>OX485808.1:20279179-30279179 GCA_950295325.1 Polytrichum commune
TGATAGTTTGGCGCTTATGAAGGTGGATTTGATCCACAAACCGGACCGTGGAAATGTGGTGCCGGATGCGCTTAGTAGACCGGAAGAGTTCCAAGCAATGAGAACCATCCAAACCTTATGGCTAATGTGTGCCGGCGAAGGAAACTTGTGATGCAAGATACGGGAGGGGTAAATTAACTACCCCAAACCACAAATGCTTTTAGGTGAGCTTTGCAAGAGCAAGGTGCTCAAAGAAGTTAAGTTGGTGGATGGATTGTTCAAGTGTAAGCAAACTTGGGTGTATGTGCCACAAGGCAAGTTGAGGCTATCCGTTTGGAAGGAAGAATGTGATAGTCCTATTGCCGGCCATAGAGGAGAAAGAAAAAACCGCCATAGAATGATATCATGGAGGTACCATTGGCGGTGCATAAAGGAAGATATAGCCCACTTTGTGAAGGCTTGAATCAAAGTGCCAAGTGAACCAAGCCTCTTACCAAAAGCAAGGCGGTTTCTTGCAACCGTTGCCTATCCCGTCGGCGCCATGGCATAGTATGTGCATGGACTTGATCACAAGTTTGCCGGAGTCACATGGGTATGATGCCATCACTAGTAGAAAACATGGTTAAAAAAAACCGCAGTCGTTTTTCTATTGCGGTTCTTTTGACCACTATTTTAATAGTTTTTTTGGGGGGGCGATAATTACCAATATTGGGTCACTGTCATTCAAGGTTTTAACTGTTTACACATTCATAGATCATTTCTCTTTATATTCTGTGTATATGCATTTGCGTGCAATTAATTTTTGGAAACTTAATGTCTTCACACATCCTTTACGTACGTAAAATATATATATATGTCTGGGTTAGTTTAGGTACGTACGTATCAGCAAGTGTTTGGTGCCTTTTGCAAAGAGTAAACATTGATTCGGAGTTAATTTGAAATCACAGTCCCATGTCATTCCATGAGCTATATATATGACTTTCAGGAGATATGCAATTGCTTGCCAAGTCCGTATTATGTCAATACACAGGTATGTCTTCGATTGCCTCTGCAACAATTAATGCACACCTGGGGAGAACCGGCAGTTGGTTACAAATGGTCCGGATGAAGTGGAAATACGACCATTCGAAGTTGAAGACTGCAGAAAAGGGGCCTACCATGGAGTAGGAATTTATGAAATATACCCTATTTTTATGAAGGAAATGGCAAGTTTGTTAACACATAACCGGTCCGACTTGCAAACCCGCGGATCTCATCCAATCGTGCCCAATGCGCTCTTAGATCGATGTTCTTCAATTCCTACGCGTGTTTCAATCGACCAACAGTGCACACACTCCCTTTAATTGTGGGACGGGTTTGTCCTATATTGACTGCCACTCACACCGAAATGCTCCTACGTATTGGGTTCAGCCCTAGCTGCAATGACGATGGCTGTCCAGTGCCTGTTGGAAACATGTGGCATTTGGATGCAACTTGTAGTCAAAATACAGTTGCAGCCAACTTGCACTGTCTTCTGAAAACGAGTGTCACTCGATTTCCACTGTCTTCTGAAAACGAGTGTCGAGTCACTCGATTTCCACTGGCACTGGAAATCGAGTGACACTCGATTTCCGTTGACACCCGCAATGCGTTGTGCCTCAAGCGGACTGAACCCAAAAACGATTGCGACATGCATTCAACCTACACTCGAATGCTACTTGCTCTTGTATTCAAATCATAGATTACAAATGGGACAGGTCAATGAGCAAGGGACACTGGAATTGAAAAAAATGGTCTGTACAATGGTTGCAATGATAACTACATTCCCATGAAAGAAAGTCGTGCACAAAATTACACACATACATGTCTATCAAGCGTCATAGTCTGCACACAAACTTCACATCATACATTTCAGCGATATGAATATTTTGGGCAACATACTAGAGTTTCATTGTTTGGCAACTCCAATGAAGCTCAGTAACATTATCCGCCATGCTCAGTTAATACTGCGTCCCACATCTCTCAAAGTCTCAATGCAACTACATTCAATGGTCCCAATATGTTTGAACCTTTCTTCTCTGAAAAATGAACTACTGTGGATGACATGTTCCAACACGTACAAATTTGCTATTGAATCTATGGCCACATTTCGAACATTGAGCAGAGAACAGGATTGGCGTTCCGGGTCCAGGATGCTGTAGCGCTTCAAAGCCGCTGCCACAGTCCATAGAGTTCCAGACTTGCCAATCTGCACAAATAATTACACTTTCAGGATTTATGCTTTGTACACTAAACAACTCCACATTTAGTGACTGTCATAACAAGTAGATACAAGGCAAGAGTTTAGTGGAGCTTGTCATTTACTCTGCAAAGTATACAGCTCCAAGTCCAAGTATCAGAAGGAACCTTACACTAGACTCACTATAAATTGATGCAAATACTGCATGAATAGGATAATTGCCATGTCATCTCCTTAACAAGTTAAAAATTACATCACATATTAATATCTATTTGAAGACAATTCAAACGAACAAAAAACGCCCACAATGCAAGCACGGATCATGTAAAAACAACTGGCACGAATAACGAGTCGAAATTTTACCTGGAGAGGAGGAGTTCATAGCACCCCAATCTGGAAAGGCCGGTTAGATGAACACATGCGTGTCTCTGTATATGAAGAATACAATGATTCGATTTCAAATTTATGGAGTCAGGTTGAATGTAGCTAGACATGAAACCCAAACATGGCATGCCTACATTCAACCTGAAACCATAAACTTGACCTCAAATCAAGTTTAGCAACCCCCAAGGACAACAGACCTCGGATCCGAGGCCTTCTGCAAAGTAGCCTATTTCGATCCACAGTAAGTCAAGTTTGGAATGGTGATTGAGATGCACCCTCTTGACTTTCAAAGACATTCAAGCCTGAAACTGAGCCACATGAAAAGATGATTGCAAGGTCTTCTGAAAGCCTACCTTGTGGGAGAAATTTGGCATGAATGGTTCAAAAAGTGTCGTCAACAAATGAACCGGTCCAACAGATGCCTTCAACACAATTGCACAAGCAGGTGGATCTTCCTTGTACAACTTCCAGAATTTGCTGTCCTGTTCCCATGAACCATGATTGATATGACAGAAAGTTAGGATTTACAAACATCGCCATGATGGAGCTCCTCAACATAGAATCAATCATACAAAGGTAGGACTTTCACGGCACAAATGGGTCCTGACAATTCTCCAAAACTTCTTTAGGTGCAGTGCCTGTAAATAAAGGTTGCCAAGACTGGAAGCGTTCATTGCTACTCTAAGCATGTCTTCAACTTCAATTTCTCCATAGCGTCAACATACTCAGTCACAACCTTCTCAACTTCGGATCCGAAATTGGCTGTGAGTTCATGCTCTACAGGGTTGATAGCTTCGGTAGCCACTGATATATACCCACCTTCCCCTGTCAAAAAATCCCACAAAACCTTCATCTCATAATCATTTGTATATGATCATTTCATATATAATTTACAAGCAGAAACACTAGTCTCATAACACTTTCATAAACTAGCTAGAGAATACTTTCATAACTTTTGAATATGAGGTGGTGCAGACCTGAAGGTTTGGCCAGAAAAAACAAGGTCTGATGAACAAAGTTGCCCATATTCTTTAGCAACTCATTGTTTTGCTTGGCCTGAAGGTCTGCCCAGGTAAACAGAGTATCTGAAACCTGTAGTAAAGACATCATTAAAGGGTCCAAAAAAAAAAAAATCAAAATAATAATGAATTTATTGGAATATTTTTTAAATGATCGTTGCCATACAAATGCACAACCCATAAAGGAACATTTTGTTCACACAAGCCTTTGTGAACTTCAAGTTTGGATTAAAAAGGAATAGCAAGGAAATCCGTTTTAGACAATAATTGCTTCCACAGTTCTCAATTATGTTTATCCTTCATAACTGCAAGAACGACCACAACATTCACACACAGCATGCAGAACATATTGGAAGAACAACATAGATGTACCCAACAGCTAAAAACTATATAAGAACTTCACAGATAGATTCAAGCAGTAGCTAGACACACTAGTTGATTAAGGATACACGAGGTTGCATTTTAGCCTTGCAAGTCTCTCAATAAGGATAAGATTAGTGTACCTTTGGCCGATTGACAAGAAGATAGTATCTCCATACTTCTACAGGAATATTTGTGGTTTTCACGTCATTACGAAAATCCCCCACACCCCTATTTTTTGAGAATTTTCTTGCACAATTCAAGGATAGCTACATTTATGTAACATCACAAATATATGTTGTCAACAAAGTCGCACATGAAAGATCCAAACATCACTTGAAAGCAGTAGTCTTCATCAGCTGAAGGTATTAGTTTATACTTGCTTTACATTCTGAAAGTCCGTGCTCTCCACAGAGGAGTAAAATGAGTCCATGCAATAAAATACATGAAGTCATGCAAATCAGTGAACCCACACCGTAGTCCAACAGAAGCCAAGGGCAGCAGATCTGAACAATCTCCTACACGCTGAGCTCCGATAAACTGAGCAGCTGGAACTCCTAGTCATCCGACTTTCAAATTTCAAGGTACAAGGAAGAGAACATACCTGACTCATAGTTCAAGTATTATGTGACACTTATTGTTTTCATCAGGGTCCAAGGTTCTCCAGTACCCAGGAGTGTGCAGGGGAAGATCAACTGTGCAACAAGATTAAACAATGATTTAAAACAGATAGATTCATCATTCACCTACCTGAACAAAGTTGAGGCAAGGCCCAATATTATGTCTCGCATCACAAAATATAAACATCTTAGAAGCAAGACCTCTTTGCCAAGTAATAGAAAGCTCTACATAAAAACATCCTCAAATATGACAAGTGTAATCTTCCTTCAGTGTAAGGTAGACATGTACGTCCACAATCTGCCGTCCACAGTCCCATTCCCAGATGTCCCCAGAACACTTCGAATCTTTGAGCTTTAATAGTTCGGAAATAGGAATCTCATCAACCACCTGAAATATTACATGACCACATGATTGACATTAGTAACCCACAATGTTATCACAATTGCCACATCAAAGATGACAAACCATTGCTGTGTCTGTAGAGACGATGTGCACAAGGGGTAAGTTCGATGCATTGCATTAACAGGAAACATCAAAATATCATGTTTGAGTTGCATTTATGCAATCAGAAATACTGGTGTCTACCGGAAAAATGCCGTCAGCGCCATTCGAGGTGTTGCAAAGCACATGACTGCCATGTCCGAATTCCAAGGTCCTATCTAATTCCTTCTTGGCAACCTCCTCCGGTTGCCTCCCCTTCCCCTTCCCCTTCCCCTTCCCCTTCCCCTTCGTCCATTGGCCCCTGCATGTTGGTGAATTTGATGTGGATCACCAGCCACTAGTGCATTCAGCCTGGCAATCTCCGCGGCTGGAACTGCCTCCCCTGCATTCACAGGGTTTGGCCTGAAATGCGCTGCGTTCATGTCCAACGGTAGTTGGAGGCCAATCAGATCCCCCGATATCCCCAATGTCTGTTCATCGTCGTTGTCCACCACTCTCCGCGATCGCGGCTCCTTCTGGAGCACCACGCGCCACGCAGGATGCCTCCAATCCTCAATGAAGAACACCTTGCGCCATGTGCACAAATAGTCAACAAAGGTATTGTATGGATTCACACAATATATGCACATCCTCCGATGCACCATACATTGGGGCACACTTCAACAGGGAGGAGCCACATTCCCACATGAACCCCAATCAGACTCACTACATTGTGATACCTGGCGGATTGTGGCCGGTAACACATACGGTTCTATGTCACGGGCAATCCGATCATTGAACCTGACAATCGTGAAGCCATACTGGTCTACCTTCGTGGATGACTGTGCCCCAGGAGCATTGCGAATCCATGAACCACGAAACACTACCCTCCTTTGCGCTGAGTATCGAACAACAATAATCTCTTTCAAGACTCCTACCATACTCACACCTGCGCTTTGTCCCTCCTCTGCTCCAAATATGCTGGCGATTCCATAATCTTGTGTCACGAACCCTCGTTCATCTCCCTCGTTGTACACCCTGTAGTGGTTCCCATAGGCCCACATTTGCTGATAACTCTCAGCATCTCGAGAAGGGAGACTCGATAGTCGGAGCAAATCGATGTCAACATTGCGTGAACCATGTGTGTTGACCAACTGCGTGGTGTATGATGGCAACCAGTCCACAAAGTCAGGCAAGTCGTTCAAGAGGTCATTAGGATAAGCACGTTGTTGTCTTCGGCTAAGCCCTCTTAATGCAGCATCCCTCCTGAATGTTGCCCTTCCTGCCTCCAGTTGCTCTTTAAGGGCCTGGTATTGTCTGGCAGATACAAAATAACTATACATTAGTGGGTGTGACAGCACCTGAACGCAAAGGCCATGGCTACATACAGACTAGGCGTGAATTTGATTATTCATCAAGACATAATGCATATGGTTTACCTCCAAGGCTCCCTAGTTGCCTCTGAATTCCTAATAATCCAAGAATGGATTGCTCTCCGCTCCTCGTTGGTTAGTTCTCGGTTTAGGGCTTTTCCTTCTAGCAGTTCTCCACAATCACCCAACTCCTCCTCGTCATCCCAAATTCTTCGTCGTGTGAAGGGATAGAGCTTCAAGTACTCGGTGCAAAATCCGAGTGCCTCATCATACAAGTAAGCATTCGCAATGGCACCCTCGGGGTGTGCCCGGTTCCGGATATATTTTTTTAAAACATTCAAGTGTCTCTCTACCGGATAGCACCAAGCATTGGCAATTGGGCCGCACAACTTCACCTGCCTAACAAGATGGATTGGCAAATGGACCATAATGTCAAAAAAAGAAGGAGGAAACCATACCTCCATTAAGCACATTGTTTCGGCTGCATAATGTTGTAAACGCTCTAACTCTGTCACAGCTATGACCTTTTTGCAGATCATTGTGAACAACCTTGCAAGCCGAATAATGGCCGATCGGGGCCCCCTGTCCATAAGATGCCTCAAACAAACAGGGAGTATAAATTGGAAAAAGATGTGGAAGTCATGGGACTTCATGTTACCAATTCTATTCTGGAGTATGTGCTTCTGCATTGGCCCACAATAGCCCGTCGGTAGTGATATTCCAGCCAATTGCTCTAGAAAATTTTTTTGTTCCTCTTTGGTCAGCACGTATGGTGCAGGAGGCTTGATGTAATTTCCACCAGGCACCGGCCCTCGACGAACCCACAAATGTTGCCGTATTCTCTCCTCCTCCATATCTCGACGCGAGGCTGCGGTGTCTTTCGCTCCAAATAGTAACTTCACTAAGCTGTCGCATATGTTGCGCTCAATGTGCATTACATCCAAGAGGTGCCTGATTGGAAGCTTCTGCGGCTACAAGCTGCAATAGTAAGCATATGTTGCAATGTGCATAATGGTCTCGTAAGTCACTAGGTGTTTTCAACAACAAGCCACAACATGCTAGTGTCCAACATCATATATGCACATTTGGGACCACAACAACCTGCAAGCAAGTAGGCAATGCTTCATTGTCTGATATTCATATATACATATGTCAAATTACATATATTTCATTTGCAGTTGTAGATGAATGAGCAGGCTGGCAACAACAAACTGTCCATTTTGATAGAGTCAGGGTATTGTCTGCATTGCATTTATTCTTAATTCATTACAGACTCTGAAGTTAAACATTGCAGTGTGTCCAGCAAGGACCAGGAATATTCACAACATCCCGGTGATCATATCATCTTCCTGGCCATGTAAGGTAGACATGAATTGACAACCAGAGATATTCAACCATGTCATTCCTTTCAATGAAAATTAGGAGAATAAATAGCAACAGGTTTCGCAATACTAACCCTCCAGTATGGTAACTGGTATAGCGCTGATACTCTCTTTACACCGTGCTCCTTGGCAGGAAATTCGTCGTCCTTCTCTGTGCCCCCTCCGTCAATGTAGGCCTCTGATTGACGGCCATACCGAATTGTTTGGTTTCCTGTTAGTGGTTCGGCCGCCGTTTCATGGTTTGCTTCACCGTCAAATGCTGCAGCTGCGCCCCGAAAATAATGGTCTCCTTGCAGATATCTTCTATGGCAGTTGCAGTACACATTTTTCCTCAGTATTTTGGACCTGCGAGATACTGTGTGGGGTCCGCATACAGGACAACCTTTGAACCCTTTTGTAGTTAGTCCAGAAATCAATCCATAGGCCGGAAAATCGTGCAATGTCCACATCAAAACGGCCCTCAGGTTGAAGTGGGACACTCCCAAATTAGCTCTAGCATCCCATGTAAGAACCCCCCTACGACTCCACAGTTGTTGCAACTCATCTACCAGAGGTTGTACGAAGACATCAATATTTGAACCTGTTAGACTTAATTTAGTTGGAATCAGAAGACATAACATTACAAAGTATTTTTTGGTTACCAACCACGGAGGCAAGTTGTAGTTGAACACAATGACTGGAGTTAAGCTTTGGGTTGAGCGTTTCTCAGAATATGGGTTCATGCCGTCCAGGGCAAGTCCTAGATGGATATCCCGCGGATCTCGACCGAACATATCATTGCCCGCTTCAGGTTCCAGTTCTGTGTTCACAAAATTCCACTGTGGAGAATCAGCAGTGTGTCTCATCTTTCCATCAACCGACTTGTTAAAATAGTGCCATACATTTAACTTTGACAACTTCTTAGAGCTAAACATCCTTTGCAGCTGAGGGATAAGGGGAAAATGACGCAATATCAAAGTCGGTACCCTTGACCTCCCGCACATTCTGTACCTATCATGCTCACACACTGGACATTTCTCAACATCCTCTAAATCACCATTAAATAAACAACACCCATTAGGACAAGCATGTATCATGTTATATGCCAACCCAAGTCTCCGCAGAATTTTGCTCGCCTCATACTCCGTTTTCGGAAGACAATTTCCCGCGGGCAGAATACTCATACTCAGGAGCATAAGTAGCTCATTCGTAAATGTGTTGGACACACCGTGTGTCTTACAACAATTCACTATGAGCAAGGTTGCGCATAGCATGGACAAGGTGCTGCCCTCATACAAGGGCAGTGTTGCGGCAATATCAAATTCGGGATTCGAACCCATTCGGTCCTCGGGAATTTGACCCAGCAGCTCTTCCAGGTCCTCCTCATCACTCTGTTCGTCGTCCGATGCATCCCCTGGCTCCCTCCTGGAGGAATCACTAGAGTTCTCCTCCGCGTCCCCATCTTCGGCCCCTAAATTGGCCGAACCCTCCTCTCCGCTGGAGCCTCCATCGACATTGCTTGTTCCATGTTGACGTGGGCATTGGCTGTGATCGTTACTGCAATTGGACTGCAGGGACCTTGTTTGAAACTCAGCAATGTATTCACCTTCTGACCGCACATTAATGTTGCTCACAATATCCGCATCTCCGAGTCCATCCTGCCGGTGCTGCATTGGGGACCCCTCTGCAACGGCAGCTTCGGGGCAGGCGGCCACAGCCGCACGCATGTGTATGTTGTCCGCAAACGTGAAAGCATTCCTCACCATCATCCCAATTCCAACGCCGTCGTCGAGAGCTATCTCAGCTATTGGCTCATTCAGGCCGAGAAATGCTCGAGCGTGTGAGCCAATGTGCTGATCCCACTCCTCGTCAGATGAGTCATAGTCGTCACCCTAAATGTCAACATACACCAATATTAAAACACACATCGACAACAAAATGGTCACGTCAATAATAAAGTTTAAGTATTTCATGACCACTCCCTCAACTATGGTCGATGTGCGTAATTACCTGTGTACTACCTCTCAAGGCACCATGTCGGCCCCGATGCCTGAGGTGCCTTGCAACTGTGCTGGTCTTGTAGGGTCGTCTCCGCCCCCCACAAAGATTGCAAGGGCACCTGTACCTAGACAATGCATTCCTGTCAGCACGATCCTCGTCTCGCTGCTGCAACTTCAAATCCCTTGCCTTGATGCGGAGTGGATGGTCTAGTGGAAGCCGAGCTACTGGTTCACCCTCCATGCTCATGCCTCAATCTGCATCATGTTTTAGCACCATGTTATTCTTTAATGAACCCAGTCTTGCATAACAGAAGAACGTCCCAGCTACGGCAGGCGACACATAACTTTGGGCAGTCCAACATTCATAGTCTTGTAGACTTATTGCACCATTACAATATGAGATCAATGTGAAGCAACTCACCTCGCACCTTGGCTAATTTGCTATCAACCACCTTAAAAGGGTGCAAATCATTCACTGAAGGGGACACCGATATTGCTAGTCATACACACGGTTTTCATCCACATCAACTCACGCCGGGGCACCAAGTAAAAATGGCGCTAAACCACTCCAGCATCCACACTACTGTCTTGTTAGCTGTGTCGTTGACCATATACACAAGTTATTCACTCAGGCAATGGACCTTAGATATACTGCCAGCAACAGACACTCCGAAGAATCATTAGGGCAAGTAGTGTTGTCAATGTCTGCCTGCAACAGGGGTTTCATGTAAGCATCCATACTTACATGGTCCTCGCAGATCTTCTGGTACACGCAATCTTACCTCAACGGTTCCCCTGAGGACTCGATCGTCAGCCGGTGAAGCCCGGTTCCCTGCATCCTCCGCAGATAAAGACCCCATGCCTTCTACATACTGCTACTTGACACAAATACGAATCAGTACCTCCCATGAAAGTGAGGTGATCTTCACAGAATATGGGGACATTGCTTGACATAATTCAGGAGGTAAGATGGAAAGCCCATCAAAGTCCTATTCATGTTGTTGCGCGCATTACGAAGGCACTTTATATGATCATGGTGCTCAATCAGTGGCTGCCATTCTCGACACAACCTGTTCTCCCATACCCAACATCATCACCAGACTGGGTGAACCCTCTAACTTTTCGTACATTTCTCAGCTGAGTTGAGAATGACACACATTCTGACACACATCATACGCTCTTACACAGTGAACTAAGAATACGTTGTATGTTTAAACCATTAGACTTCTAACAATCCTCCAGGTTGAAGATGGTGTAGCCATTCTGGCAGGCAACTCAACCGCAAACATCTACATCCTTGCAGCATGACAACCATGATAACTATATATTACTGAATCTGCCCATCTGTAACTGATGTTACACTCCGACTCTGCATTGCCGAAACAAGTCTGGCTACAGATCGAACTGCATAGGCAGTGTGTGGCATAACGGAACACGCAGGCACGACAATGTTGAAGAGGACCCAGTGGGTCAATCCATAGTGCTGAACCAAGCCATTGTTGCGTGGTCAACATTGGTGGAGGCAGGTTTCATATATTTTGGGTGAAAACATTAAGAATCGTATCGGCAAAGCACACTAGCCAAAAATGGGGCTTGGAAACTTACCTTTCGGATCGCAGACTCCGCTGTCAGATTGCATCTGACAACAGAATGCCCTTGTAATTACGTTCTGCTGCGACGGCGATCTCCTCCAATAGGTGTGACACTCCAAGTGCATACCCACACACAACTGGGTCAGTCGTCACGATAAAAACATACTGAAGAATGCTGACCAAGCTAAGGATGCAAGATGCCAATAATGACATAATGACATAATTGCTACACAGTTTGCCCGGAAATCCAGTTATAGAAGTTAAGAAAATGTCACAAAATAGATAACAACGCCAAACATTCAAGCTACTCTGAGACAAGGGAGGACAGCAGCCACGCGTCCCTCGTCCGCCTCTGAGAGCGTGTGCAATTCAAGTCCCAATCACGGAGACGTTCATTCTGCAATGAGGCACAAGATCAGTCATAGTACTGCAAGTTTTATGATCGGCACACGGCGATGACTTGATCTACTCGACACAATAACTACGACATGGCATGAACAAGGCTGATCCACGCCGTCATACAATCACCCACACACAGAAACATTGGGGCGGATCCACCACAAATCGCAGAGTGAATGGATCTAAACAACACATCACGGCTACACAGAACCTGACATGTAGAACGCCAAGCTAGTCAGCAATGGCGCAAATTTCCTCGGGTGAAAGTGCGACGATGCCGTCATGTAGACGGACAATAGAGCTTTGTAACACAGCTCTGGACCCGGGAGCCCAAACCGTCGCAGATATGCACACACAAGGTGAAGGACACATGAACTCTTCACAAAAGAAAGAGATAACCTCGGCAAGTTGCAACGTCGCAGACCCCGCAAAAGGCAGTCCTCGCCAAGATAGCCTCGGTTGTATCATTCACGCTTTGCGGCATGACACAAAGGAACCTCACACAATGCGATCTACAATGGCGCAACGCGTCGTGAACGCCGATGCGTTACGCGGGGTATGTGTCCTCCCCTAAACCAGCAGAATGCAACACACATCCAGCACCAAGATCGCTGAGTTGCCGTCTACTGCAATACGAGCTTGCCGAAACCTCCAAAAACCATGACAAAGCTGCGTACATGCAAGAGCAGATGGGTAGAACGAACGGGGATGACAAGAATGGCGGAGTTCAAGCAGGGTGGAGCCTACCTGTGTAGAGCCCGCCGCCGAAAATACACAACCAGACTGCCCGATTAATTTTGGCCGTTGATGGCTCCCTGCCCGAGGCAATGTGCTGCCCGAGGCAATCTTGACCGTCCATCAGGGGGCGACGATGTGGATGGGAAAAGTTATTCACACGTGTTGAGGATGACGTGTCTCCCACCACGTCATCGGTGGGGGCTGGAGTTAACCCCATGATTGCCATGGCCATGCTGCCAGGCCGCTGTGCGTACGTGGGGATTTGATCCAGCCCCCGGGTGATGATGGTTGAAGATCTTCGACACGATTCCCCTTCGCTCGAGGCTGGCAGTTGGCCCACCCTCATCAGGCACACTTTGTTGCAGACTCTTCCCATTTCGACTTTCCCCCGGAACGGATCTCTTTCGCTTCAATTTCCCGCTGCTTGGCAATTGAATTTCCCTCGAGGTCCCTCTGAGTCGGTTTGGTTCTGCCTCGACTTGCATACATCCTGTCAATCACCTGCATTCGTTAGGAGTCTCTGTTAGGTGCATCGTCTCCTCGTCTCCGCGAATCTTTCTTTTCTCTCAGACTCACTACATCGTCTCCTCCTCGCCTTTCTCACATGAGCAGACTCTATCCTCAACATCAGCGTGCATTGCCTCTCGGTCTTTGTGTGCCTCCGCCTTGCTACCCTACACTGTACAAGGAGTGGAGTGTTGCAGTGATCCATGGTCACTTTCGCACTTGCCTCCCGTTGGCCAATCCAATCACCTATCTGTGCGCAGCCTGTGGTTTCCATCTCATGCTGGCATAGGTGTGCAACATGTGCAGTTTTCATACACGCAAGTTTCCCTTCGTTCTTTGTCGCTCTGACCTGCCTATAGCATGCCGGATGCGGACCCTAAAGCATCGCCATGTTTTTTGCGCCAGGGGTCTTAGTCAAGCAACCTTCTTTTGGTGTTGAACCCTTCGCACGCCCCGTCGCCTTTGTCTGGGGGCTCGACTATCACTTGTGCGTCAGAGTGCACCAGTTTGTCTGCCTGTGCCACACAACCCCACACTGTGCACCCTGATGTGTTTGACCTGTGTTGGGTCGGTGTGCAAACCCAACATGTTGATGCTGCCAAGATCCCCCGCCAATGTTGTTGTTTTGAGCTACCTTTAACACGCAGGATGTGGCTGTGCCATTTTCCGTCATCAGTTTTTTCAATTTTGGTCTGCTTTCAGTTTGTTGGTGATTGTTTAGGCAACATTTGATACATATGTCCATGTTAAAACTAAACCCTGCTCAAGTTGCCTCCTGTGAGTACGGTCTTGTTGTATCCGGTATGTGGCTATTTTGTGAAGACTCTTAGTCAGATCTGTTTTGAGTGGTGTATTGGCCCAGCATGTTTGCCTATTTCCCCTAGAATCAAATGTGTGGACTATGGTGATGGGCTATTACACCACGGAGAGATCATCTGTTACAGTTTTCCTGTCATCGTTCACTTCAAAATGACCATATCGTCATATTTTTCAGTCTTGGTCTGCGGCAAGTTTGTTGGTGAGTGTTTAGGCAGCATTTGATACATATGTCCATATTAATCTTCCTTGCTCAAGTTGCCTCCTGTGAGTATTCTCTTGTTGTTTCCGGTATGTGGGCATTGTTTGATCACTCCCAGACAGATATGTTTTGAGTGGTGTATGGCAAAGTGTGTTACGACTATTTCCTCTATCCTCAAATGTATGTCATATGGGGATTGGCTATTACATCACGCAGAGTTCCCTCTGTAACAGTTTTCCTGTCATCGTGCATTTTGAAATGACCATATCAATGGTCCCCTCCTGGATGAGGGAACCACTGCGCAATTGTGCCGTCGACTCGCTGTAGTGTCGAAGTGGTCGTATTCGGGTGAGATGGCAATGGAAAAGTAGTCCGGTGCTAACTATTTTTTGGCATGCTTGTGACCACAATTATTTCTTAATCCGGGGTGACATTGTTTAGATGCGTGGTTGAGAGATAAACTTATGTGCTGGTATTCTCTATTAAAGACACTATGCTTAGAACAGTATTTTGCCTTTGGCACCACTGCAGCGTCTTGAACGTGCACACAGGAATGTTGAAAACAAACCAGAAGAGGCTGTAAGTAATCCGATTTATGTAGCGATACTTTGCTCACCAATAGTTAGCAATGTCGATGTGGATCCCGTATGGCCATGTCCTGTGACATGTAGTTGTATGCTCCTTGGAACTACACACTCCCTGGGATTTGTCTTCCTTCCAATTCGTGGTCATTGCTTATGCCGTGTTCAAGTTGGACAACGGCAATAGTGTATTGTGTTTGATGCCGGTTTAAGGGTACACGCTGTGTCGTATATTTCTCCATGCTTGAGTATTCCGTGTTGCTGGATGTTAGATTCTTCTCTTTTGATTCTCTATGTGACACCCTTTTTAGGACTCTTCACAAAATTTCTCAACTTTTTCTAGCTTGCAGGCGGTGTACTTTTGCAGATCAGAGATCACTCTCCCATTGGTTCATGATTATGGAGTAGCAGGCCTCTTACATACACATTTCACATCAGCTTATCCAAGATCAGCAGGTTCTTTTCACTTTTCCATCATAAACCCATTTCCAGCCTCCATTCAACCTTGATCCGTATATTGATGGTCTGTAGTGTGTAGTGGTCTCAAATCAACCTCCATTTTTTATTAGGTTTCTCTATGGCAGAATTCAGTGATCGAGGCCATGCCAGTTGCAATGCAAGATATGGCCAGGTATTGATGAAGTTGGTTGCAATGCCTCCGTGATAGTGCACAGATTCCACTCTGTAACTTTGGGCAGACACAATCTACGACCACAATTACGTGATCGCCCAACACTCAGAAGTCCTTCGCATAGTAGGGCCCCGATATTTTTCCCAGTTCTATATTGGACAATTATATGAATACTATGGCCGACCAATACAGTCAGGGGACCCTCACGGAATATGACGTCGTGAGGAGCACCCAGTTTGTGGACGACTTGTCCCGACCGGTATGTGTTTCTCGCACTCTGCATCCTCAGTTGGCCAACACTAATGCATGGCCTTGTGGCAACATGGAAAACGTGCCTGTAAGTAATTCTGATTTATGCACATTCACATTGAATTGCACTCTTTTGCAACGTCGTTGAAGTAGTTAGCTGTCATTTCCACCACAAATAGGTCTTGCATTGACACTCATGTGTTCCCCCTTTGTATATACAGGTATTTAGAGGTGCATCAGCGCAACCACAGAGGATCGACCAATCACAGGTCCGACCCCTCCCCTCCTCACCAGTGCAGTCGCCCTGAGATCATACCGATGTCTCTTTATTGTCCTTCTCCCGTGCATTATGAATTGGATGTAATGCAGTTCTCTCCTGGCATTGCCAATGTAACATATTGGATGCCCTGCATATAGTTGTCTAGGTTCCGTGCTCATGGTTGGTATGCCCCAGACGAAGATAAACTTGCCTACTCACAAATCATTGTATGCAGATATTCAGCATGCCTTATTCAGCGCCCTATCACCAACAACAGAACACAATTCCGTGGCAATCTGTCCAGCCGGTTTATGGAAGTATGGGTGGTCTACCCCAATCCATGTACAATCCGTATATTGGTACACCAGTTACTCCATCCAATGCATACAACAATCACGTGTCATATCCTGCACAGCCACGAGACACGCAGTTCGATGGGACTACCTCTGGCCGCGCATTGTTGCCGCAGCAGAATCGGCCACAAGGTGCACCATTTGGCTCCCCACCCAGTCATGCGGCAGCCGCAGAATACTACACATCAGGACAGGTGCAAAATCCACCACATGAAAGTACGCAACCTCGCACACGGACACAGTGTATGCCTGTGGAAGCTGCGGAGGGCCAGACAGTTGCTGGACTCCTAACTGGAATGGGACAAGGCAGTTGTGGGCAACAAAGAGAAACCCATACAACCAGAGATACGAGTGGGGGTCGTGTGGAGTCTAGCAAGGTTTTGGGAGCAGAGAGTGCACGGCCAGCGCCATCAACATTGGGGCGGCAATCTGTTCACACAGTTGCCAGTGCCCATACATCATCGGAAGGAGGTACCTTGCGCGACCGGCGTCACTCCCTGAAGGAGCCATCTTTGGTGATAAATACAAACAATAGCCCCACATTGTTAAGTCCAACATCCAGTAAGTCATCCCCACCCTCCACGTTGTCACAGAGAAAGCAACTTAGAGTAGAAGAGAAGTCATATCTAAAAGAAGTGAAAAGATCCATTGCAGAAGGTAGAGTGCCACAAGTCCGGCTCGAACAAAACCACAATGGTGCCATAGTCAAATACAAAGCGCAATTCTTGAACGCACTCAAACTAGCTGCACTTGCAATTGTTCCATGCGCCGATATAGACATAAAGAATCCATGCACCATGCAAGAAATCATGAGAGAAGTGAAGCGACAGTTCATAATAGAGAAGCCACTCCCGGACGGCATGGTAGAGGGGTATCTCCAACGTCTATACAAGAGAAATAGATCATTGTATCATCGTCAATGGCTCCTACACGGTGATAGTAGCAGGCCTGATGATTGTTCATCAGCGGCATGGTTGCAATTGGTAGATTACTGGAAGTCATCGGAAGGGAGCAGAGAATGCGAGAGAAACAAGGCAAATGCATCAACAAAGAAAGGCACGGGAGTACGTTATCATATCCTCTCCTTGTACTATGAAAATTTGTAATGAGGATTCAGCTGTTCCTAGTTCAGGAATTGTGAGGTCCACCGTTCTTTGGTGGCTGCAAGGATTTGTCTCCCCTCACACCTCCTTGGGGTGTGCAATTCTTGACACCTGTCCTAACTCATCACTTTGTTTGGGTGTATGTAGGCAAAACGCCATAGTACCTCCAGAGATAGGAGATCCACAACCGAAAGTGAAGGTGGCGCTCGTTGCAGCTCCTATGCGCAGGAGAAAGCACATCCGGTAATATCATGAACCCCTAAATGGCCACTTTATTGTGTTTGCATGAATTTTCCAACACAGGAGTCCCACTGATTGACGGCAGGAGTTCAGGAAGTATAACACTTGTATTTTCCCCCTAAACCAGACTGCACACGTAGAATCTCTAACCCATGGGTGTGCTGCCCATGTTATGAACCTGCAGAAAGAAAATCCCTTACGGGGTACGGGACTGCCGCGTCTATCGCACACATCGTCGTCATCGAAAATTTCTTCTTCGGACGGTCTTGTGGAGCGACCGCCCATGCTCGACATTAGCAACAAACTCCATGCATTGGTAGATGAGTTTGTATCTAATTTGTCGTCAGAATGTGACTCTCTAGCTAACATTGTCTGTGTTGAAGCCCATAAGTATGTCGCACACGACAGTGCATTAACTCAGACACAGACTCAGAGGCCGAGCAATCGCACGACGTCAGAGGTGTTGAAGGGGTTGACCAGGCCCTCCACCACTCCCTTAACCACATTGCAGAATAGAGAAGGCAAGTCACATGTGCAACCGGGCAAACCAAACTTCCAGGCAGGCAACAAAGGAAATAGAGAGGAGGACAGTGACTTGCGATACATGAAGAACACGAAGGCGAAAAGTGCAGCTCCGCAGGAGTTGGACGACACAGTTCCCTTTAGAGTTCTGGAAGTGGATATTGAGGTCCAGACGGCGAAGGATGTCCCACATCGTGGCGGCCGCACAAATCACACGGCGGCGAGAGGGAGACCCAACCAACCTGTTGAGCTATTGTCATCCGACTCAACTTCGGATGAAAGCCCTCGTGCACGCGCCAAACAATCTGTGAGAAAGCCAGTCACCCAATTTGCCACAAAGGGAAGAGACTCAACCTCTCAAAGGAGCTCAAGAAGGAAGGAGACTAGGAGCCCCTCCTGGTCTCCAGAGAGTTCACATTTGATGAACTATTCATATGAGGAGGATACGGCAGGACTTGGTGGGACAAGTCCTCATGGTGAAACGACGTTCCCAAAGTTGAGGTGGCCTGCGGACTTAGGCGATGGCTACCTTGATGGAGGTTCTGGTCAGAAAAGTGACGACAATGATGTACATAGCAAAACAATGAACGGGCCCAAACATGAAAGGTTAAAATCCGATGTGGACATCAGCCTGGAAGAGGGTGATGAATCTAATGGAGAAGATACTGGACGCGATGCAATCCAAACAGAATCAGATGGCGAAGAGCTGCCTGTGCTACCCAAGGTTCCAGTGAAGCGGAAGGTGGCGAATCCACCCAAAGTCTCCGAGAGAAGGACCCAAAGAGGCAATGCAAAAAGTACAAGTCCCTCGACAAAGAGACAGAGAACTCCGCAGATGGATGCATCTGTCATCACTCAACTTTCATTTGCCAGGCGGCCTCCCAATAGTGTGAGTGTTCCACCTTCTGGTTGTGACTGTAATGCATAATAGAATTGTCGTCTTCAAAGTTGGCTGAAGTTGACCCTGTAATTAAACGAATGGCAGTGACTTGATATAATTGTGGGTATCGATATTTGTGTCGCAGAGTCCAATCAGAGTCAGAGTAAAGGTTTGGGTTTTGCATCCAAAGTTCGACGGGAAGGTTGTGGCGGAGGCCTACGCCGGAATCAACCACAAGTCTAGGTGCCTAAACGACGAGCAGGATTTATGCAAGAAAGGAGAACAAATGATTAGTGTAATAAGAGTGTTCTACAAAGACACTCCGGTGATGTTCAAGAAGGAAGGGCGCTACCCAAAGCACATCGCCTTCCTGGACCAAGCAGAGGGACTGCCCAACAGTCCCATATTGTGGGGCGTATGCTACATAATGCAGATTCCGACTATGGAAGAAATAACTCGGTTGATGGGTAAGCTCACCTCAGCTGTTTGTGGCAGGGCATCCTCCAATGCGGTTGGAGAGGGGCCGAAAGGGAAGAGAACGAACTCACCATCCACCACGACAGAATCTTTGGAAGCTGCCAAGCCGCGGGATTCTTCGCAATTGAGGAAGAAGACCGAGCAGAACAGACCCCCCAACAAGAAGGGTACCTAAATGCCAAACAAAGTGAATGGTAAGAGGAAGGTCCCACCCAATGTCAATTGCAATGTTTGAGTCTTGTAAGTAGTGTTATTTGCAGTAACAGACCCTCACGCGAAGCACAAGGAGTTGACGGATTTGTCGCCGACAAATTGTAGTGGAACTGATCCAATTCAGCCCTGTATTTGTTGACCCTCAACCCCAATATGCATAATAATTTCGGTTGTGCAGCTGTGCCCCCTATGTGTAGTAGGAGGTGGAGATTTATTAATTAAGGTGCAGGAAAGCTGTGCGGCCAAATTCAGCATATAAATGTCAACAACACGTGATATGTTTACAGGCGACGAGTTCCCCCCACCCCCTCCCCACCATTCATGGATTTTGTTTATTGATAATGTCACTTTTATTACATCACATATTTTATGTTGGATGATCCCTTGAATGAGTTCATGAGGACACTTGTTTGGATATGAAATGTTGTTACTTGCAAGGTTTAGCCTCACGCCAGCCATGCACGGTATTTGTGAGAACACCCAGAACTTTGAAGAATAGTATGTAGTGCAGGTGCAGACTATTGTTTATCAACGCATTGTAATTGAGGTGTGCCGCACAGTAAGCTGCTCGGCATTCCTTGGACACACATGCAAGCTGATATGAATGTGTTGAAAGGACAGGTTGTATTTCACACCTACTCGCAGCGACATATTTAGAGGCATGACTCCGAATTTGTCCGGGAATTTTAACGTCCAGGTGGTTTCTTGCAGTACGGGGACGGTGTCGCAATCTGTTTATGAGTCGGTTACCTGGAATTCGTGCGGGATGCAGACATTGATGACTGCCCACAGCGAAATTGGACTGCCCTCTGGAGAAGAGCCCCAGCATATGGAGCACAGCAACCCGGTGGAACACATAATGGAAATTGTGGAATCTTGATTGACAAAGTTGGTGGGAGCGATTGGAATGAGCCTACATTTGGTCACCGTGGAAGGAGACCATCGGACGACGCTGTAACTAGGAGATATGTATTTTAGTATGGACATATGTAGGAATTTCCGAGTTCCATGAACTGCATAATTAGATGATGTCAATGCCACAGTTTACATATGGACATGTTTTTGTAGGATGAAGCAAGAAGTTTGCCTTGGTCTTATGTGGAGTGATATGTGGCTCTGATACTCACAAATGACCACAAAATTGTAGACTTGATGGCAAGGAGGACATATATGATTTCAAAACATTCTGGCGTTGAATTGGCAATTTTGAATGATACCCAATTTATGTGGCGAGAGTTCCTTGCTCGTCCTCCATTATATGTGTTGGTTTTCGTGGAAAGCAACGTATATGCTGCATTTTTTTCACTTTACAATGGTGTAGTTACTGGCATAATGCCCTGCATTCTAATGAGCTAAGAATTGTTGTTATCGGAGTGTTGCATACATCTTGTACGCTCCGAGTATGAAGCAATCCATGGGCATGCATGAAATGTCTGTGAACATTGGATTGATACAATATTATGTACAGCATTAAGTGCATTGATCCATTGCCGTATGCATGGGTTTCTCGTTTTTAGTCTGCAACTTCATTTTGAGCAGGTTCCATGTGATGTGTCGGTGTCAGAATCACATTTCACACGACACATAGGCAGTAAAACCAACTTTGTACACATCCAAACTCAATTTGCTGAGGTTCCGTTGCCCTTCATTCTACTGAAAGACTAGCCACTCAAAGGTGTTCTTCTCACTATTGTTCTTTAACCATGTGCATCCGATGTGGAATAAATTCATGTTTGAATCTCTGCTTAGTCGTGACCTCAGACCTATGGCACCCTGAACCTGTGCGTTGATGGCTTATTCGTCGGGGCCTCCATTTTTGGAGGTGTCTCCTTAATGTTGCCCACCATTTAGCATCGTGAGTTGAGCTCCAGTGCAGTTCCCGCCTCCCACTCTCCCGTGGAGAATACTGGCTCCATCAAAGATGACAATAAGTGTCTCCAAGTCCAACCAGCTAATTGTTGGGAACTTTCGGTCCGTCTTTACTACTTTGAGCCAGTTTGCATATATTCAGCCAAAAAGTCAGCCATTTTTCACTAGGTTCTTGAACGTTCACTGGAAGTTTCTCAAACTCATCCGCCTTAAGGTCTTGTGAATGGCGGACAGTACAGTAAGATTGGTACACACTGCGTTGATTTGCACGCATGGTAGAGAAGATTGCATAGGACTGGGCCATTTTATGGTACATGACTGCACGATTTACAGCTAAAACCATCAGTACACCAACCACAACACAAGCGAAAAAGTCAAGTCAGTAATTGCATTCCGGTTGCTTGTTCTCCTTCGATATTCACATCTTGTTCATAATTACAAGAGAGGAAATTAGTATTGGAGCGCGCAGCACTGCGAACACCGATGCATTCAATGAAGGAATGGCATGTACTCCAAACACGCGTGGAACATATACATGTACACTCGTATTTTCATTCGGCACTCAATGGAAATTGCAAGTGTAGCATGATTTCACGTTTGGCGCAACACCCCACAAAACAGTGGTCAAAAGAACCGCAATAGAAAAACGACTGTGGTTTTTTTTAACCATGTTTTCTACTAGTGCATCTTGTTGATGGTTGAGCGGTTTGCCAAGTTGGCACACATGGTGCCGATTGTGGGAACCGCCACCGCGTTGGAGACCGCATAGCCTTTTCTCAAAGCATGGTTGAGGCACCACGGGTTGCCAAGAGTGATTGTGTGGGATCAAGATCCAAAGTTCACAAGTGCATTTTCAATGCATTTCTCTAAGGAGGTCGGAATGAAACTAAGGTTTAGCACGGCCTTGCATTCCCAAGTGGATGGGAAAGCGGAGGATGTGAATGGAGTCTTGAAGCAATACTTGAGGAACTTGGTGGGGGCGGACCAAGGAGATTTGGCGGACTATGTGGGTCGAGCGGAGTGTAATTGCAATGTAGCCACGCACTTGGCTACCAAGGGGTGGTCTTTCGTGGTGGCTTATGGAGTGGATGCGCTCCAACCTATTAACCTAGCTCTCGAGGGGGCACATTCAACACTAGAGTTCAACCAAGATGGTGAGGATTTGGCCAAGGATGGTGAACAAGTCTTGGAGATGACCAAGTTGTTGGTGGAGAAAGCCCGAAGGTGCTACGGAGTGCAAGTCAATGCCGGAAGACGCGAAGTGGAGAATGAGGACTTTTTTTTTGAATGTTGGCATACAAGAGAAAGTTTCAGGGAGTTAATTTAAAATCACATCCATGCAGTTGGAATATGGATCCTTATCCACCAAATCATTTTACAAGCATTTTTCTTCAAAATCAAATAAAAATTCCGAGATGTATCAAAATCACTTGATCTTTGATATGCTTGGCTAAAAGTTTGAGTTGCATAATTTGGTGGGAAAAATAAAAACATTCGTGTCACTGTCATTGTTACTTCCCTGAATAGCTAATTTTGTAACTAAAAAAAAATCAAGGGTTCCAACCACTTCAAGGTCCATATCTTAGAGTCATTGATATAAACTTTCGATCTGTTTGCTCTAGACAGTGCATAACTTTACTATGTCAAGGTGCAAGAACAAGAAAAAAGAAAAAAGAAAAAAGAAAAACAAGGAAAAAAGAAAATTTACCTTGAGAGATATATCTTTGAAAAACACTCACAACCACTTTTTGACTTCTTGGGCATTTAGGGGTTAACATTCAAGAGTTCTTCACTTTCATGACGATATGTCCAAACATTTCAAACCTGCTTCAGCCTATCACATATGCAAACTCACTCAAACTCACTCAATCAAATGTCAAGAACATTTGCATGTTATTCGGGCCTAGATGGTGTCCAATCCCGGGGTGCACACCAAATTACACGGTCACCTTGTAGAGAAGTGTTATGGTAGCAAAATTAGAGCGGCCTTGCATGAACTTAAAACCTTGAGAGGGAAAACCATTGTGGTTAAACATGTGATGTGGCCCACGTTATAGTCGAAACTAGAAGTGGCCATGGAGTTAATGTGGTCCCCACTAATTACACATTCTAGTGTACATGATTGTGATGCATTTATGGTTTCGTCACACTCACGGTGCACTCACTAATCAAATGCTCATTATACTTTACATAGTAGCTCGTGTGGAGGAGAGAGCTTGGGACACAAGGAAGGCAACCCACCCACCCACCAACATCTATGGCCGAAGCTTTTATAACCCTATAGAAACCCCCTATTGATATGTAGACAACACTCCCTACTATAGACTCCTCGAATGGGAGCAAATCCATTCGGTATGCTCTAAGACGAAGGGGCCCTCGTTCACGTCCGTAGACATTCTTGCCAAAGTTTTTCCTTAGTTTCTCTTGCTTCCTTTTTCTCTAGCTAGAACCCTAATTGGTTCGTGTAGGTGCTTTGGCCGGGAACCCATTTGCTTGAACCGGGCGCCATATTTCCGGGCTGCCCGGCGGGCGTCCCGTAATGGCGTTGTGGGGAGGTGTCTCGGAACATTGAAGCTTGTGGCGGCATTGCCCGGCCACTACTGGCTACTGCCTCTGCAACGGGCAGCATAACTTTTCGAGGCTGCCCGGCCGAGTTGATCACCCGTTGGACCACCACGGCACCTCCTCGGGCTTGTTGAGCCTCCGGCGGTGGAGGCCGGCTCGCGTTCCGTAATATGCCTGTCAATCAAAGCTCATGAAGAAGTTGGCATGTTAAAGGACCGTATGTGTGTGTTAATCGGCTTTTGTTATTCATGTTCTCCAAATTCTACCGATTAGGTTTACACAACGAAACACGTGTTGCATTGCCAAGTCTACGATGAAACATCAAAAAAATTATATAGATATATAGCGGTTTGAAAATGGAACTTCTTCTAATTTTGTTATGATTATTGGAAGTGCGTGTTTGCTGATTATTCGGTTGAATATGTAGGTTCTCCCCAATGTGTTTACGACTCAATGTGCAATAGTTGATAAAAGTCAACGACATAGTCTGATCTCTTTTAAACATGTGTCATTATGGTGTTTTGTTCTTTGATCCTCACCGAACCAGACACCAATCAAATAGGAGTGTCCTGTAGAGAAAACTAACCAGATAACACTTGCATACCTTACGGCAATATTTGATAGTGTCTTTAATACATTTCTAACAACTTCGGAGAAGCTCACTTGATGATGCTTATTGACACCAAAAAGCAGCATTTCACAGTAGGTCATGTGAATGCGCAAAACTCTTTGGACATTTAAGGGGTTCAATGTACATCCATATGCAAAAAATTTACAAGCTTTGACCATGTTTGAGAATTATAATTTCTACATTTACAGTTTGAAACTTTATTTCATAAATTATCTTACACGTCAAGGAGCTTAATGATAAAAATTTTACTCCCATGTGTAACCCTGATCAAAGTACAAAGTATGTATTTGCATCCACATATTTTTGCATCAAGAGGCCTGGATCGGGCCTCCTAGACACTTAGGAGTTAAACCCCCCCCCCCCCTCTCATGTGTTAATTATTGAGTGGAGAGTAGTTGTTAGACTCTGAAGGCGTAGTTCAATCTCTTTTAAACATGTGTCTTTATGGTGTTTGCTCTTAGCTCCACACCTAACCACACAACATTCAAATATAGGTGTCCTATAAGAAAAACACTTGAATAACACCCTTCGTAACATTATTCAACCGAGTTTATGCATTGGGCGGGGTTAGGAAAAAGCCAGATTTTACTCGAAATTATACTTTGTTCATTCTCACGGATAGCACTGCGCTCGCATAGAAGTTGAATAATGTTATGTTCAGGTAGACACATCTTAAATAGTTTTTTTTTGTTTTTTCCCAATAGCCCACTTCCCCTATGATATCAAACACACAATTAGGCCAAGACGGTTAGCAAAAATATATCTAGGTCGTACCCATTTTCCTTATTATTTTTAGGACTCATATGAATATCTCGTGTATTATCAAAGTGGAGATTCATTTTCTTCTCAAATGACCATATGGGTTTACCCAATTATGTTGACTATTGTCTCTAGAATAGTTAATAGAATTTTAGAACACAATCCCGTCACTTTTTAACACTTTTTTTTTTCGTGTCTAATCAACTTAGATCCAAAGATACCACATACGCATGCGTCCAATTAAGATCAATAACCAAAATAGGCCCGCTTACTTCATCTTGCACAAGGTTATTCTTCCCCTAGGTCAATTTCCAAACACTTGAATCTGGTCCCTGGTGGTGTATCCGGAGCATGTTGGTAGAATTATGTCATTTGTGAGTACAAATTCCATGTCTTCCCGGACCCACAAATATTGGTATGAAATACATGATGCCATTTTTAGATGTTCATATTGTTTGGGAAAAAATTACTAATCATGGGGTCCAAAGACTTGAAGCATGAAAATAAGCATTCCTTTGTTTACTTGAATTATGGCTTAACCTTTACCTCAACATGAGTTTTGGCCAGGAGTTGGATTGATTTGGAATACAACCCCTTCCATGTGTGGGCCACTAGTGAGCAGTGAGTACCAGCACTGGTTACAACCAGTGGCTCTCACTAGTTAAACCATCTCTAAAAGTGACCCATGCTGGTAGGAATTGTTCATTGGTGGCCCGCACCAGCAAGTGTGGGTGGGTTATAAGCTTTCGGTGCATCCTCGGAGTGACCGTGGAGGTTTGAACAAAGAACATCTTGTTTCATTTTGTTTGAAGGTCAAAACTCATTATAATATGTGAAGAGGCGCTAAAATGAGTTTGGCCCTGAATGAACCAATAAATGGAGAGAATCAACTGCTAGTTACAGATGAACAAGGGAAAAACTGAAAGTTGTCAACATGTAACTGGTTAGTTTGGAAACACTCGGATATTGACCGATTATGCCCAAAAATCTCCCAGGACACTGGAATGAACTGACGTCTTTGAATTTATTTGTGAAACCAATCGATGCAAAATAGAAAAAGTTGACCAACTCCCAACAAAAGTCCCATTGACTCTATAGATTGATCTCCACATTTAATGTAATCTGGACGTGCTTCAAATTCTGCTTGGTTATTTAAAGCACTGACCCGGACGTAGGTAGATCACAGCGTTGAATTTAAAGACCCGCCTCTTGAATCATCAAGAGCATTATCGCAAATCACAAAAAAAAAAAAAACTGGAGAACGATTGGGTCACAGTATTTGAAGCTACGAAACTGAAGCTTGAGCGAAGACCCGGTGACCACAAAGTGGTGCGTGAATTGCGCATTTATGCCTGAATCTTTGTTTCATGAATATATAAGCGCACGCTAGATCATAGAAAATATAAAAATGTGGATAATCATTGGCCCTGAAAGTTTAAGTAGCGGAACTGATGTTTGAGAAAAGACCAAGCATACGAGCGGGGGAGTCAATTGGTCCCAATTTGCAGAGAGGTTGGGATATTTTTAGTAGAACTGGTCTATTCCAATCTCCAACTGGTAAGCACTCGAGACTAGTCTTCGGAGGCATTGGCACCAAGTTGTGTAGTACCCGTGTAGTACCAAGACATGTCTGTTGAATATTCATCTTATTTATCTCTCTCTCCCTCTCTCTCGCACTTTTTGCGGTCTATACACGATCTATACATATAGATCATGATGTTATCTGCATGTGTACACGACTCCTTTTGAAATGGAGAAATGCTCAACTGGATGCCATGGGAAGTCGTGCTAATTTGTGGATATTTCTCCCTCGATTTGTTACAGTCGGTCCAACAACCAAGGAAGTAAGCAGATTTGAAATTAGTTCATCGGAAAACCAAAATATTGAGCAAATGGGTCAGCGCTCCTCCCACCATGTGGTTCGGTTTTGGGGATTGTACTGGGTATCTATCAAATCAACCACAAACCTGGAATGCGATAAACATTTGTGAAGGGCCTTTAGGCTTGACCCTCACTCAGGGCCACATTCCACAATGGTCAAAGGCCATGACCACGAAATTGTGAGGGCCCTTGAAACTGATCTGAAGGCCATGCCATGGAAAATTAAGAGTGAATTTTGTGTGGTCATGTGCCTTCTAGTGGAGTTTCAACACATAGGTGACCGGACTCTCAATCAAATGCTATTTCATTAGCATCCTACTCATGTGGGTCCCCTCCACACAATAAGGTATAATAAATCAAGGTTTGTGGGCTTTTAAGGTATCATGATCTCTCAGTTTTGTGTTAGACCACCCCTTTGAGGCGAGCTTGACGCAAAACATGGTACACCATGAAACATTATCCATTCGGCCATGTAGGACTCCAGGTAGGGTTTCTATCCATTCAAGCTTTCCTGGTCCCTTGGGCCCTCAAGCTCTGGTGGAAAGTGACGTGGGACAGTCTCAACATTTTCCACCAATGAGAGATTAGATTTCAATCGTCAGGGCCCTCAAGCTCTAGTGTAAAAAGTGCCCCTCATAGTGCTCTTCAAGCTTTAAAAACAGGCTTTTGCTGTTTCTTTACCCAAGAAGAGGTGCTTCGACCACACCCAATTTCATAACTCCTATCCCTTTAGAATTTTAAGGACTATTTGGAGCTCATAATAAACAAATTTGGGAGATGGAAAAAGTGACTGTTACACACCAAGATTCTCACCACTTCCATTTGTTGTGAATGACGGCCGTCCTGTTGTTTTGATGGCCCTGCTTTGAAGTGGTGACGTGCGCGAATATTTTCTCGTATTCGATGAAGAGGATGGCTCCGATTCATCACCCAAAGAAAGCCTTCCCATCGCCATGTTGAAATTCATGCCTTTGAAGCTCTGCACATAACTCGAGGATCGAGTGGGTGACAAACCCCCATGCCGCCGCATTCTTATGCTCCCCAAACCTTCATCCTGTCAATTTACATTGCTCTTCAAAGACTCGAGTGCCTCAATAACATTTTGATGACATTCTAAATAGCTAAACTTACAGTTTCAGGAACTATTGGAGCTATCCTTCAATTCTCTCCAATACACAAGTTTTGGTAGGAAGTTTAGCCCCAGTTTTGACATTTTATAATGATTAAGGAGCATTCAAATGGTGTCAGAACCCCCCATTGTGGTGAAATGAAGGAAATTTTTTTGGCTTTGGCCAAAAGCCGGCTATATAATAATGAACCCTTTGTCAAAAGTGGAGTGAAACTCCCTACCAAAACATGAGGTTTTGAGAGACTTAAGGATAACTCTATTCTGTACATGCCATGAATCTTAGAGTTATCCCTTAAACTCAATGAGACTTTTCATCGGAAGTTGGTCCCCAGTAATTTTCCCATTGATTGCTGTTTTGTGTTCAAAACCAATAGTATCTTTCCACTTTTGGTGCATGCTTGGAGATAGTGTTTGGATTTGAATGAATACAACCTATTTTGGTTCACTCAGGGCCAAACACATTTCTAGCTCATTCATACTCTTGGGATGCCAAAATCAATGTACCAAATATACAATGTTCTTTGTTCAAGCTTCTACACTACCTCCGAGAATGCACCGGAAACTTACCAAATATGGCAGGTGTTGTATGCAAAAACAACCAACTCCCGACCAAAAATCCCATTGCAGTAATGAAAAACTCTTTTCTAGGGCATATAAGGATACAAAGGTTCTATGTTCTGTACATTTGATCCAATTTCAAGCTGCATTATTTGAGAATTCAGAGTTGCATACTCAGAAGCTTTTGATGGTGTGATGCTTTATATTGAATTCCTATTATGAATATGCAGGAGTAATCATAAATCACACAACAACTCATTGTTTCATGGTCGGTGACTTTCTGGGCCTCAGAATTACGTTAGGAGAGAAAGGGGACCTAATCCTAACAAATGACAAATTTGTGAAATAGTGACCTCAAGTTTCGCGGCTACCTCAGATTTTAAGGCTCTCGTTTGGGATGGTGTCTTATATGCCAAGTTCCCACTGCTGCCACCCATTTTCCCTCTCAACCTTTGTGGGGATGATGTGGCGTCTAACAATCTCCGGTGCGGGGATGTCTCCGAGGATTGGTCCGGAAGTCCACTGTCCTCCTGAACAACGCCACATTTTTAAAGAAATTAACAAAGTAAGGCTGGTAGACATGATAGTAAATCAAATGAAATAATATCATGGAGAGGTTGATGAATGTGCAGCAATTAGAAGTGTATCACACTTCATCACTGAGGGCCACTTTATCCTAGTGCCGTCACCATGATATTGTGAAGGCCCTTGACACTCATTTGATGACCATACCACAGAATATTGAAATCACCATAGAATTCTGTGTGGTCTCTTGGGCTTTCAATTGTAGTGTAAACACATTTACGATCGGGCACTCAACCGAATGCTATTTCATTACCATCCTATTCATGTGCACCTTTCCACACAATAGATTCTAATAGATCAAGAAGTGTGAGATTTTGAAGTGAAATAGTCTCTTGGTTTTGTGTTAGATCCAGTGACCTCTTTGAGGTGGCTTCACGCAAAATTTGTCAAACCATGAAACATCATCCATTACATGCCATTTAGGACTTCATGTAGGTTGTTTCAACCATTCAACTTACATGCTCCTTAGGCCCTCAAGCTTGAGTGTCAAGTGAAGTGGGACAGTCTTGGCATTTTCCACCAACGAGAGATTCTAGATTTCAATGGTTGCACACCCTCAAGCTCTACTGTAAAGTGCCCCTGAACAAAAGTAGTGGAAAAAAATTGGCGGGTTTATGTTTTTGGTATAATTTTTTATAACTTTCATTTTGATCAGGGTACTAACTCACCTGATCAGAAATGCTTCTTCTTTTATAGCTCAGGTTTGAAGAATACTTTCTGGAGCTCAAAAATCTATTGGCATTCTGGTTCCAGGCAGCACTACCAGGTAGAGCTCCTGATTCATGTAAAGGTGGATTATACTGTTGACCGCTCGCATTTGCTTGAGCTTGCTGATGGCGCATCAAGTCACCCTGCACTTTTCTAAAGGAACTGTGTCAGCTCATGGAAAATATAATTTTGATGTACGAGCAAGAGTTAACAATTTTCTGCCATTGCTTCATCAAGCATGGACATCAAAAGTGACAATCAAGATTGGCATAATCAGTGCCTTTGAAGTATGATTGAAGTAAATATGGACAAAAGACTTCTGCCAAAATAATGACGGATGTGAGAGATTTGTTTATGTTGTCAATTCATGCACATTGCAAAGCAAGTTATTTTGAGGGAAAACTACAAGAATATAATTGACGCCCTATTAATACATACTCGGAGAGGCAATGTGGTTGAAACCAATGTTGAACTGGTATCATTTTTTTTTGGTACCAATAGGATATGGGTATTTGATGGTATTTTTGTATTGGATACCATTTGGGTCTATATACCATGCAGGAACCTTCATACTTGGTCAAAATCGTCCTAGTATCAATATGGTTTAGAATGATATTGACCCAAACAATAACTTGGGTATAGAAAGATTCTCTCACCTTGAAATACCCACCAAATATTAACATCTGATTGGCAATATAATTTTTTTTACCCACGAGTATTCTTTGATACCATTTTCGATGTTGATTATTAAAACCATGCATTCACCTAAATACCAGACCAAGAATGGTTAAAACACCACTTTTGTTTGTGTAACTTTTCACAAACAACACAATTTACAACAACTAAAACGTGTGTATGACAAGTTTGTAACAAGAGATGTAGTCCACATCTAAGGCTAATTTCTACCATTTCTATCGTAGGTAATAGGTCCCACCAATAGAACTGCATGTAGATGACTTCATTATGTCCGAAAGTCATGCATAAGTCTAAATTTACTCATTACCTAGTTTTTGACAGCTGCATTATATGAACACTGAGTTCATGGCAGTAATGATTCATTATTTGTGTGAGTGACATCTGCTTTTGAAGTACATGGCTCTGTTAGAAGGCCAAAGAGAATAGGAGAGTCCTCACAGCTTTCCACATACGGAGTTGCATTTCCTTCAAGTAGTGTTGTTGAGGTCCAATCACACTTCCTGGTCGCACTATGCGCAGATAACCCAAAGTCTGGATTATTGAGCAAAAACAATTTGGCACGTCAGCTGTGATGGCATCTCTGCCATTAATCAGTCAACACCCCGATTGGATCAGGGATTCATAGCAGAATACATTCCAAAATTGTTGTCCTGCTTGTGGCATAAGAACTACACCATTTATATCAATTAGTGTAAATTACAATTTGGGGTTATGCATCGCTATAAATTCTTGCATAGAATGTCAATTTCTTACCATCAAAATTTACTTTGTTGTAAAAAGTACATACAATCCATTTATGTTGTATTCGTTAAGAAATTCATCATTGGAAAAGAAATACTATAGCACTATGTAACTACAGATGGTAACCCACAATAATTGAAAACAAAGATGCAGTAACGTAGGTAGGTTTCTCCCAGTATTGTGTAATATGCACCTCATTGCATGTGAACCGGTAGTGCTTCATAATGTAACAACCAATGAGGGCGCCAGTGCGCCCAAGCCCTGCCTGCACCACCCCAAAATTCATCCATTTGAGTGGTCTTGTCGCACACCACAGGAACAGTCCACCCCGAACAATTTTTAACGACTGAAATTACAGTCAGAAGTAGCATGATAGTGTATCATAGAGTGATTCATGCTTTGGCTTTTACTAAATGAACATTCTTGAACTTTTGCCACATGGCAATCTTACATTGACTAAGGCTCAGTCAAATCTCACGTGGAAATTACAATTCGGCATCAGAAATAGATGATTCAAAAAGCACCTTACGGTAGTACCTTACAATGCACAGCTAGAGCCCCAGGTGTCTCTTCTACGATCTCTAAAAATCTCCGGAGAATTCGATCTGGTGGGCAGCTGCAAGCATTCAAACAGTTCAATTTAGAGTTTTTGTGAGCTTCAAGTCAATCCCAAAAAGGAGCACAAATCAGAAACTAAATTCTTTCCCCGAAATGTATTGACCACTCTTTTAAAAAAAAATTAAACCTAGAGGAGTATGTCACTTTCAAGTACGCTCTTAAAAACATATAACCTGGGCAAGACACAGATATGCAGGTAACAGTTTTGCGTACTGAAGTTTCCGTATGGACTGAAGCGTGTGCACTTTCTGTATGCATACAAATGAAGTCATGTCTGTTCCTTACAAATTGCAATTCTGATAAAAAATTAGAAATTAGGGAGTAAATGCCAATGTTGGTCAAGATGAATTCGGTTTTTGAAGTTGAATAGCCTAACCTGCCGTCAGGGAAATATAAGTCATAATGGGCAAGGCCATGATCTGCAAAGCGCCTCCTATCATACGCCTTTCGATTCAACCTTACCACTGCAGTTATTCCTACCTGCCATAAGTCACCTCCCTGTTAAACCCTTCACCTGGAAAGTTATGTCAGTCCCTACGTTGACTTGCATAATTTTTATGATAGAAAGATCAAGATTCACATATGGAGATTCCAACATTGATAACATTCACAAGAAGTTAATTGCACCATAAAACAGCAGTGATTGCTCATTCTAGTAAGCCAGTTTTGACTGAGTCATGACAAATGCATGAGGGGAAACGTAGAGGAGATGACAAACCCGGTGGAAGTACTCAACATAATCCTCTGGCACTAGTGTTCTGTATCCAAAAATCTACAATCAACCAGCTCAGATGTCAAGTTTTGAAATGAATTTAATTTAATTTTTTTTTAAAAATCATCCCCAGTGATAATTGATCAGAGCTTCTTCCACAAATAAAATTTTATTTCTTCCCTAATTCAACGTTGTCATGTAATACTAGTACCACTACAACTATAATTACCCATGTTGAACCATGGGCTCATCTTGCGAGTTGGCATTCTAAGTAAAGAAAGTTAAAATGAAATATATTATTGTTAGAAGAAAGTAACCTCTAAGCGTTTTGGCGATGGTCCACTGAAGGCCATGAGCTTATTGGGAACAATCCAATTAAGATCTCCATTCTCAACCTATCCAGTGAAGCATATAAGCACAGACATGTCAAGATCTTTGATTTTTGGCATCTCTCATCAGTAGTTTCATTTAACGCTGACAAAGACAAAGCCAAAAATTTAGGTAGATGAAAGTCACCTGCTCAAAGTACTCGTACTCCTCGAGGTTGAAGTTGTTGAAGTCAATCCAGCCTGCATGGTGCGCTTTCAAAATAGCCTAACCCACATTTCAGTGCCCAGACCGACATGTAATAAGTGTTGAGCAGACCATTGCAACAGTCAGTTCAGAGATAAGATGATGGCGCATGTGAAAATAAGAAAAGGTTGCAAAACAAAGTTACGTACCCGAATGCAGTCGAGTACTGTCAGACGATAGGTCGAGATTCCACACGTAGGATCGCGGAATGGCATATATGGCTCAAATGTGGACAGGGGTGCATAGGCTGCATCTGCCTCCGCACTACAAAATAACACCAAGTAGGCTCCAAGCTGCATGCAAGACACAAAATAAAATAAAATAAAAACGACTGAGTCATCTGTATGCCCTGTTTTGTGGTGTAGCCAAATCCATTCATAAAGACTATGGAGATTCACTTTGGAAGATCAGAATCTTATGAAAGGGTGGTCCTCAAAAATGAAGATTATAGAGAGGATTATATGGTATACGTGGGTGGAGTGGAAGAATGAAAAGAGACTTATGAAGGCGAGAGGGAATTATCTCGTACAATGGTACCTCTCATTCATCCAACATAAAAACTTGACCCCTGAGGCTTGTGGCCAATTCATCTCAACTTCAAAAAGTAAACTTCACGCTGCATACTATTTCAGGGCCGATGAATGAGAGGTACGCTCATAAGCAACGATTCCCTCTCACCACTTACGAATGGGTGGAATACGAAGGTGAAGACTACCTATATAGAGATATGAAACAAAAGGGGTGGAATGGAAGAATGGAAGAATGAAAGAAGAAGAGACAGAGTTCAACACACCAACACAGCCGCGTTTGACTTCTTCTTGGGATCAGCACTGCAATAGAAAAAGACACACATGCCCTGCTCATCTGCTTCCTGACACACGCCAATGCATTAGCTCAGGTGATATCTAAACATTCAATTCTCATTACAATCTTAGAACAGTAGGTATGTAGTACTCACAAGCAGGTAACAAAATAGTCAGATTACTAGCTGACCCATGAGGCATGGATTGACTATACAAATCCAAACATTAGCCATCAACTTGAGAGATCTTTAGAGGTTTGGCGTTACTAGCCACCACTAGAGAGGATGGTACCTTAAGGAGATGATGAAGTTTCCAGCAGAACCGGTATGTGCAGGCAAGATTCAGGGGGCCAAAATCAGCAAAAAAGGGTTCATACACCTACCCACAAAAAACAACAATTCGCAGCATTATTCATTAGTTAAGAAGGTAAACTACATGGGAACACATGTTTTTTTGGTTTTTTTAATTCTGTTTAACCGAGCAAGAAGGGGAAGGAAATACTCACAAGCTCAGAGTCAGTGCTGAAGCAGGTTGCTCGTTTGGGAAGACATTGCACAACACCTGCAGTGTCCTCCACCCTTGGCAGCGGTGCGAAATACAGTCTTTCCTTCAACACCTCACTCATGTTCACTTGATCCTCCACCGAATTCACACCCATTTTTATTTTTATTTTTTTGAGATTCACTGTGATGGAAATGCCAATCCACCTTCTCAAATCGCCATAACCCACATCGACCTCCTTCCTCGCTGAAACTTGCAATCACCCATCAACATTGTCTCCGCAAGTTGATGTTGAGTTGATTTACCATAAAGGGCTCTCTGTTCTCCTCATCTTTTGCCACATTTCATTCCTACTATGGCTGAGACCACTTCAATCCAACGTGGTAACTACGTTCCTGCAATAGTAAAGATGAAATATAGCGTCCTCTACGGTAATCTGCAATTTTCTCAAAATCTCTCTGTCTCTCTCTGTGTCAACCAGATGATGAACCATCTCTGCCATTTAGAGATTTATGTTGCAATTGCAAAATAACCTTGCATTGCACGTGATGATATTGAGCAATGAAGAGGCCTGAAGAATGTTTGGTTTCTTCCTTGGAATCATGATGTTGCTGAGAAAACACTAACCCTCTGGGCGTTTGTGCGTGATTTGGAAAAATATCATCGAGTGACCTTTTGGTCACTGTTCTTGGGTTTCAAACGTCGCTTCATTTTTTACCTATCCGTCAAAAAAATCAATCACGGCAAGAAAAGTAGGCAGGGGATTCTTCAAATTGGAACAACACATAATGTTGCGCATACATTGGAAGTATTTTCCAAGGTGGCATGGCAGGACCCATTTGTTGAAGTTCGAATTACTGTGGAACACTAACAGACACTAGAAGATGGTGATGATGAAAATTCCAAACCCAAAATCGATCAGATCTCAATCAAGTGCAATCTCCAACAAAACCTTAGAAATCCAATGTTTGATAGGTAACCCAAAATTTCTTCGACACCCATCAAGACTCTTGCAATTTTCTTGCTTCAAAAAACGCTTCAAACCCGGAGGTTTTTCTCTCACTCTCTCTCTCTCTCTCCTCTACTCAGGATTTCGTACGACGCGATCAAATTCAAATCAGAAAACCAGAAAAAGGAACAAAGACCTCGTTAGAACTCAATTCGAACCTCGGAGGCGATCTGGACCTTGAAAAATCGGGGATGACAAATGCATCTCTTCTGGAATTGCGAAGATTTGAAGCTACCCACAACTCTTTCCCCCCAACTGCAATGTCGCAATTCTCAACCTTTTTTGAATTCAACCGAATGTATTCAATTCAACCGAATGTACTCAATTCAACTGAATGTATTCAATTCAACTCAATCGAATGAGCGCGCTCTGAATTTTTGGGCTCGAGTAACCCAGGAATTTGGGCTGCCACCGCCACCATTTTTCCTGGTGCCAAATTGACACTCACAAAAGTCGTCTCTCGAGGAGGTGCAAAGGAGATTCAGAGAAGACACGTGGCAGTGTCCCGTTGCACGGGGTCTGTAAAAATGACGTGGCGTCCTGTGGCTGCCACGTAGACTTCACGTGAAGGCGCTCCCTCTGTTCTCGCTTGGATGTGGGTTAACTTAGGTGTGAGGCATGTGGGCCTTAATATGATCACCCTTCTTGTTATAAGGCAAGGCTTGTAGTTAAGAATGAACATCAAAAAGATATGCGTTATCATAGACATGTTAATTAAATAAGTAGTGTCTTACTTGTGCATTGGATGGAGTGGTCAACATGAATAATTTTACAAGCAAAAAAAACCCATTGAATGGTTGGGGAGCATGCATGAATGGTTGGTTCAGGGCTTTTTAAGGTGGCTTGTGGAGGAACATGGTCTGAGCAGCTCGGGTGGCTTGGTCGACCAAGTGGCGGCCAATAATTAGGTTAGTGACATTGGTGGATGGAAATCATCGTGTTTGATGATGCCACGTGGGTGGGACTGCCTTGGGTTGGAAGGCGGTGTCTATCTATTGTGGGGCAAACCTTAGCTAGGCTTGCAAATGTAGATATAGTGTTATGTATGGCAAGCATCACATGTGGCAGGAGTGTTCATCTGTAGGGTCTAGGTCTGGAATTTGGACTACTTATACTATGGCAGTTTTCTTTCCACTTGGTTGGTTTTTTGATTTATTATACTAGTTTTATTTCTATAAGCCTCTCGTTGTAATTTCTTCACTCAATAAAGCAAGTTACTAGCCATTGTTGACACGTGTTTTTAGTTTGGCTTGTCATGGTGATTGATTATTCTTGGATCTATTAACTAATGGAATTGCCAAATAAGTAGGACCAAAATGAAACATGGGTTCATTTGTTAACACAAATGGGAGAGCCTAGTATGTGATCACTTAAAACGGGGAATCATCACCTTGACCTCTAATAACTCTTGCATCTCAACCTACAATAACTTATTTAAATCTACAAGGGAAGTTCTTAACTAACGACCTCCTTTGAAGTGATGAAATTAATCACATCCTAAAGAAAGTAAATAATGAATAGAATCACACATATTCATCCTAATGCATGTGTGTTCATCTTTATTTGGAAAAATTATCCTCATGAAATTTTAGTTTGGAGAACTCTAAAGACATCATCCATCAAAGGGATTTTTCAACACCATATTCGGTTTTTAAAAAACACGTAAAACCATGGCGATATTCTGGCAAAAAAAAGATAAAATCAAAATCAAAATCATTGCTTTGAACTTCAATTTTGAAACTTGGAATGACAATTTTCATGAGTGTTCGTGGTTATTAACTAGATGAGATAATTCTTAATCCAATCCAACTAGACAAAAAGCATTCATGAAGTTGGAAGTGCCCACAATAGGGTCACATAAATCCTTGTGCCGTCACTTATCATCTATGACCTACAGTATGGAACTTCACGTAGAACTCACACCTAACTACCATACATTATGGTCCGATTGGGCATGTCTCTACCTAAATCCAGGCCCTTGCCACACCACCGGCAACTTCCATGAACCGGTGGCCATGGTTGGCCGAGCAACCTTACCGCTTACCACACAAGCGGCATTATGAGGGGAGGCGTGATGACGTGTCCAAGAATTTAGGCCATCGGAACTACCAGGGGATTCCCACCGGAAACCCATGGAATCTAGTGGTGGCCACCCTTGGCCCACCGAGACCGTCCTCTCCCACTCTCTCCCGCCCTCTCTCGCCGAATCTCCGTGCCTAGTCGTCGTCAATCATGAGGAACTTCCTGCCGCTCGTGTGGTGGCTCTAGCGAGATTGGGGTGAAGTGGCTATAGCAGGCCTACATGTTTTCCTAGCCTACACGGCGAAATTGCCTGCCGGCCATGTGGTAAGGACCGGTAGGCAATTTCCAAGTCAATTTCAAGATGTTCCAACCAATCCCATAATGACACATGTTAACTTTGTACACCAAAAGTTTTTTGAATACCCAATCTGACCCACACATAGGGTAGTTATCTTGCAAGGAAAATTTCTCTGAATTTGAGAAGAAAAAAGAAGATATTGATACGTGTTGTGGGAAAAAAATACGAAAATGTCAATAACTTTAGTTGGAAGTTACTAGCATCCAAAATACGAAAGCTAGGTCATTGCATAAACTGAAGGTAACACTGTAAGTAGAGCCGTTTGTTGGTTGCCCACGCCACTAAGTGTGGGCGTGCTATGAGCATGTTAGCCTAACATCGTCCAAATTTCTTGTTATATAATGGAGCTTAGTGCCTACTTTTGGATACACGTTTAAGATGAGTGTTTGGTTTTTTTTTTGAGGGGGGGGGGGGTGAGATGTCAAGGGTAGGGACTATATTAGTTTGTATTTGTTGTCAAGTTTTTTCTTTTAGTATGAATGTTAGATAATATGTTTGGCTATTTGGTGTAATTCCTTCATGGTTTCTTGATTGTGGATGGCGTAGCTTGTATTCCTACGAGTCTTGTTATGTTGTTGTTATGTATGGCTCATTTGACTTTTGTCATGATGAATGTAAGTGAGTTAAAGTTCCAAATGTGTGCTATAAGGGTGTCTGTAAGTAGGTCGCATTTCTCATGCTTGGTTTGGATGGCTCTATTTGTGTGTATGTTACGAGTGAATGTGAATTTGATTATATGTATGGTTGGTGGCAAGGATGGTGCTAGCTAGTCATGGTTGGCCTCTAATGACTCAACTTCCTCATTCTTGGGTTCCCTATCCTATCAAAACTTGATTTTTTTGCACCAACACTCCTCTCACATGCCAAAAAGATGCAGCAAAAAGAAAAAAACAACAAGGGATCCACATCAAAACAAAAAATGAAGTGTTCCCAAGTGCAAACTTTGAATGCACCAATGCAAAGGAGTCCTCTTGAAGAAGGTTGTTCTCTTATAGGTGTGCACATGATTGTATGCTTCCATTTCTCAAGCATCTAGGTGTTATGATGACTAGCCTACTTGAGAATCGAATTCCCTAAAAGTTTGTTATGGGCATTTATGCACACATTGGTTCAAATCATATGGATACAAGTGAAAGTTCCTCCATGTGGGTCACATGGTTCAATGCACCTATGAGCAATATGAGATCGATTTTTTTCTTTGCTTCTAGTGTCATGTTCAACTCTTAAACACCCAAGCCCAAATCAACCTCGATTGCCCTAAAGCGAGAACGACCGTTGGATATCTTTTAGATGTTATCCATGAACAACATTTGGCATATGATTGTACGGATCATGAATGGGTCATATAGTCCACAAAGTCCCCAAAAGACATTTAGGCATACGTGTGGATGATTGCAATCCTTAGACAATGCATAAATTTGATTGTCATCTTGATACAATCAAGACTCTATAAGTGTTACCCCTATAAGCGTTATAATTTCATATATGTTAAGAAAATCTTACTCCCTTACAAAAACACAATTGGCACGGGGAGGTCACTTCATTGTCAAGTTGACACCATGTGCGGCCAAAGTTTGCTACCCTTGTATTAGATGCCATATATAATTTTAAAATTTATGATATTTTTTCTACATATACATAACCATTGATAGTATCTTTTTAATACTTTTTTGAAATTTTTAGTCATCTTTGTTTTTTTTAGTAATTGTTTTAGTTCAATTCTGTGCCATTCTAGTTAGAAATGGTATGTTTTATGAAAAAAACAAATCATCAAATTTAGTTACCACTTTTAAGTATGTCATAGGTACTGTGTATATCTACTCATGAAAAAAAATTGATAAAATTTTGACCCATTTTGGGTGTGCAACTTACCAAAAGAACATTTTTTTTGGTCACATGTGGTGTTCAACTTGACAATGGAGTGATCTACCCGTGACAATTGTTAAGACTAGTGAGTGTTATGTGTTAAGTGTTATAACATGCTCTACTCCCTTCTTTGTTAATTGCACCTCTATAAGTGTTAATTTTGAGAAAAGCAAGGTAATAATATATGAGAGCATACATTTTAAACATGTAATCACATTTATCCCATATTCTTTGAGAATGATTCAAAATTGTTGGAGGCACACATGTGTTCTTTTGATCTCTATTGAGAGGGAGATAGAGGAAGCTAGGCGCTTGGTAGAGGTTGATGAAGTTGCTACTCTACTTCATCAATTGCCGTTGTTATCATCTGATAGTGAGGTGAGTGACGTGATGAATGCTCATGAATACCTCAATTATGAGATGAAGTTTGATTTAATTTAAACAACCCCTATGAACTTACCGATGAGGAGTTTTTGGATATGTATTCCTCGTAACATCAAGAAATTGATGTTGATGAGGTTATGGTTGATGTGGTAAAAGAAGTTGTAGGATTTAGTGTTGTTGAGCATTCTCTAAAGACTTTGAAGAAATACTTTGAACAAAGACCAAATGATGCCCTATCACACATCAAGATCATTCAAGGACTCCAGAAGGAAGTTTCATCTCATCATTTGGAAGCTTCTCGTCAAACTATTATAGACTCTTTCTTTCGGTAAGTTTAGTTGGAAGAATCTCGTCAAGTTACTACTATATACATTATTTCTTTCAATTATTTTAGTTGAATTATGTATTATCATTTGTACTTTCATATTTATTTTTATAAAACTTTTTGTTTTTCATTTTTGGAAATTTTAAGTGTTATTTCTATAAATGTTATTAATCATCGGTATTAATTCTATAAGTGTTACTTGTTATAAGTCTATAACTATTATTTTTTTGCTACTCCCAACCTGTAACATTTATAGAGTCTTGACTGTACATCTGTGAATGCCTTACAGAAATATTATCTAAGAAAAAAATACCCAATTTTAAATCATTTGGCTTCAATCACTACATGATAATATATATCAACAAATGGTGTATGTCCAAAAGTGGTAATCATCCTCTTTAACGTTTAGGGCTAGATCATATCTTCATTCGGTTGGGCCCCGCCCCTCCCACGCCTTCTTCACTGCCCGGTCTTCCCCATGGCCCTACCCGCACTTGCGTGGGAACTCTTCCTCGCTGGGAACCAATATGACAACACCCTATCAACGTGAATATTTGTAATTTTGATCGGGTATTAGAGTTATCCATTAATTCAACCGGAGTTTTGGTAGGGATTTGGTTGTTTCGCATGCATAACTTTTCATGTTTGGTAAGTTTTGGGTGCATGCTTGGAGTCAATGTGGAGGTTTGAACGAAGGACATTCCGTATTGGTTCATTAGTTCAGTTTGGTACCCAATGAACCAATATGGAATGTCCTTCGTTCAAACCTCCACATTGACTCCAAGCATGCACCCAAAACTTACCAAACATGGAAAGTTATGCATGCGAAACAACCAAATCCCTACGAAAACTCTGGTTGAATTAATGGATAACTCTATTGTCAAATTGGTTCCCAATGAGGAAGAGTTCCCACGCATGTGCGGATAGGGAGCATGGGGAAGACCATGTAATGAAGGAGACGTGGGAGGGGCGGGGCCCGACCGAATGAAGATGTGATCTAGCGTGGGGCCTCTTTAAATGATCGCATATGCCTTCCCAAATGTGTTAACATGTTATTAGATCTCAATGGTGCTTATATTTTCAACACATAATCCAATATGATCTTAACACATTTCTAACAACTAGTCTCACGTACGTCCTTCAAATATAAGTGGACCTATATTAAGGAGAGTGGCCACATAACGTCCACATATCTTCACCCCTACAAGACCAAAGTGCCTCACATGCATTAATATGATCAAACCCACGATTTCATGTGATCAATTTTATTTATTATTATTTATTGTTTTTTCATTTGAGTTTCCATGTAGGTTGCTTGTCCACTAGATTCTAGATAATAGTAGGTCGCATGTGTTCTCATGTAGTTAAGCACAAGCCGCCATCCAACCACATTATGGCACGGGGGTTTGTTAGAATGTGAAGGGCTATGGACATGGGCCGCTAGACTTCCACTAAAGAATCTTTGACCTGCGAGTGCTAGTCACTAAAGGATTAAGACCGGTTGAAGACTCAAGAGAACCAATGTTGGTGTAGAACTTCATCCTTTGTAAGTAGGAGGAGGAGGAGGTTAGTAGGTGGACCCATATTTGAGAAGATGGGAGTACACCCTAAACTCCGTAATATCAACCCCCATAATGTCACACACTCTCTAATATCCCGATACCCTAGGAAACGGATGTTCATAGTTCAAATCTCACTCCTTATTATCACATTTCTCTCCCTTATATCACAAGATTTGTCATTAATGCAAACCACCAAAAAAGTCAACCCATACCTCGCATTGCATCATGTGTCAACATGTGGAGTGCCACCTTCTTCTTTTTCTTCTTCATATGCCACTTGTTGAATGTTGGTGCATGTGTCCGTCACATCGCCCGGGAAGGCCAAGTGGAGTGGACCACACTAGCATAGGTGACGGGAGAACGAATTCAAAGTGGCCTTGCATCTCTTTTGTGTTATTCCATAATGTCACATGCTACACTAATTCTATAGTATCACGGATCCATGTTCTCACTACAAAACTCCGTAATATCACGTGCACTTTGGTTGCCACAGGTGTGATACTATGGAGTTTAGAGTGTAGCTAGTTGGCACATACAAACCCTACCCCACCGGATTCTGTCTACATTTGGGTGCGTTCGTCCTTAATCACACCAGAATTTGGTGGGTGAGCAACCTACATGGAAACTCACCTTTCGTGTACTTAAGTTAACTTAATGCATGGGCATTTGATCCAAAACTGGTGCAGGAATTGAGAGAAGAAAACCAAATCCTGCCACGAATCCCCATGTGGACAAAACTCCAGACAGCATGACCCACAAGCTTTAAAAAACAATTTTAAGAACCGCTTCATCAGAGATCTAATATAGTACAGAAATATTCGTTTGTTCATCATTAAGTTACAACACTGCACATCCAACCAAAGAGTAAGAAAATGCTCTTTCTGGGTGGCAAGTTAGTTATTAACCTCATGAACGAGTGTCAATTCTAAAGGCTGGTTCACATGGAGTCCCAAGTCCCAACATGAAGGTAAAGTCTCAATTGTTGAGCCTCGAGAAACGATTAAATACGGTTAGCTATCATTAAAGTCAGATCTTGATTATTTTATGCAAAAATATATAATGGACATGTGTCAAAAAAATTGGTCTTACTTTTTGCTCGACCCAACTCTCAACACAAGTCCCAATGCGCACTCACCTCCGAAAAGTTTGTCATGTAAACATCCATCTCATACTCATCAGGACTTAGGACTTGGGATCTTGTGTGAAATGGTAAGTCCCAACTTCCATGTTCTCAACGGCTGAGATTGCACAGATTGATCTCAAGTTACTTGGGATCCCGTGTGAACCAACCCTAAGTAGCTTGATGCCACTTAACTCTTTGCTATTGCTCCACTCATACCTAGCAACACCGTACTACACCGAGATCCATGAAGCCCAACAATCATGTGTCAAAAATAACTTAAGTGTGGATTAATTTAGCCAATACTGCAACGTCTCCGAGTTTTCATGTTTCTTTGTATGACCAATTTTGGAGTTTCGTACGTAACATTGTTAAGAGAATGTTATACTTACCCTTTTGTCGGAAGGTGGGGGCGTTGGGCTATGGTTCAACACATGACTGTGATAAATATGACATATGAGTTCTACTTTAATATGTCTTTGAGAGAGAATCAAAGTAAATTCATAAAAGCAAGTCTGCTAGCTCCTGTGAAGGACCTTCGTGGTTGGGGCAAAAGCCGGGTTTCATTTTCGTCGAAGGTGGGAAAAGTAAAGCTTGCAAAGCACCTTACCCGCGTACCAAATTCAAACTAATCCCTCATCAATGACCTCGTATGAAGTTGGGACCTTAAACAAAGAAGAAAACTCTTGGACCTCATGCTCAATCTAAATGAGGCTCTCATATTTTCCGATGGTGTATGATCGGTTGCTAATGGTTCCCTCATCAACTAGACGAACCAACCGGAACTGGCAAGATGATGATGATGATGATGATGATGATGATGATGATGATGATGATGATGATAAGGCATAGCACTCTTGTAACTACGCTCGTTTATATAATTTTGTAGTCCCTCGTAAGCAAATGAGAAGAGAAGAAGAGAAAGGAGAGGTGGAGGGAAGGGGAATTAAGTTGAAATCAAAATGGGCCTCATCCACAAGCACATTTCCCAAACCATATAGATATAGGTTTAGAATACAATAGTCGAATGACTTGAGCCTTATGGCATGCACAACATCTTCAACCGTCACTTGGATGCCATCAGACATGGTTGTACATAACAACTGCTCTAGCCTCCAATACTAGAGACCCTCGCTAAGCTCCTCACTATGCTATCAGGGAACGTGGGGAACATAGGACGATGTGGCCACCTTAAAGGGCAACATTGCTGGATGGCACTTCAAGCCTCCTCCTCGACAATGTTATATGTAGGTTGCAGAAACTTTACATTATAGATTCCTAACCCCCTTTTCCATATATATATATATATATATATATATATAAATTCCCCCGATGCAGAGGAATTTGTTGAAACATTGAACTTTAAAAGATAGTGAAAACATGTTGATATAAGGTTGCATGGCTTTCTATGGTAGATACCAGGAGCTCATGTACTCATAAATTTAACCAAGGATGGTCGGTGGTTGAATTACATGGGAGCATTTGCCTAGTTCTTCATAGTTAAATTTTGGTATCCACTGAGCATCTTAAACCAATTGTGCCCACAACAAACATAGAATGTTTGTGGACCCACTCTACTTCAAGACAATGGTTGTGTATCAAGTATGAAGCTAAATTCATGTAAGGTAAGCGTGTCTTAAATGGTTACGTTTTCTTGTTTGCCATGATCCTCGACTAGGATATTAGAGATTAGATTTTTCTTCGAAAGCTCAATGTGATATGATATTCCACCAACAACTTTTGTGGAATTTTGTGCTCCCAAGTTGTTGTTATGAATTTTCAAAGTCAAAACTGCCATAGTTATATAACAATTATGTATGCAACCTCTTTCAATTATGCTAGGTATTGAGCTTAGTTTACCGTAGGTTGATAGCATGATGTGTAGAAAATAATTCAAAACAATTAAGCATTTTTTTGAGGGGGGGGGGAGTGTTGGGCTAGATAGCCTAAACGAAAGAACACGGGGGTGCACTTCATTGTCAAGTTGAACACCACGTGCGATAAAACAAAATCTACTTTTTACATAAAGCATCACCAAAATGGTTCAAAAGTTTATGATTTTTTTTTTCATGAGTACATATACATAGTATCTATTACATAGTAAAAATTGGTAACCAAATTTGATGATTTGTTTTTTTTATAAAACATACCGTTTCTAACTAGAATGACGCAACATTGAACTAAACAAATTACTACAAAAAATGAAGATGACTAAAAATTTCAAAAAAATATACAAAAGATGTTATCAATGGTTATGTGTATGTAGAAAAAATATCATAATTTTAAAATTTATCTATGGCATGTAATATAGGGTAGCAAACTTTTATCGCACGTGGTTATGAAATGTAAGGGGGTGTGATCCCCCCGTGCGAAAGAAAGAAATAATAATCATCAATTTTTTAAAAATTGAGGAAATTTGGTGTATTGGAAACCTCAATCCAAAGTTATGAATACATGAAAATTAGTTATAATACATGGATTTGTATGTAGGATATGCTATGTGCATATATGAATAGATATACATGTACATGTTTTCCTTAACTTTAAAAAATGTTTTATAAATAAATAAATATTATTGGTCATAATTTTTCCAACACGCTATCAGCCTACAACAGTCGAGAAATTTTGAGCATGTAATCCACTCTCTTTAAACATGTGTCTTTTTGGTGCCCCTTCCTGGATCCACACCTATCCACAAACCACTCAACATAGGTGTTTGATCAAGATAAGTAACCAAATTAGGCATGTTTATATAAAAAACATTTATTTATTAATTGAACTTGCAAACTTCATCTCCAAAATTCTTTGAATTTGCTTGACCATGTATAAAACAAACTCAAAGTCAAGGAAAGGTAGAACATGCTAAAACCAACATCCAAAATCTTGCACAAAAGTAGATATAAATTATGAGAATTTCCACCACCTCAACAACGAGCTCATATGTTAGTTTTGAGTTTCCTGCTAATAAAACTTTGATCCCTTATAACTATTGCACAATGAATTCAAATACAACACACATTGGTGTATTGGAATCCATTTTCAATTGCTAGCACAACTCAATTTGAACTTCAAAATACAATATTGTCATCTATTCCTAGTGCTCAAAACGATGGTTTTAAGCACCATCTACCTTTAGCAATGCAAATCATTGTTGAAGGCTCTTTCAATGAAGAACTTCAAGCATGGATGAAGAAGTGGCATGGCTACCAACATGGCAACATTTTTTGTTAGGGGAGTTCTATGGAGGTGGAGTTTCTTAGGCAACCTCAACCCTCGGACAAGAAACTTGACCTCTGGGGGACTCCAACTCCAACTCGAGGTTTCTTCTTCTTCTTCTTCTTCTTCCCATTATGTCCGCCATACCGACCATTGCCTCGAATAACCTACGTCACGGCTTGAAATTTTTGACCAACCACTGCACTTCTTCATCATAGTCTAAATTGACCGTGAGACTTGGGCTAAAGTTGCCACGATATTATTTATCAGGGCCTTTGATGCTCAAATATAAATGTCGTTGAACCCTGAACCCACATAACAAAGTCACGAACCTCGACAATGTTTCAATGAATTATTGAATTGAATGTAAATTGGTTGATACGTTTGAGCACATGAGAGAGTTGGGCATGTCTTGAACATATCTATGCTTATATTAAAGCTTGGTCATCTCTGAATACATCCTCTTGTTCAGAGGCCAAACCATTCTTTCCACATATCTATGTTTCTCTCAAACCCCGGGAGGGTGGGTGGGACCATCCCTCATGGAAAAACATTTGCTACATTACCAACAATTTTCACAACTTAGTGGACATCTCAAAGTAATAACCATAACTTTACTTATTAAACTAGCACGGTTTTGCTCTAGGTGTACTCATGTATCATGTCATACCTTGTGTCCATCTCTTACTTAGTCAAATACAGAGATGTATGTAATAGCTACTCAAAAGAACTTCAAAGGTCTTTACTCAAATCTAAAACCGACTTTGTATTCCAAACTTTCTTGTAGAATATCTAAGCAAAATTGTAATACCCAATTTTTGATTTTTCAAGGTAATAACGATGTTTAAGTGAGAAACAGACTATTTTTAGACTTACTAAGTGGAAGCCAGTAAGTATGAATAGGGCAATAGTCTGGTAGAGCAGAAAAGTAACCGCAAGCAGCTCCTGACCTGCTTCGAAGGGGCTTCAGAAGGATACAGAGTCTATTGTCTGGCAGAGAGAAAGGTGTTGTGGTTTTTTCTGGGATATGCAGGTTAATTTTTGGGTGAATATAGTCTTTGGCGGACCAGGGTAGAGGCTAGGCTGAGAGAGCCGAGAGGAAAAGAACTGTAGTTCTTCTTTAGAGCTTTCTGACATTACTCTCAGTAAATTATGCTTTGGTATGCTTCTGTTGAGAGCTTGATATTATCTGTAGTAACTCCAGGGGGCTTGTACTGGATTACTGGAATAGCATATTCGACTTTGCACTTGATTTTGTATGAGTATAGTTATGCCAGGCAATATAATCAAGAAATGCGTATTTGTGTACTGGCAGTTCAGTCTTTGTGTTGTATGTCCAGTCTATTGCCTTGTGGTTGTTAGTTGTTTATCTATTATAGTTGCTCGCAGAATGGTTGTATTAAGGGAGTTATGAATAAAATGGAAATTGCAGATATTTCAAGCGATTACAGTGGTTACATTTGCAGTCCATTGTCTTGGAATTAATAGGGCCTGAAATGAATCGTTAATGTAGCATTTGACATCAGTAATTGCCTTCTTTATGAATGAGATGAAAGTTATGTCAGACTGATGTTTAACAATTTGGAAAGTAGGGGTGGTTTCGGATACAGAAAAATGACAAGCTTGTAGTCTTAATTGCCTAAAGAGTTGCTGAAAGGAATATATGTGCTTTTCTGAGAGAGAGAACATGCTGCGTATTATAATTATTGACTGAACTTATTGTTGGGTCGTATGGAATCCGTACCAAACAATTGTCTGAGAATAACGAAGGTGGACTCTAATATGCCCAGATATCGGCGTTAAGTTAAGGATATAAAATTGCAAGTCATTGTCCGTGTGTCTATGGCCTGGTTATATTGAGAGCGTCTTCCTCGAATAGGTTACCTGTCTGGGAACAAAGAGAGGTCTGAAATTAATTATATTAATCGATATATTACCTTGAACTCATAGATGAAAATTAATGTTTCCCAGCAAACAGATTGGGAAATCAGAGAGTTGAACTTGTCGGTATGTCTGGGAGTGGATTGAATTCACGAAGAAGTCTATAGTCTGGATTGCACCGTTAGGAGCGAGAGTAAATCAGAGTATTATCCATATCGAAAATACAGTGAGGAATCCTTACTGTGGAAATCTGAATTACTGGAGTGGTTCGAAAGGATGGTGTTTTTAAATCTGGCTTATAATTTATGCAATCAAAACCTGTAAGGGGAATATATCAGATTTATTATGAGGCAATTGGCCGTGAGTCATCGAATTGCGGAGAATCAGGGTAGATACTTATAATATTGACGGATACGTACCTTAGGAGAATTAAGATGGATGAGTCTATAGACTGGAGACATGGAGTTTGATTTACCTGGATAGGTCTCCTACGTAAGATTAGAGAGGAGTCGGTAGGTAGGAGGGTTGATTCACCATAGTCATTGAAAATACATTTAATTATTAATGTCTCTCAATATGTAATCCAGTCAATAGCCCTTGTTGTTGCACGTAATGGGTTGAGGCCATAACGAAGACAGGCTATTGTCATTGCAGTGAAAATGGAGAAACTGTCCCTACTAATTGTTTATGAAAGATGAATCGTCAACACGCAGAGGCTATGGTCTGTGAAGGGTTGATTAGGAGAGCGAAGGAGGCCAAAGGTCACGATACCTACAACCTTGGTAAGCTATGAGGATTAAGTGAAATCTCAATTGAATTAAGGAACCTGTGGAACATTCTCATTTCGATAATTGAATAATTTAAATTCAGTAAAAAACAATGTAATGCATTAATGAATTGATTACTTTTACATCGGAGTGGCTTTGATCTATTGCCTTGAGGAATGTTAATAAGGTTACTTTGGCCAAGACTTGGTAAAGACTATTGCTGGACAACCTAATCTAAAGGTCACAGTTAATCAAAGAACTTCGACAATCCCGCAGGGATGACTGCACCGCCTGTTTCAAGTTCAATTAAAAGGGATTAATTAAATGCCAGTTTATGGACAATATCAGAGTGCCCTCGACTTTGATAAGCAAGACTAAAATGGGTTACTTTTGCAAATGACTATTGACAATGGCGAGCCCTATGATTGTGCACCGCACTTGGTCCAATTAAAATGAACTCACTGCCAGACTATTGACCGGGAAATTAGTGTGAGGTGTGAGACTGTCACATTTGCATGTACTGACATGGAGTGATTTTTAGAGTTTTTATCCCTTACCCACAAGCCAATTGTCGGTCCTAAACCAAAGTGAAGTGATATAACCTTGTGTTTTCCCTAATAACTCTTATCTAAGACACCTAGATGATATAGAAATCACCTTTTAAGTCTTCCCTGATTGTTTCCCTGGGTTTTTGTTTGTAACCAAAAAGCTAACTACAAAAATACACATTATTTGCAAAAGAGGATGAGATACAAAGTTTAAGAATACCGCCAAGTTTGTGAAGGGTATGCCTCAAATGTGCCCATACCACCAACCAAATCCACAAAGAGGGTTAGTAGCGTACACGAATAACAATAGAGCCCAATTGTTATATGTGTCACACAATCATGCATGGTATAACCATATACTTCAATTGCATAAAAGAATACACATCCCACTCATGAGAGTTCTACATTGTTCCTTAGCCATTTGAACCTTGTGCAACCAAAGCTTTGCGGTTGGTTACACACACCACCCGCCTTCACTAGTCCGCATCACTTACATTAATCCTAAAATTTTACTTAGGGTAAGCATCTAGTTGCAGCTTAACCTTTGAAAGAAGGTTCTCATGTTTCTCTACACTTAATATAGGATTAGGTAACAATCTCGAACCATAGATGTGTAGTGTCACATACACAGTGGATATGTGTTAGGTGATTTTTACCTAACCCTAAGGTAATTTCCTTTGGGTTGATATTTTGAAACCTGGTATATTCATTAAGGCTATAGAGAGAGAGAGAGAGAGAGAGAGAGAGAGAGAGAGAGAGAGAGAGATATTAACGTTGATTTTGAAACTTGAAGTGACAATCTTTGTGATTCACAACCATATGAGACAATTCTCTATGCAATGCCCAAAGTTGTTTGCGGAGTGTAGTTTACTTAATTGTGTGGAAGTGCCTATAATAAGGCCACATAAGGTTGTGGGCCTTACATGGTCATTTTTATTAATTGGACACCTATATGTGAGTGGTGTTTGGCAAGGCTTATAATCATAATGGACACCATAGAGACACATGTTACATTGATATTGGACTATGTGCTCAAAAATATAGACATTGTTCTAGATGGAATGGTTAACTCAATTGGGAGGGCCTATGTGAGCACTCAAAGATAAAAGGGAATCTTCACTTTGACCTATGAACTTGTGTAAATCTCAACTCCAATTTTGGAATGTTGAAACGACAATCTTCACGATCCACAATTCCTAACCCAATGAGATGATTCCCGATTCGATCCAACAGCTGAAATTGTCTATGGAGTTGCAAGTTTCCACAATAACACCACATGCCTTACCTTATTATGCCTACAAACTGGAAGAATTTGGAAATCAGGATGTCAATCTGTTCACTTGAGATGCCTTTTGCAAATCTCAACTCCAATCTTGAAATGACAATCTTTGCCATCCACGATTTCTTAAACCAATGAGATAATTCCCAATTCGATTCTATAGTTGGAAATTATTGGTATATGTGGAATTGGAAGTATCCACAATAGGGCCACCTTTTTGTTATTACCTTACGATGTCTTTGAGCTTGAAGAATTTCAAGGATGTGATGACAATTTCCGTTACTTGTGATAACTATTACATATCTCAACTCCAATTATGAAACTTGAAATGACAATCTTCACAATCCACAATTCCTAAACCCCCCCCCCCAACATAGTTTTTGTCACTAGTCTTGAACGCACAAGCCATTATGGCCATGTCATAAATGGTAAAGCATATCACCTCAGGGACCACATACATGTAAATGTTCACATTTTATCGGTTATTACACACATTCAATGTTCTAATGTTCTAGTGTTTCAATGTTTTTAAACTTGAACATAATCTCAAGGAACTTTATTGTTTTGTAATTCGGGATGCTTTCAAAATAGGACGGTTTTGTGAAAATGATACTTTGATGTTATACAAATGCATGTGCAGGTGGCAAGATTTGAACCCGTGCCTTTTTTGCCCAAAAGTTTATTCCAGCGATGCTATCCACACACTCACAAGGGAGATGATGGAAGTTTCATACTTTTATATTTTAGAAGAGCAAGGTGGGAGCGGATTTTGATGTTCCCCCTGCGGAGAACATCATGGGAAACATCAGAATCCATTGCCACCTTGTTCTCTCATTATCGAGACCCTCGAGGGAACAAAATGGGAACATCGATCTTCCACGTACACATGTCCTGCTCATGAGCCACTTGTGCAATGTAATATCGCAACACTAAAATACCACGACCATGTAGTAACAATGGGAACTTTGGAACTTACAACAGGGCAGACACAACATAGTCCCCGTGCGCGGCTCCCGGGGTGGATACTTTTGCAAAGCCTGGCGCGGCCATAATTAGGCCGTGCATTCAAGACTAGTGACAGAAACTATGTTAGGGTGCCTAAAACACACGAGATGGTGTCCCGATTCGATCCGACGGCCGGAGTGGTATGGGGAGTGGGAAGAATCCACGGTCGGGCCACACACCATATGGCCTTGTGATGATGCGCCTGAGCTCAAAGAATTTGGAGCATGTGAGGACAATGTGCATCACTGCAGCAAGCACCGCACGGTAAGGCTACTAATTAAAATGGCCACACAATAAAGTATTGGGGAGACCATGCACCTTCTGCAACGATGATGGGAGCCTCCAGTGTGGAGCACGTGTGATGGGATCTTTGGTCAAAGGCCTTCCTTACCTTAGCTTACCTTGCCTTAACTTCACTTCACTTAACTGCTGCTTTGGTTTCCTAAGTTAGCACCCATCGAGAGGGTGATAAGGAAAGTGGATGTTTCACTCTAAACTCCGTAGTATCACACCTCTGGCGACCAAAGTGCACGTGATATTACGGAGTTCTGTAGTGTTAACATGGATGCGTGATACTATAGAAGTGGTCTAGCACGTGACACTATGGAATAACACAAAGTGGATGTGAGGACGAGTTGAGTTTGTTTTCCTGTCACTTATTACGTTAGGGTGGTCCATTTCACTTGGCCTTCCAGGGCGATGTGACGGACGCATGCACCAACATTCAACAAGTGGCCTAAGAAGAAGAAGAAAACGAAGAAGAGTAAGAATAAGAAGGTGACACTCCGCGTGTTGACACATGGCGCAGTGCGATGATGCGGGTAGACTTCTTGGGTGGTTTGCATTAGTGACAGATCTCGTCGATATAAGGGAGAGAAATGTGACAATAAGGAGTGAGGTTTGAACTACGAACATCCGTTCCCTGGGGGTTCAGGATATTAGAGAGTGTGTGACATTATGGAGGTTGATATTACGGAGTTTAGGGTGTATTTGGTTACTTTCCTTAATTGAGCCTGTATGTTTGATTGGTGTGTGGGTTTGGTGAGGATCAAAGAACAAACATTATAAAGACTCGTGTTTAAAATGGATTGGATATTTTATCAACTACTCTGCACTTGATAATGAACACATTTCTTACTGAGACAACTTAGAGTAGACAAGCCCATTTATGTTAGTTTAAGCACATTCACATAAGTGTAGTACGTGTGTGATACTTGAGTGAGATTTCACAACTTTGGAAATTGATATCACAACGTTTAACAAAAAAAATCCATAATTTATTGTCAAGTTTTGAGATTACTACAAAGTTTTAAAGGCAAGATTCTCTCCCGACCCATATTCATAATATACGTAAGATTTTCGATAATCGGGAGACAAAACTTGAGTACGATTAGTGCGCTTTTCTTTTTCAAGGAATCCATATGCATGCTCTTGTAACTTACTGTTCCATCATGCTAGATATGTGACGGCGGCATGTGTGAAACTTCATGGCTTTAGGGGACTCTATGTATTAAGATCATGGTTTTTTTTTATTGGAAATGGGTTATGTCTAGTCTATATATCTAGTTAAGAAATCAACCAAGATGCACTTTTGCTAATCGTAACTAAATCAAGGGAGGTCCGATTTTTGTTGATGCTTCATTGTAGATTTGCTTATGCACCACAATCTTTGTTGTGTATATCTAATTGGGTCTTAATCAAATCATCTTCTTAAATGGGCACCGAGATTTGAGTGGTGTGTGGTTATGTGTGGACCTAAGAACATGTATCAAAAAGACATGTGTTTAAAAGAGACTGGACTATATGCACAAAATTTCGTCAACCATTATGAGTTTAATAAGGAACATAGTTGGAGGGACCTATATGATCATTTAACGAGAAATATTGTTTTTCACTTTCATGATGTTTCTCTTTGCATGTTTTGTAAGCTTTGAAAAGTGGGTGCAAAGTGCAAAGTGCATGTTTAAGTCCACTTACCTTAATAAATAAAAATGTCTTCCTACATGTTGCTTGATGATTCATCCCAATTTTTAAGCTCACTCTCGCCTTGGTTTACCTAAACATTAGCAATCACCCCTAAAGGTGAGGTTGGATACATTTGCCTAAATGGTTCCCATATCCAATGCACATGTTTATGGGAAAGAATACCCTTTATGTGCTTAGGGCAAGGCCAGTGGCATGGCACCTGCATCTGCATCTGCTCTTTTTCATCCAAGATGCAGATGCAGGTGCAGGGCCCGGGCCCAGTGATCGCCATTCTTGCAAATCGGGGATGAAATTATATCCAGGGTCCAGCCATCTGCCTGCATAACCCTCAGTTATGCATGGTCCCTGCTATCCATATGAGACAAACCCATTTTAGTATAATGACAGATGAGACGAGGTACATGCGAGACTAGGGTTTATCCTTTTGTATTTGGGTAGAGGGGGAATTTGGGTAGACGAGTGGGAGGCCTCCCTGCATTTGCATCTCGCATCCCGGACAGAGGCCACTTTCTATTTCCGGATGCAGATGCAGATGCAGGCATGATTGGGCTTGCTCTTAAGAATGCTATGATTGACACAGACATGAGGATTTTATGTGGTCATTTGATGAAAAAGAAAATCTTCACTTTGAGTTGTCATACCTTTTTGCATATAAACTCTAAATTTGAAACTTGATACTAACAATCTTTTTTTAACGCAGTCGCTGCAATTCTTGATCCGATCCAATTGCCAAATTTGTATGTGGAGTTAGAGTTGTCCATGCTACAATGGCTACAATATGCAAGCGTTAATTGAACACCGATCTTATGCAAATGCTACATTTGAGTGGAATGTGATGTTATATGGCAAGGTTTGTAGTTATAAATAAACACCGAGAAGACATTTAAAAAGAAGAAGAAGAAGAAGAAGATTGGACTATGTGTTTTAAATTAGTGCAACATTCTAGGGTTCAATAGTTAAAGCAAATGGGATGGCTTATAGTTTGCCCTCAATGTATGTTACCTCTATGAGTGTTAATGTTTCTAAACGGGGGTTTATATTTGCCCCCAACTATATAAAGAGGATACATCAGTACTAGTGAGGTAGCATAGCATTGACACAAAATGAATAAACAACGTGCATTTTTTTTTGTATGCTTTGCAGTATTTTCAATGTCATCCAACGGGGTTCATGTCTCCTAGAACATAATAATGTCAAAAGTGCCTAACGTAAGGCGACACCCCAAAGTCGAGTTTTTACCATATACTATTGGCATGTGAGTCCGATCACCATGAAAACTGACGTGAGACTAGCTACATACCTATACTTAGGTTGCATTGGCACCACATGATGTAATTTATTCTTGTTTCCAAGAAAATGTTGATTTTGTATGTTTGTAAAGGGTGTTGTAGTAGTACTTTTGGAAGTCAATGTAGCTTGGATTAGAGAACCATCCAGAAGAGATTGGATGATGAGCAGCTCCGGCTAGGAGCAACGAGCCATCCACTTAAAGTAACATTGGTGCCATTCAATTACTTTTCTTCATCGGACACCTACATGTGATTGGTGTGGTATTCAATGAGCATTAAAGATCAAACACCATATAGTACGTACACACGAATCTTGAAGAATTTTTTTTAAAAAATCCATCCTCGAATTTTATAAATTACACCACACCTTGAACGGTAAACAACTAAATAACACCCACGAACCTTACTCAAGTTGGTTACCAGTCGTAACCGGTCGGCTCATGGACGGAATTTGGAAAACATGGATGATATTGCACCTCCGTGGATGAAATAGTGTGGCGAGCTCTGATAACCCCGGCCTTCTGCTTTTGGAAGAGCGATCGGTTATGATTAAGTTATGGTAGAGTAATGTCCAGCCTAGAAATAACAAAGCCAAACTTCCTCCTGATCATGCCAGTTCCCAAGCCCGAGCCTTCACTTTATTCAGAGAGATCCAGATGTCGCATGACTTTGCCAGATGCCACGTGTCCGTTTCCCAAAGGATCGAACGGATTTCCACAAATCCCAGGATAACTTAACTTATTAGGGCCACTTCACACACGAGCCAAGGGCCGTGACCATGAGATTGTGAGAGCCCAAAAGAAAGCGTCCAAAGGCCGTCCCAACACACCTCCAAAATCACGTAGTAGTGTGGTCACGGACCCTCAAGCGTAGTGTGAAGTCATATGTGACCGGGCCCTCAACCAAATGCTATTTCAATGAATTTTTATTCATGTGGGTCCTCACACATGATAGAATAAAATAAATCAACAGTTATGAGCGTTAGGAGTGCCATGGTCTCCTGGTTTTGTGTTAGGCCTACCTCCGAGAGGTGGCTTTTGAAAATAGTCCAAGTGACCGTGAAACATGATCCATTCGGTGCCATTCAGGAATCCATGTAGACTTTACATCCATCTTGCATTCAAATACTCCCTTGGTGCCTCAAGCGTAGTGTGAAGCGAACTTGGACCGGATATGTCCTTTCCACCAATGAGAGTGCTTGAAGTGAGGTGGTCACGGGCCACTTCACACACGACACTGAGAGCCCGTGACCACCTCACTTCAAGCACTCTCATTGGTGGAGAAGGCGGACCCGGTCCAAGTTCGCTTCACACCACGCTTGAGGCACCAAGGGGGGAGTATGTGAATGCAAGATGCATGTAAAGTCTACATGGATTCCTACATGGCATCGATTGGATCGTGTTTCATGGTCACTTGGACTATTTTCAAAAATCGCCTCTTGGAGGTAGGCTTAACACAAAACCGGGAGACCATAGCACTTCGACTACTTATAACCGTTGATTTATTCTATTTTATCATGTTTGAGGATCCGCACGAATAGAAATTCATTGAAATAGCATTTGGTTGAGGGTCCAGTTACATATGATTTCAAACTACACTTGAAGATTTGTGACCACATTATGTGATTTTGGAGGTGACTTGGGACATTCTTTGGACACTTTATTTTGGGCTCTCACAATTGCATGGTCACGGCTCTTGAATCGTGTGTGAAGTGGCCCTAAGGGCCCTTGAACATCATACAAAGGCCGTACCATGGCAAATAAAAGTCCAATTTTGCAATAGATGGGCCCTCAAGCTTCGTGTAAAGTGAAAGTGGATGAAAACACATTTTATGAACAACATGAAATAGTAGGTATGGACCCCACACCATGGCAATATAATGATTCTAGGAGCAATGACAATTTAATCGGTTGTCATGGCTCCCAATTTTGAATTAGGGCTACTTCACACACGAGCTAAGGACCACGACCATGTAATTGCGAGGGCCCTTGATTCTCATCCACTGACATAGTTTGCAAAAGATTGCATCACGCCTACCTCTTGGAGATAGGCCCAATGCAAATTCCGACGTACCGTGAAACATTGTTTATAGTTTGCCATGTAGGAATTCATGTAGATTTGTTTTATCCATGGTACTTTCTTTGGACCCTTAGACCTTCACCTTCTAGTGCGAAGTGAACTTGGACGGTCTCAGCCTTTCCGACCAACGAGAGACCTTAGAATGCAATGCCCACGGGCGTTCAATCTCGTGTCTGAAGTAGCCCTCATACCCACCTTGTTTTCTTCTTCTTATGGTCCTAATGTAGTATCCAATAGACCATAAAACATCATCCACTTGGTGTTACGTAGAACGCCATGTAGATGTTTCATCCACTCAAAGCTCTTCTGATCCTTCAGACCTTCAAGATCTAGCGTAACGTGAACTTGGACCGTCTCCAACTTCTCAACCGATCACACAATTTGCATTCCAAGCGTCAAAGAGCCCTCAAGCTCAAGTGTGAAAGTGGACCAAACTTACACACGGTTGATCGAATCCACTTAGGCCCAAGGACGAATTCCCTGATATTCTCTCCACATGTGCACCTTGAATTCTCGGGGTTAATGAGCTACTCATTAATACGATCCATCACGGGCCCGGTCGAAACCCATGGAGTCGATCGATTCGGGGGACTATATTTAGGGACCTTTTTGCCGAGAGGTCCTTATTAGGTGTCCCAAGATAAATACAAGCGCCCTAATTGGGAGCTTGAGATTTTCCCCCTTGCCGATCACCCCCCGGATTGGCATTCTCGCCACCAAAGTAGGGCTCGGGCCCTTCAATGTGCCGGCAATGGGACGAAGCTAGCTTTCGTTCGAGCCCCCTTTGCCCCCTTGCAATTTGCCGTCATGTGGGCGGCCGTCCTCGGATTTGGTGGTATCTGATAGAAAGGTGTTTGGGTGAGGTGGATAAGACCTCCGCTAGTGGACGAGCCCCCCCCCCCCCCCCCCCACCTTTTAGTGCACATAGTTAGCGGGGTTTTGTTAACCCGGGCTCGGTCCTTGAGCTGGAGCGTTGCGTCTTATTAGCATTCCGGGAGCTTAAGTTTTGCACGGGCTTAATAAAAACCCCTTGTGGTCATGGCATCTCTTTAGGTCTCGGACTCTCGTGTGTTGTAGCTTTGCAACTATTATTGTCCGTCCTAGTAGCGAGGGAATAGCATTCCTTTGCAGTTACGGGTTATTTTTGTGTGTTGAATACACCCTAACCTCCGTAATGTCACCCTTCATAATGTCACTCCCTTTCTTATATCCTGAAACCCTAAGGAACGGGTGTGCGCGGTTTCAATCTCCCTCCTTTGTTGTTACGTTTGTCTCCCACGTATCACATGTTTTGGCGTCAAAATAATCGACTAGAAAGTTCAAACCACATGCTCGCATACATCATGTTGTCGTCGTTTTCGTTAGTGGCATTATTGCAATGTTGACTTTGTATTGTTTCATAATGTCACATGCTACACTAGTCTCTATTATCATGCATCCATGTTAACACTACATACCTCTTTAATATCACGTGCATTTTGGTTGGCAAGGGCGTGATATCAGGGAGGTTTGAGTGTACCATTGTCTACCAAGTAAGTTATTTCCTTATGTTCCTTGAAGCACATATCGTAACATTAGTGAGTATTGACATGATGGTCTCTTTCGTGATAAGCTTTGATAATTTATAGTTGCTTGTCAAAAAGTTCACAACACACAGTTCGAGTGCTCCCCATGAAAGGGGAATCACGGAATCACGGAATCACGGAATCAAAGGGGGGTTATGCTCATGTGATACATGGTCATGCCGAACACAACCAAGGAGCCGTGTAGTTTTGTGATTACATTGGATTTAATAAATAGTATGGACATTGGATTTATTATGACTTACCCTATGTGTGGCCCATAATATACATCACATGCATGAAAATAATGTCATTTGATGCATATTCAGGTAGATATGGACATATACAAAAATAAATTGAAAATAAACAACATGCCACAAACCAAAGCCAAAATATATTTGGATAACTGTCTCTTTTTTTGGGCACAAATTGAGAAAACCAATTGCAAAAGAAACCCATAATACAACCAACCTAGACAAGCTAACGTAGCCCGAGTGGAAATCAAGAAATGATGCTCATCTTAAGAATATACTTGGATTTATTATTATCTCAAGTATATGGATAAATATGTCATAATATTAGTTAGCCATTGCGTCCCACACCCTTCACACATGCAGGGGGAACAATAAAAGGTTGGCAAGATTGACTCATTGATTTTCGGGCCATGGGTTAATCTCACCTGGCATACATGCCCAACATGTCTAGTCACCCACGTGGGGCCCTCGGCAACAAACATACTAAAATTGCAACCAATCAAAAATCACAATCTAGTTAATAAATCATTTTCTACAATGTACATTTGGTATTGTAAATTTAGACTGGGATGTGGTCTGATTTTGCTCAAAGTGAGTTATTTGTCATGCCCTCCTACTTTCCCCTCTTTCTTCTCCTAGGTTGGGAGTTACTTGAATGCACACTAATTTCATTTTCATATGATCATCATGCACCTAGAATGTAGACCTCTGATGTTAAATGACGTGCACCCACAATATCATCCATAATGTTCTCATGTTTGACATAACCTCAATTGCATGGACCACAATTTAATTATAAGTGATATAATTGTTTATGTCATTTGGGATATTATATTATTTTCAATCATTGCTTCTACAAGAATGCGTAACTCTATGGTAACCCATAGGGACAAATTAGTGTGCTTATTCTCACTAATTTGTGGACTTGATTGCAAGTAGATTCGTGAATTTTGGCCGCACGAGTCATTTTCAATATTCAAATACATTATGATTATAATTTACTACGGTGTTGATAAATTTATCTACATGGAATGGTAGTCACATGACACTACCAAGTGGGCATGTGTATGCATTTTATAAATGTTTGAAAAGGTGTTTGTACTTGATTTTAATATTTCATTATAAACTGATGTTTGAAACACAATCATTTTGTAGTAAAGGAATATTTACAATGTATTCGAGCACTTCAAAGGCCATATGGAAATGTTGATGATGATCTTTAAAAAAAAAAGTAAAATGAAAAGGAACATTAGTGTGGTACATTGATGTGCGATGCCCATCCACAACTTGCTGCCCATGCTCAACTTTTTGGAATCATTGAATAGAGACTATGTGGACATTTGATAAGCTACAAGTGATAAAATAAGCTTTCAAGGCATCCACATATGGACATATAGGCTTACCATGTAGGGGGGCGTTACCATTGCCATTCCGTGTCACTTCATCGTCTAAACAATGCGTAAATATTTTCTCAAATTAGTAGTGAAAAACGTGAAGCCCATGAAAACAAAGTATGTTATACAAACGGCCCCGTGACTCAAAAATAAACTTGTCATTCACACACATGTAGGGCTTGGAGTCCAGGGCTTGACACCTACCTCTTTGAGTTGAACCCCCATCATTATTACCAAGGTAAAGCGAGTTTAGTAAAAACATGACATGCCAATGAGGTTGTGGTTTATTCGTCTCAAGTATATCCCCACATAATAATGTAGGACCTATGATGCTACTTTTAGGGTCACTTCTTAAAGTAAATGTACATATGTAGTAGTAATATTACATGCGTTTTCACCTCATGTAAGAGTGGTAGAGGCCCAACTCAAGCAAGTGGACGTCTAGCCCTAGCCTAGGCTTGTAGGGGCGCTACCATTACCATTGCTTACCATTCCGTGTCATTTCATCTCCTAAACAAGACTTAAATATGTTAATAATACACTAGATATTCTGTTGAGTGTCAAAAGGTATTTTATGTCATTGTATAACTTTTCTAAAACACTACCTAAGTACTATCATTTCAACTTACTTTTGGCTCATCCCAATGCCACCTATTGAATCAAAGTTTGGTAGTATTCAACATCCCAAGATTTACGTAATGATTTATTATCATGGATAATTGAAACTTGGTTGAAAAATCACTTAGTAAGTGCTAGTATTTGCAACATTGTAAATCTACATTGCCCAACATTTTCTCAATAAAAAATGATAAATAATGTTAGCTTTACAATTTAGGGCCAATTCACATAGGGTCCCAAGTCCCACTCTCGTTGTCGAGTCCCAACTTGTGAGCCTCAAGAAGCCGTTAAAATCTTGTTTATTATCATTGAAGTCGGATGTTTATTAATTTATGTAAAAATAATTGCGCAACTTGCGTTGAGAGTTGGGTCTTGCTTTTTGCTTGACCCAGCTCTCAACATAAGTCCCAAGCCTCACCTCCAAAAAGTGTTGCCATGTAGGCATCCATGTCATACTTGGGAGTTAGGACTTGGGATCTTGTGTGAAGCAGTAAGTCCCATCTTCCATGCTCTCAACGGCTGAGATTGCATGGATTGACCTCAAGTGACTTGGGACTTAGGACTTGAGACCATGTGTGAACCAACCCTTACGGAATTGGCGACACCAAATACACTATTTAGTGTAGTGGGCGACGTGAAGCCCGTAAAAACAAAACAAAGCACCTCGCACGAAATGGAAAATGGGCAATTGGGCCCACACACAAAAGCTAGGTCTCATGAGTGCATGCTTACACATTTAGCTTGGTGGGCCCCACCTGACAACCCCAAAGAATCTCAATCTCTCTCTTTAAGTTTAAAATATGCTTAATGACCCACCCCACCCATGCGTTTCTAGGCGTCTATTTCTAGCCGCCACATGCCGCAGCCGCCACTGGCACCCACCCACCCCACCCTCCCTCTGTTTCTCTCTCTCTCCCTCTCTCCCTCTCTCCCTCTCTCCCCCCCTTCTCCCAAATCCACACTGAATGAAATCAGATCTGGCCGATCTTTCATTCGATCGATTCCTGGAGGCCCGCAAAATTGCGGGGAGGTTCACGTCCGGTGGTGGTGTTGCATCCAAGGTCGTGAACAATGTTCCAGTTTGGATCACGGGAGACTTTTTGGTGGTCGAAATGCAGCTCGCAGGTGCGGAACGAATTTGATGGTTGATGTTGGGAAGAAGTATTCGGCATTTCTCTTAAAACCCCGCCATGATGATCCCGAAGAATGACATTTTTTAGTTGCATTCGCCGACCTTTGCTCGGAAGCTGAATCCACCAACAGCTCACAAGTGTTTTTTTTTGGGTTTTTTCTCTCTTGTTTGATCCTCCCACATGTTGATGTGCGCTGAAATCATCCTCTCTGGAAGTTGAGAAGAAGAATTTGGCCTTTTTACTACTCCTTTTGCGATTTTGGATGAATGATTAAGTTGGGTGCATTCTTCGACCTTTGTTTGGTCATGCAGAGAACGATAATAGCTGAATCCAACAGCAACTCACAAGTAATCTTTTTGGTTATATGTATTTTTTCATGTTTTAATTTTTTTAATTTTTTGACATTTTGATCTGCTTCGCAATATTCCTCCCTGGTTGTTGGGAAGTAGAATGTTTTATTTATTATTATTATTATCTATAAAGAAATTCCTGTCGTAACGATCCTGAAGAATGAACAAGAAGTTGTATTGGATTCGCCGACCTCTGTTTGTTCAGGAAGAAAATGATGGAAGCTGAACCCAAGTGCTTACGAGCATTTTTGAGTTTATTTCTTCAATGTTTTTGACGTGTTGATGTGCTCGGATGTCACTCTCTCTGGGAGTTGGTAAGAACAATTTAGCTTTTTCTTTTCTTAATCGTATCGTGATTTCTGATTGCTGAAGTCCTTGTAGAGCATTCATTCGCTGACCTTCTGTTCAGTAGTAGACGATGGAAGCTATATCCCTGCAGTTCAAAAGTGGTTTTTGAGTTTTTTTTCACATGTGGATTGTGCTGTGAAATCAACCATTCGCAGTGGGAGTTGGGAACTTTGGCCATTTTCTTAACCCTGTCGTGATGATCCTGAAGAATGAACAAGAACTTATAGTGCATTCGCCGACCTTCTTTTGGTTCAGGAAGCAGATGATGGCGGTCATTTCTTTCTTCTACGGGGATGGTTAGGAGGTTAGGAAGGAAAGAACCACAATACGCAGAAATGGAGACATGAGAGAAGTCTTTGCAGTGCTGGCCCAGATTGGGAGCTTAGGTTTTTTAGTTGATGTTACTACGCAATTTGAAGGATGGGAAATTCCGGTTTAGTAGCTTGAATTTGAGTTGGGGAGCTGTGATGATGGTTTTCTTGAACGAGGGTTAACCCTGTGATCTCCAAAAGACGTGATCAATTGACCATGGATGAGATGAGAAGAGAAGAGAATGGAAGAGCGTAAGGGTCCCTGGAAGTTTTAGCTCTATTAGGAATCTCTGTAATCGTAAGCATCTCACAAAAGTTACTTGGAATATACACCTCCCATGGTGATTGAAAATGTGAGTGCTATCTCATCATTCTGCAGAGCAATTAAGTTCTTCACTTCCACATGAATGTGAGAAAGGTACCTACTTAAAACAGAGAAGTGGGCAGGGCGTGTGAACCGTTTAGAGTACTTGATGCTGTTTATGTGTCAAGGCCTTGTCTTATGCTTTGGTTGAGTTTTGCAGATACGGATGTAAAGAATAATGGAATTTCGGTTTCAAAGGATCATCCCTGAGGAAGGAAGGAAGGAGGGTATTAAGCTCAAATTAACGCCGATGGAGGGCATGGAGGAAATGCAAAGAGGCCAGTAGATGTTAATTTTTGTTATATTCCATAATGAACTTATCATTATCACACGCAAGCAAGCCCCAGAACCAGCCAGGCATAATGGCGAAGAAGCAGGCTCGCTGCAGCAATGATTCCAGACTTCGGTAGGCGCAAATTACACATGAAGGGTCACATGACCTCCAACCTCAGTTGCCAGATCTGTGGACTTACCATCAAGGAGAACGAAGAAGCTTCGGATGTAGTGACTACTCATTCATTTTCTCATTCTTCAATTCTTTCTTTCTTCCTTCCATTTGCCATTGCCATTTGCACACGGTGATGATAATCGATCTATGAGGCTTCTTAATTGGGGACAACAACACAGTGACTACTCATCAGGTGTAGGAGGCTGGGAGATTGATTTATCCATCCTTTCGTTCATTTCTTTCTTTCTCTCGTTTGCATTCGCACATGGTGGTGGTGATGATGATGACCAATCTATGAGGCTTCTTAAATGGGGAAGACAACACCGTTTTCACGCTCTCTCCCACCCGGAGGCGGTCGTCAGAGGGTTGAGCCCGGGGGCCAGCTTCTGAAGGAGCTTGAGGCACTTAGTGTAGCTCTGTACAATGCTGGTCAGACACAGACAACAACACCATTGAAGAATTTGGCGCAAGGCTCAGTTCCTTCACACTTGAGTAAACCTCCATCGCCATACCTTGGCGCCCAAAGGTCGGATGCAGAACAACCGCCGCCACCATCGCCATACTTGAACAACAGCAGCAGCTATGGCGGGGGCGCCAAACATGTGCAGGTGATTGGTGGTTCTTACAAGCGGAGTGGACCCCCTAGTCCCTATCTTGGAACACTGAATGGGAATGGGGGGAATACACCAACCGGGATGGCTGAGAGTCCTAACTCCAATTTGGGAAGAATGGGGAGCAGGAGGGAAGGAGGGAGCAGGCCTCCGTCGGTTCAACCAACATTGCTGAACCTCGATATTGAACAACAACCATCCAAGTCACCATCATCTGTGCACTATGTGGGGGGAAGGAGGGAGGTCATCCCACCATCGGCGGCGGGTTTGGGTTTTCGTCAAGTTGCACAATCATCTCAATCTCAAGGTTATGAGGCTGCTGAAACCCTGTCTCCTCTCATGAGCGGTCTGTGGAGCTTGGAGAATGGTGAGGAGAACGATGAGATTCAGCCGAGGCCTTTGAGCATCATTGAAGAAGTTGTGCCTGAAATTGATGGGGGAAAGAATCAATCCAAGTGGTTTCACATCGTCAAATCGAAGCCACGAAATCCTTTCCAGTCTCCCAAATTAGCCTCACTGAACCCTTTGCAGTCTCCGAAGGTAACATCTCGAAATCCTTTTCAGTCGCCGAAGTTAGCCTCACTAAACCCTTTGCAGTCTCCGAAGTTAGCCTCACTAAACCCCTTTCAGTCTCCGAAGTTAGCCTCACTAAATCCTTCGCAGTCTCCGAAGGTAACCTCAATAAACCATTTGCAGTCACCGAAGGTAGCTTCACGAAATCCATTTCACTCTCCGAAGTTAGCCTCCCTAAACCCTTTGCAGTCACCGAAGTTAGCCTCACTAAACCCATTCCAGTCTCCAAAGGTAACATCACAAAACCCTTTGCAGTCACCGAAGTTAGCCTCATCAAATCCTTTTCATTCACCGAAGTTGACCTCACTAAACCCTTTTCATTCACCGGGGTTAACCCCATTGAAAGATTCGGGGAAGAGGAAGTTCGAAACTTACAAGCTGGACAGGAGAGGGAGGGTGGGACCGGAAGTGGTGGATCCTGCTTTACAAGCATGGCATTCGCAGGAATTTGAGAAACATGATTACAACAACATCAATAACAGCATCGATAACATCATCAACAGCAACAACAACAGCGGCAGCAACAACAACAGGAGCAACAGAAAGAGAGGCAGTAAAGAGGTGGGCAACATCAACTTCCCGGCATGGCTGAAAGACAATGACCATCTCACTAAATCTTTGGAAGTGCCGAACAACGAGAAGAAGAGCCTGTGGAGCTGGAAACCGTTCAGGGCAATTGCACACATCCGTCAACAACGATTCAACTGCATGTTCACCGTCCGTGTGCATGAAATCAAGGAGTTGCCTGCAGTTTTGAATGGAGTTCGACTTGTGGTGCAGTTCAAAAGGAGGGATTCAATGTTACAGACCATGCCATCTCGTGTATTCCATGGGTTGGCTGAGGTTGAAGAAACGTTGAACATCAAATCCACGGTTTATGCCACCAAGAGTGGCAACAATGGGATGATGAAATACACGCCGAAGACTTTTAACCTGGCGGTGGTGGCTCCAGATATTGATGAGCTTGTGCTTGGAATGCATCGGTTGGACTTGAGCAGGTTACTTCCGGAGAGCACTGAGGTGAGCTTTGATGATGAGGGAAGCAAAACTTGGACTACGAGGTTTAAGCTTGTGGGGAAGGCGAAGGGTGGAATTTTGGTGGTTACGTTTGGTTATCAATTGCTCAACAAAGATTCACAACCAACAAAAACTATGTCCAGTGCAAGGTTTGATTCCCCACTCCTGCGGCCGCTGCGATTTTATAATAGCTTGCCGAGTTCCCCTCAGGAACTCAACAATTCTTCCACCGATGTGCAATTCTCTCCTGCATTTCCAGAGTTCCCTTCGTACATGAGAATGGAGCATCTCAACCTTGATGATAACCCGAATGATCATCGATTTGTCAATTCGAAGAGCAGTCATGAGAGTTTTCAAAGACAACAGCCTGAATCGAATGGTCTCAACCAAGAAGTGCACAACAAGCATGTTACAACTCTCCAGGCAGCAGCAAAGGTAAGTTGGCCTTGATCAGACACTTTTCTCTCTGCACCCACTTCTTGTAGGATATGAAATATGCGGTTAGTGCCATGTAAAATCTTAGCAAATTCAAATTGCATCTGTAGCCGTGCTCCTCGTTATTTTTGGAGCTCCTATGAATTGATCTTATTCATTATCAATGTGAAGATTCTCATGCTCGTTTAATGGTCACAGAGGTCCCCCCGCCCTCCCGCTTGGCCCTATTATATATGTTGACTATTAAGCCTAGAATGGTTTGGTAAGCACGCAATCCAATCTTTTTTCAACACATAATGCCTTGTTGGTGTTCATTTTTTCATCCACACCTAACCACACACCACTCAAAACATAGGTGTCCACATTTTGGGGGTGTTGGATTAACACCAATCTACCTTAATGTGGTGATGTTTACTCAGGCCAGTAATGAGAAATTGTTGAACCAGGCGAGTCGAATTGCAGCAGATAGTGCAGAGTTCACTGTTGTGCATATCAGTGCAACTTTGAATCGCAACTCTCTTGTTATTAACCCTGATGACCCGCTTGCTGAAGAGGACACCATCGAAGGCATGCTGGAAGCAGATGCAGTCAACTTAGTTGAAGGTAAGACAAAGAATATTTATCTGCCAGCGTGAGCAGTTTTCTTTCTATTCCCTTTTTCTTTCCCCATACAGATTCGTTGTTTTGTTTGAAGTTTTTCTCTGTTGTGTCATGCGCACATTGATTTATCATGCAACATCAATCCTCACGTGAATTCAGTGTGAAGTAAACACGTGACTGGTAGGTGCTGTGTTATAAAGATTAGATTAATTATTCCATCTGTGCAATTGTCGGGACTTTTGTTTGAATGCAGAAGTTGTACGGAATTCATAGAGATTGTTTCCATGATGTGGGTTTTCCCTCTTTTTGTGGTTTAAGTGTATTAGTTGAATGGTGTCTACATGAATATGAATTGAATTCAGGAAACAACAACATATCCAGTGCAGAAATAGTACGAACACTATGAAGCCTGGTAGGTTTGTGATGGAATTTGAGAATTGCTAACAAGGTGTAATATCAATTGTCACCTGTCTCCACCATATCATCAGTGGTTGAAATCTGATTGCCCATTATTTACTGATAAGTTACAGGAAGGAATGAAAGCTGAATTGCTGACTCAAGTCAACTTTTAAAGTTTTAGGGATCAGTGTCATAGTTTTGCTTGCTTGCTTACTGTTCTGTGACTGGGATCTGGATGTATTGGAAGTGAAAATTCACTGACTTTTGTGTGTTTCGTATGTGTGGGCATGTGTTTTTTGTATCGAAGATCCTGAATTAGCCCGGACTCAAGTTAGCACAGACGTGTGGGATCTTATGCAACTCAAAGGGAAGGAGGAAATTTTATCTGACGACAAATTCGTGACCACCGACATTGAAGCAATTGAGGTGAATCGCGTTGCTGATGAGCTTACTTCAAAATTGGAGAGTCTGGAAAGCATCATTGACTCGAGGATCCCCAATGCTATTGCATCCGACAACAACAACGTTACTGATGTCACCGATGAGGTCAAAGAGGAAGCCGAAGAGGATAGGAAAGTCAAGTGTATGAACGCGAATTCCAATGGGGAAAATGTGCAGAAATCGTCAATAATTACATCCCCTCTGGATTTTTCTGTGGCTTTGCCTACAATTGAGTCCATGCAAAATCATCATGTACACGAAGAAGAGGGAGTCCCATTGTTGGGTGATCTTAATTATGAGGAGGATGAGAAAATCAAGGTGGTTTTGGAGGATGAGGGTTTTCTCCATGGTGGCATGGGAGGAACGAACCTCAAGGACATGGACAAGGAGACACAGAGACATGGACACGGACACGGACATGTGAATAGCAATGACTTTGAGGCGGTGACGGGCGAGTTTTTGAGTTTTTTGAGGGACGACAATGAGTCGGTGGTGGCGAGTAGTAGTGAAAGTTCCCCACGTGCTCGGCTTTTGCGAGAATTTGAGAAGGAGACATTATTCACAGACGGTGGGCTAGGTGGGTGGGACTTTTTGTTGTCTGAGGATTCCAAGTTTCCAGATGAAACAAGTGCAGGTGACAAATTGAAGCTGGAGGAGGCAGGAAAAAGTGACATGATTGACAGTAGCCGGTCCATCTCAGGTCAGTCTTTTTTCTTATGCAAGAGATGTCTTGGCGTTAAAGTAAGTGGGTCTTAAACAGGCACTTTAACCTCTGCATCCACTTCTCATAGAATATGAAACATGCAATTAGCGAAAGATGGTTAGCAAATCCAAATTGTGCCTGTAGCCATCTTCCTCATAATTTTCAAAGCTCATATGAATATCTTATTCATTGTCAAAGTGAAGATTCTCTTTCTTATTGAATAATCATATAGGTTCCTCAATTACGTTTGACTATGGAGCCTAGAATGGGTAACAAATTTTGAGCACAAAGTGCAATCTCTTTCAAACACACAATGCCTTTTTGGTGGTCGTTCCTAGATCCACACCTAACCACACTCCACTCATCAAATATAGGTGTCTGTTTCAGTTGAGTAATTGAATTAGGCTCGCTTACCTTATTATACTGTATTGCCATTGATTTTAACATGATTACAACCATGCCAACACTGAAACACCAGGGTGTGAAAGTGAAGAGGAATTTGAACTTTCATCATTTGTGGAAGTTGCCGAGGCTGAGTTTCAAAGAGCAACCGATGAACAATGTGGCAAGTCGGAAACTGCTCATAACAATGTAACAAGTCTGCAATCGTGTGAACATACGGGACCTGAAAATCACGTGGAAGAAAAATGGAGTCCCGACAATGGTGTTTCTGATGCCCATAAGCAAGTGGTTGCCATCATGCCGGCACCATCACCACCACACTATTCAACTTCATCAGAAACAATAATGAAAGCACCAGGCCAGGTACTATTAATTCGCGATGGAGGCTCACTGCGGTCCATTAGCCCTCTGCAATTTCAAGTTGGTGAATCTTCAATTTCAGGGCATCTCATGATGCAAGTTTCCAGGCCAGTTGTTGTGCCTTCTGAGGAACGGGCCACGTCATTAGATATATTACGCCAACTTGCTATGGCGGGAATGGAGGGTATGGCGACGAAGGCTATCATGGCAATGCCTTTGGAGGATATCGCTGGAAAAGCTTTTGATCAGATTGCAATGGAGGCTAAGGTTCCAGTGCATAGGAACAGGTGAGCTTTCTAAGGTCTCTCAAGGAAAAGTATCAGGTGGACTTATCAAAGGGCTTGCCCTCAAGAATCTTATATTTTTCTACCGATAGAGTGACAATCAATTGGTTGGTTGTTCCAGTGTTTCAATTAGGGGAAGCGGGTCTAATTGGGTTACTTATATTAATCAGACGCCTATATATGAGTGGTGTGTGGTTAGGCGTGGACTAAGATTGGTCACCAAAAGGACACGAGTTCAAAAAAGATTGGACTATGTCATAACATTATTAAGCAGTGTGTGTTCGTTCTGTGGGCCCTGAGGATATAAGCATAGACTGAGCTCCTAGCATCCCATGGACATATTCTCAGGGCCCACAGAATGAACACACATTGCTTAATAATGTGACGGTGCTCAAAACTTGTTAACCATTCTAGGCTCAATAGTCAAGAGCTTATTAAGTTCCTTCTCAGGTAGAGTCATGAAAGGGCTTGCCCTCAGAATAGCCTTGATCTATTTATTTTCATATCAAGGGAGTGACGATCAGTTGGTTGCCCTAATGTGTTCACTTAGGGGAAGTGGGCCTTCTTCGGTTACTTATCTTAATCAGATACCTATATTCAAGTGGTTAGTGGTTAGGTGTGGATCTAAGAACGGTCACCAGAAATACATCAGGTAATCATGTAAGAGACTAGACTATATGCTTAGAATTTGTTAGCCATTGTAGGCTCAATAATCACCATAATTGGGGGGGGGGGGGCACATGATCATTTAAGATGAAAGAGTGTCTTCACCTGAATGTATTAAGATATATTCATTTGAGATACAGCCTCAGTTTGGATTACATCATCATCTCATACTAATTGTGTATTCAATTTCCTAGAAGTAGTGGAGGCACAGCTAAAAGTATCAGTTTAAGGTCCCACTTATTTAATGTGTTCAATTACTTACCATTTACAATGTTTTGTTAATAGAAATTTCATGTCAACGTTCAAAGTATTCTAGTTTAAAACATCAACCAAAGTTGCAAGATTTGAGTAGAGAATTTCTTTGTGGCTGCTATGCTAATCAGGTGCCTTGCATGACCTACTAGGCTTGGAGGAGTTGCAACCATTAGTGGTGCACAGGAAGGAAACTCATTGTCTCGAGTGACTGATTTGTACCACTCAGACAGAAACATGTTGGATGATTACTTACTTCTTCATGACCTGGCACCCATGGCCTTGGAAAAAATTGAGTCGCTCGCCTTAGAAGGCTTGAGAGTGCAAACTGGGGAGGTCGAAGACGAACTACAAATGGAATATGCAGCTTTCAGCAAAACATCAGAAGTCGATCTGATGTCCCGAGCTATATCTTTGGATGATTGGCTCCAATTTAATTCGTGTGCAGTGGATTCAGTCAACAACAAAAATCATCACAACCACTTTCCACTTTTAGCTACTGGTACAACCTCAATTTGTAACACGGATTTGGTTGTTTATGAGAAACAACAGATGATGAGGGACAAGGAGAAGTCGTTGTCCACATTGTCAGTTGACGCAACAAGGGGTTTCACAACAGGTGACACGGTGACTCTCACCATGTTGGTGCAGCTAAGGGATCCTCTACAAAACAATAAAGCGGTTGGGGCTCCTATGATGGCCATCATTCAAGCTGAAAGGGTTATGGTCCCGGCAACACAAAATTTGAGTCTTCATTTCAAAATTGTTGACATCACTGTGTCAGGGTTGAATTCCAGTTGCAGCACGCAAAGTGTGGGTAAGGCTCATTTGTCGCCAAAACTCAGGTTGAATTCGGGAGCGAAAAACGAGTCATTGTGGAGTTTTTCTGCATATCGTTGTCGCAGGTCAAACGCGATGTCAGATTGTTGGCAAGACATACTCAAGGTGAATCACCATGTGCGAAACCCAGATATTGTTTTCCCAAACTCTACATCATGTACGAAGTGATACTATTGAGCCACAACAGGAACCACACAATTTGGCTTCCTTCAATTTGGGTTGATGGTTGGTTTGGCTCAGTTAATTGTGTGATCAATTGGGCCTCAAACATAAATTGGAACATATTTATAGGAATGAGAGTTTTAATTAGCTAGGATGAAACTCCCGAGGTTTTTGGAAATGGTGCTCTGTACATACGGATTTCTGTATTTTTAGCATTGAGCATAGCTTTTCCTGTAGGGTTGTTCACTAAGATCATGTTCAAAGGCCCGGAGTTTCGACTTGGGTCATGCTTGGAGTAATTATCAGGATGAGTTACTCTACACTTGATGTGTACCATTCAATTTTTTTAGAATTGATTCCTGGATCGGTCACCAGAGAATGTACTTTTTCCACCAGAAGAAATTGTAATGTTCTTTGAAGTGCATATGTATGAGGTGTCTTTTTTGTTTGGCTCTGTCTGTAGGACAGAGAATATGCATCAACTTCTCTGTTTCAAGAGTAAATTTCCTAACCACTTTGCGTTCACACTTGGATGTTACTTGTTCTTGCTATTTTTGATCCAATTTATTTAATGTGGATGTTAACTGTAGTTATATATAGTTATAGTTAACAGTATTTGCTCTCTAGAATGTATTGAAAAAAATATAGCTAACTATAGTTATTTTGGCAGTTGTTAATTAATTATTTTAAAATTTTTGGGTCATAAATGAGTAGCTTTAGTTCTACATCTGCATTTGAGAAGGTGCACAAAATCCAAGAGAGGTTTGGTTATAGGTATAGTTAGTTGCCATGGACTGGCATAATCAATGTGGACAGCTATAGTCTTTCACAAAAGACAGCCTCACGGTTCTACCATTTTTTTGTTTTTATACTTGTAGAAAATTGCTTTTCCAGTAAAAGCTTATTTCCGTATGTAACTCCAAGTTACATTACATATCCCCTTCGAATTTCAGATTCCATCAAGATGGGACCTGAAATTTCTTCACTTAATGCATCCCACATAGTGCAAATAATAACAGCTTGATGATAGAAAGACAAGTTCAATAGTAGGATCTTGGGACAAAATTTGAGTAGGTACAGCAAGGATGTTGTGATTGTTTGAAATCTCAGTATGTTTTGGTGACTGGTATGACAGACAGAAGCACAAGAAATCCCAGTATATGGATTTTATTTCTACAGATGGAATGAAATGAAATAATTTTTCTTTTAAAGTCTGGAAAGCCAAAAGGCTTATGGAACTAAAAGTACACCAAGGTGGTATCAAAAGGCTAATTCCCTAGAGTAGCGGAATGTAGTAGCCTCCTAGAGATAGAGGCAAATATTAATTTGATGGTCCAATTGAAAGAAAGAATGTTTCAAATCTCCTCCCTGGATCCTACACCATTGTGGAAGTTGGAAGCACCAAACCTTGAATGGTGAATTTGCGTTCTCAATATTTGTTTGCATCTATTGCTTCTTTTTGTGAGGTGGCCATCAGAGCTTTCATACCTGCAATTCATCACCTTTTACTTGATGTCCGAAAATAACCATGTGAGTAGAAATCAATTCTTCTTCTTCTTTTCTTCTTCTTTTTTTTTTTTTTAGATAGAAGGTTGACAGGCCAACGCCAAAGCACAAGAGGCAGTTGACCACCCGGCAAGTTTTTCCGCCAAGTAAAGAGGAGATTTCAAAGTCGGGATTCGAACCGCCAACCTCTTCCTTGAGATTTGGGTATCTCTCCATCTCAGACCCAATAGAAATCAATTCCAAGGTGCTTATATTCATGGCTTATCTTGATTTTGGTCCTTGGGTAAAGTGCTTCTTGGTTTAATTTCATTTTCATTTTACCAAAGATCACGAGTTGAGTCTTACATGTCATGAAAACTAGAGAAAACGCAAAACCCATATAGTTTGTAGGGAGTCTTTGTTAGACTGCTCCTAATTTGGAGTGCAAAAACAACATCAACATAAGGAGAATTGCAACCATTGTCTTAATTAAACACAAAGCCCCCATTGATTTCATCCAATATATCTCAAGTTTATCAATGTACATGATTATGTGGGAGGAAATAGACATCTTCATTTAACACCAACATCAGACATGCCTTCACCATGTGTCACCATTAATTAGTGCTTTTAGACAAACTCTGGTATACATGTCTTTCACAGCTTGCTGTAAATGAAGTGATATGCCTCAGCATCGGAGGCGCTCCCAAAGCTTGTGACACCGAACCATGTTTTGAAATCAACCAAATAAGAAAAAATACATATGCTTTCTCTCTACATACTGTAAACAGTGAACTTGTACGCATTCAAGAGTATTCAATTTCAGTGCTTTGATGAGTTTGAGTCCACAAAACAACAAAGCAGCAGCTCACAATGCCTCCTTGAAATAATACGTAAATCCAAATAATTAAGTTACCCTAGTACCTCTTAAGTACCACACTAGTTTGGCTGTTTAGAACCTAGAGACTCTTTATTAGATAAAAATAATCCCTTGCAGTTTATGATAAGTGATGCGTTCACGAGATGCACACCATGTAAGGGACTCATTATAGCAATTACTTTCTAAATGGCTACACTTGTCTACAAAATTTACAACTCCCTTAGGAACACACAATTCCACTGTGCAGGTCACTAAATATGGTAATGCCCATCCTGACACAGTGACATGCTCTTCAAGAGTGTTGCATGATGAGTTTTAGACGAGAGGGTCCTGGTCTTGGAATCCTGTTGGGTCTCCAGGAGTAGGTGTGGTTTTCAAGGGCTGCTCTGGAAAATTCTGAGTTCGAGAGTTCTCTGGCCTTGAAGATGAAGAATCCTCTACCTTGCCATTTGTACTCTGCAAACAAGATGATAACATTAGCACTAAGCGTAACGTCACTAAAAGTGGGGACAAGAACCCCAATTTTGAAGAAATCTCCTATTTTCCTACTTCCAGCACTTGTATCAGTGACCTATATGAAAACAAGGAAGTAAACTCCTTTTGATTCTATTTCAAGGCTACAAAACTTCGAGAAACTTTTGGAATCGTTTCTTAAGTTTGATTCTATTTGGGAATACACAAGTAGTGAGAGGAGTGAAGAGTGTCTAGATGAAAAATGTGCATATAGGTGGCAAACAGAATGAGAAAAACCTTTAGTTATATAAAGATGAAACACGTCAGCACCTAAAATTCAAGGAAACCCTCCAAGACTTTCTAAATCCACTGAAACAAGGACTAGAGGGGATTTCGGATTCATCCCTTACTCTACAATTAGCTCTATTTTGTGTCAAAGAAATATAAAATCAACTTGCAAAGTGCCCTGGGCTTCTTGGGACCATCATTAACAGATGAATGGGACATAAAACCCTAACACCAGATCTAAAATTCACATCTGGAGCAGACAAACTTGATCAAGCGAATGACTTTTCATTATCAAGGGATTCCACAAAGTTTTGTTTGGCTTTTTTTTTATATTTCCACAACAAGTTCAGGCATCTTCTTTCACATAATAGAGTTATCTGAAATGTCCCTCAAAGGGGGACCAAAGATGGAGATTGGTTCCTGTTTAAAGGACTTTTCCAATAAAGAGCTCATTAGAGTGTCTTGTGTTGGAGCCTATTTTTGAAACACGGGTGAACTCTTTGGGCCTCCTTTAATTAAAAAACTTTGAGAACTATAAGATATAAAATACAGTCTTGATCCTGGCTAGCTTGGCCCAGAAAATCTAGTATGGCAAGCAAGAAAGCCAGCTTTTTAATAGCTTGGCACCATTTAAGCATGTTAATTTTAGCCTTATGTGACTTTATGCATGAGCACTTTCCTTCTAGTTTGACCCGGAGACTTTATGAATAGCTCTACTGTGACAACAAGAGGCTTCTGAACCAGTGTAATTTCAACTAAATCAAAGAGTCTTGATCTTGCCAAGACATTGTATGGAGCCAAGGTCAAGACTCTTTGATTTAGTTGAATTTACACCAATTCAGACTCTTGATTTTCACACATTGTATTCCTCACAAAAGTGTAGATAAAATATTGAGTTCACGACCCAATAAGGTTCTCATCCTGCACATTGCAGAACTTAAATCATCAAGGAAAAGAGAAACAAGCATGAAAATATGTGCATAGATGGTACACATACTCTTGTAGATGACCCATTTGAAGACCCTTTTTTGAGTCTACTTTGTGGCGCCATTGCTATGCTGTGTGAGGCAGTTAGTCCAAAAAGGTCATTATCCGCATCCGCGGCTTGATTGGCCAAATTTCGTTCTCGTTGCTCCTCAATGACTTTGTTGTATCGTAGAAAGTTGGGCTGATGTGTCGAGGACAGAAGGCGGGCCCACATACGGTCACTCGTATTCACATGTCGTTGCTTATCTGTAGCACTCTGTAACACATCCACGTAAACTTATGCATAAGAAAACAATTCCGGAATTTCAGTCACAAGTTCAACACTTAACAAGGACCAAGGGGCTCAATGTACGACCTATATAAACAATTTCTACAAGCGTCACCCAGTCTTAGACTTATGTTATTTATATTTATAGGTTTGAAACTTTCTTTAGTACATTATCTTATGGCAAGGAGGAAATCAAAATCCTAGACTGTGTACTTGAAGACAAAAAACATATAGACATCCAACCAATTTGAAAGTGCAATTAAAGAATGAGTTAAATTTAGATAAGGTCAAATTTGCACAATTAGCTTGAATAGCCCATGACCATTGAAATCGAAAATCTCTCATTGGTAAACCTGGCCGAAACTCTCCCACTTCACTTCCCACTAGAACTTGAGGGCCTAAGGGACCAATGAAGTTTGAGTAAATAACAACCGTACATGGTATCCTACGTGGCATGCAATGGATAAGGTTTCATGGTCTACCGGATTTGTGACAAGCCGGGAGACCATGACACTCCAAATTCTCACAACCCTTGATTTAATATAACATAATTTCGTAGAAAGGCTCACATAAACCCTGGGATAATGAAATTATAGCATCTGGTTATGAGCCTGGTTGAGTATGTGATTTCACTTGCAAGCCCGTGACCACACAATTCAGTTTCAATTTTCCATAGTACGGCCTGGGGGTGATTTTCAAGGGTCCTCAGAATTTGATGGTCACAACCCTCAGCCATAGTATGAAGTAGCCCTGACCATGATATCTTTGTGTCTTGTATCTGCATCTATTGGCTTATGATTTTAGATCTACTATATGTATCTAAAGTTATGAAATCGTGTTCCAATGAAGGAGCTTAGAAAAATTGAAGTAAAACAGTGTTGAGGGTGTATACAGAGATGGGGATGTAGCAATGTCGATTATTCACTGGGCCAGCTGTAAAGCCACAAAAACCTGCCATGGCACCATGGATGACACTGTGGGCCAAAAGGGTGCAGTAGATGTTATCAGATGCTATACTGGGAATAGCTCGAATCATGTACGTAGGATCTGCATACACATTACACACATCCCCAATTGGTCATTAATACTTTTTAAACATGTAATTAAAAACCACATGCTCCCTTTGAATTAATGTATAAGCCATAGAAAACAGTAGATAGCATGAAAACAGAACAACTTACTTCAATGTAGCTGTAGATACAGGAGAATTTTTATGTGGATGAATTTATAAGATATTTGATCTTATCCAATGTTGTTTAACAGAAAGAAAAAAATTGAACGCCTGTAAGAGTTGTATAAAACCAGTTATCTTGGTATACTTTCCCTTGGAAATACCAGCGTCTCTTCAGGTGAAGTATTTTTGTTTAATTTTATCACAACCCCATATTGGGTGCCAACAGTATACCCATGCTCGAAGCCGAGTATGTGTTATCTGTATATACTGTATAAGCTCATGACTTTATGTTTATGGAAAATCATGTAACGTTAACTTAAGTACTTCTATTGACCATAGGATAGGAATTTAATTCCTATTTGTGAATGCTTAAAATTTTGTAAGATTAAATGTTTTGAAAAATGCTTTAAGTTGAACTACAAAATATTTACATCCTAGAACAGTCTACACGGCCAGGGGGATGAGAAAAGCATCCAAGTTATGTACTCACGGATTCTTCGCTACATCCCTGTGGCTCCCTTTAGACCACTATAAAAAATGTAGAAGGAATAAGATATTCATTTCAACACCTTCTGTAGGGGATTTGTGCACAAAAACAATGATTTCCTGGATAGGTGGTGGACAGGAGATTTGCAATTACCTATGTATTTTAATGTGATGGACTCCTTGTGGATGCTCTGGAAGTAATCCTGCAACACCAGAAAGAGTATTTTTTTTAAATCTTTGCATGTCTTAAACATTTCCAATCAGTACATCTGATCAGTATATCACAAAATAGAACCTGCAAACCGAATAAATAGACCAAAACATGACACAATTAGATTGAGTTGGCAGGAAAACCAGCACAATACGACCAAGCAAATCATAGGACTTTAAACATGGATTCTCTTCTTTTGTAGATACAGTCAGAGTTAAAGACCTCTGACATGTCAAAACAAGTGGGTTCTACTAAGGCCATCCATGCTCCTTACACACCAGCAACCTGAGATGAGATGATTTCTGGTACCGAACTCCTCTTCAAATAGTCGAGAATAAGTGAGGGATTCCAATATGTGATGCTAATATTGTTGATTTTAGTAATCTGATCAATCAGGAATCAAGTATACCTTCAGTTTCTGACACAGCCAGAGACCAACATCAAGTAGAAGGCGGTTTCCAGAAGCATCGCTAAGGTTGTCAAGAGAACCAAGGCTTTCAGAAATAAGCTCTTGTCCAGATCCTTCTGCTACAACAAGCACCATGTGACCATTTTCCCTCAACCGACGCCACACAAATTCATGCAAGCCATCTTCACCGTCCATAAAAAACGGCACTTCTGGGATTAAGCAGCAGTCCTGTTATCACATGCACAAGACTAGGTAAGATATGTGGGCCTTATGTGGTCACTCTTCTTGATTTGACAACTGCATTTGTGCAGTATAGGGCAAGGCTCATCGTTAAAGGCTCATAGTTAAAGACGCAAATTACAATGAGATTGGATTATATGGTCAAAATATAGCACCCTTCTAGGTTCAAGTGCTAACACAATCGGGAGGGCCTTTGTGATCACTTAAAGTGAAAGAGAATTTACAATTTGACCTCTTATAACTTTTGCATCTCAACTCTGATGCTTATGAAACTTGAATGACAATCTTTGTGATTTCCAATTGATAGTACCGGATGAGACAATTCTCATCCCAATTCCATGATCACAAAAGTCTGTAGAGTTGGAAGTCCCCACAATATGTTTAATCTCAAAAATGAAGCTCATATGGGTTGAAAGTGGATTTGTAACCAAGTGAGGAGGTGCTTACAACATCACGACTTGCAAGAGTTGCATACATAGCAATATACCCTGCACCCATCAGCCATGTGTACAAGCTCAAAATTTGGGAGTAGAAACTTACAAACCTGCAACCCACATAGCTATCAACTATCCTACTGAACATTTATTTCTGAAAAGCAATTAAGAAAAAACATATTGCCACATGTGCTAAATACTGTCACGTATCTAAGACACTCTCTAGAAAATAGGCATGAAGGGGTAATGTCACAATCCTTTAACAATCAGTCAATGGAATTGGCTGCCCAATAGATTCTTTCCAGATGCACATTAAAATTAGAAACACTTTGCAGGACTCTTTTATTTTTTCCCACCAATAGAAACAATTGAAGCACCCATAGAAAATTTACATTATCACCCGAGAAAAATCCTTGCAAAACTATCGATAGGAGTATACCACTATAGCGACCCATAAGCTTCACCACACCAACACCGTTATGAACACTTTCCGCTTCCACATGAGCCGCATTAATTGCTCGTTGAGCTTCCTCCACTGCAGTGTCGAACCCAAAGGATTTGTCAATGACCTGCCATCCCCAATATACCAACCACAAGTTTATCAGTTTTTATCAGTATATTAATGAAACAAAGAACCTTTAGAAATCATCACAACAGCAATGTACCATCACTTAGAACTGAGACACATTACATCTATGTCATTGTCGATAGTCTTTGGGATGCCAGCTATCACGACTTTCAAACCCCGTCTCACAATTTCCTGCAAGAATGACCACACAGGGTAGTATTAGGAATAGATGCTATTTAAATACTACTGATTCTAAAGAATATCAAGCAAGTGTATTAACTCTTGGGAAACCCACAAAAATGAATGTAGACTTCTCATTTCTTCAAATACGTCAAAACTCATACTAGGGTATGGCCCCTATCATTGGCAGCACATGCTCAATTATTTTAATACAATTGCTTCTCAAGTTTTTTATTGAGACTAAATGTGGATAGGCTAGGAAGGCAAGAACCTACATCATGAATAGCTTTTGCGCCCTTGTGAGTGCCATCACCACCTATGATGTACACCTGAACATCAAACAAGGGAAATAAATTGGTCTTATAGTCCAACTTGATACATGTTTTTTCATGCTACATGACAAACTGCCTAATTGCAACCAATGACAACCATGCACATGAAAGATATAATTCCTAAAAAAGACCAATGGAGCAAGGGTTTTAGGCATGGCACTAATGCGACAAACATGAGAATATGAAAAGAATGGACTCTTATCACAGACTTGCTCTCAAAAATATCACAACTGCAATTGCACCTGTCTGATTGTCGAGATCTTTAGCTAAAAAGAGGAGTAATATTAAGCGCACAGGGGCCAGCCAATTCTGACAAACAAAAACACAATTCTGGGCTTTTCTATTGCCACTTCAGATTACATTCCTACACAGCCAAATCATCTACATTGCTGTATACAATTGAGATGGTTTACCTGGTTGATCCCACGATTTTCAATAGAATCCACAATCTTCATTGTGTCATGACCACCTCGTGAGGTGCCTAAAATAGTGCCACCTCTCTTATGAATGTCATTTACCACTTTTGGATCAAGAGTCAGCGTGTTCCTAGCATAGAAGCCTTTGAAACCACCCTGCATTACCAAAAAAAACTTCAGCACCATTGAACCATCACATACAACTGGCTAGTGACCATACATACCTCCATTTACAAATTGCAGATCAGGAATTTTTTGCAAAATGCACCAAAGGTCCAGGAAAATAGAGTTAAGGAGAAGTGACCCACATCAATGCCCAGAATCTCCCGCACACCATATTGGTACCAAAGTCCGCAGACTATCTCCCGAATTACAGTGTTCAAGCCAGGACATAGGCCCCCACAAGTAACAATGCATGCCTTCACCTCCTCGGGCCTGAAATAAATCTGCATAACTATCAGATACTAAGTGAGACCTCACAACAGAGGCAGAACACCCAACAATGACCCAATCTTATATTTTACATACTGTTTAGAAGAGACTGCAATAACCATTAGCATTACAGAGGAAATCATATTTCTGCTTATTATCTGGTACCTTAGAACAGATGATGGCCATAATGGAACTGAGAGGTGAGTTCTGATTGAACCTACATTACATTTGCTCATGCCTGATGGATTATCTTGTTTTATTACCAATCTTAAGGAGCTGCACAGCTGCCATGAGAAAGTATCCCTGGATGTTTCACTGGAGAAACAGAAGGGAGAAGGAGCTAACCTTGTCTCGAGGTCCTGCACGCCGGAAATGCACACCAGCTCCAGCATTTTTCATCGTTACCACAATCTGTGATGAGCCCCAAAATTAGATAAAATCATGATGGTCTTTGATTTGAAAAGTTCTAGCTCTAAACATATGCACACCAGTATCCCATTGGAAGAGAACGCTGACATGCAGTGTTACTGTGTACTGTGTTACTGTGAAGCTTGGTGTGATATATTTCCAATGCCAATCTCAATGAGGTGAGACAGCATAGAAAGGATGCAAGTGTTACACTAGAGATATTTTTCCTGAGATGAGAATAAACACGCTGAGAGCAGGTGGCGTTACAGAGAGCAACTTACTTCTTTTGCAACAATATCATCATCGTCCACAAAGTATTGCCTGCAACATAGTGAAAATTCACCTCAACACACCGTACTTGTATTCCAATGCTCACTCATTCTTAAGAAACTGTCATATGGTTGTAGAAAATTCATATTCACATCCAAGTTGTAAAGGAGCCTTTGATGATAGAGCACATTCCAAAGAGCATATTTTGTAAATACTCACAGACCCTGATTATCGCCACCCGCAGATAGGCAGTCTAATTCTCTGACTTTGTCAGTGACACTACAACGGAAGAGACAGAGTACCACAGATTTTCCAACAACAAAATGTATCCTCTAGGATATAAAGCTCTTACTTGACAGCTGAGTACGCAGTGTTGAATTTCAAAGGGTTCGGATATGTCTGCACCAGACAGGACGAGCATCACCAGAAATACTTCATCAGAGAGGTTGCAGAGGTTCAAATCTCAAGCTATTTGATAAACCTTTGGAACAATGGACAGATACAGAAACTGAACTTTGCATACGTCGAACCATTATCTCTGGCAGGGACATTGCCTGTCGCCTGGAGTGATCCGATCCTATAGATAACGACACAGAGTACTCCAATTTCAAGCTTGGAACCCTAAAACCCTATCAAGTTGAGAATGCGACGACGTATGAAATAAATACAGATGCGTGACATAGAAGTATCCAGATTTAACGTTGGAGGAAGCAAGCGTGGAGCCTTCTTGAATGCTTCCGCCACCAGACAGCTAAATAAGCTTCAGAAAATAAGGTAATCCTCACACTCTGGAGCTACCAGTGGGAGTGGATAGGTGTAGATAGAGCTCATTAAGTTGCGTGAGGACATTGTACCACATTCCCTGCTGTGCAATTAGAAGTAGTCCGAGGCAATCAGAGCTCACGAGGTGCGAGAATTCCATGGCTATGGAGGCCGATTACTAAAAGAAAACTGACCGGCAGATCAGGGAGCCAGTTAGTGATGTGAGGCACGTCTTCAAAGGTAGGCTCTTCATCCACGGCATTCGTCGCTCGCACGGAAACGGATGCCTCTCCCTTCCTCTGCTTCGTCGTCCCCTGCCAATCTGCTAGCTTGAAACAAAGTCTCTTCTCACCACCCCTGTTGCAACTCCGCACCCGCAGACCTGCAAAGCTTCTTGACAGACTTCCTCTGGCCGCCCAAGCCGCAGCCGCAGCTGCTTCCCCGCTCCCTGCCTTGCTCTGAGCTCCCCCCGCCACGTAGGGGGTCACCCAAGCGGCCATCCCTACCGCGGCTGCCATAGCTTACAATACCCCAAACCCTCCCCAAACCTCGCAAACCTGTCAACTTAACTCTCGAAACTCTTCGCAATGTTACACACGCCACTGATTGCGAGAGGTGTCAAAATAAGTGCGCAGAATGTTGCGGATTCGATACATAAACTCGACTCAAGGCAACCAAACCCTCTCGAAACTCTTCCAAAGCTTCCCAAACTTGAACTTATGCTACCGATCACGGGAGGAAGCGTCGAGAAAGGGACCAGAATGTCGCAGTTTTGAGCAGCAACTCGATGATGCACAGATTAGAGAATTTGCGAAGCTTACGACGCCGTAACGATGGTCAGACTACCGGTCGCCGCGTAGGACGTGGATTGCCACGCTGGGGGGAATGGTTCCCCTCTATCTTCTGCTCAGTGGAGGCAGCCCGGGTGGGGGGCGAGCACGGGCACCCGTGCACCCGTGCGAGGTGGGCAGGGGGCTCCATTGGTGTGTCTGTGTGTGTGTCTTTGTGAGTCTGCAGGTCGGGTGGGTCGCCCGTGGAGGGAGGGTCCCCGGGCGCGGGCGCGCAGCCACATTGGAATGTCCAAAAGGTTCTCATTATTATCATATGGTCCCATATAAATATCTATATTTAGGCGGCTTGTGGATAGTCCCCAAATCCCTGAGGGCCACTTCACACACGAGCCAAGGGTCCTGACCATGTAATTGTGAGGGCCCTTGATGCCCATCCCATGGGCCATGGCCATACCACTAACATGGTCTGTTGGAATTTGCGTCGGGTTTATTTATTGGAGGTGGGCCTAAAGAAATTTTTGGCACATTATGAAACATTATTTATAATTTTTCATATGAAAAATTATATAGACTTTTCATCCATTATGATTTTTTTGAGTTCTGAAGCCTTTACCTTCTAGTATGCAGTGAACTTGAACGGTCTCGGCCTTTGTGACCAATAAGAGACCTTAGAATGCAATGGTCATGAGCCTCCACCCTCAACTATGAAGTGGTCATGTGTCATCTATTATAGAATACTAGACAATGGGTGGTGACGCAATCACCGTTCCAAAGTTATTAATGGCCAGTCATTAACGGTGGCATGTTGAGCGGATGGTGTGGAAATGAACATAAATGTCAATTCATATATACAAGAGTTGCAAAAGGTAAGGAAAATATGGACCCAAACTACATGGTGCTTCAAAAATACACGAAGAACAAAATTACAAACCATTGGGTGTCTCTTGAAGGTCAGATGATTTAGGATGAGCAACCTCCAATGTTTAAATGTCATTGACAACAAACAACATCGTCAAAAAAACACATAAAAATAGCATCCATACCGTATTAAATTAAAATCTAAATATCTTGACATGTGCATGTGAAATAAGAACACATACCGGTAGGAGAAGATAAACATGAGATTTAGTAAGATAGTATGTGGAACTAGAATGGACATATTTCCCAATTAGCCCACTTCTCCTAGGATATTAGACACATAGTTACGTAGCATGAATTGAATAAGCTAGCTCAAATCAAGATTGTAGTAAATATTGTCAACACCAAATATTTCATAAGTCCCCCCCAATGGCATTAACTAAGATTTGGCAAATAGATAAGTAAAACCGTAGAAGAAGAAGAAGAAACCCGTTAGCCATCCTCATAGCGTATCCAATTGGATACATCAGAGGGGGATGGGATACCACGTATTTTTCGATAGGTGGATCCATGAGAGGAGAAGAAAAACATAACTACTGGGAGCCAATACATAACATTTTCAGCTAAGGAAGGTGTATGGGTGGGGCCGGGGATATGTCTACAAGCATTCAAAACCAATACCATTGTGATGCTTCTACCAACAAATTCAACCTGAATTTCACCCATATTGTTGGTCAAATGAGATTGGCATATCTCAAAGGGCCCGCCATCCAACCGCCAAAAACTAGTTTTATGTTTAAGTTCACCATTGTTTAGGAAAAATCGGGCAGTAAATGTGGGCATGATTTAAGGCAAGTAATGTCAGTCGTTGGCTCGTTTGCAAGGTGTTAGTCGGGTTGGTAGGCCAATGCTATCTACTACGGCCATTAATAGTCGATTCCCACACTGCATAGTAAGACAACAACTTCATAGCTATGGCTACTAGTAAGTAGTTAGTTGGCAACTTGGCATCATCGCCTTATTTAGTCATTGTAGTAGCAACCACTGAGAGCAAGGCATATAGTTCCACTTTGAAGATATTGGGGGTAGCCCGGGAGCTTTGGAGTGATGGACATATGGGTGGAATCATTATGTATTCCAAATCCAACTATGTTCCCATTGCCTTCATCCACGAGTGGGGTGAAAGAGCCATGTGTGTAGTATGATTGTCGAGGTGGGTATATTAGGGGGTGAAGGTTGGTGATGGAAGGGGGAAGGGGGGGGGTGTGCAAAGAGGAGGAGGTTTAATTGTCCAATGGTAATGTTGGGGTGATGGGCTTTATTTGCAAGTGACGAGGGAGATGGTTTGATATAACACGTTTTGGGTAGGTGGTTTGGGAGTTTACATGTAATTGGTGGGCTCATATTGGTGTAGGAGTGTGTTGTATGGCAATTACTGTAAGGAGTTGAGGTTCTTTGGTAGTATGAAGGGAGTGCAAGGGAGGTGGAGGGTTGGAGTGTCAAGGGGGGACTGCCACTATATGGGAAATATTGAGATGTTTAAGGAAGGTTGGTGGATTTTGAGCGTAATCATTGAGGAGGATAATAATTATGGTGGTATTGTGTGAGTTTTGATGTGCTATAAATTTGGCTTATCTAAAAGCTTTAGTTAGGAGAAAAGGATTTGAGATGTGGTTGAGTCTGGTTTTGAGCCATTGAGATTAGAATGTTGAACCATGTGAGGCGAATAATACATGTTGCAAATGAGGGGAGAAACATGTTGTAAACTAGGTGGCACACGTGAAAGGAGAGGAGAAGTAAGAATGGGCGAGGATATCCTCACGAAGAGAGTTATGATTGTTGATAGGAGGTATGTTAGCTGGTAGCTTACGGAGGGTTGTGATATAAGGTAGATGAGGTTGATGTGGACATCTCTAACTTTGTGGAACCATCCAACCGATAGATTCGAGCATTAGAAGCTTGAGCATATTAGCAATTGCGAATTAGGACCAAAGAATTTGAAATCGTTGGATTCGGAGTTGAGGAAGGTGTTGATCTAGGTTTTGGATAAAAGATTCTCTCTACTTCCCAATGTGGTGTTATAAGGTTGAACTTTTTATAGTTCAATATTGTGTAAGTGAAGGACATTGTTAGCAAATTCTACATGGGTCATTTGCCAATGACAACCAAGTGTAATGCCAAAATTAGTTGTGTCATGTCTCTAAAGTGGTCACATGTAAGATCGAATGATGCCAAATTGTTTTTCATTATAGAATACCCACGATACAAGTTGGTTGGCACCTCATAGCCACATGCCACCTCCTAATTTGCTCACCTCATGCACAAAAATCAAGCGTGTCATAACTTGGTGGATAGCACTCCTCATTATGAAGGATGGTGGGTGTAGTTTGACTTTTGAGGAAGGTGACTAACCCATATTGCATCCATCGAGTTTTTTTTCACTTTTTACTGGGGGGTGAAATACCTATTATAATGGTTTTTTACATTGCAGTTTCGGCTATGTGAACATGTAAGGAAATTGTAAACATTGCGATGAAATGTGTGGTAGAATGAAATTGCCGCTATCTAAAATGGACAGTAGAGAAATGCAAAAGCGATACTTGTTGTGATGCCTTTTGGAAGTTTAGCTAAGTGAAAAATAAAAAATATTGCAAGGCCACTATTGGAACAAGGAAATGCAGCAGTAAATATGTGAAATTACATCCCACAAATTACGTCACAAAAAATTTAGGAGGAAACCACTTCTTTATTTACAATGGCATGCACCGCCAATAAGCCGTATGAGATGTAGGCTCTTAAAAGTAGAAGTTATATAAGATCCTTGTATTCTAAATAGTTATGAAGAAGTGGGAAAAACCCCCTAAATGTCTCATTCTATGCAAATCAAACACCAAGTGCATATCGGCCGCGCTTCGGCTTGCAAGCTCTCCAATATGAAACGACATCCTTGTACGGGAATGATGTCAATGTGTAATGTTTTTGTGCAAATATTGTTGTAGCAAGAGGTAAATGTTCAGTTAAGCGGTTGCGGAGTTTGTTCTTCAAGAAAGAAACATTGGAAAATGTTCTTTTGTCTTCTACACTCCCAAGAACCTACAAAATGGATGCAAAGAGACAAAGTCAGTAAGAAGCCAACTTGCATTCAAGAACATGAATACAAAAAGCATGAGAAAGTTTTAATGAAGTAACATATTTTCAAAATATAACCCCTTATCTGGATCATCGCAATTTCTGCGAGTTTAAAGAACTCGGGAAATGTACCCTTCAAAGGGTTAGATTGTGCCAAGGCACGCCATAGTTTGGTTAAGGGATGAATGTGGGTGTCCATGGCCCTCATTGCACGAGGAGAATTATTCGCCATAGCCACAACAAACCAATGCAACTGCCGATCAAGTGCCACAACACTCAACACTGCTGGACATGTATCACAAACATGTGTAGCGCTAGAGAAATCCTTGGTGTGAGCATATGTTTGCTTCAAAGTATTCATATACCCTGTGAGTTTGTCCTCATGCCATGACTCAAGCCAAAATTGAGGATATACAATGGACAGTGCATCCATTACCTCACTAGGGGGAAACCTACTTCCCAATTCCATCACCATCATGGTTGCAACATCTGCAATTAAAAACCAACACATTAGATCCATGCTTATGGATGCAAAACCTTGATATAATCAAAAGATGCAAAAACATAAACAAACAAACAAAACTAAAAACAAACACATACCTGCAACCTGGACCTTCACCTCCGATATCGTTCTATCAAATAATTCTCTTGTCACAAAACTCTTCAAGTGTGTGACATGATCAACGCAAGTCGCATTGAGGTGGGAACCGGCTGAAGTTGACAAATGGGCCTCAAAAACCAAGTGCTCAACACAATCATTCACATCTAGATGCCACCTTAGGCAGATGTTTTCATACGAAAGGTCACATATCTTTTTGAAGCATGAAAATGCATATGAAATGAATGCATTGTTTGTACAATACAAGTCATTCATATCTGAGATACAAAGGCTCAATGCCCTTGTGAAATCACACACATATACACTAGGGGATTATCCAAAGACAACCAAGGCTTTCACAACCTCTAGAAGAGGTAGCATTGCAGCCAAGGTCAATAAAGACTTGATATCAGTCATGAGTTCATAATTTACCCTGGCTGCCGGAATTGTTGGTTTTACAAGATGATCAGAGTACATCTTCACCAAAAGGGTGCGGTACTCCGACAAAACACGTTTCAATGGACTCAACATTGAAATCCACCTCGTTTTTATATTTTGAAGAAATTTTTTGCCCTTAGACTCAAATAATTTAGCAAGTTTTTGGAGCTTCAAATGACGTTTTGGAGACTTACTAAAATACTTGTACAAAGCAGCTAGTAGGGTTTCAATCATAGCCACCATCTCCAGATCTGATAGACATTGCACTGCAAGGTTGCTTCAATGTACCACACAATGCATGCCTTGCATGTGTGGCGCATGAGAAACCTGCAGTTTGTTAGTGACAACATTCTTCTTCCCTTGCAAAACCGATGCACCATCTGCCCCAAATGCCATGAATCGGTCTTTAATATGATGTGGGATTAATCCACCTTCATTAGTGAGTGCACCAAAAATCATATTGGTTATATTATCGGCACCACCACCCTCAATCACACACTGCAAGCACAACAATATTGGCACTCTTTCCCAATCTTGAATTGTATAAACATGCATGCTAATCCAAGATCGGTTGTCCAACGTTGTGACTTCATCGCAAATGATAGAGAAGTAAGGGGCTGTACTTACTACTTCTTTTGTCCTTGTTTATACAACATTAAATAAACTCTCAGCCATTTCCCAACCCGAACCCTCGGTCCAATGCTTCAATGGAACCTGCACATACACTCAAGTGTCATTACTAACCAACACGATGTTTCAAAACAAAATCAATAACATGAGCAACTGAAACTGAAAGGAAATGAAGGATTCTGACCTTAGGAACGCGTAGGAATTGTAACAGCTCCTTCATGGGTGGATATTCTGTCATAGGTCTTCCAAATTGTAACAAGTGGAAGATGACTGCCATTTGCACTTCCTTACGTTTTGGAGGAGCCCCAACTGTAACTAGGGTTCCAATATCATTTATAGGCAGTGCTGCAAATGTTCTCTCAGCACGCTTGTGGACGGAATTCTGGTCCCAATACCATTCACCCTTCTTCACCTTCAAAGAAGGTAAGTCGCTGAGTGCTCTCTTCCATCCTTGGTGTTTTTTCAGGTTGTCATATTTTGCATCCAGTATTTTGTCTCTGCCATTTACTTTAGAGCAGATGATACATCGAACTTTGTCAAATGTACCATCCCCTTCAGGGTCATATTGAGACCATGGGTATTTTACTGCCCAATTTTCTTGAAATCTGCACCAAAACCACCCTAAACCAGTGAGAAACAAGACATCATCAAAAACATATACTCAGAATGAAAAAAAAAATCCCCAAAATGCAAAAAAAACAACTGGAAGGGCCTCATTTGAGGCCCTCAATAATGAGGACAACATAGGAAGTGGCCCCTAAACCCTCAACCGGTAGGGCCTAATTGTTTTTTTTCTTGTTGTGAAACTTTTTTTTCTTGGCCTATACCGGAAGGGCCTAAACGTGGCCTAAACGTGGCATCTACCGGAAGGGCCCGCTCCACCTCTAGACGGGGTGGGGGGGTTTATACCCGACTCAAACCCGCCACGCACGTGTCTCCCCAAATATTATGGGTTTAGGGGCCACTTCCTAAGTACACGTCAAAACTTGAGAAAGAAAAAATATCACGCATCAATTGACATGTTAGAAATTGAAATGACACATGCTTAGAAATTGGAAATTGAGACGACATTTTAGAATAATTTTAGCCCTCAGTCTTCAGGCAATGCATTACTCCCCAAAAAATACAGCCATGATTTAGGGTTTAGGAGGTACCTTCTTTTCAGAAATTTTCGCTTCTTTATTGGAGGTTCATGTGAGGTTGGTAGCAATTGGGTGTCTGATTGCTCATGGAAGCCATCTAAGTTGTTGCTACCACCACTTGAAGGCGCATCGACAGTGAATGGGGACCCACTGATGTCCAATGCATTAGCCTCAAATGGAGTAGGTACATGCAATGGGGTGGAAGAAAAAATGGTTGCAGACACGGTTGAAGAGATCTGGACAACCTCTTGCATTGCGGCAGTTGATAATTCTCCCCCACGGGTGATCATCAACACCCTCTGCTTGAAGGAGGGACGTTTTCCAAAACCAGATGCAGGAGCCATTGCCATGGTAGAGCAACTGCCACCTACACTCACTACAACTGCCGGAGTATGGGACGATGCCTCGGATGCAGGTGACATGGTGGAGGGATTAGCAGGTGTCGCCATGAGAAACGCCGGAGCAGGGGATCGCAGATCCACAGGCGACCACACAAACCAACTCCCACGTAGTCAGGCGATGTGGAGTGGCGCGGCGAGGCGAACACCAGGCGATCACAGAAAACCAGATCGGGCAAAGGCGACAACGCCAATGCACACACAACAGGCGATCACAAAAAACCAGATCGGGCAAAGGCGACGACGCCAATGCACACACAAGAGGCGATCACAGAAAACCAGATCGGGCAAAGGCGACGCCAATGCACACACAACAGGCGATCACAGAAAACCAGATCGGGCAAAGGCGACGCCAATGCACACACAATGCATACACAACAATTGCACATACCACTTCGCAAAACAACAATGCACAAACCTGTTGATTGCAGATTCCATAAATAAGATGTCGCCACTCCCAGCTCTGTAACGCCCACTCTCTATACCAACACCCATCTTCATCCTCATTAGTGAATGCAGTGAGAATTGTGCACAAACCCTACCTAAAAAATGCCCAGACTTCAATGTGGCTCCAAGCCTCCAACTCTGACGGCCTCAACAGAACAACCATGCACAACATTGTCTATCAGATCTGGACTCTAGACTCTGCAGAGAATGGACAATGCACAAGTTCGCCGCGAATGGAACCAGCGGATGAATCTGCTAGTCTGCGAAAGGGCTTCATCCATATGAATAGGCGGCCGCGAATGGCCAAGAGCGACGTGGAGAATCCGGTGACATAAGGTGGCGGAGTGGAGGGATGGGCCGCCGATGTGTAGGGTTGGCGAGGTGACCCAACGGCGACGTGACGGAATGGGCGGGAGGTGGGGGCAGCATGGAGGAACTTTACTGCTTCTACTCATGGTAGATTTGGGCGATTTGGGGACACCTAGATTTGATTATTCTAATAGGGAATTTCGTGGCATCATTTAGAATATAGCATTAAATGCAAATAATCGCCCAAATAAAATTCGTTGATTGCATCACTCACCAATTTAAGTGACCATACCACCAATTTGGAGCTAAAATTGGTGTCCAATTAAGGAAGCTAACCAAAGTAGCCTCATCTACCTTAGCATGTGGCAAGAAAACAATACTTTAGCTGCAAAGTCCATACAAGGAGGTGATATGTCTAAAGAGGGGGAGGTGGTAGTTGATGCAAATCTTCCCACAACTAAAAAAACTTGTTGAGTAGTATTTTACTTTGAAATGCTTTGGACATGGGGCAGGGGGCGGGGTGAATTTGGATTGTGGGCTTGGTAGTAAGAATATCTAAGTCCGGATTACATTCTTGGAGATGAAAGTTGAGGTGGGGGGATTGGGATGGGGGGTAAATGTATTGTTGGTCTTGTGGTTATGATAAGGAGTTGGAGGCATTTAATTTTTGTTGGATGTTGAAGTGTTTGGTGGTGTTGTAGCATTTGGTGAGCATGAGGAGGTGGTGAACATATGAAACATTATCCTTGTCAAAGAGGGTGCGTTCCAATATCCATTTAGAGTGGTTATGAGGTGGGGGCCATGTGCACAAAAAATTGTGTACATAATGTGTAGCTCCCCATTCTTTTTGGGTGGTCTTTTAAATGATTAAATAATTCAGATCAAAGTTCTTCCATTGTAACATATTATGGCTATTAACAACATGCATGGTTGGAAGAATAAAATGGTGGTGTAAGAGCCATTTTGTCTTATGAAGCTCTATGTGCAAGTTTGTTCGGATTGTTTGTTAGTTTAAAAGTGGTACATTTTTGTGGTAAGTTGGGTTGGGTAAGGTGTAGAGAGTATGTGAATGTGTGAAATGGTAGTTGGTGCCGATAAATGATGGCAAGTTGTGAAGGTCAGTTGTGCATGCAAATGCATGTCTTGGGGGGGGGGGGTGAGTGGATGGGTGGTGGCAACAACTCTATTTGATATGTCAATGTAGCTAGGAAGAAGGTGAAAATAATGAAAGCGGTCTGGGCATGTGTTTAGGTGAATTGCCTACGAGCGCTCGCAAGATTGTACTAAGAATGGTTTGATAGTTGCTTCCGAAAATTGTGGACCTCCATCCCTCCCCCCATGCACCTATTAATGTCCATATAAAGAAAATCATAATTACTATTACAAATTGTGATATGGATAGTACCTATACACAAACTTTGGAGGATTGTTTCTTGATGGATGCATGTCGTTCCCCTTTGGATGTTGTTGGGATCACAAGGTTCATGCCTCGCTAGGACTGTGCACCTTGCCAATCACAATATGTACTTTGGAAAGCTCGCTTTTGGGGGCACTTTATGTCCTTGTTGCTTCCCCACCAAGTACTCCCGTGGGGTAGCATAGTCAATCAATACATATGCACATAATCTCCTTTATTTCTCACAAAGAAAAATGGGTATGTCTAGAAGTTTCCACATATTAGTTGTCTTATGACTCTGTCATTTTTTACTCTGAAAATCATAGCAAGAGTAAGGTTGATCAAAAGAATTTGTAGATTGTTGCTAGAATCTCATATCACATTTGCAGATCCAAGAAAAATCATACCTTGAAAGTGAAGTTGTGAATCATGACAACCAACAAAAAAAAACTAACTAAGTAAAATATGTCTACCTTATAACACACCTATGGCGAGGGAACTTGTCGCATACAAGTATACCCTCCTATCATTCACCATAAAAACCTTGAAATAATATGCAATCTAATTGTTACTTTTTAAAGATGGTTTGATACCAAAATTAGCTTTAAAACCCTTGAATTAATATAATGAAAAACTTTCATGATAAATCAACCACAAACATATGGGGTCAATTTTTTTAATGTTAAATGGATGAGTTGGTATGCTCGTATGCAATAATTCCCCATCGCCCAAACCTATGGGAAACAAGTTTTTCCTCGGTAATGTTGGTGGGGTCCCAACTAATCTAGCCCTAGCCTCGGCCCTAGTGTTGGCCTAGTTGTTGAAGTTGAACTGGAGTTGCCAACTAGACTCCTAAAATATCACACCCAATTGAATAGTGACATATGGCAATTGTTAATGAGGGGGCATATTAGCGCGTGTGCGAAGATGTTGAATTGCTTGCCGAGATTCTTGTATTCTCCGTAGGTGAGTAAGGTTAGAAGGACTGAAGCGAAGCATCAAAATTTCAATCGAATCGGTGCTTAGTCAGCGGTGACAAGTTTAGCAAGGGTGAGTTTCCGTCTAGGCTAGTTGCCCGCTTCTAGATAATAATAGGTCGGAGGTGTTCTCATGTAGTTAAGCACAAGCCACTATCCAACCACATTCTGGTGGTGTGCTAGAATGTGGAGGGCTATGGACACGGGCCACTAGACTTCCCATGCGTCCACTAAAGAATCTTTGACCCACAATTCTTGGTCACCGAAGGATTAAGACCAGTTGAAGACTCAAGAACCAATGTTGGTGTAGAACTCCATCCTTGGTAACCAGGAGGAGGTTAGTAGATGGGCCCATATTTGAGAAGATGGGAATAGCTAGTTGGCAACTTGGCACATACAAACCCTACCCCATCAGACTCCCTCTACATTTAGGCGGGTTTGTCCTTTTCACACTAGAATGTGGTGGGCGAGCAGTCTACATGGAACTCACCCTAAATCGCCGTCTTGTGTTGCAGGTGCATGTAGACCAATTTGGCGAGTAGAGTGAAGTTACTTAAGGTCATTTGACTTTCGCCCTTGCAAAACTGCACAGGAGATACAGACACTGACGCGACGTAGTATAGAGTGTTTTGAATGCCGTGCTAGGTCAGCCGTACTGAGGAAGGAGTACTGTCAATTCTTAGCTACCTAGCGAACTCTGTTGTAGGTGTGCTGGTGCAAACTGAACAGGTGACATAGATCCCCGCTCTCATTTCATTACATAGCATGAATGTTTGCAATTCGGCGCTAATTGCCCGTGTCAGGATCGTGTGATTTGGCTAAACTGCGCAGAAGACAAAGATGCAGTCTCTCAAGTAGTATAAAGTGTTTTGAATTTTGTCCAAGGTCAGCCGTACTGAGGAAGGAGTTGCGTCGATTGGTTGCTACTTAGCGAACTCTGTTGAGGTACACTGATGCAAGTTGAGCAGACGAGATAGATGCACACTCTCATTTCTTTACAGAGCATGAATGTTTTCCATTCAGTGCTAAGAGCCCGTGGAATTTCTGCTTTGATGCAAGTACAGAAGGTTTGTCAGACATCGAAGTGTGTTATGTTGGTGTGATTTGGAAAAACTGCACAGAAGACAGAGATATATACTCTCATGACGCAGTATAAGGTTCTAGGTTAGCCGTACCGAGGAAGGAGTTGTGTCAATTCTTGGCTACTTAGCGAACCATGTTGCAGGCCCACTGATGCAAGTTGAACTGATGAATAGACGCACACAAACATTCATCTCATTAAACAGCATAACTGTTTGCAATTCGGAGCGAAGCGCCCGTGGAATTCCTGTTGCGTTGAAAGTACAGAAGGTTTGTCAGACGTAGAAGTGTATTAAGATCGTGTTATACAGGCAAAACTGCACAGAAGACTAATTGCTCGATGTACTATTAAACACTCGACGTTCTTCTGTTGCAGGTGCACCATTGCAAGTACAGTGGGCTTGTCAGACATCGAAGTGCGTTAAGATCGTGTTATTTGGCAAAATTGCACAGAAGACATAGCTGCATATACTCGTAATCCATGACATAAGTGCTATGTACTAAAGTACTCGATGTCCCGGTCCCGGTACTAATTACTCGATGTTCTTCTGTTGCAGGTGCATCAGTGCAAGTACAGAGTATTCTCAGACATCGAAGCCGTGCGATTTGTCAAAACTACACAGAATACAGGCTGTGCAGTGTTCACTAACGTTCAGTTTCCAAAAGTTTCCGGAAACTGAGTTATCGAGATGGGTGTGGAGGACGTGGAGAAGGAAGGCGGGAGGGTGGTAATCCTGGACGGCACCACGGTACGCTCGTTTGCCAACGATGAAGAGGCATTCTCGAAAGCTGTCGACCCGCAGTTTCGAGCGCTCGACACAAATGGCGACGGGGTGCTGTCCCGATCCGAGCTTCGCCCCGCGTTCGAGCGCCTTAACCTCATTGACCTGCACTTTGGTGTGCCTGTGAAGAAAACTCCACACGAACTGAACGCTCTCTACGACTCTGTTTTTGAGAGCTTTGATACCGATCAGAACGACACGGTGGATTTGGAGGAGTTTCGAGAGTCTCTTCGCCAGATTCTTCTCGCCATAGCCGAAGGTCTGGGAAGCTGTCCCTTGACCATGCTCTTGGAGGAAGGGAGCTTACTCAAGGACGCAGTGGATCACGAGACGCATTCAGCGAAAGCAAGCTCAATTGAGCATAAGGATGTTCCCGCATCTTCCGTCATCGAGATGGCTTGAGTCTGTCTACTTTCAGAGAGGATTGTTTTGACCAAATAAACCTTGCTTAAGAAGCGAGAAATCTGCAAAGGTGAACTTTTAGTGGATGCGTTAATCCGAAGCAGTCCAGACATAGTGTTAATCTCAACTACGTCAAGTGCTAAACTCCAAATGCTTGAGAACTCAGGCAATTGTGATGATTCGGTAGCATTTCGCTCCGACTTTGATCTCGTTGCCTACTTGCAATTACGCCGTTCTGGTCTATCGCAGACCTCGTTTGATACTTTCTTTGACGACCTCAGCTTCCGCATCTGCATTTGCGATGAAAAACTTAAGTTTCGTAAGTTCGTCTTCAGGACTCAGCCCGGTTTATAAGATGTGCTTTTATTTTTTGTAACAGAGATAATCTTGACAGTGGAGCAGCAATGCTTCTTAACGCTTGTCAAACAATTTCGTTGAAGTATATCTCGAGTGCTCTTCCAAACCAACGAGCTTAATCTTTTCAGTTCAGGATCGATCATTACTTCTTTGTGTGTGTTTCTCCAGTCGCCGCGCTTTTGCAATTTGCTAACGATTGGAGATTTTCTGAATGGCAAACGCGAATTGAAAACAATTTCGCTGCCGATCTGCCTCGTGGTACTCTTGAGATGTATCCGCCCCGCGAATGTGAAGCAAGCATCTCGTGGGAGGAGCCTACCTGAGTATCCGCCCAGGTTCGAGTCTGGATATAAATATGCGTATTATCTTGAGTGTCCTTCTCGCACTGTACAAATTTTGGGATGATGCAAGATTCCATGATTCTCTAGTTTTTCAGAGTCATTTTCTAATGGTACAGGTTCCAGAGGATATTTATGAACATGACCAAGATTGTGCATGCATTGAATAAAAGGTGGATAAATGACCAGATCCATGCTTTATTTAAGCATGCCCTGTTGAAAGTGGATAGATTGTCCGAATTCTTATGATTGGAGGCAATATTTCCATTGAAAGTAAAAATAGACCATACATGCATCTATATATCCAAAGCTAGGCTTACGAGGGAGACCAAGAGGAAGATATTCTATCAGACAAACTCAGATTTGACCAACACCAGCCTATGACCTACCAATGAACTAAAAGCTATAGTAGGCTATAGTTTGCAACAAAGTCAAAATCCACATTTCAGCTCTATCACCAATAAGTGATGTGAAGTAGAGACCATCATAGCGATGTGAAGGTTGCTCATTGCAAATAGAACCTACCCTTGTCAAAGTAGGAGGACAACAAAGTACATCAAGCTTGATGTCAACAATTGGAAATGCACAATCATATCAAGATGGGTTACACACACTGATAAATGATGCAGTATTTGTATTTACAAATCTCCTTTCCAAAGGTTTAAAAGCACTTGTCTTGTGTGAGACTTGGGTGCTTGCAGCAACCAGAAGCGGTTACACACATTTACAATAAGCATATGCAAGGAGAGTGATGAATGATTGCTGATGACTGATTGCATGTATCAACAACACCATCACAAAAGAATCTTCAAGAGCCTGTTCTCTATAATGGAGATACAGAATCCCAAGCGTAAGGGATACACCTATCCTCCTAGTTCATGAATCTCCGACAATTGGGGGCGCCGCACAGGCACTCCACTTTCTGTGTGTCTTCTACGTCAAATCGGTAATTGTATCTGGAAAGCACACCGAGCACAGGTTAGAACTTACGACTTCCATGATGCTTACTCATCAGTGCTCACTTGTCAACATTTAGCTAATGTTTTGTTCGACATTGATTGAACACATTCTATAAAATGTAGAGACAACAGATTAAAATTGCGACCTTATGTTGGATAGGTGTTGATTCAATGCTGTAGTTTGACATTATTGAAGCAATGTGAAAAGAATGTTGGTGTATGAATTCGAAGGGTTTGTCACAAGTCTAAGCAAATAGAATGGAGTAGACTCACGTAAGTTCCTCGCCAGCCACAATATCTTTGCGAGCAATAAGGACAATTCGGCTGTCACCCTCTCCATTGTCCCTCTGAAAGTCAAGAATCTTTGCGTAGCAACTGGGCTCGCACTGCAGGAAACAGCAACACTCAAAGATGAATAAAGCTATAAATGTCGCCCAACTTAAAGATAGCACTATGCACAACACTTCAAAGAGTATATGGTATGATGGAGTTAATATCCACCATCCACAATATATGCGATGATATTATAGCAGAGGCTGAGAAAACCAAGGTGAATTACTTACAGAGTGGTTGATGAGACGTGCAATATTTCCCTTCTCGGTGGCATCAATAACTATTTCCTCGTTGATTTTGAACAACTGAGAACCCAGAAAAAATTGAAAAAAATCATTAGAAAAGCAGAAACACCTCACAGTATGCAATGAACTTGGTGCTCCTCTGAGAGGTACACCAGGATCAATGCCTCCAAAACCTCTTCCTAACTGTCAATTTCAGTCTCAACAGAAAATGCGCATCATTTTATCCTCTAGAAACAAGTCATGCAAGGTGTCCAACTGTCTGACCCAATCCATGCCCAAAATAATTTTGTGACAAATAATAATCTGAACATCATTATTTAGGATAAGATTCACCATTACACTGTTTATGGTATTTAATCACTACTCTTTGGAGTCACGCAATGCTATAACTTTTTACTTACAATGTAAATTCTTATGAGATTGAGTTGTTTATGTTCTAAGATGTCCAAACCATATATTCGACCTTTGTTGGTATAAAAGAAAATCTATGTCAGAAAGTTATAGCATTGCATAATTCCAAATAGCAAGTCACACTAAATACCATAAACGGTGTAGCATAATTGCCTACATTCAAGTCAACAAGATCACTTACATAGCAATCCTTTCCTTCCTTGTTGTATCTAATCTCCCGTAGGTCTGCCACAGAGCCTCGTACACGCTCCCCTCTGTACTCCACAACCTGACAACCCAAAATTCAGACAATTGTCAAGAATGGAATTTCTAGATGTCTCCTGGCTACGTAGAGAATGCATCCTTGGTCAATTGATGGTCCCGGTTTCAAGACAGTCATCAATTGAAACAGAATTTTTCATATATGCTGATCCAACTGCATGAATAAGAAAAGGTAAGACAGACCCCATACATATCAAGAAGACAAACTCTGTACTGAAGTGGCAATTAGAAAACATTTACCATTTCCCCTTCTTGAATGGCACGTCGAGAGAACAAACCCCAGCCATGTATTGCTGATTTGCCAAAGGTCACTGTTTTCTTCTCCGTTTTCTGGACGACACAACAATGCACCCATTGAAGATGGTGAGATTTAAGAACAACCACTTTAGCAGCAAAAAATTGATGAAGAAGACATAATGCAGACAAAGACACAAAAGAGAGAAATGCTACAATTGATCCAGACACCCTGCCTGAGAACAAGATGAGACTAGAATACTAGAATGGAATGCTTGATGGGATAGGAAAATTTACCTGAAGGAACTTCAAACGTTCTTCATTTGTGAAAACTTTATCCTTCTTAGGGTCCAATACCGCAAAATCCTATTAGCCATTCAACTCAATGTTCAGACTAGTGAATCAACATGAAGCAACAGTAGCAAGGAGTACCTCAATGTCCTGACTAGTGAATCTAAGAGGGCCACTGTACTAAAGCATCGGAGGAAAGGATTTCTAAGAACATGGCAACCCTGCCGCTGAAATTGAGCATTATGTAAGCAGATTTTGAGGGCATAATAATGCTCTATAACATTTGGAAAGTGAAATGTACAGCAACTCACCCTAAGACTAAAAATATTCTCAATAGTATTCCAGCTGACACCTGTGACACGGTATGCAATTGCTTTCCCTCGTTTCTGCCAAACACCACATGAATTTTTCAGTTACATGAAGATCACAATTACAGGGTCAAATCACCATGGACATCTGGATAGCAGCATTTGAACAACAATAACAACATTTAAACTACGATCAGAAATTCAATTGCCGGTGCATGTAAAGAGGCATAGCCACAAGTAAGAGCCAGAGAACTTATTGCCTGTACACATGAATATTCATCTAATTGCCCAGCCCTGCTATGTAAAGCATAAGACTTAGTATTGAAGGGATGGTTGCTAAATAACTTGTTAATCCAAGCAATCACGAGTATTATTGTATGGATGATATTTGCATATTAAGCTCTCCTCTTCCACATATACTTCCAAACAAGAGAAATTTGGAAAACCATGATGCTAGATTGCAAGAGGATAAACACCTTAAATTTGGCATCCCGGTCATAGGCGGTGTATGGGTGACACCTAGCTGCTGAAGAGAGGTCATTACTTGTGGTAAGCTCTAAAGAGCTGTTTCGACTTCCCAAAGCATACCCACCTGCAAATAAACTGACAACACTGTCCATCTCTCTAGGCTGCACAGAGCCTCTCTTGGTGGGTGGTTTGCCTGATGGCGATTTCAAGGTCAAGTGCATGTCTGGACTTGGGGTCCTGCAAAACACAAACTTGTCAAACAAATTGTACCAAATAGTCCTCTTTTACCATGCACATGACACAACTGCTTCAAAGCAGCTCACTGTGAAAGTTGAGTTCTTCTATTCTTACACCCTTGAGAAGAGTGTCATGAGGTGTACCAACAGCTACTCTGGGAGTCAGCCTATCATACTCAATTTGAACACCTTTCCAGCACTAAACCTTTTTCAAGGAAAGTTGATCACAAATCATCCAGATTTCCACAATCGATACTATTATCCATGACAGAGAAGAGCATACCTATGTGTACTGCAAAATAAGTTCATCTTTGTCATGGGCACTCCATTCTTGGTGACCGACATCATCTGCAAACACAGAAAGACTTGATAAATTTCCTGTCTTCTGCAAACTCTAGAACTCCAATGCTGGTGGTGAGAAGCACAAGTTACAGTTAAAGTGTGCAAAGAGTTTCTCCAACATAGAGAGGTATGTACAACAAGTTTTGACTACATACCTCCATGTAATAGCCAGCTCTAAAGGCACACATAATATGAAGGTGTGTTCGACAGTTCTTGTGGGCACAAGATATGCACACTCCATGTATCTGCTTGCAAATACCACATTTCTGCACATAGACATTACATCAACAAGTGTACAAGAATAACTCACTGATGCATTGTGATGGATCAAATCCCTTGTAGACATGTGTATTCACCACCAAGTATTTAAGAATGGAAGACATGCACAAGAACTTCCAACAATGGCAATCAAAAAAACTCTTTCTGATTGAGATAAATCATTGCATATAGGATATACTAATTGCCCAAATCATCAGTAGCCTATATGCAACATATTGTAATTTCATAAAAGAGCACTCACCACCACATAATAGAGTGAAAATATACCTGCTGGAACATGCTTAGGTGTACATTAATGAGGCCCTCAGCTGGCTCCATTTTGACAATATTTCTGAACCTCAATTCCGGCACAAACCAAGCGCAAGTCACATGCACCCACATGTTTGCAGTTGTTGTCGGCTTCAATGCACCACCTGCCCAGTTTAGACAAGACTAAAAAATCAGAAAGGGTTTCTAGACAGACTTGACAAAGTACAAAAATGACATACCTACATTACCTCGTGACAGCAACTTCCCTTCAATGTGAATTGAAATCCACAACTCTGTAGGGAATATTCTCAGAGGAGAAGATGGCATTTCAGCAGAACGATCCCCAATATATTGCAAATGCACTGAAAAATTCAACTGTCTTATCTACCCTGCATTGAAATAGTAAAAAATGTAGTTTGAAAATACTGACCTTTGACAGGACATAAGCAGCATTCCCTTTCAATGTCGGGTGTTTCACAAGCACGGCACACCCAGGATCCTACACTCTCTGATGCTTTCACACCATAGCACTCCTCATGTACTGCGACCTGGCAACTACACTCGCAATAAAAATTTGATCCCTCGTCAGCTGCCAATAGTACAATGCTAGAAATCAAGTTGACATGAAAATAAAGGATGGTTAATATGCACATCCTGCCCGCCTTATAGCCATATGATAAAAAGTATGAAAGCATAGTTCCAAATACTCAAAGATAATCATGGATACATTACAACAATGCATAAAACTTGTGAGAAGGTAAGCACCGGTTGCAAATGATCATCTTGTTGTAATGCCAATCTTCAACCATGCGACATACTCCACATCTTTCAGATGTCCAGGTTGTCTCTACTGGGTCATATTTTTCTGTGAAGATACCACATAAGCTTGTTACTAGATTGCACAACATCTTGAATAAGTATGGTGCTCACCCCCTTGCTTAGCACAGTCCATTTCCTTCAAGCTACATACATATGCTTGGATTCAGAGAGAATAAACAAACACTAAACTGAAAAAGGGAACACAATCAACACATTAGGTAAGGAGAAGCTGTCCCTTCGATAGGTGATCCATACTAAAAGAGACATAATTCAATAGCATCCCAGACTCATTAACTTTAACTCAAGCTCCACACAGAAATTACAGATTTCCTTTTGAGTTCTTTATTCTGCATAACCCATTCAAAGTTAACTCTCACACTACTTGAATTCATGCAAGGTGTGGTGCTCTTTACGTTCAAGGGCTGCACGTAAAGCTTGCTCCTTGGATCTTGCAGGGACTACAAAATCTGAGCCTTCATACCCAAGGCCAATGGCTCCACCGCTCAACATTCTTTGCAGCTGCATTGCAATGTAAACCAGCAATGTTAACTAGGTCCAAGCTTCTGTACACTATGTCTGACAGTTTTTAGCAGCTTGAACTTCTCAAGGTATTTATGAATTCTCAACAAAACTCTACCCATGCCCTCAGGTATTCCTATACAAATAGCAGAAAAAAAGACATGCACATTGTATCAAGAAAACTCCTACAATAAAGTTTTACATCTTGGTCTGTTTAGAGTCACAGAAATATACTTAGCCATACATATAAGAGTATGAGTATGTGCCAAACACATACTCAAAATATTGTTGACCAGGTTTTCAAGTATTATGCAGTTCATCCAGAAAGAACTCACCCATTGAACCAGAGGCTGATCCAGATTTTTGACCCTTATGCTCTCCTTCCATTTTTTCTTTCGGCACCCTGTGTGTCTTTCCCACTCAGATGGCTTCACAGGCTTCATCAACCCCCGGCATTCGTCACACTTGCAAAGCACTCTGGCAGTCCAAATGAAGGGCAAATTGTTGAGTGAATCACAACAAACAAAAGAATAAATAAAGAGGACCTACACATACAAACACTGCCAGATGATTGTAAGTGATGCATTTTGCCCACTACACTTACTCATGAGACTTTGGTAGATAGTCCCCCTCCATGCCAGTGCAAGTAATAGGTAACCTCTCTGGAGTGACATAAGAACTTGCTCCTCCATCCATTCTGCACACCAATGTCAAGATCAATTCCTATAAGAAAGCCACCTTTCACCAGACTTTTCAGCTTTAAGTTCAACACCAATTGTGACATGTCACTTGCTTAGTACTAAATAAATCATAACTGATTTGAATCTGGTCAATTTCAATACATCTACTCATGCAAGTATACAACACGAACATCCTTAAAGTGATCACACATACCTGTCTGCAAGCTTCTGCTTCCGAGAAATTTTCAAGCTTTGTGACTTTCTACAATCTGGACAGCTATATGATCCTCCTTCAGCCAGCTCCTGCAGTAAAGCACAATGTCAAATGCATGTCCCCTACCTTTCTTGGAAAAAAACCACCACGGACATTCATTCCAGATATTTTATGATATGGAGTATATTTATGCACATAAGTGTTGCAATAATGGCTAATATAACAGTCCAAAGGAGAGAACACATCTGGTGGAGCCAATAGAGGTCGACCTGTACTTTTACCTCACTTCAATTATGTACAACAAAACTCACCTTCAGCTTTTTTGCTGTGAGCTTGTCACAATCCGCATGCACCCATATTTCACATGTATCACATTGAGCCTGCAAAGAAGTAATACAGTGAAATACAGGTGCTCGTTACTTAATAAGAACACAAAGATCAAATTTACAATCCTTGAAAAGAAACTACATTATAGAAATACACACTCAATGTACAACATATGAAAAGCATCTAGGACCTGGAAAGTACAATGCCAACATGTCAACAGAGAGTCACTTACAAAGCTACTTTTGTCATTTGGAAGCCAAACTTTCTTGCAGGCGCCACAATACTGCTTTGACTTGTACAGCTAGAAAGCACAAGGACAAATTAGATTACAATTTTTCAGAGTAGCAGCCTCATACCTGCAGTGCAGAGTTGATACTAAAAATAGTACAGATGACCCACACCAGAATTAGAGGGCTAACCTTAAAGAAGATATATGATGCTCAAAATACAAAGACACAAAAGAGATACGAGGACCCAAGAAGGCAAGGATTCATGTCATGGGAGTGACATGAAACCAGGAAAACCCTCACAAACTTCCATCAACATACAACATTGTCCCTTGAGAGCTCCCATCAGAATTGATAAGAGATTAGCACTCTAAATCTGCCCCAAAGTTTGAGTTGAAAGGCTAGTTTTGTAAGTACAACAAACAACCAAGCCATTGAAATAACCACTCATTAAAGAGATCAAGACAGCACTGAATATGATCGGTCTAAAGTTAGTTCAATACCTTGACACAGTGTTTACAAAGAGCACTGTCCTTCGAATCTTTTTTGCCTAAATGCTGCTCTGCCCCGCAACCAGGACAAATTCGTTTTGATTTGCCACTACTGCCACTCGGTGTTGCCTGTCACAATTGGACAAAAATATAGGCAATTAGTCCACATGGCAAAATGACATCATCCATTCACAGGGCCATCCTGACCACCTGTAAGAAACTCCAATTCTGAAAGTTGAAATGATTGATCCTGGACATTACTGTGCATGGCTAGTGGTGTACCTTCACTTGAGGCTTCAGAGGTAATGGCTCCACAGCAGTAGACACATCATCATCTGCCTCCTCAGTGTCAGGTGTAGAAACCTTTAGGATTACTTCAGCCATGGAGGGATGCACTTTGCCAATCATAGCTTCATGACCCTCTTCAAAACCAAGATCAGCTAGAATAGCTTCATTAACGGCTTTCTTAAAGTCACTTGGACGACTCCTATTGAAGTGTGTCTGCCGTTGAAATCTGTTGACAACAAACATCATAAATCATTTCTTTCTCTTATGCAGGTGAATCGCATCAAGATCACTAGGTAACACTGGATTCACATCCTGAAGCATCTGAAAGGTGATCCAAAGGGTAAAGCCTGATAGTGAATTCAGAAAGACCTTCAAATCTCCAAACAGCCAAAAGTGCTCAAGAACATGATCTTGAACACAAAGTAGTTAAGAGAACCATCAGATAATAAAATCAGCAAAATATTCTGAAGAAGTAATCAAGTGCAGTCTTGACTTAAAGAATCTATATCTGAACACCCAGATTTAGCTCTCAAGTGACACTTACAGCCATGAAAAGAGTTCATGACCTAGCCACAATTGGCCTAATTTGTAGTTTGCCACAAAAAAATTTGACAGTGGTGGCATACCTTTCCAGATAGCTATCAAAAGGAAATAGCATTCCTTGCTTCACCCAAGCATAATCCTGTAAGATTCAGAAATGACAATGAATGAAAATATTACAAGCCATCCTTTAAACAGAAATGATGTGGAATGTGAGATATGCTGGAGATGGAATAATCTTTGACATTGGACCAAGCTGGGGAATAATGATATGTACAGCAGAATAAGTGAAGAATTTGAATACCCAGTCCAGGATTTAAGCTGGAAATTTTAAAAGGCAACCAGTGGAAGATATGTACTGCAATTGACATACCTATGCATAGTTAGATAGTCTACAGTTAGCAGAGCCAAGGTAATCGCCAATGCTACATTTTTTATAAAAAAACAACTAAGATGGATGGCACTAACATCAAAACAGATTGGCCTATGCACATTTATTCCAATCATGACAAGGACTGTAGATTGTAGAGTTCAGGAGCAGACATACCCGATCCTTCCCTTTCGATAGTGAGGGCCCGTAGAACATAACACAAAGTCGGTTCGGTGCAGACAGTTTACGCACCAATCCTGGAGCCTCCCTTATTGGATCAATAACCTTGGCAGGCCATACAGGATCATTCCTTTTGCCTGACTTTGCCCACACTATGGCTCCCATGTCAAAATCCTCCAAATTATGAACATCTGGTGAATTTGTAGTTGAGTTCCCTTTGACTTCAGTGTCCAGTGTATCCCCATCCCCTGCTCCCTCGCTAAGCCTTGATGAACTGTCCTTTCTGTCATCCTCCTCTACAAATACCTCAACTTCAAAAGCCTCCAGACACACAGATTCTTCTTGCACTTTGCGGGACTTCTTATGAGGTTGAGTACCACCAGCACCCTCTTGACCAGTAGATCTGTTCCGTTTCTTGGGGTTCGGTGGCAAACATACAGGTGTACCATCAGGACCTTCTGCATCTTGAGGCATACTTTTTGTAGGCTTTGCTCCTCTTTTCAGAGGTTCAACTACTGAATCACGAAATCGTGAAGGCAACGCTTGAGCCCGACCTCGTTTTGAACGTACCAGGGCTCCAGAGTCTTCTGAAGCTTTAATTGATGGTTGATTGTCATCTTCCTCACTGTCTTTATCTGATGGCTCCTCATAAATTCCTTTCACCATCTTCAAACTCTCACCTTGAAACTGAATATTCGCATTGCCTGATGCACGAGGAAATTTTATGTCTATTCTGCTTCCTTTGGATGCAATATTTTTAGTGTAAGCTGGTGATACTTTGGATTTCTCTGGACAAGGTGAACTGCTAGCAGAACCAAGATCTTTACTACCTTCCTCTCCACCATGCAGAGTACGAGGCTTCCAGTATCCTTTTGAAGGACATACAACTTGCAGAAGGGGGTTGATAACCTGGATACCAGGAACCTCATCCTTTGCTGCCATGCCATTTTCTGACTCAACACCAGAACTTATGGACCTCCGATGGCCACGTCGAACAACCTTCTTTTGAGGGAACACTTCATTTCGAACTGCATGGGTCTTCCTCTTCACGAGTAACGATCCTTTTGATATTCCCTCGTTGCTCTCAACCTGGCCATCCACTTCTGGAGCCTCAGCATTTGCTGCAAATGAAGATCCTGATGCAACCTGCTCAAAATTCACAGGATCCTGTCAATGAATAGTAAAACATAGTCTGGTTTCCTCTGTTCTTTTGAGTCAAATAAAGATTGCAGGATTTGTAGAAATTGTTAATTTATGGTACAACTAGTACATCACTGTCACGAGTCCTGGCTATGAGAAGAATGGCAAACAAAAAATTCAGGCATATAATACAAACAATCAGCATAGTTTTAAAAGAATTTTTTATACTCTTGTTACCTGTGCAGCATCAACTAGGACATCAAGCCCCCCTGCAAGTCCGCTATTTACTTTGTGACGTTTCCTCGATGATATCGGACTCAAGGTGCCTGCCTCTTCCACTATCAGAGTAGAAGTGATCGACTGTTCTTTCTCCACCTTTGATATAGACATACAAGCTCCATGCTTGCCATTGGATTCCTCACTTGCTTGAACACCACCTGAGGAATTACACAGAACCACCAATGTGTTAGAACTTAGATTACATTGTTATATTGTCTACAAGATTGCCAATTTACAAGATTTCACCACCTTGCTGACACTGTTACCTCATGAATAGCAATGAAGTAGTTGATGGAGTACCTGATGGAGTGGTGTTCGCCATACAGTCAGAGAGAGCATCTGAACCCACTGCCACTGAAGGAGATGCATAGATCAATTTATTGTCAACCTTGTTAACAACTGATACCAGTTTCAAGTTCATTGCCTCTTTGTCTACAATATCGCATTTTTCGGGCGTCAAAGGAGCTGGCTCCCTCTCTGGTCCTTCTAACATATCCTGCTTACCATGACCAATAAATGCCATGGAGGTAGGTTTGTCACCAACTCCAACACATGAAACTCCTTCGCTTATGGCCAACAGAATACTTTTCTCTGAAATTGAGGTAGACAATTTTCTGCTATTTAAGATTGAAGATTCTGCTGAGGTGCTGCCCATAGATCCTCCAGCACCAACTAAATCTGTTTCCAGACTGCCTCTAGTTGCAGCCTGTTTGCCAATAACTTGCATGTCCAACTTAGGCAAGGAGGTTGGAACCTGCTCCAAAAATTCACTAAATTACTTGAATGAACAGATATATCTCAAACAAAACTTCCAGGAGACAACGCTCAATTTCGGTCAAAAATCTATCAAATTTCTGTCTACCACTCCAATTGAATGACATAAAATCACACATTTGATATATTGTTCAAGAATTAGACTCTGGCAATGGAGTGAACATCATGTGATGCAAAAATGCATCTAGTCCAATTGCAACTCTTGAAAAGCATGATAAATCCATGGAAAAAACCCCTTCTAAGTGAATGTAATCATACCTGCACAGATGGAAGGACACCTTCCGCATGAGTGCTCAATGAATTGGCCTGACTAAGAGGTGAAGGCATTGACAATGCACAAGACTGCCCCGGTTCCCTTGGCACTTGATGAATATTAGCTTCAGAAGAATTGCGTTTTTGCAGTTCACCAAGCTTGATTGGTGGCTGTGCTACTTCATCACAAGGGTAAGGCCTCTTACTCCCATCAACATGCAATGCTCCCCTGCTATCTGCATACATAGGCCAAACCACACATCGGAACTCTTTTCTGCAAGTCAATCACAGTAAGGCTGCATACAGCCTGCCTCCAGGAAACTTAAAGTGTCACCTGCTGCTTCAGTAAGGTTATTATATGCCCTAAAAAAGACCAACATCACTGGCAGCTGTAATCTGCCAAGACTAATTGCAGGAAGTGGGCTCACGAAGCAAGACCGTTTAGAAACTTCCCATAGAGAGTAAATAGGAAAAGAACATAAGGAGAGCAGGTAGAACTTATAGTAAACTCTACATCAGTCTCTACCCAACCTAGTACTTTAGCTTGTAATCCAAGTAGCCAACGCAGCCCTGCAAAGATACCATAGGCATGTTTCCGACCTCGAGTGACTCATTCCTGGCTGATAATGTAAACAATCCTACATGGGTGCACTAACTTATATCCCGCCAGTAAAAGTGTGCTTTCAGAACGCGTTTCTAAATCTGGGAAATTATTCATGTTGAAACTGACCGGAATCGTGATGTTTTATGATCTGTATAGTAGTTTCCTTTTGCGCTTTGAGGGCACCCTGCTCTGTCGCAACCCGCAATAAACGATTTTTGTCGCCGAGTCCGTTGACGGCATGTTGGCGACTCAGACTCACACTCGCGTCTCTCTGAAGGCTCCTGGGCAACACCTGCTGCTGCTGCATGGGATTATATTTTTGCAGACTCTGTAAACCCATCATGTTATGTATCGGATGGGAGGCAACAAGCGCTTGACCCGCTCCTTTATCCAACACGCTAACCCTGTGAGTAGTACCACCATGCGGATGTCCTGATTGCATTATAGTGTACCCCGCACTTGTCTTCTCTACACCCGTAGAATAACTTCGGAACAGATGTTTCCTGTCCAAATCATCTTCCTTTGATCGTCGCTCCTCCAATGAAGGGCGAACAAGAGGCGTCCCTGAAGTAATTGCGAGGAAAGACATAAAAGAGTAATCACCAACATGTTCATCATCAACGGAGCAATTCGTCAGGCTCTAAAATAGTTCAGGAACCTAATGGAACGTCAGGAGTTTGTTCAGCACGTAGAAAAGTAAAAGAAGAAACTGCAGTTCCAATGGTCTGCGATATGAGGGATATGTTACTACACCCTGGATGATGACGGCAATCGAAGACTTCGTGAACAATCAAGAACTGTGGACAGACCCCCACCATGACAGATTCACTCAGAGTCGAGCTATAGAAATGCAAATGCACCTTGGCCAAGAGTAGTGACGAGGAGACAAGAGCGAATCATCAACATCATATTCATCAGCAACGGCTCAATTCGCAATTCGTCAGACTCTAAGAAGTAGTTCCAGGAACCTAATAGAACGTGGCGTTTGTTCAGCACGTAAAACAAAAATTGCAGTTAATAACAATGGCGTCCGATTAGAGGGATATGTGTTACTACACCCTGGATAATGATGGTGATGGCAATCGTAAACAATCAAGAAATGTGAACAAACCCACCCACCATGACGATATTCACACTCATAGTCGAGCTATTACAGAAATGTATATGCACCTTTGCCAAGCTGTAAATTCTTGAAGAGTGGAGCAGAAGAGGGTGGATGAGGAGGAGCAAGCAGAGCGTCTGAATTTGGTGCAAATGATGTTGCATTATGATGTGGCTTCGCTGCTTCGGCCTGCTGCGAGGGTGGCCCATGAGGAGGAGGAGTTCTGTGAAACTGATTAGTAGTGACTCCGGAGGCCATCACCAATCCCTGCAAATGATGAGGTAGACCCTTATTACATCTAGTACCCCCCGAGTTCTTACTCCCCACCCCCCTCCTGTGCGCCTCCCCTGTGCGTTTCTCCTGCATCTTAGCTTTGCGTATACTTCGCTTCACAGCTGACGACTGACGAGCTAATGAATGTTGTTGAGGCGTGTGATGTAAAAAATTGGTCCCCTGCTGCTGCTGCGGCGGCGGAGGAGGAGGAGGAGCACCAGCACCGGACTCGTTGTTGGACATACTATGGAATTTTGCTCCCCCCATCATCGGGGGGTAGCTGCTCGCAAATTGCGATGATGATTGAGAAGGCCATACCTCGCAAATTGGAGTAGACGTGGTGATGGACGCCGCCACTACTACCTGCGATGAATTCGCAGGCTCCTGCTGCGGGGGGGGCGACCCCGTAGTCACGAACGGATTCGGCATAGCTCCCCTAACCTACCTCCTGCAAGCTTTGCATCACATCACAGGGAAAGAAAACAACACGCACTACTACTACAACAACAAAAAATTACAAAAAAAACAAAAAAAAAAACAAACACTCCACTCCACTTCACGTCGCTCGCAACTATCTATCCTCCCAGCCTATTCCTCCCCTGTAGTTCCCGCATACGCAGCTCGATCAGCAGCAACACATACCTGCCGCCTTCACAATAACCTAAACTCCCACACTCCTGCATTACATTACGCTACGCTACCCCCTGCTTCACCGATTTCAAAGTACCCCTCCCTGTCTCGTCTCGCCACCGCCACTACTCCAATGCATTCTACATCACTCTTCCCCGCGTCGCAACCCTAGCCTCCCCCCTCTGCGCTCCTCTTCCTCCCCCCTTCCCCTCTCCTTCCCCTCCCTCCCCCTTCGCTTTCCTTTCCCTCCCCTTTCCTTTCCTTTCCTTTCCCTCCCCCCCACACATCCACACGACAACACCACACCCTGTCCCTGCGGCCGCAATTTCCCGCTATACAGACCGCCTCCCTCCGCCGATCTGCACCAAACCCCCGCAACCTCAATCCACACTCCCTCCCCCACCCCAAGCGCGAGTGCCCCGCTCCAATTTCCCTCGCCTCACGCAGAGTTCACACTCCACACATCCGTTCGCATCGACGCGGGGGCCTCCCGGTGCGCAATTTCTCCAGCGACCGCGCTATGCCCCTGCGCACTCGCACAAACAAGGAGAAAAGGGCGCGAGAGGCGAGCGAGAGAGAGAGATATGATGGCGGGGCAGGGCATTCGTTTGCGAGCGAACCTGAGAGTGCGAGGAGCCAGCGAGAGAGAGAGAGAGAGAGAGACGAAGGCTCTTCCCTTTCCTTGCCCAGGCTTGTTGCCTTGCGAAGCCCTGTTGCGAGCTCGCCCGCCCGCGCTTCCCTGAAACCCGGTCTGGGTTTCGCCACCTGGGTATTTCAGGGGCAGTATGGCCGGGTATTGGGTTTCGCCAAGGGGGAGCTTCCTCTTTCCCTCGGGCGATTGCCTTGTCACTCACTCCCCGCGCCCCGCCCTCCACGCGGGCGCTGGTAACCGCGGATACGAACGTTGAGAACTGGATTGGGAACAAGGGAACATGTTCCCCGTTATACCTACACACACCCATATTGTAATTAACCCCATGGCATGGGGTTTGACCTCATATTAGTTACACTAAATAGTCCTATTACTATGGCCACACTAATATTCTAGAGCACATGCTAACTCTCATATTGAAAACTAATGTCGGTCTCATGAGTTTCCAACCCATGTTAACTTTCTAGTAGAAAATTAGCATCGGTCTCAATAATTATTTTTCTAGAATGTCAATGCAGGTGATTATTCATTTTGTGTTGCTTTTGTCTTATAACTAATATTCAATATGTTGGTCATACATCTTTATGAGGACTTAAGGGAAGACCCGGGATTTTTGGACATGCATTAATTCCACCTTGACTAGAAAATCCTTGGGGGGGGCAGTGTGTTAAAAAAGTTAAGGATATAGGTGCGAACAACCACTATTTTATAGGGGGGTATTACTTTCAAATCTTTTTTCACATGCTATCATTATGTAAATTTCTACTTTGGGTTAATAGAAAAATGGTTTGCATTACTTATAATTCCAAATGACCTATTATTCCATACCCTATAGTACTTTAAAGATGTCCAGTACCATTTTTGATACCCTATATTACTCTTAAGTCCATTTATAATTTTTAGCCCCCATGTTTTTAAAATACCCTATCATTTGTTCGCACGTATATTACTACTCCAACCAATGACTACCCCCCCTCCCCGAGAGAAAATCAGTGTAACCACGCTAATTATTTTCACATTCAATTCCCACCCACACTAATAAGACTATTAGTTCATCAATTTGAAGATGTAATGTGGTGATGGTTCACAAACAAGACTTGTGGAAGGTGAATTGTAGACGGTATCCGTAAGGTTGAAACAAACAACGTAGTCATTGATGGTCACCAAAATGACGGGTAATGAGTCGGGCATGGGGTTTTGGTAGAGGAGGAGGTATTTTTCCCAAAGCCGGTTGCCTTATCACTCACTCCCGTGCCCTACCCTCCACATAGGCATTGGTAATCATGGATGCGAACGTTGAGAACTTGGCATGGTGTTTACCTACATCTTTATTCATTCATCCCTCAAGACACGGGGTTGACCTTGTATTAGCAATTTGAAGGTTTAATGGGGACTTCATTTGCAAACAAGAGTTATGGAGGGTGAATTTTAGACATTATCCATAAGGTTGGATTAAAACAATCTAATTGTCATTGATCATCATCATTGGGTTCGGTTTTTGCTATGGGAGCTTTGCTTATAGGCCACCCACACATACTGGTGGTCGGAAGCAGTGAACGGGTGAACTTCGTTCACTGCCACCAATATGTGTGGGCCTATGTTCGGGGAGAATCGGTTGTTACGTATAGATGACCTGGTTGAGTTCGAGAAATAACGAGGTTGAAGTTCGAGTTTTCAAGAGGATTACCAATTTGGCTTAAGGAATCTATAGAATAAATAAATAAATAAATAAAGCAAAGCTGGCAGATGTCAACATGTCAAACAACAATAGCATACAATGAGTCAAATTTTGCTTTTTTAAAATCCATAATTAGAATATTTAGATTTTATCATAAAAATGTTCCATGAATAGAATCATGATGGTCGCATAATAGATAATATGACAAAATGCTATCAATATGTATAGAATAATCCCATGATTTAGTTATGGTTATTGGAAGTGCATGTTTGTTGATTTTTGGATTGAACACATAAGTTTAAACAACTATTGGGAAAACCTATATGTCTTTTAATGAGAAAGAAAACATTCAATTTGATTATGAATAAAATATTCACACGAGCTTTGACAACTAGCAAAAAAATGACTACAGACATGACTTGAATTCACATCCAATCATGTACTTGCATTATTTCTATGTTTCAAATCTTACAATAAGAGGGTGTGTCGCTAAAAAAATGTTTAAGACCTGCTTATTTCAAGTACCTTACCTTAGGCACATGCGCTTGTGAAACAAAAAGGTCGGAAGAGAAAATATTCACCTCAATAATGAATAAGATATTCACACAATGTATAACCAATCGGACTTGGAAAGAATAGAATTTTAACCGATCTTGCCAAAAATCTCCAAGGACAATTAGTCAAATATGATATGTACTGTGACTTACTATTTGTATTTACACAACGCTATATCCTTTTATTAATGAGATATTTTTTTACCAAGTAAGGTTGTCAATATTTTATAATGTCCAAACTATCAATTTAACATTTGTTGGTACAGTATGAAATGTTCAGTAAATAGATATAGCATTGCGTAATACCACATAGTAACCTTTGCCTAAATGTCATATTCAATGTAGTTATAAAGAAATATGAATTTGTGGCCTTTATGCAAACTCACTCATTGCAAAAGTAAAAACATAGTGAGGTATCTCGCTTGAAACTATTGAAAAGTGCAAAATTACCTCGCTCGAAATTATCATATAGTATGAAATTATCTGACGTGTAAATTTACCGATTGCAGTAACAAATGGGCGAGTGGCAGGACCAATGCGACCAGTCGTTGCCACTACTATAAAGTTAATAAAAAACGTGGCCTTGCTGGTGGGAGTCGGCCACTGGCCTCACCACCAACATGTGTGGGGAGGCTATTGCCCTTTGGTGATCGCCTTGTCACTCCCCTCCCCCCCCCCCCCCCCCCAAAAAAAAAAACAAATAAATAAAATCCTCCACGCATGAATTGATAATTGTGGCTACCAACATTAGGAACTGGCTTGGAAAGAGGGGAACGAGTGTCACCGATTTACCTATATCAGTGATTTGTCCACTTTAAACAACCCTTGAGGCAGTTTTTTTTTCATTTTGAAAATTGAATATCTAAATAAATAAATCAATAAATAATCAACATTAGGTAATCCGACATGAATTTGAGTCCATTGGTCCTACCTTGCCGAAGAATCCTTTTGATGCATGCTGGGATTTATTGCCTGCCTTGCAATGGGTGGGCTCTTGGTTTCCTACCTATTTAGCTAGTTTTTTTAGTCAAGTAGAGAGAAGATTTCACAGTGGGAATCAAACCATCAACCACTCCATCTAGAAACAGGTACCTCTCCACTATCGCATAATAGTTTAGGGTCATCTCAGACCTTTGAAGATTTAGCGTGGAGTTGTTTTGCAGGGTGAATTTTAGATGGTCATTGATCATCACCAATACATGAGGTATCGGGTCGGATACAAGGTTTTGATGATCCCCCTTGGGCCGATTGCCTTGTCACTCCCCCGGCTCCACTATGCATACAACTTTGCTAATCATGGATACAAACATTGCGAATTGGCTTGGGAGAGGGTAACATGTTCCATGATTTGCCTCCATTGGTAATATGTATGCCCATAAATAAATAAATTGCCAACGTCAGACAATCCGATGTGAAATTGACTCGTTGCCCCTACCATGTTCAAGAAACCTCTTGATGCATGTTGGGATTTATTGCTTGCCTTGCAATGGGTGGGCTCTTGGCTTCCTACTTACCTAACTAGTTTTTTTTTTTTTTTTTTTGGTGATCAAGTAGAGAGAAGATTTCACAGCGGGAATCAAACCACCGACCACTTCATTTGAAAATGGGTACCTCTCTACTATCACTTGGTAGTTTACAGTCATCTCGGACCATATGTTTGCCCATAGTAAGTAACCCATTGGGGACCCAAAGGCGTTTGGGGGCTTTGTGGTTTTGCTAGGGGAGTTTTTTCCTCAGGTGATTGTCTTATCACTCTTACACATGAGTCTTATTAACCCTTAAGTGTCCGAGATTCCCATATTGGGCCTCTCTATGCACCAAAAATATCTTTGTTGCATTTCGATCATCAATGTCAAGTGGGTATAAATCTTTATTTTCTCTTTGATAGTAGGAAATTTATAAAATAAGATATGAAATCCCTAAATATGTAAAATATCACTTCTAAACATGGTGAGGCCTGTATAAATTGTGTATATAACCGTATATTGAGACCCTACGTCATTTAAGGTTGACTTATAATTACAACATTGGGAATCACCTTGAGATGAGGGAATGTGCTCCCCGTTTATACCAATAATATGCCCACACTAAGTAAGAGATGCTACACTAATTGTTGTATTTAGTGTCATATGGTATTTTATGTCATTCGGGTAATCCTTTTAATGAAAATTTTTTAGGAGCTAGTTTACAAGTAGTATTGTGGATGATTGAAATTTGGATATTTACATGCCAATTATTGAAACAAAATTTGGTATATCTTGCATCCTAACTTTTGTAATGAAATATTGTCACGGATGATTGATATATGGATGAAATTTTACTTTGTAAAGTGACAATATTTGCAACATTGTAAATCTATTATGCCCAGAAAAAACTTAGAAGGAATGACAATTTGGTGTTGGTGACACCACATGGGCGGTTTACGATTAGTGTTGAGCGAGACAAATAGTAATGGTGACACTAAATACATGTTTAGTGTACTAATGAGGTTAGTAACAAGGTTAGTGGCAATATGTTGCAAAATCAAATAGTTGTTTTTGACCAACGTATGAACCTCCTTTCTAATTTAGTTTATTCAAGCAAAGTGATTAATTTAGCATTGAGTTTGTGTTATGCCATGGGCTAAATCAAATTTGTGTTCAGTTGGGCCCCGTCCCTCCCATGCCTCCTTCACTGCCCGGTCGTCTTACCCACACCTAAGTAGAAACTCTTTCATGTTGGGAACCAATGTGATAATACCTGGTCACTTAAGTCATTAAGCTCCTTTGGCATGTGAAGGAACTCCATCAATTAACTTGGCAATAATGAAAGTGATGTCAACTTGAATATTTGTAATTTTGACCGGGTATTATCAAATTGGTTCCCAACGAGGAAAAGTTCCCACACAGGTGCATGTAGGAAGACCAGGTAGCGAAGGAGGTGTGGGAGGGGCAGGGCAGGGCCCAACCGAACACACATGTGATTTAACCCAGGGTCCATGTTATTATGTTCAGATTGATTTGTTGGCGATTAATGACAAGGGTCCTTGGGGGGGGGGGGGGTAGTCATTGGTTGGAGTAGCAATACACATGCGAACAAATGATAGGGTATTTTAAAAACATGGGAGCAAAAAATTATAATTGGGCTTAAGAGTAATATAGGGTATCAAAAATGGCACTGGACATCTTTAAAGTACTATAGGGTATGGAATGATAGGTAATTTGGAATCATACGTAATGCAAGCCATTCTTCTATTAACCCAAAGTAGAAATTTACATAATGATAGCATGTGAAAAAAAGAAGAGAATTGAAAGTAATACCCCCCTATAAAATAGTGGTTGTTCGCACCTATATCCTTAACTTTTTAACACACTGCCCCCCCCCCCCGAGCAAGGGTCCTCCTTCCAACCATGTAGATGTGATAGTAAGTTCTTCATGTACAACAATCTATTGTATGTCAACTCCAAAGATGGTCTCCAAACTCGTATTTTAGAATACATCTTTGAGTTGAGTCGGACTTCTCGTGCATTTGGGGCTTCAAATATCAACATGGGTTGAAACCAAAATAGTCGATGTTGATATGCAACAAGTGATACTAATAAAACACATTTTCCTCTCCAAATAAAAATAAGTAATTTGGTCATCACAATAGAAAATAAAAATGTTTTGATGTAAATGTCAACTTCGCACAATGTAGCATGCCAAGAGTAATTCCCAAGCCATGGGGAGTTGACCTTGCAGATAGATAGAAACTCCGGTCCCTTTGAAGGGGCCAGCGTGAATAAAGTGTCCGTTCGTAATGTCAATGACCCGATGCCCACCGGACAAGGGGACATTGGGGCAATACTACTCTCCCCTTTCGAAGATGGGCACTATAGTGACACACCATACTAGTTCCTAGCTAGCCACTAGTGCCTTGAAGATACCGGACATGGTATCCCTTCAAAGGGCTTTAAGGTACCCATACAACAAACCCTAACCCTATAAAACAAATCGGTGACGTGACCGCCTGAGAGGGCGGCATTTCGGGAAAGGCCTATAGGCCCTCCTCCTCGACAAGGTCCAAGGACCCCCCACCATAGTTGGGTGGACTAAGGTGGTGAGCACCACGCCGGCATGGGGAATAGAACCCACAACCTCCTCATTGGGGGTCATGAGCCCCAACCACCAAGCCAAGGCCCGTGGTGCATGTTGACCTCACATCATAGATGATCGACACATGATTGAGAGTTGACTTCCATAAAGGTAGGTCTTTTTAAGTAGATTTAGACTTATTCATGGTTTTTTATAAATAAATAAAAATTGTATGCATGGGGTATACGTGCGCTACTATTGGGGACCTATAATACAATGAGCAGAAACTAGTACCAAATTTGAATCAAACATCTTGTTGTATATACATTTTAATTGCATGCAAATGAACATGCATCCAAAATGACCAAAATATTTCTCCAAAACCAATATTTTCCTATCATGAATTCTTCTAGTTTCTTTCCTTGAGTAATTTGTTTTGTGATGTGCATGTCTCAATGGCGCAAAAACATACTCATGATACTCATTCATGCATGACTATTTTTGGGCAAGCATTGTATGCATATTTATGTGAGTCCCAAATAGATTAGAGAGTTATATATGATGGATTTTATCTTGTACATGTAAGGTTGGAGAGAACACATTGTCACTAAATGTCAACACCACAGGCCTTGGCTTGGTGGTTAGGGCTCATGGCCCCCAATGAGGAGGTTGTGGGTTCTATTCCCCATGCCGGCGTGGTGCTCACCACCTTAGTTCACCCAACTATGTTGGGGGGTTCTTGGACCTTGTTGTATGGGTACCTCAAAGCCCTTTGGGGGGATACCATGTCCGGTATCTTCAAGGCACTAGTGGCTAGCTAGGAACTAGTATAGTGTGTCACTATGGTGCCCATCCTCGAAAGGGGAGAGTAGTATTGCCCCAATGTCCCCTTGTCCAGTGGGCATCGGGTCATTGACATTACGAACGGACACTTTATTCACGCCGGCCCCTTGCTAAAAAGGGACCGGAGTTTCTATCTATCTATCTCAACACTTCGATCTCTAAGCATAATCTTCAAAGAATTGACCACAATCTCAAAAAGCATTGGAATCACTTGCAATTTGGTTTTATTGGTTAAAAGTAAGCCGCATAACAAGATAATTGCTACAAAACATGTAACCTCCACAATCTTATTACGTTCTATTGTATGTTAAATTTCGCAACAAATAATTGTCATGTGGTCGTTGAGGGTGATTCCATTCATCCAAGTGTTGAGTAAATATAAGTATTGATTTTGGATGCAAACCCTTTTTCTACACACATAACATCATACAACCACATGAGAGTGTTCTCTTTCAAAATTATGACTTTCCACCAACCTTTATATGTAGATCCAAGTCAAATCCGCTACCATTACATCATGAATGTGGAATCATCCTAGGATGTGTTCTCAAACATTCACAAGCCCCATAGAAATTGAACAAGGAGTAACTATTGTCATGTATATTGTGAGAGGAAGAAATTAACTATGTGAATGAATGCTCCACATAAAAAATGAGACATTATCTCTAAATAATTGAAACCATACTATGTTCTCCCACATGGTTGATTGGAATGATAGGAAAATGAGACTGAATCCTCAAAGGTTAAGTGTATTAGGTAATATCATCATGATTATGATTAAAGTTATTATTGTTGATCTCCAACAATCCTTACAAATAAATAGCTTTAAAAATCAAAATGGTCAACCTAGATATATAAATGTGAACATCAACTTTGCACGGAAGCAAGCATAAATGAAGAGCTTCTTTGATTGTGTACTACTATCACCTTTCAATGGAGGGCTCACTTGTCAACCTTAGTAAGCACTACATTGATATAGTGTATTTAGTATCATGCTATGTTATGTCACCATGGTGGCTTTTTAATAACACTTCTTATAAATTCATTTCCAAGTATTGTCATGGGTGATTGAAATTTAAGTGAAATTCATGCCATTTTGATTTTGGGTGTGTTTTGCATCCTAATAGAAATGTAATGAAACATTTTCATGGATGATCAATTTTTGGGTGAAAATCCACTTACTAAGTGATAGTATTTGCAACATTGCAAATCTAGAATGGTCAATTTTTTTTACAAAGAACGACGAATAATGTAAGGTTTACATTTAGTGTTGGTGACATTACACATGTTGTTTACAATTAGTATTCGACAAGACAAATAGATTTGGCACGACACTAAATACAATATTTAGTGTAGTGTAGTTGGTAGCTTGTGATTCTCCACCCAATGTATGCATGACATGTGGCACAAAGCTCGAAATTTTATTTGAGAAAGGATTGACAAGATGCCAAACCACATAGGCATGTACGGGATTCATAATCTATACCAATATCCACTAATATTTTTCAACTATTTTAAATATAGAAGTATTTTCATACAAATATCCTAGATTATACACACTTTATCAACCACTATCATGAAGATTACATGTTTCTAATTTTGCCACATCATCTCCGTGCCTAGTCTCACCCATTTAATGTCTATTAAGTGCTATTACAAATACTCAAGAAATACCTCAAGTCTATACTTATATTTGCACTTAAGTTGCCTCTTTACCTATGCAAATTACCTCAGGTCAATATCATACTACAAAAACTTATAACTTTCCATATTCCTCTATATAGCAATCGGAATGACATCAAGATCCATGTATTTTGGTAATATAGTTATAATCAACATTGAAATAGAGTGGAGTGTCAAAAAAAGTAGCATGAGGCAACCTCATTGCACATGTCAATGTAGAATATTTGGCACTCGTGTGTTCCTTAAGTCACATATCTCAAATGGTAATGGATGATGGATTTCTATAAAAGAATCTTGTACAAGTTGATCGAATGAAGTCTTTGGGGTTGTAATGTGTGCATTGTTGTGTGATATTATAACCATTTCGATGAGAATTTAGCATGAAAACATCCATATGTGAATACTAAATGCATCAAGAGGTATCAATCGAACATACTAGAATGTTAGAATGTGACACAAACCCAATAAACAAACACATTGTTAAGCGTGGAAGGAATATGAAATCACTCAACCATAGCTTGACGTAAATAAGAGATTCACGGAGTATGCCTATGGCATAAGAGCAGTTTTTGCATGAAGTAGAAGAATGAACCTAGTATATATGAATTGTGATAAGAGCCACTTCACACACGAGACTGAGAGCCCTTGACCATTACACTTCAAGCACTCTCATTGGTGGAAAAGGCGGAGCCGGTTCAAGTTCGCTACTTCACACTACGCTTGAGGGACCAACGGAGCATGTGAATGCAAGATGGATGTCGAGTCTACATGGGTTCCTACATGGCATCAAATGGATCATGTTTCATGGTCACTTGGACTATTTTCAAAAACCATCTCTTGGAGGTAGGTCAAACACAAAACTTGGAGACCATGGCACTCCAAATGCTCACAACCATTGACTTATGCTATTTTATCATGTGTGAGGACCTGCATAAATAGAATTTCATTGAAATAGCAATTGGTTGAGGACCTGATCACATATGGTGTCACAATACACTTGAGGTTCCATGACCACACTACATGATTTTGGAAGTGTCTTGAAACGGCCTTTAAACACTTTCTTTTGGGCTCTCACAATTTCATGGTCACGGCTCTTGACTTGTGTGTGAAGTGGCCCTAAGTATCATAAACGGATGCATCACAAACTCCACCCCTTCAATCTTCAAATAATATAATAAAGCAAAGGTATTTATATGACCACGTGAAAGTCTATCAGTCTACTCATTGTATGGAGTTATTTGATGAGTTATCGACCTTTGAATAATACTTTTGAAACCTTTTCCTCTTAAAAAGTACTAAAGCTCCTTGTGAACACCACAATTTGTGAGCCTTTTGTCAACCTTAGCATTAACTTAGGAGGACATGCTTCAATATGGCCATCTTCCTTTCCATGGCAATTGCTTTGTCACTCTTTATACATTTCCTATCCATCATTATTTCTCTTGCATTGCAAGGGGATGGGGTGGTAGTGAAGAATGGCGGAACTACGTGAGATAAAATATAGAGTTTGATATATTAATTGTGGAAAAAAATTGTGAAGTAATTACATGTAGTATAGGATGCTATAAGTGTGATAAAACATCATATATATATATATACTATAGCATGTGACACAATCTCATAAAATTACGTGAGTGATACATATGACATACCATGGAAGTGAGGGGGGGGCACACGGGTAGATCACCTAGTGCATTTTAAAAATGACGTGTGGCATAATATAGAGAGGATTAAAATCATTTGAAATAAAAATTATAAAGGAATTCCAAATAATGAATGGGCCATTAAATGTAGACAATCCCATTATAAGTAAGTTAGTGGACATAAAACGTGGGCCATTGTTTTTTTGTAAAATTAATATAGGGGCTGAAGATAAGGGTCCTAGAAGGTATGTTTAGTATGGTATGTAAATGGGTTTAGGACTCACGGGGATGGATGATAATTGGGATTTCGTAACTTTGTTTGCAATGCTATTACTATTTGCACCCTTCTTTGTTTCCATGCTTTCCCTCAACACTCATCAATTGCGTTAGGAAGTAGATTAGCTTTTATTACTTAAAAGGAATATAGAGTACAAAAAATTGCAGTGACTTGGACAATATAAGTAATGGAAGGGTGCAAACAAATGGGCCATTTTTGAAATTTAAGTAATTATAGGGAGGCTTTAATTCAGCCCTTAAAGGTAAATAGCCCCAAAACAAAAACCCCCCAGCTGCACGTGGTGCACAAAAATGCTTTAGAGTGATCTTCATGTGGGGGGCATATATGCAAATTCATATACCTTGCATTTCAATCATAAATAATGGATGAATAATTGTTAATTTCATGTGAATCATTGAGGGATGTATGAAATCACTCATGAAATCATCACCCCCGACGACTTGTAGATCAAGGTTGCATTATTATATGTTTTCATAAGAGCCTAGTGAACAAAACCAACAATTTCTTACATATGAACTGACTAATATGGGCCAATAATTGGGTATGAAAGTAAGTAGCCGTATTGGGCATCCGGTTAATCAAGGGATGAAATTAGATAACAATTGGTCTTGATTTTGAAATAACAGATGAATGTCGGGTTGATTAAGTAGGGCCCCATATTTAGTTTATCAACAATTCAAAGACTTTGGAGTATTGAGGATTTGTTCACATTTAAGTGAAGTAGGTTATCATTAAATTTAATCTTTGATATAGTCACAATAATGTACCATTATTATGAGATTAGAATGCATTGTAATCCATTATAGTAGGTAAAATAGCCCATCATAAAATACTATCTTATTGCATGTGTATATGTATCCTCAGAGGGACCCCCCCATCAATATCTCTAAACCACAACAAAAGGTGGAGAGAATTTTTGCATGCAAACACACATCTCATCCATCAAACATAAAAAGTTAAACCCTATGTGTTTGTAGCCAACTCATTTCAAATGACTTTGACTAGATTAATTTAGGAATTTTAAGAAATTATTGTCAAATCAACAAAAACAAATGATGACACTTGAGTTGCATGCTATTTGAAGGTTATAATGTTGGATGAATGAGAGGTACATTTGCATGCCATAATTCCCTCTCTCCAACAAAGAGTACACAGTGAGTCTTATTATACCGATTCGTAAACTCTCATTAACCCAAGGAGACCGTGTATTTGGAAAATATTATGTAGTTCACACCTTCGTATGTGTATATAAGCACATAACGTCAATAGATAAGAAGCATGATAATGATCTACCAAGGTAGGGTTTGCACCACCCAATATCTATTGCTAAAAGTGATGGTACTAAGTTATAAGTTTGCTTCGCGTTAGACCTTGGTGGTAATGCTCCGAGATGACCCTAAACTACCAGATGATAGTGGAGAGGTAATAACCAAACCAAACGGAGTGATTCGTGGTTCGATTCCCAGTCATGGAATCGTCTCTCTACTTGACGGAAACTAGCCATGTGGTCAAAAAACACCTCACGTGCTCAAAAAAATAATACAAAATAAACCTCAGTGGTAACTGACATCATGCTAAAACATGAATTTGACAGTAAGTTAACAACATGTTGGTAACCTCTACATTGATATGTGCAACTAGGGTGATCCCACAATAAGGTTGACTCTTTACCCCATGCAAATTACCTAGGGTGAAAACAAAAATATAAAATTAATAACTTTTGTTTATTTATCCGTATAGCAACCATAATAGAAAATATTTAATGTATTTTGAAAACATGGTAATAATTTTTAATTTTAGTGTGGAATATGAATGATTGAGCGTGGGTCAACCTAATCGCACAAATCAATGTACATTGAGACTTCCCTTGTTATGTTGGTAAAGTAAGACATGTGGTAGTGGAGCTTTAGGGAGAGAGTGGGAATTATCGTTTACGAGCGTACCTCTCATTCATCCAACATAAAAGACCTGAAATAGTATGCTTGGACGTTTCTTTTTTTAGTTGACTTGAGATTGAAATTAGCTTCAAAAACTCTAAATTAGTGTGCTCGAGCTCCATTGAGATGAATCGGCCAAAAAAACGTATAGGAGGTCAAGTTTTAATGTTGGATGGATGAGAGGTGTGCTTGTATACAATAAATCCCTCTCTCCAAGCTTTAGCTACCATTAGGGCAATGATAGTGAGGGAGGGGTGACAAGTAGCATAACATCCCTCCATGTAAAAATACATGGAATATTATGATAGCATTCATGCAAAATGTTGTAATTTATCATTAGAGGTAATTGTAACTTTCCTTTGTGGTGCCAACATTAAGCCATGTCAGTTCCTTAAAACTTGATGATGAAGTTACATATTAAAATGGTAAGTTACAACGTACCGTAGCTCTCTAGCAGCTTGGGCACCTTTCTACCTAATAATTAATGAAAGTGCGAAAGTAAGTTAGGCAACCCAAAAAATGAATTTAAAATAAGTTAGACATTCATCCAAGTCCGCTCTATAATTCATGGATGGTTTTCCTAATTTCATCTATGGGAATTTTATGATTTTAGGCACTCTTTGAATGTTGTTTCTTTTTTTGGGACATTCAACGAACTTAATTTCCCATAAATTTAGGCACCTCTACACTAAATTATTGTACTCCCAAGCTGCTAGAGAGCTATGGTAATGGTACGTTTACCCCCTCCAAAGTATGTCATTGCATATTTTGACACTTATAATTGGTGTAATATGTGTGTTTTAAATGAGAGCCAGTTCCTACAAATAAACACATACAATTATGCTATTGTAGAATAATTTTTGTATTATGTGTTAATATCGTGACTTTACATAATCTCTCTTCTTATGACATGTTGCTTGAACTATAAGAGAAAAGTCAACAAACAAACAAAAACATAGTGCAAAGACACAATTGTATGGTCATAAATGAATGATTAAAAATTTTAAAACTTAAAAGAACTCATAAAAGCCACATATGAGGCACAACAACAATTTTGTGGGAAGAAGGCACAATATTGAGGGGATTCGGAGGATGATGTCAACCACTAGTTTTGTCTAGGATTGATCAAAATGTTTGGATATACCTTAATACTATACTAAATAACATATTTAAAATTGTATGGTATTTTATGTCAATATGATAACTTTTTGAATGCCATTTGTTATGAATAACTTTACAAATATTGTCAGGGATGATGGATGGGTTTATCCATTGGCCAAACCCCTACCTTCTATTTTCCGCAACTTGTTATAAAACATTGTCATGGATGATTAAAATTTGGATGAAATTTTACTTTGTAAGTGACAATAATTGCAACATTGTAAATCTATAATCCTCCAAAAAAAATTCCAAGGAATGACAAATAATGTTGGGTTAACATTTAGTGTTGGTGACACTACTACTCAGTTTACAATTAGTATTGAGCAAGGCAATTAGACTTGGTGACACTAAAATAACATATTTAAAGTAGCTTTTATCTTAGGTTATTTCAAATAAATTTAATAAAAGTATTATGAGTTTACTAAGCCTTTCATTTTGATCTCTCTCCCTCTCATACCATGCGTGGACTTCTTCATTGGAAACCTAAATGATGTGTGTGAGTCATCATTATATACAAGAACTTTATAAAAGTAAAACAAATGTATTAGTACTAATGGTAAGCTATAAAATGGACTTATGTAGTTATACTCAACTTCTTTAATTAAATATAATAAAGGCCTCCACTACATATACAAAATATAAATCATGAATGGAGCATGCCTTCATTGCATATAAAATTGAGTTTCAATTTCTAATTGAAATATCATTGAACATTTTTTCATCAAAAGCATGTAACTCAACAATTACATCAAACAAACAAATACAAGAGCATAATAACTTAGCATGAATTTGGAAAGAAAATCTCAAAGAAGCCCATGAGCGCTCAAAGAGCCTTCAATTTGTAAACACCTAACACCCTAATACAAACCTTACCAGGGAACAAGGTAGTCATTAAGGATTATTACCATATGACAACAATGGATGAAAACGAGAATTGAATGAAGCCAACACATCTATCATTTATGTTTTCTCTAAACCTTAGGGGGCCCTTTTGTACATTTTCCTTGACTTTGAAAATGATAATAGCCTTTTTAAATATACACACTAGAGTGAAATAACACCTCTCACTTATGCAAAATTGCTTAAGTTATCGGATATAGGTTTGTCTACTCTTGTATATTATGGAAATGGTGGTGGGGAGTGTGGATACCCAGTTCCATGTCATGGATGGGTTTCTTAAATATTGATTTTGGGCTCCCGACATGTTGACATTGAGGCGAGGTCTTTAATGAGTATGGGGTGTCACTGTAGTTTTAGAGCAAGGGTACGTAAGGTACGTGGCCTTTCTTGTGGCACTCAACTCCACAAGTACTTTATTTTAATTGATGGATTGGATTGGGGATTGTCGCATCTGGTGGGCAATTTACAAAGTTTTGTCATTTCAAGTTTGATGATTAGAGTTGAGATGCATAAACGATCAAATGCCAAAGTGGATATTTTATTTCTCTTGAAGTGTTCACAAATGCTTTCCCAATTGTGTTATCATTTTTTGAGTACATAGTCCAATTCTATCTTAACATACATACCTTTGTGGTGTTCCTTCATAACTATAAGTCTATGTCATATACCAAGGATATACCATAAATTCTTAGATGAAAATTTTCTTAAGTTGGATAGGTGTGACTTAGATTTCACTTTGTAAAAAGTCTCTAAAATCCACACTATTTTTCATCGAATAAAAATATTGTAACCTACAACATAGACTTCCAAGGTTATATGTTGTGGGTAGGAATATGGTGTTTGTCCACATTAAACACCCCAATGCCTTCAGTGTTGTTTTCTTCGTTTATAGTGTGGTCCACAATAATGACCATGAACCAAGTAGTAAAACTTATTTGTTAAATTAAAACTAATGGGAGAGGTGGGACCGATGCATATGCATGTAGGCTCTTGCTTGCCCTAACTAAAGGAGACGGGGGTGCACAAATGCTATTGACCTTCCACACACTTGTATTAAAATTGTGAAGCTGCATATACTAGAGTGTTTAGGCTCATAACACTCAAATTCTTGGCGCAAAAAATACTTTTTGGTGTCAACAAGATGACCTCTTGCTTAACATGCATTTATTGGCAAAAAATTTATCAAGTTTTGTACGTTCTCAATGAGTGTGAGTCCAATTGGCTAGACATGCCCTCGACATGCCATCCACTTGGACATTGTTGTTTAAAACTTCTATGTCCATCTCCATCGCACGTTACATTATTTATTCGATTTAACTAGACATTCAAACTCATTGGGGCATGTTAATTAGAGTGATGTCCATGACTTATCATGTGACACCAATGAGTGCAAGACAATGTGCAAAATTAACGTTGAATTTTGTAAACTACACTAAATCATTTGATTAGTATTAAGAATTGTAATGTAAAGTTGGTCATGTCCACTAACCTTTAGTCTAAAGATTATAACCCTTCTCAAGGGGACTTATTTTCTTTAAAACTTCAAGTTCTACGTGCTTCTTGCCAAGTGCTCAATAGATTAAAGCCTTGAAATCATTCCCAATGATACATATCATATACATATTCCCTAGTAAACCTTGATGACCATTGAAGGGCTTTGGAGCCTTAGGGTGTGTACTTTGTTTTCTTCCTTGTGATCATTGTTACATTTGAAATGATAGCAATGTGAACCAAAGTCGCATGATTACCTTGGTGAATTATAAGCCTAAGTGCCATGGTTCGCATCTCACCGTGACCTCCAAATCCTCGAGTGGTCGATGTTTCCACGACTATCCATTTTTTTGTTTTGTTTTGTTTTTTGTAAATTACAAGCAGAAAAATATATATAGGTAATGAAGTCATATATTAACACAAGGCTTAAATTATACCTCCCATAAATTATTACCATCTTCTGAGTGTTTTTTAACACGTGAAGAAACATGTATGTTGATAAAGAGGAAGTGTGACTTGTTAGTTATTTATGTGGGTGTTATTTGGTTCGTTGTTCATGTTCTCCAACTCTTGTTTATAAGATTTACACAATAAAACTCATGTTGTATTAGCAAATCTATGATGAAACATATGCAAAAATCGGATTGAAAAAACATATCTCCTTTGTTTTAGTTATGATTATCATGAGTGCATGTTTGTTGATCGTTTTTTCAATGGATACAGAGGTCTTCCAAATCGTGTTCACTATTGAGTTTAGAGCGGTTATTAATATCTGAAACATAGTCCAATCTCTTTTAAACACGCGTCTTTATGATGTTTGCTCTTTGATCCTCACCAAACCACCTACCAATCAAATATAGGGGTCCAATTAAGAAAATGAGCCACTTAAGACCCATCTACCTTACTAAGCCCATTTAGAGCCCAAAAGCCAAATAGAAGTCGAGGAACGTACGGAACTTTGAATGTAAGGTTTCTTCCATTCCGAGCCCTTCAAACCTAACATAGAATCTAGGGGTAAGATTGGTACAAGGTGGGTATCATGGTAGTACAATCCTAAACCCTTTAACGATTTCAACATGCTCAAACTTCATACTAATAGTGTGTTTTCTTCTTATATTGGATGATACGATTCTCGTCAAACTCTTCCAAGTTATTTTGTGCCCATGTGTCAAGACAAACAACCTTGGAGGACAACAAGCTATCACATTGTACAATTTCAAATACCGTACATATGAGAGGACCAAATCGGATTCTAAAAGGGTTTAAAGGTTATGGTATGCATGTGTTATTTGATTACTTTTTCCAATTCTCCATCTTCTATTCATTAGATTTACATCTTGAAACCAATGATGTATTAACAAATATACAATGAAACATCAACAACAACAAAATCATATTTAAAATCCTTATTTGTTTGTGGTTTTGGAAGTGCACGTGAGTTAATCTATTAACCCGTGCCATAGAATGTTTCTAAACACAATTACACACCACATCATTAAGATCCTTGTCACTTGTCGTCCTCAACAAACGTAAGCTTGGACACAACTTGCCAAACAACGAATGCAAATCGTCCTCTACAAGCATAAATGTTGTTTGGGGAGCCGGATGAGAGGTTTGGACCATTACAAATAATGAAACCATTTACAATTGGCCACCCTAAACCCCCACCCCACCCTTAGCTCGAACCCCGACGTGAAGGCTACCCTTAGCCTATGGATTATTGGTCATGATTTAATATAGAGCATGTCCCCACAAGGGGAAGCCCTTGGACAAAGAGGCTCTTTATACACGCTTGCTTCCGCATGAAGTTGACATATCTAGATCTATCATTCTTTTAGTCTGTGTGAGGGAGGCTAGCATGTGAGCGGTGAGCAATAACATGAGCTATAAGTTTTTATTTTTGGATTACATTTCATTGTATTTGAATAGTTTGGCTATAAACGAAATGCAAAGGGATAGTTGACATTCAAGAAACAAACCCTAAAACCATGAAATTCATGATATACATATTGTCAAGGGATTTGTTATCATGTGATCAACATGGGATTTGTATATAAAAAAATTAAGCTTTGATATGTTAGTGTAGCTTGAATGTTAGTAAGTGGGCCTTGAAAATAACTGCAATTGCCTGTGTATTTTGAAAGTTTATAAAATCTATGTATCAACAATGTACTAACATCACATCTTGATTATATATTATTGACTATTAGTGTTTGACAATAGTTGCAGCCTTATATGTTGTGGATTTGATGCACATGACCTTGTTGTACTTTAAACATACGGTTGCATACATGAAGGTGTTCGTCATCATGTAGTCAATCTTGCATAGATGCATGAATACATGATGCACATGTGTTTGTAGTATATAACCCATTGGCATTTCTTCCCAAACGTAGCATAGGTTGTAACTGTTGTACTCTCTCATGTTCCTATGCTATACGATACATGCATTTGTATTGTGCCAAGTTGTCTTGCACAACTAATTGGTGAGGTGCATGTTTGAATCGGATGAAACTTAGATATTAGAATGTAATTAAGGGATGTCTAAGATAAAATCCAACATTTGATGTGATGATCATACCCTCATGTTCATGGAGTTGGAAACCAACATCTTCTAGAACAAATATCTTATCCCAAGGTTTGCTTCCAAATCAAATACCTCATCTCTAATCCACTTTTGCATTCAAATTTGAGAAAGGGTTATTGATGTAATCATCCATATAATGTAGCTCATGATAATTTGACCATGCTACATGCATCGTTGAATCTAGGGAAATGATAGCATCTAGATTTAGCTACAAATGATTGCTTAGGGCCACTTCACACTATGACTGTCCAAGTCAAGAGGCCGTGGGGTTGAATAGCCAAACTTTGTTGAGAGTCCAAAGAAATGGGCTAAAATAACCAATAAACTGTAGGAATTGGAACCTTCGGCCGGGCACAGTGAAGCCTCCAAAGGCCAAGCCTAAAGTCCAAACCCATACCATTTGTCGAGCTTGTATCATCCATCCGAGAGAGAGAGAGAGAGAGAGAGAGAGAGAGAGAGAGAGAGAGAGAGAGAGAGAGAGAGAGAGAGAGAGAGAGAGAGAGAGAGAGAGAGAGAGAGAGAGTCTCATTTTATTCCCTTCCCAAAACAACTCCTCCAATCTAACAACCAAGATCATGTCAACTTTTTTTAATTTTTTAATTTTTTAATTTTATGGAAGAAAATTGACGCCCTCTCGACTATAGTTTGGGTTTTTATTCATGTCTGACCCAAACTTCCTTCGAGAGTCCATCGCCTTGGTCAAAAAATACTACCAAGTAGGCATTTTGGAGATTGATAACCTTTGGACTTTGGCATCTAGTGTGAAGGGTCAAGAGATCAAATTCTTAGTTTCTTGCAATTTGATTGGTGGAAATCCACGGCCTCTTGACCTTCGGCCATAGTGTGAAGCGGCCCTTAAGTCATAAAGGTAAGCACATATATTGTCAATTTTTTTTCTCTAAGCTTTAGGATTTGTATGTCTACCTCTACTTTAAAAAAAATTATAGCCATTATATTTGTAGACAACAACAAATTATAGTAAACAATAACTTTCACGTATGTCAAAGCCCCTAAAAATCCCATGTTATCGATTTGTGGTCTCCAAAGAGCATACTACCTCCCCCAAAAAATTCATAGTACCCTCATGATTAATTAGGTGCAACAATAACCCTCCCATTTGTATACTTTGCAAGTCAAGTTTCAACATAAGCCTTGGCTATAGATTATAGTGTATGTACTTTGTGTATGTTATGTTGGGTTTTTGGATGCAAGCTCATATTTTCTAGAACAATAGTTATCAATCAAATTGCAACAACTAGAGTGTGCTATGAACTTACGTCTCCTATTGATCTAAGTAACAATATGATCAATAGAATTGACAAAATATTTTTGAGGGTAAAATGTGCTTGATCAATTTATTTTTTGTAATAAGAAGGCCACAATCTCAATTGTTGAAAGATCGTGGAAGCCTTCCTTTGTGCATTAGAATACTACCACCAACACAAAGTGACATGGTAATTTATTTCAACATACTTCATTATATTGTGTACATCTAATCCTTGCAAGGTTTTTGTGTTGAAACCAAGAAAAACAAATTACAATGATAATCCCATGTGGCTCCAATGTAAACATTAGATTTGTACAATTTTCACACTCCAATCCACTTCACATGAAAGGATGTTTCCTAACATTTTGGACACATTGAAGTTGGTTCCAAATTTTACTAAGCTTTTCCAAAATTCCTTAGAATTGACACTCTCAACGCTTCCCATGACCTTCTTAGGGCTTTTGGAAAATGCTCAAGAATTGGATATATACCCTTGTGGTGCCAAGAGGGTGTTTTCAAACATTTTGGAACATCAATGTTGGTATGTTTTCTTCTTTTACTATACGATTGACACTCCCAACACTTCCCAAGGCATTCTTAGGGCTTTTAAAACATATTGAAGAATTAGAAACGTACCATCTCGATGTCAAGAGGGTATTTTCCAACATTATGAGCATTTTTCAAAAGGCCTTGGGAAGCGTTGGGAGGGACAATTCTAGATAATTTTGAAAAAATTAGTAAAATATGGACCCCAACATGATGTCCCCAATAGTGAGATGTTGTTTGCCAACATTTTGGGGACATTGAAGTTGGTTCCAAATTTTAATTGTTTTTTCAAAATATTTAACAATGTTACCAAAACTTCCCAATGTCTTCAAAAGGTTGTTGTAGGCTATTGAGGTTTATAAATGGGTACCTCATCAAGAGGGGGTCATTTCTAATCCAAAGTGGAGACAATGAACATTTTTCCAACAATAAAAATGAATTTGGATAACATAGAATGATTCTTCGAAACCTTAATGACTCTAATGTCGACTAGTACATGTTCAATTTGTTTGTAAACAGAGATCTCATCAACAAGAGAGTCGTTTTCACCAATAAAATGGAACCCCATGGTTTTATTTTAATGGGAAAAATCAACATGGAAATAATAAAATGGTTACACAAGGCCCCATAAGTGTTTTGCATACTACTACTAACTCTTGGGGGTTTTGGTTTTTTTTACATGAGTATCTCGTCAAGGAGAGGGTCGTTTCCAATCCAAAGCATAATCCTTAAAACTTTTCTTTGAATGAAAACCCTATATTTGGAAAGTTTTGTTTTTGGGCACAAATTGAAAATTCAATTGCAGAGAGAACCCAATATACAACCAACCTAGCCAAAACAGTGTAGCCCGTTGGAAAGCATTTTATGGCCCTTTAGGGCCTTAAAAATATTTTGTTGTTGCATGTTGGGGTCCACTTGTTTTTGGAAATGGGTATCTTGTCAATGAGAGGGTCGTTTCCATCCAAATGGAATCCCCAAACTTTTTTTGCAATGAAAATACTCAATTTGAAAAGCACTTAATGGTTATTTAGGGCCTTTACATTGTTTTCATGTTGACTATTGGGGGTTCATTTGTTTTTGTGAATTGGTATCTTGTCAATGAGAGGGCCATTTCCAATCCAAAATGGAATCCATAAACCTTCTTTTTGTCCAATGGGAAGCCTCAAATTAAAAAACACACAATGGTCCTTCAAGGCCTTAATAATATTTTGTTGTTGACTATTGAGGGTCCAATTTTTGGTAAATGGGTATCTCATCAAGAAGAGGGTCATTACCAATCAAAAGTGGAATCTCTAAACCTGTTTTATGATGGGAAATCTCAATTTGGAAAGCATATGATGGTTCTTCATGGCCTTAAAAATGTTTTGGTGTGGACTATTGGGGGTCCACTTGTTTTTGTAAATAGATATCTCATTAACAAGATCATCTTTCAAGTCTATAATGGAATCCCCAAATTTTTTGTTTCTAATAAGAAAAAAACTCACTTCGCAAAACACAACATGATATTTCAAGGCTTTAACAATATTTTACTACTGACTATTGGGGTCAATTTTTTTTTGTAAAATCTTATGAATTAGAGAGTCATCTCCAGTCCAAGGTGGAACCCTTGAACCCTTATGGGAAAACTCAATTTGGAAAGCATATATTTGTTCTTTAGGGCCTTAACAATGTTTTGATGTTCACTTGTGGGGGTCCAATTGTTTTTGTAGATTGGTATCTGGACAATAAATGGATCATTCCAATCCAAAATGGAAATCCCTTGAAAAAATTCAATGGAAAAACTCAAATTGGGGTCACATAATGGTTCTTGATGGGTTGTCTTGAGATGGTTGAACGAGTGTCGTTAAGAGCCATGAATGGACACCAAATGCCAAGTATGAGCCTCTTGTTTTGTGAAAGGGAGGGCTAGGTTTTTGACTGCCCACTCCATCCAAAACCATTGGGTTTTTGAAGGGCCTTTAATCCCCAATTTCCCTAAAATCTACCCAAAAAATGTGACCTCAATTACATCAATCTTAACTAAAGGTTTCTATTTTTTACTTTATTTTTTTGTCAATTCCAACCATATAGATGTTTGCATGTTAGAGGTCAAATTTTAAACGTTGGAGTTCTAGTATGTATGAGATTATATTAGGAATGTCAATAGTGGTCTTGAGGGGCAACAATTTGAGAATTAAATTAGGGCTGGTTTTTTTTTAATCAAACCTCCACTCAAATCATCTCCAAATGATAAAATGTTACCCTTGTTTGAAAGAGGGGCAATATCCATACTAATATTAGCTCATAAATCTTGAAACCATTATTTTGTGAGTTTTTGGGAATTTTTTGCAATTTGAGGCAACGGTGCCACAACTACGCACCTTCCACATGGATTTACGCCCATGTTCCACATGTCCAACTAAATATTCCAACATAAGGTCTTTAAGAAATGTTGCGTTTGAGTGTTGCGCAAATTTTCAGATCAATTGGGAATCATTTGCACATAGGGATCAACAAAAAAAAAACATGTTTTGGTATGTTGCCTCTAAACCGCGGAGGTGACAAATGTCAAGTTTTGGTTTGTGGATGGGTCCCATTGTAAACTGGTTGAGAGCACACTCCCATATTTGAATTAATCCAAAATTAGCTAATTATCTTGAATCAAATTATTCACGTGGTAGAATATAGCAAACTTAAACATGAACAAAAGGAGTAGTTGAAACAATCAAGAATCATCACTAGATTATGGTCGGGTAGGACATCAGGGGTTGAAAGGACCAAAATGAGAGAGAGAGAGAGAGAGAGAGAGAGAGAGAGAGAGAGAGAGAGAGAGAGAGAGAGAGAGAGAGAGAGAGAGAGAGAGATTTTTGGTCAACCTTTTGTCCATTTGCATAAATGTTGTTTGCCTTTATTTGGTTTATGCACGGGAAATGGAGGAGGTCACTCAAGCTATCTATGATCTTGGGGTGAACATTGGCAAATCATCAATAATTTTATGATTTATTCTTATTCATTGATAATGATTTAGGTGTGATCAAACAAAAAATGTTATGAGTGTGGGAGGATAATCATAGGGTTAGTGCATGGCAACATCACATTGACCATCTCCATTACTACATCTCCTCCCATATTAGAAGTGAACCAAACATTATTTCCCTAAGTGATCACGAGGCACCCATTCATAAGGTTGCAAAGAAATCTCTCATTAGACATTGTTTGAATAATTACAAGTTTGCATATACATTTATGTCATTACATATTTGTTTTACTTTCAACCACTTCATTGTTGACTTTGGTGTTTGCAAAAAGTGATAGTTGCTATGTCACCCTCTAGCTTGATAATTCTTCTTCCATATGCAGAGAGTTGCAAAGACTTTAGGGGCCACCTGAACACCTATCTCTTGCTTTAGGTTCAAACAAGTCAATAGCCATCCATTTGTGAACAATCAGGTAGAGAGCATAACGGAGTTGATAGTGATACTTAGGAGTTGGATGGATTGGAAGCCAATACACGTAATTTTGTGTGACTCTATATAGAGTACATCAAGTGTGTGTGTGTGTGAAAATGTTTTGATGATGATTTAAATAATCACGAGCAATTGATACTATTTTATGTGAACAACTCCTCTTGTAATTCCATCTATGCCATAAAACCTAAGGTTGTATCTTGTGCTTTGTATCCATTATTTCATTGCATTGACTTACATGTGCTAGCATTCCTTCCATTTTCTTGAATGTTGAGTCTAACATCAATATCCTAGCTCAATTATAGACCCTAGAACTAACCACGTGTTTGTCAACATTCAATGTACAGTAAGACATTTCATTAGGCTTATTGCTCTTTGTTTGCATATCATTGAACAAACTTGGTTTTCTTCATGCCAAAATACCATGGATTTAGGAAACTAGTGGGTGTCATTCCATATTTTTACCTTCGTCATTGTTCATATGATAGCATTCCCCATTCTAAGACCCTCTCAATAATGAGGATTTGGGTTCATTAATTTTCCTATGCATTCCCAAAATGTCTTGCAATTCCATGATTATAGGATCCAAGTGCCCCTATATCCATGTCGCTTATCATGTTCATTGCTCACATGCCACCACTCACCTCTCACCGCTTACATGGTAACATTTCCCCTTTTTATGTAGAGGATTCAATAAAATTTCAAGGTAAAGTCCAATCTTTTTTTAAACATGTATCTTCATGGTGTTTATTCTTTGATCTAGACATAACCACACACCATTCAAATATAAGTATTTGATTAAGAAACAAATCCGACTGACACCCACACATCTAATGAAAATTAGTGTCATCAACCCAATAGTGTATCATGTGTTGAAACACGTGTGTAGGTTAGCTCCTATTGTCTTATATGGACATTTTTTTCACCTAAAAGAAGTTTGGAAGGGTGGAGGAGGATGAAATGAAATCATTCCACTCAAGTATTTTTGTAGAAATAGATGGCATCTGTAACTAATTGTAAGAAATAACACAAATTTAAATTTTCATGAGGAGCTCTCAAAGTTTCTTAAGAGGAATCCATTATTAGAATGCAAGAAAATCACCAAATCCTTGAAAAAAAATGTTCTCATGTCAAAATGTCAGTATTAAAATAAAATGAGTTGTAAAGAATACATGCATAAAATTTTGGTTCCTAGAATGTCCCAATATTGAGTAAAATAACTTTAAAAAAATATTGTTTTTACAAGAAATGCACATCAAATTGCATTTGAATGATTCTTATCAAATAGATATTTATCTTAAATAAATATGTGTAGTTGAGGTTTTTGCTAGGGCTCAAACTAACCCAAAGAAGACAACCCAAGAATTAGGTCTCAAGGAAGGTTGAGCTAGTGTTTATAAGGATTAATGTCACATTCGATTAAGGTTTTAATAATAATCTAGGTCTTTTACTTATTTATTTCTTCTTCATTAGGCTTAATTTCCACTCTTATGGTTTCTTGTGCATCTTCATTTGTGTGTATGTCTGTCCTATATAACGTCTTCCATCACTTTAATTTCATGCCTTCTAATTTTGTGCAATTATAGCCATTAGATTCCCATACAATTGATTTTGATGGCTAACGTAATTCATCTCCACGTCCAACCATATTTCAATTTCATTCCTAATCATATCAAGGCACACTCTTTGCTAATGAGACTAGTTGCTAATAGACACTATCATGGTGACTACCCTTCTTTTGGTCTTGTCTCTTTTTGACCTATCACTTCTATCATGTCCTTGTCATCCTTAACCACTTTCTGGTATGACCTCTCTCACAAATATTCATTTACTTATCTATGTATGTGCTCTCTCTCCCAATTTCATTTCTTGTAGGCTATGGTCCGTAGGCTGCTCCTTTCCTAAGCATTAGTGATTGCCGCACGAAACCTCTCTGCGAAACCTCTCTGCAACTTCGACTCTCCCTCTCAGACTGCTATTGGTAGAATTTATATCTCTCTCTCTGTGATCTATCTTACTAACTTTGATTCCTCATTCTTACAATATTGCCAATATTTCAATGTCCCTGACTATGGCCTTGTGGCATTTGTAAATTCTTCCTCAATTTCTTGTAATTGTGCTTACAACACCATGTCCATGCAACAAATTATGCCCCTTGTAGTTATTTTTACTTAGGCAATAGTCAATCTCTCATCTCCAAAAGTTTCTCTTCCGATTTTGATCCGCGTTAAGATTGTGTGAGCCCAATTACGTGTCCACATGTACACTTAGGGCCGCTTTACACCTAGAGGCCGGGCCAATTTCCCTTGAGGCCGATTGCACAAAATTTGAGCCTTTTTTGGGTTGGAGGCCGGCCTCTACTACACATTATAATAAGATTATAACAAGGGCCAATTTTCCCATATGTAAAGGCCCTCGGGCCAAAAAGCCAAGCCGATTCAATAAATTTAGGAAAATTTCAACCCCTCTTTCTTTCTTTTCATTGTCAGTTGTACAAGATGGATGAACGTAGACGGAAGATTTTAGTTGCTCTTGTGTTCTTCATGGCCGTGCGACATGTTATGGCGGTTGTTGCAATTTTGCAAAAAATTGCTTTGCATGAACATTATGCTGTCATGACAATCGTTTTTGCTACGATGGTTGTAGAGAGTAGTACGTCTAGGAGGACACGGAGTATTTGGATGTATGACCGGAGTACTATTTTTGCGGATAGATTGTTATTTGGATGTTACTCGGTTAAGTTATTCAAACAACATACAAGGTTACTTCCCGAAACTTTTGATTATTTGTGCGGTGTTATTTCTCCATCATTAACTCGTAAGGATACAAATTTCAGAGCATCCATTCCTCTTAGAAACCGGATTGCTCTTTCTTTTAATAGACTTAGTAGTGGTAATTCATTACGCGGTTGTGCTGAAACTTATGGAATTCATGAAAGTACTACATCTATCATTGTAAGGGAGTTTTTTGCAGCAATTGAAAAACATTTAAAACCACTAGTAATTGAGAAACAATCTAAAACTACATTGAATAGAATTGCAGCCGAGTTTGAGGAGCTTAGGGGATTACCTTCTGTAATTGGAGCAGTTGATGGTAGTCATATACCTATCATTGCTCTTCCTATAGATCATACTTCATATTATTGTAGAAAATGTTTATATTCAGCTCTACTTCAAGGTGTAGTGGATAGCAAATGTAGGTTTTTGGATTATGATTTTGGATGGGCTGGGCGCTGTCATGATTGGACTTTATTCCAAAATTTAGATATTGGGAAAAAATGATGAAAGGTGAGTTATTACCTTACAAACTTATGGGTAATGTTGTTTATCCAATGAGACCATGGTTCTACTCTCCTTTCAAAGGTGAAAAAGATGAATTACCTAGAGCAAAGGCGCATTGGAATTTCATCTAATCATCAACAAGAATGGCAGTAGAAAGAACTTTTGGCATATTGAAAGGGAGGTGGAAGATACTATTGAAAATAATTGACATGCCTCTCCGACATGTACCTAATTTGGTTACTACTTGCATTTGTCTTCACAACTTGTGCATAATACACCGAGACAAATTTGATGATGAATGGACAAAAGAAGGAGAAAGAATCATGCATAGGAAGAGTACAAATCAAATTGGACAGCTATAAAATATAGATATATTTATGGCAGCTACACAAGCTGCAAAAGAGATGAGGAGGTACATGAAAATGGACGAGGTTGAAACATGAACTATGCAAATTGAAGACCTTGAAGAAACTGTGGTAAATGCATTTGAAGATGTAGGAGAAGATGAAGATGAAGATGAAAGTGCAGAGGTTGTTGAAACAAAAAAAGACAAAGAAACAAGGATTAAAAAATTTGTTGGTGCAAACAACACAAACACATGAATTACTAGCTCAATATTTTTGGGAAGCCCATTTGAGGATGGAGGGAAAAATTCTCTTTCTTCGTAACTATGATATATCTGATTCGGAAGAGAATTAGTTCTAAAGTTTGTCTATAAGCCTATCCATCTGTCGGTCTACTCTTTCTAATAAAGCTTTGGTTTTCTTAAAATTTTTTACCAGGACTGAACTGTTTTCGGCCATTTGTACAAAAACTCCATAGCATTGCTCTTGAAAATTCCTCTTGTCCACTTTGATTGTTGAATTTGAAGTCGCTGTCATAGTTGAAATTGGAGTGTCATTTGAATGCAAATTATTCTCATTGCCTGTGGTGTTGTCTTCGACACTAACGGAATCGCTAGTGGATGCTGTCACATGCTTCATTACAGTTCTATTTTGATGCCACCACTGATCAAAAGAATCATAGAACTTACAAGCATGACGATCTGATCCTGAAATTCCATTTGCCAGTTTGTTTTCTTTGTACAACTTATACAAGGTATTGAATTTTTTTTTGCAACCCTCGGAAGTTCGGTTCAGTCCAGGAATTACTGCAAGCAGACGAGCATGCAATTTCAACCATGTGTCCACCCCTGCACATAACAATTTAGCGTCATAAGGACGATAAATTACAGAAATGATTCTAGTTTTATTACTACATATGAGATAAAGTGGATAGGTGGAAAAGAATGTAGGGTTGGTACTCCGATGGATACATCTTCTCGCGTGTGGGAGGTGGAGGGATCAAACCTTAGCACCCACAACTTGCTCTCCCAAGGCTTGACCTAAGCATTGGGGGGGAAAAGGGGGGGCTCGGGGGTGAGAGGCGAAGGCGAAGGCCTTTAAAAAGGCCAAATTGGCCAAATCTGAAATCTGAATTTTTTTAAAAAAAATTTAGGGTTACAAAAATCTTACTTTGTTTCTTTGCGTTCTTAAAAAATTCAGGTTCCATCTCACTGCGCATTGCAATCATTGTCTCCACATCGCGATCCCTCTAGTTCTTTGATCCGAGTTCTTCATCTTCTTCCACCTCCTTCACGTTCTTTTTCCGAGGCTTTTTTGAATTTGCGATTCCTTTTTTCTTCGGTGCTAAGGGAGCTATAATCTGGACATCCTCATCCCCAATCTCTTCCGTAGCCTTTCTCTTCAAATTACTTGCACACATGTCTATAATCAACGGAGGCGGAGGAGGAATATGATTTCCACAAAGTGGTTGAAAAAATTCGGGAACCCCTACACTACCTCCATGTTCTTGTAGAGGAGCTCGATAGGGTTGGAAAACATGAGCTTCAGCACTTTGATACCTTTGCATCGCCTCATACACTTCACTAGAATTCCATCCACTCCTCTCAAAAGACCCCTCCATGCTAACCCTAGAAACGGTAGCAACAATCTTGCAAGCGCAAAAAAAAACCAGCAAGAAAAACTCTAAGGAAAAAAAAAGAAAAAAAAGATGAAGTCACGATGAACCATAAGAGCCGTTCAGATTTCCACATAATCCAACGGAGCTGTTTTGCTGGAAAAATATATATTTTATTGGAAAAAATAATTTTTATTAAAATCTGACATTGGCCCCTAGGCCATGAATTGGCCTTCTATTTTCGGTGCACCCATTTGAGTGAGCTCGGGCCGTGTCAGACCATCCATTTTTTGATTAAAAATTTCATACCACCAAATCGGCCCGGCCACTAGGTGTAAAGGGGTTGGGGCCGATTTCAGCCTTTTGACCAATCACAAGCGAGGATTTCAAGCCTCTTACACAACAAATTGGCCCGGCCTCTAGGTGTAAAGCGGCCCTTAACCACAAAAAGACCAAAATACTAGGATTTGCTTTTGTTTTGAGTTAGTTGAAAGAACAAAAAGGATTGAAGTGTTACAATTAATATTAAGTTGTGTTATGGTGTTCAACTAGGTGCATTTAGGGGATAGTAAAGACAAAAATAGGAATTGATAGGAGCCAAGCCTCTTAGAAGGGCTAAGTGTTTTCTTTGGAAAACGTTTTTGGAAAAGGATAGGAGGCAGCTAGATTTTGGGAGACCTTGGAAGGGTCTTGGCGGCGGCAGTCAGGTGCTCTCTCTCGGCATTGTGAGCAAGGAAAAAACAGTAGAGGAGCAAGGTCCGCTACGGGGAAGAGAGCTCCCAGTGCGGAAGCTCTGCCAAAAAAGATGGCAAACTCCACTGGGGGTTGACTTCTCGTGTGCAGGCTTGAGATTGTGTGGGAAGAGGTAGGAGTAGGGGAGAGCATGTTGGGGAAACAAATGGAGATTGCATGGGCGAAGCCCTGCCGCGTGAAGACTGGAGGATTTGGAAGTTGGTCAACAAGAGGAGGAGCCTGGCGCTCTTGGTGAGGTGGTTGGCATTGCAGAGTGTGACACTGCTCGGAGGAAAGTAGTAAACAAGGCCCGGAATAATGCCGAAGCGTTGCGTAATTCGGTGCTCAACATGGTCTGAGCTAGAGCGGCTTAAGCGGGAGATGGGAATGAGTTTGGAAGGCGGAGCTGCTGCCGAGAAGTAGCAATTTTTTTCACATAAGACAAGGTGGAAGAATGTTGTGGAAGGGAGAGATGTGACTTCAGGCTAGTGTTGGATTGTGCACTGTTGCCGAACATGGGAGGATATTGGAGGAACAAATTTGACATTGGCAGAGATACCAGGTGTGAGGTATCGGCAAGTGGATTTGGAGTGGCTGCTAGAATCAAGACGAGAATACAGGGACCCTGAATCCTTCGACTAGGTATACAAGACTCTCACGTTCGGAGTGCCTTTGCACATGGTCGCCCGCATTGATCGACTGGAACTGTGGGCTGGGTGACTCGGATGGTTGAATTCCCGCAATTCCCCTCGCAGCGTTGGTGTTGGGTCCCCTGATGCTTGCTCTCCGAACTGCTAGGCCAACCCAACTTTCTCAACTCGGAGTTGGTAGGTGAAGATTGGCATAATCTGAGTCCATGTCTGTGATTTGCATTGGCGAAGAGCTGAAGAGAGGGGAGATCAACAACTGCTTGTGAGAGCAGTCTGAGAATTCCACATTGCTAAACCCGTGCCCTTCTGAGGGCTGCGGCGAGCCATCTCAACCCAACTGCCATTAAGAGAACGTCCGCTGTGCTACGAAGCTTCAAGAGCTCAACTCCTCATAGGTGAATGGTAATTGCAGTGGTGGCGAGTTGCTGAAGGAGCTGAGGAGTTCGGAGGCTTTCTAAAGTGGGAGCCAGAGTGTGAATTCTCCTGTGCCGTTACCAAATTCGAAGTCGTTGTCGGCTGTGAGTTTTGTAAGGGTCTCGACAGCCAGGAGGTTGCCTTGAGGCACTGGAATTTGAAGTCACGGCTACACTCAATCTGCGGCTAGTGACGACAAATACATTGATGGAAGCGGTAGAAGACTGGTAGTAGTGCCGAAGGTGCCATACATGATGCACAACAGGGCTGTACGAAAGGCTAGGAGAGTGAAGGATGCCACCAAGGACAACTTTGGATGTAGCAAAGGCAAGGCTGCATTTGCTAGATTGGTTCCAGGATCTCTACTGAGGGTGGTTGGAGTTGTATGGCCGACTGAAGGTTTGGTGTGATGCTTACTAGCTCAGAAGTTGTGGATGCTAAGGATTGATTTGGGCTGGGATCATTGTAGTGTTGAATTAGGCTTAAGGCTTAGTTGGTGAGCATGCCCATGTATTGCTTAATCAAGTGGTGAACCTCAGTGAGAGGCAACATGTGATTATGGCATTTAGGTTAGGATTTCTTAGATCATAACATGGATTTGATTTGATTTCGACTAGTGTGAGCGTGAGACTCGAGTATTTGTGAATACTTGTTGTCTAAATTAATAAAGAAATGGTTTCAAGTGCATTAATTCAATACTGGAAGGGTAGGATGTGGCATAACCATATGAACAACTGGTAATACTTGTGAACATGAGATCCCTCACCCGGACCACGACGCATTTAAGGGTGGGGGTGATTCTGCCTCACAAATTGTCTCTCTCGCTTACTGCTAATCGCTCTTAGACTTCCACTAACCCTGGCTATAGCCAAGAAATTTCCTTCAATAACCTTTTTCCTTTCAATAGTCATATGATGTGATTTTTCAGTTATGGCTCACCCTGTTTCTTTCACAATACATATTATAGCCTTTTTTTCCCACTTTGGTCTATCTCAGTCCTTAAGCACAACTACTTTTATTCATCCGACATATCCCCTCACCTTCATTTCACTCCAATCAACAAATTCTCACATTTGATTCAATGGTTTCACTCACATTGTGCTTTCTCCATTCACTGGACTCTAACACACCCTTGAAATATACTTACTTGACCACATATATTACGCATAGACTTTTTCCATATATCTATCACAAAATCATGCTTTGCTTATCCAATTTCACTTAAGTTTGTTTGTATGCATCCCCCTATCAGAGGTGGTGAGGCTACAATTATGTATCTACTCTTAAAAATTGATGCATTCGAGTCTAATTCTATTACTTATAGCATGACTCTCCACATCTATGGCCTTAGTGGATTTAAAGAGAAGTGTCTTCTCCTCGGCAATAGCCCTCTTATCAGGCTTGGAGCTTCCAACAGTTGTAGCTCCTACAACTTCTTCCCATAGGCTAAAGCCTTCCTAATTCATCCTAAAGTTGTTTCCATCCACAACTTCGGCTACTTTATCATTAAAAAAAAAATCCTTCCTACTACTAGGCTAAGGCTAAAAAATTACATTACAATATGCTATGTAGAAATTCACTCCAAAATGTCTTAAACTAGTAAAGTCACGGGGGGTGCACTTCATTGTCAAGTTGAACACCACGTGCGATAAAACAAAATCTACTTTTTACATAAAGCATCACCAAAATGGTTCAAAAGTTTATGATTTTTTTTTCATGAGTAGATATACATAGTATCTATTACATAGTAAAAATTGGTAACCAAATTTGATGATTTGTTTTTTTTTATAAAACATACCGTTTCTAACTAGAATGACGCAACATTGAACTAAACAAATTACTACAAAAAATGAAGATGACTAAAAATTTCAAAAAAATATACAAAAGATATTATCAATGGTTATGTGTATGTAGAAAAAATATCATAATTTTAAAAATTATCTATGGCATGTAATATAGGGTAGCAAACTTTTATCGCACGTGGTTATGAAATGTAAGGGGGTGTGACCCCCCCGTGAGTAAAGTCATTGTTCAAATATTATATGTACCTTCTTATAGTACCAATAATAGTCATTCAAAGTTCTCATCTTTGCATGTGAATGTGGTCTAAACATCTAAAGGATTTAAAACCAACTGATGGAGTCTTGGCTAATGAGGATCTTGTTGTCTCAATTGAAAAATGCTTACATGGACTCACCAAGTTATTTGAGCTCATGACTTGTACATACTGTAATATTTTTACCACTTCGGCATTGATTAAATTGTTTTAAAAAAGCCAAAACTTTTGAAAATTGTATTTTAAAATATAAAATATTGATATAAAAAACATGATTGTTTCTTCAAATCTTGGATTTGAATCTATAAATAAAAGTTATACTAATTATTTGCCTATAAATAACCAAAGTGATAAAGGTATTTTGGTATATAATCTTTGAATCAATACCAACAAGTTTGCTTTATAAAGTTTTTTATTTTTATCATTGCAATCTACATATTATAGCAAATGAAGAACATGTGTTATCATGTGAGACATGCCCAATTTTTAAGAGTGAAATTAGTTGCCAAAATGTGTCTAATTTTTATCCCAACCAACATCCCCCCTCTTGACTACATGGTGAGTTTTTGTTACATTGGAGAAACACTAATGGGTGGGAGATGGCAAAGGCTATAGAGCGTGGGGTGTTGAACAAAACTGAGGAGATCATGTAGGGTGCAAACTTCATCTTGTATTCTGATGAGGTCACTTTGGTAGATTGCCAATCATGGATCAACGTCCATGGGTACATAGTGAGAGATCGGAAGTGCATCCCAATGCTCCTTACCTTGGAGAGAGTTGTTGAGGTGGAGCATCAAATAATTTTATTGTTGTCATTATGAGTGTTGCTCGTGCTTATGGTGGTCTATTTGACCATAAAATTAAGGAGGGTTTCATCACATTCCGGATAGATGGGGTTTTTACCATTCAAAGGTGTGAAATATGGTATTATGGTGCAACTTATCAACAAACATGCACGCTTTATGGTTAGTATCAATTGCATAGCACATCAAACTAATATTGTTGTCCAAACTTTATTTGACTTTGAGGTGGTGAGACATGTGGACGATCTCTTGGCAACTTTGTATTCCTACTTCAACTCCTCCCCTAAGCGCACGCTTGAGTTCCAAACAATTGCAACTTGTTTGAAATCCGATAGTTATGCTTGGGCCTGCAAAGAGAGTGCTTGAGGGGTACAAATCCTTGGTGACGAAGATGGTAGTAGACTCCCCAACGGAGTCAACAACAAAGAGTTATATTTCTATGCTCATAGATTGGCATAATATGCTAACTCTACCTTGCTTGATGCCCGTGTTGCATCATGTGAATTCCTTCATTAAGTTTGCACAAAGTCCAACATGCTACATTGTAAACTTCATCTTTGTAGTAAATATTTACCAAGGTGATCTATATGGATTGTACATTGATCCAACCTTTGTTTTCCATGGAGAGGAGTTCAACACCTTTAGATCCTTGGCAAATGACATATCCATGATGATTGAACAAGATTGGTCATTTTGTTACAACCGTGGGGAGGACCACATGGTCTTCAAGATTGTTGGCGCCTCTCACATGGTTGCAATGAGGTCCATGGCCTTCCCATGACACTGGGAAGAGGTGAACAAGATTGATTGTGAGGTGGTCCTTGGCGAGGTATAATGGCAACTAACTACAATAGTGCAACAAAACACCTTATAGAAAAGTTAAAGAAGCAATTTCCACATCACGAGGTAATGTGTGTCTTGGACATATGCTACCCCTAGTATTGGTTGACTAATATATTTGAGGCCACATATCCTGGGCATATTGCAACATTGAGAACATTCTATGAGACCACAAAGAAGTTGTGGGTACTTGTGGATGTTGAGGAAATGGTGCCTCCACCCCTTGATGTCCACAACCTTGAGCTCCAAAGATCCTTTTTTCAAAATTACTGTGATTTCGAGTGCACACACTACCATGTCCTTACCCCTAACCGAGAACCACATTTTCATGTCATGTCTATGGTGCAAGCTTTCTAGCAATGCCTTCATTTCAATGAAGCTCTTGGAATCATGAAAGTTGTTGAGATTGCTCACGTCCAAATTTTGGGTAATGTGGAAGATGAAGAACATTCAACTCCTTGTCATTTTTGGAGAGCAAGTTGAGGAACTAGTTCACAATCCATCTAGACTTGGTGGTCTGCATGTTTGCCCAACACGTTTACACCTTGAACGCATTCCCTTACCAAGTAGTGATAACATATTGGAAAGCTCATAAGGTTCGATATGAAGGGGAAGAGTAGATGAGGTCTAATGTATGTTGCTGCAAATAGTTTCTAATTGTAGTGGTAGTGGATCTATGCACATGTCAAGGGTAGCTAACAACAACAACAACAACAACAACAACAACAAATTAGTGGCTTGGAATTGAAGAACTAATGCAACTCTAGTTCTAGGAGAGGTACCTAATGTTCTGAACTTGCACTCAATTTTTGGAACATGATGAGACAAGGCATAAATTATATCTCATGAGTTTAGTAACATATTGTGAATCATATGTGGCACGGTTGAGGGTGTAGATCCTTCATGAGTGTTTGTGTAAGGTGCATTGGCTATATTTGGATGGAGCCATTAGAGGAAGATGTCAATGCATGGTAGTTGCTTAGGTACTAATTTTGTTGAAGTGGTGGATGGGTTGTGCTAATGTGTAGTTTTGCAAGTTGTTCCATGATGTAGAGGGCATGGTCGAAAGATCACTTCCCCATGAAACAAACCTTTTAACACAATAATTCTTACATGTAGCCAAATTTTGATGTTTTTTTGAAATGTATTAGCCACACTCGCATCAACAACTAAGGAATTGGAAGCCACATGCTAGCTCCACATCACGAAAACACAGCCACATACACCCGCCGCAAAAAAGTATGTATAGCCACATACATTTATGTTGTAGGACCTCTTATCACATTTACAATGGACAAAATCATCCTTCATTGTCAACTTGATCTCCCTCGACCTCACTTAAAGTGCCTCAATAGCTAGGCAATAGATGGGCCAAGAGCCTTTTTAATTTATTTTTTTCAATTTAAAAAAAAGCACACAACTCTTTAAAAAAAAAGTCACTGGTTCCAATAGAACAAAGTAATATGGTCTAAGAGTGAGCTTAAACAAGTATATGGGAGTTGGTTGCCTTGATGTAGCTACTGATAAAATAAATTTGTTTCTGCTATGTTTATACGATCTAGAGTACCAATCGAGCAATTTCATGAGCAATTGTCGCTTTGCCTGATGACAATTTAAAGAAAGTTGTGATAAAGTTTCATCCATATCACGTGGATGACTCAAATTCATCTATACGATGGGTATTTATGAAGTATATGTGTGACGGTGTGGATTATTGTTTTTGCGTGTCTATATGCAAGTAACAAGTTGCTTGTATATAATTGTTAAGATTAAATCCTAATCGTACAGTCAGACATTGACTAAAATTCTCACCACTTTAAGATTTTTTCAATAAAGAAAAGAAAACCCATTAATGCAAATAAAACATCAATATAGTATCATAAATACGAGAGGTTAGGCTCCTACATGTGGTGGTTCAACCTTAAGTTATCACCTCCTTGCAAACTGCACTCTTCATATCACACTCTTTACACAAACTGTCAACTCTATCAAATTATCCATTTAAAATAATTACTCACGTTGACAAATGAAGATGTGTTGATACATAGTGGATTTTATAGGGTTCTAGACGACATCTCAAGCTTCCACACATACCCATTGATGTATAATGTAGGTGTATGTGGTTGTTTGCTTTGTTGTAGTATGATGTGGCCCTGGGCTAAACCACATATGTGTTCGGTTGCGCACTTCCCCTCCCATGCCTCCTTCACGACCTGGTCTTCCTGCCCACACTTGTGTGGGAACTCCTTCTCGTTGGGAACCAATGTGACAATACCCGGTGCAAATTACAAATATTCAAGTTGACATCACTTTCATTATTCCCAAGTTAATTAATGTCAAAGGAGTTCAATGGCTTAAGTGACCGGGTATTGTCACATTGGTTCCCAACGAGGAGGAGTTCCCACACAGGTGCGGGTAGGAAGACTGGGCAATGAAGGAGGCGTGGGAGGAGCAGGGCCCAGCTGAACGTAGATGTGATTTAACCCGGGGCTATAATGTGGCACATAATATAAGAAAACGATAAAATCAGACATACATCATGACATTGGTAAATTTATGTTGATGTTGTTTTAATGAGAACAATGTATTCACAAAGGATATTTCCCGTTGGATAGGTTTTGTGTAACCCTTTGGAAACAATTTACGTGACACTCGATAAGTTATTAGTGTAGTAACTTATGGAATTCGGTTCAATGTGTCCATGTTTTCTCATACAAGAGTGATGGTAGGATATGAGGAGTTTAGGTAGTGCCAATATCTCTTTTGAACGCAATTTGAACTAGATATTTAACTGCTAAATATCCATCCGTTGGAGGCCTTGAAATGATGTTCAATGCCACTTTGTGACATAGTATACCTTGGCCACTTCACACTATTGTCAAGGGCCATGACCGTGGAATTACGTGGGCCATTGAAACTCATGAGAAGTTCGTACCGTGAAAAAAAAACTGATTTTTGCTTGGTCACGGGCCTCCAAGTAGAGTGTAATGACACATCCACTGGTTATTGGGTCCAACCGTGATGAGGGGTATTACTTAGGACTAAATAAAAAGGGGTATTTACACTTCATAAGCATTTATGTTTGAGAAAATAATATTAATTAAAACTATAAACCATCAATCGTGCATCAATCAAATGTGATGACAATATCTATGGTTGTGCTAAGTCATGATTGTAAACCTATGTAAAGTTCAAAATAAAAACATGTCATAAGTATTTAAAAGAGTGTCAAGGACTGTGGAAAAAACGTGACGCGTGACACAATTTTGGTACACCTTATTGATGGTGGACCCTATTCCATTATCGTCCTGTTCATGTGGACATGTCTTGACAATAAATTACGATAAATCAAGGGTTATGACATAAGTTTGAAGTGTCATGGTTTGCTTATTTTTGTAGTAGGCCCCCCTCTTTGAGATTTGCTTGACACAAAGTTTGATAGACCCTGAAACATTATCCATTGCATGCCACATAAGATCCTGTGCAAATATTTTATCGTTAGAAATTGTCTCGGTCCATTAGATCCTCAAGCTCTAGTGTCTAGTGAAGTGTTATTGTCGCGGCCTTTCCCAGCAGTGAGAGATCTTAGATTGAGCAATGGTCACCGGTCCTCAAGCTTTGAGGTAGATGAAAAATCAATTGGTACAACAATTGCAACATTGTACATCTATAATCTTTCCCCCAAAAAAATCACAAGGAATGACAAATAATGTTGGGTTAACATTTAGTGTTAGTGACACTATACCATGGTTTACAATTAGTATTGAGCAAGACAATTAGAATTGGTGACACTAAATATCATATTTAGTGTACCTATTTTGAGTTAACTCTTGCGTTTACTTCTCCGATTACATTGGATTGGTGGTAGAATTGCTTAACCCTTTAAGTGCCCAATGAGGTGATATAGTAGTTGATGGATGATTTCGAGCATACTTTTTCATTAGATGGAAGCTTCATGAAACATCACTCCTTACGTCAATAAAATTCACAATAAAATTTGCTTTCGAATGGCATATGCCTCATGGTCAAGTGGCATGTGCATATTTCTTTGTAAACAAAGAAAGTTATTTATGTCAATAATATCATTTGTTGGAGAACTCGGGCTAGTTCACTTGGAGTCCCAAGTTCCAAGTCCCATTCATGTTAGCAAGTCCTAACATGAATGTAAAATCCCATTCATGTCAACAAGTCCCAACATGGAGATAAAATCCCACTCATGTCAGCATGTCCCAACATGGAGGTAAAATCCCAACTTTTGAGCCTCATAATATATTAAAGTATGATAAATTTTCTACTATGGTAAGACCTTGATTATTTTATGCAAAAAAATCTCAGGACTTGTGTTGGAAGTTGAGTCTAGCATTTTGGTCAACTTTAGGACTTGGGACCTTGTATGAACCCACTATCATAATATGAGGAGGTTTTGAAGGTTTTAAGGTTCTAAGATGAAATTCACTTGCTTCGGTTTCTTTGATATTGTTGAAAACCTTGGACTTCATCCAATTAGACAAAATTTCAGGTGGAAATATATTATTATGAAAATTTTAGAATTTAGAATTTTCAAATACCTCTATATTAGTATTTATTGGATTCTTATTGTAATTTAGATTCCAATCGTACAAATGCAACCCAAATTTCAATCTCTACACGTTTCATTTGCACTCGGGGAGGCGACTATTGGAATTTTAAAAATCCATATGAGATAAAAGAAAGGGTCTATTTAATTCGTTTGGCGTAAAATTTATAATTTCGTTAGATCTGCCATATCATTGGAAATATGTCCCCTACATGAATATATATAAAATAGGTGGTGGGTAATTCCTCCATTTTAGTAATCAACAAAAAAGAAGAAGGTCATAGACATAGAATCCCCCTAAAAGTGTGTAGTAGGTCCAGTAGAAAAATTATGGCTTCAACTACTTGGATGAAGGAGTGTGTAGTTTCTGTCCAAATTTAATGCGTTGGTGTGGAGGGAAATGTTGTGGGATTTTTTTTTGGGGGAAGGAATGTGTTTGTGCTCCTCCACGGCCATTGAGTTTTGCAATGGCGCTGAACATGTGGGACTTCACTGGATGCTTAGAACTTGACAACTTTCACTGTCACCCACAACAACTTTATGCGATTGGTTTTGGTTTTGTTACAACCTCAGTCCTCGATCGTCAAGCTCACGTTACTTTATGAGCATAATCTAGGGTTTTTTTCTTCTTGCAAATTGATGGTGTAGAGTGACCACTTCCTTTGCAATGTTTTCCATGTGTATTTTTTTAGAATTTAGCTTTCATGGTTTGTCTTATTTTTGTTGGTTTTGTGATGACGAGTTTATTTTGGGGTTTTGGGTATGGTCTTGCAATATCTAAATTTAGAATCACAGTTTGGCATGGGAATGAAATAAATCAAGGTGTATATGCTCACTAATGAAGGAGCATCTCTAGAGTGCATTGGAACTATGAAGGGGGTGGATGGAGAATCTTTAGCTGACCTAAGAATGCGTCTAGAAGAATAGAAGGTTTTAAAATTTGAATTCCAATATTGGGATCCGGATGTGTGTTGTAGAGTGGCAACCAACTAGTCTTGAATCCCTTCATGACCTTGAGGATAAGGTTTTAATTATCCTAGGATTTTGAAATCGCAACAATGCTTCATGAATAGTTGGTGTAGAACATGTTTTCTAAATTAGTAGGTGTTATTAAATCTATGAAATTCTCTTGCTTCATTCAAAGATGTTGTTTATTAATGAACACTTGATGGTTGAAGTGATAAGCATATATTAGAATTTTCAGATGCATGAAGACGATAAGTTAACTCTCAATCCAAATTCGAAGAAAATTAAGTATTATGTTTCCCTAAACCTTGTATTTGCACCCTTTCTTGTTGTTTGGTCTTGTATAGATTTTTGAATGAGCATGTTTGATTTTCTAAATTTGAAAATCTAGTTTTATGGCCATGGAATTATGAGAATTAAGGGTGGCATGTGGTTTATTCTTCATCATTTTTTGTTGTTGCTTTTACTTGTCCTGCTAATAGTGTCCAATATGCCAACATTGCATTGGAATTTTGTTGCTACAACAACCATTTCTAGATGATCGATGATGCGTTACAACATTTGGCTACCTCATCGTGGTAGACGTGGAGGATTGCGCTTTGCCTTGGAGGAAGACAAGATGAAGTGGTTGGAGACTTCGAAGGTTGCTCCCCTTCATGCCATCAACTAGTTTTAGATATGCGTCGTCATTGGTGCCAACCTCTCAAGATTTATTAGTCTTATCATGATGTTGCAGAGGATGTTAAACATGTGTCTTCATAATATTGAAAGGTACATAATTATATCCCAACCCTTCACATTGTAAATATTTGTTACAAGGTTTGAATGAGACTATAGTTGAATGTGTTTGTGAACACAATCAAAGTAAATGTTTTTTAATTTTTGTATTTATTTTTTTCGTATTCGAATGCAACCTTGTTTTTCTGGAATAGGTAGTTATGCAAAATTTCATGTCTTGTCATAACTGATTGTATTTCTTGTTTTATTTTATCTGTGTTTACAACTTGTCTGTTTGAGCTTGTATATTTTGTTATCTCCATGTTTATTGGTAACCCTTTAAGTAGTATCCAAGTGCTATTTGTTATGTTTTGAATGATACTTTGAATGATTAAGGATTGGTATTATTAATTGGAACCAAATGAATGACAATTTGAATGATATGGAATGTTTGTTGCTCACATAGTCGGTTTCGCAATGCTATAGTATTCCGTCCATTGTTTGGTACTTGTACGATTTATAAAACAATATTGTGCCAAAACTTAGCCTCTCTAAAAAATTACAAATAAATACAGGGTGCTTTAAAAAAAAAGTCAGAGTAGCTTTTTATCTACAAATAGGGAGGATAATAAATATTATGAGGTGTATAAATATCCCCCCATTATTGCACGTGGTTACGAAATGTAAGGGGGTGTGATTACCCCAAGCATTGGCAAGCCAAAATCAAATCAAACATTCAACACACTTCATGAGACATTCTTAGTTTTGGTCTAATCATGGACGCATTTAGGGGTTAAACAATGTGCTCTTGGAAAGGAGTGGATGAATGAGTGAGTGAGTGAGTCCATTGCTCTGGAATATATTGGTAATTGATGAATATTGATTTCTTAAATGTATGATACAATATAGGTATGTTAGCTTAATATGACCTAGAAGATGAATGCACACATCATCTGAATTATGAAGTGTATAGTTAATGGCATTGTCACATGGTCGAATGAGAGGTACACTAGACATTTGTTTTGCTAGGGCTCACAATATTCTATCTTGTTTCACGATAAGTATGTAACAATAAAAGTGTGGCAACCAAAGAGGATAAGGATACACATGCTTGACATAGTTTGTTGGTATATAACATATGAATATTACCTCTATAATAACAATGTTATCAAAAAAATCATCATTAACTAAATCAAACCCTTAATATATAGCGAGAGAAATGGTAGGTACAACTCTTATATACATGTTGTGTTTGTTTCATTAGTATCTCTAGCTATATAAAAAAATTAAAAAGCTCATTTTACATAAATATTTCAATCAATAGCAACGTTTAGATTAGATTTTGGGTAGCATGTCCAAAATTTTATTTTTTCTTGGGCAGCCCCCCCCCCCCCCCCAAATTTGTTTTTGGGACAGCCCATAAAAAATTGAAATCCTTCGGACAACCTCCATAATTACTTGGAAGGTGTAAGTATAGACCTTCGAACCCACAAACATTTGTCCTTGCTCATGTCCTAGCTTCGCTCTTACCTCTTTTGGTGCAGACCACTTCTGTGGATGTGAGTTTTTTGCAAGTGCCTCATCCGAGCAGACAACTTCACAAATTAATCAGAGAGAGTGAAACACATGCGGAGAGAACAACAAGGATGAGATTCATACCCCACTCTGAACAAAATTTGCTAGAGGTCACCAAGTAAGGACATGTTATCTAATTTGCAGGTCAGAACTTGAGGAATCCAACACTCGAGATAAGAAAATACAGCTCAGCTTTTCTTACAGAACATGTAGAATTTGTGTATGACAATAGATACAGCACACAAAAATAGATTTGTTCAATTTACATATGCAATTTGTGAACAGGTCAACACTTTTGACATCAGATAACTGCAAACCCATTGCAGGTCTGCCACAATGTACTGCACTGATGTGTAGGATAATATATCTTGTTGGAACAAGCTTGAAACTATTCACCAGTCAGGATCAAAATACAGAATCGGGTATATATATAATATTTTTGCACACATATGCTAAAGAGAGATCACCGACTAAGCATTTATCTATGTAGCAAACTCAAATGTGTGCAACAAGATCATATACTTACCCGATGCTGTGTGTTGTTCTTCAATGGTGAATATTTTCAAGCTAGGTGACGAGATCACCATTGCTGCAAGACCACTCACTTCGCTTGACGAAATCCAACACTCAGTAAGATGGATAATAAAGCACAACTTTCTTACAAATCAGTTGCAGTTATTGTATATCAATAAGTTAGATACAGTGCACACAAGGCTAGAGATAGCATTTGATACAGTTTCATACCAATTAATATATCCCTGCAATTTGTGGATCAGAGCGAAATTTTTTACGACAAGAATTTGCAACTCAGTATAAAGGTACTGAAGTGATATCAGCGGAAGTAATATACACCTTGCTGGACCTAGCTTGAAGATAATCGCAACTGAAATGGATATATCCAGAATCGGGTTATGTAATCTTGCTGCACACATTTTTGAAAGATCGGAGAGGCTTGCCGGATTGCATGCCTTTGTTTTCATGGTATCCAGCTACTTCTTGACCAGAATAGCCAACGCAACGTTGGCTCCCGGCGAGTTGCAACAGAAGACTGCCTTGTTTCTCTGACAGTCAGCAATGGCATGCTTTTCAACGCGGTCCCACAGCTTGGACGCCATGTCTGCGCCTATGTGGGCCTCCACAAGGGAGTGAAACAACGTTTTAGCCATGTTCATGGCCATGGCACCGTACACATCGGGCTTTGCAATCAGGTTCTTGTTGTCTGCCGTTGGAAGGAAATCAATGTCTTGCCAAATGTCGAGAGCCTTGATGTGGAAGGCGGAAGTTGCATCTACGGCTTCCTTGATGTCAGCGTAACTCGGGAAGTAAACGGGGACGTTGAAGGAATCCCTCGTCTCTTCGGTAATCAAATCCTGTGAATATATACATCATCAATCATTCACGATGTCAGAATGTAGTGATGTAGTTACAGACTCTGAGAAAAGGAAGATGAACAACAGGTCAATAGCTTCAAATTTTCCACCGAAGCAGAAGCTCTATGATGTGCTTACAGTACTGCACGATTAATATGTGCAGAAGTTTGGGAGCGCCTTTTTTGACCATTTCTCTCTTTCCAGCTACTTTTTTAGTAGTCTTGATTTCTGAATGGTGAAGTTTAACGAACTGTGGCTTTTACAGAACTACGAACACCATCGCTGGCTTGGTCTATATGGATGAAGATCACATGAGAAATAAAGACGTTCATAATTTGGGCAGAATCTGTGAGATGCAACGAGATTAAGCTTACACCGGCTAGAGGGAGGGATTTCTAGGGGGCTGGACAAGGGAGTCGCAGTTTGCACTAACCTCATCAACGAGGTCCTGCCACGCAAGTTCGAACAAGCCGGACATTGGAGCACTCAATCCTACAGGTGAGCCGAACTGGATCTCTTTCCTCTCTTCGTCCTTCCTGCTCAAACATATCAGGAATAGTAGCCCACCGGTCGCCAATTCAGTGGCACGGTTGGTGAAAAACGCGAGAAGATTTTTCTTGGACACTTTCGAATATTCTTCAGCGACTGCGGGACTCCCATTGTTAATCCATGCTCGACCTTTATTGTATGCTGGGGAGGTCTTGTCCAATACGGACTCCGGAATCTGCATCTCAGAAGCGACGAATTGATATAAGCGGTAGTATCCTGGAGTGGCGAGGAGAAGCTACGAAAAAGAAACACATTCATAACGTATCTCCGGCACGTGTACCGCAACCTTTCTCCATTATCTCACTACATGACGACGAGCGTACAACAGCAACGTAGAAATGAGATGCGCACCGAAATAATGACATAGAGTTCAAGCATCTTGGTAAAGAACCTCAACTGCTCTAAGTCTTGATAACACTTCATCTGTGCCAAAAGTTTCTCATGAAAATACCAAGAACTTCTTAACTTCCTATTACATTTTGGACGCACTCATTAAGTGGCCTGGTTACGTGCACCGGCAGTTTATGTAAGCCAATAAAGAACACAGGCTGATTCAGGAGCCTGGTGTAGAAAGAGGCTCAAAAGTGGAATAAAATACATCGCTACACAACTCTATCGATAAGTTGGATTTGGATAAGAGTAGGACGAGACGAAGCAAAATGCGCAGCGAAGATCATCCTGGACACTGTTATTAAGAGTTGATCGATACCTCTGAAATCCAGTGCAAAGACCACGCACAATTAATAATGTGGAGGCTGGCTTGTGGGAACAGACGATCGTAGAATGATCCTGGAACCGCCGCGGCAAAGTACGGTTTAGGTTTTTCGGAGTTGTCACCAGGTCCGCCAGTGCCCTCGTTTTCTTCTTCCTCGCCGAGAGCCAGCATTTGCAAGAACAGCGTGTTGAAGTCGTTCGTCGGAAGGTCTGAGAAGAAGTACTGAATTTCTGGCACTTCTAGCGACCGCGGCCTGCACGCTTGCCGCACACAATCAGTGATGTAATCTGCGAACGTAAGTGCGTTGGCCCCAACTGAGCATCCCAGATCCGCAGCTCTAATGGGACCTTCTTTCGGGAGATCAAGCTGGCGGATGGCTTCTCCTAAGAATGGTTTGAGGGCATCATTGATGCTCGCTTGCCCAGAGGAATTTCTCGTATAGCTTGCTTCTCCGACCCCCTTTCCCATTCGCAGAGTGGCTGAAAGTGGAGTACTGGGAGTTCCTGGGGATGCAAATTTCTTTAAACTCTCTTCAGAACGCCCGGGAATTACAAGATTGGCCGCATGAATGTCGGACCTCTGTAAGATTCCTGACTTCTTCTCTTCTGCCATTACCACCTCCTCAGCTCCCATTCTATGGATGCGTCGGTGTGTCAAGAGGATGGACGAAAAGCTGCGTCTTCAACAACCCCGACAACTGATTCTAAAACTGTCAGCACTACCTTTAAACAACGACTCCTTCGAAGCGAGATGTTTAAGACACAGGTTAAGGGTTGAGCTGTACTAGTCCCATGGCTCTATAAAAAAACCTTAGCGTCCGCGACGGAAGATGGTATGTAGATTCACACAGTAGATAAAACATCTCACTCAATTCATCAAGACGCCTAAGACACTAAGAGGGCATTAATCCGAATGTCGTCTTAAGTTTTAACAGATGATAAAGGCACATGAAACTTAGATGTTGAGTGTCCAATTTCCTACGGCGGGTAAGCCCACGCGCGGGATTCACACAGCGGATTCGAAACACTTAACACAAGGAGAACTACTATAGTCGCCTTCCAAGTGATCAATCCACTTCGTCGCCTCCAGGACACGGAATTTACACAAAATACAGTAGATTCGATACACCTAACACCAGCAGAACTATGGCTGGCAAGTGGTAAGAGAAATCCAACAGACTGGAATTAGGTGCATAGACAAGTCTGAACTCGTGGACATGCAACTCGCAACCCGCTGGAACCGGTACGGTGGGATCGATTCTCAAGAGCTCATTATAAGATTTGAGAGTGACCAACCCTCTTCGACCGGAAAATCACACGGCAATCACACAGAACACACGGGCGATTCTACACACTTAACACCAGCAGAACCATGAACATCCACCAAGAACGCATAGTCTCAGCCAGGTTATAAGTATCAAGGCAAAACGAACCGGTCGAGGTTGCAACTCTGCAGCAATCACCGGCTTGCAACTCGCAAGCTGCGGGAACGGAGGTTGGAAACGGTCCGGAGACGAGTCTTCGGAGATCAATGTAAGTGGGAGAAAGGTGAGTGTGGCTGACGCCCCATGCTGCTGTAGTTCCTGCATCTTCGACCTCACGTGTTGGTTGGACCCATTTGTGTTAGAACAAGCAAAACTAATCACCGGAGGATTTGGAGCGAGATTAAGAGCACATGCATGATTTGACGTCATGCTGATACAGTGGCCATGACGCTGCGGTCGTCTCGCACCAGAAGAATATAAAAAAGTATGCTCCAAGATTGCACCAGAGCATCTGGGAAAAGAGTCCACACGCACCCGCACCTCCACGGCCGCCTCCGGTGAAGCCGCCGAACAATACGAAAGGCTGGACTTAGGAGTTATGGATGGATGATATACATCCCGTCAACGAGCTTCCTCTTTCATTACTATGGATGATATATCAGTGAACCGGATGATTATCGTGAGTGAGCATCCCCAACTTCCCAAGTCCCTGGCTCCCACCGATGGGGCGTGATTCCCAGTTGCCAGTGGTCGTCGTCGCTGACTCAACGGTGGAGATCCTCCACCTGGCGTGGCGGGCCCACTATGGCTGACCTGGAGCAAATTTGTTCCACGCTGCCCGGGTTGGGAGCTGCCCCGTTTGGGAGGCCATGGGTTTCTATCATGCTAAGGGCCAAGTTCCATGTGCCGGTCCCGGTTCATTTTGTAAATGGGTAAGAAACGGGTGACATCATTCAAAAATGGCTGATGTCACTCATTTTATGAAGGGGTACTTCTATGTGGGGTGCCGGTTTATTTCGATTTCCTACTTTCTAATCAAATTTGATGAGTTATAAGACATGACACTTTGTGAAGGTCACCGGCAATGAAGGTCATCATCATTTAACTTTTCATATTTGATTTGCACATCAATTTTCATACATTTATTGAATGAATTCCAAATTATGTGTTGTTGATATGCATAGATTGGTACTACTGTCATCTATGGAAATATGTAAATATTTATATATATAAATTTTTTAGTTGTAATTGTCATTGTACATTATTTATAAGTGATTTTTGATACGTTTTATTTTTTGAACCCAACACGTAACATGGGCCATCATTAGTACATATTGACTAGAATTAAGATAACAATAGTCTATAATGAATTTAAAGTAAAAGCACATAGTTCATTATTTTTGTGTTAACAAATTTGCAAAAATAACATGCGTTTACATGGTTTAGGGTTTGCCTCGTAGAAGAATTAAATTATTACAGAGGAGAGATTCCTCATGTGATTGTCAATATGTGGTTCAATGATTGGGGAGAACCGACAGTTAGTTACAGATGAACCGGTTGAGTTTGAGAAATAACCGGTTGAAGTTCAAGATTGCAGGAAAATTACCGATCAATTTAGAGGAATTTATAGAATATACCCCAATTTAACAAAGGAAAACCGGAAGATGTCAACATGTAACCGATTGGACTTGCAAACACTAGGATCTCAACCGATTATGCCCAAAAATCTCCCCGATCACTGATGTGGTTTAGCTTATTAACGCAATCCATGAACATTCTGATTACTTTGGCCAAGATTGGGTAAAAGGCTATAACATGACGACCTAATTTAGAATCACAATTAATCTAAGAATGTCAACAATTTTGAGTAATGTTGACTACATTGTAGATTTCAAGTTACACTAATTTTTAAAAATTAAATGCAAGACTATACCCAAGTGCCCCCGGTTTTGGTCTAAGTAAATGGCCTACTCACTACTGGATTGTTGTTTGGGTAATTAGAGTGAGGCGAGTGGCTGTCAACATTGCATGTGCTGATACATAGAGATTTTTTAAAGTTTGAACCCCTAATTGATAATCTAATTGTCAATGTAACCACTACATAAAGTGAAATAATCATGTGTTTGTTTTAATAAAATTTAATTTTGACACCTAAATGATACCAAAATAGTCTTTTAAATATTTCATGAGTGTTTCCTTTGGTTTGTTTGCCTTACACACACACACACACACACACACACACACACACACACACACACACACACACACACACACATATATATATATATATATGTATATATGTATATATAGAGAGAGTTAAGATCTAGATTATGAAAACATCATAAAATACATGTTCCCTAGGAGTACTCCTCAAAAGAAAGGACTTGAAGAACAAATTGGCCTTTAGTATCCAAGGGTGTACCCTAGGTGACCGGTTGATCCGGTCACCGGAGCTTTCTAACCGGCACTTGTCCTTCTTATGCCCGTTAGGACTGCCGGTCCTTTGGCACCCGTTCTTGCACAACACAAAATGTGGGACACCCATTCATGGGGGGTACCAGTCCTTGGGTGAGAAGGATGGGCACCTATGATCGGGGAGAACCGGTAGTTAGTTACAGATGAACCGGTTGAGTTTGAGAAATAACTGGTTGAAGTTCAAGACTGCAGGAAAATTACCGATCGCATTAGAGGAATTTTTAGAATATACCCCAATTTAATAAAGGAAAACCGAAGGATGTCAACATGTAACCGGTTGGACTTGCAAACACTAGGATCTCAACCGATTATGCCCAAAAATCTCCCCGATCATTGATGGGCACATGGCACCACCCTCTTTTCACCGGCCCACCCATTTATTCTAAAAAAAGCGGACCGGGACCGGCACATGGAGCTTGGCCCTAAGTTCTAAGGGAAGTGAAGTTAGGGAGGGGCTTGACATTAGGCTCTTGGTCTTATAAACTTGGGGTCTAATCGGTCAATATCCTAGTGTTTTCAAGTCCAACCAGTTACATGTTGACATCTTTCGCTTTTCTTTAAATTCCTCTACATTTTCTAAAGACTTGAATTTTAAACGGTTATTTCTCAAACTCAAGGGGTCATATGTAACTAAGCAGCAGGTTTCCATGTTCATTGTAACATACCCCGTAATGGAACTTATTTGTGAACCTCAGCTTAAGACTGGGTTTCAATTCAGATGAACATGCATGATTTGGTCATTATCTTAATCGGACATCTATATTTGATTGATGTATCGTAACGTGTGGATCTAAGAACGGACACCATAAAGACTTTTGATTAAAAGAAATGGGTTTCTCAAACTAGGAATATTTTTCAATTAGGGACCGTCAAAACTTGGTGGTAAATGGTGCCACATTAGTGCTATGTCTATGTTGTACTCCCCGTTTTCAATACTCATTAATAATGTGTATTTAAATGCTACTTCTGACATATTTTGAAAGAGAATAGCATACCATGATCATCATGGCAAAGAAAGAAATTTATTGGGTTTAAAGCTTTATCTAGAATATTCTTATCATCTTCTAAGCAATTTAGGATTAATTTTTTTCTTCTAACTCATCACATTCACAGTTATCAAATTTTTGACATAAAAATTAACATGGTTGGATTAGATCAGAAATTAGCATGACAGAAACCCATGGGCTCCCAAACTAAACAGTACAAGGAACAAAAGCTCAAGGTCAATCATGGTTGCCTTGCCTTGCCATGTGGAGGAGATATTCATTGTTGGGTCAATGATGACATTAAGACTTGACACATGAGCAATGTGCCATTGGGGCAATAGAGGAGCTGCCATGAACATATTACGGGCTTGTGGGAACGTGGGAACATTGAAGTCGGAACACATGAATGTCGTGTGCTCACATAGGAACGTTTATACGAGAACATGGGAACTGTATGGACATCCACGTTGGCCTCCACAATATGCACCCTGTTCATCTCTTGCTAATACTACATATAGAAATTGCAATATTAACTTTGAACTTTAATATGCAACACTTCACATTGGATAAGTCAACAAGAGAATGACCCTCATTTGATAGGTGTGAAACACATACAATGCTTGCATGTCCATTTCTCAACATCAAAACCTTCCATTAAGGTTGTCACGGGTACACCATGACAACAATATTGGTATTATTAGCATGTTAAGTATTGAAATCAACAAAAATAATTCCCACTAGCCTCGAGACGCCATGATGGTCTCCCGTGGACTAGCAACCCAAAATTATTTAGTAACAATGCTAGTACTTGTCGTAGTGGCCCACGCTATCAACCACGACACATGCAAGAAGTAATTATGATGTCTCATTTCTATCGCCCTCTGTATTTCCCCCGTCTTTGATCACAAGCATCCACGAACCGGTCATCTACCAATTGCATAGCCATGACCTCCTTGTCGCACACTCACGACACCAATGTCTTCCTCAACCACCCTTTGTCCACGCCCTTGTGCAGAACAACGGCGAAGGTTGTCTTTGGCAAATTCAATCTGCTCTAGTGAAATAGTAATCTTAAGGGGCTCAAAATCTTCATGTGCGGGTAAAGGCCAAGTTGCCAAGATGCAATCGATTGGTTACCAGTCGGGAATGGAGTATTTCGAATCACGTTTCCACTTGAAGTTGGTGTTTGAGTCCCAACCGTTTCATTTCTTTTTTTATATCTCTAGCATTTGAAGTGGGAGTGAATCATTGTACAAGAATTTAATGGGGATGCTCCCCAGTGACGTTCAAGTTAGGTGGACACAAAGTACGGCACACCCAAATGGGTCTATCAATATTTTGTTATTGGGGATGAAGTATAAAGAAATGTCCCTTGTGCACATTCTCAACAATGCGAAAAGCAGGTGCAAGACGAAGGTTTGAGGGCCCCACATATTGGTGTTCTTTGCGAAGTTTGCCAGTATGCAAGAAATGATGTTTGTTTACTTCGATTTTATAGCACGGCGAGAATCCCTCTCTGACTGGCAATCCCGCAATGTATACATATGTGAGGGGTGCATCTAATGCCTCCTTCACCCCGGTCCAAAATTGTAAAGGATGTTCGTGTGAACCTTTATATGCTCTGGTTATGTCATGGTCGCATTTTGATTGCTAGTAGTCAATAAACTCTTGCAAACCGACAACCACATCTTCTAGTTTGGCCATATCTCAAGGTGTTATAGAAAAATGGTCCCTTGTGGGAAGAACCGGCTCCCACTTTATATCCGATTTCCACATTAGTATGCCATCTTTGGGCAAGCATTCATCATGCGTATTGAATACTCTGTAATGCATAACATGCCAACCATCATCCCGGACAATGAATTTGAATTGTTGGGCTTTCATATGCCTAATGAGTTTGTCCTGACCATCAAGAATGTATTCATTAACAAAGACCCTCCAATCTAGGAGTTCCTCTATCATATTTGGAATGATAGGGACCTTCTCCATGTCCATGTAAGATTTCATTAGCAAGGGGATAGTGGGGTAATCATGTTCACCCAAGTCCATACTCCATCTACCAAATGTAGTGTCGATGTCGTCATAGGTATGACCAACTATAAGACACATGGACCTTGGTGAATATCCATTTGGCTATGAGCATGGACCAAAATGCCTTCACGAACCTACATTTGTTGTCATTCCAACAATTATCAAGCTGAACATGCAAAACGGGTGGAAGAGGAATAAACGGGATGGGCTCCATGGGTGAAGCTTGTAATCCTTGCAAACATATATCACTCCCATAAAGAACAACACAATAATGAGGTGATTGTTTGGCACCATGGAAAAACTCGCGAGATGAAGACGATGGGGGTTGTTTAAATCGCGAAAGAGTCTCACGAATGAGTCTATAGCATGGTTGCAATCGCCATGATACAAATCCAATGCATAATGAGCATATCTTTCATCTCCATGTCCATGAGCCGTCATTATTGTTATCAAAAGTGGTAGTTTCGTAAACATAACAATGTTTTTATTCTTGCAAGCGAAGCAAAAAGCGGCAATTTTGCCATGGTCCATCTTGTCGTGAATGATGGTCAATACCTTTAGGGGATGTTCAATAGAGAGAGCCATCATGCATCGGTAAGCATTACGAGCGGATTTTTGTTGCGTTTGGTGCTTCTCCAACTATTTTGAAAAACCAGTGTAGGCGGCCAAACCTTTAACATGTTGGAGAATAATAACGGCAAGTGAATCACATTTTCCACAACGGGCAAAATTATCACCAGCCTTCTTTTATACGTAGTGCTTAAAAAAGAGGTATGTCTTATCTGGCTAAGAGTCAAAACAAAATCTGGTAGCAAACCACATTTCTCATTTACCTAAAAATTGTACCACATGCAACCGCTAGTGAGACACCCCACAAGTGAGAATGTAGTTGGATTGTCATCATTATAATGGAAACACATTTCCAACGGACCAAGTGAAACTTTAACAATGTCAACGACTCCGCAGACTTGGTTGATTGTAACTAAAAAATTCTTCCATTTTGTTCCGTGAGGCAAGAACATCTTGACTACTCGAGTGCCGTTCGGCAACGTGCAAGCCTTATGAGGCATCATGTTTGCTTTGTCCTCAAGTAAGGTGATAAGAGTGGCAGCCACTTGTTGAGTGGACACATGATTCCGTTTGGTGTTCAAATTCTCATGGTCTCATAGACGTATACCGCACTTAAATTCCTGATGGTTTCTATAGAATGTTGTTTTTTAGATCACAAATATGTACATCAATGCTATGACGCATATATCACGTCCATTCAACACACCATGCACTACATGGAACGACAACCCATCCGGTGAGAACATCGTATATATCCTTGGTATGGGAGATCCGGATCCAACCTTGAGATCATGGTGGACTCCTTGGAAGAATGGGCGACAAAATTGGGTTATAGTGTGCTATGGAGGCTTATATAGTCAGGTCTAATTGATTTGGTGGGAAAATTGTGTAATCCCCTACTGCAAATTTGCGGGTTCCTTCTTTCGGTATGGTTTTTTAACCCTGGATGCTTCTTACAAAGGAACGAGATGTGTTTTTGGTGTCCATAGGTGGGTATTTACATATATTTATAGTCAAATATATAGTAAAATATCTAGTGATTGCATTAAAAAAATTTGATTCTACGTTGTGTGGACACTTTTGGAAGATTTTAATGGTTTTTGGACATCCTCATATGTTATGTGGAAGCAATTTTTTCTTGGTCATCTCATGAATTTGACAATCTTATTCTTATATATATATCCATTTTTGCTTGAACAATTCAAAGAGATCATTGTATTAAAATGAAAGCTTTGTATACATTATTTCTAGAATTGTGTAAATTTTGGCCAATTGAATACCACCACTGTGGTCTATGAGCCCAAAATGGGGTCTCACATGTGCCCTTATGTTTTTAAAGTTACAAAGTTTAGGATTTTGTGAGCCCAAAATGGTGCTCATATGTGTTCTTAAGTCTTTTGAGACCATTAGAAGTGATGTTTTAATGTTTATTAATTATTTACAAAAATATAAAAAGAGTGAAGCTTGAAGGAGTTATGTTTAAGCATTAGGCTTGTGTGGAGTGGATTGATTAAAAGATTAGTAGTGTGAGAAAACTCCTTAGTTGGGGAGCGTAGTAGGTGGAGAACCAAGGGTAGTTCCTTGAGTTAAAAGTTTGAATTAGGATCTAGGTTGTTCGTTTGAAGGACAAAGGCTTAGAAGATAAGATGAGAGCCTACAAAGTAGGGGAGGATTACGAAGGCTTATCTTGAGGGTGCTCACCTACTCCCTCTCAACTTACTATATAAGCCCTCATTCTTCCCTCTCTCTTCCTCTTTCCTTCGTGCTCCTTGGCACCCCACGTGTTATAAGTGTGGGTGTGTGGGAAGCAAGATAGAAGCACGTGTGTGTGCATGACTTTAAGGTGAAGAACCAAGACTAGTTGGCCTTTAAGTAGGCTTGACCTCTTGTTAGGAGTAGTGTAGTTTGGAAGTATTTAGAATTTAATTTATAGTCTTCAAATTGTAGTGCTTGGATTTATATTATCCACACCTATAATTATTTAGACTTGCAAAGTTATGTTTGTGAAACATTGGAGCATTCAGTTTTGTTGGACTTACAAAGTTATATTATTGAAGTAGGTGAGCTTGTGTGTGTGTGGAGTAAGAGAGAGGCACGTAGGTGTGCGAGGTTATAAGGTGAAGATTCAAGATCAATTAGTCTTGAAGATTAGCCTTACATTATTAGATGTGGTTTAGACTCAAGGCATTCATGAAGAAGTGTCTAGTTCTAGCATCTAGATTTTTAGTATTAAAATTATAGTATTGGAATTATAGTATTTGAATTTATAGTATTCATTCTTATAGTTTTTAGACTTATGATGTTTAGATTTATAGTGTTGGATTTACATTGGATAGGAGCACTTGATGGTGGTTTAGTATTTGGGGGGCTTAAGGCCGAAGGTTGCTGGAATTGGTATTAAGTTGGGCTCAAGGCCGGTATAAGCCTAGGTTAGCTAGGTAGCTTTTAATTAGTTAGGCTAAGCCTTTGCATGATTGCAATCAATCAATCAAGGCCTAGCAACTTAGTTCGTCCTGAAGTTCCTCACCCTTGATTTATGTCACCCAAAGTTCTTCATCCTTGATTTATGTCATCCAAAGTTCCTCATCTTTGATTTCATCCTAGTCCGAGTGCGGAATTTTGGACTAACACATAATTACCCCATTGCACCCATTGTCCTAGCCTCCTTTGTCTCGCCATCTTTCATTACGGGGTCCTCCACCCTCTCCATTGCACACACACGTGCTCCTATCTTGCTTCCCATACACCCACACTTATAACACGTGGGGTGCCAAGGAGCACGAAGGAAAGAGGAAGAGAGAGGGAAGAATGAAGGCTTATATAGTAAGTTGAGAGGGAGTAGGTGAGCACCCTCAAGATAAGCCTTCGTAATCCTCCCCTACTTTGTAGGCTCTCATCTTATCTTCTAAGCCTTTGTCCTTCAAACGAACAACCTAGATCCTAATTCAAACTTTTAACTCAAGGAACTACCCTTGGTTCTCCACCTACTACGCTCCCCAACTAAGGAGCTTTCTCACACTACTAATCTTCTAATCAATCCACTCCACACAAGCCTAATGCTTAAACATAACTCCTTCAAGCTTCAGTCTTTTTATATTTTTGTGAATAATCAATAAATATTAAAACATCACTTCTAATGGTCTCAAAAGACTTAAGAACACATGTGAACACCATTTTGGTCTTACAGATTTAGATTTGAGTTAAATTTATTAAAAACATAAAAAGAGTGTTGTGATAGTTTTATCGTGTGTTGAGTATTAAGCCGGTGGATGAGTAATTACTACATGGTTGTTAGGTGAATTAGTTTTAGAATTTAGCGATGAGGATTAAAAATGATTTAGGCTTAGGAAGGGGGCTGGGGTTAACTGTTCATTTAGGGGTTACTTGGTGTTCGTTTTAGGGGTCCAAGGATTATTCCCTAGAAAATCATGGGAGTCAGAGGAATGGCTGGTTGAACTCGGTGGCAGCCGACTTAGGAGCTCTCTCAACTAACACACTGGAGCATGCGGAGGCGGAGCCTGGCCGCACGCCTCCGAGGGGAGAGCGAAGAAGGTGAGTGAGGCTGGAATTGCAGCAATGCAGCTGCTAGGTAGATGGAACAAAGAGAAACGAAGGATTGACCGAACATTTGCATTTGGGTATGAGGCGGAGAAGCCTTGGCTGGGCCGAACCAATAGCGGCGGCAAGGTGCGAGGTGATTTCAAAGACCGAAACAATTCGGGAGAGGCCAGTGGAATCGAGAGGCAACAAGGTCAACTATGCAATCTCTTTTCAGTGGGAGGATAAGCTTATAGGATTGATTGTGGCTGAAATTCTGGACTTCAAGGAGATTATTGCATTGCCGAATCCAGACAGTGTGATCTCAACGAGCTCAAAGTGTGAGGCTGGAAAGGGGGATCGCATACCTTCAAGATTCAATTTTTGCAGACTGGATCTTAGGCCGGTAGCTGGAAAAGAACTCCAGTAAGAATTGTTACTAAGGAGGGAGGTTGAAAGAGATTCGAAGGAAGGTTGCCTACTGAGATAGGGTCGAGGAATGTGAAGGCTCGGCGAGGAGAGACCGGTGACGGGGCCAGCAGGGTGCTGGTTATCAGCCAGCTGGGGGCTTGCTGGAGTGAACCCAGACTTACGGGTTATGAAGGGTTGGCGATGGGCTGTGACGGCTTGGCTTAATAATCTAACAACGTGTAATTTGAAGAAGGTGGAGCCGACTGAAAGTATTTATTTACCCTTAAGCCGAAGGGGTTAGGGTTGGTTACTAAGGGGTGTGGAAGATTTAGCAAATGTTAGAGGGTATTGGCGGGAAAATTAGATTAATTAGTGAAATTAGTTAGGATTAGCTGGTGAGTGGCATTAGGGGAATAAGGGAAGTGGGATGGCTTAGCCTTCACACTGTGTTGGGTTCTTTCAGAGAAGTGTGGTAGTTTAGTGGTCACAAGGTGTGAGAGTGTTTGTAAACACTGAGTACCTTGTGATCTATCAATAAAAAGAGTATGATTTATGAATTGTAGTAGAGTTGTAACAAGTGTGACTTAAGGAGACTAAATCGAACACACAATTTAAGAGTATATTGGCCTTGGGCCCTCACTTGGACTAGGACGCAATCAAAGGTGGGGGTTTTGGGCTGATATGGTCCTCTAGCAAGTTCTTGTCATGAGTGAAAATATATACCTATGATCATGGTACCTTTTGGAGTACACTGAGCACATTTTTTGGGCATCATACCATGCTATGGAAGCATATACCACGTGGTGCTATTTCTTTTTTCCCATGTTGGATTGATGAGATGTACGTCGGAATGTGGTCCTTTTGAGTGTGGTAGCTTTTGGACTACACCAAGAACATTAGACACTCTTGAGAATCATACCATACTATTGAAATGCATATTATGTGATACTATTCATTTTTTTCCATGTTGGATGGTATGCTGGAATCCGGTAATTCTATGTCTCCATTAGGGCCCCCAATTGTCATGTCTATATGGTGTACTATGTTCTTTGATCCTCATGTAAACCACATACCAGGTGTTGATCCGATAATTTAAGAAAAATAACCAAATATAACTTTGGGTAACTACGAATTGTAATATTATGCACGAAACTAATTGGGACAATCAGTATAGTCTAGAATAAAGGCGCCCATAACCAATCACTTAAGTGATTATGCGCCAAATCTAAAAAAATTAACGTGGTGCACGTTTTTCCAATTAGGGAGATAGCAATTAGGAATACAATAAAGTTTTGAGTAATTTTATTCCTTAAATTATCATTTCTAATGTAACTGCCATGGTGTCTCCTTGCCACCATGTAGCCATCTTATTGTAGCAACCAAACCCCAGTGTGCTATAGGTTTTGTGTGGGTCTTTACAATGTGCATACAGATGGTCCCCACTGATTTGAACGGTTTGCAATCACAAATAATACAAAGCACATTGTGGGCTGGGTGTTTGAACTGTCTGTAGAATTCGGGAGGCATATTAAAGTGGGCCGTAAGTTTTTGCTCATGTGACTTCCCACTGGAGTTAGATGAGTAGTCCGAATCATGCTCGTGGTCTTCATCCACATCTAGTTATTCCAGAAGGTCAAAAATCCACTTGCAGTGTGCACGGTTGGACATGAGAGGCTCTGATCGATCAAGGGTTGCGTGGGAGCTCCCATCGCAACAATGACATGCACACATGAGTAGGACGTTTGTCCTTCACCTACATTTGTACCTACCTGCACTTGAACAATTATGAAACAATAACGTGTGTGCCAATTAATGACTTGTGCGAGAAATATAAAACACATTTACCAAAAATTGGATTGCGCTTATGAATCCATTTACCTTATATCAATAATTAAAACATACTTTGGTGATGCTGGGTTATTTGACTCCCTTCCTCTAGCAATGTTTTTGGCCAATTCCTCCAAGACTTGCGTTGATTTGTCTTTCATTTGCATGGCCAACCATTGTGCCTTAGATTTCTCTCTTCATTTGATGGTGCCTTGTGATTTCCACTCCCCCCGCCGCCCGCCCGCCCGCCATTGGCTACCTTGATAAGATATCATTGGTCAACTATGAAGTTGTAGTCTCAAAAAACTTTCATTACCAATTAACTTGGTTTGATATCATACTATGACACCATCCAATGCAAAAATTAACAAACAACGACAAGGCTAAACAATAGAATTTTACCTCAAGCTTGGAGGCAGGGTATATTTTCAATATACACAATACTGATCATGCAGTGAAGGTTAAAGACCAAATTTCATCTCATGCGAATAGCAAATACATTCAATGGAGCAGGTGGTTATCACATAATCAGGACCACATTAATTATGTAAGGGTGGAGCAAAGGAGTTAGAGGGAGTACGAGGCGTTTGGTCGGCCAAAGGTTGCGGAAGGCTAGGTTCATCATGTGGGGTGTGAAAGGTTGTTATTTTGATAGGAAATAAAATATTCAGGGTAAAACACGTACTTTACTAGTCAACTATTTTCTCAAGATCAATTATGGTTCACTTGATATATTTTGAGCATTCAATCCAATTTCTTTTCAACACACATTGTCGGCTTCATGTCCATTCTTGAAGCCATTCACCTCTTCTCGTGGAATCTGAATATTACACTTGCATATGAGATGATTAATAAATAGAAATTGGTAGTGCCCATAGCCACTTTCCTCGTAATTTTTGGAGCATACATATGAATATCTAAAACTTGCTAAAAATCATCCAAGGTGGTTGTCAGTTTCAAATCACGTTGGTAGTTGTTTTCCTCATACTTTTTAGAACACGTATGGAATATTATTCCTCATTATCAAAGAAAATATTCTCAAGCTTATTGAATGGTCATGTATTCCCCCTTGCCCCCCACTTTTCCCCCCCCCCCCCCCCCCCCATCATGTTGAATCTTGAACTTAGAATGGTTAACACATTTGGGACACATACTCCAATCTCTTTAAAACAAATACATTACTGGTGCCTGTACTTACGTGCACACCTAACCACATACCACTCAAAATTGAATGAGAAAGATACTCAAGTAAGGTCCCCATACTTTAGTGCGTTGCCACCCCACGTCAACCTCCTAGCCCCTCCCGGCCCCTCTAAGACCCTCTTGAACTCAACATTAATATTTTTATATGCTAGTAACCAATATTTGGGTGTGTTAAATCTTGTATTATTTATGTTGAATTGAAGAAGAATCGTGGTGCTCCGAAGTACAATTTATACATATAAATTGTAACAAAATTAAGGACCCTTTTAACACAAGAGCTTACAATTTTCAAGGGTTTGGAATTCGAATTTGTCAATGAGATATCATCCAAAGTACAAATCATTGAGAGCTTGACCAATTTTCAAACTCTTCATAGTTTGATTATGTACAAAATTTTAGTGTCAAAGCGAGATATCACGAGGAGATTGTTACTAAACAAAAGTGTGTTAACACATGAAGGTCATGCCACAAAATTGCAAAACATAATAATTAAGGTGCTTTTGATTACCTACAATACTTGAAGGTTGCTTTAAGATATGAAGAAGTACAATGGTACTTGATGACTCTATAATGATAAGAATCAAATCATGGTTATCTAGAAGTATGTCTCAATGTAGAAACAACCAATAACTTCCTTATGTAATGAAACTCATTGTATTGTGGCCATACTTGTAGACTCGTTCAATGCACGAACTCCGTACAACTAAATGGTAGGTTCATTAAGGATATGAGCTACGGGCTAAAGACCAACCGTTAAAGTGGATTTTAAAGACATACCAAAAGTACTTGAAGTCCATTGGTTTGAGGCCCAACAAAACATACTTTACAACAAGCCAAACAATGCTTGAAGTCCATTGGATCAGAACCTAACAACTTCTTGACAAAGCAAAACAATGTTCGAAGCACATTGGCGTTGGTCCGATCTCTTTGAAACACATGTCATTTTGGTGTTCATTTTAAGGATGAATGAATGTGATTATGCAAGTAGAAGAATCACATTCTTTAGATATTTTTCTATTGTAGACACTTTTCATATGATATGAGACAATCATTAGTATGAGGTTCTTAGCATTGAACCCAAATCGTGGTTGTACTCAGTTGTCACTTTATTGACAAACTAATACATTGAATAATTAATTCAATACCTCGATAAGTAAGGAACTTCATGCTCATTATTTACTAAGCATCAAAAAGCCCATATTGGAACTCCACAAGCAAACTCTAATATATATATATAGATATATAAATATAAATTGCTTGTGGAGTTTAATATTTTGTTTTTAGAAATAATACTTTAATTACTATCTATAAATATAAGAAATATTAGGATTGGAATTAGAAACAAGATGTGATAAACTTATAAACTATTTTATTATTTTTGGCCCAAAATCACTAATTAATATAATATTTTATAGAAACTAATTATAATTTGCCTACAAAGGAAAAAATTAGATTATAAGTTTAACACAAAGAAAAATATTAGAAAGAACTATATTTTTTAAAATTAAAGGATAGTAATAATTTCATTTTTCCTTTAAAATATTATTCAAAATTATGAAATAAATAAGCAATAGATCATTTGATCAACGGTAAGATTTATCGAGGTTGAAAGAAATTTGAATTGTAAATAAATAAATAAAAACAAATACGTTAGGACCTCCAAAGATCCAGGATCGAGAAAATATTAAAGTTGCAAAGTAATAGATGTTTCAATGAAACTTTGATGTTCCTTAAGTACGATTGTTTCATACGGAGGACAAAGAAGGGATGTAGTATCTTTTCGTTTATTCTTAGTTCACTACATTTCTGTTGCATTAAAAATATTTTTGTAAGATTTAGTCATTGTCGATATTTAATATGTAATCATTTATTTTATTTTTTATTTAGTAGTGTCTAAATATATTTGTCAAAATGGATCTTACATTGTCGAGGCGAATCGGCTAAGTCAAAAGGCGTTTTTGATAGTCAATGTCATTCGCTCGACTTGATTAATCGATTTGGTACTTAATCGCTTCAAATTATTTGAATATCCTAGATTCTTATCATTATCAACTGATCATTGATTATCTTTAGATTAGTCAATCCTAAAATAATCATCTAATTTTTTTTTAGGATTTTATTTACTAAGCTAATTTGTAAATCTAAAGGTCTTTGACTTACGCAATCTATTACTATCTACGATAAAGTAAATTGATTAATTGACAAGTGGGGTTTTTTTAATAAATTAAAATTAAAACCACACTACATGTCAAAAAACTAGTGTATCGATTGAGATATATTTCATTTGTGTATAAGTTTTTGCGTATCAAATGTCAAAAACTAACAAAATTTTGTCAGAATTACATATTGCTTCAATGAACAGGGAGAACTGACTACTAACTTAGTTGGGGCCATTCACGGTTAGGGTACTACTTTTGGCCGTCTAACGGAAAACGGACTTTTTTGGATAACTTCACATGCTTGGTATGCTTAGATTTGTATTGTGAAGCATATTTTGGATCATACCTACATTTCATACTCCATATCGAGTACACTAACAAAGTTAATTTAGAAGGAATAGGGTCATCTAAGATATCCTTTTGATTCCTTAAAGGACATTTAGGAGTGTTGTCTTAATTGTTCACCTTAAGATCAAGGAATGAAATGGACAACAAGAATCAATCGGAACGATCCCAAATTTTTTCCTCACACTCATTGTTCAAGTGTGTACCAATAGAACCAAATATGTATTGAATAGCAATTGCCCAACTTTACATGTGGCACCAAACAAGTCCAAATATACATATAATCACGGCCACACGTAAAAGGAACGTCTAGTATTAGAATTGGACAAAAAAAATTATATGAATGGACACATGACACTTTTACCAAGGTACCAAGATACATAACATGAAATAATTGACCACCAATGCACACCTAAATAGCAAAAAAATGCCACTGATGTGGCCTAGGGTTTAGGGTTTAGGGTGATTATTAAATAATAATAAAAATCTTTCTTGATAAAGCTTATGAACTTTCTACTTATTTATGTAAAATTTATTGATCAAATAATAGTAAATCATGATAAAAACCAAGATCAATGCGACAAAGTCCTGAAGTCCTGTGTCCCGAAAGTAGTACCCTGATCGTGAATGGCCCCAGTTACAATTGAACCTGGTTGAATTTCAGAAATAACCAATTGAAGTTTAGGATTTCAAACATATTACTAATCATTTTAGAGGATATCTATGAAATTGGTGCAATTATAGTAAAGTGGACAATTCTTGATCTTGGCCGAGGTTTAAGTGAAAGTGATTCAAATTTATATACTTATTTTGAATTTTGTGAAAAAATGATTTGTAAACATCTACAAGGTATATTAATTTACAAAACCAAGATATTTTCATTGACAAGAAAATTTAAAAGAAATACACATAGTCAAAATGATGGTACAAGTGATGTGCAAGTAGGTGACATTGAAAAAATATTGTCCAAATTTTGCCAAGAATATGATAAATGTACATCCAACTTATTATCTTACACATTTCTTTTTAATGATGCTCTCAAGTTTAAATTGAATTCAAGGAACATTAAGAAACTAAATTCAAACTATTTAAGGTCATGAAATTCATGTCCAAAACCTAATTGAGCCCTTTTTTTTTGAACATTACTTTTAATTATAGGTTTTAAAGATCCCATCTTTGTAATCTATAATTGAGTATTGAACACAACAATTGAATGCCATCATGAAAAAAATATTCTAATCTAAACAACGTTCTTATAGTGTTTAACCAAAAAACTATGATTTTTAGTATACCGGTGCATTGTTTTGGTCCACTTTGCCATGCTTGCACTATAAACCTCAAATTATATTATATAAAAAACTGAAAGACCACAACATGTAAATGGGTGGACTTTGAAATACTAGGATTTTAACCAACTATGTCCAAAGATATCTTCGAACACTAAGATATGTGGGTGTTATGTGGTTACAATGCAAGCTTGATTGACTCTCCCAGTGTCCCATCCCACCCAAGTATATGATCGGCTTGCAACTTCACTTAGTTTTTTTTTTTTTTTTTTTTTTTCCAAAACAATGGATTGTGCTAAACATGTTTTAAGAAAGGCGATGGAAGCAAGCTTAGTGTGTTTCTACAACAATTTGGCGACCCTGAAGTCAACACTCTGAAGGAAGTGCAAAGCTTGTAGCCTTTTATTGTTGATGAGAAACAATTTTGTTAAATTTGCGAGTTGTTGTTGGCGAGCATGGGGGAGCAACTCATGGGCACATTTCCAAAAGACTTGGTTCAATTCCACATTTTGTTGGCGCTATTGAAGGATGTGGATGTAGTGGTTGTGCTCGACAACATGTGTGAGCAAGAGGCGTTCGCAACATTGGATGCATTTCTTGCCTTGAGGGGGTGCTCATCTAGGTGGAAGGAGATCATAGAGAAGAGTGTTGCTTTCCACGATGCTTTGCTCGCGAAGAGAGATTTCACACTTGTTGGAGGACGACAAACGTACAACTAGATTCAAAACGCTCCAGGAGCCTGCGTACTGGAGCAGAGTTTCAAGAGAATTATGGGAGGTTGTCAAAGACAACGCCACTGAGCCATTAAGTTAGGGTTCCACAACATTGGCTTACTTGTAATCTCTTCGAGCTGACATTGCGTGAGTTATGTTCGTTGCGGGACGGGTTGATGACATCTTTCTATGACCTTCAGTGCACATGGATGGTGCCCGAGATGCACGCAAACGGGGCCTGGATTAGCTCATTAGAACGTGGAGGATAGTAGTTTTTGCATAGTGACACATGTCCATGGAAGAGCCCGAAGTTTATGCGGTGGATCCCAGAGTTCGGGAAGTTTTTGAAGCCTTAGTGGCTAATTGCCGGTAGTTGCTACGAAGGGTCGGATTTTTCCCAATTTACATCGGCAACAGCCGGTCTTTTGTAAAATCAATCGGCCAATTGCCTATATTTTCATATTTTCATTGGCCAATATCCGATTAAATGGAATTCATATCGGCACTAATTGTTTAAGAAATGTATGAAAAGTTATTAGAAACCATTTCTTAGTACAAAATCTTGAATAAGTGAAAAGAAAGGCATGCTCAAAACTTTAAATTTGAAGAGTTAGTATCCTTGGCAGGAATTGAACCTAGCAATGCCTTCACCGCTTGAAGGCCAAGGGTCCCCCAATTCTTCATAGAAGCAATTGGATTTGGTCATGGAAAGGTTGCATAATTCAAAAAGTTTAAGGTTTAGGGTACTTCCTCAAGTGTATCATCAGATGCCCCAGACAAATAGCGCTCTGGATGCTTCCGGCTGAAATCTAGTAACTCACAAGAAGAATTGGCTACATTTCCGGGACATTTTCTGGTCCACCGGTTAATTGCCGGAGGATTGAAATTACAGTCGGATTGCCATCCGATGGTTGGAAATTTGGGCTGGCCACGAGGGGAAATCCATCGGCTGATAATGAACTAGCCGTCGGTTTTCCCTGAACATAGGTGGATCCATCACCGTGACTATCAAAGATTTTGTCTACAAGTGGATATGCAATTTTGCGGTAATTTTTGGCAGATGGAAGCCTAGAGGAATTTCATTTGAGTGTGGGTTGTGAGGGTGTGGCATGCGAAGGTGTGCAATGTAAGGCTCTACCTACCTGGCCATCAAAGGTGGCTGCTTATTGAGTAGACACAACACAAGTTACATGCCCCGCATAAATAATGAAGATCTAGACCAAGGTGGCAAGAAATCCATATTTTGAGGTGCTCTGTAGTAGGGAGCAGAATCGTGTATGTTGGTTGTGTGTATCCCGCAATGGGCAAGTCACCCCTGGTCAGCCAAAGCAGGAGTTTGTTCATTTCCGTTTTGTTTTAAAGGAAAAAATAATAATTTTAATCTTATTCGGATCATGTCCACATTAAAGTGTGCTTGCAAACCTGTGTCCTGAAATGTTGTGTCATACTGGAAGTCAATTTGATGACGTCCAAGTTTGGTGGTCATCGCTAAATGTTCAATGTTTAATGCTCAATCTTCAATGGCATTCGGCCATGTGTGGAAGAAGCCCTTAAACCTACAATTTTGGGTGAACTTTTGTGCTTGTGGGCACCAAGGGTATGGTAATAATGTGTATATGTAATGAACCTTAAACTTTTTTACTACCGTGATTGGTCATGAAGGTTTGAGCACGCCTTGCCTATCGTAATTGCGTGATGTGGTATTGACCATGATTGAACTCGTACTCCCTTGGTTCTAAAAGGTGGGTACATCCAACACGATGCCATGGCAAGGTTTGTTCATCCTGTTCTACTATAAGAATGGTCGCAATCACATTTCGTGGATTTTTTCGGTGCGTTTTGTTTGTATCATGCAGTCCACGTTGCTTTAGCCGTTTATTTGATTTGAAAGAATTCCAAATAGAGTGTGTCAATGGTTATGCATAAAATCCTAGAGGTTGATCGATGTAGGATGAGGCTCCAAAAGCGTCATTTACAATCTTCGCACTTTCGTATGCCCGTATAAGTTACTACCACCTCCGTAGGGTATCTTGAATGTCGTGAGGTAACGCATTCATCGCCTCACCATAACATGCTCCCCATTGTTAAATAAGGCCTTCAAGCATGGAATTATTTGAAAGGAGCAATTTGTGATCTTTGTGGGAAGTGCAAACTTTGCAATCCCTAGCATTGAAGCAAAGACTTGTTAATGGGAAATTTTGGCAGAGAGATGAGTGAATTGTAAGTGCAACTTGTGACAAATAATTGCATGGGAAGCGCTCCATTGTGGGGTTCATACCGTGGGGAGCCCTTCCATATTGAGGATGTGAATGGCGTCAACCGATGATTATTATGAAACCTAAATATTACACCAAGCGAATCAATTTTTATTCTTAAAAACTCATTAAAGAAAATGTCTAAAAGAGATGGGTATAAGTGCTCAAAATTTCCTCACCATTCTAGGTACAATGGACAACATAATTGGAGGGCCCTATTATGGTGGTGGCAATGGTTGCTTCAAGTACAATTCGCATTTTTATTTGATAAATTTGTTGAGGTGGAGGTAATATGGTCTCTTCCTTGAGAAATGAAAAGATTTCCACCTTATAGCAAGAAAACCCTCCTTGATATCATCATATGCTAATTTTGATGTGGTTGGGTTGTAATGGGGGTTTCAGTGAGATAGTCCCCATGACATCATTGTCATCATCATTCTTCTTATTAAACCTCCCCTTTCTACCTTTTGAGAGTATCCCTCCACTGCGACCCTATGAGACATCACAAACCAACACAAATCAATATAGGAAACAATTAAATCAATCACAATGAAGCAATGTGAATGGACATCTTTAGGTGTCGGTTCCTACAAAGGTTGTGTAGATGCAGTTTCAAAAACCATTGTCAAGGGAGTCACAATCACTAGAATATGTTAAAAGGAGGTGCCTCGGGGGGGGGGGGGGTAGTCATTGGTTGGAGTAGCAATATACGTGCGAACAAATGATAGGGTATTTTAAAAACATGGGGGCTAAAAATTATAAATGGACTTAAGAGTAATATAGGGTATCAAAAATGGCATTGGACATCTTTAAAGTACTATAGGGTATGGAATAATAGGTAATTTGGAATTATAAGTAATGCAAGCCATTTTTCTATTAACCCAAAGTAGAAATTTACATAATGATAGCATGTGAAAAAAAGAATAAAATTGAAAGTAATACGCCCTTATAAAATAGTGGTTGTTCACACCTATATCCTTAACTTTTTACCACACTGCCCCCCCCCCCCCGAGGGAGGTGCACTAAATATTGGGGCCATAATAAGTCCCTGCTGGGGCTCTTCATGAGGTTGAGGAATATCGTTAACATTACACAATTTCTTCACCAACCCAGTAACATCCATGGGTGGCACCTTTTGTTGGGCATGCCAACAACAACATTGCTTGGGACATCAATGTAGGAAAGACAAATCACAATACCAGTGTGAAATACATACCAAAGTGCATCTAGTATCATCCATATGTATGTTCTTAGTAACCTACGAAGTGCATAACATGAAAGCATCGATGAATACCATTACGTTCATTTATACTTTCCCATGCCAAAACCCAATTGATCATCCCATATCTCCCTTCAAGGTATGTAGCCAAGTGTTCAACTCCACCTCCCGAGCTAGACATTCCCAAAAATGCTTTGATACCCCTTGGGCATCTCAACTTTCACACTTAGTCTTCTTGTGGCAACATGCCTCCATTCCTTGGCTGGCAACGGTCAAGGTCACGGCTCCATCTCACTAGCATAACACTTATACAAAATGATTATGAACCTGCTAATCATCATACCTTTGATCAAGATCTTGCTAAAGCAAGCCTCGAAACCTTTGCCAGCAATGGCCAAGACTTTCAACTCCTCTTCTTGAGTTGGCCATTCTTGAAAATGCTTTGTAATTTATTAGGAATCTCATCTTCCACACTGAGATTGCATGCTGAGGCGTGCCTTGATTCCTTGGCCAACAATAGCCAAGGCCTTCAACTCCACCTCATCAGCAAACCATATATCCAAAATGATACAAAACCTACTAATCCTCATACCTTTGATCAAGAGATTACATGCTAAAGCAAACCTTGGGACTTTGCCCACCAACAACCAAGTATTTCAATTCCACCTCCCGCGCTAAACATTCCTAAAGTATGTTTGATTGAATGGAATCACTTGTATCATTTACATTTACATTTACGAATCAAATTACATATAATTTGATTCAATCTCCTTCACTTACAAGATTTTGTGCTAAGGAGGGCCTTGAGACCTTGGCTGTTGAACCTCATTAGTTGAGCAACCCTAAACAGAGTCCCCACGACCTACTGAATATTCCAAATCTTATGTCTCATGACTAGATCTCATGTTGAGGCGGGTCTCGCTGCCAACAACCAAGGTTTTCAACTTCACCTCACAAGCTAAACATTCCATATGTATCCCTTATTGTCTTCATTTCTTTTGTCAAGGTTGCGCGCTAAGTCAGGTTTTGATACTTTGGTCAATATCGAAGAAGAGTTGGGTGTCCACCTCACAAAATGAACATTTCTAGTAGGGCGTAGTTTTCCCTGCACAACTCCTGGCAGTACATGCACCTAACCCTAACCATGTTGTGCCAATTTTGCTTATGCCCCCTCCCCACTTGACATTAGCTAAGCCTAAAAGTGGGTTCTTAAAAATGAGCGTTCACACATTATCTAGTGCTGAGCCTAGTTGGCAAATGATGTGGCATGGCTTAAAAGTGGAGGTTTTAAGCTAAAACTACCGACCCTCCCATCGGTACCTAGACATGAGGCAAGAATGTAGGACCTCTAAAAGTGTTGCCTCCCGCTCTTGTGATTGGTTGCTTTTAGTCTTAGCTATGAGGGCAGGAGGAGCTCCATTAACAAAAACCGATGGTAAGTATTAAGGCATTTGGGGATGGGACAAAAACTACCCAACATTCATTGCTTGGTAGATAAAACCATGAACATGTGTGAAAGCTACTTAACTAAAACCGACTTGGAAATCTCCGGAGCAAGTTCTTGTAGGTGCATTGGGATAGCCGGACGTGTCCGCTATAACCGAGGGAGCTTTACCCGGGTTTTAGGGAAGTCTTTGGTTATTTGCTAATGTCAAGTGGGGAGGGGGCATTAGTGTCGTCATTTGTTGTCTAGTGAGATTCGATCCCTAGTTGCTCGTATTTGTCCTCCTCTACATCTAGCGCAACGCAAGGATGTCTGTTATCGACCATTGTGCATTTGTATGCACGTTGGGACCCATCCTCACCTCCTAGCATATGTGCGCGATGACACACTGAGGAAGACCCTAAACCCTACCAATCTTCAAGATATTCAAGTTCAAGATTTAGCAAACAATTGTCTACCCAGTTAAACGAACACAAACCCCAACAATTGTTTTCTTACATATATCAAAAATGGTTGCAAAGTTCACTGAATTAAGTACATCCCATCAAACTACACACGTTCTCTGGCCAGTCTAGCTTCGTTCATAAGTTTCCAAGGTTTCGCCTAAAGCTTGTAGATCGTTCAAGATCTCAATAGTGTAAGCAAGTTCAAGCACTCAACTTGAGCTCTAGTAGTGTAAAGGGGGTTTTACTATCACAATGTGGTCAAAGGCAAGGCTGATTTTTCACAAAGTTTTTGCATGTCCATGTCCAAAAACCTTGAATTGAAAGGCAAAAACAATTGCAACCCGTCCCAAAACCGGTAGTTTCTAAACCAACCCGTCCATGGAAAAGGTTAAAGAAAAAACAACCCGTCCCAAAACCGGTTTGGAAATGAAAATACATGTCCCACAATACATATAAATAAGTCTCTTACAATGTTGGTAATTTTTTTTTTAAAACCAAAAAAACCAAAAAAACAAAAGATGTTGACATGTGACTGTTTGCACTTGGAAACATTAGGATCTTCACAAATTATGCCTTCAATGCCCGTCAGTTATTTGTCTTTTGCTGTCGATTCTCATCTTTCCAGTACACCCCATTCTAATTTCCTTTGCCACCATCATTTCTTTTTATTTCTTGCCCTTCAATCTCCCATTTCTTTCCCCACACTCTATCCTCAAGGTGTTTCCATCACCCATCATCGCCCGTCCGTCACCACCCGCATTCCCTCCACAAGAGGGGATTTTCTAGACAAAACCTAATCAAAAGTCATCTACGTGCTAGTTTGAAGTTAGAGACTTTAGATGCTTTGATGCGCATTTCATGTGCAAATATTCCAGTTGAAAACATCAATTGGAATGCAGTGATGCTTGTTTGGAGAAACATGAAGGATAGGAGAATTCATCCACTTCTTTGAAGGGTGAGTAGCTCTTTATTTTTAAGTTTTTGAACATGTTTATATATACTAATTCTCATTCAATTGCTAAGTTTACCTTCAATTATAATCTTCGACATTATGTTGAAAAGGTTCTAAATTTTGTGGTTGATGAATTAATGTATGTAGGTGAATCAAGCACTTCAAGATGGATATTTTGATTGGGTATTAGTGGTTTGATTGCATTATGCTTATATTCACATGTCATATATGACATAATGTAACTGATATTTGTACCATTTATTTTTTTGAAAAAAATCATCAAAAAAATTGTTATTTTTAGAACTTGTCCAAAGTGAATTTGACACGTCCAAAAACCGGTTCATTTTCTAAGAACCCGTCCACTGGAAAGGTTTTTTTTTATGAACATGTCCCTGGACATGTTGGGGACCTTGTGAAAAATCACCACTGGTCAAAGGTTGTGGAAGTCTCTCTCACTCTCACACTCTATACCATGCTTGGTTGTGTACCTCAATTTTGAGGGTATTCCACCAAACGAGGTAACATACTAGGGTTTGATTCCATAGAACGTTCATCAGCTGGTTGGAATGGCACACTGTGTCCCAGTTAATTGTATCCAAAATTGCAGTGTGGAGCTTCGATTGATGGACAATTTATAAGCCATAATTCATGATTACCACCACCAGAAAAATTCACCATCGATTTCATCATCAGTGTGCAAGGATTGATATTAAATGTGCACAGTGAAAACTTTATCCTTGGGCATCAAGAATAGACAAATAGAATCATCATCTTGGGATTGTGGATGATCACTAAACTGGACTTCCTTTCTTCAGCATCGATTTTGAACATGTGTGTTAGACATAAGGTTGGCATAGAGGTTGTGGGAATATGTTCTTGGAATGATTTCTAGTAATAGGTCCAAACTCTATACTACACTCCACGCATTACACCTTTTATTACATCCGTAGAATTTTGGTCCGAAGACCTCAAGTGCCATCAGTGATCCTCCAGGGTTATCAATTTCAAATCTTTTCTAAGTTTCTCATTGCCCAACAAGTATCTAGCCATAACCTTGATGATTACCAATGTGGACTTCATGTCAAATGCCACATGGTCAATGCTCTCACCACTAACCACTAAGGGCCACTTTACACAAGGAGTCGAGGCCATCAAAAGTTGGGGCCGTTTCAACCAAAAATTCAGCCCTAATGGCCCCAAGTTCGGCCTCAAGTGGTCATTTTAATAAGAGTATAACTGGGGCCAAGACTCTTGTGTGTAAAGGCCTTGGGGCCAAAGAGTCAAGGCTATTGTATAAAGCCTTGAAAATTCCAGCCCATCTCCCTCTTTCTTCTTTGTCATTTGCTCTTCTTGTTATTTTCAAGATGGATGAGCATAGGCACAAGGTACTTGTGGCTCTTGTATTCTTCATGGCCATACGGCATGTTATGGCCGTTGTTGTAATATTGCAACAACTAGCTTTGCACCAACATTATGGTGCTATGACGATGATGTTTGCGGTTATGGTGGGGGGGAGTGGAGCTCGAAGGGGGGCACGGAGTGTTTGGATGGTTGATCGGAGGACCGATTTTATGGAGAGGCAATTATTGGGGAGCTATTCGACATATGCATTCAAGCAACATACAAGGTTACTTCCAGAGACTTTTGAATATTTATGTGGTGTATTAGCTCCTTCATTAGTTCGATCAGATTCACACATGCGATTGGCCATTTCTGTTCGAACTTGAGTTGCACTTTCACTCAATAGGCTTTGTAGTGGAAATTCATTACGCAGGTGTGCTGAAACGTATGGTATTCATAAAAGTACTGCTTCTATCATTGTTAGAGAATTTTGTACAGCAATTGACAAACATTTGAAACCATTAGTGATTGAAAAGCAATCGGCATCTACCTTGAGGAGAATGGTAGCAGAGTTTGAGGCATTAAAGGGTATACCATATGTGATTGGGGTAGTAGATGGAAGTCATATACCCATCATCGCACCTCCTATAGATTCCACCTCATATTATTGTAGGAAAGGCTATTATTCAGTTTTGCTTCAAGGTATAGTTGATAGCAAATGTCGATTTTGGGACTATGACTTTGGATGGGCTGGCCGTTGTCACGATTGGACATTACTTCAAAATTCAGACATTGGTAAAAGAATAATAAGAGGTGAGTTATTACCCTATAAATTAATCGGTGATGCCGCTTATCCAATGAGACCATGGTTCTATTCACCTTTCAAAGGTGAAAATGAAGGGTTGCCTAGAGCAAAGTGTCACTAGAATTTCATTCAATCTTCTACAAGAATGGTTGTGGAGAGGGCTTTTGGTATATTAAAAGGACGATGGAGAATTATTTTGAAGAGAATCGATATGCATTTACGACGTGTACCAAATCTAGTCACAACTTGTATATGCCTCCATAATCTTTGTATCATTCACAAATATAAATTTGATTTGGATTGGGCAAAGGAGGGTGAGAGACTGATGCAAAGAAAGAATTTGGAGCGAATTGGGCAGCTTGAGAAACCAAACATTTTTATGGCAGCAGTGGAGGCTGCCAAATAAATGCGTCATTTATTGGGATTGGAAGAAGACATTATACCTATAGAGACACTCGATGAACCTGATGACATCAATGACGAACATACTCAAGAAACTGTGGAGACAAAGAAAAAGAGAGAAACAAGAGTGAAGAATATGCTGGTTCAAGCTACCAAAGCTCATGAATTGATGGCAAATACATTCTGGGAAGCACATTTGAGGATAGAAGGAAAAATACTCTTCCCCGAGTCATCATCTGATTCTGAATAATACTAAAATGTAAACCCTAAACCCCTAAAGCCTAGAATCTAGAGTTTGTCAATGAGTCTATCCATTTGCCGGTCTACCCTCTCCAATAAAGTATTGGTTTTCTCAAAATTATTTACCATGATAGTGTTGTTTTCAACCATTTGAATAAAAAGACCAAAAGTTTGCTCCTGAAAACTCTTCTTACCGCTCTTTAGTGATGAAGTTGGAGTTGGCTCTGAAATTTGGTCATTCTCTAGTTCTTCGGTATTATCTTCGATACAAGTAGAACCATTGGCAGATGCGGTGACATGCTTCATCATGGTACCTGTCTGATGCCACCATTGGTCAAATATATCATAAAATTTACATTCATGACGATCTGACCCAGAGACCCCATTCGCCATCTTATCAAGCCGGTATTGTTTATAAAGGACATTGAATTTTTTTTTGCATGCATCGGCAGTTCGGTTTAATCCAGGAATTACAGCTACCATTCATGCATGCAACTTCAACCAAACATCTACACCTGCACAGTACATTAGGAACCCAAAAACATGTTAATGAAGTAATTGACCTCTAAACTGTGTTTTGTTTAGAAATTTCAGCAGTGATTTGTGTATAAAACATAGTCATTGTGAGTTTGCACTACCAAGGGGAGGGAAGAATGATGGTGGTCCGTTGTATCCAAAGTGCCTCGCGCACACGAGGTGCAAGGGTCAAATCCTCCCACCGCCACACGGACTGAATCCCCCCCCATGGGGGGAAAGGGGGGCTCGGGGGCAAGAGGCTTAGGCCAAGGCCTAAATCCTAAACCCCTAAACCCAAGGCCTTTAAAAGGCCCAATTGGCCCAATCTGAAATCTGATTCTTTTTTTTTTTTTTGAAAAATTCAGCTCAACAGACAAATTAAACATACCTTGTTTTTTTACATTCTTGATAAACTCGGGCTCCATCTCTCCACGCAATGCGATCATCACCTCAACATCGGCATCTTTCCAATGTTTCTTCTCTTCTTCAATTTCTCCCTCCTTCTCCTTATTCATAATCTTCTTTGTCACCTTCTTTGTTGTTGTTTTCCTCTTCGGAGCACTAGGAGTGACAATCTGGACATCATCGTCTTCGTCATCTTGAATGACCTTCCTCTTCGAACGAGTCAACACCATCTCTGAAATTGATGGCGGTGGGGGTGGAATAACATTTCCTACACTTGGCTGAAAAAATTGAGGCATTCCTACATGTTGCTGAAAAGAAGGATTGTAGGGCTGAAATGCGTGTACTTCGGCACTATAATACTTGTGCATCGCCTCACACTCCGATTCATTCCAACCACGAACTTCTGAGGAACCCTCCATCTTAAAGCCCCCCCCCCCCCAAAAAAAACAACAACAACAACAACAATCGCACACGAGAACAACAATCAAACAAACCAAAGAATGTGTTATGAGCGAAGTGAGAGAGATAGAGAATGACGAGAAGAGAAGAAGATAAAGAAAGAGTGGACCAAGAAGAGCCGTTCAGATTTCTAATCCATCCTCCGGTGCTTATCTCTTGTCAAAATAATATTTTAATGAAAAAATCAATTTTTAATGAAATTTGACAACGGCCCCAAGGCAACGAATTGGCCTTCCATTCTTGGCGGACCCAATTCTTGGAGTTGGGGCCGTGTCAAATCTTGTCGTTTAAACATTAAAATAATTTTCCTACTTTCGGTCTTGACTCCTTGTGTAAAGGCCTTCGGGCTGATTTCAGAAATTCAACCAATGGGCAACAAGGATTTGGCTTCAAAACGGCCTTGACTCCTTCTGTAAAGCGGCCCTAACTCTAAAACTAGCAGATTGAAGCAATGGTTGGTTAGAGTCATCGAAGGGGTGAGATCTTGGATATTAACTTCCTTTGCTATGTAGTCTGGAGTTTTTGGAGAATTGAAAACAAAACCTAGGCCAACCACACGCATGCGCTTTCTAGATTCCATGGTTGGATCAGCTAATGGCAGACAAATACATCCAAAGAAACACTAGTGAGCCCCTCAAGCTTGTATTTAATCTTATATCTTGTCTCAATATCAAAAATTAAAAAAAGTTCGGTCTATAATATGAATACCTTCAAGTAGTGGTTTGAGTTTTGCATATGTGTCGATCTTAGGACAATCGCAAGATCCAATAAGTTATGGACCAATATGGCATCAACAAGTGATCATAAATTCATATTATAGACATTGCAAAAGTAGGAAAGATGAAGCTTGGGATGGGCACACATGAGGAGTGCAACTATGCGTGTGTGCCTACTATCCAACCTTCAACTATCTCTCATCAACATTCACCAAAATTTGCAAGATGGTGGGAGTTTACACAACAAATAAAACTTTGAAGAGCTCCCGCAATCCTATATGTGAACTCATAAAGCCAAATATAATGCGCAAACCCCTGGGGAGCCTTTCCCACATCTAACCCAATAGCTTACATCCAACGGTTCTCATCCATAGTGTGGAGCCCTAGAATACAATATTTGAATTCCCCACCCTTTTGAACCCTATGAAATGTTAGTTTCAAAACTCCTCTAACATGATCAATTTGTAAAAACCCTAATTTGTTTATATCATGGAGTTTATTATATAACTTGAGCTTTGTTACAAGTACATGTTTTACATTTTATAGGCCACAACTTTAAAGTGGACCCTAGATTTCATGTCAAGTAGTTTTCTAAAAGTATGGGAGTGACCCCCCGGTTACGTTACCCACCACATGTAGGAATAAGGCTTCACATAATTGACTTCACATAAAAGAATGTTTACTTCGTGATTGCATTTATTTGGGCCACTTGTGTGTCTAAAAACCCAATGCTTTAAGTATGGATCTACATCCTCTTAACGAACTTCGTCCATGTGGACATGGATGATTCAGTACACCATATGATTATCGTCCCGGAGCAAAAGTCCTGATGGATGGAGGAAATCTTTGTGGACTTATGCCACCTCCCCACTTGACTTTAGGGAGGTGGGTTTTAACCTAATACCACTTCTTTAATACCACCCTTCTACACCTAGGCAAGTATTAGCTCCCGAGTTGAGTTGGTTGTCCACGGTGGAGGCACTAAAACTCCCCGATCCTAGTGATTCAGTGCCAATTATGATGACCTATGCTAACACCGCGGAGGATTTGTAGGGCCACTAACATGCACATCTGCCGAAGTGGGATTGGCCCAAGCAGGTTTTAGCTATATGGCATGCTTGAGCAACATTACCGGTAAATATGAGATGCGGGCTTCTTGAAGGCTGCAACGGCACTTAACTACCACTTGAACCCACCGAAAATTCCTCCAGCAATGGTTTTCTAGTCGAATTTAAAATATGGACCTGTCTTTGCGCAAACACGTGTGTGCATTTCGGCACTTCGTTGGCGATCCTGTGCATGTCAGCACTCTTCCGGTGAATTTCAGCACTCTCAGAGTATCCTTTATTAGAACAAAATCCCGATAAAAACTCAACCACAGAAAAATAGTCGAAAGAATCAAGAATACAAATTTTATACACTTGAAGGGTGAAGGAGTGACTTACAGCTGCATACGACCAATTTTATATCCATCACACTACATCTCATTGAGAGAGATATACAGACATGCATACTACATGCACGTGCAAAGCAGAGATTCTAAACAGCTCGAGTCGTTCGAAGAAGGTTGAGGACCACAATGTTGGGTTCCCTAAATCTCCCTAAATTACTCCAAAGCTAGCGAAGAATCGAATGCAGGCAACGGACAGACGGACTCGACTTATATTATCCTCGCTACGAGCGGAGGGAGCAATGAAGGAGGACTGAGATTCATCGACGCCACCACCTAGCTCCAGATTTGCAACGAAGCTCCATGCCAAGGGATGCATTGCGTGCTTGATCATAGGCACTCATCTCATGACTCCCCACCGTGCGCTTCCTCAGGATTGCAACCATGAGACTTGCATGCGGAGATTGGGAAGCCATTTGAAGTTGAGCTTTCAGTGCCATTAGGGGCCTTTGGGAGACTTGGGAGCCGGGGTTCTCCCATCACCTTTACACGAAGTTTTAGCGGCACAATTAAGAAGGTTCTGGAGCCATTAAGGTAAGACATATCTGGGTATTAGGCCCGCACCTGACATCTACCACCAAACCAGGTGGTGGACCCTAATAACCGAGCTCCGGGTATTAAGTTGGGTTTTAACGGCCTTGGCTTGGTGGTTAGGGCTCATGACCCCCAATGAGGAGGTTGTGGGTTCTATTCCCCATGCCGGCGTGGTGCTCACCACCTTAGTCCACCCAAGTATGGTGGGGGGTCCTTGGACCTTGTTGTATGGGTACCTCAAAGCCCTTTGGGGGGGGGGGGGGATACCATGTCCGGTATCTTCAAGGCACCAGTGGCTAGCTAGGAACTAGTATAGTGTGTCACTATAGTGCCCATCCTCGAAAGGGGAGAGTAGTATTGCCCCAATGTCCCCTTGTCCGGTGGGCATCGGGTCATTGACATTACGAACGGACATTTTATTCACGCTGGCCCCTTGCTAAAAAGGGACCGGAGTTTCTATCTATCTTGGGTTTTAACGTAAATACCTAGTTTTTGCTAAAGTCAAGTGGGGAGGGGGCTTTATTGTCGTTCATTACAACATGGATGATTCTGTTAAATGGATTGGTATGTTCAATGGATGATTATGCTGAGCAGAATAGATAGCTGAGTGGCCCACTCCCTGCTTGCCTCAATTTGGATAATTCATGTGTTTTAACGAGCCACTGGACAAGGATGGATGGATGGATGGTTTACATCACCATAACGAACAGCCTCCACCGAAGTGTGGATGAAATGATGCCCCAGATGATTATCATTCAGGAGCACATACACTGGACAGATGGTTGATATCTCATGGAATGACTGTCATCCAAAAGGACATGGATGGTTTTGTGTAATAGAGTAGAGGCGCCCGTAACCGATCACTTAAGAGCTTATGCGCTAGATCTGGAGAAGTATAAGGTGGTGCAAATTTTTCTTTGTAAGAAGATAGAAATAAGGAGGATTGAATTTTTTATAATTTTATTCTTTAAATTGAAATTATTATGAACTTTGAAGCCAAAAGTAGGTTTAAATGTATTACTAATGTCTAGAGTATGTCATAACTACTCATTCCTCCTCACTTTAGCACTCAAACTATGGACATGTGTCATGGCACTGTTGGGTATGGCTTATTCGAAATTATGGCGCCATGTAGGTCCCCAAAGGGGTCATGATCCAGAATATGCAGTTCGACTATAGATAATTATGTTCTAGCAAAATAAGTATTTGGGTCATTGACTTCCTATTGACATCTAAGATAGACGTGCTTAATTCGGTTACTTATCTTATTTTTGAGTGGTACGTAGAAAAATAGAAACGGTGAAAATAAGTTGATTAAGCCAAAAAGAGTGGCTTCAAATCTGTGCAATATATTTCAAAGATGGAGTAGAAGAAACGATAAGGAATTCAATTTGTTTTGTAATTTATTTCTTGTATAAAATTAATTGCATTTTTGCAAAGAGGTAAGTAAGTCAAACCCTTTCCTTGTACATAAGAGTCTCCCTATGTTGATCATCAAAATATCCTACTTTGCATACGAATGCACACATAATGGTTTACTCAATGATATCCAAAATTTATCCCAAGTGGTTTGGAACAAGACAATCATTGCATTTGCCCTGTCACTACATCCTTTTTGGGTCCACACAAGAATCATTCTACTTCTAGTCCAATGCACCAATAGTGGTCATTCACGTTTTCTGTTTTTCTACCTTAGGTGTGGCCCCAAGAACGTATACCAAAAAGACATGTCTTCAATAGAGGTTGGACAATGTGCTCAAAATATGAAAAGCATTCTAGGTTCAATATTCAACATAGTTGAGGGGGACCTATATGACCATTTAATGTGCACGAATCTTCACTTTCTATATGAATAAGATAGTCATATGAGCTTCAAAATTTATAAGGAAAGTAGCTACAACTTTAGAATTTTGGAATTGCCAAGTATCTCATACTAATCGCATGTTTCATATCCTAGGAAAAGTGGACTTGTTAAAAAAAGTAAGCAATTAAGACAAGTTTAAGACCTATCTACCTTATTTGTTTACTTTGTGTGCACAAGTAATTAGAGTGGATCTTCCCTAGGAACATCACGTAGGCACTACACTAAACATTTGACTTAGTATGGTCCATGACTCCATACCATTCATCATCAATGAAGCATTGATTTTTTTATAATCACTAGGTGGCAACTAGAGAAGGCGCCATATGACACTTGGTCCTACATGATAAGTCATAAAGACCACACTAATTAAGATGACGCATCAATACAATGCCAAACTAAGTCATAGTTTTAGAATAATAATATGTCCCTTATCTGGAACTTTTTGAAAATGGTTAGAGTGGCTTACTATGTGCATCAAATCAAATTGGAGGGCACAATGAATATGGTAATAGAAACTATTAAATAAGTGTGTGGACTGTATGAATTTTGAAACGTGACACTATTGCTTATTAAATATTCAGTTTCTTGTGGTCTATTTGGATTTGTGGACATTATGTTTGTTGTCATTTGGTGACTGCGTTAGGGCGTCCCCAGCAGCCTCGCCATGGGGCATGCCAACGCCAAAAATGGGGCATCCCGGGTTCTTAGGTGGCGGTACCGGCATAAATTGAGCCCCACCAATGTCCGGTCCGGCATAATTTAGAACCGGCCCGGGTATAGTAAAGGCCTTCCAACGCCATAAATGGTTCATATGGCGACCCTCCTCCGGCCCGCCAAGAGATTACTTTAATATCAGATACTCCGATATCCTACTTTATCCCATGTCAGATAATAGGTGTCGTTGTCTTATTGATTGCTTCCTAATTATACCGGGGGTATGCCTAGGCTTTGGTGGGCTCTGACTCAAGATGAGCTGCCCCGCCCAAGATGGAGGGCTCCCCAAACACCCTAAACACCATATAATATATTATTTTTGGCGGGTTGCTTTCTATCTCTCCTGGGGATGCCCTTAGAGCGTCCCCAGCAGCCTCGCCAACCTGGAATAAAACGGCATTCCGGTATTGTAGGTGGCGGGTGCAAAAAAAATGGATCCCCAGGAAGGCCCGCCAACGCCATAAGAGGAGAGCGGGCGGGCATAATTGAAGACGTTTTCCGCCATTTTTGCCTCGCTTGGCGTGCCGAGAAGAGGTCCGCTACCCAAGAATATCGTCGGAAATAGGCATGTCAGGGTGTACCACTGCTGACGTCATCGCGGGTGGGGCGAAGCGGAAGGGGAAGAATTTCCTGCCCGAGGAGGAAGAGCAAACATGCAGGAGTTTTATGTATGTCTCAACAGACGCGCGGCGGGGGATCGGGCAGAAAAAAGCTACGTTTTGGATTGCTGTTGCTTCGCATTATGCAAGAAACAAACCTGCAGCATGTCCGGAGCGACCTGCGAGGAGTATTGAGACGAAGTGGGGAGATCTGAAGGCGAGCATCGCCAAGTTCGTGGGCTGCTATGAGCAGATCAAATCCCTCGACGAGAGCGGGCGAATAGAGGACGACATCATCCTTGATGCATTGCAGCTTTTTGAGCAGAAGGTGGGGAGGCCATTCGCCCACAAACATTGCTGGTTGCTGCTCCGAGATCACCCGCGATTTGCTGCCATCTTCAGGTGTGAGCCCAAAAGGGTGCCCACATTTAGTCTTAGACCCTTGAAACGTTAGTTGATGCACTTTGAAGTAGCATGTTACTTCACAAAAATATAAAAAGAGTGAAATGTTAGTCTTAGAAGTACCATGTTGTAAGAGGCTAGGATGTGAGTTGTTATTGTGTTTTTACCTTCGGAAGGATTTGAGTGAATGAGGATAGGTAAGGAGAACTTGGATTGAGTAGTTAGTGAGTAGGCTAGTACAAATGGATGGAGACAACCAAAGTGACTCAAGAGGCAAGTGCATTCGAATTGGGATGAATGGAGGATCACATGGAGCGCACAAGTGGACCACCTCATCATGGCCACTTAATGGGGAAGGCCCAAGGAAGAATGCAAGGTGGAGGATAAGCAAATTCTCAAAGCACCAATCAAATCACGAGTTAAGCATCGTGGTTTGAATTAAGTGGTGAGCGACGATTTGGGAAAGTAAGGGGAGAAAGTTATGGCGGCGGAAAGCGAAGGAGGCTAAGTTTGGGTTGAAGCATCCCAAGTTTGGTAAAGTGTGGTAGGTAGAAAGCCAAGGCTAGTTAAATGTTCGAATTAGGATCCTTGTTGATCATTTGAGGGAGGGAGGTTTAGAAGATAGGATTGGCGCCTACTAAGTAGGAGGAAATCTCAAGGGCTTATCGTGAGCCTTGAGGGTGCTCACCCCCTCAAGCTTACTATATAATCCCTCATTCTTCCCTCACTCATCCTCTCTTTCCTTTGTGCTCCAAGGCACCCCACGAGTTATAAGTGTGGGTGTGGGAAACCATATTGGAGCACATGTGTGTGCTTAGTTTTTAGTTTGAGAGCCAAGGCTTGTTAGCCTTGAAGAGGGCTTGACCTCTTGGTAGAATTAGTGTTGACGTGAAGGATTTTAAAGTTAATTCATGATTCCAATTTGTGGTACTTTAAGTTCATGTTTTGAATACACGTGGTTGCAAGTTCCATGTTTAAGAGTTGAGCACTTGATGTTGTGATGAGTGCAAAAATATACTTGTGTGGATTAGTTAGTCTTAGTGAAGTTAGGAAATTCTCTCTCCCCCTCTCCTCTCTAGGATTTTAGGATTTTAGGATTAGAGAAGAATTGTGTGATTAGAAAGGGGTTGTTAGTAGAATTAGGGAAATTAGGTAGGAAGATTAGTTAAGGGCTTGAATAATTAGTGAGGTAGTTGGGGATTACAACTACAAAGTTGTGGGTTCATGAAGGAGCTGGGTTTATGAAGGAGCTGGGTTTGTTTAGTTAGAAAGTAAAGAGCTGGGTTTATGAAGGACCTGGGTTTGTTTAGTTAGAAGCTAAGGAGCTGGGTTTATGAAGGAGCTGGGTTTGTTTAGTTAGAAAGTAAAGAGCTGGGTTTATGAAGGACCTGGGTTTGTTTAGTTAGAAGCTAAGGAGCTGGGTTCATGAAGGAGCTGGGTTTATGAAGGAGCTGGGTTTGTTTAGTTAGAAGCTAAGAAGCTGGGTTTATGAAGGAGCTGGGTTTATGAAGGAGCTAGGTTTATGTAATTAGAAAGTAAAGAGATGGGTTCATGAAGGAGCTTAGTAGATAGCCTACCTAATTAGCTCATAGACAAGTAGTTAGTTACATTATGCTAGTTAGTGTTATGTGTGGCTTTCACAAGTAAATGTATTTGAGATTGACTATAGAGAATAGTGTTTTTTTTTAACACTTGCATCCTCTCTTTAAAAATAAACCACGTGCACAACTTAATGGAGAATGTGGAGCACTCTCGCGATGGCAAGACAAAGGAAGCAAAGACCAAAGTTAAATCCAAGACCACTTGAAGGGTGAACCTTGCACTATGGACTCATCCAAGTCCAAATCCAATACCGCGGAGGAATGTGAGCCCAAACCCACTACTCGGACTACGGACGCTTAAGGGTGGGGGGTTTGGCCTCACATCAGGGTTTCAGGGTCGAAGCGCAAGGCTCCAGGCACTCAGGGTTGTGATCTGCCGGTTGACAGGAGGGAGGCTAACTCTCCCGATGAGCAGCCACGTGAAGGAGTCGACGCCAACGTGAACCTGCACAGGCCACAAGGAGTGAAGTCAGCAAAGTCTGAACACAAGGACATGAGGGAGAAGGAAGCAGCTTTGAGGGCGAATGCGAGGGCAACAGCCGATTTCGCTCAAGCAACTTTGAAGAAGGCTGAGCAGATCGCCCAGCAAAATGCCTTCAGCCTCTTCACGCTGGAGGATTCCCTTATCACGTGCCAAGTAGCCCGTAGATGGCTCCTTCTCCGCCGCCAGCAAGAGCTCAAACGGCTTGAGAAGGAGATGGCAGCCGAGGAAGACTCATCGAATGCAGGCGATGTTGTTGCGCCGAATGCGGGTGTGCGAGTGCACACAGGCACCATCCCCGGATGCGCTGCCGCACCCACAGATCTTTTCGCTCCCTCCTCGACTCCCCTTTCTCCTTCACCCCCAGTGCAGCCAGATCTCAATGTAGGGGCCACTATGGGATTGGAAGGTGATGACGATGAAGACCAAGAGGACTCCGATAGCGAGGCAGCCCATCGGAATCGCTACCGCAACTCTGAGCCCAGCCTCTACATGCAGAGTGCACAATTGAAAGCTAGGGCACATCAGCGTAGTTATGATAGTTTAGGTGGTTGCGAAGGGGAAGAGATGTGTAGGGTTCCCCCTTCGCAACGTCGCCGCACTGGCGAGTACCCTAACGGCGAAGTTCAGTTTAGGGAGGCCTCGAAGCAGGTCCTCTGGAATGAGACCCTGGCTTCCGAATATGCCACCAGAAATTGTTTGCCTGCTATTCCTCCCTCGATGCCAATCCCTCCACCCATCGGTAGTCATTACCAAAACATCCCTTGGGCAGCTCCATCGCCTTGGCAACCTGGTGCAAGAGTGTTATAACCTGCTGGGTTTCAATAAATGCCTCTTTGATTCATTATGGTTTCATTTCTCTTTGCCTGTGTGAATTGCTCAGTGTGAATTTGCCTGTGAATTGCTCAATGTAGGCTCAGAATGTAGGGTTCTCATTGATACAGAAAACGGTGAGTTGGGTTATCTGAGATTGAATCTCTCGGATACCATCACATCATATGTAGTATGGGTGAAGTGAGTTGGCTGGATGGATTGATTTATGGCATACAGTGTTGTGAGAGGCAGAAAACTCCCTTGCTTGCAAAGCTGATTGAAATTTGAGGAGATTGACTCTGCTATCTGGTGAATTAGGTTAATTGAGGTTGAATATCTCGGAGATGGCAGAAATCTCTCTCTTGAATGTAAACCTGGGTGAAATTTTTAAGGAGATTGACAATCTTGCTATGTATCTTGCTTCTTGACCAATTTGCAGGAAATGAGAAGGTTAGGGCTGAGGAGGCAGTTTCTGCAGACAAAGTTACGGAATCACTCGGTTTGAAGGCCAACAATATGCTCCGATATATTGAATCCAGAGAATGCATTTAGAAGGCAGCAACTGTGTCAGCAACTGTCAAGGCTTTCATGACTGCTGATTTGCCTCATGAGTTGATTGAGCTTTTGGAGAAGATTGTTCTCCAGAATTCTGCATTCAGTGGCAACCCCAACCTCCAGAACTTGCTCATCTTGACAGCAATCAAGTGAGATACCACTCGGGTAATGGACTACATTAACCGTCTGGATAACTTTGATGGCCCAGCTGTAGGAGAAATTGTTGTTGGCGCTGAACTTTATGTTTAGGGTGCTGGGTTTAGGGTTTAGGAAAACTGCTTTGCTTGTATTGATGCTGAGGAGTTCCGACTGGCCCAGATTTGTGGTCTCAATGTAATTGGTCGTTTTTGCAGCTTGGTTGCTAGTGTGTATGAGTAAGGTGCATTGGAAATTGGGTAAGGTCGAAGGTTAGAAAGCTTCCAGGTAGGTGTGTGTGTGTGTATGTTTGGGTCACTTTCTCATACGGTCCTGGAATTATCTGAATTTTTGTGCAATCAATGCTGGATTTCTTATGTGGGTGATGAGTGTCCCAATGCTGAATCTCTTGTCTGGGTTAAGAGTACCTCAATACTGAATAGAGTGAGGCTCCGCATGTCCTTTCAGTGGTTTGGAGTATTCCAATGGTATCATTTATCAGCATTTGCTAAACCTTGCTCACTTGTCTCATGCAAAAGTATATCTGTATCGATATTGTTCTCGTGATATTGCCGCTTATGCAAATGAAGGATAAGGCGATGGATCTAAATCAAACCTCGTGTGCAATAACATCGGAACATTGCAGTTCAGAAAGAAGTTTTCTATAAGTTATGCTTTCGAATAAAGATAACTGAACTACCAATGGCAAGTTGAAACAAGAAAAATGGTCACATCCATTTCAAAGAAATTCACACCCTAAACAAACAAGCACATCCTTTGCACGAACGAATGCTTGAACAATTATGATAGTTGCATAAATAATTCATAAATTGCCGAAGCAATTAAGACTAAACCTAAACAAATTCATAAAGTTTCAATAGACTTTTGAATCCTAAACCTCACAATATACCTTAAGCTATAGACAAGACCCACATATGGCTAATATGCATTGTCCCCTTTATGCTCCCATAGGTGTTGTACAAGGTCGTCACGCAAGTTGTAGTAAGTATCAGTGTCCTCAATGAGTGCAGTTTCTCGTGTCAAATCGGCGAAGGTGAAACCTCGTCTCATCCCCGATGATGATGAAGATGCAACTCCTGGTGTTAGAATTTCCAAGTCTCTACCACTCTCATCCTCTATAATCATATTATGCATTATAATGCAAGCATACATAACATCCGAAATGTCTGATGTATTCCACAACTTGCACGGTTGTGTGATAATGCTCCACCTAGCTTGCATCACTCCGAAACATCGTTCTACATCCTTGCGCGCAGATTCTTGAGCTCCTGAGAAGTTACTTTCTTTTTGGTCCTCGGGGTCCTGTAGGGATTGGACGAAGCAACTCCACTTAGGGTAAATGCCATCGGCGAGCAGGTAGCACTTTTCATACCAGTTCCCATTGACCCTAAATCCAACACTACTGGCAGCGCCATGAACCAACTTGCGTACCAGTGGACTGCGATCCAGCACATTTAAGTCGTTGTTGCCACCCGGGAGGCCGAAAAATGCATGCCAAACCCATAAACTTTGATCGCACACTGCTTCGAGAATTATACTCCTTTTTTTATCTTTATCTTGAAATGCCCACTGCAATGCAACTGGACACAACTTCCATTTCCAATGCATGCAATCTATGGAACCAAACATACCTGGCCACCCCCGCTCCTGATTTATCTCCATTTGTTTCACAATATCATCTTGTGAGGGATCCCGCAAATAGTACTCTGTAAAACATCGCCTAACCCCCCTGCACCACCGCAACATCGCCTCTTGAGCAGTGCTTTCAGCCATCCTAGTGTATTCTTCTTGTGCCTTTGATGAGGTCCCATACGCTAGCATACGCATTGCAGCCGTGGCCTTTTGAAGACTGCTTAACCCCAACTTTCCTGCAGCGTTCCTTTTTTGAACGAAATAATCGTCAGACTCTGTGATTGCATGCAATATACGGAGAAAAAGAGGTTTCCTCATGCGATAAACGCGTCTGAAATCAGTGTCATCAAATATGGGGTCGTCCGAGAAATAGTCTTTGAAGAGCAAGGCATCGTACATCTCGGCTAAACGCTCTTTGTTCGCCCTCCTCCCTAGACGACTACCACCCCGCTGCCTTGGTTCATCGTCGCTGGAAACATTGTCATATTGTTGGGCTAGCGTTCTCATAACGAATTCCTCTCCTTCATCATCCTCTAGATTAGCCTGAATGTCTTGGTTGTACCTTCTCCAACGATTCGACATTGTGATGTACCTCAAACAAACTAAACAACAATCCTGCGGATACGAATGGCAAAACTAAATGATAATGGCAAAGCCAATAGTTTTAATATATAGGATGGAACGTGTGCGAAGATGTACTACATGAAGTTGGTCGTACACCCTAAACCCCTACACGAAGATGGCCTCAACGTGTGGCAAGGAAATTTTCAATTGGTATCCCACGTATTATTGCTAGACAACAAAATGAATAAGACAAAAATAAGGCAAAGTCATCCATGCAATGTTCATGCATTTTAGACATCGATGTATTCAAGAACATTTGTGGCTCTCATTAGGTCGCAGTAGATATTGTTGAGCATATGCCTTGTGACTTTGGGCAAGCCATTCAACACATTATGCTATAAATTTCATTTGACGTGTAACTTCAAATCCAAAGTGTCACGTGGCGTTCTTAAAAACAAATATGAATGTCAATTGACATCTACATTTTATTCTAAAATGTCACCTCAATTTTGGCTTACACAATATTTTAGGAAAACTAATATTTTGAATAAGCAATATGCAATCTTGATTTGTAACAAGAAAAAAAAACTTATCAATCGAGAGTAAGTATCCTTCGGTCTTGCATGTTTCTCCAAATGTTGAAGATCGTAGCCCAATCCATTGCATAAATTTCGAGCCCACAAATAGAACCCAACATAAGAGCATCAAGGGTCTTCAAGTTCAACCTATTGCGCAATTGGCTTTTGATTGCATTTTGTTTGGAAAATCCTCTTTCACATTGCCTCTCCTTGTTCCCAGTTAGTCTCACTATCTGTGATCACCGTCTCAACTCCCGGTTACAAAAGAAAATTGCAAAGAGCGAAAGTGAACTTAAGTATGTAAGTGAGTTTAGGAAGTTCTCCTAATGTTATGGGTACTTGATACTTGAGCTGCAGTTTATAGAACTCAAGTTGCCTACTAATACGTGTCATTTGAATTTCTAGTGTGTCAACTGGCATGTGTTTTTTTTCTTCACAAGTCACGGTATGTGTCAACTTCTACAATGTACGTGTCAATTGACGTGCATTTATTTTTTTTGCAAGTTTTTGCGTGTCAAAAGAGGAAAACTTGCAAAAACTTTATCAAACATATACATTGCCCGCAATTTGTGCAAAAATGTACACAAAAGAATGTATTTGATTCCCTTTTCCACTTGCCAAGTCATCTCTCAATAGATTGTGGACTTGAACACTATGTAATGATTCTATGTTGCCAACAAGGACATGTGACCATAGTCAAAGTAGCCCGTGATGATGTCACGCTGGGCGGGCAGGCCTTCGGGCAGCCCCTTAAATAAGTCGGGAGAGGGTGGCTCACAATATGTAGAGCGGGCCCAGTTGGCCAAAATGGGTGACTTTGCCGGGACTCGTGGGCTAGGCTGGTGCTTCCCGGCCCCGCCACCCAAGCCGGCCACCCTAAACAGAATAAAGAACATTATTTTTGGCGGCCTGCTTGCTACCTCTCCTGGGGATGCTCTTAGTGTCTAAGCCGTACCACCTAGTTAATGGAATTAGCTAACTTACAAATTTGTAAGGATTAGCTAACCAAAATCCTAGCTGACAAAAATTATGGCCACATCACCTAGTTAGGAGAATTAGCTAACAATGTGAGTTAGTGAGTCAACTATCATAGAAGGTTATGTAATTCAACTATCATAGAAGGTTCTGTAATTCAACACAAGATAATTATTCTTCCCTTTAAATTTTTGCCACGTGTCATGTTCACATTCGCCGGGACCCATTTGTATCCTACATGAAAACTGCATTCCGACACATGTCGAGATGAAATAAGGAGCCCTCTACATTAACTCGTATGTGAGCTAACTGATGGCATGGTCACACATCCCGGTTACCATTAACCAAAGGTTGACCAATTCAAGAGAGGAGTTGAGGTTGACTGACCAAAGAAATTCTCAACTTGCCCAAGTTTAGAACATGACATTATTTATGATTCATTATGATTATGTGACCCACACCATTAGTGTTTCACTTTGATTAAAATATATTAAAACAATGTTACTATAATGATATATTATTATATTATCCAATTTGAACATTAAAATGATTATTTATTATTTATTATCACTAAAATGTTATTATATTTTGAAATGTATGTTGATTTAGGATGATGTAAGAAATATTGTGGTCCACTTACCAATAGTTGATATTACCTCTCCATGTCCCCCCACCATGACCACCACCACCACAACAACAACAATTTTGCCAAAGCTATCCACGTACTGAAATGCACACATTACCTCCACCACACTTGGTGACTAATAACCCCAATTCGGCCTTGGCAAATGGACATTCCCCGGTGGCAAAAAATCACCAATGTTGTGATCTCTAACGCATTGAAATTGCTAGCCACAAGGATGCAAGTTATATGAATGTTGGTTTTGGAATTGAGGAGCTTGATTCGGTTGGTGAAATGAGGATGGAGTTGAAGAAACACAAAATTGGGTATTTGCTTTTTGTGACACTAGCTCCACAGTGGTTGCCATGAACGGGCTATATTGAAGTACAATGGTAGTTTTGGCCCTGGGCTAGATCACATCTTCATTTGGCTGGGCCCCGTCCCTCCCACGCCTCCTTCACTGCCCAATTTCCCTGCCCGCACTTGTGTGGGAACTCCTCCTTGTTGGGAACCAATGTGACAATACCCGGTCAAAAGTATAGATATTCAAGTTCACATCACTTATATTATTCCCAAGTTAATTGATGGAGTTCCTTCACATGTCAAAGGAGCTTAATGGCTTAACCCCTAAGTGCCCAAGCCTTTCGGAATGCACTTTTCCTAAGAAATATGTGCATGGCTTTAATACAATCCCCAATGGAGGAATTTGTCTTTTATCCAAAATCTAACCATATAGATGTTTAAAGAACTTGTTTATTAGTATGCATACCAATTTTGAGACCAAGATTGCATAAGAGTTGTGAGATTCAAACAAGAGAAATGTATACATTCTTTTTTTTGTATGCCGCCCCTCCCCACAATGTTGGTATGATTTGCTCATAAGTGTTTTTAGGAGTTTGAGGTGACACGAACAACTCCAACATGTGAAAGAATACGAAAATGTGATTCCAAAGACCCTATGTATGCATATAGAGCTATCCCAATCATTTCGCAATCCTCCTTGCAATTCTTGAAATGCATTTTCTTTATTTTAACACTTGACAATTTGATATTGCAAATTACTTCACATTGGTAATTGTGAATACTAATATTCGACGGTCAAAAATACGGAATATTTTTACTCTTTCCACTACGACACTTTTCAAAAGAAATGAATAATGAGAACTCTTTGGATGTCAAAAACAAGTACAATAGTCCAATTAGCTAAAACATTAAGGAAATAGTAAAGCACTTTCTCCACCCATTCCCTACATCACGGACATATATGCCTTTGCGACCCTCTCTCAAAATCGAATATTTACTATTTTTGGTCAAAAATGCCTCAATCCAAAAGTTGCCCTTCCATACTGCCCGCCAAAAAAATTTACGCGGTCAAAGGAATTTACCTGCCCACACACAAACGAGCCGAAATTTTTGGTCAACCATATATGGTTGCTCGGGCACTTAGGGGTTAAGTTTGATTGGGTATTGTCACATTGGTTCCCAACAAGGAGGAATTCCCACGCATGTGCGGACAGGAAGACCGGACAATGAAAGAGGCATGGAAAAGGGACAGGCCCAGCCGAATGAAGATGTGATCTAGCCTAGGGCGTAGTTCTTGGTATTGTGTCACGTGACGAAAAAAATGCGACTCTTACATAGAACGGAATACTGAAATTGAATAACCTTTTGGATAGTAGTTTGCCTAAAAACCGCTTTGGAAGTACAGTACTTGTTCTGTTATTACAACCATGCCTTTGCAAAAGTTTCACACAAAGGAGCTATAAACTTCCACACAGTTATGGTATGTGATCAGGTGAATCATAGCTTCCCACACGTGCTGAGAAATTGGACTTGCTTTCCATGAGGCAATGAGTTGACGTACAAGAGCTTCACTGACTTTGGACACTATGGATCACCATAGTACTAATCTTCTTGCCTACTTTCAAGGTCTCCTACCTTCAAGTATACAACCGGTGCCTTCTCTCCTCCTATTTCTCACATGATACTATTAAGAAGGGCTATTGTAGCTCTCTAGCAGCTTGGGCACCTTTCTACCTAATAATTAATTAAAGTGCGAAAGTACATAACATTATTCAGATCTATAACAATGTTCTGTGGGACTGAAAGTATTCCACAAAATTGTCTCGGATGTTCTCCACATTCAAACTAGATGTGGAAAATGTTTGGGAATCTTCTATGGAATACTTTCAGTCCCACAAAACATTGTTGTGGAATTGAATGATGTTATGTAAGTTAGGCATACCAAAAAATAATATTCTAAAATTGGGTAGATCAAAAAGTAATTCAAAATAAGTTAGACATTCATCCAAGTCATTTCTATAGTTCATGGATAGTTTTCTTAATTTCATCTATTGCGCTTCGATTAACCTAAACACCTCCCTTAACGAACATTCCTTACCCTAAAGTTTGTCTTTTACTTGTATGTCAGGGCTTTGCTTGGAAACATATTTTTCTTTTTGTGAGAGTTATACGGAATGGTCTTTGTGAGAAACTATGCTGCTATGGTGTTTGTGAGAGATTAAGCTTGAGAAGAGTGACAATGGCAAGGCAAAAGACATTGCGATGTATGCTTAAATCCATTGATAGAAAGGAAATGCATGTACATGTGGAGCATAAATTTGAGAGCTTAGGCAAAAGATTGGAGCTGGAGAAAGTTATGGAGAAGGAGCATTATTGTGATTTTAGGCATTGTTTGAATGTTATTTCTCTTTATTTGGGACACCCAACAAAATTAATTTCCCATAAATTCAAGCACCTTGATTTATTTTTTAAATTTTTTGCCCAAGCTGCTAGAGAGCTACAATATCATACTAATTTTTGGGGGTACTCTTGTAAAATATTATGAAGAGGAACCAAAATATGTGATATCCGGGTTCTCCTCATATGCTTTTATAGTGAATGTTGTCACAACCTTGCCATAAATACACCCGAAGAAATGTGAAGTAGGAGGAGGCCTTGCATTGCACACATGCGTGTGTTTGGATGCATTGTATATGTTATGATGTCTTTTGAAGAAAAATCAACTCTGATGCAAAAGACACCAAATGTTTATTTTTTGGGTTATTGCAAAGGCATCAAAACATATAGACTCGTGTGTTTGAAGAAAAATAATTAAAAAAAATAGAGATATTGTATTAATGGAATATAATACGAGTGTTGGGAAATATTTGAAGATGAGTCCAAGTGGGAGAAACGAGGCTCTCATGGTAGTTATTGTAGGTGAATTTTCCAAATTACATTTATTTGATGACAACAAAGATTTGAAGAACATGAAAAGCAAGTGAGAGATAACCAAGTTACATTTTAAGAAGCACGAGAAAGACCAACAAACACATGATGTTTTCCAACACCTTTGTCCTGCAACAATTGTAATGAGGGCATGCAACCCACTCCAGATGTTTGTGGAGAGGGCAATCTTTAGAGGGGCAAAGATATCCCCACAAGGAAGTGCCAATTACTTGGATGTAGAGCTCAACTACCTCCACTTGTTTCTAGGGTTAACCGTATCGTAGTGACTTGGAGTGTCGTCCGGATAAAGATGATCAAACAACCTATCTTTCTCCTTGATCACTATCATTCACGTTGATGGCCTCTTTTTGTTGGTGACCTATAACTCCTTCAGAAACTCCTATACTTGTAATTCTAATGATGGAACTTCCCATACTACTTAAAGGTTCCTTGTATTGATATCTCTTCAAGTAGTTCGTAACGAACTCCTTTCATGTTGCGGAGGTCTTCATGTGTCGTAGTTGTCTTTTAGTAAGTATTACCACTTAGTGTTGATTGAGGTTACAATTACTTCTTCGAGGGTATCACATCTCTTCATATGTCGTAGTTGTCTTATTCTCTACTTTCATATTTAAATTGTAGTGATATAGGTCTTCTCTACTTGATTGTTTGGACTCCTCTTAATTTGTATCGTAGTTTCTTTCTTTTAGCTCAAGTGTTATTTCAATCTCCTTGTGGTAGAAACCAAGTAACCAAGTAACCTTAAGCAAGCTTGTTTGTCTTTGTAGTTCCAAGTAGCTACAATAGACTAAATATATGTTGTCATTGTAGACCAAGTAGCTCCAATAAGCTAAGTATCTCATCATCCATGTTATATCAAGTGGCCTCTTCTTTCCAAGTGGTAAGTTAACTTTTCCTCCTGTTAGCTATTAAATATCCGAGTATTAAGTAACAAGTAACCAAGTAGCAAGTAACCAAGTTACCAAGTTACCAAGCAACAAACTCCCTTTTCTTTTCTAAATAGCAAGTTAACTTTTCTTCCATGTAGATAAGTAGCCAAGTAGTTATCCCCAGGTAGCAAGTAACCAAGGAACAAGCTCCCTCTTCTTTCCCAAGTACCAAGTTAACTTTTCCTCCATGTAGCTAAGTAGCCAAGTGATAAGTAGCTCCTTTGTAAATAGCCAAGTAGCTAAATAGTTAAATAACTAAGTAGCTCTTTTATAAGTAGCCAAGTAACCAAATATCTTTTGTATAGGTAGCCAATATTTATAGCCAATATTATCCCCAATATTTGTACATTGAGGATAATGACCTTGCATTTTACAAGGATTAAAAATCTTCGGCAAGGAAGATGGATGTTTTGGTTTTGGATTGGCTTTTCATGAGCTACCAAGAGGAGATTGTTAAGGGGGGAGAGAACCCATTGGACATGACGAAGCACAATCTACTTGCATAAACCATTCAAAGGCCCCCATCATCATCCATCATCCTCTCAATGCAGTGCATCTTGGAAATCCATCTTGAAGGGCAGAGGAGGAGGAGACGAGGGATGTGGGGGTGACTGCATGGTTGAGTGGCTCAGTTTTTTTGTCACACTGCAGTTTTCAGGAAGTACTTTGTATTTCAAGATCAAATAGACATAGAATACTCACTTCATTGCTTGTAAATTTTTTTATATACATACTCAACTTGATTTTGTTGAAGATTTTGCTTGATTTTTTAAAATCTCATCTTAAATTATAGAAGTTATGAACTTTTGAAGTTGCAATATGGACTTCGGCATACAGGTGGTGTAATTTTGTTTGAGGTTTTTTTATGAAGAAAAAAAACATATTATTGTTATACCAACTTACTACATGTTGTATTCCAGATTAAGAGGCCTAGAATTGATCTCCTTTTAAGTAGAATCGGTTGTAAAAGTGTAGTTATGGACTTTTAAAAGGTCTGATTTGAGTCTTTATTTCAAAAGTCCATACAAGCGTCAAAAAAAGGTGTTCTTTCCAAAAAAATTGGAGAAGCCCACATGAACAGGAAATGTTTAGGTGGGCGTCATGTTGGAAATCCAAATTGCATTGATTACAACAATCTTTGGATTCAGGGCAGTTGCGGGCAAGCTGCAGGGAGGATGACGTGTCATGCCCGTTCGTAGGGTTAGGGTTTGGTTGGGCGGGGGGTGGGAAGCGGCTGTGCTGGCCAGTTCTCCTCTGGCTATGGCGATTGAGGTCTGCTCGTGTGGGTGCTCCGCACCGCTCCTCCTGTGAGTGCGGCCGCTCTGGCAGATTGAGCATTGTTGGGCACTTCTCCTCCTGTGTGCACATGGACTCCGCCCAAACATGTTTTGGTTCCTTCTTACATATTGCTCCCGTTGAATTGCTTGAGTGTGCTTCAAAGTCTGTAGGGTTTTTGGGGTAACGGCATTCTAGCGTGTTTAATGGGCTGCATTCTTTGTAGCAGCTTAGGGGTGAGGGACTGTATGGATGTAGGGTTTGTCGAACAAGTTTGAGGTGTTTGTTTGCATAGTTCTTCATTTTGCAAATTTTAAGTCCTCTTCTGGAGTTTTGGTGTAGTCTTCGTCAGGTTTGGGGTTGTTGTGGGGCAACGTATATAGGGGTGTTCTGCAAATCGTCCTCTATTTCTTCTAAAGGGATGGGGAGTGCAAGAGCAGCCAATAGAAGAAGTGGGATTATACGTCCTGGTCCCGAAGAAAGGGTTTGTAATGCCAGAAAAAGAGAGAGGGACCGAGTACGGCAACAAGAGTGTAGAAATAGAAAAAGGGTTGCCATTGAGTTGCAAAAACGGGCTGTTGAGGAAGAGATTAGGGAGAGGCAAAACTCCATTAGAGTTGGGGCTAGAGTGAATCAAAGGAATGTGCGGCGTGATGCAAATGCCATCATAGATGTCGTCTACTCCACTTTGAATAAGTCTGTAGACTTCCATCACCAAGAAGCCGTTTTGCATGCAGTTTGGTCAGATCGCCTTGCAGCCGTTGTTTTGCCGGAGTCTCGCAGGCTTGCAGCACAACTTGAGGCACAGAAGGAAATTATAGCTGGTTTGGTGCAGTCATTGTCGGAGGTAAAGAATGCAAGGTGCAGGGCCGATCTTGTGACGAAGCATGCGATCTTGACGGCGGCAGTAACTTCAGGAGCTTCCACATCCAAGAGGCAGAAGGCGCGCTTGTTGGGAGTTCACCCTCGCAATGTAAGAGTGGCAATCCAACGGCGGAGTTCAATAGAGAGCACAGACCAAATTGTGTGGACACTCTCCGTAAGAAAAATGAGGAAAGATGCCACCAGCGAGTCTGTGAAGGCTGCAGTGATTGCTTGGTGGGTTGCTGAAACTCGGGCGAGTCCAAATCGCAAAGAAGTTGTGAAGCATTGGATTGCCCCTGGTGTTAGAGAGAAACACCACTGCCAGTACTTGCTTGAATCACAGGTATGGGTTTTCAACTCCATGTAAACCCCTATGTGCACAATTGTGTTTAACTTTGTCTGAAATTAAGAAGACTTCTAATGGTTGTATAAGGGTTTAGGGTTTATAGATATTGTTGGTTAGTCATATAGAGTAACAAGAACGTTGGGGCACTCCAATGGAGTCGTGTTCATTACTGAAGTAAGTTGGTACCATGTATGTTTTCTAGGGTTCAGTTGCTAGCTTGTATGCCGTTTCGGATATGGGAAGTGACAGTGATTGAGTCTGTGGTAAGTCATAGAGAATAACAAGATCTTCCGGGCAGTCCAATGGAATCCTGTTGAAGGGTGATGTAGGTTGGTACCATGTACATGTATTCGAGGGGTCAATCGGTAACTTATATGCCATTTTGGTGGACTGATGGTGACTTCAGGTGTATACCAAGGTCTTCAACTTTCTTTATGAACAATAGTTGAACTTGTACATATGAATTGTGAAAGCGTAGTGGATTCGGGTATCTGCTCAAACTTGCTATGGACTCATATTGAATCCCATGGAACACGTGATGAAGAATTAGTGACTATGATTGGCGGATCCTGAGTATTTCTAGTTTCAGAATTCAACAACAGTTACATGTGGTGTCTTGCTGGCAGATGGAGTTCTACTTACGATTCCAAGCAGCGAATCCAAAAGTAATTATAGGTAAGCGCATGTTTGATTCCTTCCAACCCTGGTTTGTCAAGAAACTAAAAGAACGAAATGTTTGTTGTTGTATATATCATGTCGAAATGGAAGAGTTGAGGGTGGGTTTTAATCATATGAGAACCAAGGCTGATTTGCACCCTGAGAAGGCCTGTGACTGTGATTGTGAAGACGTCTGTCAATCTACTGGTGAGAATCAGTGTTGTGCTCGTTTGTGTACTTTTTCTGGGGTTACAGCCATGGTTGATTCCATACTGTGCCCTAAGAAGGATGACAGTCAGTGGCATGCAAGGGAATGTGTGTTTGGAGAGTGTGTTAATTGTGGTGTTGATTTTTTACCCATCTGTCCAATTGAAGAAGAAGGACCATCTACTAAGCTTGTGAAGTGGAAGCATTTCTCTCTACAGACTATTACTACTAAGAAGGGACTAGAGAGAAAGAAGTTGCAACTGGTTTATAAAGAAACCACCTCGGATCAGCTGCTAAGCTATCTAAAACCGAAGCTTCAAGTTTTTTCACGTCACTCTTTTGTGGCAAAGTGGGAAGATGAACAGTTTCAGATGTGCCTTGCTAATTTCCCGGCAGATACGATGGTCTCTGTCATAGATTTTGCAGAAAACTATTCCTTTGAGGTCCAGAATGAAGTGCAGTCCATGCATTGGCACAGTTATCAAGTGAGTATCCTTGTGCACATCTCATGGGTAAGAAATGCACACCCCGATCCTGAAGATGAGAGTACTAGGAATATTATGCAATATCACTTCTATATAAGCGATGATAGGAAGCATGATAGCTATTTCGTGCAACATTGTCTACAAATGCATTGGGACTCTATAGTTGAAGGAGGTTTTACTCCTAAAAATCATTGGATATGGAGTGACGGATGTGCTGGGCAATTCAAAAGCAGAATTCCCTGGTACTTCGTCAGTCGATATCCAGAGATTACTAACGGCTGTGTTTGTGTTTGGTCCTTCTTTGGATCTGGTCATGGCAAAGGACCCCATGATGGCACAGGGGCTGTGCTTAAGCGGTACATGCACAATGCCCAATTGGATGTTCATGGGCCTAAGCTCCAAGATGCTGAGACTGTAGTGCGTTTTTTAAGGGAAAAGTTGAGTATAAGGCCTAAATCCTGCTACTCAAGTGAGAGAACCCCTGTAGACAGAACGTTTTGGCACGTTCTTGAAGAGGACGTCGATAGAGAGACAGAGTATGATTGTGAACCCATTAAGGGATGCCGAGATGTGCATCAAATTCGGTCGGTGGGCAAGTTGGATGTGCACAAGCTGCTAAAAAGGAGTTTGGCATGCTTCTGCCCTCCTTGTGTTGACTCCAATTGGGAGGCTTGTGAAAATAAGGCCTAGACTGGGCCATGGGAAGTGGAGGTCCTTGTTGTCCATCAGCCTGGCTATGTCCGAGGGGTTATCACTGAAAAATTTGCTGGGGACAACTGGGACGAGTTTGGCATGAATGGTACGTATTTAGCCTCCGTCCTTGAGTTAGGGGACAATTTTGCTGTTTCAGCTGCTGCCGATAATGAAGAAAACGTTGAGTTCCATCTTCTTGTATGTACTAGAAAGATGTTTACTTGTACTGAGCCATTTCAATGCAAGTGGGGTGAATCATTTGACGTAGGTGACAAGGTAATTCAAGGAAGGTACTACCAAAGGTATGGATTAGGGGCTCAATCCTACATTTTCTTGAGAAAATCACATTTGGCTCATCACAATGTTGATTACATTAGAGCTATCAAGTTCCCTATGCTTCAATGTAACCACCGTGTTTCTGGGAATGATGTTGTTTATAAGTTGCCTCTCACAGTTGAGCAGGCAATTGATGAGTATGCGCAGTACTGAAGGAGGAGGGGGTGACGCATCGTGGGGGTGGCTGCGATTTAGAGGGTCAAATCCTCTATGCGCATCATCAAAAATATTGGGCTCATTATAACTCGCCACCAGCTGCGACTTAGTGTGTTCTAGTCTATGTAGTTACAAATTTTCAGATTTGCAAGATTTTGTGTAATACAGAAGTGTTCTAGTCTATGGAGTTACATGTTTTTTGTATAGGACCGCCTTGTTGATTGGCAGACTTTGTTACAACTCTGGAGAACCAATCAATGACAGTTTCAGGATTGGGTTTGAGATGAAAAAGTTATAATCTATGAAAGGTTAATCAACCTGGTATTCGGCACTTGAGTCCTTTTTCATGAGTAACCTTATACCCTTTTCATTTCAATTGTCATTTATATGCGTTCAATTCAAAATTTGGTTCTGGAATTAGCATAAAGGACCTTCTGTTAGTCTAAAAATGAATCGTTGATTGTAGTGGACCCTCAACATAACTGCCACTGATCCTAAGCCCCTAGGCCTTGAGAAAAATGACTTGACACCCATTGCAAATAGAATGATAAGATTTTTGTACAGTGAATCCCCAATCTTATATGCATAAAGAACTTATGTTCTCCTTGCAACTTTATAATGAGAGTTTGAAATGTACCATACTTGCTATGTTGTGAAATGAAAACTCAAATAACATAATTAGGTTGAGTATGCATATGTGTAATATAAGTGTAATGATAATTGTGTAATTAGGAGAATTGTTCCTCAAAAAATAGACACAGTACTTGACCCTATTGGTTTATGAATTCACTTTGATAAATTTTCCCATGTAAGTCAAAATGTGTTCAAAACCTTTGTGTTTGTAGCAATAGTTATTTTTGAGGTCAAGAAGGTGCTCAGGAAGTGCCAATAAATATACGATTAGCAAGATTATCAATATGGTAATTGTTTTCCATGACCGGCTCTGTTCTTAAGTTCGAGTGATTTACACAAATCTTTGAGTCATACTTGTTAATAATTCACCACTTCAACTAGTTTCCTAAATTTAGACATGTCAACATCAACTTATATTCTCAATTCTATATTACATGTTCATAACAAGGTGAAATCTTACGTCCATATTGTCTGTGCACTTTACAAGGAAACCAAGAAAACCATACATCAAGAAAACCATGCATCAAGAAAACTATGCATCAATTCAACCATGCATGAAGAAAACCATGCACTTTACAAGGATGGAGTGTTCAGAAAAAACTTCAACTACCATGTCCAGTTGTTCGCCACATGACTTGTTGACTACACTCCTATTGTGATACTACAGGAATGACCCAATATACCCCTCAAGGCAAAAGATCTGCAAGAAATGTTTGTTGAGCATCAAAACTGTTGAGATCTATAACAAACACCTATAAGAGTTTGCAAGACCTCTACATGGAGAATTGGGAACAGACCCAAAAACCTCTGGCTAACCTACTGTATATGAACTCATCCACCCCATCTCGGCATCCCTTAATGGGTTCACACAGCTTCTCAATCTTTACAGTCTAACAGCTAGACTTTACTTGGCTTGATCTTACTCTTCTTCACTACATGAATTCAGCAAAAGTACCCGCAAAAATATACTTAAGAAAGAAGTGGTCATAAGCATATGACCATGGCAGTGAATTCAACGTTCATAATTGAACTACATAAGACGTTACCTAATCCGCAAACATCTTGGAACCACAGCAGTTCAAGAAAGTTTCTACCCACTCATGTACAATGCGCAACCACTAAATACCAAAAATGAAGTACACCTTTCTGTACACTCCACACCTACTTTGGTGTGGCTCCCTTGGCCGCTCTTGTCACCCTTGACACACTCAGTCGTTCTGCAATTGGCTTCTTGCCAACCCTTCCAAGTCGCCCTTTCTTTCCAGGTCCTTTTGCGGCCGTAGGACTTCTCTCCTCACCCTCGCCCGGGTCCATTCCACCGTGTTGCTCACTTTCCTCACCTCCTTCCGCCCTTCCACTGTCGCTCCCTGTGCCCTCTTCATCGCTGCCATCCTCAAATTCGTCCAATTTTTTGGACTCCCTCGGATTGCCTTGTATCTCCTCCGCAGGCATTATCTTGTGGACTCCCCTCCTACGTTTTGGTGAAGGCTTATCCACCCCAACCTCTGTGACCACACCTCTTCTATGCTTGGGAGAGCGAGAGCCCTTTGCAGCTCCCGTGTCAACGCTCTTCCCCTTGCTACGTTGACTGCTTCCTCTCTCATGACTGCTGGCTTTCCCAACTACAGCCTCCATACCCTGCCCCTCTGGTGAATTGGTGGCGTTGCCATAAGTTTTCTTCAGGTTGTCTGTAGATGTTGGTGTGACAACCTGCTCATCTACGTTTTCAAAATCTGCAATTTTCTGGGGGACTTTCTTGCGTTTGGGAGAGTTGTGTCCTCCTACGTCCATGCCATCGTCCTGGACATCTACCTGCCCTCGCTGAGAGGATTGAGTCAACACTTTAAGCCTCGGGTCTGTGGGAAATTCCAATTGCCGCGAAAAAACCTGAAAGCTTCCCACTGATGGGCTGTGTGCATTCGAATGTGTTCGACGGTTGTCATTTGTCGACAATGACCGCGAGGTTCGGCCTACATTTGCAGTCACCAAAAAGAGTCATAAGGTAAGCATTTTGTGAACTACTGAGATGAAAGCGGTGAAATATAATCCTACTTGGATTAACACAAACTGAAATGCGAGGAAACCTCATTATAGAACATCCACTCCTAGAGAAAACTATACAAACCAACTTGCATTGTTTGGACATCCAGCAAAACTGTATGAACATATATGCGCCTCCACCCATGCACTATGAATCCAAGGAACTTGGGATGCATTACAGTGAGGAATTCTACGTGTTGTAGAACTACAATGTACAAGTATGACCTCATACTGAATGATAATGACCAAACCTGAACATCTCCATTGCACAGTGACTCTTCTATAGTACACTACAACACACATGACCTTTTGTTCAGGTAACCTTGACTTAAAAGCATCTTTGTAAGCCTACAGTGACAATGGAGTAGGCTCTATGGACCTCTCTTACCCATATGATCAGTGGACAGTATAAGTTTCTCGAATACTCCCTAAACCCTAAACTACTCCCAAACCTTTAAACCCATTCACTGCACACCCTAAGCCTTGTCAAACAATTCCGACACCTCCACCTGGAACGATAAATCTCACAAACCCTATACTTAAGCATACACGAAGCACTACAAGTCCTTGTAGTGCATGAATCTTACCTTGGAAGGATGTGCCCACATTTGCAGACTTGCACAAGTCCCATGATTCTACCGGGGGCTCCACCCTGTCTCCCTGAGGATTTGGAATCCCAGCCATAACCCACCAGTCTTCATGAGGCTCCAGGTTGCAACCCTCAAACATACACTTTGACTCTCTTGAAAAATGAGTATATGCACACCAAGTATGGTAAGCATGGCAGCATGACGACAGCCTGCAGTCCCACGCAGGCTCGAATCCTCTTGTGCAAAACGGACAAGCAACAATTTCTAGCCCTACAACCGGTACATTTATAGTATCACAATCTACATACAAAAATGGCAGGGGGGATGGGTGTAGGGCTGGGCGGTGATAGCCGGTCTTCATGGTTATCAGTTGCTCACTGAGAGCAACTCTATGCAACTTCCATAGGGAGAGTTTCTTCACTGCATTGCTCCACAATGCTTCTGCGTCCTTGCTACGCACAGCAGCCACCTCCTCATCCACGCTCCCTGATCCAAACGAATCCTGGAACTGCTCAATAAACCCTTGTTGAGCCTCCACTTTCCTCACGACGTCCATGAGCTCCACCGAAGCAGCATCGACGTCACCTTCATTCCTTGCCTCAGCACTCTTCAGTGCCGCCAATTTCCCCGCACACTGCTTTCGTTCTTCCTGCAATGCTGCCAACTTCGACAACGAATTGTTGAGAAGTGTTTGCCCATACTGCACCTGCGAAGACACCCTCACTAGCTCCATCCTCGCAGCATCCTTTTCTGTAGACATGCGGCTAACAAACGCCTCCAATGTGGGGGTTTCTCGTTCTAAAAGGAGTAGATACTCTTGCCACTGCCCAATCGCCATTTTTCGGACGTCTACATGCGACCCTAACACAGTGGCAGGTGGGGTCTGAAACACAGTTGCGGCCTTTGATCCTGGTTGGCATGCAATGGCGCCCTCATCCTCTTGCTCATCGCCGCTCACCTCCACCATGACATTTTTGCCAACTTTGGTGGCGTCCTTCTCCTGGTTAATCCTCCGCAGTTGATCGCGGCAAGTCCACTCGGCATGGACGCACCAGTTGACTGCTTTCTTGCCCTTCTTGTTCTCGTATACGAGACCCTTAGCTTCTGCAAGGTTAATCAACCTGGTATTCGGCACTTGAGTCCGTTGATGAGTGATCATCCATAGCCGTTCTACCCTCTTCACAAACTCCGTATCCTCTGAATATGAGTAACTGTAGCCATTAGTGCCCACCCTTGGACCAAACACCGCATCGACTTCAACTTCCTCCAAATGCACTCCAAATTTCAATCGCTTTGGCGGTATCCCTTGGTTGTTCAAACCATACGCCTTCTCAAACGCTCCTCGTGAAACTGGATCTACCCTGTTCCAACAAAGAGAGGGTGGTTCTGCATACAATGGTTCGACCCAGGAAAGCGATGGAGCTCCTTCCACCTTTACTTTCTTCCTCTTCCCTAAACCAATCTCACCACTACCTAAGCTTAAACCCTCCGTAATACTCATTGCAAAAACCCAGCTAAGCTTACTATAGTAGAAGCTCCGAAACTACTGCCGTAGAAGGCAGGCGCACTTGAGTTGCTACGTGGTCAAAGTACTAAGTTAAACTTGGCATCTCCACAGAGCTCCCGCGTCACGTTGCAAGCAGCCACGAAAACACCGGGTTGCAGCAGCTTGAGCCAGACCCCGCGGGAACACGCGCCACCCTCGTCCTTGCAATCTCAACCGCAGATCTGCTGCCCACGGACGTCCCCGATGCAGTCGCACCCTCCTCCGAATACCCTAAACCCTACAGTCCCGCCAACGCGCCGGCTGCAGCCACGTAGCAGGTGGGTTTGAACTACAGTAGTCCCATAAACCAGACCAATCCTAGCTGTAAACTCACGCTCGGGCATTGAAGGTTGCCCAGCCCCCCAATTAATTACACTAATCCCTCATAGGTGTATGAACATCCATTAACTCATACATGGTCGTCCGTGAGCCACCCAACCATGCATCTACCCGTGGAGGAAAACATTGAAGAGGAGCCTACGAGGGCTGAAGGGAAGGAGGAGGAGGTTGGGGGTGATTGGCTACACCTAGCAAATTGAAGCACCTCACCATAAGAAAACAATGTGGACCTGAACTCCTTGGAGCAAACTGGTCCTTAACCTCACCGTGGATGACTTTAGGAACATATATTTCAGGGATGCCACGGTTGCATTTGGAGAATGAAGAAGGGGAAGGGGAAGAAGTTGTATAACAAATATGTATGGACAAGGCCATCGCAATCTCTAGTAGGGATGAGGATGACATGGAGTTTGCAAAGAGAAATAGGTCAGAACCCCTTCTCCTGTAGCATTCGTTGGTATAGTGAAGGTGAAGCCCGAGGTCTTGACCATGGAGGAAACTAGTGAGCACATGCCCAAGGAAGAGGAACAACATGCTTATTTACAAAGAACAACGGTCAAAGAACCTTCGGTGTGGAATGAAGTCTTAGAATCGAGAGCTCTATTCCTTAATCAAGAACAAGAGTTGGCCATGGCCCAACCACCATCAAGCGCACATGTGGGCACAAGGCTTGGTGGTGGTTTTGTTGAGTTCATTCCCTTACCTACCCCTTGGGTTCCCAACACATCAAATTTTGCAACAACCCTTTTCGCATCAGCCATTGGTATTCTTTTAATCAATGCGGCCCCACCATTTTGCGCACACCCCCATCTAGCAAATGGACAACCTCAGCATGTGGGGAGCACCCGGGAGCCCCACCACTTTTGGCCCCCTCCCTCTTCAAAGCTTACCACATTTCCCCCTTCTTACCAATGGGATGGCCCCACCATATTTGGGTCAGGCGTCCCAACTCCCCCGCTCTTGACGTTCCTCTCGGTGCCCTTGACACCCCTCTTGTTGCCAAACACATTGGCTTGGTTGATCCAAACCCACCACCACCTTTGGGTGGTCAAGAGGAGGTTCAAGATAGTTGCAAAGCCCAAATGTTGGATATTGAAGGCCTGCAAGGACTTGATGATATTTTTACTCCTATGCAAAATATAATAAAATTATATGAGATTTTTTTTGGCTATGTGTAACTGTGTTTTGAACGTATATTAGTTTTCACATATCCTCACCTCCCCCTCCTCCCTATGTTTTGGTTTTTTTTTCTTGTCAACTAGCTATTTGAGGACTCCGTCCAAGCAGTCAACGACTCCAACTTCCAAAGCCTCTTCTACAAAACAGCCTACGACAAAACGTCCACGATCGACTACTTTAAAGAGCCCTTGGATGCTAGTGATGTGGACAACCCCTTGCCAAGGAAATCTTCCGTTCCTTGCCAATCCTGTCACTATTGGAACTCAATAGGACTAGAGATGAGATTGTGGCGATTGTTTGCTACTTGATTTCTTTGACTAGACCTTGTATATTTTTTATTTCCCCTAACACAAATATGTCCTTTCTCCTTCAACATTGTCTCCTATTTGGGTTGTCCTACGAAAACCATCTTAATTTGAGATCTTATTCGAGTTGTGCCTTTCATTTGTGCATGTATTGATGTAGATCGTAACTCTTTAAATGTTCGTATGTTTGAGTTTCACACACCATTCCCTAACGTTTATGTGATTTTTTTCTATGTTCCTATATATGTGAATGTCTTAAAATGCCAAAAATGTCTCAAATGATCTTTGTTTAATATTACAATGCCACAATCCATCTTCCCAAAGTTGGGAATTATAGATTGATTACATATAATCAAGCTTAATTAGTTTGAATGCGTATGAATACTTCTGAAGGTAGAAGGCATTATCTAAACTATTATAAAATATACATACTAATTCAACACATTAATTTAAGTTTCATTTTAGAATGACAAAGACAATTTCAAATTATAAGACACGAAAATTTAACCTTAACTTTAATGAGGGTTTTGTAATATTGAAGTGCACTCAAGAATGCAAGGGCAACAGTTTTTTCGAAGTCGGGTGGGGCGAGCAATAGTTTTTGGTCGGGTTCATAAATTTTGAAAAAAACTCTGGGGAACTGCCCCAACCTGAATATGACACCCCCTGAAAGTTCGTTGGGGGGGGGGGGGAGGGGGGAGGGGTGTTTAACCCCCCCCCCCCCCCCCCAACTTCTTCCTCTCTGTGGATTGAACATGACCAGTCTATACCTAAGCATGAGTTGTAAGTTGAACTCCCCCGGTTCCATTGCCTTGACGATACATTGCGAGTTGATTCCCAACTCCAACTTATGGGGCAGACATCTTGCAAAACGAATCGGCATCAAATCAGCCGGGGCAGATGTAGCCAAAGTTGAGAAGCGACATCACGGATGATGCTTGAGATGCATTTGAGGAGAACAATTTTGATTCACTGGCTGTTGACGTTGAGATGCTGCTTGCTGCAAAGAGGTACCCTAAGTATCTTATTAAAGGGAGGGCTGTGGTCGGCATGAAGAAGATGATGTCACAAACTTCAGAGGTATCATAAAATAGAAATGCCTTAAGTGGATACTTTTCTCTCTGCACCCATGACTTGTCGTAGGATTGAAACAAGTAAGTTAGATTATCGTACATAGGCCACTTACCGCTCACAACCACTAAGAGCATCCCCACTAGACCGGGCACCACCCCGGGCATAATTGCACCGGTGGCACCCCGGGCATAGTGTGGGTTTACCCGACATATTGTTGGAGCCCACTAGCTCGGGTACATGCCCCTCTTCGAGGCCGGCCCCCGCCCGGTATTACCCCCTTGCCCGATTCCATTAGCCTTGCCCGATGCCTTGCCCGGATACCGATTCCGTGCCCGTTGTGTTGCCCGATTCCCTACCCGATCCCTTTCGGTTCTCCGCCCGGAAATATACTAAAATCCCTCGTTAACTAATTCACTAATTAACTAATTCACTAATCATACTAGATTTTCATCAATCACGAAATAAAACATTACACTAATATCACTATATGAGTTAATTTGAGACTTTCTATTGTCACCCATTAATATATGGACCACAACAACATGGTCTAATGTTTGAGTCGTCCTACCTAAACCATCTTGAAATGGGTTCTTAAAGACTGCAGATTTGTTTTCTTGGTTTTCCAGCTGCAATTTCAAGACTTTGGGGGCATGTTATATACCGCTGGAAAGATATTTTCAATACCTTTCCAACGGTATATAACATGCCCCCAAATTCTTAAAATTTCAGCTGTAAAACCCACAAAACAAATCTGCAGTCTTTTAGTGACTGCAGATCAGGGTGGTCAAAAGCTCATGGTCCCATAACCGTCGTCAAAACCCCAAGTTGCAGGTATAAAGGAAAAAATTCATGGAGCTCCAGGGAGCTGGAGCGTGGCGTGGTTTGTGTTTGAGTTTGAGTTTGTTGACGCCGCGTTTGAAGAGACGTTGCATAACATTGCACATTGGAATCCAATTAAGACAAATGAATCCCTCGGGTTTGTGTCTAGCATAGTGCGTTGCTACATTGATCCAAAATTGTGCATTCTTCTGCCCTATCCCTCTCCTGGCATCGGTGGAAGTATGCATAAAACTTCGGCAACACTGTTCTTCCTCCTCCGGGCAGAAGTTCCTGCCCTTCTTGGTCCTCCCACCCGTTGCATGCACACCCCCCCCCCTTCCTGACATGGTGGAATAAGTCCAAAGTTGGGCTAACTGCCAGATGGCGTTGGCGGGCAGAACACGGTACCCAAGGCCAATATACCCGAAGAGCTCCTCCCAAATGCCCGGTCTGGCACCCTTTATGGCGTTAGCGTCGACTGGTGGACGTTAGAACTTGGCGTCCTGGGCACCGGATTTCCAGGAGTGCCGTTCAACTGACTTATACCTTTGCTGGTGGGGACGCTCTAACCATGCACTTTACCGTGCACTTCACCGTTCACTTTTAATCTCGACCGTCCAATCTCCGTGCTTCCATGGTAATTTTGAATCTTTTTATGATTGAACAGTTAAGGAAATTGAAGTGGGAGCTCAAAAATGTTACATTTCAAGATTTAGAAGCAAATGCAAAGAGAATAAGCATCAAACAAACAATATTGATGCTCCAAGGTGGATCAATTTTCTCGTCAAATTCCAATGACAAGTAAGACAATATTTTCAATTTGATTATGTAAACTTGATTTTTGCTTCATTGTATGTCATGTATGTTAGTATGTCAACCTCTCAATTTTTACAAGAATTATTGATTTTCAAATATTCGATTTTGTATGTTGTTACAGGAACAATGTCCATCAACAAGAAGACCTTTCCAACATCTTGAAGATTCCTTCATTCCCTAAAGCTTATAGAAGAAAACCTAAGAATCCTAAAAGATTGAATCCTCATGGAAAATGCTTAACTTCACAAACATATACTTTGGAAAGGCAAAGAGTTGCTAACGAGTTGGAAGATGAGTTTAACAAGCAAGAAGAGAAGAAGCAAAGAAGAGCAAACCTTGCAAAAGCGAAGAATGATGAAAAAATCTGGAAGCAGCTTGAAAGGGAGAAGGTAGCAAAATTGAAGAAGAAAGAAAAACAAAAATGCCCAACAAAAAATAAGGTTGAGAAAAAACAAGAAATGAGGCTTAAAAGCCAACAACGTCCAACAGTCGTGTTTGCCAAAAAAAAAGAGCTTATTTTGTAATGCCTCTAGCAAAAGTTGAATGAACATTGATAGTGCACGGTTAGTGGTTAAGGTAGTTAATTTCCAATGCCCAATACAGTTGTATAAAGAACTATGAAAAGGTCATGATTTTTCAATAAAAATTTCCATTTTACTTTTCAACACTAATATTAAGTGAACCATTAATTTAATTCAAATTCCAAATTTGGAAAATTTTGCTACCCACCTCAAAAAATAAAACATAAAAGTCAAATGTGCACGGTTAGTAGCATGCCTACGATAGTGTGAGATGAGATGATTAGAAAATCCGAATTGTGCCCGTTGCCATGTTGCCTCACAATTATCGGAGTTCATATGCATATCTGATTCATCATCAAGGTGAAGATTCTGTTGTTTAATAAGTTGTCATTGGTCAGATAGGTTTTCCCAATCATATTGACTACTACGTATGGATCGGCTAGCATGTTTTGAGCATGTAGTCCAATTTTTTTTTGAAGATGTGTCTTTTTGGTGTTGTTTTCTTAAATCACACCTAACCACGTATCATTTGAATTTTGGTGTCCAAATTTTTGTTTTGTTGGATTTAGAGATGTACACCTTATTAGGTTTGTACATTGCTGAATATGAAACACATTTGGACGAGGTCGATGGGGATTCTCCGTGCCTATTTGACACAATGGTTGCCATTCTTCTTTATGTTGATGATATTGTTCTACTCTCTAGATCAGTCCCAAGCCTAGAAAGAAAAGAAAAAATAACGCCCGTATTTTCACACGAGCATGACTGCAAGCCCGTTGGCCTCATACTAATCACAGATTCCGTGATGTAGTATGTGGTTATATGCCTCCGTTAGGAGGTGGGCTCTGGGGGTTCTCTAGAAGTCCAATTTTGGTTAAGGTGGGGGTACGGGTGGTTGTTTATTGTCGAGTTTTCTTTTATTAAGTACTAAGTACGTGAGGTTTTTAATAGCGTTTTGGTGTATATCTTTCATGAATTTTTTGATGTTGGATTTAGGGATTTTTAAGTCCGTTAGTTTTTGGATGGAGTGTTCGTGTATGGCTCCTCGTACTCCTACAGTGATTGTTATAACAGGGTTGGTTTTCCAACCCTTGTTGTGGATGGCGTGATTTAGTGGATCGTATTTGGCGTGTTTCTGTGCAATGGCTTGTTCGGGGAATCTGTCGTGGCAGTAAGTGAATTCGATAAATTGTACTGTGTGGTTGGATGATGGTAATACAGGTAGGGTGGTGTGATTTGGGGCACCGATCATGCATAAGATGTCAGGTCTAAGTTTAGCTTGACATTGGCATGGCGTTTGGGGACATGTGCATGCTAATAACCATTCTGGGACTGTGGTTTCTTGTGGCCTGTTGTTGAGATGTCCGGCATTGGCTTTTGTGAGGAACCGTGTGTGTTTGTTAGCTTGTAGTGTTTGTGTGATCAGATGTACTGCTTTGTTATGTCTTGCGATTCGGAGACCTTTTAAGTATGGGTGTTCGCATGTTGATAGTAGGTGCGGCCACGTGTCTCTCTCATTTCTGTGGCAAAGTGTGCAGTTGGGTTTTGGATGTGTGAGGGGCCAAAATATACTTTTTCTATGGTTGCCCATATATTGAGCGTATCGAAATTTTAATGTTTGGGTGATTTGGGTATCTGGTATTTGATCATTATTCCAAAAGTGATTAGAGAGTTTTTGGTTTATTTGGGTGTTTGAGAGCCATTTATCTACGTATGGGAATTTATTTATGGCTAAGGTTGTTTCTAAGTTGTCGTGTGCTTTTGTTATGAATGTGCGTAAGTTACGGATGGCTCCGTCGTGTGTGCCTGTGGGGCAGCTGGCAAGCCAGTAGGGGGTGGGGCGGGCGATGTGGATGTGTGGAGTTTGTTCTGGTTTTTCTAAGTTGTTCCCTTCATTGGCTAGGTCATCGGCTAGTTCATTTCCGGTGATGCCCGTATGCGCTCGGACTTTATGTATGTAGATTTTGTGGGGGGTCCAGTAAATCTTCCTTACTATGGCGGCTATAAGTAGTTTGTCAGGGTGGTGGTGTTGTGATGTTGGGTGTTGTATGTGGTTATTTATGAGGTATATGCTGTTGAGGCTGTCGGTAAATATGTGTGTTTCTGTTTGTGTGATTTTTATGTTTTTGATGGCGAGGAGTATGGCATATAGTTCGGCTCTAAGTATATTTTGATAGCCTGGTAGTCGTTTTTCTATACGGGTGTTATTATTGGGGCTATATCCCGATCCTGCCGTATTGCCCACAATTTGTTCCTCGGAGTATTTTGTTGGGGGGATGAAGGAGCCGTCTGTGTATACGCATTGATGTGGGGGGAATTTTGGGGGGGGGGTGGGTGTATGTATAAGTATTAGGTATTGGTATGGTGGTGTGATTATTAGTGTGTAGTATATTTACTTGGGGGTATTTTTCCATATATTGGAGAGTTTAACTTTATACTGTGTGAGAATGGGCTTAATGGGGTGGGTGTCTATATGTGTGTTAGTTAGTTGTTGCAAGATTTGTTTTAATGTGTGCGGGGTTCGGACGTTTGGACTTAATGTTACTTGGTTGTGTACACAAATGATTGATGTGAGTGCCGGTTCGTCGTATTGGTAGTATGTTGGCCATTCGGGTGTAGGTTTATATTTTATGGTGTATGGTGGTATGGTTGCCATGACGTGTACGTCGGGTTTTGTGGCGAGTGGGAGGTTTTGTGTTGTCCAATCTTTATGGTTGGCGATGAGAATGGTAACTGTTTTGGGGTCTTCCTTGGCGGCCATTCTGGCCCAGTGGATGGCTTCTAACGTTGTGTTGTAGTCCGTGGGGAAAGCTAGTCCTATTCCTGTCCATTTAGAGGATTTGGCGTGACCTAGTGAGCTGAATATTATGTCTCGGTTATGTGGGGAGTGGTATTGTGTTATTTGAATGGGGCAAGTGAGGGGGGATGAATAGTAAGTGTGTGTGATTTGGAATGTTGTGATTAGTGTTTTGATGATTTCGGGGTGGAGTGTTTGATGTAGGTTTTGTGGTTGAATTATCTTTGGTTTTTTCTTGGGAAGTATAGTGACATATTTTTGTAGGAGCCATAGTACTGCGGTTTCAAAGTCTTGGGGTGGTGGGTGAAGGAAGTTAGTTAAATGTTGTTGTTTATTATGTGTGAATTGGCTCCAAAGCCATTGTAGTCTATCTATATTAATGGTGGCGATGTGGTTTCCATTTTGGTCATATACGTTGGCTACTAAGGTATTTATTTGGATAGTTGGTTTATTGACTAGGATGTCTTTGTCCGGATTACATTCCTGGGTGGAGGTTGTAAGGTTGGTGATTTTTAGTGGTGGTTGGATGAATTTCTTATCCTTAGTTTGGACATGTGAGACTTACAAAGACTTCAAACAAGCTATATGAGTTTTGCACTTCGTCTGGCCTTGAAACCGATCTAGCGAAGACTAAAATCATGATATTTGGCCGCAACAAAAGGAAAGTAAACCAAGAGGCATTTTACCCACATAAGGACCAAATTGAGATCACCTCTGAATACAAATACCTTGGGATTGATTTTTATTCACATGTTTACTTTGAGCCACCTAGCAAAAGGTGAGGAATCGTACGTATGAAAGTGTTTGGTGGGAACTTTAAGAAAAGAAGTTGTAGTGAGTGTCACATGTTGGGAACTTTAAGGAAAGAAGTGGTAGTTAGCGTTACATGTTGGGAACTCAAATTTTACCTATTCAAGGCTTTAGTGCTTCCTACTTGCACGTATGCACCAAAATTTGGGGAGGCGGCTTGAAAAACTCTCATTGGAAAGTCTTTGAGAAGGGCATGAAGATGCATATGATGTCATGTGTCAAAGTATATTCATCAAGTACTTATAATATCTTATTGGCCGAATTCATAGAACTTCCCATAGATTGTATGCTCGCAAGCTTACTATGGGCTTTGAACAACATCTCGCCCACCTACCCCCCTCTTGGCTAGTCAATAAAGCAACCTCACTATCCCAACCTAGCCGAACAAGGATTTAACACTTGGTACAAATGGACAACCATGTGGAAGACATCATGGGGTTTATCTCATTGGGAAACTCAAGACAACCCAACCATATAAAAGACAACATATGTTGATATCAAGGAGGTTTTTCTTGCTAGAGAGTGGAACTCTTTCCATCTCTCTCCAAAGAAACTAGATTACCTCCATGTGGTGCTAACTTTTTTGGTTATGTTAGCCTCCAGGGGTTTGTACTGGGTGGCCAATATTTTGTAACATCTTGATATATATATATATATATGAATTTCATTATGATCTAATGTAATGCCTTGTCAATGATTCATCCCTCTATTATGACTAATTGATTCGTATTGTGTGTGGAATCTTTTTCTTACCAATTCATAAGAGGACGGTCTAATGGTAGCATATGATAAATGCCACAAAGAGAGAGAATTTAATGAGTATCATTGTTTGTCAAAATGAGGATTTGTGGTATGAAAATCAATTGCCTTGTATTCTATATCAAAGCCAAAGTGATTGGAATGGTAGCATAAGGACTGACAATGTCGAGGTTTGATTTCTCGAATTTGGAGAATTAACATTTGAACATGTTTGACGAGTTAGCAACATGTTGAGGCCATAGACTCGTTGGGTTATGAAATGTATACGTAGTATGTGTGTTCTCGCTATTGTTTGCAGATCGGTGAGTGGATTATGAATAAACTTACTTAAAGTATCAGAGGGCGGGTGTTGATCTTCTGAAGTCCATACTAATATTGAGGAGGGAGTCCTTCAACATGATAAGTCAATAGTATGGCTATGGATCTAAACTTGGCAGACAATAAGCCCAAAATTATGAATTTTTTTATAAAAATATATTAAAAAAAAAAAAAAAAACAGAAGGCCAAACCAACCAGCGCCAAAATGAATACCACAAAAGAAAAGACGCGCCCTTCACCGAGGGGAGGCGGAACCCCTTGGGCGCGAAACACCGCCACTTAAAAGAAACAAGGACCGACCGCAATCAAGGACAACCCACCAGGGCCACCGAGCCAAGGACCACCCCCACCCCACCAACCAAAGACAACCCCCAAGCCACCTAAAACGCCAACAAAGAGGCCGTGACAACCTACCTACGTTGCCTTTTCCAGTTCCACTCAATATGCAGGTTGTGTCTTCTACAAAGAACATTCCTAGCCCCCCATGTTTTGTCAAACTTTTGAAGCATTGCAACTGCAAAGAAGCTACTAATCTTAATCATTGCCAACACTCTTCGCCATGCCAATTTGGCATAGATGACGAGTTCATCCCAAATCTGGTGCTTGAGCTTAGACTCATGCCATTGTGTTTGATTGAAGACTTTGTCATTCCTTTCGATCTAGATAGTCCAAAGAGTAATGCCCCTGAGGAGGTGCCAAACTTTGATCATTTTACCATATCTCTTTGGGATTCTTTCCCCGAACAAGGCTTGCTTCCAATTGAAGCCATCATAGTTGTTAGATCTAACACCACGGAGTTTTGCATAATGAAGGTGGCCCATCTCCACGCCCTCCTAGCTTGAATGCAATCCCAAAATTTATGCTTGATTGATTCGCTCGTATTAGGGAGGCAAAAAATGCATTGCTTAGAGATTGAGGTTGGTGCGATCCTGGCCCTCCATTCATTGACTGCAACCGCTTTATGCCAAATTGACCAGATGAACACAACTTCTTTACTGGCTCTAAGTGGGTCCCATATTTGCGACCAGTAAAATATGTAATTACTCGGGAGGTAACCTTGCCATTTATCTATTGCACAGGTGATTCCCGGGTTTCTCTTGATGATAGGGTCACGGCCATCCTTGGTGGTGTAGTCAAGGAACCGTCCCCCGTCCATCCATCGCCACCTATCCGGGTCCCATCCAAGGGATGCCAATTTCCTCTCTTTTCCCTTCCCTTTTAGGTCCCCTATTGGTGTGAATGACTTTTACTTTATGAAAGAAGCCTTCTATCTCCCCTAGAGGATGTTCCCAAACTCTAAGGCAACGTGAGTGTGTACCCACCATGTAGCATTGCACCGGGAGAGGTAACGTTGTATCGTACCACTGCAGACATTCGGGAGTGAAGTTCGTATCACATTGGAAGACAAATGCCGGGTCTTCTTCTCCAACAACATAATACCCCAGCCATTGACCGGCATAGGCAATGTCTTCATCCGTTTCCAAGAGTTGACGCCATTGGTCATAGATTTTATTAATCAAATCCTCCCAGCCTCCAAGCTCGGTGTTGGTGAACCTAAACTTCTCACGCGCTCTTTCCCATGAGAGAAAATCTTGTGGTGTACTATCCCAAATGTTATCAATTTGCCTATTTCTTTGGCGGTAGAGGTGGAGGCCTTTAGGGTAGGCAAATTCTTTGTTAAGTAGGTCCACTCCATCCGACCACCAAATATTTGAGTGCAAGAGTTCCATCCGTGTGCGTGGCGGAACTTGATACACCCCTTTAACCATGACCTTCCATACTTTGCTAATGTGACCCCATACTTTTGATCCTGTGAAGCCAATGTGTTATTTATTGGTGAACCAATCAAGGCTAACTCCCCATTTTTTCCCCTTTTGGGGGTTGAATCTTACTAGCCTATATCTTAGCATAAGTTGAAGAGTAGACTCTCCTGGTTCCATAGCTCTAACAATCCATTTGCACATAAGTCTAGTCTTAGCCGCTTCCGGGTCTACCAACCCGAGTCCTCCCTCTTTCTTCTTCATGCAACACTCTTGCCAGCTCACCCTGGTGCGGGTAAGTTGTTCTTTTCCAGACCACTAATAGTTATGAATGGCCCCTCTAATGTTCCTAAGAATTTTGTTTGACCTTCCCCACACCGTAATGAAGAACCATAGTGTGGATAGGAGAACTTGATTGCATATGACCACCCTACTTGCAAGAGAGAGTTTCATGGTGCTCCAGTATTTCAGTCTCTTAGAAATTTTATTAAATAAAAAGTCATCAACACCCTCCGTGTGTAGGTTAAGGCCGAAGGGAATCCCGAGTAATTTGGAGAGGTCCCCTTTTTCCACCCATTGCTAATTATACCCTGCTAGCCACTCCAGCTTGTGCGTATCAAACCAATAGGCGCAAGACTTTTCCCAATTGATTTCCATTCTTGATAGATTACTGAATACCTTAAGCAACCGCACTAATTCGACTGCATATCGCTTTTCTCCTCTAACCATGAAGGAGGAATCGTCCGCATATTGTGAGATGCTCTATTGTTTTCTTCCCTATGGGAGGGAAATTCTCTTTAGTCTCCCTTCGGTGATTGCTTTCTTAATCATGTGTATGAGTGTTTCTCCAACTATAAGGAATAGATATGGTGCCAAAGGGCACCCTTGTCTAACTCCTTTTCTATCTTGAAGCTCTCACCCGGGGTGCCATTGAGGTTAACAACTGCGGATGCATTGCCAAAGAGTAGTTTAACCCATCTAGTGAATTTTGGACCTATGCCTATGTTTTCTATAGCATGGAAAAGAAACCGCCAAGAGACTTTGTCATATGCTTTAGAGAAATCTAATTTCACGAAAACTGTTGGTTATCTAGACGACTTTGCCCAATGTAGAGATTCATGTGTCAAGACAATGTTGTCTAAAATGAAGCGGAGGGGTAGAAATGCAGTTTGCTATGGGCTGATGATGTTTCTAAGTATGGGTTGCAGTCTTAGTTGTAAGGTTTTGACAAATATTTTATATGATGTTGTAAGTAAGATGATAGGCCGCTAGTAGTTAAGGTCTTTTGGGTCACCTTCTTTAGGGATGAGGCTAATAAGCCCTTTCGTCATCCCTTCATGTAATGCCCCGTCTTCTATACCTCTAAGTATCATTTTATGGAAAATCTGCCCTATTGTTGGCCATAACTTTTGGAAAAAACTCCACTAGAATCCCATCATGTCTAGGGGCTTTCCCTTTTGCCATGTATGTTACCGATGTTAATAATTCCTTCTCTGTGATGTCTCTCATGAGGGGTTTGTACATCGCTTGTGTAATCATGTCTGAGAATCCCTCAAATACCTCCCTAAGTGCCCCCTCATTAATTTCTTTATGTTGGTAGAGTTTCTTATAGAAATCATGACATATCCTATCTAGGTCATCCCTCCTTGTAAAGCTACGGCCATGATTATGCTTAAGTTTTGAAATGACTGCATTTTGGTTTTTTGCCTGACGGACTTGAAAAACTCCGTTGAGCATTTGTTCCCAAGTTTCTGCCATCTGACTCTTGCTCGGATGGTGGTTGCTCTAGCCTTCCTAAGCTCTATATCCTCTAGGCTTTGTTTTAGTTGGTTTACTACCCCTTGTTTGTCTACATTGTAGATGTCGTCATGTAGGGTAGCCACAACTACCTCTAGCTTAGCCCTCGTATCTAGCTCCTCTTTTTTGTAGTCTCTTTCTTTTTGTTTGTTGAGTTGCCTATACATTCTAGAGATGTGTCTTATCTTGTTGAAAGAAGGAGTTGTTTCTGGAAGTTTCCTCCAACATTCCCTCAAGATTTCACATGTTTCCCCTCGTAGGTGAGCTACGTGTAGTTAGCTTTTTGGTTACAAACAAACCCAGGGAAACAATCAAGGAAGACTTAAAAGGTGACTTTTATCTCATCTAGGTGTCTCAGATAAGTTTTGTTATGGAAAACACAAGGGTATTTCACTTTATTTTAAGGTAGGGCTGACAATTGGTTCATGGTTAAGGGATAAAGACTTCTAGAAAACTCTCCATCTCGGTACATACAAATGTGACAGTCTCTCACCTCACTTTAATTTCCCAAGCAATAGTCTGGCAGTGAGTTTATTTTAATTGGACCAAGTGCGGTGCTCAATCATAGGCACAACCATAGGCAATAATCTTGCATAAGTAGCGCATTAGAGTCTTGTTGTACCAAAGCCAAGGGCACTTTGGTATAGGCAATAGGCTTTCATTACTTAATATTTCTGAATATAGCAAGAACAACATAAATATTAATCTTTACATGGCACAACCTCTTTATTAATTGGTAATACAACATTATCTAGAGTCTATCACCTTTAATTATCCTTTAAGTTTATATCTGCAATTCACTCCAAAGTAGACACTTAGTTCGTGATATTAAATTCTTGTTTTGCTCAATATCTCACTACTCGTCTCTCCTACCTCTCCAATTTGCATGCTACATTACTCTATCAAGGCATCAATCTCAAGGTTCTCATGATCGGTAGGGCTCCGCCTACGCTTTCTAGAGCCCATCTCCATCTTCACTCCTTGATCTCATGATTGGAGTTCTTCGTTTGTTTGAAGTTATATTGTATGTCGCATAGAAATTGAAAGTTCGAGTATACACAAATATGGCTATTGACTTAAGAAAAAACTTGAGAGAAAACCAAAAGATTCCATACTTGAGGAGTTTGCATCTGCCTAAGATTGATTGATGGTAATAATGTTCTTTACGCAAATAATCTTGACCTTGTAACTAAATAGACTGCAGACATTAAGATGCTTGATTGGCTAAAAGAGTATTAGCAAGACCATGGTCTATGTCTGTATGTGAATCATTTGTTCATAAGGATTGAATTAAGCAAGTCATTTTCTTCCTATCTCATGGGATGTCAGAGATTAAGAGACTTAAAGAAGGAGATTGAATTACCATTGACAAACCGAGCCATTTGTATAATTTTGTTATAATATGATTTGAGAAATCCACGTCTGAATGGAGAAGAAGGGGAAGATGATATGGAGGTTGAAGAGGCTACCGTCTCAACAATTTCAAGCCTTCCATATCTTATCCTACTAACCCTTAGCAAAAAATGAAAGGTCAAGATTGTTAAGACGATTGGTTGTAAAAAGAGAGAAGACAACCAAACTAGTTCATTGGAACTTTAGTAAGTATTGTGATATTGTAAAATATACTAAGGTGCTTTTGCTTTCAAGATGCTAAAGTGTTAACCTTGAAATCAATCAAGACATGGTAATTAAACCCATTAGCCAATAATCTTGCAATATAATATATGGGATGAATATCTAATTGATTAATGAACAAGAGATTAAGAATATAAATCGAATTCAAAATAGGAAGGGGATAAAGATATGAACCATGCCATGAACTATTAACCCACATCTGTGGTTTGGCCTATTGTTGCAATTCGTAGACATAATGGCTACTTTGGTCATAACCAAGTAGAAGACCATGGTCAGACCATATAATTAAAATCAAGAAGTAATTAAGGAAAACAAAATAACATGTAAGATGATTGCACTGTCTTTTCAAGTTACATCAAAAGGGCTTAATTAATAAAGACTATGGACAACACAAAAGTGCCCTTGGCTTTGGTAAAGAGACTAAAATGGGATACTACATGCAAGGCTATTGGCTATGGTTGTGCCTATGCTTGAGCACTGTACTTGGTCCAATTAAAATGAACTCATTGCCAAACTATTGCTTGGGTAACTAATGTGAGATTGAATGATTGTTACAATTACATGTACTGACATTGAGAGATTTTGAAGTGCTTAACCTCAAATCATCACCTAATTGTTGGTTCAAACCTGAAATAATGTGGAAAAACTTTGTGTTTTCCCTATACAAACTCATTTGAGACACCAAGATGGGTACACATATCATCTTTTAAGTCTTCCCTAAGTGTTCCCCTCGGTTTGTTTGTAACCAAAATCTAAACTACACTCCACCTCAAGGATTTTCTTAAATATGAATGTGAATTATACTTGAAGCAATCATTGACTTCCACCACAACGCAAGGTCATTGTTGCCTACCGCACCTCGAACCATAGATTTTCCATTGTAATTGGACAGTGGATGAGTAACTCTATTACTAGAGATACAAAACAATGCCACTTTTGCTCCTATAATATAATTGAAAATGAGGCACATTTCGTGTTGGAATGTCCCCTATACAACCCCATTAGAGATAAGTTTTCATCGTTATTTGAGAACGTAGTTCTAGAGAGCCTCAAGTCTTTCTTTCAAATAAACCAACAAGTGAACATTAACCTCTATTTCATGGAGGCTACCGCACTCTGCCACTCTAAAAAATCAATTGATTTGAAACCATCATGATGCACTTTTAGTCCTATTAGCCTTTACGGCTTCTTGGACTTTAAGATCAATTTCATTAGGTCCCAGGAGGTGGGTGGTGAACCATGGTCTTATAAAGATTATATATATATATATATATATATTGGGGGGGGGGGGCAATGATTGAGATATTCATATGAACTTAAAAGGATATAATGAGAAAAATGTCTATGTAATGGCTATGGATCTTGTATCCACCACCATTACACCATCGAATTATAGTTTAGAAAGCTTTCATCTAGTGTTCTATGTGTAGCTCATAGATCCCCGCCATGTGCCCATGGGTATTAGCTTCTTTGACAAAGAGGTTATGTTGGCACACACATATGCTATGTGACACCTACCATGGAAAGGGTGAAAATGTAGAGAAACATTATTGTATAGCCCGGAATCACAATAATTACACTGCAACTTAATATATAAGCATCAGTTCAATATTGCAGTTTGATGTGATCGAATTAATTTGAGCCTTTTTCACTATGAAAATACTTCATCTCACAAGACCTAAAGCGTCAAAATGATCCGAAGGTTAAGATTCATGTTTGTATGTTGACATGACAATATTGACAACAAAGGTATGCGGCTCGATTCTAGGCAATGAATCCGACTCCACATACAATTTCAGTTGTTGGATCCATACCGAGAATTGTCTCATCCGGTTGACAAATGCAAGTCATGAAGATGAGAAGTTTAGAACTGAAATTGACTTGAAATTGAAATGCAGAACTTAGATGAGATCAAAGTAAAGATTCTTATCCTCTCAAAAATATCACATAAACCCCTCCTAATTGTGGTAAAATATTGAACCTAGAAGAATGTTTGAGTACATATTCCAATCTCATCTTGTCTTTGTAGTGTCCATTTGCACCTACAAGCCTTGCCATATACCACTCAATTGTAGGTGTCCGATTAGGAAGAGTGACTATGGAAGGCCCGCCATACCTCAACATCTCTGTCATATCCAAATTCCGAAGGGTGGAAAAACACCCAACTTTTTCCGACCAATGCATTGGGTTTTAGGGTTTTAATGCAAAAAACCCAAGTTCTGCAAATAAAACCATGGTTTTATTCCAACACTTAACACTCGACATTCAGCACCACCATTGGCGGACATTGGACCCTCTGTCCTATAATCTCAACTTATCTGCAATAAAACTGAATAAAACCGGATTTTTCTGGACCTCAGATAATTGAGTTTTTTTTATATAAAAAAAAGACTATGAAAAACCCAACTGTAAAAAAAACCTCGTGGTGCCAGCCTTACAAATTCCACACCCGCCCGGAACGCCAAATCTCCTTAGATATGGAAAATTCCAACGATGATTCAAAATACAAATAATCTCACATCATCTAACTGAGCCGCATCTGGTGACAAGAGACATGTTGAATCGACTTGTTTGTTAGGCACAAATTCTTTGTCGGTTGGGCATCGCTTCATGAGATCTCAAGATGCTGAAGGCACCATCTGCAACCTTACATGATGTGAGATGCTCGATGTCAAAAGATGGCAGACCTACCTTAAAGGTTTTTGTGGAAACCTGTGAAAAAACTTTGCTAATTCAGCCACCACAAAGATTGGCTTAAACTCTATGCACTATTTCTCAAAGACGAAGTAGAGGGAATGATCATGACATTATTCAGATCCATAACAATATTCTATGGGACGCACAATATTCCACCTAATATTAACGGATATTCTCCACATTCACTTTGAATATTCCATGGAATATTGTGAGTCCCATAGATCTTTGTTATGGATCTGAATAATGTTATGATAAGAAATGCAAGTTGTTTTGAAATTGTGTTCCATGTTACATTATTCCAAAGAGGCAAGTAAGACAACCATCCTACTTGTATCCCACATGGCACCCGAATACAAGGGATTCAATTCGCATTATATATGTAGAGTTTTCTGAATTTGAGCATTGAATATCCTACTTTGCATACGAATGCACACAAAACGGTTAACTCAATGGCACCCAAAAGTGATCCGAAGTGGTATGAAACATGACCTATCTGACCAATCACTACATCCTTTTCATGTCACCACTTTTACAATTAGTCAATTCAGTCCACACAAGGATCATTCTATTCCTAGTATGGTGCACCGATTCTTGTGCAATATGGTTTTTGGAAAGTTTGGGTAGAAGTGCCTAACATCTTTCATGCATGGTTTAACTTTTAATGGACCAAGGGCCTCAATGCATGACCTATATACACAATTTCTCCAAATGTGATCAATCCCTGAATCACCGTTTTTTTAGTGTTCATTTAATCTGTGGGTTTGAATCTTTAATTTGTTTGTTATTTTATGGCAATGATAAATTAGTAATATACTCATATGTGAGATTGATCAAAATATGATGTATTTGCATCCAAGGGCATCCATATTATGTATTTGGACTAGTTCTACAATAATATTAACTTATTCGGCCAATTTGCAGAGTACAATCAAAGAAATTTAAGTTCATTTTTTTTGATAGAGTTGTGTTTAATATAAGTAGCAAAAATTGAAAGTACGTAGCTCAAAAAACATATTTGTGCATGTTGAGGCATGTGTTGGGAGTTTGATACTTGGAGTTGACGAGATATAATCCAAAGTTTAATTCTTAAAAGCTTGATGAGTTGGAACTCAAGATCTCAATAGTTTGAGCAGATGCAAATTGACACAAGTGTCCATAGTGAGATATGAAGTGACAAATGATGGCAAACAAAGGAGAATTTACAACAAGCCGAAGCATGCTTATAAGCTCATTGACTTGGGACCCACAAACCCAAGAGTTTGAATCCTTAACATTCCCAAACAACTTTTGATAGGGTGTTTTTTAAAGATTCTGATCAAGAGCTTGTCAAGAATAACCAAAAGATTGGTGTTCTACACATTGAGAGCAATCAAGGCGCCATGTACTTAAGCATTGTAAAGCTTGGTTTAGAGTTCAAGCTCTCAAGTTCAAATCTCCAAATCTCCAATATGAAGTGATAGATTTTGCATAAATTTTTATTGTACAAGTTGTGTACTCTCCGAGAAATGCTCTTCCCTATTTATCCCCTTCTCACTACACTAATTTACACACCAAACCTCAACTAACTACCCAAAAACTCATTCCCCCTAGGCCACCCTCTAATTGTGGACCCAAATCCCCTAATGCCCTTGGCCCTACCTGGCCCATACCCGGTTTATACCCGGCTTTCCACCTAGTTCCCTAACTGGTCCTCGGCCCCGCAACTTAAGACTCACCAATCAGCAGCTTAAATCCTAACCAGCAACAAGGTTGAGCTTGGCCTTTGGCCCACAATTCAGCAGCTTAAATCCTAACCCAACAGCCAGGTTAAGTTCAGGCCTTCGGCCAGGATCCTTTAGCTTCAATCCCAACCAGCAACCAGGTTGAGTTCAGGCCTTTGGCCAAAATCCCTTCGCTTCAATCCCAACCAACAACTAGGTGGAGCTCGGCCTTCGGCCACAGATCAGCAGCTTAAATCCCAACCCAGCAGCCAGGTTGAGTTCAGGCCTTCGGCCAGAATTAGTAGCTTCAACCAGTAGCAAAGTCGAGCTCGGCCTTTGGTCAAAATCCCTTAGCTTCAATATCAACCAGCAACCAGATTGAGTTCAGGCCTTCGGCCAAAGTCCCTTAACTTCAATCCCAACCAGCAACCAGGTTGAGCTCGGCCTTCGGCCACAATTCATCAGCTTAAATCCTAACCCAGCAGCCAGGTTGAGTTCAGGCCTTCGGCCAAAATCCCTTAGCTTCAATCCCAACCAGCAACCAGATTGAGTTCAGGCCTTCGGCCAAAATGAGCAGCTTAAATCCTAACCCGCAACAAGGTTGAGCTCGGCCTTCGGCCCACAATTCAGCAGCTTAAATCCTAACCCAGCAGCCAGGTTGAGTTCAGGCCTTCGGCCAAAATCCCTTAGCTTCAATCCCAACCAGCAACCAGGTTGAGTTCAGGCCTTCGGCCAAAATCCCTTCGCTTCAATCCCAACCAGCAACCAGGTGGAGCTCGGCCTTCGGCCACAGATCAACAACTTAAATCCTAACCCAACAGCCAGGTTGAGTTCAGGCCTTCGGCCCACAATTCCGTAGCTAAGTGGAGCTCCTTGAGCTCCCCCCTTGCTCCACAAAAAAAAAAAAAAACCACAAAAGAGCCAAGAAACTTAACCCCTCACCTCTCTCCTACTTAGTAGGAACTTATCTTATCCACTAAACCCTCACCCCCTAAACCAACAAGAACATGTTCTAAATCAAACGTTTAAACCCAAGGCCCCTCCCCTTGCTTCATCAAATACTACTCACTTAACCAAAACACTCCTTAATGCCACTAAGCTTCTAATTACCACACAAAATAGGCTTAAGGCCTAAAACATAAATCCACACCAAACCTCACTCTTTTTATACTTTTTGATATTTCAATAATGACCTCAAATGCAATTCTAAATAGATTCCAAACATAAAACAAATATGAGCAACCATTCTGTGCTCATAAAAACCCTTTGCTACAATAGCCAATTTAGGATGAAATGTACCCTCAATGGATAGATGACATGGGGCACAATTTTTAGAATGCTCGTGACATTCCATGCCATCATTGCCTTCCAACAACAACACACCACTCGGCAACACCTCCTTCACCCGAAGGATAGTGTGCCCCAATGAACGGGTAGTGCCGGTAGTTAGTTACAAGCTAGCCGGTTGATTTTGAGAATTTCCGAATGCAATTGGAAAGTTTAGGAAGGGGTTCCGGAAGAAAATCAAGGTTTACGGAAATGGGCCGATTAGAAAAAAAAAATGCCGGCATTAAGGCAAGCTGCCCTAGAGTATCTACGGCAAATTACCGATTGAAAAATTATTTTCACGGCGGGCAGCCAACCAAATATATATATATTTTTAGGTAATTTTTTCAATACTATGCATAGTTGGAGACTATGCCTTGTTGGGTAGTAAGAATCTCGATGCAATGCTGCGAATTGCCTTGGAAGGGCCAAATGAGGAGGTAGATGACATAATTGGTGACGCTATCCCACTTTGGAAGAAGGAGAGTAAGTACCTTTTTTGTATGCTAATCCCTCTTCTTATTTGAATTCTCCTAATACAGTGAGTGTGAATGATGTGTCTTGTTCGTTTGGGGCAGTTGATACTAACGGCAATGGTGCGCAATTTTTTTGATTTTTCAATACTAACTAGCCTCCGGATAATACTTGGACCCTTTTGTGGTGCTTGTATTTTCCGAAGGCTAAATCCTTAGCCCTAATATGGTAGGGGCTTTGCCAGGTTCAACTCCTGCTAAGGATACTATTTACACGAAAAAAAATGGAGAGTGAATGCCCACATTATTTAATCCTAAACATTTGGAAAAAAAGAAAGATCAAATGACAATGACACATCCACCACCAAAATATAAAACCGGCCCCACTTTAGACCTTTCGGAAATTGCATAAATGAAAAAACAAATGTCGGCTAATTGCCTAAATACATTAGGAAATGGGGGCTATCAACCGATAAATTTTGCACTCTCTAGGTCCATTTCTGGGTAAAATTTGAAAAATCCGAGCCACCTCCAGAAAGCTCGGCAATTAGCCGTTTTCTCTATAGAACTCCCCGGACTCTGGTGCGCCCCGCCCTAATATCCAATGTCGTAGGCGCCTCATGGTGGAGATAAATATAATCCCCATGCCGGAATCTTTGCAACTGAAGTTGGTAAGCACCACTGCAAATGCGTGTATAACGCAACGTGTCACGGTACTGAGTAATGGATAAATTTTCCATGGCCATAGGCATGGCCCTCTGGAAAATTGAGCTCGCTCCTACGATCACTCTACCTAAATGTTTGGGTCATCCAAATCCAATAGGAGCTAGTTTTTCCCAAATAGAACTTGGGGTTATAGGCTCACATCCATACAACAACTAGTATGGGTTGTAGGACACTAAAAAAGCATGCCTATTAAATCAATAGCCCATAGCAATCCAAGGCAACGTAAGGTCCCAATCCCCATGGCTTCCCCAAAGTAATCCATACTTCCTCAAACCACGTTTGGTTGTCTGAACAACCATTCAGCCAAGCCATCCGCCTCTGGATGATCCTGCAAGATGGTACGGTGATTTATGAGAACCTTAGTGCACAACTTCTTAAAAGCATTAAGGAATTCCCTCCCCCTGGTCCGTCATTACCTCAGCTGGTGTTCCAAAACGTGCCAACACACGATCTAAAAAGGCTGCTGGTTTAGGGGGTCTGTCATGTTGTTCTACAGAGTTTTGTAGTAGAACAACAAGCTCAATCCACTTACTAAAATGCTCCACCATCACCAATACGTACTTTGGTCTACATAGTGTGACAACCAACGGTCCTGTAAAGTCCAGCGACCAGCGGTAGCCCAATCCCATGATAGGTAAGGGCTACAGTTGAAGTGACAAGGTGTTAAAGCTAGACCTGACCCGGTTACAAACTTCACACCTCCCGACATAAGCAGCAACCTGCTAATACATGTCAATGTACCAATATTGGCTATACGACATCGAATGTGTCCTGCGTATGTAAAAATGGCCAAATTCCTTATACACTTGCCGTACCAAGGAGGCCCTCTAATCCGGTCTAGGAACAATACCCCTATTCCATCCGATCACAATAAAAATATTGTTCTCCCAACAAAACTATGTTATTTGATGTCCAATCCTATCCCTGTCCATCGCCGAGATAGACAAGGGAAAGGTCCCCTGTTGAAGCATATGCAATACGGGAAAATCCTCCCATATATTCACAATAGTTTGAATTCGATCAGTCTCATCATCCGAGCCCTATATCGGAACCTCAACAGTAGAGCCAGAAAACAAAATGAGGTAGGTTATTGCGTGCCAACTTGGAACCGTCTTTTGATCACAATCGCCATGCCACCTGGCTCCAGTCAAGTTCTTGTCTGAAGGACTTGGATTGTGGGAGAGTCCATTTGCATCCAAGTTGGTAATACTGGCACGGTGTACCACCTCAAAGTCGTGTTCTTGGAGCAATAAAGCTTACTTGGCGAGCTTGCCAATAAGCTTATCCGACTCCATGAGCCATCGTAAATGCTAATGGTCAGTCACCAAAGTAAAGCGCTGACCATAGAAATATGGCTGGAAATGGGCAATAGTCCAAACCTCTACCAACGCTTTTTCCTCGTAGGACGAATAATTGGCCTCCGTAGTGTTGTTGCTTTGCGAAGCAAAAACAACAACATACTCTCGGCTACAGTCATTATTTTGACCGAGAACTGCTTCCAAATTCAAAAAACTCCAGTCCGTATGCAACTAGAAATATTTGGAGATATCTAGACGTTGAAGCATTAGAGCCACACCTAGTCTCTGCTTCAATATCTCAAATGCATGTTACTGCTCATGATCCCAAGTCCATGGTTGGTCCTTGCTTGTGAAAATGGTGAGAGGTTTGGCAATCAAGTTAAAGTTCTTGACGAATCAACAGTAGTAATTCGTCAAACCCAAACAAATACAAAATCTCGACACATTGACTGGTGTCATGATCTTCTGCAAAGCGTCCACCTTAGCTTGTTGCACCCCAAGACCTCATGGGATAATCAACTGACCTAGATTTGCACTGCCCATGGTACAAACGCAATCCCCACCGCTGCAACCATTCAAAAACGACTTGCATATGCCTCACATGTTTATGTGGTGTCTTGGTGCAGATGATCACGTCGAGCAAAGAGTAAGCTAGAGAGGACTTGGTCCATCATTTTGTGAAATTTAACAATTGCATTCTTCATGCCAAATGGAAATTTTTTCCAATAGTACAGTTGATCCTTCCAATCTTGATCAACTCCCCATAATGCAGTTTTCACTCGATCTCCCTCAAGTAATGGGAGTTGGTGATAGCTAAATCTCAAGTCTAGGGTCCTAAAGACTCAAGTAAATCCATTGACATCAAACAACTCCTCCGAGATTGGCATGGTATAACGATCCGACTTGGTCTTCCGGTTAACTAGACGGTACTCCCCACACATCCACTTTTCCGTCCAATTGCCAAATATATTATTATTCGATGGCATAATCTTAGCACAAGCATACTCCCCATTGGAGAGTTTGATCAACCTTGCTGCCAAGAGCTCTCGGCAACTAGTTTGGACACCAATCTTCTCGAAGACACTAAGCCTATAAGGTCTCCAAAAAATAAAATGATCATCCTTCAGCTGAATGTACATTTTTATAGATAGAGATGTGTGGGACAGAGGGCTCGTAGTACCTGCCTGCCCTTCGCTTCGAGGACCTTGTAGATGGGTTTTCCCTTGTAGCCTATAATATCCTGAAGGCTAAAAGCAAATCACCTACAGTACAAACGAATGAACGCTTGTACCTTCTGTGTCTCAACACCAGTGAGATAAGGGCCTAATTTCAATGGCCAACTATCAAGTTCTGTGGTCTCCCTCTCCACCAAAGGAGAACCACTTGATGTTGGCACAGACTTTAATTGCTACTGAGAAGAGGGGACATTAACCATGCCCCCAATCTCAGTGCCAACAGTAGATTCTGGCCTCTCTTCATCACCACCAACATGTCATGACGAAGCCATCACCGGAGGTGGAGAATCAAATGAAACCATTAATGGAAATATTCTCCGTGCCTCACTCCTCTCAAACTCGGAAGCCAAAGCACCGTTAACCCATTGAGCTCGAAGCTCCTCCATCACCTACTACTCTAATGAAGAAATTCGTTCGGCTTCTACAACCATGGTTTGACGGCCTCTTCCATGGATGTGGACCGTTGTGCCCCTTGACCAGAGTCCTCTACCCCTAAAGACAACAATTTCTCACCACGATGCCTTTGCAATGCAAGGCATAAACCAACAGCCCACACCATGGTGTTAAGATCCGTGGCTTGGCCCAATACAAACCGTTGTTGACCCTCAAAAAAATTTGAATTTGATGTAGTTTCAGTCCGGAATCCCATGGCACGCTCTCGTTCATCGGCAAATGGTTCACAATGAGTTTAGTGTAAGCATCCCAAACCATACCAGACCCCCAATTATGGAATGTGAATGACTATGGAAAAGTCATAAAGGTGGTGTCATGCACTGCTTCATGAGGAGTGAAGATTGGGATTTTGTGAAGATTTCACACTATGTGAAATAGATGAGGTGCATGTCATTTTGAAGGTCACCTTCTTTGAAACTCATATGATAGATGTAAGGCGCAAGCCGGTGCGCTTGCGGTGCATTTGTGATGCCATGATGGCAAAAAATTTAGTTTGAAATTGACAAAGACTCCTATGGTAGGTGGAACCAAGTTGAATTTGGTCTTAAAGGACCAAATGAAAAATGAACAAATAATGGTTGTAGTTCAATTGGAACAACTCTAAGGAACTCGTGGGGAATTCGCCATGACTTGTGCCGCCGTTGGTGAGGGCCCTGTGCATTGGGAACGCCTCCCATCCATGGAGATTAGGAAACACAAGGATAAGGCCATCAAATACCAGTAGCTTATGGTGTGTGGATTCTAGAATTCTCAAGAACGCCTTAATCGAAGGTGTGAGCTAAGAGATATGGCAATTTGAATGGGGCGTTGTCCCGAGACAGTGCCATGGGAGTGGCTCCTGGGACTGCTAAGGTTTGAACATGCATAACTTCCTCAATACGTGTCCAAATGGGGCAAGTGAAGAGTCCATCGGCATTTACGTGAAGCGTAGATGATGATGGAGTGGTTGCTTGTTAGCATCAAATATCATACAAGGAAGTTATGGTGTTTTGAAACTGCTAGGGGTTACTAGGCCTTGTGGCTAAAGGAAAATGTTTATTTGGCCCCAACTCTTGGTAGAGAGATAAAAAATTTCTTGACGGTGGGGTAGGGGCCTTACCAAAAGTCCAAGAGGCCCATATGGGTGAGGTAGTATGGCCAAACTCATTTGAGGCCGAACGGCACTGCCTTCAGGGACATTGGCCCAATGTGATGACATAGTTGTTTATTATGGTTCGGGTTGTTGTAGTGTTGTTTTGGCAACGCAATGATCAACATAAGATTGGACTTCCATGAATGGAAGTCCACATCTAAGAATTGGTTACCGGTTAAAAGATGAGTCCAGAGAGCAAAATATGAGGGTTGGTTCACCTCTTTTGAATTATAATGTATTCGGTATGGGAAGTTAACCATGAGCATGGCAGAATGCGAATGGTTAGCACTCGTGACCTTTGCTAAAAGTGAAAATGGACAAGATTGTTAAGGGGACTAGCAAGGGTTGCGATATACCAAGTGAGAGAGAATTCCACGAATTATTCAACAATTTCTCACCACAATTCACCTTGATGTGCCATTCACAAGCAAATATTTGGTTTTTTCTTGTTTTGCCAATCCGCAGTATTCTTTGTTCCAACACTCCGCAACTTCTTTACTCCTTATCCTTACACTCTTCCTTGCGTATTATATCTCAAGAATGAAGAAGAAAATAGGGAAAATAATTTTTTTCCAAGTGAGAAGGAAAATAGTCAAACTCTAGCAAAAGCTTTAATTCTCTCTTCAAATACACACAATGAGTCAAATTATCTCTCACTCCACCATGGGAGAATCCAAGAGTGTAAATAAGGGGAGAAGAACTCAAGATTTTATTACAAAAACTTGCAATCTTCACCTCACACAAACTCTCTCCACACACTCATTCACGAGGCTTTGACTTGATAAGAATGCGAAGCCAAGAAGGAGGCTCCTCACTTAAGAATATCTCTCCAACTCCTAGGTTCATCAATCCAATTCTAAATGGATGAAATCCCTGTGGATGCGGTGTGGCCGCCGATGCCGCATACCATAACAAGAGTCTAATGCACCCCAAATGGTAGTTGTGAAAATGTGGGTTCTACGAGCTTCTTTTAAGTTGCTCTAGGAAATTAAAGTACATATGTAATTTAATAAGACCAAAATGCAGTGAACATAGTACATATGCAACAAAACCAATGACCCCCCTCTTTTCTTCACATGTACTAAAATAAGAGGCATTCATATTTACTTTTGCAAAGGCACAATTTTAGGAGAGAATCAACATGTCCAAATTGCATGTCTATTGCACGTCATATGATAAGATGTTGAGCCCAAAACTAGGATTCAAGTATATTTGGATTTATGCATGAATTATGGATAATTCCAACAACCCATATGACAAGGACTAGATTGCAAAACTATACAAATATGGTGGTTGGTGAACATGAAATATAAACATTCGAGGTTATGGTTATTGTGGTGTTGCTTTTGTTGTTGTTGTTTGATGTTTTCGTCCCCACAAGTGTATATCCCTCATTATTTTTAGACAAAATTTGAAGGCATGTAATATATCGTTGGAGAGGAATTTTCAAGACATTTCCAAAGGTGTATTACATGCTCCCGAATTCCTAAAGTTTCAGTCGCTAAACACAAAAAAAAGAAAAAATTGCAATCGTTTAGCGATTGCATATCAGGTTGGTCAAAAGAACCGCGGTCGATATATGCTGCGGTTTTTTTTGGCATAGTTTTCTACAAGTGACATAAGATAGAAAAGTGAAGATTATTTTACTTTGGAAGAGGCTACGTGCACTAGGTCCTCCTAAGTTTTGTTCACTATTGAGCCACCTTGAATGGTGCCTTAATTCATAGTTCATAGTCCAACCCATCATGGCGCTTCTTGTTTTGACGTTCATTGTTGATTACAACTTGCCTTCCCATAAAGTAGGTGCGCCTTAAAGCAAGAAGTTAAGGTATTCGGCATACATGCATAGCCATAAGAAATGAAAAGAATTATTTCTAAGTAGAAAAAAAGACTAGGTGTATTGTTATACAAATGTATTCAATTACATTGAAACAAATACAAATTATTGAAGTGAAAATTGTGTTGTTACCAAAAATTGGTGTGTGTGTGTGTGTGTGTGTGGGGGGGGGGTGAGGAGGGTGTTGCTCACATGGTGAACATTCTCATAATCGATATGTACTTATTATACAAGATTTTGAGGATGTTAGTTTTGGGGGTTGTCTTGGTTTAAGGTGCCTTACCACTCAAAAACATATGTCCGTTTAAGAAAAGTGACCACATATATGATTGACATACTTTACCTTGTTTTCTTCAAAGATCGCAAAGACCCCCCCCCCCCCCCCAATTGTGTTGACACTCAAACCAAGACTGATAAGTTTATTTGAACTCTTGATCCAATCTCACCATGCTACGTGTCTTTATGGTGCATAATCTTAACTACTAGAAGCCTTTCCATATACCATTTCATATAGGTCTCGGATTCAAAAAAGTGACCATGTAAGAGCCACTTACCTTAAGTGATATGGTAGATGAATGCGTTGATTTGTATGACAAGTTGAATGCTTGACGCATTGCATCTCAAAACCCATGCAAGATCTTGAGAGTCCAATGATCCGACGGGTCATTCTAAAACCTTGAAGGGGAATGGTGGAAGTGACATGATGTTTGCACATATAACTAACGTACAACTTTGTTACCGTTGGACATCCATCACTTTTTCTTTAAAGTTTGAACTTTGAAGAAAATTTTGAACTTTGAATTTTCTTTGGAGCAAATTGACAAACCACTTCTTGACAATAGAAGAATTACGACCAAGGACCGTCGGTGGCTTCAAAATTACATCCTCTTGTGCTCGTCCGAAGATGCGAGGGACATTTGAAATGACCGTAACTCAACTATGACTTTCATTTACTAAGCCTTTTGAGCAGTGTCCGGGGAGATTTTTGGGCATAATCGGTCGCAATCCGGAGTGTTTCCAACTCCATATGGTTACGTAACCGGTTGGCCGCTTTGTTTCGCCGAGGTGGCACTACACGATTGGCTCTGAGCACACAGGTTTGCAGACGATAACCTCGACATCCCAGCCGGTTATGATCATCTAAATCTGTTATGGTGACAGGTGACCCACTGTTTAGGTCACCTGTGCGGCTCAACAAAGCGGCCAACCGGTTACGTCCAGTAATCGTTTTATTGGAACCGGTTATCGGTGCAGAACCGGTTCTGCACCGATAACCGGTTCCAATAAAACGATTACCTAATACATATTGTGATCTTTCCGACTTTCTTTATTAATTTAAAGAATATTGCACATATGCCTTTAAAAGGGATCGGTCGGTATGTGAAGTCTTGAATTTCAACACATTTCTTTCTCAAACTCAACCGGTCCATGTGGAACTATATAGCGGACGGTCCTCTCCATTTATTGTGTTTGAAGTCGCGGCCATGATGACATCTCGTGATATCTTATTATTGTCATCAGACCCTCGAGATTCAAAGGATGTCAGATACAGATACCGAACTCTTCACTCGGGCCTGACAAATATATTTATATAAGCTTACATCGGTATCAATCAATCCCTTTGTTTTCCATCATCCTTTTGTACTTAACTTAGGGCCGCTTTACACCTAGAGGCCGGGTCAATTCGTTGTGTAAGAGGCTTGAAATCCTCACTTGTGATTGGCCAAAAGGCTGAAATTGGCCCCAACCCCTTTACACCTAAAGGCCGGACCGATCTGGTGGTATAAAAAAATTTAATGAAAAAATGTATGGTATGACACGGCCCGAGCTCGTTGAATTGGGTGCACCCGAAATGGAGGGCCAATTCTTGGCCTCGGGGCCAATGTCACATTTCAATAAATATATTATATATATATATGATTTTTTCAGCGAACTATATTCATTGGATTATGTGGAAATATGAACGGCTGTATGCTAGATTATGCTAGATCCGTTGGATTATGCTAGATTTATTGAATTGGCCTAGCTTCTTGGCCCTAAGGCCTTTACATATGAAAAAATTGGCCCCCATGATAATCTTATTATAATGTGTAGTTGAGGCCGGCCTCCAACCCAAAAGGGGCTGAAAATTCATGCAATCGTCCTCAAGGGGAATTGGCCCGGCCTCTAGGTGTAAAGCGGCCCTTAGATTGTTGTGTTGGTTGTGGTTGTGGCACCCTCTACCTTAAGACAAGATTCTTCTTCAAACACTGGATGGTTGTCCCCAATTTTTTTAGGGTAACTTCATCAAGATAAGCATATCCTAAATGGACGCTTGTAGTTTTTCACTCACTTCTTGTAAGATGCAAAACGTACGTTTAGTGCAAGATGGTTGCTGATTCCAAATTGTGTCCGTAGCCATTTTCCTCATGGTTTTTGAAAGTGGCATGAATATCTTGTTCATTAGCAAAGTGACTATTCTCATGAACCTATTGAATGGTCATATAAGTTGGACCTCAAATTATGTTGACTATTGAACCTAAAAATGTTTGCACAAGCACAAGCCAAGAAAATTCTAGGTAGAAACACACAGAAGACCTTGCAACTCTTGCCGGCCCATATGTAAAGGCCTTAGGGTCAAGAAGCCAGGCCGATTTAATAAATCTAGCATAATCCAACGGATCTAGCATAATCTAGCATAGAGCTGTTCATATTTCTACATAATCCAATGGATTTAATTCGTTGAAAAAAATCTTTTTTTATTTTTTATTTTTATTTATTGAAATCTGACATTGGCCCTCCATTTTGGGTGCGCCCAATTCAACGAGCTCAGGTCATGTCAGATCATGCATTTTTTGATTAAAATTTTCATATCACCAAATCGGGACAACCTCTACGTGTTAAGGGGTTAGGGCCGATTTCAACCTTTTGGCCAATCACAAGTGAGGATTTCAAGCCTCTTACACAACGAATTGGCCCGGCCTCCAGGTGTAAAGCGGCCCTAATGTGCAAGCAATTGATGATAATCCTCACCGACGCAACGAAATGTGATCCTCAATCCGACTAGGTTGCCATCACTGAGTACCTCCCACGCCCTTTTGCAACAATTGTGATTACATCACGTGGGGTGTTTTATGAAATTGAGGGCAAAATATAGTTGGGTTTGTCCACATCTTAGAAATGGTATGCCGGTGGTGCACTTCGGGTGAGGCATGACAAAATAATTGATTTCTAGAAAAAAAGATCGGTCCAACTTTCGCAAAGTCATGTAATCTAGGTAGAAACACAAAGTTTTTCTTGTGAATTCCATACACAAAGAAATTTCATAAGCTTTCTTCATACCAAGGCGAATCACATCCTACAACCACTACGTGGGTTTCCAACATACATGATTCTTGGATCAAACTCCCAACAAATTCAAGCCCACTTTATACTTGGGGACGGATTGAGGGCCGGCTTGAACTCTAAAAATTTGGAATGATAGGATCACTCGGTTTCATCAAACCCAGCCCAAGGGCTTTATGCTAGGGTTGGGCCCGAACACTCACTCATCCCATGTGCTGCCATAGGTGGCACAATTTTGGCACCAAACTTTTCAAGCTGGCTTGAAGAAATTAGGATGAGTTTTCCTCAGCCCAAAATCTTAACATGGGTTGGATTGAGCTCATATGTTGAATAATGGTCATCTCTACCATCAGTTCATGAAGGGTTGATTCTCTTCACTACACTTTCCCCCCAAGGACATTGGGACCTAAAATTGGGCCTTATCACTTTATATGTGACAAGGTTGGGCCTGCAAAAAGTTGATAAAGTTGGGCTGGATTGAAGGCTTAATGCATATGAATAAGGCCGGTGCTTGGATTGGACTCAAGCCGTGTATAAAGTGGGCCTCAATCTCCTTCAATTTATGAAAAATAAGCAGGTTTGCATCAAGGGCAAAAGAATTCTAGCAAATGAATTATGAGCAGTAGCCTGACATGACCAAACATCTCATCCTCACTACAATTTTGCATTATTCAAAGTTTGAGAAGCTTGTATTCTACACTATTTTTGCAAAGTTATGTCCTAAAAATACGTGATGGAATATTGTCATGGTAGATTGAAATTTGGATAAAATAATCCCTTAGTAAGTGATTGTAATTGCAACATTGTAAATCTATAATCCCCCAAAAAAATTACAAGGAATGACAAATAATGTTGGGTTGACAATTAGTGTCACCAACACTACATCAGGATTTACAATCAGTACTGATGAAGACAATTAGAATTGGTGACACTAAATATCATATTTAGTGTAGTTCCATCCTCTAAATGTCTCCTTCCTTCCTTATCCTTGCATTCCTTGGGTCTTCCCTAGCCCTTGCTATCATATGAATTGTGTTCAAGTAAGCTCTTAGACTAGTAAGTTCAAAACAATGACCATTTGTTGCAAGAAAAAAACAAATTGGCATATTACGAAAAACAATGAAATAACCAAGGAATGGAACTTCTATACTCATTAATGCCATTAATATTACATTGACGGCCTCATTTGTCCTTTTTTCCTACTTTACGCATTTCTTGGGTTGTCCCTTGTTCACGGTGGCAACTCTCCCTTTTTGAACATTTATTTCTTAATTACTTCTAATGCTTCTAATACTGGTGATTTGTTCTTTCACAAGGAGAAACATGCCTGAAAGAGGGCATTGGGAGGAATGCACTGATATGATTTGTGACTAAATTAGAAAAGCTTTTCACTTTCAAATGTTAGTTTAGAAGCAATTAGAAGCAATTCTTCTAGAATTTGGGTCTTTATTCAACCTCCTAGGTGTTGAATTTCACTTCTAAGAGAACTATAAAAAAATTTAGCATCTTTTGATTATAACATGAAAGTAACTCCTAAATCATACTTCCTAAAAACGGTTTAGCAACTCCACACCAAGTTCTAAAGATGGCACCCCAACGAGTGTTACAATTGATTGACACCCTAGGGTCCCTTGCCCTCATATACATTGTGTTCAAGCAAGCTCTACTAAATTCCAAGATTATGAATAAAAGAAAGGGAAAAGATATAGATGCTCTAATCTGTCCTAGTACTATAGTGTAGTCTACACTCAACTTTAGTTAACTAGATATAACTATAGTTAACTAGATTTTTTGACAGACAGAAATTAAAACAACTATAGTTAACTACATTTTTTGGCAGGTCAAACCGCAAACAACTATAGTTATGAAAGGCAACTAGTTAACTAATAGTTGAATTAGTGGGTCAGTTGTCCAAGGTCTGGAATCATGTTAGATTAGAGAGAGGAGAGAGAATTGTGAGAAAGGCTGTCAAGAGTAGGAAGGTGCAGGAGTTGAACTTCCTCTCACCCCTGAGCCTCTTTCATTTTTATGTATGTTTACACTTGGAATTCTCTTGACACTTCATGCAAGAGTCTCGAATACCGATCACTTGGTTGTTCATCTGCGGCTTCCCCATCTAGAATGCATGGGATTACTTGATACCTTTTGGTCATTGAGCTAAATTAGAGTCTTTGAATTCCAACAGATCAAGAACTCATGCTTATAATCCTGAGGGCTCTTCATGCCAAAAGATTGTGGTTATCCTTAAAGATTGCACTTGTTGAGGGTGAATGTGCAAGGAGCAAAAACTCCAGAGACAAATGATCGAATGTCAAACAAAGTTGGTGCAGTGAAGAGAATGGACTTTATGGATATGAATGAGCTCCATATGGAATCTCTAGCGATGTGTCATCTTGTAGTAGATCGCGAGAGAGCCTCTTTTAACATAGATGTAGGAAACGCGATGATCTAAGAAACTTAGTTGTTAGCATTAATTGAAAAGGCATTTCAGCAGGTCGCACAAAGCACTTGGGGCATTTGTAGAGTTCCATTCCTTGTTTGGTTCGCATATACCTTGGAACTCAAAGATGACAGTTCAATTGATGCGCTTTCATTTTCTATTCAGTTATCCTAATTACAAGATAATCGGCAAGAGCACACATGGCCCTCTTCACTGGAGAACCTTTGCAACATGAGTGCTATTCTTTTGTAGTATCGTTATGTTTTTCAGATTGCTAAGTTTATGAAGAGATCATCAGACAATCAAGATATGGTGTGGCCATGAAATTGAGCTCTAAATTCAAGTGGAACGATGCCACTCTCCCCGTATGCATGCACTCTAAATCTGGGTTCAGCTCAATGTCGATATGCATTTTTCCTACCCTAGGGCAGGAGTGATCTTCAGAGGCTTTAACACATTTTAAAATTTATAACTGTTCAACATGAACACTCAACTTTGAATCATTACCACAAGAGCAGGACATACTGAATCGATTGCGGGGAATGGAGAAATGTCCAAAGCTGACACGCAAACCTAATCAATGCGAGAAAAAGGTAGACCTTATTACAAGCAAAAGGTGTACATTGACTATTAAGAAAATAAAAAAGGTAGACTCGCTCTTCATATTGAGTCTCTTAAACAGCATTTCTGAAGTGTACGAGTAGGTCTGTTGTAATGACCCCTTGATATTCGTGCTCACCTATGGGCAAATATCAGCTCTGTAATTTACAGTTGTTTGATAGTCCCTCGACCTTAATCTGTTGTTTGCGAATCCCTCGATATTAGTGCATTGCAATAGGTAATCTCTGTAATCAAAGCGCACGATAAATGGTAAGGATCCTTGAAACCATCGATGAAGAACAAAGATTGACCGGTGCATTTGACATTTCAAACACACACGATTCTGCACATTGACTCACCTGATTGAAGTTTTCACACTCAATCATCATCATAAGAAACGTGGACAGATGTTTTGCAGCCTTCAGCTTGAGGATCTTCGGAGCCACAACAATCCCAAAATTTGGCTGCATAAGGTGGATCATCTGGGCCCAACTCATAGTACCTGAACACATTGCTCAGAGAGAGATATCAATGTAATGGCAACTTCTTGTGCCTTGAGAATTAGGCCTTTCTAGAATGACAATCAACCTACACTTGCATCAACAATTAATGAGTTGCCAAGTACCTGCACTGGAAAATCTACTTTTATCCTCTGTGCTGATTGCTTTTGCTATGTATAAAAACAGGTTCTATGTGTCTTTTGTGTTTCATGCTTACTACTTTCGAGGTTAACACTCATACTCTTGAACTGCTCAAGAAAGTGTAACCAGTTACCAGTCTCATTTTCAAAGCCATATCCAAGACTGTCCCTTTTGGAGGAATTTTTTTATGGACCATGCTTAGAGTCCGTCAGCATCATGACACAAATGCAATGTGATGCAGGAGAGTGATGTAAACAATGTATCCCTAATAGTTTCGCACCTCTTTTGATCGTCATGGCGTCGGGAGACAAAGTAAGTTGGATGAAACCGGCAAGCTGTACTTGGATTGGACTTGGTTGAGAAGCTGCTCTTACATCGCTTGCAAGTCTTGGTCTCTGACTCTACTTTGCCCGCCATAGCTGCTACTTCGACTCGACAGATCTAACCCCTGGAATTGAACACTCCAAAATCTCATAGCCACTCAGACCATATTGGCTGCCATTTGGTCACTTGTCTACGACTCTTGACTAAGCTGGAAAACTCCCCCATCATAAAACACCAACAAAATTCAAATTGTATGAAATGTTTGCATCTCCTGAGAAAAATCGATCCTACGGTCATGCCATTCTGATGAACTAACGAGCCTAGTCCCCAGAATGAATGTTCAGAGTAACGGCCCAAGCATTACTTTTCAATCAAGGACCATTAGCGTCGCCAGAATTGTTTAGGTTTGTAGTGGGACTCTCTCTCTCTCTCTCTCTCTCTCTCTCTCTCTCTACTTCCCAGGGTTTGTGAGGAATTCTCGGGGTTTTACGAACTCAAATCTTTCTTAAACGATCCCTATTACAAGAATAAGGCAGAGGAGCTGCGACCCTTAACCTCAGAACAAGTATTTGCACAGGCAATTCTTCGCCACGATCTGAGCTCCAGAAGTTGGCCTTCGTGGGCTATCAGATTGATTCTTTTGACCCAAAACTGGGCATATCGTCCCCACCTTACCGATTTGTACATAACACCAACCGCAGCTTATTGGACGCGAGGGAATTTGAACAGACTCCCGTTTCCAGACCCTGCGAGCACTACACAACAACTTGCCGAGCCTACGAAGACGAAGCACGCATTGCACACGGGTAGCACAAAATTCTCACTCTTGTGTGAGCAAATCGGAAGGAACTGCGGACGGGAGGATGGTACCTGTGGAACTCCGACGCCGAAAAGCGACGCCTCTCGCTTTCCCAGAAGGTGAAAGCACTCGCATGGAATAGGATAGATAGGGTATAACTAGCACAACCCACAACTCTATTAATAAGAATGAGACTCGTCTTCCTGGGTAATCCCGAATACCCGGAAGACGTTCCGAGTTCGAATCCGCATGCGGACACAACAAGGCGATGAACAAACTAAGGCGCATCAGAAGGGCAGACCTGCTCCTCGCCATCTGTTTCAGATGAGAAGCGCGCCTCATGAGCCTTTTGTGGGGTTTTAAATATTCGGACTTGAATCTTCCTTATATGTAAATGGAAATGAGCATTTGATTGTTCCTTAAATGTAAATGGACAAAACCATGTATGCGTTTTGGAAACCCAAGGCAATGGACCAATGGTGGGTGGGCACTCTTCTAAAGTTCCAAAATGGTATTCGGACTTGAATCTTCCTCATATGTAAATGGAAATGAGCATTTGATTGTTCTTTAAATGTAGATGGAAAAAATCATGTATGTGTTTTGGAAACCTACGGCAATGGAGGGTGGGCACTCTTCTAAAGTTCCAAAATGGTGGTTGACAATGGCATGTTGAGCAGGTGGTTTGAGGATGGGGTAGGGTGAGTTAGTGCACTAGATTCTCAATAATAGTGAGTTGGAGGTGGTCTCATATAGATAAGCAAGAGTTGCCAACCAACCACATTTTGGCAGCATACTAGAATGTGGAGGGTTGTGGACATGAGCTGCTAGATTTCCATGTGTCCGCTAAAGCACTCTGTAACTTACAAGTGCTAGTACTTGAAGGATTGAAGATTGGTTTTAGGAGGAGGAGGTTAGTAAGTGGGCCGCATTTGAGAAGATGAGTGTAGCTAGCTGGCCCATATGAACCCTACCCCACTAGATTCCATCTACATTTGGGCAAGTTAATCCTTATGCCCACAAGAATCTAGTGGACGAGCGACCTAGATGGAAACTCACCCATGCGACATTGATTCATACACACATGTGCAATGGGTCAGGATGGCATGGGTTGAAACTAGACGAATGTTTGTATCGGAATGCACACACAACAAGGTGACGGCCAAAACCAAGGCACAATAGAAGGGGTAGATTTGCCCCTCACCAATTGTTTTAAATGAGAAGTGTGCCTCATATGAGCCTTTTGTCTAAATTCCATTTGATTGTTCCTTAGCATAATTGAAAAATTCATGTACTTATTTTGGCAACCTATGGCAAGGGTGGGTAGGCGTCAATGCAGTCTTTGCTCAAAAGTTCCAAAGCGGTTGTTGGTCAATGGCAACATATTGAGCGGACAATTTGGGGATGGCCTAGGACATTGATTCATATGCACAAGTGCAATGGACCATTAGGACATAGGTCCAAACTACACTCAATATGATTACTTAGTGTCATATGGTCTTTAATGTCACTATGGTAACTTCCGGATGACACTTCTTGTGAATAAGTTTACAAATATTGCCATGGATGATGGATGAGTTCATCATTGGCCAAAACCATACCTTCTCTTGTCAGCAACTTTTGTTGAAATATTATCATGGATGTTTAAAAATTTAGATGAATAATCACTTGGTAAGTGACAGTAACTGCAAACACTGTGAATCCATAATCCTCCAAAAGAATTACAAGGAATGACAAATAATGTTGGGTTACCATTTAGTGTTGGTGACACTATATTGTGGTTTACAATAAGTATTGAGAAAGACAATTAGAATATCATATTTAGTGTAGTTGTCTTACAAGGTGAGAGGATGGACTTTATTTTAAAAGGAATATAATGAAAACATGCCACCTATAGGTGGTGTTGTTGATTCATCCAACATTATAATGTTTGCTAAAATAAATTTTGACTCTGATTTAGCTAAATTAACAATATTATAAATAGAAAACATGGACTCTACTTTAGTAACATGTGTTTTCACCTTGCCAAGGGAAATGGTCTAGGATATCAATTCATATGCATAGGTGCAAAGGGCCAGGATGACATGGGTTTAAACTACATTATAGATTGTATTTAATATCATGTGGTATTTATGTCATTGTGGTAACTATCCTAGTGATACTTCTCATGAATAACTTTATAGGTACTCTCATCCCAACTCAATTTTAGTTCCTCCAAATGCCAACTATTGAAAGAAAAAAAGTGGTATCTTTTGCATCCTAACAAATTTGTAATGAAATTTTGTCATGGATGATGAAAGTTTGGATGAAAAAGCCTTCATAAATGACAGTAATTGCAACATGGTAAATCTATAATGCCCCCAAAAATTACATGGAATGACAAAGAATGTTAAGTCTACATTTAGTGTTGGTGACACTACGCATGCAAGTTATAGTTAATATTGAGCAAGACAAATAGAATTGGTGACACTAAATACAATATTTAGAGTAGTTGGCTTACATGGTGAGAAGATAGATTTCACAAGTTTAAAGGGAATAGTAAAAACATGCCCTCTATAGGTGTCGTTGTTGATCAATCCAATAGTATAAAGTTCACTAGACTAATCTTTGCCCCTAATTTAGATCAATTAATGTGACTAGAAAGAGCAATCCATGGCCTCTACAATAATAATAAGTATTTCCACACTCCCCCTCGGTGTTGTGAATGTTTACCCAAGCATTTTAGACCATAATTTCTAATCATCCAGAACATTATTTAGCCATGTGGATCGATTTTATGATTCCAAAATATGTTAATTATATTCTATGGGGCCTATGAATAAATTAAAAATATGAAATTATAATTCTTACATTCAAGTTGACACTTGAAAATTTGGGTGGAGCTAGGGTGAGTTTTCATGTAGATCACTTGCCCACCAGATTCTAGTGTGAATTAAGGAAAAACCCTCCCAAATGTAGAAGGAATATGGCGGGGTAGGTTTGTATGTGCCAACTACACTAAATATGATATTTAGTGTCATTATGGTAACTTTTCAGATAACACTTCTTATGAATAAGTTTACAAATACGGTCATGGATGATGAATGAGTTCATCCATTTGCCAAAACCATACCTTCTCTTGTTAGCAGCTTGTGATGAAATATTGTCATGGATGATTGAAAATTGGATGACAGATCACTTGGTAAGGGACAATAATTGCAACACTGTAAATCTCTAATCCCACCAAAAATTACAAGGAATGACAACTAATGTTGGGAAAAAATTTAGTGTTGGTGACACTATACCACGTCTCACAATTAGTATTGACCAAGATGATTAGAATTGGTGACACTAAATATCATATTTAGTGTAGCTATTCTCATCTTCTCAAATTTGGGCCCACGTACTAACCTCCTATTCCAAGTTAAAACTTCCTCTTCTTGAAAGCAGTCTTTAATCTTTCGGTTACTGGCACTTGAAAGTGTAAGATTCTTTAGTGAGCGCATGGAAATCTAGTGGCATGTGTCCATGACCCTCTACATTCTAGCAGACCACCATAATGTGGTAAGATGGCAGCTTCAACTACATGCAAACACCTCCACACCACTATCTAGTGGGCGAGCAACCTACATGGAAACTCACCCTTATACTCCCGGCATTATTTACAGGAGTCAATGTTCATCCCAATACGATTCATTATTCATATCAACATCAATATTTCTTCCTATTTTTTGAGTTTCTTCCCATGATGTTAATATAGGCCGGACACTAAGTGTTTTGCGCAAAGGGCGGCATGGTAAAGTACACAACTTCATTACCCTACACATGTCAAGCGAAAATGATTCAAAATTATATACTGAATTTGAATTTATGAAGAAAAAACATCATAAACATTTGAAAAATACATTGATCTACAAAGACAAGCAATTTATGTTGAGTTTTTTTTCAAGAAAAACCTACATATTTTAGACGATATTGCAAATAATGTGCAAGTAGACATATTGTACACATAATTTTTTAATTTTTTTTAAAATACGATAAAATTCAAATTAAATTGATATTTTTCTATATATTTTTGTAATGGTACCCTCAAGTTTATTACAACATTTTCTGCATGACACTTTATGTAGGACAGTTTGTGCATGACAATTTCTACATGCTAGAAAAAGCGGATTGATACAAATTAGATTAATTTTTAAAAGAAAATTTTATTTCATGACCAAACATCAACTATACTTGACATAATTAATTAAGTGCATAATTCTAATAGTTAATCTATTTTGCAAATGTCATAGCTAAGGTCTCTCCTAAAATCATTTCTTATAATCAAAGTTGCTATTTCCGTGGTTCGGTAATATGCCTTGCCTTTGAACAAAAAAGATGATTATGTCACTAGCTTGTTGGCCATTCCAAGATGAGAGCACATGTAAAATGCCAGAGTAAGGCAACTAGATTAGGTCTAGCATCTTTGTTGTTTGTCACGCTCGGGGGGATCACACCCCTTACGTTTTGTAACCACGTGCGAGAATGGGCTCCCTATTTATAGATATAAAGCTACTTTGACATTTTTTTAGCACCCTACATTTATTTGTAATTATTTAGAGAGGCTATTTTTTTGGCACCATATATGTTTTCAATAAATCGTACAAGTACCAAATAGTGGACAAAATATTATAGCATTGCAAAATCGACTATGTGAGTAACAAACGTTCCACACCATCCATGTCATTCAATCGGTTTTAATTAGTTATACCAATGCTAAACCATTCAAAGTCCCATCCAAAACAAAATCAATAACACTTGGATACTAATTAAAAGGTTACCAATATACATGGAGATAACAAAATGTACAAGCTAACATAGACAAGTTGTAAACACAGATTGAACAAAACAAGAAATACAATCAATTGTCACAAGACATGAAATTTTGCACAACTAAATATTTCAAAAACAAAATATTGCATTCAAATGAAAAAAAAAACTAAATACAAAAATTGAAAATGTTCACTTTAATTGTGTTCACAAACACATTCAACCTTGTACCAACTATTTACAATGTGAAGGATTGGGATATAACTATGCACCTTCCATTATATGTCAAGGTACATGTCAATATCTTCTACAATGTCATAATAAGATTAAAAAATTTAGAGAGATTTAACACCAATGATGAGAAATAACTAAAACTAATTATTGGCATGAGGCGGACAACCTTCAAAGTCTCCAACCACTCCACCACGTCTTTCTTCAAGGCAAAGCATAATCCTCCAAGTCTACCACGGCGAGGTTGTCAAATGTTGTAGCACACGATCAATCACCTACAAAAGGTTGTTGTAACAGAAGGGCAATCAATAGAATGTTGGCATATCGGACAGTACTAACTAGACAAGTAAGAGCCACAACAAAAACTGATGAAGAATGAACCACAAGCCAATCTTAATTCTCATAATTTCATGGCTTGAAAACTAGGTTTTTAGATTTAGAGAATTAATCATGCTCATTTAAAAATCTATTCAAGACCAAACAACAAGAAAATGTGCAAATTCAAGGTTTAGGAGAACACAATACCCAACTTCTTTGGAATTTTCATTGAAAGTTAATTCATCATCTTCATGCATTTGAAAAGTCGAATACATGCTTAATATTACTTCAACCATCCAATGCTCATTAATAAATGACATCTTTAAATGAAGCAAAAGAATTTCATAGATTAAATAACACCTACTAACTTAGAGTACATTTTCTACAACAATCATTCATAATTTGTACATTACAAAGAAAATAAGTTATTTTGTGGTATGGGTATGGGGTCACAACCAATATCCTAGAGGGCTATCGATTTCATGTAGATTTTTCAACAAACTCATTCAAGGAGTTCTTATCAACTGGATCAAACTCAAAGACATTCCTCTCTACATCAAATGACATACTCATTGTGCAAATTATTCTATCTACGTCAACCCAAATAAAATCCGACTCGTCATATTTGAAGTTGAAGTGTCTAGGGACTTTTCTAAACTAATTAAGATAGACCATAAAACCGGTTTCGGTAATACTTGTTTGCTTACCTTTGGTCACCTCCCGATTGAGACGGTCAATGGGATGCTTGCAACTTCCCCACCTTGTACCTACCTTCCGTCTCATTTTTTGAACTCGTCATATACACCACGTGCCCTGGTCAACTCTATTGAGGACACATGTAGGTTTCAAATTTTTGGAAGGTTTTTCCCTAGTCCCCCTAACAATTGATTTAACTATAGATGAGATAGTTGTTCTACTTCTCTGCATAAAATACACTGCATAATTCCAAGAATCAACAATATTCTCTTTGTAGAAGATGAAACATTGATGTAATCATCAACATCTCATCTCTCTATGCCCACATTCATGTCTTGTAACTCTTCATCTTTCTACATCTCACATTTAGGAGGGTGTCGGAAATCAATAGTATGTCATAAAAAACGGGCAGTGGAAGGGGACAATCAAAGAGCTGAAGTTTGAAATCGACTCTTACCGCATGAGAGCGGAGCAAGCCAAATCTTCGGCACTCATGAAACACCATGTGTGAATGCTATGGAGCAAAGAAAAAAACTCCAAAAAATGTATCTTACGTACCGCCTTTGCGCTACACTTCACCGCTTCACTGCTTCACACTTCACAAACGCAAGACCTCCTACCCGAACGCTTCACCGCCTTCACGCTACTATGCTTGCCCAAACCCTAAGGAAGCCCAAGGGCCGTTGAGAAGTCACAACATTCCTTCCCCAAAAAAATCCACAACATTTTCTTCCATATTAACTTGTTTGTTCAAATTTGGACAAAATCACGGGGGGGGGGGGGGGGGGGGGTCACTCCATTGTCAAGTTGAACACCATGTGCGACCAAAACAAATCTTCTTTTAGTAAGTTGCACCACCAAAATGGGTCAAAATTTTATCAATTTTTTTTCATGAGTAGATATACACAGTACCTATGACATAGTTAAAAGTGGTAACTAAATTTGATGATATGTTTTTTTCATAAAACATACCGTTTCTAACTAGAATGACACAGAATTGAACTAAAAAAATTACTAAAAAAAATAAAGATGACTAAAAATTTCAAAAAAATATACAAAAGATACTATCAATGGTTATGTATATGTAGAAAAAATATCATAAATTTTAAAATTATATATGGCATATAATATAGGGGTAGCAAACTTTGTCCGCACGTGGTGTCAACTTGACAATGAAGTGACCTCCCCGTGGACAAAATTTAAACAATATTCATCCCAGTAGTCAAACCCATAATTATTTTATTAATCCTAGTACACACATTTGGGGGGATCCAATATTTGTGACCCTAGTTTTTTTTACTGATTACTAAAATGAAGGAATTATTCACCACCCTATTTTACATATAATCATATAGGGGACATATTTCCAATGCTATGGTAGATCTAACGAATTTATTAAATTTACCCTCAATGAATTAAATTGACCCTATGTTTTATCTCACGTGGTTTCTAAAATTCCGATAGTTACCTCCCTGAGTTGTCACGTAGTTGGGTTTGAGGTCCATGAAGTTGACTCTCATGTAATGAGAATTGTAAGTGTTTTGTGCATACTACAACATGTTTCCAACCATGTATTGATTAATTGTACTACAACCGCAAAACTTAGCAAATCAATATGTTATGTGCAGATATATATATGTTATTAGATCAACAAATCCATGTTATTAAACCATCAAGATATACTAACCAATTAGAGACTCATAAATTCGTAAGTGATGATCCAATCAAACGAATACATAACAATGATGGATTTACATTGATATGAACAGTAGATTGTTTTGAATCAACATAATCATCAAATAGCAAAATCTCATAACACCACATTGGCTATAAATACAATACATTAGTCTAAATACTATATAAAATATATTACTCTAAATACTAATCCATCTTTTATTTTTGTCTTTACCTACTAACATTGCTTTTATGTAGCTTAATTTTTGTTTAGCTAGGTTTTGTTACATTACAATTTTTATTATGTTTTTGTCTTTCGTAGGTGTTAACACTTTGATCAAATTGTAGATTCGATGAGTGCCTGTAATAAAAGGTATTAATTTTTCTTAGTTATCATGCCAAAAAATACATCAATTTTCAAAGATTACATGACAAATAAGAAGACTTAGAAAATTTCAAGATTTGCTAGAAAATAAGAATTTAAGTGGTTTCAAGAAATTAACAAATAGCATGAAAGCAGGGCAAGTGTGTCTAAACAAATTTCAGCAATTGCTACAAAATTTTGAGAAGAATATGTTATTTCATTTACACTTACATCATGTCAAAGAACTACAGTTACACCACCAACAACTATTGGATTAGAAAAGAAAAGAAATTTTCATGAGAATATTGAAAGTCTATTAGAACAAGTTGTCGATAGTTATGGATTTCTTCTTGCATCATTTTAGCAATCTACAACTTTTTTGAAAAACAAGGACAAGGTTTTTTTTGCTACTCTCTGTGAGCAAGAATCCCCAACCACCCTTAATTGCGTCCTAGTCCGGGTGGAGGGTACTTGTCACATCACTCATTCACCAAGCACATGTGCAACAATATTCCAAATAATGTGGGAGAGGTGGTGTGCATGACACCTTTTTTTTTTATTACTCATGCAAGCATTCACAAATGCTTGATTGTCCTACAATGTTAGAGCACGTCCATCAACCCAATTGACCACCTTCAAATCCAACACAAGTGGTCCTAACTCTTCCCCCACTAGTTCGCTTAGTTCTTCCTAGTTCTTCCCCTGTGCTTCCGCCTCATCTAACTCCATAGCCCATGCAATTCATATGTACTCACCTAGCCACGGGTTTTCAAGCAATTCCCAACAATCCTTCAAAGAACTAATTTAAAGTATGGTCTAGCCAACTCCCTAAGGCTGCAGTCTTGAAAGGCATGCGGCTTCACTGCGGGTTGCCTGCCCAATCTGCTACTCACTCAATTTCAGTCCAACCAAATGCCTCCCCCATGTGCAGCTCTCCTCGAACTCACCGCCGATTTGGCACCTCCGGAAGCATGGACCTCGTTGTCACCTCCAGTGTAGGCAGCTGCTTGCATTTGGCCAATGGTCTAGGTGACCCAAACGTAATCATCCCCCGTCGCACTAGTCTTCCCCATGGCCGACAAGAGTGCAGGTGAAGAAGGGTAGATGGGCCATGAAGACTGAAGGGTGTGATCACACAACATTTGGTGCACCCGCTCCACACTCCGGGAGGCCTGTCAGTTGTTGCCCGTGCTGCAACATCGGACATCTGCCACCTAAACCCAACAAAACAATTCGGACAAGCAATTCCTCATTTATTTTTAGAGCTCAATATCCAAGCCAGTTCCTGAGTGTGAATTAAATTGCTGATAGTAAGGTCACCAACAGCATTGCACTGAACCAGGGTTGTTCCAAGAGCGGACAAGGTTGGCTCTGACATGCCTGGGAGTGACATTGTGATGGCCGTCACAGCCACAAGGGTTGGGCAGCGGAGAAGAATGTCGGGACCACAATCGATATCAACCACTGAGGGGTAGACAGAGTGGCTCCACAAATCAAGAATGACATTGATCACTCTTACGCCACAATCGGTGAATTTGCCGAATTCTGCATCACACTTGGCCGATAACCATCTCTAACGACTCTAATCAATTCCACATCACAAGGGGAGCTCCATCGCAACAATTGACCATGACAACCAATTAAGGTAGAGGGTGCTTAAACCAACACTTTAAGCTATTGCACATACATATGGCTATGTGGTTGATATGTAAAATATATATTCATATTAGCCTTTGGGCTAAACATAGGTATCAAGAAAGAAAAAATATTTTTAATCTCAATTGAATATTTGATGAATATTCAAAGTCAAAACTACTAGCTTCCTTATACCAATCCATAGGCCCCGTGTATGGCAACCTCGCATATGATGAGGACCCCCACCTTCATTGCCTAGAACCAACACAACATAGCTGGGTACTAGACCCAAACTACATCAAAGCCCAAGTAGTAATGGTATGCAAAGCCACACGGCTACCTCCATGATCCCGCCCGGTTCGCTTGCGAAACCATCACCTTGCATCCCGGGAACCGACCCCCTTTGCATCCTGGGAAATGACCCTTTTGTGCTTTGTGGGCCTACCTCCTTGGCGTTGTGAATAGAATGACTAGAATAGGCATTGAAAAGCCACCCTAATCCCACCTTGAACCAACCCGAGATAGAGTGGAGCCCGTTACATACCCTACATGAAGGTCATGGAGGCCGCTATGAGGTGGCAGTGTGGCACCACTAATGGCACCTAAAACCGTCACTTCGTGGGCCCATACACTCCTACACCGCCGGGTATGATTCAAGGTTGTAGAGTGTTGGCAATTGGGAGGCGTTTGTAGGTGTTGGTTTTGGATGGCCCTCTACCTTAGTATCCTGCGCTTGAAAGAGACAATTTCTCTCTCCCAATGACGCTCTCATTGATACATTCAAAACCGGGAATGCATACAACTGCACCCTTGGCGGTGTCAACCTAGGAGTCGGATTCCAGTATCGGTTCGTTGTCATGTGCAGCAACTCGCACAGCCAGTAGCGACCTATCAATCTCCTAGATAGTCAATCATCACCCTGAATCAAAGAAGCAGATCTACTCGAACCTTCCTACCACCCTTAACTAAGCGACTACTCAGCTCCACTGCCCCTGGAGTCCAACACGATTCCGTGAAGCTAGAACATGAACCTCTAAAAACTCAAAAATTTGTTGTGCTGACTTCACCAGCACCCTGGCTGCATCGCCACCCTTAACTCCATCCTTTCCAGCACAAACCTTGACACCCGATCATCCCCCGTTGTACGTCGCTCCAAAATATCAAACTCACATTTCTTCCCCCCTTGCCCATCAATCGCCGCCCGGCCAGACGCAGCGACAGTGATCCTCCCCGATCTAACTCTGGCTGATTCCTCTCCTTCTTCGTCGTTGTAGGAACTCGCCGAAGCCACGAGCGGCCCACCCAAGGTCACCCCAAACCAACACTCTTTGGGAAACAACGAACGCTCCCAGGGCGCATGACTTCGCTTTAGAGGAAGCTTACCTCCGGCCAGCTGGTGCGGTGAGCATGGATCTCCGGCCTGTCCCGCCGAGAATTGGGCTGCCGCGTTCCTCCGCTATTGATGTTGCTGCGGCTACTCCTCCTCTTTCCTTTCCTCCTCGCTCTGGCCTCCCTTGGCTGTCGCTCGCTAGGTGCACTGATCCCAGGGGGTGGTATGCGTCACAGCCCTCTCCCCATTCTCCTAGACTCATTGTGCCACCGTCACCGATCGTTATGCCGCCACCCTCCATCAAGTTTCTCCTACGATCTTGATTCAACACCATATTTGAAATTTTGAGAGATTTCCAGTCTCCCAATTTGATGACAGTTTAGGTGGAGTCGACCTAAAATGTACCCAGTGGGTACATTTTAGGTCGACTCCACCTAAACTGTATTTTCCCAAAATCATGGAATTTTCCTAAAATTTTGAATATGGTGTTATTCCCTCTCATGCGCTGCGATGCATGCTCCCTTCTCGCATTCTTGGTCACCTCCCCTTGTCGCCCTCTGGATTCTTCCGTCATTGCTCGTCCTCCCACAACACTCTCTCCATGGCTACTCCCTGAGGCAGGGCTCCCGCATGATCCCCCTCTCTCCTCCTTCTCCTAGCATAATGAGCCATCTCCTCCTTGCCTCCCGAGACCCCTCCAACTTCCTCCTTTTTTCTCGCGTTGCCCAGCATCTTCCGGGCCGCCCGAAAAGAAAAACGGGTTTGGCCTCTTCCTTGGCCTTTTCCTTTGAGACTCCCCTTGCCCACACGCCTAATTGCTCTTCCCTCTTTCTCTTTTAGTTTAATTTATTTTACCTCTTCCCAAAGGCAAAGTTGACCTTATTAAAATTGTTTTTCATTCCCCGCCTTTATGTTAAAGTTAACAACCATGGGGGCACAACTTTGGGCTCACACTCTCCTAGATAAATTCTAATTATTTTTTAATTATATCGGTCTTGTTATCGTTGTTTGATTATGATATGTTGAATTTATTTTGTAGTTTGTACTATCACAAATTTTCTACTAGTAGATTATGCATCATTGTAGATTATGCATTCACGGAGAAGATCATTTTTTTCTCATTTTTTTCCTAGTAAAAATAAATGTGTTTCGTCATCATTTACTCCATCTACAATTAGAGCATATTCCTCAACTAAAATTCTTCATACTATTATTCAAAATTTTCTCCCTATAATTCAACATTATCTCGTATTTTTTCTTTACTTATCTTTCTAATTAATTTTTTCTACTTCAATAATCCATTTTACTTTAATCATTTCATTATTTATCATGCATAAATCAGGCATAAATTGTGTAGTACTATGCATGTTGGTACAACGTTGGTCATATACCTCAAAGATTCTTTGGATCGCTTCGTTATCATGCTCCATCTATTCTTCAAAATTTCAAATGTCATTTCTAGACACATTTTGGTTGAAGACCAGATAAAATTCCAATTTTTCACCTACTTGGATAATGCAATCTTTTTGCCCTTAAATGGATAGTACATCCAAGGCCTCAACGGATATGTAGCGTTTCCCATAAGTTTATATAGCTGAATTTTGCTTTATATACATGCATGTCCAATCCTTGTAACCTAAAAAATAACTTGATCGTGAAGGTTTTTATTCATCCGAATTCATAATATATGAACATACAATATGGTTTGACAATTCTATGTAAAATTGTTAAATAAGAAGACTTATAGTAGTGGTATTCTCTACCAACTACCAGAGCTTAAATATGAATATGTAATCCATTTCTTGCCCCTATATATAAGGTATATCATGCAACTGCTCAAATCTTGAAGCTAAAACCCTAAATTACGATTAACTTGGAATTGAACAAAAACTAGTAAGAGATAACTCTATATAATTCATTTATTGTTTTTAACAATATGCTTTTGTAAATTCAATACAAGTTTCCTATGCTTTGCAATCCATCACCACTATTCAGTACATGCAATGACATTGCTATCATCTTTTGTACCAACACAATAACTCTAAAATGGGTATTTTCTTTCTGAAAATGCGGGTCCAATTTCTCACATAAAAAATTGAATGTAATGTATGTTACTCAAGTTTGTTTCCTAAACTTTTTTTTTCCATCCACGAACCCAACAACAAGCGGTCTACAAATCCGTACATCTGTTTTTGACTCCACATGTTCCTATCTCTATGCCCTATACTCTCATGGACCAAGCTTAAAATTGCAAACCTCTCTCATTTTCCTTGCAAAAAAAATGTTTGGATGTCCACAACATGTTTAACAAGCATGTACAAAAACATGTATAATCCTAAGAGCAAAATAAGTCTCATCATGCTCTTCTTCATTGCAGCCATGCAAGATGAAGTTCAAGGTGAAAACAAACGAAACAAGAAGTGAAGCCAAGAGAATGGTTAAATTTGAATTTTTTTCTCAAAACTACCCTTTTCGGACATATATTAAAAAATTAGCACATTCACATTTTGGTGCATGGCCAGTCCTCTTGGTCCACATTCGGTATACACCTAATGAAGGGCCCAAAGACTTTGTAAATTGATTTTTTAAGAAGTCAGACCACGGAAGTCGGACCATGAAGTCGGACCATGAAAAAATGCATTCTTCCATGGTCCGACTTCATGGTCCATGGTGTAAACCGGCCCTCAGCAACTGGTGTAAGATAGTGGAGGCCCACATTAGATGCTAAATATAGAATGGAACATGACAATGCAGTTGAATAACGTTTGTGTCATTAAGTATATTATTCCTCAAATGCATGGAGGGCTATTAAGCTCTACAAAGAAGATGTGATGTAGAATATGAGCTGGAGACGTTTTTGGAAGTTGGCATACAAAAGTATTAAAAAATTGCACACTATTAAACAATATATTACAAATGTGGTAAGACTTTGATCTGACGTCATGGTGACACCAAGCTTGAATGCTTTGCAACTAGGAGGTCTTCTCATTACCAAGATTAGAGATGTAACCCAACTCCACATCATGGATGCCGACCCCCTAAAAAACGTCGCAACAAGTCCTCCTTGAATCTTGCTCATTCTTATGGGAGGATGATATCCTACCCTCTACGAGCCTTTCGGGGGAGGTAGATTCGGGCAGGGGTAGCTGCCCCACAAAGAAACCGAGATTTCTTGGATTTTCAAAGACTTAATTACACATAACCACACTTAATTAATTTGAGTGTGTATGAATATTTTGTGAAAGTAGAAGGTATTAACTAAAATATCATAAAAAATACAAAAAAGTTGAAACTAGTTTTAGTTTCATTTTAGAATGACAAAGACCCTTCCAATGGTAAGTCACAAAATTATAACCTCAGTGCTAATGAGGGTTTTGTTATAATTTTTACTTCCAAGTTACAGTCTAACCTTGTTAGTACGACACTCGTTTATATGACACCCTCGATATTACGACACATTTTTGCGCGACCAAACTCTTTAGTTCTAAACTCCCTCTTTTATACGGCACTCGATAATACGGCATTTAGAATCTCTATTTTGTCATATTATAGAGGTAATTTAAGGCTAAAATTCCTTTCATCTATGTTATGTACATCTAAAATACATCCATTTTCACTTGGGAACTTCACTTATCATTGGGAACTCAATGATAATTAGGGTTACTAGTGTAGAATGGACGTGGTTAGGGCTAGAATGGCCTCTTGCGCGCCTAGTATGTTGCCTTGTACATGGATGATATAGTATAATCAATATCTTTGTGCACTCTCTTGCTTTGTGCTCTCTCAGTCATCGTTGTGTACATGACTTTGGTATTCCTTCCTTCCAATGTTACAAGCGTAGTTCAACCTTTGGAACAAGATATAATAGCATCTTTCAAAATTCACTATGAGAAGAAATTTTTGCAGTGGGTTTTATCAGAGTATGATGATACTACATTGAAGGACTTAAGGAAGGTGGTGCCCAACATTAGAAAGGCTATCATGTGGAATTATGAAGTATGGAGTTAGTTGGATGCACAAATTGTCACGAATTGTTGGAGGATGGCGCATGTATACTTGCAACATGGAATGTTGATTTTGCCCTCATTGATGAAAGGGAGAAGAATAAAAACCAAGAAGAATCAGATGTACTTGGTGCTCTGATTTCAAATTTGTGATTGGGTGATGATGAGATGTCAATCGAGACCTACATTCACATGGAAAGGGAAGATATCAGTGAGCTAGAATTGAGTACTGATGAGTTGGTGGATGCTGCTTCGGGAATCAATTATGCACAAGGCTTTGATCTTAATGTTGATCTACATTCAGTAGATGTGGATGATGGTGCTCCACTTATAATAAAGCTTAGTGATGCTAAACGTCATGCATCATTGTTGTCTAATTTCTTATTATACAACTCTTTACATTTTGGTGTTAGTGAAATTATTAGTTTTCAAAGGTTAGTAGGGAATTTAGATAAGATGATAGTTGCTAACTTGGGTAGGCAACACTAGAGATCTTTGAACTCCTATTTCAAAAGTTCTTGAGAATATTTTGATTTGTTTGGAGTCATACGTCATTATTTCATACAATTTATATTGCTTAAACTTGTTGAATATATTTTCAAGCTCATATTGCTTATGTTTTTGTATTCCCTCTATAGTACGACAATTTTACACCATTTTTCATATTTAACGAGAAGACGACACCTCGATAGTACGACCATTTTTGTGTTTCCTAAGCGTGTCATACTAAAGAGGGAGAACAGAAATTACATACTTGATTGTCGGTATTTAGGTCCAGAAAACCCCAGTTTCTTTCTGGGGCAGCTGCCCCTGCCCGAATCTACCTTCCCCGAAAGCCTCATAGGGGGTAGGATATCGTCCTCCATTCTTCTCCTGGAAGTGCCAGTTGCAATTCTTGTTGTTGTCGTTTCTGACATGCACTGGAGGCTTAAGTTTATTTGCATCAATATAAACCAACTTTCGTTTCTGTTTTAATTGCGTATTGAATCAAAGTTCAACGAAACCCGTGCAAAACTGTAGGCTGCAGAATGATAAGTTAGTAGGGAGAAATTCAACTGAATGCAGGTCCACTGGATCTTTTGGAGCTCACTAAGTTAAGTCGCAGGTCGCAGCACTTCAATTGCCGTGTCACTATGTACTGATCTCTCAATTCTTAATCCCGCAGGTTGACCTACTTCACTTCCTGCATCATACTCGTGCTCTTTCTCCTCTCAAGAAGAAATGGGAATCCAGTGCACACTTCGACACTTGATTACATCTGCTCCCGCTTGCTCATTCCTCCAAAGTCTAGTTGGATAAAACGTGTCCTCTAGCACGATCTTACTGTTTTCTCTCTTCTTAATTGCATGAAGTTACATCTCCTTCCTATTCTTTTTTATTCTCGAACCAAGAGGGGCATTCCACTTAGAAAAGGAAAGAAGAGAAAAGAAATGAAAACAGGCATCCAATGCACACTTCAATGTTAAGTTACAACTAACTTCCCTCGCTCATTCACGGGGGAGCATCTTCTTCCTCTTCTCCTTTATTGTCGAACTAAAAGGGCACTCAATTAAAAAGAAAAGAAAAACAGAAGCATCCAATGCACACTTCAATATCAAGTTACATCTAACTTCCCTCATGAATTCATGGGATCAACGCTTTTGATATTTGTAATTGCCTTAATACTACGAGGAAGTACTAATTCCACTGGAACCCTCGGCAGGGAAACCGCGAAAGTCAACATGAGGTCGTGGTCAGCAGATTCTCACTTGTTGCCAGGAAACTGTCGCGTCCTCGCACACTTGATGGCTACCGCACTTTTGTAGAATTAGTTTTAAAATCGGTCGGGTTCTTTCGGTTGAGCCGAGAATTCGTGGCGTTCCCCCTATGCCTAGACAGGTGCAGCCATTGAGGCAGGGCATTCGGGTTGAATTTTTTGGTATAGGGAAGGTTTTGATTATAAATTTTTTTGTTGTGATGATTCTACGGGAATCCGGATATGGACATGGCTGTCAGATTCGTCATATATAGGAAGTGTTATTTTTGTCCGCTTAGGGAGTCCACCGTTGAGGCACACTTCCAGCAATTCCAAGCTGTCCCGCTTCTGCTTGCAGAGGGCGAGAGATCTTTCTCTTTGATCTCTAGCCCGGATGGATCTTGAAGCTCCTGCTGCGGTTAATCGCGGTCAATAGGCCTGCTTTGCAATTGCTGCAGGCTCAAAGAGGAGATTCTGTTGAAATTGAAATTTCAGACGGACGTGATCCAGGTGAGAGGGCACTTTCTCTCGACTGCTTGTAGAAATTTCTTGTGAGAGCTTGTTTTGCGAGAGTTTGACCGTGGTTTAGTTAAGGATAATTGAAATAAGCGGGTGTGGCCTGGAAGTTGAGATTCAAGGAATGCCCCGAGGTTTCCAGTTCGGCTTCTCTGTTCATGTTCTGACTTTGAGAGCTTTCTTCTCGGATTACGAGCCTTGTGAGAGATTTTTTTAAATCGAGCTCCTTGTGTAAAACGACATCTGATTTTCCAGCCACGGCCGACGGGATGATAGTGGACGTAAAAGATTGCCAAGTAAATACTGGTAGTGGCCCTTAAACTAGGAAAACTTAAATGCTCTGAGGTCGTTTTGTAAGGTTGGAATTAAGCTTAGAAGTGCTGCAAGGCTGTTCTCGAATCTCATTTGTTGTGCTAAAATTTTCCCTTTGTTGTTTCCTGTAGTTCATTTCGCGATACTGTCGAGTGTCGACCTTGAAGTTCGCCACCAGAATGGGAGAAGTGAGATTGAAAGTGGCGAGACTGAGAGCTAGACTGAAACTGGTGCGAACTAAAGTGAGATCAAAAGTGCGCTTGAAAGTGGTGCGCTTGAAAGCGAGAAAAGAAAGGTTGCACGTCAAGTTTGGGGAGCGCAAGCATCGAGGTATTTCATGCCTGCGGGAGGTGCTTTCGATGCTGGTTCACTGTGTTTACTTCCGAGACCTGGATATACTGGGAACGTGCGCTGCCTGGCTGTGTGGCTACCGCAATAGACGTGCGGAGGGTTACGGGAAGGAGCACTGGGAGCACATGGACTGCACGCCGTTTGAGACAGACGAGGCTAAGCTCAAAAAATTAGGATTGGCATTCTTCCTCCGTAAAGAGCCTCATCCATACACGAGCGCTCCACGCTTGGCTATTGTTTTGAGAGGCACCATTCCATATAAGGGAAGGGATCTGTTACCAGACCTGAAAATTGCGGCGGAGCTTCTGCAAGAGGACGATCGTTTTCTGAGTTGTCTGAATCTGATCTGGAAAGTAATTCAATATTTCAAAAACATAAATGGCGGATCTAACGAGGAGATCTGCATAGCTGGCCACTCGCTTGGCGCAGCGATTGCTCTGAAGGTTGGCATTGAACTAAAAACTCGAGAAACCTCAATTGACACTCATCTCTTCAACCCCCCCATGCTCACGTTCGCCAGTTTGCTGACGTGGAAGTTCCTCCCGGGAAAGAGTACTCCGATCAGCAACACAAAGGATGATGCAGATGTCGTGCATCACCGAAAATCATCAGGGGTTAAAGCTTTACTACAAACTGCGTTGGTGAATGTTTTGAACCCCGAAGCACTGTCTAAGGAGTGGAATGAATTTGCAAATTTGCACGATTGGTCTCCTCACTTCTATCTTAACCCGAGCGACTTGATTTGCCTTCAATATCTCAAATACTACAGGAAGCGGCATGGGAATGCAACGCTTGCAAATGTCGTGGACCCGCAACTAGTTATCACTCGCCTCTTCGGACAAAAAGCAAAGTATCTGAGGAATGTGGTGCCTTCCGCCGATTTGTACATCAGCCACAAATTCAAACGAAATCCGCTCCTGGCGCATAGCCTCAAGCAGTGGCACAAGTACACAGACACAGCTATCAAGCTTGAGAAAGAACAGGCTCGTCTGCTCGCCGGCGGTCGCCATATTGCTCACGAAACACATGAACTAGGCAACCGCATTGCGCACCAAACGCACGACATTGGCAGCCGCTTTGCTCACGAAGCACATGAACTTGGTAGCCACTTCGCTCACAAAGCGCACCTACTCGGCAGCCGCCTTGTTAAAGGACGTCACAGGTGGCTTTTCAGTGGCAGTTAATTCAAGCATCTCGCAGCCAGGCGAAAGCATGCAAATGCTACGACAAGCCTTCAGTAATTGCAATCTCTTAGAACCAGCTTAACTCGTCGTCGATATTTGGCGGTGCCCATTCTTCCTCGCGATCTGCTTCGAGCTCTTCCCACCACCGAAGCAACATCTTCCGATCTGGCGATTGGAGAGTTAAATGGGTCGAAATACCGACTGGACCGATTTTGTTCAAGTAAGTGCCTCGTAAGAGGATTGTGCAGTTCTGCCTTGTCATGATTACTCATGCTCCTATTGATCATCATCCTATTCATGTGGGCCCTTCCACACAATAAATTCAATAAATCAAGGGTTGGAGTACTTTGGTCTCCTGCTTTTGTGCTAGACCTACCTCTAGTTCAAGATGGGCTCGATGCATCTCCAATAGAACATACAGTAGTATTCATTGCATGTCATGTCTTGGATTGCATGTAAGTTTCTCATCTACTCAAGCATCCTTGGTTTCTTAGGCCCTCAAGCTCTAGTGTAGAGTGAAGTATACTGGGACATACAAGGATATACTTGACGCAAATTCTTACAAACCATGCACCCTTATCCATAACCTGCCATGTAGGACTTCATGTAGACTTTTCATCCATGAACTTTTCTTTGGGCTTTTAGGTCTTCACCTCCTAGTGTGAAGTGAACTTGGGCAGTCTCCGCCTTTTCGACCAATGAGAGCTCTTACATTGCGATGGTCATGGGCCTTCAACCTTGTGTGTGAAGTGGTCCTTACATTAAAGAGAGTGATCCCTTGAGTAAGAGAAACAATTTACTGCTAATAATAGTTTAGGTTTATATGCACATTGTGGCTAACCTTAACAACCGCCATTTGGCAAGGAATAATTCTACATCAATGGTAATTCTAACACATTAAGTTGGGATATTGCGATTATCATCCACCTCAATGGATGGAGATGTTGTTGGAGATGAGGACATGATTGTTCTTTGAAATTTTTTTAAGGTTGTTGTGCTACAACGTGACGTCCTTAGGTCTTCATCCATGGTTGGAGTTTAGGGTTTGTGCCTAGTGATGCAGTTCAGTTTTGGAGATCAACGAGGGAGCAACGTTTGGACCTTAGTGTTGGAGATCTTCAATGTAAGCTAATTTTCTTCTTGCATATGTTTAGTACAGTCTCTTGTGAGGTAAATGTAGATTGTTTTCAAGTGCACTTTGTGTGAACATTGTGTGCCATGTTGTCTTGTTGAAGGAATATATGCATATTGTAATCATTGCTCATTGTTTGTGACTGTCAAGTTTGTGTTGTTTGTTGTTGGACATTACTTGAGGATTTTGTGAATGCTATGGATTTGGTGGCAACTTGAAACCCTAATCCATGAGAACCCTAGTCCAATAACTTAACTCCAAATAACATATTGAGGGCCGGTTCACACTATGGCCAAACTTCGAGAGGAGAAGCGTTTGGACCAATGAAAATGCAGAAATGTCCCAAGTCCGTCCTCTCGGCCTTCACACTAGAGGCCGAAGTCCAAAGGACATCGCCTCCAAAAGAGCCTAGGTGGCAGCACTTTTAGGAAGTTATGGCGCCAAGAGTTCGGCCTCTCGAGCAAAGTTTGGGTCGAGCAAAATGCTTAGATTGGAGGGATTGTTTTGAGCAAGGAATAAAGTGGGATGCTCCTTTGGGTTTGGACTTTGGGCTCGGCCTTTGGAGGCTTCACACTATGGCTGTCCAAGTCGAGAGGCCGTGAGAGTTCATGGCCAAAGATTAGGACTTTGGGCTTAGCCTTTGGAGGCTTCACACTATGCCTGGCCAAAGGCTCCACTTACTATATTTTATTGACTATTTTCAGCTCATTTCTTTGGACTCTCAACAAAGTTTGGCCACTCAATCCCACGGCCTCTCGACTTGGACGGCCATAGTGTGAACAGGCCCTGAGTGTTGCCATTGCATGTAATATTTGCAACGCATTGACTCATCAGGGCCAAAAACATGTAAGATGCATGACCTAACCTAAACCTATACAACAACATCTAAGGGCAGCCAAAAATCAAATCGGGCATCACAAAAAGTATTTCGGTTAGCTGCCTCTGTAACATGGTTATAAGGGTGTGTCTAGCCTTCAAAAAAATCCCAATAAAATGCCAGTATATCCCAGTATGTTGGTAACAGGGGCCCGCTCATAGTCATGCTCATGTTCTAGCTTGAAGCTTGAAGAAGTTCTCTCCGAAGCCAACACTATCGTTCTATTGTAGACACAACTCAAGGTTTTCCAACAAGGATCCATATGGGATGTCCATTATGAATACCTGCAAGAGGTAGATATCTTTTGGTTAAAGATGTTATTCGGTTCAAAGAAAACGATACTCACCATACTCACCCATGCTGTGCGTTTGTGATTCTTGATCACTTGGAGTTTCAATCGTGAGATCACGTATTGTTCTTCAGCAACATTTTCCTAAGCAAGGCATAATTGGTGCACATCCATTATTTCAATCCTTTAGAAACCAAGTATTAGGGAGTCGAGCTCATCTGTAATGGACACGATAGAGGGCCACTCGTAATCTCTAGTATTTTCCCCCTCAAGAAATTCAGAGAAATCAAGTGGCAATCTAAAAAGGGAAAAAGAAAAATCTGCATACACACTGCTTCTTGTTCTACTTCAACATGTTAAGATTCCCATAGGATCTCTAAAGCATTCCAGAGCTAATTCAATGTGAAAGTGCGCAATCACAGGCCTAATCAGAGGATTACACCAGTAACTTCAAAAGTATGAGGAGTTGCACGTGGTGAGATGTGCAATGACCCAAGCTAGTTTGTCCCTCCAAAAGGAAAAGCGATACAGATGAAGAATGAAATTCTAATTGGCACCCTGATCACACTCACGAGATGGAGGTGTACCACTACACAAGGGGATTCTGAAAACAGGCAAGAAATATGTACGAAACTGGACTTGTCTTGTGTTTACAAACGACTTCAAGGTTTTCAGGTTCTGTCAAATCTGGGGTTGCGTACGAGCAAACTCTCCCAAGGAATTCAAATTGCAGACAATCAAAGACCTCGCCATTCTTCGTCGCAGCCTATCTGCTTTTGTCCAAATAGATCATGATATGAAAAACACACTGGCTGGAGCCTGGACTGTGATGAAGTTATGCTGTTCGAATACGTTTGATGGGTGGCTGGTATATTGGGTCATCGACCTGTGGGAAATATTTCACCAATCTCAGAACGTTGTTCCTAAAGAGCAGATGCAACTCCATGGAAAAACTGCCGTTAAGAGCACGTTGAGCATTAAGTGGACATGTCAATTAGCTTTGCCCCTTTCATTATCAAGCACGCACGATGTTGGACTAGGGTCAGTATCCTCCAAGTTTTTTAATAAAGTCCTTAGACTTACTCGTAACATACGCATCCTCATTAGTCTCAAATTTAGGAGTCCAAAGTCTGTTTGTTTGTACCTTGCTAGATTTAACTCGGTGGCGATACTGCTGCCCGTAGCTATACGTCGTGCTTTTGCTGTGCATATTTGCGTCTGTGGTCGACTCACGTCTGTCGATTTTCTTCAGAAAATTATCATTGGCTTCATGGGTTCCGGAAGGCCCTTGCACCTGTGTGGATAGCATTGCTGAGGTTAGCCAAACATCCCGTTGATTAGAAGCATCAGTTCATGACCTATTGTGTTTTGCAAAACACGTAAGTCGAGACTGTTTTCCACACCGATATTCGCCCCATTTTTAGTATTGTCTAGTTGCAAGGGAAGTTCAGCCGAAAATATGATCTCAAGTAGGTCTTGTGTTTAGTATCTACCTTGGAGAGTTCCTCAGTTGGAGGTGGTGGAGACGGTTCCTTCCAGAGCAATGCTTTTAATTGTTTGTTATTCGACGTTGGTTTCCCTGGTTCGATCGACTGTTGGAGTGTGAGCTCAGAACCAAGAAATTCCATGCATCCCTGAGTTGAATCACCGCAGGTCTTGCGGAGCTCGGTGACTGGAACTTCTAAATCAAAAGATGCTGAAATTAGTGTCTAAGCGAATACACCTTAGCCATCGAATTCCTACAAGAGGTTAGAATACAGGCCGCTTGAGCATTCACTACATACAAAAGCACTTCCAGTTTTCCTCACCTTGCATGGGTATGCTTGGTGGTTGTGAATTGTCCACTTTATTGCTCTGCCACACAATTTTTCTGTAAATCGTTAATTCTCGTCCTTTTTTCGTACTTACAGAAATTCTCGACTCTTAACTGCAAGCTAAGAAATTTCCCCATGTTGTTAATTCCAGTTTGCTTCAGAGGTTGCACCTCGGGGCATTCATTGCAGTGCCTCATTAATTTGTGTATCATTCTAAAATGTATCTCACCTCGTCCATCTTGCGCTGCTTCAACTCGAAGTAGGCAATTAGCTCTTGCCGTTTCTTGGCTGCTTCCGGAGTACGGATCACCTTGCGACCTGTACTTCAGTTATAAGTAGAGTGGACGTATCCTTTATGGCAGATTTTAGCCACCAAACATAGTCTGCTCGTAGTACTACCTCTAGCAGTGTGTATGTTTGACAAATTTCATTTGACGTTCAACTTCAAATCCAAAGTGTCATGTGACGTTTTCAAAAACAAAAATGAATGTCCATTCCTATCTTCATTTTCATTCGAAAATGTCACCTCAATTTTAAGCTGCCTAGTAGTAAGTGCCATTTCAATTTCTAGCGTGTCAATTGACATGTGATTTTTTTTCTTCATAAGCCACACTACATATTAAATTCTAAATTGTGGGTGTTAATTGATGTGCACTTTCTTTTGTGTGAGTTTTTGCATGTCAAATGTCAAAAACTTGCAAAAACTTTGTCAAAATTACACGGTGACCTCTAGTATTCTTAAAAAGAAGTGACACTCTTAATGCATTAATATTTGAATAATAGATAACATACCCCAAATTTGCGAGAAGGTAACATTTCAGAATTTAGTAGATGTTGAGCATTGTCAGAAATTGTACCTGTGCGCCTGTTTCTTGAAGAATTCTCGATGAAACCATCCAGGGACATCCGTGATATGAATTCACGGAGATTATAATCTTTCTCACTTGGTAAAGCAGCTCGAAGTCGTGGCACTGTGATAAAGTCCATTTGCAAAGTGTGAAGCAGGGCCTGAAGTGTTCCCAGGTTGTAGGTCAGTTGGATCGCATAGATGAACAGAATATCAGCAATTCAAGGTGATACATGTGAGGGGTGCTTAATACCTGGACGGTCCAACAGGTGTAGAATGATAAACTGGATGATAATGTTGAAATGATAATGGAGGTTCTTTGATTTGAATCTTCATGTGTAATTAAATTTGGTCAATGGGGGAAAATTTCTCAGAAAAGGAGGTACCATTTTATACCGATCCTCCATGTCATAACTCAGATATTTAGGGTTGTCTGAAATTTGTGTATCATCTAGTGGGAGGGTATTCAATCTTTCTGGTACGAAAGCAGACACCGTTTTGAGTCCATGTGTCTTGTGGGCAGCGTTCAAATGCACTGTGTTTCCCTCCCATCCGATCTGGTCAATAAATTTCAGAGTTAAGATTTTTTAAGATGGAAAGAACTACGTTTACTTTGCACAAATCTGCTTTACAAGTCTGTTACTGTGAGGAAAGCCTGCAACTTGTCTTAGAATGAACAGTTCCAGATGTTTAATCACAAATTGAAGTTCAATCGACGTTCACTGACACTAGGTATCTGCTGAAAACCTGTGGTTTTTCGATGTGATACAAATCTTTCTTGAGATTCGTCAGCAGGCCATCCACAGTAAGGCGCTCCACCAGCTCTGAGTTAGATCTCAAATTAATTGTGTATTATGAAGAATTAATACTTGTTGTGACTGGATAAATTGTTCAAAACCGACAGCAATGTTCATTTCTAGATTCTCAAAACTGAAGATATGTATTATCCGGATAACTTACTCCTTATTGGCGAGATTCTCATCAGCAGCATCACGAGACTCAGGAATGACATCTAACATTCTAATGTGATGTTGAATGACCACAGCAAGGGATAAGAATAGCCTTCACAACAAGAAAGAATCTCATGATGGGATAAAGATATACCTTCTATAAGGCTCTGCGCACACCGAACACAGTAAGATCCATCAGTTCTTTAAGACATGCACTAGCGGACTAAGAAAATGGCTTACATGGAGTGGTGCGTGGCTGATTTCAGCTATGTTTGAGTGTCTGGTTTGGGTACGTGAAACATAAAAGCAGGAAACTACGAATTTGACATCGAACATACAGGAGCCAATGAAATGCTTACCTAATGGTTACCTAATCAAGCCCAACCACATGATGGTGTAAAATTTCGCATGATGGCGTTTCGAAATAAAGGTACTTAATTAATCCCTAAAAAAGCACGACGACACTGTTGTAAAGGAATCGTAGATGAGTACCACAGAGAATTGCGGAAACTCTCCAAGAATGTCGATCATCTCAACCGTTGGATACTGTCTCTGAAGAAGGTACAGTCTGATTGCTCTCAAACTTTCAGCTTCGTACTGGGGATCCTTTGTTCTATCTGCAAACCCTCCACATAGAAATACGCATTTTCATGTACATCTACTCACAATCAAAATTTCAGTGGTAAGCAAGGTAGACAAACTTGGATTGGAATGTTCGTAATGGATAACATACTGATAAATCAACATCTAAGAACGCAACTTTGAGTGCCTTCTAGAGAATAGGCCGGAGCATCACGATAAAAAATTTAATAGAGGAAAGGTAAGGGCGATCACTGTCAACATCTGGAGCGTCTTCCTTTGTATTCATATTTTTGAGCTGTTTGGCCAGGGCAGAAGCTGGCTCATGAAAGACAACACACAATTCGGGCAAATTTCAGGCTAAAGTGATGCAGATTGTCAGTCAAGAATGGCTTCACGTGTAATTCTGCACAACTCTTCCAAATTAGACCCAAATAAGATCGTACAGGAATCAGGCTCTCCGAAGAATTGCTACGTATGTCATGCTGAAAATCAGTCAAACAAAAAAGTAAGTGAATGACAATTCGTTGGCACATTAAGGCAATAGTAGTCGACGTGAAGTCTTCACTGACTTACCTTCATGTGTAGAAGTTGCAGCTTGACAGGCTCCTCCAGCCTGTAAGTGCCAAAGAAGTCGAAATCAAGTTGGGAAATCGAGGTCAAGGTGTCGGCAAATTATATATATATATATATGTATGTATGTATGTATGTATGTATATGTATATGTATATATTTATATATCTTGCACTTCTGAATCAAGACAAAGACTTTCTAAATTAATCATTTCATTTTATGAACAAAATATCGCGTGCGACTAAGGTTTCATTTGCTTTATAGGACAATTATCATTTGGCGCATAGCCAGTTGGCATACAAAGCAGGAGTTATGTACGAGATAGTGAGGCATTCCGAATAGGGCTTCAGGTGACAAGGTCGCACCTTCATCATATCTAAACTTGGTGCCAGGACTTCCTGGCTGGGTTGGCTGGGCTGTGTATCCATTCCCGACCTCTCAGAACATGATGACGAGTTATCCTCACTTGTGGCAATCAGACTAGAGCATGTCTCAATCTTGACCAAGTCATTCTCATCTTGGCATGGATCGAAGACGCTTTTCATCTGAAAAATCAGCACCAGAATATATGCAAAGGTGAGAAGGAAATTCATTCTAACATACTTTGAGAGAAAACTCCACGGGATAACTAGCTTGTAGAGATATGAACCAGTGCGATAAAGAGATGTTTTCAGGGGTTAGCACCACATTTTCTAGTAGAACATCAGTTACCCCCTTGAAAACTCTTGGAACTAGAGTAGCTGATGTTTTCTGAGTTGAGAGCATCGAGATCAGCGGGGACTGAGAGTAGGCGGGTCCAAACCTTAATTGACAATCTGTAGTATTTACTATCAACATGCCCAACGTTCATCTTCAGGGGCTCCCGGATCCATGGAGTTGAGTCTTCGTAGGCGGTTGAAACAAAAAATGGAGGTTCGTATTCAGCTGGCTGCACAAACGAGAGGTGAACTGATCAATACCTTTAACAGCCAATTTCATCAAAGATTTGTCCGTCTCTATAAATTGTAGGAATCTGCCATTTAGTGGTCACGTGCCTTCCAATTAATGTATCTGAGTCTCACATGAGGCTATCTAATTGAAGAGATTGGAACGCCCTCACCTCTCTTTTGCACTAATATCTGCAGCAAGAGTTCTAGAAATTTGATTCAAGAGCATACACTACCACTGTTCATCAATATTCATAATTGAAATGTCAAGAAGATCGTACTGTTACATCATCGTAGTAGTGGAGCTTCATAATGATGGTGTGCTGAAACACATGCGTCAAAATACATGTTAGGTTCGGTCAAGCAACAGCATATTAAAGTGCTCTCGTTTCAGATGGACATCGAACCATGAGGACATCAAAATTCAATTTATGACTGCATAGCTACTATTCTTCATGGAGAGAAATATTAAATGCCACTGGTTTTCTTGTACAGGGCTTGTACCTCTTCAGGGACACTGTCCAATGTATGCATCAGCTGTACAAGAGTGCGCACCATTTTACAGGCAGATTTCCTGCACAAGCACAAATCGACTAGGATAAGTGGGAGACTATCCCGAATCGCTAACTTATCCAAAAAGTTAATGCAAATCGATCAACACACGCTGAAACTGCATGAGAAACATGTCGAGTAAGTTCCCCAGAACTTCTTACTTCATATGCGCAGGAGTGTGGTTGTTACACGTGCTAGTCTGTACATGCTGGCCACTTGAGTTAGTCTCGATTGTCATGGAAGTGATGCCCCCCGATTCTCCGTTGCTGGCGTACTTGAAAGAAACTGCTTGACAATATTAATTCACTAAATAAGTCCGGTTTAGAGATTTATGATATTAACTGAGCCAATTACGTGCAGGCAGCAGGAGCCGCACTCGGTAAATCTATTTTAGTAAAGTTCGAGGTACGCTTCAGTAGGACTGCAAAATATTGTATTAGCTAGAGACATGTCAGCGAGGTGAGCCTGACATCCACTTTCGAGCTCCATGCGAGCCTCTGTTAATTACTGTCGAATGCCTTCTATGGGGAGCAATAATGTACATAACGAGAAGAGGATGTATTATAACCCCTAACAAAAATTTGAAGGCGAGAGATCTCTTACAAATGTATTCCTCTATTAGTGGACCATCACGTGCACCACAGATTGTCAGAAACAGTGTTCTCAAGTACTTCTTGTGTAGTGCGTCAAAGACACCTGCACACAATCCATGAATACTTTTTAACGCATCTCCTCTCATTATTGCTTCACACAAAAACTAAGTGAAATACAAAGCTTCGAGACAGAATCTCGAATATCAAGAAAGACATATGAGTGAATCCTCAATGAATCATTCGAAACCCTGCTCAGTGCTCTAATTTGGACTTAGCGTATGAACCCCAGTGCCAATTGTAAGGTTCCATTTAGCTCGTTTATGAGTTCACGCGCAACATTTGAGCACTAGCAAGCGACAAAGGGTCCTCTGAAAGTGATCCTGGAAAATAAATCATGATCTTGATGAGCTGCAATTCGTCAGGACTCTATTACTTGGGGATCATTCATCTCGTTGATTTGCATCAGACATACAAACAATGCCGCATGAAAGAGGTTCTTGGGATTCACCTTTCTCCAACCAGTCGATGAGCCTCTTTGACTCCATATCCACTGGTAGCAATTTTTTGACCTTCAACTCTGTTCCACACAAATAGGACTTATGGTAAAGATAAACTTTACATAGTATTTATGAGGTTAAAAGATAAGGCTTCTGGGGAGGTCCCTTCATCCATCTGACATGTAATCATTATAGGACAGTCAATGTGCCATCATGAACGAGGCAAAATTAGCTTCAACTGTCCCTATTTCTCCGTAGTTATCCCAAGTCGATGCAAATTCTCGATATCGTATCATACACTCGTGGAAGAAACTCTTATTTCCGCATTGAGACTCTTGAAATAAACTATACTGATTCTCAAACTGATCTTACTATAGCATCCTAAATTTCAGCTAGAGGAACGGCAGGGAATAAGAGGGAAACTTGAATAACAGGTGTGAGAAATCAAAATAGGATATCCAAATAAATAAATAAATAACCACAGCCATCCCCACTTGGTATATGAACTACAAGCATTGCAACAAGTGTAACATGGTTAAATGACAAAAGCAGGACCTCTAAATATATGTATTACAAACATGGTGTACACTGTTATTTCTTCTGCTTAATAATGTTCTGGATTTCCGGATAAAGATTCATGAAAATTTGACTCCTTCACAAAGTTTCTCACAGAAGTTGAGATCAGGAAGTCGGGGGTAAGGCAGAAGCAAATACCATATTCTGGCGGAATTTCAAGTAGTTGGTGTAATCGTGGCATTTACCTAAGGCTGGAACATACTTGTCGTGGAAGTAGTTATCAGGAAAGAGACCTCTTATGTAGATGATGTTAAACATCGCTATCCGGAGAAGGTTTCGCGTCTGTACCAACGTGGCATGTGAAGTTAGCATTTCAGATAGAAAAGCACTCTCCATGGCATTACACATTTGAGTTACTACTTCAATAATTAATAAGTCTATCTTGTGTTCGAATGTATACACGGAGACGATGTAGAACATAAGCCGAGTAGGTAATGATTATGACCAATCCGACGTCATGACTACTGGTTCATTATGCTCTCAGCCTCGCAAGTTATCCACAGACACAACACCTAAGTCTCACTAGTACATTACAAGAAACATGTCTATATATCTGTATATCAAGCCCACTCACATTACACACTTACAATGGTGTGTATATGCGCCTCTTTATTTATTTTTTCTATTTATTTATTCATATATGTATCTATAAGAATGTAGCCAGCCTCTAGAAATCAGAAATATGCTAAGGAGAATTTTGATCCACTACGTCTTGTGACTTCCAAGATTTTTAAAACTCCTGAATGTCTTAGGATTGAAAGTGTGTTGACAATAAACTTCCAATCCTATAGACTTATCCGTTTTCTTACTCCACTCGACAAAGTTGCAGTACTTGAAATTTTCCTACATCAGCTTTGAAGTGAACATTACGCACTAGCTGCAAAGACTCTTGCTCCGAAACCTCATTCCTTGGCCTCATAGCCTGTGATTGATTCGCTGCTGAAGGCGACATTCTTCCTCGACTGCTGATCATGACTAAATGCGTAAAGATTATTTGCTCCTGAAGAAATGCCCTGAAGACTTAATTGACTTCGAATCGGAAAAGAGACCAAACTATGGACAAAACATGAGGAAGCTTAGAATAGCCAGAACAAGTATAACTACAGGGACAATAAAAGGTTCATAACGACTTTGTCTACATTGGAGCTGGAAACTAGACACCAAACTATGAAGAGCTGGCAGCAGGTCCACATGAGCCTCTCGTACCACCATCAGCAGTATCGGCATCATCGCGGGGAAATAGACAACCATTTAATATGGAAGCACTCCACTCCTTCATGGTTATATATATCAAAGCAAGAAGAAGAAGAACTAGAATCACAACAAGAACAATCAAAGTAACATTGAAACCATGTACAGAAGACATCGCAGATGCGGAAGAAGTACGAGCGCGATCGCTTGAAGTCGAAGATCTATGTTAAGAGATGGCAGAGATGGCCACACGTTACGCGCTGGAGGAACTTCCTCTGATACTTCAGTCCTCTGGGCACACAGCCTGTGCTTAACTCGCACCTATAGCAACATGCTTCGCCCAGTACTGCGAACTATATCGAAGGCACCAAACCACAGAGCGGAATCTTCCGACTGCCGTCGATCACTGTGTCCACAGCTCATCAGGAAGAGAATCACTGACGACGTCGAGCTGCCCAAGCCCTTGCCCCTATCAGTCCCAAAAGAAAACAAAGCAGAAGAAACAGAACAGCTAAGAGAATACTGAGAAGAATCCGTTGATCATTCATCGTAGGTGCTGAAGAAGTACAAGCAACAACACTTCAAGCCGAGTATCTACGTTTCGAGATGGGCACACGTCTTTGCGATGGAGGAATACGTCCCAAAACTATGAAGAATTCGTAACAGAGATAAGGAATTCGGAAGCAATGGAAATATTTCAATGAATAGTATCGACACCCTGCCGAATCCTTAGCAAGAGATCACTCGTCAGAATTATGAGCAATCTCCTCGACCTGTGCAATCTCCTAGGCTTGGCGGTCGAACAGGTACCACCAGGTAATACTCAAAATCTCACAAAAAAAAATGCAGTAGAGGAATAGAAGCCACAAACTCGAATGCAGATCCAGAATGTCTAGAAGAAGGATAAAAATCAAGCAACAAAGAAAAGTATGAAAAAAATAAGTGAGATGAGCACGAAGCATTCAAGGCCGCGAAGAACTGCGAGAGACAAAATGAGATAAAATCTGAAATGCACAACGAGCACGGGTGTTGCGAACTGCTTTTCGTGCTCCGACCGTCAGAGAGCCATCGCTTGAGAGGTGAAACAATTCAGTGCAAAATCAGTGTGAAGACTAGTGGACGTGTCGTTTGTTATGCAGAGGACCGATGGCGCCATTCATGGTGACGGCTGGGTTGGCGGGGGCGCTCATGAGCCCCAAGCGCAGCTGCGATCTGGGCCATGGAAGCGCCCCAGTGACCTCCACCGTTGATGGAGAGGGCGGGCAGCTGTGGCCATTTCACCTCCGGGCAGGGGTCACGGGGCCGGCGAGCGGTCCAGCACGGCGTCAGAGCGGGTCGGGGAGACCGGGGATCCAACTAATATTGGATCAGGTCTTTTCTAGTTCCCAACCAATGAACGGGGAGAACCGGCTGCTAGTTGCAGATGAACCGGTTGAGTTTGAGAAATAACCGGTTGAAGTTCAAGACTTCAGCACTTGGACAACTGCCAAAATAACTAAAGTTAACTAGGATTTTTTTAAATATATTTTAGGGAACAACTATAATTAATTAGAAAAATATCAAAATGGTTTTAAGAATAACTATAGTTAATTAGAAGAAAAAAAAAAATCAGATTTAAGAACAACTATAGTTAACTACAAAAATTCCAAGTATTATTATATATTCGAAGAAGTTCGCCTCTTGATTTGTCTCAGTTGAGGGTCTTTAATATGCTCAAGTCACTGAGTATCATCAAGAAACGCCTTTATACGATCACTCACATTGCTGGGTTCTGGAACAACTTTCATGTACAGATTGTACACCACCAACACAAATAACACACTTGTGACACTGTAACTATAATTAACTAGATTTTTTGTAGATCAAAAATAAAACAACTATAATTAACTGTAATTTTTTACAGGTCAAATCACGAACAACTATAGTGATGAAAGGCATCTAGTTAACTAATAGTTGAATTAGTTGGTTAGTTGTCTAAGATCTGCAAGACTTCAAGAAAATTACCCATCATTTAAGAGGAATATGTGGAATGTACCCCAATTTAATGAAAGAAAACTCAAAGATGGTAACATGTAACCAGTTGGACTTGGAAACACTAGGATTTTGACCGATCATGCCCCAAAATCTTCCCAGACATTGTTCCCAACTCCCAACTGGATGTGGTAAACGGGTCTTAAATGGTTACTAGCCTACTTTACCTAAGATCTGAAACATGGGAGATGGTTTGCAAATCTGGATCAACATGCAATGTCAAGGAAGATTTTTGGGCATAATTGGTCGAAATCCTAGTGTTTCCAAGTCCAACCGGATACATGTTGTGCTCATCGGGTTCTTTATATTAATTTGAAATATATTCTATAGATTCCTTACAAAGGATGGTCATTTTCCTGAGTCGTGAACTTCAATCGTTATTTCTCAAACTCAACCGGTTCATTTGTAACTAGCGATCAGTTCTCTACATTCATTGTCGAGATGGTTAGCAAATTTGGATTAAGGGTGTATAACAACTTCCCTTATAATTTTTGGAAGTCGTATGAATATCTCATTCATTGTCAAATGAAGATTCTCATGCTCATCCCTAGGCCCAATAGTCAACATAATTGAGGGGACCTACATGACTGTCTAACGAGTACGAGAATCTTTACTTTGACAATGAATAAGATATTCATACGAGTTCAAAAAATGATAAGGGGAGTTGTTGTCTCTTCATTTTAGATTTGCTAACCATCTTAGGGTCGGTTTACACCATGAACCATGAAGTCGGACCACATTGTTTTATCGGCTCTACCCTCTAATAGAGCTCTCAGTTTCATGGTCTTGGTTTCTCTATTCCATAAGTTGATCATAATAAATATATGTATATTAAAATTCTAATTTAACTTGAAATATAATAGTTTGAGGAAGATGCTTCCAATATGAGTTGGTGGATATCAAGGATAATGGTCTTTATTCCAACCTAATGGCCTACCTTTCACAACTTTCTTTTGTATGTCAACTCCAAATAAGGGACTCTCCATATTATTGTAATACACATTATTTTATGATCTCAACTACCAATACATTTACACATGGTCATGATTCATTATTATGTATTGGAGGTAGAGGTATGATTCACAGTGTTCAATAGGTCATGTTCAATTTTCTCAACCCAACGTATATTAACCCCTAACTTCCCAAGCCTATAAAATGATTGTTTTGAGTTTCATTCCATTTGATGTTGGTTGTGGAATCTTCATGGACAAGTTTTCAGGTTGAATGGGATTTATCCAAATGATCTTGGAAACACACGAGATGAGCTATTTCAAGGGAAAACAATGGGCATGAATAACCCTTTGGATTCTGTGATCATAACAATTGATGGTAGGGATTCACAAGTAAGTGCCCTATTTTATTTCCCCAAAAAGACCTTTGACCAATCAAACTCACATGGAAAACGAGTGAACTCCTTGTGTGATTCATTAAATGGGAACAACTCAATAGTTGAGCACATCCACAAATTCTCATGCCAACATGTGCCAACCACAATAGTCTAACCACCTTGCATTTGGAGCATGTAAATTGTCCCATATTGTTAATCACATATATGCAAAGAATTCCCTTAAAATTAGAGAGTGTCCAAATGTTAGACAAAACAGTCGATGTGAGCACAAAGGCCGTTTTTACATGAACATCAAAAATACATTTCACTTTGACCAAAATGAACAATGATTGATGTTCATGCAAAGTTTGCATTGGTCTAGTGGGAGCCTTTGATTGAAGTCAAGACCCTCACATGAACACCCAACACAACAAAATCATGACGACTTCCCACTTTAACATTTTTGTCCACATTCTATACCATCTCCAAATTGCACGCTTCATGTGTCTATGGGTAGATATCCATGTTAGCTTGATGTTTACAGCTATTTTGATTGCGGATGAATGAGTTAGATGGGTTAATGTAAGGAAGAAATCATTCATGGGTTGCTTGGGAAGTTAAGGGTTAAGATGACTATTGAATTAACTTCCTAAAAGGGCTCCATTGATATGTAAAAACACAATCAATGAAAGGCTCATGGGACACAAATTCTCATCTGAAATTGATGGCAAGGGGCAGGTCTGCCCTTCTTGAGATGCCTGCACAGTGATTGCAATTAATCAAGTCAGCAACTCCGATTCCTGATGTGATGTGGAAGTCTGTTTTCTTTAACCAGTATGCATTATTTCCTCAACTTCTACTCGTGTGCAATGCATGCATTTCATGATTTGACTCTGGAATTAGCTTCAAAAACCCCGAATTAGTCTAGTCCGCATCATTTGAGATGAATCAGCAACACCTTTATAGGGGTCTGGTTTTTATGTTAGATGGATGAGAGGTATGCTAGTATACGATAATTCCTGCTCTCTGTGCATTTCCTATCTGTGGGCTCATAAAGTTGTGCAGTGCTTGCAGGAGCGTTTGGTTCATGTGGTTCTTTATGTTGTTCCATTGCCTGGTGTTCCAAGTATCTGGAGAAAAGGAGTCTGTTAAAATTCCTCGTCTCTTATGAGCTGCTGTGGAGACTGAGAGTGGAGCTTCTACTCCTCAACAAGATGGCATGCGTGTAAATGTTTGTTTCAGGCATTCCATGTGTGGGGTTGCTTTGCAAGTCAGTAAGGTGACGAAGATATTCCCAGTAAAAATCCATACATGAAGCCATCCAATATGAAATCCCAACTTTGATTTAACACCAAGAGAGCCAGGGTTCAACAATCAAGAGTAATGCTGGAGTCATGAACCTCATATTCGATTATCGATCCTCTTATCACATAGGCTATGAAAAAGTGTGAAGATGAAACCTCAAATCTCATTTGAGAGTGTCAACAATAGAAGCACATGTATCGTGCCTGAGTAAGTATGGCTATCAAAATTGGAAGGTCAAACTGCACAATGTAATGCTTCTGCATATAAAACTTGTGGCTTTTCCCCTATTACCCCGAGCTGCCCAAGTTATTCTTCCAGCTTCGGTAAGTCGACCTGCAGTGTGTGTGAGACTAATGTATGTGTGTTGTGAAAACAGAACTCACCTCTGAAGTATCCCCCACGGAGAAACTCAGGGTACCAGAGTGGATCGTCTTGCCACATCTTCTCATAAGGAATATCTGCAAATGTGAACCAGTATGGAGCCATCTCTTCCGTCTCATAAGGCTCCCCGGAGTAATCACCTACATGATATACATGCACCTCCCATGGTTGTGGGTTGTCGTCGAAATGAAAAGTCAGGATTCCTCGCTTCTCCATTGAAACAGGAACCACGCCACATTCCTCCTGGAGCTCCCGCATGGCTGCCTCATCTATGGTTTCTCCGGGTTCAACTTTGCCGCCAAAGCCATTGTAATAATCAGCTCCGAAACCCCGCTTCTTCATTCCAAGCAGGACTTTACCCTCTTTTTGGATGATCACAAGGGTCAAAAGCTTCGGACTCTGTTTCACATCCACTTCCATCGCCACATCTTTGGAGCCCTTCATAAGAGCGCCAAGAGTGGAGGTCTCCATTTTTAATTTTGTGTCAAGATTCTGAATCTGAGTGACGGCGATCTCTTTCATGCCATTTGTGTTGTTGTTCATGGGAAGATGTGGAATCACTTCCTCCATGTCCACTTGCCTGTCCTATTTTCAAGTTCCCAAGTCCTTTTCATTAGATCCCTGACATCGATAAACAATCAACATGTTTTATTCCTCAAGAAAAGTTCCATGAGCTTCAAAACCCCAACAGCACTACATATACTCCACATGGATCTTCCTTAAACATCATTTAAAACGTCTCAAAATGCAAGTGGCCAGCGAAAATGCTGAGTCAGTGTTGATCCATAGCCTTCAGGTTCTATTACCTTCTCAATGCTAGCCCAACATTTAGCTAATGACTCATTCAACATTGATTCAACTCACGATTCAACATTGTAGGTCTTGCATCTATAAAACATAGTAATAAGAGATTTGGTCCCACAACCCTATGAATGGTAGGCATTGATCCAATGTTGTAGTTTGATGTGATTGAATCAATGTCAAGAGAGTGGTACAAAATGACTTCTGAGATTTGTAATGAATGGCATCTTCTCTTACCTTGTTTGCACTCGACACAACCAACTGCCTCTGACAAGTAAATAGTCTTGCCTCTCTCAAGAGTGAATCCTTCCTCCCTATCTTGTTATTTTGTACCAAGCAAAGGCGCATGGACGCCGACAAGAGATTCATGTGGACATGTCAATCCCTACTGAAATTCTGCAGCAGCCTTTCTAAGAGGATTAACGCTTGAAATCTGCCACAGTGAAGAATGAAAGCAAGGACTTAGAAGACTGCATTGACTGAAAAATTTAAACAAACTTGCGTCAAAAGCCATGTCGGCATGTCCCCTGTCATCGTGCTACTCACTAAACCCTAAACCCTAAGAGCAAGCCCATGAGAGCGGGAAAGCTTTCTCGATACCATCGGTTTTTGAGGCTCTTAAAGGTACGATGACATGCTTGTCCCTCCATTTAGAACCAAAATTGTTCATTGTCCGCTGGATATATTATAGAGGGGCCTTTCTTGGAGACCTTCACCAGGTAGATGTTCTCATATTAGCCCGGCCAAGGGTTCCAAAGAGAGGCCCTCTATAACATAATTGGTGGAAAATAAGCATTCTAGTTATAAATGGAGGAACACAGATGCAATCGTACCTTTAAAGCCTCAAAAGCCAATGGTAGCAAGATAAATCTGCTCCCGTGGGGTCGGGCTAAACCTAAACCCCTGAAAAACCTCACTCATTGCAGGAGAAATGCACGACAGGATGACAAATCGTCAAAGAAAAGCCTTAAAAGTGTCTATAACCCCAGAACACGTAAATCGACGCAACCGCTACGCTGCCACTTACCACGTTTCTGTGAGCAACGCCTGCAAACAAAAGCTTTAGTGCGACGTTGAACAAGCTTCAGTTTCCGAGCTGACATGCAACTTAATCAATGTCAGAAAGAAGTGGATATTATTGCAAGCAGAAGGTGTAAAAGAGGTGGACAGACTGACTCTTCATATTCTCTTGAACATCATTCCTAATGTACAAATAGGATTGTAGTTTGACAATCTCTTTGATATTAGTGCTCACTGACAAGAAAGTACAAGCCATATTGATAGGTACAACTGTTTTGATAAACCTTCATATTAGGTAATGTGTTATTTGCTAGACCCTCGATTTCAGTGTACCGCAATATGCAATACTTGTGATCATAGTGCACAATAAACGTAAGGATCCTTGAGACCATCGATGGAGAACAAAGACCAACTGTTCCATGTAAAACGTCAATCACACATGATTATTCTACACATTGACCTCAACCTGATTGGCGCTTTCATATTCAAACATCACATAAGACGTGGACAGAGGTTTGCAGCCTTCAGCTTGAGGATCTTCGGAGCCACAACAATCCCAAGATTTGGCTGCACAAGGTAGATCATTCGGGCCCAATTCATGGTACTTGAACACATAATCCACGGCAGAATATCAATATGGTGGCCAATTATTGCGCCTTCAAATTCAATACTTTTATGGCATGAAAATGGACCTACACTCGCATCAAAACATATTTGAGCTACAAAGAATCTTTCTAAATTGGAACATACCTACTTTAGTGTTCCCTACGGATTGGTTTTAGTTCAAGGTTTTATGCTACTTTTGTATTTCATGCTTCACTAACTTTGAGGCATTCATCTTGAACTGCTAAAGAAGGCGGCAACTCCTATTTTGAAAATAAAGACTTGTTGCTTCTTCAAAACTCTAGAGATCGAAACATTGAGCAGGAGTTGGAAAGCCTATAGCCACTGAGACCATTGTGGCTGCCATTTGGTCACTTGTCTACGAAGCCTGACCTAAGTTGAAAAGTCCTCATCATTGAACAACTACACCAACAAAAAAGAAATCGTAAGAAAGCTTGCACCTCCTTAGAAAATAATTGATTCTGCTCTCGAGTCTTTCCGACAAATTACCCAGCCTAATGCATAAGATGAATTTACGGAGTAGATGGCTCAAGCATTACTCTCCAATCAAGGACCATCACCATAGCCAGAGTTGTGGTAAATTTGTAGAAATGTAGCGGGAGGCTCAAAAGCAAGCAAGCAAGGCTCCCTCTCTCTCTCCCTCCCTCCAGTGTTGAAATCTCAGGTTTCCTTACACCACAGTCAGGATTCAAGAGCCAAAACTGGGAATATCGTCCTCACCTTACCGATTCGCACATCACACCATCGCAGCTTATTAGACGACAGCGGCATCAACAGACTCCCGTTTCCAGAGAATTGAACGGCTGGAAACGGCGAACGTAAAGTACCACACGAACCAATCGCTCGTACTCTGAATACTGAAGAATCGCCACGGGCCTACAAAGAGGAAGCATTCATCGCAAAACGAGTATTGTTCTCCCTCTTTAGTATGACACGTTTGGGAAACACAAAAAAAGGTCGTATTATCGAGGTGTCGTCTTCTCATCGATATGACAAATGGCATAAAATTGTCGTTCTATTGAGGGAATACAACAAAAACATAAGTAATATGAGCTTAAAATATATATACAACGAGTTTAAGCAATAAATATGGTATGAAATAATAACTTGTAACTCCAAACAAATACAAATATTTTCAAGAACTCTTGAAATAAGAGCCCAAAGATTTATGGTGTTGCCTACCCAAGTCGGCAACTATCATCTTATCTAAATTCCTTACTAACTTTTGAAAACTAATAGTTTCATTAACACCAAAACATAAAGAGTTCTCTATTAAGAAACTAGACAACAATGATGCATGATGTTTAGCATCAAGATATTGGTGATATTGTATCACCCATGTACAAGGCAACATACTAGGTAGGAGGCCACTCTAACCGGCCTTAACCATGTCCATTCTACGCTAGTAACCCTAATTATCATCAAGTTCCCAATGATAAGTGAAGTTCCCAAGTAGTTCCCAAGTGAAAATGGATGTGTTTTAGATGTACATAACATAGATGAAAGGAATTTAAGCATTAACTACCTCTTTAATATGACATGACGGAGATTCTAAATGCCGCATTATCAAGTGTCATGGTCATTTAAAAGAGGGAGTCTTGAATCAAAAAGTTTGGTCACACAAAAATGTGTCGTAATATTGAGGGTGTCATATAAACGAGTGTCGTATTAATGAGGTTAGATTGTAGAAGTGAAAGTAGATCTCTCCCTTCACTCACATAGAATAAATCACATCTAATATGAATAGATCAACTTGGAAACGTCAGCAAGAGCTTTGAGTGGCTTTCTTATTTGCAAATGTGAGGTAGACATCCCGAATTCAAATCTTAATGGATTGATTACAAGACAATTAATATGGGCCAATGATGAATAGTGTGAGCCATGCTAAATAAGATGTTTAGTGTAATAAGTTGGTGGAGGAGAATTCACTCCCTTAAAATGTAGCCTCAAAGACATGGATGGTTTGTAGAGTTAGTCAAGTAATTAGAAGTTGTCACGTATTTTGTGAAATGAGTCACAAGTGGGATCATGTCAAATGCTCAAAATCTTACAATGAAGGGGAAATTTTATAGTGTGAATAGATTAGGGTTACCTATTCATATGGTATGTTACTTTTTTTCACAAATTTAATATTTTTAGTTTCTGAGATCAATCGGACGAATTATATATACACTTCCTTGTAGTTCATTTGTGGTTTATCATCTTGCATGGAATTTCAATTCGTATGGAATAAAAATTGACCGTATGTATCAAAAATGTTGTTTTAAATTAAATAAAAACACAATGAGATTTAAATGAACAAATCAATGATTGTGAAAAGGATTTAACATAAGCGGACATGAAATGAACACTCTGAGCTTTGCATCCACTTCTTGAAGGATAGGAAACATAGTGTGAGATGATTCAAAAAAAAAAAAACCATGCATGTAACCATTTCCCTCATAATAGTTGGAATTCATATAGACACCATATTCATTATCAAAGAGTAGATTATCTTTCTTTATAGATAATCATATATGTTAACAAAATTTCAGACATAATCCAAATATTTTTAACATGTTTTTTTGGTGTCCATTATTAGATCCACTACAATCATACACCACTCAAATGTAAGTGGAATGATTGGATTAGGTCCGCTTACTTACCTCAATAAAGATTTATGTTGAATTTCCCTTTGTTAATTGAGGTACCCTTACTCTTGCGTAATGCACCTCACATATTTCGAGCAGGGCATTACATTTGTGGTCATGCATTATGGAGAACACGAACACCTATGCTTGGCTATTGCCCGGGGAAAACATCTTTATAGAAAATCAACATATACGTGCAAGAATCAAGTATTTGTTTAGGGGCTATTTAACTTAGTTTTTTTTGAAAAAATTGGACCCTATAATGATGAATTATCTTTCTTATGACCATTTTCCTCCATCCTCAGTTAGGGGAACTTAATTATTATTCTTATGCAAGGCCTCAGGGGATTTTCCCAACCCAACAATCTTCGGGCCAGTTTACATTACGGACCATGAAGTCGGACCAGGGCGTTGTAAGAGCGTTGATTGGTTGCTGAACTTGTCCCGGGACCACTTCGGTTTACACCAAGGAAAAAATGGTAGAGGGACCATGAAGGTGAAGGCCCTCAAAATAAAAATTTCAAGGCCTAATAAATGCAATGACATGGTCCAACAAGTTTTGCGGTGAGATAGAGAAACGCCATTATAATACTTTTTTAATGATAATTTTGTTTGGGACTTTACACACAAGTCTCCCCACTAGGTAAGGCTAAGCAACAAGGCACACTTTTCAACATCCTCTTGATGTAATGAATCTTCAGAAGCAAGTTGACCCTCTATGTGCCTAGATCATATCATAGCCCATGAGACATACCATTCCTTTCATGCCCTACACCTTAAACTTGCTCCCACATGTTTCATCAAACAATGTGGGACATCTAGAACTCAAGAATTTGAGTGCAGATTTGTTTTTTGGTCTACCAACTGAAATATTCGGAATTTGGGGGCTTGTAGTATACCTTTGGAAAGGTCTTGAAAATATCTTTCCAACGGTATATTATACGCCCCCAAATATTTTAAAAGTTAAAGTTGAAAAAACAAAAACAAAAATCTGTAGTCGTCTAGTGATTGTAGATCAGGGTGGTCAAAAGAACCGCAATGGGACAACTGATTGCGGTTCTTTTTTCTCATAGTTTTCTACTACACTAAGTAGGACATTTAGTGTTTGATACACTAAATACGAACGCATACACTAAATATCAATAAACTTATGAAAGTGAGTAACATTAGATGTAAACTCAAACACTAAATATCAACTATGTTAATATGTGGAAGTTACATGTTTTAATTTAGTGTTAGTAAGGGTATGAAAAAAAAATGATAAAAGGATAATTCCAAGATATTTTCTAGCAAATCTTCTAACACTGATTATCAAAGTATTGAAAATTAGTGTTGCAAGGTATGGTGGTAACAACATTAAATTTAAACAAACACTAAATATCCTATATATCTAGTGTAGTGACAACACAAGGTACATGTCACATGTAAATTACATTGAACATGTACAAATCAAATCACTCATATTTTGTAAAAAATTATTGTGAGAAGATTTGCAAGCCAAATCTTCGACACATTTAACAATAGGTGAAGACAATCAAGTGAAGCCCAAGAGAAGACAAAAGTATGGTCAAACTTGAATTATTTTTTCAAAACTGCCCTTTTTGGACATGTATTAAAAAAAATCAGCACATTCATTTTTCGGTGCATGGTCATTCTTCTTGGTCCACATTCGGTTTACACCTAGTGAGGGCCCAAGACTTTCAAAACTACTTTTTTAAGAAGTCGGACCATGAACTCGGACTATTGAAAATGGCCCTCTTCCATGGTCCGACTTCATGGTCCATAGTGTAAATTGGCCCTTATATCAATCTACGAGTCTTTAGTTTTGAAGGTAATGTTTTACGAACAAACACTTTATTCACTCTAGCCTCCTCCGTAGACCAAAGTTCTTCTTCTTCTTCTTCTTCTTTTGAAGGTACTTGATGCAGTGTCTTGAATTTGTGCTAGGAAGGTACTATTTTTTACAGATCGCCATAGTTTTGATAAGTTGGGATCAGTGCCTGGGAAGTTTTTGGGGCATAGTCAGTCAAAGATCCTAGTGATTCTAAATCCAACCGGGTTACATGTTGACAGATTCTTCCGGTTCTGCTTTCATTCATTTGAGGTATATTCTTCTATAGATTCCTTGAAAACGAGCGGCAATTCATTCTCCTGAAGTCTCAAACTCATCGATTTTTATCAATTTTGCTTCAACTATTGCTATTTCGAGCGGAAAGAGTCAAACTTTCGCCACAAGCATGAGAAGTAAGAATCGACCCGGGGTCTTCCTAGGTATCTCAAGTATCTCTCTCCCATCACATAGCAGGTAACGAACCCTCCCCCCCTGCCCCAGGCCCGAAATATTATGTTCAAGTATATATATTATTATACGCTTGGGTCTAGGGTTTTGCACTTTTGCATGGAATTTTGGGTGTTGGAGCTTCTTGCATGTGCACGGGGGCAGGCCAAGGCTTTGCAAATCAAGGGTCCAGTCTCAATAATTTCCATGATCGACATGAATTATGAGCTGGTTTTGTACCCGAATTGCAAGTGCTCGTGTGATTGATAATTGATCATTCTTCCCGAACGCATCGACGTTGAAAGGGTGATGTAAAGAGAGGTTCGAAGAGACAAATCGGCAACCATATGTAATACATCCAAGCAACTCCGGACACATTGCTCCTCAAATCCATCTTTCTTTTGAACAAGATCGGGAGCAAAGACTAATTAAAAACTGCTTCCTCTTTTGAGAATCTTGGATTTATATTAACAAGAGCTCACATAGTAAGAAAGTAGTACAACGCCATAGCCTCTCTACGGTTGTGTCTACATGCTGCAACATCTGTTTGTAATCTAAAAACCTTAGCTAAGTCTAAAGCTCATCTGCCTATATTGTTCGGTGAGAGATTCCACCTTGACCAGAAAATTAGGGCCACTTCACACATGAGACTGAGAGCCCGTGACCCTTTATTACACTTCAAGCACTCTCATTGGTGGAAAAGGCGGAGCCGGTCCAAGTTCGCTACTTCAGCCTGTGCTCGAGGGACCAACGGAGTATGTGAATGCAAGATGGATGTAAAGTCTACATGGATTCTTAACATGGCATCGATTGGATCATGTTTCATGGTCACTTGGACTATTTTCAAAAACCACCTTTTGGAGGTAGGCCTAACACTGAACTGGGAGACCATGGCACTCCAAATGCTCATAACCGTTGATTTATTCTATTTTTATCATGTGTGAGGACCCGCATGAATAGACATTCGTTGAGATGACATTTGGTTAAGGGCCCGATCACATATGACTCCACACTACACTTGTCATGAGGATCTGTGACCACACTACATGACTTTGGAGATGTCTTGGAACAATCTTTTGGACACTTTCTTTTGGGCTCTCACAATTTCATGGTCACGGCTCTTGGCTCATATGTGAAGTGGCCCTTAGTGTAGCCCACACTAATTATTTCCACGCCAATTTTCCACCCACACTAATAATAGGACCATCGAATGTGCCACCGGCGCGGATGGCCCACCCGGGCTGGACGGGCAGGTCTGCCCGGGCAGAAATTTGCTACTTCCTTCCTTATTTACGACTTCTGTTTCACATTGCTGCTGAGATTTTCGAAGGAATGAGATTCCCCCAAAAGCTGAACCCCAGTTGGAGATCGAACAAGGGACGAGCACCGTGGGTCACGATTGAAAAGTGGAATAAGTCAATTCAAAGAAGCTCAAGTCAGATTCCCCAACTCCGATGAGGTCACTGCATGGCAATTGTCTGCATTTCATTTGACGTTATTTTTGTGAGAGCTGAACTCATGAGGAAGACTCAATCTTGACAGGCAAATCCCTAATCATCCTAGCTAGCAGCATCGTGCAACCTAAGCGTGGTCACTGAGAAGAAATATGCTTGCTCTCATCCGGAACTCAAAAACTTGAAACACCTCCCAAGCAGGTTCGTGTTTATTTGAGCCGTCTGTAACTTAGGCATTCATTGGGAATTATTTCGCTCTTTGATCCCTCGTAATACTACGATAACACACTTCGGGAACAGGTTTGTTTTCAAATGCTGTAAGAAAACAAAAACGAATTCTCAAATACAGTGCTTGCACACTGCCTTGCATCTGTGTGTGTAATGTTTGTTTGCATCTCTGTGGATCCACATTGCGAATTGCGATGCGATGATGCAAACCCTAAACCCACATTGAACACTCCAGACAGAGCTTCTGATTAGGGTTTGTTTGTTGGTTAGGGTTTGCAGCGATGGCGCGGGAGTTCCACCTGCAGAAACATGTGGACTACATCAAGTCCCTGGATAAGGTCAGCAGTTGCGCAATTTATTCATCAGACTGTAGTTTATTTAACATGTGTGTTCGATTGCTTTTACTGGATCCAAAAGCGGCAGAGTAGAATTTGAGTGAGTGGGGTTTTGTGCTCTGTTTTGCAGAAAACGGACTTCGATGCTGTGATGATGGAGCACCTCCGGATGAGCGGTGCTTACTGGGGGCTCACGGCTCTGGATCTCATGGGCCACCTTGGCGACATGAATGTGGACGAAATTGTGACGTGGCTGCTTGGATGCCAGCATGATTGTGGTACTCCACGCTTCTAGAAATAACAATTCAATTTTTTTTTCCCACTAAAACAATGACCATTCGAGAGCTGATCAATCAAATTGACGCCAACCCACCCATTTAACCTAACTAGAAGGGGGGCGATTGCATGTGCATCTCTCTCCCTCTCATGTGTAATTTACCTTGGATTTTTTGAAGCTGTGGAAATCAATCCTCAGAGAGTGATCATCGAGGGTTTATACAGAGATTTTGGTGTTGCAGGAGGTTTTGGAGGAAACCATGACCACGATCCCCACGTTCTGTACACTCTCAGTGCTGTACAGGTTCTGGCTCTGTTTGACAGGCTCGATGCGATTGATACCGAGAAGGTTGCTTCATGTATCCTTATGACAGAGTCAAGAATGCATTTGGACTGGATCTTCTTTGGCTCCAATATATGCATGCACCAGGTGGATTAGGCAGATCTGCAATACAAATGGATAGAAACCCTAATTTTTGAGCTTTAAGATCACACCTGTAGAAGTGAGGCTCCCCCTTATGATTCATTAAGAATCTTGCTTTGTGTAAGTTATGCTATGAAGTGGCTTTGCATGTCTGTACATAATTTCACGGTTCCCTCTTCCTATTTGTCACGGAGTGTACTGGCGTGAGATTAGTGTCCTCTCACTTTCCATGAATTGGAGCCCTGGCCACCTCTTATGGTATAGTTTTGATCTGAGTTCGATGTAGAGCTGTGAAACGAGCATTTGTTCCTTCATTCTTTAGAGATAACAGACATTGCAGGGTTGCAAAATGAAGATGGCTCCTTTGCAGGTGACGAATGGGGGGAAGTTGACACTCGGTATGTTCTACCTTCAGCCCTAGGTGGTCTTTTTTCTTCCTCTCTTGTACATTCCTGGGAGGAGTGTCATCGTATACCACCTGTAAACAACCTCCATGTCATAAGTTAGTCCATCTGCTTGACTTGGGAGTGTTTGGACCGAGCAATTAAATATGTGTTTCTCAAGCACTTAACTTGACTAATGGGCATCGGACAAAGTGAGCTCTAGATTGAGAAATTAAACTAAGAAAGCATGGATTCTATTGTTGAGCTGGAACATGTCTGTTCTAGGTATTGAGTCTTGTTTTCTATGTTTGGTTCTATGAAGGTATTACAAACAGCTCTATGCCTCAGTTTGTTCGAAAGAATTGCACAATTATACAACATGCACTCACATTGTTGTGTTGGAATTGAGGTCTCTGTACATATACTAAACTACAATTTGCTTGAGTCTTCCTGTTACCTTGGGAAATGTAGCAGAAACTCAGGACTCACCTTGGGCTATTGGTGTATGTTTGTTTTGATTTCCATTTTTTAAAAATTTATTATGTGATCCATTCCTTTCTCTGGCTTTAGATGAAGTATGTAACTCTAGAATCTCTGGATCACCTATTCCTCCTCATGCTTATTTTGTTAATTACTGGTTACCTTCGTCCGTGAGTGTTGTCTGAACCTTGATGCTCACAAGGATATCTTACCTCTGCATATAACTGTAACCAAGTAGGGTATTTTGCTCCTTGAGGAATCTAATAGTACGCATCAAATGGCATTTTGCAACAGGTTTTCTTACTGTGCACTCTGCTGCCTCTCACTGCTGAAACAACTCGACAAGGTTGATGTGAAGAAGAGCACTGACTTCATTGCCACCTGCAAGAATTTTGATGGTGGTTTCGGCTGCACTCCAGGCGGGGAGTCACATGCAGGCCAAAGTATTCATCTGGACCCAGTTTCTGGCCTTTCAAGCATACTGGTTTTCCAGGTCTGACTGTATCATTTAGAATGGAAAAAAATTCTATCTGCATTTGGGAGCTAGACATGGATGCTGAATGTGCTATGGTTCTGAGGTTGCTGGCAGGATAGTGTTCTGGCTCAAGCTGGAAGATGAGTTTCCAGGCAGTCTTCATGTCCCATAGGCTAGACCAAGTAATTTCGAGCTGCTGTTTTGTGCAGTCTTTTGTTGTGTGGCAGCCCTAGCAATAGGCGGTGCTCTCCATCACGTAGACAAAGATTTGCTGGGCTGGTGGCTATGTGAACGACAAGTGAAAGCTGGTGGGCTAAACGGTCGTCCTGAGAAATTGCCTGATGTAAGTTGTCTGACCAAAAGTTGTCTTATGCAAACCCCAGAAGGGAGTCTTAAGAGGATAACTTGGAGTCTCTCTGGTCAATTGAGGTTTGTTCACATTTTTGCATGTCGCTTTGTACTACAATTCGTGTGATACTTGGGACTTACTAATATAAGAAATGTGCATCGTCTAGGTCTGTTATTCGTGGTGGGTTCTTTCAAGCTTGGTCATCATAGACAGGGTGCATTGGATCGACAAGGAGAAACTCTCAGAATTTATACTTGATTGCCAGGTAGTGCACCCCCTTGTCCTCATGGCATAGCCGATTGCCCTTTTCTTTCAGACATCCATCTGTAGATCTGTATCCTGCAAGTGAGAAGATCTGTTAATTGCTATAGGAGTGTTCATTCACAGGATTTTCAAGATGATTTTATATATTGCTAAACCAATATTTTTGTTACTTCAGCAGCAAGCGATTGAAAGGTGACAAAATCTTACATTTCTTTGACGTTTCATGATAAGCAGGACCCCGAAGCAGGAGGGATATCAGACAGGCCGGACGATGCAGTTGATGTCTTCCATACGTTCTTCGGAGTAGCAGGTACTTGCTCTTAAAACTCTGTTTTCAAGGAGCGTTGGAGGTGTCTGGTCTAGTCTGGTATCAAGAAGTTTCTAGTGTCAAGCCATAGACATTGAGCAAGCTGATAAATTCTGTGCAGACCCAAGTTCATGAGTCATCTATGTTTGCATGAACACTCAGGGCCACTTTTACAATTTGGCCAAGGGACTTGACTATGAGATGGTGAGGCCCTTAGAATTCATCCCAAGTCCGTATGATGGAAAATTTGAACTGAAGTTTATCTGGTCAGGGGCCTCCACACGTAGTGAGAAGACATCCTCGACCGGGCTCTCAACTGAATGCTACTTCATTACCATCCTGTTCATATGGCCCCTTCTACAGAAAAAGTTATAATAAATCAAGGGTTGTGAGATTTTTAAGAGTCACACTCTCCCGATGTTGGGTTGGACCCACCTTTTTGAGGTGGGCTTGATGCAAAACCCAGTAGACCCTGAAACATGATCCATTACATGCCATGTAGGACTCCATTTGAGGTAGAGAATCCTCTTTCGGTTACTATTCTTATTAGGATATCTATATCGTCTGGTATGTGGTTTGGTGTGGCTCCAAGAACGGATACCAAAAAGACATGTTATAAAAAGAGATATTGGGGGACCCGTATTACCATTTAATGAGCACGAGAATCTTCTTCTTGATATGAATAAGATATTATGAGCTCCGAAAATGATGAGAAAAGTGACTACGGCCCCGATTTGGATTTGTTGACCATCTTGTACTGAATGCTTGTTTCATATCCTAGGAGAAGTGGGCTAGTAGGAAAAAAGTAACCATTTAAGACCCATCCACCTTGGGTTTACCATCCATTCTAACATTCTTGGTCAAGTAGGTCCTCAAACACTTGGGTAAAGTAAAGAGAAGCAAAGTGGCATTTTACACCAATGAGAGATTCTAGATTTCAATGGTGACGGGCCTTCACGCTCTGGTGTAGAGTGCCCCTGACGGGTTTTTGTTGTTGAGTTGGTAGAGGGTTGCAACTATGAGAACAGCTTCATTCCCATACTCATGATTTGTGTGGAACTAAAAGGTTGCGGAAATTGTGTTCTGTTCAGGGCTGTCTTTGCTGGAATACCCGGGACTGAAGGCTATTGATCCTGTGTATGCGCTTCCGGTGGATTTGGTAGACCAAGTATTTTATGGTCATGCCAAGGGGTTGTCTCCACAAGAGTCACTTCCCTTTTAGATTCAGACTTTCCAATATTCTATTTGTAGATGATGGCTAGAATCTTTTGGTGACATTGAGCAAGCCGAAAGATTCTGTGTGAACAGGTGTAACAATCTAAAGTATTTTGAGCATGTAAGCTCTTGTTAATATAAATCCAAGGTTCTCAAAAGAGGAAGAGGTTTTTAGTCATCTTAGGTCTTTGCTCCTGATCCCATTCAAGAGACAGATGGATTTGAGGAGCGATGTGTCAAGAGCAGATAGCAAAAGTTAAAGTAAAATTGATACCTCATTGATATGCTAATTATGGTAATGCAATGACAAATTATTGTTGGTATTTACCTAGTAGGGTTTGCTTAATTCTCATATAGTTTAATTGGTTTTTTTTTTTGTATAATTTTTTTCCTATCTATATGGCTCATTCGGTGATTTATTTTAGTGATGGATTTTGGAGGGAGGTTATCACAAAGATCTGTTAAGAATGAGGTCATTCCACGTACAACTATGATGACATAGTTTTGAATTTATTTCTACTATATGAAAATATGAGGGTAAGGTTTCTTGCAGTGTTCTGTAGGTATTTGATTTTGTTAGTAACCCTTGGTTTCAATTTTTGAAAAAAAATTAGAAGCAAAGAGCCTTTGTTTCCGGGGTTTGAGAGTTTTCACAATAAAAGAACTTCTGGACCAAGTTATTTTAAGAAATTCAATGATCCGGTGCTTTTCATGAAAGAACCGACAAAACAACTGGTGGTTTCCTAGAAGGTCGTTTTACTAGGTTTTGATGTTCAGAGAACCATGGTGATGAATAAAGTCTGATCATTTGAAAATTGAGAACCACGTTTATAAAGTTAAAGAATGTGCCCTGATGATCGGCAGGGGTTTGGTGCCAATTTTAATACGTACAACAAATTGGTTTCTTGTTTGCAATATAGAGGAATTTTGTAGGGATAAGAGAATAGTGTCAAGCCAAATGCTACATGATGGATTTTTCCTCATTCAATCTTGAAGGATTTTTCTTGTTTTTAGATTATCCCAGGGTACTTTGATATTTGTCGTCAAACAGTGCCAACATTGATCTTTGAAATTGTCAAATCTTAAACTTTGCCTTCCCTTCCTTTCAATGCAAGTCATTAAACTACTATGTAACTACCCCACTAAGTAACGCAATTTTGATGATAGTGAATTTCTCATTAATTCTAAAAAGTCATGACAAAATTAAACACTAAAAGGAACAATCATTTCATCTTTCATGGAACAAATACTACAACACCCTGCAATAACATCAACAAACTGCTCACGCTATGTACACCTTTCATCATACAATGTGCAATAATAGGTCTACATATAACTCACCATTACATTACAGTCACTGTAGTTTTAAAAATTCTATGAATAACGCTTTTGGTGGGGCCATGAGAAAACATCCAGTGGACCATGGTATGTAGTGTAATTGTGGGGAGGAGGACTACACCCAAAAGTTTCCAACAACACAAGTGTGTCACATGTTCTTTGCAATGACAAACTCATCCATCATTTCACTCAACTACATGCTGCTCTCTCATGGCAGCTGAAGGCCTATAGTGACATCTTTATTTCCAATTCAATTCATATATTGCAAGTATTGGTGAAACCAATAACCAAATGACAACCAAGTAACTTAATCGAGGTGCTCTGATGAATTTTCTGATAGCTAGCCAAGGGCAACACATAAACATATGGAATATGATCTACGAACTTCGTGAATTCACATTTTTGTTGGAATCTTCTAGCTCCTAGCACTTTGGATGTTTCGAACTTATACTGAAAATAATTCAACCTCAAACTGCACACATCCACATGGTTCAATTTGTCTGGAATGCTTTCGATCTTCCTCCACAAATTCTCAAAGTCCATACAACATTTTTAGGGTGTTTGGAGCAAATTGTGAGCATCTAAGCTCTTGTTCATATAAATCCAAGGCACTCAAAAGAGGAAGAGGGTTTTGGTCAGCTTAGGTATTTACTCAAAAGATAGATGGATTTGACGAGTGATGTGTCAAGAGTTACTTGGATGTATTATGGTTGCCAGTTTGTCTCTTCAAACTTCTTACATCGACCTTTCAACATCCATGCCTTCAGGAAGGAAATCAATCACATGGGTACTTGCAATTTGGGTAGAAAACCACCAGTTGGAGGAATTTCCGCTCACAAAATGCACATCGTTTATGAAAAATGGATACAGCAGCAGACCTGTTGGCTTGGAACTAAACCACGACAACTATCCCAACTTATCAAAATGATGGCAATCTGGGAAAAGAGTACCTACCTAGCACAAATTTAAGACACTGCATCAAGTACCTTCGAAACTAAAGACTCTTAGATTGATATAAGACTGCTGGGCTGGGAAACTCCCTTGAGGCCCTGCAAAAGAATAAGTTCCCCTAACTGTCCACAATGCACCATTTCAGTGGTATTTTGTGTCTATTGTATATGGGATTTGCACCGGACTCTGTGTGTACATGATGCTAAGAGAAATAGGGCTCTTGACTCCTTTCTTTATAGCCGAATAACTTAATGAATTTTTTTTGCATCTATCAGTACTTTGTGTAGAGGACATCTTCCCATGGGTGGCGGTACAGGGGCTGCTTCAAACGCTTTTGATCGAATGTGTGGCTGCACATCAGAAACACAGCACATTATTAGGAACATGTAAGGAAGGTATTTGGGCCTACCGTGGGCACTTCCAACTCCAGACAATTTTGGACACTTGATCGGCTCAGGATTTGTCTTATCCAGTTAGCATTTGTGAATCACACAGATTTTCATTTTGAGTTTCAGGATCGGAGATAAGATGAAAAAACTATAGGAGGTCAAAGTGAAGATTCTCTTTCTGTTTAAGTGATCACATAGGCCCTTTCCATTGTGACACCTATTGAACCTAGAATGGTTAACATATTCTGAGCATATAATCCGATCTCATTGTAACATGTGTTTATTGAGTGTTTGTTCTCAACTAAAAGGCTTTGCCATATAACTGACCAGTCAAATATAGGTATCCAATTACGAAGAGTGATCAATGAAGGCCCACATAAGGCTCACGTACGTTAAAAAGTATAATTCTAAGAATCAAATTGATTGATGTAGATACATACCCAATTAAACCAATGCTCCTTGCAAGAACAAAAAGGCCATTTAGGTAACCAATCTCGATGATTTCATCGATTTCTTGCTGTGTGAACATCGCACAACTTGATAGCAGATCCAGGAAGAGGGATCCGATACAACCATCAACATTCAAGACCAGGTTGTTGGCTTTCGTGAGAGTGTATGTCTCCACAGTCACAGCATACTCCATGTACTTCACAGCTGGAAACTGGGAGCGTGCATATTTTTGCAGGAGCTCCACTCTCTTGTCACGGTTGTCACGACTCTTGATCCTGCTCAAGAAACAGATGTGATTTACTTTTGGTACTAATCTAAAATGAGTAGACCATAAGCACGAAAATTGCATAAGATAATAAGACTTACAACGTAAGCAAAAGCTGTCACAGGTGGATGGATCAAACCAATCTAGTACACTTCTCTGGTGAATGAAATTATTTAATTGTTGAACTAGAATGGGAGTTCAAATGATCAGAGGTGGATATGGTTTTGTACCTGTGACCAATGCCAGGAACACGGATGCCCTTCTTCTTCATGGTTTCTACAAATTCATAAGGAGATAAGCCCCTGTCATGAGCATCCTTGAAGTAGCGGGCGGCATCATCAATAGCTCCACCAAAGCGGGGGCCAATCGTAAGCAATCCTGGGTTGCAAAAGAATAAAATCTGAATGTCATGAATATCGAACACAAGTACAACCACTGAATGAAGACTGAACGACAAAAGTAGAGCACTGCGAACACTGTGAACACTTAAGAAGCCAGAATGAGGGACATGTACCAGATACAAGACTCGATACCAAGTCTTTTCCTGCACGCGCTGTCACAATCGTATTATGTGCCCCAGACACAGCAGGGCCATGGTCGGCACACATCATGATACACATCTGTAAAGCAACACACACCATGTTGGAAAAGTGCCTCAGAATTGTTCAAAAAGATTATGTAGAGCTTCTCGAGCAGAAAATAAGAACGACTGACAATTTTGGAAACATCGTGAGAATCAAAGAAATAAGAGCAAACCAAACGCCTGGCCAACGAAAATATCATCCAAGAAAGATTTGTACCTCGATAAATTTGGTGCAGTAGCGAGGCAAGCTGCGTTTGAACCACAGAAGTGAGATAACGTCACCAATACTATAGTCCTTCTCAATGATAGTGGACATGGCAACTCCTGCATAAGTTGGCTCCTCACCTGTACAAGCATGGATGTAATAGGAAATAAGTACACATGAAGCTCGCTCAAAGTGAGGGAATTGGATGCCGTTTATGACAAACTATGGACTGCTGCATCTAATTGTGACTTGAACATAGGAAGCCTAGAGAGCAACTTCCGATATACAGCTAGGTTGGAGTTTACTGTCTGCATGAGGAGCGTATCTGAACTATGTACCTCTATCATCACAGATAGTAGAAACAATATGTGTTGGCGCGCGCACTTTCCCACTCTTGATGGCAACATTGAGGTCTTCAGGAACTGTGGGCGGGATGGTGTCCTTCACTGGCGAAATAACTTTCTTCTCCACCTGGAAGGACATGAATCACTGAACACATAAGACTCTCTCTCTCTCTCTCCATGAGAAGCTATTGACTATCTACAAAAAGGAGTACGCCAAAATGGTACTACAAGGGAAATTTACAGTGACAGTATAAAAGTAGTCTCCACCAGCCAAGCAAAATAGTGAACCTTTCAAGGTACGAATGCAGCAGCTTAAATTACCAGCATCTGGTACGTGGCCTTGATAGTGGCCTCCAACCCCTCAAAAGATGTCGGAACAATGGCTCCAGCATCTGCCAATGCTTTGTTCTTGCCTTGAGCAGACTCTTCATCTCCACCGCTCTTGGCACCCTGCAAATCCACTCTGAAATATCACTGCACAGTAGACTAGCAGATGCATTTATTGAGACCAAATATGCTTCCAAAATTTAAGGATGCTCTAGATAAAAAGAAACTCAGATGGCTGCATCCAACACTGAAGAAAAAAAGGTGCTTGATGATAGAAGAGCTTACAGCATGGCCAAACTGGACTTCTGATTTGAAGAGGCGAGCACAGGTGCCACTAACCCAAGCCACAACTGGCTTGCTGACCTTTCCTTCTTTGAGTGCATCAACCAACGAATACTCATCCCGACCACCCAACTCTCCCAAAACAACAATAAGTTTGATCTGTTACCCCATCCACAAAAAATGTGTTAATTTCCAAGAGAGAGAAGCCTGGTATCAGATCAAAACTAGCTGTTTAAAATTCATGTAGTCGTTTGTAAAAGCTTTTCTGCTTTGTGGAGCTTCACTGGATGGAAATGACTTCAAAACAGGTGCGCTGGTACCTGAGGAATGTTGTTGAAACGCAAAACATGGTCTGAAAGTGTAGACCCAGGGTACACATCTCCACCAATGGCAATGCCTTCATAGAGCCCATCTGTGACACGAGCGAGCACATTGTACATCTCGTTTGACATACCCCCCTGCTCGTTACAAACAAGTTAGTTGAGAAGGTATCAAGAAACAGTCAATTAATCAGCAGTTCTGCAAGGGGAAATGAAAGAGATTCTCATTGGGTTTACTCCTGTAGTTCAGTTGCTCAGAATTCACAGGAATCCACAATCAGACTAATACAGCTCAATCGAGCCAGGAAGCGTGCTAAGATTCACAAACAGTTGAGCACTATAGACTAACAAAGAATGGTGGTCCATGGAGCTACATCTTGCAATGTGAATGAAAAACTTACAGATTTAGACACAAATCCAACAGACCCTGGTCTGTACAATTTGCAGTGGATAATATTGTCTAATGTGCCAGCTGTATCTCCAATTTTGAATGCACCCGCCTGAATGCCTCCAACTGTGGAAGGACCAAGAATCACCTACACAGTGCACGCCTCATCAGGGATAAATTATTTTACCGAGTCCTCACATGCTCAACGAAGGGAGAACAGTAATAATCAGCTGCCAAATCACAAAAAGGCAAGCTCACCAACCTGGAAGACAGCAATTATGATGGGCCTGATAAGGGGCATCCAAAGGAGGCTCTAGCGAGCAACATAAAGATTTGGCCACTTGATTGATCAACTTGAGAAGGTTATTTTAGTACCTTGTTGTTGGCGCGAGCATATGCAATCAACCTTTTGGCATCTGCTTCAGGAACACCCTCGGCAATGATTGCAACCACTTTGATTGTTGGCTGCTTAAGCGCCTCCATGGAAGACGAATATGCACTGCAAACGCACAATGATTTGGTCACTGCAGTTCCAGCATTGTAAGTAAGAAGCGCAAAAAGTGTGCTACGACCAATCTTCCATATGTATCCATCCAACAGCTCTATCATGTAGTAGTGCTGTTCCAAGCAGACTTACCTGCGAAAAGAGGCAAAATTGATGAAAACATCTGCAGTTGGATGGATCTTGCAGGCAGAGGGAATGCTGCCAATCAAACAAAATAAATGAGTCAGTCTGAAAGTCCAAAATGAGGTTAGCCGAACAAATGCCATCCAGTAGGGGTAGAGATACGTTCCAGAAGTAAACTTAGTAGGAAAGAAACACTTTTAGGTCTTGGGAGCACACCTGCCATGGACTGGCACAGCAATTTCCTCTTGTCCGAAGAATAACTTCTGGAAGCCATCAGAGCCTGGATTGATTACTCCAGCAACAGATGGGGTTTCTCTTCCTGTGTCACAAGTGAAAATCCCAACATAAGCTGCAACGTTTCCAACAATTATCTGCTTACAACAGTAGACCTAGAATTATCTCTTTGTCGCCTGACCACTGAGAACACCTAAGGGCCAACAAAAAAATGTGAACACATCGAAGCGACCTATTTAAATATTCTCGTGATCAGGATTCTTGACGAAGCCTCACTTGTGGAGTAGGAACGTCAGTTTCAGAAGAAAGAGCCACCGGATCTCCTCACAAGGTGCACATTTTATAGACATTCTACCTCTAGCCATTGTCTACCCATCAGACATCTAACATGGTGAACGACAAAACAGATGAGATGCAAGGAGGCAATTTAGAAAGGAACGAAGGCAGACATGTGATGGCTGTGTCATGAAACGCATTTATTGCAGATAGAAGTTCAAGAGATACATTTTCCTTGAATACCTTTTTCAGAAAATGTGACATTACATTTCCGCCAACAACATTGAAGTGACTCGATTGACATTGCTTTGTCTTTTTAAGCTTCCGGACAGAGGGACTGTTCTTCGCGAGAAGGAAGGAGGAAGGAAAGCAGAGAAAGTGCTTGGCAATTGAAGGAGAAAGTTGGAGAGGGACATTTGCGACTTGTGACTTCAACGATATACAGGCAGCTCGACAGAAAATATTCTTACCGCACAAGAAGTCGAAATCGAGCATGCGCTGCACGGGGCTCTGTTTGTAATTGTAGAACAGAGCCTGCGTTGTCCGCGAGAACAACTGACCTGTCGACATGGCGCTCACGGTTTCAAATCCTCCTCCCTCCCTTCCTTGATGTCTCTACCTAATGCGCCTCCAAGTCATGCAGCAAATTGCCGCACATAGATCTGCAAGAAAAAAGAATTCGTGTTTCAGCAACAAGAAACTACTTCAGCTGATACCAGCTTCGCTTCTGCTTTAATCCATCAACGAATGGCACAACTCAAGCTCTACCATTCCTGTTGAGATATCCTCTGCTCCAATGAAATTCAAAGCCATTTCAGAACTTTAACACTACCAATTAAGCATGTTTCAGCAACAAGCAAGTAATTCAGCTAGCACAAGCTTCACTCCCGCCTTAATCCATCAACGAATTCACAACTCAATCTCTACAATTCTTAATGAGATATTCCCTGCTCCAATGCATTTCGAAGCCAATTCAGAACTTTAACACTAGCAAGCAAGCATGTTTCAGCAACAAGCAATTTCTTCAGCTAGCTAACAAAAGCTTCACTCCCGCCTTAACTTAATCCATAAACGAAATGCACAACTCAATCTCTACCATTCTTAATGAGATATCCCCTGCTGTAATGAAATTCAAAGCTGCTTTTAACACTAGCAATAATCATCCACATATACTTTTCTCCTCGCTATGCTACAGGTCCCGCAGCTCAATCAGCACGCTCTGGACCATATAATAACCGCAATGCTCCCAATTGCGCATCAAAGCGTCCGGTTGCGTATATAATTGCGAGATGCGAGGACTGCCGTTCTTTGTAAAGCAAAAGCTCATCATTTCCACGTTATTACCTACGTGCAAAGATTATTGTTATACGCGTTCCTTACCTCGCCTCAGCACACTGAACACCAAATTAACGACCAGAATGCTCCCAAGCTCGCAATAAAGCTATAATTCTACTACAAGTCCTAAAGACGGTAGTACTTATTTCTTTTCAGGAGAATTGATCGTTTATACTCATTCCAGCACGGTGCTCACTAAAAAGAAAGACCACAAACGATCCAATTTCGCAAGAACACCTCCTAAGGAAAACGGAATGCCTTTCGTTATGTCGTATCTGTTACCTCGTCCGACAAGGATTCACTCCAGATTACAGCTAAAATGCTCCCAGGTCTCGCGATTAAACCTCCTACAGCAACCACAACTCCGCAAAATGGAAGAAGAAAAAAAATCGTTCGTTCTTCCTGCACAGAGGAGCTTTTTACAGGTTTGTTTCCTTGTTCGAGAGCTATGGAGAAGCAGAACAGGGATCAGCGGGCGGGCGAGTGTGTTAAAGGAGGAAAAGCGATCTCCGCTCCATGCTTTGGCGCTTGTGTCGTAAAGGGAAGCGCGAGAAGTCCACAAAGGAGGGCTGCAGGGGTCAGGGAGGACGGGCGACGACGGGGGGCGGCCCGGGTGAAGACCGGGTGACCCGACCCGGTCGCTGGGCCCCACGTGAGACTCAGAAAGTCTTGCCTCTGATGATTTCAGAACTTCAAGAGTCCATCATTGAGTCACCTGGCATTGTGGAGGCTCCTTTAATAAATGAGCCTCGCCATCATTGACCTGTCCATGAATAACATTGCATGTCAATTTATTCTTTATTTTCAACATTCTAGGCGACCCAATTTTATGGGTTCCAACATTCTAACTTACTTTACAAAAATCCCCTCCTTCTTTTCAAATCAAATTGTATGTTTTTGTTTGTTTGTTGTAGAAAGTTATTTGATCGGCGCATAACATCATTCAAATCCATAATGGTCTTCTGTGGGATGGACAATATTCCACATAATATGCCTCACATTTAGTCTGAACATGGGGAATATTCCATGGACTATTGTAGGTCCCATAGAACACTCTTATGTGTTCCAACTAAGGTCCATGTTAATTACGGGTCCGGGCCGTCCAATGGGTTGCATGGAATTTAGTTTTTAGGGTTGACATTTGTGGTGTTTATTGTCACATTGGGAATTATATGAATCTTTACTTTGCCATGTCAAGAGCTAGAAGACCGCAACCAGTGGTGTATTTTTGACAAAGATTTTGCAAGTTTTCGACATTTGACACGCAAAAACTTGCACAAAAAAAAAATGCACATCAATTGACATGCATAATTTAGGATTTGACATGTAGTGTGATTTGTGAAGAAACAAACCATAACGTCAGTTGACATGTTAGAAATTAACATAACACACACTACTAGGCATGTGACTTTGAGGCGACATTTTAGAAGAAAATGTAAATGTCAATTAACATTTATTTTTGTTTTTTAAAATGTCACGTGACACTTTGGATTTGAATTTGAACGTCAAATGAAAATTTTCAAACATACACACTAACCACAACACACCTAGTGAGCATTAAAAGCTTAAGATTGTCATGCAAGGGTAGTCTATAATTTTTATTTTTTTTACCATCAATGTCATAGTATTAAAAAAAAATTAGGATCAGGTGTATAAAAAAATATCATAAAACGACTGATCTGAATAATAGGGTAGATAATTTTATATTTATTTTAAAATATTTAGAATTATTCAAGAAAAAAAATGCATACTATCTGAACTTAAATAGTGTGGATGCATAAATTGTGACCCAACCCTTTTCGCACTAGAGGACTTCCCCTTTGTTCATAAATTGCACACCACCCTTCATTACTTCCTTATGTCTTAAGGTTAGAAGCTCACACTAGAACTTGTAATTAGGTTGACCTTGCAAATAGGTTGAGAATCTACCCATGCAAATTACCTTGGATCAAAACCTGATCACAAAGACTTCTAATTTGGTCTAATCATTTGTACAACAACCATGATACTATTTATGTAAGATTTTTTTTTAAATATTGTAGCTTTAAATATTCAAAATAGTGTGGAATGTCAATAGATTAGTGTGGGTTAACTTAACCTCACATATTAGTGCATGTATTATGACTTTAATCTATATAATTTTGTAGCTTAAAGTAAGTGGGTTTTAAGTGGTCATATTTCTCTTTGCACCCACTTCTTATAGGATATGCAACATGCAAGTAGTGCAAGATGCCTAGCAATTCCACATTGTGCCCATAGCCACTTTTCCTCATGATTTTGGAGCATGATCATGGTCATGGATATGTGTTTCATCGTCAACGTGAAGATTCTATGAGTTAAAAAATATAACATAATATAATATAGGTCACCTCTCCCCGATTATGTTGACTATTATGTGTAGAATGGCTAACCTTTTTGAGCACGTAGTCCAATTTATTTTCAACACATGTCTTTTGGATGTCTGTTCTTAGATATACACTCAACCATACACCACTCAAATACAAGTGTCCATCAAATTAAGCACATTTGCCTTACTACGAGCCATGTCTCAAGACACCTCACTTGAAGGTTTCCTTTCTTTCTTTTTTCCGATTTTACTTTCGATTTTTTAAGATCTTGAAACGATGCTATGTTGCGGCTAGGCTATGTTGGGATGTAAAGATGGGTTTCAAGAAACGATACCTTATGCAAGAGCAATACAAAAATGCAAGAGGTTGTCATTGACAATTGTGTAGGGCAAGGGGGTAGTGGGTCGAGTCGAGTCTTCCTAGAAAAGTTAAGTCCATTCACAACAACAAACTCCAACGTCGACCTCGGGTGCATCTTTCAAGCCCTTTTTGTGGGCACGGTGTGTTCTTGCTATTCCCTTTGATTGACCACCACCATAATAGTAGTAGTAGCTAGGGACCCACATGGACTTAGGGAGTTTAGTGCCACCAAAGATTCAAGTCAAAGGACAACCCGTGCCTTTGTTATATATATGCGGCCCTTTTCGGCATACTACTTCGCTTGTTGGTCAAAATGCGGTCAATGTTCGGAAACCAACCCCGACACATTCGATGACGTTCCTTCCTCTATGTGCCCTTGGGTCAATGTACACATTTCTAAACCCGTTAATCACATGCACACGTACGTACATACTATATACTACTATGTTTCTTCTTGAACTCTACAAGGAAAACGAACCCGGTGATGATCGGATGATCACTTTTTGGAGTTCATGATGTCAAATTTTAAATCCACTTATATAAATATAAATAGGTTTAGAAAAGGAATATGAATATATAGATTTTTTTTCGTTTATGTGTTTTTCTTTAAAATATGAAGAAATTATCATCTTGAAATTTAAAATTTGGAGAAATTTGATGACCTCGTCCAATCAATATAAGAGGTTGAGATTGGGATTTTGGTTAAAGTTCAAACTTAGCGGTTTATCCTAGGAAAATAAAATCACTGCATGTAGCGTTGAGGCGTCCATAGTCGACCTGGTCCGTTTAACAACTCACTAGGGTCATGTAATGCCGACATAGATGACACCTATATTATTTTTTTAGGCAAACAAAGTTAAAGTTCATGTCATGGCGACTTGTGATTGATTGCCCTCGTAAGAGTTTTGACAATTGTTGTAACTAAGGAGTAGCATTGAGATGAGCGATTATAAGTTAACCTATAGATCGACTATGTGTAACCCTAAAGTTTACACTTTGAAATTTGCAACAAATTCCATGTTCATGAGTTTTTCTTTTTAAATAATTGCATTCTCTTTAGAGCATGTTTCTCTTTGCAAGAGAAATAATTCCCTGATATTCCTCCTCCTAAACAAATGCAAACTCTCTTATTTTATCGGTTACAGATGCCTCAACCTTATCTTTGTTGTGGGCACATTCTAGAAACAATTTCTTTGCTCAAATAGAGAACCGTCCCAATGGGTCAACTCTTCATTGGAACTCTAAATGATGCGCATGGGTGAAGTTATGAAATATCACCTCCTACATACCTAAATTTTTATAGAGAAAACGAATGTATATATAGTAATTGTATCCTAGAAAATAGAATTGTGTATTGATGCTTTGATTCTCTATTTAATGTGATAAATGCTTCCACTACATACACAACATGTAAATCATGAAAATCCAAAAAGTGTCTTCTTGTATATATACAATCCACTTTTACTTTCCATTGAGAAATTTATTAAATTTTTTTTTTCATTCATTGGATGTAACTCATAATAACCCAATCCCATAACATTCGTCTACTACCCAATTGTTCTCTTAACTCAAGGACCACCTCTTGTACACCTACCTCTACTTTAAAAGCCTTGGCAGCCTTTTAATTTGTACACACGAGAGAAAAACCAATGCCCGCCCCTTTAGAATACTATATTCACTAATGCCTCAAACAACACCCCCTTTTTTTTTTGACACACTCATCATAGTTTGTACATGGTACATGTGGAGATGGACCCCATGAGAATTATATCATCCAACTAACAATAATGAATTACACATGATACCATTTCGATTTCAGAATCGGAGTTTGAGTTGCAAATGTTTAAAAGATCAAACTGAAGATTTTCTTTCTCATTAAGCAATCACATAGGCCCTCCCAATGAAGTACTTGAACCTTTGAGTGGTGTCCATATTCAAAGCACACAATTCAAACTCATCATAACGCATGTGTTTTTGGTGTCCCTTATGAATACAAGCCTTGTCATATTCCACTCAAACATAGGTGTCCGATTAAGAAGAGTGACCACATAAGGCCCACATATATTATGGTGTAGTTAATGATGGAAATTTGATAAAACTCAACAATAAGCATGAAATTTAAGTTCTAAAATGTAGAGGTTAAGCAAGGTACAACATATCTATGCATACATGGAACTTTACGGAACATGTAACTTAGACTTTAGCAAAGTGAAGAAGGTCTACCAAAGGGGCTAAGGTAGGGGTGGCTATTTCTGTCCAAATTTCAGATGTGCCTAGTTGGGATGCTGAAACTATTTTTTTTATATAAATTTTGAGCGCTCCGCAAAGTTGGTGCAAGAGCAACTATGAAAAAATCAAAAATTTCCAGCATGTTTATGATTTCCTACAAATTTTTAAAGGAAACCTTGTAGAGTGACCAACACTCGCACATAGGGTACATGGTATATCCACAAGGTGGATTTCTAAAACCGACCGTTGGCAGCCAATGAAATGTTCGCAGCGCTGTGAACGGTAAAAGCACCTTGATAGGTGCTTTTGTAAACCCAGGTAAAAGCACCTAAAAAGGTGCTTCCGACATAGGGGTCGACTTTAGGACCCGCACGGAAATTGCCACCCTTACCTTAATCATTCATGCTTCAAAGTCACTTTACGGAGCCTGTAATTTGCACTTGATAGACCACAAACTACACTACATATTGTGAATTTGGTGTCATATGGGCATTAACATTAATCTCCCGCTTAAGTACGCACCCCCGTTAAGTGTGCAAATTTTTCAACAAAAATCACGGTTCATACTTTATTGTTTGAACATGTCATGCAAAGTCATTTGTCACGAATGCATGAATATTTTACGCTTGACATTCGATGTCAGTTTGTTAACGTTTCAGTGAAACGTCTCTTAACGATCATCGCAGTTCATCATACATGTGTTCAACTTCCGTTTAAACATCGGAGCAAAGCAATTCGTCGTCGATGTCGAGGACAGTGTTGTGCAGAGCTTCAAAGCCTTTGAAGTCGGCTGCATTTGCAAATTCAACAAATGTGTCAATATGTTGGATTTAGTCATCAATAAGTGGATTCCTATTGCGATTCATCGAATCAAAGGGTCTAGAAAGCGACATAAGTAAAGTATGCACCAACCAACTAAGTGCGCATCAACGGCTCCGGTTCAAAGTGTGTGTTGTTGTGGTAATTTTTTTTTATGTCACTTGGATCATGAATAAGTTCACAAGCCACTATCATGGATGATTGAAATTTGGATGAAATCCATGCTAATCCTGCATGAAACAAAGTCTGGTATTTTCTGCATCCTAGCTGTTCTATAATGTTCTTTTTTTGGTCATTGATGATTGACATCTAGACGAAGAATCACTTAGTAAAGTCACAGGATTTGCAACATTGTAAATCTATAATGCCCAAAAAATTTCTACAAGGAATGACAAACAATGTTAGGTTTACATGTAGTGTTGATGGCACTACATGGGTGGTTTACAAGTGATGTTGAGCAAGGCAAATAGAGTTGGTGACACTAAATACAAAATTTAGTGTACTTCACCTCATATCAGAGATGTGTTATAAAGCGTGATTAGAAGTCCTAATCTAGGGTTGGGTTTCAAAGAAAGTTATGGATCAAGGAGATTTAAAGTAGATCCGTGTAGTTGGAACAAGAAATGTTGTTATTGTATCAGTTTGGAATGATTTAATTTGAACAATTAACCGTTGATTGGATTCAAATCACTTGAACTTTGGTTCTATCAACTGAAATTGTAACCTACATAACATGATTGAAGTGTTAAACATCATCTTCCTCATCTATATCATAAGTTAAATAACAAATAAAACTTTAAGAAGGATGTTGCGTTTCACCAAAATATTAAGTACCCATTAAGTAGTTGTAAACACAAACGAAGATCGTATTTTGATGCACATGTTATGGGAGGAAGCAATCGTGTATACAAATGAATTCTCTACACATACACCCAAAATAATTTCCCAACTATTTTGCCAAATAGCATATAAACCAAGTTTTGGACTCCCAAATAGTTAGGAGTTCTCTTTTCATCGTTGTACAGTACAAGCCAAGTTGTTGTATTGTGAGCTCGAGGGGATCACTTCATTATATTTAATGGGAACGCGTGAGAACACAAGGTGTTTTTAGGGGGGTGTAATATTGGAGAAGGTAAATATTGCGGACCCTACTATTATGTAGTTTTTTAACATTCATTATTTTTTAGGACCCTATGGGTAGGTTAACTTCGTATTTGTTTTTTGTTTTTGTTTTTTACATGTGCATATAGTAGTTATAAGTTATAGTTTTTGATGATGTTATGTAATATCTAACACTTACACATACAAGATCATAATTCACACATCAACACAACATGCACACAATTTAGCTTCCTAGTATGCACTCTATTCATTCAAAAAATACACACATGGAAATGGTGATAAAATGCTTGTGTTTAAAAGCGTTTCCTGCTGACTTCGCCCCCATGCTTTGTGTCGCACCTGAGGAGCGCAATTATGTGTGTGCACCTAGTGTCCAACCTTCAAAAACAACCATCAACATTAGCCACGGTTGCAAGATGGTAGAAGTTTGCACATACATGAAAACTTCAAAGAGCTCCCGCAAACTTTAACTAGGAATTCAAAGCTAATCATAATGTGCAAACCTATCAGGAGCCCTTCTTGTATCTAACCCGACAAATTACATCCAACTACCAAGGGACATCCATGAGATGTCATTCATGGTGCTCATCCATAGTGTGAGGCCCTAATATATATCATTTTAATTCCCCACCTTTCTAAACCCTATGGTACGTTAATTTTGAATCTTCTCTAACATGATCACATGCATGATCAAATTGTAAGCACCCTTATTTATTTATACCATGGAGTTCAATATATAAATTGAGCTTTGTTATAAGTACGGGTTTTATAATTTGTAGGTCACAACTTTAAAGTGGACCCTATGTTTGTTCTCACGTAGTTTTTTTAATTTGAAAGTGACTCCCCCCACCCTTGGGATTGTGGGCACGTTTGGCTTCACAAACATTTCAAGCCAATGGATCAACTTAGGAATTGTCTCAACTAGTCAACAATTGCAAAACACATTAATTTTCATTTCAAAATTAAAAAATGGAGTTGAATGCAAAAGTCATGAGAAGTTGAACTAAAGATTTTCCTTATAGTTAAACTATCACATAGATCCTTCCAATCTTGTTGTCTATTAGACCTAGACGGACTTATATTATATGCACAATTAATCTCATCACAACACGTGTCTCTTCGGTGACCATCCTTAACTACAAAAACCTGCCAAATACCAATCCAATACATGCCCGAGTCCAATTAACCCTTAAACATGGGTCGCCACCTAATATTCTATTGGGGTTTGTGACCCACTAGTGACAATCTACGTGGATGGAAATGTATCTACTTGTGTAGGGTGGTGCCCACTACCAAGTGGGCCGAAACAACATATAAAAACCTCATACTCCAAGCATGTAGGAATTTTTGGTAGGTTGGCATTGTTGTTTTGGGAGGCGGTTTCATGTGTTGCTCAAATGTAGGAGCTACATTTAGGAGCCAAAATCTTTTCGCATAGATGCCCAATTTGGATGGTTTTTTTTTTTTCCTTCTTAGGACAAGGTGACGGTTGTGCAATGTGCACAACTTGACCGGATGGATTTGGAAAAAACTTCGTGCACATGTTGCTTGCTCCATGAAAACGGGGAAATCTCCCCAAATGATCTGACTCATGTGGCCCCTCCAACTTTGAGGGTGACAAACTTAATCTAAATTTGGGAGTAGCTCGTTTGTCATCCACAAAACATACTATGGCAAAGTTGCCAACTTTCTAAAATCTATGGCAAAGTTGCCAACTTTCTAAAATCTATGGCATGACCGAAATGGTTATGAAACAAACAAACAAAATCAGAGTTTTCTCTAGCTGCCCCTTGGACGAACTATAGATTATCATATATTCTTCATGTGAATATATTCTTCCGGATGAAGGCCATGTTCATATGGCTGTTTGATATAGCAAATGTGATCCGATTGACTTCAAATCCTCATAGGAAGAATATGTGATAATCTAGTTCACATCCATACGATTGGATGTGAAGATAACATGGCCCCTTTTTTTACATAACAGAAATTTTTAGCACTAGTACTAGAGGTGCCTAAAAATAGAATATGGAGGCATGAGCGTTGAGGGGTTCAAGAAGCACTACAACCACATATGTTGAGGTAATCAGCCGGGAAGCAAAGGCTCCAGAGACGTGTGCAAGTACTTCCACATACTTCAGTATGAAGAGGGTAGGCGAGTCACACTCTACATGTATGTCCATTACAATCATGCCTTTGAAAAATCTACACAAAACTCCAGTCATAGGCAGCCCAAAACACACAAAGGTAGATAATCACTTCTTTCAACTAACCCGCTTCTCTTGGGATATAAAACACACAATGAGTACAAGATGGTTAACAAATCCAAAACAAGACCTTAGCCACTTTTCTCATAATTTTTGGAGCTCATATGAATATCTTATACAATATCAATGTGAATGTTCTCGTACTCATTATATGGTCATATAGGTCCCCCCCTCCCCCTTGCGGGGCCCCTTATTATGTCGACCATTAAGCTTAGAATGGTTATCATAATTCGAGCATATAGTTTAATCTCTTTTTAAGAACATATCTTTTTGGTATAAGGTCTTGGAGCCACTCGAAACTACATGCCACTCAAATATAGGTGTAAGTTTATGAGGTACCCAAATTAGGCATGTTTACCTTACAAGGATATGAGTCCTAGGCAATTGTCTTGCGTCACTGGAAGACTGCCTTGTGTTATTGGTGTAAGTCTACCATTATGGTAGATTGTTATCTTTCTTTCATTGACGCATGAGGGCTACCTAGGACTCATATCATGTTGGTAGAGATAATGCCATGAATGGAAAGATATAGGGGTTTCCAATGTGAGATAGGTTCTTTTACATGGGACATTAGAAGAGGAGGGAAGAAAAAAATCCGCATATTGATTGTTGGTTCATTTAACCATTGAAACCACGAAGACGAAACGTTACTTGCAAGTGAACTTGAGCCAACATCTGGATTGTTGTTTTAGTGAGTAATTTGAGGAATGACTACCAAGTAGATTAATCACCCAGTGGTATAGACTATCAAAATGTCTTCCGTGTGTCTTCCTCTAACTCTTACAAAATTTCATCATGTGTGTTTGTTCCCAAACTATCATCAAAGTCTAGAAAGGGCACATAAGCCATGCTTAAAGATGAAACAAGTGGTATGGTTTGTGATGGTTTGAATTGACAAAGTGTCTAGACCCTAAACCAAGAAGAAGAAACACACTCAAAAACAAGGAAGGTAACAATTTCAATCCAAAGTGGGCTGGTTTGTTGGGTATGTTGAGAACGACCTGATAAGGAACGTGGCCGAGAACGAGTCTGGAAAAGAGCCATGAACGAGCTTAGCCTTTGTTGGCACTGGTACAGAGCTTAGGGCCACTTCACACACGAGACTGAGAGCCCATGACCATTGCACTTCAAGCACTCTCATTGGTGGAAAAGGTGGAGCCGGTGCAAGTTCGCTTCACACTACGCTTGAGGGACCAACGGAGTATGTGAATGCAAGATGGATGTAAAAGTCTACATGGCAGCGAATGGATCATGTTTCATGGTCACTTGGACTATTTTCAAAAACCACCTCTTGGAGATAGATCTAACACAAAATTGGGAGACCAAGGCACTCCGAACGCTCACAACCGTTGATTTATTCTATTTTATCATGCATGAGGACTTGCATGAGTAAGAATTCATTGAAATAGCATTTGGTTGAGGACCCGTTCACATGTGAGTTCACACTACACTTGAGGATCCGTGACCACACTACATGATTTTGGGGGTGTGTTGGGACGGCCTTTGGACACTTTCTTTTGGGCTCTCACAATTTCATGGTCACGGCTCTTGGCTCGTGTGTGAAGTGGTCCTTATTAGCCTTCCCTTTCATCGCCAGAGCATGGGCCCAGCTGCCTAAATACAACACTGTGTGAGCCAGGTCCCAGACCCCTTAACATTCCATTAACCAACATGGACTCTCAGGACCACATGTGAAACTCAAGCTTCTCGGCCCTGAGACTTAAGGATAACTTTATTGAAAGATCGGTAAGATAGGTCATGAATAGAAGTTCAGAAAATTTAGAGCACTCGATCCAATATTGCACAGGTAATGAAATACAGGTCCAAGGCTTTTGAAAAGCACCAAATCGTGTCTGAAGACTGGCAACGAGGTCTGAAATTGGACAAATCTTGCATCCTTCGATGTACGAGAATGTGTGTTAAAACTGTCACTTTGAGTGCTAAGCTTGGATACTATTGTTTTAAGTCAAGAAGTTTTTAGTGACAAATGTCAGGGAATTCAATGTACCATAGTATGTCTTGTTTGAATTCCATATGCAAAAGGTATAAGACTTTTAACTTCAGAGGTTTATTGTAGACAACCCAAAACCAACACGGAAGCATGATCTTCAGGTGGTGGACATTCTCATAAATATCATGTGCTTATCGTGTATGAATTGAGAGTGTTGGTTTCGGGTGGAATGTTGATTGAGCACCATCTACTTTAGAGGAAGGAATAGGCAACTGATATAGGTCAAGATACGTTAGAGATGTGAGTTCAAAAATTTAATGTGAGTGCTATGTAGTAAAGTTTGCAGTCAACAATGGACACCAACAAACCATATGGTATGATGAGAGATCACACTATGCGTTTAAAATACAGACACCAACCACTCTACGTCTAGTTGTTAAAACAACCAAGACATGCTTTGTGATCCCTTGGAGAAAACACAAATCTTTAATTTCTTGTAGCTTTTGCATCTCAACTCCAATTCTAACACTTGAAATGACAATCTGTGTGATACACAATTACTAGCTGGATGAGATGACTCCCAATTTGATCAAACAGTCGAAATTGTCCATGGCATTTTGAGATTCCTGACCATCCAGAACTCTTCCGGAACCCTTGGCAGAGAAGCACACCACGGCCATAGCTTCAAAACTTCTGGCTTCACAGCACTTGCAGATGCAAAAGTTTCAGCAACAAATGTCAAATGTCACTCGCATCAACATGTTCTGGTCTATTGATCTGATTTGCTGCCAATCTAAGATATTAGAGCAATATTTGACACTCATTGATTTTATTTTTGAAAATGTGAGTCACTGGACACTACGAAACCATTAATCCTAGACCATCTCAATTGGCAGAGAACACCTCCATCTTTTAGGATGTGTGATGAACTTTCCTGAACAGAAGGTTGATTTTTTAAACATTGTCATTCAATCTTCTTGAGATCAATGTATTCAAGTTTGGAAAAGCTTTGCTACCTTAATATTACTTTAACAAGGTTGTCTTGTACTCTGGAACCAGCCTCCTGGTATAATGAGAAAATAAACCGTGCATCGTGCTCACATTATATGCGAAACCAGGTTGAATCTATGACCATTCCTTGCTCGCAGCTGAACGCTTACTATGGATAGAAAGAGAATCATGTTGGCTTGCCCCTAGGTATAGCATACAAAGCATACAGCCCCTGGTTTTGCATTAGACCCATCTCATTTTGAAGGGTCTAATGTAATATTTGGTAGATCATGAAAACATTATCACCAGTTGCCATGTAGGACGCCATGTAGATTTTTTATCCATTCAAATTTCTTCGTCCCTCATGCACTCAAATTTCAAGACTCGTGTAATTTGAACTTGGACCCTCTCCGGCTTCTCGAACAATCACATAAATTGTATATCACAAGCTCTAGTGTGAAGTGGGCCTGAGGATCCAGAATGCTCAAACCAGACTACTCATCTTGATCGGACAATTATATTTGAGTGGTTTGGGATTAAGTTTTCTTTTTGAAGAACTCGTATTGTGAACTGCGTTGCAGAACTTTGTCTCGCTCACCGATCATTTCAGAAGCGCACCCGCTGCATAAGCATGAGCAACTTAGAAAATTAGTTGTGCAGAACCACGAATAACTACTCTCAGTTTCTAGTCTCCTTGAGTTCTACAAAGCCACAAGTAGCCAGCTCTCGGTGAACCTTGAAGCTCTAACCAAGGAATTACAATAACTTCACTCAGATTCCTCGGAAATTGTCAATAGCCAACTCCAAGGCAATTCCTCGGCAAGAGCTCCAAGGCCCCTCCAAGCCTCACAAAGAGCTAATTGTTGTGGCACGTTCACATTGCTCCTGTAATGCAAGCATTCTATGAGATGCAAGAACACATCCATGCACTCCCTTTGGGATCAGGATCAGTTCAAATCAAATTTTAAATCAGCAAGAAATCCTAAACACCCATCTACACGTGAGGGACAAGAGGCTCTGCAGACATGAAGAGTCCGCCAAAAAGACATTTCCTCCACTCCGCACGGTCATCAACCTGAGCAGATTGAGACCTTAAATGTGCCTTAATTTCAACACTGGCGATGGTGACGAGACTCATAGCGCACTCGTGTTAGAAATTGAGGTAGGCAGTAGAATCGAGATAGACGAGCAAGTTTGAGAAGGCTCTCCCCCCCAGCCATAGAGAAGGAAGTCACAGAAGTCAATGATCTTCCTCTCACCCCTTGCAGTACTCTCTTGACGCTTCAGGTCAAGATACTGGAACACCGATCCCTTGGTTTGTTCATCTACTTATCTAGAATGCTCAAGGTCGCTGGAGACCTTTCAGATTGAGCTACCTCAGTCTCTTCAAACTCCAACAACTCGCAGACGGCGAACCCCCCCACGTTTCTAAAACATCAACTTGGACCCCTTTGCAAGTTGAGGAGCTAGCCACCTTTTCGGGCACTTCAACGTCGGACGACTGAGAACGTTCGATGACCGATCGCCGTAGTTCTACATGAATGTCAAACATTTTGAAACGTTCGACGACTTTCAAACACAATTATAAGACAAAAGACTAATGAAGTTACCTTCCTCATCACAAATCCTGACTTGCGTTTTGTGATAGCTTTTATCGGTTTCTCATTCTGATGTGTGAATCATCACTTTCTGCCATAATACTTTACCCAAACGTTGGACATTCCTACGTCTCAATAACCTTTTTTCACTCGCACACACCAGGCTACCTTTTGAAACATCGGACCACCAAGAACATCCGATGCATCCGCGAGTGCGAGTGGGTTACAGGTGGAGTTTCTACTACAAAACCAAAACATCAAACACCATCTACAGATAATTAAGTACTACACTAAATATTGTGTTTAGTGTCATTTGGTAAATTATATCAATATGGTAACTTTACAAGTGACACTTTCTAATGAATAAGTTGACAAGTATCATCATCCCAACTTACTTTTAGTTCATCCGACCGCCAATCATTGAAACAAAAGATTGGTATTCTCTGCATCTTAACATTCTTATGATGAAATATTGTCATGGGTGATTGAAATTTGGATGAAAAATCACTTCAGTTGTATCTGGTTCAGAATTTGAAGTTCAAGACTTCAGGAAGATTAACAATCATTTTACAAGAATTTTAAAGAATAGAGGAAAGAAGAAGAAGAACACAAGGTTGGTCTGTTAGTCATTTTTGTTACTTTTCAGTGAGAGGAAAAGTAGGAGGGAAATGGTGTATTGCCTATTTTTCAATAGGTGGTTATGTTGGGAGGGAGGATGGTTGGCGGAGATGGTTTGTAAGGAGGTACATGTTGTTAGGATGTCTATGAATATATGGGTATCAGTGGTAAGGTGATGGGTGTGTTGAATGGTCAACATAAGAGCATATAATTCTACGCGTAGAATATTTAGATAACCAGAGAGTTTTGTCGTAATGTTGGTGTGTGTTGGCTCGTTATAAATGCCAAAGCCTGCTATATTACCATGTCCATTATTATGTGGTGGGGTGAATGAGCCGATGGGGGGAGTGGAGGTGTGAGTGTGGGTGGGTGCAACGGTTGGTGTGATTGGCTTAGTTGTCCAAGAGTGGTTACATGACGCAGGATGAGGCTATATCCCCTGTAGTAACACACAATTGGCTCAGGCATGGCCACCGTGGCACGCGGGCCCCGCAAGCGGTGTTTGGCTCATTTTACCCCCCTTCTCCCCAGGGTAACAAATACGGTCATAACTCATTGACACCTGAGACACCACGCAACGTTTCAAACCTGATTCACCAAAACACTAATGTGTGTGGGCATGGCTGGGCATGGCCGGTTGACTACAAATCCCATATTGAGTGCACTTCACCTTCAAGGTCTAAAATCCAATATATATGTGCACTTCCACTTAGTAAATAAGCAATTGACTGGGATTTCATTCCGAAAGTGAAACCATCAATGAAGCACGTTATTAACTTGGAGGTCAAAAACATTACAAAATCCTCGTTAACATTGAGGTTATAATTTTTGTGACTTACCATTTGAAATTCTCTTTGTCATTCTAAAATGACATTTAAATTAGTGTGCTAATTTAATATGTATATTTTATGATATTTTAGGTAATGCCATCTACTTTCACAAGTATTTATATGCATTCAAACTAATTAAGTGTGATTGAATGTAATTAAGCCTAATAAATATTAATTAAGCCCAAATAAATCAAAATGTATGCTTAGCAAATTAAATGAGCCTAATTAATTATAGAATGTACTTGTTGAAATTAATTCCAGTGTTTAATTAATTCAAGTAAGTACATATTACAATTAATTGCGTATGAATACTTGTGAAAGTAGACGACATTACCTAAAATATCATAAAATATACATATTAAATCAGCATACTAATTTAAATGTCATTTTAGAATGACAAAGGCAATCTCAAATAGTAAGTCACAAAAATTATAACCTCAATGTTAACGAGGATTTTGTTATGTTTTTGACCTCCAAATTAATTACGTGCTTCATTAATGGTTTCACTTCCGGAATGAAATCCCAATCAATTGCTTATTTACTAATTGGAAGTGCACGTATACATTGGATTTTAGACCTTGAAGGTGAAGTGCACTCAATATGGGATTTGTAGTCAAGTAGCCATGCCCAACCATGCCCACACACATTAGTGTTCCGGTGTTGCAATGTTCCGGCGACTTGGGTTCGGGACACTGCACAGTGTCCCAAGCATCAGCGAGTTACGACCGAGCCAATTGTGTGTTACTACAAGGGATTTAGCCTTCTCCCATTATGAGGGGGGGGGGGGAGGGATGAAGTTAATTTTGTGGCTTTGTCAGCGGAAGTATGACAAAGTGATAGGAGACATGATGATAGCATACCGAGGATGTGAGGGATTGCGTGGAGAGAAGGGTGTTGTTGTACACAATGTATTGTTAGGAGTTGTGGTTCTTTTGTGTTGTAGTATGTAGGAAAATTTGGGGGTGGTGAATATTGGAGGGTGAGGGGTGGTATGGTAATTATATGATAAATATATGGGTGTTTGAGGATGTCCAGGGGTTTTGTGACCATTTTGCATGTGGGATAGTGATTATGGTTAGATTATTTGGATTGGTTTGAGAGGTTGTTCTTGCCTAATGAAGGATTTTAGGCATTAGGTTCATTGCAGGTAGATGGGCACATCCATGGCCATTCCATTGATATAAGAATGTGGGACCAAGTGAGCCAAAAAGGATGTCTCTCAAGTAGGGAGAGTAGTATTGGATGAATTGTAGGGAGCATGCTAGTGGAGAGGAAAGTATGTATGGGAGTAAGCACGGTCAAGTATACGGAAAAAATGCTCTAGTATCCAAAAATCATACATTTTTGGGTCAAACGCCTAAAAGTATTAGCAAATTATTGCTTAAATTGGAATTTTTTTTCATGGTGCCCTCTATTGTTGTGTTAGGTACTCAAATATAGAATATCAAGATGAGATCTTCAAAACTCATCACTAAAAATACTGCTTAAAAGGTAATGGCTAATTTTGATTTTGGACGTAGATTTCATGACCTTAAATATTTTATAGTTGGATTTTTTTCATATTCCTTGAATAAATTATAAAATTAAGGGCACCATTATAAAAATTTGTAGAAAAATATTAAATATTATTTAATTATTTAAAAACATTGTAGACAAATACATGTTCAATAAATCTACTTGCACACTACTTGCACTGTCTTCTAAACTATGTAGACTTTTATTGAAAAAATTTATCAACATAAATTGCTTGGCTTTGTAGATCAATGTATTTTTTCAAATGTTTATGATTTTTTCCTTCACAAAATTCAAAGTTAGTTTATATTTTTGAATCACTTTCAATTAACTTATGCAGGGTAATGGAGTTGTGTATTTGACCGTGCTTGCGCCCAAATGTGTGAGTGTAAAAGGTGTGATAGAGTGTGGGGGGGGGGGGTATGGAAGACTTTTAATATATGTTTGTATCAAAAGTACCATTTCAATGGCAAAGTCCATTGGGGGAGGGTCAAGGGATAAGGAGGGAGAGGTAGATGTGTTAGAGGAGTGAAACATTCCCATAACTAGAAGAAGCTAGGTAGAGGGATGGATGCTAAGTATGCGCCTTGATGGTCATGTATTTGAACATGTGGGGGATGTATTTGGATGGTAGGTTTTGTGGTCATGATATCTTTGTCTTGATTGCAATCTTTCTTTTATGTTAAGAGTGAGGTTAGGTATGTTTAAGGGTTGGCATATGTATTTGCGATCTCAATGTTGTAGTTGTGAGTAGGAGTGTTATAGTTTGGCATTTAATATTTTCATTTGTGAGTGATTATGGTATTGTATTAGGAGGAGGAAGAGGAGGTGGTGGTCATATGATATATTATATGTGTGGAATAGGTCTTTTTCATGGATCCATTGTGGTGTAGTGTTAGGTGTAGACCAATGACAAAGGAATTTGTACCTACGTTTGGATGCACCCCAACTATCTTTGCGGGAGGAAGGTCTAGAAGAGGTTTTTTGGGGAGCATGGTATATATGCTGCGCAATCTTGTTGTGGGTGTGAGGATTAATGGAGGGTTATTAATTCTATTAGAGGTGGAGGGTGGGTTGGAAGGATTGGGAGGGGAAATTGTGTTTGCTTGTAGGAGGTCTTGCTTGATAATTTGGGATTTGGTTTGGTATTTATTTTGGAACTCTTGGTATGAAAGAATTTTATATTCATATAAGTCTTGCATGTGGAGGATTGTGGTGATATTAAAAGAAGCTAGTTTGGCTAAGAACTTGGGTGTGTTAACTTTTTGGGAACATGTGAGTGTGGGGTAAAATGGACTATTGTACTAATTCAATATGTAATGGTGGGGATTGGAGGGGGAATTTGGTATCCGTGGAGCCAAAGTGGATGTTGAATTTGTGTTTGAGAACGTATAGAGTTTGAGTAGTGGGGGAGTGATGGCATGCACATTGTTTGAGGTTGGGAAGATATTTACACCACCATGTTTAGTTACTATATACTTAACTAAGCCTGGGTATATGTCACCTAGTGGTCCCAAGTCGTTTAGTGTTTGGGAGAAATGTTTTGCTAGATATTAGCATATCTTGGTAGGAGAGATTGTGTTCCTATGCTGAAGGTGTCGTGGGGAAGTTTGGTGAATATATTCGCAAAACTAATGGGGATGCGACATATTTGTTTGGTAAGTTTTATTAAGAGTTTATCTAACTTGGTGATGATGGGGATAGAGAAAAGGGCAACATAGAAAGCGTATTTGATGCTTGGACGCATTTAGTGAGGATAGATAGGTCATCTACATAGCTTGTAGTTGAAATTTTGGAATTTGATGTTGTGAATTTATAACCCATGGAGTCTTTTATTAGTCATCTTAGTAGGGGTTCTAGGAAGACTATGAAGAGGTGGGGGGATGTGGAGGTTTACTTGTGGTTGTGTTGGGATTGTAGTAGGCAGGTTGATGAAGCCTATGACTTGTTGGGTGCGTTGTAAGGAAGAGGAAAAGATGTTTATTGCCATGTATAGGAATTTAGATTGAAGGAGGTGAAGAGAGGGCATTTGTCTTTGTGATAGTTGTTCTTGGATATGATTGTGTAGGGCATCTAGAGATTGGTCATTGATGACTGTGTTGTTGAGTATGTTTGGATGGATGTAGAGGTAGTAAGGGGTTCCGGTGTTGGTGATTCATGATGAAGACGTCAAAGGAGAGTTAGTTTGTGGGGAGGAAATCCGGTGGCTAGTATTGTATTGCATTTTGAAGGGGATAGATTGATGGATGTAATGAGCATAAACATGAGAACATGGTGGAAGATGTTGCGAGGAGAGAGGCACGACAATGAAGATGGGGATATTTGTGTGTTGTTTTTATGCTTGGGGTCGAGGTTGGGGCATATGAGTGAGGAAGTGAGAAGATAGGAGTGTATATTCATGTTTGAGGGTTGTCACATTTGGGAGAAAGTAGTATTTTTTGATAGGCTATGAAGGTGGGGGAGGGGGGGGGGTAAGTGACACATTATGTGAGTGGTGATAGGTCCATGATTTGTTTCTATATCACCAGCAAGGGTCTACATGGATGTAGTGTCCCATATATAGAATTTTTTCCAGGTTGGATGTGGATTTTTATGGTGGCAAGAGGAAGGGAAGAGGAATGAGATGAAAATAGGGTGGTGACATATTTGAGGGGATATGGTTGGTAAATAGGGGTAATGTTGTGAGGGAAGAGATAGGGAAGGTAACAAAGGGTTGAGTAGGATTAGTGGCCATGGAGGTCGGATTGTGAGTGTGAAGGGTTTTCCTTGGGGGTATAGGTGTTTAGGGGGATTTTACATGATGTTGTATTGATGGTACATTAAATACGATATTTATTGTTTGATTATATTTAATGTTGTTACCACCCTACCTTGCTCACCACTAATTTTCAATTCCTTGACAATTAGAGTTAGAAGATATACTAGAATATATGCCGGAATTCTCCTTTTATCATTATTATTTTATTTTTTCTCATATCCTTACTAACACTACATCAAACATGTAACTTCCACATATATATTACCATAGTAGATACTCAGTGTTTAAGTTTTCATTTAATGTTACTTACTTTCATAGGCTTATTGACAGTTAGTGTATGCATTCATATTTAGTGTATGAAACACTAAATATCATACTTAGTGTAGTAGTAATACTTGGGTGATTTTACTGTGGAAGAGGGTAATGGTATTAATGCATATGGGAGGATTTGGAAATAAAATAAAGGGGGGATGCGTTATGCTTATTGGAGATTGTTGAATTTTTGTGTGGGTTGGTGGGAGTGATAGCAAGGTCGCGGAGTGGGCTAGAATGGTAATCGATATTCTTAGGTTTAAACGTGTTGTAACGTGGGGTTGTGATTGTGTAGCAGTGGCATTGATAGTATGGGGTCTATGTTGATAATGGGGGTTGGGGCATTGAAAAATGTAGTTGGTGGGATTGTTGGTGTATGTACACTTTTTGTTTTGAAACAAGGGGGGAGAGTGGGGTCCAATTAAGATTGGTGCTAATAGTGAGCAATATATAAACTAATGTTGGTGAGCACTTAGTTGGTAGGTGCGTACTTTACTCGTATCGTTTTTAAGACCCTCTGATTGGATGAATTGCAACGGGAAACGGATGAAACTTGAGGCAACCCGCTTGACCGAAGCCCAACGATGTGAAATCATTGCAAAGTTGAGGAAGTTGAACGCGTTGAACAAGCTAGCGGGAGTATGAAGTCAGTGAAGGTGCCATTCAGAAAGTCTAGGACAATCGGGAGAACAAACTGCAACGAAATCCATCTTATCGAGACATTTGCTAAATCTGAAAGTGCTACCGACTTTAAGGCTTTGAAGCTCTACATAGCACTATCCTCGACATCGGCGACGAATTGCTTTGCTCCGATGTTCAAACGGAAGTTGAACAAATGTATGATGAACTGCGACGATCATTTGGGACGTTTTAGCGAAACGTCAACAAACTAACATTTAATGTCAAGCATAAAAAAGTTCATGCATTCGCGGCAAATGACTTTGCATGACATGTTCAAACAATGAAGTATGAACCCTGATTTCTGTTTAAAAAATTGCGCACTTAACTGGGATGCGTACTTAAAGGGGTGCGTACTTAAGAGGGAGATTACTATTATAGTGGGAGATTGCAAAACGGGCAGAGTTGAAGGTTCTGTTGTGAATACATGGGGCAGAATCTAGTCGCACAGGAAATCGAAGTGGGCAAGTGTGGTCGGATGCCGGTGTGGAGGTTTTATGTAGATTGGAGGAAGCGTTTTGCTTGGTCTTCTGGTATGTAACTTACTTGCGTGGAGTGGGGCTTATTGCTGGAGTCCGCTCGGTTGGCCGAGGTATGTGTTTTTGCAAGTAGAACATGCATATTTCTGGGGGAGAAGATAATCGTTGGTCAGTGAGGTAGCGAAGATGAGTTAGGGTTAAGAGTTGAGGTTCGCCAGTGGAATCGTTTGCAGATGAGAGAGAGAATTTGTAAGCAGTAAAGGAGGCGGTTGTGTCTATATATGGATTGACAGGACACGATCAAACATGCAAGTATAGATACTCGCAAAAAACACAGCAGGAAGGAACTACAGTAGGGTTTACACATCATCACGGCTTTTCACGATCTCGTGGACGTTGGTAAATTGATTTTTGTTGGTGAAGAGTGGAGGCAACTTGTACGCCTCCAGAGCAAATGCTAGAGAATTGTGCCAGCGTCGTTTGTAGATGTTGGAGTCGTTCTGCAACCTCTTGCGTGTTGGTGTTGTGTTGGGTGATGATTCTATCACCTGCTTGTTGAATATCTTGGTTTCTTGATGCGCCGGAAATCGCCGGGAAGGAAGATTGTTGCAATGTTCGGAGCTTGCATCTGGACATTTTGGATCTCCTTAGCTCAATTTGAAGAATGTTACCTCATATTTATAAAGAAAAATCGAAAGATGTACTTGGAAAGACTAGGATCTTGATCGATTATACCCAAAAGTCTCTCCGGACACGGCTCATGTGCCGCAGCTGAAGAGGGTGCATAAAGGGTTAGTTTCCATGTAGACTATTGACCCACCAGATTCTAGTGGAAATGTAGATGCCACTAGGTGGAATCTATATTTCCACTAGAATATGGTGGGCAAGCGGCCTACATGGATACTAACCCAATGTAGACAACCCTTATTCAGTTGCTTCTCTTTTAGGACACTTATCAGGGTCATTTTACACACGTGACCAAGTGTTGTGAGAAAATTTGATTTAGGATTCTTTGTGGTCACAGTTAGTTGTCCGAAGCTCATGACTCTTTTTTTAAAAGCCTTGGTCATGGGACATAGTATAAAGTGGACATAGACCAAGACATAATGTTCTTAAGGAAATTAAAAAGCATCAAAATGTTTATATCTGCTACAAGTAGATATTTGCAAAAACGGAATTTATTCGAAATACACTTGATTCTTTTGATATGGTCACCTTATTTTTCCCACACCACAAAATTTGGGTGATCACCAAACACTATCCATTTCTGGACATGTAGGATTCCATGTCACTTCCTCGTCCATTTTTTGACATGCTCCTTCATGGTCACTTCTATTCTTGATGGCCTTGTGTAAAACAAAATAAAAGAGGGGGGGGGGTCTATATTATCATTACATGAGCACAAAAATCTCCATTTTCATAATGAATAAGTTATTCATATGAGCTTTGAAAATTATGAGAAAAGTGGCTACTGCCTCAATATGGATTTGCTAACCATCTTGTACCAATCGTGTGTTTCATATCCTAGGAGGAGAAGTGGGCTAGTTGGATAAAGTATTAATTCAAGACCCATCTAGCTACCGGAACTTCTACAAGAAGTGGGTGCAGAGCTAAGGTAGAAATATCATAACATGTTAACCACCCTCTAGCCGTGCACTAGACCGTCGTCATAATGGTGAAGTGCAATTTCTAAAACCAATCATGGCTCGGCGGTCACTTCAATGCGTGTGCACTTAGTTGTAGCATTTTTTGTATAGGGCAGAAAAATATGAAACAACTTGCATTCTTCATGAATCCTTCTCGTCTATCTTGTAAAATTATCTCACGATTGTCCGACCATATCTTCAATGCAAATCACCTAATTTTCATGGGTTATGGTATTTCTACCTTAAAGCATGTCCATTGAAGGCCCGCTTCCTTTACTATGGAGAACAGCCGGTGAGAATAATGCAAAATGCAGTAAGCTTACTTGGGCCACCGTTGCCAACCATCACACCACACCTACCAAGCAACACATGGCAAATGGTCATGGGCCCACACCTACTTCCATGGGCTCCTCTTTAAATGGGCCAATTGCATCGCGCCAAATGTAATTGGCTTGAGGACGAAGTTTGTGGGCATGCATATGCTTCTCATATCCTCCAACTTACCCCTCCACTCATCCCTTTTCCTCATGAGTCTTGAGGCTACATGTCCACTAAAGGTCGCCTAACTACTTTTGTGGATATATGGCACTAAATGATCTTGCAATAACTTAACGACAATCGGAGACCCAACCCCAAATGCCTCCTAGCCTCGGAAATCCATGGCCCACGAGAATCTTGAAGGCGTGTTTTTGTTGGGGCTAACTTAAGCTTGTCCCGTGTCTTTTTGTTTGACTAACCTTAGGTCCATACAAACGTTAGGTGAAAGCATGTCCACACACCTCTTGGGTTCCCAACACAACACAAAATATTTCTAGGGTTTGTAGACCGTGGGAGGGGGGGGAGGGAGGGACTTGAGCGGGCAAGGAATCTAAGTGGCATATGCCGGTTTTCGAATCGTAGGATATTTTGCACTCGCGTGTGATCTTAAAGTGCCCTTAATAAAGTTACTTATTAGCATCATTGGGCTTCCCATCAAATATCTCGTGGGAGGATTTCAAAATGCGAGATTCGATCGCCCTTGCTACCACATGTTCAACTATGGCTTTTTTCTAAACACAATCATAATTTAATCAAAGTAGGTATGCATGGATCGTATCCAAAGTGTCAATGCCAACTTTATTATTTGAAATGATCTTGGGGCCTCCCTCCACTCGACCCTAGCTAAAACCCGTCATCTTTGCCATAAATAAATTAAAAAAAAACAAAACAAAACCTCTAAACCGCTTTTCCATAGTTGAGGGTTCTATATGAAGAAGCCGCCATATCATTAAAACTTGAGTGCTTTTTTGCACACACTCTCACATGCTCTTATCTACAAGTCCATCGCCTAAGGCAGATGTGCCTAACTTGGTTATTAATTTTATGTTGATCGGTCTTATGTATTTGAGCGGTATGCAATTAGGTGTGATTCCAAGAAAAGACACCAAAGTGACATGTGTGCAAAAAAGATTGGAGTGCATGCTCAAAATATGATAACCTTTCTAGGCTCAATAGTAAGCATAATTGGTGGGGAGGGGGGGGTGTATGACCATTTAATGAACACGAAAATCTTTACTTTCATAATGAACAAGATATTCATGTGAGCTTCAAAAATTATGAGAAAAGTGGTTGCAACCTCAATTTGAATTTGCTAACAATCTTGTATTAATGTTCTGTTTCATATCTCAAGAGAAGCTATTCAGAAGAAGGAAAGTAGCCATTTAAGACCCATTTACCTTACACAATCTTACCGATGAAACGTTGCACAGTTTGCTCTCAAATTAAACATTGTGTGTTATAATCAACATAACAACAATATGGACACTTGCAATTGGGTGATATGTGGTTGAAAATTGGACACCAAAAAACATGCGTTTAGAAGAGATTGCATGTTTAATATCTTACTGTGAGTGGGTGGAGAGAGAGAGAGAGAGAGAGAGAGAGCATCTATCTTAATGTTATCTTAATACCACATCTCTACAACCTTCCATCTATGCTCTCATCTCTTGCCTCCTCTTGGTGTGTAGGTGTAACATAAACGTGCGTTAAATGGTTGAATTTATTGCTTGCTTTGAATATGAACTTGGATTTAAGGAGTTTTAAAACTTTCAACAATTCACAAATGTGATAAGATGTTTTTAGCAATTATCCGAAGAATTTTGTGAGCACCTATGTGACTGGTATGAATTTCAATATTTAAAAGCATTGTCATATGGACAAGCACCTAGAATTGGCAAGCATTGTTAGTAGCTAGTTGGAATCCAGAGTTGGTGAATCTTATCTTTTGACCAAAAACACTCTACTTAACATCAAGTGGAGGAGGGCCTTCCAATATCTAAAAGGACATCATTTGGCCTTAAGATAATACTTGGTGACCATCTCCAAGGAAACCATGTCATAACTTGATGACTCAACCACGTTAATTGTCTCCTAGAAAATTAATATGGATAGTTATTTGATTTTGTACTACTAAATAGATTGTCCTATAACTAATATGCAATGTGTTGGTTAGAAGTCTTCATGAAAATCTAGGGGAAGACCCCAACCTTGAACCCACGTCAATTCCACCTTGACTAGAAAATTAGTGTGGCCCATGCTTATTATTCCCATGCTAGTGTTCCACCCACACCAACATAATTATACAATGAAGCTCTAAGCAATCTAGGAAGGAGGGCTAAAATATGTTCTTGCTCAATTTTACCTCCTCCCCCCCCCCCCCCTCCTACATGACCACTCTATAAACTCTAGAACTTTGATTGGAACTTTGATTGGAAGAGCATATGTGCCATGATCGCAAATTATTCACCAACACTCTTCCTTGTTCATAAATGTTGAATATTCAGACTCCTTGATCCAACAATCATCCTAGTATGTGGAGTTGCCCACAATAGGTAGGCATACATACCTTACAAATTCAATTCTCTTTCTAGAATGTAGAAAATTATTGATTTGGAGTTGAGAGAAACAACCGTCAATGCTCAACGCTATCTACTTGAGAGGAGGCGAAGGAGACCTACATGCTAATATGCCCATGTTACCATTTTAGATTCATTGAAGCATATGATATTGAAATTTAACAAATTCAATTGCATTAATCTCCTTAGAAATGTGTTTTTTTCAAATTTTAATTTTAATTTTTACTTTGGCATGAATTGTTTTAAGCATGTGAAGGGTGTCAAATTCTCAATGTCTTCATTGTATGGCTAACATTCTAAAATTAATATCAAAACTTCTATAGCAAAATTGCTTGTAATGAAGGTTTGCAAGACCTCGTTAATTGCTCTTAGATAAGACTCTGATAGGTCCACAACATGAAAGACACCTTATAATGTATTTGGAAATCATTAACTCTTCTCTAGTATTTATTGTACGAAAATTTGAAATGAATGTATCTACTCTACAAGCATACGAGTCATGAACATTTGACCTGCACCACCAAGAATTTGTCATATGTCATTAAATTTTTTGCAAATCTACCATTGTGATAGATTTGAATTGTTCTTTCACCGACGAAGAATGATTGTCTAGGAGTTATATGTTGGTACTGGTAGTTGTCTATGATGGTTTTCAATTTGCAGTGGCTTGCACTTCGTAGCATTCTACTTCAATCTCCATTATAGGTTCACATCTTCCAACAAGATTTGCATGCCAACTCACACAAAGAGCCCATGAACTTTTTCCTTCTTTCTCATGTTAAATATCATTATCCTATGTAAAGGTAAAATAACAATCAAAGGCTATCTTAAAATTTAAGATGTACACTATTGTTCTTTTAGGTGGCTACAAAGCACTTTGTTATGATCACTATCTTTTGCAACCATACAAGAGATTAGGTAGGCATATCACTTCGACTTGGTCACAATTGTTATGTGTTCCTAAAGTTGGATATCTATCTCATTGGAGGGAAGATGCAGAAAGGTGGATGGGGTTTGGTACCATTTTGGTCCAAAGGTGGCATAGGGATGAGCACCAAAGCTTGTCAAGCTTTCATAATGGGATAAAAAGCTATCGTAAAGGGTTATGTACTCCGACACTAAATCATTATTTTCCCCTCAAAATTTTCCACGTGTCATGCTCACGTTCGTCATGACCCACTTAAATCATAGGGAGTCCTTTATGGTAGTAACCTAGATACTCAACAATCAAGGCTTTTATTCAAGGCGCAACAAATCAATATCACATCCCATAAGGTTTGCTTCTTGCTATAATCCAGTGATTAAATTCTCAAACATTGTAGACAAAGTGGCCTTGAGGTTGGGTCATTGTCCCAAAACATGTGATGCTATACATGCTTACAAATCCCCTTATTCTCTTCACCAAACCACCCACTATAAGCGAATGAATCTTGGGCAATTAACATGCGTCACTAAGAATTGTCTCACATTATTGACAAATTTGTAAATCTATCATGATGGTAGATTTGTGTATTCCTCTCATTGGCGAATGACGATTGTCTAGGATTCATATGTTGGTAATGACCCTTGACGTTGAGAGATTTTATACTTAATGTCACCAAAAGTTTTCTCAATGCACACTTGTATGAAAGCCAACTCATAATGGAGATGATGATGGAAGAAGATTGTCTTCATTTAAACAAACTTGATAAGATACAAATGTCGCAAAGTTGGAGTTTCAAGTGGGAGTAGTTCATTAAAACCTTAATATTCTAAAAATGGATGATTGGATGAACAAATATCTTTAAAAAATTAGTATAAAAATTAGAACACATGTGTGTATTTCTTGAAATTTTGAACTTTGGGTTCATATAGCTATTTTAAAGGGTGTCAACATGCATTGGCTCAGTGAGTGGTGATTCTTATGTTGACTTTAATGCTATCTTTGGGACATGTCCGGTTCATGTTGTTGCCCACAATGGAAAAAAAACAAAAACTGATACTTACAATGGACATGTAGGATTCTCGCCACCTCAATTGACCTCTTATGAGCTTCAATGACACTTTGGAACACCATTTTCCTTCAAATCGATGTTAAACCCTAGTACACCTTACACCTATCCATTATTTAACATATGAGGATCTTCATGCCCAATGAGACTTGGGAGGATGACACGAGGTGGCAATATAGAGCGCTTTCCTACCAAGAGAACCCCCCTGGCCAAGCTTGCTTGGCGGAGAAATTATTGACATAGTTGAAACTGGAAGCTCCTGTGAAGGCTTCCTACTCGTTCATAAAACATGTAGAACTTGTGTATAGGAAACACAAATATCTTTGAAGAATCAACATCAAAAAACGAACCTTTTCATTCCTTTGAAATGCATGCTATCAAAGGCTCCATGGGCGACCAATGTGTATCGTACTCTTTTCATCGTTTTAGCATGAAAACAACCAATTTTCAAAAAGAAGGTTTTAAAAAATGCCACATGTTGGTATCACACTGGTGTGACCATGTTGAAGCCCGAATTCAAATCACATTTTGGTCCCAAACCAAAGAGCAATGTTCCAAAAGCTCACATCCCAAAGAAGGTAGTGGCTCATGAGACCCATTTCGGTTCCATCATTCTTATCCCATGTCGTTGGTATGATACAATTCAGAGTATTTTGTTCAACACAATAATTGTAAAATTTCAACAATATTGATTAAAAAAAAACATGTGGCGTGATTTTCATGTGCATAGTTGGCTCCTAGTTTTATGTGTCACTCTCTACGCAATCCCAAACATTTAATTGTCCGCATGCACTATACAACCACTAACTTAAAGCTACCAAAAGAAACAAAGAAAAAGAAACAAAGAGGCTAATAGAGGACTCTAGTAGATAGAGAGAATGAAATGTGCGGCCACGTACGCGTCAAGCCGCGGTCTGGGACTGCCGCTATCCGCCGCATCTCATTCATCCAACACGAGATCTGCTCACGTCTTACATCCATCATTTTAATCATCCATATTCCTCCCGTACTAGGTTTCGGGTTCTGTTCATCCACAATGCATCCATAATCACATCCATGCTCTCCTATTTCTTGCGCTTCCGCCATTTGAGCTGTCCGCCGCATCTCATCCATCCAACATGAGGTTCTGGCTCAATCGTACATCCATCTTCTATTCATCCACAATAGTTCCATACGAGGTCTCTGGTTCTGTTCATCCACAAACTCATCCCAAATTAGCATCCCTCCATGGTCTCCTATTTCATGTGCTCTCCTGTTCTTCGAACTCTCTCGTTTCTTCTCCTTCGCTTTCGGTGCATGTCGTGTGCTTCCACGCTTGCAATTTCCCAGGTCGCCATACCATCGTTTAAGCTCCTCTCCTAAGTCTTTGAAACCTGCTTGTAACTTCAGAATCGAATTTCTGGACAGGCGGGGACTTGTGTCACAAGATTTCGAAAGAAACGTGTTGAATCGACAAAATCTCCGGTTTTTAATACCTCGTTTTCGTATTAGAGGAGGAGGAGGAGGAGGCATAAGGTGTGGTGTCCGCAAGCAACGAGGGATTATATCTGTGTGAATATTGGAGCTTGCGAGGTTGAGTTCTGTCCCCGTTCTTTTTCTGCTAGTGAAGAGCAAGTGGAAAGGGTTTGGCTATGGTGGTAGGAAAGATCAAGGAGACGGTGGCCATGGAGGAAATGCCTATCGAGGCACCGCGGTACGATAGCCTAATCTTCGATTTGGACGATACGTTGTACCCGCTCAGCAGCGGACTCGCTCACTCTTGTCGCGAGAACATTGAGAGGTACATGATCGAGCGTCTAAAAATTGACCCCGCTATCGTCCCGGACATGTGCACCAATATGTACAAGACCTATGGCACCACCATGGCCGGTCTCTGGACGCAGGGTTACTACTTCGATCACGATGATTGGCATAGGTGTGGCGTCTTCTTCTCCTCCTTCTCCGAACTTGTTTCATTTACTTTGCGATATTTTCTAGTATTATGTTGTAATGAAAGTCTTCCAAGGTTAGTAAGTTCGTGATTCTAACGGAACGAGTCTAGGATATGACGTAGTTGTGGAACGTAGTTATTTCACATAGCTTGTGTTAGCAATCTTCATCTTGCAGACAGAAACACGCATTCTCTTATAGATTAGTTTCATACCTTACATCCCGAAGAATTGGTATAGGTATGTGTTCTTCTCCTTCTCCTAAGTTTGCACTCCACTTTGTGATAGTTTTCTGGTACTATCTTGTAATTAAGAGTCTTCCAAGGTTGTTAAGTTCGTGATTCTTACGAAGCGACTCTAGGTCATGACGAAGTTGTGCAACGTAGTTATTGCGCATAGTATGTGATGGCAAGCTTCATCATGTCGAGTGAAACACACATTTCCTTGTAGACTAGTTGCTTGCCTTAGACCACGAAGAATTTACATAGGTATGTGTTCTTGTCCTATTTTGCTACTTTTACGTTGCGGTAATGTTCTGGTACTATCTTGTTACGAATGTGTACGAAGGTTATTGAGCTCCCGAGTCTCACGAATCGACTTAAGGATATGCTGAAGTTGCGCAACGCAGTTATTACGCATAGTGTGCCACAGCAAGCTTCATCTTCCCGAGAGAAACACACATATTCTTGTAGTCTTATTGCTTACCTAAGACTACGAGGAATTAAACTTGTAGGTGATACTCAAATAATAAGGAACACCCGTTCTTAAAGTTGATGGTGTTTTAACGCAGTCAGTAGTTGTGTAGTTGCCAACGAGCAAACGTACCATAACTACAGGACTACTTGATATTGTCGTTTGCAATTTGTTGCGAACGACGTTACTTGCATTTGGTTAGAAAGTTGGACTTTTTTATTTTATTTTTCCTTAAAAAATTTGATGGATGAACTTCGATTGAGGAGTACTTCATGATCAGAAGTATAAAGACTACCTTGATATGTAGAAGCATTGCTCTTGTAGGCAGATATTCAAACGGTACGGGTGCAAATGGATGCTGTGGTGTGGGATATGTATTGAGCATGTCGTACTCATACTTGAGCATGTCACTTGGTCTTCCTCTGTTTGTTATTTTTTGCACGCATAATTGATGCCACTTAGTTGCTCACTAGGATGCACCTGAAGAGTAGGCTAATAGATCACAAGGATAAGTGCCACCTTGATATGTAGATTCTAGAAGGATATTTCTTACAGGCAGAATCTCATACGATAGCAGTGCACATGGATGTCGTGGCGTTGTGTGTGAAGTCCAATGCACAGGATATGTTTTGAGCATGTCGCACAAATATCTATCACTTGATTTTCTTCTGTTATTTATTTTTCGCGCACAAATTATGCTACTTAGTTGCTGACTAGGATGCTTAAATGGTTTCTTATCCTGGCGTTTTTTTTGTTTTTGGGTTCTTACAGACATGTGCATGGGCGCCTCCCCTACCACAACCTAAGACCTGATCCTGTCCTTCGTAATCTTCTTCTGAGCATGCCTCAGAGGAAGTACATCTTCACCAATGCGGATCAAATACACGCTGATATTGTTCTCAAGATACTCGGTGTAGAGGACTGCTTTGAATCCATCATCTGCTTTGAAACTTTCAACCGCCACTGCGCTGTTGCCAACGAGGAAAGAGAGCGTGGAAATGAAGATGCAAAACTTGACCTGACTGTGCCTATCATCTGCAAACCAAACATCGAATGCATGAAGGAAGCAGTTCAGCTCTTGCAAATAGACCCCTCCAAAACACTCTACTTCGACGACAGTGTGAGGAACATTGCAGCAGGCAAGGCTGTTGGATTGGATACTGTTCTTGTTGGCAGCACGATCATGTGTGAGGGTGCCGACCACGTGCTGGGAACCTTGCACAATGTGCGAGAGTCGATTCCAGAGATTTGGGCTGAGCCTCACTACTTTGATGAGCTTCGGTTACCAGCCCAGAAAATTGCCATTGAAACTATTGCTTGAGTTTCTAGTTACCCAAGCACTCTAATATACACATCCACCATTTAGTTTATAGTTTACCAAGCACTCTAATATGCACATCCACCATTCTGGCTCCCTTCGAATCAGACAGATCTTGGACTCGGATGGGCTTGTATAGCAAGAAGAGGTTTTCTCAGCTTTTTTTCTCCAAACAATGCATACTTTGACATGCAAAATTGTACGAAATGACATTTCAACTGATGGGGAACAACCCCGTTTCAGACTCCTTTTAAGCAAACTCTCCTCTTTTATCTTTGTGAGAACCCTTCAGATAGTGTCAGAGTGCAACTGAGGGATTTGGGTATAGATTGTTTGCCGGGAGAATCACTGCTGTCAATAGAGCATGTAAAGGTCTAAGTTGAGCCTTTTCTTTGTTGAAGCAGGTAAATTTAATGCACATTCTTCACATGTGATGAGAGGTGGATTGAACAAAAAGCTAGACCCAACTCTCAACACAAGTCCTGCAAATGTTTTTGCATAAATTAATCAAGATAATTAACCACACATTAGTGGTTACTTGATGCTCACAAGTTGGGACTTTGCCTCCATGTTGGGACTTGCTAACATGAGTGGGACTTGGGATTTGGGACCCTGTGTGAACCGGTCCTCAGAATTGCATCTACTCTATTCAAGTTTCTTGGAAGTTGCACCATGATGCATGTGCATGGTACATCCATAAAGTTCCTCAAAGAGAAACGAGAACGTGGGTTTGATCCGTATGTGAGAAAACTTGCTATAAAGAGATCGTTAGCTTAGGGTTGGTTTACATCATGGACCATGAAGTTTGACTATGGAAGATGGCCTTTTTTCCATGGTTTGACTTGATGGTCCGACTTCCATGGTTTGATTTCTTGAAAAATTAATTTACAAAGCCTTTGGGACCGAATGTGGACCAAGAGGAACAACCTTGCACCAAAAAGTGAATGTGCTGATTTTTTTTTATATATGCCCAAGAAAGGCGGTTTAGAAAAATAAATAAATAAATAAATAAAGTTTGACCATTCTCTTGTCTTCTATTTTCTTCATCTTCCTTTCCCAAGAATTTTTTTCATTAAAAAAATCTTATTACAACATTTTTCTGCCATGGACCCCTTGCCCTTTTCTACTAGAGCACCTTTTTTGCCTCTCCCACTGCAAAACGCATCGGACAATGTCAGTGGATAATGTAGGCCTTAAAATTGTCTTTTGGGGACCTCGAACTCCATGGTCACTCTGACATTTCTTTTCTTGGGTGTAAACCGAAGTGGTCGTGGAACGAGTTCAATAGCCAATCACAAATTTTACATGGCCTTGGGACAACTTCATGGTCCATGGTGTAAACAACCCCTTAGTCTTGTGTGGGAGCTTATTTTGAAAGTTGGGAGAAATTTCTGGAACTCTTGATCACCATCCCAAAAACTTTGAGAGAACTTTTAGGATTGAAAATAGGGTATGGCCATGGATTCCATCATCCTATGTCTTGGATTGGCTTATGCAAGGCTAGTTTGGCCCACCCATCTTAGTAGGACAAACTAAAAACCCAATTTTCAATAGTCCGACACCACTCTTCGAATATCTTAACTGGAGATTAAGAAAACATGGGTCACTTTATGCATTTAAGCTCTTAAACTCATGTTTTTAGCCAACTCAATGCAAGTTTGGTGCCAATACGTTACAAATACCTTAACTCTTATCACGTGTGGAAATCTGTGAGCCCTAACTGTGTCGATGTATTCTCATGGTGCTTTGTGTGTTCACAGTCGAGCTTGTTTAGGTTTGTTTCATACCTTGCCTGTTGGGAATTTGCGACCGTGGAAGAGAACCAAATCAATTGCAGTTATTTCTCAACATTGCAAATCGTTCTTGTTTTCATTGCGCTAGCTACTAATTGCGTTGATGAACTACTGTACTGATCACCTTTCTGTGCTACAAAACGAGGAGGATGTGGTCGAATCTCCTTATACCAATCTGTAACTGTATGTGTGTATGATGTGTTGAAGTACTACTTTTTGAGTCTTTGTTGTTTTTTTGTCGACAGATCTTCAAGAATGTTGTTGGAGAGTACGTGCTCTTGGCCGCATGAATGTTAGGTTTCCAAGTTTCTAATGTAGATGGGTCTGAATGTGTTCCTTCTCCTTGAACACGGAACAATCAATAGGGAGAACTGACTGCACCATTTTGAGTTTGAGAAATAACCGGTTGAAGTTCAAGACCTCAGGAGAATTACTGATCATTTCAGAGAAATCTACAGAGTGGACCCTCAAAACTGAAAGATGTCAACAATGTAACTGGTTGGACTTGGAAACACTAGGATCTTGACCAATTATGCCAAAAAATCTCTGCAAACATTGATACGAAACACACGATTCATACGAGATGCTTAGCAAACACTACAATAGTAGAAAACTATGCCCAAAAATACCGCAACCGAAAACCGAAATCGGTTGCGGTTGTTTTGACCAGCCTGACCTGCAGTCACGAAACGACTACAAATTTTTCCTTTTTCTTTTTTGACTGCAATTTTAAACATTTATGGGCGCGTAACATACCATTGGAAAGTAATTTTCAAGACCTTTCCAACGGTATATTACACGCCCCCAGCTTCCTAAACTATCAATCGCTAAACCAAAAGAAAAATCTGCAGTCGTTTATCGACTGCAGATCAGGCTGGTCAAAAGAACCGCAGCCGATTTCGGCTGTGGTTCTTTTTGGCATAGTATTTCTACTAGTGAAATCCAAATCGAGGGCGTAGCTACTTTCCTCTCTATGTTTGGAGCTCATATGAATATCTTATTCCATCATCAAAGTGAAGATTCTTGTACTCATGAAATGGTCACATACAATACCAATTATGTCCACTATTGAACTAAGAATGGTTATGATATTTTGAGCTTGTAGTCCAATCTCTTTTAGACACACGTCTGTTCGGCATCCATTCTTGAAATCACACCAAATCGCATATTGCTCAAATATAGGTGTCTAATTAAGATAAGTAACCAAATTAGGCACGTCTACATAGGAGGCTTACGAGACTATTTTAGAGGCTTCATTGGAGACATCATAGTCTTGGACAAGTAGCACAAATGCAGAGAATGTAGGGAAGATCACCACACTTTCGATTTTCCAACCCACCTTTAATGCACGATTCCACACTCGGAGGTTGACATGAGATACCATTTCGTTGCAAGCGCTCGATCCCCATCCTCTTTGCAGTTTGTTTGTTTGTTTGTTTGTTTGTTTCCTCTTGAAAAGATAAACGTCATGTTGTTGTCGTAATTCTAGTTAGGTTGTGGGTCCTTGACTGATTTGTCAATCCATGTCCAAGACTCAAGTCCCAATCACACCAAACTTTCCGTCTGGTTCCGGCCACGAAATTGATAGGGATTGTGTTGAGGAAAAGATTTTGGTCCATCATTTTTCACACTATTACAGTCAAAGATGCCAACGGATGGTGCCATAAGTGGCCGGTGTGATCAACCCCTCACCATGCACTTCATGTTCATTGTCGTGTACATTTTTCATGTAAAATTTGCTCAATATTCCACAAGTAGGAGCATGTGACACTCGTGGATCTACGATCCAGTCACCCATAAGCAATCTCGCACGAGTGCAATACAAATGTAATAATGGAGTGATTTTTCACAATATTGGAAATTGATAACGTTTAACAAATAATGTACGATTTATTTCCAAGTTTTGAAATTACCATAAATTGGCAAAGGTGGGATTAAGTTCCCAACCTATATTCACAACATAGGTGGACCTATTTCCGATAATTGGGAGACAAAAACTTGAGTGCAATTAGTGCCCTTTTTAAGGAAATCTAAATTTGTGCCTTTTTAAGTTAAGTTTTTCATCACGCCAAATGTAAAGCTCACCTAAGGTTGAGACATCTATAACCAATCAAATAAGAGAGTTTGCATCTAGTTAGGAGGAGTAACAACGGGGAATTCTTCTTCTTGTAAATAGAATCAAATTCTAAGGAGAATGCAATTTTCAAAAAAAATCATGAATATGGAAATTGCTACAAATTTCAAAGCATAAATTTTAGGGTTACACATAGTCGACCTATGGATTAACCCATGACCGCTTATCGAAATGCTACTCATTGGCTATGACAATTGTCAAAACTCTTATGAGGGTAGTCAATCATAAGCCGCCACCACATAAAACTTTAACTTTGTTCGGATAGAAATTATAGATCTCATCCATGACAGCATTCGAGGACCCTAGTGAGCGGTTAAATGGACTTGGTTGACTATGAAAGCCTCGACCATACATGTGTGATTCTTCATCATTTTTTCATCATGTTAGAAAAATGACGGCTGCATGTGTGGAACTACACAACTCTAGAAGACTCTATGTCTTAAGATTAGGGGGGGTTATCATAAATGGGTATGTCTACCATATATGGATCATGGCAAATGCAGCCATTATTGAAATTTTAAGACAAGTGTCATCATCTACTATACAAATAATTGTCAAGGCTTTCATAAACAAGCAACATGTGGTGACTTACCTACCAATTAACACCCGGGTTCGACGAGCACATGGAAAAAAGATTGTCAAAGGCCATGGGTTGAAATAATATCTTTATCCAGTATGTTGTTCAAACCTAGGGTTTGTCCACTTCGTCAACATGCCACATCACCAACCAATGTAGCCACCTCAAAGGACAAGACGGAAGAGTTTTGGGTCTTGCTTGAGGGGTGGCTCCAAACTTCTCCAGTGGAGGAATGCTCTTGCTTGTTTGGTTAGGCATTGAGAGTGTGTTAATAACACACTTACTGTTGTTTTATTGCATGTTTTTCTGGTTATGTTTTTTCACACAATGTGTTATGTGTAACGATGTGTATTTACACAACAACTTGGTTAGGGCTGCTAGCAAGTTTGAAGCCACGTATGATGAATTGGACGACATACACAACGGCCTAATCATGTGGAAACACTATGGAGAGAGCAAGCACGGTCAAGTATACGAAAAAAAAATGCTCATGTATACAGAAACCTACATTTTTTTGGTCAAACGCCTAAAAGTACTGGCAAAATGTTGTTTAATTTGGGATTTTCCTCATGATGCCCTCTATTATCATGTTTGATACTCAAATATAGAATATCAAGATGAGATCCTCAAAAATAATCATGAAAAGTATTGCTCAAAAGGTAATGGCTAAATTTGGTTTTGCACATAGATTTCATGACCTTAAATATTTTGAAGTTGGATGTTTTTCATATTCCTTGAATTCCTTATAAATTGAAGGCAACATCACAAAATTTGTAGAAAAAAACATCAATTTAATGTAATTGTATCATGTTTTAAGCAAATTTAAGATAATTAAATGTTCAATATATTAAATGTTTAAATTAAGTTGGTGCACACTACTTGCACCAACTTCTAAAATTTGTAGAATTTTTTTGAAAAAAAAATCAACATAAATTGCTTGGCTTTATAAATCAATGTGTTTTTCAAATGTTTATGATATTTTCCTTCACAAAATTCAAATTTAGTATATATTTTTTAATCACTTTCACTTAAAGTTATGCAAGGTAATGGAGTTATATACTTGACCGTGCTTGCGCCCTATGAAGGGACAAAAGACTAGTTGGTTGTTCACACTTTGTCTGGGCATTTATTTGAATCATGCCTTATAGACTCACCCATCTTTTAAAGTCTAAGTAGAAGTATGTATATTTATTTATGGGTGAATAGGCCGGGCATAGGCCAAGCTAAAAGATTATTGAAAGGTGTTGCAGTAGTAAGACACATGCCATTTTACAGACTTGTTGAAATCAACTGAGGTAAACGTGCATAAATCCAACATAAGAATAATATAGACGCCTATACTTTAGTAAGTGTGGATCTAAGAAAGGACACCACAAAGATAAGTGTTTAAATGAGATGAAATACGTCCTCAATGTACACTAACAATTCTAGGCTCAATAGCTAGCATGATCAGAGAGACCTATTTAACCACTTAATGTGCATGAGATTATTCACTTTGATCATGAATCATATACTCATATGGGCTCCAAAAATTATGAGTCAAATGTCTACAAGCACAATAAGGATTTGCAAATTATCTCGCACTAATTGCGTGTTTCATATCCTACAAGAAGGGGATGTAGTATATGAATAACACACGTCCACCTTACATGCCAACATACAAATCTTTGTCAAATTGTAACTCATATGCATGGGATGTCATGTATTGGTACGGCACATGTTAAACTACATTGTTTGTGGTATTTAGTGTCACGTACACTAAACTAGGTGCCTCAAAGCTTGGAAATGTTATGCTTGTTGATTGTCAACTTGACACACTATTTGTCATAAGTCACTTTTGGAAGCCAATAATTCTTGAAAGTATTACTTTTAGCATAGCACAATTGATTACTTGAGATAATAGTTTTATGGTTAATATACAAGAAGGAGGTCTCATTGAGCATACTAATGTCAAGTGTCATGTGCTTACATATTAGTAGGCAAAAGGATGATACTATAAAGCATATTAATGGCAAGTCATGGTGCCTAAAAATCATGTCTTTTACACTTATGATAAACTTGTTGACCAATGTGTAACATGGGCAAGGACCTCATAATATTCTTGGGCATACTAATGTCGAGACTTTATTAATGAGCATGAGCACTTAATGGCTAAACCAACTCTAAAAATGACCCCTACTAGTAGAAACCGTTCACTGGTGGCCCACACCAATAAGTGTGGGTGAGCTATAAGTGACACTATCAGGTAGTGATACTACATACAATAAATGGTGTAGGTAGTCAAGTTGTGAACACAATAGAAACATAACACTGCAAAATAGTTGATATAAGTGTCAAGAGAAACTTAATCGAGGCATTCGTTATTACCTCAATTGATTCATGGATGTGTAATGCTCATCACATCCCTCTACGAGCGCACGAGGATTTTCTCACTACTAACAATTTCTCATAACCGATAATTACAAAAGGGAGGTATGCAAAATTCCAATTGCTTCAAGTTCTTTCGGGCTTGTGTATGGTAAGCCCTAATCCCTAAGGGCGTCTCAATTGATCCACCGCATCTTCTTCCTACACTATTTTGTTAAGGGAATAACAATCACCACCACACCCCACCTACTTCCTCTACATTGGTCGACGTAATTTTGGAGGGACCAAAACGAAGAGGGTACTATGTTTTAGTGTATCAATATGAAGTATATCAAAACGAAGAGGATACTATGTATCAATCTATCTCGGTCAAACCCTTTTCAATGACGTATCATACTCTCTTCACAACATTTATATTTTATAATGATTTTTTATACACTTATGAACATGTTGATATTAACATATGTGCAATGTTTTAGGGGTTTGATAATTTGTACATAGTAGTTTATGATATTGTAGTGATGATACCTCCACCTCAGGTCAAAATTGGAAGGTATTGTGTTGGCAGGGGTGGAGATGCCCCATAGTATGTGGTCCTATTGTGGGCACGTGCACCTCCACAAACAAAATTGGCCGTTGGATTGGATTACAAATCATCTCGTATGGCTAACAATTGCATATCACGAAGAATGTCATTTCAAGTTTCGGAAGATGCAAAAGTCTTAAGAATTCAAAGTGAAAATTATCGTTCTTTTTGAAGTGAATCGTGTATACTCCCAATTGCATTCATCAATAAACCTAGAATGGCATTTGTATAAAGGAAATGAATAGAATTTCACTTTAAAGTGTGGGAAGCCAAATTGCTTATGGGACTAATAGAACATCAAGATTGTGACAAAAATGCTAATTCTCTAAAGTAATAGAATGCGGTGGTTGTTGTGAGATAAAAGCAAAGTTAGTGGTCCAACTAGAAGAAAGACTCAAGACTACCTAGTATTACATTGTGAAACATGGGGAATACACACACACACACACAACACAACACAACACTCTAAGGAAGACATGTGATATTTGAATATTTTCTCTTTGTGCCCACTTCTTGTAGGATATGAAACTGACAATTAGTGCAAGAAGATTAATAAACCTAAATCATGCCATTTGCCTCAAAATATTAGAGCTCATATGAACATATAATGCGTTATCAAAGCCAAGATGCTCGTGCTCATTAAGTGGTCATCTAGATCCCCCCCCCCCTTAAAAAAATTATGATGATTATTGAGCCTAAAATGGTTAGCATGTTTTGAGTTAATAGTCCAATCTCCTTTGAACGCATGTGTTTTTGGTGCATGCTCATAGATCCACACCCAACCACATACTACTCAAATATAGGTGTCCAAATTATCGTCATGCTAAAATTAAGCACATCTACCGACCTTAATGGAGTTGTAGAAGACATAACCCCAACACAAAGTGTGCCTCATCATCAACTACATTACAAGAGCAGAAATGACATAATTTATTAATATCTCTAAATGACATAATTTATTAATATCTCTAAATGACATAATTTATTAATATCTCTAGGGATTGGGATAGTCAAAGAAGAACCCGTTGTGGAGGGAGGAGTCTTACTTATATACTAGAGTCCCGTATTTTAGCGGTCCTCAACCAAAGGGCCCACATTATTTTGCGGTTAGGTCACGCGGTCACATGGTGTGGACCCCAAGGCACCAAAGCATGGACACCTGACAAGCCCCGATCATGAGCCTCCACGATCGAGCACATGCATGGACCACAACATCAAGTTTGGTGACAGCCCTAAGTAATAAGTTAAGGGCCGGCTCACACGGGTCCCAACTCCCCACTTTAGAGCCTCTAGAAACCGTGAAAATATGGTTAATTATATATCATATTTTATGTCGGATCTTGGTTATTTTATGTAAAAATATTTGTAGGACTTGTGTTGAGTGTTGGGTTTGGCTTTTTGCTTGACTCAACTCTCAACACACAAATCCCGAGCCTCACCTTCAAAAAGTGTTATCATGTAGGCATTCATGTTGTACTTGGGACTTAGGATTTGGGATCATGTGTGAAGTGGTAAGTCCCAATTTCCATGTTCTCTACGGCTAAGATTGCACAGATTAACCTCGAGTGACTTGGGACTTACGACTTGGGACCCCGTGTGAACCGGCCCTAACTTGTAACTTATAGCTAAAAGCATACAAACAAAGATCTCTGCCCCTCTGACAAACCCATACACTAACTTATTAGTGTGAACTGTAAGCTTCAAGCTTCTACACAAAATGAAATGAACTTGATTTTTGAGTCTAGAAGTCAAAAGGCTAATCAGACCGAAAACAATACGGTGGGTGTTAACCTCCCCGCACGAACTTCTAAGGGGAGGTGTCTCTACCAAGATGAAGGCCAGGGCCCACAACCCTTAGGCAACCCTTGAAATTCAATTTTAGGCTCGACTTTGGAAAGAAAAGAAATCGCCCTTGAATTCTCGAAGTTGCCTTGTCCACAAAACCCATATCAAGCGCACCTCACCTTCAAGGTCACAAATCTAATAAATATATGTTCACTTCCACTTAGTAAATAAGCAATTGACTAGGATTTCACTCTGGAGGTGAAACTATCAATAAAGCAAGTCATACAAATCCTCTTTAGCACGGAGGTTATAATTTTTGGCGGCCCACCTTCGTGAGTTAAAATCTTAACCTAAATTAGTGAGCTCACTTTAACATGCTTGTTTTATGATAGTTTATTCAATGCCTTCTACTTTCACAAGTATTCACACACATTCAAACCAATGAAGGCACGATTAAGTGCAATTCATATTCATAATGGAATGAGAACCAATGGAAGAAAATCGTTGGTAAAGGAACGCGATTCCCATAGCACAAAAGGGACGACCTATCAATCACCCACATCAACCGTATTCTTGGTAATAATCACGGCGATCGATGGTAGGAAGGAAGGAGGATAAATAAGGGCCACTTCACACACGAGACTGAGAGCCCATGACCATTGCACTTCAAGCACTCTCATTGGTGGAAAGGGTGGAGCCGGTCCAAGTTCGCTTCACACTACGCTTGAGGGACCAACGGAGTATGTGAATGCAAGATGGATGTAAAGTCTACATGGATTCCTACATGGCATCGAATGGATCATGTTTCATGGTCACTTGGACTATTTTCCAAAACCACCTTTTGGAGGTCGGCCTAACACAAAACCGGGAGACCGTGGCACTCTGAACGCTCACAACCATTGATTTATTATGTTTTATCATGTGTGAGCACCCGCATGAATAGAAATTCATTGAAATAGCATTTGGTTGAGGGCCCAGTCACATATGACTTCACACTACACTTGAGAGTCCATGACCACAATACATGATTTTGGAGGTGTGTTGGGACGGCCTTTTGACACTTTCTTTTGGGCTCTCACACTTTCATGGTCACGGCTCTTGGCTCATGTGTGAAGTGGCCCTAACTCTACGATCGGAGTGTGATGTAACTTATTCTTCGCAATCCGATGCCTAGTAAGATATATAAGCTAATAAAGTCGGACAAAACCTTTGGGTGTGTGAAATTGTGAGTTGTGAATAAACACACGTGTGCACTTTTGGAATGTCCCGCGCTCCTAGATGTTGGGGGCTATTGTGTCAGGAATATGCAGGTGACTTTGCCCTTCCTACTACTACTACTAAGGGCGTCCCCAGCAGCCTCGCCATAGGGCATGCCAACGCCAAAAATGGGGCATCCCGGGTTCTTAGGTGGCGGTACCGGCATAAATTGATCCCCACCAATGTCCGGTCCGGCATAATTTAGAAGCGGCCCGGGTATAGTAAAGGCCTTCCAACGCCATAAATGGTTCATATGGCGGCCCTCCTCCGGCCCGCCAAGAGATTACTTTAATATCAGATACTCAGATATCCTACTTTATCCCATGTCAGATAATAGGTGTCGTTGTCTTATTGATTGCTTCCTAATTATACCGGGGGTATGCCTAGGCTTTGGTGGGCTCTGACTCAAGATGAGCGGCCCCGCCCAAGATGGAGGGCTCCCCAAACACCCTAAACACCATATAATATATTATTTTTGGCGGGTTGCTTACTATCTCTCCTGGGGATGCCCTAACACACGGACCACGAATTATAATGAACGATCCCATTAAGGAAACCTTCAATGCGCCTACAAAATTAGACTTCTTAATTATGCATTCGTATGAGCTTAGTTAGAGGAGCATATTTATTGGGGTTAATAATTTTGGGTGGAACATGACAGCTCATCGGCTCTAAAATTTGTGGGCCAAATTTGACCGCCGGCTTTGGATCCCAGGCACTCGTCTTTTATTTTGTTGTTGACCAAGACCCACTTCGGAGTCCTATAGAACTCAATGACTTTAGACTTCGACGCTATGATTTTGTGGGTTAAATTTATCCCAATAAGTGGTAACATGGGCCACTTTAAGGGCCACTTCTCACACACGAGGCTGAGAGCCCGTGACCGTTACGCTTCGAGCACTCTCGTTGGTGGAAAAGGCGGAGCCGGTCCGAGTTTGATTCACGCTACGCTTGAGGGGCCAACAGAGTATGTGAATGCAAGATGGACGTCGAGTCCATGTGGATTCCTACATGGCATCGAATGGATTATGTTTCAAGGTCACTTGGATCATTTTTAAAAACCATTTTTTGGAGGTAGGTCTAACACAAAACCGGGAGACCATGGCACTCCGAACGCTCACAACTATTGGTTTATTCAATTTTATCATGTGTGAGGACCTGCATGAATAAAGGTTCATTGAAATAGCAATCGGTTGAGGGTCCGGTCACATATGGCTTCACACTACACTTGAGGATCTGTGACCACATTATATGGTTTTGGAAGTGTCTTGGAACGATATTTGGACACTTTCTTTGGGCTCTCACAATTCCATGGTCCCAGCTCTTGGCTCATGTGTGAAGTGGCCCTAGTACACTGGAGCTTGAGGGCCCTTGACCCATGCTATAAAAATTACATGATTGGTCAAGAAGTCGGAGATAGTCCAAGTCCATTTTTACAATAGCTCTTGAATGCCTGAGGGACCAAAGAAACTTGAATGGATGAAAATTCTACATGGCATCTTTCATGACAACAAGTGAATAATGTTTTGTGGTCTTCTGCATATTGCGTTTGGCCCATTTAAAAGGGGGGGGGGGGTCTAGCGCAAAACTAGGGGCCATGGCAAGTAATTAAATTTTCATCGGCTCTTAGAAATGTTATATTTTGTCATGATGAGATCATGGATTGCGTGCTATTTGGGATTGATTAGAAAATATGTTGTGGTCCCTTGACATGGTCAACTTTCACTTTACAATAAGCTTTAGCTCGTCAATTGCATAATTGGATCAATATTTCCCATGGTATGGCCTTCTCAATGATTTCCAAGGACCCTTAGGTTTTCGTGGTCACGGATGTTGGTTCGTGTGTGAAGCACCCTTTAGTGTGGATTTTCATAGTACCCAAGCAAGGCGTGTTGTCCCATTGTAGACACTTCTAACTCCACGTAGAAATTTGACTGTCGGATTGGGAATCGTCTCATTTGGTTAGCAATTGTGATTCGCGAAGATTGCTTATCACTTGAATTTCACATCAAAGATGCAAGAAGTTACAGGAGACCAAACTGAATAAATTCATCAATCTCTTTAAAACATCACATAGACCTCACCAATGTTATACTACCTATTGACCCTAGACTAATGTATTCTTATATAATCACATAGTCCAATCTCATCGTAACACATTTCTCTTAGTGTCCATTCTTAACTTCAAGTCTTGCCATATGACACTTAGATATAGGTGTGTAGTCAAGAAGAACCAACACACCTTATTATAGAGAATCATTTCCATGATTTTGGTTGGAATGTAGGGGTGACTTTACCGCAGTTAAATTCATTTGTATTGTTTTAGTGAATTAGTATACATCACATGGTAAACTCGCATCTATTTTCACCTCCTACTTTAATGAAGATGCTTAGTGTAGTGAGCATCATCATCCATGCTTAGAATTTGGATTTTTCATGACATAACTTAACTTAGAAACACTTGGTACAAAGGATTTTGATTTTTTTAAAGCCAAGTCATATTCTCATGACGTGAACAACGGCGTATTTGAGCCTTTCTTTGAAGTGCACAAGTTGCACATGGTTCGACCATTGGCTTTGGCTCCGGTTTCAATTTTGGTTCCCAATGAATGTGTTGGTGTTTTTAGTAAATCAAAACGAGTTTGTTCCAATGGGGGGACACACGGAGAACTTTAGGTATGGGCATGTTCAATGTAGAGGAGAGGCGCCTATAATGAATCACTTAAGAGTTGTTGCATCAGATCTCGAGAAGTGAAAGGCGGTGCAGTTTTTCCCCGTGTAGGAAGATAGAAATCAAGAGGACTATGAATCATTTGGTAATTATATTCCTTAAATTGAAATTGTTGTGAATTTTTGAAGCCAAAAGTTGATCCGAACATATTACCAATATCTATAGTCTGTCATAACCGCTCATTCCTCCTCACTTTAGCACTCAAAAACAATGACACATGTCATGGCACTATTGGTTCGAGCTTGATCAAAACTTGGTCCGAACCCGATCGAAATCATGACACCCTATAGATTCCGCACAGGACCCTAATCGGGAATAGGTGGTTTGACTATAATGCGGAGTTCATGGGAAGCATTCCCAATTTTCAAGTTGGATTAAAATACTTTACTCACTCGGAAGCACAACTGGATGGGGAGACTCCTCGAATTGTTGATGCATTCCAAGGGTATATGGCTAGGGTGTGTATGGAGGCATGGGCACAATTACATGTGGTGTAGTTAAACCACAATTTCATTATTTTTTTGGAAAACTACATAGTTTGTATTTTAACCCGAGGCGTCGGTGGCGGTTGGATACTACTCCACTTTTAGGGCCACTTCACACACGAGACTGAGAGCCCGTGACCATCACACTTCAAGCACTCTCATTGGTGGAAAAGGTGGAGCCAGTCCAAGTTCGCTTGAGACCACGCTTGAGGGACCAACAAGATGGATGTAAAGTCTACATGGATTCCTACATGGCATCGAATGGATCATGTTTCATGGTTACTTGGACTATTTTCAAAAACTACCTCTTGGAGGTAGACCTAACACAAAATCGGGGGACCATGGCACTCCGAATGCTCACAACTGTTGGTTTATTCTATTTTATCATGTGTGAGGACCTGCATGGATAGAAATTCATTGAAATAGCATGTGATTGAGGACCCGGTCACATATGGCTTCACACTACACTTGAGGATTTGTGACCACACTACATGGTTTTGGAGGTGTCTTGGGACGGCCTTAGGACACCTTCTTTTGGGCTCTCACAATTTCATGGTCACGGCTCTTGGCTCATGTGTGAAGTGACCCTTAGCTTATACAATGAAACTTGGTAGGACTTGGATCACAAAACGGACGGAGCCGGTGAAACCCATTGCAACAAAGTGGTTTAGAGTATAGGGTTTATCGGCCATCTAGGTGAAATATGTCGTTGTGTCCATGGAATTTATCATCACTACAAGTTCTTTGGACTTGCACAACACGTTATGCATTACTTCAACAAAAATCACATACTAACCGTTGTGGTAAATTTGTAGTTTCTTCATCGGCGTAAGATGCGTTATCCAAATCGCATATGTTGGTAGTGAGAAGTCTCTACAATAATACGTGTATATAACAACAAATATTTTTTTACATTTTTTTGGTGATGTTGTGGAGGACGGTCCATTTTGGAAAGCGATGGTGAATCCGTTTGCAAAGCATACCCAATCTTCACCCACAAAAGCTTCATGATTCACATTACTTCGACTTTGATCCAAAGTCGTGTGGTTGTGGTTTATTTTATTTTTATGTTAGGTATCCCCTTCTCTTATCCGCATGGTTGAGATAACCAATGTGAAGACCAAAAGTCCCAAGCATAAGTCATGAATCCCAATTTCAATGCAACTTTTTCAAGCTTTCATAGTCTTCTCGAAGCATGGGTTCCATCCAATGTCGGACATCAAAGCCGACAAACACGAAGCCCTTGGATTTACGATTTCGATGAATGATATAATTCTCTCTTCACATGCAACCAAATGCTCACCAAAGAGAACAACATGTTCAAGAGGTCCATTTCAAAAGCATAGTTGTGTAGAAATTGATCTCATTCATAGTATTCTCATATTTTGTGTGACACGGTTCCAAGTCCTCCACCATTCAATATGTGAATGTTGTTGAAGTTTAGGTGTAGGGCAATCAAACACCTTCACATAGTTGGGGTTTGGTTAGCCTTTTGTTGCGTGGGTGGAAGTTTAGGGTGTTCATGTATCAATGCCATAGTGGTCCTTGGTCTTCGGGGAGTACACTAAACTAAAGGGAGAATACATGCGGGTATTTGAGATAACACGTGTGATAAAAGGGGGTTGAAAAAGGGGGTTGAATTCTTATTTTTTGGTATTTGTCCCCACCCTCACATTGAGTAATTTCATCAAACCAATGTCTCAAGGGCGTGTTTAAGCACAAATTCATCAATAATATTTCAAACTATATCGAAACTAAAAAGCTGAAGTAAAATTTCAAAGCATACATTTGTTGTTGTTGTTGTTGTTGTAACATATTAGCACAAACTCATGAAGAGTATTAGTGTCAACTATCATTCAGGGTGTACACTTTTGGAAACATGTGAAATGTGAGTGTAATAATGTAATGATATTTTCTATATGTATCCACTTCAAATAGGTGTGGTCATACTCTAACTTTAGGGTCCCTCTACAATACTACCTCATTGATATGACAAGTTCAAAGACCGGGAAAACAATTGTATTATCGAGGTGTCACATATTCAATAATATGACAAATTGGACCTCTTTGTCATAATAACGAGGTACTTCATGAGAACACACATTGGATATTTGGTCACATACAACATAAAATATCTTTCAAACGTCTTTACAAATACGCAAATTCCCCTCATGAATTCTATGTGGACTTGAAGAAGGAATAAATAATCCATTGATGTCGTCTCTTTAAATTGGCAACATATATCTTACTGAGCTTCTCCGACATGGCCTACAATTTCATTGCATGTGCAAGAGTAAGTTCTAATGGGTTGTCCATAAAAAAATTAGCGAACAATTGAGCATAATGTTGAGCATTTGCTAGTTTCACAATAGGTGGAGGCCTCTCATCAACATCTAAAGAGTCTAGGGGCTTTGCATTAAGGTCGAACCTAGGTGTCTCTACTCTTTGTCCCAAGGCCATATCAACCAACTTTGACATGCAAAAAATTGCTTCAATGTTGTTTTCATCTCCCATTATCATGTAATTTTCAAATGGTATCTCATCTTGTCCAAGCTACACATTATGATACGAGGAGTTGCAATTTTGCAAACCTTCATACTTGGTTGACTTTGATTTTTCTCATTGATTCTCGCTTCCCATGTTTATCATCATTTACATTAAATTTTCTTTATCCATATTTCATATGTGAAAGTTACATAAATTTAACGTTAACTATATAACTTATACATGTATGGGACTCACCATATATATATTGATTACCTCTATAATATGACATTTTGGGGGTCCAAAAGTGTCATATTAACAATGTCATAATTGTATTATAGAGGTGATTATAACTATGAAGTTTGATTTGCATAATTTATGTCATTATATCAAGGTTGTCGTATTATCAAGTGTCATAATAAAGAGGTAGGATTGTAGTTCCAAAGAACCAACTCAAACACCACTTCACAAAAGACATAGACAAAGTTGAAAGAAGCTCCACCTACAACCAATGAACGCCCACTTCTCCAAACATTGAAACCAAGAATTTGGAATTAGTTTGATTTTCCTATAATCACACTGCAGCAAGCCACAATTTGATGATTAGAAGAGGTAGATGTCACACAAAACAAAGTAAGGGCACAATACACAACTATATCTCCCCGTCCTTATATGTATGTAAGTCCACTCTAAGGGCCGGTTTACACTACAGTGGAGAAGGCCTCCGGTCGGTCAAGAATGCTTGGCCAAGACATGGTTATATGAGGCAAATGCTAGATGTGCCGGAGAAGAATTAAAGGCAATAAAATATTTCTTAAGGAGTCTTGACCGGTTGAAGTCTAAACACCTAGAGGAGAAGTCCACCGGAGAAGTCCACCGGAGAAGTCCACCGGTGAAGAGAAGTTCACCTAATGGTGAAGATTTTTTGTCATAAAAAACCATAATTCTCTACATTCACATTGTATCAAAAGATTTCAACAAGAATCGTGTTCATAAGAATTGTGTAATATAATGTTCAATTTTATTCAAAAGATAATGAAAATTGCCAAATTGCCAATTGTCAAGTTTGGCCCATGTAGGAAATAAATGTCTCCTTGGGTGTTTAAGAATGAAGAGGGGAAAACCCATACACATTGGACAAAGCCCTACTCTTTGGTATTATTTAAGACATGCTCTCCTCTTAATCATCCTCATCAATTTCTCTCTTCTTATCTTTGATCTTCAATCATGGATAATCGAAGAAGAGAGATTTTGTGCTCTCTTATGATCTTTATGGTTTTGAAGTATTTGATCGTTTCAACTATGGCGATACAAAAAACCATCATGTATCACCATAATGCTTCAATTATGATGATGGCATATTTTTTGTTTGGGAGCAAGGAGAGGGTGGTGTGGAAATTTGACCGGCCAAGTGGATATGTGTCACAATTTCTTCTTGGATCATATAATGCAAAAATGTTCAAAGATCGTGTACGGGTGCGTAAGCCTACTTTTTTTTATTTATGTCATTTGCTTGGACCCATGTTGAGCAAGAAAGATACAAAATTAAGACTTTGTATTCTAATAGAGTGTAGAATTTCTCAAAATAATTCTCAAAATAATTCTCACTACCAATGAGGTCATCCTCATCTTGGCTACTACCAAACTGAAATTGTGAGTAACCAACCATTGCGGAAAAAAATTGCACAAAAAAAAATCGCTAAGGAGCTACTACAACAAAGAGAGAGAGAGAGAGCTGACTTTTCAATGCTTTATGCAAAGCATGAACTTCCTCCTTTCAGAGGCCTAATCCTTCAACATCTTCCTCATTGCTTTGCAAGGGTGGGTGGGTGGGAACCCTCTCACAACTAAGTCCTTCAAACCATAACCTTCCTATACTATACCTTAATGCTATGAATGCACAATGTACAGTATTTGTGTCCATGTCTGATTGTATGTAAACCACATAAATGTGCTATGTTATGTCATAATGTGCTTCAAAAGTATGTGCATTATACTCAAGGTATTCATATATTGTTCACAAGTACCATTTAACAAATTGTAGCTGACTATTCCATACCTTGGTAGATTTAACCACCTATCTTCATGCCTTGCTCCAACATATAAGTAACCTAACTACTATACATATGGAATACATACCAGGGTATGCGCCTAGTAGTCTTAACCAAATGAAATGCATAATATGTCATAGTCACAATACACCATTGTATTGAGAGTGTGAAGGGTCTGCCTCACCTGTGCCCATGCAACCAACCAACAAATAATTGAGGATTAGTTACGTACACAAGGTAAATAGCAGCAGAACCCAGTTGTTATCCATGTCGCACACATAAACTTACATCAAATGCACAATAGTACTTCAAATAATAACACTCATTACACAACATCAAATGAGTGCTCAAACCCGTGCCTTAGCCATGTGTGTAACACCACAAGTAGGATACTCCGCTTGGTAAATAGCTCTAGAATCCTTTACTTAACACACGTATCTAGTATCCTAGTAAGTGTGTACTAAGTCACCGCACCAAGCTCTTGTGTGAATGGTAAAAAAGAGCTTCCATTAGGGTTTGAGGGTTTATATTGAAGATCTTACCCGTGGTAAGTTCTGTCACACCCTACGTTTACCATGGGTTAAAGACGCGTTCCCCTTCCTTAACCCGGGTTACTTTGCTCCATTCATCCACACCCATGAAAAATGTCTTCACATGGTAATTGCATTTGCTTTCCATGTATGTAAGATAAATTTCATGATTCCACGTTCGTCTTTTTTATTATTATATTTATAACAAACAAATCCGTATTTGCAAGGTGTATAAAGTGAAGGTTCATGAGCTTAGATTGAACACTTGGCTATAATCCAAAACTAGAGAGGGAGAGAGAGAGAGAGAGAAGCTTGCCAACACCTTAGGTTTTGAAAAAAACCAGATCTGAAATCTACGGTCCAAATCTGTTTTTGAAAATTAATTTTTTATTGAGTTGGGCTTCTCCGGAGGATGAGTTTCTTGTCCGGCCTCTTGAGGCCGGACAAGAAATTCCTCCTCCGGAGAAGCCCAACTCCAAAAAGTGCCGCCATGTAGGCGGCCATGTCATTTTATCATCCATGAGAAAAGTTCATCACCATTGTTTTCTTCACCTAGTGTAAACACCCACCGGTCAAGAGTTGCATTTTCGACCAATCACAATTGAGAAACGCCCTTTTTTCATGACCGGTGGACTTCTCCACCGTAGTGTAAACCGGCCCTAACACTCCATCGCCAAAACATAAAACTCTTTGAAACCCTAATAAACCGGGCTCGAGCATGTAATCAACACGTCATTGAAAATGAGGGGAAATGTATTTGGGAAAGTTTGACGTTGGTTTCGCCCCCCTCTTCTAAAGGAAGTGTTCCAAGGGTTGTCCCTTTATTATAATGTACAAACACTATGTTCCTCTTCGACAATTCTTAATAATGTGTTTGCATTTTTTGGGGGAAATTATCTTCTATACTTGATACCTTTTAGAGAGAATTTAAGACATAAATGACGAGTTTTAGGAGATTTAGATCTATCATGTACTTTTATGCAAGTTGTTTTCTAAATTTCATCATTTGAAACCCCTCACCCCCCCCCCCCCAACACCCCCAAAAGAAAGAGAACCAAAGGCTTGTTTCTTATCTAATTGTTATGGTTTATATCAAGATAAGTAATATGCTTGATATAAACATGGTGGACGTGCTTCTTCTTTTTTGATCTTTTCTTCTTCTTATAAGTTGCAACTTAGATTACATAGTAATGTTCTTTCATGATGTAGGCACGAATTGCATCTCTTACTCCAACAATGACCACACTAATTGGTTTGAACTCCACCCTTTGCCTAACTACTTTTATTGAAGTGTCGTGTTTTCTACGAGAATTTGTGTTTATTGAATTTACATAAATATCATGGAAAACACAAGCTTAGTTGATTGACTGATGAACTATGAGGAGGTCATAAACGAATCTTGATCATTCAACCCCTATATCCACAAGCTAAAGGTTTGAGTTGTTAACTGTAAGAGGGTCCCACGGAATGCATCAAAGATGAATGTGCCATTTGAGCATGCATGTCCAATGCACTAAAAGACTGTCTCATTTACAGTTGTCAATGAACATGTAGGGTTCGTCCATGTTGGTTTTATTTTGGGTTCTTCCTTGTAATTGAATTTTTAATTTGTGCCAAAAAGAAAAGAAAGAAAGACGATGAACATGTAGAATTGTAAAGATTGCAACTTTTGCCCACCGTTTTGCTTAAGGCAAACTTTGAGAAATACATCACAACAAACTTTGAAATGTTATAGTATTCCCCAAACCAGTTGGAACTTCTTTAAATAATAAAATAGCCTTGTTCTAACATATCCACCACACAACTCAAAACTACAAATATAGTTTATGTCTTATTTAACCATACAAGTGCATTTTGACGAATCACAAGAGCAATTTACCAATCCAAATGGTTTCAAATCCACTTTTGTTGTAGTGAAAGTCATGTGTGTTGCATGATGTGGATAGCCTATTGATGGAAAATTCTAGACATTAGGCATTGGACTCACCAATAACAAAATTATAAGAAAGTTGTTGATAATCCACAATGAAGTGTTATATATATATATATATAATGATTTTGGTCTAATGCATAACAGGTTTAGTTAACAGTATCATTTGGATCACATCCTTGTATTGCATTCTGATGTGTAAATATACACTTGAGTTCAAATAGAATTTCCACAAATCATAACAATTGAAATGATGTTTGGATATCATGTCCATTGTGGGTAATTATTAGAATTTGGTGTTGTCCATTGTAAGGAAGCTAAATTCCCACTTCTTACTTGTGTACAATGAGGGCCACTTCACACACGAGCCAAGAGCCGTGACCATGAAATTGTGAGAGCCCAAAAGAAAGTGTTTAAAGGCCATCGCAAGACACCTCCAAAATCATGTAGCGTAGTCACAAACCCTCAAGTGTAGTGTGGAGTCATATGTGACCGAGCCCTCAACCAAATGCTATTTCAATGAATCTCTATTATGGAGATCCTCACACATGATAAAATAAAATAAACCAACGGTTGTGAGCATTCGGAGTACCATGGTCTCCCGGTTTTGTGATAGGCCTACCTCCATGAGGTGGCTTTTGAAAATAGCCCAAGTGATCATGAAACATGATCCATTGGATGCCATGTAGACTTTACATCCATCATCCATTCACATACTCTGTTGGTCCCTCAAGCATAGTGTGAAGCAAACTTGGACCAACTCCTCCTTTTCCACCAATGAGAGTGCTTGAAGTGTAAGGGTCACGGGCTCTCAGTCTCATGTGTGAAGTGGCCTTGAGTCGCTGCCACAAGAATACTCCTCTCGCCAAATAAAATACTCTCCCTAAGTAAAAACAATCCATTGTGTGTGTGTGTGTGTGTGTGTGTGTGTGTGTGTGTTTTCTCTTTCTTGATATAAGTACATTATTTATGGTATCTAGGCACTTCACACACGAGATTGAAGGCCCGTGGCCATTGTATTCTAAAATCTCTCATTGGTCGAAAAGGCTAAGACCATTCAAGTTCACTTCACACTAATGGGTGAAGACCTAAGGGCCCAAACCAAATATCATGGATGAAAGTCTACACGGATGGATTCCTACATGATGGACTATAGATGATGTTTCATGTGTTGTCATGATTTGCATAAGGCCCACCTCCAAGAGGTAGCCCTAACGCAAATTATGGCAAACCATGTTAGTGGTATGACCTTGGGATGAGAATATAGGGTCTTCATAGTTACACGGTCACGATTGTTGGCTTGTGTGTGAAGTGGCCCTTAGTGTCACATAAACTATTGGCAGACATTCCAATTTGATGCCTATAGGACTACACCATTTATGGTACTTAGTGTCACATGCGTAATAGTGTCACTTACCTTTATTTTGAGGCACATGCTAGGTTACACTAATGATCAACAACTTCACCATTAGTGTCGCTTTATGACGCTTGGTGTTCAAGTGCACTTACGAATATCTTGGCATGAGTATGTTCAATAATGTTATGAGGTGTATGCTTATCATATATGATGGTCTGCAAGTTGACTAAAGTGCACACAAATGACCCTTGGCATTACTATGCTCAATATCATCTTCTCCTTGCGTATTAAAACAAAAAACTATCATCTCAAGTATTCCAATGTGCTACACTTAATGTCACGATATACATACATACATACATACATACATACATACATACATACATACATACATACATATATATATATGCACTTAAAGAAGGCACTTATGTTGACAGATAGAATCATATTGACAATTAATGGACATGAAACTTTGAGACCTCTAGGCCCCTTGTTTGGGCCATGTGCTACATTGTATATGTCACTAAATATCATAAACAATGTAGTAGTATCATGTCCACTAATTGTCAACAAAAATAACCTTTTGAATGTGCATAGTTAGTTACATTATGATATTTGATGTAGCACATTGCAGTGCTTGAGATGATAGTTTTACACTTTATTTGAAAATTGGGGAAGGGGATGATGCGGAGACACACAAAACAATTGGTGATCATTGTTTCATTTGAATAAGTTGACCTTAACTTGCATGAGGAGCCGGGCCCTTGGGGTGTTTTGTGAATTAAACTTGATTTTCGCCTTTAAGATAAAATAATATATTTTTGGAACCCACTACTAGTAAAACCAAACATTTCAAACCTACATTCTATTCCACTTTACAATATATGGGGAAAAAATCAATCCCAAATTTTAGTGTTTTATGCACTTGCGAGCTCTATAGGTCTTAAATTTCAACTATACTATGTTGCATGTCTATTTCATCGGAGGCTCAAGGGACTCAATGTTATGTGGTCCAAAAAGGCATTCTTTGGCCTCCTCATCCATGTCTCTTGGTGTTATACACAATACGGTATAAGAAATAGCCAAGAACTACGTACATGTCAAGTAGAATTAGACTCATGCACAAGTTTTGAACACAATAAAATCGTATACATGCAAATATATTGATGGCCTCTATGATTTAAATGGTGTAAATTAGTCTAAGACATGGACTAAGTTATATTTATAGTTGAAAACATGTTTGACTTACATGTACATCTGAAGTGAAAATACAATCTTATGTAGCAATGACATAAGATTTACATGGTATGTATTTGTGTGAGCCAAAAGTTTAGGCTAATAGTTTTATTATGGACATTTTAGGGATATGTAGATGGAAATTGTACTTCAATGGATGAAAGTGGTCAAACTATGGATGGAGTTAGGCGGTAAAAACTATAGTCATGGGCTTAGGAGCCACTAGTTAGTTAGAACTATCATCTTCCCCCTCTCGCCACGAGGTGGCACAAGGAGGATAGAAAGACATGCATTCCTTCGAACCTTTTGAGCGCATTGTTAAACTCACAGTCTTGTCTCCCTTGACACATGGATCGTGTGAGATCAATAGTTCAACTATTTTATGTAAACAAATCGGCAATTGCCATAGTGATTGTGGGATTGTAGCTTTGGGATGAAGTTGATTGTTTAGTTTCAAATTTGAGTTATACCTACGTTGATGATGTTTGGCCAAACTATTTTCTTGTTCTTGTTGTGTGGAATTGTAGGCAAGTGTCTTTTGATTGAAACGTCTTTACACAAAAAGGACATATGAACGATTTTGACTATGAGTATGAGAGGTTTGGAATTGATAGAAAATTAACGGAGTTATGTGAAACTAAGAACTATTGTCTTGGGTGTGGTTGCACTAGATTGAATATGAGTTGTGAGAATATTTGATTAAATCAAAATAGGGAGTAAAAGGCATAAATGCAAGATAATTGAGACAAATAGAAGTTAATTGAAGTTGCGACAAAGCAAATCAACATGAATACGTACATGAGACATGAGCAAGAAGGCACTGAAGAAATTGGTAGAGATCAATGATTGTGAGAGAGATGAAGTGTGGTGGACTTGAAAAAAGATGTTGTTCCATGCATGAGAGAAGGAAGGTTACAATTGAGTTAGTTTTTGAATAAGTAAAACTATCAACAAATGCTTACATTTGAAACTTAAGAGGGTCCATGTGATCACTTAAAAAGAAATAAAACATTCACTGCAATCTCATCTCAACTCCAATCCTAAAATTCAAACGACTCTCTTTGTAGTTCATAATTGATAATCACATGGAACTATTCATTCCAAAAGAAAAGATCATAAAACAATAATAATGGATAACCCATGAGTTACTAGAAGGTCAACAACGAGCCTTGATTGGTTATGACTATCAACCAACTAGAACTGGTTGATGATATTCATGACTCATCATCCACTTCATCTTGTTGGCAACCTAGTATATAATATGAAAGAGCAAAAGATGTACTTCAAATATATACACCCGACAAACGAAGTTGGACACATCATAGGTCAAGGTTAGGGTACAACTGGGCCAAACTATGTTAGGGCATCACTAGATATGAATTCGGGGAAGGTAAAGAAGCAAGTGCATGGCACTAGGGTTAGTGGTTAATAGGGGAATACCAAATATGCCATGCTTCACAAGTTCCCTCAAGAGGCTTCCAAAACCCTAGGGCACATAGGCTTTAGGATAGGCTACCCATGGAACTGCATAGCATGCCTAATGTTAACCCTAGCCAACCTAAGGACAAACTTATTCCAGCTATGCACCCTAGCATGCGTAAGGTCTAACCTGCAAGTTTCATGGGGTGTCCCAAAACAATGATGATAGTTGATTTATTTTTTAAGCCACTTGAAAATATAAAATTAGAGTTGATTTTTTCTCAACAATTATCGTTTCAATCTAAGGATGTTGATTCAATTAGATTATTGACTTTGACCACCTCCAGAAGGCCATAATATGAGAAACTCACATTAATCATACTTCATTGTGTATGTTTTGTAAATTTATAGGCTTTTATATTGAAATTGTTAACTTTATTCCACTAGATAACACCCCAACATCAATTATTGTTGAATACTTCTTATATAGGAATTAACCCTTAAACGATGTAGGGGCTCAATGTACAATACATGTACATACCTTTTGACACATTTAGCTTAAATGGAAGCATGTAGCTCAAATAGATAATTTGTTGCATATGAAGAGGCCCAATTTGGCCTCTTGGATGCTTAATGGTTAAGGGATTGTGAATGGGGATAATTTTTAATTCTTGATTCTTGTGACCAAGTTCAATGATGTTATTTTGAGTCCTAGTATTTTTTTTAAAGCACAAATGACCCGCATAAGATTTGCTCACAAAATTGGACACTCTTGAATCTTTTTGAAGCAATGGTTAATGAACTATTTTTGGTTTTTCTTTTTCTTTTTTCCCAATTTAGGTGACACATGCATTTACTAGTATCAAAAGTGGGCCAAAGTTTATGAGGTAGAATTCAAACTTTTGGAGCTAAACTATGAGCTTTGATGATTTGTTTTTTGAAGATTGTATTCATAATCCCGGTTCCTTTGAGGAGATAAAGGTGACACATCAACCCCTAGCAAATCAAACACTTAGACAATGTAGAATGTAGGGCTGAACAACTAGCAAGTGAGGTATTCTTAATTGCCAATTGCCTACAACATATATAAACCTCAATGGCTTAGGCTTGCAAGCACACCTTCAAGCACTTAGAGGTGAGAATAGTTGCCTTGGTTGCGGGTTGAATCAATGACTCCATTTCATACAATTTCTATAAGTTTTTCTAGCAATAAAATATTAATCTTGTGTCCACATGTTGCAATTTGACCAAGTTTTTATAACTTCTTATCCTCATAAAATTCATTACTTCCATCATATAAAATAAAATAATAATTACAATACACGTCTAGTTATGTGATAGAAAATTCTATCCTACTTTTAAGATGTATGTGTTTTAGACGAAATGGTTGATCACAATTGCACCAACATTATGTATGTTATCAAAGTAAAAACTAGGCGTCATGATGCTAAAATACATCGTACACAATACTAAACTTCCAAACTCATGTGCATCCATAAATGGATATTGCATCACTATCTAACATTGCATGTCTTGCTGTGAATTGTAAATAAAATTGAACATAGAAATTATGCTCTAACAACTTTGCTTGTTGGCATGGCAACTTTCATGTTATTATGACTTTAAGATACATGAAAATGGGTTGTGCATGTTGGAGTATGTCCCCCCCCCCCCCCCCCACAAAAAAAAAAAAAAACCTACTTAAGCATTTTTGTCCATAAACCCTCATTCCTTCAACCCATGAAATAGATATGTAATCAACAAAAATTCATAACCAACAAACACATTCCCAAAGATAAAAGGTTTTCACGATGGGCACGTTGTTTTCTTAAAACATTTAAAACAATGTCATTATTAATGTATTTGCACAAGTTGTTCGGGGGTGTAATATCCTTTTAAACAAGCATACTTCCCTGGATTTGGAAGGCCTTTTTCCAATACATTACTATGAATCCAAATGCTCAATATACTTGCGCTTTGGTCAAAATCAAAATCAAAATCAAAAATTTAAAAAACGAGCATCTTGTTTACTTCGTAATGTCTACTTTTGAACTTTGAATGGCTTATATTACCTGGTAAATACATGAAGAAAATAATTCGATGATCTAACATACCTTTAATTTGATTACACATCATCCCATTCTTATTATTAAAATAAACATGTCGTCAAGATCTTGTCTTCGATCTAAATAGTGTTGATTTCTTATTGAATGGTCGCAACCTAGATGACATCTTGCACAAGGGGTGCATAAATAGGACTTTATAAACCACGACACTCCATCATAGGATTCACAAGACATTAATTCATCTCAAGCAAAACAATTATGAACATTTACAGTAAATTGGTAGCAATGGGCATTAGGCACATGACATACAATATCATTGAGACAATATAAACCATGAAATCAAATTCAATGCTCACACATTTCTAGAACCCAATAACATGTTTTTAAGTAATTTGTTGGATGTCAACTTGTTTTGGAGATACTTCTTGGATGAATGTGCACATGCATTTAATTTATTGATTTAAAACATCCTATATATCTTTCGAGCAACCTCTTAATAGCCCTAATTTCAAATATAGGGTAGAATGACTACAAAGCAGTGGGAGCAAGGCCACTCCCATTTAGCTCCACCCACCCATCCAAAGATTTCAAATTGTGGCCATTTGAGATGTAAAGGAGACAATTGAATTATTTTCTTGGCTAATTAACATAAACATAGTGTTCGTCAAAAATGTCACATGGCATACAAAAGTGTCACAAATGCCGTTTTCTCGAATACAAGGAAGGCCATTTTGAATTAGTCTTTGGAGGCAACTTTATCAACTACATTTGGATGTATTTACAAAATGCTAGTAGCATGTGTAAGTGATAACAAGGGAAGAAGACTTTTTATATCACGAATATTATGTTCTTTGTTGATACTTCAAACATTCTTGATAGCAATCAATACATAAACATATGATTTTTTAACATAAAAGACTTCTTATTTACTATACGGACTTGTGTCCACATAGAAGTAGTTTCAAATACATTTTTCTTCCAAAGTTGAAGTGCGTTCCACAAGACTAGAAATTGAGTCGACCTTGGAGAAAAGAATGTCATGTGTGAATGTGAAGTTTTCACAAATACTTTGATCATGTCATATGGTACACCCATCCATAATGATGCTTGAGCCCAATGAACTTCGCATGCCAACAAATTACAAACCAATGAAGTTACATGCAAATATTATAGATTTCAATGTTTCTACATGTCCTACATGCAAATTTGGGGTGAAATTGGAACCAAAAGAGCCTCACGTACTAGACCTTTGGTCAATCTTTCAAAAGACCACCTCTAGATTTGTTGAACTTTTGATTTACTAGGGTATATGTGTCACCAATGTCCTCAAAGAAATTGAGACTAAACAAAATCATCAAAGCTACTAGCATAGATCCACAAGTTTGAATGTTACCTCATAAAAACTTGCCCCAATTTTGATAATAGTAAATGCATGTGTCACCTAAGTCATCAAAAAGATGGAGACCAAAAATGGTTCATTAGCCATTGCTCCAAACAATTCAAGAGTATCCAATTCTTGGTAGTAGAACTTACCCATGTAATCTATGCTCTTAAAAAGACCAAGACCCGAAATAAAACATCATTGGAATTTGGTCATGGGAATCCATTTGTAGTCCCTTGAGCCTTAGAGGAGAAGCATCTAAGAATCATTATGTTTGGGTGTTTTTTAGAGCAACCATGTTACAATTTTGATTTGAAAGGCTAGAAAATCCCAAAGCATACACAAATGAAAAAGAAATCATGTAAAAGTTTCACATCATGGCCTTCTAGAGGTGGCCAAAGTCGATGACCCATGGGCACAATCTAATCAACATCCATACATTGAAACGACAATCCTTGGTTTACCTTTTTAAGATTTAAAGAAATTAGGCTGCTCAAAATCTTCGAGTTGCCCTAAGTTTGTTCGAGACAAGCCATAAAACTTGTAGGTTAGACCCTATGCATGACAGGGTGCATAACTAGAATAAGCTTATGCTTGGGCAACCTATGCAATTCCCTATGCACCTTGGGTTCGTGGAGGCCTTGTGAGGGAACTTGCAAGGATGGCGTATTTGCTATTCTATGGATGGATTGGTGCCAAGGGGGGTTAGAAACAAAGTGGAAAAATAGCAAAGAAGGGAAGGGAAGGGAAGGGGTGTGTGTATTATGCATGTCATAATGGATCACTCATTCAAGAGAAAAAATGTTATCAAAGCATGTTGCACTTTGTCATTCATGGAGACAAGACATCCATTATCCTCTCATTGGTTATCTAAGTCCATAATAGGAAGAGCAAGAGATGTACTTTGCATACATATACCTAGCATTAAAGTTGAGCGTAATGATAGGTCAAGTTGGGTGCGATGTTAGGGTATCACCGAGTGTGAAAACGGGAAAGGAAAGGAAGGGAAGAAGGCACGGGGCACTAGGGCTAGTGGTGGATCAATGCCAATAGGTATCATAGACAAAGCAAAAAACAAAAAAAAGGAAGAGAAGAGAAAGGAAGGTGGGGGTGTATTATTTGTATTGTAACCAATTGCGCACCCAATAGAATGAAATGCTATCAAACTTGAATGTCACATTTTGTCATTCTTGGAGGCACGATATCATCCATAACCCTCTGCGCGGCCTTGTGGCTCACTATCCGCTCCTCTCGTTGGTTACCTAAGAGCATCCTCAGTCGATCTAGGTAAAGCTCACTGCAAACCAAAACCTACCTTGCTTAAAATTGCTCAAAATTTAGAGGGAGTGCACCAAATCTTGCTTAAAAATGGACAAATCCTCCCACACTCCCTCTAAATGTAAAAAATTTGGAGGGAGTGTGGGAGGATCTTTCCATTTTAAAGCAAGATTTGGTGCACTCCCTCTAAATTTTGAAAATGTGGTGTTTTCAATGAGGGATTTCACCTACGTCAAATTTTTACAATTCTTTTTTCTTGAGAAATATCTCACGTTTATTTAGGTGTGCTTCTAATGATGGTAATTTCAGTTTCTAATTTTAGGTCAGTCAAAAGATAGGTTTTGGTTTGCAGTGAGCTTTACCTAGATCGACTGAGGATGCTCTAAGCCCATAACATGAAAGAACATAATATTTACTTGGCAAGTACTCCTTTTGGTAAGATGAATTCACACAAGTGCAAACTCAATTTCATGATTTTAAAAACCAATCTAGCAATAGGTTTAATCAATTCCATTGGAATCATGAACCAAGTTTACTATACAGATAACCAATTTAACTTGAACTTTCAACCAATTTCACTATGCGTTGTGAACAATTCCATGATTTGGTTCCCACGTTCACAACTTGACAAAATTGATTTCACGAAGTGTATAACTTTATTTCACAAAGAACAATACATCATGTATAAGATTCTCCTAATCACTCCCCACAACTACATTGTTTTGTCTATTTAATTAGTGTGGGTTACCATTTGAAGTTACATGTTGCTATAACTTTCTCTTGACATTATCATTTTTGACCAACTAAGTTATATCATATTCTTTGGTGTGCATACTATGTTAATTGGGTAAAGAAATGAAACTCTCAATGAAAAGTCATAGCAATACGTAACTCCAAATGGTAAACAAATGCAACTCTACTGTCAAGGCTAGAGGCTTCCAAGTAAACCCATACTCCTTTGGTAAGATGATTTCACGAAAGTTCAAACTCAATTTCATGAAGGGTCTGAGCTAGTTCACGAGCCTTCTAACATCCTTGTTTTGCATTATTTGCCTTCTCGTTGTTCATTGGTTCCTCTTTGTTATGTGTTTACTTGGAAGCCTCTAGCCTTGATGTAGAGCTAGTTGCATGGAGCAATCATGAGAATCTTATACATGATGTCTTGTTCTTCGTGAAATAAATTCCTACAATTCATGAAATTCATGAAATTGATTTTGTAAAGTTGTGAATATGGGTACCAAATCATGAAATCGTTCACAAAATGTAGTGAATTGGTTGAAAGTTCAAGTTGAATTGGTTATCTATATGATGAATTTGGTTTAAGATTTTAGTGAACTTGGTAGAACCTATTGCTAAATCGGTATTTAAAATCACGAAGAAGAGTTTTCACTTTTGCGCATTCATCTTACCAAAGGAGTATATACCCGACAACAAAGTTGGATGCAATGAAGCAGGGTACGACCGGGCTGTCATTATACATAAACATGAGGGAAGGGAAAGGGGCGCAAGGGACGGCGGTGGATTATTTGTATCATAACCAATGGCATTCATGTTGAATGTGGGGAATATCCGGGAATACTACGTGGAATATTGTCAGTCCCATAGAACACGGTTATGCAACTAAATAATGTTATGGGCTCGTCCAAGAGAAGAAGAGATTTCAAAACTCGTTGCATTTTGTCATTCACGGAGGCCACAACATGATGTCATTATACATAAACATGAGGGCAGGGAAAGGGACGCAAGGGACGGCGGTGGATTATTTGTTCCATGGGACTAATAATATTCCACATAGTATTCCTGAATATCCCCCACATCCAATTTGAATATGGGGAATATTTGGGAATACTACGTGGAATACAGTTAGTCCCACAGAACAATGTTATGCATCTGAATGATGTTATGAGCTCATCCAGGAGAAGAAGAGATTTTGAAACTCGTTGCATTTTTGTCAGTCACGAAGGCACGCACAATTTCATTCCGAATTGTGAGGGAGGCTCTTGCGGCTCATCATCCACTCTCCTTTCGTTGGTCCATTCATCCAAGTCCATACATAATAGGGAGGAGCTGGCGATGTACGTCGCAGACAATGCATACCCGGCAGCCGGGTGCAGCCGGGTACGACGGGGCCAGCGCGCGGCGGGTCAGGGTATGGCCGGGCATGAGGGGCGGGGAGGGAAGGAAGGAGGCACGGGGCGCTAGGGCTGGTGGTGGATCGGCGCCGAGGGGGGTCGGAGGCGAAGCAAGCAAGGGAAGGGGAAGCGAAAGCGCGACCATTTTTTTGGATTGGAAGAGCGCAGGAGGAGGAGCAGCGACAGAGGGGGAGCGAGCGAGACTCGCACCAGAGACTCGGGTAAGCAGGCGCCATAGCCTGCCTACCTCGTGCTTCACTCACACAACACACAACACACAGCACACAACACAGCACAACCTCACTTTTCCACAACTTACTCTCACTCATTTATCTCGCTTTGAGACGAGACTCGACACGACGCGCCGGCGATGTCGAACAAGCCAGTGTGGGGCGCGGGAGCATGGGCCGCAGAGGCGGAGCTAGCGGAGCAAGAGCAGAAGGAACGGGAGCAAGCGGCGTACAAAGCGCCCGGGAAGGTTGAGGCGTTCCCGTCCCTAGGGGATTCGCTAAGCACCAAGCCAACGAAGAAGAAGAACAAGGGGCAGACTTTCTCCCTATCCGAGCTCACCGTCGGGAAGTATGTCGGTCCGGGGGGCAAGAGCCACAAGAGTTACACGGAGAGCCAGAAGCTGACCACGGAGGAGCTTCTGTTCCTCCCCACTGGGCCGCGGGAGCACCGCGACGAGCCGGAGATCGGCGGTCTCGGAGGCGGGTTCAAGGATTACGGGGGGTTTCGCGCGAATAGCGATAACAACAGCAGGGACGATAATAGCTCCCGAAGGGGAGGGTTCGGGGGAGGGTTTGCAGGAGATAGAGATGATAGTACTAGAGGTGGAGGAGGGTTTGGCCGTGACAGGGAACGTGATAGAGATGACGGCCCCTCTAGGGCTGATTCCGAAGACAAGTGGGGCGCTTCGAAGAAGTTTGTTCCGACTCCTGCTAATGATAGCAGAGGAGGAGGAGGAGGTGGTGGTGGTGGTGGAGGAGGAGGAGGAGGTTATGACGATGATCGCCGTGGTGGTAGCAGGCTGAGTGACCGGGATCTTCCTTCCCGGGCCGACGAGGTTGATAACTGGGGTTCATCGAAGAAGTTTGTGCCCACGGCACCGGCTTCCCTTGCTGGCGGGGATGGTTACAACGAGCGCAGGCTGTCATCTGGTGGCAGGTATGGCTATGCACATGGCTGGTGATGTGTTGGAGGTTTAATTTGTCGTTTCCCAGATCAGGTCGGAGTTAGGGTTTCCAGTGCCGGTGGCATAGTGATGGTTTTTTGATCTGGGGTGGGCGGGGGTGGGGTCGGTGTTCTGGTGATGGTAGAGGTGATGTTTGATAGCCATTTTGACATGGTCTTGCATTTGTTGTGTGTTTGAGTGTGAGGGTTAGGTTGGGGCATCAAGAAAGTGAGAATAGGTCGTGGGGGATGGTTGGTGTGGTGTGGAGTGGGAATGAGGTACGGGGGAATCATGAAGGCAGCTGATTTAGTATGGTTTTTTTAATCTAGTATTGGCGGTGGGGAGGAGGGGTTTTTTAATGTTTTGGTGGTGGTAGAGTTGATGATTGATGGCAGTGCTGACATGGGTTTACATTTGTGGGAGATGTGAGTGTTAGGTTGGGGTACGAAGAAAGTGAAAAGAGGTTGAGGGGGAATGGTTGGCATGGTGTGGTGTGGTTTGGGAAGGAGGGGACTCATGAAAGGGGAGCTTATTTCTTGGCAGGTACGAGGAGCGCAGACATAGCTTGGGAGGAGGAGGATACGAAGAGCATGGGGGTGGTGGTGGTGTCATTTCGCGAGCCGATGAAGTGGATAACTGGGGAAAAGGGAAGAAGTTTGTTCCAAGCACAGCTCCCCCTAGCCGTGTAGGTGGTATGGGAGGAGGAGGTGGTGGTGGTGGTCTGGACTCCGCATACAAGGAGGCAGGCTCTGATGCAGACCGATGGGCACGTAGAGATCCATTGCCGCGTGTAACCGAACAGCCCCGAGCCACAGAACGGCCTCGCCTAAACCTTGCTAAACGAACTGTACCTGTGGAAGGCGGTGTTACTGTGCCAGCTCCTGCTGCTGCTGCTGCCGCCTCCGAGACCAATGGCGAGAAGCACTTGCCACCAGTTGGGGACTTGACCCTAACCGACGATCAGCAGCAGCAAGCCCCGGTTGTGAAGCCCAGACTTCGCTCCAATCCTTTCGGAGCTGCACGCCCTAGGGAGGAAATCCTAGCTGAGAAAGGTCAGGACTATCGTAAAATTGACGCTGACCTTGAGGTCCACAAGGAGAGGTATGGAAGGCCTGGTAGTAGGCCCTCTAGCAGCCACTCAAGCCGTCAAGGTGGTGGTGTTACCAGCCGACCCCAGACCCCAGGGGGCGTTTCCAGCAGACCTCACACCCCCGATGTTGGTGCCCGATCAAGACCAAACCCTTTTGGCGAGGCTAAGCCGCGGGATGTTGTCTCCATTGAAGAGAAGGGCAAGGACTGGCGCATGCTGAATGTTGACCTGGAGCGACGTCTAGCTGAAGAGAGGTAGCCCTTCTCTCATTTAATATTTTGTTCCTCTTCTGCCCTTCTCTCCTGGAAACTCTTATATCGGGCAGTGGCAGCTTTCCCCCCCTTTTGTTCCTCTAATTGGAGGTTCTGGAAATTACAAAGCTCTTCTTTAGAAGAGAGTTCAGTTGGGCCATGGATTTTTGCATGGCTTTGTGGTCATATATAATCACTTGTATGGCTAGAGCTATTTCATCACAAGTTGCACAGGGCAGCTGATTGTCAGAATGTGCTTCATGTGTTTCATTAGTACATATGTTGTTGGTAGTTTGAGATGTGTTATTGCAGGCTAGGTTTAATTCGGAATATGTACCTTGCATTGAGACAGATTTTGATGTTTGTGTGCAGATAGTCTCTGCAGTTAGGTCTGCACTTTCTCATGGCGTATAGCAATGATTAGTTAATAAATTTTAATCGATTTGCCTAATTCTTTCTCATGTGTGGAAGCTGCTGTGTTATTCATGGCAGTTTGAGGGTCAACTTGTGTTTAACTTTCTCTCCAAATATCTTGTCTTAACATTTTAGGTCTTACCAAAATGTGCAAAAGGATAGTCTTGCAAGTACCCCTAGTGTAGTTTAGGGTTTAGGTTCCTGTGGGGTTCAGTTGTCAGTGATCATTTAATACCAATTCCATTAGTTTTTTTTAGTTACTTGGATTCCATAGATGTTTGCTCTTTGACAAACAGCTTATGTTTCAAGGTTGACCGTATATGTGCATCCTTTACAGCTTTGCTTCTGAATTATAGTGATCAAGTGTTGTGGTTTTCCAAAGAGGTGATTTTGCTTTCCTGTGTTTGTATGGAATTGAAAAGTGACCTACTCTTATGCCAAATTGTATGGAATAAGAGTGACCTACTCTTTGCTTAATTGCATAATGATTTCTTGATGTAGGGTTCCAGTAAGAAATCAGGGTTTTACATAGTTTGTGTTGGGGCAGGCAATCTGGCAGTCTTTGAGAAGGATCCTAGATTAGTTTCCTACATATGCTTTCATATGTCACGAAGCATCCAATGAAAAGTTTGCACCTGTTTCTATGAACTGGGAGGTTGTCTGAGATCTTCACTTTCTCAAGTTTTACAGATTTGTGGAGGAAGCTGCAATACCCATATTAGGACAATCAGGATGAATACGAATTGGGGGGGGGGGGGGTTCACCCAGTTACTGGCATGTGTTTTCTGCATACTTGGGAGTTTGTTTCCTGTTGTAGTGGGTGGCATAATCTGGTTGTGCTATGTGTTCCTTGACCAGATTGCCCATCTAATGGTTGTTCTTTTGTGATTGCTTTCAGTGCAAATGCACAGGCGGAACCAGAAGAGAACGCAACTGCAGTTAAGGAAACTCAGGAAGAATGAGAGAGATTTGAACAGAGCCCAGCAGGTTAAAGTATTGGTGGACTTTACTTGAAATTTTGCAATGGATTCGTAGGGAGCCCACATCCCCACAGGAGTGAGAGATTGGTAGAGTGATCTTTCCAAAGACATGTTGGATTCCATTGGAATCCAAATCTTAGTGTCTAAAAGTCATTGGCTGCTAATGGCCGCGGTCATGATGCTTACGTGAAATGAGTGGTTTGCGTGGGTGTTATATTCCTTTCTTTAATTTTGTGTAGTGGTAGTAATGGATAGTAGTGCTAGCATGTCACTGCCATGCATGTTGTTTGTTGAGGGTCCATGGACTAGTGAGCACAGTCACTATGTCTACACCGTTACACCTAGACACAGGTTCATTTTGGACCTGTTTTGTGTTAGTCTTGTTTTGTGTACTCCTTGTTGTTGTGTCACTAACAGGGAATCTCACTAACCTTGGTTCGAACATTCTCATTGCTTTGATTTTTCGGTTGCCCTGCATTGTAGGTATGGAATTTTTCCATACTTACGAGGACTTCTTTTTCTTAATTTTGTAACCAGAGTTACTCTGTTTTTAAACCTAGGTCATTGACTTTTGAAATATAAGCGAGAATTTTTTATGGGGATGTGGAGAGGGCAATATGTGTTGGTGTTCAAGTGGAGATATCTCCCCTATTTTTGGCGACCCTCTCGCTCAATCTGTAACTTGATACAAAATTTTATTTTCTTGAAACATTCTTACGCAAGTGTGTCACTATTCTGAAAGAAGGCACTTCTCTGGAACTTCTGAAGAAAAAAGTGCCAGATTATGAGTGTGCTTCAGGATCATGTAGTTTGGCTGGTTATTCCCTGGCTCCAATATTTCTGGTACCCCTGTCTTTATTATTCCCATCAATAAATGAGATTTGCTTGTCAAAGGTTTTATACATTGAGATGTTCCTGATTTGTCTAAGAAACTGAGATCAGCCTTTTGAAAATTGTCACTGGTCATGGAATGCCAGAAACTCATGTAGTGTTATTTTCTACAGTTTCTTTCTTAGTAGCTTTCATAAGAATTTTCTGTTCATGGGTCATGCTTCTAGACAATGGCTGCCCAACTTGCCCGTATGCGATGCGAAGCTTTCAGAATGGTAGCTCCATTGATGTTTTAATATGGCTCCCATGTGTGTTATATTGTCCTGGGAGGTCGGTGACGTAGATTAGTATGACAGGGTATGTATGACATGTGGTCAAGCTGATGGCCTATGAGGAAGTTGAGAGCTTGTTCTCTTTCAGCATGGATGGGGGCCCAGGACCAAGACTTCCAGGGACCAATTTGAGGCCCAATATAGCTGACTCCTTGAGCTGAGAAATTGTTTTTTGTGTCTAAAGATGGCGAAACCAACTCAGGTGAAGATACTGCTTGTACCCTAAGAGGGAGGTTTAGGAGAGCTGCCTAGAAGAGTTTTGTTTTTTAATAGGGATGTTGCTTTTAGATTATCAAGTGTGGATAACAGTGCTTGCATTTTGGCTTGTCTAATCACTCCTTTCTGCTTCAATTCTTGATGCAAGTCTGTTGTCATCTCATGTTTTTCATTTTTGCTCTTCTTGGTCTTGGACCCCATTTGAAGCACAGCAATTACGAAGGGTTATCCCATTTCTGCTGGATTCTTGCCTTTAAACCCCTATTTCCATTGATTACAAGTGAGAACAAGCTGCTGCTGACATCAAACTGTGAAAGTAATTGTGTTTTGGGGATATATAAACACCAAAATGTTTATATATCCACATTTTACGCTCACAGTTGTTGATGGTTTCTTGCCTGTGCTAAGTGAGCTCATATGGACATGATGCATTCACATGTCTATCAGTAGTTTGTGCATGCTTTCTTATCCATAATTGTTGTCCTCTTTTTCAATGACTATCTGGTCGTTCAATCACTAATAGGTTTTGAATACTCAATTGCTTTTTTACCCCTAGAAGGTCTCAAATCAAAGATGTACCTATTAGAAAGTGCGCTCTCAAGGAGTCACATGGAATTGACATGCAAAAGAAAGTTGTCAAGGACGAGTTCTACATTATATCTGTTTGGTTGAGACAAAGCAACATGGTCATTGATCCTGAGCAAATCAGTTTGAAGCATTTGTTCAGAAAATAATCAGAATTTCAGCTTCCAAGGGTAATACTTGAATGTCGGTTTAAGTGGATGTAAATATAGGTTGCATAGAGATGGGAAAAGTTTATCGTGCCAAGAATCCGATTCTGTTCTTCGTTTATGCAAGTTATTACATGATCCAGCAAAGAAATCCTCTAGGGTCATTGTGGAGAAAGTTGCAAATAAATGGATGAAAGAGTACATGCATTACTAAAAATCCCACCCAAAGAACACATCACAAGTGATTGCTTTTGATTGTTTCTTTTAACAATTGCTTGACTCTGCAATCTCGTCAACCATGGAAGAGATGAAAACTTTTAAATTTCTTTGAAATAGCACTGGATTCCTTGAATAGCCTGGGAAATCGTCTGCAATGTGAACTCTCATCCTCCTTGAGAAAAAATTGTGTGTGTAATAAGATTGCCTTTGCAAATATGCAGAGTCAAGCACTTGTCAATTGACTACCGTATTCAATGTGTGCAATAAGGTTACCTTTGCAAGTTGCCTATTTGATCATGTAAATTACATTGGATCAAAATGAAATCATAAGAGCTTTAATGTCGTTTATCAATCCATACATCTTTTACAGTGAATCTTTCCCTGTATTTTGTCACTGGTAATAAATATGTAAATTAGTGTAGAATGTCAATAGATTAGCGTGGGGCAACCAAATTGCACATATTAGTGTAGGCATAATGAAACTTGGAAATTCAAAATGGGGTTGTACAATATATACCCTTGTTTTTTCTTCTTCTGTGTTTGCATATTCACACCAATTTTCATATGCATAATTCCTTCTTGATGTTCTAGAACCCTTGTCCAATGGCTTCTCCCTTTGAGCATTGTCCTTGAAAAATTTATGGCACAACCCTCATACTGTATATTTTACTAGGTTATTGTGTATCAATGTTTTAAGTTCTCAACTCCTCATTGCCTTCAAACTAAGGTAAGTGAGCCTAAAACAAACATTTCTTTTTCTTTTCAAGTAGCCCACTTCTCCTAGGATATTGAACAAATGTTTAATACAAGATGATTACGAAACCTAAATCAAGGTTGGAGTCATTTCTCTCATAATTGTTGAAGCTTGTATGAACATCATGGTTTATTATGAAAGCAAAGATTCTATTTTTCTTGAGATGATCATACATGGCCCCCCAATTATGTTGACTACTAAGCTTAAAATAGTTCATAAAATTGGAGCACGTACTTCAATTTCTTCAAAACACTTGTCTTTGCAGTATCAGTTTCTATACCCACACCTAACTTCCCTCACTCAAATATAAGTGCCTGATAAAGATAAGTAATCAAATGAGGTCTGCTTATGTGATCTAAATACTTGGACAATCACTTGCAACAAAGATAATAACAGAGGGGAAGTTCATCATGAGAAATAATGTCAATATTTTCATGCTTGATGTAATGTTGGGTGTCTTGTCCGACTGGCAATTTTTATCATGAAAGACTCTTGATTTTTTTTATAATTTAAAACATCCGTGCTTTACAATGTTTTTTTTTGATTGTTGTAAAAGTTTCAAAATTTTGCAAAATTTACAAGGATGATAAAGCTAATCCTTATCATTGCACATGTGTCATCAATAACATTCTTCAGCCACAATCAATGTTTGGTTTCTATTCACATCAAAACCTTGTCTCCTCCTTGTTTTTGCATACTGCATATTCAAACCAATTGTATAGCATTTACCCATGTTGGTTCTAGCATTTATCAGCATCCACCTCACCTAGTTCCTCAAGAAGCGAACAAGGTGATCCCATTGAAGAATGTTATGTCTCATATTTACCTCTATAGCTGCAAAATTGATTGCAATTTTTTCTTGATGCTTGTTTATGCTGTTCAACGAACAACTCAATATGCTACATAAACCATCCCACAAAATGTCACACAATTTGTCAATTCCTTCATATCCTCATTTTCAGTAAACTAATATTTAGTTACCAACATTAGAGCCCACCACCAAAAGGTGACATGAGCCTCCATGAAAAGATGCTCTCATTCATGATGGCTTCTTCAAGTTATATGTGTGCATTATTATTGGCAACCAACATCTTGCTATAATAGTTATGAATGTTATAAATATATTGGCGCACATTATTATTGAATGTACAAAAGAAACACTCAGTATTTTGTGTGCTTACCACACTTGCAATTTTTGGAATCACGTGAACACTTCTGATTGTATGAAAACCTGAGAAAGACAACAACGTCAATGACTAAGAGTCAAGACTCTACAACAACTTCCATTTCCAATATGGAAATACTGGTGATATTTCTTAAAGAGTCCTAAAGTGGCCGTACCTATGTTCACATGGCTGTAAATAGAGGTGAAACGCACAATATGGGAGGCATATTTATACGTGCAATTCATTGCAGTAGCCAGTTGTTTCAATAAAAATAATGAAGAATGTTGCCAAATTATGAAGGATCACAACCATGTATTACGGCAAGATTGCTTACTATAAGTTCATGTGTAAATAACGCCACACCAGATGTGCACTGGATACAAGTAATTAAAAAGGAACACCAGGGAGAACACAAATCACATGACTAGCAGCTTAGTTGATGAAGAAAATAAACCCTAAACCCTAAAACCAGAAACCGAGGGTTATGGAGATCGTGACTCACCATGAATATTTTGAGTGCTTCTTGGGCACAATTCCAGTCAAACAATTGCTACTCACGTCCCTGCCCAAAGAACCATGAACCCACAAATTTTTTTTGATCACATTACAGTGTCTGGGGAGGATTTTTTTGGGCATAATCAGTCGAAATCCAAAGTGTTCCCAAGTCCAACTGGTTATGTGTTGTGAACTTTGGTATTTTGGGGGTATATTCCATAGATTATTCCCAAAATTGATGGGTAGTTTTCCTGAAGTCTTGAACTTCTCAACTGGTTCATCTGTAACTAGCAATTGGTTCTTCCCGTTCATTGATCACATATGAGAAATTGGTGGAAGCGTTGATTCTTGTTGATTGCATATTTATGCTGATAGGGTTTGGGATATAGAGTTCAGGGATTAAACCCTAAACCCTAAACCCTAAACCTCAAACCTATGCCTATGAGGTTTGGCACCAATCACTTGTTTTCTCAACCTTTGTTCCATGTGTCATGCTCACATTGGGTGTTCATGTGTGTCAGGCAAAAACTTAACTATATTGGTGAGAGTCGCCTAATCTTCTAGGTGCACATGATATATGAAAGATGGATGCTAAGTAGTTATTTTTTCTAGGATATGAAACATGTGATTAATATGAGATGATGAGCAAAATCCAAATTGAGGCTGTAGAACTTTCAACATTAAAGTGAAGATTCTTGTGCTCATTAAATGGTCATACAGGTCCCTAGAATTATGTTGATTATTGAACTCAAAAAACTTATTATATTTTGAACACATGTCTTTTTGATATATGTTCTTGGAGTCAACCTAACCACCCATTACTTAATATAGGTGTTCAATCAAGATAAGTAACCCGATTAGGCACATGTACCTTTATGATCCATCAGCTCAAGGTTTGAATTCCTCAAATCATGTAAAAGTATATGGGCCTTATGTGGTCACTCTTGTAATTTGGATACCTATTTTTCGGTGATAAATGATAAGGCTCGTAGTTAACAATGGACACCCCCAAAAAAAATGTCATAATGAGATTGGACTTTGTGCTCAAAATATAAACACTAAGTTCAACACTAAACATTCTTGAAAAATTTAAGGTCTAGGTAATCTTTTCAAGGGAAAGAGAATCTTCACTTTGACCTCTTATAAACCTTTGAATCTCAACTCTAATTCCAATACGTGAAATAAATAACGACCTTTGTGATTTCCATTTCGTAACTAGATGATATAATTCCCACAATTCACTGTGGAGTTGAAAGTGCCCACAATAGGGCCACATATGATTAGAATAGAGCAAAGGCTTTAAAAAGAATAATATGATGATGCCTGTGCTTGAGATCGAAACTCACAAAAGGTCAAACTTGGAGATGTGTGTATGAGGAAGTTGGCCGCTGAAGTAATTGTTTGCCAAGTTTCTGCTTGCTCACATCCCACAACGTCATCAAATTCCTCTCCACAAAGATTGCTTGTCATCTTAAGGTATGTGGGTGCTATGTGGTTCTTTTTTTTTATGTTCTCCAACTTCTACCGATTAGATTTACACAACAAAAACTCACGTTTCATGAGTAAATCTAGGATAAAACATCTGCAAAAATCAGATTGAAAATTAGATCTCCCTAGATTTAGTTATGCTTACTGAAAGTGCATGTTTGTTGATATCGTAACTGGATACACATGTCCTCTCGATTGTGTCATAACACTGTTAAGCGGTGTGTGTTCGTTTAGGTGGGCCCTGAGTATATAACCATGGGATGCCGCAGCTAGTGCAGATTTAGTCTAAATCTACACTAACTGCTGCATCCCATGGTTACATTCTCGGGGCCCACATGAACAAACACACACTGCTTAATAATGTTCCGATTCACTATTGATTGTAGAGTAGTTATTAATAATTGAAGACGTAGTCGAATCTCTTTTAAACATGTGTCTTGATGATGTTTGCTCTTTGATCCTCACGGAACCACATACCAATCGAATCTAGATGCCCGATTAAGAAGAGTAGCCACTTAAGACCCATCTACCTGAGTTAGGTTTTGAAGTAATGGGTTTAGGGTTTAGGGTTTAGGGTTTAGAGAACTGCCAATAGGGTAGAATGGTCGATTCGGAAAATGCTATTAATATATGAATGTGTTGCACAATACGATTCGTAATGTTGGAAATTGTGTTGAAAAAATGGTGGGTGGTGGTGCACTCACAACGATTTCACGTGCGACTTGAGAAGTGCTCGTGGGATGCGGCCTGCAAATTTGTTGTTACTCAAATTCCTGGGCACCCGATCGAAGCAAGTTCCAAGTCAAGCGAAACGAAGCCTTGATGGGATCGATGCGTGTGTGCGAGGACAATTTATCACACGGGTATGATCAGTTTTATCAGTGTTTGCGAAGATTTTTTGGGGTATGATCGGTCAAGATCCTGGTGTTTCCAGAGTCCAACCGGTTACATGTTGTGATGTTTCGGTTTTTCTTCATGAATTTGAGGTATATTCCATAGATTCCTCTAAAATGATCGGTCATTTTTACAGATGTCTTGAACTTTCAACCGGTTTTTTTCTTCAAACTTCGACCAGTTCATCTGTAGCTAAGGATTGGCTCTGAGTCGGTGTTCATTGTGTTGAAGTGTAATGTAGTCATGTGTTGGCCTCACTGCATTCATTGGGTTTTCATGCTTGGTAGCATGTAGAAAGACATTCATGCTAATGCTAAACCTTATATTTACATGATTCGATACATATCCAAGAATCTCTAATCCCTTGCAAATTGGAGGCTTTAACGTACAGAGTCTGGAGGTTGGGCAAATGATGTAGCTCCCTTGGCATTTCTCCCGTAAATGCGTTATTTGACAAGTCTCTGTTTCCACCAAAGGCCCAAGAATAAGAATAAAATAAAATGAAACAAAGTAAAAATAACATTGGTGATTTTGTGCATTGACGTGTATGGGAGCCTGTTCTTTTCAAACCCTGATCATGTTTTACCAAGCTTCAGGGTAAGGGCACTTCTTTCCTTTCGGAAGGTGGGCTGCTTACCCAAAATGAAAATTTTAGGGTTTTGTTTTGCTACACTAAAATAGGAATGTACAACCAAAAGAATGAAAGTAGTCCAACCAGTGTAACTTCTACACATGCTTCCAATGAGAAAGGGAGTGAATGACTAAAGGAGTTGAACGTACAAATGCTTGAGTTTTGGGAGGTCGTTGAAAGTTAGGGGCCGCGAGTTGATCCTGCATCCACCGTTGCATGTTTGAGTGATCCCACTTGGCTATGACAATGTTCAATGCATGCATTCTCTTGTTAAAATCAACTACAATACAAGATAAGAAAGTTGCGATTTTGGGGTTCGGTGTGCTCACTTTGATGCTTTGCTTTCCAATAGGTGCCGGGATTTTCCCACCATCTTGCTTGATTCTTGCGGTTTCAGACCTTTTGTTTCATCGCAAGGTGGGCCACTTGGTCTATACTTTCCATCACAATGATGTAAGATACTTCACACTATATCGAATCACATTCTAGTAATCTACCTATCTTATTGCGTTAAAGTTACCCCTGAAGAATCAAGCAATGACCACAACTAGAGCGCCAACACTATCAAAAGTTAACATAGGCAATTGTCTATTTACAAGCGAGGATTGGAGTAGAAAGCTTACATGGGCTCGCCTATAGGTGGGAACTTAGGATAGCTGTACTCAGGGAGAGGAGGAAGACTTGGCATAGTGAAATTGGGAGGAGTGAAGGGAGGGAGTGGAGGTAATGTAGGGAGTGTGAAGTTAGGAGGTGTGATTTGGGGCCAAGGAGGGATTTCTGGAAATGTGAAATTAAAAGGTTGGGGTAGAGGCGGAAAAGTTGGCATGGTAATGTTGGGTGGTGTCCATGATGGTAAAGGTGGAATGGTCATATTGGGAGGGGTAAAATGAGGCAAAGGAGGCAGCCCTGGAAAAGTGGAGTTTGGCATCAAAGGTAAGGGTGGAAGGGTTGGCATCGTAAAATTGGGTGGTGTCCATATTGGCATAGGTGGAAGGCTTGGCGTAGTTAAATTAGGAGGGCTCCATGATGTTAGAGGAGGGAACGTAAAATTGGGAGGGGTAAATTGAGGCATTGGCGGAAACTCGGGAAGAGGTGGGAGACTTGGCATGGTTAAATTCGGAGGTGTCCACAATGGTAGTGGAGGGAACGTAAAATTGGGAAGAGTAAATTGAGGCATAGGCGGAAACTCAGGCAGAGGTGGAAGTGTTGGCAAAGTAAGATTAGGAGGTGCCCAAGATGGTAGAGGAGGGAATGTAAAGTTGGGAGGAGTAAATTGAGGCATCGGTGGGAATTCCAGAAGTGGTGGAAGGCTTGGAATAGTTAGATTAACATGGGGGAACTCAGGAAGAGGTGGAATGGTTGGCAAAGTCAAATTAGGAAGTGTCCATGATGGCATTGGAGGGAATGTGAAGTTGGGAGGGGTAATTTGAGGTATAGGTGGGAATTCTGGGAGTGGTGGAAGGCTTGGCATAGTTAGACGAGGAGGGGTCCATGATGGTAGAGGAGGAAATGTAAAATTGGGAGGGGTAAATTGAGGCATAGGCAAAATCTCGGGAAGAGGTGGAATTGTTGGCATAGTGAAATTAGGAAGGGGCCATGATGGTATCGGAGGGAATGTAATGTTGGGAGGGGTGAATTGAGGCATTGGTGGAAACTCTAGAAGCGGTGGGAGGTTTGGCATAGTTAGATTAGGAAGGGTCCATGATGGTAGTGGAGGAAATGTAAAATTTGGAGGGGTAAATTGGGGCAATGGTGGAAGACTGGGCATGGTGATGTTGGGTATTGTCCATGTTGGCAAGGGTGGGAAACTAATGTTGGGAGGGGAATATTGAGGTAAAGGTGGAACACTTGGCATGGTAACATTTGGTTGCTCCCATGTGGGCAATGGTGGGAGGGTTGGTATTGTGAAATTTGGAGGCGTCCACATTGGCATCGGTGGAAGAGTAGATATGGTGATGTTTGGAGGTGTAAATATTGGTAGCGGTGGAAGAGTAGGAATGGTGATGTTTGGAGGTGTGAATATTGGTAGCGGTGGGAGAGTAGGAATGGTGATGTTTGGAGGTATGAATACTGGTAGCGGTGGAAGGGTAGGAATTGTGATGTTTGGAGGTGTGAATATTGGCATTGGTGGAAGAGTAGGCATGGTGAAGTTTAGAGGTGTTAAAATTGGTAGGGGTGGAAGAGTAGGAATGGTGATGTTTGGAGGTGTGAATACTGGTAGCGGTGGAAGAGTAGGCATGGTGATGTTTGGAGGTGTCAAAATTGGTAGCGGTGGAAGAGTAGGAATAGTGATATTTGGAGGTGTGAATATTGGCATCGGTGGAAGATTAGGAATGGTGATGTTTGGAGGTATGAATGTTGGCAGCGGTGGAAGGGTAGGAATAGTAATATTTGGGGGTGTGAATACTGGTAGAGGTGGAAGAGTAGGAATGGTGATGTTTGGAGGTGTGAATACTGATAGCGGTGGAAAGGTAGGAAATGTGATGTTTGGAGGTGTGAATACTGGTAGTGGTGGAAGAATAGGCATGGTGAAGTTTGGAGGTGTGAATACTGGTAACGGTGGAAGAGTAGGCATGGTGATGTTCGGAGGTGTGAATACTGATATCGGTGGAAGGGTAGGAATGGTAACGTTTGGAGGTGTCAAAACTGGTAGGGGTGGAAGAGTAGGAATGGTGATGTTTGGAGGTGTGAATACTGGTAGCGGTGGAAGAGTAGGCATGGTGATGTTTGAAGGTGTAAATATTGGCAGCGGTGGAAGGGTAGGAATAGTGATATTTGGGGGTGTGAATACTGGTAGAGGTGAAAGAGTAGGAATGGTGATATTTGGGGGTGTGAACACTGGTAGAGGTGGAAGAGTAGGAATGGTGATGTTTGAAGGTGTGAATATTGGTAGCGGTGGAAGGGTAGGAATAGTGATATTTGAGGGTGTGAATATTGGTAGTGGTGGAAGAGTAGGAATGGTGATATTTGGGGGTGTGAATACTGGTAGGGGTGGAAGAGTAGGAATTGTGAGATTTGGAAGGCTAAATACAGGTAAAGGTGGAGTAGTTGGAAGTGTAACATTCCTGCACAATTTATCATAAGATGTTAGAATGCATGAGGCTTAAATATCAATAATCAATATGTACATTAAGACAAAATACTTTGACGCACAACAATTGTTGAGGTACATATAGTAATGTAGAAACATCCAATCTACTTCATTGCTCACATTTAATTGTAGAAGTTAATACATGGGCAAGGTTAAGGGGTTGTTTCATGGGATTCAAGTCATAGTGGTTATGATTCATATCATGTCACCCATTCAACTAAATGTAGTTGTATCTTATGTTTTTAATTTATTCTTTGTACATGTAGTTGCCAATTTGTGTGTTGTTTTCTCTATATTTATGTGAGGCTCCTTCAATGTTTGCATAAATTTGTGACATCTATAAAGATGGATGTCACATGAATCATATTTCCAATGTAAATTTTATGTTCCTAAGGAAGTAAACTTGTGTATGTAATTTATGTGAGTACCATACTAAAATTGATGTATGTATTTGTGAATTGATTATGTCATTATAGAGTTGTGAACAAGAACTAAGTTATCATCATTTAAAATATGGCTATTAGAATAACTAGTAAGTAAGTTATCATGTTTATTAAACATTTGGTGAGTTACTTAGTCATCATGTACGTTGTGCACAAAGTATTCAAAATAATGTGGTATTAGAAAAATTAGGATATTGTTATTTGTGCTAGAAAATTGACTTGTATTATGGAATAAAATATTCTCAAGTGATGTTTATTTACAAATACTTGAATTTGGTGTTATAATCATTGTACCAATTGCACATTGATGACACAACTGGGTTATGTAACATTTGTCCATGATACTTGATATAAGGAATTACACTCACAATGAGGAGATTAGGGTGGGAGGTGACAATGAAACATATTCAATGAAACATAACTATTGAGGTTCCCATATGAATTTTTTTTGATATTCATTTTGAAAATGAGGTGTTAAGTTACTCGAAGAACACCGATGTAGACAACTAAAATCAAGATGAAATTAATATACATTTATGCCTTATTAACATGGTATCCCACATAAGCATGCACCTTATTTGGGTGAGCTCCACCATGAAGCCATAAGCCACCTACATTGTCTTAAAATTCCTTATCCTACAATTATATGAATTAAGGTGATTAGCCAACACTTGGATGGGAAATATGCAATCAATGAACATGCACAAAAGTTCAAAGACATAGTGTAGTAAAAACTACATTTCTTTATTCACAATGATATAGTATAAGAGCTTGGAGCACCAAAGTCTTTGATGGGGAGGCTTACGATGCCGGCGTAGATGGGACAGGCATTGCAATGGGTGTTATGTTCCTACATACATCATCATCAATGTCATCAATATAAGATGCTCACTTGTGCTTAACGCTTAAAGATTCCAAGTTGCCATTCCACAAAATACATTTTTCACAAGCCCCCAACAAGTATTAAACCTAGGTTTCACTTAATTATACTTACACTACAAGCATTTGAGTCCTAGGCAATTGTTTTGTGTCACTGCAAATTTGCAAATCTATCAGATTGGTAGATTTGCCTTGTTCTTGCACATGCATAGGACAATTGCCTAGGACTCATATGTTGGTAATGCTATGGGATTAAAACTATATGGGCTTTACAACCACTACAATTTTTTGATTACCCTCGTATAACAATATCCTATAAACATTAAATTCCCAACTGCGCCATTGCATTATAAAATATCCACCAACGCAACTTGTAGTTTAAGGGTGAGTTTTCATGTAGGCCGCTCGGCCACTAGATTATTCTAGATAATAGTAGGTCTAAAGTGCTCACATGTAGTTAAGCGCAAGCCACCATCCAACCACCATTTGGCAATCTACTAGAATGTGGAGGGCCGTGGACACATGCTGCTAGATTTCAAATTATGAGCCCACTAAAGAATCTTTAATCTACAAGTGCCAGTCACCAAAGGATTAAGACCAGTTGAAGACTCAAACGAACCAATATTAGTCCAGAATTCCATCCTTGGTAACCTGAGGAGGAGGTTAATAAGTGGGCCCAGATTTGAGAATATGGGAGCAGCTAGTTGGCACGTATGAACCCTACCCCACCATATTCCCTCTACATTTGGACAGGGTTGTCCTTATTCACACTGGAATATGATGGGCGAGCGGCCTACATGGAAACTCACCCTAAGTCAAGGATTTTGCTGAACCTTATTGTGAGTCATGTGCAGCTGATTGAGGTAAAACCTGCTTTAGCTTATTGATGCTGTTGGGAAAAATGATGTTTTTGAACTGACAAGTCTATATGTGAAGCTTACAAATTTGGGGTTGTCCAGTTGATTGTAGGAGTAGCATTCCTGTTTCAAATGAAAGAAACATTTAACAATGTGGTATCTTTAAAAAGCTTAAAGCTGTCATCTCTTGAACACTCTACTTGTAGTTGTCACTGAGATCTTTCCGTCATCTGAGGTAATTTCTATCTACCTAAGCAGCACCAAAATTATAGGTGCGTTGTTATTAGGTACAGGTGGAGGTATCCAATCAATTGCAGGAAATGATTTGTTAGATGTTGACCTATTTCAAGTGTCAGCATTAAATTTCAAGAGTCATTTTGACATATTTGATTGACTTTCTGTGATCAAATGCTTAACAATTAGAACTCACAGTGGTGGCAGTGGAGGGAAACTTGGCAGCGGAATAGTAATGTTGGGACTGCAATAAACATAGCAAAACTTCAAGTGAGATTTACAAACAACTGAAGAGGAGGGATGACGTACAGAAGGGAATTTGAAACTTGGAAAATTAAAAAACCAGTATTCCCTTATGGTGTGCGACTTGTCCAGAGAATTTTAATCTTGAGCATGTGTGTTCATGTGTGATTTGAAACTTACAGTGGGAGGTTTGGGATTGTCAAATTCCTGCATTCAATCAATTATAATGACCATCAATACTGATGCCATGTACCATGGAATACCAGGATTTGTCTGGACACATTAAGAGACGAGATTATGGAAAGGGTTGAAAATCTACAAATTGTGATGCGCAATCTAGTAAAATCTGGACAAGTAAATCAAGAAGCAGGCATGTCTAGCTGCTCCAATTACATGACTCAAGATTATGGGTTATGAGTCGCTCACAAGGGTGGCAATGTTGGTATTGTCCAGTTGACCAGATTAGGAGATGAGATGTTCCTGTCAGATGAAGCGAATGTTGTTGTCATTTTTTGTTAAATCTTGAGTGGTGTGTGGCTAGGTGCGGATGTAAGAGTGGACACCACAAAGACTTGTCCTTAAGGACTTCAAATGACTCAAGAATTCTTAACCATCTAAGTTTCATAGTCAACATAAATTTTTTAGGAGGGGTGTGGGATTTATGTGATCATTCAAAAAGAAGAAAAATTCGCTTTGAATATGAATGAGATTTTAATATGACCTCCATAAACTATGAGGAAAATGGCTATGGCCTCGATTTGGATTTGCTAATCATCTTGTATAAACCATGTGTTTAATATCCTAGGAGAAGTGGGTGCAGAGCAAAAAGTATCCATTTTAGGCCCACTTTGCCTTTATCTACTCCCTCTTCATTAATGTATAAATTGACCCCCTAAAATGTAGGCAATTATTTATAATGTGCACAACAAGTTGCCCAGCCAAATGTCTGTCTTCTGTAGAAAAAACTTGATTGGCAGGGTGAAGGTTTGGAAAGGAGTGGGAGCTGACAATGGTGGTATAGTAAAGTTCAAAGGCGGGAATGGGAAAGTTGGATTTGTTGCTGTGGGTGGCAGCCTGCAAGGAAATATGCCCATTGTTGTTATAATAAGGTCTGCAGGTTTCAATAACCAAGAGGAACTCAAGTAATGTAAATATCCGAAGTGAGAAAAAAACAGGTATAGGGGGTTGGGAAGATTGTCCTATTAATGGTTGGTATGGATCTGCTTACTCACAGTTCACATCCCTCAGATGACACTCCTGACGATCTTAGGTAAAATTTCTGCACAAATTAGCCTGTATCTTTCTTTTGCTTGTCATTCAAAGAGCTAACTAACTATGCCAGCAACATACAGTCTCGGATGCACAATAACAATTTGTAGAGAAACACTTGTAAAATTGAGTCACTTACGTGTTGCTGGCAGGAGGGGCCGAGATGTTTGGGAACGAAATGGGTGGTGGAAGGGGCCTGCGTGCAGCAGTCAATATTATTCAGCGAAACTGCAACCTTGGAATTTTATTTTCCCTCTGTTGACTGTGAATCACGCTCTGAAGTAAGCGTTCACGACATAGTTGTCTCAACAAGTGCACTCAAAATTGCTTGAATTGCGTTTCAGGAGACCACAACAAGGACAGTTCACAAGGAAGCTCACAAGGTTGGCAGAGGCGGTATCGTCCCATTCAAGGTTGGTGTTGTTCTGCAAAATCAGATGACAAATTCAGACCTTTGAAAGTGTGCACCCTAAACCCTGAACCCTTAATCATACAGTATACATAGTGTTTGCCTATGTAGCCTGAAGATGTAATCCTCAATCACTTCAGTGGAAACAAATAGTAGGACAAATTAAATCGAGATTGTTGTCGACCCAGTTAGCCTCATGAGATTAGTGATTCTCAAATCTCTTAGTAGTAACCCCCAGAAGAGTCTGGAGTAGTTGTGCACTTACAATGATGAGTCTCATATATTACTTAAGGTAGACAACCTTTAACTGGTTACTTTTTTCCAAGTAGCCTATGATATGTAACACGTGATTAGTTGATTAGCCAATCCAATTTGAGGCCGTAGCCACTTTCCTCATAATCTTTGGAGCTCATATGAATATCTTATTCATTATCAAAGTGAAGGTTCTTGTGCTCATTAAATGGTCATATAGATCCCCCTCACCCCCCCCACAATTATGTTGACCATTAAGCCTAGAATGGTTATCATATTTTGAGCACCTAGTCCAATCTCTTTAAAACACGTCTTTCTGGTATCCATTCTTGGAGGCACACCTAACCACATACCACTCAAATATAGGTGTTCTAATAAGAAAAGTAAGAGAATAAGGGTTGTCTACCTTATCGACAAGCTCTACATTTTTTCCATAAGATTGGTTGTACAAACACTTTTGGCAGCTATTACTCAAATATTTGGAGACATGATACTGACTTCCACAATAGTTCAGTGATAAACTTACATGTTTGGGAAGGAGATGTTGGGCAAAGTGGTGTTGGGAAGCGAAAGAGGTGGTGGCAAAGGCCTGCATGCAATCCTTAAATTTCTCAGAGAAATGAAGCACTCCTATTTCTGACACCATGATAAGGGATACAGAATTAAGTGAGTTGCACTCGAAAAGGGGAATGAAGACTTGGCTACAAAGTTCACCTGCTTATGAGAATAACCAGGTATGTATAAACTTACAGTGTTGGGAGCGGGGGAACTGTGAAGTTTTGCGTTGGTGTGGTCCTGCACCCACCATACAGGCACAATATGAGTCGATTGGATCTTGTACTCTTCTCATTCCAGGATTTTTATCATATCAGGATAAATTTCAGAACACATGATAAATACTCGTTTGCAGAAACCACACTTGTAATAACTTACACATTGATAGCAAGAGGAGGGGGAGAGGTTGAAATGGGTGGAGGCGGAGACCAGCAAAAAATGCTTAAAGTTATCACTCCAAAATGCAACATTGCCATCTTGTCCAAGGAAAATGTTGAAAAACAATCTTGCTCGGTATTGGCTCTTTTGGTTTTGTAATAGGGTGTCAGACATGGGGCCCAAATTTGGGCATCTTCATGCAACCAAGGGTTTGGCTTTGATGTTCTCTTTAGGAGTGTGTCAAGGCTTGATATTCTGAGAGGTTGAATTCATTAAAGCGGCCATTTCGTTTTCTTCTTTCCCTCTTCTTCTTGGGTGATGTGCCAGATTAAAACCTTTTTTTTTGTCCTTTGTTTTCATGCCTAGGAATTTGCAGCCATACACTCATCTTCAATTAATTCCCCCTCTTGTGCATTCACATGAGTAAGTACTGCAACGTGGAGTGCACCCCCAGAGATGCACATGCATTCAACAAATTTTCCCTCCACATATATAGAGTTCAGTAGAACTTATAATTTATCTGAGGATAAAATTTTAAGAATATAAACACCTCACGACTTTGTGACATATCTAATTCAAACTTGTAAAGAATGATGGATCATTTTCAGGGGTGCTATGAGCATACATAACTTTTTGGAAACCCCTGAGAATCTGACATATCATTTTTCAATACCTACTTCTGTGGTTACATTTTGGACCCCATTTAATTCTAGGAGTGTACATTCTAGAATCAACCCTTAAGTAAATCTTATGAATCCAAAATGGGACCCTCTACTATAAATGGATAGAATCATAGATGTTGCTAGAAAGAATGTGATAGATAACAATAAAATTCCACGCATAGCCTTTGAAATTGTCTATCATCTCCAAGAAGGTGACCTGTCAAGTGTCCGTCTTTTGTAGAAAAAGCATTAATTGGCACGGTGAAGGTTTGGAAAGGAGTGGGAGCTGACTATGGTGGAGCTAAAAATTTGTAAAGAAACATTTGTAAAATTGAGTCACTTACGTGTTGCTGGTAGGAGGGGCCGAGATGTTTGGGAACGAAATGGGTGGTGGAAGGGGCCTGCATGCAACGATCAATATTATTCAGTGAAACAACAACCTTAGAAATTTATTTTCCCTCTGTTGACTGTGAATCACGCTCTGAAGCAAGTGTTCACGATGAATTAGTCTCAACATGTGCACTCAAATTTGCTTGAATTATGTTTCAGAAGATCACAACAAGAATGGTTCACAAATGAAGCTCACAAGGTTGGCAGAGGCGATATCGTCCAATTCAAGGTTGGCGTTGTTCTGCAAAATCAGATGACAAATTCAGACCTTTGAAAGTGTGCACCCTAAACCCTGAACCCTTAATCATACAGTATACATAGTGTTTGCCTATGTAGCCTGAAGATGTAGTCCTCAATCATTTCAGTGGAAACAAATAGTAGGACAAATTAAATCGAGATTGTTGTCAACCCAATTAGCCTCATGAGATTAGTGATTTTGAGACCTCTTAGTAGTAACCCACAGAAGAGTCTGCAGTAATTGTGCACTTGCATTGATGAATCTCATATATTACTCAATATCTAAGTTCTCGACTAGCTCTATGTTCTCGCCTTAAGATCTTATAACTCTCCCTATTCCAGGATTGTTATCATATCAGCATAAATTTCTGAACACATGATAAACACTCGTTTGCAGAAAACACATTTGCAATAACTTACACATTGATAGCAGGAGGGGGAGAGGTTTTGGGGGTCGAAACAGGTGGTGGAGGAGACCTGCAAAAAATGCTGAAAGTTGTCACTACAAAATGCAAAATTGCCATCACCGGATCTTAAGTTGTTCAAAATGGCCTAAGAAAGAATTAGATATCTACTGTAAGTGGTAACACTGAAATTTTTTGTTCAGGGAATTTTGCCTCGGGGCTTGAAAACAATACGAGAACAATAATGAACTTACGAGCTCGGGGGCGGAGGAGACACCAGGATTGGTATGGGTCTGCGCGCACCATACATGCACAATATAAGTCGTTTGGGTCTTGTACTCTTTTTGTCACAAGATTTTATCATGTTAGAACACGTGATAAATACTCGTTTGCAGAAAACACACTTGTAATAACTTACACTTGGATAGCAGGAGGAGGGGGAGAGGTTTTGGGGGTCGAAACAGGTGGTGGAGGAGACCTGCGAAGAATGCTGAAAGTTGTCACTACAAAATGAAAAATTGCCATCACCGGATCTTAAGTCGTTCGAAATGGCCTAAGAAAGAATTAGATATCTACTGTAAGTGGTAACACTGAATAAAGTTGTTCAGGGAGTTTTGCCTCGGAGCTTGAAAACAATACAAGGAGAACAATGATGAACTTACGAGCTCGGGGGCGGAGGAGACGTCAGGATTGGTATTGGTCTGCACGCACCATACATGGACAATATAAGTCGTTTGGGTCTTGTACTCTTCTTGTTGCAGGAATTTATCATATCAGAACACATGTTAAATACTTGTTTGCAGAAAACACACTTGTAATAACTTACACTTGGATAGCAGGAGGAGGGGGAGAGGTTTTGGGGGTCGAAACAGGTGGTGGAGGAGACCTGCGAAGGATGCTGAAAGTTGTCACTACAAAATGCAAAATTGCCATCACCGTATCTTAAGTCGTTCGAAATGGCCTAAGAAAGAATTAGATCTCAACTGTAAGTGGTAACACTGAATGAAATTGTTCAGGGAGTTTTGCCTCGGAGCTTAAAAACAATACAAGGAGAACAATGATGAACTTACGAGCTCGGGGGCGGAGGAGACGTCAGGATTGGTATTGGTCTGCACGCACCATACATGGACAATATAAGTCGTGTGGGTCTTGTACTCTTCTTGTTGCAGGAATTTATCATATCAGAACACATGTTAAATACTTGTTTGCAGAAAACACACTTGTAATAACTTACACTTGGATAGCAGGAGGAGGGGGAGAGGTTTTGGGGGTTGAAACGGGTGGAGGAAACCTGTGAAGAATGCTGAAAGTTGTAAGTACAAAATGCAACATTTCCATCGCCGGCTCTTAGATATCTACTGTACGTAGTAACACTGAAAAAATTTTGCTCAGAGAGTTTTGTCTCAAAATAATACAACAAGAACGATAATGAACTTACAAGCTCGGGGGCGGAGGAGACGTCAGGATTGATATGGGTCTGCACTAGCACAAATCACAGTTTAGTTCTATGGAAGCCAAATCCTGTCCAGATTCACACTTGATATGTTTAGGGTTTCAAACTTGATATGTAGATCGCACAATGCAAGCAACCATCAATGTTGAGTCAATGTTGATGCACGCCTTTCAGGACATCAAGGGTTGAGTCCTACCTGTTTGATGCCAGTGAGAGCATCAAATGAACAGAGCAATTAATTTATATCGAAACGGAATACGGGTGCTGTCTGGTTCAACACAGCATGATTACTCTTTGGAAGACATTTACCACATGTCATATTCACATTGGTCAATCCCTTGTTGAAACCCACTTGGAAATCGCCTCTCGACACTCATACTGTTGAAGCAGACATCACTGGACGGTAACATGAATGATCAACCAGGTTTCTGTATAGGAAGGAATCCACCAGAGCTAAATCATGGGTTGAGTCCTAGCGACTAGTTTGTGAACATTTCTGATTGGACCAAAGCAATAAATCTAAAATCTCTATTAAAACGGAATGACATATATGATCAACCAGGTTCTGTAGGAAAGGAATTCACTACAGCTAAGTCGAGGGTTGAGTCGTCGTGAGTTTGTGAACTCTGCTGCCATTGAGAACATCAAAGGTTTATAGTTATGAATTCCATTGAAACAGATTGACATAAAGGATCAACACCTGTTCTGTAAAAAAAGGAATAAACTACGGAGAAGTATACTTACGGAGGTGGAGAACTTGTGAGCCTTGGCGGAGGGGTTGCTGCTGCCGGAGATGTAGTATTTTGGAGCCATAGCGGAAGAGGTATTCCGAGGGTTGGAATGGTGACATTCACAGGCAAGAAGTTGATTACTGGTACTTCTGGAATTGTGAGATTCACAGGCTCGAAGGTTGGTAGGGGCACTTCGTAGGAGACAGTCCCGCCGGTGACTGGAAGATCCCATGCCCTAAAACCCCCAAAACCAACCAAATGAGCATACGGTGGCTTCCAAACAAAAGAAAAGGAGACAGACAACACCATTTCCTTTCCTCTCAGAATTCAACAGATGTGACACATTTTCATGTGGATGCACAAACCTTTAGAATCATATTGCCATCAACACTGATTTCACGTTCATTCAATCACATCAAACTACAACAGTAAATCCATGACTTTTAAACGTATGGTCACTGCAATGTTGATATCTTGATCAATGTTTCTGTATTTAATAGTTTCAAGACCTGAAGGTTGAATGAATCATTAGCCAAGTGTTGATAAGTTGGCACTGAAGAAAGATATCAATCCCTAAAGGATATGTCTCAACACTGAAGATCCAATGTCCCAAACCACCCCCGCCAAACCAATCAATGAGCACATTGTAGCTTCCAAATAGAGCACACATGAATGCTGACAAGGGTAAGACATCATGCAAAGCTGCTCATTTTCTTTTTTCTCTGAATATAATAGATTTTACACATTTTCTTGTAGATGCACAACATCACAAACTCAAAAAATCATATTGTCATCAACATTGATTTCACGTTGATTCAATCACATCAAACTACAATAGCGAATCCATGCGTAATGACCCAGAAACCCCAAACCAACCAATGAGCACACTGTGGCTTCCAAATAGAACACATCATCATAACATTCTTCAACCATTGTACAGATCACTCTTTATGGGGGAATGGTACTCTTCAGTATCGTAAAATATACACGTCCCTGATGATTATGCAGATCCACACCTTCAGACTGAAGATGGATCCTACTTCCTGCTCAGGCTTCAATTCAGATGAATGAGAAGGAGAAATCAGACAGTCGGGCAGGAAGTTAGGGACGTGGCATGATTGCTCTATACAGAAATGGAAAAGGGTGCAGGGTTATGTTGTTGAAGAATGATATGATAGATGCTGAAAAGAGACAAACATTGGCATGCACAACCACTCAATTTTTATTTATTATTGTATCTGACTTCAGCAGATTTGACACCATTTCATATGAATGCACAACATCACAAACCTCTAACATCATAAGGTTGACATCCCTTATTCAGTTGCTTTTCATATTAGGACACTTTCATCTGAATGGTATATGGTATGGTGTGGCTCCAAGAACAAATACCATAATGTGTGGAAAAAAAATTGGACCACATGCTCAAAACATGATAACCATTCTATATTCAGTTCTCAACATAATTGGAAAGACCTAAATGACCATTTAACAAACACGTGATCTTCACTTTGATAATGAATAAGGTATTCATGTGAGCTCCGAAAATTATGAGGAAAGTGGCTCCAGCCTTGATTTGGATTTGCTGACCATCTTGTACTAGTCACATGTTTCATATCATGGGAGAAGTGGGCTAGTCGGAAAAAGTAACCTTTTAAGACCCATCCAACCTTATGCCATCATCACTGGTTTCACGTTGATTCCATCACATAAAACTACAACAGATCTAAGCCCTAAATCCCCCAAACCAATCAATAAGCACACCGTGTCTCCAAATAGAGCGCACGAATGCTGAAATTGGACGTTGGCATGCACATCCACTCTTTTTCTTTTCTTTATTAATCTCTGTCTTCAACGGATTTGATACATTTTCATGTCGATGCAAATCATCACAAACCCTTCAAATCATATGTCAACACTGATTTCACATCGATTTAATCACAACAAACCACAACAGTGAAACCATGCTCCCTAAAGCCCTAAAACCCCCACCCTAAACCAATGAGCACATTGTGGCTTCCAATCAGAGCGTTATGAATGCTCAAAAGGGATATTGACATCATGCATAACCACTCCTTTCCTTTTCTCTTGGAATTCAACAGATCTGACACATTACAACAACATCACAAGCCTCTAAAATCATATGTCAACACTGATTTTGCATTGATTCCATGACATCAAACTAAGATACCTATTGCGGGTATTATTCGGTTACTTTTCTTAATCGAGCACTTTTCTTAATCGAACACCTAGATTTGATGGGTGTGTACTTTGGTGAGGATCAAAGAACAACCATCCTGAAGACACATGTTCAAAAGAGATTGGCTTACATTTGCAAATTTTATAAACTACTCCACATTCAATGGTGAACACAATTGGGAAGACCCATGTATTCATCACTTAAGGAATCGACCACCGAGCACTTCCGATAATCACAACTAAATCAGGGGAGGTCCGAACTTCAACCCAATTATTGCTATTGCTTCAACGCAGCACTAGTTTCGTTGTGTAAATCCAATGGGTAGAAGTTGGAGAACATGAAAAACGAACCGAATCTCACCCACATATCTTACAACAGTGAGATGAACCTTATATCAAATACATTGTGTATCATGTGTAGATTCATAGGCGCGCAGTTACTTACGGGATGCTTAGGTTGAGATTGTAGCCAGGTAAGGTGCCAGTCAGATTGTTCCCTGCCAAGCTTCTGCGAAAACATCATCACAACAAAAATCATGAGCTTTCAAATCACAATGTGTCTAGATCCATATGTCATCAACACTGGGTTTTATTGATTCAATTCCATCAACCTACAAATTGGATTTATTGTCGCCTACCAAATATGAGGTTGCAATATTAATCTTTCTTTTCTATATTTTATAGTTGGCAAGACCTGAACAGGTTGAATTATGAGTTGAACCAAGATAAGCTTAATGTTGAGTTAGCACTCAAAAGATATTAAACCCTAAAGGCTATGTATCAACACTGACTGGACATGAAACATTGAACGTCATCCATTTGCATTTTTGAGATTTTGAGATATTTCATGTGGGTGGGCATGAGTAGAGAGTGGACTTGTGGAGGATTCTTACAATGTCTCGAGGTTTTTGAGATTTAGAATCCATGTCGGAAAGGTCCCGGATATTTTTGGGTTGTTTGCAACAATCCTGCATGCATCATACACTAGAAATTGTGAGGGCCCTTGAATCTCATCCGAAGGCCGTCCATGCACAATTGGAATTGAATTTTGTGTGGTCACGGACCTCAAGTGTAGTGTGACGACATATGCAATTCGGGCTCTCAACTGAATACTATTTCATCACCCTCTTATAATTTATTGGGCCCAGATTCTATACAACAAAGTTATTATAAATCAAGGGTGGTGAGATTTGAAGTGTCATTGTCTCCGCTTTTGGGTTAAGGTTAGACCTAACCCACCTCTTTGAGGTGGAGGACTGGACGCAAGAATTCGGCGGAACCATTAAACATTATTCAGCCTTTGCAGGTTTTCCATCCATTCAAATGCTTGTAAAGGGTTGTTGTTCATTCAAACCAGTGTATACTTGAGGTTCATGAATGCTTACAAGTTTGTCAAGTCTTTGAGGTCAGCTGTGGCCTGGGGGATGGGACCCTTGAACAAGGTCTTTCTGATCGTCAGGCTCCTCAAGAATTTCAAATGTTTGATTGTATCCTACGATTTACATGTCAAGCAGGAGCTGAGATGTCAGAGATCATCATCAGGTCACCTGGATTAATCATGGAATTTAGTTCATCAAGGTGGGGTTTGGATCAAGAGCCATCAATCAAAGACTTACAGGAATTCTGCCCTTGAACTCAGAACCTTCCAACATCCTGCAGAGACCCACCGCAACTGAACCAGTTTGAGATCAAATCCTCTAAAGAATTTGATTAAAACCTTCTCATCAAATATATTTAAATCTCATCTGGTGTGCAAAATTTTCATCCCCACTTGCCACCATTCCTGCCAATTTTATTCGCCCAAGTTCAGGCATCACAGGCTTAAGGTCTGTCACGGGTGTTGTCCGGTTAGTTTTTCACGTTCTTCAAATTCTACGTATTAGATTTACACAACGGAACTTGTGTTGGATTAGCAAACTTACGATGAAGAATCAGCAAAAATTGGATTGAAAATCGCACCTCCTCTAGTTTTGTTATGGTTTTCAGAGGTGTGTTGTTTGTTGATTTCTTAACTGAGCACATGAGGGCCTCCCAATTGTGTTTCCTATTGAATTAATAAACTTTGAAGATGGTACGGTCCATCTCTTTTAAACACTTGTCTTTGTGATGTTTGCTTTTTTATCCTCCAGAACTCATAACATTTTTAAGCAGTGTGCATTTGTTCATGTGGGCCTTGAGAATATAACCATGGGATGTCCTGACCTAGTGCATATTAAGACTTAATTTGAGTATCATTGCACTAGGTTGGGACATCCCATGGTTATATTCTCAGGTTCCACATGAACGAATGCACACTAAGTTAATAATGTTGTGGGTTCTGGAGGAAAAAAGAACAAACACCATAAAGACACATGTTTAAACGAGATTGGGCCGTAACATCTTCAAACTTTATTAATTCGATAGTGAAACACAATTGAGAGGACCTATGTGCTCAGTTAAGAAATCAACAAACAACACACCTCTGAAAACCATAACTTAATAAGAGGAGGTCTGATTTTCAATCCAATTTTTGCTGATTCTTCATCGTAAGTTTGCCAATCCAACACAAGTTCCGTTGTGTAAATCTAATACGTAGAATATGAAGGACGTGAAAAACCGACCGGAACACCCGTGACATACCTTAAGCCTAGATAGAATGCTCGATTCCTCTCTATCTAGACTCAAGGAACAAATCTGCAAGAATTGGTATCCTCAGATCAAGGAATGAATGCCGAGCAGGGTCCAGTGACAAGCTTCACATGTCAACATTTGATGCTTGCATCAAAGTGCTATATGTGATTCTCAGACTGCCCAAGGGAACACTCTTATGAAGCTAACTCAAGTCCGAGAATGTTATGGCTACGTCTTGTAATATCTTGGTCTTGAAATTGCACTGAATGGAATTCCAAAAGATGGATTTGATGGCGTACAGCTCCGTGACGGAATTCCGATCCTGGTTGCACACAATCCCGCGCCATGTGCCCGAACATGCATTTGTTCTTGGATCCCATGATCGCAGAGCCGCCGGGACCTCCAACGCCCTCTTGAATGCCAACAGCAACCTCTCTAAATCCACCAACCCTCTAAATTAGTTCCCAAACCCAAGCTTGATCATTTCACCACAACCATATAATGCACTTCTGATCACCTGAAACCGTTACAGCTGCATCACTCATAACCAATCCCAAATTGGTTGTTTTATTTATTCAGCAACAGCATTGAAACCCCGTGATTTTGTACCTTCAGATGCAAGGTCTGCGTAAGCGAACGACAAGAACGTCGACCCCAACAGCAGGAGGGATAACAGATTCACAGCGGCTCCCGCCATTGCTGTGCCTCGTGATTGCATCTGCGTAATTCTTTCTCCACAACACTCAATTTCCGATTTCCATCAGCTGACTATCATCAAATGCTGTTGATCTCTTCAATGAGAATTCAATCTTGGACAATATGACCACGAGCCGTCAACAATAGCTTCATAGATATTATGAGTCGATAATCCGTCCATTGCTGCACAAATCACTGAGTGCAACAGAAATTCACATCAGCTGAGTGCACTAAACATCTGATTTAGTGTGTCTCACATTAATAATCATCGACCCATATTAAGCGTCTTGCAATCACTGGGTCAACACGGCAAACCGAAATTCATGCCACACTAAATCAGATGTTTAATTTAACATTAAATGCTGAGGATCTCTTCAAAGAGAAATAAGTCTTGCATGACACCACGAAGCGTCAGGATACCCTTTAAATACATTACAAGTAGGAAATAGTTCACCCAGTTGCACAAATCACCGAGCACAAGGGTCGATCAATTCACATGATTCCACCTGCTATCTTTCGGCACAGTATTCAACAGACCTTATTTGTTTTTTCGATACCACCCAATATCCATGCCTCGGAATAATGAGCTGGCCACTACCAAACCCATCCATCAAGTGCTGTGCATCTCTTCGACGAGGAATATTTAACCTTGAGCAACAAGTCACAACGAGCTCTCAAAATACCTCAAATCACTTAAAGCATCATCACCGCCAGTAAGCAATTATTCTTCGCCCAGTTGCACAAATTACAAGAAAATTCACATCAATGTATTGGATCTGAGGTATCCTACCACCTGGTGGTTGATTCTAGGTGCCTCCTTCTTCTTTGATCGATTTTTTCTTCTTCTACTACTTCTTCATTCCATGTAGCTCAACCTCGAACATTTAATCCTCTACATGATCCTATGCGGATCGTACCCCTCTTGATCACTCAATTTCTAATGATTCTACCTAGTACTACGACCTACGATAGCTCACTCCTTTACCTGAAAACGTGGTGAAAACGCTCGATTCTTTGAGAATTCTGTCACTTACAGACAGGATAATGAGGGCAACATCTTGGCCTTCTCATTCTCTCTCTTTCGCAAGCTGGCATACAAAACTGTGACATGGCGGATTTTCGGAGCTTCTTCTTCGATCTGATTGATTGATTGATTTTATTTCATTTGGGTTTGCGAGAGAGAGAAAGAGAGAGCGAGCTTGAGGTTGTTATGGGTTCGGAGCAAGAAGCGGGGGATCTGGCCCATGCTATAGGCGATCGGAATTTCCACACTCGAGGCTTTTACTTCAACGGCCGCCTAACCGCCGCTTGTCTTGGCGCTCGGACACACGGGGGAAGCAGATCTCATCCATCCACCCATCCATCCATCCACTGCGTCTGCTGTTTCTGTCCATCCGTGTCTGTTCAGGTTAATTCCTAGCAACACTGTACGTACAATTCAATTAGGTTGACACAGGCTAAGTGATGAATATTCAACAATATTTTGCATATTTATTACCACAATGGTAATTTTCCTTAATGTGGTTTCTATATGGATGCATAAATTAAGCCATTTGACTCCATTTTGATGGGCAACGTAATTTGCATGGGGTAAAGTGTCAACTTGTTTGCAAGGTTGAAACCCTAATTACACATATAAGTGTACACAAAACATCTATTTTAGTGAGGCATTATTATTGGTGTGAAATATTAATTAGATTGGTCTTCAAGAGTTGACATGTAGCATTTCAACGTACTCTATAGTTGCCACACTATGATCATTGCAAAATAATTAGTGTGGATTGATGATAAATAGTGTTGGGCACTAAATCATATATTCAGGTGTGTTCTATTTTGACAAAATAATGTTATACTTTTAACATAAGGGCCAAAAACTTGCATGCTACTCTCTTAGACACCTAAATAAAAAACAACCTTATATCCGGGTTTTAAAACCATTTCATTGTATAATTACAAATGTAATGGACATGTGTTTAACATTTTGTACTTTAGCACAAAATGCACATGATTTATATGTTATATACCTAATTTCCAGTCTAAGGCATGCCAAGAGTTGTTAAATTCCTTGGAAATCTCAAACATAATGGGGCAAGGGGAAGGGGGGAGGGGCGGTGCAAGGAAAATATTGAAAAAAAATCTTGCTCAGTATTGGCTCTTTTGGTTTTGTAATTAAGTGTTAGACATGGGCCCAAAGTTGGGCATCTTCATGCAGCCAAAGGTTGGGCATTGAAATTTCTCATTTTGAAGTGTGTCAAGGAGTTTGATATTGTGTTAGATTGAAGTTATAAAAGTGGCCATTTAATTTTCTTCTTTCCCCCTCTTCCCCTTGGATGATGTGCCAAATGAAAAATGGCATTTTATTTTATTTTTTGTCCTTTGTCTCATGCCTAGGAATTTGCAGCCATATACTACATCTTCAACCGATTCCCCCTCTTGTGCATCCACATGAGTAAGTAGTGCAATGTAGAGCGCACCTCTAGAGATGCACATGCATTCAACTAATTTTCCCTCCACATATATAGTTTCCAGTAGAACTTATAATTTATCTTACAATAAAAAAATTTAAGAATATAAATACCTTACAACTCTATGAAATATTCAATTCAAACTTGTGAAGAGTGATGGAGTTTATACATGGGTCCTATGAGTATAAATAAATTTATGGAAACCTCCAAGAATATGACATGTCAAATTTCAACCTACTTCTATGGTTACATTTTGGATCCCATCTATTTATAGGAGTGTACATTCTAGAATCAACAGTTAAAGAAGAATGAAATTTGCATGCTTAGCTATTGAAAAAATTTGTCACCTCCAAAAAGTTAATCACACAAAAAATTGATAAGTATCTTGAAATTATGTTTCATGAAATGTTCACATCTCACAATGCAATATGATGATTCTACCACTTGAAGAATGTATAAATGTGTGAACTTCCTATCACTTTATAATGGTTTTTATTTCTCAAAAGACCCTTAAGCTCATGCTTAAATCATAAGATATAACATCTCCTAGAATGTGCAATACCCTCCACACTTCTTAGGGCTTAACAATTGTACAAGTAAAAAGACACACCTCTCTATAGTGTCTCGAGTGTACAAAGTGATTTGATGCAAAGGAGTAGAACTATCAAATAAATAAATAACCTAAGACCCAGCTATTGATTATAATATAGATGCACAGTATTTATAACCTAGTATGAGAGCTTGGAGAGCTTAGGAAGCTTAGGGAGCTTAGGGTTTCATCTATAGGCAAGACTTTGAAAATGGCAATTTCTTTTGTTCATTAGGTATGCAAAATAATACATGTTGAGTTGTGTTGATCCAATTTCAATTGCTAACTATACCCAATAAAAATCAAGTCGTCGTTCTTATTGTCATAACTATGCTCAATTGCTATAAAGGAGAAGTTGTAGGGCCCTGTGTTTTTAACCATATGGCACATCATAGAGCAAGCTTGAACTTGACCAATCATCAAGTGAATAACCGGATGTTTTGCAATGTACAGTGGACATTCAACACTCACATGTGTTGCTTCAAATGCTAAGGCAGGCATACCCAAAACCCTAAACCCATAACTCTCAATCAAGAATGAACAATGTAATGTTCCAAAGTCACACATTTGAAGTCCCCAATCTATTAGAAATTTGAGGACGGGTGGGTGTTGACATACTTGCCATTCCAAAGTTTCAAAATATACAACCATAAACAACAGCATATAGAGTGGATGGTGCGGAGGGGTTGGTGTTGTCTGGGACATTAATTCATATCATTGAGCGGGGAGAACCGGCCGCTAATTACAGATGAAGTGGTTGAGTTTGAGACTTATGGAACATTACCAATCATTTTACAAGAATCTATAGGATATACCTCAACTTAAGTTAGGAAAACCGAAAGATCACAACATGGAACCAGTTGAACTTGGAAACACTGGGATCTTGACCAATTATGCTCAAAAATCTCCCTACTCATTGATTTGTATATATGGGTGCGACAAGTCCAGACAATGTTAGGATGGCCCCATACATCAATTCAAATGCACAAGTGCAATGAGTCAGGATGGCATAAGCCCAAATTAGTTGCATAACATACATGGTGTTGGTTTTAGGTTATGTGTTGGCATTGGGTATATAACTAGGATTTAAGTATACTTGGATTCATGCATGAATTTTGGACAATTCCAACTGCCAATATGATGTACATTAGATTGCAAAACTACACAAATATGGTGGTTGACAAACATGGAATACAAACTTTCAAAGTTGTGATTGTTGTGTTGTGTTGTGTTGTGTTGCTTTTGTTGTTGTCGTTTGATGTAACTTTTTGTCCCCACAAGTGCACATCCTTTATTACTGACACATACAAGTAGTTTGTCCAAGTATATTTAAATGTCAGTTATATGTCATCAATCACTTTAGCAATACCAAAAATATACTAGTACACGCATCTTTATAAGGACAATATCCTTGTCGATCATAACCCATCACTCATCCAAGAGTGACATGGTTATCATAACTTGTCAGTATTATCCATGGAGATGCAATATCATCCATTATTCCTAGATTCTATCCATGAGTTGCTCGATTATGACTGATAACTAGGTCGAGTAAGTTAGGTGGATGACTTGCCGCTCCTGCGGCTATTCATCCACTCTCCTCTCATGGTTATCTAGTTTGCCATAGTTCTTCTACAGACACAACCAATTAGGTAAATTTAGCAAGTGTGTGGCTCAATCCTCGTAGACTTAATCCAATCATGACCGAGCTGCAAATTAACCAAGTTCCCAACTACACTAAATATGATATTCAGTGTCACTGACTGTTTGGAGTTATACATTGCTATATCATTTTACTATTGATGTAAACTTTTACGAAGTAAATTTCTTAATATTCTATAATGTCCAAACGATCAATTTGACATTTATTGATAAAATAAAAGATATGTAGTAAATAGATATACAACATTTTGTAATTCCAAATAGTAAGTGACACTAAATATCATATTTAATGTAGTATCTCTTATATGTTTGAAACCCATCTGGAGTGCCAACTGTCTCTTTAGAGTAGTTGGTTCTAAACACTTCTAATACATCTAAAGAATTGATGGTTTTTAATTGAAGAAAAATGAAAGAAAGAAAATTAACATGCTTGGAAAGAGGGTGTTGATAGGAATCCATTGCTACAATTTGTGCTTGGACCAGAAAAAGTTTGCATTTTCAAATGTCAATTATTAAAACTAGTTAGAAACTAGTTTCCTAAAATGGGGGTCACCGTCTAGCACCTCTAGGTGTTGAATCTCACCTTTAAGAAAAGAAATTAAGAATTTTGAGAATTTTAAAGTTTTTAAAATGCTTATAATGTGAAATGAATTTTCAAATAATGCTTCTTATAAATGATTTATTAGCTTCACATCAAGTTCTATAGATGGTGACTCCTGCAAGTGCTATAGATCGTTGTCATCCTGGGGAGAAGATCCATTTCAAATTTGCAAAGGAGGGATGTTGAAATCTTGTTAACTCATGTCAACAATAAGTGCATCATAGAAGTAACATATATATATATAACATTACTAAACAACTACATGATGAGCTCTTTCTAAAGAAAGACATTGTGATTAAAATACTCTGATAATCTACAACTACTTGTTAGAAAGTTCACAATACACAACCTAAGTGCCCCCCATAAACAGGAAAACCTTGAATTACAACAGAATTATGTTCATGTGATACTTGGTCCCATGGAACGCAACCAAGGAGTTGTGTGACATTATTGAACATAAAACATGAAACACCATATTCAAAATTTTGGGAGATTTCCAGTCTCCCAATTTGATGACAGTTTAGGTGGAGTCGACCTAAAATGTACCCAGTGGGTACATTTTAGGTCGACTCCACCTAAACTGTATTTTCCCAAAATCATGGAATTTTCCCAAAATTTCGAATATGGTGTTATGAGCCTCATGGGTTGCATTGAGGAGCTATATCCTTTGTACCGTTATTCGTTGGAAATAGAGTGTCATAACATTTTTTAGCCATGTGGGTTGGTTCCATGACCTTGGAATATGTAAATTATATACCATAAGTCCCCTGAATAAAGTAAGAATATTCATTTACTATTCATACATTCATGTTGAATTTGAAATTTTGGGTGGAGTTATATTCCCGGTACTACACATATGAATCACCGGTAATATTCCTAGGATACAGTATTCATCCCAATATTATTCAATGGAAATGCTATTCATCGCAACACTATATTGAAAGTACCAACACAATTCACAATATTCATACTATTCATACTATTCATCCTAGCACTATTCATTATTCATACTAGCGTTTGATTCTTCCTATTTTCTAAGTTTCTTCCCATGAAGATAAAATAGTGGAGGCCCATGTCAGATGCTACATATAGAATAGAACTCAACCGTGAAGCTGAATAATGTTACGGTGATTGCTACTAGTCTAGTGATGAATTTCAATCACCTGGAGCGTCCATAATATCCCGATATTGCAGTTCTATTGGAAGAAATCATGGATGGGTCATCTCTTCTGCAACTTGAAATCTTATAGTGAACATGACTTACTTTGCATCAACAAATTAAGTCTGTAAAGAGATCTGAAATAGCAGCAATCAGGGTAACGGTTGCGCAACAAAATCTATGCCTGAATCCCAGAAACCTAAATAAGCAAGTTGTACATGAGCTGCGCCTATATACTAAAGAAATTTTTATTGATATTTGGGATGGATCAGCTTAGAAATTGCAAGATTCCTTTACGGCCGCTGGGTGACGTACAACACACATCTGTTGATGTGAAAATGATGCATGTGGTGGAAGTTGTCGAGGTTCGTTGACCGCAGGAAATTTAGCGGTAAGATTTAGGTTCGTGTGAAGCTTGTCAGTTTCCATGCGCCACACGCTTCATGAAATGATCGAAGCTTCAGATCAGATCAAGTGTCTCTAAATTTCTTTTCCTCTCATCCGTGTCACGTTAGCCCAGTGATTGCAGACGTTGTCGGTCCGAGCTAATTGGGAGCATGAACTGCCACATGTGCGGATGATGATCTGAGTTTGTAGGTCTTATCCAAATTTGTTCAGAATGGATCTTGCGTAGAGAGAGTCTTACAAAGTACCCTGATCAGGGTCAAAACTTTGTACAAATTTTTAAAAGTGAATATATAGTAAGGTGAGGTACTCAAGTAGTACTGACAGATGTGGGTAGGTTATGGGATGCATCCCGTTGCATCTGTCGGAGTATACGTAGACATTGTCATAGTGATTCAGTCGACTAACTCAGACTGGAAATTAAAAGTCCAATCATCTATACACGGTCCTGCTGCTCCGGAGTACTACTGCGAAGTTAAGTCATTAGAATTACTGTATCTCAGAATGCAAGTCATCAGAAGTGATCAGTGTCGAGAGATTAAAATATCTTTTCAGTGCTTTAAATTAATATTAAAGACTGGATTATGTCGCACCAGTAAATCCAGATTGCAACCCTATGTTTGGGAAGGCATTGTATCAGTGTTGATGTGGTTCGATGTGATGGAATCAATGGAATATAAATATAGATATGAATGATTTTAGAGGTTGATATATTCAATGTACGCAAGGTTCGCATATTGTATTTCTTATTTCATCAGCATCGTTTCGCTCCTCGGATGCATTTGAAAGTTGAGTTGCATCTGTTGAAGTAGACACATTACAGGCATACAATAGTCGACCAAAGCAGACTGGGAAAGTCACCTGTACTGCAGTCTGCTCCGGAGTACTACTGTGGAGTTAAGTCATTAGAACTACTGTATCTCAAAATGCAAGCAACCAGAAGTCAGTGCTGAGAAATTCATACTATTCAGGGTTTAATATCTTTTCAGTGCTAAGTTCTTAACATTTAAGGTTTGATTTTATGTAGCATCAATGTATTCAAATTGCACCGCTATGTGTGGTAAGTATTTTTGACCAGTGTCGGTTCGATGTGATGGAATCAATGTGAACATAGTGTCACTGGTACATGAATTTACAGGTTGATGAAATCAATGTTCTACGCAAGGTTCGTATCAGCATATCGTTTCGCTCCTCAGATGCGATTGAAAGTTGAATTGCATCTGTCCGTGTAGACACGTTAAAATAGCCATACATTAGTCGACCAACTCAGACTGGAAAGAGTCCATTCATTCTTACAGGCTCCTGCTGCTCCGGAGGACTGTAAAGTGAAGTGATCATCAGCACTACGGCGGAAGGTTAAGGAACAAGTAACCCATGTAATTCCATCAGCGTCGGTTCAGTCCTCAAGTGTTTTAGAAATTAAAGTTGGAGTACTACTGCAAGATTATCAGACGACCATTGCAGCAAATTGATCAATTTAACTATAATATATGCTGATGTGAAGAACACTTTTAGAGATAAGGGTAGATTGAGGCTAGAACAAGGCATATCATGTCATACATAGACAGAGAATCTGACAGACATCAGTCATCGACATTTCAAAAGGAGTTCTCCCAAAGAGTAAGGCGGCATATCTAGTCAAGTGATGGGCATCGGTACCCTATTGGTACTCATAAGACAAAGTTATTCACAAAATTGAGTAACACTATGGTGGAGCTATCCAATCCAGAAGAGACTCGTAGAATCTGCATCAGTATTGCTCCTACCAAAAAGATTCTGATGCATACCGTTCCAGAAGGCTCACTGATCTCAAGCTGGCACCTGCAAACAAGCTTGAACCTCTTTGCAATCAAAATATATATTTATCTCGCACCATAAGTGCTGGATCCTCAACTAAAGCATTTGGCCTTATTGTGGCACTTCCAACTCCACTGACAATTATTTCTGTTAGGTAGGATTAGAAATTGTCTTATCCGGTTAGCAGTGGCAAGTTAGAGAACCGAGCTCAGATACAAAGCTAAGAGCAGTCAAAACCAAGTGAAGACTCTCTTCCTCTTTGAACGATCACATATACAGGCTCTCTTAATTAACTGTGTTAGCTAGTGAACCGAGAACAGTGTCTTGAGTATATGTTTTGAGCAGGTAGTCCAATCTTATCGCAACACGTGAACTTTATTGAGTCCGTTCTTCACTGGAACCCTTGCCATATAACACTCGAATATGGGTGTCCGATTGAGAAGAGTGACCACATAAGGCCTTCATTAATACAAATACAAGCTGCCGAGCACCCGGAGCTTCTGATTAAACCCTGCCTTTGACAGAGGAAGTAATCTCCCAAACCTTCCCCACAAGACCGCACTGACCATCAACTGTTGAGATGGTTTCAAAGAACCTGATCATAAAAATGATTCACTATTAGCCTCCAAAGTTGGAAGATCACAGAAAGCAATCAACGTTTGGCGTTCAAGAGTAACTGACAAAATGCTGCAAGTCATCATGCAGCCAGCTGCAGCTCTATCTGCATCTTGCCTTGTTTAAATTTGCAATGTAGAAGCAGATATTTTGTTGAAATACACTAGTTAGTAGTTCCCCTACTTTGATTAGAGGAGAGCTACCTTATTTAGAATTGCACTAATTAATTATCAGAAGGATACACTGTGTGCGCCATTCTAAACTGCTTAAGTTAGCCACAGTTAAATGCAAAAAAAGTTTCTAATTGCAAGCAAGGAACTAGGAGCACAAAATCCCAGGGAGGGGATTTCTGGAAAATTCTGCAATAAATTATCTAAATAATTCCTTGCATAACCTGAAAAGGCATTCAGTTGGATTCCCGAGGTTGATGAATTTCCTCGCACCTGGACCCGTATCCAAACTCGTCCAGCATTACTTTATAAGATGGTACATTTCTAGCTAGATGTTGATTCTCTCTCATCATTCACTTAAATGCCTCCATGCGCACGCAATACCACACAAATGAGCAGCTAATGAACACAAAATGAGTGCAAGACCTACTATGAACCGGCCTACTACTTGTGATCAAGTGACTTGCAATAGAATCTAATGTTAGATTATGCACCTGCCAACTTTCCATGCATGCGGAATGCCAAGACCTAGCAATGAATGGCAATGACAAGCATTGGAAATTACAGAATCAGGGCCAGTCAAGATGAAGTCAATGTTATAAACAGAAGAAAAAAATAAAATAAAATCAATTCAAGTAACTTAGTCTTACTGAGTTGCAGGCTTAAAATTTCAATATCTTCATGATGCTCAGCCTTCTCGACGTAGTACAACAAGGTGTGATTCTAAACAAGTCCTATGACCATGCCAAATCCCAGGATCCCTTCACGTCACTTTCTTAGAGTGAATTTGAGCCTGGGATGACGACCTTTCAAATATCTGTGTAGGCTAGGGCTTGCACTTGTGTTTCCGTTATCACTATGTGAGTGAAGTTGGTATAAACCTACATATTTCATGGCAAGGACAGTACTACCAAGGTCCAATGATCTAAGAGTTTGTCAAAGGATCTTTATGTAAGTTACTCAAGATCGGGACAAGTTACTTCACATGTGTTACTTACTGAGTTAGAGCAACTTTACACCAACCTCAAGTACACTGAACATCTGAATTAGTGTTACATTCAAATTCGTGTGCCATGTTAATAAGAGTGGTTTTTGTGATTTGTCATGTACGATCAAGTGTCATGTGACATTCTCACTAGTTACCACTTGGTGATTGCAAGACATGCATGTTCCACAATTTTTTATTTTTAAAATTAGCCCAACATTGCAAGTGAAGGGTAGTTTGCACGAAGGAGTGGTTGTGGTTTACTTTCTTTGATTCCATTTTCATGGAATAAATGCTAGCCAAAACCACAACCACCCTCTACCACATAAGCCTCACTTTGCGTGGTTTATAACGACCCTTAGGTGGTTCTTCATGCTCATTTGGCACCACAAGAGAGCTTCAAGGTTTCAAGGCCAATGTCCGGGGAGAAAGTGAGAGAGCAACCATTTTACCACTGCATTTGAAGGTTGTCAACAAGGTTAATAATCACTTTGATTTCTTTTCCAATTCAGAACCTAAACCATTGACAAATTATGATATGAGAGACCAACCCCACCATATCCCACAACCACAAGGATTGGCACACCACATGTGTGAATTGTTACATGATTAATTATTGGGGCTAACCACAACCACTTTTGCCACTAAGGTATATGGGTCTTAAGTGCGCTCGTTTTCTTAATCGGATCCCTATATTTGATTGACATGTGATTTGGTAAAGATAAAAGAGGAAATATCATAAAAATACATGCTCAAAACATATTGGACTACACCTTCCAATATTAATAACTACTATGCACTCAATAATGAGCACAATTGGGAGGACCTATGTCTCCAGTTAAGAAATCAACAAGCATACGCTTCCAACCCACTTCCAATACCCATAATTGAATCAAGGGAGGTCCGATTTTTAATCCAGTTTGTGCATGTGTTTCATCGTAGATTTGCTAATGCAACACGAGTTTTATGTTTAATATAATCGGTAGACGCTGGAGAACATGAAAAATGAAGCAAGCAACACCCACATACCTTAATAACCCTTAAATGCTCAAGCAACCTGAAAGGGTCGCCACATGATATTCTACTAGGTGGCAATCTACGTGGATGGAGAGGTATCTACTAGTGTAGGTTGGTGCCCACTACCACGTGGGCCGAAATAACATATAAAAACCTCATACTCCAAGCATGTAGGATTTTTTGATAAGTTGGCATTACTTGTTTTGGGAGGTGGTTCCTTGTGTTGCACAAATGAAAGAGCCAAATTTAGGAGCCAATATCTTTCACATATGATGCTCGATACATACGGAGATTTTTTTCCCCCCCTTAGGACAAGGTGATGGTTGTGCACAACTTGACAAGATGCATTTGAAGAAAAAAGCTTAGTACACATGTTGCTCGCTCCATGAAAAAAGGGAAATCTCCCAAAATGACCTCACGTGACCCCTCCAACTTCGAGGGTGACGGACTTCATCTACATTTGCTCCCAAAAACCCAATTTTTTTGGGGGGAGTAGCTCGTTTGTCATCCCCATAACATATTATGACAAAGTTGCCAACTTCCCGAAATCTGTAGTATGACTGACACGATCATGAAACAAAAGAAATGATCAAAGCTTTCTCTAACCGCCCCCCGCCCCCCCCATATGAAGGCCCTATTCATATGTCAAACTGACCCAGCAAAAGTGGTCCGATTGACTTCAAATTTTCCCAGAACACAGATATGGCAGTCTAGTTCACATCCGTACGGCCAGATTCGAAGAAAGCAGCGCCCACTTCACCACACAACAGAAATCTCCAGCAGTGGGTGGTGGAGGTGGCCGAAAGAGGAATGTGAAGGGTTGTTGAGGGGGTGAAGTGAGTGGGGTGCATTGAGGCCCTCCAAAAACATTCTTCTTCTTCTGCCTGCAGCGCCCATGATGAGGAGGCCTGGTGGCGTGGAGTGTGGAGTGTGGAGAGAACTGAACTAAGTAGTGTATATTTAGGTTAGCTTAGCTTAGCTTAGGCCTCCAATTCAACGCTGCTGCCAGCAGCTTTATGCTGCTTCATTCCCTTCGGGGCTGGGCTGCTGCTGTGCTGAGAAGGTAGGCAGGTAGGTAGCTAGGCAGGGCTGCCTGCATATATATATATATATATATATAGATACACTACTGTGGTGTGCAGGCAGCGGCACAGACACCGAGGGCGTAGGCCAGTCAGACCGTTATTAAGGAGCGACGGGGGCCGGGAGAGAGAAGAAGCCCTTGGGATCCTGCAACTTGCCCTTTTGGCCATTGTGCAGCGCCGCCCTGGCAATGCCACCTTAATGAACAACCATCACAGGGCAGGGGGAGATTGGAAAAAGGGGGAATGAACCCTTCAATGCTCTCAATCAAATCGCCCCCCCTGCCTGCCCACATTATATTCTTATTCTTAGCCTTGCCCTCACCTAGTGTTGTTTCAAAACCTAAATTCCAGATGTTGGCCGTATGTATGTATGTATGTTTCGAATCGAATGCACTGCAATGCAACTCAGGAGCCTAGCTCGTCCCAGCTGCAACAACATGAGGAGCCGGCTCCAGCCTTTTCAGGTTGTCTGAGGGGCTGATCGTGATGGCCCGATCACACCAAAATTTCCGTCCGGTTCTAGCCGTGAAATTGTTGGGGATTGTGTTCGTAAATAAATGTTGGGTCCACTACTGTTCACACTCTTATAATTGGAGATGCTGACGGTTGGTGTCGAAACTGGCCGGTGTGATCAGCCCCTCACAGTGGTTGTTTCTAGCAGCATCCGTCGGCATCTCTGGTTGTAATAGTGTGAAAAGCGGTGGACCGGCATTTGATTTCCACCATGATCCCCAACAAATTCAGGGTTGAGACGGACGGAAACGTCGGTGTGATCGGGGCATGCGAGCGTGCTCCGATTTATCCATGGAGTTTGGAAACGAATGTAACAAGGGGACGGAAAAGTGCGATTTGTGAATGAGAGCCACTTCAATGCCTCTCCGTCGAACCCATGACCTTCCCCGCTCCCTTACCCAAATCCCGCCTTGTTGTTTCTAGCCTCACTTGTCATTTCTTGGTAGATGGTAGTGTCATATAGCTACCACTTCTCTGCTTGTGCATGTTGTTCTTTCAGCACAACTCGTTGTGAGTATACCTAAGATCGGTAGGCTATACTATTTCTTCTATTTGTGGTGGGTGCTATTATTTTTACATTTTGTCACTAATTTAATTGGCTTGATTTGATGTTGGGCATATTATATTGTAACACCATGAGATTCTACAAAATAAACAAATTGGTATAGTGCACAAGACATTATATTTCACAACTTAACTTGGGGTTATAATCAAATTACTTCAGTTAATGTGGAGAATCCAAAATGCGATGTTCATGTCTAGCAGTGTCTGCATGACAATCAATCTTGAGATTCTTAAAGACATTGTTCACTTTTAAGAGCTCTCAAAATGCATTGGTGGCAAAACGGTGTGCAAGGAGTGGCGGCAAAATAATGGTGGAATCCTACACAGTGAAGAATGTTAACAACAATCATTTTGTACGACATAATTTGTGATTTATTTTTTAAAAAAAATCAATTAAAGCATTCCACCCTAATTGGATTCCACCTTTCTAATACCCACACTAAATAGAAGAAAGAGTGTAGCCAGCTCCAAAGTTTGGAGATTGTCTAAGAATGCGCTCCGTCCATGCACTTTATAAAACTACTAATGGATAATGTTGGGTGAACTACTCATGAGATATCATCATCCTTGAGAGAGCAAGCCATAAGATAGATGAGGTTAATGTGGGCACCTCTAGCCCTATGGAATCGTTTGGCCAATAGATTTGAGCATTAGAAGCTTGAGCAGGTTAGCAATTGCAAATCTAGACCAAAGAATTTGAAGTCGTTGAAATCGGAGTTGGGGAAGGTGTTGATCTAGGCTATGGAATCAAAGATACTAGGCTTCCCAATTTGAGTTATAGGGGAGAATTCTTTCATCGTTCGATGTTGTGTAAGTGGACGACATCACTAGCAAATTCTACATGGGTCATTTTCCAATGAAAACCAAGTTCAATGCTAATATTGACTATGTCGTGTCTCTAAAGTGGTCACGGGTAAGATAAAGTGTCGTCAAACTAGCTTTTTGTTATATAGAATACCCACAACACAACTTGGTTGGCAGCTCATAGCCACATGCCGCCTCCTACGTTGACCACAAAATCCAAGGGTGTCATAGCTCAGTGGATAGCCCTCATAATTATGGAGAATGATGATTGTACTTTGATTTTTATGAAGATGACTAACTCAAAAATCATCAAGGTGGCGGCCAACTCAACAGGTAATACTCACCCACTAAATTAAAGCAATTGTACTACCGATTAGGAGGCCAAAATAGGTGTCCATTAAGGAAGCTAGCCGAATTGGCCTCATCTACCTTACCTAATATTGATTCTCTAACCTTTTAGCAAGACATCACATTGTACCAAGGAAGCCCAAAGAAGCATAAAGTTGATTGTCCAATAACTCAACCCCTAACCTCCCACGCCCAATGTCTCTAAATATGTGACCTCAATTTCAACGACCGTAGCTAAAGATCTAAAGTATTTTTGACAAATCCAACTATATAGATGTCTGCAAGTTAGAGGTGACTACTCACAATCAAAACTTTAAATATTGAAGCCGTATCATGTAGGAGATTATAATAGGAATGTCAGAAGTGGTCTTGAGGGGGAAACGATTTAGAAAATAAATTGGGGTTAGCTATTTTTATCGAACCTCCACTCAAATCATCTCCAAATGACAAAATGTTACCCTCGTTCAAAAGAGGTTTAGCATGCATACTTAAATCAACTCACAAATCTTGAAACCATTTTTTCTTGATTTTTTGGGAGGCTTTGTAATTTGAGGCAGTGATGCCACAATTGTGCACCTTCCACATGGATTTGCACCCACCAACACATGTCCAACTAAAAATTCCAACGGTAGATGTTTAGGGTATGTTACGTTTGAGTGCTATGGAAATTTCCATATCAATTGGGAATCATTTGCACATAGGGATCAAAAAAAAAGTAAAAAAAATAGGATTTGTTGCCCTCTTGAACGCGGAGGTGACAAATGTCAAGCTAGCATTGGTGGACCAATTTCACTCTAACCAGTTGAGAGCACACTCCCAAATTTCAATTAATCCCAAATTTACTAACTTTATTGAATCAAAATTATCCACATGGCATAACATAGAAGACTCGAACATGAACATGAGGAGTAATTGAAACAATCAAGAAACCATCCGAATCAGTGTCAAAGGGGTCAAAGTGAAATTGCTCGCGACCAAATTATGATCACATAGGACATTAGAAACCTGCAGAAGTTGAATCATAAACTACATCAGTCTATGGTTGGATTAAGGATCAAGGCCGTTGATCTCCACCAAATCACGTTAAGCATTTTTCCTTGAGAAAATAACTACCTCTACAGTCCTTAGGGCCACTTCACATGCGAGACTGAGGGCCCATGACCATGCACACTCATTAGTGGAAAAGGCAGCGCCGGTCCAAGTTTGCTTCACGTTACGCTTGAGGGACCAACGGATTCAGCGATTGCAAGATGCATGTAAAGTCTACATGGATTCCTACATGGCATTGAGTGGATCATGTTTCATAGTCACTTGGACTATTTTCAAAAATCATTTCTTGGAGGTAGGCCTAACACAAAATTGGGAGAAAATTGTGGCACTCCGAAATATCATAATCAATGATTTATTCTATTTTATCATGTATGAGGACCTTGGATGAATAGAAAATCACTGAAATAGTATTTGGTTGAGAGCATGGTCACATAGGACTTCACACTACATTTGAGAGCATGTGAATGATTCATTAATAAGGGGCTTCATTGAACAACTTGCAATATTTGAATAATGATATGTAGTGTGTACATTTAAAACGGTTACAAAAGAATTTTGAAGTAAAGGTAGATTTACAAAAGGGGGTCCTAAAGTTTAGAGAATTTTTTGACAAAAGATGTGTCAGGGTCATCTAATACAAATTTTGATCCATCGTTGTCATATGGTAATAGTCCTCAATGACTCCCTTGTCCATTCTTGTTAGGGTTTGCATTTGGGTTATAAGACAAGCTAGAGGCTCTTGGAGTGCTCTTGGGCTCCCTTGAGTTTTGCTCTCTGGATTGTGGCTAAGTTATTTTGCTCTTGTCTTTGATGCAATTATTGAGTTACATGCTATGGATGAAAAAAATGTTCAATGTCTTTCTCATTAGAAAGTTAGCATGAATTTTACGTGTAATAAAGGCATATTCAATTCATGATTTATATTTTGTATTTGTAGTGAAGACATTTATCACATCGAATTGCAAATCTTAGTATAAATACATGAGTTTATTGTCGTTGGTACATATACATTTGTTTTTCTCTATAATTTCTCGTATATAGGGTGTTTATTAAATTCATAATGACCCATGCATGTCATTTAGATTTCCAATGAAGAATCCATACCCCCCCCCCCCCCCCCGCGCATACATGCTCTATTCCAAATCTATAACAATGTAGAAATGAGGTGGTCCACTTCATTTATTATCCACATTATTCCAAAGCACAGTGGATGTTAATGTATACTATCTAAAGTATTTGTAGCAAATGGGTAATTATCAGGAGCTAGGAGGGGGGAGGTATGGCAGACATTAAAGTTACCCCTACGAACTTGTAGGTCAGCTCCAGGCTGCGGCAACCCCCTAGAGTTCTTTTTAATTTTTTTGAACCCGGCCGAAAATTGTTGCCCGCCCCGCCCAACTTTGAAAAAAACATTACCCTTGCATTCTTGAAGGCCGCTTGACTACAAATCCCATATTGAGTGCACTTCACCTTCAAGGTCTAAAATCCAATATATATGTGCACTTCCAATTAGTTAAAAAGCAATGATCGGGATTTCATTCCGGAAGTGAAACCATCAATGAAGCACGTAATTAACTTGGAGGTCAAGAAAATTACAAAATTCTTATTAACATTGAGGTTATAATTTTTGTGACTTACCATTTGAAATCGTCTTTGTCATTCTAAATGAAACTTAAATTAGTGTGTTAATTTAGTATGTGTATTTTATAATATTTTAGGTGACGCCTTCTACTTTCACAAGTATTCATATGCATTCAAACTACTTAATTTAGTAATCCCTATCTTTTATCCCACATGTTTCTCTAATACCACAATAACAAACCCCCCCCCCCCTCCCAAGACACACACATAACAAATTATGAAGTCCACACTAAATGAAATAGACAATAGACAATACGACCACATGCCATACAAGAGAACCAACATTTGATGCTTTATATTTCGTAACACTTTGCATATGGTAGACGTCAATGTGTCCGTGTATATGTTGCCAAATGTCCCTAGCTCTCTCTCTCTTTCTCTCAATTCCATTTGTCGCCAATGATTTGTCCGTGGGATGTCACTTGCATTGGGTGTAGTTTAGGGTACACTTGGGAGACGTAGAAGTGCCTCTTCGCTCTTCAAGAGAGAGAGCTTGAGCATCACATCAAAAGAAGGTGAGGCTTGACACCGTCCAAGAGAGGCTTGCAAAGGGTCAATATGACGTGATCGAGTCAAAACATACCTTACCCTTAAACCCAAAGTACTACCTACTAGCTAGAAGATGGCAATGCATCCACCCCCCGACACAACTAAACCATCACCATTTGTCCACAAATCATGTACTCTCCTATGTATACATAAATTTATACAAACTATGATTTTATTTTATTTTTTAAAAGGAGAGTTTGTCATATGCAACATCGATTTTGAGTTTTGAAGATCATATGAGGATAGTTGATTCAAAGTAACCATCTTAAATTCACACACGTGACTCAATTTGTCTTCACAAACAATGTGTTTCTCGTCCAACAATAAGATTCAACATAAGACTGAAGAAATGTTGCCCATTAAATGATAAATTACATGTTTTTACATACTTGAATTTTTTTTTCCTTACGGCCTCAATTCACTACAAGCATATGAGACTCAAACAAATTGCTCGTGGTGGTGAGTTTTCTTGCAAACTAATTATTAACAATAAATGTTTAGAATTTTTGATGACACAAGACGATCTACACCGATGCAAGACGAGTTGCCTGGGACTATATATGCTCACAATGATTGAAAATTGCTAGATTTTATAATTTGAAGACAAGTGACGATACTAGGACCATGGAGGTGAGCACATAAAAAAGATTGCGTATGGAAACTAGACTCCTTGTATCCAAACACATCTCGCCATCCATCAGAACCATAATGCACCTGCTGTCTCCAAGGACGAATTCTGAATTTCTAAAAAGTCCACGTGTCGCTTAAACCTTTGCATCATGTTGTCACACGATCGGCCTTATCTCTATCTTTCACTATCGATAGTGAAATAAAAGCTAGTGCATGCGCGTGGCATCTTAATGTTTAGCACACGAGGACGTTTTGATGTCATTGATTGGAACGGCGTTGAAGAGCTCTAAACCATGTGCAAGGATCGTGGCCGTTTCATGATGTATCCTCCCCATGGAGGCAAGTGGGAACAATGGATCACTTCAACTTTCGGTGGTCCCTTGGGATTAAAAGGGGGGAGGGGTTCTTTGTGTCACTACCAGTATCACTTGAAAGAGGACCATTCCGTGCTACCCTTGGGAGTGCATGACAATAGGCACGTTGAGAACACTTGAAAAACTTACACTAGAAAGCGGCTTGTGATAGCAAATCTCAAGCTTCTTTTTTTTTCCTTTCAAATTCGCCGCTCAACCCCAAGCAACGGTGTCTAAGAGTCTTTCATTTGCATGAGTACTAACTCAACATCGTTTAGGGCATGTTTATGTGAAACGCGTTAGGCCATGGTTCTTGAGAATCTTTGAATTCTCATTGGTTGACAGTGTTATCGGCTTTCACTTTAGGTTTACATGAGGGTGGTTTTGGATCACAATCCCTAACATCTTTAGTGGATGAATAGCCTACATAGAATCCCAGATGGCAAGTTTGGATAATGTCGGTTGGGATTGTAGGGAATTTTTGTAGGGGGGATCTTGCACGGGTAGATCACTCTAAGGCATTTTTGTGCACCACGTGCGGCTGGGGGTTATTTGTTTTGGGGCTATTTACCTTCAAGGGTTGAATTAAAGCCTCCCTGTAATTACTTAAATTTCAAAAATGGCCCATTTGTTTGCACCCTTTCATTACTTATATTGTCCAAGTCATTGCAATTTTTTGTACTCTATATTCCTCTTAATTCATTTTTGGACAGATGGAAATCCCAATTATCATCCATCCCCGTGAGTCCTAAACCCATTTACATACCATACTAAACATACCTTCTAGGATCCTTATCTTCAGCCCCTATATTAATTTTACAAAAAAATAATGGCCCACATTTTATGTCCATCTAACTTACTTATAATGGGATTGTCTACATTTAATGGCCCCTTCATTATTTGGAATTCCTTTATAATTTTTATTTCAAATGATTTTAATCCTCTCTATATTATGCCGCACGTCGTTTTTAAAATGCACTAAGTGATCTACCCGTGGGATCTTGAAGGTAGGCATGACAAAATTTGTGTTGGGAATTTGAGTTTACACTAAGAGCTTGTGCCCTCCAAAGATTTTGGACTATAGTCCATGGACTAATCTTGGGTCTCATCCAAAATGCGGGGTATTATGGTCATTTAAGAGCCATGGTCTAATGCCTTTGGTGTAAACATGCCTTTAGAGTGAGTGGCCCAATAGTGGCATTTACCTTACTTTCATGCATTCACTTTACTTTCAAGTGTTCACCTTACTTTCCTACATTCACCTTAGGGTGCTTTGAGTAGTTGTTGTCATGAGCCCTGTATGGTTTGTTGTCGGGTGCAAGGACAATAAAGTGGACAACTCTAAATCCCCACAAAGGTTTAAGTGAAAGTGATTCAAAACTCTATTAAGTTCCTTGAATTGTGAAATGAAATCGTTAAAGCCAAGCAATTTTGTTTAAAAAATTTATTTAAAAAAATAGTATACATATTTTACAAGATGGTGCAAGTGGTGTGTAGGTAGGTGATATTGAATAAGTATTTATCTAAAATATTAAGTTTAAATTACAATAAAATTACATCAAATCTTGGGGGGGGGGTCACTCCCTTTTAGAATAAGTATACACATGTGATAACGTAGTATTTTATGGGGGCAATTTACCTACTATAATGAATTATAAGGCATGCTAATTTTCAAAATGATGGTAAATGATTGTCACTATTAACACCCTATGGGTAGTTCTAAATTGTTGAATGTTTGATTTAATGGTACCCTATGTTAATATTTGTAAAAATAAATTCCCCAAAGTCCTTAAAGTATACGATAAACTACAAGCCATGTTCATTGGGTTGGAGCTCTTACGAAGACAAAGAATAGTGAAACCTTGATCTAGAAGCCATTGGGGGTGATGATTTCATGAGTGATTTAATTTAACCCTCAACTCTTCACCAAAACATCAACAGTTATTTATCCACCCTCCATAATTAAAATATGGATTTTCATATCTAGCCCCTTGTTTTCATGATATTTTATATGTATCACTTAGGTAATTCTATGAGGTTATACTGATTTCTATATTACATATAATAGTGTTTCACACACCTAGAGCACTCTATGCTATATGTAATCATGTTTAAAAATCTACCCAAAAATATAAATTCATACCCTATATTTATTGCATGTAGTTCCGTACACGCCTTGCAAGGAGAGAAAGAGATTGAAGTGCCACGGTGCAACCAAAGACAACCATACATGGAGACCATACTTCAAACCCGGCACCCGACAAACACACAAGCACAGACAAAAGCAAGCCCAACTAACAAAAGTTGACCAATGCTCCCAATGGTGGCACACCTTTCTAACCTCGACCACCACCGGGATTCCATGGAAACCCTCCACAAATCTCCAACCAAGGCTTCCACACGTTCGATGAACATAAATTCTATGGATATTGTCACATATCTACGCGCTTATCGGCATCCAACCTCCCAAAGCTCTTCATATTTGTTAGGATATGTGTTTCTATGTTTTGTTCACTCTACTTTCTTTCAATAAGAGTACAAACTCCTACCTTGGATTTTTATCATCTGCCATATATGTCTACACACAATCTACCACCAACCGACCTCTTTCCATGAAAACATTCACATCACAAAGTTGCAACACAAAGCCACAACCATCAAGTAATACATCAACAACAGTGACACCCTAAGTGGTGGCTACTAAATCACACATTCATATTTCTCGTCGCTCCTTACACACCCAAGAATCCTCAAACATTACAACTCACTGTATAATCGAGGCAAAGTCTTTGGAGCAACCATACTTGTGCAACCATTACAATGGGAAGGTAACAGACTGACCCACCCTTTTCGACTACAACTATGCCACAATGGCCATCCACTAGGCACGGATGGTCGCCAAGGAACATCATAACACTACAACCGTTTTCATATTCAACCATGAAGAAAATCCGCCACCGATCAAACATGCATACATAAACACCGTCCTAACTAATCACCAAGTACCATTCAATATAGCCACACGTTGGAATGGCCAAATTATCTATACAAACATGAAACCAATATACCTCCATCGTATGCATCCACAACCTAAGATCCCCCCAATGTACCAACTCTTTAAAAAAAAAACATACTCACACCCAACATATCCGACCCATATAACATCTTTGTTAGAACCAACAATAAACAAGGCACCCCTCTAGAATACAAAGTTAAATTTTTCAAAACATGGCCAACCACTTTAAAACATACCAACTTAATATTCACACACACCATGCAACCCCTACCCAAAGCATCACACAACATTCACATCCTCAAGTACAACCCGAAACAATGCATCTACGTGGTTAGCTTGTTCATTCCCCCAAACGAACATGGAGTAGGCAACATAGCTAGCTCTGGTGTCTACATCCTAGCCAACAACCTTTGAATAGCAATGTCTCCTAGGCCTACAAAACATACTCATGGCCAAACTAAAATGCCTTACAAATAACAATCACCACTACAAGACACCACCCCCAAGATACCATCATCCTCACAAATAGTCATTATAGTATCTACTTATTAAACGACCACATAAGAGACCCATCATCCCAACACAACCACCTTAACAAGTTACTCCTCTCAGTCATAGTCAACCAATTTATTTGGTCACCCACAAAATCACAATACAAAACTCCATGCACATATTGGCAATATAAGCAATGAAATAATGGACCAAATAGCGAATGATGGAACCGCCTTAGACTAACATATTATCGACCCCCCTCAACCCCGTTACATGTAGCACACATCACACCATATTGGCTAAATGGAAAAATGAAGCACATGCATGCACCATCCGCAACCTACAAGCGTACATAATCAAAGTCCACCGAGAGATTGAACTCGCAATAGTCAAATAATAAATTACCTACGTAAACAAAAGGGTTTCAAATGACCAAATCGACCAAAAACACTACAATCACTTTTGGAAAGCCCCCAAAATCTTAGATGCCCAAACCACACAAACACTTGAGTTTTGATATGCGTGATGCATGGGTTTTTACTGTAAAAGCAATTTTTGGCCAACCACACATCCAAAGACAAATTGCACATTATACCCCCAACAACACTAGAGACACATGGCCCCGCCTTTCTGTCCATATGCTCGAACTCACACATAAAAGGACTATGCATTGCCCATCATAATAACAATGCACACCAAATAACACACACACTACGGTCAAACAAAAACACACAAGATCCTACGCCCTCATCAATGCAATTCTAGACCCCAAGACATCGCAGTTCCCGAATGGCTAGTCAAACGTACATGCACCATCTCCCCACGTACATCCATGGCTAGCCTTAGGCTAGACATTCTATGTGTACTAGGCGCCTCCATAGATACCCCCCCCCCTCCCCAACACCAACTCTACCAAATGTTATACGATTCTTAGAATTCACGTATTAACATAGATTCCCCACCACTTCACATAGAGAAAAATTCACTCAAGACAATCCACTCATACAAACACTTAGAATCACAGAATGGCAAGTCAACCCTCTCACCACCATCACTGCAAGTGTAAGGGAAGCCATCCATGAACACTCAATCCAGTTAGAACACCTCAAAATATACACAAACAAGGTTTAATGACTCATGAAGCACATGCACTAGAACATCATCAAATACTTCACATACATAGTAACTCAACAAAGTAAAACTAGACAACAAACAAAACCCCGCGAATTTAGAATCGCGTCATACACAATGCCCAAAGAAGCCCATTTTTCGTAAGGAAAGATATAACCTTATTGTGAAGCTTGGTAACACATGATCACATCAAGGAAGAACAAGCACCCATTCACGTTGGTGTAGAAACACACCAATTTTGTTTTTATTTTATAATATTTTTCTTTAGACATTTAGAGATTACGTACTGGGCACCGCAGTATGGAAAGTGCTCAAAGTTACAATTGCTAAAGAAGACCTTCATTTTCTCTGAATTGTAGTTTATTCCATAATATGCAGGGAGAATTCATGCTCCATTGAACAATGCCATTTTGTGAGCAACCTACCATTGTGGAAACAACGACATTTTGCATTAAATTTTTTTGTTAAGAAATGATCTAGCAAACATCATTTGGCAAAAAGCATTCAAACATCAATATGGTATCATGTCCCGATCACACCAAAATGTTTATCCGGTTCCAGCCGTGACATTGTTGAGGATTATGTTCAGAATTAGATGTGGCCTACCACTTTTCACATTATTATAGCCGGAGATGCCAACGGATGGTGTCTAAACTAGCCGGTGTGATGAGCCCCTCAGCTCTTCCTTCTATAGTGGGCAAAATGGGAGAGATAACCCTTAAAATGATTTTAAGAAGATCTGCCAAAGAAATCCCTCCCCAATGGTACGTTATGTTGAAAAATAACATTATGGTTGAGAAATATTACTAGACTATTAAAGGGAGTTGATGCCACATAATTTTTCTACCATGCTCTCATGCTTTTTGTGTTAGGCCACCTCTTTCTAGTGGGCATGATGAAAGATCCAGCTAGCCATTAGAAAGAAAAAAAGGAAGCGACGTTGTTCTCTTACACTAACATGCAATGTTTGGCATTGCCTCTAACCCATGTCCACATGGGCATGGGGGATAGAGGTGGTTAATTACCTATGTTCATAGGTGGACTATGGGTTAGAGAGAGAGAGAGAGAGATTTGGTTTTAGTAAGTTTTTAGTTTAGTGGGACCGGGCTTGTTTCTTTTCAACTTTTCTTTTGTTTAGGATGATATGTGTTAAGGGTTGGTTCACATGGGTCCCCAAGTCCCAAGTCCTACTCATGTTTGCAATTCCCAACAGAGTTCCAAGTTTTGAGCCTCCAAATCCATTAAAATATGGTTGATTATCATCAAAGTCGGATCTTGATTCTTTTATGCATAAATATTTGCAGTCCCAATTTTTAACACGAGTCCCAAGCCTCACCTCCAAAACAAGTTTTGCCATGTAGGCATCCATGTCATGCTTGGGACTTAGGACTTAGGACCCGTGCGAAGTGGTGAGTCCCAACTTCCATGTTCTCGACGGCTAAGATTGCACAGAATGACCTCAAGTGACTTGGGACTTAGGATTTGGGACTCCATGTGAGCCAACCCTAAGTATCTTACGGCAAGTTGTGAGAATGACTCCATCAGCTTATGGGTTTCAAGAGTAGGCATTTGGACATCTTGGAGACATTTAGTGGTTGTGGTGTGTATGGTTCTTCTTATGCCAAAAGTGATGATGATTGGCGGTCGTACTTCCCAACCTTGTTGGGTATGTTGTGGTTGGAGTATGGCGTATTCACAAGCCACAACAATTTTGAGGAATTTGTCACTGGAATAGGTGAATTCAAATGTTTGTACTTTGAGATTTGGACTAAGTTATGGTCTGACCATTAAACATTATCCACTTGTTGCCATGTAGGATGCCATATAAAATTTTCATCCATGTGAATTTCCTCGGTGTATAATCACATATACAATGTATTACAACTAAAACTATTATTTAATGTAACATAAAAATTAGTGTGTCATGTTGATCAGAGTGCTCTTCGTGACTTGTCATGTAACACCAAATGTCATCTAACACCCTCTCTAGTTGTCACCTGGTAATTGCAAACCAAAAAGAAGGCGAATTGGTCATTGATGAAACGTGTGGGCCACATTAAATCAATGTTGTTTAGTGTAATAGGATGTTTAGTGTAATAATGATAATGAAAAGAGGGTGAACAATACATGCCCAAAGACGACGCATCATGCATCGTCAAGCCAAAATAACAAACACAAGAGCCACGTATTCAATGTTGGGCGGCTTCGTATGTCAAACAATAGCATGAGATTCTCTACGTTTCTAATGCTAGACTTGGCTACCATACCATATCCAAGATAGCATGAATCACAAAGAATGGTGTGAAGAGGTAAACTTGAAGTTGAGCCTCCACCCATTAGCCCATTGATTAGAAGTGGCCCACTACTAACAATACACGTAAGGCCCAAAACTTGCAGGTAATCTTCACGGAAACCAAAAGATTCTCTCAAAGATTCCAAATCGTGCATTAAATTCGTGGGTTAAAAGTATCGAGGCCCGGGTACAAGTTCAGTACAAATTTGTCGGACCCATGCATTTAAAGTCCACCTAAGATTGAACTCAAAATGACAATTTACCGTCTCGGGCTTGTTTAATTTACTTAGTAGAAGTTGTATCACTATATTCGGTAATAGGAGACTTTTTCATGATTTTGAGACTATTTAAGGACATGATTTTCAAATAAAGAACAAGAACAACACAAAAATATGCTCGATGTGACTTCATAAAGCAATTTGTGTGGGTAGCACTAACCAATTTGGCACAAATACATGTCATCATAATAAAAAAAATTGGACAAGATATTAACCCATTTGCATTTATTTTGAGACTTTCCAAAGTCTCTGATTAACGAATATAGTGATTTGTTTGAAATCCACACAAATCGTCCTCTAAGGAACTTGGTGCATGCATATGAGAGAGGATGAGGTAAGAACATGAAGTTTGTGGGTGTTATTCGGTTCAATTTTCATGTTCTTCGGGCCTCTACTGATTAGGTTTACGCAACAAAACTCGTGTTAAATGATCAAATCTACAATGACGCGTCAACTGTACAAAAGAACTGGATTGAAAATCAGACCTCCCTTGATTTAGTTATGGTTATTCTCGGGGGGGGGGGGGCACTAGCGAAAATCGTAGAAACGACATGCGATAAAAAAAATAGGGTCTAATATATTCATTGTAAATCAATTTTGCAAATAACGTACATATAATATAGGGGATTTTTAAATAATGAAACATGTTTACATGTAAAATACCATCACATATAATTGCCTCTTTTATCTAGTCAACACATGTAAAATATCGTGGAAACCATTATTAGGGGTAGCAGGTGCAGGGTAGGGTTTGTGCTAGTGGATGAAAAGAGGTCATTTTTTGTTAAAAAAACTTGGATGGATGACTTTGCAAGCTAGCTGAATTGAACGTTACTGAACCTATGTATCCAATGTGGAGTTTTAAAGATTGGTTACTTGGGGTATAAGGAAAAAAAATGCAATATAAGTAAAATAGGGTATTTTTAAATGATTCCCCAAATATTTTATAATTACTAATAGGGTGTATTAAAATACAAGCATTTACCTTTTTTTGAAAAATACCATACCTTATAATATTTTCTACAAGGTAAATAGCCCCCTGATAAATAGGTCATGAGTGCACATGTATGCAAAATATAAGAGGGAGTGCACCCCCCGAGTGGTTATCATAAGTGGGTGTTGTACTACGTATTCATATGCCACACAAATTACAACTCATAGTTATGTACATGTATGGAGGACCTTTGGAAAATATATAACATTTGTACTTGTATGGTAGGTTCACTAGATTTTATAATATAAATGATTAATGTTGGATGAAACTAGGATGAGTAACTTCCTCATTTTCCTTGTCTCATCCATATAGGTATGGAAGAGGCAATATCAGGGTTGTGGGATTGGTGGTTGAGTTACAAACGAGGCCACCTCTTGCTTAGGGTTGCAAGAGGAACGACATGCACTTCTTTGTGGTTGATGCCTTTGTTACATCATGGGCAGCATCAAATTTGCGAAGGTGTTGATTCTTAGGTGAGTTTTTCCTCAATCATTTTCGTATCATTAGCAAACCTCCAATGTGTAATTTGGATCAAGCATTTAGGGGTCACAATTGTTGCAAGTTATGAGGGTTGCATGTTCTAGGACCAGGCATGGAGATTGGTTTATGTTGGTATCAAAAGGGAACCAACAATAAGTGACTTACAATCTTATGCATCATTTGATGATAGATTTAAAAACAATAATTGCATTAGCTTTTATTGTAGACACATGTTGTAGACTTAAATGCTTGTGAGTTACATCTAGGGGATGAAAAAGTCTCCAATGACTTCATTAATGAATGCTAGGGTTTTACATTATACATATGATAGGGGTTCATTATTATTCAAAAGTATATTTGTATACTTATGTTAATGACTATATATGAATATAATGTTTTAACATATACATATTTTTACTTGTATCTTTTTTTCTTATCATTGAGATTGTACATGTATTGCTTGATTTTGACTAAAAAAGAAATGAAAAAAGAAATGAACTTGTATATAGGGGGTTTTTAGAGTATGTTGTGAACACACGTGGTTATTGGTTTTTTTAGAAAGGTGCACCCCCAGGAGGATGTGATAATGTTTGGTGTTGATTCTTAGGTTATAAGATAAGTTGTTCTAAGTAACATAAATACCTCAAATTTGAAATATGCTTTGGAATGGTTTTCTTTCTTAAAAATAATGTAGTCTTGTTTAACACCCAAGGGTGCATCTTTCATTATAACCAAGAATCATGTGAATTCACAACATACTCTTAAAACCCCCTAGTATATAGTTTCTCTTTGTAAAATTCCACAATACACATACAATTAGTATTATTATTATTATAAACAATATGTATACATAAAAAAATTATATGTAGTCATTAACATAAGTATAAAAATAACCTTTTGATGAATAATCAACCCCTATCATATGTATAATGCACTTACATGCTTACCCCAACTCCCAATACGACACCTGGTGGTACCATACTTCAATTTCAAAGTGAACAATGGAGGGTGCAATTCCAATATGAAGTAATTGAAACAAAGATTGAAGGCACAATTTTATACGATAACTTAACTCAACACCAACACCACATCTATGACCACTCAATTGATATGGGGACAAGGGGAAGGGAGAGGGGGTTGGGGCTTCAATGCAATACAATAACCTCCCACTTAAGTATGCAACTTGAACCTACAAAGTTTGTGCGTACTTAGCTGGTAGGTGCGTACTTTAGGGTTTAGGGTTTCCCAAATCTCTATTGCTTGTGTTTCTCTATGGCCAGTAGGTGCATACTTTAGGGTTTAGGGTTTCTCAAATCACTTGTGTTTCGCTACAATGTCAAAGAAACCAAACGGAAAGCGTATCAATGAGCATCAATGTTGCAAAATCATCTCGAAGCTTAGCAGAACAAAGCAAGTTCTCGACATTGAGGATCAGCTGCTCTACCCTAAAGTTCAAACAGAAGCAGAGCAAACATTCAATGACCTTAAGAAATCATTTGAATCATTCCAAAGCAAGATCCGAGCAATCGGCCTCAAAGCCAAATGCAAAAAACTTCAAAACTTATGCCAAATGACGATTCACGACATGTTCAACTAATAAATCTTGAACCCTAATTTTTTTGCCAAAAAATGCGTACTTAACCGGTATGCGTACTTAAATGGGTGCGTACTTAAGCGGGAGGTTACTGTACACAAATTTGTGACATCCAAGGATCTCCCATATACGAAAACCTTCATGAATGTGTTGCTAATTGAGCCTTCAACTGCTAAGAGAATTACTTAAGATAGATGGGTCTTAATGGTTTCTTTTTTTCTTATGACTAGCGCACTTCTCCAAGGGTATCAAATATGCGATTAGTACAAGATGGTTAGGAAATCCAAATTGAGGCCATAGCCACTTCCTCACAATTCTTTGAGCTCATATGAATATCATTATCAACGTGAAGTTCTCGTGCTCATCAGGTGGTCATGAAGTCCCCACTCACCCACCCACCCACCCACCCAATTATGTTGACTATTGAGTCTAGAACGACTATGAATCTAAAACCAGAGGAAAATATGGCATACGAGTGCACCTCTCATGCATACAACATCAAAACTTGACCCTAGATTAGTTTGTTGCCACTTTGTCTCAAAAGACATGGACTACACTAACTCAAGGTCTTTAAAATTAATTATGCTGTCAAATAAACTAAATGTAACATCATCCGAACTGCATACTATTTTAGGGTTTATACGTTGGATGAATGAGAGGTTTGCTCGTATGCAACAATTCCCTCTCTCTCCCCCTTATGAAAACATTGGATAACTTAACTTAGGGCCAGTTTACACTACGGTGGAGAAGTCCACCGGTCATGAAAAAAAGGGCGTTTCTCAATTGTGATTGGTCGAAAATGCAACTCTTGACCGGTGGGTGTTTACACTAGGTGAAGAAAACAATGGTGGTGAACTTTTCTCATGGATGATAAAATGACATGGCCGCCTACATGGCGGCACTTTTTGGAGTTGGGCTTCTCCGGAGGAGGAGTTTCTTGTCCGGCCTCAAGAGGCCGGAGAAGCCCAACTCAATAAAAATATTTTATTGCCTTTAATTCTTCTCCGGCACATCCAGCATTTGCCTCATATAACCATGTCTTGGCCAAGCATTCTTGACCGACCGGGGCCTTCTCCACCGTAGTGTAAACCGGCCCTTAAAGACACACCCACGCTCCTCCATTTTATGAGTGAGTCCATACCGTCACTTGGCCCATGATATTTGAAATTTTAATGCATTAATGTCAATATACGGGCCCGAAGCTAGCGATCCGTAAGTGCTTAACTTAGAGGCCTTTGATAATTTTGGTATGTTAGTGGGATTGTTCCGTCATTTATCACTTCTTAAATCTCCTTACCTTCCTCTTTCCTTCCCATGGAATACGAGATCTAAGCCACCTTGAAGTTCGAGCCACAATTTGTTTCCATATCTAATCTACCGATCACGGGGTGGGATTGCAATCAAGCTAAACCCCCTCCACTAATTACGCGGCATGTGCTTCCCACACACTTTGAACCCTATCTTCACCGTGGCCTTCCATTGGGTGAGACATGGGCCACTCTTGCTTGTCCAAGGACCAACTAACTTATGTTATTCGGCCAAGTCAAATGCTCGGCTACGGCCTTTTTGCTATTTAGTGTGGGCTTCCTTATTCCAAAACTTTTGTTGACATCCATTTAGTCATCTTCACATTATGTGGTACATGTCATATAATAGAGAAATTAGTGTGGTGTGCAAGGTTACATTTCACAATCAAATGTGGGCTTAGACATGCAAGCACATATCTATCCAAGATTTTTTTAAACCCTAAAACGGTCTATTCATGTCAAGCAGTAGTGGCATGAAGACATGACAAGCCATGTTGATGTATTTCTTGAAATTTTAGAGAAGTGTCTTGAAATCATGGTAGAACACCTACATAGCATTGAATTTGGTTGCAAGGCACGGCATTGTGGGTGGGGGACTCCCACAAGCATTGTGCCCTTCTTGTTTTGGGCGGGGCCCTTTGTGAGCTCTAGTTAGCCTAATTATTATTCGTAAACAACAACTTTTAGTGGTGAATGCCACCAGCTCACCAACTCACAAACTGTGCGGTGTGTTTCTAAACAAAAATGATACTCACAATGTCGTTGGTCTTCAAGAGTCAAGCCCCACGTGCAAGCCAACACCAGGCCAAGCATGATAACTACCTTCATTACAAATCCCGACATATGGGGAGTGGGAATAAGTGGCCAAGTTTCCATATATTCCGACATACTCACATGTTCACTCCCCATTTTAAAAGGGAGCAGCAATGGAGGGGAGGCCACGCATGTTCAAAAACGTTGGTTTTGAAATGAACTTAGGTGGGTCAAGGTTAAAGTATTTGGGCCTTGACATGTGCCTAAACTTGGGGAGCTAGGATTTAAAGTTGGTCCCTCTTTCATTGGGTGAATCGTATGAATTCAACTCCAATCTAAGTTTTTCAAGGTGGTTTTGTAAGGCTTAAAATCTATGTTTTCAATCATAGTTGGATACGGATGGTTTTAGCCCCCCACCTCCAAATTCTTTTAGCTTGGCCCGTTGAACTCCATTTCGAAACCATCAGTTGTGAATGCGTTTGGCCTCCCCTTACGAGGTTGAGTGATGTTATGTATATAGTCTTGAACAACATTCTTCACACCATAACCTACCATGTACCAAACTTTAAGTTTTGTTTTAGAATACTACCAACTACACTAAATATTGTATTCAATGTCACTTACTATTTGAGATTCCGCAACGCTATATCTATTTATTGTATATATCTCATATTTTACCAACAAATGTCAAATTGGTTGTTTGGACATTACATTACAAAACAATTTGGTACTAAAACGCATCAATTGTAAAAGATATAGCACTCTGTAACTCCAAATAATACTATGTGACACTGAATAACATATTTCGTGTAGTACATCAAAAATTGTCACTTGCACAACATTGTTCACGACTCATAACTTGACTTAAAAACATGCACTACTAGGATTGTGGGGCCTAGAATACACTTCCCATTCGACACGAGCAGTCAGGAGAACACGACCCCATTTACAAGTGTCGAGTCCAATCTACGATCGTTGTACATCGGACTCGACACTTGTACATGGGATCATGTTCTCTTGACCGTTTGTGTCAAAATGGAAAGTGTAATCCAATACATTCATCATCCCAATCAGTGCATGTTACTCTTCAAAATCACGCAATACAATAACGTCTTACTTAGGAGTTCAATTTCTACAGACAAATGTTCTCATTCAAACACTATAAAACACGGACGACTTTGCTCGGTAAAATACTACATTCTCGCAAAATAAGTTATAACATTGCGTAACTCCGAATAGTAACACACACTCGGTGTAGTGATCATGGCGAGGTCATCGCAACGTTCTCTACATAGATGAGATTCTAAGGAGTAATTAGAATGCTAAGTTAGATTCTTAGAGTGGATGCAGATTCCTTAGGACAATCTGTATACACACAACTCAATCGTAAAGTGTTGGGTACTCTCATATTCCATGCTCGGAAATTAATTTAACAGATCCATTTAATGCGACGTAGGCCTTGAAGGACGGATTTGGAAAGGAGGAGGAGGGATGTGTCAGAGTCGTGTCCGGGGGACTTTAGTATTCAATCCGTATGTTAATTATGAGCCTAGCCGTAGTAAACGATAACTAACCAACCCTTTAATCCCTTTAATCTTGATGATGCGATTTGGGAATGTGGATTAGATGAAGATTTGACACACAAATACACCTCTTCGTCTAATTAGTGTGGGTTTCCGTTCGGAGTTCCGTGTTGCTATATGACTTTTTTCACCAACTAAGTTATATCATATTTTTCGGTGTGCACATATACTAGTTACGTTAAATGTGATGTTTAGTGTCATATGGTGTTTTATGTCACTGTGGTAACCTTTCTACTGACGAGATTCTCATGAATAAGTTTACATATATTGGCATGGGTGATGGATGATAATGTTTAAGTTCATCCATTGCCCAAAACCCTACTTGTGGATCAGTTCCTTCACTTCCCATCTCCTTCCTTAATGAGGCTCCCTATACTGTGCGCCCTAACATATATGTAATGTAATATTGTCATGGGTGATTGAAACTTGGATGAAAATTGACTTAGTGAGTGACGATAAACACAACGTTGTGAATCTATAATGCCGAGAAAAATTAACAAGGAATGACAAAGAATGTCAGGTTAACATTTGGTGTTGGTGACACTACACCGCGGGCTCACAATTAGTATTGAGCAAGACAATATTAGAATTGACGACACTAAATAACACATTATGTTATTTGAGTAAAAATATGATATTCTTGGTGAAATGTTATAACAATGCGTAATTCCAAATGGTAACCCACACTCATTAGATAAAAAAAAAAAGTGTAGACAATAGGAGGATCAATACTAATGTCCAAAGAGAGTTTTTTGGCATGATCGGTCGAGACCCTACTGTTTCCAAGGCCAACCAATTACATGTTGACATCTTTCAATTTTTCTTTGTTAATTTGAGGTAAATTTCTCTGAAACAATTGGTAATTTTCCTGAAGTCTTGAACTTCAACCGGTTCAACTGTAACTACACTAAATATGATAGTTAGTGTCACTATGGCGACTTTTTGGATGACACTTCTTATGAATAAGTGAACAAATATTGTCATGGATGATGGATGAGTTCATCCATTGGCCAAATCCCTACCTTCTCTTGTCGGCAACTTGTGATGAAAATATTGTCATGGATGATTGAAATTTGGATGAAAAGTCACTCGGTAAGTGACAGTATTTGCAACACTGTAAATCTATGATTCCCCCTAAAAATTTACAAGGAATGACAAATAATGTTGGGTTGACATTTAGTGTTGGTGACACTATACCGCGGTTTCCAATTAGTATTGAGCAAAGACAATTAGAATAGGTAACACTTAATATTGTCCCAGGGTGTGCACTATTCATTAAAACCAAGCATCACATGCGTGCATGCCCCTTATTAAAATACCCCTGTATACATTTTATTTTTGCTAAAATCAAGCAATATACTTACAAATCTCATTACTTCAAAATACATTTCCATACATACACAAGGGTCCAAAAACAAATACAGAAATTGTATATAACATGTGTACAAATGTTTGGAAATGCAAAAATATGGCCCTATTATATGTATAATATCAAATCATGGATTTTTAGTTATAAAGTCGTTACTTAGTGGATGAAAAAACACATGATTCTTGGTCCAGGTCTAACTTGAACGCGTAAACGTGTAAATGCGTACTTTACATATATTTTTCTATAGCCTCATGTATATCTACTTCTTGCTTAATAGCAATATGTCTCTTGTACGTACATTTTGTACATGCTTGTTTTAAATAATACCCCTTTTGTGCACCCACGTGTATAAATACAGTACTTGAACAGTGCACTCCCTGGGAATATTGTATTTAGTGTAGCAGCCGGCTCTCCCCATTCATTGATTAGAACGATAGGGGTTCACATACCCTATGTATGGAGATCTCTTAGAATCTAGCTACCATTAGCTAGGATAAGAATTAAGCCCATACCATAGTTCACGTTGTTTATCCAATCACAACAAGGATCATAGACAATTGCCTCTACCCTAAACATTGTATTTAGTGTCACTTGCTATTTGGAATTACACAATGCTATAACTATTTACTACACATCTCTTTTCTACCAGCAAAGGTCAAATTTGGACATTATAGAACATTAACATCTTTGATTGGTAAACACAATAGTAAAAATATATGGCATAGTGTAATTCCGAATAGCAAATGAAACTGAGTACTATATTTAGTGTAGTTCTTTGTCACTACAAGGTGGATTTTAGGTGTCCGCTATTCATCACAAGCTACATGGTCACTTGTTCACGATTATGTTTAGTATGCAATGGTAGGAGGAGTTACTGCATACAAAGGTAGCTCTTATTTGTCCAACATAAAAGATTTTAAATAGTATGCAACCTAAAAGATTTATTTAACTTTATTCATCGATGTTGAGATTAGCTGTTAAGAATCAAATTAATCCAATCCAAGTCATTTGAGATGAAACAACAACAAATTTATAGGGATCAAGTTTTGAGGTTGGATGGATGTGAGATAGGCTCTCTCCATATGCAATCCACAAGCCATCTCTCTCAATCAATTGTATGCAAGTGAGCTCCCACCGTCAAAGTTGTGTTCCTTTGAAGAGGCGAAATATTTGCATTCGAGCATACCTCATTCATCCATGTTCATACTATGGTGTCTAATAGGTTTGTGGTCTTTTCATGCTAATCGTGCCTCGCAATACTTTATTGGAGTCTTCAAAGCTAAGTTTAGTGCCAATAAGCTTCAAACTAAACCTCCAAGGTACACACTATTTGAAGCTCATTCGAGGGTGTTTTAGTTCGGTGGATGTGGGTTATGCATGTTTGCAAGAAATCCCTCTTGCCCCTTCCTTCTCCGTCCAAAATATGGGGGGGTTTACTTCATCCTAATCTCATAACACACTCTTGCACTTGCGTTTCTTGGGTCCCCCATTGAAACTTGATTTGTTAGAACTTATGGCCCTTCCTCCATGGCAAAAGTGAAATAATCTTCAGCCACATGGTTCAAGTGCAAAGGAGAAATCGTCTTGAAAAATGTTGCTCTTGAAGGAGGAATTTTGCACCATTACTCAACACTGAGGTGTTGCAACCTAGCATTGGGAATTTTGGGAGCATCATGTTCTAGTTATAGTGAGTCACCTTCACATAAAGAACAATTCTCTTCAAGTGGTGGCTACACAAGCGTGAAACTTAGCATTAATCAGTTGCAGGGTTGAGTTACATCTTATATTTAGCATATGACATGGGCCTCCACTATCTTACCTTCATGGGAAGAAACTTAGGAAATAGGAATAAAATGACACCAATACGAATAATGAATAGTGCCGGTATGAATATTAAGAATATTGTGAATATTGATGATATTTTCAGTGATACAACAATATTGTTATGAATAATACATGATGGATGAATAATGTGTTTTTTTTGGTGAATAGTGCCATGATGAACAACAATTCCTATGAATGGTGCGGGGAGTATAACTCTACCCAAATTTCCAAGTCTCAACTTGAATGTATGAAGAAGAAAAAAATATTCTCACTTTGTTCGGGGGCCCACAAAGATACAATTGACATATTTCATCGACATAGAACCAACCCACATGGCTGAACAAATGTTATGATGAGAAACTATATGTTTTCCAACATATGTGTCCCCCCCCCCCCACTCAAAACCGGTAAGAAGGTTTGAGATACAATTTTTTCATGGAATAAATAAGAAAGTGGTGTGATGGCTAGGCTCCTACTTGCATGTTGGGACCCCCCACATGGTTGGCACCGAACGTGGCTAACCAAGAGTCCTATTGGTTTGATTATGCTAGCAAGGTGTTCTAGACTTAAGGCTTTTCCCCCTTTAAAAATGGATCACACCCACTAGCCTTAATAACGTTAAGTTGCGCATGGGTGGGTGGGTGAGGGGAGGGTTCTTTTTTAATATGTATGGACAATGACAACCACTTCCGTTTCTCAAGCATCTTAGGGCCGGTTCACACTATGGCCAAACTTCGAGAGGAGAAGCGTTTGGACCAATGAAAATGCATAAATGTCCGAAGTCCGTCCTCTCGGCCTTCACACTAGAGGCTGAAGTCCTAAGGACATCGCCTCCAGAAGAGCCTAGGTGGCAACACTTTTAGGAAGTTATGGCGCCAAGAGTTCGGCCTCTCAAGCAAAGTTTGGGTCGAGCAAAATGCTCGACCTAAACTTCCGTCGAGAGGCTGAACTTTTTTTCATTAAAATATTCAAAATTTGACAGTTTAATATACTTTTTTCAGCCCAAAGGCTTCTCCTCTCGACATAGTTTGGTCCAGAAAAGTGACACTTCTCCTCTCGACTTGGGCACAGTGTGAACCGGCCCTTAATATACTTAAGCGTTGCGGTTACTAACCTACTTGCGAGTCATTTCTCATACTTGCTACCAACAACTAGGTATCCACATGTCTTGTTCATCATGCTTGGTTTTAAATGCTCTCTACCAACTAACGGGGGGGAATCGACCGCTAGTCACAGACGAACCAGTCGAGCTTGAGAAATAACCGGTCGAAGTTCAAGACTCCAAGAGCATTACTGATGGTCATTCTAGAAGAGCTTATAGGAATACATCTCAAATTAACAAAGAGAAAAAACCCAAATAAGGGCCGGTTTACACTATGGACCATGAAGTTGTCCCATGGCGATCTAAGAGCGTTGATTGGCTGTTGAAGTCGTCCCGAGACAACTTTGGTTTACACTAGAGAAAAAATGGCAGAGGGACCATGAAGGTCGAGGTCCCCACAATATAATTGTTAAAGCCTAATAAATGCACTGACATGGTCCAACGGGTTTTGCGTTGAGAGAGGCAAGAGAGGTGGTCCGGTAGGAACATGCAAGGGCCCATGGCAGAAAAAAATGAAGTTATTTTAATAAAATTTTAATGAATTTTTTTGGGGGTTGTGCGTGATATGGCAGCTACCCTTCATCACAAAAATGTTATAATTCAAAAAACTAGTGTAACGTCCAAATCCAAAAAAATAGAAAAAAAACGTTAAATCAACTAAAAACGATGAAAATGTTAAACGGAACATAAAACAGTAAAACGGTAACATAAAACAAATTAAAACAAATTAAAAGAACAGAACGTTGAATCAAAAGAAATCATTAGAATGTCAACAGGTAATTAACCCGGTTGGAGTCGAAAAACACTCGGACCTCGACCGACGAATGTGCCCAAAGACTGTGCTTGAGTTAATAAGTTACCATAAGCTTCGCACAAAGAGTGCCTAATTTAATTTGGTCCCACAAATTAAAGCATTCAATGACTTAATAGGTCACCAAACGGAAGCGATTTGCAGGAGCCACACGGGGAGTGTGAAGTACCTAATCCATATAGTGTCAGCTTTAGTGAATCTCCTGGTGCCTGTAAAAAGGCCCTCATCACAAGTGCCAGTGTTGAACGTACCACAACAACAACATCATCAAGGTCCTCCCGTGCTCAAAATTGAAGCCCTCATATGAATTTCATTTTGAAGGGCTCTGAAATTTTAGCATTGCAATTGAAGGGCATATCTAAATCTAGAACGTCTGTGGAAATTTTTCAAATAAATATAAAATTTATATTAAAATTATGCATGATTTGCATGGTACATGCTTCTAGTTGCACCGAAAGGATTTGTATAAGCTAGCTGCACCAGATTGAATCAGAAGCTTGAGTGGTCCCAGATCACCGAAACTTTGAAGTTTAAGAGAAACTTAGAAAGTATAAGCTACACCGGACTGAATCAGAAGCTTGACTGGTCTAAGTGATCGGAAGCTTCAAAGTTCAAACCACCGGAACTTGGAAGCTAAATCATTCGGGAATCGGAATTCTCGAGTTTTGAACTAATTCCCATCTGGATATGAGATCTGGAGCCCAAAGTTAGACAGCCGAAGTTAAACAACTACTTCAGATGATGAACAGTACTCGAAGGGTACTATTTATCCAGCACTTCAAGTGATGGGAGCACTTAGACATGAGGATTATGTTTTGAAGGGTTGTTTTCCTTGAGGTATTTTTTGAAGTCCCAAAACCCATTTGAAGGGCACCGAAGACTCCAATTTTGAGCACTGAGGTCCTCAGCAAGCTCAACAAATTCACTTAACTTAGGGCCACTTCTTCACACACGAGCCATGAGCCGTGACCATGAGATTGTGAGAGCCCAAAAGAAAGTGAGTGTCCAAAGGCCGTCCCAAGACACCTCCAACATCATGTTGTAGTGTGAAGTCATATGTGACCGGGCCCTCACCACCAAATGCTATTTCGATGAATGTCTATTCACGCGGGTACTCACGTATGGTAAAATAGAATAAATCGACGGTTGTGAGCGTTTGGAGTGCCGTGGTCTCCCGGTTTTGTGTCAGGCTTGCTTCCAAGAGGTGGGTTTTGAAAGTAGTCCAAGGGATCATGAAACACGATCCATTTGATGCGATGTAGGAGTCCATGCGGACTTTACATCCATCTTGCATTCACATACTCTGTTGGTCCCTCAAGCGTAGTGTGAAGCGAATGTGGACTGGCTCCACCTTTTCCACTAGTGAGAGTGCTTGAGGTGTAATGGTGATGGGCTCTTAGTCTCATGTGTGAAGCGGCCCTTAACTTCACTTAGGGCCGGTTTACACTATGGACCAGGAAGTCGTCCCATGGCGTTGTAAGAGCATTGATTGGCTCTTGAACTTGTCCCAGGACCACTTCGGTTTACACCAAGGAAACAATGGCAGAGTGACCATTGAGGTCGAGGTCCCCAAATGACATATTTTAAGGCCTACTTAATACACTTACATGGTCCAACATGTTTTGCGGTGAGAGAGGCAACATAGGTGGTATGGTAGGAAAAGGCAAAGGGCCCGTGGCAAAGAAATGTCGTTATAATATTTTTTTTGTGAAATTCCTTTTGGGGGCTTTATATACAACTCTTCCCACTAGGTGAGGTTCACAAGGCACATTTTTCAGCATCTATGTGTTGCAATGAATCTTGAGAAGCAAGTCCGCCCCACAAGACATATCATTTCTTCCATGCCCTACCCCTTAAACTTGCTCCTACATGTTTCACCAAACAATGTGGGACATCTAGAACTCATGAATTCGAGTACACATGTTGAAGCAGGTTGCAAATAATGCTCAATGTACAACACAAGGTACATGTCACATGTAAATTACATTGAATATGTACAAATTAAATCGTTTTTTTTTTTTTTTTTTTTTTTTGTACAAATTGTTGTGAGAAGATTTGCAAACCACATCTTTGACACATTTAACAAGAAGTGAAGACAAGTAAAGCCCAAGAGAAGACAAGAGAATGAACAAACTTGAATGTTTTTCAAAAATGCCCTTTTTGGGTATAAATCAAAAAAATCAACACATTCACTTTTTGATGCATGGTCATTCTTCTTGCTCCACATTTGGTTTACACCTAGAGCTTAGGGGCGGTTTACACTATGGACCAAGAGCCATGACCATGAAATTCTAAAATCTGTGATTGGAGAGTAAAGTGCTCTTGGTCCCATTTGGCTTTACACTACCTTGAAAAAAGGAGAATGACCACTAACTTTGAGGTCCCCAAAAACTACTAAAATCTGCCATTTGGATAATGTGCCATGGTCCAACGGGTTTTCCGTTGAGGCGAGGCAAAATGCTCGACTCAACGGAAATCAAGGGAGCCGTAAGGCTGAAAATCAGCCATTGGCCGAATTTTTTTTAAAATTTTTTTTTCCCGATTTTTTTTGGGCATGTATTAAAAAAATCAGCACCTTCACTTTTTGGTGTGTGGTCATTCCTCTTGGTCCACATTCGGTTTACACCTAGTGAAGGGCCCATGAACCATGAAAACTAATATTTTAGTAACTCGGACCATGGAAGTCGTCCCATGAAGTCGTCCCACGCAAAATAGGCCTCTTACGTGGGACGACTTCATGGTCCATAGTGTAAACCACCCCTTAGAGCTTAGAACTTTCAATGCTGATTTTTTAAGAAGTCGGACCATGAAAGTTGGAGCATGAACTGGGACCATTGAAAATGGCCCTCTTCCATGGTCCGACTTCATGGTCCATAGTGTAAACCGTCCCTTACCTTATGTTTAACTACCTTACGTGGCCTAGGTGGTACTTATGGGTCACTTTTTGGATCAAGGCTTGTGTCTTTTTAAGTTTGTGCCAAGTCTAGCTCCGACAAACTTACACTATGGCAGTACCTACAAGTGGCTCGCTTGCCAGGAAGAGGTTCAACCCTCCTTTTGACCGGCCTCGCCTTTGTGCCCAGGCCAGCCCCGCCTGCCCGACAAAAAAATTAAACTGACAACTCTAGTGTCACGAGTGACATCGAACTAATCTTGTCAGTATTTTTGGGAACCCATGTAAGGTGGACTATGCCTTAACAAAACATGAACCGTTTATTATTATTATTATTGGTTTGTGATACATACACTACTATCGTACGAGTCCTACGTCGATGAAAGAACGATGTAAATCTACCATTGTGCTAGATTTGTTGGCTCTGTCTGTAGGACAGAGGCTATGCATCAACTTCTTCGTTTCAATAGCAAATTTCCTAACCACTTTGCGTTCACACTTGGATGTTACTTGTTCTTGTTATTTTTGATCCACTTTATTTAATGTGGATGTTAACTATAATTATATATGTATATGTGTGTGTGTGTATATATATATATATAGAACTATAATTGCTCCCTAAAATGCATTGAAAGAAATCTAGTTAACTATAGTTATTTCGGCAGTTCTTGATTATTTATTCTAAAAACTTCGGGTGATATCAAAATCCTTGACTTGCATTTGAGAAGAAGGTGCACAAAATCCAAGAAAGGTTTGGTATAGTAAATAGCCATGGATTGGCATGAACAAAGTGGACAACTATAATTGTAGTCTTTCATAGTAAAGGACAGAGCCTCACGGTTCTACCGTTTTCTTGTCACTATTCTGATTACATAGGCCAAGTTTCCAGTGACATAGGTCAATTTGCCTACAACTTTATGTGGTTGTGGTGATAGTATCGTTCAACGCCCGTGTCAAGGACCCCTTCCCGATGCGTCTAAAGTCACGGGCCCGGGAATAATGGGTCATGCCAAACTTTCCATCGTGAGCCTCATACATTCCGACAACTTTGTGTGTCGGGGATAAGGGAATAAACAATTGGCAACCCAACCCACTTAGTGAGTGTGGATTTCTTCTTGCAATCTTTCAATAATATTCTTCAATTGGGGGTTGGGGTCTCGTGGAGCCAACACCTAGCCCTTCATACGTGTCGCCGTTTTAGTCCGAATTTGGAATGGGGATGGCCAACAATTACTTGAAACGGTAGTGAATGGAGTGAACGATGTCCAACAAGAGTGAACAATATCGTGAAGAGCGTCATGTCGGAATCCGGATAGGTATAGGAAGTTTCAATTCCGTAATATTGTTATGAACATTCAAAGTTTAATGACTAGTTTTAAGGATACATATTATGTCATCTCCCAATTCAAGATATGAATATAGTCCAATGGGACGTAATAGATTGTATTATGGACAAAGACCAAGGATAAGAGGTTCTACTTTGGTAGACCATTGGTATGTAACCCAAAGAAAGTCATTCTCCTTCGTCTCTTTGTTTCTCAATTGGTTGGTTAGTAGTAGTAGTGGTGGTAGTTGTGGTGGTAGTAGTAGCAGTACTTATTATTTTGATTAGTAGTGGTGGTGGTGGTGGTGGTAGTACTTATTATTTTTATTATTATTAGTAGTAGTATCAACCCTTTACTATGTTGGAGTGCACTCTAATGAACTTTTTGCAAACCACTCTTAATGTCAAGGGCATTTGAGTTTGTTAGGGCCAACATATAATACAATTGACTCTTGTATATGGAAACCAACTCTATAACCAAAAGGTTCAAGGAAAAACGGATCTTCATTCTAACAAATTACGAGAAGATCTACACATGGTAACGTTGAGTTTCTTTAAGTGACAACGAGTGGCATTTGACTATGGTACATACACCGGACCATACTTATAACAAGAAATCCACATCAAAAACTTCGGTGATTATATTGTGGGCGCACACTATTTACCAACCTACACTAGTATATAACATCGCAGGCCCAAGAAATGAACGATCGTATCTTGTTCAACTCTAGAATCACCATGAAACTTCCTGTAAATCATCGTACCTTTTATGAAACTCCTCAAGATAGAATTTCTTGCCACCAACAGGAAAAAAAATTAAAAAAATAACATTGGGGTTTCGTTTATACACCGATGTGAATGGGAGCCCATTCTTCAATACCGTGTGAAACCAACATACTATGTTACAAGGCTCTTTTGCCAAACAACCCTCTCCCATGGTCCCAAAATTATGGCCAAAGCGCCAACTCGAGCTTTGGAATCCCGCCAAGCTTGATCAAATCGTCTCCTTGGTTACACCGTTTGAATGCCTTGCCCTCCCCCATTGGTACTTGTCACACTTGTCATTGTTCACAAATATTCAATACCGTAGTTAACTAGCAGGTTAGGCAACTTGCTGCCTAATATTTAATTAAAGTTCAAAAAGTAGGTTCGGCGCCTAAAAATAGTATATTCATATTTTCGGCAATTTTCTCTTTTAATTTTTAAAAATTCGGCTTACATTCATTTTTTATTTTCTATTTCAACTTATATCTTGTACATCTCTCTTGCATTGAATGACAAGTAAGATGTGAGTGAAGAGTTGAGAATGCTCTGTGCTTTATGCAAGTAGAGTGGAGTTGTGTTCAACAATGCATATGGGATATGTAAACTTTGAGGTGAAGCACCTAGTTAGACGTCATTTTTATAACACGCATAACTTCATAGAGTCTTCAAATGACATAAAATTTGTTGGAGGTGAAATATTACTTGATTTCTAAACTTTTCTTAGACCAACAAAATTCCAAAAAAGTTGATCTTCTATGCACAAATGAGCTCCAAAAAACTGTTATGAACGCATTTTAATTTTTTGATCTTTACACGGCTGCAATGTTTTGTCCATATCTTTTGCATAAAGACTTATTTTGACACAAAACTTGTTGGAGGTGGAAGAAGGATTGATTTCTCAACTTTTGTTAGTTGGACAAAATTCTATAAAAACTTCATCTTCTATGCTCAATTGGACTCCAAAAATTTGTGTACAACACATTTGAAAAGCCTCACCTAGAGTCTTGCTACTTCTTAACCCATATTCTTTGTGGACTAATGTACGTGAGCTTGATTACAAAAGGAGCACCTTCTCTCTTTCAAAATTTACATATGCTTCCACTGTAAGTAAAACTCTAGTGAGAAGTAAAAATTTCTTACTTTTTGGCAATTTTGAAAAATAATTAATTTTATATTCGGCAAAAAATGCCAATAATATTCCAAAATTTTAGACGTCTATTTTTAGAATTATTTTGTGCCGAACCTGCTATTAAACTACGGTAATCAATCACAAGGACCAAAGTAGCCCCACTTTGATTGGGTGGTAGGTAACTACACTAAATATGATAGTTAGTGTCATACGGTATTTAATGTCACATACTACGGTAACTTCTCGGATGACACTTCTTATGAACAAGTGAGCAAATAAATAAATATTGTCATGGATGATGGATGAGTTCATCCATTGGCTAAAACCCTACCTTCTCTTGTCGGCAACTTGTGATGAAACATTGTCGTGGGTGATTGAAAGTTGGATGAAAACTCACTTGGTATGTGACAGTAATTGCAACACTGTAAATCTATAATCCCTCCAAAAGATTTACAAGGAATGACAAGTAATGTTGGGTTAACATTTAGTGTTGGTGACACTATGCTGCGGTTTCCAATTGGTATTGAACAAGACAACTAGAATTGGTGGCACCACATGTCATATTTTAGTGTACTATACGCCCCCCCCCCCCAATTTGTAGTAGTTAATATTTAGCATTGTTTGATGGTGAGTGAGTGGATCATGAAATCCACGCTACCGAACAAGATGGAACCAACAAGTCCCAACTCCCAAACAATCGGATAAGGGCAAGAAGTTAAGTGATCGAGGAACAATTTGCATTAGGGTATGGGTCTATGAAATGGAGACCGTCTTTCAAAAGGAAAGGAAGGAAGGGCATGTTGACACTAGTGACAAGTGATCATGGCCTTGGTTTCTTAAAATTTCCCATTGGTTGAAAACTGAGTGATGGTCTCACTTCATTTTAAACAAGATCATCAAAAATAAAAGCAAGCATGTTAGAATATGGATGAGAAAGTTACGTGGAATCTTACATGTCCAAAATTGGATGATGTTAGGGTCACCTTGATTTTGCGGCAAGAGAACCCAAGTAGGTTGTCTTAGGGTAAAATAAGTTGACCATGCCAGAAGGGAGAAAACTATTTGTAATCAATTTATTGGTAAACCTTGTTTATATATATATATATATATAAGTCCTTTTTGGTTATTTTCATGAAAAAAACACTATGTCCTGGTCTAAGTCATTAACAAGATTGCTTAATCTTGGAGAAATGTATTCCTATAGTCCCAATCCTACTTTTAGATTTTTAAGGTAATTATCATATTTTGTGGATTATATTGTCATATTGCATATAGATTGCATATCATAAAATTTCCATATAGAAACTATGGAGGGCTCTCTATTCCGACACAAAATAATTATCTTCACCTCAAATTTTGCCACATGTCACATTCACATTTGCTAAAACCACTTGTATCCCACATGGAAACTCCGTTCCAACACACGTAAAGATGAAATATAGAGCCCTCTACAACATCATTACATCTATGAGTTGTGGGCTTCCTTGGGTGAATTTTGCATACAAATAGAGATCCACATAAGGGCAAGTTCACATGGGGTCCCAAGTCCCAAGTCCCACTCATGTTAGCAAGTCCCAACATGGAAGTAAAGTTCCAACTTTTGAGTGTCAAGGAACCATTAAAATATGGTTGGTTTCTTAATCATCAAAGTCAGATTTTGATTATTTTATGCAAAAATGTTTATGGGACTTGTGTTGAGAGTTGGATCTAGCTTTTTGCTCGACCCAACTCTCCACACAAGCCCCGAACCTCACCTCCAAAAACTGCAGTCATGCATGCTTCCATATCATACTTGGAACTCAAGACTTGGGACTCCATGCAAAGTGCTAAGTCCCAACTTCCATACTCTCAACGGTGGAGATTGCGCGGATTAACCTCAAGTGACTTGAGACTTACGACTTGGGACTATGTGTGAACCGGCCCTAAGATCACACCCCTTGGGTGTATTTCCTTGTCATCGTCTCCAATTGGATCCCATGTCGATTTGAATATACATTGGTCTTCTTTGTGAATTTCAAACCGAGACCGACTAGTCATTAGACCTCTATACAAGAGTTGGTACATATGATGTTGATGCTCCTCCATGTTGTAAACTTCGTCACTCCACAATGGATGTTAAGAATATACATATTACACATTGCAAATGGCCGATTCCCACCTTAGTCCTTGACATGAACCGTCCCAAAACTCCCAAAACTTTGGCAAAGGACACCACGCAACTTGGTGATGGCGGTATTAAATAACAAGAGTAAGGGCCACTTCACACACGAGACTGAAAGCCCGTGACCATTACACTTCAAGCACTCTCATTGGTGGAAAAGGCGGAGCCGGTCCAAGTTCGCTACTCCACACTACGCTTGAGGGACCACTGGGGTAGGTGAATGCAAGATGATGGATGTAAAGTCTACATGGCATTGATTGGATCATGTTTCATGGTCACTTGGGCTATTTTCAAAAACCACCTCTTGGAGATAGGCCTAACACAAGACCAGGAGACCATGGCACTTTGAACGCTTACAACCGTTGATTTAATTCTATTTTATTGTGTGTGAAGACCCACGTGAATAGGAATTCATTGAAATGGCATTTGGTTGAGAGCCTGGTCACACATGACTTCATACTACACTTGAGGATCTGTGACCACACTACTACATGATTTTGGAGGTGTGTTGGGATGGCCTTTGGACAGTTTCTTTTGGGCTCTCACAATTTCATGGTCACGGCTCTTGGCTCGTGTGTGAAGTGGCCCTTAGTCTTGAGATGAACTGTCCCAAATCTTCCAAATCAATTCATATTGAAAGATAGTATTGAAATATTCAGCTTTGAAGACTCCGATAATATTAATAGATAATATAGATATTCCAACATAGAGATGATTCACACCAAATACAAGATGTTAATCCTTACCAACCTATTCATAACTTCATAAGCCACATCGAAATGATTTTGGAAGCCCCTATATGAATATCAAAACTTTAACAATTTGTATCGTCACATATCATAAATGAATACCAAGTTCAAAATGTAAATGTCTACAAAGTGTAGGTGAGACGTACCTTCAATGTAAGTCAAACATTTTTAGTTGTCCAAGTATCTCCAACTATGACATGTAAGGTCCTTGTGATGAGATGTAGAAAATGGCATATTTTCCACATTTTCCACATTTGGAATGTTATGTATCTTTGGTATTACTGATATTAACAAGATTTAGAATCTCGCAATGCATTTATATTTGATAGTACATGTAATGCATTATTATAAAATATTGATACAATTTTACATAATACAAATTAAAACATGCATGGAGATGACTCTCACATGTGATGGTTTGACTTGAAGTTGTCGCCCCTAGTATCATGAATGTGGTGTGGATGTTTATTAAAATTGGGAATTTGTTTAGTTTAAAAAAAACCTATTTGGTCAAAAAAACTGCAGTTTTATTTCCAATGGGAATTTGATAGAACATTCATTTACCGAAACGGAATCTTGAAAGTAACTAAATCATTCAACAATGATTTGTAAAAGCCATCCTTGGAGTATGGTATATGTTTGTATCATGTACTTGATAACATCACTCATATCCATAACATTGTTCTATGGGGACTCACAATATTTCACATGATATTCCCCACATTTGGACTGTATGTGAGGAATATCCGGGAATATTCCATGGAATATTGTCAGTCCCACAAAACATTGTTATGAATATGAATAGTGTTATGTTCCAACAACTACAACATGTACAATATAAAAGCAAGCTTGTTCTTGAGCAAGGGCCCTACAAGCAGTGTGTATGTTTGACAAATTTCATGTGACGTTCAACCTCAAATCCAAAGTGTCACGTGACGTTTCAAATACAAAAATGAATGTCAATTGACATCTACATTTTATTCCAAAATGTCATCTCAATTTTTGGCTTACACAATATTTTAGAAAACTAATATTTTGAATAATAAAAAACAAACTTGATTTGTAACAAAAAAAAACTATCAATCGAGTGTAAGTATCCTTCGGTCTCGCATGTTTCTCCAAATGTTGAAGATGGTAGCCCAATCCATTGCATCCACTTCAAGCCCACAAAGAGAAACATGCATAAGAGCATCAAGGGTCTTCAAGTTCAACCTATTGCGCAAGTGGCTTTTGATTGCATTTTGTTTGGAAAATCCTCTCACAAATAGCTATACTTGATGGAATGAGTATAATTTTTTGCCAAAGTTGCATAAGTTTAGGCCAATTTGTGTGCCATTCCAAATTGCTACCACATATGCGCCAAGCCTCAAATATCGTTTTGTTCTCACACTCATGTCGAAGTGTTTCCGTAAATTCCAAGAGTTCTCCCTTACACATGTCACTCTCTTCTTCAGTGTATTGAAACATTAGTCTCGCTCTCCGATCACTTTCTTAGCTTCCGGTTACAAAGGAAATTGCAAGAGCAAAGTTGAACTTAAGTATGTGAGTGAGTGTAGGAAGTTCTCCTACTATTATGGATTATGTTTTCCGGATACTTGAGCTGCACTTTATAGTACTCAAGTAATACGTGTCATTTCAATTCCTAGTGTGTCAATTGACGTGTGGTTTTCTTCTTCACAAGTCACAGTACGTGTCAATTTCTAGATTGTGCGTGTCAATTGACATGCATTTTTTTTTTGTGCAAGTTTTTGCGTGTCAAAAGAGAAAAACTTGCAAAAACTTTGTCAAACATATACACTGCCTACAAGGGTTGTGTGAGGTGTATGAGCCTCGTGGGTGGCCTTTTAAAATTAATACTAGTTTCTTAGATTCCTCCGTGCCATAAAGCACCATGATAACCAATGTGTTCATGAATCCGGCAAAAATCCACCCCCTTTAGGTTTGTGCCTGGGTTATGCCAACTTAATCTCACACGATGAACTCAAGGTCTCAAATTATGATTTCGGGGTTAATCCAACTTAGAAATAGAATCTTTGAGATATATGCTTAAGTATGACAACATTTTCACCTTTTAACTTACATGGGTGCCACATATTCATAGCCTTGAAAGGCCCCCCTCAAGTTGGCTATGAAAGTCTGGATGGGGCTTGCTATAAGTGGGTCCGGTAAATAATACCTTTTGTAAGTTTGGTGAAAGGAAAATATAGGATGAGTCTCTCATTCATCCAATACACATGCCCTAATATAGTATGTAGTTTGTTGCTTATTTCTTGTAAAGATTTTGCGACTGTAAATATTTGATATGTCTTATATATATATATTTAGCCACTACATGAAAACATGTGCCTAATTGACACAATCCAAAAGAACCAAGATGACATTATGCCATTTAGACCCGCTCACAAGGAACACATTTGCGTCAAAACAATCAATACTTATTCCTTGCATGTGGGTCTATATTATGACAAGATATCATATCAGTCATTTTCAACCGCGTTAGTTAGAGTTTAAACTTGTGTTTGCTTGTAGCAAGTGCTTGCATGCTACAACAAGTAGAAATCATGGGTCCAACCAACACAATCGTCAACAACAAAATTATAAGAATATCAAAAAATGGGTACATCCATGATACAAAACAACGCAACTTTGTTGCTTCTATATTTAAGTTGTCTAAAATTGTGTTGTTACTTGTTAGGACCCCTTCACTCTACTAGAGCAAGCATGCCTAAATGCTAAATAAATGTTTAGCGTGATGCAAGATGGGGCTTGGGAGAGAGTTTTGGTGGCCCATTGGTGGGGCTGTCACCTAAACCACAAGCCCCTTCAAGCCTTCTCTTTAAGCTGGTGTGTGCTCAATGCAGATTAAATCCCACATTAAATTGTGAAATGCAATGTTTTGCACACTATAACATGGGGGTCCCCTGTTTTGTACTACATTGTGATGTTCTATTATAGTGTGCACCACAAGATATCTAAATTAGTGACTAAAATCTAAAATTACAAACCCACACTAAATAGACGTAAGAGCGTTGCCTAGCTAAGGACACAACAACATGCAACATGGAGGCAACATGGCAATATTTAGCATGATGCAAACTGGGGCCGGGGAGAGAGGGGTGGTGGGGTTGCCTCCTCTTCAAGTTGGTGTGTGTTCAATGCAGATTTAAGCCCACGTTAGATTGTGAAATGTAACGTCTTGCGCATTACACTAATTGCTCAATTTTTACTATATAGTGTGCACGAGGGTGCAAGCACGGTAAAGTGGATAGCTGATCCCTACCTAGTGTTAAGTGAAAGTGACTCAAAATCATATACTAACTTTGAATTTTGTGAAGAAAAAACTCATAGACATTTTTAAAACATGTTGATCTATAAAGCCATAGAAATTATGTTGACAAAAACAATTCCAAGAAAAGTCTTCATATTCTAGAAGACAATGCACATGGTGTGCAAGTAGGTGATATTAAACAAGCAACTACCTAAAATTTGTCTAAAATATGATAAAATAACACTAAACTGATGGTTTTTAAACAATTTTTGGTAATGAAGTCCTCAAGCAAATAATGAATCGAAGGAATATGAAAAAAGTCCCAACTTCAAAATATTCAACTTCGTGAATCTAGGTCTAGAGCCATATTCAATCATTTGCTTTTGAACATCACTTTTAATGATAAGACTAGTTTTGAAGATCTCAACTTGATATTCTACATTTAAGTATTTAACACAACAATAGAGGTCATCATGGAAAAAAGTTCCAATTTAAACAACACTTTGCTACTACTTTTAGGCCTTTGACCAAAAACTTATGGTTTCAATATACCAAAACATTTTTTTGATCCACTTTACCATGCTTGCACCCACCACATTAAATCAAGATAACTAAATTAATGAAAAAAAAATTGAAATAACAAAACGCGTACAAACTAGAAAGAAAGTTGAGTGGAGCTTGGCTAGGCACACAACAACATGCAACATGGAACCATTCAATAGCATGATGTAAACTAGGGCCAAATACAAAAGAGAGCTGGTGGGGTTGCCTCCACTTCAATCACGATCACCAAGCCTCTTCTTCAAGATGGCTCCATGTGTTTGCGGGTTTAAACCCACGCTAAATTGTAAAATGTAGTGTCTTCAACATTACACTATTCTTTAAAAAAAAAATTGGTCTTTTATACTCTAATGTGATGTTCTACTCTAATGCGGACCACATTAAATCAAGATTGAATCAAGATAACCAAATTAGCACACGACAACATGCAACTTGGAAGTGTTTAGTAGCATGATGCAATGGGTTGGGACAAAATAAAGCTAGTGGGGCTATCCCCTAGACTTCAATCACGATCTTCAAGCCTCCTTTTCAAGCTGGTTGTGTGTGTTTAAGCTTTTTTTTTTTTTTTTTTTTTTTTTTTTGTTTTGACAGAAGGCCAATCCAACCAACGCCAAAGTGATTGAAAACAGGAGAAAAACCGCACCCATCACCGAGGGGCGGTGGGACCCCTCGGGTGCGGGACACCGCCATGTAAACAAGACCAAAAGCAAGACCCCACCATGGACAACCCCCCTCCACCACCAAGCCAAGGACCACCCCCAAACCGCCAACCATCCCCACCCAAAACCACACTACTTCTTAATCCTCTTCCAATTCCACTCAACACGAAGATTATGTCTCCAACATAACACGCTCCTAGCGCCCCACGTCCTGTCGAATCTTTGAAGCAACGCCATCGCCGCAAAGCTGCTAGTCGCGATGAGCTCATTCATCCGCCTCCACTCAATTTTGCCGTAAATAATGAGTTCGTTCCAAATTCTTTGTTTAACCCTCGCCTCATGCCATTGGGTATGATTAAACACCCTGTCGTTACGTTCAATCCAAATGGTCCACATTGTAATGCCTCTAAGGAGGTGCCAAATCTTAATCGTTTTGCTCTATTTCTTAGGGATCCTTTCCCCATAAAGTGCTTGCTTCCAGTTAAAACAATCATAGTTGCTAGAGCGCACCCCACAGAGTTCAGTTGCATGTTTAAGCTTGAAGTGTTAAACTGTGAAATGTGATTTCTTGAACACTACACAGTTTATTTTTGTATTCTGTACTATTATGTGTTGTATTAATATAGTGTGGGACACATTAATCAAGATTAAATTGAGATGAAGTTTGAAATAACAAAGCCCACGCTAAATTGAAGAAAAAGTGCAACCTAGGTAGGGACACGACAACATGCAACATGGAAGACTTGTTTAATAGCATGATGCGGACTAGAGCCAGGGACCAAAGAGCGTTAGTGTGGTTGTTGTCTCCTAGACTTTAATCATGATCTTCAAGCCTCCTCCTCAAATTGGCTATGTGTGCTTGTGAGTTTAAGCCCATGTTAAATTGTGAAATGTACCGTCTTGAACACTACTATCTACTTTTTGTATGTTTTAATATAATGTGTGTTTTACTATAGTATGGACCACATTAATTCAAGATAACTAAATTAACGAGGAAAAATCAAAATAACAAAGCCCACACTAAATAGAGGAAAGCATGGCTAGGCACACGACACCATGCAACATGGGAAGTGTTTAAGGTATGCGGATGTTACTTGGTTCATTTTTCACCTCCTCCAACTTCCACTGATAAGATTTCCACAACAAAACTCATGTTGCATTAGCAAATCTATGATGAAGCATGTGCAAAAACTGGATTGACAACCGGACCACCCTTGATCTAGTGATGGTTATGGGAAGTGCATGTTTCTTGATTTCTTAACTGGATACATAGGTCCTCCCAATTATGTTCATTATTGAGTGTAGAGTAGTCATTAATATTCAAAGACGTAGTCCAATATTAACTTTAAAACATGTGCGTCTGTGAAGTTTGCTCTTTGATCCTCACCACACCACATACCAATCAAACACAGGGGTCCGACCGAGAAACCGAGCCACTTAAGACCCACCCACCTCAATACACCCTAACCTCCGTAAATGTCACCCTCCGTCATATGATCACTCCCTCTCTTATATCTCGAAACCCTAGAAAACAGATGTGCTCAATTCAAACCCCCCTCCATGTGTCACATATCCCTCCCATATCTCACAGGTTTTGACATCAAAATAATCCACCAAAGACTTCAATCCACACGCTCGTGCCATCGCGTGCATCACGTTGGCAGCCGACGTTGCCATCACTATAATTGTCCTTGTTATTGCCTCCTGGTCATTCCATAATCCCACACACTACGCTAATTCTGTATTATCACGCCTCCATGTTAACACCGCCGACCTCCTTAATATCACGTGCACTTTCCTTGCCACAGGCGTGATATTAGGGAGGTCTAGAAAGAACGAAGCGGTGGGGCCGCCCCCCCTCCCCCTCCCCCTCGCTCTCTCTCTCTCTCGCGGCTGCGGGCGGGCGGCCTGCCTGCCTGCCTTAACTTAAACTCTCCTCCTCCTGGCGGCTCAAGACCATCATCGCCGCATCGCCCAGGCTCCTCCACTGCATTCTCACTCTGTTTACTAACTTAAGGCTGCGCATCCAACCCTCTCGCATCCACATTCGCAGCCCAGCCGCCGCCTCCGTCTCAGATTCTCACACCCCTCATGAGTGCTCTTGCCAACCGGCTACCTGCTAGGGCCGTCTCTCTTACTCACCTTAACAACTTCACTTGACGCTCTTGCACTTGGTTTGGCTTGCTAATTAGTTGGGCCGATTACTGGGAGGGGTAGAAGGCAGGCTTTACGGGGTTAGTGGGAAATTTTGGACTTGGCGGGTGAGTTGGTGGTGCTGTTGCTGCACTGGGGGCGGCCTTAGCTGCAGCCAGTGGGTGCGAAGTGGTTGGTGTGGGTGCGGGTGGTGCTGCAGAGCGTGGGTTTAGGGGCGTAAGGGGTTTTAGGGGGGTTTAAGGGGCGTGGAGGAGGAGGAGGAGCAGCAGCTGGTGGGGGTTAGGTTCTGGGTCGATTCATGCGGATGGTCTGCGAGTTCATGGTGGGACGTGCACTAGTTGTGTACTTGATCAACTCGTAAGATTCGGTGAGCTGGGTGGGGTTCTGGAATTCATCCAGGTGTTACAGTGCGGGTGGGTGGTGATTCGATAGCTTGTTTGGAGGGATTCAGAAGTTTTTTCTTGTGAGACTAGGCGGAGAGGAGTTGTAGGTTATCAAATTGTAGAACTGACTGCATTTTGGCGTATTGGAGCGTCGTCACTATCAACATCAGCAGCCTGCTTTCCGCTACAGACAGCTGAATCTTATTCTAGTGCAACCGTATACACACAAAATTTTCATATTAGTTTTTATCTTACCATTATGGACCAGTGAGCGGCGCGTCCTCCACCTACCTTTGGATTCCGGGTCATCACCCGTAATATTCCGAACATAACGCTCGACACTGCAGATCAACTCCTTGGTGCAGCAGCTTGAGCCTTGAGGAGGTTACGGTTTGCGTTTGCTAGTTCGTTGGTTGCGAGAGTGGCAGGTTCTTGCACGAGAGTTTCGGGGAGAAACAATATGGGCAAGACTCAACAGCAACAGCTGCTTGATGGCTCCTACTATACCACCACCAATGACTCCACCACCCCAGCCTCTGCCCGCCGATTCACGAGGGTGTGCGTCTTCTGCGGCAGCAGCAGCGGCAATGGCACCGTCTTCTCGAACGTGGCCCTCGATTTGGGCCGAGAATTGGTATAATATAGCTCTCCCCCTTCAGAATATCCATACTAATGCTTCCAATGACTTGATAGTCTCTCATAATAACAAGGTTGAGAAGCAACATCCTTGGGAGTCCAATCCATTGACACCGTCTGTTTCTTGCATTAGAAAAAGGTTCACACTTTCTACAGTAGCTGGTTTTTGGCTCTTACTAGAGCAACTCTGAAATAGAGGTTCCTAATCCAAAAAATGTTTAGCAGCTCCAACAAATCAGATTCGAAGAGGCTGGCCCCTGCTGGTGCTACAGATAGTTGTCGCTCCTCCCCGGATGCGCCCTTAAGTGCGAATATCCCAGGAGCAGGATGCATGTCACCACATAATCATAAGGATCATCACGATTTTGGGACTTGAATTTTTACGCCAGGATGTTGTTATAAGCATCACCATGCTTTGGGGACTCACAAATGATTGTGAATGTGTTTGTGTGCATTGACAAGGTGAAGCGCAACATCAATCTCGTCTACGGAGGCGGTAACATTGGGTTAATGGGTCAGCTTGCACAGACAGTGCAAGACGCCGGGGGTGATGTAGTAGGTGTCATCCCCAAGGCTCTGGTCGGACCGGACCTCGCTGGCCACACTGTCGGGGAGTCCATAGAGGTGGCCGACATGCACACCCGGAAGGCAGAGATGGCTCGCCGGTCGGACGCGTTCATCGCCCTGCCGGGCGGGTATGGCACCTTGGAGGAGCTTCTGGAGGTCATCACCTGGTCGCAGCTCAAAATCCATGAAAAACCGGTAAGGCATCAATAGGTCTACTTTGGATTGTTGCAGAGAGGAATACGATTCCGTCAGGTTTGTAATTCTTTCACATGGAATCTGTGACATGATCATCACTGTAACGTAAACCTGATGATGTTCGTGTTCACTTTTGTCCCACTTTTGTTGATACAGGTTGGTCTGTTGAATGTGGGGGGATACTATGACTCCCTCCTTACCCTGTTCGACAACATGCATGCCCAAGGGTTCCTGAAATTCAATGCCAGGACCCTTGTTGTGTCGGCACCCACTCCTGCCGAACTTCTGGACAAACTTGAGGTTAGTGTTGATCAAGACCTCACACCCATCCAGATGCATATTGTGACAACGCACAGGTGTTGTGCAATCTGTATGAAACTTTCAGGGGTGGCAACTTTGTGATTCTAACAGCTGGTTCTTTAAATTGATGAATTCTTGTTTCACTAGAGGAGCAACAATAACGCTTGAAAAGAGTTAGGGCATTGAGAGGAATCCATTCATACAAATTATGCCTACACCGAACAAGCTCTACACTCTGTTTTTAGAACCACATGGAAGCAATAAGTGTTCCAAAGCAATTAGGGTGAGCATTGCATTCCGGAGCCCTGCGGTATTAATTTCAATTCTTAGCCTCCAGAATGATTACAAGTTATCCCTCAATATGAAAGAAGCTCCAAGCATTAAGTTGCAAATACTTCAGAATGTTTCAGCCCCTTAAAAGCGAGGGAAAATGTGACATTTGCAAGATGATATTGAAATTAATCTGATATAATTTAGTTGTGGTTGGGCACAGGCATACACGCCTCTGCTGGACCGAGCCATGCCGAAGCTGTGCTGGGAGGTGGATTACACGCCCCCTATGGCCCCCATCACCAGCCGTGTACAGTGACCCACATGATCATCCACCTTCTTGTGCCTTAATGCTGCCTGTTTATACTTAGTGATCAAAAAACACAGTAAATGGTAGGGGCGGCATTTCGGAGGCGGCAGGCACAATTTCTATCCAGCTCTTTTGCGCAGCATCAGCATTATGTAATTGATCAAAACACACTAGTCTTGAACGAGTGGACGTTTTCCGAGATTTTCCACCAGAACATCCGTGTCTGCGTTTTCCCCGGCTCAAGTTTACATCATAGAAGGTCTTTCTTGCCATGTTGCAATCCGATAGCCCAGCTTGTGTCCTGCAGTTGGGCGCCTGCTCTTGGAACATGAACATACCAGGTGCCCACCCGTCATCTCCCGTCATGCCCTCCTCATTTTAGGTCATTCTTTATTTGGTTATCATGTAGTTTACCCTAATTCTTGGCTCGCGATATTTTGTTATCTTTCATTAAGGGTCAATAAGAGTTGAAACCAGTTGACTAATGTGTTTGTTGTTTGTTGTAACTTGTGGTGGATCTGCAGGAGGGAGCTGAATCTGCGAACATGGGGTACAGATCTCGCTATGTGGTCTTTTGTTACCAGATTCCCTTTTGGTTAGTTCATCTCTAAGTGTTGATAGCCCCATCAAGCGTGGGCCAACGCGATTTTTTCTGTATAAAGTAAATTTTTTTCCTCACACAAGCTGCCTGCATGAGTGTGGCAATCTCACTGGATCTCATGTGAATCCCTTCTTTCTCAAACTTTGGCCTTACACATCCAGGGGAAGAAGGTTGACACTTAGCACTGTGAAATGTATTAGGGAAGCTCATGTGAATAGTAGGTGAATCGGTTGTGTACTTCAATTATACTTTTATCCCTTAGTTTCATATTGGAAATAAGGCACCTAGTAGGTATGCGCCATAGGTACTCAGTGCTCGCTCTTTGGAGTCTGGAGCGCATCCTCTTCAATGTCAGTTTGTCAGTGCACTGTCATGTGTGAGTTCAAGAGACAGACGGTGCTCCTGCAGAAGGCGCTTGTGGGATTTGACATGTGATGTAGAGCCCTAATTTGGAGTCTGTTTCCATTGAAAATGCTGCTGAGAGTATATAGTTTTGTATTATCATCAGCCATGCACGATGATGAAGACGTCTCCTATTCTTATGACATGAATCGATGCCTCTTATTCGAAAACTACTGATTTTTCATGTATAGGACAGAACACTATATTCGTTAAATTGAGACTTTCTCTAGTTAATTAATATATGGATCAAACAACATGAAGATGACCGAAACTATATTGTCAGTTTGAAACTCTACGTGGTGTCGATGCTTATATGTATACATCACCATTGTTAGCATGCCTTCTGGTGATTGGTGGTGGTAGCGCTAGTCAGCAATAGATGACTGAACCAAATTTATAGGATATCTCCTATCAAGCGATACATTTGTTTCTCATGTAGATCCCAATCTGTTCATGTCACTGCCAGATCTTGTCCCCAAACAAACACTTCCTTTGCTAAACTGTTTTTCCCACTCAGTAAAGTTCCTCTTAGTGACCAGGAAAAGGCCCTCCACAGCTTTCTGACAATGTTAAAAAACATCATGTTCATTCTGGTACATCACCAAAAGCTGTGCGACGCAGGATATACCCCCCCATTTCAGGCTTAATACACCATAATTTCGAAGTACTCCATAATTTCAAGGGCCAAATTTTGAGAAACAGTAGTTTGACCAGTCAATCACATCGAAGTACATATTTGGCACACCTGGGCACACCTGAGGCTATGAGTACTGCAGGCCCCAGCCTTTATATTAATAAAGGAAGGATGCTTCATCCGTTGCAGCCAGTGTACCATGTTCTCCTAGTCTCCGCGTAGTACAGCAGCTAGAGCATTCATTTATAAGCTTGCTCATGCTTGCACTTGACCTATAAGTTATGCATGTCCTGCATGCCCCTGTACGCTATCACCAATGTAGAGCCTGCAGGGCACTGGGTACAGCTAAAGGATCAGGCCTAGCCTGCAGCAGAGTCTGATCCAGAGCTTGAAAGCTGATGAAATGTTACACTCTCCGGGATAATTTTAATGATAATTTCCTTTCAAAATTGAAAATAGTTCTCTTGAGGCCACGCCAATTGGCCAACCGAAGAGAATGAACTACACACCGAATAGCAGCCCACCCACTTAGACCCACCATCTGCCATTCGCTTCTCTAGAACAATTTGGTGTCTAATCAGGTTAAATTTGGGATGAATGCCATGCGAAGAAACTTATTGGTCTTTGACCAATCTTGGGGTCATTTTGCTGACTGATAGGCAGCGGAAAGTGACCACTTGCTTGAAAGGCAGACTTGTGGTCCTTCTATCTGGATTCTGAAGCGGTAAGTTAGGCAATATTTCTTGGTGAAGAATTGTATACCTTCGCCCCCCAATTACCTGGACCGGCTAGAGTTGAATCATGAGGCTTGTCATTTGTAAGTGCACGTCATTATACCTTATGACTACCACCATTTTCTGGTGGCCAAAAATTGAACAGCTTTGAAGCTAATCAAAGGGTTTACCTGTCAGAACAGTCGCATGATGCACTTCTGGCAGATGCACATGAACAAGTAGTTGTATTCTGAAAACAAGTCTACATAACAAGAACCAGTAGCTATGGTGCCGAATTATCCTTCAAGAAATTTAAAAAGTAGAAGATCATCTCTCATCAAGAGTGTCATAACCTGAGACATAAGCTCTCAGCTATTATAAAGGATGTGGGCCTAAAATGGTCACTTACACCTGCACTCACTAGTTCACCAATAAGGATACTAAACATGATGATTATCACAAGTTCATAAGAAAATCCAATTAGGAGACAGCACACTAAATATGATATTTTATGTCACTCTGGTAAATTTTTGGATGACATGTCCTATGAATAAGTGAAGAAATACTGTCATGGATGGTGGATGAGTTCATACATTGGCCAAAAACCCTACCTCCTCTTGTCAGCAACTTGTGATGAAAGATTGTCATGACATATTGAAATTTGGATGAAAATTGCTTGGTAAGTGACAGTAATTGCAACCCTGTAAATCTATATTCCCCCGAAACTTTTACAAGGAATGGCAAGCAATGTTGGGTTAGCATTTAGTGATGGTGACACTATACCGAGGTTTACAACTAGTATTGAGAAAGACAATTAGAATTGGTGACACTAAATATCATATTTTGTGTAGCTATTCATTTCCTCACAATATTTGCAGCTCATATGAATATCTTATTTGTTCGTGACGAAACCAAGAGATGTTTTTCTTCTTGAAATTTAATGAGCATATAAGTGATAGGCTCCCTCCTAACTCTTGAACCTAGGATACTACATGTGTGATTACCATGAGATGGTTATAAAAATCCAAACAAAGGCAGTAGCTATTGATGTTCTTTTTGAATGAGCATGTAGGTCTTAATCCTCCCCCCCCCCCCCCGCGCAAGTCATCAACTCTCTTTTAAACACATGTCTATTCTTAGAAAGACATCTAATCAAACACTACTCAAACAAAGATGTCCGATCAAGATTCGACCTGCTTAATTGCCTCATGCCACATGGAATCCATCATGAGCTCGATGCATAGAATGTGATGTAATTGATGAGGGCGTGAAGGAATACTTGGCAGTGTATCCAGAGATCACTGAGAGTCTGTTACCTGGCAGATCATGGTTTTGAAAATAATTATAAAACATCTGATGGTATATAGTTTAATTCAGTGCCCAGGACGTTTTTGGGCATATAGAGTCAGTCAAGATCCTAGTGATTCTAAATCCAGCCGGTTACATGTTGACATCTTCCGGTTTTGCTTTCTTCATTTGAGGTATATTCTTCTAATAGATTTCTCTAAAATGATGGGTAAATCCTCCTGAAGTCTTGGAACTTCAACCGGTTATTTCTCAAACTCAACCGGTTCATCTGTCACTAAATGACAGTTCTTCCTGGACAGTCGTTTTATTGATATTGAAGGAAGTGATACCGATTGAGTTGAGTGTTTTATACCCATCAATGTACCCTTATAGATACCCATGTTGAACCTAGATACTTGCACGACATTAGTATGAATTTCATGCAAGCTGAACCCTCCTAAGAGAGCAAATGGGGAGCAAATAGTTATTATGAATATATGTAAGAGCCATTGACAAGGATGGAATGGTCACCTTCCGAGACTTGCTTGTTTATTAGATTCACTTCACTACGTTGCAAATCCAATTGGATGTGACCCGAACTATTCATCATCAACATAGGTACAAATGATCTTGCAATGATTCTTGTGTGGCAACTAGAGAAGGTGGTATGAGACACATGTTGCTACGGGATAAATCATGGAGGTCACTTTGGTTAACATGGGTATGAACTTTATCCCACATTGAATCAAACATTTAAGTGTATCAAACACTTATGACCCAACATCTTCGTCTTTTTCTTTTTTGGAGTGGCAACAGAGAAGTTCACGACACTAGGCAATATCTTTTACATGTTATGTCATGGGGACCACTCTTAGGGCATCACCACCCATCCTCAAAAACGGATGACCTCAACTTATATTGTGAGAGGCGGCTTGCAAAAGTGCCCCACCCATCCTGCAAAATGGATGATTTGTTGGTAGGGCCGGCTTGGAAGTTGAGGTTGGCTTGCAAATTGGGGTCATTTTGCAAGTTGGAGCTCCGCCCCCAAAACAAAAAAGGAGGCCCCTAAACAACAAAGGACAAACTCCATATTCCTCTCCGATTTCCAAGGTGCCAATGAGATTCATCTTGCTTTTGTTTCTTCCTTGTTTTATCACCTTATATACAAGTCATGGGTGGGTCACTCGGCTTGCAAACCGAGTGACTTGAACTTATTGTGAGGATGATCCACCCTGCATTTTGTAGGATGGGTGGTGATGCTCTTATTAACATCCCACATCAATTTTAATTCTAAACTAAATTGGATTTATGAGAGAACCAACCAACAAGGGGTTAGTCACACATGCCTAAACACACCATTTTTGAAACGGGGTTTGGGGGGGTTGGGGTGGTAGACCAAAGGAGGATAATTTTGGGATTGGCGTGTGCCTAAGCTTGGGGAGCTTGGGTTAGGGTTGGTCCTTCTTATTTGGGATACATATGTATGCTTTCAACCCTGATCCAAGGCAAAGAATAAGTAAGACTTATAACCTCTCTCCTAGATCGGAGTTGAAACCCAAAAAAAACCCTATACCAATCTTGAAACTAAGCTTCCCGAGGTTGGACGTACGCCAAAGCCAAAACCTCATTTACCTTGGCCCAACAAGCTGCGTTTTGAGATCGGCATTTTTGAACTCGTGTCATTCACTTTGAACCACATGATGGACGCCTTGGGAGCACCGTTCTTGTGGGCCGGGATGCATGTTTCCTTCCTACGGTGTGTGTGGGAAAGCATGACCCGGCATCCTATTCCTTTCCTTTTGTTCTCCCTTTCCCTTGTGCTTTTGGAAACAACGACCCGACCCCAAAAGACAAAGCCGTGCAAAGTGACGTTGGTCTGCTAGTAAGAACCCCATACGGAGAGGACGTACACCGTGTGTGTGTCTCTCTCTCTCTCTCTCTTCAACTTATGGTCCCATGGTGCTTGCCTTTTGACTTTTTGGGCTAACTTGGTAGGCGGCAAGAGTAACGGTTTCCTCACCCATCTCTTATGAGGGTTGGAGGCAACGTAGTAGCTAGGGGGTCGGAAAGTGTACCTTTGGGGAAACCCCCGGGCCGGCTAGCTAGCTAGCTCCTAGTTTGTGTGTACAATTCCTCCAAGTGATAGAGGCCCCGACTTGGCCCTTGGCCGAAATCAAGAGAGAACGATCCCTTGGCAGCTATGGTGGTGGGATGGAGACCAATTGAACAATTTGAGCTTATGACACACCTCAATTGTGCCACTTACCTTAGTCTAGTACAAATTTTTATTCAAAGTGCTTCAATGACCGGCTAGGGATTCGTGATGTCATGTAAACTCATCCCGTAGGAAGATGAAAACACGACAAATTATTTTATAATGTGGAAAATGATCATTTTTTGACAATATGACTCCGAAAACGACATTGGAGACTCCAAATTAGTTTAACGAGGACGGAAATCCACTTGGAGTGAATCGACCCTCAACTTGTAGGGGGGTATTTTTAAAAAACTCCTTTCATAACATTGTTTAGGAGCATTTGTGTATTCAATCGCCATTAATAACCCGAACAACTCACTTCCTCGGGTCCATTGAAGATGGGTGGCCAATCCTAGATAGCCCCATTCACCCACTGGTCGAAACGTGTGATACTACATTTGTGTGCCCATTAACAACCATCAATCCCAGTAGCTGGCAATATGAGGAGTTGGCAGTATGAGAAGTTGGCACTAGCTAGTAACCTCCCAAGCCTACTCCCCTCGCTCACATTCAAACTAAGTTAATGGGAATGTATGAATCCCGTGATAAATTTGGGAACAATACTTTCATATCCAAAGGGCCCACAAAACCACCTACAAGCTTTGACTAACATTATGCCATCTACAATGGATGAGTTTACATAGATGCCATAAACCCCAAGCCAATGCGTTTAGGGCTCCAAACGAGCCTCACCTCAAAGCATAGTACAGAAAATAAGCTCATATTGTATTTGATGGAAATACTTGCTGTATTGAAACCCTTGAATCATCGAAATATACGTTCCGCCTCCAATTTCAAGCTTCAGTACACATTGCACTTTATTTGTATTTTATTTGATAACGATTCAGGCACTATATCTGAGCTTGTGGAGGCCCTCCGACTACATGGATACATGTGTGATTCTATCACAAGTTTTACTTAGGAATACAAGTTAGAAGCTTTGTTTAATAGGCGAGTGAGAGGAAAATGCAAGGGTACAAAACGTGGGTGATAGTGATATTTGATCTACGGAATATGAGTACAATTTGGGGGTGAAAGCATTTTAGGGTTACCCTTCACTTTATCTGCATGTGTACATGTACGTATGTCCTTGGTGATTAAGAATTGGGCTAGCTACTACACCTTTGGACATCTACCTTTCAAATACAACCCCTATCCAAGTGTCTAGGAAGATGTTTGGGCATAATTGGTCCAAATCCGAGTGTTCCCAAGTCCCACCGGTTGTTTACATGTTGTGATCTTTTGGTTTTTCTCATGAAAGATGGGGGTATATTCCCTAGATTCCTCTAAGGTGATCAGTAGTTTTTCTGAAGTCTTCAACTTCAAGTGTTTGTTTCTCAAGCTCAACCGGTTCATCTGTAACTAATCGCTATATTTGTTAATCAAAGACTTTGAAAAGTATCAAAATAAATGTAAATGGGTTAATATCTGGTTCAATTTCTTATTGTGATGACATGTATTTGTACCATATTGGTTAGTGTTGCCCATAAAAATCGTTGTATTAAGTCACATCCAATATATTTTTGTGCTTCTCTTGTTCTTTTTTTGAAAACCACGTCCTTAAATAGTCTCAAAATAATGAAATGCCCTCCAATTACCGAATATAATGATACTATATGTTGGCTCTCCCCATTCATTGGGTCTTAGTGGAATAATGTGAACCAAAATGTTAACCCAAGGTGGCAACACCTATATACGAGGCAAGGGTCACCGGCTTAAGAAGAGGAATTGAAGCTATATTTTATAATACAAAATTGGAATAATTTCATTATAAGTTATAATAAGAGATTTGAAGAAAAGAGTTGCATCAACTAATTCTAATAAGTTATAAATGAGAATGTGCTTGCCATGAGAATGTCTTGAAACTTAGAAATGCGCAATCCATTTGAAGTTGTTACCCAAGTTATATGGGAGTTTGATATGCACCTACAATCATTTAGCTATGTAGAGCACACATAAAGTTTGGACTTGGACATTATCAAACATTGAAATGTGATGGATTATTATGACATTGGCTAGGAGTGCAGATCCAAATCGATATTCATTTGCAAATCCAAAGTTATAGTATTATTTTTTATTTTTTAATGTATCATATGAAATTGCCTAGACATGCAATTGTAGATTGATGAGATTAGATCGTCATCTCTGAGCTCCTTTGTACCAATTTGACAAGTAGAGATGAGCCTAAGACACCATATGCATCTATAATATGATATGATGTCTATATGTGAAGGTTGGCTTAACTAGGATTTGCAAGGTGTTTAAACCTAAATGAAAAGCAAAAGACCGAGGAACATGAGTTGTGTAGGTACATAAGAAGATACACATGTGAAGTCAACTCTAAAGTTTACCTCATATACTTAGCCCTTGACAAACGAAAAGTGGACAATAAGCAAACCCCAGTCGACCCCGGTCCCCCGTGAAAAGAACACCCATCCTCTTCTCAAACAAACTTAGGGAATAACTTGACACATACAATTCACCTTTCGAATGGAAGGAAGTAACCTTACCTTCATGCTCGGTCACACATGATCAATCAAAGGGTTAGCGGGCTCCCATTCACATCAGTGCAAAAAAACACCGATGTTCTTTTAATTTATTCATTTTTTCCAAGTGACACTAAATTCAACAATACATAAGAAGCTTCAATATCATATATCCTTATTCACACACAAAAATCAAGATACTTGTGTGCAAAGAGTATGTAACCATGACATCCTTTCATCCAATTCTCCTCCAAGAAGATTCGATTTTACTTAAATCTCACTTTGATGAGAAATTTTGGCTTAGCCATCATTTTGGGTGGAAGTTTATACTAGTGCAACCTAACATAGAGCATCCTAAAACACACACTCCACCCAAAACTAACACCCTAATATTTTGCACTGTAAGTACATAATGATTTTGAGAATGTCCACCACCTTAACATCAGCTTGTTGTGTTGAATTTGGATCATTTACCAATAAATCTTTAAACTCTTGACATTTTAAAATGTGAAACCCACATAAGATATATTTCAATGCACTTCAATCACATTTCAACTGGTAACGAGGAACATGTAAAGCTTTGTTGATCAAATTACAGAAGATAGTCCACTCAACGCTTAAAGTGGCGGTTTTAGTACCATCTACCTTATCATCCACTACTCCATTGGTGAGAGAATACCTAAGGTAGAAATACCATAAACCGTTAACCACCCTCTAGCCATGCACTAGACCGCTGTCATAATGATGAAGTGCCATTTCTAAACCCGATCATGGCTCGGCGGCAACTTCAATGCGTGTACACTTAGTGTAGCCAATGGGAGTCAACAGTTAATGTACTCATGAGGTAACCGATTTAGACAATGTTCTGTATGGAAATGTGGATTACTTTGTTCGATGTAGGGAGAATCTAGTGAACAAGTAGGGGTTCGGACAAATTTCCACTTTGAAAAATTGTAGCATTTTTCCTATAGGACAAAAAAATATGAAACAACTTACATTCTTCATGAATCCTTCTCGTTTATCTTGGAAAATTATCTCATGATTGTCAAACCAGATCCTCAATGCGAATCACCTTACTTTCACGGGTTATGATATTTCTACCTTAAGAAGGTGCATTGTGTGTTGAGCTTAGTAAAAAGGCTTAAGTTGGTCAACAAATAGTGCATGGGCATGAGCACCTCAACCATACCGTATTCGCATCATTTTGTTGGCACCGAGATCAACCCTTCATGTACCTTGTCACAACAATGTGCAGACAAAATCATGAAGTCTCGTCAGTTGCCGGAAGGGACAATATTAGCTCAGCTTAAGTTAGTGGTCCACTGATCTATGATTGTTGAACGCAACCTCAAAAGTTGATGTACATAAAGAGATTCCAACTAGTATGGGTTTGATTGCATTCAATGGATTCTAAATCACAAGCACTTTGTATTGAGGGCGACATTACTTCCACATTTGAGATTAAAAGGAGTCTTCAGTTGCATGGTCCTCCCCCTTGGCCATGGGCACTTCTTGATCATTGTTCTTGGCAGCCATTTTCAATTTCACATTCAGCTTTTTGAGACAAGGTAATGTATGTGGGTCTTTACGTGGGCACCTTTTTTCTTTTTCTTTTTTTGGACACCTACATTTGAATGGTATATGACAAGGCTTGCTATTTAGAGTGGACGCCAAATGAGTTGGAAATGGGTTATGTGGGTGAAACGAGATTGGACTACGAGATCACATTCAGTATATGAATCTTGGATAATTGTTTTGCGTTGGTGAAAGAGCCATGCAAATCTATCGTTGTGGTAGACTTACATATTTTCCGGTGATGTAAGACATGTTTTCAAAAGTGCATGAGAATTGTCTAGGACTTGTATGCTTGTAGTGGATTGGACTTTGTGCTCAAAGAACAATCACCATTCTAAGTTCAATAGTCACCGAAATTGACGTGGTCTATGTGATTGGTTGAAGTAAAAGAACCTTCACGTTGACCTTCTTATCATTTTAGTGTTTCAATTCCGATTCTGAAATTTGAAACGACGATAATTAGAATATGCACTTGCTACTTGGATGAGACAGTTTCTGATGTGATCTGTGGAGTAGGAAGTGCTCACAGTAGGGCCACATACCTAAGTTAGTGGAGTGTCGGCAATTAGTGACTATTCTTTCTGGGATATCTTTGGGATATCATGGTTCTCTTTCCCCAAAGTTACGAATCTGTGGTAGTATCATAAATATGCTTGAAGTGAATTGCTAATCTCAGACCTCACAAAAAGTAGGCATGATTTGATTTATAGTTTCACAGATTCGATATGCGAATCACAGAGCCACGTATGTAGTCCACATGAGTATCTGATGCAGAGTTCAGACATTAGTGACATTTTTCCAATTACAGTAGTTGCTTATACCCAATCAATGTAGCAAACATGCAAAACCTAGAAAGCTATGCACTAACTTAGCACTCTAAAGTGTCAATAGTAAGACAAGGATATTCTCAGAAAAAACGACAATTATGAGGCGGAAAGTCGAGACGCTCGTGGATCGCAACTACTGACTGCTTAATTTCTCGCAACGAGATGCTGACCAGATGCGGATCGTACTTGTTCTTTACATCCACAAGATTGTTTGTGGTGTTCCGTACGTAGGTCCACTGGATTTCGAGGTGGACTGATTCCTTTGAAGTTCCAAGGGCTCCAAATCGGTGTTGCTCCATGACCAAAAGTGTGAGAGCAGTCTACCTGGTTGGGCCGTCAAGATCAAGAACCAAAAGAAACGCGGCATTCACAAGGAGCTCATCCCGAGAAGGGGGGTTCACATGCTGCTCCAAATGCTTAGCACACGACTCGACTAGCAAATTCAGACATTCTCCTCGTTCACGGAATACAATGTCGAATCTATAAAGAGGCCACCAACACACCACACATGCTGCGAATCTACCCAGACTAGATTATCATAGATAAGTTAATCAACTTCCACTAGGTACGTAGAAGCGAATCCACGACTCATAACATATATCCCAGCCTTCCACATTCGAAGCTTAAAAGTAGCTTACTGGTTGTTGCGGGCTCATCAACCGGCCACTCACCTATTGCTCTTACTTACTCACTCTTCTTGACCTTGTAATCTGTCCACCTCACACATGAATCTAGTGGTTCTAATCAAACCGACGCCCACGTGTTTAATGCCACCTAATCTGTTAATTATGCTTGTGAACGTTTGGGCCGCCGCAACCGTCAAGGATCAGCAACACCTGTGGACACGAAATTGGATGGCAAACGATTTTTTTTGGTTCCCTGTTTCTCTATCGTGCCATCAATTATGTGTGAAATTCAATGGCTGACTGATCGATCAGTTAAGCCTTTTTCTCCCCCAACTCTCACACGGATTCAACCACGCACTGAATTAGTGGCCCTGCCCGAGGTTAAGTTAAAGTGATGTCAGCCGCTGTGACAATGGCGATCATGATGATGGTGTGATTGGTGTTGCCAAGTTTTCCCTCGGGGACAGAGTTGACCTGTTTGCGGCAACTTGCAGTCGCACTATTATAAACACGCACATAAATTGTTTGATTCCCAGTTCCTGCAGTGGCAGTTATAAGTCAGTCGTGTGCGCCTGATTGATTACCTACTCCCAGCAAGCATTTGTTTGACACCATCTAACTTAATCCACATGAGATTCAACTTGCAGCCACACAATTGACGCAGAAGTCTTGTAGACATGATGTGTTATTCGATTAAATACTTTTCCTCTCTGCACCCACTTCTCGCAGGACACGAAACACACAATTAGTGCAAAATGACTACACTGATTACCCCAATTATTAGTGACGATGGTGGGCTAATAGCGAGTTTGTGGGAAATTGGTGAAGGTGATACTGAATTTCTTCACACTATAAAAATAGTGCCGTCAAAAGGTCTAGGAAGCATTGATCATCCCGACACTATGCATTAAAAATATTTTTCATAGCAACACTATTCATTGAAAGTGCCGGAAGGCTTGGCACTATCATTTGAAACTATCAGCACTTGGTACTATTCATTAACCATCATGTGGTGCATACTAAATCTATAACAAATGAGCATGTATTCATGAATTTAATGTCACTTAGTAAAAACTTCAGCCCTCGATGACTTTGAGATGTAGCGAAATAGTGCGTGCGTCGAGAATGAGTACCACCCTCACTAGTTGGAATAATCAGAGTAACAAATACAAGTTGTGCCCCTAGCCACTTTCACTCATGATTTACAGAGCTCATATTATAATTTTATTCATCATCAAAGTGAGGATTCTCTTGCTCATTAAGCGGTCATATAGATCACCCCAAATATGTTTACTCATTGATCCTAAAATGGTTAGCTTGTTTTGAGCACGTAGTCAAATCTGTCTTATACACACATTAACGTCTTTTCAATGGGCACTCTTAGATCCACACGTACCCATATTCCACTTAAATGTCCATATTATTGCAATGTTAGATATAAGCATGCCTACCTCACCTCGCACCCTAGTTCTACCTGTCATGCGTCAAGGTTGAATATATTGTAAGCCCATTCATCAAAAGCCACAAGGATTATGGTAGATGGTAAGATACCAAGCCAATCTGGTCTGAGATGACCTTAAACTACCAGATGATGGTGGAGAGATACCCAAATCTCAAGGAAGAGGTTGGCGGTTCGAATCCCGGTTGTGAAATCTCCTCTCTACTTGACGGAAAACTTGCTAGGTGGTCAATTGCCTCTTGTGCTTTGGCATTGGCCTGTCAGCCTTCTGTCTCAAAAAAAAAAAAAAAAAAAAAAAAAAACCAATCCAAATTGTTCTTGCACACCATATGAACACAGGTCCATGAGTTTTCAAGTCTTCAAGATGTTGAGTAAAGGTGTCCCCAAACCCTACCCTAGGCTACCATGTTCAAACCGCGTTCATGCAAGCTAAGATTTTATAGCTTGGGTCGCTTCCATTAGGGTCATAATTAGGTACATTTACCGTCATGCCATTGGTTGATGAATGCCAACTGCAATTACCCCAACTTCACTTGAATATATGCTAAATACACCTATGATTGTCCTTGGAGCATATGAACATAGTACTACACTAAATATGCTATTTGGTGTCACCAATTCTTAACATCTTGCTCAATACTAATTGTAAACTGCGGTATAGTGTCACCAACACTAAATGTCAACCCAACATTATTTATCATTCCTTGTAAGTTTTTTTGGGGATTATAGATTATCAGTGTTGCAATTATTGTCATTTACCAAGTGATTTTCCATCCCAATTCCTGTCATCCATGAAAATATTTCATCACAAGTTGATGACAAGAGAAGGTAGGGTTTTGGCCAATGGATGAACTCATCCATCATCCATGACAATATTTTTTCACTTCTTTACAAGAAGTGACATCCAAAAAGTTTCCATATGACACTAAATAACATATTTAGAGTAGTTGACACTACTAGATCACCTAAATTGCTCTTGGGCTTTATTGATACTTTTAGCACATCTTAGAATGACCTTTTTGGGCATCATATGAGTAAACTATGAGGTTTCAAAGTGTTGTGTATAGGTGTGTCCAAAATTGACCCTAGACTCCCATGTTCAAAAGATGTTCATGTTAGACCAAAAAAATCTATAGGGGTCGCTTTGGGTAAGGGTCATAAATAGGTGTAGGTACCATACATTTAGTCTACCTCCATAAATAATTAGAAACGTAGGTGCACCTTCATAACATTATTTATAGCCACAATAGTCAATTCAATGGACCCTAGAAAAATATTTATATTTATTATGTCCCCCCCCCCCCCCCCCCACACACACACACACAAAGTAGTAATATTCGGTTATTGTTCATGCATTCAAGCTTACACTTGGAAATTTCGGTGAGTTATATTCCCGGCACTATTCATAGGAAGCATTGTTCATCCCAACACTATTCACTGGAAATATCAACATTATTCACAATATTCATACTATTCATACCAGTGTTAATGTTGTCTTATTATCTATAAAGTTTCTTTCTACGAAGGTAAGATGGTGGAAACCCCTGTCAAAGAGCTAGGTATTAAAATGGAACTCAACCACATGGCTAAGTATTGTTAAGTTCAAGACACTTGCATGGATAAAAACCCATTCATCACCAAGAAATACTCATGTAGTGCATGGGTGGTTAGTTTAGCTGCAATGCTAAACCTTGAACATTGGCCCCCTGTTTCTATGTGGTCAATCTTCATATATCAGCAACTTTGGTGTCCGATTTCATCACTCAAATCATCATAAATCGGTTTAAAAGTGTTTCGTTAAATTAAATACATGTGTACTCATCTACCCTAAGATTTATTAAAAATTTTGGAACCTCTCTGGATTTGATATGAATCTATGAACTTGTAGTTACAAATTTGGTTATTATTGATTCACACCATATTATATATACCATGACAACCAAAAACATGCAAGTGCAATCCATGGTAGACTCAATAGGGTTCAAATGAAAGCTCTTTTCCCTACTGTAATCTGACCTTGTATTTTTAGCTTCACTTATGGGCTTCCAAATGTGATCATGCATAAAAATTTCCAGCACTTCTCGAATTCTCAAACTTCACTGAAAAAAATACTAAAACAACTTCCCTTAATTATACCGTTCATGGTAGTTAGACTGTGCCACTTAGGGCCGGTTTACACTACGGTGGAGAAGGCCTCCGGTCGGTCAAGAATGCTTGGCCAAGACATGGTTATATGAGGCAAATGCTGGATGTGCCGGAGAAGAATTAAAGGCAATAAAATATTTCTTAAGGAGTCTTGACCGGTTGAAGTCTAAACACCTAGAGGAGAAGTCCACCGGAGAAGTCCACCGGTGAAGAGAAGTTCACCTAATGGTGAAGATTTTTTGTCATAAAAAACCATAATTCTCTACATTCACATTGTATCAAAAGATTTCAACAAGAATCGTGTTCATAAGAATTGTGTAATATAATGTTCAATTTTATTCAAAAGATAATGAAAATTGCCAAATTGCCAATTGTCAAGTTTGGCCCATGTAGGAAATAAATGTCTCCTTGGGTGTTTAAGAATGAAGAGGGGAAAACCCATACACATTGGACAAAGCACTACTCTTTGGTATTATTTAAGACATGCTCTCCTCTTAATCAACCTCATCAATTTCTCTCTTCTTATCTTTGATCTTCAATCATGGATAATCGAAGAAGAGAGATTTTGTGCTCTCTTATGATCTTTATGGTTTTGAAGTATTTTATCGTTTCAACTATGGCGATACAAAAAACCATCATGTATCACCATAATGCTTCAATTATGATGATGGCGTATTTTTTGTTTGGGAGCAAGGAGAGGGTGGTGTGGAAATTTGACCGGCCAAGTGGATATGTGTCACAATTTCTTCTTGGATCATATAATGCAAAAATGTTCAAAGATCGTGTACGGGTGAGTAAGCCTACTTTTATTTATTTATGTCATTTGCTTGGACCCATGTTGAGCAAGAAAGATACAAAATTAAGACTTTGTATTCCAATAGAGTGTAAAATTTCTTTGACATTGCATCGATTGGCAACCGGTGATACTTTGCATGCACTTGCTGATTTGTATGGTATTTCAAAGTCAAGTGCTTCAATCATAGTGAGAGAAGTATGTGAGGGTATTAAAAGTGTTTTGAGGCCTTTGGTTTTTCCTAAACCAACATTGTCAAGAATGAAGCAAATAGCTTTAGAGTTTAAGAATTTGCATGGAATTCCATACATTTTAGGGGCAATATATGGGAATCACATTCCAATTTTTTATTGAGTTGGGCTTCTCCAGAGGAGGAGTTTCTTGGCCGGCCTCTTGAGGCCGGAGAAGCCCAACTCCAAAAAGTGCCGCCATGTAGGCGGCCATGTCATTTTATCATCCATGAGAAAAGTTCACCACCATTGTTTTCTTCACCTAGTGTAAACACCCACCGGTCAAGAGTTGCATTTTCGACCAATCACAATTGAGAAACGCCCTTCTTTTCATGACCGGTGGACTTCTCCACCGTAGTGTAAACCAACCCTTACTCTTCGGAGTTACATGGTGCTATAACTTTTTGCAAGGAATGTAAGTCTTTACCAAGTAATATCACTTTAGTTGAACGATGTTTATAAAAGCTATCTTGTTGACAAAAAATTAAAATCTACAATGAGAAGTTATCGCATTGCGTAATCCGAAATAACAAGTAAACGGCGATATTATAGTTGGACTCAAATGCAAAATATCCTATGTGAAAAACCTAAGTTTGACCACAGGCACGCCAAAGGAATGGTTGATTGGTCACTTAGAGCATCCCCACTAGAATACACAAACGACAAACAAGATTTATAGTACTATATATGTTTGTGGAGGCCGCCAGCTTGGGCAGGACCGCTCATCATGAGTCAAAGTCCACCAATAGTTGGTGCATGCCCCTGCCATAATGAGAGCTTAACCAATAATATGTTGCCACACAATATTTAACCTAGGATTAAGTAGTGCAAAATAATATCTACTGTTAAGTAAGTTTCTTGAAGAGCCAGGAGAAACATGTCATGTTGGTCATTTATGACAAGGGTTTGCTCTCATTGTACCTACAACAACACAAATTTAAGGTGGGGCGACCATTGGCGAGCCTATGTGTTTGACAATACAAATACCTAAATATCTAGGAACATTGATCAGGGAGATTTTTGGGCACAATCGGTTGAGACTCTAGTGTTTGCAAGTCCAACCGGTTACATGTTGACATACTTCGGTTTTCCTTTATTAAATTGGGGTATATTCTATAAATTCCTCTAAAATGATCGGTAATTTTCCTGCAGTCTTGAACTTCAACCAGATTTCTCAAACTCAACCAGTTCATCTGTAACTAACTGCCGGTTCTCCCCCATCATAGCCTAGGATATTGTTGTTTCTTCCCTTGCCACATCTGGTGGGAATGCTCTTAGGAGCTAAGGTAATTTCATTTTTTACAAGTGTAATTAATTTCCAGCTTCAACACAACTTCCCACAAATCTTGATTGCCACAACAAGAATGTGTTGAATACAGTTACAGCGATCATCCAAAATGCAACATTGGAGGATTGTTGGGTGCATCGAGATATCCTCCACATCGAGTGTTTTGTTACATATTGTATGCTATTATTGCCTATGGCGTCATATAAATTTCCCATATGAGAATGCTCGTCATCACAGACATACATTGTCATCAAATTTATGAAAGCCTACATATGTAGATCAACAGGTTCTGCTTCATGGATTTTGCCCATGAGCATGACATCAAAACAAACACTGCACAATGGAAATTGTACTGAAAACTTAACACTTCAATCCCTCAAATCCGTCAACTTGTTTGCAGATTCCTCTTTTTCTTCTCCATCATGCTACATTTGAATGTAGATTGTACTTTCCCTGTATGGTGGAGCGCAACCTGGTCCGCATCAATCTGGCAGCTGGAGTGCTTCCAGTGAACTTTTTGAAGATAGTAAACACAAAATAGCTTCCATAGCATTGATATGAGGAAATATTTATATTGCCATGTTGCACATAAAGAACAGTTCGGAGCAACTTCAGTTACAAAGGCGCAGCGCTTGCAGGAAATTCCATTAGCCTCCATCTGGTTCACTAGTCTGGACAAGGATTCAAGCCACTCAAGCAAGCTGAAGGTGAAAACATTGGGAAGTACTTATAGATCAGAGATTTCTTCTCTAAGTGTATTTGAAACCGGAATTAACATCAAAAATCTGAATTAGTATAGTGAATATAAGTTGGGGTGAGTCCACCATAAACCTACAGGGGATAAGTTTTTATGCGAAGCCCGAAAGTCCTCACCAGTACGTTGTGTGTCACAGAGATCTGCAAATCTACCATTACTCACCCTACTAGGATACAGGTCCCAGAGTACACGGCCTACACAATTGAAAAGATTGTAATTCTATGATGATGGTAGATATACAACTTTTTCAGTTGCTTCCTTCGGGATTGGGATTCGTGATGGTAGGGATTCGTGATGGTAGGGCTTCGTGACTCATGAGTACTTGAATTTGTGATTACAAGATCAGAGTGTCAGGCAACAAATTAGGACTAATTTCATCTACCGTTCACTTGGCACTCTCAACTCGCATATTTGATTCTATGATAGACAGATCCCAATAATCAATAATTGGATTGGCAGTCACCAATAATCAAACAACCTCAACAAGGTTGATGCTCTACAAAGAGCACTAGTCAATCAGTGATGGACGGTCAGTTACTTGCAGGGCAACACTCTGATCTTGTGGTTGCAAGTTCAAGTACACAGAATCACGCTTACCTACATGTTGGACAGGAAATCAACACTCTGGTTGGCAAATTTGGAGTTAAGAAGACATGATCCCCTTAACAACAGACAGATGAATATGAGAATGAAGAGAACAAAAGGAGAAAATTTGGTGCAGACACTGAGCCACAGATCACGGGAGTAAAAAAGTATTGAAAACGAAGAAACCTTTTCAGTAGACTCACGCCTTTAGGAGTTCATTCTGGAAAAACTGATTCAGTTGCACAGGTAGTTGTAGTTGTAGTTGTAGTTGAGTACGCCCATATCTTGAAGCTGTCAGTACATGCTAAATCTGACATTGTCTGTTACAATACACTGACAAATAACAGGAGCATTAATGCCATACATTTTGGCCTATCTGATATGCTCTGATTGGGGTGTACTTCCCCTGTATGCTCGTTTGCAAGGACTCATTATGTGACAACCATAAATACGGTATAATGTTTCAAGGGAAAAAGTTGGCAAGGCCATATCCATGCAAAATTTGGTATTCCATGCACATCACTGCAGATCTCTGCATGGGTTCTCATGGCTCTCCTTCAACTATGTCAATCTCTAATACGAACCACCAATAACAATATCAAACATGTTGATATATAGGAAACAACTTATGGACACATAGGTCCTTAATTCCAACATAGATGGAGACACATATCTGCAAGACTGCCTGACCATTATTGTCAGAACGACAACTTGCAGGCTTGGGAAATTACCCAAAATCGTACATGCACTACAATACAAGATCATTAATACCTTTGGTGATCAAACTTTGACCTTCTATACCTCCTGCTGCTCCACTTGAATCCACATCCATTGGAGTTGTGTTGAATCGACCGCCTTTGTGCCTTACCCGCCCGGACCTACCCCTAAAACTTCCCCTAAAGCTGCTCCTTCCACCCCTATCACTGGAGGCAAAAACAGAACTAGCAGAGGCACCATGGGCTGCAGCTCCTTCGAATAGTTCCCTGCCTGTAGGAGTAGAAGAAATTGGTTTCTCCTTGATTACACTGTCCCTTGTAGGGAGCTTCAAAGATGCCTCACCTGTGAAAACCACTGTTGAGGGGTTACTGTCCTTGGCTATTTTAGATTGATGTGATTCAGGGTTTCTGTGCTGATTTGAGGTAGATGCTGCTGTTCTACGAGACATGCTTTGCTGCTCTCGAGTACCTTGAAAGGTACCAGGCCTTCTGGAAAATTGTCTCCCATGGCCTCTATGACTTTGACGATGTCGTCCTCCTTTGCTAGACATGGAAGTTGAGTCATGAGTGGGAACCTCAATTGCATCATTGGATACACTTTCACTGGTGACAGATGTGGCTGGCTGAACCTCAGCTTCTTCAGTTGATTGTGGAACTGCCATCGAAGGTACCACCATACCAGGGAGAATGACCTCAAGCTTCTTAGGCTCAAGAATACCCCCACGAGCTTTTTGTGCTTCAAATTCAGCAGCAAAGCGAGCTTGGCGGGCAATCTCTACATCACTGTGTACTACTGTTGCCATTTCAAGAGGCTCCTCATCAAGGATTTCCTGAACAGATTATGAAGTAGTAGGGGTTTATATCAGTAAACTGCAGATGACATGTACACATGCCAACACATACAATACAAAAGCTTAATACTGGACTAATACCCTAAATTCATCCCATCACCATTACAATCTGCCATATCAAAAGGTGTAACAATTATGTCTCACTACTTAGGATAGATGCATTACTTTGTTCTCTGAAGCACTGGAGATTAAATAGTCTCGGACATGAGCGATGTCATTTGGATGCACAACACATCGGCACAGTGGGCATAGCACAACTGGAATTTCACCTACTCCTTCCAAAACCCTGTCCAAAGTACACACAGCAGAGCTTAAATTTTCTAGGATGCACAATTATGGAAGTATTTGTGTACAAAGAAAGGGGACTTTGCATCTACTCAATATGCAGAAAAAAAATTACAGATATAGATACTTAATAAATGGTCAATGATGAAGTAAATTAACAAAGAAATAAATGGGATTCACCTAGAAGTTCCAAGAACTCTCTCCTCCTGCCCTTCAGAAGATGGCTTCGAGTGCAACCATCTCCACCATCTCCCAAAACAATCACTGTTGAAAAAAGAGTATTCAATGGTGAAGCTTATAGACTTCATAATCCACATTTGCATCTAGATGGTCATGAAGTACACAAATTATAAGAGATGTAGTTATATGCTTAGTCGGTAAATGAAAGCTAACTGTTTGATTAGATTGATAGCACTATCTTATCAATTTTTGATAAAAGTCCAATTTGCCATCACATGTTTCCAATTTCTCAGGTGAAACTGCTGAGGACATACAGAAACGGAACGGTACAAGACATGAGCATTTGCACAATGGATTTCAAGCACTTTCAGTCTTCCCAAGTCATCAAAAGAAAAGTGATAGACTTCTTATGTTGTCAGTTAATATGTGCAGTTTCAACATCTCTCCTCATCATCACAGTTGTTACATTATCTGGAAACCTATGCATCCCCAAGATGTGCCCATGTCATGAAAAATGATCTTTAGCAGGGTAGGACATATATTTATTGCTGAAGAAATCAAATCTGCATCATTCTAGATATTTGTTAACTATAAGAATTTTGACTTCAGTACCCTCTTCTGTCTGGAAGACACATACTTCTGAAACAAAACAAAGAATTATTCCAACCTGTGAAAGCAGTGAAAGCATGACATGAGCTTCATAAAGGGCTGCGTCTCAGCTTCAGCATCAGGCACAGCTAGTGGCAGCATGCAAAAACAGCAATCTCCATGAGGCACATTCATGCTTGTCAGTAAATCCTTTGCTGCCTGCCAATGACAGCCATCCCACCAAGGTATCAGTCCTTTATAGTCATATAGCTAAGACTAGGCATGGTTATTTTCAGATTCATATCCTTCAATTTTATTGGACACCAAAATGGTCATTAAAGTGCAACAATTATGTCTCACTGCTTAGAATAGATGCATTACTTTTTTTTCTGAAGCACTGGAGATTAAGTAGCATGACATGAGTAATGTCATTTGGATGCACAATACATCGGCACACTGGGCATTGCACAACTGGAATTCCACCCGCTCCTTCCAAAACCCTGTCCTTCCTTACATGTCCTTCATTAGATATTACATCCTGATTGTAGTGAGATCAGACCATTTGACTAGCAAACAACGCATGAAAACTGACACCAGAGCATATAGGATAGCAGATGAGAACTGCAACAGTGCAACACCAGTATATATGGAAGCTTGTACAGGACATTCAAGAGGAACAAAACCCACCACCAATTCACACATCATAAGAGAACAGAGTAAATCACCAACTGAAAACATACCTCAGCTAACACAAGAAGCAGGGGTTGTGGTGATAGTTCGTCAACTTGAGCATGCAGATCAGATAACAACTTTGCATGCCTTCTGTCATCCAGCCCCTTTGTGTCTTTCAGATTGAACGCAGGCGCTACTGCTGGATACTAGTGGCACCAAAAACACACCCTATTCATCTTCAAAACTAGTGACGTAATGAACTTCACTCATTAAAAAAATAAAAAAATAAAATCATTTCTACACAAGCAAGACACTCATGTTTAAATTTTTCTTACAAACAATAGTAGACATGAAAATTTCTCACACATAATAAGACAATTGCCTCTAAACCCAACACAATCTACCTGATCATTGGCTTTGATTTCAAGTACCGCTTCCACAAACTGCAGGTTCAACAAACAACTGTTTAGCAGCTGAAAATTGCACCCTAGACACCCTACTCAAAACCAAACACCCTAAAATCTTGCACAACAAGTACGTATTGATTATGATAATGTCCACCACCTTAACATCAAGCTCTCATCTTGGTTTTGGGTCATCCACCAATAAAACTTTTCAACCCTATGCATACGGAATTCAAATATGACATGGTTTGGTGCGTTCGGATCCCATGTCGATTGCTAACGAGAATCCCTTGGAACCTTTGTAATCCAATAATAGTATATATGCGCAGCGCTTCAAGTGACGGTTCTAGCACCATCTACATTAGGATTAATTTAGGTTTTGAGATGCACAATGTAGACTCTACATTAACCTGGAATCAAACAATAAAGAAAGACTCTCTTGCAAGAAGCATTCATTGCATTTTGCTTGAATAAGTGATTTGTCTTGTCAAGGGCTAACAACGTCGTATTCTCCAAACTTTTTACAATTCAAATCTGCTGACTTCCAGACGGAGTATTCTCTGGCTACCTCTCTTCCATTATTCAAATTTGCACCACTATTCGATCTCAAACATACATCCAGAGCCTACATACATTAAAAAATCCTCCATAAATCTTTGCCACCTATTGAAACATCAAAGGGTTTTAACTCGGTGAATTCCCACTTGGATTACAATCAGAAACTTGAAATTGCAATTCCCCCTACCTGCACCGAGATGTTAGCTGCAGTTCCCGGTTTCAAAGTGACAGTCACATGAGGTGGCCATCGCTGCACAATTGTGCACTCGTCCGCATACACTGCCTCAAATGCCACCACTTCTTCCTCCACTTCTTCGTCCGCCATATCGTGCAAACCTCAAAACTTGGAAACAAAACTCCCTCCCACCAACCAGCCGCACTCCTTCACAAAATTCTCACTGGAAAACATACCCATCCGCTCCAATTCATCAAAAATTTCACTCACACCATCATCCCAATCCCAATCCTCCTCAACTTCATCACCATCATTCTCGTCAACATCAAGATCAACATCATCCCTCACCAAGAGCACCAGAACCCAAAAAAGCCTAACAACACACCCATTCGCAAACCCTAGCTCTCTCCTCACTATTCAATCAGCAGCACAAATTGGAATCGAACTTACATCATCAAATAGGAATCGAAAACACGGCGAGACCCAAACAGGATGTAGAGTGGCATCCGCGAACCGGATTTTCAACTTGTTCGGCAAAGATCGATTGTGATAAACTCAACCTGACAGAATAGGAAGATGAATAATAGCGATCCATGCCAGCAAGAATTTTTGGCGGTGGATTCAAGAAGACGGCCTGGTGAGTGCCAACTCTGTCTGTTCGATGATGGATGATGGGCTTGGGATTTGATGTTTTCGGGGCGGGGGAATGATGGACGGCTGAGATTGCATCTCGCTAGGGTAAATTCTCCAGATGCTGTTAGATCGACGGCTGGCGGCTTCCTAACCCTTTCACATTTCACACTTAGGGCCGATTCAAGTGGGGTCCCCAAGTCCCACTCATGTCAACAAAGTGGCAAAGTCCCAACTTTTGAGCCTCAAGACACCATAAAAATATAGTTGATTATCATTAAAGTCGGATCTTTATTACTCCTTTGGTATAATTAATGACATCACAAAAGTGTAAACTTGAATTTCATAAACCTTCCAACCATTGTTACCAGAGTGTGTTTACAGACTTCATGAACTTTTTAAATGAGTTCATGATTCTTTTCATTTGACTTGACATGTGGCACACCTCAATTTCATGATAGTGGACCTTTACCTTTAGCAACTTCATGAAACTTCCAAATCAATTTCATGAAATACAACAATCTTTTGAAGATGATGGACACATCTTCTTATTTTTGCCATTATATAGTCCATTTCTCAATGTTGCAGAATGTGTACTTGGGCACATCAAAAGTTATGTCCAACAGATGGTCTCCAAAATCATCAAACATCATTAGGTCACATTGATGATGATGTACAAGCAAACATTGCAAACGTGGTTCAAGGTTGGATATAGTAAGAGAGTTCAATTGAAATTTCGGTAGAGCTAAGTTTGAGGTCCATTTACCTCTCACTAGGGTACATGTCATGGCAACATGGATGAGATTTATATTATTAGGCAAATGCAAACAAGGTTTTTGTGGTGGCGGCTTGTGATTGATTACCCTCACAAGAGTTTTGATGACTGTCGTAGTCAAGACTTAGCATGTAGATGAGCGGTGATGGGTTAACCTATGAATTGATTGTGTGTTCTAATAAACTTTGTCGCTTCAAATTTTGTAGCAATTTCCATATTCATGAGAAAAAAAAAAATGGAATTTGCATTATCATTAGAAATTGTTTCTCTTCGCAGAAAAAATAATCTCCAAATGTTACTCCTCCTAAACATATGCAAACTATCTTAGTTTATTAGTTATAGATGCCTCGACCTTAGTCTTGGGGAGAAATTAGAAGAATCTTATAAATGTTGTACTGTTCTTTATGAAATAGAATTATACAATTCACGAAATCGTTCACAACGTGTACTGAAAATGTAAAAAAAAATCAAGTTAAATTGGCTACTATATAATGAACTTGGTGTATGATTCCAATGAAATCAGTAGAACCTATTGCTAAATTGGCTCGTAAGATCATGAAATTTGAGTTTTCATTCACGTGGAATAGATCTTAGCAAAGGAGTATTTCATGCAAAAATATTCGCAGGACTTGTGTTGAGAGTTGAGTCCAACTTTTTGCTCGACCCAACTTTCTCAACACCAATTCCAAGCCTCACCTCCAAAAAGTGAGGTCATGTAGCATCCATGTTTGACTTGGGACTTAGGACTTAGGATCATGTGTGAATTGGTAAGTCCCAATTTCCATGCTCTCAACGGTTGAGATTGCTTGGATTAACCTCAAATGACTTGGGACTTAGGATCTGGGACCCCATGTGAACCGGCCCTTACTTAAATGATCCTCAACTACACTAAATATGATATCACCAATTCTAATTGTCTTGTTCAATACTAATTGTCACCGTGGTGTAGTGTCACCAACACTAAATGTCAACCCAACATTATTTGTCATTCTCTGTAAAAAATTTGGTGGATTATAGATTTACAGTGTTGGAATTACTGTCACTTACAAAGTGATTTTTCATCCAAATTACAATCATCCATGACAATATTTCATCACAAGTTGCTGACAAGAGAAGGTAGGGTTTTGACCAATGGATGAACTCACCCATCATCCATGAGAATATTTGATCAATTATTCACAAAAAGTGTCATCCAAGAAGTTACCATAATGACATAAAATACCATGACATAAAATATGATATTTAGTATACTTTTTCGTACCTGTAATGCTTGCCACTTCAATTCACCATGTAAACCACAAGGAGAAAGCACCACATGCATGTGAACTTGAGAAAACAATGAGGATTCTCCATGATATGTCCATGAAATTTTCTCATAAGTATGTGGACATATCAAGTAAGTATCTTGTGTCATGACATGAATCCATTGCTTTTGATCCATTTGCTATATCTATGGCATTTCTTATGAATAAGTTTACAATAAATGACAGTTATTGTAACATTGTAAATCTATAATGCCCAATTTTTTGCACAAGGAATGACAAATAATATTAGGTTTCCTGTGAGTGAAAACAATTTGGGCATTATAGATTTGCAATGTCAAAATGTGAAATTCTTGTAGTATGTACATGGGTAGTTTACAATTAGTATTGAGCAAGACAAATACAATTGGTGGCAATAAACAATATGTAGGGGAGTGCTAACGAATAGGGAACACAACAAACAACTCATTTCCTTGTTCTATTTGGAGTAATTAGTTCTGAGATGCTGTAAACAACCCACAAGACCAAGGGGTAATGAAGGCTAGGGAAAAATGGAATTAAAAATGCATCAGACAAACAAGACTATCAATACTAATAATCATTGTGTAAACTGATAGTTGCATGTCTTTCATTTTACTTGGTTATTTCATCGCTTCTTGGATGCCTCCACTTTCTCTTTTGATAAACAAACATACTGCTTATCTCCTAAAAACTCCACAATTTCTTCCTCTAAATATATATACGGGGTAGTGTTAAGAGGGGTTCACTATCAGACGCAGAGTTGAATGTGGATAGATATCTGCGAAACAAAACCCTTCTGGTAACCCCTCATGTTTTGCGATTGCAGACCGTGATTCGGCAAGCTGCTAAGAAATTACAGAGCAACTAGTTTATGTACCAAGATGTCGGAAACTTGGTTTTGAAGGAAAGTCCAGGTTACAAATCCATTTGTGTCCCTTCACTGGCAGCCACTCCAAATCTTACTATTATGATCAATTGCCTGGAAATCCACGTGGTTGATTGAAATTCATGCCAGAAATCCAACAAATGTTTCAAACAAGTGAAGTATCAATAAAAATTGCACTACCATCCAGCAGTTCCTTAGTTTTGTGGCCTGGTCGGGTGCATCCCCTAGTCCCCACAGCGCACCAAAACTTCCAAGCCTCCAGATCCTCACGGGTGCAATATAGACAATACCTGATGCTCAGATGTAACTTAACTGGGCTCATGCTCATTAGTGAAAAACATCACAAACTTCTGCCTTGGATATGAATCTATAGCTAATTGTTAGGAAGTAAAGAGAAAAAAGCCTAAGGTTTCTGTACACACCATTCTGAACTAAGAGTCAGTCCCACTAACCAATTCACCCAATTCCCTTCAGTTCCTAGATACGATCTAGTAGCTCTTTTCAGATATGCAGCGCACCTGCTTAGTGTGTGAACTTCTCAGTGTCTCCAATGCTGCACGAGACTCAAGATCATACACTTGGAAATCCAGTCTTTGATGATGCACATTTTATGAGGAGGGAAGGTGAGATAGCAACTAGGTCATCTACATAAGCAGTGATGAGTAACCATGTAACTCACTGATTTACACAAGTTCATCAGATGCCAGTGACTCAAGGTTTCCTTTTGAGGAGCTCTTCGGAGCTACACCTTCTACCCCTCCTTTGCTTGCTGTACTTAGTCTCTCCTCTAGAGCACGGGCCCCTCTTTCCCTGTTCACAAAGGAATTTACAAACAGAAGTGTTTTGTTGTCAGGACAACTGTTTAGTCATCATTGAATAGCTCCCCTGGAGCTGGAGGGCATCTAGGACTCAGGTCCCTCAAAAAGAATATGGTTGAAGGACAAATTTATTCACTGTATATGCCCTCAGAAGATTAAATCGAGTGATCAGGTTGACTTCAGAGTAAGACCAGATTCACTCAAGAATCTGCAAGGAACTGGGAGGTACACAACCTTTTCAACCTACAGATTCACCACACTTAATGCCCGGAACTTCCAATGCAATGACTTTTCTAGCACATGAATATCCATCTTCCTGAGTTCTTGTTAAAATCTCAACATTTCTTAAACTTGGACATATCCCTAACCAACAACAGGAAAGGTGGGAAGTATACCGTCGTCTGCTGGCCTCCACAGCATCAGAACCTGGAAGGGGCTTTCCAAGTTCAACCCCTGCAGCATCTTCAGCATCTAGACTCCTTCTCCCACATAAGAGCTTCTCAAAGATAGTTGAGATGGGAACCACAAAGCGCCTGCCATGGAAATCACAAAGTATCAACCCCTATGGGAACCACAATAGTACCCACATTGATCAGCGACACTGACTTGAATCCACACTTTGACAGACTAAAATCACTAATTGCAGCTAGTTAACACAACAACAAGAGTTATTGACAGTAACAGCCTGATGGAAAACTCTGACTTGCAAATCCCAGCTGCCAACATATCACACTGACACCCAATATTAAGAAAAATAAACTAGATTAGATATATGAGAAATACAAGATGATATGAATCTGGAACGTACTGTAGGGGTCCAGGGAAGAAAGTAGCGAAGGCAAATTCAGCACTCAAGTCCCCTTTGAACCCTGATTCAGGTTTCTTCTGGAGATACCGCAAGTACATCCAGGCCCCATATGTCCCAAATACAACAAATGGCACATGTTGAATCGGCTCTGAGGAGAAGACGCTGCTCAAAAGCGAGAGTCCCACAAATACAGAAGGAAACCACTGCACCCATCCAGTGCACTGTCTTTGTCAGAACCACTTTACTTCTATCACAAGCTGCCCCACAGGATTGAATGTTACACCTATAAAAACAAAGTGGCTGCTTGTCACATATTACTAGATAGAGTTCTAAACCAAAACAAAATCACAACATTGCAGAAATTACCAGACCTTAGCACGCAGTTTGAAGAATGCTGCTATTTCTTGATCTGGCATGATCTGCTTCACAGCCACCAGAAACCCAGCGAGCACTCCGTGGAACCCTGATATGGGGGCGTACCTGCAAGCAAATCCACCTGTTACTCTCAGGAAGAGGTTCCAAAGAACACACATGGCAAATAGCTTGACACATGCTATTTTGTTTATATACAACACCAAATCCCAAGTCAACCTTGTCCTTTTTTTTCCAAGATACCAATAGCTAGGCTTTTGCCCTTCCTAGTGTATACAATCATCTCCTTCAAGGAATCACTCCCTTCTGCCTCTTCTATGCAATGCTCATGATGATCTAATCATCAGATACTTGGCTAAGAGATACTGACACAGAGATCGATATCCAATTAGCAGATCATTGACCCTTTGCAGGTTAAAGAAGTCTTCACAGGTCTTCGTTAACAACACTAATAAAACTGCAGGTATTAAGCAAACCAGGGACCAACAAAGGATATTAATGACTCACAAGTAGCTTTCTCGTCTTGTGATGATGTAGAGGAAGATGGCCAAGACAAAGGTGTTTGCAGAAGCAAAGAAGTTAACAAAAACGATGAACTTGAAGAACTCCCTTGAACCCCAAAACGGCTCCAGAAGCCTTCCAACAACAAGTAGGGAAAATATGCTCACTGCCAACTGCAGTCAGTAATCAGAATGATGTACAAGAAGAGTGTCAGCAGTGAGGTATGCAAATCATGATGTGCGATAGATAAGAAGTCATTTGCAACAATATAAAAGCATATATTCCTCCACATTTTACAGAGATGTTTACAAACACTGTCAAGCCTTATTTGCTGCAGCAATACAAAATTTCCAACACCATAGATATAGCATCCATACATGTGGCACATCCCAGCAACTCCACCATTGTATTTAATTTCCAAAATAGAAACTCATGTGTGGTGTTAGCAGCAAAAATAATCTTCACACCCTCTCCCTCAAAAGGACCTCTCTCTCCAGGGAAAAAGTAACTTACACCCAAAATTGATGTCTCCAAGTAGCCTGCTGTGACAATGTTCCAGACGAAAGGTATAAATCTGAAAAATAAAACATGTGCACATAGCATCAGACCTTTCATAAGATACATCTCAGTAGATCACATGACTTGGCTATTGAAAAGGTAGAGTATCAATCAGCATCTTGGACGCACAAAAAAGAACTTCAATAAATTTCCACCACATCCTTGTCAGACACTCCACCAACCATGAGGAAAGAGGAGGAGGAGGAGGAGAGGTAAACGTGTTGCACGTTCATAACAACAATTGCACTCTAAACAATTTAATCAATGTGGATATAACACTAACTGAGCTTCAGAACGTACTTTCCAGGAATCAGGGAAGCATAGAGCGTGGTGTAAGGAGTGACTGCATTTGCAAGGAATCCTGCAACAAGGACTGCAGCTAGCCCTTTTGAGAGTCTGGTGAAGCCTGTAAACAAACCTCCTGTCTGCATGAGCAACCACCATTGTACATCAACAAAATGCATTCTTTAAACATGAAGCTTGGAAGGAAGAAAACCTACACTTTCCCAAACAGCTAATATGACTTTTAAATTTACTTGATGTACGACACAAAAGACATCTTAGTCAAAAAACAAAAACTGGTAATAAATTCTGGAGCGGTTGACTTCAAACAGTTGCTTATACATACATGTAACATTGCATAGGCAAACTAACCAGGTGAAATTTTGAACACAAAGGGCCTTGTATGTTTGACAAACTTGTGCAGGCTAACTTAGACCCAATGTTGCTGAACCCTCGTCAATACTCCATTTCACCCTCCAGTGTTAGCAACACACGTTTGACTTAAAAATCTCTTGCCCTAGCCATTAGTTGGAATTCTACACAAACCCGATATAGAAAACCTACAGCTTAGCAATTCACACATGCGATACTAACCAGTAAACGCATACACCTAATCCAGATTACTAATTACAGGGATTCAGGTAATGGACCTTTATCAATGTATCTTTGTAACATCTATTTTTCGCTACAGCCCTCTGAAACTAAAGATCCACCTCAAAAGTATCTTTGATGAGATTGAGAAAAGACAGTTTAGGTAGATTGTTAAGAAGTGCCATAAGTGCTCTTACAAACTGTAAGCAATGTCAATGCCATAGAAAGACACGCCACATACATCTTGCGTGGCAAAGAAGAAATTCCAACAATACCACCGATTCACCAGTTCCCATTACCAATTAAGCAAAATGGAAGCAGCAAAGGGAATAGTGAACTCACTTCTGCCATGTCGTACAAGCCAAAATTTTCACTGTACAACCACCCCTTTCCTCTTCGGTGCACGCAATATCCCAAGCTCCTTCAATATTTCTTCACCGATGATACATATCTCTTTATCCACTGCAATGCGTGATGATGAAAAATAAATAAAAATTCAATCCACAAATCACCGCGATGATACAATCAGAACAACGAGGTGTCTATTCATGAAACCCTAGCGAGAGCTCCAGAACCTCCTCTCCCCTGCATCATTTCTTTCACTGCAACATCGACGAGATAAATGAAGTCGCATACCGAAACCAGCGGCCGTAGACTTACACTCACAGGAGGCGATCTAATCCGCGCAATGCAACATAAAGAGATGCAGAAACCAGCCGAGCAGATCCGATAAAAACCTCGATTGTCGACAAAATCCCACACGAAGCCTGAAGTCCAAAGGGAGGGCTCGTGTGCTGCCCCCTGCCATTGACATGCGAACCCCGGGTCCTGAACAAGATCCTAAACCAGGTTTCCTCTTGTAGGTCCCAGCCAACTGAGGTCCCATGCGAGGTCTCTTTGTTATGGACGTTAACTTTACCTTCTTTTTATGGTCAGGCCAGGGCTCTATTATCACTGGCAAGCTCTTCGTTCAAAAACTCATTATTACTGCTTCAGGCGAGTCCAATCTTCATCCAAAACATTCATCCTTGTGCTTGGGATTGGCTTGGTAAACTTCTTGGTTTTCGCAAAAAAATTGCTAAGTGGCAATCCTCAAAGAAAGAGCATCTTGTCGGCGAAAAGCCTAATTTTTCCTTTTTTTGGTTTTCTCCATGTAAATTTTCAAAATGGATAAAATTGTCCAATATTTCACTATTAGCATGTTTATGGATGAATGTGACCATTTTTCATCTAGGTAATGCAACATATAGAAAACCTATTATGATGGTGAGCACTACTTTGGCTATTATAACGAAACAAAACCAAAAAAAAAAAATGTGCATTATCTACCTAATATATGATGGGTTTTGTAGTCATAATGTTGAATGTCAAAATGTAGTTCTTCAGGATGAGCAAGTGATAAAGAGTGAAGATACCTTCTATCTTCTGATGGTTTGTGAGTGAAAGTTGAAGTTTCTTATGATAAGGACATTTAAGTAATAGAGAACACCATGTACAAAGAACATTGTGTAGTGGACATTTAAGTACTAGAGAACACCATGTCTGTCCCAATTTGAAAACATGCCAACAAATTTATAAAAACATTGCATTAGGTTGGGTACCAATATAAAAAGATAGTTTTCCATTTTACTTCTAATATGCTTTCAAGAATGTAATCATTGGGAATCGAAGCCCAAGAAGGAAAAAATGGAAGAAAATGAGCGTTACTCTTTGGGAGTGTAACAACCATCCCTTTGAGGTCAAGATTGGATTTGATCGGAGAATCAAAACACATAATTGTTGGAGCCAAGGTTTTGAGTCCAACTTATATTGTAAAATGGATAGTACCAACCAAGATTTCATGGGGGTTCCATCTAATCAAGAGATAAAATGTAATTGAGCAAGTTCATTTGCATTTAACCCTAAGCTATGTGTGTGATATGTTTCACAATTTGTTATGGTAAGATCTCTCAAAAAACCCTTTTTGATCCTACATACATGTTTTGCACATTGTTGAAAGGTCTCAATGATTTGGAGCCTCGCTATAACAAGATGACTTTAGAATTGTACCAATTTTTTTTACTAAGGACAATTAGATAATAAAGTTCACACTCAATCTCGAAAGCACCAAAAACATACTTTGATGGCCATCTTCACCATACTAGGTCAAATTATAAAGAAATTACATCTTTTTCCCCCAACAATGTCTCAATAAGCGATCGGTTTCAATAAAACATAGTAATAGTTAATGCTGGAATTTCTCTCATCTATGTTATGTACATTTGAAATACATCCATTTTCATTTGGGAATTGCTTGGGAACTTCACTTATCATTGGGAACTTCATGATAATCAAGGTTAAAGTGTAGAATGGGCATGGTTAGGGTTAGAGTGGCCTCATGTCTAGCAATATGTTGCTTTGTACACGGGTGATATAGTATCACCAATATATTAATGCTAAACGTCATGCATCATGATTGTTGTCTAATTTCTTATTAAACAACTCTTTATATTTTGGTGTTAATGAAATTAATAGTTTTCAAAAGTTAGTAGGGAATTTAGATAAGTTGATAGTCGCTAACTTGGGGTAGGTAACACCAAAGATCTTTGGACTCCTATTTCAAGAGGTCTTGAAAATATTCATATTTGTTTGGAGTTAAAAGTTATCATTTCATACCATCTATATTGCTTAAACTCGTTGTATATAAATATGTTTTAAGCTCATATTACTTATGTTTTTGTATTCCCTCAATAGTACGACAATTTTATGCCATTTGTCATATTAACAAGAAGACAACACCTCGATAATATGACATATTTCTTGTGTTTCCCAAATGTGTCATACTAAAGAGGGAGAACAATATATGACAAAGCCAAGAAAAACATCATTGATTGCAATAATAAGTATTGACACTCGTTTACAATATGATCCCCAGTGCCCGGGAAATTTTTGAGCATAGTCGGTCAAGATCCATGTGATTCTAAATCCAACCAATTACATGTCGACATCCTTCAATTTTCCTTTATCAAATTGGGGCATATTCTTCCATAGATTCCTCTAAAATGATGGGTAATTCTTCTCAAACTCAAAAGGTTCAACTGTGACAAACTGACAGTTCTCCCTGGACAATAGAGCCCCACCATGCTGACAGGCTTATTAATATGAAGGTTTGATTCCAAGTATACAATAATTGACTTGATGTCTATCAGTGCCACATCAGAAACAAGAACTCTGAGGACCTCAATCGGGATCTCACTAGGGACCTCAGAGGTCAGGCACTCAATCATGCCCTCAATTTAGGGGACCTGGGTTGAGGACCTGGATGGCAGAGGAAGCATGGGAGAATAATTAATATGTAGTCTTCGTGCGATGATGTAATAACACGATCAAAGTTTGACGAAAAGAGGCAAGGATTTGCACGGTGGATGGAGGGTTTCATTGTGTTTGTAGCATGTCGAACTAAATTTCTGGGAGAAAAGGAAAAAAACACAAAATGTGGGGGTTTATGGCCACCGGATTACGTCCAATTCGTTGGGTTTTGGCAATTTAGGGGTTTGAGAAGGCATGGCGGACGATGGTGAAATGTCAGTGCCGGTAAGGGGAGATGCTCAAGTTTTTGGATCTTTTATTGAAGCATGCAAAGTTGTTGAAGGATTTGATGTGTTCATGTTCACAATATGGTTGTGACATTGTTTCAGTTATGTAGTTTTCAGATGTTTGGGAGTGGGTGCAGGCTCAAAATTGATGAACAAATGGGAGTTCACTTTTATTTGTTTGAAACCGTGTTACCCATTTGGATCATGACTGCCATATGCAATTTTTTCGCTACCTAATATGTGACTTGCATATGAAGCGATCGCACATACGTTCTTGCCTAAATTTTTGCCATGATATGATACTCGTAGTAAACCTTTCGCTCAAGTAGATTTTTTCTCTCCGAATTCTCCTGTTCTCAATTTGGTGTTGTAGTTTATAAGTTATGTAGTTTTGAGATGTTTGGGAGTGAATGCAGGCTCAAAATTAAAGAATTATTTTTCTCTACCTAATATGTGACTTGCATTTGAAGCTACCACTATATATAAACTCTTGCTTACATTTATGTCATGATGTGGTACTCGCAATCATCAAACCTTTCTTTTAAGCGGACAATTTCCTCAGAGCTCTATGATGTAGGTGATGAGAGTGCATTGGTCCCTTATATTTGCCTACTAAGACAAGTTTAGAAAGATCTTGGAGTTTGAATCATAGTTTTGGATCATAGCCCGATCGTAGTCAAAACTTTGGTTGTCTCCGACCAAATTTATTGGACACTAATCGAACTTGCATGGAAGAATGATGGGGTTTACTATATTGCACCATACTTCACGCCTTTTGCACTCAATTGTCCGATTGTGTTTTTTTGTCTACATATATTATCTATGCCCATGATTGTGTGCAAAACATTTCCACTTGCTACAGTATCTTCCCCCAATTTGCAACCTGGATTGTGTCCATTTGCTTATGAGAATATGTTTATGTGATAGTAGGATTTATGGTCTTTGCAATCCAACTATAGAACATAACATACTTAAAGGATATGGCCAAAAAGCCAATGTTGACATTGAAAGGTGTTATGAATTTCAAAATGGATGCGGATCAAAGAGTATAGCAACCTTTGGTTTATAAGAGCCTGCATGCATCACTTTTGTCTGAAATACATGATCTGTTTGTACAAATTCTCACCACCTTACTCAATGTAAAAACTAGCCTGCATGTAGAACCAACTATTGTAAATCCGATAGTCCAAAATCTCTTTTGCCTCTTGCATCATGCATTCAATATGAAGCTTGATTTTTTTTCTTTTGGCTCTTTCATCTGACAAAATGCATATGTATTCATGTGAAACTGTTTTTTGCCCATGCAGAGAGGAAGGACGTTTTTAGGCCTCACCAAACCCTCCAAAGGGATAGCTGCAGTCCTTGTGGCAGGCTTCCTTGCACATGTAGTCTCTCCTTATACCACTGATCACTATATTCGTAAATTTGAGACTTTCTCTTGTCTCAAATTAATATATGGACCACAACAACATGGTCTAATGTTTGGGTCGTCCTACCTAAACCATCTTGATATGAGTTCTTAATTGGGTTCTTGATATGAACACCCGCTTCAAAGTATTTGCATCTTACAACATTCTCCAATATATGTGTGATTTTATCCATGTTCTTATATTTGTAACTGTCTCAAAATGCCGAAAAAGTCCCAAATTAACGAATATAGTGATACTGCCAATTTTGCACTGATACCTGCAAAGTATGCACCCTAACTCACCAAACTCATGTATGTATTTCTTTTGGATTTTGTGAAACTAGAGATTGCATGCAAGTTGCAGGTGGCATTTTCATTACTTTATTAAGATGTGCTGGTAATGCATTGAGGATTTTTGACATGCTTCAAAGATATTTGTTGGGACTTCACCCCTTCAGTAGCAAGGCTGTCCGGTTGCATTTAGCAGGCTATTTTGTACGGGCCTTGTGTCATACTTACTGATCATGCACCTCCCAAAATGTGTTATATTGCATATCCATACATTTCTTTTGGAATATTGTCACAGCATGTTACTTGGAGACAACAATCTGGGGAGTAAGTTACCTTTTTATGAGAATGAGGTTGTCCCCACAATGGTATTGTCCAGGGAATTTCTTATAAAAGTGTGTTTGTTATATCTATGAGGTTTGTGGAGGAGTTTACGCTAAGGTGTTGGTTTAAAACTGAAGAACTTCACTTCTCATAAGACTATGTACATACCTTAGTGCTTTGTCTTCTTCAGGACGTAAATCTTCTTGCATGTCCTTTTGATTACTGACTGTAGTTGGCAGTGAGCATATTTACCCTACTTGTTGTTGGAAGATTTATGTAGCCATTGTGGGGTTCAAGGGAGTTCTTCAAGTTTATCATTTTTGTCAACTTCTTCACATCCACAATCACTTTTGTTTTGGCCATCTTCCTCTACATCATCACAAGAGTAGAAAACTTTCTGTGAGTGCATCTCTATCATTTATGGAGAGTGCTCACTACTTTAGTTTCATACTATTTTGTCTTTGTGATGTAGCATATGCATGGTAGTATTGGCCTATCGGTCTATATTATCATGAACATTTCATAGAAACACCAACATGGGCTTATAGATGTATAGAGAGTTAAAATTTAGAGGGTCCCCATGTGCTCAAAAAGGATTTTTCATGAGTGGGAATGGTGGATTGGTTTGCAGGTATTCACCCATATCAGGGTTTCATGGAGTGGTGGCTGGGTTTCTGGTGGGCCATGAAACAAATTATGCCAGATCAAGATTCGGGAGTCTTTAAGCTGCATGTTAAGGTCGGATTTGTCTTTTATGTTGTCATTTTGTTATGGTGCAAAATTGAATCCCATTTGTGTGTGGCAGACAATGCTAGACTCTTATCTTGATAGGTTTTATAGTTGATCCATGCTTGTAGGACAACTTGTGTAATTTCAGGTGAGTTAATGCTGACAAAGATGGTGCACTTTATGGATGCAGTGGTTGCCTTCTATAATTGTCGGAGTTTTGCATTTGAGTAGTTTTTTCTCCACGGAGCCGATTCAATATGTGCCTTTTGTTATATTTGGAACATATGGGGCCTGGATGTACTTGCGGTGTCTCCAGAAAAGCCCTGAAACAAGATTGGTGGGGGACCATCGTGCTGAGTTTGCCTTCGCTACTTTCTTCCCTGGACCCCTTCAGTACGTGCCAGATCCATATCAAAGTGATTAAAATTATATTGGATTCCGATTCTCTTGCATTGGTAACAAAGGTTTGCAAGCCAGAGCATCATCATGCCATTAATTAGGTTGCTAGTGCCACTGTTGTTGTCAATTTTTTGAGTAGATTCAAAATGTGGGTCGATTGGTTGAGTTATAATTTCATGTGTCAGTACAGAGGAACGATGGGACGCATTATGGGAGACTCTCTTGTATATATATATTTCTGAGAGTTCTTCTAAAGTTGTATGATGGGACAAGAGAATGGGCTCAATTGTAGATGCTAGGAGTTGTGCACTGAAGGATTCATCATCATCTTTGTGTAATGTTCAACTTAACATTGTGTGATTTGCACCTACATCACCTATGTAGCGATCATCAATTTTTTGTGTTAATTTGGTATCTTTTCATCTCAAACCTTTTGTGATTCCAATCTCAACAATCTTCCATAACATTTTTTGTGGGTGAAGAAGTCAAGGCGCTCAAGATGGCACTGCATGGATTAAACTTAAAAAGCCCTTCCGTGTTATGATGCTACGGAGGCCAGTAGACAAAGGTATTATCTCCAATCTTATTTATCCAGTTTAGTAGTTTGTCAAAGCTTACGATGAGTATCGGAAAGGATAATTATCCACCAAATCAAGATGGCATTCAGGAAGACCCAGGCCCTTCGGTCCACATCATTTCCACCTCTGCTAGACAATTAGTGCAACATGCATCAATTATTTCCACACTAATATGCCACCCACATCTATAGGACTATTCAGTTTAGTAAGCACTAGGGATGGAAGATTGCACTGTCAACAAAGCACTTTTTGTTTGTAAAATCCTCTTTGTGAGCAGGGAGAGAGGGGCTCTTGCACTAGAGGAGAAACTTGTTATTACAACATCCGAAGCAGGTCCAGCAGATGCAGCCCCAAAGATCTCAATAGGAAATTTCGAACTAGTAGCATCCGAGGAATTACTTGTCTAGACCAGTGACAAATTTTCACATGCTATGTACATGGCTGCCATACCTTTCTTTTCCTTCTCAAAATGCTCTGCATGGGATACTGCATCATCACTAGACACTCAAACTTAATTGTACTGCATTAGCTAGAGTGTTTGGTTTTGCAGAAGTTGAGTTTCTTATACACCAATTATGTACATACCACATGTGAAGAAATTGTTAGACTTAGAAGTCAATAGACTCATTTTCTTTTGTTTACTAGCACTCTCTCGTGGTGTGAGGTGATATGTACAAAAACATGCATAAGGCCTTGGTTGGATCATATCCGTACAAGCAGTTATTAAGGCTCAATCTGAGGTGTAAGTTTGTGTTGTTTTCACAGTTGAGCAATGGGAAATTCAATCTTTGTATGATATTGAGAAATACGTGCAAAAAATTGTAGGGTGGAATAAAAACCAAAGGAGTAAAATTTATAAAAACAATTCACATGAATATAAGTTACTAAAGATTTGGTTTGAAAATATATATTAGGTATATTCCAAGGATATTCATCAAATGGTTGGAATATCCCATGAATATGCGCATTTTTTTCATAGCCCCCTTTGAATATACCCTTTCATAGCATGTGATTCATATCCCTACAAGGGAGTTATCCCCAAGAGCTAAATTTGAGCATTGGTTGGACTAAATTGACAAACCTATGTAGGCTTGAACGATGGGTGCATTGTGGAGACCACCACAAGGTCACCAACTTCTTATATATGGAATTGCAAATGTGCTTAGAGTCAACATTTGACCATCACTTTGATAGTGTTTTGCTATTATTTAAGTAATGATATGTGGATCATCTTGCCTTATGACTGAGAAGTTAGTTTCTCAAGCTTTAGTTCCATAATTTTCTCATTGAGGTTTAAGTCTTACATGATGACATGCTCAAGCACATCTACGAGTGAAGTCCACTCTTAAGTAGATGATGTACCAAATGTCAATGATCCTTTTTCCTTGCTCCTTGTGTGCAAGTTGGAGGGAGGAATCATACTTTATTTGGAAATCTCTCCTAAAGGATTGGGAGAATTTAGACATTTCGAATGCTATTTTATAGTTTCAATCCACCTTATATTTCTCTAATATAAGACTAGTAAGGTGGTCGAAAGGATTGATCACACACCTTTGCAACATTTTCAACTTTGGATGTTCATCTGATGATAGGTATGGACAAGTATGGCAATGTATAGTATGCTTTCCTCAGTGGGAGCATTTGTGGATGGCCATACCAAACTTTTGTTATGTATAATCACACCGATATCATGAGCAATGTTGGAAATGCAAAGCACATATTGATTTGCAAAACACTCTGAACAATTCTTCCATTGAGAATAAGTGTCATGGTTTGTATTGCAAGACGGCATGTTGTTACCTCAACTAATCATATTTCCTTTGAGTTTGCACTATAAGATTGTGCACCACCACCTGCGCTCACAAATAAGCAAGGGCATAACCATTCTCGTCAGTTTCTTTGAATTTCTTTTGGCAAAGTTTTAAGCCGTCCCTGCCTATGATGTAAGGTAGGACTAAAATTATTTCAGTTGAGATATCTGTCCATGGGGTGACAAACATGCACTTGATAGTCCAATGGGGTCTCTCTCACTTAGTAGAATTTTAGGTGCAATAAAAAAATAGGGTCATGTTCAATGTTGCAAATTAAAATGTACAAGAAGATCTACAAAAACTTAAGATATTGAAATTTTATATTGAAAAATACTAGATATTTTCAAGATATTTATCAAACTATATGGAATATCCCATGAATGTGGGAATTTCTTCGTAGCCCCTTTGAAAATATCCCTCTATCTCAAGTGGTTCATATACTCACAAAGGAGTGAATTGTGAACCCCCAACCTTACCCCCGGGCATGGCAAAACTTTTCCTTTGTGAACTTTGAAGCTCTCATAATTAGCTCCATTGCAAGCATGTACTAGTTCTCTTCTTCGGCGCACTCCATGGCCCCATGGAGTTGATACTTAATTTATAATAACCCATGTCATATATGAGGTCAAGGAGTCTTGGATTGTGAGCTTGTGTACGACAAATGGTTCTAATGAAGGCATGATGTTTTCTCCTTGAATACCATCAAATTATTCTCCTAGGTTTGTTTGTGGATTCATCATAACCATATGATACATGAGATGGCATTCTGTGATTGGCCTGGCCTCGAGGAATACGACTTTCCCAGAGCATAACCTTCTTCCACCTTCAAAATAGGTCATTGATCTCCATTATCGGAGGGTTCAGAGGGGAGGACGCCAAAATGATCATGTTTAGTAACCCCATCTAAGCCTCCCAACCCTCGAGAGTTACCCAGTCCAAGATTACACTTAGTGTGGGGTTATTATTTGTAAACCTTCATAGATCAATAATCTCTGGCTAGCCAAATTGACCACATGGTGTCAGTGTTGCCATTTTATGCACATTGACAATTCATTCATTCCCAACTTCTTCAATGCCAACTGTAAATTATAGATTGGCACACGAAATTGGGAGATGGCCATAATCCACATGCCATTGGGGTTGATGCGCAATGCAATCGGGAAAGAGTGCGATCCGGCATCACTACCTATTAATTGCGAGGTGCAACTTGTGGACTTGGGCAATGAACAGGTCTATCAACTTCAACTGGCTCCAAGGGGCATTCTACGGGTTGTAACAATAATCTCAAGTACTCATCATCATCATCATCATCATCATCATCCCCTTTAATTATGTTTGAATCTGCACTTTTTGAACCATGGGTGGCCAATTTGTGTGATGAGGCACTTTCAAAAGTCCGTAATTCCTTCTTCCCATTAATTGGACTTGTTGACCTTCCTCGCATATCGATCTGCACGTAGAGCACATTGTAATTGCTCGGCTTCTCGTGACTCTTTCCCACGCGTCGTGGTTTTGTGGTGTTTGTCTGGCAGCTAAAGCAGGAGGAGGCGGGAGGAGGAGGAACATATGCAGATCCCATGAACGCATCTATTGAGGGTTGAGACCATCATCACCACAAAATTTCCAAATGGTGGTATTATAATATGTGGTTATTATGCTAAATTTATATCTAGTGGTATATAGGGCAAATATCTTACAATAGAGGCATATTTTTTATGTAGCAAAATGTGACACATAGTAGGTCCACTTTGCATGAGGGTTGAGGCCATCAAAATCCGAAACCAATTCACACGAAATATTGACTCGGGCGAAGAAGGGAGTCAGAAGCTTTGACACGGTCTCAAAGAAACAAACTAGGTTTTTTATGTTGGTCCAGCCCAATTCCCTTCCCTCATGTTAGATTGTGTTAGATTTAGTCATCAGTGCATTGAAAAATGGCGTCAGCTCGCTAGAATATGAATTTTAGGGAATGACGTTGACCGTGGGGTTGATTTAGTGAATTAGACCGATCACATACAAGGATTCACGCATGTCATAGCCCCAATTTGGCCTTGACACCTATCGTAAAGCAACCCTTAGAAAAGGATAAAGAAGAAGAAAAAATAAATTTTATTATGCATTAGTAAAGGCTTTTACTATTGTCTCTCCAGGATGAAAATTGTGCTGGATGAAGTTTGCGACGATGGAACCTTGCATGAGGGGCGACCTCTGTTCGGCATCGCCCGTCCGCGCATCCGTGGCGCAAACTCTTGCACTTGTGATGCGTCGCAGCTTGTGATTTCGTGCCCCGGGTGGCCGTGGGCTGCCAATACATGATTGGTAGCGCGCGCCGGCCGAATTCGGGGACTTCCGTCGACGAATTCCACAATGGCGACATGCTGCTGGACTTAATTGGGTTCCCGGGGCACCCGAGCTCCGCCCGACTGCAATGGTTGTGAGGCGAGACGGGCCTCGATCTACGCGATCCACGTGAGCTTGAGCGCGCAGCCCGCGCCCTCCGCCGCGACGCGGATTGCTCCGGGTTCGGTGGCACGGATTGTGATCGGCTGTCCGGAGGCGAAGAGTTACGAGGTATCCTCGACCTCCTCGAGCCTCGCCGACTTCGTCGGTTTTTCGGGCACTCGAATTCCTTCTTCAGCACTTCGTCCACCTCATCCTTCAGCGACGTGAGCATGTTGCGCACCGCGCATAATACGCTGCCGCCTTCATTCTTTTGCGCCCCTGTCATGCTGGACCTCGTCTTACTTAGCCTCCTAAACGGCGCCCTGCCTTTGTCATAGATTTGATGCTTTGAGGCAAAGAATTACAAAGGTTTCCTCAACCTCTTCGATCGCCGCAACTCCAACAACGTCGTAATCCCCGCTCAGACCTGTTCATGAGCGATGCACTCTTCCATTTGTTTTTGTGTCCAACAATGGGTGCATTGGGATTGCGGCGAACAATCTTGGAGTGGATTGTCAGGTGTTCAATTCGGGTGGGCGTCCAGATTGGGTGGAACCCGAAACTCAGAACGCAGTGTAGGGGCCTTGTTTGGTTCGTCGGTATTTCGGACACTCGAATTCTTTCTTCAGGACTTCTTCAACATTCGAAGTCCTTCTATCAGACCCATCATAGTGTAGTTTGCGTGCATGTTCATGTTTATCTTGGCCTCCACTCGCGATGTACACATGATCGACTTAGCTTCCGCGAGCCTGAGCTTCAAGCAACAATTGTGATCGGGGGCAGATGATCTAAGCAGGTCAGAAACGAGAAGTAACATCTACATGGAGGCCACATCACAAATCTCTAAATTCATGTACCATCAACACTGATTTCACATCGATTTAATCGCATCAAACTACAACACTGAATCAGTGCCTACCAAATATAGGGTTGCAATTTTAATTTACTCTTTATATGTTTTATAGTTGCATGACCTAAAAGGTTGAATTATGAGTTGAATCGATGTGGAATGGACCATCAGTTCAGCGTTGAGCTTGCACTGAAAAGATACTAAACCCTAAAGGGTATGTATCGCCACCGACTCAACATCAAACGCTGGTCACTTGCATTCTAGAATGCTCATCACAAACCTCTAAACTTTTAGATCAACACTAATTTCGTAATGATTCAAACTGCAACACTGAATCAGTGCCTACCAAACATACAGTTGCAATTCCACTCAATTGTTTCTATGTTTTTTAGATGCAAGACCCTAAAAGCTTGTGTTATGAGTTGAATCACTGCTGAATGAGTCATCAGCTTCATGTTGAGTTTAATTTGCACTGAAAAGTTTTTTTACCTGTGAAGGTAAGAATTGCCACTGTCTCAACATTAAACGCTGGTCACTTGCATGTGGAGATGAGAGCAAGTTGTTCACAGCGTCCATATGGACATTCATGAAATGCCCATGAATGTCATGAAATGGGCATTCATGGGCATAGGCCACGGTCCAAAACTTCAATGCAACCAGAATTTCAAAAAGAAAGAAAATCGGATTCCCCTGATTTCATCTTGAATGCAAGCTTGGTGGAATCCAATTTGTGCAAAATCAAAAGTCTGATTGTTAGGAAAATTAAATCAACACCATCATTTCGCAATGCGAGTAGCATTGGAAAGAGTTCCCGATGTGAGACGTACAGGAAATCCAGGAAATTAAGGAAATTTCGGACACCCGAGGTGATGCGACTTTTGCATGTGCAAGTGCAGACAAGGTGCCTCCTTGCACCCAGAAAGCCTCTCTTGAGATCCACCGAAATTATATATTTTCTCATCCATTTCTCATGGAGGGGATTCAGCTTTGGCAAGTGATTTTTAACCAACCCCTAACACCTAGAGAGATTAAAAGTGGTTTCTTATAGACATTGGTTAGGACTTTACCATAGTAATAAATATACCTAAGGTAGATGGGTCTTAAGTGGCTCGTTTTCTTAACTGGACTCCTATATTTGATTGGTATGTGGATCGGTGAGGATCTAAGAGTAAACATCATAAACACAGATGTTTAAAAGAGATTGGACAAAGTTTTCAAATATTAATAACTACTCTACACTCAATAGTGAACACAATTGAGAGGACATAGGTTTCCAGTTAAGGAATCAACAAACATGCACTTCCGATAGCCATAACTAAATTAGGAGGGGGGGGGGGGTCGATTTTCAAATCGATTTTTGCATATGTTTTATCATAGATTTGCTACTAAAACACGAGTTTTGAAGTGTGGATCTAATTGATAGAAGTTGAAGAACATGACAAATGAATCAAATATCACCCACGTACCTTACATGGCTTCAATCTGTTCAAATCAAATACTTAAATGCAACTTCCTACCATCCAATGCAATAATATTTCATACTTATCCAATCATATCAAACTTCAACTCCACTAAATAGGATATTTATTGTTTGATACACTAAATATGAACGTATACACTAAATATCAATAACCCTATGAAAGTAAGTAACATTAAATGTAAACTCAAACACTAAATCTCAACTATGGTAATATGTGGAAGTTACATGTTTGAATTTGGTATTAGTAAGGATATGAAAAAATATATGTAATAAGGGAGGTGGCAGTAGGGAAGGTAGCGGCACATTTATGTCTAACACTAATTGTCAAGGAATTGAAAATTAGTGTTGAGTAGGGTAGGGTGGTAACAACACTAAATATAATCAAACACTAAATATCTTATTTAGTGTAGTGGATAGATTTCGTTAATGAGTGTCATAACCATAAATTCATAAAGGTGATGAATTGGGTAAGGTAGAAAATTTGAAAACGACGAACAACCACTATTGGTGCACTAGACTAGGGGTAGAATGATTTTTGTGTGGACCCAAAATGGCAAATTGTAAAATTGTGGCCCAAAAAGGATGCAATGATAGGTGGGATGCCATGATTGGCCAGATGGTGTTGTTTCATAGCACTTGCCATCACTTTTGGGTGTCATTGAGTTAATCGTTTTGTGTGCATTTGTATGCAGAGTAGGATATTCTGATGCTCAAATTAGGGAGACTTTACTATACACGTAGGGGATTTGATTTACTTGCCTCTTTGAGAAAATGTACCTAATTATTTATATGGAATCAAATTATGAAACAACATGTATTTCTCATCACTTCCTCTGCTCCATTTCTGAAAAATATTACACAAATTTCAAGCCACTCTTTCTTGCCGAATCCGCTTATTTTCACCCCTCCTGTATTTCAACCTCATGTTTAAGCTGAAGGACGTATTTGATCATCTTAGCCAAATGGATGTCATCTACAACCCATGAGTTGCATCTTTTGCTTGATGAACAATCCACAACAACACTCTCTTGTACCTATTAAGAAACACTTATAGTAGTTGAAAGTGCTAAAACTTGCAGAGAACATGGGCTATAGGGCATACGCCATGTGGGCTTTAGAGAGGCTACCATTTTAAGGACACACAAATAACCAATGGTTCCGTAGAGGTTAAGGTCATCCCATAGAGAACTTCGAGTTTTATAACACCAAGATATGCGAACATACGGCTAGTCATGAGAGTGTTCTACCCTATTATTATCACGCACACATGGCTAGCTAAATCCTATCAGATGTCGGACCAAGGCCAAACTTTGGCTCGTTTTAGAGATCATTTAAGATTAAGACTTACTTGACTCCTACGCGTCTAAGAGGCCCAGCCTAGGCCTTTCCAAACAGAAAATAACATATTTGAGTTACATAGTTTCATTTCTAGCTAATCGTGTCAGAAGTGACCCTATCTAAAATTGACTTATTCGTCAAGTGCATTATTTGGTTGATATAACACTTTGAAGTTATTGAAGATTTAAGTTCAAATACGCAGCTTGGGTGTCCTTGGATGCAAACACATATGTTGTATTTGATCATCGATGTCTAGTATGTCAAGTATGCCAATTTATTTTCTCCTTGGAATAAGACATTGTATATAATAAGTTTCCAAACACATAATTAAATAGATAAACTATTATTTGTGAACTAGGTGAAGCCCACATACATTGTGTAAATGGTCGTATATTGAGACCCCACATCCTTTAAGGGATTTGATTTATAATTGGACTCCACTTTGAAGAGCGAGTTACAAACACCATAGAATCACAACACATATGTGACCAATTCCAGATGGTTATCAAACTTTCGCCCATTTCAAAGACCACCTCTAGGTCTCTTCCCTCAAGCCAAAGGCAATCCAAGATTTCTACTCTTAGGGCCGGTTTAGAATATAGTCAAGAAAGTGTGTGAAGTTTTTGCAAGTGTTGTAGTATGAGGGACACACACAATGGTGCTCTAAGGGCCACTTTACACCTAGAGGCTGGGCCAATTCGTTGTATAAGAGGTTTGAAATCCTCACTTGTGATTGGCCAAAAGGTTGACCAACCCCTTTACATCTAGAGGCCGGGCCGATTTGGTGGTATGAGTTCTTTAATAAAAAAATGCATGGTATGACACAACCCAAGCTCATTGAATTGGGTGCACCCGAAATGGAAGGCCAATTCTTGGCCTCGGGGCCAATGTCAAATTTCCATAAAGATTTTTTTAAAATAAAATATGATTTTTTTAGCAAACCATATCCATTGGATTATGTGGAAATATGAATGGCTCTATGCTAGATTATGCTATATTTATTGAATCGGACTAGCTTCTTGGCCCTATTTACATATGGGAAAATTGACCCCCATTATAATCTTATTATAATGTGTAGTTGAGGCCGGCCTCCAACCCAAAAGGGGTCTCAAGGGGAATTGGCCCGGCCTCTAGGTGTAAAGCGGCCCTAAGTGGAGTGAGAATTGGCATGGAGGCTCTGTATTTGGAAATGGGAGGGAGCACCACGATGTTGGCTAAATAAGGTAGGGGTGGCAATTTCCGTGCGGGTCCTAAAGTCGACCCCTAGGGTCGGAAGCACCTATATAGGTGCTTTTACTTGGATTTACAAAAGCACCTATCAAGGTGCTTTTACCGTTCACAGCGCTGCCAACATTTCATTGGCTGCCAGCGGTCGGTTTTAGAAATCCAGCCTGTGGATATACCACGTACCCTATGTGCGAGTGTTGGTCACTCTACAAGGTTTCCTTTAAAAATTTGTAGGAAATCATAGACATGCTGGAAAATTTTGATTTTTTCATAGTTGCTCTTGCACCAGCTTTGCGGAGGGCTCAAAATTTATATAAAAAAATAGTTTCAGCATCCCAACTAGGCACATCTGAAATTTGGACGGAAATTGCCACCCCTACCTTATGCAGAAAGCAATGGTGGCCGACACAATTGGTGCGGCCAAAGAGGTAATTAAGCGGGCCTTCCCCACCGAGATTGTGCTAAGGGCCACTACTTCACACACGAGCCAAGAGCCGTGACCATGAAATTGTGAGAGCCCAATAGAAAGTGTCCAAAGGCCATCCCAACACACCCTCCAAAATCATGTAGTAGTGTGGTCACGGACCCTCGAGTGTAATGTGAAACCATATGTGGCCGGGCCCTCAACCAAATGCTCTCTTTCAATGAATTTCTATTCACGACGGTCCTCACACATGATAAAATAGAGTAAACCAACAGTTGTGAGCGTTCGGAGTGCCATGGTCTCCCGGTTTTGTGTCAGGCCTACCTCCAAGAGGCGGTTTTGGAAAACAGTCCAGATACCATGAAACATGACCCATTCAATGCCATGTAGGGATCCGTGTAGACTTTACATCCATCTTGCATTCGCATACTCCGGCGGTCCCTCAAGCGTACGTAGCGTGAAGTAGCGAACTTGGACCGGCTCCGCCTTTTCCACCGATGAGAGTGCTTGAAGTGTAATGCTCACGGGCTCTCAGTACTTATGTGGGAACCCTGTGGCCACACTAATAAGCAGGGTATCAAATAGAAGCCATTTAAAAATGGACAACGGTATTGAACACTCAATTAAAATAGTTCGAGCTCCCAATGATAATGTCGTTTGACACCATTTGAAGCACGGGCAAGCCATAAGTTAATAAGTCATTAAAGCCAAGAGGAGGTTGTAATACACCCTAACCTTGATAATATCACACTTGTTAATAGAACACCTTGATATTGTCACCTAAAAGTTTGAAACCGATTTCCATAGTGTAAAACTCCCTCGTTATTATCACTATCACCCTTGATAATGTCACATTTTTTTTTCAAAATTTGTAGTGTAAGTGTGATAATAACAAGTAACATGGATGAAAAAAGGCCGGATGGACAACAAATTCTATGGATGATGTCGGCATCTTTACCTGCTTCCGCTTGAATCTTGGGTTCTTGAATCTTGAATCTCATATGCCGAAGAAGCAACGGTTTCTCTCGCAGATCAACTTCTCGTAGCTCCGCCTGCATCGTATGCTCTCTCCTCTCGCCGCTCCACACACCGCTCTGCCCCTCATCTTCTTGCCGCTCTCCTCAACAAACTGCTGCATCCATAAGGTTTCTTCCTAAATGGTACTTTTGAAGCTTTGAGGCTTGTTGAATCAGTTCGGTGTTGAAGACCTTGTAATTGATTTTTTGTTTCAAACTTAGACTGCTGGCATTCATTCTGTGGCATTTTCAGAGAATTGCATTGTGAGGTGGAAGTTGATCAATCGGTGGTTCCTGAGGATTTTGTGGTTGCCGTTGAAGATGGCGCACACATGGTAAGCACCTTAGTTGCATTCCTTCAGTAGCCATTTCCAATGTCGATAAATGCCTCTTAACCTTGAAGATTTAGAGCTGGTAAAACATTTCCGAGAAGCAATTTGCTGGAGCTGCATGCTTTCGCATTAGACACACCTTCAAGATTGTAAATTCTAAGAAGTTTCATGATACTCTTAAAAGTGAAGAATACCTATGGGTCTGGAAGATGGTGAACCCTGCTGTAGAAAATTTGATTTATCTTGGTTCTGTAGACACTAACATTTGTAAGTCTGAAGCTTCTCCATCTCAGACACAGATGATATCAATGGGTTCCTCTCCACGCCTTATTTCCAAGCATATGTAGCACTAAAAATCTATGAAGATACGTTCCTCTTTGTGTAGTACCAATGAAGCATCAGTTCACGAGGAGTAATTTAGAAACAAATATTGTAAAGGGGAGAGTTGCCACCCGGGACTTGAAGAAGTCCTACTTGTGATCCACCCCTCTACCATTCCCCTATTGTTTCTGATTCAGTGCTCATTTAACCTTCCTCCCTCTTAGAAATAGCATTAAGAATGAGTGTTTTCATGTATCATAATTTGACAGATTGAGCTCGGCAACTACGATCCTTTTTATGAGAGTGGACGTGTGTTCTCCACCACAGAGGTAAAACATTAGTGCATTGCCATCTTCCACATGTGCACTTCTAATCAAACTCACCTTTTCCCTTGATTCCATGGAAGTGGATCCATTGATTGTTGATAGCAGTGATGATGAGTCTAAAGTAGTGAAGCTAAGCGATGCACAAAAATATGCTAAAGATGTTTTGAATTTTATGGCTAGCCAAGGTTCTCAGATTTTCAGCACTCATGAGTTGTTAGAAATGGAAAAAATCCATGACAAACTCATTAGAATTGGTGTTGCACATTTAACATCAACAAAATAATGTGACATGCATTAGAAGCTTCTTTGTCTCTAGTGAGAGGTCTTTACCTGATCTCAATGACACATTATGATGTGCTCTTGTTGTTATTCACAATTTTGAATTAGATTTTACATTCAAAAACATTGAAGTCTCGTATTTGTTATTTAAAAAAAATTGTAATTATATTTTGATTTTCTACATATTTTTTGATAATATCACATTATGCACAAAATGTGACATTATGAAGTATGTCACACCTTGTTTATATCACACTTTTTGGTGAAACGGAGGGTGTGACATTATCAAGGTTAGGGTGTAATATGTGACAGCCCACTACAAGAGCGGCGCCTACAAGGAGGGCGTTGGCGCCTAACATTACCTAACCCAAATGTCTTAACTCATACCCGGACCCCGAGGCGTGGCAGACCTGTGCCAGACCTCGAAACTGCTGTTGCGGGACCCGGGCGGCTCGGCTTCCTCTCCCGCCAGTGCCGGCGTCCACGGTGGCACCCTCGCGCGACAACCTGTCAAGCCGGACACCCTGTCGCCGCCTGCCTCCACGTGGAAGCCCATGCCCCCATGGTATGCATCATACCCTTGGGCTGACCATGGCCATGGCCCACCCAGCCATCCATCCATGAGGAGATCGCACTGCACACCCAACCATCCATCCATTCGAAGATCGCAGTGCACCCTCGGGAGGTGCGATCACACAGCATAAAAGTCTGGCTCACCCACCCTTGAACCCTTTTTGTAACCTGTACACTGCGATGTTGTTGTTGCAACAGACTGTGTTGCATGAAGCGATGCAGACACCAATAATGCAGTAGTGACGAATTCGCAGTGGAGGAGCAAACTTTCGAGCGCTGCGGTCGAGGAGGACACTTTTGGAGCGTTGGTGGGCAGGGGACCTGGTTACAATCAAGGTGTGTGTTTTTTTTTGTTTTTTTTTGTCAAAACATGCAATCGAACATCGCTTCTGAGTGATTGGTTTTTTTTCCAAAACCTGCGATCGAACATTGCTTCTGAGTGATTAGATAGGGCTCATTTCCTGCATTATGATGGCATGATTCCACATGGTTACACATGGCATGATTCCAGGGTTTAGAAGTTCTCAGGGTTGCTTACTATGGATTCAGTTGAATATGTTTCTTACTTGCTTTCTTTCCCTTTGTGTGCAGACACAATCACCGACGCCGCACAACATTCGGAGCTGCAATTTAGGAGCCTCCGCATGCACTGGTTACAAAACCAAGGAGCGCACGTCAGCAACAGATCGCACATCATGTTGTAACATGCCTGAACTTCCTACTTTTTGGGTGCACCTTTTTTTTTTACCCTCTTTTTAGCTAGCCCAACTTCTTCTTCTCTTATGTATGCATACGTCTTCTAAGTATGTGCGGCACCTCCGTCGCTTGGAGGCCTCACAGTATTCCGCAATGGCATCTGCAATGATTGTTTAGGGTTCAGGGCTCCTCAGTCGACGTGGTTTGTGGCGATGTCGTGTATGCGTAGGCCTAAAAATTCTTCGAAGGACTTGCTTCGCCTGCTTACGGCACTTGGTTTTGGGTTTAGGGCAGTTTAGGCGTTCGCATGCCTCCGCAGTGTTCCTTCTTACACTTTGATGGTAGTATGTAGGATTTACGGCGATCTAGTGGACTACAGTGTCTGTAGCACCTAGGGTATCTTCAGATGGGGAGCAATATTCGAAACTATACACTACTGTCAGGTTGTAGGGTATACAGAGGTTTCGCAGTTGCATAAGGATAGTGTCTGTAGCACTTAGGGTCTCTTCAGATGCACCGCATTATTGAAAACTATACACTGCTCTCAATTGCACAAGGATAGTGTCTGTAGCACTTAGGGTCTCCTCAGATGCACCGCATTATTGAAAACTATACACTGCTTTCCAGTTGTAGGGTATATAGAGGTTTCTCAGTTGCATAAGGATAGTGTCTGTAGCACTTAGGGTTTCTTTAGATGCACCGCAATACTCACAACTATACACTGCTTTCAGGTTTCTGGGTAGACAGAGCTTTCACAGGTGTATAATGCTTGTTTATGTAGCAGTTAGGAGCACTTAGGATCTCTTCAGATCTAGGGTATACATGTCTTTCACAACTTCTTGAGTATCAGAAGGTGTAGGGTATAGCGAGCTGGTAGGGTTGGGTAGTTTTCGTTCTTGGACATGGCCGTGGGCGTCATTCAGAACATGATAGTCCCCATTCCGCCTGCTGCAAACTTCCACCCCCCCTCCTTCATGTTGGCGCCTCAAACCGCATTGTTTTTTGCCATTGACCTCCATTGTGTCTTGCAGAGGATGGTGAATGAGGGCGAAGCGCCCCGGCCTGGGGAGGACGAGGTGAAGTATTTTGTGAATAGAGATTTGCAGGGTTGGGTGGAGCAAACAGTCAGAAGGTGGGTGTACATCGAGCTGAAGTTGGAGTGCACTCGGAATCGATGCCGGGATGGACATAAGGCTCGGGACGACTGGTTGTGCGTCTACTGCAGAAGCCCCTTCACTAGCAAGCTGCGCTTGACCGACCACCGGGTGTTGGGCTGCCCATGTGGACCCCTCTCTTCAACTGGTGAAAAATTGGAGCTGCCAGTCTACCCCAATCTGAAGACGGCCAAGCAAGGTAAAGATTTAAAAGCTGCACTGCAACGAGGTGAGCGGTCGATTTGGGATGTCTTGCAAAACAATTCTATGTGGCTGGAGCTCAATCCAGAATTAAAGGACGCGACTTACCCCCCAATTGGAGCGAAAGTGCAAGTACGGCGGTTCATGCACCCCACAATTGAGCATTTGAGGCCTTCACATGTTACAAAGGGAGCAGGAGAGCAGTCGAGGGCGTGACCGCCATGGTCTCCCATAAGGCATAGGACAGAACCCCCAACAACCGATTTTGTGGACTTAGGCGAAGACGGCACCGACGATGTGCAACCGAGCAGGTGTCCACCAAGGAAGCGGAGTCACGAACAGATGGAGCAGGCGCATCGCGTGTTCCATTCCCCCCGACAGTTCAAGGCGGCGGCGCCGAGGAGACACAAACCACATGCTGCCCACCAGCGAGCAACACGACCTGAACCAGGACCGCCTCCCCACCCCATTCGAGTCGCACCGATCCAGTCACGCTGCCCATCGCCAGATAGGCTACCCATTTTGGCGCCGCCTTGTCCCGCTGCATGTGTTGCCCCTACGCCACCTGTGACCCTTGTCACTCCCATGGAGAGCTCAAGAGGAGATCCTGATATATATCAGGGCTAAGAAAGGAGCGACATGCGTTCTACGTGAGAGCCGCCACTTCAGCTCGTAACTCTGTGAAGATGGACATCCCCAAGCCATCATTGAGGCCCTCAATACAACCCCCAGGTTTGTATAATTTGCTCCCATGTGGCTTGTTTAATTTTGATTTGGAATGCGGCGAGTTCGACGCTTTTGAGGAGGAGGTTCAACGTTGGAAAACCGATCCAGCGTTCATGGACAGGCTATTAGCTGCCTATGGCAGATTTCACTTGCCGCAACATCAGGTAAATGCTGCACCTTCTTTGGTAACATGCAGGTAGTATAGTTGGAATACTTATTAGAAGAGGATTGCATGTCATAATCAGGGTTTAGGTTTACATGTACGTTGGATATCATGTCAAATTGCATGTGTTGGGGGTTTAATTTCAGGGTTCTGTATTTATATTAGTGCTAACTCATCAACATTTAGCGCACAAAACATTTAACATCGGTTCAATAACTCATCATGCAGCCTCTTAGGTTTTGCAACTAGAATGTACCTTAACATAAATGCGACAATTCCAACCCTGCGTTTCATTTGAGCTTGGCTTCAGTGTTTGATACTGAACAACTCCTTGAATCAGCGGCCAATCTGCCGAAGTTCATACATGAATTTGGAGCTTTCATTCAGTGGTATGAAGTGGGATGTGGTTCAGAGTGTGTGACATCAATGTTCATGAGAACAGAAGTTACTGGTTTGTAGGCATGCATGCAAAGTTTTCTGGTTTGATGCTATCGAATAAATGTGAGAACAGTGTCTCATGATATATGAGTTTAGGGGTTTGCATGCAGAGAACCGGAGTTTTGTAGTTTGATGTTATTCAAATGAGTATGACATCAGTGTGTGCATGTTACGAATATATAGGTTTGTAGTATGAAACCAGATTTGGGCCATTTCAACGCTAACCCAGAAAGTTTATTTACTGCGCCTCTTTGTAACCAGTGTTTTGTGTGCTGGCGCAGGGTAAAGCTAATATTGGGCCAACAATTACGCAGAGTGTCATCGCCACAATGAGCGTTGTTGATGACGGAGTTGCACTAAGTGCTGAAATTGCTGCTCTTTGCCATTACATCAAACACGTGTGCGACATGCGCGAGGCGAACAGGCTACGCAAACAGTGGGATGAGGACCGCCAAGCAAAGATTAACGATGCAATCGTGAAGGCGATGAAGCAATGGGACGATGAGCACTACCCGCGGTTGCTGGAAGCCACATGGGGATGGCACCCATTCTATGTTTCATTTGTTTGTAACCCTTTGAGCCTCCACTTCAGACCTTCGTACCCATTGCATCACTCAGTTGTTGAGGGTCCAGATGTGCATGCTTTGCTCGTGTAGCATCCCAGTGTCCAGAGGGTTTACCCTGTGCCATGGTGTCCCAGGGAGTGCACTATTCATGTACTGTAAATATACACGTGCGTGCACAAAAGGGGTATTATTTAAAACAAGCATGTACAAAATGTACATACAACAGACATATTGCTATTAAGCAAGAAGTAGATATACATGAGGCTGGAGATAAGGCTATAGAAAAATATATGTAAAGTAAAGGGTGTACACGTTTACGCGTTCATGTCAGACCTCGACCAAGAGGCATGCATTTTTTCATCCAAGTAACGACCTTATTTGGATGTACAGTAGGGGGTGAGGGTCCGTGCTCGGGTAGGGTTTCAGATGCTCATTTATGCCTTTGTTCTTTGCGTTTCTTCTTTTTTGCTTGTGCGTGCGCTTGAGCTCACCTTTGCTTTTTGCTCATCTTCTCTGACGAAGTTCTCTTGGCAGAGCAGCTTTGCTTGCACACTTGCAGCTTGGGTACCTATCACATTCTACGTTTTATTGCTTTGTATTAGCTTCAAAAGTTTTGGATCGACTATATTTCTTGATTTGTATGTGATGGGTACCTGGTTATCTTTATCTGTAGTGTTGTTTGAAGATCGAAACTTACAAGGATATTTTCACCACCTTAAACTCTTGAGGATAGACGGAGTAATGCAGGTCCATATTAAGTTGGATGGTGCCGAAACAACGCCGAGTTCATGGTTTTAAGATTTGTTCATGTTTGTGGATCCTTTTCAGGTAAGGAGACGTAGCGTGAACCTAATGTTGCCAGAGCTCCGAGGGCGGGTATGTTTTTTTTCAGGCTATTGCCTAGTTTTCATGAGCTTGTATTGGTAGTTTGTTGTTTTCTCGCTATCGAAGACTACATTGAAGGTGGATACGAATTGGGAATACCTCTTCGGAGTGGATCCACATGATGAAGATACTTTTCCCAGATCAAGATTCTTGGTTCACAAGAGCTCTTGCAATGTGATGGGCATTATGTCATAGTTACACTGATGGTTCCTCTTCCATAAGCATCTGGAGTTGATTGAACTGATTTTGAGAAAACTAAGATATTCCTGAATGATATTTGTGTTAGAGGCTTTTGAAGTAAGCAGTTCGAGTTCATCCAGTTGATGAAGACAAATTTCCCAGATTAAGGCTCTTGGTTCACAAGAGTTTTTGTCAAATGATGGGCATTATGTCATAGTTACACTGATGGTTCCTCTATGCTTTGTGTAGCTATTGTCATAGGGTAGAAAACACTCTTGCTGTTGGAGTTGATCCGGTTGATGAAGACAATCTTCCCAGAATAAGGCTCTTGTTTCCCAAGGGTTCTTGTCAAATGATGGTTCTTGCAAGATAAATGCTAATTATTCATCAGCTGTAAAGCTACTGCATCGTATCATTTGCACGCGAATTTCTGAATAAAGAATGTGTGCTCGAGGGTTTGGTGGCATAATTTGGAAAACAGGAGCGACATAAATTTGAGATTGGAAGTGAAAATGCGGGGCTATTGCAGGTGATGGTAACAGAAGAGGAGGAGAGATGGAAGGGAGAAAGCCCGCATTGAAATTGAATCAAAGAATGTGGAGGTTGTAGTAAGGAGATCTGTATTTGAGGTGAGATTCTTATGTCAATTATTATGTTTGGATCCGCGGACGAGAGGCTTTGTGTGAATTAGGTGACAAATTTTGTGAACCAGACTCGGTAAAAAACTGCAGGTAAGGCAAAGAGAGGATCTGTAAGTGGAATGTAAGGCGAAGGATGGTTGAAAATTTCCCGTTCTATTGTCAACATGAAGTAATTTTTGTACAGCAGTGTCCAACAATGGACGTGATAACGAGAAGCATGATCTCATTCTTTATGTCAATCAGGTCCTTGTGAATGATGATGGCACACGCAGGTTGGTGTTGCGCTCTATACTAGTGTGATGAAAAACCTAGCTTCCATTTAGGTCTCCGTATGTTTTGGCTGAAGTCGTTGCAGGGTCCCTTTTGGGTGGGCAGAAGCTTGTACAGTAATCGATAAGGTAAAGATGGCAGGCTTGCAGATTCCGCATGCAAAATATGCCTGAAAATAAGCATGGTGAGTAATATATACCGTGAATGTGGATGCATACAGGTATGTCGTGAAAGATCTGGTGGGCTCAGGGACGTTTGGGCAAGTTGCGAAATGCTACACAGAAGAGACAAATGACTATGTTGCTGTGAAGGTTATCAAGAATTAGCCTGCATACTATACTCAAGCAAAGTTCGAGATTGGGATATTGCATATGGTATTGTCGCAATCCATATGTTTCTGCAGTGAACTCCTCTACTTGAGACTGCATTCTTTCCAGCTCTCTCAAGCTCTCTCTGCACTCTTTGTTGATGAGGTTGTTGTCCAAGGTCTGGGCTACAGATGCTGTAAGGGTTCATGTTGACCTATCAGTGTGATTTTCTAAAGTTTGTATTTGGTGCAGCTCAACAAGGAGTGGGATCCACAGGATAAGTACCACATAGTCAGGAGTTTAGACCACTTCAAATTCCATGGCCACCTGTGCATTGTGTTTGAGCTTCTGACGGTGAACCTGTAAGTTCTTGATTGGCAGTGTTGTATGCACATTACTATTTGCATATACTTATTGGAGAGTGAAATGATTAGAAAAATCCTGGAATTCTCACAGCTGCAATGGATATATTAGTCGAGTCTGAGTACCTGCATGTTGTTGAGGGTATTGCAAGTGAGCCTTCTACATCTGGGCGGAAACAAACTTGCAACTTTGGGCAAGTACTGGTTGGTGAGAGACTTTCTTAGTAGCAAACTCATTCTTCAAGTTCAGGTATTTAGTAAATAAACTGTCAGCAACCAACTTGTTAGCTACATACACGAGTAGCTCTTTAGTCTCTGCATTAGAAGCTTGTCAGTCTTGGTCATTGCTATGGTGCATTGTAAATGATGCAAGGGTGTCATCTTTGTCTGCCAGGTATGAGTTGTTAAGGACAAATAGCCTGAAGGGCCTATCACTTATGTTGGTGCGAATGTTCACCAAGCAGGTTCGAATATGTCCTCTTGAGCTCAATGCTTCATACTTGCTAGACTGAGGGGCAACTTTTACTTGGTCTGCTTGATTTGGTTTGAATACTTGGTCACATGTCTGATCTCTGGTCTTAGATAAGCTTTGTGTGTTTATGCGGGGTTTATAGACATGGTTAGATTGGCTTGGACTTGAATCTGACAGTGTAAGCTCTCCAAAAGGAGCCTGCATTGCACCTATTCAATATCTTTTGTCTCAATTTTGCTTCTGCTTTCACTTCATTTAAAGATATACTCCAGGGGTAGCATGTATACTTGTTTTACTTGTATTCATATCATATTTTTATTAAAAAGCAATCATAACGAGCAACATATGGAAAGGAATAATTTATACAGAAGAGAAGGTCAAGACTCTAGCAAACCATGATACTTTGTTGAAACTTGGTTGTGACTGCGCGGTTGTATTTCTTAATACACCTGAAGTTCAAACCGTGAAGAAGCGAGGCAGACCAAGACTTTCAGCTCCTACTAAAATGTGGTTTTTAGGTAGAGTGTATAGGATGCGTCGGACAATAATCAATCCTTGGGTAGAATACAGAGATCCTATAGACTTGTTGGATCGCCCCAACAATGTAGAAGTTGGTTTATGTTGGTATCAAAAGTCTGCAGGGTTGAAGTGGAGTTATGATCTCACAGGTCATATTATGGTAGAATTGGATACGGTTATTGCTTTGGCCAATTTGACGTATGATGCTGAAACAGACACGTACGAACTTCATCCAAGTGATGAAAAAGTCTTTAACGACTTTGTAACTAAAAATCCATGATTTGATATTATACATATAATAGGGCCATATTTTTGCATTTCCAAACATTTGTATACATGTTATATACAATTTCTGTATTTGTTTTTGGACCCTTGTGTACGTATGGAAATGCATTTTGAAGCAATGAGATTTGTAAGTATATTGCTTGATTTTAGCAAAAATAAAATGTATACAGGGGTATTTTAATAAGGGGCATGCACGCACGTGATGCTTGGTTTTAATGAATAGTGCACTCCCTGGGCATGGTGTGTGCTAATGCTTCGTTGTTTCCTCAAGTACCATTGCAAGTCGCCCCCTCTCATCTCGGACCCACATAGGGGTGGCACTGACGACAATGTGAGGGAATGGTTGAGGCTTGCCGAAGACATCGACGGGACAGGTGCACGGGCGTGGCGATCGGCCAAAACTAACTTGAAAGATGAAGGATATCTGATGTTTGCAGGTGCCAGGTCGGTGGAATCCCAACATGAATGGGTTGCTGAACTTGAGGATGCTTGGTCCCACTTGATTAATCCAACCCCAGCATGGTTGGCAGAGTTGCGAGGGTGGTGCAATTCCATCCGAATCAGGGCAATTCAGGACATGGCTTTCCACGACAAGCAGACGTGGCTCAATGCGTGGGTGATTCGTGATCCTCCGAAGACATTTTCGCCCCAGCTTGCATGTTACGAGAGTTGGCTGTGACATCACGAGGACCTGGACATCGGGTATATCTGCGCAAAACCAGGTGAGAAAACACAGCTCCTTCTTGTAACGTGTTGGCCCCCTTCCAACACCCATTCCCAGTCTCCTGAACACTAACCAATTTCATGTTTTTGTCTCGTGGCAGAGGTGATGGTCCCGTCGTTGGAGCGTCCCGAGTACCTGGAGGAGCTTCATGGCATCGCGGAGAACATTGTTAGGGAACGCTTGGAGCACTCGGAGGTTCATCCCCTAGCTCACAGTCGGCCACCAACAGGTGCATCTTCCTGCGAGATGGCGCAGTCACATCCTCAAGCAGCAACTACCAGAGGCACCTCGGCGAAGGCAGCTGGTTCGGAAGAGGTGATTCCTTCGGTGGAGGCACACTCTGTTGTCGTTGAGGAGTCTCAGCGCATGCGCGGGGACGTTTATGTTGGGCCCGTTTTTCACATTCCCATGACGCAGGCGAAGAGTCTTGAAGAATTGCCTAGTCAAGTCGATTTTGACTGGCAGGATTCGGTGTCGCCCAACCCCACTCCCGCCCTTGGTGCAGCTCGTAACCTGGATGGAGAGCTTGACGGTGTTGGCACTCCGCGAAGTGTTCCGGCGGCAATAGATGTGGCCATGGACACATTCGTGGAGGTGTCCCAAATCGCGCAGGAGGCCGTGAAGGATGCCATGCCGCAGCCATCCGCAGAAGTTCCAACACCGTATATAGGAGTTTAGGTCCAGAATATTGTTACAATGTACGGTTCAGTTTACTTGTACAATGGAGGGATCAGTTTAATGTTACAATGCAGGGTTTAACAAGATGTAACATGACTATATTCTGTTCAAAATAGTTGGAAACAGTATAATAATCTGTATGTACCATGTTACAACCTTTCATAATCATCCTGAAGTTTGAACGGTGTCGTGTAAACTAAGATCGTTAAACACAACAGATCGAGTGTCGGCGTCAACATCAATTAGCAAAATAAAATAGCAAACTAAAATGCTAAACAACCACCTCTTCAAGATGAGGGTTTCTCTCTCCAAGCTTAAGAAACTAAAATGTCTCCTTACCAAGCTTAAGAAACTCTGAAATTCATACCCAAGAGTCAAGCTATCTCTCACTCCACGAAGGGAGAATCCAAGAGTGCAAGTGGTGGAGAAAGAATGCAAAGGCTTTACTCATAATCTACTACACCATAGCCATGAGAAAGCAACAACAAGCTCTCTCTCTCTCTCAAAACACACTCACAAGACTTGACTTGACAACAATGGCAAGTCAAGAGGCCTTCCTCTCCATACAACCCCAATCCTATGTGGAGTTCATCCATGGAGTGGATGAACAACTAACTAGGACTCCCAATGGAGTCCGTTACTCATCCCAACACACATGGACTCCTAGTGGAGTCCATTTACTCTTAAATTGACGTGACTTAGCCCCCGATGTCACCTCACGTGACAGCTGTTATGTAAACTAAGATCGTTAAACACAACAGATCGAGTGTCGGCGTCAACATCAATTAGCAAAATAAAATAACAAACTAAAATGCTAAACAACCACCTCTTCAAGTGCCCCCACTAGCAGATAAGGAGCCCCTCCAATCAGCTAGGAACAAACACACTCATCGGTAGAGTTGTTGAACATGATGAAGTTGTTGCTACATCTATACATATTCAATTGGGTAGTGGTAATCTAAGGAATTAAACTCATGATTGAGAAAGTAATTCAAGAACTATAGGCTGGGTGCAATTTGAGCCCCATCCTTAATCGCCTTCAACCATTTATGTTGAATTCTTGGATAACTCTTTCAATGTGATTTTCAATCCCATAAAATTTCCAACCAACTAAATAACAACTTCACCACTAAAACATGTGGTAAACATCCACAAAATCCTCAATCATGACCATTAACGGCCACGGAATGAGAGGCTTTCCGACAACGAGGACAAACCCAATTGCCAGAAGGAAGAATAAAAAAGGGCGGTGTGAAACATGTCATGTGCCATCCACGTTGACATTGGTCGCACAATAACATTGTTACAGCTCCTTTCTTCTCTCCACAAACATAACAAAGCAGACCCTGTGGTACAACCGCCAACTCGGAATGCACAGAGCCGTCGATGGGAAGGTGACATGGAGCACAATTCTTTGAATGCTCACGACATTCCCGTCCATCCTTGCCTTCAAGCAATAATATACCACTTGGCAAGACATCTTTTACCCGCAAAATCGTGCGCCCAGCCTTGACATCCAATGTAGTAGGCGCCTCCCGTTGCAAGTAAACATAATCCCCCTTGGAAAATCTACAAACCTGAGGTCGATAAGCTCCACTGCGGATCCGGGCATACCGTAATGTATCACGATGTTGAGCAATATTTAAGTTCTCCATAGCCATAGGCATGGCCTTTTGGAAGAACGTTGCTCGGTCATAAAGACATTAAGCCCAAACATCTGGATCATCCAAATTTACCACGGGAGCCAATTTCTCTCGCACCGAGCTAGGTAAAATTGGTTCCCGTCCATACAAGAGTTGGTAAGGACTATAGGATGCCAAAGATGCTTGCCTGCTGAAACGATAACCCATTGCTATCCATGGTAACATCAAGTCCCAATCGCGATGGTTGCCATGAAGCAATCCATACTTCCGCAAACCGCGCTTAACCGTTTGAACAACTCGTTCAGCTAAGCCATCTGCCTCAGGGTGATCTCTGGAAGTTGTCCGATGATCAATCAAAGCCTTGGTACACAAAGCCTCGAAAGATCCAAGGAATTCTCTCCCTTGATCCGTCAACACCTTTGCAGATGCTCCAAACCGTGCCAAAACTCGATCAATAAATGCCATAGCTGCCAATTCTGAGGAATTTTAGGGAAGAGCCACGAGTTCAATCCACTTACTAAAATGCTCCACCATCACAAGCACATACTTGGAACCACGTGGAGTGATAGCAAGCGGCCGGCAAAATCCAAAGACCAACGATATCCCAAGCCCATAATAGGTAAAGGTTGAAGTTGAGGTGACAAAGTATTAAAACTTGACCTGACCCGGTCACATACTTCACACCGAAAAACATAAGTGGCAACCTGTTGGTACATACCAGTCCACCAATATTGGTTGCGCAACATAGAGTGTGTCCTTCGCACTCCAAAATGTCCAAGTTCCTCGTGCACTTGCCGCACCAAAAAAACTCTTTGATCTGGCCTTGGAACGATGCGCCTCGTTCCGTTCGGCCACACACGAAATAACAAGCCGTTTGCCCAACGAAACCTTGTTATCCGGTGACTAACTCTATCTCGCTCCATAGAAGATAGTCCAAGAGGAAATATCCCTTGTTGAAGTTTGTGCAAGACCGCCTGTTCTTCCCACACATCACTAACAACGAGAGATTTATCAACATCTTCATCTTGCTCTTCCACAAGGATTTCAACAGCCAATCCCGACATCATTGTAAGATACGTGGCAGCATGCCAACCCGGCACTGCCTCACGATCACAATCTTCATGCCACCTGGCTCCAGTTAAATCCTCATCTGAAGGACTTGGATTGCGAAACAATCCGTCTGCATCCAAGTTGGCAATTCCTGCTCGGTGAACAACTTCAAAATCATATTCCTGAAGTAACAATGCCCACCTAGCAAGTTTTCCGGTGAGCTTATCTGATTTCATAAGTCATTTTAAAGGCTGATGATCAGTCACCAAAGTAAACTTCTGCCCTTACAAATAAGGTCGAAAATGTGCAATGGCGCAAACGGCCGCCAAGGCCTCGCCTTCATAAGAAGAATAATTAGATTCAGCACTATTATTACTTCTAGATGCATAAGCCACCACATATTCCTTTCCCTCTTCATCTTTCTGTGTCAATACCGCTCCCAATCCCACTGCACTCCAATCCGTGTGCAATTGAAAAGCTCTAGACACATCCGGGCGTCGAAGCACTGGCGCTGAACCGAGCCTCTGTTTCAATGTATCAAATGCCTGTTGTTGTTCCCGACTCCAAATCCATGGTTGGTCTTTCCCTGTGAGAATGGTAAGAGGTTTGGCAATCAAACTAAAGTTTTTGACAAACCTCCTATAATAATTTGTCAATCCTAGAAATGCACGAAGCCGTGGTACATCACTAGGTGCGGGAATTTTGTGCAAAGCATCCACCTTCGCTTGTTGCACACCAAGACCGCCAGGAACAATCATGTGGCCTAAATAGGGCAATTGATCATGGAAAAACTTACATTTTCCATGATGTAAACGGAGTCCCCACCGTTGAAGTCTTTCAAATACTGCTTGCAAATGTCTCACATGATCCTGTGGACTATTACTAAAGATGATAACATCATCAATATAACATCTAGCAAACGGCAAACCAGCCAATAATTGGTCCATCACCCGTTGAAATTCAGCTGGTGCATTCTTGAGACCAAATGGCAGAAATTTCCAATGATAAAGTTGATCCTTGCCATCTTTATCAATTCCCCAAAATGCGGTCTTCACCCGATCACCCAACAACAAAGGTAATTGGTGATAACCAGACCTCAAATCCAGAGTGCTGAAGATTCTAGAAAATCCCAGTGCATCAAACAACTCCTCCGGCATCGGCATTGGATATCGATCCGACTTGGTCTTGCGGTTGATTGGACGATAATCACCACACATCCGTTTTTCCGTCCAGTTGCCAAAGATATCCTTCTTTGACGGCATAACCGTGGCACAAGCATACTCTTCATTGGAGAGTTCAATCAATTCCGCTGCCAATAACTCTTGACATCGAGTTTGAACACCCAACCTTTCAGATGCACTAAGTCTGTACGGCCGTCTGAAAATAGGGTGGTCGTCCTCGAGTTGAATACGAACAGGTTTACCTTTATATCCTTCAAGATCATGAAGACTAAAGGCAAAACAATTACGGTAAGAGCGAATAAATGTCCGTACCTTTCGTGCTTCGGCACTAGTAAGCTTTGGCCCCACTTCAATTGGCCAATCGTCAAACTCCGTGGTTTCCTTCTTCATAGAAGGATTGCCATTTGGTGCCAGCACAGCCTGTGATTGCTAGTCCGTGGAGAGGGCAACACCTTTGCCCCCATCATCTGCACTTGAATCCAAATGCGTATCATCTCCACTACAATCAGTTTGTGTAGCTAAATAGCTACCCACATATGAAGTATCACCAAGAAATAGAATTGGAAACATTTTATGGGCCTCCAACTTCCCAAACTCTTGGGCCAAAGCCGAAAAAACACGTTGAGCTCGAAGCTCTTCCGCAACATGCTGTTTCAAAGAAAATAATCTTTCGGTGTCATTGACCTCAATGTGATCCTTGGATTGCGGCTCCATTGCCCCCTGACCATTGTTCTCTGCCCCCAGAGTAAGCAATTGGTCATCCATACGTTGTTGAGCAGCAAGACAAATTCCAATTATCCACACAATGCTATTAAGATCCATAGCTTGCCCCAATAGGAAACGTCTCTGACCTTCCTGAAGCCCGTGAGCAGCCGTGGTACCTGTAAGAAACCCCATGGTGCATTCCCGCTCATCTGCCGTAGGCTCCTCATAAGTTTGGGATTTTGAATCCCAAACCATGCCAGGTCCACGAGATCGAAATGCAAAAGACTGTGGATATATCACAAAAGTAGGTAGTACACCTCTTGGAATGCCCACCTTGTTAATTAATGCAAATGGCAAGGTGTCATCCTTGGTAATTGCCAAGGAAACACGATGATCATCTAAAATGTCATCCACCTTGCGATCCATAAGGCGGGGAAGGCGGGCAATCGCCGCTGAAAGCACCCGAGGTGATACCAAGTTGGTCCAAAACCAACGAGGCCGATGAGCAAAGGATCCCAAAGATGCGGCATCCAGAAATGTTGGAGTACCCAGAATTTGGTTAATGTACTCACCATCCTTCACCACTTTGTGCCGGGTATCATCCAATAATGGTACATTTTTGAAAATGTACCCTAGCGGAGTTGATTGGTGGGTAAACCACCATTGCGTCAATCGCATCAAATCCGCAAACAAACTAGACCTAGGATCATCCAATCCCTGGCCAGTTCCTGCCCGCGAATGGCCTTGACAAGGCCATCCTGCAATAATCAAATCCTCGTGGCCCAACCTTCTCAAATCCTCATCACTAATCATAGTGACATCTTGAGGAAGTTGACCACAACATCCATGAATGGCAGAGGCTGACAAATGTGCGGGGTATCTTAACAACAATTGTTGGATGTGGTGTCGGACGGCTCTGTTGGCTGCATACCCATTGTCCACATGAATATATCGCCAAATTGTAATTCCAGCTTCCAACACTGCCGCCAAACCTGTGCCAATGCCTCCAAAGATCTCCACAAGGACAATACCTTCAGGTGATGGTTGCCAACGAATGGGTTGAGCAAAAGAAAATGAGGATGAAGTTGGAGGTGCCTCTCCAAGCTCCAAATCCGCTACAATGTGTTGACAATGGTCGGATAACTCCTTAGGAGTTCGCCATGGTGGAGGTGGATCCTTGAAATGTCGAGCAGGAATTTGAAAAGATGGTAAAAATTGTTGTTCTGCCGCATTACAAGTGTAGTCCATTGTTTCCTCCAATAAAACTGGAGCACAAGGCAAATCTGCAACTGAACCGCTGCAACCAAACATTGCCTCCGCAACCATAGTCATAGCAGTGGCTGCAAATGTGACGGGAATAAATACATTCCTGCCATCTCCAGTGGACCATCCCGGTCTAATCCATGCCTCTTCCGTCTAATTATCCAAACCAAAGCCAAGTGGGTAAAGAGCTTGCTGACCAACAAGTATATCATAGTTAGTAGCATTAGTAACAACACACTTCATTGACAAATGAGTGTAAGTAGGCCCTGCCTCCACATGAAAAATCAAACGTAGAGGTGCCTTGGTGTAACCTGTTGCACGTTTAGTGCCCCCTACTGAAGTCACAATAGTGAATGGACAAGGATCCAAGCTTGCTGGCGTCAATCCAAGACTGTCAGCAAGTCTTTTGCCAATCATAACCGGTTGAGCACCGGAATCCATCATAACTCTCAGTGGTGTAGCATGGATAGTGGGCATATCCGTGCGTGAAACGACAAACAAAGATTTTTCGTTCATCAGCCGTACGACTCCAGGTTGCAAATTATGCCGTTCACGAGCAGGCCTTGCAAAAATGTCTGCAAGATATGCCGCTCCCGACGCATAATTCGAAAATGACGTATCCACTGCTAAAATTGATGCTGGAGGAATATCAGTTTGCTTACCAAAAGCCATGATCACCGCATCCGCAAGACTCACTCGCAAATTGGCTAAGTCCTCCACCTCCTCAGTCACAAGTACGTCAACCACAGCTTGGGATACTTGAAGGGATGGCAAATCCGCCTTACCTTCTAACATTCTCCCAGCTAAATGAAAAACTGCAGCAGGCTTGAAATCCGAAGCCATAAATTCCGAACCCGAGAAAATTGGCATATGGAGAATTTTATATGCCAATGCCTGCGTAACATCCTTCAAGATGGAATCTCCATCTCTCAAAGGTACAGGGTTTTTAGCCCCAACAACAATGGTGTCTACCAATCCAAATGAAAGAGGTAAACGTGCTTGACCAATTGTGAGGCCAAACCCCCCACCCTTAAGCGTCCGTAGTCCGAGTAGTGGGTTTGGGCTCACATTCCTCCGCGGTATTGGATTTGGACTTGGATGAGTCCATAGTGCAAGGTTCACCCTTCAAGTGGTCTTGGATTTAACTAGCTCCTTCATAAACCCAGCTCCTTCATAAACCCAGCTTCTTAGCTTCTAACTAAACAAACCCAGCTCCTTCATAAACCCAGCTCCTTAGCTTCTAACTAAACAAACCCAGGTCCTTCATAAACCCAGCTCTTTACTTTCTAACTAAACAAACCCAGCTCCTTCATAAACCCAGCTCCTTCATGAACCCACAACTTTGTAGTTGTAATTCCCAACTACCTCACTAATTATTCAAGCCCTTAACTAATCTTCCTACCTAATTTCCCTAATTCTACTAACAACCCCTTTCTAATCACACAATTCTTCTCTAATCCTAAAATCCTAAAATCCTAGAGAGGAGAGGGGGAGAGAGAATTTCCTAACTTCACTAAGACTAACTAATCCACACAAGTATATTTTTGCACTCATCACAACATCAAGTGCTCAACTCTTAAACATGGAACTTACAACCACGTGTATTCAAAACATGAACTTTAAGTACCACAAATTGGAATCATGAATTAACTTTAAAATCCTTCACGTCAACACTAATTCTACCAAGAGGTCAAGCCCTCTTCAAGGCTAACAAGCCTTGGCTCTCAAACTAAAAACTAAGCACACACATGTGCTCCAATATGGCTTCCCACACCCACACTTATAACTCGTGGGGTGCCTTGGAGCACAAAGGAAAGAGAGGATGAGTGAGGGAAGAATGAGGGATTATATAGTAAGCTTGAGGGGGTGAGCACCCTCAAGGCTCACGATAAGCCCTTGAGATTTCCTCCTACTTAGTAGGCGCCAATCCTATCTTCTAAGTCTTCCTCCCTCAAATGATCAATAAGGATCCTAATTCGAACATTTAACTAGCCTTGGCTTTCTACCTACCACACTTTACCAAACTTGGGATGCTTAACTAGCCTTGGCTTTCTACCTACCACACTTTACCAAACTTGGGATGCTTCAACCCAAACTTAGCCTCCTTCGCTTTCCGCCGCCATAACTTTCTCCCCTTACTTTCCCAAATCGTCGCTCACCACTTAATTCAAACCACGATGCTTAACTCGTGATTTGATTGGTGCTTTGAAAATTTGCTTATCCTCCACCTTGCATTCTTCCTTGGGCCTCCCCCATTAAGTGGCCATGATGAGGTGGTCCACTTGTGCGCTCCATGTGATCCTCCATTCATCCCAATTCGAATGCACTTGCCTCTTGAGTCACTTTGGTTGTCTCCATCCATTTGTACTAGCCTACTCACTAACTACTCAATCCAAGTTCTCCTTACCTATCCTCATTCACTCAAATCTTTCCGAAGGTAAACACACAATAACAACTCACATCCTAGCCTCTTACAACATGGTACTTCTAAGACTAACATTTCACTCTTTTTATATTTTTGTGAAGTAACATGCTACTTCAAAGTGCATCAACTAACGTTTCAAGGGTCTAAGACTAAATGTGGGCACCCTTTTGGGCTCACATAATTGGCGACCATCGGGGGATGAATCCAAACATCTCTTGCTCCAAGGGTAAGTTGCCTAGTCAAGCTCGGTACTCCTTACATCTACTTCCCGATGTACGGGTAGGAAAGAGCTCACCATTCAATGTTTCCAATTGAATTGAATTATTAGGAAAGACCTCATAGACAAGGTAAGGTCCTAACCATACCGCATTGAATTTCGCCGGAAATTCAAGCTTTCGTGCGTCTTGAATCATGACCATCATTCCCGGTGTTAGGGCCCTTCTCTTATGTCGTTTGTCGAAAGTAATCTTTCTCCTTCTTTGGATTGCCTCAATATGTTGAGCCGCCATTCTCCTCCCTTCGTCAAGTGCTTCCAAATCGGTTAGTCGATTTCGTAAGGATTGACTTTCGGTAAGTCTCGTACTCACGGCCACCCTAAGTGACTCGACTTCATATTCGATTGGTAGTGTCGCTTCAAGACCATAGACTAAGGAAAATGGTGTAGCACGCGTAGTTACCTTATAGGTTGTACGGTATGCCCAAAGTGCCGCCGTTAGTTTCGTATCCCAATCCCGCTTCGAGTCTATAACCGTCTTGCGTAGTATACTCACCAAAATTCCGTTAACCCTTTCCGTTTGTCCATTGGTTTGTGGGTGGTAGGGAGTAGTCTTCCGGTGATCAATTTTAAATTTCTCTGTCATCTCTCGAATCAAGTCATTCAAAAAGTGAGTACCCCTATCGCTTACTAGGATCTTCGGCACCCCGAACCGCGAAATTATGTTTTCGTACATAAATGTTGCCGCGTGTTCCGCCGTGTCGGTCTTCACCGCTTTGGCTTCCGCCCACTTGGTGAGGTACTCGGTTGCCACCACAATATATTTCATTCCTTTTGAAGATTGGGGATGGACCTCACCCACATAGTCGATGCCCCATTTTTCGAAAGGAATTAAGGGTAATGATACATGTAAAGGCATCTCCATTCTAAGGTCGTCTCGGGCATACCGTTGGCAAGCGTCGCATTTCCTTACATAGTCATGGGCGTCCTTAAATAGTGTAGGCCAAAAGTAGCCCGCTCTAAGTATTTTTTGCCCGGTGAGTTGACCCGAGAAGTGACCGCCGCAAGCGCTATCGTGGCAAGCGATTAAAATCGCTTCAACCTCCGTTTTTGACACGCATCGTCGTAAAATACCATCGGACCCCCTTCTAAACAACCTATGGCCCACTACAACAAATTGCCTACTATTTACCCTCACCTTCCTTCTCTCTTCTTTTGTCCACTCTTTGGGCAACTTGTGGGTTGTTAGAAATTCCACTATGCCCGCATACCACTCCGGTGTAGAAGTGACCACAAAGAGGCTATCATCTACTAACATATCATTTACCGGATTTTTTCCTATCTCCTCCGACAACCTAGACAAGTGGTCCGCTTGTAAATGCATACGACCCGGTTTATATTCCACCGTGTAGTCGAATTCTTCTAATAACAAAACCCACCTAGCTAACCTACCACTTAACTCCGCCTTGTTAATTAGATACTTGATAGCCATGTGGTCAACAAAAAATACAACCGGGTTGCACATGAGGTAATGCCTAAACTTTTTAACGGAAAACACCATGGCTAGGCACTCCCTCTCCGTTGTAGAGTAGTTTCTTTCGGCGGGGGTCAATTGCTTACTCGCATAAGCTATAGGTTGATCCTTCTCTTTTTCTCCCGTTGCTTGACAAAGCGCACTCCCTATTGCCACATTACTAGCATCACAATAGACGTGAAAAGGTTTACCCCAATTGGGTGGTATCAACACCGGATAGGTGCTCAACCTATCCCGCAATTCCTCAAAGGCTTTTTGACAAGCATCCGTCCACTCGAATTTGACATCCTTTTTGAGCAAATGGGTAATGGGCACCGCTATCTTTGAAAAATTAGGAATAAGTTCCCGGTACCATCCCACATGTCCTAACAACTTAGAGATCCCCTTGGAATTGGTTGGAGTTGCCAAGTCGCTTATGGCCGCAATCTTATCCGGATCGGGTTCTCTACCTTTCTCACTAACAACATAACCCAACAACACTCCCTTATTCACTCCCAAAAATGTCTTATCCGGGTTCAATGCTAACCTCATCTTCCTACACCTAACCAATGCCTCCCTAACACAATGTAGGTGATCATCCACCAAATTGCTATACTCCCTAACCTCTTTCTCCCCCAATTTGGAGCCCATCTTCATTTGTCGGGTTTTTCCATTCTTTAATTTCACATCCACGTACCGCCAATCCGCTTCCGACACATGTGCTTGTTCCTCTTTGTTCCGATACCAATCGGAAGGCACATTGGGGTAATCTTTCATATCTTGACCTACAACTATCCCCGTAGACGTGGTCTTGAAATGTAAAGGCTCCTCCAATTTCGATGACTCAATAATCACATCCTCCTCTTGAGTCCCATCTACATGAATTAAACTAACCTCACCCTCTTCCACGTCATCTACCCAAGGTGTTAACCCACCGCTAACCCACTCTTCCTCGGTGAGCACCTCACATGGCTCCAACAATAAGCCCTCTCCTAAACTAACACTAGGAAATTCACTCCCTAAGCCTACTTGGTGAAATGTAACCATTACATCAACCTCGGACTCGGGGTACTCCCTTAGCCATTGGGCATAATCCCCATTATCCCCATAATTGTAAAAATTAGGACCTAGACTTCCCGAGCCCGAATCTATAACAACCCTTTGACCTTCGGGATGGACGACTCCCACCAATGCCTTGCCAATCTCATTCTCGTTTAAGTCATCAATTTCCTTCTCCAATGGCAAATACATCTCCTTCTTCATCCATCCTTCTAATGAACCAATGGACACTATGACCCTATTACCCTCCGGACCATAAGTGATGGATGGTTTAGGTCCACCCCAATTGACCATAGCATTCGCCATCCGCAACCAAGGCCTACCTAGCAAAATGGGGAAGGTGTCCTTGTTGGAGTGCATTTTAATGACATGGAAGGTGACCAAGTACTCCTCACCTCCCGTAGTCATTCTACAATCCTTGATCATCCCCAAAGGCGTAGTCGAACTTTGATTTGCCATATTTATGACCAAAGGTGAAGGCCCCGTGAGTCCAAGTCCCAATTTTTTCATAGTATCCTCCGGTAGTATATTTAGACTACTCCCTCCGTCGACTAGCACATTAGGAACCACCTTATCTACTATAACAACTTCTATTTCTATAGCTTTCACGTCTCTTCCACCTTGTGATTGGATCCTAGCGGCTATTTTAGCTTTCACCTTCCTCATCCTCTTGTGTACCGGCATTCCCTCCTTTAATGTTTTCCTTGCCGTGGGTGAAATTTCCAATAGTTGGCCGAAAGTAATATCCGCCTTGAGTGTACTAAGGTCCGCCCACAAGTCGTACCCGGTAGATCTTTCCACCTTAGAATTACCCACTACGTCGAATTCGTCTACGGGAACCCCCGGTCCTTCCCATTCACCCACATCGCTATTATCCAAGTCATGTACCGCATTAGTCCTCTCCCTATCTTGTAAAATTATATTTTCCCTCTCCACATCCTTAGTAGCTCTTCTAGCTACCCTATCCAACTCGGAGAGATTAATCTCTTCATCCGAAGAGTAATTTCCTTGCTCTCCTATTCCTACCTCCAACGGGGCATCCCCTCTCCTAGCCCTAGTAGTTACCGCTAGTGCAGGTGCTTCTTCAACCACACCCTTACCCTTCACTAACTCATATGTAATAGCATTGGTGTGAGGAGGCCATTGACTTTGCTCCTCTCCAATTCTCGTTGGGAGAGGAAGCATGTCATCACATGTGGCCTCCAACACTCCATCCATGAACCTAACATCTTGGGAGTTAGATGGTCCCGGATCCGTTGGAGGCGCTTGTCTCCCGTTACTACCATTAGGTGGAACTCCTTGTCTATTTTGTATTGGAATGTAACCGGTTGTAGTTTGCAAGCCCGCCGGTGGATGAAAAGTTTGCCTAGCATTACTATGGTCATAGTATAAGTTAGGTGGCCTAAGTTCATTGGCCGGTACTCCTTGTGGCCTAGCACCTCGCATATTATCCCTTGCTTGTTGTTGTGGATTAGCCACCGGGTAAGGGACATTAATTATTTTGTCCGGTTGGCGACACGTATCCGAGGGATGACTTCCTCCACAATTGCTACAATTAAACTCTTGACCTTCGGACCAACATTGTCCTTGAGCGTGCCACCTTCCACAAAAGGGATGAAATTCCTTCTTCTCTAAATTTTGGCCACCTTGCCCTCTAGGTTGTGGTCCTCTATTGCTTCCATTTCCATAGTGAGGTGGCGCTTGACCTCGTTGATTTTGTTGAGGTGGGTTACCGTTTCCTCTTTGGTCACGGTTTTGTCCACTTCTACAAAATTGACGCGTGTGGCCCGGTTGGCCACATTGGACACACCATAATCCGGAAGAATGCCTACCCGACTCAACCGGGGGTGGAGGCCCCGGTTGTTGACTCCGGATCATTAATGACATTTGATCCGTGAGGCTTTGCATTTGTTTTATCATAGCCTCTTGGAATCCTAGTTGGCTAGCACCTAGTCTTCTCTCAACCTCCTCCAAGTGTGGATCCGTTCTAAGGGCCGGTAGTGCCAAAAGAGGTGCCGGTTCCCTAACCGCTAAAGGTCGGGGACCGGTGTCCACAATGGCATATGGAATTTGGTTCTCATACTTAGCGGGTTCTACCGCTACCACCCTAGGGCGTATGGGGATGAATTGTGGGATCAATTCATCCTCCCTTCTCCATAGCCTTTCGTGATCTTTATCCAAGTTTTCAATATCTCTAGCCGCACGCTTGGCATCCGCCAAGGTCAAGGGATTCCTTTCTAGAACACCCCTAATAGTTCCGGACTTAAAAAACCCTTGAATGAAAAATTGCTTTAGCGTGTCGTCGTTGAGCATGGTACCCACAAATCTAGTGCACACTAAATCAAACCTCCTAATGTAAGCCGAAATTTCTTCCTCCCTTCCTTGCTTCAATGACGACAATGCCCTTAATGCGGTACTTTGACCCACTTCCGGCCTAAATTCGTTAAGAAACTCCCTTTGTAATTGTTCCCATCCCCTAAAATGTCCCTCGGCATGATCCCGATACCATTCATAGGCTTCCCCCTCTAGAGTGGTAGGAAACCACACTAACCAATAACCCGGGTCGGTTATGAGGAAGCTAGCCAACCGTTCGATATACCGTTCCATATGCCGAGAGGGGTCCTCATCCTTGGTCCCATAAAATTTAGGGAGATGAGATGGCATATCCATCGCCGCTAAATTTTGTGGAACCACAATTGGTAGGCCTCTTGGCCTAACCAATGGGTCTATTGGAGGTATAGGAGGTATGGGCGGAATTGGGGGTATGGGTGGTGGATCCATCCCCCGTTTCTCGGCCATGGTGACCGGTGAACTATTCAACAATCCCCTATCAACTTCTACCGGGAATTCTTCTCTAAGTGTGTAATTTTCCGAAGAAGTTTCACCACTCAATTTGGAGGGAGTGATCTCCTCTTCAAGTTCAGCTCCAAGTTCTAAGGTGTCTAGAATTGACCTAGTCCTAGGTTCGACGTTCAAACAACTCTCTATTCTAACATTATCTTGTTCTAATCTATCACTGATTTTAGAGGACCGCCTCTTTCGAGTAGATTTCTCTAGTCCTACTATCAAACTTGGTTTTTGTGAGCGAGTCCTACCTTGCATTCTATAAGAATCGATCGACCCTCACTTGACCACACATAATCCTAGCAATTCCCCTCTTAATATTTTCACTTGTCTTGGTGTGGTTATAATTTTTTAGGAGGTGAGGAAAAGAACCTGCAAGCCCACTTAGGTGAAAGAATCCCAATAGGGGATAGGCATGTTCATGTTAATTTTTTGGTTAAGTCGGAGCATCACCTCCGCACCTTCCCGCAAATTAACACTCACCACAATACCGATTGTGAGGGGGTGACCTTCCGAGTAGATTATGTTAAAAGTCGAGGCTTCACCCTTCAACTTCTCACACCATCCACAATTCGGGAATTACCCTCTACAACGGATAACAACAATCACGAGTACAAAAGGTATTCCTTAATTAGTTAATGAGTTCACTTTGAAGAAATAAACATACCTTGAGCAATCGCATCCCCCTGTGAGTTAGCACTCCCCTCAATCGTGACTCAATGTAACAACACCATAAACTTTGTGAAATATTAATTTAATCTAGAGCATGAAATGACAACTCCTAAAACTTTGAGACTCACCCCGAGGTGAGTGTCAAAGTTCAATGTCCTAAGGTGAATTTACCCTCTAATGTTTTAATGAGCTACTCGGTTATAGGTTCCTTTTAAGTTCTTAGCAAATCCCCAAAAAGGTTGAGGACGTACCTTCGCCGCGCTCCTTCCTCAAAAATGAATTTGCGTAATTGACAATGCAATTCATTCCAAGGAATAGTTGAAATACAATAAATTCAAATGTAACCCAAAGAGAGAATACTTACCGAGTTTCGGGTGCTCCTTCCCTTCTCTCAAGTTTGTGTCTCCAATTTTTCCTAGTTGCCTCCAAGTCTCCTAGTCGCCTCCAAGTCTTGTAACTACCTTCCGCTTCGCTCCCGGCAGACGCACCAATTATGTGAGGCCAAACCCCCCACCCTTAAGCGTCCGTAGTCCGAGTAGTGGGTTTGGGCTCACATTCCTCCGCGGTATTGGATTTGGACTTGGATGAGTCCATAGTGCAAGGTTCACCCTTCAAGTGGTCTTGGATTTAACTAGCTCCTTCATAAACCCAGCTCCTTCATAAACCCAGCTTCTTAGCTTCTAACTAAACAAACCCAGCTCCTTCATAAACCCAGCTCCTTAGCTTCTAACTAAACAAACCCAGGTCCTTCATAAACCCAGCTCTTTACTTTCTAACTAAACAAACCCAGCTCCTTCATAAACCCAGCTCCTTCATGAACCCACAACTTTGTAGTTGTAATTCCCAACTACCTCACTAATTATTCAAGCCCTTAACTAATCTTCCTACCTAATTTCCCTAATTCTACTAACAACCCCTTTCTAATCACACAATTCTTCTCTAATCCTAAAATCCTAAAATCCTAGAGAGGAGAGGGGGAGAGAGAATTTCCTAACTTCACTAAGACTAACTAATCCACACAAGTATATTTTTGCACTCATCACAACATCAAGTGCTCAACTCTTAAACATGGAACTTACAACCACGTGTATTCAAAACATGAACTTTAAGTACCACAAATTGGAATCATGAATTAACTTTAAAATCCTTCACGTCAACACTAATTCTACCAAGAGGTCAAGCCCTCTTCAAGGCTAACAAGCCTTGGCTCTCAAACTAAAAACTAAGCACACACATGTGCTCCAATATGGCTTCCCACACCCACACTTATAACTCGTGGGGTGCCTTGGAGCACAAAGGAAAGAGAGGATGAGTGAGGGAAGAATGAGGGATTATATAGTAAGCTTGAGGGGGTGAGCACCCTCAAGGCTCACGATAAGCCCTTGAGATTTCCTCCTACTTAGTAGGCGCCAATCCTATCTTCTAAGTCTTCCTCCCTCAAATGATCAATAAGGATCCTAATTCGAACATTTAACTAGCCTTGGCTTTCTACCTACCACACTTTACCAAACTTGGGATGCTTAACTAGCCTTGGCTTTCTACCTACCACACTTTACCAAACTTGGGATGCTTCAACCCAAACTTAGCCTCCTTCGCTTTCCGCCGCCATAACTTTCTCCCCTTACTTTCCCAAATCGTCGCTCACCACTTAATTCAAACCACGATGCTTAACTCGTGATTTGATTGGTGCTTTGAAAATTTGCTTATCCTCCACCTTGCATTCTTCCTTGGGCCTCCCCCATTAAGTGGCCATGATGAGGTGGTCCACTTGTGCGCTCCATGTGATCCTCCATTCATCCCAATTCGAATGCACTTGCCTCTTGAGTCACTTTGGTTGTCTCCATCCATTTGTACTAGCCTACTCACTAACTACTCAATCCAAGTTCTCCTTACCTATCCTCATTCACTCAAATCTTTCCGAAGGTAAACACACAATAACAACTCACATCCTAGCCTCTTACAACATGGTACTTCTAAGACTAACATTTCACTCTTTTTATATTTTTGTGAAGTAACATGCTACTTCAAAGTGCATCAACTAACGTTTCAAGGGTCTAAGACTAAATGTGGGCACCCTTTTGGGCTCACACCAATTTGATCAGCTGGTCCGGCATGGCGAGGATATAGCACCTCGTTGCTACCACCACTCGTGGAAGCCACCGCATTTGCCAATGTTTGTGAGCGAGTAGAAGCCGCCGCCACCACCTCTCCAGCTGCTCCAAACATATACATGTCCGAATCCGAGGTACCACCACCCACATGCGGCTCAGAAATTTGAGCAAAAGATGCAGAAGATTTGAGTTTTTGCTCAAGCTCTGCCACCTTAGCCTCAAGACTCTGCTCCCTTGGAGACTTTCCAGTGACATAACTGGCAGGCCGCATCTCAGGATGAAGTTGGAAACAATGATCCACATCGTGATTAGTGCCACCACAATGGTTACATTTCAATTGTCTCTTCTTAGAATTGTCCCCTGCCTTTACTGGTTCCATCTTTTGTTTGAATTTTCCCAAAGGCTGAGTTTTCTTCTTCTTAGGACAATTGGGATCATTCTTCGAATGACCAGCTTCTCCACAACCCCAACAATGCAAAATCTTTTGCTTCTTGACGGGTTGAGTCTCAGCTAAACTACTAGTAGCTGTGACAATTCTTCTTGGTTTCGGACTCTCTGTCATCCAAAATACCATATCCGTGGCATCATGTTGGCAAAGAGCCCAATCACATCTCTCAACCACGGCAAACGCTTGTGCAAGCGTAGCTCGGCCCTCGTAGTCGAGGATAATCCGAGGTGATGCCAACTCAAATAGCCGCTTGTCAATCTTAGAAAAAAAGATTTTAACAAGCTGACTCTCAGCAAAAACACCTCCCGACTCCACAGCAAATCGCGCGAGTCGCGTATACATGGTCCGTGGAGTATCATCCTTCTCTCGGCGGAAATCCTGGATTCGCTGCATCTGGTCTCGCCGAAACCCACCATACTCCACTTCCAAATGTGCGACAAATTCAGTAAGGGGATTAAACGGAGGTGGTGGACCAACAGCCGTCAATGCTGCATGTGTAGCACGTGCCACCCGTGAAAGGGTTGCCGTGCTACTGCTAGCCACCATTGGCCCAAGTGCCAGTTCCGTGTCCTTAGACTCCGCCGGCGATTCCTCCTCCTTTAAGGTGGGTGGAGCTAAGGTAGCAACCGCCCCATCCTTAAGGGCTGAAATGAGCTCAACCCGAGCCTCCCAATACTGCTCCACCTCCCGAAGTTGTCGCTGATGACCCTCTGTCCAGCGTTCATAAGTTTGGAGTGCCTCATACTCCAAATGTTGAGGCAGAAGTTCAAAGGCATACCAATCATTGAAATTGGAAGACCTTTGGCGTTTCTCCTTAATCCAGGTACGAAACCGGAGTTTCCAATCGGGCAAGGAAATGCCCCCAGCTCGACCTGAAAACCGATCAAGCACTGAATTGTGGCGATCGTCCTCCATTTCGTCGAACGTGCCGACACTCCAAATCCGAAGCCTACTAGTAGTGTCCAACGCCGAAATAGGCTCAAAAGCCTCGTTGGTATCTACCTCTGGCTCAAGATTTGTGGTATGCACGTCCTCCAAGTAATCTGGTGATGGAGATCGATAATATCGGCTCCTAGTTTGCACCATAAAATAATCACTTGAGTACCTGCAACTATCTACGAGGTAATGGCAACCTGCACCTATTGCGGACTATCTAAATGGCAATACCTTGCCAAATGCCAAATGCTTATGCCCCCAGAATTCCAAAATTGTGCAAAGGTTTGAGATTGGTAATTAAAATTAAAAATCAGCGTTGAAAATGCTCATTTCCAAGGTGATTATGAACTCCAATCAACAAACTAAGTGCACCAATGGACTCCTAGGAAGATTTCACACAAATTAGGCTCAAATTTCACTCCAATCGGAGTTAATTTGCTCCCAAAAACAAAAATCAGCGTTGAAATTAGCAATTTCAGCAATGATTTTGACTGCCAATCAAAAATCCAATTACACCATTGGATTCCTTGGCAAATTTCACACAAAATAGGCTCAAATTTCACTTCAATCGGAGCTAGTATGCCCCCAAATTTGAGCCTCAAAGTTTGTGACAATGAAATGCCAAATTTGAAAGTGAAAGTATAAATAAATAAATAAAATAAAAAATCCGTTTTATTTAAAAATTAAAAATTAAAAATAATAAAACAAAAAAACAAAAACAAAAACAAAAACAAAAACAAAAAAATTAATTAACTTAATTAACTTAATTAACTAAATCTAATTAACTTAATTAACCTAAATTAAATAACTTAATCTAATTTATTTAATTAACCTAAATTAATTAACTTAACCTAATTAAGTAATTAATTAACTTAATTAAGTAACTGAGCTTAATTAATGGAACCTAACTAACTTAAAGTTAGGTGGGAGAAACCCTACTTACTCAAAGCCTGCAGCCGCGGTTGGTGGGGGGGCCAGCTGGGCCTGGCCGGGGCCCGCCCGCCTAGCTGGCCTGGGGGGCCCGGAGCCTGGGCCGCCCGCCCCCGACCCGGTTTGGGTGTTGTTGCCGGTATCTAGAATCGGAGCTCCAGGAGCTCCAAGAGTGTCCGTGGAGCTCCGGAGCTCAAAAAAAAAATTATAAAAAATTCGGATTTTAAGTTTGGTTTGTGTTTGTTTGTAAATTAAAAAAAAAATTAAACTTTGCTTTTATAAATTGCAAGCAAGAATGATGTGACTTGAGAATCTTGAGACCAAATGGAATCTCAAGATTCAACCATCAATACTTGAAGAAAACACAAAGAGACAACAAAAGAAAAATGGGAAGATTTCTCTCAAAATCTTCTTGAGGGTTGCAAGAAATGACAAACTAAGCTTTCAAACACTTGTATCACTCATTTGCTCTCAATACTGGGCCATTCTAGCTCAGAAATACAACCAAAAATGAAAAATTTGAGCCATTGTTGTCAAGTATGAGGGTTTCTCTCTCCAAGCTTAAGAAACTAAAATGTCTCCTTACCAAGCTTAAGAAACTCTGAAATTCACACCCAAGAGTCAAGCTATCTCTCACTCCACGAAGGGAGAATCCAAGAGTGCAAGTGGTGGAGAAAGAATGCAAAGGCTTTACTCATAATCTACTACACCATAGCCATGAGAAAGCAACAACAAGCTCTCTCTCTCTCTCAAAACACACTCACAAGACTTGACTTGACAACAATGGCAAGTCAAGAGGCCTTCCTCTCCATACAACCCCAATCCTATGTGGAGTTCATCCATGGAGTGGATGAACAACTAACTAGGACTCCCAATGGAGTCCGTTACTCATCCCAACACACATGGACTCCTAGTGGAGTCCATTTACTCTTAAATTGACGTGACTTAGCCCCCGATGTCACCTCACGTGACAACGGGTTCCCTAACTTGTTTTGGGCAGTTGCTTTCAGTGTTGTTGGAATGTTCATGCAATTATTCTTGTCAGTCTTGCTTTGATGTTCAAATGGACCAGGTTCCACAAAATGCACATGTGTTCTTCGTCTCCCTCTTAATGCGAATGTCACTCCGCGAAGCAAATTTGACTCATGCAAGGAGGCCATAACAAAAACAAATGATACATTCGGATGAAAACATGTTACACCTTATATATGTAACAAAAAAAACACCTAGATGTCTTTCATTATCCAAAAATTGAGGTTTCACAGTCACATCCTCAAGCCAACACATTGATTAAGTACGTAACCTACTTTGTAACATGCAGTGGGACACTATGACGCCCAACTTGGCCTGTAAACCTTAATCGGTTTTTGGTATGCCTTCAGCGGCGTGTTTGAGGGGGGGGGGGGCGTCACGAGTGGAGGTGGGGTTGTGAGCTGCCTCACAACCTCTGCATGTCGCCGCCTTAGTCGGGCAGTCTGCGCCGGCGATAGCAACCGCGGAGCATCACTTGCTATGGATATGAGAGCCGAAGGGGAGTCTGGATTGTTGGGCACATGCTGGTCCTCTGCGCCTCGCCCAGGAGTTGTTGGAGGCGTGAAGAATTCTTCGTCGCTCGAACTCTCTTCAACGGGACCAATGGCATCCGGACATCTACACAACCACTTCCAGACAGCTGCGCTAACCCGCGTTACATCAAAAGGAGCCATGCTGAGGGGAAAAAAAACTTGCGAGAGACTGCTATGGCATTGCGTTCCCTAAACCCTATGCAGACAATGGAGGAGAGCAAAGTACGTCTGGGTGGAAACAAGGAAGTGGAAGGCAAGCCCGAACCTGATATACCCTAAACCTGCTGATGTCATCCCACATGTGGCACATGTTGTAACATGCGGGCCCCGTATAACATACAGGCTTTCATACAGATGGTTGACTGTCAATGTTTAATTAGCGACGTTCCAAAAAGTCCTTCCTGCGCTTCAGAGACATGTTGCTGCCGTCATCATTGGGCAACAAATGCAAGTCTGGTTGGGATGGCTCCACCAACCCATGTTTGATTTGAGCGAGCAATGTCTGTTGTTTTCCCCGGACGACGTGTAAGTCAGCAAGGAGGTGTCGTAATAGGAAAGTGTCACCTGTGGCCGCGTCCATGAACTTTGTTGCAAGGTTGCGAACTCTTTTTTCCATGTCCTCCTCAGACGGTGTCACCCGTTGGCTGCCTTGACCAGCTTTTGGTGTGGGTGTGGGCTGTGTCGGTCCGGTATCCTCACAATCATCCGGGAAATGAACGACTGGATCCAATATGTTACCACGGCCGCCCCACGGGGGGATCACTCCATTGTCAAGTTGAACACCACGTGCGACCAAAAAAATCTTCTTTTGGTAAGTTGCACCACCAAAATGGGTCAAAATTTTATCAAAATTTTATCATGAGTAGATATACACATTACCTATGACATAGTCAAAAGTGTTAACTAAATTTGATAATTTGTTTTTTTCATAAAACATACCGTTTCTAACTAGAATGACACATAATTGAACTAAAAAGTTTACTAAAAATAATAAAGATGACTAAAACTTTCAAAAAAAATATACAAAAGATACTATCAATGGTTATGTATATGTAGAAAAAACATCATAAATTTTAAAATTATGTATGGCATGTAATATAGGGACAACAAACTTTGTCCACACGTGGTGTCAACTTGACAATGAAGTGACCTCCCCGTGGGCCGCCCTCGGTCGTGCCTGCCAGGGATCCACAGTAACGTGTAATGGTTCCCTCTGTGAGGCTAGGGTGGAGCATCATGAGCACTTTAATCTGATGCTTGCAGATGTTTCCCTTGAGTGCCCACGCGCAGTCACAACAACCCTACTCACAGTCTGGGTCGTACACATAGTACATCTTAGCAGCATTGGTCTTCGAGGTTACCAATGCTAGTCCATCACACGCAATGGGTAGAGTGACACATGTGTCGGGGATTTCTCTCGCTTTGAGCACTGCATTGATAACGAATTGCTCTTGTTTCAAGTTGGGGACGAAGCCATGTTGCTTCCTCATCGCATGGTACCAATAGTGGGATAGTATTTTCTCTGTCAACTCGTATATGACCCAATCCAATCGACGTCCGTGTGCTCTTCCTTTTGAGGCACGTAAGGTGGCCTTCAGGTTGGAGTGGTAGCTTTTAATTGCTGCATTGGTGTCCTTCCCAGCATATGGCAGGTTACGATGCCCCACAACCCACATGTGCGTCTTGTCTGCCCATTGTTTGTTGAAGTACGCCTAGAAATTGTTGACAATGGGGAAGCTATCCATAAGAGCTTTCAATTTCCGAAGAGCCCAAGGCCCCATTTCATCTCCCGGGGGGCATTTTGTATCGTACATAATACGTCCCAATCCCTTGAGCACACCAGCCCGGATAGCATGGTCTTTGATTTTTGCCACTGTTTGTTTCAACCATGCACGACGAACATGCCACATACACAGAAATACCTTAACCCCTGGCCACACATATTGCAACCCTCCAATCTCTGCCTGCATACAATCTGTAATGAAAGCATTCGGCATCCAACCTTCTTGCGCAGCAGCCAATTTCGTCGCGAGCGCCCTCATCCATGGTTCAAGATTAGGTTGCTTGCAACTAGAAGTGATAATGTATGTCACGGGCACTCCGTTTAGCCAATCATCAAAGACCATCAACATGTACAGCGGAAACTGCAACCACACCAAAAAAGAAAAACATTAGAGCATGGGTGATAAAACAAGTTACGAAGAACATGTTTGTAACATGTATCTCAGCAAAGTACTTAGCTGTGATGGTGTACAACTTCAGAATCCATGAAGAATATATGTTAAAAAAAAATTTCTCATTGGTTGCAAACGTGGCATCAATGGAGATAGTTTTTTTATGCCCGTGCTTGAGCAACATATCTTGTTGCCAAGATGTTTGGATGCCTATCGTGAATGGCATGTTCTCACGTGTAATAGCTCCGCGAACATATACACCAGATTCTTTGTAGTAGAACACGAGATGGGGATGTTCCTGCACCCACATGCGCACAGATTTGGCATCATTGTTGTCACGTTTGTAGGTCTCTATTGCAAGGCGGCCAACCACGTTACGGATGTCTTAGTCGCAAATGAAGAGGTCCCGAGTGAGGTCTTCGCCTCTTTCACACACTTCCAAAAAGCGTTTCCTATGTTTTGCCATGATTTGCAGGATAGACAAACCGAGCCGCAAATATTCCATGATGAATTCCCGAACATGCGGTGAGAGATAACTCGAGAATCTGCTCTTATGGCCACTCTTTGTGGCACCATGGCAGAAGTACCCTTTCAAGTTGACATGCTGCATCTGGTGGTAAGTTACCTCTGCAACCGAGGGCTCAAGGTATAATCGTTTCACAAGAAAACCGCATTGGCACCCCCTTCGTTGGCCAAATCCTCGCATCCTCGCGGATGTGCGAGGACCTGAGTGGCCCTTACTATTTGGAACGTATTTCCCTTTCGAGTCGAGTTTTCGTTTCTTCTGGTACATATCCTTTGTAACCACTGGTATGTGCAAGGCATTGTCATTTGGTCCATACTGGCAGTGATACCTGCGGAGGAGTACAAGTGACTCATTAAGCCCAAGTCACAAACATGTCTGAGCGTTGTAATATGGCAAGATGAGCAATGCAATTCAGATCGCATGTTACAAGCACACCTGATGATGGCAGAGTAGCTGTTCCAACGGGGGAACATTAATTTCCCCTCTTCGTTTTTCGCAATGCCCTGGCAAACAAATTTGCAGGGAGCATCTGTGCGAGCATCCTCACCCTTCACAAAATCTTGGACTCTTGCCCACGGTATGTATGCAACTGAGACTGGCGCTTGAGTCTTGGAATCAGACCCCCTCCCTTTCATGCGCATTTGCCTTGTCCACGTCAGATCGCTGTGCATGAAGGTTCCTGCTTGGGATATCTGAACCAAACTGTGCAGGCGCTCAAACTCCACTTTGTGTGTCTCATGGTATGTGGACTCGTACGAAGGATTCACAGCCAACGGCATGCTCTGACTTGTAACGTGTCCGGCACTATGCAATTCGGTAGAGGAGTGAAGGACAACAACAGCCACAAAGGATCCCATTGAAGTGTTGTTGTGGTCAAAGTTTTGCGCTCATTTCCCGGGCAGCACTGCTTGTGCATGCAATGAGGTAATATACCTGGGAGCAATGAGTGGCGTGATGAATATAATGCCCTAAACAGCCAGTATGGAGTGCACATAGGTGTAACATGACTGCCATGATTTTAAAACTCAATAAGGCAATACATTCACAGGAAAACAATTGTTTTGACAAGATAAAGACCGCGTGCTATTAGAATATCATTGTTACAGTCCCATGAGGGTTTCAAGAGAGTGGCATGTGGCTGCAGAGAGTACTAAGTAGTAACGGAAGTGGTTTCAATGCGGCAGAAGCAATGTTTGAGTGCAGGTATGATGAGGAGCATAGAAGCAAGTCCGATCTCATGAGCAACATGGAAAGCAAGTCACATCTGATGATGAACATTGAAAGCAAATCAGATATGATGAGGAACATGGAAACCAAGTCACATCTGATGAGGAATATGGATAGCAGTCTTAATGATGGCGATTGTGACCACCATATTCAAAGTGGGCGATCACCTTAAGGGTGTTTGACGAATACCTTCAGCACATCATTAGCAGCTTCGCATCAGTACATGCAAGAGACCCCGGCGGCGCCCTAAACAACATTGTACCCTAAATGCACATGTTACGATCATTCAAAATCACAAAACCAAAGAAACCCTGAAACTCACGTTGAATGAGGAGATCTTGTCCGTGTCTACTGTCCGAATCAACACTCAAATCGCTAAACTTCCTTGAACTCACTCTAGTGCAACAGAAAGTTGGAGTCTCTACTGAATCAGGTGGTTACTGACAATCATGAAGGCTGGGTGAGTGGACGTTTGAAAGGACACACTCCCCGAGGGCGGCATTCTCCTCATGGATGGATGGCTGGGTGGGCCATGGCCATGGTTAGCCCAAGGGTATGATGCATACCATGGGGGCATGGGCTTCCACGTGGAGGCAGGCGGCGACAGGGTGGCTGGGGCGACAGCGTGGCCGGCGACAGGGTGTCCGGCTTGACAGGTTGTCGCGCGAGGTTGCCACCGTGGACGCCGGCACCGGCAGGAGAGGAAGCCGAGCCGCCCGGGTCCCACAACAGCAGTTTCGAGGTCTGGCACAGGTCTGCCATGCCTCGGGGTCCGGGTATGAGTTAAGACATTTGGGTTAGGTAATGTTAGGCGGCGTTGGCTGGGGTCACGTATTCTTTGTTGATCCAATCCAAGAAAAGAAAGAATGAACGTCCGTATCAAGGTACCGGCATGAATATGAGCCCGTTGGCCCTGTGTTGATCATGGTGTCATGTGATGCAGTGTAGGGTGTTGATCCGATCCACTTGTAGCCGCTCCACATTGAAACAAACTTTCCAACATATTCACGACTTTTTGGTTATCGTCTTTTTGGGCCATGCCCAAGGCCGTTATACTGGCTTCCCACATAATAGTAGCATTCACTAGCAGCCCTTGTCCCTCTCGGAGTGGAGAGAGGGAATGTTCGCATACGGGTGTACCTCTCATTCATCCCACATGAAAGCCTTGAAATAGCAGGTAGCCTAGAGATTATGAATTTTAGTCGATTGGGCGCCGAAACTAGCTTCAAAGTCCTTGAATTAGTGTGGTCCAAGTCATTATAGATGAATCGGCCACAATACTCTAGGGGGTTAAGTTTCTCTATGTTGGATAGATGAGCGGTATGCTCATATGCGATAATTCCCTCTCTCTCTCTCTCCTCTCGGAGCAAGTTCTCCACCATCTCAAATACACTCGTTGAACACCACATGGTGGAGACGGGTGTAGTGTGCCACGGTGATTTGCCCACAAATTTTATGACTTGATCATTCCCATATTTGTTCACCCCCTTCAAAAGCTCACGCACCTCTTCCCAACGACCCCACAAAGGCAATGTAATGAAGAGGCGTTTCCCTAACAAGGACTTCATGACGACGAGGTCAATGGGTCGGTAGTCATCACCGCTTGCATTTGGGTGGTGTTCCAAAAGCATTTCTACAATAGAATTATCCGTAAAGTCCCTCAAAGCCTCAAAGAGGAAGGAAACTGTGGGTTTGATCTTCTTTGAGGAAAATTCAAATTAAGAGCTTCTTAGCCCATTCTGTATTGGAGCCTATTTTGAAAGTTGGGTGAGACTTTTAAAACCTCCTCGTCCCACCTCTCAGACTTTGAGAGCATTTTAAGATCTAGAATAGGGTATGCGCATGAGCCTGCTATCCAATATCTTGAAACAACCTATGTAAAGTCAGCTTGGCCCATCCACCCTAGTAGAACAAGCTAGAGAGCTGGTTTTTTTATAGCCCGACACCACTCCTTGTGTATGATGATTTAGGCATCAAGAAAACTTGGGTGACTTTGTGTTAGTTATCATAAACTCGGGGGTTGAGCTTAAACCCATGATTTCATCTACTTTACTTCACGAAAAGCTCTAATAACACAAGATCCTCGTCACTCAGGTCGAGTTCAATTGCCCAACAAGCATGGGTTGGGACAAACCAACGCGTACACTGGTTCCTTGGAGGCAAGGGTTTAGACATCCAACAAGCATGTTGTGGGCCACAACAAAAGTGTCGGTGGTTACGGATGTGGAGAGCAGGGCTTCTACTAACCTTCTCATCATGTGTCCCAAGACACGGCCAAGTGCAAAGAAGGTGTGAAATTGTCCTCATAATGGCTGCCGAAACTGGGTTACTGCAATTCACTACTCTATCCACTTCACAAGCTCCAACGTCCTTTTGGAAATTGACGGCCATGTGGAGAGGTGTTCCTTTTTCATAGGTGAGGTATGCTGCCCTATTTACGTCATCTACATTTTGTGAGTGATTTTATCTATTTATGTAAATTGGGGTTTGGCATAAATATATATTTTTCATGTAGAGGAACTGAACAAAAATTTACCCTGGTTTTTTTAATCTTTTTTATTTTATTTTATTGGCTTTGTCTGTAGGATAGAGACTATGCATCAACTTCTTCGTTTCAAGAGCAAATTTCCTAACCACTTTGTGTTCACACTTGGACGTTACTTGTTCTTGTTATTTTTGGTCCACTTTATTTAATGTGGATGTTAACTATAGTTTACATATAAGTGCTCCCTAAAATGCATTGGAAGAAATCTAGTTAACTATAGTTATTTCGGTAATTCTTGATTATTTATTTTAAAATTTTCGGGTGATAAATGAGTAGCTTCAATCCTTGACCCGTATTTGAGAAGAAGGTGCACAAAATCCAAGAAAGGTTTGGTATAGTGAATAGCCATGAATTGGCATGAGCAAAGTGGACAACTACAATTGTAGTCTTTCATAATAAAGAACAGAGTCTCACGGTTCTATTGTTTTCTTGTTATTATTTATGATGTTTTAAAGTAATATGTTAGAGTGTTCTATGATAGATTTCAAATGGTATCATTTTAAAGGTGAACAACTCCTATCATAGAAGCAAATCTTGTCATTAACTACACCAAAGTTTATTTTTACATGCCCATCATGTGTCTTTGGAACCAACACCTAGTGAGCTAATTACACACTAACTTGGCTCTAAATACCGTCACCAAGTTGTCCTACATCTGACGCCCTAGACAACCAATCATAGCAAAGTAAAAGGAAGGAATTTTCTTGTCCTTGAAATTCAGCTCACCTTGTCATATTTAGAGAGATTGTGTTGTTTATTTTCATTACTCGCCTCTCCCATGCAAGTGCTTCTAAGTTTCCTTCATCAAGATGGGCTCCACCTAATCCCGTCACCTCCCCTCCCCCATTATTTTATCACATTGATTTTTTTTCCCTAGGGGGGGGGCACTGGCAGTAATTTAGAAATGATGTCTAATAAAATATATGGTATTTAATATTCATTCAAGCTAAAATTTTGAATAATTTCATATAAAATATAAGGGGCAAATTAATGTTGGAAACCTCTTATAAATACCATGCAATATAACATGTGTAATTTTATTATATTTTAATTGAAAGTAGCTTTGAATAAGGGTATCCTAAGTTAAATACTATGTAGGCTCAAATGGGATGGATGAAAATTACTTTTATCTAGTTTATTTCTGTAGATGAATTATGGTTTTAGGGTTTTAGGTGAGCCAAGTGGGCCAGCTATCTCGACAGTGGTCCAACAATCGCGTTGTTAAAATGCCAATTCATAATGCACCCCCCCCCCTCGGCTAAAAATTAAAGGCTATCAAAATTTTATAAGAAAAAATAGGGTATTTAATATTGAATGCATTCTAGATTTCTAATTATCAATAGGGTATTAAAATTTTAAGCTTAACAGATTTTTTTTCTACTTTAAGGACTCCTAATATTCTAATTCCCAAAGATAATACCCCCCTTGAAAATAAGTGATTAGCACAAGTGTCTTAAAAAACTTACTATGAGTGCCTTCCCCTCCCCCTCCCAAGAAACTTTTGGGAACCCTAGGACCCTTTTTTTTTTTTTTTTGTAGGGCACAGTAAGAAGACACCCTTACAATATTAGGGAAATATACCTTATTAAAATCCAAGCTATTTTCATCCACAACTCAGCTTCCTTGAAATTGGTCGTACATGGCTATCCCATTAAACTTAAGCAGCCTCAAAACCAACCTTTAACGACAAATTGTCACCTCTATTGTCTCCTTTCTTCTCTAATGGTTGAAGTTGGATTAGAGTAGAGCCATCTATTACCAATTGCTTAAGAGATTCTACACCAAATTTGGAAAAGTATAAGGCGGTGCAAATTTCCCCCTGCAAAAAGATCAAAATCAAGAGGACTCCCAAAACATCGGTAATTTTATTCCTTGAATTGAAAATATTGTGAATTTTTGAAGCCAAAAGTTGGTCCAAACATATTACCAATGTCTAGAGTCCACCATAACCGCTCGTTCCTCCTCGTTTTAGCACTCAAAACCAAGACATGTGTCATGCCACTACTGATTATGGCCTAATCAAAATTCAATCCCAACCAGATCGAAATTCAATCCGAGCCTGATCAAAATTATGGTACCCTATAGATTGCCAATGGGTCCCAATCGGGAATAGGTGCCTCTACTCTAGAAGAATGACTTTAGTTAGTGACAATAGTTTCTTCAAAGCCATTCTTATCAACCAGGCCCAATGAACGGGAGAACCGACCTCTACATTGTTTTTCCTAATTAATGTGGGTTTTCATATGGAGTTACGCATTGCTATAACACTTTACTAAGAGTATCATTTTAGTACCCAAATAACATAAGTAGTTAGTATACACATTGAAGAATATGATACAACTTAGTTGGTAAAAAATGATAATGCCGGTAACAGTTATAGCACCACGTAATTCCAAATGGTTACCCACACTAATTCGACAAAAAGGGTGTTGTTATAGATGAACCGATTGAAGTTTAAGACTTCAAGTGAACTACCGATCATTTTAGAGGAATTTAGAGAATATACCTCAAATTAATAAAGAAAAACCTAAAGGTGTCAACATATAACTGGTTGGACTTGGAAACACGAGGATCTCAACCGACTATATTGGTGATGATAGGACTGATGAAGTGGCTAAGCCCATGACCAATGTTGAATGCCCTTTTGATATGCAATTTGCTTGATTTGTGTGGGTGAGGATAGGGCTAATAGAGTGGGCATTCAAAGTGTTGAAGTCAACATCACACACCATATGTATTAGATAACCGACGAGCCGCGGAAGCGGCGAGTAGGTTATCAGACATAACCGGTTGTCCACTTTTCAATCGCAACCCTTGATCTTCATGATCCAAGGGCATAGGATGCAAGTTGAAAGGTGAGAAGGTTATGAGTTGCAACTTGTGATGGCAATGGTGACGGGTTGCCAATGGGATGGAGCCACATTGGCGTTGAAAAGTCAACAACTGGTTATGTTCCTCTTCCTTCAAATTCTTGTTTTTTTAAGAGTATGTGAAGGTGGTATGGAAATGCAAAAGTGCATTGTTATCACACTTTTCCTTTTGGATGTGTTTTCCACCCCTTTTTGGTTGGATTAGCAAGCATGTGTTGCTTGTTGTTTCACTGTATATGGAGGTCGATGGGGTTTGTTTTGGTTGGAAATAGTCTTGAATTGGCTAGCTAGGAACTCAATGTAGTGGAGGTACTTGTTTTTAACTTCATAATGGCTATTATGGTGATGAAATGTCATAGGACACGGTAAGAACCACATAGGATAAAATGACTATGTAAAGTTAGGGGGATGGGGTTCCAAGATGTCCAATGATAACCCCGTTTTAGAGATGCATTGGCGAGGGTTGGCAAGGGTTGGCGTGGGACTAGATTGCTAGGTGGGATAGGAGTCTCCTATCTCGAAACTTTGAAGTTCTATGGTAACCTATGGAGATTTCATGTCAGTTTTGATGATCCACAAATGTATACCAACATTGTGTATGTTGTTGACGGTTGTGCAACTTTCTTCAGCGCAACCGATTCTCATTAGTGAAGAAATACAAGGTATGATTTTGTTGCCAGAATGCACTTTCACTATACCCGGTACACGTTGGTCATCAAGATAATGAATGAGTGCTAGCACAAGCTCTAGCTCTTGAAAGAGGACTTTATGTATATATCGCATGAAGGCACCACGGGCCTTGGCTTGGTGGTTAGGGCTCATGGCCCCCAATTAGGAGGTTGTGAGTTCTATTCCCCATGCCGGCATGGTGCTCACCACCTTAGTCCACCCAACTATGGTGGGGGTCCTTGGACCTTGTTGTATGGGTACCTCAAAGCCCTTTGGGGGGATACCATGTCCGGTATCTTCAAGGCACTAGTGGCTAGCTAGGAACTAGTATAGTGTGTCACTATAGTGCCCATCCTCGAAAGGGGAGAGTAGTATTGCCCCAATGTCCCCTTGTCCGGTGGGCATCGGGTCATTGACATTACGAACGGACACTTTATTCACGCCAGCCCCTTGCTAAAAAGGGACCGGAGTTTCTATCTATCTATCTATTTATCTATATAGCGCATGTAACATGATCACGGTAAAGAGGAACGGGCTCCCATTCACGTCAGGGTAAAAGAAACCCAGACGTTGCTTCTATTTTATCTATTATATAGTGCATGTCAAATGCCACTACTTCATTGTGAATAGGAAAATTCATGAACATAAATTTTGTGTTGTCTGACTCACTTGTGATTGTGCAAGTGGAATTCAATAAGGTTACACAATCATTATGAGAGGCCTTGGTGCCAACAACCAAAGAACACAACTCTAGCTCTACTTTGGAAGGTCAGTTGAGTTAGTATAGAATCACCCTAGTGTACCTGCAAGGAAGAGTTTATTGAGGAAAGAACATTTTAGGGCACAACTTCTAAGCATTGTATTATCAATCTCTATATCTTTGAAATGGCTAGATATACAATTCCTAACAAACATGATGTTGCTTTTGATTTTATGCAGGAGAATGTGGCTCTAATTGTGGTGTTGGAAGCTAGAGACATTGGAACAATTGTGGATTCTTAGGCGGCTTGTAGCAAATATGGTCATTTGCTTTGTGTGGTAAGAGCTTCGTTTCCTTTGATAAGCATAGCCCAAGTGCTTTTGTTAGAGTTGGTGCAACTTTCATTCTTGCATCTTCATCATCTAAGATTAAAATGGTGTGTGTCCAAGTACGAAGTTGTTTGTATTGTCCTTGGCAAATTAATGGATATGAGAAAGAATGACTACAACTGGTTGTTTCGCTCATTTATTTGTTTTGAGATGTACTTATGTGATTGCTGGAGGTGAGATCGATATGTTTATGCACTTCTAGTAGTAGATCCATTGAAAGTTTAGACCCAACCCACCTAATTGTTCTGTTGTCTTTGAGTAGGCAAATACCCACATACATGCAAATCAAGAGCGTAAGGATGTGAAGCTTTGGTAGGTTTGTGATGTCACCATTCGTTCACTTGTTATTGGAATTCTTTGCAGAGTGTCATGATTCCTACTTATGTGATTTTCTTTGTTGGCTCGAGATATTTTAATAGTTTGGTTGCATGACTTTTTATTTTACATCTTTTTTTTTCAAGTTTAGCATCAAACTAAGCTTATGATTTTGTGGCCATGTACACAAATTATTGAAAGAACTTGAAAAATAGCAGCCAGTGCGGATGTTCCTATGTTGGAGGCTGGAGATTTCAACTCAATATATACCTGGTAGATGTGGAATTTAAAGTTTTCTAAGTTGCCTACTTTATTGTTAGTCCACAAGCTTAGGAATGCAATCTGACCTATTGATTTATAGATTTCATGGCAATGCCCCACATACCCTCTTGGCAACATGACATGTGGATGTTGCACATCCTGACTTGCAAATTGACTCAATAAATATTTTGCATCCTTTGAGCAAACTGGATTGCTAGATGGGACTGAATGGTAGGTGGAATTGGATTGCTAGGGGAGTTAATTGCTGAGACAATATTTTATGAAAAAACTTCTATGAAAGAGATTTGATCGTGATCATAAATAAATGCTTGCATCCTTGAGGTTAACATGTTCTAGACGGGGTTGTAATAATATATATAAGACAAATTTTCATTCCAAACCCTATATGAACAACTATAATGCGTTTTTTTGCGGTGTTTAGTGCACTTAAGAACGATTGGTTTATCATGAGAGAAATGTTAGGGGGAGCATCAATAATTGTTAATCTTCATTGTGATGGTAATTGTATACATTTTGTTTACAAGGCATGGACAAGATAGATTTATGAAACTTCCCTTTGTATGAAATTTAATGATGCATGTTTGAGGTGAGGTAATTGGTGATTTTCTTTTGCTTATAAAGACGAAGCAAAACATAGACTACAAAAGGTAGGCTATGTGCAGTTATCAAAGAGGGCAGAGTGGACCTTAGAAGCAAGGGGGAAATATATTTATATATGCAATTTTTCCACCATTGTTATTTCTATAGTTGGTAAAAAGTAAATCAAATATGGACTCAATCTTGCTACCACTTTTACTTCACACAGCATGAACTGTTGTTTTCCGCATTTTGTTTGTGGTTGATCTCATGCTACAAGTGTTTGAAATGTGTTACAAAGTACCAAAAAAATCATGGAGACTTTATCACTTGAATGAGTTGTTTTAGAAAACAAGTGCTTTTATTATACAAAATTATGTCTTCTAAACGATGAGTGCGACAACACCGAAAAACCAAATGAATGATGTAGCGCTAGAATTAGATTTTTAGAACTTTTGAAATCACTATACACAATATTCTTAGACGTATCAATCATTAAAGTGCATGACCAAAATATTGATGATCACATGAGTCTATTAAAAAAGACAAACTAAAATTTTACATACATTGGACACTCCATTTTGGATTACGAGTTCAATGAAACAATGTCTTGTATATGAAGGCAGAGAACTCTTAGTTACACAAAGTGTACACGAACCGACATAACCGTCAGTGAAACTCTACAGAGGAACTTGTTGTATGAGATATGTTGGAAATATATTGGAATTCATCTGAATTTGATAAACTATTCAATGTGGATATAATTGTATCTACCTACCACCCTACATATATATCTTCTCCCATAAACATATTTGTCTATCATGAATATCTTGGAAATGACAATATCTTTTATTTTAAAAATAATATGCCCAAAACATATAGTATATGGGTATGGTGAATATAAGATTAGATAATACAAATATTTTTAGATAAAATTTATCAAATTTTTAATGAAATAGTATATTTCTACATATTCTTTAGCAACAATTTGAAAATGTCATCATATTCTATATTAGGAATGTGAACATACTAAATGAATAATCTTAAAAGTAGAAGAAATATTCAAGATAAAAACTAACAAAAATTTGAATTAACAAGATGAGTACACGAATAATACCAAGAAATATAAGCTAGAACTCTAAGATGTATGTTTTTAAGACTATATAACTTTTCAACCTCTACTCTTATATATACTCTTAGAACTAAGAAGCTTCTAAAAGAAATTTCACCAATTACAAAACTTGGGAAGCTTCTAGAAGAACTTTCACCAACCACTAGAGCTAAGAAGTTTCTAGAAGACTTTAGCCAATTATATACATTCTGGACCTAGAAAATGTCTAGAAAACTTCCATCAATTACCAGAACTAGAAATGTTTCTAGAAGACTTCAATTAGCTAATAGGATGTTTTTATAATAGTTCAAAAGACTTATTTCTATAATGTTCTAGATGTCTATTTCTAGAAGGTTCTAGAAACTTGTTTCTAAAAACTTTTTGAAAATTTTGTCTCTAATAATTTATATAAATCCCCTGTGTATTGGAACGCCTTTAATGAGCTTATATGACCCATACATATTCATCAAAATATATTATTTATTTAAGATGATTAAAAACGCGGTACGTATTTTAAATTTTGTCGTATGGACGCAAATAGGATTTGGACCACTTTGTCATCTTACATTTCACATTGAAAAACATAAATTGTCATGGCAAGTTGTCCTTCACTGTTATAAATAATATAAGATTTCAATCTAAAATATGGTTTACATTGACCTTAAAAATTCCATCTGCAATATTCATCTCATGCAAGGGTTCTCCAAAATACCTAGAGACCGTGCTACATTTTGCAATTTTTGTGTTTAGTTCATCATAACGGTACAGATTCATCAACTCCCCTTTGGACCATGCTCCCTTGGTAAATCTACAAAACAAACACAATTGAAGTCGAATTCGTATGGGATCGCTAAAACAATAAGGCCTCCGAACTAAGTCCAACGTAATGATACTCGAAACAAATTGCAATTCTTACATAAGAGGTTTATTGGAAAAAAAATATGTCATTTTTTAAGCTTTTTTTTTATGTTGGTTTATATTGCCGGATAGACAACCTAATGCCACACCTTCCTCTTCCGCCTTCCCGATTTTGCACATACACAACAATAAGTTATTATGCGTAATTGACAATTTTGATATCAACACAGATTACACATACAATACAATGCCAACCTTGGTGAACATGGTGCACCAATTCAACAATCATTAAAATATGCAAGCCATGACCTTTATGAATAAGGCTACCCGCACTCATGTCACAGACATACTTAGGACTTTGATTTGCAAATATTTGGTGATATTGTAGATTACAGTTTGTTTATGATGAGCAAATGAAGATTACATTTGGGGGGTGGGATAGTGGGTAACCGTTTGATATTGGCAAAGATGTCCAACTTATGTTTACCTTCTTAGAATAATAGATAGTCAAAGTCATTTTGGGATTTGCAGAACAATTATTTTGTTGCAAATAACGCTCTGTCATTTATAAGAGTTTTCTTTCATGCGTTCAATTTAGGATTTCTCTTTGGTTTTGGGACAACCTTAATGTTCATCGTAAAGGGTGATATAAAAACATGGTATGATCCAAGTGATATGGATCCATATGTCCTTCTTTCACAATAGGTGCATCATCGTCTACAAATAATGAAGGTAAATTAACGGGAACATGTGTTGCCACAAACATAACTAAATGTGGGGGATTTTGTGGTCAAATAATCTCTTTGCTTCGGGGATTGAATTGTATACGGGTGTTGGAACAAGTGCGTTCTTACATTTTTAGAGTATTAGCTCAACTCCCGTTGCATTTCTACGATTCATTATGCTTTGTGGATGAATTGGAAAAGCCAATTGGGAATGTCTTCCTTGTCTTCCTGTCCAGGGTGCTCGATGCGATGTTTTTTTTTTTTTCATCCAACTTCGACTGGTATTGGGTTGTACGTTGTGTTTGCTTAAAAAAACGTTACTTCCGTGCGCACTTTGATGTTAGAGTTTAATACAGATATTTCAGAGATAAGAGCAAAAAATTATAGCCAGAATGATTTGTACTTTGGTAACTTGCATTCCAATACTTCAAGGTGTGTGATCACATTAGCATAAACAATCTCCAACATTACATGGATGATTTGACATGAGGTTATAATGGCAAACCCTATAACTTCATAAAGCACAGCCAATTGTTTGCATTTATTTAAACATGCAACAAGGTCAACAAATCACGGCATTAATTAGGAGCTTGGGTTTAGAGAGGATTTGCATATAATATGGTCCATTATGCCCATGGCTTGTAGCCAATAAACATGAGAATACACAACTTTAAACACTACAGTAGCTACATCGTAGCAAATTATTAAAAAAAAAAGGCTTTGATCCTAGACACTTTTCTTAATTACTAAACTTCTTATTTGACATAATAGAGGTAGGCCACCTCAACTCTCGTCAGTAGTACATAAAAAAAAGTTATGTTTCTTAATCAAATACCTATCTAAGGATGCGAAGCAACCATGCCACTCTGTACAATGAAATCTATGAAACACACCAATATTAATAAAACAAAACCGAAAGATCTACATATGAACCAAGTTTCATAAATGTGACACACAATTGCTTTAGTAATTTAAGATTTAACTTTACACATCTTCTTAAATGACTAAACTTCCTAATTTGGTATGACGGAACATGCTATCTAAAGTCTCTTAAACAATATGTAAAAACTAAGGTACGCATGCATTATTTGGTTGTTTTATAACACTAACTTTTGAACACCCCACCCCAACTCAATACCGACCCACCCTCACCCATTGAACGCTGCCCACCCATGGGTAACGAATGGCGCCTCTTTGGCCACCGGTCAACTTTGGACATGTTTTCCTCTAGTTTCGTGAAGATCATTCTAAATAACATGATACACTGGTTTTTAATACCACATTAAATCATGTAATTAATGTAATTTTGGAGACAACTTGGGTGTCTCATGAATTCTTAAAGTGAAAGATATAGATGACCTATTATGATGTTTTAATGACATATACATGTTAAACTTGGATATGTTAAACTTACAAGGCAAATGGCTATGGCCATGATCTGGATTTGCTAATCATCTCGCACTAATTGCGTATTTCATATCCTACAAGAAGTGAGTGTAGAGAGGAAAATATTTCCAAATAATGCACGTCTAAGGCCCGGTTTAGACGAGGACCCAGACAACGGGTGAATAGTGAAACCCGGCCAATCTTTCGTCCCCCCAAGTGCTTCCACATCATCAGGCCATTGTGTGTACCATCCAGTTCATCAGAGGCGGCTTCAGACCTGCCAATAACCCTAACCGCACAAGGAGGAGCGTTCCCCCACCGGAGAAGCTTGGAATCACTCCCTAAGCAAGACACAAAACTTCTCCATCTTTGGCCGTCAAGGTGGCTACATTGATTGGTGACATGGCATGTTGACGAAGTGAACAAACCCTAGATTTGAACACTGCACTGGATAAAACGATTATTTCAGCCAACGACCTTTGACAATGTTACGTCCAGGCGCTCGGCTGCACCGGGCCCAGTGTTCAAGATTGAAGCCCTCATATGAGTTTCATTTTGAAGGGCTCTAAAATTTGAGCCCTTCGGTTGAAGGGCTAGTTCAAATTCAAGACGTCAATTCAGTAATATAGAAATAAAATATAAAAAACTCATATTAAACTTATGCATGATTTATATGGTGCATGCTTCCAATACAATGTGAAGAATTAAGAATCAACCATCTAACTCCACCTCTTCTAGTGATAATGCCCTACGCTTGTTGGTTCTTGTGCCAATTTTCCAAGATTCAAAAATACTATCCCAATCCATGAATTCAACTCCTAACCCATTTAGACTAACCCTCATTAAAGCATCTAGTGTGTCAAGGTTGAGTCTAGTTCTCCTTTCACTCTTAACCCAATTTTGCTTTGAAAAACCACGCTCACAAACAACAGTGCTAGTTGGGATCACAAGTATGGCTTGCCATAGTTGGCCAATTAATCATGAACTCCCGGTCATTGCCACAAAAAACCCATGCTTCTTGCATACTTCAGCGTTCACAAATGGAACATAACATCTCCACGAATTCTAGCAATTCCGCATTGCATTGATTAACAAGGTCATCGCTCCAACGGAAATGTGTCACCAACCGGTTCAACCATTGTTCCGTTAATGTCCCTCTGTCCAATTCATCTACGGGATAGTGCTTCGGGCTAAAAAGCCGGGCCGCATTGAAAATGGACCACCACCATCATGCTCCACCACTACCAGTGTGTTGGCCTTCACCCCACAAAAAACATTCATTCGTGATTAGCCTGTGAATTACATCACAAACCTTTAAATTTGTAGACCCAAATCAGCATTGATTTCACATTGATTGAATCACATCACACTACAACACTGACTCAATGCTTACCAAAGAAAGGGTTGGATTCCAATCTTTTGCAAGACCTAAAAAGTTGAATTCCAAGTCAGATCGATGTTGAATGAATCATTTGCTAGGTGTTGAGGTTGTCACTGTAGCGACCTCCTCGTCACTGTAGCGCTACAGTGTTGACGGGTGTAAAAATTTTGAGGACGTCAAGTGAAGTTTTCATTTTGAGTTTGGGGTTGCATTTTGAAGGGCTGTTTTGAGAGAGGTATATTTTGAAGGGCCAAATCGCGTTTGAAGGGCATTGAAGACTTCAATCTTGAACACTGACCGGGCCTATCTTACCTCCAATTGAAAAGAAGAAGAAAAAAAGGGTTGAGTTGGAGGGGTATGCCACTTGTCCAAATCCAAGCATGTAGAGAACCTCCATAAATCTTCCACCTCTTTTGGAAGCCATGGATTGGATGGGCCCAACCAAAGCGGACTGGTTTGTTGCTTACAGGCTTCCCTCTCCTTATCCCCTCCGTTGCATTCCATCGCTCCTCTCCCGCCTCGCCTTCCCCGGCCGGGCACAAGGTAAGCTAGGCGCACACATGATTCTCAAACCCCAGTCTCTCCTCGATTACGCAAATCCGCCACCTCAATTTCCAATCGTCGCAGTCGCCATCGCCATTTCGTCATTCCCATCGATGCTGCCCAAATAGCGGTGCATGTCATCGAGCAAGTTTGATTTCAATAGGATGGCGGGAGTCACGTTTCAGCTGCCGTGAGGTCGTTGTAATACAGAATTTCGAAGGAGGATCTTACAGTGTGTTTCTGCTGGATAATTTGAGGTGGTTAATTTGATCTGTTGCAGCTTCTTGCGATGTCCATTGTGTGTCTGCGGTGGTTTGTGTAACTTATCCCGTGTTCAGGTAGCTGTCTCGGACGACCTCATGGATGAATGGATTATTGTGATGTCGATATGTGATTCTGCAGTAGCTGAGGTTTGATGCAGTGGTGGTTTAGTGAGGAATTGAGATGGCGGGGCACGTGATGAATTGGTGTGTTTATAAGAAAAATGGCGAGAGTGTCAGCTGCTGTGCGGTCAGAATTTTGGTGAACTAGGAAGGAGGACCTGAGAGTCTTGTTTCTGCGGTGTTGTCGAGGCGGTTAATTAGAAGACGTTCGTGATGAGTCTGCGGTGGTTGCAATATATTCCGTGTTTAGGTGGTAGCCTCGCATTGCCTAGTTGAGTTAGGAAAACCTAATGGATTCTTGTGATGTCCATATGTGTTTTGGAGTAGCTGAGGGGCGACGCAATTGTGGTGGAGTGGGAATTGAGATGACGGTGCATGTGATGAATTTGGTGATTTTGTTGAAAATGGGGAGAGAGTCAGCTGCTGTGAAGTCAGAATTTTCGTGAATTAGGAAGGAGGACCCGAGTGTCTTGTTTCTGCCGTGTTGTTGAGGTGCTTAATTTGATCTGTTGCAGCTTCTTGCGATGTCTATGATGTATATGCGGTGGTTGTAATGTATGCCATGTTGGGGTAGCTGTCTCGCATTGACTGCTGAGGTGAAGGCGGTGGTTGTAAATTTAGTTATAGGCTGTCGTCATTGCCTATCTCGGAAAACCTAGCGGTGTAATGATCTATATGATAGCGTTGTGCACGTCATAAATTGATTCTGGATGTGTTGAGATTCATCATGCTAGTAGTTGAGCAGATGATGTTTTGCATAATGGAGGTCACTTTGATACTTCACATTGTGTTAGGTTTTGCATACTGACAATAGCATACTGGTGAAAGTCACACTGGTTAATGCGTTGAACAAAGTAGAAGACATGGCAGGTCGAAGAGACATTTGCATCCCTTCAATTTGCCTATCTCTTGTTTCTCAGGACATACTTGGCTCTCAATTTTTAACTGGCATTCTTATGAATTGTATTACCTCCAGGAATTGGTCAAGATGGCTACATACATTGGAAGAACGGCTGTTGCATCATGTACAACATCTTCATCTAGAGCAGAGAATTCTGTGTCATCATCCTTCTTGGCTACAGGTACTGCCCAGTCATCAGCTTTGTCCTCAATATTCAGCCGCGTACCAATCAATGTTAGTCTCAAGCAGAGCCACAGAGCGGTCCAGAGAATGGTCATCAAAAGCATGGTCAAGGATCTACATACCAGCGAGGATTGGTCAGCCACCAGGAAAATGCAGGTGTGTTTCTGCTGATGATTCTTTTCAGAAAGTTCCGCCCCATTTTAGCAGACAAAAGCTTTTGGAGGGGAGTGGTTGATGTCGATCTATTTTTGCAATCTTGGGCCCTCTCGCACCTTTTGGAAGATGTCAATTCTTTTGTGTCCATGAATCGAACCCATGTACATTTTGTTCGAGCATATGAAGGGTTTTAAAATCAGGATTTTATCTCATACTTGAAGTTAAGACTTTGCTTCCCACTACTATGTGATCATGAATCCCAGATGTAGTGTACCAGGAAGAATCACCTTTGTCGTGGTTCTTGTTGGGTTTATCACCTTCCAAATGGCATGTCCATATAATTACTCATCGTCATGTTTTGCACCTCACTCAATGTATTTGCTACATCGTACCAGAATGACCCACTTCTACTGAAGTTGGATTAGTTAGATGACTTGGGGTTAAGTGAGTTGAGCTCTGACCTGTGCACTCAGCTCGATGATTCGCCTGAGACTCCCTGGACGGTGTGGCTGATCCGTGGACCTGCCCATCCATTATTCTTCTACATATCTCCTGGTCATCCATACAAATTAGTAGAAAATAAGAGCGTCTACACCAGATCTCAATTCTTACTCTCGAAGTTCTTCATTATTAGGGGTCACCAAGGTGTGCGCATTCAGGATTATCATGGAGGAGCCATTCGATGTACCAGAAAAAGTTGAGATGGAGTAGGGCAAGGAGAAATGGTGCAGTATCAAAATGCGATGAAGGTTTTGAGCTGCAGATCTCACTTGATTTGAAGGAAAATTCTGGTGGTGCGCTGCCTGTAAAGACAGTGTTCTTGCAAGATCCGAGTGGAACACTCACAGAGTGGGAAACATCAAGTAAGGTTGAATCTGTCGTCAATAATCAGAGATGGAGAAGACTTGTCACAAAAGTGTCTTCTGCAGTTGCTGTGTGGGTCACCTCTGCAGCCATTGTGGTATCAGTGATGGTGGGTGGACCAGAAGCTTCGAATGCCCTGGTGATGGCCCCTCGAAAACTTCAAGGCGACGAGCTTGCGACTGTCCAGCTTTTTCAAGAAAACACCCCCTCTGTTGTGTATATCACCAACCTTGCTGTGCGGTAGGAATCCTCCTCTCCCATGTCTAATTTCATCAACACTACCTTCCGCCTCATTGCAGGGTGGCCTGTACGGCCCATTTGCCTTACATTCATACAGAATCTCTTATCAGCAGCCCTTTCTCTAGCAGCGTGTGCAATTGAGAATTTCCAAGAGTGTTCCTCTGTTCCTTAATGAGCCTTGTGATATGCCCGTATCAAATGGGACAGCTATTAAATAGTTTCTAATCCCGGCATCAATTGCAATGATATAGAAGAGCTTTAAATCTTCAGATAGTAGAGCTTTTTTCCATTAATGAGAATAAGGGAGTGATTGTTAGGAGTAACTGCTGCTTCTTGAAGTGATGGAAGTTGAGACTAATCTGCTTTGCTTGAGCACAAAAAATTTATGCTTGATTTATATGCATACCTCTACATTGCTAAAGGAAGAGCATTGGAGGTTTTGATGTGCGTTTTAGGTGCATTTATTGACAGGAATTTATGTTGGGTTTGTTGGAACTCATTACAGGAGGGATGTGTTTACTCTTGATGTGATGTCTGTGCCACAAGGCTCAGGATCGGGATTCATATGGGACAAGAAAGGTCATGTTGTAACCAACTACCATGTCATTCGAGGTGCTTCTGACTTACGGTAGGTTTGAAGAAATGGTTGAATATGTTTGAATTTTGCAATTTACTTCCTTTGGTAACCTATATCTTTGCATTCCTATATTCTTGCAGTAGATTGTAGGTACCTGAAGGGACTTACAGTATGCATTGCAAGTATTTCCATTTTCCTATCATTTCTTCCATAGCTGAATGACACTGGAATCTAAATTTCTGAGCAGGGTGACTTTAGGGGACCAGTCAGTATATGAAGCGGATGTTGTTGGGTACGATGAAGACAAAGATGTGGCAGTGCTGCATATTGATGCACCTGAAGACAAGCTTCGGCCAATGCCTGTAGGAAGTTCTTCTGACCTCCTTGTGGGTCAGAAGGTTTTTGCTATTGGCAATCCGGTATTAATTTCTGTCCAATCATGATCCTTTTTTTTTTTCCCTGTAATCGTACCTCCTCTTACTCAGTTTGCAAATATAGTTAGGCTTGTTTCATTGAATCTCTAGCAAGAATATGGCATCATTAGTACATTGTAATGCAAATATCCACCTTGGTAACAATTGGACACCTACAGCAATTGTTGTGCCACTGATCCTGTTGCAAGTGAGGTAGTTGTAGAAGGAAGTTATTTAAAACTTAATCTTGTTGTGGCTGACCTCTTTTCGTTGTTGTTGGTGGGTTCAGTTTGGGTTGGACCATACTCTTACAACTGGAGTGATCAGGTAGGATCTCAAATTCGTTGACTTTGTCCCAGGCGCTATCACTCTTCTTTGAACTTGTCAATGAAGTCAATTTGGAAGGCCCCACCTTATGCTGGAATATCTGTATCATTTAAGACTTCACAATCCACTCTACACTTTACTATCCAGTAGAGTGACTCAATTTACTTGTTCTTTCTTGTGACGCTGTTGAAAAATAGATCCGAGTATGATGTCAGGTTCTCTAAGTGTAATCTCATATACGAATATCTTACCTTGTAATGCTTTCAATTACTTCTGCTTCTTTCTTATCTTAGGTATTCAAGTTGAGATCCAAACATTGTGCCCATTGTGAATCTTTCCTGTGATTGCAAGGAATCCGATATGTGCAGATCTCTAAGCTATGGTAAATGACATTGGCTACAGTGGATTACGAAGGGAGATCAGCTCAGCAGCAACAGGGCGCCCCATACAGGATGTCATCCAAACAGATGCTGCAATTAATCCTGGCAATAGTGGAGGACCCTTGCTAGATAGTGCTGGGAACCTAATTGGCATAAATACTGCCATATATTCACCATCTGGTGCATCATCGGGTGTGGGCTTTTCAATACCTGTTGATACGGTGAGTGTCAATGTGCAATGTTGGTCTGACATGTTGAGAATTTGCTTGATTAACGTGATCCAATCCAATCAACAGTTTCTATCTGGTCAGACTTCATACCCTCCTGGAAAGCACATGGAAGTCTCAGTTTTCCTAGTTCATGGTGTATCACCTTTCTTGTGGATGAGGACAGAGCATAATTGTAAAATATTTGACGGGGGAAGTGAGAAAAAAAGAGGTACTATGACGCAAAAAAATGCATATCTTAAATTCATCCTGGTGGTTTGGTTAGGTGAGTGGCATTGTGGAGCAAATTGTGAAGTTTGGAAAAGTGACTCGACCTGTGCTTGGTATCTCATTTGCACCTGAGCAATCAGTAGAGCAACTTGGTGTGAGTGGCGTACTTGTTCTAGATGCTCCACCAACTGGCCCGGCTGGGAAAGCTGTAAGCCTGCTAATCTCTCCACTGCTTTCGAGGATGCTTCTCTTATGAATCCTCACACCTAACATCATTGTTCCTTATAGAATCATCTGTGTCATGCAGTAGCATGAACCACTCTGAGGCAATTGTCAAATTTAGTAGCACATTTCACCATATTGGCTATGTGTTTAGTTTGCCTCGATTGAAATATCCACATGTGCAAGCACTGAAGAGGTGTCCTGTTTGCAAACTACTCATGGATACCTTGTATTGCCAAGTTCTGAGTGAAGTATGGTTCAGAAGGGCACACTTTATGTACTTTACCTGCAGCCCTTCCTCAATTCCAAGAGATATAACAATTCATAGTGGTTGGTCTGGACTATATGTCATCTGTTTTTTACAATCTGCTGATGTATTCTCTGAGATATATCATTGCTGGAAATCAGGGATTGAAGCCAACAACACGCGATTCATATGGTCGGTTAGTGCTAGGAGACGTGATAACATCCTTGAATGGGAAGAAAGTCACAAATGGCAGCGATCTTTACAAGATCCTGGACCGATGTAAAGTTGGAGATACGGTATGTCACTAATCAACTGTTCAACACTAGTTTCACATCATGCTAGCTGCAATTGATATTCACCAAAGGCATATATTTCTTCTGCCACTGATTTGCATGGTGAATTCTTTGTTCATAAGCTTGCAATTCTCATCCATGAAGAGGACAGGATAATATGATACCTTGTGACACTTTGGCAGCTGCAGATGTGCTTTATTACCCTTCTGTCAGTTGGCAACGTATCATAGTCCATCACATCTCATATCTCAAAGGGGTAGTAATCATTGTGGGTATGTGATTTGTGCAGGTTAATGTGGAGGTCTTGCGAGGTGACAAAAAGATGACGGTAGATGTGACATTAGAATCTAGGGATTAGTGGAATAATAGCACGTAGCCTGTAACAATATTAGTGTGATATTTGTGCATTATGGTATAATTTTACCAGCATGTGATGGAGGGCCCACAACTTGTTGAGTGATTGTGTTTTGATCTGTTGCAACTGCTCGAATCACCAGTAGAATCCACAGATCTGAGGTACAACCCTTACCATGGAAGTAAATTTATCTTAAAACAATCATCACAACCATGCCTATGATAGTTCCATCATCAATGATGATGTCTCATGTAATATATGCATTTGTGAGATGTCCATGGCCTAAAAACTTGTCTTGCCCGGGACCCAGAGGCAAATCAAAGCTGACGCACTTGATTTTTTTTATAAGGACCACTTCCACTGATCTTATGATGATTTCTCAAACTTAAATATATGGGGGGTGGGGGATCAGAAGGTGAGAAGTAAGGAGTACCTCTTCAAGTTCAAATATCAATGTTGGGCACAGCTGAGTATATTAAGTCACTTCAATCTCTATTAGTTCTAAAATCACATCTACATTAAATTTTTAATTCAGGTGCCCGATGAGGGAACAGGTTAAGAAGAGGATCTTCGCAGAGACAGACTTGAAATGGGATCGGATCATACAGGTGCAACTTTTTTTGACATGAAAATAACAATATCTAGGTAATTTTATTGAGGACATATTTCTCTATCTAGGTAAATATTCTGCAGACACCTGTACACATCTCATAAGTTAGATGAAGACCTTGTGCTTGGACTTAACAACTTCAAAAAGTGCTCATCTCACCAAACCCATACCAGTACCAAACAAGCAACATTTAGAAAGTTTTGGTCAATGGTTTTATGGTGATCCCCTTTCCATTTAAAAGTACGTGAACACAACAAACTTTGCTCTTGCACAATGTCAAATAGAAGAACTCTGAGGCATGTAACTGAAGAGCACTGAAGAAATAAGACAGTGGAAACACCAATAGCTGAATGCAATTTCCAAAATTGAAGTGGATATATGAGCAGTCCAGGTCAAACTTTGAGCCTTGGATTCAAATTTGATTGACAACAGGTAGTCAAATGATACAACTTAAAACTAGGCCAGAGCATTCTTTGTACAAGAAACCAACAAACTTCAATAGCTGGCATCTGCCTGAAAATAAATCAAACAGTTCTTTATCTTGAAGTTCAGAGTTGTTTCGCTCAGTACTCTATACATGCTTCTACAGAGTGCGCTGTGCAAGCACCTAAGATAGATTTGCGCCCAAGTTTAATGTACATGAAGCAACACAACACATTAGAAGGGACTGGATGAAGTTAAAACATGAGTGGCCACCCTTCGAATTTGTGGTGAGATGATGATAATATGGAGGACAACTCAAGGCCCATGTTGGCTTCATAGGGAATCTGACATGAGGAACGTTCGGATACGCTGCAACAATTCAGCTTTCACATTATCGGGCACCATAGCTGCATCATTCCACTCCACATAAGCAAGTGATATCTTTCAGATTCTCTCCTTCCCAAAGATCACTGAGACGCCGTGAGAAATAAGAGTTGACTTTCTCCCCACAAATTTTTCCTGACCCGATGACTTTTTGTAAATTGTACATCTATGTAAAATGCAGGGTTACTCCAGAGAAGAGAGAGAGAGAGAGAGGGAGAGAGAAGAATGACATTTGGGAATCAGACAAAGGTGGAAGGGTGAGGCATTTGCACCTCGGCCCTTGGGTGTGATGGTGCGCACAAGCTCGTCAACAGTGATGTTACTTCGACCTTTCTTTCTTGTAAAAGCCCTGACTCCCAACCACAAGACATCTATTAAACTTGAACACTTGTTTGACCTGTCTTGACATACCCAATGTCAACTTGAAGCCAAACACATATTGGTCACAGCCTCTTGTTACTTTCGATGTTTCCCCCACACAATCCTTACTCAATGATCAAAAGAGAAATGCTGAGATTGGATCATTGCGATGGGGTCCAATTGAGAGAGAAAAACCACGAATGTAACCTCTCGAGATGTCGAATGGAAACCAAGTGAAGCAGCGTTGGCAAGGAAGAGCGTTTAGACAGGATGAGCAAAACGATGGCGATTTGTTGGGGCATTTGAACAAATCGTGATAGCAGCTTGAAAGAACTCACCAACGGGAAGGTGTATGTGTAAGAAGAGAGGGAGGGATGGAGGGAGGGAGAGAAACCTGCATTGAGCCTTCAGTTCGTCCCTCCAACCACACTCAATAAGCCTCTCTCGCAACAACTCTTTCAGTCGCTCTTTCTCCCCGCTTTCGATCAACTGCATTCAGCAAGCAACTTGTCTATCATCAGCATTTTTCTGGCCGCATACCTAGTCTGACTGACTTACCCTGTTCACTGAGTACCGAGAAGGTTGACAACTATGTGATGATTATGACTCCAAGGCCCGTTCACTTCCTAGCAGGCAGCCGACATCCTGCCATGTATCCCACATACTTCTTCTGGTCTGTCCTGGGTTACCTTGAAAATTTCCCAGAGAAAAGTGTACCTTGATGTTAATGATTTCCTGAAGAGAAGGTTCAGGTTCCTTGTCTTCATCAACATCCGGTGTTGGCGGTCTATTTACTGATGCCCTCCTGCACGTCCACCCTGATCATCAGACTAGAAAGAGACAAATTCAAATTCATCAACTCTGTACCCGAACCTGTACCTTGCTACCTCCTCGCAATCGCCTCTTACCTCTTTCATTCATTCATTCAATCATTCATCAATCTCCCGAATCCTCATAATGCCTCCCTGGCCCAAGAGTAATAGACTCCAAATGGCTCACCCGAAAATTCTACCACATCCTCACAGAGGCACCGAGGAGTGCAACTTCGACGAAATTCCTCACCCTTATCTCCCCCACACGCCACACCAAACCGGAAACCCTAAAACGAGCTACAGAGGATAAAACACAACCATCCAGCGTTTGCGAGAATGGCATCAAATTGCATCAAAACCTACGACACCTGGACCCCACTTTGACTTACTTACGCAGATCATCGTATCCAAAGCACTCATTCCATCATCACTCACATGGCTGCCTGCAAGCGTGGACGCGGAGGGAGGGCAATCAATCTCAGCTGCTGTCCCAAATCGCAGTAGCAGCAGCAGCAGCAACAGCAACAGTGACAACAACGACGACACCGAGTGCCGTGGTCGTAACTCCTTCGGATTCAAACTGCGGCGGCTCTCAGCGGCGTGTAACATGGAACACGTAGCATCAGAGAGGCCGAGCGAGAAGGACAGAAGGTGATGATCGAGTGGCAAGTGTGCAGGAATTCGTTCGCGAGAAAGACGAGGTGCGAGGGACACATCGCGAGTGGAGCAAGGGTTTGGCAGAGCTCCAAACCCTAACGTCATGAGATGATGATGATGATGGCGTGGGCGGGCATTCGGGGCGTCATCCATCCATCCACGTAGTTTCATCCGTGTGAACGATGATTAATTATAATAAAGAAATAAAGGAGCATGTCGCCACTTGCCAGGCCGCCATCGCGTCCTAGGATCCATACATTAGCTTCTACCGTATCTCACCTGGGCAGGTTTGGCTATTAAGGTAGAGGGTGCTTAAACCAACACTTTCACCTATTGCACATACATATGGCCACATGGTCGATATAAAAAATATGTATTCATATTACCCTTTGTTCTAAACATAGGTATAAAGAAAGAAAGAAAAAATTAGCCTCAATTAGATATTTCATGAATATTCAAAGTCAAAACCACTACAATAGCTTCCTTAAACCAACATGTAGGCCCTATGTATGACGACCTTTGATATGATGAGGACTCCCACCTTCATTGCCCATAACCAACACAACATAGTTGGGTACTAGACCCAAGCTAGATCAAAGACCAGCTACAGTAGTAACGGTGTGTAAAGCCACATGGCCACCTTCACGATCCCACCTAGTTTGCTTGCAAAACCATCACCTTGCATCCCAGGTACCAACCCCCCTTGTGCTTTGTGGGCCTACCTCCGTGACTTTGTGAACAGAATGGCTAGAATAGGCATTGACAAGCCACCCTAAACCCATCTTGAACCAACCTGAGATAGAGTGAAGCCCATTACCTACCCTACACGGAGGTAGTGGAGGTCGCTATGATCAGGTGGTGCCACTAATGGCACCTAAAAGCGTCACTCCATGGGCCCATACACCTACACAATGGGGAACGCTTCAAGGTAGTAGAGTTTTGATGATTGAGAGGCGTTTATAGGTGTTGGTTTTAGCACCCTCTACCTTAACATAAGTTGACTACCGTACATGGCTCTCTATTTCTTGTTCATTTTGCCACGTGTCGCGTTCACATCGGCTAAGACAACTTATACATCCCACGTGGAAACTGCAATTCGGCACTCTTAAAGATGAACTGGACACAGTATTAAGAATAGAGTCCGCCATAGTGAAAACAAAGAATGGGGAGAACCGATTGCTACACTAAATATCATATTTAGGGCCACGTAACACATGAGCCACGAGCCATGATCGTGAAGTTGTGAGAGCCCAAAAGAAGTGTCCAAAGGATGCCCGAAGACATATCCAAAATCATGTAGTGTGGTCACCGGCCCTCAGGTGTAGTGTGAAGTCATATGTGACCAAGCCCTCAACCACATGTTGATTTAATGAATTTCTATTCAAGCAGGGTCCTCACACATGATAAAATATAATAGATCAACAATTGTGAGTGTTTAGAGTGCCATGGTCTCCTAGTTTTGTGTTAAGCCTACCTCCAAGAGGTGGTTTTTGAAAATAGTCCAAGTCACCTAGAAACATGATCCATTTGACGCCATGTAGGAATCCACGTAGACTTTACGTCCATCGTGCATTCACTCAGTACTCGGTTGGTCCCTCAAGGGTAGTGTGAAGCGAACTTGGACCCACTCCGCCTTTTCCACCAATGAGAGTGCTTGAAGTGCCATGGTCACGGGCCCTCAATCTTGTGTGTGAAGTGGCCTTAAATAATATATTTAGTGTCACCAATTTTTATTTTTATTTTTCTCCATACTAATTGTACACCGTCCATGTAGTGTCACCAACACTAAATGTACACCTAACACACATTGTCAATTCTTGAAAGAAAAAATAATCTGGCATTATAGTTTTATAGATGTTGCAAATGTTGTTGCTTACCAAGTGATTTTTCATCCAGATCTCAATCATCGATGACAATATTTCATGACATAAATGTTAGGATTTAGAATATACCAAAACTTGTAAGTATTTCTTTACATAAATGTCAATTGGGATGACAGTTTTTTGTTCACTTATTCATAAGAAGAGTCATTATATTATGTGGTTGACAAATGAGCTACTCCCCACAAAACTGGGTTTTCTTGATGAAATTAACATTAAGTCCATCACCATCAAAGTTAAAGGGGCATTTTGGGAGGTTTCCCCTTTGACTAGGAGTCACCAACATGTGCACTCAACCTTTGTCAAATATGTGCGGTCAAGTCATGCGCAACCCTCATATGGTCCTAAGTGAAAAAAAATCTCACCCAAATTGGCCAAGCCAAGTGAGAGACATGGGCTACACAATACTTCCCAACTTAACACACATCTCCTTGTACATCTTGCCATGTTACCCACAAAACCCTCACGGCCTTGAAAATTGTATGCTACTCATATCTTTAAATTGTAATATGGAATTGTAATATAGTTATATTATACATATACATATAAATATACATAATTATATTATAATACATGATCCCATTATATGTAATTCCACTCAAATGGTATTATTCTATCATGCTGTTCTAATTCTATTATAACACAAGATATATCTATGATATGTAATACATCCATGGTAATACATGGGTTGAAATAATAATAAATATATAAAAGATTAAGTATATAGATTTCCTAAACTGATTGTTAGCAACAACTATATAGCTATAGCTATGACCATCAAACCCTTTAATTATTTATTGGAATATTCCTCCAAATGCATGAACATATTACCACATTCCACTCATTACATCTTGCATCTAACCTTACACTCCATACACTACCCTCTTCGCATTATAAGTCCTCGGTGTCATATGCATTTGGGGCATATGTGGAGGAGATGTGGGTACACATTTCTTCCTAGCCGTCCATCCTTCATAAACTCCTTGTATAACATCAACCTGAATTCCAAATGCGAATATGAAATCCAAGGCTTTGGCCACACATATTTCTTGGTGCATCTTCTACATGTCCACAGTAGTGATGTATAGCAACCAAAAAGGTCGATGCCAACATGTGTGGGACCTACCATGTATGGAGGTATTGTCCCACAAGTTGGTCAGCCCCATCACGTCCTCGCATGTAGGTTTAATGGAAGTCTCATGAGTTTGGTGCTCAAGCATTGCATGAGAAAGCATTGATTGAGGGGTGTGGTTGTTGACATGAATTGCACGAGAGGTAATCCCAACAAACTCGATCATGGTAGGCAATGGATTCATTGTAACAAAATCGTGAAGAGAAAGTGAATTGAATTAAACTAGATGCGTGGAACTTTAGGAGTAACTTCTACCCACGAATTGTAAGAAAATGTAGTTGAATTTCGTTAATTCATGATGACAAACGAGGATTTCATGAGTTCTAGGTTTTGAGTTCATGGCATTCTCAAGTTGTAATTGAATGCCGTCATCAATTTCCTCCTTCAAAACATGCACGTTTGGAGATTTGGTCACCGAAGCCACCATGGACATGGGTGAGCTCGCCGTTGGAGCGAAGCTAGAATCTTTGGGTAGGGGTGGGATAGCCTACCACGAAGGCCTCAACTTTGGCCATGTGGTGCTCTCCATTTATAATGGGAGTTGTCCATTCATGAGGGCATAATACCAAGGGTGGGTCGAACGGGCATTCCAATCATGTTGATCGCATGGTCAGCGTTTCTTCTCTTCTCTGGGAGTTGTCCATTTACAATAGGAATTGGGGCCCATAATGGGAAGATGGCATAGGCTACCAGTCGTGCCACTAAGCCTACATGGCTTGCCAAATTAGGATCCCCTCACCACTTGTCCCAAAAAAATTCATGGGTGGGACAATGAGGACACCATAGCCAATCTTAGGGCCAACTCATATGGAGTACCAAGTTCCACTCATGTTGGCAAGTCCCAACATGTAGGCAAAGTCTTGACTTTTGAGCCTTCAAAAACCCTAAAAACATGGTTTATATCCATTGAAGTAGGATCTTGATTGTTTCAAGCAAAACAATTGGGACTGGTGTTGAGAGTTAGGTCTAGCTTTTTGCTAGACCCGACTCCCAACACAAGTCCCAAGTCTCTCCTCCAAAAAGTGATGTCATGTAGGCATCCATGTCATGCTTTGAACTTTGAACTTGGGACCTTGTGTGAAGTGGTAAGTTAAGCCCCAACTTCCATGCTCTCAACGTCTGAGATTGCATAAATTGATCTCAACTAACTTGGGACCGCGTGTGAAGCAACCCGTAATCCCCTTCCACATGGCGATCTGGTGAAGGGGGTGTTTACTTTGAGGATTGTATCAACCCCAATATATGTGATGTGACAAGCTCTATCTATCTATCTATCTATTTATCTATCTATTCAGTCGCCATAAAGGGGAACTATTAGCCGGTGAGGGCAAATGGAACCATCTTTGTTATTAGTGCACTTTGAAATTTTGTGTAGGGCACAGGGCCACTAATGAAGACTTTTGAATCACGGAACGGACATGTTTATATATTACACATGATTCAATATGTTTAGGTACATGTTTAATTTTAGTGTGTGTGTGTGTGTTTTGAAAGCCACAATAAGTGTAGACTACTTGAATTAAGATAAAATAAAATTCCACAAGGCATTGATTGGATGGGAGCTTAGTGAGTGTCACTACCCATTAGATCCCAAAGACAACCTCCAAAGGAATACTTATGACGGGGTCCCTTTTGGTTAGTAGGTTCCAATCTAGTTCACTAGAATCCAAAGAGATTGGTTTCACAATATTGGGAGTTGGGTTTAAGGCATGCATCGTGGTAGCTTTGCCCATTACAATAGATAAAGACCCAAGCATGCCATTGAATGGGTCGGAGTCAGATCCACGAGAGGGCCTAAGGAATTTAGGGTACGTAGTTGTAGGCGCATGCATATACAAAACAAAATCAATATGGCAAACGTAGGGTCTATGCAACTTATTGCATCTACACAAATTAACCCTATTAGTGAGAGAGGGCTAATAGTGTATGTGGGGAATCAATGAAGGTGATACTAACTTTCTTTATGCTATGAAACTAGTGTCACCAAAACATTTAGGAAGCATTGTTCATCTCAACATTATTCACCACAACTGTTATTCATAGCAACATTATTCATAAAATGTATTGGTACTATTCACTGACAACAAGCAAGTGTTTGCATTTTTTTCAATCACTCTACAAGTAGTTTAAGGCACACACTAATTTTCTCGAAATATGTGATAAATGAACACGTAATTATGAATTTAGTATCACTCAATGAAGAATTCAGCCTTCATTTAATTTGAGTCTTGACAAAATAGTGCATGTTTCGGGAATTAATACCACACACATTAATTATGTACCACATGCATCAGTGTAGTTTTCTCACTCATATATACCTCCCACACAAGCCATTACTACTTGTGGGTTGTGGTTGAATGAAATTTAGCTTGAATATGAACGTGAAGCAAACATTTTAAGAACAATGAAGGCATGTCACCCTATATTTAGCACATTTCAAGGACGAGGACTTAGTAATGTTACTCGAACGCTTATACAATACTACCCCAATATTAGCGTTTAATCAATTCCACTATACGATCAACACATATGTACATTCCAATCATTCACATGTATTAGGATGAGTTTACATTAAGATCCAATCCGTACAAAACTTTAAGTCAAGCTATCGAATATGTTGAGGGCAAATCCTTGACTTAAAGAGTTGATGTTAATGTTTGGAGTCCAAAAGCATGAAAAACTTAAGTGGTGTAAATGTGGCACCATTTTCTTGACAATATAGAATTCAATTCGTACATAGGCCCCTTTCACATGGTGGGAAGAGTTTGGAAGGCATTGCAATTGGATTGAACGTCTTTGTGCATCTACAAGGAATTGGGAAGAGGATGTGGCATCTCCGGTCTATTGTTGACAACTAATAATGTGGTGAGGTGGCGAAGAAATATGACCGCGTGGCACTTCTCCCCAAACACACCACAATTTTTGTATGAAGGGTTGTGATTGGTCCATGGCAAGATTGGCTTCCTCCATTGTGCGGTGTGTGTACGAAGAAAAGATGAAGTCTAGACTTAGTCCGTGTCTAGGCCCTTTATCCAAATCATGAACCTAGGCATCCTTGGTACTAAGGGCCGGTTCACATGGGGTCCCAAGTCCCAAGTCTCACTCATGTTAGCAAGTCCCAACTTGGAGGCAAAGTCTTAACTTTCGAGCCTTCAGTCATTGTAGAAATATGGTTAATTATCATTAAAGTCGGATCTTGGTTATTTTATGTAAACATATTTGTAGGACTTGTGTTGAGAGTTGAGTCCAACTTTTTGTTGCTCGACCCAACTCTTAACACGATTCTCAAACCTCACCTCCAAAAAGTGTTGCCATGTAGGCATTCATGTCATACTTTAGACTCAGGACTTGGGACCCCGTGTGAAGTGGTAAGTATCAACTTTCATGCTCTCATCGGCCGAGATTGCAGGGATTGATCTCAAGTGACTTGGAACTTAGGACTTGGGACCATGTGTGAACCGACCCTAGCTCAACATATTGTTTAATTAATTAATTAATATTATTATTATACCTTGTGCAAAAGACCCTTAAGATATGTGGGTGTCATTTTGGTTTGTTTTCTATGTTCTTTAACTTCTACCAATTGGATTTACACAACAAATCTTGTGTTGCATTAGTAAATCTATGATGAAGCATCAATGAAAAATCATATCTCAAATTGGACTCCTCCATATTTAGATACGGTTATCAAAAGTGCATGTTTGTTGATTCCTTAATTGAATACATAGATCCTCCCAATCGCGTTCACTATTAAATGTGAATTGGTTAATAAAACTTAAAAACGTAGTTCAGTCTCTTGTAACACATGTGTTTTAATGATGTTTGTTCTTTGATCCACACCTAACTGCACACCATTCAAATATAGATGTCATGTTAAGAAAAATAACCAAATCACTTCCGCATACCTTATTGTTGAACCTACCACAACACTATGGTATGTATTGTACTCAAAGAGTTGCACTCTTTGTAAAGTACAAGAGTCACCTTAAAACATGTACCCCTTGATTCATGCAAGACTACCTATTAGTGAAATATCTTGTGATAACTATGTATTGTTTGGAAGGTATGAAACACCATAACACGGCCGGGGATTTGTGGCACTCACTAAAAATCATCCGTGCGGATGAAAAAAACACATGAATCATCTAAATGGCTATTTTTGGGCAATTTGATTCCGGAAATAAAGTCAAAGGCCCCGAATTAGTCTAGTGATGTCACATTCGAATGAATCGGCCCTCAACCCCATAGGGGGCTTTTTTTTATTGGAGCCACTTCATCCACGATATCTTGGATGGATGATTTTTAGTGAGTGCCATGAATCCCCAGCCCCATAACACTATAGATATGGTATGATCGTTCACTTTGGTATATGAAATTTTATGATGTATCATGATTAAGATGGGGCCAACAAAATTAATTGGGAATAAAATGCTAATATAACAAATTAAAAGGTAAGTGCACTTTCACATGTGATGACGGTGCTAGTAGGGCATTTGCTTTGGCACTCGATGTGTTAAAATTCCCTCTTTAAATAAGGTGGATTTGTCACATTCTTTTGTGGGCTGGTCTCTCATATGGGCATATCCAATAAGAAGATGTTGTGAGATGGGTCTAATCCACAAATGACTCCCATAATTTTAGGTGGAAACCTATTGTTGCAGGTTGACACTAGCCAAGGGTTAGTGACAATTTGTAGCATGAGGTCGCATTCATGAAGTCCTGGATGAGATTCATATTCACATCAAATGTATCCCAAAAGAAACCACCCTTAATATGTTATAGGGTTCATTTGGAATAATTTGTTTTGGGCGAACACTCTCCCAACTACATTGTAGTGATATGTGCAATCAGATCGATTCTTTGATATTCCACACTATTTTGAATATATATATTATTGTAGTAACAAATTATTGGATAACAAAATGCATGCTTTTAATTTTTGTTGTGGTTGCTACCGTAGGTTCATAGCTGGTTCGACACATGTTAGCCGAATAATTAATCAAAGTTCAAAAAGTAGGTTCGGCACCTAAAAACAATATATTCATATTTTCGGCAATTTCTCTTTTAATTTTTAAAAATTCAGCCTAAATTCATTTTTAATTTTCTATTTATGCTTATATCTTGTACATCTCTCTTGAATTGAATGACAAGTAAGATGTGAGTGAAGAGTTGAGAATGCTCTGTGTTTTATGCAAGTAGAGTGGAGTTGTGTTCAACAATGCATATGGGATATGTAAACTTTGAGGTGAAGCACCGAGTTAGACTTCATTTTTATAACACGCATAACTTTTGCACAGAGTCTTCAAATGACATAAAATTTGTTGGAGGTGAAATATAACTTGATTTCTAAACTTTTCTTAGACCAATAAAATTCCAAAAAAGTTGATCTTCTATGCACAAATGAGCTCCGAAAAACTGTTGTGAATGCATTTTAATTTTTTGATCTTTACACGGCTGCAATGTTTTGTCCATATCTTTTGCATAAAGACTTATTTTGACACAAAACTTGTTGGAGGTGGAAGAAGGATTGATTTCTCAACTTTTGTTAGTTGGACAAAATTCTATAAAACTTCATCTTCTATGCTCAATTGGACTCCAAAAATTTGTGTACAACACATTTGAAAAGCCTCACCTAGAGTCTTGCTACTTCTTAACCCATATTCTTTGTGGACTAATGTAAGTGAGTTTGATTACAAAAGGAGCACCTTCTCTCTTTCAAAATTCACATATGCTTCCACTGTAAGTAAAAATTTCTTACTTTTTGGCAATTTTGGAAAATAATTAATTTTATATTCGGCAAAAAATGCCAATAATATTCCAAATTTTTTGACTTTTTTTTAAAATTATTTAGTGACGGACTAGCTATGAACCTACGGTATACATTACAAATGTGTAAGTTTTTGTGACAAGGTTTTGACCCAGGGTAGTTTGCAAGGGTATGGGGTAAAGGATGTTCGTGAGGTCAACCTAAATTGTACATATCATTGGAGACTGTTCCATTAGTGTGGGCCACATTAATCACTTTTGTAGGAGAGTGATTTGGGTGACTATAATATTTTATGCACTTTTATACTATTTTATTCAAACCATAGGATATGAGGTGTTGCTATTGGTCTTCGAGAAGACTAAGTTAAGGGGAGACATGGGGTCTTGGGTCCACATTGATTCCACCTTGACTAAACAATTAGAGTGGTCCACATTAATTATTCCCACAATAACTTTCCATGCACACTAGTAGGACAATCCAATGTACATGTTATGCTAGTCATATGTAACTATCATAGGTACAATATAGGCATTATTAATCCTTGCTCTTAGTGCTTCATGTGACTGAAGCCCAACAAACCTCAAAAACTCTCAAGCATGTCCCCACGTCCAAACTTGAAGTGTTCAACTCCATGATTTTTGTGTTAAAAAACTATTTTATAGAACCAATGAGAGGAGAGTGGATGACTCGCAACTCCTGTGGCTCGTCATGCACCTACTTGAGATGGTTACCGATCATAACCAAGCAAATCATGAACCAAATATAGAAATCATGGATGATATTACATCCATATGGATGAAAAGTATCACACATTTTGATAACCGTTTTACTTTTGGATGAATGATCGGTTCTCAAATTTTCTTGCTTTTGACGACTCTGGTATTGATTCTATGGACTAGATTATTATCGAGAGGAGAGTGAACAACTCGCCACAAGATCATCATCCACTCTCCTTTGGTTTATTATGTAGTCCATAGCCAATCGGCTCATAGACAGAGTGTGGGAATTATGGATGATATTGTGCCTCCATGGATGAATGATTGTGACAAGTTTTGATAACCCCCCCTTGCTCTTGGATGAGCGACTGGTTGTGAAATTTGTCTGCTTCTGACGACTCTGGTATAGACTCTATGTTTTACACTTTACTGGCCTGCGTTGCATTGATGTGGTGGCCATGTCCGCCATAGCTGACCTCATCTCCTCCTGAAACCCGAAGCATTCCAAATTGTAACTTCTGGGAAGCAGATGTTCATCATAACTTAATGTGGCCTATTCAGAGCGGTTAGGATTACCGCTGTGTGCTGGTTTCGTCCTGGAAGAAGAGTGAGTAAAGTACCTGGGCAATAGGCCAGAAATCTATCGAAGCTCTTGAGATCTTCTCCCGATCCCCCTTCACCTCCTTCAAGGCTTGCTCTGCGTTGTAAAACCCTCCGAAAACCCTGAGCGAAATGTAACTCTCTTTCTCCCACAGATCATAGCAGGAGAGAGTAAGATTGACATGGTGATTGTGAAATTGGTAGAGGAAATTGCTGGCCAAGGTTATGTCACTTGCTGCATTTTGTTATACAGTACATAATTTTCGCCTTGTAAATTTGGCTGTGCCGGCTATGGCGGACATGGTTACCACATCGTTGCAAGGGCCTGTTCCAGCAGGAAATCTCTTTAGTGAAGAAAGCCATTGAAGCTCTGGTTTTCTGCTAATTCCCCTTGGACCTTTCTAAAACCCTGAGCAGAATATCGCTCTCGTTTTTTCAGAGATCGTAGCTGGAGAGAGTACGAATGATATGGTGATTTGTGAAATTGGTAGAGGAAATTGTTGGCCAAGAATGAAGTCACTTTGGGTATTTTGTTATACACGACATGTTTTTCGCCTTGTACAAAATTGCCTAAGCCGGCCATGGCGGACATGGCCACCACATCGTTGCAAGGCCCTATTTCCGTAGGAAATCTCTGCAGCGAAGAAAGCCATGGAAGCTCTTGTCTCATGCTAAGTTGCCTTGCTCTCAAGCCCTGCTCTGCATTGTAAAACCTTCCTAAAACCCTGATCAGAATGTCGTTTTAATTTATTTTTTTAAACTCCAGCGATCGTAGCTGAAGAGAGGAAGAATGGCATTGTGATTCTAAAACTGATAGAGGAGATTTTGTCCAAGATTGATGTCGTGCATTTTGTTAAACAGGATATAATTTTCGCCTTGTAAACTTGCCTGCCATCTCGGCTATGGCGGGCATGGCGGACATTGCCACCGCATCGTTGCAAGGCCCCAGTTACGAAGGAATTCCCTCACTGTAACCTTGGAAGCTCTTACTGGCATTACCATTGCAATCCATCACTCTGAATCGCCAGTCTATTCCAATATTCATGAAAAGTCGAATTCAGAGTGTTTTGGCGGCATTTCCTGCAATTCAATCAACTCCCATAAGCAGCTGCATTCACGAAGTTGCAGCCGTGTGTGTTCACAAAACCCACCTGCTAGGTAAGTAGTTTATTGTTGCAAGCATTCAACTCTAGTATGTTGTTGCAATTCTCTTGCCTCCCCTACTGAAATATGTATAGCAACAAAAATTGAGGAGGTTAGCCAGTCCTCGGGCAAGCAACGGCGCATACTCTGTCAGCAGTACTAGAAACAACATTTTGCTTCTGGAGTTGAGTTCCGGATGACGCATGACTCGTTTTGGATGTGGCTATGTGCAGCATAGTCAAGGGATGATTATTGAGATAGTGGTTACCTGTAGATTGCGTGTGCTTTTGTACAGAGTCGAGTATTTTTGCACTTCTCTCTCCCACTTGTGATTTGATGAAAGTAGTCATTAGGGTTTCTACCTTGTCGTCATCATGGCATCATCTGGTGATGTATGGATAAAGAGATTTATTACTGGTGTCATGTTACTTTGACTTTCAAGTGTAAATTTACAAACACGAGGTGCGGTATTGTGAAGTCGTGAACTATTACTGGCATTGTGTCTGCTAATTTTGCTGTTTGTGTAACTGGCTCTAAGCTTTTCCTACATCATTTGGTTTTGCCACTCTGTATTTCATCTTCATCAGGGTCATCTCATTCTCACAAGTTCTAATCTGTATCATTACTAGTAGTGCAGGATTCTTGCCTGAAGAATGGGGACACATTTCTCACGAACACCTCTACCCATCATTCAAGCGACAGTCAGGAGAGATGAGGTCAGTAAAAATTTGTTGGCAAGATAAAATGTCAGGTTGTATTTGTTGGAAGGCTGGCTGATTTCTCCCTGTAATAAGTAGAGTCGGTAACAGCATGTTTGGACTTCGTTTATTTGGCTATTTAAGGGTAACCACAACAAAGCTTTATCGCTCGGTATGTTGTTGGAGATGAACCGTAGTCAAGGGCCCTATATCTTTTAAGTCAAACATCATTTTCTGAAAGCGAGTTTCCTCTTCCAGTTCTTGGCTGTCTTTTATGTGTAGGTGTCCAGTGACTTACCCTTTGGATGAAATGTTGTGATTGTTGGACTCTGAAGGATGTTATCTTCCAAGCTTTAAGTTATCTCAATCCTTGTGTTCACTCAAGTCAAATTATGAGGTTGGTAGCTGTCATGATACCTCATCCAATGTCCATGCACAAATTGTTTGTTAAAGGTCCACATGAAGTATGTGCTTGCATTTCACATAAATCTTGTGACGTTCATGTTTTGATGATTTTGGCGGGGTTTGGTTTTTGGCAGAACAGGATGGACATGCTACTACCAAGTGAGGTCAGTGCATGGAATTATTCATACTTATCTTGTAATGGTCAGAGGAATGTGCGCAGGGCTTTTGTGACTTCATTGAAAACTAGGCTCTCTAACTTCAATTTTGAAACTGCGTGGCAAATACTGCCTTGACCTGTGAAGCTGTGCTCCACACTTGAGGGGGTCTGCAGTAGTTAATGGTATTCAGAGTCAAGAAGCTCACAAATTGTCAATGAGAGTGAACTTTAATGACGGAGATTCCAATTGCAATGGTTATGTTATTGTGGTGATACAAGTTAAGGCCCCATTACACTAGAGCTCGAGTTAAGAGATCAAACTTGCAATATCAAGAGTTTGATACTTGGATTTGACAAGCTTTCGTCCAAAGCTTAAACTATTGAAAGCTTGACTGGTCCTCAAGCTCTCAATAGATTGAGCAAGTGTAAATTGGCCATGCTCAAAGTGAGATATCAAGGGGGGAGTGATACTAAGCAAAAAAGCTCCATGAGCTTGTCAAAAATGACCAAGAGCTTGTCGTAGTCGTTCCACACGGGATCCATCAAGGCTCCATCTAAGGGTTATTGAACCCTGTTCAAGCTCTCAAGTTCAAAGTGGGTTTGAGTGAACAAGCACGAGTAAAAGGCTCCCCTCCCCTGGAATGAGAAGGCTCCTTTCTTTGAGCTCTCAACCTCTCTGGTGTAAAGGGGGCCTAAGTTCTCCCTATTCTTATTGTCGTTGAAGTTTAGAAAAGAGAAACTCGGTTATGCATGGTCTAACTTAGCTAAGAGTCTCTAACTAAGAGTCAAACAAAGAGACCTTCATCTTGACCAGATGTATGACTGAGGATACTCATCATTGACTTGGATTTGGTCTATCAGGGAGTCAGCCTTGCATGGAATCAACTCGTTATTTGAAGCTCGGCATCTTCCCAGCAATTACTCGTAGCACATCTCTAGTTGCAGCATGCCAAGCCAGGTCGAATCCCGCTGCAACTCTGATTCCATATATACTGTCTTTGTCCCATCACTCCTCATCTCATCTCCATCTCCCTCAAACCACCATCCAGTGAACCACTTCAGTGTCAGTTCCTGTCCAATTTGGTGGAGTATTAGCATATTCTCCTTGTCAGATCTCAGCTAGAGCAGGCGTACTTCAAACTGACAGTCATCTTCTCACCTGATTCTAAATATCCTCTAGAACAATCTGCAATTCAACTAAGGCAAAGACTTGTTGTAATTCATTCTTTCTTCCACCTCTGATCACGGTTTAGTATCAAATTGGTGCAGGACTTAACATTGCCAAAAACCTCTCAAACAGTGCCAGCAAGACTGACCACTCCAGAAATCCATATTTGGGCTGTATTGTCAGCACAAGGACGCCATGGGTTCAGACAGTGCAATGGGTGACTTCACCACGACCTCCAAAACTAGCCTGCAGACAAAATGTGATCAAGTAGTGAAGGATTGTAGCTCTCAACTCTGGAGTTCCGGATCAGACCCTCTGAATTGGGGGCGAGCAGCAGCCGCCATGCGGTGCAGTCACTTGGAGGAAGTGAAGGAGATGGTTTCCACGTACCAGAAGTCCGTGGAGGTGGCCATCGAGGGAGTCCATCTTACAGTAGGTCAAGTGACCGCAGTGGCTCGCAGACCGGGAGTGAAAGTGTTGTTGGATGCTGAAAATGCCAAGAGCAGGGTGGACGAGAGCTCGGACTGGGTTCTGAAGAAGATCATGAACGGAGGCGACATATACGGGGTGACGACAGGATTCGGAGCCACTTCCCATCGCCGCACCCAGCAAGGGGTGGAGCTCCAAAGAGAACTCATCAGGTTTTTGAACGCCGGGGTGGTGGGGAAGGACAACGCCCTCCCTGCATCCACGACCAGAGCGGCCATGCTGGTGCGCACGAACACGCTGATGCAAGGGTACTCGGGAATTCGATGGGAGATTTTGGAGGCAATGGAGAAGCTCTTGAACTCGCACGTGACTCCCAAGCTGCCGTTGCGAGGGACGGTCACCGCTTCGGGGGACCTCGTCCCGTTGTCGTACATCGCGGGTCTCCTGACCGCGAGACCGAACTCTAGAGCCGTGACCGAGGACGGCGAGGAGGTTTGGGGCCTGGAAGCCCTCCGAAGGGCCGGCATTGAGGAGCCCTTTGAGCTCCAGCCCAAAGAAGGACTGGCACTGGTAAACGGCACGGCGGTGGGTTCGGCATTGGCCTCCACCGTGTGCTTCGACGCCAACATTCTCGCCCTTTTGGCAGAAGTCCTTTCGGCGTTGTTCTGCGAGGTCATGCAAGGGAAGCCGGAGTTCGCCGACCCCCTGACGCACAAGCTGAAGCACCACCCGGGGCAGATGGAGGCCGCGGCCATCATGGAGTGGGTTCTGGACGGCAGCGCGTACGTGAAGGCGGCGGCCAAGCTGCACGAGACGGACCCGTTGAAGAAGCCGAAGCAGGACAGGTACGCGCTGCGGACTTCCCCGCAATGGCTGGGTCCCCAGCTGGAGGTGATCCGAAACGCGACGCACGCCATCGAGAGGGAGATCAACTCCGTGAACGACAACCCCATCATCGACGCCGCCGGCGACAGGGCCCTCCACGGCGGGAACTTCCAAGGGACGCCCATCGGAGTGTCGATGGACAACCTGCGGCTAGCCGTGGCGGCCATCGGGAAGCTGATGTTCGCGCAATTCTCCGAGCTGGTGAACGACTACTACAACAACGGGTTGCCTTCGAACTTGAGCGGAGGGCCCGATCCCAGTCTGGACTACGGCATGAAGGGTGCGGAGATCGCCATGGCGTCGTACCTGTCGGAATTGAACTACTTGGCCAATCCGGTGACCACCCACGTCCAAAGCGCGGAGCAACACAACCAGGACGTGAATTCGTTGGGGCTGGTGTCCGCGAGGAAGACGGAGGAATCCGTGGAGATTTTGAAGCTGATGAGCTCCACCTTCCTGGTGGGTCTGTGCCAGGCCGTGGATCTTCGTCACGTGGAGGAGACGATGCAGAGCGCGGTGAAGAAGGTGGTGGCCCAGGTTGCGAAGAAAACGCTGTTCATGGGCGAAGACGGGTTGCTCCTTCCCTCTCGGTTTTGCGAGAAGGACCTCCTGCTCGTGGTGGAGCGCCAACCCGTGTTCAGCTACATCGACGACGCGACCAACCGTAGCTACCCTCTGATGCAGCAATTGAGAGAGGCTCTGGTCGGCCACGCCCTGAAGGAATCCGACTTCACACGATCGAACTCGATCGTCCAGAGGATCCCGATCTTCGAGAAGGAACTGACGGAGCAGCTGGAAAGGGTCGTGCCCATCGTTCGTGAAGCATACGACAACAAGGGACTCTCCTCCGTGCCGAACACGATCGAGCAATGCAGGAGCTACCCTTTGTACAAGTTTGTGCGGTCGGAGCTGGGGACGCAGCTGCTATCGGGGTTGCGGGACGTGTCTCCTGGGCAAGAGATCGAGAAGGTGTTCGATGCCATTTCGGAAGGCAAATTGGTGGCCCCGCTCCTTCAGTGTGTAGAAGGTTGGACCGGCGCACCTGGACCCTTCCAGAAATCTTCGTAGTGCTATAACTCTAGAGTGTCGACATGCTCCTCTCGAAAGCAGGTGTGGAGGCAGATAGTTGAAAGACAGATAATGTTAGCATGGATCCGATGCCATTGCATTGCACTCCTACACATTCATTGCACGTAGGTAGATGACAACATTGATAGCTAAGCATTCAGTCTTGATGTTTCCATGGACGATTTGGGAGGCCTTTTAATCGGGCATTGATTTGCAGCTGGTATGAGTTGCGTTAACTTCAGTAGCTGGTAAGAATCATTTGTTAACTAAAACAAAAGTCCAATCACCACTTAACCCTGTATTGGGAGGTGATCATATGTTACACCCAATTCCACATTGGAATAATTATCCCAACTTCTTGACCATCAAGTATAGGTCGAGATTTTCCCACACTGATGAGAAGTCTGTGCACTGATTGCAAGTGTCGCCAATCTGTGCAGGTGTAGAACACTCTCATTTCTTGGTTTTTCTTCTTTCACATGAGTCACACCATCAATGCAGAGGCTCGAAAGCATGCAAGGCCATTTCAGTCTACACCATGCAGAATACATATTTGTACAGATCCTGCAGGTGACATTCTTGGTCCAAAAGTTACCACTTCGATGGAAGAGTTTTTCATTGTGGAGCAGCAAATCAGAAATGTTTGCATTTTATATAGTGATTCCTGTGAGGATGTTCTTTCCTCTTATATTGCTGAATTTCTTTATATATCTGTTGCTTCATACACCTACATCATGTGTTTCTTTTACGATACCTGGCAATGCTTTCAGATTGGTTGCTAACAGCGTATTGTATATGAGTATGCGGACGTTGAAGGTGATGGTGAATGGTGACTAGTGAAGTCCCCACTGATCGATGAATGATCTCTCCTGCCGAGGGCTAGCTAGGTCAGGATATGACCTTGAGAGCTGGAAGAAGATGCGATCTCGTCAGCTGCTGCGTTCCTACTTAGTATAAACGTCGATGAGTAGTCCAGGAGTGATTCTCCAGAATCGAGTCGGAAGAGTGAGGTTTGATGATTTCTCTTCAAGTCCTTTGTGCAATGCTTGGTGGGTACTTTGAGGAACTAACTTTGTGTGAAGCCTTTGAAGGTGCAGCGCTGCATGACTCATCTTGCTTCGTCCATGTTGTCCCTCTCGTTTTTTCTTCTTCTACATGTTCATGCTTTTGAGGGCATCGGGTTTTTCCCTTGAGTATTGACATCTCAAGGCTAGCAGAAGCTTAAAGGCTCAATTCGACAATAAGCTGGTATCCTTGAATACTGCAATTCGTTTTTGTGCAGATGAATTAGAGAGCTAGCTTGCCTCAATTACACAATAGTGTTGCAGGTTGTGATTATCCTAATTCACAAATGCGTAGGCATTTATATGTCTTGCAGTTTCTTTGAATTGGACACGCAACGTGACGTCTTTTGTTTTGGGCAGGGTCAGAGAAGTATCTCTCTGAGGTCTTCGATATCATGGAGTATTGTTCCTAAATTGTGTACATAAGGTTTGTATGCATGCTTTTTTTTTATTGGCTGATAAAAAAGGAAGAGCCGAAGTGCTTGAAATACAAGCAGTATCTATACTCGTCAATCTGAGACTGTCCTCTCGACGATGTCTTCCTCATGCATGTGCAGTTTAAAACCAGAAGTCTTAGATTCTTAAAAGCTGGGGAAAAGAGACAACCGGCAGTGTGACAAGGAAGTGGCATTCAAATCTTGACTTTCCTAACCAATTTCCTGATCTGCTCTTGACTTCCAGCACCTTCCCAAGCAGTAAAGATTTTGATGACCAAGCATGTTCAAGTGAACATGCTCTTGATGCGTGCTGAAGACTTCTACAAGATTGCAAAGTCTACTCGTTGGTATATCTTAAAACTAAAGGAGAGAGAAGATCGATATATACTATGCACAAGTACTGACTTGAAGTAAGGTAGGGCAACTAAAAAGTTGGTCTCTTAAATCTGACAGCTCTTAGTCTGTGGGCACCACAGACTTGGGGGGTTAGGTTGGTGCAATGAATTGGATACTATGTAAGTGGTGTTTGAAGTTCTCCACTTCAGAAAACTAGCTACAGGCTCATGAGCGTATGTTCTCTTCTAAAAATAAATCTAGGCAGCCCCAATGAGGTGAAGATAGAAGCATTGAATGTAAGGGAAGTGTTAAAATTGAAGTTCTGTTCTTGAAGGATTGAAACTGAAGCTCTGGTGCATGACAGTGAGCAATTATCTTAGAAACTACTTGAAACCATCCTTTGACAGAGCTTCTAAGTATGGCTCCCAAATACTTAAGGTAGAAAGGTAGAAACATTAAGGTAGAAAGGCTAATGTGGACACCTCCAGCTTTGTGGAACCATCTAGCGGATGGATTTGAGCATTAGAAGCTTGAGCAACTTAGCAATTTCGAATCATGACCAAAGAATTTGAAATCGTTGAAATCAAAGTTGAGGAAGGTGTTGATCTAGGCATCGGAATCAAAGATTTATGCTTCCCAATTTGGTGTTGTAGGGAGGAAGTCTTCCATCGTTTGATGTTGTGTAAGTGGACAACTTCATTAGCAAATTCTACATGTGTCATTTGCCAATGAAAACCGAGTTTAATGCCAATATTGGTTGTGCCATGTCTCTAAAGTGGTCACGGGTAAGATAAAATGTTGCCGAATTGGTTTTTCATTATAGAATACCCACAATACAAGCTGGTTGGCACCTCGCAACCACATGCCGGACCTGATTTGCCGAAGTTGCTGCCGCCCAATTTGCCCACCTTGCCCACAAAAATCAAGTGTTTCATAGCTTGGTGGATAGCATTCCCTAAATATGGAGGATGGTGGGTGTAGTTGGATATTTGTGATGGCGACTAGCCCAAATATCTTCAAGATGGTGGCAAAATTCCAAGGGGGGTGCATTCATTATTAGAATTGGGAACCATGTGTGCATGACCTTGAAATTAATACCCCTAATATATATGATTTTTCCCTCTTAAAAAATGATATACGTACAATATGTAGCTAGGAAAGTCCCCTCCAATACATACACAAGTGAGAAATAAATAAACCATATAGACCCCAATCATATGTATACACTAGAAAGGTCATATGGAAAATATGGCCAAAAAACTCTTAGCAAGATATATTTATTTATTATTGATGAAACCATTGAACACTCGTTCATCCATTGGATGTAACTCATATAAACTTGTTTCTACAATACAAGTCATTGTAACCAATGCAATAGTAGTTTCTAACTCTACCATCATATATTTTGTCAAAACGTAGATCCACATTGATTCATTCTTATTTTAATACCAACATAACGGTTACCTTATTTCCATATTGGAAGGCGAGTTCTAGAGGTCAATTAGTTGCCGATACTCAATCTATATGTTGCCAATTTTGCGGCGCATCCTATAGACCCTTTCCAAAAACCAAATCTTGGTGGCCAATGTTTTAGCTGACTTGTTTTTTTGATCCATCTTTTCTTCACACCTTCAACTATTGCTTGAGAGACAAATGATACCACATGATCACATCTCAATTTCAATGAGTAATCATTATCCCTAGCTCTAGATAGTTGAACTTTAGGTTTGACATACAACGTATTATACCTGATTCTAGTGAACTTATCTATCCTAGACAATGTGGGATTACCATTCAACTCGCATAGTGGATGAAATATTCATTTGGACCTCTTGAAGGTTACCCACTTCATTATAATTGAATATGGGCCCAAATGTAGAAATACAACTTGGAGTACATGAATAATACACCTAGTATATTTACAGAGCTAGAATAAATAATACTTATACCTATTGTATGTTTTATAACCCTAGGCACAATGAGTACTCCCTTTTGTGCACCCACGTGGGTCCATACTTTTAACAATGAGTGCACCCCCAAGCTTAAATCACCCACCAAATTAGAGTGACTATACTTCCAATTAGGAGCCAAAAATAAGTGTATGATTAAAGGAAGCTAATTGAATAAGCCTCGACTACCTTACTAGATAGGCTTGTTACTCGGAACAATTTTGTAATTTAATACATGACTAGGGCATGACTAAGGTAGCTCAACCTACCAGCAACACTAAACCTTATGACCACCCAAATGAATGGGAGGGCTTCATCAAATCTACGACCTCCAAGGATCTCTCATCATTACAACTTTCAAAAGAGAGAAAGGCTTGGATGTCCTACGCTTGAAATGTGTACTAAAGTGAGTTCCCCTGGCCCCCTCATTTGGGTAGTCAAAGTTGTGGTGTTGGTGTTGGGTTGGCTACCTTAGAGCATGTTCATGGGTTCTCATATTATGCATGGCAACAAAACAATGCCGGGTTTGTTCTGCAAGCCGAACCCATGCGTTAGGCCTAACCACTATTATGCCATTGGCGGGCCCCGGAAAGTCTTGATCTTGAGCTAGAATAGCTTGGGTATATTGCTCTCCAACTTTCAACTATTCTATACGAGAGTCAACTATCAATACCTCATAATCTTTGACCAAATAGAACTTAGCTTCAACTATTTCTAAGTAAAGCCCTATATATTGTAAGAAATTAGTATTGATCATGGGACCCACAATTTATGAAGCTCATACGGAGTGAACATGTGGGACATACAACGAAACTACTCCCCTCTAAAATAATATTACCCGATTTAGCACCCCTTTGTGTTAGCATTTGGTGTAGAATGTGTGATCATGCTATTATCATGCAGACAACCTATATGGAATCCTCATTCCCATGATGCTCTAATAATGTGTTCTAAATGTGACTTGCAGCATTGATGAACTAAGGGCCCTTTACACTACAGTGGAGAAGTCCACCAGTCATGAATTCTAGGGGAATTCTGAAATTTGATTGGCCGAGAGTGACACTCTTGTTCGGTGGTGGTTTACACTATGGCCAAGAGTCCTTTGGTGGAGAACTTTGTACATGGATGGAAAAAATGACATGGTTGCCATCATTGCGACACTTTTTGTAGGGGAGTTCTCTGGAGGTCAAGTTTCTTGGGCAACCTCAAAGCCTCGGACAAGAAACTTGGCTTGTGGAGAACTCCAACTTGAATAAAATATTTCTTCCTTAGAGAAATCTTTGCACTATTGTTCTCCCTCTTTAGTATGATATATTTGGGAAACACAAAAAGTCGTATTACCGAGGAGTTGTCTTCTCATTAATATGACAAATGACGTAAAGTTGTCATATTATTGAGGGAATACAAAAACATAAGTAATATGAGCTTAAAAATATATACAACGAGTTTAAGCAATATAGATGGTATGAAATAATAACTTATAACTCCAAACGAATAAAACTATCTTCGAGAACTCTTAAAATAAGAGTCCATTGGTGTTGCCTACCCAAGTTAGCAACTGTCATCTTATCTAAATTCCCATCTAACTTTTGGAAACTAATAATTTCATTAACACCAAAATATAAAGAGTTCTCTAATAAGAAACTAGACCACAATGATGCATGACGTTTAGCATTAAGATATTGGTGATAATATGTAACTCATGTACAAGGCAACATACTAGGCAGGAGGCCACTCTCACCCTAACCATGTTCATTCTACACTAGTAACCCTAATTACCATTAAGTTCCCAACATAAAGTGAAGTTCCGAAGTAGTTCCCAAGTGAAAATGGATGTATTTTAGATGTACATAATATAGATGAAAGGAATTCTAGCATTAACTACCTCTTTAATTAACAAAACGGAGATTCTAAATGTTGCATTATTGAGTGTTGTAGTTGTATAAAAGGAGGAGTTTTGAACTAAAAAGTTTGGGCTCGCAAAAATGTGTCGTAATATCGAGGGTGTCGTATTAACAAGTGTCGTATTAACGAGGTTGGATTGTACCAACATGTCATTTCTTTAAAAATCGATAAGAAGATAATTTTACCTACTTATTTACCTTAATTTGGATGTATTGTAGAGGTGGAACATTTCCAAATAAATTCTTGTCATGAAAGAAGTTCTAAAACATTGCCATATACATTTTATTTTTTGATCAATATAATTTTTTTAAATATCAATACAATGGTCATTGAGGGGCTAAGGTTTCTACTATGGCCGGCTATGACCGTTTTGTGAAGTAGTCTGGTGGACTTCTCCGCTTGGTGAAGTTGTCCAATATACTTCTCCTATAGGTGGTTACACTACGGCTGGTCAAGACTTCTTAAGGCATTTTTTTATTTATTGTCTTTTCATCTTCTCTGGCATACCATCCCTCACCTCAAATAACCATGTCTTGGGCTAATATTCTTGACCGACTAGTGCACTTCTCCACCGTAGTGTAAAGCGGCCCTAAGAACCTTCATTGTGTGGCCGTTAGCTGCTTGTGATTGCTGCAACAGGTTACTAAACCATGCCACACATACCTTCATTGTGGTTAATCATTTCTATCAGCGTAGACTTGAAATGTCGTGTATTTTCCGAGTAATATAACATCGGCCCTGGCAAGGTGTCAACTTGATCGATGTTGCCCACTGTAAATATAGCAGTCCATGGTGACTAAAATGTCATCAAGATTTACAGATTGTTAGAATAATCGTAGCATTTGTATGGATTCCTTTATCTTCAACTTAATACATTGCAATCGTATCCTGGAGACTTTCATATAGCTTTGCTGAAATATTAAGTTGATAGGTGATATGTATATACACGCAATGGACAAATGCGAACACATGTTTTTTTTTTGAGAAAGCTTGACCTGGAATTGGTTCGAAGTCAAATTTTGTCTTTCGACAAATGTGGTGTGCTGGTCAAATATTTAGATCTTCTCTAAACACATGCTATATATCCTTGAAGCCTTTTGGGGGGTCTAGTATGATTTGCAAAAGTAGCATGTGGAAGATAGGTAGAGCTTCGCGTGTTGAAGAACACCTTGTGAGATTAATGAGGCATCTTTCAACTACAGTCCACCCTCTATAAATGTTACACCTATAAGTGTTAACCCTCTCTAAATGTTAACTTTCTTCTACTCCCCACATATTGCACACTATAAATGTTAAACGTGTTAACTGTTAACAAAATGGTACTCCCTTCTTTGTAAATTTGACTCTATAAATGTTAACGAATGAAATACAACCATAATATGGATCTCACCAAAGAACCATTGATTCATACTTCACCCGTGATTTGTAAACTTGATATTGAATAAAGTTTTGATTGGGTTTGCAATTTTATGAATTATGGTATTCTCTCACAAGGACTCTTCACAATTGCTTATATTTATAAATGTTAAGATTTGTATATTGCTCAAAAAAGTAATTTCATAATTGTTAACTGTTAACACCTCTATAAATGTTAACTTTGATCCACTCCCGAGGGTTAACATTTATAGAGGGTAGACTGTACTTCACACGGTTGGTCCACAGACATTGCAAGCACAGCCATGTGGACTCCTCGAATTTTTAGCCATTACCACAAATAGTGGTAGTAACGTATGGGATATCACCACTTTGAAATTCTGTCACCATTGGAGACCAGGTCATGTGGCACTTGATTACACAGGTAAAAACTTCTGGTCATCTTAATTTTGAAGAGGAAATCTGCTTAATTAGACAAAGTTGCATGGTGATTTTCTAAGTGACGATTAAGTTCGAGAACTGTAGTTGATTAGCAACAAAGAGTCATTATTAGACTGGGAATTCTCCAACCCAAACGTTAAAGGGAGAACTACATTAGTGATTTTACTTTCGTTGTGGTCAAGCATGGCCTTAATGTCTTGTGTGAGAGTCTCAAATCAGAGTCAAGCAAAGATGACCGGTCTTCACCTTGACCAAATTTGACTTTATACTATTTGTCCAGGTCAACTCTCCAGGCTCCAACTCGTTATCACAACCTCAGCAAGACTTTCCCAGTACTCGTAGCAAGGTTACTGCAATTGCAGGGGAATTTCAGCTGGATCCTGTCAATGGCCATGCTCACTCTTGCTCCGGCTCTAATCTCATATATACTGTTTTCGTGGAATCAGTTCTTCAGCCCATCTCCATCTCTCCAATTTCTTCCCTCGTTCTTCCAGCATCAACTCATTGAAGACACTACTCACAAATTCGCGACATGTGAGCTTACTCTTTCCCAAGATCTTAGCAAGCTAGAGCAACAAGTGGCTGCACTTGAAGGTCATAAATAAATTTCCCCTCTCGTTCTGAAGATCAAATTCGTACAGGACATACATCGGCACAATTAAACCAGCATCAAATACCACCAGCACCAGGTCTGATCACTCGAGACCTCTATTGCTCAAGTTCCAGAACTGCTGACAGAGAAGACTCTTGCCAAGATAAGGACGCCATGGGTTCAGACATTGCAATGGGTGACTTCACCACGACCTCCAAAACCAGCCTGCAGACAAAATGTGATCAAGTAGTGAAGGATTGTAGCTCTCAACTCTGGAGTTCCGGATCAGACCCTCTGAATTGGGGGCGAGCAGCAGCCGCCATGCGGTGCAGTCACTTGGAGGAAGTGAAGGAGATGGTTTCCACGTACCAGAAGTCCGTCCAGGTGGCCATCGAGGGAGTCCATCTGACAGTAGGTCAGGTGACCGCAGTGGCTCGCAGACCGGGAGTGAAAGTGTTGTTGGATGCTGAAAATGCCAAGAGCAGGGTGGACGAGAGCTCGGACTGGGTTCTGAAGAAGATCATGAACGGAGGCGACATATACGGGGTGACGACAGGATTCGGAGCCACTTCCCATCGCCGCACCCAGCAAGGGGTGGAGCTCCAAAGAGAACTCATCAGGTTTTTGAACGCCGGGGTGGTGGGGAAGGACAACGCCCTCCCTGCATCCACGACCAGAGCGGCCATGCTGGTGCGCACGAACACGCTGATGCAAGGGTACTCGGGAATTCGATGGGAGATTTTGGAGGCAATGGAGAAGCTCTTGAACTCGCACGTGACTCCCAAGCTGCCGTTGCGAGGGACGGTCACCGCTTCGGGGGACCTCGTCCCGTTGTCGTACATCGCGGGTCTCCTGACCGCGAGACCGAACTCTAGAGCCGTGACCGAGGACGGCGAGGAGGTTTGGGGCCTGGAAGCCCTCCGAAGGGCCGGCATTGAGGAGCCCTTTGAGCTCCAGCCCAAAGAAGGACTGGCACTGGTAAACGGCACGGCGGTGGGTTCGGCATTGGCCTCCACCGTGTGCTTCGACGCCAACATTCTCGCCCTTTTGGCAGAAGTCCTTTCGGCGTTGTTCTGCGAGGTCATGCAAGGGAAGCCGGAGTTCGCCGACCCCCTGACGCACAAGCTGAAGCACCACCCGGGGCAGATGGAGGCCGCGGCCATCATGGAGTGGGTTCTGGACGGCAGCGCGTACGTGAAGGCGGCGGCCAAGCTGCACGAGACGGACCCGTTGAAGAAGCCGAAGCAGGACAGGTACGCGCTGCGGACTTCCCCGCAATGGCTGGGTCCCCAGCTGGAGGTGATCCGAAACGCGACGCACGCCATCGAGAGGGAGATCAACTCCGTGAACGACAACCCCATCATCGACGCCGCCGGCGACAGGGCCCTCCACGGCGGGAACTTCCAAGGGACGCCCATCGGAGTGTCGATGGACAACCTGCGGCTAGCCGTGGCGGCAATCGGGAAACTGATGTTCGCGCAATTCTCCGAGCTGGTGAACGACTACTACAACAACGGGTTGCCTTCGAACTTGAGCGGAGGGCCCGATCCCAGTCTGGACTACGGCATGAAGGGGGCGGAGATCGCCATGGCGTCGTACCTGTCGGAATTGAACTACTTGGCCAATCCGGTGACCACCCACGTCCAAAGCGCGGAGCAACACAACCAGGACGTGAATTCGTTGGGGCTGGTGTCCGCGAGGAAGACGGAGGAATCCGTGGAGATTTTGAAGCTGATGAGCTCCACCTTCCTGGTGGGTCTGTGCCAGGCCGTGGATCTTCGTCACGTGGAGGAGACGATGCAGAGCGCGGTGAAGAAGGTGGTGGCCCAGGTTGCGAAGAAAACGCTGTTCATGGGCGAAGACGGGTTGCTCCTTCCCTCTCGGTTTTGCGAGAAGGACCTCCTGCTCGTGGTGGAGCGCCAACCCGTGTTCAGCTACATCGACGACGCGACCAACCGTAGCTACCCTCTGATGCAGCAATTGAGAGAGGCTCTGGTCGGCCACGCCCTGAAGGAATCCGACTTCACACGATCGAACTCGATCGTCCAGAGGATCCCGATCTTCGAGAAGGAACTGACGGAGCAGCTGGAAAGGGTCGTGTCCATCGTTCGTGAAGCATACGACAACAAGGGACTCTCCTCCGTGCCGAACACGATCGAGCAATGCAGGAGCTACCCTTTGTACAAGTTTGTGCGGTCGGAGCTGGGGACGCAGCTGCTATCGGGGTTGCGGGACGTGTCTCCTGGGCAAGAGATCGAGAAGGTGTTCGATGCCATTTCGGAAGGCAAATTGGTGGCCCCGCTCCTTCAGTGTGTAGAAGGTTGGACCGGCGCACCTGGACCCTTCCAGAAATCTTCGTAGTGCTATAACTCTAGAGTGTCGACATGCTCCTCTCGAAAGCAGGTGTGGAGGCAGATAGTTGAAAGACAGATAATGTTAGCATGGATCCGATGCCATTGCATTGCACTCCTGCACATTCATTGCACGTAGGTAGATGACAACGTTGATAGCTAAGCATTCAGTTTTGATGTTTCCATGGACGATTTGGGAGGCCTTTTAATCGGGCATTCATTTACAGCCGGTATGGGTTGCGGTTTACTTCAGTAGCTGATAAGAATTATTTGTTAGCTAAAACGAAACTCCAATCACCACTTAACCCTGTATTGGGAGGTGATCATATGTTACACCCAATTCCACATTGGAATAATTATCCCAACTTCTTGACCATCAAGTATAAGTCGAGATTTTCCCACACTGATGAGAACTCTGTGCACTGATTGCGATTGCCACCAATGTGGCTTCTTTCCATGCATCTGTGGAACATTCTCATTGTCACCCTTATAAATTGAGTCAAACTATTGGAGCAATATGCATCCAATTAGGCCATTGCGTTCCACACAATGCAGAATGCATCATGTTTGTACAGTAACTTTAAAGTTGCCATTCTGGCAAATCGTACTTGTCAAGCTTCTATTGCAAGAAGCCAATGTTTGTGCGGCCACTATGATTTGGGCACTTTATAAAACTTAAAGAAGTTCATTACAATCTACAGTGAAGTCATGCTCCTTGCACATATTGTCCAATCCACTATCACTTCGAGGGAGGAGCTCCTTATCTAAAAAGATCAGAAACATCTGCATTACACGAAACATTTGTTCTGCAAATACTTTCAAGGATTTTGATATAATTGTTATGGTAAGTTTATCGCAGACAGGGGATAGCCCTCTTTGGAACACAAGTCTAATTGTAACTTCAGATCTAATCAGGAGACATGCTTTCTTGTCTGACAAGTTGGAGGATCTCAAGTTGTAGAGTGGTATAAGTTAAGAAAATTATGTGACTGAAGCAATTAGCTTCACATGAATCAGGCCTTCAAGAGCTACAACGTGTTTCTCAGACCGTCTTAAGTGAACCTACAAATTAGCTGATCGCACTAGATGTGCCCCACTACTTAATGAACCTTCACAGTTGAATACATATGATTATGAATTTTCTCGTCCACCTTCCTGGCAAGTTTTTGTAGGGTTCGAAACCCTAGAGTCAGTCGCAAAACAGTGGTATGAAAGATTAAAGATTCTCATTCTGCTTTTTCAGTGGATTTGTGAATGAGCGTCCAGTGCCTGCTGTTTGAACTTGACCGCACCCAGTATTTGCAAGAGATTGGCTCAGACAAAAAGTGCACATGATGGGTTTCGCGCTTCTTGGTGATTTCTGACAATGGGTTCCCCGCAAGTGCAACACGAAAAGTTTCTTCCGCGTCTGGGTTACTGAAGCCTGTTTTATGGACATATTTCATCTGATCCTCAAGCCACAACAAACCTGTCCCCCACATCTCATAACGATGCTTATAATGTTAGGGTCATGGTTCCGCGCAAATGGAATAATTTTAGGTTTTCCAGATAACCTAAGAAGTATTCCATTTGGCCACGCTCCTTAATCTGAATCTTATTAGATGGGAGAAGAGAAGGCAGCATTAAGATGTTGGTGTTGACTATTGAACTTGCCACTTGACTTTGAACTAGGTAGTAAATGCGAAGAGCCCTCCCACAGGCTGTGGTAGACGTCCAACCTACCGAGGTAAGTATTGAGTGCCTCCTACAGCTGATGGCAGGGACGAAAGACTCTATTATCCGATGTAGTGATCAGGCCATGGCAACGTCGTCAATTTTTAGGTGATAACGTGCCTCCTCGCATCCAATGAGGAATAGAAATAGCAGCAAAATCCCTAGACATTCATGCATGCCGCCACAAGCAAAGACCTTCATTCTTGAAATATATTCTTTATATTAGGTATAAAGTACTAGATATTGTACACGAGGAATCCTAACTGCGAGTTGTAGCAAGACGTCCTTGTGCTACATATTCAGTTGTTGGAGTGAGGAGGTAGGTGCATGAGGACGCCTTGCTATAGCCCATAGCAGGATGACACGGTTACAATATCGAGTGTAACGCTAACCATGTCGCGAGGACAATTTGCTACAGTTATATTCGTTCTCGTGTCCAATGAAGACACGACACGTTGCCAAGATCTGAGATGGTGAGCACTACGTTATCATGTTCATCTTGAAAACCTTGCCCACGCTTGGAGAATATGAGATTGAATTTTATGTCCATTGAATGTTATCCAGAGCTCAATGGACACAAATTTCTGACACAGTGAAGATGCAATGATTTCTATCAATATGATGAGTGACACAATTATTAGGTCATTCGAAAACAGCTGAAGGGGAGAGGGGAGAGGGACATACTCTCAGCGAGGAAGTCGAGTTTCTCCAGCTGCTTCTTGTTCAAATCCACCCAGAACTGGAGCAGTTTCCTGTTGATGAGCTTGAGTTGCAGCAAGCTGTCAATGGAGAGAGACGTCAATGGCCGGCCGATGCGTGCATAGTGTAATTTCCTGTCAAGCTCGGGTGTGGCAGCTTCAATGTTGTCAATCTGCGAGGTAATGAAATCGACTCGCTCACCCACCTGTGTGAGCTCCTCCCTCAGCTTGCGGACATAATCTGATGCCAAGCTTGTTGTTCTCTTGAGTGTCAGTGCCTTCTCCTCCTCCTCAGGCTCCTGATCGGTCGCCATTTTTCATGATTGACAAACAGTACCTAATTCCACCTAAACATGTCCAACAAGCATGCCATCTCTCAAGCTCAATGCCGATCATGCGAGGCAATCAAACCGCATATTCTGGGGCTATATTGACCGAGCTGGCACACAAACCTACATAACCCAGTTTTCTTTTCTTTTAAAAATAAATAAATCTTAATCAACAAATCCTACAATCAATAAAGAACAGAAGAGCAATCTCTCGTGACAGTTATGATGATGGCTCTCTTGCATTTGAAGTGCTAATTTTCTCCACCTCCTCATCCCTGGTCGCCATTTTTAACGATTGACAATATTACCTGATTCTATCTACACACGTCCAAGAAGTATGGCATCTCTCAAGCTCAATGCCGATCATGTGAACCAATCAATCTGCACATTCTGGGGTTTTATTGACCGAGCTGGCACACAAACCTACATGACCAGCTCTTTTTATTATCAACAAATCCTACAAGAGGACAAGAGCAATCTCTAGTGACAGTTATGCTGATTATACTCTTGCAATTCAAGTGCTAATTTTCTCTCCTCCTGATCCTCAGTTGCTATTCTTCACGGTTGACAAATAAACTAATTTTTATTAAGCATGTCCAAGAAGCATGCAGCCATCTCTCAAGCTAAATGCCGATCATTTGAAGCAATCAATCAACATATTTTGGGGTTAAATCGACCGAGCTGGCACACAAACCTACATAACCCAGCTCTTTTTATTATCAACAAATCCTACAAGAACACAAAGAGCAATCTCTAGTGACAGTTATGCTAATGGTTCTCTCGCAATTGAAGTGCTAATTCTCTCTCCTCCTGATCCTCGGTTGCCATTCTTCATGATTGACAAAAAACTAATTTTAATTCAACATGTCCAACAAGAAGCATGCTGCCATCTCTCAAGCTGAATGCCGATCATTTGAAGCAATCAATCCACATATCGTGGGGTTAAATCGACCGAGCTGGCACACAAACCTGCATAACCCATTTTAGTTTATTTATCAACAAACCCTACAACAACAGAAATAGAGCAATCTCTATTGACAGTTACGATGATTTTTCTCTTGCATTTCAAGAGATGTATTCAAGCTGGAAGAAACTCACCCGTTTCAAACTCGGTGGGTTCAAACTTCGTGCTGCCTTGTCACTTAACCTTCACCGACATCTTGAACCCTACAACAACACCGTCCTTCAAAACTTCCAATAATCTGCTCTGAACCTTACAATCACCACTCCACTGGGTTATTATTACGTCTCCCAATTTTTCTGGTAATCACTTGCCTGCCATCCCGGATATGCGGATTAAGGTTTAGCAGATTAGGGTTAGCAACTAATTAAATTAAGTTAGAGAGTACTCTTGGAGGTTGGTAACCAATAGCCAAGTTATGCTCCGAGGCCAGCGCATGCAGACCCTCCGATCTCGCCACTGGGACAATCCCCGCCGTTGGAATCTGGAGTGCGCCCATCATGGGGGTATCAATACATGCAATTGGAACGTCCAGGCCGGCTAAGGATGGCTGGGGATTCGTGGCACTCACTAAAAATCATCCATCCAAGATATCGTGGATGAAGTGGCTCCAATAAAAAAAGCCCCCCTATGGGGTTGAGGGCCGATTCATTCGAATGTGACGTCACTAGACTAACTCGGGGCCTTTGACTTTATTTTCGGAATCAAATTGCCCAAAAATAGCCATTTAGATGATTCCTGTGTTTTTTTCATCCGCACGGATGATTTTTAGTGAGTGCCACGAATCCCCGGCCGCTAAGGATTTGTGTGGCGTCTATGTAAACTCATCCATTGCAAAGGTGAATTATATTATAACATGTAAATGACTATTTGAAGAAGATCTGATTTCATAAGCAGAGTCATAGACCCCGAATTAGTTTAGTGGAGTCAATTGGGATGAATCGGTCCTCAATCTTGTAGGGGATTTTTAATACTGGAGCCCCTTCATCCACAATGGATGAGTTTACACAGACACCGTGAACCCCAAGTTGTCAAGACCAGTGTTGGTATGATACATAGGTGAATGCATGTGTATTACTATTCAACATCGATGATGGCATCGAAGAACCTCTCCGTAGATATCAAAATCGTAATATCGGTCACATGTCGATCTTTGGTGGGTATGTCAAGACAAGATAGTCTTTGTAAATTCGAGAACTTAATGTTTGGGTCAAGACCATTCTAAACCATTTTCATATTTTGCCTCGATATGAAGGCTTTTTCATGGTATGTACTAGACCCCGGATGGTGTCGAAAACAAAAAAAAATTGTATTGTTAAAACATCCATATCTTACTAGAATCACAAAAATATAAAATCCTTTATTTAGATATCCAAATGGTATAAAAAAAAAACAATACTGGACCAACACTAGTCAAGACAACATAATGTTACATCATATTGAACATCACCTCTACAAATGCTATTGAGTGTAAACTTCATGTGATGTTTGGTTTAACACATTGAGTACCAAAAGGTTAGTTTCACCAAAAGGTTAGTATCAAAAGATGTTTTTGAATTCTTGTGTGCTGCAAGGGTTATAAAACAAAACTCAACTATAACAAATTATAACACCTCTTGTTGCATTAGAATACATTTGAGTAATTAAAACGTATACCATATAATATGGAAGTTGCCTACCGAGGATTACTCGCAACAAACAAAGGACAAGAGTAGGAGAAATCCGGAGAATAGATGTTCAACATATGATGACATTTATCGCTAATTAAAATATATTTCTTTATTTTTAAAACTAATTATTAAAAATAAAAATAAAAAATAAACCTCATTTTCATTGTCGAAGTAGTGTCGTGATGTCTTCGGTGTTCAAGAACATATCACATTAACTTGGAGAGGGGTGGAGATTCCTCACGAAAATCAGAGAGGGATTGGATGCTGCTACACTATTTTGTCTAATTAGTGTGGGTTACCATTTGGAGTTACGCATTGCTATAACACTTTATTGAGAGTATCATTTTTTTGTATATCCAGATAACATAATAGTTAGTATCCACACAACAGAATATGATATAACTTGGTTGGTAAAAGTAGGTATTTTTTAGGTAAGAAGTTATTGCAACATGTAACTCCAAATGATGACCCACACTAATTAGAAAAAATAGTGTACCATTTCATGTAACCATGACATCGATTCGACCAATATCTTCACTTGCCAAACTCATTGTTGATATACCAATTTCTCTTATTTATATTAAGTAGTTACACAAGTATATATCTTACTCTATTTTAGAATGATGAGCAGTGCAATGTTGGACCTACTACACGTGATAAAGCTTTGCACCATCTAGAGTAAACCGATCGAAATCTTATGTCAATGAGTCCAAGACACGAGCCTTGAAGTGGTTGGGACCCTTAATTTGCTTCTTTGTTACAAAATCAACTATCTAAGGAAAGTCACAATGTTAGTGATCTTGTATTTTTGGTTTTTTCCACCAAATTTTTCAACTTATACTTTTAGCCAATCGCATCAAAAAGATAAAGTGGTTTTGATATAAATTTAATTATTTAATTATTTAATGAAGGAAAACTCTTGTAAATTGATTTGATGCAGACCCAAGATAAAGATCCGTATTCCAACCGCACGGATATGATTCAAAATTAACTCTCTAAAACGTTCTCTTGTATGACAACACAAAATAAAGTTTCTAAATCAAAATTTATAGCACAAATTTGATTCAAGCCAAAAAAAAAACCAACCTGGTTTTTAGGGGTTAAGTGGCTTAACAACATAGTTCAAACCAAATGTTGGTATCTCCATCAATCATTTGGCCATCCCACCTCCAAACATAGATGCAGTAAAAGCCGTTTTACACTATGGTTGTCGAAGTCGAGAGGTTGTGGGATTGAGTGGCCAAACTTTGTTGAGAGTCCAAAGAAATGGGCTGAAAATAGCCAATAAAATATAGTAAGTGGAGCCTTTAGCCGGGCATAGTGCGAAGCCTCCTAAGGCCAAGCCCAAAGTCCAAACCTTTGGCCATGAACTCCCACGGCCTCTCGACTTGGACAACCATAATGTGAAGCCTCCAAAGGTCAAGCCCAAAGTCCAAACCCAAAGGAGCATCCCACTTCATTCCTTGCCCAAAAGAACCCTTCCAATCTAACGGCCAATATCTTGTCAATGATTGATTTTTTTTAATGAAAAAAAAAAACCGACAACCTCTTGACCATAATTTGGGTTTCCATTCCTGTGTGACCCAAACTTCCTTCGAGAGTCCGTCGCCTTCTTCAGAGAATAATCATTTTAAATTGCAATGGCCTTTGGACTTTGGCCTTAATGTAAAGGGTCGAGAGGCCGAACTCTTGGTTTCTTGCAATAATATTGATGGAAATCAACAGCCTCTTGACCTTCGGCCATAGTGTGAAGCACCCCTAAGTCAATAGGAAAACGGCCAATTGAAACCACCATTAGTTTCAGCGATCGGCTCATACATGCCTAAAGCAGTGCCCGGGAAGTTTTTGGGCATAGTTGGTCAAGATCCTAAGTGATTCTAAATAAAGCCGGTTCCATGTTGACATCTTCCGGTTTGGCTTTCATTCATCTGAGGTATATTCTTCCATAGATTCCTCTAAAATGACCGGTAATTCTCTGGAAGTCTCCAACTTCAACCGGTAATTTCTCAAACTCAACAAGTTCATCTGTAACTAACCGCCGGTTCTCCCCCAAGCCCTGGCCCAAAGCGACCAAAAATAAATTTGAAAACAAAGCTGGAGCATAAGTGAGGGCCAGGCCCTTTGATGAAGAAGCAAATAAGGGCCGCTTCACACTATGGCCGTCGAAGTCGAGAGGCCAAAGAAATGGGCTGAAAATAGCCAACAAAATATAGTAATTGGAGCCTTTGGCTAGGCATAGTGTGAAGTTTCTTAAGGCCAAGCCCGAAGTCCAAACCTTTGGCCATGAACTCCCACGGCCACTCAACTTGAACAACCATAGTGTGAAGCCCCCAAAGGCCAAACCCAAAGTCCAAACCCAAAGGAGCATCCTGCTTCATTTCTTGCTCAAAACAACCCCTCCCATCTATGGCCTCATGTCAATGTTTGATTTTTTAATGAAAAAACACCGACGGCCTCTCGACCATAGTTTGGGGTTCCATTCCTGTCCGACCCAAACTTCCTTCGAGAGTCCGTCGCCTTGGTAAAAAAAGTAAGCTTTCTAAGTCGAGAGGCCGAACTCTTGGTTTCTTGCAATTGATTGATGGAAATCGACGGCCTCTCGAACTTTGGCCATAGTGTGAAGCGCCCATAAGGGCCGGTTAAGGGATGGTTTACACTATGGACCATGAAGTCGGACCACGAAAGATGGCCATTGTCAATGGTCCAAGTTCATGGTCCAACTTCCGTGGTCCGACTTCATTAAAAAAATTAGTTTCGAGAGCCTCGGGGCCCTCACTAGGTGTAAACTGAATGTGGACCAAGAAGAATGGTCATGCACCAAAAAGTGAAGGTGTTGATTTTTGAAATACATGCCCAAAAAGGGCAACTTTGAAAAAAATTCAAGTTTGACCATTCTATTGTCTCCTCTTGGGCTTCACTTGTCTTCACTTCTTATTAAATGTGTCGAAGATGTGGCTTGCAAATCTTCTCAGAACAATTTTTACAAAAAAAATTGAGCGATTTAATTTGTACATGTTCAATGTGATTTACATGTGACATGTACCTTGTGTTGTCACTACACTAAATAGGATATTTAGTGTTTGATTATATTTAATGTCGTTACCACCCTACCTTGCTCAACAATAAAGTTCAATTCTTTGATGATGAGTGTTAGAAGATTTCCCATTGCAGTTCTTTTGACCACCCTAATCTACAGTCACTAAACGACTACATATATATATTTTTTTGTTTTGCAACCGTTATTTTGTAATATACCATTGGAAAGGTATTTTTCAAGACCTTTCCAACAGTATATTACAAGCCCCCCCAATTCCAAACATTGCAGTTGGTAGAGCAAAAAAACAAATTTGCACTCAAATTCTTGAGTTGTAGATGTCCCACATTGTTTGGTGAAACACGTGGGAGCCGGTTTAAGGGGTAGGGCAAGTATTGGTATGTGTCATGGGCTAAGATATGATTAAGGCATATAAAGGGTAAATTCATTAAAAATTTGGCATTTCTCTACCATGGGCCCTTGCCTTTTTCTACCAGACCACCTCTCTTGCCTCTCTCACCGCAAAACTTGTTGGACCATGTCAGTGCATTTATTAGGCCTTAAAAACTGTATTTTGGGGGCCTCGACCTTCGTGGTCCCTTTGACATCTTTTCCCTAATGTTAACTGAAGTTGTCCCGGGACAACTTCACCAGCCAATCAACTGCTTTGCAAAGCCCTGGTCCAACTTCATGGTCCATAGTGTAAACCGGCCCTAAGTGTGACACCTTGGAACCCTAATAAGTTAGAAGCCGGCCATGCACAAGAATCAAGGTGCAAAAGGTCTCCACCAGAGCCCTACATTGGGTGCCCATACCCATGCCCATGCCCATACCCACCCATGCCCATGGGTTTTGGGTGGGCATGGGTGCAATATTATTGTTCATGGGTGGGCATGGGTGGGCATAGGTCATTGCTGATGGGCATGGTCTGGGTATGGGTGCAATTAAAAAGGAAAATGTTGGGCTCTGGTCTCCACCAATGTCCGAAGAGAACTGGTTGAGTTTGAGAAATAACCAGTTGAAGTCCAAGACTGCATGAGAATTACCGACCATCTTCGAGGAATCTATAGAAGAATATACCTCAAATGAATGAAAGCAAAACCAGAACATGTCAAACATGTAACCGGATGGATCCGAGTGTTGTATTCTCAATATAGGAAATATGACGTATTGGCCTCAAATGTCGTATTATTGAGGTTTTTCAAGAAATTGGTCTATTTCAATCCAAAATGTCATTTTGTGTATAATGAAGATACAAAAGTACGAGGGAACATGTGCATTGGAGAAATATGCTCACAACGTTGTCCCCTGCATGTTCCAAAGTACGAATCAGACGTGAACCTTAAAATGCATGTGGGTCTCATCACTTAATGCACATTAATCGCCTCTTTTATATGACAACTTGGGCCTAAAAGAATGTACAAGCGTCATAGTCGTAGTATGGAGGTGAATTAACATTGAAAAGTTTGGTCGATGGGAAATGCGTCGTATAGTCAAGGTTTCGTATAATTGACTGTCATATTATGGAGGTTAGTTGATACAGTAAGTAGTCCTATTAGTGTGGGTGGAAATTTAGCATGGGCCACACCAATTTCCTAGTGGAGGTGAAAGTAATGTGGGCTGAAGACCTTGGGTTGTCCCCTAAGTCTTTGTGAGACTTTCAACCAACACATTAAATTAGTTACAAGACAAAAGTAGCGCAAAATCAAATAATTCCTAGATTAATTTTCTAGAAAGATAAAAATTAATGTGGCCACACTAAATCTCATTATGAGGACTAACACGAGCTCTAGTCAATTATTGTGGCCCACAATTATAGGCTTATTTAGTGTACCACTAGCTTGGGCTATGGGCAAGTCCGCCCAGGCAAGCAAAGGGCAGTAAGTGTCTTCATCACATTAAAATCTTATTTGATTAGCGTGTCTTCACTACGAAAAGCACACTACTTATTGGGAGCTAGTTGAAAGAAAAAATACCCATTTAAGACCCAAAGATACCTTAGAGCATCTCCACCATTGGCGCCAACGGGTGCGCCAACGGTCTTCACCGAGGATTTTGGGCGGCAGGTGCAGCCACCGGTGACCCGGCAACGGGCAAACCCTGGCCGTTCACGCCAAAACCACCTCCTTGCCCGCGAGCTTGCAGTGACCACTTCTTCACTCTAAACTCCTAAGATTCCGGGAATCCTATCTGGTCTTCACATGCAAATTTTTCCCTTCTTCATCATGTGTATGTACACTAGAGCTGGCTCATGATTTCATTTTTTTGTGCTGTTCTCATCATGCGGAATTCAATCTATTGCACGGCATATTTGTTGGTTGAAAACCTTGTAGAATTCTTCGGAGGGAGAGAGGATCAGAAACTAGGATCTCTCTACAACTAGGATCTGCTCAAGCTCAATCTCGGAATGTATCAGACCTTTCTGCCTCTTGGTACCTGAACCTGGTTCAACTTTGGAACGTGTGGGGGGTGATCAGGCTTTGGGGTTGGCATGAAAAGAGACTTCCATATGCAATGATCGGGGAGAACCGGCAGTTAGTTACAGATGAACCAGTTGAGTTTGAGAACTAACCGTTTGAAGTTCAAGACTGCAGGTAAATTACTGATCATGTAACTGGTTGGAATTGCAAACACTAGGATCTCTACCGGTTATGCCCAAAAATCTCTGCGAACACTGGTGCAGATTCATCAGAGTCCATGCTACATCTGCAACGAAACAAAAGAGAGGCTTGAGATAGTAGCAGAGCGCCCTCTCTTTTAGAATTTCTCAAGAGCGATCGATTCCTAGAACAATCACTATATTCGTTAATTTGGGATTTTTTCGGCATTTTGAGACAGTTACAAATATAAGAACATGGATAAAATCACATAGATATTGGAGAATGTTGTAAGATGCAAATACTTTGAAGCGGGTGTTCATATCAAGAACCCAATTAAGAACTCATATCAAGATGGTTTAGGTAGGACGACCCAAACATTAGACCATGTTGTTGTGGTCCATATATTAATTTGAGACAAGAGAAAGTCTCAAATTAACGAATATAGTGTTAACATCTCCCATGTGAGTCATCACTGTTGGCGACAAGTTGCCCAGCCAAGAATTTATGTTGCATACATAGTACAGTTTATCACCTAGAAGACAGCCGTTGAACTCAGCGTTGAAGTACCGAAGGTGGGGTCACAGCTGGCCGGAGTTGGCTGGATTTAGGGTTTAATGGCGTGACCCACGCGCAGTGGGTGGGGGTCTTGCCGGGACCCGCGACCGGCAACCCGTTTTGGCACCGGCAACCACCCCATTGGCGTGCCCGTTGGTGCCAAGGGGTGGAGATGCCCTTAGTGTAGTGAAGACATGCTAATCAAATAAGATGGTTAGTGTTATTGATCGGGGGTGTGATGAGGAAGAAGAATATGTGAAGAACCTACTATAAGACACCATAAACACATTTCTAAAAGAGATTGGACTACATTTTCAAATTTGATTAACTACTCTACACTCAATATTGAAACACAATTGGGAGGACTTATGTTTATGGTAAAGGAATTAACAAATGTGGACTTTCAATAAACATAACTAAATAAAGGGAGGCATGATTTTCAATCTGATTTCTGTTGATGCTTCATCGTAGATTTGCTAATGCAAAAGTTCTTGTTGTGTAAAGCTAATTGGTAGAAGTTGGAGAACATGGAAAATGAGCCAAATAACACCCACGTACCTTAAAGTTATGAAGCTTGGAAAGTATGTATGGACTACAATAGAGCTATTGATGAAGTTTTCTCAAAGAGGGATCAAACCGTGGGTTTCCATCTTTCTTTGAGAAAACTTCACATTAAGAGCTCCTTAGCTCGTCATACATTGGAGGTTGTTTTGAAAGTTGGGTGCTAAGTTTGGGATCTCCTCTTTCCACTTCTCAAACTTTGAGAGAATGTTGGGATTTGGAATATGGAATGCACATGGGACCCGTCATCATGAATTTTGGATTGACCTATGCAAGGCTAGCTTGGCCCACCCATCCTAGTAGGCCAAGCTAGAAATCCATTTTATAGTAGCCCAATACCACTCTTTGTGTATCGTACACCCTAAACTCTATAATATCAACCTCCATAATGTCACACACTCTCTAATATCCTGAAACCCTAGGGAATGGATGTTCGTAGTTCAAATCTCACTCCTTATTGTCACATTTCTCTCCTTATATCACAAAACTTGTCATTAATGCAAACCACTAAAGAAGTCAACTCACACCCTCGCATTGCGCCATGTGTCAACATGTGGAGTGTCACCTTCTTTTTCTTCTTCTTCCTCCTCTTATGCCACTTGGTGAATGTTGGTGCATGTGCACGGGGAGGTCACTTCATTGTCAAGTTGACACCACGTGCGGACAAAGTTTGCTACCCCTATATTACATGCCATATATAATTTTAAAATTTATGATATTTTTTCTACATATACATAACCATTGATAGTATCTTTTGTATATATTTTTTGAAATTTTTAGTCATCTTTATTTTTTTAGTAATATTTTTAGTTCAATTTTGTGTCATTCTAGTTAGAAACGGTATGTTTTATGAAAAAAAACAAATCATCAAATTTAGTTACCTCTTTTAACTATGTCATAGGTACTCATGAAAAAAAATTGATAAAATTTTGACCCATTTTGGTGGTGCAACTTACCAAAAGAAGATTTTTTTTGGTCGCACGTGGTGTTCAACTTGACAATGGAGTGATCTACCCGTGTGCATGTGTCCGCCACATCGCTAGGGAAGGCTAAGTGGAGTGGACCACACTAGGGTAGGTGACAGGAGAACGAATCCAAATTGTCCTCACATCTCCTTTGTGTTATTCCATAATGTCACATGCTACACTAATTCTATAGTATCATGCATCCATGTTAACACTACAAAACTCCGTAATGTCACATGCACTTTGGTTGCCACAAGTGTGATACTATGGAGTTAAGAGTGTAATTGTAGCATTAAGAAAGTTTGGGTGGCTATGTGTTCTTTCTCATAAACTCAAGATTTGCAACTAAACCCATGGTTTCATCTCCCTTACAATACAAACAACTTGGTAAGTTAAACCTAATCATGAAGAGAGGGAACTCAAGAACTACATTAGGGGATTTGAGCATTAGACGTTTCAGTAGGTTAACAATTGTGAATTAGGACCAAAGAATTTGAAATCACTGAGGTCGGAGTTAAGGAAGGTTTTGATCTAGGCTTTAGATTCAAAGATTCTATGCTTCCCAACCTGGTGTCATAGGGGAAATCTTCCATCGTTCAATGTTGTGTAAGTGGACAACATCACTTGTAGATTCTACATTTGCCAATGAAATTCAAGTTTAATGCCAATATTGGTTTGATCATGTCTTTAAAGTGGTCATGGGTAAGATAAAATGTTGTTGAATTGGCTATTCATTATAGAATACCCAAAATACAAGTTGGTCGGCTCCTCACAACCACATGCTGCTTCCTAATTTGCCCAACTCGCACACAAAATTCAATTGTGTTAGGGCTAAGTGGGTAGCACTCCTAATTATAAAAGATGGTGGGTGTAGTTTAATTTTTGCGAAGGTGACTAATCTAAATATCATCAAGGTAGCAACTAAATCAACATGTATTAGGGTGAGTTTCCATGCGTGCCGCTCGTCCACTAGAGTCTAGAAAAAGCGGGTCAGAGGTGTTCACATGTACTTAAGTGCAAGCTACAATCCAACCACATTATGGCAGTCCGTTAGAATGTGGAGGGCCATGGACACATGCCACTAGACTTCCATGCATGCACTAAAGAATCTTCAATCTACAAGTGTTGATCACCGAAGGTTTTGAAGACCAATTTTAGAAGGAGGAGGAGGTTAGTAGGTGGGCCCGGATTTAAGAAGATGGCAGTAGCTAGTTGGCACATACGAACCCTACCCCACCAGATTCCCTCTACATTTGGGCAGGTTTGTCCTTATTCACACTAGAATCCAGTGGGGTAGGGTTCGTATGTGCCAACTAGCTACTAACATCTTCTCAAATCTGGGCCCATCTACTAACCTCCTTCTCCCGGTTACCAAGGATGGGAATTCTACACCAACATTGGTTCTCTTGAATTTGTAACCAGTGTGAATCCTTCGGTGACCACCACTTGTAGGTTAAAAATCTTCTCTAGTGGACGCATGAAAATCTAGCGGCCCGTGTTCACGACCCTCCATATTCTAACAGACCATCAGAATGTGGTTGGATGGCGGCTAGTGCGAATACCTCCGACCCACTACTATCTAGAATCTAGTGGGCGAGGGGCCTACATGAAACTCACGCTTGGGGGACGGTCGGCGACAGCGGCCCACTTGGGCGCATCTCATGTTCCGCGCTCATCGACGAATCAGCGCCTCACGCATTGTTCCCTCTCCCCCGCGCTTTGCATCACCAATTCCCTCTCCTTTCCCTGCATCCTCTCTCGCGCACTGACCACACTGGAAAACTTCACCAATTCGCACCACACATCTTATTAATCAGCCAGCTACATAAGTTTCCGCCTCCCCTTTTCCTAACTTCCTTCGTCATCCCCGCCTCCACCTAATTTACCTATTCCCACTGCTGTCTCTTCATTTTCTGAGGTAAGGTGATCCCGTCGGGCCTACCGGACCAGTTTGAGGAAGAGGGGCTCAGATTTGTGAAGTTTGTCCGATTCCGTTCCTATAATGTGTTTGCACCGGTTTTGAGAGATTTTGAGGGCTATGGTGTTTTATTTATGTGGGTGGTGAGTAGATCCGTGGAATGCACATGCTTACCCGTTGTTGGGGTGTCGACATCAAGCTTGGTTGCTTATCAGGAGCGGAGGAGGATGCTGAGGATTGCGGAGTGGGGTTCGGAAGCGAGAATTTCGCAAGGGAAGAGGACGAGGAGCTGGGGAGCTTGATCACCAAATGGTGTCGTCTATCGTCCTGCCCACTTGGAGTGTGGTACCGTCCCATCAGCAGAATCAGCAGCATCGCAGTGGAGTGGTCATCTGCAGCGCCAAGCAGATATCACCGTGCTCATCATCATTCCAGCAGCTGCGACATCCTTCCCAGATGAAGGCATTCGCTCCCATATGTCGAGCTTCATCTTCTGTCAAATCGGAGAATGTCGTCAGCATGCCATCCCTCGCCAGGTTCGTCTGTCTGTCTGTTTGCTTCCTATGGATGATTGTTGCCCTGATTGCCCAAGGGTTTAATCTCGGATATTGCACCCTCACTAAACTAAACCCTCGGATATTGGAGAGGAACTTAGTTGCTCTTCATTGAGCGTGATGGAACACTGTTAACCTCGTAACACCTCTTCATCGTAACAAGCATCACCATCACAAAGAAGTGGAAGGCATTCACACAAAGGCATTGCGGTAAGGTAGAGTGGAAACAAATATGCAGCAAATTCTGTGACAAATGGTAAACAAACAAGAATGTGACGACGTTGTGCCTCCTGTGGACTTTCGCCCAAGGGTTAATTTTGGAAATTGCACTCTCACTAACCTAAACCCTTGGATATTGGAGAGTAACTTCGTTGTACTTTGTTGAATGTGATGGAATAGTAATAACCTCGTAACACTACTTCATTGGAACAAGCATTACTGTTGAAGTGGGAGTCAGTTACACAACATTGGGATGAGGTAGGATGGAAATAGATGTGCTCACAAAGCATGCAGCTTATCCTGTGACAAATGGCAAACAAACAAGAATGCTGAGACATTAGATATGCTTCCTATGGATCAGTTGCCATCACTTGCCAGGTTTGTCTGTCTTTTGCTTCGGTAAAATCCTTATCGTCCAGCAATCATTCCTGTGCATTTCCTGCAATGTCACGACTCTGAAGAGTGTTCATCAATGTGGGTCACCATGCTACCTCGTTGAAGCTCTGTGAATTCCATTTCTTGGTCCCAAATCTTCATTATTTGTAGTCTGATTGAGGGTTAATCAATCGATATTGCACCTTAGCTTAAACCCTCGGTAATTGTACCGTAAATTTCCAGGTCTGTCTTTTTGGTTCCTATGGATTATTGCCCAAGGGTTTGTCGCCCAATAGATTATCGCCCAGATTGCTGAAGGGTTTAGGGTTGAAGAGTTTTGGAAATTATTACTCCTACCGTACACCCCTTTTTTTTGAATCGCGAGCTCCTTGTAGTCCAGCATGCATGTCTGCATTTCCAGCAATGTCATGACTGCAACAATTCCAATACAGAAAAGAATGTGCATTAACTTGATGGGGGTCACCATGTCACCATTTTGAAGCTCTGCAGAGCTATTCTTGTTCTGGTTCTTATATGGTCCCAAATCTTCAAGAATTGTACTCTGGTTGAGGATTTATATGCATGACGCTGCTTCATAACAGGCATTACTATCCAAAAGAAGTGGGAGTCATTTTACACAGCATTGGGATAAGCCAGAATGGAATAGATGTGCTTACAAAGTGTGCAGCTTATCCTGTGGCAAATGGCAAAATGGGAAATGGCAAACACAAATGTGAAGATTTCATTCTTAACATAAGGGTATATCTGGACTGACTCCTGATGCATACATTGCTTACCAAATTTAGTTTAAGGTGAATTCCTAATCCCTAATCCCTGAAGGGGTATTATGTTGTCAATGGGTTCTTGTAATTTTGGGGATCTTACAGCTTGCTATGATAACCTTCTCTCTGTGTGAAAGAATTTCTGGGCAATAATTTAAGGCAGATTGTAAAACTAGCTATTGATAGAAGAAAATCATCTCTTTGATCTCTTTTTCCTCACTGTTTGTCCTATATTTTTATATCGTTGATTAAAATAATTGTGGATTTTTGTCATTTGTGCAGTAATCAGACAGAAGTTGATGCGGACATCCAGCCTCTCACATTGGCCAGCATACGAGATTCACTGGTACACCAGGAGGATACAATCATTTATGGTTTGCTGAAACGTGCGCAGTTTGGCTTCAATGGACCTACTTATGACAAGGATTGCTTCTCTATCCCAGGGTTTCAGGGCTCTTTGCTTGAATACATGCTGAAAGAAACTGAGCACCTCCATGCCAAAGTGAGTTTACTGCAATTTTTTAAGTTAATCTAAAAGGTATTGTGAGCAGTAGCACATGTTACACATGGTACAGGAATTTGCTGAAGATGCAAACTGGTGGAAGAAGGATTGTGTCTCATACTTGAAACTTTGCTTGGTTGCACAGGTGCGGAGATACCAAGCACCTGATGAACATCCCTTTTTTCCTGAGGGCTTGCCTGCACCTATTTTGCCTGACCTTTCACTCCCCAAGGTATGAATTCGCATACCGCAACATGCACTTGGAATAAAATCATGGTAGGTTTTCTTTTTAAAGTGAAATCTGTGCGTAAATAGGGTAATGTCAAACTGCAAATGGTGTTGTGTTTCTGACTAAAACTTGGGGGTTGACATTGTGGTTCCATTGTGCAGGTACTGCATCCTGTTGCAGATAGTATTAACATAAACAAAGCAGTATGGAATATGTATCTTGAGGACTTGCTTCCAAAGATTACCAGCCCTGAGGATGATGGGAATTATGGCTCAGCTTCAGTGTGTGATGTACTTTGCCTCCAGGTAATTTTTTGTACTTTGGCCCTAGATGAGGAGAACCCTGAGTACCAAGTTTGAGTGATCCTTCTTTAAGAAATTAATCATGGCTTTGTAATGACAAACTCCTTACCTATATCTCTGTTCTTTATATTGGTCATTTTTGGTGTCCCAGAGTTGGAAGTCTTTTTGGTGTTTGTAAATAATGAACTGCTCAATTAAGTGAAAAGGGGAGCATGCTGGGGTCTGGAGATAATAGTTGGACTTGATTCACTAACATCTATTGCAACTTGCAATTACCTCTCGGGAGTCTTCAAATTCAGCATTCTGATATGTTTTGATAGCCACATATGTCAGTTTCTGAAATATGGTTGACATCCTTATGTGGCCAGGCACTATCCAAGAGGATACACTATGGTAAATTCGTAGCTGAAGCTAAATTTACAGAAGACCCCAAGAGATTCGAAAGTCACATCAGAGCACAGGTATGACAAACTTACATGTTCTATTGTGCTAGCTGATGTCAATCAGCTAATATTCAAAATTAGTAAATATTAGCAAGAATTTGCAACATATGAAAATGAAGTCCATGAACTGCTCAAATTGCTTAATGCCGGGCTTGTTGGGGACAGTAAGCTGGTTCTTTGGTTGGACACTTCAGACTTAAAAATAGATTTCGAGCAGGATATAGTTTCAGAACATCAAGAAGACCCTTGTCGTTTCATGTTCTTATTTTCTACTGAGCAATAGAGTTTTCCTTGAACTAAATGGAACTTTCATCAGGAGTTGGTCCCCTATGTTTTCCCCATTGGTTGTTTTGCATACAATCAATAATTTCTTTCCACTTGTAGAGCATGCTTGGAAGCAGTGTTTTGAAATTGAATGAAGAGCAATCCATTTATCTTCATTGAGGACCAAACTTATTTCAGCACCTCTTGGCATGCCGAAATGATTGACCTTCAATGAACTGATATAGAATGTCTTTCATTCAAACCTCTACATTAAGTCTGAGCACACACCAAAACATATGAAACATGGAAAGTGTTGTAAGGTAGAAGCGCCTATAACGGACACTTTGAGCACTTGACACCCTTAACATGTATAAGATATTTCATGAAAACCCTCAAGAATTTAGCAAATCCATAAGGAGGTTAATGCACTTGACTTTCATCAAATTTTTGACATTGTGCAATTTATATATGATTAATATAAGTCAAGATCTCTTTGCAACCCGAAGTGGTTCCATAGGTTTCCCTAAAGTGGACAGTGTTGATTGTTGACCTTTTGTCTCTTTCAATCAATGATCTGCACTTTTTAGTTCTCAGAATTAGTGTTCCTGTTGAAATGCGTAGCTCGACTTTGGGACATAATGTAGGTGCTGGAATTGGGGTCACTGGTGGAATTGGACCGTTCTATTTTATGTAAAACAACCATCTCCCAACCACAAGCCCCATTGAGTTAAATGATAACCCTAATATTAGTATGCAAACAGATGGAAATCATAATGCTCCAATTGGTTGGAAGATCCAGAAATAATTATTTCTGCAAGGAAATAGTTGTTAAGATAGTGGATTTGAGGTTGACTATAAGAGTACAAAACATTTGGAGTTTGGTTCCAGCAGCCGATTGAAATTGTCGGTGCGTGTTTTCAGGATGGGGATGCAATAATGAGGGAACTGACGTACAAGAATGTGGAGGACAACGTGAAGAGACGAGTGGCAAATAAGGCAAGGACATATGGTCAGGAGGTTGATTCGAATGGCAAAGCTGAGAATGCTAAGTACAAAATAGATCCTGATCTTGCGGGTGCCCTGTATGAAGATTGGGTCATGCCACTCACCAAAAACGTTCAAGTGATGTACCTTCTACGCCGTTTAGACTAAATTGGAAATTTCCAGAGGCTTTTGAAGCTCATTTACGGTAAATTAAAAAATTGATCTTCACACTGCTCCTCTTATTGTTGCTCCTTTTGTTCAGTTCGTTAATGCTTGGGCCTGACTCTTCTTCAACTTATTGCAATAAGAAGCAGGTGTACGAAAAAAAGATGATTGATTCCTGATAGCCCGTGTCCTTGAATCTATCATTGTGCTTCCAGGATTTTCATCATTTACATGTACATGCTGAATTTCCTGTGCAATATGCTCATTGTACATGTTTACAAGTTTTAGAAAGATTACCACCAAAGTATGATCATGTCAAATAGTTGATCTGCAGCCACGCACATTGGTACCAGTACAGACATTCCTGTATCTTCTAAAAAGCATACTTTATTAAAATGATTGGCAAAACATGAGTATTTTCCTGCTTGCATCACCTGTGTACTGAGGATCTGGACATGACCTCTGAAGCTTTTTGGGTACTAGAGCAAGATTTCTATCTTCTGAATAATTCGGCTTGAGCAATGTCAAAGTGTTTCATCCTATGCATTACTGAAATGTGGGAAAAACAAACTTTAGCTTCCCACGTGAAGCTTGGACACTGCTCATGGTATGCAGTGTCACTAGCACGTTGCGAATATTGTAGTAAACTGGAGTGGAATCGATTTCAAAGTCTAGGAACCTGAAAGGCTTATGGGAATATAAGTACATCAAGGTGGAGCTGACAAGTTCCTAGAATAACAGAGTGCAGTGAGCTTTGTGAGATAATGGTAAATATCAACATGATGATTAAGTTGGTTGAAAAGACTTGAAGCGACATAGTTTACACCTATTATTGTGGGCTGAAAAGTTAGCGTGGCTAGAAAAGACTGGCCCACTGTATTTTATGTGAGGGTTGAAAATTAGGGTGGCTTATACATAAATGATCTATAAATATTCAAATGTTAGGTGTTAACATGATATTGCGAGCTTTAGTATGATGTTGCTATTTTTAGTGTTACATTGATATTATGCTTTCAACTCATAATAATTCATCTTCTTGCAAAAAACTTTGATTCCATATTCTTGGCTTGAATATATGATACTATAAGCTTAGAAATGGTGTGGACTAAGAAAAGTTACATTGATGAAAATATAATTATGATATGTCAAAACTATAGTGGACCACAATAATAGATGTAAAAGGTGTACATGGCACGGCGTTCTGCATTAAGACAATGAACTTCTCTCTAATCGGGTTGTAAATGATGCATTCATGTACAAACTGTGTTACACTTTTAACAACGTTGTAAGTGCAATTTTCAATCAGATTTCTGATGATGCTTCATCATAGATTTGCTAATGCAACACAAGTTTTGTTGTGTAAATCTAATTGGTAGAAGTTGGAGAGCATGCAAAACGAATCGAATAACACCCACATACCTTAAGCCCTCCGCCTATGCATTGAACCCTCCTTTAGTCATGGTAAATGATAGTGCACATTTGTTGATTTTTGGATTGAATACATAGGTCCTCTCAATTGTGTTCATTATTGAGTGTAGAGTGGTTATTAATACTCATAGATATAGTCTGATCTCTTTTAAACATGTGTCTTTATAGTGTTTGCTTTATGGTCCTCATTGAGCCACATACCAATCAAATACAGGGGTCCGATCAAGAAGAGGAACCAAATGACACATGCGTACCTTTCATGCATAGAGAACTCGCGTATAGAGCAAACAAGTACATGCTTTGTGGGTGTCACCAATACCAAGACCACATGCCTTCTTCGTAGCACGATACCGTACGTTGCAAGCATATTCATCACAAATGAATTTAAAATTTGAGCAAAGTTTCGTGTGTTGCGTTAATATTAGTTGATTGTGTCATCTCAAACAATAATTTAGCATTTTAGCAAGAGACGGTTTCATATGCAAGTATACTTCTCATCCATCCAACATAAAAGCCTTGAAATGGCATGCAATCCAGAGGTTACTTTTTGAAGTTGATTTGACATTGAAATCAACTTTCATGACCCCGATTTAGTTTACTTGATGTCATGTGAGACGAATTGGCAACAAACCTATAGGGGGTTGAGTCTTTATGTTGGACAAATGAGAGGTACGCTCGTATACGAGAATTCCCTCTCTCCACATTTTAGTATCAAAGTGTCGAACATGTTCATAACCTACGGTATTGTTTCCAACTAATCCTTGTTGCTTTGTCTCTACTTTTCTAGAGGAAGTTTCCGAACATGTTGTGAATACTACTAAACACACTACGAGAGCCGGACCATAGTACAATGCTAGAAAACCAAAGTTGAGAGCAAGACTTAGTTAACCGCCAAAACGCGGCCAAAGTGAGATGGTTGGAAGACTAGTAGTTAAGATTTTCGATCTTGACTTGTCCACGAATGAAGGAGTCCACATTTGTGACTTGGGGATTTAAGACATAAATGGGCACCATGAAATCTCGATAATTTCTCGCTCCTTTACCCACTACCAATTAAATCTATCCAACCACGCATGCTTAGAGATGCTTGCATCATAGAAGTAGGTTGTGTTTTCTTCCTTTTTCCCTTTTTTTTCTTCTTCCAAATAAGTCCGTACCATGAGGCAAGCCTACAAAAGTTGAGGATTTTAACAAAGTTAATGACATAAGTTTCCAAACAATTGATCGATAGCGTACTTCTAGTCTAGCAATTGTTGACCTTGTCCTCTATAAAGTTCACACCAATGTTGGTTTGGTATTGCTTTTTTCTTCTTTTTTGGTACAAATAGGGTAAGGATGTATGATGGTTTTTTTATAATTTTTTTTTTATAATGATTATTTGATTAAGTACCATTTTCAGGTGTATATGTCATGTAGGAACCTTCACACCTAGGCAAAATTGTTCTACCATCAATATGGTTGAGAATGATACTGATCCAAATAGTGACTCTAGTTTACAAAGATGCTCTCACCTTGACATACCCACCAAATATCAACGTATGACTAGTAATTACAATTTTGATCACCCCTCCCCCTACGCTTCAAGTTTGCTCGACAAGAAAGTTAAGTTATTAAGCTCCTCGTTAACAAGGAGAAATATAATAAGTAAATGGCAAGGAGACATCCTTGATGAACTCCTTTGTGGATTTGGGAAATAGGAAGTCTACCACCCGTCAACATTGATTGCCACTTCCGGTCTTTGGGGTAAAAGCTTTTAGTCATGTGGATGAAATCTACATGCACTCCAAACCTTTCAAGAGCATCAAACATAAAATCTCCGTGCATTTGGTCATAGGTTTTGGCAAAGTCAAGTTTCAAGATACATCACTTTCTAAAATATCACCAAAGCTAAGTTTGTTGGAGAGAATCAAACATTTCTCTAGATTGATTTTGCTGTTAACCATCCATTGTACAATGCGGGAGGCTAAGGTGGACATGTGTCCATGCAAGAAAAAGTGCCAAGTGGCTAAACCGTTGATTAGATTTGTATCCAAGGGCCGGTTCACACAGAGTCCCAAGTCTTAAGTCCTACTTGAGGTCAATCTGTGCAATCTTAGCCGTTGAGAGCATGATAGTTGGGACTTATCTTACCACTTCACAGGGGTCCCAAGTCCTAAGTCCCAAGTATGACATGGATGCCTACATGGCATCATTTTTTGGAGGTGAGGCTTGGGACTTGTGTTGAGAGCTGGGTCGAACAAAAAGCTAGATCCAACCCAAGTCTTCCGAGAAAATTAGCATAAATTAATCAAGATCTGACTTTGATGATAATTAACCATATTTTCATGGTGTCTTGAGGCTCAAAAGTGGGGATTTTGCTTCCATGTTGGGACTTGCTAACATAACATAACATTACTTAGTTGCGTTGACTTCAGATTCAATCTAAAGTAGTGGGATTCCGGCATCCGGAGTCTTTATTCTAGAATCTACTGTTAGGCCCATGAACACAACTCAACAGTTGAGTAGTGTTATGTAAGTGGGACTTGGGACTTGGGACTTGGGACCCCATGTGAACCAACCCTAAGTACACAATAAGTGGTGAATTTTATGACTATAAGAAGGGAAAAAAAAGGGGAAAAAGGGAAAGAAAAAAAAAACCAATAACATGTTGTCGGTATGTGGCCCAACCAAAGCAAGGGGCAATGAGGAATTGAAAGCTAGGGGCAAGGCTAGAAGAATTGGGGTAGGGACATGGTAGGACTTACAAGTCATGTGCACATTCTCTTGACAATCATGATCGTTGTTACTAAATTGAAGGATGCATTTGGATTATCAATGCTATCAATACATTAGGTACTTCTTGTGTTAACTACATTGAATATCCCAATTAGTGCGTGTTACTATTTGGAGTTACGTATCGCAATAATGTCTTACTCAGGAGTTCAATTGTTACTAATAGAAAGCTCAATAGATTGTTCGGACATTATAGAAGATAACGACTTTTTTTGGTAAACTATTGCATCCCTCATTAAATAGTTCTAGCATTGCGTAACTTCAAATAGTAACACGCACTAATTGGGATAATCATTGTACTAGCTGCATTTTTTTTTATTCAATTGATTCTTTGTTGTTTGTATGCCTTTGTTTTTCTCTTAAAACACATAGTCACAACCTTGGGACTTACAATAATTGCATCGAACACAATGTATATGAGAGCAAAGGAAAACCCAATGAATGGGTAATGTAGGAAAGGAAGGGAGAGAAGAGGAGGAGGAGGAGAACATAATTACAAGGAAGGAGGAGAAGAGGAAAAAGAATGGCGAGAGGGAGGAACTAAGGGAGAAAGAGAAGAGTGACTTCACTTGTTTTTGTTGGACATATGTGAACATCTTACCCTGGGGGGTGCACTCCATTGTCAAGTTGAACACCACATGCGATAAAAAAAAAATCTACTTTTTACATAAAGCATCACCAAAATGGGCCAAAATTTTATCAATTTTTTTCATGAGTAGATATACATGGTATCTATTACATAGTAAAAAAAGGTAACCAAATTTTATGATTTTTTTAATATATAAAACATACCGTTTCTAACTAGAATGACGCATAATTGAACTAAAACAATTACTAAACAAAAAGATGACTAAAAATTTCAAAAAATATATACAAAAGATATTATCAATGGTTATGTATATGTAGAAAAATATCATAATTCTTAAAAATATCTATAGCATAAAATATAGGGTAGCAAACTTTTATTACATGTGGTTATGAAACGTAAGGGGTTGTGATCGCCCTGAACATCTTACTCATTATGTGACACGTTTATAGATATCTTCCTTTAAACATCACAAGATATATCTACGAGCATATGAAACCTGGATAAGTGACTTACATCACTAGAAAATTGTCTTACGTCATTGGGAAAAACTGCAAATCTATCACAATGATAGATATGTGTATTTCTTCCAACAACGTAGAAAATTTGTGAAAGACTCATATGCTTGTAGTGTAATGTCAAGGAGAGGTCCATTGTTTGGACCACATGTGAATATGTAGAGGTGAAACAAGTCCAAATCATATGGCTTCATTCCGAGGCCATGGATTTGGACTTGGTGTGATAGAGAGAGTGATGGGAGGAATTTGTAAAGGATCGACCAATTCTCTTTAAATTGGGCCTTTATTTACGACAACCCAAAAGTCGGACTCTCAAAAAGAAATATAGTTAGACCAAGATGGCTGCAATTGTGACACATGTACATGAACACTAGCCGAGTTTGTGGCTTTACTTATACAAAAGTTGTATGTCTCCGGTCAAGGAGTCGTGGCAACCATGTAAGTTGAAGATGAAAACATTGGGTATTTTTTTATGGCTCAAAGTACACTAAATATGATATTTAGTGTGACAAACTGTTCAGAGTTACATGTTCCTATATCTTTTTATGATTAATGTACTTTTTTTACCAAGTAAAGATGTTAATGTTCTATAGTGTCTAACAACCAATTCGACCATGGTTGGTAAAAATTTGAGATGTATAGTAGATAGTTATCGCATTGCGTAATTCCAAATAATAGGTCACACTAAATATCATACTTAGTGTAGTGTTGTTCAAGTAGATTTGACCTCCCCCCCAATAATAGCATCAAAGGTTCTAAATTATTGTTATGACATTAAGTTGGTATGAACCAGCCATGAATCTATAGGGCCCGATAGATTTTTTACAGGACCCCTGAGGGCCAATTCACACACGAGCCAAGAGCCATGACCATGAAATTGTGAGAGCCCAAAAGAAAGTGTTCAATGGCCGTCCCAACACACCTCCAAAATCATGTTGTGTGGTCACGGATCCTCAAGTGTAGTGTGAAGTCATACGTGACCGGGCCCTCAACCAAATGCTATTTCAATGACCTATTCATGCGGGTCGTCACACATGATAAAATAAAATAAATCAACGGTTGTGAGCGTTCGGAGTGCCATGGTCTCCCGGTTTTGTGTTAAGCCTCCCTCCAAGAAGTGGTTCTTGAAAATAGTCCAAGCGACCATGAAACATGATCCATTTGATGCCATGTAAGAATCCATGTAGACTTTGCATCCATCATGCATCCAAATACTCTGTTGGTCCCTCAAGCGTAGTGTGAAGTAGTGAAATTGGACCGGCTCCGCCTTTCCCACCAATGAGAGTGCTTGAAATGTATTGGTCACGGGCCCTCAGTCTCGTGTGTGAAGTGGGCCTGATATGGTTGTCACAAATATTAAGTTCATCGAATCTATTTAACTTTGGACTCATGCAAAGTGTTTAATACACTTGAGCACATTCACATTACACTACCATGTGTCAAATGGGCAATCGATTTGCCATTATACTCATACATTGGAACGCGTCATTGAGTCTTTAAACATTGACTTTCCATCTCGGCTTCATATTTTGACCATGTTGAATCACCTTTGCGCTATTGCAACGAACTACATCGTTTTTAGTATTTAGCATCACTTTCTACTTGGATTTATGCAATGCTCGAATTTATCGTTTCGTATATAAGTGCTCCCTCAATAACATCCTCAAGAATACAAGTGCTATGATGTCGGTGTAAACATGTAAAGCACCCCTTCTAATGAGCAACATTGTTGTGGGGTTGGTATGGAACTGTCGTAAACGTGAAGGAGGTATTGGAACAAATTGAATTCCTTTCAGAAACATAGAGGAAATTAGCAAATTTTAACAGTGTTGATTTCATCACAAGACACAGGGTGAATAATAATAATATGTAGCACTCCAGAAAGAAAGAAAAGAAAAATTACGCCAGTACGTAAATACCGGCATGAAGGTGAGCCCGTTGGCCTAGTGCTGATCACGGTATTCCGTGATGCAGCATAGGTTTTATGCCTCCGTTAGTAGTTCCTGTAGCACTCTTAAGTACACTAGAAACTAAGTTCGTCTCGTGATAGTATACAACATTTTTCAGCAAGGTTAGAGTGTTCTATATATATATATATATATATATATATGGTGCCAAAGGAACTAGCTTGGAATTGGAGGCTCTAAGGGCCACTTCACACATGAGCCAAGAGCCGTGACCTTGTAATGGTGAGGACCCTTCACTCTCATCCAAAGGTTGTACCATGGGTGTTGGGAAAGTTGTTTTATGTAGTCACGGGCCCACAAGCATAGTGTGAAGTGAGAATGGACCATGTTGCGGGACCATTGCATTTTTTGTTGGCGGAAAAAGAGGGGAGGATTTGGTTTTGTAATGTAACTATACCTAGTTACCATCCTACGATGACGAGGCGTCCTCAACGACGAGGCTAATTGACAATATGATATTGTAAAGTAACTACACCTAGTTGCCATCCTACGACGACGAGGCGTCCTCAACGACAAGGCTAATTGACAATGTGACATTTAATGTATACCATGATGACGAGGTTGGGTGTATGGACACCTAGTCATCGACGGTAGTGTCATTGTAAGGTAAATACCAATATTGATGGATAATTGAATATTCTAACCACATGTGCCAGTGTGTAAGCGGAGGATGATGGGAGCTAGACAACTCCTAGTTGAAGATGGATGGATTGGAGTTAGACAACTCCAGATTGACAACATGTGCACTGGAGTTAGACAGCTCCGCATATAGTGCATTGGAATTAGACCATTCCATATTGAGAACATGTGCACATGAGTTAGACAACTCTCGATGAGGTGCATTGGAGTTGGACCGCTCCAGAATTGGAAAGATGAATGTTATTCATTGGAGTTAGACAACTCTTAATGAATAGATGGATCTAGTTGGAATTAGACAATTCCAACTAGAAGAATGAATGGATGAATTTAGTTGGAATTAGACAATTCCAACTAGGAAGAAGGATGGATGAATCCAATTGGAATTAGACAATTCCAATTGGAAGAATGAGATTGAGATAAGAGATGGAAGAAGGTTCTAGAAGAACCAAAGATAGAAGATTCATAGTAGAACTAAAAGATAGAGCTATGAATATGATATTTTTACTATATGTAAAGATAGAAAGTAAAAGTAGTGCTTCGGCATAAGAAGAAGCTCGGGGGAGGAGAGAGGACCTTTGGTCTCTCTCCTATGGTCGGGTGGTTGAGCTTTAACCAAAACATACTTGGTCTATGATTGTTTTGGGTTGATACGTGTTAGTGTGGAAGTTGGTGATAAACCGGTGAGAGGTTCGTTACAGGTTTAATATAATATGTTTCAAAATTTATCAATTTAAGAGAATTACTTGGTGGTGTTTGTGTGTCCTGGAATCTGCCATGTTGGAAAAAAATATTTAAAAAATCCATGGTCTCCTGGAATTTTATTCAGGCCCACCTCTTCGAGGTGGGTCTGACGCAAATTCCGGTAGACCATGCACCCTTATCCACAACCTGCCATGTAAGACTCCATGTAAACTTTTCATCCACAAACTTTTCTTTGGGCCTTTAGGCCTTCACCTCCTAATGGGAAGTGAACTTGGACGGTCTCCGCCGTTTCGACCAATGAGAGCTCTTGCATTGCCATGGTCAGGGGCCTTCAGCCTTGTGTGTGAAGTGGCCCTAATTCTCGAACAACAAGCTTGAGTTCAAATATTCTTTTACTCATCAGTCCGAGTCGGGTTTATGGTGGCTGGGTAAATCACTGTCAAAAGCTCTACTAAATGTTGTAATTAGTGTCACCAGTTCTATTTGTTTGGTCAATACTAATTTCAAAAACACCTGTGTAGTGTCATCAACGCTAAATGTAAACGTCATATCATTCGTCATTCATTATTAAAAAAAAGTTTAAAAAAGAAGAAGCATTTGGGCATTTTAGAGCTTCAATGTTTCCATTATTGTCACTTACTGAGTGACTTTTCATTCATGACAAAATATCATTATAGTAAAGGTAAGATGCAGAATATACCAAGCTAAAAGCGGATAAACTAGAAAGGAAGTTGGGATGATAACATTTGTAAACTTGTTCATAAGAAGTGTCATTAGGAAGTTTATCACAGTGGCATAAAATAACATATGACACTAAATAGAATGTTTAGTGTAGCTTCTTGAGCCACATACCGGACATCCCTTGTGCCCGACAACCCCTACATTCCAACACCTTTGTTCATGACATGACCCACTTGTCCCATAGCTATGTTCAATAAAGCCACTTTGGGTTTATATAAGAGCTCGTGGCTATGAGCAAGGTGAAGCCTCTCTCTCTAGCATAAATCAATCGACCCGGTAACAAAATATAACCTCAAAAGAAAATTACCTTAGGGTTAGGTAAGTTTTACCTAATAAACATCCACCATAGATATTGTGCTATGCATCTATGGCCAAGGATTATTATCTAATCCTATATTAAGTGAAAGAGGACATGAGAACCTTCTTTCACAGGCTAAGCCACAATGGCAGTTTACCCTAAGTAACTTTTGGGATTAGTGTAAGTGGTGCAGACTAGTTAAGGTGGGAAGTGTGTGTAACTTGCCACAAATTTCGGTCGCACAAGGTTCAAATGGCTAAGGAACATGTAGAATACTCATTGGCAGTATGTCTATTCAATGATAGAAAATGTATGATTATGTTGTACATGATTTGTGTGACATAGATAACAATTGGGTTCTCTTATTATTCACCTCATGTATGTTACTAACCCTCTCTTTGGATTTGGTTGGTGGCATGTGGCATAGGTGAGGTAGACTATTCACAAATTTGATGACACCCTTAGGTTTTGTATATCATCTTCTTTCAACAATAATATGTGTATGTTGCTTAGATATTCTACAAGATGATTTGGAATACAAAACAATTATGATTTGTGATAGAACTTTGAAGTACTTTTGAACATGTCTTATATGCTATTTTGAATTTGACTTTGTAAACTTTGGATATGGAATGCAACACCTTACTTAAGGGTACAAAGGATGAAACCTCAATAGTTTGAGTGACTAAGGTTTTAACTTATTTAGATGCATACCGAGATGAGACAGTCACAAAAGTATGGAGATAGTTATGTAGAGATATGGTCATGAGGGATGGTCCCACCCACCCTCGCGGGTTTTGAAAGGTACATAGATATGTAGCAGAATGGGTTGGCCTTTGAACAAAAGGATGTATTAAGAAATGACTAAGCTTGAAAGTAAACATGGATCTACTCAAGAAATGCACAACTGTCTCCAGATAAACATGTTTGACCAAATCTAATCTAATAACAACCGTTTATTGCCTTCATCTTTTTAACTACAAGGTTTGACACATTAAGTTATCACTGCAATGTCACAAACATTGTTGTACACCATGTGACATAACATTACTTAGCAATATGGGCCCTCGGAATACACTCTAAACTCTATAATATCAGGCTTATGGCAACCAAAGTGCATGTGATATTGAGGAGTTTTGTAGTGTTAACATGCATGCATGATAAAAGAGAATTAGTGTAGCTTGTGACATTATGGAATAACACAAAGTCAACATTGCAATAACGATAATAATTACATTGTGATGTTTGTGAACATATGGTTTGAATTCTATGGTGGTTTATTTTAATGTCAAAATATGTGATATATGGAAGGGAACATGATAACAAGGAGTGAAATTCGAACCAAGAACATCCATTCCTTAGGATTTTGGGATATAAGAGGAGGAGCGATATTAAGAAGGTTGATATTACGGAGTTCAGAATGTATGATAGTGGGATGTTGGGAGCTCAGTTCGAATTTGAGTTTTCATGTGTGTTACCGAGCATCCCATTGTTATATGCTGAGGGTATATAAAATGAGTGTTGATTGGTAAGTAATGTTATGGAAGGTTCCAATAACTAGCCCAATATAGTTAAATCCCCGGATCCAAGTGGTGGAAAAGAACAAACCCAACTTGCTCAACAATGTTATGTAATATCATATGGAACCTTTTCATAAGTTATGGCCCAAAGACCTTATTAGTCTAAAAAGAAAGAAAAAAGGGAAGAAAGTAAAACAAAGATACACAACCCACATTGGAATTGCCATTGGCGTAAATTACGGTGTTACTTCATTTTCGAGTTGGTCTAAGTTTATATGTAATCCCCAAACGGGCATTATGAGAATTAGAGGGACAACGATGATCACTACTTCCTTTCAAGGTGAACACCTTGCACGGGCACAAACAAGCCAACCAATGCCTATCTATCTCCCTTAAGGGGAAGCCCCTAGGTTCCCAGTCCCACATGATAAGTTGAAAATATCCGGTTCATCGAAATACCCCCCACTATGATGGGGTGGACCATAGATGGTAGGGTGCACTGTATTCAAGTGCTAGGAAGGTCACCCATCCAATGTTCCAATATGTATTATGTATGCATCCTTCAAAACTTCAATGCTTGGACTTCAAGTATTCAAATCAAATGTTGAAGGTCAATTCCCAAGGAATTTAGGAATCAAGGGCCACTTTATACATGGCTTGGTACCGGCTTGAGCACCAGCCCGATTCATGTGCGATTAAGCCCTCAATCCGGGCCAATTTTATCAACTTTTGCGGGCCCAACCTTCTCCACACGTAAAGTGACAAGGCCCAATATTAGGTCCCGGTGTTCTTGAGGGAAAAGTGTAGTGAAGAGAATTAACTTTTCATGGACCGACAATAGATATGTCCATTATCCAACAGGTGCGGCCCAATCCGGCCCATGTTGAGACTATGGGCTGAAGAAAAACTCGCCCCAATTTCATCAAGCCGGCGTGAAGGTTTGGCGCCAAAATCGTGCCACCTAGGATGCCACATGGGATGAGGGAGTGTTCGGGCCCAACTCTAGTATAAAACCCTTGGATCGGATTTGATGAAACCTATGATCGGAGAAAACCAGTAGTTAGTCACAGATGAACCGGTTGAGTTTGAGAAATAACCGGTCAAAGTTCAAGACTGCATGAAAACTTACCGATCATTTTAGAGGAATTTATAGAATATACCCCAATTTAATAAAAGAAAACCGAAGGATGTCAACATGTAACCAATTGGACTTGCAAACACTCAGATCTCAACCAATTATGCCCACAAATCTCCCCGGTCACTACATGAAACCAAGCGATCCTATTGGCCCAAATTTATGGAATTATGTCCAGCCCTCAATCCGGCCCCAAGTATGAAAGTGGCACTAAATGTGGGCATAAAATTTGGCTTTATAGATGGAGGACACTCTAGCCCAGCAACCACTTGCTAAAACAAAACCAATTAGTTACCGCTCACATGATCAAATCAACCAAGGTATGGGGAGATTTTTGGGCATAATCCTAGTGTTTCCAACTCCAAACCGGTCACATGTCGACACTTTTCGGTTTTCCTTTACGAAATTGGGGTATGTTCTATGAATTCCTCCAAAATGGATCTCACTTTCGACCAGTTATTCGGCCACCAGTTATTTCTCAATCTCAACCAGTTCATCTGTAACTAGCAACCAGATCTCCCAGTTCATTGAGATCAATCTTCGTTTTTAGTATGACCGATCCTCCCCACCTATGTTCGGGGAAAACCGACGGCTAGTTCATTATCAGCCGATGGATTTCCCCTCATGGCCGGTCTAAATTTCCAACCATCGGATGGCAATCCGACTGTAATTTCAATCCTCCGGCAATTAGCCAATGGACCAGAAAATGTCCCGGAAATGAAGCCGATTCTTCTTGTGAGTTACTGGATTTCAGCCGGAAGCATCCAGAGCGCTATTTGTCTGGGGCATCTGATGATGCACTTGAGGAAGTACCCTAAACCTTAAACTTTTTGAATTATGCAACCTTTCCATGACCAAATCCAATTGCTTCTATGAAGATTTGGGGGACCCTTGGCCTTCAAGCGGTGAAGGCATTGCTAGGTTCAATTCTTGCCAAGGATATTAACTCTTCAAATTTAAAGTTTTGAACATGCCTTTCTTTTCACTTATTCAAGATTTTGTACTAAGAAATTATTTCTAACAACTTTTCATACATTTTTTAAACAATTAGTGCCAATATGAATTCCATTTAATCGGATATTGGCCAATGAAAATATGAAAATATAGGCAATTGGCCGATTGATTTTACAAAAGACCGGCTCTTGCCGATGTAAATTGGGAAAAATCCGACCCTTCGTAGCAACTACCGGCAATTAGCCACTAATGGGGCATTCCCACTTGACATTAGTTAGAAGTAGTTTTAGTCTAAAAGGGGTTTTAGTTATCTAGGGTTCACACATACGGCTCTTTTTAGTGCCGAGCCTAGGTGGCAAATGATGTGGCATGGCTTAAAAGTGGAGGTTTTAAGCCTCAACATCGGTACCTAAACATGAGGCAAGAATATAGGAACTTTAAAAGTGTCGCCTCCCACCCTTGTGATTGGTTGCTTTTTAGTCTTAGCTATGAGGGCACGAGGAGTTCCATTAACAAAAACCGATGGTAAGATAGGTGAGTAGTAAGGCATTTGGGGATGGGGCAAAAACTACCCAACAGTCATTGCTTGGTAGCTAGATAAAACCATGAACATGTGTGAAAGCTACTACACTAAAACCTACTCCACAATCTGCGGAGCAAGTTCTTGTAGGTGCATTGGGATAGTCGGATGCCTCCGCTATAACCGAGGGAGCTGAGCTTTACCCGGTTTTTAGGAAATGCTTTGGGTCTTAACTAAAGTCAGGTGGGAAGGGAGCATAACTTAAGGCTTCAAAAACTTCCCGAACTCTGCTCCCCACTGTAGTCTCCTTGGTTGTGTATTGTACAAGAGAAAGTGGTGTCTATGTGGTCGTGCAAATGCCTTTGGTTATGGGTTAAGTAAGTAAAGCCAAAGACAAAGTAATCGGAGTTGACGAGAGATTTGCTCAAACCCTAGTGGGTCGAATTCAAAAGTGCTCAAAATTATGTTCACGATTGTTCACACCTTACTAGGGTTTCTTGAGAATTATATCGTTGACGATCGAGGGTGGTTTGGCTTTGTGCTCAGATTGAAACACTAAAACATTGGAACTCTTAAACACTGAAATATTGAATGTGATAGTTATCAGGTTTACTTAATCAAACGACTGTTGGACTCCTTTCCAAAAGGCTGCCATTTGGCATGTGATCACATGCCTTGCTATGGTAGTGCATTTGATAATCAATAAGAGGGAAACTTGGGTCCAAAACCTCCTATAGCCTACAAATTCAAGAGGCCCATGATGAGCTTCAAGGTGTCATACGAAGGGGGTTCAAGATTTCTTCTTCGCATTCTTGGCTTAAACAGTAGAAAAATGATTACATTGAAAAATTTAGCACAACTATCAAAATAATTATTTAAATCGGGACATACATATAGGCATGTAAATCGAATCATTGGGAGTTTGGAGCTTGTATGAATGACGTAAAGTATACTCCAAAGAGTAAAACTCAAGGAAGCTGATGAGCGCTCCAAGAGTCTACATTTTGGGGAAAAAAATCTAGAACCCAAATGTAGAACCTAACAAGAATGAAAACGGAGGTCCTTGGGGACTAACACCGTACTGCAACAATGGATAGACTCATAAACTAAACGAAACTAACATGTCTATTGTTAATTCATTCCCAAAAACATAGGGTCCCTTTCCGTACATCTACCTTTACTTCAAAGTTATTATAAGCCTTTACGAATGTAAACATTAGAGAAGAACAATACCTCCCACTTATGTACACTATGTAAGTTGTTGTCTCAAACAATACCCCATTTTACACTCACATTAATTCATATGCGGTCTGAAGAGTCCACTACATGAGGCCTCGGTCCTTTCAAGGGACCGTTATACTTTTATAGTCTACATGATCATTTGTTCGAGTCCTAACAAACATGAAAATCATATTCACTTGATCTATGTGATTGAAGCTAAGTTTAGCCCAACTAGTTACAAAGGAGAAATGAATGTACAGCCAAATGCACCAACAATATATACATGCAAGAACATTGTGCATTAGAATGTTGAATGGTGTCACTAAAGCCACTTTTTATTATTGTTATTTACATCTGAGAATTTGATGAAAAAATTAGATATTGGAGCTTTGGGTGAATAGCAAGTTCTAAAAGATAAATAGTAAGATACATGCTCTATTTTATGTACATCTCTATGTTCATCTTTGCTTCCGATAGTGCACAATGAAAGGGTAGAACCAAGTGCTAAGCTACACTAAATATGATGTTTAGTGTGACTTACTATTTGGATTTACGCAATGCTATATATATTTATTGTGCATCTCATATATTACCAACAATGTGAAATTGGTAGTTTGGACGTTATAGAGCATTGGCAACTTTACTTGGTAGAAAATCATTTCAATAGTAAAAAAGATATCGTAGACATGCTACTAACCGTGCATATTTGGGTTTCAAATGGTTTTCCACAAGGTGGGTTAAACCTTCTTTTTTTTTTTAATTTGTAATTAGTAAATGAGATGAGAGTATTGTGGTAAAATGAAATGACAATTGTATTTGAAAAGTTGTAACCTTTCTACAATCAAGTTCACAACTATATGCATCAATGTGTGATCAATGTGCCATTCACTAACCGTGCATGTTAGGTTTCACTAAAGGAGCTACAAATGTTGCCCTCTTCTTTGTAGGCATAGGAAATTGACGAGGTTTTGATATTGTCCTTTTGACTTGTGTAGCCATTTTCTTCTCAAGTTGTTGTTGAAATTTTTGCTTCTTTTTTGGCCCTGGCAAGGTCTGTTCTTTTCATCTTCATCAAATTGCTACATCTACACCTTGCTATGTGATTTGACTGAAGGAAACTCCATGATGAGTGTGAGTTGACAGTGATGTTTTAGGTCATTGGCGCGGTCATGATTGAGTTTGAGAGACATCGGACGGTTGAGATTGCATGTGATATAATTTGACGGCCGAGATTATAAGTACACGGTAAGTGGCATGGTGGAGTATCATGACATGCACGGTAAGTGGTGTTGCACGGTTAGTAGCATGTCTACGATATAGCACCGTGTAAATCCAAATAATGAGTCACACTAAATATCATATTTGGTGTAGTTACAATCGATGTCTAACATGCAACCGGTCGGACTTGGAAACACTTGGATCTTGATCAATTATGCCCAAATATCTCCCGGGACACTTGTCGCATTCCCTTGTAATCCTCTCCTCCTTTTGCCCCTTTCCTTCCTCCCGTTGCATATTCCCGGTCTTCCGGGACTCTTCCTTTGCCTCATGTGCATTGTAGTCACAAGAATTCTTGTGCATTTTAAGATATTTTGACAATGTGTTCAAGGAAAAGTAGAGGCATGCAAGAAGGGATTCAATGTTCAAGAAGCTTATTATTATTATTATTATTATTATTATTATTATTAGTTTAAAAAAAATGAGACAAAAGGTTGGCAAGCCAACGCCAAAGCACAGGAGGCAATTGGCCACCTGACAAGTTCTCTGGTCAAGTAGAGAGGAGATTTTACAGCCGGGAATCGAACCGCCAACCTCTTCCTTGAGGTTTGGATATCTGTCCACCATCATCCGGTAGTTTAGGGTCGTCTCAGACCAAAGAAACCTAGAATTCATGCAACCGTTAGTTTACACAAAACGTTACTATTGATGGTTCATGCCCTAATTCTTGTAGTTGTATCCATCCTTAGCTTCCATTTCCCTCATCACCTTTGCTCTTGTTGATGCATAAGATTTTCCAACTGAAGTTGACATTTCTCTTTTCAAATATAACCTACACCCTAAGCCCTCTGCAAATTGAGGTTGAATGTGCATCTTGGACAACATTAAAAGAAGATTGTCCACGCACCAATTTCATAATATTCTCAATCCACCGAACCATTGGCAAAGGGCTGCATAACGTTATGTTATGTTATGTTATGTTGCTACGGTTCTATTTTTGACTATATTATACTAATGATCCTAAATGGAACAAGGCCCACATGTTAAGACCAAGTGTTGGGTGCCTACAAAGCTTGGAGATGTGCCGATGCTTGCAAATGTGTATTTGAACTTTGAGCGAGAATGAATGGTATGATCAATAATCTACCTATCAAAGTTTCGCTTGACTTTTTGGATGGAGATGTAGGAGTGAGAGAAGGAATAGTCACGTACAAGCATATCTCTCATTCCTACAACATAGAAACTTGACTCCCCGTAAGTTTGTGACCGATTAAGGACCTAGACTAGACTAATTTGGAGTCGTTAAAACCAATTATGATATAAAATCAACTAAACATAAGAGAACGCATATTATTACGAGCTTATATGTTGGATGAATGAGAGGTACCCTCATATGCCACAATCCCAACCCCCCATGCAGTAGCTCGTAAAGGTTAAAAGAATCTATGTGCAAAAGAGTACCCAACCAAGCCCCAAAAAATCACCCTTTAATTAGGGTTTCCTCAAGCTCCATGCATCCTTTTGAAATTGTGGCCGACACATGCAATTGGGTTTTGGTGGGGCGTGTCCTTTCCAAAGCCACCGTTCTCAAGTGCCATATGATTCTAATTATGGTCCCACACGCTCTTGCCGTTACTAAGTAGATGGACGAACTTGCGTTACATTCTTCCCTACTAGTACGTAGTTTATAGAATTCCACCTTAAAGGATCACACTCAATATTTTGGGGCAAACCAAACCTCCTACGTTACTATCCATTCTTGGATCTAGAGTGAAAGTTTTCACCCGAAACACAATATTGAATCTAGATTGTTAGCTTGTGCAAATTCGTTAACGAAAACCTGAGTGTTATTGTTGGCTCACACAAAACGTTGTACAAGAAGGTGCCATACTTTTTGTGTCCATAATATTATTTAGCCACGTGAATTGATTCCGGGACCCAGGAATATGTGATTAATATTTTGTGGGCCCCTCAAAAAAACTAGGAATATTCGTTTATTATTCGTACATTCAAGCTGAATTTGGAGATTTGGGTGGAGTTATACTCCCGGCACTATGCACAAGAATTATTTTTCATCCCATGAATATTTGCAAGAAACGTTGTTCATCCCGGTATTATTCCCTAAGATAATCATAAAAAATACCAACCCTATTCAGAATATTCTTACTATTCAAACCGACACTATTCGTTACTCGTCTGGCAACATTTTCTTCCTATTTTCTAAGTTTCTTTTCATGAAGTTTAAGATAGTGTCAAATGCTAAATACAAAATGGAACACAACCATGCAGCTGAATAATGTTATGTCATTTTGATTAATTAAGATAAGTTCAAATTATGTGTTGCTAGAAATCACCCATCACCACTCTTCAAATTCAAGACCCATAAAATCTAGGACTGAAACATCTTGGTACATCCAAATCCGTAATATCAACCCCCAGAATGTCACACACTCTCTAATATCCCGAAACCCTAGGGAAGAGATGTTTGTAGTTCAAATCCCACTCCTTACTGTCACATTTCTCTCCCCTACATCACAAAATTTGTCATTAATGCAATCCACCAAAGAAGTCAACCCACACCCTCACATTGCGCCATGTGTCAACACGTGGAGTGTCTTCTTCTTCTTCTTCTTCTTATGCCACTTGTTGAATGTTGGTGCATGCGTCTGCCACATCGCCCAGGAAGGCCAAGTGGAGTGGACCACACTAGCGTAGGTGGTGGAAGACCGAATTCAAATTGTCCTCACATATGCTTTGTGTGATTCCATAATGTCACATACTACACTAATTCACTAGTATCACACATCCATGTGAACACTACAAAATTCCGTAATATCACGTTCACTTTGGGTGCCACAGGTGTGATACTACGGAGTTTAGAGTGTATCTATGTACATGATATCACCATATATGACACTTGTAATTTGTATAGAGTACCATGAAATGTGTACAGTCCTACCTCTTTAATACGACACTCGATAATACGACAACCTCGATATTATGACACAAATTTCGTAAACCAAACTTCCTAGTTCAAATCTACCTCTATACTACGACTATGACAATGTTAATACAACACTCCTAGACCCCCCCCAAATGTCATATTATAGAGGTAATAAATGCATTTATATGGTGGGTCCCACGCACTTATATATACATAAATACGTAATTTATTTTAAATTCATAAATCTTATACATATGAAGTTTGGATTAAGGAAGTTTAAATGTAAAATGATGAAATAAACATGAGAACCATGGGAAATAGGTTCTCTTTCTAAAACCCTACTCATGAAGACCAAAGAGAAAAATCGAGATTGATCAAGGAGTTCGAAGACCTGGCCCTTCTTATATCAAAATTGCAGCTTGGATCAGATGAGATGCCATTTGAAGAGTATGTGGTAATGGAAGGTGAAGACATCATTGAGGTTGAATATTGCATGTCAGAGTTGGTTGATATGGCCTTAGGACAGAGAATAGAGCCAGTTAGTTTGGACCTTTTTGCTGAGACTGTAAACCCTTTAGATGTTGATGAGAGACCTCCACCTATTGTGAAACTGACGGATGCTCAACAACATGCTCAACTATTAGCTACATTTTTTATGGACAATTCATTAGACTTCACTCCCGCAAATCTGATGAAATTGCAGGGCATAATAGAGAAGCTCAATAAGATATATGTTGCTAACTTGAAGTGGCAACATCAGCGGACTATTGATTCCTTCTTCAAGTCCACATAGGTTTAGTGAGGAGAATTTGCATATTTGTAATACATTTGAAAGAATACTCATTTTTACATATGGAAAAATATCTCAAGTGTGTTTTTATGAAGTACCTCGTTATTGTGACAACCAGGTCCAATTTGTCATATTATTGAATATGTGACACCTCGATAATACGACCTTTTTCTCGTTTCCCAAACGTGTCATATTAAAGAGGTAGGACTGTAGAGTCCTCATATTATATCGTATGTGTGTGCTATTGTATGTGTATGTGTATATACATATATATTAATAATAGTAAGGTTACATCTAGACTCTAGAGTGCTGAAGAAAGGATCCAATCTCATGACACGTGGCACCAGATTGGCCAACCCATTGGCCATAAAAGCAAAATAGATCCTGAAACAAAATACTGCAAAGTTCAACATCGTCTGAAAAGCTACAAAGGGTTATCCTGTTTTAGTAAACTAAAGCAAATAAGAAAAGTGACAACTCTATCCGAATCTTCCTGTTCTACTTTCTCCCTTTTCCTAGATTCCTCTATCATAGGGGAGCCATCCGCTCTTCAGATAGGCATTAACCCCCTTGTTGGGGTGACGTGGCGCCTTGTGGCCAATGAGGTCTTGACACTTCACCATTGTGCATTAGAGGGTTCAAGCTATGGGGCTCACCCAGTTTGAATGGGGCTCCAACAACTATTACCCTGCCCACACCTGCTGGTGGTGGGCAGCGGTGAATGGAGTTCGCCCGTTCATTGCCACCAGTAAGTGTGGGCGTCTACGCTCTCTCGTGGCCATCCCACCAGCAAGTATGTAATTTTTTTTGCCCCAGGAACCTTCGCGAAAATTTCTTTATCCACTCTGACTAGTAAAACTTGAGAAAAACGTGAAATCGTTCGGACCCAGTGATTGGGGAGATTTTTGGGCATAATCGATTGAGACCCTATTGTTTGCAAGTCCAATCGGTTACACGTTGGCATCCTCCGGTTTTCCTGGGATAAATCGGGGTATATTCTATAAAATCCTCCAAAATGATTGGTAATTTTCCTGCAATCTTGAACTTCAACCAGTTATTTCTCAAACTCAACCGGTTCATTTGTAACTAACTGCCGGTTCTCCCCGATCATAGTTCAGACCTTGGGCAACTAACCAATTAATTGAACTATTAGTTAACTACACTAAATATGATATTTAGTGTTAGATACACTAAATACGAACGCATACACTAAATATCACTAACCCTATGAAAGGAAGTAAAATTAACTATGAACTCAAACACTAAATTTTTTAATTAGAATTTGACCCAAGTTAAGTTGCATGGGTTAAGAGTCAACGTATTTGCAAAGGCAACCTAATAGTTGGTATGTAAACCACCTTATACTCATGTTTGTATGGAGGAATATTATACCACTTTAGCCACTAAGTTAGTGAGGTTGACCTGACTAGCGTGGTAACAGGCTTCTTTGATGCTTCAACCAGCCCTTCCCACATCCATTTGTTGACCCATCAATAAATATACAATAAGATTGATAACTACTTTTAAAATAGTATTTAGAGTCACATGGTAGTTTATGTCACTTATGTAATGACATTTCTTAGGAATATATTCACAAGGAGTGTCATCCAACTTTATAAGTACAAATGGCATATTCTACATCCTAACATTTTTGTAAGAAAATATAGTCATGGATAGTTGAAATTTGCATGAAAGATCAATTAGTTAGTGACAATATTTGCAACATTGAAAATCGACAATGTCCATCAGTTTTTACAACCCATCCTGCTAGAACAAGCTAGAAAATTGGTATTTTTTTAGCCCAATACTGGTGAGCCGGTGAGTTTGAAGCCTAACCAGGTTGAAGGTCGCGACTTCACAGTCTTTCGGTGCCCAAAATTACCAAGATGAGCCAGTGAGTATGAGGCCTAACCCGGTTGAAGTTCACAACTTCACAGTCTTTCGGTGCCCAATGTTACCAAGATGAGCCGGTGAGTTTGAGGCCTAACCCGGTTGAAGTTTGTGACTTCACGGTAAATTGGTGCTAATAGTACGAATTGTTTTTTTTCGAAAAGTTACTAAATTTCCTGCGAACAGGTGAGCGGCGCGAACCTTGCGCCTAGTCGCTGCTGCTGCCGAATTTCGGGAGAAAAGTGGCTCCCTGCTGGTGGGGGCCTGCAATTGGCCCTCCCACCAGCAGGTGTGGGCATGCTTTATGTAGTACTGAATTCATGTTTCCAAGCTTGATCATCTAGATTGATATTTTTTTTTTATTATTATCTTGGCACAAATTGAAAATTCAATTGCAAGAAAGGAACCAAAAAACAACGACCTCGGGAGAACCAATGCAAACCGAGGGGAGATCAAGAATAGATTGATAGAATATTTAACAGAATCTGTTACAAGTGAGGAAGAGTGAAAATCCTCGGAGTGGATACATTACTGCAGTATATCATAGCATCCATATGTACACAACATGTATTTACATCTAGGTTATTTGTCAAGTCCAACTTAACATTATTAAGCATCCAGATGATGGTCTCTTTTCTAAAGAAAGAGGTTACAATTACAAAACTCGCCTAGTACATGGTCCCATGGAACGCAGCCAAGGAGCTAAGTGATGCTATAATTTTATTTTATTTACTTCTCCTTCTCATTAATCCTTTCTTTTCCAAGCTTTCTTGTGATGGGAAAGTACTTTATAACCTCCCCCCCCCCCCCCCCCTTACCTTCTCTATCTCGAGCTCGCAAACATATACATGATATGAATGTTCAGTTCAATGAATGGGGAGAATCGATTTATATATATATAAAACCTAGAAGATGTCAACATGAAATTGGTTGGGCTTGGAAACACTAAGATCTCAACCTATCATGTCCAAAAATCTCACTAAACATTGGTTTGAATCCAATATGAGAGACACCCATCACATGGTCAATGAACTTTGACCTTATCTACACTAAGCACATGAGCTCCAAAAAAAATTATTTTTAAAATGATGGTAGTGGGTTCCAATCAATACTAGGGGTGTTGGAGCAAAGAATGATGTGGCAATTGCATGGTGGACTTCCTATATAACTTTCTAACACATCATTAAACACTCGATCATCCCCTTACAAAGAGCATGTGTGGATGTGTGTGCATGTGCAAGTTGGTGTTGGAAAGGTGGTGTTGGGAAAGAAAACACTAGGATCTTATATATTCAAGTATGTTTTCTACTCATTTGGACCGACTTTTGACCTTCCAATACATATGTGCCCAAATATGAGCACACATGGGCCCCGCTACAATGTCCACGTGGCATTTGGTCTTTAGAAGTAGCTTATCATTTGGGAAGACTCCAAAAAGACTTGAAAACACCCATGGGAAATTCTAAAACTTGTATCTAAGTAAACTTGGACATATTCGTAATTTTTTTTTTGTTACTTTCACTATGGGCAAATCCGTCAATACACTTCCAAATTATACACAAATTCATAGGAGATATGTGAACCCTCAGTGATTACTTGAATACTATGGTATAAAAGAATACAATGAAGAAAATCATTTCTTATGCTATTTGATGTTGATTCCGTATAAATCAATAATACAATAATGAAAAATATATTAAAAATATATATGATATTACCATAATTAGCTTTGCATGTCCTATCAAAGGATCCTATGATACAATTCTTTCGGAGGATCGTACAATACAATTCATCACGCTTTAGGATTAGGACTTAGTCCAATTTTACTTAAATATCAATTCTAAGGCCTTGGGCACATCGTGTCTACCTTGACTACAAGTGCTTTCTTTGTTTAGTGTGGGCCACACTATTTTCAACACCCATACATTATTATTGAACTGACCTAATAGTGTGACACCATTGTTTGGAATGCATGTTGAAAAGTGTGTCGTTGAACCTAAGAGTTTTTCTTAGATATTATATCAAGGTTGGTTTTCTTTATCAAACCTCCACTCAAATCATCTTCAAATGACAAAATGTTACCCTCGTTCAAAAAAGGCAATATACCTACTCAAACCAACTCATAAATATTGAAACCATTATTTTGTGATGTTTTGGGAAGCTTTGGAATTTGAGGCAGCGGTGCCACAACTGTGCACCTTCCACATGGATTTATACCCTTACCACATGTCCAACTAAAAATTTCAATGGTAAATGTTTAGGATATGTTGTGTTTGAGTGTCATGCAAATTTTAGAATAATTAGGATTGTACTAAAGTTGTAGTGCATGGGAGGGGCGGGGCTTTTCTTCATGGTCGGAACCGTCATCCGGTCACAGACAAAAAGCACCACTCCTCCATGTAGAAGAGATAGAGGTTTAGGGTTTAGGGTACATGGTAAAGTTCGAATACGATTTTGCAATTTCATTATTTGACACTACAATTGTTCTAGAGAAGGTTAAGAAGGTTCATGGCAAATCTACAAACCTTTGACTAAAATAAAGCGGTATATGTGAAAGGTTCATAATATAAGAAAGGAAATTGGAAAAGGGTGGGTTGAATACATGGGCCAATCAAGCTCATGGACCGGAGTTTCTCATATGAAGGTAAGAGGCTTTACGAAAATCAAACCCAAATGGGTTGATGTAGACATATGATTCCACAAACCATGTTATCAATGCTTTGTCATCAATGAATTATATAATTTTGGATAGCTTCCACTCCCATAAGGAGGTAAGTGCTTGCAGGCAAAGAGGCTCTTTGTTCATGTTTGCTCCCTTGAAAACTAGCAGTATCTACTTATCTATAAGCTTCCAAATGTATATCTATTATCTTTAGGTCAATTATGAGCATTCTTATCTTAAGACACTCTACTTGAAGGTCATTGGGCCTCTCATCCTATAAAAAAGAACGTCAATGTCTTTTACATTGACATAGGATGTTTGTTCCACACCTCCTACCCATGTCTACATGAACATGAGGAGCATGGGGGGGGGGGGGGGGGGGTGAGCTTAATACATATTTTCAAAAGGTGGACTGCCTCTCATCTTATGTCATCTTGTTTTTCATTAAACACCTCAAAACTTCAAGAGTTAAGTGCGTAAATGTAATTTCCTTGTGCAACTTTATAGGAGAATGATATGATATGATATCAATATGTGTTAATATATTTAAAGTTTTCCAAAAATATCACCATATTCCATACCAAAGAGCAAGACACAATAGAGTTATCCGTAAAGTGAGCTGAAGAGAGGGTTTTGGGCCTGGATTTGAGAAAATTGTGTGACAGGCCCTAAAAGTGGAGCAAGTGTCTGTAGCTATAAAAAAACACAGGCACAAATCTTTTGAGGGACCGGAAATGGTGAAAAAAAAAATTTGCTCCTGTGCTGTGAGCGCGCCCTGGGAATTTAGCGTCGCTTTGTCAAAGGGCCCTCTCCTGTTTCGCTAATTCTGTCAACAAAGAAGATCCACTGACAAGGCGGGGCGAAAGTCATAAATAAAGGCAATTGAATTATTAGGAACAATTTCGGCAATTAGGTATGGCCCTAATTTTAGGTCACACATGGCAGACAAGGGGACTTGCCCCCCCCCCTCCTGCCCGATGCTTGTTATATGTTGGGAATCTTCAAGCCCACTTATTTCAGGGTTTTCAAGAGGCTCCTCAACTTACACAATAAACACCTGAAAATAGGCCCATACAAAATGAATACTATGTGTTGTGGGCCAGACGCCTGTTTTAGTCTCTGAAAAACTCTTAATTTCTTTTGACGAATAGGCGGACCCCGATTCTCTCATCCAAAAACAAGCAGACCAACTCTGACCCTAAACCCTGGCCTTGTGTATTATGCCCCGGAATTCAAGAGCCTTACTTTGCGTTTCCATGGGTTTGTGTGAATAGTGCACTCAAAATCTGTCAAAACACCAGCTTACTTTACGGATAACTCAAATACTTCATTCTCTTTAAAAACCAAGCCCCATATTTAAAGTATGGCCAATAACTTCTTCTATTTCATATGTACAAATTGAATGCACCCAATTGCAAAGGGGAGAACTTACAACCTTCCATTGTGTGAATCTCCTCCATGAGTTATGGATCAAAATTCATGGGCCATAAGTTATGGAGGAGATTCACACAATAGAAGTCAAAGGCGGTTGTGCTCAAGTGTGGAGTTATAATTCATAGTAGCTCTCGAAGAGCGCACGACTTATTATTGATGTCGGTCAAGCTCACTCATGCACTTTTTGTGAGGGAGCTTTTGATGGTCCTCCTTTTGGGACTTTTGGGGAACTTCAAGACCCAATTGGCTTCCAAGTTCTCTTGTTGAGAGTAAGTTATTGCAACTTTCATGGGAGCCGCTACAGTTGCTAAGTTGACGATCACACCGAGGGCCGGTTCACACGGGTCCCAAGTCCCAAGTCACTTGAGGTCAATCCGTGCAATCTCAACCGTTGAGAGCATGGAAGTTGGGACTGACCACTTCCCATGGGTCCCAAGTCCTAAGTCCCAAGTATGACATGGATGTCTACCTGGCATCACTTTTTGAAGGTGAAGCTTGGGACTTGTGTTGAGAGACAGGTCAAGCAAAGAGCTAGACCCAATTCTCAACACAAGTCCCATGAATATTTTTGCATGAATAAATCCAAGATCGACAATTAACCATATTTCAGTGGTTTATTGAGGCTCAAAAGTTGGGACTTGCTAACATGCATGGGACTTGGGGCTTGGGATCCCGTGTGAACCGGAATTGATTAATTTGACAAGTCTTTGGTAAGGTACCTACCTAGTAGGTTCACCAATTCCCAACAACTAGGTAACTTTTCTTTCTTTATTTATTTCTTTCTTTCTTGCTTTTAGTCAACACCATCAATGACATTTCATGTCTTGTTTGTGTGCATCTCGGTTCATAAAGTATCTCATAGACCTAGTCTTAAATGAAAGAGAGTTAGACAACAAACAAGCAAACAACCAGTGTACCCACCATAGGAGGACAATCCTTCCTAAAACCTGGTTGAGGTAGGAAAATGGAAAATGATGAAAAGAAGTTGATTCAAACATAAAGAGTGGCTTGCAAATTTGTGCAATATTTTTCAGAGATGGAGTAGAGGAAATGATGGAGGAATGCAAATTGTTTCGCAATTTTATTCCTTGTAATATTTAGTTACGTTTTTCCAAAGAGACGAGTAAGTCAAACCCCCTAATTATATAGTAAATTCTTCGTAATTTGAGCATCAAAACATCCCACTCCACATATGAATGCACACAAACTAGTTAACTCAATGGCATCCAAAAGCGTTTACAAGTGGTGTGAAACATGGCCTATATGACCAATCACTACATCTAGCCTATTACTGCATCCTTTTTCGGGCCACCACTATTACATTTAACCATTTTGGGCCCACACAAGAATCAATCTATTACTATTCCAGTGCACAACATTCATCGTTTAATTTTTTGTATGTCTACCTTATACCCCCCAAAGGAGCCTACCCTATGAAAAGAAAGAAGTACGTTACATTGAAGCTTGATAAAACATGATCAAAGTAAGGAAGAGCAAGCTCCCATTCACGTCAATGTCTAGGAAAAATAATATCGTTATTTTAATTTAATTTATTTACAACTTGTTTTTCTAGATTTCATAGACATGTGAAGTTCATATTGTGAACTCACCTCACCTCACCTCTGCAATAAGGGCATGAGGCAAATAAGTTTTGCATACAAGCTTCCCTTTCATTCATCCATCATTTAAACCCTTGAAATAGTGTGGAGCTTGTTTTTGTACTTGGTTGATTTCACACTAGAATCAGTTTCAAAGACCTCAAATTAGTCTAGTCCAAGCCATATGAGAATAATCGGTCACCAAACTTATAGGGGGTCAATAAATTTTTAATGTTGGATGAATGAAAGTTAGGTTGGTGAATGTTCATTTCCTCTCGCCTGCAATAAATACATGTGAGTTGCTTATCAGATCATTTTTTTTCTATGTATGTGGAATCCGAATTTCCACGTGGGATACAAATTGGTATCAAGCAATGTATGACTGACATGTGGCACATTTTCAAGACTTATCATCCCCATGAACACGTAAGCATAGAGCACTCTATGACAAATCGATTTAAAACAATTGCACAAACCAAGCGTGCATGTTCCCTCTTTCATTAGTGGACTATCCACATGTGACGATGTCATTGGCTAGTATTTGATGTCACGATTGTATATATATTCACATAATAAAGAAAGAGCATGAGATGGGCCATAAGTTATATCTAGTCACAACTTCCCTTCCATGTGTTCTTATACTAACTAAGCTTGAAAGTGTTCACATTCCCATGTATTTATTTATTGAGCAATACTCGTCAACACTAAATGTGATATTTAGTGTCTTACGGTATTTAATGTCACTGTGGTAACTTTTTGGATGACACTTATGATGAATAAGTGAACGAATACTGTCATGGATGATGGATGAGTTCATCCGTCGGCCAAATCCCTACCTTCTCTTGTCGGTAACTTGTGATGAAATATTGTCATGGATGATTAAAATTTGGATGAAAATTCACTAGGTAGGTGACAGTAATTGCAACACTGCAAATCTATAATGCCCCCAAAAAATTTACAAGGAATGACACATGATGTTGGGTTAGCATTTAGTGTTGGTGATACTATACCATGGTTTACGATTAGTATTGAGCAAGACCATTGGATTTGGTGACACTCAATATCATAGTTAGTGTAGTTTCATCCGGTTCTTGGGACCACGTAACAATTTATTATATTATAGTAATAGTATGCTCTAAAATACATGTACTATGAATTATTGAAGCAAAAATATTATGCCACAAATCTAGGTTCTAGAATTCTATACGACTCAACAAATTATTGATGTTACGAAAACATCATGCTACAATACTCACACCATTGCATCATGTTTTCAAGACTTGTAAACTATATGAGCCATTTTATCAAGAACCTAGGTTGTCACTAATGACCACATTGCTATGGGGGAATGAGGCACGACGGGCCTGGGCTTGGTGGTTAGGGCTCATGACCCCCAATGAGGAGGTTGTGGGTTCTATTCCCCATGCCGGTGTGGTGCTCACCACCTTAGTCCACCCAACTATGGTGGGGGGGTCCTTGGACCTTGTTGTGTGGGTACCTCAAAGCCCTTTGGGGGGGATACCATATCCGGTATCTTCAAGGCACTAGTGGCTAGCTAGGAACTAATATAGTGTGTCACTATAGTGCCCATCCTCAAAAGGGGAGAGTAGTATTGTCCCAATGTGCCCTTGTCTGGTGGGCATCGGGTCATTGGCATTACGAACAGACACTTTATTCACGCCGGCCCCTTAAAAGGGACCGGAGTTTCTATCTATCTATTTGGGGAAATGATTTCCATAGTCCTTCATGGCCGTTTTGAACCCACGTTATAGATTTTTTTGGCTGCTACTATAAATTCTAGAATAAAATATGTATTTGCACTTTGAGGTTCTTAAACTTACATGAGGCATTTAGAGACAACTTTTAAGGACTATGTTCTTTGCTTATGGAAATCAAAATATAGGTAGATTGTAAAACCATTTGTACGTAAAAGAGGGGAATGACTCATCGCCACCTCTAAGAATTTATTCTAAGTGGCCACCTCACAACCAAAATATTGAAACATTGGTTTAGCCTTATTTAAGATCGTTCTAAAAATTGAAGTAAAGAGACACGAGGATGCCTTAGATGGATACTTTCCTCTTTGCACTCACTTCTCGAAAGATACGAAACACAATTAGTGTGAGATGATTAGCATATCCAAGTTGTGCATGTAGCCGATTGTCTCGTAATTTTTAGAGCTCGTATGAATATCTTATGCATCATCAAAGTGAAACTTCTTGTGTTCATATAAGTCCCCCCCCCCCCCCCAGTCCATGTTGACTATTGAATCTAGCAGGGTTATTATGTTTTGAGCACATAATCACATCTTCTTTTGAACACATGTCTTGTTGGGTGCTGGTTCCTTAGATCCACACTTGACCACATACTACCCAAATATAAGTGTCCAAATAATTGTTGTGTTTGATTTAGGCATGTCTACCTTACATGTGGATGAAGACACCCTCTACAATGACTTCCCATTGGACCGCCAATGTGGAAACAACAAGTGGCATGTTTTCATGCCGTTTCTAATTTTACGAAAGACCTCAAGGGTTAGTTAGGGACTTAGATGCCTTCAAGCAAGCAAATGTCAAAGGATCGAGCTACAATCATCTCCCACGAGTTCACTATGCCAAGAATAAACAAGATTTTTTAAACTCACGGTGCCCAAATTATTGTTTGGGGATCCTCCAATCGCCATATTAAGGGTTGGCAAGAACATATGGGCATGTTGGATGAAAGTTTTTGAAGCCTTTCTAGTGGCTCCTTCAAGCAAGGCATTGGCTGCTCCAATTGCATCGAAGAGCCGTAGTTCAAATAATGTGCCCCAAGTCCATCCTTAGGAACCTTTTTGGGCATTTGAGTTCCAAAAAAGGCCAAAAAAGAAACTATTTTTGCACATGGAGCTCATATCGAGTGATGAGCATCTACAAATCAAGAGTGCATCCCAAAACGTTTCGTGTGAGAACAATGCAAACCAAATAATTGGTGTTTTTAAACATTAAATTGGCCCAAAAAGAATGAAACATTTAATCATAATTTTTTTTTTGTAAGAAATGGGATATATTATCAGGTGGCTATTGGGGTCACTTGAGGGGTCTTGACTTGTGCTATACAAGATTATGTGATTGGCCGAGAAGCCAAAGACAATCCAAGTTCACTTTACACTAGACCTTGAAGGTACAAGGGACCGATGAACTTCGAATGGATGAAAATCCTACATGGCAACAAGTAGATAAGTTCACATGGTCTATTGGATATTGTGTTTGGTCCATCATAAAGAGGTGGGTCTAACTCAAAACTAGGGGATGGGGCAATCAATGAAATTTCCTTTAGCTCCTAGAAATATTATATTGCCATGGTGGGGATCCAGGCCGAAACCTATGTCGTGGTTCCTCGACATGGTCCACTTTTACTTACACTAAGCACGAGGACCCATCAACAACAAATTTTGATTTTGAATTTTTTTATTTCCTACGGTATGGTTGTTGGATGATTTTCAAGGGCCCTTAGACTATCATGGTCATGGCTCTTGGTTTGTTTGTAAGGTGGCCTTAGGATCCATGGTTGTGCCAATGACATGGAGATGTTTGAAGCCTTGGTTAACCTTTACAATCCATCTAAAATAGTTGAACAACAACGACGACGACAACAACAACAACAACAACAACAACATTACTAGTTCTTTTCATTTGCTTTTTTAAAATCCCAATCCCCCGCCCATCCTACCCCTTGGACTTGTGAATCACCATGCCATCAACAATATTTGAATGTTCTAGGTATTAAAATTTCATATTTTGGTACTAAACTTAGTACACCAAGAAGGCATTGTAATTCTTAATCTCGTAAGTATTGTCAATCTAGATCACGTCAGCCAATTCTCACTATAAATGCATCTCCTACACCACCATGTGCATAGCATTACACAACGCCTTGGTTGCATTCCATGGACCATATTTCACATGAGCATAATCATCCTTTAATTCCCGGATGTCCCATTTATGGAGAGCACTCATGGTGTATATGTGATCTTTTCAACAAGCAACTGTAAATGATCATAGTTTTTTTTTAAATCACAACCTCTTTCTTTGGAACGAGACCATCATGTAGCTTCTTGATATTGGTAGGTGTTGCTCCATAGCACAACTCTTAATTCCTTAAAACGGTTTGAAGGATTAGCACAAGTTTGGGGCAAATAGCCCACACGTGTTCTCAACATTGAAACTCTTTGCAACAATATTCACAAAGTTCTCTACAAATTGACACGGTTGTTGGAACCCCTTCTACAAGCACCGTCACATGACTAGCTTTGATGAAGACTTCCTTGGGCCATTGGTTCTTTGAGCGGTTGTGCTCACTCGGCATGTTCTTGCAAAAATGAGGATTGGGGTCATTGGATTACCTCGGTGCATAGAGTGCAATAGCACTTGACCGTTTAAGAAATTATTATGAGGAAACAAGCGAGCATAAACAAGGTCTAAATTTATCTTTAATAAATTTGTAAATGTATTTTTGGAAATAAAGTGGTTCTCAATTGGTATGTCTTATGACGAGTGGTCTACAATAGCGAATGTAGATTAAAGATCACTCTCTTGTATTGGAACTTCCCATACATAACACTCTTAACGAGGGTTCTTACTAACCCCGTTTTTCCTCCTAGTAAGACCCTTTGATGTTTTTTCTCCATACTTCAAGGAGATTGCTCCATTGTTAAACGAGAAGGCCTAAAGTTAGTACATACAATTAGAGTGAAGATGGAAGACATTGAAAATATTTGAGAATAACCAAAGTGATGCTTATTCCTATGGGTGAAGGTAGACCATTTTGGAAAATGTTATGTAGGTCTCCATATCATCTCCCAAAGTTATAGAAATTTGTTTATGATGGAGTCATTATGTACGTTTTCAATGTAAGTAATTTAGCTAGGTATCCTTTTGATCACGTATGCCAAGTGGAACTAGTTTTTTAGTTTTTAAAGTTCCGTGATGACATATAGGTAGATAGAAAATTGTATTAGTCAAAGGGGTTCAACCTCACCAAAATCTCTCCACTTTTTGAGTGGGCTATTAGACACCAAGATTCTACATTGACGGAACAAAAAAAAAAAAAAAAAAAAAAAAAAAAACCAAAACCTAGATTCACCTAAAATCTTATAAGTACTAAAATAAGTAGTCCAAGCTCTAGAAAGTATTATATTATAATTATGATATGTAAAAAACTGACAATATTTGTAGGTAAAGGAATGATATTCTTGATGGCATCTATGATAACTTTGAAGACAGATTTTCACTTTTGAAGAAGATGTCATACTTAATTGATTAGTTTTGGTTTAAGGGTTGGAGGATACTGGCTTTAATCTCCAAAACCCCTTTAACTTCTTTTTTCATGCAAACATTATTGGTCAATGGGTCCATTTGGAAGACAACATACCATTCATAAGCAGTGTGCGTTCGTTCAAATTGAATTTGCACTAGCTGTGACATCTCATGGTCGTATTATTGAAGTCCACATGAACGAATGCACAGTGCTTAATATTGTTATGAAATTGTTGTGAATACTTGAAGCCCGGGTTTGTGTATTGGTCATTTGCTTAAGTCACTTTACAATAGAGCTTGAGGGCCCTTGCCCCATGATATAAAAATTATGTGATTGGTCAAGACAGTCCAAGTTCACTATGCACTAGACCTTGAAGGCCCAAGGGACTAAAGAGATTTGATTGGATGAAGATTCCTACATGACATCCCACATGGCACTAACTCGTAAGTGGATGAAGCCTCATGGTCTAGCAGATATTGCGTTAGGCCTCTCAAACACAAAACTAGAGGTGGGGCCTAACGCAAAACTAGGGGTTGTGGCAAGCAATTAAATTGCCAGTGACTTCTAGAGATACCATATTATTGTCATGGTGGGACCCCGGACTATATATGTGATGTACAATTGCTAACCAGAGGACACAATTCTCAATTTAATTCAAGGGCCAATACCATATATGGAGTGGAAAGTGCCTACAATAAGGCACATATTCTCAAGTGCTATTGGTTAATTTTGATTTATTGAACTTGTATATTTCAATGGTGTGTGGTTAGGTTTGGATCTAGAAACAAACACCAGAGAGACACATGTTTAAAAAAAATTACACTACATCTACAAAACTTATCAACTACTCCACACTCAATAGTCAACATGTTTTCACTTGAGGAATTTTATCAACATAATCAACATGTTTTCACTTCTTTTTGGCACAAATTGAAAATCCAATCGCAAGAGAGTAACCAAAATACACATGTGCATCTCACAAACATAACTTTGTCATTGAAAGCACAATGCTCATTCCGATGTTTGTTAATGTTTTCCATTGCAGGTTTGCAACTTCCATGATGTAAATTTGATCAATAGAAGATGGAAAACAAGACAACCAACCAAATTGCACGCGCGTGCGTTTCGTGTGGTCGTTTTCTTTAGTGTTAAGGCCATGGGGTTAAATCGACGTCTTTGGCATTCCTTACTTTACTTGGTAGTTAGTTTTGGGGTAGTGAGTGCGGCCCTTGAGTTTTTTGATGGGTCAAGGCTTGTGGTCCCATGGGAGGCCTTTCTTAGGGAGGAGAGCACCCGAAATGCGAATGATTGGAGCCACTTTATGTCCACCTGAGGCTCATAATTGAACTCCATCGCCAGTTTGTGCCAATCAATCCCATTTCGTCGGAAGGGAACATCATGTGCGTTGAAAAAACACAAGGAAAATCATTTTTTGTGGATCGAGAAATCTCATTCGCTCAAGCGTTGGGTTCCAAAATATGCCGTCGGTGGATTGAATGTCTTGATGATGTGGTGGATCGTCACATTGGGTAGATGCAATGTTCAATTGAAGCCCTCATGTGAGTTTCATTTTGAAGGGCTCTCAAATTTCAGCTCTTCAGTTAAAGGGCTTGTTCAAATCCAAGACACCCATCTAAGAATATAGAAATGGAATACAAAACTCATATTAAACTTGTGCATGAATTATACGGTACATGTTTCCAGTACAATGTGAAGAACGAAGAATTAAGAATAAACCATCTAACTCCACGTCTTGTTGTGACAATGCCCTACGTTTGTGGGTTCTTGTGGTGGGCAAATTATATTGAGGACTTCAAGTGACGTCTTCATTTTCAATTTGGAGTTTCGTTTTGAAGGGCCAACTCGTGTTTGAAGGGCATCGAAGAGTTCAATCTTGAACATTGGGTAGATGGGTCTTCCATGGTTGCTTTATTCCGAGTAGCCCCGTTTCTCTTATGATACGGAAACATCAAATTATTACAAGATGGTTAGCAAATCCAAATTGAGGCCGTACACAATTTCCTTATAATTTTTGGACCTCATATGAATTTGATGTTCATTATCAAAGTGAAGACTAAATGGTCACATAGGTTCTTCCCCCCCCCCCCGCCCCCAATTATGTTGATTGTTGAGCTTAAAACGGTTAGTATATTTTGAGCACATAGTCCAATTTCTTTTGAACACGTGTCTTTGTGATATCCATTCTTGCAGTCATACTGAGCCACCTCAGGGGGTTCACTGGTGAAAATCGTAGAACAACGTGCGATAAAAAATAATGTCTAATATATTCATTGTAGATAAATTTTGTAAAAAACTTACATATAATATAGGGAGTTTTAAAATAGTGAAAAGGGATTACATGTAAAATACCATCACATGTAAAATACCATCACACCTTTATTTTGAAAAATACCATACCTTATAATCTTTTCTGCAAGGTAAATAGCCCCCCAATAAATAGGTCCCGAATGCACATGTATGCAAAATATAAGAGGGAGTGAACCCCCCGAGTGAGCCACATATCACTCGAGTATATGTGTCCTACACAAAGAAAGGCGACTTTGATGTTGCCACCAACATGAATTATTGTGTTACTTCATTTTCGAGCTGGTCTAAGTGTATACATATGTAATCCCAAAACATACATTACAAGAAGTACAAGGCTCCCGCTGACTACTCCCTCCTTTCAAAGGTGAACACCTTGAATGGGCGTGGACAAGCCCTTCGACACCTATCTCCCCAAGGCAACCCTCCGGCTTCCCACACGGTTGGTTGAACATATCCAGTTCACATGGATACCCCCCCCCCCCTCACCCCACCCCACCCCACCCCACCCCACTATGACGAGGTGGACATTAGGTGGTAGGGTGCACCCAAAATCAAGTGCTAGGAAGGTTACCCATCCGAGTACTGTTCCATATTTAGGTGGCTTAACCTCAAGGTTTCCATGGGAGTTGTGTTAAGGCGTGAGGTTTAAGCCACTTGTTTAGTGTCCTAATAAGAAAATAGCAGACTAAGGATTTTCTACCTTATTGGTACTTGATAGGGAGATTACTTAGAGTGGATTTACATTGGGGTCTAGGTCCAAGAAATGTGGCATTGAGAAGGAGAATTTGGAATCAAGTTGTTTGTTGACAACTTTAGACATTGGATTAGGAAGTATCTCATATGATTAGCAATTGCAAATTGCAAAAATTGTCACTTCAAATTTAAAAATTGGAGTTCGGATGCAAAAGTTTTAAGAGATCAAAGTAAAGCTTATGACTCTCTTTAATCCCTAAAGCGCAAGCCTTTTTTACATAGTAACAGAGTTTCTGTCATGTGCTATAAAATGAAGATTGCTAGGATATATAGAAAGCAAAAACTTTTGTGGAGGAGACTTGTTCATATTGATTATATGCTCACATCTATATGGTAGGTGAAGTCAAATAACTCGATGTACTCCATGAAATCAAATCTTAGTATCAAATCAAATTAAGTCCTCATAAGTCAAGAGTACACATGTTTTTATGATTTTGAAGCTCTTCAAGTGTTATGAGCACATGTAGCTTTATGATGTATCAAAAGAGTAGAAGCCACATAACCAAAAACTTCAGATTGTACAAATATGTCCAGATTTACTTAAATACAAGTTACAAATGGGAGGCTCTTACTTATCATTTGAAGTGTGAACAAGTGTCTACTCTCGAAAGGGGGAAGTAGTTCTTTACTTCTATTCCTATGTCCCGTGGACATAGGTCTAGGGGTGGAACGAACAAACACTTCATTCACGTCAGGGATCGAAGTTTCTTCTCTTCTCTTTGAAGTGTGAACAAGATTCTTCACTTTGACTTCTCATAACTTTTGCATTTCTATTGGAATTTTGCAACCTGACACGTATGAGAAATCCCCTTCGCATACATATTTGATTACGTGAGACGTATTTGTTACCATATATATATCCTCATGAATCACAAGCGGCATTAAAAAAAAGGCCACTATTCAGGACCAAAAAGCAACCTAGAGAGAAAAATGGTACAACTACAACATGCTCGACTTCTACCAATATTTTCAATACATGCCGACGTAGAATAATTCAATCTTTGAAAGTTAACGGGCGTGCAACTTGGGAATCTAATTTTGGTGCACGTGTGACCACCAACTACTATAAATTCCCAAGGGAGAGGCCATGTCAACCTTTTGGAAGACTAGGACCTAGTAGTAAAAAGTTATTTTTTAACCTCTCATTTACAACACTTTGACATGACACATCGAGTTGCCATGGAAATTTACATCTTTATATATATATATATAACTTTGAGATCCAATGAAACGGTTTAGTCTTTTATCTTTTTTTGCGTAACATTACTCAACTTCTTGGTTGAGTGTTGTGGGACCAGGTAGTAGGCAAGCATGAGTTTCCCTTAATTACAGGATTTCATGTCTATGGGGAACACTCAGGTTGTGTGTTGTGAAGTTTTTGATAAGCAATTACAAATGCAAAGTTTTCTAACTGCAACTTCTTTCTTTGGAAAGAGCCCGCTGTCTACTTGCTTTGTAATTTTATGATATAATAATTTGTTCTCCTTAGGTTGGATTTTATTGGACCTCAAAGGACTGTGTATTTCAAGAGAAACAAAATGAAATCCTACATGACCCGAAATGGATATTGTTTGGTGATCACCTGGATTTTACAATGAGACATCTAAATTAAGTTGTCTCATTAAGACACGAAGAAACATGTTTAGAAAAATCGTTTTTCTTGACGATTTTAATTTTCTTTTATTATTGTGTAAGTTTTTTTTTCTTATACTTTTTTCCCATCATTTCAGCTTGTTTAGTAACGATAATCGATCAATAAATATTGACAATGCACATTGATTTGGTTGCAAAAGTTGGGAAGAAAGTCATTCCCTTTATGCAAGTGGAGTTAGGTTAGTGTGAAGTAGGGTCCACAGTGCACATTTGGGATATTCATGCTTGAGATGAGGTGCTAAGTAGTCTTCTTCTAAGTATTTGTACATAAAAATATTTCAGGCCTTGGAATCTATTTTTAGAAGTGAAGGTTTGCTTGATATTTAACCCTTTTTTAATTGAACATAACTCCAAAAGAGACACTATTTAGTTATTTATTTATATTTTTGGTATAATCAAGCTCCGAAAATATGTTGATAACACATTTCTTTTCTCCTTTGAAGCTCCTCCGTGTTTGAAACAACTTGTGAAATATGCTCATATTGTATTATGCAAAAGACTTCTAATCACAAATCGGTTTTCTCGAGGCAATACATTTTTCGATTTCCCAACTTTTTGTAGTTGGACCCCCCCCCCCCTACCCCACTCGGACACATTTTCAAATAAGTCAAATCTTGTGTGTGCAATTGAGGTCTGAGAACTTTGACCAAACTGTACATAGTCGTGCAATTTTAGATAATCCATCTCCTTTGGGAATGATCACAAGCAAACTTGACTTACAAGATGAGCTCCTACTCCACTTGTTTTTTTAGAACTATAACCAATCACAAGCATCCCAAAAGTGGTAATCTCTCCATGTTTTGGCAATTGTGAAAGATAAATACAGACAACTCTTACACAATACAACTAGATTTCTCATATTGATTTGTCATCTATTTCTAGTATAACTTCGTGCCAAAGCTGGTATCGATCTACATGGCTGATGAACTCTCAACTTGAGGTTTTTTATTTGATTTCTTAAAAAAAACTTTCCCTTTAAGATGTTTTTATCAAAAAAAGACTACTCTATGTTTGCTTCAAATTATGTCCCACAACCAAGTGTTTTAACAAAGTGAGGTGGATTTCTCATGATCGTTTTTATGGACCACGGGGCTTGACTACAAGAAATCCTTAATCGTTTCTTTTTCATATGAATGATTGAACAAATATCATTTTTAATTGGTTTATTGACAATCAAATTCATTTATGGTATACTAAGAGGTGTTAAATGAGTTTGGTCCTCAATGAACCATAATAAGTTGCTCATTATGGTATTCAAAGTCAAACACTGTCTCCAAGCATACACTACAAATGGATATAAATTCATGATCTCACATGCACAACAACCCATGAAATATCGTAGGGGACCTACTACCAACAACGAATAGTCTCATTGAATCAAAGGATAACTCTATCATGTGTTTGAATTGAGGTTACACAAATTTTTAGGGACTTGCATGAGGAGATGAACTATCAATGAAGTATTTTGCAAGTCACATAACATAACAATTCTAAGCCTCATGACCTCCTCTCCTAGTTCTATTTAGACTTGAGGAACAAATACTTGGCAATTGGGCTCGAATCGGAGTCCTCATTTCTAAGAATGTAGGATAACACTTCTTAGTCAAATGCCAAGCTCCTATTATTCCTCACCTTAAGATGTATAACTTTTAGACATTCTCTAGATTCAACTCTTACGCTTAGAATCGATGGGCGTATTCTCATAAGGGTGTTTTGGGGAAAAAAATGCCACATATAGCTATTCAAAAAATTTGAGATTCTAATTTTTTAAATATCATATCATGCTTGTAACTTTCCTATAATTCCTAGTACGTACAAATTTTAATCAATCATATTAAGTTATCAATGATTACAATGAGGTTTGTAATTATTATCAAAATTTCAAATTTCTGATGCTAAATTCATTATAGGAGGACTTTTTGTTTTGATTTGTTCTTTTATTTCATTTTATCCCATCATATGGATGTGATCATTTGATGAAACCTCACAACCTATTTTTTTTGTAATAGTTCTCAATACACCCCTAGTTATGTTATTTATAGAAAATATTAGAATAGCATTTCATCCATGATCCATTTAAGCATTAAAACATGTGCCATGTTATACATGTTACGTAACTTGCATGATGCACTCTATGTAGCATAAATTGAGAAGAAGAGCCTAGTGAAGGATTCCACGTGACTAAAGGGTTTTTGTATGTGATATAATCCCCATAAAATCTTACCAAGCTGGAATATCTATTGCGTGTGAATCGATGAGGAGCTGCTAAGGGCTCCGTATTTTCTGGTATGGTGTGAGATTGTGAAGTAAGCCGCTGGAGACTAGTGCGTGTGCTGCCAGGAGCTGGCCTCGCAGTGACCCCGCATACACTAGACAACAGATGGTCAGGGTGCTTGAAGAGGTGATTGGATGTGTTGAGGGGTACTTGTGAATGCTCAAAGTCCCAGATCTAGAGACTCAAGCGTGTAAATGATAGTTAGATCTCAAGGGGAAGAGTACTCTGAAAGAGCTGGGGCTCCGATTGGTTGTGATTGAGATTAAAACTTCATTTTTGCTTGTAGTTATCTAGATCTGAGATTTCTATGCAAACACAGCGGGAGAGGTAGCAAACACCCAGGACTTAGGCACATTGATACTTCCGATCGTCACATTGTACCAGAATTACAGTTTCAGCAATAGCCAGAGAGTCGCACAGAAGGAGCCGAAGGCTCCTTTTCTCTTTCATTTATATCATTAATACATTTATCTTGCTTTTCAAACATAGCATAGATGCATGTCCCCTAGATCTAGAACTAAACCCTTGTCACAAGCCCGATCCACTGGTGGGAGAACCATCGACCCAAGATAGTGGAGCGCAAGAAGGGATCGTTGCAGAAGGTGGAAGAGGTTGCATAAAGGGTGTCGTAGAAGAAATCCAAGGAGATTACAAAAAAGACAACGCCCCACATCGAGACGTACGCAGAAGAGGAGTAACCCACAGCAAAATAGGCAGATCTCGCACACACTGCAATCAGGGAGTAGAGCAGCATCAGAAAACCTGCGATTACACCGAATTTGGCACCGAGCTCACTGGACAACAAACCCATCACCGAGACAACGAGTGGAGCTAGAGAAGAGGTGGAGTAATCCCTAGCAATACAGGCAGATCTCATACACATTGTATTCGGGAAGATGAGCAACACCGAATCACCTGTGAGTGCACCGCACCAGAGCAAGGAGAGCGGTACCTGAGCACCCACAACCCCGACCTTGCAGATCAGACAACCTGCGATTACACCGAATCTGGCACCGAGCTCACTGGGCAACAAACCCATCACCGAAACAGAGGCTACATTCTACACCGAGACAACGAGTGGAGTTGGAGAAGAGGTGGAGTAATCCCTAGCAATACAGGCAGATCTCATACACATTGTATTCGGGAAGATCAGACAACCTGCGATTACACCGAATCTGGCACCGAGCTCACTGGGCAACAAACCCATCACCGAAACAGAGGCTACATTCTACACCGCGACAACAAGCGGAGCTGGAGAAGAGGCGGAGTAATCCCTAGCAGTACAGGCAGATCTCATACACATTGTATTCGGGAAGATCAGACAACCGGCGATTACACCGAATCTGGCACCGAGCTCACTGGACAACAAACCTATCACCGAAACAGAGGCTACATTCTACACCGAGACAACGAGTGGAGCTGGATAAGAGGCGGAGTAATCCCTAGCAGTACAGGCAGATCTCATACACATTGTACTCGGAAAAGTGAGCAACACCGAAACACCTGTGAGTGCACCGAACCAGAGAAAGGAGAGCGGTACCAGAGCACACACAGCCCCGACCTTGCAGATCCCACAAGCAGAAGCAGACCCCGAAGCCCAAACTTACCTGAGATGGCCGCGTCAAGAGCCCCTCCCCGAGATAACAACAACATGGAGGGAAGGGACCTGATTCCGAAAACCCTAGCAAAGGTTTTTGGGGACGAGGAAGACATAATGGAGATTGACTCGCCTACTCAGAGCCTAAAGAAACTCCTTGCAGAGAAGGCCAAAACAAATGCCCGAGCTGCAGCCAATGGGAAGAGAGCTAGAGACCGGGCCGGGACATCCTCACCCTCGAATTCCCACAAGGTGATTTCTCCCCGTAATGTAGTTCATGCCACAGAGCCCACATCAGACCCAAAACTCAAATTATGGTTAGGATTTGAAGTCATGGAAAAACTTGCAATTGAGCAAGGAATTGATGAGTTATTTAATGATGAAACCATTGCTGATAGAACCACAAGAGGCATCCCCCGTAAGGAAGCCGAGGAATTAGAGAGTGTAAGCATTTCATACCCAAGAGTGCCACAAACTTTGTACCCAAGTGAGAGAAGTGATGGATTACCGGGTCAACATCTTAACCTCACTCAACTCCCATCAGAGATAGAAACTGATCCCATCTCTTGCATGTCCCTAGACTTTCAAATTGCCATTCATTTTCAACTCCCCAACAACCCCCTATTTCATAACCATGTCAAAGAGCTTGTTAAAGAGAGGCTAAATGACATGCACATTCCACTAGGAACTAACCTCATCGAACCTATCTCGGTTCTATGCATGAGTATTAAGAGAGGAGGGGTTAAGGGCGTTTGGGTTGGGATAGTCAAACTCCACCTCCTTCACCCCCAAACCGATGGAGTAGCCTTACTCACGGGTCTTAGACCCTTCATTCTCCACCTTGAGCCCCACTCAAATGTTGGAAGCCTAGGCAAGATATGTAAATCATATCACTCCATTGCTAGGAATAACAACCTCTCCATCAAAATTTCAAATGACACTCTAGTAGGATTGACATCTCATGCTCTCTTTCTTGATATCCTTGAAAATAGCTTTAGAAGAGGTCATAACTTTGAAATTGTAGAAATACAAAAGACCACCGCTAACAACCATGCCTACATTGTTGCTCCTACCCCCCTACAAGCTAAGAAAATACAAACCCTCCAAATATCCACACACCACCAAATTCTTGATGGGCAAGTAACAAAGGGCCCCTCTCTTACTATGGAGCAAAAGGCAAGGAAAGAGGCTCTTACCCTAACATTCTACAACCTCCCCATTTTGATGAATATTGAAGACACCTCCCTTGAAATTTGCAAGGTACTAGGAACCAAAAATGTGGTATCCATTTGGTTCCACAAGCAAGATGGCTTGAGACACAATGGGAGTGCCAATGTGGAATGCCTCAACCCCTTTGTGTATAGGAAGCTTGTGGGTAAAGAAGCAAAAATTGGGGCCTACCATGTGGAAATTACCCCACACCGCCGTAGCCTAGATGGTAATGACAAACCCCCCAAAGAGTTACTAATCAAATTTGGTTTTGAAGATACTAATACGTGTTTGGTAAACACAATTGAAGCCATCCAAAACCAAACACAAGGAGAAGAAAGTGCAACAAAGGGGGATGTTCTTACTGTCATGAAAGAGGCCATTGAGGAAGGTAACAAAAAACTCAAACTTGAACTCCACAAGGATATGAAGGAGTTAAAAGATGACATAGTAAGAGAAGCACACATCTATGCGGATGAAATAAACGATAAACTCAAAAAACAGATGATGGACATCCAAAGCACCTTGACTTTGGCACTTACGGGAATGCAACAAATTACGGGTGTGGTTAAACCAAACCTTATGCTAAAGGACCAACCAAATGTGGATTGACCACAAACCGCCAAGAAATAAAAAAGTATTTATCACAATACTACCATATACATATATACATATATAGACATATACATGAAACATATACTGGAATAACTACAAAATACCATAACAACAAAGAAGGTATTCCACAACACCCAAAAAACCATATGGAATACAAATACAAAACATGCCTCATATACCCGAATAAATACAATATACAACAAAAAACTACATACCCAATACTTAAACCAAAATACAATCCCCACATACAAAACAACAAACATAGAAAGTACTACCATTCAACGTACAATGGTCACACAAAGCATACCCTCAACTCAAAATACCTCCCACCTCATTCAAAAAACAATCTCCATACGAAATACGGTAAGTGCCCAAAACGCATACTCCATCCAACGAACGGATGTCATCTAAAACGCATATTTCATCCAAAACATAGTTCACACCCAAAACAAGCAACACATCCCAACTCAAAACCACACCTACAAAATAAACTTCACTCTAAACACAACCCACATCTAAACCCCAAACCCTGCCCCCTCTCAAACCCTAACTCCTATTTCAATCACAAAAGACACCCAAAAAGCAAAATGGCATCGGCCTACCGGCCTTACCACAATCCTAATGGCCAACATCACTTCATAAATAATTGGAAACCTCACTCAATAACAATTCAAATACCAACAAACCATGCAAAATTACACTCCGTACCCAAACAACCAAAAAACATTATACCCACCCTACCCAATATCCCTCCCATAACAAAACTTGCACTCACCAAATATCAAAAACCAAATAAGAAAAAACCAAAGATACTCAACTTATATAAATACTACCTCATTACATCAAGTATATCAAGTACGCATCAAAAACCTCGCACAATAACAACGTACATCCCTAAAGACAATAAATTACATCCTAAACATCATTCACACCCAAAGTACAAACAATACTCAACAAACAAAATGGCCTCGGCCTACTGGCCTCGCCATAAAACTAACCGCAAACTCCACCTCACTAATTGGAAACCTACCCCAATAACAAACCAAACATCTAAACACGATGCAAACGCATACCCCTTAACCAAACAACAAGAAAACATAATACCTGCCCTACATCACACCTCCTCTAAAATTAACCGCGCACTCATTAAAATACCAAAAATCAAAACAACTAACCTACATAAATACTACCCCTCTACCTCAAGTACAACAAAAGTAAATCAAATATCTATAAACAAACCAAATTACACTAACCACCCACACAACAACAACCCAAAACATACTCTCCGAACAAAACACACCACACATCCAAATTATACTTCTCATCCAAAACACAAAATACAACGGCCTCACTCACAATGTAGGTACCTCACAAGCAACGAACTTCATCCTACATCCAAACCGCATCCAAAATATAGGCTACACCCTAAACAAAGGCCACACCCACAACTAAATCCCCCCCTCACATCTAAACAATCAAGTAACATTACACATGCCCTGAATTACGGAAAGTACCCAAAACACATACCACATCCAATGAACTACCTCCATCCAAGATATGGATCCCATCCAAAACACATAAGCCACTCAACACATATATCTCATCCAAAACATAACCCACATCATGAACAAGGAACCTACCCTAACCTAAAGGCATGCCAACAAAATAGACTACATCCTAAACATAAACCCCAACAAAAATCCGTACTCTACCCCCACTCACAACCAGACCCCTACTCAAAATACAAACGACACCCAACAAACAAAATGGCCTCGGCCTACCGGCCTCGCCACAAAACTAACCGAAAAAATCACCTCACCAACTGGAAACCTACCTTAGTAACAAATCAAGTACCTAAATACTATGTGAACTCACGCCCCTTATCTAAACAACAGAAAACATAATACCCACCCTACACCACATCCCCTCTACAACAAAACTAACATTCATCAAAAATCAAAAACCAAGTAAGACACAACCAAAAACAACTAACCTATATAGATACTTCCCTACTATCTCAAGTACATCAAATATTAAACTTATAAATGTACCAAATTACACTAACAACTACACAAAATACAACCCCCGAACACAACACACTACGCACCCAAATTTTACCACCCATCCAAAACAAAAAATACAACAGCCTCTCTCACAATACAAGTACTCATCAAAAAATAGATTCCACCCTAAACTCAAACCACATCCAAAGCATAGTTTACATCCTAAACACAATACACAACCAAAACCTAAACCTTCCCCCGCACCTAAACAACCTAGTAACATCACACACACCCCACCCAACCCGATTACCATAATTAAAACCATAAGCATGAAAAACCTAAAAACAAACAAAACACGCCCTTCACCCAATCAATTAGGAAATATAACACCCCCCCCCCCCCACAACAAGATTCCTACCCAAAACAAAAAATACCTCGGTCCCACCCACAATACTATTCTCATCCAAGATATAGCCCTCACCAAAAGCACAATCTTCATCCAAAGGGTAAGCTTCATCCAAACCATAGAGTCCACCTAAAACATATACTTCATCCAAAAGCCAAAATATACCCAAAACACAAATACCAACAACCGTATTGGTACCAACCAAAACAAGAAACCCAATCCAACTCAAAATCTCACAAGCCTCACCCTACATACAACTTGTACCTAAACCCCACACCTTACCCCCACTCCAAACACCACCTACACCCTAAATACAAACCCTACCAAAAACATAAACACCCATATTCAAAATACAATCCCTACCCAAATAACAAAATGGCCTCGGCCTACCGGCCTCGCCACATAAATAACACATACCACTTCATAAAAAATTGGAAACCTAACTCAGTAACAAACCCACTACCTACAAACAATGCAACGTCACACTTCTCACCCGAACTAGTAGAAAAAACCACTCCCGCTATGCCTAACCTCTTTTCCACAACCAAATTCACATGTTTGAAATATCTTAAAATAAATATGAGAAAACCAAAAACACTTCAATTCTACGGATATTACTTCATTGACATACTAGATCTACTAAAATGCGGAGATATTGAACTTAACCCGGGACCAATGCCTGATATTCTACGAACACACCCTATTACACACAAAAAAAGAGCCAACACGTATTTTATCCCAAATACTATAAAACTACAACCTGAATACCAACACCTAGCAAATACATTCGCCCCTATCCTAAAACACACACACCGACTACACCTCCAAGCAATCACCACATACCCACATCTACACCATTATACCCAAACACAAAACCAGTCGCCACCAACCCATATGCTATACGCCCTAATTATTACCATCCACCCCGCAATGGACATATGCAATAACATGCTAGCCCAACCCCAAAACTACCACTTTAATAACATATGGACCAACACGTTAATCATTAGGCTAGCTAACCTCACCAACCCCCCTGAGCGACACATACTGACACCGCACCCCTACACAACATTCATAGAAAACAATCAACATATAATACTCCCTCAAAACTCAATACACACAAAAATATACGAATTCATCCACAACCAAGTAACCACACCCACATCAACCACCCTCAAGAAAGAATTCCCTTTCCTCCCAAACCAGTTGATAACCGAAACACTTAGATGTTTAGAAAACATCAGCGAATACTCACACCCACCCCCACTCCCAGCCGCTCCTACACCAATCACAAGAATAAACACCAACACCGAATATGAAACAATCATAATAACTTGGAATGCGTCATCACTCAACACATCATTACCAAACTTACAAAGCTTAATAAACAACTCTCTAAACAACACAGCAATCATACACATCCAAGAAACCAAACTTACTGCAAACAAATCTACGAAATATATACAAAATCTATTCCCGGAATTCAAACTCATTTTCAACAACACACACGCATTCACAAGGTGCATCCAACAAATGATGTCTTATACCCCCGGAAGAGGTGGCCTACTTACACTTATCCATCATAAATATGCATTCCCAGGGAATGTCACCAAAATCCCCACACCAGCAAACATCTCTCCATATCTACAAATAATAAAAATAAATAACCACCCACTAATACATTGGCTAATCATACACATGTATATGCCCACGCACTTAGAAGACACATGTCTTATCCCACACCTTAAGAATGAAATCACTAACCAAATCACTATACACCCTAATCACATATACACACTATGCGGAGACTTTAACAGAGATATTGCACTCAGGGGCAGACAAAATAACAACACTAACACCCCCCCACAAGAAGAAGACTTCCAATGGAAAAACTTCACCACATCTCTCAACTTAGAATATATTCAAACCAACACTAGTATCTCCAGACAAGGTGGATACAACTACACATCAAGAAGCCTAATAGATGGTTTCTATATTCACTTCCCAGACAACAACAAATTTACCTTCACTACAAACACAAACATGAATCTAAATTCAGATCACTATCCAGTCACATTACACATCCCACACAACACACTTATAGCCAGACCCCCACCCCCTACAAACACCTCACCAACTAGAATATTGAACCCGATACCACCTGAAAACCTAGAAAAATTCAACATAACATTCTTTGAAGAAAACTCCATCCAACTTAAAATACTTACCACACTCTTAGAAAACCACCAACACTTAACATCTGATCAATGGCAAGTTACATGTACATCACTGGACTACATTATAAACAAAATCTCAGAAACAATTGAAAAAACCTGCAAAGCAGATCCACTACCCAACCTTGCAACCAGAACATCGCAACAAGGTGGTTTTCTACCACGTAAACTAGCTAGAGAATGGAAAAGGCACCTCAACACATATCACCTCATCAGGAAAGCCATTTACATAGCACAACATGACCCACGCTGGCAAGTGCACCCCATCCTAAACGATATCCGAAACCACCAACACGTCAGCATTCCGCACCCACCCGCTACAGCAGCATCCCTTGATGAATGGATTAACACAATAGCAGCCATCGCAAAAATTGCAAATAAAGAAGCCAGAAAAATCACCACAAAATATACTAGAGACTGCATTCTAAAAGCCGTATCGAAATACCGCCAAATGTATGAAAAAAACCCCAAGAAAATAAACCGAAAAGTCTTCAAAAACACTGAAACCTCACCTCTTGACTCCATCATTGATAGACAAAACAACATATTAACCAACCCTGTAGACATTGCATCAGAGATTTACGCACAACAATCCATCAGTAACCGCCCAACAGTCCCCACATGCCACCATCAAAATACACATCCACTACACTGTACATGTGGAGTCAGACAATACCCATGGCACGACTTAGAAGGATACATAATTGACAAACGAGGCGAACCCCAAATCCCCTTACACACATATTTTGATCAAGAAACCTACGACTTCTGTCTTAAAAACCTAAGTAATAACAAAGCTTCAGGCCCAGACAAAATTTCCAACTCAATCCTAAAAAATATGCCTCCGCGCTTTCACAAATTACTTTTCCTATTCTTTAAGCACTGCTATAAACAAAAACAAATTCCCGCATCATGGAAAACTAGCCTAACAGTTTTATTATATAAAAAATGTAACCCATCACAACTAACAAATCACAGACCTATTGCACTAGCTAACACCATATATAAACTTTACACAAGTACACTAACATCTATCCTATCAGCATACGGAGAAAGATACCAAATACTACACGATAGCCAAGAAGGGTTCAGAGCAGAAAGAAACACCTCCAGACAAATCCAAATACTAATTGCAGTGCTTGAAGACGCAAGACTCACAAACCAAGATATATACATTTTTTACATTGACTTCAAAAACGCCTTTGGCTCCATTGACCACGCCAGACTCTTAGCCATAATGAAAGACTTGGGTTACCCCAATGACTCAATAAACCTCATAGAAAATATATACTCACAATCTTCAACCATATTCACTGGCGAACACTTCGGAAAAATCCTACCAATCCACATTCAAAGAGGTACAATACAAGGCGATACCCTTAGCCCATACTTATTCATTATATTTCTAGAACCCCTACTCAGATGGCTACAACAAGGAAACAATGGATATACTTTCGGTACGTCCAGAGTTAAAATCTCATCAGCTGCATATGCAGACGACCTTGCAGCAATCGCCAACAAACTAGAGACACTACAAACACAATTAAATAAACTAGGCAAATTCTGCGAATGGGCAAGAATGGACCTAGGAATACCAAAATGCGCAGTAACTGGATGCCCAAATAAATCTAAACTTAACCCCACAACCTTCAAGGCCCTAATCCAATCCATCAACATAAACTATAGAAACCAACCTATACCAGTCCTAAACCAACACGAACCCTATACATACCTAGGAATAAATCTCGCACTATCACTTAAGTGGAAAACACAAATAAATACCACTACAGCTAAAGTAATCAAACAATGTCAAGCCCTCGTAGTATGCCCAGCTACTATGAAACAAAAAATCAACATGGCTGATACAGTCATACGCGCTGGAATAGCATATAGCTTTTATGCAGTACCATACTCCATACCAGCCATAAAAAAACTTGACAAAAAAATCATCGCACTCCATAAAACAATATGCGGAATACCCAAATGCACATCTAATATTACTACACAACTCCCCCACAACATATTTGGAATTGAAGCATTTTCACTACAAAATGCCTACCTACGGTGTATTGGAGAGCAACTACAAAACGCCCTTAACGATAAAGGCCGAATTGGCAAAATTTATACCGGCCTAACGCAATTTATACTTGCCAAATACGGAGGTTCTAAAGAAATTACCCGTATTAAATACTACCATTGTGTTAGATCACCTATTACTAGAACATTATTTCTGCTCAAGCATGATGCAGGAGTCCACCTTAAAAATACAATAAACAACTTCCTCCTACACCCATCCCCACTTAAAAACGCGTGGATGTAAGAAGCACAAATGCTACAGGGTCTAAATCCCAACACCTCACTTAAGCTATTACACAAATTGCTCATACATAATATAACAACACTAGACCAAATTACCATGCCTAATGGCACCACACTAATGGCACCACACTAATGAACCTAGATAAATTCAAAATCTACCACTCCACCCCTTCCAAACTCATCCAAAGTGCACTAAACATCGCTAATCAACTATTTTGCCAACCTCTCTGTAATCCCGAATGCCCCCTACCATGCCAACGACACCATCCATCCAGATCCCTCAAAGACAAATATATACTAAGACACCACAACATTCTACCTCACCTACCGACTCCCCCCAAATCCTCCCATCACCCCTCTACCCCCTCCCCCCAACAACATACTTAAGGACCCCCGACAATATCCCATATACAAAATACTTGATCACAAACAAAAACAATCTACCGACCATAATGGAATAAAAAGAACAGTTACGTCATACTTATGTCAATGGACTACAATAAATAACCACACATACAACAAATGGCAAACCCCAAGGGACCTATACCCCTATTGTGATGCCAACACATGCAACCACAATACCACCCTACTTACCTACTACTACACGGAAAGACAACACAAACACTTCTCAAACATTATTAATGCCTACTTCTCCACCGAACAACAAAGAGACACGAGATATGTCATACCTACCACAATAATCCCACTAGCACATATCTCTATTAATGAGTGTAACCCAGAAAATGACATCGAAACCAACTCCGATACTATCCAAATACAATTCGACGTCGCTCACATATACGAAGATAATGGTAGGCACCTCATCACCATCCCGAAAACCAGACTAATGTGGTTATGGAAACAATACCAATTGGCAAAAAACACCACACATGGTCTAGAACCGCCCACCCAATCTTTCGAAACCGAAATGGTTTGGCTATATCAAAGATACAAATACCGAATCCCGAAAAATGGCCCACTCAAACGTGCCCAATACACAATACCAACCCCAATATTAGATCTCCTAATAACCACATTCAATATCAACCAGTCATACTTCTCATCCCCAGTGACATGCCCCACGCAACTCACCCAATTCTACTCGCCATTCTCACGGGACATAATATTTGGATCCTTAGGGAAAGCATTCGACCACAAATGGCAAGGAACAGGATGCGCTCACCCCCACAACGCAACAGACTTACAACAAGCCATTCACTGGGCTCGCATGGCGGCCCAAAATGATCCATATACAATCACTATACTTATATCTCCGGATACCGACTGGTACAAAAACCCAAACCCGCACATAGGTCCATTCTTGGACACACACATCATTGCCCAATTTGCAGCCGATACGATTGCATATGAAGAACCCACAATACCTCCCGAACTCAATATTACAAGAAAAGAACCGTCTACCCTACAAATATTTTGTATCCACCACCAAAACAATAATATAGGCACCTATGAACAAATGAAATTACTAAAGGACATAGCAGACAATATCCAAATATTACAAAGCCACACCCAAATTGCACCACCCGCCCCTTCAAACATCACAGTGAACTCTAGTAAAAAATGGTCTAAATCAAATTACCCAAAGATACCCCCAAACAATAACACCCCCACCCCACAACTCCCAAACTACCAAACGAACCTACCACTAAAATTCCACCCCCAATTCAGCTACTACACTGATGGCTCCTTTATGAAACCCAAAGAAATAGCCCCTGGGGAATGGAGAAGAGAAAGAGTTGGATACGGTATCTACAGCCCCAAAGGGCTAAACATCGCCAATAGATTACATGGACATCAAAACATATTACGAGCAGAAATGATTGCTATACACGAAACACTAAGCATCATCAACACACAATATCCCAACGAACCCGCATTCATATTCACAGACAGTCTAAATGTATTATACCTACTTAACACTCAAATTAAACACCCCACACTTCATAATAGTCACCCAGACCAAACCACACTAGCCTCCATGGTAAAAACTCTTCAAAAAAGGACACAACCAATTACACTATACAAAGTTAGAGCACACGTCAACATTGACGGCAATGAAAAAGCAGACAAACTAGCAAAAGAAGGATTAGAATTAGAGCACAGAATTGCCGCCCACCCATACGAACATGCCCACGCCACCCCTTACTATTACCAAAAAGACGTATGGGCCTCGATGGAAGACGTTCCGGACAAAGGCCCAGTTAGATTCTTAGAAAAACAAATTAAAAAATATGATAGGGAAAAGAACCTAGCAATCATGGCCACACAAACCTCCAACACCTGTAAATGGACAGAAAACATAGAGATAGACAACGAGTTGTCGAACGAGTTCTGGACAGATCCCGCTATCACCGACAAACAAAAATCATGCCTCATCAAATTCCGCACAGGAACCTACATGGGGAATGCGAGAAAACAAATGTTTTTTGGCCACCAAAGATTTCCCACTATCACGTGCCCCATATGCAACTCAAATGAACCAGATACATGGATACATGTATTACTTACATGTAAACACCAACATATACACTCACTTAGAGTTAAAAGACATAACAAAGCAGTCGGAGAAATTAAGAAGCTCCTAATCTCATCAGAAAAATCCCGATGCTTTACTCTCATGAATGCTGGCACCTTCAATAACAACCCCCAAGAAAACACAGTCCCCAATTGGCTACTCCCCTGCACATGTAGTACACAAAGATGTCACTGCAACGCAAGATTTAGACCTGATATCCTCTGTGTTAAAGGACTACCCTATCAAAATGCCCCTCCCAGAGATGTCGACCCTAACCTTACCATACAATTCATTGAATTCACATACTGCAATGACAGATTCTCCCCAGAAGCAATTGAAGCAAAAAATAATAAATACAACTCACTAATTGCTAGCATTGCTTCCAAAGGATGGAAAATCGAACCACTTATTGTTATCACTGCTGGTGCCAGAGCGATTGCCCACATCCCATCTATGAAAGCACTAGAGACCAACTTCAAAATACCTATGGCCACCATCAAAAATACTTTCAAAAATATTAACACCATTGCAATACAATATGCTATGTCTATTCTCCTCCATAAAAGGAGAATTGAAAACCACCAACCACTCCCCCAAAATCCAGACCCCCCATAACTCAGAACTTAAAAGTTAGGGTAAGGGGCAAAGGGTATTATATTAGGCGTAGGTTACTTTACTGGTTTCTTGTGTCTAAAGTGTCTACTCTCGAAAGGGGGGAGTAGATCTTCTCCTTCATACCTCTGTCCTGTGGGCTTGGGATTGAAGGTAGATCGAACAGACACTTAATTCACGTCGGTCTCCTTCGGAGACCGAAGTTGTTATTATTATTATTACCAAGCTGGAGGGTGTCTAGTAAAAACTTGCTTTCCATAGGTTTGTAGTCGATTTATCCCAATTGGATGGGTCTAGAGGAAACTAGGGTCTCTTAAGCTAAATTGGGAATTGAATTATCCTAAGAAAATATTATTGTGTTATAATCTTGTTGATTGCATTTCCACTGTAGGCAAGGATGGTTGGGTGCAACTCAAAGAGCAAGGCATCTAATCCAAGGGAGGGTAGCCAAAAATATGCTAGAAAATGTAGTGTAATAAAAGATAGGGTTCATTTAGAGTTTCAAAGTATTAGAAAATATTAGAAAATACAAGGTATTGAAATTTTCACTTTGATAGTACAATATGCTTATTCCAAAAACACTTGTCAAATGTGCCCAAAACTATGTGCATTACATTGTAGCCTCCTTGAAAATACACCATTCTCATCCGAGATGACCCTAATCTATTGGATGATAGTGCAGAGATACCCAAATCAAACAGAGTGGTTGGCGGTTCGATTCTTCACTGTGAAATCGTCTCTCTACTTAACAGAAAACTAGCCAGGTGGTCAAAAAACACCTCATGTGTTCCAACCAACCCCCCCCCCCCCCCCCAAAAAAAAACCCACACACACCATTCACACATGTAATTTATATTCCCAATGGAGTTTAACCCGTGCAATCAGTGTCTATACCCACAATAGGCCATTCAAACGTCAAGATCTCTAAGACTTGTAGTTTGTACATCTTAATTACATCTCAACAATTATCAAAAGAGATGTGACACCTTCATCTTGGGTAGCTTGTATGCAAACTCGGGAAATGTTTACGGAGCGAAGGTCTAGACTAGTGTTGGTTGGGTATATAGGTGAATGCATGATTTCATAATCAACATCAATAGCGGTACCTAGAAAAAACCTACTTGTGGGTATCAAAATCGTTATACCAATCAACTGTTGATATTCGGTGGGTCTGTCAAGGTGAGGGAAATTCAATATAATCCAAGTTATTGTTTAGGTCGATATCATTCTATGGGTTGGTTCACATAGGGTTCTAAGTCCCACTCATGTTAGCAAGTCCCAACATAGAGGTGCAGTCTCAGCTTTTGAGCCTCAAGAAACCCTTAGAATATGGTTAATTATCATGAAAGTCGAATCTTGATTATTTTATGCAAAATAGTCACAGAACCTCGGGGGGTTCACTGGCGAAAATCGTAGAACAACGTGCAATAAAAAATAGGGTCTAATATATTCATTGTAGATAAATTTTGTAAAAACTTACATATAATATAGGGGGTTTTAAAATAATGAAAAAGGATTACATGTAAAATACCATCACACCTTTATTTTGAAAAATACCATACCCTATAATCTTTTCTGCAAGGTAAATAGCCCCCCAATAAATAGGTCCCGAACGCACGTGTATGCAAAATATAAGAGGGAGTGAACCCCCCGAGCACAGAACATGCGTTGAGAGATTGGTCTAGCTTTTTGCTCGACCCAACTCTCAACACAAGTCCCAAGCCTCACCTCCAAAAAGTGTTGCCATATACGCATCCATGTCATACTTGGGACTTAAGACCTTGTGTGAAGTGGTAAGTCCCAACTTCCATGCTCTCAACGGTTGAGATTGCTCGGATGAACCTCAAGTGATTTGAGACTTAGGACTTGTGACCCGTGTGAACCGGCCCTGAACCATATTGATACTAAGACAGTTTCACCTATGTATGAAAGTTCTTGGATGGTATATAGATCTGAATAATATCTAGACATTACAATACCCTAAATTCAAAAAAAAATCATATCACATTTATAATAATATGTTTATAAGGAAGTGAACTCCATGCAAGCTTGTGTCAAACTTCGAGAAGTGGTATGCAATTTTCTTTAAAATAATTATAAGACTATCAAAACTTGGATATAACTAATATCTACAAATTTTATATGTTGAAGTTCATCTTTCACATTCACTAAACAATCATACTATGAGCCCATACCTACAAACTAAAGTGGAATTTTTCTCGAGGGAAACATAATACTTCAAAGCTTGAAACTTGTTTTCTAATCTATCGGAGGTCACATCAACAAACACGCACATGAAGTGTAGAGGAAGATTAAGACATGTAACCAAATTACGTGACAAGTATGCGGACTTTGGAGGAATCGATGTTCTGTCCTTGTCACTCTTAATAACCTTTTTGTTTAGTTATCCTAACCCTTTATGGCCTCAAGTTCCCAACATAGGACTTTCAATTTCAAATGATTGGATCTTGCTATAAAACAATTTTTTTCATACATTTTTGTTCCTTCTAGATGTAGCTATTGAAATCATACATCACCCTCAAAAGCTCAATTATAGAATTTTTATGCATGGTTATCATACATACACCTCATGAAGTGATCACTCTCAAGAGACAAAGTGATCACTCTCAAGAGACATTATGATCACTTCAAGGTCATATCATATTTGCAACTTTCCGTCAATCCATGATATCGACAACAACTACCAAATTTCTAACAATTTCTATCAAAATTTTTTTTACTAGAATAAGGGTGTTGTAATTATTCTATACGCATTATGGAGTTTAATGATATAATAAAATTTTGAAACTAGCTTGAAGTAAGTTATACTACAAGAATCACAAATTGTTGCCACTAATTTTTTCCTTCTATTACAAGGTAAGTTTTAGGTAGTTAAAAACTATTACGTTTTTAGACATTTAAGAGTCTAACACTGAAGTAATTTAGGTCTATGTAGTATGTGCCTATTCTTTTTATTTTATTCATCGAGACGTACTCAAAAACCTACATTCATGAGTGCTCTTTTGTGCATGCAAGGAGTGCTCTTGAGATCTAATGATGCAAATCAAGTAATCAATGTCAAGGACTGCATACTAGGAGTCAAGATATTCTATACTTCATCATGTGTTTGTGAGGTGGCTAAATTATGAGTGACCACTTTGCTCTCACTTTGAAATTTGGATCGTAGCAAATAGCTTTGAGAGTCTTGAGAAGTGATGTGATTGTGTAATTGATGCCATGACAATAAATAATTGAGAGGGGACGGCCGCATCTAAATTCTCATTCAAAAAGATATCCGATTGTATTCCAATTTTATTTTTTACTAGTGGGTCCTTTTAACTTCTCAAATAAAGAATCAATACTAGTCATAGGCAAAATAGTTTCCATACAATGGTACCTTGAAGGCAAGGTTGTAATCATCCAACAAGGAACCGGTGTATGGGTTGGTTTGCCAATTCATGTCAGCTGATCTCAAGTATAATTCAAGGTCTTTTAAGCTACTTCTGATGTCAAATCAACTAAAGCAAGTTATATCCGAGTTACATACTATCTCAAAGTTTTTATCTTGGATGAATGAGAGGTAAGCTCATATATGATAATACCCTCTCTCTTATTCTAAACTTGTGAATAATAAACTAAAGTTCGGAATTGGTCTTCCTTCATATCCCAGTTGAACTACACCGGTATGTGGAATTAGGTTGCCTATGCGAATCGTTTGCTTCTTTACCCATGCAAATTATCTAGAGTCAAAACTAGATTTAAAGTGAATTCTAGCTTTGTTTATTCATTTGTATAGCAACCACAAGAAGAAGAAGAAAATATTTAATTTGTTACTATGGTACTAACACATCAAAGTAGTGTGGAATGTCAGTAAATGAGGGTGAGGCAACCTATTTGCATATATTAGTGTAGATGTAATAATTGCTTTCTCAAAGTTTGTTGTCTCGTTCAGGTACATGTTCACAATACCTACTATTGGAGAGGGCAAAAATGTTGATTTCAATGTAGATCCCGGGGATTGCTATTCTAAGAAAGATTAGCACCTAATTTGGGGTCAATGAACAAGAATTACTCTCTAGAGGTGAATCATGAATCAACAATAGATCTATGGGGACAACTTTTTACTGCACCTGTACTGGTAGGTGTTGGGAAACAAAATTCACCTCGTTCATGCAAGTTCCAATGACTTGTTCACACATCAAACGTTGATGTACAAAATCTTTAAATGATGAAGTATGGATTCCATTGCCAAGCAATTTCAAGACACATCCTTCCTGAGTTATGGCAACATTAAGAGCAACCACAACAATATGTTGTTAGAATCTTGGGTAGGTCACTTAGTGCATTTTAAAAACAGTGCGCAACCTAATACATGGAGGAATCAATTCCTTTGACATAAAACTTATAAAAGACTTCCACATAATTTAGGGTCTGTTAGAAGTAGATAATCATATTGCAGTAACGTAGGCAAACTTTAAATGTGGGTCGTTCAATTTTTTTCATGAATAATACAAGGGTCGAAGATAATGACCTTAGGATTATTGTGTCTCCACTCTAACACCCCCCCCCCCTTTTGCGATGCATGATGATACACTAATATTGAACCCTAAATATGAAGACTTGTAAGCAATTTTTTAATTTGTTGCCTAATTTTCTTGCTACATTTTTCATTCATGGTATGCTCTTGGAATGATTTGCTTCATGGGGTGCAAGCACGGTAAAGTGGACCAAAAAAATGCTCCAGTATACTAAAACTATAGTTTTTTATCAACAGCCTAAAAATAGTAACAATGTGTTGTTTAAATTGGATTTATTTCATGATGGCCTATATTGTTGTGTTAAGTACTCAAACATAGAATACCAAGTTGAGTTCTTCAAATTTTATCATTAAAAGTGATGCTCAAAAGCAAATGATTGAATCTGGTTTTGGACATAAATTTCATGACCTTAAATATTTTGAAGTTAGATTTTTTTCAAATTCCTTGAATTCATTATACACTTGATGGCATCATCACAAAAATTTGTAAAAATATGTCAATTTAATGTTATTTTATTGTATTTGAAAAAAAATTAGACAATTACTTGTTCAATATCACCTACTTGCACACCACTTGCATTATCTTCTAAAATATGTAGACTTTTCTTGGAATTGTTTTGGTCATCATGAATTGCTTGGCCTTGTAGATCACTATGTTTTAAAAATGTCTATTAAGATTGTCTTTTACAAAATTCAAAGTTAATATATAGTTTTGGGTCACTTTCACTGAAACCTAGGCATGGATCAGGAGCTACCCACTTTACCGTGCTTGCACCCTCATGTTGTTGCAATTGGGGGCATTCATGGTTGAGGTACTACTTTTGGGACAAAGGACTTAAGGACTTAAGGAATAGTGGATTTCGGTGTTTATCATGATTTACTATTATTTGATCAATAAATTTTAAATAAATAAGTAGATAGTTCATAGGCTATATCAAGAAAGATATTATTTCTTATCAAATAAACACCAATAATAGAGAAATTCCCTATGAAATAAGTAGATAAGTCATAAAACTTGAAAAGGGGTCAAATGACTTGTTTGGGCCACATCAATGGCATTTTTTGCTATTTAGGTGTGCATTGGTGGTCAATTATTTCCTGTTTTGCATCTTGGTACCTTGGTATAAGTGTCATGTGTCCATTCATATAATTTTTTTTGTCCAATTCTAATACTAGACGTTCCTTTTAGGTGTGGCCGTGATTATATGTATTTTTGGCCATGTTTGGTGCCACATGTAAAGTTGGGCAATTGGTATTCAATACATGTTTGGTTCTGTTGGTACACACTTGAACGATGATTGTGAGGGAAAAAATTGGGATCGTTTCGATTAATTCTTGTCGTCCTTTTCATTCCTTGATCCTAAGGTGAACAATTAAGACAACACTCCAGATGTCCTTTAAGGAATCAAAATGATATCTTAGATGACCCTATTCCTTCTAAATTAACTTTGTCGGTGTACTCAATATGGAGTATGAATTGTAGGTATGATCCAAAATATGCTTCACAATACAAATCTAAGCATACCAAGCATGTGAAGTTATCTAAAAAAGTCCTTTTTCCGTTAGACACCCAAAAGTAGAACCCCAACCGTAAATGCCCCCAATTATATGTTGTGTCTCTTTGAAGTGTTGCACTTGTATGTTTGCAATGATACGTACGCATCATGCATTTTTGTTGCCATGTTTTTTGGCACCACTTTTGCAATGAACTAGGATTTAAGTAAATATGGACTAAAAACTTGTGCAAAATTATAAATGCCTTTGAGAGTATATTTTGCAAAGTTGGGACATGAACATTGGAAAACAAATTATTTGGGGGAAGGAGCAAGAAGACTATGATGAAACTCCCAATTTTCATATACTTTGAGGAGGAATATGGTCAAATAATCCCATTAATTTAGTGTTATTTTTCACAAATAACATAGTGTGCATGCAACTAGTATAAGCTACAACAAAAAGACGCAATCTAGAACTATAATTGATTGCCGTCATTTCCATCATTGGGTCTGCCGATAGAAGTGCACATATGAAATTACATTATGTCCAAAATTCATGCATAAATTCAAATTTACTTAAAACTTAGTTGATGCATATACTTTTGAATTAACGTTTTCTAGTTAAAAAGAATATAAACTACCAAAACATGCAATAACACTAGCAATATAACTAATGATAGGGTGGAATAAAATACATCATTTTCAAGAATTAAGTAATGCTAGGGAGTTGTTTAATTTGTGTTTTGGAGGTTTGTAGCCCTTGCACAACGACCCCTCAACTGCACGTGGTGCATGAAAATTCTATAGAGTGACTTACCCAAAGTTAGAATTGGTTAACTTTCAAACCTACATAAATTCAAGGCGAAGAGGCTCATAGAGTTGCAAAACTACAACATCAATATATTTTATGTCAAGGACATGCGAATTGATTATAGAAATGCAAAAAACTTACCATGCCCGGCCATCACTTTTATTGGGTTTAAGACACTTATATTTAAGGTGTCTAATTTCAAAGAACCCTAGAAAAAAAAACCCATTTTTGACAATCGGGTGTTGAAATTGACATGAAGGTATGGTGCCCAAGTCAACATTGGTCATGTTGGAGTCAAGATTGCAAAGTTATGGTCATTGACTTATTTGGTGACTTGTCATAAAGACTTTGATGCATAGCATTTAAGAATCCACACACTAGGCATAATTCAATTAGTGTAGTGTTAGCTAGCATTTGAAAATATGAGCATATGAGATCTAGGCAGCTTGTCTTGTGTTGGTGAAAAAATTCTTGCAAATCTACAACAATGAGTTTCAAAAATTTCAATGACATAGGATGAGTTTCACCAATGCAAAATAAGTTGCCTAAGACTCAAGAGCTTGTAGTGTGGAGTGCTCTTACAAAGGATATAAAATTCTACATATTACATTTTGTGTGATCTATAAAGTGTATACTACATGTTTGTGTTGAACTTATTATATACTTTAATCCAAAGTAAGGAAATATGACACCAAGTAGCTCAAAGTTAATCTTTTGGTAATCCACACTAATTGGATAAACGTTGTAGTTTGCTTACAATGTGTTACACTTAATCGGCTCAATATTGTCTTTGACATTATTTGTCAACTTGACATCGCTTGTCTTTATGCCAAATGGTGTTGGTGTAATAAAATCATGTTCTATGGTAACATGCACTTCTAATTTGTGGATACATGAATGCAAAAAAATTAGTGTCATCTATTTTACTTTGGATTGATAACCATATTTGCACTTGAGTGGCCAAACTTGATGATTGTGTCAACATGGTAACACTAATAGCTATTGCCTTAGATCATAAATGGGTAACTTACATTGATTGTCTATGCCACAAATTAACTGATTTCATATAATAACCACACTAAATAGGCAATTTGGTGTGCCATTGGAATTGATGCATTGTATTGATTAGAGTGGCCTCCATGACATGTTATCTAACGAAATGTGTCCCATGTCACGTTCTTAGGTTGTTGCCTACTGTTTCCAACATTGATTGCATGGGTTGACGACAAATAGTGTGAGCCACACTAAATCAAATATTGAGTGTACCCAACCTTGCCAACATGACACTCACTAACCAATTATTAATGAGTTAGTGTGGCATTAGAATTGATGTGCCATGTTGATTAGAGGGGCCTCCATAACTTGTTGTGCAGCGACAAGTGTCCCATGTCACCTTCTATGGTTGACATAATCATTGCATCAGGTTGACGATGAATAGTGTGGGTGGCACTAAGTCAAATTTTTGGTGTACCAAAGCTTGTCAATAGCCTAACATTTAGTGCATGCACAAAATAAATTTGCTTCAATCAAAAATGGGTAATACACATCAGTTGTCTACAACATTGATTAGCAAACTTAGAGTAATAACTAAACTATAAATATGATATAGTGTGGCATTGGAATTGATGCACCATGTTGATTAGAGTGAGCAACATGCGGCCACCTTCTATGTTTGCCACCTAAGGTAGACAACCCTAATCTTAATCTTATCTTAATCTTATCTTAATCAGGAACCTATATATGAGTGGTAGGTGGTAGGTGTGGCTCCAAGAACGGCTACTAAAAAGACACGTGTTTAAAAGAAATTAGAGTACATGCCCAAATTATGATAATCATTATAAATTCAAGAGTCAATATGATTAGGGGGGCCTACATGAACATTTTACGAGCATGAAATTTTCACTTTGATAATGAATAGGTATTCACATGAGCTCCAAAAATCACGAGGAAAGTGACTATGGCCTCGATTTAATTTTGCTAACCATCTCATCATAAATCACATGTTTCATATCCTAGGAAAAGTGGCGAGTGGAAAAAATAACTATTAAAGACCCATCTACCTTACTAAGGATTGCAAATCTTGTTTATGTGGGTCAATGATGAATCATGTGGGCCACACTAAATCATCATATGTTTAAATTGTACTTAGTGTCACCAATTCTATTTGTCATTGCTCTATAGTAACTGTAAACTGCCAGTGTAGTGTCACCAACACTAAATGTAAAGCTAATATTAATCGTCATTCCTTGTTAAATTATTTGGGCATCATAGATCTACAATGTTGCAATCACTGCCACTTGCAAAACTAACTATTTTTTATCCAAGTTGCAATCATCCATGACAATGTTTCATTCCATGAATGTTAAGATGCAGTGAATACCAGATTCTCATATTCATTTCTCAATAATTCACGTGGATTTCATCCAAATTTCAATCATCCATGACAACATTCATAAACTCATACATGAGAAGCGTCATTAGAAAAGTTACCGCAATGACATAAAATAGCATATGACACTAAGAATTAATTGTACACCTTTTATGATATTTAGTATCGCTTACTAGTTGTTATTACACATTGCAACAACATCGTACTTAGAAGTTCAATTTTTACCAACCAAAGTTCAATAGGTTGTTCAAACATTGCAGAACATAAATGACTTTGCTTGGTAAAATATTACATTCTCAATAATATTCTCATTAAGACTGCCATTTTTTCTCTTACAATGCAGTTGAAAACGAGGCATGCTTTTCAATGTTGGAGTGTCCCTTATACAACCCCAGTGTAGATAAATTTCCATCAATATTTTAAAATGTAGTATTAGGGATCCTCGAGTCTTTCTTCCAATTGGATCATCAAGTTGGCATTAGTCTCTATCTCACGGAGGCTACTGCACTTTGCCACTCTAGAAAAGTTGTTGGTTTGAGACCATCTTGATGTACATTCAGTCTCATTAGCCTTTTGACTTCTTGGATTCAAAAATCAATTTCATTTCATTAATTGGTCACAACACTGCGTAACTCTGAATAGTAACATGGATAATCAGTGTAGCAAAAAGTTGAATAAGTTGTTTGGACATTATAGAACACAAACGACAATATTTTAGTATGGTAAAATATCACAATCTTAAGTAAACAGTTCCGTAAAGTCCAAATAGTAAGCGACACCCAAAAAAACTATAAACAATGGTGTTCCCATAGAAGATATGCCTACATCCTCCTTACATAGTACCTCCCACAAAACACCCACCCAAACTTACGCCAAAATGTTGGGTAAAGTTGGCCAGGTGGCATGTCCACCTATGATTCCAAAGGTCACCAAGTCATGCCACCTAGGCAAGTAGGTGTAGGAATAGGTGTAGGTATAGGCCCACCCACCAACTTTAACCCCCAAAATCCCACTAAGTTTCCAAGGTGGTTGGGGAAGGGCGGAAGGTACAAATGTACATCCTCCGTAGATTTTGGGCCCCAAGGTACATTATGTCCCACCTACATATATTCTAGCCCTAAGCCTAGGCCCCCCAACGGTTAGCTCCCCTCTTCCTCATCAACCTCCTCCCTCCACCCAAGGGCTTCCTTAAATGATGTGGTGTTTCCCTACTCCACTTTTGACTTACCCCCCCCCCCCCCAACAACCCCATTTAAGAGTGTTTTTGTAGCTTAAGATGTTGGCTATGGCTCCCATGACCATGTGCAACCCACCCCACCTCCCCCCATCTTTCTTGTCCACCACGTCCATTTTAGATCCCCCCGCACATGCACTATATTCACACCGATTCCATCTCCAATTTCGCCCGTCACGCTTTCTCGCAATTTTCTCTCCGTGAATCTCGGGTGTGATTTGTAAATGGGGTTTTGTTTCGTCATGTTGTTGTTTTTTACATCTTAGTCGCACTTGAGTGTTTAGCGTTGGAAGCGGGTGCACAAAGAGGTGCCATTTTTTTTATCATGGACTTTGGACGGAGGTTTGTTTTGTTTAGTTGTGCGACTGCACTTGAGATTAGTGTTGGAGCCGGTACGCAAGAGGTGTCGCAATTTGGTTGCCATTTTCATGAGTTTTGTTCTTGGTTGTGGGTTAGGTTGGGTTTGTGTTGTGTTTGGCTACGTTTTTGTTGATGTTTAGTTGCGGTTTAGTTAAATTAGCAAAGGAAGTGGTGAGAGGGAGGGAGGGACGGACGCGGTTTGTCGCATTTGTTGTTGTTTCTTTTTTGGGGTCAAGTTTGATATCGATTGTGGGGTTGGTCGTGTGTTTGGCTGTGAAGTTTCACGTGGTTTTGTTTGGTTTTTGTCGCACTTTCCTGTAGCGCTTGCATTGGAGTGGAAGGGGTTAGTGGCAGGCTTTCTCATCTCATTTCGCTTGGGTTTGGAGGAGGAAGATGATCATCTTGCTTTCACGATGCAAGTGAGGTTTCCCGTACAAATCATGGCACTGACACTCGAGGAACAGGGAGAGCAAAAGTGGTTCATTCCCCGACTCGGAGCCTCAGTGACACACAATTAAAATTAGCCCATTTTGTCTGCAAGGGCACGCTGGCGTTGGAATCCATCCAGTTTGAGATAAGATGTAACTTAAAAAAAACGTATATCTTCATTTTCGGATCCACGTCTTGTGGACTCATCGTATTAATTAACACTCTCTCTTCTCTTCTCTCTCTCCCTGCACCAAGCGTGAGTCGGGGAATATTCCTCCTTCTCTTGACCTCCCTTGCCTTTTTATTTACAATTTCGCTCACGAAGCCGGAGGTTTTGGAGTTTTGCGGTTTGAGTTTTCAAAGGAAAGAAAGCTGCTGTGCAGTCAGTAACTTTTTTGACTTTGCATGGTTTTAGTGAAACTGAACACCCCTTTAGACCGTCGTTGGGCGGTTTTTCGACCACCTTTCGGATTCCGGGTGTCTCTTTAGTTTGTTTTGGAGAGTATCTTTTCCCCCCTCGCAGAAATCGAGTTTTTGTGTTTTTAACCCTTCCAACCCATGTGCACGAATCGACGAAGGTTTGCACATTTTGCACGTGACTTTGTTGACGTGCAAAAGAATTTTGGATGCAGTAGTAATCAACGACGATTACGACGAGAGTGGGTGGCGAGAAATGAGCACAATGGTTGAGATAAATTTGCGCCTAATTTAACCCATGGGATGGCCATTGACATGGCCATAACTCACCCTTCCTCAATGTGGGTGTTGAATGAAGAGTTGATGAGCGATGAATTTTGGCGAAGATTGAAATCTGGAGGTAGGTAACTCCCACCCACATTTTGTCAGGTGATGGGTGGAAGTAGTAATTAAATTTGAATGTTTTTCAGAGAAGGCAAGTTATATAGCAGCCTCAGAAGTCAAGGATTTGCATTGAAGGTGTAGGCTAGGTCGAGGGTAATTAATTGGTTACGACCTTTCCGGTGTCATGAATGTCTGCCTGAAGGAAAAAAAGTGTGGATCCCACCATCATCCAGATTCCATGGTACTTACACTCTGTGGCGATTCGGAGGCTTCCAAAATGAATCATCATCAACTATCCTCAAAAGATTTTAAAATAAAATAGAATTATTCAAGCCGAAATGAGTGACCTACATGCCACAGGTCTACCTTCAACAGTTGAGCATCCTCCTTCCAATTCTTCAACTTCAACTTTCAACTTCAACTTCTTCTTCAGCACCCAAGTTGTGGAGTGTTTCTTGGCTTCATCAACTTGTCAACCATAGTTTTGGGTTAGGTAGATTTTCATTTTTATTCTTATTTATAAGGTGGAAATTTAGCACAAAGCCAGACTCATCTCTCCTTCAATTTGCCACTTCTCACTACGATCATCATTGTTGCTCATCTGATCCCAAAATCTGCACTTGAGTGAGACTCACTGACTTCTGCGGAACTCAGAAGAGAAAAAGAAAAAGAAAAAGAACGGGCAAGCGCTAAGAGAGAGGAGGGCAATCGTTTCGGTTTTTTGTTGTTCTCATCGGAGGTATATAAAGGTGCACATATTTGGATGTTGGAGTTGTATACTTGCAGTACGAGAGGGCGAGTATATTTTCATGTAGTTATGTATGTATGTATGTATGTATGTATGTATGAATGATTGATTTGATGATGTTGTATTCGAAGCCAGCTCCTGAGATTCTTCTTGTGCAGTGAGTTCCTGCAGCTGCAGTTGCTGATAATTGCTTGCCAGTTGATGCGCTCGAAGTTCGTGGGCTAAGATTTATTTCGATTTTTTTTTGTTGAAGTTACACCTTTCGGTGCTGGAGTTTCCCTCTGGATTTCCAGTGTGCTCTTGGGTGATGAGCGGAAGAACTTTGTTGCGAGGGAAGTCTAGCTTTGTTGGTGGTTCTGGAGCTCCTGCTGCTGCTTCAGCTTGTGGGTTACCTTAACTCCGACTTTGACAAAAACCTCTTTTGCAATAAAACTTCGGAGAAATTTGGAGAAGGTCACTGTCGGAAGGAGAAAATCAAATTTTGTTGCGAGGGAAGAAGAGCTAAAGTTAGCCTTCGAAGTTCGGAGCTCCCGACCATTTGCTCTTAGTGGGTTAATAACTCAAGTTCGGTGGCAAACCGCTTGTGCAACAATACTCTGGTTGAAATTTTTGAGGAAGATTGCTTTCGGAGGAGGGAAAGAGGGTTTTAAGGCTTCTTCGGAGCTGCTGCTGCTGCTGCTTCTTCTTCAACCGGACCATTTTTGCGCTTGTGGGTTAACTTGAGCTCAGTTGGCAAAACCACAACTTTGGGGAGAAATTTTGGGAGGAAGGGAAGGGAAGGGAAGGGAAGGGAAGGTCGGTTCGGGTGGAAAGGGTTTGATAAACCAAGTAACTTTGATAAGTTATTCCACCGCTTCAAATCTCCACATTCGTGCTCCTTGGGTTTCGTAGAATCGTTGCCAAGTTTTCATGGCTACTCTGAACTAAAGTGGCTGCTGTCTACTTACCGAAGAAGGAAAAATCCCCTCCTCCGCCTTCAAATTGCAGTCTTGGCTCACAATAAGGATGTCTTGATGTGTTTGCTTATCGCCCACTTTGAGGCAGCCCATGGGTCCAGGTTCTTGAGGAGAGAATGAGAAGAAGCAAGACACTCAAACTCAAACTCAACCTTTACATGAAAGTGGGTTCATCAGCTATGGAGTTGATACTGATGATGAACTCTGGAAGGAGTCTCGATGGCTAAGTTTTTTAGGAGCTTCCTTTCCTTCATTATTGCGGAGAACGGTAGGCAGATGAAAGTTGAAAGTTGGTCCGCTGATGATGGGCGAGCGCCTATGGTTTGAGGAATTTTGAGGAGGGTTAGGGATCCGGAATCAGTGAGTTTGTGGTGTGGTTGGGAAGATTTTTTGGGTGGAGAGGAGGATTTTAAAAAAAAAAATGGAGAGTGCGACCATAGAGCAAGTGCGGAAGCCTTCGATGACTACAAGTCCAAGCGAGTGGGAAGAATCGTACAGGCCGCTGCCTTACCTTTTCTTCGGACTCTTGATAGTTTGGACACTTTTGGTGTTCGTCTGGACAATCAACACCTGGACCAAACGACGGTGGCAGGTACCAACATCCTAGTTTCCATCACAAAACTTGTTGGTTTTTTTCCTGGGTGAGGGGGGGGGGGGAAGGGAAATTTCTATCTCCTCCATCATCGCACAACATATTAGAAAGATACTAGTTTGTGTGGAGTTAGTTTTTTTTTGGCAATGAATTTCAGCTGCAGCAGATACATCATGATAAGCCCAAAGTTTGAGGGTAACCAATCACTTTGTATCACAAGTTTCTGGGCTTTGAAGCACTGGGTTAATGGTACTAGAGGATCATCATAAGACTCGAAGGGCTTAGATGAGGAGGGTTAGGGGTGTTCGGAGGATTGAAGACGATAAAGAAATTCACGAAGGTTTCTTAGGCTGTTTTCTTCATGCATGGGTGGTTAGAATCTTTAAGAGTTTTATGTATGTGAAGAGATGAGTAAGCCGGTTGCTGATTGTAATTGGTTTTGAATAGTAAGTTACAGTGGGAGAATTTTGAGTTTTTTTTTTTTTTTTTTTGGCACACACCTATAATGGATCGGAGTCAGTTGGAACTGATGTGAGAGGAAAATGGTTGCAATTGCAGACAAGTAACTTGCAATGGGTGTTGACAGCGGTTCCAACTCTCAAGTCACTTGTTCTAAGTCTCTCCTTCGTATTCTGGTACCCGCTTTTCATTCCACCGAACTCGCTCTCTTACGCTCGTACCCCTCTTGGCTGTTTGTTTTTCGCTTGCCGATTTTGTGAAAAAGCCTGACAAATGATTCTCGAACAAATAAGTCAGTGTTCATGAATGGAAGATGACATTTTCGCTGCTTCAAGTGATGCCCCAATCCATATGAACACGAGAAGTTTTTCTCAGGCTGAGATTGATTGCTTGCAATTGTGATGACGTTTTCATTCGAACTCCCCTCCCACCCTTTTGCCAATTTTGTGTAGAAGGACAGATGATTCTTGGAGCTAATCATTCATTGTTCGGGAATGAATGGCCGATCATATTGTCCCAACCCACATGACAAAGGGCTTTGATCTGAAAGATGATGGCAAGTTTGAGATTGATTGATCGATTGATTGGTTGGTTGGTTGGTTGGTTGGTTGGTTGCACTTGTGGTGATGGTGGTGATGATTTTGTTTCAATTGTGCAGGTATTCGTGCCTAAATTTGAACACATGTTCGTTCTGGGTGGCATTTGGGGTGTTTGTGTCGAGGATTTTCTTCGAGACAGCATGCTTCATCGCCTTTTTGTTGATAGCGCATGGCTATTGCATCATGCACGAACAACTTGCGGTCACAGATCGAAGAAGCATCGCCGGCCTTGCTTCCTTGTTATATCTCACTCTCACCGGCTACAAAGCAGCTGTGCCCCAATTTGCAGTAAGAAATACAAAAACCTTCTTGCAAGGAAAATCTCTTTTCAAAACGGAAACTACTGTAACTGTCTACTTGCAGTCTTCACTTGAGAGAAATCTCAAAGCTCAAAAATGAGTGAATGTGTGACTTCTGCTTTGCTTTTAGTGAAGCTGCACAGTGTTGGTGAAGGCCATCACAGGAGGACATAAAAATGAATAGTCCTCACACTCTCAAAATCAAGTTGAAATTAGTAGCTGCAGAGGCTGAAATTAGGTACACGGTTTTGAAGCGTCATGGTGAAATTAGGGTTTCTGCGCCCCAGTTTGCAGTCAGACGAACTATTTGCAAAGGATCTTTTTGAGGATGAGGGAACTGTAGCAGCTACAGTCTTCACTTGAGAATTCCGATCCCTAAATAATGAATGTGTGACTTGTGCTTGGCTTCTTCTCGGAACTGCACCATTTTGGTAGGGTTCATGAAAGGAGGAGGGCCTCAAATAAATGGTCCTCACACTTTTGAAAATTAAGTGGGATAGCTGCAGAGGGTGAAAATCTGCGGTTTGAAGCGTCGTGATGAACGTAAAGGTTTTTCAGCCATCGTATTCATCTCCATTGTTTCAATTGTTCATCGAGTTTTTGGGGATTCAATCTTGAGAGGATTTATGAGAGGTGTTTGAATTCCATCCAGCTTATTTTAATTTCATTCAGTCCAAAATAAACAATTGTTCCTTATCATTTTTGCAGGTTCTTGTGATATTGATCTATGGAGTTCTCCTGTATGTCATTATGGCACATGTCGCACGCAACTTAACAACACTTCGGGAGCAGCTCCAACACATTCAAGAAGAGGGCGTTCACATGATGCATTCTGCTATTTACACCAAATATACCATGTTCAAGTAAGGATATTGCATACATCATGTGGAGTTGTTTGTGGGAAATTGTGATTATACCGTTTTCGTAAGGTGACTGATTTTGGAACCAATTTCTTTTCTTTGTTTTTGGCGTCTGCAGGAAGTTCCAACGATCAATGCTAATGATGGTTGTCGCCGAAATTTTGGTGAGTGGATTTTCATCTGCGTACTCCAGTATTTGCAGTCATCTCATAAAGTCATAATGTAAGAGGCCATGACAATGCATGGAATTTGTGAGCGAGTCACAGAGGCTGAAAACTGGAGAACTCTTTGTTCTGAATTTTGAGATATCAATAGCTTGTTAAGAAAAATAAAATCCATCATTGCTTCCATTTCGAGGCACGAGTTGTAATTGCAAAGGGTTTAAAGTTAATGTTGTTCTTCCTTTTGCGCAAACAGATGCATGCCCGAGCTGAAGGCATGGCAAATGATTACTGGATACGGCTACTCGTTCGTGAATTTGCTGAGATCAGCATCTTCTTCTACATTGGGTAATTAAAACCTCTGGACCCTTTCTCCCTTTTTCCTGCTGAAAGGAAGTTGACCTCTAGAATAAGAATGAATTAACCGCCTCTTCTTGTCTCTCATTCCCTTCATCACAAATATGGAGCAGGCAGAACGAATGCGAAGTTAAGTAATATTGACTAACCCCCCCGCCCACATTAGTGCTATTTAAACCGACATCTTGAATAAATCTCTTGGTGTCATTGCAGGTGGACCTTCAGATCAAGGGAGATGACTCCATTTTTTACAGTCATCCCTACCACACACACGCAAGGCCAACGCATGCTGCCCCCCATCTACAGTGTGGTAAGCTTCTCCAAGCATAAATATCGCAATAAAATTATGGGTCAAGTTGGTGCAACTTGCAACGGAGATTGCAGGATGAGTTTTTGAACGATGGTGTGCGATGCTTTTACTAAGTTGTGTAAGTGGGTGGTTGGCACGCGCAGGAGATGAATGAGAAGCAATTCAACAACTTGGATTACAAAGAGTGGCACATCGGAGTGGTAAGTCCTCCTCTCTCCCAGGCTTCACAGGTATTATGTGGATCTGTCTTGCAAAAATATGAAATACACATCTAAATAAATTTATATATTCAAACAAAATAATGATTTTCTTTATAGCATCATGAATATAATGTGCCAAATTCAAAGAGGGCATGAAATGAGAGACCCCCCCCCCCATCCACTTGAGATTTGAAGACTTGATCTTTTTCTTCTTCTAGTTAAGGACTTAGATGGGACAGTAGTAGGTGAGCACTGTTTTTCGCTCAGTAGACAACGGTGGAGCTCAAGCGCCACAAGTGAAAAGAGAGGATGCATTAGCCTATTTAGAGAAGGTTAATGACCTCATTGCGCTTATTCAAATCACTCTTTTATCTATGAGAGTTATCCGTAAAGTCTCCAGGTCAAATTCCGGGTGAGTTGGAGAGCTTGTGCATAAGAGCATCCCCGCTCATGGAGCCATGAACATGTCTTTTTAGACCTTTTTAGACCTTTGTCAACGCATGATCGTGTGCTCTATCCTTCCCCAAAGCTCACATATATCTCAAATTCTCATTCGCCCCCCAATTATGTTATAGAGGGCCTCTAGCTCTCCAAAATGTACAGAGCCAAAGCCTTTTCTACGAGATAACATGGTGGTGAGCAATGTCCGGAGAGATTTTTGGGCTTTGTCCGTCAAGATTCTAGTGTTTCCAAGCCCAACATGGTGTGATCTTTCGGCTTTTCTTTATTAAATTGAGGTATATTCCATAGAGTCCTCTAGAATGATGGATAATTCTCCTGAAGTCTTGAACGTTAACGGTTATTTCTCAAACTCAACCGGTTCATCTGTAACTAGCGGTCAGTTCTCCCCATTTTGGGGGGGGGGGGGGGGGGAGGGGCAATTTAAAATATATGTGGGCTTTTGGGAAGTATGGGAACATGCGACCTTGCCTTACAAGGTCTAAATCTAGAATATATGTGGGCTTTCGGGAAGAGTGGAGCATGCGACCTTGCGTTAAAAGGTCTTCAAAGCCTATGGTAGAAGCCCATTTGTGGCTCCATGAGTGGGGATGCTCTAAAAATCGCCTGAGTTTTCTTTGTGTCTTAATAAATTAAGTCACTGCTGAAAGAGTGGGGCTATAGAAACACGTATTTGTAGGTTGTCATACTAGACCCAGTGTGCCAAGCTAGCCTTGCATAGGCAGAGCTGGGGATGAATCATGCCGAATGCTAGATACCAAAATTCTCTCAGTTTTTTGGTTTGAAAGAGGAGATCCAAAGTCCGAAGAGCTTCATCCATGTGTCAGTGTAAGGCTCTGACACAAGATGCTCGTGGACCCCCTTACTCCTAAAATTCCTCGAGGGAGGGACTTTGCGGATAACTCACTTAAGCCACAAATGTATTTTGTAACTCGAGTGCTCCTTGAAAAAATCTCTTAGGTAGATGTGTGTTATTTGGATACTTTTATCGCTGCACCCACTTCACAGAGGATATGAAACACGCAATCATTGCATGATTAGCAAATCCAAATTGTGCATGTAGCCTTTTGCCTCATGATTTCTGGAGCTCGTAAGAATAACCTATTCAATATCAAAGTAAAGACTCTCTTGTTCAGTAACTGGTCATCTAGGTCCCCCCCACCCCCAATCATGCTGGCTATTGAACTTAGAATGGCCAGCATATTTTGAGCAAGTAGTCCAATCTCTTTAAATCACATGTATTTTTGGTGTCCATTATCAAATCCCCACCTAACCATATACAACATACCACTCAAATGTTAATCTTGTGTTGGAATTAGACACGTCTACCTTAGTGTCTCCTGTGCGCATAGATGTGTTAGATCTGCTTAATACATTACACATCTCCATCCTTGCCTTGAGATATTTGTACTCAAACAAACAATGTAGGCTTTTGATCTCAATGCGATTGTCTTCTTTAGACAAGGCTTTTCCTTAACAAATTTTGTGCTCACCAAATTTGGCAGCCGACGTCGATCTCGAAAAGTGGAGGTCACGGCAACAAGCCAATGCTCGTGATTGTGCAGAACCCGGGAATGTCCAACTTCTCCTTCACCGACGACCAACCCGACCCAGAAGGTGCCTTCGATGTCCCATCCACTAATTTCCATCCACAAAAAAGAATCTCCTCTTCTCCTGCTCCACCACCACCATTTCCATTGGCCCACATTCATCAGATCCACCACAGCCCTGATTCGTCCTCGTCTTTGCCAGAACACCAGGGTCCACAACTTCGGGCGCGCAGCAACAACTCTGGCGACCTAGTAGTTTCTACTGCGCCACCTCCTAACGAATCCGGAGAAGTCAAAGACACCAACACCAACACGACTGGCGGTAATAAAATCCCGGACAACAACAACATCCTCATCAACGGTCTACCTTCGGTTTATGGGAACTCGAACTCGAAAAACGAGGTCGTCGTGGACGTGAAAGGATTGACGAGTTACGCATCGTCGTTCCTTCCGTTCGAGAGAGCGTGTGGCGATTCCCGCCTCTTGCATTCGAGGTCGACTTCGGCTTTGAATTCGCAGGGGTTTTCTTCGCCTCACCCGTCGAGCATCGTATGAGATTTTTATTTTTATTTTTATTGATTCATTTTTCTCTGCAGGCATGAAAGGAAATGACATGCCGCCGACTCACCCGGAATTCATAACTTGTCGTTGTACACTAAGAGCCTTAGAATCCATCATTTTAATTATTAGGTTCAAAACAGGCCACCTTCTGGCTGACCACGAGGAGAAAAAAAATAAGTTAAGAAAAGTAGCTGTAGGAACTTCATGTACAGGCCATTCACTTTCATTTTAGGACAAAACGCGGAGATTATGACGACACGTAGATTCATCCCCTGAAGTTTAGTCCATTAAAAAAAGGGGGGCAGTAATCGAATTCGGTTACCAAGCGACGAAAGCGATTTTCAAACTGCTGTGGAGTTTGAACTTTGGACACTGCTACTTGACCTGCTCTTGATCTTCGGGAGCAGTTGTACCATAAGTTACCCATTCCATGCATACAAAGTGTGCGTTGGGAATTCAATTCCAATTATGATTGATTGTAAGATTGATTCTTCATTTTGGGCATTCAAGTGTGGATTACTTCATAGCAGGACTGAGAGAAATACAACATAATATTGGGTTCATGTTTAATCTCTTGGGTCTCCATGGGACAGTATGAATGATCGACAAGTTGCATAAATCTGTTAATCTACATCCCCTCTACAAGTGCTGTAGTATATCGGTTTGGCTGTTTGTATTCGGAAGGATTAGGAGGTTGAATTCTTCTCTGGAGGATGGTGGTCGCAAGTCAAGAAAATAATTTCTTGGTAATTAAGTGTAATTTCTTGGTCAATGAATTGCAGTTATATCCTTAAGTTGGTTTATCCATTAAACATAGTGGACTCTTTGAATGCATTTTCAAGTTTGAGACTTTGTGAAATTTCTTTACTTCTAACCGGCTACGAGGTTTGTTTGGATAGATTGCACCATTATCAACCTCCTTCCATGGGCCTTCCGTCAACCATGGCTTAAAAGCATGAAATCAAGTTTAACCTCAAATCCTCACATGCATTTATTATGGTTCATATTTTGATCTCATTTAATCCATGTTTTCCCACTATGCTAGTTAATATGGTAAATATTGTGGGCTTACAGTGTGCCTTATCTTGGGCACACTATGCAGTCCACAATGTCACTTGTTATGTTCATCTCCTTCCCCTCATGTTGGAAGTCTACCAAATGCACATTATTTCTATCCAAAAGAAAATACTATAGACTACAGAGGTTGAAAAATTATTGCACCCACAATATTATCCACAATGTTTTCTAGTGTGGAAACGGGCTCAACAGTGTGGCCCACAACATTTTCCATAATCAATGTAGTTGTCCCAACCTCACCCTGACTTGAAAACTTCAACTTCACAACCATTGGATTTTCTCAGGTTTTGTTGGCATCAAAGAGATTCCTCTTCTCCATCTTTGTTAATGTGAAAACGGCATTAATTTCTAAGTGGCGGTACAGTAGATGTGTGGTACTACCATTGGTTCTCTTCCACATTATGGTTATAAAAACTTTTATTGTGGATTTAGAATCTATCACTCTTACCATTCTAAATCATGAAACTATTACAGACCTTGTACAACCGCTAGCCCACGGACTTTTTGGGCCAGCAGCTAACCCAATAGCTAAGAGTTATGGCTGAAAAGAATACCTAAAAAAAATGGGCTAGCCTAATTATAACTAGATCGAGGCTTGAAAAATATGGGCTAGCCCAGTTATAGCTAGATCGAGGCCTAAAAAATATGGGCTAGCCTAGCTAGTTATTAGCTAGCTAAAGATAGGTTAGGTAGCTCAATCGGCTCAAGCTAAGGCTCAACCACACCTGACTTTAGGGTGTTGTGATTTTAAATGCTAAAACCTAGAATGCCCTGCTTGGTGAAAGTAGCCGCCGGTTTGCTAGCATCCAAGCCTGGATCAAGTGGGCTAGAATGTGACTTCGGCAATCTAAATGATATCATGACCCCAAAGAGATCATCGCTTGGGGGAGGATTTGCAGAGGCGTCAATGATGTTGAAGTTGAACAAGCATCTAATGGCATACAAACCTGAAAAACTGATATTGCTGGACAATTCCAATTGGAAGAATCACATTCCAAAACGTCCTATTTTTTTTATGAGGAGTTGCAAATAGAGGACGATGACGGCTCGTTGGTAGAGGTGAGCAACATGAATTAGACATTGATGACGATGAGTGATTTTGACTAATATGAAATATGATTGTATTGATGAAACGATGCCTCCTTGAATTTAACATATGAACTAGTTGAGCTAGCTTTTTAAGTCAGCTAGCCCAGCTATATGGTTGAAAACAGGACCTGAAAAATATGGGCTAGCCCAGCTATGGCTAGATCGAGGCCTCAAAAATATGAGTTAGCCGAGCTAGCTAATGGGCTATAAAAAGTATGAACTATTATAGTGAAAGAAAACCAGTGGTAAGACCCATGCGATTTCCATACTGGGACCAACTATACATTTGTTTTTTCTTTTTCTTTATGATTGGGAGCTTGAGCTCAAACCCAAACGCCTTTGACATCAAGAGTGGTCGGTCAAATGTCCAAGTTCATGGACATGCATTGAATCTCAAGCGGTTAAGCATAAGTATCCAACTTCTTAGCCTGCATGAGGGCAACCTCAAAGTATCCATTCAGAGGCCCCTACCAAGCTGCAGCTATGTCCAATATCGCATGTGAGCCTTTGTTGCCATTTGTTCATACTTAATTTGTAAGAAACTCGATTCTTGCAATTTTGTGGCAACTGTTGTAATGATTTCTTCTACATTTGTTAATCAGTAGACGTTTCATGGTTTCTGCTGATCACGAGAAACACCAAAAACACTACACTGGAGATTGCATTTAAGTTTCATATGGCATTTCATGTCCTAGTGGTAACTTTTCTATTGACACTTCTTAAGAATTAGTTTACAGATATTGTCATGAATGATTGAAATTTGAATGGAAAATCACGTAGTCAGTGACAATAATTGCAATATTATAAATCTCTAATACCCAAAAGAAAAATTTGCAAGGAATAACAAAGAATGTGAAGTTTACATGAAGTGCTGGTGACACTACACAGGTGGATTACAATTAGTATCGAGCAAGACAAATGGAATTGGTGACACTACATACAATGTTTGGTGTAGAAGTGACTTGTGTACTAAGTGAACAATATCATATGAGGGTGCAAATACACACTTGAAAGTTCAGATGGTAGCAAATTGCAAACAGGTGTTGAAATGAGTTGCGATTTCTGAGGTGGATGAATTGATGCGCCTTTAAAGCGTTAGTTACTACCCATCATGTACACTTTGCTGTCAAATGATCCAACCATACTTAAGACATTCTTTCCGAGAGATCTGCAACTCGTTGATGATTGGATACATTACTATTCAAGTTGTAGGAGCTTCAAATGAAAAAGTAGACGTTAATTTAAGTTCATTTATGTAGTTGAATGAAATGCTTGGAAAGAGGACTAGGTTATGTGCAGTCAACGTGAACTCTTTCAGGGTATTAGAGTTTTTTACTTTCCCAAATCATGTTATTTGTGACATTTAGATTTTTTTATATAGAAAGTTGCATCTTCTTGACACAACATTACTTAGTACTTATTGTTTGTTCAGTGGACCCTCGAAATATAATAGTCGGATGTTCGCAAAGCTTAGTCTCATGCTCAGCTTTTCGAGCATCTAATGGTTATATAAAGGAGGTCCATTGAACAAACAATGGGTGTTGAGTAATGTTATGAACCAAAGGAAGTCGATCCTCATATTAAAATCCCCATAACTACAAGTTACTTAAGGATTGTTGTGTACACGTGATTTAGGGGATTTGTGGTCATGGTTGGCAGTCAGAAGAGCATGACCATGAGAAATTCACATCATGTTTTAAATGCATTGGTCATGGGACATGTGTAAAGTGGACTTGAACTAGAGGTAGTGAGTTTGATGAAAAGAATAAAATATATTAGAATATACTACAAAAATAAGAGTTGTTGAAAATAGATATCACAAAAAACGAAATAGGACCAGCACTCGTTCTTCAACCAATGATAATTTAGAAAGTGTGGTCATGGTCCCTAGTCATTAAATTGGTTATCCCATTTAGTGAGAGTGGGCTAATCGTGCACATGGGAAGTAGCAAAAGTGATACTAGATTTCTTTAGGCTATGGAATTAGTGCCACCATAAGATTTAGGGTTTTGGGAGCCCAAAGGAGTGCCAAGATTAAGTGTCATGAATCCCTCAATGCAAGCTCTCTTCAGTTTCTTAGTGCTAAGGTATGTGGGTGTTATGCAATTATTTTACTTCATCAAACCCCTAGATTTGATTAGTATGTGATTAGGTGAGGATCAAAGAGCAAACATCATAAAGACACATGTTTAAATGAGATTGGACTATGTCTTCAAATATTAATAACTGCTCGACACTCAACAGTGAACACAATTGGGAAGACTTATGTCTTTAGGTAAGAAATCAATAAACATGCATGTCTGATAACCATAACTAAAGCAAGGTAGGTCCAATTTTCAATCCGGGTTTTGCATATATTTCATCGTAGATTTGCTAATGCAAAAGGAGTTTTGTTGTGTGAATCTAATTGGTAGAAATTGGAGAACATGAAAAGGAACCAAATAACACCCACATACCATAGGAGATGCCTCATGAGTGAGTGGCACCGATTGGACAGAAGAGGCCTCTTTGAGCTCACCAAAACAAATGATGCACTCTACAAACAGCTTACAGCACACACTAATTTTCACAAATGTATGGGAAATGAGCATGTATTCAAGAATTTAGTATCACTCAATAAAAATTACAACACTTGCTGATTTTGAGATTTGGAAAAATAATGTGTATTTCAAGAATTAGTACTATGCACTCTAAATGAAATGAAATGAAGTTGAGTTCAAAGTCTGGGAAGCCAAAAGGCTATTAAGGACTGAAAGTACATCATGATGGTTTCAAGCCAGCTATTTTCCTAAAGCAGCAGAGTGCGGTAGCCTCCGTGAGATAGAGACTAATGTCAACTTGATCCGAATGAAAGAAAGACTCAAGGCTCCCTAATACTACATTCTCAAATATTGATGGTACCTTATCTCTACTGGGGTTATTATAGAGGGGACACTCCAACACAAGGTGTGCCTCGTTTTCAACTGCATTATAAGTGCAAAAGTGGCATATAAATGGGATAATCAGTGTAGTGAACAGCCCCTAACTTCTAATTCTTAAAGGAGAATGCAAAATACATGGAGATTAGTCTCAGTACCAGAAGCAGATTAAATATGTACTTACAGCTTCCATTGAAAGGAACACAATGAAATCTCTTAATGAATAGTTTCAAGAGGAGGATTGTTCGTCTCATTGGAAAATTTATGATACAAGCCACTTGGAAGAAACTAAAATGCAGTACCTAATGTACACTTATTTCTGTACACTTTCATCTGTACACAACTTCCCGCGCACCAAAAATAACATGATTCTCAAGGTGCAAATAATGTTTTCTCATCTGCTGCCATCTGCACACGGAGGTGAAAATTTTGCATCTCCGGCGAGTATTTCCGCCTCTATGAACCTACACGGCTCCTCTTCTCTCTTCCAGAGCACATCGACATGGCCAAACCCAGGAACGGTGTGCAGTTCCACATTACTAAACCTTCGCACCATCTCTTCCGACAATGAAATTTGGCATGACGTGTCATCTTCTCCATGGTAAACAAAAATGCGCTGATTTTGTTTCTGTAGTTTGAGAAGCGCAGGAATCACAGCATGTGTTCCACCTAGCAATGTGTTGTGGGTCATGTGCCATGCTGCATCATGGTGGTTGGTAATATAATCAGCAATAAAAGAAACAGGATACCTGCACACACAAAATTTAAGAAAATTAGCGAATTATTCAAGGTGCGTATTGAAGTTATCTTCTGACTCACCATGACTTTTGGTTGAAAGTTGGTTGTTTTGCATACAATGAGTTAAAAGCATGACTCTATTGTGTGTACAAAATCAGATTGCAAACACTAGTATACTCACCTCTTCAACTTGCTGTGGAAGTATGCAACCCAGAATCTGTGTCTTGCATAAAAGAAATATGCGGCAGCACGGCTTAAATTGTAATATTTACTCACTAAGAGGGCTCTTATCCCCTTGACCTGCAATAAAAGTCAAGAGTTGTATCAGCTTTCCACACCCTAAAATGTCAAAATATCAGAGAAATGAAAGCAAAATAACTGCTCGTCAAAGAGTGCAAGGATTCTACGATCTGAAGACACATAGCCATGCCCATGAAATTCCAAACTCTACTCTATTTTGGAATTTTTGTCCACCAACTACATTCACATTGTGTTGAAAGGAGAAAGAAACTCATTCAAGCTTTGGAGGGTATATATCTGCATACAAGTAAATATTCTCTTCAAAGAGAGAATTATAAAATCTCAAGAACGTAGCCATTCCTGTGAAAATCCAAACTCTTCTCTTATTTTGGAATTTTTTTTCCACCAAACACAACGATTCATAAATTATCTTGGAAAGAGAGAAAAACCATTCAATCTTTGAAGAGTTCGTATTCCCTTCAAAGAGTGTAAAATCCAAAGATATGAAAAACATCTCCTAGCTTGTGACAAGGAAGACTCTATCTAATGAGCTTTTGAGTATTCATCCACCACGCATCCCCCAAACTACACGAGTCGTCAATTGCATCTACATAAAATTCAAACATTCAACAGAATGAAATCTTTGGATTTGTACCGTAAAAGGGTCGATGAAGGCAAAAAATGCATCACACGGCAGTTGGACCAGTTTCCCTGATTCGTCAAAATCACCAGGTGGGTAGACGGGGGCAATCAATGTAATAGACCGAACTCGCTCCGGGCACCTTGCCGCGAGAACCAAAGCCATGATGCAGCCCATGGAATGGGCTACAAGGTGCACACTTTTCAATCCATGTCTTTGAAAAATGGATTTTTCCAGACACTCAATGTGATCGGATAGAGTGTATGCACAGTCAACAGGACGTGGGCTTCGCCCACAACCCAGAAGATCGGGTGCAAGTACTCGGTGCCGCGATTTAATGTCATCGGAAAGGTTGGGAATTATCTTGGTATCAAACCAAAACGACGAAGAGCTGAAAAGACCATGGAGGAATACCACAGCAGTGCTATCTACATACCACACAAAAAAGAAGTTAGTCTAAGATTTCATCAATCTTCAATAACCACAGAAGATTACATCTCTTTCAGTTAAATAATATTAGTCCTCTAATGAATTTCGAAGTCAAAACCTTTGAGAAATTCATCATGTTTTGATGAATAACTTGATAGGGTTGGCTGAAATTGCAGATACTATAGATTGGTGGAAAGTTGAAGGATACTGTGATCTTGAAGTGAAGAAACTGTCAAAAGAACATATCTTAATAAGATGTGAGCATCTTTATGAGGTATTATCAAATACCCATGCATGCAATTTCGCCATCAAACTTTTGGAGGTGCACAAATTTATGCTTCGAGGCAACTTAGGGGTTAAAGATGCTGTGATGGATTCAGTAACCTTTGAGACTTCAAAAACCTTCAAGATGTGAGCACTTCATGAGGCATAGAGGATAACCATGCATGAAATTTCACCATTAAAATTTTAAAGGTGGACACATTTGTCCTCACACACGTTTAGGGATTACAGGTGTCTTACAAGATCTTCATAAACCACATGGCCAAAAACTGAAGAAACAAACAAAAGCCTGATTCAAGAAAATCATATTCTGAATGCATCAATTCTACAAGACTCCGAAATGAGTTTTGTGGGACTTCTTTTTTTTAAAGAAAAAAATTATTACCTCTTGTTGCAGTGTTGTGCTGAGGGTTAGGTGCAGCAATAGGTGATGCAAACATGGGTTTCAAACTGTTTCTGCTAATGTCAGTGTTCACTTCAAATTCTTCGCCACTACCATTTGTGCACCTTTCTTTTCCTGATGTCATGTCATCACACCGCACAAAAAGTTTGCTCTGGGCCACTTTCAATGGCATCAAGAGGACGGCACATTCAGGGCACTGACAGTCTGACCACCGCGGTCGAATAGGATCCATTGTTTTCACATCCACATCCTGCATACAACCCATCAAGACTCAGAATCTTCAATTTACAAACAAACTTGACCTAAATTCACAGTCGTGGTAGAGGAGTGAAGAATCCTAAGAAATACCAACACAACAACAACACTCTTAAATATCGAACCTTATCATAACTGAATGGCATGTGTATGTTCCAAGAAAGAAACCAATCAATCGCCAACAAAGCTACTTCACCTTCTGCCAGGAGTAGGGTGAAGTTTCATCATTTTCACATGTTTCCATTCACATAACAACCACACGTAACCCGAATTCACACTCAAATTCGCAGGTTTGGTGCGAGGTGCAAACAACCCCAAGAATACCCACATGACACCAAAAAACTCAGATAGAAACCATAAAACAACTGAATGGCATGCACAACTTCCAAGAAATCAATCAAATCACCTGCTGCAAGGATGATGCAATCGCTCTGTGAATTCTCATGTTTCCAATTACAAACAGAATAAACAAACATAACCCAAATTCACAATCAATGTAGTTTTCGTACAGGAGCAAAACAATCTCAAGAAATATCCGCGTGATGCCAACATAACAAGTGAATGACATGCACATTTTCAAAGGAACCAAAATTGACACCAAAGCTTCCCCACCTCTATCTATGATTTTCACATGTTTCAATCTCCAAATCAAACGAACATAACCTGAAATCACACTCAATGCAGTTTTGGTACGAGGAGCAAAACGATCCTTCGAAACACAAACACAACACCAACAAACTAAGATAGAAATTGCATAATAACTAATGACATCAGTTAATATGTTGAATGGCATTCAACATATTAACTGATGTCATTCGGATTTTCAAAGAAATCAATCGATCACTGCTGCTTGGAGAATGCAACAGATCTGTAATTTTCACATGTTTCCATTTACAATATAAACAAACATAACCCAAATTCGCACTCAACACATCTGCAAGGAGCAAACAATCCCAAAAAATACCCACAACCCTCGAACAAATTGAGATAAAAACTGCATGATAACTAAATGGCATGGACATCTTCCAAGAAATCAATCAATCAGTCACCTACTACAAAAAATGAAGCAGTCGATCCGTGATTTTCACATGTTTCCATTTAAAGACAGAACAAACAAACATAGACCAAATTTTCAGAATTAACACACTCTTGTTACGAAACTAGTAATACCGACATGGCGCCAAAAAAATGATATGAAAACCACATATTAACCGAATGAAATGCACATATTCGAAGAAACCAAATCATCGGTACCGAAGTTCCTTCACCTGCTGCGAGGAGGAGGATACAGTAGTCGATCTGTAATTTCCACATGTTTCCATTTACAGAACAAACAAACAAGCATGACCCGAATTCACACTCGGCGCAGTTTTGGTACGAGGAGCTTACAATTCTAAGATAGACCAACACAACACCAAAAATTGAGATAGAAACTGCATCATAACTGGAAGTTTTCCGAGAAACCAAATCATCAACACCCGAAGTTTCCTCACCTGCTGCAAAGAGGAAGGTGCAGTCGATCCATCATCGTTTTCACAAGTTTGAATGTCTTGGACTTCATAACCCCAGCATCCACATGTATCTCCTCTCACCTTCCTAGGTCGAATGATCCCAGCTCTTCTCGGCTTGGGTTGATCACTTCTTGTTTCCTTTTCTTCTTCCTCTTCCTCGGAAGACGGAGAAGGGTTTTTCAGATCTGGCTCCTTCACTTTAGCCAACTGATTTGCTACCGGGAAGTAATTTGCGTTCGGAGGAGGCCTGCCTTCATGGTAAAAATCGAGAATCCAAAAGAAAACTCCCATGGCCATGTTGACACATGCCATAAACGCATACAAAGCCTCCTCGGCTATCATCCTGAGAAATCCTGAGGTTTTCTTGCGAAGAACTGTGAGGCGGGAGGCAGGATTTTTAGTTTTAGTTTTGGATGAGAACAAGCCTGTGCCCCAGCAGAGGGCCAAGGCGGATGCCATCGCCCAATACAAAGTTGGTGAACGGTAGAGACATTCCATCGCCGCGATAGGTAATTCTGCTTCCATGGTGGTGGTCAAATTCTTACGGAGAGAAATTTCAGAAACCGAAATAGGAGAACAAATCCCTCCCCAACCACCAAACACCTTCATCTTCGTACCATCCTGCCCTTCAAAAATGGGATTTCCAATGCACTGAACTCAACCTCTATTTCCTTTCAACCCAATGTGCCCACATTCCGCAAATTGAGCTTCCCCGTACCCACACCCCCACGTCCAACTCTCAATCTCCTTCCCACCCTCTTTTTTTCTCACAGATCCAAATCCCACACAAAAGCAGACGGACTCAACTTGCCCACTTCGGTAGAAAGGGGAAAAAAAAAATGGTGTGCAACAGATGATCAGAAAAGAGCCCCTGTTTTCAAGACAATCTTCTTTCACGTTGCCAAACTAAACCACCTCAACCGCCGCCAGAAACAGCAGAACAGAAACACCAACCACCCAAAAGCCCCAAGGAGAAGCTCCTTCCAAAGGATTCCAGCAGCACTTCTGTGACAAGAAGAAGAAGTGGTCGGTGAATGAATGGTGCTCGTGAGATCTGCACACGTTAGCCCAAAACAGGCAATAACTTAAAGGCAAAAGCCACCTCCCTCAAAATCTGAAACCACAATCTCAGACAGGTCCAGCTGCAGGTGAGCCTTCTTCACAGAGAGAGAGAGAGAGAGAGATCCTTAGAAGTGCAAAATGGCAGCAGCTCCGTGGAGATTGAATGAATGGGAGGGGCCAGGTTTGATGGAGAAGTTATCTTATTGTAACGCTGCACCCCAAAGACCCGAAATCCAACACGAGGCTGATGATGACTGTCACAGACTACCTACATAGCAGTTAGCACCTCGCCACTTGCATTCATTTGAATGCACCCTCCCTGTTGATTCAAGGAAGTTGGACTGGTAGTTCGAAGTTGCTGCTTGCCTTGAACACCCTCCCCACCAATCCTGGCATCAAAATCAAGTTTACCCCCCCCCCCCTTCCCCCCAAACATCCTACGTACTTCCTTCCGAGAAACTTTGTTGTGTCCTTCAAAGTTTACCTCGAATCCGGAGCTGCTGCTTTGACGGATGCAGACACCTGTCTGTGAACCTAAAGAAAGTTCCCTTCTCTTCGGAGAGCTCCGAGCTCACGGGAAGTCAGGGGGAAAAAAGAAAAAGATCAACAACAAACAAATGGGTAAGTTCTTACTTACTTTTCCTTTGCTTATCATCATGACCCACGGTCTCCGAATTGCATCAACATACCTAGTGCGAGTAACTTAGTGCTTTGTTTTCCTTCCTTTGATTGGCGTGGCTTGCAGTCTTGTTGCTTTCTCTGACATTGGCTTACAAGGAGATCTGTGGAACAGCAAAAGTACTCCCGCAACAGCATTCAATGTCTTGTGCAGAGGAGAGAGTGGAGAGAAGAGCGAGGCCTTGGGTGGACCGCCGCCGATTTTCACCATTTTCACCATCATTGTGGCATCATTTCAACTCTTCCGGTGCACTTTCTAACTTAAGTTACTCCAAGGTAGACGGTTGCTTTTCCCAACTACACTGATCACTCTCCCAATTTTTTAGTGTGCGTGTTACTAATCGGAGTTACGCAGTGCTATAACTATTCAATGAGAATGTGACATTTTACCAAGCAAAGTCATTTGTGTTCTATAATGTCCCAACAACCTACTGAACTTTTGTTAATGAAAATTGAACTCCTAAGTAAGACGTTATTGTGTTGCGTCCCTCCAAACAATAACATGCACTAACTGGGATAATTAGTGTAGCGCACTTCTCCTATGCTACGAGACATTCAATTAGTACAAGATGGTTTAGAACATTTGAGTCAAAGCTACACGCACTTTCCTCAAAAAAAATTGGAGGTCATGTGAATATCTCGTTCATTAACAAAGCGAAGCTTCTCGTGCTCGTTGCATCGTGATATGCCCCCCCCCCCCCCCATCATGTTGATTGTTGAGCCTATAATGGTTAGCTATCATAGTTTAAGCATGTAATCCAGTCTCTTTTGAACACATGGTGTCTTTTTGGTATGTGTTAATCTTGGAGCGACAACAAACCACATACCACTCAGATATAGGTGTTTGATTAAGATAAATAACCGAATCAAACTTGTCTACTTTAAGGTGTGTGTGGCTCTCTTGTGGGCACTTCAATTCTTCTGACAATAAGAGAGATGGTGCTAAAGCATCTAGTATTTTATTGAAAAAAATAGATGCTCCTTGATAGCAGTTGAAAAGGAATTTCCAACACACCAAAGTATGTCTTATTTGGATTTTGTATGCAAATGTTACAAGGATTTAAAGTTTCATTGGTAAGGTAAGCGGGACTTAAACAAATACTTTTCCCTTTGCACCCGTTTCTCATAAGATTTGAAACACCCATATTAGTGCAAGACGGTCAATAAATCCAACTCGTGCCCATAGCCACTTTCCTTTTGGTTTTTGGAGCTTGCATGACTAATCTCATTCATTGTCAAAGTGAAGATTTTATGAGTTGATGAGATGATCGTATAGGTCCCCTGCTTATGTTGACTACTGCGTTTGGAATGGTTAAGTAGTTTTGAGCATGTACTCCAATATGTTTTCAACACATGTCTTTTTAGTGTCCACACTCAATCATTCGCCGCTCAAATATACATGTCCATTTAAAGCGAGGCTTTGCATTAGGCACGAGAAGAGAAGAAAAACATAAAGAATAGAAGAAGACAAAGCCAACCATTGTATTGGTGTGATTGAGGGATGCTTCACCTTTATTATAGTGGTGATCAAAATAGGCACACCTACCTTACTTAAGGTGTGTAGCCCTATTGTGAGCACTTCAACTTCACCAACAGTAAGGGAGATGGTGTTTAAACTCCTAGTTAAGTATTTATAAAGTGTTAAATGTTTCTTCTTAGTATTTTTTTAACATCCCGATGTATGTCTCATTTGAGTTCCATATACAAAAGTTACAAGGTTTCAAAGTTTTATTGCTAGATCACCCAAAACTACACTACACATTGTTTAGTGTCATCAATTCTATATGTCTTGCTCAATACTAATTGTAGATTGCCCGTGGGGTGTCACCAACACTAAATGTAAACCTAGCTTCTTGTCATTCTTTGTTTAAAAAATTGGGCATTATATAATTACAATGTTCCGATTCTTGTCACGTACTAAGTGAAATTTCATCCAAATGTAAATCGTCCTTGACAAATGTTTCAATACATAAATGTTAGGATGCAAAATATATCAAACTAGAAAGTGGATGATTTAAAAGTAAGTTGGGATGAAATACTTGTAAACTTATTCATAAGAAGGTTCATTGGAAAAGTTACCACAATGACATAAAATATCATATGACACTAATAAATATAATATTTAGTGTAATAATATGATTTCCTAATGTTGACATCGTGGACACTCTCAAAATCAATACGCACTTATTGCAAAAGATTATAGAGTGTTGGTTTTAACACCATCTATCATATTGATCGATGGATTAGACGGGGAATTGCCTTGCCCGGTTGGCAGTTGCAATCATTCCACTGAAAATATTCACTTTCTTGTTAAGTGATTGCATAGGCCCTCCTAATTGTCTTGGGTATTTGAACCTAGAACGGTGAAAATATTTTGACAAGATATGTTCAACCTCATTGCCTCAATATTTGGTCATTTTGATGGTCCGTCCCTAACTAGAAGTAGACTTGGCATCATTTGCCATTCAAATGTAGGTGTCTAATTAAAAGGAACAACCACATACAGTCCATATACATTGTGTAGATTCGTGTGTGCACAACATAACCTATAAGGGACATGTGCCTATTGCAAGCATTTCCAACTCCGCATACCAATTTGGGCGTTGGATAAGTGAGATGAATAACGCATTCATCTAGCATTTTTTGAATGAGGAAGATTTCCAATGAAAAGTTTGCGATGAGAGTTTGTATGTTGTTGGGATCTCCGATCAAATTGCAAGTTCCACGATTCATAAAGTGGTGGTGGTCCATTGATTCATGATTCAAATTGGTTGCAAAGAGAGATGACACCAACTGCTGGTATTGGCTTGAATGAGGGACGCGTCACCTTGGTCATAGCCGCAAGCTCATATGTGAACCCGGAGCAGGTTTACCAAGTGGGGCTATGGGACAAGTGCTTACTACCTTCTTTCGGAGGTGGTCCTTATAGTCACCAATGGTAAGGCCATTTTATGCCAAGTTGAAGGAGATTATGAGTTTTGCTTGTCGATGGTGTGTATCTCAAAGGTGGGTGTTACGAGGGCATGTGGTCTTGACTCGTTGCAACTTGTGTTGGGTGTGATTCCCAGGGGGGTGTCTCCTATGGGGTTTTTCTATCCCATTGTTGGAACTATTTGAGTGGCTTTGAGGCAACATGTCGTAGGATTCATTCTTGGGAGTTTGTTGTTTGTATTTATTTATGTGGGGATTATTGGGGGTTAATGGTTTTCCAATTTTGATTTGTTGAGCATGAGTAGGCGAAGTATTTAATAACTATCAAGTGGATCAAGTTCATTCACACAAGTGTACAAGAACTAAAGATAGTAGCATTGTTCAAAGAGGTTGGTAATGTTGTTTGTGTGCATGCCTCCTTGGATGCTTGTTATGAGGATGGCGAGTGTTGCATATCATTTGGCGTCTTGTAATGCTCCTCCAAAGGTTGGTATTATTATTATTATTATTATTCCTTTGGGTGGTAGGGGTGGGGCTTTGATCTTTGCAAAATGTGAATTCAATGAATTGCATGCTCAAGTTATGGGTGGTGTAATGTGTGGGGTTTTTTTCTTTTTTCTTTTTTCTTTTCTAGGGAGGCAGTGGTGATGACAAGGTTGTGTAGTTTGAGTCTAGCAAAGCATTGGCATGGTCTTGTGATGCAATGCCATAGTTAAAGCCATGAAGGGGTTGTGTTCTTTTAGGGGCTTTTGAGGTGGGTGCCAACATGACATTGGTTTGGTCGTACTTAGGCAAAAGGGTATTTTGTTTAGTGAGTTCAAGGGAGTACATTTTATTGTGTATGTAGTGTATTAGTTTAAAGTGTATTTCAAATTGGTGTGGAATATGTGAGTATTTTATTTTATTTTATTGTTGTGGTGTTGTATTGGAAGTATTTGGTTTGGTGTTGCTTCATTGGGATTGGGAGGTATTCGGTAATGTTGGTGATAGGGCTTGGGTTTGGGTGTATGTCTCACGATCAAATTGGTTGCCAAAATAAGATTCTATTCCTTCTTCCACTCTCAACATCAAGTTTCATGAATGAAAGTGGACGTTTGCGACGAGGTTGTGCAAGTATGTCTAGAATGGCATGATCACTTATACCTTACTACACGATAAGAATGTGACCAATGTATGTGTGCTTAAAGTTCAATCAAAATCCCAAACTAACTAAACCACTGAGTTTAGACAAAGTGACCACATAAGGCACACATATATTTTAGGAAGATGGCAACACAACAATTCACTTGGATTGGTTGTTGTAACCCATGGCATGAGCACAACATTCTAATCCAATAGACTTGAACACATTTGGAAGGACCTATCCGACGATCGCTTTAAGGAAAGAAAAAAAATGTTTCTTGCTTTGACCTTCTTTAACATTTGCATGTCAAATCCGATTTTGCAATTGCTAAACTAGATCACACGATTCGCGACCCCATCCAACGGATGAAAATGTTTACAAAATTACGTGTACACAACATTAGGCTTGGGTTTTGTGGCATCTATGTAAACTTGTCCATTATGGATCAAGGGACTCCAGTAAAAAAATGCCCTACAAGATAGAGGACCAGTTCATTCAAATTCAACTCCACTAGATTGATTCGGGGTTTATGATTTTATTTGCGGAGTTGGACCATCTAAAGATAGTCATTTGCATGCTATAGTATAACTCACTGCATTTTCACCTTTGCAATAGATGAGTTTACCTAGACACCACAAATCCTGGCTAGGGATTCGTGGTGTCTATGTAAACTTGGCCATTGCAAAGATGAAAATTCAGTGAGTTATACTATAGCTTGTAAATAACTATCTTTAGATGATCCGACTCCGCAAATAAAATCATAAACCCCGAATCAATCTAGTGAAATCAAAGTGGAATGAATTGGCCCTTGATCTTGTACAACACTCTTATATATATATATATATATATATATATATGAGCCCCTTCATCCGCAATGAATGAGTTCACATACTAGCCACAAATCCCTTGCCCATACATACCACAACATGACATATACATACACGTACATAAGGAGATCGGTGTCTTCTTTTTCTTCTTTTTTGCAATTGAAAATTCAATTGCAAGAAAGAATTATAAGGAGATCGGTGTCACGTCAGGTCAGGTTGCCCACCTGAATTGTGTGACAAAAATCGAGAAGGCTCAATCTTCTTACGTATGTATGTACATACTTCACTTAATGTTCAATTGATCACACCATATTTTAGGCTTCAATCATCATCTTCATCATCATCATCGTCATCGCCGATGTTGTGATCCAATTGGGCTCCGCACTTCATGTTCAACTGTGAAAAAAGCTGCCATGGTTACACACCGAAGCTCGTGTTGCACTCGCAAATCTATGATGAAGCATCCGCAAAAAAAATTGGATGGAACAAACTTTCCATGCTTTAGCCATGGTTATCGGAAGTGCATGTTTGTTGATTTTTTCAAAATTGAAGGAACCCAAAGATCAGATTGTACCGAAGGCAATGCATATTACTCTTGATAAACTATATAGGTTTTATTCAAAACTATTCTGAAAGAAGTTAGGCCCTCGTTCCGTATATAAGTTATTTCGATTGTGTTTCACTATCGAGTGTGGAATAGTCAATAAAATGCACAACATAGTCAAATTTCTTTTATGTATTTCTATGGTGTAAGTTCTTTGATCCTCACTTAACTTACACACCGATCAACTATAAGTGTCCGACTGGAGAAAAGCAACCGAATAACACCCATGTGCCTTATCCACATAGCTTAATACAATAGAGACGGGATTTACTTAGATGGGGTTGTTTTTATTCCCTGCTTTTTCTTCAATTAACCCACTTGTCTTAGGATATTGAACATGCAATTAAAACGAGATGATTGGCTAGTAACTCCAAATTGAGGTAGTGGTGATTTCCCTATTACTTTACAATGATGATATGTATATGTCATTTACTTACAAAATAAAGTAAATGTCTCTTCTTAAATGATAATACGGTCAGTCTCTCTCAACCTTGAAATGTGAAATAGTTAACAAATTCGAGCATTCAATTCAATCTCTTTTAAACACATGTCTTTAAATCCGCATAATTTGAGAAGCACATGTGGATTGCACAAAATAGAGAATAGTAAAGCAAGCAATGTTGGCCTCGGAGAATATGCTGACTTGCTCAGTCCCCAACGACGACTTTGAGTCCTTCAAAAAATTTATGAAACGCAAAACGAACAACCCAAAATGTTAGCTATGTGATCTTTATGTGACTTATGAGCCACCATGAAACCACATACTTAGGCTTACAAACATTCAATTTGGACAAAATCTAGGAAATGGTGGGTTCTTTTGTTCTAGAACATCCTCGATTGATGGGTTCGATCAAAGCTTGAAAGAAAGTAGTACAAAAAACATGTTAGAGAAAAACACGTTCTTATTATAACCTGGAAGCGTGGGCAATCATAGTGGGGGTATCTAGGTGAACTGGATTTTTTTTTACCAATCATGTGGGGCTCGCCCTTGGGGGAGATGGGTGTCAGCCAACTTGTCTACACATGTTCAAGATGTTCATCTTTGAAAGGAGGCAATAGTCGTTAGGCCCCCTCTAATTCCGTTAATGCCCGTTTTGGGATTACATATCAATTTAGATCAACTCGAAAATGGAACATCGACGTAATTCATGCTGGTGGTAAGATTGGAGTCACCTTTTTTTCTTTATGTCTTCAAAGTCAATAAATAATAACAATGTTAAAGAAAAAGAAAAAGAAATTGTGTTGCGTGATAAATCACTTTACTCAAACATGGACTTTGAACACACAAGGGCTTGGGCTTCACACCATGTGTGGAGGGGAGTCTAGTACAACACGTGTTCTTATAGATTTGTTGTTGATTCATACCAGTTACCTTCCACAACATGGCATTATAAGTCATTTATATATTACAAAAAAAATTATGTGTTTTCACCATAAGTTTACATGGCCGATTTGAGGGGTTTAGTATTCATGGTTGTCTTGTGAGGAGGTCATGTAGAAACCTAACTCTTGTAGATTTGAGATTGATTCATTCCAAGTTAATCTCACCACATTAATTATAGTAGGAAAAACGTGGGTTACTATTTGGAGTTACACGATGCTATAAATGTTTACTAAGGGTATCATTTTCTATGGACATAACAATAACATGTATCTCCTATGATTCTTGCACGGTTTATAGGCACGAATGACATTGAAAATAATAATATCCTTAATTACCCATACCTTATTGACATCAACAATTTGAAATCCTCATTATAAATGATCAAATATTTTTGTTTCATAATATTTTATTAAAAAAACACGCATGATATCGGTCAAGCATTGGTCAATACAAAGAGAAGGAATTGTCGCAAATCAGCATAGCTCTCATCATTCAACATGAAAAACCCATAAAACACCATGCATCCCAAAGATTGTTTATTCTTAGTCGATTTGACACATGGACTAAATGTAGCTTTCAAGACCTTGAATTAGTATACTCCAAGTCACTTGAGATGAATAAGCCACCAACTTGCAAGGTTCATTTTTTTTTATGTTGGATTGATGATAGGTACATCCATATGCGCTAGTTCTCTCTAGTCAGCTACGAATTCGTGGTGTCTACGTAAACTCGTCCACTGTGAAGGTGAAAACATAATGAATCTATACTTTAGCTTGTAAACAACTACTTTCAATGATTTGGTTGTAAACGTAACAACAAAGACCCCAAATTAGTCTAGTGGTGTCTAATGTAATGAATCAGCCCTCGACCTTATAGAAACTTTCATTTTAATTTTTTTTTTACTAGAGCCCCTCCATCAACGACGGATGAGTTTACATAAACGCCACAAGTCCCAACCCTAAACCCTAAACCCCTCTACATATTCACCCTCCCCCGTGGGAAGGCGTCACAAAACCTAAACCCAATAGAGTAGACATGCCCCATTTCCATTAACCGAAGCGATTTTGTATAAGTGTAGTGCATGTGTGATATTGGAGTGATGTTTCATAGGCCTGAAAATTTGATAACACAACATTTAACTTAAAAATTCACAATTTACTTCCAAGTTTTGAAACTATCGTAAAAGTTGAAAGACAACATCCTCTCCTAACCCATACTCGTACGATATCTCAATCTATATATGATAAACGGAGATGAAAACTCGAATACAATTAGTCCCCTTTTCAAGAAACCCAAAATCCTTGCCCTTTCAGCTTAACTTTTCCCCACATGATAGATGTGAACTTTTCCCAGCATGATAGATGTGCAGGCGACATGTGTGGAAACTTCACGGCGTTTCCCATCATGTTAAAAAACGATGGCTACATGTGTGGAACTTCATGGCTTTAGGGGACTCTACATACGAATACTAAGATCGGGGACACTATTATATATATATATATATATATATATATATATATATATATATATATATATAAAAAGGTGTGAAGGAATGTGAAAGAATTATAATGAAATGGAGGGTTAAGGTAGCCACTTGCAGGTGCAATGAAGGGACATGTGGAAGGCTTGACCCGAGTTCGCGCCACCTGGACTTCACGACCCTAGGCCACGAGGCAATAATAACCGAAACCCTATTTTGGGGACTCCCGGGTGTTCGTGGAAACCGGGGGAAAATTGGTGGGACATTTGGAGCTTTTTCAAAGGAACGTTGGGAGCCAATGAATGGGCGCCACGTGGACCCGGGCCACCTAGGATTTTGTGCACCTAGTAGTATAGTAGCCGGTCGGACCTTTTTGTGAGGTGTGCGGGTCTTATGTGGCACTTGTCTTAAATTAGACACCTATATGTTTAAGTTGTTCTACCTATTTTGCATGTGATTCCGGGTTCTATTGGCCCGCGGCCTTCTAGAGTTCCCTCTTGGCGGGAGTTTGAGAGACACTCATAATTCGCCATGTGTTGGGGGTTGTCAATGTTCAAGATTGAAGTCCTCATATGAGTTTCATTTTGAAGAGTTCTCAAATTTCAGCCTTTTGAGTTGAAGGGTTGCTTCAAATCCAAGATGTCGATCTAAGAATATAGAAATGAAATACAAAACTCGTATTACACTTGTGCATAAATTAGATGGTACATGTTTCCAGTACATTGTGAAGAATCACTTCTTGCAGTGACAATGCCCTACGCTTGTTGGTTCTTGTGGTGGGCATATTATATTGAGGACTTCAAGTGACGTCTTCATTTTCAGTTTGGGGTTGCGTTTTGAAGGGTTGTTTTGAGAGAGGTCTATTTTGAAGGGCCAAATCGCGTTTGAAGGGCGTTGAAGACTTCAATCTTGAACACTGGGGCATGTCCTTGGCAAGTGGGACGGGGGTTGTACTTGGCTTGGTGGGTCTAGTGGGTTGTCCATGGTGGGGTGGGTAGTTGTTACTTCTTACGTGGCGGTGTTTTGCGTATGAGGGGCCCCACCTCCCCTCGATGTGGCGCGTTTTCTTGGTTCTTAATGCATTTGACGTTGGCTGTGTTGGCCTTCTGTCTCAAATAAATTAAAAATAAAATAAAAATTTCATGTGTTTGTTTTTTTAGTTTGATTTATCTGATACCCAATAAACAAAATCATCCAAAAAAACAACTTCTACAACAATAGATAGGGTTAGCACGGGTTTTTTCTTTGACTCGTGAATTGGATGATCAAGCAAGCGCACCCCCCTACAATCAACAAGAAGATAGATCCTACAACAAATAACATGGGTGTTTTTGACTTGGGGCGCAACATAACGAATGGTGGAGAGTTCGGCCGGAATGCATCTAAGGAATTGCAAAAGAGCGGTGCCTTCATTATGCAAGAACTACGGGGAAAAAATGCCTAGGCTTGTACATACGGTAAGGTATGCATGCATTATTTGGTTACTTTTCTTAATGGGACATTTATATTTGATTGGTGTGTGGTCAGGTTGGGATCAAAGAACAAACGTAATGTATACACACGTTTAAAAATAAAAGTGGACTACATTTTCAAATTCTATGAACTACTCCACATTCAAGAGTGAACATAATTGGGAGGATGTATGTATTAAACAAACATGGAAACTTGATAACCGAAAAAGAAAGAAAGGTAACTTCAATGTTGCCACCGGTGTAATTTATGTTGTTGCTTCCTTTCGAGTTCGTCTAAGTCTATATGTCATCTCATAATGAGCATTACGAGATTTAGAGCCCCCCCAATGACTACTGCCATTTTGAAGGTGAACACCTTGAACGAGTGTAGACAAGTTGGCCAACACTTATCTTCCCCGCGGGCAAGCCCCTAGGTCCCCACATGGTTGGTTGAAAATATCCGGTTCATACATATACTCCCCCCCCCCGGTTGTGATTGGGTGGATCATAGGTGGTAGGGTGCACTACAAAATTCTTATAACCATAATTGAACAAGGGAAGGTTTGCTTCTCAGTAAAAAAAAACTTTTGTTGATGCTCCATCGTAGATTTGTTAATGTAACACTAAGTCCATTGTGTGACTCTAATTGGTAAAAGTTGGAGAACATGAATAACAAACACAAATAACAAATTTTAGATGTTGTTTCAAAATTGAGCATGTATACTGAGTTTGTTTTAGTATTTTTAATGATTCATGTAAGCAATGGATAAAGGGATTCCAACGCACCAAAACGTGTCTTATTTGAATTAGGTATGCAATAGTGATAAAGGTTCAAAAGTTTATTGGTGGATGACCCCAAATCATTGGTTTCATGAACCTAAATGTAAAAGGAAAGTATATACATAATTGATACATATTTTATTGTGCAAGGATTTAGGATGTTGGTTGTTTTGGGTGGGGTGTTTGGTCTTAGCACTATCCACCATAGTATGGTATGTGTTATGATGAGATTGGATTATGTGCTCACAATACAAATACCATTCTAAGATCGGTTATGAGCACAATTGGGAGGGCCTCTATGACTCTTACAAAGGAAGATATTTTTTCGCTTTGACTTCCTATAACTTATGCAACTTAACTTCGATTCTTGAACCCAAATATAACAATCAACATGAGTTGCATTTGATGACTAGATAAGCCAACATTCCATCGGTTATAAATCTAGTTGAGGTTGGAAGTGCCCACAGTAGAGCCACGTACCTTACGTTGGAACTCGGCTTTGGGGTTGGGCTGGATTTTTTTTGTCCAAGACACTGTAGGAATACCAAACTCCCTATAAGTTGAGGACCATTTCATTCCGACTATACCTCATTGGACTAATTTGGAATTCTTAGTATCATTTTCTGAGTCGAACTCATCTTTATCATAAAATGGTACGCTATAAAACAATTAACTTATGCCTTCCAAATATATGAGATCACTTAGTCGCCAACAACTTCTAGGTAGTTTGGAGTTTGGTGAATCCAAACATTTCTCCAAATCGTGTTTTCATGCAATTTCATGATACGTCTAACATAAGCCTTAAAAATAATCCCATTCATCTGATTATCCATCAAAATATTTCAAATGGTATAATTACGTATCAAGGAAGATGGATGCAAGGGACTTATAATGGCTCAAGTGTATGTCATGTGACCTATTGCCAATTGTCTACAAGTTAGTTTATCATGCATCAACTTGACCATGTAAACACAATCTTTATGGATTAGCCTCACATTGCTACCGAAATATTTGAGACCAAAATAAACGATGTCTATCATACAATACAACATGAATTTTGGAGCCATCACCGCTTCAAAGTTTCCAAATGGTCGTATTCTTAAAGACACGAGTGAGTATTTATGAATGGATTAAATCAATTCCTTCAAAAACTACCAATGTGTGACTTCATTCATATTGCAATGATTATGTGATGAACATAATTATAGCGACAATTTAGAAACCTCTAACTATTTTACAATCAATGTTCATTTTTAGGTTCACAAACATGCTTAGTGCACAATTAACCCTTAAGTTTCCGTTAGATGTGATTAAAATATCACCAAAGACATGCATCCGAGTGTTTGGCATCATTGGAAGCCGTTGTAATTTGAACCCACAAAGGATAGCAAAACAACATATTATCTATTCCTCCAATACTTACATGACAACAATACATTGCTAGTTATAGAAATTCTCATTAATATCTAAGGTATTTGAAATCTCACGTGGTCCACTCTACTTATTATTCACACTGTTATGAAGTCCATGCTATTGGAAACAAGTATCGTTTGAGCCTCACATTCACATTGAGGTTGTATTGGATGATTGTTTTAGTCTACAAATTGTTCAACATGGTAGGACACTCACTACAGTTTATTTTTAGTGGATTTGGTGTGAATTAATACTTGGGGTTTCATTGTCCTCTATATTCTTCCCATACTTTTGATTTGGAAACCATTGTTCTTTACAAGTAGGTTTCTTAATGATGTTTTATGTAAAATATAATTGTTATGTTTCATTGAAAAGGATTATCATAGTGTGTGTGTGTGTGTGTGTGTGTGTGTGTGTGTGTGTGTGTGTAAGTCCAAATTTATTGTCTCACTACCATTTAAAAACAATGTAGTCTTACACTTCTATGATATTAGATGGAGTATTATGATTGAAAACAAGGATAAGATATGTAAAATAGTAAGTGAGCCTAAATCAAACAAGAAAGAAAGAAAAAAGAAAAATTACGCCCGTACATGTACCGGCATGAATGTGAGCCTGTTATCCAAATGCTTAACGCACCTAATTCAAACAACTTTTTTGTATGGGTACCAATACACGATACTTATGAACTTACATTCTAAAATGAAGAGACATGCTACATTTGAGAAGATTTTGACCACTTTAGAATAGGCATTTGTTTTAAGTGCACCCATCTTAAATGAGAAGAAGAGCTTTATGAATGAAAGCAACTCGATGGCCACACCAAGTCCATGTCATGAGAAAACCCACCCCAACAACAAAAGACTAAGACTAAGAAAAAGAATGAATAAAGAGTGAAAGCAAGCAAGAAAGAAAGAGAGCAAGACCGTCCACCGAACCACCTTTCCGCACCCTATCCAAAGTTATTAGATGGCAAAGTTACGGTATCGCTTTTGTGTAGCAAATGTCAATTGAGATGCTATTTTGAGTTCAAGGAAGCATGAGGGCCCTTGCCACTATGACAATGACTTCGATGTTAAAATATTATGCATTATCTAACCATGTGGATAATATTGTGGTAGTACCAAGGATAATGGGGAATTATTAACCCCCAAATGCATGGACTCCACCTCAAATGAAAGATGTATAATAAAATATGAAATGGAGACCTTCTTTGGAGTTTGAACTACATGTATAATGTTGGAATAGTTAGGATTCTTATATCATCTTTGATATGAGTCACCGCATCAATTTGGGCGCATATTTCTTTAGAGATAACCTTGATGTGGAGATAAGTCACAATCACTTAAGTGTTGCCTTGATTGTTTATAGTTACAAGTTGAATAGCTTGGTGGAAAAAAGACAATTTGTATCATGTGATTAACCTTGTTTACATTCCTCAAAAAGCGAATTTGCAATGGGGTTGCAACATAGAGTAAATTAAGGGTCCAACGACACCAAGACACCCACAAAAAAAAACTGTTCAAAGATACTATTTTAACTGTATTTCAATTGGCTTGTTCAAGGTGATGCGGAACTTCATTAGTTCCAAGTGCAAGGGAACATCAATCATAAAGGAGTTTGCCTTCAAATAAGTTTCCTAAAAAAAATGCATGCAACCAACTGATATTTGAATAAAACTACACGTAGTCTAAGTCCATGGTCATAACATGTGTGAATTTTGTTGTACGATTCTCCGATAGAATTGCATGGCATGATCTTCCAATAGAATTGCATGGTGGGATCCTATGGTAGAATATGCATAGTTGATTGAGATAGTATTATAGTAGTTGTTTTATTGGTTGTGTCTGTAGGACAGAGACTATGCATCAACTTCTTCGTTTCAAGAGCAAATTTCCTAACTACTTTGTGTTCACACTTGGACGTTACTTGCTCTTGTTATTTTTGGTCCATTGTATTTAATGTGGATGTTATCTATAGTTTTTATATATATAAGTGCTCCCTAAAATGCATTGAAAGAAATATAGTTAACTATAGTTGTTTCGGCAGTTCTTGATTATTTATTTTAAAAATTTCGGGTGATAAATGAGTAGCTTCAATCCTTGACCCATATTTGAGAAGAAGGTGCATAAAATCCAAGAAAGGTTTGGTATAGTGAATAGCCATGAATTGGCATGAGCAAAGTGGACAACTACAATTGTAGTTTTCATAATAAAGGACAGAGCCTCACAGTTCTACCGTTTTCTTGTTGCATTCTCATTATTTATCATATAATTACATCAAGTTAACATAAAACATATAATTTCCTTAAGGATTAAAATATCTCTCGTAGAGTTTACTTACATTGGAAGTGTATCGACTTAGCTGCCAATAGAATTGAAGCAAGTCAAAAGTCCAAATTATGAGAATATGCCTAGATTGACTTAAATACGAGTTAACCGCTACATGGCTCCTTAGGCACTTTTAGGGGTTAAGGAGGCATGTAGGTACGGTAGGTGAGGTTAGGTACGAACATGCCAATTTGTCAATAATCACCGAATCATAAACATCACCAACATATGATGCGGATGGTCCTTTCAAAAGAAAAAGTTGGGTTGTGATCCAAGTGGATACATAATGATGACACATAAAGTAGACTGGCCTATAACAATTACTTTAGACGATTCAACATATATAGGGATCTTAGAAACTTAATTAAAATATTGACATGAGTACATTGGCTCATCCAAATGAGGGACATGAACATGGGACTTGCAAATTTTGAAGATTAAATGACTATCGTTTGAACTATGAAAGTGTTACTTGTAGATTTAGATTGTTTTCTTTTTGGATGTGTACTTTTGGACTCCGATCTCCCTTAATACTAGTGTTTGAATAAGACATCTATCTCAATACAGTCCACCCTCTATAAATGTTAGGCTCTGGAGTAAAGTTTTCCTAACATTTATAGTGAGTTAACATTGTAACAGTTATAAAGGGAGCTTTTTGAATGCATAACAAATATAAATTCATTACAATTATGGAGGGAGAGTTTTGCAAAATTATCATATGAAATATGTGTATCAAATCAATCTTTTATTTTTATGAAACAAAATAAGAATCAATATAGTCTAGATGAATAATTTGATCACAAAAGTCAAATTTGGTGGCTTTTGCCACTTTGAAAGGTTGTGAGTCAATGTAATGGATGTCATCACACAATATTGGATGTATTTCGTAGGTTAACATTTATAAGTGGCAAATTAACAAAGAGGGGAGTAAATGATTGTTAACATTTAACATAGTTAACATTCTAGTTAGCAATATGAGGGGAGTACGATTTTGTTAACAAATATAATGAGTTAACGTTTATAAGTGTAACATTTATCGAGGGTGGACTGTATCATGTCTTAAATATTCCTTTGACCAACATTCATGCACTCACTCATTTCGGCAAGCCTCCGTATCAATCACGATGGGGTGTGGTGATTGGTTCAATGGAATTGAGTATCCGCCCAACTCCTTGCAATGTCTTTATCCCAAGTTATTGAGACAAAGCCGCTCTCTAGATTTTGCTTGAAAACATCCCATTCACCATGACTAGAAGCACAACATTATCATAGTTGCCGTCAAGTTGCATACAACAATAGCACTAAGGTAAATGTACCTATCATGAAAATGTGATCTTTAATGATTTCCATATACAATAGTCCTACCTCTTTAAACGACACTCGATAATACAACAACTTCAATAAAAAATGGCACAATTTTTTTAAACGGGACTTTCTAATTAGAAACTACCTCGATAATACGATTGTGATATATATAATATCCCAAAATGTCATATTATAGAGGTAATAAATGCATACATGACAGGTTCCACGTATTGTATTTTTGAGCATTTTGAGCTCAATATTTATTAGGTTGCTTTGATCTACATAGTGTTTGACAACCTATTGAAATTTCGCTTCTTTTGGTGGTAGTTTTGTTTTGCTCAAGTATGAGTTGTATTGGTAGAGTTATGATCATTTGAAGGTTGTGTTGAGTTTTGGAAGTTGATTTCAAGACAATGATGTTCTTTTGCACATTATGAAGTCAATCTTGATTCAACCACTATGATCTGCATGTTGCTGGAAAGCTATTGGAGTTGCATTTCTTTTGGTGGTAGTTCTGCTCAATTATGAGTTGCATTGGCATAGTTATGACCGTCTGAAAGTTGGTAGAGTTTTAGAAGTTGATTGACCTCCACCTATTGTAAAATTGGAAGATGCTCAACATCATGCTCAATTGTTAGCTACATTTTTTATGGACAACCCATTAGATTTTCTCATGCATACGTAATGAAATTGTAGGCCATATTGGAGAAGACCAATAAAATATTTGTTGCTAATTTGAAGTGGCAACACCAACGGACTATTGATTCCTTCTTCATGTCCACATGAGAGAAAAATGTGTATTTGTAAAGACACTTGATATAAGATTCATTTTATATATGTGGCCAAATATCTAATGTGTGTTTTCATGAAGCACCTCGTTATTATGACAAAGAGGTCCAATTTGTCATATTATTGAATTTTGACACCTCAATGTCCTCCTTTCCCAAATGTGTCATATTAAAGAGGTAGGATTGTAGAAACACATGTTCAATTCAAAAAAATGTACATTAACCAAAAAAAAACCATCATAAGTCAAATTTGACTTTCACTATATGAATTCAGAAGGTATTTATCTCAACTCCAAATATAAAAAACTCACGTCTCATATTCCTCAGTTGACTTTGTTAATGTGAGCTCATGTAACCAAAATTTTGGTATCACACATCTAGGCACATTTGCCGGAACCCAAAAAGTGTCCATAATAGGTGCACTCCAAACCTTAATGTACCCAACAATATCACTTTTGAAGACCCATTCCTATGTTACATATTATAACCTAAGATACTAAGTCCCCCTCCATATCATGCATCGGCTTTGTGGCCCTCCTTTGAAGTTTGCCCAAAAACATTGAACATTCCCATGAGTTACGTCATAAATTACTACTCGGTAAAACCACCCATACGGACTACATTTAAGCTTACAAAAGGTACACTAAATATTGTATTTAGTGCCATATGATATTTTATGTCAATGTGGTAACTTTTCTAGTAACACATCTTACGAACAAAACCGGGAGTCAGACCATGGCACTCTAGAATCTCACAAGTTTTGGTTTATTAGATTTTACCATGTGTGAGGACCTTGCATGATTAGAAATCCATTGAAATAGCAATTGGTTGAGGGGGCCATTCACGGTTGGGGTACTACTTTTGGCTGTCTAACGGAAAACGGACTTTTTTGGATAACTTCACATGCTTGGTATGCTTAGATTTGTATTGTGAAGCATATTTTGGATCATACCTACATTTCATACTCCATATCGAGTACATTGACAAAGTTAATTTAGAAGGAATAGGGTCATCTAAGATATCTTTTTGATTCCTTAAAGGACATTCATGAGTGCTGTCTTAATTGTTCACCTTAGGATCAAGGAATGAAAAGGACAACAAGAATCAATCAAAACGATTCCAAATTTTTTCCTCACACTCATCGTTCAAGTGTGTACCAATAGAACCAAATATGTATTGAATAGCAATTGCCCAACTTTACATGTGGCACCAAACATGTCCAAATATACATATACTCACGGCCACACGTAAAAGGAACGTCTAGTATTAGAATTGGACAAAAAATTTTATATGAATGGGCACATGACACTTTTACCAAGGTACCAAGATACATAACAAGAAATAATTGACCACCAATGCACACCTAAATAGCAAAAAAATGCCACTGATGTGGCCTAGGGTGTAGGGTGCAAGGTGCAGGGTGATTATTAAATAATAATAAAAATATTTCTTGATAAAGCTTATGAACTATCTACTTATTTATGTAAAATTTATTGATCAAATAATAGTAAATCATGATAAAAACCAAGATCAATGCGACAAAGTCCTTAAGTCCTTTGTCCCGAAAGTAGTACCCTGATCGTGAATGGCCCCTGAGGGCCTGGTCACACTACACTTGAGAGTTTGTGACCACGCTACATGATTTTGGAAGTGACTTGGGATGGCCTTCGGACACTTTCTTCGGTCTCTCACAATTTCATGGTCACGGCTCTTGGCTCGTGTGTGAAGTGACCCTTAGTTCATCCAAATGTCAATTATTGAAACCGAGTTTAGTATATTTTGCATCCTAACAATTACGTAATGAAGTATTGTGTCAGGAATCATTAAAATTTGCATGGAAAAATCACATAGTATAAGTGACTATAATTACAACAATGCTAATCTATAATGCCATTTTTTTTTTCATTCTTAATTTTTTACAAGGGATGACAAATAATGTTAGATTCACATTTAGTGTTGGTGACACTAAACACGACAGGCTTCTTACAACTACTATTGAGCAAGACAAATAGAATTGGTGACACTAAAAAAACAATGTTTAATGTAGTTATTCTGCTTGTGAACTGAGACCACTGTTTTCAGGGTGCTCAGTAAATGAGGTTGAAAATTCGCTGAGTTTGAGAACAAGTAGGGATCTGACGGTTGTGTTTGTTATGCTGACGACTGGGCATTCGGAATTTATTATCACTGTGTCAATGATGGTGCAAAAGCTTCTTGCCGGTGGCCAATAAACACCAGCCTTTTTCTACATGCCCAAAAGATGGTATTAAAAAAACACAAAGGGTGTCATAATAAGGTCGAGGCATCCATGGTCGACTGGGTCCATTTAATTACCTGCTCACTAGGGTCATGTAACACCGACATGGATGACATCTATATATTTTTTAAGGTGAACATAGTTAAGGTTTATAATAGTATTCAGATCCGTAACAATGTTATGTGGGACTGATAGTATTCCATGTAGTAGTCCTGGTCAACCCCCACATTAAGTATGAATGTGGGAGGTATTCTAAAAGAACATGAGTTGGTCCCTACTTTTGATAACTGTTACGGATGACTCTGATGTGTACAAAGAATACAAAAGTTTCATTGAGTCATAAACCTTATAACATTGGGTGATAGGGAAGAGAGGTCTTTTCAACATGGCTCATTTGCCACATTGTCATCATACCATCATACCATCATACCATCATGTCCATGTATATGTATGGATAACTCTCCAATATCATTCAATCTCATGACAAGTATGGGAAATTCCCTTGTCATTGCAAATAGGTTGTGGATGTGGATCGTTTTATCTCGTTCTCCGTGTGTCAAGTAAGGTAGACTAATGTCATTCAAACACCATCCATGGACGAATACCTACTTTATATTGTTAGATGGTTTGATAATCTTCTAACACAAACACTTGTAGCATTATTCAAAGGATCAATACAACGGCTCATTTATGCTAAAAATGATTCAACACCCATATAATCACTTGCGAAGATCACAAATCTGCTTGTTTGAAAATCTGGCAAAATTTGATATTTCATCACCTTGATGTCATCCTTATGGCATTGGATGCCCCGGGCTAGATCAAACCTGCATACAGCTGCCCACGCCTCCTTCACTGCTCGGTCTTCCTACCCGCACCTGCGTGAGAACTCTTCCCCTTCGGGAACCAATGTGACAACACCCGGTCACTTAAGCCATTAAGCTCCATTGACATGTGAAGGAACTCCATCAATTAACTTGGGAATAATTAATGAACGTGATGTCAACCTGAATATTCGTAATTTCGACTGGGTATTGTCACATTGGCTCCTAACGAGGAAGAGTTGCCACACAGGTGCGGGCATGAAGACCGGGCAATGAAGGAGGCGTGGGAGGGGTGGGGCCCAACTAAATGAAGATGTGATCTAGCCCAGGGCACATTGGATCGTACACGATTAGTTCATTGACCATGGTATATATACTTAAAAGATCTATTGCACATTAAAAGAAATCTCAAGCTAAATATGAAAATGTTCAAAGTAATGGGGCACGTGACTAAGGTGCTTGGGCTTATTCAACTCTTTTTTCTTCATCGGACACCTATATTTGAGCAATGTGTGGTTGGGTTAGACCTAAAAACATAACCCAACAAGACACGTGTTTACAAGGGACTGGATTGCGTGCACAAATTATATCAACCATTCTAAGATCAATAATCGATACAATACTGGAAGACACGAATATTCAACCGAAAAATCAACACACATGCACGCTCAATAATCAATACTGATGAAGTTCGAAAGGAGGTCCAACTTTTGCTGATGTTTCGTCGTAGATTTGCTAATGCAACACAAGTTTCCTTGCGTAGTAGATATGACGCGGTAGAAGTTGGAGAACATGAAGAAATGAAACCGAACAACACCCCACACCCACATACAAGTGGTTATGTCTGATTTGCATGCAAGTATGAGTTAGGCGTGGAGAGGGATAAGTTTGTGTCAGAAGACTGAGAAGGAATTTTATCAGTGTCCTTGCATCTTGTAAAATTATGCAGAGGCGTCTTCAGAAGTGTCAGGATTTGATGGTTCATGTGCACCCTACTTATAACCTATGTTCGGGGAAAACCGACGGCTAGTTCATTATCAACCGATGGATTTCCCCTCATGGCCGGTCCAAATTTCCAACCATCGGATGGCAATCCGACTGTAATTTCAATCCTCCGGCAATTAGCCGATGGACCATAAAATGTCCCGGAAATGTAGCCAATTCTTCTTGTGAGTTACTGGATTTCAGCCGGAAGCATCCAAATCGCTATTTGTCTGGGGCATCTGATGATGCACTTGAGGAAGTACCCTAAACCTTAAACTTTTTGAATTATGAAACCTTTCCATGACCAAATCCAATTGCTTCTATGAAGAATTGGGGGACCCTTGGCCTTCAAGCGGTGAAGGCATTGCTAGGTTCAATTCCTACCAAGGATACTAACTCTTCAAATTTAAAGTTTTGAGCATGCCTTTCTTTTCACTTATTCAAGATTTTGTACTAAGAAATGATTTCTAATAACTTTTCATACATTTCTTAAACAATTAGTGCCGATATGAATTCCATTTAATCGGATATTGGCCAATGAAAATATGAAAATATAGGCAATTGGCTGATTGATTTTACAAAAGACCGGCTGTTGCCGATGTAAATTGGAAAAAATCCGACCCTTCGTAGCAACTACCGGCAATTAGCCACTAAGGCTTCAAAAACTTCCCGAACTCTGCTTATAACACTACCAAGCACTGCTCGGGGAGAACCGGCGGTTGGTTGCAGATGAACCGGTGGAGTTTGAGAAATAACCGGTTGAGGTTTGAGACTTAAGGAGAATTACCGATCATTTTAGAGGAATCTATGGAATATGCTTCACATGAATAAAGCAAAACTGGAAGATGTCAACATGTAACAAGCTGGATTTAGAATCACTAGGATCTTGACCAACTATGTTCAAAAAATTCCCGGGCACTGCTACCAAGATAGTAGAGTCAAGGCAACATCAATTATGACTTCATTTTTTAATACTAAAAATGGTTAATCTGACTACAACCAATATAGTGACCATATCTGACACTTCCAATCAAATAGTTGTCGTTTGGACCATGTCGCAATGACCATGGTGATTTTCACAAATTTTGTGTGGTAGGAAAATGGTATATTGCAAATATTTTGACACCATGTGCCACGGGACCCGCTTCCTTTTTTATTACTAGTTTTGATTACATTGCATATGTTCCGACAACCTGTTGTTTTGGGACCCGCTTCCATTATTTTTTATTTGATTTCAGTAATGTGAATTTCATTGTAAACTGTTTAATAATTAAAAATACATACTTAGTAGGTAGTCAAATTTGCCGGTAGGTAGGGCCCAACATGGCATTTATGAGTATCTAGGGTGCTGGCCTTGGAGAAGTGGATGGCAAGGGAGCTTGAGAACATGGGGCCTCATGGATCCCAAACCAAGCCCTTAGCCATCAATTTCTTCACATCAAATGTGCACATAACTTATACGTAATGTAGTTACTGGGAAAAGGACTTACTCACCTTGTTACTCCACATATTTATTGCACATGCTTACTTCAAATACTTATTGTATATAGTTATTGTACATAGTCATTGGACCATTACTACATAGGCTTCATGGTTATCATGCATATTTTTGTGGGTTGCATATAGATTTTTTTGAAAATAATCATATAGACCCTTTATAGGTTTTCTAGAATTATTTCAGGCTATTTAACTTACTTAAAAGCCTCATTTCTTAAAACAACTTTGGAAAAATCTTTATGTTGCATATGAGTTTTTTTGAAAAATAATTATGTGGATTTTTTTTCAGGTTTTCAAATCTATGAATTTGTTTTGGAATTTATTCAAGCTATTTAACTTGCCTATATGGCTCATTTCTTAACGTACCTTGTGAATTTATGTAGGTCACATATGAAGTTTTTATTTTTTGAATTTTTTTTGTAGACTCTCTCTCTCTCTCTCTCTCTCTCTCTCTCACACACACACACACACACACACACACACATGTATATATTGGAAAATTTCCAAGCTATCATGCATACCTAAAAATCCATCTTAGGCTTTTAGTTCTTATTACTATCTTAGGCTCTGCAAATCTGCCATGATCATGGGGGCAAGTGACAAGGAGCTTACAAAGTGACCAGATATGTACACGAGTGGGCACATCTTTTTATAACTAGGATGGTGGGTTCAAACGTACACTTGCAATTGACACAATGCTCCTTTGGTGTAAAAGTGACCATTTGGCAAACGGCCACATCGACACAAAGGACAATTGTGTCAAATGCAAGTGTGTAGTGGTAGTACCCACAATCCTAGCAGTGTAAGTTCCGCACAACAAGATCACAAAGGTACGCTGTCCCCTTAGTGTGGGTTGCCATTTGAAGTTACGTGCTGCTGTAACTTTTTTTAACCAACATTATCCTTGTTTACCAAATACAGCATATCATGTTCTTTGATGTGCATACTAAATATTTACGCGGCTTGCATAAAACATCATACGCTTGCGTAAAAAGGAAAGTTATAGAAAACACACAACTCCAAATGGTAACCCACACTAAATAGGACAATCCAATGTCCTTCCTTCTATACAAGATGCACAAAAATGCAAGGAATCTCGTCAGCTGCCCAGAAGGACTCAAAAGGTTTGTAATGGAACAGACTGAATATATTCAGATTAGTATGACAAGTCTTGGATTGTCAGGCACTAAAAAACAGGGAGGAAGATGTGACAGAACCTTCACTTCTGGACTTTGCCATCACTCAAACTTGCCTGAAACAGTATCCGGGGAGATTTTCGGGGCATAATTGGTCAAAATCCCAGTGTTTCCAAGTCCAACTGGTTAACATGTTGTGATCTTTCGGGTTTTTCTTCATTAATTTGAGGTATGTTCCATATATAGATTCCTCTATAACGATGGGTAATTTTCCTGAGGTCTTGAACTTCAACTGGTTATTTCTTAAACCTAACCAGTTCATCTGTAACTAGCAGACTGTTCTCCCTGTTTATTGGTCTGAAACTTTCTGTGGGTAAGTTACTTAATATACTTCTATCTATTTTAAGGTCCCTTGCAATGCAAACCTTGCGGTGGCTAAAATGGTTGCTTGCAAGCATTCAATATGAAGTTGTGAAGATGTTGGGAGCTTTGGTTGGATGTCAAATATACTGTTAAGTTTCGCGATACCACCACTCACATAAGGAGGGCTTGCCAACTCAAAATCGATACCAATGTCATGGAAATAATGTTTGTATCTTGTTGTTTTGGGTTGATGGTGACCATTTCAAGTTGGTCACCAGCACCTAAAAACAAGGAGAGACATACATTGATCACATGTTGGTCGATATTTCGAGTTGGCAAGCTCTCTTGTGTGAGTGGTGTACAAGAGAATAAGTTGTGAGATTGTAGTCCTCTGCACAAAAACTTCAAATTTGAGTGATTATAAATGCACAATAATAATAGTGCGTGTCTATGAAAAGGACATTTGAGAAAATGTGTATCAAAATTACAAGAAGGATTATAGCTATTCATAGGGGGATAACAACATCCTCTACATTCGTTCCAACTCCAAAATCTCTTGAAATGTCAACTCTACTTTTGTTGGATGGTTGATGATATTGTGAGTGGCGCCTTACCCTAATTGACGTTGTCTGATTCCACCCTGTGTAATCCAATGAGCTGCCCCTCTCTTTGTCTTAGGTCCTGATGACCTTGTATTTTTTCTAGGCAATGAAATAAAGTGTTTCATTTCTCTCAAAATGTGAAAAACAAACAACTAATACAGCACTTAAGTTTATCTATTCCTGGATTTGTTTCACATTAACTTCAGGAACATTCTCAAGACAGATGGCTGTCCCAAGTCTGTACCCAGTCCTAGTTTAATCCATGGGGCTACAAATTGAGAGACTGGAATCACTCATTTATCATTCTATTTCTTGTTTAGAGGATGCCCAAGGTCACACAATCGACTGGCAGATAGCGAACTTGTCAAGTGTTCCACATTTTCCATGAATCTGATTGCAAACCTTTGAATCTCTAGTCTACTAAATGACCAAACCATTCTGGAGCACAATACTTGATTCACATGCACATAGGATATAGTCTAGAAAATACGATCTTCATCAGAAGTTTGAGAAAGGCTTTTGTAAATCACAGGAAGTGTAGTTTGGTACAGATTCACAAGGTTATCATTATGAAAACCCTATCTTCGTTCAGACTCAAAACACAGGGAGTGACTGTTGTGTCTCTCTAGTCATGCTCTTACTGGAAATTTGTCGTTTGCAAGCACTCTTCTTTTTCAATTGACAAATTCCCAATAAGAGTATGATTCTGTTATCTGAAATTTAGAATTCATCATGCCACTGAGTACAGAACATCAAGGCAAATATAAAAGTGCACGATCTTACAATTCGGCACACCCTTAATACATCAATTTCTATAAAATAATGCAGACACACAAACACACACACACACAGCTTTAATAGATCTAGCCCTTTAAGAGTGTGAAGGAAGCCTTCAACTACAAAGAAGTCACAGACAATTTCGACACGCTGTGGGAGGTAAGTTAGCAACCTCCATTTCGTTTGGTCCAACTCCAATATCTTTAAATTGGAATGGCAATTTGCCTAGTAATGTGGGCTTAGTTAATTATGCTTAGATGTCTCACCCTTCTTGAGGTTGTCTGGTTCCACCGTGTGCACCTTAGAGAGTTGCCCCTCTCCACTTCAAAACCCTGTGACCTCATATTGTCTGAAAAAAATAATTTAAATATTACTCAACCTTGAGATCGAGTTCTGATGCTAATAAAAAACATTTATGTCCCCCACAAGTTTTTCAGTCTGAATCTGGCTGTGAACTTGGATCCCATAGGATTGATTTAGGACTAATGCCCGGCCCCACAAAACTCAGATATCCTGTTGCGTAATGGAGTAGGTAACCTTCGAGGCGGCTCAGGAGGGCCGAGAGGGGTAACTGGACATGACCATTTTGGTGACTTCTTCTCTGGACCCTTCAATCATGGAGATCGACAGCCTAGATTGAGGGCATGAGAAGGAGAGGTTTATGCCTGTGGAAGGCGCCCTCTTCCCCAATCCCTGAACGTCACCCCATGCGCCAAATGGTTATGTTGTGACAATCCCAATAAAACACACACTTCTTCAAAAAAAGTGCGGGATTTTCCTGTTGTTGGTAGTGGACTCTGAGGCCACTGAATCGAGGAATGCGACAGTGTCAATTGCTGTCTCCACATGTTGCTGCTCGTGGCTTATGATTGCAATGGGATCAGGGGTTTTGTAATACTCATAGTCACCCACTTGAAAGTGGGTGCCGCCAGCAATGGTGATGAACTTGCTTGTTTTTAAGTTCACCAAAGGGCCTTGTCCCTTTGGGGGTGGGTCGACATTCCGGTATCTGTATCTGTCATATCCTCCCGGACTTAGGCCATCCAGAGTGCCATAAATTTGGGCCACGGGGGTAGGAGATTGTGTGAGGTTAGCTGCCCACCCTCCTGCGTGCATTACGACTGCGAATAATTTATGTGGGTACTTGCTCAAGTATAAAGTCGAGGCGAAACCCCCTGCTGAGTGGCCTCCTAGTGCCCACCTGTCCTTCGGAACACCTGAAAAAGAAATTCTTTGTGCTCAGGTTAACTTTGTGGGCAAATTACAAACTCTTTTTAGCTCTGCACCTGCTTCTCCTCGGGTATAATATGCACGATGCGCGAAGTCCAAATTGAGGCCGAAGCTATTTTCCTTAGAAATTTTTAGCTCATATGAATATCTTATTCGATATCAAATTGAAGATTCTCTCTTCTCAAATGTATAAGAAAGAGAAAACATATCAGGAAAAATATAGGCCCCCCCAAACATTTTGACTCTTGAACCTAGAATAGTTGGCAGAATTTCAGCGTTTACTCCAATCTCTACTTCTAAACACATGCCTTTTTAGTGTCCGTTCCTAGGTCCACACCTAACCACACACCACTCAAATAGTGGTCTCTGATTAAGATAAGTAACCGAATTAGACTTCCTTACCTTACACATTTAGATGTCTTGTGACTTTACTTGGAGTGATGCGGTTCCACCATGAGTGTCTCTCTCCCTTTTTCGGGTCCCGGTGGCTTTGTATTTTTTCTAGTAGTGAATAAAGTGGTTCACTTTTCTATTTAAAAAAACAAAAACAAAAACAAGAGGTGCATCTATGACAGCCACAACCACAACTACTCACTCTTGATAGAAAAAAGTTTGCACCAACATCCATAGAATTCTTCGTCTCCCAGTCCACGGATTGCACCAATACAAGGGCCTATAAGTTAGGTCAATCCATCCTTCAACTACAACTGCACTTTGTGTGTATATGCAAAAAATCTTGATTGTGTGTAAACAGCCCCTTCAAGAACAGGTCTCGATTATGAGTTGCCTCAAGGAGGTCACCACAATGACAAAGAGCTTACCAGAGAAAATGGGGTCCTTTGAGTTAAGCACCACATTTGCGTCAGCATAGGTGTTACTTCCAATTCGATTGGGTTGCTGGACAATTACCACCAAATAGCCACGTGCAGCAATTTCGAAAGCCAATGAAGCGTATGCGCGGCCGTCAATTGCTGCTCCAGTGTAGTAGATAAGACCTCCTTTTATTCGTGTAGGAGTGAACACCCACCATAGCCGCTGTACCACAGACAATAGAAGCGAGGCGACGCATAATGTTAGCAGCATGAGTACAGGACTGGAAACATTAAATGATACCTATCTACTATTTTAATAAGAAGATTCAAACCTTAGAGGTCAAAGGGCGCTTTTTGAAAATTACGATGACTTCAGGTGAAAGATGTTCAAATCACAAATGTTGTTTCCACTAAAAGAAATTTATTACAAAGCCACTTAATAGTTACATCCATTCAGCTGAAAGATGAATTTCACATCTTGACATGCCAAAAACCCATATTGTATAAGTTCTTAAGTGCAAATATTTATAAACAATTCATAACCAAGGTATTGTTTAACAAAAAGTTATCCCAAGGCCCAAAACTAACTTATGTACCAAATTTTTTGAATAATAGAAAATAAATAAAGGGAATTGTTAAATTGACTACACACTGGTTAAAACGACCACAGACATGCGTCGCCTGGTCATACGACCTATCAAAATTTGAGAAATTGTAGTTGTAAGCTGAAATGTAAAGAAAGAGGAAGCAGAGCAGACACCTTGTTCCTCTTCATGTGTGCGATGGAAAATCAAATTTTGACAAGTCATGTGACCGCTCAACGTGGCTCTGTGGTCGATTTAACAATCCCCAAAATAAAAGATGAAATCACATATAGAAGTGGTGGCTAGGAATACTAATTATTGCATAAAATTGTACGTTGGATTCCTTCACTTGACTGTATTCACATCCTTGTTACAACTTATTTCTTCGAAGGATCTCAATAGAGTTGTTTCAATAAGGGTTACCTTTCTAGTAAGAATTGACTAAAGATGAAGTCTATCAACAACCAACAAAATTTAAGTTTTCTCGACGATGTTTGAGGGTCAAGAACATATGCAAACCTGTGGGCTGGTGTCAGGAATTGGCAGTTCTGTGAAGTGCACACGAATGTCGCCGGGATAGGGTTTGGAGTCATTGTGCCCTGGTGTCAATTTCTCATTGTCTGTGTACGAAAGAGCCCTCGCGGTAGCTCCAGGCCAGTGAGATAAAGAAACAGCTGTAACGAGCGTCTGGGCTATGCTATTAATGTTGCTGTCATTGTTTGTGCTTTCTTTTGCTAAATTCTGTTCATTACCCGAACAGAGACTGCTGGCAAAGTCATAGTGGCCCAGTTGAGGAAATGAGACAATTTTGGTGTCTCCTGCAAGAACAACAGTGGAATGTTTCAAAATCAGAACCAAAACCAAAACCTGAAGGAACCACCAAACCCAGTTTCAACCTTTGAGACTGATCGATATCTACAGAGTTGAAAAAAGGCTGGATGGTTTGTTTGGGTTTTGTAAACTGTGGTATGTTAGCAGAGCTGTCCAAACCTCAGGATTTTTGGGCAACTCTTTCAACCGGCAATGAAAATATTTTCTACAAAGGTTGAGTGTGTCCTTTAGCATACACCATGAAGAGCAGTAATAAATCAATCTTTGCCCAGGAATTCCTTGCAATGCCGCTCAAGGGATTTTGGTTCATGGCCACTACCATGGGTGTGGGGTAAAAACCAGTGTTGGACTAGTATAGTCTTTTTTTTATGCTATTCAGTTATCTATAATGAGGATTTCACATTTTTTGATACTAGTAGGGTATGGCTATGTGATGGTATTTTTGTTGATACCTAGGTAAAATTGCCCTAGTTTTGACACATTCAATAACTCGGGTATACAAAAATTATGTTCACCTTGACATACCCACCAAATATCAATATTTCACTGTTATTACAACTTTGATACCCGTGGGAGGTTCTTTGTTACCACTATTGATGCTAATTACCAATGCCCATATACCGGTCCAAACTTGGTTAAAAACCTGCCCCTCCCAAATTTGTTGTTGATTAATTCCAACAGGGTTCCCTAGACTAAAATGACGTCTCGGACCCCGATTTGGGAGTCAAATCAGCAAAACATAGAAATCCCCGGGACTATGAAATGTTTCTCTACGTTTTCACTTTCCCCCATGGTAGCTACCATGAAACTTTACTCTCTTCAAGGTGGATGATCCCACAACAATATTCTCCATCATTGAGCCTTCCATCATTATCTTCATCACCATCACCATCACCAAAGTACAGCATGTGGTTTCAATCGAGAATGAAATTCCTGGATCGAACATTGCGCGTACATACCTTCCATGCGCGAGAACGAGGCCTCCACCGTTGCAGGAGGAACCACACTATCTTTGCCGCCATACACAACTATCAGTAACAGGTTAACATCCACGAAACTCACGTCCTCCGGCAGAGCAGCTGCCAAGAGTACAAGAGCCTTCACCTTAGGGTGCAGAGTGAGTGCAAGGCGTGCTGCCACAGCTCCTGCTTCACCGTTACCCGCTAGAGTCCAATACTGCAGCTGCGGCTGCTGCATCATGGCTTCAATCACTCGTGCCACTGTTGCGTTCTCCACCACCACCGCATAATACCCGGACAACGCAACCGCTGAAAATGCTCCCGAAAACAACAAGATTAGAACAAGCAAAGGAGTCCTCCATTCAACCAGAAGGGGAGAGAGAGAGAGAGAGAGAGAGAGATGGGGGGTAACTCCCTTGAAGGGATATGAACCTCATGCAATAAGAGGTATTATCAGGGGGCTACAAAGTAATGCGTATATTGACGGGATGTTCCACATATTTGATTAATATTTCTAGAGTACACCTATATATCTATATATATTCTCAAGTCGAATTTCTGTACCCTATCTTTATGTAGTCGTTTTATGAATTTTACTCAAAGGAAGGGATTACGCACATCATTGATGAAGAAACTTTGTAATCAATCTGCTGGACCACATGACATTCTCTGAATGTGATTAGGGTGGAGGGCATAGTCTCTTCCATCCGAATATGAGAACTACGTACACTCGATTCGATAATAACGGTGAGGATAATGGCCATTGGGTGGACACAATCAGCTCGCCACCCAACCAACAGTGGGCATGTCCTAATCCACCATCAAACACCTATTGTAATTCATAAACTCAAACTCCCACCATCAAATTGCAATGCAAGAATCTCCATAATCCCAGCTGAATCCATGCACTTGAGAACTTCAGAGATTGAGAATATTGAATTACCACGAGCATAAGGTGCATAAGCCTCCGGAGCGACTCCAGTCTCGGGAAGAATCACAAACCCTCGGGTAACATTCGGCCCTCCCACAAGAGGCGAGGCGGAATTGTTGGTGCTCAAGAAAGTAAGCCCAATTCCAGGTCTATGGGAGATTCTTAGAGTCTCCGTGGAGCGCATTGCCTCCTCGGCCGAACTGCTCCCTGGACAATAAGATGGCTCATCTTCTTCCTCTGCCTTTGCACTCTGTGTCAATCCTCGAAGGGAAGCTACCACTCCTAGCAGCAGCAACAGCAGCACCAGCAGCTCCGTGGACCTCATGGCCCGAGAACAGACTTGGGAAACCAACTTCTAACTTAGGTCGAAGTGAAGATTATCAATTGATGTTATTCTCCTTCGTCTTCTCAAGTTGCATTTCTCCCGCATCTCATCAATCTGCCCACTACTACTCAATTAAGCTTACTTCCACCCTGATGACAAGTGACACAGCCTACGGAGCAGTGATGAGTGTGAGACGAGGAAGAGTTGGGGAAAGTGCAACCACTAAGTTAGTGTGGATATGGCATTGGCACTTGGGAACGTGCGAATGCCTGCAATAGTAGTCATAAAGTTGGCTTGGGATTGGTGGCGTCCATGTAAAGTCATCCATCGTGGATGAAGGGGTTCTAGTAAAAACAAGTCCTTTATGAGATTGAGGACCAACTCATTCCAGCTTCAGTCCACTACACTAATTTGGGGTCCCCGATGTTATTTTTGGAGTCAAATCGTGTAAACAGTAGTCATTCACATGATATAATGTCATTCACTGTGTTTTCACCTATGCAATGGATGGGTTTCCGTAGACATCGTGGATGCCTAGCCAATAAAGTTGGTTGAGTGGATGCCAAGCCTGATACTGAGAGAGGGACATTTGGCATATGAGCGTACCTCTCATCCATCCAACATAAAAGTTGACTCCCCTATAGGTTTGTGGCTGATTCATCTCAAATGACTTAGACTAGACAATTATGGGGTCTAAGAAGCAAATTGCTGTGTTGATTAAACTTAAAATAGCAGCTTCAAGTTGCATTCTATTTCAAGCTTTTTTTGTTGGATGAATGGGAGGTACGCGTGTATGTGTTGGATGGTTCCCTCTCTCACCTGACACTGAGTAAAATCCTGACCCTAAGCTGGGCAAGCCCAATAAGGGTTATCAAAACTCCCAAATTTTCATCCATGGAGGCATAATATTATTCATAATTCTTCCTCGGCTTGTCATCCATAGTCTCTGTTCTCGTTGGTTATTTAGTAAGCATCAACATAACAAATCCTCCCTTATCCATCCACATTTTGTATTTGCGGATGTGGATACGGTGCATTCTCCTGAGGGTTGTTGTATCCATATTATACGTGTTTGGGAAGAAACTAGACTAATAACTTCATGTGTGTCTTGTGGAAAGACATGATAAAGAGCTCATCAATCAAAGCATCCTAGACTATTTAAGGGAAGTGACACACCTCTAGGTGAAAATGAGTCACTTTTAGACCCCAAGGGGAAATAAGGAAATTGTTTATTCATCTCATAATTTATGTTTGTGGCAAGTTTGTAGTGGCTACAAATGGGCTCATTTTTTTTGGAAAATGTGAAATCAATGATTTGTATTCACTTTCAACAAATGTTTATAGATACAACCATGGTGGATGGGAACCCTTGTTGCAAAGTTTTCAACATAATAACATGCACTTTTCATCCCAAATCAATGTTTGTTATGTGAATTCGGCAATGGATGGACTTGCCCTAAATTCTTAAGTGACCTTTTCAACAAATGCAACCACGTCCATTTCCACTTTCTACTCCAAAACAACCAAAAGTGAGCTTGTGGAGTGTTGTATGGAGTGGCTATAAGGCCAGAGTGGTAGATGCACCACCGCTACATCACCAATTGCTACTCTACACGTGATATTATAATCTCATAACATGTAAGACAATTTAAACGAGCACGTGTTAATATCGATATAGTGACCATGTAAAGTCTAATATAAAGCAAGAATTGTGATGAAGAGAGCACTTTCTAGCATTGAAAGAGGTTTGATTGGGGTAGAGAAACCACTATCTATCTACAATGGAGCTTGTGATGTTGGTGGTGGGAGTGTACAAAAAATAGACACATGTCCAACTAGCTTTTTACAAAGAAAAAGGGCCATATGCCAAAAATTCTACCCCAAACACACATGTGACAAAAGAAAGAGGAACCAAATGTGGAAAGGTGGGGGACTACAAGTGCAAAAGGTGTGTGTAGTGGGGGAATCTAGGGGGAGGTGGCGGGCATGGAGCTGAGGTGGCAACATGACAAAGTAAGACAATTTGATTAAAAAAAAGTATCATTTTCTTCCTAAAGTGCTTCATGTGGGCATGGTGGTGGGTCATGGGAGCTTATGAGTATGGACATGGGCATACATGCATATGGTAGGTATGCACCATTGTTAAGTGGGTATCAAAATTGGCACCAAGTCCCCACCGGTTATCAAGGCGGTTCTATATAATTATAACTGTGGTTCTCAAATTTTCAAATAATCGGACTTGATTCATACATGTGGTTCTTAGACAATCAAAACCCAATCAAATAACCTTCTTAAAAACTGCTAATTCTTTGCCGGCTCTTTCATGAAAACCACTGAATCTTTGAATTTTTTTAAAATAACACGGACTACAAGACCTTTTTTTATTGTACAAACTCTCAAAACCCTGAGAATCCAAGGTTTTTTGCTTCCAAAAACCAAAACCGGAGGGTTAGTACCAAAATCAAATACCCGCCCTACACTACTACGCACGTGCATGGGCATATGGTGTAATGGGTGTATGGGGTTGGGTTCATCTGGGTTATTAATCTATATGCACAGGTGCACCGAGCTGGGATGGCATGGGTCCAATCTAGTATTGTTACAAGAAAATAGAGTCCCCTCTTATTTTAGAGGTTGCAAAATCTGCGTGACCGGTGTAGGGGGAGATGTGGTGGGATACGGTGGTGATTCCTTTGCCTCTGCTCCGTTTATAGTAGTGTTGGAGGGAGATGTGGTGGCATTATTGGAGATGCTCTAAGGTATGAGAGCCTTATATGTTCCCTATTCTTACTTGAACACCTATGTATTGAGTGGTAAGTACATGGCAAGGCAACCTTGTAGTGGTGAATGGACACTAAATAGGCACGTGAAATGATGAGATTGGACAATGTGCTCAACACATAGACAATGTCATCCTCATAGGTTCATTAGTGAGCACAATTGGGATGGCCTATGTGTCAATCAATTTGAAAATGAGAATCTTCACTTTGACATGCTATAACTTCATGCATCTCAATTTCGCGTTTGAATTTTGAAATGCCAATCTATGTGATTCTATTGGATGAGACCATTCATGAGCCAAATTTCAAAATTTTAAGCCGTTGGATTGGATTGGGAACCAACTCATCCATTAGCAATTGTGATGAATCACGGAGATTATTGTTGAATTCAAGTTTGATATTTATAGGGGTTGAGTCATTTAGAGATATTTGAGTGGTAAGTACATGTAAGGTAAGGCTTAGGTTAGTTGTGAATGGAAAACAAAAAGGCACGTGTTATGATGAGATTGGACGATGTACTCAAGATATAGCCACCACTCTAGGTTCAATAATGAACACAAACGTTGGGAGGACCTATGTGTCAATCAATTTGAGAAAGAAAATCGTCACTTTGACATGCTATATCTTCTTTTTTTTCATCTCAATTTGGTTTTTGAAATTTGTACGAGACATGGAAGGGGGCGGGGGTGGGGGTGAGGGTAGCTAGTGTTCCACTAGAAATGTGGTTTGACAAAAAAAAGACATGGTTTGACTTGAAATTTAAAAAGTGCATATATTATAAAATGATTAAAAACCATGGGGTATCGAAAATGCATTTGAGAATATAATAGATATATTCTAAGAATATTCATCAAGTATGTGAAACACCTTATGAATATGCTCATTACTTCATACCTTATAATCACACGTGACCCTTTAAATTAAAATGGAGGTAATGTGGAGTTACCTCCCCATGGAAATTTGAACTAGAAATCTACGTGATTCACAAGTATTACTAGCTAGATGAGACCAATCCCAAGCTAGTATCAACATCCCGAGCCGTTGGATTGAATCGCAAATTGTCTCATCAAGTTAGCACCAAGTCATCCATTGTGATCTCAAACAAGTCAACGCCCTTCTTCCTGGATGCGGCATGCCTTGAGTAATGAATACCGGTAGTCTTTGATAAGTTACAATTGGGAGTCAATGCCTACTCCTCCAAGGACATGATCTATAACAAACAAAAAGAAAATGAAAAACATGTAATTGGACAAAACATACCACCATCAAAAAGGTTAGAGCCCCAGTAGCACCAACCTAGTTCATGTCCACCATAACTCAACGTCAAGGTTGTAGACCCTCATTGATGAATTCAGAAGTTCCAATAGGCCAACCATTTCAAGAAAGCATCTTAGTCCTTTGAGTTGCACGATCATGGCGTTTGTATCCAATGCTCCAACCTCATGATGCTCAACTATGCAACTTCCCCAGACTTAGACCCCTTGAAATTATGAAACAATTGCACCAACTCTTTCCTCTTGGATTTGTTTCTTGTGCTTTTCAAAAGATTACTCCTAGTGGAATCCACATGTGTGCTCCCCCTAGGGGCTGCACGTTTCATAATACATATGCCAAAAAATTTCTTTGGGCGGCACATAAAGTACCGTATATCAGGTAGCAACCTCTACAACATGGTTATAGGAGTTGGTGTGGCCTTTAAAACAATTTCAAATAATGTGGGCATGCCCGAAAATGTTGGTGATAGAGGCCTGCTCATACTTTTGCTCATGCTAGTTTCTCTCTACTCAGGGTAAGGGCATTGCAAACATTGGAAAAATAATCACATTCATTGACAAGTGATTTGCTAATTTTTTTTTTGTAGTGCATTAGTTTTTTAGATATTAATGAAGAGATTAATTGAAAAAATCATTAATCTAATAGGGAATTTGTCATTTTGTTCACTAGGTGGTGTCACACTATGGGTGTATTAATTTGTAGTGATATTGCAGTTTTCAACAATTGGTGATATTTGAAATTGAGGTAAATCAAAATTATGTTGTATTATAGTGAGAAAAATTATATGCATGACTCAAATACAACCTTTGGCACATGTCTAGGGTTAAAATTTGAGAGAAACAACTAAAAGTGGGCATGAACAACCATACTTTCATGATTTTAATGAACTATCACAAAGTGCAAAAAAATGAATAATACTCTTGAAATTGCCTTTGTATTGGGCATGTGCTTGTGAAATTTTGTGTCATGCTAGATAACATCAAATAGAAGGAATATGTGAAGATTTTCTTCTCAATAATACATACTAAATATAATATTTATTAAAAAATATCATTCAACCTTGTATGGCATTTAAAACCCTTATAAATAGTTTGGTAATCGGAGATTTTTTCATGAGACTATTTAAAGATGTGGGTTTCAAGTAAAGAACAAGAAAAACACAAAATATATTCAATGTGACTTAATTTAGATGAAATAAAGTGATGTACATGGGTGGCACTAACCAATTTGACACAAATACATGTCATCACAATAAGAATTTGAACTAAATATTAAATCATTAGCATTTAGTTTGAGACTTTCCAAAGTCTCTTATTAACAAACATAGTGATAGTTACATATACGTCCCCGCAAAAAAATTCTATTAGTCTATATCAAGATTGAGGTGGGTTCAATTTGATTTCCTTAAACATTATTTAATTTTGATAAATCTGAACATGTGGTAGTCACTCTCTTGTCAATGGCTATATTTTGAATTTCAATGTACATGAACTAAAGATGACAAGTACATGTGTCCACCTTCAGTAGGGCTGTTGTTAAGGATCAAGGGCATATATTTTTTTCAAATTTGTTGAACAAAAATGCTTTTTGTTGGATTGCATGTACCTTTCATAGTTGCCAAAATAATATAAGGAGTATTGTGCAACCACCCACTCCAATTCTTTTGCCAATGCTACACACTTCATACCACCTCAAGGTATGAAACTATTATAACCTACCTAAGAATGATACATTGATGGCCACAAAACATTTTGAATTTTAGATACTAGTATGAACAACTCACATCCATATGGATAAATTTTACTAACAATATGTTGATCACCTTTACAAAACGCTCAAACCCAAGTCACCAAGTTCAACCATTTTTTATATCCCAAAATGCCCATTGCAAGTGCATTTAGGGGTGAAGTGGAAAGACCTGGTGAGAAAATTGCTCCAAGATTTCTAATGTAGATTAATTGACCATGGATTTAATATCAGAGGCCTCAAGTTTAATACTTTGTAAGATGAAGTTGAGATGAATAAGCACAAAATTTAACTTATAAAATACATGTTTAATATACACTAAACCCCTCAACACGAGTACCACAAAATTAAATTCCTCATTTGTTGACGTGTGGTTTGAAGGAATTGTGACAAATGTGTACTAATTTGAAAGAGATGATATTGAAAACTTTGTATTGTATCATAAGGTTTCTAATTTTAATTGATGTGAATCATGTTCCCTAAATTAACATCAAAGGCTCCAATCTAAGGGAGATTAAGTTAAGATGATAATATAAACCATCTAATTATAATTGTAGGAGAGATTTTACTAAACCCCTTAACATTATCCCCTTCTCTACTTTACTTTTATTTTTATTTTTATTTTTATTTTTACTTTCCTTCCTTTTTCCCTACTTGTCACTTTTTACTTTTTATTTTTCAAATAGAATAGCATAAGTGAATGAAATCACTAGAATTAAAAAAATATCATCGAATATTGGAACATATTTTATAAATTGTATCATAAGGTTTCTAATTTTAATTGATGTGAATCATGGTCCCTAAATTAACATCAAAGGCTCCAATCTAAGGGAGATTAAGTTAAGATGATAATATAAACCATCTAATTATAATTGTAGGAGAGATTTTACCAAACCCCTTAACATTATCCCTTTCTCTACTTTATTTTTATTTTTACTTTTATTTTCCTTCCTTTTTCCCTACTTGTCACTTTTTACTTTTTATTTTCAAATAGAATAGCATAAGTGAATGAAATCACTAGAATTAAAAAAACATCATCGAATATTGGAACATATTTTATAAATATGTATTTGACATTGAAACATGAACTGCGAAAAAATGCTACTCATATGATTAAAGCTTCAACTTTATGAGTCGGCTAGTGCAGGATTCTTCGGAAGGAACGAATTGCAAGGCACCAATCATCATACTTAGCCCCTGAAGACACACTTCAACTTAACTTCATACATCTCAAAATGCTCTTATTATTAGTTCCCAATTGAGACAAAAACCACAGATTCATCATATCACGTTAGAACATGTTAATTTCAGTCATCTTGAAAAAAAAATTAAAAACAACAAGAGAGTATATAAGAGGTTCATCTTTTTACCATTCATATCCCATTAATAATTGGAGCCATAGAGATTGGAGAAGATCATAATCATGAGTGATCAGGATTTAGTGCAGAAAATCTACTCGTAGTAGGAGCGAGTCTTGCATTTGTTGAAGAAAGTAGGACAATTAATCCTGAGCATCTGCAGAGAGGCAAGTAGAAGAATTCTTCTTCTTGAGTTTGAGCAAGTTTAGAATTGACATAAAATCATCAAGAAGCAAGGAGGGAACATTGGGTCCGACCAAATTTCTCTCAAATAAACCAATAAAAACATGAAAGTTAAACAATATTTTTTCATAAAATTGATTCCTAATCAATATAGTGATAGTGCATAACTGCCCAAAAACTTTATAAAATCTAATTGCATAAAAGTTAAATTTATAAAGTCATTCATTCTGAAGCTATACTATAAAAAATAAGCCAAATGCAAAAAAATAGGATGTAAATAATAATAAAATTAATAGTTATAGATAATCAAATAACTACATAAAATAGTATAGATCTAGAAAGTTGTATGCCTTGAAAGAGGCTTATTTTTTTGGTTATATTTTATTTGAAATAACTGTTTATTGCATTATTAAAGAATTATGGATATTATTCAAATACTGACTATTAATTTAATTCTCTTTAATAGTAATTGGGAAAAATTAAATTTATTAAGAATTTTTCCGTTTAAAAAAACTTTTTGGTTTAATTTTTATTACTAATCCGAGATTAAATCTAATAAATTGAAAATAAGTTTTTTTTTCAAACAAATATTTTTATAAAATTTGGCCATTTTTTATTAATATATTTCAATTTTCAAAATTTTCAAAATTTCATTAATTTTAGAAAAGTCCTAAAGTTAAAGATTTATCAATAGGTAAAGCAACTCCTATACCTAGCCAAAGAGCAGACTTTTGATCAACATTAAAAGTATATTGATTTTTTTCTAATAAACCTCCTAAGTCTTTCTTTATGAGATTAAAGTTTTAGTATATTTATGCTTTTAGCTGGAATATTTTTAAAAATTATTATTTAATAAAATAAGTATAATATATCAAATTAATAATTAAAATTAACAATATGTAACAAATAATAAAATTTAAAAGATAGCATTAAAAATAAAATTTAAAAAGTTTAATGAAATAAAATAAAAATAAAATTTTATGATTCAGCGAGAAAAACACCAACATCTTAGAATTAGATTAGCTTCTCTTGAACAAATTTGGATCATAATTTATTGATCGAGAAAAAATAACTATTTAGAACATATTCAACTATACAAGATTTTTTTTTTCTTCCTCTTAAAAGAAAACATAAACTTCACAAGCAATACATTTATCAAATTCAAAATGAATCCATCCACGAAAACGTTATGATGGAATTAATTTTTCATATGGGTATTGAATAGTTAGCTGTAAACGACTCATATGATCTAAGGTTATTATAAAACCATGTTCCGGGTTCGAGCCCCGGGCAACCCAAATTTTTTGTATAAATCTAAAATTTATATCTAATTTAATAGCTAATTATTGGTATAATTCTTTACCTAATGTCAAAGCTAAAACGAGCCACTCAGGGCCAAGGCCCCTCCGTTGGTGGGAGGAGGAGGCTCCTCGTAGGAGAGGCGGTTCATTTGAAACGCAATGAGGGTATGCGGGTGTGAAGTTAAGACCAAACTCAATCATGATCTGCTCAATAATGGGGGAAAAAATAACCAAAAAAAAAAATGATATCTTTGAGGCATAACTACATGTTGGCTTTGTGATCTTCACATTTCCTCATCCAAAAAACGCGACGTAGATTGTTCACAACAGGGTTCCATTTCGAGCTAACTTATGATTAGTGTAAGTTAATGTAACTCCTTTGGGGTATCCCACTTACATTTTGAGGTGGCCCTAGCGTGCATTAAAAGCACAATCAGATATAGCAAAATGATGATGGTAATTGGAACTACACGAAGGAGGTAATCGATAGCATCAGCAAACAAAAGAGAATCTATCAAGACTTCGAGCAAGATGAAATGCTCAAATCAAGAACACAATACAAGTTACGTATTTGAGGATCACAAAGATAACTCCATTTGAATGTCATGCACACCAAACCTGAAATCTGAAACCTTCCAGTATGTAAAAAGAAGATTAATTACCATGGTAGGGTGTTTCTGCAATTTTTATTTGTAAAATAAACATAGGCTTGTTAAAAACACTTGACTACATTATTTATCTCATTTAGTGAGGGTGGGATAATAGTGCGTGTGGGAAATTAGTGAAGGTGATACTAAATTTCTTCATGCTATGAAATTAGTGCCACCATAAGATCTAGGAAGCATTGTTCATCCCGGCATTATTCACTGAAAGTACCAACACTAATTACTACAAATAATATACTCACAACAAAACTATTCACAACATTCATGCTATTCATACCAACATCAATTTCTACTTATTATCTAAGTTTCTTTCACAAATTAGTCTAGTTCAAGTGATATGAGGTGAATCAACAACAAACCTATAGGGGGTCAAGTTTTGATGTTGGATGGATGAGATATACGCTTGTATGCAATAATTCCCCCTCTCCAAATATTTTGGACTTGTGTATGCAGGTAGATGACCTGGTTTATTCACAAACAGGTAGGTTTCATGCATGGACAGTCGAGGAAGCATAATGAACTAAAATGTTTTACAAACAACACACAACATCACAAGTGCAGGATAAATTGTCGACCAAGTCCATTTCACTTTATATAATAATGCTAAAAGTACAGTTTATGTTGGGATGACAACCTAATGCTGATGCCCATTTGCCTAGGGTAAGGGAATCTCTCAGATGGCACATAGTATACTACAGTCCCATAATTTGGCTAATACTTGTCCCAAGAAAACTTTGATGTGTCGATTTTTTATCCTAAATAACCCTTTGAGGATGTGTGTTGAGGTTTATGTTCATGATTCTTTAATGACCAAAAAAGCCATGATTCAACTCCCAGTAAAGTTCTCCCTACAAGTTAGTTTTCTTATTGAATGATTTCCCTTGTAAAGGGACAATATATACACAATACTACCAGATTTAACAAGACTGACATTTCCTTCCTGACAACTCAGACAAGACTTTGAAGGCAAATCTTTTTACCAAATAGCACTTCGAATAGCACTTCGTTTCGATATTTGAGACAAGGTCAACAATGCATTAAACAACCATGAACGATCATGATAATTACCAGCTGGAAGGGCTGATATTGGCAATCATGTTTGTCTTGGAGTTACCTCCTAAGGAATCCTACACCCAGGAGAGGGAACAAATGGCACAATTAAATCCTCGGGCTTGGTCGACCACAATTGACTGCTGCCTCGTTCATTAAATCTCGGATAGGCTAAAAGATAGGCAAAGCGAGTACAAAAATAGGCAGGCACTTATGCCAAGCTTAATCATACCTGGAGCAAACATGTAAGCTTTGAGTCAATAAGAAAACATCAGAAAACAAGGCTCATCCATATTATGAAATACCACGTACAAAGCCACAACAACATAGCTACAAAGTTATACAGAGAGGAGTACTGGAAAAGTCCATTAGGTGAATCCATTAGCTAGAATTGTTGTATGAAGATCAGCTTAATGTGACCCTGTCCATTGGGGTTGTGGTTGGACATTAGCAAGTCAATTGCATGACTTGGCAGAGCTTTAGAGTGTGGATGCTCTTTTACAATCACTTAAGCAATTGTCAACTGACATTGTTTAAAATAGGCACTCGTATATATGTTTGCATCTTTTTGGAGTGAGCTCTTGTGTGACTTCATGCTCTACAAACAGGGAATTGGTAATGTGGTGACTAAACCAATATTGGGAATTTCCTTGTGGCTGGAGGGACGTGCCACCTCAACTCTTTTGACAAAATTATTTTTCTGCATATTAACAGACATCAAGTGGCATGCTCTTGATATTTTGTTGCAAGGAAGGCATTGTGTCGGTCAGTTGGTGATTAAGCAAATTACGTGCATCCTGTATTTGAAGGCTCTTGATAGGATGTTGGTGAATTTGTAGCGAATACATTGGACTGGCTGGATGTCATTGAACATATGGAACAAGACTTGTAACAAATGTGGTCTATTTCCATAGTAATTGCAAGGCTTTATCTGATACCCATGTATCCAGGGGCTCGTTTGAATTCCTTAAAAGACATGACAAGATTGAATATTATTTTCTTATGGGTTGATAGGCCTTGGTGAGCGTATGGAAGTTATATGTGGTTACTTCCATTGTGCAAATCTCACTTGTAGCATGAAGACGTGGACATCTCTAGGTCCTTAGTAGCCCTGAAATCCGGAAATTATGCGACAAGAGAGGTTGTTGTTGCAGTCCACAAAATAGTACAGGAAGTGCGTTAATACAGGAGAAATTTTGGGGTTAAATAAGAGCTTCGACTAAGATCAAATTTGTGCAGAGGTGAAACTCTGCCATGGCTGAGGATGATCTCGGGAGACAACCAGAGACATGTGGCCATTTCTTATCATGAAATTAGAAATGCAGAGGGGGAGCTTCATCCTCTTCAGATTCTTCTACACAACCTTTAATCGAACAACACCAGGACAGAGTTCTGAAATCTCTTAACGTTCTCTGCAACGTCCACTCGTCATTTTCCAGAATGGGCAGCAACCTTCAGACTTTCCTGTGGCTCCTTCCCTTCCGTCACTGCTAAGACACGAGAGACCGATGTTTTGCAAGTCCAGGAAGTTGAGGTCACCATTAGGTTGAACCAAACATCTCATACACCTCAATGACCGTGTGCACCAAAGATGCACCGCGCAGGACAATTTTCGGGACCAAGTTCAGAATTTTGCAGAGGTTAAACTCTGGCATGGAATAAGCTGAAGATGATCTGCGGAGAGAGACAACCAGAGACATGTGGCCACTTCTTCTCACGAAATTTAAAATAATGCAGAGAGGAGAAGCTTCATCCTCTTCAAATTCTTCATCACAACCCCTAATCCAAACAGCACTAGGACATACAGGGCTCTAAATTCTCTTAACATTTTCTACAACGTCCACTCCTCAACCTTCGGAATTACCTCTTGCTCCTTCCTTCCCTTCCCTCACTGCTCAGACACGAATAACAAATATTTTGCAACTCCAGGAAGTCGAGGTCACCGTTTAGGTTAACCCAAACCGAACAAGCTCCAACCAGCACACAAACACCAAACAATAAACGAGAAGCTCGATGTTCCCTAACCTCGAATGCTCCCCCAACGATAGAAAGCCTCGATGAAGCACGTGGAGTTAGGGTTAACATCATCATCCCAGAGACCATAGTACACTACCATACCCTTCATCTACTGCGGTAAAAAGTCTGTTACCTCCCAGTCTCCATCACAACTCTTCACAAATCCACAGCCCCTCCGCACCTAGCGCTGTCCAAGCTTGATTACACTAAAACAACATAGAGTTGCAAAATTCTCTGTACTCTCTTACTCTCTACAACCCCGATCGAAAGTGTGAGTGGAAGTAACGCAGGACGATGCCCTATTCCAAACACTTACTCCCACCCATAGGCTTAATTAACTAGTACACACGAAACTTACAGCTCGGCCACATGTGAAAATTGTTCAGAGCTCGATTCCAACATGATCCGAGATGCTCACCCTAAACCTTGAGCAAGGAAAGAGTGGAATGTATTTTCCTCTCCTACAACCCCCTCTATCCCATAAACCATAAGTGCAAAAACACCGCCACTGTGACGTGACGACACTCTTTCCGAAGATTCTTGAGTCGCGGATGTGACGATGTGAGGATGCGAGGATAGGAGTGAGACAATCGTGCCTGGTTTTGTTTGCTTCGTTTGTCGAATTGTTCGCAACAACTAACACCACTTCGGTGCATTGTCTGCCGACCTCGTATGGATGGCGGACGAAAACTTAAGAATCGTTTCATAGGTTAGGTTTCTTCGAGGATTACAGGTTGCAAAACCATAAGCACACCATCATCATCACCACCACCACAGCCTGTCGGTTCCTAAAATGCACCCAACCACCAAACCAAAACAATCGTTGGGCAAAAACGCACGAACAAACAGGGGCGACGCCCGCCCTCTTCTTCCTCCTGCTCTCAGGGCACAAAACTTGCCGCTGGGGTCCACACTCTCGTCGCCCTAACCCTGAAAAAAATTGAGTGACGTGGCCGCCCCAGAGGGCGGCATTTCGGGAAGAGGCTATAAGCCTCCTCTCGAATACCCGTTATAAGTTAAAAGCACTCACAAGAGCTACAATACTTTTACTTTTGATTCAAGCATTTAGCCTTATCCAAATAAAAGTACTAAAGCAACAACCAATCCATAAATAGTTAAAGCTTCCATAAAAGCTAAACTTAAAAGCAAAGTACCTCGAATTTTATGAGAGGTTTTATGAGAGGTTTTATGAGAGGAATTTTATGAGAAGCAAATCTTTTTCTGTTAGGCGTTAGGCAATATTCTAGCAAAGCTAATTGTAAATATTAACAGCAGCAATGCGATTAGCCGCAAATAATGCATCAAATCCATCCAGTAGCCGAAACAAGATTTCCAAATAAAAACATCCATGCCCAAACAGATAAGCTGTTCATATGATGTTTTAAGGATTATTTACGAGTGCTATTCAAGCTTTATTATTTGCAACTTTAGCTGTTAGCGTCAAATCCTATCTCGAGTCAATTAGCTTCGAAGACTACAGTAACTCATCTGATCCATGTTGTGAAGATGATCTTTAGTGGATTGGTTAGGTGAAGTTTTGTGATCGTTGGTGGCGGCGACCTTGATTGTTCATGCGCTTCGACTTAACCTCTTTTGGGTTTTGTCTTTAGGCATTCTGTTACGTGTTGCGAGTACTTCACCTCGCACATGACACGTTGGCAAGGGAGGAGGAAGACATCTCTGATCAGATATCTTGGGATCGACCTGTCTTTCTACTTGTTCTGCGTAGCAATTATTTTTAGAGCATTCATCATGAAGTTCAAGAGCCGGTGGCTATGTTCTTGTGTGCTGCCTGCCAGAGATGTAAAGAGAGATCGTCCGCATTGCCAGTCTAGTGCCGGTGCAGACGAAGTTCGGGAATATTCTTCCGCTAGCACCTGTCCCTCCATTCATCAGAAGGAGGCAGTAAACATCAGCAGCAGGTCTGGATCAGGATTGTCACTTCGGGCGAGGAAACCAAACTTCCTCGGAAGGTTTCTGGAAGGCATCGCGAAAAGACTATCATCATCGTCGGTGCACTTACGAGTCAATGCCTCCGACGTTGATCCTAACCCTGAACACCGACCTGGACCTAGAGCTGTCACTTTCAAGGACTTGGTGACATCTGAAAGTCCAGAGACTGCATTTTTCTCTATTAATCTCAAGCGTGAAGAAAACAACCCTGGTCCAGGAATCTCGTCGCAGAAACACGACATTAAGATGATGCATTTGCCACGTGCAGATGCGTCGGCCGTCGAGCGGCGACAAGTGTCTTCTGTCTTTCCATGGACTTGTGGGCCAAGGAGGTTGGAGGATGTCGTAGTCATGGGTGAAACATTCTTAGGAAAGGGCTCTTATGGCAGTGTGCGCCTTTGCTCCTACAAAAGCACAGGCCACCTGATGGCTTGCAAGACCATTGACAAGGTTTATATGGAGTACTCATACGACCTCCACGACCGGCAGGCGTGCATGATTCGAAGCGAGGTGAAGATGCACCAACTGTGTTCGGATCACCCCAACGTGGTGCAAATGCTGGGATTGTTCGAGGACGACGCAGCAGTGCACATTCTGATGGAGTATTGCGACGCTGGGTGTTTGAGTGCAATCCTGCAGCAGAGGTATCCTCAAGGATTGCCTGTCAACGCTGCGGCTGTGGGGATGAAGCAGCTCGCAGATGCCTTGTGTTGGATCCATGGGAAGAACATTGTGCACAGAGACATCAAGCCTGATAACATCTTGGTCGCTACTGAAGGAAGGAGTGTGACTCGCCTCAAAGTGGCCGACTTTGGCTTTGCCATTCAGCTCCAGCCACAACAAGGTACTTAATTAGGTGTGGTCATTGCCCCTTGTGTAAGTCTACTAATTGGGGTAAGAATAATGGAATCATGTCAGAGCTGGAATTCAAGAATGTGAAGGTTAAAACCTGAGGTTTCATAAACTCTGCTCCTCGTGTACGTACAACCCCAGTTACACGTTTAAACAGCAGTGATTTTTTTTGCAAAAAGGTTAATTTTAAAATTTGGAATGCCTGCTGCAAAAATTACCAACGTAATGAAGGAGGAACTGATCATATGGCTCTATATTAATCTGGGATGGTGTTTAATTGGGTTTCAGGGAAGGACTCCGGGATACTCATTGGGCCGACATCACGATGTGGGTCGCCAGGATACATGGCCCCTGAAGTTCGAAGGAAAGAACCCTACGGAACCGCAGTGGACATTTGGAGTGCTGGAATTGTTCTTTGTAAAATGCTGACAGGGGAGAGGCCCTTTCCTCATGGAGAGTCTGTCCGCGACCTGGACTTCTCTCTGCCACAATGGTGGAATGTGCCTGACGAAGCCAGGCATCTCGTCACCCGAATGCTGCAGTTTGATCCACAAACGCGCATTACTGCTGCTCAGATTCTAGGTAGGTATTTAATATGCTTCTAAACGCTATGTATTCACCAGCATTTAAAATTGTTGAAAGTGAAGTTCAAGGTTGAGGGGTTGATTTTAGGGATGTCAATTGGAGTAAAATGTTATTAAACTCGATTAATTACATTCCACGAGCTGATTATTTGTTTCCATTAATTGTGTACAGAACATCCGTGGATCAAGCATCACAACCATCTGTAAACAGTTGTAACAACAGCAGGCCACAATGACGACATGACAACTGCAAGCAGGTGCAAGCTGACAATATACGCAGTGATCACTCGGTCTGCAATATTCTTATATATATGTCGGTCATCAACTCTTGTATATGTTCCAACATTATGTCACACGAAGCCACGCATTTTCCAGTAGCGTTCTCTATAGATTACAGAAACAATAGTCAACTTCGGAGACATAATAGATCACCATGTTGATGAAGAAACTGATGAAATTTACAACATTGTATATACTTGTAAAGTATGTTTAGAGAGCTACAACTCTTGTATTTATGTTCGAACATCAAGTCACAGAAACGATGGTCAACTTTGGAGCAAATAAGCTCTGAATTCTTATTAATAAAGGAGTAGATCATCATGTTGATGAAGCAAATTATGGAATTTAAAAAATTGTACATTCTTGTGAGGTTGGTACTAGTTGAACATACTTGTAAAGTTTGCATAGAGGGCTACCTATCGGGTTCCACACTTCCTGTGTCAAAATGTAATTTCCACGGGAATATACGGCCGCCTAGCCCATGGGTCCCATTTTGACACGTGACGGTATAATTTAGTTCATGTTTATTTGATTATGGGGCACATAAGGAGTTCATTAGAGCTGTGATTTGGCCACGGTAATGAAGCGATCTCACCTAACGAGGTTTGGGGTTTAAGGTGTCGAGGAGAGGGCCTTTAACATTCACGTCATGTCCCAGGCCTTGAGCCTTGTCGAACGTAAGGAATTCATCCTTGGAAAGCATGGGAGCCAATTTTGGATCACCCTCCATCAACGGCTCCCAATGACCGAAGAATCGAGATGCTCCTAATGCCACCCGAGACACGGAACACAGACTCATCCGATCACGCAGAAGAATGTCATGTATAAGAAGGGCTTCATCTTTTTGCCATCCATCTCACATTCAGGCCATAGGGATTAAAGAAGATAGCTGCGCGTAGGTTTAGGAGTGCAGAGATTCGATTCGTGGTACGGCGCTAATTGCATTTGGCGAAGAGCTTAGAATGCTCTTGATGAGCTGCAGACAGGCGAAAGAAGAAGAATTCATCAGAACACGTTTGGAATTGCCACAGAATCAAGAGGCGCAGAGCTGGGAATGGTTGCTTTTCCTTCATGTGTGCACTTCGTGACCTAAGTAGGACTTAAAAAGGTTGTCGATCGTTGATTAGCATTATATCCTATCTCGACATAATTAGCTTCGAAGACTGATCTCCATGTTGTGATGGTCTTCAGTGGAATCTTTTGTTTTGTGTGATCGCTGTACACTGTGTTCAGACGAGTCGGCGCTAAAGAGATTCAAGGCGAAGAATTCCTGCGACGGTGAGACTAGTTGTAGGTTTCGTAAGTCTGTCGAGCCGGCGAGCTTGGTCGGAGTTAACCTCTTTTAGGTTTCATCTTTACCCATTCTGTTGTTTCGTGAAGCGTAATTACTCTTGGACACAGGTTTGCAAGGAAGGAGGAAGAATTGCTGCAAGTGATTAGAGACGTCCAGGTGACTGACGAGTAACACATTAAATCCGGAGCCTGTCATTTCATTGATTGATCATTTGCGTCGACTCAATTCGTTTGAGAAACATGTCGAAGATCAAGAGCCGCTGGATATGTTTTTGTGTCATGTCTGCCAGAGATGTAATGAGAGATGATCCGCATCGTCAGTATGGTGGTGCAGACGAAGTTCGGGAATCTGCTGCGAATACTCTCAGCACCAGCTCCTCCATTCATCAGAAGAAGGCAGTAAACACCAGCAGCAGGTCTGGAGGATTGTGTCTTCAGTTAAAGAAAAGAAACTTTCTCAGGAGATTTCTGAAACGCATCGCGAAAAGATCATCGTCGATGCATTTATTTAGCATTTCCGGCGCTCCTAATCCTGAACAACGACTTGCACCTAGAGGTAGCTATTCCACGGACAGCTTGATGACATCTGGAAGTCCAAAAACTACATTCTATTCCATCTATTCCAAGCCTGAAATAAACCCTAATCCAGTCTCAAAAATCTCGTCGCAGAAACGCGACACGGGGATCATGTCTAATTTACCACCTGCTGTTGCACCGCCCGTCGAGCGGCGACAGGTTCGAAATTCTTCAGTCTTTGCATGGACTCGTGGGCCAAGGAAAATAGAGGATTTCGTAGCAATGGATGGAACATTCTTAGGAAAGGGCTCTTATGGCAGTGTACGCCTCTGCAACAACAAAAGCACAGGCCACCTGATGGCTTGCAAGACCATTGACAAGGTTAAAATGGAGAACTCATACGACCTCCACGATCGGCAGGCGTGCATGATTCGAAGGGAGGTGAAGATGCACCAACTGTGTTCGGATCATCCCAACGTGGTGCAAATGATGGGATTGTTCGAGGACGACGCAGCAGTGCACATTCTGATGGAGTATTGCGACGCTGGATGTTTGAGTGAAATCCTGCGGAGGTATCCTCGGGGATTCCCTGTCAACACTGCGGCTGTGGGGATGAAGCAGCTCGCAGATGCCTTGTGTTGGATTCATGAGAAGAATATCGTGCACGGAGATATTAAGCCTGAAAACATCTTGGTAGCTGCTCACGGAAGGCGTGTGGCTCGCCTTAAAGTGGGTGATTTTGGCTTTGCCTGTCAGCTCAAGCCAGAACAAGGTAGTTAGCAAACTGCAATTAGTCTGTAATTAAGCTGGAGATTGTGATTGTGTGTTGCTGAGATTGATGGCAAAGTAAACTGCATTCAATGATGACTATGAATAGTCCACAATGAGGATGTATGTCAGCTGATCTGTTATGTCAGTGCATCTATGTAGAGCTCTTGGAATGAGTATGATACTGCGAACCTACAAGTTTGTAGCACATGAAGCTTTAGAGTAAGGTTAGTGGATTTCCAAGAACCCAATGTCATCCTTTTTGCACAGGATGAAGCAACAAAATTTATCCTCAAACTATGTGTTGGGCTTCATTTAATTTATTGAGACAATAATGCGTTTTGCAGAATGGTTAAGTTTTGGATTCCTGCATAAAATGTTATCACCAACAAGGTAACAATCATATGGTGTCATCTGTGATGATATTCTGTTTTACAGGGGTGGACTCGGTACTAATGAGGCCGAGGTCTCGATGTGGGTCGCCAGGATATATGGCTCCCGAAGTTCAGAGGAAGGAAGCTTATGGAACAGCAGTGGACATTTGGAGTGCTGGAGTTGTTCTTTGCAAAATGCTGACACGGGAGATGCCCTTTGATAGCTATGATTTGCAGGCTGTCCGCAACCTGAACTTCTCACTGCCACATTGGAAGCATGTTCCTGACGAAGCCAGGCATCTCGTCAGCCGAATGCTTGAATATAATCCTCAAAAGCGCATTACAGCTGCTCAGATTCTCGGTAAGTTCAGCTAAACTATATTTATACATGTTTATCAGCATTGTTGAAATTAGTGCAAAGGTTGAGGGATGGATGTCAGGGATGTTAATTGGTGCGGTTTAAATCCAAAACCCTAACTTGCTCACGAGTTTATCATCGTTTCTACTGATTGTATACAGAGAATCCTTGGATTAAAGAACACAACGAAATGTAAGTTGTACCAATAACAGTGCTTCACCACAATCGGACATAAGCGCAAGAAGGTGCAAGATGACAACTTTATACGCAGTGATCAATCGGCCTGCATGATTCTGGCAATTCTCGTAGTCAACTCTTACAAGTATATATGTTCTCTCTATAGGACAGAAATACTGGTCAACTTCGGAGCGGACAAGTTGTGACTTATTGTTATTGTAGGAGTAGATCATCATGCTGATGAAACAACATGAGAGGTATATTGAACATAGTTGTAATGTGGCTAGACTGTATATTTAATTCGACCGATTGGCTCAATGAAACATCCAAAATTTGAAAAAATTATACATTTGAAACTGTATAATTTCAAATGTTTATACATAATTTCTGGTCAATAGAGTTTCAAATGATAAGTTTGTGACCCACTAGTTACTGAGTTTGATGTGTATCATATATACATTTGAAACTGTATAATTTCAAATGTTTATACATAATTTCTGGTCAATAGAGTTTCAAATGATAAGTTTGTGACCCACTAGTTACTGAGTTTGATGTGTATCATGTTTGTCCTGTAAACTAGTGCAGCTCAATTTGTTTGCTGTAACCTTTGATGTGTTGCGGAGAAAGTCATAATTTGGGAGGAAGAATCGACATCATGAATTTCCGTTCGGGTACCTAAGCAATAGATCAATTGCAGCATTAGGATTTCAAAAGATTAACGTCATGATAACATAGTAGATCGAACAAAATGAAGTTGAGCTTATACTTGTAACTGGAACTCTGAGGTTGGAAGAATATTCTAAAGGTGTAAATGAGGTTCGCGATATGTAATTTTAATAATTTTGAACTTCCATTTGTCTCAAAGCTAAAGAAATTAAAATACGTTCAAGATACGTTTTTTGTTCTTGTGGAATCCTCCTACCTTCATGAAGTTGGTCCTATACACTTACCATATCTCGTGTGTTCTAAAGAAATTTAGAAGGGCTTCACAAAAAATAACTAGTATGATGCAAAACTTATGATTTGCTGGAGAAATAACTTATCATATTTCTATAGACCATGGACATGATTAAGACAATGTACACAAAAGTCTTATCAAAAGTAACATGTAATCACATAGAATTTTATAAGTTATAAAACGCACAAATTAATCCCAACTGCAAGCAAAAAATTATTATTGAAAAGAAAATGAACTAAATTTGCGCCATGAGTGCACTCAATGGCTCATAAACAGGAGCATATAATTATAATGTCTGAAAAGAAATATTTAAACAAACCCGGAGGAGTGTAATTTTATGGTTGTTCAGACTCTGTAAGTCAACATCAAATTCTCTGAGGTCGGAGTGGACTCTGCTTTGAATCCCGGGTACGCAACTCCCATATTATACGCAGGGGGCATCGTACTTAAAATGGCTTAGAGGACGGCTTTTGTAAAAATTATATCAAATTAAAATGATCAAAAAGTTGGGTGAATACCAAATTAAATAAAATGAGATGAAAAAAAAGTTGGGTAAAGACCAAATTAAATAAAATGAGATGAAAAAAAAGTTGGGTGAAGACCAAATTAAATAAATGAGATGAAAAAAAAGTTGGGTGCATATTTATTAAGCCTCCCATTAAAATTATAAGCCACGAATAGTTGCCTCCCATAAAAATTATAATTCATTCACAATGTTAAAATTTTATTAAAAAGTCCAAAAAGTTGGGTAGTTTGACCTATGGTACCTGTATTAAAAAAAATCATATAATTAGGTTTTTAATGCAATTATATGCTTCAAAATATATTCATTTCCTATATATAATTACATTTTTGGATTCTTTGTTAGAAGGGCTACAAGGGTTTCCTACATTAAAACAAATTGTATCACTCAATATTGGACTAAAACGCATTATAAGTGATTATAATCAGGCCCATATAATATGGGAGTTGCGTACCCAGGCTTTGAATTAGGACTGAAATCCGCCAGCACATCATTGAAGTGCGACTCTAACAATCAATGCCTCAAATCCCACTTCAGAGATGCACCAATATACAAGTCTCAAGAGTTGTGCACAACTTTTCAACAGTATTTTGAGAAATTGAAAGGCTATTGGTAATGCAGAGTAATGTCGATGTCACAAGTATCTATGAGATAGAATAGCTTTGCTTGAGTTGAAATTTTAGTGATGTGCTAAGAGGTACAATAATGAGTCTCTTCCAAAATATACATGTTTTATATTCCTAGATCACTATGCTATGCATTGCCAAACAACCTTGCTATGTCAGAGTTACCGTAGCATAGGAACACCCAAGATCTTTTACCTCCCAAGATAAATTAAGAAATTAGGGTTATGATTATTAGCCCACTTTACATTATTAATTGTTTAAATTACCACCTCACTGAGAATGTATATATGGGCATTACTCATCACTAAAGATAACACTTGAACACACGAGTAACTTGTGTATGTTCCTTCATGATATCAGATTGCATGGGAGTTTCCTAATATAGATCGCTTTAGAGAGTTACTCTAGAATTTTGTCAAGCAATTCAATAGAGAGATACTTTGTTTAGATTCGATACAACATTGGAGAGTTACTCCGAAACCACACTAGGAGAGTTGGATGATCATCAAGTACCATGGGAGATAGTTTGAGAATAATATTTTGAGTGTCATTGTGAATCACAAAATATAGAAAATGATATTCTAAAATGCAATTAGATGGAAAGATTTATGTACGTGCTCATTTTACAGGCCATAGTTGCTTCCTTTCCACATGTAAGGTGTATTATTATAATGAAACATAAAGAGATGTCACATGGGAGCATTTAAAAATATTGTCAACAATTAATTAAGGGAGGGCAACAGAAGTATGACCTGAAGTAAGTATGGCGACTTTGTAGGAGTTGTACATGATTGATAGTATATGTTATCAAAAAAGAAAAACATGTAGAATTTTGCATTATTTGTATAAAAATACATGAATTAGAGTGGTTGTTTTTGCATAGTATGAACTTATATTATAAATGTGAGTTGAGTTTCTATCCATGAGCCATAATGAGAGTTAACATTACATTATGAGAAGAAGAAAGAAGCTTCAATGTTCTTGTAGGGGATGACTAATCATAATTCTAAATTCAGAATGGAAGCATGCCAACACCTTCATATGATCGGATATTTACAAAAAAACTAGTTAAATAGTAAAATCATGATGGAAAATATGGAAAATTATATATTGCGATAGTATAAGCATGGTGTTGCTTGGTGCAGTTACGTGGAGAACATAAAAAATGTTAGGGAATCATGGTTTAATCCTAATATTTTGAAAACATGTAGAATTCTACATAATAATATGAAAATTTCAAGCAAATGTGAAAGATTACATCAAGAGAAACGTAGATATAAAACCATTAGTATAATATTTTTATCAGCTTCATTGCAACCACAGTGTTACTATCATGCCATATAAAGTTGAATAAATATATGAATATTTCAAGAAAATGAAAACGAATTATTTCAAGAAAATATAACAATAAGGTGTACTTGTCATCTTAGTGGATTCAAGATTCAATAGGCCAAACATTGTGGCTCACCAAAATGTGACACCATTTCAACATGATAGTAGACTTTGTAATGAAAATGACAAAGATGGCAAGGAAAATGAAGAACATGATAACCTTCTAAATATATATGGAGACTAACATGAATCAAAAATACAATATTCTCTGGAAGAACAAGGCAATGGATAAATTTAACTACACTATCGTATTGAAGAACAACAATATGGGCATTCCTTCAGAGTGTGTCCTGACACATACAACTACTATGTAGAGGATATAGTAGACAAAAATGAGCAACAAGCAAGAATTGTGATCCCACAATGAGAAGTTGAGAGCTTCATAAATTTATAGATAGGGTAAACAAAATGCAACAACGCTTGGTTGAGGATACTATGCCACATATATAATCTAAACATACAGATGAGAGCATATTAAAAGAGAAGGGAAAAGAAAAGAAAACTACAACAGTTTTGAAACACTAAAAATTATATTGAAAACGAAAAAATATGAAAAGACATGATTTACTTAGAATGAAATTATTGAGAATACTAATTTTTAGTTTGAAGCTTTAATGTTTGATATTGATAGATTCTCTGAGGTAACAAGAAGATCATTGTAAAGCATGTCATAAGATGTGAAAATTTGTTGGAAGTGATAAAAGAAATATCTGTCTCTGAAAAAGAAAATTTGGCTACAAGAAATTAAATTTTGCAAAGAAAAATTATAAAAAATGCAAGATATTAGAGTTAGACTTTGTTTTGCAATGGGCATCGAAAAAATAGTTCATGCTAGAGGTGCTTATCTTTCTGAAGATATAAAAATGATCAATGCTCATTTTGTAATGGTGATGGATAAATAACAAGTGTTGAGTAGTTGGTAAACTTGCTCAGTTGTATTTTTTAGGATCCCAAAATGAATTTACATCCGGCGGGATACATAATCTTTCTAAAAAAAGATCATTGTCTAAGAGCGTAAGAGTGTATCGAGCATTCCCAAAAGTAATATTTGCATCATTTTAGTATCACCGCTGCAAGTTTCTTTTCATCTCTACTCACAAATTTCTTGGAACCATGTGTAAACCACCCAAACCGCTCGTGATATGGATTCAGGCTCACTTTCTAGTTAAGAAGAAAATTTAACTCTTAGAAGTTAGATTAATATCAATTAGTTAATATTCTTAGATGATTAAATGATTCATGTAGACCTAGCACAGTGTGTCGAAGAACAAATGAGTAATATATTGAAGAATATTGCTGATGGAGATAGTACGGATGAAGGCATTGCATAATTGAAGGCGAAGGCTATTGGATCAAAGTGGCGGTGAATGAAATCTTTAGGATTTAGGGGTGTGGAGGAATGATAGGTAGTATGAAGTTGGCCGTTGATGCTAATCATTGGATTTAATCCCAATGAAATCTATGTTTTGTAGGCCTTGTGGTTGGAAAGTGATTGTCCACGAGGGTTAGCCCCAACTCATTTTCAACTCTCTCTCTCCCTCTCCCAATTAGGACTCTTATTCTCTCCCTTTTCATATAGTAGGCGGCGTTTCTTGTGGACGTTTCATTCACTTTGTTATAGGAATGCTAATGGAGTTAATGTTGATTAAGATGGTTTATAAATCTTATTGGAGAACTATTGCGTGGGTCTTTAAACAGATGGAGTTGAAGACCGCGTCTATTTGCACATTATTAGGTTTTTTGGTTGTTTTGTTGGTTGTATTAATAGGATATATATATTTGGTTATAAATCTGAAGTTTGTATAGTCTAACTTATTTTCATATTGAATTAGTTCTATCTCACAAACATTTTTATAAGCAATAAGCATGTGTCTTATTTTTTGGTATGTGACTTGCAAAAGTATGACATGTTTGTAAGTTTGTAGGGTCAAAATGTTAGGCTCGGTCATTCTCGCTTAAGAACTGAAGAAAGTCCTTAGAGATCGTTCCAACCACTCCAAAATAGTGGATTTAGTTTGTATCTTCAAATGTGCATCATATTATTGAATTGTGCATAGCTAAATTTATGTTGGTTCCCATAGTGTTTAGATAAGGTAACCAACTCATATGTAAGTAATGAACCAAATGCTTTTTAAGTTTATAAGTGTAAATTTTCATAAAGTCGTCAAGTTTGGTAGCTGGTGGAACCAACTTGTCATATATTGATTGTGTCCTATGATTAACATTTGAGATGGGAAGCAATAAATAATTTGTTCTAGTAACCATTATTATTTTTGTGCATTTAGATGTTGAGTTTCCGGTGGAGAAATTTTTGAATTTATGTACATGCACTTTAGAGTGTTTGTTGTTCAAAATGTGATACCTCTTTCATTGTAGTCAAATTTGGTAATGAAGACCATTGCCTACTGTTAGAAGTGTATGGATTCCGTAATATTTATCACAATAGCCTCTTTAGGTGGAGTAAGTTGAATCCTTTGTTGTTAAACCAAATAAATTACTCTTAATGATGTCTTCATAGGTTGAAGCTTCATTGTGTAGAGTCAGCTGCATGACAAAAATAAGCAAAGCTTACTACTTGTCTCGGGGGGCTCACTGGCAAAAATCGTAGAACAACGTGCGATAAAAAATAGGGTCCAATATATTCATTGTAGATAAATTTTGTAAAAAATGTACATGTAAAATAGGGGATTTTAAAATAGTGAAACATGTTTACATGTAAAATACCATCACATATAATATTTTCAGGTTTTTTACATGTAAAATACCATCACCTTATAATCTTTTCTGCAAGGTAAATAACCCCCCCCCAATAAATAGGTCCCGAACGCACGTGTATGCAAAATATAAGAGGGAGTGAACCCCCCGAGCTACTTGTGCATGGAAGCATGTTAAATGTTATCGTGGATATTGTTGCAAGACAACTTTGTCTCCAACCTACAACTACAATATCACAATTAATGTCATTGTTTGATGTATATAACAAAGTTTAGTTGATAAACATATTGTTAATTTGGCATTGTAGACATACTAAAGTATAGATAGATTGGCTTCTTTTAATTGTCAAAGCTTATCAGAACTATCTGAGACGAATGCTATGCATTCCAATCTTGTGTATATATATATATATATGATTTTGAAATACAAAACTAATAATTTTTAGCGACGAAATGTTGTCACACATCCTCCTTTAATTTTTTGGATGAAGATCGCAATCAAAACCATACATCTTCACAAAGATGAAAAGTGGTACACACCTTCATGATCTCTTTGGATGAAAACCACCTACATATAAAGGATCTAAAGGATGAGAATATGTTTCACATCATCCATGACATAGCATATGGAAGTCATCCCAGAAATCCAACTGAGTCCCACAAGGCTCCAGGACTCCCTTACTAATATTAGTAAGACCCTGAAGTGTGGAGAGATTCTGGAAAGTCTCACCAAGGAGAGCTTTGAATTCGTTAGGAGATCAGCTAGTTGCAGCTTGGTCTCGATGTGCTTCGGTCGCTTATGATAGCGAGGATTTTTGACCAACTGTATAGATCCTTGGTTAGTTATCCGGGAGAGTAAGAAGAGGGTTGGTTTGAGGAAATCCAAGACTGGATAATAAGCTAGCGTCTGAGCGAGATGGCTTCCTTGATGGATTCTGCCCAAGCAACAAATTAACTCGGCCTCTATAGTGGAGATTGCAGTACAACCTTGCCGCTTGCTGCACCATGTGACAGCGTTGTTGGCAAGAGTAAATTAAGAGATAGCCTGTTCGAGAGTTTTTGTCGTCGTGGTTCCCAGCATAATCAACGTCATAATAACCTCTGAGAGAGAAGTATGAGATGGATCCAAAATAAGAAATACCCATGGTGGGAGTTCCTGCAAAGTAACGAAATATCCTTTTGACGGCGGTCCAGTACTGGGACTCGCGAGGTTTGCTGGTGAACTTGGCTACACGACTTGCGGAAAATGCAATATATATCATGCCTGGTAGTAACCATTGGGATGGGAGAAGAGGATGAAGAGGCTTGCATGCGGGGTAATTGGAGGGGATGAGATGGATCGGAGGAAGTTTAATTCTCCCACTGCCATAGAAGACCCTTGCATAAAATCTGCAATTTCTCCCATTGTCATAGAAGGTCCCGTCGTATGCTCGGCGGTATATGAACCATGGATAAAATATCACAAGCTGATTTAATTGAATCCTTAGATGAACTGGGGGAATCTGGTGGTGAAGGCTAAAGTGATACTTGCGATAGTATATGTGTAGCGGGAGTGCATGCCACATATATAAAGTCGCAGGGGAAAGAGGAGTAGATGAGGCTGGAATAGTAGGAGGAATAAGAGGATTATTGAAGAGGAAGGAAGAGAAGGAGGTGTTGTACTAGGGTTTCTTGACAAAGAGGGAATTATAATGTCAAGTGTGCCTGATGGAGGAACAGGTACGTTCTATGGATAGTTTGGATAAGGTGCCCATTCTTACACCCTCCATGCATGACCTTAGGCCCTTCTCCGAAATCATGATACAACTCACAGCAATCACTAATTGTACAGAAAGAGAGTCCAGCTTTGGATGCAAGACTTAATAGTCTATGTGTTCTGTTTCTATGTTTTATTTCCTTTCACCCCAAACATATATATGAACCTTCTCATTTTAATAAAATTCTAAACGCTTGAATGTTATGGTTTCCTCATTTGGAGCTTGAAAACTAAAAGGTATGGTTTTATTGGTTAAAGTAATAATGACTATATGACATGTAAATGACTATATAACATAATCAAAATTTGAAAACACTTATGGTCTATTATATATAAATCAATTTTGACAACATGATGATCAGTTTTGTTTATCAAAGTTTGTTTTGATTTACATTGATTTGATTCAAATATCTTGATAAATATTTTTTATATATTATAAAGAGCACAATATATTTTTTATACAATGTATATTTTTAGTTTCATGTTCATTTAAATGATTAACAAAAATATTTATTAAGGGCATAGTATAAATTATACACATTGTTTTGTTTGAACTTATTTGAAGTGGACTTCAACAATAATATCAATTTGTATAAGAAATACTAATATAAAATAATAAACATTTTTTTTCAAATATCTAAAACTAAACTAGTAATTCTTGATTTTTGTGTTGTTGTTTTTGAATATCTAATTAGTCCATAGTATTTTGTAACCTATTAAGTGCACATCATAACGCATCTATATATACATTTAAATCATTTACCAATCTTGATATTTCTATGAGTATTGCATATGCAAATTAAACAAAATATAAGTGACAAAAATACCTATATCTAGCAGAGGCACTAAATAAATAAATATGTAAGATCTAGGAAATTCAATTTTTTGATTTAACATCCCAATATTTGGAATAATATTTTATTTTATTTCAAATTGTGAAATATCCACAATAATTGTAGTGACATTTATTTACCTATCATGTGTCTAGGATAACATATTAGAACAAAGATATTCAATTAATAGTTTTGATTCAGGTTGTTATTACTATACCACTAAATTAATCTAAATCAGGTCCAGGGACTCAGGGAGTTAGGTAAAGTGGACCCCCTCATATACTACTAACTGAAATTCCTAATAAAAACAATGAGTTGTTTATGCCCTTTCTGACGTATGATGTATATTGTTCTCCCTCTTTAGTATGGCACGTTTGGGAAACACAACAAAAGTCATATTATCGAGGTGTCATCTTCTCATTAATACGACAAATGGCGTAAAGTTGTCGTATTATTGAGGAAATATGAAAACATAAGTAATATGAGCTTAAAAATATATACAACAAGTTTAAGCAATACAGATGGTATGAAATAATGACTTACAATTCCAAACAAATACAAATATTCTCAAGAACTCTTCAAATAGGAGTGCAAAGATTTGGTGTTGCCCACCTAAGTTTGCAACTGTCGTCTTATCTAAATTCCCTACTAACTTTTGAAAACTAACAATTTCATTAACACTAAAATATAAAGAGTCTCTCTAATAAGAAACTAGACAACAATGATGCATGTCGTTTAGCATCAAGATATTGGCGACATACTAGGCATGGGGCCACTCTAACCCTAACCATATCCATTCTACACTAGTCACCCTAATTCTCAATAAGTTCCCAATGATAAGTGAAGCTCCCAAGTAGTTCCCGAGTAAAAATGGATGTATTTTAGATGTACATAACATAGATGAAAAGAATTTTAGCATTAACTACCTCTTTAATATGACAAAATGGAGATTATCAATGTCGCATTAGCGAGTGTCGTAGTCGTGTAAAAGAGGGAGTTTTGAACTAAAAAGTTTGGTCGCGCAAAAATGTGTCGTAACATCGAGGGTGTGGTATCAACGAGTGTCATATTTACATGGTTAGACTGTACCACAACATTAACTTACTAACATTAACTTACTCTGACTCAGATTTAGGGAGTTAGGGAAAGTGAACCCACTCATATACTACTTATTGAAATTCCTAAAAAAACCAATGAGCTGTTTATGCCCTTTGTGATGGATGTATGATGTGTATGTAAGTTATTTCACAAGCATGGCAAGCATGTTTTCGGGGTCCACCCTGGGGCCGCCGCCGATTTGCATGCAATGGATTACCTATACCTAGTGTACGAATCACGACTGAAAGCCATCGGTGAGGGTGGTGAGCAGGGGATTGAACACAAGATTTATTTAGTGGATTGCTTGATCAGTGCGATAGATGAGGGTTCAGGCATAACGCCAAGCTATGTAACAGCCAAAGAGATTGAAGCAATGATGCAGGCTTAAGTTCCAGCTCAGGCATTCCTGCTAAAGTCTCGTCTAGGGGACCACAGCCACAGTCTCAGCAGAAAGTGGATAAGAAATCATTTGAACAAGGCGACAAGCAGCAGTGAGGACACGGAGGATGCAGAATTTGGAGGGCCATGTGAGGCGGAAGAGATTAGGTGCACAACCAGTAATTTCTAATTGCGAGTACACATAATTTATCCAACAGATTTATTTTGTGACCATTCTTCATCTTTTCTATATTAAAACGACAACATATATTAAAACTACATTGGATTGGAAGTGACTGCCTACAAAGATCCATTTTAAGCAGCCTGGCCATGTCAAATGCCAAATTCCACCCGAATGTACCTGTTTGCAGAAAGTTTCGTCCACGATGCACATTTGCGTGTATGCTTTGCAACTTCTAGTGCGCAATGCTCTTTACGGATGCTTCCCTCCCTCACTGCCAATTTCCATGCTGTCCCTTTCAATCAAATCATCACAGAGGTGGAGTTGGGCAAATTCATTGGGTGCGTGCTTGCCTCGATTGAGGGATAATTATAGGCAACAATACGATCGACAATTCAAGTTCAATCATGCAAGCAAGTTTGAACAATTAAACCTCGCGATAGTAGGCCTCACGATAGCAGGGCAAGTGTATTGTTCATAGTCCACGATGCACATTTGCGTGTATGCTTTGCAACTTCTAGTGCGCAATGCTCTTTACGGATGCTTCCCTCCCTCACTGCCAATTTCCATGCTGTCCCTTTCAATCAAATCATCACAGAGGTGGAGTTGGGCAAATTCATTGGGTGCGTGCTTGCCTCGATTGAGGTATAATTATAGTCAACAATACGATCGACAATTCAAGTTCAATCATGCAAGCAAGTTTGAACAATTAAACCTCGCGATAGTAGGCCTCACGATAGCAGGGCAAGTGTATTGTTCATAGGCCACTACCTTATAATGAGTGCTAAACAAGTGGTCGAGAGATACGCCTCCATAAACTCTTTGAAAGGTTAAACACATTCAATCTCTCCCAGATGAGTCACATTGAAAGTCATAATTTCTTATAAGTTGCCGTCACCAGTAGTACAGAAAGTTCCGGCCATCTATTTTGTTAGATAAATAGGCATCTACCTTTTTCATGATAGTCTGCACGTCTACTAGTACAGTAGTACACCACATTCGTAATCTAGAGTAGTACAAATGCCATCTGTTCTTGCTCGTTCGTGAAAGATGAACAACGAGCTTGATGCAGAACCCGATCAGGAACGAAACCGGTAAAACAAAACTAAGCTGGCTCTTCTGGAAATCGTTCAGACTGCCATACTCTTGCACAGATACCCCGAGTGACAAACTCAATGATATGACCACACCTCAATGATATGGACAGACACACAGAAAAATGATATTGCTGTTGAAGTCGCAGCTCCTAACGCCGATTCTGGACATACAACATATGTCAAACTCACCCTGTTCTGTAGTTTCATGCAGGACCAACAATCGGCTCTTGTGGCTTGTTCATGGACATCTTCCGGGGCAAACCAACTGCCTTCAGCATCACCTCCGTCGCATCAAGTCGAGAGCAATAACTTGTTTCGGATGCAGCACACCTCCATGTCCAATCATTGTATGGCATACAAGTCAGTGCATAACCTTTGAAACAATCGCAGCACCAGTAACCTGGTCCACAGGGTTCATTTCTCCCCACGCATCCCAGAACTGGAGCCGGCGACAGCGTGAGCAGCAGGACCAGGAGCAGGCCTAGTCCCGCGACTTGCTTGCTGAGCTTCATGCTTTGTGTACGTCACAGTCTTCTCGCTCGAGCAGTGTTTGGAAGAACCGTCCGCAAATTGAAAACACACAAAACAGTGATACAAGGTAGCAACATATATAGCTACTTGATAACCATGCATGAAGGACAGGTGTCCTGATCTAGAAACCTGTGTCATCCGGTGTCCCATCTGGCATTCTGCTGATCTGCTGCATCTCACGGGTCGCGTGGGACTCATATGGGTCTCGTGGGACTCATGGGTCTCGTGGGTTTCAACTGGATCTACTGGATTTTGGATTACTACTAAGATTTCCAAAAAATTATTTCAGACCGGAACCGTTCATTCCAAAGAGGACTCAAAAAAGAACGTTCTGAATGTGGTATCATGGAAATCAAAAGATGCCATCATTGAGATGTTAGAGATTTACAATATATTCAGGTAGCTTCTGAATACAGTGCAAAAATGGAAGATATGTTACCAGAAATAACAATTTTTCCACCACAAAATATAGGTGTCTGATAAAATAAGCAATCAAATTAGGCACAATGTCATCTACCTTACTCTCATTTGACACTCCATTTTGGTAAGGATTTGTTGCATACGAACGAATGAAAGGCATGCAACCATTCCATGTTGGCCTTCACTTTGGATGACATAAGTGATACATTTTGGGCCATGTCTTCATTGAATATGCTCACAAGACCTCTCAAGAACCCTTGTCATTCCTTTTGAGAAATGGGAGGGGGGCAATAGCTAGGCTACAAGATTTATCTCCCTTCAAGGGTAAACTTGGAATTTGGGCACCATTGCTTTAAGTGTGTTTGGTTTATCTGAGAATTTAATTTATTTGAGTTGCAACTCTCAAGCGTTTATGGGTTGATTACTATATTACTTACTTATACGATGTTGGATACGAAGATAATAACATTAACAAGTTTTGGCACATGTTGTCAAGTGGGTTCAACATGTTTTTTTGGATTTTCCATACATAATCATATTAACTTAACATTCATTTAGGGTTGTGATCTCAATTCGTTATGCTAGAAACTACATTCTTAGAACAATTAATATGTGTGGTATTAATTCCCGAAACACACACTACTTTGTCAAATCTCAAAATCAGTGAGGCGAAATTTTTGATTGAGTGACACTAAATTTACAACTACATGCTCATTTACCATACATTTCAAGAAAATTAGTGCATACTATGAGGTGCTTTGAAGCTCGAGGTTGCAACTTTGAGAATCATTCTCGATGGTGCAACAACAAAAAAAACAACCTAAGGTGTTGTAAAATGATACGGTAACATTGCTATTCATCAACACATGGCCAAAAATGGCAAAAACATATTTTTTATTTTTTTAGACAGAAGGCCGACATGCCTGTGCCAAAGCACATGAAACATTTGACCACCTGGCAAGTTTTTTGTCAAGTAGAAAGGAGATTTCACAGCCGGGATTCGAACCGCCAACCTCTTCCTTGAGATTTGGGTATCTCTCCACCATCATCCGGTAGTTTAAGGTCATCTCGGACCAAATGGCAAAAACACTTTGGACTCCCAAAATCCTAGATCTTTTGACGATGCTAGTTTCTATAGCTGCATAGAGAAATTTAGTACCACCATCACTAATTTCCCAGCTGCACTATTAGCCAGCCCTCACTAATCGAGACGATCCGTGTAGTTATTAGTGTAACATTTTTGAAATGTGCCATCGGCTCATGATCCGCAAAAGTATCTCGCATTCTAGACCCTTGGTGTCTATTGGAACAACCGGAACAAATCTCAACTTTACTAGCATGATTTTCTAACTCGACATAAACCGGGAACGGTGCTTGCTTGATTTAGTTGGTGTGATGTTGAGATTCTCATAACTTTCAACACGAACACGAAAGATGGCCATGATCACTTCGTATTTGACGCAACAAACAACACAGTGCATCCGGACATCATGTGACAATTGTGAAGTAGTACGGAAAAACTGGACAACATTTGACTACGGGTGTTAATTTATTGTTATGCACCGGAATGAGTGGGAATTGTCGCATACAAGTATACTTCTCATCCATCCATTCTATAAACCTACCCCTCTCCTCCCCCAAATTTAGGGGGAATACACTTCAATATACGTGTCTCAATATACGCATTAGGGGTCTTTGAAGTTGATAGCAATATCAAAATATTCTAGAACATTAACCTCTAATCTCCTTATAACCTACTACAATTTTAGGGCATTTTTGTTGGATGTATGACATGTACGGTTGCATTCGAACGACATGTATTCTATGTAGTTTATGTACCATTAATAAAAGCTTGGACCTCTGGATATACATGGGTGATCTTTAGATTCTTAGTTGCACCACTCCACCTATAGCATTGCAAGCGGAGAGGGAATAGTCGAATAGGAGCATGCTCTCATTCATCCAACACTCCAACCTAAAAAGAACTTGGACCCCTATAAGATTGTCACAACATTATTCATATCCATAACATTGTTTTGTGGGACTGACAATATTCTACATAATATTCCCACATTCGAACAAAATATGGGAGAATATTCCACTTAATATTGTTAGTCCCACACAACATTGTTGTAGATCTGAATAATGTTATGGTATATGTTTCATCTCAAATGGCTTGGACCAATCCAATCTCATTGTAACAAACATTCTTTTATAATGTCTATCGTAAACCACAAACCGTCCCGTATACGATTCATATATAAGCCTTCAAATTAAGATAAGCGACCACATACTTTTATATGAAACCATGTGTTTTTTTGGCATAATGGCTGGGCACACAAATATGTGTTCCCCAAATTGCCCACCAAATCATGTCGTGTCCACCAGCTCGATGTAGTGTATTGAGGATGTATCTATTTTTTGGTTTTGTTTCTTAGCATGTTCAATCTATAAGTACTTTGAGGTCCAACGCAAATTAGTGCAAGACCTTATATACACAATTATAAGTGAACTGCAACACATCTAGGGCTGTTATTGACATAATTAGCTAAATGTGCCAACAACCATGTGTAGTTCAAATACATGTTTTTGTGCACTGAGGGATCCAACTATGGTCTCAAACATTCAGGGATTAAAATTGGTATTATAGTCTTTGAGATTTGAATTAGAAATGAAGAACATATATTGATGTTAATCTATGCTATTAATTACACATTGTGAAGTTGATCCATGGCCACATTTTCATCCAAGAATAGTGTCAGATAGTAGAGTTATCTGTACAATCCCTCAAAGACGGACGAGACCATGGGTTTGATCCTTCTTTGAGAAACTTACTATGTAAAAGCTCGTTTGCTTGTCATGTATTGGAACCTCTTTTGAAAGTTGGGTGAAACTTTTGGGACCTTCTCTTTTCACCTCTCAAACTTTGAGAGATTTTTAGGATCTCAAATAGGATATATGAATAAGATCCGATGTCTTGAATCTTGGATTAGTATGTGTAAGGCTAGCTTGGCCCACCCACCATAGTAGAACAAGCTAGAACGCTAGATTTTAATAGTACGACACCAATTCTTTGTGTAGGGTAATTTAAGCCTTAAGAAAACTTGGGTGACTTTTGTGTTCATTCTCATAAACTCGAGGTTTGGGACTAAACCCAATGTGGCTTCATCTGCTTTACCTTACAAATAACTCTATCATGATGGTCATTTTGCAACCATCTTTTCGACCATCCTCCTTTGTTTTGCTTCAACATTGCATGCAAATCTTGCAAGAAATCCAACACGAGTTTCCAATCTCCCTCACAAATCCAAGCCCGACCACACAATGGGTTGGTTTGTTGTTGTTGCATGTGCAACAAGCATGTTGCTAATATAAACATAATCTAACTATCTATCTTATATAAAATTGCCACATCTCATTATGAGAAATAGTGGGGACATTGCAAAGTCCCACTTGGAAATAGCATTTCAACACCCGAAAGTGCCAAAGCAAAGAATACGGGGTAAGTTGCTGTGATCTCGATCCTTTGGTAAATGGTCTCTGGCCCATCCTTGACCTTTGAGCACAACTTTATTAACGGGGTTTGGTGTCCTTGTTGTAAGGTTAGATGGGTCTAAAATGGTTCCTTTTCCCAACTAGCCCACCACTCCTAGGATATGAAACACACTCCTCGTAGTTTATGGAGCTCATACAAGTATTTTTTTTCATTCTCAAATTGAAGAAAGTTATGCATATTAAATGATCATATAGCCACCCCCTATCCCAAATCATGTTGACTATGGAACCTAGAACATCATCAGTTTTTGAGCACGTAGTCTAGTCTCTTCTTAACATGCATCTTTTTGGTATACGTTCTATGAGCTTCATTTGACTACACACCACTCAAACATAGGCGTAAGATTAAGATTGATAACCGAATTAGGCATGTCTAACTCGATTTAAAATCATTTGAATGCAAGAAATAAACAAATATGAGTGTGATACACCAATTACGAGTGAAAATGAAGTTGGAGGGTACATACCGTAGAGTGTCGTATGGTTGAACACTTTTGTGTGTCAAACACTCATTTCCAAGTTGGATTAAACTGCTCTTGACCAATGAGGATACGACACGTGGCAAACATTATTACAAAAATAGTATTCTATGTCGAGCCAAAGAGTACTTTATTACGGTATCGTGTGGGTGGGCAATGCCTTAATTTCCAAAATCTTCCCTAGCAATTTGGAATGTGGGACCCCGGGTACGCAACTCCCGTATTATATGGTCCTGATTATAATCACTTATAATGCGTTTTAGTCCAATATTGAGTGATACAATTTGTTTTAATGTAGGAAACCCTTGTAGCCCTTCTAACAAGGAATCCAAAAATGTAATTATATATGGGAAATGAATATATTTTGAAGCATATAATTGCATTAAAAACCTAATTATATGATTTTTTTAATACAAGTACCATAGGTCAAACTACCCAACTTTTTGGACTTTTTAATAAAATTTTAACATTGTGAATAAATTATAATTTTAATGGGAGGCAACTATTTGTGGCTTATAATTTTAATGGGAGGCTTAATAAATATGCAACCCAACTTTTTTTTCATCTCATTTTATTTAATTTGGTCTTCACCCAAATTTTTGATCATTTTAATTTGATATAATTTTTACAAAAGCCGTCCTCTAAGCCGTTTTAAGTACGATGCCCCCTGCGTATAATATGGGAGTTGCGTACCCGGGTGTGGGACGCATGAGTGCACTCGAGACCTTGACAGAAGGGGGCTATCATCCTTATCTGAAATTGCTCACGCTTTATATCCATTAAGCTTACCACTCAAGAGGCAATGTTGTAAGCATCACGAGTCACACCACCGTCACAAGAGCAAAGAGAAGCTCCAAAAGGTAAGAGCATTGTCCATATATATATATAGAGAGAGAGAGATTTTCCAAGTCCAACCGGTGTGGACTTTCTTCACGAATTTGAGGTATATTTCATAGATTCTTCTAAATGATCGGTAATTTATTTAAAGTCCCAAACTTCAACCGGTTCATTTGTAACTAACAGTCGGTTCCCCCCGTTTGTTGTAAGAATGTACCTCTTATTCATTCAACATTAAAAAAAAGCCTTGAAATGATATGTAGCCCATGGATTAATGTTTCAACTGACATTGATTTTAAATTTAGCTTTAAAGATCATGAGTCACACTAAATAATGTTTTTAGTGTCACCATTTCTACTTGTCTTGCTCAATACTAAGTGTAAACTGCATGTGTAGTATCACTAACACTGAATTTAAACCTAAGATTATTTGTCGATCCCTCTAGATAATTTTGGGCATTATAGATTGACAATGTTGAAATTACTCTCACTTACGAAGTGACTTTTCATTCAAATTTCAATCATATAGTTGATGTTATCTTCTTCCTTTGGACTTTGGGCTTGGCCTTTGGAGGCTTCACACGATACCCGGCCGAAGGCTCCAATTCCTATATTTTATTGGCTATTTTGAACCGACTTCTTTGGACTCTCAACAAAGTTTGGCCATTCAATCCCATGGCCTCTCGACTTGGACGGCCATAGTGTGAAGCGGCCCTTAGAAGGTGGGAAAAAACACACTATAATATATGTAGTTTCTGAAATATTGGCCAATACTTTGGTCTAGCAAACCATGAAGTTCACTCAAGGAAATGAGATTTTGTGTGGCAGTTGGCCATGTCACTGAGGCACTGTGAATGGAGGGTGTGTGGTCGTGGGCAAACCACATCCAAGCCATCCTTTCACAAAGCCCCATTCTACGGTCTATGAAACCGCTCGGGCAATCCGAAAACAAACTTTCGATGGATGAAATTTTGGCATATGAAAAATTTGGGTTTGCAAGATGAAGGGGTCGATAGTTCACCCCATCGTATGAGAGCATTTGTGTGGGATTTAGGGGCTATGCAGAACCGATATTTTGGCTATCGCCTGTTTGAAAAGGGCCATTTTTCAATTTTAACGTCTTTCATCCGGCTATTGGCGGTTGGCAGCCATCCAGAGTGACGAAAGCAGGCAATAGCCGTTAGGAAGAGGTTATGACGGCTAACCACCTTGTCTTCTCTCTCGACATCAAGGAAGAGGTTGGCAGATAAGGAAAACATGCTATTTTGCAAGCAGCAAGATCTTACATAGTCTCAAACTAGCATCAGCAATAGGCGTAGAGAGTCTGCAGCTCAATGATTGAGCCAGGCTATAGTCAGGTCCCAAGTGGGATGCTTGAGGTTATAGTGTTAGGATGTTAAGGGCCGCGACAACTGGACCTTGAAGTGGAAATACATTTTTTTGTTAATGAGGAAGTTATGATCAAGTTGTGATGTGTTGTCGTTTGTCGTATGAGCGGAGAGGATTGTTGAAGTGTGTTATGTTCAATGTTTGTGAGTGATGTCTGGAAAGTAAGTTGGGCAAGTGGTCTGGCATGACATTGTAATGTCAAGATCAGGCAAGTAGGTTGATAGGAAGCCTGCATTTGAATGAGCCAATATTGATTAAGAGTGAGTGATCGGAGAAGGAAGTCAAAGAGGTTGCGAATATATGAAGTGTGAGTGAGATGAAGCAATGGTCTGAAAGATCAAGGTGCACGGTCCACCCCCGTCCGCTGTCCACCCCCCCCCCCCCCCGTCCGCCCCACCGCCCTCCCCCGTCCGCCCCACCCCCGTCCGCCCCCGTCCGCCCCACCCTCGTCCCCCGTCCGCCCCACACACTCCTTAGTCATATTTTACTACTTTGATTTTAACAGAATGATAACAGAATGGCAAAATGGTTTACCTGGCGCTAGGCATATCCACGTCCACGTCGGCCTTTTCTGCCACATAGGACGCCACCTTGGCAAGAAGGTAAGTATTTTACCCACCCTACTAGCTGCCCCCTAGGTTGACCCTACGTGGACCCTATTGTGTCGTGACGGAGGGGTCCGTCACGACACGACACGTCATGACGTCGGGATAGACAACCCTGGACATGAATATCTAACTTACAAGTTACAACTACTGTAGTTTAACCCTAATAATTGGATGAACGTCATAGGAACATGATTATGTTCATCAATTGCTTACTGCTACCATTGCACAGTGTTCGATCAAGGGAAGGTAAACCTCGAAGGCTGGGTTTTGATCAGCAGCCTCGCTGAGTGGCCTCTCTTTGCCTTGCTTTCTTGCATGGGAACCATAGGATCATCGTCCATCAGGACCGAGACAACGAGTACAGACTCACCAGATCATGAAACAACATGCATAAAAGGGTCGTCTTTAATTTTGCCACTCATCTCTCCTTCAGGCCATAGAGCGCACTTTGAAGAAGATATACAGTTGGGTGTAGTTTAGGAGTGACGATTATGATTTAGTGCAGAATGAGCTATTCGTAGTACGAGCACTAGCTGCATTTGGTGAAGAGACTTGGGATGATCCTGATCATCTGCAGACAGGCAAGAAGAAGAAGAACTCCTCAGAGCAGCTTTGGAAGTGTCACAGATCATCAAGAGGCGCGGCGGGAGTGGGTGCTTTTCATTCATGCGTGCATGACTTCGTGACCTAATTAGGGGTTGAAGAAGGTGTTGATGATTGTTGATTAGCATTCAAATTCAATCTAGACGTAATCAGCTTCGAACACTGTGATCCATGTTGCGATGATCATCATTAGTGTATTGGTTAGGTTTTTTGTGATCGCTGGCGCGGCGAGCTTAATTATTCTTGTGCTTGGAGCTAACCTCTTCGTCCTCTTTAGGCAATCTATGGTTGTGTCGCGAGCTGTACTTCACCTCGCGCACAAGTAGTTTGCATCATCTGCGTCGCTATTCTGAGTTTGAAAATCATGACGAAGTTCGAGATCCGCTGGCTATGTTCTTGTTTCGTAGTTCGGGAATCTGCTGCAGATGCTGTCAGCGCCAGCTCCTCTTCCATCCATGAAAAAGAATTCAGTAGACATCAGCAGCAAACCTGAAGGAATGGGGGCTTTTCAGTCCAAGAGAGGAATATTTCTCTGGAGATTTCTGAAACACATTACGATAAGGAGATCATGGCCGGTGAACCTACTTAATGACCCTGAAGATGGACTTGCACCTAGAGCTGACACTTCCAAGAATCACTTGATGAAAACTGGAAGTGCAAAAACTACGTTCCACTCCATCAATCTCAAACCTGAAGTTAACCCTAGTCCAGGTTTCTCGTCGCATGAGAAACAGCTACACATGATGATGTCTATACAACCGGCTTTCAAGCGGCGACATCTTAACCCTAGAATTCGAAGGTCTTCTGTCTTTGCATGGACTCGTGGGCCAAGGAGAATGGAGGATTTTGTAGTAATGGATGGAACATTCTTAGGAAAGGGCTCTTATGGCAGTGTGCGCCTCTGCAGCAACAAGACCACAGGCCACCTGATGGCTTGCAAGACCATCGACAAGGTTGATGGGAAGAATGTTACCGAACAGCAGGCATGCATGATTCGACGGGAGGTTAAGATGCACCAACTGTGTTCGGATCACCCCAACGTGGTGCAAATGCTGGGCTTGTTCGAGGACGACGCAGCAGTGCACATTCTGATGGAGTATTGCGACGCTGGGTGTTTGAGTGAAATCCTGCGGACGCTTCCTCAGGGAATATTCTCTGTTAAGGCTGCGGCTGTGGGGATGAAGCAGCTCGCAGAGGCCTTGTGTTGGATTCATGGGAAGAACATTGTGCACAGAGACATCAAGCCTGAAAACATCTTGGTTGCTGCCAAAGGAAGGAGTGTGGTTCGCCTCAAAGTGGCCGACTTTGGCATAGCCCTTCAGCTCAAGCCAGAACAAGGTACTAAGCAATTATCTGCCAATTAGTCTGTAATGATTATTCTGCATATATACTCAGATTAAGGCTGTGTGTTGTTGAGATCACTTTAAAATTAACTACAATTAGTGGTGATGATGAGGATGATGATGAATTTACAATGACTAATTAAGCTGCAATTAGTGTCAAATGCTTGTGTGATAATCTGCCGTGGATCTAGAGCTGTTGGGACGAGTGAATGTTGCTGCTGAATCTCCTCCGGGTTTTAGAACCTCTGGGTTTGTAACACAGGGAACTTTGAGAGGTTTACAATGTGGTAAATTCCTCCTGTGCTAATAAATGTTCCACAGCTCCTGGATTTCGGTTCATGGCATGACACCTACATATTGATATGACACCACAAAATGAGACCCTTATATGGTGACTGCGCGCTGTGTGCAGGGGTTATGTGTTTAGTGAGACAGTGCTTGTGGTTGTTACAAATTGGTCTCATTTTAAATGCCGGCTTGCAAAGTTATCAACAAGGAACTGATATAGTGAACTAATCTGTGATGGAAGTAATTTTGTTTTGCAGAAAAGTACTCGGTACTCATGAGGCCGAGGTCTCGATGTGGGTCGCCAGGGTACATGGCTCCCGAAGTTCTCAGGAAAGATGCTTATGGAACAGCAGTGGACATTTGGAGTGCTGGAGTCGTTCTTTGCAAAATGCTGACATGGAAGGTACCCTTTGATCTGCCTTATGATGTGCAGTCTGTCCGCAAGCTGAACTTATCACTGCCACATTGGAAGCATGTGCCTCCCCAAGCCAAGCATCTCGTCAGCCGAATCCTGGAATATGATCCACAAAAGCGCATCACTGCTGCTGAAATCCTTGGTACATAACCTTCTAAGTAACTATACATAATATTCATCAGCATTGATTGTTTATGAAGTGCAGATTATCAAAGTTGGGGGATTAATTTTCAGGGATGTTGATTAATTATCCTGTTTCAAAGACACTAAACCCTATACCCTGAATCCACAAGTTGATCATTGTTTCCATTGTTCCCGTACAGAACATCCATGGATCAAGGAACACAACGAACTGTAAAGTGTATCGACACTATTACACCACAATTAATGGCGACACAAAAGTTGCAAGATCGACAATATTCTCTTGATTCTGTGGAAATTAACTCTCGCTACGGAGCACACAAGTTGTGATGAATTCTTGCTGATAAAGGAGTAGATCATGCTGATGAAACAAGTTCTGGAGTTTAGAACATTGTAACATATTATGATTTGTGAAGCTGCTAGACTGTGTAGTTTTGACCGATCGGTCGGCTCAATGGGTGGTTCTTGAAAAATCCAAGTTCAATTGCAGATCTCAAATACGGGTGTGCTGGTGAATAGAGTTTCAAAGTACAATTTTGTAACTCCTAGTTACAGAGTTTGACATGAGATGGGAACCCCTGATCGATGGAATTTCTAGATTAAGCTTTGTTGAATAGTGTCATCCACCAACATCCTATATTCATCGTATTAGTTAGTATGAGAGTTACTTAGTAATCATAGAGCTAGGGTTTGAGGATGATACATACTGTCCGAGACAAATGTTACTCAGTCTTTGTAGTAACATGAGTATCGGCGTAAGAGAGAGACTCGTCTTAAGGGACTAAATTATGCTAAAGCTCTGATCATACTTGTATGAAGTGTTTTGCATTGATTCAATAAGTAGTTTATCTACATTTCTCTTCATGTATATGTTCATTCTTCATTAAGCTTAATGATCTTGCATCTTCAGATTCTAGTTTTATTTCATTTGAATGAAAGGGCTGACCACGAAGCTCCCCACCGTGACCTTAATTGATGTGTGACATATTTGTCCTGTAATCATTTTAAAGTAGTGTAGTTTTTGTTCAAAGTTGTAATCTTTGTTGCATGGCGAAGTTCTTACTTGGGATGAAGCAATCGATATGGGTTGCAGTTCGTGTATCTAAGTCAGTTAGTGTTGCAGCAATATAAGGGTTTGAGAAACCAATGTCATAACACAGATTGAACAAAATGCAGTTTAGCTTATTTATACCTATAGCTAAAACTCTGAGGTTGGCAGGGTTGCCTAAAGGTGTAAGAGTGTTTCAAGAAACGTAATCGTCACACTTTAATATTGTTCTTGTTGTTGTGAAATCCTTCTCCCTGAAGTAGGTTCTAAGCACTCACCATCTCGTGTGTTCTGGAGGAGAGAATTGCATCGCAAGGAATAATGAGCATGATGCAAACCTAGTAATCAATTAGCTGGAGAAATAACTTCAAATCATATTTCTGTAGACCATCCACATTCATGTAAGCCCAGTATTCAAAACGGTATAATCATCCAAGGTATATGACATTGGCAACAAGGTAGATAGTGATGAAATAGAATCTCGGAAAATGTACAAAAATGACCCGCTGCCAGCAATCTGAAGATTACTGTTGCAAAGTAATTACTCAGCATTACAGTTGTTGAACGCACTACCAGATTATTGTTTGAAACCATTGGAGGAGTGAAATTTTATGGTTGTTCAGATCCGGTAATAAGTGGACATCATAGTCTCTGAAGTTGGAGTGGACTCTGCTTTCAAGGACATGAGAATGTTGGGCAGATCATTGAAGTGTAACTCTAACAAATTCCTCAAATCCCACTTTAAAGATGCAGCATATGACAATTGTGTAAATTTTTTCAACAAAGTCTTAAGAAATGACGCCGTCGCTGCTGCCATGGACACTCGCTCAAGAGGTGGCAAATCCTTCAGAGCCTCAAAATCAATCTGCAATATTAGAAGGTGGTTAAACTGAAGAAAATTTCATCAAGACCTAATTTTTTCCTTGATCCAAGGATGGGATTATATCATCTACACTATAAAACAATGCAACACACCTCAAAGGGATTCTTGCAATCGGGGGAGACACTCCTCACCAGTTCTTCAACCACATCCCATATCCTTAAACCTTCAAAATTCCAAGCACATAAATGTGTTAATTCTCTATATCTTGAATATGTATCTTACAATATATTTCTATATAACTGAAGTGCCTTCAATATTCCATATTCAAATTATTCCAGTTAGTTTGGATTACCATGTGGAATGGGAAGATATGCAGAAAGTGTTACTTAAAATCATCAAATTTTTGTTGTGTTCTATAAAGTGCTTACTGTCTGTTGTGTTCTCAGTAAAAACTTATAGCACTATGTAACTCCAAGTTGTAATGTTCAATCTTTGTATGAAATACAAGGTGAAGTTATAGCTTGAGGATATCTACATACAACTTTCTGTGTAAAGAAAGGTGTAAGAAATAATTACTGCAATTGTTTTCCCAGTTTTTTGTTGTTTCAAGCATTAGTGGGGCATTGGGGTCAAATCCAGGTGCTGAATGTTGGGATCGCAACTGTATGCACAACCAAAATTCAAGCTAAGCTAGTCCAAGTCTACCAAGTTCTCTAATGAAATATTTTAAGAATCTTAGGTGAATATTACTGAGAAAATTAATCAATCTAGAGTATTGATAGCTTGCTTATAATAATTTTCACAAAAGTGCAAACGTTAAAATACTAGACAATCAAATACATTTATGCAAATAATAAATTCATGAATGTGTAACCACTTGATTATTTTCATACCCAGACATATGGGCAAAATCTATAACGTGCATATGCCGCTATCAAGAATAATGTTTCTCCAGCATATGTCTGCAAAGAAGATACAATATTAAATTGTGATTCGGGTTTTGAGATTCATGATAGATTCTCTGGGCACTCCACAGTTAGGTATTTCACCAATCTTTGCTCATAATTGAAAATATATGTCCTACATTTGAGTCACTCCCAAACTTTTGGAAAAGTATTGAGCATAGGTAGCTAAAGTATGGTTGCAATTGAATGTTGATCAAGTGTGCAAATTAAAGGCAAGAAAACAAAGGCAATTTTTTACAGATGGGTCTAGATCTTTGCGTATCCCTAAACCCCCAAAATGAGTCATGTTTATTTCCAATTCATAAAATTATGTCTTACTCTACTATTTGAACACACAAGTGTTGAAACTAATTATGGGGCATGGTAATCATGGCCATGTAAAGATATATATTTACTACACTGATTATGGTAAACAATGTGGGTGGATTTAGGCATCTGTGACTTAGTACCCTAGACAAGCTAATAGTGTGGTCCACAATATTTACCATCACACAAGAAAATAATGTGCACCCTAGTTACACTTAATCTTAGTGATATAATATCCACTTTCCTCCCCAATGTTGACATTCTTTCAAATGTCCACTATTTGTTTTGTAATCCAATTAAAATCATGTCAACTAGAACGTGGACTGCTTATTTTAACTATTGTGGGCTTGGTGAGTATTTTGCACCCACAATATTATTGCCAACATTTATAGTGTGGAAATAAGCTCAATGCAACAATCCACGCTAATTACATTAATGATTCAATGTAGTTGTCTTGTTTCATTTGCCTCCAACTATAAGATTTTTAATTTTTAATTTTTTGTTTAAATTCTTAGTGTAGTTAATTCCATTTGGAATGAACCATAAGAGATTGATGGAGATGTTTTTTTATTCAATTTGTGAAAAGGTCAAAACCTGACTTGTTTTAGCTCAGCATTGACAGGGCTGGCTGGAGGTAGAGGCCGTTGGCATACTTGTCTCTCATGGTTTCTCCACCCTAAGTTGACCTAAATCATGATCGTAACATAAGAGTATCAAACCACTACAAAATCAAAATTTCAATTTTCAGATTTGAGAATAAAAGCATCACTTCACAAAATAGGCTTCTCAAATTAATATCAATGTGCATGAATATTTTGAAAGTCAAAGATTCAGGTCAAGAACATTCAAGCATACAGTGGAGCCTTGAATTCCAAACCTGCGACTTGGAAGTGGGACTCACGAAATTAGCAGCAGTTCTCACTGTCACCAAGAGCTCTTCTCGTCCTCTCAAGTAAAGTAGAAAATGGCGGAATACCTAGACTGACATGAGATTAGAGATCAACGATCGGTAATTAACACCAATCAGAAGACTGTTCTACCGAGTTCCCTTGGCACTCGCGCGCAGGATTGACAGCAACAATTGGTTGGAATTCAAAGAGCGCAAGTGAAACTTTACGAGTGCAAGATAGAACAGGTATTGACTTGACCCTGGGGTGGCAACTCTCCCCTTAACCCAGAAACAATTGTGGTTCAATCACTTGTTAGAATGAGCTTCTAAGAAATTTGTGATTTGTTATTTCATGAAAAGAAGAGCATCAACATTCTCGGATAATAGAGGGCATCAAGAGGAATCCATTAACACCACGTTTTGTGTCTGAACTAGAAAGGATTTACCTTTGAATGCCAACCTTTGAACTGATTAGTAGCAAATTTTCTGAAGCATGGACCACTTTTTCCCCATTTCTAAGAAGATTGTTAACATTTGTTCTACGTAGTCTGTCTTTTGCACTATGAAAGCAGATCTAAAATAACACTTCTCAGTAGAAGAAGGAAAACTAACTATTTTAAATTCTGTTCTAAAGATGTGACCGACTCCTGTAATAATACATAACAGATAGCTACCAACCCAGTGACATGTTGACATTAAATTCTTCAAAATAAGGAAATTGAAAAGAGAATTCATGAAGAACATAATTAGTAATTCATCGCTGACCCTGAGGCATCCAAATCGAAGAATGTCCAGATATAATTCCTCGACACCAAACATCCGATTAGCTGTTGCTTCAAACTCGAGTGGAAAATCCATCGCGATGTCGTATGACAATAAGTTCAATCTTTCACATAATATATTCTACAACCATGAGAATTCCAAGGCACTCAATATTGAGTTCCGCAGCAGCTCAAATGGGCAACCTGATGAACATTGATAGAATGATGATTTAATTTGAAAACTAGGGTTGTATCAACTGTGGATCATACTAGTTGGCAATTTTTAATTCCCAAATTGAATTGGGTCATGTTGATCTTCAATATGTGTGAAAAAATAAATGGTTCCTGAGCCCTTTCAATTCAATCATGTGTTCATCAAAAATAGCATTTGTGAGTCTCTTGGCGGCCGAGTGGCAGGGGCGGTTAATGTTTGTATCTTGACGGCGGTGACGCTTCGGGCTCTTGAAATCTCCATCGTCCGATCTCATTATCCCATCCTACGGCCTACACATACTTCCGTTTTACCATTATAGCAACTTGAGGACCCGGGTACGCAACTCCCATATTATACGCAGGGGGCATCGTACTTAAAACGGCTTAGAGGACGGCTTTTGTAAAAATTATATCAAATTAAAATGATCAAAAAGTTGGGTGAAGACCAAATTAAATAAAATGAGATGAAAAAAAAGTTGGGTAAAGACCAAATTAAATAAAATGAGATGAAAAAAAAGTTGGGTGAAGACCAAATTAAATAAATGAGATGAAAAAAAATTTGGGTTGCATATTTATTAAGCCTCCCATTAAAATTATAAGCCACGAATAGTTGCCTCCCATTAAAATTATAATTCATTCACAATGTTAAAATTTTATTAAAAAGTCCAAAAAGTTGGGTAGTTTGACCTATGGTACATGTATTAAAAAAGATCATACAATTAGGTTTTTAATGCAATTATATGCTTCAAAATATATTCATTTCCTATATATAATTACATTTTTGGATTCCTTGTTAGAAGGGCTACAAGGGTTTCCTACATTAAACAAATTGTGTCACTCAATATTGGACTAAAACGCATTATAAGTGATTATAATCAGGACCATATAATACGGGAGTTGCGTACCCGGGCTTGAGGATGACACCCCAAAATCGCAGGTTGGGTCGAAATTCTTTGGTGAGAATGCTACATTATGTCAAAGTGTTGTGGAGTAGAATGGTGGAGTTCACTTTACAACTAAATATGTGATGAGTATGTCTTAAAATGAGTTTTAATAATAAATATATAAAATCAACAATTCTTGACCTTATGGTAGCTTGATTTTCAAAAGTTCAGATGCATATAGATAGATAGATAGTATTAGTAGTTTATTGTTGATGGGTTGAATTTAGGTGCATGAATGTGGTCATTAGTGTGGGACATTCTACAAAATTTGTAAATTTAGGGATCAATGTGGTTGTCACACAGACATTTCACAATCTCTTCAATTTTTTTATTGAATTCTTAGAGCCCTGCCATGTAAAACATTTTCAAAGATGTCACGTTATAAAATAAGATCTGCAAAGGTTTCATGAAACTCGTCAAAGAAATCTGAAGCAGTGACTCAAGCAAGTCCATTAACGATCACATTTTGAAACATATTAATATACCCACAAAAAAAAGACATATAACTTTTGGCCCTCCCACATTGAACGATTTAAAAAATTCATCATATTCATAACTCATTTTTTTTCTAATAAGAAAGTTGATGTGATTGACTTGAATTGCAACATGTGATATAAATTGATGGAAAGTTGCGAGCATACTATGGTCTTGAAATGACCAAACTGTCCAAATATCTCGTGAGATGTGTCAAACCCTTTATGACGTATAGAAAATAATCATGATGAGATTTTATGCTCGAGCTTTAAAGTGGAAGAAGCAAAAAAATTCAACAACTATGCAGACGAACAACATTTCCTAAAAATTTCTTTTCTTGGAGCAAGATCTTATCATTTGGAATGGAGTGTTCCATTTTTGGACATGGAGGCTATTTCAAGGTCAAGGATAGACCCAACCCCTCCTCCGACAACATACACATGCATGATTTCACCCACACACACTAGCTAGGTATACCCAACAAAACAATCATGCCAAATTACGTGAGAGCACGTGTACCAAGGGATCAATCAATCGAGTAGCCTCATAGGTACTCTCAAGCATAAATCGGCCTTTTGGTGCAATGATGAACTAGTAAGCTCATGTGTTTGTTTGTTTGCTCGTGGAGCTCTAAAACCCTAGTAGTACTCTATACACTTTCCTAGGTCCGGACTCGGGATGTTCGTGCAAGCCTTACTCCAAGAGTTGCACGTGTGTAAATAAATAACGTGGTGCTTTTCAAATTGACAATGATGTGATGTAAGGCTCACTCCTCCGGTGAAGCAATCCATGGGAGATGGCACCCTACATGTCGAGGTCACATTACTAGGTGTAGATTATGGTGACACATGTCGCCGTGTGATTGATTGTAACCTTCGAATGTGACATGGCAATTCGATTTCAACAACAAAGTGGCCAATGTGACTTGTGTGTGTGGAGGTATCTTGCACAAGATGCTAAGCTACATGCCTAGTGTGGAGGCCGGGTCAAAGAGTTTTGGTATAAATCACCATCCACCCCATGATGTTGAGAAACTTGTTGGGGTCGATAGCTCCATGATGGTAGCTTTCACCTCCAATAACTTAGGCCCACATAATTCTCAATCATTTTACGTTTTCTTGATGGAGATGGCCACGGCTCTCACCGTAACTAAATCATTTGATCTAGGTGATTTCGAATTTTGGTGCGTGATACGCACTCTACCATTTATGGTATTCTATGTCATTAGCGTGCTTATCAAAATAACTAACACTTCAGTAAATGTGGATAACACACTTCTCCAAATATAATAATGCATTTGAGGGATATTTTTTTGTCCCATCAACAGCTGACGCACAATGCTGAAAATATTATTCAAGTAACGAGACCCAAAGGATATGATAAAAAAATCTTAATTCTACACACTTTGAGAAGCAATGTGGTCAAATAATCACTGCAGATGTGTACTTTTCACTAGTAACACATTATGTATGCGACCAAAATGTATTACAACAAGAGATGTAGACAATAGTCTACATTTGATATTAGTATCTATCATATCTAATATAAGGTCTGCTAATAGAATTGCACATACACATTTTTATTACCATGCATCTCTTGTTTAGATTTACTTGAAATCTAGTTATGATATCTTCCTCTTGCATACCAAAGTGTAAAATTATCATCTCAAGCACTCCAATCTACTCCACTAAATATCGTATCCTAAATAATTATGCACTTCAAGAAGTTACTTATGTTGACAAATGGTGGCATGACACAAGCATGACACTACCAAGATGAACAAGTGTTAAATGGACACTATTGTTGCTTGGTATCCTCCCGTGGTCGGATCGAGGAAACAACAATCACAATGGGTTAGCAACTCCCTTAGGGCACAATAGAAAAACAAACATCTCAATTGGATTTAATCTGTGTTTTGCATGAATTTTATGAAGTGTCTAGGAGCCGGTGTAGTAAGTGAACTATTAGGGCCCCCCTTAACTGTAGTTTTTTTTGCCTCATTGATGGGTCGACGCATCCTTTATGTATCACTGCCTAGAGCCTAGAATGGTTACCAAAAGCTACGTTATTTGAGCACATGCAGAGGCATAATAAACGCCCATTTTAGTAGTTGGTGGGTTCGTATACCACCCTAGACTAGGTGCCCATTTAAGGGAAAACTATTCGAATTAAGCACAACTACCTTAGGCCTCAAGGCATCTATGTTAGACCTTTTGCCAATAGTGTAGTATGTGACACTAAATACCGTACCATAAATGGTGTAGTTGGGTGTTGTGAAAAAATGTCTCTTCCAAGTTTCTTGTGAATCCATATTTATAAGTAGGTTATACTAGACTACATTTGGGTCTTCGTTCCTAATTTTGGGCCAAAAAAAAAATAGAAATGCCTTGGCTATATAATGTTTCTCTGCGTTTTCACTCCCCCCCTAGCGCAGGCCTAACTTGATTCCTCCTCTTAAACAACATCTAGGCAATATGTTTGAGTGTTTTGTGGTGAGGTGTGGATCTAAAAATGAACAATGAAAAGTGTTGTGTTTGAAAGAGATTGGACTACATGCTGAAAATGTGTTAACCATACTTCATCATTCCTTTGAGAAAACTGTGAAATATTCTTTAACATAGAGCATTCATAGTCTACACTATTTTTTATTTTATTTTTCTATCAATTTTATTTTTTAAAAAACTCTAGAATGGTCAACACATTTTCAACCTTTTATGGTTACCATATTTTGAGCATGTAGTCATCTCTTTAAAACACATGTGTTATTGGTGTGCTTTCTTACTTACATCCACACCATTGAAACACATTGTTGATTTTTTTTAAGTAACCATGAAAGGCCCACTTTCCTTAATTGCGTATTTTATAATTCTACAAGAAGTGGGTGTGGAGCTAAAAGTGCTTATTCAATGCTACCTACTAAGCGTAAAGAGAAGCCAAATCCTATAGGACTTGTGACTCTAATAGAGTTATATGTAAAGTGACCCCTCAAAGAGGGATGAATCGTGGGTTTGATCCTTCTTTGAGCTATTGAGAGCTCATTAGCTCATTGTGTATCCGACCCTACTTTGAAAGTTGAGTGAAACATTTGGGACCTCATGTTTCCACCTCTCAAACTTTGAGAGAAATTTTTAGGATCTAAAGTAGCACATGAGCATGGGACTGGTAATCCTAAATCCCATATCAGCCCATGCAAGGCTACCTTGGCCCACCCATCCTAATAGAACAAGCTAGAAAGCCTAGTTTTTAATAGCCCAACACCACTCTTTTTATATGATAATTTAAGCAATTAAGAAAACTTGGGAGACTTTGTGTTAATTATGATAAACTCCATATTCAAGACTAAACCCATGGTATCATCTCCTTTACTTTACAAATAACTCTAACAAGCCTAAACATAAGTTTGCAACACATGACTCAACCTGCACAATTCCCACAAAGACTTTCCTATGGGAAATTGGGATGCCTACAGCGCATGAATACATTTACGTGAAGAGGCTCAAAATATTCGCAACAAGAACAATGAATGGGGAGAACCGACCGCTAGTGACAGATGAACTGGTTGAAGTTCAAGACTTCAGGAGAAGTACCACTCAGTTTTGAGAAATCTATGAAATACACCTCAAAGCAATAATGAAAAACCAAAAGTTCACAACATGTAACCGGTTGAACTTGGAAACACTAGGATTTGGACCGATTATGCCCCAAAAGGCAGTGACTGGGGAAATTTTTGGACATAATCGGCCGAAATCTTTGGGTTTCCAAGTCCATCGAAACCAATCGCAGCCTGATCAAAATTATGGCAACCCTATAGATTCCCGAAGGAGTCGTTCGTGATCGGGAATAGGTGGTTCTACTATAGCAGCCGGTTCTCCCCCCTATATATATATATATATATATATATATGCGCCCAAAAATCTCAAAAGGGCAGCCTGCAGGAAGTGGCAAGAATGTTCCCAAATGGAGCCTTTAATTTCCCCACTCCAATTAATGGGTCAAAGGACTCCTGTGGTACATAGCACCCTGAGACATAAAGGAGGCAATCATCAAGCATTTAATATCGACCACCGCAGCCTCCATTCCCATGCCTGTTCACACTGGGCCACCACAGATCTACCCCTCACGTAGATGTCTGACCCAATCTGGCAGCGGAGGTAGATGTGGAGGCTAGAATTCCGTAGATTGTTATGTCCACATATCTGATGTCGGTCAAGAGGCGTGTGGCTTGGGGAGCCTTCCTATAGCGCACATGTGCTTCAAAAGGTGGGCCCCACTCGTCAATAGTGATTGATGAACAGGACTTATTACTACCCAACTCTTTTAATGACCACGTGTTCATCAATGAGTGGACAGTTGGATCCAGCCATTCCACGTGGGTCGGAGGTCAATCCGGTCAAACTTACTTGTTTGTACCTTTTGCCACCCCCCCAAAACCAAAAACAAACAAACAAAACCATTTTTTAAACATTATGGTATACTCTATGTGTGTGTATGTGTATTCATATTTCAATTGAGGTGTGTGGTTTATTGTAGGCATTGCTAACTCTATGCATAGTTTCGGTTGTTGCATCGGATTAGAATCGTTCTCATCTGTTTAGCAGATGTGAATAATCATGACGATTGTCATGTCAAGTTTGAAAATTGAGGTTCAAATGCAAGAGTTGTAAGAGGTCAAAGTGAACATTCTCTTTCTCTTCAAACAAATCGTGGTTTATATTCTTTAGACCCAATTGCAGTACTATTGAAGTTGGAGTGATTTTTTTAATTCGAGCATATAGTCCAACCTTTTTGGTGTGTGTGTGTATGTGTGTGTCTTATTAATTATTCGTGATTTTTCAATTTTAAAAAATTCCATGTTCGTGCACTCACTTACCCAACACCTTTTTCATGGTCGACACCCGCAATAGAAAAAATGTGGTCGGCAACCACATGTTTTAATTGCGAGGTCAAAGTGTGCCAATGAGGACAAAGAGCGGTCATGAAGCTTATTGGCAGGCTAGCTACCCAACCAAAACTTTCGGTAATCCAAGTGGTTGAAATGACCATGATAGTTTCCTCCAAAGATAGTGTTGTAGAAGCCTTGCCATTCGATCCGCCACTCGAAATACGGGTGTCCGATCAAGAAGAAAGCGGCCACATAAGACCCCACATATGTACAGGGCTTATGTTGATCGTTGCTTTAATTGTGGCCATGTGGGATTCAAAAGTACATGTTAGGTCGCACACATACGATAGTACTCAATGCCAAATTAGGATTCATGAACTTGGATTGGCATGCATCCAAAAACGACTAACTTAAAATATGTATTGCTGTGCTTGACAGGGTTCTCGCTTGCGTTGAACACCGACCAGATGTGTATCATGAAACTCTTAGATCTCGATTGGTAGATGTCACAATGTTGTTTTCCCCAAGATATGAAGCAATGCTAAATTGCACCAGATAGGCTGATGCTTGTGGTGTGTTCACACGCAGCAAAATCAGATCGCCACTTGGATTGTGGGCATTGTGATTGACGATGATTTTCTTGCAACCAGACGCTTTTTACTTGCTGGACAGAATAATCAACCTTTTTGGCCAGTGAATGTATCTGAATCGAAGAAACAATCCATTGGTGTTGACAAGCAATCTTGGGATTGTCACAAGGGATGAGAGAAGATCAAGCATCACTGTGCAGTCAACTTGTGAATTGATGTCAAGCACTCATGCACACATTCTGTCGATGTCAAGAGAAGATGGTTGTGATGCGAGGTAAATTGTATACAGTTGCACTCAACTAATTCAGTAAAGTGGCAAAAACAAATTGCTTCGATTTGATGATAATTTGGTTTTGGGGGGCAATTAACATGACTGATGATCAGGTGACACCAAAAAAATAGAGCTTGCTTGACTACTATTTCTCCCGCCTATGTGCATCTGCCTGCCGGACTGCATGCTACTCGCTCTATCACCTACACACGACATGACTTCATGATCCGCAACTTAAGATGACAAGGTCAACCTCAGGTCATATTTTTGATCCGTCGGATGGATCTTAGTCCTCCTCCGAAATTTGATGTAGATTCTGATTGGATCATCGTGAATTCACGAGGGGATTCAGGCATACATGTGTCAATTCAAGTAACCCTAAACTGTCAACTGTACATATTAATTAGTTAAGCCGCTAATGAATCTACCTAGTATTGGCTCATTAGTTACCTCCTACATCTAATTAATTGAATCACTGAGGCGGTGGGATTTGGTCATGATCCAGATGTTGTTGCATAGTTGATGAAGAAGGTCCGGATTGAGGAGTTGATAATCTTGGTGAAGGGGCCGGGATTTCTTGTTCAAATATCTGGTCATATGAAAGCTCTTCATAGCCGCCAGCAGCAGCAGCGGCAGCAGCGGCAGCAGCGGCAGCAGGAGCAGAATATGTAATTTGGGTTTGATCATCGGCCTGTTCAAGAGAACTTAGAATGATTTGTTGCCGCTGCAGCTGCAGCTGTTGTTGTTGATGTTGTAGCAATTGATATTGTTGTAATTGTTGACGGCTTATAATTTGCTCAGACGCATGACTAGCTAACAGATTTTCGGTCAAGGTAGTTGATAATCTACTGCCTCCAGCTCCTCCTCCGAAGCTCGAATGATATTGCAACTGACGTTGATGAGACTGTTGATGGTAAGAAGAAGCTGTCTGCACTAGCTGCTGGGGTTGCCTGAACGGCGGTGAACTTGATTCATCAATATTTTGTACCAAGGTTTGCTGTGCGGACCATTGGCGATGGGGTAGGATTGGTGGGGGCGAAATTTGTGATGATGCATGAGCCTGCCGTGGTGGTGGCCAGTAGCTGCGTGTGATATGTCGACTTAATTGTAAAGCCCCTAACCCTAACCCTGGAGTACTACTTCGATGTACCGCAGATGGTGATGAATCTACGGAGGAAGGTTGCACTAACTCAGTGATTAGTGCCGCCGAATCATAACCTATAGATGTCCTGGCTAAACTTGAACTCTGAAGATTCCAGGTCGCACTTGGGGATGTGGTCTGAGCAGTGTCACCGAGGTTGTATGCGGTTACAGTACTTTGCGTGAGATTTGTAGGAGATGAAACTGCTGCAGATCCAGGTGAACTTCCAGATGCTGCGGAGGTTAAAGATTGTTGTGGTTGTGATGGTGGAGGAGGAGTTAATGTTGATGCGGAAGGTGAGCTTGTTGTTGTGGTGGTGGCGGCGGTGGTGGTGGGGATTCGGCCGTCTGGGAAATTGAGTTTGGCTCTTAACCCTCGGAACTTGGTGGCAGCGACGTCATAAGCCATAGCTGCCTCCTCCGCAGTGTCGAAGGTACCCAGCCAAACTCGTGCAGCTTTCTGCGGATCTCGAATTTCCGCTGCCCATTTCCCCCATGGTCGTTGCCTTACCCCACGGTACCTTCGTTTCTTTGCAGGTGGAGGTAATGGGGCAATAGTAGTATCCGGGGGCTCCGAAGATGGTCCCCCACCTTCAGGAGTAGGCGTTGGAGTTGCACTTGCACTTCCCTCACCCTCGAATGCGTTGGTGAGGGTTTGCACAGCCTCTGCACAGCAAAACCATCATCAATGCAATCAGCCCCAAAACAATTCCATTAAATCCTGCAGATGTTTGTACATCAGAACCTTCCGACAGACTTACCAGGAAATTGACATGTGAGAAATCAAAGGGCACGAAAACATCAACACGTGGTGCAACTGCGGATCCTGTGGTATAATTGGATGGATAGCTGTTTGCCCTGAATCTTCCCAAGTGCTTACAAGGAAATTTGGCATGTGAGCAATTATTCAAGAGCACAAAAAACGCCACCATGTGATGCAATGGCCGATCCATCCTTCAGACCTGCGAAATTTCACTCGTGGAGAAGTTTATACTGAAACTTCCGACATGCTTTCACAAGGAAATTACTAGCAAGTATATGACACGAGCAAATCCATCAGTCGACGATGAGCACGTCATTTAAAGTGAGCTTCGGAGGAAGTCACCGTCCCACATGAAAAATTTGCGTATGGTTGCACACCTATTTTGGGGCAGCTACCGAAACTTAGCTTGACCTAACCCTCCCCGGCGCACTCGCTTCGAGAAAGAAACAGTAACAACCGAAAAACAGACCCCACCACACCACCATAGCCAGGATTCATCACCTCTGTATCATGTCCAGTATCTACGGATCGTGTAGATGGTATCACAGATATAAGGACTCTGAAGGTCATCACCTCATGTCACTTATCTACGATTTGTATAGACGGTAGCACATGTGCAAGTAGTACATCTAGCAATTTCCTAGATATTTGAACAAAGGTGATGAACTTTAGGACCTATGGTGCGTCTGTTTATGTTTGCGGCTCGAAGGGCCCCTTTTACTCTAGAGCGAGCTCGAGCCGCAAATTTTGGGAGTTTGATAGTTGGCTATGACAAGCTTTTATCCAAAGTACAAACTACTTTAGAGCTTGATGATTGGTCAAGCTCTCTTAGTTTGAGCGCTTGTCTAAGAATTGTGGTAATGCTCAAAGTGATATATCAAGTGTGAGCACGATTGATGTTACTTCATAGAGGAGAATTCATGACGACAAGCCGAAAAAGGCTTAATGAGTCAGAGCACGACGATTGGTGTGGGACCACAAATTTAACGAGAGCTCGAGCTCTCAACATTCCTAAGCAACCCCTGTTACAAAATTAACGTAATAGCCGAAGAAGATTGCGACGAGTGAGCGTGGCTTGTCAAAAAAGACCGAGACCTTGTTGTAGTCATTCCATATGGGGATCCATGACCAAGACACTTGGCAATACCTAAGCGTTGCGAACCAGGTAAAAAGTGCAAACTCTCAAGTTGAAAACTCAAAAGTGTAAAGTGAACAATGAGAAGGTTCCTTTCCTCAAGCTCTTCATCCTCTCTTGGTGTAAAGGCGGCCTAACCTTTGCGTGCACCAATGCAAAGACTCCTCAAATCAGAAAAAACACATCACCACTCACATGCAACTAACTATCTAACTCACTCATTCGCCCTTCAAACCTTTGAGCTTGACATTGAAAGTTTTGATTTTTCCATTGAATCACCCCACAACTCTGTCACCTTGCCCCAATGCAATCACATGCCGGTGCATTGGAGAAATCTGCTAACTAATCCCAGACACAGACATTCGTTCTTCGAAATGCAGACAGAAATTGGCGATAAGAACTCGGCGGGTCTAAAGGTGAAGGTTTGAGAGCAAAGTTTGGACCTTAAGTCATGCTACTTAAGAACAATTACTTAAGTCACGAGGGTGGAACAAAAAATTTGCACACCTTGGAAGATGTCTTGAGGAGGGGAGAAATGCGGTGCCCGGGTGATGTCGGAGAGGTGACCAGAATCCGGGCTACACTCTTGATTCGTGTAACTCGGACTGCTGCTGTAATAGCCTGAAGAAGATTGCTCCCTCTTCGCAGATTCCATTACCGGAGCCCACGAACAATCGGCCGACGTCCCCCTTGCCACATCCACAAACAAATTTTCCTGTGATGACGAGGATGGCCAAGTTGACCCTAATCCTGCACTACCACCGCCATAGGTAAATTGTTGATGTTGAAATTGATGTTCCTCCTCCACTGCCGGCTCATCTTTGATCTCATCCCGGGGCCGCTTCTGCCCTACCATGGACGTCGTGGGGATGGAGAGGCTACTAGTGTGAATCAAGCCATAATCGGAATGCAAGACAGGTTGGGAGCTCCGAGCGTGTGAGTAAATGCTTGAGTCGTAAGAAACCATTGGTTGGTAGCTTAATGATGATGATAATCGAGAAGAAAAATTTGGTAGCGGAGGCAAGCGTGCCGGTTGGGTGAGAGCCGACACCATCATAGAGCCCTCCACCTCCGAATCAGTTACAACTTGTGGAGGAGGGATTCGGCTATGGCTGTGGCTGTGGCTGTGGCTGTGACTCGATTCGGAGGGTTCACCGCGTTCCAGCTTGACAGCTTGTTGCCAACACATAATCATGCTCCGTGGACTCAACCAAGCACAGACAAGCAATCCCCAAATTTTCCTCCCCGAATCAAAAAACTCTCCGAAATGTACCGAATCTGCATCAATTTGAATCGCTACATGTCACCATGACCGAGCAATGTATGTTGGGTGCTGCGAAAGGCTCATCTTCCTCCCAGAACAGGCCGCCCATCTCTTGAGTACCCACAGTTACAGAAAATTCTACCGTGACTACACTTGTAGTCACGGCAGGTTGAGGATTGATGATGATGATGATGATGATGAAAACGATCAAAATTTGTTTTTCTAAGTTGCAAAAATTAACGCCGCAACTGTGAGCAATACGAGCTTCCGACGAATCCAGTACCCCTACAACAGTTTCTTCTTCTTCACCAACACCATCAAACGTTGTGAACACATGGATCTCCTTCCTGCAATATTGATCCAGATTGGACGCCAATGAACTTTTTTAACGGTATAAACAAGTCTACTCCAGTTTACTACCCGATTTGACAAAATTCTCTACAGTGACTATGGTCAAGAGTTGTAGTCTCTCTCTCTCGCCCCTCCCTCAAGTTCCTCACCAAGTCATCCAAATCCGTTCTTTGTGCATGTATCACAAGTCAAACTTTTCTTCGTCTTCTTCTTCTTCTTGTTCTTCTACGTGACTTGCAGTCAGTACGGAGGAGTCTCGCACATGAATATATTCCACCTCCAAAAAAGATTCCCTTCAACCCAATAAAACTCAGAACACTACCACCATCACAATGTTCATTGACGAGAGAATGAGCTCTCTTCAGCTGATCCCCTCCAGCTCAACAAAACTCAACCCCGCAGCCTACCGAACCACCTTGACTCGATGTCTGTGTATATCTACCTTTCTATCTATCTATCTATCTATCTATCTATCTATCTATTCAAGTCACCCCAAAACCTGGCAACTCACTAAACCTCTTGAATGCTCATGAATAAAAAGAAGACTGACAAAGCTGGGGCAAGCCGCACTTGATAACCTTGCAAGCATGCAAGTCCTTCGCAACAAGGCTTCCACAACAGCAGAAAGTGCCAGCCGCAATGCACTTACTTATATATCTATTTGTCGCTTCAGGATGTCTGAAGTCTAAAAAATTTACTTCCCTCTATCGTCACCGTAAGTTCAGCGCACAGTTACGGTGAATGCTTGTGCACAATTATCAATGAGAAACTTTAGAAAAAGGGAGAAAAACCTGGTTGGCGTTGTTGAGTCCTGGTGGTTTTTGACGATCCCTACGGGAAGGAGTTTCACCGGTAAGGGTGTGGAAGGGAAGGGGAAGAAGGGGAAGAAAACATGCTCATCCCCAGCTGGTAAGCTTCTTGTTGGTATAATAATAAGCAAGCAAGGAAGGGGGGTTCGGGTTTTGTGTGTTGAGCACTGCTTGCGTGTCCTGCCAGATCACCAGGTGCGCACGACCAGCCAATGTACTAATGCCAATGTCAAAGGCTCTGTCAATGTGAAATGGCATTTGGAGCCTTTGACCGCCTTCCATGTCAAGTCCACCTGGCTGTCACCCATTGGGCGGGGCGGGGCTAGGATGCAGTAAGGTAGATGGGCCTTCATTAAATGGTTACATTTTCTCCGACGAGCCCACTTCTCCAAGGATATGAAACACGTGATTAGAATGTGATGGTAGCGAATCCGATTCGAGGTTGTGGCCACTTCCCTCGTAGTTTTCCAAGTTCACATGAATATCTCGTTCATTTTCAAAGTGAAGATTCGCGTGCTCGTTAAATGGTCATGTAGGGTTTCACAGTTAGGTGTATTATTGAGCCAAGTAGAATGGTTATCATGTTTCAAGCACGCAGTCCAATGTCTTAGAACACATGTTTTTTTGGTACCCGTTTTTGGAGCCACACCAAACCATGCACCACCACTCAAGTATAGGTGTTCAATGAAGAAGAGTAACCAAGTGAGGGTTGGCTACCTTAGTACCGGGCGAGCGAGCGAGTCTATTGGTTGAGAGAGAGAGAGAGAGAGAGAGAGAAGCTTTTTGGAACTCAAGGAGTTTGCACTAGGGTCTGAGCAAGTCCCAAGTATGAGTAAATGGAGTGGCTTTATTGTGGCAACACTTTCGGGTCACCATGCAATCTTGTCAGTCCCAACTCAAGAAATACTGGACCACCCAATTTGGGCAGTGGGGGATTGTCAAATACAAGCATATGAGTTTTCTCGTCCATCCAACCAAAATACTCAAAATTAGTAGCACCATGTGCTCAAATCAACACATCCACAAAGATTTTTAAAGATCTTGACTAGCCATTAGTTTAGTGGAAGTCATTTGGAATGAATTAGCCATAGACTCATAGGTGATCAAATTTTTATGTCAGATGAACATTGACAGAGGCACCCCTTGTGTGCGACAAGTCCCTTCTAGCATGAATTTGAGGAGTCTAAAATTTAAGCTTGGGTCCATTCCAAAGTCCAAAAGTAAGTTCCATTAAAGGGTTGTTTTGGGCTTCAAGATTCTTGGACTTAGACCAAAAGAACTTCCAAATTTGAGTGACCATATAGGTCAACTTAGCAAATCGTTGGGACTCAAGGAGTTTACATTAAGGAACTAATGTGGGGGCAATTTCCTAGAATAATACAAATCCTAGCTCACATAAATCACTCCTCCTAATTTGAGAAATCAATCTTCAAACATAGGTCCAATCTCGAGAGTTGAGTCCAAAAGGCCTAGTAAGAAGTGGTGTTTTGGACCCCAAGTTTGTTGGACCCAAACCTGATGTAAAAGTACAACATGAACCCTCATGTGACCACCCTTATTAAAGCTTCACAGTTAAAAATGCGACACCAAAAACTTACATGTTATAATGGGATCAAACTAAATGTGCTCAAAATATCTAACCACTCTAGGTAGTGTTGAAGCCCTACACCCTAAACCTTAAACCCTTACTCAAGTCATGTACAAATGCCCCAACATTACATTTTTCTTTTATATTCTTTTGGTGCTTATATTTGGCCATCAACATCGATCAGGAATGCTATCTTGTGAGCGGTGAGCGGTGAGCAGTGAGCGGTGAGCAGAAAATTTGAATTTTTATTCTTCAAATTTTTCAATGAAATGTATGATATAGACCCTATGACCGTGGAGAATTTATGGTTTCATTCTATAAAATCTGCATATTATTTAACAAAAATTAATCAAGGTCCTATTTCCTTTTTTTGAGTTTTCGTGGATAAATACTTAAAATTTTAATTTACATTCTTATCCCTTATTTTATGTTCCCTATTATTTTGGAAGTTTTTTTTCTAAATTTTTTTTTTTCGTTTTCTTCCGTTTCTTTTTATGGATGGTTTTTTCAAAAGTTTCTAATTTCCTCCACTCCACGGTTATAGGCACCATCCACAGTTAAACGTACCATCTACTTTTAGTCATATTTGTAAAGAAACTATACGAAGAGTCCTACTCTGTGTAAGAATTAAGTCAAATATTCTTCTTCTTTTTAAAAAAAATCAATTTTTTTTCAAAAATTTCAAATTTTCTGCTCACCGCTCGCCGCTCACTGCTCACCGCTCACAAGATAGCGTCGCTGCAACATCGATGGGATTTCCCACATGTGCACAACATGTTTCTATTGGAACCCCCACATGTTGGTGTTGCCCCTCCCGCCCACTCATATCTCGTTCGCAACCAACCCTTTATGCAGAGACTAGTATGAACCGTTGGTCATGCCCAAAGTGGTTTTCACTTTTGGAAGAAACAAAACAAACGGGAGCTTTGGGAAGAGGTTGGAAAGTGGTTGTGTCGGATTTATTTCCACAATAGAAATTGAAGGGGTCTATTTGTGCTTAGGGATGTGCAAATGGATGTGATGTGGCCCCTGGTCGTCACGTCACGTCGGGACCTGACACCCGTTGATGTGGTAAAAGCATTTTACCGCACCAATTTTTTGAAAAATAAATAAATTTGTGAGTTAAGTCAACTTTTAGAAAATAAGAAGAAAAAAATTAAAAATAAGGACCATTAGATATTGTTAGATGCAAAATCTAACTGTCTGAATTTTATTGAGATTTTTTTTTTGGCTTTTCCTAGAAATCGATTGCTCTTGGTCGACTATTACAATCAAATTTGAGTAATTGATTGTTATGGTTGACTTGCTTCGGTCGACTGGTAAACCAAAGAAAAAAAATCCAAAAAATCCAAAAAGAATGGACCATTAGATCTTGTAGTCAACAAGGTCTAATAATCAATCATTTTTGAGAGTTTTTTAATTTTTTCTTTTGCAATCAACTTGGTTGTTGACTAGGGGTTGACTACATCAGCTTACCTCTGGGTAATCTGTCAAATTTACCTCCCACCAACATGATTTTTTTGCTCCGACGTCACATTAATTGTTGTCACATGACGTGAAGTGGACGTGAAATCCCTATTTGTGCCAAGTTGGCAGAGGTTCATTAGAAGAGATACAAAATTACACTCTAACTTTGCAATATCACACCTGTGGCAATCAAAGTGCTCATGATATTATGGAATTCTAGAGTGTATACATGGATGCGTGATATAAAAAAAAATTAGTGTAGTGTGTGACATTATGGAATAACACGCATTGCTCTAAAGCATATGGTTTCAAGAATGGAAACCAAATAGACATGTAATAAGATTGGATTGCATGTTCAATATATGATAACCATGCTAGGTTCAATAGTCCATGTAATGGTGGCGGGGGAGGGGGGTGGATATATATGACTTTTTCAATGAAAAAGTCATATAAGTGGGCAAGTTGGAAAAGGTGATCATTCAAGATTTAGTAGTTTAAAGATAACTATGTTTTCAAGAGACCCCCTCTCAAAGGCCATAATTTATAGCAAGCCCAATTAATCATTTACATACATATGTTTGAAAAAATAGATGAAAGTCACTCAATATAGAATGAAACTTGTGACTTGGATGCTACGGATATCCATGGTTTTCTCTTCTTTTGTTTTGAAGGCAAATGCATCACATAACATAACATTAGTCAGTTGATGAGTTGTGTGAACTTAGTAGTCATGACTTTAGATTCAGTTTGAAGCACTGGGATTTTAGCATTTGGAGTCTTTGTTCTCGAATCTACTATTGGGCCCATGAACATTGCTCATCATCTGAGTAATTTGTTTCACTACAAGAAAAAACGGTTCCGTTCCAACAGAGTTCCAACAGAATTCTGTTGATTCTACCTGTTGATTCGGAACTCTTGATTCGGAACAATTTTAACACATATCTCTTGATTGAGGCATTGGTTAAATGTCCAAGTTATACTAGTAAAAATGACATAAATCAATAATTCCACTCCTCACATTCCGGGCCTACACACCTACTACCAAGGACCACCTTGCCTAGCCTAGGCTAAAGGACCTAGCCATCTACCTAACCTAAGCTAGGCCCAAGGGTGAAGGCCAAGGGTATCGATCCTTGAACCTCTTGGCTACCACGAGGAGGCCTTAGCCACTAAGCCACCACTCATCACATGATGTAGAACGAGTATGTAAGACATTTGTATAAAGAGGCCATAAAATTTATAAACTTTTGTAAAATTTATAATTACATAGATTACATAATTATAGTAATTACTGTAATTTTTTTATTACTATAATTACTGTACTTACTTTAATTAGTCATTTCTGTAAATATTTTAATTATTAATTTCTGTGATTACTTTAATTATTATTTTCTGTAATTAGTAATGATTGTAATTACTTTAATTACTTTAATTACTTTAATGAGTAAGTACAATAATTAGAGTAATTGCTTATTAGTAATTAAAGCTACTATAAATAGAATAAAATTACAATCATTCACAATTTACTATAATTGTAAATTTAAGTAATTAAAATAATTAAATATTGCAAATTAATCAAACTATTTAATTATTGTAAATTATAGGAATCATAGTAATTGATTACTTTAACATAATTAGTGTTATTTAAAAATTAAAATACAATAATTAAAATTCCTCTGCTGAAATCAACAGATAAATGATCTTCCTCTGTTGAAATCAACAGATAAATGTTCCTTCTGTTGATTTGTGTCGCATAATGGATCCATTTCAACATTGTTTTTCCCAAATCTGTTGAAATCAACAGAAATTAGTTGATTTTATGTTGATTCGGATTGCAATTTCTTGTAGTGTTTTCACACATTCTACAACTCACACTTTGTAAGGATGAACATTTTTTGATAGTCGATTAAAGGAGAAAATTCGTAGAGATCCAAATCTTCAATTTGAAGAGGGTAATTCCTACTTTGGCTTCAATCCAAATTAAAAAATTAAAAAAAAAATCTTGGTTGAAGAAGAATAAATATGACACTAAGGAGGAAACTTAAGAAATTTTTGGCACTTATAGGGTTGGGGTGGCCCCAAATTTTAGTTCATTTGCATAGGTGCAATGAGCTAGGACAACATGGGTTCAAGCTATACAGCATAAGTGACATTGTTCTGAATGTCGCACGGTTGGGTCACTTAGAGCATTTTACAAATGACGCCAAGCATAATATAGGGAGGATTAAATTCAGTTGAAAGAAAAACCATAAAGGAGTTCCAAATAATGGAGGGTCCATTAAAAGTGAAATAATATGTATGAACTTGGATTTTGTATAAAAAGTAATCTGCAAATTATGATACAATATGATGGTTTAATATCACATGCAAGATATGTAGCACACTAACGCAATACATCACATGCTACACTGAATTGAGGGGTAAAAATTTATGACACCTATCATGGTGAGAGTGAAAATGCACCCAAAAGATCTATAATCTATTGACTTCTTAATTCTAACCTAATGGCCTCTTAGTCAGGGTCAGATACCTTCAATTTAGGGGTTGTTTACATCATGGACCCGAGCATGGACCATGAAGTCATCCTTTGCTCCTCTAAAATATGTGATTGGTGGTTGAACTCATCCCGGGACCACTTCGGTTTACATCAAGAACAAAATGTAAGAGTGACCATGGAACTAGAGGTTCCCAAAAAGCTTATTTTCAAGCCTATGTTGTCCACCGGTCCACAACATTTTGCAATGGGAGAGGCAAAAGAGGTTCTCTCACTACAAATGTTAGGGGACCATGGCAAAGAAATGTTGTTTATATATATAAGCATAAGCGCCAAATGTTTCCATGGTTACAAGGAAAGAAAGGGAGAAGGTCAAACATGAAGAAATTCCCCAAACTACCCTTTTTGACATATATTTATAAAAAAAACCTAGGACATCCATTTTTTGGTGCATGGTCTCTTCTCTTGGTCCACGTTCAATTTACACCTAATGAGGGGCCCAAAGGCTTTTAAAATGCATTTCTTAGAAATCGGATCATGGCAGTGTGACCATGAAGTGTGATCATGGAAAAAAAACCCTCTAACATGGAAAACCTTCATGGTCCATCATGTAAACAACCACTAAGTCTGGTGCAACCCAATTGAAATGAATTTACAACTTTAAACTTGAGAAGGGCATGTTTTTATTGCAACTCCCATGTTGCATGGTGTCATGAACCAAAACCCCCATTTGAGTTGTCATACTACTTAACAATTGACAATATATGTTATAAAGCTTGCCAAGAGTCATTGTTGCCAACATGGTGGAGTCAAAGCATACCGTACGTTAAGGGCAGGTTTGGCACAAAATAATTCTAAAAATAAATACCGAAGATTTTGGAAAATTATTGGCATTTTTTTCCGAATATAAAATTAATTATTTTTCAAAATTGCCGAAAAGTAAGAAATTTTTACTTCTCACCAGAGTTTTACTTACAGTGGAAGCATATGTGAATTTTGAAAGAGAGAAGGTGCTCCTTTTGTAATCAAGCTCACTTACATTAGTCCACAAAGAATATGGGTTAAGAAGTAGCAAGACTCTAGGTGAGGCTTTTCAAATGTGTTGTACACAAATTTTTGGAGTCCAATTGAGCATAGAAGATGAAGTTTTATAGAATTTTGTCCAACTAACAAAAGTTGAGAAATCAATCCTTCGTCCACCTCCAACAAGTTTTGTGTCAAAATAAGTCTTTATGCAAAAGGTATGGACAAAACATTGCAGCCGTGTAAAGATCAAAAAATTAAAATGCGTTCATAACAGTTTTTCGGAGCTCATTTGTGCATAGAAGATCAACTTTTTTGGAATTTTGTTGGTCTAAGAAAAGTTTAGAAATCAAGTAATCTTTCACCTCCAAGAAATTTTATGTCATTTGAAGACTCTATGCAAAAGTTATGCGTGTTATAAAAATGAAGTCTAACTCGGTGCTTCACCTCAAAGTTTACATATCCCATATGCATTGTTGAACACAACTCCACTCTACTTGCATAAAGCACAGAGCATTCTCAACTCTTCACTCACATCTTACTTGTCATTCAATGCAAGAGAGATGTACAAGATATAAGCTTAAATAGAAAATTAAAAATGAATTTAGGCTGAATTTTTAAAAATTAAAAGAGAAAATTGCTGAAAATATGAATATATTATTTTTAGGTGCCGAACCTACTTTTTGAACTTTAATTAATTATTCGGCTAACATGTGTCGAAGCTGCCCTTAACGTACGGTATGTATGAGTATCCTAATTGGTTATTGTGCGGCTAGTGGGCATCTGTGAGCCTCAGCCAAAACCTTGATACCCCCGGGTGATCCCAAGACAATTAAAGCACAATCAAGAATATATGAAATCAAGGCTTGGTATGGTGAACAAGATAGACACTCTTAAATCGGACATAGTAATAATCTACACACCTATACTTGAGATGCATGTGGTGAGGTGTGAATCTAAGAACAAACACCAAAATACATGTATTTGAAAAATATTGGACTACATGCTCAAAATATGCTCACCATTCTAAGTTCACTAATCAACTCGAATAGAATTTTGGGTTGATGAACTTAATGGAGTTCATGAATCATGTGTTTCATTTCTTACAAGAAGTGGGAGCAGAGAGAAAGGTATCCAAATAGCACACATCTACCTTAACCCTAATCAATTGTTTGGTTTCCTCGAGGACCCTAAAAAGCATAAGCATTCCACTGTAGACTCAATGCTTCCTGCTTCAGCGTTTGATAAACATGATTATTGTTGAAATGTTGTTGCCACATGGCAGTCTTTCATTGCGTAAAGGACCACTCAAATCTCAAGTGGAAGTTGTAGTTTGGCGTCCAAAAGGATCAATAAGGAAAGCACCTTATTCAGATGACGGGCGGTTGCATAACATTATTCAGATCCATAATAGTGTTCTATGGGACTGACAATATTCTATGGAATATTCCTCATGTTCACTCTAAATGTGAGGAACATTCCACAAAATAATGTCGGTCCCACTTGAAATAGTTGATAAATGTGGAATATTCTACTCCTGCAAAATCACCAAGTATTGCAATTACTATAGTTATTTGTGAAGTAAAGGAGATGAAACCATGGGTTTAGTCCTAATCCTTGAGTTTATGAGAATTTAACACGAAGTCACCCAAGTTTTCTTAGTGCTTAAATTACCATACACAAAGAGTGATGTTAGGCTATTAAAAACCGGCTTTCTAGCTTGTCCCACTAGGATGGGTGGGCTAAGCTAGCCTTGCATATGTAGGCTAATCCAAAATGTAAGATAGCGGGTTTCATGTGCATACCCTATATTAGATCCTAGAATTCTCTGAGAGTTTGAGAGATGGGAAGAGGAAGTCCCAAAAATTTCACCCGACTTCCAAAATAGGCTCCAATGTACAACGAGTTAATGAGGTCTTAAATAGAAAGTTATTTGAGAGACTTTACAGATAACTCTAATGGTGTCAAAACTTGGGGAGTTTATGGTAGTTTTCTACAATAAATTTTGAGTTTAGTCTTGCTAACATCTTTTGTTAACAAGAGCAAAGTATTTTGTGGCTCCAGGTTATGTTGTGAAAGCATACACCCATAAAATGTTGGGTTGTTTTGGGCGAATCCACCCATACACTCGTTCCTTGTTGGATGCCTAAACCCTTGCCTCCAAGGAACCAATGTATGGGTTGGTTCGCCTCAGCCATGTTGGGCTCATATTGCTCAAAACACTTCTCACAATAATGGACTAGTTTCATTTGTATTTTTCCACTTGAATTTTTGAGCTTGAATAGTGCATGCACACCGACATTTGTTTTATTTATTTATTGTAAGATGGAATCAATATTATCTAATTGAAAATATAGTTCAATGGCGTTCAAGTCACTATCAGTGTGTCTGTTTGGCAAAGTTCATTTGACGTTCAACTTCAAATCCAAAGAGTCACGTGACGTTTTCAAAAAAAAAAATGAACGTCAATTAACATCTACATTTTCTTCTAAAATGTCAACTCACATGCCTAGTAGTACATGCCATTTCAATTTCAAAAGTGTCAATGACATGTGGTTTTTTTCCTTCACAAGTCACTCTACATGTCAAATATTAAATCGTGCGTGTCAATTGATGTGCACTTTAATTTTGTACAAGTTTTTGCGTGTGAAATGTCAAAAACTTGCAAAACATTTATCAAAAATTCATACTAGGCACTATGTTTGTCAATTTTTGAAAATGATAAAATAATTACATTGAATTCTTAATTTAGTATGATAAAGAACTAAACTATAACTATCATTTAGTGTGGTCCACACTATTCAACATCAACCCACGTAAATGATCTTGTAATTATCACTAAGTGAAAATCAGAGAAGGTGCCATCGGACATTTCTTGAGCTATACGACAAGTCATAGAGGGGACTTCAACTAACATTGCACACCAATTTGAGCACCACACTAAACCATGTATTTTAACTAGGGATATCTCATTGTATGGCACCACGTGAAAAACACTAAAATCTAGTGAAGGAAATTAGTCGGGCTACTAAAATAATACAATCAAGAGTTTGAGGTAGTATGTTTTGTGACTCATCTGCCTAGGTGAGTTCGGTAAATAAGAAATGAATGCCCTAGTCAACAAGCGGAGAAACCACCAAAGCACAATTAGCAAAAGACTCGTGGAATAGAAGACTCGGAATATTCCAAGAAGCTTTCAAGGAACTTCCAAAAGGTGGCCATCGGCGGCCGTTGCAAGTTTTTGGTGGTAGAAGACACTACAATGCTCATCTTACCACCGTCACCGTTTTGGTATTTAGTGTCACCGGTTTAATAGTGTCACTTACCCTATTATTAATGTAACTACATGATTATGGGTTTTGGAGCGCTGACTAATATTTTGGTATTAGTATGCTCATAAATATCTTCCTCTTACATACTAAAATGTAAATAAATGACATTGGGTATCGGTATGCTCAACATTCTCTTGCTCTTGCATGCCAAGATGTAAAACCAACTTCTCAAGTTTTTTTCAATGTGCTACGCTAAATGTCATACCATCAAAATATCAGCCATTTCAAGAGGTTACTTATATTGACAAGCGATATCATGTTGACAATTAGCAAACATGACATTTCTAGGTCTCAAGCAACCTAGTTTAGATCCTTTTTGAATAGTGTGTATGGTTCTAAATACTGTAAACATTGTAGTCCTCTTCCATTGATGGTTTTATGAACTACAAAAATGGTAGTTTCTAAAGCCAAATTCTTAGATTTTATAAACCACTGTTGGGAACGAAACATTGGTTATACAACGTAGTTCTTGTAGTGAGAGCAACACATAACATTCGTCATCAACATGACCTTGTGTTGTGGCCCCCTGACATTTGACACCATATATGCTCCAATGACAAGCAAATATTCTTGTCATTTGATTCAATCAACCTGAATTTGTGATAGTCCAAAGCACTTTCGAGGCATGGGAATGGATCCTCAACTCTTCTACACCAAGCATTGTAGCTCTATATATAGTGCTACATGTAGGTAGTATCCATTCATAGAAAGGTGTCAAACAACTCTCGAGTCTAAATAAATGTTTAGTAATATTAGGGAGAAGCAAAACCACAACCATAAACATGATATTTTCTCTCACATTGTTTCTCCTGGTGTTTATTGTCACTTGACAGGTAGTGTCGCTTACCCTATTCTTGGGGGGGTCGCTCCCCCTTGTGTTATGTAACCACATGCGTACAAAGGATTATTTTTATGGGGGCTATTTATCTCCTTATTTGGATTTTAGGGAACCCTTTAAGTAGAAAAAAATCTACTTCACCAAATATTTGGCACTCTATAGGTAGTTCTAGAAGAAAACCCATCTATTTCAAGTGATGGTAAATTACGTATGAAATTTTGATTTACTCGTTCCGTACGAAGGCAAACATGGAACTCCAATATGGCATGGTGTAAATTCATGTTGCTATATATTGGTGAAAGAAGAGTGTACACATCATAACTAGAGCATGTCATGCATCTAAGTTAAATGTCAGTTTAGGAATTTGTAACCTAAAAGTCAAATCCACAAGCAATGCAGTTGGAATGAGGTCAATGACATGAGCAAGAACATAATCAATGAATGTGGCACAAAGACAACACACGCCAAGAAAACTGAGCCAGAAGTTCAATTGCAAAGCCTGAAGTGTTAAAAAACACAAAGAAAAAATGTATTTCACTAAATTTTTAGCAAACCACAAACATAAATCTCCATAGAGAATTTGTGCAGCCCCTAGAACAACCATAGAACTACAAACGAAGATGGAAGACTAACACAATAATGCATCCATTTGGAGAAGGAGTGCAACCTTTATCACAATGGTTGAGAAGTATTCATGAAGGCAGCAGATGAAGCCGAAGATTGGGCACCTCAAGCTGAGGAGAGGGTTGAGGAAGCTAATAGAAAAGTCGAAGAGTTGTTGCTAGAGCTTGAGAATATCACACAGTTTAGCCCACATAAGTATCATGCAACTCGAGAGTGACTTGCGAAATGCTAAGAGCAAGAGAAAGAGAAAGAGAAAGAGAAAGTAAAGCTAAGCATAGAAGGGAATGTGAGGCATGGAGGCGCAAAGGCTAAACCCTAATCCTAAACCCCAATCAATACTAAGTCTTCAGTCACAGTTTGACCCATCCATTAATATTCATTCAATTTTTCTTTCATTCATGTATTACATGTGAATATTTTTTATTTTTTATTTTTTTTAATGCTCCTTATTTTTTGTCACCCTAATTTCTTTCTACCTCAAACCTAAAGTGGGGGTTTTCCTCTTACACTAAATTATATATAATCACATGTTTTGTAATTTAAGGAGGCTATGGTAGATCCAAAGTTTATAGAAATTTTCCCACCAATGAATAAAAAACACCTTATAGTTGTTCTCACGTGGTTTCTACTTTTCGAACGGTGACCCCCCCAAGACCCTATTATGAGACCTATCTTAAGTTGCACTAGGCCAACAAAGTTGACCATTAGTGTAACCACACTACACTTGTCATTTGCATGCTCAACAATACACTTTTGTAACACAAAAACTATTATCTCAAGCACCCCAATGTGATATGCTAAATCTCAATGTGAAAGTAATCTTGCACTTCAAAAAATTACTCATCTAAACAAATAATGTCATGTGGATAATTAACGGATGTGATACTAATAAACCCCTAGGTATCTAGTTTAGGTCCTTTGCAAATAGCATACCTAACAAGGATTGCATAGCCTAACCACTTGCCCCCCCCCCCCCATGTGGCTAGATGTTTCAAAATCTACAAACCCAGTCTCAAGATGTACCCCTTTCATAGATTTTAAAACCATCTAGCACCTAGTAACAAGTGATAAGATCACGTGATTCAATGAGATGTGAAGTTCAACCTCATGATGTTTGTTGCAAAACCCACAACACTTCTTCTTATTTCAGACAAAAAGCACGAGTTATATGCCTTATGAATCAAGTCATTGGGAGAGCGGGCCCTCATGCATTCACGTTTCAAACTCGTTTTTATTTTTAAAATCAAGCCATGTCGTAAATTTCCGAATTATGTGTATTTTAAGCCTTGGTACGATTACATGAACACTTTGACATGAAGGTGTGTTTTGACATTTGACATTTGAAGATTTAGATGTGTTTGACATTTTGTCTAGTTTTTGACTCAAACCAAACATGCTTGGACTTTTATTAAGCCAATGCCCATTTGTTGTTAGTATGACCTAGAAACCACTCAAAAACTGGAGTGAAATTTGACAAACTTGATATAGGATTGGGCATTGTATTTAGCTAAATATTCGCCACTAAATTCAAACCAATTCCCAATGAAGTGAGAAAGTAAGACGTATGCTTGAATTTAAAGTCACTAAGCATTCATTAACTTGACATAGTTTGGCCCAGTTTCACGTGTCAAAGAATATGACAGCTCTTTGACAGGAACTTGAATTGCTTGGGTCAAAGGTCCTTGTAAATTTGTCCAAGTCCAATCCTTTATACTAGGACATGAATTGAGTATTAGATTCTAAACTTTGGAGCACCTTAAAACATAGAAATGAGGTTATTTAAGGTAAGAAGTCCAATTTTGGTGTTCTTGTTTATATACATAATATATTTCAATGTTGTGTACTTGGGTGTCAATCTAAGAATAGACACCAAATAGACATGTGATCAAATGAGGGTGACCCATGTGCACAAAACATGAAGAACGATTAAATCTAGGTTCAACAGTCAAAGTAATTAAGGGGATGTTTACACACGGGGAGTGCACCTACACTTGATTTAAGTATACACATGCGAGAACCCCCTATTTAATGGGGGGGGGGTTTATTTTACCTTCCTTTGTTGAATATTTTCCACCCTATAAGTAGCTAAACTTCTACTGGATGATATTTTCTAACCCGCTATCATTATTTATAAATTTTGCAGTCGCATAATTATAATCATCCTATCTTATTTATAAGTAGTAGAAATTTCATGTGAACAATCTGCACATACATTACACTGCGCATATTTTACTCTGCACGTTACACACATACAACCATCATATTATAAATTTTAGCATACTATTTATGGTTCTTGAACCCCCCCCCCTAGCAAACCCTAAATAAGCCAGCCAACCTTTTCATCGCCGGATGACAATACTTTTCATCCAAAGGCAACTGTTTCAACAAATCCATCCACATGTCCACATACATTTTGCCTATTTCTCATCCAATGCCACTAATGGCAAATGATTTATGTTGAACCTATGAATAAAAAAAAATCTAAACTTAATTGTATTTATACTACTTTACATCAAAATAAAAGAATACCACAACTTGAATTACACTGTACATTATATATAATTCCCAAATTCGCATTAAGAGGACGCTATTGTATATCCAAGAAAAACGTAAAAATTATGTGTCTTGAATAAAATCCACCCCACATTTTCTCACAAGTGGTTTTCTACATTTTTGCTAGTGCCCGCCCCTAGTGTTTATATGATTATTTGAGAAGAAAGAAAAATGTCACTTTGATAATGAAGATATTGATAACAAGTCCAAATATTGTGAGAAAAGTGGTTGCAACCTTGATTTGAGTTAATCTACTAATCATATTGTATTAATCATTTTATCTAAAATAATCTAGGAGAAGTGGGCTAAGTAGGAAACATAACCATTGAAGAAGTTGTCTATCTTGATTTTAGACCTTATTTTTAGGGTCCGGTCACATAGATTTGGGACTCGCATGCTTGCACTAGTTAGTTGCCACCTAGTGATCTTGGTACATGGGCAAATGACAAATAATGTGGGCCATGCTAAATCAAATGTTTTGTGCATTCATGTCTACATATTATATTGTATTATAGCATGTAATTATAGTGATCTTCATGACTTGTCATGTAATAGTCCCACACCCATACCGCCCAGTTAGGATAAATCAAATGTTGACCAATTTAAGAGACAAGTTAAGATTGACTAGCCAAAATTTACTTGACTTGTCCAAGTCTTAAACATGACACTAATTAAGAATGTTAGGATTATTGTGGCCCACACCATTACTATTCAATAATAACTGATCTAAATTGAATAATATAACTAACATTGGTAATGATAGTATGCATAAATGTCAAATTATTTTATGATTTAGAATATATGTGAATTTGGGATGCTTTAAGAGCAGTGTGGCTCACCTAGTATTGGAAGTGAGAAGAGATGGAGAAAACAAGAGGTGAGCATGGGAGGCATTCAAGGAAAAAATTATGGGCTAAGCAACAATTGGTAAAACACCTTCCAAGTTCTTTAGCATTAGATGTATGGATGAGTTGAGAATTCTAACTTCTACTTTGATCAATTTCAAACCTAATTTTCAATTAAGTGGTGTAGGTGTCATTGATTAGCTTCCATGTAGGCTACTAGCAAGCTAGTGGGTACATGTTCACATTGCACAACCTCTAGCATTGGGGAGGATGAACATATTGATTTCTATGCATAGCTCAGGGATTTTATTTTTAGCCAAGTTAACATCTAAATTAGGACTAGAAACCCCAAATTTATTCTATTGAAGTCAATTCAGTATGAAATTGCAATAAACGTAGAGGGGCAATTTTTAACTACACACCCAATAGTAGGCGTTGGGAAATGAGATCCTAGGCTAACTACCTCATCATATGTTTAGTCGAATTTGAGAAATAATTGGTTCAAGTTCAAGACTTCAAGAAAACTACTAATATAGTTTCGACCCAATGTAATTTACATGGGTCAAGACTCAAGAGACAACCTATTTGCAAAGGCAACCTATTTGTAGCTTTGAAAGGAAATATCTAAATTGAAAGGATTGCCAATGTTATCACATTAACTTAAAGGGGACCACAAATCCTTGGCCAATGCACACTCCATCCATCTTATAAGGGTTATCAGTGCTCTAGAAGTTGCAACATGTATGCTAAGAGGTCCTCCAAATATTTACCCTCTACATGTTTGTGGTTGACTCATCCCAACTCAATCTCACTAGGCTAATGTGAAGTCTTTGATGCTAATTTTGTGCACAAATACTCTCTCTCTCTCTCTCTCTCTCTCTCTACTTTGTTTGTTATGTGCCTATAAAAGGACCTGCCCAGTAACTTAATATAACCCCAAAGTAAATTTACTTTAGGGTTAAGTTGGAGTTACCTAACAAATATCAGCCATAGATTGGGATACTTGCATCAATGGCCATGAATAGTTACCTAATCATATATCAAGAGAAAGAGGCAAAGAGAGCCTCCTTTCGCAAGTTAAACCGCATGAGGTAGTTTACCCTAAGTAACTTCCGGGTTTAGTGAGATTTGTGCAAACTAAGTTTGATGGAAAGTGTGTGTGACTTACCTCTATTTCAAGCCACACAAGGTTCAAATGGCTAAGGAACAGATAGAATACTCTATGACAGTATAGGTATTCGATGATGCAAAATGTATGGTTATGCTGTAAGTAATTGTGTGACATTGTGTGACATAGATAACAATTGGGTTTCTGTTGTTATTCACCTTGTGTACGTTACTAACCCTCTCTTTGGATTTGGTTGGTGGCATGAGCACATGTCAGGCAAACCCTTCACAAATTTGACGGCATACTTAGGTTTTGTATTTCATCTTTGATTAAGAATAATATGTGCATTATGTTTATGTATTCCGTAGATATGAGGAATGCATAACATACTTTGGCTTATGATAGAACGTTGAAGTAATGTTGAGTATGTCTTATACCTTTTTGAACTTGATTTGGTATACTATGGATATGAGGTACATTTTTCTACTTAACTGAGATAGAGTGTAAAATTGTAGGTAGTGTAGACTACTTAAATGTGGTAACACCTTCTTAGATACATGCAATGAGGAAACAATGACTATGGTGAGAGGATAGTAATGCAAAAGTATGGTCAAGATGCTTGATCCCACCCACCCTCCCGGGTTTCAAAAGATACATTGATATATAGAAGAATGGCTTGGCCTCTAAACAAGAGGATGTTGTTTGAACGGACTAAACTTGAAAGTAAGCATAGAACGGATCAAGAAAAACCTCTCTCTCTCTCCCTCTCTCTCTAGTTCTTGACTAATGCCATGTTACATAAAAATTCAAGTTTAAACTCTTACATTAGTAGACTTAGCAAAGGTCTCCTATGTAAAACAAATGATATAAACTCTGATAATACTATATCTACACACATGGAAAGAAGTCATACTTACCATGGAATGGATGTAACAGAGATATAGATGAATGAAGTAAAAATAGGGTTACGAGAACTTACCAAACGTAAGTACTACAATATAAGCCCTTAACCCTAAAAAAGACCTCTTTTTTGCCATTCACGCAAGTGAGAGGTGTGGCAAGCTCTGGGTATACACATTAGGGTAATAAATATGTGCTTGAAGTAAGAGTAACTAGGGTTCATCACCAAGAGGAGTTTTCTACTTGGAGTAACCCAATCATGGCAAAAGAACATGTTTGAACACCCATATGTTGTTTTACAATGAGTGTTGGAGGTTGAAATGTTTTGTTGCATTTGAAATGAACTAAGTGTGTGTGACATGGATAACAACTGGGTCCTGCTGTTATTTACCTCATGTACGTAACTAATCCTCAATTGTTTGTTGGTTGGTTGCATAGGCACAGGTGAGGCAGGCCCTTCACACAGTCAATGCAGTGATGTATTGTGATTATGACATTTTATGCACATATATTGGTTGAGGTTATTAGGAACTTCTCCTTAGTAAGTACAACATACATGTGGTGTTATATTTAGATGTACTTGATAAGGAGGCAAGAAGGTTGGCAACTAGCTTCCAAAGCATGGGATAGTTAAAATCATACATGGGGAGATGAATACCATATGATAGCAAAAAATCCAAATAAGGTATGTATTCTTGCAAGGCAAACTAGGTATGCAAAGTGTGTATGTGTAGTACAACACATACTATGAGACATTAGGCAAATGACTCTGTTATGCAATGTGGTACTATACTATCAAATAGGAAAAGGCAAGAAACATATATAGAGAGAGTCTTGAGGATGTTCCCACCCACCCACCCTTGTATTGCAGAGAGGAAGAAATTGAAGGATTTAGCCTCTGAAAAGAGGAAGTTCAAACTTTAGGCAAGCTTTGAAAAGTCAGCTATATAGATATGAATTTTAAGGGGTTCCCAACATTTTCACCTTCGACTTATATTTGGTACCACAAACCCTTAGTGAGCGCACACGCCACCCATGATTTCTTTCCCCAACACCTACCATGAGAGGTGTAGTGGAAATATGCCCCCTATGAATTTACATCAAATGCATCTTAAATTAAGTTTCATATAATACACTGGACTCATTGACTTTGCTTCAGGATTAGATTTCATCTTTAAACAGGAACCCGCAAGATTTAAACTACAATTAGCAATTTCACCCTCCTCGTTGGTAGGTATTGTGAACTTTTACCCTCTACCCATGGGTCATGTTTTGTAGCATCTACCATGGACGAGACCAAAAGAACAACCCCTATGGCTACGTAGAACCCGATGATTCATATTTTGAACCAAATCAATGCCCAAATCAGCATCAAAGACCCCAAATTAGACTCTTGAGTATGTAAGGGACAAGTTTTTACCACACACCTCATGGTAGGAGTACCCCTTTTGTCTTTTCCTCCAGCTTCTCTATGTCTCAAAAGACCAATGCATTTGCATTGGCTGAGAGCGAGACTCGTCCCTGAACCACTTTTCGTGAATACCAATAACTTCGTATATGCCAATTGTAGGACATGCAGTAGAGTGAATGGTGGAATCACATGAGCTTATAACTGAATCCAAATATGGAAGTGGCGAATGGGAAAGGCACACGCCGGGTTTTAATGATATTGAAACCTTGCTCCCTTGGAATGCTCACCTTGCGGAGGGGCTTCTTCTTCTTCTTCTTTTTGGCACAAATTGAATGGAATTTAATTGCAAGGAAAGAAACGGTACGAGCTTCTCCAAAAACCTAGAAAAGGCCAAGGGGAAAGTAAGAAAAGATGTTCATTTGGGGTCAAATCTTCCAAGTGACTTCTAGATTATTATGAGTGACAATAAGTCCTTTAACACAACACACCAAGTCCACTTCATTAAGAACATCTTGAGAAGCAACATCCGGAGCTTTTCCGAGGTCTTTAAGCCTAGGTTGCCACCCGATTCAACCATAATCAAGCAATGCATCCCACACATCTTGTGTGTTTTCTCCACAAGCCAAGACGTGTTATGTAAAATCAAGTCATTCCGTTCGCGCCAAACGATCCATGGGAGGAAACTCCTTAAGAAAAATCAGAGTGTACTAAAAGACTTCAATACCTTAATGAGGGGCTTATCAAAGAGGCGTTGCATCATTGAATAAGAGTTTCAGGGACCTGAATTACCTCTTTTAAAAAAGAAGTTGCCAAATGATATTAACATGATACCGCCAAACCCATTGGACAAGCGGGCAGTTGAAGAACATGGATTCCATTTATTCCACTTGGTTCGGACCACAATATGTGCAACTCTTGTCAATGGTGACCGAAATCCGCCCGTGCAATTTGTTCATTGCCACCACCCTGTGAAGGATTGACCAAAAGAAGGTAGCTTCTTTATGTGTTTTGTGTTTGTGCCAGATGAGGTACCACCTAGGGAAAGTTAAAGGAGGGATCTCATTCTTCCATTTCTCATAAATTAGTTTCTTGAGAGCCACTTGTGTAGTGATCCAAGAACAACCAAGTTTAGTGGAGCATGCCAATAAAGGGGTCACCTCAGGGCACCACCATCTTGCATGGTCAATGTAGAGTTGATATGAAAAGAAAATGTAAATTTAGTTTGGGCAACTCCACATGTCAACATGTCAACCCTCACCCTTGTCATCCACCTTGAGAAAGTAGTAGGTGGTTCCGCATTCCTCGCATTGGGCTGCACCTCAATAAGAGTGAAATATTGCCATCCAACTCGAGAGTTAGGGAAAGTTCTCACTACAATCAATTGGAGTGGACCCTTACAACAATAATATGTGTTGACAATCTAGAAATTCCACCCATAGAACACACATTTGCACCCCGATTACAACCAACCATCCAAGATAAATACAACCTCAACATAACCACACACAACCCTACAACCACCATCAAACCATACAAAGTAAACACATCAAACAAATGGATAAACACACCAAAAGCAACATACCCCCCCCCCCCCCAAATACCGTCCATTCCACTAGAATGCTATGTTGTAAACCCACTAAAATATGACCCAAAAAAGAATATACGTGGATGGTTTTTTTCATACCGCTTGATGACAAAGGCAATGAAAACATAGTAGACACCCTAATTAATAATATGCAAAAAGTAGAAAGACTGCCAAAATTTCATAACATACTACGCATAAGACTATATGCCATTTGGCTAGCCCTAGCCAAAACACAAAATGTACATCATGACATCTACATATTTACCAACGACCTAAATAGTATCTCACGGGGGGATCACACCCCCTTACATTTCATAACCACGTGCGATAAAAGTTTGCTACCCTATATTACATGCCATAGATAAATTTTAAAATTATGATATTTTTTCTACATACACATAACCATTGATAATATATTTTTATATATTTTTATATTTTTAGTCATCTTCATTTTTTGTAGTAATTTGTTTAGTTCAATGTTGCGTCATTCTAGTTAGAAACGGTATGTTTTATAAAAAAAAAAAAATCATCAAATTTGGTTACCAATTTTTACTATGTAATAGATACTATGTATATCTACTCATGAAAAAAAAATCATAAACTTTTGAACCATTTTGGTGATGCTTTATGTAAAAAGTAGATTTTGTTTTATCGCACGTGGTGTTCAACTTGACAATGAAGTGCACCCCCCGTGTAGTATCTACCTCTATGCAACACAACCAACCCGACAAACTCTTCATAGCATCAATAGTCCACCTCATCACTTGGTTCCCACATAAAATTACAATCTAAATAGTCCAAACCCACACATGCATACATGGCAATGAATAAGCCAACATACTATTTAACTATGGTACAACACATTGTCACCCTGATACCACATATAGTATAGCTAAGTTGCCTACGACAACTAACTTAACATGGATAATACAATCCTGAAAACATTCATTAAGAAAGAACATATTGACTCACGGTCACGAAAGCTAAACAAATTCATTACACTGAAAAATAGATCTCCAATGACCAAATCCATCATAAACTACCCAACTCATTCTGGATAATACATCAAACCACTAATGCCCAAATCACACGATTACTAAAGTTCAAACTAACCCAACACATGGGAAACAAGCCATCAAAACTAAACAAGACAAATTTAAGCCCCTTGTAGCCACAATCCAAGCACAAGGATGGGCAATAAACCCACTCATGATCATTATCGCTAAAGTTCGCGGTTCCATCTATACACAAAACATTGCAATACTCATAAAATTATAGATATTCCCTAAAATTGTAAACAAAACAATGAAAAACATTCATCATATTGCCATACAATACCTAACATACTTAGTCCTCAACAAAAGGAAATTAGATAACAAACAAAAACCTATCCCACCATCCACATAAGGCCCTAAGGGTCATCTATTGAGCTCGGGGGGGGGGGGGGTAGGCATTGGTTGGAGTAGCAATATACGTGCGAACAAATGATAGGGTATTTCAAAAACATGGGGGCAAAAAATTATAAATGGACTTAAGAGTAATATAGGGTATCAAAAATGGCATTGGACATCTTTAAAGTACTATAGGGTATGGAATAATAGGTATTTTGGAATTATAAGTAATGCAGGCCATTTTTCTATTAACCCAAAGTAGAAATGTACATAATGATAGCATGTGAAAAAAAAAGAGAATTGAAAGTAATACCCCCCTATAAAATAGTGGTTGTTCGCACCTATATCCTAAACTTTTTAACACATTGCTCCCCCCCCCCCCCTTGAGCTATTGAGAATATCTTACTACCTAAAATGAGCCCACATATTGCAAGGATAGGTAGTGAACTCTACCTCTAAAACAAGGGGGCTCTATTATAGTGTAGGACCAACATGCTCAAATTCGCGTCAATGGCTCATCACAAATGTTCATGTTTAGACTCTTCTTTTTAAACCCATACCGCTGACTTAAGAATACCTAATATGAACAATCAATATTAACAATCAATTTATCTTTGATATGGTTGGCTTCAATGTGAATTTTATAACATGGTGGGAAAACCAAAGATATTCATGTCACTAACCTTGTTACTTTCCTCAAACAATATCAAAGTTTCAACTGCTTCAAGATACATTAACCAATATTAGTAATAGAGAAGCCCAATTGGTTGTTTGAGATGGTGCGCAGTGATATGTGTAATTAGGTTGCTCCATTCTAACTTACCACATTCCACATTATTTTGAGTATTTATTAGCACAATAAAAAAAAAAAAAAATTCTTTTTACGATGGTTGCTACACGTGGATGAATGATCAACTTTCCGTTGCTACACAGGGACAGAAACTTTTTGGGCTTCTTAGGCACTTAGGGCTTAGCATCTCACGGCCTCTCGATGCTTGTCCACATAATCACTATTTAGCACTTCTAGCGCATCAAAGTGAGGAATTCATCTTTGAATTTGGTGCACTTGTGGAGGAAATCGTGGACCATGATGCCGGTATTGAAAAGAAGAACCCCCTATCAACAAGTACAACGTTCCCTTAGGCTCAAAGAATAGTGATTGGTAGACGTACGATTTGCATGGGTTTAAGTAACCATACGTTTGATAAGTTGGTTGAATTTGTTGTCACTTATTGATATACCTAAGTGATGGTGACTCCAACGGTGAGGGCCCGGTGAAATAGTCCGAGATAGATTTGATGTCACATGGTTCCTCTAGGGTCCAAACCAATGTTGAATCTATAGATATTGTCATTGTGTTTTTTGGGTCAAAGGGCAAAGATACCTTGCTTGGATTTTACACCCGTCGCTAAATGGTGCCCTTTCCGTGGACAAATTTTGGCAGCACGGAGTAGGAACGGAACTCACCCTTTGTTTTCTTTCCACCATTGAACCAGTTTCTCACATGCCCTTCGAGCCAAATTCTCCATCGAGACAATTAGCAAATTCAAATCATGTCCATAGCCATTTGCCTCATAAAAATCGGAGCTCGTTTGAATATCTTATTCACTATCAAAGTGGAGATCCTCGTTCTTTCTCATGGAATGCTCATATACCAAGCTTAGATTATTTCTCGGGTTAACCAAATAACCCAACCTTCACCCCTAGTGTATTTACCACCACCGACAATGTAAGCTTCTTAGGAACTTCTCATTTCGGTGATAATCTAAAAAGCGATGCTACTTTAGTTCCATCGATTTTCGGAACCCTATATATATGCATATGCACAGAAGTTATCTTCCCGATTTCGAATCCCGGAACCAAGCACAAAAATGAATGGGCTCAAGGCTCAAGGCATGAATAGGGGCATGCTCGCAAACAAACACATAAATGCTTCCAAAGATTTAGCTCGCAAAATTGGTGTCACCGATCTATGGCGGGTGTAGATTGGGCATGTTGATTGAACAACGGTGTTGTTTGGGACCATGTTCTTGTAACCTAGTGGAGTGATGTAGCTTGATAGTGATGACCTTGATGTTGAGTAGCAATCCTTGTGAATCATCTTTAAATAGAAAAGATTCTACAACACTTTCTCACACAACATCACCCACCATATATAGCTTCGGTGCTTGCTTTCAAATGAAGGTATATATGTGGCGCATTTACGTTTTTTTTACTAATAAAAAGATCCGTGCCTTCAAATACATAACATTATTCATATCCATGGCAATGTTCTGTGGGACAAACGATATTCCATGGAATATTCCAGGTATATTACCCACATCTAGACTGAATGTGGGTAATATTCGGGAATATCTTCAGTCCCACATAACATTGTCATGGATCTGAATAACGTTATGTAACTTGGTGAACTCCATGTAAGTATTTGTGGGTTTAAAGTTATGAGTACTTGATGAGTTACGTAGGCTTTTCGGTTGTAAGACAATTTTTGTTCTGATGAGCACATGTAGATTTTCGATGTGTCAAGAGATGAGATTAAAAATTTATTTGTTAAGAATGATATTGACATCATAATACAACAGACATTTGCGTTCTTAGAAAAAAAATTATGGTGTAATTCTTGAATTGTTTATAGGGTGGATGGATATATAGATAGATAGATAGATAGATTCGTGAATAAGGAGCTTGTTAGTGTCCCATTTCAGAAGTGAGCTCTATTAAGGGATTTAGTTTTTAGTTTTATTCTTGGGTACAAATTGATTGCATTCAATTGCAAGAAGGTACTCACAAGCACAACCACCAAGGGGAAAACCCCACAGTGGGACCCAAGGGGTATGAAGAAATATTGGCCATCTATGGCCTAATCTCTTAAGTAACCACTAAATTACTTCTAGTAGCAATAACATCTTCAACATACCACATTGAGTCGATGTGAACAAGAATATCCTCATGGGCCACATCCGGAGCTTTAGCAATAGCTTGAATCGTCCTTTGCCATTCAATTATACCATATTTTGTGAGAGCATCCTAGATTAACTAATGGGCCTTTTCATTGACCACTTATTGTCGTTGAAAATCGTATCAATTTTTTTGTCTCCAAAGTATCCATAGAAGAGCATTCTTAAGGAAGGACAAGATCTTATGAAATTTCTTAAGAGACTTATCCAATTTCTCATCAAAAAGACATTGGAGCATGGAAAATAACATTTTTGCAAACCATATTCATTTGTTTAACAAAGAGTTTTCACATATTGTTGGCGGCATATCTCCAGACATGTTGTGTCAAAGGGCAACCAACGAATTTATGCTCCATTGTCTTAGTGACGGACCACAACGAGGCAACTCTTATCTACCTCATTTGAAATCTAACCTTGCCGATCCTTAACCGTAAGAGCTTTGTGAAGCACCGATCATAAGAAAGCAATTTATTCATACGCTATGTGTGTGTGCCACACTACACTCCATCTCGGGATATCAAAGAGGAATACAATGCTCCCACTTTGTCTCAATAGGTCCAGTAAGCTCCAACCATGTAGTGATCCGGGTACTTTCCAACTTGGCCATGTAATCTAGATTCGAAGTTGTATCCAACCACCGTCACCGAGTTGGGTGAAATACAAACTATCTAACTTCCCAAAGAGCAATTGAAATTGGTGCTTAGCCACCCTACGAGTCAAGGTGTCCACCCTCGCACGGCCATCTAACCTTGGAAAGCTTCAACCACTATAATATGTTCCAACTTGGAACGTACTTCAGAGAGACTTAAGAGAGAGTAAGGTACTGAAACCCAACTTGGAACTTAAGATATTGCCCATAAATTGCACATTACATTGAGCTTGCCCAAATCTAAGATCCTCATTATACCAACCCTTGACAACCCATACATGACACACATGTATGAAATCCTCCGCATTTGTAAACAAAATGACCTATTCCTTTGAGTCTAGAGCCATTTCCAATGGTCAAAGCATCCGAGTCTTAAATACCTTGTAATTTCCACAAGCCTAGGACCAAAAGTCCATGTAATCCAAGGCAAGGAAGAATTTCAAGTAGGCACCCACCCGCTTAAGAAAATCATTAGGACTAAGATCCCAAATATCTTTGAAGTATCTATGGCCTTTCTTATACATAACAAAGGCTCTGTCCATGGTAAAGCCAAATTTAAAAACCTTGGTACTCAACATACTACCACAAAGTAAGTTGAGGAATGTCTTCATAATCCAAAGAAGGGAGAAACTGAAGAGCGGTGTGTAATCATCTTCCATAATTGCCCAATATGATGCCAAACCTTCATGCCACAAATTTTAAGGAACAAGATCGATGGAGACACAACCATAAAGAAGATGGACTCTATCCTCCATGATTGGAAGGTTTGAGATAAGAGATAAGATACCTTAAGATAATATGAAGGTTGTATTGTCCCGGAAGTAATATTTGAGCCATCCATTTGTACATCAAAGCACTCACAACCACCTTAGGAGAGGCGAGGCTCAGTTCTCCAACCTTCTTCTATATAATACAATCCACTTGACTAACCCATGCCCGCGTAATGTTACGCATAAGGGCTTTGATCTTACTCAAGACCTTTCTTGACCCCACCCACATTGCAATGAAGTACCAAAGCAAGGACATCAACACATGGTTAATAATCAAGGTGCGGCATGCTAGAGACAATTTGAGACTTTCTCTTGTCTCAAATTAATATATGAACCACAACAACATGGTCTAATGTTTGGGTCGTCCTACCTAAACCATCTTGATATGAGTTCTTAATTGGGTTCTTGATATGAACACCCGCTTCAAAGTGTTTGCATCTTACAACATTCTCCAATATCTATGTGATTTTATCCATGTTCTTATATTTGTAACTGTCTCAAAATACCGAAAAAGTCCCAAATTAACGAATATAGTGATCAATGGTAATGCTCCAGCGTTTAGGTTTCCATGTGACTCTATCAATGTCATGGAGGTCATGATGTAAACTAAAAGGGGTGCCAAGGAGCTTGGACAAGTCTCCATGCTCCGCCCATTTTCATTGATAGTCACTCATTCAACCCGGTTTCAAAACCATGTGACCACACCGATTTGCCACGCTCTCCATCCATCCAATTGATCGCCAACGTTGTCGAGAAGTCTCATAAAGTTGTCTACACCCAGTTTCTCCATCTTGACAGTATAAGATGTATCATCTGCACATGGGTTGATGATTTGGTGCACATTGCTATCATGAAGCACGATGCTTTGGAAAGAAATTGTTGCAGATGGTGGTCGTAAACTGCAGTGTTGAGAGATTCTGCCACAATGATAAAGAGATAAGAACCAATTGACAAACTCGACGAACACTTTCATGCGATAATTAAGTATTCGTAGCTTGATTGTTAATGTTGATCAACACTGCGGTGGTGGTGAAACAAGATTCTCACCATGTGAATAAAACCTTCCAGTATACCTAATTTGCTCATTACTTCAAACATGAAATCCCAAGTGCTCCAATCTATCATATGATCTACTAACATCAAGTTTAAAGAAAACTGGATCTCTGGATTCATGTGCCCATTGAATCGACTCATGAATTAAGAGGATTTATCATAATATACGGAAGCAGGAGGAAGGCCGTTTGATTGCTATGGATCACTTCCACCAGCGAAGGTTGAAGCCGTCATTGCAGCGTTTTGGCATAGTCTTGTATGTCATGTTGAGGAGTCTGATGAGTCTCCAGTTGGTGATCCTTCTTTAAACAGGAGTGCGATTGATCTCTTGGTGACTTTTGGAGGGGAATGTTCTTATAGAAGAGTTTCAAAGGAGCATTCTTTGAATTTCATCACCAATCTGTTCTTCATGGAAGTATGAATATCCATGTTAAGTTTGGAAGGGGGGGGGGGGGGGTTAGAGAGTTGACCTTAAACTCAGGTGACTTAGGCACCTCCTGTAGAATATTCAAAGATTTGGGCATGTGAACTTCAAAATTTATGTGCTTTCAACACTTCAATAACTATGGAAGATGTTAAATTACTTGACATGGTAAACATGTGCATTCATAGTGTGCAAATGGTTAATTTGAAGCCAAGATGGTAATGTCAAGTAGTACATTTTACATGCATTTAGATGCCAAATGTAGTGTATTGCGTGTATTTTACACGTCCTTTGAAAACCATGTCATTTTATTTGTTACTCTCACTACGAAACAAGCTTATTGAATTTCTAATTTCAAATCCTCAAAATGTATCAGAAATCGTTTGAAAAAGAAGTACTCAGTTTACACCCAATCTAACCCACACATAGGGTATGCATGGCCCCTGCAAGGGTTGCAGGACAAGTGACAATTGATGCATACGAGTGTGCCTCTCATACTATACCCGTGTTAAAACACACACAACGATCTTTAAAGCTTTTGTGGTCCATTTACAGTAGCTCCAATTGATGCAAGCCTCATTCACACTTGCTGCTACATGGACAAGTCACAACGACTACTCTAACTCACATGGCACACTAAATCCGGTGTAAAAGTGTACGAAATGTAACTCGCCATGCAATAACAAAGGGTTAGACCGCAATGCAAGGGTTGACAATGCAAGGGTCTCAATTGCCTCACCGACCGGAGCAATGGGTGGAAATAAGGTTGCGGGGTCCCACGATGCTTCGCGAATCCCAACCCCTAGCTACCCAAACAACAAACAACGTCATAAGAGGAGTGAGAGTGTGCGTGATTGGCACCAATTTGGGTTTTGAATTTGATTGAATATTGGTATTCGGTGAAGCACATGCAACCTCGACCTCCAAGTACTTTGTATGAGCCAATTAGCCGGGTCCCCTCAAGCTTCAAGGCACTCCAAGTGGCATGGGTCGTGGCACATGATCCAGGGTTTTGAGGTCTAATAAGTGGGGGGAAAGTGGCATCACCTTGAGCTAGTGGTGTGTTATTTGAGTACTTCTCTCTCTGCACCAATGAATGGCGAGAACCGACCGCTCGTTATACATGGAGCTTGAGGAAAATTCGGTTGGAGTCCAAGACTTCAGGAGACTTTCGGATCGTTTTAGAGGAATCTATGGAATATACCTCAAATGAATGAAGAAAACATGAAAGATCACAACATGTAATCAGTTGAACTTGGAAACACTAGGATTTTGACCGATTATGCCCAAAAATCTCCCCAGATAGTGCTACGCAACCACTTCTCCTAGGATATGGAGCACACAATTAGTGCAAGGTGATTGGCATATCCAAATTTTACCTCGTGATTTTCAAAGCTCATGTGAATACCTTATTCATTTTCAAGTCAAGATTCTCGTGCTTGTTAAGTGGTCGTATATGCCATCTCAATTACATTGACTATTGCCTAGAGTGGTTGGCATTTTTTGAACACGTAATCTAATCTCTTTTAAACACGTATGTTTGGTGTCCGTTCTTAGATCCACACACCACTCAAATATAGGTGTCTAGATTCTTGTTGTGCTAAAATTAGGCGTGTCTACCTTGCAAGTTGGAATTTTGAAGCCCATTTCGTATGAGTACCACTTTTGCTTCAAACTTCAATGTTTGCATTCACAAAGCAAGTTGGTTTAATATACACACATGATGGCAATAATGCATCATATGGCCACCGCTTTCTTTCTTTCTTTCTATCTATCTCCAATGCCTTACTTTTGAATGTGTACAAATCAACAACCTAGGTTGTGGATGAAGAGATCGTGCAAACATAGACATATAAGGTAGACATTGCTAATTCGGCCATCCCCCCTTAAATAGGATACCTACATTTTTAATAGTATGCGGCTTTCTAATTAAACACCTAAATGGCACATGTTTCGATGAGATTGAAGAGCGTGTGCAGAATATAGACACCAATCTAGGTTCAATACTGAACAGAATTGGGAGGATTTATGCGGCCGTTTAAGGAGCCCAAGAATCTTCACTTGAGGCCTTTATATCTTTTGTAACTCAATTCCGATTCTAAAACTTGAAATGAGACAATTGTGATGAATTGCAATTGCTAATTGGATGAGACAAATCCCAGTCAAATCCAATGTCCATGAATGCTTGTGGAGTTGGAAGAAGTCCACATTAGCCATGTCTACCTTATATGATGGTTATGTGGACTACATAATTGACGAGAGGAGAGTCACAAGATTGAGACATTTACCCTATACTCAAGTTATTTATGGGAGATAGTCGACCTGGTTGTGGAAAACAAATGGGAAGGTTATAGATGAAATGATTTTTACATGGACATAAATAACACAAGGGAGTTGTTGGAAATGCTCTCCACTTGGATAACCGACCAATTATGAGCTACTATGTGATGAACAGTCATGGGAGTTCTGGCCATAGATTTTTGTGACAATTGCTCAAAACCCCAAGTGTTAACCTTAGAATGTCGGCATTGATTATTTGTTTGCTCAACCCAATGGCCCATTGATGTCATAATGCTTAAGTAAATTATTGAGGCCTTAAAGCGACACTTTAAGGGGGGGGGAATCTATTTCAAGGAGTTTAAATAGATTGGAAAGATTTCAAACAAATTCCATATATTAGCAAATCTATACAAAATTTACAAAAATAAATCTTAAAATAAAAATAAAAATTATGCAACCTACAAAATTCTCAAAGTCATCTGAAGGAAAGAGCCTTTTACTCTCCAATAGGGGGGGGTTGTAGTAAGTTTTTTCTCTCAGTTAAATAACCCAAAACCCAGGGTACAGACTCTCAAGGAAGGCTTAACTAGTGTCTATTACAGGCATTTGTCACATTATAGTTCATTAATCAAACAATAAGGTTACTATCTTCACTCTAAATCATGACTGGTATGTCTTTTACTCTCCTTTTCTCTCTTGGTTTCCTCTCACTGTGTCTCATTCAGTGGGGTATGTGTGTCAGTCTCAGTAGTAGCCATCTTGTCATGAGATTGTATAACAATAGTCTTTCGAGAACAATAATCTTTGAGTATCACAATTGTCTTTGGTAACCATTGGCCAATGCATCTTCAATTTGAAACAATTCCTTCATTATTTTGGTCAATGTTAATTCCAATACAAGACAAAGTGTTTATTCATTAATTCTAGATTTAATCATTACTCACAACTTATGCAACTAACAAAATTCAACGGTCAACTATAGTCTTGGTCGCCTTGCACAACCTGCAACAACAACAACCAGGGTAACACACAAGACAATAGTTGATCTGGTTAGCTTATCCTTTTATACTCAAAGATCAAGTCTCTAGACCAAGTTTCAATTTTCAACTTAATTAAGATTAGAACAACTCATGCCTAGGTATCATTTATAATCCAAAGTTCATGCTATCTTATGTTCGTTTAATCCCTCTCACAATCCTCACTTCTTCCTCTAATCAACTGATCAGAAGTGATTGCTCATCACTTCAGTTGATTGAGTTCCTCTCTTAAATTCCATTCTTCCCAATTACAAACCTATCAGCCTAAATTCAGAATTCAACTATAATCTCATGTGGATGAACTATTAGCTTTCTTCATCATGGGCTCTCACAAGCTTCAACCATACTCAATAGATTTTCTCATAGTCAGACACTTGGCCTTACGGCTTCTTTACAACCTATAGTAGGATTCAACTATAGTCCATAGTTACACTTCAGACAGGCTAACTTCCTAACCTTTCAACTCCCTTCTCTCGACAATCACGGTATCAGACTGTATTGGCGATGCGGGATCCCTTCCCTTGTTCACCGCACTCGCTCTTTCTCTGATAACTCTCTACGCTCATAGTGCGACTCAATTCCTCGCCATGGAAATCTTGACAGTTCATTTGTTTCACTCAAACTGAAAAGGTTTATCGCTTTGATGATAGTTCATTCATACAACCATCAACACACTCTCCTTATTCATAATCGCAGTCGGCTCAACTATGTTCCAGAATTTGCACTTAAGCAATGGTGACACAATATTCCACTTCGACTGCCCAATGTTTTCGCTCTTGTTTCTACGTTGACTTCTTCATTCCTCACAGATTCTCCATTCTCATTTACTTGCTTCTTGCTTAACCCTCTTATTCATTCACATTTCCCGTCGCTCGACACTTATCACTTTCCTCTCAATCTCCCGCTGCTCCTCACCATTTGAACTCGTTCAGTTCCTCTCTCAATCTCGCATTGCTCTCTATAGTTTGCACTCAATCAATTTCATCCTTGCTTTCAGTCTCGGATACTTGCAATATTACCAACTGACAATAGTTTTCAATTTCACATTCACATAATCAAATCAAGAAAATAGTTCGACGAGGCTCCAACCATTCAATCGACTCAACATTCAAAATAACAATAAGCTTCAATAGAAAATAGTGTCCCGCAATCACTGCAGCAATCACTAAGTTTACTTAGGAGATAGTTTAACGATTATCCTCTCACAATTTATGTGATGAGGGAGACAAGTCCATAAGTTTAACTATGTGCTCAAAATTATGCAAAGAAATGCCTGGCTTCCTCCTCCTCGCCAACCCTCTTAGCTCAGCGGGGAAGAAGACGATAGTTTCAGTAACTACCTAAGGGCACCTAAGCCCGTGCCTATGGTTACAACTACTTCCTAGCCTATAGTTCAACTATTTTCATCTGCATGGATGAACTCCATCCAATTACCACCTATTTGCTTATAGTTAAACTAAATGGTCAAAAATTTGGCTCACAGGAGTCTATTGATGTTGGATTGCTAGGTGAGAATCACCATAATATCAACCTTCTTACGGGTGAGGATCCTTTATTAAATGAAGGTGTTATCCCCCTTATGTGGATCACTTCTTACACCGCCTTGTTGAGTGAATAGATCCCCGTTTAGCCATTGTGATTGGCCAAAGTTGGTGCTCTTCTAAAGCGTTTTTGCATCCTTCTTACATTGCTACCATGAATGATCTAAGCGTTGTTGTTTTGTACTTAATGCCACATATGGTTAATTGCATTTAACAATGACTTATTGGACGGCACCAATGCACTTAATTGTCGACGGCTTAAGGATGAAAAATAGGTGTCACCAAAAGGAAGGTGTTACTTTAAGGCCTCATTACCTTAGGCCACGTGGCTGCCACACAATGAGATGAGAGCTCCAACTTGCAAGTTGACTACATTATCAAACATTATTGTAGGACCAAAGGCCTCTCTCCACTCGGCCTTAGTGAGAGGGGTTTTAGTGCATATGGGACTTTTGATAAGTTTATGTACGTGGTATTACCTTCAAACCTGCATGGCATACGTTGTAGTTGCCTTAGGGTTAGTTTCCATGTAAGCCACTCGCCCACCAAATTCTTGTGAAAATATAAATGCCACCAAGTGAGACCTACATTTCCACTAGAATATGGTGGGTGAGTGGCCTACATGGAAACTCACCCTTAATATTGCCAATATTAAACCCAAATTTACGGAACCACTTGAGGTGGATATGACATCCTCTTAGTATTTCATACTACTCATTAAGTGGAGAATTTTGTCATGATTGGCCTAGGAACTTCGAAGAGGGTTTTAGATAATTTGGTTGCCAATTCAAAGCCATTAACAAAGAACAAAAATTGGCAGTCTAATGGCAATATTTCCTGGGTCTTGAAATGGTCACTTTTTCCGACTAAGGTAGATGGGCCTTAAATGGTTTTTTATTTTATTTTTTATTTTTTAAACTAGCCCGCTTTCCCTCAGCAATGAAACACAAGATTTGTACTGAGGTTGTAGCCATTTTCCTATACAATTTTGGAGCTCATTTGAATATCTTATTTATTGCCAAAGTGAAGATTCTTGTGCTCATTAAGTGATCACAAAGGTTCCCCCGTTTATGTTGCATGTGGAACCTAAAATGATTATCATATTTTGAGCACATAGTTCAATCTTTCTCAAACATGTCTTTTTGGTATCCGTTCTTATAGCCTCATATAACCACATCCCACTCAAACATAAGTGTCCCATTAACATAAGTAACCATATTATGCACGTCTACTTGAGGGGATGAATTCTTGGATACAAGCATGTGAGAATGCACACAATTGTGGAAAGATGTTTGGCGGCTTCTTGGGATAAAACCCTCGTCATGTGGGAAGAGCCATTAAAATGCAGCCGCTGACTAGCTATTTATCACCCCATCTCATATGTAAGAAACAATGTTCAAACTTCAAATTAGTGGTGTGCATTAGGCCACATGCGATTATAATTACTAATTGAAAGAGATGCAAGAGGCACAATAATTATTGTTATCTTAGTTTAATTACTCCTCAAAGAGTTCATAACATTACTCAAGTGATGAGTTGTGTTTAGCTGCTATGACTTGAGATCCAATCTAAAGTCGTGGGATTCTAGCATCCGGAGTCTTGATTCTTGAACCTAATGTTGGGCCTATGAACATAGTTCATCAGCTAAGTAACGTTATGTCTCATCATTCTCTTGAACATTTTTTTTTCATTTTAAACTTTTCAATTTGAATGTTGGCAGGCAAGTCCTTTCAATCACGAGCCATGTTGGCGCCTTTGACCGGCTTCCTCCAAAATACCTAAACAAGCAAGGTAGACTTCCTGAATTTTGTTACTTATCTTAATCAGACGCCTATATTTGAGTGGTATGTGGTATGATGAGGTTCCAAGAACACAAATCATTAATGACACATGCTTAAAAGAGATTGGATTGCGTGTTCAAAATGTGATCACCATTCTAGGCTCAATAGTCAACTAAATTGGGAGGGCACATGTATGACCATTTAATGAACTTGAGAATCTTCACTTTGATAATGTATAAGTTAACATGATAACGTGCTATCTTATTACAAAAATGTGATAACATGATATTCATGTGAGCGTTGAAAATTATGAGAAAGTGGCTACGACCTTGAAATGAATAATTTGCTAGCCGTTCCGTAGTAATTCCGTGTTTAATGTCCCAAAAGACGTGGGGCACACGGAACAAAGCGGCCATTTTAGAACCCATCTAGAATAGAGGCACCCATAACGGACCACTTAAGAAATTCTACGCCATGTTTGAAGAAGTAAAAGGCGGTGCAAAATTGTTCCCATGTAGGAAGATAAAAATCAGGAGGACTACAAGTATTTTAGGTAATTTTCATTTCTTAATTGAGTTACTGTGGATTTTGAAGTCAAAAGATGACCCGATGTCTAAAGTCTGCCATAACCAGTCACTCCTCCTCACTTTAGCCTCAAAATCAGGACATGTGCCATGGCACTATTGGCTCAAGCCTAATCGAAATCGAGTTCCAGCTTGATTGAAACTATGATACCCTATAAATTGCCAATGAGGCCTTGATCGAGAACAGGTGTCTCTACTACAAGTTACCTTTTACATTCTCATTGGCGCAATTAGTTGTGTCTCCAGGGCTGGGGCGAACCAACCCGTACAGTGGTTCCTTGGCGACAAGGGTTAAGGCATCCAACAACAAGGAACGAGTGTATGGGTTGGTTCACCCAAATATGTCTCTAATGGTCATGGGTCGGTCTACCTATCCCTGGGCCTGTAGCACTAATAGGCTCATTTTCCATACGTGAATAGTGGTTCTCCTGTGGCCCATCAAAGAAAACCTTTACTTGAACCCTCGAAAAGAGCCTTGAAAGTTACCTCCTTCTTGCTCTCTCTTAAATACTATAAAAATACCAACACCACCCCCCCTTTAAGATAACAGTCAGTGATGGGACCCACAAACAAATAATGAAATAGAATATATATATATATCAGAAAAGGATTCTGGTGGGTCCCACCAAAATATTTATGCTTCGACATTTAAAAATATGTGTAAAAATAAAGCCTCTGGATGTGGTGCTAAATTTGGGCTTCATGTGTTTATAGTTCTTTGGTCACTGTGCAGGCTAGGTTGGGAGTTGAAGTACGAGAGTCTCTTTAATTAATTAACTCTCAATTGGAGAGTATTTTTCCAGAAGTCGGCAACACCGTACCAGCTGCATGTATACGGGGGCACTTTATTTCTAGGCCTTTGTGCCCGTGACCACGTACCCAAGCACCTTTAGCAGTAGGAGTATATTAATTGCACACCTCCAAAATTTGATGACGTGGCACCCCCACATTGCATGCTTGGAGAACCAAATCTAGAACTTCGGAAACCTAAAAGCCTCCTTTATACATGGGTGACGTGGATGAATCTTGTTGTGGGTCAAAAAATTCCCCACCACATGATCATTTACATATATAGGAGGTAAGGCATTCTATCGTTTACGAGTGTACCTCTCATCCAACATAAACATTTGACCCCCTATAGGTTTGTTGCCGATTTTTTGGCTGTGTCTATGGGACAGAGACTATGCATCAACTTCTCTGTTTCAAGAGTAAATTTCCTAACCATTGCATTCATACTTAGACGTTACTTAGACATACTATAGTTGCTCCCTAAGATGCATTGAAAAAAATCTAGTTAACTATAGTTATTTTGGCAGTTGTTAATTATTTTTTCTAAATTTTCGGGTGATAAATGAGTTGCTTCAGTCATTGACCCGCACTTGAGAAGAAGGTGCACAAATCCAAGAAAGGTTTGGGTATAAATATAGTAAATAATCGTGGACTGGCATGAGCAAAGTGGACATCTACAGTTGTAGTCATTCATAGTAAAGGACAAAGCCTCACAGTTTTACCGTTTTCTTGTTTCAGATAACTTTGACTAGACTAATTTGAGGTCTTTGAAGCTAATTGGACCATTGCCTAATCGACTTCGATAAGTAACCTCCGGGCTACATACATATTTCAGAGATTTGTTTTATGTCGGATGAATGAAAGGTACGCTCATTTACGATAATTGCCTCTCCCTCACGATGAGTTAACGCCTTCGAGAGATTCACATAGGTTAGACGTGTCTTAGAAGGATGCTTTCTCTCTACAACCACTTCTCGTAGGATAGGAAACACACAACTAGTGCAAGATGATTACCAATTCTAGATCGAAGATTCTCTCTTCGTCATGAAACATTCACAATCGTTTCATTACCAAGGTGAAGATTCTTATACGTCTGAAACGTTCATACATAAGGCCCCCAAATCATGTTGACTATTGAACCTAGAATGAGTTTGACCATATTTTTGAGCATATCTCACAAGTAGAATTGTCCATGTTATTGTTGTGTTCCAATTTCGGCATGTCGACCTAATTACTAGTTGTTGGTAGATTAGACTCCGCAAATTAAAGTATGCCGATGTGGCGGATTAGTGGATTTGATTCCCATTAGCTCCAAGTCTCAAAACAACACCGTTCCTCGCCCACCACTAGCTAGAACCTTAAACTAGCGTTCTTTTTGTACTAAATATAAGCAAGTACACGCCGCCAAATTCCTTTGATGCATACATGAACCCAACGCATTCTCGATCTTGGGTAAGCACGATTTGACCCGCATGGTTGAGATTTGACCACCACCCAAACAAGCCAAGCCTCTTGCTCGAATCACACCGATTAATAATACTCAAAGAAGGCTATAAAATACATCCTAATGTGGTGCTCGGGTCAAGCTACACGCTTGGACTCACCATATATAGTGTAGACCACCGCTTTTCTCTTCATCACTACATGCACCTCGAACATGGACAAAGAATGTGCATACACTATAAAAAATATACTAGGTGTGGAGTAGCTTCCGACTTTCGCGACTAGCTGCTAGGTTGTAGGTATAGGAATGATTAATAACCTACAACTAGCTAGGTCGTCGACATACTAGTTGTATGTAAAAAAATTATGTATATTGAGTTCTTCCACAATCATCGACCCAAGTATTAATTCATCCTACTACATCCACTTGGTAATGATTGGAACCGGGCGCTCTTTTGCAGTTGGAATATTTTGTTGCCTTATAATCATTGGCATCGTTTGGTCAACCTATGGCTCAACGCTTTCGAGTTCAAACCCCGCCTATTATATAGTGCTAAAACCCCATACGTCAAAGCAAATACGGTAAATAGAAAAAGACATGGTAAATTCAATGTGCATGTTCAATCCTTCTCCACGTGAGGTTCACATTCACATGATCAACTTGGCACATGGCCCATGGCACAAGTTGTTGTTGTTGTTGTTGTTGTTGAAATGCCATAAAGAAAGATGTGTTTTTGGCGTTGTGAAGAGTTCATGGGTGTGCATGTACCCATGCTTCTACATGAAGTGAGAGTTCCGTGTGGAATATGGAGTAAAATATAACTGCAGATGTACATGTGGTTTTATTAGTGGGTTCTATGATATGAATGATGAAAACCTAGCTCTAGATGTGAATTTAACCATCTCTTTATGGTTGTGAACACGTTGGATGTGTTGCAGTTACATAATGTTGTTTGTAGATATGACACACCTAGTTGAGTTGTTTTTCAACCACAGTCCTTCACAAAGTGCATATCATTATCGTTCTTGTAATGCTCATTTCGGGATTAGGTATAGACTCAAAGTAGCTCAAATAAGAAGCAACGCCATAACTCACGCCGGTGGTAACATCGGAGTTGTCTTTCTTTCTCTCTCTTTTATGTTGAACTCGATCACGTGCTTCCAATGTTCTTCCCCAACTAGTTTGTGTTGGAATGTGCAAACAATGCTTTCATGTACATTGTTATTTCTAGTCATATGTTTTTTTTCTTCCCAAATGCACTCAAATTCATGAGCTCGTGACTTGCTCAAGGTAAAGTGCCCCTCATTCACGCCAACTTTGGAAGTTGATGTTATCTCTCTCTCTCTACTTAGCTTCCTAATTATGTAATCTCCAAATGGTGGATGAAGAGACTCTAGTACCAACCCATTTTCCTATAGGCACGTGGTGATTGAAGGTCAATTGGGTCTTATTAGACTAATATGGCAAATAGAAAAGACAAGGTAAATCAAACGTAGCTATTTACTTCTACTACAAGTAAGGTTCACATTCACGTGATTATTCTTCAAGTTGGCACATGGGTTAGTTGGCACCTGCATGCACAACCTTGAACCCACTTCCTGATTAAAAGTATACGTTGATAATAGCTTTAATGCCATAAAGTATTATTGTGTGTTTCCGCCTTGGCAATGGAGTCTCGCCACGTGCTTGTAAATCTCATCTGTGGTGGATGAAGGGCCTTGGTTCTAAGAAAGTTACGTATAGATTTGTGGTATGATATGCAATTTACTTGGGATTCATTAGACTAATTTTGAGGTCTATCAATTGTTTACAAAGGACAAATATTGGGGTTCAAGTTAGGTACATCAAATATCTCACATACCTAGAGTAGAGGCATCCATAATCGATTAAGAGATTTTGCGTCAAACTTGGAGAAGCATAAGGCATTGCAGAATTTTCCGTGTAGGAAGTTAGAAATCAGGAGGGCTGCAATTCTATTGATAATCTTATTCCTTTAAATTGAAAGTATTGTGAATTAAGTCAAAAGGTGGCCCAAACACATTACCAATGTTTAGAGTTTGCCGAAACCATTCATTTTGAGGCGACTTCCTCCTCGCTTTAGCACTCCAAACCGGGGACATGTGTCATGGCACTATCAATTCCCTGGTGATATCACATAACATTATTCAGACACATAACAATGTTCTCTATGACTGACAATATTCAATGGATTATTCCCCACATTCAAATTGAATGCGGGAATATTCTATATAATACTGGTAGTCGCACAGAACATTGTTATGGATCTGAATAATGATATGCATAACCAAAGATGAAAACTTAGTTTCCATGCAGGGTGCTTCACCCATCATTTTCTAGTGGAAATGTAGATTCCACCTGCAAGTAATATTTACGCTATAAATTATGCACAACACTTTCACCTAGGTATGTTCAACACCAATAATAATACTAATAACCATTTCGTCTTTCCCTTAGTTACTTCATGCTATCATTCCATAATATGATGCTTGATATATTTTGGTGGAACCCAATGTTCCAAAGACGACGTTGACATCTTAAGTAGATGTTTAGAAGTTCACAGCAGTTTTGTGTATTTGTCAACATAATTTTGCAAGAATAACTTCAAATATTGGAGAGAGTAATTGAGTTACATGCTCCCATTTTGAGCTCATTGTGTTAAAAGTGACCCTATCTAGAGTTCACTCAATATTTTTCCAGTGCATTTTTCCTAATTGATTGAATATCTTAATCTTATTATAGATTTAGGTTTAAATACTTGAAGTTAATTCCAACACAAGATTATCTTCAAATAAGTTTTAGATTTGACATCCTTGGATGCAAGGACATACTTATTATATCGATCGTCAATGTTATGTATGAATGTACCCTTATTCTTTCCTCGACATACAATAATGTACTAAACAAGGTTTCAAACCCATGTTATGTTCTCACAATTTGAAGTGATTTTAAGACTTAGCAAAGCTTGTAGAAAGTTTGTATAATGGTCATATATTGAGTCCCTTTGTGTTTTAAAGGGTAAGGTGGCCAATGTTCCATGTATGGATTTAAAAACTTTGGCTAACTTAGGTTTTTGTATGCATGGAGGTTGACCCAATTCTTTTGGAGACTCATTTTGATCAAATCATGGATACGTTGTGGGATATTTGAATTTTGAAAGATTTTGACAAGAAATAAAATATGTACACCTTTCATTTACTTGATTTAGTGTTTTAAAGTAACATCGTATCATTTTCTAGTTAAAATAATCATGTATATTAGGATACCTTCACTCATCAAGACTTGTACATGAGACCGTCCGTTTGATTCAACAATTGAATCTTCTAGAGGTGTGGTTTGATTGAACCAATCAAAGAGTTGAAGTTGAAGGTACATATAAACCAAAGTTTACTTTCCAAGGTGTCTAATGATAAGGCACGTGAGTCTTACCCATGTCGCCCCTCACTTCCTAACCCTAAAAGGTCCTCTGGTGCTTTTTGGAAGTGAGATGACTTAAGACGAAAGACTCTTATTGGTCAAATTTTGCTCATGTAAAACAAACCAAGTTACTACGAAGCACATAAAGATTGCAATGATATGGATGAAATTTAACTTGGTTTCTTAACATGGCATATATAGGGCATACATAGCGCATACATTGAAAAAATGGATTTTATTCATATTATAGATACTTATAAATTATTCTTATTGGAATATTATGTAATGAATTTGTATTCCAAGGCTAAAAATTGAAATATGCACCACATAGTTTTCCCATAGTTTGATGGATTGATATGAGCCCAAAGTTGTGTTCTCATATTGACTTTAGCCTTAGGAGTCATTAGAATTTAGTATTTGAGGTTTTCAGTAAAGGACAAAAACATAAAAAGAGTGGATTTTTGAGTGGGATTCAATGTTAGGTGTTAGGCATTAGAAGTTAGTATTTGAGCATTGGCAATATAGGGAGTAGTGGTTATAGGTTGATAAAATTGATGTGACAATGTTTGTCATTGGGAAGGAGGGAAAGTAATTAGGAGTGGTTAGTTAGTGTTAGTAAGGCCAAGTCGGAATTGTTTAAAATGCGTTAATGGGTAGAATGGGGTTGGGTGTTGGTTGTTTTGGGCTTTAGCTATGTCTGTTTTAGGAGCCAGGTTGTTAGCACCGTTAGGGATGCCCTGTTTCCCGGATCGGGGATGGCAAGCGAGGGGTGCTGCTCGGAGAAGGAACTGTGTGGGTCTCCCTCCGAACTCTCTCTGGTTACGGCATGGCGGAGGCTCTGGCGAGCTGCCCTCGGCTGAGGTGGGGAGTATGAACCAGCTGGGCTGCTGGCAGCTTGGGAAACTGAGAGGGCAGATTGTCTGAAGAGCCTAAGGGGGTTGCAGCAAGGCTGCGAGTGTCTGACCTGGTAAGGGAACTACCAAGAGTGAGCTGCTAAGCTCATTCAAGTTGGGTGAATTCGGAACAACACTCAGGAACGCGTACATCTGAATCGGTGGCCTAGGAAGTCACACTACATGCTTCTTGGCGCAAAGGTATGGATTCAACGAATTCCCACATCTAAGGGACCTGTGCACACTCTAGAGCTAGAAGAAAAATGCAATTTGATTTACACTCAAATTATTGGAAGTAGAGCACAGTGGATTGTGGCCACTAGGTGTACTTGATTTGCATCAGGGTAGATTACTGGAAGAGCTAGACCGCCTGGGTGAAGAGTGAAATTGTAGCCGCATTGCCGAAATTCCGAAACAGGGGAGAGAAGTGTGAATTGCTCAGAGGAACTGGAATTCTTGCGTGAGTTGGGTGAGCGCCAAGGGGGAATGCACCTGCGGTCGCAAGGAGGGTACGAGGGAATGTTGCAGATCACCGAAGTGGCTACCATAGCTGCCGACTTCAGTCCCTCGAGACTGGATCGCTAGCCCGGAAGGGCTGAAGACACCAATTGCAGGCTAACAGTTGGACTGGAGAGAGTCGAGGAAGGAGGCTTTAGGCAGCTGGTTGACTGGGAAAAGGCTGCTGGTGCAGACCAGCATATGGTTGGGAATCGGCATTTCAGCTCAGAGTGGGAGAATGTGCTTGAGCCCTGGAGTAAACTAACTCTCCTGGATGCAGCCGAGCTGTTCTAGTGGGGCTTGTGCAAGGATGTTGTGACCGAATTGAGACCATTGTTGACTTCATTAGGGTAGAGAGCTAGGCCATTGAGCCACATTGGGTAGTTGAGTTGAATGAATAGGCAGTGGTTGATTAGTGTGATTCAGATGTGGTAACACAATTCTAGACATAGCTAGTATTAGAGTTTTAATTGTGGATTTTGATTTCATCAGAAATGTATAAGGAGAATGGCCACAAGGTGTGAGAGTATTTCTAAATATTGACTACCTTGTGTCCTTGAATAAAAGTGAGATGTTTTCAATGATAATGTGATTGGAGTATGTAAGGTAGGGCTTGAAGTGTGAGAGTAAGATTAGTTACATATTAGCCTTATGGCCTACACCTGGACTAGGACGCGCAAGGGTGAGGGTTTAGGGCTGATAATTGACAAAGAAAAAGAAAAATGATTGTATTGAGTGACGGGTACAAATACTAGATAGTGCATAGAATTGTGCTTTGTATCCTTTCACTTATATTTTTCTTTATTTTTACTCCTATTTTCACCATATGTCTTGAATTAAAGTTTAATGTCACTGTAAGGATGAAGCTATTTTTGTAAGGCCTATTATTGTAATACTACTTTAAAAATAAAGTCAACAACAACAACAACAACAAAAATATTTTTTCCATGTCTTCATGGCATGTCCAGGTCTTGGTGACACTTGAGTATTAATCGAACGCCTAACTTACAACCAAGCTCGTAGTCCACCAGAGAGACACGAATGACATGTGTTTATGATGAGATTGACGTATTTTGTGCTCACACACCATTGCAAAATAACGAAAAAGGAGTTTAAGATATAAGAGAATCCTCAATTTGGACTTTTATAAAATGTTGCATCTATACTTCGATTCTGAAACTTGAAATGACCGGTTTCGTGATCTGCAATTGTTGTTTGAATGGGACAATACCTTAACTGATCCAACAACCACAAATGTCTATGGAGTTTGGAAGTGCCCACATGAGGCAACCCACCTTGATGACACGCTTGGGTTTGGTGGTTCGAGTTGGAGACCCGGAGACCCCATTCAAGCTAACTTAGCAAAAGAGAAGTGGAATGGTGGACATGGATGATAACAAATCGGTGGTGGTTTGCTTGCCACATCCACTTTCATTCCCTACTCCACAAACCAACACGGACTTTGAAGGCATCCACATTGCATACCAATGTGTCAAACTTTGAATTGGAATCATGCATTTGCCTTGATTCATTGGTTGATGATGGAATTGTGAGTCTAGAAGTGGTGGCCAATGCTCTTCACCGGACTCACATTTACTTAACATCGTGCCCCCCCCCCCCCTCGAGTTTTGGAGATTCGTTGTGTGTCTTTTACTAACCCTTAAAAGCCCGCATGATATATCATGTTCTACAGTCCACCCAATAGTTTAAATGAGTCTCTAACAAAATATGGAAGTCAATTTTGCTTGATCTATGGGATTGAAACTATACTTAACACAACCTCATACAAATAGAAAGTGAAAATACAATTATATATAACACCGGTAGAGATGTATACTTGATATGTATTTAAATATATATAAGCTCAAATTTCTCAAATTTTAAAAAATACAATGTAAATGTATGGTTTGATTGGAAGAATGTTTGATAAGATGAGTTGATTTTAGGTGGGGGTCATTTTTGACATTAAAACTATACATATATATGTCCATGAATATGTTTTGTAAGATGTCTTGAACTCCGTAAAGGGCATGAAGGAGCTTTAAGGTTGAAGGTGTGCATGTCTTATGTGGTCACTCTTAATTAGACACCCCTCTAGATGAAGTACTTAACATATTTGAGATAACTTATTCGATCATTTAAAGAGGAAAAAAATCTTCAAGAAATGAACCTATTATAAATATTTCATCTCAACTTTGTTTATACAATTTGAATGATAATCATTGTGATTCTAGATTGAATTAACGAATTTGCAAACTGCATGTAACAACTCCTCATCCGATCATTAAGGCCAAATGTGAGCTCAAAATGGTGCCCACATGTGGTGATTAACTCTTCAAAACCAATTTTAATTTGACTTTGAGGTGTTATGATGATTCACAAAACATAAAAAGAGTGAAGTGTGGTGTGGATTTAAGTTTAGGCATTAGAATGTGTTGTGTGGTTATTTCAAGGTTTGATTTCAATAGGAGAATGCCTTGATTATGTGAGTAAGGGGTAAGGCGATGCAAGGTGAGCTCCGCGGGTTAAATGCCCACTTTTGGATCCATCTTGTTAGTTTAGGAAGAAGGAAGCTTGGTGGAAGGGGATTAGTCCCTACTTTAGAGGTGAAGGTTAAGGGATTGTGATTGGAGGTGCTAATCCTCTCACCCTATCCTCACCTCTCTCTCCCTCTCCCCCTCTCTCCCTCTTTGATACTTAAGGTGTTTTCTCTCTCATTTTCCATTCTCTCCATCAAGCGCTCTCAAGGGAGCAAGCTCTTAAGAGCTTGAGCCACGTGTGTGGGTTGTTAGTTCTTAGTAAAGTTAATTAGTTAAGCTCTCTCTCTCAAGTCCTTCCAAGTGAGTGAGCTCTTAGAGCTTAAGATTGCATATAGTGATTAGGTGGTAGTTAGTGAAAGTAGTGTGTTTGATTAGTTCATGACTTAAGAGCAAAAGAAAGAAAAGAAAAGAAGGATTTAGAAAACCTTTGGTTAGTGGATGAGAGGGGTTGTATTAAGGGTAGCTAGTAGATGGACTACCATATAGTCACTAGGACTGTGAATGTTAAGCTGCTAGGCAGCAGACTGCTGGACCTTGGAGATTAAGCTGCTAGGCAGCAGACTGCTGGACCTTGGAGATTAAGCTGCTGGCAGCAGACTGCTGGACCTTGGGCGATTAAGCTGCTGGCAGCCGACTGCTGGACCTTGGGCGATTAAGCTGCTAGGTAGCAGACTGCTGGACCTTGGGCGATTAAGCTGCTGGCAGCAGACTGCTGGACCTTGGAGATTAAGCTGCTAGGCAGCAGACTGCTGAACCTTGGGCGATTAAGCTACTAGGCAGCAGACTGCTGAACCTTGGGCGATTAAGCTGCTAGGCAGCCGACTGCTGGACCTTGGGAGATTAAGCTGCTAGGCAGCCGAGACTGCGTACTAATGGTTAATTAGACAGTTGGCAGGTTTAGCAAGCTAATACTAAGGTTGTGTGGAGGGAACCACTAAACTATCCATAAGGGTGTTAGACCAATCGTAGACTAGAATAGTTCTTAGACAAGTGTTAAGCTCAATAGGATAGGTAATGTGTGTGGAAGTCCCATGTGAGTAAATGTAACATTGACTATAGAGTAAAGTGTTTTTCAACACTTGCACACTCTCAAGTCACCATAAATCATGTGCATAGTTAATGGAGAATGTGGAGGCTTCTTGCAATAGCAAGAAGAAGGAAGTAAAGATTAAAAGAGTGAGGGGAGTGTCCTTAAGGGCATGCGTGGATAAGGCTTTGGGGTGGACTCTTGAGAAAGCCAATTCTACCACAAGCCAAGAGGCTAACATCAATAAAGCACAATGAGCGAAACAAAATGTGTTCCTTTGAATATGAAGATTGCCTTGCACGTGGTTCAAAATTGTAGTAGATACATGTGATGCTCAAAGCCATCACCCGGACTAGGACGCTAAAGGGTGGTGGATTTGGCCTCACACCAAAATTGTTAGTAGAGTTGAAAGGACCGCAATAAGATCGAATGCATTAGTGTGCAAGATGAATGTAACTATAAGCAATTTTCTTTCCATTAAGTTAGTAGCATGAAAATAGTCATTGTTGAATAAGAAGTGTGGTTTTTGCTTCTATGGCTCTTATGTTTGGGATTGGCAAAAGTTGTCTCTAGCATATTGTGAGCCAAATTTTTGGTCTCTTAGTTCAACTATGAGCAAAGAGGCAGTAAGTAGATGAAGTTCATCCAGCCGGATGAAGATAGTTGAACTATAGACTAGGGAGCAGTTAGAACCATAGGCGCGGCCTTAGGAGGCCCTAGTAGGTAGTTATGGAAACTATCGTCTTCTCCCCGCCTCCGTAAGAGGGTTGGCGAGGAAGGACAGGCCAGACATTACTCAGATAGCTTGAGCGCATCGTAGAACTAATAGTCTTGTCTCCCTCAGCACCGCATTCGAGCGAGGTCTATAGTTGAACCATTTTCTTAGGTTAACACCGCAGTGATTGCGGGTTACCAATTACTGTGGAAGAACATTGTTATTTGAATTGAGATATGTGGAATGGCCGAGTGAAAGGTCAAACTATTTTCTGTTTGGATGATTGGAATGTGCGTGTGAAAGTATTGTTGTTCATTGTGTGAGAGCTGGTGAACAAGACAATTGTGTAAGAGGAATTGTGTAAACAGTGATTGTGAGAGTAAGATGATGAGAATCGAGAGAGATGAAGTGAAATTAGCGTTGAAGTGAATGTGTGGTGAGAAGATGTGTGTTACTGGAATTGAGCAAGTAAAGAGGAGATTAGTGTAACTATTGTCTGAGCGTAAGTAATTGAAGTGGATTGAGTGAACGAGCAATGAGAATCAGAGAGTGACAATGTGATTGGAGGAGCGCAAGAGCAGAGAGCAATGAGTGAGTGGTTGAGTAAGCGAGAATACGAGTAAGAATAGAGGGATTTGATCAAACACAGGAGTTGAGAGAAAAGAGGGAATAAGAATGAAAACTATTGACAAGTGAAATTGAATATTGTGTGATCAAACTCCGAGCGAAGATTCTGGAACATTGTTGAATAATCTATAACATGAAATTGAGATTGAAGGATGATTTCTTGAGAGAATCAGTGTCCGTTTCGAGAGTATGATTGTTTGGTGAGATAAAATATTTTGCTAAGAATCTCCTGAGAGAGGATTTGAGTGGAACTATGATCTTAAAGGGCTGACCAGACGAGAAGGTGGCCAGAGAGTTAAACGACTAGCCAAGTGGGAGAGTGCCGCTTGAGTGCATAAAACAATATAGTGAAACTATCGTCGATTGAATGTTGTGAGAAGAGTACACCTGAGCGACAGAGAGCGAGTAAGTGGAGCTATCGTCTGGTGAAGTAAAGTGCGAGTTGTGATCATGACTAAGTGACGGTTCAGGTTACCTTTGAGGGGCAGAAGGCGAGACAGTCGAGCATTAGCCTCAGTGAAGTGTAACTATGGACTATAGTTAAGAGTTACTATAGGCTGTAAAGAGCCGTAAGGCCAAGCGTCAGGCCGAGTGAAAACTATTGGCTATTGTTAAGGCCTGAGATAGGCACCGTGAGGAAGTGTAAGGCCAAAGGCCAGCCCACAGGGAGAAATGACTATCGTTAACCTGTGAGGACCGAGAGAGAGAGAGATTAGATGAATATAGCTCAGCCACATGAGATTATAGTTGAATCTTGAGAGTAGGTTGCTAGTGTTATAATTGGGAAGAATGGAATTTAAGAGAGAATCTCTATCAACTGAAGTGATGAGAAATCGCTTCTGATCAGTTGATTAGAAGAAGGAGCAAGGTCCGTGAGAGGGATTGAATGTAAGCAAAATATAATTAACTTTGGATTATAAAGAAAGCCTAAGCATAAGTTAATTCAATTCTAATCGGAGTTGTAATCGATAATTAGTCTAGAGGAGAGATCTTTGAGTATGGAATGCGATTTAATCCTTTGAACTATTGTCTTGTGTGTTACCCTGGTTGTTGTTGTTGCAGGTTGTGCAAGGCGACCAAGATTATAGCTTGACTGACAATGGTTAATTGCATAAGTTGTGAGTAATGATTAAATCCGGAGATAAGGAATGAACAATTGTTTTGTATTGGAATTAACATTGACCAAGTAATGAAGGAGTTGTTTTGAATTGAGGATGCATTGGCCAATGGTTACCAAAGACAATTGTGATACTCAAAGACTATTGTTCTCGAAAGACTATTGTTATACAAAATCTCATGACGAGATGGTTACTACTGAGACTGACCCACATACCCCACTGAATGAAACACAGTGAGAGGAAACCGAGAGAAAGTGAGTAAAAGACATACTAGTCATGTTCTAGAGTGAATATAGCAAACCTTTGGTCTGACTAACGAACTATGAAGTGACAAATGCCTGTAATAAACACCAGTTAAGTCTTCCTTGAGAGTCTGTACCCTGGGTTTTGGGTTATTTAAATGAGAGCAAAAACTAACTACACATATCAACCTCGAATGAGACTTCCAACATTCCAACATGTATACATCAACATCTAATTTGGTGTGGCATTAAAATCTATATGCAATCATTTTGATTAGGATTGTCTTTGGAACTTATCATGTAGCCCCAAGTGTTAAGTAATGCTTTAGTTGCCACACAATGATTGGAAGACAATTATTGTGGGTCCACGATGAGTAGTATGGGTCACACTAAATCAGATGTTTAATGTAGTGGTTTGGGAACCAAGTAAAATTACATGAGCAATGGAAGACAATAATAATAGGAACATAAGATTTGGGGTTGTAAGTTGTTATTTCCAAGATGCATTTTTTGGTATTTTTAGAGTGTTTCTCAATGTGGTAGTATGCATATTATCATATATAAACATATTTTACCATGGACATTATATTCAAAAATAAGATTGATCATACAACAACGTCGACTTTAACAACAACAACAAGAAGAGAAATTCACATTAGTATTGGTGGTTCCATTGAGACTATGAGTCCAAGGCAATTTTTAAAATAACTTTTAGTTGGCTTTTACCTTACATTTTGTTGTGAAACTAATCAATAAGATATTGACAAATAAAGTGGTAGCTATACCACAGCACGGGGAGGTCACTTAGTGCATTTTAAAAACGACGTGCGGCATAATATAGGGAGGATTAAAATCATTTGACATAAAAATTATAAAAGAATTCCAAATAATGAAGGGTCCATTAAAAGTACATAAGCCCATTACAAGTAAAATAGATAGGTATAAAATATGGGCCATTCCTTTTTAGTAAAAATAATATAGGGGCTGAAAATAAGGATCTTAAGATGTATGTTTAGTAGAATCAATTTCGTACGCATGCCTCACGAGGGATGGATGAAAAATTACTCATCATTCACCAAAAAATGGATGAAATTGGAAGCCTAACTCTATGCCCGACTTCTCTTGGTGGTTTTTCTCCCCTTCTCTTTTGAAACTCTTCAACCCGATTGTAGGGCGCCCGTTTGTGCACAACGTACATTTGAGCCTCACCGTTGTGTTTAGGGTTAGGATTGCTTGTCGTCATCCTCTTCTCCAATCTTGTGTAGAGTTTTTTAGCCAGGCTGCGTGATCATGTTGTGTTCCATCCTAAGTCTTCTTTTTGTATTTTCACTTTAAGTTTTTGTACTTGGTTTTTGCAATGGTATGTAATTTTTTATATTTTTTTGTTGCCATGCTTTTCCCATCACTTTTGCATTGCATACATTCTTAAATTCAGTTTTTTTAATTAAAAGGAATATAGACTACAAAAAATTTCAATGACATGGGCATTATAAGTAATGGTAGGGTACAAAAAAATAGGCCATTTTAGAATATTATGTAATTATAGGGAGCTTTTAATTCGTGCCTTGGAGGTAAATAGCCCCTAAACAAATACCCCTCCGCCGCACGTGGTACACAAAAATCCTACTGAGTGACCTCCCCGTGTACCACAGGCTTCAACATGAGGGATGTGGCCCCATTTTGGGCACTCCCAATGCCACACGTATATTTGAGTAGTGGATTGGCTCAATAACTGTCTCAAGTTTAGTTAGCAATTGCAAATAACAAAGTTTGGCTTTTTGAATTAGAAAATCGGACTTCAACTGCAATTGGTTATGAGATGGCAAAGTGAACATTCTCTTTCTCTTTCTCTTTAGGTGATCATATAGGCTCTCCTAATTGTATTGACCATTGAATGATTTAGGCTTTCCCATTTTGAGTGCACAATCTAATCTCATTGTAACATGTATATTTTTGGTGCACATTCTTAACCACAAGCTGTGCCATATGCCTCTCAAGATCGGCATCAGCTCAAGAAAGTGACCATAAACCTTGAAAGACAAATATTTTAAGCAACTTCAAGTAAGTGACACTACTCAACTAGTCAACTGGTGGTTGACACTAAATGCCATATGCAATGTAGCGCAGAAGTAAGAATAACTCCATAGTCATTGTAACACAATCTTCTTCAATAATTGGCTTCCAAAAAAAAACCAGACTAATGCCACATGCTCATCTCACACATAAAGCCCTTACCTATCAAAATATTTATTGCCCATTGACTCGTGAGAGAAATAAACGACACTTTGAAATGCAATTCTTCATCCCTAAATTCTTGAAGATGGGAGAGAGTTTAGAAGGTTGCCCCGGCCCTCTCTCAATAATTGGCGGTCACAATTGAAAGTAAATCTTGTAATCCATAATAACTTTGTGTTGTGAATGAACATTGGGCCGTGCCCCCAAAATACCTCCAAAGCCAATTATTGAGAGAATCCTTTTTCCCGGTTACCATTGGAGTGGCCCTAATAACCTAACGTAGTTCGTGTGCCATATAATATTCCCTACTAAAGCTTCAAAGCAAGCAAGGAGAGGCCGGGCCCGTTTTGGAGAGCCTTTATGTCCAAAAGAGGCCCATGTAAGATACCCACGCGAATGAGGAGGATGGTACTACAAAATGGCTTCCGGGCCACACCATGTGCTTCACATTGCATGGTACATGCTTGCTAAACCTTTGGCAAGGCAAGAATATTGAGGCTCCATATCATCTAGCTAGTGAACCAAATACCATGTGCAGGCTCCAAGTCCAAGACCAACTTGGCACCTAGCATGATTAGAAGGTTTAGTGTGAACGAGGAATCGTTTCCGATTATTTCCAAAAAAAAAAAAAAAAAAAAAAGATTTCAAAATTGTGGATATTTTGTGTGTCAGCAATTTGGAGGTATAAACTTGAGGCCACAATTGCATTAAAATACGCACCAAGGATAGATAACGAATCTAAAGGATTATATCCAAAGACCGATGTAGTCCATGGTAGTGGAGATTATGAGGTTCTCATGCCTTGTATTATAGATGTTTATAGACCGGTCTAATGTTGTTGATGAAACACTTGGTTAGTCAAATGAGCCTTTTTCCTTCTTCTTTTTTTTTTTTGGGGGGGGGGGAAGGGTAACCACAAAGATAAGTACAATTAGGGTGAGTTTCCATGTAGGCCGCATGTCCATCAAATTTAATGTGAACAAGGACCAAATCCGTCCAAACGTAGAGGGAATTTGGTGGAGTAGGGTTCATATGTGCCAACTAGCTACTCATATCTTCTCAAATTTGGCCCCGCCTACTAACCTCCTCTCTTTCCGGTTATTAGGGATGGAGTTCTAGATCAATATTGGTTTTCATCGGGTTTGTAACCGGTCCTGATCCGTTGGTGACCGGCACTTGTAAGTTGAAGATTCTTTAGTGGGCGCATGAAAGTCTAGCAGCCCATGTCCATGGCCCTCCACATTCTAGTGGATTGCCAAAATGTGTGTGGGTGGATGGCAGTTTGTGCATGTATAACTACATGCAAACACCTTCAACACACTATTATCTAGAATCTAGTGGACGAGCAGCGTACATGGAAACTCACCCTTCGTACTTTCAATAATATCAACATGCTATTGAATTCCAATATAAGAAGTTTAGATGCCTGTAGCTTTTATACAATAAATGAACACATGAAATCGTAGTAGCTTCAAGCTATAATTCCTTTGTATGTTTTTCTGATGAAAGACCTCCCTGAGGGAAACTGTAGAAGTGAAGAAGCTTTAAATTTCCAAACCCAACCGACCAAACCTCTCCATAGTAAATTAATGTGAACATCTTTGCATGCCCCGGCCTACATGATGTCATCATGCACTTTTACATGTATTTTTGTTCCTTCCAACTTCCAAGTGCCTTACTATTCCTCTTCATTATTCAGAGCCATAACAATGTTTTGTGGGACTGACAGTATTCCACATAGTATTCCCGGATATTCCCCACATTTAGTTTTGAATGTGGGGAATATTTGGGAATACTACGTGAAATATTGTCACTCCCACAAAACATTGTTATGGCTTTGAATAATGCTATGTAGGTCTTCTTCACACTATTTAACATTATGAAAATTGTGGTCAATAAATCATCTTCATTCATTCAATAGAAAAGAAAGCCTTCATTCTTCTCAGGAGATGCTCCGATTTATGGAGTAAGTTGAAATTAAGTTGCAAATATGGTTAGGTACATGAAGGAATCACATGTGCAAATTCTATACAACGTAAGGTATTTTTGGCCACTATTTCTTTTTACGCACGATTGCTTCTTTTTCTAATTTGAACCATGTTGCATATAAGTTGACTTTGACCCTACATAAAGAAAATCATTATAGTAGAATTTCCTTCTTATGAACTCTTTATTCACAATGAATGTTTCGTGGTACATATTCCGAAGGTGAACTTGACGAGATCATTCGATAGTGAGTAGTTGTTGGGTGGTGGGGTTGTGGTCATTTTGGGCACAATATGTATCCTACTAGCATCGGCCGTTGCAAGGGCTATGTATGTGTCAAATCAAGGTCTTGGAAGTGCGGATTGATTACAAGTGACATGCGTGTCTTTGATTCTACGGAAGCTACACAATACGAATCGCAAGCGTGCCTAAAGGTGCTCAAAAGCATGGGTCTCACTAAACTATGAACATATATATATATATATATATATATATATGTATATATGTGTGGGGAGGTTGTGAGGAATCTTTCGTCAAAAGGTAGGCCCCGAGAGAGAGAGAAAGAGAGAAAAAGAGATCCATGATCCCTAAAACCATGAGCAACATCAGTCCCACAAGCAATCATTTAAAGCAAGCTAGCTAGGAAATCAACACTCAACCCCAAGTTCTCCCTAGCTAGCTAGATGCCTCGGAAAAAAAATCCAATCAAAGTGTTCCCAAAACCGTAATCTGGTCCATTACATGAGCTGCTTCAAAAACACATGTGGCAACTCCTCCTCGTCTTATGTGATAATTCCACACAACATAACAATGTAATAAGCATAAACCAACAATGTAAGTGTCCGAGTAGTGTCATGTTTTGATCCAACAAACCTCAACTATCAATAACAATCGTGTGTATATATGAACATATGGGCCATAGTTGTGCCAATTTCACAAGCATTTTGTTTGGATCTGCGTTGTAAATTGGGACTCAAGTTTTCTACTTCTGTTCACATGTCCCTCCTACATTCACCAAAAGGAAGTTTATTCCATAAATGTGCATGATTTTTGCATGTCTTAAATGGGTTACTTTTAGATGGATCATGTTTTCTACTACACTTAGCGGACCATTTAGTGAGGGAGGGCTAATAGTGTTTGTGGGAGTGGGAAATTAGTGAAGGTGATATTAAAGTTTGTTACGCTATGAAATTAGTGCCACCAGAAGGTCTAGGGTTTTGGGAGCCCAAATTTATCAAAGTACCAAAATTACTTTCTACTATCATTTTGACATGGCATAAATGACGATATGTCAAATGGGTCGTGCTGGAAACTTAGGCACATGTTTCTTACTAGTTATATAGCTGCACTTATTATCCCAATTAGTGAGGGAGGGCTAATAGTGAGCGTGGAAAATTAGTGAAGGTGATACTAAATCTTTTATGGTATGAAATTAGTGCCATCAAAAGATCTAGGAAACATCGTTTGTCACGGCATTATTCACTGAAAATACTATGCATAACAACACTACTGTAGTATCTTTACCGCTTTGGTTGTTTGTAATTTTTTTTTTTATGATTTTATTTCTAGATTCAGAAATGCCGGATTTAAAGGAATTTTATTTTAAAATCCATATTAAATTTTGATTCTTTCAAAAATAATTTCCAATCTTTTCAGTATTCCCAAAAATAGTTCAATTAGGGTCGAAGTGGTAAAGGTACTACAATATTCAATGAAAGTATTGGCACCATTCATTGACAAACATGTGTTTCCATATACAAACTTTTATTACTCCACAAACACCTTAAAACATGCTTCAACTCTATCGTAAATGAGCATGCATGTACACAAATTTAGTGTCACACAGTAAAAGTTTCCGCCCTAAGTACACCAAATATAATATTCAATGTCACTTACTATTCAGAACCACGCAACGCTGTAACTGTTTATTGTACATCTCATTTTTTAACCAACAAAGGTCAAATTCATTATTGGACCTTACAAAATATTGACATCTTTCTTCGATTTCAAAAGTAAACACCAATAGCAAAAAGACATAAGAATATGTAACCCCAAATAGTAAGTGAGACACTAAATATCACATTTAGGGTGGGTTTGAGATTTGGCTAAGTGGTGCGTGCTTCGGGAATAGTTGGGGATAATACACGTGTTAGTGCATGGACAATGGACATTCTTTCAACACCGACATATCTCACAAAGTCTTGATAAATTAAATACACGTTGTTTTTCCAAGATATATCGAGCTTGAAATTAGTTCATGCTCCCGGGTGCCCAACACACAAGATTATATTCCGAGTTGCGGGTTTTAAGCGACCCCCCTCTCTTGCATTTCATTTGATAAAACTTCCACACTTTACAAGCAAGCACTTGGTGTCCCCTCAACTAGAACAGCCTCCGTTTAAGTGCCTTTTTCGCTAGAATTGCGGTTGGCGGCATGTGAGCAAGCGACCCCGAACTTATATATTGACTCAAAAAATTTGGATCTTAATCCTTGGCATCTACTTGTTGGATTTTGGTTTGTGACACCTTTGATGGGGGGTTGTAGTAAAAGCATGCTCTTCCCACATTTATAACTAGGATGTCAAGTGGCATGGGTGACTCTCTCTAGACTGAATCAAAGACGTTTTTGACTTCATTTTTGGGATCAGTTTTCGTAGACATGAATGAATGACACCAAACTCTATAATGAGATGCTGTATTTTTACTCTCCCCTGTGGTAGGTGTCATGAAATTTTACCCTTACTTAGCGGCGTTTATAACCATTGCACACATAAAGTAGGTGTGCCTAAAGTGGGACACGTCCAAGGTTCGAACATATGTAGGAGTTTGACAATCCAAGAAACATCACGTGAACACCAATAGCATATCCAAACGAGGAGCTTGAGAGTTGATTTTACTATTTGGGGAATGCAAGTAATTATCTCATGAATTCTTAAAGTGGCGCTCAAAGATTTTCTTAAAATGGTTTTCTTTCAAATATGTACCTTTTTGCTAGAAACCATTAAGATCACATACCACTTTGGGACTACATACCTTATCTATTGGGTGATCTCAACAAACACAATTCAAGTGACTCTAAAGTTGCTTTTCTCTTGAAACGATTGTGGAGATGTCCCCAACGAATTTCCTTGTATTTTCACTAGCAGATTTGTTATTTCACTTGAGCATGATGTAATTCATATGATAGTGCACTAAACATATAATTTAGTATGACATTGACGTTGGTGTACTATGTTGATTAGAGTGATCCTCGTGGCTTGTCATGCAACAACAAGTGTCATATAACACCCTCTCTAGTTGCCACTCGATGACAAGACAACTAGTGTGGATTGATGATAAGTGGTGTAGACCACATTAAGTTGGATGTTTAGTGTAGTGGTGATTGAATTTTGATCAAGTAAATAAAATAACATAAAATAAAAATAACAAAAAGAGAAAGAAAAATTATCTGATGACCCATGACAATGTGATCAATACATTACCAAATGAATGTGAATCTTTATAACGACATTGCCTTAGGGCCAACTTACACCATGGACCATGAAGTCGGACCATGGAAGATGGCCTTATTAGATAATGGAATTCCTTCTATGCTGATTATTAAGGAGTTTGCCAATGCTCCTTGACAAATTCAAATGTTGCACACACATCCATGAGTGTGACCATGACGTTCCAAAGTCCACGTGATTAACGAATCTATGACGATTTTGATGTCACGAAAGTCAAAATTAATTAATGCACATATGATTACTTCCAAAAAAATTCAAATTCCAAATTCTTTGAAACCTTAATGCGATTCCAAGAAGTTGACTTTGATTCATTGAAGCCAATGAATTGTCTTTTTCAATCCTTTGACTAACATTTACGAGGTGAGGTGGCCATTTACAGCCAAGAACTACACTGATGTGCTCGTTCATTGACATTTCACACTATTTTGAATGTTTAAAAGGAAAGGGAACAAATCACGAGAATTATTCCTATATGGTGATATATAAACCATAGCTATAAGACTTTGTGATTTGATTTTGACCCAACGTGATTAGTGTGCATGGGTAAAGAGGCAATGTATTTGTGAAGGCTTCCTAATTGCGCAAAATCAATGCACATGATATTGAATATCCCAAAATTAGAGCCCATATAAGATCATAATGTGGTTGAACTATTTTATGTCAAAATTTCCAAAATCCCAAAATCCATGGACTTTGGGATTTTCGACATAAAATAGTTCACCCACATTATGATCTTATATGGGCTCTAATTTTGGGATATTCATTATCATGCACATTGATTTTTGACGTAAAATCCCAAAATCCCAAAACCCACTTGATTTCCACTTCATCTACCTGGTCCTATGTGCACATCATATGCGGGAGTTGCCACCCTGGGGTTAAACCTAAGTGAATACCTGGCCACGTGCTCTTGAAGAAGTAAAGTTTCATGACACCTACCAGGTGGAAGGGTGAAAATGCACATAATCAACATACATAGCCCATGAGTTTCTAAATTCACTCAAACAGACCCCTGCATCAAAGGCAATCAGAGTCCGTGAGATCCAATTGGAATGAGTTCACAACAAAGTTGGGAGGGATACACATGTGTCTTTTTTTTCTTCTTTTTCACTACAACACCTCCATCGGTAGGTGTCACGAACCGAAATGTCTTTTAAAAGCACGACCCATGACATGCAAAGGGGGGTCGTGTTACGTGTGCACACGAAGGACTTATAACGAACTCTTGGATAAGGTTACCCTCGAGTTATCGGCCGGCATCTTTCGGGATTGGTGGAGAAACACACATGCCCTATACACTTGAGATTTTCGGGGCTCATAGCTATTATCCACAATAGTATAGAATGGCGTTGCCATGTGGTGGCATAAAATAACTAGATTTTTTGTGAGAGACGGCTCTTCATTGTGCAATCGAAGCCGAGAAGATGGAAGCGGGCCCCACTCCGGCCCACAACTGCATCAAATGGAGAGTCGTGGTGGGCCCACGTTAGCCCTCAACGCTCTTTATGGATAAGCGCTATTTTGTGCTGATTGGGCCTACATGTGACAAAAACTGCAGCAATTACTTTGCTTTTAAGTTTAGAGATAGTTTATAGTAAAGTGCATATTGGGGGCGTGTACTTTTAATGAAGTCAAGGCTTAATTGATGAAGATAAGCTGTCTTTACACTCAAGGGTCTCAAGTGGACATGTGTCCAAATCCATGATATTGGGGCGTGGCTTGATAATGTGTGGACGTGATGAGATTTCGTTCACAAAGTGTGTCAAAAGGAATGGGAGCTCGAGCAATCGAAACCTCTCAATTCGGATGACCATTATTAATAATAAGGATCACGTAGAGTGTGAACAAAACTTGAGATATATATCGAAGGTGTTCATCATAATGTGTCTGATTTGGGGCTACTTTGGCTTGAATGATGCCGAGGCCAAAGTCGCCTTTATAAGAACACCTGGATGATTTAGTATCCCCCCCCAAAAAAGAGATAAGAAAAAAACATAAAGACAACACACACAACAAACCCTAATCTAAGAAACAATTGTCATCATAGTGGTTGCCGTGTGTATGGTGTCGAACTTTGTCTAGAAAATCATGCGTATGAGAGTGTTGTTTGCGTTGTCGTTATGTCCTGCACGTTAATAACATTATTCAGCCATGTGGGTGAGTACCGTGACCTTGGGATATGTGCATTGTAATGTTATGGGGCCCTTGAACAAAGTAAGAGTATTCGTTTATTATTCATACATTCATGCTGGCACTTGGAAAATGGGGTGGAGTTGTACTCTTGTACTTAGGAAGCTTATTCATCCCAATATTATTCACCGAGAATGCTAATCATAGTCGCATTATCGTTGGAAATACCGACATCCATTCACAATATTCATACTAATCATTATGGCATTGTTCATTATTCGTACCGGCGTCCGTTTCTTCATAATTTCTAAGTTTCTTCCCACGAAGGTAAGATAGCGGAAGCCCATGTTGGATGCTAAATATAGAATGGAACACAACCATGCAACTCAATAATGATATGTTGCGTAGAACAATTCATTTGGGGAAGAAAACTAGAAGCAGATGATGCAAACCTTTAGGACATACAAATGCTTTGTAGAAGCAATGTGGTCAAAACACCACTCTAGAATCCTAATATGTCATTTTCATTCAAAACATAATGTACATGCAACAAAAACAAGAGGTGAACTCCACATGGAAAGCTAGTCCTTTCTTTTTTTGCCCATTTCTATCATAATTGGGACTACCCATATAAACTACATGTATACACTTTTGAGCATCATCCAAAACTCATGCATTGGTTTAGAGTTATGAGGATGTATATTGATTTGACCTCAATTATCATCGCTGCTTCTATTGGTCTTCTCCGTGGAGTGGAGGAAAATGAATTATGGATTCTAGTGAAAACTCGTAAGAGTAATATAAATTTTATTGATGGATTTAGATTTCGTTTTTGGTTTAGCCTAGCACTTGCGGAAAAGAAAAAAGAAAAGAAAGAAGGAGAGAAAAAGAAAACACACAAACTGAAAGAGGATTGAATATAAGGTTTGTGAATTTGTAAGTTCACCCAATAAATTGATACAACACGATGACTACTCTACCTGTCATGCTTGCAATTCATTTAAATCTTTCAGTCCAAGATGATCCTAAACTACCGGGTGATAGTGGAGAGGTACCCATTTCCAAATGGAGTGGTTGGCGGTTCGATTCCTGCTTTGATAGAAAAAACCAGCTACGTAGGTAGGTAGGAAGGAAGCCAAGAGCCCACCCACCACAAGGTAGGCAATAAACCCCATCTTGCACCAAGAAAATTCTTGAGCAGGGTAGGGCCAACATACTCAAAACTCACTTCGGATTGCCTGACGTTGGTTATTTATATCTAAAAGCCTTCTCTCCAGCAATAACTTTATAGGGTGGATAACTATGTAGTAATTAAAAAATGACCTTGGACTTCAAGAGCTTTCTCCACGAGCAAATAGATAGATAAATAGATAGATAGAGATAGAAACGCTGGCATCCTGCAAATGCAAGCATGAACGTGAGTGAATAGTTGCCTCCTTGCATGATGATTATTATCCCATTTCCAAGTGGCAACAATTCTAGTAGGTTGTCTACTATTTTACTTGTTCATAATTATGCAGTTATTGTGGGGAGGTTTGGACGGTTGGCCTTCAACCTTGTCAATCTCTGTAGTAATCACGGCCAAATTTTTTATATGAAAATTGAAGACACAAAAAGGGGGTAGCTTCATGCTAGTAACTACACTAGATATGATATTTAGTGTCACTTATTATTTGAATTTACGCAGTGCTATTCTTTTTCACTTTCAGTGTAAATGTTTTACCAACTAAAGTTGTTAATGTGTTATAGTACTCAAACAACTCAGTGAACATTTGTTGTTAAAATACGAGATACACAGTAAATAAATATAGCATTGCGTAATTTCAAATAGTAAGTGATATTTAGTGTACTAATTGATGCTATGTTCTATACTGAGCAACAGAGTAGCAATTCATGAAATCCAAGCTTTTTTTGTTTTTTTGTTTTGTTTCTTTGAAGACAAATGACAACATATACCAAGTATAGTATTGTATGTCTGTCGCATTTTGTACCTAAATTCTGTTTGAGTTGACATCTAAACATGACGTGAACTTGTTGCCAATTGAAAACCTCAGTCAAGTTAGCTCTGTTCACAACTCCACCCATAGCGAATCGTTTAGAATCCATCAACGCATACATGTCAATTTGGATAGCAACTATCCACATGTTGTCTACTTACCACAGCGGGCTCCCTATTTCATCTTTAGGGAGTTTAGTTTCCACGTGCGATACAAATAGGTCTTGGCGACTGGGAGCATGACATGTCGCATAGTTTGAGGGGATTTTCATAAATTTGTGTCAGAATAGGGAGCCCTCTATGATAACTTAAGTGTACCAGTAAATACAAATATACTCAAGGTTTTGATTCCCATTATTGAACTTCTGGCTCCGTCCGCAAACCCAAAAACGTGTGGGAAATTTCTGGGGTTCTAGCTCTAGGGACTCTAGATTTTGGTGCTGCTGCTGCAGCAACCATCATACCTAGTTGCCTACAAAACACATAGATCGATCTTCTTCATGAACTCATGACCTTGAGAGTACTCGAGAGTCAATGATGCAGGAAGCAGTAGTAAGTTCAAAGTTGATGTGAATTCCTCCCCAAACTGCAGGTCGTATAATATTGTTTCAAGACGATGAAAATGAAATGCTGAACCCAATGCTGATGCTCTTCGACAACTTCTACGCTGACGATTTACTGATACCGAGATGCAAGCTGCTGACACGGAAATTTCTTCGAGGTCTAGCCATGGCATCGCACCTGAAGTTGATCACTTTGTCCCCAAATCTAGGTCGGTATTGGTAGATATCTATCTGGGTCTCTTAGACGCTTAAGGGTTAAGAGGGTAGAGGATTGCCACAAATATGTATTTGAATAAGTTAAATATTTTGATATTCTTAAAGATTAAAGGTCAAATACGCAGTATGGGTGTCTTTGGATGCATATTCATATGTTGTATTTTGATCATCAATCTCTGGTATGAGTATATTTTTCATTTTCTTCTTGATAGAAGACAATGTTTATAAGAAGGTTTCAAATACATATCTTGGTAGATATCTATCCAAGTCTCTTAGACGCTTACGGGTTAAGAGGGTAGAGGATTGCCACAAATATATATTTGAATAAGTTAAATACTTTGATATTCTTTAAGTTCATATACGTAGCGTGGGTGCCTTTGGATGCATATTCATATGTTGTATTTTGATCATCAACGCCTAGTATGAGTGTATTTTTATTTTCTCCTTGATAGAAGACAATGTCTATAAGAAGGTTCCAGATACACAAATATATAAAATATGTTTTATGACTTTGGTGAAGCTTGTATAAATTGTGTATATGGCCATATATCGAGACCCCATGTCCTTTAAGGGTTAAGTTGGTCTTGAAGGTGTTCACCTTTCACCCGATATTTAGGGTGATGGATGTATCACTTTCACTGATGGTACCAAAGGTTTGCACTTGAAGTTGGCATGGGATCACAACTCTCTCCTTTCACCAATGGTATAGTTGTTTCTTAACAATTTCTAATGCATTTAATGAATTCAAGATTTGTTATTTTACAAAGTGAAGCAACATGCTTGGAAAGAGGGCATTGAGAGGAATCCATTGGTATGATTTGCGTCTAGATTATCAAAGCCTTTAATTTTCAAGTGTCATTTTCAAGATTAATATCTAGAAGCATTTTTTTCTTAAGCAAGTCTCGCCATGCACATGAGTGCCACTTACCCTATTTTCAAGTGTATGTTAGGTTACACTCATGACAAACGACTTTACCATTAGTGTCACCTGACGACACTTGGTATTCAAATGCACTTACTAATATCTTGGCATGAGTATGTTCAAATGTGTTATGAGGTGTATCCTTGTGTTACACAATGGTCTACAAGTTGAATAAAGTGGACACACTTGATATTTGGCATTGGTATGCCCAAGAACATCTTCCTCTTGCATACTAAAATGTAAACACATGACACTTGCCATTGGTATGCTTAATAATATATTAACACTAAATGTCATATTAAAACACATAACTAGTATCTCAAGTATCCCAATGTGCTAAACTAAATGTCATAATGTCATTTATTATTCACTTAATAAAGGTAAGTAATTATGTTGACAAATTGTATCATATTGATGAATAGTGGCCGTGACACTTTGAGACCTCTAAGCATTAGGTTTACGTTCTTTGCAAATATTGTACGTGACACTAAATACCATTAATGGTGTAGTGGTATCATCTATGTCTACCCGAGATTGTATCACTAGTGAAAGTGGTACATTTAATATTGGTTTAGGATAATTGGTGAAAGATTATTCTAAACCAATGCGGTGCGGTATGGTATGGTATGGTATGTGGGCCTTACTTGGTTACTTTTTCAAAATCAAACACTAATATCAGCATAGTGTCTGGTTGGGTTTGGATCTAAGAACATGCATCAAAAAGACATGTGTTTAAGAAGATTGGACTACGTGCTCAAAATTTATTTGAGGTTCAATAGTTGACATATTGCTATTTTGTTTGGGGGGGGGGGGTTTGAGGAACCTATATTAGTACCATTTAATGAGTTCAATCGAGACTCTTCACTTTGATAATGAATCATATGAGCCGTGGAGATTATGGGGCAAATGGCTACATGCATGATTCAAAATTGGCATCCATCTCACACTAATTGCGTATTTCGCATCCTAGTAGAAGTGGATACATAGCTAAAGCTTGAAAGTGTCCATTTAAGACCTACTTAGTACCTTAAGGTACTTACGTAAGAAGGTCTTCACCAGAGGCTTTTCTCTCTGCACCCACTTCTTGTGTGAAGAATCTTTTATTCATTTGTCAAGGTGAAGATTCTTGAGCTCATCAAATGGCCACATGAGTAGCCTCAATTATGTCAATTGTTGAGCCTAGAATGGTTAATAGCTTGTGAGCACATAGTCCAGTCTCGTAAAACACATAGTTTTTTGGTGCGGATTCGTGGATCCACACTTGAACCAAAAACAATGCCACCATAGTTGTCCGTTTTAAGATTAGAAACTGAAGTAGGCACATCTGATACCTCACGTCTATTAAATGCCTAGATATTGAGATTTGAGGTGATCAACTCCAGGCGACATCACCAGGGACGTGAGTATGAATGAACTCATGTCATGATGTCAAGATGACTGAGCTTGAAATGAGTGGACACAATATCAATCAATTGGAGGTAAAAGGAAGGGTCCTCTCAAACTCATGAACAAAATGCATTGTTGGAGCTTAAATTGGGGGACGCCGGTATATAACCACTGTAGCCTGCTTCATGACCCTAAACATGAATCGTAAGAATTTGCATGATCAGCCTCCAGAAATGTATGCCTCCAGCAATATTATTTATATGTATATATGTGCATTGATGTTCATATGAGTTAACTGCTCCTAAAAATTGTGCACTCACTGAAACTTCCTGGACTGGTGCGACCTTTGCAGAGGTCAAAACCGGCAGGCTAGTAGGCTGATTTACCACAGATTCGCAACGTGCTCCAATTCATTGCAACTGCGGTGATTCATCGATCTCCAAGCTTGCAGTTTTTGTGAATTTCTGATGGATTCCGGCAAACCAACTAATTAAGGCGGTTCCCATGATCTCCACGCACTTCAAAGTCAACACTTTTATGCCATCAATCTGGAGGTTATACCTACAGGACACCTAAGCTTACATGAGTTCCCTAAAAATAGAAAGGTGCATCCAGTGGTGCGAGGAATACCCTGTCTGTAGGTCTGCCTAATCCACTTAGACTTTTGCAAATGTTTCATGTCTGGATCACCTCCAGTCCTAGTCCCCGACACGATATTTGCAGAAATTTGTCATTGCAGCCACATCATGTAAATATTTTTCTGCAGCACTAGCTGTTGGCATGGAGGGATCTTTAGGACATGAGGAAATTGAAGTGGCCATTGGATGCAGACAAGATCCATTCACTTTTCTCTTCTTTTCTTTTTGAGACATTAAAGCGAAACTGTTCAACAACTCACTGCCGGAGAAAGAAAATGCAATTTGCCACCACTCGGCCTTATGTGGAGGCCACATACGTTCGAAAACGTCAGTTTCGAAATCATGGAATTTGGTAAGCCGAGGTACAAGAATTGCGGCCTTGATGGCATGTGCCTACTAACCTTGAGGAGCTTGGTTTCAAGGTCGGTCCCTCTTTTTAATGGGCAGAAGTCATCCGTTTTCAACTCCAATCCAAAACGTTGGTTTTGTAAGGCTTTTGATCGGAGTGGAAATGTATGTTTCAGACCCAATAAAGGAGGGACCAATCTTGACACCAAGCTCCTCAAGGTTGTTAGGCACATGTTGAGGACAAAATTCTTTCACCTTGGCCCACCAACAAATAGTCTCCGTTTCAAAACTGGCGTTTTTGAACATGTGTGGCCTCCCCTTCATGTAAAAGCACGAGGGGAGCTTAAGAATATTTGATCTTCTTGATTATCCAAGAAATCTTGGACCATTCTTTTGTCAATCTGGATCATTCAACACAACTGCTATATTCATTAATTCAACTATATATTCCTTTCTATCAGTGTTCTAACTTTCACTACCATGAGAGTTCAACATGAATGAATCATGCACTTGGATGTAGAGCCACATAATGACTGTAGCCAATGATATGAAATGAAATTGAATTTAAAGTCCAAGAAGCTGAAAACGCTAATGGGATTGAAAGTACATCAAGATGGTTTCAAACTGGTTGATTCTCTGGAGTAGTGGAGTGCAGTAGCCTCTGTGAGATAGAGGTTAATGTTCACTTGTCAGTCTAATTAAAAGAAAGACTTGAGGCTCCCTAGAACTACGTTCTGAAATATTGATGGAAACTTATCTCTAATGGGGTTGTATAGGGGATATTCCAACACAAAACGTGCCTCATTTTCAATTGCATTATAGGAGCAAAAGTGGCATAGTCTAGTATCTCTAGATAGGGATACTTGACCATCGTCCAAGTTCAATGGCAAGTCTATGGTTTGAGATGCAATAGGTAGCAATGATATTGCGTTGTGGTGGAGTCAATGGTTGTTTCAAGTACAATTCACATTCATATTTAAGAAAATCCTTGAGGTGAAGGGTAATCTAGCTTCTTCCCAGAGAGATGGAAAGAGTTCCATTTCTTAGCAAAAAAAGCCTTCTTGAAATCAACATATGTTGTTTTTGATGTGGTTGGGTTGTCATGAGTTTTCCAATGAGATAAACCCCATGATGTCTTCCACATGATTATCAATTTGTACCAAATGTTAAATCCTTGTTTGGTCAAGTGTTGGGATAGTGAGGTTGCTTTACTCACTAGCCAATGATATGAATGATATAGCTACAATTTAAAAGAAAGTAGCACTTCTCTACTTAAAGACTGGTAGCTATTCACTTGCTCAGGGTGGTTTGGGATCATTGTTTGCAGGTCCTTGAGTTTTTGGGCAAAATTATCCTCATTGGATCGACGAATGGGCCAGTTAAGTTTGAGGAATATCCAGTTCAAGTTCACAACTTAGGCAAATTGCAGATCGTGCTAGAGCAATATATAGAATACACCTTAAATCATTGAACAAAAACTTGAAGATATCAACATGTAACCAGTTGGACTTGGAAACACTTGAATTCCGACCGATTGTGCCCAAACTCTCCCCAGTCACAACATTGGATCACAGTAGATCAATAATGCATCTTTTGGAGACCTCCAACAGAAACTATTTTGCAAGATCATTGTTACTATTCAAAGGTTTGGTTGCAGGATGATATACACTGCTATTAAAAGAAAGGTGACTAGTGTTGCAGTGTGCTACAAGTTGAGAACATTTTTGCCAATTTGTGGATCATTATTACTTGTTGAAGAAAAGCTACAACTGGACAATAAGCACTCCAGATATTGACTACTGCTTATGCACTGAAGTTTATGCACCTACTCATTTAAATGCAATGGACCCTGCATATACAAACAGGGTCGATATAATGGGAGCAGAAAGATAAAGAATAAAGGAATAAAAAATTCAAACACTGATAGATCGTATCCATTTAAATCACGTTCTTGCATCCAAAATACATATTTGAGGAAGCAGGGCCAGAGTCATACTATCCAACTTCAGAGTAGATAGCTAGAAATGGGAGCTTCTGAAGACAGCTTTTTTGCAGTTCATGCAAAATCTGCAGTGAAACATAAAAACATCTAGGATAGAGCATGCCTTCTTGGCCATGCTTCAACCACACCTTTTAGTTAAAAATATGTTGAGAAAATTAAATTTTAAGTTGTCCTGTAAGTGATGCTATACATTTGTATTGATGCGGTGGACATCAACAAGTCAGTGTTGCTTGGCTCAAACTAATAGAAATCTGGAGGGGTATAGAACTTAACCATCACAAATATTTCTTTGATGTTAATTCCAAGTCAGGTCTAACCTTGATCACTTTTCATAGAATTGGATCTTACATTTCTTTAAGGTGAACCTCCATTCATTGAGGATTTAATACCAACAATGTGTGCCCCATATTTTGATTAGTTATTAAGTGGTTTTAAATGAATCCAAAATATTGTTGCTTCACAGTTGAATATAATTTTCAGAAAGAAGAACTAAGCAGCATGCACACATCCAACAAATCAGCTTACATACAACATGATTTCCTATCGTAATATTTCAGTTGTTATAGGCCATCGTTTATTCAGAAGCCTTCAGAAGCCTTCCTCTAGGCAAGGATGTTGGAACAAGTACTTCCAACAAAAAGAATTGCATTTAGAGGAAATTTTACTACGCACCACCCCTATGGAATATACAACAAATGATTATAGATTCAAATGGCCATTTGATGATCTTCTTCTTCTTCGTTTCCAGCTACGGATTCCTCTTCTTCCTGCAGCAAAGTTTGATTTCTGCGATGAATTACCCGTGATGCCCCAAGGAACCCATCATGAAGTAAGACTTTAGAGAGAAGCAGGCCAACAGTGATGGACAGGCAAATGACGATCATGTTCATCACAAACTCAATTCCTGACAGCACATCGTTCTTCATGATAATATCAATGCCCTGCGAATATCAACAATTGCCATGTCATCTTAATTAGTCATTCTTGCACTGGTCAAATCTCTTAATAACATTATCACAAGGCAGTAATGTGAATTCTCCAATCCTCCAACTCAACATGACTTTTGGTCCCCTTTTGGTCAGGAGTTGTGTTGTTTTGCATACAACATCATCCCATGTTTGGTAAGTTTTTGGTGCATCCTTGGAGGTACTGTGGGATTTTTACCAAAGACAATGTGATATCGGTTCATTAAGGGTCAACTTAATTTTGGCATGCCAAGAGGTGTTAAATTGAGTTTGACCCTCAACAAACCAAACTAGGTTGTTCTTTAATCAAATTTACACACTACCTCTGAGCATGCACAAGTGGAAAGAAATTATAGATATTTGAGTTATCCTTTAATTCAACCGGATTTTTGGTCAAGAGTTGGTTGTTGTGCATAGAATACTTTGCATGTTCGGTAAGTTTGCATTGCATGCTTGGAGTCAGTGTGGGGATTGAATGAAGAACATCCTATATTGGTTCATGGGGGAAAATTTCATTTTAGCACCTCTTCACATGTCAAAATGAGTTTGACCTCAATGAACCAATATAAAAAATTCTTTGTTCAAATGTCCACACTAACTCCAAACATGTAAAGTATTGTATGCAAAACAACCAACTCCCAACCTGAACTCCAGCGGTTGAAAGAAAGGATAGCTCTACTGTATGCAAAACAACTAATGGAAAATCATGGGGAGCCAACTCCCGACAAAAGTATAGCATTGATGTAAAGGGTAACTCTATTGATACTGAAAACCGTGAAATGTACTTGGGTGTATAGGAAAGGGATCGTCATCTTGACAGGAACTTGCCTGCACACCAATCCCGCCTGGTAGCAACACTTGAATGCCTGCTAAAATCATCGATGAAGGAATGTCGCGTATCATAAATGACATCAATGTTGCTACATTAAAGCAACAAAAGGATATCAGAAAATTTATAATTGCATGGTGATAATAAAGAGAATGGGTTCCAAGTACAGTGAATGACATTCATTTCCTGTATATGGTCCTCTAGTGTGCTATATCTTGCTTCAAATTTGATACTAAAGTAGATGAGTCCTAAATGGTTATTTTTTCCAACTAGCCCACTTCTCCTAGGATATGAAATACTCGATTAGTACTAGATGGACAGCAAATCCAAATCAAGGCCATAACCACTTTCCTTATCACATTCAGAGCTCATATGATTACCTTATTCATTACCAAAGTCATCCTCATTAAATGGTCATAAAAGCCCCCCCAATTTTGTTGACTCTTCAACATAGAATGGTTATCATTTTTGAGCACACAATCCAAGCTCTTTTAAGCACATGATGCCTTTTTGCTATCCGTTCTTGGAGCCACACCGTATCACATACCACTCAAATATAGGTGTCCAATTAAGATAAGTAACCGAATTAGGCACGTCTACCTTGAAGGGACAATCAGTTCAAAATAAGAATACGAAGCCAATGTCACCTGCTAGGCCAATAGCCAAGGAAGACAGTACAGTTGAAGTCTCGTCATCAAAACTTTGGTCTGCAAGCTCTTTGACAACATAACCCACTCCTGCAACTACACACATTCCCCACCATTGTCCCAATCTTGCCCTCAAGAATATATTGGCTGCAAACATGAAACCTAAGAGCCTGCACACATCATTGTTGTTGAATTAAAGTTTGAAAGCGGATTACATATGGTGCAAGTCAACAGAAGCTACTTGAGTCCATTTTTTAGAAAGCATCGATTTTCCTAGATCTTTGGGGAGAAATCAATCTTTCAATACAGGATACCAATTTTGAAGTGGCGATGACTCAATCATTAGGCTCCCAATCAATATAAAAAATACACCGTGGGGTACCTCCTTTGTAGGGATATGAACCACATGCAATAAAGGGGCATTTTCAGGGGCTATGAATTTATGTGCATATTTATGGGATATTCCATATGTTTGATAAATATTATTGGAATGTTTCTAGCATATTTTCAAGAAAGATTTCTAGTACCCTATATGTATAGAATTTGTTTTATGAATTTGACTCCTTCGGTTTTTATTCCACCCTATACTGTTTTATATGTGGTTTTTAATATCTTACAAAGAGTAACCTCCGCAGGAAAGGCCACCAGGTGTAGAAGATTTTATGTGAGAAATGGATTGCAGCATCAGACTAGCAGTTTAGAAGTTTACCAGAAAATAAGAAACCAAGGCGAAATGTTAGGGTCATTACAAGGAGTAGACTCCAGCTTTGGAACCCACCAAACCAGTCTCTCTCCGATTACAAGGCCAAAACCAAGTAACAAGGAGGAAACAAGAGCTTTTGTGATGCGGGCGGAACCCGTCATCACGGCACCCTCCACTACTTCTGTCACTCCAATTGTTAAGTTCTGCCCTGCAAATATTTAATTATGAACAATCTCTCAGTATAGAATGTCAAAGAGTTTGATCAGGGATGACCACCAACACATCCTAGGAAAGAGGTTTTGTATAATTTGAAGTTGAGGTTTCTAGTGAATATTTGAGGAATTACATGACAAGTCCTCTAATTGTGAATTTAGCGTGACCTTGTGGCATTCAAAAACTGAAGTTGGTCTAACCTGGTAGAAGCCAAACAAGGCCTGAAATGGCCATGGCGAAGAAGCAAACGTCCAACTGCATTAAGTAAAATGCAAACAATCGTGCCAGGAAGGAGACTACGAGTGCAGCCACAAACTCCACGACATTTCCAAGGACTGGCAAACGGGGTGCAAGTAGATAAATGATTCCAACTCCAAGTCCTAAACTCAATGACAGTATGGCATCCCAATAATTTCCTGCACAACTCCAAAAGATTAAGTATTGAGAAAGTGAGGCACCAGTGCTATGAGAACAGAATCAAAGTCCACAGAAAATAATTTCAAGTAAACTCTCAATTGCGATATTTTCCTCATCTCACATTTATAGCATCTAGTTATCAACTGTCAATTTATACAAAGTCCAGGCATCGGTACCATGAGCAACGAAAAGCTGTGGACACAGCAGTTACTGTTTGCATTTGGTCCAGAAACTCCAATACAACATGGATATGATAACATTTGTGACATTAGAGTTATCCTTAAAGTCTCTCAAAAACTCATGTTTTGGTAGGGAGTTTCGTCTCCCTTTTGACATTTTTTAATGTTTGAGGAGCACTCAAGTGGTGTGGAGACTCGGTGAAATGAAGGGGAGGCATTTGACTTCGGCCAAAAGACAGCTATAAAAAAATGAATTTCACGGCAAAAGGGAGACAAAACTCCCTACCAAAACATGAGTTTTTGAGAGACTTCGAGTATAACTCTACTGAATGAAAAACAGTATATTAATTGACCTGAAAAGAAGAGGAGAGCCGCAGTTGGAGCCGATAAGATGAACCCAAGAAGCTGCCACCACCAGGACCCAAAACTAGAGGGCGAATTTATAATAGTTTGTAACTGCCATTGACCCAATAAAACAGGCGTATCGCACAAGCCTACTGAATTCGCAAGCTCATCAATACGTTGTAATTTGTCCACATCCATCTCACCGGCCATCTTCAGCATGTGTATCTCATCCCTGCTCAATCACAGGATTAAAACCATTGAAACCTTTTCTAGAATCCTGGTTTCAGCTGCAAACAACACTGCAATCTGACTACAATTTGTGGACTGAGTCTCTTGTATGAACTGATAATTAGGTGTTATGTAGATTCAGACTTCTGCATCAATTTTGGACATTATAAAACTGTAGACATGTAGTCCTATCGGTGGGTCCTTTGATATGGCAGAAACTAAGGTAGATGTGCCTAATAATTTGGCTATCTTAATCAGATACCTATATATGTGGTTCGGTGTGGCTCCAATAACGGATACCAAAAAGGCATCATGTGTTTGAAAGAGATTGGAATACGTGCTCAAAATATGATAACCATTCTGGGCACAATAGTCAACATAACTGGGGGGACGTATAAGACCATTTAATGAGCACGAAAATCTTCACTTTGATAATCAGTAAGATATTCATACGAGCTCCAATTTTCTTGAGGAAAGTGGCTATGGCGTTGATTTGGATTCGCTGACCATCTCGAACTATATGTGTGTTTCATATCCTACAAGGAGTAGGCTAGTTGGATAAAGTAACCATTTAAGACCCATCTACCTTAGCCTTAGATGTGAAGCGCATCTCTTGTTGTAGACACGTTTTTGTGGCATATACTTTGTGTTGTTTGTGAAAAACACCCATCTAGAATGGCGTTTCGACCGCATTGCTCCTCAGAGTATGAATACATAAGGTTCCCATTATACGAAAGCCTTTGTCCATATTTACCTAAATTCCAGTATAAGAGCCTTAATCAGGGGCATGACCCATCATCACAAAACCTTGGAGCTACCATTTAACCCAAGACTAGAACAAGTCAAATGCGCAACCTAGTGACTTTGTTTGGTTTTGAGGACCTACTTGAATTTGTCTGTGGCATGAGGAAACAAAAGGATGACCAGGGAGCTGAGCACCGCAATGTCGACTTTTTCATGCAAGCGGTTGGCAGCACTTTGTATCAAATACTCAGTTCTGGGAGCTGAGCTTCCATATGTGACCAAAGCCAGTGTCAGGCGGCGAAGAAATTTCCTTCGTAACGCTGCATTCCAATCTGATGGCTCCTCCCCTTGCAGACGTGCAACTACAGGAAAATCAATATAAAAACACTCAACCTTATGAACAAGTGAGCTTGATTGCTGACAGAATTGAAGACTCTAATATTACTAGTTCAGAAACATGTTGATAACGAGCAAAATAAGGACTAGAGTTTAAGTCCAAAACTATGAAACGTCTGTACAACCTTTTAATTGAGGTTGATTCTTCAAAGAATGAAAGAATAAAGGACTCTAAAATCACTAGTTTAGAAATATGTTGATGAAAACCAGCTTAATGATAAGCCATGTTACGTCTGAATTAACAACTCGAACGTATACAACATGAAACTATAAATCAACCCAGAAACAGCCTCTTCTACTTCAAGCTAAAGGACTAGGGTTTAAGGCCAAAACTATGTGACGCCTGTACAACTTTTTGATTGAGGTTCATTCAAAGAATGAAACATTGAAGAGTCTAATAGTATCACTAGCTTAGTAATACTTTGATGACAACCAGCTCAATGATAAGCGATGTTATGTCTAAACTAGCAACTCGAATGTATACAACCTGAAACTATATATTAATCCCAAAACAGCCTCTTCTACTTCAAAATAAGGACTAGGTTTGCTTGAGGTTGATTGTTCATAGAACGAAAAAGTGAAAGATTCTAATATCACTAGTTTAGAAACCAGCTCGATGATAACCAGCTCAATGATAAGCCATGTTGTGTCTGAACTAACAACACGAACGGATACGATGTGAAAACGTAAATCACTCCAGAATGACAGCCTCTTCTATTTCCAAGCTAAAAGACTAGGATTGAAGGCCAAAAATGTGTTACCGTGTCTGTACACATTTTTGTAAGGAAGGAAAGGGTGGACACCTTACCAACCTCAGGATCAGCTTCGCGGCCATCGGTGGGTTTGGAAATGATTTTGGCTTGAATTCCCCTACTCCTCAGCTTCTCTTCAGCACTGTACAAACTTTGAGTCAAATCCGCCATGGCTGCTCTTCCCAAACTCCTCCGGCTATGGCGAACTCAATAAGTCGCTCAAAAGACAAAAGAAAAAAAAATCAATTTCACGAACTCGGGAGATGGCAGGACTCCATGTCGTTCGAAGTGCATGCAACCATTCATCCCCATGTCTGCATCATCCCAGTTTCCGACCACTTCAGAAAACTCAAAAACTTAAAACTTCAACATCTAATCGAACCCCCAGTGAAAATTTTACAAGACTCAAACTCCCAACTTCACAGGAAAAACTTACAATATACCATCCTAATGCCACTCTCCTGGATCTTTCTTCTGAGCTTTAAATCCAGTCGACATGCATCGCACTTGCCAGGCACCAGGGGAAGTGCCTATTCCGTGCTGCTGACTTCCTGCATGCATCAGATCGAACCCAAAAGCGCACAAGACAAACTCACTCCAGATTCGATCAAACAGTGAAATTTGAGATGAGCAGAAACACCAGTGATTTGTGGAAGGGGAGAAGTGACAAGTGGAAATCCAGAGCTTGACTTCCTCAGGATCAAGGGGAAATGGATACAATCACCCTCAATATGTGTTACCCCGATTGATGCTAAAATTGCACATGTGTTACGGAAAATTGCGCTCCCCCAAAAAATCTCAAAAAATACACTAGTAAATTCCAGTTGTTAATTGTTAAGAGAATTTGTAAAAATTATGCTCTTCTCTTCAATGAATTCACTTCAATAGGTGTTACTTTGGATAAAAGTGAGGCTATGAGATTTTATAACTTGGATGAACTTGACAGAACCCTTAACCCTAAACCATACTATCACAATGAAACAACTGGCATTGGTATCTACAGAAGAAGAAGAAGAAAAACTTCGGTCTCCAGAGGAGACCGACGTGAATTAAGTGTCTGTTCGATCCACCCCCAATCCGATGCCCACAGGACAAAGGTATTGGTATCTACAGAGATTGGACCCACTATGAATGCACATGAGCTCATCAATTATGAATTGGAATTTGATCTAAACAATCCCTACATACTTGTTGAGAAGGATTTATAAGTATACATTTTAATGAAAGAAATGATGCAACTGACAAATGAACCCATTGAAGAAGTTGACAATGTGCAAAGTGGTGATGTGATGGTAAATAAAGTAGGATCCAAGGATGTTGAAAGTGCATTAGTGGCTTGATATAATTTTTGGGAAAAAGACCTATTGATGTTACACCTCTCATCCAAAACCTTCGAACACTTCAACAGGAAATAAGATCTTGTCACGCACAAGAATCTCATCAAAACTACTATAGACGCTTTTTTTTTTATTATGCTTAGATGTATGATGACATTCATATCTTATTTATTTTTATTCTTTATTTGTATAAGTGTTATTGTTTTTAATTCCTAATTCACATAAGTATTTTTCATGTAAGTGTTACAAATTGTCTATGCTACCTCCAATAAGTGTTAAAGTGTTAAAACCATATAAGTGTTACAAGTTTCCTTGCTCCAAAGTGTTAACATATACTAAGGGTGGACTGTAGTTCTTTGATATTTTCCCATTGTTGGGTGTAGGAATTAAGGTATGTGGGTGTTATACTTTTTAGTCTTATTTTATGTTCTCCAACTTCTACCGATTAGATTTACACAACGAAACTCATGTTACAATAGATTTACACAAAGATGAAGGATTAGCAAAAATTGGACCTCCCCTAATTTTATTTATGGTTATCAAAGCGCGTGTTTGTTGTTTCCTTAATTGAACACATAGGTCCCCCAATTGTGTTCACTATCAAGTGTGGTGTAATTATACAATTTGAAGACGTAGTTCAAACTCTTTTAAACATGTGTTTTTATGATGTTTGTTCTTTGATTCCCACCTAACCACATGCCAATCAAATCTAGATGTTTGATTAGGAAATGTAACCGAATAACACCCACATACCTTAGGAATAGGAATGAAGGTATCTATGTAAGTGGATACATTTTTTTTGAATCAAATACATGTATTTGAGAGGTATATGCTAAGGCTTGTAGTTAGAAAGGGACACCAAAAAAATACTTGCTACAATGAGATTGGACTCTGTGATCAAAATATGTCAAGCATTCTAATTTCAATTGTTGACACAATTAGGAAGGCCTATGTGACCACTTCAAGAGCAAGTCAACCTTCACTATGACCTCCTTTAGCTTTTGCATCTCAACTCCGACTCAAAAACTTGAAATCATGACAGTATCGTTATTCGCAACCACTAACTGGGGGAGACAATTTCCAATCTTATGTAACGGCTAGAATCACCTAGGAAGCTAAAAGTGTTATTATTGTAGAGGCGCCTATTCCCAATGAGGACCCCATCAGCAATCTATAAGGTATCGGAATTTCGATCAAGTTGGGACTGAATTTCGATCAAGCCATAATCAATAGTGCCGTGACACGTCATGATTTTGGGTGCTAAAGTGAGGAGGAATGAGCAATTATGATAGACTCTAGACATTGGTAATATGTTCAGGCCAACTTTTAGCTTAATAATTCACAGTATTTTCAATTTATGGATTAAAATTACCGAAAGAAATTGCAGTTGTCCTGATTCTATCTTCCTACATGGGAAAAATAGCACCACCTTAGACTTCTCCAAATCTAGTGGAGAATCCCTTAAGTGATCAGTTGTGGATGCCTCCACTCTAATAATAAGATCACATACCTTAAGGTATGCGGCCCCAACGTGAGCACTCGAAAATCTACATACAACTTTGACCATTGGATCAGATTGGAATTGTCTCTTCCTGTTAGCAATTGCGAAACACGATATTGTCGTGATTTTCAAGTTACCATTCCATAATTTGTAGACTAATATGACTTGTGCACCTGTGGCAGGCATGTAGGATTGCCATGTGTTGCTCCTTCAGGCAAGGTCCATGGGATGCACACTTGTTAGTCCATTCCATAGGAGATGTCACTTACCTGTGTTACGCCTGGTAATACTTCACTCTCAGAAGTTAAAAGTTCCTTGTACAGAATTGAAGCAGTAATTGTAGTGCACCTCAAGGTAAACTCGTCTTAAATGGTTACATTTTGATGCTTGCCATGATTCTCAGCTTGAATTTTTGGGTTAGAATTTATTTTATTTGGAAAATCTGATATGAGATTTTAGCAAAACATTATGGATATTTTTTTTAGTCTCGCATGTTGATGCTATGATTCTCCAAAGTCAAAAGTATCAAAGCGAGAAAATAACAAGGGTAGACCCCTCAAGTATGTTGGCTATTGAGCCTAGGATGGTTTAAAACACTGTAATCCAATCTCTTTTAAACACTTGTATTTTAGGTGTTTGTTCTTAGATATACACCGGACCACACACTTGACCACACACCACTCAAATATAGATGTCTATTTAAAATAAGTGATTGAATCAAGCATGTTTACCTTAGCAATTTCATGTTCTTATATATCAGTGTCATAGGGTGGCCACATCAGCTTGTTGGTTGGCCTAGCCAGCCAGCCCGCCCCATCCAGTGGGCCCCAAAAAACAAGACGGTCAGCCATGCCGCTAACGCCAGGGCCGGCCTGGCGCCTCAGCTGGCACCCTTGCATCCAGCCAGCAATGGGGTCTGCCCAATGCCCCCAACCAGGTAGGTTGGCGGGCTGCCTGGCAGCTGGAGACAAGGCTGGCCGGGCCCTTTTAAAAAATTTATTTTTTAAAAAAAAAAAAAAAAAAATCTTCTTTCAAGCTCCTATGAGTTCTTCAGACCACTGATCAGGGAGAACTGCCGATTAGTTCGAGACTTCAGGAGAATTACCGTTCATAGAGGAAATTAGAATGCTGCTCAAATGATCAAAGCAATAGTGGAAGATGTAAACATGTAACCGGAAGATGAACCTGTTGAAGTTCAAGACTTCAGGAGAATTACCGTTCATTTTAGGGGAAACTATAGAATGCATCGCCATTGCTCAGCAAAAGCGGAAGATGTAAACATGTAACCGGAAGATGAACCGGTTGAAGTTCAAAACTTCAGGAGAATTGCAATTCATTTAAAAGGAAACTATAGAGTGCTGCTCAAATGATGAAAGCAAAAGCGGAAGATGTAAACATGTAACCGGATGGATTTAGAATCACTCAGAACTTGACTGACTATGCCCAAAAACTTCCCAGGCACTGCTTTGGACTGTTGAATTCCATTCTTGCACCTCTGCTTCGTCTTCTTCTTTCTTCCAGTGTCTAAGAAAACAATCACCGCATTCCAGATACAGTTGGTGGTGTCACCATGGATCAATACAGCATTTCCGCAAAGCAGGAGAGGAGATGCATCTAACAAGTGATGAATTTTTGGTCTTGCAGCTCGGTGGCTTCCGATCTGTGTGCCGTCAGTGGATGTGCACATCTAGGAAATTTTTATTTTTTTAAAAAGAGAAATTTATGGCCGGGCAGGGGAACCACCAGCCACAGGCCTGGCTGGACAGGGGCCACAGGGGGGCAGCCTGGCCAGCTGCACCCTCGCCCGCCACCACTGGCTGGCTGGGCCTGGCCACCCCGGCGTCGCCAGGGTATCAGCACAATGTAGTGCCAATCTAATTGTGCCCTAACCTCACCAATATTGCCAGTAGCAGTGTTTCAACTTGCAACTTAAATTTCCCTATGTAGCATCCAATCACATATAACGACTCTCACCAACATTATAACCTTGAATATAGGGATGATATCTCACAAAATTATATTTGTTTTGTTTGGGACATCTGATGTATTGAAACTCAGTCTATCCGTTTGTTTCCTGTGTCTACATCGTGGAAAACTTGAATTGATAATTGAGGTCAGTAAACATTGAGCAGCGTTGATCACACTTCCCTTCTAAGGGCTCAATCAGCTCATGCACTAACAATCAAATCTGTTACCCAAATCTCTCAAGCTGAACATCCTAAAGAAATGCTGCCGCGTATTCATCAACTTTACGTTCTACACTTTTCAAGTCCAGGACTAAACTAAGAATTTCTAAATCAGATTGCCATAAATGTTTGAAGAACTCTGTTTCTACCCTTCCTCCATAAAAAAGGAATTCCCTAACTAGGCAGCTGTGATTAATCCGTTCTCCGCGACTGGAAGAGCAATTTGATTTTCTTGACACAAGTCTTTCTTGCAGTACACTATCTTCCAGTTTGATGAGGGGGGTTTTTGAATCAAATTTTGTGGAGAAACTAGTACTTGGGTACTGTCTCGTCAACTTTGACAGAGTAAGCATGAATTCCACCTTTAATGTTGTACAACCTTGTAAAGCCCTGCAAGCAACCATCGTTAATCATCATTTATATTTCTACTGCAAATTTAGTATATTGACGTATTATAGTGTACTCTTTGGACTGTCCAGTGCCATTACAGGATATATTGATTGTAAATGCTGCAAGAAATGTACCTGCGATTGTAGCCACTGTGCAGCCTGTGCAGACCGCATGCCATGATGGCACTGCACACAATATGACATCATCACTCAATTAGCTAGTATTGTTCACCAATTTATTAAGGTAGATGGGTCTTAAATGATTACTTCTATCAACTAGCCCACATCCCTAGGATATGAAACATGTGATTTAGTACAAGATGGTTCGCAATTCCAAATCGAGGCTGTAGCCACTTTCCTCATACTTTTCAGAGGTAATATAAATGTCTTATTCATTAGCAAAAGTGAAGATTCTTGTGCTCATTAGCTGGTTATACAGGTTACCCCCCAATTATGTTGATTGTTATTCCTACAATGGTTATCATCTTTTAAGCACGCATTCCAATCTCAACAATCTTTCTGGTATCTGTTCTTGGAGCCACACCAGACCACATACCACGCAAACATAGGTGTCCTAATAAGAAAAGCAACCAAATAAGGGTCGTTTACCTTAGTGGACCAAGGTAACTGGGAAAATGGCTGCCAGAGCACTTTTACATAGAACTGACAATTATATGATGTATGAAGCGAAAGAGCTCAAAAACATCCAGTTCTAACTGTATGAGTGATGCTTCAAAGCTGATTATTATGTCACTTAACGTTGAAAGTTACCAGCACATATGTGTCCTTTCCGGGGTCGAGATCTTCTGTAATGGATGGCGCCCATTTTCCAAATTGACTCAGTGGATATGCTTTAAACCCTTCGATTGATGCTGTCGCACTGTTAAAAGACCCACAGAACAATCACACCGGTGCAATATTAAGGTTTGTGACCTAATCTGGGCGCTTCCAGCTCCACAGACAACTTTAACCGTTGGAACAACTCGGGAATTGTTTCATCCCATTAGCAATTTGTAATGAATCACAAAGAATGTCATTCAAGTCTCACAATCGGAGTTGATATGCAAATGTTAGAAGAGGTAAAGCGAAGATTCTCAATCTCTTTAAAAGCCACATAGACCCTCCCAATTGTGTCAACAATTGAACATACAATGGTGTCTACATTCTGAGCACATAGTCCAATCTCCTCGTAACATGTGCCTTTTAGTGTGTGCTTTTAACTATAAACCTTGTCATATACCACCCAAATCGAGGTGACCACATAAGGCTTCCATACTTTACTACCCAAAACATCCACAACTTGGACAAACATATTGCCATATTTATCATACAAGATAGCAAGAATAGAGTTTTCTGTAAAGTCTCCAGGTCAAGCTCCGGGTGAGTTGGCTAGAAGGTTAGTTCGAGAGCTTATGCATAGTCACCCAAGATTTATTAAGGTTTAAAATTAACATGCTAAAAGAATGGGGACAGGCTATAGAAATTTGGGTTTCCAGCTTAGTCATACTAGGAACAGTGGGCCAAGGTACCCTTGCAGAGGCCAGGCCGAGGTTTAGGGTGGCAGGTCCATGGATCAGACCCTATTTTAGATTCTGAAGTTCTCTCAAAAAGTTTCATATTTAGGGTGGATTTCCACTAGGGTCCAAGATTAAGAACTCCAAAATCAAGTGATCCTATTGGTCAAGAGCAGAATTTTGAACCCGAGTTGACACTAGAGTTTCGGTCCAAGATATGAAAAAATGTAGTGGCATTAATGTGGCATCACTTTCTTGCAAAATCTTGTAAGTCCCCACTCAAGAAAGTACTTCTCCTAATTTAAGAAACCAATCTTCAAGCTTGGGTCCAATCTTGAGTCTAAAAGTAAGGTCCATGAAGGGTTGTTTTGGTCCCGCACCTTAATTTAAATCCACCCTAATGTAAGGCTCAAACACAACACACTCTAATGAGCTCTTATTTTATTTTTTTTAAAGTTCCCCAAGGGCCACCAAACACCTATTTTGGCCCCTCTTTGAGACACTTTGCGGATATCACTTATGTCCCATGTTCTTGATAGTACTTCCACAATGGGAGAATTTCATTCACTTCATGCACCATCCATCATGTGTGGGTTTGTGTGGGAAAGTTGGTGTTAGAATCTCACATTTCATCAGGTTCGCGGACATCGATAAGCTGCGCTTCCTCTCTGATCTCAGGATCCTCCATGTGAGCACTGAACTCTACCACGTCTAAATCACGCAAGAAACTCTCCTCCCTGCATTAAAAGCAATTTCTGCATCCATCAAGGGGCGTATACAAAAATATTGCAAACCTGATTGATTGATCACGTCTCTCATATGACATTGGTATTGATAGCAATGAGGTAAATTGAAGGAAAATAAATAGCATTTTGAGTACTAAGAGAAACCCGACCGTTCAGAAAGTACTTGCAGCAGATGCCAACCATGTTTTGTTTTCACGCGTACCAACTTATTCAAAGGGGCTTTGAACGCTGCCTCTTCAAATTCTGGCACCTGACTCCACACAAGAAGATCAACTGGATATATGTCACTCCAATGCATGCAAAATGCTAACATCAAAACATGAACATCAATTAGATTGTGATTCAGCATCTATACCACAATACCACATACTGTCAAATAGAACCCACCAAGGACCAACTTGAATTCATATACAGAAAATTTAACATATATACTCATAAATCAAATTCAAATTTAACTAAGGTGGACATGCTCAATTCGGTTACTTATCTTAATCAGACATCTATATTGGAGTGGTATGTGGTTAGTGTGGCTCCAAGAACGGATACCAAAATGATGTGTGTTTATAAGAGATTGGACTGTGTGTGCTCAAAATATGGTAACCATTCTAGGCTCAATAGCCAACATCATTGAGGGGACCTACATGACCATTAATGAACACAAGGATCTTCACTTTGATAACGAATAAGATATTCATATGAGCTCCAAAAATTATGAGGAAAGTGGCTACAGCCTCAATTTGGATTTGCTACCATCTTGTAATAATTGCGTGTTTCATAATGTAGGAGAAGTGGGCTCATCAGAAAAGTAACCATTTAAGACCCATCTACCTTAAGACATGTAAGTTTAGAGTATCCTGTGGTGGGATTATCTGACAGAATGTGGTGTTGTGATGTTGTCAGAAATGAGAAAAAGTTAGAATTAAAATCTCTCAAAATAGTACAAGGCTGCATGATTTAGCAAAGACAAGACAACCATCAATCATTACTCAGAATAAGTTGATGTTCACTAAACCCTTAGAAATTCCTATCTTCTTCAACCCACCACAAACATCTTCGCATAATTTCATATCAGGATTCGGAGAAACTGAGCATCCGAGAACGTACTGTTCGACCGATTGAGATCCATCCCAGCATGCCGCCTACGCTCTTGGATGCACAGATGGAGTGTTCAGTTGCCAAATCACTCAAGTCCACTCCTTCTGTGTGATAGAAACAGAAACAGAAACAGAAACAGTTGTGTCAGTTTTCTGTTGATCTCTTATCCAACCATAGCCTAATAACCCATGAGCCTCAACTCCTTTGATTGTTGTGTTTCTTTGAAAAATGGTTTCAAGCTGTGATGAGTTCTCCCAGAAACCCAGATAGAGTCTTCAGTTGCAAAATTCACTCAAGTTCGCTCCTTCTGTTTTGCAGCCACAGAAACAGTTGTGTCATATCTTAATTGCTCTCATACAACCATAAGCCAACCCATGAACCTCAAATCCTGTCCCTTAATGTTGCGTTTCTTAAGAAAATTATTCCAAGCTGTGATAATTTCTCCCAAAACCCCAGATAGAGTATTCAAATGCCAAATCACTCTAATCCACTCCTTCAATTGTGTAGTATCTTAATTCTCTCATATAACTGTTGACTAACCCATGAGCCTCAACTCCTGTTCCTTAATGTTGCGTTTCTTAAACTAATGGTTCCAAGCTGTGATGAATCCTCCCAGAACCCTAGATAGAGATTTCAGCTGCCAAATTACTCAAGTTCAGTCCTTCTGTGTGGCAGAGACAAACAGTTGTGTTATATCTTACTTCTCTCATACATCCATAGATCGAATAACCCATGGACCCCATCTTCCGTTCCTTAATTGTTGCATTTCCTTAAAATTATGTTTCCGGCGGTGATTAGTTCTCCCAAAACCCTAGATAGAGCAATCAATTTGCCAAATTACTCAAGTCCACTCCTTCAGTTGTGTAATATTTTAATTTCTCTCATGCAATCATGGCCTAACCCATGAGCCTCAACTCCTGTCCCTTAATGTTACGTTTCTTAAAGAAGTGGTTTCAAGGTGTGATCAGTCCTCCCAAAACCCCAGATAGAGTATTCAGTTGCCAAATCACTCAAGCCCATTCCTTCAGTTGTGTTATATCTTAATTCTCGGCTACAATCATAGCCTAAAGCATGAGCCTCAACTCCTGTTCCATCATTCTTTGCGTTTCTTTCCAAAAATGTTTTCAACCTATGATTCAGCCTCCCAAAACCCCGCAAATTGATTGCACCCAGTAACCTTGAGAAGAAAAGCATATATGGGTGCACTGGACTGCAGGATTGGAAGAAAAAGAAAAAAATGCCTGACCTTGCATGATCCTTCGTTGGAGGTCAAGCAACAACTGCAGCTGATCTTCTGCCACCAACAAATGCTGCACCAAAATCTCCCTATTCTTAAATTTCGTGCTCCCCAACACATCTTTCCCTCCAGCCATGGCGTTGCCAACCCCTACCCATCCACCCCAAAAATTCCACATAAGGGAAAACCCACCGGGGGGACAATGATGCTGCAAAATGAAAAATCCCAACATAATCATTGAAACTTGAGTTGTGTAAAACAAATACCAAAAGAAATGGTCCGTTGCTGCTGCTGCTGGTAATGTAGCGAAGGAAGACGCAGAGGGCAGAAAGGGCGCAAGAATCGAACAGCCTCAGCAGGAAGACCTCGGTGCTGGAAATTCTGGGCGCAAGAAAATGAAGAAGACGGAGATGGAGAGGAAGATTGCACCGGTTGAGGTCGAAATCCAAATTTCTTGGGTTTAAGCGGAAGGCGGCAGAGATGAAGGGAAGAAGCCAGTGACGCAGCAGTGACAGTCGGAAGCGAAGAAGACGACGCTGCCCATAACCTCGCCATAGCCAAAAAAAACACTTGTCTGTGGTTTCTTTGTTAGGTTTACAATTTGGTGCTTGGTGAATGCTTCCCTGCACACATAAGAAGGTTAGGCAAGGGATGAGTTACATGTGTTGAATGTGGAAGGCTATGTCAAGGATGTAAGAATTGATGGTAACCACAAGTGCAGGAGAATTCCAAAGAACGTGATCTCTGCAACTACTTCTTCTTCAGATGAATGCAGCAGAGAGGATGGGGGATATGATTTGATGTGATTTGATATGATCCAGAAGAAGCTCCGAATGGTTTATCACTAGGCAGATGGGATACCCCATCTGCAAAGGTGTCAAGGATCACATACCTGACTTTGTACGTTGCAGAACGTCGGAGCAAGGCAATTTGTGCCAATTTGTTCTCAGCTGGGGCATTCGCATAAGAAGGTGGTTGGCAAGGATTGGCAACAAGGTGCTCTGTCTATGCCATGTGAGGCTCCGGCTAAGTAAATGGATTGATTGATGATTGGTAGGAATTTCTGTGTCATGGTGGAGTATGAAGAGGAATGGAGATGGGTGACATGGTCATTTGTAGGTTATGAATAATGGCTCAAGGTATGCAGGTATTCTTCAGTTACTTTTCTTAATTGGGCACTTATATTTGATGGGTGTGTGGTTTAGGTGAGGATCAAAGAAGAAACATCATAAAGATACATTTAAAAAAAAATAGGACTACGTCTTCAAATTTTATTAACTACTCTACATTCAATAGAGAATAAAATTGGGAGAACTTATGTGGACAATGACCTAATGGCAGTTGTGTGTAGGTGTTTTTGGAAGGCATTGATTATAGTGGGGGGAGTTGGGGTTGGGGGGGGGGGGGGGGGGGCAAGTGCATTGGTTGGGAGGATCCACTCGGGCAATATGTGTTTGGACAAGGAATAAGGGGTGGTGTTGCCATTCATGAGGCATTTTCATCTTGTGAGATGGTGAGTGAAAAGCATTTCTTTGATGCGGAAGAGAGCTTTGTTGTGTCTATCTAATTGGAGTCCTTTGATGACTAAGTGTTTGCATGCGGCCAAGAGGTGAGGCCATGTGTCCACGTTGTGAATGTCTTTGCCACATAATATACAATAGATGGAGGGAAATTTTGTTGGCCAAAAAAGGTGTTTCCGACAATTGCCCATATATTGACCATTGTGGAACTTGAGAGTTTGGGAGATTTGGGCGGAAATTTGGGAAATGGGGTGAAAAGGGAGGTAGGTGTGGTATTCATGAATGACCAAAAAAAAATTCCTTGTTATGTGAGTGTATGCCATAGGGGAGTAAGAGTTTCGGTTCGGAAGTATCAAGTGCATCGACTACACATTTCTTTTGGGATCTTTCTAATAAGTTGAAAGAGGCCATTGGGGGGCCCTAGGTTAATTTCTATGTTGCCTCCAATATATAATGGATATCAGTGGTCAAATCTATATTTAGTGTATGATGTGGGGATGGGACGTAGATTATGATGATTTGGGTTAATTGTATAGGTGTGTGGCTTATTGTGTTGTTTGAGTGGGAGAATAGTGGTACTTAGGTGTGGTGGTGATTAATGACTTTGTTTTGACAATAAAGGTTGTTATGAGGGTTGGGTTGTCTATTGTCTATATATTTTTAGGTAGGTCTATGGGTGTTGCTTGTGGTGGTGAGGGGTGTGAGGATTGAATGATGTGTATGCTAATGTGTAAATAACATAGTAGTAAGAATAAATGCAACTTGGTGTATTGTGTTGGTGTGAGTGGAGTTGATTGCTTTCAAAAGGTGACCATGTTCAATGTTTACTGGTGGTTGTTGATGTCAAGTTCTTGTGGTGTTAAAGTGTGTGTTCGATTTCATAGGTTATGGCAAGAGAGTTGTTTTGTATATGTTGTGTTTTTCCTTGTACTTGGTTGTGTAGTATGATAAGTGTTTGCTCTATGGAGGAATAACTTTGTGGAATCATTGTATGTGTTTATTTGATGGGTTATGTGTAGGTGAGAGTTGTGGGGACTCGTGGGGACTCATCGTTAGTCTCTCCTTAGCATGTTGTTTTTGATCAAACTGGTGGTTGTGATAATTTATATGGAGATCATGTGCGGGGAGTTTATGGAAGGAGTTTGGTTCAACAAGCATTGGACAAAGTGAAAATACGAGTCGAAAAGAATTGATGAACGAATTTGATATATAAGATAGTAGCTTTAAGCAAGATATGTATGCATTAGGAATGTGTTCCAAAATATCATGAGTAAATAGAAAGAAACGGAGAGGTTGTACAAGGGATTCTCTATGCTATGATGTAAAGTTGATTTGAGGACTATTGTGAGTGGTGGAGCAGGATTCAAGGAGTTTGCCATTAGTGATGTTATTCATATAAATATAGTGAGAGAGTATGGTGAGTGTGATTGTGAAATGTGTATAGAGGGAAAGGTGTGTAACTTCTTTATTGAAGAATAAAGCACATTGAGTGTAAAGGGAGAAGATAGAGTGGAGGACCTATGCGAGTTTATGATTTTGCAATATACATGGATGCAAGAGTGTATTTGTTTCCAAGGGTAGCCACGGGGGGGTCACACCCCCTTACATTTTGTAACCACGTGCGATAATGGGGTATTTAATGAGGGGTATTTATGCACCTCTCGGTATTTTTTCCCTCCCTATTTGTAGATATAAAGTTGCTTTGACATATTTTTAAGCACCCTATGTTTATTTGTAATTTTTTAGAGAAACCAATTTTTGGCATCATATTTTTTTTATAAATCGTACAAGCACACAAATAGTGAACGGAATACTATAGCATTGCAAAATCAACTATGTGGGCAACAAACGTTCCACACCATCCATCTTATCATTTAATCGGTTTCAATTAGTTATACCAATGCTAAAGCATTCAAAATGCCATTCAAAACACAACCAATAACACTTGGAGTTTAGTTAAAAGATTACCAATGAACATGAAGATAACAAAATGTACAAGCTAACATAGACAAGTTGTAAACACGGATAGAACAAAACAAGAATTATAATCAATTGTCATAAGACATGAAATTTTGCATAATTATCTACTCCAAAACAAAAGATTGCATTCAATTGAAAAAACCAAATACAAAAATTGAAAACATTTACTTTAATTGTGTTCACAAACACATTCAACCTTGTACCAAATATTTACAATGTGAAGGGTTAGGATATAACTATGCACCCTCCAATACATGTCAAGGTACATATCGATATCCTCTATAATGTCATGATAAGACAAAATGTTTTGGAGAGGTTTAACACCAATGATGACAAATAACTAAAACTAATTGTTGGCATGAGGCGGGCAACCTTCAAAGTCTCCAACCACTCCATCACGTATCCTCCAAGGCAAAGCGCAATCCTCCGAGTCTACCATGGTGAGGTGCCAAATGTTGTAGCGCATCATCGATCATCTACAAAAGGTTGTTGTAGCAAAAAGGCAATGAATAGAATGTTGGCATATTAGACACTACTAGCAAGACAAGTAAAACTAATAACAAAAATTTATGAAGAATGAACTACATTCCAATCTTAATTCTCATAATTTCATGGCTTGAAAACTAGGTTTTTCGAGTGAAACACCTATGTGAATGTTGTGAATGCTATGGAGCAATGAAAAAAGCTCCAAAAAATGTGTCTTACCTACCGCCTTTGTGCCACGCTTCACTACTTCACCCCTTCACGCTTCACCAACGCAAGACCTCCTACCCAAACGCTTCACCGCCTTCACGCCACTATGCTTGTCCAAACCCTAAGCCAACCCAAGGGCCGTTCAGAAGTCACAATGTTCCTTCCCCCCAAAAAATCCACAACATTTTCCCTCCATACTAACACTTTTCATTCAAATTTGGACAGAATTTACACAATTCTTCATCCAAGTAGTCAAACCCATAATTATTCTATTGATTCTACTACACACATTTGGGGGGATCCAATATCTATAATCCTATCTTTTTCTACTGATTACTAAAATGGAGGAATTATTCACCGCCCTATTTTATATATAACCATGTATGGGACATATTTCCAAAGCTATGGTAGATCTAACAAAGTTATAAATTTTACCCTCAACGAATTAAATTGACCCTATTTTTTATCTCACGTGGTTTCTAAAATTCCGATAGTCACCCCCCCGTGAGGGTAGCATCTTCAAAAATTGGATTATTCTTGATAAAGACAACCATCATTTCGTGGATAGTGGAGGAAACATGAATTAAGAGGTTTTGCATGTATTGCGCATAGAGGTGCTCCATGTATGTAGAAGCCCACTTGGTGACAGTCATGATGATCATTTGATTAATTATATATTCTTATGTATCAATCTTGTTTTCTAGCCTTTTGATTTTTTCTTGTCAATGTGAAGCAAAGTCAATAAACAAAGTTATAAGTTATTTGTGATTTCAAACCAAGGTAATGTCTTAGGTTGCTGCAATGTGGTGACTACACTAAATATGATATTTAGTGTCATGTGTTATTTTATGGTATTATGGTAATTATTTGGATGACACTTCTTATGAATAAGTCAACAAATATTGTCATGGATGATGGATGAGTTCATCCATTGGTCAATACCCTGCCTTCTCTTGTCAGCAACTTGTGATGAAATATTGTCATGGATGAATGAAATTTGGATGAAAATCATTTGGTAAGTGACACTATTCACAAACTTGTGCAATTGGATGTTGATTTGAATTGGGTGAGTGTAATTATGTATATTTAAGTGTATTGAAGATCATTTAAGTTGAAAAGGACTTGATTTGAAGTTGATAAGTGCAATTCCACACATTTTCATGATATTAAGGTTATATGAGTTGAAGAGGATCTAATTTGAGGTTGTGGGGTGCAATTGTATACATTTGAGAGCATTAAGGTCATTTGAATTGAAGAGGACCTAAATTGAATTATTTGAGGGTGCGAAAACATATTAGAATTCAAAAGGACACGTTTTAGGTGATTTAAGGATACAATGGCATATTTGAATTGAAAAGGACTTATTTATAGTGATTTGAGATTGGAAAGGCACATGAGATTTAAGGGTCCAATTGCACATCAAAGTTGAAGAGGACCATATTTGAAGGTGCAAAGGTACATTTGAAAGGAGAAATATTCATTTAAGTTTAAAAAAACTTGACTTGAGTGAATCGAAGGTACAAAGACACATTGAGACCAAAAGGGCTCAATTGAGTTGAAAATGATTTTATTTAAATGAATTGAGGGTACAAAGGCATTTTTAGGAGCAAAAAGGCCATTTTTAGGTCCAAAGCACATTATTAAAGTGGATTGAGTATTCAAAGGCACATTCGATAGGAAAAGGGTCTACCTTAAGTGGAATGAATGTTCAAAAGCACATTTGAATTCAAGAGGATCCAACTTGAGTGGATTGAGAGCAAAAGGATTTGACTTGAGTGCATTGTGGTGCAAAGGGCTTATTTAGCTTAACATGGGTTAATTGAGGTTTGTGAAGTCATTGAGTAAATATTATAACTTAAATAATATTGATTTGGATCAATAAGATGTATATCCCTAATTTTTTTAGCACAAGATGATATTACTTAAGGATGAGGGTGCTAGAGCCATTGACAAGTTCAATGAAGAGAACTTTAATTTTTGGAAGTTCAAATTGGAAATAGGGTTGGCTTCCATGGACCTTTAGGGCATTGTGAACGAATCCAAAGGAGCTCCACCTTCCAACGTTGCTCCCAAAGTGAAGAAAGAATACCAACGGTGTGTCAAGAATGCAACGTCCATCATTGCGCTCACTACACATTTACAACGCAACTTGGAACACATTCGAAAATTATATATAAGTGGATCATGGATTCATGAGCACCAGTATACACAATTTTTTTATATAGTGGTATTTATACATATACAAGATAATTGTTCCAATCAATATCTATTTTGGTGATGAAGGTGTTGTGAAAGTGATCTAAATGGGTTCCATTGTAGTTGAGGTAATGGTAAGATGCGAAACAAATAAATGAAATTGTATCAATGATATCCTTCATATGGCCAAGTTACATGCAACTTACTCACTAGGAACAAGCTTTTATCGAAGGGGTTGACAGTGGAGTTCAACCTCAATGAATGTATTGTGAGAGGTCCGGATAGAGAGGTGATTAAGATGGGACCATGTGAAGGAAATTTGTATGAAATAAATTTTATCAACGTGCATGGAGTGGATGCGGTCGATATGGTACAATTATACAAGGAAAACGGTGCATTTGAGCATTGTCAATTTGGGCATTTGAATGTGAAGGATACTTGTGCACTTCAAAGCATAGTGAGTGGCATGAATCTTAATAAAATAAAATAAACTATATTTTTGTCAATTATGAAGTACTTATTGAGGGGTAACAACTTTGGACAACATTTCCCAACGATGGGGAAAGACGAGTAAATAATATTTTTCATATAACACATTCGGATGTGTTTGGTTGCATGAGAGATGTTGCGTTTATACATGATAGTACAAGTATTAGGAGTGATTTGAAATTGTGTCCCAAGTGGAAGAAATAAGGCTTCTATACTGGTTGGGGTAGACGAATCTTCCAAATTATCTTTGGTTGATGATGGTAAAGATATTGAGGAACATGTGGAGCAAGTGGGAGATAACCAAGTTGGAATTCAAGAAACAAGAAAATGACCAACAAACAAAAGGTGTTCTTCAATACCTCCGCACCAAGACTATTCTAATGATAGAATGCAATCTACTCTATTTTGAAACTTGAAATGATAATCTTCTTGAATACAAGATTAAGAATAGGTCTTGACATTGCCCTCTCTCTTTATGTAGTTAGTATTGTGATTTGTTTCCAAACAACTAGATAAGTGAGGATGCATTTGGATTGAAGAGTGAGGTGTGGGAAGGCGGACGTTCAAGTACCCCCTACGAACTTGTAGAGGGCATATTCTACCCAAAAAATGCCATGCCCGCCCGTTGACGACAGTGACAGGTACAACTGGTCACCAATTGACGGAATAACAGAAGGATGGAAGGGTGGCGCGACTAAAGGATATTCGTAGCTACCGAGGTTGTTTGGAGGGATGCGCTAGGGAGAGGATCGCATCCTTTGAGAATAGGTGTCCTTCGAGGTTAGGTGTTTTTTCAGTGGTGGTGGCCTTCATATAGGTCATTCGTTATGATCCGCCTCTCTCAATGGCAAATATTTCTCATGATTGTGTTTGTTAGTTGGTTTTCAATGAGTGGGTTAGAGATTAAACTTGTTTGGGAGTAAGTGTTGTTGTCTCTTTGCCATCTAGGGTTTTGGAAGTAATGAGTTAGGTAAAGCATTGAGTGCAGGACGTTGATGGGCATATTGAGTGGTTAGGTGTTTAGATCCGTCGCGCTTCAAGTGTGGATGTCTTGAGTTTGACAGGGTAGGTTTGGGCGTACAATCACTATAGATTTGATGAAACATGGTTGATTAGATCCTTCATTGAGTAACACACATATTTTCGCCATCGAAGCCATCTAGGGGCTGGGCCATTGAGTGAGGCATCTCTTCGCCATTGAGGGAGGCGTGTCTTTGGCATCAGACGCATGGGAGTTCATCTTTGGCAACCAGGAGCGACACACACAAATTTGGAGGAAAGATCTACATGTTTGGAGTTAGTTCATGAACTGTGCCATTGTTAGTTGTTTAGGGTCAACAAAGGATTTGTGAAGGTCTCAAAGAGGATAGCTAAAGATTTAGGGGAGGATTTCTAAAGATCTCAAGGAGGGTTTCAAATAGGGTTTCTGGAGGTCTCCAAACATATTTTTGTGGATTTATGAAGGTGTTGTGTTTACGAATCTTGTGAGAGTTTAGGGTTCTAGCAAGGCGGGGTTGTAGCAATTTCCGCGATTAGGATAGATAGATTGGATAGATATGATAGATAGATAGAATACATAGATCAACTACATTTGAAGAGTTCAATTTTGTGGCATTGTAGCTTGTTTAGGGTGTAGAAAGCTTTTGTGAGGGTTTCACAGGGGAAATTTTGTTGTTGTGTGAAAGAGTATTGTTGTGAAATTGCATTTTTTCAATTTCTGAGGGTTTCAGAGAGGAAATTTGGTTGTAGTGTGAGAGATTATTGTTGTGAGACAATGTTTTTTTAGTTTATGAGGGTTTCAAAGAAGGAATTTGGTTGTATTGTGAGAGACTATTGTTGTGTGACTACATTTTTTTAGTTTCTTAGGGTTTCAAAGAAGGAATCTAATTGTATTGTGAGAGATTATTGTTGTGTGACTACATTTTTTCAGTTTCTTAGGGTTTCAGAGGGGGAATCTGGTTGTTGTGTGGGCGAATATTGTTGTGAGACATCGTTCTTTAGGGTTTGGGGTCCACAAAATAATTTTGGAGGTTTCACAAGGGATATTTGGTTGTTGTGTTTAGGGTTTCTTGTTCTAAGAGTGCATTGTTTTGGATATGCAAATAATTCCATCAACCTTTCTTGGATAGGAACTTGCATCATGCGAAGAGTCTGCCAAACAATAGTTTTTGCATCCGCTCCACTTTGCGATTTGGAAGATCTATGGCGATCTCTTCCCTTCAACATCAGGTGCCCTAGACAACTATGAAGTTGGTTCCTGAAGCTTTGAAGCATCGACTCCACGTGGTCGAGGATCCGGCGGTGATTCAACTCCTTGGGCAAGCGAAATTTGTGGACATGGTTGTCTTCGGTGCTATGGGTTGGCAACAAGGGGTGAGCCATCTCTTTGCCATTATTGTTTGGCCAAATTTTTGTTTTTTCTTGCTTTCTTGCTCTAAAACGCAAGTTATGGTTTGAATTTGTTCATGTTCGTTTTGGGTGTCAACTATTTTTTGCACCCTAGCCATAATATACTCGAATTTTGTGTCTTTAAAGTTATGCCGCTTCTTCGAGTTAATTTTGTGTTGAATATTGCTTTGCATCACTTGTCAAGGTATGGGTCACACTGTTTGGGTGGATATATGTTCTTCGGTCTATATCATAGTTCTCCCATTTATCACCTGTAGTGATAAGATTTTATTTGCAACATTTTCCTTATTTTAGTTGTCATTCAATCATTCCCTGTCTTCTCAATCAACACTTCATGTTTGTCATACTTGCAGTTGTATAATGGCCATGACACACAATAGGAAGCCATGTGCGGCTCTATTTTTGGAAGCCGATTATGATGCTCTGACCCTTGAAGCTTGTTCGGAGGCCAAAGTCATTCCGGAAAGGTTGAAAAATGGCAGGTATCCCTTCTTATGTATTTTTTGCAAAGAAATACATAAAGACAAAAACATGACATCTTACCATAGGATGTTGAACCTATGTAAGGTGTACAAGGAACCCGCGGCATTAAAGATGTACCCAACTTGGGAGAAGAATGATCATGGCGAGTTGAACATGATTGCCAAAAAATACGGAAGGGTTTTCCAGCAAAACATGCTTAATAAGCCATATGCAGGCTCGAAAAGGAAGGCCGAGGATGTCCTTCAACTCCCCAATGCAAAGTACCGCAAGCTCCCCGCAAGCATTGTCCCCAAACCGCAAGGTAAGCCTCCATGCAAGATATCACGGTTTGCGGTGAAGCATGTGCCGTTGCATGTGAAATTTCAGGACACTGAAGACACTGAGGAAAATGAAGCGTCAAAGGACATCGATGACCAAATGAACAATTTTTCTGAAGAACAATCATCCACGACTTTGGAGGAAGAAGACAACGACTCGGATACGCCACAAGTTACAGTACCAAATTCGTTGGACATCCGCTCCACTTCATGCGAAACCACATCTGAAGAGGGTGATTTCCGTGTGGTCATGCACCGTCATTCTAGCGCGTTCACACTCGGGATAAAATCGAAGAACGTGCATGGGTGAAAGCCAGGTTGAAGTTTCCTGATGGAAACTCTACATGCGTTCCTCCTCCGCCTACATCCGTGGATATTAGTGGATTATACATCCTCATCACCGAGGTGGATATTGACTGGATGCCCAAAGACCTCATCGAAGATCCTCAAGCTTGCATCCACTTCCTTTATAGGATGGTGGAGGAAAGGACCCTTGGCGTTAAACTTGGCACAACCTCTGGCCAATGGTATCTTTACGGCAATTCGGTATGTCATGACTATGTAACACAATGTCTTTTAGTGTCATTTGTATTAATCAATTGTCCTTCATCTAACTTGACATATATTGTTTATGTCATCATATGTATATTATGTCATTCTTGAGTAACAGTGAATGACATCTATGGTTTATTTGTTTCAGAACAACCGCAACCCAGAAGATCACATAGCTTTTCTTAACAAGATAAAGGTGCAAATTCGATGTTTCAATAGCCCTTCAAACGTGCAAAGGTATGAAGAGCTCATGCATTTGAAGGAGTATCTCAACTTCAGAATCCGAACTAGGGAGTATGAGGCAAAAGTTGTTGCTGCTAATGGGAACATCGCCAAGTTACGCAGTCAGTATGTCAAGGCAAAACTTGACAAGTTTGATAATGCAGAGAAAAGTTGCACCGAACAAGAGAAGTGGGGATGGTCCCCACTTTACTGCATTTTCAGGGAATGGCCTCTGCCCAATTTCCGTAACTCCCCTTGGTCGCACACGCGTGAGGAATGGGTAGAAATAGAAAAAATATTGTTAGAAAATGTTGGTACTGAGGCTCTCTTTCTTGAGCTTGAGTGTCCTCATATTGTTAAAGCGTTTTTGGTCTTGGTCATGACATTACATGGTCACACGCGTCCTCTTCCTCATCTTGATATAGGTCTCACTTTGCAATTTATTCTTGACTTTGTAATAGATAACGAGAAATCAGTTGCATTGACAAATGTTGTGCATGGTTTAGCTACGACGAGGTGGGCTTTGTTTCCAGGCATTCATGTTGTGACCGATAACTTTAGCAATCTCCATTCATACACAGTTGCATTATTTGGTTATGATCTAGAGAAGCAAGTTGGAGTTGTGGATAGGATCATAGCCTTCATTGGGAGAATAACACATAGAGTTGCCTTGGACATGGTTAGAATGCAACGCTCTTCTGAGCTAGAAGACATGTGGTTTGCCATCGATGTCCCTAAACAACGAAGGGCCAAGTGTAAGCAGGTACATCATTTGTCTTGTATCATTTATTGTGTTTCTCGATTGTCATTCATATACGGTTCAAATTTCATTATAATCTTATGCAATTGTAATTTAAACCTCAGATTGTTGTCACTAAGGGACTTAAGTGTGTTTATCCTTTGACACCCAGGTATTGTAATCTGCAATGGTTATTTGCAAAGACGCGGACATAGGATCAGTGGTAGTTGGCGACATCCACAAGAAAAGCATTTGTGCTCAACTACGGCTTGGTGAGGCGATTGATATTCTGGCGACGTTGTGACGCACGCAACTAGGTTTACTTTACAGTGGTCTAGGGTTGGAGGACCCTACAGACGACATTGCTAAGGATGTGGCAGTAACACGTACATTATTGGGTGAGCTCACAAAACCAACCCAACTGGATGGGATGCACACTCCAAAAGGGTTTGTAGTTGAAGTCCAAGATGCACTGAGGTTTGAAGGCCTTGAGGACGTCTTGCTCCCTTCGCACACTAGTACAAAACCATGTCACAATGGCTCGGCACAATTGACTCTCCGTGTTTTTCCGACTAAGATAGCCAAACTCAAGGGTTCGGATGTTTTTGTTGACTGCTCATAGTCCAAATCACACTTGGTTTTTTTGACTCAATAACTCAATCACACATTTAGACTAGACATAGTCTTAAAAATTTAAGAAACTCACACCTTCGGGATGAAGCAACTTATCAATTACCTTTGTTTGCTGGCACTCATTAATCCTTACACACATGTGGACTAAACATAGTCTAATTTAACATAAAGAAACAAACATTATTGGTAGCATGCAACCTATAACATGCATGCAAACTTGCCACATGATCCTACATAAAAGGTCCATATATGAAATGCAATAAGAAATGGAATACCTACGTCCTACCTATTTATGTGCACTATGGAATGACTAGGTCCTACCTATGAGATGCAATAGCTTATGTGATATTCATTCTTCATCTAGAGATGAAATTCCAAGGTAGTCTTCATTGTCTTCTGACTCAAATTCATCCTCATTGATCTCTTGCCTTGCATCATCTTCATTTGCACTATCATCACTCTCCACATCACATGGACCTAGAGTTGGATTAGCCAAGCCTGCATAGTTTTCATCGTTCCATAGCGTCAAACAAGGCACCTCTGCCATTTTATCTTTGGCACATTCCACTCGTCGACTACGAGGCTCGTTCTTTAGAACCACTTTCCATCCATCGTCATTGCCAGGGTCATTTGAAAAGAAGACCTGTTGAATGTGGATTGGAAATGCAAAAGAATCTTCAGAAATGGGCAACATATGATTGAAATTCACCAAAGTGAACCCATACTCATCGCATTTCATAGTAGCCCCTGCTCCTCTATAATTGGCTCTCACCCAATGGCACAACAACACTATCACACATGTGGTGCCATAGTTCAACTCCAGGATCTCTTCAACATATCCTACATATTCAACGTCAACGTTGACAGGGTTCTTGTCATTGACACTTGAGCGACACATGGTTCCAAATACAGCTGCAACTCCCGAATCCATTGTAACTAGATGCGTCTCTGCACTCCTCACACGGATGTGATTTCCATATGCGAACATAGATCGGTATGCTGTAGCTTTCAAGGTAGGAGGTATGCTCAATTGAATTATCTCTTCGTCAATTTTCTCTCCATCATTGATTGCATAAAAAATGGCAGATAATATCCACTTTTCATAGGCTGGCAACGGCCTTAACTCCTCTGGATATTGCACCCTTGCCCTCCATCCTCTTCTCCTATGATTGTTCTGATACTGCAATCGAGATGTGTCTCGAGCTTTCACGGCATCCTCGTACCTCCTGCGATCAAGAATTTGAGTTCAAAAGTCTTGTCAAATTTCTAAATAATATTTTATGCTAAAACTTTCACTAATATTTTAGGGTGTGGGATTATTAAGTGCTCTAAGCATGACCATTATTATACGTAGCATGCACTATAAAATTACAACATATGATCATCAATGAAGCACAGACCACCTATACCAAACTAAAACAACCACCACATAAGTGCAGTAGGCCAATCTCTTACTTCTTCCAAGGTTGTAGTAAGGTTGTAGTGCGGCCGCATTCTTCAAGACAAATGAGTGTGCCCAATCCCTCAAATTTGCTGGCATATGCCTGTCATGACCCTCTCCTTCTGGCATTTCATCGTACATCTTCGGATCCTCACGGTCATCCCACACTCGTGTCTTTGTGCTCTTCGACTCTTTTATATACTTTGTACAAAATCCCAGCGATTCTTCAAAGGAATACCTTTCAGCCATGCTTCCTTCCGGCCTTGCCTTATTTCGTATAAAATTCTTCAATGTCTTCATGTACCTTTCTATAGGGTACATCCATCTGGTGTGCACAGGACCACAAAGATCCAACTCGATCCTCCACTAGGTGATACATCAAATGTGTCATTACGTTGAACAAAGAGGGGGGGAACTCTTTCTCAAGGATACACAATGTCATTGCAGCCTCCTCTCTTAAGTCCTTCATAGTGGTTGGGTCCAAGGTTTTGGCACATATTCGTTGAAAAACGCGACTCAAACGAATTATTGCTAGCCTTGGTCCTTTGGGTAGTATAGTGCGAACACATAAAGGGAGGACCTATTGCATGAGAATGTGATAATCATGGGCTTTTAAGCCCTTCAATTTTTGAGTCTCAGGATGTATCCGTTTCTTCAAAGAACTTGAGTATGAACTAGGGACCTTCAAATTTTGTATTATACCCACAAATGTCAATCGATCCTCTGGGGACATCACATAGGGTGCAAGAGGTAAATCAAGGTCTCTGTTTCCATTGGGAATTGGCCATAAATTTGAACGTATGTTCATACCTTCCATGTCTTTCCTTACAGCCACCGTATCTTCGTCACCAAACATAATGTTCATTAAGTGCTCAATGAGATTTTTCTCGCAGTGCATTACGTCCAAAGTGTGGTGAATGAGAAGGTCCTATAAAACCAACATAAACGATAAGATTCTGAGCATGGTGTTGCATATGTTACTTACTTACATCATCTATCCTTTAAAGTAACTTTGGACTGCAGCTAGTTTGAATATAAATAAACATTGGAGATTATACTCAACATTTGACTACAAGTAAGTGGAAAATGTCTTCATAGACTAAGAATGGGTTTATTTGACTAGTGCTTGCATCAAAAATTGATCATACTTAAAGGAAAAAGTTGAAGACCAACTAACCTGCCAATAAGGGAGTTTCCATAGAGCACACACTCTCTTCATTCCGTGCTTGTGTACAGGGTCTCTCTTAGCTCCAGCTTTTCCCCCTTTTCTAATCCATTCATCCCGTTTTGTGGCATTTTTTAAAATCTCATCTGTAAGGAGAGCTCGTGGTTTTGTTCTTCTTTCCACCTTGCCATCAAACCAACTTTTCTTTTTTCGATAAGGATGTGAGCGAGCAAGTATGCGTCTATGGCCTGTATAGGTCATTTTCCGCATAGGTTTGGAGTACCTTGCAATCGTGTTTGGCCCACAATTTGGACAAGCCTTATAACCCTTGGTTACACACCCTGAAACAAGCCCGAGAGTTGGGAAATCATGTATGGTCCACATCAAAATAGCACGTAGCAAGAAGCGTTGGTTACCATTAATTGTGGCTACATCATATGCCCACACTCCTTGCCATAGCATGAGAAATTCTTCGAGAAGAAATAAACATCAAAATTTTCATCCTTCACTGCTTCTTTCCCGGGAATGATAAGAGTCAACATGACAAAAAATATTTTTGTCACAAGCCACGGAGGCAAATTATAGTTTAGAAGTACCACTGGCCATGGAGAATATTTCATATTAAAATCGTCAGATGGGTTCATCCTATCTATTGCTAGACCCAATCTTATGTTACGCGTCTCTGCAGCAAATTGAGGCCACATATGGTCAATATGCTTCTAAGCCTTCGAATCTGCTACCGAGCGCACCAAAGAATCATTTGATTCTTCTCTTTCCGTAGGCACTGCATCCTTTGCTCGATTCTGTGCATGATGTTGCATAAGTCCAGATATGGTTTTGCAACGATACATCCTCTTGAGTCTTGGGATCAGAGGGAAGTGGTGAAGGATTTTTTGTGGTACTGTGGACGATCCATCCACATATCGGCCACAATCGCACTTTGGGCATTTTTCAAGATCCTTATTCTCCCCTCGATATAATATGCATCCCTTTTCACATGCATGTAATGGAATCATATGTCAACCCCAGTTTCTTTAAGAATTTTTTGGCTTCATATTTTGACTTGGGCAACAAGTTGCCTGGCTCCAGTATATCCTCTGCAAGGAGAGTTAATAACTCATCTACATGGTTGTTTGTAGAGCCGTGCACTGTGCAAGTATTAAGAATATGCAACATTGTATGTAAGAGCTTGACTCTACTCCCTGGATATAGAGGAGTGTTTGCCCACTCAAGCAACTCATCCAAATTGGGGTCCACCACTGGTGAGTCGCAATCTAGTACATGATCTTCCTCGTCATTTTCCACCTCCTCAGGGACATCTTGTCATGAGTTGTTTGCATGGACTTCGTCATACCGAATAAATGCCTCGTGACACATGCGATGCAACTCAGTGTCAGGTTCTATGTCAGGTTCGGTGTCATGTAATGAACTCGTGTAAGGTGCTTGAATTCGATTGCCTCGACGAACCAATGTGTGAGGATCACAACCAGGTACTTGGTAGGGATCCCAACCCAATGGTGCTAACTTGGGATCTGGCCCCTGCCAATTATTGAAATCTCATGAATCATGTGTAAATGTCACAATTAAACCAAAGCAAAACATTTATTTACAAAAATAGGTTCAATCGAGGATAGCAAAAATAGGTTCAATCAAGGATAGCAAAATTGTTCTGCGTGTATTGTGACCTACCTACCCACCCACTTCTGATCTATTGGTCCAATGTTGACCTCAATTTCTCAAAAATTTACAAGATAGTATGCAAATAACTCTTCTCTTGCTTTGATAGGCTTCATTGACCTAGTCATTACATATCCCCATTCTTTTTTGTTCCAAGGTCTAGGATCCACATCGTGATACTCCCAAAGAACATTCTCGATTTCCTCACGCCTGTTAGCAGAGCTATTGATATAGCCTGCAACATTCCCTTTCTCCACATCCCCATCAATGTAAAATTCATTTTCAGCCTTCAATGCATAGCATTTAACTCTTGGAAAAAAACCTTGCATTTTGTTGTATTGGTTAACCGTGTAGTAAGGCCCTGTACATGGAATTAGTTCTTCTTCTGGTCCCAAATTTTGAAGTGTGAACAAACCCCAACCCATGTATGGAAATGTGGAAACTCTAATTTCCCATCGACGGTTCCACCATGTGAAAGGGGTCATCCGTGGGATTGGTAAATTAGGCCATTGGCCATAGTCCCTCCCCATATCAAATGTGACCAATTGCATTATGGCCTTAGGTACATAAGGAGTTGTAGCTTCTTGCTTGGGAGGTTCTGGCAGGAAAGCCTTCAATGCCAAACTCATTTGTTTTTTCACCTACACACGATGTTTATTCTACAACATTGTCGCAACCCTTGCTAGCCCCCTTAGCAATCTTGCCAATTTTCCTTTCTAGCAAAGGTTACGAGCACTAACCCTTCGCATACCGCCATGCTAATGGTTAGCTCCTCCTACCCCGGACCATATAGTTCATAGGAGGGAACCAACCCTCCTACTTTGCATTCGGGACTCACCCCTTAATCGGTAACCCGTTTCTTCGATGTGGACTTCCATTCATGGAAGTCCAATCCTATGTTGATCATCACATTGCCGGAGCAACACTACAACAACCCGAACCATACTAGGCAACTATGGCCTCACATTGGGCCAATGCCCATGGAGGCTGTGCCGTTCGGCCTCGGGTGGGTGAGGCCACACCACCTCACCCATATAAGCCTCTAGGACTCTACGCGGGGCCCCTACCCCACCGTCAAGAAACCTCTTGTCTCTCCACCAAGAGTTGGGGCCAAGTAGACATTTTCCCTTAGCCGCTGGGCCAAGAAGCCCCCAGCAGCTTCAGACCATCATAACTTCCTTGTATGATGTCTGATTCCACCAACCAACCACTCCATCCTCATCAACGCTTCACGTAGATGCCGATGGACTCCTCACTTGCCCCATTCGGACAAGTCTTGGGGAAGTTATGCCTGTTTGAACCTTGGCAGTCCCGGGAATCACTCCCAGGCACTGCTGTACCAGGGCGCTGTCCCGGGACAGCGCCCCACTCAAATTGCCATAACTCCTAGCTCACACCTCCGATTGAGGTGTTCTTGAGCATTCTAGAATCACCACGCCATGAGCTACGCATAGCTTTTGGCCTTACCCTTGTGCCTCCTAGTCTCCATGGGTGGGAGGCGTTCCCAACGCCCGGGGCCCTCGCCCACACTAGGATCACTTGGGCCCTCTCACCAACGGCACCACAAGTCCCGGGTGTCACTCCGGGGTCCCCCTTGTGCCCATGGTGTTTCGGGCACTCCTCATAGAGAGGTGCGCGACAAACATAGATAAAAACAAAACCATCAACCTCTGATTTCCATGTTATTCACAAGATGTTGCACCGAGTAGGATGCATTGAACATGTAATTATGATAGGAGAATTTACTAGGATTGATTGCGTGAAGAATGTGTCACGCCTGTATTTTCGTAAATGTACCCATATTGTGCTTCGATTGAGCACTCGGGAGCCATGGCATTTGTTGCATGGACAACGGTATTCGTGCAACTTTAGACGATCCGCTTGCAATTCTTCTCTGGCCCAAAGCGCCTCCTCAGTTGGACCGTCCATTGCCAAATCTGCATAGACATGATTTAGTAATAAATACAAAGAAAATGCTCTCCCATACCTGATAGTGTCTTTCCAAAGCAAGAAGTTGCACTTAAATATATCACATAGCCTGAGAACCTCTAAATGGCTTATAAATATGGTTTAGGGTACTACATAGTCAATTATTTAGTCTTGACATTTAAATATAGACTACAGTGAGTCAAAAGGCACATGGTTCAGCACATAGGGTATAAATATAGACTACAATGAGTCAAAAGGCACATGGTTCACTACATAGGGTTTTCTAATTTAAACCCATATAACAACCCTCCCGCGCGTTTTGGAGTTTCAGTATGTCGGGCTTAGTCTAAGTTCCTCCACCATCCCGATTGGTGCTATGGCAAAAGGTGACGACTATGAGCGTGTAAGGAGGCAAAATATAGCTAAGAACAACGCGTTCCTGGCATCACTGAATCTTCCGACGTTGCAGAAGCCGCGGTGCGTCTAATCTCTCTGGAGGTTCATGCACTTACCCTCAGTTTAAACCCTTGGTCACTTGCGCGGTGGAAGAGCGCAACCAAGGCAGGCCAGATCCTCTTGCTTTCCTCTTTTGTTTGTCTGTGCATTGCTTGTCTGTGTTTTGTCTTGCTTTCCTCCTTTGCTTGTTTGTGCTTTGTGCCGAAACCCTGAAGCCACCTTGTGCCGAAACCCTCAACCCTTGTGCCGAAACCCAAAGTAGATTGAAGACCTAAACCCTAAACCAACATCCTCCAAGACTGCACCTACAACCCTCAAGCACCCCTCAAGCAACCTCAAGACTGCTCCATCCTCAACATTCCTGGAAGAGTACACCATGTGGAAAACCATGTGGAAACCTTGTGCCGCAAGGGTTTAAGGAAGTGTAAACCCTTTTGTTTACCCGCCCTCCTTCCCTTTTCCCCCCAAGTCCATGTTCATCCATCATTATGTTCCTCAGTTACTAAGTCATTACTAAGTCATCATTAGTCCAAAACCCTTGAAACCTTTGTCTTGCTTTGTGCTTTGTCTTTGCTTTGTGCCGTTGCTTCTCTTTGCTTCTCTTTGCTTTCCGCCTTTGCTCGATTTGCCGAAACCCTTGTGCCGCTAGGGTTTAGGGAATCATTGCATGGGGTCCAAAACCCTTGGCTTGCACATGACAAAGTAGATTGATTTGGAATGGGGCATCCAATGGATGTGAATGGAATTATTAGAACATTGGCTAACATGTCTGATTTTGACCAACAAAATGTGTTCTTTGCATTGAGTAGGTTTCCTTCTATTCATCAGCCCATTCTTGATAAAGCAACCTCAGAACTTGTAAAGACATTCCAATTACAAGGAACCTTACCTGGATCAGAGGGTGTGTTGGAAGGAGTTTCCACACCTAGACGTAGTAGGCGATTGCAAGAGGCTTGAGTAAAGCACTAGTGGTGGTAGAGTCATCAGACGAGGACAAAAGCAAATTTGACGTTGATTTTGAAGTTCATGCAAGTGGTGAGAGTTCTAGCAGCTCCACAAAAGATACATCTCAGCCAAAAAAAAAGGTACAATTTATTTTGCTAGTACATTCATTTATTTTGTGTCTTTGCTAGTCACTCATTTATTTTGTTTGTATTGTAGGTCATGACTTGTCAAATGTGTGATCTGTATGTTTAGGAGGTGGTTGTGCAAGATTGGAAGAAGAGGAGCAGAGTGAATAATCCATGCAATAAAATGGCAAAAAACAAAAGAAAAGCAGTTGAAGATCCATTACCTGCCGATGTTGGTGAGGATGATGAGTTGTGGATGGAAGAATTTGACTTGGACGATGAAGATGATGAGCTTGATGACCCACCACCCGCTCAACCCAATCCTCAGGTATTTAGCTTCTTTCACTGTATGGTTTGTTCTTTCAATGTCATTTTTAAAACAAATTAGAAGCAATTAATCTAAACAGGGGTCACCATCCAGACCTGGCCCTAGGTGTTGGACTGCTAATTTTCTGCTGTGCTACAAACATTATTCAACTAGAAATTAGACCCTGCTACAAACATTAGAAATGATTAGCTAGGCCCTCCAACTCTAGTGTAAACTTTTCTTAGGATACAAGGTTCTAAGTACCTGCTCTACAAGCAAAGAATTATATGTGAGTACTAAGTTGATGAAGATAACGTCGAAGAGGATGTCTCTGCAGAGCTCGTCGTCAGGTATTTATGTTTTTTCTTGTACTTTGAGTTGTAGATTTGGGCTTATTGGGTCGAATGTTAGAGGAGAGGTTTACTACCAGTGTTGGCTTGTAAACTTCTAATTGGCCACTGTTCCATGTTCGTCTAGATGAATACTTATAGGTCAAAAGTGAACCATCTCATCTTAATATGGCTTCTTAATATGTTGTTTAGAAACTCAAGAACTTCTCCTGCAAGTAAAAGAGAATTGTTGTACTAGGTCAGAGTTATGTTTTGTCCATGAATGCATGGGAACAGGGACAATGGACAAAATGTGAGATTTTGCTTAAGAGTTCTGCAGCAAATATTTGAAAAATTGTCTAATTGGAGCAATCATCAGGCTCAACCAATTCCTGCAAACTTGGAAATTTGAATTTTGGAGAACATTCTCTACTTGCTACCAGCTTTGAAGTTTTAAGTGAAACATCTAAGATAAGATGTAGTTCCCTAATGTTGTAGTACGATGGTGTTTTTGAGTTTCACTTATCACAAAATAGTGCATTGAATTTGATGGAAATTGGTTACTTAAGTGCATTATTGCTAACTGGGTGTAATCATTTCAGGGTTGATTCAGGCCATATGTCAACAGACATGAGACTGTGTTTCAATTCTGGGCATTGTTTGTCAGTGGGATTAATACGTGCTGTAACCTCTTTTGGTTCCTTGTGCATGTCGTAAAGTCTAAAGGTCAATTGAGCAAGGAAGTTAGGTTCATTTTTTATATAGAAGACAATAATTTTTCTTTACCTGGTGTGTATGCAGGTGTGTTACCCACAGAAACCTCCAAAATTGCACGTGATTTCCCAAAAAGGGCTTTCAAATGAACAATCACATCGGCTTCATTCTTTGCTTGTAGAGCAGGTTCTAAGTACTCACATATAAACACGCTAGGTCTATGAACCCTGCATACTATACACAAATAGAAATGTATTGACACTTGGGTGTATTTGCTTTGAACAGATGCACCATATGCAGCCGCTCCCTCAATTGCAAAACCTACAGAATTAGCAATTGAATCCACAATTGAATCAACAATTGAATCCGCAATTGGCAATGTTACTTCAAGCACTGGGACAACAACCACCTCCACCACAACATGTAGCCTATTCTAGTGTGGGTCAAAATCAGGGCAACATGATAGGAGCTCTCATAGCTGGACTACTCAATCAGGTATGTTATCAAACATCTGGTTTATTTTTTCTCTCTAGTTTGTGTACCCCGCGCTGTTAATTTTGATCATTATTTCTGCATTTAAGTATTCCTAAGTTACCCTTGGTTTTGCAGACATCGGCCCCACCCATACCTGCACCTACCATACCTAACATCCAATTTGGAATTGATGTCGATACCGATTTTAGAGTCCGAATTCCAGGGGAGTCTGCCTTGGAACGTACCGTAAGGTTGAGAGCTCGAAGGAGGAAAATTGAAGCGGATGCAAGAGTTGAGGCAGTTCTCCGGAAAGCAGTGGGGAAGAAACCTTACTGGGTGAGGTGTAATGCCAGAGGCTGCCCTACTGGCAATAGATTGTATTTGTGGGGAGCGGCTCTTCGAGGATACTCCCATGCGCTGGATTTCAGCATTGTTGACCTACACGATCAACCTGCCACGGCAATTGAAGCAATCAGACGTCGGTTGGATGAGTCATGGGAGTATGTGGATTATAATCTGCATGACATGGCCTTTGAAAAACACCTGAAGCAAATTTTGAAGAACAAAAGGTATCTAATTAAATCTCGCATTGAGGATAATAAAGCAAAACCAAGGACATGCACTCAAGAGCATTGGGAGAATATGAAATTGCTCATCAAGCACCCGGAAAAAATTGCAGAGGCAGAGAGGTTGAAGGTAGCACGTGGATGCCAGCAGATAACATCGAGGTCCATTCATGGAGAAGATTTCATCCGAGAGGGTTTGATAAGTGATGATGTTGTTTGTTTGTTTGTTTGTTTGTTTTCAGGTTTATTGTCTTTCTTATTTGGTTAGTTGTTATAAATTATTTATGGCATTGTAGGAGGATGAGCTTGGCAGGACACCCACAAATGAGGAAATCAATGTTGAAATGCTGGAATTAAGGGGTGCCAAGAAACAAAGAACATGTACCTCAGGGATCTCTGCAGTCTTACGGGTAAGTTTGGATATCGTGTTGTTAGGTATTTTGATTTGGGTAGTGGTGGTACATATGTCTACTTGGTCATTTGGGTTGTGCTGGTACATATGTGTACTGTTGTAGGAGGTAAATTCTGATGTGTGTGTTGAACTGATGTAGGAGGTAAATTCTGAGGTTGGTGGGGGTGAAAGAACATCAAATCAGGTAGCTCATGAAGTTGGTAATCGAATACTAGAGGGGAGGATATCCCGAATGGAGGGCAAAATGGATGAGATGTTCAATTTGTTTTCAGCGTTCGTGAATTCCTCAAAAACTAACCCACCCAGATCTGTGACCTTAGATACAGAGAAGGCTCATGTAGACTTTGCAACTGAAGAAGTAGCTCATGTAGGCCCCATAGTTGAAAAACCCATTACAAACCTGGATGCAAATTTTGAGAGCCAAGGGACATCAACCAATCAGGAGAAGGTAAGTAGATTTATTGACTAGTGAAAGTTAAATGTACATGTGCCTAATTGACTAGTGAAAATCAAATGTACATGCTTTTATTGACTAGTGAAAGTCTAATGTACGTGTTTTACAAGATGCTATGACTGTTTTGGGGAATGTTGCAGCAACAACAGCAAATATCGTGTCCTTGGATCCTAGCAGTGGTCCTAGCCCAACTAATAGTGGGATTGGAGTACCTTCAAAATCCAAGGTAGATCGGACCACACGGAACAAACCAGGAGGTAGTAAAGTAGGAGGTAGTTGAACATCCCCAAGAAAGAAAGCTACACTATAGTGAAAAGAGTGGGAAACTCATTTTAGAATAGAGTTTCTGTGTTTTGACTCTATATGTATTAAAAAATGTTCATATACATGTTTTCTATCTATATTGACTCAAATTATCCTATGTATATGGATTCCACTCTTTTTAATCTTCTAGGTTATAAATTCACTATAATCAGTCAATTAATGGTGTTATACTAGTCAATAAATACAATGACATTGTGATTAATTGACAAATGAACTAAATGGTTTATTTTACTAAACATAATTCATGTGAACATGGTTGTAGTCAATAAGTATGCATTATGGAGTCAATTACACAATAAAAAATTATGATTAATTGACTAGGACTAGTCTATTATGTCAAAACTCTTCAGGTTGAGATGCATCATCTTGAAAGCTCTTATGACTATCCAAAGTCAAATGTACATGTGTTGTTTTGATTGTACATAGTCTACTCATACTATGTTGTTATGACTCGAGATAGTCTAATGTACATATGTTTTATTGACTAGTGAAAGTCCATTATGCATGTTGGAGATATAGTCAAATATACAAACGCCCCTTTAGTCAAATGAACACTATAATATATTGACTAAGACACATTTGACTAGTGACTATTTGACCGCTCCACAATAACTAAGCAGTCAATAAATACTTAGATGATATTTATACTGAAGGAAGTCCAATATCTAGTCCAAAAGACCTTGATTTGTCCTAGTGGCAAATGTAGGTAGATGGGTTAGAGAGTAGTAATATCCAAGACTTGACGCAATCCTTGACAACATCCAAGGTACGCCCATGAAGACGGTTTCTTTGCTGGTGTTTTTTTCCCCGACAGTTTGTTTTGTACGATGCATTCAAAATCTTCTTGCAAACTGACATACTTGTATAAGGGAAACCGCGACAGACCATGGTTCTAAAGGATATCAACTTTTACTCTCATTGAAGCGCCTCCGGCCGTTTCGGTCACACGCCGGTTGGAATGACCACCAACCCCAAATGTTGGTGGCGACAATTCCTTATGCTCTACCGAGCGAGCAAGTGTAAATGACATCAGATGTGTCAAAGACAAATGTGGATCAAAGAGCACACGCAAAGAAATCCTTTCAACAATACCAACTAGGTTAATTATTTCAGGAGTTGTTGAAGGACATGGCCAGAAACCCACAAGGAATATGGTTTCATCAATACCAGTGGATAACACAAGTGACGATGTCATCTGCAGGACAACTCAGACGTCCAATAGATGGTAAGAATTATATGTTGACATAATTAGTGTTGGTCATTGCGGTGTACAATTGCTCATAGAATATTTGGTTTTATTATTCTTTGATGGGTGTGCATTTTTGTTTTACAAGTTAGAAGAATTCGTTAACATAATTGTGGCCGATGCGAGTGGAGCAGTGAGTCTTTTGTTTGAATTTACGTTTAAGGGTAAAATTTGTACATTAAACTAGATGTATGATGTAAAACCATTAATATATAGATACAGAAAGGTGTCCAACCATATGATGGATTGGATAAGGACGTGGTTGAATCCACAGTTTGAAGATGTTAAATGTCATGTTTATAGTCCGTACCTCATTCTTATTTTAATGGATTTTTTTAATTGCATCCAATTGAGAGGTTAGAAGTGTTTATAGAGTTCATTAATGAGAAGTACCCAACTTTGTCAGAGTTGGACATAACAACTCTCATAGTACCCTAAACTTGTGGGAAACAGTAGACCTTGTACATTTTTGGGGATGAAGGGTTCTTTCATTTCGATTTTATAAGTACCGTTGGACTACATTCTGATTCAACCATTCGTATGCAGTTAGCAAAAATGTGGGCAACGCGAAGTGGCTACACTGAACAATCAGTCATATGACAAAATGCACAATTATCGAGCGTTTGGAACTTTGGGTCCAACCAATTATGCCATAACAGAATTATGGTTGGGCTTATAGATATTATGTTGTGAAGAATACAATGGAATACACTAAGGCCTTGAGACATAAACCCCAAACTTTGCACAAGATTAGTTACGATCATGTGCATCGAATGATCTCATATAAGTAGTAATCAATGTAGGTGACAAAAAAATTCATCTTTGTTCATATTCTATGCAACATTATACATGTCCTAACTTGTGTCCTATGTTTTTCATTGTACACGGCTATATATTTAATTACAAGAGGGTTGAGGTCATAAAACAACGTCAAGACATAAGTGATGTTTTGTTCGATATTTTGACCACTGGCATGCATGAGGGCTTGGAGTGGACAGTGGAAGTTATCACAAACAATAAACACTCACAAAGAAAACACATCAGAAAACGTCATCGTGTGCCTTAAAAACACGCAAGAAGATGATGATGCATGTTTGTCAAATGTGTTTTATAGTATTGTATAATTATATATATCCCAGTACACAATGTATGTTAGAACCACACAATCACTACAGTCCAATGACTGATGAATTGTACATTTCATCTTAATACAAAATAAAATTCATTTCATTTTGGTCTTATACCATATAGCCTGCATATGATGGCTTTTGGTTATATAGAACAAGTGCAGATATTAAGCAAGATGTGAGATCATAGAGTCATGTGGTCATTCAGTCATACAGTTAAGCAGTGTGGGGATGATGAAGTTTTGTAGTGGTATTGTCATTTCGTAATTTTATTGTACAATAAGGCAAAGAATCAATCACGTGTTTAGAGACATAGGTGTGTGATTATAGACAGTCAATCATTCAATCACATTTTATTGTGATGATTAAGTCTTTCATTTATATGTGTGTTATTATGTCACATTTTGACACAATAATATGGTTCAGTCAATTAATCACGTATTTAACCCTCTTGGGAGACATAATCATGTAGTCAAATAATGATGGAGTCATCCAATTAAATATTTTATAATCAAGTACTCCAATATCTCTAAATAATGCACTCATTTAGCCATCTGTACTTCAATCATTGTGGTCATGCATAAGTCTTTTTAGATGGTTGATCATGTGTATGTATCAAAGACATCAATACATGATAAGATAAGTTGACTATCTCAATTATTTTATAAGAATAACATCTAAACATGTTGATCCAATTTTGCTCCAATAGGTTATACATATATGACACAAAGACAGTGTTGTTTACAATAAATACGTACTACACGTTGGACTTTAATTAAATGTTTTATTCTTCATGGTGGTGGGTTTCTCCAGAAAGCTCCAATGACACTTGAGGGAGTTGTCACTGCCTTGCGAAGGAAATAACGAGGGCGTTGATGTCGGCTACAACATGGCGTCACCGCGAGCAATGAGTTTCTATGGATGTGCTTCAAGTCTGTAAGCAAATATGCATGAAGAATAGGGTAAGTATCTACGTTCTTCATCAATGTCGTGTATAAATTGTGAATTGTTGTTCCCGGCGCAATCTGGGTGTTTCTCATGTCGTATTAGGAAAGTTCATTAGAGTTGGAAATATTGCCTAACGACATTTGAGAGCACATCTCGGGGGTGACTTGGGAATTCATAAGCATGAGATGTTGCAGTCCACCAATGTCGCCAATGATTTCAGTCTGGAGATCCATGAACTCATTGGCGTCATCGTCCGTGAAGGTGTTCAAAATATGTTGCGAGTGTCCTTCATGAAAAATGGCATGTGGGACCTTACACTAGTAGAAATTCTGCGTTTGGATCAACAAAAAATCAACATAAAGGCATTGGTCGCGGTTGTTACTTAGGACGCGTTGACCTAGACATGATGTAACACAGTTTTGTTGATTTTTTCTGTTGATCTGGTTACAAAAAGTTTTTTTTAAAAAAAATTATTATATATATATATATATATATATCATTAAAATTTATACATGGATGATTGGTAGGTCCACACCTTCTAACCCCTCCCAAGTAATCCTCAACCTATACCTCACCTATAAGAATAGACTACCTACCACTCACTTATATGGCAAGGCCAAGGGTGGTGGCCAAGGGGTTCGAACCTTGCACCTAGTGACACCCACACATGTGTCTTAACCACTAAGTCATCACAATATACATGATATATATAGTGTTTCAAACCTTTCTAGACTAAGGCCATTATTTTCTCTCTACTACCCACTTGATGTATATATTTACAGTATATATTTGATGTATATATTTATAGTATATATTTGATGTATATATTTACTGTATATAATTTATTGCATTATTTTACTATATATATGTACTGTATATGATTTATTGCCTTCTTTTAATGTATATTTACTGTATATATTTGATATATATATTTACTGTATATAATTTACTACATTCGTTTGACTATTTACTGTCTAATTTTACTGTATAATATTTATTTTTTGATATTTACTATTTACTATTTACTATTTATTGTTTATTTTCCACTATTTATTGTTTTCTGCCCATTATTTACTATTTACTGTCTATTATTTATTTTTTGCTCTCTATAATTTATAGTTTATAAATTATTATTTATTATTTACGGTATGATATTATTATTTACTTTTATAGTATATCAATTACTAGTTACCGTCTATTATTATTATTTTATATCATTATTTATTTATAATATTTGTTTTTCTTTGAATTCGTAATTATTTCCACACCCATACATTTACAAGTCCATAAATTGAATCCATAAATTGCAAAAGATTAAAAAAATTCTAGAATGTTCCTAAAAGATTTCTAAAAGATTCCATATTTACTAAAATTTTGTTGATTTGGTCATTGTAGTATTCAGATCAACAAAAAAGTAGGCAGCAAACTGTTGATTTTTACAAAAGTTCAAAAATTAGTGAAATTGGTCATTGCAGTGCCCAGATCAACATAGATCTGTTGATTTCTGTTGATTTGGTCATGATTTTCTAGTAGTGTTAGAATAACACTGAGACATGGGAGTGCTATGATCAACTCCGTGCAGAGTACTAGCCTGCCTCACAATGAGACCATCTTGAATGTCGGGGTGGAGCATCTTTAAAACATGCATAGTATGCTTGCATATAATACCTTCTCATGCAAGTAGACAATCATACTAGGCCAATTATGAATTAGTTGAGTATATGGTCCACACTTTAGGCTTGTTATTCATTGATCCAAGGTATGTTATGTCTTCCTCAATGCAGGTCAAAACGTTTGTATCTGGTATTGTTGATGCGCGTATGATGGCTGAACATACAATACCCTCGTGATGTTTGTTTCGTACAAATCCAAATGCCTTGTATTGGACTCCGTACCAATAATATGTAACCACATCCCCTGTGAGATGATAGATGAGTCAATTCATGCGTCTTCCAACGAAATGCTCCTTTGTAGATGTTAGTATGTTCTTCAAGTTTGAGTGGTACGACTCAATGGCGGTGTTAGTATTTTGGCCAGCATGAGGTATTCTCCTCGCGCCCACACACCACATTGGTGCCTTTGCTCTCCGGTCGTCATTCATGAACCTCATGAATGCAGTTGATCGATCGTGGCCTTGTGTTGGTTATTATGTTGAGCTGTTTCAAAGCCCAATCGATTGGGTCTTCGTTGACACCACAGTTGTTACCATACATAATATTACCCACCATCTAGAGAACCGCAGCACGTTCTCCAACAGTGGAAATCTTTTTAATAGTATTTTCAGCCCATGCCTTCCGAACATGCCAGAGGCAGAGGAAGATCTTGACATCAGGCCATACAAGCCTGCACATGCAAAACACTATAAGGATCCCTAAACTCTAACTCGTAAAGAACAAAAGGAAAAACATGGTTGAAATTTGCCAATACCTCAATGTATTGATTTAAGCTTGGTCGTTATCAACTATAATGGATAAAGGAGACCAATTCGCTCTGTTCTCGGCAACTTTATTGTGGAGGGCTTGAAGAACAGGTATGAGGTCATGCTCACAAGTACGTGAGATCACGAAGAAAGCCACAAGTATGCCATTCCTCCATTCGTTAGAAACCATAACCATGTATAGCGGATACTGTTACAAACAAGTAAATCGCCACCCTAAACCAACAAGCACAGTAATAGAGGTTTATAAAAAGGAATAACATTGCAGGACATAGGTGGACACACACATATACAGAGAAGGACATCCATATAATAATAATCAATTCTATATATTAAGAAGGACATGCATATAATGTGAAGGACGTAGAGGAAAGCGTGGAACCTGTGTTTGGGTGGTCCCAAATGTTTCGTCAATTGAGAGTGCGTTGTTGTAACCAAATTTTGCCATCATTTTCAATTGCCATGTAGTTTGTATTCCAAGGGTGAAGGGTGCATTAGTCTGAGTACAAGAATTCAAGTCCATAAGTGAGTGTTCGTGATAGCAGAAGACACTGTCAAGATTTTCTAGCATCCACATACGAACGCTTATTGGATCAGAACAGTGCTTCATCTAGAGTTCTTCTGCACGCTTGCGACAAATATTCCTAACATCTATGGGCAACGAAAACGTATCACGAGTGACAGGGCCATTAGCCAAAGTCAATTCCCTTACCTCTTTGGTGTGTTGCTGCATTATTTGTGTTGGAGATAGCCCAAAAACATGCATTTTAGCTATTTTGTATTTCATCTCTTCTGAGATACCATCACCTAATGCATACCGGAAGCCATGGACCATTGATCCATGGCAATGTTCACCACGTGCGTTGAAGTGCATGGTGTTTTCATAAACCAACATGCATAAAGAGGGATTGAGATATAGTTATCTCGCCACAAAATAACACATGCATCCCCTCTTGATGGAGAAACCACCAATTGTTTTGCCCACATGCTTAACCTTGGCAGCAGTTGATTTGTTTACAGGGAATGCGTCATACTCCGATATGACCTTCTTCCTTTTTTTCCTTTTGGCTTGGATCTTTTTAATCCTTCGGTTTTGGGTAGATTTGAGAAGGGCTTGCATGTCCTCTGGGACGACATCAGACTTGTCCTCCGGCCCAAAATTGCATCGGTGTCTACTAGTCACACAACCCCACATTGAAATGTGGGCCACAAACCTTGAATGATGCAGAAGGACATCGATTGGAGTTTAAAATACAAAAGAAGTTTATTGAAGAACAATGTGAAATGCGTGGATGACAGAATGGAAGACCTAACAGTGCACTATAGCGGATAGCTATCATGAACCACAGACGGTGGAGGAGGAGAGAGGAGTAAATCAAAACTTACTACAAGAGCTGGATTGTTTGCACGGGGTAATCTTAACGAGTTAGGCAAGTTTCGCCTAATGACCTCAGCATTGAATCTACATGGATAGAGAGGGTGATGTTGCTCTCCTGAGATGAAATCCTTTAACCTATCCCATAGAATCACAGCCAATCTTGAGCCCTTGTGTCTACCTTTCCCATTGGTGACATATTTGATCCACACTAAGTCCTCCATCCTAAACTCACCAAGAAGAGGATTCTGAACTCTCTCTCGTATACCCATAATAATATCAGCTGGATGTGCTTGGAATGCTGGAGGGTCAGGTATCTTCAAGTCATCTTGTGGTAATGGCAATCCTCCAATCACAACAGTTTGAGTTGTTGAAGCCATGGGTACTTCACAATGCATAATCCTATAAACCCTAAACCCTATACCTCCATCAACCCATCACCAGCATACATGTCCAAGTTGCTTTAAACCAACTGCGGCTATGAGTATTGTGGGAGTTGAAGGTAGGTGTTGCAACATTCAATAGGATGTCCTTTGCTCAACAAGAGTGTGTGCATAGACATGAAGAGGCACATCTCGGATCTATTGAAAAACAATTTTGAAATGACAAACTTGCCACCCCCCAAAACCCTAGAATTTTAGATATGAGATCCAATTTTTTCGGCAGGACATAAAATCAAATGACTTAATCATGAATGACGTGAGCTGAGTGTGCAGGGCTTTTGAAGGTGTCCTGCGTCATTCGTTCGACGGACAACGGACAAAACAATGCCCCCTGACTTTGTCAGTGACGTCAACGTTGTGGACGGGCGGGCATGGCATTTGTGGGTAGGATCTGCCCCCTACAAGTTCGTAGGGGATACTTTAACGTCCACCGTGTGGGAAAGCAACAATTGTTTGATGTCATGATTCCTCGAATTTTGGATTTGTGACTTGCGGTTCAAATCTTAATCCTACATGTTTGGAATTGTCAACAAACTTCTCAAATGGCTCAAGATGATCTAACTCATGTTGTAGGTAAAAAAATAAAAAAATGTTGAAGCTAATCTATATTAAATAAAAAGAGTTGAGGCGTGATCTAAAGCTTGTTGAGACTATTTTGTCTAATTAAACAAAAAATCAACAAAAAAAATCAATCTAACAAGAAAGTACTCTTGAGTGTGCAACTTTATGTGTATCAAGCTCTCAACAATACTAAGTTCTAGATGTATTGGGATGAGGTTAATACAAATGTCAAGAGTAAATTATCACATCTACTTGAGAGAATTGTATGTGCAACATGTATCTAATGATTTGAAACTTCTTGATGGTAGTGTCTGACAAAATTTTGCCAACACTTTTGCACTAGAAACGATCCCTTCAATAAAGTCAAATGCCTTCTGAATTCCTACGAGTTACTTCAAAAGGTCAAGGCAACAAAATTATGTAACTCTAACAAACTTGGTATGACAACAAGAAATTACTCTCAAGTGTGCAACCTTTTGTTTAACGAGCTCTCAACAATACTAAGTTCTAGATCTATTGGGACGAGGTCAACATTGATTCCATGCAGGGATCGAATTTTAAGAGTGAATGAACACATCTACTTGAGAGACTTGTTAGTGTGATATGTGACATCTAATGGTTTAGAACTTCTTGGTGGTAGTGTTTGGCAAATATTTGCCAAAACTTCTGCACTATAAATGATTCCTTAAAAAAAACAAATGCATTCTAAATCTCTACGAGTTACTTCAAAAGGTCAAGGCAAAGGAATCATACATCATTACCAAGCTTGGTATGACATTAGGAAGATGGTGGCAAGGATTGGCGACAAGGTGCTATGCTTGTGAAGTTTTGCCTAATGGATTGATTGATGATTGGTTGGAATTTTGTGTGCCTCGTGTAGTATGAAGAGGAATGGAAACATGTGACATGATTTGGTTGGTAGATCGTAGGCAATGAATATCGGTTCGTGATTTGGCTATTGATGTTCATGATTGATATTGTTGATTAGATTTTCATTGATTAAGAATTAGTAACCACAACACATCATGTATGTATAATAGGTATGACTTAGAACTCATGATTGCTATAGGTGGTAAACAACAATGTTGTCCTATGTATATAAGCTTTCAAATGTAATGCAATTTGACTTAAGAGACTTATCCAAAGGAAGGAAGAAATACCTACACACCAATGTACAGTTAGGGGCCTTCATGAGTAGGTTGCCTCATGGGGAAAGAGGCAACCTACTCATGGGAAAGAGGCAAACCTAATTCTTTGGATGACACTTCTTATGAATAAGGCAACCTATGTGTGGAATATCAATAAATTAGCATGGGGTAAGTTAATTGCTCATGTCAGTGTAGACTTACTCTTATAGAGTAATGACTAGTACAATATGCATCACAATATACGTGGAACACAAGGATAAGCTACTAATGCATAATTTTTTCATTCAAACAAACATTGTCCAAGCAAGTTACTTACACACAAATTCATGGGAATCTCTTTGTTTGGTACATTCCTAATTCCAAATAGAATAATAAATGGAATTAGAGTGGCGACATCTTGAACTCAATTTCATCCACTCAATGGATACTCATCCCTCTGCAAATCTCAAGTCACATGATTCCCTTAAGGCTCAATGTCCTCAAGGTCTCCTTCATTCACATAAATGTCTTTTTGTGAATATTAAATGGCAGTTTGTAACACTGAGCAACCTGGATCAGAAAACCTGGTGCTTAAAATTCCTTGTGAATTGCAATTTGCTCCAATGTACATTATTGGTCCAATTGCAATAAGAGGGGGAGAGTACTCATACAACCAGTCTCACAATAAAACAAGAGCAGAATTTATTATTTCAATTCAAACACATTCTGCAAAGGAGCAGTGTAGGGCATAGAAAAAATGTTATGGCCATCCCAAAAGAGCAGTGTAGTTTAGATTATTTATTGCACTCTTACATAATACACTCAACAAACTCATCAGGCAGAACTGACAGAATTGAAGCATGAAAAAGGTCTAGGGGTAGTAACCAAAGAATAATGACATACCACAGATATGAAGTGAATGGATTTGGCTCAACACCTGAAGATGGAATACACAATATATCCTGAAAGAAGAGAACTCTGACAGCCTAATCACCAACTAGAATACATATTTATACCCAAACTTATATCTTCTAGCTCTAAGCCCGAGGAAAGTGAGTTGAGGATTCCAAAGCTAGCCAAAATACCTGAAAGAGCCGGCACATGGCTTGCACAGGAAGTGATTACTTTAACATGGTTCAGTTCAAAATTGAGACTCTGAGCAGATCCTACAACTACCAAAATTGCCCAGAGATAAAATATGAGAATCCTAGACATCACAAATTAGGAAGTCTCAGATCACTAAGGTTAGTTAGTTCTCGTGTAGTGCATATTTTGTAAGTGATTGATAAGATCGACTGCTGAAAGAGACAACAAATGAACCACCATGCTTACTGAGTAAACCCTACATGTCCCTGGAAAGATCTCTCTTCTCATGCAATAAACATCTGCTCCTTCCATGGCGTGTAAAAATGCTTTGGAAAGGAGGACCCATTCGGAAAATGGTGGTGATGATGATGGTTCCACCCTGTGGAAACCAGACATAGTGGAGATTTAGATCTCTAAGTCTGCATCCTTCTCCTCAGCTTGGTCTAGCTTCTCCTCGGTTTCAGGTGGTGGGGGCGCTTGCTCATCCTGCCAAACAGTTATCTTAGTCAATGCCTCAATCCCCAATTTCTTCATAGAGCTTTTTATTTTTCTAATGATTAGGATGGTCTGCTCTACAAGAAAAACCTCAATACATACAGACCCTAAAGACAGACTCAAAGACAGAACAAATATATATAATGAGCACATTGAACTTCCAAAAGGAAGTGGTGGGGAATCAGATGCGAACAGCCATAAAAACCAAGTGTGGAACTCATACCTCAGGAAGTGGTTCTTCAGCATAGTCATTCTCAAAAGCATCAGTAGGCACAGAGTACAACCTTCACAAACAAGCATCGTGCAATTCGTAAGCACAAAATATTCCACCTCAAGAAATAAACAGCAACACCAAGGGGACAACCTTAAAATGTCGCACATCCTAGATTGTAGAAATAGGTAAAACATCATATGTACAATACCACAACCTGAAAATGGTAAATTTCAAAAATCATGAGGCCTTTCATATATACCTCACAATAGGTTTGTTGGGGTCCTTCACTAGCAGGTACTTTCCTTCATCAAGTTTCATGCATATGTCCACAACAGTCTGCAAAAGGCACTTGTGATATCAGAATCAGAAAAATTTGGGAGAACTTCAAGAGTGACTGACCATCACGTATATCCTCACTAAAGTATACCTTGGATATTAAATGTATGCCTTGGATCTTTAGAATTTCCATGAAAATGAAATTGAAAAAAACAGTTCTAAGGATGCACATACCTTTAAAATACCCCACATGTTGTTGACGTTGAGGTTGATCTGGCCTGCAAACTCTTTTGGCTTGTAGCCTTGGATGGTGAGCATAGTATGATTGTAGTTGTCCTTGGGATGTACCCTTGAAACATACCCCAACTTCATCTGCACATTTGGAAGGAGGCACTTCAATGACAATGCAATTCAAAAGTTTGCCTAAAATTGGCATCCTATAATGAAATGTTATGTAGTACAGAATTGCATTGACATGTGGATTATGACTTTGATATATATCCTCCATTATGGTCATAATTGGTGCTCGACTTGCACAATTCGTATCTTATTCAACAGGTCCAACAGAACATGTCAAGTATAAATTCCAACCTGATCTGCTCCAGAAAGAAGAGCCTGAGCAGTCCACTTGGCCAACTTGTTGGCATTGTTCTTGAGTTCTGTAGCGAGAACCTGTGAACACAACGTATATTCTCAGCAAAAGTCCATTACTTACTGTACAAAAGTCAAAATGGAAAAGATGGTACACAAGCGTTGCACAGTAACTGTTGTTCTATCCTACATTGGTGGGGTCATTGCAGCATTTATGGACCAATATGCAATTTCTTGGCTGATCAGAATGAGACTAAATTTTGTAGACCCCACCTTAGCCTAAGAGCATGTCTATAGTGGTGTGGAAAGCTCCAAGATGAAGAAACACACCCAAATCTCCAGTTTTTCCATTTTTACTGGAGAGGAATTTATGGACTATCTATAACTCCCTCCCATCTGCTCTAAAAGTTACAAAAGCACATCAGGCGCCCCTACTCATCTAGACTTTGTAGAGGCACCAAGAGAAAAGTCATGGCACCGAAATTTCAGATTTCTGAATGTGAAGGAAAACAGTTTGATGTATACACAAGTATTCTGAAATGGAATCCATATATATATAGATCACTCCTGGGATTAAAAAAAGCAGAAGGTAGTCACAAGTCAGAGAGCCAGCACTCACTGCTCCACGCTGATTTTCAATCTTTTGCCGCCAATCAACACCTGTGATTCTAGAGTCAAACTCATTCAGGGCATTGATAGTCAACAGGATCTCTGAGCCCTTGACTTCGGCCACACTATGAAGCTCACACCTTGCCACCAAAGTGGTTTCCTACACAAAAGCCACAACCATTGTTAGCTTCACCAGACCAGAATGCAAGAATTCTAGTTTACTCCCCCCGCAAGGTAGATACAGCATGTGCTACTGTAGGCAAAAGACTGACCTCAAAACAATTTATACACACAGGTGGTGTCTTGAGTAACAGTAAGGCAACAATAAAGCACACGATGGCAGCCAGCAGAAACACTTTTAAGCTTTGTGCTGTTTTCTGAATCAAAAAGACCAACTGACTACCTGTAACAACATTTCACCCATGCAAGATAGCAACACTTCATATTTACATTGGCACATGGCTCACCTCATCCAACTTCCATTTGCGGTATCGATAGGCAACAGAAGCAACTTCCTCATTTTCTGAAGCAAAAGGATTTGGCTCCTTGAATTCATACTTCTTCCCATCCTGTGAAACATTTGTGGGTAAGAAACGACAACAGAAATATATTAGAGAATTTCAACACTTCCTAATTCATAATAGAGCAGACAATATTAGCAGGAAACAAACCTTCTGCAGAACTTGTTGTGAGAAGTTCTGGTTGATGAATGTGGCTTCCTGGCTCAAAGAGTGCATGGAGTTAATGCTGTCCTTCTCCTCAGGGATTGGCTCCTGTGCAGTCTCATACACCTGAAACATTACACAACACAAGATATAAGAGTAGAATACTACACCAGATGCTCCCTGAAGCGTATCAGATGATAGAATATTCAGTACTAGCATCTAAAACAGATTCATCTCATTCATTGCTCACTCCACACATACACTTGAATGCAAGTAGTTGACATTGTGATGTGACCACAAGCCTCAGCCTCTCCTCCATTAATAAAAGGATGACATATTTGGACTCATGAAGGAGCACACATGGAGAACTCACAGTTAGAAGATCAAAAGAAGCATCCCGCTTGTCAAGGAAAAGCTTGTTGCCCACACGCTGAATAACAATGTCCCATGAGTACATGGAACGGGGACAACACATAAGAGTAGACAAAATGGCATCGGTGGCAAAAACTGTGCCAATGTTTTCATTTTCTAGCAATAATCGCCTGCACCATTCAAAAGACAGTCAGGATGTCAGTTCAAACTTGCCAAGAACATGTCCAGAGGTAATAATATTGTGTACATACATCAGGCTCTTCTCTGAGCCAGAAAGGTGAAGATCAGACCCATATGCACAAGCACTTTCAAATAATTATAGACCAGGAAAACCTGTACATACAAGAATTTGCAAATATTGGTGTTCTGTAAATGCATACCTGATGACAGGATCATCAGTGGTGGTGACCTTGTAAAATTGTCGGTTTTCGAATCTCTCAAGAGGCTTCTCTGTCTGCAAACAACAACATGGACCAATAAGCACCTTGTCTCCTAGTCAAGACTACTATTTGAGCATGACATCCATAATAACCAAGATCCTTGTAGAATAGACCCATTACAAAACTTTGAGAACATGCAACAAGATATGCAAAGTAGATGTCAAGATCAAACCTTTGGTGTCACACGGTCATGAGCTTTATCATAGTACTCCAAGGCTCCACATGTTGTACTGTGCAATTCCAGGTCACAACATAATGAGCCCTCAATGAACATGGCAATTGAACTGCAACCTGAAGGAATCCACTGAAATGCGGGGCTCACATGAGGTATATCCTTTGCTCAGCCATGTACATGGTATCAACGAGTGGTCATGCCTATCCCATGCACATCCTCTAAGCATATATGCACAATTCAGGTTGGGTTTAGAAGCATACATGTCCTCAGGTTCACCAACTTCAAAGCTCAATTTCGAGAGGGATGTGAGAGGAATTTGCTCTAGCACAGTCCATTCAGGTCGAATGTCCACCTACCAAATGAAACACAGGTTAAAGTGGCCTTCAAAGATCCAGTAAGCGAGGACACCAGAACACTTTCATGGTACACATTGGAGATAAATGCAACACTCACAGCATTTTGCTTTTCTAATACCATAATTACTGCAAGAGATAGCTGTGCCTAATGAGCATACCTGAGAACACCAACCCTAAAAATGTCAGCACAACATCATCACAGAAACTAAGGACAGTAACCAAGAATCCAGGATGAAAATGCATACCGAACTATTGTAAACCACACGAGGAGCATTTTTATCCTGCCAGTAAGCATTCCATTGTCCTCTCTTCTGCTGCTGAAGTCTTTCTCTACGCTGTCTCTCTCTGTCAGCACCTGCACCACTATCACGTCCTCCATCACGCTTCCCATCATCCCTGTCCCTCCTTTGAAAGCGCTGCAAAACTCACAGAATACTAACTCAGACCAGGCATCCAAAGAGATATTTTGATGTTCTTCTCCAACAAAAAGTTAGCTGGATTCCTAACATCTGTATATTCCTTACGAAAGATGTGGAACCAGGTTTGTCGTGTTCACAACAGCAGTTACCAGTTACATAATGGGCCCACTGAAAGCAACACATCCTCCTCCATACTAGTGGGGATATAATATAGCCTTTCTTAGAGAAAAATAACAATATAGTTTCATCGTTTAGGATGTCTTCATTTACAAAGGTTCTTAGGTGATAATTGTACACAAATGGCTCAGTGCATTAGATTTGTATTACCTGTTGAAATCTGCGTCCACCATACTTTGGCCTAGGAGGTGCCCTTGTGTCCACAAGATGAAATGAATCCTGTAAAGCACCAATTCAGTATTCTTAAATATAAGAGCTCAAAAAAGTATTACCTTTAACCCTTAAAATAGCGTCCATCTTAACAGCTACTCTCTAATAGACCAAAAAAAAACAAATACAAAGGAACTCAAAGGGTCCTCACCTCATCTTCATTGTGAAAAAAGTTGAAAACAGAGGCTCCCCCAGTATTGTTGCGATCAAACCTCCCTGATAAACCATGAATCCAGCAACTCTTAGCAACCTTACTAAAATGTTCACATTATCAATTACAAGTCCAGTCGGAAATTTTTGCCACTTAATGTCTAATTCAACCCTCCAAGCCATCATCAAAACATGCGGAGACCTCATAATTGCTTAATTTTGTAGGGAGGACCAACAAGTCAAGCACTCACTTGTCGGGTCCAAATTAGGTCACAAGTCTGCCGTGGTACCATTTTTATCTTATTCTATTGGGCGATATTTGCATCTTCTGAGATGATGAAGCTGAATTCCCTATGCCAAAATTTGAAACACCTCAGGTGCAAGGGTAAAGGTTGCCAAAAAATGGCCAATTGACAACATTATGATACCCAACCTTGAACTTTCCACTCCACATTTGCTACTTAAATGTTTCTTTCGATTCAGTTTACGATTTGATTGCAGAGAGCGCAGGTACAAACAGGAAACTAAACCCATTGAAGAGCAATACTCGGACTCTACAGAGAACCATTTCATCCTCACAGCAAACTTCTGTGGAACCATAGCTAACTTCTTCAAGCAGATGAATGATGGGCTCAGAAACTAGAGCCGCAGAGAGGAGAATGAACGCTTCTTCAAGATTGCGCATCCAATCCCACGTCATACACATACATCCAGTGACGGCAAGCTTGGAAAAATAGGATACAAGCCTGCTAAATAAAAGAAGGAACGTAAATACATACAGACAGCATAGTTCCGTGCTTACTTACCAGCATTGTATTTGAAGGCTTGCCCCGTCCAATCTGACGCTCGCCCAAGGCGATCTGCTTTGTTGAATGGCGCATAAGGCACGTTCTCCAGCTGCGACGGAACACAGCCAGCATCCGGACCCCATCCTTCCAGATTCTCTGCCACCAGCGGCACAGCGAACGCCATGTTGGAATGACCTCCTTGACTAAGCGCAGATTCCCGCGAGGTTGCAAACAATCGCGACGGGGATGATTGCAGAGAGCCGAGCTCGGAAGCTGGAAGAGCTTCGATTAGGGTTAGGGTTTCAGTTGCACTTGAATTGGTGAGGAGAGGAGAGGAACCGGGCGGTAATCCACGGCAGTTGGCGGCAGCGTTAGTGTCAGCAACAAACGTAGTCCGATGGACGGCGACGGTGACGGTGACGGGTGACGGGCGGACATCGATGAATGATGGTTGAAGACTCGGCCACACTAGATATCAGAATGTGCTCCATGCATTGCCCTTAAATGGGCCCAAGTGACTTGCAAAGCGGTGAAAGTGAAATCATTATTATTTACAGAGAGATTTATCAATCAAACATTGTTATTTCAACATCCAGACCCCTAACTCTTCATCCTACGTTTGATCCAAGTATATATGAGGTCATGAGGACATGGGTCGACTTTGAAATCCATCTTTCTTTCTAAGGGATATGACATTTCAATCACACTATTGTTAAAATCCTATGTCAAATAATTAGGAGTAGAGGGCATCATGTTTTGTATTGCATTAGATTTATTAACAAGGTAAGAAACAGCTATCATTGTACAATGGAAAGGTGAGGTGAATTCACTAGCCGAATTCTCATTGACTACAAGGTGTCATTTTTGTTTGTCTTTAGCCCACCAAATCCCCAATTGCCCAAGTTATCATAAGTGGACGGGGAGAAACGGTGGGTCAAGGTGAGTCAAAGCCTTGTTAACTAGAGCCTAGGCCCAACAACAAAGAAGAAGAGTCTTTCAAGGAAGAGGATTTCACACGGGTTGTGAGCCACCAATGACGAAAATGAGCAATGAATGGAAAAGCACAACACGTTGGCATTAACGTCCTTAGTAGAGGAAGATTCAATGAAACAAACTAAACTAACAAAGTATATGTCCGTGTTGGATATCCGTCTGTAACAACTTTTATCATATTTTCTTTTACAAGTCACGTTAAAAATTTCAAACTGCAAGAAGAGAGACAAAACATCTTTGAAAAATCCACCAATCCAGAAGGGCAACAACGCACCAAAGGCTCTAGCCAACATACATTGTCGAGTGGTCATGTCTAAGAAGGGAGCAGACAATGAGAATAGACAGAGCGATGAAAGCTAGGTCTATGATGAGAACATGTTGGACAAGACAACAATTAAAAAGGGCTACAAAAGTTGGACCAATCAAGAAGGGCATTGAGGAGCCATTGGAAGCACCTGATGAATAGCATTTGACTTCTAAAACCTTGGGACGTGGATGCAACTTGTCAAAGCCCATAGCAATCATGAGTTGTCCACTCATAGCTTCAAGGAAACTCATAGATTCAACCAAACAACTAGGCAAGGGAACCCATCTTCCTCTCCAATCTAGAGGAGAATGAGGCTCCCCTTTCATGCAAATGGTGGTGCTTAGACATGACACATTGTCACAATGGCCTCTATTTTTCTTTCAAGTTTTGAACCATGTTGAGCACTGTAAAGTAGCATTGCTAGTCTTACCAAAAGGTCCCATCAAACAATCAATTCCATCCAAAGGTCAAAAAGGTTGGAGTAAGGGGTCACGAGCCCATTAAATGTTCGATGTAGTAAAATGGTGTAAGATGTGCATTCAAATAGTATCATACTACTAAAGAGGCTTAGTAATTGACTTAGAGCTTTGTCCCTCAATACGTACCTCTACAATTTCAACCGAACACAAACCATCAACTAAGATGGAATAAAATGGCAAAGCTTGGGCAAATGCTCAATAGAAACTCATTTGTTGAATTGCTAATGCATTGCTAAAATTAAAATAAAGAGTGGGCGTTTGGTAGGGAGGGGTTTGTATGTTCATGAGACCTACATTTGCCAAACACATTACGCAAAAATGTACTATGAAAGTAAATTGGTCACACTAATTCAAACTCTCTAGCATTTGTGGGAAACATATTGGATCGTATAAAACATGGATCCATTGGATGTGGACCCCAACTTATTCATCAGGTGGGCAATTGATGGAGGTACCTCCAACCTCACCAACTCATCAAGTTAGGCATTGGTGTGCCAAACCCAATGGAATGAACGCTAGTGGTGGATATTTGGTATTTAAGAAATATTATTAAGAAACGGAAATAAAAAATAAAATATTCATATTCTAGTATTTGGAAACGCTATAATTGAAGTTTCAAAAAACATGTCATCATCCTTCCCTTAGTTGATGGGTTTCAAGTTTTGCCTACTAATCTCATGTGGAATTGAAGCATTATAGAAATTGGGTGTGGCTCTCCGAGCCCATAGCAACTAAACTCGATAAGGATGGCATCAAGGGGCCCTTAACCCTACTCCATAAATTCATTTATGATTCACATATGAGCTTGCAACCATGATCAAATGAATTCAACTCATGGATCTTCGGAGCATGAGGCTATTCATTTGGTGCTCTCTCAACAAACGCACTTGGGCTTTTTTTCTGCCACACTCTAACTTGTTACGTAATGCCACCCTAAGGGATGCACATGTATTCATGTACCATAGCATATGTGTAAACCAAACCCTGTTATGTTCTTAAAGCTATGTATTGAGTATATTTACACTTAGGGATTTGGAAAGACATCATTTACATGTATACATATGAATGTTAAGTGTTCTTTAAGGTTTTAAGTTGTATTTTGGTCTTTAGAATGCATTAAAAAAAATGGATCCAAGTTTTGTATTATCATAGGGGATTTGAGCTAGTGGGAGGGCCTTGTTCCCTTCCAAGATCCTCCTAGAAATTAGGGCAACACAATTATCGAGTTGGCTAAATTGATGCATGATTTGTTGACTCCAAAGACGCCAAATCCTAGATTGGTCATAGTGAGCTCATTTCTCCATCAAATTGGGCATGTAGCGTATGGTTGGAACAACTTACGAATGTATTTCTAAATAAAACATACAAGTCCAATTCATAGAAATAAAGCATAAACATCCTCAAAGTGTGTTGCCTTAGTTTTCAAAGATTTAAGAGAACAACATGGGAAAATGCCTCAAACAATCAAGAATGAGATATCAATGCTAAGACAATCCACCCAAGGCTTCAATTTTTTTCTACAAAGTGTTAAAGGATATGCTTTTAAGAATGAATTAAAGCATTAGATATAGTATTATGATACATGTACTCCGATGTATTTACATTTGTATCATCAAGGGCGGTGTCCTTGCAAATAGATAATATGTGAAAGCTTAGTGTGTATGTAGACATTTTTTTACAAAACTAAATTTGACTTGTATACATGGGGTTTTAATTATTACTCATGATCACACATGGTATAATTGATATACAAAGAATGCATCCCGGAGGGGGAAATCCGGTACGTCCAAGTGGCAACAAGCATCCAACCTATATGCTTCAAATGTATTAGAATCGTCACCATCGATCCGGGCCTCACCAAACCAAAGATTGAATTGTACATTGGGTGGAAGGATTGTATTCACATCCATCCTCAAACATTGAAACGGATATCGGGAGAGGAGTTCCTTGGATAAACCTCAACGATGGATATGAGCTTGCGCCGACTCAACCTCCAACAAAGTCTACTTTTGAAAATAACATAGTATGTTAATACACAAGGTCAATTTCAAATCAAATAACATGTGGGGTAAAGAAAGTACTAGGAAGGAAGGGGCCTTCATTTGGTCCCTTTGGGATTGTGTTCTCATGGTGAATTTGTGGCATGTTGGAATTACCACGGATATCAATGATAACTTTCAAATGTAAGAAACCTAATTTTGGTAAAAAATTCTTAATCATATAAAATATAATTTTACATTATGATTTGCTTTGTTATATTGGTTTTTGGGTGAAAGCACAGTGTAACATGCATGTGGTTTCTCCTTGCAAAATAGTAATGTTTATAATAAATACTAGTCGACAACATTTGGGAGAGAGTGATTTGGAAGGGAAATTGTTGTTAAGTTCAATTTGAATTGGAGCACACAGTCAATGTTGAAGGCCTCTTTCAACTTGCCAACATTTCATCCCATTGGACTCTGTTTGATTTACCATGTTTTGAGTAAATACAAGTTTATGCATACATTTAGGACATATTGTAGTTGTTTACATGTTTTTTTGTGGGCCTTTTGATAGATATGTCATTGTTAGCCAAGTTGTATGTGAATTGCATCTTTTATTGTGAACACAATTTAGTTGCGTGTACGTTATGTCATTTATGAATAATGCAAATCTACAATGGTGTTGTGACCACATTACTTGTTATAGCATGTATAATGAGGATATCCATTGTGTTCTTTTAGTATTCTTCCCCAAAATACATTGTCATGCAATGTGCATACATCAACGACAAAAAAGATACACTCATATCCATTCAATTATTTATAGACAAGTCTTTCGTCCATGTATAGTTCATTGCTTTGAACAACTATCTAAAACCCAATTGAAAGGGTTTCAATTTGCACACCCTTCCCCCTCCACATCCTTTCATGTCTACGCTAAATACTAGTATCTCAAGCTCATTTCATTTGTGGATGTTGTTAATTTTTCCAAATGAACAAAGGATGTTCCCTCCAATTTTAGTGTGTTCCATGACTAATCATGCCATGTTGGCACATCACATAATAAAATCCTTCCAATGAATGTAGACTCTCTCTCTCTCTCTCTCTCTCTCTCTGAGACATTGGGGGTATTTGCCAAAATGTCCTCAACCTCGTACCAATGTTGAGCAATTTTGTAGGTTTTGATTTATTGAGAACCATGGTTATGAATCCAATCTAGTTCTTTGAAAATTTGAGAATTGTGGTTATAAATTTAAAGAACTACCTTGATACCCAACATGTGTTTGGTGCCAATCTTAATACCCACCCAACATTGTTGCATACTACTCTCCTTTGATATTTCATTGCAAGATGGTAGTCAACGTTTTTGAAGACAAATTTACTTTTTCTGCCTTTGTATCTTGCTCTTTAAACTAAAGTTCTACACCATCTAGACCAAATCCATTGGAATGGTCTATCAACAACTTCAACAATGGATCTTGAAGTGATCAAAATCCTTACTTTTCTTTGTTACGCTTATTACTATTTAGGGGAGATAATAAGTTCAACGACATTTTCCATCAAGTCTTGAAAGTCATGCTTTTATCCCATCACATCAAAGATCGATTGATTTTCATACCTCTCATAATTTCAATTATTTTTTGAATAATAATAATACTTCTAAAATGATTACAATGAAGATCAAGGAATGATGATCCTTATCGCAACCGCGTGATGTTGTCTACAAGTCACTCTCTCTACAATTATACTTTATAAGCCAACTCCAAATAAGATTTTTGGTTCATAATTTATTATAAATCCTTAATTTGAGTGGAAACCTTTAAGCTTTTAGGGATTAAGCTCTTTGAATTCTTGTTAATTTCCTCTTATCATGTTCCAACCCCTTCTAAGGCCTCTAATTTGTCACCATTGGCTTGTGGTTGTTGTAATTTGCTCCCAAAATGTTATCTAGGACTAACTTGTAGTTGGTTCATTTTAAACCAATGTCCTTCAAGATCACTACCCATGGACAAGCTTTCCATGCCTCCTCACATATTTGGAACTTCATTTATTCATTTACTTCACAATCACTTTTGAGAATACTTATTATGAAATATAAAGAATCAACAATAAAAAAAAAATCATTCTTATTTTGCTTGGGACCACTTGCAATAAGTTCAATACAGATAGAATCAATGACTTTTGAGGAAGCAAGCATAAATGAAGAACCTCTTTGCACCCACATATTATCGTCACTTTTCAGTAAGAGGCTTCACTAATGTCTTTCTATTTTTATAAAATTATGATGCCTACTTAATATATTGACGTATACCGTGGTCACGCGGACATGAATAGGGAATGACGAATGGACATCACATGTCAAAGTAAAATTAAGTTTTGATGTTCTTTCATTATTTGATATTACTATTGATGTACAACTTGTGATCAAGCTAATTTTAGAGGCAAAAAAAAGATTGCTTGTAGATGTGGCAAACATTAGTGAATCTCTCTCTCTCTCCACACACACACACATGTGTGTCTATGTATGTATTCCAATACTCACGACCATTTATACTTGGATTGCAAGCTTTGTGTTAATTTATTGGGAGTATTGTCAGGTGCTTCAAGGTTTTGGTTTTTGGTGATTCAAATAAATGGATTGTTTAGAAAACAAATTCAACCCAAATGTGCCAAAAATTCACGAGGTTTTTAACCTCTGACATGGTAGATGCAAAAGGAAAGGCATGTCTCTAGATTGAGTATTCATTCCCTCGTGTTTAGAAATAGAAATTTGACCATTGAATACAAACATGTTGGAATCATTTGAATTTGGAAATAGGGTGTCCAACACACTTTTATTTTGCCAAAACATCATTTAGATGATAAATCTTATGGTACAAAGAGAGAGAGATCAATTGGCAACCACCTTGACAAGTCCATGGATGGGATGCGGTAAGACTCTATTCCTTGATAACTATTCTCGGGGGGGGGGGGGCAGTGTGTTAAAAATTTAAGGATATAGGTGCGAACAACCACTATTTTATAGGGGGGTATTACTTTCAATTCTCTTCTTTTTTTCACATGCTATCATTATGTAAATTTCTACTTTGGGTTAATAGAAAAATGGCTTGCATTACTTATATTTCCAAGTTACCTAATATTCCATACCCTATAGTACTTTAAAGATGTCCAGTGCCATTTTTGATACCATATATTACTCTTAAGTCCATTTATAATTTTTTGCCCCCATGTTTTTAAAATACCCTATCATTTGATCACACGTATATTGCTACTCCAACCAATGACTACCCCCCCCCCCCGAGACTATTCTTGATTTGTACAAACACAAAAGTTCTATACATGAAATCTATATCTATGAATGAGATGTGAAATATGCAAACTTGAAATGACATGAGACTTTCTCTTTTTATTGGAGTTTGGTGGGGGCCCAAGTAAATGTGGCCAAACACACGTGGGTGAGGTAGAGGGTGTTTAAACCAACAATTTAAGCTAGTGCACATACATATGGCTTTGTGGTTGATATAAAATATATGTATTCATATTAGCCTTTGGGCTAAACATAGGTATAAAGAACATAAAAATATATTTCTAGCCTCAATTGAATATTTGATGGATATTCCAATTCAGAAGCACTAGCTTTTTTAAATCAATGCATAGGCCTCGTATATGACAACCTTGCATATGATAAGGACCCCCCACCTTCATTGCTTAACCCCAACACGACATAGTTATGTACTAGACCCAAGCTAGATCAAAACCCAACTAGTAACGGTGTGCAAAGTCATATGGCCACCTCCATGATCCCACCCGGTTTACTTGCATCTTGCATCCCAAGTGTCGACCCCCTTGCATCCTATGACTCTCCCCCCCCCCCCCCGCACGCGCGGGGCGGCGGTGTATAGAATGGTTGGAATAGACATTGACAAACCACCCTAAACTCACCTTGAACAAACTCAAGATAGAGTGAAGCCCATTTTCCCTACCCTGCATGGAGGTAGTGGAGGCTGCTATGAGGTGGCATCACTAATGGCACCTTAAACCGTCACTTTGTGGGCCCGTAAACTCCTACATCATAAGGAACAATTAAAAGTAGTAGAGTGTTGGCAATTGAGAGGCATTTTTAGGTGTTGATTTTAGATGCTAATATTTGTTCACCATGCCCCTACAAAATTTCAATTTAGAATCTAAACCCTAGGCGCGGGGGGGGGGGGTTGATCCAAAGAGCACACATCTCAGCTCATTCGCCAACCCATGGAATGCATTGGGAAGGCTTTGTTATATTATGTTCAACATCACAAAATGTTTTTACCTAAAGAATCACATGCAAAATATGGTTCATGTTAGTGTATGTAAGGTGGATGGGTCTTAAATGGTACTTATTCTGACTAGCTCATTTATCTTTGGATATGAAACGTGCAATTGGTACGAGAAGGTTGGCAAATCCAAATCACGGTAAAACAATTTCGGCCTTGACATGTGCCTAACAACGAGGAGCTTGAATCAAGGTCGGTCCCTCTTTTATCAACATTTGTTTTCAACTCCGATCCAAGATGGAGGTGTTCTGCAAGGCTTAAAACCTTTGTTTCCAATTGGAATTGGAAATGACAATTTCAACCATAAAAGGGGGGGGGGGTGACCTTGCAACCAAGCTCCTCAAAAGTTAGGCACACGTCAAGGATGATTTTTTTTCACCTTGGCTTACAAAACTCCATTTCAACACCGGCGTTTTCAAATGGGCGTGGTCTCCATATGTAAGTATACATGCTTAAAGGCACCACGGGCCTTGGCTTGGTGGTTAGGGCTCATGGCCCCCAATGAGGAGGTTGTGGGTTCTATTCCCCATGCCGGCGTGGTGCTCACTACCTTAGTCCACCCAACTATGGTGGGGGGTCCTTGGACCTTGTTGTATGGGTACCTCAAAGCCCGTTGGGGGGATACCATGTCCGGTATCTTCAAGGCACTAGTGGCTAGCTAGGAACTAGTATAGTGTGTCACTATAGTGTCCATCCTCGAAAGGGGAGAGTAGTATTGTCCCAATGTCTCCTTGTCCGGTGGGCATCGGGTCATTGGCATTACGAATGGACACTTTATTCACGCCGGCCCCTTAAAAGGGACCGGAGTTTCTATCTATCTATCTATCTATCTATCCATACATGCTTAATTTGGACACAACTCTTGGTTATAGACCTATATCAAAGTCTTGTGTATTTAGATGTGGCTCCAACTATGGATGCCAAAAAGTCATGCTCAACTCAAACAACCCATGAAGTTTACTTGTCTATTCTCGGCGAGCCTCCGACCTTGACAAACGCTTAGCTCAATTTCACTGCCAAAATACCTAATAATAATAATAATTTGGTGGGAGTGAGATTTGATGGGGTTTGGCTATGGTGGAGTGGTGGTAATTAGGGTTGGAGGTGGTAGTGGGGAGTGGTGGCATTCATGAGAGCACAATACTTACTAACTTAGGTAGTGGGTGTAAGTTGCATGTTAGGCTAGGCTGGCCATGAAGCATCAACGGCTTCCTGCTAATCCCACTAACCTCCCCACTACAGTACCCTCTCCTCCCTAGTAGTTTGCATTAACTTTACCTTACTCCCTCCCTCCTTCTTTCCCGGCCTTAGTTTAATGGGCTTAAAGAGTTGTTGTTCTCAGTGGATGTAGCTTCACATAATCTTGGTAGCCTTGCCAAATTCCATTTCAAAACCACTCTAAACTCCATAGTATCACACCTATGGCAACCAAAGTGCACGTGATATTACGGAGTTTTGTGGTGTTAATATGGATGCGTGATATTATAGAATTAGTGTAGCATGTGACATTATGGAATCACACAAAGGGGAGATGTGAGGACAATTTTAATTCATTCTCCCGCCACCTATGCTAGTGTGGTTCACTTCACTTGGCCGTCCTGGGCGATGTGGTGGACGCATGCACCAACATTCAACAAGTGGCATAAGAAGAAGGACAAGAATAAGAATAATAAGAAGGTGACACTCCACATGTTGACACATGGCGCAATGCAAGGGTGTGGGTTGACTTTCTTTGGTGGTTTGCATTAATGACAAATTTCGTGATGTAAGGGAGAGAAATGTGACAATAAAGAGTGAGATTTGAACTACGCACATCCGTTCCCTAGGGTTTCAGGATATTAGAGAGTGTGTGACATTATGGAGGTTGATATTACGGAGTTTAGGGTGTATACCAAAAACATTATAAGAATTCAAGCCGCCTTTGAATGATTGCTCACATGTGTTGTCCTCGATATTTGGACCCCTCCCCCTTTCCCTCCCTACCCCTCCAATTCACGATGGACCCCAATTTTGCCGGTTGGAGTGCAGCCATGATGGTTTTGGTGATTTCTCATCAAAAGACACACAATTTGAGAATAAGATCATGTAAATATGTTCTAACCCAAGTTGAGTCACATTCAACTTTGTTTTTGCCATCCAATCTATGGAGATGTTGCAATTTATGAGTGCATGTCATTTCCAATGGTGTATAGTGTTAAACTTCTAATTGTTACAACAACTACATTGATTAAAGAAAAAGAAAAAAGAAAAAAGAACGCCCGCACATAGTACCGGCATGAATATGAGCCCGTTGTCCGAAAACTTAACCCATTTTACTGGGTTGTCGTTTAGGGATTTATGCCTCCTTGGGAGGTGGGCTCGGTTAGTTTGCTTTTAGTTCCTATTAAGTTTTAGGAGGGTGTGATAGTAGCTTGGTTGTTTTCTAGTTTTCTTTTGTTTAGGACTAAGTAGGTTAGGTATTTGATGGCATTTTGGTGCAAATCCTTCATGAGAGTTTTAATGCTTGGTTTTGGGATTTTAAGGTTGGCTAATTTAGTGATGGCATGTTCATGTATGGCGCCTCTTACACCGGCTGTGATGGTGATGAGGGGGTTTGTTTGCCATCCTTTGCTTTGGATGTTGTTAATTAGTGGGTCGTATTTGTCATGTTTGTGTGTAAGGGCTTGTTCTGGGAACCTATCATGGCAGTATGTAAATTCAATGAGTTGCACAGTGTATGCAGGTGTTAGAGTTAGTGGTGTTGTTGATGTAGTGGGGGCACCTAATATGCATAGTATATCTGGTTTTAGTTTAGCTAGGCACTGGCAGGGTGGTTGTGGGCAGGGTGGTTGTGGGCATGCGCATTGTATAAGCCATTCCGGGATGGTGTTTTCATGGTGCATGTTGTGTTGGTTGCCGGCGTTTGCTAATGTGTAGAAGCGGGTGTGTTTGTTGGCTTGTAGTGTTTGTGTGATGAGGTGGACTGCTTTGTTGTGGCGAGCAATTCTTAGGCCTTTTAGGTAGGGGTGGTCGCACATGGATAGTAGATGTGGCCATGTGTCTCTATCATTTCTGTGACAGAGTGTGCAATTGGGATTTTGGAATTTAATTGATTAAATGGTAAATATTGTGGATTGCACTAATAATGTCAAGGAGCTTGCACTAAAAATGTCGGGGATGATATCGTGGGTGCACATTTTTTTCCCAACCCACACTATATAACATGGGGGGTTCAAGAAATGAATGATGATATCACCTTCGTATCTTGTACATATTTTCACAAACAAATAATATATTTTATAGAGTTTTTTTTTTCTTCCTTTCAAAGGCACCAATATCACCTCCTAACTCCGAGTCATTTGGTTGCATTGACCATTCAAAGATTAGTTGCATATACCTTCAAGAAACACCTAATCAATTTTTTATTGGATGAGTTTTTTTATATTTTATCTCTCAAACCTATGAAGCAAATTTATGCTCTTGGAATGAGCATTCCCAAATTCTTTTAATTGATATCACGCTATAACAAGAGAACTTACATAAATCTCTATATTAGTTCAATGATGTTTAAGACTGTTTTTTCTATAAAAGATGGTGATGAATTTTTGTTTGATGTTTATTTATGAAATAAAATAAACTATTTGATCACATATTCAAAACCGCCCATGTACGACGCATATGGATTATCCTTTGTTCTTGTCTCGTCAATATCACCACGGGTGGGTTACTTGGTGCATTTTACAAGCAATGTGCAACATAATATAAGGGGGATTAAACTCTTTTGAAATCAAAATTATTAAGGAATTCCCAATAATGAAGGGTCCATTAAATATACAAAACCCTATTATAAGTAAAGTAGATAAGCATAAAATGTGGGCCATTACTTTTTAGTAGAACTAATATAGGGGTTTGAAGTTTAGGATCCTAGGGTTTATGTTTAGTATGATTTGTTTGTAAGCATGCATTAAGCAAATTGCACATTGGATGGATGAAAATTTAATTCGATGTATGTAGAGAAAGTGTTGTGTGGCAATGTTTCCTTTTGTCTTTTGGATTTGGAGACTATGCTTACATAATGGAGATCATTGGGTGTTTGGGAATTTGCAAAAATTGGTGGAGGCTAGATTTTTTGTAAGTCATCAATGTCTTCTAGATATTAATTTCTTGTGTCATTTAATGGGTATTTCAATTTGCCATTTCAAAGACAAGTACCCAAACCTGGTTGTTCCACTCCACTCAACGAATAGTGACTCATTCGAGGTGTTCTTTTCAAAAATTGGTGGCATGAATAGGCATGAGCGTGCATGTGACTTCCACAAATTGGTGAACACCACCAACATTTTGAATCATATATATGATGTGGAGTATATGAAGGACGGGTTAACATTCCAAACACAACACAATGAGATGGAGGATGTATGGGAAGTACTACATAAGCTTCAACTTGGAGAGGAAGAATGTGGTATGGGTGCCTATACATTGGTATCCTCAAGTATTGAGGTAATAACTACTATGCATGAGGGATTGAAAGAAGCCCATATGTTGTTATGGCCTCTTAACATAGCACCAAACCCTCAATGCCCAACCCAAAAGAAACTATGGCATGAGAAGCCGTGGATAGTTGAAAGATTTGACCCAAAGAGTTTCTCTTACCTAGTGTTAGGTTGGTGTTAAGAGAGGACGGAGACTTGGAGGTGTTGTGAGACCGGTTGCAGGTGGAAGTTCTTGCCTCCATAGGTACTATAGAATGCTCCCAACTAATAGAGTATGTTGAGAGGACATGGTGGACAATGGAGTGTAACATGTCATGTTACTAGAGGAAGAGACTTGTGATGTCATCATGGACATACTTGACTGGGTAGAGGAGCAAGTGATCGAGGCCAGTTCATGGAGCATGGAAGATTGTTCCAACCGTTAAAGTTGGTGGACATTGCATTTGCAAGTCAACTCTTGTCTCACAATTGAATGGTTTAAACATGTGTTTTGTCCAAAAATAGGTTGACTAAAATTAAGCATATCATTGAAATCAACAACCATGATAAATGTCTCCGGGCGAGATGTTCTTTTGGATCAAGTATGTTGAGTATAGGATTAGACTAGGGTGCATTTTGTTCAAAGGAGCACCACTAGAATATCGCCAATTGTGAAATATGGAGCAAAATGGAAAATGGAACGTCCAACTAGTGTGAATGGAGCTGGAAATACTACTAACATGGCACAAGCATGGTCAAGTACACAAATCCATTACCTTGCATAGGTTTAAGTGAAGGTGATTCAAAACTATATACTAATTTTGAACTTTGCGAAGGAACAAATAGTAAACATTTGAAAAAAACATTTATTTACAAAGCCAAGCAATTTATGTTGACAATTTGTTTTTCAAGAAAAGTCTACATATTTTTGAAGGTGGTGCAAGTAGTCTACATTTGAGTATTTAACACAACAATAAAGGTCATTGTGAAAAAAATCCAATTTAAACAACACCTTGCTACTACTTTTAGGCCTTTGACCAAAAAAATTATGGTTTGAGCATGCCGGAGCGTTTTTTTCAGTCCACTTTACCATGCTTGCACCCTGATAGCAAATGACTTGATATGCATGTGGGTGCAAGCACGGTAAAGTGGACAACTTCTAATCCATGCCTAGTGTTAAGTGAAAGTGATTCAATTTTATGTATTGACTTTGAATTTTGTGAAGAAAAAAATCATAGACATTTAAAAAACATATTGATCTACAAAGCCAAACAATTTATGATGACGAAAAAAATTCCAAGAAAAGTCTACATATTTTAGAAGACAATGTAAGTGGTGTGCAATTAGGTGATGTTGAACAAGTGATTATCTAAGATTCGTTTAAAATATGATAAAAATACATTAAATTGATGATTTTCTACAAAGTTTTGTGATTATGCCCTCAAGTAGATAATGAATTCGAGGAATGTAATAAAATTTCCATCTTCAAAATAGTTAAGGTCATGAAATCTACGTCCAAAACTAGACTCAACCATTTGCTTTTGAGCATCATTTTTTAAGCAAAGTATTGAAGATCTCAACTTGATAATTTAACATTTGAGTATTTAACACAACAATAGAGATCATCATAAAAAATCCAATTTAAATAATCCTTTGCTACTACTTTTAGGCCTTTGACCAAAAAAATTATGGTTTTAGTATACCGGAGCACTTTTTTGGTCCACTTTACTATGCTTGCATCCATGTCATTATTTCTATTGTGACCATGAGCTACAATGCTACCAACAAAGTATACACACTAGATAGGAATAATGCGGAGGAGCTAGAAAATTTTGTGACCAAGAGAATTGTACAGGGTTCATGTACGAGGTTTGTGCTTGTGTGCATATTCTTATGGAGCGGATATTGTGTTTTTTAGCACACAATCATTTATTATTCTAGTGAATACACCTTTTGTAATGCACATGGTGCATGATATTAGTTGTTGGTAGGGTTATGTATGCTATGCAAGTGTGATGTGGTTGTGTTTTATCTAAAGTTTGAAGTTTATGACTTCAAAAACCATGTTTGCAATAGTATGTATGGACATGGATTATTTTGTATTACTTATAAAAAAACATGTACTGCAATAAATTGCATTGGCATGGGAAATATAAGTAATGATAGGGTGCAAATAAATAGGTTATTTTAGAGAATTAATTAATTATAGGGAACCTTCAATTCTTGCCTTGAAAGTAAATGGCTCCTAAACAAATACCTCTATGTCATAGTGGTGCACAAAAATCTTATAGAGCGACCCACCTGCGAATATCACCTCATAACATATGTTCATGCCATCCTCATTCTTGCCGAGGTTCAAGATTATTGCAAAGTTTTAGCTTTTTTATTTATTTTTATTGTCCTGGCTTCAATTGCCATTGAGGTTGCAACTATTTTCCTTGTATTGTTTTGATGGTCATACACACATATCTTATTCCTTTTAAAAAGGATGACTTTCTAAATGATCACATAAACCCCCCTGCCAGTATTGTCACTATTGAACTTAAAACAATCAACAAGTTTTTGCACATGTAATCCAAGCTTTTCTTGAACATATATTATCGGGTGTTCACACACCACTCAAATATAGGTGTCTAGTTGAGTTAAGTAACCAAATTAGGCATGCTGACATTGCATCGGCTAGGTTTGAGCCTTGATGGACAAATTCAATTACAAATAAATGTTGAGGATTGTTTATGATATAAGACTTGATAATCTTGTGTGTGTATATTTCGCATGGAACCACTAAGGGGTGGCATTTGATCTAATATGAATTCCCAATTCATGTGCCGTTTGTTATTAACTCCATTTTCTTTTACTTAATATTTTGGGCAAGGAAATACTATTGATCAACACTTCATGTCATCTTCTTCCCCCAATGCCTCCCAAACCCTTCAGTGCTTCTGAAAGTGCAACTAAAGTTTGTAGGAGGTTGCTAAGTCTAAATCATGTGGAAGGCCTATGGTCCTTTGCATGTTGTAGGTATGAGTTTTTTAGTAAAAAAATCAGAAGGGCAATAGCCCAAACCAAATTTGCCATTATGATGGTTTCGAGTCCAATATAAGACTCGCACCAATCTATCCGGTGGTATGAGAATTTCAAAGTCATTGGCATGCACCCGGAGAAGAAAGAGTTAACAACATGGAAGTAGTTGTCGTAGGTTTCTATATAAGTTAACACTAATTTAGCTTAGGAAGGAAATGTGTCTTACCAGCTCCTCTCCTTGATCACAAGTGACTTAATCAAACACAACTTGAGCTCGAGCTCAAGCTCAAGCTCCACCATAACAATGAATTTGTGGATTGACAATACTCCACGAAATATTCCTTGATATTTTCCACATTCAGCTTGAAATTGAAAAATATTAGGGAATATAATGTGGAATATTGTCAATCCCACATAACGTTGTTATGGATCTCAATAATGTTATGACTTGTGAGTTTTGATGATGTGGTGAAACCATTTGGACCCTGATAGTATGCTACATGGAACTGCACTAAATATGATATTTACACTAAATATCACTAAATGTCACATGAAACTACACTAATATGTCACAGTATGCTACGTGGAACTACACTAAATATGATATTTAGTGTCATATGGTAACTTTTGGATGACACACTTATTATGAATAAGTGAACAAATATTGACATGGGTGATGGACGAGTTCATCCATTGGCCAAAACCCTACCTTCTCTTGTCAACGATTTGTGATAATATATTGTCATGGATGAGACTATTTTTACCATCCTTAATTTTGAGACAAATGAAATCATTTTAATACATTCCCCTTGAAACACACAAGATCATTGTCATCTACCCAATGACAATCATATATATATATTGATGCTCAATACGACTTCTTCATATCTACATAATGATAAGTGCACTAAATCACAAGGGGACCTGCACTATAGATCGTTGACCTACATAAATTGTATTTGCAGTTGCCAGTGACAACTAAAAAGAATGTCACGTGACAACTGGTACTACTTATATGATAAGTCTCACAGACCGCTCTAATTAACATGGCACACTAATCTTAGTTGCACACTAAATTAGATATTTAGTGTAGCACTTGCTTAGTGGGCTTGAAAATTCATGTGCTTACTTATGTGATGACTCGACATTGGAAATCCAAGTAGGCAATCGGCTCACTACTTTGGGAAATGCTACATGGGAAATGGTACTCACGGCCTATATTTTGAGAGAGAGAGAGAGAGAGGCTACAAACTTCTAGAGTAGTTTTACCACCTAGTGTGGTTGGTGACCATCATTTTAGCTTTTAGTCCCCTTGTACGTGAAGTCTAAAGACCAGAAAACATGGAAGAATGTCGATTATGTAGAGAAGATTCTTCCCCTTTCTGTTCCTTGCCCCTTGATAAGTTAGATTGCCACAAGTACCAGGTACAGTAGTTGTCTCGTTCATTGAATTAAGCGATGCTAGCATCGAGGCTCTTCAACCTGGCTTAATTAAGTTACTCCAAATCACCGAGTCCGTTAACTTAATTAAGGTACTCGTGTGCTCGCCCGGGTTGGTTGTATTTTGGGTTACCTTTGTAATTGGATTTCTCAATTTGTATAAAAAATAAAATAAAATAAAGGTATTCATGCAAGGTTTTCCTGGGCCTCTAATGAATGTGGGTGTTATTCAATTCGTTCTTCATTTTCTCCAACTTCTACCGATTAGATTTGCACCATGAAACTTGTGTTGCATTAGCAATTGTACGATGAAGCATCAACAACAATCAGATTGAACATCGGATCTTCCCTCGTTTAGTTACGGTTATGGGAAGTGCATGTCTCTTGATTTCTTGATTAAATGTATGAGATTTTTCAATTGTGTTCACTATTGAGTGTGAAATGATTGATAAAATTTGAAGAGGTAGTCCGATCTCTTTTCAACATGTGTCTTTATGGTGTTTGTTCTTTGATCCTCACTGAACCACATACCGATCAAATACAAGGGACCAATCCAATTAAGAAAAATAACCGAATAACACCCGCACACCTTATGTCCATGCACACCATGTTGATAACTAAACTTACATGGAAAGTAGTGGGCACTTCCAACTCCGGAAACAAATCCTGGTCGTTAAATTGGATTGAATTGGATTGGGAATTGACTCATGTGGTTACCATTTGTGAATCACGCACCAAATTGTCATTTCAAAAAGAAAGGTGAGATGCAAAAGTTATAAGAGGTCATAATGAAGATTTTCTTTCTCTTTAAACAATCATATAGGTCCAACTCCCAATCAATGTGTTAACTATCAAAAGTTTCTAGCATGGGTAACATATTTGAAGCAGACAATTCAAACTCATTGTAAAAAGTGCCATTTTGGTGTTCGTATACAACTAAAATCCTTGTCATATGCCACTCAAATATAGGTGTAAATTTTTTGAGAAGATTTTTCACATGAGTCCCACATATCTAGAATGGCATGATCACTTATGATATACTCTAGATCATAGTTTGGACAATTTTGGTGTGTTGAAAGTGTACTAAAGTCTTAAAATACCTAACCACATAAGGCACACACCCCTTATAGAGTCATTTGGTCTTAAGGTAAGTGGTGTAAGTTTTTTGGAAGTTCTTTGATGCCAATGATGGTAGTTGAAGTTCCAGATTTTTATAGTAATATCCAGCTAATGATGTGCATATATCATCCTTTTGAGGGAAGTATTCGTCATCTGTTATGTGCTTTATGTATATTACGGTCTACTGCGAATACCCTCTTATTTGTATGACATGGATCTTGTTAAGCATCAGAGAAGGGGAGTCGAAGACATGTGATTGAGACATTATGGTAGCCGCAAGCAAGTGGGATGAAGGTATTACTTCGCACGAGAAGAAAATTTGTCCATTACAACCATTCACTATGACTTGGTCATTAAGACTCATGGTGAGAAACTGCATAAATAAATTATTATTTTGATTAACCAAAGATATTTGGCTGTGGTTTTTGGACAATGGGTAAGCAAAACCCTCTAGTTGACAACCAAAATGATTAAGTGTGCATTTTCTTGCCACGAGTCACAATGGTCAAGCTACAACGGATGGTAATGCGATGGACAAGTTTTCTTCTAGTTTTCTTCTTGTAGTGTATCCAGGGAGTGCCAACAAGACAATCAACATTGATACCTAGAAGGGAGTAGTAGGGGGAGTATCTAGTAGCAATAAGGTAAGTGAAACCACTAGGTGAAACTCAATCCAATCTAGGCTAGAAGGTAGCAAAGGAGCTCTTAGCATGCTATATGATGATTCAACTAAATGTTCATACGAGTTCCCAAAATTATGAGAAAATACTAACAATCGTGATTGGGAGTTGCTAATCATTTCGTAGTGATTGCATTCTTCATACTCTGGGTGCAGATTTAAAAGTTGTATCCGTTTTAGGTCCCCTTACCTTACATACACCACTAGTAGGGTCTTTGACATATGTTCTTGGTAGAAAGTCATGCCACATATGAGAGTTAATCTCCACCAAGAATTTTGCAAGTTGAGTGGCGGGGAATGACTACAAATGGACATTTTGTCATGGCCATGGTTGAAATAGAGGGGGTGATTCGTTAGTGCCAACCTTGGTCTTCCAAAGATTCCGGACATGTTGACCCCCCCATCTTTAGTACTCCTTATAAGAAATCAACAGACTAATCATAATTTTTCCTCAAAGGTCAATCCTTTCCCCAAAATCACTACGATTCACCATAAAAACAACCAAGTTACAAATGAAATATCTAATGTCTAGCAAACGCCACTAGAACAATGCCAAAAAAGGGTCATTACCTCCCACGTCTATAGCAAGTAGAGGAAGCAACAATTAACTACGCTCCCGAAATTGGAGTTCCCATGCAGCCACCACATCTCCGTCGCTTCCAATGCCAACTACCATGGACTACCACAAGCCTTGCAACAAGGTTTCGGAGAAGACACGGTCTTCCGATTCCTGCTTCTTTCCCAACACTAGAAGAAGACTTGTCCATTATAACCATTCATTGCGACTTGGTCATTGCGACTCATGACGAGCAAATGCATGCATAAATCATTTTGGTTGTCAACCGGGGGTTTTGGTTGCAGCTTTTGGACAACAAAACCCTCCAGTTGACAACCGAAATGATTTATGTATACATTTTCTTGTCATAAGTCGCAACGGATGGTTGCAATGGACAAGTTGTCTTCGCGTGCAAGTGCTCTACCTCTAAAGGAATGTGCATCCTTATTCCAGCCTCAAGATGCCCTTTCATGTTACAGCTGTGAACCTAGCTAGGAAGCAACAATTATGCATCACCCTCCGCTCACCCCACCTGGAGCTATTGTTGACGGTCAATCGCCTGTTTTTCCCTTTGGATCCTGGTGAGCTAATGGCTTGAAGATTTGTGCACCTCTTTGCACAATGGAGTTGGAGTGCAATGAAGCATCGGTTGATGCTGCCAATGAATTCTTCCAGGAGTTGTCACATTTCAAACTGGAGAGGCCTTCCAGAGATGTGACCAAGACCAACCCAAGATTTAACAACCAAAACAAAACCAAAACAAACCAAAACAAAGATACAACCAAACCAAAGACGTGTGGACTTCAGGTATACACGATGGCATACATGTTTGCAGGTTGAATGGAGCAAGTGGGTGACTTTGTGGCAAGTGCTGCAGAACCTAAGAAACATGGCTTGCTTCGAGAACATCAAATTTTCAAGACGATGCTTGGATTACTGCGAAAGATTATGCACCAGTTGTGGATGAAGCCCACATTGCACTCGCAGTAAGTCCACCTCCCCGCGTCCACCTGTATCTCAGTGCGATGCCATTTTTTTGCAGGGGGGGGGGGAAATTATGTGCCTTTTGAAAGCAAATAAATTTCATTGCACAAATTGCAGGCTCGCTCCCAACTCCAATTTCTAAATTCCTGCATGATGAGGTGCTCCAACGTACTTAATGTCCCCAGCTTTGTCAATAAGTAACAAAAACACCATTAGTGCACACCACGATCCAATGATCGAACTGGGTCATGTGTGTGTGTGTGTGTATGTGTGCGCGTGCTAGCTAGCTAGCTCAGAATTCAATTTGAGAGTTGGAAGAAACTCACATTATGCACTGGGGAGGAAAAGGTGAGCACGGGTATGGAAGAGTAAATGCTAGTGATGGGGTGCACATGAAGGATCTGAAGCTGCAGGCTATCATTGTGAAGAGGGTTGTTGTGATTTTACGATTTCATGGCTATAAAGTTGGGGCCGAGTGCCTTGCCATGTCACAATTAAACCGTGTAAGTTATGTATATAGGTAGTGGTCATGTCTGCCACCACTCCATCGAAATTCGTAACAAGCCAGCTCCATGATTGCTTTTGAAGACAGTGATAAATTTAGTTGGTTACCTGCTAAAGGACCAAAGGGACCACACATGCCAGTTTGGGCTACCCTAAGTTGGATTTCTCAATTTTACTCTATGGGTAGAAGGAGGAGCACACTTCATCATCCCTGGGCACACTCCGGTGGATGAGGAAATCATAAGGTCGATAGATGGGCCTTGAATGGTTACTTTTCCCGACTAGCCCTCTTTACCTAGGATATGAAACACGTAATTAGTACATGGTGGTTGGCAAATCCAAATCAAGGCTGTAGCCACTTTTCTTGATGTTCATTTGAATATCTTATTCATTACCACAGTGAAGATTCTCCCTAGCGGGTGGACTTTGCATACCATGTACAAACTAAAGTGAGTGTAAGAAGAAGGGGTATTATTTGAGGTATTAGAGTGTTTAGTATACATAAAGGAGACATATCACAAGTGTGTATATCTAAAAAGGCTACTAAATTTTATGCAATAAATGCATATGTACAAAGGGGACCCCTAAGGTTTAGAGAAGAAAAATTTACAATAGATCATGTGTTTGTTTCATCCGATTCGCATTTTCATCCATTGTTGACACATTATGGTCTTAGATTTCCTCCATGACTTCCATGTCTATTGCCTTAGGGTTTGCATTTAGGTTCTAGGTTTTTACAAGCTGGAAGCACTTGGAGCGCTCATGGGCTTCCTTGAGTTATGCTTTGAGCCCAGATTGTGGCCAAGTTATTGTGCTCTTGTCTTTGTTTGTTCAATACAATCACCAAGTTACATGCTATGAACGAAAATATCTTGTTCATTGGAAAGTGAAAGTGGATTTTATGTGTTATAAAGGCCTATTTTTTAAATGATATATCTATTTTGTATGTGTAATGGGCATTAATCACATTAAATTGAAAAGCTAAATATAAATACATGAGTCCATTTTCTAGCATGCCGTTAGCATGTATATGTTTGTTTTCTCTATAAACTTCTCATACATAGGGGGTTTATTTTCATAATGACCCATGCACATCATTTAGGTTTCCAATGAAGAGTCCACCCCCTGGAAGATTCTTGTGCTCATTAAATGGTGAATGTACATGCTCCCCAATCATGTTGACTATTGAGCCTAGAACAATAATCATGTTCTAAGCATGCAGTCTAATATTTTTTAAACACGCATCTTAACACACATGTCTTAAACATATGTCTTAATATCTGTTCTTAGATCCACAAATAACCACATACCGCTCAAATATGGGCGTCATATTAAGATTAGTAACTGAATTAGGCACATCTACCTTGTCTTCTCTTTCTATATAAAGTGTCCCGATAAGCATAACATTATGTACTAAGGGTCCACCTATGCTTCCTAGTGAAGGTTTTGGTTAGAGTAAGTAAAAACTCAAATTAGTCATATTGTGCTTGTGCCAAACTGACATTTAAGTATATTTGGAGTAACCACTTGTCCAAAAATAATAAGGGATGTGCACTTGTGGGGACAAGAACATCAAAAGCAACAAAATAACAACAACCACAACTTCAAACGTTTTTATTCCATTTTCACCAACCACCATATTTGTGTAGTTTTGCAATCTAGTTTACATGATATTGATTTTTGGAAGTGTCCAAAATTCTTGCATAAATCCAAATATACATAAGTCTTGGTTACTATCCGGTTAAGATAATTACCTAAAAAATGAGGTAGCTAAACTAAATGAACGCTAATCAATCTCACGCATGCATCACCTAGTCAAAATTTAGGTTTAAATAAAATGATCAAACTAGAGGTTAATTCACCTCCTAAACCTTGCTTTTGTGAAGAAATCTTACTCATTCATAACTTTACTGGTGATAAGTTTCTACCAATTAATAGTCAAATCTATTACTTGAATGCTTGCTTCTTATTTTCCCCACTCTTCTCCTTTATGCTATGTGGTGGACTACAAATTCTTAAAGCATCCTTAAGTAGCATATGTTTTAAATCAAAAAAATACTTTAAAAGAACATAAGATTATCATATCATTCTAATTTTATAGATTATAATATCACTTAATTATATTATAATTACAATGAAATACAAATGGTGTAGGCCACAAAAATCTTAATGTTCAACATTAGTGTCATGCGAAGTCAAGTGCCATCGAGTAATACTTTGGCTAGTCAATCTTAAATTAGGTAATTGTAACCATGTGGTGTGGGTGCGATACTGGTTGACTAGCATGTTGGTTAGTTGATTATCTCCAACTCAAATATTGTTAGCTAATTCTCTTAACTACTAGGTGGTGCATGTGATTTGACCATGATTTTAGTTACCTATCTCCACGAACACATATGTTAGCTAATTCTCTTAACTATGTGGTGTGGGTGAACCCTAAGAAAGGTCGTCTATTTATCGGGGATGGAGTACAAAGAGAGATAATTCATGCATTGTGCTAGCATATATGCAACATCATGTTGAATCTACAACCATTGTTTGATCACGTTGGACCTCACAGCTAAATATGGATAGGAAGAACATAATGTTGACTTGGTTAATAACAATGTTATATGAGAAAATCGATTTAGTTTAGTTTTAAAAGGGGGGGGGGGAGGTACTAAGAGAGGAAATATAATAGTATCCTATAATTGATTGTCGGTTCATGTAATCATGTTGACCACGGCGAAGAAGAGCCACCCACATGTAAACTTGAAGGGACACGATGTAGATCGTTACTTGCAATGAGTAGGGGAAATCCCCGTCAAATAGGTTAGCGGGGTCTTAGTCAGCGCAAAACCTAGATACTTGAGATGGAAGGCAACTGTCAAATGCGTTAATCAGTGTATAATCACTTAGATGTTTGAGAGATGGAAGGCAATTGCACGCATAAAAGAGCAACCTTCTTCAAGATGACTTCTCCTTGCACTTTCGCAATCACAAATCTTTTTAGCATGGGAGAAGGGTACTTGTAAGTTAGTGCTACTGACTCAAGCTTCGATAGGGGACCCAAGGAATGTTCTCTTTCGAGGTGCATGGGAGTTCTAAAGTCTTGACATGATATATACTCCATGAAACCTCAAATCATTCACTTCAATCTCAGGATTCACCTGTGATTGAAACACTGTAACTTCTCATACATGATGACTCTTGGCCATTGGGTTTCCCAAATAACTTAGAATCCCTCGAAATCGGAGGTGCATGTACTGCAGAAGATCCTGCCTCACTAGATCTAGACTCCCAAAAAATTGGTACGAAGCTCAACACCAGCCTGTGAATAGCAATGAATTTGTGAAGTGGGTGAGTTTTTCTATTCGGCTCTTGCTGTGCAGCATTTGTTTGTGGGTGATTTGGATTGCTTAAGCAGGAGGAATGGTGTGGTGTTCAACAAAGGTGGCCTACTATGTCAAAGATGGAACATATTATGTGGCAACTTCTCACTGAATCTGGGAGGATTGCCAAGAACCGGAGGTCAGTCAGTAAATTTCATCGGCAAGAGGGAAATATAGTATACAAGCAGAGGTCTCTAATCCATCCAACATAAAAACTCACCCCCTACATGTTTGTGGCTGAATCATCTCAATGACTTGGATGGAGGTGATTCTGGGTCTATGGCTACTTTCGGTGTCAAGCAACCAAAAAGAGCGACCTTTGGGTTGCATACAGTTTAAGGCTTTTGCACTAGATGATTGTGATGTATGCTTGTATGTGATATTTTCCTCTCGTCAATTTCATCGATACCCTTATTACAAAAGCTTTTTGATTCTAGTTGAATTCGATAGCTTATGGGAAGCTAACCATATTTTGTGCCCTAGGGTAGGATGGGAATATCATCAATGATTTCTATTTTTATTTTCAAAAGTTTGGATAGGCAAATTGGCAATAATCATTGGAGTGATAAAGTCACATATGGATGAGACTAAAAAATCCATCCAGTTATGAGCATATTCATCTCAAACTTGGTGATTTTATTTTAAAGTTGTTTTATGGGGATGTGTAGCAAAAAATTTAATGAAAAGAAGACATAATATATTGGTTTCTATTTGTAGAGCCATTGTCTAATAATTTTTAGCCTCAAAAAAATGATTGATTAGCATATGCAGTGCAATGAAAGGTTGGGAAACCTCCTTTTGAGGATGTGAGATAAGGTTGCCATTGTGTGCTTTTTGCTACAATGGTTTGGCTTGTGTGGTTCTTTGCTTTTGTTTGTTAGGTTCATATTTGGAATCTCTTTTTCCTATTTGGGTCACAGTATGTGAGCTTCCCTTTGGTCATATTGTGTTCCCCTGAACAATACATTTTACGTTTTCATCAAAAAAAAGAAAAAAGAAAAGAAATGACAAGTTCTCTAAGTTGAAGTTTGATCTATCACCACTACATGAGATTGATGGATAGACCATAGTGGTCCATAGCAGTTTCGTGCCCTCTTAGGCACATCAATTTTTTCAATTTTCAGTGAATAGAAGACCCTATTTGTTTTTAAGAGTTTGATAAAATTCTACATACATGTACTGTACATTTCGGTTGTTAGCTTTCAAAGGTTGATATTACTTATAATCTTTATCACCACTACATAACATTACTCGTGATGTTGTTCATCATATCTCACCACAGAATATGCCTACAATTGTTCATACATATGTGTAGTTCTTATATAACAAAGACCGAATCCGACCCAATAATTGTTTCCTTGAGCGAGGATAGTAAACTTAAGTTCCAATCTCCTTGAGAAGGGGATGATCAAACGCTCAAGTGCTGCTGTCCACTGTGCCAGTGCAATGACACATAATTTTTTTATTTAAAAAAAAAATCGAAAAGAGCACCAAGACCCTTGTGAATAAAGTCACGTGACTTGCAATAATTCAATTATTATCAGATGCCAAAGAAATTACATCACAAATTCTGGGCCTAAATTTCACAAAACTGATACATTGACAGATGAAGACACTGTTCGTGCATCAACATGGTAAGTAGTAGTATAAGATGAACTTGGTATCATAGCATGAGAAATGGCACCTAGTTTCATAGAAATTGATAATGAAGTCAGGTACCGTTAAGGAATTTAGACCCAGGGGCGTTTAGGAAGAAAGAATATCCCAGCTGATAGTGGCGACAATCATGTACTAAGATAAGGGAGGCAGGCACTTTTCTGGATCCCGATGCACAAAGTGGAGGCTGGCATTCTTTCTGTAAGGCAGTTCTTTCTGTAGCAGTTGACGCCAAAAAAACCCTGGACGGTTGGTTGGATCATCAGCCGGTGGCCTTCTTGTAAGTTAAATTATTATTAATAACCGACGACGGGTATGCTAGTTTGTTGAGCAAATAGATAGGTATGTAGCACATTGTGTAAGGCAGGGCAGTACAAGCGTGGTTCCTCACCTTGCAACAAGCACGTGAAGTTCGCGAAGGGGAACTAGAGACAATTTGGCAACACGCTAAGCTATTCCCCCCCGGCTGGATGCCGACTATAGACCAAGTGACCTCTTGGGTCATGTGACATGATAAGGTTCAGTACATGTATGAAAGTTTCCCACACTAGTCCAACCAGGAATGCGGGCGGGGTCAATCAAATCTCACTTATAAGAACGATAAGGATTGTAAAATCTGTTGTTGTCATGAAATAATTCAGGTCTATTCATTTAATATATATCATAGCATTGTTAAGCTGCTCCTGGTAAGCTCCTTGTGGGATTATCTTAGATGAGGAGTCAAAGCCATTGCAACAAGAATACTGAGCCAATTCATTATTCCAGATGTAGTAAGGTTAAATATAGCTTATCTAGGTTTCTACTTTTCCTAAATATGCTAGGTTGACCATTCCAATAAAAAGATCAACATAACTATGTTAAGCTGATTTTTCACCCTCCTTCATTCTTCCATTGCCTGGGTCATTCCTCAACCATGTGCTTGATGTTCACCTTCAAATTACTCTTAGGTCCAGCCATGACCTTGTTGGTTCCCAACCAGGATCCTCTTGGTTAGACCAATGGACGCGTTATGATTTATCTCTCTAACTCTTTTGTGTCTCGTGGCCTAGTGTCGTAACCTACCCCCTCGGCAACTCCTTGTTACTTACTCACCTAGGATCATGACTAGAGGGTTCATTGAGTTTGGTTAGATCCACCTTGCCCCTCACGGTTTCCTTGACTAGTCTATATCTTAGTATGGGTTGTCATAACCTATCGTCATGCCATTCGTAATTACCAATTCGCTTGGAAACCTAGCTAAAGGGTTATGGTCATATTTGCATATCTACTCCTCGAGTTTGGTAAGATCCACCTTGTTGCTCCTGTTTCCTTTTGGAGCCACGACTGCTTCACTAGATGATTGTGTTTTCTTAGCCCTATCTTGTAACCATGGTCACAATCTTACCATGCCCAATTGTGGTTTCTAGATCGTGCCTTCAAGAGAATAGATTTTATACACAAATTACAACCTACCTAATATGCTTTAACTCATAGCATTGCATTCCCAACCATCTACAACCAACCTCATAATTTGTTACCACGACAATGCTCTCAAACACTCATTAGAAATCTATTTTATTTCTAGATTACAATTACTAGGGCAAGGCCTTCCGCTTCCTCACTACTTAGATCCTTTTGCTCTATCACTTGATTATACCCACTACTAACTAACTAAGTAACTAACTCCAAAACTCTTGCTTCCAAGTCTTTTGTCATCAAATGCTAACTATAATTATAGTGTTTTCACCCGGTCTAGTAACATGGATTTTCTTGGTTACTATTGGTAACATCAACATTTACCTTTTCCACTTATTTTTACTACAGGACCATGGTCCCATGTTGGTCATAATTATTACCTTGGCAAGACCATCCCACAAACTTTGGTCTTGGTTTCCCAATCTAAACTCCTTCTTCTTCTATCTATCTAATCCTTAACAAACCGACTTTTAATAAGGTCATGATCTTTCACATGACGCCTAGGAATAAGATAATGCATTTTGAGTAGTATAAAATGATTTTGACATTTATTATGATGGATATAGAATGTTCTAAGTCTATTAAATAGCATGAAATCATTAGTTTTTGTAAAAGAAAAGTGTGGTTGTGTTAGCTTTCCACTCCTAGTTGCTTATGACTTATACTTCTACAATAGATGGTTTTTAAACTCCTTTAGAGTTGACCAAATTCTAAATTATAAATCAATTTGACTTCAATTTTTACGTCATTGGTTTAGAATATGAGTTTTATAACTTGATGGAAAATCCCAAAATATTCATATCAATAACCTTGTTGATTTCTTCAAATAATAAGGTTTTTTGACAAATAAAACTTTAGAGTTCCAATACCACTTCAAGGGTCATAAAGGACAACAAACAATTTAAGCCTAGATTTAACGAAAAAAACCTATATTTAGTTTGTAAGAACATAAGAACAACTAGAACTAAGAACAACTACACCAAATATGATATTTAGTGTTTGATTAGATTTAGTGTTTTACCACCCTACTATGCTCAACACTAATTTTCAATTCTTTGATAATTAGTGTTAGACATAAATGCGCTGCCGCCGCCTTCCTTGTTGCCACCTCTTTCCTACTAAACACTAAATTCGTGCATGTAACTTTCACATATTACCATAGATGATATTTAGTGTTTGAGTTTACATTTAATGTTACTTACTTTCATAGGGTTAGTGATGTTTAGTGTAGTGTTCGTATTTAGTGTATCTAACACTAAATATCATATTTAGTGTAGTTTGTAAGAACAACTAGAACGTAAGAACAACATGAAGATTTAACATGCCATGTCATGAGTTGCTCCCACCCATCCTCCAGAGTCCAAAGGCCCTCACACACATTCACTGAGATATGTCATTGAGAAAGTGACTCCAGAGGCTCCACTTTTCTCAAGAAAGATAATTAGGTGTCCCTATTCAAGGTCCAAGCGAGTCTTGGAATCTCAAATATGAAGTCTTCACAAACCGTGAGGAAGGTGTGGACCTTAAAAGGTCAATTGATAATCCCATGCTTCCCCAAGGTTCACTACCTTGGTCACCAAATCAAAGATTTTCTTGTTAAGTGATTACTCAGGGGTTGTTTACACCAGGGACCATGAAGTCATCCCAAGGCTCTGTAAAATCTGTGAATGGTTGTTGAACTCGTCCCAAGACCACTTCTAGCCATTTTTAACTGAGGGTACTTGGTAGCTGTTGAACACCGAAGTTTAGAGGTTTTGTGTTTTTTTTTTTCCTTCTCCTTCTTCAATTTTTGTTTGTTTGTTTTGTGTTTTGGTTTTGGCATAACAATGTTCAGTCATGTGGGTCAGGTCTATTGATCCCATAATATGTCGATTATAATTTGTGGGGTCCTTGAACAAAGTAGTAATATTCACTTAGTATTCATACATTCAATCCAACAATTGGAAATTTGAGTGGAGTTATACTCCCGGCCTACTCAGAAGAATCATTGTTTCATCTCGGCATTATTCACATGATACATTGCTCATCCGGGGTGTTATCCATTGAAAACATTATTCATAGCAACACTATTCACCGACCATATTCACAATACTCAGGGGCGGTTTACACTATGGACCATGAAGTTGGACCAGGGCTCTGCAAGGCAGCTGATTGGTTCTTGAAGTTGTCCCGGGACAACTTCGGTTTACACTAAGGAAAAAATGGCAGAGGGACCACAGAGGTTGAGGTCCCCAAAATATAATTTTTAAGGCCTAATAAATGCACTGACATGGTCCAACGGGTTTTTCGTTGAGAGAGGCAAGAGAGGTGGTCTGGTAGGAAAAGGCAAAGGCCCATGTCAGAGAAATGCCATTTCACGAATGTTTTAATGAATCTACCTTTTATGTGCCTTAATTATATTATAGCCGATGAGACATACTAGCACTACCTTGCCCTACCCTTTAAACCCGCTTACACGTGTTTCATCAAACAACGCGGGACATCTAGAACTCAAGAATTCAAGTGCAGATTTGTTTTTTGGTCTACTAGCTGCAATGTTTGGAATTTGGAGACGTGTAATATACCATTGGAAAGGTCTTGAAAATACCTTTCCAACGGTATATTACACGCTCCAAAATGTTTAAAACATACAGTTGAAAAAGAAATAAGAAAATACATAGTCGTTTAGTGACTGTAGATCAGGGTGGTCAAAAGAAGCGCAATGGAAAATCTTCTAACATTAATTATCAAAGAATTGAAATTTAGTGTTGAGGAAGGTTGGGTGGTAACAACATCAGATATAATCAAACACTAAATATCCTATTTAGTGTAGTGAAACACAAGGTACATGTCACATGTACAATTGCATCGCTCATTTTTTTTTTTGTAAAAATTGTTGTGAGAAGATTTGCAAGCCACATCTTTGACACATTTAACAAAAAGTGAAGACAGTTGAAGCCCAAGAGATGACAAGAGAATGATCAAACTTTAAGGTGAAAAGAAGAAAAAACTAATTGACAAGATAAGTGAAGGCATGTGTAGGCAAGTGAAGGCAAATTGAAGTCAACAAAATGCTCAAACTTCATTTTCCCCCAAAACTGCCCTTTTTGGGCTTATATTAAAAAAATCAGCACATCCACTTCTTGCCGCATGGTCATTCTTCATGGTCCACATTCGGTTTACACCTAGTGAAGGGCCCATGAACCATGAAAACTAATATTTTAGTAACTCGGACCATGGAAGTCGTCCCATGAAGTCGTCCCACGCAAAATAGACCTCTTACGTGGGACGACTTCATGGTCCATAGTGTAAACCGCCCCTCATATTATTCACACCGTGTCAGTTTCTTCCCATGAAGGCCCATGTTATAGGCTAAGTATGGAATGTAACACAACGATGCAGCAAGATGAATAATGTTACGGGGTGGTTGTTCTTGATGCGAATTGAAGCTCCTGGCTTGCCAGGCACACACCTCCATAAGCTGTCATTAAAGTAGACTCCCTAGGCAAGCTCCCCACAGCTAGAACCAAGTACCCTCAGCGTGTCCTTTCGAACCAAATCCTTCTGAGAAGCTGGAGCAGTTCCCCAAAAGACCCCTTTTCATAACAAATAGATGGTAAGACCTATGACCCATGAGGGGAAATCAGAATCTCATGCCACGCTTAAATAACTCACTTACACACTGAGCTGAGATCTCGTCGAGAACATCATGAGTCGCTTCTGCTTGCCCCCAAAGGTCTCGAATCAGAGGCCAGCTAGAGCCGGGCCAATCTTGAATTTTTGATGAGGGAAGGAATGATTCCCTCACGAGTATGCATACCCCAAAACTTACACATAACCTAAAACCAACACTATGTGATGCCATACATTTGGGGTCCCTTCTATGTAAAATTTTATGATGCATAATGATCCTTCAAGGTATGTGGTCGTATTGTGAGCACTTTCAACTTCATAGACATGTATGGTCACTGTTGGATCGGCTTGGAAATTCTTTCATTCATCTCGCAATCACGAATCATGAAGGTTGTAACGATTTCATGTTTCAAGATGGGAGATGAGAAGCAAAAACCACTACATATCAAAGTGAGCATTTTCTTTCTTTTTGAATGAATCGTGGGTCTTCCCGATTGCATTCATTGTTGGACCTAGAGTGGTGTCCATAGTCAATGCATGTGGTCCAATCTCATTGTGAGTTGTGTCTTTTTGTTGTCTTTTTTAAACCACAAGCCGTCTTTTGCATATACCACTCAAATACAGATGTTCAATTGATGAAATTGATCATATAAGGTCCACATATATGCCCAGACTATGCTCACATCGGGAGGGTTACCAAAATCCTATACCATCTAGGACAAATACTAAGAAAATGATTGAAATATGAGGTGCCTAATGTTGGCTTAGTTGAACATCCCACTAGGATTGCCACCTTGGTTAGGGTTCTTTGGTTCCATTGGGTGCACCCAGGAAAGTTTCCTTGCTTTCTTGTTCAAGTCACGTGGCCTTGTGTGTTTTTTGGCAATGAAATAAAACTTGATTCATTTGTCTCAAGAAAAGAAGAATCTGACATGCCTTAGGGATTTTGGAGTCTACTCTCAAGACTTTTGGTATTGAAGACTTTAACATATATTATACGACACCATTATCTCAAATAGTACAGATCAAATATGGAGTGGACTTTGGGAGATAGTTTGAAAGAGACCTCCAAATTCCAGTTCATCTTTAACAAAAACTGCAATGTGGAACAAACAAGTTTTAAACGATCTGTATTCTTCCCCTTTTGTTTTTGGTGTCTCTTGAAGTCTGCTTCCTGTTGTTCTTCATGATGCAGAGTTCATGGTGCACATGTGGTGCTCGGTAGTAGTAGAAACATCACCAGATATAAACTCTGAAAATAATAATAATAAAATTATTTATTGAAATGTGACTCAAGGTTGGAAACTTTACAAGCTGCTGGAAGGACTAAGATTTTGCAGATACACGGGGAATAGAATTAAATCAAAGGAAGACAATTGCAAATATATGCTTGGAGAGCAACCACTGATGGAGGTGGACATCTTTGTAGTAAGGTATTTGGGTCTTTTTCTTTTTCTTTTTTTCTTTCTCTCCGAGACAATTGAATCATATTTAGTACCGATGCCAAAAATTACCACTACTAGAATGACGGTGCCTTTGCAACGCTATAAACGTTGCTCAATACACTGGCCACTTCTTGATGGGGGGCTTCATAAACGTTGCAGAACCAACGTTACAAACGTTGCTCAAAATGAGCAACGTTTTAGAACATGCATTTGCAACGTTTCTAAGGGCTCACTTCGGTTTGGGGTTCTTCTACAGTTCAGCGTTCCCTTGACCGGTGAGATGGTCCCACCATACTATTTAAAGACCTATTTCCATTTGATGGTTCTTGTTAGTGGCTACTCTGATTTACGGAGTAAAATCACACAATAGGTTATTGCGTTGGTTTTTACACATTGAATTCACGGTCACATAGTAAATTTTGAAGATAACTTGAGCCGTCCGTAATTTGCGGTAAAAAGCTGATGTGGCACTTTATTTGCAATGGCACTTTATTACTTAAAAAAACCCTCCAAGTAACTAAAATTACTTCTATCTTTTTTTGCCTTGCCACGTGGCAATATACAACTATGTCAATGTAACGCAAAATTGCTAATTCTGGCATACCGAAAGTGTTGTTACAGATGTATTATTCTGTAATTAGGTGACTGACTTCTATGCTCGAAGTGCTTATTATGGTGTACTTCTGAAATTAGCCAAATGGAATGGCCCAATTTGTGTGACTTAGCTAGGAGTAGACTTAGCAGTAACCTAAGTATAGGTTTACGTTGAACACGTGTCGTCCAGGACTTGGTAGCATCATTCACTGGTTCGATAGTATGGATGTTTCCTTCAAAAAGCCAATTTCATAGAAGAGACTATCATCCATCATGGGAAAATGCATCCAGTGTAATTTGGATTCAACAAATGATCTGCCAGGCATGACCGGACTATGGTTTAGGGTATGTGATGGTTTACTAAAGCTGGACCATACCATCCTTCTCATTGGACTTGGTACAGTACATATGAGATAAGATAAGAGATTTCAATTGCACATCCTACAAGCTATATAAATGCAAATCATTCAAGTTTTACAATTACATTCTCAAAGATAGTAAAGTTAATTGTAATATATGTTTGTGTGTCCAACAATAACATAAAAAGGCATTGAAAATGGTAGTTTCAGGTCCCAAAAACTATGATATATTTGATGTCTCAATGGTGGCATAGCTCGGGGGGGGGGGGGCAGTGTGTTAGAAAGTTAAGGATATAGGTGCGAACAACCACTATTTTATAGGGGGGTATTACTTTCAATTCTCTTCTTTTTTCCACATGCTATCATTATGTAAATTTCTACTTTGGGTTAATAGAAAATTGGCTTGCATTACTTATAATTCCAAATTCCCTATTATTCCATACCCTATAGTACTTTAAAGATGTCCAGTGGCATTTTTGATATCCTATATTACTCTTAAGTTCAATTATAAAATTTTGCCCCCATGTTTTTAAAATACCCTATCATTTGTTCGCACGTATATTGCTACTCCAACCAATGACTACCCCCCCCCCCCCGAGTGGCATAGAGATCTTGCCAATGTCAAAAAATGCAGTGATTACCACCAAAAAGCTGTAACTTCACAACATACTTGTACATGCCTATAGTACATTCCAGATTGTGTAAAACATATGTAATATAAACAATATAAACAAAGTGGCGACCTATGAACCTTAAATTCTCAAGAGAACTGGATGACATAACCCATGCACTATTGATGACATCTGAACTCCACCAAATTATCTCCACAGCCAAGACCATACCACCTACTCTTCACCACTTGACTCAGAGTCGTCAGATTCGGACCCATCAGACCCTGTAACCTCAACCTCCACGTAAGACCCCTCGGAAGAATCTGAGGTGCTTCCGCTTGAGATATTGTCTTCATCATCAAAATCAAAATGCTTCTTGGTCTTTCTCTTCGTTGGGTCTGCTTGCTTCTTGGTCTTTTCTTTTACAGGTAGCCCATCCTTGGCTGTGGACGATGCATTCGGATCAATGCCTGCCAGTTTAGCATTCTCCCGCTCCTCCAGTTTGTCAAACCCATGCCTTTTCTCGTACTCTAAGTCCGACTCGGTTGGCACTTTGTTAAATGCCGCCTTCTACACAAAATAAGAACCTAAAAAAATTAAAAAATTAAACAAAACCTGTCTATGAATTCAAAGTTAGCCTATTCCAAAGCTCATATATAGCATACAACAGGAATAAAAAAATTGAAAAAAACCATAGATTTGGGACCTGGAAATACACTTACGAAGCTGTCGCTCAGTCCCTTGAGACCGGTTGGCCCACATTTGTGAGAGTACCCCACCTCCTTCATCCTTTTGTTTGCTGCACTCCGACAAAGTTCGGCTTTGCGGTTCATCTTTGCATCCTTTGTGAGCTCGTATATTTTTTGGAACGAATATGCTTTGCAGCCAGTAGGTCTCGGCACTGTCCTCCAATTCTTGTACGTCTCGAATTTTTCTTCAATCGGCACCGTCTTTCCCTCAAGTTAGCACCCACCGCAGTCAGAATAGTTTTTGATTCCCATGGGCCAGGGTAGATGTGAGGCCAAACCCACCACCCTTAAGCGTCCTAGTCCGGGTGGTGGTTTTGAGAATCACATGTGTCATACCAAAACTCGCGGTAACATGGAATGTAACTCCCATCTCAATGAACTCCCAACTTACTTAGAATCATGATGTTTTATTGATGTTAGCTTCTTGAACAGGTAGAGCATTGGCCTTCTCAAGGGTCCACCCCGCGGCCTTGGCTACACATGCCCTTAGTGATATCCCTCTTGAGACCTTGACATTAGCCAAGACCTTCTCATTAGTGATCTTAGCCTCCGTGAGGCTATGGCTTGTCGACTCCATGTGACAATTAAATTTCTAATACCTTAATCCGCAATCGTCACCCAAGGCCGTCCTCTTTGTGGGGAACCACACAACTCACCCTGGTGCTTTACATCAATTTTAGCACATCAATTCATTCCATGATAAGGATACAAGTGTTAAAAAACACTTCTCTCTCTTATCACTATCTTAGCATTCCTCTATTGCAAGTCACTTCTAAATTCACTCACAAGTTCACTCCCTAACGTCAACAACCTCCAACTTAAGGGGTTCCTAATTGTAACTCCAATGCTAACCCCGCTAACTTCCTAAATTCTACCTAGCTACCCCCCTTAACTCATAACCCAGCTCCTACCTAAGCCCTAGTTCAAATGGCTCCCACTCCTTATTGTGGTTGCTACCCAACAACCGGCTGCAGTGACCGGGACTACTCAACCCCAGTCCGGTGGCTGGCTAAGCCTTCAACCTAGCTGCAGTCTCGTCCAGGGGTTGGCTAAGCCTTCGGCCCAGCTGCCGTTTAGTCCAGGGGCTGGCTAAGCCTTCAATCCAGCTACAGTCTCGTCCAGGGGTTGGCTAAGCCTTCGGCCCAGCTGCCATTTTAGTCCAAGGGCTAGCTAAGCCTTGCATGTGAATACTCAACTTAGCTAAACCACCATAAAACCATAAACACCATTCAAACTAAACTAAATCAAACTAGATTAAACTATAAGCCTAAACAACTAAGGACTAACAATCAAATGACTAACGCTCCTTTGGGTATCACCCACAACCCACACACACCTCTACACACAAGAGAGGGAAGGGGTGAGAGTGAAAAGACAAAGAAAGAGAGCATTGAGAGAGAGAGAGGAAGATTTTGAAGAAGAGGAGAAGAAAAGGTAAAGAGAGGGAACTTAAGGAGAAGAGAGGATAAGGGAGGAAGAGAGAAAGGGCATCCAATCACAACCCCTTAAACCTTCTCCCCCTTAGTAGGACCTCATCCTCTCCGCTAACCCTTCAACCCCTAAACCAACAAGAACACGTTCTAATTCAAACAATTAAATCAAAGGCACTTCCCCTTGCCTCATCAAGCACTACTCCTCTAATCAAAACACTCCCTAATGTCACTAAGCTTCTAATTCACCACACAAAATGACTTAAGACCTAAACATAAATCCACACCAAACCTCATTCTTTTTATACTTTTGATTGTTTCAATAACACTCCAATTGCAATTCTAATTAAATTCTAAACATAAAACAAATATGAGCACTCATTTTGGGCTCATAGTAGACCTTCCTCAGTCTCATTGTGAATCGTGCCTTGAGCTCAGGGCACTGGCGGTTCCAGTTCACGTGCCATGGAAACTCCTTGCTGAGCATTCTGATTTTTTTGTGTGTTCAAAAACACTTTGGATAGATGCAGATTTTGTCGATCCTCCGCTGGATTGATGAGGATGTGCCCTGGTCCTCCTATGCTTGCAGCGCGGTTTAGCTTGGGCTGCACCAGGAGAACTTGACGGCATGGGAGGCAGGGAGGGACCTGGTGCGTTTGTGTTACCGAATGATTGAATCCCCGCCTCATTCTGTGGAGGTGTGGAATCTTCCGCTAAGTCGACGACTGGAATATCAGCCCCACAGTTGTCGACTCGGTTGCCTTCATACTGAGGCAGTGCTCTGTGTGAACCGCCCTTCTTCTTCTTCTTCTTCTTCTTGTGCTTGTGTTTTTTTCTTCTCGCGCAATGCCTTCTGCTTCTTGTGTTTTGCCGGTGCTTTATTGTGAGCAGCGGAGGTTGAGGGGGGAATCTGCTCGTTGTCGCCCTCCACTTGCAAACTTGCTCCTCCTGCCTCTGGTTGGCTTCGAACTGGGAGCTCTACATCCGGGACTGGGGGATCAGGTGGTTTCCTATACATAATTTGAACATCATCAACACTCTTACTGTTGGGGTATTGCTCCTTCTCGCCCTCCACCTGCAAACTTGGGCCTGCAGCCTATGGTTGGCTTACGCATGGTAATTCTATATACGGTACTGGAGGAGCATGTGGTATGCTAGAGATTATCTGTGTGTCTTCAACACTCTTAGTGTTGGCAAAGTAGTGTGAATCTACTGCACCATGGCTCTCGATAGGCACCGGTGATGAGGAAATAGACAGACGTGCTTTGGGGTGCTTTGATAGAAATCTTTGTTTTTCATGATCTGGCATGAAAGACAAAAGGTACAACAAAGATGTAGTGGGGGAAGGGATAGGCGCTATTGGCGTGGGATTCTGTGCTACAGTGGATCTTGGAGAACACTGAATGTTCTCAGCTCTGGGGGTGCTATCTACAACATTTGGCGGACCTGCAGTTCCCAAAATTGGAGGGGTAGGCGCAATTGGCTGGGAATTCTGTGCTACAGTGGAAACTAGAGAACACTGAATGTTCTCAGCTCTGGGGGTGCTATCTACAACATTTGGCGGACCTGCAGTTCCCGAAACTGGAGGGGTAGGCGCAATTGGCTGGGAATTCTGTGCTACAGTGGAAACTGGAGAACACTGAATGTTCTCAGCTCTGGGGGTGCTATGAGGGAAGCTATCTTATGAGCGATGAGCAATAACACATGAGCAATGAGCAGTAACATATGAGCAATAACTCCAAATTTAGTAAAGATACACGGGTTTAGGGTACATAACCAGAATTTTGACAAATTAATTGCATATTTTCAATTGTAAATTGCCAGTATTTTAAATGAAGCACACATGAAAGGGCCCTATTGCCATGGATCATTTTAAACACTTTCAATCCATTGCTGATTTTTATTATAATAATCCAAACCAATACATGTCATTTATTGACATCCTTATACATGTGGTTACAACCAACACTTGCACAACTACTCACATTCCACAACACCAACAAGTTCAAGTAGGTGCATAACCTCATTATACATATATGTAGGTGTCATAATTGTGAACCACTCAAACCGCTCACGGGCTGAGTTAAGGCCCACAATCTACAAAATCAAGGAAATTAGATATTAGAAATAGTCAATATGTACGTAGCTACTAGGTTTTGAGACATCCGCCTGTAGATGCGAGTTGTGTAAGAGACTGGTATTAGGTCTGGATCAACCCGGGTTTGAATCCGGTTGGTTACATTGACTGGTGCTATCCCAAATTGAGCTAATGATAAAGTAGGAATAATCTATAGGTGGATACCAAGAAGAGGTTACTACGCGGATGTGTGTAGAATCTTCTCGATTATTTTTTATTTTTAGAAACTTGTTATTATTTATCCGTGTGAATCAATCAAACCGCTCACGGTTGGATCGTAGTCTAAATAGAATTGAAGTTACTGAATGATTTGAAATATTTTCAGTCCACATCTAATTTTTATTATAATAATCTAAACCAAAACATGTCATTTATTGACATTCAAATATATGTTGCTTAATAGAACACTTGCAATACTACTCACATTCTACAATATCAGAAAGTTCAAGTAGTCGCATGACCTCATTATAGGTATATGTAGGTGCATGAATGAACTTGTCACTCTCGTAATCCACCTTGCACAAAAATCTAAACACATAATAAAGATGTTTACAATATACCCATTTTCCTTTTTTTCTCGATGCATGAGATGACATTTTCGTGAAATCCAGGCATGTGCAATGCGAGATGTCGCCAATTGTGACATGGTAGGTGATATCATGCTTGAAGACAATGTTGATTGTCACTCCAAAGCCCGGATATGGAATGGCAGTGACCCCAACCTCATAGTAATCTTCCATGAGTCCGGTGCTCTCCCATTTGTTTTTGTGATCCACCAGCGGTGCTGTTGGATTACGACGCACTGTCTTCCCAAACCTGAATGTAGGGTGGACGTCCGCGTTTGGTAGCATACAAAAATACGAGCGAGGGTTGGGAAGAGTTGCGATTGTTGAAAACCTACGACGAGGGGACAATGCCTCCCTTTGCTGTAGTTGAAATTCAACATCTTCAAGTACCAGAACCTCCTCTCTCGATAGATTGATACCTATCTTCACCGGCCACGTGTTGGGTACTATAGGCCAATCCAACAAATATTTCTTCTTACTGCCACTCACACAACGCTTGATATCGTAAAGGCAAAACCAAAATTCATACTCCACATTGTTGGGAGAGCAAAATTCCTTCCTGAGCCCTTTGTATGTTGGAGCATGTGTGCCATGTTTCTCAATCCCGACTTTGGTATTGCACATAGTCCCTGTAATGGCCTGTAGTGCCCAACATCGTTTGGCTGAGTTGGGTGGCAATCTTGTAATGTGCCACTTAGAAGCAAGACAATCAGTCTCTAACACAGATGTGGTATGAGCCACACCATGAATTACAGAATTCACTGATTCCTCTATGCGTTGACGAGTTGCTCGGGTGTTGGGACGAGGAATGAAATAGTTCACTTTGTCGGGTCGATGAGAGTCACAATCAACACCCGGTGATAGGTTGAGTTTGGTGGATCCAAAGAACTCTGACCCTTTCAATGTACAATATCTAGTGTTGACGTCTTATGCCCCTAGATAAGACTTCATGGCATCAGCCAACATTTTTGGATCTCCACACCTGGCAGCCGCTTTGAGTTTCAAGGATGCCGAATCAAGACCTTCACCATCAAACCCCCTTTCAACCATGTCCGGTAATTTGCAATTTGCATGAAGGCACGGATCATGTCATCCACTGTAGCTTTATATAAACAAGTCATCTTGTTGCCGGACTATTGGAGTCATTTTTTGTGTACAGTCTCTGTAAGGTTGCATGTTAGCATTTCCGCATGTTGTTCTATTGTCATATCCTATGAACAACACACACATATGAGAATAATAAAAATATAAGATATATATAATAATGGAAGAAAAATGAATGACATTGAATAATGAATTTTGATATGTACTTACAAATAGCATATGACCACCCCATTGTTTGTAACGAAAGTGCCAAAAATCCAACCACTCTGAAAGACTAAGGATGCCTTCTTCCGAGGCAGATCCAGATGACAACCACCAAGAACGAATCACATGATACTTAGTCTCGGCATCGTCCATTGTTTTCACGTCTTTGTAATCCTTGCATATTTGCTTGTATTGAAACTACAAGGATGGTTTGATATATTTTTGGGTCACCTTATCCAAGCTCGTAGACCAATGGAAAAGACATGTACGCTCACATGCAACCATGGAGAAATACACCACACAATATGAAAAAGAAGAACTATCTTCTGAGGCGCAGATGCAGGTAGATTGTACGAACGAAATCGTAAGAAAATAACTTTAAAATCAAAATAAATTAGGAGGTATGTAATGTATACTATATTGTGCATGCCGAGAATACGATTCCAACGGTATATAGCATGAACAAAATGATTTTGTTTTGCATGTTTTAGAACCAAAAAACAATTAGAGCATCTTAGATTCTTCTAAAATCTTCCAAAAATGAAGATTTTATGCAGGAAATCTAACTATATTAATTTCAATAGACTTTGACGATTTATGTAAAATTGATATCATTTCCAAAAATTCTGAAAACTTTTGGAATGAATGGCAAGGCTATAATCTATGCACTTGATTTTTTTCGGAAATAAATTAGAATATTTGAAAACGTTATAGCAACTCTGGAAAGTGACTCAAATCAAGGTGTATTTCTCTTCCAAATGGGTAGCCGTTAACGGCCATTCTTTTTATGATGCCAACTTCTGTATTCTAGTTTAGGGTGGCCGTCAACAACCACCCTTTGTATCATGCTAACTTCTATTTTCTAGTTTAGTGTATCCCTTATTGGGTTTCAGTCTTCATTTAACAACATAATTTCTTTGAAATAAAATCACATATATACATATATTTCTTATGTTTGTTTCATCTAAAAGTGTGGCCGTTAACGGCCACCCTTGGTTGCATCTCAGATTTATTGGTATATGTGTTTCTTTTTTCATGTATACACTCATTTCCACCCTTATTGAAATTTCATATTCTTTTCTATATATGTTTCTTTCTTCATGTATACACTCATTTCTTTCATTATTTTTCCTCCAACAAGGATGGCCGTTAACGGCCAGCCTTATTGAAATTTTATTTTATTTTTTATATGTGTTTCTTTCGTCATATATACATTTATTTCCTTAATGTTTTGTCCTCCAACAAGGGTGGCCGTTAACGGCCATCCTTATTGAAATTTCAAATTTTTTTGCATATGTGGTTTTCTCTTATATATACTCTCACTTTCATAAAAGTTTTTGTATATTATTTTAGTTTGCATATGTGATTTCTTTCATATGTATATATTTCTTTTAATTTATTTTTATCTTTCATATGGATGATATTTTTGTGCTTTAGATATGGAAGTTGTACCTCTTTGTGAAGATCAATTGGAATCGCAATTGCATACATTTTTTAAGAAAGAAACTGTCAACACATTTTCCCGTCTTGAACGGTTGAGGTATCAACCAAGAGCAAAATCAAAATTCAACATTCCACTATGTCGAATGGTTGCATTGCCTGTTGTTAGGTCTTTTTTGAAAAATAACATTATGAACATAGCTGCATATTTTTTTGCTTGTGGTTATATGGAGGGCAATGGAATTTTTTTCGTGGCCTTGGAAAACAATGAGGGGAAAATAATAGATGTTACCGATAATATTATTAAATTATGGAGTGAAAATTGGGTACGAACAAATGATGCATTTGAAAAAATATTGCAAACTGATGAGGACGTCAAAGTTTTGTCTGGCAAAATGTTCATCGTGTGGAATAGAATCCACCGTTTGCAAGCATGGTTGCCCATTATTAATCAAGATCATACACATGATCATGCTTGACATTATGTTGTTGAAAGTATTATTTTGGATGTCAAGGGAGATATTGCTACCATGTTGGCAGCTTTACATGAAGTGGTAATTCCTTCATTCTTCTCTTTTTATTTGTTCGGTTGATTTGGTTTTCTTTTAAGTTTATTTTTTTATTATATGTTTTTTTCCTTAGCTTATCATTGGTTGTTTTATTTTGTCATGAGAAACCAAAAATTCCATGTTTGTACGAATCTTGTTCATAAGCTTTTCCGCATTCAAAGCATTGCTGGACAACCACTTTCATATTTTAAAAAAGTTGTCTCCAAAGAAGATCTTACTGCCGCTGATGCCAAACAAAAATCCAAATATAGGACTTGGTTCCCTTTGACTGTTGAGGCTCTTAATGAATTTCTATATTAGGTTATTTTTCTAAAGTATTAGTTTTTCACATATTTTTTTTTCTTATATATATATTTTTTGAATTTTTTTTTCTACAAATATATGTTTTATTACATCTTATTTTTATTGTGTGTGATTTATCATACTATTATATGTTTTTTTCCTTGGTGTAGCTAGAGTTGGGAGATGTTGCTGCTACTGCTCAAAGAAAATATTATGAAAAATACCCTGATTCTACACATTGGACTTCAAGTGCAGTGGATGAATTTGTTTCCGAAGCTGTGGAGAGGGTGAGATTGACTTCCCATTTGGAACTAAAGAAACAACTTCCCATTGTAGATCCTAGACATTCTCCTATAATCTTAGAGCAGGTGAAGTCTCATTATGAAACTCACGATGAGAATCCTGAGATGACTCAAGAAAAACTTTGGATGTTAGCAACTTCGGCAATGGATACATCTATGAAGATTAAGTGGCTTGAGAGGTGGAACAATTCACCTACTCTTCGTGAGGCTCTCAAGTTTCCGAAACCAAAATTCAATGATATAGAGTTTCCTAAGTGACTTGATAAAGCTACTTGGTGGGCTCAGGTGATAATTTTTTGTCTATATTTTTTGAAAAAATTTATTTTTTCAATCATTCAATTTTTCTAATCTTTATTTTGTATTTGGTAGTTGGCTATTGAGACCGAGAAGCTCTTTGATGCTACTGTGGCTAATATACATGTGTGTATCAACTATCTTCCAGATGGTATGGATCCTTTGCCCACTATTTTTTATTTTTGATATTTGATTTCCAAGAACTTCAACAATTTAAACCTACTACCCAATTTATATCTACAATTCACTTTTGTTGTTCTTTATATTTTGGACTTCGTAAATGTCACCCTCATGATGGTGTTATGATGTATTCAAATTTTACATTGATGTGTATTATAGTGAGACATTCTAACATGCTACACTTGTTTTCAACATGAGTTTGCTTACACATTGTCTCCAATTACATTATTATTATCTCAACAGTTGAATGTATATTAGTTCATTTTTTATACAAAATTGTTATAGCAACATTCTCATTTGTTGTTCATTTGGACTATAGACCCTTACATGTAATTCCACAATCATAGGCCACCAACGGATTTACAAACCATAACCGGGAAAAAATTGAAGGCTCACAGGTTCACACTCGCATGCTCACATACTAGCAACCCCGAGTCGTGTACATATTGGTATTTTTCATTGCTCACTACTTGCAATCTAGCATTCATATTGTTTGTCCTCCCCAATCTTCTTATTATTGAACCCTAAAAAATTGTTTCTTTAGGCCACGGTTATAGGATACTAGGGTTCCTATTACCAAATATTTTGTTTTCTTCACCGCTCACAAATTACCGCTCATCGCTCACCGCTCATCGCTCACCGCTCATCGCTCACCGCTCATCGCTCACCGCTCATCGCTCACCGCTCATCGCTCACCGCTCATCGCTCACCGCTCATCGCTCACCGCTCATCGCTCACCGCTCATCGCTCACCGCTCATCGCTCACCGCTCATCGCTCACCGCTCATCGCTCACCGCTCATCGCTCACCGCTCATCGCTCACCGCTCATCGCTCACCGCTCATCGCTCACCGCTCATCGCTCACCGCTCATCGCTCACCGCTCATCGCTCACCGCTCATCGCTCACCGCTCATCGCTCACCGCTCATCGCTCACCGCTCACAAGATAGCACTCCCCGGGGTGCTATCTACAACATTTGGCGGACCTGCAGTTCCCGAAACTGGAGGGGTAGGCGCAATTGGCTGGGTATTATGTGCTACAGTGGAAACTGGAGAACAACGAATGTTCTCAGCTCTGGGGGTGCTATCTACAACAGGGATTGACTGAGGGGTGCTCAATGTGCATTCGGGTGGGACAACAGCAGGATCACTGGCGGTTGGCTGAGGGTTGGCGGCAGAAGGAGAGACAGGAGGAATTAAGCATCGAGGGGGTAGAGGACATCTAATCGGCGTTCCAGTTACTAGTCCTGAATTGCTCTCTGAACGCAGAACTCTACCGCTCACTAATGGATTCTCATGCAACAATGGGCTGGTGGGAGATAGATAGAAGTTGATGTGCACACCACCTGAGGGAGAAAGTGGTGGTGTGCACACCGTGTCTGGCACAGTCTTCACACCACAGGTTTCGTCATTTCTAACCTCTTTTTCTGCCACAGGTTTGCTGGCTTGAGCTCCATCATCTGCTGCCGCCTTCAATGCATCCACCATAGCCAGAGCTTCGGCTACCGCATTCTTCACCGTCGCTCTTATTCCATGTCCCCGCCCACCTCCCCGCCCACCTACTACTGACGAAATCGCCTTTCCATTGCGCAATACCTTCAGCGGGGATTCCTTAAATTTTTTCCTTCTCCGGGGTAAAGGACTTCCAGATCCGGAGGCATCTTGAATGTGATCTTGACTCTTGAAATTGCGCGCTACACTGTCATCTGGACCTTTGGCGGGGGCGGACTTGGGCCCTTGAATTCTCTTCGCGTTGATGTGGGGTGCGGTGTCCGACTCCACCAACTTCTGCTTTCGTTTTCCAGGTTTGGTAAGCGCCATCTAAGAAGACATTATGTTCCACAAAATGCGCAGTTAGAGCGGTAGAAACCAACAACAAAAAACATGTAAACAATACAGTACTAGAGTTTCAGAACTTTACATTTTTTAGGGTGGTTGACCTTCAACGATCTGTTGCCGATGTGAATGAGCGCCTGCCTTTTCTCCGGACGTGTGAGCTGCTATACAATGGCGCAATGCCTTGCGATCCTGTCAATGTCGCTAGGAGCGTAAAACAAAAAAGACGAATGCAAGAAGGCAACGAAGCAGAATTGGGAGAAGACGCCAGGGTTTAGGGTTTTGCAAATTCCACGCTGGCTCACGGTGGGAGGGTTTTACACTGAGGTGGCAACAATTTTGTTAACATGTCAGATTTTAGTTCCGAGGTGGCAGACGTATGTTCAGAGGTGGCAGGGTTGAAAAGTCCTAGTTGGCAAAACTCTGTTTTGTGGATGGGTCACCTGTGTGACGTGGCAATTTTGAAAAATGAGGTGGTAGGGGTGGTGTGATGTGGAGGGGTCAATTCCGTCCGACGGCAGAGTTTAATGGGGACGTACAGATTTACATGATTGGCCCCAGTTGAGGAGGTTGATGATCACTCATTTGATTTGGTAGAGTACTCATGTGATTGCAAAATCATATGGCCTATGTGGTCAAATATAGATTGTAGATGACATTGGGACATTTACATCTAAACTAATACAATGTCTTAAAAAATGTATGGTTAGGGCTCCACGTCTGATTAAGCAATATGCCTCGGCGGAAAAAAGGTTGTTGATTTTGAAACTGTGAACCTTGTTGACCAAGTGGTGTTAGACCCCTTTCCACAACTTAATGTACGGAGAACCAGGCGTAGAAATACCATAGGAGCAGAGAGTGATGGACAATTGGGAGAGGGAATTGAACTAGATTTTCACAATATATGCCCTTGCATGTCATGTGCGGAATTTCCAAGACCCACGGTTAGACTCATGTCCGTGATTGGAAGACATTTGATGACGCGGCCAATAGCACCAAAATATGAGGTACATTGCATACACCTGGTTGTTTTTTCCTTATCCTTTAATTATTTCCTTCAATACATGATTTCCTATGTCCCTATAATTGCATGGTACTCATTAGGAATGCATCATTACATGGAGATGGTCCTTCCTGGCATAGTTGTCTTACTTTCTATATTTTTCAAAGTATACAAATTTCCACATTATGTGATGGGGCCCATTAAGGGTTAGGTACTAACCAACCAGAAAATTCATGGCTCAGGCTTTCTATAGAGCAGGGTTGGGTGAGGTTGGAGAATTGGGTGGAGGACCTAATTTTATAGAGGCTCCAGAAACTTGCCCCACATTTGATGACGTGGCCAATGTGAATACATCAAAAGGGTTGGATGAGGGTGAACACCCTGACATAGTCATGGCTGATTTTATTCTGGACCACTTTGGCACTGCACCAAGACCACGTAACTCTGAATCACCAACACACGAGGGAGAAGGGATAACCAACTTGGAAAAGGAGGCCTCAACACCCATATTTAATGGAGCGTCCACAAACCGATTAGCGTTCATAATGATATTCCTCAAAATTCAAGCCAAACATCTAGGCATGACGAATGTTTGTTTGGATGATGTTTTACAAGCTATTAATGACCATGTGATCAACAAAAACCTTGAGTCCAGAATACCACGAACCCGGGTGGAAGCAAGGCGTGTGGTGTCCGAAATTGGGCTGGATTACAGTACAATTGACGCATGTCCATGTGATTACTTTCTGTATTATGGCGCAATTGACTCAACATTGAACGCTTGCCCCAAGTGTAACAGATCACGGTACAAGGAAGGACTTGTAAGCAAGAAAGTACCAAGAAAGGTAAGTTTTAAACCCAACAGTGTGCTTTATGGGTTTTTAACACTAACCCTAAACTTTAGAATATCACATAGCAGTTGTAATTTTGTCTTACGTGGTGTTTGAAAACTAAGTCAATTGCTTTCCTACATGTGTGAAAATAGAGGATGCACTACTTTCCAATGACGCCAAGGATACAATCGATATATCGTAGCCCTTCACTCGCGCGATTGATGACGCACCACTATGACCATGCTAGCAAGGATGGTGTAATGAGGATCCCATCTGATAGCAAAGCATGGAAGCACATGACAGAAAAATATCCCCTACAGTTAGGGAACAAGTTGGGGAATGTTTTCCTAGGGTTTGCAACCGACGGGGTAAACCCGTGGGGCAACAATGGCACGAGCCATTCCACATGGCCCATCATGTTGGTGAATCTTAACATTCCACCATGGCTAGCTATTAAGGCAAGCCACATAATTTTGAGTGCCATTATACCAGGTACTATATTTGATAATGCAGCCATTGCCCTTTTTACCTGCAAGTGTATCAGTGGTTAGCGGCGAAGTCTAATCTAAATTGGAGTGAGGACAATCTTGCTAAAATAAGGTCTGATGATATTCACTGGTTTTAGGGTTTAAACATCTTGTATCTCTAATTGAAGCATGTGGTCTGTATCCAATGAAGGGAAGAAAAAGGTGAAGGACTTTAATGTGTATCTCCGGCCACTCATCGATGAAATGAAAAATCTATGGGAGCATGGAGCAAGAGTGACTGATATGTCTATTGCAAATGAGGCAGAGCGTTCATATGTAGCAAGAGCGGTGTTGATGTGGACCATGCACGATTATCCTGGTTACAGTATCGCATCATCACTGCAAATGCAAGGCTATTATGCATGCCCCCCATGCGGTGTCGTGGAGAGAGGGGTCCGCTTTAGGAAAGCACGGGGCTTCTGGCTGCAACTGGTTTCGCTCGCCGGACCGTCGAATCTTCAATTGTCCTCAAAACTTCCTCAATCTTTCAAATCTTTACAAAACAAATCTATCAATAAGTCTTACTCTCTCAAAGGATTGTTGCCAACAAAGACTTGTCCGTCTTTTTGTGGACGGTCGAAGTCTCAGCTCTTTCTATGCAAGAGCTAGCAAACTTCCCTCCACTCAAACTAGCACAACTTTGTTTTCGCTCACTCTCCTTCAAGCATGTAAACACTCAAGATAAAACAATCACATGAAAACTCAATTGCATATTTTATTTCAAGTTTTCTTCTCCAAAAAACACACACAACAACCCTCGAGCTTTCAACAACAAAAAACTTGTCTCTCCCCACTCTCTTCTCCTCAACCACATATATGAGATAAGGCCTCAAATCCTCCTCTTATCCTCATCATGTGATTTCTAATTATCCATTGGTCTAAAGATAAACTAAGGATAAAACTAGAAATAAGGCTAAAAGGGTAATAAGAATAAACTAAGAGTAAAAAAGATAGATAAAAATAAAAAAGATAAACTAAAAGTTACTAAGAATAACTATGAGTAACAAAAAGGTAATCTAATTCTACTCCCTTTTACTTTCCTCCTTCATCTCCAAGTGAAGGAATCACCATGAAATACAAAATACGTACACATGTAAATAATGTACGTATTTACATTACGACAGCGGTCCAGAAGAAGTTCCATCATATGGCACAGTGCATCTAGGGAAGACCATATACCATGGTCACCGCAAGTTCTTAGCTAGAGGTCACAAGTGGAGACATCAACGATATAAGAAAAAATTCAATGGTAAAATGGAACCAAGTCTAGGGCCACCAGAGAGGTGGAGTGGTTGGCAATGGCTTGCGCAATGGGAAAAAGTAGAAGAAGGGACATTACCAATGGAGAAAAGCGGCATGAAGGGGTGTTCTATATTTTTTGAGCTGGAGTATTGGGCGGTAAGAAATTAGGAGTGTGTAAAAACATTAAAAATTCTAGAAATGCTTGGGATGTCAAATGGTTAAATAAGCTATGGTTATTTTACGCGGTATGATGAAAATTTACTAATATTTTATTTTTGAATTTTGCGCAGGAGCACCTCATACCTCATCTCTTAGATCCCATGCACATTGAGAAGAATGTGTGTTCCGCTTTGTTCAAAACTATTACTAATGCAAAGGGCACAAAAGGAAATTCAGTGGAGCAAAGGCTGGAGATGGGCGCCATGGGCATCATGCCACATTTACATGTAAAGCGGTCTGGAAGGGATGCAAAAGGCAATTCCATTTACACCTCAGCCGCTGCTCCGTGGGTGTTATCTAAAGCTGACTTTGAGGAGGTAATTGATATTTTGAAAAATATTAAAACACCTCGTGGATATGGGTCTTCCTTCCAGTATAAGTTCCCTGAGAACATAATATCTGGAATGAAGACACATGATTACCACAATTTGTTGCACGATTTATTGCCTATAGCAATTAGAGGTTTTTTGACAAAAGAGATTAGAGAAATCATCTACCGACTTGGGGAATTTTCCGGTGGTTGAGTTCCAAAGAGATATTGAAGGCAATAGTGCCTAGCATGGTGGATGAAGCAGCAAAGCTAGTATGTCTGATGGAGCAACATTTACCACCTAGTTTTTTTGACATTCAACCACATCTGATCGTGCATCTACCTGGGGAGGTGGAATTAGCCTGTCCCATCCATTATCGGTGAATGTACTATTTAGAGCGATACATGAAAGTCATGAAAGGTTGGGTGAGACAAATGGCACGCCTAGAGGGATCTATGGCTGAAGGATATGTCCTTTTTGAAGGAATGCACTACCTCACAGAATACACAACCCGATTATCTCCGGAGTCACCACAACTATGGCATTTAGGGGATGATCCCAAACTTACAGGGTCGTTATTGCCTAAATGGCATAAAATACGAAGGTTGGATCGAGACCCTCTTGGGCGGGCATTTCTACACCAAGTCCACAATTTTGTTCTTGGAAATGACCCAGCGATGGCCCACTGGAGAGCTACATACGACGGCCAAGAGCAGGAGAATCTTCATGAATTCAAGGAGTGGGTATTGGCTCAAATCCAAGCACTCATAGGCATGGGAATTAATATATCTGACCGTGAATACCATCTAGCTCTAGGGCCTCATCAGAAGGTGCGATTTTTCACCCATATGTGGGTTGAGGGTAAATTTTTCCGCATACAAGCAAGGGAAACTATGAACAAGAGTACACAAGACTCTGGTAAGTTTCTATGTTTTATCCTGACGTTTGTTATTTAATTTTTTTTATTAGGGATTTAATAATTTGTCTCAAACAATGGCTTTTGTGGCTTTTTTTTATAGGAATTAGTGCACATTTCCATGACAATACTTCAAATGGTGAGGAGGGTACATCAACACAATATTTTGGGCGCATAGAGAATATAGTTCAAATTCATTTCACCTCTTTCCAAGTAACCCTACTGAAGGGAAAGTGGTTTGATAGCAAGTCAACCCGCAGGGCATCTCCAAATTTAGTACAGGATGAATGTGGTTTCCTACGTGTGAAGACCAGAACTACCCTGCCTTCACACTTACCAACACATGAACCGTTCATGTACCTAGAAGATTGCGAGCAAGTTTTTTTCATCGAAGATAGAATCAACAAGGGTTGGAGTCTAATTAAAGTAATGGAGCCAAGATCAACCCCTGTCGTTTATAAAGGTGGGCCAGTTGTAGGTGGTAGCAGAGATGGTGAAATTGACAGTGAAGATGTTGAGGGTTTAGTACCAGAAGATGTTACTGGCGTATCCAACTACGACAGAGAGAATGAGCTTGTAAGTGCTGATTTTGTGAATGAGGAACTAGAGTCAAATGAAGAAGTCAATGATGACGATCAAGAATCAGAGTTAGAGGGGGAGCAATACGAATATGAATTGGATGTCAATGTTTTAGCATCGCAGGAGCCACAAAGAATAGAATCACTGAAGCATAGATCTGTTGTTCGTAGATATATTGGAGAACAATTAATATCGGAGGAGACCATATCAAGGACCGAGTCTGAAAGTGGAAATGAGGAATATATAGGGGAGTCAGGCAGTGACTAGCCGCACTGTTACTTCTGGAAGTTGAAAAAGTTTCTACCACTTAGGTAGAATACAACTATGTTTGGATAGTTGGATGTTTGGATAGTTTGGATAGTTGGGTGCCCAACATCATTGGGAACACCATCCAGATTTTTTTTATTAATGAAATACAATTTCCCATATGTTATTGGGAAGTTGCTAACTCTATGTTTTTTTAATAGGAATTGCTATTATTGGAAAATGCACCCATAAGTACGGGGACTACATTTTGGAAATTTTTTGCACACTTCAGTTTAGAAGCTTTTATGTTTATTGCGAAACAAAAAGCCAATAGAAGAAATTAGAAATCAACACACTTATTCTAAATGAGGAGGTTCCGTTACAACTGCCGTAAACACTATTTACTACGCTGGTCAAAACCGTAGCCCCTACTGTGCAAGAGCAAGGTAACTTCCTTAATTAAGAGCTGTTGTAGAGGATAACCTTCAACCGCTGCAGCGCGGGAATGCTGGGAACGGAGGCAGACCATTAGAACTCGCAGACGTTGCTTGAAAACTTCGTAGACCGCCCCAACCCCCGTGACAACAACGTTTGCTCAATCCAGCGGGGCTATAGTCCGAACGCTGCTAGAAAACGTTGCTATACCCCCTTAATTCTAGTAGTGTACATGGCCAACGGGACTTGAAATGGAGAGCGGGGATGACTCTTCATGAATCAACAAATTTCAAGAAAGGTAAACCAAGCATGAGTAACTAAGTCAACTTTAGGGGTCTGAATGGTCCACATGATCCTAGAATTTGTCTTATGATAGAGGAGTTTGTTAAACATTGCCACCTCACACCCCATCAAACTTTGCAAGGACATCATCATAGATAGTCTCCCTCTTCAAACTCTTATGGGCAATTCTCCATGGCATGGACTTCTTGTAGTAACGTGTGGGGGCTTTTTGCTTGTTAAAACAAATGAAACATGTTTACAAGCATGTATGTGAGCCTTATGTGGCCTCTCTTCTTAATCGAATACTTCAAAAAAAACATGTGTTACATTGAGATTGGACCACATGCTCAACATATATTGATCACCTATTCTAAGTTCATTAATTTAATACAATTGGGAGGGCCTATGTCATGGGCCTATATGTCAACCAATTGTGAAAGAAAATAAATTTTCTTTGACCTCTTACAATTTTTGCATCAAGTTGCGATTCTCAAACTTAAAACAACAGTCTTTCTCATTTACAATTGCTAAGTAGATGAGACAATTTGTGATCCAATTGGAAGCCAGAGTTAGAAGTGACAACAGTAGGGCCACATACCTTACTTTTTGTGGTACCCAATGGCCCCCCCAAGCGTTTTAAGGGCATGCAGAGGCACTTCTTTGGATGAATTCTTCATGGTAACTGTTCTTTTGTAGCCAGTTCTACTGCACTCTATGTAAAATGTGGCAAGGTAGAATGACTTGTTGTTAGACTATCAACACATTATATGCCTCTGTTTGTCCTGTATTTGTCCTCCTTCTAGATCACTGCGTAATATCTAGAATATCAGGGTCCTCTACAATGGGGTACAAGGTTGGCTGGCAGAGGGCTTTTTCAAGCTTCAACTGGTCAGATTGTTGTTGCAGTCCCATCTTCTGACCTACTTAGATCGTGCCAGTTTATCAAATTCCCGAGTTGCCCCATTGAGCACATAGTAAAAGCAGCAGGAAAGGCATCCTGAAAAGACTCGAAGAAAGCAAAACTTTCAAAGGGAAAACGTGGATGAGTCTACTGAGCAACCCACAAACCTGGAGCACCTTTCATCTTTGAGATTCAGGCTTCAGTTCTCCATGGCATTCATGTGATGAGGGAGGCACTTTCAGGCTGTGCGGCCATGACTGAAGTGTCAAGTGATAAATAGGTAAAAACAACTTCAAATTTCCCAATGACCACTTCTGGAATGAGTTATAGTTTAAGAGTCTCTGTGAAATTTGAAGATGAGGACCTAATGGGAACTATCAATGCCCATGACTCATAACTAGCCTGAGTTGTACACATGATGAACCTGAGTAAGTCCTAGAATTTAACATGCAAAAGTTACAACTCTAATTACCTATAATCTAGATCTAGACCTTGTCAAGTTACTCTAATCTTAACACTTTTACTAGGTATATTCAAAATGGTTATACTAGGACTCACTACAAGGATCACGTTGTCAAGTCACTAACAAATCGACCAATTTTGAAGGTGGAAATGGTGCATATCACTAGTACATTTTTACAGTATCATGTAATATATTACATTGGGATGGAATAAGTGGTTGCACACACTTAGAATGCAACATAATCTAAATAAGTTTGTATACAATCTTACATAAGAATTCCTACGTCTAACTACTAGGCGTGCTGCAACACAAGGTGGGGTTTACCTAGGCATATACGACTACGTTAATGGGGTCAACCAAGAGTTTTGAATTCATGACCTCACCACTCCCAAGCAACTAGTTCAACCACCAAGTTCACTCATGACATATGCGCACATTCAGTTTAAATTACTGGGGGTGGCAACAACTGGAATATATTGCAAGGGTCCTCAAATAATAAGACCATTTGAGGGTTGATAATGGCTCTATAATATTGTATAATAAAGGTGTTATAGAAGACTTCAAAACATGAGCTAAACTAAAATACTATAACGCTTGTATAATCTACTATAATACTTCATTTCTATCATAAGATTTTATTATAATTATCAATAAGATGAAAATAAATCCTAGGGTCTAGACTAGGACCCCTAATATAAAATAGATTATTAGACAACTTAAAGGCATTAGCTATACATATAACAATTTTTTTATTTACATAAAAATGATGTCATTGGATTCATCTTGACTTCCTCTTTATCGTCATATAAAATTGCAAAGTTAATAATCATATTGATATCATTATAAAGTGATATACAATTTAATAAAGTTGTATTCTAATTTTGGCTACTGCCACCCCATGTTTATTAACTGACTTATTGATCACTTTGAAATAGACATTCGTAAGGTGAGATGTTGAGGGGGTCACAAAAATATGAACCCGTCTGGACCCGAAACAAAGAGTGGGGGATCTCTTTAGTGTGCACAAATGGAACTACAAAACCCCCAAAAGGGTGAATAACCTAAACATGCAAATGTTGGAGTTGAGATGCAAAAGTTCTAAGAAGTCAACTTAAACATTTCCTTTGAATAATCACATAGGCTCTCCCAATCCTGTTCATTATTGGATCCGAGATGATGCTCATATTTTAAGCACATAGTCCAATCTAATCATAACATGTGTCTGTTTGGTGTGCATTCTTAACTACAAGCTTTGCCATATAAAAAAAAAGCTCAATTACAGGGGTCCATTCAAGAAGAGCGACCACATGTTAAGGCCCAACTAATTTTGATACCCCACCAGTGCACGTTTCACATCGGATTCACAAAATCCGAGTATGAGGTAGACTGCCACGTGCATCTGCAGTTGGTTAACTTGCTGATGAAATGAAACATGTGAGGGTTTTCGGAAAAGATGTCTCATCATGGAGGTGAGAAGCCCACTTGTGTGCTCCAAAACGCCCGACCTGGGAGCATGGTCTCCGCTCTCCCTAGCTACTAGCTAGGCTCCTCTCCAAAACTGCACACAATTGGTACCCTGAATGCTAAGAGGAAATGAAATCTTTGTCCCTACATCGTGGTTACTTATACCAAGACGGAGTTCCCATTCTGGTGGGGACATCACTAGCAACATACGAAATGTAAGTCATGGGACACTTGGGTTTGAAGAGTGCATTTAAAAAGGAGGGGATCTTGTGTGCTGCAGAAACACATATTGGTCTACAAATCCCAATCTATTCTGTTGTTGTTGTTGTTGTTAAAAAGATTAGTTATAGACATGTACACTAGACACCACAATACATACGGGAACATTCAACTTTTCTTAAAGCCATGGGGGTTTTGACCTTATATTAAAGATGTGTTTAAAGGATACTAGTTTGGAGACTTGAGAAGGAGTGGCTTTGGCAAGAAGGTTATGAAAGATAGTTTGGGTCACTATGTCTATATAGTTGGAACAAGGAATGTGGTCACTGGTAGTTGTCAAATTGTTTTAGAGGCATATACATTCATAAACTCACCATAGCATCAATAGGATCAAGGGAATAAATCTTCGTGACTAGATCATATTCCATCGTCATATTTGACAAATTGACATAATTGAATTTGCATTTACCCACTTACAATTTGTTTGGTCATAGTGGAATTTGAGGTGTCCTAGAGCAGGGGACAAATAATACTTCATGAATTCAAATGTCGACATGGTGGGTCCTTTTTCAAATGCTGCTTCTTGTATTTTTTGGAGGTTGATGGGTTGCCTACATAAATCCCATTTCATGCTAAATTTCCCTCTGCATTAGTTGGACCTGCCAATCCACCACATACTACTATTAGCCCCTTGGAAAATTGAAGTTGGGGTGGTGTTCTTGCCCTTTGCTATGTTTTTTTTTGACAACTTTAGTTGTTGAAGAAATTATAGTTGAATAGAAATTCCTTGAAATAACATTTGGTTGAGGGCCCGGTCACATGTGATTTTATAGTGCACTTGAGGGCCTATGACCACACCATATGATTTTGGAAGTGCCTTGAGATAGCCATTGGGCACTTCTTTTGGACTCTTGCAATTTCATGGTCATAGCTCTTGGCTCGTGTGTGAAGTGGCCCTAAATTATGATATCCAATGCCAACTTCTAAATTGGATGACTTTTAGTCAATTAAGGCAATCTCTCATCCAATCCAAATACATTCATTGAACGACACATAAATTCTTCTTCCGTCCAAATATTACATACCCTACTTTATTAATAAAAATGAATTACCACCTATACTTTTCACCTACCCTACTCTAGATGTAGTATTGTATGGGTTCTTTTGTTCAAGCTATAGTTATTCCACAATTTATATAAATTTTTCTCAATAGAATTAAAAACCCCCTCTTTTTAATAAATTTTTGACAGTGACCTCCCTATGGTTAGACACACCTACTTAGGTTCCTTTTCTTAATCAAAAGCCTTTATTTGAAGGATATGTGGTCAAATTTGGCTCCACAAATGGATAACAAAATGATATGTGTTTAAGGAGATTAGACTACATTCTGAGACTAATATGACAATCATTCTAGACTCAATGGTTAGCAAACCGGGGGAGGGGGGGGGGGACTTGTATGACCACTTAATGAGCAGTGTCAAGTATCCTCAATTTGATAATGAGTTAGAAAATGTAACATTTAAGAACCAGTGTCGGGGGCGATTTTTGGACACAAATGGTCAAAATCCCAGTGTTTCCAAGTGCAACCGGTTACATGCTACGATTTTCCTTTATTAATTAGAGATATCATATAATATTCCACAGGGTTCTCAAAAATGATGGGTAATTTTCCTGAAGTCTTGAACTTGAACCTGTGCATACAGTATATATGTATATACACGTAATTAAGTAGTGGTCGGTTCTCCGCATGCGTTCATTGTTTAACAATGATTCAACCCATCGAGCTTACCAACTTATGTGCTCTTAAAACGCCCGACCTAGAAACACCAAGCCTACCCCTGCCCCTACGCCCACCCCACCACCCCCCTAGCTCCGGGGCACACGGAGGCGGGCGGGCGGGCGATGCATGGGAGCGGGCGCGCGGGCGGGCGGGCGGGCGGGCAGTGAGCGAGCGAGCAATGGGCTGCCTCCTTTCACTCGCGCTGTCGGACCTCGGGCGCCGCGCCCTCCCATCCCCTGCCCTGCCCTCCCCTGGCCTGCTCATCGCTTGCTGCCTGCGGCCATCGCGTCCCTTGCTGGTGTCGGCTTCACCCGAGCCCCGCCCGCCCGCTCGCTCGCTCATCCCGTGCTGCAGCAGCCCCTCATGATCCACCCCACCCCACCCCACCCCCGCTCGATCGCTCCTCCGTTCATGCACGCACCGCCATGCCAATCACCCACTGCTGCTCCTCATGTCTGGCAACCCTGCGCCTCTAACCCAGGTCGGTAAGTGACTCAATTCCTGCTGCACAAAACGCGGGTGCACCATCATCGCATCGCTGGGGAGACTCGCCACTGGACCTCACTAGTTGGGTTGGAGGAGGAGGAGGAGGAGGAGGAGGAGGAGGAGGAGGAGACGACGACGACAAGTGAGCGTGTGTGTATTGGTGGGCTCCTGCAACTTTGGAGCAGGAGCAACAGGAGGCGCACTACAATAGGGCCGATCACCTGCACCGACCGGCCTGCCCTTCTCCTCATGTTTTACGGCTGTAAACGAACTCGGTAATTGCTCGGCGCTGCAAACGGGTGAGGTCCATCGGGAGACTTGGTGCATCATCGATAGCCACTCATGCACCGGCTTATCACTTGGGGAGGTCATTAGTTCTGCGTTCAAGCATAAAGAGAATAAGAAGAAGAGGAAGGAGAAGAAGATAAGGAAGCGTCTACTGTGCCGATTGTTGTAACCTTGCAACTTTGGAGAAAGCTGCCTGGCCTTCCTTCCTTCGTTCCTGCTCCAACTCAAGGCTCTGGCCCGCCCGCCTGCCTGCGCTCGACTGATCCCATTATTCATGCATGGAGGCGGCAGCAGGAGGCACGAAGCCTGCTCCTGCTCATGTTTTGCAAGCTGGCAGCCGGATGTAAGGAAACTTGGTAATTGCTGCTGCATCAAAAGGGTGTATCATTATCCGTTGGGAGACTTGCTCTATCATTGTCACTGCACCTGGAGCTCACTAGTCCTGCGTTCCAAGATAAGAGGATAAGAAGATAAGGAAGCGTGTGTGCGCGTTAGATGGTGGTAGTTGTGTGTGTGTATCGCGGGACCCGGGAGAAGCTGATTGTTGTAACGTTGCAAGTTTGGAGAAGTCTGGCTTGCCGGCGGGCGGCTATAAGCTAAGACGGTAATTGCTGCTACTCACCAGTGCATCATCGATTGAGAGTGAGTGCATCGCCACTGCATGCACCTGCTCATCTGGAGCTCACTATTTTTGTGCTCAAGGGTAAGAAGAAGATAAAGCAAGCGTGTAACCGACTGTTGGAAACTTGCAACTTCGGAGAAGAGCTGCCTTTCCTTGCGTTCCTTCTGCAGCAGCAGCAGCTGCTCATCAGGGGCTGGGCTAGGGTGGTCCGCTGACGTGGTGGAGACTAAGCATCACCGTCCTCACTACGGTAGCCACCAGAAGAGGAGGTCTGATTGCTTCGCCGTGGTCTCTGGTGGTGGGAGGGTGGCATCAGTAATTGGAGTTACCTTACCTTAACTTGCAGCAGAAGGTTTGTAATTGAGGCAGGAGTGTTTGGAAATAGATATCGGACCGACGGCGTGAAAGGGGTTGGCTAATATTGCGTGCTCACGAGGATCTGTCTCCTCACGCCCGGCTGTGAGCAGAGGTCGGGCGTCAGAGTTGGGACTATTAGTTGGTACATGACCCGCGTGCGAGTCTTTCGAGGTGACAGAGTTAGACTGTATTGCGGATATTACCAGTTCATGAAGAGTGCGGAGGTGGCGTGTTAAGTGCATGTGGGAAGATTATCATCGCTTGATCGCTGCAGAGAACCGGAGCTTTCATCAAGAGGGCTTGTTTGCACCCACACAGGGAGCTCGCTGGAAACGATGGCAGGATATTTTGGCAGGCGTAAAGAATGCTCTTAATGGGAGACGCATTCCTGAGGAGCAATAGGTATAACTGGAACCACCAAAGGTGTCGCTCATGTTGGTTGCTGCTGCTGGTTTACGGCCTCGGCAACTTTGATATGGGTGCTGGGGAGCTTTGATACGACATACTGTACGCACATCTCTACTCTCGGATGCTTAATCAGGCTTCAGTCTCTGCGAGGACGACGTAGGAGGCTCGAGCCGTCTGTCGTCTGGTGAAACTCCAGTTTTGAGAGCCCTCCTTTGGGAAGGAACTTGGGAGAGTTGCGCAAACTGCAGCAAAGACAATGTTACAGGCTACCCCAACATCAAAAAAAAGTGGAGTGGAGCTCTCATGAGTAACAGACTCTGACTCCAGAACCTTTGAAAAGAAAAGCGTAACTTTTCGAATGTGTGGCTGTAATATTAAGCAATGCAACTGACTTGAGCACGGGGTTTTGCGAAGACAACGCCTGATGCATCCCCAGACGTAGTTCAGGATAAAATATCAATCGTGTCGACCAGTCTTGATGTCGGCCTCCACAACTCAAATCCTCTTCTCAGAAGCCTTACAACGCACTTAGTACCCCCTCTGTGTGCGGCCTGCCGTGTTCTTTGACGACTTCTCAGACTGCCCCGTAGAAGCTCGGGATGGCAACACGTGTGCACGCCAAATGTGTTAGCGAGGTTTATAACTAGGTGACCTTTACCTCCGGCGACCCCAGCTGAGTGTATGATGCACGCTTTGTATTTCTGAGGCACGCTGCCACAGTCACCGGCGAACATAGAGACAAGCTTCCAAGCTCTTTATAAGATACCGCAAAGCTACACTGCTAGTCTTGTGCCTCTCGGAAATCTCCGTGACTGTCAACTCAACCCGACACCTGTCTGTCTGACCCTCAATAGTCTACTGTAGCTTTAAATTTGCAGAACGTGGATGCCGCCTTCGAACATTTCCCAGGTTTGATGTAAGGATGATGATGATATATGTCCAGACCCAAGCACTGGCACTTTGCATCATACCCAAAGGTGTTCCCGGATCCTTTTCTCAAACACAGTGACTTACCTTGACAAGTGCTGAAACTGAAATTGCAGCAATATCCACTAGATAACCACGTAGATAGAGTCCAACATTGCCATTATCGTGTTTTTGGAAAACAGTCGGTCCAAAGACGAGAGGGGGGAGAGAGAGATCTGCAGAGCAAAGCAACATGCAGCAGCTTGACAGCGATCCGGGGCTTCAACAAGGGGACAGCCATGAGCTCCGCAAGTGCACAGTGAGAGGTTGCATCAAAGCAACCTCCGGACCGTGGATAGTTCGCAGGCCACCGGGCAAGGGCCAGACGACGCCGCCGGCAGTGTTGAGGATGCCGTCGAGCCGAGAGCGGGAGAATAACAAAAGGAGAGAGAGGCGACGGCGCGCGGTTGCAGCGAAGATCTTCGCTGGGTTACGTGCACATGGAAACTATTGTCTCCCGAAACATGCCGATCACAATGAGGTGCTCAAGGCCTTGTGTGCTGAGGCTGGATGGCAAGTCGAGGAAGATGGTACCATTTTTCGGAAGGTGGGTACTTCAAAATTGCGGGGTATTGATGATCTGTTGAAGCGCTCATGATGATGATTCTGAATCATGTCTAATCATGCGAAAGTAGCAATTTTTCATTCTATTCAAAGTGATGAGCAAACGGCAAAGTGGGTTCTGTTTTTTGTGTGTGAGCGCTGCGTGTCTCATCATGGATTCTCTGGAATCCCACTAATTTTCTGTGCTCAACCGATCATGATCACCTTCATGAGGAAGCAAATCACTATCTGTTCAGAACCTGCGTGATATTGAATCTAACTGATACTCAAAGTTTCAACCTGATGAGTATGATAAACATGATCATGACTTGCTCATGATGCGCTTTTGCACGGCTTCAATGTGATGAGAAGTGTTGTTTCAAAATTTTTGTCAAGTCTTGTTGCAGCTTGGAAAACAGCAAGAGATTCGCTGAATCATCTGAACAGGGACGTAGCTGCACAGATCATTGAGAATGTCCTTATCATGTGGTAGTCTGCTTCACTTTGATTTCACTGTAGGTGGCACAAATAGAAGTTTCTGCTATCGTCAGTGGCCATAATACATATGGTGTTGAATCCTGATGTCGAAACCCTAAGTTTGTCAGAACGCAGCGATCAACTTGTCAAGCGGTTCACCCTCTGGCTCGTTACAGTTATCTTCAAACCAGGTTGACTCGAAGGAAGGAAGGGCTTAGGGACACCCTTTCAACCGCGGCAGTGCTCTTAGTAGATAATTAATTTGTAGCCAATAAGTTTGCGGCACTTCAGGAATCCGTATGTGGACACATTTATTTATAACAGAATTTCAGGGTGCTGAAGAATACAACCCTGACTGCATCGTCAGACACACCTACCCAGAAACATATCATACTTATCTTACTAATGCCATGGATTCGGATCCTTTGTTGCAGGGAACCCAGCAGCCTCCGAGGCAGCAGGCCATGAACGCAATGATCATCACTCCTGAAGGCACACCGTCTGGTGACAGGTCTTTCAAATCAGACACTAGTCCCTCTACCTCGTGCAGCCAGGCTGGTCAGGCCAGCGATGAGGCTGGATGCACGGCCAGGAGCCGTGGCGAGATGCTCTCCACTGGGAGAATGAGTAATTGCCACTTCGAAGATCATACAGCTGCACAACTGCATCCTCCCAAGACCAGCATGACTGGAATTGTAGTAAGTACCGCATCATTAATCAGTCTGATAGTTCTTGCGTTAAAGTTAGTTACACATTTAAAAAGTTAATTTGCTGCTGCGTTCTAAGCCATAAAAGTGCTTCCTGGTTTATCTGATACCGAACTGTACTGTCTACGTATGATTTGAGTGGGTCTCAACCAATGTAAGACTGCCATGTGTTTCTAATCTAGAAGGTGTCTTTACCATTGTTAGAGGTTCATATATACTAACTATCCAGCTGATTCACTGGCTGCAGCTCTCTGATCCCAAAGTACAAAATTCAGGAGAATTTGAAGCTGCGTGCAACAAGTCAGGCTTGCGGTATTATGGGTCTCATGAGGATGTCTCTGCTGGTAACAAATGTCTTGACTCGTTCACCCTGACGTGTTGATCTTCAGTTTGCTACTCACATACATCCTTCAGGAATAGGAGATGCATGACGTCTTAGAGTGAATTTATCTGATAGTTAAATGGAGGATGGAAGATCCATAGTCAGAGGTACGTGAAGTGACAGTCTAAGTAGAAAATGTCCTTGTAATTCCAGAGTTGAGTTTACGGAGGTTTGGTCTGAACCAGCACAAGAAAGGATGTACATTGACCATGCACAGGGCCCTGAAATTCATCACCTCTGTCCCTCCATCTAGGAGATAGGTACATGGTATCACTGGTGATAATGAGACATCTACCAGCGTCTTAGAAATATTGGGACTGAGGTAGAAAGCTTGAGGCCCCCTGTGATATGCCTGAGGTAACGGGTCACGAAGAGATCAATGTAGAGTTACTGCTCTGGAACAACTACGCCGAGGACTCACTCTACCAACCAGAATTCGTTTTGAAAATTACATGTTTCTTTTACATCTAGTATGATGGTAAGGTACGTATACTTAATACCGACACCAAGCCTAAAACCAACACTACGCACTACTTTTCTGCAGCTCCTGAATGTATGGAAGTGGTACATGGTGTTAGTTTTTGGTTCGGTATTGAGTTTTTGGTTTGAAACATTCTCAGGTCGATCTAGTTCACCGTTTATATTGGTCAGTTCCTTAGAAAGCAACTCTTGACATTAGCTTTCCTACTTGGCAGGTGTGATCTCTCGACTTGAGAAGGAAGCCAAGACGCGGAGGAGGAACAACATTTCTGCAAGTGAATATGACCACCCTAACTTATACACCACCACCTCCCAAGTCTACCAGCGATCATCGACACCAGTAGCAGCAGGGTTCCAACAGCATCAGATGCATGAAGGAGGAAACAATATTTCCACTTTGCCTAATTTAGTGCAACTGGGTAGATCAGCTCATCCCCTGAGGAGCAGGAGCCAGCAGGTCATGGCTGCAGCTGCAGCAGTGCCAGCAGAGAAACACTGCGCCAGTTTGTTCCCGGAAGCTACAGAATCTTTGCACCAAATTTGTGAACGACCTGACCCGGGGGATTTTTCCACCCTCACACATGATCAGCAACAAGAGTATCCAGAAGATGCACTTGTATTCTTGGGGAGATCTGCAGGTTGCAATACAGCTGATCGAATTAGTACGGGCTCTAGTTCAACTCGGTTGAGCTTGCGTCCGACGTCAAGTTCACTCAACCTATATGACGAGGCCGATCAACAACAGCACGAGCTGAAATCTGCAGCAGGTTCACATGGGAAGTTTAGGAAGGAAAATATTGCTGATGGCTTGACCTTAACCCTACGCACGAATTCCGCGTTGCAAGCGCATCATGTAGGGTTAGAACATGAACATCATGCCGTTTGATGGTTGCATGCATGTGCCATGATTCCACCACCACTGGTGCTCCGAGCCTCCCTTCAGTCCAACTCTCTACTCCATGCAATTACGATGATTATCTCTGCACTTAAGTTTGATAGTTATATGAATATCCTTTATTGGTGCAGCTTCAATGTGCTGCAAGTTATATCTAGTAGCTGTAGTCGTAGTAGTCAGAATTGATGAAACTTGAAGAATGTCATATGAAAACGAGCTGCTGCTGTTTTCAGTGTGACTACTAGTCTGCTGAATCTACATATATGTCATCATCATATAATTCTGCTTCAATTTCGAACACACGAATGAGCTGATGTTGCATCTTCACTCAACCTGTATGATGACGCTGATCAACAACATGAGCTGAGAGCTGCAATTGGGTAGTTCGTGAAGGAGATTGCTTGGTGGTTTGACGTTGACCCTACGTACTAACAATTCGGCCTTGCAAGCGCGTGATCATGTACGTAGTTTGATAAAACCGTTGCTGCTCCAAGCCTCCCTTCAGTGCAGTTGTCTAATCCATGCAAACATGTTGATCCCTGCACTCAAGTTTGATTTATAGCTAAATGACATCCTTCATTGATGGAGGTTCGATGTGCTGCAAGTTATAACTAGTAGTGTTGGTGGTGGTACTAGTCAGATTTGATCAAAATTGAAGAACGTCATTTGAAATGAGCTGCTGGCGCTGTGATCAGAGTGACTAGTCTACTGAATCTTTACATGTCATCATCATATAATTCTACTGCAATTGCCATGATTTTTAGGTCTTTTTCGTCATACAGATCATCCAGGATCGCTATGAATAGGGTATGCATACTTATTACTACTGTTATAAGATCATCATACCACAACAAGCAGATTCATAAGCAGTGTCAAACATGGAATTATCTTACGTTCATGAATGTGTGGCGATGATCTTATCAGTTTTTTGTTTCGCTAAACTTGGCCCAGCTGGATGCTTGCAGTCGCTTTGAGTTAGTAGTACTGTTGCAGTCATGGGTGCAACTTAACTTCTGTGTAACGCCTGGTAATTAATCACAGAACAGTAATGGAAGATTTCATTGGTTACTTAAGAGCGAAATCTCAGGGCTTTGTCGGCCTTTCCAACACTCTGTTTATGTAACATTCTGGAGAAACTGGTACACATGACAATGGCCGCTCACCTAACTCAGATTTGAATACCAGCTGAATGTAGGACGGCTAGGTATTCTAGAATACTACCGGTTTTTGTGCAGGTTGTAGACCTTGGAATTGATGACCTTTTAAGACCAGTATGTTTGAAATAAAGGTTTTATTTTGATTTTTACTTGTTTACATCATCACCTTTCTTCTGTAGCTACACTAAATATCTGATTTAGCAAGGCATTAAATAATGAGCCCTGTTGAGTAGAGTGGCCTAATTGAACTAAGACTTAAATAAGTAAGGATATATGCGTGAGTTTTGGACTAATTCATGTGAAAGAACCATTGTAATTAACTTCTAAAATACAAGAGGATGTGGCTCGTATCGATTGTTTTTACAGTGAATGCATCAAGAGTTTCTACTGTTGCATGTTATGGTACATGTAGAATCACTAATTGTATGTTTGTATCCACACTTAGTAACCAAAATTCTGCCTCACAACGCTGTATTACTGAAATCTTGTTGCTACTACAATCCTTGCTTTATTTTCTAATGGGCCATTTAGATTAGATAGGACATAGACCCCACTTATATAGGACAACTTGAAGTCACTTTTGCTTGTGGGGCTTAACACCGTAGAAAATTTAGGATACACTTGTCACATTTAGCATTGCCCTCCAAGTTGTGGTCAACCGGCACCTTCAGTATTTATATTCATATATTCAACTTAGATTTTACTAAAATAAACAGTCATTACAGTATAGACTAAATTTTTACATGGTATCAGAGCAAAGGTAGCACGGTTAAGTATCTTTCCTTCATTATCGACATGGGAGAGGAGTCAATTGCAGTTATAGAGGTGTGCATGTCCACATTATAGAATGAGAGGAAGTCACATATACATCTTGCTAGCTTGAATTTCCACTTGTAGACGTATGGGAGTTCGTAGAAAGACTAGCTGATGAACCATTACTTGGATGAATTTCTGTAGAACTGCCCGATCCAAGAGACTCAAACCTTCTTAGAAAGCTGAAAAAGTGAGCCCTCTCCATCATACGATTGTCAGTAAGAGACAATACAGTTCCATTCATCATCAAAATCTTCTGCCCGAGAGAATCCTGGGAGTACTTACGAACAAAATACGATGTCAAAAACAATGCAAGAAAGCTAGCAATCCGAGCCAGCTTCTCCAAATTGCAGATGGAGGAAGGGATAACTGTGGGAGAATTCATCACCGAAGTACAAATGCTGCCCAATTCTCTCAGCAACATTGGAGAACATCCATCAAACATCATGATAGTCGTACAGGCCCTCAAACCTCTCCCACCAAGCTTTGACAGCTTTGTTACAAACATCTCGGGCTCGCAAGACATGCCCAGCTTCGACGACCTCACTAGCCAACTTGAGCTATGGGAGGCGAGGACGAATAACAAGTCCAAGCAGTCAGATGAAGAAGCCTTGGTGGTCCAGTTCCAGAAGATGTTCCGAAGTCGCAGACACTTACAAGAAAACAAACAACAAAGGTTTTGCCCCAAGGACAAGCAAAAATACTGTGGCCGTTGCGGCAAATGGGGGCACTGGGCAAAGGACTGCAACAAATCTGCACCTGTACCACCAGCGGCACCAGGTCAAAGCCATCAAATAAACACGATTGAATACGAAAACCAAGACAGTTATAAAGTCTTGTCATCAGAACAAGCCGACAACAAGCTCGAAGCAATCCTCAATTCTTTCATGGCACATAACAAAGGCAAGAAGAACGAACCTGTTTCACTGGAGGAGGAAGACGACGACGACGCCATAGCCATGATATCTGAGATTGCATTGACAGTTCCCCCTCCAATGATAGTACATGGATACTTGATATTGAAGCAATCAAGCACGTCACAGGGAACCCAGAGTTGCTGAGCCAACTTCGACAAGGCAACAACGCAATCTTGGTGCGCATATCGGACGCTCAAATCCAATACAAGGAAAAGGAAGTCTAACATACAACTACGGGATGGAAAAAGGAGAACATTTTCAAAAATCCTCTACGTGCCAGATATGACTCGGAATCTGCTATCTGTAGGAAAACTCACAGATAGCGGTCTACTCGCATCCTTTGACGTTGAGTGGTGTCTCGTAGTCACAAAAGATACTGAACCGTTAGTAGTCGCGAGCGGTTTCAGGGATAACAATTCCAAACTCTATTACCTCTTGTTGACGGATGCACCCAGCATCAACACCAATGATATCCTCCTTACTGAATTGATCGACCAGGTGAAGTTATGGCATATATGATCAATTAGGACACCTATAAGGGTACAAGAACCTTCATCAAATGTCTCATAACGATTCGGTAACATGATCATGCACCAAAATTGTCATTGATAGCTACTATTTGTGAGAGTTGCCAAAAGGGGTGACAAAGTTGAAAATCTTTTCTAAAACAGAGTAGCTCTCAGGTCAAGCAAGAAGAGTGATCCACTGATACCTCTGCGGGCCTATCATCCCGATCATCAATGTGTTTTTTCAATGTTTATGATTTTTTTCTCACAAAACTCAAAAAGTTAGTATGCAGTTATGAACCACTTTCACTTAAACCTATGCAGGGAATTAAAGTTGTTAACTTGACTGTGTTTGCGCCCTGAGGGCCTCTCAAAGTTCCAAGAGTTCAAAACCACACTAGAGAAGTAGACATGCTAGAAGATAGCCATATTATGAATGAATAGGGGAGGCGAGTACCTTTGAAGAATTCAAAGATTTTTGTGTGCAAAATGGTATCACTAGAGAGTTCACCACCGCACTTACATTGGAATGAAATGGTGGCTTTAAAAGGAAGAACTATATTGTTCTCAACAGGGCTAGAAACATGGCCAAAAACATGGCTCAACAATCCAAATTATTGGCTAGCCTCTAGGCGGAAATCATCAACATTGCCAACCTTCTAGTAAACAAGTCTCCTATAAGAGCTAACGATGGATGTACTAGAACATGTGTTCAATAGTAACAAGCCTAACCTTTCATTTTTACATATTTTTGGATGTGACTCTTTCATCTTTATTCCAAAGGAAGAACGAAAATCAAAGTCGCTTCCCAGAGCCAACAACCTTGTATTTTTTGGATATGAAAACCAATCAAAAGCAATTTAATGCTACAATCTACAACAAGAAAAATCAACATTTCTATAAATGTCATTTTCAATGAACAATAATTCAATGAAGCCAATGAAGATACATGAGGAAAACCCATCACATTCTAGGACATCAATTTCTTCACCAACAAACATGAATCACTGATCCTATATAGTGACGTCACACACACTCTACCACTACAAGAATCAATGGGTCCCCCTATGGAGAATACACTGCAGAATCCACTCACAGACACACAACTCAATAACAAATTCCACAGCAAATGTCATTACCAGAAATTAGATGCTCCACAAGATAGAAAAACCATCTACATTGCCTATTTAAATTTGCTAGTGTAACCGAAGCCATTGAATCCAACAAGTACAAACAAGCTAAGAATTTTTCTTAATGGCAGATAGCCATGCAAGCCGAGTTCAACTCATTCATCAAGAGTGAGATATAGAAGTTGATCAACCCTCTGCTAGGACACAAATCCATAACAACAAAGTGAGTATTCAAAATGAAGCAAGGAAAAGATGGCACACCCCCAGTCAACGAAGCAAAGGTTGGTAGCGTGGGGTTTTGAACAACAACAAGGCATTGACTACGAAAAAACCTTTGCATCTGTTATCAAGTGGAATATTCTATGCTTCATAATAAACAAAATTGCTAGCAAACAATGAAAAATCCTACAACTTGATGTCAAAATTGCCTTCCTTTGTACCTTGCTCAAGAAGATGGTGGTCATGGAGCATCCCCAAGAATTCGAAGTCAAAGGATACAAAAACAAGGTTTATCTCCTAAACAAAACGCTATATGGATTAAAGCACGGAGTAAGAGCTTGAAATAACACGATTAATTATCTTATCATCTCACTTGGACTCAAGAAAAACTTCGTTCACGGAACATGTACTATAAAATTGATAGAGAAATACATCTTTGCTATCGTTATACGTAGATAACATACTAATCACGGCTAGAGATTCGCAACACTCATGTATTCTCATTAGTGAGTGTTTATACATTTTTGTGGATGAAATGAATTACTTTAGGCACTATCTTACGCTATCGGTTCTTTGTAATAAGGGTTCTAAAACTACTAAGCTTTAGTAACTAATAATCCGATTTAAATCTAATATTTATGACAAAAATACGAAGAAAGATATACATAAACACTAAGCCTCATATGTGAGCAAGTGAATGCATCATGAATTGCCAACCCATCACTACTAGTTTAAATATTTTTAATAGACTAGCATGTTATTTTATTAAACCATTTAAGGTTCATTATTATTTCACGCAACCATCTTCGTATGAACAATACGTGAATAATTCGGCCTTCCTACTTTCTATCTTTGCTCTTTTCCAACTTTCCTGGTGGTTATCTACTTTTTATTTTTTTCTTCTATTTTCACCTTTGTTGCCTTCTTTATATCTATTCACCTTACACTCATATTTCTTCAAATTTGTGTCTTTGCTTATAGATTTACATCAATTCTCAGATTTGCTTCGAGTTTTTAAAGTCTATCATTTTGTGTGTGAGTATTTGAACAATCACATCCATCCAAAAGTTTTAATTGTGCATTCATATGAAACCTTATTTCCAGCTTGTACATTTTGGGTTGACATTGATAAGAATACATCTCATGAAACACAATATATAAAAGTTTAGTAAGTCTTAGAGTGGGAGGCAGTAAATCATTTTATCCCACAAATTCATCAATTCAATTTGAAGTGCTTCTCATTGAGTAGTTTAAAAATTAAGAATTATTTTATGAGTTGTTACAAATTTGTTACACGCACTTGTGATTTGAACTTGCTTCTCAAGAAGCATGTAGAATACATTGTTTCTTGGTAATATTTGTTGAAAACATGTCAACCCAGTACCTAACTATGAATATAAATTTAGGACAAAATAAGTAAGAAATGTTTTATGTAATTGTGAGGACCCAATACTTAAAATTTATTCTTCCACTGAATGAATGGGAAGCATCAACCGTTAGTTACAAATGAACCGGTTGAAGTTTAAGAATTTAGGAATAACCAATCATTTTAGATTATGTAGAACAATATACCTCAAAGTGATAAATAAGAACAAAAAGATCACAACATATAACCGATTGGACTCAGTATTACTAGGATTTGACCGATTATATCCAAAAAAACCTTCGGAGATTACTTTCAAAAAAACTGACTATATCTTATATTCAAATACAAATCTAAATTAGATATTTTACGTTATATGTCCGAGACTTGATGCAGATTGCACTTGCTTTTGGACCATTAGATCTTCAGGTGGTAGATGATTTTTTTAAATATTTTTAAATATTTTCATCCTTCTACTATGAATAATTTTTTTGAAGTCATCTAAACGATCTAGTAAAATGCAAGCAATCCTACAAGGTTGCATTCCGCAAGTACATTTTGCCTATTGTAACTAACGATGATTAAATTTTTTTACATAAGGCGATTGGATAACTACAGAGTAAGCTATAATTTTGACGATATCCTATCTTGAACAAATTACAAAATGAAAGGTGTGATACCTAAGCTGTAGACTTATTCATATATAAATTAAATATATAACATTACATATATTAATTAAATTAAATACTATATAATTCTTAAATATGTTATTGACATATAATTTATCCTTAACAAAACATAATTTTCATTTAATTGTAATATTTATATGAGTAAAAATTTAACATTACGAATATGTTTAATCGATTGACATCAAATTCCAACACAAAAATAAAACATAAATTGAATGCTGACCATGGAAGTGATTGAAAGAGAAAACCTTAAATTCTATAAGAAACTTAATATAGTGATCACCTTGGATAAATGAAAAAATCATCGGCGAATGAGATGTAGAAACATAATGTTCATAACCCTAGAACCTAAATGTAAGCATTATGCATATAGATTTTATCATATATATATAAAAAATTAAAAAATATTTAATTTAATATTTAATCTAGGTAAAAATTTGAAATTACAAACCTATTATTAAAAATTTGAAAATTTTGAAAATTTGAAAACACACATAGGCCTCAAATTTGGAAATATATTAAAAAAAAATAAAGATGAATCTTGGAAAAAACTTAAATCCTAAATTACTAAGGTTTGTAATGGTAGTAATGAGATTCTAATACTTAAAGTTGAACTCTAATATATAATTTTATAATAAAATATGATAAGAAATGAATATTTAATTTTAAAATTTAAAGTTATATTACAAGATGGTATAATATGAAATTACTCATTTGGAGTTAATGATATAACCACCATATTAATCGTTTTAAAAACCTAGGAATAGACTTTAAAAATATTCAGAGCTATTGTAAATTTGAAAATTAGCATAGATCAATGAAATAATAAAATGATATTATCAATATTATTGGAATATAAGATTATTACAACACTGTAATAATGATAATAATAATATTATTATTATTATGTAAAAATGATGATACATAGTTTTTTTTAGGATTTATTTATCAAAACTAAAATATAAGGTATCTTAAAAATCCAACAATATATTAAATTATTTATGACCTATAAAATAAGTTGAAATGAAAATTTATGTAATAATATTAAAATAAGATATCTAAGACAAAATGATCAATAAGTGAAATAAAAATAAAATATTGTATTATAAATATTGTATTATTATTATTAGGCTATATAATATGATGTGTAAATAAATGATATATTAATTGAAATTAGACTTGTAGGATACGATTGTGATGGGATAAATCCCAAAAGCCATAAATGTTTTACTATAGCTTATCCAATTTATTGTAATATTTTATCATCATCATATATTGTATTATATCTAAAATCAAAGTGTATATTTTTTCTTTCAAAATAAATCTCTCTCTCTCTCTCTCTCTCTCTCTCTCTCTCTCGATAGTACAAAATAATAATAGTCCATACTTTGAATTAATTTTTTGAGTTAACCAATTACCATAAGGTGATGTGAGTGTATTAGTTTCACATATTACAAATGTTTGTGCAATCAGACATGTGCAAAATAAATGAATTGTGAGCCATAAAAAACATGGCTATGATGATATATTATACCTACTTACCACATGTTGTACCCGTTGGCAACTTGCGAAATTTATCAAAATAACCACGTGGAATCCAAAACCACATCATGGCCTTGACGACAACTCGCTAAACCCTAGAAAATAGACTTAGAGCATCCAGAACCACATCATGGTCCCTTGCCAACTAACCGATTTTTTTTATGGATTGATCCGATTTTTATTAGCAGATGATTTTACTTGCGTGTCACGAATCCCCAGCCTACTAATCACATAGAATGAGGGGAGGTGCACAACGACCAACATTACAATCGCAGGTAAAAATGCTCAAGCCTCTTTTAATCTAGGGTTTGATTCTTTTTTGAATTCGTTACAAGAAACTCTGGATGTTCAAGGTAGCGAGCTTGGTGATGGTGGTGATTTCCTATTTGCGAACAATGTCAATTTGTGTCCGGCCGTAGCTTAGTTTAGGACTCGGTTTTGTCCAAAATCGAAACTCAATACCATTGTCATTGCTTGTCTAGAGGACAATCTAGACTTGTCTGTATCCATCTTAAAAGTACACAAACTAGCAAATTCTCTCAACTCACAGGGTGGATGCCCTCTCCAGGCCATGCGTTCAAAAGTCTTATATCTCCAAAGTTGGCGGCATGCAAGCCAAAAGAACATGTATGGGATTTAGAGGTTTAGCTCGCAGAACCCGTGCATGTGCTCATGTGCCTCCTAGAAGCAAAGTTACATCCTCCACTATTCGTAGCTACTACTCATAGCTCCAACCAATAGTTCACCTTGTGATGGCAATGGCAGTGTTAGAAGACCTTAATGTCAGGGCAAGAGGCCTCATTTGTCTCAAACATTTGGTATAGGGGAGCCTAACCTTGAGGAGTTAGGTTTAGGGGAAGGTTTGTCCATACCTTAGTTTAAGGCGCTTGAAAATATTGTTGAAGTTGTAGGATTAAACCATGAAAGCTTCCGGGGAATTCCATTGGGAACTTAGGGAACCTTCTAAGAACCTCCTAAATCCCACACAAATGCTCTCATACGATGGGGTGAACTATCGACCCCTTCATCTTGCAAACCCAAATTTTCATCTGCCAATATTTCATCCGTCAAAAGTTTGTTTTCGGATTGCCCGAGCGGTTTCATAGACCATAGAATGGGGCTTTGTGAAAGGATGCCTTGGATGTGGTTTGCCCACGACCACACACCCTCCATTCACAGTGCCTCAGTGACATGGCGAACTGCCACACGAAACCTCATTTCCTAAAGTGAACTTCATGGTTTGCTAGACCAAAGTCTTGGCCAATATTTCAGAAAGTACATATATTATAGTGTGTTTTTTCCCACCTTCTAAGGGCCGCTTCACACTATGGCCGTCCAAGTCGAGAGGCCGTGGGATTGAATGGCCAAACTTTGTTGAGAGTCCAAAGAAGTCGGTTGAAAATAGCCAATAAAATATAGGAATTGGAGCCTTCGGTGGGGTATCGTGTGAAGCCTCCGAAGGCCAAGCCCAAAGTCCAAAGGAAGAAGATAACATCAACTAGTGATAACATCAACTGTATGATTGAAATTTGGATGAAAAGTCACTTCGTAAGTGAGAGTAATTTCAACATTGTCAATCTATAATGCCCAAAATTATCTAGAGGGATCGACAAATAATCTTAGGTTTAAATTCAGTGTTAGTGATACTACACATGCAATCTACACTTAGTATTGAGCAAGACAAGTAGAAATGGTGACACTAAAAACATTATTTAGTGTGACTCATGATCTTTAAAGCTAAATTTAAAATCAATGTCAGTTGAAACATTAATCCATGGACAACATATCATTTCAAGGCTTTTTTTTAATGTTGAATGAATAAGAGGTACATTCTTACAACAAACGGGGGGAACCGACTATTAGTTACAAATGAACCGGTTGAAGTTTGGGACTTTAAATAAATTACCGATCATTTAGAAGAATCTATGAAATATACCTCAAATTCGTGAAGAAAGTCCACACCGGTTGGACTTGGAAGGTCTCTCTCTCTCTCTCTCTCTACTTAGTTCTTGGCAGGCCATTAAAAGACTATAACACTTTATATAAATGACCCTATATAAGGTTCCACCTTAGGGGCCCAGCAAAGGGAGGTTTAAAAAAACTTAGCCGTAGATCCAGAACTTGCATCTAAGGTCACAAAAGTTTACCTAATCGTATAATAAGAGGAAGCCAACCTCAGTACTTCCTTTCCAAGAGTAAACCACATTAGCAGTTTACTCTAAGTAACTTCTGGGATTAGGGTAAACGTGACGTGAGTTTGTAGGAAGTGGAAGTGACTAACTTCAAGCTTTGAACGTCAAAGATAGCAAATGGCTAAAGAACAGGTAAAATACTCATTGAAAGTATTGAGTATTGTGTATGATGGGGATACTAAATGTTTGATTATGCCGTATAAGTTTGTGTGACATAGATAACAATTGGGTTCTGCTGTAATTCACCTCGTGTACGTTACTAACCCTCTCCGTGGATTTGGTTGGTGGCATGGGCACAGGTGAGGCAGACCCTTCACAAATATGACGGCCACATTAGGTTTTGTATACCATCTGATTGCAAAATAGTGTGTGTAGATGAAGGTTACATATAATATATGCAATGACCAGTTTTAGTCTACATTGCAAGTTATTGAGCATTTGATTGGTGTTACCATTTTAACATTTGATTTATTGGAGCTCAGTTGTAAGGAGACTATGATAGGGTTTACATTGGAAAACCTTAGTATTATGGAATACTCCAAGGTTTTACTTGTAACAGAAATCTTTGTAAGAAGCTCCAAAGTGTTATGTTTTAGCATTTGCATTGCAATGGGATGGGGGAATGATCCCACCCACCCTCCCATGTTTTGATAGATACATAGATATATGGAAGAATGGTATGGCCTCTTGCCAAGAGGATGTTATGTGAAAAAGAACTATGCTTGAAAGTAAGCTTAGCTTCTCTCAAGAAATGCCCAACTCTATATATATATATATATGTGGGCAATGCTCTTACCTTTTGGAGCTTCTCTTTGCTCTTGTGACGGTGGTGTGACTTGTGATGCTTACAACATTGCCTCTTGAGTGGTAAGCTTAATGGATATAAAGCGTGAGCAATTTCAGATAAGGATGACAGCTTCCTTGTGTCAAGGTCTCGAGTGCACGCATGCGTCCCACATTCCAAATTGCTAGGGAAGATTTTGGAAATTAAGGCACTGCCCACCCACATGATACCGTAATAAAGTACTCTCTGGCTCGACATAGAATACTATTTTTGTAATAATGTTTGCCACGTGTCGTATCCTCATTGGTCAAGAGCAGTTTAATCCAACTTGGAAATGAGTGTTTGACACACAAAAGTGTTCAACCATATGACACTCTATGGTATGTACCCTCCAACTTCATTTTCACTCGTAATTGGTGTATCACACTCATATTTGTTTATTTCTTGCATTCAAATGATTTTAAATCGAGTTAGACATGCCTACTTCGGTTATCAATCTTAATCTTACGCCTATGTTTGAGTGGTGTGTAGTCAGATGAAGCTCATAGAACGTATACCAAAAAGATGCATGTTAAGAAGAGACTAGACTACGTGCTCAATAACTGATGATGTTCTAGGTTCCATAGTCAACATGATTTGGGGTAGGGGGTGGCTATATGATCATTTAATATGCATAACTTTCTTCAATTTGAGAATGAAAAAAATACTTGTATGAGCTCCATAAACTACGAGGAGTGTGTTTCATATCCTAGGAGTGGTGGGCTAGTTGGGAAAAGGAACCATTTTAGACCCATCTAACCTTACAACAAGGACACCAAACCCCGTTAATAAAGTTGTGCTCAAAGGTCAAGGATGGGCCAAAGACCATTTACCAAAGGATCGAGATCACAGTAACTTACCCCGTATTCTTTGCTTTGGCACTTTCGGGTGTTGAAATGCTATTTCCAAGTGGGACTTTGCAATGTCCCCACTATTTCTCATAATGAGATGTGGCAATTTTATATGAGATAAATAGTTAGATTATGTTTATATTAGCAACATGCTTGTTGCACATGCAACAACAACAAACCAACCCATTGTGTGGTCGGGCTTGGATTTGTGAGGGAGATTGGAAGCTCGTGTTGGATTTCTTGCAAGATTTGCATGCAATGTTGAAGCAAAACAAAGGAGGATGGTCGAAAAGATGGTTGCAAAATGGTCATCATGATAGAGTTATTTGTAAGGTAAAGGAGATGAAGCCACATTGGGTTTAGTCCTAAACCTCGAGTTTATGAGAATGAACACAAAAGTCACCCAAGTTTTCTTAAGGCTTAAATTACCCTACACAAAGAATTGGTGTCGGACTATTAAAATCTAGCGTTCTAGCTCGTTCTACTATGGTGGGTGGGCCAAGCTAGCCTTACACATACTAATCCAAGATTCAAGACATCGGATCTTATTCATATATTCTATTTGAGATCCTAAAAATCTCTCAAAGTTTGAGAGGTGAAAAGAGAAGGTCCCAAAAGTTTCACCCAAGTTTCAAAAGAGGCTCCAATACATGACAAGCAAACGAGCTTTTACATAAAAAGTTTCTCAAAGAAGGATCAAACCCATGGTCTCGTCCGTCTTTGAGGGACTGTACATATAACTCTACTATCTAACACTATTCTTGGATGAAAATGTGGCCATCAACTTCACAACGTGTAATTAATAGCATAGATTAACATCAATATATATTCTTCATTTCTAATTCAAATCTCAAAGACTATAATACCAATTTTAATCCCTGAATGTCTGAGACCATAGTTGGATCCCTCAGTGCACAAAAACATGTATTTGAACTACACATGGTTGTTTCCACATTTAGCTAATTATGTCAATAACATCCCTACATGTGTTGCAGTTCACTTATAATTGTGTATATAAGGTCTTGCACTAATTTGCGTTGGACCTCAAAGTACTTATAGATTGAACACGCTAAGAAACAAAACCAAAAAATAGATACATCCTCAATACACTACATCGAGTTGGTGGACATGACATGATTTGGTGGGCAATTTGGGGAACACATATTTGTGTGCCCAACCATTATGCCAAAAAAGCACATGGTTTCATATAAAAGTATGTGGTCGCTTATCTTAATTTGAAGGCTTATATATGAATCGTATACGGGACGGTTTGTGGTTTACGATAGACATTATAAAAGAATGTTTGTTACAATGAGATTGGATTGGTCCAAGCCATTTGAGATGAAACATATACCATAACATTATTAAGATCTACAACAATGTTGTGTGGGACTGACAATATTAAGTGGAATATTCTCCCATATTTTGTTTGAATGTGGGAATATTATGTAGAATATTGTCAGTCCCACAAAACAATGTTATGGATATGAATAATGTTGTGACAATCTTATAGGGGTCCAAGTTCTTTTTAGGTTGGATGAGTGTTGGATGAATGAGAGCATGCTCCTATTCGACTATTCCCTCTCTGCTTGCAATGCTATAGGTGGAGTGGTGCAACTAAGAATCTAAAGATCACCCATGTATATCCAGAGGTCCAAGCTTTTATTAATGGTACATAAACTACATAGAATACATGTCGTTTGAATGCAACCGTACATGTCATACATCCAACAAAAATGCCCTAAAATTGTAGTAGGTTATAAGGAGATTAGAGGTTAATGTTCTAGAATATTTTGATATTGCTATCAACTTCAAAGACCCCAAATGCGTATATTGAGACACGTATATTGAAGTGTATTCCCCCTAAATTTGGGGGAGGAGAGGGGTAGGTTTATAGAATGGATGGATGAGAAGTATACTTGTATGCGACAATTCCCACTCATTCCGGTGCATAACAATAAATTAACACCCGTAGTCAAATGTTCTCTAGTTTTTCCGTACTACTTCACAATTGTCACATGATGTCCGGATGCACTGTGTTGTTTGTTGCGTCAAATACGAAGTGATCATAGCCATCTTTCGTGTTCGTGTTGAAAGTTATGAGAATCTCAACATCACACCAACTAGTAAATCAAGCAAGCACCATTCTCGGTTTATGTCGAGTTAGAAAATCATGCTAGTAAAGTTGAGATTTGTTCCGGTTGTTCCAATAGACACCAAGGGTCTAGAATGTGAGATACTTTTGCGGATCATGAGCCGATGGCACATTTCAAAAATGTTACACTAATAACTACACGGATCGTCTCGATTAGTGAGGGCTGGCTAATAGTGCAGCTGGGAAATTAGTGATGGTGGTACTAAATTTCTCTATGCAGCTATAGAAACTAGCATCGTCAAAAGATCTAGGATTTTGGGAGTCCAAAGTGTTTTTGCCATTTGGTCCGAGATGACCTTAAACTACCGGATGATGGTGGAGAGATACCCAAATCTCAAGGAAGAGGTTGGCGGTTCGAATCCCGGCTGTGAAATCTCCTTTCTACTTGACAAAAAACTTGCCAGGTGGTCAAATGTTTCATGTGCTTTGGCACAGGCATGTCGGCCTTCTGTCTAAAAAAATAAAAAATATGTTTTTGCCATTTTTGGCCATGTGTTGATGAATAGCAATGTTACCGTATCATTTTACAACACCTTAGGTTGTTTTTTTTGTTGTTGCACCATCGAGAATGATTCTCAAAGTTGCAACCTCGAGCTTCAAAGCACCTCATAGTATGCACTAATTTTCTTGAAATGTATGGTAAATGAGCATGTAGTTGTAAATTTAGTGTCACTCAATCAAAAATTTCGCCTCACTAATTTTGAGATTTGACAAAGTAGTGTGTGTTTCGGGAATTAATACCACACATATTAATTGTTCTAAGAATGTAGTTTCTAGCATAACGAATTGAGATCACAACCCTAAATGAATGTTAAGTTAATATGATTATGTATGGAAAATCCAAAAAAACATGTTGAACCCACTTGACAACATGTGCCAAAACTTGTTAATGTTATTATCTTCGTATCCAACATCGTATAAGTAAGTAATATAGTAATCAACCCATAAACGCTTGAGAGTTGCAACTCAAATAAATTAAATTCTCAGATAAACCAAACACACTTAAAGCAATGGTGCCCAAATTCCAAGTTTACCCTTGAAGGGAGATAAATCTTGTAGCCTAGCTATTGCCCCCCTCCCATTTCTCAAAAGGAATGACAAGGGTTCTTGAGAGGTCTTGTGAGCATATTCAATGAAGACATGGCCCAAAATGTATCACTTATGTCATCCAAAGTGAAGGCCAACATGGAATGGTTGCATGCCTTTCATTCGTTCGTATGCAACAAATCCTTACCAAAATGGAGTGTCAAATGAGAGTAAGGTAGATGACATTGTGCCTAATTTGATTGCTTATTTTATCAGACACCTATATTTTGTGGTGGAAAAATTGTTATTTCTGGTAACATATCTTCCATTTTTGCACTGTATTCAGAAGCTACCTGAATATATTGTAAATCTCTAACATCTCAATGATGGCATCTTTTGATTTCCATGATACCACATTCAGAACGTTCTTTTTTGAGTCCTCTTTGGAATGAACGGTTCCGGTCTGAAATAATTTTTTGGAAATCTTAGTAGTAATCCAAAATCCAGTAGATCCAGTTGAAACCCACGAGACCCATGAGTCCCACGAGACCCATATGAGTCCCACGCGACCCGTGAGATGCAGCAGATCAGCAGAATGCCAGATGGGACACCGGATGACACAGGTTTCTAGATCAGGACACCTGTCCTTCATGCATGGTTATCAAGTAGCTATATATGTTGCTACCTTGTATCACTGTTTTGTGTGTTTTCAATTTGCGGACGGTTCTTCCAAACACTGCTCGAGCGAGAAGACTGTGACGTACACAAAGCATGAAGCTCAGCAAGCAAGTCGCGGGACTAGGCCTGCTCCTGGTCCTGCTGCTCACGCTGTCGCCGGCTCCAGTTCTGGGATGCGTGGGGAGAAATGAACCCTGTGGACCAGGTTACTGGTGCTGCGATTGTTTCAAAGGTTATGCACTGACTTGTATGCCATACAATGATTGGACATGGAGGTGTGCTGCATCCGAAACAAGTTATTGCTCTCGACTTGATGCGACGGAGGTGATGCTGAAGGCAGTTGGTTTGCCCCGGAAGATGTCCATGAACAAGCCACAAGAGCCGATTGTTGGTCCTGCATGAAACTACAGAACAGGGTGAGTTTGACATATGTTGTATGTCCAGAATCGGCGTTAGGAGCTGCGACTTCAACAGCAATATCATTTTTCTGTGTGTCTGTCCATATCATTGAGGTGTGGTCATATCATTGAGTTTGTCACTCGGGGTATTTGTGCAAGAGTATGGCAGTCTGAACGATTTCCAGAAGAGCCAGCTTAGTTTTGTTTTACCGGTTTCGTTCCTGATCAGGTTCTGCATCAAGCTCGTTGTTCATCTTTCACGAACGAGCAAGAACAGATGGCATTTGTACTACTCTAGATTACGAATGTGGTGTACTACTGTACTAGTAGACGTGCAGACTATCATGAAAAAGGTAGATGCCTATTTATCTAACAAAATAGATGGCCGGAACTTTCTGTACTACTGGTGACGGCAACTTATAAGAAATTATGACTTTCAATGTGACTCATCTGGGAGAGATTGAATGTGTTTAACCTTTCAAAGAGTTTATGGAGGCGTATCTCTCGACCACTTGTTTAGCACTCATTATAAGGTAGTGGCCTATGAACAATACACTTGCCCTGCTATCGTGAGGCCTACTATCGCGAGGTTTAATTGTTCAAACTTGCTTGCATGATTGAACTTGAATTGTCGATCGTATTGGTGACTATAATTATACCTCAATCGAGGCAAGCACGCACCCAATGAATTTGCCCAACTCCACCTCTGTGAAGATTTGATTGAAAGGGACACCATGGAAATTGGCAGTGAGGGAGGGAAGCATCCGTAAAGAGCATTGCGCACTAGAAGTTGCAAAGCATACACGCAAATGTGCATCGTGGACGAAACTTTCTGCAAACAGGTACATTCGGGTGGAATTTGGCATTTCACATGGCCAGGCTGCTTAAAATGGATCTTTGTAGGCAGTCATTCCAATCCAATGTAGTTTTAATATATGTTGTCGTTTTAATATAGAAAAGATGAAGAATGGTCACAAAATAAATCTGTTGGATAAATTATGTGTACTCGCAATTAGAAATTACTGGTTGTGCACCTCAGGGCATAAATTTGAAGGGTTGCTTGTATTTCATAGGAAGGGTAACTCAAAGTTTTCCCTTTCAAAATGAAGGGTTACCTCAAAAATTGCCGTTCATTTTGAAGGGTTACCTTTTTTTTATGAAGGGTTTTTGAAAGTAACCCTTTCAAAATGAAGGGTTACTTTTTTTTTGCCATTCATTTTGAAGGGTTTATAGAAAGTTAACCCTTCCTTTTTGAAGGGTTACAAAATATTTTGAAGGGAAAGTGAAGGGCTAGACCCCAAAATAAGGGTAATAGCCCTTCAAATTTACTCCTTGGTGCACCTAATCTCTTCCGCCTCACATGGCCCTCCAAATTCTGCATCCTCCGTGTCCTCACTGCTGCTTGTCGCCTTGTTCAAATGATTTCTTATCCACTTTCAGCTGAGACTGTCACAGGGAAGGTAGGGGTTTTTACCTGATTCAGCAAGTGGGGAATACTCTTATCTTTCCCACATAATAAATACTAGGAAACGGTGAAATGCGTTTACCATGTGGAATAGTGTTGCTTAGCTTAGAAAGGAACTTGGAAACATATCTTCAAGAAACTACGAGTATCCCTCCAAGTGCAGAGTAACCCTAGTTTCGCAAAACAAAGGATGATTTTCAAAAACCAAAAGTTAGAAGAAAGAGAAAAGTGGTCATCCCACTCCTTCGACCACCTGGATTGATGACAAACTTGTTTCATGCCCACATTGAACCTACACTACACTACACTACACTACTCCCTGCTAATAAAACCCTAAAAACAGAGAAACACGAGAAAAAACCTTCCCAGCCGAAGAGAAATAATCCGAACTTCCTCCTGGTCACGAAACGATCCTATAATGTATTCTGTCTCGAGGTTGAAGATCGTCCATTGCATAAGCAACACTGTATTGTTGTCCAATGTGTGCAGGACATGTCACTTTCATGAACTTGCACAAAAGCATTTCCACAGGACGAATGGAAGTGTAACTGTATGGAAACATACGATTGTTCAACACAACATTCATGCCAGTGATTTCATCAATGAGATCTACCAGACGGCCATCAACCTCATCTTGCAAATGAAGGTAATAGTCTGCAGAGAAGAAAACTCGGATCTCTCCACCAAATTCGTGAGTAAAAAACCTTCTGATTCTGGCCTTATATGGTGTAGCAACATCAGGATCCTGCTTTACAATAACGTCACATCTAGGCCTGTATAGCTTTCCTTGCAACAATATGTATTTCACCTCCTTCATCAAAGGGCTCCATTCACTTTTATTCTAGTCACCAAGGATCCCCTTCTCCTGCAAATATACAGTAACATATTCTTCAAATTCCACAGGCATCTTTTCCAGTTTAGTATCTTTTCTTCGCACTAGGATCCCTTTCGAGGCTGATGTCATAGTACATGCATTAGGGTCAATCCTCTGTATAATACTCCAAATATCATTTGCCCTCTCAATAGTAGGAACTTGAATGACACACTTTGAGTGCCATGAAGGGCATGAAATGTCATTGTCTGCATTTGGGCAAATGCCCTCTGGAATGATCAAATACTTGTGGACACACAACATGCTCCTCTGTTGTGTTGAAAGACCATCTCCATCAACCTGAAGTTGTTTCCTAACAGTGGTAAAAATCTGCCTTGAATAAAACTGAATGTATGTCACTTCCATCTCTTTGTTATTGGTAGATATTTTGTGGTACTTGGACACTAGGCGCTTGTATGAATAACACCAATATAGCTCACTTGGTCCAAAACGTAATATATCATCAATAATGTGAGCTGCTCCTGTAAATGCAAATGCACTTGATTAGCTAAAGACATGCTTCCATTACAAAACCATCCATTTCAGAAAAAGTGGTTCCTAGGTAAACATGATTCAAATAATATGAAAGAAACATTAAAAATATTGTAGGGGTCCTTACCAGCAACATGTTCCAAAGGAGCCCCATTTGGCCCATCTAGCTCCTCTGACAATACACGCCAAGAATGGAGCATCCTCTTAACAACCAGAGTGTCTCTCACTGTCCAACCATTTACTCTAGTATAGTTGAAGAAGTAGTGACTAATGTCCACTAAAAGAAGCCCTAGTTGCTGCCTTTCATAAGAAATTTGCCCTTGAACCAAATTTAGAACATGAGGAAGAATCCATTGGATGAATAATTGGTTTTCTTCAGCCATATATGATGTGTGCAGGTCCACAGGGCTATTTGGCCATCTCCCCTGTCTCAACTCGTAAGGCCGTGCATTTGAAACCATAGAACACAGTTGCTTCACTTCTTCCATATTGACTCCAACCTCTATTAGTTCCAAAAATAGCTTTGAAATATAATTCTTGAAGAGGTTCAAGCTAGTAATATGCATAACATCAAAAACCAAGTCCAAACTAATGTCGAAATCGTAAAGGTGAAACAACCTCCAAAGTACAGATTCCCCTGACACACCACCTTCCTGCAGTATAGCTTCTTTTACTTGTTCGCTTGGTGCTCGTTTCCATCTTGTTATAGTGGCACACAACTCATCACTAGAGCGCCTTGGTGGGGGCTCAATGAATTGTTGTCGATTATTTCCATACACATAATGTCCGTTCAAAAGGGAGGAATGGCATACACACCTTCAACATGGTGCTTTTCCAGATGCCTTCAACATTCCAATCTTCGTTTGTGCAGGATGATTGCCAGTCACCATCATCAGCATCACCCTCAAAACAACAAGACCCCTATCAGTACAAAGATGCATGCTTATAACCTGAGGAGGGTATGCAAAGTTAGCACTGAACCCTGTTACAAACAAAGATTCCAACTCTTCCACTAAAGGCTGCAAAAACAAAGTCTTTGCTTCTTTGATCCGTATAAGAAAAACCTCTTCTACTGAGTGTAGTGGAATGAATAGAACAGGAAGGATGTTGAGGCTGCCCATTTTGCCACTGTTCAAAACTTGCACTTCTACCACCCAGCAACTCCTCATAGTATGGCGTGTGGGTTGAAAGCCATCCCAATGGGCCACTATACCAATGTTTCTGGGATCTCCCTGTAATAGATCAAGAATTTAATGCAAATTAATGAAACACCAATATTAAAGCTCAAAGTAGATAGAACTAAAAAGGTAAAAAATAAAGGTAATTGAAGAAAACCAAAGTACGTACCTGACACATGGATTTTGGTGCAACAATTGAATGTCGACATTTCCTGCACAAAAACTTATAAGCTTGGAGGTTTTCATCCCAGCTTCTTGGATCTAATAGCTCATCACACTTTCTTGGAAATGCTTTATGGCTTGTTTTGCAATTGGGTTGAGGACAAATTATTGGAAGCTCCCATTCTTTACTAGGATTCCAGAAATCTTGGTTTATCCTTACTTTCATGCCATCCCAGAAATTCTTGATAGGATTCACAACATCCTCTACACTCTTCCCCATCCATGTACCATTATTCCTCCACATTTCTAAAATCTCATGGCAGAACATTTTTGACTGCATAATCAATGATAACTGAGGCCCAATTGGTAAGTAATCAAATGCCTTCATTTTTTTCCTTGGTAGTCTGCATTTTGGACACTTTTCAGAACATAATGGGCAATCTCGTTTGTTGACCCCATGGAGCTCACACTGAAGAATTCGGCCAGATCTGTAGCAATCCTCATCACTTGGTCTCAAAACCACCCCTTCATGAGCATATTCCACTGTCCCAACACACAACCTCCATCTTTCTGGAGTCACCATTCCAAGTTGTGAATACATATCCATCAATTTCTTCCAAGACTTCGGAACTGAATAGCCTTCTAAGGTCCCATCCCATCCCACTGGTAACTGTGACATGAGAAGTCCAAGAGGTTGGTGATCTAAATTTACTTGAGCTTCTGCAACTTGCCCAGTGGAGGTAAATCCTCCTAAAAACTGCTTCATTAGAAAATCTTGTAAGCCAATGCCTGCACCTTGAGCATCACAAACTGATTGAACATATATAATTTGGTTTAATATGGCCTATTCCAGTGTCCTTGCCTCCCTGCCCTCACCTTCATCAAGTGCTTGCCTGCCCTCACCATCACCAGGTGTTTGCCTGCCCTCACCTTCACTAGGTGCTTGCCTGCCCTCACCATCATAGTATGCCTCGCTGCCCTCACCATCACATTCTGCTAAGGCAATATCCGAGTTTTCATCAACGTCCATATCCAGTGCTGAGCGATCCTGTTCTTCATATTCAACCACCTCCAACTTTGTTCCTTCAAACTCCTTCAGAAGTAAAAGTTCAGCATCATCTTGCCTTTGCAAGTGATCTCTTGCAGTTGACATCATAACTAGCCTTCCTCCCATGTTCACACAAATTTTGCATGGACATTGAATCCTTCGATCCCTGCGTTCAGACATTGCTTTTCCTAATTTCGGTTGTGCACTTGCCCCCACCCACCTGGTTCGCTAAGTAAACACTAAGAAATTGTCACTAAGAACACATGTGCGCATATGCTAACCACAGGTTCTTCAGGTGCATCCTGATAACAACAAACAACCCAAATGGTAAAGCACATCATGACCATCGTCATCCAGATTATGTCACAAATATCCTACTCACCTACAGTGTCCTAACAGCTCAAGAACTGCAGAAAGTATTGAGCCACTATCAAGTGCTATAATCTTGTGTTGTATTGGACACAACGCAAGAATGCACCATCACATAAGCAAGAAACATATTTTGCATGTACTCTAGCACGAAGATCAAACCTTAGAGTCATAGTCCCATTTCTCGCCATAGCCGTGCTCTCGCTCTTCAGCGTTAGAGCTCATTGCTGGAGGAGACGACGAATTCCGTAATTCGTGTCATCCAGACGACGATATTCATCTTACAAGCCAGAAAATGGAGCACAGATAGAACACTTCAGCATATCTGCATATTTTCTACGAGTCTGTTCAAGTATTCCCTACCTAACCCTGCACAGCACGGAGATTATGCACAGCCAACGTCACCTTAAGCATTTCAAGTGCACCTCTGAACAATAATGAAGAGCTTTGAGGAATAATCCAATCTGACACCTACGTCCTCACTTTAGAACAAATCTGTCTCTCCAGTCTATATAATGTGGAGATAGGATAACATCTATCGCCAATTAGTTCCCCATGTTTCCTTATGAAATGAAAACATAAAAAAAAAGCTTCAACAGATGCCACGGTCAAGTTCCTCTACCTTACTTCTCCCATTCCGCCCTCGCTGTGCCCACACATGAACAGACATCGAACAAAATTTTGCCTATGGGCCCCAGTTGAACCTCCTCACACCCTGATGAAGCAGCAATATGAAAAGAGCATCAGGATGATGAGAGAGAGGATGATGATGTTTCCGCTTTTCCCCATTTCGTTTACTTATTACCCATGGAATGGAATGTATGGATGTAAAGGATGGATGGATGGATGGATGTAAAGTATGGATGTATGAATGGATGGATGGAGGGATGGAGGGATTTCGAGAGGAGGAAGAGAGCAGCGGCGCCATTTTTGTTTTCGTTCTGTCTTTGGTGGTGAGCTATGATGATCCACACACCAGTAAAATGCCAGTTCTGCTTCTGAAAACCGTGAATGAGAACTGGTCAAGTCTGAGCTCTATCTGTCACTACTATCGAAAATGAGGTGTGTTATGTTGGCGGTGATGACAAGAAAATTTCGTCAAGCTCAAACAGACTTGATATGGGGATAACGTCTGTGATGATAAACTTTAAGGCTTGTTTCTCAAACATTCGCAGTGGCCGCCTAAAGCTTTCGCCCTGCCGGGCTTGAGAGCTAATGCAGCTTCCAAACCTTCCTTGGATATCTGCGACGTTGGCAGTGAGAAATGATAGGATGTGTATGCGAGGCTAGGATTACACAAGTATCCGCGCTTCTGAGGGAAGACCCTGTGAAGCACAGAAATACATAATGGTTGAATTTCTTGACATGAGCCTCGTAGACATTGTCATTCAGTTGTGTTTGTATTAAACGTTCGATATTGGAGTAAATGTGACTCTTGTTCATTTGAGACTTGGAGCGGGAACGGGATAACAACGGAGCGTGTTCTGTTTCGCCCTACGCTTCATTCTGGTGAATGTTTTGGAGCGGAAGCGGGAGCTGCACTGGAGGTTGTTATTCGGGAGCGGTGACTTTGTTCATTGGATAAGGTAAGTTTGATATCATTTGATATGGTGGTGGAATACTGGAGTTCTAGATTGGAGAAGTACTTGGTTGAATTGGATGTGCGGTTGTGTTGTTTTTTTGGAAGATTAGGAAGAATTCGGAAGAATTTCAGGAGTGGACGGAAGAGTACCTGCGTAGGAGAATTTCGGGACTGGACGGAGTGTTGCTGTGGAGTTTGTTGTTTTCTTGCCGCGGCCAGGAAGGTGAGTGTTATGAGCTGTCGTAGTCGTTGCGGTCTTTGATTGCATTTAGTGTGATGTTTCGTTTTGTTTGTGACGAGTTTTTTGACAATGTTGTTTGTTTTTTTTAGCGCTGTTTGGTATTGCTCACTTATTAGTTGACTCTAGTGCAAGCATTTCCTTCTATGAATTGTCGTTTTTTAAGGTGTAATTGACTCCTCAGTGGATTGATGTTTACAGGTGAGACAAAAACAGGAAAATGAAGCCAATAGAGTGTGATGCCTCTACTGGAAAAAACGAATATGAGAAGCTCCGAGATTCCATAATGAGGAGAAACGCTATAGTCTTGAAGAGTTTAGGATTGCCGTCATTTGAGAGCAAAACCCCCGCAGGTTCTGTAGTTGCCAAACTCCCGGCAAGTACAGCACCTAAGCTGGCTTCAAGTTTCGTCGTGAAACTGCCCTCAAGTGCATCAAGTAAGCATGATTTGGTTGAAATTCCTACTTACAACCAAATATTTTGTCCTCCACCACAACGCTACAAAGAGCCTGGCAAGTTGTATGGAAAGGAAGTCCTCAGAAAGTATTTCTACAGCCAGTACCTGACCTTGATGACCAATCGACGCATTATGAAAGGATGGTTGGTGGATAGAGTAAGCCTGATTTGGTTGAAATTCCTACTTACAACCAAATATTTTGTCCTCCACCACAACGCTACAAAGAGCCTGGCAAGTTGTATGGAAAGGAAGTCCTCAGAAAGTATTTCTACAGCCAGTACCTGACCTTGATGACCAATCGACGCATTATGAAAGGATGGTTGGTGGATAGAGGATTGTTTGACAATCCTCCCAACCTCAAAGATGCAGGAGCCAACATTGAATTAAAAAAATTCATTGAAGAAAGGCAATCAGAGCTAGCTGCTTTGAATTTTGGATCCACTACTTATAAGTGGCAACCAAAAGAGATGTATGAGACAATTAAAGAAATGTTGCACTATGCTAGAAGAAAGATGAACTCAAGTGCAAATGATGTTGTTCAAGATGCAAACAATGCAGATGGTGGTGTTCAAGAGGTATGAGCTCTTTTTTAAATATTTATATTCAAATTATCAAAGACTCATGTATCTTATACTACTCATTCATTATCATTTTATTGTTGCAACACTACTATCTAATTTAATTCAATTGGAGACTTGTGAATGCAGGTTGAAATTGCAGTTGACTTGGTTGACCAAGATGATGGTGAAACCCAGGAAACTGTACTGGAGCCAGTACCTGACCTTGATGACAGTGGCCTCACAAACAATATGGCTCCACCTGCTGCTTGCAAAGGTTTGTCTACAGGCGTCTATGTCAAAGAGACATCCATGATTCTAGAGTTGTTTTTATTTTTGTGGTTTGAGTTTTTGGACTCATTAGTGCTACTGCATCTGTATTGCAGTCCTGCTTGACTGACGCTTTTTCATTATTGTGCCAGGGTTTCGCATTGACAAAGTAGGCCTCAGTCCGAATGGAGCGTGTGATTTTGTTTCTGGCCCAGCCATTGAGGTATGCAATTCTCCACCAGTTACATGAGATGAGTTACAAGCCAACTGTGAAAACTTTTCTTCTAAGTAGGTGGTTGAAAACGTCTGCAGACTTTCACATTGCCAGATTGTTGAAGTAGTGAATGAATCTTGAGCCTTTGAACGCATGTGTGCAAATCGTACAGGTTATGGACAGTGGCCTCACAAACAATACGGCTGCACCTGCAGCCATGCTACAAGAAAAAGCTGAAACTCGACGTGAGTTATTCACTGTTGAGATATTCACCGTTGAATATTTTATTGTTGAGATATGTTTTCTTTTAATAACGTGGGTCTCTTTCTTGCAGTGAGACATCAGAATGCAAAGAGAGACAGGGCTTGCGATAACAGACCACCACTACCTACTCGATGTGTATTGCCATTGGCCTGTGTAGAGAAAATTGTAATGGAGACAGTAGGATTCACTGATGTTGATGATATGTACTCCAAGATCAGGACATTTATGTTGGAGGAGAACAAATAGGCCAAGAAGAAGATTTTTGAAAACATCAAAAGTATGACTGAGGAAGAGGCCATCAGGAGTGTTGGAAAGTTTTTAATGCAGGGACGAACTTGAAGGTGATCTCTAACATCACTTGAAATAATTGTATAGATGTTGAACTACCATTTTCTGTCCTGTGAATGCTGGAATTTGTGTTCTTAGTGATACCATGTGTTCGCTTGTGATATGTGGCACACGTGTATACTCTGGATAAATCTAGTTGCTAAATACGATTGCAATTGCTGAGTTTTCAAACAGCAGTTTTCTTGTCTCAACCGTGCTAATCGCAGATCGTCAATCGCGAACTTTCTTGTCCCGTATCGTACTCTGAAGTGCTCATGTATTACTAAGTCTATGTTCTTCAGAGTCCGCATATATAATACATGATGATGTATTTGGCAGTGTTGAATTTCCCTGTGTTCGACTTCCCTGTACTGATGAATTTCTCTCTGCGTTTGACGCAGGGCATCGACTTCATCTATCATTTGAATCAATCGTAAAGCACATTCCATGTGCACTGCAATTGGTGTTTGAAGATGCAGGGCTTGTTCCGTATCAAGAAGCCGGGCTACTTCCAAGTGATGAATCTTGAGTGAAACATTCAGGCTTTAGGGAGGTCTTAGTTTGGGTAGGACACTGTAGGTACCTTCTTTGTGATTAGAATGGTTTTTGTAGTGCAGATCTTAGTTTGTTGTTTCTAATCTGTAGGGTGGTTCTAGCAGAGACTGAGAGTAGGATGACGACTTCATACGTGTGCTTTACCATTTGCTTTCAGCTTCACATTCACATTTTTGCTAAATTGATTTTTCTCCACATGGTTTTCAATTGAGTTTTTTCCACATTGTGTTCAATTCATGTTTTTCCACATGCAATTCAACTGATGTTTCTCCACATGCAATTCAATTGATGTTTCTCCACATGCAATTCAATTGAGGCTTCTCCAGTAGGTTTTCAATTGTTGTTTTCCCTCATGGTAATCAATTGCAATTTCTCCACATGGTTTTTAGTTGAGGTTTTTGCACATGGTTTTTAGTTGAGGTTTCTCACATGGTGTTCTACCTTTACTTTCCTATTCAGCAAGGTGGTAATGGTCCAATTTTTACCACATGCTCATATTCCCACATCAATACAAAGAAGGTGGGAAAGAAAAAGGAAATGTTATTTCTATTCCCTTCTGGGAAAGTCTACTACCTCCCTTGTGTGTGGCTGTGGTCCCCTAGACGAGACTTTAGCAGGAATGCCTGAGCTGGAACTTAAGCCTGCATCATTAGCCCTGCGCACATGGTGAAGGTCCGCTTGTCCGTGCGCCAGGCTGACTGCCACGTGCGTGGCGTCCCGCAGTTGGCCGGCGGGACGACGTCAGACATACCCGGAAACTCGGCGGGGGTGGCGGCCCGCAAGCGGACCGCCTGGCGGACGGGTCCCGCCTTGCGGCATCCGCCTCCGCCTCATTAATGAATACTAAATAGGATTTGATACACTTCATACAAACACATACACTCAATAACAATAACCATGTGAAAGTACACTAAATATGAACTATGGTAATATGTGGGAGTTACATGTTTTAATTTAGTTCTATTAGGGACATGAAAAATACTAACTACGATAAAAGAAGAATCCCAACATATCTTATAGCAAATGTTCCAACATTGATTACTAACGAATTGAGGATTAGTGTTAAGCAAGATACGGTGGTAGCAACATGAAATGTAAACAAACATTCACAATCCTATTTAATATAGTGCCAACACATGGTACATGTCACATGTACCTTACATTGAACATTCACAAATTAAATTGCTCTTAATTTTTGTAAGAATTGTTGTGAAAAGATTTGTGAGGCACATCTTCAATATATTAACAAGAAGTGAGGACAAGTGAAGCTCAAGAGGAGACAAAAGATAGGTCAAACTTCATTTTTTTTTCAAAATGGTTCTCTTTTGGGCATGTATTAAAAAAATCAATAAGTTCATTTTTTGGTGCATGGTCATTCTTCTTGGTCCACATTTGGTTTACACGTAGTAAAAAATCTAGTGGCGGAGGGAGGCGAAGCCTACAACCCCGGGACTGGGGCGGAGGTCCGCTTCGCCGCCCTCGCCGGCGGAGGGTGGACAGGGTCTGTTCCTGGCGGATGAGATTCATCCGCCCCGCCTGGCGGAGCGGCGCACAAGCGCTCATGTGCGCGGCACCATTGCTTCACTCTCTTCGGCTGTTACATAGCTTGGCGTTATGCCTGAACCCTCATCTATCGCACTGATCAAGCAATCCACTAAATAAATCTTGTGTTCAATCCCCTGCTCACCACCCTCACCGATGGCTTTCAGTCGTGATTCGTACACTAGGTATAGGTAATCCATTGCATGCAAATCGGCGGCGGCCCCAGGGTGGACCCCGAAAACATGCTTGCCATGCTTGTGAAATAACTTACATACACATCATACATCCATCACAAAGGGCATAAACTGCTCATTGGTTTTTTTAGGAATTTCAATAAGTAGTAAGGTAGAGGGTGCTTAAACCAACACTTTAAGCTATTGCACATACATATGGCTATGTGGTTGATATATAAAATATATATTCATATTAGTTGTGAACCCTTTGAGTGGTCCACCACTCTGCGGGATCACTTTTAGTTAGAATGTTAGCATTAAAAGTTAGAATTGATAGGGAATTTAGGAAAAATTAGTTCATTTAGCATTTAGCCTAGAAGAAGGAAGGTCAAAATGAAACTAAGTAGTGCTAGAAGATAGCAAAGTAGAAAAAATGTGCTAGCTAGTAAAAACAACTAGCTAAGCAAATATTAGTAGATGCTAGTTATTAAGCAAATGTTAGTAGATGCTAGCTAAGCAAGTGTTAGTTTATTAGTTAGTGTGAGGCACACAAGACTATTAGAGGTGTTTTACGTAAGAAGATAAAATCGGCGTGAAGAATTTTGAAGACAAAAAAGAAAGAGAGCAAGGGGGATACTTGCCCACTTGCCCCCTTGCCAACTCGATGGCGGAAAAATTAGAAAGATTTCTAAAGGTTTTTTGTCGGAGCCACCTCGGCGAGAGGGTGGCAACCTCAACCGGGAAAACCCCCGAGCCAAAATTTCGGGAAAGGGTTTGAAAAATGGATCCGGTGGAGGAGGGGTCCAACCCTTTTGTGAGAGGGTTTAAAAACCCCTCCTTCCACCTTGTAGCTCTCTCTCTTTCTCTAGTTTTTGGGCGAAGCCCTGCTTCAATGTAGTTAGGAAAAAATCCTTTAGCATGTATTCTCAATGGTCTAAAAGAAAGGCTTGAGAACCTCCTCTACTCTCTCTCTCCTAGTTAGGTTGTGTGTTTATTAACACACCAACAAAATTATTCCTTCTTTTGTAGAGGTAGGTTGGATGGTAGAGTTTTGAGTAGAGGCATTATAGACCTCATCTGCCAATGCCCTGAAGGCTTAGTTCAAAAGCTAGAACAACATACTTATCATTTTTCTCTTAGAGAGATTTCATATAGCCATCCATAGCCGTTTCCCATTTGTGATTTGGTTGAGATGACAATTAGTTATGGATTTTCAAAGATGGAGTAGAAAAACTGGGTGGTCTTGTGGGTAGCGGCTGCTGGATCAGACCTGCGAGCCCAATAGGAATTTTAATTCCAAGAAATTATATTTTTCCCAAGTAGAACTTTTGTGTAGCTTTCCAAAATGGCTTAGAACATTTGATTTGAGCATGATTTGAATTAGATATGAATTGTGCAAGATGGGACACATAGTTTGAGAACTTTTGGTTGACTGCTGCATTACAGAGGACCTGCTGGGTTCACTTCGGCTTACCTTTCTAATCACATATTTTTATCAAATACATATTTTTAATATCTCTCCAGGGTCATATAGAACGTTTGATTTGACTAAGATTTGAATTAGATATGAATTGTTGAAGGCGAGATACATAGTTTAAGCCTTCTTGATTGACTGCTGTGTTACAAGGAGTCCGCTGAATTTCTATTAGCTTAACCTGCTGATGTCATAATTTTTTCTAGTTAGAGCTTGTTCATAGCTTTCCAATGGTATAAGGAAAGCCTAGATCCAAGTAGTAGGGAATGTGCTATGAATTTTTGAAGTTAGAAGGTAGATAGGTGGGTTGGAAGGGTCGGTTGAATCGACCTCACACTTCCAACCCTCATAACTTTTGCATTTCTTATCCGATTAGAGTGATTTTTAGATCATTGGAAAGATAATTTGGTGCACTAAGTATAAATATTATGCTTAGGATTAAATTACAGGGCAGAATAACACTTTATATTTTAATTGTTAACTAAGGTACGCTTACTACCAAACTAGTTACAAAGAAGGAGGCAAGGTCGACGCTCGGAAAGTGGAGCAAGGAAGGAGGTAGCGGCTCGGCCTACATCAAGCCCAAATCAACCGAGGAAAATTGAGGTAAATTAACTAACCTTAAGCCTTCCATTTAGGATTGGAGGGAGCACGGCTAAGGTACGCATCTCTAAACCCACTCACCTATCTCGTAAGGTCAAGTGGCTTGACCACTTGACCGCCAAGGGAGTACCCAATTCCATTGTTTTCGGGGCCCTTGGTATGTTTTGTGGTAGTAGCTTCATTTATTAGCAAGTTTCGTGTGTGGTAAGTCGGATTAATCACCGACACGACCACTCTGAATGTTGTTGGTGGAAAGGTGGGGTTAATGACCCGCGAATCCACTATTATGTTGTTGGCCCCATAGATTGGGAGTAATGGCCCCAATTTATGAAGATTGCGCAACAGGTTGAACCTACAGGTCGCCCGTCACCCTGGTCCCATTGAGTTGCATTTCGTGGTCTATCCAGTGTAAACACATTTAACAATCAAAACATACAAAATAAATCGTAAACCCTTGTTGGCAAGAGACCCGAGGTAAGGGGTGATGCCTAATATGTTAATGTAGTAAGTTAGGACGTGCAAACAAAAGTAAGTAATTAAGAAGGAATTTGTGTGAAGGGTGGAACTTAGGCCAAGTTCCCCCGCTTAGAAAACTAAATAGAACTAAATAAAGAAATAGGAAGAATTGAATGGTCCATCAAATTGTCGTTATTCCGTTCGTTGAGTTAGGGTGGTATGAGTCACACCCGGTTGGGTGTATCAGAACCATCCCAATTCACAAATTAGGATTGCCTTGGTTTCAAGGCTGGTGCGTCTGCGCGTAGAATAGGTTGTAGGTTAAGGTTAGAACTAGATATGAAATTGGTTAGTGGAGTTTAAAGCCACACTAGTAAAAAACTAAGGCCTAACCTCCGGAGGTACTACGACGCATATTTAATCTCCCTTAAAAATCTAACTACTCACGTTATACACCTATCATCCGGGTTCGGCTTGGGCGCCTGCAAATGCAGGCCACCTTCACCGAAGGGCTTGTGTGATACTTTTAGGCTCCCTCGAAAGGGGGTGGCCCAAAAGTACCACATTAGTCTTTGGTCTAAACATAGGTATCAAGAAAGAAAAAAATATGTTTAGTCTTAATTGAATATTTGATGAATATTCAAAGTCAAAACTACTAGCTTCCTTATACCAATCCATAGGTCCCGTGTATGGCAACCTCGCATATGATGAGGACCCCCACCTTCATTGCCTAGAACCAACACAACATAGCTGGGTACTAGACCCAAACTACATCAAAGCCCAAGTAGTAATGGTATGCAAAGCCACACGGCTACCTCCATGATCCCTCCCGGTTCGCTTGCAAAACCATCACCTTGCATCCCAGGAACCGACCCCCTTTGCATCCCGGGAAATGACCCTTTTGTGCTTTGTGGGCCTACCTCCTTGGCATTGTGAATAGAATGACTAGAATAGGCATTGACAAGCCACCCTAATCCCACCTTGAACCAACCCGAGATAGAGTGGAGCCCGTTACATACCCTACATGAAGGTCATGGAGGCCGCTATGAGGGCATCGCCAGCCCTGTCCCTTCAACGGCAACTACCGTGAATAGGTAGCCCGGGCTCGGGCCAACGGGCTCGGCACCCAGCCCGCTATGCACCGGGTCCCGCTAAAGGGACTCCCGCTCTCAGCATAATTTTTGACTTTGCCAAGAGACCTTGTCCTCCCGCTACGAGGCCACCATGGCACACCAAATGGCGGGAAAGCCACGCAAGGGAAGAAATTTCAGTGCCGATGAGGAGAGAAGCTTGTGTAGGAGTTTTCTTGCTGTTTCGCAAGACCCAATTTGTGGCAATGGTCAACGCAATTCTGCATTCTGGGATCGCATCACCGCTCATTTCAATCATAACAAACCACGCTCAAATCCTGTGAGACCAGCTGGGTCGCTAGAGACAAAATGGGGTCAAATCAAACACGATGTGGGCAAATTTTGTGGGGCGTACAAGCAAGTGTTTGATTGCAGAGAGTCCGGCGCCTCCCTTGACGATGTTGTTGACAAATCGCTCCAATTTTATCGGGATAGGCATCCCAAGCACCAAGAATTTGCTTACTTGCATTGTTGGCATGTTTTGAAGGAGATTCCGAGGTGGTGGGATTCCCCTGTGGATGTGCAAAGGCGATCAGCGGAGATTAGCCCTAGAGGGCAAAGCATGGGGAAGTGGAAATCTCCTTCTCCTCCGACAATTGTTGGTGAGGTTGGCACCTCAGATGAACGAAGTGCCGAAGAAGATGAGGTCGTTGTGGCAGATGAACCTGTTGCGGGGAGGTTTGTCGCCGCGAGTCCCACTGGGTTTCCCCCCCGTCCCACCAGGCCGTAGGGGTCGAAGTCGGCGAAGGTGGATTTGTTGCAGCAGAAGAAACGGGAGAAGGTATTGGCCGCTCAAGCCCGAGCTACTGAAACTATGGCTGAAGCAAGCCTTCGCAAGGCTAATGCACTGCAGGACCAATGTGCATTGTCCCTTTTCACCATGCCCTTGGAAGAGGGCATCACCGAGGAGGCTAGAAGGTATTTCACCCTCCGTCGGCAGGAGGAGATTGAAAGACTGGAGCGCCGAATGAGAGTGGAGAGGCGTGCTGCGGAGCTAGAGGAGCTTGAACATTCGAAGCTCATCAAGGACCGCAACCTGGAGTCGAACTCGCGAAGGAATCGCGTTGCAGTCCCTGTGGTGCCCTTCGACACCACTGCACCACCCTGGGCACCCTCTCCGACCAATTTGGATTCAAGCGCTAGAGTTGCGGATGATACTCCTCGCAATTTGCCCGTCTTCACAGGTGAATGCCGAAACCCTGGGGTTGACATTCTTGGGAGTAGGGTTTCCTGTTGTTTGGTTTGATTACGGGTTTAGTTTTAGGGTGCTGGGATTGTTGGTTGTGGGTTTAGGGCGTTTTTGGGTTTAGGAATTCGCCGAATGCTGGGAATCCATTGTCGGACCTGGTCACCGCTACCTCGGAGACGATTCAAGTCTGTGAAGCTGTGATGCTGGAGGCAACACTCTTTCGTGGACTCCCAGAAACAGATATTCCACACCCTTATCAACAACGCCACGCATAAATGCAACCCTCTCCTGCTGTTGAAGCACAACGTCGAATTCGTGAAGAGCAGGTGAATTTCCTGGAGCTGAGTAGGTGGCTACAACTGCTCATTACGAGTTTTTGGGCTTCGAAATGTCTCTTTTATAATGTTCAATGCTTGAACTGGATGCTTTTGGCACCTTGTTAGTTGGAGACAGCCATGAAGGCGATGTGAACAATTGGTCATGTATGTGCTCATCTGTACTGTGTGGTAGGGTTCAGCTTTCTTTGATTAGAGATGACTCAACATAATCGTGGTTGGTATGTCAGGATGCGTGCACACGCAAGAAGGGCAAGAAGAACAAGTCCAAATTTTCGAAGAAGAAGGCACCTTCACGTACCGATTCCAGCATTCCCATTTTCAGCCTTGAGGACATCGAGGAGGGCATGGAGGGTACGTCAACCTCTTCGTAGCAAATCCACTCACCTCTCTTTGCTCTCAACTACGTGATCTGTTCTTTAGGGTTCTTCTTGGTTTAGAATACATTGATATTGTTAAGTGTTTGAGCTGAATTTTGTCTGCTTGGTTTACAGGTCTAGAAGACGAGAAGGCATCACTTGTGTCCACCAAGAACTTCGAAAAGAGGTTTGGTCAGTCACCAGTATTTGTTGCCTCCACACTGCTTGAAAATGGAGGTGTCCATCACTCCGCCAGCCCAGGGTCGCTCCTCAAGGAAGCTATTCATGTCATCAGCTGTGGTTACGAAGACAAGACAGAATGGGGAAAAGAGGTTAGTAAGACCAAACTTGCAACTCAAAGCATATCTTTACACATCCTCAGCCTGATATTGCTTTGGGGTAGCAATTGTGTCCCACATCGTGCCCAATGTTTGTGGTCGTTGTGTCTGATGTAATTTCCTGTGATGTGGCAGGTTGGATGGATGGTTTCCAGATTGAGGTCGTCTCAAATGCTTGGTGAGACTGGCGTATATCAACACAACAATTTACCCCTTGACATCTTGGTGGAGAACATCTCAATCAGGTGACAAACACAACACACCAGAATACAAAACCACTTTGTGGATTAGTCTTTCTTGCTTGCTTGCTTGTATTCAGTAAGTGCAGCCCGTATTGGGAATGCATACCTATATGGAGGTAGATGAGTCCTTCGTATGGAGTCTCTTACATTCGGTGCAGTCGACACAAGTTCGTGACATGAACAATGCATTTGATTAAGGATGTCACGGAATAATGTGGTGTAAGATTGTAGCGTGCACATCCATTGTACATGTGGATTGGTGGAACCCTTATTGGGGAATGCATACCTATGTGGAGCTACAACCTTCATATGGACTATGTTTTATTCGGAGTATTCGACATAAGCTCGTGACATAAGCAATGCATTTGAATAAGTATGTCACTGAAAAATGTAGTGTAGGATTGTAGCGTGCACATCGATTGTACATGTGGACGTTCCTGAGTCGGTGCGGCCCTTATTGGAAATGCGCACTTATATGGAGTTATAACCTGCATATGGACTCTCTTATGCTTGGAGCTCGTGACATAACCAATGCGTTTGAATAAGGATTCACGGAAAATGGTAGTGCAGGATCCTAGCGGGCGCATAGATTATACATGTGGATTGGTGCAGCCCTTATTCGAAATGCATACCTAAATGGAGTTATAGCCTTCATATGGACCCTCTTATGCTTGGAGCTCGTGACTTAAGCTCATGATATAGCCAATGCATTTGAACAAGGACGTCATGGAATAATGTAGTGCAGGATTGTAGTGGGCATATTGATTGTGCATTTGGACGTTCCTGAGTTGGTGCAGCCCTTGTTGTATAGCCTTCATATGGACTATTTTATACTCGGAGGATCGACACAGACACATGACATAAGCAATGCATTTGAATAAGGATGTCACGGAAATGTTGTGCAGGATTGTAGCTTGTACAACGATTATACTTGTGGACGTTCCTAACACAGTTAATGAGAGGTGGTGGCAACTTGGCACAATCTGATTAGAGTTGAAATTTCTACACAGCCAGCAATGCTAGAGCTTCATATTACTGTTCTCTGTAATTGGAATAGTGCTTCAAATATTTGGTCAAATCTGTGTGTAGTGAGTTGGCATCAGTTGTATACATTAGAAACCTGGAGAATGTGGGGAAAGCCTTCAATCTAAAGGTAGCTCTCTTGTGTCAATATATATGCAGGTCGACAAGCAAAGGGTTGGGGTTCTTATTGGTACTGGCATGGGTGGGCTTACGGTATTCTCAGATGGTGTCCAAGCCCTAGTGGAGAAAGGCTACAAAAGAATTACACCATTTTTTATTCCTTACGCCATCACCAACATGGGTTCAACCCTGTTGGCTATTGACCTGGGGCTCATGGGGCCGAACTATTCGATCTCCACAGCATGTGCAACCTCCAACTATTGTTTCTACGCTGTAGCAAATCATATTCGGAGAGGAGAGTCAGATATAATGATTGCCGGAGGCACGGAGGCAGCAATTCTCCCTATTGGCCTCGGTGAGGGTTTTGTCATGGGTGAGGGTGCTGGTGTTTTGGTGAGTTACAAAGCACACTCATATTTATCTGTATCATATTGCAAGAAATTCTAGTTGCTTGTATTGCCAGCCAGAGTGGTTGATGTATATCTTCTTTTAAGGGACATCAGTGAGTACTTGAGATTGCCCACTCACTTTTAAAGCACTAACTGATCTCCAGGTGATGGAAAGTCTGGAGCATGCATTGAAAAGAGGAGCACCAATTAGCACAGGGCTGGGCTGAATGGCTTTGAAGGTAAGATTGCTGCTGAACTCCTAAGCGTGTCAACTAAGTGGCATCATAGACGTTCCATACTTTTCATTTTCATTTTCAAACATGCTCAACAGGGATGATATTTCAATAATTATGTTGAACAAGGTAGAAGTTGAGATTGATATCATTAGCCTTTACAGGACATTCCCAACGTGTGACAATCTTGTGTGTAGAACTGCATCAAAAACTAACATCATGATTGTCCTTGCAGTTCCTAGGTGGGGTGAGGCAGATACCAATGGTAATTAGCCTTTACAGGATATTGACTTGCTACTGCGAAGCGAGAAGACTGTGGTGCCCAAACTTGACACATGGTATGTGTAGTTTATGTAGAAGCAATTTGCTTTGTATTGTTGTTGTTCGGTATTTGCTTGCCATCTCATTTCAGTGAATGCTACGCCAAACTCCCTCACAATTGTCTCCAGAAATGCGCATTTTTTGTCCCAGCCGATCTGTGGTCGATTAGTACTAACTAGCATTGGTTGTTTAATTGCAGATTGCTCCACGTACGGACAGAATGCTCTACGCAGGAAGGCATACTCCTGGAACACTCGTCGCTTCTTATGGTGTTTGACATTCGTGTAACTTGCATGTGATTGCAGGAGATCAAGAGGACTCGAACTGGGGTGACACATCGGCAATCCCGGACACCCAAGTGGCTGCAGGGGAGTCACAACGCGACGAGACGATCGGTGGCAGCGAAGACAGAAGACTTGAAGGACCTAGTCAGTGTAGAACTTTTAGAGCAGGGTTAAGTGTAGAAGTGCCACAAACTGATTATGTGTGCTCCCAGCCTAGTGCATTTGGACATACAAATGTTATGTATGGTTTGCATAGTGTAGGTTTAAGTCAAAATCAAGGTGCGTTTAGTGAGAATCACATGATGGGTTACAGAAATGGTGGGACTAGCCTAAACCTCAATGCCCAATTTTTTTCACAATAAAGAGAGTCTCTTATTATCAGAATTCAAATTTGCAGCCCTATGGTGTAAATCTAAGTCTGCAGCCCTCCTTTCACCATCCACAAGTGTTCAATGAGATCATTGCGCAAAGCAAAGTGTGCCTCAACATTCTCAAGTTCCCTAGTGCCTGATCGCAACTCTCGAAATGATAGCGGATGCCTCACCCGCTCAACCGGAAGGCCCCAATCACCAAAAGCCTCTAGTGACAATCCTTGCTCATCTTCTATGATCATGTTGTGCAAGATTATACATGCGATCATGATATCTTCAATTATGACAAGATCCCATTGTCGGACGGGGTTTTTCAAAATTTCAAACCTCGCTTGCAATACGCCAAAGGCACGCTCGACATCCTTTCGGGCACCTTCTTGGCACTTAGTGAAGTGCTCTTTCATCTCCCCAATTGGCTCATGGATCGGTTGCACGAAGCACGCCCACGGCGGGTAAATGCCATCTGCAAGAAGGTAGAATCGAGGGTAGACATGTCCATTGACTTGGAAGCTGAGATCGCGGCCTTCTCCTCGAAGTAGGTTGGAAACAAGAGGTGATCTATCTAGAACATTGATATCATTATTTCCCCCGGGGAGTCCAAAGAATGCATGCCATATCCACAAGCTTTGATCAGCTATGGCCTCGAGGATAATAGAGCAGTTCTTGTCCTTGTCCTGGAATTGCCCTTGCCACGCAACCGGGCAATTCTTCCAAATCCAGTGCATACAATCAATGCTCCCAAACATACCGGGGAAGCCATGGGCCTCATTGATGGCCATTTGGCGCTCAAAATCTTGACGTGTGGGCTGCCTCAAGTAAGTGGACTCAAAACATACCCGCACTGCCTTTACAAACCGGTGCATGCTCTCATGGGCTGTGGACTCCCCCAATCTACAATACTCATCGCACGCGTCTGCAGGCAATCCATACGCAAGCATCCTCAATGTTGCGGTGCATTTTTGCAATGTGCTCAATCCCAACCTACCAACTGCATCAACACCTTGGACAAACCATGGATCACATGTCGCCACTGCATCCATAATGGAAACGACAATTCCCGTCTCATTCTAAATTGCCTACGGAAATGAGTCAGACCATAGGTGGGATTCTCCGCAAAGTAATCCTGATACAAGAGGTTATGGTATGCTTCTGTCGCGCACCTCTCCATGAGGAGTGCCCGAAACACCATGGGCACAAGGGGGACCCCGGAGTGACACCCGGGACTTGTGGCGCTGTTGGTGAGAGGGCCCAAGTGATCCTAGTGTGGGTGAGGGCCCCGGGCGTTGGGAACGCCTCCCACCCACGAAGACTAGGAGGCACAAGGGTAAGGCCATGAGCTATGCGTAGCTCATGGCGTGGTGATTCTAGAATGCTCAAGAACACCTCAATCGGAGGTGTGAGCTAGGAGTTATGGCCATTTGAGTGGGGCGCTGTCCCGGGACAGCGCCCTGGTACAGCAGTGCCTGGGAGTGATTCCCGGGACTGCAAAGGTTCAAACAGGCATAACGTCCTCAATACTTGTCCGAATGGGGCAAGTGAGGAGTCCATCGGCATCTACGTGAAGCGTAGATGAAGATGGAGTGGTTGGTTGTTATGATCAGACATCATACAAGGAAGTTATGATGGTCTGAAGCTGCTAGGGGGTTCTAGGCCCAGCAGCTAAAGGAAAATGTCCACTTGGCCCCAACTCTTGGTAGAGAGACAAGAGGTTGGTTGACGGTGGGGTAGGGGCCCCGCGTGAAGTCCTAGAGGCTTATATGGGTGAGGTGGTGTGGCCTCACCCACCCGAGGCCGAACGGCACGGCCTCCATGGGCTTTGGCCCATTGTGAGGCCATAGTTGCCTAGTATGCTTCGGGTTGTTGTAGTGTTGCTCCGGCAACGCGATGATCAACATAAGATTGGACTTCCATGGATGGAAGTCCACATCTAAGGATTGGTTACCGATTAAAGGGGTGAGTCCCGAAATCAAAGTAGGAGGGTTGGTTCCCCTCCTATGAACTAATGGTCCGGGGTTAGAGGAGCTAACCATTAGCATGGCGGTATGCGAAGGGTTAGCGACTCGTAACCTTTGCTAGAATTGAAAATTGGCAAGATGGTCAAGGGGGGGCTAGCAAGGGTTGCGACACGTGGTATCAGAGCAGGGTTCCAAGTTTTGAGCTCGCACTTTGAGGGAAACATGGGTATCAAAAATGCGGGTTATGATGGTGAGCCCGGGGTTTCCAAAAGGTTGTGAGGCTCAAATTGGAACAAGGATCATGTGCAAATGGAGTTTGACCATACCATTGATTTTAATGGTAATGGTGGGCATGAGGGTGGATTCGGTGAGGAAAATGGAGGTGTCCTTTGAAAGGGCTCCCGCAAACCTCAAATAGTATTTGGGGCCTAGAATACCGAATGCACCCAAAACCTTGGAGGGTATTAATGTTGGATTGAAATTTCAATTCGAGATGCTTCGAAGGTTCGGATGTTGAAATGAACTTGGTGCTAATGAGGCACCCGGGGCCTCTTAAGGCCTATGTGCGCTATTCAAACGCACAAATGAAGGATACACCTAAAATGGACGAGCTTTCTAAGAAATGCATCGTTTTAGGTGGGGTTTTAAAAGCGGGTGGTGGATGCCTTGTTTAAGTCCCCAAGGCTTCTTGAGGACATGGTGGGGATCATCAAGTTTGCAAGATCATTGAATCCGATGGTCCCGAAGAAAAGTTTGGCGGCGCATCACCACAAGTGGCTTTAGCCAAAGTTGGTCCCAAAGAAATGAGTGCAAATTGTTTGGTTCATTTTACTTAGGCAAAATATGTTGGTGCCGCTAACGGAATGTTGAAAGGTGGCTTTATGCTTCCAAGGCAAATCATACTCATGCCGCGGACGGAATGTTGGAAGGTGGGTTTGTCCTACCAAGGCAATTCATGTTCGTGCCGCATATGGAGTGTGGGAAGGTGGCTTTGTGCTATCAAGGGAAAACATGTTTGTTTTGTGGACAAATTATTGGAAATTGCTTTTGTGGCACTAAACCAATTCGTCCCACGGACGAAATGTTAAAAGTTGGCTTTGCGGACCGAGCCAAAACATATTGTTGCGGTGGACGGAGAATTAGATGGTGGCTTTGTGGCCAAGGCTAGTAGCCTTAAGCCAAGGCCAAGTCATGTATACCTTGAGGCTCAAATGAATGGGAGATATGTCTCATGAGTTGTCAAAGAGGCAACGGACTCTTTCATGAGCCGAAAGCTCACAAGGGGGTTGGGGCTCGCAGACGGGTAGAGCTGGCAAGCCCACCAAAGTACGGTTTGCAAAGGGCGAACCGCATGAAGCAAAGGAGGCGGCGATGCATGTAACCTTTTGATGTGGGACATTAGATTTTTGTCAACATTTCACTCTATGTGAAATAAATGAGGTGCATGTCATTGGAAAGGTCACCTTCTTTGAAACTCACATGAGAGATGTGAGGTGCAAGCCGGTGTGCTTGCGGTGCATTATGATGTGTCATAATGGCAAAAACACTATATTCGTTAATCGGAGACTTTTGAAAGTCTCAAAATTAAATATGCCCATAGTTTGGGATGCCAATATTGTGGGCATATAGAATATTGGGAACATCAAGAACATGATGATTTATAAATTCGCATGCGCAGAATATTATCATTACTAAAAATAGAAAGTCTCAATTACAATGAAAACGTGTAGTCCATGTAAAAAATAACAATGGACTTTTAAAAACAAATTGTTTTTGTCATTTTAGAGTTTAGGGTGCCCATCCCAAAAGTAAGGGTCTTATAAAATTGGATGACACATCCCAAACATATGCCACAATGGAATGTGACAAGTCTACTAAGTCTATTAAAAACCAAGCTTGCTAAGCTCACATGCCTCTCGCCATTAACTCCCACCTAGTATGTTATGTTTACCCATCGCCATCTTCTGCTTCATATCCATTGTCCGAGTCATTTTCCGCAGCTGCAATACGTGCCAAATTGTCCTTGGCAAAATCTATATGTTTTTGGGGGATGGTCATTGATTCTGTTTTGGAACCTTTGCGCGGCTTCCAAGCATAAAGTATAGTATCCGTGTTTATCCAAACCGGTTTGTACGCTGAGTCCACTGTCCACTTGAAATTCTTTTTGGTGTCCCAACCTAAATAAGTGCGAAGCACGTTCTGGTCTTTAGTGCTTGGACGGCAATATTCCACCTCAATTTGACGAAAGTTGGGGCTAGTTCGAACAAAATTGGGTGAAGACAATGCTTTCACCAACCAAATTGGTTTGGGATGCTCCTCATCCCCAGCTCGTACGAGCACCATATAACCTTCGTGGCAATCAACCCCAACACGAAACGACAGTGCCAGTCGATTGCGGGCAGGGCCAACGTAATGTTCATCCATTGCGAACTCTTCACGAACGTCTCCATTGCTGAAAAACATGGTGTCGGACTCGACAACCGTCAAACGACTTTGTGGCCAAAACCCTTGTGTCAAAGTCGTACGGATGTCGCCATCAACTGTCACTAGTGCCGAGCAAATGCGATCCCAATATGAAATCAATGGTTCATGAGTATCTCTAACACGTCTAGTGATGTCCTCCTCACACAACTCCTTCCAATATTCAATGAATCCGGATATGCTTTTGATGATCTCCGGTCCATTCCTCATGGGGTCGGGTTTACAATGCTTTGGATCCCCATCCGGGAGCAAACATTTCCCATCATTGTCTTGACGCCATACGAGTATACCATCATCCGGGCCCCAATTAGGAGATGTGCACAAAAGCTTCAATTGCATGGCCGGGAGACCATCATCCCTCATATAGAATCGGAATTGTTGTGCTTTGGTGTGTCCCACCAAACGGTCCCCTCCTTTCAACATGTATGGCTTGATGAAGGCCTTAAAATCTGGTACTTCCTCGATCATGTGCGGAATCACCGGCATATGGTCCAAATCCATATACGATTTCATAAGAAGTGGTATGGTTGGAAAATCTTCCTCATGCAACTTCATGCTCCACCGTCCGAAGGACGCATCAATGTCGTCATGTGTGTGTCCCACCATCAAGAAAGACACAAACACCTCCTTGAAGATATCTTTTGCCACAAGCAAAGACCAAAAACAAAATACGTATCGACATTTGTTGTCCTTTGCGCAATTATCAAGTTGAACGTGGAGAGTTGGAGGCAAAGGTTTTGCACAAATAAGCTCTCCGGATGCTTCCGGCAATGACGACATACAAACCTCCTTACCCGCAAGCACTGCCTCATAAAGGGGTGTCGTTCCACACCCATCAAACAATGCACGTGAAGACTGTATCGGCGGTTTCTCTAGATCGCGCAAAAGTTTTGCAAATGAACCCACCGTGTGGTTAGCATCGCCAGGGTAAAAATCCAAACCATAATGGGCATATTTTACGTCCCCATGGCCGTGGGCAATCATACCTATAAAAAACAAACGATGGGTTAATCTCCAAAAAAATGAAAAGATCACTGAAGTAGAATATTTGGAAAAACCACCCAATAAAATAGGATTTAGGGTGAAAATAGGTTTGTGATGCCATACAAACCTGTTACAGATACGGGTAACTTGAAAAGACCATCCGTGGCCTTTATTTTGCGAGCATAACAAGGGCATGCGGTCTTCGAGTGGTCCATTTTATCATGGATAATTGTTAGAACCTCTGTAGGCCTCATTATGGACAGAGCACGGTTCTTGTAGTAATCTTGACAGTGAGCCTCTTGGTTGTTGACATGTTCAATATATTTTGTTTGATGCCTGATATGAGACTCAGTACCTATGGGGTGGGCATCTCGAAGACCTTTGTATTTTTCACACGTCGTGCACCTCGCGAACTTGTCACCAGGTCTCTTCAAAATGTATTCTGCAAATTGTTGGTTTTTAATGACACTCAACTTGGACAAAGAAATGGGCCCACAACCCACTATGCGACCCACTTCGTTGATATCCGTTAATATGTTCTTCCATTTTGTGCCCGTGGGCAACACCATTTGAACAACTTTCTCCCCTGTCGACAATGTCCTCGTCTTGTGGGGCATTGCATCGGCCAATGGCACTATGATCGTGGAGAGTGTGGCGGAGGCTTGGAGTGTAGCCTCCCTAGGTTTCTTTGTGCCCGCATTGCCATGAAATCGAGAGCGACGACCCAATGATGAATACTTTCTAAACCTATAAAAGTCAGCCTTGGAGACGGCATGAATGGTATACCATGCGGTACAACACACTTCCACATTCTCGAGGGTCACCACCTTATGGCCATAGGCATCAAGGTGCAAATTTCTATGGACCTCGAGTTTCTTTGCTGACCTCATACGAAAATCCGCGAGCCACATCTCCTGACGCAAAGACTTAATTTTTTCGCGGGGGAAAAATTGGCAACATCTTTTTGCACAACAGTCCTTGGCGGACACGAGACGGATAGAATCGTCTCCTATTATGCGATCCCGTCGACGCTCTTTATCATCAGGAGGCGCGCGGCTAGAATCATATCTACGGAGGCCTTTGCGAGGACGAGTGTTGGAAACCAAGGTTGATTGAATTTGCTCATGCCGTCGCCCATGATCCCACAAGCTTACTTCTTCATGGAGAACCCGATGAAGGGGCCATCGGCGCAATGAAAACCTCCAAGTCACAAGGACCTCAAGCGGAAGCAAAGAATTCAAGATGCACACCCCAACATCATGGAGACCAAGTGGATTGGCATCAACACATTCACGGGGATCGGAGTTTCTACATATGCCATTTGCCACCGGGACACCTAGATCATTAAGTAGAACCACATCAAGGCCCACCCATTTCTCCCTACCATATCCTGCACACAAAGGAATGTCATCGTCGTCCACACCGGAATGTAGAGAACTGTCGTGCACTTGAAAAAAATCATGAGAGGATGTACGCAATGACACACCCTCCACGTTTGTATCGTCAAAACTACACGCGGATGAGGATGAAATTTCACATTCACGAACGGAGGACGACATGTCTGTTGACAACTCCAGAGAACTACCACCCACATGCATCGCCATCCCACCTACAAAAACCAGAGGCACCAAGAGACCCAAACGTAAACGAAAGAATGACAGCCAACATGGACGACATTCAACGCAGCATGTCAAATCAGTCAAGTTCTAAATACCAACGTCCGTTCGTATACGACTGCAATAGTGAATGTGCCTGTGTGTGGAAGTCAATAACTTAGAAAGACTTTCAAAGTGCTATCATATTGATCGCTGATGGAATTTACGAAAGTGCGTTCGTTAATTACAGACCATCGACCTGCATGAGCAGAACGTACAAGTTTTTTACACGAACGTACGTTCGTATAGCATAGGATGAATGAGTTTGGGTATAAAGGTTTATAAACGAGGAGTTTTTTCTGGAAACCAGTACAGAACTCGCATGTTGTATTAACGAGAAAAATTTGTAAACCACAACTATCCCGAATTTCCAAGAGTATATCGGGACAAAATAGATATCATGTTTACGAACGCACGTTCGTAAAACCACAGCAATCACTATCTGCAGGTGTACACCAAGAAATCATAGATGGCGTACTTACGAACGCACGTTCGTAAATGAACAACCATTATATCTATAATTGCACATACATAAAAGCGTAGATGCCACATTTACGAACGCACGTTCGTAAATGAACCACCATTCGCATTGCAAATGATTTATATACATGTGTCACACTGTCGACTCTGGTATACTTTGGTAGTTACGAACGCACGTTCGTAAACCCACAACATTGCGTCCGATCCAACTGTGCTAGTGATGGGACCTCATACTTACGAACGCGCGTTCGTAAAACCACAGCAACCCCCATCTGAATGTATACACTAGGAAATCATAGATGGCGTACTTACGAACGCACGTTCGTAAATGAACAACCAGTATATTTATAATTGCACATACATAAAAGCGTAGATGCCATATTTACGAACGCACGTTCGTAAATGAACCACCATTCGCATTGCAAATGATTGATATTCATGTGTCACAACGTCGACTCTGGTATACTTTGGTAGTTACGAACGCACGTTCGTAAACCCACAACATTCCGTCCGATCCAACTGTGCTAGTGATGGGACCTCATACTTACGAACGAGCGTTCGTAAGTATCCGGTATTTGCGGCGGTATATGCGGGATATGCTATGTCGTGTACCTGTGAGGAGTACGGTTGGCGAACAGGAGGGTGGCTTGAGCGCGCTCCGACGACTCTCTAGAGCGCACACCTCCCGTCAGCCGCAGAAAAGAGCTCTCCCGTGGGGGGAAAAGCTTTAAGTACCTCCCCCCGGTGGTTCAAAATCTCTTGGATGCTCTTTAAAAAGCGGATTCCCGCCCCCTACCTAGACCTACCAATATGCCATTCCCGCCATGCCATTCCCGCCATGACCAATTATATAAATAGCATTTTGTATCCAACATGTATTGCATGCAAGCACATTATATTGGAAAAAAATGTAAATCGGTCGCACACCTTAGATGTAACCAAGGTCTGAACCACCAAATCTATATATATATACATATATATGTTTCATGATATTTAAATATTATGAATTTTGACATAGAAGATTAAATGATTTGCAACCAAGGTGTGAAGTCCAAGTTAATTAACAATTCATATCTAATACAATAATGGTATATTTGGTAATTGGAGACTATTTAAGAACGCACTTTAAATTTCAAATATGGACTTGTAATTACAAACTAAAACTTCCATACGTATAGTTTCCAAATCGGATACACCTTATATTAGACATAAAGACATTGAAGTGAACGAAATTATGAAACATAGTTACATGAAAATATTTGCACATGAAATGAGAAATAGACCCCAAAGGAAGGGAACATACCGAGAATTAATGGAACTTGAATCAATTCAATGGAAATACCATCCATAACTCTTCTTAACCTTGATATATAAAAGAAACTAAATTTAGAAACTAAATTTATATCACTCAATAAGGTGGGAGTGGGACTCATGGACCCATGAACAGAAAATCATTGACGCGTGAATTAAGAGCAAGAGCCTAAGACATGCAAGTTATAATAATATTAAGTATGGATTGTGTGATCAAATTGTATAATAACTATTAAGTTATTATTTCATCAAAACTCTTAAGTTTCAAGTTTTATTAATCACATAAACCAAATTTTTGTCTCAATTCAATTAATTTAGAATCTCCAAATGACAATCGGCATGATTCTCAATTATTACGATTGATATGAATCGAATAAAGCAATTTCCAATCCATCGAACATCGGTAGATCATTTTGACATGCCCATAGATCACAACATGGCCACATACAAGACTACCATGTAAGATACAAAGATGCAGGGATGTAGAGTTTAGGGTTGGTGATAGTGTTTAGGGTTTAGGGTTTAGGGTTTAGGGTTTAGTGTATTCGACCACATGGCTGCAATGCACAAGTTCAATCTAAAATGTCCTCAGATGAATGACGATAAACAAAATTCAAGCATGTTTACTAAGTTATTGAAGTTAATGTGATAGACGCATCCATTACATATAGGGTTTACAAATCATGAATTTAATGTGAACTCATTACTTATACATTCAAGTCGTTATAAGTGTTACATATTGTAGAATGTTTCATTCAATTAATAGTTAAGTTGAATTATATATACTATCGTTTATGTTTTTTTTGTATTAAACCTTAGGGTCCTCTTTTTAAAAACAATTAGTGTTAATTCTATAAATGTTCATGGTTTAGGGTTTTAGTTGTACAAGTGTTACTTGTACATTTTGTATAGTTGTTCTTTTTTAAACCCCCCCACCGAAGGCTGATTTTTCACAAAGGTTTTGCCCGTCCACGTCCAAAAACCTTGAATTGAAAGGCAAAAAAATTGCAACCCATCCCAAAACCGGTAATTATTTCTAAACCAACCCGTCCATGGAAAGGTTAAAGAAAAAACAACCCGTCCCAAAACAGGTAATTTCTAAACCAACCCGTCCATGGAAAGGTTAAAGAAAAAACAACCCGTCCCAAAACAGGGAATTTCTAAACAACCATATTAATACACATCGTTGGGGGTAGGGTTTTCATCGAATCCCTAGTACATGATGTGCAATGTGGAAATTGAATTCATACTCCCTATCTAGAAGATGCTTACAATGTATCCAAAGTAGATGAAGGGGATGTAGCATTTAAAATGCATGTTTTGTACTGGACTCCTTATGTTTATGTGATGGAGGCATATACATATTAAAAAGCTTGAAATTAACGTGCCTTTATTGCTTATACATCCAACTTAGATTATTTTCGTTAATTAGAGAGTTGGGAAAGTCTCAAACTAAGTGCAAATGGTGTAATATATAGTTGCATTTCTTATTGTGATGACATATATTTATGTCAAATCGGTTAGTGCCCCCCATGCAAATCACTTTATTAAGTCACATTGAATATATTTATGTGCTTTGATTACATTGAATTACTAAACCCCAATGAATTCCAACCCATCCCCCCCATCCACCCATCCCACACCCCATGCTATCTCCCCATCCCATCCCCTCATCTTCCTAGCCCGACCCATCCCTTCCCTCTTCAATGGGAAGCAGCCATGTGGCAGCTCGAGGGAAAACCCTAGAGGCGCGGGCTACCTCCCCGCGCCCCCTCCTCTCCTTCATCATTCTCATTTGGAGCAGAGAGAGGAGGAGCGCCGCGTTGGTTTAGAGTTTAGAGGCGAAGCTCTTGCAATTTTTAGTTTTGTTTGGTGCACTTCTTTTGTAGGCGCAAGTGTTGAGAGTTATTGACAGTCCCTTGAGAGTTGCAGCTTAAGAATAGAGAACTCGAGCTAGAAGAGTTGAAAGTTGGAGAGTTGAAAGTTTGTAGAGTTGAAAGCTTGAGAGTTGGAAGCTTAAGATTAGGATACTCAAGCTATAAGCTTGATAATTGCAAGTTTTAGAGTAGCAACTTGAGAGATACTGCATTTGAAGTTGCATATACATCAGAGTCTTAGTTAGGGTTTGTACATAGCATGCAACAACTAGTGTGAAGGCAATTTCAGTGGTGCAGAGGTGCATTTGACTTTCAAATCACCTTGCTTTTGTGGGGTTTCCTGGGGTTTTCAACAAGGGAGCAAGCAGCTTTTGGGTGTGTAAAATTTCAGAGTAAGCACAATATTCCTTCCATTCTCAAATCCTTCACAGTCTATATTTGTTCATTATTGAATGGCATGTGTTTTGGAAGTCAAGTTCGGATCCTCATTCTGAATTCTCTGTCACATTCCAAGTCTATATGTTTTGATTGTATTGTTTTTCTTCAATCTCACCTTTCTGACGAACACTTGCAGGCACAAGTGCAAGCTTTGCTGAGACACAGCAAGCAAGACCTTGCCATACGTATGTATACGAATTCGTATATGTACGGACACTATATTGTTATTATTAATTATATATATAAAAACAAACAACAGGCTCATTTACGAACGAGCGTTCGTAAATACCTCTACCGCGCACAATATACAACCATTTACGAACGCGCGTTCGTAAATGCATGTGCCGCGCAAAATATATACCATTTTACGAACGCGCGTTCGTAAAGATTCTTTGGAACCCAAGGACTACGTTTACGAACGTGCGTTCGAAACCCTAAATCCAAAATGGAGGGATATATCCATGCTGTAATTCATATAAGTACTTAAATCCAATCACAACACTAAAATTTAACTCAGTAGGTTATACAATATCGCATGACTTTACGAACGCGCGTTCGTATAGTTATGTACAAAATACTAATAAACATGTATCTCATATTACGAACGCGCGTTCGTGAAAGATGTGAACCAATGTGAATGCATTGGAAACCACCCTGAAATGCATAAGGCATTCAAAACTTCGTATTTCCAAAAACCACACTATGAAAATAGTATGCATGGCACGGTGTTGTTTACGAACGAACGTTCGTAAAAGCGATTCTGATTTGCTCTTGTGTGATGCAGATGGCTAAAGCTAGCAGAAACGCCATCGACTTGTTCGCAGTGCCAGTGGAGCGCCTTCCAGAGGGAGTCTCGGATACCAATGGGAACGACAACTATGTCCCAAAAGAAGAAGTCATGGCTGAGTGGACGGCCATCCCCACGAAGACCGACGAAGGGTTGTTTGCATTGCGATTCACTTATGAGCTGCAGACAAGGGCTGACCAACCAGACCAATGGGTGCAGACAAAGAATTGGGAGATAGAGTCCGTAGAGGCACAAGAAGACTTTGTTATTCTGGATATGAAAAATAAAAAAGACCATGTGAACCTCCTCTTAAACTACCTATTGCACCCATTCTCTTATGCTTATGCATGCAATAATGTCGCATCCGATGCGAAACATTTCAACCTGGATGCTCTCTTTACCAAATATGCCCTGAGTCAACACTGGACGGCGAGGAAGTTGACTGCCCTGACCTTGAATGTTTCGAAGTACAACAGTGTTGCCGCGGAGGCAAATAAAATAAAATAAAATCCGAAAAAACCAGCTGCTTCGGGGGCAGGAGGATCGAGAAGTGCTCCGCGGCCTGTGCATTCGGAGAGCAGGTTGACAGAAGGGCCCAGCAGACAATCCACTCCATCCAAGAGGTCGAGGGACGAGATGGAGAAGTCCGGATTGACGGAAGGCGCTGAGGTTAGCTCTCCGCCAGTGATGCCAACCCCTTTGAAGAATGGAGAAAACCCAGACGCTGCCAAAGCGACAAAAATCCTTCGAGACTTCAACAACTACTCCAAGGATTGCTGGCCTATGGGACGCCACTTCACTTTCAACGTGGATTGTTTCAAGTGCGAGAAATCCCCTAACAAGTGGGTGGTGAGGTCTTGTGAAAGCGGGGGGGTGAAGTGGCAGATTAATAATCTCATGAACAACGTCAAGTGGGATAGGCAGACCGTCTGCGTGATGCCCAAGGGTTTTTTGTCACGCCCCACAGAGAATGATTGGCCAAGAATCCAGAATGGAGAGTTCTGGATAATCGATGGACAACACAGTCTGGAGGCGTCACATATCATCCTAAAGGATGATAACTTCCAGCACGAGCTCAAGGCGGACCTGCGCTACTGGAAGGCGTTTTTGGTTTGGTCTGATGACTGGGACAAGCTCCGCAAAATATCTACATTTTTGAATTCCGGAAACAAGATCAAGGCATTCGAGGCCTCCTGGGCGGCGAATATAGTGGCGGCCAGAGATGTGTGGGTCGCGCACGGATGCCCGCCAAAAGAGAGGGAGAACGCCAAGACGCAATCTCCACAGTGGAAGGTGAGTTCACGAACGAGCGTTCGTAAAGCATATGTTGCATTAAACAATTTCTAAATTTTCCAACTTACGAATGTGCGTTCGTATTTAGTATTGAACACTGACGTCCTTGTATGTATGTTGCAGGCGTTCTGTGATGCGATGGTGGACAAATTCTCCTCCATCGACATGAAGTCCACGAGCACCAAATCAGTTTTGGAGCTCAAAGGTGAGCTCCGTCTGATTTGCTGCAACAGAGACACCTGGGAGTTGTGGACCCAGTTCTTCGACGCTCACAGCTCGGGCGATCTAGTGAACCCAGACACAGAAGAGAAGTACGCTCAAGAGAAGAGCGGAGAGGCCCCGCCTCTACTGCGAGAATTTTTTAGGGCCCTGCAAGGACTGACTGAATCAGAGTTGCAGCGTTGTGCGGTTCACGTTCTTGGGAACACCGTCGGAAGGACCATCCCTTATCCCAAGATATTTTTGAAGAGACCAAAGCACAAACCTGGCACGTACTCGATCAAAGAGTGGTGCGACCACAGGAAGTTGAAGACCGCTGCGATGCGGGAGATTAGCGGCCTATTGCTTGAGATGCACCTTTTTCAGACCGACGAGGATATCAACTGGGCGAAATGGAAGGAGTTCAAGGTGCTGTACAATATCAACGGTGCCTCAATGCGCAGCCTGGTGAAGGAGCACGTCGCCGTCCTGAAGCTCAAGGGAAACAAAAGAACAAAAAAAACAGAAACGGAACCTGAAGAGCTTCAACGGTACATCTCCTTCTTGGAGAGGAAGAGGAACGCCACTTTCGAGGGCGTGGCAAGATTTTGTGTGGTGACCATGGGGCTGGAGAGGACCACGTTTTCCAAGTGGGATGGCACCTTCAGCAGGTCCGAGGTCAGGGAGGATCGAAGGGGTTGTCCCTTCGCGGTCATCGACTTCAGAGGGATCCCCGGTGCCTTGCGACAGGGCGCAAAGGGGGAGCCTTTTTACAACCCTTTCATGGCGAAATTCATGGAGCACAAATCTCCGACCATGAGGGAGCCGCACGTATGGCTGTGGATTGTGGAGCAGGAGAAACAATCCGTCGTCATCGATTTGTATGAGAACAAGATCAAGTTCGAGTACAACATCTTCCACAGCACATACGTGCCAGCGAAGACGGAGGGGATTGTTGCCGTAAACGAGGCCAGAGGCAACAAGCAGGTGGGAACGGTGAGCCTCATCTTCTTGATGTACAATGCGCTTAGGAATGGGCGAGCACCCATAAAGGCGAACAACACATTCAAGAAGATATACAGCATCCCTCACCCACCTCCAAAGGATCTCTTCCAGGAGACTATGTACACTGTCTTCCCGGCGCTGGAGCTGAGGATGGAGTTCTACGTCTCCATATTGCAGGGTTTGGCAATGACTGGCGAGACTGTCTACAATGTATTTGGGGGCAGCAAATTTATGTACGCGGCCATGGTAAGCGATCTCACACCACTTTTTACGAACGCTCGTTCGTAAACACTGCATGCTCCAAACAATTTATCATGGGTAGCCGATACTTATGATTGTTTTGTGAATTATTTTGTTAGTATTTCCTCGCTCAAAGCCTTCATGTTTACGAACGCGCGTTCGTAAATGACTGAATCTTTGCCTTCTTATCTCAGATGCTGGGCCTGTGCGTGAACACATATATTGACGCCGTCGACGAGGAGGATTACAAGTTCCACAGGACAAAAGCGTCGACGATGGACCTAGCTGACATGTCCGTGCCCAGAACGGACTTCAACATGCCGGCCGACGAAGGTATGTCGCCCATGGAAACAGACGACGACGAGCCTGGCCCCTCCGTCAACGTCGATGCCATCCTCCAGGCTTTGGATGTCACTCCTCTCCGGTTGTTGGCCCCATCGGGGGAGCCTTCAGAATACCAAGGGACCCCGGCTAGATATACTGGATCCTCGGCGGGTGCCACCCAGGATGTCCTCCCCGCGCTTACCTCAGGCGCGGAGCCCTTCGGCACGCCAAGAGGTTGTTCGACGTCAGTGTCCCCCAAGCAAAGGCTGGCTGTCCCGAAAATGGAGACCCTCGATGTCCTCGACCAACGCTCCCGTCCCACGTTGGACCTGTTCCGCAACACGCGATGGAGGATGAAGAAGACCCCGTACGTGGAGTTGCCCGAGGGGGCGATCATCGAGGTCTCCGACGAGGACGAGGGGGACATGGACATTATGGTCGAGCTTGGGGTGGAGTTCGACAAGAACAAGAGGGTCAAGGAGGAGGCCCTTTCCGTCGCCGAGCTTAACGCAAAGCTCGAGCAGAAGATGAAGGAAGACATGGCTGCGGCTGCAGAGGAGAATGCCCGGAAAATGAGAAAAATTGAGGAGGAGCTGAAGTCCTCCAACGAGAAGACAGACGCCATACTGGCGATGCTGACCAGACTGCAAAACTTTGCAGTGGCCCCTCAGGCAGCATTCCCATTCCCTGCGGGATACCCCACGCACGGTCCTTTCCCGGGAGGACCTTCCTACCAGCCAGCGCCCCACCCAACGCCGGTGGGGACTCCTCCACCCCCTACAATGCCCACGGACACCGCCAACATACACGACGCAGTCTCGGCGGCTATCCGTGAGGACGAGGATTTACGAACGCACGTTCGTGAATCTTCAGGTCCAACAGTCCTCACCCCACCCCCACCAAGGGTAGGACTGCCTTCACAGACGGACACGGCACCTTTCACCGTCGTCCGGGAAACTCAAGTATGTGAGCGTAGAGCGGAGAGCGGAGAGCAGAGAACGGAGATTGGAGAGCGGAAAATATAGATTTTGTTGGGTAATTTTAGGAGAAGCAGTGCCTATTTCCGTGGAATTAGAGATAGATGGAATTCTATATTTGGAAATGCACCCCATTCCCGTGGACATAATAACCCAAAATTGTTCGAGAAACCAACGGATCCTATAGGCGTGGAAGATTGCATTTTTTATCAAACATCTTATAGTATTTGTTTCAAATGTATCATATTCCATTATGGCTGACATCACCAAATTTAAATCAAAATACCATACACAAAATATATTATTGGTCAACAAATTGTAGCCAACCTCAAAAGTTACAAAAATGGGTAGTCAGTTCAAGTAGCTATATACTGTAGTTTTCGGCCATCTACACCCTATTTGCCGGGCATGTCCAATATGGCCAAGATGGCCCAAAGAACATGCCATACATATTCTCCGCACCATAAGAGGCTTCCAACTCAGTCCTTAGCTTAGCCAAAGACCGCAAAGACAAATCCCCCAACTCCGACCTCAAAATCCTCTGGAAAATTCTCGAGGTGACGTGCCGGCTCTCTGAAAACAACATGAAGTTCAATTTAAACAATTTAACCAGGTTATGCTCGCGTGGCAAATACAACTCTGGCATCCCATGTGGACCCATCCTAAACTCATGCGCCGCCAGACGAAGAGCATTGTATTCCACAGTGCTATCCACAATCCGCTTCCAGGCCTTGCAACATAGCCGTAGTTTCCCGATTAAAACCAAACGGCGTTTGGTATCAAATGCCCTCTCCCGGCCAATCAAATCTTTTGCGGCACCCAACACTAAGTTGGGCACTAGTACGGACAACTGCACATCTAAATCCAGCTGCAATACGTGTGGCACATCCAAAACGAATCGGCGAGTTTTCGCGTTACCCCCTGAAACACATTGAAACACACAACCAGAATTTAATTAAATCAGAATTAACCAACACAATTCAAATGTGGATTGAACACAAATGTTGTGGCTATAAAATCAAACAAAAATGAACTTCATAATGTACGGCCAAATGAACTTACCTATCCATGGCATCTTGAATATGAGGATAGTGCTTGAGTCCTCCAATATCTCAACATGTAAATATAGACCTCCCATCACAAAATCAGATTTGAAGTCTAAACCAACAAATTCACAATCACAAGCCAAATGCTACTCAAGGCCATTGAACCTCACAAGTTGATAATCTGGCCTAGCCTCAAAAGATCAGATTTGAAGTCTAAGCCAACAAATTCACAATCACAAACCAAATGCTACTCAAGGCCATTGAACCTCACAAGTTGATAATATGGCCTAACCTCAAAAGATCAGATTTGAAGTCTAAGCCAACAAATTCACAATCACAAGCCAAATGCTACTCAAGGCCATTGAACCTCACAAGTTGATAATCTGGCCTAACCTCAAAAGATCAGATTTGAAGTCTAAGCCAACAAGCCAAATGCTACTGAAGGCCATTGAACCTCACAAGTTGATAATCTGGCCTAACCTCAAAAGATCATATTTGAAGTCTAAGCCAACAAATTCACAATCACAAGCCAAATGCTACTCAAGGCCATTGAACCTCACAAGTTGATAATCTGGCCTAACCTCAAAAGATCATATTTGAAGTCTAAGCCAACAAATTCACAATCACAAGCCAAATGCTACTCAAGGCCATTGAACCTCACAAGTTGATAATCTGGCCTAACCTCAAAAGATCAAATTTGAAGTCTAAGCCAACAAATTCACAATCACAAGCCAAATGCTACTCAAGGCCATTGAACCTCACAAGTTGATAATCTGGCCTAACCTCAAAAGATCATATTTGAAGTCTAAGCCAACAAATTCACAATCACAAGCCAAATGCTACTCAAGGCCATTGAACCTCACAAGTTGATAATCTGGCCTAACCTCAAAAGATCATATTTGAAGTCTAAGCCAACAAGCCAAATGCTACTGAAGGCCATTGAACCTCACAAGTTGATAATCTGGCCTAACCTCAAAAGATCAGATTTGAAGTCTAAGCCAACAAATTCACAATCACAAGCCAAATGCTACTTAAGACCATTGAACCTCACAAGTTGATAATCTGGCCTAACCTCAAAAGATCAGATTTGAAGTCTAAGCCAACAAGCCAAATGCTACTGAAGGCCATTGAACCTCACAAGCTGATAATCTGGCCTAACCTCAAAAGATCATATTTGAAGTCTAAGCCAACAAATTCACAATCACAAGCCAAATGCTACTCAAGGCCATTGAACCTCACAAGTTGATAATCTGGCCTAACCTCAAAAGATCATATTTGAAGTCTAAGCCAACAAATTCACAATCACAAGCCAAATGCTACTCAAGGCCATTGAACCTCACAAGTTGATAATCTGGCCTAACCTCAAAAGATCAGATTTGAAGTCTAAGCCAACAAGCCAAATGCTACTGAAGGCCATTGAACCTCACAAGTTGATAATCTGGCCTAACCTCAAAAGATCATATTTGAAGTCTAAGCCAACAAATTCACAATCACAAGCCAAATGCTACTCAAGGCCTTTGAACCTCACAAGTTGATAATCTGGCCTAACCTCAAAAGATCATATTTGAAGTCTAAGCCAACAAATTCACAATCACAAGCCAAATGCTACTCAAGGCCATTGAACCTCACAAGTTGATAATCTGGCCTAACCTCAAAAGATCATATTTGAAGTCGAAGCCAACAAATTCACAATCACAAGCCAAATGCTACTCAAGGCCATTGAACCTCACAAGTTGATAATCTGGCCTAACCTCAAAAGATCATATTTGAAGTCTAAGCCAACAAATTCACAATCACAAGCCAAATGCTACTCAAGGCCATTGAACCTCACAAGTTGATAATCTGGCCTAACCTCAAAAGATCATATTTGAAGTCGAAGCCAACAAATTCACAATCACAAGCCAAATGCTACTCAAGGCCATTGAACCTCACAAGTTGATAATCTGGCCTAACCTCAAAAGATCAGATTTGAAGTCTAAGCCAACAAATTCACAATCACAAGCCAAATGCTACTCAAGGCCTTTGAACCTCACAAGTTGATAATCTGGCCTAACCTCAAAAGATCATATTTGAAGTCTAAGCCAACAAATTCACAATCACAAGCCAAATGCTACTCAAGGCCATTGAACCTCACAAGTTGATAATCTGGCCTAACCTCAAAAGATCATATTTGAAGTCTAAGCCAACAAATTCACAATCACAAGCCAAATGCTACTCAAGGCCATTGAACCTCACAAGTTGATAATCTGGCCTAACCTCAAAAGATCATATTTGAAGTCTAAGCCAACAAATTCACAATCACAAGCCAAATGCTACTCAAGGCCATTGAACCTCACAAGTTGATAATCTGGCCTAACCTCAAAAGATCAGATTTGAAGTCTAAGCCAACAAATTCACAATCACAAGCCAAATGCTACTCAAGGCCATTGAACTTCACAAGTTGATAATCTGGCCTAACCTCAAAAGATCAGATTTGAAGTCTAAGCCAACAAGCCAAATGCTACTGAAGGCCATTGAACCTCACAAGTTGATAATCTGGCCTAACCTCAAAAGATCATATTTGAAGTCGAAGCCAACAAATTCACAATCACAAGCCAAATGCTACTCAAGGCCATTGAACTTCACAAGTTGATAATCTGGCCTAACCTCAAAAGATCAGATTTGAAGTCTAAGCCAACAAGCCAAATGCTACTCAAGGCCATTGAACCTCACAAGTTGATAATCTGGCCTAACCTCAAAAGATCATATTTGAAGTCGAAGCCAACAAATTCACAATCACAAGCCAAATGCTACTCAAGGCCATTGAACTTCACAAGTTGATAATCTGGCCTAACCTCAAAAGATCATATTTGAAGTCTAAGCCAACAAATTCACAATCACAAGCCAAATGCTACTCAAGGCCATTGAACCTCACAAGTTGATAATCTGGCCTAACCTCAAAAGATCATATTTGAAGTCTAAGCCAACAAATTCACAATCACAAGCCAAATGCTACTCAAGGCCATTGAACCTCACAAGTTGATAATCTGGCCTAACCTCAAAAGATCATATTTGAAGTCTAAGCCAACAAGCCAAATGCTACTGAAGGCCATTGAACCTCACAAGTTGATAATCTGGCCTAACCTCAAAAGATCAGATTTGAAGTCTAAGCCAACAAATTCACAATCACAAGCCAAATGCTACTTAAGACCATTGAACCTCACAAGTTGATAATCTGGCCTAACCTCAAAAGATCAGATTTGAAGTCTAAGCCAACAAGCCAAATGCTACTGAAGGCCATTGAACCTCACAAGTTGATAATCTGGCCTAACCTCAAAAGATCATATTTGAAGTCTAAGCCAACAAATTCACAATCACAAGCCAAATGCTACTCAAGGCCATTGAACCTCACAAGTTGATAATCTGGCCTAACCTCAAAAGATCATATTTGAAGTCGAAGCCAACAAATTCACAATCACAAGCCAAATGCTACTCAAGGCCATTGAACTTCACAAGTTGATAATCTGGCCTAACCTCAAAAGATCATATTTGAAGTCTAAGCCAACAAATTCACAATCACAAGCCAAATGCTACTCAAGGCCATTGAACCTCACAAGTTGATAATCTGGCCTAACCTCAAAAGATCATATTTGAAGTCTAAGCCAACAAATTCACAATCACAAGCCAAATGCTACTCAAGGCCATTGAACCTCACAAGTTGATAATCTGGCCTAACCTCAAAAGATCATATTTGAAGTCTAAGCCAACAAATTCACAATCACAAGCCAAATGCTACTCAAGGCCATTGAACCTCACAAGTTGATAATCTGGCCTAACCTCAAAATATCATATTTGAAGTCTAAGCCAACAAATTCACAATCACAAGCCAAATGCTACTCAAGGCCATTGAACCTCACAAGTTGATAATCTGGCCTAACCTCAAAAGATCATATTTGAAGTCTAAGCCAACAAATTCACAATCATAAGCCAAATGCTACTCAAGGCCATTGAACCTCACAAGTTGATAATCTGGCCTAACCTCAAAAGATCAGATTTGAAGTCTAAGCCAACAAATTCACAATCACAAGCCAAATGCTACTCAAGGCCATTGAACCTCACAAGTTGATAATCTGGCCTAACCTCAAAAGATCAGAGTTGAAGTCCAAGCCAACAAATTCACAATCACAAGCCAAATGCTACTCAAGAGCAAACAAAATATGAAGAGAGGCCAAGAGACGCACCTTTAGTGACTCTTGCATGAATATGTGCTTGCAACCATTTGTGGCTGATATATAATTACCCAAGTCATTGCATTTGTTAAGGGTCTAATGTGAAAAGGGAGAAAGGTGAGGTGTCTATGATTGGTAGTATATTTGGTTTGATTGCCTTGTATTAAATGGGTGAATCAAAACTCAAGTAGAGGATCCGGGCTAGACCACCATATGATGAACCCCTCATCCAATACATGGCCTCCTATAACCAAGACCTTGAACTAACTAGCCGAGAGCCTAAACAAACATAACCTTGAAGCTTTCACATTCATCCAAAATATGGCCCCCTATAACTAAGACCTTCACTAACTAGCCGGGAGCCTAAACAAACATGACCTCTAAGCTTTCACATTGATCCAAAATATGGCCCCCTATAACTAAGACCTTGAATGTCGCGCACCTCTCCATGAGGAGTGCCCGAAACACCATGGGCACAGGGGGGACCCCGGAGTGACACCCGGGACTTGTGGCGCCATTGGTGTCGCAACCCTTGCTAGGCCCCCCCTTGACCATCTTGCCAATTTTCAATTCTAGCAAAGGTTACGAGTGGCTAACCCTTCGCATACCGCCATGCTAATGGTTAGCTCCTCTAACCCCGGACCAATAGTTCATAGGAGGAAACCAACCCTCCTACTTTGCTTTCGGGACTCACCCCTTAATCGGTAACCCATTTCCCCAATGTGGACTTCCATCCATGGAAGTCCAATCCTATGTTGATCATCGCGTTGCCGGAGCAACACTACAACAACCCGAACCATACTAGGCAACTATGGCCTCACAATAGGCCAAAGCCCATGGAGGCCTTGCCGTTCGGCCTCGGGTGGGTGAGGCCACACCACCTCACCCATATAAGCCTCTAGGACTTTACGCGGGGCCCCTACCCCACCGTCAACCAACCTCTTGTCTCCCTACCAAGAGTTGGGGCCAAGTGGACATTCTCCTTTAGCTGCTGGGCCTAGAACCCCCCAGCAGCTTCAGACCATCATAACTTCCTTGTATGATGTCTGATCATAACAGCCAACCACTCTATCTTCATCTACGCTTCACGTAGATGCCGATGGACTGCTAACTTGCCCCATTCGGGCAAGTCTTGAGGAAGTTATGCCTGTTTGAACCTTGGCAGTCCCGGGAATCACTCCCAGGCACTGCTGTACCAGGGCGTTGTCCCGGGACAGCGCCCCACTCAAATGGCCATAACTCCTAGCTCACACCTCCGATTGAGCTGTTCTTGAGCTTTCTAGAATCACCACACCATGAGCTACGCATAGCTCATGGCCTTACCCTTGTGCCTCCTAGTCTCCGTGGGTGGGAGGCGTTCCCAACGCCCGGGGCCCTCACCCACACTAGGATCACTTGGGCCCTCTCACCAACGGCGCCACAAGTCCCGGGTGTCACTCCGGGGTCCCCTTTGTGCCCATGGTGTTTCGGGCACTCCTCATGGAGAGGTGCGCGACAATTGGTGAGAGGGCCCAAGTGATCCTAGTGTGGGTGAGGGCCCCGGGCGTTGGGAACGCCTCCCACCCACGGAGACTAGGAGGCATGAGGGTAAGGCCATGAGCTATGCGTAGCTCATGGCGTGGTGATTCTAGAATGCTCAAGATCACCTCAATCGGAGGTGTGAGGAGTCCATCGGCATCTACGTGAAGCGTAGATGAGGATGGAGTGGTTGGTTGTTATGATCAGACATCATACAAGGAAGTTATGATGGTCTGAAGCTGCTGGGGGGTTCTAGGCCCAGCAGCTAAAGGAAAATGTTCACTTGGCCCCAACTCTTGGTAGGGAGACAAGAGGTTGGTTGACGGTGGGGTAGGGGCCCCGCGTGAAGTCCTAGAGGCTTATATGGGTGAGGTGGTGTGGCCTCACCCACCCGAGGCCGAACGGCAAGGCCTCCATGGGCTTTGGCCTATTGTGAGGCCATAGTTGCCTAGTATGCTTCGGGTTGTTGTAGTGTTGCTCCGGCAACGCGATGATCAACATAGGATTGGACTTCCATGGATGGAAGTCCACATTGGGGAAATGGGTTACCGATTAAGGGGTGAGTCCCGAAAGCAAAGTAGGAGGGTTGGTTCCCTCCTATGAACTATTGGTCCGGGGTAAGAGGAGCTATCCATTAGCATGGCGGAATGCGAATGGTTAGCGCTCGTAACCTTTGCTAGAAACGAAAATTGGCAAGATTGTTAAGGGAGCTAGCAAGGGTTGCGACATTGAACTAACTAGCCGAGAGCCTAAACTAGCAGAACTTGAAGGCTTTCACATTCATCCAAAATCTGGCTCCTCTAACTAAGACTCTACACTAACTAGCCGAGAGCCTAAACTAACAGAACTTGAAGGCTTTCACATTCATCCAAAATATGGCCCCCCTAACTAAGACCTTAGACTACCTAGCCGAGAGCCTAAACTAACAGAGCATGAAGGCTTTCACATTCATCCAAAATCTGGCCCCTCTAACTAAGGCTCTACACTAACTAGCCGAGAGCCTACCCAACCAAACATGTAACCACCCACATTGAAACAATATCTGGTCCCAGAGCCCAAGGGATTACCCTCTCGGAGCCGAGAGCCTACCCAACAAAAAATCTAACCTCCCCCCTTCATACAAAATGTGGCCACTTAGATTCCGAGAGGCTAGGCCTTTCAAGGCTAATGGACCAGATTTCGCATTGATTTGAATGTTTGAGTTAGCACTTAGTTTCCGAGAGGCTAGGCCTTTCAAGGCTAATGGACCAAATTTCGCATTGAATTGAATGTTTGAGTTAGCACTTAGATTCCGAGAGGCCAGGCCTTTCAAGGGTCTTGGACCAGATTTCGCATTGTTTTGAATGTTTGGGTTAGCACTTAGATTCCGAGAGGCTAGGCATTCAAGGGTCTTGGACCAGATTTTCGCTTTGAATTGTATGTTTGAGTTAGCACTTAGATTCCGAGAGGCTAGGCCTTTCAAGGGTCATGGACCTGATTTCGCATTGTTTTGAATGTTTGGGTTAGCACTTAGATTCCGAGAGGCTAGGCATTCAAGGGTCTTGGACCAGATTTTCGCTTTGATTTGTATGTTTGAGTTAGCACTTAGATTCCGAGAGGCTAGGCCTTTCAAGGGTTATGGACCAGATTTCGCATTGATTTGTATGTTTGAGTTAGCACTTAGATTCCGAGAGGCTAGGCCCTTTCAAGGGACATGGACCAGATTTCGCATTGATTTGTATGTTTGAGTTAGCACTTAGATTCCGAGAGGCTAGGCCTTTCAAGGGTCATGGACCAGATTTCGCATTGCTTTGAATGTTTGGGTTAGCACTAAGATTCCGAGAGGCTAGGCCTTTCAAGGGTCTTGGACCAGATTTCGGATTGTTTTGAATGTTTGGGTTAGCACTCAGATTCCGAGAGGCTAGGCATTCAAGGGTCTTGGACCAGATTTTCGCATTGTTTTGTATGTTTGAGTTAGCACTTAGATTCCGAGAGGCTAGGCACTCAAGGGTAATGGACCAGATTTTGACTTTGTTGTGTATGCTTGAGTTAGCACTTAGATTCCGAGAGGCTAGGCCTTTCAAGGGTAATGGACCAGATTTCGCATTGTTTTGAATGTTTGATTTAGCACTTAGATTCCGAGAGGCTAGGCACTCAAGGGTCTTGGACCAGATTTTGACTTTGTTGTGTATGCTTGAGTTAGAACTTAGATTCTGAGAGGCTAGGCCTTTCAAGGGTAATGGACCAGATTTTGACTTTGTTGTGTATGCTTGAGTTAGCACCTAGATTCCGAGAGGCTAGGCAGTCAAGGGTCTTGGACCAGATTTCGCATTGTTTTGAATGTTTGAGTTAGCACTTAGATTCCGAGAGGCTAGCCTCAAACACTAACATAAGACGACCAAGGAGATATATGGGATTGCAAAAGGAAAATTGAAATTCATAAAACACTTTATAAAAACTTTAGCAAACGCAATACATATGAGATGGGGTTAGAGATGCACGAATCGTAGTCAACCACTATGACTACTATGTCTATCACTTTCCTCGCCCTGCTCTGCCTCTATGTCTAGGAAATCCAATACTAGTTTGTTGTAAGGCCGGATACGACTAGGAGGTGGGGATGGTGCTTCGGCCAAACGATGGGCAAGCTCTGAAGCATAAGGAGGGAGCTCGAACGTCGCCGAAGGCGTTGCAAAAATCTCCGCATTAAGAAAGCGGATGGGGCTTTTAATTTGAACTCTGTACATAGATGAAAAAAGAAAGAAACATGAGCACATGTATCTATGTCAAACACTTAAGGATACAAAGGAAAACAAGGTAGAATCAACGAACAAACTTACTCACAGAGCAAATCGAAATTGCGCTTGGCCATCTTTCGAGGAGGAGGAGCAAAAACGGAGCCTCGTTGAGGGGCGGCGGGTTGAGAGGTTTGTTCTTGGTCAGGCTCGCGAAGGGGGAGGAGGATGGACTTGAAGACATCAATGTCGGATTCAAGCGCCACAATATGGCGTTGAATGGAGCGGCATGCTATTATGGAACCTCCTAAACAAACAAAATGCGAAGGGATTAGCATTGGGAAATGAATAAGCAACCGATTACAAATGAAAACAAAAAATCCAAAAGGAAAGAAATGAGAAAAACTAGAGAAGAAAAACGAACCAACACCACACTGCCAATCCAATATAATGTCGTCCTTGTCTGTGAGGGCGGAGAAAAAGATCGAAAAGAATTCCGGACGCTTTTCACGGGCGCCTCTCCAAGGCACCCCGTCAACCCTCACGGATTGGTTTTTTAAATCGGTGAAGCTGTTGAGCCAACCATCTCGTTTGAAATTGTAGCCCATGTCCATAAAGTCCGACGTGCGGACATTCAAAACGGACCGGTTCCGCACAAGTACCTTGATGAAAAATTTCCGAGTCTGCACAAATTGTGAAAGCTAGAGTTAGGAAAACAAGAACAAAACAAAAAGACTATGAATGAAAATGGATGAAGGCCAAGAAGAAGTACCAGTTCAGACGGATTAGAGGAAGATTGAAGATCGAGGTCGCTCATGCCGAACCAGTCCTCGGCAACATAGAAATCCTCTGTGTGAGCCCAGTTATGAATTGATCTCGAAACCTCTGGATCGGCAGCATGCGCAAAGACGAGGACGCCATCGTCATGAAGGTTGGCATTCGCGAATGCAAACAGAATCTCGAAGTAAGTGGCTGAGCGGATGTTCCAGTGAGGAACATCCGAGGATGAAGAAGTGATGCTCGGAACACGTAGGTTCTCGGGCACATCTGCAAACAGGAGATCAATGCCCGTGTGAACCTTATGCTTGGTGTTTGGACGAGTACGACCCGCTCCAACCTGAAAGGTCAAAATGCAAAGAAAGTCAAAAAACAAGAAAATGATGAAATACATTGAATGAAAGAATAAAGCAATGCACACAAACCTTTGTTAGGAAGTCTTGGATGCGTCGGTAGGCCGGAGGTGGAACTTTGGTCTTCATGAGATCCTCAATGAGCTCCCCCATGTCCACATTCTCAATCAAAGAATGGCAAGATGACATGTCGTAGGAAGCTGCCGACGTATCAGGTGCAACAGCCTTCCGCTTGTGAGGCACAGATGGAATGGTTACACCGCTATGAGAAGGAGCAACTACCGGATTGGCGAGGGCGGCAGATGGAGTGGCGGTGGGACTTCCAACCACGGTGGTGGTTGGAGGAACATTGCGTTGAACGGAGGCCTTGGCATTAGAACGTGAGGAAACTTGAGAAGAGGCATGGGCGAGAGCCTTCTTACCTCTGCCTCTACCCTTGAAGGGCGCAACATCCTTCTCAACCGATGGAGGAGCGGGAGTAGGTTCATCTGGCTCCTCATCCAATTCAATGACGTCGGGGCCGGAGTTCACAAGGCTGCCGTAAAGGGCTTCTTCTTCATCGGACACAAATGCACGAGAGCAATCCAAATACCAACCACATTCCTTCAAGTGCGAGGGTGGAAACTTTGCAACTTGCATGGCCGTATAGACACAAAGATTGGAGTGGACATCGATCCACTCCAAAAGGAAAGCGGGCAAGGACGAAGGAGGCAAAGCATTCTTCACAAAGAGCTCGCGGTGAATGTACCTAGAAAATGGAAAACATAGAGTAAGAAAATTGCCGTGGAAAGGAAACGAAAGCGATGAAAAAAATTAAAGGAAAAGAGTACCGATAAGCAGCGCGTTTGATGGCGATGGGGCCTTCGTCGAACTCGAAGAGGTCAAGGCCTTTACTAAATGTTAAATCGGCCTTGTCCTCAAAATACACCCGGAAAGCCTTGTCCCACAAAATGAGCCTCCAATGCTCAACATAATTGGACGGGTGTAAAATCTCCGTGGAATTCCAATCAATGTCCACGGACAACTCGTTCTCAAACGATGCAATTTCAGCCTCAACACCCTTCTCCAACTATATAAAGAGAGACCAACAGTTAGATATGGAAATGAGAGAAACTAACAAACAAGAAGACACAAAAGATGAAGATGTACTTGTGCCCAAAAAGAAGCTTTGTTAAGCCAGTCGTCAAGGACTTTCTCACGGAGAGGAACAGAAGAGGGGAATTGATTTTCCATTTTGACCTTGGCGGGAGAATTCCACCACCGAAGCCACTTGGCTTTGAAACAGGCATCGACATGGGTGGTTGCCACCTTTTCAAGTTTTTCTATCGTCATATCGGGGTACATGAAGGTGGAAAAATGACGGTCAATCTGCAACATATGAGAGTGTAAGAAAGATGAAACTAGAATGGATGAAAGATGAAGTTGAAAGCCAAAAGTAAAACAAATCGGAGGCGCACCTCATAGAAGAAGTCTTCGCCATTATCCTTGTGGGCGACGGAAATGAACTTCTCGAAATTTCGAGTCCGAATACTCTTGATGAGTTTCTCTTGCGCTTTGGTCATAGTATCCCAAATTTCGGTAGCTGACTTGCGGGATTCGGGTGTATTCTCCCGGTACAACCTTGCTGCAGTGTCGGCTGCGTTCGAGATCTCTCTCTAAAACACACAAAGAGAAGTGAAAATGAATGACAGAAATGAAGAGAAGAAAGGCATAAGCCCATATATGTCATTGTCTTTGGAGGGTAAGATGGCAAGTATGAACACATGCTTGTGGGCTATCAAAGCAAAAGGAAGGGGAGGAAGAATCACCTTATACAAGAATTTGACGAATATGTCCAAGGTAAGAGGATACCAAGTTAGAGTTTTTAGCATTTTGGCCTCGCAAGTCTTGTAGTCTTGGGGAGAAATGAGGTCCTTGAACTCCTCAAGTTTCATCTTCCCAAATGTTCGAATGCGGAGGAGCTTGGCGGGAAGGTTGTCCTTGACATGGTCGTGCTCCGTGGACCTACTAGGAATAAGTAAGCGAGAAACAAAAGATGAAAAATTTTGAGAAAGGAAAACAAACAATAAGAACCCAAACAAAAACAAACTTACCAGTTGATGTCATTCATTGCATTAAGGAAGACGGCAGCACAGTTTCTCGGGTCGACAACAATGCAGTCCACGGAGATGTGCCAATCTTTGTCCATGGAATGGTGCTTGTTAATGTGTCTAAGCCAAGCCGTCAAGCGATGATTCCCCTCCCACACGAAAAACATCTTGCCAACAAATTGAAAGAGGTCGGAATTGTCGCGCACCTCTCCATGAGGAGTGCCCGAAACACCATGGGCACAAGGGGGACCCCGGAGTGACACCCGGGACTTGTGGCGCCATTGGTGAGAGGGCCCAAGTGATCCTAGTGTGGGTGAGGGCCCCGGGCGTTGGGAACGCCTCCCACCCACGGAGACTAGGAGGCACAAGGGTAAGGCCATGAGCTATGCGTAGCTCATGGCGTGGTGATTCTAGAATGCTCAAGAACACCTCAATCTGAGGTGTGAGCTAGGAGTTATGGCCATTTGAGTGGGGCGCTGTCCCGGGACAGCGCCCTGGTACAGCAGTGCCTGGGAGGGATTCCCGGGACTGCCAAGGTTCAAACAGGCATAACTTCCTCACCACTTGCCCGAATGGGGCAAGTGAGGAGTCCATCGGCATCTACGTGAAGCGTAGATGAAGATGGAGTGGTTGGTTGCTGGAATCAGACATCATACAAGGAAGTTATGATGGTCTGAAGCTGCTGGGGGCTTCTAGGCCCAGCGGCTAAGGGAAAATGTCCACTTGGCCCCAACTCTTGGTAGAGAGACAAGAGGTTGGTTGACGGTGGGGTAGGGGCCCCGCGTGAAGTCCTAGAGGCTTATATGGGTGAGGTGGTGTGGCCTCACCCACCCGAGGCCGAACGGCAAGGCCTCCATGGGCATTGGCCCATTGTGAGGCCATAGTTGCCTAGTATGGTTCGGGTTGTTGTAGTGTTGCTCCGGCAACGCGATGATCAACATAAGATTGGACTTCCATGGATGGAAGTCCACATTGGGGAAATGGGTTACCGATTATGTCGCGACCCTTGCTAGTTTTTCTCCACTTAGCTCAATCGCTTTCCAACTCTAGCAAGTGTCCCGAGCGCTAACCTGCACATCCCACGCACATGCATGGTTAGCTCCCAAAACCGCGGACCTTCAATCCCATATTTGGTCACCAAACCCTCCTACACATGCATTCGGGACTCTTTCCCCTTAGTAGGTAACCCATCGCTAAGGTGGACTTCCATCCATGGAAGTCCACTCCCTACTTGGTCATAGTGTTGCTAGGACAACACTACAACCACCCGGAGCACATTGCCAAGTATGCTCCGGGGGGGTCGGTCGGCAAAGCCGCCTCACCCATATAAGCCTCTAGGACTTTTGGCGGGGCCCCTCCCCCACCGTCAACATCCCTTTTGTCTCTCTACCAAGAGTTGGGGCCAAGTAGACATTTTCCCTTAGCCGCTGGGTCTAGAAGCCTCCCTGCAGCTTCAGACCTTCATAACTTCCACGGGCGGTCTCTGAATCTAACAACCAACCACTCTATCGTCATCTACATTTCACGTAGATCCCTATGGACACCTCACTTTCCCTATTCGGGCAAGTATTGAGGAAGTTATGCCTGTTTAAACCTTTGCAGTCCCGGGAGCCACTCCCAGGCCCCTGCTGTTCCAGGGCGCTGTCCCGGGACAGCATCCCACTCAAAGTGCCATATCTCCTAGCTCACACCTCAGATTGAGGTGTTCTTTAGCATTCTAGAATTGGGACGCCATAAGCTACTCATAGCTTATGGCTTTACCCTCATGACTCCTAGTCTTTGTGGGTGGGAGGCGTTCTAAACGACCGGGGCCCTCACCCACATTAGGATCACTTGGTCCCTCTCACCAATGGCGTCACAAGTCCCGGGTGTCACTCCGGGGTCCCCCTTGTGCCCATGGTGTTGCGGGCACTCCTCATGGAGAGGTGCGCGACAGATTAAGGGGTGAGTTCCGAAAGCAAAGTAGGAGGGTTGGTTCCCTCCTATGAACTATTGGTCCGGGGTTAGAGGAGCTAACCATTAGCATGGCGGTATGCGAAGGGTTAGCCACTCGTAACCTTTGCTAGAATTGAAAATTGGCAAGATGGTCAAGGGGGGCTAGCAAGGGTTGCGACACTTGGTATCAGAGCAGGGTTCCAAGTTTTGAGCTCGCACTTTGAGGAAAACATGGGTATCAAAAATGCGGGTTATGATGGTGAGCCCGGGGTTTCCAAAAGGTTGTGAGGCTCAAATTGGAACAAGGATCATGTGCAAGTGGATTTTGACCATACCATTGGTTCAAATGACAATGGTGGGCATGAGGGTGGATTTGGTAAGGAAAATGGAGGAGTGCTTTGAAAAGGGCTCCCGCAAACCTCAAAAAACATTTGGGGCCTAGAATACCGAAAGCACCCAAAACCTTGGAGGGCATTAATGTTGGATTGAAATTCCAATTCGAAATGCTTGGAAGGTATTGATGTTGGAATGAATTTGGTGCTAATGAGGCACCCGGGGCCTCTTAAGGCCTATGTGCGCTATTCAAACGCACAAATGAAGGATACACCTAAAACGGACGAGCTTTCTAAGAAATGCATCCTTTTAGGTGGGGTTTTAAAAGCGGGTGGTGGATGCCTTGTTTAAGTCCCCAAGGCTTCTTGAGGGCATGGTGGGGATCAGAAAGTTTGCAAGATCATTGAATCCGATGGTCCCGAAGAAAAGTTTGGCGGCGCATCACCACAAGTGGCTTTAGCCAAGGTAGGTCCCAAAGAAATGAGTGCAAATTGTTTGGTCCATTTTACCTAGGCAGAACATGTTGGTGCCGTGGACGGAATGTTGAAAGGTGGCTTTATGCTTCCAAAGCAAATCATACTTGTGCCGCGGACGGAATGTTGGGAGGTGGGTTTGTCCTACCAAGGCAATTCATGTTCGTGCCGCGGACGGAGTGTGGGAAGGTGGCTTGGTGCTACCAAGGCAAAACATGTTTGTTTTGCGGACAAATTATTAGAAATTGGTTTTGTGGCACCAAATCAATTTGTCCCGCAGACGAAATGCTTAAAGTTGGCTTTGCGGACCAAGCCAAGCCAAGTTGCCGAAGACCAAATGTTGGACGATGGCTTTGTGGCCAAGGCTAGTAGCCTTAAGCCGAGGCCAAGTCTTTTGTACCTTGAGGCTCAAATGAATGGGAGGCTTGTCTCATGGGTTGACAAAGAGTTAAGGCATTCTTTCATGACCCCAAAGCTCACAAGGGAGTTGGGGTTTGCCGATTGGTAGAGTGGTGAAGCCCACCAAGGTGCGGTTTGGAAAGGGCTAACCGCATGAGACAAAGGAGGCCGCAATGCATGTAACCTTTCAATGTGGGACATTGAAAATTTGTCAAAATTTCACACCATGTGAAATAGATGAAATGCATGTCATTGTGAAGGCCGCCTTCTTTGAAACTCACATGATAGATGTGAGGTGCAAGCCGGTGTGCTTGCCGTGCATTATGATGTGTCATAATGGCAAAGAATTGAGGTTCAAATTAACAATGACTCCTATGGTAGGAGGACCCAAGTTGAATTTGATCTTAATGGACCAAATGAAATATGGTAAACATAATGGTTGTGGTTCAATTGAAGCAACTCCAAGGAACTCATGGGGAGGCTAGGAAAGATGGGCCTCCTCCAAACCATACTTGTAGGATGTTGGTGAGATACAAGGATGTATTCACCAATGTGTTGCTCAAAATGTTACCGCCAAGAAGTGAATTGCAACTTTGCTCAAGAAGAAATTGAGTTCTTGAGGCATGTGGTGACAAAGGAAGTTGGTGGACAAACATGAAGAATTTCAAGGCCATCCAAGAGGAGAATTGGTCCTTGACTCAAAAAAAAAAAAGCTTAGGTCATTGGTTGGCCTAGCCAACTACTACCACCACTTCATTCTAGATTTGTTTTAAGGTTGCTAGGGCCTTACTCAACTTATTGAGGAAATGGCTATTCCAAGAGTGGGATGAGCCTTGTCACCAAGCCCTTGGGAAGCTCAAGAGCAAGTTCCCTTCACAAGATGTGGTTAAGTTTCCGGGTTTTCATAAGCATTTTGAGGTGCACATGGAGACGAAGGACTTTATCATTGGCGGATGTTGATCCAAGATGGATGACCATTGCTTATGAGAGCATTAAGCTCCATGGTTGTCGAACGTTGTCCGGCTTGTGCAAGAAATGGCTATCCCAAGAGTGGGATGAGCCGTGCTACCAAGCCATTGGGAAGCTTAAGAGAAAGTTGTCTTTGCCGCCCGCGCTCAAGCTTGCGGAGTTTGCCAAACCTTTTGAGGTGCATACGGGGGCGAGTCACTTTACCATTGGCGGATGTTGATGTAAAAAAAAATAAAAAAATGGCCATTGCATATGGGAGCATGAAGCTCGATGGTTGTCCGACTTGTGAAAGAAATGGCTATCCTAAGAGTGGGACTAGTCTTGTCACCAAGTTTTTGGGGAGCTTAAGAGCAAGTTCTCTTCGCCGCCCGTGCTCAAGTTCGTGGAGCTTGACAAACCTTTGAGGTGCTTACGGGGGCGAGTAACTTTGCCAATGATGGATTGTTAATGTAAGATGGATGGCCTTTGCATATGGGGGCTTGAGGCTCGATGGTTGTCAAAGAAGACAACCAACTCATGACAAAGAACTTCTTTGCCGTAGTGCATTGCTTGAAGATGTGGCGACATTATTTGGGGTCGCACAAAGCAAAGGTCTACATGGACAATGTGTCCTAAAAGTATGTTAACATATACAAGCGCAAGTGAGCGCCAAGTCATTGCGGTGGCATGATAGTTTGGCGCTTATGAAGGTGGATTTGGTCCACAAACCGGACCATGGAAATGTGGTGCCGGATGCGCTAAGTAGACGGGAAGAGTTCCAAGCAATGAGAACCATCCAAACCTTGTGGCTAATGTGTGCTGGCGAAGGAAACTTGTGATGCAAGATACGGGAGGGGTAAATTAACTACCCCGAGGCACAAAAACCTTTAGGTGAGCTTCGCAAGAGCAAGGTGCTTAAAGAGGTTAAGTTGGTGGACGGATTGTTCAAGTGCAAGCAAAGTTGGGTGTATGTGCCACAAGGCAAGTTGAGGCTATCGGTTTTGAAGGAGGAATATGATAGTCCTATTGCCGGCCATAGAGGAGAAAAAGAAAACCACCATAGAATGGTGTCAAAGAGGTACCATTGGCGGTGCATAAAGTAGGATATAACCCACTTTGTGAAGGCGTGAATAAAGTGCCAAGTGAACCGAGCCTCTTATCAAAAGCAAGGCGGTTTCTTGCAACCGTTGCCTATCCCGTGGGCGCCATGGCATAGTATGTGCATGGACTTGATCACAAGTTTGCCGGAGTCACATGCGTATGATGCCATCTTGTTGATGGTTGAGCGGTTTGCCAAGTTGGCACACATGGTGCCGATTGTGGGAACCGCCACCGCGTTGGAGACCGCATAGCCTTTTCTCAAAGGATGGTTGAGGCACCACGGGTTGCCAAGAGTGATTGTGTGGGATCAAGATCCAAAGTTCACAAGTGCATTTTCAATGCATTTCTCTAAGGAAGTCGGAATGAAACTAAGGTTTAGCACGACCTTGCATTCCCAAATGGATGGGAAAGCGGAGCGTGTGAATGGAGTCTTGAAGCAATACTTGAGGAACTTAGTGGGGGCGGACCAAGGAGATTGGGCGGACTATGTGGGTCGAGCGGAGTGTAATTGCAATGTAGCCACGCACTTGGCTACCAAGGGGTGGTCTTTCGTGGTGGCTTATGGAGTGGATGCGCTCCAACCTATTAACCTAGCTCTCGAGGGGGCACATTCAACACTAGAGTTCAACCAAGATGGTAAGGACTTGGCCAAGGAGCAAAAACAAGTCTTGGAGATGACCAAGTTGTTGGTGGAGAAAGCCCGAAGGTGCTACGGAGTGCTAGTAAATGCCGGAAGACGCGAAGTGGAGTATGAGGTGGGCCAATAAGGTGTTGTTGAATGTGGACAACTTCACCTTGCCCAAAGGCCTTACTCCAAAAGTTGATGTCCAAAATTGGAGCTTCGTTTTCCATTGTGGAACAAGTGTTCAAGGACATGTATAAGTTGGAATTACCGCCGGAGATCAAAGTGCATCCGACATTTCATGTCTCATTACGAAAGTCATTTTAGGACGACACCTTGTGGCCCGATCACAAGCAAGTGATTAGGCACGTCCCGACCTTGTGGAGGTCATTTGGAACATGAGGTAAGAGGGCATCCTCAAGTGTAGGAAGCCCAAGTGAGAATGAAAGAAAATGTACAAAGGAGTACTTGGTGAAATGGTGAGGATACCATGAGAAAGAAACCGCTTGGGTGGCGGCAAGAGACATGGTGAACACCAATGAATTGGTGAAGCACTTTGAAGAAACTAAGGCTAAGGATTCCAATAAAATGAAGCGGAGGCATTGATGAGGACATCAATCTCCTTTAGTGGGGGAGAGACGCTAGTAGCACACTTAGCTTCGAGGTTAATTGCTCCACAACATGAACTTGTTCTTTGGCTTGAGGGAATAAAGTCCAAACTTTAGTGGTGCAAAGAGAAAAGTATGAGATGAGGTCCTAGTCTTGTACTTGTGCTTGGTTAATGGAAGAGGGGGAATAGATATGCCAAACTAGGTTGGGTAAGCCGAGTAATTGGGGCCCATGGCTTGGAGGGGCCTTGGATAAAACCAAGAAACTTCTTAGTTGTGGGTTTGTCCGGGCGGGGACAAGGTGATGGCGCGTGCTCATAAAAGTGCTACCCGCGAGCTAACGAGAGTTGGCGCATGGGAGTCATGAACCCATGTCTCGAAAGAGCAAAGTGGGAACCGAGTCGGGTGGGACTTGGCATCACCCCTGTGCGATCGAGGCGTGGCTTAACAATGGAAAGCCATCTCGGAGTTGCAACCGAGCCAACTTAGTGGAAGTGTTGAGGTCTCGCCTAGATGTGTCATGTTAGGCTAGTGGAGCCTAATGAGGGAGGCCCCAAAGGAGGGGCAACCCAAGTGAGTCCCAAAGTAGGTGGGTCTAGTGTAGGTTAGGTCCTTGGAGGAGAGATCCAAGGTCGCTAACGGACCACCTAGGAACGACACCTTTGGGACTATGCCAAATTTGAAGATGCATTGTGGGGGTCGCGCCCTAAGGTAAACACAATGCCGCACCATAGAGGATGGCAACTTGAGAATTGGTGTGCCGACTACGAGTATAGTCGATGAGGGCATCGACTCCGTTTGGTGGGGGTGAGTGTCGCGCACCTCTCCATGAGGAGTGCCCGAAACACCATGGGCACAAGGGGGACCCCGGAGTGACACCCGGGACTTGTGGCGCCGTTGGTGAGAGGGCCCAAGTGATCCTAGTGTGGGTGAGGGCCCCGGGCGTTGGGAACGCCTCCCACCCACGGAGACTAGGAGGCACAAGGGTAAGGCCATGAGCTATGCGTAGCTCATGGCGTGGTGATTCTAGAATGCTCAAGAACACCTCAATCGGAGGTGTGAGCTAGGAGTTATGGCCATTTGAGTGGGGCGCTGTCCCGGGACAGCGCCCTGGTACAGCAGTGCCCACTATGGCAAATACATGTTTTTTTGACTGGGGGTTTCGACTAAAAATGGTATAGAACCAGGTACTTGACTAAGACTACTGTAGTGCCAAAGTGAGTCAAATGCTTGTTAGGTCGGACCAGTCGCTTGCAACAAGTTGACTATGGTTTATTCTGTGGGCATTTCGTTCCCTATGCACGTTCCCAATGACCTTTTGGGACCTCGATTGGCACCGCCCTTGGGACCTCGTGTGTCTCGACTACATATAGTCAAGTATTGTTAACTACCATTAGTAAACATGTAGTGCCCACTCTAGTAAAGATAGTTATGATATCTTGACTATACCTAGTAAAAACTTAGTCATGTCAATAATTATGTCGCTTCACTAAGTCTAGTCATAATGATTTGTGTATAATCCAAAAAAAACATAGTCATCTTTGCTACAACATGTTACTATATTTAGTCACATTGGTGTGACTAGGATTAGTCAAGGGATTGTTCATGGCGGAGAATCCAGGGTTAACCTTGACTAAAACTAGTCACACAATTGGCATTCAGTTGGCCTCAATGATTGTCTTCTTCACTACTTGCAATCGTTTTAGTAATTGTTGTCAATTGGCTACTACTACGCATAGTCAACTCTCCCCATTCACTTTAGTCTTGCATTCCAGATTCGTGACTGAGTCTAGTCAGCCCATGTGAATTGTTCTGGTCTTCATTTTTAATATTGCTACCACAAGTAGTCAAATTAATACGACTAGTGATAGAGATAGATGCATATCCATGTATGTGCAATATGTACTACTTGTGGTAACAAGCTCAGCTGCACATCCATTCAACCATTCCATAGAAACGAATACTGGTGGCAATCTATACACTGGTTATAAAATCAGTTTATATTGAAAATAAACATTGTTGGGTATAGTCCTCCCATAAGCACATGAGTGTTCCTAGAAAATGTCAAAAACTAAACTGGTGGAGGCCGGCGCAAACATTCGACGGGCCACAAAATAAACTGCCCAACGGCTTCCCCAATTTTACAGACTGGTGGATCATCTAGCATTAAGGGTTTATACAACACGTATGTGTTGTCGTGGCTTTGCAGCACTGCCAAGGACACAGTTCCTTCTGCGATCACTACTCCGTGCAATGTCCCCCCCGGAAGAGTCGTAACCCTCCCTTCCCCTACTAGAAGTGACCCCTCGTCGACTCCTATTCCCAAGATCTGCACAATATCTCCTGCTACAAATGGCAGCGTTGCTTCAACCTCTTTCAATGGATTTTTTTCCTACAAAAAGATTGACATGCTTCGGAGTTAGTAAGAGCTTGACTTGTAATTTGATGACTAATACCAGTGACATTCATAAAATCAAGCATTCTTCACCACCAGTAGTAAACATGTACTGCTCATTCTACTACAGATATTTACGACATTTTGACTATACCTCGTCAAATATTAGTCTGTTGTTAGTCAAGTATTTCAAATACTAGTCATACATTAGTCAAATGTTAGTCATGCATTAGTCAAATGTTAGTCATGCATTAGTCAAAGGTTAGTCATGCATTAGTCAAAGGTTAGTCATGTATTAGTCAAAGGTTAGTCATGTATTAGTCAAAGGTCAGTCATGCATTAGTCAAAGGTCAATCATGCATTAGTCAAAGGTTAGTCAAGCATTAGTCAAGGGTTAGTCAAGCATTGAACAAGCATTGGACAAGCATTGGTCGAGTAGTAGTCAAGAATTAGTCAATGTCTTACCTTTGTGATTTTTGATGGACCTTTCTTGGGGGGCCGCTTCTTGCCAATCTTCTCCGATTCCTTTTCCACATGATGCTTGGCTCGCAATTTCCGTGGCATCTGCGGAGACTGCATTCCAACTTGAAGCTTCTGCAACTCCGTGGCCCGCGCCCTCTTCTTCGGCGTTCCTATCCCGCCCTCTTTGTCGCCTCCTACATCGGTCGCCACCTTCTCCCCTGAGCCGGAGCTTACCTCTTGATCGTTGTCTTTCTCCAACTCGGGAACCTCATGCTGGGTGGGACCTTCGTCATCTGCCTTCCGTTTCCTTCCCTGTACAGAGTGTCCACCCGAGTACCATTTACTCTTACAAATTTATATCACTCCAAAGCCAACCAACATTGCACTAAGAATATAGTTCAGATTGGACTAAGAATATTGTTATTAAAGTCACCTCTTGCTCATGTGTAGTGTGTGCGTGTACCACATGAGCTTCGTCAATTTCAGGAGAATCTCCGATCGAATGTCCTTTGGATTTTGGTGAGGCCAAATTCTCGTTTGGGAACTACAAAACCAGGGCAACAATACGTCCTCATGGTTTAGGGTTTGGAGTGGATGCACATGAATGGTACCAAAGCAAATTCAGGTAGAGGGCTGGAAAGAAACGTACCAAATTTCGCAAACACTCGGTGCAACCCGTGTTCGGAATTGACTGCTTGTGCTCGAAGGATGAAGGCTGCTGCACATTGCAAGTATTAGGGTCTGGAACAACCGGTATGTTTAGTGCTGTCATGATTGCCTTCATACTTGCCTCCATTCCAGCCATTCGGGTATAAAAGTCGCGTTTCATCGATTTGAATTCCATTGCAAGGGACGTCGACGGCTCCTGCACTCCGCTTCCGCTACCAGAAATGTGGGACACATTTGGCGTGCCTACCGGTTGTTTTTTCCGAGATTTTTCGCGTAGCATCTCCAACTCTATCTCCTCGCGGCTTGGATCCCGTTGCAACTCTGCTGCCTGCACCAAGACCCTCTTGCATTTCATTCCATTAATCAGACATAAACATGGTTACAGATTGCAGAGTATACGCATAAACAAGTTCTAAAGTGCAGAAGAACTTCAAAACATGTTAACTACCACTACACCAATGGTAGATTACAACGTGACTACCAGGTCAGCATTAGTCAAGCATTAGTCAAGCATTAGTCAAGCATTAGTTAAGCATTAGTCCAGCATTAGTCAAGCATTAGTCAAGCATTAGTCAAGCATTATTCAAGCATTAGTCCAGCATTAGTCAAGCATTTGTCAAGCATTAGTCATGGTATAGCCATTAGAAAACTTAGAATCCTAACAGATTACCATGTCCTATGAAGACAACCAGTTAATGAGCATTGAGATTGTGAGGAATTGTAGGCTATGTGGAATTACATACTAAAATGTGACTAAACTATGGCTGTAGAACAACAAGAGTAAATGCTAGGGAGAGTTACTTACCAGATTTGCCGTTACCTCCCCCTCGGACCTGCCAGCATGGGAAAGTCGCTTCAGTTGAGCGCGATTTAGAGTGAGTATCTCCGCTTGCTTTACCTTCTTCTCGTCTGCGATTAGTGCTGAGAGGTTGACCCAATGGTCTTGCCTGATATGCTTTGGTTTCTCTCTCCCAGCGACCATTAACTTTTTCATGGCATACCTCTTCATCTTCAACTGTGTTTTCAAATTTGCATGAAAGAACCACTCTGTGACGTGCCCAATGCCACCTTCATACTCAAATGTATTATCTACCCTTTTCTTGATATTCAACAAGGTCATTGCATTGTATTCGGTGTAGTTGTCCACACTGAAGTCCAAGTCAACTGCATGGCCTCGTAGGCATTTCAGCCATAAGTGACGGTTTTCCCCGCATGGATTTCGCTTCATATCCACTTCCACTGTGTACCGCTTTCTTCCATGTTGCTCTCGAACCGGAGCTTCCTGCTGCAGTCGTCGTGTATGAAGTCGCCTCCGGTGGCGTTTATCAGCTTCCGAGCTGCGTGGAAGATCATTGAACTCTACCCCCGCAACTGCCTCTGGACTGAGCTTAGCCGCAAGACGTTGCTTTTGAGCCCTCTGTACCTTCAACATCTCCAACTCCTTCCTCATAATCTTTAGGTCCATGCTTACATAGTCGTCCAACCCACCCTCAGAGGTCCTCCCAGAAGACCGTGAACCTTCGAACCTCCTTGCTGGCGGTGGTGCAAAATCCTCCAGTAGGCTTTCCTCCTCTAGGAAGTCATGGTCGTCCCCATCGTTCGATGACCACGTCACACTAGTCGACATGTTGCGTGCTACCTTTGGTAATGTCGAGTCTTGTTGACTAATTGCACGTGGCACCGCAAATTTGGCACCTGAAGGTTGTGAAGGCTGTGAACGTGCTAATGCGGGTGTGTTGTTCGCAATATAGGGCCTTCTGATTTCCCACTTCGCCGGCTCGGACAGGTCAGGCTTCCCCTGCGCATGTGGATTCACTGACTTATTCCAAATTCTATGCACATCTCAGGCATAAAATACTGAAATACTGAGCTTATACTAGTTCTAATTTGAATTTGATTGCTATTTCTGCACATCAGAGTCTTTTCATCGGAGTCTTATCATTGGAGACTATACCTAGTCAAGTATTAGTCAAATGTTAGTCAAGTATTTGAAATACTAGTCATGCATTAGTCAAGGGTTAGTCATGCATTAGTCAAGGGTTAATCATGCATTAGTCAAGGGTTAGTCATGCATTCGTCAAGGGTGACCTTCCTATTCACTTGATTTTTGGACATAACTTTTAAAGAAGATGACACACATATTTTGCACTGTTAAATACATTCGATGTATGGACTACTCAAAGTTTCTTCATAATCTTAAAGTGATTTATATTCGCCCCTCTCAAGTAACATTGATTTATTTTATCATTCTCAGTCAGCAAGGAGATTGATATCATCAAATCTTCCTTATCAATCTCGCTTCTACCTTCACATTCTATGGCCTTGGGAGAAAGTTTCAGTCACTCCATCCATCTTGACGTTTTACTTACGAATTGAGAAGCCAGACAAATTGACTTGGAGTTCACTCACAGGCAAACCTAAATACATACACAATCCAATAGGACTAAAAAGATCTCTCCTCAACATAAATTCAAATTAACTTACAACCAGCCCACTCACCCTGGTGCTATTCAATCCAAATTGTGCAATTTGCCTTTCGATTCATTCACTGAAGCAAAAATGATCGTCACATTAATCTCAGCTCAACACAGAGTATCGACCAGACTTCAATTTTATAGCAATCTTGCACTTGATATTATAAACTTCAACATTCAACCTTAATGGATGAGGAGGTGGTCTCTTGATGAGAGTGACAAGACACCTGGCATTGTTTGTGTAGTTAGAAGTGGACTACATATACGCACCTTTGCAGGAGTTTGAGGTGCTGGAGATGTTGGTAATAGGGCTTCCGAGTTCCTTCTGGTCCTCCTCTCCTCTTCCTCTAGTGCCTATAGGGAGTATGCAGACAACAAGTACTTCCATACATTACTAGTACCAATTTCAAAGGAAAGTCACAAAATTATAGGAAGAATTCAAAACATTTCTACATGCCAGAAAATGTGTTGTGTCACTAAATGGAAGTGATACCAATTCAAAAGTGCAATCTGCTCATGCCCTTCTCATAAATGCCTACTCACATACCAGATGACAACTTTAGCATACCAAATCAAAGTTCCAATACAACTGGACAGGCTTCATAGTCCCCATTTGCAAACCTACACATATGATAATCTGAATTGCTCAACATTCAACAGACTATAAGTCATAAGTTTGAACATCATCATCGAATGTTAGTATTCCACCTTCTCAGCCACAACAAAAGCTTCAGCCAGAAGGTTGAGAGGGTCTTATATAATGCTCCGGTGTAACCCAGCTAAAGATGGGCTAGTAGCAAGAACAGAAAGTCAAGCAAAGTCAAAGAGAAGGCTAACTTCCAGCAGTGTCAGAGAGATTTTCCATTATTAAAAGGTGAGGGACCTAGGTAATTTCTTTGCTCAACACTCTGGGAGGTTGAATCGACAGTGTTCACATTGGGTATGTGATGCAGGTTTTTACTGATCTTGAGTTACCCGAGAGTAAGGATCGTATTGCATGATGAATAATGAACCAACCGTCCCAAAAGGACGCCTTTTTACCACTTTTCTTTGGTTGTGGGACCAACTTTGGCTCTGTACGCTTTTGCTGTGATTTCTGATAACTGAGGTTCAACTCCAAGTCCCCCCAGGGGCCAGCCTGCACAGAGCCTTTTTCGAGGTCTGGTGATGGTTTTATTGGGCTTGCCAAGTGAAGGGGAATTACGTGGAGGCTACAAGGCTTCCTCTAAACTAAGATTTTAGAGGAATTCATATAATATACCTCAATTCAACAAAGAAAAAGTGAAAGATGTCAACATGTTATCTATTGGTTTGGAAACACTAGGATCCAACCAAATATAATACACTAAATATAATATTTAGTGTCACCAATTCTAACTATCTTGCTCAATAATAATTGTAAACCACAATATAGTGTCACCAACACCAAATGTTAACCCAACAATATTTGTGATTCCTTGTAAAACATTTGAAGAATTACAGTTTTACAATGTTGCAATAACTGTCACTTACCAAGTCAATGAATATACAATTTTCATCTGTAGTGCAAATACAAATTTGTGATTACTAATTCACTTATATTTTATATAAAGGGTCATTGCTCATGTTATCAAAGCTTACAAGTAGTGTTAAATTTCCTCCATATGTAATCAAAAGTCACCACCCAAATTGACATAGGTTCTGTGCATTCACCAAGTTCTCCTTTTAATTCATCCGAACATAGCCACCCTAAACTTCACATAAAAATCTCAAGCTCGCCACCATGGCTGCTTCAGAACTCACACTAAAGCCAGAGCTCCTATTTTTCAAAAAAACAAACAAGGGCTGGTCACAATAAAACCTTAGAAGAAGCTACACTACTAAGCCGAGCTCTAAATATCAAAACTGTTGAAATTCCAATAATTAATTAGGGCGTTGGAATCATATCTGTTGCATTTGGTAGACAGACAAATTCACAATGAGCTTTAGAACACACATGGTACCCACTGTCCATGCTTAAAGCATGCGACCAGAATCTGAGCAAAGTCCCCTCCAAAGTAAAGACAATGATAAACTACAACAGCGAAAGCAATTGAAGATGCACTAGGTTAGGCAAGACAACATTTAAGTGGAGATTATTTAGCATCTGCCAGTACCATAGCACTGGGTCTATTGTCTATTCTCACCTTCAAACCAAGAAAACAGAAATTGCTATAATTGCTCAATAAACTATCAGATAAGCTGGACAGTCGAATGACAATTGAGAAGAGTGCAAAAAACAACCAAACCAAAGTCTCAAAAGTACTTGAATTAGCTACTTGAGGAATGACGAAGTATCATGCAAGTTCATCTATGATGCAGAATATTAACAACAACTATAATTAGATGATAGGGAGCCACTTCCAAAGATCATCACCTGTCAGGATGTAACATAAGAGCACTGAAGATGAGTATGTACGCACGAGAGGAAAACATGATGATGAGAGAGGATGTGTTTGTTACAACTAATCCTCCTCTATGTGGGAAAAGCCGAATTTACAACAGACTTAGTTTACTTATATCACGACGAGCTTGAGGAACTGGAGGTTAACCCTCCACCATGTAAGTAGCCATCCATTCCGAGTACTGGAGGATTCAGGGAAGAACACTCACGCATTAAAGAAAATGCAAAATGCTCCTCTTCATAATTACGTGCATGTGAAATGATCAGAAAACACATAAGCAAACACATAGACATGAAAATCTTACCTAAAAACGGAAGCTAGCTGTAGAAGGTAGGATCGATCCAACTCACACATCAACACACCACCTGCACGACCAACTGTGGCACCATTCCGAACCGGCCAGAATTCTCACCATGGATGTGGAAAATGAACAAGGATTGAGTAAAGGGGAAGAGGAAAACGCACCTGGATAGGAGGTTGATCCAACAGGTCCGTTGGAGATGGTGCTCCCCGTGACCTTGTGATCCTCGAAACCTCCACCCCCTGTTGTGATGCGCCCAAACGACCAGCTCCTTTATTTTCGGGCTGCCTAACTTTCTCCGCCTTCAGTACTCTGACCGCTGATGCAAGGATATGTAACCCTAACTCCTCAATCTTCTTCTTGTTCCTCTCTATCCTCTTCAAGCGAGCAGCCTCGTATGCTGTTAGTGGAACCCGCGTTTCTTGCGCGGCCTTGCTTGGTGATTCGCCTTCCTCACTGTTGCTGCTACTTTCGGTGCCTTCACTTTCGCTCTCACTACCGCTTATTGTGTCGCCCTCACTACTCCCATAGCTAGCATTCTCAAACTCCTCTTCCGTGTCCATGACTCAACAACCCAAAGGTCTCGAGGAAGGGATGGGTGGTGTAATCTGCTATGTTGAAAATCCTTGCCATTGTTGCAGGCTGTGGTTTTCTACACCAACCAATTGATGAGGTAGTTGAACGCTACACCTACACTGAATGAAGCGCAAGAACTAGTCTATTAGGTGGCAGTCGGGGGAGAGTTTTGCTATGTCGAGGCAATAAGTGTTGTGGATGGCGGGGAGGCAGGGAGGGAGGTTTCGGTGTTGTGGATGGCGGGGAGGGAGGGAGTTCGGCTAGGGTGTTGTAGATGCCGGGGAGGGTTAAGGCCAGGTTAGGGTTAGGGACCGTTAGTCTACACTTTAACTTAAATTTGAACACTTGCAGCTAACACGTTCCCTTGCAGCTAACACGTTCCCAAGCTCAATTTTGCCATCTCAGGCAGTAATGGATTATGAACAGTGAAACAACCAACACCATTAATTCGAGTATACTGGGTAATTTGAGAGCAGTGTGGAACAATTCAGATTTATCAGCTTGAAGTGGAGATTCTGGCAGGTTAGTGCATTTTGCTTTCCTAAATTTTCATTTATCTAGTTCTCTAAAAGGAAATCTCACAACACACCTGGTTCTGTATGCAGGATGCTTGAAACTGCTCTGAATGGGTTGTCCCCTTTCTCTCTTTTCAGGCTTTAGCCGAAGAGGTACCAGTACTTTTATGTTGACAATTTCTGAGGTGGTCTCGTTGCAGTGACAATTTCTTTCGGACCAAGATCTTGCTTATATGGTTAAGATTGCCAAGGCACTTGGCATGGTTGCCCTTATTGAGGTTTGTAACGTTTTGCTTTCCACATCGTATGTCATATAGTGCACTTTTTTTTGTATAATTTTGGTGTTAGCTGAAGAGTCAGAGGAAGCATGAAATGGCTTATACTTGGAAATTTGTCAACTTCAGCACTTTCCCTGTTTGAAAGGTCTCACTTGCAGCATTGAATATTTGAACGTCCGGCAGTGATGAGGGGCCTGTTGTTTCAAATATATGGACTAACTTGCAGTAAGCACTAATATGCTTAACATGCTGAATTTCCTGTGATAAGACAAGAGTAATGACTTCCATCAGGGCAAGAAATCCAGTTCTCAAATGCATGCTCTTGAATCAGAAACAATCTCATCTACACCCACGTTTATTGGAGATTTTTGAAGAACACTCTTCAGGTAACACCTCCAAACAGGAATTGCTTGAATTACCAACTTGGTGACATGCTTGTATTCCTTATATATTTGAACGTCCGACAGTTTGCACATTGCACCATTGCAAGAAAGGTCCTGGATGGTAGTATGTGTAAAGGGCTCCTTACGGAAAGACGTACATGTCTCTATTAGCATCTGATCATTTCCCTATATGTGTTAAGGGAGCTAGTTGTTACAGGATATCAAATCTCTTTCTCAATCTTAAGTGGAGCCTTGTTCTTTGCTTACAGGTACATAGCAAGCGGGAGATGAAACGTGTCCTGGGTTTGCCAAATGTTCAGCTCATAGGCATCAACAATCGCAGTTTAGGTACATCGATCTGACTTTCATGTATAAATTTCTGTATGAAATTCTAGTGAATATATATATATATATATAATTAATTAATTTTCTGTAACTGCACAATAATTTGGCATATACATGAACAGTATGATATTGGTGGAATAGAAGGTGGTTTGTGAGTCTTTCTTAAATAGTTGAACATATATATTAAGAACTGATTTTGGCTATGGTCTACACAGATTGTTCATATAGAACACATATCTATCCCACAGTTGTCCATTGCCTAAGAGTCTGAGAATTGTGGTTGTATCCCACAGAGACCTTTAAGGTGGACATCAACAATACGGCAGAACTTCTCAAGGGAGAAATAGGGGCACAAATTCGTGAGAGAGATATCATTGCAAGCTTCTTGTGTACATCATACCTCATGGACTATCTGTAAAGCTTAGGTTTTCTACTTGAAATTTCTCTCAGGACCACCTGCAGTATGGATTTCCAACTCAGTTATTATTTCTGCACACTTGTCTTGAAAGCATGACAATTTTTCTCCTCAATTAGCATGTATCTGGGCAAGTTTGTGCTGTCTTGGAGGCAGAACATATGTGAGCCAACTTAATATATGTGAATTGATTCCAGCTTCACTTAGTTCATGTACATAAAAAGCTGACACTTATATGCAGTACCTACAGTCTACCCTCTATAAATGTTAACCCTCGGGAGTGGATCAAAGTTAACATTTATAGAGGTGTTAACAGTTAACAATTATAAAATTACTTTTTTGAGCAATATACAAATCTTAACATTTATAAATATAAGCAATTGTGAAGAGTCCTTGTGAGAGAATACCATTCATAAAATTGCAAACCCAATCAAAATTTTATTCAATATGAAGTTTACAAATCACGTGAGAGAGGTGAGGAATGTAACTGGATGTGTAGTTTTTATCATCCATATTATGGTTGTGTTTCATTCGTTAACATTTATAGAGTCAAATTTACAAAGAAGGGAGTATCATTTTGTTAACAGTTAACACGTTTAACATTTATAGTGTGCAATATGTGGGGAGTAGAAGAAAGTTAACATTTAGAGAGGGTTAACACTTATAGGTGTAACATTTATAGAGGGTGGACTGTAGTTTGCAGCTTCATTGTTCCACAATTATCTGAAGCAAGTTGTCGTGGCTAAGGTAGCACTGTCTTAGCCGCCAGCTATTTCCTCCATTTTTCTCCAATGAAGATGCAGAGCCTATACCAAAATACTAGTCTAAAATTTAAATTGCTTGTGATCACAGGTGGTTGGAGAATCCGGATTGTTTATACCAGAGGACGTTGCTCTGTTTACTGCAGTGTGCAACTCATTGACATATGTTAAACTAGCAACCAAGAAAATATATCATGGCCTCGGATACAATAAGGTTTTATTTATACACGGAGTCCTCTATTTTTCAAGAATTAGGTCTCTGTAGGTCAGGAACTTCTAAAACAATGGCTCTACATAGGTACTCGTGAAATCAATTGCACCTACATTCGGTGTGACGGGATCACTTTAAGACGGTGTTGCGGCTGGGGTCTGATCTGTCTGGCAAGTTTTTGACCACTCACTACAACGCATTTTGTGTACATCAGGATAGCCTTGCCTTGCATTGTTCTCACATTGTTCCTTTCAGCTGTCATTTACCGCTTTATGACCCAAAGTTCAACTCTTGAAGGCGTGTGATAGTAAGAGCTGGAGAGCTACTTGCATGAAATTTATGTAGCAATAAATTATCTACTTGGAGTAATTTGACATGTGAGATGTAGCCTCCATTTCTTAATTCACCACATTCTCTATCTTCAATGTCTTGAGGTTCTGAGGCTGGAGAGTCTTGCAGGAATATTGGTTGGTGGAGCATGTTTTTGTTGGGAAGAGTGGAGCCAGCCCGGAAATTATGATGTTAAAGACTTATCTAGACAAATTAAAATTTCTTAACTGTCTATATTCTTTGTTACTAGTTAATTATGGTTGTTCTGTGGATGCCTATGTTGCGGATTATGTTGGAGAAACTTATATCATGCTCCTATGACTAGCTTGTGTTATTGACTGTGAACTTAATATCAGAATGTCCTCCTCAACACCAACTGTATGTCAATGGTGTGCGATCTCGCCTCATAATAGAATGTCTAATGAATATACAGAGCCCCTCCTTGAATTCTAAGGCTAGATCGACTTATAATGGATGGTTGTGATTGTAGATGACTTTTGAATTGAGATTTTGATCCTCTACAACATGATCATGTGGTTCTAAGGCTCTCAAGAGAGAGAGAGACGACTGAATTTGAGTGTGACAGATGGACAAGAATTCTAGGGATGAACTCTTGCACCTACAACTCTGGGACCTAGAGGAGAAGGAGGCAAATGGACTGCACCTCTCATCATATCCCTGTCCCTGTAAGAAGTGCATGGGTGGGAAGGTTCTATCAAGAGAAACCATTCGCAAGCATTTGAGGCATTACAAACGCGACCCACAGTTCCAAACATCAATACTGGTATTTGTTGGTATTTCTAAAACTTGACTGAAATAATGTGCGTTGTTGACTAGCCATAGTCACATATGTTAATGTTGTGGCTACGGATAGTCATAGTGGGTCCTGATCACTGAAGAGTTGTTAAGCATGATCAATCATAGTCAATTGAAACTTGTCCCTGATTATCTTTTATGAGTGCTAACGATCAAACTTGTTGCTATGTGGTATGTAGAGGATCAGTGCCCGGAGAGATTTTTGGGCTTAATAGGAGGTTGACATCATTTCTAATTAGCCCACTTCCCACCCATTTCACCTAGTATATTAAATACATGATTATTTCGAGATGCTTAGCAAATTATCTCTTTGAGTATGAAGTCTTCCCAGTCACCCCAAACTCCTGAATTGGAGCAGTCTACGAATACATCTAATAAACTTGTGAATGCCATAGTCATAAACTATAAAAATACTTGACTACATATAGTAAACAAGTATATATCCCATATTCATGTTAGTAATTGACTACATGAAGTAAATGTGCGTACACGTAAATTGAATTGAAATGTGTGGTCTTTTGCGACAGAGTAGTTGTTAATAGGTCTAGCTTATGGTAGAAGTCGGTACTAACCTCACCGCTTTTGTGGGACTATCTTGGCACGTGCATATGCAGTCAGGTCTTAGTGCCCAATCAAGTACAATACTAAACTTTGAAGAGGTTCCTCCAAGCGCTTTGGATGCCGAACCCTCAGAAGGCAGCGACGTATATCAGGATGCGAATGATGAAGGCGATTTTGAAGTGCAACGGATGATAACAGAGTGTTTTGGCCGGTTTGAAAACGACATTGGTGATAGCCAGGAGGATGAAGTACTTGAAGATGAACGGGAGTTTATGGCCGATGAAGGAATGGATCTACATGAAGAATCTTCCATACCATTGTACGAGGGAAGCAAAACAAGCCGAGTAGTTGCAGTCATTCTCCTTATCAATTGCTTTGCAGTGTTCGGAGTATCCAATGCATGCGCTACAGAATTGCTGAAGTTGGTTTCGGAGCTACTACCTGCGGCGAACACTCTTCCGAAGTCTTACTATGAAGCTCGCAAGTATCTAAGACGACTCGGATTATCATTTGTCTCTATACATGCCTGTGTGAATGGGTGTTGTTTATTCCGAAAGGAGCTGGAAGGCGCAATGAATTGTCCAAAGTGTGGACAATTGAGGTACAAATCGGAGTCAAGCAGGACACCAATGAAAGTTTTGCGCCATTTTCCACTTATACCACGGCTGCGAAGGATGTATCGGTGTACATCTCTAGCAAAATTAAATAAGTGGCATACTGAACGGAAGGATCGTGGTGGCAATGTGGAGTGCGTTCCGGACTCGAAGGCATGGAAACACATTGACTCCGTATATCCAGGGTTTGCGTTGGAAGAAAGGAACATACGACTAGGACTTGCTCTAGACGGTGTGAATCCGTTCTCAAACCAATCCCTAAGTCACTCCACTTGGCCAGTTGTGCTACTGAACTACAATCTGCCACCATGGTTGGTGACAAAGCGGTTTTTCTTAATGTTGGCCCTTCTCATTCCTGGGAAAGAGAGCGTGACATCTGAAAACGTGGACGTGTACCTTGCTCCTTTGATTGAGGAATTGAAGCAACTTTGGGAAGGCATTGATGCAGTAGACGCATCTGCAGAGAAGGTGAATAGGAAGTTCACGTTGAAGGCCATCCTCATGTGGTGCATCCATGACTTCCCGGCATATGGATTAGTGTCGGGGCAAGTTACAAAGGGGTACAAAGGGTGCACCGAATGCGGTCCTAGTGTAACAACCCGACGATCAGCTGCGTTAACGAAGAATGTATATTTAGGACATCGTCGGTTCTTGAACCGAACCCATCCATATCGAAGATTGCAGAGAGCTTTTGATGGAACACAAGAGACCCGTCCACCACCAAGACAGCTAAGTGGCCGTGACGTAGTCCGTTATGCGATGAGGAGAGAAAACTGGTTGGCTGACTCCCCACGAAACAGACCAGGAGGGGTTAACGATCCAGTACATGACACAGGCGTGAAGAGATTGTCTACATTATTTGCACTTCCATATTGGCAGGTGAGTGTATAGATTTAAACTCTTTGTCAAACCCTGTGGATTTAATATAAGACTAGCAATAGTCAAAGGATAACTGAGAGCTTTGGAGATTGGTTTGGAGGACTACCGACAGTCAAATTATAGTGACATCCATGCAAAGTTGACTACACTCAAATATGATTGACTACAGATAGTCAATGCTAATGTAATAGTGTATAGGATATGATGACCAACAGTACAGATATAATTCCACTAATGTGATCCATTGTATGTATGCAGTCTCTTGCGATAAGGCATGTGCTTGATGCAATGCACTGTGAAAAGAACTTATGTGAGAACATCATGAAGACAATTTGGGGTTTAAAGGATAACCTCAAAGTACGGATGGATCTAGCGGAAGCAAACATAAGGCCTGAATTGCACGCAATTTTTGGTGGTGCTAAGGGAACGTTGTTGATACCAAGAGCTCCATATATTCTATCAAGAGCAGAGAAGGTTGTGTTTACAAATATCATCCGTGGATTGAAGACTCCTAGCAATTACGTGGGCCAATTGCCTCAAAGAATCACGGGTGATGGAGAGTTAAGAGGAATGAAGAGTCACGACTACCACATTCTAATGCAGCAAATCTTGCCGTTGTGCTTACGAACGCTATTACCAAAGGATGTCCGAACTGCCATTATTCGGATATGCCGAGTCTTTGCCCCTTTGTGCGTGAAGTCGGTGGATCCTTCAAGCATGACTGATTTGTTCAATGAGACCGCCGTGACAATGTGTATGTTGGAAAGGGTCTTCCCACCAGCATTCTTCGATGTCATGTCCCACTTGCCTATTCATTTGGTACAACAGTTAGACATTTGCGGACCAGTGCACACCCGGTGGATGTACCCAATGGAACGGTATCTGAAAACTCTGAAAGGATATGTGCGTCTTCGAAGCAATCCTGAAGGCTCTATGGCACAAGGCTACATCATGGATGAAGCAGTGGGGTTTTGTACTGAATATATGCAACATTGTTGTGAAAGTGAGCGTCGTGTGTGGGACGACAAAGAAGAACCTGCAATGAATAGCGAGGTCATGGAAGGAAATGGGCGGCATAGGTTGTTGCCAGACGAACTACGGTTTTGGATACATGAATTTGTGTTGAACAATGCGGAGCCGTTACAAGTTTACAGAGAGTAAATCCACGTACTTTGTGTTGTTGCTCTTGTGACTACATTGTTAACTAGTAATGATAGTCATAAGCAATTATAATGTGACTAAATGCAGTACTAGATATGCTTCATATGACTAAATGGAGTCATCATAGCTATTTGGATGACTATTTGTAGTCATTGCATCATTAAGCTGTAATTACAGTGTTGTGGGAAGTGAAGTAATTAACGACTATAAAATGTGAGTGTCTGGTGCAGACGGCACGCTACAGAAATGACCCGAAGGAAGAGGTCAAGGGAAGACATGCGACGTCAACAGCGGGGTAGGAGATTGGAGTACCCAAGCAGCATGCAAGAGGAGGCCTTCACAACCTGGTTTCCTGTTGTAGTGCAAGATGAGATCAACCAAGGGACTAATGTATCCATGGACGTTCAAGCATTGCTAATGCCGCCCTCAAGGAACGCCAAGTCCTACAAGTCAATGTATGCGTATGGCAACCACATAAGGGTTCGTAGCATAGAATCAAACATGAATACATGTGATAGTGGTGTGGCTGCGACCTTTTTGCAAGCATGTCGTGCGAGCAGCAGTTCTAGAAATGTACGGACAACAAATTTAGAATACATAGGATGGGTGGAAGAAATAATAGGGGTAGACTATGGAGAGTTTGAGTTGATAGTTTTGTATTGCACATGGGTGAGAGCCAACCTCCGGGGCATCGGAGCAACAATGAAACGTGACGACTACGGCTTCACATTGATCAAATTCGATCGTGTCATACCGTATTCAGCAGACTCATTTGCATTTCCCCTCCATGTGCAACAAGTCTTTTTTTGTGGACGATGTGGAGAATCCCGAATGGAAAGTTGTGCTGAGGAAAGAAGCTCGAGGTGCAAGAGTGGCGTCTACATCTGAGAGAAGACCCGAAACACTTAGTTTACATGTAGGCAAAGATGAAGACTACCGTGGATTGAGATCTAATATCTTAAACGAAGATGTGGAACCTGGCGCACCGGTGCTAGAAGGTTGCACAGTACTTGAAGCTGAGGACGTTCATGCAACACTACAAGAAAGAGAGGAAGAGCCAGATAACAATGAAGAGAGATTATAGTCTGGCCTTTTGAGACGTCGCCTGATGTAGTCAAGTTGGACTAAAAGTAGTCAAATTGGTCACCATGGTCGTACCCAATGAATAAAATTTTGTTCCCGAAGTTCGCCCCCTCGAGGTCCTATCATTTTTTACTACAACTTGACTGGGAATCTTCTTGGAATCTATTTTTACTAGTTGTAGTCATCATGTGACTAGTTAGTCGAGTTCGGTCAACTTGCTCTAGTAAAAAAAGCCTGTATTTGGCATAGTGGCCTGGGAGGGATTCCCGGGACTGCCAAGGTTCAAACAGGCATAACTTCCTCAGCACTTGCCCGAATGGGGCAAGTGAGGAGTCCATCGGCATCTACGTGAAGCGTAAATGAAGATGGAGTGGTTGGTTGCTGGAATCAGACATCATACAAGGAAGTTATGATGGTCTGAAGCTGCTGGGGGCTTCTAGGCCCAGCGGCTAAGGGAAAATGTCCACTTGGCCCCAACTCTTGGTAGAGAGACAAGAGGTTGGTTGACGGTGGGGTAGGGGCCCCGCGTGAAGTCCTAGAGGCTTATATGGGTGAGGTGGTGTGGCCTCACCCACCCGAGGCCGAACGGCAAGGCCTCCATGGGCATTGGCCCATTGTGAGGCCATAGTTGCCTAGTATGGTTCGGGTTGTTGTAGTGTTGCTCCGGCAACGCGATGATCAACATAGGATTGGACTTCCATGGATGGAAGTCCACATTGGGGAAATGGGTTACTGATTAAGGGGTGAGTCCCGAAAGCAAAGTAGGAGGGTTGGTTCCCTCCTATGAACTATTGGTCCGGGGTTAGAGGAGCTAACCATTAGCATGGCGGTATGCGAAGGGTTAGCCACTCGTAACCTTTGCTAGAATTGAAAATTGGCAAGATGGTCAAGGGGGGCTAGCAAGGGTTGCGACAGGAATCCTTCTCGAGCATGGAATCAAACTCATCACTAGACTCCTGCCATAGTGAACTCCAGGAGGCTCGAATGTCATCCGAAACTAGAAGCACCTCATCAAGGTTGTTGTAGGGAGAGACATACATCGCACGGTCACCGTCACGGTAACCATGACAAATTCGTTTTGCAGCCGAGCAACATCGACCTCGCTGATGGGGCGAACAAGAGGAAGACATTGCAAGCGGCACAATGGAATAGAGAAACGTGACTTAGCAAGAGGTTTGATGCGAACCCTATGAATCACACCGATAGAGTCTTCTTTTTGGGATCTCCGAATCTCGAGCTCAGTCTCCTCCGCAGTAGACTCATCAAGAGGACGCACGGGGTCAGATTGATGAGGTGAATCAATCTACAAGGGTGGAAACAAAGATATGAGATTAAGCCCAAAATATATTGAAAGCCAAGGTACCGGAAGTGCTTGGAAACAAAAGGAAGAGTTCACATAGAGAACACCTTTCCCGGTTGGACATCGACAAGTGGATCAACTTCCACCTCGGCAGGCTCCAATTGAAGAACATGGGCATCTATGGATGGATCCTCGGAGAGAATGAGATCCATAGCTTGAGACTCCTACACAAAAAGAAAAGTTAGACATTACCCTTGATTGCCTAACCTCTCGGAATCTAAGTGCTAACTCAAGCATCCACAACAAAGTCAAAATCTGGTCCAAGACCCTTGAAAGGCCTAGCCTCTCGGAATCTAAGTGCTAACTCAAGCATACACAACAAAGTCAAAATCTGGTCCATTACCCTTGAAAGGCCTAGACTCTCGGAATCTAAGTGGTCACTCAAACATTCAAATCAATGCGAAAATCTAGTCCAAGACCCTTGAAAGGCCTAGCCTCTCGGAATCTAAGTGCTAACTCAAACATGCAAAACAATGCGAAATATGGTCCATTACCCTTGAGTGCCTAGCCTCTCGGAATCTAAGTGCTAACTCAAGCATACACAACAAAGTCAAAATCTGGTCCAAGACCCTTGAAAGGCCTAGCCTCTCGGAATCAAAGTGATAACTCAAACATTCAAATCAACGCGAAATCTGGTCCAAGACCCTTGAATGCCTAGCCTCTCGGAATCTATGTGCTAACTCAAGCATACACAACAAAGTCAAAATCTGGTCCATTACCCTTGAAAGGCCTAGCTCTCGGAATCTAAGTGCTAACTCAAACATTCAAAACAATGCGAAATCTGGTCCATTACCCTTGAAAGGCCTAGCCTCTCGGAATCTAAGTGCTAACTCAAACATTCAAAACAATGCGAAATCTGGTCCATTACCCTTCAAAGGCCTAGCCTCTCGGAATCTAAGTGCTAACTCAAACATACAAATCAATGCGAAATCTGGTCCATGACCCTTGAAAGGCCTAGCCTCTCGGAATCTAAGTGCTAACTCAAACATACAAATCAAAGCGAAAATCTGGTCCAAGACCCTTGAATGCCTAGCCTCTCGGAATCTAAATGCTAACTCAAGCATACACAACAAAGTCAAAATCTGGTCCATTACCCTTGAAAGGCCTAGCCTCTCAGAATCTAAGTTCTAACTCAAGCATACACAACAAAGTCAAAATCTGGTCCATTACCCTTGAGTGCCTAGCCTCTCGGAATCTAAGTGCTAACTCAAACATTCAAAACAATGCGAAATCTGGTCCATTACCCTTGAAAGGCCTACCCTCTCGGAATCTAAGTGCTCACTCAAGCATACACAACAAAGTCAAAATCTGGTCCATTACCCTTGAGTGCCTAGCCTCTCGGAATCTAAGTGCTAACTCAAACATTCAAAACAATGCGAAATCTGGTCCATTACCCTTGAGTGCCTAGCCTCTCGGAATCTAAGTGCTAACTCAAGCATACACAACAAAGTCAAAATCTGGTCCATTACCCTTGAGTGCCTAGCCTCTCGGAATCTAAGTGCTAACTCAAACATTCAAAACAATGCGAAATCAGGTCCATTACCCTTGAAAGGCCTAGCCTCTCGGAATCTAAGTGCTCACTCAAGCATACACAACAAAGTCAAAATCTGGTCCATTACCCTTGAGTGCCTAGCCTCTCGGAATCTAAGTGCTAACTCAAACATTCAAAACAATGCGAAATCAGGTCCATTACCCTTGAGTGCCTAGCCTGTCACGCACCTCTCCATGAGGAGTGCCCGAAACACCATGGGCACAAGGGGGACCCCGGAGTGACACCCGTGACTTGTGGTGCCGTTGGTGAGAGGGCCCAAGTGATCCTAGTGTGGGTGAGGGCCCCGGGCGTTGGGAACGCCTCCCACCCACGAAGATTAGGAGGCACAAGGGTAAGGCCATGAGTTATGCGTAGCTCATGGCGTGGTGATTCTAGAGAGCTCAAGAACACCTCAATCGGAGGTGTGAGCTAGGAGTTATGGCCATTTGAGTGGGGCGCTGCCCCGGGACAGCGCCCTGGTACAGCAGTGCCTGGGAGTGATTCCCGGGACTGCCAAGGTTCAAACAGGCATAACTTCCCCAAGACTTGCCCGAATGGGGCAAGTGAGGAGTCCATCGGCATCTACGTGAAGCGTAGATGAAGATGAAGTGGTTGGTTGTTCTGATCGGACATCATACAAGGAAGTTATGATGGTCTGAAGCTGCTGGGGGAGTTCTAGGCCCAGCAGCTAAAGGGAAATGTCCACTTGGCCCCAACTCTTGGTAGAGAGACAAGAGGTTGGTTGACGGTGGGGTAGGGGCCCCGCGTGAAGTCCTAGAGGCTTATATGGGTGAGGTGGTGTGGCCTCACCCACCCGAGGCCGAACGGCAAGGCCTCCATGGGCTTTGGCCTATTGTGAGGCCATAGTTGCCTAGTATGGTTCGGGTTGTTGTAGTGTTGCTCCGGCAACGCGATGATCAACATAGGAGTGGACTTCCATGGATGGAAGTCCACATTGGGGAAATGGGTTACCGATTAAGGGGTGAGTTCCGAAAGCAAAGTAGGAGGGTTGGTTCCCTCCTATGAACTATTGGTCCGGGGTTAGAGGAGCTAACATTAGCATGGCGGAATGCGAAGGGTTAGCCACTCGTAACCTTTGCTAGAATTGAAAATTGGCAAGATGGTCAAGGGGGGGGCTAGCAAGGGTTGCGACACTTGGTATCAGAGCAGGGTTCCAAGTTTTGAGCTCGCACTTTGAGGGAAACATGGCTATCAAAAATGCGGGTTATGATGGTGAGCCCGGGGTTTCCAAAAGGTTGTGAGGCTCAAATTGGAACAAGGATCATGTGCAAGTGGAATTTGACCATACCATTGGTTCTAATGACAATGGTGGGCATGAGGGTGGATTTGGTAAGGAAAATGGAGGAGTGCTTTGAAAAGGGCTCCCGCAAACCTCAAAAAACATTTGGGGCCTAGAATACCGAAAGCACCCAAAACCTTGGAGGGCATTAATGTTGGATTGAAATTCCAATTCGAAATGCTTGGAAGGTATTGATGTTGGAATGAATTTGGTGCTAATGAGGCACCCGGGGCTTCTTAAGGCCTATGTGCGCTATTCAAACGCACAAATGAAGGATACACCTAAAACGGACGAGCTTTCTAAGAAATGCATCCTTTTAGGTGGGGTTTTAAAAGCGGGTGGTGGATGCCTTGTTTAAGTCCCCAAGGCTTCTTGAGGACATGGTGGGGACCATCAAATTTGCAAGAGCATTGAAGCCGATGGTCCCAAAGAGAAATTCGGCTGCGCATCACCACAAGTGGCTTTAGCCAAGGTAGGTCCCAAAGAAATGAGTGCAAATTGTTTGGTCCATTTTACTTAGGCAAAACATGTTGGAGCCGCGGACGGAATGTTGAAAGGTGGCTTTATGCTTCCAAAGCAAATCATACTTGTGCCGCGGACGGAATGTTGGGAGGTGGGTTTGTCCTACCAAGGCAATTCATGTTCGTGCCGCGGACGGAGTGTGGGAAGGTGGCTTTGTGCTACCAAGGCAAAACATGTTTGTTTTGCGGACAAACTATTAGAAATTGGTTTTGTGGCACCAAACCAATTTGTCCCGCGGACGAAATGTTTAAAGTTGGCTTTGCGGACCAAGCCAAGCCAAGTTGCCGAGGACCGAATGTAAGACGATGGCATTGTGGCCTAGGCTAGTAGCCTTTAGCCAAGGCCAAGTCTTTTGTACCTTGAGGCTCAAATGAATGGGAGAATTGTCTCATGGGTTGACAAAGAGGCAAGCCATTCCTTCTTGAGCCCAAAACTCACAAGGGAGTTGGGGCTTGCCGATTGATAAAGCGGGCAAGCCCACCAAGGTGCGGTTTGGAAAGGGCAAACCGCATGAGACAAAGGAGGCCGCGATGCATGTAACCTTTCAATGTGGGACATTGGATTTTTGTCAAAATTTCACACCAAGTGAAATAGATGAAATGCATGTCATTGTGAAGGCCGCCTTCTTTGAAACTCACATGAAAGATGTGAGGTGCAAGCCGGTTTGCTTGCGGTCCATTATGATGTGTCATAATGGCAATGAGTTGATGTTCAAATTGACAAGGACTCCTATGGTAGGAGGACCCAAGTTGAATTTGGTCTTAATGGACCAACTGAAAAATAGAAAACATAATGGTCGTGGTTCCATTGGAGCAACTTCAAGGAATGTATGGAGAGGCTAGGAAAGATGGACCTCCTCCAAATCACATTGGTGGGATGTTGGTGAGATACAAGGATGTATTCACCAATGTGTTGCTCAAAAAGTTACCGCCAAGGAGTGAAAAATAACTTTGCTCAACGAGAGATTGAGTTCTTGAGATATGTGGTGACAAAGGAAGTTGGTGGACGAACATGAAGAATGTCAAGGCAATCCAAGAAGAGAATTGGCCCTTGACTCAAGAAAAAGGCTTAGGTCATTTGTTGGCCTAACCAACTACTACCACCACTTCATTCATGGTTTTTCTAAGGTTGCTAGAACCTTAGTCAACATGTTGGGAAAAATGGCTATCCCAAGAGTGGGATGAGCCTTGTCACCAAGCCTTTGGGAAGCTCAAGAAAAAGTTCTCTTCACAAGATGTGGTTAAGTTTCGGGTTTTCATGAGCATGTTGAGGTGCACATGAAGGCAAAGGACTTTACCATTGGCGGATGTTGATCCAAGATGGAGGACCATTGCTTATGGGAGCATTAAGCTCCATGGTTGTAGAAGCTTGTCCAACTTGTGCAAGAAATGGCTATCCCAAGAGTGGGATGAGCCTTGCCACCAAGTCTTTGAGGAGCTTAAGACCAAGTTCCTCTTTACCACCCGTGTTCAAGTTCGCGGAGCTTGAAAAACCTTTTGAGGTGCATACGGGGGGCGAGGACTTTACCATTGGCGGATGTTGATGCAAGATGGATGGCCATTGCATACGAGAGCATGAAGCTCGATGGTTCAACTTGTGCAAGAAATGGCTATCCCAAGAGTGGGATGATGTTTGTCACGAGTCTTTGGGGAGCTTAAGACCAAGTTCTCTTCACCGCCCGTGCTCAAGTTTACCGAGCTTGACAAACCTTTTGAGGTGCATATGGGGGTGAATGATTTTGCCAATGGTGGATTATGTGTAAGATGGATGGCCATTGCATATGGGAGCATGAAGCTCGATGGTTGTCAAAGAAGACAACCAACTCATGACAAAGAATTTCTTTGCCGTAGTGCATTGCTTGAAGATGTGGCGACACTATTTGGGGTTGCACAAAGCAAAGGTCTACATGGACAATGTGTCCTAAAAGAATTTTGACATTGAAGCGCAAGTGAGCGCCAAGTCATTGCGGTGACATGATAGTTTGGCGCTTATGAAGGTGGATTTGATCCACAAACCGGACCGTGGAAATGTGGTGCCGGATGCGCTAAGTAGACTGGAAAAATTCCAAGCAATGAGAACCATCCAAACCTTGTGGCTAATGTGTGCCGGCGAAGGAAACTTGTGATGCAAGATACAGGAGGGGTAAATTAACTACCCCAAAGCACAAAAGCTTTTAGGTGAGCTTCGCAAGAGCAAGGTGCTCAAACAGGTTAAGTTGGTGGACGGATTGTTCAAGTGCAAGCAAAGTTGGGTGTATGTGCCACAAGGCAAGTAGAGGCTATCGGTTTTGAAGGAGGAATTTGATAGTCCTATTGCCGGCCTTAGAGGAGAAAGAAAAAATCGCCATAGAATGGTATCATGGAGGTACCATTGGCGGTGCATAAAGGAAGATATAGCCCACTTTGTGAAGGCTTGAATCAAAGTGCAAAGTGAACCGAGCCTCTTATCAAAAGCAAGGCGGTTTCTTGCAACCGTTGCCTATCCCGTGGGCGCCATGGCATAGTATGTGCATGGACTTGATCACAAGTTTGCCGGAGTCACATGCGTATGATGCCATCTTGTTGATGGTAGAGTGGTTTGCCAAGTTGGCACACATGGTGCCGATTGTGGGAACCGCCACCGCGTTGGAGACCGCATAGCCTTTTCTCAAAGGATGGTTGAGGCACCACGGGTTGCCAAGAGTGATTGTGTGGGATAAAGATTCAAAGTTCACAAGTGCATTTTCAATGCATTTCTCTAAGGAGGTCGGAATGAAACTAAGGTTTAGCACGGCCTTGCATTCCCAAATGGATGGGAGAACGGAGCGTGCGAATGGAGTCTTGAAGCAATACTTGAGGAACTTAGTGGGGGCGGACCAAGGAGATTGGGCGGACTATGTGGGTTGAGCGGAGTGTAATTGCAATGTAGCCACGCACTTGGCTACCAAGGGGTGGTCTTTCGTGGTGGCTTATGGAGTGGATGCGCTCCAACCTATTAACCTAGCTCTCGAGGGGGCACATTCAACACTAGAGTTCAACCAAGATGGTGAGGACTTGGCCAAGGATGGTAAACAAATCTTGGAGATGACCAAGTTGTTGGTGGAGAAAGCCCGAAGGTGCTACGGAGTGCTAGTAAATGCCGGAAGACGCGAAGTGGAGAATGAGGTGGGCCAAAAGGTGTTGTTGAATGTGAACAACTTCACTTAGCCGGAAGGCCTCGCTCCAAAAGTTCATGTCCAAAATTGGAGCTTCGTTTTCCATTGTGGAATAAATGTTCAAGGACATGTATAAGTTGGAATTACCTCCGGAGATCAAAGTGCATCCGACATTTCATGTCTCATTACGAAAATCATATAAGGACGACACCTTGTGGCCGATCACAAGCAAGTGATTAGGCCACATCCCGACCTTGTGGAGGTCATTTGGAACATGAGGTAGGAGGGCATCCTCAAGTGTAGGAAGCCCAAGTGAAAATGAAAGAAAATGTACAAAGGAGTACTTGGTGAAATGGTGAGGATACCATGAGAAAGAAACCGCTTGGGTGGCGGCAAGAGACATGGTCAACACCAATGAATTGGTGAAGCACTTTGAAGAAACTAAGGCTAAGGATTCCAATAAAATGAAGCGTAGGCATTGATGAGGACATCAATCTCCTTTAGTGGGGGAGAGACACTAGTAGCACACTTAGCCTCGAGGTTAATTACTCCACAACATGAACTTGTTCTTTGGCTTGAGGGAATAAAGTCCAAACTTTAGTGGTGCAAAGAGAAAAGTATGAGATGAGGTCCTAGTCTTGTACTTGTGCTTGGTTAATGGAAGAGGGGGAATAGATATGCCAAACTAAGTTGGGTAAGCCGAGTAATTGGGGGCCATGGCTTGGAGGGGCCTTGGATAAAACCAAGAAATTTCTTAGCCGTGGGCTTGTCCGGGCGGGGACAAGGTGATGGCGCGTGCTCATAAAAGTGCTACCCGCGAGCTAACGAGAGTTGGCGCATGGGAGTCATGAACCCATGTCTCAAAAGAGCAAAGTGGGAACCGAGTCGGGCGGGACTTGGCATCACCCCCGTGCAATCGAGGCGTGGCTTAACAATGGAAAGCCATCTCGGAGTTGCAACAGAGACAACTTAGTGGAAGCGTTGAGGTCTCGCCTAGATGTGTCACGTTAGGCTAGTAGAGCCTAACGGGGGAGGCCCCAAAGTAGGGGCAACCCAAGTGAGTCCCAAAGTAGGTGGGTCAAATATAGGTTAGGTCCTTGGATGAGAGATCCAAGGTCGCTAACGGACCACCTAGGAACGACACCTTTGGGACTATGCCAAATTTGAAGATGCATTGTGGGGGTCGCGCCCTAAGGTAAACACAATGCCGCACCATAGAGGATGGCAACTTGAGAATTGGTGTGCCGACTACGAGTATAGTCGATGAGGGCATCGACTCCGTTTGGTGGGGGTGAGTGTCGCGCACCTCTCCATGAGGAGTGCCCGAAACACCATGGGCACAAGGGGGACCCCGGAGTGACACCCGGGACTTGTGGCGCCGTTGGTGAGAGGGCCCAAGTGATCCTAGTGTGGGTGAGGGCCCCGGGCGTTGGGAACGCCTCCCACCCACGAAGATTAGGAGGCACAAGGGTAAGGCCATGAGTTATGCGTAGCTCATGGCGTGGTGATTCTAGAGAGCTCAAGAACACCTCAATCGGAGGTGTGAGCTAGGAGTTATGGCCATTTGAGTGGGGCGCTGCCCCGGGACAGCGCCCTGGTACAGCAGTGCCTGGGAGTGATTCCCGGGACTGCCAAGGTTCAAACAGGCATAACTTCCCCAAGACTTGCCCGAATGGGGCAAGTGAGGAGTCCATCGGCATCTACGTGAAGCGTAGATGAAGATGAAGTGGTTGGTTGTTCTGATCGGACATCATACAAGGAAGTTATGATGGTCTGAAGCTGCTGGGGGAGTTCTAGGCCCAGCAGCTAAAGGGAAATGTCCACTTGGCCCCAACTCTTGGTAGAGAGACAAGAGGTTGGTTGACGGTGGGGTAGGGGCCCCGCGTGAAGTCCTAGAGGCTTATATGGGTGAGGTGGTGTGGCCTCACCCACCCGAGGCCGAACGGCAAGGCCTCCATGGGCTTTGGCCTATTGTGAGGCCATAGTTGCCTAGTATGGTTCGGGTTGTTGTAGTGTTGCTCCGGCAACGCGATGATCAACATAGGAGTGGATTTCCATGGATGGAAGTCCACATTGGGGAAATGGGTTACCGATTAAGGGGTGAGTTCCGAAAGCAAAGTAGGAGGGTTGGTTCCCTCCTATGAACTATTGGTCCGGGGTTAGAGGAGCTAACCATTAGCATGGCGGAATGCGAAGGGTTAGCCACTCGTAACCTTTGCTAGAATTGAAAATTGGCAAGATGGTCAAGGGGGGGGCTAGCAAGGGTTGCGACATAGCCTCTCGGAATCTAAGTGCTAACTCAAACATTCAAAACAATGCGATATCTGGTCCATTACCCTTGAAAGGCCTAGCCTCTCGGAATCTAAGTGCTCACTCAAGCATACACAACAAAGTGAAAATTTGGTCCAAGACCCTTGAGTGCCTAGCGTCTCAGAATCTAAGTGCTAACCCAAACATTCAAAACAATGCGAAATCTGGTCCAAGACCCTTGAAAGGCCTGGCCTCTCGGAATCTAAGTGCTAACTCAAACATTCAATTCAATGCGAAATCTGGTCCATTACCCTTGAGTGCCTAGCCGCTCGGAATCTAAGTGCTAACCCAAATATTCAAAACAATGCGAAATCTGGTCCAAGACCCTTGAAAGGCCTGGCCTCTCGGAATCTAAGTGCTAACTCAAACATTCAAATCAACACGAAATCTGGTCCATTACCCTTGAGTGCCTAGCCTCTCGGAATCTAAGTGCTAACTCAAGCATAAACAACAAAGTCAAAATCTGGTCCATTACCCTTGAAAGGCCTAGCTCTCGGAATCTAAGTGGTAACCTAAACATTCAAAACAATGCGAAATCTGGTCCACGACCCTTGAGTGCCTAGCCTCTCGGAATCTAAGTGCTAACTCAAGCATACACAACAAAGTCAAAATCTGTTCCATTACCCTTGAGTGCCTAGCCTCTCGGAATCAAATTGCTAACTCAAATATTCGAAACAATGCGAAATCTGGTCCTTCAGAAAACATACCACCTGGTGCCGAGAGCCCCACAACCATGAACTCCACGCCTCCACTCAACCTCAACATCGGGTCCCTCTCTACCTTACCCCCTCAACCTTACCCTCTCGGAGCCGAGCCGAGAGCTCATTGGCTCCTCCAAAATCTAGTCCTAGTCATCGTCAAGCTTTCCCCCTCGGAGCATTCCACAAAATGACAAAATCTAAGTGCTAACTCAAGCATACACAACAAAGTCAAAATCTGGTCCATTACCCTTGAAAGGCCTAGCTCTCGGAATCTAAGTGGTAACCTAAACATTCAAAACAATGCGAAATCTGGTCCACGACCCTTGAGTGCCTAGCCTCTCGGAATCTAAGTGCTAACTCAAGCATACACAACAAAGTCAAAATCTGTTCCATTACCCTTGAGTGCCTAGCCTCTCGGAATCAAATTGCTAACTCAAACATTCGAAACAATGCGAAATCTGGTCCTTCAGAAAACATACCACCTGATGCCGAGAGCCCCACAACCATGAACTCCACGCCTCCACACAACCTCAACATCGGGTCCCTCTCTACCTTACCCCCTCAACCTTACCCTCTCGGAGCCGAGCCGAGAGCTCATTGGCTCCTCCAAAATCTAGTCCTAGTCATCGTCAAGCTTTCCCCCTCGGAGCATTCCACAAAATGACAAAATCTGGTCCCCTTCAACTAATGCATTTCCCTCTCAAACTCCAACAAACCACACATTGAACTACCAAAGCATATATTCATTCATCCGTGAAGCTTAAGAACCTTTTATCAAAATCCTCCAACCTCATTCTCTCTCAATCCATTGCGCACACTAAAATGTGCCGCGAATTTAACCTTGACTCGTATATCCATTCTAACATTTGACTGTGACTGAGGGTTCCTGGAGGTACCCTCTCGGTGCCGAGACCACCGTTTGAACATATATTCAATCTTTCTGATATGTGTCCGTTATCCTAACCATACAATCATTCCATTGTCGTGTTTGCTTGAAATTGAATCCTCAAATGCCATTTTTCATATAACTTAAACGACAATCTTACTATAAGAATGGAATCATCTCTTGTCTCCTCCTGATATCCGCTTTGATTTGAACTGTTGGGTTGCTCGCTTTCTTCCATAGATGCCGCGGGGGATTCACTATCCTCCCGGTCTTCCTCTATCGGCTGTAGATTCAATTGCCGTTTCGAAGATCCTCTCTTGCTCTCTCCACCTGTGCTTTGCACGTCTGATGGGGTTCCTCTACCCTCTATGTACGATTCCTCCTTCTTCTTCAGTTCTCTCCGTCTCCTCTGTTTCGAATTGCTGAAACTCAATCCTCCCTTGCGCTTCTTCCGCTTCTTTCCTATATCTATTGTGGAATCTGTATTGTGCTCTGGTTCCTTCATGTGTGCGTCCCAGTTCCGCTCTGCTTCCCTTTTCGTATTCTTTACTCTCTCAGCATCCCTTTCCTTCGCTCCCAAAAAGACCCTTCCCCAACCCTCTCAGACCTTTATAGTGCCACTGTTCAAGATTTAGGGTTTACGGTATTTTTGGTCACTGTTCATTGTTTACCCTTTTTAAAGCATATTTACAATGGATAAGTATTCCACACTTTTCAGCATCCTCTTTCTCATTCCCATCTTTGCACATCCCCCTCGCTGTGATGGCCGAACTTCGTTCCCATGGCATCGGGGCCCCCAATCTTTTCCCCATTGATGCACGAGGTATTGCTGTTGTCTCTGAGCTTCATCTTAGCATTAGGTTCTCTTTCAAACCCAATACAATATGGGTAGAGCGTGAGATCTTCCATCCTGATACTGGATTGCTCATTCATACCTTCCATGAGACCTCCAAGGTATCCGACAATGGCATTGTAGTTTGGGAGCTTGCCGCTGGAAAGTATAGGGTATGTGGTTGGCCAGATTCTCAGATCGGAGTGTCGACAGAAATCCTTACTCCTCTTCGATCATCCACTGCTGCCTTTAGCACCCCTCCCGTAATAAGTGTCAAGACCGAGCCTGGTCTAGACAACGTTATAGACTTGTCTGATTCTTCGAGTGAAGATGGACCAGTTCAGCATGAAGATGAACCAGTTCAGCATGAAGATGTAGCAGTTCATGATTCTCCTCTTTTGTTTCCCTCTCCTGCCTATGTAACGCCCTCTCCTTCTCTCTCTGTGCCTTCACCTACTTCAATACCCTCTACGTCCAAGCCTCCTCAACCTATTGTTCAATGTCTTCGTCGTCTTGGTTCTATGCCAGGTAGTTAGAACGTCCTCAAGAAATTAGATTACAATAAACTACAAATCCAATTAGTTAATCACCTTCCCCCTCGTTTCGATGGTACCCAGTTATTTGTCCTCCCTGCAGCAGAAGTCTCTTCCTCTCAAACCAGGGCCAAGTCCTTGGACGGCATGGACAAGCAATATGATGGCCATGTTTGGACTAAGACTCAAACCACCAACATTACAAACGACGTTGGCCTTGCCTTTCGTTCCTCTGCCTGTGTTGGCCATCTCCAATGCCAAAACCCTAGTTGTGATTACCTTCAACGACCCCATCGTGCATCTAAGGTCAACGACACGGAATTTGAAGGTTTCACTAAAGATCCTTTCCCTCTCTCTGGCATTGTGCCATCCGGATCTACTCTTGTTTGCAGGATCTGCAAACAACCTCCCAAATGCATTGCACTATGCGATGCCAAAATCTTCTACGTCCATGGGAAGGAGTCCTCCCAAAGAGCCTGCATTCATATCGGTACTCATCAACATCCAGTCAAGGTTGGAGACTACAGAGACAGCCGTAAGCGTATCAATGCACTTCTCGAGGCGCACGTTGACCGTTCTCCTCAAGCCACGTACAACAAGATCGTCCTCGAAGCCAGCAAGGACATTGTAGGTGATTTCCTCCTTTCTGGTAATAATGACACACAACGTCTCCTCTCCTTGAAAGAGCTCGAACCTGTGTTTGAGAGTTGTAGAGAGTTGAATTCCCCCAACCTTTGCTCTAAGGTTACCTCTTTCAAATATTTGCGGAGGTTCGGTGTTATGGATGGCATCGCAAAGCTCCGGGGCGTTAGCAATTGGGCTTACGTCCAACGGAACCAATTCCCAGGACAAGGTGACGATACTGACAAGGTGTTCGTCTTCAAGATGTCAGAGGTGGGTCCTGGAAGTGGTGTGGATTTGGTTCGTCAGATGCAACCGGGTGGGGACCTCGAGAATGCCTGGATGATGTCCGATCACGTCAAGCGGGTCAAAGGGTGGACCACCATGGCCGCTCATGTTTACGATGGGACTTATCAACGGGTCATGACCATTTCATGTTGTGATTTCCAATCCGAGGATAAGGATGCCCAAGTTCTCTTCTGGCAGAACCTCAACCACGTCATGGCCCGTCACGGTATCCCACATCCAAACTTTATAGGCTTCATGGCCGACAGTGCCCAAGCCAATTGGAACGCTGTTCGCATTGTGTATGGTTCGGGGGATCCCAAAGTTCCCATGGAGGGTCGTGAGTGCACTTGTTTTTTTCATTGGAAACAATCGCTCGAAAAGCATACAAAATCGTATATAAAGCATGACTTACAAGACCAACATAGACACCTTTGCCTTCAATATCGGAATGCTTCCTCTATGCAAGAGGCGGAGACTAGGTACCTAGCTATCAAGGCTTGGTGGGCGTCATCGAATTGTACGAGTGAGGACGGTCTCAAGCATCTTCAGCTCTGGCTTGCTTTCTGGCACATCCGCTACCTTCAATAGTGTCGCGCACCTCTCCATGAGGAGTGCCCGAAACACCATGGGCACAAGGGGGACCCCGGAGTGACACCCGGGACTTGTGGCGCCATTGGTGAGAGGGCCCAAGTGATCCTAGTGTGGGTGAGGGCCCCGGGCGTTGGGAACGCCTCCCACCCACAAAGACTAGGAGGCATGAGGGTGAGGCCATGAGCTATGCGTAGCTCATGGCGTGGTGATTCTAGAATGCTCAAGATCACCTCAATCGGAGGTGTGAGCTAGGAGTTATGGCCATTTGAGTGGGGTGCTGTCCCGGGACAGCGCCCTGGTACAGCAGTGCCTGGGAGTGATTCCCGGGACTGCCAAGGTTCAAACAGGCATAACTTCCTCAAGCCTTGCCCGAATGGGGCAAGCGAGGAGTCCATCGGCATCTACGTGAAGCGTACATGAGGATGGAGTGGTTGGTTGTTATGATCAGACATCATACAAGGAAGTTATGATGGTCTGAAGCTGCTGGGGGGGTTCTAGGCCCAGCAGCTAAGGGAAAATGTCCACTTGGCCCCAACTCTTGGTAGAGAGACAAGAGGTTGGTTGGCGGTGGGGTAGGGGCTCCGTGTAGAGTCCTAGAGGCTTATATGGGTGAGGTGGTGTGGCCTCACCCACCCGAGGCCGAACGGCAAGGCCTCCATGGGCTTTGGCCTATTGTGAGGCCATAGTTGCCTAGTATGGTTCGGGTTGTTGTAGTGTTGCTCCGGCAACGCGATGATCAACATAGGATTGGACTTCCATGGATGGAAGTCCACATTGGGGAAATGGGTTACCGATTAAGGGGTGATTCCCGAAAGCAAAGTAGGAGGGTTGGTTCCTTCCTATGAACTATTGGTCCGGGGTAAGAGGAGCTATCCATTGGCATGGCGGAATGCGAATGGTTAGCGCTCGTAACCTTTGCTAGAAACGAAAATTGGCAAGATTGTTAAGGGACCTAGCAAGGGTTGCGACACTTGGTATCAGAGCATGAATCTCGATGGTTGTCCGACCTTGTCCAACTTATGCAAGAAATGGCTATCCCAAAAGTGGGACGAGCTTTGCCACCAAGTCTTTAAGGAGCTTAAGACCAAGTTTTCTTCGCCGCCCGTGCTTAAGTTTGCGAAATTTGACAAACCTTTTGAGGTGCATACGGGGGCGAGTAACTTTACCATTGGCGGATGTTGATCCAAGATGGATGCCCATTGCATATGGGAGCATTAAGCTTAATGGTTGTCAAACCTTGTGCGACTTGTGAAAGAAATGGCTATCCCAAGAGTGGGATGAGCCTTGCCACCAAGTCTTTGAGAAGCTTAAGAGCAAGTTCTCTTCGCCGCCCGTGCTCAAGTTCGCGGAGTTTGACAAACCTTTTGAGGTGCATACGGGGGGCGAGTGACTTTGCCATTGGCGGATGTTGAGGCAAGATGGATGGCCATGGCATATGAGAGCATGAAGCTCGATGGTTGTCCCACCTTGTACGACTTGTGGAAGAAATGGCTATCCCAAGAATGGGATGATGTTTGTCACGAGTCTTTGGGGAGCTTAACACCAAGTTCTCTTCGCCGCCCGTGCTCAAGTTCGCGGAGCTTGACAAACCTTTTGAGGTGCATACGGGGGTGAGTGCCTTTGCCAATGGTGGATTATGTGTAAGATGGATGGCCATTGCATATGGGAGCATAAAGCTCGTTGGTTGTCAAAGAAGACAACCAACTCATGACAAAGAACTTCTTTGCCGTAGTGCATTGCTTGAAGATGTGGCGACATTATATGGGGTCGGACAAAGCAAAGGTCTACATGGACAATGTGTCCTAAAAGTATTTTGACATTCAAGCGTAAGTGAACGCCAAGTCATTGCGGAGGCATGATAGTTTGGCGCTTATGAAGGTGGATTTGATCCACAAACCGGACCGTGGAAATGTGGTGCCGGATGCGCGAAGTAGACCGGAAGAGTTCCAAGCAATGAGAACCATCCAAACCTTGTGGCTAATGTGTGCCGGCAAAGGAAACTTCTGATGCAAGATACGGGAGGGGTAAATTAACTACCCCAAAGCACAAAAGCTTTTAGGTGAGCTTCGCAAGAGCAAGGTGCTCAAACAGGTTAAGTTGGTGGACGGATTGTTCAAGTGCAAACAAAGTCGGGTATATGTGCCACAAGGCAAGTTGAGGCTATCGGTTTTGAAGGAGGAATATGATAGTCCTATTGCCGGCCATAGACGAGAAAGAAAAAGCCGCCATAGAATGGTGTCAAAGAGGTACCATTGGCGGTGCATAAAGGAAGATATAACCCACTTTGTGAAGGCTTGAATCAAAGTGCCAAGTGAACCGAGCCTCTTACCAAAAGCAAGGCGGCTTCTTGCAACCGTTGCCTATCCCGTGGGCGCCATGGCATGGTATGTGCATGGACTTGATCACAAGTTTGCCGGAGTCACATGGGTATGATGCCATCTTGTTGATGGTAGAGCGGTTTGCCAAGTGGGCACACATGGTGCCGATTGTAGGAACCGCCACCGCGTTGGAGACCGCATAGCCTTTTCTCAAAGGATGGTTGAGGCACCACGGGTTGCCAAGAGTGATTGTGTGGGATCAAGATCCAAAGTTCACAAGTGCATTTTCAATGCATTTCTCTAAGGAAGTCGGAATGAAACTAAAGTTTAGCACGACCTTGCATTCCCAAATGAATGGGAAATCGGAGCGTGTGAATGGAGTCTTGAAGCAATACTTGAGGAACTTGGTGGGGGCGGACCAAGGAGATTGGGCGGACTATGTGGGTCGAGCGGAGTGTAATTGCAATGTAGCCACGCACTTGGCTACCAAGGGGTGGTCTTTGGTGGTGGCTTATGGAGTGGATGCGCTCCAACCTATTAACCTAGCTCTCGAGGGGGCACATTCAACACTAGAGTTCAACCAAGATGGTGAAGACTTGGCCAAGAAGCGTGAACAAGTCTTGGAGATGACCAAGTTGTTGGTGGAGAAAGCCCGAAGGTGCTACGGAGTGCAAGTCAATGCCGGAAGACGCGAAGTGGAGAATGAGGTGGGCCAAAAGGCGTTGTTGAATGTGAACAACTTCACTTAGCCGGAAGGCCTCACTCCAAAGTTCATGTCCAAAATTGGAGCTCCGTTTCCCATTGTGGAACAAGTGGTCAAGGACATATATAAGTTGGAATTACCGCCGGAGATCAAAGTGCATCCGACATTTCATGTCTCATTACGAAAGTCATTTTAGGACGACACCTTGTGGCCCGATCACAAGCAAGTGATTAGGCCACCTCCCGACCTTGTGGACATCATTTGGAACATGAGGTAAGAGGGCATCCTCAAGTGTAGGAAGCCGAAGTGAAAAGGAAAGAAAAAGTACAAAGGAATACTTGGTGAAATGGTGAGGATACCATGAGAAAGAAACCGCTTGGGTGGCGGCAAGAGACATGGTGAACACCAATGAATTGGTGAAGCACTTTGAAGAAACTAAGGCTACACATTCCAATAAAAAGAAGCGTAGGCATTGATGAGGACATCAATCTCCTTTAGTGGGGGAGAGACTCTAGTAGCAAACATAGCTTCGAGGTTAATTCCTCCACAACATGCACTTGGTCTTTGGCTTGAGGGAATAAAGTCCAAACTTTAGTGGTGCAAAGAGAAAAGTATGAGATGAGGTCCTAGTCTTGTACTTGTGTTTGGTTAATGGAAGAGGGGGAATAGACATGCCAAACTAGGTTGGGTAAGCCGAGTAATTGGGGGCCATGGCTTGGAGGGGCCTTGGATAAAACCAAGAAACTTCTTAGTTGTGGGCTTGTCCGGGCGGGGACAAGGTGATGGCGCGTGCTCATAAAAGTGCTACCCGCGAGCTAACGAGAGTTGGCGCATGGGAGTCATGAACCCATGTCTCGAAAGAGCAAAGTGGGAACCGAGTCGGGCGGGACTTGGCATCACCCCCGTGCGATCGAGGCGTGGCTTAACAATGGAAAGCCATCTCGGAGTTGCAACCGAGACAACTTAGTGGAAGCGTTGAGGTCTCGCCTAGATGTGTCATGTTAGGCTAGTGGAGCCTAACGGGGGAGGCCCCAAAGGAGGGGCAACCCAAGTGAGTCCCAAAGTAGGTGGGTCTAGTATAGGTTAGGTCCTTGGATGAGAGATCCAAGGTCGCTAACGGACCACCTAGGAACGACACCTTTGGGACCATGCCAAATTTGAAGATGCATTGTGGGGGTCGCGCCCTAAGGTAAACACAATGCCGCACCATAGAGGATGGCAACTTGAGAATTGGTGTGCCGACTACGAGTATAGTCGATGAGGGCATCGACTCCGTTTGGTGGGGGTGAGTGTCGCGCACCTCTCCATGAGGAGTGCCCGAAACACCATGGGCACAAGGGGGACCCCGGAGTGACACCCGGGACTTGTGGCGCCATTGGTGAGAGGGCCCAAGTGATCCTAGTGTGGGTGAGGGCCCCGGGCGTTGGGAACGCCTCCCACCCACAAAGACTAGGAGGCATGAGGGTGAGGCCATGAGCTATGCGTAGCTCATGGCGTGGTGATTCTAGAATGCTCAAGATCACCTCAATCGGAGGTGTGAGCTAGGAGTTATGGCCATTTGAGTGGGGTGCTGTCCCGGGACAGCGCCCTGGTACAGCAGTGCCTGGGAGTGATTCCCGGGACTGCCAAGGTTCAAACAGGCATAACTTCCTCAAGCCTTGCCCGAATGGGGCAAGCGAGGAGTCCATCGGCATCTACGTGAAGCGTACATGAGGATGGAGTGGTTGGTTGTTATGATCAGACATCATACAAGGAAGTTATGATGGTCTGAAGCTGCTGGGGGGGTTCTAGGCCCAGCAGCTAAGGGAAAATGTCCACTTGGCCCCAACTCTTGGTAGAGAGACAAGAGGTTGGTTGGCGGTGGGGTAGGGGCTCCGTGTAGAGTCCTAGAGGCTTATATGGGTGAGGTGGTGTGGCCTCACCCACCCGAGGCCGAACGGCAAGGCCTCCATGGGCTTTGGCCTATTGTGAGGCCATAGTTGCCTAGTATGGTTCGGGTTGTTGTAGTGTTGCTCCGGCAACGCGATGATCAACATAGGATTGGACTTCCATGGATGGAAGTCCACATTGGGGAAATGGGTTACCGATTAAGGGGTGATTCCCGAAAGCAAAGTAGGAGGGTTGGTTCCTTCCTATGAACTATTGGTCCGGGGTAAGAGGAGCTATCCATTGGCATGGCGGAATGCGAATGGTTAGCGCTCGTAACCTTTGCTAGAAACGAAAATTGGCAAGATTGTTAAGGGACCTAGCAAGGGTTGCGACAAATGGGGTGGTTTCATGGAACTGGTACATCTCCTTCATGATTCATTTTTGGTTCTTCATGGTTTCGGTTTCCTCTCTCTGTGCCTATTCTAAGACTTCATTTCTCCAAGCAGGAAAAGGTTTTAACCCAAGACCAGTTGGCCGAGATGCCGTCTTGCAATCTTGCGGAATCCGTCCACAACAAGTGGCTTCAAGCCTCCGGCAACAAGGGTGGAGATCTATACGTGGCTACGGTGGACGACTACATTCGGGCCTTCTTACAAGTTGTTGCATACTACCAGTTCCTTAAAGGTGGAATTGGCGGAGACGGTCCAAGCAAAGAAGAACTCAAGCTCAGGGGTGCTCAACGTCGAGCTCAATGTACTGGCGACCCCACAATGTTGCAGAAGGTCTTGCTTGACATGCCCGGTGGGGAAGAGTTTTGCACTCGTGATCCACACCTTGAGGGCGCCGAGGTGTTTGGATCGCAGAAGCGAAGACCCGACACTCCAATTGGTGATGATGGCGAAACCCACCGTCCGGATACCGTGAACTTCTCTCGCCCTCCCCCTGGTAAGCGAGTCACTCGCTCTCAACCTGAAACACTGCCTACTATCATTGAGGAGTCTTCCCCCTCTGTACAAGAGGTTCAAGTACCTTCACCTGCAGGATTTGGTTTCCAGCGTGTCACCGCCGTGCAAGAAACCAAAGTAGATGTCTCTCTTTGGCATATTGCCCGCATACCCTATACCTCTGGGAAGTCTTGTTGGGCTAATCATGCGGGCACAAAGAAGAAGTGCACCGCAAGAATCGTCACCAATAACAAGAGCGTCCCTGCGCCCACCTACACCGGTATGTGGCATCACTACAAATTCCAATCTATGAAGCGCACTGACTTCGTCTTTTGTCCAGACGACATCGAGCGTTGCGTCAAGGGCCCTCGTCGGAAATGGGTCATGCCGTTCTTTGCTGATGACCAGAAGCCACCTATTCCCCCAATTTGGCCCGTGAAGATTGGTACCAACCTCACCCGCTCGGAGATCTTTGCGCTTGAGAACGCAGGTTTTCAACTCCCACCAAAGGAGCGCATCACACCGACTCGACTCTTCACCAACTCTGCGACCCCGCTGGATATGTCTCGAATCCGTGTTCCAGAATACCCCGACTTCATCCCTACCACAAGACTGTCCAAGCTTGTTCGGCGATCCAGCAGCGCACCTTCGGCAAAGCAGAGGCAGATGGTGGCCTCTGCTGAAGCTATGCATGCGATTGTTCTGAAGTTAACTATGATCCCTCAACCGGGATTTGGTTGCATTATCACACTGCAGTCCAAATCAGAACCCCAACCACCCATCTACCAAGTGACAGTGAGTTCTCTTCCAGAGTGCAACTGCGCCTATTTCTTGGATATGATTTCCAAGTTCGGCCGCAAACGAAATTCTTATATGAATTGTAAGCATCTGTATTACATCTTCGTCAAGGTTTCTAATTTGGATGCGGAAGTGAATTTGTTCATACACGCCCCGACATTTAGTTTCAATGAGGTCAAACTCATCATGGAGGGAGGTCTCTTGACTCAATCTACTTCCTAGAATTCCTCTCAACCTAGCACTACATTAGGATATGATATATGTGTCCATTTTAGGACCTCTTGTGAAGCAATAATTGATTGATATAATAAAGATATAATCTTAATGATTATGTTTATTCCATTCAAAGTATCGTATTACAATGTATCATTTGTCTATCAACTCTATTTTCGTTTTACATACTTCTTGGGTGAATCCGAGGGAGGTGGACCCGGTCGAAGTAAATCCATATAAGAAACTATCTTATCTCTCTTTCAATCCTTCAGCGGAAGATGATGCGGCGGCAAGGCTCTCATCCGTTCACGAAATGAAATAGACTTCGAAGATTCCCCTTCCACCTTCACCTCCTCCTCCGTTTCGTTCGATTTGTCTTCATCCAAATCAGCGTCATTCTCGAGCACATCTTCCTGTTTTTTTTTTTTTTTCACGTTGTTTTTGTTCCTCCCGCGTCCTCCACCTCCATGCTTGTGTAGACTACGAAAATGGAGTCAGGTCGTAGTCATCACTACTTCGATTTCCAGCAGCAAACGAAAATTCCGGCAATAAATTAACCGGAATATGAGGATCTGCTAGACTTCTAATTTCCTTATCCCATCCTAATCCAGCAAACATGTCTCTTTCATCACCCATTGTATGCAAGTGTATATACAATGATGTTGGGTATGAGTCCAATATATAATCTATTCGGCCACAAACGATAATTGCTAAAGTCCAAGCTATAGAGTAGACTCACATATAAGACAAAGAGAAAAGTGATGAATAAAAACGAAGGAAGTTGATTATTTTGATTCCTTTGTATTTTGATTGATTCATTCTTCAATTATACCAATCTCAGAATATCCATTTTCATTGATTTTTTCTTGTAATCATCCATGGTTTTAACAATTCAACCACCTCGCGGTCTCCAAACTTAGTGAGACCATTTCAATTTTAGGGCATTTTTGTTTCTTTTATGACCTATAATTCCCACGGAAATAGGTCCAATTTTTTTACTAAGTTTGGCAGATTCTAGAATATTCTGGAATATTCCAGGCATATTCTTGTCTATTTTTGAAACATTCCTATTTTTATCTGGAAGGTTTGCTATTTTTATTTCATCTACGCTCTCCGCTCTCCGCTCTACGCTCTATGCTCACATACAAGTGTCGTCCACCGTCGTCCCCAGTTTACTAGATAGGACAAAGGGCGATGATACTGCGCGACACACTGACTTGGTCATTGTGGAGGACACGTACGGAGCCCGAGTGACACCGCAGGCGTCCTGAGGATGGACGTCGAGGACAGCCCCGCGGAAGACCGGCATCCCTCCGCATACATTGGGGACGTGCACATGGAGACTCTCGACCTGGGTGGCGAGGAGGACGACATACAGCAGACCCAGGTGTCTCAGGCGGCGCGTGCTGACGACCTAATGGAGACTGAGGCACCTGCGGCGGCGGATGTGACGAACGCGCGTTCGTTAATCGCTGAGGAGGGAGCTGCCGCTCAATCCAGCGCCGTTGCCCCTCCCTCCGATGACGAGGTAACTCATCTTTGAGACTACCGCATGCATTTACGAACGCGCGTTCGTAACATCTCTAACCACATGCGTTGTATTTTTGGCGCGTTATATACATCGGCATCCGAGACCTCCGATAGCCCATTTTTGCGTGCTTCCTTAGGTCGACCAGTTTTGTAGGACACGGCATCCTGTTGCCCTAGGAACCTGTACGATAGTTTATCATCTGAGACAAACTGTAAATTTTCACGGAATTCATATAAATGAAACATTTTTTTGCATCGAATCGCGTCGTCTCGCATTGGTTGTTTTGTGTATGTTCATGCGGGTTCAAATCTGTTGTGCAATTCTGCCTCGTTCACGAACGGACGCTCGTAAAAGGATGCCACCCCACGACCATCTCTTTCACGAACGCCCGTTCGTAAATGCACTATGCGGTTCATTCACAAATGAACGTTCGTGAATGGTGCGCATGGTCACTGCTGGCCTTTCACGAACGATCGTTCGCAAATGTACCCTTGTTCTCGCCCTTCGTCTTTTTCCATACTACATCTTCATGTTTGCTAAATTCTTTATTGGATCATAGCATTAAACTAGTCGAATTGTTAATCACAGGACCCCCCGGAGATAGGTCGCATGTCGCAACCCTTGCTAGCCCCCTTAGCAATCTTGCCAATTTTCCTTTCTAGCAAAGGTTACGAGCGCTAACCCTTCGCATACCGCCATGCTAATGGTTAGCTCCTCTTACCCCGGACCATATAATTCAAAGGAGGGGAACCAACCCTCCTACTTTGCTTTCGGGACTCACCCCTTAATCGGTAACCCATTTCTTCGATGTGGACTTCCATCCATGGAAGTCCCATCTTATGTTGATCATCGCATTGCCGGAGCAACACTACAACAACCCGAACCATTCTAGGCAACTATGGCCTCACAATGGGCCAAAGCCCATGGAGGCCGTGCCGTTCGGCCTCGGGTGGGTGAGGCCACACCACCTCACCCATATAAGCCTCTAGGACTTCACGCGGGGCCCCTACCCCACCGTCAACCAACCTCTTGTCTCTCTACCAAGAGTTGGGGCCAAGTGGACATTTTCCTTTAGCTGCTGGGCCTAGAACCCCCCCAGCAGCTTCAGACCATCATAACTTCCTTGTATGATGTCTGATCATAACAACCAACCACTCCATCTTCATCTACGCTTCACGTAGATGCCAATGGACTCCTCACTTGCTCCATTTGAGCAAGTCTTGAGGAAGTTATGCCTGTTTGAAGCTTGGCAGTCCCGGGAATCACTCCCAGGCACTGCTGTACCAGGGCGCTGTCCCGGGACAGCGCCCCACTCAAATGGCCATAACTCCTAGCTCACACCTCCGATTGAGGTGTTCTTGAGCTTTCTAGAATCACCACGCCATGAGCTACGCATAACTCATGGCCTTACCCTTGTGCCTCCTAATCTTCGTGGGTGGGAGGCGTTCCCAACGCCCGGGGCCCTCACCCACACTAGGATCACTTGGGCCCTCTCACCAACGGCGCCACAAGTCCCGGGTGTCACTCCGGGGTCCCCCTTGTGCCCATGGTGTTTCGGACACTCCTCATGGAGAGGTGCGCGACATCGCAACCCCTCCACCAGTGGACCTCAGACCTGAAACAAGCCGTTCATCGTGTTTGACCTCAACGGGATGTTGTGTCACACCGAACACATCCCGAGGGTCCCCACGCGCCCCTTCCGTCACCCCGACGAAAGGGACTATGACGGCGAGCTCGACACCCTAATAAACCGCAAGGCTGTCTGCGCCCGTCCCGGCTTGCGCGACTTCCTTCGCGAGGTGGTCGAGTTCACCCACGTCATTGTGTGGAGCTCCATGGTCATGGAGAACACGGAACCCATCGTCGACTTCCTATTCCGTGATCTCCCGAGCCCTTGCCTTGTCCTCGGGCAAGAGGACTGCGATGAACTACTCGACGAAAAGGGTCTACCGGTTCCCAAGTTCGGCGGCTGAGGCAGAGGACAACAGTTCCTCAAGGTCCTCAGGTCCAAACTTTGGCGCGGCGTCCCCCGGCTTCAGGGGACCCCCCACGGGTGGTGGCCTACTCCGGAGAACACTCTCCTGGTCGACGACAGCCCCGCCAAGAGCGTTTTGAACCCCCCGGGCAACGTCATCTTTCCCGACACGTGGACCGGCGATAGGAAGGACACATTTTTGGTCGATACGCTAGCGCCGTACCTTAGAAGGCTTGTGCTCCACGCCGGTAGCATCCCCTTTTTTGTTAGGTCCAACCCCATCGGCAATGCGGGACTAAGCCCCCGCGATAATGTATACAAGAGCATCATGAGGCTCGCAAAATTTAATAAACTCATTTGAAATATCTTCATGTATGTGCGTGTTATCATTTGGTTCACATATCTAACGCTTCATCCGTTTTTGGATGTCTTTGTTGTCTGTATTGTTGTTATTGTTGTTGTTCCCCATAGTTTGCCCCCATATGTGACGCCCCCGTCCTCGACGGCCTTTCCCGTCCCCCCTCGTCCCCAGGCTCCCCTTCCCGCGGCGTGACGTATTCCGTGATCCCCTCACTCTACCACTTCTCGGCGGTCGACGCGGCCTCGGCCGTGGATTACTCCCGGGACGTCGACGACGGTGTTGTCAACAGCCCGCCCCCTAGGGTTGTCCCCCGGGCGTTCGCCCCGTCGCCCTCCCCCCTCTCCAAGGAGAAGCGGACGCTCATTCGTTTGGGGCATGTGTCGCCCTCGAGGGACGACGCCGTCGCTCGTCGTGGGCCGAGCCGACGTCTCCACCTGGAAGCAACCCGGTGCAACCCCTCCCCCGTCGTCCCCGTTCCTCCTCCTGCAAACCCATCCCCGGTCGTTGGCCCTCCTTGCCATGCTTCCCCCACATTACTGAACAGTGCCGCAATTCAACCGGATTCGTATGCTCTCCTCGACGCCCCCATCGTCCCCGGGATCGATGTCACCAAATCCAAGGTGCCCTTCTTTGTCCCTAAACCCATATTCACCGTTGCTTTCCTCTTTGTCTGCGCGTGCCAAGAGGTTTACGAGCGCCCATCCCAAACCGCCCTTCCTCATTTTCCCCACTCCGTTCTTATTGTTATCTTCCTATGGCGTTTTTGGCAGGTGGCTCCCCGCTCGCTTGGTGGCCAACCCTCCTCGACTTTGTCATTGCCAAGGCACGCCCTCAAGGCCGCATCTTCCGAGTGCGATCGTTCTCTGGCCCTCCGGAGAAGCGCAAGACGTTCCCTTTCGCAAACGCCCTCGTATTCTACTTATAATACCACCTCGTACAATTCGGGAGCGCGTCCTGAAACATGCAAGAACGACGCATATTCCTTTCCAGGCAACACACAAGGATACAGTCGTGGGCCTGAGATTTTTAAAGCCATGGAGGCCGCCAAAAAAAAGGACTTAGCCGCAAAAAAAAAAATAGTGGGTCGGACTAGTGTGACTAGAAGCGTACTAGTGGGACGGACTCCCTAAATGGGCTTAGGTGTAGAACATATTTAAGTGCTTACTTTCTATGCTATTCCAAGTTACTCAAGACATTGATGGTATTTCCATTATAATTGTATTTCTATCCCAATTAATTCATTCAACTTCCATTCATTCTTCGCATCTTCCCTTCCATTCATAACGAGTTGTCATTTCATATGCAACTATTTTCATGTATGACTCACATTTTTGTTCACTTCCATGCCTTTATGTATAATAATAGTAGCATACCATTATACATATGGGATTTTTAGTCGTCATTACTGGTCCATTTTTGAAATGTGCATCCTTATATAGTCTCATAATCAACCAAAAGTCTCCAAATACCGAATATAGTGTTCAAAGAGATGAAGTTCAAATTGATAAGGACTCCTATGGTAGGAGGACCCAAGTTGAATTTGGTCTTAATGGACCAAATGAAAAATGGCCAACATAATAGTCGTGGTTCAATTGGAGCAACTCGATAGAACTTATGGGGAGGCTAGGAAAGATGGGCCTCCCCTAAACCACTTTGGTGGGATGTTGGGGAGATACAATGATGTATTCACCAATGTGTTGCCCAAAAGTTACCGCCAAGAAATGAAAATAACTTTGCTCAACAAGATATTGAGTTCTAGAGGTATGTGGTGACAAAGGAAGTTGGTGACAAACATGAAGAATATCAAGGCCATCCAAAAGGAGAATTGGTCCTTGACTCAAGAAAATGGCTTAGGTCATTTGTTGGCCTAGCCAACTACTACCACCACTTCATTCGAGGTTTTTCTAAGGTTGCTAGGACCTTAGTCAATTTGTTGAAAAAATGGCTATCCCAAGAGTGGGATGAGCCTTGTCACCAAGCCTTTGGGAAGCTCAAGAGCAAGTTCCCTTCACAAGATGTGGTTAAGTTTCCGGGTTTTCATAAGCATTTTGAGGTGCACATGGAGACGAAGGACTTTATCATTGGCGGATGTTGATCCAAGATGGATGACCATTGCTTATGAGAGCATTAAGCTTCATGGTTGTCGAACCTTGTCCGGCTTGTACAAGAAATGGCTATCCCAAGAGTGGGATGAGCCGTGCCACCAAGCCATTGGGGAGCTTAAGACGAAGTTCTCTTCGCCGCCCGTGCTCAAGTTCGCGGAGTTTGACATACCTTTTGAGGTGCATACGGGGGCGAGGGACTTTATTTGGCGGATGTTGATGTAAAAAAAAATGGCCATTGCATATGGGAGCATGAAGCTCGATGGTTGTCCGATTTGTGAAAGAAATGGCTATCCCAAGAGTGGGACTAGCCTTGTCACCAAGTCTTTGGGGAGCTTAAGAGCAAGTTTTCTTCGCCGCCCGTGCTCAAGTTCGTGGAGTTTGACAAACCTTTTGAGGTGCTTACGGGGGTGAGTAACTTTGCCAATGATGGATTGTTAATGTAAGATGGATGGCCTTTGCATATGGGGGCTTGAGGCTCGATGGTTGTCAAAGAAGACAACCAACTCATGACAAAGAATTTCTTTGCCGTAGTGCATTGCTTGAAGATGTGGCGACATTATTTGGGGTCGCACAAAGCAAAGGTCTACATGGACAATGTGTCCTAAAAGTATTTTAACATATACAAGCGCAAGTGAGCGCCAACTCATTGCGGTGGCATGATAGTTTGGCGCTTACGAAGGTGGATTTGGTCCACAAACCGGACCGTGGAAATGTGGTGCCGGATGCGCTAAGTAGACGGGAAGAGTTCCAAGCAATGAGAACCATCCAAACCTTGTGGCTAATGTGTGCCGGCGAAGGAAACTTGTGATGCAAGATACGGGAGGGATAAATTAACTACCCCAAAGCACAAAAGCTTTTAGGTGAGCTTCGCAAGAGCAAGGTGCTCAAAGAGGTTAAGTTGGTGGACGGATTGTTCAAGTGCAAGCAAAGTTGGGTGTATGTGCCACAAGGCAAGTTGAGGCTATCGGTTTTGAAGGAGGAATATGATAGTCCTATTGCCGGCCTTAGAGGAGAAAGAAAAAAATCGCCATAGAATGGTATCATGGAGGTACCATTGGCGGTGCATAAAGGAAGATATAGCCCACTTTGTGAAGGCTTGAATCAAAGTGCCAAGTGAACTGAGCCTCTTACCAAAAGCAAGGCGGTTTCTTGCAACCGTTGCCTATCCCGTCGGCGCCATGGCATAGTATGTGCATGGACTTGATCACAAGTTTGCCGGAGTCACATGGGTATGATGCCATCTTGTTGATGGTAGAGCGGTTTGCCAAGTTGGCACACATGGTGCCGATTGTGGGAACCGCCACCGCGTTGGAGACCGCATAGCCTTTTCTCAAAGGATGGTTGAGGCATTACGGGTTGCCACAAGTGATTGTGTGGGATCAAGATCCAAAGTTCACAAGTGCATTTTCAATGCATTTCTCTAAGGAAGTCGGAATGAAACTAAGGTTTAGCACGGCCTTGCATTCCCAAATGAATGGGAAAGCGGAGCATGTGAATGGAGTCTTGAAGCAATACTTGAGGAACTTGGTGGGGGCGGACCAAGGAGATTGTGCGGACTATGTGGGTCGAGCAGAGTGTAATTACAATGTAGCCACGCATTTGGCTACCAAGGGGTGGTCTTTCGTGGTGGCTTATGGAGTGGATGCGCTCCAACCTATTAACCTATCTCTCGAGGGGGCACATTCAACACTAGAGTTCAACCAAGATGGTGAGGACTTGGCCAAGGATGGTAAACAAGTCTTGGAGATGACCAAGTTGTTGGTGGAGAAAGCCCGAAGGTGCTACGGAGTGTAAATCAATGCCGGAAGACGCGGAGTGGAGTATGAGGTGGGCCAAAAGGTGTTGTTGAATGTGGACAACTTCACCTTGCCCAAAGGCCTTACTCCAAAAGTTCATGTCCAAAATTGGAGCTTCGTTTTCCATGGTGGAACAAGTGTTCAAGGACATGTATAACTTGGAATTAATTACCGCCCGAGATCAAAGTGCATCCGACATTTCATGTCTCATTACGAAAGTCATTTTAGGACGACACCTTGTGGCCCGATCACAAGCAAGTGATTAGGCCACGTCCCGACCTTGTGGAGGTCATTTGGAACATGAGGTAGGAGGGCATCCTCAAGTGTAGGAAGCCCAAGTGAAAATGAAAGAAAATGTACAAAGGAGTACTTGGTGAAATGGTGAGGATACCATGAGAAAGAAACCGCTTGGGTGGCGGCAAGAGACATGGTGAACACCAATGAATTGGTGAAGCACTTTGAAGAAACTAGGCCTAAGGATTCCAATAAAATGAAGCGTAGGCATTGATGAGGACATCAATCTCCTTTAGTGGGGGAGAGACACTAGTAGCACACTTAGCTTCGAGGCTAATTGCTCCACAACATGAACTTGTTCTTTGGCTTGAGGGAATAAAGTCCAAACTTTAGTGGTGCAAAGAGAAAAGTATGAGATGAGGTCCTAGTCTTGTACTTGTGCTTGGTTAATGGAAGAGGGGGAATAGATATGCCAAACTAAGTTGGGTAAGCCGAGTAATTGGGGGCCATGGCTTGGAGGGGCCTTGGATAAAACCAAGAAACTTCTTAATTGTGGGCTTGTCCGGGCGGGGACAAGGTGATGGCGCGTGCTCATAAAAGTGCTACCCGCGAGCTAACGAGAGTTGGCGCATGGGAGTCATGAACCCATGTCTTGAAAGAGCAAAGTGGGAACCGAGTCGGGCGGGACTTGGCATCACCCCTGTGCGATCGAGGCGTGGCTTAACAATGGAAAGCCATCTCGGAGTTGCAACCGAGACAACTTAGTGGAAGCGTTGAGGTCTCGCCTAGATGTGTCACGTTAGGCTAGTGGAGCCTAACGGGGGAGGCCCCAAAGGAGGGGCAACCCAAGTGAGTCCCAAAGTAGGTGGGTCTAGTGTAGGTTAGGTCCTTGGATGAGAGATCCAAGGTCGCTAACGGACCACCTAGGAACGACACCTTTGGGACTATGCCAAATTTGAAGATGCATTGTGGGGGTCGCGCCCTAAGATAAACACAATGCCGCACCATAGAGGATGGCAACTTGAGAATTGGTGTGCCGACTACGAGTATAGTCGATGAGGGCATCGACTCTGTTTGGTGGGGGTGAGTGTCGCGCACCTCTCCATGAAGAGTGCCCGAAACACCATGGGCACAAGGGGGACCCCGGAGTGACACCTGGGACTTGTGGCGCCGTTGGTGAGAGGGCCCAAGTGATCCTAGTGTGGGTGAGGGCCCCGGGCGTTGGGAACGCCTCCCACCCACGAAGACTAGGAGGCACAAGGGTAAGGCCATGAGCTATGCGTAGCTCATGGCGTGGTGATTCTAGAATGCTCAAGAACACCTCAATCGGAGGTGTGAGCTAGGAGTTATGGCCATTTGAGTGGGGCGCTGTCCCGGGACAGCGCCCTGGTACAGCAGTGCCTGGGAGTGATTCCCGGGACTGCCAAGGTTCAAACAGGCATAACGTCCTCAATACTTGTCCGAATGGGGCAAGTGAGGAGTCCATCGGCATCTACGTGAAGCGTAGATGAAGATGGAGTGGTTGGTTGTTATGATCAGACATCATACAAGGAAGTTATGATGGTCTGAAGCTGCTAGGGGGTTCTAGGCCCAGCAGCTAAAGGAAAATGTCCACTTGGCCCCAACTCTTGGTAGAGAGACAAGAGGTTGGTTGACGGTGGGGTAGGGGCCCCGCGTGAAGTCCTAGAGGCTTATATGGGTGAGGTGGTGTGGCCTCACCCACCCGAGGCCGAACGGCACGGCCTCCATGGGCTTTGGCCCTTTGTGAGGCCATAGTTGCCTAGTATGCTTCGGGTTGTTGTAGTGTTGCTCCGGCAACGCGATGATCAACATAAGATTGGACTTCCATGGATGGAAGTCCACATCTAAGGATTGGTTACCGATTAAAGGGGTGAGTCCCGAAATCAAAGTAGGAGGGTTGGCTCCCCTCCTATGAACTAATGGTCCGGGGTTAGAGGAGCTAACCATTAGCATGGCGGTATGCGAATGGTTAGCGACTCGTAACCTTTGCTAGAATTGAAAATTGGCAAGATGGTCAAGGGGGGGCTAGCAAGGGTTGCGACAGCTTCCCTGTCACGAAAAATGTTCTGCCTCCCCATTGTTCTCCCACCAGGCTTCCGTCTCACCATCACCTCACCTTCCACCTCTTCCACAACTGCTGCAACCATAGTTGAGAAAAATGCCTCCTCATACTCCTCTTCATCTTCATCACTTTGTAATGCCATGTCAATAGACGCCTGGACCTCTTTCCTCCATGCCTCCATACGTACCCACTACTATGAGAATCCCAACTACAACACAAAGGGAACCAACTATGAAAGAAAACAAGAACTTGGAGGAACCTAAACCCTAGAACTTGGAGGTAGCTCTTGCTAACTCTTGGAGGAAGAATTTTGAGCAAAACCTCCTACTAAACCCTACCCTAAACCCTAACCCGGGCTCCACCCTTTGAAACTCACACCCGGGCTCCACCCGGGCTCCACATTTCCTTATCCAGAATGTTGGTGGATGTGACACTTGTGTGCCGGGGGGCCTACGTGGCTCGGATACCACAGTGCCGGGGGGCCCTTGCCGGGCAATGGGCTGGACCCCCCTCCCGCCAATCACTCCCGGTATGAACCCGGGCTCCCTGCATCCCGCCCTGCCGGGAGCAGATACAGGGACAGGGCTGGCGATGCCCTGAGGTGGCACCACTAATGGCACCTAAAACCGTCACTTCGTGGGCCCAGACACTCCTACACCGCCGGGTACGGTTCAAGGTTGTAGAGTGTTGGCAATTGGGAGGCGTTTATAGGTGTTGGTTTTGGATGGGGTGTTGGATTTAGCACCCTCTACCATATATGAGTGGGTCCACTTTCCCTAACTCCCTAAATATGAGTCAGAGTAAGTTAATGTTAGTAAGTTAATGTTGTGGTACAGTCTAACCATGTAAATATGACACTCGTTGATACCATACCCTCGATGTTACGACACATTTTTGCGCGACCAAACTTTTTAGTTCAAAACTCCCTCTTTTACACGACTACGACACTCACTAATGCGACATTGATAATCTCCATTTTGTCATATTAAAGAGGTAGTTAATGCTAAAATTCTTTTCATCTATGTTATGTACATCTAAAATACATCCATTTTTACTCGGGAACTACTTGGGAGCTTCACTTATCATTGGGAACTTATTGAGAATTAGGGTGACTAGTGTAGAATGGACATGGTTAGGGTTAGAGTGGCCCCCTGCCTAGTATGTCGCCAATATCTTGATGCTAAACGACATGCATCATTGTTGTCTAGTTTCTTATTAGATAGCTCTTTATATTTTAGTGTTAATGAAATTGTTAGTTTTCAAAAGTTAGTAGGGAATTTAGATAAGACGACAGTTGCAAACTTAGGTGGGCAACACCAGATCTTTGCACTCCTCTTTCAAGAGTTCTTGAGAATATTTGTATTTGTTTGGAATTGTAAGTCATTATTTCATACCATCTGTATTGCTTAAACTTGCTGTATATATTTTTAAGCTCATATTACTTATGTTTTCATATTTCCTCAATAATACGACAACTTTACGCCATTTGTCGTATTAATGAGAAGATGACACCTCGATAATATGACTTTTGTTGTGTTTCCCAAACGTGCCATACTAAAGAGGGAGAACAATACACATCATACGTCAGAAAGGGCATAAACAACTCATTGTTTTTATTAGGAATTTCAGTTAGTAGTATATGAGGGGGTCCACTTTACCTAACTCCCTGAGTCCCTGGACCTGATTTAGATTAATTTAGTGGTATAGTAATAACAACCTGAATCAAAATTATTAATTGAATATCTTTGTTCTAATATGTTATCCTAGACACATGATAGGTAAATAAATGTCACTACAATTATTGTGGATATTTCACAATTTGAAATAAAATAAAATATTATTCCAAATATTGGGATGTTAAATCAAAAAATTGAATTTCCTAGATCTTACATATTTATTTATTTAGTGCCTCTGCTAGATATAGGTATTTTTGTCACTTATATTTTGTTTAATTTGCATATGCAATACTCATAGAAATATCAAGATTGGTAAATGATTTAAAAATATATATAGATGCGTTATGATGTGCACTTAATAGGTTACAAAATACTATGGACTAATTAGATATTCAAAAACAACAACACAAAAATCAAGAATTACTAGTTTAGTTTTAGATATTTGAAAAAAAATGTTTATTATTTTATATTAGTATTTCTTATACAAATTGATATTATTGTTGAAGTCCACTTCAAATAAGTTCAAACAAAACAATGTGTATAATTTATACTATGCCCTTAATAAATATGTTTGTTAATCATTTAAATGAACATGAAACTAAAAAAAAATTTGTATAAAAAATATATTGTGCTCTTTATAATTTATAAAAAATATTTATCAAGATATTTGAATCAAATCAATGTAAATCAAAACAAACTTTGATAAACAAAACTGATCATCATGTTGTCAAAATTGATTTATATATAATAGACCATAAGTGTTTTCAAATTTTGATTATGTTATATAGTCATTATTACTTTAACCAATAAAACCATACCTTTTAGTTTTCAAGCTCCAAATGAGGAAACCATAACATTCAAGCGTTTAGAATTTTATTAAAATGAGAAGGTTCATATATATGTTTGGGGTGAAAGGAAATAAAACACAGAAACATAACACATATGAAGAGAGTGTTCATAGAGACTTATACAAAGACAACATTATGAAAAGTTATATTACCTTTGTAATAGAATATTGTACAACATAATATTAAAGCTCACATTTCAATTTGATAAAAACTAGATGCACTAGGGTGCAAGCATGGTAAAGTGGACCAAAAAAATGCTCCGCTCAATGTAAATTTGGAGGTGCCTTTGGAAAGTGACCATTATTAAATATAAGTGTGATTCTTCTATAAATATAGAAATGTTGTTCTTATAGTACACTTGTATAAGAATCAAATGAGCGAAAGAAAAGTGAAGAAAACATGTGTTTTAGAATATCTATATGTCATTTTTCAACACCTACGCAAAGATGTCAGGATTTGCAAGTGGTTGAAAGTGACATATAAGTAATCTCATAACAACATATTAAATTATAATTTTTGTATGATGACCTAGAAAATACTTACATGCACCTATTTGTTAGAAAAAATCTACAAAACCATTCATTTCAATGTATGAAATGCCTGCATGAAACACAAATTTGACAACTATACTTATGTGTACCATTTTAAGGGTTAATTAAATATTTTTTGTTCATTTTTTGTAGAATTGTCATAGTGTCATATACACGGAGGTCATGATAAATTAAATTACAATATATTTGCAAAAAAAATTTAACATTACATAGTCAAATTTTGACCAAAAGTGGAACAAAGTGCTTGATCCACTAGTTCTAATGCAAGGAACACTAGGAATGCAAGTGAGATGATCGGGGGGATCGAGGGAAAACAACCAACTTGGGATGCTCTGTAATGGGAGCTAGGTTTAGGGTGGGGTTGGTCAACAAATAATGATGTGAGTAGGGTTTGACTCTCCCGACGTTGAAGTCCTAAGTTGTGGCTAGGGTTTGGGGCTCTCCCAAGCACTGATGTGGGTGGAGTTTCACTTTGCCAACGGTGAAGTTTGTGACTAGGGTTTGGCTCTCTAGAAGTTGAGTAGTGATGTGAGTCCGAAGATGAGAGACTTCTAAGTAAGTAATCTTCTGCTTGCCACAAGTGACACCAACAAGAACTATCAGTCCTTAATATAGGTATTTGAGGTCCACAGAGAATATGTGTATCGCTCTTCCCAAACCCTAGGGACCCGGAGGAGCCGCACGAGCCGTAGTGGAGGAGCTACACCAAGGAGCTGCACAGGAGGTGAGGCCACCAACAAATCTTGGCAAGCATAACGAAATGATCGTTTCTTTCTCAGTCTCAGACAGGTAGAGACACCCACTATATGCAGATCGAGGGGTGAGTTTCAAAATCCGATCCGGAAGAGCTGAAATGCAAATCCGGAAGACTTGTGAGCTCCGAAGTTGTGAGTTTTTGAAGAGGGAGTTTCAAATATCTAAAGAAGATCACTCCACTTGCAAGACCCAAGATAGCACTTTCAATCATTGAAGGTTTAAAAATGCGGGGAAGACTGTTGATCGTGGAGTTACTTTCTTTTCGGGACGCCAGGATTGCGAGGCCGAGTGGATAGAAATGCGCACATTTGACCTAATCCCTACATGGCAGAGCCGCCTCCTCGTAGTGAGCACCATTACTGCAGCCGACGTCCGTGCCGCCCTCCACGGCAGCCAATGATCCTTTGAAATCGGTGTGCAATGGTGGATGCGGCTTCGCGGTCGCAATCTCTGGTAATGAATGAACCGATCCCTTGGTCTGTCATCATCTTCTCATCAGCATCAGAATCATCAGCATTGAGCATTGAACAAGCATTGAACAAGTGTTGTCGATTCTAGATGTATCAATTACTTACTGCAACTCCTCTTCCTTTCCTTCCTCCCTCCCTGCCTTCGTGCAACTGCCCTCTACAGCATTTGGTGTGTCATCGGAATAGGTCGTGCTGGAAGGGCGATGATGTTGGAAGAGCGTTGATGCTGGCCTCCAACATCATCTTAAATATGCTATGGTTAGCATTTTAGGCGATGCCTTAGTGGTTTTAACATTGCGAAATGTTGTCATCACAAGTCCAAGTCAAGTCAAGTGCTCAACGTGAATATGCAAGCGAGTCTGCTATCCCGAGTGTTTTTGAGCAGCTGGCAACCGACGCACAGTAAAAGAGCTGATTGAGTGAGGTAGCAGGCAAAAGAAATCTCGTCATGCTTCACATAGGATTATTGCATGAGGTTTGTCAACATCATTAGAGAGATCTCTTTCCTCTACTCTTATCGAGTATAAGGGATCAAGCAAACCGAGGGCAGAAACCCTGATGCGGGGAAACAACCGTGATGACGAATGAAAATTTCTCAATCCGCCAGTCATCTGTGCAATTTTATATAGCGTTCCAACTTCCGATAATATGATGGGAACAAAAAAATAGATTATGAATTTGGTACACCAGAGTTCACCAAATTTCGACGTTGGCCTCTAGGTTTCGAGTTGCGCTGTGTACACTGGGGGTGTACTACCTTAGGCCAAAGTCAGAGTGCTTGGCAAATTTCTGCGAAATTACTGCAGCCTCAAGGTAGATGAAAAATCCGAGTGCTTACGACTGTGAGGCCAAACCCCCCACCCTTAAGCGTCCGTAGTCCGAGTAGTGGGTTTGGGCTCACATTCCTCCGCGGTATTGGATTTGGACTTGGATGAGTCCATAGTGCAAGGTTCACCCTTCAAGTGGTCTTGGATTTAACTGGAATTTCACTTTTAACAACTCAATGTACGATTTCAATACGTATGTGGAGAATGCACAAGTTAACTATGTTATTTTAACCTCCTTATGCTCGGGTGCTATTTTGTCTTTGTTTGCTTCTAACGTCCATCCGGCTGCTTTAGCTACACAAGCCCTTAAGGATATCCCTCTCCTAAATGGAGTCCGTGCCGTTGACTCTATACTACCACTTGAACTATCACTTGTGTATTCCGTATCGCTACTATAAGAGGTCTCACTTGGTGTCTCCATACCGTACATAAGCCTTTAAGTATTAAGAAATACTTATGTGACTTATGTCAATCTCTCCCTCGCACCTTTGGTCTTTGCTTCCTTTGTCTTGCCATCGCGAGAGTGCTCCACATTCTCCATTAAGTTGTGCACGTGGTTTATTTTTAAAGAGAGGATGCAAGTGTTAAAAAAAAACACTATTCTCTATAGTCAATCTCAAATACATTTACTTGTGAAAGCCACACATAACACTAACTAGCATAATGTAACTAACTACTTGTCTATGAGCTAATTAGGTAGGCTATCTACTAAGCTCCTTCATGAACCCATCTCTTTACTTTCTAATTACATAAACCTAGCTCCTTCATAAACCCAGCTCCTTCATAAACCCAGCTTCTTAGCTTCTAACTAAACAAACCCAGCTCCTTCATAAACCCAGCTCCTTCATGAACCCAGCTCCTTAGCTTCTAACTAAACAAACCCAGGTCCTTCATAAACCCAGCTCTTTACTTTCTAACTAAACAAACCCAGCTCCTTCATAAACCCAGCTCCTTCATGAACCCAGCTCCTTAGCTTCTAACTAAACAAACCCAGGTCCTTCATAAATCCAGCTCTTTACTTTCTAACTAAACAAACCCAGCTCCTTCATAAACCCAGCTCCTTCATGAACCCACAACTTTGTAGTTGTAATCCCCAACTACCTCACTAATTATTCAAGCCCTTAACTAATCTTCCTACCTAATTTCCCTAATTCTACTAACAACCCCTTTCTAATCACACAATTCTTCTCTAATCCTAAAATCCTAAAATCCTAGAGAGGAGAGGGGGAGAGAGAATTTCCTAACTTCACGACTTACGGTAGCCGAGTCACTATCAGATAGGTTGCTAATGTTAGAGAGTCTTAGCGAGCGACGACGAGCTAGTGTGCAACATCTCGAGGCGATGAAACGGAGGCGCAAGGCCGTCTTCAACAAACGACACAAGGTAAGAACTTTGCAACCCGGGACGTCGGTAATGCTCCAAGATGCGAGGAAACTGGAGTTCCCAGGTAAGTCTCACGCCTTGTGGTTGGGCCCTTTTTGGGTCACGAACGTGTATGACAATAATTCGGTTCAATTGGCTACACTTGATGGCACATATTTCCCTACGCGAACTAACGGGGGTCGGTGTAAGTTGTATAATGTGTGACAGGTGCAACTAGCGGATTAAATGCGATGTGATACCTTTAGACCCAAAGCAAAGGCGGAGGGTTTCAAATTCCTGCAATAGGTGCTAGGTTAGAGGTCGGCCCTCCGTGGTCATTGTTTGAAGGAAACCAGTAGGGGGACCTTCTTTCTTCAGCGCCTGGGAATTGCTCTTGTAGTCCGAACTCTCTCCGAAGAGGAAGGAAGCGGGTTGAAAGTTTTTTCTTCTATAGCTCCAAGTTGCTCCCGCAAGGCGGAGGGGGTGTCCTAGATAGACACAAACCCAGTCCGGTGGGGAAGTGTGGCGGCTTTGAAGTGTTTTTTGGCTTTAGTATAGTACTATCTTCTTCTTTTCTCTCTCCTCTTCACATCTTTAAACGGATAAAAGTGCAAGTAATAATAAGAAAAAAAAAAAAAAAAAACAAAAATATATGTGTAAGTGGTTGTGTGCATGCAGGTGACCGTGTACCCAGGATTGGCGTGCGAGCAAGAGCTGCTGTTCGTAGCGCTCGAACGAGCAGCTCCCCTGATGGCCGACATATGTGAACCCTTTGAGTGGTCCACCACTCTGCGGGATCACTTTTAGTTAGAATGTTAGCATTAAAAGTTAGAATTGATAGGGAATTTAGGAAAAATTAGTTCATTTAGCATTTAGCCTAGAAGAAGGAAGGTCAAAATGAAACTAAGTAGTGCTAGAAGATAGCAAAGTAGAAAAAATATGCTAGCTAGTAAAAACAACTAGCTAAGCAAATATTAGTAGATGCTAGTTATTAAGCAAATATTAGTAGATGCTAGTTATTAAGCAAATGTTAGTAGATGCTAGCTAAGCAAGTGTTAGTTTATTAGTTAGTGTGAGGCACACAAGACTATTGGAGGTGTTTTACGTAAGAAGATAAAATCGGCGTGAAGAATTTTGAAGACAAAAAAGAAAGAGAGCAAGGGGGCTACTTGCCCACTTGCCAACTCGATGGCGAAAAATTAGAAAGATTTCTAGGTTTTTTGTCGGAGCCACCTCGGCGAGAGGGTGGCAACCTCAACCGGGAAAACCCCCGAGCCAAAATTTCGGGAAAGGGTTTGAAAAATGGATCCGGTGGAGGAGGGGTCCAACCCTTTTGTGAGAGGGTTTAAAAACCCCTCCTTCCACCTTGTAGCTCTCTCTCTTTCTCTAGTTTTTGGGCGAAGCCCTGCTTCAATGTAGTTAGGAAAAAATCCTTTAGCATGTATTCTCAATGGTCTAAAAGAAAGGCTTGAGAACCTCCTCTACTCTCTCTCTCCTAGTTAGGTTGTGTGTTTATTAACACACCAACAAAATTATTCCTTCTTTTGTAGAGGTAGGTTGGATGGTAGAGTTTTGAGTAGAGGCATTATAGACCTCATCTGCCAATGCCCTGAAGGCTTAGTTCAAAAGCTAGAACAAGATACTTATCATTTTTCTCTTAGAGAGATTTCATATAGCTATCCATAGCCGTTTCCCATTTGTGATTTGGTTGAGATGACAATTAGTTATGGATTTTCAAAGATGGAGTAGAAAAACTGGGTGGTCTTGTGGGTAGCGGCTGCTGGATCAGACCTGCGAGCCCAATAGGAATTTTAATTCCAAGAAATTATATTTTTCCCAAGTAGAACTTTTGTGTAGCTTTCCAAAATGGCTTAGAACATTTGATTTGAGCATGATTTGAATTAGATATGAATTGTGCAAGATGGGACACATAGTTTGAGAACTTTTGGTTGACTGCTGCATTACAGAGGACCTGCTGGGTTCACTTCGGCTTACCTTTCTAATCACATATTTTTATCAAATACATATTTTTAATATCTCTCCAGGGTCATATAGAACGTTTGATTTGACTAAGATTTGAATTAGATATGAATTGTTGAAGGCGAGATACATAGTTTAAGCCTTCTTGATTGACTGCTGTGTTACAAGGAGTCCGCTGAATTTCTATTAGCTTAACCTGCTGATGTCATAATTTTTTCTAGTTAGAGCTTGTTCATAGCTTTCCAATGGTATAAGGAAAGCCTAGATCCAAGTAGTAAGGAATGTGCTATGAATTTTTGAAGTTAGAAGGTAGATAGGTGGGTTGGAAGGGTCGGTTGAATCGACCTCACACTTCCAACCCTCATAACTTTTGCATTTCTTATCCGATTAGAGTGATTTTTAGATCATTGGAAAGATAATTTGGTGCACTAAGTATAAATATTATGCTTAGGATTAAATTACAGGGCAGAATAACACTTTATATTTTAATTGTTAACTAAGGTACGCTTACTACCAAACTAGTTACAAAGAAGGAGGCAAGGTCGACGCTCGGAAAGTGGAGCAAGGAAGGAGGTAGCGGCTCGGCCTACATCAAGCCCAAATCAACCGAGGAAAATTGAGGTAAATTAACTAACCTTAAGCCTTCCATTTAGGATTGGAGGGAGCACGGCTAAGGTACGCATTTCTAAACCCACTCACCTATCTCGTAAGGTCAAGTGGCTTGACCACTTGACCGCCAAGGGAGTACCCAATTCCATTGTTTTCGGGGCCCTTGGTATGTTTTGTGGTAGTAGCTTCATTTATTAGCAAGTTTCGTGTGTGGTAAGTCGGATTAATCACCGACACGACCACTCTGAATGTTGTTGGTGGAAAGGTGGGGTTAATGACCCGCGAATCCACTATTATGTTGTTGGCCCCATAGATTGGGAGTAATGGCCCCAATTTATGAAGATTGCGCAACAGGTTGAACCTACAGGTCGCCCGTCACCCTGGTCCCATTGAGTTGCATTTCGTGGTCTATCCAGTGTAAACACATTTAACAATCAAAACATACAAAATAAATCGTAAACCCTTGTTGGCAAGAGACCCGAGGTAAGGGGTGATGCCTAATATGTTAATGTAGTAAGTTAGGACGTGCAAACAAAAGTAAGTAATTAAGAAGGAATTTGTGTGAAGGGTGGAACTTAGGCCAAGTTCCCCCGCTTAGAAAACTAAATAGAACTAAATAAAGAAATAGGAAGAATTGAATGGTCCATCAAATTGTCGTTATTCCGTTCGTTGAGTTAGGGTGGTATGAGTCACACCCGGTTGGGTGTATCAGAACCATCCCAATTCACAAATTAGGATTGCCTTGGTTTCAAGGCTGGTGCGTCTGCGCGTAGAATAGGTTGTAGGTTAAGGTTAGAACTAGATATGAAATTGGTTAGTGGAGTTTAAAGCCACACTAGTAAAAAACTAAGGCCTAACCTCCGGAGGTACTACGACGCATATTTAATCTCCCTTAAAAATCTAACTACTCACGTTATACACCTATCATCCGGGTTCGGCTTGGGCGCCTGCAAATGCAGGCCACCTTCACCGAAGGGCTTGTGTGATACTTTTAGGCTCCCTTGAAAGGGGTGGCCCAAAAGTACCACAGGACTCACCCAACCTACAATATTCATCGGTTGCATCTGCACCCGAACCGTATGCAAGCATGCGAAGTGGAGCAGTACACTTTTGCAACGGTGATAAGCTCAAGCGTCCACAAGCATCCAGTTTTTGCAAAAACCATGGATCAAAATTGCCAACCGCATCCACAATCCTCAAGAACACCTCCCTCCGCATCCTAAACCGTCTCCTAAACACGCTAGGTCCATAAGTCGGGTTGTCCGAAAAATAATCAGTCACCAACAAATTATGATAGGTTTCCCTATCACGAAACACATTCTTCCTTCAGGTACACTCCCACGAACCACGGGAGTAGAACTACATTGCCCCAAAATCTCAGATGACACAACATCAACCATCTGCATGAATAGCTCATTCTCAAATTCATCCTCCATGTCTTCTTCAAACCCTAAATCAAAACATAAGTTTCTCTCAAGCTCATCCTCCCAACTATCCATGACACCTTCCCAACAAGAAAGATTTACAAGTCCTAACCCTAAAACCACACAAAATACACTCCCCTCAATAACAAATCGCCACACATGCCCTACAATCTCAAACGATAATTCAACAGCTTCGAAAAAGCTTGCAGCTCTGGCCCTTTCAACTCTGGTTTCGGGTGATCAGCTACTGGAGTGCTCCGGTTTCAGGATAACAAGCTCACACAAAACTATGGCCAACTGGCAGGCCACGCAGGCTTGCCACCCACCGCGGTGGCCCCACCCAATACCCTTCCCGCGCGCATACAGGGGGCCCTTGCAGGGCGCCGACTGGGCGGCCCTCCCGGCACGGCCCTCCCTCCAAATTAAGTGCCCGCGTCAATGCCCGTTGTTGGGACCCTTTGCCGTGAGCCGACTGCAGATGCCCTAACCCACTTTGTGAAGGCTTGGATGAAGTGCCAAGTGAACCGAGCCTCTTACCAAAAGCAAGGCGACTTCTTGCAACCGTTGCCTATCCCGTCGGGGCCATGGCATAGTATGTGCATGGACTTGATCACAAGTTTGCCGGAGTCACATGGGTATGATGCCATCTTGTTGATGGTAGAGCGGTTTGCCAAGTTGGCACACATGGTGCCGATTGTGGGAACCGCCACCGCGTTTATCGCACACCTCTCCATGAGGAGTGCCCGAAACACCATGGGCACAAGGGGGACCCCGGAGTGACACCCGGGACTTGTGGCGCCGTTGGTGAGAGGGCCCAAGTGATCCTAGTGTGGGTGAGGGCCCCGGGCGTTGGGAACGCCTCCCACCCACGGAGACTAGGATGCACAAGGGTAAGGCCATAAGCTATGCGTAGCTCATGGCGTGGTGATTCTAGAATGCTCAAGAACACCTTAATCGGAGGTGTGAGCTAGGAGTTATGGCCATTTGAGTGGGGCGCTGTCCCCGGACAGCGCCCTGGTACAGCAGTGCCTGGGAGTGATTCCCGGGACTGCAAAGGTTCAAACAGGCATAACTTCCTCACCACTTGCCCGAATGGGGCAAGTGAGGAGTGCATCGGCATCTACGTGAAGCGTAGATGAAGATGGAGTGGTCAAGTATTAGCATCAGACATCATACAAGGAAGTTATGATGGTCTGAAGCTGTGGGGGCTTCTAGGCCCAGCGGCTAAGGGAAAATGTCCACTTGGCCCCAACTCTTGGTAGAGAGACAAGAGGTTGGTTGACGGTGGGGTAGGGGCCCCGTGTAGAGTCCTAGAGGCTTATATGGGTGAGGTGGTGTGGCCTCACCCACCCGAGGCCGAACGGCAAGGCCTCCATGGGCTTTGGCCTATTGTGAGGCCATAGTTGCCTAGTATGCTTCGGGTTGTTGTAGTGTTGCTCCGGCAACGCGATGATCAACATAGGATTGGACTTCCATCCATGGAAGTCCACATTTGGGAATTGGTTACCGATTAAGGGGTGAGTCCCGAATGTAAAGTAGGAGGGTTGGTTCCCCTCCTATGAACTATTAGGTCCGGGGTGAGAGGAGCTAACCATTAGCATGGCGGTATGCGAAGGGTTAGCCACTCGTAACCTTTGCTAGAATTGAAAATTGGCAAGATGGTCAAGGGGGGGCTAGCAAGGGTTGCGACAGCGTTGGAGACCGCATAGCCTTTTCTCAAAGGATGGTTGAGGCACCACGGGTTGCCAAGAGTGATTGTGTGGGATCAAGATCCAAAGTTCACAAGTGCATTTTCAATGCATTTCTCTAAGGAGGTCGGAATGAAACTAAGGTTTAGCACGGCCTTGCATTCCCAAATGAATGGGAAAGCGGAGCATGTGAATGGAGTCTTGAAGCAATACTTGAGGAACTTAGTGGGGGCGGACCAAGGAGATTGGGCGGACTATGTGGGTCGAGCGGAGTGTAATTGCAATGTAGCCACGCACTTGGCTACCAAGGGGTGGTCTTTCGTGGTGGCTTATGGAGTGGATGCGCTCCAACCTATTAACCTAGCTCTCGAGGGGGCACATTTAGCACTAGAGTTCAACCTAGATGGTGAGGACTTGGCCAAGGATGGTAAACAAGTCTTGGAGATGACCAAGTTGTTGGTGGAGAAAGCCCGAAGGTGCTACGGAGTGCAAATCAATGCCGGAAGATACGAAGTGGAGTATGAGGTGGGCCAATAAGGTGTTGTTGAATGTGGACAACTTCACCTTGCCCAAAGGCCTTACTCCAAAAGTTCATGTCCAAAATTGGAGCTTCGTTTTCCATGGTGGAACAAGTGTTCAAGGACATGTATAAGTTGGAATTACCGCCAGAGATCAAAGTGTATCCGACATTTCATGTCTCATTACGAAAGTCATTTTCGGACAACACCTTGTGGCCCGATCACAAGCAAGTGATTAGGCCACGTCCCGACCTTGTGGAGGTCATTTGGAACATGAGGTAGGAAGGCATCCTCAAGTGTAGGAAGCCCAAGTGAAAATGAAAGAAAATGTACAAAGGAGTACTTGGTGAAATGGTGAGGATACCATGAGAAAGAAACCGCTTGGGTGGCGGCAAGAGACATGGTCAACACCAATGAATTGGTGAAGCACTTTGAAGAAACTAAGGCTAAGGATTCCAATAAAATGAAGCGTAGGCATTGATGAGGACATCAATCTCCTTTAGTGGGGGAGAGACACTAGTAGTACACTTAGCCTCGAGGTTAATTACTCCACAACATGAACTTGTTCTTTGGCTTGAGGGAATAAAGTCCAAACTTTAGTGGTGCAAAGAGAAAAGTATGAGATGAGGTCCTAGTCTTGTACTTGTGCTTGGTTAATGGAAGAGGGAGAATAGATATGCCAAACTAGGTTGGGTAAGCCGAGTAATTGGGGGCCATGGCTTGGAGGGGTCTTGGATAAAACCAAGAAACTTCTTAGTTGTGGGCTTGTCCGGGCGGGGACAAGGTGATGGCGCGTGCTCATAAAAGTGCTACCCGCGAGCTAACGAGAGTTGGCGCATGGGAGTCATGAACCCATGTCTCGAAAGAGCAAAGTGGGAACCGAGTCGGGCGGGACTTGGCATCACCCCCGTGCGATCGAGGCGTGGCTTAACAATGGAAAGCCATCTCGGAGTTGCAACCGAGACAACTTAGTGGAAGCGTTGAGGTCTCGCCTAGATGTGTCACGTTAGGCTAGTGGAGCCTAACGGGGGAGGCCCCAAAGTAGGGGCAACCCAAGTGAGTCCCAAAGTAGGTGGGTCTAATATAGGTTAGGTCCTTGGATGAGAGATCCAAGGTCGCTAACGGACCACCTAGGAACGACACCTTTGGGACTATGCCAAATTTGAAGATGCATTGTGGGGGTCGCGCCCTAAGGTAAACACAATGCCGCACCATAGAGGATGGCAACTTGAGAATTGGTGTGCCGACTACGAGTATAGTCGATGAGGGCATCGACTCCGTTTGGTGGGGGTGAGTGTTGCGCACCTCTCCATGAGGAGTGCCCAAAACACCATGGGCACAAGGGGGACCCCGGAGTGACACCCGGGACTTGTGGCGCCGTTGGTGAGAGGGCCCAAGTGATCCTAGTGTGGGTGAGGGCCCCGGGCGTTGGGAACGCCTCCCACCCACGAAGATTAGGAGGCACAAGGGTAAGGCCATGAGTTATGCGTAGCTCATGGCGTGGTGATTCTAGAAAGCTCAAGAACACCTCAATCGGAGGTGTGAGCTAGGAGTTATGGCCATTTGAGTGGGGCGCTGTCCCGGGACAGCGCCCTGGTACAGCAGTGCCTGGGAGTGATTCCCGGGACTGCCAAGGTTCAAACAGGCATAACTTCCCCAAGACTTGCCCGAATGGGGCAAGTGAGGAGTCCATCGGCATCTACGTGAAGCGTAGATGAAGATGAAGTGGTTGGTTGTTCTGATCGGACATCATACAAGGAAGTTATGATGGTCTGAAGCTGCTGGGGGGGTTCTAGGCCCAGCAGCTAAAGGGAAATGTCCACTTGGCCCCAACTCTTGGTAGAGAGACAAGAGGTTGGTTGACGGTGGGGTAGGGGCCCCGCGTGAAGTCCTAGAGGCTTATATGGGTGAGGTGGTGTGGCCTCACCCACCCGAGGCCGAACGGCACGGCCTCCATGGGCATTGGCCCAATGTGAGGCCATAGTTGCCTAGTATGCTTCGGGTTGTTGTAGTGTTGCTCCGGCAACGCGATGATCAACATGGGATTGGACTTCCATGGATGGAAGTCCACATCTAGGAATGGGTTACCGATTAAGGGGTGAGTCCCGAAAGTAAAGTAGGAGGGTTGGTTCCCTCCTATGAACTAAAAGGTCCGGGGTAGGAGGGGCTAACCATTAGCATGGCGGAATGCGAATGGTTAGCGCTCGTAACCTTTGCTAGAAATGAAAATTGGCAAGATTGTCAAGGGGGCTTAGCAAGGGTTGCGACAAGAATAGTGGAAACCCTTAAAGAAACATGAGAATGGTATGAACTAATACACCGATTATGGAAGTAAGTGATGAACAATAAAATTATTCGTTAATTCAAATGTTAACAAGAAACCAAGTGGTGTTCGAAAATATTTTAAACAATATCCCATAAACTCCGAAAGTAATACACATACAATGAATTCCATGCGGAATGAGTGCATAAAATGAAAAACCAACGGAAGAAAAAACGGTATATGAGATAGTACACAGACATACACATGAAGCTATTACATCAAATCCGAATCACTATGATCACCTGATGATGAAGACATTCTAGAATCACTAATATTTGAATCAGAGGAGGCATGACCATCAGATTCTAAAGCTTCTATATCCAAAACTCTAAAACTCTTCCCGGACGATATTTAGATGTAAAAGTCTGATAAAAACCTCCAGCTAGTTGATTAGCAATATCATTTGCATATGTAAGAAGTTGCCAAGACTTTGGAGGGCTGGGATTGAATTTAGGGTCACAAAAAAAAGGCCGGTGAATAGGATAGCTCAATTTATCGCATCTGCAAATGCCAATGGTACCATGTTCATAACTCAACTTTAGAAGAAATGACAGCAAAAAACATAACACTAGTAAGAGAATTTTTATGGACCATACTCACTTAGTAAAGCGAGATCTTTTCACAATCCTCTCAACGGGGATATCTTCACCCTCATGATCCTCTAAACTAGTGACACGGTCTTCAATAGTGACTGCAGAGGCTGCTCTAGAGATAAATCAATGGAGCAAGTAAGGCCTCAAAAATATCAACATCAGCCTCTAATGCCGCAATGTGACGGTGCACATTGCGGCATGCATGAATGGAAGATCCTACAAATAAAGAAGTTAGAAAAACTTAGTGCAAAAACCACAATAAATTTTCAGAGCAAAAAAATATTAACCATTAACCAACTGAAATGGAAGATTACAAAGACATACCGGTCGATGCCGTGCAATCTAGAATAATATCCCATGGGGAGCTACATGCTTCAATTAGCATTTGCATTAGAAACACGGACTTTTCACGAGGCCCTCGCCATGGTGTGGATCCATTAGTTAGCTAGTCCTCACGAGAGACCAAGTTCTGGAGAATATCATCCCGTGCAACATCCACCCCATAAGGATCCAATTTAGGGACATGGCGAAATGAAAACTTCGATGCAGGTGACCCCGGCACGCTCCTGACCGCCAATGAAATAACGAACATCATGGTCTACAATGTACCCGACATAAAAATCAATATTACTTTACAAAGTAAACAACACAACTAACTTAAGGATGAAATTGAAACTGAATGCGGTGATGAGAAAGAAGGTTGAAGCTTTATCTTACAGTTGATGCTGGATTTATTGGGGATGTAAGATGAAGGCGGTTCATTTCCCACCACTCTTTCCGAATTGCAAAACCATACGATTTGCAATATCCAAGAATATTGGACTTCGTACTCATGCGAAAAGGGTGAAACAAAATAATTGCCCCATCGTCGTGCAAATGTTCGTCGGCAAAGTCAATTAGTGGTTGTAACGACTCTTTCGATTCTTGATTCCAAGCGGGAATGGATGATGGTGGGTTTGATATGCCAGGAACAGGAAGACTTTCCGGTATATCTGCAAGAATCAAGTCCAAACAGGGATGGTCCTCCGGAGAACCCTTGTAGTGCCGGGTTTTGTCTTTTGAGTGATGCACAATCAAAGGAGATTGTCACAATTTGTACATGACAAATGACTTCAATAAAACTAGGTTAAGGGTGAATAGAATAAGCATTCAACTAGTTCCATTCAACGAGGAGTTTAAATCATTTTGAAGTTTACCTACCTCTACAACAACCACAAGACATGAATCTCCCTGATGATGTGTGACTTCATAAAAAATTTGTAAGCAGTGACTGTCGGACAATAACAAATTTGAGGACCCTTATCAACATGATTAAAAGAATCCTCGCTTTATACATTGCCTAGTACTAGAAACACACTCAAATGAAAAAAAAACCCCAACCCCACCCACTAATCTACCACCAGTTCCCCCTCAAAATCAGACTTACAAAACATTCAACCCATATACATGAGCATCCTCACCCCATCCCATATGGTCTCTCGGTACCGAGACACCCTCAAATGAGAAAAAAAAAAACCCCTAATATCTTCAGACCTTCATAACTTCCACTTAAAATGTCCAAATCTAACAAAATACCACTCTATTGTTATGTAAATTCAACGTAGATGGCAATGCACACCTCACTTGCCCCATTCAAGCAAGTATTAAAAAAGTTATGCCCCTTCAAACCTTAGAAGTCTTGGGAGCCACTCCCGGGCCACTGCTAAGGTTTGAAGAGGCATAAGTTTCTGAGTACTTGCTTGAATGTGACAATTATGATGTGCATTGCCATCTCCGTTGAATTTAGATAACAATAGAGTGGTGTTTTGTTAGATTTGGACATTTTAAGTGGAAGTTATGAAGGTCTGAAGATATTAGGGGTTTTTTTTTTTCTCATTTGAGGGTGTCTCGGTACCGAGACACCATTTGAGAGGGGTTGAGGATGCTCATGTATATGGGTTGATTTTTGCTAAGTCTCATTTTGAGGGGGAATTGATGGTACATTAGTGGGTGGGTTGGGGTTTTTTTTTTCTCATTTGAGGGTGTCTCGGTATCGAGACACCATAGGAGAGGGGGTGAGGATGCTCATGTAGATGGGTTGATTTTTGCTAAGTCTCATTTTGAAAGGGAATTGATGGTACATTAGTGGGTGGGTTGGGGTTTTTTTTTCCTCATTTGAGGGTGTCTCGGTACCGAGACACCATTTGAGAGGGGGTGAGGATGCTCATGTAGATGGGTTGATTTTTGCTAAGTCTCATTTTGAAAGGGATTTGATGGTACATTAGTGGGTGGGTTTGGGTTTTTTTTTTCTCATTTGAGGGTGTCTCGGTACCGAGACACCATTTGAGAGGGGGTGAGGATGCTCATGTATATGGGATGGTTTTTGCTAAGTCTCATTTTGAGGGGGAATTGATGGTACATTAGTGGGTGGGTTGGGGTTTTTTTTTCTCATTTGAGGGTGTCTCGGTACCGAGACACCATAGGAGAGGGGGTGAGGATGCTCATGTAGATGGGTTGATTTTTGCTAAGTCTCATTTTGAAAGGGATTTGATGGTACATTAGTGGGTGGGTTTGGGTATTTTTTTTCTCATTTGAGGGTGTCTCGGTACCGAGACACCATTTGAGAGGGGGTGAGGATGCTCATGTATATGGGATGGTTTTTGCTAAGTCTCATTTTGAGGGGGAATTGATGGTACATTAGTGGGTGGGTTGGGGTTTTTTTTTCTCATTTGAGGGTGTCTCGGTACCGAGACACCATAGGAGAGGGGGTGAGGATGCTCATGTAGATGGGTTGATTTTTGCTAAGTCTCATTTTGAAGGGGAATTGATGGTACATTAGTGGGTGGGTTGGGGTTTTTTTTTCTCATTTGAGGGTGTCTCGGTACCGAGACACCATAGGAGAGGGGGTGAGGATGCTCATGTAGATGGGTTGATTTTTGCTAAGTCTCATTTTGAAAGGGATTTGATGGTACATTAGTGGGTGGGTTTGGGTTTTTTTTTTTTCATTTGAGGGGGTACCGGCACCGATACACCATTTGAGAGGGGGTGAGGATGCTCATGTATATGGGTTGATTTGTGCTAAGTATCATTTTGAAGGGGAATTGATGGTACATTAGTGGGTGGGTTTGGGGTTTTTTTTTTTTCATTTGAGGGGGTATCGGCACCGATACACCATTTGAGAGGGGGTGAGGATGCTCATGTATATGTGTTGATTTGCCAATACACCCTCAAATCAAAAAAAAAAAAAAAAAAAAAAACCAACCCACCCACTAATCTACCACCAATTCCCCCTCAAAATGAGACTTAGCAAAAATCAACCCATATACATGAGCATCCTCACCCCCTCAAATGAAAAAAAACAAACCCCCTAATATCTTTGGACCTTCATAACTTCCACTTGCGTTGTCCAAATCTAACAAACAACCGCTCTATTGTTATTTACATTCAACGTAGATGGCAATGCACACCTTAGTTGTTCCATTCAAGCAAGTACTCAGAAAGTTATGCCTCTTCAAACCTTAGCAGTGGCCGGGGAGTGGCTCCCAAGACTGCTAAGGTTTGAAGGGGCATAACTTTCTCAGTACTTGCTTGAATGGGGCAAGTGAGGTGTGCATTGACATCTAAGTCTCATTTTGAGGGGGGATTGGTGGTAGATTAGTGGGTGGGTTGGGGTTTTTTTTTTCTCATTTGAGGGTGTATCGGCACCGATACATCATAGGAGAGGGGGTGAGGATGCTCATGTATATGGGTTGATTTTTGCTAAGTCTCATTTTGAGGGGGAACAGGTGGTAGATTAGTGGGTGGGTTGGGTTTATTTTTTCTCATTTGAGGGTGTTTCGGCACCGAAACACTATAGGAGAGGGGGTGAGGATGCTCATGTATATGGGTTGATTTTTGCTAAGTTTGATTTTGAGGGGGAATAGGTGGTAGATTAGTGGGTGGGTTGGGTTTTTTTGCAAGTGGAAGTTATGAAGGTCCGAAGATATTAGGGGCTAAGTTGTGTCATGTAATGACGCTCTCGGCCCCGAGAAGGGGTAGGGGGTTGGGTTCAATCTTTGTTTCGGGGACCCTCTCGGCTCCGAGAGGGTAAGGTATGTGTTGAACGGGACCTGATTAGTATTGACGTCCTCCACCCTGTTGGTTCCAAGACCTCCCCCCACATTCCAAATTTCACACTCAATTTCAACCAAATATTTTCAGCCTCTAATCAAAATCACTAAATACCTTACCTTCTCTCAAGCACAACCTAAACATCCTCCACTTGGAGCCATTCCCGGGTCAATGATGTCTAGGGCTTGATCCTGCGCGAGCGCCTCGGTCGGCAAAGCCGCCTCACCCATATAAGCCTCTAGGACTTTGGCGGGGCCCCTCCCCCACCGTCAACATCCCTTTTGTCTCTCTACCAAGAGTTGGGGCCAAGTAGACATTTTCCCTTAGCCGCTGGGTCTAGAAGCCTCCCTGCAGCTTCAGACCTTCATAACTTCCACGTGCAGTCTTTGAATCTAACAACCAACCACTCTATCGTCATCTACGTTTCACGTTGATGCCGATGGACACCTCACTTGCCCCATTTGGACAAGTACCAAGGAAGTTATGCCTGTTTAAACCTTTGCAGTCCCGGGAGCCACTCCCAGGCCACTGCTGTTCCAGGGCGCTGTCCCGGGACATCATCCCACTCAAAGTGCTATATCTCCTAGCTCACACCTCAGATTGAGGTGTTCTTGAGCGTTCTAGAATTGGGACGCCATAAGCTACTCATAGCTTATGGCTTTACCCTCATGACTCCTAGTCTTCGTGGGTGGGAGGTGTTCTAAACGCCCGGGGCCCTCACCCACATTAGGATCACTTGGTCCCTCTCACCAATGGCGTCACAAGTCCCGGGTGTCACTCCGGGGTCCCCTCTGTGCCCATAGTGTTGCGGGCACTCCTTATGGAGAGGTGCGCAACATCCACCCCCTACTGCCTCTTGGAACCGAGAACCCCATAATGTGACATAACAAAACATTCATCAAAGCAACTCCCCCTAACTTGAAATCCTTTCAACCTACCATTCAATCTATAGTGTGACTTATTTTCATCCATATTCAGAGAACTCAATTTCACATGCCATTTTTGCAAAAATCTAAACGTGTATCTGCCCTTATTGCATATTATCTGTGACCCAAACAAACTGTGCAAATTGAGTATTCTTTTGTCTCCTCGTCTGATCCGCTCTTATTGGGATTGTTGCGATGCTCACTCTCTGTCATTGATGGTTCGCGTGATCCTCTGTGCTCCTGTTCTTCCTCTATTGGTTGTAGTTCCATGTTCCTATCTGATGATCTGTGTCAACCTCTCCACACGCATTGGATGCAATCCTTGGAGAAACATACCAAAAACAGGAAACTCGAAACTCGAGTTGGTAAGTCTATACTTGCCTCTATATTTCATGTATAGTTCATTTTTTATAGTTCAACTACATTGATTCCGCCATTATCCGGATGAGTTTCCCACCCGGCATTCAAGGAAATTGATTAGGCGCAACAAGAAGGCCCCGTCAACAAAACACGCCAATAATTGTGCCTCAACCCTATCACTGAAAGCCAAAGTGCACAAATTGTGCATGCTTCCAGCCCCTGCCTTAGGATGCATCGTCTCATTGGATTCCGGCACGCCCCCAAAGGTTCAGCAATACTACTTGACGATTTCGTAGCTGCCAGCATGCACTTGTCCTAACTTCAAGGAGATGGCGACTAAAGCAATTGGAAAACGGGGTCAATGGGCCAACTGTAAGCATTTGTATTATTTGTTTACTATAGTGTGTGATTTGGACTCAGATTCAGACACGTTCATTCATGCAGCTAGTTTTAGCTTCAACGAAGTGAAGCGAGTTTTGGAGGGTGGTTTGTTGAAGTACCTTGATTCTTAGAGTTTTCTGTTTATTTAAAGAAACATATGTATGCAAGATATGTTATAATGATGATGTAGTGAGACTAAAAGGGCCACTACAAGACATTTGACGCACCACATGTATTTCTCTTTCCCAAAGTTGCGTGACCCTTTTAGAGTACCATTAATTCTCATTATACTAAAACAATATGTGTTTGACTTGAGACAAACCCATATTTATTACTAATATTACTTCCAAATGTTCAATTAAACACCCTAAACCATATTTTTTACTGATACAATAACATTTTTTCCTGTATCAGAGCCCTTAATTGTCCACGGTCATAGGTCCCACTGTTCACTAAGTTTAGAAAAAAAATCCTAAAAAAAATTTTAGTCCAAATATACCATAAACTTACTGCTTAAAATAACATTTTAATCAAAATATCTCGGAAGTTACCGCTCACCGCTCAACGCTCGCAAAATAGCTTCGTCCACTTCTGCAAGCTTGGTGGATTCTTCCTCCAGGTTTTTCTCTGTAGTCTGCAATTTGCTTCGCATCCTATCAAGCAAATAACTCTGCAAGTCGGAGTCCCTTTCTGCTACTTTCAATTGGTCAGTGATCCTTAAAACATGAGTGCGAACAACCTGCAGCTGCTCTGGAGTTGCAGTCATTACCAATGACCATGTTTTCTCCTCTGCCTCCGAAATTTCTTTGTGATACTGTGAAATTTGGTTGAGTAGTTTACAATAAGTAGAATTAATGTCAGATTCTTCTCTTTCGATGAATCTCTTCTCAGCAGCAAGATCTGCCACACGCTGCTTATTGTCAACCTCATTGTCATTGAAGCCCGTTCGCTTTGTAGTTGCATGCAGTTCTTCTTCTTCTGCTTGAGCAAGCAAAGCGCGTGCCCTTGGCAACTGGTGAGGAAGAAAAATAGTTGCACACCTGGAACCAGTTATGAAACAACTGCCATCATCGTCTCGCGCAATCTCCATGTCCTAGGCAAGAGCAGCTCAAGGTTAGTCGTGGTCCTAAAGCGTACCATAGTTTGAATTTCCTCTCAACTCACATGCAGACAGCTTTGGTAATCCACACTCACCCACGAAAAGTCACATGCAAAGTGCATTGGCAACCCTAACACCATCATCAGCCAAGTCTCAATTATCCCACCCCAGGCATTTTGGACTATCACACCATCATGTTAACATACAAGAGAACCTGCACCTGAATAATCTCGCCGAACTCATTCATAATGAGAACCCCCCGAGAAGCACTCCGTGAAGCGTTTCAATTCCAAAACATTATAAGTCACAACTAAACAAAAGATTCGCTTGCGCTCGCAGATGGAGTACGACAATGCACTTCTTATAGAGAAGGCAGTCACTTGGTACTGCATATTTTGTTCCTCACTCATTTCTCAAAATAGGTCTATGTTTTCTGTCGTCCCCCGGGCTTCTCCGGTCACATCAACCACAACCTAACCTGCTACCAACATAAGCCTCAGCTCAAAGATGGTACTCATAATTCCACATCACAAAGATCAGATGTTTCGGCTGGATCGGATACGTACCCTAACACCGCATCCATTGCATCCACAACCCAAGGGATCAGACTGACGTGCAAATCATGTTTCGCAAATCCACACGCGTATAAATACGTTCGGACGTCGCGTGATGCATCATCACTTCCCTTGGATCCTAATTAATAAATTTATCAGAATCAGAATCACATTTCGAAAGAGTCAATCCTCATGGAGCAACAATGTCCATGCCTTAATGCGCTGCCAACGAAAGACACTCGGAGCTGTTGAATGGCCAGCGGATAAACTTATTCATTCTGCATCGATTTTGGCGACCCAACTATTAATTCATAGAGCAAGTCTGCGCAATGGGTGCCAAAGTAGGTGAGAAATTAGGGCGGAGAGAATGAGGAGGAAGTTGGTAACCTCTAACGCAACATTCAAGGTGCCACGATAATCTAACCTGAACTCATAGTCCCGGCTCGGAACTGATTATTAACCTGCACTACAGGTACAACGCAGAAGAGCTGTAATATTGCCCAGCTCTTTTCTATTTACTTCCTGATCATGTAACATGAAATCTACTCCCATTGTAGGGTACACATTTGTGCATCACATATAGCCACGGTGCCACTTATCTGGCAGCTTGTGCTCGTGAATTTTCAATCATGTGTCTCCTCGCAGAACCCCAGATGTACGTACCGGGTACCGATTGTCACGATTCTGTACAGTATGTCTGTGAACTTATCCTGGTGGAATTGACATAACCTGGAGAATCACCAAGTTCAATTTCAACATCCCATACAACAGAACTAAAAGGAAATTGAAATGAATATGAAAATGAACGAGATCGTGAAGCGGTGATTCCGGCAAGGTTGAAAAGTAGTGTTACATATGTCAGAGGATCAAAGTCTCCCATTAGAGGCAGAATCGACACGCGAGCGCCATTGGACTTATCACCAACTGCGTCGCCATACAGGCCATAGGGCATAATAGCAACTGTCAATAGGAAGGATCGTTTGCATACTCTCGGAGCATGTACCGGCTGGTTTTGACAAAGTAGGCAGTGATACCATGATAGTCTTGTTTCCTTCTGGAACACGAGAAGGCTGCGCACAATGCGGTCTATTAGAAACTCTAGAATGATCTTCGCGTCAACGTGGGCCATCCCCCGAGAAACTATTCCATTTGCCATTAAGTCCATATCAACCATTGTCCTGGATATCAACCCCCTTTCTGCTATTTCTTCATCGAGACTAGGAAACGGAGGAGGTTCATGAACTAATGGTACTAAGCGTTCAAGGCAGCGCCCTACTTTGTAGAAAAGTGCGCACCCCAGGGGTGTCAAAGTACTCACACATAGAGCTGGGAGAGGCGCATCCAAGGGATACCACGCAAAAGCACTCTGTTGTGGTATCCCCGGTTCACATGCGCCGCTAATTGTCACATAGTCCAACAAATCCCGCCGGCCAACGTTTGAGCTAATTTCATCCACTCTTCTTTCCATTTAATTCTCCATGCTGTCAGAGAATCTGTCTGAGCAGCTAATTATACGAACGCTCGAAACTTATCAATAGATGGATCTGGCCGACACAACCCTGTCTGAGGATAAAACCGATCCCACAATTCTATGCAGTTGCAATTGCAATATGTTGAGGAAAAAGTCCACTGCACGCTGTTCATATTCAATAGGACATACTAAAACGGGCCGCCTGGCATATCAAGAAAAACAACACTGTCTCAAGGTAGTTCTCTCCGACAACGTTTGAGATTGAAGAAGCATTTGCTAGCTGGAGCGAAGAAACCAAGACGAGTCAAGCGCCGGATCACGAGATGGTAATTCTCAGCAGCTAACCAGTGTGATCATAGCATGCTGCAGGAGATGCCTAGTACACACCTAGACGATGTGACTTTCGAGTGCAATCTGTACATACATGAATGGATTCATGCCTACATCGTGACTGTAAACATGCACGATGAGGAAGACACACTCACCAGGTTCTCCTTGTGAAACAAGTTCTCAGCGCCGCATGCAATTCCACCTTATAGGTAACAATCATCGGCCAAACTACAAAATCAAGATAAAACTATGAACTGACATTGAAAGTCTAATTGGAATCCCAACCTTGCCACATTCTGTGAACAAGACAAAAGTAATGGTGAAGGGACAACCCAACCCACGTCGCGCCTGACCAAATTATTATCGACCTCGTTTACGAGGTGCTCCATCATTACAAAACCACAAAGGATGCTCACAGCACCAGATACCAGAGGCCTCCGTCACCCCGTCACAAAAATTCAAGACCATACAGATACAGCACACTGATCACATCTAGCGACCTCTAATCCACACAAAGAAGACTTTGCTTGTAGTAGTTCCAACATGACCGAACTTATTCAGAGACTTGCAGCAGCAAACTTGTTCGCATGGTCAGAATTCATAGTACCTTATTGTCTATCCAATCAGAGAAACTACTTTGTTTGGAGGAAGATGGTGTTGCATCACCAGACTCAGTTTTCATCTTCTTGTTCTCCACATTTCTCCTTAGAGTCACCTGGCGTCTGGTAGCATCATAGGCAAACTTGGCCCAATTAACTTTGTGGTTGTTCTTCTCAGCTAGCCATGCTCGCAAAATGTCGCCAAATAGTACCCATTTGACGGCAAATGACCATATACAAGCTCACTCTGCCTTCTACAATCGCAAATATCCTCCTGTGACAAGTAGTTTGAATCCAACTTCCACCCTTGGTCACCTCGAGGCCCAAAAAATGCGATAACTGCATCATTGTCAATTCCTACATCTGCACCTAAATCTTTCAAAGTATCAAGCCCATAGTCTCTCACACCAAGATTTTTTGCAAAATCATCTATTGTCCAACTCTCCCTCTCAAGAACAATAGTAGCAAGTCGAATTTTCTCAGCTTCTCTTGATGACAAACCATTACCCTCAACTTTCACTCTTTGGACACGTGCCCTTGGTGCCATGTTAACAAAGAAAATTTTGCAAAGCAATGTACAAGAGAAAGAAAGATGTAATGCAAATGCAAAATTTTAAGTTTGAGATGCATACCTCCATTTCAATCTACCCCTTCGTCCTCAAAGTGCACCCCAAACCCTAAGCTAGCAGAAATTTGTGCTATACTACTAGAACCCTAAGCGCTTCAACAACACAGGAGGTGGTGGAGGCAAGAGGTTCGCAACCCTAAGATCTTGCAAGCATGGGCCGGACATGAGCTCCCATTTGCTCTACCCCCGGGCTTAGGGTTAATTGTGGGTATATTCTAAAATGATGGGTAATGCTCCTGAAGTCTTCAACTTTGACCCGTTATTTCTCAAACTGCAGCAAAGCATCTGTGACTAGCCGTTGCTTCTTGGCATTCATTGGGCCACATTTGAAACTTTAGCCAAAAAAAAAACAAAACCAGCGTAATCTTAGATCAGAGCTAATTAATAGTCCACCTTGGGATACATCCCGGCCCACCCCTTTTAATCCGGGGTTTCCCGCCTCCTCCCATATGGCCGCCACATTCATTAATTAATTATAAAGCTTCATCCGGCCATTAATAAACTTGGGATCCTTTCAATTTTGAAAACATTGGGTCTAGAAAGCATATCAAGTACGCTTATAATAAACCTATGGATACTTTATGTGACATAGAGTGGAATAAAGGCCACGTTCCATGTGGTTCCCTTTTTGTTCTCCCATGTTCCCTCCCACGTTCCCATGATATCAACAAGTGGTGAATTCACTTACAACGAATGAGTGCAAGGATCAAAGATTGTCCACTTTACCATGCTTGCACCCACTATAGTGTTGCAATATATAAATGTTTAGGTTATACCATGGTTTGGATCAATAAATTACAATTGATATTACACCCAAAAACGTGCACCATACATATCTTTATTACATCCATAAATACTATGAATGTAATAGTAGTGGAGATTGAATACAAATATCTATTGAAATTTTTTTCTTTGTAAGGCATGGTTACACCAAAGAAGTAGGCCTTTGGAAAGCAGGGTATATTGCTAATGATACATAATAATAACTAATTTATGTCAACTTTTACAATTATGCTTGTGATAGGTAAATGTTCATCAAGTGGATTGCTTTAATTAGGAAGAATTGCAATTGCAAGAACAAATGTGATGTAGAGAGTTTGCCCCGAGACAGGTATATGGTGGTTATTGCTTTTCTAGTTGAAGTGTTAAATAGAATGAAGTCATTGTTACAAGTAAAGGCACATATCTTAAATGGTGCCTACACTAGGTAAAGACCACTTTAAGGAGAAAGCACAATCAAGTACGGAAAGAATGCTCCAATATACTAAAATCGTAATTTTTTTGGTCAAACAACTAAAAGTAGTAGCAAAGTGTTGTTTAAATTGGATTTTTCTTTCATGGTGCCCTCTATTGTTGTGTTAGGTACTCATACATAAAATATCAAGATAAGTACTTCAAAACTTATCATTAAAAGTATTACTCAAAGGGTAATGACTAAATTTAGTTTTGAACGTAGATTTCATGACCTTAAATATTTTGAAGTTGGATTTTTTTTCATATTCCTTGAATTCATTATAAGCTTGAGGGCACCATTACAAAAATTTAAAGAACACCATCAATTTAATGTAATTTTTTCATGTTTTAAGCAAATATTAGACAATTACATGTTCAATATATCTACTTGCACGCTTCTTGCACCGTCTTCTAATATATGTAGATTTTTTTGAAAACTTATTAAGATGCGCCCACGGGGAGGTCACTGGCGAAAATCGTAAAAACAACATGTGATAAAAAAAAAAGGTCTAATATATTCATTGTAAGCAAATTTTGCAAAAAAACGTACATATAATATAGGGGGTTTTAAAATAATGAAACTTGTTTACATGTAAAATACCATCACATATAATGGCCTCTTTTATTTAGTCAGTACATGTAAAATAGCATGGAAACAATTACTAGGGGTAGCAGGTCTAGGGTAGGGTCTATGCTAGTGGATGAAAAAAAACAATTTTCTGTTGAAAATGCTTGCAATGGATGGATGACTTTGCACACTGACTTGCTTGAACGTTACTGAACCAACGGTTCCAATGTGGAGTTAATGGTCTCTACCCACGTGCCGGGGGGGGGGGATTTTGGCGCTTTGTTTGACTTTATTTCACAGCCTAAGACAATGCTTCAGTTGCATGCCTTTGCCTTAGGTTTATTGTTTTGATACAGTTCATGTGAGTCTAGCATTATGGTTGAACTTCATAATTCATGGTTGTAAGAAGAGAAATGTCCTTCATAAAAAAAATGTCACTTACAAAACCAAAGAATAATGGGGTGTACGAAATAAAATGCGGTTTAAGAAAAAAATTGGACAACAGTTGGGCTCTGAGAAAAAAAAATTGGGGTAAAGTCGAAAAAATTGGTTACTTGAGGTATAAGGAAAAAAAACCTGCACTATAAATAAAATAGGGTATTTTTTAATGATTCCCCCAAAAAATTATAATGACTGATAGGGTGAATTAAAATACAAGCATTTACCTTTATTTTGAAAAATACCATACCTTATAATCTTTTCTGTTTGGTAAATAGCCCGCCAATAAATAAATCCTGAGCGCACGTGTATGCATTAATTAAAGAGGGAGTGACCTCCCCGTGGATGCGCCTCTTGCATGTTTACATGCTTAAAATACTAATTGATGTGCATCATAAGACTATGTTCCAATCGTATATGCATCCCAAAGCCGCTTCAATGTCTTGCACTTGAAACACCAAGCAAACTTGTCACCGGGTCTTTTTGTAATGTACTCATTAAAGTTTGTTTTTTTAATTGCACTCAATTTGACAATGAAATTGGCTTCATAATAATGTTTGCACTAACCGCATTTACATCTAACAAAAGGTCTTTCCATTTTGTTCCCATGGGAAGAACCTTTTCAACAACCTTCATCCCCATTGGAGTGTATGTGTTTTGTGCGGCATTGTGTCAGCAAGAGACAATGATGGTTTCTAGAGTGTTAGTTGCTTGTCGTGTTGCTTCCGTAGGTTTTGTTAAGCCCAAGTTCCCATGGATACGGGACAGGCGGCTTTTTTCTGGCATAAGTTGTTTGTATGTACATTGATACATGTTCCATGTTGTACATCACACATCTATGCTTTCAAGTGTGATTCCTTTGCATCCTGTCTCATTCACATGTATTCCTCGTTAAACATTCAATTTTTCTAAAGATATGAGGCAAAAATCTCCAATCCACATTTCTTCTTGAATAATCTTCATCTTCTCCTATGAAAACAACTAGCAACAACAATGAATACAACAATACTTTGTGGCCACTTTTGTAATGGATTTTTCTATAAGAAATATTCGACGTTTACACTCATTTGCAATGGGAGGAAAATGTGCCAAAATACTTCCGTAGGCCTTTGCTTGGCCACATGTTGGCTTGGAGTTCCTTTTGGCTTTGCATATGGCATCACTTATGATCATGCAAGCAAACTCCCTCGAGCATGACATTTTAGAGTGGCCATCTACACAGCAAAAACTTGAGTAGGATTCACATTAGAGTGAATGAGAAACTCGAGGATGACAACACCAACATTCCCATTGCCAAGTTGGTTTCAAACTTTCAGTCAACACAATCATGTAGGTGGGTATTATGACAAATGCCCTCTGCAACAAAAACTCCACTATCATCAAGGAAAAACCACCTCTAAATTCACCCAACCCATCTTCGGTTCTTGCATTCCAATCAATGCTAAGGTCATGTTGCTCATCAGGGTACATGAAGTCCAAGGGTGGTCATGAGGTGAAAATAGAAGTCAACGATGAGACCATTGTTCGCAGGAACTCCTAAGTTTCTCAAGCTCGTCCATCAACACCCTTTCGCACATTGCGTACATGAGGGTATCTAGCTATGACCATGCCCGTGTAGTCATCCTTCACCATCCCATTTCTCTTAATTACCTTGGCATAATCAACCCTAATTGCCTTCCGACGAGTTTGCACCACCGCCCTCATACATTCCCAGTTGGTAAGCCTTGCTATCCACTGTTTACACTCACAAGAATGGTCAATTCCTTAATCCGGGCCAAGGTTGTCTATCCCGACGTCACGACGGTGTCGTGCCATGACGGACCCCTCCGTCACGACACAATAGGGTCCATGTAGGGTCAACCTAGGGGGCAGCTAGTAGGGTGGGTAAAATACTTACCTTCTTGCCAAGGTGACGTCCTATGTGGCAGAAAAGGCCGACATGGACGTGGATATGCCTAGCGCCAAGTAAACCATTTTGCCATTCTGTTATCATTTTGTTAAAATCAAAGTAGTAAAATATGACTGAGTGTGTGGGGCGGATGGGGGGGGGGGGGGGGATTTTCACTTTTTTTTTGAAATTGAAGACATAGTCTCTGTTTTTTGGCTCTCAAAAAATCATATGAACTCCAAAAAATGAGTTCTTGGTGTCCACGGATAGGTAATGAAGTCCTCTATACAAATATGAAATAACATTTGTACTGCAAGAGAATGTGCGACCGTAATTCTATGTTGTTCGCTGGAATCAGCACCTTTTCACTTTTTTGAAATTTTAAGACATAGTCTCTGTTTTTTGGCTCTCAAAAAATCATATAAACTCCAAAAAATATACAAGTTTTGTATGAAAAATTGATGGCTTTATTTACATCTCCAGCGGTTACAAAATTGGTATGATTCAAAATTGATGCAAAAGAAATTAAAAAGTTCTATTTTGCAGTGTCACGGAAGCACGTTGTCGGGTTAGCCATGCTGTATGGAGGCAACTTCAACATGTTCACTACGTGTGTGATGGTTGACCTTTACGCTAGATTGATCTTCGTCAATGCATCCAATGCTACCTCAAATCGCATCTTCAAGCCATTTGGATCACGGTTTAGCTGAAACAAGGGGGAAGTCGAATCCTTGTGATAAATCTTCTTTGCCAAAGCACCCACTGAGAAGGACTCCGAGGGAAATGTGTGCCTATGTTTCCAAGCCATCCTCATTGGAGAGGTGGATGTTCCACGCTGCCCTCGTACATGAAATAATTCAGGACCATCACAGTTGTATTTTGCTTTGTCCTTGTTCATCTCATCCACTGAATTTTTTCCATGATTAAAGGGGGCGTCTTCATCTCCCCATGATGCCATGTCCCAATCACACACACCAATAAAAACCGTGTTCTCACGGTCTTGTGGGAAATGCAGAATGACATTGTTGGGATTAAGGTCATTGTGCAACACGTCATGGTTGTGCATTACATCCATAATGCACATTAGAACCCATGCCAAATAAGCTCGATGCCTTCGATATACAACCAAACGTTTCCGTGCTTCAAAGTCTGGGCTAGGCGTTTGAAGGATTGTGCTCTCGTAGATATCCAGAACTTGGTAGTCATAGGCCCTCATGTGCTTCAAAGAGTCTCCATTCCACCACATCGAATAGAATTTATATGTTTTCATATTGAGGTACTGTAGCTTGATTATTCCAGGATGATCTACTGGACATGCCAATGCTTCAACTGAACGCTCCTTTCGATTCTCCAAACTATTCGTGGCCTTCATGGTCTTCCCAACCCACTCTATCCAACTAGGGATGAATGATGCTCCATGAATTGTGACCCTCCGTACCACTTCGTAGGTCCCTTGGAAGATTTCCTTATCTAAGGCTTTGATCTCCGCATTTTTAGGCAGCCATATGACACCCTGCCGGCCCTGAGTAGCAATGTTGTCTACCATTTATCTGTCAATAAAAACGGGAAAGTTGCGGGCGGATGTTCCTTTTGCTATTATTACGTCTCTTCTCCAATTCTCGTACAACTTCTCGTACAGCTCAGACTTCATGCCACTACTACTTCCCTCACCAGGATGCACAACATCATATGTCATTGTTGGATTGTAGATTGCTTCCTTGGCTTCTTGTTCAATTCAAGTGTATCAATCGCTCATGCCCCTATCTTCTTCAAACTCCACTCCAGCCGTGCCTTCTGTGAGAAGAAGCATCAAATCGTTCTTCACCAACTCTAAACCCTTTATACCATTATTGAGGTATTGTCTTTCCAAAAAAACCATGCTGTTATTTCTAAACCATTCCAAAAGCAATGTCCTACAATGATTTCGAATCTCATCGCTCCGTTTATCGCGTTTGCCTCTATTTTTCCTTTTCTTTGATTGCGAACCTGGTGTCGTGGACCCCTCCTCCATCCCTTCCGAATCTGCTGCGCGTTTCAATCCCCGTCGTTCATCACTATTTGAAGCCTGAGGTACATAACGTGCAGGGCTATGTGGTCTTGATGTCCGCCGTGTCGGAGATCGTGGTGGCACATGCTGTATACCAGTGGAACTGCATGAGCTTGGTCCCCTTCCTGTTCTCCCTCTATATCCACTATTTCCCCGACTCCCACGTGTTTCACGACTTCCCCATGATTGGCTGCCTCCAGAATGACTAACATCAAAAAACTCCTGATCAAATTCAAAAGGATCGGGGCGTGCTCTACGTGCTGCGGGACTTCCACTTCCGGGCTCGCTTCCCATACCCTCGCCAGTATTTGCAGATGCATTGTTTTGGAGCCAAACACGGTGCAGCCTTGAATCCTCGTCTTCGTAATGAGCAATGTCCTCCCCCCCATCGTGAAAAAAATCACGTGAGTGAGTGAGTGTAGAAATGAGTGCGTGAATCTGAAAAAAAAATTGCGAGGGTTATCCCACAATTTGCCCTGCCCTCCCAAACCCCTTAAGACCCGCACGGTGCCGCTGTCCCTTGGGACGCAACAAGGTCTTGGGTCCCAATGTGGTGGGAGGAGAGGAAAAGTGATTGCAACTAAAGCCCCCCGGCTTTATATAGGTAAAGGAGAGCTTCATCATGATGGGGCCCACATCATGATGAGATCTTGGTCGGATTTGACGGGGGGAACGCGACGGTAAGTAGGGGGGAACGTGGGAGCGGAGTGGGCGGACGGGGGGGGGGGGGGGGAACGGGGCGGACGGGGGGGAACGGGGCTCGGACGGGCGGGATATTCATTTTTAAAAAAAAATTTAAGACATAGTCTCAGTTTTTTGGCTTTCAAAAAATCATATGAACTTCAAAAAATGAGTTCTTGGTGTCCACGGATAGGTAATGAAGTCCTCTATAAAAATATGAAATAACATTTGTACTGCAAGAGAATGTGCGACTGCAATTCTACGCTGTTCGCTGGAATCAGCACCTTTTCACTTTTTTTTGGAAATTTTAAGACATAGTCTCGGTTTTTTGGCTCTCAAAAAATCATATGAATTCCAAAAAATGAGTTCTTGGTGTCCACGGATAGGTAATGAAGTCCTCTATACAAATATGAAATAACATTTGTACTGCAAGAGAATGTGCGACCGCAATTCTACGCTGTTCGCTGGAATCCGAATTCCATGTAACTATTACATAAAAACAAATAATCATATGATTATTTTACTACAATTGAACCGTAACCCCTAAATGGTACCAAAATAATGTTTTAAATATTTTATGAATATTTCTTTTGATTTTTTCCTCTAAATTTAAATATGCCACTTATGCCCCCTCCCCACTTGACATTAGCTAAGCCTAAAAGTGGGTCCTTAAAACTGAGTGTTCACACCATCGACATTATCTAGTGCCGAGCCTAGTTGGCAAATGATGTGGCATGGCTTAAAAGTGGAGGTTTTAAGCTAAAACTACCGACCCTCCCATCGGTACCTAGACATGAGGCAAGAATGTAGGACCTCTAAAAGTGTTGCCTCCCGCTCTTGTGATTGGTTGCTTTTAGTCTTAGCTGTGAGGGCATGAGGAGCTCCATTAACAAAAACCGATGGTAAGGATTAAGGCATTTGGGGATGGGACAAAAACTATCCAACATTCATTGGTTGGTAGAGAAAACAATGACCATGTGTGAAAGCTACTTAACTAAAAGCTACTTGGAAATCTCCGGAGCAAGTTCTTGTAGGTGCATTGGGATAGCCGGACGTGTCCGCTATAACCAAGGGAGCTGTACCCGGGTTTTAGGGAAGTCCTTGGGTGAGAGGGATGGGCACATGGCACCACCCTCTTTTCACCGGCCCACCCATTTATTTCAAAATAAACGGATCGGGACCGGTACATGGAACTTGGCCCTTATGCCCGATTGATAGTTTTTTGTTACAAATCAAGATTGTATTTTTTATTATTTAAAAGATTAGTTTTTCTAAAATGTTATGTAACCCAAAATTGAGGTGACATTTTAGAATTAAATGTATATATCATTTTGATATTTTTTTTAAAATGTCACATGACACTTTGTATTTGGAGTTGAACGTCAAATGAAATTTGTCAAACTTATACACTGTACGGGAGCATAGGGGAGGAAGGCTGGGGGATGGGGGGAAGCAGTTTGTATGTTTGACAAAGTTTTTGCAAGTTATTCACTTTTGACACGCAAAAACTCGCAAAAAAAAATGCATGTCAATTAACATGCACAATTGAGAAGTTGATACGTACTGTGACTTGTGAAGAAAAAACCACACGTCAATTGATATGCTAGTGATGCTTTGGCTGGTTAAATATTGGGTTAATTATGAGGCATCTTAGCTTGACACTGGGATGATTTGAGGTAGACTTTGCAAAATGCAGAGATCCCCTTCAATTTGAGTGTAATGTACAATGTACAATTCACAATGCCTTAATTGAAGATAGATTGGAAGTAATATTGTTGTTGGGTTTGTGATTTAAAAAGGTTTAGGGTTTAGGGTTGTGAAACCATATGAACCACTAAGGTTGAAACACCAATATGTGATTTGTTGAATGAAAATGGCCTTCGGATGCGTGACATGGGTTGTGAAACCATATGAACTACTATGGTTGAAGCACATATATGTCGCGCACCTCTCCATGAAGAGTGCCCGAAACACCATGGGCACAAGGGGGACCCCGGAGTGACACCCGAGACTTGTGGCACCGTTGGTAAGAGGGCCCAAGTGATCCTAGTGTGGGTGAGGGCCCCGGGCGTTGGGAACGCCTCCCACCCATGGAGACTAGGAGGCACAAGGATAAGGCCATAAACTATGCATAGCTCATGCCATGCTGATTCTAGAATGCTCAAGATCACCTCAATCGGAGGTGTGAGCTAGGAGTTATGGCCATTTGAGTGGGGCGCTGTCCTGGGACAGCGCCCTGGTACAGCAGTGCCTGGGAGTGATTCCCGGGACTGCCAAGGTTCAAACAGGCATAACTTCGTCAATACTTGCCCGAATGGGGCTAGTGAGGAGTCCATCGGCATCTACGTGAAGCGTAGATGAAGATGCAGTGGTTGGTTGTTGGAATTAGACATCATACAAGGAAGTTATGATGGTCTGAAGCTGCTGGGGGCTTCTAGGCCCAGCGGTTAAGGAAAAATGTCTACTTGGCCCCAACTCTTGGTGGAGAGACAAGAGGTTGGTTGACGGTGTCGTAATGTAAATACGTATACTATATAGATGTGTACGTATTTAATATTGCATTGTGATTCTTGGTCTTGGAGAAAAATAATAAAGAATAGAAGTAGATTACCTTTTTATTTACTCATAGTTTATTTTAGTTATCATTACCTAAAGATAGAAGTGGATAGAAGTTGCTTACCTTTTTATTTACTCATAGTTTACTCTTAGTTACCTTTACCAAAGGATAAAAGTGGATAGAAGTGGATAGTTACCTTTATCCTTTTGTTTACTCACAATTTACTCTTAGTATTGCCTTTACTTTACTTTTTTTAGTCTTACTTAGTTTATCTTGAGTTACTTTTTGGACCAATGGATGATTAGAATCCATGTGATGAGGATAAGAGAGAACTTTGTCTCTCGCATGGATAGAGAGAGGTGGTGAAGGAAAGATGTTAGGTGATTATTGTGGGAGAGAAGGTGTGGAGAGAGAAAGAAGTGGATTCGAAGCTCACGGTGTGAGTTGTTTTGAGAAGAATATGAAATAAAATACGAGGGATTTATGATTCATGAGAGATCTCATTTGTTGTTTTGGAAGTTAGCAATCAAGATTTGTGCTTGTTTGAGTGGAGGGAAGTCTGTTGGTTCTTAAAAGAAGAGCTGAGACTTCGACCGACCATAGAAGACAGACAAATCGAAGAATTGAAGGCTTCAAGACTCGAATGTGTGGTTGCTTGTGGCACGTTGTCTTTTCTTGTGTGTGTGATTCCAAGCCGGTTTTGGAGGCTAGTTGCATTTCATTTCTGCATCGTAATTTGTTTCATGTGTGACAACGAAGTGGGATTAATGACCCACAAGGTTGTTTGTGACAACGAAGTAGGATTGATCACCCACAAGGTTGTTTTCTGTCGTTCCCACTGGTGAGGCGCGATTGCTGGTCACCGTGAGTTTGAAAGTTTAGGAGCCAATCTTTCGGACGTCAGCTCGTGTTCTGACGTCCCGTTTTACCCATCCAAAGCCCATGGTTTCTTATCACACTACCCTTACCCTTTACCCATATAGAGCCGCAACATGATAGGTCAACGGGAAAGAGGTTGAAGATTTGAAGAAATTGAAGACTAGAAGACCTGAAGATTCGACGGGTCCGAAAAAATCTAATTGCAGCCAGAAGCCCAGTGTTTTCCCAAGGCAGAACCCTCTCTACCCGACAACGGTGGGGTAGGGGCCCCGTGTAGAGTCCTAGACGCTTATATGGGTGAGGTGGTGTGGCCTCACCCACCCGAGGCCGAACGGCACGGCCTCCATGGGCATTGGCCCAATGTGAGGCCATAGTTGCCTAGTATGGTTCGGGTTGTTGTAATGTTGCTCCGGCAACGCGATGATCAACATGGGATTGGACTTCCATAGACGGATGTTCACATCTAGAAATGGGTTACCGATTAAAGGATGAGTCCCGAAAGCAAAGTAGGAGGATTGGCTCCCTCCTATGAACTATTAGGTCTAGGGTAGGAGAAGCTAACCATTAGCATGGCGGAATGCGAAGGGTTAGCGCTCGTAACCTTAGCTAGAATTAAAAATTGGCAAGATTGTCAAAGGGGGCTAGCAAGGGTTGCAACATTTGGTATCAGAGCAGGGTTTCAAATTTTGAGCTCGCACTTTGAGAGAAAAATGGCTATCAAATAAGCAAGTTATGATGGTGACCTGGGTTTTCCAAAGGTTGTAAAGGACAATTCAATCGACATTGAAGAAGTCAAGGTAGCAGGGGAATCTTCAAGGACTTTGCCTTTTCGTAAGAAGATGAGAGGATTATCGTCTCATTGGCTACCGTTGAAGGAACGGATGAAAGACCGAACGATTAGCTATGTTGATTTACTTCGACCGGATCCTCTTCCGCTAAGAACAAACCCTCGACGGAAGCCACGGAAGTCAAATTGACGGAATGAAGTGAAATATTAGATTGTGCATGGTTTGTTCATGTATATGATTTACAAAGGGCATTTGTACCGTCATCGCAGTAATAAAGTTATTACTTGTATAATATGTTGTACCAGCTCTATGATTTTTTTTTTTAAAAAAAAAATTCAACCAACCATTTATTATTGCATACTTCTATGATTTTGGGTGAAGGATTTGAGTTTTTTTTTAAAACAAGAAATGATAGGCTTCGCGGTCAAGGAGATTCAACCTACCTTTTTGTATCATGCACTGCAATATGTGAGAAGGATTTTTCTAAATAAAACCTAATCAAAAGTCATCTACGTACTACTAGTTTGAAGTTCTTCATTTCATGTGCAAATATTCCAGTTGAAAACATCAATTGGAATGTAGTGATGTTTGTTTGGAGAAACATGAAGAATAGAAGAATTCATCAACTTCTTTGAAGGGTAAGTAGGTCTTCATTTTAAAAATTTTGGACATGTTTATATATATTAATTCTTGTTCAATTGCTAAGTTTACCTTCAATTATAATATTTGACATTATGTTAAAAAGGGTCTAAATTTTGTGGTTGATGGATTAATGTATGCAGGTGAATCAAACACTTCAAGATTGATATTATGATTGGGTATTAGTAATTAGATTTCATTATGTTTATATTCACATGTCATATATGACATAATGTATTGATATTTATACCATTCATTTTTGTAGAAAAATTTATAAACATGTTGATTTTAGAACCCGTCCAAAGTGAATTTGACACGTCCAAAGATTGACCAAAAGATTGTGAGGACTTTCACTCTTAAATTCATTTGAATTTTAGCAACCTTTCATAGCTTATAATTAACTTTTAAAAAAAAATTGGTTAATCCTTGGCTTTCAAACGTGGTGAAGGACTTAGCCAGGTTCAATTCCTGCCAAGGATACCATTTAGTACTCAAATTTTGACTTTAAAGCCTACAATTTAAAGATATGAAGGATTTTAACCTACTAAAAATTTGTTTTGAAGGCAATTGGCGGGTAACTTAAAAAACTCAAAAGGTTTTTAACTTACAAAAATTTGATATTGTAGGATGCAACCTATGCCATGAGAGAAATAGTCTATGCCCTTTTGAAGAGGTAGGCAATTAACCTTAATAACTTCAAAAACTTTTCGGATGCTGGTTTCGGGTGCGGACCGGGGGGGGGGGGGAGCGCCGGAGCGGGTGCGGACGGTGGGGGAGGGGGGGGGGGCAGGGTCGGGGAGGGTGGGCGGGAGGGCGGGAAAGGGGGGGAGGTCGGGTAGGGGGGGGGAGGGGCGGGTACGATGGGGGAGGGTCGGGTACCGGGGGAAGGGAGGCGGACGGGGTATATAAGTGGAGGGGCCCACTTGTTTTACCCCACTCCACTCCTTGTGGGCGCCCGGACGGCCCTCCTCTGAAAAAGAACGCGGGGCAACGGGGGGCTCGGGGGAGTGTGGGGTTCTTTTTTGGGGACCCTTTTTCACAAACAATATTTATTCATGTGTTTTGTGGGTGTGTTTAGGGTGGCCATTTTTTTGGCACATTCCTTCTGATGCGCCCAGTCAACTGGCCTCTGCGTGAGCGCGGGTAGCAGGGTGCTCGAAGGGTGTGCTGAATTTTTGAACTTTATTTTTGAACGGCATTTTTGAACTCATTCGACAACAACACTATTTTGAAGTGTATGCTTGGATGTTTTTGTAGCACTATTATGAAATGCAATTAGAATTTAAAAAATTAGAGTTCTAGATTAGACTTAGAAACTACAATTGGGGTGGGGACATGGCAAATGGAGGATCTAGAGACATGGTAAGTGGAGGATCAAGGGAGCCCAAGAAATATCAACGTAAGGCCGCAGAGTTGGAGTGAGATGTTTATGATGACGACACCCAAAAAGCCAGGACAAGTTGAGAGAATGTACCACAGCCGTGGTCAGCGAGGACCACAATGCAGTACGTGAACTTACCTCACTTTGATTGGTTGTGGCCAAGATCTTGTCGAACGACATTACAAATCCAAGTGTGCGAGTTATATCCAACTCGAAGACGTGGAGACAAAATGGAAATTTCTAACAATATTTAGAAATATCTCCAATTTGGGAAGATGGTCCAAGAGTGCAATTATGAGGTCTGTGACATGTATGATGTATGCGGAGCACGTGTTGCAAGTAAGAGTGGATTGGTCAACTCTGGGTGCTCTGAACAAGAAGAAATTTGGGGGTATTGGAATTGCATTCACTAAGTGTGCAGTTCCAGATATTCCATACACTCCCATTCCGTAGTGGTTTAGGAGGAATCCCAGACTAGTGAATGAGCCTAGGATCCCAATTCCAGAGGGTCGGAAACTAGAAAAACCACGTCGTCTTGGTCGAACAAACAATGATATGGAGAGGGTAATCGATGAGGCGTTTGCAAGTATGGATGACGGCATGGAGGATATGGAAGACCAAGAGAATATGGCAGAAGTTGAGGTTAACAACTTGGTCAACGAGGTGGTTGACGAGGTAAACTTTGGTGAACTTGGAGCGGATACGATGGAGATCAGAATGGATGAATTGCATAAGCAGCATGCTGAGAAAATTCGTGAGTACAAAGCAAAGATTCTCGATTTGGAAAATCAAGTTGCAACACTTACCATGGGGGAGGCTGGCAGTTCAAGTAGTTCACCAACAGACATGAACCTTCAGTCTTTGCAAGCAAAGAGGGACACAGCTTTAGAAGAAGCCATGATTACAAAGTCATAAGCTTTGGATGTTTGTACGATGAATCAAATAATGCAAGAAAAGATGGAGGCTTTGCAAAAAGAGGCGGTGGACATGCAGCAACAACGTCAAGTGATCAATGAAATTGTTGTTAATTACAAAGCCAAGATTGACCTTGACGTTCTTGGTCAACTAGAGGAGCAGAATGCGAGGCTGAATAAATTTCAGTTGGAAGCGATTGTGGATCGCAAGAATATGAGGACTGGCACATTGTTTGCTATGGCAAAGGTCCGTCAATTTGAAGCTTAGTTTGAGAGCATCCAGAAAGAATGGAACCGCAATCAGAGAATGCGGAACATGATGCTCACGTCATGGCCAGAAGATGAGCAGATGTACCCTAGTAGGTGGATGAGAATAGAGAGTGGACATTGCCAAACAGAAGCATTGATTGGCAGCAAGTGTCTGATGAAGATCACCATTGGGATGTGGAACAAATGTATAAATATCCATTCCACATGACTGGTGAGAAGTTATGGCCAAATTCATATACAATGGTTTCAGACGGATCCGTATGTGCGATTTGCCAATGTCCATTTGGCCCAGAGGGATGCGTTCAAATTGGATCATGTGGGGCCCAATTCCATCCACAATGTCTAATAGGGAATATGATCAAGAAACGCCAGTATCCTCATTGTAGATCATCTTTTCACCCTCGTTTGTACCTCCAATTTGGCCTTCGGGATTACATGCCTAACGTGTGGGTGTTAAAGCCTAAAGATTTTACCTTCGAACTTCAAGAGTTTGATGGGGAGAATGTTGAGTGGAGTTGGTTATATAATTGTGTTAGGTTGAGCTATGGAACGAGAACAAGAATAGAGCATGGACACGGAATGCACGTCTAATTACGTATGCTGCAGATGAGTTATATCCCAACAAGCCCCCCAAGCATGGCTTGAAAATATTTTTTTACCAATCTTTTGGTTGACATTGGGATATAACAAACAGACAATTAAAGAGAGGTAATCATCCTCATTAGTACAATGCAGCAGGTCTCGAATCAGTATCGGAGCATGATTTGGAACAAAATGCAGATGACATGCCCATGGAACGGGATCCGAGACTTGAATTGGAATTGGAGCAGGGGTACCACCAGAACATGCTACAGTTGAGTGCAATTAATGCACACTTGCATAGACTTACGGATGATGCGGTTTTGAAATGGCTAAATGGTGGGCCTAGACCACGTAATGCCGTTCCATTGTCTCCTAGAAGTCGTCCATATTTCACCCGTGGAGTAACGCGAAGCATGAAAGGTGCAAGGGAATCATCACGAGCACGACGGCAGTTTTGATCCAGCTAATCCAATTGCAATAGACCTCGATTCAGATTCAAATTAGGAATTTTTATATGATATTTAATTAGGAAGTTGTATAGGAAGGGAGGAAGACTTTGGACACAATGAACATATTTATTGTTCAAATAATATATAATATGAAGAGGATTTACCGGCAAGTTGTCATTTTTAAATGATTAGAACGTGTAAAATATAGCATATGGATGCCACATATTTTAATGTTTTTCGAAACTTTTAAAAACGTACTTGAATATTAGTAATTCATATAATGGTCTAACCAAAAATACTATTAACTACATAGTCAATATTGAAAACCACATAAAGATATAATTATATAAAACACATAGAAAGGTTATCTAAAAGAGGAAGTCACCAACGAAGCATGTACAATCGAGCAATAGGGGGCTTGCAATATTTATAAAAGCATTTGCTTTAAGAAGCTCAATAAATAAAAATAAAATCCATGCACAGTAAAAATAATATAAAATATTGTACTAATAATGACATAACATTCTGTTGGAAATTAATTGCAACGACAAGTTGACAACCATATGGTATTTTAAAAATTTTAAAAAAATATGCAATAAATAACTTTATTACTATAATAAACGATACAACTACGAAGGTAGCGTTCGCTTTGTGATCTAAATGTCTTACCGAAGGCCCTAAGGTTGTATCAATTTTGACGTAAGTAAAAAAAATTACGGAAATACGTGGGAGCACCGAACGACCACATTTGTGCAAAACCATTACGTTCGAATCCGTATGGTGGGATCATTTGCTTCGACACACCTTGGGTCCTCTTCAGACTCGTCTGTGCTGAAATTATCATCTGTGTGGGGAGTCGCGCTCCGAAGGTGCAACTCTCAGTCATGTTGTGAGATAATTATCTTCTTGGTGGGCCGGGAGCCCTCTGCATCATGTATGCCATTTTCATCTAGATGTGGTTTACCCTCATCTTCATTGTAGTCTTCAGCAGTAAACAGAAGTGATCCTCCCTGATACCTCTTTCTAGTATGTTTGACACCTCTCGTAGTTCTCAGGCGTCCTCCACCCATACCAGGACTTGAGTGCACTTCATCTAGACTTCCATCTATAATTGCATCCCCCATTGTACTTCCACCTCCAACTCCGAGACCACCTCTTCCATTGGATTGACTGTGTGGAAGCGAAATTGATGCGGGTGGAATTGCAATTGGTATGTTCTCAACAACATGTCGACGAACAAATGGACAACGTGGCGTCTCTATAGTAACATTTCTTGAAACATTGTGTATAGCAACCAAAGTAGCACCCATAACAGCTGCACGTGAAACACCCAATCTAGAAGTATTGGCAATACTTCGAATGAGAGGATGATGTTAACGTTATGCATGCACTTGCACCATAGAGGTGGATGCAATTCCTTGAAGAGCACGAAATCGAGTTGTAGGCATTTCAGCAACATTGGGCGTTTGAACTTCTATACGATGGTTGGATATGAGGGAGGCTTCCATGGATTCAGAATGTACTATGGTTGGAAGTGGATCATGTTGAACATGCGTTGGCTCATTTGCGGGTAGTACATTGTCACCTCCACCAAAAGAAAGAGAATCGCTATGAGGTTGCAAGGAATCTACTTCAATTCCTACATTCTCTATTGCCCCCATAACAACATTATGGTCAGAGGGAAAACCTTGTCCAGTATGAAGGGTTTCAAAAGGTGGTCCTCCAATAGACCCTTCATGATCGTCATGCATTCCGTCGATATGATGGGGGACATCCTCTTCATCAAAATCAAACACCCCAAGTTTCCATCACTACCATTGCCATCATCATCTTCTGAATCGAGATCATCCAAATCAAAGTCAATGTCATCAACATTGTTGACATCATCATTTCCGGCCCTATCATTTGGATCCACGTCATCTTCTTCGTCAAGGTCATCGTCAGAATGGACCTCATTCAATTCGTACCATTGCGCAGGTTTTGGGCCCCTCCGATGTCGAATGAACCTACTATTGGTATATATGTAGACGAGGTCCTCAGCACGACTATGCTTCAAGCGATTGCGACTTTTGTTGTGAACATATGAGTACATGCTCCAATTGCGCTCACATGCGGATGCGGACCATACTTGTGCAAAGATACGTCTTGCTATTGTTTGGAGGGCCTTAGCTCCACCTCCCATTGCATCCCACCATTCATGGAGAGGTGCGGCATGCACGTTCGGGTCTGTAGAATCAGCAAAAGGCCCTCGATTTTCAAGGAAATCTTGGTACTGGTGGAGGATTTGGATATAAGTGTCATCATCTGAAGCAAGCTTGCAAAGAACTCGATTTAGGATTGTCCTCGAATTGTCATCCTCATGGAGTAGGGCCCAACCACGTAGAAGCGGATTTAACATCGCTCCAGCCCAATGAAGATCATTCAACATCAACCTCCATCTATTTTGAAACGTTAGTATAGCATTTGCAACAAGCTCAAGGCTTAAGCGAAATGGAGGTTTACTGAATCCACGAATATGGGTTTGTAAATCATGCATGACCCTCCAAGCCAATCCCATTGCAAGCGCCTTGCCATCAAATACACGAAGAGCTTTAACAACCGGGATCACCATATACAAGAAATTTTCGCACGTGTTCCAGAATCCATCGGAACGTATAAAGCGTCGCACTGCAAAGTCCTTGATGTAAGCGGTGCGAGATCTTTTCCTCAAATCACGCATTAGAGTAGGCCAATCCTCATCAACCACCATTCTTTCCAAAGCATTGCGTACTTGAAGAAGACGTTCTATCATGATGAAGTTCGTTGCAAAACGGGTCTATACAGGTAGGCGGAGTGAGAGATTTGGTGACAACCTCCGGAATATAGCTTGAGAAGCATGATGATTTTTAACAAAAACACAAATATGGCGCGCTTTTTTTACCAACTTTTTCACCCATTCCTCCTTCTCCCAATCTTCTAAGAGAAGATCTAGGCAATGCGCAGCACATCCTTGAAAATATAGATCAGGATTTGCTCGAATCAAGTCGCAAACAGCGGAGGCCATAACTGGGGCATTGTCGGTGCAAACTTGGACCACATTATGTCGACCAACCTTTTCCACAAATGGTTGAATTTGAACAGCAACGTACACATGATCCTTGTGATTTCCCGTGGTATCAATGGTACCCAAGAAAACGTCTCCCTTTGTGCCACATTGAAGAACGTTTAGGAGAGGTCGGTTTTGCACGTTGTCCCATCCATCCCAACATATTGTAATGCCATATTGGTCAATGGAATTCCCCAGCTTCTCCTTCATTTGCTTATCTAGATCAACATTTTTAGCAGTTAACAACTTCGTACGGATTGCATTGTACGATGGTGGTGTGTAGGCTGGCATTTGATGGCGAGCAGTTTCACGCACAACATGAACAAATGCAGGATGTCTCACAATGTTGAAATGAATGTTAGCTTCATAAAAAGCCGTTGCCCATGCTCTATCAAGAAGTTGTTTTGTTGACACATTGAATCCCTCCGTTATGTTGAGTTGACATAGTTCACGAGGAGGTGTGCCATATGCCACAACACCAAAATGTTGTGTGGATTGGGACATAAGCAAAGGCTCTGTTTCACTATCTACGAAGTCCACTATAATAGGCTCCAGAGGTACATCATCTCGCACCGGAGGGTCCTCATTTACAATACCTACATGTAAGGGCATAGCGCCTCCGCAATCTTCAAACAAGACCCTAATATGCGGGGGTACCATCCTACATGTGGAAACATCACTAGGACCCCCTAAAGGAGGTCTATAACCAAGGTGGGCCAACATTCTATTTCCTCGGTAAGATATGACGAACGGGCAAAACCTACATTTAACCTGCCTTTTTGATTTACCAGGAACCATCCCCTTATCCTCGTACCAATGATCCCATGCATCATTTTGGCGTGGCATGACTTCAACAAAACCTGCAAATACAAACAAGGTAGAGCAAGTAACTTTGATCGCATACTAGGTCCTGTTGAAGAGTGCCACAAGGGCAACCCTAATTCACGGTCACTAGAGTGGACAAAGTATCCTTTGCAATCGGGTCTCACGCATTCAATCCTCACTCCTCATAAGAGAATCAAAAGTCTTGAGACACACTGTGAGGCCAAACCCACCACCCTTAAGCGTCCTAGTCCGGGTGATGGTGTTGAGAATCACATGTATTGTTTGTATCGGAAGAATGATCTCTTTGCACCCAAAGGTGTTCATATCATTTTGAATCACTTTGTTTATTAGTGGTAGGCTCTTGGCTTTGGGCCGCGTTGGCCTTCTCAAGGGTCCAACCGGCGGCCTTGGCAACACAAGCTCTCAAGGATATCCCCCTTTGGCCTTTGATTATTCTCTTCGTTACTTGACCATTGCTAGAGTCTTCCGCTTTCTCCATCGGCCTAACCTCCTTTGTCTCGCCAATGTGGATGTCCTCCGCTTTCTCCATTTTTTTATAAGTGATCGATTTTCTACCAAAAAGGATGTAAGTGTTGAAAAACACTCCCTTAACCCCTAAATGCCCGAGTCCCTCCATGGACGTTTTTTCTAATAAAATAGTGCATGTCTTTACTACAATCCCCAAGCCATGAATTGATCTTTGATCCAAAATCTAACCGTATAGATGTGATTAGAACTTGTATATTAGTAAGTACACCAATTTTGAGTCCTTGATTGCATAATAGTTGTGAAATTCAATGTAGATAAATGTGTGTAATCTTTTTTTAGTATGCTGCCCCTCCTCACAATGTTGGCTAAAATTGGTCATAAGTATTTTTGGTAGTTAGAGGTGACACAAACAACCCCATCATGTTGAAGAGAACAAAAATGTGAATCCAATGACCCTATGTGTGCATGTAGACCTACCCAAATCTAATTCGCACTCCTCCTTGCAATTGGTGAAACGCATTTGTTTTTTTTTAACACTTGACAATTTCATATGGAAAATTGCTTCACATCAATGGTCGTGATTAGTAATATTTGACGGTGAAAAGAACAAGATTTTTTTACTCTTTCCGGTGCAACAATTCTCAAAAGAAATGACATACGGGAACTCCGTGGATGTCAAAAATAAGTAAATTGGTCCAATTAGCAAAAACATTTGGGAAATAGTGAAGAACTACCACCGCCCATTCCCAACATCATGGGTGGGACCCCTCTCCGCCTACAAGGTACCTTGTCCAACCTACCTCCTATTGCCTACATCATGGGTGGTTCCCTTTTCCCGCTAACAAGGTACTTCCTCCAACCTACCACCTAGTCGTCACCTAATTGCCACCTACTTGCCACCTCAATTGAGCCTATCCACTAAATGAAGTACTTATCTATTCTAAAATTTAGCCCGCCGCTCCCGGTCCCGCCATACAAGGTGCTGCCCCAATAATCAACATTAGTCAATAGGTCATAACTTCTACATAATCAACTATTTTAGCGTGCAACTTTTTTTGACCGGTAGCTACAATGTTTGTGCATGTTCTCAGTTGTACAATCCAACAAAAAGGAATCACAGCCCCCTAGAATGTCACTAAAATCACTTTCACCTCGTGGTTTTTACATATATTTTCAAACATGCCTAACTTTTACATATGAACATTGTTTCTAATGGCATTTTAGCTGCCTTTTGCATATTGAGGGTACAAATGTTAAAAAAATAAAACTTATTGATGAGCATTACCTTCAATCGAAAATGGGCCGGTGCACCGCCGCCCAACATTCTCCAATATGCATATGATGCCCAAGGCAACAAGGACAATAAGTTTGGCACCGTATGCGGCATTCACAACAAACTTTGCGGTGTGGGCTCCACATGGGCATATGAAGAAGTCTGACATGCCGATTGTACCGAGAAGTGCACTTGCGGGACCGGAGGTGGTGTGAGGCCAAAACTTTGGCCAAACGCAATTGAAAAGATTTGTGACTCAAAGGTCGGTTTCCTAGAGTCAAAGACTGTGCGCAATGTAATTTCCACATGTTTACCACGGTAGTGTCCAAAAGAAAGAAAAAAAGCTTGTGCCACCACTTATGAGTCCGAACTTGAGAGGAATATTCTCCCCTTAGTTGGTCCGCCACATCTACCCCCCGCATATAGGTTGTGTATTGGTAATGCATAGGGGAGGTCTCAACATCCTTACGCACGGAACCCACCCGCTGTGAGACCACCGGACATTCCTCCCCTACCCCATGGATTGGTGGGGCCACGGTGGACATCACAAGGACAGGTTTTTTATCCACCCATACAATAGCACTAAGTTTTTTGGATGCATGCATCCTCCACTCTAAATGTCCTTGAGGGGACTTTGCATAAAGTGATTTTTTAGCGAGGACGGTTGGAAGGCCAATACGGTCGGCCCTAACCGTGCCCGTCGCATAGGTGCCCTTCCCCAAAAGTTCCATGAACAAGGGCACTGAAGAAAAAAAATTATCCATAACTACTATGTGGCCCCTATTCTCCAACCCCTCCAATAATGCGTGTACCACATTTGCCCCTTGCTTAGCCTCCCCTTTCTTAGATCCCTTGATTCCGGGAACCCCCTTATTGGCCCCACAATATACGTCGAAAGTCCATACGTACCTCGATGTAGAGTCCGTAAGACACCATACCTTGATTCCCCACTTAGTGGGCTTTTAGGCATGTATTGACGGATGAGACAATACTTGCCCTTGTATTGTACCATCATCTCGTCTACGGTAACCTTATCCCCTAAATTCCACATGCCCTTACAACGATCCCTAATCTCATCCAATAGCCACCGTAATTTTATCAATTTGTCAAAGTCCCCGCTTGACCGATCCGTAGTTGCGGCATGGTCATTATGCACATGTAAGCAACGAATAATGTGTTCATAGTGATTCCGGGTCATAATTGAGGATATAACCGGGCACCACAAAAAATCACAAGATTTTTCCCAATAAGACCTTACATTGGGCTCAATTTTTATCCCCATATATAAAGAAATTGCTAAAAAGGCCCTCAACTCCGGTGGGTGTAAGGCAAACCACGTATCCCCACCCCGTAACTTTTTGGGAGTGCATTTAGAACGTGGGTTTATCTCCGATGCATACCTATTTGTCTCCGCACATATTTTACGTAATGTGTGAGGAGTCCAGAACTTATGGAACAAGGTATACAACGTGGGCATTTTATTAGAAGGGATTGGCAAGCCTGGTGTCGGACCCCTAAATTTAGCAGGTGCCGGATCAAATGTGGAGACTGTCTTTTGCCACGATGCATCACAGTAAATTTCTTTCAAGGTTGGTAATTTTATACGCCCCATCTTCTGTCTACCCACAACTTCATTATCCAACAATTCACCCTTTTTTGCACATGCTGCCAACACCACAAAAGCATAAACTTTGATAAGCATATGGTTTCAGTCTCTACTGTGAACAAGTCATTTATTTAGAAAAGAGAAAATAACAAAAAAATGCCCTCTCACATGCAATGATCGGGGAGAACCGGCTGGTATTTACATATGAACTGGTTGAGTTCTAGAAATAACCGGTTGAAGTTCTATTTAGCAGAAAAATAACTATCATCTTGGAGGAAATTTATAGAATGTACCCCAATTTAATAAAGGAAAACCGGAGGATGTGATCATGTAACAGGTTGGACTTGCAAACACAAGGATCTGAACCGGTTATCCCCAAAAATCTTCCGGATGACTTCTCAGTGGCTAAATAAACAGAAAAAAAATAGAAAAAAACCAAAGCTTACCAGCAGCCGTTGCCTGCGCTCCTCGCTGGTTCGCGCTAGGGCGCCTGCTCTGCTGGCCACGCGCTGTGCTGCCGAGCGGCACTGCGCTCCGACACTTCGAAATCTCCTCCCAAGCGCCTAAATGTGGGAACACCTGCTCTTCTTCGCCCATCCGCCTCGCAACCCCAACATTGTCGACAGGAGCAGGTAAGTTTCTGTCTCGCTCCTCTCTACCTGCTTTTGTTTTCTGCAATTCAATACATCTGCCAATGTAACTGATAGCTTCTTCGAGTTGGTGCAATAAAAGAAATTTGAGAATGGGTCGGTGTTTGATTCATGTGAGACTGGGTCGGTGTTTAATTTCATGTCAGACTGGGTCAGTGTTTGATTCATGTGAGACTTCGCGATTTCAATTCTTCCTGCAGGTTGCTGTCAATCACTATGTCTGTTCTCAGAGTGGCATCTATGTATGTTCAATTCATGCGGTCTTTTCTCTAAAATTGCTATCTGTTTCGGAACAGAGACAGATCGCGATTAGAGATTAGGTCTCCGAAGTGCTCCGCGACAATTAGCTACCTAGCCTGACAGCAACCTCATGAACCGGCTCTCAAGATCAGTAACTTAACTCCAGTCTCGGAAAAGGACTGCAGGTTGTGTGTGTGGACTGCCACAGACTCGCGTCCCCGTGATGGCATTCGCAGTGCAATGATCTATAATTTAATGCGAGGCAGGTTATGGGGATGTTGTTATTCAGTTTGTGTTTCGTGTTCATCCAACTTCTACTGATCAAGTTTAGACAACGGAACTTTGTGTTGCATTAGCAGATCTACGATTGAAGACTAACAAAAATTGGATTGAAAACCGACAAAAAATGGGTTGAAAATTCGGACATGAATCTTTGATTGGTTGTGATTATCGAAGGTGCATGTTTGTTGATTGTAACATCACATCAGGGATCCACTTCTTATAGATTTCATTGTGGCTGAGTTTTCAGGTGTGCAGGTGTGCTGAGTTTGCAGGTGTGCACTTGAACTCGTATCTTATGTCTGTTCTCAGAGTGGCATCTATGCATCATATAGTGTATTACTGTATTGTTGGATACAAGTGCCTCAATCTTCTCTGTTTTCACAGACGGATCAGAGGTCTAGGCAATTTTTTGCGACTGATAAAGAAAGATTCAAATCGACCACTATGATAGACTTATAAATATTTTAATGAAAAATGTCACTGCTGACCTGCTGCGCTGTTTTTGCAGGTGCCACTGCCCGCACCCTCACTGGTGATCGGACATCCTCGACACCAGCTGTAGATGCAATTCCTCCCTGACAATCTGCCTTCGTGTTGGCCGCTCCAAGGGATTGTGCCCAAGCTTCCCATTCGGCTGCTTCGTCATGAAGGTCATTTTCATATGTTACCGGCCAACTGTCATCTCCATCTCTACTGCCATCGTCATCTTCCGACTCGTCATCACTAGAAATGTTACATGTTGGCTCAACATTGTTCGTGGGTTGTATTGCATTTTTTTCATGCCTTAGTATTTGCTCCGTGAATCCACTTGGAATACATTTTCTATTTCCATCAGCAAATAAAACATCATACATTCTAGTATTTGATTGCTCTTCAATGTAGCTCCTTTGCACCACGCCTAATATCCACTCTAAATCTTGTTCTTCCTCTCCCAATTGTACTGACTCACTCACAACATACCTTGGAACTCTCACTGCTACTTCATGGTCTTGTACTACAAGCTCTGTAAATCTAAAGTCTTTCAAACCACTTTGGGAGTACACGTCCCGTTGTCCCTTTGGACTTGGTTGCAAATCCACTACTTCCGTTGCCTTCCTCTTCAGGTCTTGATCGTTTCTTGGTGCAGATGCCTTGTCCGCCGTCATGATGCTCCCCTTCTTCGCAACAATCCTCAATCTTTCCCCCGCTCGCTTCCTTCCCTCTAACCATCCTTTTGTGTATGTGACTTGTGTGGTCGTTGTTATCTTTGATGTGCACCTCCTTACTGCTAACTTGGGCGCCTTCCGACTTAGATTCACCTCCCTTGGCAATTGCAGATCGCTCCATTGAAGCCCCAATGTGTGGGCTCCTCTTCTCTCCAATGCCTTGAGAATTATCTGTTGCCATGTCTCTTTGTTCCTCTCCATGGTCTGGCCACACCTCTTTCCTCAAGGTGTCTCTCACGGCCTCCGAAAATCCATGCACATGTCTCTCCTTCCACCCTAAAATGTGAGCTACTTGTTGATAGTACCTAGATCTAAACGCTCTATTCTTTGGTATAGTGCCGATCTCTCGCCACTTCTTTGGCTTGGGCAACTTTGCAAGATAGTTTGAATCCAATGCTGCTAGAATAACTCTCTCTTGTTGTACACTTGCACCTTGCAACCTTACCCAATTTCGAACTATGTCTACTGGTCCTCCGATGTAGCAAAGAGAGATAGGAGGGTTTGGAATGTCGTCCATTGTGACAAATTTGTATGACAATGAAGACCTGTGAATTGGAATTTGAATGGTTCAAACATATATACACGCTTTTTGCATTCAACCCATCACTAACCGTTATCTTGCATAATGTTGGTGTTCTTTATGAAATTCCTTACTGATTTGTTAGTTGAACCACTTTGCAACGTTGTGTTGGTATAAATTTTTCCATTTTTTCTCATTTCAATCCGTTGTGAGCACCGCCATTTTCATGTCTTCATGTTGTGAAAGCAATAGAGGCGGTTGGAAGTGATGAGGTTCCCGCCACACCTTGCCACAGTGGCTACAGTGCACTTTTTTTTTCATTTAGGAGGTTGCAAGCATGGAGTGATCTCATTGGTTACAAATTCATGATTTACTGCGCCAAACGAAGCGCCATTTTCTCCAATCAAGGGCCCATTACTTTCCACTTTACCAAGAGCCAAACCTATTGCCCCCACAATTTTTTTTTTGCTTGACCGCTCAATGGATGGGAAATTCTCATTGGTTCTCCAATGCTGCCCTTTTCTACTAGTAGGACATATATGCCTTTGCGACCCTCTCTAAAATCAAATATTTAATCTTTTTGGTCAAAAATGCCTCAATCCAAAAGTTGCCCTTTCATACTGCCCGCCAAAAAAAATTTCGCGGTCAAAGGAATTTAACTGCCCACACACAAACGAGCCAAAATTTTTGGTCGACCATATATGGTCGCTCGGGCAGTTAGGGGTTAATGGTTAAACACGCTCCCACACAATTGCCTTGCGGCCACCCTTAATTCTAACTATACTAAAAGTCCTAACTACTTTCCCATGGCTAATTAAGGTTTTAGGGAATCTAATGTGATAGATGCTAGAATATGTTTGTGCCTTATTGATTAGTTCCAACTTCGAGTAGCCTCTTAGCTTAATTAAATGTAAATGGTTTACCCAACCAGGTAACCTTTTAATTTAACTAGCCTACAACTTCGGCGCTCTAGGGGCCTTAAGCCAGACTTCAGTGCTTCAAGGGCTTAGCCCAGCCTCGGCGCTCTAGGGGCCTTAAGCCAGACTTCAGTGCTTCAAGGGCTTAGCCCAGCCTCGGCGCTCCAGGGGCCTTAAGCTAGACTTCGGTGCTGCAAGGGCTTAGCCCAGCCTCGGCGCTCCAGGGCCTTAAGCCAGACTTCGGTGCTGCAAGGGCTTAGCCCAGTCTCGGTGATCCAGGGGCCTTAAGCCAAACTTCGGTGCTGCAAGGGCTTAGCCCAGTCTCGGTGATTCAGGGGCCTTAGCCCAGACCTCAGTAACCCAGAAGCTTAATCAAGCCGAACTAAAATTTACCACAATCCACCTAATCACCTAATTAGTCAAAGGCCCACATGCGAGCCTTTCAACTACACACTAAATGTAATCCTCTCAAGATGCTTAATCGGACAATGGATAACTCTTTTATTCTTTGTCTAATAAACTAACTAATTAACTAACAACATTAACTAATCTACACACGTGGCTCCAAGCTCTAAGAGCTCACCTCCTTGAGAGGACGAGAGAGAGAGCTTAATTCCTTCACTTCACTAAAAACTAATCAACCCACACACGTGGCTCAAGCTCTTAAGAGCTCGCTCTCTTGAGAGCACTTGATAGAGAGAGAGGTAAAATGAGAGAAAAACACCTTAAGTAGCAAAGAGAGAGAGAGGGAGAGAGGGGGAGAGAGGTGAGGATAGGGTGAGAGGATTAGCACCTCCAATCAGAATCCCTTAACCTTCTCCTCCAAAGTAGGGACTAATCCCCATCCACCAAGCTTCCTCTTTCCTAAACCAACAAGGTGGATCCAAAAGTGGGCATTTAACCCGCGGAGCTCACCTTGCCTCACCTTACCCCTTACTCACATAATCAAGGCATTCTCTTATTGAAATCACGGGGGGATCACTCCATTGTCAAGTTGAACACCACGTGCGACCAAAAAAAATCTTCTTTTGGTAAGTTGCACCACCAAAATGGGTCAAAATTTTATCAAATTTTTTTCATGAGTAGATATACATAGTACCTATGACATAGTTAAAAGTGGTAACTAAATTTGATGATTTGTTTTTTTCATAAAACATACCGTTTCTAACTAGAATGACACAGAATTGAACTAAAACAATTACTAAAAAAAATAAAGATGACTAAAAATTTCAAAAAATATATACAAAAGATACTATCAATGGTTATGTATATGTAGAAAAAATATCATAAATTTTAAAATTATATATGGCATGTAATATAGGGGTAGCAAACTTTGTCCGCACGTGGTGTCAACTTGACAATGAAGTGACCTCCCCGTGATTGAAATCAAACCTTGAAATAACCACACAACACATTCTAATGCCTAAACTTAAATTCACACCACACTTCACTATTTTTATGTTTTGTGAATAATCATAACACCTCAAAGTCAAACTAAAATTGGTTTCGAAGAGTTAATCACCACATGTGGGCACCATTTTGGGCTCACACACACTATGACAGTGGAGGCAAAAATGACACCTTGAACCCTCAATTTATAGAGGATGGGGGCAGACGGGGGGGGGGGGGGGGGGGTGGGAACGGGGCGGGAACAGGGGCGGACGGGGGGGCGGACGGGGGCTAGTAATTTTTTCCCCACTTTACCTCTACTTTGCTGACATGTCATCACACGTGGATATCTTACATCCTACGTGTCCAAAATGGGGTAATGTAATTACACACAGAATTCAGTAAAATTCAAGTCCGTCAGGATAAAGACAGCATCCACCATAATGTCGTGACGGATACGTGTCGTGATAGCACGACATTACGCCGAGATTAGCCTCCGTCACGACACAATAGACAACCCTGATCCGGGCCTTCAATCCTTGGACCTCGTTCACGTGTTCAAGGCGGATCAAGTCTAATTCCCGTTCCTATTTTGACTTGCATTTCGCCAATCTCGGCCCTCAATGCCTCCACCACGTCATTGTCGGCAACTACTAATGGTGGTGTTGGAACCTCTGATCTCATCTCCACATCAACTGGCAAAGATGGTGGACAAACCAATCATGATTCATATTGTAGTGTCATGTGAATTCTTTGTCACATGGCAAGTGGTTCAATAGGAACCCCTAACACCTCATTTGCATCGTTGAGGTCTATGCGGTTGGAGGGTGGACTTCCTAGAGGTTGGTGACATGTGATCGGAAGGAAATCGAAATAAGCTTGGATCATCGAAGGGATCATTGGAGGTTGCCTTGCCAATGGGATTGGTCGGCCAACATTTTGGCCTAGCATGGAACTAGGTACGACCCTACTTTGGCGCGTTGCCCTCAAATCTATGTTGGTACGTGGCATGGTTAACCAATCAATATGTAAGCCCAAAATGAACTCAGCATACGCCATTTAGTACAACCACATGAGTTTATTATAGCTCAGGTGACTTTATTGTGTGCACTGCTCTTTCCAATAGATGATGTCATTTACCTTACCATGACTGGTAGCCTGACATTATCCTTTGAGTATATCATCCAACTAGATACTTATTAGGTCAGGGAATAAACTAAGTGGCTAATTCACTCTTGACCTCTCTGCTAATACTCCACTTATTGGTACCCAATAATACCTTATTTGTAAAACTTTGTATTTTGAGTAGCTTTTGTTGCTCACTCTATGCTTTATCCTATTGTCACGATCCTTCCAATATTGCTCACCTTCAAAATGATTGTGCTACCGGTCCACATACCATTACTTCACCAAACTTGTATCCATCATGATTAACTACCATCACATTTATCCTCAAGTCGAACTTCCTTATACTATGACTATTCAACATCCTCAAGTTCTTCTTGCCTCCTCATACGTTTCCAGCTCTCTTAGTCGTATACCACTATCTACCATGTTCCAAGTAATCCATACCTTAATACACCTCAATTCATGCTTGCTGAATACAAATTTGAAGGAACACTCAATCCTATCATTCGACACACACCATCAAGATAGATCTCCTCATTATTACTATAGAATTCTTCTCTACTATCCATACTTGGAAAACAACTTCAACACACACTCATTCCAAGAGATAACCTAGTATATATTCTTCATTTAAAAACTGGTCCCAGAAAAATTGTTCCTCTTCACCTTAAATCCCACGCAAGTCCCAACCTAATCCTACTTTCTATCCTCACCAATACATAAAATTATGTTCCCTTTTTAATGGAACCTTCTATCATATCCTTACCTAATCCTCTTTTTTAATCCTGATCTACTTATTTTTTCCCTTCTCTTACCATTGGTAAAAATACGACAATTTTGACCGTTAATAGGGTCCAAATTTTATTTTAAGCTAGTTCCCACCGTCCAAGTCTTACCCACAATAGGTACTAGGTATGAATGCCATGTATGTTAGTCCTGACTTACATGATCTCATTGTTAGCCAATGCATTCTAATTTCCACTTTTACTCCTCTACAAGGAGAGTAGGCTCTTCTCGCCAATTAGAGTAATGATTCTCGTGATGACATTTGAAGATGCAATTTTCTAGTCTTATTTTAGACAATGTTTTGGGTGATTCTCAAATGTTCACCAAGATCCCGTTTCATTTGTATTAAATTAGTGACCACCATGAGGTGAATTGGACTCTTGGGAGAAAGTTGACCCAAAGTTGGTAACAATGAATTCTTGGAGCGTTGATTGTGATTAACCTTGTCACTTGTATGTGTTTGGGTTTCAAATCATCGCTTTGGTTACACTAGGTATTCGACTAGAGAGAGAAGATGGGCTCCACCCGACAAACTCCAAATACATTCCACATTGTTTTTGCCCACCGATGATTGAGAGATGGGTTCAGTCAAAAGTCGGGCGCGGGAAACAAAACTGTAATTGACATGCCAGATCTCGTCGATACCAGTTACAGGACAGTACAATATTTAAGTTCCATCCAAATCTAATCATTCTGAGTGATTAGCTATAATTAACTCCCACTAAACCTTGGGTAATTGCTGATTTTGACAGAATTACAATGATCTGTAATTAGTACAGTGAGTATGTTCCATCACTTAAGATTCTGTGCAGGAATTGAATGGCATAAGCAACCAACCAGCTCAGCCTCAAAGCACTTCATGTGATTGTTCGGCGGCTTTTTCCTTCAAGTACAAATTTCGTCTTAGGTCAAATCTAGATACCTAAAAGTTACCTAAACTCTGCTCTAACCTCAGCCTGGGCCTCATACACTGTGTCTCACTGCAGAGCGCAATTCGGCGGAGAGCACTCTCTTGCAGGTTTTTGTGCAGAAGGGTGAATTTTGATTGCCACAAAACACCAGCTCACAGGCCTCAAAGCACTCCAAGTTATTTGTTCAGCTCCTTGGTGGCAATTATCTGGAGAACTGCAAGGGTCAGCATCTTTGGTAATCTAGTTTAGAGCTGCTAAAACATTATTGAGAATATTAGTTTGAAGTTGTTTATGTATCTTAAGACTAAAGATTTTAAAGATATTCTAATTTTCTTAGAATTTGGAAAAAAATAAATGACTTAGCAGAGGGTGTAGATAGGTAGTCTGCTTCAGAAAAATTGCTTCTAATTAGTCTAAAAGGATGTTTGAAGGAAAAAAAAAAAACTCAAATTCAGACCCAAACCAGAGCATTGGATTCCTGTAAATGCCCTCTTTCCGAGCAAATTGCCTCTGTTTGTAAAGTAACAAGAACATGAAGTATCTAGGATTCTCTGAAGGTGAAACACCTCTGCCCAATATCTAGGATTCTAGTAGATGTACCACTTCCACTAGTTGCACCATCTACCATTTTCCTAGACATTGGGAGAGAGGTAGATGCACTTCTTGTTAAAAAGTCAACAATTGATTAAAAGCATTACCTAGAAGTGCTTTTAAAGGGAATGCCAAAACAAATGGTACAAAATACATCATAAAATGAATGTTACAGCTGTTCCAAAGGGAAGAGTTGCTACCTCAGGACCTTCAGCGGCTCTTCCAAGTAAGGGGACGAGCAGACTTGGTGGAAGCAGGATATCCAATTCCCTTCGCCTTTGACTCCCACTGAGCCACCAAGCTCATCACTGACTTTGGTGGGGCAGCCGCTGATTTCAAGCTAGTGGAGGATGTAGTTTCCGTTGCGAATATATCTGGAGTATTAGGATGCTTTGCGTGTATACTAACATTGCCTGTGCCCGACATTGGTCTATGTGGAGCAGCATTCTGTGTCATTTGGTCCTGATGATGTTTCCGTACTTGGGAACTATTTCTCAAAGATGCCGAAATTTGTGTGACATCGTCCTTAAGGGTGGCAACTATCTGTAGCACCAATAAGAACTCCACATCTTTAGAACTGGGTTTGGAGCTGCTTCAACATTTTAAAGAAGCATCATGATTTTGAAGTTGCTTTCATATTTCAACCATTTTTAAGATTACAAATTTTAAGAAATTTCTATAACTCTTCTTTATAGTGAATATACATGCGTACTAAACTCGGAGTCTGGATGGCAACCCATGCTTTAGGAAAACTGCTTCTAATGAGTTTTAGAAACAACATTTGAAAGTGCAAACCTTTTCTAATTCAGACAAAATTAATGCTATCCTCTTTCTAAGCATGTTGCTCCTTTTTGTGAAAATTTCATAATTCATCAGTTCATTAGAAGCCCATTAAAAGTGATTTAGAAATGATTACTGTTCTCAAAGGGAGAGTTGCCTACCCGGGCGTCATCCACCGCAAAAGAGCTCCTAGGTGACTCATACGTCTGCTCATGCTGGAGCTTGAACTTCACCAAGGGAGAAGATTTTATTGTCTCCTGTGACACAACCCATGACGTTACAACTTTCGGCGGAGTAGAAATCATGGAGTCGAACAAATTATTATTATTATTGACATCTGATGCTGTTGATTTGAGGGAACACCGGCCTGAAATGACGTCCACCTCCTCGATGGATGTGCTGTAACTTTGGTCTGATGGTTTTTCATCTCTAAGGTTGGAAAGCACAGCTGGAGACTTGAACCACATGGATGGAGCCTTCAGCACTTGACCCATCCAGCTTGATGCTCCAGCTTGGGGGCAGCAATTATCTGTAATATTAATACCAGCCATTACTTTGTTAAGCTAATGTAACATGTGCTCCCATACGTGGCCCACAAAATAAACCATATAGATTGGTGCTCGAATCACTTAGCACAAAGTCTAATATTCTCACATTTTCGATTGAATCTATAGATAGAGGGGATTGGAGTGGTTTCTGTGAAGTGCATGGATGTCCTTACAGAGGAGTTCTAGAGCTCATTACCTGTCCATGATGAACTTCAGGGCCCTTGGGTTAGAAGGGGAGACATCCTACAAACACATGATGATTTTTGCTATAGCATTATAAAGTACCTAAGAAATGCTTATTTATAATTAGAAAATGTCGATTTACTAGGTTGTCCCTCCTTATATTGGTTTTGAAATCAGAAAAGGTAGATTTACTGGGTTGTCCCTCTAGGTTATGTTTTGAACCTCATGTTTTTAAACCTCATATGGAGCTGGTAAACCATTTTCAAGAAGCGCTATTAATGGAGCTTTCAATTTTGTATTCTAAGCATCCAAGTGAAGAGTCAAGACTACAAATCCTCAGAAATTTTAATCAACTTCCTTAGAAGTGAAACTGATTACCTAGGGGGTCCTGGATGGTGCCAACCCATACTGCTTCTAGAATTGCTTCCAGAAACAATATTTGAAAGTGTAAAGCTTTTCCAATTTATACACAAATGATAATCTCAATGGGTTCCTTATCTCAGTGCCTGCCATCTTTCCCTAGCATGTTGCTCCTCTGTATGACATAACAAACCATAGATCAATTCAATAGAAACACTACTATAATAATTTTAGAAACAATTACTGTTCTAGAGGGGAGAGTTTATGATGTCACCTGCATTTTGATCCCCCGCATGCACAGCTGGTGGCAGAACGACCGGTTCCTTGATCTGTTCCGGAGGATAAATTGGTTGCTGATGATGATTCTCCAGTTTCAGTGGATCTTCCTGAGAAGGCACGGAGTTGTTGCGAAATTCTGATGTCAAGCTCCGTAGTTTCGAGGGTGAGTATAATCTGCTACTGGACATCCTACTGGAGGAATTTGGGGAAATTAGGTCACCCCCACCACCCAGAGCATGAGAGGAGTCCTTAGGTGACGAAGAATTGCTTCCTGCAGGAGAGATTCGGGGGGAGGTGGTTCGAACAGATTTGGAGAGTTTCCTTGCTTCACCTTGTACAACTCCAGGATCTCCTGCTGTGGGCTTAATCTTATTAGCATGAGGTGTCTGTGAAGATTCGTCATTGAGTTTGGTTGGTAAGGTAATTCGTTGCTCAACCTTGCTGCTGCTCCGCAGCATAGATCTTCGTGAAAGCTCGGAATGGCCATGATTCGACCTAATTGTTGGCGACGTCAAGGACTTCTCGGAGACTGAGTACCTTTGATTGAGCTGCTGCACCTTGCTGCTTGGATCTGACATAGCCTCTGAATCTTGATGGAGTAATTCTTTGGTGGTGGAATTGCTACCTCTTGCAAACACCACATCAGGTGTAAAATTACCATCCTGGTGCTCCCTCTCGGCGGATCTCCACGTTGTCAATGGATCCTTGGAATTTGCAGAGTTGCAGAAGAAAGAAACCTTTGATGTAGTCCGTTGATGTGGAAACAGCTCAGCTTCCTGAGCTTGTTGTTGCGACAGCTTCAATAATGTTGGTGAAGAAGATGACTCCTCGGTGTGATTGGAAAGTAGGATGGGGTTAAGGTTTGATGAAGATGATCCAGAGTAGTTTCTTCTTGCACTCAAAGAGTGTGGCGATGCAATTTCCTTAAGTTGACTTGAAGAATTCGATCCATCCAGTGTCTCAGTAACGAGTTCCTCGTTACCGTCTGAGGGGCAGAGAGAGATTAACATGTTGGCCATAAACTTGCAGCTCGGCTGGTGCTTCTGCCCGAGCTGTTGATGATGATCACCATTTTCTGCCGGGAAATTGAGACAAGCGTAAGGATCTGCGACATGATGATGTGATTTTGCTGCACCACTCGAGATGCAACCCAAACCTCGTGATGAATTGGTATCAGGTGAAGAATGAGAGCTTCTCGAAGTATCATGTCCTGAAGACGAAGCAGAAGTGGATTCATTGATGGCAGTACTCGAGGTGTGCAATTCAGACAGATCTGATTTCTTCTCATCTGCTTCAGAAAGAGAGGGATTCTTCACAGATGACAAGGTTAATGACCTTGTGAGGGATTTTCTGCGGGAAGATGAAGAAGAAGGATGAGGTCGGCAACCACCTCTGTTCAATTTCTCTGAATGATGAACCCGTGGAGATCTTACACCAGGAGAAGTACTACCACCCTCAAAGTGAAAGCACTTTCGGATATGAGGACGGTTCCTCCGCAAAGCCGCAATCTTTTTGCTCAATCTTGCTTTTAATCTCTCTGCAACTTCGCTCTCCTGTGAATTAGTGACATCCAAGTATTCAATCCTCCCCTCCTCCTCACCGCTCATATTACCTGCATCCCTTGAATCTCTCCTACTAACCCTCCCTGCAGAACTGAATTGTTGTTTACTGGGCCACCCCAGTAGTTTCTTCAACTTCTTCGGTGCGTGGAGTTTCCTTGGATCTCTTGGCTTGCCGGAGCTTTCATAAGCTTCGACAGATTCAGCTGGCCGGGGGTATTGCAGATAGAATCCATCTTCTGGTCGTCTTCCAGGGGGAAGTGGCAGCGGCTCATCTCTTTCATCATCCTTTGCTACTTCTAGTTGCAACAAATCGTCCATTGCATGTGATTTGTTTACCGGAGGCAAAATCACCGGAGGTAACTCCACTAAGTCGGTCAAAGTTGCAGAAGCATTTCTCCGACCGGAAGCGCAATTATTAACTTCCATAACTGCAGGGTTGAATCTGGTACTAACCGGTCGTTCGGATCCAAAAAAATTCTGCTCGGCGAAGTCAAGTTCCCCATCCGAGCCATAAGACTGCGACCTGATGATTCCCTGGGGGGCAGGGTTCCTGACGAGCTTGTGTCCCCAACTCTGTTTGGAGGGTTTAGTGGGGGCCGCATCCACACTTGAGTTTGGGAAGAGAGGGCCAGAGAAACTCTGCAGATGAGATTGTTGTAAGATCCTTCGGCCGGGAGGCAGAGGTAGAGGGCTTTTGTCGACAGAGGAGGTTGAGGTTGAGGTTCTCTTTGAGATGGAACAGGACTTCGGCAGGGGTTTAAGGGGTTTGCCTGGGGCGGATTCCCAGTTGAAGGCCACCATTGTAGGGACAGCTCCACAGTAATCTTCATCGAAAGATGCGGAGGACACTCTCGCCATTGAATGCCGGATCATGATCATGAGTAGTCAGCAATCCCCTGTTAGGAAAATAAAATGTCAGGAAATCTTCAGAAAATTAGTCACAGAAAGCCACTTACTCATAATGAAATTCACAATTCCTGTATAATCAAGTCTCAGATCTGTTTGGAACCTGTATCACATCCTGATCAGTGATTGGGAGTAAAGTATTCAATGCAAAATTTCGGGTGTCCAAATCAGAGCTAGACTTGCAACCCAGATGTTATCAAGAATTTTTGCAATTCCTGGACAATACAGTCTGAGATCAGAGCTCTTGAAATTCCTGTACAATTTGGTCTGTGGGACCTGTGCGGACGCTATGTCACATGCTGATCAGTGATTGCGTCTTAAGTTTCCGGAAAAAAAAGAAAAAGAGATTGGGTTTGAAAAACTTGCAAAAACCCAGAAGTTATCAAGAATTTTGTAATTCCTTAACAATTCGATCTGAGATCAGAGCACTTGCATTCCTTTACAATTTAGTTTTGAGACCTGTTCGGAACCTGCTGATGTATCACATGCTGATCAGTAATTGCGAGCCTATAAGAATCCAAATCAAGAAATTTGGTTTCGAAATCAGCCATCCAGATGGCTATCAGGTATCGTCAGCAAGGATAGACTCATGTACAGCAGGTGCATCCACTTTACGGAGATAGTAATCTTGAAGACTAAATAGAAACCTCCATATATGCTCGGTGAGTTCACTGCACATTAGGATGTAGGGCTTTGCTTCTCTTTCTAATTTCGAAGTTGCAAAACTTCTTAAATCTGTCGCAGCAAAGCAGATTGGCATAACAAATGCCAACAAGAATCTGTATAATTTCAGGAAGAGATTTAACTTGCGCCTAATTCTCACCTAATTCGTGGACGAATTAGGTGCAACTTGCGCAATTATAAGCTGGCACAAAACATCCCTCCATCTTAACAATATAGTGAAGGAAGATGGGAAGTTGGAAGTAAACTCACAAGTACCGACACCGTAATTGTATAACAAAACCTCGCACAGTACCTGATGGACGAGCTCGGCATCCAAAGAAAAGTGCGAATTGGGCAGGATCACTCTACTTTCTACACAACGGACAACATCTGCTTTCAATTCCTGAGTTAAAAGTGGATCACGAGCGATCGGCACAAAGAACAGGTTAACTCGTGTAATGTTTTATGCAACACAGTTTCGAGAAAGCAGTGATCTCCTGGTCGAAGCCATACCAATAATTCTCGAAACAAAATCATATCATTCAGCGGCACATAAAGCTCCAATGCATCACAACTCAGCTTCTCAGATTTATAGCTACCCTCTTGCTTTGAATGCAGAACCCACAGAGGTGAAGCTATGGAAAAAGTGAATGCTGAAAATGACAGGGTTTAGGTGGACGTGAACTGCGAGCTAACTCTTCCATATCTCTTCATGATGTAGACACAACACGAAAAAAAACATTGAATTACACATACAAAATGGCGAAGTGAAAAAAAGTAGTTACTGGAGAAGAGGTTCACTTACAATGCACTTGCCGTCTACACGAGCAACACGCCAGTCATCTCCGAACTGCGAAATGGAGAGGAACGACTCAAATTGGGCAACAATTAAGCACATTGAGAACTAAGCACCTTGCCACAATCCAAAAAGCAAAAGCACACACATTTTACGGCTCTTCAACGATTCTAAAAGCTGAAGCTTACCTGGATGATACAGCAATTCTATGCTGCCATGGGAATCCCTTATCCTATTAGACAATTAGTCTGTTACACAACTACAACTCCTTCTCTTGGACAAAAGATCGCCACGACAAGTTGAAGCTAGTGATGATATATGGTGAGGACGATCTGTTCACTTCTTCCGGACTAATGAATTAAGTAGGTCTCTTCTTAATATACACCAAATTCTTGTGCAGACTCCCAGCTAACCGAGATTCTCCATTAGGTTAAACCCCCCTCAGGATGCTTCCAAGCACCGGCTCAACATCTCCGAATGACCCAATTGGTACCTCATAACCTCAACCCATGGCCATGCAGACACCTAAATTAGGAATCCACCGCAGACATGAAAGAAACAACAAGGGGGATCTGTACAGATTCCTGTGAAGCAAATAGGTAGCAGCAATAGCACCCATCCCTCCTCCTCTGTGACAACCTATGTCAAAAGAAATCTTCTTCTTCTTTTTTGCTCCTAGTATACGAGTTCCTTCCCGAACCTGAAACTCTAGCAGTTGTCCGAGTACAACTTTGCCTTCCGGAGGAAAGGAGAAGTGAAAGATTTCTTAATCCTTTGTAACGCTGCAAATTCCTCTTGTGCATTAGCCTTGCTGTTTTGAGGAAATGTGACCCCTTTTGCTTGAAAGAAAACATAGACTCCAAAACCTCCTTTCCAGGCAACTTATAAGCTAATTAGGACACTGCAGACACGAAAGGAACATAATTAGGAGGATCACTAGAGATTACTGTGACGCAATTAGCAGCAATAGCACCCATCCCTCCCTCCTACTCTGTGAATAGCTAAATATGTCAAAAGGAAACCTCTATTTGTTTTTTGTTTTCGTTTCCTGTGGGAAATCCCTCCCAGAACCTGGCACTCTCAGATTCACTTACTCGAGTGCAACTTAAATTGCCTCCGACTAGAGGAAAGGATCATGTCAAGTGAAAGATTTTTTCAATCCTTTGTGGCACTGCAGTTCATTCCTCCTCTCATGAAATTTAACTTGGATGTTTCGAGGACAATTGGACACCCTTTTGCTCGAAGGAAACACAGACTTCGATTCCTGATGAGAGGCCACCAACCGCAGGAGCGTGTCATGTCCCCCGCACCACCATGACTCGTTCTTCCTGCGATGGAATTGGCCACCGAACTGCCCACAGTGATGTCACGGATCGATTGGCCCACCCCCAGTCCATCATATTGGGATCATATTGTGGGCGCCGCGGTGACGGTTGGGTTGCGCTAGTAGGATCGATCGGAGGCACCGGAAGCATGGAAGCAATTAGGAAACTAAGTCAAGTTAGAGCCATTAGGAGGATTGTTGCTGCCAACTTGACAGTGACGGCACCGGCGGAAAGTAAGTAGGTAACTAAGTAAATTTGATGATCATTTCTACACTCATATGTGCACTTGGGTTGACTTTTTACCCATGCACATCAACAATACGTTTGGTGAAAATTACATCACCAAAAACCTATATCTTTGTTTATTGGCTCTGCCATGTGGGACGAGACCTATGGGTGGTCTTTGAAATGGACCAAAGTTTGGTCGCCAATCATGACCGGTCACATTATATGGTATTAGTAACTCGCTCTGCAAGTGGAGTCCAGTTGTAAGTGATTGTTGATGTAAAGTGGTCTCTAAAATGAGCCAAAGTTTGGTCTTGGTCAGATAGCCAACTAGATGCGGCCACGAGTGTAAGATAATACTAGGGCGAAGCACTCTTGTGACTAGCTACTTGTTCATCCAGACAGTAGCAACCACCGTTAACAAAAACAAATTCGTGTGTTTTTGTTATTGTGGTAGCAAATATTCAATATAGTGTGAAATAGTGTGGAATACGGTACACTAATACGTGCAACTAGGGTGACTCTTAACCCATGCATGTTCGTACCTTGGGTCAAAACAAGATCACCAAAACTTATGAATTTGTTCACTCATCCAAATAGCAATCACACCGTACTAACAAAAACAATCTCTTGTATTCTGTAACTGTGAAAATAAATATTCAAAATAATATGGAATAGTGCACGTTGAAATCTGCAACTAAGTTGACCCACTCCAATCTATCAACAATCCACACTATTTCGAATACAGCAACGACAACAACAACAACTAGAAAATTTTGTACATGAATATGGTTGCTATACAGATGAATAAACAAAGTTATAAATTTTTATAGTTCTGATTTTGAACATGCATGAGGCAGCCTATTTGTGAAGGGAACGTACCTATTCACAAAGGCAACCTAATTGCACATGGCAGTGTAGATTTTTCAAGAAAAGTTGTTGGATTAATGTGAAGAGATTTGTGATTTGTGATTCATGGGTCAATGGGCTGGACCTGGTCCTGCTGCATCGAACACTGCATTGGGGAGGGTACCTAACTTTTCAACTGTTCAACACATCAGCTCTCCTTCAATCTTGGCCTGTAATTTAAAGTCGGTTCGGTCCCCGACTACCAGGAGTTTCAAGGAGGCAAGTATATATAAGGAGGATATTCGTCATTTCGTCTCGTGATTTCGGTGGATTTGTGAATGCATACAGGATCCATGGAATAAAGGACGAGGGGTGATCTCATTCGCATCCTCCTCGGTTTCGACGATCCAAGGGTGGGGAGTGTGTGCATGCGGATCCGACACTTATCTCTTTCCGCCGCAAATCGATTCAATTTGTTTGTTTGTTTGTTTGTTGGGCAATGCCGTAAGCCTTTAGCCCGGGTAAAGTTTTATTACACCTTCCAACCACGGGAGGTGAAAACACTGTGGATCTCATTGTTGTCGAGCCCAAGAAATGTGATTTTTAGTCAATAAAACCCTAGTACGCGGTCAAAGGTTTTGAATCAATCTAGTGAGTCACCCACAAACTTATATGGGATAAGTTTTTATGAAAGCCCCCCCCCCCCCCCCCCCCCTCCCTTCCCCTCCTGCATGCGGTAGGTGTTGTGATCTGAGATTGCCAAGTTACTCTTTAGTCACTCATCTTATTAGGTGTGACTGGTCCTTACTACACTATATATGGTATTTAGTGTCACTTACTATTTGGAGTTACATAATGTTATATCTTTTTTACTTTTGATGTACTTTTTTATCAAATAAAGTTAATGTTCTATAATGCCCAAGCAACCAATTTGACATTTGTTAGTATAATATGAGATATACAATAAAAAGATATTGCATTGCGTAATTCCAAATAGTAAGTGACACTAAATATTGTATTTAGTGTAGTTCCCTAGCCCTTAGGACATTAATCACACTAGCGGGAGTATGTTTATGAGGTACAAAAAGAAAGAGACTTCATTGGATTTCACAAAGGAGCAAGGTCCTACCACATATGCTAGAGAGGTTTTAGGCTTGGAATTTAGGAATAAAGGATCCAAAGAATACGGGTGATATTCTACTTTCAAATGCTACCTTGAGATCTCCAATCCCAGGGTTGGGAGCGTGTGGGGCCTCCTCATACCCAATGCTAACTATCTCTTTTGGTTGCAATTTTTTTTTTTTTTTTTTTCATTTTTTTCATTGGGCCCATGCCTTAAGGCAAGTCAACAAAACCCCCCATAGAATCTACCCCCTTAAGTCATGGTTTTGTAGGAAATACATTGTCCACATTTCTTTGCATCTCAATTAAGTTAATAAGGAGCTCCATTGGGTAGTGAATTTACTACACTGTTATGGTATATAGTGTCACTTACTGTTTGGAGTTATGCAATGCTATAACTATTTATTAAGATTGTATTAAGCAAAGTCATTTATGTTCTATAATGTCCAAACAACTTATTCAACTTTTGTTAGTAAAATTAAACCTCAGAATAAGTAAGTTATTGTAATGTGTAATTCCAAATAGTAATGACACTAAATCCGATAAATGGTGTACTTGTTTGTACCTTGAGCAAGATGACAACTACACTACATAAGATATTTAGTGTCGCTTATTATTCAAAATTACGCAATACTATACATTTTTACTATTGATGTAATATTTTACCTAGTAAAGTTGCTATTGTTCCATGATGTCCAAACAACCAACTTGACAATTGTTGGTAAAATATGAGATAAACAATAATTAGATATAGCATTGCGTAATTCCAAATGATAAGTGATACTAAATATCATATTTAGTGTAGCTAAAGGTTCATCATTGTTTAGCTAAAATACCTATTGAGTTTTACTACAAAGTGAATTTATTTGTGAAGCTATTCGCCTACCTTGGGGGTTTTAAGTTGGCTCATGCCTCAAGGCAGGTCATCACATCCACTTTGTTTGTTTGTGATAAGTCGTTAGTCCTTAGCTTCAAACACTTTTCACACTAGCATAGTACATTTGTGTGACACAAAAAGAAATGAAATTTCATTGGTTATCGCACGGGGACACCTACCACACTATGGGAGAGCTTAATGATATTTTGGTGACTCATTATCCCTTTTCATGCATTTGATTCTAGCCCTGGCAATCTAGATGGCACAAAAAGGGCCAGCTTATGACAAAGATGAGATAATTTTGGACTTCCATGTAATATTGCCTAGAATCACAACAACCCCGAAGAAGGTTTGTTGATATTGCTTGACTTCAATTTGAGTGCAAAGTACTTGTTGAGCTAGGCTACCATCAAAGCCTCTTGGCTTGGGCACATGGTCTAGGCTTCCACAGCCTGGGCGGCTCTTGGAGGACATGGGTTGCAATTATAAAAGGTAGAAAATCTAAATACAACAAAAGAGTATGGTAAAAGTAGATATTTTTATCATCATGTGAAACATGTGTAATGTCATTATTGCGTTGAAGTAGAATATAAGCTACATTCTTATTGCAATTTACAATCTACGCAGTGGCCTACTTGGGCAACAACGTGGAATTAGCTGCATAATACCGCCAATCAACTAGTTGTCCAACCTCCTAGGCGGGCTGCCTACATTTGAAGCGGCACTCTTTAAACCATTTCACCTATCTACCTAATGCCATGAAGTTAGTGTGGCATGGACCTTTTTGAACTCCATTGCATAGTGAGGTTACTAGAACTTCGTGTTTGTACCTTATTAACTACACTAAATACGATATTTAGTGTTAAATACTATTTGGAGTTGCACGTTGCTATATCTTTTTTATTATTGATGTATTTTTTTACTACGTAAAGTTATTAGTGTTCTATAATGTTCAAACAATCAATTTGACATTTGTTGGTAAAATGTGACATATATAGTAAATAGATACAACATTGTGTAAAATTTCCAAATAATAAGTGACACTACATACCAAATTTAATGTGGTATGGGCCCATACCATCTTGGCCCTTTTCACCTTTGCATGTGTAAATATGATACATGAATCTCCCCACCTTTCCAAAACGATGAAAACTAGTGTGGAATGGTGGGGAACGGCGGAGTGACAACCTCACTACCACCACGATGTCTATTGTATGTTAATGAGCAAGGTGGCTACAACTAGCCATAATTTAGTGAGTATCATTACAACGTGATGTTATTAGTTGGGTAGTAGTTTCTCCTACCTTGAGGCATGAGCTAATCCATGACTTGAAGCTACAAAACCTCAACTTAACCCTCATCTTTATATAGTGATTGAACTATTGTAGTTGGTTCTCAATTGCTTTTACCTTTGGAGGCATGATCCAAGCATTCTAAAATAAGATTTGTTTTTAGGTCATCACATATTTGATTTAAATTGGTGATTGATACGTGGTTGATACTTAACCCTTAATTGCCAAGAGGCCCAGATTGGGTCTCTCTATGCACAAAGACATGTAATCCCGGGGAGGGCACTCGCGAAAATTTATTAAACCATGTGAGAAAGAATGTAGGGTATTTTTTATTCATTTGTGATAAAATTTATACAACTCTTCGATATAATGAAGCGCCTCTTCAATTACAAAGTTGTGTGTATAAAAAAATAAGGGTACCATATAATGCATCAATTTATCTAATTCTTTCAATCTAAAATAGGTTTGGGAATAGTAGGTAGAGAAAAAAATATTGAGGCAGAGGTATATAATGCATTTTATGGTGGTCAATGAATGAAAAACTATCCATTTTCAATCCAAATTCCCGAATGAAAAATTTGGATGACGAGGGTTTTGGTGTTCTTTGCTTTGTGCGTTGTATCTTTGATTTTTGCCTAGGGTTGCTTGCGCCAATGCAGCGCTGCTTGTGAGGCAAGATTTGGTGTTGAAGTTCTTGACGTGCATTTTGTGGTTGTGTGCGGTTTTCGGAGTTCTAGTAGTAGAATCTTGTTTTCATTCGTTTTATTTTGGTGCTTCTCTCAAGTTTACTTGCTTCAAGTTTGTTTGATTTGAACATTGTTTGATGTATGTTTTGGAACAATAGGAGGTCCTAATAATGCTTCAAGTTTTTATGTTTTGGTACATTGTTTGATGTCTTCAATCTAGACATGGTTTATTGAATTTTCACTACAAACTTTCAAGAGTCCTATGAGTTGTCATTCATGGGGTCAAATATAAAAATTATAAGGAACATAGGGTACTAGAAACTAGTTCAGTTGCGACTTTATAAATACAAATAGGGTCATCTAAAATGACAAAATTTAGATTTATCTGTATTGATAGGGTGTAAAGAATTCCAATTTCTTAGATAAATAGCCCCATGATAAATACCCTTCCGTCGCAGATGGGTTATTAAATATATGTATGAGTGCCCTCCCCGGGCATGTAATTTAATTACATAATTCCATTTCAGGCAAAAAAATCCAAAATGTCACTATTTAAAATTAACTTACACTTCAACTTTGCTTCTCAAATTGGTAGAAGATCTTAAAGTTATTGATGATTTAAGTTGAAATACGTAGTATAGGTGTTTTTAGATGCAAATGTATACCTTGTATTCTGGTCAACAATGTCAAGTGCAAGTGTGTTTCTATATTATCCTTGACATAAAAAAATATTAAAACAAGACTCAAATCCATGGCTATATGAACTATGAGTTTTGAACTTGGTGAGGTATGTGTAAATTGTGTATATGCCCATGTATCTAGACATTGTGTGCTTTAGAAAGAAATTTATTTTTTACAAAAAATTGATGATTAACACCAACATGAATTTGAGCCATCGGCTCTACTTTGGTTAAGAGTCCCCTTGGTACAAAGTGAGGTTTACTACTTACCTTGCAGTAGGTGGGCCCTAGTTTAGGTAATATGAGTACTATGAGAGTGTGTGGGGAGGTTATCCCTAGGGGGGAAGCATATGTATTGTTTGGTAGCATAAATGTTTGTTTATTAAGGCCAAAGCACACGAGGCATTTGATTGAGGGCTTGGGTATATGTAAGCTTTTGAGTTCTTCGAGACTATTTGTATGGATGGTGCCTCTGACTCTTGCGGTTATGACTTTGAGATGGTTGACTTGCCATCCTTATGCTTGAATTGCTTCTGTTAAAGGGTTGTTGTATCATTGTATGGTGAGGTTGGGTATGAGGAAAATGGTCCACTTTGTTCAAATGCCACTCCATTTATATTGATGATGTTTGGTTTAGGTTTGGCTAGATATGTACATTTTGAGGTGTTACATGTACATTTAGGGAACCATGGTGGTATGGTGTTGTCGTGGGGTGTGTTATTATTTGTTCAAGCATTGGTGAGCATGAGGTGTCTTGTATGTGTACATGATCTGAGTAGGTTGGTTTAGGACCATTATTGTGATGTTATGGGGTTTTTTTTACACCATTTAAGAGTCAACACATCCTAAGCCCTTACTAATTTTTTTGGCTCAATTCAATACATAATGGACTTACTAGTTTTTTTTTGTACCTTTATAAGCAAGGCTATAATAACATTAACATATTGAGTCTCATTATATAAATGAAGTCATTAATTGCAACTACCTAAAGTGAGGCATAGGCTAATCATTCCATTGGGCTTATACAACTTCAAATTAGTTCAAATACATTACAATTTAGTGATACAATACAGTTGCTCAACCTTAAGGCAAGATCAAGCATTTTAAATATATAAGTTAAGTTCTTCATTTGTTTGAATTCATTATTACCAAAAAAAGTTGGCATGATGGGCCCAATGTGTAAGTAAATTGTTGTTTCATGCAAATGTGTGAGTTAAATATGCATTTGTTGTTAAATGTGCAATCACTTTAAATTCTACATACCAATGATCCTTATTTAAGGAGAGTTGTCTCTACAGCACTCAGGAAAAAAAGAGGATGTTTAATGTCTTTTTCTAATCAAGCCACATTCTTTAAGATTCCAACAATTTCACATAGTGCCAAGTAGCCAGCTCATTCAATTACACATAATTGACTTCAAACAAAACCCTTCTCTAGAAATTCAAACTTAATTATGTTTATAATTTGTTAATAAAAAATACCAACTGTGATGGACATAGTAGTGTATAGGGCTCTCTATTGGTAGTGTTCGGCATTGCAAATCAATAATTAAAATTTCATTCATTCCCCGCCAAATTTGCAGTAGTTTCAGCCACCTTATTTCCAATATTCTTTTATTTCGATAAGAGCAGGTGTAGATGCTTAACAATGTTATGTTCCCTCTCATTGACATTTAGTGTGTGTGTTTGTATTTAGTGTATCAAACACTAAATATCATAATTAGTGTACATATGTTTAGATTCTTTGTCACAAAGCTTGAGAGGTAAAATTTCCATGTCTTATGTGTAGGGACTTTGTTCATAGGCTACTCCATAAAGCCTGACTTAATTTTCCCTTTGTATATAGATACCCATTACAAGGAAGAAACCACACTCGATCCAATATTTTTGGGAAGGCTCATCCATTCTATCAACTGAGCCTTCGGGATTTGTCGACACTTGTCCGTCTAATTAGCCAAAAATTAGGTCTGTTCATTGTGAAGGAGAATGGCAGTTAAGGAGAATGGCATCTCCTTTCGGCCCTTTAACAAATTTCAATTGGTCACTCGGGCTATCATCGCCAGTGTTCAAGATTGAAGCCCTCATATGAGTTTCATTTTGAAGGGCTCTAAAATTTGAGCCCTTCGGTTGAAGGGCTAGTTCAAATTCAAGACGTCAATTCAGTAATATAGAAATAAAATATAAAAAACTCATATTAAACTTATGCATGATTTATATGGTGCATGCTTCCAATACAATGTGAAGAATTAAGAATCAACCATCTAACTCCACCTCTTCTAGTGATAATGCCCTACGCTTGTTGGTTCTTGTGCCAATTTTCCAAGATTCAAAAATACTATCCCAATCCATGAATTCAACTCCTAACCCATTTAGACTAACCCTCATTAAAGCATCTAGTGTGTCAAGGTTGAGTCTAGTTCTCCTTTCACTCTTAACCCAATTTTGCTTTGAAAAACCACGCTCACAAACAGCAGTGCTAGTTGGGATCACAAGTATGGCTTGCCATAGCGACATCATAGTTGGCCAATTAATCATGAACTCCCGGTCATTGCCACAAAAAACCCAAGCTTCTTGCATACTTCAGCGTTCACAAACGGAACATAACATCTCCACGAATTCTAGCAATTCCGCATTGCATTGATTAACAAGGTCATCGCTCCAACGGAAATGTGTCACCAACCGGTTCAACCATTGTTCCATTAATGTCCCTCTGTCCAATTCATCTACGGGATAGTGCTTTGGGCTAAAAAGCCGGGCCGCATTGAAAATGGACAGGTCAGGAAATCGATCATTGAGTGAATCGATGATCTTCTGCACATACTGCCTCCCCAACATGATGCATGCCTCCAATGAGCCTCCTACGTCACACTCGGGCATGGAATCATAATGCAAGATATGCATTTTTTCACACCCAAAACTATCAACATACAATATCTACCCATTGGGTACCACCTCGCGGAGAAACTTTCCTAGGTGTTTGGTTGTCAGGCCAAAACTTACACCCAGATAGTGTCTACGAAACAAGCTGATTGTTACATCAATCGTAGAAGCTATGCTAGTGATATCTACAAGATCAAACTGAAACTTGCGATTGACCTTATTCAACTCTGATAATATATCAGCTAGCATGTGAATGAAAAATTGGAACTGAAGAGAAGTTAGATCCTTGTACCATGTGGGTTCTTCAACCTCCCAAATTTCTAAAATTGCAGGCATACAAAATACCAATCTCTCCATGACCAAGCCACGGGATAACCATCTCACCCAAATCAGCACTGATTTCACATTGATTGAATCACATCACACTACAACACTGACTCAATGCTTACCAAAGAAAGGGTTGGATTCCAATCTTTTGCAAGACCTAAAAAGTTGAATTCCAAGTCAGATCGATGTTGAATGAATCATTTGCTAGGTGTTGAGGTTGTCACTGTAGCGACCTCCTCGTCACTGTAGCGCTACAGTGTTGACGGGTGTAAAAATTTTGAGGACGTCAAGTGAAGTTTTCATTTTGAGTTTGGGGTTGCATTTTGAAGGGCTGTTTTGAGAGAGGTATATTTTGAAGGGCCAAATCGCGTTTGAAGGGCATTGAAGACTTCAATCTTGAACACTGATCATCGCCCTCGTTCATCTGACACTTAATTTCTAGAAGGGCCTCAAGAGGTGCCATTCGCCTATACATATCCAAACATGGAACTATCCAGAAACCTATACAGTGTCTGACATGTTTTTTCAGTCAACACCTAGGTCAACAAAACTCTAGGATTTTGGGACATAGTTGATGCTAAATGCCCTTCAAGATGATTCAATACAACAAGAAATGGATTCTCAAAATTGAAGTACCAAAGTTTTGAACTCCTCCTACCTAACTCAATCTGTATTGGTATGTCAATCTGAGTGATTGGCAGAGCCAAAGGAGCCTAAGCGATTACAATGAAATTAAGACAACACATTTTCTCTCCTTGCCTTCGGGAGCACTTTCCATACGCAAATTCCAATGCTTGCTCCTTGTTGGTAGACATTAGCTTTACTATGAGGCGTTCTTTTAAGCGTATGATGTCTATCAAATATCATCAGCAAATGGGGTCGGTTGCTTGCTAGGTCAATTTGCCAACGAGAACACTAGATGATAGCTGGTGGCAGGCAACCACGTAGCAGAGCTACCAAGCACAACTTTGTTAATCAAAGTGGTTGAAATGGACACGATTTCGCCTAATGATAGGAGCTTCTGTTGAGAGCTGTTTATGGCAAAGTAGCCATAAAGACGCAAGAACTAAAATGCACCAATTTCACAGTAGAGTTATGCTGAAATTTAGTGGCTATGGGATTGATGTCCTTCTGCTTTTACCTGGGTGTCACATTCATGTTAGTCCCACTCATGAGGTCACTTGTATCTGCACTTGAAGTGAACTGATAGCTCGTTGGTAAGTAGGCTGGGTCCACACGGTTTGAGGGTGCCAAGTCCAGAGAGAAAGAGTCTGGGAACATTTCGGCGGTGTTTCGCGCAATTTCTTCCAAGTCACGCACCACTTCAGCCATGTTTGGGCGCGCGTCAGGCATCTCTCGGCAACAACTCACAGCTAATCTCACCAAAGGTTCAAGTGTCTCAGGTGGGCAGCGTCCCATGCGCGGGTCTATCATGGTTGCAAACTCTCCAGTGTCGTAGTTTAGCTTTGCCTGACAGATCACATCAGCAAGAAAACCAATATTTAAATGTTTCACAATGTATAGAATGTGAATGGTGCATTGCAAAGAAGGCAGGCCGAGACCTTCCGTCACCTGTTTAAGAATTTCCGGGGTGGCAACTATCTATGGTACCCCAATGGCCCAGCGTCTTAAAAGCTCGGTTTGGAGTTGTTAAGACACTATTCAGAAGCATGATGATGGAGCTGCTTTCGCATTATTAGCATGTTTTAGACTACAAAATATAACAGGTTTTCTAAATTTTCTTAGAGGTTTTCTACCCACGCTGTCTAGATGGTGGCCCCTGCTTTAAAAAAATTCTTTTAATTGGTTTAAAAAACGATATCTGAAAGTGCAAACCTTGTCTAGTTCACGAGCAAGTCGTATCCATGATTTCCTCTTTACAATCATGTTGCTCCTCTTTGTTTTGCTCAATTCATGTGAAGCATTAGAAGTGATTTAATAGCCCTTTAGATACAATTGATACAAAAAGGGCGAGTTGCCACCCCAGGTAAGAATTATGCGTAGCAGACTGGTGTACCTCTCGCACAAGGTTCTTGCCCTTATAAATTGGCTGCAGTCCCGTTATGAGCTCCAGAAGAACCACCCCAAAGCTGTATACGTCACTCTTATCTGTCAGCTTGTGAGTCAGAAAGTACTCGGGGTCCAGGTAACCCTGCATCGACATCATATTCTTCATTTAGTCAATCAAATAATGCAAATTCCAGAATGGAAGTACACTTTGATTATTGATTACTTGTGTCCATGTACATCACATGGGGTTTGAGCAGGTCATATGAGAACCTTCCTGGAATGATCAGTGCAATCATCTCTTTCATCTTCAGTTCATAGTCCTAACATAAATTATATAGGTAAGAGAAATTACAAACTGCAAAACCAGACACTAATCAACATGCTGTAGAGTTCTTTGGGTGATTAAACGGGCACCGAATCCAACCAAATGACAAGAAAATGGGAAAGGTACGAGTGAAGGTTGCCAAAGAACTGTATAATTTCCATTTCACACAAACTTGAAAAGCCAGAACCTGGTCATGAAACAAAAATCGAGATTTCTGGTACACAAACTGCCATGAGTGGAAGGGAGCTTACCGGAGTGCCCTTCACAACAGTTGAGACATGACCAGGGGTAGCACCCTCGAGGTCTGGGACAGGTGCAAGCCGTGACAGCCCAAAGTCTGCGACCTTGGCTACCTTCCGAGCATCCAGTAGTATATTGCTCGCCTTGATATCTCTATGAAATATAGGTGGATCTGCTTCTGTGTGCAGATACAAAATTCCTCTGGCTGACCCAAGTGCGATCCGCACTCGTGTGGGGAAATCCAAAGGAGCTTCTGACATTGCTGCAGGACACAAAATGGTGGGCAGCAGTCACCTCATATAAGTCACATTCTAATTAGAAGCAAACACTAGTACCTAATAACATCTGTACAGGGGAGTTCCTTCAAGGAAATTACAAAATTTTCACCAAATATTACATCAAATATTACTGCAAGCCGAGAAAACTGAACTAAGGCTCTACATGGATGACTGCTTCCTCCTGTCTACTCCATATTGGGTCCGTAATACTTCAGCGCGCCAAAGAAACACTTCTAAGACTGTGCTATATGATCAAGAGAATGTTCCTTGAGATAACTTACGCGATAGATGATCCCGTAGTGTGCCGCCAGACATAAACTCATACACCAACATCTGTATGAGCACCCACTTGGTTATATATCAATTGTGCTGGAATCAAAATGTATTCAGTATCTATGAGTCGCAAGTAACAAGCAGCCAGAAAATTTGAAATGTAGAAAATGTCAGGCTACCAGAAGATTACACACCTGCTCGCCAACGTCATCACAGTAACCTACAAGGATGACGAGATTACGGTGATGAACTCGAGACAGCAGTTCGATTTCGGTGTAGAACTCATGGGCACCTTGAAGTGAGCCTTCCTGTGCCCGCTTGATAGCTACCAATTGTTTACCACTGTCCAAGTTGCCTCTGTACACCTTGCCGTATCCTCCTTGACCAATTACGTTCTCATCACTGAAATTGTTAGTCGCACTGGCCAACTCTTCGTAAGAGAAGGCTCTGACTCCAGCCACTTTCAAATCTGGATGTCTTTTCGCCGTTACTGCCACGAGATGCCAAAGTAGCTGTTACCACTCAAAACTTTATTTTTCTTTCACAATCTGTAAGCTTATGGCAGTGGAATATGTAAGAAAGGGCTCTCAACCCGGAGTTTTTAAATGTAGCTCCCAACAAGCTTTTATATTTACCAAGCTTCTAAGAATCCTTCTTTGGACACTTTCTGGACTAAAATAGAGATCATGGTCGCTTTTAAAAGCATGGTTCTTCATGCCAATTGGCTGTGCAGTAGCCGGCAGACTCCAAATTCTTTCTTTTTGGATTTATGAACATACACTACCAATGTTAGGAGACGTAATTTCAAGTTTAGAGCACTTACTGCGAGCTAATTGTGCTCGTATTTGAGCAGGTGTTTGCTTGCGCCGATACAGTAGGAACAACAAGAGGCATGTCACGAGAATTGCGAAGATGGCGACGCCCAGCACGATGCCCGCTATCGCTCCTGCTGACAACCCCTTCTTCGATTTCGTACCTACTCAACGCCCGTTGCCTCACGTCAATTCCATACAAGGACAGAACTGTGTATGATGAAGGATTTGTTGTGCACTAGGTTGTTAACCCATCCACTTTCTCTCTCAACATACAGACACGTCATGGTAATATATCCACGCATGTTCAGGTAAAATAGTAGACACCCAGTACACATCGCCAAGACCTACTGTCATTATAAGGCTTAAGCCTTCTTAACCCCTGCACCTTGGTCGATGACAAAGATAGATGTATATAAATTGCCTGCAATTTCAGTACTCGAGATGATATTACAGTGTTTGCATTCTCGCCCTTCGTCGTGTACTTAGTAAGTGAGCTGCTGGCACGAGGAGTGCAGTTCCTGCTAAGCTGGGCGGACTTGAAAACAAAAGGACACATTTGACCTGAAAAGGGACGAAATACTACAAACGAAGAAGCAAGGGGGTTTTATGGGAGAGGTATACCTTGAAGACCACGCGGTTGGAATGAAAGGAGTTCATACGGTCCAAATAGATTACTATCTGGAATCCCCCAGTTGGCGAAAGTTTGGTACAGCCTGTTAAACTCAGACTGGTTGAATGTATTGTTGTCTGCTGGAAGCAACAGTATGGACATTTCTAGCCTAGGCCCCAATTGCCATGTGTAGTTTTTCAGTACAACCTGACTTGTACTTAGATTCAGTCCACCGGAAAGATAGCTCACGAACTCAGCATCGTAGCGATCAAACATGGAGAAGCCTGGACTCTTAAGCCGATACCCAACAGTGATCGGTTGACAAGTTGTGCATGCATCAGGTGGGTATTCTGGTGTTATGGTGGTATCATAATTTATTACATCTGCGTTGTAATTGGCGACACACAAGGGATTTGTGGCATTACTGTTTGGTCCGCAAATGGCTGGGTTCCCTGCAAGTCTGTGAAATTAATACAAACGGAAGAAAGTCAGTGGAGGTCATACTTCATATGCAACTAGAAATAAGAAGGGGACAAAGTATGAGCTACAGAAATTTCAGGCGCACCATTGGTCCTATAATCGATCCCCATTTGTATTAATAACTACCTGCAGAAGCCCATCAAGCACATCTGTGTTTTAACGAGTTTGTATCCATATTTTGATTCTCACAGTCCATGAAATTTTATGTTATGTTGGATGATAATAGCAGTTTACTCTTACCGGACCTTGGTGGTGGAATTACTTTCTAATTTCACCAAACTTGGAGCAGATGTCAGCTGATTATTTTGGAGATCTCTGCAAATCATACAAGAACCAGTATTTAAGATCAAATCGAACGACTTCCATTAAATGAAAGGTCTATAAACTAGTTCACTTCAGAAGCGCACATTCTCAAGGCAATACAACTCGTCCTCGAAAAGCGACGCCTAACCAACATTCAAATCGTGATCAGTTGTTGATAACTTGTCATAAGTCACAAGAGGTGCCTCATGATACCATTCAGAAATGTAATGGAAACCAACAGAAAGAAACACACATTAGAGGCTTAATTGCTGATGTGGCTGTTTGAAAACTATTCGCCGTCCCCAAGTTCGATGGAACGGCCCCGCTCAGTCGATTGCTTCTCAGATTTCTGTTTCATGAGCACATTTAGCTGATGGTATGGAATGTTATGATGTGTACATATTGTAGAAAATGTATCAACATTCCTAAAAGTAAGTTCCTAAAGTCTCCAACTTTTCACATTCTTCAACCAAAGCAGTGGACTCCGCAAACAAGTCGCAGTTTCATCCCAAAGAATGTCCAAGGCAAAAAGTAACATAGGAATTAGCCCCGAATTATCTCTCACAATACCTACCAAACATAGTTGAGAGTCTGATGCGGATTCAGAAAACTAGAGAAACAGAAAAGAAATCTTACAGCAGGTCCAACTTTTGTAGATTGCCAATCGACACAGGAATTTGTCCATCTAGTTGGTTGTTTGATAGGTCACTGCATTCACATCCAACAAATATCAGCTAATCTAATTAAATATGAATATAATCGAATCACAGTTATTGCACCTTCTTACATAATATGGAATATGTATTGTCACTAACAGAGCTCAACCAAATTCTTGTGCGTATTCTAAGAACTCCCAATTAAATTGGGAGAATAATCTGGTGTAAGTGGTTTAAGAGGACGTACAACGATGTAAGATTTGCAGGCAGAGCAGTCTGATTGGGAATGTTCCCTGTAAAATTGTTGCTACCCAAGTCCCTGCATAGCTCAATAAATCCAAAAACTTCAGTGCTTAGTTGTATAAAGATCTTTGTCATGCAACCCAGGCTTCAATTGTCTTACATTGCCAGTGTTCTTATTGTACAAGAGAAACATGGATTCTTCGATTGATGGAGCCTCTTTATTCTTATCACTTGAGAAATTCTATTCATTTCCAACATTTCATGTCGCTAAGGGACGGCACATATTTCCTTAGATCGTGAAATAAATCGATATTGAGAAGCTTACAACACTTCCAAGCTCGTGAGGCCACTCAAATCTGGAAGAGTGCCGGTTAATCCGCAATTATGCAAGCTCCTGCAAATACCGATTTCCACCCAACTCATCATCTGTTAATATCGTATATTCTGCACGTTGACTACAAGGGGATACTAGCGGCTGACCCTGTTCTGATATGTCTATGTTTAATTATTACTTTAAAAAGCAAGCCTTGTTTCGTTGTAAAAAACATACAAGGCCACCGGACCCGAGAAAGAGAGCGGGAAACCTCTTGGGTGCACCCAGTGCAACCGTACCACCCCTAAAAGCGTAAGAATCCTAACCCTGACCCTTTCCTGATAATGGTGCTCTTCCTGCTGACAAGCGCAGCCTAGAAATATAAGGGCAGTACACATCATTCGTAATATGAGATTAGACTGCAGACGTAACTCACAGCTTCAGGAGCGTGGTGATATTCCCCCACTGGACAGGAATGGTGGCATTGCTTGCAAACCGGTTGTTGTCAAGCTGACTGCAAACAACATAAAATCCAAGTCACATGTCTCGTCATGGTGACATTTTCAACGTCAAATCACTCCGTCTTGCAACACTAAATACATTGCATCTGAACTTCATTCCTTCTGACGACAGAATTGTAATAGGAAACCTCAACCAAGGAACACACCAACACCAGGGAAGAATAGGTTGGATATGTTGACTTGGTGTGAGCAATTTACTTACATATGAGGCCTGAGTTATGGGCACTTTCAGATCCATAGCGGATAGCACTTACATGATGAGAAGGTTAGGTGCATTGTGGATCTCCATGGGCAATTCTCCAGTTATTTGATTGTTGTCCAACAGTCTGCATAAACGTCAAGGTATAAAATTGGTACTCTCGAGAAAGGCATCTCAAGCTAGTTTGCAATACCTGCTCTGCCAATTCAGTCAGAGAATGAATCCGCTCCTCATCCGTCTAAATTCCCTCCATACTCGAAGAGTTATCCTAATATTTCATGCTTTCAAAATCATCGCAAGAAATGGATATAAATGACAGGTGAAGGATGTCGTACATGTGGACAACATTTGGGAGACTGCCAAGTTCTTTTGGAATGCTGCCATTCAGACTGTTGTTGTTCATGTGCCTGCCTCCCACAATCATGTTAGCGTCAGTGTCCTTGTGATCGAAATACTGGAAGGCTAGGCATTGCACTTTGATTAGCACCACATAAGAGTTAACGCACTGGAACAGTTTTGTTACAAGACGAAGACGACAATTAGACTTAACGTTAGAGGATATGTTTTTGCAGTTGCACAAGGAGGAGTTTAGAAATCTATTGTGCTACACATCTGCAGTATAACAAAGTATCTACGACACTTTTATGGAAGTTCACAGAATTTAACAAGTCATCGTGAGTTCCTTACAGATGTTTTATATTCGTCAGTCCACCAAACGTATTCGGAACTGGTCCTGAAATGTTATTCTGGTCAATCTGAATCCTGTTCAATTTCGACAATGTCCCAAGCTCCGGGGGCAAAATACCAGTGAACTGATTTCCATTCAGCAACCTGTCAAAATGCCATTTTTTTCTTCAAACGCCAGACATACCAAAAATACAGCCCACTCATCATGTACGTTAAGATTTTTTCTGTTTTAGATGCCTCAAAAATTTACATCTAACTAACTGCATACTACAGTTGAGCAACTATGATGTGGTTTTTGTCTCCACACTAATCTGCGAGAGAAAAAACTTCATGAAGGCAGACAAGTCACTATTCATTCACTCAACAAGCCAGAGAAACACATTTCATTCACTGGAAGTAAATATTAGACGTAGGTACATGGAGTATGGACATCGAATCCCCTCCCATACCTCACTTAAGTGGAAGACACCTTACTCTCAGCAACTGAAAAATCGAACCCACAGCCTTCATCACAGATGTACAAATTTCAGGGTCGAGGATGTAAGGTTTGAGTGTCTTACAGAAGGTACAGATTCGTCAACTTGGAAAAAGATGCTGGAATGCTTCCAGTCATATGGTTCCACATCACGTCCCTGAACACTTACAGAAATGATCTCGGAGTTATGCAAAGACACTTCATAAATGCCAGCCACACCAGATCACAATAGTGGGTGCAACACAGTAGACCAGAATCTCGAGTATCTCAATTGAAACAAGCTTTAGGATAAACAACTAGCAACCGAAAATTCGAACTGTGCAGAAGATTTCAAATTCAGCGGGACAAACTGAGTTGATGTGCAAATTGCAATGCTCACAGGTAAATAAGTGAAGTGAGGTTTCCAAGTTCGGGTGCCAATGTGCCGCCAAGGTTGAGCCCGAACAATCGCCTGTAAATAGACATACAGTATATCAGCCACGGGGCGTGGTCTTCCCATGAGAAAAAACGAGTCATGAACAGGCTACGCACCTTTGATTTTTGCCCAGGGTGATAACCCTCACCCTTATAACAGTTGTTTCTAAATCACTTCCAATACTTCTTATGTCTTTATGATTTGTTATTTCACAAAGAGAAGTGACATGCTTGGAAAGATGTCCAAGAGGGCATTGAGAGGAATCTATTGATTCAATTTGTCTCCAAAATAGAAAAAAATTGCACTTTCAAATGTCATTTTAAACAACCAATTACAAGCAACATTTTTAAACAAGGGGCACCATTTAGACCACCTAGGTATTAATTGTCACTTCTAAATATATATTTTTTTTAATTTCTTTAGAAATATATATGCTTATAATGCAAAAGCAGCTCCAAAATAATGCTTCCTGAAAACAGTTTAACCTCTCCAATCCAAGTTCTAAAGACGGTGACCCCTGGGAGTACTACAGATAGTTGCCACCTGGAGTTTTTTAAACTAGATGGCGAAGATTTTAATTTCCGGATGATGAAAATTATGCTGTAGCTTAAGCTATACATTCCAACGAACTGTGAGTATAAACGTTATGAGCAACTCAATAAAGCTAAATCCAATGGCGAGGGTAGAGGAACCTACAACTCCGTGACAAACGTGATATTGCTAGGCCCCGAGGGTGATGAACAGAAGACGTAACTCCAACCTCCACAAGGGTTGTTGTCTTTCCAGCTAGCCAAATTATTACTCGGGTCTTGCAGAGTCTGGTGGAACGCTTGCAGGGCCAGAGCTGCACACATCAGCGCATGCATCACAGATAAAACTTCAACAGGAGCTTACAGCAATGTACAAAGGTGAATGAACTCTGTCCGGAACACCAATTGCATCTAGTTGTCAAGACATTTTAGATTGATGCCCGCATTTATGATCTCAGCGTTGTTCACATGACTTATTTACCAAAATTACCTGGGAGCAGAAGTAGGGCTAGGTAACCAGAATACTCTGTTTTCTCGACGCTAAAGTACTTCTTCCATCGCCACAACACGAACGACACGAGGCGATGATCACACAGTTTAGAGAAGACCATATCCCCCTTTATTATGGATTTTAAGACACTAACAACTAATGTACTGGAAATGAAGAACTGGATTTCTGACTACTAGTAGCTTAGAAGTGCACGGACACTCCATCGCTGGACATACAGGATACGGTGCTCTCATGAGCAAACAACGTGCTAGGCGCAAACGAGGGAGAATACTTTCCAAGCCCGGGGTGGCAACTCTTCTTTTTAGAACAGCCCTGTTCTTCTCTTCTAATGTACATCAACAATTTGGACCTCCAAAATTTTTTTTGAGAATTTATAGTGAGCGAAATTTCTTAAACAAGTTTCCAAGTTTCAGTACTGGAGGTCTTTCTCAATAAACCCAATGTGATGTAGAACAACGCTTGTGGTGTGTCGAACAACACTGGCCCGAACTGCTTCTGTGCTGTAGTACCGGGGCTGCAGATAAGAACTTCATAGAAACATTTACGAAAGGATATGGTGGAGATGTACTTACTGTCCGTGGGGTTTGTTGTAACACTCGAGTAAGTGACGGGAAGTATCAATAATAGCACCAGCAACATTCCGAACCTCGCCATGGCCTCTACGTCCTTCATACTCGCAAATAATAAGTCGGCGCTAGAAGCTCAAAATAATATATCTACTTTTCCTTTCCTGCAGAGATAAGCAACTTACAAGTAAACTAACCAATCTTTCCGACTTCTTACAGCCTGATACGAAACTTCAATGCGCTCAATTTGGCCGGAGGCGAGCTGCATTCGAGCCATTTAGAAAGTCCATGGGATGAGGTCCAGAGACATTTGATAACTGTCTTCCATGGTTCTAAATAATTAAGTTTACCTTACATCGCAAGGAGCACCTAGGGGCTCCTTGCACGTAGCGATGAACCTGCTGTCTGGTCTGAATTTTCTTCGACGCATATCGACTGTCTAACTGCTACAGCTCTGCACACAGACGCGAAAGAGAGAGTATAACCAAGCCTCAAGAACAAAGAAAGAACCTCCGGAGCTATGATGCGGGCTCACTAAACACAACGATTTGCACTTCCTTTCATCCAATCCATTAATCATCCGGATTTTCTATAAATCTCATGTCGCTATAAGTATCTTCTCTTTGTGTTCTGCTCCACTTTTTTTTCGTATAGATTTTTCAAGCAATTTGCACTTCGTTAGCAACACAAGAGCTCCAGTTACTCAGCTACAAGCTGAAAACGGCAGCAAGCACGAGACGGCACAACCTTTCTTAGAATTAAATAAAACCAAAACTGTCTTAACTTGTTACAGACGCATTCTCTTCTCATCTAATGGAAAGCTCCGTATACACCATAAAACTCTTCCTATAGTTCTCATATTCTTCGCCTTCAAATTTAATCGAGCTTCTACTTCGTGACCAACACAGAAGCTACTAGTGCACACCAGGAGAACTTTCAGAACATGAACACAACCAATTCTGTTTCTGTCCTCGTCAAGAAACACTCTCCTAATACAATCTAGCAATCATGCAGATACATCACAAAACTACGTCTGCCCGCCCCTGCCCGCTCACTACAAACACTTGGAGCCTTCCCTTGTGGTTCTGTTAGCGTTTCCTCTGACTTCAAGAATTCTCTTAGCTTCCACTTTGTGACTCACGAGCAACACCGTACAAGCTAGTCCTACCGCACACAGCTACAACCTCAAAAAGTGGCAGCAGCAAGCACGAAAATCCAAAACCTTCCTTAAAGTGAACACAACTACATAGTTCTGTCCTATTCGTCAAGACACGCTCAATGAACGGGGAGAACCGACCGCTAGTTACAGATGAACCGGTTGAGTTTGAGAAATAACCGGTTCAAGTTCAAGACTATAGGAAAATTACCGATAATATTTGAGGAAATTAGAGAATTTACCTCAAATGTATAAAGAATAACTGAAAGATGTCAACGTGTAACCGCTTAAAAACACTAGGATCCCGACCGCTTATCCCCAAAAATCTCCCCGGACACTCACACGCTCTCCCTTCTCTCATCCAATCTAGTAATCATCCATATTAGTGACATCACGACCGTCACTCTCCCGCTAAAAACACCTGGCTCCTTCCGCGGTCTGCTCTACTTTTCTTTGCCTCCAAGAACTCCCTCATGACCAATTAGGTTGTAGTAACTCATCTCTATTACATGTGGGTAGCGTGTTGAAGAAGAGTGAACACATAAGACATTAACAACTCCACAGCTACCAGCTCAAACCTACCGAAAGAGAGCAACTTAGCACGAGAAGCATGAATCAACACACCGACGTCAAGATTGCGCTCAAACTTTTCTTGCAAATGTTCTCGAATAAGTAAAATCGCCTGTAATTCTATTAGTGAAATTTTCCTCTTAAAACCTCCTTAATTTGAAGTCACGACACGCTCTCCCCTCTCTCATCCAATCTATCCATCATCCAGATTAGTGACACCACGACCGTCATTCTGCCCGCTACAAACACCTGGCTCCTAATTCCGCGATCTGCTCTACTTTTCTTTTGACTCCAAGAATTCTCTCATGACCAATACAGAAGCTACTACTCCACAACTACTAGCTCAAACCTGGCGACAGAGAGAAACCGAGCAGGAGAAGCATGGATTAACACACTGACGTCAAGATTGCGCTCAAGTTTTTCCTGCAAATGTTCCCGAATATGTAAAATGGCCTGTAAAAAATTCACTAGTGAAATTGTTCTCTGAAAACGTTCCTTAATTTGAACACAACTAGTTCTCTCCTACTCCTCAGGACACACTCTCCCCTCTCTCATCCAACCTAGCCATCGTGACTCCCAGATTGCAACACGACCGTCACTCTGCCCGTTCCAAACACCTGGCTAATTCCGGACTCTGCTCCACTTTTTGGTTTGACTCCAAGAATATTCTGCCTTCCATAGTGTCATGACGAAGTCTGAACTACTCCAGTTACAACCTCACTCCCTGAAAGAGAGCAAACCAAGCACACTGACATGAAATTGTGTCCAAAAGTTTTCCCCGAATATGAAAAATCACCTGAGTTTATTCGTCATTGCGTGAATTTGTTCTCTTAATTACAGTACATGCTGTGATTCTCGTAAGACTCTCCAGGATTTAGATAAAAGAAAGGTACAACGTAGGAAGGCACGTGCGGCAGGCGCGTCAAAGGTACTGTGCATATGGTGGAGGGCTTGTCTGCATGGCCGATGGCCATCATTGGCCGGGTGGGACCGCCGGGTGACCCGGCCCTTCACTGTGGATGCAGGGTGACGGCTACCTTCTGGTAAGGTTCGGCCGAGGGCGCTAATAACTACCTACAGCCTCCAGATATCTCCAAAAGTGGGCCAGAGCTACTGTAGATTACTGGTGCTCTTTGAGGCTTTGCTCCCGGGTAAAGTTTCATGGCCCACTACACTAAACTTGAGACATCTACTTTAGTGTAGGTTGCACTAAATTAGATGTATTGTGCACCATGGAGCAGGGTGAAAATGTAGAGAAACATTGTATAGTCCGGAATTTTTACTTATCCTAAATTGATCTTTGTATTCAGGTGAAAGATCCTCATTTATTATAGCCGGAGTCCAGTTGAAACAACTATGCCAATTGGATTTGTTACTCATCGGCATTGTGGCCACACCCGATAAGCCCCTGAAAGTATATGACAAGGTCCATCAAAAATCAATCTTGGATCTTATCAATTGTCCACGTGGGGCAAACTATGTAGTTGGAGGGTGGGGGTCAAGATGTTCTTGGAGGGGTTGTCATCGGTAAGCCGGAAATTGTATGGGCACCCTATTATGGTGGGGTGTTGGTCCAAAATATAGGTTTCAACACCTTCAAGTATTGGTTGACGCCGGGGATATTCAACTTCTTAACCACTCTCCCATCCAAGGTCATCAACATCATGCAAGGCTTTTGGCTTAGGACCATGCAAAGGGGACCTTGAATATGAACTATATGGTGGCCTAGGTGTTCTATGCTTTCATGGAATTCCATGGTTATCCACCATTTGGATTGAGCAATGTGAATGAAATGTCAACGACTAGGTCGAAGGTAGAAGAGCTTGCTCTTGATGCACATTGGGAATCTACCATAGTCCATGTTCTTGGGCATAGAGAAGGGAACCATTGGGTCCCTGGGACAATTCACACATTGAATTGGGACCCCGTTGAGGTCCTGAACCATGAACCATTGCTTAGCTGCCATGGGAAGGGTGGGCAAATTCGGGGGAGCTGTCACATCGTACTACATGTGATTCGGAGACAAGTGAGGGGGAGCACCAACACTACGCTTTATACATTGTTAGGATGAGCGAGTGGGGGAAGCTATGTTATGCTAGGTCCATTTCACATATTATTCATGCAAATTGCTCATGAAGGGAAAGAAAGCATACAAGGGAGGAGAGAAACCAATTGTCACACAAGGCAATTTGAGAACATTACACACACACACACACACACACACACAATGAAAGAAAATGAATGTTTTCTTATTGAAATCTATTTGTACAATTGGTTCAATATCCGGTTTGAACAAGTAGTTCAAAACTTCCTAAGTTGCCTACTCCGAAATTGATTTCGTGTGGTGAAGGCAACTTAAGGGTGACCTCACATAATAGACTCTCAGTAGTGGACATTGGGAGGAGTTAGGTGCGCAAAAATATGATACAACTGCACACTAACCAGACATGACCAAGGAGGTTTTGAGCGCCCAATCCAAATTGTGAGGATTCAAGGAATTACCTTGTCTTGGTCATGTCCAACATGTGTCGAAGCCTCCATCATTTGCACCTTCACCAACACTATAAGCAACTTGCTCTACATAGGTGAGGATTGGGCCCTTGTCCCAAACCAATCTCTACATGCACATCATGCATTGACTGAACAATTGATTTAGAATTAGAAATATCACCTGGACTTTGTGGACTTTCAACATCTAGGTCCATATCATCATCTGACGTAGTTGCATGTTCCTCATGCTCTTCCTCCAGTGGGGGTGGCCTCATGGTGCACTATAGAAGGGGGTTGGTTTATGTTGATCACTCAAAACTACTATGAAAAAGGTGGGGTGTTGCCTCCAACTGGGAGTGTGTCGCCTACACACTAAGGAAGTTTGGGACCAGAGAACTTTTGGGTGGCAACTTGAAACATGGATGGATCATCATCCTAGGGGCAAGGTGATTGGGGCATTAAGTGGGAGGGGGCCAAAAGTGTTGGGGTCCATGGGTCGTCCATCTGCTGCACGAGGGGATAAGAGTATGGATAGGGATAGGTGTGGTGAGAGATGTTGTAAGGGAGGTTGTTGCAACATGAAGGGTTGTTATGGGAATTGTTGCATTAGGAAGCACAGTGGTAGGTGCGGGAATGAGGTCAAGGGAGCAACCACCAATCCTTGAGCAAACATGCCTTGAATGATAAACGTGATGAGGGCTGCCTAGTCGATTTGAGGGTGGGCATTTTCCCTATCTAAGGTAAGGACCTTCAACTAGGCAACTTCTTCTTTCACCAAAAGTTCATCCATATTAGCAACCTTCTCCTAACAAAGCAAGTTGATCTTCCTCCTTGAGCCTACTCTCATTTGTCTATTTCTCAATCAACACCTTTGGCTTGACCCTCATCATACTCGCAAAGGCTGCAGGGAAGGGGGGTTTGACCTAAGCCTCTTTGCCAACTCCCGATCATCCTTGTCCTTGTTGAAGATGGCGGTTGTTTCTTCAGGGGCATAGTCATTTTAGAGTTTCTTCCCTTTCTCCTACTGCACTCCCGAAACGTAGCCATGGCGTTATTGGAGAACATATCCTTCTCATGGGGCACGTTCTTGCTAAGCTCATTCACAATGGTCGTCTTCTTCTTCTTCATGTTGTCTAACAGTTCCTTCATCGTGTAGTAGAATGGACATTAGCATTTTTGGTTTTGTAAACACAATCTTAGGATGATTCCAATATCTCTTGGTTGTTGGTGCAAGATGGAGGATGTATCTTGCCGCTCTCTCCATCTCTGTCTTATTGAGACCCTACAACATTAGGAAGAACTCCCTAACCACACGCTTCATCTCCTTGAATGTTGACGTCAAGCCAAAATGCCCTCCCCATGTTGGGGTCAATGAATTCCCCTACCGTAACACCATAGCAGGTTCGTTTATAAATAATTCCCAAAAAAAAAACGTAAAAAAACAGAAATTATAGGCAAAGAGAAACAAATAACTCTCAAATTATACTGTGATAAAAACGAAAAGACAGAAAATCAGGATTAGGGTAATGACTTAGGTTTAAACAAGTTGGGTCGCCATAACTGGATGAAAAACGCAATTAGAATGAAATTTCTGCACATCTTTCCCACCCTAAACACAAATGATTTTTAATCCAATAAATGAGAAGACGAATTTCAAAAAAATCTATTTTTGGAACGCGAACCTTAATTTTTCAAAAAAATTAAATATTCGTGCGGCAGGTGGCGAACCTGCTATGGTGTTACGGTATCTCATGCTTCTCAAACACCACTTTTCACTTGTTCCACACAACGTCCAAAAAAATAATCTAGTAGATTTCTCCAACAAGGTCGATTATTTTTCTATGAGTGGTAGGCGTTATCAATGGAGTTGGACTTGTTAATCATCTGGTACTTGAAGTCTTGTGTGCAACAATAGAATGGATTAACCAAAAACAATTGCATCCTTACATGGTCGGTTTGGATGGCAACGAAACTAGGAAAAAAAAAATTAAAAAATTGAAGCAAGAGGCAAGGGTGAGATTTTGGGCGTAATATTTAGGTCAATAGCATTCTAAACCATATATTCATATTTGGGTTTTAAATCTAGATATGATAAATAGTGTATGGCATGTTCACCCAAATTGCATTAAAAACAAAACACATCCACTTTATGTAAGTGGCATAAAGTGAAGGTTGTGATGGATCAAAAACATGTGTGAAATAGTCCCAAAACTTTTTAAAACAAATGGAGAAAGTTTGGTGGAAGAACCTATGTGGTAACATGCCAAGTCCAAGGTAATGTAGGTCCAACTCTTCTATAATAACGGTTATTAGAGTGTTCAAGTAACCATTATTCTACATCGAAGTAAAGTATCATAAGGCTAAAGTATCATTATTCTTTGGTGGTCTAAGCCCCCTTACATATTGCCTTGCCATGAGTTTGAAACTCAAAAGTTGCATGGAATATAATAACTAAGGCACCCTATACCTAGTAACCAAAGAGAACTAATGCAACCTAGTCAGGATGAAACCATATTGGCAATGGATATAGAAATTGCGCATAACCCATTGATAGATTTATTCAAAGTAAAGTCTTTTTGGACATTGGAACCATTATCATGACAATTTTATTCTTTGGTTTAGGGTTATGGGTTAAGTGCATATCTGATAATGGATTCCAAACCAAATTAATGCGACACAAATTAGATTACATGTTAAGTAAAAGGTGCCTTAGTTGGATATTTATATCTTGGAAACCACTTCGCATATGGTATGAAACACAAAAGTAGTCCAAGATGATTGGCAAATTCATATTGTGCATGTAGCCATGATTGTCTCATAGTTTTTGGAACATATGTGAAATTTTATTGCGGATCAGAACTTGAAAATTCTCATACTCATTATGTGGGCATACAGGTGCCTCCAATCATGTTTAGACTATTGAGCTTGTAATAGTTGGCATGTTTCCACCATGTAGTTGAATCTCTTTTAACCCCTAAGCATCTAAGATGTCTAGCCTAGGCTTCTCCAAGAAAAAAATAGCACATAACTAAGCTACATACTTTCATTTTTAGCTAATCATATAAAATGACCTACTATTTGAATAATTTAACACTTTGATGTTATTAAATATTTGAGTTCACATATGCAACCTGGGTGCCCTTGAATGCAAATACATACGTTGTATTTTGATTATCAATGTCTAGTATGAACATCTTTTAATTTCTCCTTGACATAAGACAATTATATATCAAGGTTTCAAACAAATATGTCTTTTGTGGGTTGATTCTTAAATCCACACCTAACCACGTACTAAGCAAATATGCTTGTCCATATTATTAATATGCTCAATTAAGGCTATACACCTCTTCAAATTACCGGTTATTCATCATAATATTTTTGGGTTTAGGAGTAATTTATTAATGCCAATAAAATCTTCACTTTGATGATGATTATTATGTTATTTATTTTTCATTTAATACATGTTTGGCCTTTCAAGTGCATTTGTTGTCATTCTCACATCATCTCAAGTAACCTTGAGCTGGACATTAGGGATCTAGTTATTGACTTAAACGTTTCAAAGACATTGGATTGCATACTCAAGATAAAATAACTATTAAACTTCCAAGCTAAATAGTGAACATAAATTATTCACTTTGGTAATGAATGAGAGTTTAATATAAATAAAACTCTCATATTATGAGGAGAGTGCCTACACCTTGATTTGTCTTGCAAATTGAAGTCAAGGCATGAATAATTGACTAGGCCCATTTAACCGTTCACTAGGGTCATGTAATGGTAGCATAGATGAGGTATATTATTTATAAGCGAACATAATTAAAGTTTATGTGGTGCAGCTTCTAATTGGTTGCCTCATAAGAGCTTTGACAATTGTCGTAACCAAGGAGTAGCATTGAGATGAGCGATTTAAGGTTAACTTATAGATCACCTGTATGTAACCCTAGCAATTCCATATTCATGATTAAAAAAAATTATTGCATTATGTTTAGAATATGTTTCAGACTCTTCACAAGAAAAATAGTTCCCTGTTATGACTCTTCCGGAACATGTGCAATCTCACTTATTTTATTGGTTATAGATGCCTCAACCTTATCTTGTGGTAATGCATGTTTCATATCATAAGAAAATGAGCTTGGTGTGATACATGAAGCAACTATGACCTAGTTTCCTCCATTATCTTGAGCACCTTGATTTATACCGGGTTAACCATTTAAGGCCCATGTCAAGCTTCAGGCACCTTTTGAGCTGCCTAGCTCGACCCCTCGACAGAACCCTTGCGGCAGAATCTTGCGGGTTGTCTCTGGTGTCTCGATCCTCTCTTCGGTGTCTCGATCCACCGCACTCAACAACCTCTCGCTAGTATCACAGCTTACATAGTGTGGTTTGCGTTGCTCATTAGGGTTTGCAGGAAGCTCCATGGGATTATGTGAGCGTGCGTTGGAGGAGTTAGTAGTTCATTTTGACCCATTTTTTGCACATGGTGGAGCCGTAGTGGTGAGCTGAGAGCAGGTATTGAGACTTCTTGGTCTGCGGTTAGTGCTCAATAGAATGGCACTCAGTTGTTGCGGTGATCAATACGAGGTATATGGTTCATTGGTTTGTGATGTTGCGTTTGGTTTTGCCTAGACTTGTGCGATTTGCATCTGGATACCTTCCCTACATTGTCAAAAGGGCAAGGGAAAACAGTAATGTGGTTAGAATCAGAGGATTTCCACAGCCTGTGGGTTTCTCAAGAAGCAAGCCGGTTACATGTTGTGAGCTTTAGGTTTTTCTTTATTAATTTGAGGTATGTTCTGTAGATTCCTCTAAAATCATCGGTATGCTTTCTGAAGTCAAGGAGATTGCCCACAATTCTGACGAGTGATATCTTGCTTAGGAATGGGCAGGGTGCCGAAACTATTCATTGAATTATTTCCATTGCTTCCGAACTCCTTATTCTCTGTAACCAAGTCTTCATAGTTTGGAAGTTTTAAGTCAGTGTTGTATGCGTGTTTCGTCATTTTGATGAAATGTTGTTGATCATGGTGAACAAAAAATGGGCAATTCAGTAGTGTGTATCCCTTTCTTTAGTTCAGTTTCCTTTTGATCCTTTCTCGTATCATTTTGTAATTTAGTCTGAGACCAGGTGGGTCTAGTGATGGGTTCAATAATATCTTGGTGGAGGCCAACCTTGAAAGGAAGGAGGCAGTTGCTCATCAACACTCATGAGCTTATATGGATTGTGTAGGTGAAGACTGTAGAACAGAATCCCTTAAAATTATATGTTACACGCGAAGATGACACTTTGATTGAAGCAGCCGTTGTCTTGGATGCCACAGGCCATTCAAGGCGGCTTGTGAAGAAGAACGAGCCTTTCGACACATGTTACCAAATTGCTTATGGTATTGTCGCCGAGGTAGACATTTCTTCCCTTCAAAAACACCTCTGGTTTTTTAAGTGCTACTTCTCCATGGGAATCGGATTTGTGTAAATATTGTTGTGATAATCAAGGTATGTGGCCCTATTGTTGGTACTTCAAACTCTAGACAATTGTGGCTTTTGGATCTGGTTGGGAATTGTGTCATCCTCTTAGCACTTCTGAATCACGAAGATTGTAAGATCAAGTTTCAGAGTCCGAGTTGAGATGCAAAAGTTAGATGAGTTCAAAGTGGAGGATTTGCTTTCTCTTTAAATGACCAAGATCTGAATGGTTGAAATTTTAATGTCAACATACCGTGTGTTCTTGATTATCATGATGAACATATCAGCTGTGAAAATGAGGACAAATTGCAATCCCTTTGAAATGAACTTGAAACATATAAAATTATTGTTTAATATTGAGGCTTTAATGAATCTCCTTTTATGCACAGTATTGATCCTGCAATGACTCCGCGGCTTGCAGGTTGAATGCATAAGGTGTAGTTAAAGGTCACCGAGTTTAAAGATCTTTTCTTTCAAGATTTGATGCTTTCAGGGTTTGCGTAATTCAGGTATGGTCACCTCAAATTTTTGTTTGGTGCATTATGTTTATCAATTAGATGTGAATGGGACTATTTGATGCATTATGTTAGTAAAAATGGGGTTAAATTAATATTAACTTGCACCCAATATTATCTTTCATTACATTTCGTTTTTTGTAAGGAAAAAATGAGTTCTCCAAAAACAATTTAGCTTCCTAGTATGCACTCTACACATTCAAAACATACATACATACATACATAGAAATGGTTATAAAATGCTTTTGTTTCAAAGCACATGCAAATGCTTTCAAAATCTGTGTTAAAAAAATATAATTGCATACATACATGTAGCATTAGAACACAACCAACTAACGCTAATCACAAAAGTTTGTTTAGGGTTTACACATTCAATTATGAAGCAATCTTTGTCATTGTCCAAGTTCAAGTGGTTAAAAACACTCAATACACAACATCCAACTTTTTATGCTTAAGTCTACACCCAAAAATTTTGGTGCAAAGACCCCAAGTGCCATTCATGATCCTCCAAGGTTATTACTTTCAAATCTTTCCTAAGTTTCTCTTCAGCTAGCAAATACCTAGCCATATCCTCAACACTTACCAATGTGGACTTTAGGTGAGATGCCATGTGGTCAATGCTCTCACCACTAACTCTTAGAACCAACAGGTGGAGGCAGTGGTCGGTTGAAGTCATCAAAGGAAGTAAGATCTTGGATTTTAACCTCCTCGGCTGAGCATTTTAAGAGTTTGCTGGGAGTTTAAAATAAAATCTAGGTCAACCACACGCATGTGCTTTTTGGATTCAAGGTTGGGTTCAACTAGTGGCATGACATATACATATGAAGAAACTCTATTGAGCCCCTCACTATAAGAAAACGTTGTTTTTTTGGACATAAAAAAAAATGGCAAATCGCGTTCGCTTTGACATGGAAGTACTCCTCTAAGACGTCACCTAAAATCCGTTATGAAGGACATGGCAAAAACGCCCAATAAACATAAATAACATGCCGAATTTCAGCATGTTTTTATGTGACGTCATATAAAACGACATCTTCCATGCTCCCGACATAGGGGCACGTGGAGGGCACGTGGCCTCCACGTAGGCAAGTTTTAAGCGGGCAGTGCCACAACGGCAAGTTTTGCATTTGTTCCCTTGTTGACGTGGGGTGTCATGTGGACCCCCTTTAGAAATGATGTGGACCGCCAAACTGCTGACGTGGCTTTCGTTATCGCTGACGTGGGGTGTTACGTGGACCACCTTTGGAAATGATGTGGACCGCCAAATTCTGACGTGGACATTGTGTTCTGTGAAGTTATATGTCTTATGCGCGATTTGGCAGACGTCCACTGGGACAGGGAAATGTCATGTGAAACACCTTGGTCAACGCGGATATTCAATTCGAAGGATTTTGGGTTTTGTACATTGTTATGTTTGACGGCCTATGTGACATAAGAACGTTTTCTGGGGCATCATGTTGGACATTACATGTTTTTACGATGTGGTGGGAAAAACATAGCATGTGTGACGGTGAATTCTTGGAGACACCATCCCATTCATGAGAACATCGTTTTCAACATGGGCTTGAGTTGGTGTGGATGTTGGCCTGAAATACTCAATGACAATGCAGACACAGAGTCTAAGGGCTATTAGATCTACCAATTGTGAGGGGGTCATCTTTTAAGGCATCTACATGAATCAGCCTCAATGCCACGTGTTGCACATGGCCATTTAACAGACATAAAGGACGCAAGGAACAAATATTGTAGACCAAGGCGTTGCAAAATATAAAAAGCATTGTATTGATTGAGTAAACATTTTGCGACCACATGGATGCTATTACATATCGGAAACTAGTCCACCAAAACTTAATGCTTGTTTGCAATGTCAAAGTCTACAACGGCTATTGTAGTACTGCAAGGCTAGCTAAAACATGCTTGAGCCACTCCAAACTTCACGATAGGCATTACTGACGATGTCTCATTTCTTCCGTTGCGGCTGCGGTTTCGTACCACCCCCTACCTGCCACATCCCACCGCCATTCACAATACACCATGACATGTATTAGTGGGTTTCATTCCATATACGTGCCATACATACACTGTGCGCATGTGCACTTGTTCATGTCGATGCTCCCGCAAGCAAAGGGAGTCGACCCAAATTGACATACATGCATTGTTTCCCTCACCTTCGGAGGAATTTGGGGAGGTTTAGGCAAACCAACCGCTTTTGGAGCATTGAGTTTCACCATTGCTGATTTAGCCGCGCTCCTCCCAACGCGGCGAGGTCTGCCAGCTGACTCTTCAGTTGCCTGTACATCCTCCTGCCATGTGCAACCGCAAGGGTGGGAAGTCTTTATGTCAGAGTAGATGTCCAAAGACATATCCTGCCGACAAGGTGTATGTCACGCAGAACATCATTGAGGACGTCAACATGAAGAACGACTTAGCCCAACGTTATTAACAGAATGCCCTGTATGAATTTCAGCATAGGGTCTTGGTCGATGTTACCTGCTCCGGGTTGGCAATGTCTTCGGGCACATCCGCAATGCCCTCAACCTCGGGCTGCCCTTCGTTGACCTCCTCCACGGCACACATATGCACATCCTCTGATTCGGGCTCTGCTACGTCCTCAGTTGCTTGTGGATCAATAGATTTTTTACCCTTTTCGTCTAGGATATCCTCAATGATGGACGCTATAACGGTGTCAGCGTTGTTGTGGACTCCTTCGTTGTTTGTGGCAACCTCGGTCGCAGCGTCTTCGGCGACGTCACAGGGAACATGAACCTCAGACGCCAATCGCGTGTCCGCAGCGGCCAAGGCGGTCACTAGTGCGGCGGGGACGGGATGATGTGGCAACGTTGTGGGTTCTGCCGTGGTGGACGTCATAGCAGATGTATCCAGAATCTTTGCAGATGACGAAGGTTCTGTAATGTCCTCACCTACATTCGCGTGCTTTTTGCCCTGATTCTGAAGAATCAACTGCATCATATCCTCCAGGCGTTTATGGGACGCCGTCACATTCTCCCCGAGGCGTGTGACGCTGCCCTCCAGCTCTGACACACGAGTGCGCACCTCATCTATCTCGCGGCCATGATTTGGTTTCACCCTGCGTTTTTCCTCCTGTAGGCGTTGGTATTCTTTGGCGACTTCTGCATCGACCTCAGCATCATACGGTGGCCGGCCTTTCAACATCGTCTGCAAAAACCGCAACCCTTATTTTCGATTACACGTGACAAAAAAAGCTTGACTAGAACATGTGAACGCACCAAGTGCCACCAAAAGGCCAGCCTCACATGAATGTATGCTCCAATGAATTCAAAAATTAAATGAACATCTTCCACTTCAAGTAAACACTACCCTGAGTCAGACGCAGCTCATAAAAAATGACGTCGTTCTTGATGGATGAGGTTACATATACGGACACAACTGATGTCGACACCAACATCTGTTTCAACAAAACCTCGCTGGTTACTTACCAATCGTGACACGACTTCCCTTTCAATTGCTTTCATCTGAGCTGTGGTCGACCCTTTCCCTTTTGAGATAGTTCGCATGTGGTCAGACTTTACCTGCGCGGCCTCGGTACCGCGCATAGATACTAGTGTCTTCCAGTGCTCTGCATCCACGTCAGCTGGTTTGGCGGCATTGTTGTCAATAAGCTGATTTAGTCTCCAACGAGTGTTGATGAGGACCTTTGTGATGATTGGCCGCATCCACTTCTCGCAGACTTTGTCGCTATGCCCGCACAGCTGCCACTCTGGTGTGCAAAGGATACCAACAACATCTCATTCTTAGAAACAATGATTGCTCATGCAGAAAGAGGGATTAAAATACAAACGCATTGCCGTCGCAGTGGATGTTCCAAGCGACGTCTTCGTGTCCCTGCACATGTTCCTAGCGATGACGGTCTGGACACATATCTGAAGGACCAGCGTTAATGTTTAAAGAGACATGAGCCCAAGTACTTTGGCATAAATCATGTGCTACGCTTACCTGTGTACAAGCGGCGGAATAACCGCTTTTTCTCATGCCGTGGTTGGCCTTCCCACCCCGTCGTGGGATCCAAATCCTTGGCATACTTCTTGATATCGCTGGCGAGTACGGCCTTCATTGAGCCAAAAGGTTGTCCCTATGCGTCCAGTTCCACTCGTTTCTTCATGCCCGTGCTCCCTTTCGTGATGGTTTCCGCTGCGAGGTTTCCACCGCATCACTGTTGCCTCCCTCAGAGTCTTCTGTGTCCGAATGTGTTGCGTAGCCTCGGCTGCACACACCACATTCCCTGGATCATTACATCCTATCTGTGTGTAGATGATGTCTGAGATAACGTCAGGGCAGCAACATACATTCAGGTGTTTTCCTTAGTCACCGACGCTGGCGTTACCAAACGCCCCCTACCCAGTTGGACATCAACATAGACATCCTCGCGTCCATGCTGTCAGGTGTTGGACTTGTTTGTGACTCACTTAAACCAGCATGCGAACCCTACCCAATTTACCCAAATCATTCATCCCTGGATCATTCGCTCTGCCTGCAACGAACCTACACTACACGAAAACGTGAAGGTAGCCAACTGAAAACCAAGTAAACTCTGTTGGAAGTAAGAGGAAATTGGAAATGGCGATGAGGTTGCGATGGAATCAACAGTAATCAAGTGTGGACAATTAATATCAAGTGGAAATTGTTGGTATGTGAAGTGCCATAAAGTCTTGGCACATGGTGCCTTAGCCAACCACTTTGAATGAAATTTATGCAAGATTTTATAATGTTGTAACTAATGTGACTAATACCCCGGTTGAGTATTAGTCACATTAGTCACATTAGTCAAATCATTCCATGATTTTCTAAAATATTACTTTATTGTATATTAAATTGCATGCAAGCCATTCCTATGATAGACATGACACAAACCAACACAATAGCATAAACATTTAGCCATTCTAACCGTTTCTCAATTTAAAATTGAATTAAAAGTTGAATAAACCAAAAAATAATAATAATAAGTCACAAAATCCAATGCCCATAAGAACTTGCAAAATTGAAACTTCTTTAATGTGGCAACTACCCCAAAAATTATCACAAAATTAGGCCTCGGGGTGTGAGAGTTGTGCAAGATTTTATATTGATGTGACTAATGTGACTAATACCCCGGCTGGGTATTAGTCACATTAGGCACATCATTCCATAATCTTCTAAAATATTATTTTATTGTATATTAAATTGCATGCAAACCATTCCTATGATAGACATGACACAAACCAACACAATAGCATAAATATTTGGCCATTCTAACCATTTCTCAATTTAAAATTGAATTAAAAGTTAAATAAACCAAAAAATAATAATAATAAGTCACAAAATCCAATGCCCATAAGAACTTGCAAAATTGAAACTTCTTTGATGTGGCAACTACCCCAAAAATTATCACAAAATTAGGCCTCGGGGTGTGAGAGTTGTGGAAGATTTTATATTGATGTGACTAATGTGACTAATACCCCGGTTGGGTATTAGTCACATTAGGCACATCATTCGATGATCTTCTAAAATCTTATTTTATTGTATATTAAATTGCATGCAAACCGTTCCTATGATAGACATGACACAAACCAACACAATAGCATAAATATTTGACCATTCTAACTGTTTCTCAATTTAAAGTTGATTTAAAAGTTAAATAGACCAAAAATTTTATAATAATAAGTCACAAAATCCAATGCCCATAAGAACTTGCAAAATTGAAACTTCTTTGATGTGGCAACTACCCTGCCATCATTAATTTTCAGGTTGGATGTCAACATAGACACTCGCATGTCTAAGGAGATGCACCCGGTGACGCAGACAGCGGCGTCGACGCAGCCAAGTGAGAAATTCTTTGTGGCACACTTAGAGCACAAACAAACCCTACCCAGTACGAGGAGTCACATGTAGGTGCCGAAAGGCAAGTACAGCCTATGCCGAGGTGAGGCGACAGTGTGAAATAGCGAAATTCAAATGCGACAACAACACATACCTCCAGGATTGTTGTCGATCACTCATCCCTTTGCTATGGTCGCCCTCTTCTGCCTCCTCACCCGAAGTGCTCACCTCAATTACCCTGCTGCGCTTCGGAGGAGGTGAGTGACGCTTCACCTGTGCTCTGCATCTAGAGGGCGGCACGCTCCTCACATCCTCCCTGGCCTTCGACCTCCTCTCTCCCGCCGCTCGACTGTGCTGCCTCAATGCAGCAACATCCACATCGGGGGGAGCCATGGAATCTGGAGAGGTGGCCTTGCGCTTCCCGCTCCGATCGCATGAACGCACCATTTTCGACTATGGGGGGCGGCACAGGAGCGTCGAAGAGAACACCGAAACAAAAACAAAGGACGCATGTGTGAGCATCTGGGCGTAATGAGGAGGACGGCGTGACCTATGCCTGCGCGGAGTCCTATAGCCGAGCTCTCCTATAGACCTATAACCGTGGATGCCACATGGAGCGCCCTCGGCAGAAGCCCTAAGGGCATGGAGGTTCCTATGGCCATATGGGGACCCATAGCCGCAATAGAAGACCCTTGTCCGTCCGGACGCCAATACCGCCATTGCCGAGGAGCTCCGGCAGTGGCGACCGAAAAATTTGAGCATCCCTCAAAAATCCCCCTTTGTTAATTGTAGAAATTATGAAGCACACGTAGGCTAAGTTAGATTCACCTGTGGCGCAGGTGGATTGTCATGTATGTTTCTTGATGGAGCATCTGCCATGTGGTTTTCACTCCTAAACATTTGGAGCAGGCGTGAGCTACGGCGGCAATGTGCGGGTTGGGTGGTGTCGAAGGTGTTGAGTTTGGTGGTAGATGTCGTCGCATTGTTCTGTGTACATTGTAACACCAAATTGGATAGCACATGTGCTGCCTCGGAGTCATCTGCGTCCACCCTACACGCTTGTTGGAATGTGTCGGCATAGTTGACAACCCTAGCCGTCGCACGTGCTGCACGCGACATCGCCATGTTCCCGAGTGTTGCGTTTTCACAGCAGCAAGGAAGGTTCACCGCCGTGCTTAGGGTTTAGAGGATGCCCGCGAGCCTGCTCGAGCTCTTCTGGGGCATCAAGTTTGAAGGATACCCTATGGACACGTGGGAAACTGACATTTACATGGGTTTTTTACTCGGGTGGTAGAAACCACTGTTTCCACAGATGTCATGTTGGACACCCAAATTGGCGTGTGGGTGATTCTCACAAAGTGTGGTGTTCATTGAGCGATGGACTGAAAGTGTCATGCCACCGATAAGATGAATGGCAAAGTGACCTCCACAACGAAAGTCCTCCGTGCATAGTGATTTCAGTGGTCATTCCAAAGAAGCGAGGTCTGGAGAGTAGGGGATGCATGTGAGACCTAGCGCTTTGCGCAGATGGTCTTCAATGGCCAAGGAATTCTACACCAATCAGAGTCCACACATGTGTTTTTGTTGAACACCCAGCGGGTAGTGTGGGAACCTTCATTTAGGTGTCTTGGGAGATGTCATGTTCGACGTGTTCTCAGCAACCCCGTCGGCATTGTGGACACTAGCGGTGACATGCACACATTTGATTTGCACGGTATGGATGCATCTTCAAGGAGGCACACACTTAGGCAGGTTCAATGGTGGACTCTGCGAACATTGACAGCAAGGGTGGCGATGTGTGTGGGCTAAAGCTAGGTTGCTGTGAGTCGTGGTTGCTACACGACCCTCAAAGTATCTTCAGCGGGCGTTTTAGGGATTGCAACGGGGGAGCCATATGGGCTCGGCGCAGCGTCGAGGTGCAACCATTCGTGTCACTGAAGATGGTCGCACGCTACGCCATGTGCCTATTGGGGACATCATACTTCACACGGAGTTGCGCGTGGCGACGGAGCATAATGTACGATCATTTAGGTGTCCTTGCAGAGAATGCAAGGGTGGTCGCAGGAAAAGCATCCAAGTCATAAGACAACACCACACGGCGGTTGTTCGCGATCCATTTCTGCGTAAGTCTTTACTAGGCGGAGACCCCCCAGAGGGCTATCCACCGGGTGGAATGTGGATCGAGGACATCTGTTGTGACAACGATGTCATAGAAGACATCCCAACGGACACAACACGTGTTCATTTGGACGTTGACAATGGAGGAGTTGACGAAGAACAACCACCCCCCCTCCTGGACGAATTCCACGAGGTCGAGCGGCAAGTGCTAGAGGCCAAGGACGAAGGACCCTTACATGTGGAGGACGAGGAAGACATCGACATTGAAGACGAATTGGACGGTTTGTACACGGAAGCCACCACGGCATTGTACCCGGGCTCAAAAATGAGTGTAGTGTCAGCTACAATCATCATCATGAACATGTGCTCGGTGTTCCGCGTGAGCAACACATTCACTGACGAGTTGTTTCGTTTTTTGTCGGGTGATTTGTTGCCAGTGCCCAACAAATTGCCAAAAACTCATTATGCGGCTCGGAAGAGCATCCGCCGGCTGGGTTTGAACTACAATAACATCCATACGTGCCCCAATGGCTGTATTCTATTTGACGAAGAATATGCAACACTGGATGTATGTCCGAAGTGCACGCAAAGACGATGGATAGATGGCAGCAACAACATTGCCGTGAGAGTAATCCGACACTTCCCCCTAATTCCAAGGTTCAAACGGATGTGGCCCTCGTCTGAGATAGCGCGTCTATTGACAGGCCACACCAAACACGTCAGTACTGACGGCATCATGCGTTCAGTGGTCGACAGTCCGGCATGGAAGCACGTCAACTCGGACATCGCGTTCGGCAATTTTGGACGTGACGACCGGAACATGCGACTGGCTCTAGCACTGGATGGGGTGAATCCTTTCAAGCTAAGCAACACCAACTGGTCAACGTGGCCGGTGTTGATTCTGATTTACAACTTCAACCCATGGTTGGTGACCAAAAAAAATTTCATATCATTGTGCATATTGATTTCAGGAAAGAAGTCGCCGTCCTCTGCAAATATTGATGTGTTCATACGTCCACTATTGAAGGAGCTCCAAGAACTTTGGCATGGGGTGGAAGCACTAGACTTCTCACAACCGCGGGGGAATCGCACTTTCACCTTGCGTGCCTTACTTATGTGGACCATTTCCGATTTCCCCGCATATGGTCTCATTTCTGGTCTTACTTGTAAGGGCTACAAGGGGTGCCCTTGTTGTGGACCAGACACGGATGCGAGGATGGCAAAAACAGGGGACATGTTACCAAACAGGAGCATTAGGGGCTCCAAGATTGTATACGGAGGCATTCGTCGATACTTACCACGACACCACCCGTATCGCCGCAATAGAAGATTTAATGACATGCAAGAACACCGTCCGAAGCCAAAGGTGATGACGGGAGGGGATGTCATTCGGTATGCAGCGTGGCGCGAATCATACCTACAGATGGGTGGGAGAGAGAACGGACCCAACGATCCTGTGCACGCCACAGGTGTGAAACGATTGAGCGCTTTGTACGAGCTGGATTACTGGAAGGTGAGGCCTATATGTCACTCCATGTTTGGCGTTCGCGTTCAATGACAATGTTTAAGTAGACACATCGCCTGCAAAGCCAGACGCGTATGACGGAAGGACATCCACAACGACGTCTGACGAGGTTTATGATGTTCTTGTTGGACATGGTACCCGGAGGTCTTATAGGAGTTAGCGTGCACTGCGTTGGCTTTACATTGATGGTACATGTCATGTGTCTTGTGCAGCATTTGCTAGAACGGCACATCCTCGATGTCATGCATTGTGAGAAGAATTTGTGCAAGAACATATTGAAGACTCTCTTGGGCATGAATGATAGTCCCGGAAGCAGGGTAGATGCTGAGGACATGGGCATCCGCCAAGAGATATGGTTGCAACCCCCCCGGCGAGAACGTGATGGGTACTATATGCCGCATCCTCCCTATGTATTCAGGGCAAATGAACGCACACAATTTGTGGGAATCGTCTCCAACATTCGGACACCCACAAACTACGTTGGTAGCATTCACAAGCGACTTGCGGATGGCAAATTGCAGTACATGAAAACACACGATTACCACGTTCTGATGCAGCAGGCAAGCTTTCTCAAATTCTAGTACGCCATCCTGTATCAATGCGGCTTAGTTGTGAAGGCGGACAGCACTTGACGTCATACAAACGTGGTTGAGGTGAGGTCGTCCATGTAGACGTTCATCGGACAGTGCTCCAACAGCGATGCATGCTTATCGTTGTGTTTTGGGTGATGTCTGTCAGGAGGAGACACAATGTCAATCTGAACTACAATGTGACGCATGATGTAGATTTTACCTTTGGCTATACGGAACATACTAGACAAAAGCGTGCACGTTGCTATAATTAAAATGAGCAGAGTTTTCCAAAGACTTTGCGCCAAAGAGGTGAGGGAAGGAGACGCACAGATTATGATGTTGGACGTGGTGATGGCGACGTGTGTCTTGGAGAAAGAGTTTCCTCCGACATTTATGAACGTTATGACGCATCTTCCCGTGCATTTGGTGGAGCAATTGTTTACGTGCGGTCCAGTGCACTGTCGGTGGATGTATCCAATAGAATGATACATGAAAACATTGAAGGACTATGTGAGAACACTTGCACATCCGGAGGGCAGCATAGCGGAAGGTTATCAAATGGATGACACGCTAGGTTTTTGCACCGAGTACATGCATCAGTACAGAGGAACAACACATCGGGTATGGGATGTTGAAGAAGACGCAATCATGAATGATGAGATTCTCCGTTGCAACGCACAATAAAAGCGGAAGATGTCCGATGAGTTCCGCGAGTATGCACATGCATTTGTTTTGGACAACGCCTCTTCCTTGGAGACTCACCGAGAGTGAGTGGAACCCCTGAACATGTGTCCATGCCTCCATGTTTTATATTCCCTGGCATGCTTTGGTCACCCTGAGGATGTGTTGGAGACGGTGTCCCTTGTGACACCGGTATTGACAGAGACCGTTGCATCTGATATACGTGTTGATGTGCAATCTTGTTACGCGTTCATTTTTATTGCTTATGAGGTGGACACACAATCGCAATAACTTGACACTTGGTTATTTGTAGGGAATACATGGCGGCTAGAGTAGAGCGCTGGAAAGAGAGGGAGGAATTTCAGCGCATGTTTCGCCGCCGCCATCCTTCCGTGGCAGTGCGCTACCCCTCGGAACTGCAGGATCTACCACGTTTTGCATCATGGTTGACGTCGCGGCTGACTTTTCAACGCCAGGCAGGCGAACATGTCGACGATGATGTCCTCCAGTACGCGCAACCTCCCGAACGATATGCTATCTCACACCGGAAAATGTATGCATTTGGCATGCACTTCCGGGTCCGTAGCACTGAGGGCAGCCTCGTCACGCGTGATTCATGTGTTGTGGCCTCTTTCAGACGGCAAGTACCGTGGGGCTTACGAAATGGGGAACCCATAGAGACAACCGAGGAGTATGTGGGTTACATTGAGGAGATTTTAGAGTTGGACTATAGAAACCATTGCACGACTGTGCTAGTATGCGATTGGGTCCGCACAAGCCAGGATTCTCGACATCCAAACATCGAACGGGATCGGTATGGCTTCACTGTTGCCAACTTCAACCGCATGGATGGCAAAGTGCACTCAAATTCTTTTGCATTTCCATTGCATTGTCAACAAGTCTTCTTTTCCAACGACCCGACGAGGCCAGGATGGAAGGTTGTATGTCGAATGGACGTGAGGGGTAGACGCGGAAAACTACAAATCGACCACCCTATGCCAAACATAATAGATGTGGGAAACGACGCTGACTTCTTGGGTTTACAGCCACGGCTGGAAGACGTGGAGCCCACTAGGGAGCCTGCAACAGACGGCGGGGTGTACATCCCAGCAGCAGCAGACGATCGTGGGCCAGAAGACCATGAAGAAACACAGTGAAATGGCGACGACCCAAAGCACCTGAAGCAACGTCATAGCGCACGTGGCATCCAATGTACCGAAGAGTGTCACAACGCATGTCATGCAGGACAGGAACCCAATGTCAAAGCTGACGTCTACTCATGCGTCCATAGAAATGTCCACTACAGTTGACTGATCAACGATGTACCAACGGATGACAATATGTTTCGCGCATTATTTTCAGCATGAGCGGGTGTTCATTTCACTATGTAATGTGGCCATGAGCCTCTGGATAAGAGCAAGAAAAGTTCCACGCATGTATTTTCGGGTTTTATGATGAATAAAGTGCCACATTTTTCAATGATTGGAAGATTCTTCGTGTATTTGAATTTAAATTATAGGCCGCAAGCTCAAATGAACACATGAAAAACTTATAAAATTAAAAACAATGTACGCCTACAATGTCGGTACTGCCACAAACACAAAAGGGAGTCGTGCCCTTCATGTCTTACATTGTTTACCGAAGATGTGGACATTATGGCAAAGACATAAAGACACTATAAACCTCAAAAGTCTTTGTTCTCTTGTTCACAATCAGAAAATATTTCAATGGGTACGGGGACAACATGAAGCTAGCAAATCACCATATTCAGCGATTATGCGGACTTTATGTGGCATTCCCTAAATTGTTTAGGAAGAAGCTCCATTCCCATAGCTAACCGCACATAGCTGCCCATTCCCCTACATTTTTTTTCCCGGGCAGCTCTGTAAGTCTGCCCATCGCGACCAGTGTGACTATACATGCACAGAGGCTGACCTGTGGGGATGACGTGGCGTGCTTATGTTTCTTGCACACGTTGCCGGAGAACGTCTACATGATTGAAATGACATCCAACAAAACATGCCCGTCCTTCACAACATCTACATGTCGTGCATAATTCTGTTACATGTTTCCTGCAACATCCATTTAAATTTACAATACTGAGCGCATTTTTTGCCGGACACAGTGACATCTGTGAAAACAAAACCCGTTTACCTAAAACGACCCCAAAAACGCAGGTTTCTTATAGTGCCTTAAGCTTGCGCTTACTTTCAACATCAAAGAATTGAAAAGGCCAATCTACCATATGGTTACCTTGAAGTAGTGGTCTAAGTTTGGCATGTGTCGCTCTCAGGACACTCAAAAGGTCCAATAAAGTTTGGAATTGGCAAGTGAGAACATTTTCAACTTTAAAGACATTGCAGACTTGGTTTGAGATCAGCAACCTCACAATAACCTTAAGTCTTGAGTTGCTCACACGAATGTCTCTTGTGAATTGTCACCCCTTCCTTTGCATTAAAAACTAAATCCAAAAAATGTGAGAAATCACAACGAAATCAAAACTATAAATTCTACCCATCTATCAAGCAAGCAAAGAATGGAAATTAGGAAAGATGAATCTTGAGGTGGGCACACCTTAGGGTGTGACTATTCGCATGCACCTACTCCTAAACATTGATCAACCAACCATCAACATCCACCAAGTTGGGAAGAAGGTAAGAGTTTGGACATATGTGAAAACTTCGGAGAGCTCTTGCAAACCCTAACTAAGAACTCATAAAGCCAAACATAATGCCCAAACCCTTTGGAACCCCTTCCCGCATGTAACCCATTTGATTACATCCAACTACAAAGCTACATTCATGAGATGTCATTCATTGGTGCTCATCCATAGTGTGGAGCCCCTAATGTATGTTATTTTAATTCCCCACCTTGCTAAACCATGTGGTATGTTAGTAATAAAATTTCTCTAACATGATCAATTTGTAAACACCTTAATTTATTTATACCATGGAGTACAACATATAACTTTGTCTTTGTGACAAGCACATGTTTTATAATTTGTAGGATGCAACTTTAAAGTGAACCCTATAATTTTTCTCAAGTAGTTTTCTAAAATACATGAGTGACCCCTCAGGACAAGACTACTACCCACCACATGCCCATCCCACTTGGTATGACATGATGCCAACAACCCTACCCAAAAAACTCTCACACATTTAAGAATCCGGACTTTATAACTTCACCCACAAGCTAACAAAATTTCCAGCCATCACCACAACCCATAACACTCCCTTCACCTCTACCCCACAACATTAATAAAATGCCCAGATGATGTGTTAGGGGAAGGGGTCCACCTCATATCAAGCTCAGAATTTGGGAACTAAGTTTTCTTGTATCAACTAGCATCATGGGCACACAAAAAAAGACTTGACCTTGGCCTTTTACATAGGACATAATTGCAACCACCCCTTTGAACCACGCAATCTCAACATGTCCACCCCAAGCCACCCCCACCCTCACAAATATATATATATATACAAATTTCCCAACACCCCCATCCCTCCCACATGTACAGTCCTTCACCCCCAGGAGCCTGAAAACCACTAATAATCACAATCCCAAATCAACACCCCACCAAACAAATCTTATTAAGAGTGTTCTATATTGGTTACAAAGCCCTCCTATCTACATGTAGGCAATACTTTTAGGAGTAGAATCGCATGTTGTAAGCCCTTTCGACAAATTCTAGAAAGTAAGGGGCCTTAATCACATTGGTAGTAAAACTATTGAGGTCCTTTTTTAAATTATTTATCCTATCATTCAACACCAAAATCAAAACATAGCTCCTCATCACTACCATACAATTTTTCTGTGATATACATACTTGGAGAATAACTTCAACACACACTCACTCCAAGAGGTAACCTAGTATAAATTCTTCATACAAAACTCATTACACAGAACATTGTTCCTCTTCTCCTTAAATCTCCCACAAGTCCTAGCCTAATCCTACTTCCTATCCTACCCAATCCATAAAACTATGGTCCCCTTTTAATGGAACCTTCTATCCTATCCTTATATAACCCTCCTTCTAATCCTTATCTATTGATCCATACCATTTCTCTTACCGTCGTAAGAATAAGGCAACTTTCATCGTTCACAGTGCATTTGAAAAATTCTATACGTCTCATATCTAATTTGATATGCCAAAAACAAAATAAAATCACATATGAATTCCAAATCTTATAGCACCTAACACACCAAATTATCAAAAATTCCCGTTGCACTTAATTAACATAACCCACAAAGAACACATCTATTTTGACATATTTGGGCTTCTTGGGCGTTTAGGAGATCAGGGGTTGATCAGTAAAACTCATGTCTAAATATATTCTATACTTCAATGAAATACAAAACTTTAATAATCACTATACAATTTTGAACAAATGTTACCAAACACACACTATATGGTTCATATTTAGATATGACACCTTATACATCTTAGGTGCACTTCTACTTAAATAGCATGAACCACACTATTTTTTAGCATTCACATTTTTATATGAGTGCAAACCATCTCAATTCTTAAATCTAAGATAATTTCTACTTACAAAATAGTGGATGTGTACATGTGTTTACCACATGAGGCATTTTGGTGCTCAAAGTAGGGCGTATTGTGCAGTTAATGAATGTCAACAAATTTTTTTGTGTCATGTAAACCATTTTTTTTATCAATGTGCATCACACTTAACCACTTGTCACGAGATATTTTAGCATTTAGAAGAAGATGTGTTATGAAGTCAATCTATGGAGTCATACTTTTTTCCACTTGTCACCACCTTTGTCAGTGGTGTGCATCACATCATGTAACTTGCCATTATCATACTTTCATTAACACATTCATCATGCCAAACCATGTAATACAACATGTCATTTGTAGGTTTGTTCATGTGACATTGTCCACTCTAATTTCTATCTATTTTAAAGCCAATGTCCTACACTCTATTTGTGATCCACACTACAATATACATACAATTTTGGTGAACCTTGGTCATGGGTGTGTCATTTAATTGGATGTTATGTGTGTGTCATGATATGCATGACTTGTCTTTTAGTAGGAGGTCTCCCATGTCATCTTTTGTGTTTGCCATTTGGTGATGGCATGATCATTTACATGGATCGATAATGACTACTGAGGGCCACATTAATTAGAGGCATAGTGTACTCCAAAATCCACATTGTTCACAAAACGAAAGGTGTGGATAAGTTTGTAAAACATTTCTTGAAAAATCAATAAATGATATATTAGATTTTCACAAAAAAAACACTACCTTTGATTTTATTTGATTTTATCGGGGGGGTGCTCTAAGGTACCTAAAAAACCAAAACCTAGCAAGTTACCAATCTAGTAGCTGTTGAGGTAGATATTTGAAGCCACAAGGTGTATGACCGTGATACACAATGTTGGCTTAGGTTCAATGTTGGTTTGGCACATGCAACCCCAACCTCACTGTGAGCCCAAAATGGCGCCCACATGTGTGGTTAACTTCAAAAGTTATTTGGAGTTGGTCCTTTTTTATTGTGATTGCTATTTCAAAATTGAAAAGAGTGTAACCCTTGGGTTTAGTGTGTTTTTGGGTTAACAAGTGATTTACGTCATTTGTATGTTGAGAGAGGGTTAGTGTTAATTAGATTTAGTTAAAGTAGTGGTTGTTAGTACTTTTGTTTTTAGAAAAGGGGATGTGAGCTAGGGAGCTTAAGGCTGGGATAGGTGTCCGAATTAGGCGTGGAGGCTGCCCACATTGGGATCGGGGGTTGGTTGGATTAGGTTGTAGCCTTGTCCGAATTAGGTAAGTGGCAAGCTTGCAGGGCGTGAGAACTCGGAATCCTCGGAATGGATCAGCATCGAGATAGGCAGTGGCGGCAGCCGCTAAAAATTCTTTGGCTTCTCTTTTCGTTTCTCTCCTTTCGAAGTCCCTGGAGCGCTGAGGCTGGCTCCGAAAGAAGGCGAGCTAGGATTGCACCCTGGTTTCGAGAGAGCTGAGCTGGGATTGAACCCTGGTTCGGAAGAAGGCGAGCTGGGATTGCACCCTGGTTCGGAAGAAGGCGAGCTGGGATCGCACCCTGGTTTCGAGAGAGCTGAGTTGGGATTGCACCATGGTTCGGAAGAAGGCGAGCTGGGATTGCACCCTGGTTCGGAAGAAGGCGAGTTGGGATCGCACCCTGGTTTCGAAAGAGCTGAGATGGGATTGCACCCTGGTTCGGAAGAAGGCGAGCTGGGATCGCACCCTGGTTTCGAGAGAGCTGAGATGGGATTGCACCCTGGTTCGGAAGAAGGCGAGCTGGTGTGAGGCCAAACCCACCACCCTTAGGTGTCCTAGTCCGGGTGATGGCTTTGAGAATCACACTCAATTCCTAATACCATAACGTGAATTGCTATATGGCTCTCATGTCCAAGGCACTAACTTCATCTTAACTCACTTGCTTTATTATTGTGAGCATCGTTGCTCGTAGTGGAATTCGATTTCTCAAGGGTCCAACCCGCGGCCTTGGCCACACATGCCCTTAAAGAGATCCCTCTAGACTTCTTGATTTTTACTTCCTTTATCTTGTCCTTGCTAGGATCCTCCACAGTCTCCATTAATTGTGCATGTAATATATTCCAACCAAAAAGTACGAGTGTTTAAAAACACTTGCCTCAATGGGTAACCATCAACACATTTTAAAAGTCCCACACACTTCTACTTTCCTAATAAATCCAACTCTACCTAAAAACCAAGATGGCATGCAAGAATCTAGTATGGTCTAGCAATCCCAAAAGGGATTATCCTAACTACAACCCCCCTAGTAGCCTAACTTATTAGATCTAACGAACTAACTTAAGCCTAGCCGAATTACATTCCAGCAGCTGAGCTGCTTAGCTTCAAGCCCAGTCGAAGTACCTTCCAGCAGTCCGCTCTTTAACCTTAAGCCCCAGCCGAAGTACCTTCCAGCAGTCAGCTGCTTAGCTTTAAGCCCAGCCGAATTACATTCCAACAGTCAGCTGCTTAGCTTTAGGCCCCAACCGAAGTACCTTCCAGCAGTCAGCTGCTTAGCTTTAAGCCCAGCCGAATTACATTCCAGCAGTCAGCTGCTTAGCTTTAGGCCCCAACCGAAGTACCTTCCAGCAGTCAGCTCCTTAACCTTATAGTCTTGGCTGCCCTTAATACAACCCCTCTCATCCACTAAACAAGGTCTTCTAAATTCTTCTTCTCTTTTCTTTCTTTTGCTTCTAAGTCATGAGCTAATCTAACACACTACTTTAACTAACTACCACCTAATCACTACATGCAAACTTAAGCTCTAGAGCTCCCTCACTTGGGAGGCCTTGAGAGAGAGAGCTCAACTAATTAACTTCACTAAAAACTAATGTCACACACACGTGGCTCAAGCTCTTTAGAGCTTGCTCCCTTGAGAGCGCTTGATGGAGAGAGAGAAAAATGAGAGAGAAAACACCTTAAGTAGTAAAGAGGGAGAGAGGGAGAGAGGGAGAGAGAGGTGAGGATAGGGTGAGAGGATTAGCACCTCCAATCACAATCCTTTAACCCTCTCCTCCAAAGTAGGGACTAATCCCCATCCACCAAGCTTCCTCCTTCCTAAACTAACAAAGTGGATCCAAAAGTGGGCATTTAACCCGCGGAGCTCACCTTGCCTCACCTTACCCTTTACTCACATAATCAAGGCATCCTCTTATTGAAATCAAACCTTGAAATAACTACACAACACATTCTAATGCCTAAACTTAAATCCACACCACACTTCACTCTTTTTATGTTTTGTGAATAGTGATAACACCTCAAAGTCAAACTAAAATTGGTTTCGAAGAGTTAATCACCACATGTGGGCACCATTTTGGGCTCACAGCTGGGATCGCACCCTGGTTTCGAGAGAGCTGAGATGGGATTGCACCCTGGTTTGGAAGAAGGCGAGCTAGGATTGAGCCTGGGCTCCGAGGTAGGCGAGCTAGACTGAGCCTGGTCTCAGAAGGCGAGCTAAGCTGGGTCACCTGCCCAGTTGATGGGCGATGACGGGCGGTGTCCCGGAGCCAAACAGTGCACAATTGTGATTTTACTACCGGGACTGAAGTTCACTAAGTGTAGGGAGGGGGTAGGATTAGTGTTGGGTTATAGTGTAGGCTAGCTAATTGGGCTAAAGGTGAAGGGTTAGATTAGGAACTTATATTAGAGGGAAGTTAGGAAGCCACTAAGTGTACTTTGGTGATATTAGGAAGTGCACCTTAAGTGGAAATTTGTGTGTGGTATTGTGAATTAGTGTGGGGAGTGCAATAAGATAGAAAATCATTTTTCAGTGCTTGTACTTCCAGTGTGGAATAAACCAATGTGTCAATATTGATGTGGAATGCAGTGGAAGTTGCTATGGTTGAGGGAGTGGAATTTTGTGAGCAATGAATGTGAGCTCTAGGCCCCCACCCGGACTACGACGCTTAAGGGTGGGTGGTTTGGCCTCACACTCACCCAACCTCAATACCTAAATATCATATGATAATATGAATAAAAGAATAACCACATTATCACCTAAACCTCAACCTCAACCTCAACCTTAACTTCAATAACCTAATATCTCAAAATTGGGTAGGTTTTGGATAACATCCAATATTGAGATTTGTCACCTAGCATGGTGTCGAGGACCAAGCCACATCTTGGTTAATTAGTCCTATACACTAGTTAGACTTCTTACTTAGTTATAGGTCAAGTGTTATGTTAGTTTAACCTTTGGGGTAGTTACCCAAGGTAAGAGGGTTGTTTGGGAGTAATTATGCCTTGTGGGGCCTTACCACCTCATGGAAGGTTCTTATCCCCTTGTTATGGGACCCACCTAGGGTTTGGACTTGGGCTTGGGCGTGGAGGGCTCAAGGCACGGCGACTCCCTCGGCTTGGCATTCTTGCCAAATCGAGTCTTGTAGTTGAAAGAGAGAAAGAGATAGAGAGAACTCACAGTGTAGGGTTTGCTTCAAGCACGGCCGATTGTCATATGAGTAAAGCTTATGGATTATCTTTCTTCTCTTTCTACACTTGTAGATTCTCCTTGTTTGGAGTGAGAGATAACTCATCTGATTGAGAGTGTGTAAGTGATACACTTGTATTTGTTTTATCACATGTTTTTATGACTATATTTTTCACACAATATGTTATGTATAGCGATGTGTATTTATAAGACAAATCAACTTGAATAGCCCCCTCGTGCTAGTGATTTTTAATCCAGCTATGTATTGGTGATTTGTGATTCCAAAAATCTAAAATGGAATCCTTTGTGAATATTCCATGTGTTGAGAACTCTTCTTTCTAACCCTGGTAAAACTAAGTATCCTTACCAAGTTATAACCTCCTTGTCATTCCCCTTGCTGATTAGACTATTGGTTCTTGTATGACTCTTGGGCTTACCCGTCCTATCAAACACGCTACTGGTGGGTACAAAACTACTACAGCTACCGGGTATCCATCACTTAGGAAATTACCATCCTTGTTCCCTATGCAAGCTCATGACCGGCATATTCTGATTACTAATACTACCAAGTACTTCCAGCAACATTGAGACCACTAACCAGTCACTCCCCTTCCCAATAGTTGACATCAACTCTTAGTCCTAGTAGTTGCTCCCCATTTATTAAGTGTTCTATGGGAATAGTTATCCATTATTCCTAGTAATATCCTAAATAGCTACCCCATTATTGATTGCCATAGTTCTCCCAATTACCGGGTTTGACTCTACCTTCCCAACACCCATCGTTTCTTAATCACAATGTCCCTATCTTCCTTGCTACCGGCATGCCAGTTCCTTACACTATCTACCTATCACCTAGGGGTTTGAATCTTCTTATTACCTCAACCGATTTGTTGCACTAAATATGATATTTAGTGTCACTTACTATTTGGAATTACGCAATGCTATATATATTTATTGTATATCTCATATTCACCAAATAAAAATGTTAAATTGGTTGTTTGGACATTATAGGACATCAACAACTTTGCTTGGTAAAAAATTACATCAATGATCAAAATATAAAGCATTGTGTAAATCCAAATAGTAAGTGACACTGAATGTCAAATTTAATGTAGTATTTGGTTTGATCATATATAACTAGCTTATAAGGAATATCACCTCCTACCTCTAGTCTTTTCTCAACTTTTCAGACCCATTTATAAGGCAATGTTAGCAATACTAATTTGGGATCCCAACACTAAAGATTCTTGACATGGCTAACTACATGTACTTCATCATAACAAGGCCAACCACTTGACAACCTTGAACTTAACATGCACCACTCATAATACAAAAGTCACATAACATCCTCACTTGTTTATTCAAAATAATAACCACTTCCAAAAACCTTCAAAGCACTTGGTCACCTTAGACATTGTTCACTCCAAACTTAAGTACTTCTTCCTACTCTTATCTTGACTTCCTACTTCTAGTTCTAACCCACCTTCAATAACAATTCTTCTTCACTAACATCTTCTCCCTTGTCCTTATCTAATTCCTTTTTTTGCTACTAGCCCTTATCCTTGCCTACTGACTTCTATTTCCCTGATTAATTCTTAAAAATAACTTCTATCTACTGCTAACTTCATTATTTCTACAGATGAAATAGCCATAATTATCCTAAAAAATCCTAAAAAATGAAGAAAAATGCCAACTTTTGGATGAAAAATTGTACAACCATCCATGTGTGGCTTTGGTCACTTCAATAGTTGTAGCCCATGCTCCTCTCTTGAAAAATTGAAATCAAAATCACTACCTCCGGCTCGAAGCTAAGGATTCATATTGACGAATTTATTAAATGCCTTTGCGGACACAAGAAGCGATTTGGCCCATTACTCTGCCCAACAACCTCCCACCTACCGGTCAACTTCATTCATGGCTTATATATGAAGCTCATCATCAATCGTGGGCCAATAATTCATCACCAAAAACATCACATACAAGGCTCGTGTGTGTCAAACTTTGCCCAAAACTTCACCTCCGGGATCGCTTTTGAGCCAACCCCAATCACTTACGTTTCCTTTACCTAGGTGATGGGACCATGCCATGTATCATACTTGAAAAGAAATCTAAGTCATTTATCATCAACAATGTTGCATCTTCATGTGGAGGTATCTAAACATTGTCACATCCCTTATCCAACAAAAATTATATCATCTATGAATACATAGCTTTGTGTCTTGCTTGCGCACAATTATCTCCACCATGCCATTATAGTATAGAACTCCAATGTGCATCTAATTTAGTGTGGTCCACACCATTCACCATCAATTCAAGTATATGACCTTGCAACCATATGGTAAGGGTGGCAACCAGAGAAGGTGCCATTGGACAATGGTTGTTCCATGACGTATCATGAAAGCCATAAAAAATCAACAAAGCATTGACATAAAGGTTCACTAAATCGTATACAAGTGTAGCTTGACCCATGCATGGACTAGGAAACTGTGATGTCAACGTAAACTCAACCATTGTGAATGTGAAAAAGAAATAGGTTACTATAAAGTATGAAATTTTTTTTTGGATGAGTCGACTATAGAAATAACATCAAAGACCCTCAATCAATCTAGTGGAGTCGTGTTGAAATGAAGTGGCCCTCAACCTAACACGTGTAGGCCGAGGACCTGTTTATACCAAGAACCCCTTCATCTACAATAGATGAATCTCTCTCTCTCTCTCTCTAGGTTGTAGGTTGGCCCCCTAGTGGAGTCCACGGTACTAAGTTTTCAATAGGTGTCATTTAATAAACACATTATTTTACAAGTGCCCTTTTAGAAGTAGTGTTAGCATTCAATCAAATGAAGCACATACATGACTCACCGACATTCTTGAAATCTGAGATGTCTTTATAAGAAAAAATGTATCCATTTCATTTCACATGGTAATGTAAGCTCTCATTTAATGAACTAAAAGGCAATGACATGAGTGACACAATTGTGTTATAGCCCTGAACATGATGAGCATGATGAAGCTCCAAAATTTAGTGTTAAGTTACTTGGCCCTATTGTGGCCATTGAACCATATTGCAATTTTTTGAAACATGTTAGGATTTGCAAATCATAAAGATTGTCATTTCAAGTTGTTGAATCGTGGTGGAAATGCAAATGCGAGAAGAGGTCAAAGTGAAGATTCTTCTTTTATTCAAGCAATCACATAGGTTCTTCCAACTAAAATAAGCATTGAACTTGTGATGATGTCTATCTTTTGAGCACATAGTCCAATCTCATCATGACATACATCTTTTTGGTGTCCGTTTTTAACTACCACATAACACCTATTGCATACCTTAGATGGGAAATTCAACAACGTGACTGGATTGGATGGTTTGAGTGCTTTCGTAATATCTTACTACACTGTGTATGGTATTCAATGTCACATGCATAATAGTGTCACTTACCCTATTTTTAGGCGTACGCTAGGTTACTAATGGTAAAAAACTTCATCATTAGTGTGACCTCATGACACATGACATTCAAGTGTGCTTACCAATATCTTGGCATGACTATGTTCATTAGTGTTTATGAGTTGTATGCTTATGTTACACAATGGTTTACAGGTTGACTAAAAGTGTACAGATATGATACTTGGCATTAGTAAGCTCAAGAATATATCCTTGCATACTAAAATGTAAACACATGAGACTTGTCATGAGTATGCTCAACAATATCTTCCTGTTGCATACTGAAATGCCAAACTATCATCTCAAGTATCCCAATGTGCTACACTAAATGTCATAATATAACTAATTTTCACTTAAAAAATACTTAAGTTGATGAATAGTATCATAGCAGCAATTAGCGGACATGACACTCTAGGCATCTAGTTTAAGCCCTTTACAAATAGTGTACATGACACTAAATACCATAAACAATGTAGTATGACATGTGTCGTCTCAACACTTTTGTACATGTGGATCGGTTGAATGGTGGGGCAATAGCAGCCAACACCACCCAATTGTGTGTTGTATATTAGATAGCTTAACCCATTGCCGTACCCAACTGTTGAACCCATTGCCCCCCCCCCTTTTGTGGTCCATGGCTCATTGCACCCATGCATATTGTGTGAATTGGTAAGATTTAAAAACTAATAAGGTAGACATGCCTAATTCCAACAAAAAAAATAATCATGATACCTGTATTTTAAATGGTATGTGGTTAAGTGTAGATCTAAGGACAAACACCAAAAAGACATGTGTTCCCAAGAGATTTGACTGCATGCTCAAAATATGCTAACCATTCTATACTCAATAGTTCACATGATTGTGGGAACCAATATGACCACTAATGAGCACAAGAATATTCACTTTGGTTATGAATAGGACATTCGTATGAGCTCCAAACACTATGAGGCCAATGGCTATGAGCACAATTTGGACTTGCTAGTCAGCTCGCACTAGTTGCGTGTTTCATATCCTACATGAAGTGGGCAAAGAGAGAAATTTCTCGCAATAACATATCTACCTTATGATGTGTACATCGATGTGTGTGATTAGGTTGACCCATGATATTCCACGCTATGTTGAATATGTATTACCATAACAACAACATACATGAATTTTCTTCTATTGTGGTGGTTGTATAGATGAATATACAAAACTATAAGTTCGATATGCTTATGACCTAAGGTAATTTGCAAGGGTAAAGAGTCTACCAAATTGCATGATGTAGTAGATTTTAGCAAGTTTGTAATGTGGCCCTTGTTTTCCCTCTATAAGACCTCTTAATGACTTCTTATCTTAGATGTCGCACGTTACACCCGCTCGCATGTAATATAGAGGTTGTTGGATATGTACGTGGCACTTTTGTGGGAATCTCCAACTTTGTTGACATTTTGGGCCATTGGATTGAGTTAGGATTTGTTTCATCCATTCACTATATAAAATGTCAAGTTACATAAGTGGTGTAGAGATGCAAAAGTTTTGAGAGGTTGAAGGGGATATTCTTTTGGGATATGTAACGTAAGTGGGGCACCAATCACTTGTAGAGTGAAAAAACAAATAAAGAAATCACGGAATGACCTCTTGTAACTTTCACACCTCATCTCCGACTTTAAAACTGGGGAATCATGATCTTCATGCTTCACAATTTCCAGGAGGACGAGACAATTCCCGATTTGATCCAACGGCCACGATCGTCTTTAGAGTTGGGAGTGCCCACAATATTGTAAAGAACTGACATTGTTCAACGCGGTGATCGGAGAGATTTTTGGGCATAACCGGTTGAGATTCTAGTGTTTGCAAGTCCAACCGGTTACATGTTGACATCCTTCCGTTTTCCTTTATTAAATTGGGATATATCCTTCAATAAATCCCTCTAAAATGATGGGTAATTTCCCTACAGTCTTGAACTTCAACCGGTAATTCCTCAAACTCAACCAGTGCATCTGTAACTAAGGGGCGGTTTACACTATGGACCATGAAGTCGTCCCACGTAAGAGGCCTATTTTGCGTGGGACGACTTCATGGGACGACTTCCATGGTCCGAGTTACTAAAATATTAGTGTTCATGGTTCATGGGCCCTTCACTAGGTGTAAACCAAATGTGGACCATGAAGAATGACCATGCACCAAAAAGTGGAGGTGCTGTTCTTTTTAATACATGCCCAAAAAGGGCAATTTTGAAAAAAAATTAAGTTTGATCATTCCTTGTCTTCTCTTGGGCTTCACTTGTCTTCACTTCTTGTTAAATGTGTCGAAGATGTGGCTTGCAAATCTTCTCACAACAATTTTTTTTAAATAAAATTAAATGAGCAATTTAATTTGTACATGCTCAATGTAATTTACATGTGACATGTACCTTGTGTTGTCACTACACTAAATAGGATATTTAGTGTTTGATTATATTTAATGTTGTTACCACCCTACCTTGCTCAAGACTAATTTTCAATTCTTTGATAATTAATGTTAGAAGATTTCCCATGGCACTTCTTTTGACTACCCTGATCTACATCACTAAACCACTACAGATTTTTGTTTTTTGTTTTGCAACTGCATTTTGTAAGAATATTGGGGTGTGTAATATACCGTTGGAAAGGTATTTTCAAGACCTTTCCAACGGTATATTACAAGCCCCAAATTCCAAACATTTCATTTGGTAGACCAAAAAAACAAATCTGCACTTGAATTCTTGAGTTCTAGATGTCCCGCGTTGTTTGGTGAAACACGTGTGAGCCGGTTTAAGGGGTAGGGCAAGGTAGTGCTAGTATGTCTCATGGGCTGTGGTATAATTAAGGCGCTTAAAAGGTAGATTCATTAAAAGTTTATTGAAATGGTATTTCTCTGACATGGGCCCTTGCCTTTTCCTACCAGACCACCTCTCTTGCATCTCTCAACGCAAAACCCGTTGGACCATGTCAGTGCATTTATTAGGCCTTAAAATTTATATTTTGGGGACCTCGACCTCCATGGTCCCTCTACCATTTTTTCCTTAGTGTAAACCGAAGTTGTCCCGGGAGAACTTCAACAGCCAATCAGCTGCCTTGCAGAGCCCTGGTCCAACTTCATGGTCCATAGTGTAAACCGCCCCTAAGTGCCGGTTCTCCCCTATCATAGGGTAAGCCCTCATTTAAGTATACCTCCCTTAGATTGCACACAGAAGACCCTTGAGAATAGGGCTCTGACTTGGGAGTTGAAAAGATGGCACTCCTTGCATATATATACACAAGCTCATTTAAGAGTTGAATGTGCACTTCGAACGTGTACTTCTTATCTGTACCAACTATGTAAAATGACGGTCAACAAACTGCATTGAATTAACGCAAATCGAGACTCAACATCCTGTGCAAGTGATGAGATCGCTTTTCAACGTCTCATGGCTATGTATATATAGAACGATGCCAATGGTTTGGTTTGCATCATATATTTATATATATATATACTCACTAATGTTTGGGTACATTTAGGGTATGTTTACACCATGGACCATGAAGTCGTCCCAAGGCCCTGTAAAATTTGTGATTGGTTGTTGAACTCCTCTTGGGATCACTTTGGTTTACACCGAGGACAAAATGTCAAAGTGACCATAGAGTTCGAGGTCTCCAAAAGAACAAACAAGAACCCATACCCCCTCACATAACAAAAGGATACTAGGTAACACGACCTCTACATACAAGGGTTCACCTACCGTAAGGTAGGCAGTTTACCCTATCATGCATCAAGGGGACTCTTGAGCATGATATGACCAATGGGCTCAAATTCACGTCTGATTGACTGACGTTGAATTTTCTTTTCTTTCTCCAAAAGACATATTTTAAGGCGTACAGAATCCCACTGACATGGTCCAACGACTTTTGCGGTGGGAGAGACAAAAGAGGTGTTTTAGTAGAAAAGGCAGGGGCCCATGACATAGTGATGATGTTATAATATTTTTAAAATATATTTTGGAGAAGAAAAGATGAAGCCAAGAGAATGGTCAGATTGTTTTTTTTTTTTTTTCAAAATTGCCCTTTTTGGGAAGATATTAAAAATATGAACACATTCACTTTTGGTGGATGATCATTCCTCTTTGTCCACATTCGGTTCACAACTTAGTGAGGGGCCCAAAGGCTTTGCGGATTGAGTTTCTAAGAAATCGGACCATGGATGTTGGACCATCAAGTCGGACCATGTAAAAAGGCCATCTTCCATGGTCCGATTTCATTGTCCATGGTGTAAACTGGCCCTTAGGGCGGGTATACGTTTGGGTCCAAGACTAAATGAAATTCAAAATCGAGCAATCCTATTCTTTGGGAGTAAATTTTTTGGACCCAAGGACTTTACATTAGGATCCAAGTTTATGAAATGACACTAATGTGGTATCACTTCCAGCCAAATCTCATCGGTCCACCTAAAACAAATACTCCACCCAATCTGAAAAACCAAACTTTAAGCATGGGTTTAATCTTGAGTACTAATTAAGGGGTGTTTTTGGACCCCAAGTTTCTTGGACTTGGATCTAATGTAAACCCACCCTTACACTAGGGTGCCTTGATATTAGAGATACATGTTCTTGCATGAACATTTTACCATCTTTCCATATCTTTCCATATCCTCCCATATTACTACTTGGAAGATAGCGTTCCAAAAGTTCCACCTTTCCACTGTTATCGACTCCTCACCAAAGGTAAAGCCAAGGGGATTGGAAAGGAAAGAGTCCTAAATTTGTCACTTTGCTCCAACAACAAATCAATCAATTCGAACATATGGTGTGGTCCCTCAACATTGTCCACTTTCACTTTATGCTTAAAAAATTTGCAATTGAGAGACCACAACATATGTTCACATTCGGGTCCCCACCATGGCACCAAGAATATTACTAGGAACCAATGGCAATTTCATACATTTTGTCACAGTCACTACAATAAAAGATGATATTTAGGGTCACCAATTCTAATTGTCTTGCTTGATACTAATTGTAAACTGCGGTATAGTGTCACCAACACTAGCTGTTAACCCAACATTGTTTGTCATTCCTTGTAATTTTTGGGGGGATTATAGAATTATAGTGTTGCAATTACTATCACTTACCAAGTGATTTTCATCCAAATTTCAGTCATCCATGACAATATTTCATCACAAGTTGTTGACAAAAGGAGCCAATGCATGAACTCATCCATCATCCATGACAATTTTCTCACTTATCATACGAAGTGTCATCCGAAAAATTACCATAGTGACATAAAAACATCATATGACACTAAATATCATATTTAGTGCAGTTTTGTGTTAGACCCGCCTCGTCTTTTTTTTTGAGCCTAACATAATATTCAATAATCATGAAACATTATCCATTGGCTATCTTGTAGATTTTCAATCCAATCAAACTTTTTTGCTCCTCCATGCCTTCAAAGTCTAGTGTAAAGTGGACTTGGACCATTTGCATAATTTGCAAATCACAAGTCAAGGGCCCTCAACATTATACAACATAAATGACTTTACTTGGTTAAAACTTACATTCTAAGCAACAAAAAAAGTTATAGCATTGCGTAACTCAAAGTAGTAAGTGACACTAAATACCATAAACAACGTAGTGTTGATATGGTAACTTTGTGATGTTAACTCAACATTATGTTACACTAACCATAACACAAGTGTGAACCGGGGTAAAAACACCAAAGACACACACATGTGTGACCCATACATTATGACCTCAAAAAACAAGGCCACCTCCGTATTTAATTGGTAGCATGTAGAATATATGTGGGCTCACATTGACGAGATTGACTTTTGTCCGAATTCGGTGGAAGCTTCATTATTTTTCTACACCTTTCAAGCTCCTTTTTTGAACCGTGTCTTTGCTGTACTCTTATCCACAAGGTCGCCTCAAATCTAAGCATTTTTCTTTTTGTCTTTTGTTCTTTCTTTCTAGCTACCAAGTACGTACCTAGTGAAAGGTAGAGATGGGTCTTCTTTGGTTAATTTTTGTTGTTTGCTATCTTATACTCCCTCCGTTCCAAAATGATTGTCCTACCTTCAGGATTTTTTTGTCCCAAAATAATTGTTAGGTTATCCGCCAAGTTAGTAATTTGAGGCTCAAAGTCAAATATCTATGCGCCAAACTTTCCTCATCGAGAAGTCTTTCGATACCGCAACTTCCAAGGGCGGTTCGGAGTAGTTGTTGTTTTCTATTTTAAGAGTCGTACTTACAACTATTCGGTCAGTGGTCAACGGGCCTTAACCCTCACCAAAGTTAGGAACACAATCAATCATTTTGAGATTGAGGGAGTAATACTCAGATTTTTTTGTGTGTCTGCACATATGTCTCAAAAAAGCCAAGATCAATCCCATGAAACATTGAAACTAATCTTGAATTGTTGTAAACGATCAAATCTTACTAACAATGAACCATAAGAAGGTCACATAAGTTCCCACCCTAGTTATATTGACAATCAAACCTAGAATAATGTATCAAGTTTTGAGCACGTAGTCTAATCTCTCTTGAACATGTTTTCTATTGTCCGTTCTAAGATCCGCACCCACCACTTAAATATAGGTGTTCGATTAAGATAAGTAACCAAATTAGGCCCACTAACCTTAGTACAGAACAAGAACAATTCAACTAAACTCTTTAATGATCCACAAGCTTATATCCATCTACCAAGGAGAGTACCTTTAGATTGCTCCCTGCTTCAGGGCTAGGGTGAACCAACCCGTACATTGGTTCCTTGGAGGCAAGGGTTTAGGCATCCAACAAAAAACGAGTGTATGGGTTGGTTCGCCCAAATCCCTGCAGTCATATATTGCCAAGAACCGAGTCAAATTCTACTACATGGAATTATAGTCCAACATCCAAATACATGAACATGAAGCAGCTTACGGTAGTATAGAAACGCATAAAGTTTCCTCACCACCGCTTCAAGAGCCAACCCTGTTTGTGCGAGTACCGAGTTAACATTTTTTTACCGCCTCTCGAAATAGATCAAATAAAATACACCAGTCTTTCTTTCACCGACATGAATGGGAGACTGTTTTCCTTACATCGATCGTGTTTTGCCAAGATTTAGGGTAAGCAATGTCTTTCTTTCGGCCTCCTTTCTCTCCAACTCAGTGCTCATTTGAAAAATGGTTGGAGAGAAACATTGCTCTTCCCTACATCACAAATTTGCATTTTTTTATATGGGTATGCGTAACTTGTGAGTTGTTGTTTATCTGCTTCCTTCTCCTCTATGTCCCACAATTATAACTGCTGAAGATCCTCTCATGATCTCGGATCCATTTCCAAATGTTTCTATGTAATTGAAAGGGGTCCAATCTCTTTCTTGTACACGACAGTCTTGCGAAGGACATATACAAGTCCAAGGATGAAAGTTGGATTATTTAGAATTTTACTACGAATGAATTTGATCACGTCTATGTCTAGCCAACTTATGACTAGTTGTAATGCTCCGTAGAACAAATAGATCACTATCAATAATAATCAATGTAGTAAGCAATAGATAAGTACCTAAACCTAACCGAGGATTTGTGACTAAGACTAGTCATACATGTAGGACAATCATGGTTAAATGTAGTCATTTTCTTTATAAACCGATGACTACATGTAGTCATCAAGAATAAACAACTTAAAACCTACATACAACGTGGATGACATGCACGAGAAACCCTAAACCTTAATACATCTGCCATCTATTATAAACACCTAAATTGTAAATCCAAACCCACTATTTAAGTTGTCATTGCCAATCATTACCATGTCGGCGCGTCCACGAGTTCCTGCCCTAATTGCTTATAGTTGGAGGGTTTGTGTCTAACCTAATCTTGTGAAGATTGGGCACAAATGACATAATCAAAATGACGAGTTGGCAAAGAAAATTTTACGTTGGATGCTAATTACTAGTCCTATATTCTTCTATAATGTCCTTATAAATTATCCCTTTAATTGTTGACAACAATATATTCATAATCCCCCTTGCACATTGAAGATCTTTTTCATTAAAGCCACTGCATACCCTATCCCCGTAGGTTACCTACCCTATTACCATGCGATTTCCTTGTAATTCCGTGGCCGAATACCTATTTCCGTGTCCACTTCCCTCTTTGCTCCAGTGTGTTGTTCTTTGACCTTCATTTGTTCTTCGGTGTTCTTTTTTTGGGTCTAGCGTGCTTGGTCCTCTCCTTCATCTCCTTAGTTGAAGTTTTGTTGCTACATTGAGGTGTGAAGTTTGCTTCTAGGTGTCTCTAACCTTTGAATCAATTATTGTCCTCAATCGTTTGATCATTTACTAGAAATCCTCAATCGTTTGATCATTTACTTTCCAATGGTTAAATGTATATGACAAGCAATTGGAGGTATTTTTGGTGTAAGTAGCTAGAAAACTTACTGCTACATCTTCCAAAATATAAATGTCACAATCTAATAATAATTAAATGTAAAAAACGGATAAGAAAGGTGATTTTTGTATAGATTGCATATTGTTTCAAGGCTTTCATGTTGGATGAATGAGAGGTACACTATTATGCAACAATTTGGCCTTGCCTTTTATTTTGAGCAATATGTAATATATATTTTTTGAATGATGTAGTCACTGAGTTAGTTTTCGGTGCGGGCCATCCCTAGTAATGAAATTACATGAGAGAATTAGCACATTGAAGTGAGGAACATGCGAGTTGAACTTATATATTTTGGAGTCAAGATATGTATATATCTTTTGAATATTTGAAATCCTACTCCTAGAAGCTTTGACTCATAGAAACCCTTTGGTCCAAGGTAATTTGCATGGGTAAAAAGGAAACCTATTTGCAAAGACAACCTAATTGCATATATTAGTGTAGGTAAACTCAATTCCCCAAAGAGCGTGGGATATTCTTTACAGCCATGTAAGTTGAAGGTGAACTCTTAGATCAAGCTCATTCTTTCTTTTGCTTTTCTTTTTGAATACATTCTTACAGTTCTCATCCTAGAGTCAATTGTATTCTCACCCAAGAGTTCTCATCAACTTGGGATCATGTACGCAACCCGTGATTAAGGTAGACATGTGTTAATTGAACATAGCATTGATCTGGACATCCAAATGAGTGGTGTATGGTAAGGTGTGGGTCTAAAAACGGACACTAAAAAGACATGTGTTTAAAAAAGATTGGACTACATGCTCAAACTTTGCTAACCACTCTAAGCTCAATAATTAACATGATCGGGGGGACCTATTATATGATCACTTAACGTACATGAGAATCTTCACTTTAGTAACGAATAAGACATTCATATGAGCCCCAAAAACTATGAGGCAAATGACTATATGCACGATTTGGAGTTGCTAATCGTCTCACACTAATTGTGTGTTTCATATCCTATGAGAAGTGGGTGCAAAGAAAAAAGTGTCCAAATAACGCATGTCTACCTTAAAGTGTTCATCCCATGTTGATACGGTGCAAACACAAACACTCCCAAATGAACTACTAGAATGTTTAGCAGTGCAAGTGTATTATCTTGAACTCCATTTTACTACATTCTAATTAGTGTATAACAATACATTATTGATATTGAAATAATGGTATTTATCAACAGAAAGCATAATGGAATTTTTTTTTGTCAATTCAAGGTCGTTTCCAGCTATTTCAATGTAGTTTAATAGTTGTAAATTTGTACTCAAACATGTGTTTGGGGATGCTCCAAATACATTGAATACAACGATACCGCCTACATGTATCCCATATTTAGTGACCTAGAGACTTGATATTTGTGGCATCTACGTAAACTCATCCATTGTGGATGAAGGGGCTCCAATAGAAAAAGTCTCCTACAAGGTTGCGGGCCAATTCATTCCAATTTAATTTTATTAGACTAATTTGAGGTCTAAGATTTTATTTTGGAGTCCGTCGTCTTGATTAGTCACTTACAAGTTATAATATAAATCATTGTGTTTTGACCTTTGCAATGGATGTCTTTACGTAGACACCATGAATCCCCGACCTGACCTAGATAGAAACTCTGGTCCCTTTTTAGCAAGGGGCCGGCGTGAATAAAGTGTCCGTTCGTAATGCCAATGACCCGATGCCCACTGGACAAGGGGACATTGGGACAATACTACTCTCCCCTTTTGAGGATGGACACTATGGTGACACACTATACTAGTTCCTAGCTAGCCACTAGTGCCTTGAAGATACCAGACATGGTATCCCCCCAAAGGGCTTTGAGGTACCCATACAAACAAGGTCCAAGGACCCCCCACCATAGTTGGGTGGACTAAGGTGGTGAGCACCACGCCGGCATGGGGAATAGAACCCACGACCTCCTCATTGGGGGCCATGAGCCCTAACCACCAAGCCAAGGCCCGTGGTGCCTCGACCTGACCTAGATTACAGGCCTACCTCTTTAGTATGACACATTTTGGGGAACGAGGAAACCGTCGTGTCATTGAGATGTCACATATTGAATAATATGACAAATTGAACCTCATTGTCATAATAATTCATGAAAACACACATTAGATATGTTGCCACATACACAAAATTAATATTTTTTCAAATGACTTTACAAATATGCAATTCTCTCATGAAATCTATGTGGACTTGAAGAAGAAATCAACAGTCCACTAATGTTGCCACTTCAAATTAGCAACATCTATCTTATTCAATTTCTCCAATATAGCCTACAATTTCATTGCATCTGCAAGAGTAAAGTTTAGTGGGTTGTCTATCAAAGATGTAGCTAACAATTAAGCACGAGGTTGAGCACCTGCCGATTTCTCAATAGGTGGAGATCTCTCATCAAAATCCAAAGTGTCCCATGGCTTTGCGTTAAGGTCAAAACTAGGTGGCTCTATTCTTTTGTCCCAAGGCCATATCAACCAACTCTAACATTTCAAGAGCTTTTCAAGAATACGCAGATCAAAACAATATGATGAATATTGAGTTCAAAATTCTCAAAAACAAATTGTGCACCTTGGTTTAGGGTTTAGGGGAAAATTTGTTGTGAAAGAGAGGGAAGCTAATGAGTCTCTTGATTAGGTTTTGAGATAAAGAACCTAGTTCCCTTAGTTCCCATGTTTTAATATCATTTTACATTAAAAATGTGTACGACCTGCCAAATATGCATGTATTACCTCTATAATATGACATTTTGGGGGTCCAAGAGCATTGTAATAACAATATCACAATCATATAGAGGTAGATTTTAACTAGAAAGTTTGGTTCACAAAATGTTTGTGTCATTATATCGAGGTTATCAGATTATCAAGTGTCGCATTAAAGAGGTAGGATTGTACGTGTACGTAAGTTATCCATCTTGCAATCATCATGTCCATTTGACCAAGTTCATCTCACCGCTTCAACAGAATTTCCTTTTCTTTTCTTTTCTTGTATGAGACAATAGGGACTTATTGCATACGAACGTAACTCTCATCCATCCAACTCAAAAACTTGACCCCCTATAGGTTGGCACCCGATCATCTCAAATGACTTGGACTAGAACAATTTCGGAGTCTTTAAAGCTAATTCCATACATGATAAAAACAAATGTCATGTACATCAAGTTAGTCAATTACTACATTGATTATTCCAATTAATGTATGTTACTCTTCAGAGTTACACAACGCTACAACTATTTAATGAGAATGTAATATTTGACCAAGCAAAGTCGTATATGTTCTATAATCAACCTTTCGTTAGTAAAAATTGGAACTCCTGAGTGAGACATTATTGCACTTTGTAACTCTAAATAGTAACATGCACTAATTGGGATAATTAGTATACTCTTCTTCTTGTTGCTCTCTCAAGCCCGGTGTGAAGCCAATGAGTTGTCTTGTGAGGTGTATTTCTATCATTATCAATGAAAGTTGCCATTTGACGCCATTTTTTTTTTAATTTTTAAAAAAGTGTTAATATGGGTGTCAAATATACTATAAAAGTAACCTCCGGGATGCATACTAATTCAGAGCTCTTATATTGGATGAATGACAAATATGCTCTCGAATGCGATATTTCCTTCCCACCTTCCTTCGTAAGCGTACAAAGCCATGGTCGACAGGGACTCCAACTCCCATTCAACATAATGATGTCGAGAGGACTGATTCGGTGAGCAACATTCATGATTGAAAGTGGGCCTACTCCCATACTCTACATTGTGTTTTTGGAAGGACTAAAATAAAAATAAAATTACAATGAAATATTTTTCCAAATAAACTTAGAATGATAGATTTGTCTAAAGGTTATGTGATTTCATGCACAGTGATTCATTCTTTTACAGTGGACAGTTATTAAAAGTATCAACAATCGAATCAATGAGAACATAACATTATTCAGATGCATAACAATGTTATGTGGGAATGAAAGTATTCCACGGAATATTCTCAGATGTTTTTCACTAAATGTGGGAATATCTAGAAATATTCCATGGAATACTGTCATTCCCACATAACACTATTATGGATCTGAATAATGTTATGAATTTATCTTGTTAACAGTAATCATTTGTGAATAGAGTTTCAAGTAACGAGTCATCACTACCCTTGAATTCGTTTGATAGTGCGGGGCACAATTTGAAGCTACCCATGGTACAAATCTCACATAATAATAATTGACGACACTGCAAAATCATTGCGGCTTACCGCACCTCAAATCATAGACTCACCATCAAGACTGGTGGGTGGTCAACTATCGTAATTTATATAGATAAAAGATTATGCCACTTCTACTTTGACAATGTCGTTGACAACAATTCACATTGTGTTGGAGTGTCTCCTCTACAACTTCATTAGAGGTAAGATTCTTTCCCTGTTTCGGAATGTAGAACTAGATAATCTCAAGTCTATCTCCAAATTGAACCATCATGACGACATCTTTCTGAGGCCACTGCATTTGGGTTACTCTAGGAAATTAACCTTTTCAACACCATCTCGATGTACTTCTAGTCCCATAAGTCTTCATATTTCTATTATAATAGTATGTAACATGGGCCACTATTGGTACATGTTGGCTAGAACTAACATAACGGTAGTCTAGAATGAGTTTAAAGTAAAAGCATAGAGTTCATTATAGTTGAACTTGCTTTTTACTTTAGTTAAACTTAAGACAACCGGGCATGGTGGGGAGGTATATAAAGGGCTCTTGCGCAAGGGTGAGGGGCTTTATCTTATCTCGTGGTTGGGTGGTTCATGCCAAAGTAATTTCCAACGAGAAATTAGAGCTTTTCGTTACATAGTAGCTCGGGGGGGGGGGGGGGTGGCAGTGTGTTAAAAAGTTAAGGATATAGGTGCGAACAACCACTATTTTATAGGGGGGGTATTACTTTCAATTTTTTTTTTTTTTCACATGCTATCATTATGTAAATTTCTACTTTGGGTTAATAGAAAAATGGCTTGCATTACTTATAATTCCAAATTACCTATTATTCCATACCCTATAGTGCTTTAAAGATGTCCAGTGCCATTTTTGATACCCTATATTACTCTTAAGTCCATTTATAATTTTTAGCCCCCATGTTTTTAAAATACCCTATCATTTGTTCGCACGTATATTGCTACTCCAACCAATGACTACCCCCCCCCCCCCCCCCCGAGCATAGTAGTTGGTTGCACGAGAACACAAACAAAATTGTCCACAAAAAGACACATCAGTTCCAAATACAAAAAGAAAACTTTATTGCACATAAGTCTATACAAGAAAAGTCTAAAAAAAATTCTCAATGCCATCCTCACAAAGCCCCTCACTCGTATAACTACAGTGATTGTTGGCACACATTTAGAGTCTAGTACGGACGCTAAGAGAGAGCCCACCGGGATCTTCCAAGACGCAAAGGGATCTAACCCAAACCCCAAGGAGTTTATATAGCTACCTTTGCCGATGCCTCTTGCTAAGCCCATCAACCAATGCCATAGCCCAATGATTTGCAGACGGTGTCACCTCCTATATGACTAAGGTGAAACAATCCGTACACTGGTTCCTTGGAGGCAAGGGTTTAGGCATCCAACAAGGAATGAGTGTATGGGTTGGTTCGCCCAAATCCTTCTATACCACCTCCCCCCCCCCCGGGCACAACCAATCCAAATATTGGACAAGTAACATTGTCCATGTTGTCGGCCCCCACTAATGAGGCTGAACACTTCTTAGATATTAGCATAGATTTCATTTCAATAATGTCAATGTTAGCTTATTCAAAGTTTCAATAATTTAGCAGCGACTATGCACCAACCCCCAGACAAAAAATCCCACAAAAATGACAAATGAGCAAAAACCAAGCTCGAGTGGCACGTTCATGTTGACGTTGCATTTTTCCACGCTATGGTCGAATGCAACCTATTGCGCATTAAAGTATCACTTGTTTGACAATCTTGTGATGGTGTTCAAAAAAACATTCGACATCCTCCAGCTTGATGTCATGCAAACACATCATAAATCTTCCAAATTGAAGACACCCTCCTCACATCCATGCCTGCAGATCGCAATGGAATCACCCAAGTAGGTTTAGGATAGAGTTGTCCGCTCTAAGCTTAATATGTGAAAAAAAAAAACGTCCTTGGAAGACTTACGCCCACATGCTTCTTCATGCAAAACTGTGCCCACTGATGAGCATGTTGCAAACTGTTGTTGTGAGACAAGCTCACTCGATTCTTAAGTCCCATCTTGCCAAACTTTGCATACTCCATCTTTCCCTCATTCATATCATCAGCGGAGACATTCTGATGCACAAATTCAAACTGATTATGCCCATTGTCCTTTGTGCAATACCCAACTATCCCAAAAAAGCGTGCATGTCCTCATCTCTCAACTCCTTACAAGATACAACATGACCCATGCCATCCTAAAGAGACTTGATCTTCTTGTTTAACACTAGCAAACTGCTAAAATTGCCCTTTGAAAATGCTCAAGTCAGCATACCTCCCCTCCAAATGGCGCACACCCTAGCAGTGCAATGGTCCTCAATGAACCTCTTCAAATTAACCAACAACCTTGATATCAAGGTCATTTCTGGACTTTAAAGTCAATTTCTTTTCATAAGAAACTACACATAAACTGTGCTACGGTGTGCCCACCTTCCGTAGTTTACTAGCAATAAGTGATAAGAATAGCAACTGGATAGTTCACATTAACTTACTGACACTTGGCGATGTGTACGAACTGGCCCTTCCAAAAGAAAGAAAAACACAAATAGTATCCTGCAATGTGTGACTAGGTGGGAAGAGCATGAATTTCAATGGAAATTTCTGGAACACCAAACTGAATGTTTCTAAGGTAAGATGTGTGCCAGACTAATTCTCTGCATTCAAAATGCATGGATGATTTAGACATTTAAAACAGAACTATAGGATCAAAATATGACTTGTGATGTTCTTGGGAAAACACTTGGGAAGTGAGATCTTGGAACACCTGTCAAGCATTTCCTCTCCCCACAGTATTTTCCCATACCCGCCAGTTACGCAATTTAGTGTAGACGAATGCGTTGTCACTTTTACAGCACATATTACACCAGAATTTGGAAAGCTCGTCCGGTTGAAAAGTCTTCAAATGTCAGCTGGCTAAGCCATTAAATCCACGTATACATGTCTAGTATCTCACTGCAATCACTGAAAGAGAAGCCAATGAGAATATTGAGCTGCTCTATGTCCCTCAATTAAGATACAACTTTCTAAATCTAAAATGAACTGTAAATCAATGTGGCAGAATCAGTGTCAATGCTGTATGCTCTGCATCATCATCATGATTTAGTTGCTTATATAGCCTATCACACCCTCACATGGTTCATGAGAAAGCCTTGAACCTTCTTCAAATCCCAATATGGAAAGTTGCATATATCTATCTCTAGTTATCATATGGATTCCTGAACTTCTTGAGTAGCTCCGGAATGTCATAACCCAGCATGTCATCCACTGCCTGCACCATCTTGGGTTTCAATTTCTCAAATTTGTCAATGTTGTAGCCAGAAAGCGTCTCTTTGTAATGGTCCACATTTGGGAAATCTCCAGCTGGTAGATGATACTCTCTTTGGACCTATTCACAAAACACGCAACAACGAGGACTAGCACCCATTCAGCCCAGATACAAATTTGAAAATGCTTCACTTTTTTCAGACAACCAATAACGTGGCTGGCAACCTCGTAGACAAGGACTGCTCCACTCTGCAAACAAAATCGTCATAGCAGCAACATCCAAGAGCTAAAGAGCTTATCAAATTGAAGCAGTACCTTTGCAAATTCATCTTCCAGGTTATCAATCAGGCGTTGTTGAGCTTTTTGCTTGCCCATCATGGCTGGCATCTCTTTCTTCAGATGGCCCATAATGTAGGAGTGAATCTTGGCTGCCCTTGCCCTCTTAACAAACTCGTTGATCTGAGAGCACATCAAGACTGTCATATACATACTTCTTGAATGTACAACAGCTAATAGGCAGGACTGATGTAGAAAGGATTTTAAGAGTGGAGATGTTTTCTGGGCTATGGAGTTAGTCCTCCCAGTCATTACAAATGTGCCTCTCAACTTTAATAGCAGAAAATTATGCCAGAACGTACCCTTCGATCACAGGCCTTTCTTGGGATATCCTTCAGGTCAGCAAGCAAATCATTTTGCTCCCTCTCGAATAGCTCCTTCCCAATCGGCCCAACTTTTTGCTCATCAATGGGTCTATCATTGAATGACCTGGTATTCAGAAAAGGAAATCGAAAAATCAGCCACATTCCCCATCAATTGAAGGCAAGACCAACCTCTTTGAAAACAACCTGAGATCCTCCTGTTCCCTCCAAGACTCCATTTTTTTCACCTCTAAACAAGATATGAAACTAAGATTGTGTATGGTCTGTCAGTGCTGCTTCTAGATGGCCCCAAAGAGGATTTCCAATTCTTGACCCTTCTTTTGTGAAAAGGGCATTGCTGTTTGTGCAGAGAGGTGAACAGACTGATAGAAGACTCACCCAATGTAAACACGCATGACTTCTGGAGTGTTGAGCACTTTGCCCAAAGACCACATAAGCGCACCATACACCCTCATCAGCTGCAAAACCACACCAAAATTACAAAAATTAACAACAGGCGTCCAATGCAACCTTGAAATAAAGAGAAAAGGAGCCTGAAAGATAGCATGAGTTGTGGTAAAAGCAGACACACTCTATAAGATAATGAACTAGTAAGCAAAAAATCATTCAAGTGGACCATTTCAGAAGTACAATTATACTTGGTGTTAATCTGGTTTACTTGATCTAATGACAACAATTTGTAGAATGCATGCCAATGATCTAACCTGCTGCGTATCAACTTGGTCGGCTTTGTTCAGTACAACTCGAATTTTGTCATCATGTCCCCGCAAAGAGGTGATAACTCTCTTGAACTCATCACTGATATCCAGTTTGTGGGGATCAAACAACAGGAGAATGAGATCACACTTCGCTGCAAACCATTCGGTGACACCTGTAAAGTCATAACTTCGTTGTGTCCGCTGCTTCTCTCCGGAAAGCACACCAGGTGTGTCTACAAATGTAATGTGCTCCAACAACTGCACCACCGAATACCATTGTCAGATTTTTTATCATAACCAAAAGTAACCCAAAACAGCAACAGAGATTAGAACTGCATGTCCACAAGGGTACTGGACGGACGTACTGGCCTAGAGCTGCCTACAACAAGAAATTCTTTCATTCTAACTACAAATCTGAAACTTTGAGCACAGTCCTGTTACTATTTAACATGTCCACTCCACTTTTCTTTTCGCAATTCTAGCAACTTTCATCTCACAATATGTCCTCACATCATTTGGTAAGCCAATTCAAATAAAAGGAAGCTTCCAGCAAAACAAACACTTGCATCTTTCTCCCATAACTAAATCTACTTTGTACTTGCAAAGTATAAGTGAGGAACTCAATTTGAGGAAAAATCAGGTTTTCACATACAGGATGTGGCATTTGTGAACATTCGAACTTGGACAAAAATGCCTGGCCAAATTTGGTAAGACCACTGAAGGGCATGTCTGCCTGTACTGCAATAGTATTTCCAGGCACATTTCGCTCATCTGCTCCTCCCTGAGAGATCATGCCATCGCATTTGCAACCATCATGCATGTGTACAAAATTGACCACTTAAAAAGTAAAAGATTGTGCTTCACCAACACTGCACTTGATCCCATTGTGCTAGATAGAGCATGTCATATCTGAGTATTGACATATGGTTTGTAATGTATATGATGCACAATTACAAGATACAAGCACACAGTAATTCACACAGCAATGTTCCCTTGAATGTGTATACAAATATACAGGGAAACCTGTAACATCTTGGGAGAGAATGGAACCCACCATCACTACAACAAATCGATCGGTCGTAGGCTCAGGCCCAATATGAGCCCCAGGATAACTAGTCCGAAGCAGATGCTTGATGAAAGTGGTTTTTCCTGTTGAATACTGGCCCAAAAGCATCACCTGGGGCTTGGCATCAAAGTCACTCTCTGTCTACACCGAAGAAGCACTGCCCATGTAAGCCAGCAACCCATTACCAACACTACACAAAAACATAAAGCATAACCTCAAGACTACTTATTTTGAGAAATATTTTACTCAACCTTACAGACAGGCTTGTATATGGAGATGATTTTTAGGTTTCTTTTCTGTTGAAAAGTAAGCCATCTTCTCATAGAGGGAAACATACCAGTATAGGAGAGACAAAGTCATTGAAGCGGTAGGCAACCTCCAAAGGCCTCAACTTCTCAATGTACAGTTTCTTTAACCCGTCAACAATGGATGTAACTGATGCCGATGATATGGACTGTGACACGACACAAACAATCCTACTCTTAGTACTCTATCCCAACCATACTTCATCCACCAAGCTTTAAATTTTTTGTTGTCTCATAGTATAATGGGGCCTTGTCCACAAATAAGTATCTGGTCATGCATTGCTGCTTCTAGGTTTACTCCCAATCCAAAAAAGTCTACATACAGGAGCAATAAAATTGGGCAACGAGGACAGTGTAGAGAGTGCACTTAAAAGACTTCAGGGTAACAAGGGTTATATCTGTGCTTTTGTAGTATGTCAAATATTTAACTACTCACCCTCCGCGGGGTCTTCTGAGAAAACCACTGCGATGTCTGTGTTGGTTTCTGTGGTGACCCTGTACATGCACCACAACAGTATTAGGACTCTTTTGACTTCTCATATGCTCCTATGATTCAGACATAATGTTGACAAAGAGATGAGGGAGGATGTCCCACAAACCAAGCCAAGGAAGTCTCAATGTACATAAGAGGAGAAAGTCGTAAAAAACCGTACCATTGGTCTGGAGTGAGCCATTTTGAGGTGGTGATGAGTGTGATTTCCTCCTTTGCTATCAATAATAAAGAGACAAGGATCAGAACGTTTCATGACGTAATTAAATTGGCACATCTTTCTGTATGACATAGAACACACTCAATGAGTTTCAAAATGGGTTACATTTCTCATTATGTAGGTAAATAAGAATGTGATGACGCCTGAGCTCAGAACCGGATATGCAAAGAGGAAAAGCAAAGGAACAAACCGTAGTAATAAGCTCCTCTAAGCCTTCCATAGTAGGTGCGCTGAGAGTCTCCAAATCTGAACCCAATATTTCCAAATCAACATTAAAACCTCCCTTAGAAGCCCCGCTGCCTTCTGGGCTTTCCACTGCAAGGCATCCTCAAAACTGACCACAGTATCACCTTCTGTGAGACAAATTAAAATCAAGATTTTTCGATGGGGTATAGTTACCAGCATTCTTGAGCATGTCAGCACCAATTTCCTTGCCTGATTGTGCCAATGAGATTACCTGCAACAACCACAACAGTAATGATACTGTCAAATATATTCTCTCTGCCCCTATGATTCGATTGGCATTCTTAAGAAAGAAACCCATTTAACAAGGAAAAATTTCAACTGTACTTTAAAGTTTGGATGGAGGTTTGGTGTAACTAATGAGCTGAAAGGAGCAGTAATATGGCATTGAAGGGAAGGCAATCCTCTTCCTTTGAAAGAATATAGATTTCAGGTTTATCCCTAGTGTGACACGAAGTGCCAAGAGACACATTTGCAAGAGAATGGCTAGGCGAAGAAGTTTATCGAGCTCAGGCTAATCAAGACAAATCTTTGCAAGTGCGCCTCAACACAGTCAATATCAAGCTGATGCAAAACTTGCCTGCATTGCAGTAACAAACTCTTTGAAGCCAAGGAACCCCTGCCGCTTCACATCAGCAACTGCCCACACCTGCAATTCAAGGAGTTTTTTAGAACCAAAAAGAGACAATCCGGAATACAAGAAATAGAACGATCCAGGCACTCTTCTGAGTGAGTCGCATAAGGTTCATAACTACAATATACCTGTTTCAACTCTCCCCTGGGCAATTGCGAAAGGGAAAAGAACTTGACTGCATCAGCACCGGTGAGGCGTCCATCAGCATCTGTGACATAATCCCGACCATTAGTACTTGCATAGATCATATCCCCTCATTCAAGACAACTTTTATATACAAAGTCATTCATAGTCTTGCAACCTAGTCACAGGACTCGCAAGAAAGCAATCTTGGAGGTTGGTGTTCGGTTCTTCAAACGGAATATAAAGAAATGAGACCCTTAGCGAGTTGGCTGCTACAAGAACTCATGAGCCAGCATTCAATTTCATATGGAAGTTCACAGCCTTTGGTACTAAATAACTACTGCGAATACACGGATGTCAAGTAACTTTCTTGGATTGGAGATTTGAAGAGAAACAAAGAAATACATCATCCACAAAGGCATACATTGCGATCACACATTACAACTCGCAAATCCAAGACAGCTCACTACAATCTCAGTACTATGAAAAGAATGATCTCCAATCCAGTTCAATAAGAACGAATATACATTAATTAAATACAACAATTATGATAAAATAATCCAAGAAATATCATAAACTGATAATAATTAGCATACCTGAATCCGCATAATCAAACCACTGCCTGTATGTCTGCTCATCCTGCTTCGCATTGGATCTGGCAGATAATATGTCCATGGCTCCCCTCCCGCTTCCCACAATTCAAGCTACTATCGTAGGCTCACACTGTCGCTGATGTAGAATGCATTGGCCCGGCAAGACTACCGATCAAAAGGATGACATGGCGCCAAACCCTAAGACACCACCAACCAAGACAAGAAAATCCAAGTAAGCAACGATGATGACCTAGGTGGAGTATGTAGTAACAGCTGACTCGATCCAACACTCTTTCGCACCAAAGCGGACAGCAGAAATCAAGGATCTCCAAGAACCATCAACAACGACGGAACATAAAATGGAAACGAAATGCGACGCGTTCATAATCTTGCTGCAAATAACAACTTAAACCCTTCAGAATCTTGATCATACAAGCACGACAATCGCTTCTTCACCACTGCAGTTGAATTCCAGCCGTAAATCAAAAACAGGAACTCACCTCTCTCTACACTCCCCACGCTTTGGTTCTTATTCTCAAGAATCCAAAAGATGTATACAGAAGCGCACTGAAAAACGTTCAGGTCGAGGCAAGCGTTGGCTGTTAAAGAAAGAGCAGAGTGTACCAAAGCCGGTCAAAATCAATGGCGCGGCGAGGAACTGTACAAACTGACACAAGAACTACAGTTCAGTTGAGGAAATGTAAAGAATGAGAAGGGGAGAGCTGGAGTTGGCGAAGGGAAGCAGCAATGAATCGTGCAGGCGGTGAGAGACAGAGAGAAAGAGAAGTGGAGCACTCTTTCTGAAGGAACAACACTAGGACTCCACTCGGAGTGGGTAGGTGTACTTGGTAGGTAGATACGTAAGGCGGCAGGTGGAAGGGAGGTGGTAGGTATGTAGGTAGGTTGGTAAATTAAATTCTTATATTTAGTGTCATAATAATGGTAATTTATGTCCCTGTGGTGACTTTTCTAATGACACTTCTTATGAATAAGTTTACAAGTGTTGTCATCCCAATTTAGTTTTATTGGAACAAAGTTTGGTGTATTCTACATCCTAGCATTTTTGTGATGAAATTTCTTCATGTATGATTAAAATTTGGATGAAAATACACTTAGTTAAGTGACAGTAATTGCAACCTTGTGAATCTATAATGCACCAAAAATTTAAATTTATATATATATATATATATATATATATATATAAGTAATAGAATTTAAATAAATAAAATCTGAAATTATTTCATTTAAAAAATTTACAAGGAATGACAAATAATGTTAGGTTTACATTTAGTGTTGGTGATAGTGCATGGGCAGTTTACAATTACTATGACCAAGACAAACAGAATTGGTGGCACTAGATACAAAATTTATTGTAGTTATGACATTTGGATGATGTCTATCCAATGCTATAAAAGTAGACAAAGTCATTTATTCAATCCCTATATGATGTTAGCATGTTCATAGTGGTTGTGTATTCTCTCCTTATATTGGATGATATGAACTCTTCATCAAACTTGTTTTGAGTTCTTTTATGTTAGTGATAAGAAAATTAACCTTGCAATAGAATTAGTTGTCACCATCTACTAGCATGTCATTTCACAATCTATATTCACGTTGTATAGCTTTGAAACATTACATGTATGAGAGGCCTAAATTGGGTTCCATGCCCCTTTAAGATTTGTAGTAAGTTGCCCTTAAATAGTCACTTCCAACTTTGCATTCAAATTTTGTATAAATTGAAACACGTGATTAGTGTGAGATGATTACCGAATCCAAATCATGCATGTCACCATTTGCCTCATGATTTTCAAAGATCATATGAATATGTTCTTCATTGTCAAAGTGAATACTTCATTTCCTATTATATAATCCACTCTTGTGAGGAACACTACTGTAGCACTCATCCACTTGGAGTGGAAGGGTAGATATGTAAGTTGACATGTGGGAGGGAGGTGACAGGTATATGAATAGGCTAGTAGTTATGCAACTAGATGATATCTATCCATTATGGATGTTTACAGCTATAGAACTACATTGTTTATGGTGTTTGGCATCACTAGCCTAACAATGTCATGAGTTACCCTATTGTGAGGTCTATGTCTAGGTTATTATTTACTTCAAATAGTTGAATTCCTATTGACAAACAATGTCATGTTGACAATTACCAAACTCAACATATCTAGACCTCCATCCAAATTAGCATTGCCCTTCGCAAACAATGTGTGGGGAACCAAACGTTCATAAATAACTCACACAAAGTTATTCTTTCAAGACAAACAGACATTGAACATACACTTTGAACATTTTGCCAACTTCTTGTAAGACATGGGTACAAGTGACTAGTGCAGGATGATCAACAAACCTATATCATGCCCATACCCATTTTCCTCTTAATATGTGGACCTTGTATGAATATCTTTCTCATTGGCAAAATGAAAATTTTAGTCTTACAAATTGATCATACACATGCTCCCATTTTAAGTCAACTAGATATTAAGCCTAACAACAATTAACAAATTAAAACACGCAAAGTTAATCTCTTAAAAACTATCAATGTTTTGGGTCAATTCTTAGATCCACACATAACCACACACCACTCAAACAAGATAGGTGTTTGTTTCAGATGTCAAGCAACTAAATTAGGTATGCTTACCTTATACACCCTAAACTCTGTAACATCAACCTCCATAATGTCACACACTCTCTCTCTAATATCCCGAACCCCTAGGGAATGGATGTGCGTAGTTCAAATCTCACTCCTCATTGTCACATTTCTCTCCCTTATATCACGAAATTTGTCATTAATGCAAACCACCAAAGAATTTAACCCACGCCCTCACATCGCGCCATGTGTCAACATGGGAAGTATCACCTTCTTATTCTCCTTATTCTTCCTCTTATGCCACTTGTTGAATGTTGGTGCATGCATCTACCACATCGCCCGGAAAGGCCAAGTGGAGTGGACCACACTAGCGTAGGTGACAGGAGAACGAACTCAACTTATCCTCACATCTCCTTTGTGTTATTCCATAATGTCACATGCTACACTAATTCACTAGTATCACGCATCCATGTTAACACTACAAAACTCCGTAATATCACGTGCACTTTGGTTGCCACAGGTGTGATACTGCAGAGTTTAGAGTGTCGATAACTTGGGTGGTCATATTCACATTGGATGAAACCTCTGTAGCGATGAATGTAGTGAGGTGATTCTGGGGTAGGTGGTGGGTGGTAGGTACTGGGGAGTGTGGAGGGTCGACACGTGGACTGGTAGGTAGAAGCAGCTCAGAGGAGGAGAACAGGGGGGGATTCTCTTGGCCACGTGGCGAGAGGGGTTTGTCATGGGCCCAACGGCAGGGGTATACTGTATTTTGAATTTTGGAGTAAATGCATTCAATGGGCCCTGCCAAGCCTTGGAATGCAACTTTAGTGGGGCCCCATTCCCTTTGATAAATGCCCAAGTTGGTAAGTATGTGGGTCCCAAAGTATATTCAACATGGACCAAGGCTAGACACGGAGAGAAGGGAATGTATACCGAGCGTACCTCTCATCCATGCAACATTCAAAATAAATAAATAATTGAACTCCCCATAGGTTTGTTGTTGATCCATCTTGACTACCATGTGATAGATCACATCTGTCCAAGGCCAAGCCCCGCCCAAGGCACGCCTTCTTCATTACCCAGATGAAGTCCATGTTCTCTGTCCACTCCGCCCAACTTTTGAAAAATAAAATTGCCCTTGCATTCTTGAAGGTCGCTTGTCCATAGAACCCATATCGAGTGCACTTCATCTTCAAGGTCCAACATCCAATATATATGTCCACTTTCATTGAGTAAATAAGCAATTGATTGGGATTTCGTTTTCGGAGTGAAACCTTGCCATGGCCATCAACATAGGATTTTTTATCTAACTAAGTGGACCCACATACTGTAAGGTCATTCACACCTTACTTGTGCAAGGTGAGTCATGTTTGAAGGCCAAGGCTCAAGGCACCCACCTCTTTGATACGGGTCTCCACCACTATTACTCACAATGAAAATGCAATCAATTATATCATGGCTTGTACACACACACACACACACACACACACACACACACACACATATATATATATATATAGATGACTCAATTTCGCAATTAGCGTCAAAGGTTCCAAATTGGTTTAGGAAACCTTCACTTGAGATAAATTAAGCACAAACCTATGAGGGTCAAGTTTTTACTATACCTCTTTTCCCTCAATAATAATGATGGGGACCCAACTCAAAGAGGTGGACATCTAGCTCAAGTCATGTGTTAAATGCCAATGGAATAGGTGTGAATTGGGCTAGTTCAAAAGAGAAGTTAGGTGTTGTGTGACATATTAATTCCCTATCAAAACACATGGACTATATTGAAAGTGCTTCAAAGTTTGGCTTTAATAATTAAGAAAATAGGTTGTTAGAATTTGATTAACATGCCATGGGCATAACATTCTTTAGGGTGAAGACCATGTTTGCTTGTTGTTTACATATACTACCTTCCTGACATTGTTGATGAACAATGTGCAACCAATCTCATTAGTTGTATTTTTAAATACTACCTCCATGCATTGAGAATGAATACCGTAACACCATAGCAGGTTCGCCACCTGCCACACGAATATTTAATTTTTTTGAAAAAATAAGGTTCGTGTTCCAAAAATAGTTTTTTAAAAATTTGTCTTCTCATTTATTGGATTAAAAATCATTCGTGTTTAGGGTGGGAAAGATGTGCAAAAATTTCATCCTAATTGCGTTTTTCATCCATTTATGGCGGCCCAACTTGTTTAAACCTAAGTCATTACCCTAATCCTGATTTTCTGTCTTTTTGTTTTTATCACAGTATAATTTGAGAGTTATTCGTTTCTCTCTGCCTGTAATTTCTGTTTTTTTCTGTTTTTTTGGGGGGAATTATTTATGAACGAACCTGCTATGGTGTTACGGTATGTGTACGAGTAGTCATATTCACAACATTACACAACATTACAACATAACATGTCTCAAAATTGAGAAACACTACAATAATTGTTATTAATAAAGAAATAACTTCGGTCAAATACCAATACCCACCATACATGTTGAGCTAGCTAAAGAATGTTATAGGGTACATTTTTCAATTAGCTTGAAATGTCATACCACCCTTGATGTTGATGGCAATTCAACCCATTTTCACCATCAAGTTTGTGATCAACCATTTGTATGTGAAAACCAACTCTATAATGAAGGTATGGGAAGAAAAATCACTACACTTCAATCAAATTTGAGAACATCGAACTGTTACAAAGTTGAAGTTCTTCTTAAGTTGGGACAGCTAGTGATAATCGTTCATTTCAAAATTTGGATGATGGCATGGACGAGGGACCTCATTAAAGATATAAGTAAAAATAGATGGAAATTCATTGACCGGCTATTAAATGTCTATCCAATAAGCTTAAGATTAGTATCCAACATATGTGTGTTGGATTATGCAAAAGTGAAGAAATGGGTACATAGCCTTAAGATGTAGAGGATTCAAACGCATGATCTTCATGACCAAAAACCTCACCAAATGTAAAGGACATACCACTAACACACCACTGAAGGCCACTTCACGTACAAGCCAAGGGCCATGACCATGAAATGGTGACTATCATCCAAAGGCCATATTATGGGGTGTTGGGAAAGCCATTTTGTGTAGTAACATACCCTCAAATATGGTGTGAAGTGAGAATGGACCATGTTGAGGGACCATTGCATATTTTATTAGTGGGAAACGAGGGGCAACCCTACCTCACTAGTTACATAACTCCATTTTATTTTATTTTTTCACTCTCTTTTTGAGTTTTACATTGGTGAGAAAGAAATTGAGAGCATGATTTATCATCTTCAGAGAAGAGAGAAGATTTTTATTGCATTGGCTTTATATTAATGTTTGCACATGTTTGTGTAACATGTGCTTGATATACAAACACTGGCACTCAATGAAGAATGAGAAAATGCCCTAATTTTGAGCATTTTCTTTGAGAGTACAAAGATGAGCGATCATAATGTGTGGACATTTGAAAGAAATATAGGGTTCATCGATAGGTTATTATTGGGTTTTTCACATAAAAAAATGTTCAAGCAAAGAACTCATATATGACATAACACATTCAAGTTTTTTTGTGAGAGGTTTAGGTCCGTATTTGTAGAGGAGGAATACACATATGAGAGAAACAATTTCAATTGAGAATAGAGTTGCAATGTCATTACAAAGGCTTAAGATTATGAGTACATTGTGTACCGTAGAAGAGGTATATGAGGTGATTGAAGGTACAATTTTAGAGTTAGTGAGAACTTTTTGTAGATTGGTAAGAGTTTCTTTGTAAAGAACTTTTACGTAATTTCTAAGTCCAATTTAGTTTAGGGTTCTAGCACAAGAATTTGAGGCACTTAATGGGATTCTTCATATTATAGGAGTAATTGATGGAACTCATTTTTTAAATTTTGCACTTGTAATTGGAGGAGAAAACTATTCATGTAGAAAATCATTTTATTTGGCTTTATTATAAGATATAGTTGATACAAAATATATATTTTGGGATTACGAATTTGGATGGGCATGAAGTATGTATGATTATACATTGTTCGAACTAACAAAAATTGAAAGAAATTGCATTAAAAGTAAATTATTATTTCATAAGCTGATCATAGATTGTACGTATCCAACATGGTTTTATAACCCATTCAAAGGTTGTGCAGAGGGTTTGGAAAGTTATATGGTAAATTGAAATTTTATTCAAAGTTCTACTCGCATGTGTGTAGAACATACTTTCAGAACTCTAAAGGGAAGATGTAGAAGTATAATGAAAATGATTGATATAGTTGCTACATGTATTGTGTTATAATATATATATATATATTATCATATGAGCATCCATATTTTTTAGTAAATATATTATAGCTTATAAATATGCAATCAAATTGGAAAAATTGCTAACTATTTGTTCTAAAAATTCTTCCATTTCGTCTTGAATTTTTGTCTTTTGTAGTGCTTGGAGATTGAATGTGTTTTGTGACTTGAATACTATGGTATTCATCATCTTTTCGAATACTTGCTGACATTTGATTGATAACACTTGTACTCTGTTCATTTTCCATATCCATCTACTCATAGTATTGATATTCACATCTATCATGATTTGAAATTTTACTTGAAAGTTTATTATTTTTATATTCAATAAGAAAAATATTGTGATTTTTCTTGTAGACCAACCAATTCTTCAAAAATTACACAAACTGGAAACTATGTGAGCATAAAGTTTGATTTAAATATTCATTCTTGTCCTTATACAAACATATGAATTTTGAATAGAGAACCATTGGATTAAATAAAATATGTCATAAAGTCTATGTACTTGATGGAAACAATTTTGTGGTCTTAAACACCTACAAGATGCTGGCCAATAATCAAAAGGTATGGGGTTCAATTCTCGATATATAACTAGACCCACAAGTCTTCAATGGGAGGGAGAGAGGGAGAGAGAGAGAGAGAAGCCAAGGCCTATAAAAAAACCCAATTGATTCAATCTAAATATGATTTTTTTCATTTTTAATATCAATTATTCAATCAAAGTATTTCATATCTTGTTTTTTTTTATTGATTTTGTAAATTTATCTTCCATCTCACCGCAAATGACTACGAGGGTTTCAATCTTATAATCTCGCTATTTAATAAGGGCTCCTCTTCATCTTTTGAATCTCCCAACTTCATTTGATCAAATTATGTCTTCTTCTTCGATGCTTCTTTCGTTTTTGAAATTGATGCCCTACCTCTTTTCTTCTTGATGATATCGTTTCTTTTCTTGGTAGTCTCTGCTGCCTCTCCTCTCATGGTCATATTTCTACTACCTTCCACATTTTATGGCATTTGTGATCCAATCATTATACATCTGCATCATTGCCATGGTTTTTCGAAATTTGCATCAAACCTTCACATCCTAGTGTGAAGTGAACTTGGACAGTCTTCACCTTTTCGACCGATGAGAGCTCTTACATTGCAATGGTCATGGGCCTTCAATCTTGAGTGTGAAGTGGCCCTAAACCAATTTTGTTTAAGAATTGTTTTTAGCAATCAAGCTGCTAAAAACTTGCATGCAGAAGAAGCGGAGCCTAGGCAATGTGGTGAACATATGAGCTTCAACAACAATATTTCGGAGAGACTCTTCATTAATTTGGCATATACTGCAATAGTTGTAACTTACATCCACTACATAATGCACTTAGTGGGCAACATGAGGAGCAATCCTATAATTCAAATACATCGGTACCCGGCAACAAGCAACCGATCGAACAACAGGTTTTGAAACCATTTTCAATTCAGGGCTTGAAGCGAGAAAGACCAACAACTCTCACAGTTTAGTGGAGCGGATGAAGTTTTGCGAACACAGTGCGAAGAATAATTATACTCCAAAAGCCGAACTTCTAGCCCAACATATCAAAACTATACCCATGGTTCTTTGAATGTGAACAAATTAAGGATATCAACTGATGTCCGAGAGAAGGCGAGTGAAAACAGATGTGCGGGTGTTGCCGCCACTGCCTTTGCTTCTCAGTATTCGCTGTGTACAAGAAGAGAATTTAATTTTAGTAGGGAACATGAGCACTGCAACAAATATGACAACAGAATGTGAGGCAAGGTGAGGTCTAAACCCACCTCCCCCCTCCATTGATGGGTCAGCAGGAACTGCATCTCTTGACCAAAGTGGCGGTGAGAAAGTCATCAGATTTTGTATTAACGGAATGAAGAGAACACACCTCACATTAATGAAGAAAAACTGAAAGATGATAACTGTAACCGGTTGAACTTGGAAACACTAGGATCTCAATTGATTATGCCACAAATCTCCCATACACTGGTTGCAGTTGCCTAACGACATTCTTAATCCGAAATCCCAAAAGTGAAATCAACAATGTCAATGCAGCTAATTAGGGTGTTGGGGGGAGAGGTAAACGGTAGGTTGAGGCTTCAGCATCGATGTGGCTTGCTGGCTGATAGCTGAATGGCAGCAAATGAGGTGCACCGAAAATTCACAATGCAGCAAGGCAGGGTACTAGACCCTCGGCTCCCGCAGTGTTTCAGGGTGGGCATTGTCCTCTGTCTGCGACTTCGTTTTCTATCAAGAAAACAGGAGGTCGTGATGATACTTTGAATCTGAGGGGCTGATCACACCGGCCACTTCTGGCACCATCCGTCGGCATCTCCAGCTGTAATAGTGTGAAAAGTGGTGGGTTAGAATCTATTTCTCAACATAATCTTCAGCAATTTCACGGTTGGAACCGGATGGAAACATCGGTGCATGTGATTAGGGCATGAGTGGGCAAATGCAAAGTTGGATGGTTTCTATAGAGAATGAGTTGAAGGTTGCTCTCTTCCAGGGTGATTGCGAGGTGTTTTTTGAGGAACACCTGAAGAACTGGGCAGCAAAACTTGTAGGACTTTGAACTGTGGGATAGGCATCCTCTCTCCTGCCAAGAGTTTGAGCTTCGGAGGAGGGAGAGTTGGTAATGGACGTCAAGGTAATTTAGAGTAGAGACCCATAACCAATCACTTAAGAGATTCTCCACAAGATATGAAGAAGTATAAGGCGGTGTGTATTTTTCTGTTTAGGAAAATAAAAATCAATAGGATTGCAATTTTTTTGGGTAATTTTATTACTTGAATTAAAATCACCGTGAATTTTTGAAGTCAAAAGTTGGTCCGAATAGATTATCAATGTCCAGAGGCTCTCATAACTGCTCATTCCTCCTCACTTTGTCATTTAAAACCAAGACATATGTCATGACAATACTAATTTTGACCTGATCGAAATTCAATCCCAACCTGATTAAAATTCAATCCCAACTTGATGGAAATTCCGGTACCCTATAGATTGTCGATGGGTCCTGATCGGGAATAGATGCCTCTACTATACTAAAACCAAGTATGAATGCCTGCAATTCGTAACCTCGGCTTGGCTACAAGTGTCTTGGTATAACTTAAAACAAGAACTGAGTGTGAGTATATTTTAATTACATATCCAGAAGATAGCCCGAACCTCTGGAATGGTAGGTTGTGATGTGAATAGACCACGTAGCAAGTGGTTCTGATGTTTTAGGTAATTCCCTGAGTATTAGAGAGAATCAGGTGGGGCGAGACCATAGGTCTAATTTATTCAAGATTGTATCATGTTAAACTTTAAATAATTTGAAAGATTAAGAAGGTTTATAATAGTGTTGGATTAGTGTTGGAAGTTCTGAAAAAATTGATGCGGCATGAAATCTTTTCAATTTTGGCAAGCTTTGAGGTGGTTTGAGGGATCTCTGTATTTTAGTGCTATGAGGGTTTGTAGGACGTCTCCCGCGGGCAGCCCGTTCCTGTCCTCCCGTCCCGACCCGTCTTGGCCTTCCTGCCCGAGTCCTCCATCTTGCCTGACCCGGCCTTCCGTCCGTCCATCCGTCATATCCGTCTCCACCACCCCCCCACACCAAACCCGAGCTCTCTCATTCTTCCTTGCTTACGCCACTGGACAACTCCGGAGTGAATGAGGAAGTTGGAGAAAGGTTGTTGCATTGCTAGTTTAGGGTTTGGAAGAGTTGTAATTTTGATCGATGTTGTCTTAGTCGCTCGCCATAGAGGTGGACATTTTGGATCTGGGAGCGAAATATGTCTTTTTCGAAGAAGGGTTTGATTTTGTAATAGAGTAGGCCACGAAAGATCTACAGGATGGACATGCACTAGTTTCAAATCTGGAAATTCCTGCAAGTACAATCACCCACAAGGACACCAATACATGTTTGAAAGCTAGTGCACAAGAAAGGTTTAGGGTGCGGGATGTAACTCTCAAAAATCTGCGGGCGAGGTTGTAGATCCCACCCCTGGGCCCTTTGACAGGACAAACATTTTTTGGGAGGAGAAAATCAACCAAGGACGGGGTAGGAGCAAGAATATATGCACAACCATAATTCCTTGGAACAAGCTCCATGATTTTTTTGTTAGTGAACAAAGTATGCGAGATTTTCCATGTGCATTTAATGAGGTTCACAAGTTAGGGCACAAGGAAGGTATTGCGGAGAATGCAAAAAAAAAGCTTCTTGCAAAAGATTAGGTAAGTTGCACCTTGTCTTCTCAATTAAGTAACTTGAAGTTTGCATTTTCATGACAAGGGTTTAGGATTCTATTGCTATATTTGCAGAAAAGTTTGGCTTGGAGTTCCCATCATGCTTTGTCTTTGGCATGTTAGGAAGGCTTGGAAAGAGAATGCGGTTCAAAAGATTAAGAATCCAATCCTACGTGTCTAGATTTTGAAAGTTGTGGAGGACATCATGTATTTCATTGACCTTATTCAAGGAGAGGTTGTAGTGACATGAGCCAAACTAAAAATTGCTAGCATGCGGGATGATTTCCCACAAGCTAGCGATTTTATCCATTACTTCGAGGAGACATGGAGTGGAAAGACTGCAATGTGGGTAACCGGCAATCGAAATTTTCCTCATTGTGGACAGGACACCAACGCTGCCATAAAATCGTATCATGCAAATTTGAAATCGACCTTGAGGGAAAGTAGACAAAAACTGAATGGAAGACGCATCGATTGGCTTGTGTTTCACTTGATTGGGGATGTCCTGACCCATTATTGGTATGGTGTGCAATGCAAGTTGTATGGTTTTGTGAAAATTTGAAAGCTTGAGGGGATTGTTGCTGGAGCTATCCTGAGAGCTCGTAAGATTCCTGATAATTATGTTTTCATGTATCCTAGTGAGAAGGATGTGACACTCAAAAATTCCCAATTGCCGAAGTTTCACTTATATTCAAAATTTAACAAACAATGACACTTTATTGAAAATGGGTAGGGGCCAATGCATCAATAGTCATGTGTCCTAAGTGGACATGTCATGGTGCTCACCTATCATAATTGTGTCATATTATGATTCAACCTTACATTGCTTCTATATTGTCTTATTGTGACATCCCACACCATTATTCTAAGAAATAACACTAATCTCCACAACGTTATCAACGATTGCATTGCACTCGTCTTCCACCACCAAAATATGTGTCTTCTCCACGCCATGGTTAACTTCCGTTGTCTCTTCTCCCTGAACAACTTCTTTCATTGGAGTGTCTTCCATTATGTTCTCAGTTCCCTCCACAACACATTTTTCGGTGTTATCGAAAGACACGCCATCTCTAAGGTCTGGTTTGGTCAGTATCTGTCCTGCACCAAAATTATCTAACTTTTATCCTTCCAAGATGGCCAAATGAGATGCGCCACTGTCTCTTCTACTCCATGCGCTCAGCTTGTCACTGTAAAATTTCATGGAGGACCCATTCATGTCCTTCATCGCTTGAACCATATCTACTGGCACAGTTGTCCAATCGCCTGCCCAATCCAACCACCCTAGCGCATACTGAGTGTCAAAAGACTCTCTAAGTAGCATCATACGGCAGAACGACTCAAGTGCTTCATTTCGCTTGTCCTTTGACGCGTCTGACCACATGATACGAAGATCATCATCTTTGTCCATAGCCAACATATCCAAGCAGACGTTCCAGAAACAAGTCCTCATCCAGGACGAGGCCTCAGCCTGCATAGCCTCAAACCCATTGCATGTCCTCATAACTTCCAAGTATACCGCAAAATCCTGTGAACTAGTATCCATAGAAGGAAAGAGAAGCTGACCGAACGTCAATAAATCCTTCATAGCCAACTTCACATGTGCCATCCTTTCATGTTCGAGACTAGAAGACACTCCCATTCTAGGACAGATCAATGGTGCTTTCACACCATTGAAATGACGACAAAACAATTTCAGAGCTCTCACGAAAGGAGGAGGATGAACCTTCCTCTCTGGACGTCTACTTTCTGCTCTCATCCACGTTAGAATATCTTGGAACTCTTCCTCATTGTGTTGGCATGGCAGCTGTAAAAAATCAAAAACTGATTTATCTAGGAGCCTTAGATGCAACGGTGACCAAGACTACACTCGAGCCTCCGCCTCTAGAATTAACTCTCGGTCATACCTCTCAAGCCCTTCGGTGTCGCGCACCTCTCCATGAGGAGTGCCCAAAACACCATGGGCACAAGGGGGACCCCGGAGTGACACCCGGGACTTGTGGCGCCGTTGGTGAGAGGGCCCAAGTGATCCTAGTGTGGGTGAGGGCCCTGGGCGTTGGGAACGCCTCCCACCCACGGAGACTAGGAGGCATGAGGGTAAGGCCATGAGCTATGCGTAGCTCATGGCGCGGTGATTCTAGAATGCTCAAGAACACCTCAATCGGAGGTGTGAGCTAGGAGTTATGGCCAGTTGAGTGGGGCGCTGTCCCGGGACAGAGCCCTGGTACAGCAGTGCCTGGGAGTGATTCCCGGGACTGCCAAGGTTCAAACAGGCACAACTTCCTCAAGACTTGCCCGAATGGGGCAAGTGAGGAGTCCATCGGCATCTACGTGAAGCGTAGATGAAGATGCAGTGGTTGGTTGGTATGTTCAGACATCATACAAGGAAGTTATGATGGTCTGAAGCTGCTGGGGGGTTCTAGGCCCAGCAGCTAAAGGAAAATGTCCACTTGGCCCCAACTCTTGGTAGAGAGACAAGAGGTTGGTTGACGGTGGGGTAGGGGCCCCGCGTAAAGTCCTAGAGGCTTATATGGGTGAGGTGGTGTGGCCTCACCCACCCGAGGCCGAACGGCACGGCCTCCATGGGCATTGGCCCAATGTGAGGCCATAGTTGCCTAGTATGGTTCGGGTTGTTGTAGTGTTGCTCCGGCAACGCGATGATCAACATAGGATTGGACTTCCATGGATGGAAGTCCACATCTAAGGAATGGGTTACCGATTAAGGGGTGACTCCCGAAAGCAAAGTAGGAGGGTTGGTTCCCTCCTATGAGCTATATGGTCCGGGGTAGGAGGAGCTAACCATTAGCATGGCGGAATGCGAATGATTAGCGCTCGTAACCTTTACTAGAATTGAAAATTGGCAAGATTGTCAAGGGGGGCTTGCAAGGGTTGCGACATTCGGCAACATGTGTTGTCCTATTCTTCTTCAAGTTAGCCAAAGACGCTTGCCAAGCATCTAGTAGCCGGTTGTAAACATGCATATCAGTCTGATATTGAATAAATGCGGCGATCTCACCTTTTATGAGATCCTCGTCTTTCAAACGGAATGCTTCCACACACCGTTTCACTGCCTTCTATATTGGCATTGGAAGGTTGTCCTTTAAGTCACAACATCCACAAGTAAGTCTAGATAAGAGAAAAAAATCATGGACAATCACAAGTAAATCATTCTAAGGCATTTTTGTGCACCACGTGCGGCTGGGGTTTTTTTGTTTTGGGGCTATTTACCTTCAAGGGCTGAATTAAAATCTCCCTATAATTACTTAAATTTTAAAAATGGCCCATTTATTTGCACCCTTCTATTACTTATATTATCCAAATCACTGCAATTTTTTGTATTCTATATTCTTTTTAAGTAATTTTGGACAGACGAAATCCCAATATCATCCATCCCCGTGAGTCCTAAAGCCATTTACATACCATACTAAACATACCTTCTAGGATCCTTGTCTTCAGCCCCTATATTAATTTTACAAAAAAATAAGTGCCCACGTTTAATGTTCATCTAACTTACTTATACTGGGATTGTCTACATTTAATAGTCCCTTCATTATTTGGAATTTCTTTATAATTTTTATTTCAAATGATTTTAATCCTCTCTATATTATGCCGCACGTTGTTCTTAAAATGTACTAAGTGATCTACCCGTGTGGACAACACATGTCCTAGTCCAATAATGTAAGAAGACATTATTGAATTTTACCTTGATTTCAAGGTCCATGGAGATTGCCCCCAAGTATTGAAGACCTTCCTGTCCAATAATCCATTTGCATGCAAAGTTAAAATTGTGTCATTGGACTTATCTTTGCAATGCAGAAGCTCCAAATGGATAATATCACATGTCTGCTCAACTAGGCTATGTAGACCAAAGATTTTAGATGGTTTCTTTGGCGATTTTCCAAGGTCGGTGTCTGGAAACATTTCTATCGCCTCTGTCCACAATTTCCTTGACAATTCGCGCCTAGGGTCCAGTAGAAGAGAAGGCCTTGCATCCGCAGGTTTAGACAAACTGGTGGTCGTCATGTTCAACCGTGGAAGCATACTGGTTTTATTTGGAGACATGGAGGGATTCCGATTGACCGAATCTTGAAGTATAGAACTTGGAGTTCGAGCATTGGATGGCTTTGGAGCTCCAGAACCCTGTGGTGTACTAGTTCTCAATCCCTCATAAGATCCTCGTTCATGCTACACACGACCATTATCTTGTCCTTGCACTTTCTTTTGGATACCATCGTGTTTTGGGTTTGCTTGTCCAAACGTGTCCTCCTATCCATTAGCTCCTTGCGAATCGACTTTTCAAGTTTTTTTTTTGACAACCAGTTCCAACAAAGAGACACCACTAGATGCATCGCTGCTCAAGGTTACCACATCCTCATTATCGACACTCTCCACCAAAGGTTCTCCCATAGGCCTCTTCCCACAATTACCACCATTTTGCCAAACCGACTTTATGTTATATTTTTTGAAAATAGCTGCGATTTCCGAGTTGCCTTTGGTTCCATTAACTAGGAACATTTTCAATGGCCTATCATTCTCAGCGTCATACATAGGACAGAGGTCTTGCTACCTGTGTCATGCAAACCCGGATTTGTCAACCATGTCCTTATTACAAATGCGGCAAAAAAATGAATCCTCTTAGATTTCATGTTCAGCGTCTTGTGTTTTCTCCTCCAAAGAGCATTAACCTCCACTACCATCCATTCAAACTCAGATATGGTGTATGCTTCTCTTGTCCTCGGTTTGTCTGTCCAAACTATCGTGCATAAAATAACCTTCTTTTCCACACCATTCCGGTTAGGTATGAGTAGCTGAATCCCCCCCAAAAGACAGAAAAGAAAATTGTTTAGCATATGGTACATACTAAATGATACCCCTACATGACCAAAAACACACAAACAAGTAATAAAAGGCCAAAAAATGAAAGATGTTACAAACCCCAGGGACGATGCCAGCTGTAGCCGCATCAAGCAAGTCATTGCCAAATCTGTCAAGAGAGGTGTAGTCGAGGATAGTAGCCCGCTCTCGCAAAAACTTAACTGCTTTCCGGTAGGAAAGGGTGGATAGATTGGAACCCTTACAACGAACGTATTAGACATTGCAAAATGATGAGGATGATTTGTTTTACCAAAATAACCTTAAACACATATTAAAAAACCTTAGTAAACGCATTGATAACATAAAAGTAGATATGCATTACCCTAAGACAACATGTATGATCATACTTTTGCAGTCATGTTGGTGTCGTTGTAAATGAGAGTCCTCCTCCAATTGCCCTAAATAACTCCGCCCACAACACACGAATTACAAGGTTGTAGAAAAAGAAGGTGCTGCAAAATACGAATGTCTTTTAGGACAGATATGCAACATAACAAAAATTGTTGCGTCAAAGATAAGTACAAAACATAACATGTCATTCCCAATAGACAGCTTAACTGGTTGAGTTTGAGGCATAACTAGTTGAAAATGAATACTCCAGGAGAATTACAGGTTGTTCTAGAGGAATTTAGGGCCACTAGACACTGCATTGAAGATTGCATTCAATCTTTGATGTAAAATTGGCGTGTAAAAGGTCAAATGCACTGTGCTGCACAATATCGCATACTGTTTAAGCGATCATTTGTAATAGGCTTCCTTGATATCCGATGCTGTTGCAGAAGTTGGAACCCTACCACCACCACCACCACAACAACAACAACCAGTACATTTTGTGACTTCCGTATCACCCAAGCGTCTCCTGTAATTCCACAATAATGCAACCCTTCGTGCCTTCAACACAACTTTCTACTTTCAAAGCAATTGAAAAGCCACATGAACCTGCTAAAATTGACTAATTGGTAATCACTTTGCAACCAAAGTAGAGGGAAAACCCACGATTCTCAGCTCCCGGTCTCTGTAAGAAGGATCTAAAAGGCCGAATCCACTACCAAATTTTGGATTGAGGGTTTCAAGTGCAGAAAGGTTTAGGGTTTAAGAGGAAACTAAGCTGGAGGACCATCACAGACCTGTTATTGCCTCAAACTTCCATCGGCTAGACGCCGATAGTCCCTCTAGGAAGTTCGCCGCGAAGAATCTGATTCTTCGCGTAACTAGTTAGCAGGCTGAGGTCTCGTTCGTTAACGGAACTAACCAGACAAATCACTCCACCAACTACGAACGGCCATGCACCACCACTCATAGAATCAAGAAAGAGCTCTCAATCTGTCAATCCTTACCTCGCCTCCCTATCCTGGCCTTCCTCCGCTGACTCGCCTCCCTCCCTCCGAATGTCTCCCTCCCTCCGACCTCGCCTCCCTCTGCCCGCTGTTAATGGCAGGATTTGCAGGAAGTGAATAAAAAGGCGGAGAAGAACATGAAAGCCCGTCAAGTGGCGATGAAGTTTCGAGCCAGAGAGACGTGCACAGAAACACAAAAAGAAGAATCTTTGCAAGCAAGTTTTGACAAGGCAGGTGTTCAACAATGAAGGATTTGACAACCTGGAGATTGCTGATCCCCTGCCGAACAAGGGACTGAACTACAATACTTGCACATTGACTTATGAACCTCCTCCTTCGAGTGTTGACTCTCAAACTCGTGGTCTTAGTGCTGCTGCTGCAGGGTGCAGTGACAGGTATGGAGTCACTGGCTATCAAACTTCCCAAGTGGATCCTCGAGTCTATGTTGCCACTGAAACTCCAAGATCACCAATGATGGCACCAAGGTACAGAGATGGTTCAGTAAGAGGTTCACAGCCTGCTTACAGTGCAGAAAATGTGGCTTTGGCAGATAGCTTGGCATCCTCTCACCCTATCCATCATCAGATGGACCTCAGTTTCAATCCCATGAGTCTTGTAGCCAAGAATGCTAGAGGATCTCACATGCAGTTCAAATCGATGCCACCAGAGTATGAGAGCCAAAGGCTAATGGGAGAACAACGGGGTAAGGGTGTGCACATCCCACTCAAAGAAGATTACTGCTTAGGGTTTAACAAGAAACCGAGTTCTTCGCCTTCGAAAGCACCTGTGAAAGTGGACATGGACATAGCAGAGGGACTTGGTGTGCAAGCCAAGCGGTTTGAGGATTCAGCTATGGCGAGATCCTATGAGCTTAGACAGCCATGGGCACAGTTCCATATGCCCGGGAGGCTTTCAAATGTGGATGCGTCCATGGTCAGGTGTGAGAGGATGCCTCCGATGCTGGAGAGCAAGGGTTCTTTGCAAAAGATGCCGACACGTGACAAAGGGGGTAATTGCTCTTGAAATGAAGAAGACATGTCTGCACATCCCGAATGTGAGTGGAGGGAAGGGAGGAAAACCTAATAAACCGTTGGGAAGTGGTGGGGAACATTCGGTTCCTGCCTCCGACCTCGCCTCCCTCCGCTCGCCTTCCTCCTGCCGCGCTCCAGCAGCCTCCCAACTTGCTCACTCGCTCCGGAGTTGTCCAGGGGCGTGAACGAGGAAGAATGACGGAACTCGGGTTTGGGGTGGGGGGGGGGTGTTTGGTGGAGACGGATGGACGGACGGAAGGCCGTCCCGGGCAAGGAGGAGGACACGGGCAGGTAAGACGGGTCGGGGCGGGAGGACGGGAACGGGCTAACGCTGCCCGCGGGAGGCGTCCTACAAACGTTTGTAGCACTAAAATACGGAGATCCGTGGTTTGAGTACCCATTGTCAATATTGGTTGTTTCGAATTTATTGCATCACAAATTGGGAACTTGAGTATGAGGAATATGTCTTTGGAAACTCAAAGTTATTAAAATAATTGGATTTTGAGTTGTTGGTTTGAGTCAAGGATGCACACATAGGGCATCAAATTTGTTCTAGCATGAGAAATAACTGCACGTGAGTGTCATATTGTCACTGATATTTGTTCTTGAACATTTGCAAGAAAGAGAGGGAGGTTGAGTTGAGTTTGAAAACCACACATTGGCATCGAAATAAGAAGTTTAGGGGTTCTGGGTTGCACACACGATTACAATGTCGATGATATGATATTGGCATCAGGAAATTTGGTAAGAAGGTTGCCTCAACAATATCCATTTTCTTTTCTTATGAGAAACTTTACTAACACTTTTGGCAACACGTAGTTTTCAAGGTGATGTAAGATGGTTGAATCGGGTAGTGGCAAGTTACAAAATTGTTGGTTGATTTAGAATTGGTTGCAAAGATTTTTTGGAGTTCTACATTATGGCGTCCGATTTAGAATCAGTTGCAAGGAAAATCGAGGGGATATGTCGAGGTGGGGGTTTAGGGCCTGGAAGGATGGGGAGGTTGTCAAAGGGAGCGGGAAAAGGGGGTGCAATTGGTGGTGTTGGAATTAGGAGTATGGAGACACTGAGGAGAAGTTTGTTGGGGAAAGGCTTGGATTCGGTTCTCGGTGGTGAAATTGGTAGTGGTGAGATGTTGAGAAGAAGTTTAGTAGGCACAGATGATTTGGGCCTTGGTGATGATATTAGTTCTGGGAAAACAATGAAGAAAAGCTTTGTTGCAAAATTGGATGCAGCTCTTGGTGAGGTTGGGAGTGCGGAGGCAATGAGAAAAAGTTTAGGGTTAGGGCTAGCCGTGAAAGGGAATTTGTCTCTCAGTGGTAAGATTGGGAATGTGGAGAAAATGGGTAAGAGCTTTATGAGGAAAGGAGACTTGTCTCTTGGTGGTGAGATTGGGAGAGGTGAGAAATTGAGCAAGAGCTTAGGAGGAAAAGGAACTGCCAGTATTGGGTTTGAGAGTGAGGAGAAAGTGGAGTACGACTTGGAAATTCCTATGAAGTTGATGCAAGAAGCGGAGGGTCATACCATCATGATTGAGTTCAAGAGCGGTGACAAATACCATGGCACGCTTGTCGAGTGCGACGATAGTTGGAATTGCCAGCTTGAGAATGCCGCCTACACAGAGAAGGTGTAAATACACGTTTTTTGAATCAACACAATTTAGAATATTGATCATGTCAATGTAGCCAATCGCAATTTTATTGCTGTGTGTGTTATATTTGTCTAATTTGGATTGAAGATTCATTTTGTGTCTGCAACATATTGTGAAGGAAGAATGTTGTAGAATTATGAGAGTTATCATGCCTTTCTGTTCCACCCACGAGCGTCAATCGTTTTGTGCAAAATTGCTTTTGCGATTGTGGAAGTCATGAAGATTTGATTTTATGCAAATTGCATTGCACTAATTTCGTTCGAATTTGTAAACTTGAGTCTCTGAAAACTAACAATTGAGTGCAAACAACTTGAAAACATTAGTCACTGCAATGCTAGGCCTAGAGTCACTCAAAGACATTGAAGATCAAAGTTCTTTTTTTACAAATATACCTTGTCATCCATGTATGTCGTTTAACAATAAAGTCTCCTGGCAATTTAACATCAATACTCACTATAGATGGGTTGAGGCAATGAAGTGCATTCACTTTAAAATTTTCAATACTTCATTACCAATGAGGAACATTGAGGGTTGGGCAATACACCACTTGACTCGTAAGGTTAGTTGACATGAAAGCACTGTCATCTCATTATGGATACATAGGGTGCAGGATGGGAAGTCTTTTACCCTGGAAAATGTGTTCATTTGTGGCAGAAAAATAAGGTATGTGGCTATTCACCTTTACTCTTCTTCATACTTCTATCGAATTCCGAACTTTAATGTACATTAGATCGACTAGGTGTAAAAAAGAGGTTTGAGAGACTGTTGAACTAACTGGGTTAAGTCAGACCTAAATTCTGATGCTATGTCATACATGAGAAAGAAGTCCTGGAATGGATGTCAAGCAAAAGATCAAGGAAGATGTTCACATAGCCTATTGTGTTGTGATGAATGGGAATATCTTTATCTATCTGCAAATGCCTTTTTTGTCGGCCAACTAAAGTCTACCATCAGAATTCGTAATCCTTTATTTGATGTCCATTGAGGAGTGAATGCTGAAAAACTAATCACTGGTGGGCTAGGTTCATAGTTGTTCCTGAAATGCTTCGATATGCTCCCATGTTCAAGGAATCTTATGTCCAAAAGGTACACTTTCAGTCTTTTACGTCCCCCCATGTTCCCAAGACAAACATATATATCATTATTGATAACAAAAATTACATGAACAATACTAGATTCTTTATGTAAGTGAGAATTCTGATTACTTTCTGAACTCAATGTAAACCATGATTTCAGGAGGAAGTGGAGGATGATTTGTTGTTCTCATTAAGACTTCTCCACTTGACAAATTATTCTCAAAGAATGGCAGCAGATCTAGACCGATATAATCAGTAATTTACAATGGCTCACATTGCCAGGTGGGGCAAATGAATCATTAACCTGCATTTTGACCTAGATCAATTTTAACTACTTGGAAGTATAGGGAAAGTTTTGATCAAGTAACAAGCACACTATGAATCGCAAGCCCTGAGAATTAATTGAGAATGCACGAGCATAAAAAAATGATCTTGATTGCAACTGAGAACGAGCCACGACAAAAATTTATTATGAGAAGCTAAATTTCTGGACTTCTAATTTAGTTGTTGGAAACCCTTGTTGTTGTTGTTGTTGTTGTTGTTGTTGTTTTGGGCCGAATACCCCATGTTTTGGGCAATTTTAGAAGTGTAATTCATTCTTATGAGGGTTGTATATAATCTTAAATGTTTTGCTTCGTCACAAGAAAATAATGGTGTTTCTCTTGTTCCTCCACCTGAGTCTGTTGACGCCTAGAGAAGATCTAGAGTAATGGTTGCATGTTGAATAGTATTTTGTATTTGATCCAATCATCTTGAAAACATCGAAACTGGAAAACGTTTATTTGCATGGCAAGTAGAGGAATGATGGGGATAAGAAGGTGTTAGCTTTGGAGCATCATTGTAGGAATACAAGTAGAACTTGGACCTAGGGCATTTAGATGTTGAACTTTGTACACATGTGCTACTCCAACTAAGGGTGAGATCACAAAACTTTGTTCAAGATGGTAGTCCTCACTATGTACTCTCTCCCCGCCCCAAAATGATTGTCCTACCCCCGGAGTTTTATGTCCCAAAAAGATTGTTTGAGATCAAATGTTTATTGATTTTGTTGATGTAAAAATTGTTTGGCACACCGAATTATTTTGCAATATTTTCTACATCAAAAAAAATAAAAAATAAAAAATAAAAAATATTTGATCTTTTTGGGACATAGAAACTCCGGGGGGTAGTACAATCATTTTGGGATGGAGGGAGTAGTTGATTTTCATTGTTTGTGACACATTTGCTTTTTCACCATCCCATGAATTTGAAGTGCCCGTTCTCCTTGACTAACACCAATTCAGTAAGAAGTCTTTCATATTCGTATGTACAGGTGCCTGAGCTCCCAACGTGCACTCTTCTATGTTGTGGCATGAATGCAATTTAAAAGAATGCAATTTAAAAGAATGCAATTTAAAAGAATGCATGAATGGTTGCAGGAACATGAAGATCACAATTGATGATTCCAGATTTTGAGCAACAAAAAGAACACCTGAAATAATCTTGAATTAATCAACAACTTGATACATCTGATTTTGTAGTAGAGTATAAGCAAGGGTAAGTAAGAATCCACTAGTTTTGATAATGATACTAACTTTTAAGCTATCAATATTGATCCGAAGGTGCTTCAAGTTTCTTCAAGAAGAGCTTTTCAAGTTGAAGTATTGGCTATACTTTTGCATTTGGCATCCGAAGATCTAGTGTTATTTGTGTTATGTACTTGAAGATTTGAGGATCTTCTGTTGGGGGTGGTGTATTTCTAGATGAGCTTGTCACCATCTACATCTGTGGAACACAACATCATGGGAGAATTTCTCATTGGGAAACTCAGGATGAGCCTTCAAAGGTAACGGTTATTTGATAATGTAGGAATTTGGAGATCCTTGCAAAACCAATATGGACAAAAAATATGATCAAACCTTTTCCCACTAGTATATAGATACAACTTGGAGAAGTATGAGAGAGGACCTCACATATCACTGAAACCAAACCTCTGCATGCCACAAGGGCCGGCCACTTATCATGACATCGTCAAGCAATTGCATGGGGAGGATAAAGTCACCTGCTCTCTTAAAAGATGGAGGAAACAACTACAAATTTGGACAAACTTTTCCAACAGTATAGTAATGTGACGAATCTGTGACCATGACAAACATGACAGTGAATTATACAACTACTATGTGCGCAAGTTGATTTGTATCAAGAATGAAGTTATGATATAACCAGTTTGCAGAAATTCCAATGTCCTATAAGAACTTTGGCAATATATCCTGCTCTATGAGAACAAGTTTAACAGTATGCAAATATTGGAAGACTTTTTGGAGCATATAAACCCAGAGATAAATTGTGAAAGTCTCTAGTATGTACTAGTATGAGCAATTGATTTCTCAAAATGTGGAAGTTGTAGTACTGTCATGAATCATTTTTTGTAGTACAAAAATGATTCATGACTGGTTCGAAATTAAATACCATAGAACATCCTACTTATGGCAGATCATGCGTCTCACATGCCGAACATACTCGGATGAAGTTGAGCTAGATCCTCAACCAACTACAATCCCTTGGCTGGTGGAGAACTTGAAGGGCTCTCTTTAGTCTCACGCTCGTGTACACCAAGATACGCTTTTAATGTAAGATGCAATGGACCCAATGAAGTAGAAACGGAACGCCTTGAAGGAGGTAATAGCCACAATTGGAAAATCATTGGATCTGGCCTTGAAGGGTTAATTCCTTGGAAGACATGAGCTTCTCAACAAACATACGAAGATCGAACGATTGATATGAGCATGCACGCGATTCAACCAAAACAGGGTGCAACTCAAAAACGCATTCCAGAAATGATTAGAGGACATGTGAGACACTTTGAAGAATTACCTTACATTGTGCTTGGAACCGCTTTACTGTATCTTGTCGGGGTTGTTATATGTGAACACAAAGTCCAACTGATCCTTGAAAAAATTTAACTGTAATAACAGACCTTGTGCGTGAAGGACCATCAAGCAAATTTGTTGAAATGTAGGTCGTGCTCTAGGATCTTCGTTCCAACAGCTGTGGATGCAAAACACCAAATACGGTGGACACGTGTTGGTATCATCAAGATGGAGATTGCAACCACTCTCATTTAGGTGCTCAATATCACTACCTGGTGGATCTTGAAAAGGTGAATGTCCTCTGAGCACTTCAGAGCCCACTAACTCAAAGCTGCATATGTCAGATGCTTGCATTGCATCTAGTGAGGAAGCAACAATTGGATGCTTTTGCTTCTTCAGGGAGCCTGAAAGTGGAGAATAAACTCTACAATTGTTCGTGGGCAATTTCAAACCAAATTGTCCTAGTTTTACAAGTACATGATGGTGGGCGTTGTTCTGACTCTGCTTCCATAGGACGTTCCAACAATTGAGATCACCATGTGCGAGTCCTTTAATATGCAAAAATTGCATAGCCTTCGCAACTTGTGGCAAAATACGTACAAACTCCAGCCATGAGAATGGGTTGCTTGATATACCTTGGGAGCGAAGGCTTTCATCAATTAACATTCTCAAGTTTCCTTTCATAACCTCCATTGAAAAGAAGGGTTTGTTTTCTTCCTTCCACGCCTTTTCAACCGCATTATATGAGGGTGCCTATCTCCCAGAAGAAGTGAAGCTCCATTTCGGGTAAAGTTCGAATTTGTGGTCACCTTCAAAACCTATGATCTTCGTATTTCATATTCGGTCCAGAAGAGCTGATGTCAACGACATCAATATTCATATCAGTTTCTTTGTTTATTGCAAAAGCTAGAGGTTTCAAAAGAGCTAGAGTGTGGAGTTTTGTCACCGTTTCCTTTTAGACATCTGCAATCAAAAATTCTCTTTCCTTTGAAGACAACTCACGCATATCTGACGATCGGATCTTCCATTTTGGGAAATATGGACGTTTATTATAGATGTCCTGCAAGATGCCCAATTTGATTCGCATGGAGAGATTCTATACTGAGAATTTTCATAGAGATATGAGATGGAGTGATTGCATCTCCTGCCTTCCATTTTGCATCGAATCTCACCATTCCTGTCTTCTACACCGTTTATAGTATTTAGTGTCAAATATGTAATAGTGCCACTTACCCTATTATGAGGTCTCCCCTAGGTTACATCAATAGTGACCTTGGTTGACAATGAGTGGCACCGCATGACGCTTGTCATTAGCATGCTCAATAATATCTTCCTCTTTGCCTTGTCCGTTGTCTCCTCTTCGCCTCTTTGTTTTGTAGGGTTGAAGCATCTCCACCTGAAGCTTTTTGGAATTCCAGGCGATTTCTTGCCCTCATACTTCCTTTCAAGTACTCAAACTAGCATGGTGAGTTCAAATTACTCCATTACTGTTAGAAAAATCGAAACCTGAAATGTGTGTTTTTGTAAAGTGATGTTTGCTTCTAGAGTGATGTACATGGCACTTCTAACTCCACAGACAATTTGTAATTCTAGTGGATGATACAGGGGTCTCAACAGCTACCACAAGTTTCAACAACTCCATCTTTATCAAATCCCAACGACTCCGTAAGAATGTTGCTCCTCCTGCTTGCACTTATTTGTGCAATTAGTTTTGATGCTTGCATTGTTTGAGCAGATAGGCTTTCTCCTTTTTCTTTTCTTTTACCTTTCCTTGTATGATATGTATTTAGAAACACCCGTGGACTAAGCCGTGCAGTAGTCAAAATACACAACACATATCGTATTGTTGTTCAGGTTTTAAGTTTTGTGATGATTGCTGTCTGGTGAGTTTGAAGTGTGCCCTACCGATTTATGCTTAACCTATTCTTTTTTCTCGAATGCATTTCGTCTGCATGAACTTTAAACTTGGATTCAGGGTTTTGAGTTATGGTTTTGAGTTTTTTTTTGTGGGAATGTTGTCTGATAAATAAACCAGTAGGATGTGGTGAGTGGGAATTTTGCTCTTCTAGTGCTTAACCTGCCTCCTCCCGCATACATGTTGCTTGCATCATTCACTTTGGGTCACGGGTTTTGAATTTTTGTGATGATTCTTGTTGGCAAGGAGCACCATTAGCATATGTGATGTTTCAATTCCAGTGTCCGGGAAGATTTTTGGGCATAGCTGGTCGAGATCCTAGTGTTACCAAGTCCAACTGGTTGCATGTTGACATCTTTCAGATTTTCTTTATTAGTTTGATGTATATTCTATAATTCCTCTAAAACGATCTGTAATTTTCCTGAGGTCCATAACCAGTTATTTCTGAAACTCAATCGGTTCATCTGCAACTAGCAGCTGGTTCTCCTCGTTCATTAATCAACTCCCAACCCCATCACCATTTTGGGTTGTTTCAGATTGCAGTGATTCCCGCAGGTTTTGATTTGTGATTGGGTGTTCTGTTTTAGGCTGAGAATTTGTGGTCATGTTGGTGTTCTTTTTGGCATGCCTGTGAGGTGTCGCTGTTCTGGCTGTTAGTTTTTTTGTGGAGGTGGTTTCAAATTTGACTTATGATTTCGAATGTGAATCCTGGGTCAAGTTGTGGATTTCTTGGATTTTGTCAATGAGGAAAATCACCAATACCTTCCATGCAACTTGCTTCTGGATGAAGTTCATGTTCAAATACATTTGTGCTTTAATGTAAAGCATTTTAAGCATAATTCAATCAGTTATGTTTCACTGTTTTTGTGTTCATTTGCACTACATAGTTCAAAGCCTAAACGAGAACATACAAGAATAGTAGTTGAAGCCCTTGACGTGCTTGCCTTCCAGTCCATGACTTACATGAGCTAATATAGGTTGGAACACTTTAACGCCCATGATACCTTCGCATGTACTTTCCAATGTCCTGTAGGTGTGATCCTTTCTGTGAAGTATTCTGAAGCTAATTAGGCCATGAGTAGTCAAAGTGGTCCTTCATCTTATGATTGACAACACCTCTTACGTTGTATCTGCCTTAAATGTCTCGTTCAGTTCCCTTGAGTGAGTTACAATGTGTCATCATTAATCTGCCAAAGAAATATTGCAAGTGGAAACTGCTCACCTGCTGATTGAACAATTTCCAGGACTACACAGTCTTGAAGGTGGTAGCTGATGGTAGTGACTTGTTCCCTATTTAGAAACACTTGAAATTAAATTTTGAACATCTTTGTTACTGTCAAGCGCGGGCTAATTCGAGACTTTGCAGTGCCACACAGCCTTGAAGTTGTCAGATGATGACAGTGACTAGCTCCCATAGCAACACGCGCTGAAGGTGAATTGATGATTCTGGAAATACGTGTGTAAGGTGAACTGAAGATTCTTGAAACACTACGTGTGGAAGGTGATGAAGCACTTCTTCCCTCTGGGACATATGTAATATCACTGTCTAAGCAACGGCTGATACGAGACTTTGCAGCGCCACACAACCTTGAAGTTGTCAGATGATGACAGTGACTAGCTCCCATAGCAACACGCGCTGAAGGTGAATTGATGATTCTGGAAATACGTGTGTAAGGTGAACTGAAGATTCTTGAAACACTACGTGTGGAAGGTGATGAAGCACTGCTACCCTTCAGGACATCTGTGTCACTGTCTAAGCGCTGACTGATACGAGGCTTTGCAGCACTACACAGCCTTGAGGCCGATAGATGATGGCAGTGAGTTACTGCTCCCTTGACAATTCGTGTAGAAGAAGGTGAAGTAATATGTTTCTCCTGCACAGGGACAAACACTCATATCACTTTTTAAGCGCTGGCTGGTACGAGATTTTGGAGCACTACAGAGCCTTGAAGCCGAAAGATGATGGCAATGAGTTGCAACCTTAGAAGCTCGTGGTGTGGAAGGTGGAGTAACAAGTCGCTCATGCACAGGGACATTCATATTACTCTCTAATCGTCGCTTGATACGAGCTTTTGCAGCACCACACAGCCTTGAAGATAACAGATGATGGCAATGAGTCCCTCCCTTAAGCTTGGTCACGCGTGTAGACTTCGATGAAGTTATGACTGGCTCCTCCATTGGGACGTCTGTATCATCACTGTCCAGGCGGTTTTGAAGCCCAGATTCTTGAAGTAGTTTGGCTCTCTTATGTTGCACAGTCAAGTGGCTTTTAAAGTTGGCTCTACTGTCTAGAGCACTTGATCGACCTCCGTGATTCTTCTGGCACTGGAGTGGCCACCTGAAATGTGTGGATTTCATTTGCCTTCGGATGTGCAGTTGCTTCCAGTCCTGGTACTTTCCAGGGTCTGTACAAAGAAATGGTTGGATTGCACTCCACCCTCTTGTAATCATCTCTCCCCGCATCTGCAAAATTGCCACAAATATTTGGCTGTTGGTCAAGTTTTCTTACAATCCAAGTTTGACCAGATTTCTAAATTTCTAAGAGCGATCCTGCTAAAATATGGACCTTTGTAGATCCATCATCAAAGTCACTTTTGCTTGTGTGATCTGAATGTTCACTCAAAGCAGCAATGACTCTGCGCAATAGTAGCCAACCTCAATTTCTTCCAGTCAATGCAAGGAAAATGGGTGGCTATGTGCTAGCAAAGATTGCAGTTGCAGTACCTCGTGATACAAGACCCACCAATGCAATCTACTAAGGACCATCCCCTCACTCGGCCATTAAGCTCTTTAGATTGGCCCTTCTACACAAAGTCGATCACATAACTGAATGTATTGCACCAGACAACCTATTCTTGAACGGCCACATTCTGGTCACAGGAAGGCAAGTGAATACGTCTGGGCACAGAAATCTTGCTCTGCAAATTGTCATGTGGATTTACCTGTTGAGTTTGCAGGAGCTCCTCCTCAAGGTTGCTTGCGGAATCATTCAATTCCGAAAGCCTCTTGCTCATCTCCTTCACTGTTGCCTGTAAAGGTATTGATCAGTTATCACAATAGTTGCCATATTATCATAAGGCACAGTCTGAAGTAGGCCAGCAGAGCAACATCGTTAGGGCTTTGGGATCCTGGTTAAATTTGGCAGTAAGGGAATGAGTGAGGTGTAAACTTGAATAACCTTGCTGCCAGTGAGAGAGCAGTGCATGTCTGAACACACCTACTTAATGCCCTTGAATGACACTAGGTGTGGAGACAGTCATTTATGAGCTATCACAAGAACAGAGATGAAAACTGGGTGCTTTAATGGATGAAGAGACTGACCATCACCAATGTCGAAAGAGGCAGACCTCTCGTCACTTCTAAGCAAAAAGTCGAGCTGGAAGCACGCAACGAGGATCACATCAAATTGAACTTGAAACATTGGGGTCTACTTACACGATGAATGAGGACATATATATGTAAACAACCAAAGAATTGCTCAAAACTTCGATAAGGAACCAAATGCCTTACCAATTATGAGTGCGGGGCACCTTCGGAGGATTACAAACTACACAATCTTCTGGAAATGGGCTAGAACAGGAACCACAAGCTACGCACTCTCTCTGCCATTCACTCAAACATCTTGGCCTCCCAGAAACTGGCGACGTGCAAACACCAGCAACGCTAAATCTCCCCCCTGCGTCCGTCACGCCACTTCTATGTATTCTCTCAGTGTCGAAATAACTGTAACGCATCAACTTGAGATTGCGGGCAACAGTTGCCAAGAATTCCTGCTCACCGAGTGAACTCTGCGAAAATAATTCAGGTGTCTTCATTCCTTCTTGACAAGGGCTTGAATCACTCACTTTATCCTCAACTTTGTCACTTATGTCCAAGCACCTCGTCATTTCATCCTCTCCAAATCGCAACCTTTCTGCCTCTGCCATCTGATTTGATACTTCCATATCTGGACGCTCAACACGTTTCCTCTCATCATCACGAGACTTCTCAGCATCAGCAAAGGTTTGGTCTTCAACTCTATCATCAACTTCGTTCATTTCATTGTCGCCTCGCTGCTCTTGATCTATTGAACCCTGCCTCATATCACCTTCACCATACAGTCTATGCGCCTCTTCACAATCGGCCTCCATCCACTGATTTAATTTCCCCTTAATATTTCTCTTCTCTACACCATCCTGAGACTTCTTTATGTCATTAGATCGGATTTGTCGCTCACCAAGTTTTAAGGAATCATCCTCAACCTTGTGATAATCCATAACATCGGATACATCTATGCCACAAATACCCACAGGAACATCATCTACCTTCACATTTCTTTCCATCGTATCCTTTGACGTTCCAGATGTCTCTTCACCCATTTCAGTCCTCTCTGTAGAAGCTTCAGCAGAGAGTCCTTGGGCTGACTTGCTTGATCCCTCTCCGTAAGGTACAAATGGCAGCAAGAAGGGTTGCTTTCCTTTCAATTTCGAACAAAGACGGAAGCGAGGATTGCCCGCTCCAAATTTACTTTTCCACCCTGTCTGAAGCCACACCAGACGCCTGCATCGAAACCCGCTGAAAGATGATTGAATCTTTAATGCTGCAGCATGCATCCTCCACTGCAATAACATCCAAATTTGTCACACACACAAATCGTTCTAACGACTCCCAAGTACTGTCCCTTCTTGTGAGCCTACAAGCTACTTGTTAAAGAAGAGTCCAACAGTAGTCGTACCGTGAATCTTTCAAGGACGGCATCGAAGAATCGTCGCCACTTGGGGCCACTCTTGCATTTCTTGACTTTCATTTGCATTTTGGTGACTGCAAGCCATGTATCTATTGCGGATTTGGTGGACGGCTTACATAGATAGAATCCTTCTGCCTCTGCATTCAACAAACACCATACTTGAGGTACTCAAAATTCTTGGCAACAGTTAAATTTGATCCGGTAAGAAAGTTCCAAATAACCTATCCAAGAGCCAGTTCTAAAAATGTATGCAAAACAGTGTCTTCATGTCACGAATGTTTGAAGTCTACCTTGCAAGTCCTGGACCTTGAGGTGTTTTGACTTGCCTACATTGCGGCATTCCTTCTTCATCTGTCTGTGTCCATTTGTAGAACTACCATTCTCAGCTGCATCCATAGATTCTGCAATTCCTCTTGGAGATGCATCAGGTGAAGAAACCAGGACTAAAACCTCAGCACATTCGCCTGCAAAGGGGTAATTCGTCTCTTTATTGAGCTCCTGAAACAGGGGTCCGCACACATGAGGATCAGTGACTAACTTGCTGTCTACCTCATCTTTCTGGAGAGTTTCTCCAAAGCTTCTCGCCGTGTGTGGGTCAGACTCCGGCCCACCCAAATGCCATCTCCAAGGATTACCTTTGTGCTTCTCGTCCATAGCCAAAGCACAAGTTGGGCCTCCTGGAACCTCCCTCACAAGCTTCGATTCTCCCAAGCACACAGACTCTCCAAAGGAAGAAGTCCACACTTCTACATCACTAAATGTCAAAGTAGGAGTCTTGTCTTTGTCACTCACACATACGTCAATAGTTGCAGAAAGAATGGCAACATCAGCATCAGCATCGGCATCACAACAAATTTCATCCCCTTGCTGTTCAGCACTAGTACTTGTGCTTTCGTGCAAACTCTCATCGCTGGAATATTCTTCATTAGTATCATTTTGACTGTCATCGATTTTCATGGTTTCATCGGCTGATATACTTTTGGAAGGAATGTCGTCCGTTTCGCATCCCTGGATTGAAGTTTGGTCAAGTATGGGTGTTGTTTGGCTGCTCATGTCATTTAAGCTTTTAGATTGTGGATCAATTCCCTTGGTCGGTATGCAACTGTTCGAAGAAGGCGTTCCACTAAGAACACTCTCTTTCCGCAGAATCTCACCGCCAGTTTGTGTCTCATCTTCCTGTGATGCTGTCTTCCTCATTTTCCCAAACACTTCAGTTCCCTCAGTATTTGTGGAGGTTGACATGCAACTCGTCAAAGGTGCAGCTCCGCTCAGAACACTCTCACTATGCAGACCTGTATCGCTAGTTTGTGTCTCATCTTCCTGAAATGCTGTCTTCCTCAAAATTCTGAGCCCATCAACTTCCTCTGCATTTGTGGAAGTTGATATGCAATTCTTCAAAGAACACTCTCCACTTGGAACGCAATCTTTAGGCAGAATCATATCGCTAGCTTGTGGCTTGCCATCCAAGAATGCTATCTTTGTCGAATTCCCCAACACTTCAACAATATTACTGTTTTTGGAAGGTTGATCGTGGCCTTTCATAGTATTATCTAGCAGTATGATCAAACGTGGAGAGCTACTCATACCGGAATCTCTTGAATCTTTCCCAGGAGACTCCTTCTCCAGATAAGTATCTCCTGAGCTCGAACTCTTTCCACCTCGTTTGGACCCAACCCCTTGATGACTGTACCCTATTGAATTTGATTGGATTTGAAATGAAAATGTGCCACTGCTCTCCCCTAAACTTGTAGAGTAGTCACCTGTTCTAGGGCTTTCATTTAACTCACCCAAAGGTTTTTCTCTCTTATCAGCACTTTGAGAGCACCCAACAGTATCTGTCCAATTTTCTGGGGGGCAATAATTTCGTGGACCATCATCCGCAATGGAATCATCTCTAAGCAACTCTTTGATCACAACCTGTCTACTGTATCCCAATGTGCATGGCACCACACCTTCACACTGTTGAGGAAGTTTTATTTTGGATTCTTGCCAGACACCTCTGCGTGCTGTAGAAGTGCTATCCGACAATTCCTCTATGACAACCCCGCTATTAGGTGGTTTACATTCTTCAACATCAGCTAATACTTCGGCGTGGGCAGATGATCCCCATTCCACTTCCCCACTATTGACACTCCGCCATTCGTCTTGTGATGCTACAATTTCGTCTAAATTACTCTCAAAATTATCTTTGTGAACACTGACACATCTTGCATCCGCTTGACTGCGGACCCAAGCAAAGCACCCACTGTTCCATCCCTCATTATTTTGCTCCCTTTGTGGCTGACCCTGATTTCTTTCTTCATGGATTCCTTGATCATCCATTGGACCCTGCATGTATCAATCACCATAGAAAAGGTCAGACATCATAGATTTCTATAATCAGACATCAGCACCACAAACAACAACAAGATGATATATAGAATCGAGCTCACCTCTCTCCCACGTGCAACGAATGACATCCAAGCGTTCATCATCACAGCTTGCAAGTGTGCACCTTCGAGTGATGCAGCCCCAAGATCCCGGCTGGCTCCAACAACGTCCTTCATCAAGCTATGTAGACCTGCATAAGCATGTAGATCAAAATAACTACATTACGGAATTCTGATGTGCAAATCTCTCCTTTCGACACATGAAAAATTGAAGCTCGCTCAAGATCTGGAGGGTTAACATGTACCGGCATATGCAAACCTGCATAAGCATGTAGATAAAAATAACTACATCACGGAATTCTGATGTGCAAATCTCTCCTTTCTACACATGGAATGTTGTAAGCTCACTCAAGACCTGGATGATGAACAAGTACCAGCATACACCTCGGCATTCATCTTAGCTTGGTCGGAAAGGGCTCCCGTGAAATTGCGGGTGATAGCATCCACCACCTCTACCATGACCTTATTTTCAGGAACATTAGGTGATCTTTCCATCAATGGTGTGCCTGGTGACTGTCGGCCACGCTCATGGCATTGCTTCTCTTCTGATGAAGTGTCAGCCGTCATGCCTCTCTGTTTTCCTGGACGCGGAGGCCATGGAGGTTCATGGCATAACTGCTCGACTCGAATAAGCCGTGAATCCTTGTATGGGTACCCCTTCCCAGTGGGCTGCACATGAATCGCATCAACCCCCTTGACATTCATGCTGTTGGCCAGTTGCAACAAGACCGAGTCAACAACATATCAACACAATTACGTTCTGAAACTCGGTTCTAACTTCAGGGCAGTAAGGCTACTTAGTGAATTCAGAGGAACTGCAGGGTAACACTACTCAGAGGACTTTCATAGCCAACGAAGGACTTTTGGTGTAACTTAGGACCTACTCCTGCATCTAGTCTTTTAGACACAAATATCAAACTTGAAACGCCTGCAAGCCCTAATTTCATCGTAAGAATGTCACATCGATTCTTCTGAATCACGTGAATCCCTCCCAAACTCAACAGAACTCAATCCACCCTTTAGACATATTTCATAGCCAAACGAAGGACGTTAGGTTTGGAACTTATTCCTGTACCTGTCGTGGACAGTGTTTTGATCGTGAAGCGTGGCGGCGACTTTGCAACTTGTCGAAATCTGGTTCATTCAAGGAATGCGGAGAGATGAAGTGGTAATTCTCACTGGCTTTCTCACTTCGTGAATTGTAATGCAATTTGTTTGCGTTATCCCAAGGATCTGAAACAAAGCCACCATAACGAGTAATGTCATATGAGATGGGCCTCTCTTGTCGCATAATAAAAGTTATACTCAGATGATATGATACTCGATAGACCTGAACTTAATCCTACTTACACACACAAAACCACGTTGTCTTGTCAATGTTTGAAGACGAATACCTACAAACAATCCAAAACTGAATAGTATTTGGTACAAGACACGTGATATTCCCGTGCTACTCACCAGTATCCACGGGCCAACCATCTTCTGCAAGACTGTAACAAGATTCGTGGTGGCTGTACGCTACCCTCCCTTCTCTGTGATGCGAGAGCATGCTTTTCCTGTGAAGTAGCCTCACCTCCTCCATTTCTTCTTACAAGCTTAAAGTAATGTGCGCAAGCCGAGAGTTCACAAGGTAACTCTTATTGCCACCTACTTGCACCGCAGATTTGCACATGCCACCGATATGTCAGAGTTTGCCAGGTTAATAAGAATGCAGCTGCGTGCTCTAAGGGCACTACATAAGTTCATACCGAATCTGCAACAATAAGTTCTTGGCCATTACCATGGAATTTCTATTCTCAAACAATAACTCCAGTCTCTGCATACACTTTGTGCAGCAACCAATTCTTGAATAAGTGCTTACATTTGTGTACATTATAGGGTGTGTAGTCCAAGGTTTGCATGATAATCATGTGCTGGATATAAAGAAAATTATACTGCAATGCAGGACGGAGATTGTGTGGAAGTGTTGTACCAAGAATATCGATCTCAGTTGCGTAAACATTATAATTAATTAATTAAAACATCGACACAATACATTCAGTATCCACGAACTTCAGGCTTTCTAAACTAGTCAACCAATTAGGACACAAAACCAGAAGCTTAAAGGACAAGCCAGAGGGCGGATGAGAACTTCAACAAGCATACCCACACTTTTGATCACGACAACAACAGCGTTGATTCCCGAGATCGGTAACGAAGGTGTAGGTGATTTTATACCGTGGTAAAGTGGAAGATGAGTGGCAGAAAGTGTCTTGATAATACTTCGATCGTTCCGTCTCAGCGATCTCGATTGCAAGATAAAATGTTGATAGACATTTGCGAAATATTTAGAGAATACAGTAGTTCAAGCATTTGATAAACGAATATTTCGTTCAGACACCAATTTCAACCATTCAAATGACTGCAAAACCCTAATTTCATCATAAGCATGTGACATCGATTCCTCTGAATCACGTGACTCCCCTCTAAGTTAAACTCCACAAAAACATCCCGTTCAAGCCAATATCCTACATTAATAAGTAGTTTACTTCTATTTCATCAGATGAAAGGTTCCCCCATCTTCATCCAAATATTAAGTCATCTCTCGGACAGGTCTTCCCCTACAGACTGCTAGGTAATGTGAAAAATCGACCATTCTCATAATGGTAGCCGTCCACATGCAATCATACCGTAACATTACTACGCAGTGTGTGTGTTCATTCTATGGGCTCTGAGAATATATTCATGAGATGCACAAATTTTTCGCAATGAGACTCGGATTTAGACTGAGCTCCTAGCATCCCATGGTTACATTCCCAAAGCTCATAGTTGCTTAGTAATGTAATAGGCTGTGGAGTTGATCGCATTGGTCACTTTTGGCACCTTCCATTTGGCATCTCTGGTTGTAATAATGTGAAAAGTGGTGGACTAGCATTTATTTCTCAACATAATTCCCAACAATTTCATGGTTGGAATTGGACGGAAACATTGGTGTGATCGGGGGATGAAGGACCAATCACACCAAACTGAAACTACATTTTATATAGGTGAATTGGTCTCCCACGGTGACTTTCATGTTGGGCCATCACCATCCAACCTATACGATGGCACTAGCATTGACGTCCACGTTTGGACACGTGTCGGATGTGTGGGGCCCACCACCGAAAACCGGCTATCTCTTCAAGATTAGCCTCTACCAGTCACTCTCTTCCAGTTGCTCCACATTGAAGATTTCCTTATAAGACACCTTCCTCATTGTGTCATGCATCTCTGGATTCAACACACCTTTAGGTTGGTTTCTTGAACTCTTCATCTTCAAGTGGTTATTTCTCAAACTATACCGGTTCCTCTAGAACCAGCGGTCGGTTCTTCGCATTTATTGATCACGTATATACGAGAGTATCTTCAAGTTCATTGGTTGCTATGATTTGTTGCGTTCCAAGAGACCCAGTTTGTTGTTGCCTTGCAATTACTTGCCTTCGTATATGTGGATGTTTGTGGATTTTGCACTCTCAAACACTCATAAAGTGTGTCTACACAATGTTACAACACAGTGGATCGATCAGTCTTGTTCTACATCGTGCCTCTAAAACTCGAATTAGCAGTAGCTCGTAGACTTGCAGTAAGTAGTGATTGAATCTAATTTGTGGCCCTTAAATTATCATGTACATCTCAGACCTAGCTTCTTACATGCCAGGTGATCTTAACACTTGTGATCTGTGACAAGCTGAAATTTTCTGCCAAAAATATACGGTTGTGTTGGAGATTTAAAGACATACACTCCTCATTCTTGCAACTCAGTTGTTGGTACGAACAGGTTTTAGATAGTTCTACAATATGAGTGAGTTGGACTCTTCATCCATAAAGTGGAGGCTGGAAAAAGTCTGAGTTACTTCTCCAGATCATCATTGGCCTAGATCATATCATTTCAATTTCTAGAACAGATTAGCATAGGTTTAGAACAGAACATGAAGAAGATTATGGAAATACTTCGATGAGGCAGCTTTCTGAAACTTGTAAATACTTGTTCTTTGTGAAAGAAAAATGCTTTCAAAAGGCATGCATACTTGAAGCAGTGAGCATCTCAATTCTAGGTTAAATGGTTCAGTCAGTTTTGATGTTAGTACTTGCAACTTGGTTTAACTTATTGCAACCATCCACAAGGCCCCTCCATCTTCAAATCATAGATGTTAAGGTGTGCGGGTGTTATTTGGTTTGTTTTTCATGTTCTTCAATTTTAACCCTAGCCCTTCTGAATGTCCAATCAAAAGCATCTTTATACATATCACCATTACCTCGATTAGAAAATGCCTTCATAACATGGATCATCAAAGGATAGGCAAAATCACCCACAATGTAAGGTCGAACTAGTTGAGAGCCTAGTTGAATAATTGGTTTTTGAAAAATAGATTTCTCCAAACATTCCTTGTAAAAAAATGACTAGGTGAGATGACTAGGTGAGATGTATCTTTCGGGGTTGAAATTGATGTGTTCAGGACTAATCGCACAGACGCATCTTGTAAGCTCAATTTTTTGGCAATCGCCTGGCTTCGAAGCCCAACCCACTAATTTAGTGACTATTAGCAGCAATAGTCGCTTAAGGGCAATTAACCAGTGTGAACAGTGGGTAATAGTCATTTTGAAGACATTTACAACTAACTTCACCTCCCCCACTGATGAGGAGGAGGTTGGCCATTGCCGAAGTGGGCTATTTTCATTGTAGTATCAGACATAGTCTCAAAGTAGGAGCAATTAGGCTGTTAGGAAGTTCGAGCACCCAGTGATTGAGGCCGAACCATTAGCAATAGACAATGCCAAGCATGGAACTGGCAGTAGTGGACAATGTGGAGAGCTGAGTGATTCAGACTCTCAGTAAACTTTGATTTTGATCAGTGTGAACAAATTATCTTGGAAGTGCAATGGTCTTGGAAGTGAAAGTTGTTGTTGTGTGCAAGCTGTTGATAAATGAAGAAGTGGTTGTATCTGATTTATGGCAATAGTCTTGAGTCTTGAACTGAGTTATCATACGCCAAGAGGGCGAGGAGCTGTAAGAGAAAGTTGTGACAGAATATGGCAATAGTCTGAAAGTAGCCATAGTCAAGAAAGAGGTTTCTTTGAGTCTGAAGTGAGAATCGAGGGCTAGAGACATTGAGCGCAAGTATCTGGGCAATAGCCGTAGGAAGTGACTGAGGGCATTGGCAATTGAGCGAGTGATTGGTAGAGTCTTAGAAGAGAGTGAAGAAAGGCCATAGCCAACATCGAAAGGAGTCAAGAGAGAGAGAGAAAGAGAGGAGCCAAGGAAGGCAAGAAGACCGAGAAAGGCAATCGCCTGTGTTATCTGGCTATCGCCTACATGTAAACCGAGAGGCAATTACCAGGAGTGGGAGAGCAACAATCTCCATGGCCGTTGAGTGAGTCAGAGTGAGAAGAGGGAAAGTAAGGCTAGACCATAGCCCTTACATGTGTCATGCCAGTGAGAGAAAGGCTCTTGAGAGGCAAGTGTACTAGATGATAGCCTAGGCAGAGCTACAAGATATTACCCGGCGTGTAGCCTAAGCAGGACTGTAAGGACAAAGACATAGTTAGTAGCAAGCTGTAAGCTGCAATAAGACATTACCCTCTCATGAGAGAGATTGTTACTTAGTGAAAGACATTACCGAAGGTGAATCCTTTTAAGCTTAAAATGAACTTAAGTATTAATCAAGGAATATTGCCTAAATTGTTGATGCATTGATTAGGTATGATCTTGTGTTGTTTGTGGTGATGAGTTGCCAGACAAGTGGAAGATGAAGAGGATGGTTACAGTTTTGAGAAGAATGGCCGAAAGACTGTAAGTTAAACTAAAAAGGTTTAATTTGAGATTATTGCGAAAGCTCCATTCTTGTTGTGCAAGATGATGTGGTATGCTAAAGACATTACCCCGGACTACGGTCCCGACCAATTGCCAAGGACTACTTGCCAAGCTTTTGAGCTTCACGACTGAAATAGGTCAAGACATAGAGTGATAGAAAATTACCTTATGATAGGACGGAATCACTCACTACTGGAGATGCACAAAAGAACCATAAGAGTGTAGGATAAGTATAATAATAAAGGAATTAAGAAGGAAAAGTCATAAGTTGTTAATCTAATCCTCAATCCAATGTGACAATAACCAGTATAGACACTAACTCAGTCTTCCTAGAGACCTTAGTTCCCTGGGTTTTTGGTTGTTTTAAAAGACATAGTAAAAACTTACTACACATCTCAACGAAATGGAAATGGGAATCGATCGATCTTTTTGTATTTGAGGTCGATTTCCATTCTTAGGAAGTTACGAGCACGGCATCAATGATCGGGGAGATCCGGTAGTTAGTTGTAAATTAGCCGGGTGAAATTGCAAAATTACCGATTTTTTTTGGGAGATTTCGGCCGTATAACTGAGTTAAATATGAAGAGTATGGGAAATCAACCGACCAATATGAGATAATGTAGGAAATTTAACCCCTCAGGCTCAGAAAATGGCGGAAATGAGTTGGGTCTCCCGAGGGTATAGGCGGATATTGGCTAGTCTCCCGAGGGTATGGGCAGATATTGAATGAGGGAGGTTCTCAGCCGTTTAGGTCACAGGGTCTCTTTGAAACGGCTCTCTATTTTTGTCTAGGTTTCGAGCCTTTCGACGCTCACTTGCTCTTCGTTGCCCACCGCTTCTCTCTCCAGCTTCTCTTCTCAGCTCTCAACTATTCTCTCCCTTTCTCTTCTTGCAGTTCCGCTCGCTCGTATATTGTTGTTCCGCTCGCCCCACCATCCTCACCCTACTGCACGTTGCTTCGAGATTTGCGTTATTCAAGGGAGTGGATTAAGATGCGGTGGTGATTGCTGTCTGAGACAATCAATTCCTGTAAGTTACTACTTTCGTTCATCTGCACAAGTGGAATTAATGTTGTTGAGAGATCCTCATCACGTGCACGATGTTGGTGGCAAAGCTCATGGAATCGGCACTACTAATTGGCAAACATCGTGACGATGAGGCCAGACGTAGTCCGCTTCTCATTTTGAGTGTCATCATCCTCATCATCTTCGTCATGACTTCTATAAGCCCATTTCCAGAAGTTGGTCCTATGCGAAGGTTAATTTTGCTGCAAGATCTCGACCCTGCCCCAGCCTCCAGTTGAAAAATCCGCAGAGACCGTTTCACATCTAAGAGGTGCTACAGGACCATGCGTAAGCCGAGATCGGCATTCTCAGTTTTAGGGTTTAGGGATCATCTGGTATTGAAGCTGCTACCATCAAATTTCTGGGCCATGAAGAACCAAGCTAACATACACATGGTGGCATATTTTCTTGTTGTAGTTGAAATCATGTTTGCTTCTTCACCTCGATGGAACAAGTCCTGTTGCTGAAGACATCGGTCGGCAAGTAGGTTGCATTGGACATTTGACAAATTAAAGCTTTTTCTTTTGGTGCAGTGGTTGGATTGAGTATTTTTATGCAACTCGTATAGTAGTACCAAATGCCTGCCTGGTTTGTTCACAAAAGGCCGACAGGCATGGTCTCAGGTTCCATAGGACCAGAAGCTTTATTACTCGCAAAAGCTGGTGGTTTTCTTGCACATGCATTTGAGACTACTATAGTAGTGATTAAAGACTCCTGAAGTTTCTTACAACTTGTATGATGTGGGCTTAGAGAAACATCTTCTGATGCGAAAGGTGAGGATGCTACAAATGTTTATGCACTTCCTTTAGGACTCTTTAGGATTTTGCGAAGGCTAAGGAAGCAACCTGTAAAGTAAACTGAACCTCACTGTTTGAGTAGCACACAGTTGTATCATCACTCATATTTTAATGCATCTTTTACTTTGGTATCTACAGATTTTGACATATGGAAGACGAGTTCCTCTGGCTGAGTTATTTGCTCGTATTGATGTTGTGGATGCAGACACTGTAAAGCGTGTTGCCAGTGGGCAAAGACTCTGTTTGAAGTCATTCACCCTGACAGGTATGTCTTAATTCATCCTTGCTTGCATTAGAATTCATCTCGTGGTTGTTGGAACTATGCTCAGAACTCTTTAAGGTGGATGGTGCTAAAACCATCACTTTAAGGTCTAAGTGTATCTACTGTTGGTATTATTAGATTGATGAAGTTTTGGATGGTTCTCGTTAGCAATTGAAAGGAGATTCCAACACCTCAAAGTATATCTCTTTTGAATTTCGTATACAAAAGTTATGAGGCTTCAGAGTGTTATTGGTAGATGACCCGAAACCATCAACACGGGAGCCTGATGATGTTAAGGAGGAAGTGGACACTCTTAAAATCAATATGTTACTTGTAGTGCAAGATTTTAGGGTGTTGGTTTAAGCATGCTCTACCTTAAGTACTCATGGAAATGTGATTTTGGTATCCTGCAATAATAGGAGCTTGCCGAAGGAGAATCGTCTGTTATTGCTGCAGCTGCCAAGGCCAACCCTATAGAGGAATTTCCCTCTTATTGCAGATACGAGCAAAATGGTGAGTCTATCAAATTTGGAGGTTGTAGCCCATCATGACACATTGCAAATATATTTGATGCTCTGAGAAGTTTTTTATTCAACAAACCGAAGTAACTGTCCCCATTTGAAGCTACTAGAAAATTTCTGCTCAGACCAAAATTTCTGCTTTTGCTCCAACGTCTCATGTGACATGATGATGGTAAGTTTCTCGAGAATCCAACAATTGTCATGTCTATTTATCTTGTACTGATTGATTACCCAAGTTTTTCCAAGAGGACAGATTAATGTCAATCTAATTCCAATCAAGTTTAATTTTTAACCAGCTCAAGCATATCTTTAAGGTGTGAAGTTCGACTGCTGTAACGTCATGAGCAAAATCATGATCCAACCGATGCTCCTCCTTCACTTTGTCTACTCAATTAATTAGTTAACTGACCAGGATCCCAAAGAGCCCTGCAATAGTTTGCAAACTGATCAATTGCTGATCAAGGTCCAATTTTCCAAGCATCAAATGCACCCAATTGCTCTTAGTTTATACTGGCTGATTAATCTATAGATCAAGAGTACTTGAGGTCATTTGGACTGATAGTCGACATTGCTAGCCGCAGTGGATCTTAAGATTAAAACCTCTCCGAATTGATATAGCTGCTTTCTACCAGAAATCATTTTGATCACACTTTCCAAGCCCTGGTTGCAGATTCAGGGACCATCATGCATTTTGGCAAGATAATCTGTAGAATTTTCAGGTAGCAGTTTGCAGAGCAAATATTGACTTCCAATTTCAGTCTAAATAGATAAATAGAGATCAGCAACAATGATATGTAGGTTGCACTTTGAAGTGAATAATATGGCGGAACATTTTTGAGCATGTAATTAGATAATACCATTTTTCATGTTTGCATGCGAGTGTCAAGGAAAATCCCAGAATCACACTCAACCCAGAAATCCACCAACAGATCTTGAAGCAATATAGAACCCTAAAACGAAAGTATTATTAGTTTCAGACGAAAGGGAAGTTCTGATGTTTGTTCATACAGACTTAGCAAATTGACAGGAATTGTCTTTCATGCAGGCCTGAAGTTAATATTGGAAGCAGGCTCTGGTGATTCTTTGTCTCCTCTTTGATGTGAGTCAGGGCCAAATTTTTTGACCAATTTAGGGTGAGCAATAAAAGAGTTTTCTGCACTTCACCTTTAAACCTCGAATTTGATTTTCTATTGCTCACAGATTTTCATGCCAGGTTAATGTTCAGAAATTAGGATATATATATATATATATATATATATATTAATCTTATTGGTTTTTGGCTGTACTTGTTTTCCAGGTATGCGAGATTTGGAAGCACATGTATGCAATTGATGCAGCAATATGTCCAAAAATCCTCCCCTTCAAGTTTTGAATCAGGGTTTTTTTTCTTTTTATAGTATATTATGTTTTGAATCAAGGTTTATTATTTTCAGTGAAGTTTGTTGTTTTGAGGCAAGGTTTGTTGTTTGATTCATTTTTTGCTGAATAAGGATTTTTTTGTTAACATTAAAAATACCATGGCCAAAAGACTAAAAACAATGAGGGATATGTTCTTGAGGAATGAAGGTCATGTAGATATGTCCAATGAATCATCAACAAATACATCAAACACTAAGAAGGAACTGACTCAAGTTGAGGCAGCAAGATTAGCTTGGATTGATGTTTGGTATTCTCAATTTCATTGGATTGAATTTATTTCAGATCTAGGTAGGGTTTTGTAAAATTTGTAAAGATAAGCAGGCTAGAAATGTGTTTGTAAAAGCTCGTTCAGTAAATATTAAGCTTTCAGCCTTTCAGGATTATAACATGTATATATAACACAAAAAATTAGAATGGGTTACTAATCAAGGTGAGAAAGTAATGAAAAAAAATGTTGAAAAAATTATTACAGCATGTGATGATATTCTAATCACTATGTTTAGGTCAGTTTATTTCTTACCTAAGGAGACAGTCTCTTTAACAAAGTTTTCATCTCTTTGTAAGTTGCTTTTGAAATCTAAGTCTAATATTACTGAAAGTCTTTACCATGATGAAAAGTCATGTGCTAAAATGGTGTTCTGTATTTTAAATGTAATTCACAAAAAAACTTTGGATAAAATTAGGGATTCGAAATTTTTTGAATTAATGATTGATGAATCAACTGATGTGAGTATGACTGGTCATGTCGTAATCTTTGCCACATTTGTAGAGGATGGCGTGCATGTTAGCATTTTTTGGGTTTATTGTAGATTGCAAATGGCAGAAAAGATGTTGAAGAAATTTTTGAGAAGTTGTTGAAATCTACAAAGGAGTGGGATTTGAATCTTAATAAGTGTGTTGCTTTTGGATCTGATGTTATTTTACAATGGTAGAAAGTAAAAGTGGTGTATCAACTAAATTAAAAAAGGCCGGTCCCTTTGTTATTTCAGTTCATTGCATTGCTCATATGACCAATTTGGCTATTTTATAAGCTGCTAAATCTAGTTGATGTAAGGTTGTATCTTCTAAAATTGATAAGACTATTAACTTATTGGCTACTCATTTCAAAAAGTCAAATAAAAAAGAACCCATTCTTCATGTTATTCAGAAAGAATTAAATGATGTCCAAAAAACACTGAAAATGTTTCACAAGATTAGGTAGTTGTCTATATCTGAAGTAATCAACACCTTGTGTGATTCCCTAGAATCAATCATGGTTTCCATAGGATGTGCCAAAGGAAAAAAATGATGGTACAATCTCTTTGTTGTATGATAAATTAAGGTCTTTTTAATTTATTTATATTTTGTATTTCTTAGCTGATTTGCTTCACGGTTTGTCTATCTTATGTAAGATTTTTCAACGTAAATATGTGGATGTAAAAACACTTGGCTTAATTGTGAGGACTGAAATTAAAAGTATTTGTATGTTGTATATTATGGAGAATATTGATCTGAATGAATGTATCTTTATTGAAAATAAAATTTATCATGTCATTCCAAGTTTTGGCCCCCTAATGGATACCTCATAAGGTTGTCAAGTAAAATTAGAGGGGCCAAATTTCATTTTATAGACATGATCAGAGATAGAACATGAGTTGATTTGGAAGAAGCTCTTGCTTTTCAGAAAGTATGTGCTAAAGCTGTGTGTAATGGTTTAGCTAGGCTTAGTAACAATGATATTATTTTTGCTTTGAATGTTTTAAATCCTTCTAACATACCTTCAAAAAATGTTGGATTAAATTCATGGGGTGTCATTGAGTTGGAGCTTCTTTTGAAGCGATATGGTGTGCAAAAAGTCTTGGAGGGTAAAATTATCTCTTCCCTTCTTGATTCAGATGCATGTATAAGAGAGTTTTTTAATTTCAAATTGCAAGTTAGTTTGGATTGGAATAATAAAACCTTCAAGGACCTTTGTGCTATGGTAACTTGGAATGAACCTTTATTAGTGAAATATGCCAATATTTTTTTACTAGCTGAGATAGCAAGATGCCAGTGTATAAGTACAGCAGCTTGTAAGAGGGTTTTTTCAATCCAAAATGTCATTAAAACAAAACAAATGAATATGTTAGGCACAAAACACCTTGATGTTGTTTTTAGGGTTGTTTTGGAAGGGCCGCAAGATGATTATGATTATATTTTGGTTGAGGCCATAGAAATGTGAAGAAATAGTGCAAAATGAAGGTATTTATACTCACACCCTGAAAAATATATTGTTGGTCACTCTTCTCAAATTGGTGGAAATGATGATTTACATGATTTTTTATGTTGCATTTCATTTTTTTCTTGAAAGTTATATTTTGCAAAAAAAAATTGAATTTTTTTATCAAATCTTACTTCATCAAAATTGATGAAGGAGAATCCTTGGCCTTCAATTGGGAAGGGTTAGGCCAGGTTCAAATCCTACCAAGGATGATTTTGATTTTTTTACTGCAGCTGATTTTGAATTTTACTACTGCTGATTTTAATTTTTTTACAGCAGCTGATTGAAAATTGTGTATGCTAGTTTTTTAACTGGTTGGTTTAGAAAATTTAAAAAAATATAACCGAAATAAAAAAAAATTCATAGGTTATGAACTAGATGGTTTACATAAATTGCAGTCACAACCGAATGACCATAAAAAATTACCGAATGCATGCTGACAAACCAAGAAAATTACCTACTTTGCCAGGAATCTTCCCGAACTGTGCACGGCATCCACAGAGAAACTCGCAGTCTGCTCATAGATGAGTTTGGTGCAATGGACATTAATGCACACATTGCAACTACTTTGAATATTTTACAACTTTGAAGTTTCTGACCAATATTGTTCATCACAACTTTGATGATCTAATAGCCTTCTCATCAGAGACTTAATGTGCATCTAGGTGTTTTACTGCAAAATTGATTTGAGCATGAACAATGCAGATGTAGATTTATGTTCGAATGAATATAATTAGCATGTACTGATGCTCGAGACGAATCACAACTACAGGCTAGTGTTGGTTGTAACACGTTTGTAACGTGCTAGAAATAGAGTTTTGTCACAATTCCAAAATTCCACAACCAAGTTCCTATTAGAATATTGCATAAAACACGTAGAAAATGAGTTACAAACATGTAAGTGTTCATGTAGCAACCATCGTGTTCTTAAAGTGTATTATAGAGCGTTACAAACTTAAAATTGTAACATATTTGTAATGCATTTTTAATGATTCTTGTCTTTTTTGGAACATTGTTCGTGCATCTTCTTTGTGCATTATTATCATAACTCTAACACTCAACCTTCAAATTTACAACATCATTTCAACAGAAATTATTATGTTACAAACATAATTGCAATATCTTCTTTATAATTATACTCGATGCATCACCAACATGGTTTTATTGTAATTGCATGTCTTTGTGTATGTTCCTTGTTGGTTGTCCAAATACAAGGGTTGTATGAATTTCCATTGACACAATGAGTATTTTACTCTATAACATATTTTTGCTAAATATTATGTCTACAAGATTGGCCAAGCTTAAAGCAATTGTGAACGAATCCATTGTCAACCGAGAATATATAAATTCACAATATTCAATAAAATATCTTTATTGCAAGTAGAAATCACATGTACAATCAATTTTTCTTGCACTACCAATGATAGGTAAAAAAAAATTAATGTTTGAAAGATATGAATTTGTCACTATCTTCTGATGATGATGCTACATATTCATCATCACCAAGAATGTCCAAGTTACTATTGTTGAAGTCTTGGAAAAAGCTTCTCGCTCCAACACATTTTGTCTGCTCAATCTGCACAAATGTCAGAAATGATCCAAATCTCTGCAACTATAACACAACTCATACCAACAATGTTCAATTCCAATTTATTGAGACAAATATGTTCTCCAAACCTAAATGCAATGAATAAAATACAAATTGGATACGAACACTTACAAAACGATTGCAAAAGGATGCAACCCCTCCACTACCCAATCGCGTTTTGGGGCCATCTCGTGATTGGGTTGTTCGAAGTTGTTGGGCATTCCAGTCAAGGTTGGCTTTGTGAGACTTTGCCTCCTTCACAAAGTAGTGTCACGATTCTTTAGAGCAGTGCACCGGCTTGTGTACTACAGAAAAAGAACAGTACACCATAATATTAAAAGTTAAACTTGATTTAAACATGGATAGAAAATAGTAGCAAGAAAACAGTAGCATCACAAAAAACCGAAAATCTGTCAGAAACTGAATACCTGTCGGAAAGCAATAGCAACAGAGAAAAATTAAGAATCTGAATGATCTCCAGGTGTTCAATTAATCAAGATACATGATCATTCTTGTAAGGACGTTCGATTCAAAAATTCACTCATACAACAACAGAGTAGGGTTCCATACCACCGCGAGCAGCAACTTTTCGATATTCATGTCATCTTCTTCGTAAAATACCAGACACAGATTTGGGTACCACCATGTCGTCCCAACTCGCTTTTGGAAACTGTTTTAACAACGCTTCAATGAGAAATTGAAATTCATCACTCTCTTTAGTCCATGGCAGATGCACATCTCGAAAAATAGAACCGCACCAATGTCTTCAACCTAGCCCTGAAAGCCTTCCCTATCTGTGGTGACGCTGGATACCCAAGCAGATCAATTGTACGTTGAATTTCTCTTACTTTAGAGCAAGGACGAGATCTTTGGGGCAACCTAGGACGATGATAGTGTGATGATGACCCTAGAACCACTATGGGTGAACTCAAGTTTCTGTGAACAACTCGTCCAAACCTCACAGGGATTGAGGGCAAGTGAGGGACTCTCACTCCATTTGCAGGGGTATTCCCACCTCCCAAGCCAGACGAATTAGTAGGTCGAGAGGAAGGAATGAGACTTTCATTTCTCCCTCCCAAGCTACTGGATAGTCCATTCCCTAAAGAAGGACTATGACGGATCGGAGATTGAGGCAAACTCCCCCTAGACAGTGCACAGGATATTCCGAATAATCATCGGTCTCTGCATCGAGATCAACATAAGAACGACCCCTGCGGTAAACAACAGAGTTTGTGAAATTAGGAGGAGTGCATTCTCCTAATCTCATACACTCATACAACGAATTTGGATCCAATGGTTGCAATAGGGTACGTTGAGAGCGATAACGTTTTGAAGTACTTCCTGGGGTATACTGGTTGTTCGTGCTGTGATTTTGTGAACCAAAAGCCTCAGAATCACGCCCCTGTATAGATCAGTCCAGAGATGCCTTAGTGATGCAGTTTCATCATAAACGAACTGTTACTACAAAAAATCCTATGTAACAAACATTATGCAAACCATCCTACAACCGTGATATACTGACGATAAACGCACCATGAACCTCGGCATTATGATCAAAAGAAGTCGTGTAGACGTAGCTCCTTCCCTGTAATCCTTCCTTTCAAATGGTTCTTGTAAGTGGCATAAATATCCTCGAGTAAGATGTGAAGATCCCACTGGTAAAGTCCATGAAATCTGCAATTGAAACTTCATCAAATCTACCCTAGAATGCTTGTTGTGTAATGTAGACATAAACTTCAACTAGTTCAAATAATCATTGACCAAATAACATATTCAATTGCGCAAGAAACTTATATGTATGTGAGGATCCCACTGGTAAAGTCCAAGAAGTTAACATTGTCGAAGACTGAGTTGAAGACACTTTTGATCAAGGCGCTAAAATTTAATTCAACCATCATTTGAAGTAATGTAATTTGTCATTTATGAAGAAAACCGATACACATCACATTTTTTCCACTGGTGACTTGCATATATTTCTTGTAGAAGAGAAAGCATTTGAGCATTTTATTCTAATTCTCGTATTCTATACTCTAAACTATGTTATCAATGGCCAATATTTTATTTTAAATTTCTTTATTAAATTGGGTTCTATAGTAAATAAACAACCATACATATACATTTTTATTTTTAATATATAATTTAATTACAAAGATAATACATCATGATACAAGTATGGTATAATAATTTGATACATTCAAATGATATTCATTTATATTCAATTGCAAAATAGACCTTGAACACATATTTTGCTGAAAATGTAAGAGAAGTATAAAAAAGAAATTGTTAAATGAAGTCTTTTGAGGGCCATGATGATATTTTTTTACGCCAATTAAATATCTATATGCTCTCAAAGAAAGAAATAATTCATGATTATGTTGCTTTATATAACAATGCAAAGCAACAAAGAGAAGGTGAAATAAACCAATGGAGGCTGATGGCACGAAATGTTCAAGGTGATCGCCCAAAGATATTTGAAAACATAGATAAATAAAATCCAAGATTATGTAAGAAATTTGTATTCGCCTGAATCAAGTGGTTATACCAAAGAAGTTCATGATATTGCCATGGGAATAAAAGAGAAGTACTTAAGTTACAAAAGCATGTGGGGTTTTGGCCAACATTTTAGAAAACATGATGTGGATGTAAATTTGAAGACATGTGTTTCTAGAGTTGCTACTAGAGTTAATACTCCAAATGGTCTCATTGATTATGTGGGTATCATTGAAGATATAATGGAAGTTACTATTGGTGGATCAAAAGAGATTGTCTTGAAGGTCAATTGGTATGAAAATAATATAAACGCAACACCAACATTATTTTTTTCAATTGATACAACAAAAAAGCGACTATCACACAGAATTGTTACACAACCATTTGTATAAAGTAGTGATGTGGAATAAGTGTTTTTTGCTATTGATGAAGTAGAACCACATCGATCGTTTGTACTTCAAAGTCAAATCATGAAGCATACAATTTTTAGCTATTGCGAAATACTAAGCTTGAATGATAAAAGCCATGTTCCTGAATTGATAGTAGGACCAGAGCAAGAAACTATTGAGAGTAACCATGAATATAATGAGCCCCAAAGGTTTTCAAGTGACGATTAATGATGTTTTGAATCTTAATTTTACGATGAAGGACGATGAAGCTGACTATGCAAATGATGCCCTAAATCTTAATTTTACTTCCGATGAAGATTCTCAAATTGAAAGTCGGCAACTCAAGTATAAATTTGTTTTTACATTTACATCCTATCTATCAACCTCAGTTGTTGATTTACAGAATTACAAATAACATATCACACATTTGAATGTGTAAATGTTCTTACTAGTAGGAATTTCAAATTGGGAGTATACTAATTCATTTATACAAATTTGGTTATGTATAAATATTAAATTTAAATTTAAAGCTTTCAAACCATTACGAACTAATTAGTGAAATTAAAATCTATTGTTTGAAATACAGATTGTGAACCCTCGATTAAAATCTTTTAAATGATTTTCATTTGTAGATACTAAATGCACGACTCATGACACTGAACTATTCTAAATGCTACCATTTCTAATCATGTATATATTTTTGTATTTGAATGCACATGGATATTTCTACATTCTATTGAGTAACAATGGTATCAAATTGCAACATCCATGGCTGCAACCAATAGAAATCATACCAGCACAGTCTAAGAGGTTTATTTTGATGTTCTTTAAGTTGAAGATACTGAAGACATGATACACCCACGGGGAGGTCACTCCATTGTCAAGTTGAACACCACGTGCGACCAAAAAAAATCTTCTTTTGGTAATTTGCACCACCAAAATGGGTCAAAATTTTATCAAATTTTTTTCATGAGTAGATATACACAGTACCTATGACATAGTTAAAAGTGGTAACTAAATTTGATGATTTTTTTTTTTCATAAAACATACCGTTTCTAACTAGAATGATACATAATTGAACTAAAATAATTACTAAAAATAGAAAGATGACTAATTTTTTTAAAAGAATATACAAAAGATACTATCAATGGTTATGTATATGTAGAAGAAATATCATAAATTTTAAAATTATATATGGCATGTAATATAGGGGTAGCAAACTTTGTCCGCACGTGGTGTCAACTTGACAATGAAGTGACCTCCCCGTGGATACACCTGTGTTATAGTGCAGTGGTTTGTATTGATATACAACACAATCACAATTAGTACATGTTGTATTGTGACCTTCAATTCTCAAACTGTAGTTGCTATTATACAAAAATAATTAAATGATTTTTGGTTTATCCAAAATACGTTCAATTTGCATCAAAATATAATTTTGGCATAATAACTTAACAAAAAACCTCATAGTTTTGCAAAAAAAATGAAAAGAAATAATTGTTTACTAGACAAAACATAAAAACTTGTGCTAATGTTTTTAAAAGATTTTCATAAACTATTTTGAACCAAGCAATTTGATTGTATATTGAACAATAAATATGTGTAAATTGGGACAAACTCGTATAGACAAATGAATGCAATAGAAGATAGAAATACAATTAAGTGAATACCAAATGAAGGGGCCACACCCATATATACCAACAATTGGACAATATACTTGCATGATTGATCTTATAATTTAGAAAAATAATATATTTGTGTTAAATTTGATGGTGATACAATAGCATATATGATGTGTTGAAAATGCGTAAGAATAAGTGTAAGAATATGAAGACCAAATCTGAAAGAAGCATGTTGCAATGGTGACAATAAAGTGCATAAAATTTGAGAGAATTCTGATGTTACCAACAATGATATCTCGATGAAAACGATCACAGAAAATGTGATAAATGTGTGAGTATACGCGTTACAAAACACGTTAAAAATGAGTACAAACCCTGACATCATATTTTAACATTGAGGCCCTGTTACAAAACGCCTTACAAAATATAATGGCCCGTAGTTGTGGAAATATGAAACTTAATGTGCATCAAGGCATTTTGTGGCAGAATTAATTGGAGCACAGGAGTATACTTATGTTCAATGAATATAATTAAGGTGTACTGATGCTCGAGACAAAATATTTTGGATCCAAATGAAACAAATTCAAAACCCCCGAGCAAGGAGCCACTGATGCAATCGTCTGGCTGCCTATGTTGCTTTGGGATGCGTATCCCATGGGAAAATTCTTCCACGGCCACGAGGAAACTGATATTGAAACCGAATGAAAGAATGAAGATATTGAGACTGATAACGTGTCCTTAATTTAGACGTGGAAGTAACATTCTAAGTCCTCCTAATAACGTGGTCCTCCTAATTTCTTCTTGATATCAAGAAGTATGATTGCACTTGTTTGACTTACAACTAAGACATCTTTTCAACACGATTTGAAATTTTCCGAAACAGGACGTGATCAAGAGCTTCTAGAAATTCATAAGTTTTGAACATTCTCGAATATTCACTGCATCGGAGCACTCTCGATCGGTGAGAGTAGGTAGCAGGCGACTTAACTCAGTCATTCGTAGTCATTCCAAAATAAAAGAATAAAGACGTTGAAACTGCGATATCTTATTCGTAATTCCATGTTCTGGAATTCAGCACGTTTGAGTACCAAAAGGCATGTTTTAAGGATGATTGGATTTTTTTTGAAACAGAAAAGAGAATCGATCAAGAAATTGACGAGTTCTGTTTACACTCTGATAGTCACTACATTGGAGCATTCTCAATCGGTGAGAGTAGCTTCTCAAATATTTATGATTCCTGTAAATACTCGGATAGTCCCTGCATCTGAGCATTCTCGAACGGTGAGAGTTAGGAATCAGGTGTGTGAAGTGAGTTGTTTCAGAGAAATTTCATTTCTGAAACAATGAAGATATAGAAACCGCAATACCTTAGTACTTGAAAAAACGAAGATACTGAAACTACGATACCTTAGTACCTGAAAGAACGAAGATACTGAAACTGCAATATGTTATTCTTAGGACGCCTCGGCCAATGCAGGTAACAACACGCTACTTAACTTCCGAATTTTGTGACTGAGCACGTTTGATTACCAGAAGGCACGTTTTAAGCATAATGATTGAAGATCTTCTGAAACAGGAAGGGGAATTCATCATTGAGAGCTTCTAAGAAATCAATTAATTCTGTTTACCTTATACTCTGCTGGTCACCACATCGGAGGATTCTCGCTCAGTGAGAACAGAATAGCAGGCGTGTGAACTCAGTCGCTTCACAAAAACTCCATTATTAAAAGGACGAAGATATCTGCACAGCGAAACCTTACAAGTATCCGAAACCCTAACGAAGATACTGAAACCGCGACACCTTGTTCTTAATTCCACATTTTGGAATCGCGGAGCACATTCAGCTACAGAAGACATATTTTACGCACAATTGGAGATTCTCCGAAACAGGAAGGAGGATTGATCACGAGCCTCTAAAGAAATTGATGAGGTTTGGTAAACTCGGACTCTAATGATAGCTAGTGCATTTCCGCTCCTCCGTGAAAGTAGAGTAGCAGTAGGTGTGTGAACTCAGTCGTTTTGCAGACACTGTCGATAAGTTTTAAGGAGATATTTGAGGTCTGTCAGACGCATGAACAGGGATTCGTGGGCTGGCATGTCCTAATGAGAAACAATCTTCTCCCTCGCTCCAGTGAACAGTCGCCACGTGGTTGGATAACTGTCGTTAAGAAGCTCACCTTGCTGACACGTCATTGGTATGCATTCACAGTTTGCTCCTATGCTTGGAACTTTTCTTCAGTGTAGGGGAACTTGGGCCCGCCTTCAATTACTAAGACAGTTTCCTGCTACCAGGGACCTGGGCCTCACAACACAACTTGGAAATTATCTGACAATTTGTAATACGGAAAGATCAATCATCAAGCACAACAATAGAATATTTCTCAACCGTTGTAACCTCCACACCCATAAGGATTTCTACTAAGTAGTTCTATAGCTTTTTGTCTTCAATATGGAAAATAATAGTATGGAAAGAGTTGTGTGCATGTTGTGCTCCAGTGCACTAAAAAGTCTTTCCAATGTTCATATCATCGTCAAGTTACGTTATATACTATGCTTCATCGTATTTTGATCATTTCTCAGCTTGCTTGTGAATCCAAACTACACTAAATATGATATTTAGTGTCATATGGTATTTAATGTCACTATGGGTTCGGATAACACTTTTCTGAATAAGCTTACAAATATTGTCATGGATGATGGATGAGTTCATACATTGGCCGAAAGCCTACCTTCTCTTTGTCAGCAACTTGTGATGAAAAATCACTTTGTAAGTGACAATAATTGCAACATTGTAATTCTCTAATCCCCCAAAAGATTGCAAGGAGTGACAAATAATGTTGGGTTAACATTTAGTGTTGGTAACACTAATACTGCGGTTTACAGTTAGTATTGAGCAAGACAATTGATATTGGTGACACTAAATATCATATTTAGTGTACTTAACATCTGCTTGAATCCAAAAATGGAATGGAATAGAATGTGGTGGCCCAGGGAATTTATTGTGTTATCAGAGTATGAAACTATAATTTTAAGTACTATGCATATAGATTTCTCATCAAAACAAAGAGGATTATGATTGTGATCAAGTTTCAAATTTTTTGTTTATAAAGTCATTATGATAGGAGTCCCATCCACACAAAATAAAATATCTAACTAACTAACTAACTAACTTATTCTGGGTTGCACACTATTTCATGGCTTTAACGTTAGATGGATGAATCGTACACTAATGTACAATAATACCCTCTCCCATCTTTTGTTATTTTGAAAATGCAAATGTACTCAGCCTTCAGATTTGGAGTACGCTTTATGGTGAGAATTCTAATGCAAGCTTTCGCATCTCATAGATGTTTGGCCAATTTGTCCCAACTTAATGTCCTTAGAGTAAAGATGGCTTCTATGCTAATCCCAGGGTCAAATGTGCTAAGAAAATTGTTTCCTAGTTTTACCAGATTCCCAACATTTTCATCCACTACTTATCTTCAACTTGCATGGCTGCCACGCCGACGCTGTAATGTACTTCAACACTTCTCGCCCTCCTTATGATGATTTTCAAGGAATCCTTAGAAATATTATTTCTTCATGGTCAGGCCTTTGAAGGGTTCAATTCCGCAACTGGATACTTGCATTAGCGGAAGCGTTCACTGTTCTCATGCGAAAAATGTGGTGAACATCCGTTGAAATAAATATATATATCATGCCAAAGTGTTTCCCAGAGTAAAGGAGAGAAAGGATGCTCAGCTCAGGAATCCTGAGTTTAGCATATTTATGCAGCAGCATATTCCATATATAAATTGTGACAAGATTTTGTCAAACAACCGTCACAAGCTTGGACTCGAAAACTGCAAAATATTTACGAGACAACGTCGCTAATTCTGTGAGAGAATATCAAAAAACTCTATAGATCCGATCGCTTCAACATCTTCTCCGAAGGTTTAATTTTCTGAGAATGATCATTGAGTGCTCTGAATCATCACGATCCTACCTTTTCGTGCCTGAATGTGTGAATAACCTTTAACGAAAAAACAAGAGATTCTACTTCATACTCGACTCTTTTCTCTTTACAAGGGTGCTACCACCAGTCAAGCGAACTTTATCTCTGTAAAGAAACGTCAAGTGTAAAGAAATTGATGGTGAACTACGTTCCCTTCAAACTCTTTCAAAAAGAAATGTAACGGTTGGTTACACCAAAAACTACATATGTATCATCATCTAAGGTTGATCACAGCTTAGATGCAATTCAGTCGTGACTTAAATTGTGTACGTCTCTACGCATTGACGGTGGTAACCATGGAGATGACGTTCGGGCGAGAAGTGGGACACCCTTCAAGAATGATAGATTTGTCACTTCGGCATCGCTCCTTTCGTTCCTTGCACCAACGTGTCTCCTCCAATTTCTCTCCGGCCTTCTCCCACTCCTTAGCGCTCACGGCTTCAATGAAGTCTTCAAAGCCATTTCCTTCGAAAGCGTCTCGGCCTGCAAAGAGAAAATCAAAAATCAAAAATCATGGTTTTTCTTCTATCGCAAACATTTCAGCCAAAATATAGAGAAGCGATATTTGCAAATAGACACCAAACTACAATCGCTACTCCGACCTGATTTGCATCGACTTTATATCCGAGTAAGCAATAAGGGGTTTTGTCAGTTCTGAGCCAAATCGAAAATCTACCTTCTGCAGAGTGCTGGATGTCACCGAATACAGCCATGACGGGGCAGCATTGCTCGTCCAATGACTTCACACTGTTGGCAGCCCTGTCAAGTGCTCGCCTGGTATCAAGTGCCAGCAACGCACTAATTTGCACTGTGTTCAAGCAGTCATTGCCGTCGTACACCTGCAAATCATCACAGCAATGGAGTTAGTTAAGAAAACGTCAGTCTAGTTCACGTTCTCCAAATGTCATTCTTGTGAAGAGGGCAAAGCGAAGAAACGGAGACATTCGACACTCCGCAAGAAGCAAGGAAACTAATTCTAAACAGACAGCATTAATCTGGAGTTGCATGCACGAGATACCTTGTCATAATCAGCAAGGACAGTGCTCATTTCGGAACGACGAGTTTCCTGGTCATCGTCCAAGTTGTAGCCTACACCGACGGCTCTGTCGCCGTTGGTCAGGTTGTACACACAGCTGTGCCTGCCTTCGTGCTCCTCCAAAAGCGACTCTGTCTTAGGAATGCACCACGCACGGATCGCAAAAGAGGCCATGCCGCGGCTCAACTTCCGGCTCGCAACCACTGGTGCGGGGAGGACAGCTCCCGCAATCGCTACACACAACAGAACCACCAAAAAGGTTGCACGCTTCGCCATGGTTAACGCCAGTTGTCCAGCTTCTCCAGAACTTCGAACAGCATAGATTTCTGCAGTCACCAGAAACGCACAAAATAAGAACAAGAGACTCTCGACGTCGCTCTGTTCGACACCAACTCTATATCACCTCTCTAAACTTACCGACACTCTTCACTCCAACGTCGGCTCTACCAGAGTTCGTGTCAAGATGCATGTAGTAGCAGTAGCACAGAGAGCCTCTGATCAATCTCTCTCTAGTGCACAAACTATAACAAACCTTCCTCGAGATATCGTTACAAGAACGCCAATCGGAGTGGCTTCCCGTTGTCTTTTCAGTGTCTACCTAGTGCTACCAGCCATCAAAGCCATTTAACCTCAACTAAAAACTAAGAAGAGGATTACTGATTAATTGCTAACACTAATCAATCAACATTGTATCGAGCTCTACCAATCGACAAACCACGACAAGAGGAAGCTGCGAAAAGCTGTTGGCTCTAAAAGACTACAACGTGTGCAGGAACCAACCTCCGGTAACTGATGAGATTCCAGTGATGCTGCTTCCGTAAGCGGGTGATGCGCTTCTTGGATGATGTCGTCCGCTCTCTGATGAGCAGTCGGGAAAATTTGCTTTCATTTTATGGCAATCGATTCCCGTCGCTGCTGCGAAGTTTCGACGCGGCGACAGGACGCAGACTGCCGCTGTGTCCGGCCAGGAACAGCCCAGAGTAACACGCGTCGGTCGCTCATGGGCTCTGATGGTGACCTGGCGGCCAGGCCGCCTGCTCAGTGGGGCCCGCTGCCACGCCGCCACCTCGGACAGGCATATATGCTAGGCTCCCCTCCAATGAGTTCCATTTCCCCATGCGTACAATTCCAGGAAATACAAAAAACAAAAGGAACGAAAGGAAAAGATGGAACATCTTCAGGAACTGAAGAAACTCAGCAATCTCCCAATCCAAGCGCTTGCTTTAGGTCGGCAATCCTTTATTGCTTCCGGGTGTTTTGCTCTCTAAGAGCATCCGCACCCATGCTCACTATACCCGGCTCTTCAAAGGGCCAGTAGAGGGCTCCACAAGGCTCTAGGGCCTCGCCAAATATGGCGACCCCCACCCTTCCTCCAGACCTCTCCAGAGGCCCTCGCGCTGCTTCCCGGCGCTCCCTCCCTCTCGCTGCCTCCCGCCGCTGGTCCGTCACTCCCCCGCCTGCCTGCCTGCCTCCCGCGCTGCCTGCCTCCCGGCGCTGCTCCGTCACTCCCCCGCTTGCTTGCCTGCCTCCCGGCGCGGCTCCGTCACTCCCCCGCTTGCTTGCCTGCCTCCCGGCGCGGCTTTGTCACTCCTCCCGCAGATAAAACAAATAAAGGTTGGACGAGCCACATCAGAGGCTGCGAGCAAACATAGATTTTTCGACTGTCACAGACCACCACAGACTGCCTGCAAACAGAGCTGCGAGGCTTGTTTTCTGCTCTTGAAGGAGGTTTAGGGTTGTTTGAGTTAATAGAGTTCCTCGGTTTGACATGTGTATTTTGTAGTTAATCTTATGGATCAATGGCGGGAACGCCTTCTTGCGACTCGGGAGCTTATTTTGGAGGACGATGAGGAAGATGATTTCAATGTTAATTGGATTATTGGATTAGGGTTGAGTGCACCGCGTGGTCACATGCCGAGCATTGTCCATGGATCACGTCCAGGGAAATCGCCCAACATTGACAGGCATAGACACGAGATGCATGCCCGCATGATGTCTGATTATTTTGCAGATGAACCTACGTATGGCCCAAATTTTTTCCGCCGTCGATACCGTATGCGGAGGTCATTATTTTTTACCATATTGGATAGGGTTTGTGCTAGAGACGATTACTTTGTTCAGAAACAAGATGCATGTGGTTTTTTGGGGTTGTCCCCGCATCAGAAGATCACCTCCGCTTTGAGGATGTTGTGTTACGGTTTGTGTGCCGATGCTACAGACGAATATTGCAGGACTAGTGAAACCACCGCGATGACATCTATGAAGCGATTTTGCATTGCAATTAGGTGTGAGTTTGAGGCATACCATATGAGACAACCTACTCGTGCCGATTTTGAAAAACAGTTGGCAATTAATGCTGATCGTGGATTTCCAGGCATGTTTGCCTCACTTGATTGTATGCATTACGAGTGGAAGAATTGCCCGGTTGCTTGGCAAGGGGACTTCGGTGACAAAGATGGGAAGAAGTCGATCATATTGGAGGCCGTGGCGGATGGTGGTTTGCACATATGGCATGCGTTCTTTGGGTTACCCGGTTCCAACAACGACTTGAACGTGTTGGATCGTTCACCGCTCATCCACAACATGTTGACTAGCGAAGCTCGTGACATGCAATTCGAGGTTAACGGGTGTCAGTATGATCGATATTATCTTCTCACGGATGGTATATATCCCGAGTGGTCTTGCTTCGTGCAAAGCATCCATCAACCACAAGATGAGAAACGCAGCTATTTTGCGGAAAGACAAGAGGCCGTGCGCAAGGATGTTGAGAGATGTTTCGGGGTGTTGCAGGCCCGTTTTGCGATAATTCGCAACCCTTGCCGGCATTGGAGCATGGAAGTGATATCGAACATCATGTTCACGTGTTGTATCTTGCACAATATGATAATTGATGACGAAGAAGGTGTTGAAGGACTAGATGATATTATTGGTGAGTTGCATGAGGGAAATGTCCCAATGCAAAGAGGTTTATCCTTTGATGAGTATATGGCAAGTACCGTGGACATTACCAATGCGGACACTCATTTTGGTCTCCGTGGTGATCTCATTGAGCACTTGTGGATGTTGAAAGGCACCAATTTGGCCTAATATATAAAGGGGTGACTAGTATCCATAAGTTTGGCCATATCAATTGCAATACATGTGAGTTTCGGAGAAAGAATGTATGCTGAAATTTTTAAATAATATGCAAATGTGTGACTAATATCACATTTATTGGAAAAAACTATGTCCAGTCAATGCTAAACCAAGTCCAATGTCATCCTCGGCGCACATGTTTTGTGAATTGTCATGATCTACCATGACATCCCATGTGGTGGGCATCCCCGGTCCAACATGCTCAATGTCATCCCACTGACCACTATCACCATGGCTATCTACATATCTACCGGGTGCAATCCCGCCATCTTCTCGGAATCGCCGACTACAAGGATCATGCTCTTCATTCGCATGTTGTGCCTGCAATCAAAAACAACAAAACAGGGCTTAGGCACATTCAAGGCTTAGACACACTCAAGCTCATACACATTCAAGCACGGGCGTAATGCCACATTCGACCACAAATTGTCCATAATTGAAACATCCACACAGAATGCATGCAGAACAGAATCATCCACACACACAAACATGCCAATGCTCGGACTCAGCCTGCCCTGCAAATCACAGTCGGCAGCAATGCTGCATTCCATCAACCAAACTCGTTGACTGTAGACCACACAGACTGTCTGCAGAACAAAAAATTACAAAAAAACCTACATTCACACTCAGCCCTCACAGATTGCCTGCAGATAACCGAGAACTAAATAACCCCCTAAACCCCTAAACCCAAAACCTACATTCACACTCAGCCTTCACAGACTGCTCTCTTTTGTGCCTGCAATTAAACCAGAGCCTGTAATGCCACATACAGGGCCTGCAGAAAAAAAAAAAAAAAAAAAAAAAAAACCTACACTAACACTTATAGACCTTCCCCCTGTCAAAAAGAAGCATTCAGACTGCTATCTTTTGTGCCTGCAATCAAATCAGAGCCTAAAAATCCACATACAGGGCCTGCAGAAAAAAAAAAACAAAAAAAACCTTCCCTAAACCCTTACAGACCCTCCCCCTGTCAAAAAGAAGCATTCAGACTAATCTCTTTTGTGCCTGCAATCAAATCAGAGCCTAAAAATCCACATACAAGGCCTGCAGGAAAAAAAAAAAAAAAAAAACCTACATTATCCCTCATAGACTGCCTGCAGATAACCGAGAACTAAATAACTCACACAGACTGCCTGCAGGAAATTTTAAAAAAAAAACAGTCACATTCAAAGTCGGCCACAGTCTGCCCTAGAAGAGAATTAGAATTCGGACAGGGTCACAGTCGGCTCACAAAAAGTGAATCCAGCATTCACATTTCAAATTTTATCAAGCAGGATCACAGGCTCACAGTCAAGCAAAGTGGCTGGTTTAGTACGAGAAATTGAATCCACCTCAGAATCGAGATCGTCTTCCTCGTCGGATTCTTGCAAATCCCCAATTTCTCTATGACCCGGATGCTCGTAATTTGATCTCATAGAGTCGAATTCCACTCGTGCATCCCGCAATTGCCTGAGTGTTTCCTCATCTTCTTGAGATCTCTTATCCGCTTCTTCTCGTTCGCGTGCCGCCTCGGACATTTCAAAAACCTCTCGCTCTTGTTGTTCACGCAACTCAAATGCAGCGGATTCCGCCCTTCGACGTCGTAATTTGAGCAGCTCCTCCTCACGAAGCAAACGAATAAATTCTTGAGCCTCCGGCGTGGTAACTTGGTTCATCGGTGCGGTGAAAAGGAGTAGCATGTTGTGGTACTCCAAACTTGCCGCCTTGCGAAGTGTTGCTTCCGCCATCTTCTCGGCGGCCTTGGCTTGAGTCAAAGCCGCTCTCTCGTGCACCTTGTCAGCACGTTGGGCATCTTTTGCTGCTTTTGTGCCTCCGGGCCTCTCTCTGAATGTCATGCTTGTAGTTGCCTCACCTGTAGTATCCACAGCACTCACACCATTTTGGGTGTCCATTTGGGAACCCGATTGCGACTCGTGGTCAGAAGAACCAGACACCCTCCTAGAGGGAGTTGTTTGACGCGATGGACTAACACCGTCAGCCCAACGCGGAAAATCTTTCACCAATTCCCAACAGTGTTCAAACATGAACTCAGTGTTCTTAGCAGTTTTAGTACGATACAAATCTTTAGCCATGCGAATAATGTCAGATTCTTTACTACCACTTTTGTTTAATCTTTTGATTTGATTATAGGCTCCGATGAATTTTCCCACATCGTGTTTAATCATGCCCCATTTTGATTCCAATGATCGCGCGCCCCTATGTCCACCTGGTCTACATTGATCATAATGCAAATAAATTCGTTCCCAGAAAGCATTACCCTTTTGTTGATTCCCGCAAATTGGGTCCTGAGAGATTGCGAGAACACTCCTAGTCAACTGGCGCTCTTCCTCAGGAACAAAATTCTTACCTTTCGCAGGCCGCACAGACCCTCCCCCACGACCCCTGCCTCGGCTTCGACCAAAATCAACAGAGGGTTGAGTATGCAGGGAGAATGCTGGGTCACTCACCTGGGCTTGATGGCCTGCTCCAGTAGTCACATCCGGCACCGAGGCCGTCGGTGCTTCGTGTTCGCCGAAACCAGTTGAATGCTGCAAGTGAATCCCCGCATGCTGGCTGCGATCGAGCCCAGTTCGCCGAGATTGCAAACCATTCGCTTCACCCACTCGCGGCGACGGCCTCCCCCGCATCAAACCCTCAAATTCGACGTCGTCGAATCCCCGCTCACCAACCCCGAAAACAGTTGCCGCAGGCGCTCCTCGCTGCAAGCCACCGCGTCCACGGCCTCGAAGCACCGAGTGCCCACGGCCACGTCCTGCCATCCCGCCAAAAATTCTCCGAACAGCGGTGCACACAAAAAATTAGAACAAAATCTTCCCTAAATCACCCGGCTTTTGGGCGCGCGCAGAGAACTCGAAGACTCTGGAAAATGGCGCGACATGGGAAGTTTTTCACGAGCCCGCTCTTGAAAGAGCCGTTGCCCGGGTTGCGGTGGGGTGGTCATTCCTACCCGGGCCCGCCAAAAGCCATTGAGGCCGGGTATAGCGAGCATGGGTGCGGATGCTCTAAGCTTTTACACAACTAAAAAGTGGGCTAATGTGTATTGTTGTAATTTGTAGCTTTTGCTAAGGTATTTTCCCTTTTATAAAGGATTGCCACAAGCCACTCACCACTCGCCTTTTAGTAAGATCCTTTATTATAGTTGACTTCATTTCGTAATAAACGTTCTCAATGAAAGGAAAGCATAATCAAGTTTAAGGTGGATGAGTTGTAAGTGGCTCGTTTTTAAATCAGACCCCTGGATTTGAACGGTATGTGGTTCGGTGAGGATCAAAGAGCAAACATCATAAAGACACATGTTGGAAAGAGATTGGACCACGTTTTCAAATATTAATAACTACTCTACACTCAATGGTGAATACAATTGGGAGGAACTAGTTAGAAAATCAATAAACATGTGCTTCTGATAACCATAACTAAATCAAGGGAGGTCCGATTTTCGATCCGGTTTTTCATATGCTTCATTGTAGATTTGCCAATGCAACACAAATTTTGTTATGTAACTCTAATTGGTAGAAATTGAAGAACATGAAAAACGGACCAAATAACACCCACATACCTTAAGATAGAGTCTACCTAATGATTCCATCCTCCATGCATATATCTCCCCTTTCCCTCTCTCGTCCTTCCTACCTTACGTATTCCTCGAGGTTTTCTTTTACCATCATAACATCATAACATTATTCATATCCATAAGAATGTTTTGTGGGACTGACAGGTATTGCACATTATATTCCCCATATTTAGTCTGGATATGAGAAATATTTTGTGGAATAATGTCGGTCCCACATAAGATGTGAGCCTACTGATTATTCCAAGATTTGTAATGCCTAACATAATTCATGCACCGCACTTCTTTCTGTGGGAACACTCACACTATCTTATAAAATAGAATAAAATGAGAACAAGCATTGTGTTTGCAAAGACTATCGGATTATGTAAACCTTTATAATCAACACACACCCCAAGTCCACATGAACTTGAAAGACATGGACACTCCAACCTCCCTAACATCACACATGTGGCAATCAAAGTGCACGGGGTATTAAGGAGGTCTACAATGTTAACATGGACGTGTGATAATAGGGAATTAATGTAGCATGTGACATTATGGAATTATACAATTAACATTGCAACAATGTGTGTGAGCCTGTGGTGTGAATTCTTTGGTGGATTATTCTAATGTCAAACCCCCCGTGATATATGAGAGAGAAGTGTGACAACAAGGAAAGAGATGTCACGGTATGTGGCGTCGGCGGCCACACCTTATCCGTTGGGCTTCATCCATTTAGAGTTGGATGGATGAACCTTAGTTTTGGAAAGTGAGGCTCCTAAGTGAGAAGCCTCCTCCTTGGCTTGGCATTCTTGTCAAATGAGAAGGAAGATAGTAGAACACTCATAATAGCTCTAAATCTCTCTTCAAATGCACACAATTAGTCAAGCTATCTCTCACTCCACCACGGGAGAATCCAATAGTGCAAGAGAGGGGAGAAGAACTCAAGATTTATTGCAAAAACATGCAATCTACACCTCACACTGTCGAGATGTGTTGTTCATGTGTGACCTTGCTATGTTTTAGTGTTGTTTGTTAGTGGTGGTTGGTACTTGAGCTACAGTGACACACGATCGGTATTTACATGACAAAGATTTAAACTAAGCACATCCATTTCCTAGGCTTTTAAGATATAAGAGAGGAAGTGACATTACAAATGGTGATATCAAGGAGGTTAGGGTGTTGTAGATATGTATTTTGGATTGGATCCCACTTAAGAAAAACCACACATGAAGGCTAAATAAGTGTCATTGTTAGGTTAATTGATAGGTCACGATGATTTAGAAATAAGATTTGAGTACAAAACCTAGGTGAAAGTTTGGTTTAGGTGAATATTAGGAAAATGTAAGGTTAAGGAGTGGATTTTGAAGGTCACTCAATGCAGTGCATGCAATTGCGCGGTTTTTTCCTTACATCCAACCATAGTCTAGTAATAACAACTCGCTATTCCATGGATTGCAATGCAAGGAGTCTCAGCTCATGAATTGTTTTTTTAAAGTATCAGTAACCATATGTAACCATGGCCAAGAACACCCCAATTTGAATAATGGTCTCTCCTTAATTATTTCATAACTTAGTGGATCTAAAAATATTGCTGAAAAACTCTTGCGAGTTGTGTCGTTTATTGATTTATCTTTTGTTTAATGAGTCAGTCGGATAGTTGTCCTTACGTGGACCAATTGAAGAACTTCCTCCAAGCTTCCTCTTGTGAGTTTCCAGAGCTATTGCCCATGACAAGTTAGTTGACATGCATGCTCATGCTATAACTTAGTTCATTCCTCAATTTCAATTGATTTTAGTTGTAATATATGTGAGAACTTGGACATTTAACCTGTAGAATTCCTAGACCTCATCTCAATTCTTAGAGTTCAATTCTTTTCTTACATGATTTTTATAATTGTATGTTCAATTTATCATTGTTAAATTACTTGAGACAAATGCAAAGGCGATGGTCCAACTTATCTGACCATTCGGACATTATTTCAAAGCACTTCAACTGCATGTAGCACATTATCATATCCTCGCTACATTGTCCATTCAATTGCTTTGACTCTTCGAATTCCAAAGGACAATAGCCATGTTGAAGATTATGGCTTTTGCACTTCATTTGCAATGTTTTCTTTGCTTATGGCCCTTGAATCTCACTCAATCTCAACCAATGGTTGGAATTAAATCCTTGACTTAGTTGTTTAAAATTCTTCTCAAAGAGCAAGCGATATGGTCATTCAATTCAAATAGAACTCTTGTGTGTTTATGGACTTAATGGATAACAAACAATTGGTCACTCCCCACTTAGCAAATTATCCACTCCATTGATTCCCACTACTCCATACCTTGGTAATTCATCAAACAATTATAATGTTCAAACTTCTTTATTCACTTAGTTCTCTCTTTTTCCGGAGAGGAAGACAAGTGGTTACCCAATTTTACTAAGAAAATGGCAACCGCCCTTTATTACTCAAAGAGGATGGCTTTACAAAAAAACAAAAGGCTTCACACCCAACTCTGCATTTAGTCTATGGTGATAAAAACAAGAGGAAACTTCAAAACAAACCCACTCTCTTCTTGAGAGGGATCATCCATCCATGTTTCTTCATGTGTCTCTCTTGAATTTAGATTATGGCCATCATGCAAAACTATGTGACATATTCAATGCTTATCCGCGAACTCTCGGTATCAGACGATTGTGTCACTTAAAACATTCACACAATTTTTGCACTCTCTTCCCAAGAGCTCAAATGATTTACACGGAGTTAATTGTCACAATCTAACATTTACTTCTCAAATATAATCTTACAAAGAACAAGGGCCTCACAACCTATTGCGATTTGATTGTTTCTCCGACTATGGCCTACTAGATTAAAATGGATGAGAGGAGCAAGGTGCTCGACTCTCAAGAGTTATGTATGTCCATAACCAAACTCAATTTTTTTTTCTAATTTCCCACATGTCTATGGCCTCTTCACTAACCCTTGCCAATAGTCAAAATGTTTACTTCAGCAATTACTAACCTTCATTTGACCTAGTAATTATTAATTACACAGTTTCTTTGCTACATCAACGTTTATATATAAGATTTTAGCCAACAAATCATCCAAATTCAAAATTTAGATATTATGGGCAAAATTTTGGATCGTAGGTGTACATAACATTCAAACATAATAGACAACACATAGGAAGAAACTTCTATTGTTTTTGAGGTCCATTTGCAAAGTAGAAAAGTATAACTTGGTTATGATTACCCACATTGAGTATGATCATTGGTGTGGACCACACTAATTGTAGATTCCCCATACCTAAGTCTTATGGTTGCCAACATGGCAACATTTTTTCGCTAGCAAGGTTCTCTAGAAGTCAAATTTCTTGAGCACCCTCAAATCCTCGGACAAGAAACTTGGCTCTGGAGAACTCCAACTTGAAAGGCAATCTTCATCTTATCCGCCATACCAACCATTGCACGACAACTTTCACTACTACAAAAACATGGCTTATATGACTGGACATATGACTACTTTGAGTTTACAAAACACTCAAATACTTTTTGACTTCCTAGTCGTTTCAGGTTAGTCTAATAAGGCATAGTCAAATGTTATGCAATCTAAAAAACATGGTGTACATTAGACTATGGGCTGGGTATGTACATTAGATTATGCTTTTGAACTTTACATTAGACTATAGTCAGTCAATAAAACATTGATACATTAGACTACATGTAGTCGCAAGTAACAAAGTACATTAGACTACATGTAGTCACAAGTAACAAAGTACATTAGACTACGGGTAGTCAAAACACATAGAGACATTATACTATGGGTAGTTAATAAAACACACATAAGTAGACTATGGATGGTCAAATAAACTACCGTGATGATTCATCTTGACAAATATTCTGAGACATAATAGACTACTCCTAGTCAATAAAACATAGTTTGTTGTGGCGTTGTTGACTACTTGGTGTATAGTAATTGACTATATTATGGTAGGGTTTATTAGTCAATAAGAACATGACTTATATGGTTAATTGACTATCGTTTGTGTATGATATATGATGTTGGGCATAATTGACTAGTCGTTTGTCTACTTAGAGTACAAAGAACTTCAACATCACAGCATCTTACAGTAAAAAATTAGCATATTGCACTGGGTTCTTTTGCAAATTGACTAAGAAAAGATGGCAAGTTGTGTCTTTTAAACCAATCAAACACATTCATAAGACTGAAATTAGTCTCCACTAGAGTCAATAAAACTTGCAACATGAGGCTAGGTAGACAAAAAAAGGTATGTGGACCTTTACTATATATGAAGTCATGACAGTCTACAATGAGTTCCCTAGTCCACCAAGAAGAATTAGATCCTCTTTTCTCCACAAAATTGGTGCAAATTGAGAGTCATTCATCCGTACTTGTGGAGGATTCCCCGCAATGTTTGGATATTGCAACTTCGCATATTGTACCTACACTTTGTTTACCAAAACACTAAAACATCCCTCTGGAATTTCATCTCCGTTCTAGTTGTCACCTGGATAACTTGCAATTTGTCCTTGAGCAACTAAACTAAAATTCGGATCCATTATATCCACACCTGCACACCCCTTCCACTGCATACATCCACAAACAAATCACATGTTAGTTTGAAGTGAACATTCTCTTCCAATGTATTTGAGCAATTGGTATTCAAACACTCGAAACAACCCAGCTGATTCTCTTTCTGCCTGTCTCTCAAACTAGAAGACAAACATCAATATGAATTAGCACGGCCAGGAATACAAAGTATACAAAAGTATATGGGTTTATGTAGAGAGCCTCCCATTCTATGAGCTATCTATTGAGCAACTGTATTTGAGTGGTGTGTGGTTGAATGAACTATCTATTGAGCAGTTGTATGTGATTTGTAGGAGGAGCTTCTGCACGTTTGGAAAAAAAAAAGCAAAGTGAAGAATCTTAGAGGAAAAATGACACCTAACAAAAGAAAATCACATGTGGATCACATTTGGAATGATTTTTGCTCTTGCCTCAAACCCTTGTTTGCTCTGGCCCAAACCCTTGCATGCCTCTTAAAGTTCTTTGAGATGATTTCTGCTCTTGCCTCAAACCCTTGCCTGCTCTTGCTTCAAACCCTTGCATGCCTTGCCTGATTGTATGTCCCCAAACCCTATCCACCCTTAATGTTTCCTTGTCTGATTGTATGTCCTCAAACCTTTGCATGCCTTGTCTGATTGTATGTTCAACTCTTGTTTGAGATGATTTCTGGTTTATCTTGTTGAAACCCACAATCTAAAACCCTTAGAACTACCACTTAGAAACCTTGTCTCAAACCCTCAAACTACCACTTAGAAACCTTGTCTCAAACCCTTGCTCAAACCCTTGTCTCAAACCACTTCAGATTTCAAACCCTTGTCTCAAACCCTTGCTTGCTTGAGATGATTTCTGATGATGTCTCAAACCCTTGTCTAAAACCCTTAGACCCAAACCCTTGCTTGCTTGAGATGATTTCTGAGATGATTTCTGAAACTATTGTTTGAGATGATTTTTGCTATCTTGTTGAAACTCAAACCCTTGTCTGAAACCCTCAAATTACCACTTAGAAACCTTCAGTAGGAAACCCTCACTTACAAACTCTCACTAGGAAACCCACAATTGTCCACCCTTACTGTTCCTCACTGCATTCTTGGATTCTTGCATTCCTCAATTCTTGCATCCGATTCTTGTATCCGATTCTTGCATTCCTTGTTCCACTTGTTTCACTGGCCTTTCCCGCCTCCATAGAATCATGTTCCCACCTTTTTTTTAAACGTTCAAATTTTAAATACCCTATGTAGTCAATAAGTTACCTTTTGACTCACAATATGTGACATCCAGTCAATAAAAAAATATTTATAAGCACCTCTGTGACTTATGTAATCAATTAAGCACCTATTGACTAACCTTAGTGTACATGGCAAAGACCTATGTATTGCAATATCCTACATGGCAAATAGTGTTTTAATTAATTTTGTGACACACTAATATGTATATTAGCATAATGTATCAATATAATTATTATGGTATTATCCAATAATTGTTACAGTAAACATGGTGGAAGGGGAACTTGATCCCAACACCATAGAGGCTGTCCTTTGTGCTAGAGAAGAACTACAAGCAAATCGTCTTAAGCTGCATGAATATCGTTGTCCATGCAACAAATGTCATGGTTCTCAAGTGCTCAACTGAACGACGATACGAGCACATCTCCGAAAATTCAAGCGTGACGAATTCTTCACACAATCAATTCCGGTGAGTTTTTATTTATTCATGCAATGTTGATAGTTGGATCAATTTCATTGTTTGCAACATAATGTAGATAACATGGATATCAAAGCTTGATGTTTTGCATTTATGTATGGTGTAGGATAAACATCGCCCACAAGTGAAAAAATCAATGAGCTTGGCATTAAAGGTTTTCCTTAGGGAAGGCTTTCCCAAGCAAGAAATGTCAGCTTCATTTGTGCCTAAGGCCATAACCCAATTGGTCAATTTTGACGTGGAGAAGAACTATGGCCAATGACCTACTCTACCAATCCCACGGATGACCCCCTTCACATGGTGGAACCGTCAATGGGAAATTAGAATATCCACATTTCCGTACATGGGTTGGGGTCTATTTACACTTCAAAATTTGGAAGCAGAAGAAGAATTGATTCCATTTACGGGGTCTTACTACACAACCAATCAATACAAGAAGATGCAAGGTTATTTTCCAAGAGTAAAATGCTATGCATTGAATGCGGAAAAAACATTTTACATTGATGGGGATGTGAAAAAATGGAATGTTGCAGGCTATATCAATAGCTCTATTGATAGGCGTGAGGAGATTGAGAATGTCATTTGAGAATATCATGATGTGGATCCTAGACCATGGAACAAGAAATAATGGGGATATGTAATGACTAGGTCAACTAGGCCTATCAAAGCAGGAGAAGAACTATTTGCATATTATAAAGTAAATTTTTGAGACTTTGAGGTTAGCAATGGACCAAATAACCATTTTTTACTATAAATTTCAAAACTTTCTATTTTTGTCTTGGTTGACTTGAGAACTTTACACTTTATTATTTAATTTCAAAATTTGGCAGGGACCGGATCCCGAGTTGGCGCCATTGGGTTGTGATCCTTATTCACTGTCAAATCGTGAATATCCCCATACATTGGGTCGTCATGGCAATCGAATTCAAACATCTTGTATAGGTTCATTCAATGAAAACATAGATCCTGAAACTGAGTTGCATCGCATGTGTAATGAAGCATTTATCCGCTATGACGAAGTCCATGGGAATAGCTCACGCGAAGATGACATCCCTGATGAGGTGGAAAATGATGAGGATGGACATACATTGAACTCAGGAGATCCTGTGGTGGACCCCAATTTGGATGAATTACTTAAGTGGGCTAACACTCCTTTGTATCCAGGGAGTAAAGTGAAGCTCTTACAGGCTGTGTTTCTTATTCTTAATACATGCACAGTGCATGGTACTACGAATGGCCATGTAGATGAATTATTAACTCTCATTTCTGAGGATATATTGGAGCCGGGCAATTTGTTGCCGAAATCTAGATATGAAGCCAAAAAAATTCTAAGAAACCTTGGATTGTCCTATGACTCTATACACGCTTGCGAAAATGGATGCATATTGTATCGAGGGGAGCACAAGGATCTTGACAAATGCTCAAAGTACGATTGCAGCCGATATGTGAAAGGGTCGTCCACAGTCCCGCGAAAAGTACTTCGCCACTTCCCTTTGATCCCAAGACTTAAACGAATGTACCGTTGCAAATCCATAGCTGGGCTTATGCAACATCATGCACATAATCGACCAAAAGATACATGATCTCTTGAAACAAGTGCAGAAAATGAGAATTTGGTGCGATCGGTAGCAGATTCCAAGGCTTGGAAGCACATTGACAGTATGTGGCCGGATTTTGTTGTTGAGACCCGTAACATACGATTGGGTCTAGCTACAGACGGGATGAACCCATTTGGTGATTTCAACTTGAAACATTCTACATGGCCAATGATACTTTTAAACTATAATCTACCTCCATGGCTTGTGACAAAAAGATTTTTCGTCATGTTGGCTCTCATCATTCCTGGGAAAGATGCGGTTAAGGATCATAACTTTGATGTTTATTTAGCACCTATCATTGAAGAATTTCTCCAGCTATGGCAAGGAGTGTGGGCATATGATGTTGCTGCAATTAATGGTAACCATCGCTTCTTGTTGCGAGCTGTTTTGATGTGGACCATACATGATTTCCCAGCCCTAGGTCTTGTTTCAGGGTGTGTAACCAAGGATTACAAGGCTTGTCCAAATTGCGGGCCAAATACAATTGCAAGGTACTCGAAACCTATGCGGAAAATGATCTATACCGGTCATAGACGCCTACTCGCTCGCCCACATCCTTACTGAAAAAAGAAAAGCTTGTTCAATGGCAAGATAGAAAAAAGGACAAAACCACGAGCACTCTTGACAGACGAGATTATAAAAAATGCTACAGAGCGGGATGAATGGATTGCTAAAGGGGGAAAACCTGGAGCCATAAATGACCCTGTACACTTAGAGGACAATTCAGATTACCTTGGAATTTCATCTTCAGATGAAGAATGAATGTCATACCGGCTTGTGTATCTCATACGTACAAAGTAGTTATTACAAGGTGCACATAGCCATGCTTCTAATTCAATTTGTATTTGATATGCCCAAACTTTATGTAGGATCATGTGCCATGCATGCATACAAATTACTAAGTAAAAAAAACAACATATGCAATAGATAGGTTGTTTGCTACCAATAATGTATGAACCCTCAAGTTTTTAAGACCGTAGTTAGTCTAAATGTGTGATTGGGTCTTGAGTCAAAAAAACATATTCAATGCATAGTTTGCTCGCTCCCAATAATGTATGCCTCCTCTGACTTTGTGGACTATGTTTAGTCAATAAGTGCGATTGGATTGTTGAGTCAAAAAAACCAAGGGTGATTTGGGACTATGGTCAGTCACAAAAACCACCCTGACTATGAGGTCGGGCTACCTCAGTTAAATAAACATGGATAGTCAATTGTGCCGAGACATTAAGCCATATTTTTGTAGTAGTGTTTGTCTTGGGCTGAAATTCTTCACCGACTAGTGCAGTTCTTCACCGTAGTCTAAACCAACCTTTGATCATCCACCCACATTTGAAGAACCGGTTAGCATGCACTAACCGAGTCCACACCAAGCCCATCCGAGAAGGCCTTTTGTGCTAACTTTCAAAGATGACTCACCCCATGGCTGGATCGTATTATTGACCAAACAACGGCCAATTTCCCAAACACTAGGTGGGGCTCGTCCCCAATTAATTGACCGCCCTTTCCAAGGTGATAACTCTAGTGCCACGTGTCGAGTTTTGGAGCGACGAGGAACTAATCATAGGCCCATCGATGTCGGCCTTGTAGTCGACCAAAGCCAAGGCCAACGGTGTGTTATAGAATGAAGTACGGGCATATATAGTGAGGTCTCTTTTTGACGTATTCGCGTTATTAGCGAGGAGTATATATATTCATTCAAACACACAAGGGAAGGTGTCATGAGGGAACCAAGGGCATTTAGGAAATTGTCAAGGCATATTAGGAGCCGGGCCCACAAGTAACATTGAATCTACGTGACCACCCGCTTTAGGTTTCTATAGTTGGGAATAAGGTAAACTTGCTATTTGAGTCGTGTTAACATAGAACACAAATAAAAATCAAAGGACACGTCATTCCATCACGCGACGCATTTGGGTCTTGTGTTTTTAGTCGTCAATTGTAAGATTTGCCTATTGTATGCACTATTGGGGTTTAGGGTTGTCTGTAACTAAAACTAGTGGTGTCGTTCACATTAGGTGAGTCCAAGTTCAAAGAATCTTGTGTCCGAAGAACCGTTAAATGGACTCTTTTTTTGGACACAAGAGTGGTCCCAACCTTAGAGTTGGGTTCTTAACGTTTGATGTTTAGGTAAAAGTGGAGTAAGTCCAAATTCCAAAATTATAACATGTTCAAATCTATTCTAGGATCCTACGATAGCGTTGTGTGTTGGAGTCTTATGATATAATTATTATAAAGTTTTATTAAAATAGTATTAATCAGTTTTTTTTATTATATTATCGTGATTTATCATCTAACTATATAGATTTAACATCATAAAATAGACCTTTGATATTTTTATTGCAATCTTATTATAATTACTTCAAGTTTTTAGTGAGGATACACATCTCCCATGAAATTTATGTGTATTGGAAGTGTATTGATGGATCCACCCTTACAATTAAAGCAACCCAAAAGTCCAAATTTTGAGAATATGTCTAGATGTACTTCAATGTGAGCTTGAAAGTACAAGGAGTTTCTCTTTTCTTTTCTTTTCTTTTCTTTTGGGGGGAGGGGGCGGGGTTGTGGGTATGATAGATGACATACCATTACTCAATTGCCCTGACTTCATATTTGGTTTGAAGTAATGGGATTCCAACATCTAGAGTCTTTATTCTCGAATCTACTGCTAGGCCCATGAACACAACTAATCAATTGAGTAATGCTATGGAAGTTTTGTAAATTTTTTTTCACATGGATGACATTTATTTTATGTTTTGCATAATTGACTCGTAAACCCCTCACATTACGTCATTGGGTTCAATAGTAGGAGTTGAGTAGTTTATTCTCTAATTCTAAATAGGACCTCCGCCGATTACCAGAGAGATGGAGAAGGTTCAAATTCTATTGTCTGAGCCCTCCTCAATATAAGGAGAAATGAACATGTGTGTCAAAATGCAACCTAGATCATATCATAATCAACTTAAACAAGTAACCATATGCATTTTGGTTAAATAGTCCTCTCCAAAGGGAGCATGCTCTTCTCACCCAAAAGAAAGAGAGAGAGAGAGAGAGAGAGAGAGACACACACACACACACACACCTAAGGGGAAATCAAGAAACAATGCCCATGTGGGGCGCTCTTTCAATTATCGAAAAAAAGTAGGATTGCTTGGTTATGGAATTTCCTTGATTGCGGATCCTAATGAGGACCCACCAAAGTTTTCAACCATATAAAGAATCTTAAAAGCATGTGTACCTTGAGGGAGAAACGTGGATTGGGTAGAAAACTTGGTAAGCAATCTTTCTTTGCCCATGGCTATGGAAAGGGAGGCGGGGACTAATTATTCTCTTGGGCGTTGTTGCAACAAAACTGAATGTGGAAAATGTTCGGGAATGTTCTGTGGAATATTGTTAGTTCCACATAATATTGTTGTGGGTGTGAATAATGTTATGAACACCAATTAGCTGCAAAATGGATTGTTTGTTTGATCAAGAGAGGTCAATGGGCCTTCGCTTGTCATGTATGAGATAAGCCTAGTTAAAATCACACGTACTTACATAGGCATGTGCTTCTTCCTTTCAATGGCGGTCGAATGCACCGTCACATGGTACACTACCCCACATGACATGGGCCTACAAGACATGGTCTCCAATGTGACTATTCCAATGAAGAGGGCCAGTCATGTGAAAACGTAACTCGCCCCTAGAACGGTTTTAAATGAATTGAATCCAAATAGACATTTCATGTACGAGGCTAAATAATAACCCAAGACTAAATTTTTATTTTTTTGTCAATAATGACAAATGATTATAGATCAAATACAAAATAATAAATAGTAGTGATACTCATGTAGTTCATTAGATGTGGCATTCAAGCATAAAACATTCATTTGTTTGAATGTGTATGGTTGTCCTTTTGATTTTGTTCTCCTTGAAATGCTAGTATCATCCCCATTAAAACTTTCATGAAATCAAAAGGGCTAGCATCCATGAACAAAGAAGTTATTGTGGGGATGTAAAAGTTGGAACATTTTATAATTTATTGTTAATTGTATGTTAAAATATTTGTTGAAGTCTACATATATACATCAGCTTATGCACATGAGTGTAATACTTGCCTCTCTCACTGCAAAACCCGTTGGACCATGTCAGTGCATTTATTAGACCTTAAGAATTATATTTTGGGGACCTCGACCTTCATGGTGCCTCTGCCATTTTTTCCTTAGTGTAAACCAAAGTTGTCCCGGGAGAACTTCAACAACCAATCAGCTGCCTTGCAGAGCCCTGGTCCAACTTCATGGTCCATAGTGTAAACCGGCCCTTAGCCTAACTACCAGATCATATTATTTTGATAGCCTACATGTCATTTAGCTAACAAAGACAATACACCAAATTTTGAAATTTTGAAATTTCAAAATCCACACACACACACCCCAACACAACTCCTATAAATATGATCTCATGTAATAAGTATGGATAAATATAACTAGATAAAGCCATTGACTTTTGCAAATGTTTCACATGAGATGGATGAATCTAAATGCATACCAATATGCAAAATAAAAAAAAAAATACTAACAACATCACGTTAGCATGGATATGATTTAAAGTTCTAGCCAAGTCATTGAAAGCTACTAAATGGCATTAGACCTATGCACATGTGTAAGGGTGTCATGCCGAGAAAGGGAATTGTTTTTAGATTTCACATTCACGACTACCAAGTAAAGGAATATAGAACGAATAATGGAGCAATGGGGTGTCACGTGTATAGGCACCAACTAATTCACTATAGCCAAGTTAACCTACTCAAATGTTGGAACATGACACTTTAAGGTATGTGGGCCTTACGTGGTCATCTTTCTTAATCGACATATGTATGTGAGTGGTATATGGCAAGGCTCGTAGTCAAGCACAAACACCAAAAAGACATGTGTTATGTTGAAATTGGACATTCTGCTCAAAGTATAAACACCATTCCAAGTTCAATAGGCAAACACAACCAACTTGGAAGACCTATGTGAATATTTAAAGAGAAGGAGAACACTTTTTGAAGGTGAGGCTTGGGACTTGTGTCGAGCAAAAAACTCGACCCAACTCTCAACACAAGTCCCACAAATACATTTACATAAAATAACCAGGATCCGAATTTAATGATAATTAGCCATATTTTAATGGTTTCTTAAGGTCAAAAGTTGGGACTTTTGCCTCCATGTTGGGACTTGCTAACATGAGTGGAACTTGGGACCCAATGTGAACGGGCCCTAAGTAAAGTCCAGCAAGGGCTGGGTGTCCATGACCCCTTGGCTTGGCCAAGATGTACAAATCCCCTATTTTGGCAGCGCTGCTTTATTGAACTCATGCACTTCAACATCTGTTTGCAGCTTCAGCTGACACAAGCCATGTATCCACTCACACATCTGTCTCACACAGGACAATGAACGCGGAGAACCAATTGCTAAGGTAGAGATATGATAAACCGTGAAAATAAGGTGATTCGCATTGAAGATATGGTCTTAAAATCATGAGATAAGTTTCCAAGATAGAAGAGAAGGATTCATGAAGAATGCAAGTTGTTTCATATTTTGATTCCCTGTAAAAAAAAATCTACAATTTTTCAAAGTGGAAAGTTTGTCAAACTCCCTACTTGTTTCACTAGATTCTCTTCAAACCGAACACAATAATGCTCATTTCCACACACCACATCACCTAAACCGGTTAACTCATGAGTATATTAAACTGTGATTGATGGTAGTCAAACATGACTAATTTTGGCTAGACTGATTGTACACGCATTTCGAGCTGCCATTCTTGGAATTATCGGTTTCAGAAATGGCACTTCACTGTTATGACGGAAGTCTATTGCAAGAGTAGAGGGTAGTTTGCGGTTTATGGTATTTCTACCTTAGTTATAGATGAACAGGTTGAGTTTGAGAAATAACCAATTGAAAATCAAGACTTTAGGAAAATTACTGGTCATTTTAGAGGAATCTATGGAATATACCCAATTTAATAATGAAAACCGAATGATGTCAATATGTAACAAGTTGAACTCGGAACACTAGGATATCAACTGATTATGCCCAAAAATCTCCCCATACACTGCAAGAGGGCCGTATTGCTACACTGGTACGTGCAATTAGGTTGTCTTCGTGAATACATTGTCTTTTTACTCATTCAAATTAAGAAATTAAGAAATAAAGAAAGAAAGGAAATGAACGTCGGTCTTTGTTTTGACATTGATATGCAATGCCCATTTGCCATCTCCGTTCCATGGCCGTATGACCATGGAAGCGGGGGTGGTTTAATGCCTTGATTTAGAGGTGGATTGTGGAATAGTGTTAGTAAGAAAATATGTGTATAGGTGGTTAGTTTCAGTAAGGTGTTTTAATCTAATGGGATTGGCACTTGTCTCTTTTCAAGTTTTCTTTTGGTTGGATGATTTGTGTTAGGTGTTGTGTGGCGAATTTTGAGAAGGTTTCCATTAGTTTGTGTATCTTGGCATAGGGGATCTCAATTTTTTTTGAAGATTTTATATGGAGGGGTTATGTATAGTGCCACAAGTGCTTGCCATAATGATGATGGGCGGAAGTGCTTCCCATCCTATTTGAGTTAGTAGTGGTTGAACCAGAGCATATTTATTGAGTTTTTTTTTGTTGGTGGCTTCCATGGGGAAACGATCATTGCAGTACGTAAATTCAAAGATTTGTATTTTTAGGTTTGGGCTAGGTGAGAAGGGGGGTTTGTTGTAGGTGGGGTTGTTGGTACACATAGTAAGTCTAGTCTAAGGCGGGTTGGGCACTTACATATGGGTAAGTAACAAGTGCATGGTAGTAAGCATGATGGTATGGTGTTGTCCGGAGTGTGATTGGGGGTTTTGCCGGCATTTATTGAAGTGAACCATTATGTCTTGGGGTGGGTTAGCAATGTGTTGGTAATGCATGTGCAACTTTGTTGTGGCAGTTTGTCCATAGGTTATTTATGTGTTTGTTTTTGTAGCATGAGAGTAAATGTAAGGATGTGTCATTTTGGTTTGGCATGCATAGGTTGCTTAAGGGGGTTGGGGGGGGGGGGGTATGTCTTGTTTTGAGGACATGTTTTCTACGGTAGTTACCAAGATATCTAACGTAGCGGAATTCAAGGACATGCCTGATTTGTGCATCGGTAATCCAAGGGGCATCCCAAAATAGGTTGGACCATTTAAAGTAGAGGTTGGTGTTGGAAACCATTTTTGTGCATATGGTAGTGTGGTGGTTGCTTGTGACACAATTGCACTTACATGTTCTTTTCCAATGTATATTTTCATGTTCCAAATCGATCCGTCATGTTGGAGGGATGCTAGAGGGATTGAGGGTCAATATGTTGTTTGGTGATCAATAAGATAAAAGGGGGTGGCTCTTATGCATGATGCTTTTGCACCTTGTTTGACAAGTTTATTGACTTCCTCATGTCCAGTAATGTGTGTATGAGCGCAAACCTTTTGAATGGTGATGTGGTGGTATGAGTTTTTAATGGCGTTGATTAAGTAGGCTATGAGTAGTTTATCGGGGTGATTGTATTGGGAGGAGGGACTTTTGATGTGGTTAAAGAGGAGGTATGTGTTATTAAGGTTGTTAGTGGATATATGTGTCTATGGTTAGTGTTTTAGTTTGTTCTAGAGCAAGAATAATGCATATAGCTAAGCTCAAAGGATATTTGGGTATTCGGATAGACAGGCGGCAATGCTAGTTTAAAGCTCAAAGGATACTATTGCAACGTCATTAGTTTAAAGTTTTTATATTAAATATCCTTGGAGTTAGTGCTTTGGAAGTGGTACAATATTATTGTAGATTAGGTTATAAAATCTAGCATTTTGTTTGGTGGCAACAATGGTAGATGAGGAGAACACGTTACTGGAGCCTCCACGTGGTAGGGATTCAAGTTTGAGGGAGACTCTAATAAGGTCTTTAAGGTCGACTCTAGGCAGTACACTTGAGAGAAGACAATTGATGCACCGAGGGGTAGACCATAGCCAATCAATTTGGAGGTGGCTTGGGATCCCAATAAATTTGCTAATCCTAGTTGGCAAAATGAAAGGGGCATGTGGACATATAGCACTGTCTGGAGGTATGTGGAGTGGACACTGATGATGAGGATGTTCATTCCAAGCTCAAATGTCATACAAATGTCCAAACAAACATATGGGACTATAGAAGGAGGTGATCCATAAGACTTTTGGAGATTGGTGCAAGGTGGTTTGGGTCATATGGGATATGCCAAAGGGGTTTGATTGTGGGCAATTACTCATGTGGTTGTGCCAAATGGTGTATGTTGAGGTTATGTTGTGCATAGTCATTGATTAGTCCACATTCCCATGTACTAACGCGGACTTGAATGCGCCGTGTTGTGAAAGGTTCATAAGTGTTGTGCTAGGTTGGAATGGTAACCCTCCGATTCCATTGGCATGGCAACCTCCAACCCATCCTTTGTTGACTCATGAATTACAATATCGTGTTAGGGGAATTTGCTAAAACACCTAATAGGCCACAAATAATCTGGAAAACACCACCACATGGATTCCACTTTATTAGTTCACAATCTTTGCAAGTAGATGTAGAGATGGCATTAGAGGATTCACCATCATAACACATAGTTGTAGACAATGAAGTGGTTGGGGCATCGAGGGTTGTGCTAGTTGAGTGCAAAATGGATAGCAAACTAGAATTGGAGTTGGTCCTATAGAAACACACAAACGAGTTGCATGACTTGAAGGGCCAAATTGAAGAGTTGCGAAACCTTGGGAGTGAACAACAAGGCTTATCAACAATGGTCGGGATTGATGGGCCGGGATGGAAACTTGGGGGCATGATGCGTCACTGACATTGGGTTGATTACGACATTGTAACTAATAGGAACTAGGTATTGGAAGATGATTACATGGCGTGGTCACAACCACGCCTATATATGCAACTCAAGTGAGGGTGTTGAGGGATGAGACTCAAAAATTGAGGGACCCAACCAAAGAAAGGCATGCCCGCCAACTTCTTGTCATCTCATGGCTTTTATTGGAGTTCATGTTTGATTCCAATGCCTGCGCAACCTTCTATCCAACGCACAAAATGAGCTTCACATGGACTAAATGCCAAACCTAATATGGAATTCCAGTGGAAGACCATGGTCTCCTCTCACATTGTCCAACATCATGCACAACCAACTTTGTTGTGGCCATGCGTCCCTAAGTGGATCAACGATGGGTGTCATTGTCTCATATGCTTGAATCCTTGGGGATCCATAGGCGCCTGGACCATTGGCTCTTGCGGTCATATGGGCCATCCCAAGTGCTTGATACCTTACATGTGGCAACATTATTGTTGTCCGACATGCATGGCCCTTTTACACTACAAGTTGTATGATCAATTTGCCATCCTATGGTGAATGCCTATGGATTCCAAGTACAATCACACCCATACCATACTCCCAACACTCTACAACAATCCTCTTACATACAACTAGCAAGCAAGGAGGACCATCATGGACCTCCAAGGCTTTTCCAAGGGACACACATCCATACACATCATAAAGGCAATCCATGAATTTTACCCAAGGACTTCTCCTAATTCCCATGGTTATTGGGTCCATTGTGGCAAAGAAGTTAAATGACAAAGTATGTTTTGCATGCTTGGGCTACTACAACTGTCCTACACATTCATAAGGTTGTTGACGTAAGATTATCGATGACAAGGAGGATTTTTTCTCATGTTTTTTTGTTTGAGGACCTTGGTGACATTCTCATGATAGGTAGAAAATCATTTATTGGAAAATCTATGTAACCTTATGGCAATTCTACCAAACTATAGAACATTATCTACCTCTCATGATTCATTGGGGGTTCAACTATTGCACCGAGCACCAAAAGGATTATTGAGTAAAAACAATGATTCCTTAAATGATTGTCAATATGGTGAGAGTTGGTACCTAGTTCATACATAGACATAATATACTTAAAGTGATATTATCATTGTTATCTTTGTATTGTAATATGAACCCTTAATGCATATGGTATTGTTGTATCAATATTCTATAAAGTGAGAATGACAATTATGAAAGTCCATCTATCGGCACATAAGGTACATGGGTCCTCAATGATCACTCATTCCGAATAGGCCACATTTAGGCGGTTTTGAAACATGGGATTGGTACCATACATTTAGCAAGTCCAAATCCAAATCCAAGCCATAGCCACTTTCCTCATAAATTTTGGAGCTCATATGAATATCTCATTCACTATCAAAATGAGGATTCTTTTGCTTTCTAAATGGTCATATAGGCTCCCCCAACTAGGTTGATTGTTGATACTTGACCTTGGAATGTTTAACTTCTGAATAGCTACAAAATGAACCGCATATTGAAGCATGCAGTCCAATCTCTTTTAATCACATGCATTTTTTTGTATCCAATAGGGAACCACACATAGCCACATGCCACTCAATAACATGTCTCCGATTAAATTAAGTAACTGCATTTGGCACATCTACCTATATTGTGAGCAGCCAGTTGCTAATTGTAGCCCAAAATTACTTTAATTAGAAATCGACTGCTAAGCATATTCGACTACTTTTGATTAGCAGCTAACTTCCCGAAACCGATTGCCGAAGAAGCAGTCAACAACCCTTATTATGTTGCTAATTAACTTGCAATTGGGAGAAGGCACACTCTCCATCTTGACTGTTAGATGCGATCATCCGGATCCTTTGGATGGATTGTATCCATTGGTCAACACCTAGGAGATTGACATTGGGGTGTGGGAAGGCCCAAACACCTATATATAAAAGGACTTAAGGTGTGAAAGCTCATTGACCTATGTTTTCAACTATTCCACCCCAAGTGGGACATTGGGACCTACATGCATAACATGCTATACCCAATGTTCAAAGAGGGTCAAGGGGAGTTAGAAACTTGGTAACGAAGGAAACCCCTTGCCAATTTTGGATTGAATTTTTGCGGGATTAAGGTGTGAATACAACTATGTTTGCCAACACAAGTATACCGTGATATTAAACATGATGGTAGGTTTGACGTTGGGAGATTGACGAGTTGAGGTCACATGCATCCAATTAGAGTATTTTATCGGCCTAAGATCGTGCAAATGCCAAATGCGAGATCGGCATCTTCTTCAGGCATGAGACAAAATATAACACCCAATCTGACTTATTTCGTGCCTGTTTATTCAACTGTTGCCGCATCTGCTAATGGGCCACATGCAATTTCCAAGGCCTCGAGCTCATTCAATAAGAGTGCAAGGTCAAGAGTTGAATATTTGGATGCAATCATGGGAAGGTTAAGGTAGTAACATAAGTTGATATTTGCGAAACAATGTGAAGGGCATCTAATATAAATTTCGAATCTTTGGAAAGAATCAAGAAGTCCATTGAGACAAGCATTCGACACGCAGTGGATGAAGCCGAATTTAGTGAGGAGAGAGATAAAATAAGAGACTCGATGCCCGATGATGCACCTATCAATACATCAACTTTTAGCATCAATTTGTTAAACCAAATGAGGCAATTTGTCTCCAAAATTGGTGCAAGTTTTGGAATGACCTTACTCTGTATTCAACTACCGAGCAAAACAAAGTGCAAAGGTCTCTGCATCTCCCCATGGCTATGGTGGACTCAACCCCTAAACCCCAGCTGAGGACAACCATTGAATTTACTTAAGAAAACTACAACACATAATGGATAGACTCATTCTAGCTTCCTAGAAATGAGTTAATTTAGCCCTTCAAGTGCTTTTTGTTGTGTGTGACAATTGTAAAATGCCCAAGCTGACATAAATGCTGAAACTTGCAAGACAGTCAAACTTGTATAAAATTATGAGCATGAGAGAATTAAGACATTGTGTGTACAGTGCCAAATTTAAGTCTAAGCCTGTTGATATTGATGATTAAGTATATTGCAATCTCAACAATTTTCACTAAGCAGATGCTAGCTGGGTTAATGATCTTCGACATCCACATGTCATTCAAATCAATGAGGGAACAATTTGTCTCTAAAATTCGCTGCAAGTTCTGGATAAGCCAACTCTGTTGCTGCGTCCCAGCAAAAGCAAAATGCAATGCCTCAACATCTCCCCATGGCTATGGTGGACTGATATCCTAAAACTCAGCTAAGATTTGGCATTGAATTTACACATGAAGAAAGAAAAACTTCAACACAGAATGGATACGTTCATTCTATTGAGCCTCCTACAAATGAGTTCAATTATGCTTTTCAGGTTTTTTCTTTCCTTTTCTTTTGCATCTCAAGGGGCAAGTTAGAGACTGGAATAAGTCCACATTGTGATTCCAATGAGGAACACTCACAGACTCTACAGAGACACTTATCTCCGAGTTTCCAACTGTCAAGTTTTGAGTCCCAACATGCAAAGAAAGAGTGGGAATTATCCCTGAGAATATGTCATCTTTGAAGCACATATAAGCAGGTGTAAACAACTGTAAGTAGACCATATGCTTTTGCGACTGTCTCAGGCAATGCCTGGGGAGATTTTTGGGCATAATCAGTCAAGATCCTAGTGTTTCCAAGTCCAACCGGTTACAAGTTGAAACCTTTCGGTCTTTCTTTTGTTCATTTGAAGTATATTCTGTATGTTCCTCTAAAATGATGGGTAATTTCCCTGAAGTCTTGAACCTCAACCGGCTATTTCTCAATCTCAACCGGTTCATCTGTAACTAGCAGTCGATTCTCCCCGCTCATGGGTCTCAGGCCAGAGAGCCGATAAATTGTTCCTACTAACTTAGAAACCCACCCATGAATGCCGGAAGTGTGATTACTCTACGAAATGCACATGCTCAATATCCGATTCCTGTGCAAATATTTGCCAAGATCAGGGAGTGGGCTACTGCAAAGAGGTTGCAAAGAGGTTACTCAAAACGAAGGTGGCCCTATTGTGGGCAATTCCCACTGCACAGACCAGTTTTGACCGATGGATAGATCGAGTGGGGAATTGTCTCCAATGCTTTGCAATTGCATTGTGCAGATCGTCAGTTGATCAGAGTTGAGATGCAGAAGCCAAACTGACAAAGCGAGTTTCCTTTTTCCCTTTTTATTCCTTCTTTCTTCCTAAATGATCATGTAAACTGAGGGGCGGTTTACACTATGGACCATGAAGTCGTCCCACATAAGAGGCCTATTTTGCGTGGGACGACTTCATGGGACGACTTTTATGGTCCGAGTTACTAAAATATTAGTTTTCATGGTTCATGGGCCCTTCACTAGGTGTAAACCGAATGTGGACCATGAAGAATGACCATGCACCAAAAAGTGGAGGTGCGGATTTTTTTAATAATTAAAAAAAAAAGGCAGTTTTTGGAAAAAGTCAAGTTTGACCATTCTCTTCACTTCTATTGACTTCTCTTCTCTTCACTTCTTTTCTCTTCATTTGTCTTGTAGTTTTCGCTTGCTTGAACCTAAAATTTCAGCAAGCAATGGAGGAGAGGAGGAGGACATTTGTTTTGCTTTTAGGATTGTACATGTTCTTGTACATGCTCGTAAAGCATGTGGTAGACATTCAAGCGCTGATTTTGCAAGGAAAATGGGAGAAGTTAGCAATTTTGAGCTTGGTTTATGAGAATATGGGGTATAGAGAGAGGAGTATATGGAGTCAAGAACGGATGATTGGATTTGTAGACCGCTTATTGTTGGGTTCGTGGACGGAGAATGAATTTAGAAAGCGAACTCGAGTGACACACATTACATTCAGATTTTTGTGTGAGAGGTTAGGTCCGTATTTGAAAAAACAAAATACTCAATTTAGGGTTACGGTTCCGGTGCAAGATAGGATAGCAATGTCATTGCATCGGTTGGGAAGTGGTGATGGATTGCAAACTATAGGCGACTTGTATGGAGTGCACAAAAGTACATTATCAATAGTAGTGAGGGAGTTTTGTAAAGCGGTTAGAAAACATCTACAACCGGTTTTTGTACAAACTCCGAGCGAATCACAGTTTAGAGTTTTAGCTTCGAGGTTTGAAAAATTACACGGCATTCCTTATATCATAGGTGCAATAGATGGATCACATATTCTTGTTTTAGCCCCTCTAATTGGCGGATAATATTATTACTGCAGAAAGTCATTTCATTCAGCAATTCTGCAAGGAATAGTCGGACCAGATTGTATGTTTTGGGATTATGAGTTCGGGTGGGCAGGAAGTCTTCACGATTGGAGCGTATTTCAAGTTACAAAAATCAAACGTGGATGTATAGAAGGTAAATTTCAGCCGTACAAACTTATAGGGGATGCGGCATATCCGGTTCGGCCATGGATGTATTGTCCATTTAAGGGCGGGAAGACAACACTATCCGGGAAGGAGGCTAATTGGAATTTCATTCAATCTTCAACTAGGATGTGTGTAGAGAGGGCATTTGGGATATTGAAGGGTAGGTGGAGGGTGATAATGAAGCGATGCGAAGTGCCTTTGTGGAATATGCCGGATATTGTAGCCACTTGTATAGTGTTGCACAATCTGTGCATTGTGAACAAGGAAGACATAGAAGAAGATTAGATAGTGGAGGCAGAAAATAAATTGAGTACAAGGATTGGTGAGGGAGAAATAAGAGAAGGTAGTGAATTACGGGGCGAAAGGGCTGGAATTGCTGAAGTGAAGAGGAGGATGTTAGCCACTGAAGATGCTCCAATTGCAGATAAAGTAAATGATGAAGAAACATATATTTTTTTATTAAAAGAAAACGAGAAGGCAAATGATCTTCTGCGGGAAGCCACAATTATGCACGAATTGATGGCAGAAAGTTTGTGGCAATACAAATTCAGACAGAAATCAACTATAATAGATAGTGATAGTGATAGTGATAGTAGTTAGAATTTTTCTAGTAGGGCAGCAAAATTTCTGTCCATGTTCTTCAAAATATTTGTGGATTCCTGGAATGAAGAAAGAAGAGCCCCTGAATTACCAACAACCTGCTCTAGCAAAAGTTCTATCTTCTCTTGATTTTTCTTCTTCTTATCTTGTGTGGAAGTTGCTGTTGAGGTTGGTGTTGTAGCAGTTGTTGTCTGAGATGGAGGAATAGATGGAATGACATCTTCAAAAGTTGTTTCTGTAGCACTTGCTGGAATCTGGTTACGTACACTTGGTGTGTTGCCATGCCACTCATCCATTTCAGTGAACCACCTGCATTCTTGATGTCTGTCTGTACCTGAAATTTCATTAGCCCTTTTATCATTTCTGTAATCAGTTAGAATGGATTTGTATTTTTTCTTACAGGACAGCCAAGACCTATTGAACCCTTTGATTGCAGCCACCAGCCGAATTTGCAGTTTGAGTCATGCGTTAACACCTGTAAAAATCCAATCAGAAATGTCAAAGAAGCATGTCAAAACAACATAAACTAGATATGTAAGTGATGTATATGAACGAAGTAATTGAAAGAAATATCGAATAAATTGGATTGAAGTAGTGGTAGGTGAGTGAGGGACGAAAGGCTTTGGTCGGAAGTGAGCCGGGTTCGATTCCCCTCGCGCGCGAGGCGTCCGATCCTGTTTTGGGGGAGGGGGGCATAGGGGCTTACGGCCCATCATACGGCCTTCTACGGCCCATCATACGGCATCATATAAAACATTCAAGACATTCAAGATATTTAAGGTTTTCAAGGTTTTAGTTTTTGCTCAAAAAAATTGTACTTCTCTGAAAATTTACCTTGTTTGTTTGCCGATTTTGCAAACTCTTCTTTCATTTCTCCTCGAATAGCAATGAGCTGATGAACCTCAAAGTCCTTCCACTTCACTCTTCCCGTTTCCTCTTCATCTGATTCTCCAACTTCTATAACATCCGCTTTCTTCACCTTCTTTGGTCCTTCTTTTGATGTGCGCCCCCTCTTCTTTCCAACCATTCCTTTTTTTCCTACTTCTTCTTTGCCTTCAAAAATTCCAACTTCAATAGTGGAAAGAAGAGGAGGAGGAGGAGGAGGAAATGCATTCAAAGAAGATGGAAGCAAACTAGGTCTTTGTAGCATTTCTGAAATTGAATAATGAGGTCTGAAAATTGGAGATGCCATTTCTTGCATCCACTCTGAATTTTGTGACCACTCTCCTTGTGACTCTCTTTGTGATCCCCCATCACCGCCATAACCCTCCATTTTCTACCTCAAAAATATCACACACTACTAGTTGAAGTACACCAAAACAGTGATGAAACGAACAAATACAAACGATCCATTTCTTGCAAAAAAACGGACCTTTTCTACTATGCTTTCAACCATAACGGAAATATGTATTTACAGTAATCCAACCTTCTAATTGTAGCCGAAGAAAATCATTAATTAATTCGGAAAATAAAATCATTAAAACGGCATTTTTCTGACATGGGCCCTTGCTGTTTTTCCCAGACCACCTCTTTTGCTTGTCCCAACGGAAAATCCGTTGGACCATGGCAGTGGATAGAGTAGGCTTAAAAAAAAATATTTTGTGGACCTCAACCTCCGTGGTCACTCTGCCATTTTTCCCTTGGTGTAAACCCAAGTCGTCCCGGGACGACTTCAACGTCCAATCACATCGCTTAGACGGCCGTGGGACGACTTCATGGTCCATAGTGTAAACCGCCCCTGAAGTGGATTTGTAATGGGGTCCAAGACCGAAGAAACTATGAAACTCAGCACTCATAGTGGTTGAAAACAAGATTTTGGACATAAAGAGTTTACTCTAGGGTTTGAGTCCAAAGTATGAGAAAAATTAAATTTTTGTTAAGGTGGCAACATTTTTTTTACAAATCTTGCCATGTAGTCCCAACTTGAGAAAATATTCCACCCAATTGCATCGACCAAACTTCGAGGTTGGATGTAATCTTGAGTTCCAAACAAAGGTCTATGGAGGGGTGTTTGGGATCTCAAGTTTCTTGGACCTTGACCCTTCTGTAAATCAGAGCCATGGCAGGTGGGTGGGTCAACTCGGATCACTCATGCTGCAAGATTCCCCCACAACTTTAAATTCTCAAGTCCATATTGGTTGATTTTGGGTTTACCTTGGACCAATGCTTAAGTTTGTTACCTTCACACCAAATCTAAAGTAATTTTGAAAATTTCAAATGTACCAACTGAAAATTAACTAGCATAAGTACATGTCCACAAAATTGTAGGTCAATCCAACCACATGTTCATTATTTGTTGAAGGTCAAACATTGACATCTACCCATTTCCACATAAACATATGTAGTGACGCACAGCTCCGCCACCATTGACGGGAACTTGAATATAGAAAATATTTATTATTTCCAATAATAGGCTCAATGCAAGTTATTGGAATAAGTAAATTATTTAACTATTGAGTAGCCTTATTGGTAAATAAAACTGGTATTAATATTGTTTTAATCTTTAGACTTTTGAATTGAATATCTGCAAAAGCCAAAAAAGGAAAATATGATATAAATATAGTGTAGGTTTTGTATAGAAAGGATAATATATTACTATAAAAAAAATTGTCGGTTGGTATTTTGTGAATTATCTTAGTTTCAAAGTAGATCGTTGATAGAATGCATTATTTTGTGTTAATTTGAAAATAAATTCAACTAATATGCACTCATTTGTGAAAATCTTGTGCATAAGTTAGTGCCTTGTGTTGTCTTTGTGCTAATACTTAAGTTGTGGCCACTTGGAAAACAACATGGTAACAACCCAAATCAAGAAAATCTTGGAATCTAACATTCTAAATTTGTATAAGGATGGTCTATCATTTATGTATTAACTTCAATCGTCTCCACTCAAATTCACATGAGTCAAATGAAATTTATTTTATCTCAATTTTGGAGTTTTTCTCAAACTTAAGGATTTTTCATATTAGATGCAAAAACCACCTTGGCAAAACCCTACATGTCTAAGGCTTTCCCAACAATCCTAAGCATGTATTTGACATGCAAATACTTTAAGAGATCTTAGCCCAACACACAAAACAAATATACATTCATCAATCTTAAAAACATGATTTCAGAATTTGATACCCAAATTGTTGGCAATTATTGTAGTTATAGAACCCATTCCTACAACAAATTATATATATCAATCCAAAATTATGTTCATTCATCAAAACCCATGTATTTCACCCAATTTATATGAGATAGTAAAAGTTATGTCCAATAAAACAATAACAAGGTTGAAATTAGTCATAAATTTGTAAGATCACATCTGCTTTGCCATTTTTCAACTAGATGTTTGGTTTTGACTACAATAAATCTCAAAGACGAATGACCCACTTTTAAGCTTGAGCATGCCGAGTTCTAGTGGGGGGTGGAGAGGCCTATGGTGATGCCCTTACATGTGCTCAAACGGCACGGGTCACACTAGATATCCTTGATTGTGGTGGCGTTTGAGTAAGGTCAAGGAAAGTTGATCACACTTATCCACAATTCCTTATGATGGAGATTCAAATTCTTGCTCTTCATTGCTCTTGATATCGTCACCCACTTGGGGTACATCGGTCTCACTACCTTTGCAATCATTCCGTTAATTGGACCAATTTGTGTCTCCATTGAGCAAGATTGGACTATTTTTGGTTTTTAAACGTTTGAAAATTTATGCAAAGCTCACACTTGCATTGCTATACCCCTTGCTTTAATTTTGAGCCAATTTGAGCCATCCTAGATGAAAATTGGTATATTGTGTTTCCAATACACAAATTTTGTTTCTTCTGTATTATTTTCATTTTCAATTTGAATCCTAGGCAAAGCTTTGATGTACTTGAGTTGGTACGATTTGGAAAGTTGGTTTTGTATAATCTATGTCTTTGGGATGGCAATTCTCAGAATATGAGTGGAAAATTCTAAAAATTGAATTGTTGTGGACATTACAAAACCCTAAAGGCGTAGCTCATATGCAAATTGTTATACTTTGGAACCCTAGGTTGTAGTTTTGGATAGTATATTGCTTTGTGATGGAAAATTTGAAAATACGTGTGAGGGCGGCAACAGGTGGTCCCACATTGAAAATCCAAGTTCCACCTCCATATTCTCTGCAAGCTTTGAAGGACATTGTTGCTTCCCAAATTGGCCAGCCAACATCGTCATTTCATGTCTCACTTAACAAGAAGGCTCCCATTGACGGGCCATTGAATGCACTCCTCTCTGATTTTGGAATCATCAAAGGAGATTTACTTTTTTATATTCCTACTACAACAACAAGTTGTACTCCCCTTTCCATCATCACGGTGAGTAGTGTGATCATCAAATTGATGTTAGTTTATTATCTTCACTCTTGCACTCGAAGATGATCGTTAATTAGGGTTTTGTGTATGGGAATTTCAAAGTAGTTCATAAACTTGAACCACGCTTGTAATCAAAAAAGTTCTCAATTCAACTAGGATGCAATGAGTTGAGCCCTATGTTGTTATGACATGTGTTAGGTCCACTTACATTTCAATTTTGGAAGGTTCAAAATGGAAGATGTTATTGAAGTGTCCTAAAATCCACATGCTTACTATAATAATTTTACCAGCAAAACCTATTAAATTTCAAGATCTTAATATGCTAGCATCATTGTGACGACAAGTCATTGTATGCAAGTTGAACATCCAAATTGTAGCATAATTTGATGATTTTTTTGTAGTGTCTTGTTGACAAATATTTGTTCATGATGAAGGTTTGTATTTGATCCCCATTTAATCAATTCTATGTAAACTTCAACTCTTTCTAGGCACATTCATTTCGATTGATTCTCTAATCAAAGTTGCTAGATAATTGGTGACCATATCTCAAGCAAGTACTAGTGTATATAAGTCTTGATATGCAGTTGGGATTCTAGTCAAATAAATGTCATGTTGTAATGCAAAACATTCTTTGAAAAGATCTTTGAAAACCAAAGAAGCAATTTACAATGTGGAGTTGGGTTTGCTAACTTCAATTGTCTTTGGGGGGTAACATCATTTGGTAGGAATCAAATGAATGAGAATATTAGGTCAAGTTTCAAGCTTGAAGCATCTAACTCTCTCAATTCCAAGCTCTCAAATTCCAATGTGGTTGCTTGAAAATGTTAATTACCCAAATATCTCCACTATGATTGGGCGAGTCATATTAATATAGTGCACGGGGAGATAATTGCTAAGAAGATATGGGAGAAGAGAATATGACATGCCATTATTTTTGCTAAGACTCGTGTTTTATTTTTACTTTTATTTTTATTTTTATTTTATTAGCACCATATGCATATGTTGAAATGGAATCACCAAAAGATCCATATTCAAACAGAATTTGAGTAATAAGGGGAATAATGAGGACATTGTTCTTGGACTATTCATTAGACCTACGAAGCATGGCATGATGGCCAAGTAATCTCATGGAAGCTTAGGTTGAACTAAATTTCATCAATTCATGCACTCAAGTTTCATTGTTGTTACTCTTGTAATGTGCAGAATGTTGAATCTGCTGATTTCAAGGTTTTGCGAAATTTGACCCCATCCTCCACACCGACAAGCTATAACAGTGACGATGACCACTTGGAGAGCCCTAGCAACATTAATAATATTACAGCTTTGACAATTGGAGGATCTGAGGGTCAAGGATCTGATAGCGGGAGTGACTCAAAGAGTGTGGACCCTGCGAGTTTGTGTAGGGAGCTTTGTGCTGCCACTGCATTACAAAGAGCCAATATTTCATCACAACCTTCAAGATTATCTCCTCCATCCAATGTTTCCCCTTGTGAGGTTTCAAACAACTCAACCCCTAAAATTCCAAGAGGCCCAAGCTAGGTTTTTTATGCACAAAAATGTGTAGTTGAGCTACATACTTTCAACTATGATTCATTGTCTTAAAAATGATCATATCACCTTATTTATTAAGTGCACTTTTCATATCTTTTGAATTCTTTTTATTATAATTGAAGTTTTAGCTTCAAAACACAACGTCGGTATCCTCTAATGCAAATAAATGCATAGTATTTTGATCATCAATGGCACATGTTAGTGTATACTAGTGCGCTAAGACTACTGGCCAAAGATTTTTTTTACCAATTTGAAATCTATCTTTCACATTGGACTTATTTGCTTCATTATCTTCATGGGTAGGTCACTTAGTGCATTTTAAAAACGACGTGCGGCATAATATAGAGAGGATTAAAATTATTTGAAATAAAAATTATAAAGGAATTCCAAATAATGAAGGGGCCATTAAATGTAGACAATCCCATTATAAGTAAGTTAGATGGACATAAAATGTGGGCCATTATTTTTTTGTAAAATTAATATAGGGGCTAAAGATAAGGTTCCTAGAAGGTATGTTTAGTATGTTTGCTATGGTCTCCTATGGTCTCCTATGTGTTTTCTTCATAACTTTGTTTGCAATGATATTATTGTTTGCACCCTTCTTTGTTTCCATGGTTTCCCTTAACACTCGTCAATGCGTTAGGAAGTAGATTAGCTTTTATTACTTAAAAGGAATATAGAGTACAAAAAATTGCAGTGACTTGGACAATATAAGTAATGGAAGGGTGCAAACAAATGGGCCATTTTTGAAATTTAAGTAATTATAGGGAGGCTTTAATTCAGCCCTTGAAGGTAAATAGCCCCAAAACAAAAAACCCCGAGCCGCACGTGGTGCACAAAAATGCCTTAGAGTGACCTACCCGTGATTATCTTTTACATTCGATGTCTTGTTTTGTTTTTAAAATGATCTTTTCAATTATCTAGAAAGTAGAGGCACGCTTAGCTTGATAGCTAAACTCTAGAGAACATCTAGAGATTCTTCTTTTGAAAACTATTCGATATACATAATCTAAAAATTATCATTAATAGTTTAATGATTTTCACTTAGTATTATTTTTGAAGAAATTTTAGTATATTTAACTAAGGACTAAAAAAGTAGTCCTTACATTTCATAAGGACTCACCTGAGGCAATATTAACACTTGAAATTACCACCATTAATCAAATGTGATGACCATTTTTATAATTGTGCTATTTCTTGATTACAAACATATGTAAAGTTGAGAAAGAAATACATTATACCCATTCAAAGGAGTGTCAAAGAATTTTTTGAAGGTTGGATTTACCAAGAATATCTATTTGAAATCACTTCAAGTTATAAATTAATATTAGATGTGTATTGTGAAGACTCATTATGCAAGGGTTGTGATGGCAAGCCAAGTGCAAGCCAGTCCCTTATGTGCATATCTTGGCATGTTAAGATACTAATAGATATAAATTGTAATGGGTCTGTTATACTACTCTATGTTATGATATGCCAGGATAAAACCCAAGGGAAAGAATTCAACAAATTTTATAACTATTAGTAAAATTTGAGGTTTACAACATGTTATTATAATATGTTTCAAACCTAAGGTATGTGGGTGTTATCTGGTTCATTCTTCATGTTCTCCAACTTCTACCAATGAGATTTACACAATGAAACTCGTGTTGCATAAGCAAATCTATGATGAAACATTTGCAAAAACAATGTTGAAAATCATACCTCCCTTGATTTAGTTATGGTTAGCATGTTTGTTGATTTCTTAACTGGATATATAGGTCCCCCACTTGTGTGCACTATTGAGTGTAGAGTGATTATTATTATTTGACGACGTAGTCCAATCTCTTTTAAACATGTGCCTTTATGATGTTTGCTCTTTGATCCCCATTGAACCACATATCAATCAAATCTAGGGGTATGGTTCAAAAAGTGAACTACTTATTAAAGTCTACCCATCTACCTAATGCCCTTTCCCACCCGAATTTAGCAAAACCATACTTGGCCTGTTTGTTATTTATTTGAAAACATGGCCTTCACACTATTGACACTATCTAGTCTTGAGCCTTCTTCTTCCTCTTCTTCTTCTTCTTGGTAGAGGACATGGCACAATTTTAGATGAAGGTTCTAAGCCTCAAGCACTGACCCTCCCATTGGTACCTTGAGATGAGGCAAGACTGTAGGACCTTTAAATGTGTCGCCTCTCGTCCTTGTGATTGGTTGCTCTTACTTTCAGCTATAAGGGCGCGAGGAGCTCCACTAACAAATTTGAGTGGCAAGGCATGTGCCTTGCTTCAAAAACCATCCAACATGTCATTGCTTCCAATAGTTGAAACAATGAACATGTGTGATAGCTACATAACTAGTACCTACTCGAAAATCATTGGAGCAAGTTCTTGTAGGTGCACCGGGATAGGATTAGCCGAGGTGCCTCCACCATAACCGAGAGAGTTGTACCCGGGTTTTAGGAAAGACTTTGGTTATTAAGTAAAGCGAGGTAGGGATGGGCCTTTAAAGTAGATGGGCCTTAAGTGACTCGTTTTCTTAATCAAACCCTTATATTTGGTTGGTATGTGGTTCAGTGAGGATCAAAGAGCAAACATCATAAAGACACATGTTTGAAAGATATTAGACTACGTCTTCAAACATTAATAACTAATCCCCACTCAATAATGAACACAATTGGAAAGACCTATGTATCCAGTTATGAAATCAACAAACGTGCACTTCCGTAAATAAGGGGACGTCCGATTTTGCAGATGTTTCATTGTAGATTTGCTAATGCAACATGAGTTTTGGAGGACATGAAGAACGAACCAAATAACACACTCGCACCTTAGTGTCACATGACTTATTGCATTCTCACCCCCTTGCAGATAATACAATACTCGCCACCTCCGCGGGCTCAAGGGACTCTTTTGGCGTTGGCTCACAGTTGGAGGAGCACATCAAGCAAAATTATAAAGGCAAGGACAAGGTAGAGTACGCCATGGACGCCTCCGGTTCCGGGAGCGAAGAAGCTACGGAGATGGAGATCGAGGAGAACGAGAGTTGCGTTCCGGGATCTCCGAACCCACCAAGTTCATCGCACTCATCTCTTCCTGACATCTTGCACCGGGTGCTCTTGGTCGAGTACGAGAAAGTGAAAGAACGACAAGCCGTGTTGGTTCTCGCCATCCACGCCGTGATGCTCGAGACGGGTTTCGTGTTGAACCAGCCGATGGGTGCGGTGGGTTCGTCCGATGGGTGTGGCCTTCCGCCCGGGTGGAGTGGGAAAGGCAGCCTCGTCAATCTCTCCTATACGCTTCCTGAGATTATTAGGGCTTCGACGTCATTGGGAGGAGTGCAAAGTAGCTCGCATTCGATCGTTGGGGATGCTCTCTTGCGCTGCCAAGTTGTGGGAAATGCGCTCGTCGTGTATGGATGTGTGACGGGGGCAAACGGGTCGGAGATTTACAGGCTTGGTCTTCCGGTGTCACGACATCTGCACAAAGACTTGGTTGTGGAAGACAACGGCAATGCCGGTGATGCCCTTAAGGTATGCATTGGACTGTATGTTAGCCCAACTGTGGATTCAACTTCTAGCTCCATATTATACAATTTTAAAACCTTAGATGATCAATCGGGGATTGTCTCATCACTTAGCAATTGATCGCATGGATTGCTATTCAAGGTTTGACATCGGGATTGAGATGCGTGAGGTCTAAGAATTGTAAATTTTGAATCACGACATTTACAGAAAGACTTGGTTCAGTCGAAGACAATTATGGCAATGCAGGTGACGCCCTCATGGTACATAGCTCTAATTGTGGGCAATCCCAATCTGACCGTTCGATCACATTACAATCGTCTCATCTGGTTAGCAGTTGCGATGAATCATGCACATGGTCATTTTAAGTTTCAGATTTTGAAGTTGAGATGCAAAAGGTATTCTAGGAGATCAACGTGAGGATTTGCTTTCTCTTTTAGTGATCTTACATGTTTAGTTCAATACTTGACATGCATTATCTGAACACTCTTCAAAGCTTATGATTGAATTCGTACAATGCTCAGTGTTCTTATCATCTATAAATTACCAGCTTATTGATAATCTTTACCAACATTGCGTCTACTCAACGTGCCATTATTATAGTAAGTCGATTTTCAACAAGTGATGAAATTACTCCTCATTATGTTATTGTTGTGAACTTGTACAGGTCATGGCCAACATGGGTGAAGGTGGGAAGCAAGATACGACACCCATGGATTGCCAAGCCACAGAGAAGCGCTCAGCCTATGACACCATCGTCAACATGTTTTGTGATGTTTTTGAGCTTTGGCAACAGGTCAAGGACAATCTTTCCCTCCCACTTCTCACGTGTATGTGTGAGAAAGCGGGGCTACTGCCACCAGCCTCTCTACTACTGTTGCCTACAGAATTGAAGATCAAGGTTTTGGAGTACTTACCCCCAAAATCACTCGCAACTATTGGTTGTGTATGCTCCGAGCTGAAGTTTCTGGCTGCCACAGATGAATTGTGGAAAACGCGGTTCAAGGAAACGTTTGGGTGGCCGGATTCGGGTCGAGCCCGGGGCGGCCGTGGTTGGAAAAGCGCATTTGCTCGCGAGTCAGCGCGGAGGGCAAGACGTGAAGAGGAGAGAAGAGAGGCTGAAAGACAATTGCGTGCCGATGTTTTCCCATCCCTCCTCATGAGACCACCTCCAATGAATCCCCATTTTCCTGGTGTCTTGGGAGGGGACCATGATCGATTCCCGACCTTGGGTGGTGGTGTTGGGTTTAGGCCGCGGGGTCTACCTGGAGAGTTTTGGAGCTCATGCTTTCCTGCTGGTGGTGTTGGCGAGCCTGATAGATTGATGTTGCCAAATCTTGGAGGAGGAAGTCGAAGTTGTGAGCTTGGTGGTGTTGGCCATGACTCCCACCCTCCACTGGACATTATGGGAGGAATCACCAACAATGATGACCTCATATCAAGGCATGGGTCAATGTTCAGGGATGTGGGATCAGGTCCTCCTCATAGCAACTTGTAATATGCATAGATGGTGAATGGGCCACAAAGTCAATGATTTGTGGAGCGCATGTTGTCATGCTCGTGGTGTTGGCGAGCTTGATAGATCGATGTTGCCGGATCTTGGAGGAGGAAGCCGAAGTTGCGAGATAAGTGTGTTTGGACATGAATCCCACCCTCTACTAGACATTATGGGAGGCATTACCAACAATGATGACCTCATATCAATGCATGGGTCAATGTTCAGGGATGTGGGATCGGGTCCTCCTCGTAGCAACTTGTAATATGCATAGATGGTGTATGGACCACAAAATCAATTGAGTTGTGGAGCGCATGTTTTCCTGCTAGTGGTGTTTGCAGACCTGATGGATTGGTGTTGCCAATTCTTGGAGGAGGAAGCCGAAGTTGCGAGATAAGTGTGTTTGGACATGACTCCCTCCACCAAATGTTATGAGAGGAATCACCAACAATGATGACCTCGGATCGATTCATGGGTCAATGTTTCAAGGATGTGGGATCATGTCCTCCTCACAGCAACCTGTAATATGCATGGATGGTGAATGGGCCACAAAATCAATTGAATTGTGGAGCGCATCTAATCATGCTGGTGGTCTTGGCGCACCCAATAGATCAATGTTGCTAAATCATGGAGGGAGGGAGGGAGTCCCTCCATTGGACAATATGGGAGGAATCACCAACAATGATGACCTCAAGTCAATTCATGAGTCAATGTTCAAGGATGTGAGATCATGTCCTCCTCGTAGCAACCTGTAATATGCATAGATGGTGAATGGGCCACAAAATTAATTGAATCGTGGAGCACATGTTTTCCTGTTGGTGGTCTTGGCAAGCCTGATAAATAGATGTTGCCAAATCTTGGAGAAGGAAGCCGATGTTGTGAGATAAGTGGGTTTGGATTGACTCCCTCCCTCCACTGGACATTATGGGAGGAATCACCAACAATGATGACCTCGTATCAATTCATAGGTCAATATTTCAAGGATGTGGGATGGTTAATAGGCCACAAAGCCAATTGAATTGTGGCTTAGCTCGCATTTTGTAATTAACTCCAACATTATTTGTGTACATTTATACTATCTTTGTAAAGTTACTCTAATATGGGCTCAGTATAGGGGGAGATTTTTGGGCGAAATCAGTCGAGACCCTAGTGTTTCCAAGTCCAACCGGTTATATGTTTACACATTTAGGTTATTCTTGGTAAAATGGGGATATATTCCATAAATTCCACTAAAATGATCAGTAATTTTCCTGAAGTCTTGAACTTCAACCGGTTATTTCTCAAACTCAACCGGTTCATCTGTAATTACCAGCCGGTTCTCCCCATTCATTGTATTGGCCAGTGAAATGAGCCAACACTCTCCAAGTTAATATTGACAAGTTGATACTGACTTTGCAAATGTGTTTCAAGTTGATAATGAATTTACAAGTTGATACACGCTTTTGGTTCCAGATTTATCTTTGTGTGTTCTAAAATTCTACTTATTGATACCGAATTTGCAAATGTGATACGTCTCAATGTTGAGCAAATTGTCCTTCGTTCTCATATCCTTATGATCATCTTTCTACTGTATTATGCTTTGATCATTTTCTAGGGTAATTTGTTGTTGCACCTTTTATTATGCAAGAGCTTCGAGTTCAATAATGGTCGCATGTACCTTCCTCATGAAATTGGAGGTAAAAATTGAATAAATTTAGCAGTGGCAATTCATGCAAGCCTTCAACAACATCCACCCATGGGTCATTGTAAAAGTTCCATTTTACATTGGATGAAGAGGTGAAGGCCTTGTGTGGATGCCATGGATGCCATGGACATGCAATGGCTTCAATACAAGTAAATTTGTTGAAGTGACAAGATGGTTGTTCACATAAAATATGGAGTTCACATAGAGGTTGACATGGAAGAGAAATTGCACAAGGCTCGGTCTCTTTCGTGGTGTATATGTGAGGAAGACTGATGATTCATTATGTGAAAGTGAAAAAACAAAGGAACATTGAAGAGAACAATTGCATTGATAATGATCGCAATGAAAGGAGATGATCATCATGATGAGGTGGACTAATAATGTTCTTTTTGTTTGTCAAGTTTGGCACGTGGAAACTTAAGAGTTCCAAATAAGTACCATGCCTTGAGGAGGCGAATGACAAGTTCCCCATGTGCAGTGGACATACTTTCAATTGAAGCATGTAAGGTAGATGGGTCTTTTATAAGTGGCTTGTTTTCTTAATCGGACCCCTATATTTGATTGGTATGTGGTTGGGTGAGGATCAACAAGCAAACATCATAGACACATGTTTAAAAGAGACTCGACTACGTCTTCAAATATTGATAGCTAGAACACACTCAATAGTGAACACACTGATTGGGAGAGTCTATATATGCATCCAATTAAGAATTCCACAAACATGAGTTCTTATAACTATAACTTAATTAGGGGAGGTCCAATTTTCAATCTAGATTTTTGTAAATGTTTCATCGTAGATTTGCTGATGCAACATGAGTTTTGTTGTGTAAATCTAATGGGTACAAGTTAGAGAACATGAAAAACAAACCAAATAACACCCACAGACCTTAGATGACAAGTGCATTATACAGGAGCTTACATGTGTATTGGGTTAGAGTTTACATTACAAACACTAACTTTGAATTGAAGAGTTTAACAATCACAAGTGAATCCTAGAAAGAGACCAAGGTGTTTGTTATGCCTATCACTAAGTGAAATTTACTCCCCATTGAGTATATTCATGAAAATGAAAAGCTTAAAAAATGAAATGAAATAAAATAAAAGGAAACGACACTTTGATGGGACCCACCCATGTATTAGTTAGATTTTAATTGTCTTATATTGCTCATGGGGTCATACTGTGAATGCTTTTTGGGTTTAACATAAGGAGGCTATCACAAAGGACAACCATGAAATGGTGATACCTCCCATGGGTTATATTCCAACAACCAACCTACTGTGGTCCTTGCCAATGTTAAGCAAATAATTTACCCATTCGTTGAAAATGAGCATTGCTTCTTTTCACTTCACATTACATAAAATAAAATATCTCTATCCAAGCTTGCATGTGTAAAAGACAAATAGAACTTTTCTTTTCTTCTCCTTTTTACACAAAGATTGTTAAGTAATAAGCAAAGTATGTGCTCATAAACATAGGGCCCTGGGGGTTGGACTCTTCATTGGAAACCCCAATGACGTGCGTGGGTCACTATGGAATTAAACCCCCTATATATAAACAAAAATTTTATAAAGAAAAAATGTATTCATACTAGTGGTAGGCTAGAAAAGGGACTCATGTATTTGTATAAAGCTTCTCAATTTAATGTGATAAATTTTTCACTACACATACATAATATATATTATAAAAATAAGTTAGCCTTTATTATACATGCAAAATCCATTTTTGCTTTCCAGTGACAAAATCATTGAATATTTTTTCATCCATAGCATGTAACCCAACAATTATATTACACAAAAAAAGACAAGATCACAACAACTTAGCCACAACTTGGAAAGAAAACTCAAGGGAACCCGTGAGTGCTTCAAGAGCTTGCAGTTATAGAAGCCTTAGAACCCAAATGCAAAGTTAACCCTAACAAGGATGGACATGATAGTTATTGAGTACTATTATCATATGACAACTATGGATGAAAACGTGAGTTAAATGAGACTAACACATCTAATATTGTCAAATTTTCCTCTAAACCTTAGGGCCCCCTTTTGTACCTTTACATCAAGATTCTATATACATTTTTTTAAATGGGCACACTAAAGAGAAATTATACCTTCTCCCTTGTGTATACTATGCACACTAACGCCTCAAAAAACACCCATTCTTACACTCACGTCAGTTTGTATGTGGTATGAAGAGTCCACCCTCCTAGACATAGGGCCCATTACATTAAAATTTTTTGACACCACATACTACTGAGTTTACAAGCCTTTGTGAGATCAACATTGAACTACACCATTTATGGTATTTAGTATCACATATGTAATAGTGTTACTTACCCTAATTTGAGGCATATTATGATGTCTCTTTAAAAAAAAAATGAGAGGCATGATGATCCAACCAACCTTGAGCCTTATATACTTGTAGGGACTAAGAGTTGAAGCTCCTCTCAGCTAGTCCTCAAGCATATAATTTACTAGCTCTCCCTCCATGCCTTTGGGGTGAGTTAAGTGTTCTTAACTAATGGTCGTTACTTACAAGATGAGAACATCATGTAACACCATAGTCCCAACTACATTGTTTTGTCTAATTAGTGTGGGCCGCACTAATTTCCAACTAAAAACTATTAGTTTGTAATGATTGAAGTGGCCCACTATAATTTTGAATGTGAGAAATTAGTGTGGATTTTTTGTCTACATATTTGGATGGAAATTTAGATTTTCATCCAATTATATTTTGCAACTATTCACTCACCTAAACTAATGTAGGTGGATGAAATGATTGGGATGATAGTATATTTTCATCCAAATGATGTAAATAAGGACATGTACTATAAAATTAATGTGGGCCACACTAAATTCCAACCCACATGAATTTCCCACCCATACTAATTAGACAAAATAGTGTAGTGAATAATTTCCCTTTACCTTTAAAACCTATTAGATTTCCCTAGGTGGAGTCCTTTAGTCTTGCAGATAGTAAGTTTAGTTGATATGAAATCTCTATGGAAGCCCAAAAAAGAAAAGAAAATAAGACAAATATCCCATACTCCATGCACTAATGACCCCATCAAGGATGGCAAGTCACCCCCCCCCCCCCCCAAATAATCACAATGGTTGGCATACAAGGAAGCATTCACACCTCATTCCACAAATGCATGGAAACCTTCTCTAAAATGTTCATTAGATACCTAACCCACATAGTCCTCAACAAAGGAAAACTCCAAAAGAAACAAACGCCAACTCGATTGGACTAACACCCCAAACCTCCTCTCCCCCCTCAAAATTGTAATACCAATCAAATATTAAAATTATGCGGGTATTTCAAGGTGAGAAATTCTTTATAGACCTAAGTTATTATTTGGGTCCATATCATTCTGAACCATATTGATACTAAGACAATTATGCCTAGGTATGAAAGTTCATGCATGGTATGTAAACCCAAATAGTATTAAAAACAAATATATTGTTAAACAACCATACCCTAGTGGTATCCAAAATTGTGGAATCCTCATTATAGAAACCCAAATGGTATCAAAAGAACAAAATACTAGACCAACAGTGGTGTAAACCCTCCCTTAAGATATACGTGCCTACTTCAACACATGATCTTGATTGGACACCTATATTTAAGTGGTATGGGTCAGGTGTGGACCTTCCTAAAAACAAATACCAAGAAGACACATGTTTAAAAGAGAATGAACTATGTGCTAAGAATATGATAATCATTTCAAACTTACTAATCAACATAATTGGGGTGACCTACATGGCCATTTAATGAGCATAAAAATCTTCACTTCAATAATGAATAAGATATTCATATGAGCTCCGATTTCTTTAAGGAAAGTGGCTACGGCCTCCATTTGGATCTAACCATCTCTTACTAATCCTCATTCTATTATCCTACGAGAAGTGGGCTAGTCGGAAAAAGTAACCATTTAAGACCCATCTACCTTAGTTCTATTACAGTATATATTCTGTAACGTTGTCGTTTGAAATCTACGATGGTAGTGGATATGAGGACTGACATCTAGGAAATAGTGGGTGGAATCGAAGCAAAGCAAAGTGGATAAGCCTCTCTTCTCTCTCTCGGACTTCGATTCTTCTTCAATCTGCTTCCGAAATCTTCACCTACTTTTTCTGTCGCAACTCAATTGATTGCAGTGCAAGAAAATTTCTACAGCAATTGGGAGGCTGCCGGAGGACAAGGACGGGCGGCCATGGCGACTGCGGCTTGGAGGCAATCCCTTCTCACTCGCTGCGTTGCCAAGGCAGCAGGAACTTCAGGTGGAACAACGAACCTCTTTCTCTTTCTCTTTCTCTTCTCTTCGATTGCGGAGAAGAAATTGGCACATGTGATGGAAATGTCCCGCTCACAAATACCGTATGCGCAAATGCTTGCAGGTGAGAGCACTCATGTGGCTGCCTCCTCGTCGTCGTGGAGTGGCCGCCCAAATGTGCAGCTCGTAGGATTGCAACACAAGAGGAATTCGGTGCAAAATGCTTGCAAACCTCGACAATGGAAAGTGTCTTGTCAATCCGCCACAGGCACAGGTACAGTAGTGACACATCCTCGTGCAACTGTAAATTCGAAGTTTACGGAAGCAAAATGCAGGGGATTTCAACGAGGTAGCATGTCATGTGAGTCATGTACTGTGTTTAAGAGGTTTAGTTCTTGGTTTTTGTGTGGCAGTCGACTCGGCTGCAACGGGAGCGTCTCTGGAGACTGCGAAGAAGGACGTGCTGGCTGCATTGTCGCAGATTATGGACCCGGATTTTGGCATGGACATAGTTTCCTGCGGGTTTGTGAAGGAGCTCCAAATCAAGGAGGCCATTGGTCAGGTATCATTTGGGATTTAGTCCTTTTAATTTCAGGCTTATTATGATCACAGTAAGAGTATTGCAACCAAAAGATGTTATGTGTGATGCGTCAATTTGAGGTATATGTAGTTTTTGAGAATTGTTTGGATGTTTTGCCCCATGGTTGTGTCCTCCCTCCCTAAGAGAAGGTCGGCGGTTTGGGAGGGGACCTCATCCTCAGTGAGAATGCAACCAACCTTGCTATTTTTATGGCATCTGTAGGTCATCCTGGAATGTTTTCAACAAACGGTGCAATATGTGCTTGAAATTCTCGAGGAAGACCTAATAACCAATTTGATTCAAGGAAAGGCCTTGAGGAGGAAGGATTTGTTCCTTTCTGTTTACGCCCCTCACGCGCAGCAGTAGTCCTGGACTTATGTGAAGTATGTATTGTTCATAACATAATTAAACCTTTGGAGCCCAATCCCTTTCTATTCAGACTCAAGGAACAAAGAACCAGAATCCAGGTTCCTCGTTTGTAGGATTGAAATTCGAGCATATTCAAGTGATAGGCATTTTATAGTCTTCACTCCATTATGAGCCTACCTCCTTCACACATTCTCAGATTCAGGCTCGAATTTGCACTATATCCTCTTACATGGTTTTTGATGCCCGGTCCCACGGAACACTCTTATGAAGGTTAATAATGCCATGCTAGCTTATGCATCACAACAATGTGGCAGCTTAGCACACACTTATGGCTGCTTGTTCTCGATGCATTCCATAAATTTTGCCCTCTTTCGTGGTCTTTATGTAAGAGGAAATAACTTTTGTTGCTGACTCTAGAAACCTCAGAATTAACATTTTGGGAAACAGTTATGGGAATTTTGGAATTGCACACAATTATATTTTATTTCTTCGTGTTCAGGTATCGTTTCAGCTGGAGCTTACAACACCCGCTTGCCCAGTCAAGGACATGGTATGTCACGCCCATATTGTATGAACTTTAATCTAAGCAAGTATGCTTTGACATGCTTCTTGCAATTTTGAATTTTGAAATCATTTGAAAATTTGGGAGCAAGCCATTGGGTCCCTTGTGCTCCTCTAAGTGTTGATTATGTTAAGATTGTCTGGAACAGTTTGAGCAGCAGGCAAAGGAGAAGGTGTCGGCAATAACGTGGGTCAAGGAAGTAAATGTGAAAATGACCGCGCAACCCGCAAAGCCGATTATTCCAGATGATGTTCCCTTAGGCCTCAAGAAAGTCTCCAACATCATCGCAGTGTCGAGTTGCAAGGTGGGAGGATAAGTGGATTGTGATTCATTCGCATGATCTTGGCAGCTTAATCTTGAGAAAAAATTGACATTCATGATCCTGGAGATAGTTCATGTTTGGCCAACTTTGTCAATCTTAGAACTTGTGGTGACCTTATGTGCTTCTTTAATCATTCTCCCCATCTCTATTGGAATTGCTACTTAAAACATATTGTCCAAGTTGTCAACATCGGAGGTACTTTGCTCAGCCCACCCAGATATTCAGCTCGTATCCTTAACAACCTTCACACCAGCTATATTGCGTGTCAGCAAAAAAAATAGTAAAGTGAAGAAGAACTCAATCTCTGGATATACTCTTTGTGCAGGGAGGAGTAGGAAAGTCCACAGTGGCAGTGAATCTCGCGTATTCACTAGCTCAAATGGGTGCAAGGGTTGGAATTTTTGATGCTGACGTTTATGGACCAAGCCTGCCAACCATGGTGTCTCCAGACGTTCGTGTGTTGCAAATGGTAATATTTCGGTTTCGTTTTGAACATGAGTTATCGTTTTTTATCTGTGTACATACGATAATGCCTTCTGGCTGATTTACACCTGATTTATCCAATTCTCACCACTCTTCTTGCTTGATGATTGCAGAATGCAGACACAAAAATGATTATCCCAACAGAGTATCTGGGAGTCAAACTTGTGTCTTTTGGCTACGCTGGTCAGGGTAGTGCCATAATGAGGGGTCCCATGGTCTCTGGTGTTATCAATCAACTTCTCACAACCACAGAATGGTAAAATCGCAAACTTACTTCAAAGTCATGACTATCTTAAATTATCAAAGCCTGGTATATTCTCAGATTGAATATCCAATACCCTATTTAATTTTTAATTTTTTTAATTTTTTCTTTGAAACATGAAATGGGACCCTATCTTTTACTACACTTGAAGATCTAGTGAGTGGTAGTGACCCCTCCGGTTTTGCCTTCGATTAGTCATGAACCTTTTGTCAACAGTTCATGCACCCCAGTGTATAGCCGGGTTCACGGATTTATAATTTGGTTCACAATGTGTGCAGGGGCGAGTTGGACTACTTGGTGGTTGACATGCCACCTGGTACAGGAGATATTGTGCTGACACTATGTCAGGTTAGTTTTTTGTCCAGACGAACAGCAAGGCAGGATTCTATAGAGTACCTTGATTAGAATATGAATGTTCAATGGCTTTTTGGCTATATTAGGGCTGCCTTCATCTGTTTTAGAAGCCCAGAAGAGTTTATCAAAATGATGTGTACTGCCCACATTTTCTGATCCATGGTGTTATACTCATTGTCTCATGTCATAGGTGGTGCCCATAACAGCAGCTGTTATAGTCACAACACCCCAAAAGCTGGCATTTATAGATGTGGCTAAGGGAGTGCGAATGTTCTCAAAACTCAAGGTACAACTTTGTGTTTATAAGAGCTTTCTGATTTGTTAAGAATTATGAAAGAAGCAAAGAATATCTGATGCTTTGATTTCTGCCTATACAGGTCCCATGCATTGCTGTAGTGGAGAATATGTGCTACTTTGAAGGTGATGGAAAGCGCTATCATCCCTTTGGACAGGGTTCTGGTGCTCAGGTAACCGAAATATCCCATTTACAAAGTTTGACTACAAGTAGGAACCGGCTCAGCATCATCAGGTTTCAGATGCCATTGTATTAGAATATCTTAGAATATCATGATATTCACATGAAATAGTACTTGTAGCCTAGTAATGTAGTGTTACAAATTACAAAGAGGATTATTACAAATTTCTTGGCTATTATGAGACGGGGACAATCCAGCAACTTGTGATATTTAACATGAGGCTGCTCACATCACTTGGCTATTACTCTTAGGGAAAATCATTTAATATTTGAGATGTAACAATAAGAAAAATTATGTTATGTGGTATTTGTAACTCACATGGGGTGTACTTTCAGGAATCCTTCCAATGGTATGAGTTCAATATGATACACTTGTTGCTGTATCTCACAGGCTTTGAACACAACAATATTAAACCTTCTATGTGCCCGATGCTTCGGGTATAGTCTAACAGGGTTTGAATCCTCTTGCAGGTCGTACAGCAATTCGGAATTCCTCATTTATTTGAGCTTCCCATCAGGCCAGAAGTAAGTTCTATATCAGCTTAAACTAATGTATTTCCAAGTTTAGGTTCTTGATTTCAAAGTGTTCTACAAAATTGGTCTTAGCAGTGCATCAAGATCCGGGATTTAGGATGCTTAGGACATATACCGTGGTATTAATCACACAAGTTGTTGACCATTGTCATTGCAGCTTTCAGCAGCTGGTGACAGTGGGAGTCCAGAAGTGGTGGTTGATCCACAAGGTCAAGTTGCAAAAGTTTTCTCAGACATTGGGGTTTGTGCAGTGAAACAATGTGCCAAGCTTCGACAGCAAGGTATAGATTACATCATGATCATTATATTCTTTGACACTTTTATTAATGCGTCTCTTCCATAGTTACATGCTTGAGGTACTTATCATCACATAAAGAAATATGAGTCTTTCCAGTGGGGTTCATGTGCATGGGTTTAAAATACTGTCAGCAGGAAGAGTTCCCTCTATTTGTTGGCTCTACATATACAGTGGCACCAATTTGTGCACTAATGATAGAAAAATCTTCCTTTTGTTTGGGTTTATAATCCACACATTGCAAATCCAAATAAACTGGCATATATCATCTATTAAAGGCGCCAAGCAACTCTTAGCACGAAACTGAAAAAAAAGTTCAGTCCCCTCTTGGAACTGGTACGCACCTGCAGAATTTGAAAGAAACAGGAATAACAAAATCTGATTTATCAAACTCTACAATTGGTCTAGAAGCTTATCATGTAGATGATTGAAATGCAGTGGTGACAGCGGTTGTATACGACAAATCTATCAAGGCAATTCGGGTGAAGGTACCTGGAACCACAGAGGAGTTCTACCTGCATCCTGCTACTGTTCGACGCAATGACAAGTCTGCAAAGAGCATTGTACTTACTTCATTCCTTGAATTTCGTGCATTCCATTGCATTGACAGATATAAATTTAAAAGCACAATGCCTATGTTTGCCAACACTGGTATGATTTATAGAGTTTCTTTGCCCGCATGCTACTGCCTCAATCAAGAGGTGGACTCTTCAAACGTTCGGAAGCATGGCAACTTGATCGCCCATTGTTCCTCCCCTTCTCAGATTTCAGATTCTTTTTTATCAATAAGCAGTGTTATTTTAAAGCATGTGGGAAGAATTTATCCGGCTTGACTAACATGATTGTCTAATTGTTGGGAACAGGATGAATGGTCAGGGGAACAAAAGCTACGGTACACTGATGTTGCTGAGAATGTAGAACCAGAAAGCATAAGGCCAATGGGCAATTATGCTGTCTCCATCAACTGGCCTGACGGTTTCAGCCAGGTAAATATTGAGTACGATTGTTGGCTCAAAATTGATGCAGTTTTTCACCTCTGCATCCAGTTCTTCTTAGTTACGCAATATCGAGGAGCGATAATTTATAAGTAAATCTTTTTCAATGCAAGAAATGCATTGTCCTTGAACATGTAAACAAAAAAGCAGGATGCTCTTAAGCAATATCATGTACATACTCGTATATTAAAAGGTCAACACTTCTCTTGAAGAAGATGCATGGGATTGGAATAGGCCTTTTGGGTTTTGATTTATTTCTCGACCGTTAGGTTACCTCTGAAATAATTAATACTCAAGGTGCCAGAGAATCTATACATACTCAGAACTAATGAAAAAAATCACACGTGCCACTTATAAATTTAGCATTTATGGGTAGATCCAATTTTGTACAAAACCAACAGGCCCCATAGGGTATTTGTGATTTTTAAGGGGGAAACCTTAGGCATTCTCACCTTTACCAACCTTCATGGATTTACAAAAAATACAAGATGTCATAGGCACAACCTCAATAAATCTCATTGTGGTGGAATACTAAGCTAAAGCTGTTGTCATATGAACCTTGTTGCAGATTGCACCATTTGATCAATTGGCGACGATGGAAAGGCTTGTTGATGTGCCAGAGCCTGTTGCAGTTTCTGAGGTAACCACGAGCAAGGAAAGCTCTATCAGCGATAAAGGAGCAGCAGCTATTTTGAACCATGCTAGGAGTTTATAAACACATCATACATGATTGATTGATCTGGATTGTACCATAACCCTATATTTCTACTTTAGCAGATTGAAAATTATATCTTGGATTACTAGAAATTTCTAGTGTATATTGAATCAAATGTCTTGAAGGATTACTAGCCCTTCACATTTCTTATAGAGAAGTTTTGACACTAAAGTGGTTGGTGCTGGTGAAACCAGAACCAATCTTTCAACATTGCCCGTAAATGACTTTGAACTCAATTACAGATTTTTTACATTTCAGAATTTCTGACCTTGAATGGACATGTAACCTTGAATGTTTTGCTTAAACCTGTGCTTGCTCAATGCTATACAATCACCAATTCAGTCATACCCTGTCAGTTTCATCTTAGTGGATAGCTATGACCATCTTCAAATTGATGTCAGTATGAATTTGGAAACATGTATTTTACAGCTCATGCATTCTACATTGTGATCTTTTTTAAGTAGTAAATAATATTATCAACAATGGAGCATGTGTTTTATGCCTTGAAAAGAATCGGTTACACCAGTGGTTAGCACATCTATGGGTGAACACAACTCAAGCTGAAACCACTATGATTCAATTTCATTATTATTTCATTTTGGAGATGTTGGCAATTGCAGTCCATGCTTCTTGATTGAGAGGTAGATTTATGCTGGTAGAAGCTGCATTATATTTTTCATTATATCATAATTAAAGGATGTGATTGGTGAAAAAATTTGAGGTCTGGTGAAATTAGTTTTAGAGTGGTACAGAAGAGTTCAGCATCTATTCGAAAGTAGTTTGCTGAATTTTGTATGGACGATGATTCACATAAGGATCATAAGTTATCACATGGATTGGAAATAATTTGTTCCTATCATTATATATCACATATATCATTATATTTTTGTCATTATCATAATAATATAAATGAGATAAAACTATATATTTCTTTGATCATATAGTATTCTCTCTGCCACACAGAAATTTCTGGTTTAAACTATACAACGCACACTATATGCCAATTCTGTTGAATGATCTTAGGCCCCTTTATACTCAAGTTCTCATTGGCTGGGAGCCTTACTCATGCATGTGCACTCAAAACCACTTTAAAGATGAATTCTGAACTTGAGACCTGGAACTTTTTACAGGGCTTACAACATCTAAATGGCGTTTTGATGGATCCCATGTGGAATAATTATGATAAGCTTTTCACTTATCTTTCACAATCTCTCAGTCAAAATCCTAACTTGTGGTATCTTAGAACTTGTTGAGAGCTTGAGCTCTTTGTTTGTGGGTCCCAAGCCAATGGCTTTTGAGCATTATTTGGCTTGTCATAAATGTTCTTTGTTTAGTACCATTCCCCTTTGATATCTCACTTGAGCAAAGCCACTTTTAATCCAAGTGAGATATCAAGAGCCATGATGTCAACCAATGAAGATTGGTCAAGCTCTCAATAGTTTGAGCTTTTGATGAAAACTTGTTGACTTCAAACATTTGAACAATGCAAGCTCAAGCTCTCAACTCAACCTCTAGTCAAAAAAGGACCTTAGAGAATCACCACATATTAGTGACGCATACTAAGTCAAGACTAGGGTGTATTGTGTTCATAAGCAATGAAAGTTGGGGCACTTTAAAACCCATGACCATTTCGATCTAAAATCTCATTGTTGAAAAATAATGAGACCATCCCACTTCACTTTAGAGCTTGCAGGCCTAAGGGACCAAGGGAGTTTGAATGGATGAAAACCCTAATGGAGTCTTACATGACATGCAGTGGATATAGTTTCATGGTCTACCCGATTTTGCATCAAACCCACCTCTTTGAAATGGGACTCACACAAAACTTAAAGACTGTGATATTTCAAAATCTCGAACTCCTTATAACATATTCTGTTAAAAACCCACATGAATAAAATGGTAATGAAATAGAATTCGGTTGAGAGTCCGGTTGCATATATCTTTACACCACATTTGGAGGCCCATGACGCACATATTTCAATCTCAATTTCCCATGGTGCAACCTTCGGATGAACTTCAAGGGCCATGACAATTTCATACTCACAGCCCTTGGACATACTTAAAAGTGGCCCTAAGTTGCTTCCATAAAATTAAGCAGCCTACATAGTTAAGTCGCAGGCTCAAGACTATATGATGTATCCACGAGAGATTCCAAACCTATGCAATTTACAATAACTTACAAATCTATGATTGTGAGATACTGTACAAAAACGTGTATGCACAATTGCAAGCATAATTCTACCACAACAAAAGTATACAAAAAGTGAGGTTTACCAAAACGTCAGGATACTATGTACTATGGTAGAATTATGTATGCTTAATCAAAAAAATTATGAGGGCTGAAGGTTGAGGGTTTGGCAACTGCAATAGTTTTATCAAAACTGGACTTCTCACTGGATTGCCTATTGAGGCCGATGAGATTGATCCACTCTTTATTGAAATGGCTTCCATATTGATCTTTCTCAACCAAGTCATTCTAAAACAACACTCAATTTCCAACATTTTTGTCAGCCCACCCATCATCATGTAGGTGCGTTTAGGAAAGCTCCCAAACTAGTCTACTACCATGCCTACAGATGACACTGGAATTTGTATGGTTTGTAGGATCAGTCCACTAAAGAGACCATGGAATGCTTGCTTACTACATCCACTGAATCTCAACTTTGCCAGTCTAATCAACCAAAGATACTTTACAAGTGCCACACGAAACATCATTATGTTAATCATAATTCAAGGCACAAATAGATCATCCAGCTGGCTGGCTATCTACCTGTCTGTATAGAGCTATCTGCTTGCTGCTTGGGTGTATAATCTTCCACCAAAGATATATACATCCAATTTAACTTGACTAGCACTGCACAAGCTCAAAATTGGGTCTACTGCAAAATGAAAAAAAAATGATGCAGATCAGGCTGAAGTTCTCATCATCATAACATGTACAACATTCTATTGAGGATGAACCAGATCTACTATACCTTCAATATGCCTGAGGCAGTGTCAGTCTGTCTTTGCCTGTGATCTGTGTGATCTGTGTGTTCCAGTGATCTGCTCATAAATTGTACAAGAGGCTGAGATCTGGGGCTAGGTAGAATCTATGGCTAACATCAGGTCGAACACCCCCAAAAAAATTTCAGATACTGTAAAATTTCTACAATGAAGATGATCATCTTGTTGAGTCAAGTCGAGTCCTATTAACCAACAGGTGAAGTGCAGATGTGGTTTACATTGTCCATCATTCTTGAATTGGCTGAGACATGAGTAGCATTAGCTGGGGCAACCGCTGCCACGTTAAGGATAACTTTACATCCTTCTGCGTGGCTCTGAGATTTACAAGCTTGTTGATGAAGAGGATGATATGGATCTCTGTTTAGGTTCCTCTCTCCATGAATAACCTGGAGGCAAAACAAAACATCCAAGGTGTGAGCCATGCCTTCCTAAGGTAGGTGGGTCTTTGGCTACTTTTTTATTGTTTTCTGCCTTACACTACATGGATTCGTGAGGTTGAAATTTATGTACGTCTATAAATGTATATAAAGAAGGCAGGATTAGTCATATAAAATTTTGGAGTTGATCGCGAATTATTATGGATTATCAAAGTCCACTATGGTTTCACGTAAGTCTCTCGAATTATGTTCATGATTATTAAATCTAGAATGGTTAAGAAATTTTGAGCACGCAATCCCAATGATCTCTTTTAAACATATGATAATTGTCTAGTGTTTGTTCTGTGATTTGCACCTAACCACCCACCACTCCAATATAGGTGTCCAAGTAAGATAAGGAACTGTGACTTACAAGCTTGCCCGAAGCATCTTCGTACAAAAGTATTGCATCGTTCTCTTTCAAGTCATGGTACTTTATAAACTCCCCTGCAAGGAATAAACGCACACAATCTTCATGATGGGCACCTTTGTTAAAGGAGCTCCTAATTTCTTGAAATAAAGTTGAATTGGAAGAAAGTTTGTATCCTAATTCCATGTCAAATGTTTATCTTCCTTCTAAATTGAACACCAGTGCTTGCTAAAACCATTTGCATGTTGGTCTAATTCTACATGAAATCCGGAAACATAGATCACGAGAATAAGAAGACTTCGAAAAGTATTGTCTCCTTTCAAAGGTGAACGCCTTGAACACTTTGAATGAGTGCAAACAAGCCAGCCCACATGGCCTAATTCCACTAAAGGCAAGCCTTTACTAAGCTCCCACATAGTTGATGGATACCCCCACTATGATTGGGTGGACCAAAGTGGTAGGGTGCACAAGAAATAAAGTGACCTAAACTTTATACATCCATGACTTCAAACATTGAACAACCGTGAGTACAAAGCAACACCGCCATCACGTGCTTGTACGGATGACAAGCCTTAGACTCCATTGCTTTTATGGGTTCTTTCCAAATATTGAGTGTTTTCCTAACAGATGAGTGCAGTGTGCGGGACGACAAAATTCTTGATGGCCGAGAAATGGGACACATACCTGTGTTTTCTAGTACATACATCCGGCTCTTGTTGTTGAGCCACCACCTGCCAAAAGACCATGGATTGATCACTTTCCCCACTTAACACCCCGGTACTGATCTAATGGACGAAATAAGTTGCATTATTGAGGCAAGGTAATATAATCATTCGGTGATGTTTGTCTGGTTCACCGAGTGGCCTCTCTCTCTTTGGATCCAGGTGGCCTTGTATGTAATTTTGGCAATGAAATAAAATGATTTATTTGTCTCAAAAATAAATAAATGTGGTGATGTGCACTCACTTGTAGCGAAAGAGCCACTGTTTCATGGTGTCATAATCTGTCACTGTGAGGAGTACTCCCTCCTTGTTATCTATTCGTGGGAGTTGGGCTTCAGCATCTTTCTGTAGATGTATTGGCAACAAGTTTCAAGACCAAGGTTACATGAGATAAATTATACGTTTCACAAGGTGAAAACTTAATAAATTCATGATCAAAGTTATAATCTCCTTTTGGAATGTACGAAAATACTAATGACTCTCACGTACAGACATCCTATTTGCACAATGAGGTTGACAAGGCTAGTCATGAAGCTTCCCTTATGAACCTAGACATAATAGGGCTCCCTTCACACTAGAGTTTGAGTTGAGAGCTCAAACTTGCAAATTTTGGTTGTTTGATACTTGAACATGTATGACGAGGTTTTTCACAAAGCCCAAACTCTTGAGTGCTTCACCAATCCTCGACCTCTCAACAGTTTGAGCAAATGTAAAGTTGTGATGCCCAAAGTGAGACATCAATGGGGGAATGGTACTATACAGAGAATTCTTCATGACAAGCTCAAGACCCATTGGTTTTGAGCCCACGAACCAAGAGTTTTAAACTCTTGGCATTCCTAAGCAAACTTCATGAGATTGTTTAATAGTTTGACCGAGTCTTAGTTGGTCATGAATGATCAAGCGCTTATTAGTTGTTCCACAATTGTGTCCACAAATACAGAGAATGCCCACATGTGTACTTCTAACTATGCATGTTTTATATAGTTCTAAACCATATAGGTAGTATCTTCTCTTATCGTTCAAACCCCTCACAATAGAGCTCTTAAAACCTATGATCATGAAACATAATCAAGTAGATGATGGACACGAGGCGCTTTGCCTTAGGATGTAGTAGACACCCAATTTACAAAACCTAATGACAGGTTGATACGTGTCCATAACCGCACATAATGGTTAGGCCATGACAAGGCTGACATCCATTACGGGGAGATAAACTCTTGTATTTGATCAAGAATGGACACCTCAACAAAATCACTTTGCCTGACTATTAATGTTTGTTGTTGTGGAGATAGATCCACTTAAGAGTGACATACACATATATACATGTGAAAAATCATCATTGATCCAAAACAGCATGCAATATAGGAGATTATCACCTGTCATTAATTTCGGGGGGACATCTAGTGATGGTACCATGATGCCATGAACTTGAAATTAAGACATCCTGTGTGTTTGAATAAACCTCACCTTCGGAAGGACAACCCTGCCGAGCTCTCCACAATCTGAGAGAGTGAGCCCCTTCCGCACGAGAAACCGCAGCGGCTCAATCCATGTGGACACCTTCATGAAATATTCACAAAAACAACGCAATCAATCAATCAACTGGAATAACTCGTCGATACCATTATCATCATCGTTTCATACCTCCACATATTCATAACTTGAATAGAGCCTACATGTAAGGGAGGCCACTCCCGTTTGAAACGCCACTTTCAACAAGGAGTTTGGTGAGCCAGGTAAAAGAATTTTAGCCTTACATGTGCTTAATTTAAGATTGGCCTCTCTTCTGTACAACCATTTTTAAAGGTTTAAAATCTCCACATCTAATGGAAGCTGAAAACGGGCGATTTTAACCCACTAAATATATATATATATATATATATATATATATATATATATATATAAACACCAACCTAGAAATCAAACACCTCACACTTATGCACATGTCAAGGCCAAATTCTTTTACCTTACCACCGATCTTCGATTTCAAACGTGTGTGGCCTCCCTTTCAATAACAAACTCAAAAAAGAGACAGACAGACAGACAGACAGACAGACAGCCAAATCAGGTTAGGTTGAACGATCATTTTACAGTATTTTTGTACCCACCTCATCCTCAATGGGCTCCGAGATTTTCCTTTTATGATCATGGCTGGCACCAGGAGATGGCAACGCACATGACTGCTGCTGCTGTTGTGAGTTTGAGCTACTCAAGCGCATCATCTCAGAAAGATCACAAACAGGTGACAATGGTAATCCTGCCTTCTTCCCAGCACTAGCTGAGCCAATTCCAAAACTACCACCCACAGGTCCAATATTGATCACTTTTTCCAAAGGAGCTGGAACCACAGCACCAGCCTCAGCCTCAGCCTCAGCACTGATCTGTGATATCGATGATGGTAAATGATCATCGGCCAACTTCGAGATGCTGCTACTTATGATCCTCGTGTCCTGCTGCACATCTGATCCTCCACCCTGCAATATTTCAATCACCCCCTTTCCCCCGGAAGCTCCTCCTGATTTCGACGCTCCTTGCAAATGCAGATGATGATCATCATCTTCATGATCAGCTAGCAAGAGTGGCGGCGGTGGTACCAACCTCTCTGCAACAGCAGCAACATGAGCAGCCTGCACAGGTAAAAATAATGGTGATGGTGCGGGTGGCTGCCTCTTGATGTTCCTGGAAGCAGTTTGTGCGATTTGAGACTCAAACAACCTCATCTCCTGATCAAACAATGTCGCTGGGTTAGGCGGCCGGTGATCAACAGCTTGACAATGTTGAGCTTGTTGTTGAGCTTGTTGTTGAGCTTGTTGAGCATGCTGCTGATGTTGGTGTTGATGATGACGACGTTGGTGAAGATGATACAGACGATGATACCCATGAGGCCTCCTTATATGATGGTGATGAAACTGGGTAGTGGCTAGATCCTGTCGATCCACTCTGCCTCCGTCACCTCCACCTCCTCGCATTGGGATGTGTGTCTGCACATTGGGCGCTCGGAGCGAAGCTCCGGAGTCGCATGGGATCATCCTAAGCATGGTGGCCATGTTGCGATCCATGACATGAGCATCATCATGTTGATGATGATGATGATGATGACCAAAGCCGCTGCTGCTACAGCTACGACCACCACCCTCGCCGGTAAGAGGAAATGGAAGAGGAGGAGGAGGAGGAGGAGGGAGTAAGTGGTTTGGGCTAAGGCGTTGATGATGTTGAGCAACAGCTGATTGGAAGAAATTATTACAGCTAGGATGAGTATTGGAATGATATTCGTCCCCTCCTCCTGCTGCTGCTGCTGGTTCTTCCACGAAGAATGTCCCTGCGGGTGTTGAAACAACACCCCAACGGTGGTCGCTGGGATTGGACACATCTAAGAGTGCCATGGAGGGCACATTCATCGATATCATCCCCGGAGCCGGCGGCAGGTGGCGCCCGGCCACCTGCATTTTGCAGTTGCTCAAACCGGTGGGGGACATGGAGGAGGAGCCGAGGTGGTTGTTGAAATAGTACTCCCCGCAGGAGCTCACTTGCCTCCCGGCTGTTGGCGTCATTCTCCATGACGAAGTAGCCCATCCTGGTGGTGCTGGTGGGCTGATGATGTAATTGCATGATGCTGCTTCTGCTGTGGCAATTATACTCTCCTCTGCCAGCTCACAGATAGATGGGTCACAGGTCGAGGAGGAGTTTGAAGAAGTAGCAGTAGCCGCACTTGTACTCGTACTCCAAGTCTCCGACGATCTGTCGCTCCCCGCAGACACGATTTTGCCGTCCACCACGTCCATGGTGGTGATCAGGGAAGATTAAGAAACCGGCTGCTTCCAACAATGCGCATGCGCTTGCTTGCTTGAGAGGGAGGCAGGGAACAGGAGGGTTTAAGGTTCTGCGCTTGAACTAGGTGTACACTCATCAAAATGGGAAACTAGGGTCGCATCACGAAGGTAATCCTCCTGAGGGGTCAGCAGCTAGCAAGAAACTCTAATTCCGGGGAAGCGAAATATCAACACTAACACCAACAAGTTGGGGTTACCGATGTAGCCGACGATGGACATTTTGCAAAGAAAAGTAGGGTGGGTTTGAAGCGCCATTCCAGCTAGCCGGGTGTCCCCTTTCTGCTAGCTAATTCCTTCAGATCGCCTACACGAACAAGACGAAAAGAAACAGAGTAAGGGGGACGAGTTAGGCGGGCTGGGTTGATCCCTTAATCGGCCAGTGGGGTGAACTTGTGAGTATCGGTGGAGATGTGAGTGCAACCTAACCAACTGGAGATTTTGATGAGTTTCTTCTAGGGGAAGGAAGAAGAAGAGGAGTCTGTTGATGTAACCTGTGGTGTAACTGGGGGGTGCTGGTGTTGATGTTGATGATGTTTCAGGCTTCCGGATGTGGTCCAGCAGCCTACAGAAGACAAGCTGCTCTTCTTCATCTTGTTGCGATGATGATGATCTGTTTGCTGATCTTTTTCTCCTCCAATCTGAGTTAGCTACCGCAGTATAAGTCACACTCTACAACTCGCGGGGTGCATGAGCGGCCTGGGAGCAGTCCAGAATCTGCACTTGTACCAAGGCCCCCAGGGTGGCGACCTGTACCTCCAATCCCATACTCCAACCACACTCTTAATCCTTTTGCCATGCAACATAATCACCACTCCGCTCCCGCCGAACTGCTGCTCGCTGCTTCCCACCAACAACGACGACGACAAACAACAAACAACCACACAACAGATTCCTGTAGTAGAATTACACTAGATAACCCTCTCGATCACTCCCCTAATCAGAACAAGACCTCCCCCCCCACAATTGTACTCGCCCACTGGCCGCATTCATTCATCAGCTTGATTTTCCCTCCCCCTTGGAAGTAACTTCCACTTCAACACTCCAAGCTCTTCACCGCTTGCACCTGCCCCGAAGCATTCCCTCGTTGCGGCCCGCATCCTGTCACCACTCCTACCTACTCACGCCTACTCACCATCACCTCCCCTCACCTACTAGCACACAACGACGACGAAACATAACAACAACAACAACAACAAATGCAAGCTACAAACCACAAAACTAAACTAAACCTCTCCTTCCTGCGGTCTGTCTAGTCTCCTTCCCACTTCCACCCTCTCCCCAACAAATCGCTAGGAACGGCTCCCAATTGGAATTAGTGCCAACCTGTCAACCTGCTCCTGCTCGCTAACTGCTCCTCCTGCAGCTACTGCTTCTTCCCTGCTTCCTCATTTTCCTTCTTACTTGCCAGCTTGTTGCAAATCTGTTCAATGTTGGAGCAAGCTGCAAACTTGTTGCTACTAAGCTATTAAGTTAATATGTCATCCTTTTTCCTTCAGACTAATCTCCCCCCACCACCACCACCACTCGATCTGCACACACCTACTTACTTAACTTACTTACATCATCCCCACATTTCCAGCAGTCTGTCTATCTGCTCCCAACTTAGTGCTCCTGCCGCCTAACGAGCATGAAATGATGCACTGAGATGGATGATTTAGCAACCCCGGAAGCCTCAGATTTCACCTCCAAGTAAAGTCAGTGTGACTTAAGTTACATAAGCTTGAAGCATCACCAAGCGATCATTGAAGCCCAACTTATAAGTAACTAAGCATTCAAATAACTTAGAGACGAGTGGGTAAATTAGGTCACACTAACTTACAAGTCTTCCCCCCCCCTGGCAGGCCACTTGATCCTGATTTTCTTCAGCTTCTGCAGTCTTGATCCCTTGGGAGCCTAAGTGTAGCAGTTATGCAGTAGTCCACTGAGGTTACTTCCTAAGTTATCCACTTCATTACTTGCTTACAGGAGTTGAATATGCTTAAGCAAGTTGAATATGCTTGCCAAAGATTGCAGTGGTGCCAGATGAGGAGATTTTGTAAAACTGTGGGATGCAAAGTTGACTTGGCCCGGGCCGGGAGAAGATGAAGACCCGATGATCACTCTTGTTGTTGACATAAGTTAGGACTCCGTCTGATCTGCTTGTTAATTTGTTAAGTTTGGGAGTTGAATTTTCAGATATTCACAGGATATTTGGTTGCCCAGGCTGCTATCAAGTAGCCGGGTACCTGCTATCATGCTATGCTTGGTAGGTGGTAGTAGGGGTGTGTAGAGTGCAGTTGGTAGGCCGGAGTATGGGAACCAGTGTCGTTAACGACTATCATGAGCTCCCCAGATATTTATAAGTATCACATTATTTGGTAAGGTCACTCCACTCGGCCCCAGGGAATATAAATATTTTGCCTGCGTTTTCTATTTTAGCAACCCTCCAGTATGGGAGATGGGATGGTGGGGGGGGGGGGTCACGGGTGGGTGCAACTTGCAAATCATGATCGTTTTCCATAACCTTTGTACACGAGGTGTTAACGTAGAGGGTGTTAAAACCAACACCCTGAAATCTTGCATAATAGAGTTATTCGTAAAGTGAAGTAGATGAAACCATGGGTTTAGTCCTAAGTCTTGAGCTTATGAGGATTAACTCAAAGTCAGGTCCAAGTTTTTCCTTTTCTTCTTTTTAATGCTTGAATCGTCATACACAAAGAGTGGCATGGGGGTTATGAAAAGGCGACCATCTAGCTTGTCTTACCAGGATGCGTGGGGCAAGCTAGCCTTTGCATAGGCCAATTCGGGATTTAGGATAATGGGTCCATGCACATACCATGTTTTAGTTCCTAAAATGATCTCAAAGTTCGAGAGGTGGGAAGATGACGTCCCAAAAGTTTTGCTTAACTCTCAAAATAGACTCCAATGTACATTGAGCTAACAATCTCTTCATAGAAAGTTCTCTTAAAGAAGGATCGAACCCACAGTTTCATTCCTCTTTTGAGGGACTTTACATATAACTCCAATAAGTACATATTGATTTTGACGGTGTTCACCATGTGAACATTAACCCCCCCCCCCCACACACACACACACACACACAATTTTAGATGACAACACAATCTTCACTCCAAAAAATTGTATACATTTCAATAGTGGGGGGGAATTCAAAACAAAACAAAACAAAACTTGCAGTACACCTAGTCCCTCTCTTTTTTTACTTAGGAATTCAAAAATTTGTTCATAAAACTACCACATGTATGTCAAATACCTTAACTTCTTGGTTTAAGATGCTACTACCTTATGTGTTGGTTAATTTTCTTGTCAGTCATCTTCTATTGATCCCATGTAAGGCAAACAGATTTTAAATGAACCTTTTTAACTCTGCACCCACTTCTTGTTGGATATGAAACACATAACGAATGCAAGATGATTAGCGAATCCAAATGACCGTGCCCGTAACCATTTTCCTCATACTTTTCAGATAATATTTTGTTCACTATCAAATTGAAGATTCTCTTTTTCATGAGATGGTCGTGTAGGAGGTCACTTTGGGTGCGGCATGCGCTCACTAGGTAAGCTCAAAGTGCTTTGACTCAAGGAGATTCTCACTTATTACTCAAGAATAATACCCAACTCCACGTCCTTGATTCTTGGACAAAAGTCAGGAAAAGCCAAAAAAAATACACTAGGATCAACTTGTAAAGTATGGTGTTTCTTTGAGGGAGAGCTCACTATGCATTAATTTGTTCCATCATCAAAGACACTTGTCATAGAGAGTGATGGATTTCATGTAATGTCTCTTTAACACAAATCAACACGCGAGGTCATTGCACACCATTAGAGCACATTGTACACAAATATAAGCCCCATGAGGGCCTGGTAGGGTTAAGGCCTTTTTACAATGGTCAACAAAATGAACAAGCAGAACCAACCACTAGTTACAGATGAACCGGTTCAAAATTCAAGACTTGAGGAAATTTACCAATCCATTAAGAGGTATTTTAGAGAATATCCTCCAATTTAATAAAGAATAACCAAAAGATGTCAACATGTAATCAGTTGATCTTGGAAACATTGGGATCTCAATTGATTGTGTCCAAAAAAATCTCCCTAGACACTAGGCTAAACACAAGAGATATCACTAGAGTTACAAGAGTTACTTGTATAATGCATAGGGAACAATGGGTTCATTTCCCACCCACACTCATGCTATGGATCCATATGTTGGAAACAATCAAACAATAATCATATAGATGTGTTGCTATGGCAATGAAATGTGGTCAACAAAGAGCATGTAGTCTATGCAAGCAGGATATATGTTTGGGATGAAAACATAACTATGGTACATAATACACATGTTGGTCTAAAATGAAATGAAATGACATTGATTTTAAATTATGGGAAGTCAAAAGGCTATTGTGACGAGGATTACATCAAGATGGTGTCAAATAGTCTTATTCCCAATGCAACGGAGTGCAGTGGCCTCTGTGAGATTATGCTTAACGTCTATTTGATGATTTAATTGAAAGAAAGTCTAGACTTGAGATTGCCGAGTATTACATTTTAAAATAAGGAAGGAAACCTATCTCTAATCAATTGAGATTTGGAGGGACACTCCAACACAAAGTGTGTTTTTTTCCCACTATATTCAAAGAGTGAAATTGTTCTAATATGTTATCTCTAGAGATTGGGATGGTCAACTACCGGTTGGTTTAGACATAACCAAGCAAGCACTCTTTGTTCCTTCCACTGAGAGTAGAACCTCTCCAAACACTATAATGCACTAGTAGTGTTTGTTCAACTTCGATCAATAGTCATTGTTGCATGCATCCTTTCCTAGACCCCGGAGATTTTCTCCTTGTGCACTTCTTAAATAATACTCAACTTGACACCTTAACTTATCAAGAATATTCTCTTGATTCCAAAATCAATATATGAAATATTCCATATCTTAGGGTATAAGCAAACCTTAGTGAATAATGTTATGGAGTACGCCTACTATATATGGACATATTTTCCTCCCCATTTCATTTACCTATTAACAAGTCATCCAACTAGACATCATCACATCAAATGAAAAGCCATATGACATGATATCTTATCAAAATACATAAGTGGAAAATATTATTGAGATAGGTATTTAACTAGTATTCTAAACATTTCGACCAATTCTAGATAAAATCGGTGGTTAGCATCATCCTCCAATTCCCCTTGATATTGTGACTTCTTCGCACAACTTTGTTGTTATGTGTGATACATGACTTCTCTTGGTTTTCTATCGTGCATTATGATGTTATAGTTGTGTGTTTGCACTATCTTTTTGTTTAATATCACACAATAAATGCATAATTTTGGAATATCTTGGAAATATCTAAATACTAGTTATTTGCCAATGTCTATTTTTGGGACCAAAATCACCAAATTAGAGAATCTAAAAATCATTCCTAATAATTTTCCACTGCAAATCGCCAATTCAATTCCAAAGCAAATTTCAAACTTGGTTGAGATTATGCTAGAATTTAGATGAGGAAGAAGGCCCAACAACCTCAACAACTTCTTTCGTGCTTTTTGACCAAGCAACAAAGAAGTGCTTCGTTGAAATGGCTCTAGGAACTTTTGACTATGCCGTAGTTGTCACCAATTGGATAGTAATATGTTGGAGACTTTGATTGCATTATCCATTGATGACCCGATTTCAATTTGTTCATCGTGAAGAGGTTAAAACTTGAGGCATTGGTTGGTGGATACGTGGACACCAATGACATCAAGTATGGCTAAGGACTTGTGACAGCCATGTAAGTTGCAGTGAAAATGTTGGGGGGGGGGGGGACCCTTTACAATGTGGAACTTGAATTTCGTAGGAGAGTTGGCCTTGGAATCAACATCAAATGTTATGGATTAGGCAAGTGAGCTTAAATTGAGGAGAATTAGAGATAGGTTTTTATTGGATCTTAAGCTTGGTTGTCACAAATCCTAAGCCATTTCTTGAAAATTTGGAATAGAGGGGACCATTCCACTTCATCACCTTTTGCTTTGTTTATCTACCATGTCGAATTTCTTGAGTTTGCTCTCAACATGGTTTCTACAAAAATCTTTGAAGCTCATAGCTATAGCGGCAACATTGGACTCATACCCCTTGCATGCTAGGCAATAATAAGAGAAAGACTATGGAACTAAAGAACATACCTATTTATTGCCATATAGGTACTATTGGCCAAAAAAACTACCAATATATTGTCCAATTGTCCTATCCTTCAACTGTTGGTGAATAAATTGCATGCAGGCATGTGGATCATCCGTCACCTCTTTTGGTATCCACTTTTCGTCACTCTCTATTATGAGAATGTAGAGAGTATTGATGTCCACTTCGGGTGGAGAAACTGCAATTTCATTGGCTTGATTGAAGAGCTTAGTGGCATCCATCCATGCTTTGCTTCAAACTCTACATGTGACTAGGGTGGAACTGCAAGCAACTGAAGAACATGATCGTACCTTACAACAAGAAACTCCAAATTTCCAATGGAAGGAGGGATGTTGGGCAAATATGGAGTTTCCTCTTTGGCTTTGGAATGGGCTCACTATTCAAACTATGCATAGGAATATGTTCTTCGCTACATTGTGCTTTGGGTTGAAGAGGCCGCCTCCTCGCCTTCATTTTACACCTAGAGGCAAGAGGGGACATTGCTACCTTGAGTGCAACCTTTGTTGCTAAGTAGGGCGTCACTGAATCATAGGTTGCGGCCTTTGTACCAAGGTTCTGCCCAGCATGATGGAGGCCTTTCATTGACATGTTGCGTTATTTGGAGGTGGTCCATGTTCTACAATATTGACTATCAAGTTTTTCTTTGTAGAAGGTGGTGCGTCTAGGTCAAGAGGTGGTGGTTGTTGGGTGGGGATGCAATGATTGAACCTGGGAGCAAAGAAACCTTCTTATATTTTTGAGCAATCCGCGATTCCTCACCTTGCTAACTAAACTCCCAAGTAAGATCCATCTTGAGTGGTATGTCTCCCTTATAGACCTTGCAAAGGTGGAACATCTTATGGTAATAAACTGTGTTCTTATCCTTATGTCATGTGTAGTGGTGCATTTCTTTTTAATTTATTTTAAAATACACATTTAAAAATGCATTTTAAAGTACTTGGAAATTTTTGAGGCATTATTTATGTTATTTTTATTATAAATTCATGACTACAGTCAGTCAAGGCTAGTAGGGCAAATATAAACACGCTCAACTTCGCCATTTGTTCCATATTACCATATAGCATTAGTACATTCAAACTCAATGGTAGTGTCTAAGCCTTGAGTGTTGCCACACGAACTGACAAATATTGGAATACATTATGCAGATAGATAGATATGAACTCCGGCCTTCTTTCGAGGCCGGCGTGAATAGAGTGTTTGTTCGTCCTGACAATGAGCCAGTGCCCACAGGACAAAGGGCCATTGGTACAAGACTACTCTCCCCTTTCGGGAATAGACACTTTAGTAACCATGGATAAGTACTAGTAACATTAGTGGCATTGATTGGTTAGATATCATGTGGGTATAAATTGGTATTTGTTTTTGTTGGTGGTCACCAAGTCATGGTTCCAAGGTTGGTTGGAGCATTTGTGTTACAATTATACGGTCTGGGTTCAATTCCCGTTGAGTCCGTTTGAGCGTTATTGTGATATACACGACTTGGTATTGCTAGTGACTTTATCATAGGCATGAAAGTTTGTTACATACCACTCGGCCATGTCCCCTATTCATGAGACAAGTGTTTGCTTTGAGCTAGTCAGAAGATATAAATAAAAGTGGTTTTCACCATTACCCTCCTTTTCTTGTTAGTTTTGTTTTGATTTAGTAATCTATAGGTAATGGTTGGTTATTTTCTATTTTCATTTTATGTAGAATAATTGATCCGGCATGTTGTATGGCAATGGTGTTTATTTCCTTGAATGTGTGTTTAATGGTGGTTTTTGATAGTTTGAATGTTGTTTCGAGGAGTTTCATTGATGGAGCGTGCGTTGTGCCTCTAGCTCCTGCTGTGATGATTCTGAGTGGATCGACTTTCCATCCTAGGTTAGTTATGTCATTTAAAAGTGGTTGGTACTTTTGTATTTTATTTTTGATTGTTTCTTGTGGGAACCTATTGTTACAGTATGTAAATTCAATAAATTGTATGGTGAGGTTGTCTAATGGGTTTGATGGTGGTTCATTTTTGTACGGGAGTCCTTTTATGCAGAGAATGTCTGGTTTGAATCTTGCGTTGCAATGACATCTTTGTTGTTCGCATGTGCATGCTAGCAACCATAAGGGTACTATGTTTTCTTGGGGGTTGTTGTTAAATGTTCCCGCGTTCATGAGAGTGTAGCATCTAGATTTTTGTGATGACATGATTAGTTTTCTTAATTCCCATACTGTTTTTATTATGTCTTTTGACTCTGATGGCATGTATGTGATGGTGGGTGCATTTTAGAAGTACATGTAGCCATGTGTCTGCATCTGCAGAGTTACAAATAGAGCATGTGATTGAGGGGAATCTTTCTCGTCCAAAGAATAGTTGTTTTCTTGCATTACCCATGTATTGACATGTTCGGAATTTTAATATGTTTGTTTTTTGTGCATCTGTAATTGTACGGTTGGACATACATTATGCACCTCATGGCACATCGGACAAGTCGTGAATGGTGGTTTGCATTTGCAATGTCTTCATTCTTGGATCAATACTTGGGCGGAGAAGAGCTCGAAGAACTGATCTTAGAAGAGGGGAATGTTTTTGACAATAATTTTCCATAAGGGACCTCACGGATTGATGTCTTTGATGATTTTCAATTCACAAAAAAATATATCCTAATTTTTTTTAATTAAAAAAAAACAATTATAATGCCGCCTCCGACCTCTAGAATAAAAAATGCAACACCAGTCATGTGTTACAATGAATGCAGGTAAAAAGGTAAATGTTGTTCGTCATTTTCACTTTAGCCCTCAATTGATACTATGCTTTCAAAATAACTTGCTCATAATTGTTGTTTTCAAAGAGCACTACACATGGCTTTCAATTTTGCATCATAGTATAGCGATTGATTCTAGATTTCCCATCATCTCCTATGAACACATGCACGAAAACCATACAACGTATCGACAATACTAAATTCAAATAATGGAAATAAAAGGATGTTTGCATGTATTAAAGGTCACAAAGACAAAGCATGGAGATCGTTTACAAAGGATGAAGGACGTGTATGAACACTGAATGACAAATTAATGTGATGTGAAGAAGAGTGCATAACTGTGGGGCGCATGTAGGAACATTGAACTTGGAAACAACATGGAGATGAATTGGGAACCTAAGCAATGAATTTGAAAACTAAGAAATAAGGATAAACGCAAGGGAACCTACCCCATGTTGCCAACCACTAGTGCCATGGATGTTCAACTCAACAAACTTATTTCTGCCTAGCCATGAGATCATGCAATCATCCTCCAAGGCATACTATTATGTAGACACAACCGTTGGAACAAGAATGGCCATCATCCAATGAAGTGAGAATTTTAATTTTGATTTTATGGTTGAGCCTTCAAGGTGTGTTGTAGAGTGCTCATTAAGTATCGCCGTGAACATTAAATGCTATTGCAGAACCTTGTACTAAAATTACTTAGAACCTATCATAAATGTAATGGTTTTCCTAACAATTAGTAAAGACACAATACTGGAACTAAAACCCTAAATAATGAAAATTCATTAAAGACACCCAGAATATAACATTAATCATGTCACACATGGAGAAACATTCAAAGAACTGGTGTTCCTCATCCTCACCTCCAAATTGTCACATCTAAAAGGTAACTGTCATTATGAACCATGAATAACACAAGGGTTTGCTTTAAAATAACACTCAAGTCACAAGTGCTTGATCAATTCAAGCATTGAAGAAGATGAAGGAAATGCTTCAACCAAGGTACCATTAGACCAACACTCAAGTCACAAGATCATCATCCTCATAGTTACCAAAGAAAATAAACCAACGATAAACACATCAAGGTTTGTTCCTTACAACACTCAAAGGGATGAAGATGGATGTAGGGTTTATTTAAAGCAATAGAGAAGAAGATGAAGATTCTAGGAGGGTTTCTTTAAATTAGCAATAAAAAAGATGAAGATGGAAGGAAGGCTTCTTTAAACTAGCACTTAGAGGGATTAAGATGGAGGTTTTCCCAAAGCCGTGATTCAAAGGGTTGGAAATGGAGGTTTTCCTTGAACCAAGAGTAAAGAAGGTGAAGATAGAGGGTCTCAAAAGAATGGCTCTTTAGAACAGTCAAGAAGATGAAGATGAAGGTTTCCCTTAAAAGAGCACTCAACTCATGAGAATGCTCAACTCACAAAAATACTCAGCTCACAATAACACCCAACTCACAAGAGTTTGCAATGAATACAACAAGGGACACACAATGGATGCCAAAAACCGTTGAAATGATTTTGCAAACACTCTGCATTCACACTTGGCCACAACATTGTGGCTTGCACTGCGCTCCACATTCACTCCACATTCACAGCAAAGACATTGGCATTAACTCCATCATCTACATACTCTCCAGCAAAAAGATCGCAATGAAGAGGGACGCTAATATTTCCAGTGTTAGATCTTCATAATAAGGTTAATCGCTCTCAAGTAGACTATGCAATGATGATGCCTCAAACTCTAAAGGTGATTAGCACCTTCACACATCTGATCATGCCGCACTCAAAACATGTAGGTGTATTTTCAATTGATTGTCCACCCTAAACCCTAGTCCTCAACATCAAATTCCCTAAATCATCAAATCGCCATCACCATCAAATCAAATCACAACAACCAAAACAACAAAGAAAGAAAGCATGGTGAAAGAGTGTGAAACTTTGCTGAGGATAAAGAGATGCATTTTAAAACATCTATGCAGGGCATCAAAGTAGGAGTGAATGCGCCAAAGAGAGGCATCTACCTTGGGAAGAACACCCAACCCCATACGAACGAAACCAACCCTTCAAATAACTGGGCCACACCCTTGCATGTCGATTGTCATCCTCCATGCCTCAAAGGGTGAGTTTGTTGTTGTCAACTGGTGACCCAGTGCACTGATCACTGCCCTGATTTGGGCAAACCAACCCATACACTCGTTCCTTGTTGGATGCCTAAACCCTTGCCTCCAAGGAACCAATGTACATGTTGATTTGCCCCAGCCTCACTGCCCTTCTCCTGGGCTAGACACAATTTTTTTGTGGTTGCCATGTTAGCCCCACTATAAGTTTGTAGGGGGGGGGGGGGGGGGCATTTAGTGTTTGACGTTTGTCAAACCTTAGGAAGGTACATAGGTAGGTAGGTGCAGTAATATTCAGACCTAAAGGTCCAAGGGCCTGTCAAGAAAATGATTCCAGAATTGTTTGTTCTTGTGACGGATTTCAAATTGCCTCAAATAACTCAAAGAACTTTGTTCTCCGGAACACTTTCTTCAAAGCAATTCATTCTGACAAGTTGTGCCAAAAGGAAAAACAGAATACAATCCCAAAAACAAACAAGTAAAGTCATTCTTTGACCAGGGCCAATAGGCGTCATTCATTCTCTGGTTACTTTTGCTTGCTTTTCAACTATATATAAGTTGTTCATCAATGAACGGGGAGAACTAGCCGCTACACTGTTTTGTATAATTGGCGTGAGTTACCATTTGGAGTTATGCATTGCTATAACATTTTGCTGAGACTATCATTATTCACCCAAATGATATAAGTACTTTTAAATATGATATTTAGTGTCATATGGTATTTTATGTCATCATGGTAACTTTTTGGATGACACTTTTTATGAATAAGTGAACAAATATTCTCATGGATGATGGATGAGTTCATTTATTGGTCAACCCCCTACATTCTCTTGTAAGCAACTTGTGATGAAATATTGTCATGGATGATTGAAATTTGGATGAAAAATCACTCGGTAAGTGACTGTAATTGCAACACCATAAATCTTTAATCATCCAATTTTTTTACAAGGAATGACAAATAATGTTAGGTTGAAATTTAGTGTTGGTGACATTATATTGTAGTATACAATTAGAATTGATGACATTGAATATCATATTTTGTGTAGTTGGTATGCACACCGAAGAATATGATATAATTTAGTTGAAAAAAAGAAAAGAAACAATAATGTTGGTAGAAAGTTGTAGCAACACATAACTCCAAATGGTAGCCCACACTAATTAGACAAAACAATGTAGCTACAGATGAACATATCGAGTTTGAGAAATAACTGGTTAAAGTTCAACTCTTCAAGAAATTTACTTATTGTTTTAGAGGAACTTAGAGAATACACCTCAAATTAATGAAGGAAAACTGAAAGGTGTCAACATGTAATCGATTGGACTTGGAACCACTAGGAACTCAATTGATTATGTCCAAAAATCTCCCAGGACAACGTTGTTTATATGGGTGCTTTGGAGTGGGGAAAATAAACTCTTTTAAACACTTTACCACAGTCAGGGGCTAGACACCCACCTCTTTGAGTTGGACCCCCACCAACCTTATCTAAGCTGAAAACGTAGTCAATCATTAGCCCATATTCTTATTTTCAAGACAATTTGACCCCGTAATTAGTATCAAAGGTCCCAATCTAGTCTAGATTGACTACTTTGAAGTGAATTAACCACAAACTTAAGGTGGTCAAGTTTTTACTAGACTCTTTTCACCTCGGTAATGTTGTTGGGGCCCAATTCAAAGAGGTGGGTGTCCAGCCATGGCCCTTCACCACACACAACAAAGCATTGAGGGGCACTCTCAAGGAGAGTCTTCTCCTTAGGTCACACAATCCCATAAGCATTTCTTACAAAAATGTCAATACATCTATTCACATGGAAATTCAACAAAAGAAAATAGGGGATTGTTAAATCAACCACACACTTTGTTAAAACAACCACAGAGATGCGTTGTGTGGTCACAAGACTTGTCATATTTTTAGCTTTTCATCACGCACATGAAGAGGAGCAAAGGGAAGGCACCAAATGCTTATATTCAAGAATCCTACTCGGGGTGACCTAGCCCTTAAAAATCTCAATTTCCCATAATGCATGTCGTCTAGAAAATTGTTGTTGAGAATGAGATGCAACACTTTACATCTATATATTTGACCCCCATAAAAAATCTATGCCAAAACATTATATTAAAAAACTCATATCCAATATTGAAGTCAAATAGTACTTTAATCCGTGAGATTAAAGATGTATTTATTATAACTACTCCAATGAGGAAGCAAAAATACAATCATATGTGACCATAGTGATTAGACATACATAATATGCACTCACACCTTAGTCATGTATATAAGTCCAAATCTCCCAAAAGCTTATATATAAACATAAATGTATACCCCAATTAAGGCATTCACCCAACAAATGGGTTGGTAATACTTGAGTCACATTCTGACCAATTTTGCTTTAAAATAACAACAAGTATCCATGTAGTACACCTTCAGATGATGTCTTGAGGCTCATAATGGGCCTTTGGACCTATTTGGGTGAATACATAACATTATTCAAATCCATAACATTGTTCCGTGAGACTAACAAGATTCTACATAATATTCTCACATTTAGATTGAATGTGAGAATATTCCAAAATATTCCGTGGAATATTGTAAGTCCCATAGAACATTGTCATGGATATGAATAATGTTATGTGCATCTGATTCCAATCTGTAAACTACATGTTAGTTTTCCATTTAGAGATGCAATAAAAAGAGTGAAAATTAAGGATCCACAATAGATGTACCCACCTCAAGGATTGACAAGAAATCTATGAACCCATGAAATCTAGGTTCAGGCTGCTACCCACATCATAGATTTTCAATCCAAAGTCTGAAGTGAGCACTGATTGGCATGTCTACCCTAGTGATTTGTTCTTGGTAATGTTTTTGTGTGTTTATGGTCACTATAGTGCCCATCCTCGAAAGGGGAGAGTAGTATTGCCCCAATGTCCCCTTGTCCGGTGGGCATCGGGTCATTGACATTACGAACGGACACTTTATTCACGCCGGCCCCTTGAAAAAAAAAAGGACTGGAGTTTCTATCTATTTGTGTGTTTATGAAGCATCGTGTTCATTTCCAGATCTTGAGAACTTTTTCTACCTGTGTAGTTTTAAGAAAATGATCATTAATGCTTTAGATCTAAATAGATGGGTACATATGAACGTCAATTGTTTACGGACCAACCATGACTTGAGGGTCTAAGTTTGCCCTCAAGAACACTGTATATGTTTGGAATGATTTAGCATGTCTATGCCACTCCATGTAAGTCCAAAATGTTTCCCATGCCCATGTAAGACATGGACTACGATAGGGAAACTCTCATTAACCATAAGGTTGTCCGAATTTGTCCCGGCTTGCGGCGCTTCGTACATGGGGTCCAAAACTTAGCTCACGTGATAGTGTGGAGCTCCATGATACTCAAGAACACCAAGGCCATCATCTCCTTATTGTTCCGCAGTATCGTTGCCTACCTTGCCTTATCCTTGGGCAAGAGTCTTGCAATGAACTCCTCAACGAGAGGGGCAAACTAGTCCCAAAGGTAGGTGGGTGGTGGTGGGCATAAGTTTCTCAAAGTCTTGAAGCCCAAGCTTTGGGACCCGTTCCCATGCTACATGGCGCTCCTACTAGGTGGTGGCCCAACCCTCACAACATGCTCCTCATCAACAACAACCCCGTGAAAAGTCACCCAAATCCCCCAAGCACCGTCATCTTCCCCATCCTTTGGAAAAGCAACATAAAGGACACCTTCCTAGCAACCGAGCTCACTCCCAACATTATGAGGCTTGTGAACCACCCCGATAATTTCCCCAATTTTGTCCTATCCCATCCAATCGGTGTTTGCCGCCGCCTTTCCGTACACCGAATCCCCCAATGCGAAGGTTGGCGATATTTCCCATTGGAAAGTCGTCCCTTGTTTGTTTCCATATGTTTGCATTGCTTGTTGTGGTCTTTACGAACGCCCCATTTCAAACCTCTCCTCATTTCTTGCCTGCTTCATTTAATCGTGGGATCCCTTTTTCCCAAGGTTGCTCCACTCTCAAATGTGGATTGTCCGTCTAAGACCTCGTTGTTGGATAGGGGAACCCTCAAGGCTACATCTTGCGAGTCCGACTGGTGTTTCGCGCTCCAGAGAAGTGCAAGACATTTGATTTTTGCAAATGCCATCGTATTCCATGTACAAATCCTCGTCCTACAATTCGGGAGTGCCGCACTAAATATGGACAGCCAATTCATCGTCCACCACTCGTATACAAAATAGAGGTTACAACCACGGGCTTGATATTTTCAAGGCCGTGGAGGCGATGACAACGAAAGAAAAGGAAGCCACTACGAGGGCCATAGCCAATGAGAAAGAAGCGGTTGTGAAGGTTGTCAAAAAATTAAGAGATTCTGGCTTAATTGACTTTCCAAACGTGTAGAGCCTTCTAGTTCTATAACTGTAGGTCGTGGTTGGATATCTATTGTATTCAAAGAACCAACTCCTCAACGTATCAATAAGTGTTTTCCTTACATTATGTATTTGGATGCCACTCAATACATGCAATTTTTAATCATTTCTCAAATTTTCCTTCCACATGTCATAACTATTTATATTTTATGCAAATGATTTGATGTCTGGCTCAATTTATTATTGTGATGACATGTATTTGTGCCAAATTGATTAATGTTGCCCATGCAAGTCAATTTGTTTCATCTAAATTTAATCATGTTAAATTATTATTTTGTGTTTTTCTTGTTCTATATTTGAAATCCATGTCCTTAAATAGTCTCTAATTCATGAAGAATTCTTTGATTACCGAATATAGTGTTCAAACCAATTGTCCCCTATTGGGAGTGGCTTCTATTCAAGTTAGCAAGATAAGTTGTTGGCCGGGGCAGTCCCAATCAATTGGTGGTGGCAGACGTTAAGTAGGGGATTTTAGGTTGTGGTTGGACACCTTGGAATTGGGATCCGATAAACCTTAAGCCCTCCATATTTATGGATGATTCATTCCAATTTAACCTCACTAGAGTATTTTGATGTTTATGATGCTAAGTGAGTGCCAAGTCAAGGACCATATTTTCTCAACTTTGAGGGTTATGAGTTATAAGGGGTTCCCAACGCTTTGAGTTTCAACTTTCACATGATTGCCATGAAATGCTTGGTCTTACCCCCATACATTTATTTCTAGGTCAGGTTCATTGTCTGAGGTATGCGAACCTAATGTAGCACATATATTTATTCTATAACGCAAATCTAGAACCGTTTATACAAACAACATTTATGTGTTTGAAAAGGACCATACTTTGCCTCATGGGACCTCGAAGGGTTAAGCCCAGTGACCGGGGAGATTTTTGGGCAGAAGCGGTTGAGATCCTAGTGTTTGCAAGTCCAACCGGTTACATGTTGACATCCTTCGGTTTTCCTTTATTAAATTGGGGTATATTCTATAAATTCCACTAAAACGACCGGCAATTTTCGTGCAGTCTTGAACTTCAACCGGTGCATCTGTAACTAACTGCCGGTTCTCCCCGATGATAGGTTAAGCCACCACAAGAAACTTGAACTATACGTTATTTAAGTAGCTGCTTTGTGAAGTGGGTCGTATCTAGGGTTGGGGGTTCCTTGGTTCCAAAAAGCCCATACTTTCAGCAATAAGGAAGAACAATGTGTCATACTAAACAGGAAGAACAATGCTTCAGTTCAATTGAGGACCGTGGGTCAAACTGATTTTAGAATATCTTGGCGTAACAAGATGAGTTTGCTTTTCAGTGAACCATTATGAAATGTTCATTGTTCAAACCTCCACAGGATTTTCAAGCATGCCACAAGAACCTACCAAACCAATGAACTGGGAGATCCGACTGCTAATTACAGATGAACCGGTTGTGTTCAAGAAACAACCGGTTGAAGTTCAAGACTTCAGAAAAATGAGTGATTATTTTAGATGAATTTATAGAATGTATCTCAAATTAATATAGAAAAACTGAAAGATGTCAACATATAACTAGTTGAACTTGGAAACATTGGGATCTCAACCGATTATGTCCAAAAATCTCCCTGGACACTATACTGAACATGGAAAGTCTTGCATGTAAAACAACCAACTTGACCAAAAAAAATCATGTTGAGTTAGAGAAAAAACTTCACTTAAATCAATTTTCAAGGCTTTGGTACGACCCCCTATAATTTTGAAGGCCAAAAGCATAGAGGATAGCATCATCAACTTTCATAAGATTCTTCGGCCCCTCGGTGATCTTTAGTAGGGTTGGCACCTAGAAAAAAAAGATTCTAGTATGGATTGCAAGTTGTTCGCATTTATAACACCATACAATTTGAACCTAAAAGGAGGGAATGCTATCATATGAGCGGTGACGAAAACAATTCAAATGGTATTAGGGTCACGTGTGTCCCATAACTGTGGATTATTCCCATGAAAAGATGGACCATGTACCCACGGGGATGGATATTTTATATTGTTATTCCATTCACTAATCAAATTCATATGCACTTTGGATTGTATTGAGTGTTGCAAAATGAGATTAAATAACACTTGCCAACACATTTAAGGGTAGATAATGAAATCACGTATGGAAATTGTGCAATGGACTTGAGTTATATGTATGATGAAATGATGGTAGTTGAAGATGAAATCGGCACACAAAACCAAATCCACCAATTGCGGTTTATTCAAAGAAAGGCATAATATGAAAACCAACCCACAAAAATCCAATCATAATGTCTAAGACTAACCATTCTCACTATCCTCTTCTGCCTTGTCATCTACGTATGCCCACCAAACCCAACCGTCGAGATCTTTGACGAGAGACCGGTGCCAAAGTAGCCACCATAACATGAGCCACATCCTCTATATGTGGAGAGCAACATAAAGTTTCGAGGTGATTGGAGGTGGCTCACAATTCTATTCACATAAAATAGAATATAAGATACTATAAATTATAGCCACGTGCAAAACTAAACAATGCAAATATCAAATGACATCCAAACTTACTAAAGCAATAACATTTTGCAGCCTTCCAAACAAGCTTGTCTTCGTTTGTGTGGGAGGTAGTGTGAGGTCTACTTCCACATGCGAGGAGAGGAATCTCCTTACACAATGGAGACAAAATGACATCGAATATGGCCGAATCGCCCTCTAAGGCCACAAGGTGGCAACCGCTTCGCTTATATGCATGAATGGAAGCACTCGGGTACAATATAGAAATCAATCATTAAACACAAAAAACATAAATAATGAGCAAGTAAACATGAATGATTGGCATTGAGGTCTACCATCACATGTGGATCACATGCTTCAAGTACCACATCTCCCGCGTTTAGTTAAAGCCTTGATCAAACTTGCAGCAAATTAGAGTCTTTCTCTCAACCACCTCTACAAAGGACCTCTCTATTCACAAGTTATGTCTAGAATTTGGTTAGATCAAGGAAAAACATGAAAACATCTACAAATAAACATCACCCACAATTTGAGATCACATCATTAAGAAATTTGTTTTGAACAATGATTATGGGATTTGATGAAACTCCAACATGTTGACCATGAAAGGGTGTTGATCAACACCATCATCCAAAATCAATGCAATTGATGTATCCTTCCTCATAATGAAAACCTATTGTGAACCCAGTGAAGATGAAGAGACAAGCTTAGTACATTCACTAAGATATTGTGCGTCTAATTGTGAAATGTTGTTGAGATACATGAGTAGCGTCGAATCAGAAGCATGTATTGCGGAAGGGCCAAGGGATGGCCTCTCCAAAGGCAATGTGGACTCAAGTTTCTCTTGTGTTTACATTAGAACCGTATTTGCATTCACATTTCCCACCTTTCTTCATTGGCACTAATGGCACCTCTAGTGACTCTGGTGGAACCTGGGTGGCATCTACCATGTCTTGATCATCATCCTCACCTAATTCAGTTCCAACTTCTATTCTCTCCTCCTCCTTCGCAACATGAAATGTTACGAAACACTTGAAAAACCAAGGGCAATTATGCAAAGTGGCATTTTTCTATGTACTCAACTATAATCGTGTAAAAATGCACAATTCACCTTTTGCGGTCCAAGCCAGAAAGCTATCATCAAAATAATTAATAGCAAAATGATTACAAAGCTTGTATATAAAACGCTTGATGGCAATCTTTCCACCAACGTACTTCTCAAGTTTGGACGACTTATTGCCCTTAAATATGGTATGGAAGCCTTTGGTCCATAGAAGAATTTTCCACTTTTCAACATAATCTAGTGCAGAGAAAATGTCCTCATTTAATGCTATTAGACCCATATCACATTTGGCCATGCTCTTGTAATGAGCATGTTGGATGCTCTTACTACGAGACAAACAACAAAAACTTAGGACATGCTAATACAATTAGCATAACCAACTTACGTACATTGAGTAACAATGCAAGAGAAGACAATGGGTAGTATCATGGCACTCAAAGAGCACTCTAGTTTCAAGTCGGTGCATGGAAGTTGTATTCCAAGGAAATCTAAAGACAAGGTATTCATCTTCAAGATGTCGGTCGACCTTGCAAGTAGTGGAGTGGATTTGGTGACGTGTATGCATGATGGAGGGGACATGAAGGATTTGTGGATAATGTTTGACCATGTCAAATGATTTGAAAGATTGGACAACAATGGCATGTCATCTACACGATAATAAATATTGCAAGGTGCTTACAATAGATTGTTGTGACAATCTATTGTTGGTGTTAATTATACAAACTGATTTTTGTGGTTCCTTCATATCTCACATAAATTATTTCGTGCATGACATGACCATAGAGGAACGTGCGGAAATACCTACATGTAACCTTACTGAGACTGTGCACAACGAGTGGTTCTAACAATCAAGCAACAAGGTGATTGGCCTAAACAAAGCCATAACTGCTGATTTGATTAGGGTTTTCATGCATACAACAAATTATCAATCATGGTTGACAAGACTCTGTTTTTTTGGGAAAAAACCTTGATTCAACATTCTTGAGACTCAAGGTTGTTGCTAGGTGCAAAGATCCCAAGTTGCTTGCAAAGCCCATGAAGTCTATTCCAAGTGAAAAAGATATGAACACTACTTGCATGTGCATTAGAAGGCTTGGAGTTGTTTGGGTTCACCAAGCATAAATTCCACTTGCTACTTGGTGCCAATTGCAATTCACATCGACCCAACAATGTAAACTTCTCAATTCCTTGTCCAAACACTCGGACCAAAGAGCATGCATAGAGGAGTCACTGAATGTTGTAGAGCATGGTCTGGCTCATACCATATCCATGTTGGAGACTAATTGCCCTTCTTCCCAGTGGCACATTACAAGATTGCCGCCCACCTTTGCTAAAAGTTGTCGGGCTATGCATGCCAATATAGGGACTTTGTGCAATGCCAAAGTTGAAAGTGGCAAGCATAGCACTCCAATGCTAGCATACGAAGGTATGAAGAAGGAGGTCTGATCCACCAACAATATGGAGTATGAATATTGGTTTTGCCTTGACAACATCAAACATGTGAGTGGCAACAATAAGATGTATGTGGTGGACTGGCCCATAGTACCTAGCACATGGCTAGGAAAGATGGGCACCAATATATCCAGGTTGGAGGTGTTAGCACTTGAAGACGTTGGATTCCAATTGCAACACAAGAAGGCATTTTCACCTCGTCGTAGGCTTTCAGCAATTGCGACCCTTCCCATCCGTGAATGACATATTCAGGTTCCGCATAATCTTGATGCCTAGCCAACCTCCACATTTTCCATGCGTCAAAATCCAACAGCTCTGACAACTTATCACAAAAACAAATAAGAGAGTGTTGGACTCATCGATGGATACTGCATTGTTGGAATCATTGCCATTCCATATCTAGGATTTGGAGTGATAATCAACATTGTATCCTAGGAAGACGTCACCTGCCACGTTACAATTGGCAATGTCCCACAATGCACGTGCCTTTAACTTGACTAAAACGTCCTCTCATGCTTTGGGGAAAATAGGGCAATGGGTGTATTGCAAACACCTTTAGTATGTATTCATGTTTCTATACAAGGTAGGTTACGACAATGATAAATTCACTCACGCTCCAACATATATCTACAATGAGGTCATGCAATTTATTGAGCTGGCATGTGTTGTTGAGCGCCTGATGTGATGATATTGTAGTGTTTACCATATTGTACCAAATTGTCAATATGTGGCATTATATGTATGGAAGATGATTTGATTGCACAAATAAATGTTTGGGAATGTTAATAATATCAACATTATAGTGAAAGGTTATCCACATGCACATTGTAATAGGCTTCCATCTTTCGTGTTTAAGCAAAAAGTTTCTTACTTACATGTAATCTGTTTTTTAACAAGTTACCACATTTAAAATGGATACCATAAACTCGTGCAATTTATCTAAATTTGATTGCTCACATGTTACCGCTCACATCCTACTATTTATATCTCATCACTCACCACTCACATGTTATCGCCCCAAATTATTGTATACAGGTTACAACATTACTTTAAAGTGGCATTGTCAATGCATTTAGATCTAAATCCACTAGAATCCGGGACCACCCCCATAACGCAACAGACTTACAACAAACCATCCATTGGGCCCGCATTGCGGCCAAAAACGATCCAAATACAATCACTACACTTATTTCAAAAGATATGGATTGGTACCATAATTTTAACCCATATACTGGCCCATTATTGGACATACATATCATTGCTCACTTTGCAGCTAACACCATCATATACGAAGAACCTACAATTCCCCCCGAACTCAATATCATGAGAAAAGAATTATCAACATTACGAATACTCTGTATCCACCACCAAAACAATCACATCGGTACCTACGAACAAATGAATCAACTCACCAACATAGCAAATAACCTCCAAATATTACAAATTCACACACAAATTGCACCACCCACCCCCATAAATACCACCGTTAACCCCAGCAAAAAATGGGCTAAATCTAACTACCCAAACACACCCGTAAATAATAACATACCTATTCCACAACTCCCAAATTACCAAACTAACTTACCACTAAAATTCCACCCTCAATTCAGCTACTACACAAATGGCTCTTTTATGAAACCCAAAGAAATTAACCTTGGAGTATGAAGAAGAAAAAGAGCCGGCTATGAAATCTATAGCCCCAAGGGCCTTAACATCTCTAAAAGACTACATGGACACCAAAACATACTACGAGCAGAAATGATAGCAATACATGAAACACTAACAATCATTAATACACTATATCCAAACGAACCCGCATACATATTTACCGACAGTCTAAACGTATTATACTTACTCAACACACAAATTAAACACCCCACACTTCACAATAGCCACCCCGACCAAATTACCCTCGCCACCATGGTACAACTACTTCAAAACCGGACACAACCAATCACACTATACAAAGTTAGAGCACACGTTAACATTGACGGCAACGAACAAGCAGACAAATTGGCAAAAGAAGGGCTAGAACTAGAGCACAGAATTGCCATTCACCCATATGAGCATGCCCATGCCACCCCATACTACTACCAAAAGGACGTTTGGGCCTCAATGACGGACGTTCCCGATAAAGGCCCCGTTAGATTCCTAGAATTTTTTTTTATTAAATACAATAGGGAAAACAACTTGGAAAACATGGCCACACAAACCCCCAACACTTACAAATGGACAGGAAATGTAGATATAGATAAAGAACTTTCTAACGAATTCTGAGAAAACCCGGAAATCACGGATAAACAAAAACCATGCCTCATCAAATTCCGAACAGGAACCTATATGGGCAATGCTCGAAAACAACTGTTCTTCGGTAGACAAACATATCCCTCTATTACATGTCCCATTTGCACCTCATACGAACCGGACACGTGGTTACATGTACTACTTACGTGTAAACAACAACATATACATTCACTCCACGTCAAAAGACACAACAAAGCAGTATGGGAAATTAGGAAACTACTAATCTCATCTGAAAAATCTCGATGTTATATTCTCATGAACGCGGGCACCTTCAATAATACAACCCATGAAAACACCGTTCCCAATTGGCTACTCCCTTGCACATGCGCATGGGTAGGTCACTCTAAGGCATTTTTGTGCACCACGTGCGGCTGGGGGTTTTTTGTTTTGGGGCTATTTACCTTCAAGGGCTGAATTAAAGCCTCCCTATAATTACTTAAATTTCAAAAATGGCCCATTTGTTTGCACCCTTCCATTACTTATATTGTCCAAGTCACTGTAATTTTTTGTACTCTATATTCTTTTAAAGTAATAAAAGCTAATCTACTTCCTAACGCATTGACGAGTGTTAAGGGAAACCATGGAAACAAAGAAGGGTGCAAACAATAATATCATTGCAAACAAAGTTATGAAAAAAACACATAGGAGACCATAGCAAACATACTAAACATACCTTCTAGGATCCTTATCTTCAGCCCCTATATTAATTTTACAAAAAAATAATGGCCCACATTTTATGTCCATCTAACTTACTTATAATGGGATTGTCTACATTTAATGGCCCCTTCATTATTTGGAATTCCTTTATAATTTTTATTTCAAATGATTTTAATCCTCTCTATATTATGCCGCACGTTGTTTTTAAAATGCACTAAGTGACCTACCCGTGCACATGCGGTACACAAAGATGCCATTGTAACTCCAGATTCAGACCTGACATCCTCTGTGTTAGAGGATTACCATACCAAAATGACCCCTCCACAGACTTGGACCCCAACCTCACCATACAATTCATCGAATTTACGTACTGTAATGATAGATTCTCTCCAGAAACACTCGAAGCAAAAAAATAACAAATACAAACCATTAATCGATAGTATTGCTGCTAGAGGATGGAAAGTTGACCCCCTTATTATAATCACCGCTGGCGCTAGAGCCACTACACACACTCCTTCAATGAAATCACTCGAAAATAAATTTAAAATACCCATGCCTATCATTAAAAATACCTTTAAAAACATCAATACTATCGCTATAAAATATGCCATGGCTATCCTCCTACACAAAAGAAGAATAGAAAACCACCAACCACTGCCCCAAACACTAGACCCCCCATAGATAAAGCCATAAAACCTTAACAACTAAGCCACTCCACCCCACCCACTAACAATGCACTAGAGACCTGGTGACTTAATCATACTAACAAATCCCCCCTAATAACTAACCATTTTGGTTCTTGTTACTAGTGACTGGTGACTATAGTGTCTACTCTCGAAAGGGAGGTGTAGATCTTCACCTCCATACCTTTGTCCTGTGGGCATTGGATTGGAGGAGGATCGAACAGACACTCCATTCACGTCGGTCTCCTCCGGAGACCGAAGTTTTTCTTCTGGGACCAACTAGTCCACTGGAATCCAAACGCCATTTCTAAGAAGCGAACACTTAGAAACCACTACAAATGTAATGTTGCGTATGTCCCCAACTTCTTTCAACCAATTTTTTTTTTTTTTCCCAACAATCAATATGCACTTTGAATTTTTGAGAATATAACATTTGGTAATGAAGGATGGCTTGTTGCAAAGCTCTTGGAAATGTAAGCAAGGTGCACTCTTCATTTAGTTCAATTGAGCATCGCGTGGAAAGTCTTCTGCCATTCACGACAAATACGCATGTGAACATTGGGTGGTTCATTGTGTTCAAATGATGCAAATTTGTTGGGTGAAAACATCCGAAGACAATGAACCGGACAAAATCCTCATTTGCTTTATTCGAGCAAAATATGAACATGATACAGGCGCTATAATACTCCATTATTTGAGTCTTCGTTGCGCTCAAGGGATTGGGCGGAACTAGGTGAGCAATGACTTGTTTGAGACAACCTAAGGGGCTATAGAAAAGGAATACTTATCATCAATTTGAGTACAAAATTTAGCTTGATATGAACGTAAAAAATTATGTGAACAACAACAACACAACTTGGTGAGCGATAGCTTGTTAGACAAACCTCAACAAGCTCTATAACATAGACTCCTCACTTGCCTCATTCAAGTTAGAAATAGGTTCACAATCTTTGCTTGGGGGACTTGGTGGTTCCATGAGCAATTTTTGAAAAGTCACCATGCGTGGTAACTCAAGTCACGTACTATAACTTTTGGAGACGTTGAACGATGATTGCACGGGATTTGAGGCTATCAACGTTCAACTTTTCTAAAATGGTCAGCCATTGACGGCTGTATGTTGAGTGGACAGTACGGATATGCCTAGGACTTTACAGTGTATGCACATGTGCAATGGACAGGGATGGCAAGGACTTGAAATCATAATTTACATGCCCAAGATTGCATATTGTGGACAAATTTATGGCGATGGTTGTCTATTATTGTTGGAAGATTGATTAAATGATGTTGTATCTAAATGAGTTCATGTTATCTTACATAATGTCAAACTCCATCCCAAGTTATGATGCTATGTATTTTTCAAGATGCTTTGGCAACCTTGTTGTATTTTGGCATGCCACACACAAGTACTTTAATTCATTACTTTGTTGAAGCAACGAAAAGTGGACACATCAACCTCTCTCAAATATGAAAAAAAAAAAAAAAAAAATCCTCCCTAAAGACCCCTAGTGACAGTGCGACATGATTGAGGGGCCCCCACCTTCCCTCCAAGTGGATATGTCTTCTTCTTTGTTCTCACTACATTTGGCATCGGCCATAACGTTATTCAGTTGTTATCAAGCATTACATTCTATCGATATTTAATGAAAATACTTCAACTAATGCTTTAAGTTTATCAAGCTGAATCTCAGATAGCAGTCGTGGTAAGAGAATAACCATGATGTAGTCCCTAAATATTGTAGTATCTGACTTATTCCCGACCCCACTCACCCTCCATACCCAATTGGATAATGTTTTGTATCGTCTCCAAGAGAACAATAACAAAACCCTCACCGACGCGCCACATTTTAGCAAACTCCACCTCAAAAACAAATCGTGTTATATTTCCGCAGGTCTAATCTTAGCATAGTAAGGATTTGGTTCTATACACCTGGACCCCCCCTATAGATAAATCTCAAGAGATTTTAGATGCCTTGTTCAATAGATAATAGCACAGTGCTCAAATCCAAGTCTGTCAAGTTGTCGGTGCTGTGAGGGTAAGTTAATTATATTGCAGTCTGCACGCAATGAGGAAAAACCCAAATGCCCAGGTTCAAAGAACAATTACTTTAAAAACCTTCACTTCAATTGTTGTCTGGAGCACTGCTGCACCCACTCATTTTGTCTGTTAAAATTTAACATTGTTATTGTTCTTCTAAGACAAATGGGCCAAAAACACCACTGCTATTAAAAAGCAAACCGCACAAAATACGCCCACTTGGAGGCCATGAACCGACTGCTAGGTACAGATGAGCCGGTTGAGTTTGAGAAATCACAGCTTGAAGTTCGATACTTCAGGAAACTTACTGATCATTTTAGAGGAATCTATAGAATATACCTCAAATTAATGAATAAAAACCAAAAGTTCACAACATGTAATCGGTTGGACTTGGAAACAATAGGTTTTTGACCGATCATGCCCAAAAAACTCCCCACACACTGCTTGGGAATACGTGTCAATGTAATACGTATTATTTTGCTCGACCCAAACTTTGCTTGAGAGGCCGAACTCTTGGCACCATAACTTCCTAAAAGTGTTGCCACCTAGGCTCTTTTGGAGGCGACATCCTTTGGACTTCGGCCTTTAGTGTGAAGGCCGAGAGGATGGACTTTGGACATTTCTGCATTTTCATTGGTCCAAACGCTTCTCCTCTTGAAGTTTGGCCATAGTGTGAACCGGCCCTTAGTCTAGCCAACGACCCAATAGATCGTCAACCAAGGAAGACCTCCTAACCCACCAAAGGGGGATGCTGGGGCGAACCAACATGTACATTGGTTCCTTGGAGGCAAGGGTTTAGGCATCCAACAAGGAATGAGTGTATGGGTTGGTTCACCCTAATCCAAAGGGGGAGGGTACCCAAGGCCTAAGCATTCCTAATTTACAATTCCACTTTATCACCAAGAACCCTGACGACAAATAATCCCATAGGCACCCCATGTTTAGGGCCACTTCACACTATGGCCGAAGGTCAAGAAGCCGTTTATTTCTAGCAATCAGATTGCAAGAAACCAAGAATTTGGCCTCTTGACCCTTCACACTAGAGGCCAAAGTTCAAAGGCCGTCGCAATTTAAAATGCTTACATGGCAGTACTGTTTGACCAAGGCGACGGACTCTCGAAGGAAGTTTGGGTCGGACGGGAATGGAACCCCAAACTATGGTTGAGAGGCCATCGTTCTTTTTTTTCATAAAAAATCAAGCATTGACAAAATCTTGATCATTAGATTGGAGGGGTTGTTTTGGGCAGGGAATAAAGTGGGATGCTCCTTCTTCCTTTGGACTTTGGGCTTGACCTTTGGAGGCTTCACATTGTGCCTGGCCGAAGGCTCCAATTCCTATAATATATTGGCTATTTTTAGCCCATTTATTTGGACTATCAACAAAGTTTGGCCATTCAATCCCACGGCCTCTCAACTTGGACAGCCATAGTGTGAAGTGGCCCTTAGTCCAAGAACATCTTCTACATGTGGACAACATATAATTAGTTAAGTTAGAATATTCATAGTATATCGATCCCTTCGTAGTATTATTTTGTCTAATTAAGATAAGAGGCCCTTAAACATACATTTTAAAGCTTTGCACCCCACTTCTTGCACCTGATATCACTAAACACGCAACTACTGCAAGCTGATTAACAAATCCAACTTGTGCCCATGGCCGATTACTCATCATTTTTGGAGCTCATGTAGATATAGTTGTTAATTATTGATGTGAAGATTTTGTTTCTTCTTAAACGATTACATAAGTCCTCCCAAATTTGTTGAATATTTAGTTTAGAATAGTTTTAAACATGTGTCTTTTTGTTCTACTCCAAATAGTATCAAGGGTTCAAACTACTCTAATGGGTCCAATTGGAATGAAATGAGATTAATTTTAAAGTTCGTGAGGCCAAAAGGCTAATGGGCTTGAAACTACATTAGGATAGTTTTAAACCGGTTAATTTCCTAGAGTGATATGGCCTTCATCTTAATAGAGGGCTTGTTTTGAAACAAAGTCCCTTCATCCTTTCCCTTGACATCCCTAGTTTTTGGGGTGTGCTCCCTTGGTGGTTATATTCTTATCTTTGCAATTGAACGTGAGTCCTATAGCTTTTACATACAAGAAATAAACATACTAAAGCCCCTTCATCCGTGATTGATGAGTTTACCTCCATCCTCTGAAATCCAAGTTGGAGCTTTGTGGTGTTTGTGTAAACTCGTCTATTGCGGATGAAAGGGCTCTAGCAAAAGCAAACTCACAATCAAAACAATGTTCCAATACTAAAAGGACGCGTGTTACAATGGGATTGTGTGTGCTCATATTGAAAACAACATCATAGGTTCATTATGTAACATGATTGGAAGGGTCTATGTGCATGTTTCCTAGAGAGAAATAAAATCTTCACTTTGGCTTTGCTCAAACTTTTACATCACAATTTTGATAATGAAAATTGAAATGACAATCTTTGTGATTTACAATTGCTAACTAGATGAGACAATTCGTCATCCAATCCAAATGCCAAATTGTTTGTGAAGTTTGAAGTGGCCACAATGGGGCCGCATGCCTTAGACCAGGGCTAGATGCCCATCTCTTTGAGTTGATCCCCCACCACTATTACCCAGGTTAAGGGGGGTTTGGCAAAAACTTGACCCCCATAGGTATGTGGTTGATCTATCTCAAGTGGGTCTCCCTAGACTAATTTGAAGCCTTTGATGCTAATTTTGAGATCAAACATTCTAGAAGGAAAATTCTACATGCTAGAATAGAATCGATTGCATTTTCACCTTGGATATTAGTGGTGGTTGCCAAGTTCAAAGAGATAGATGCCTAACCTTGGTTGCATGCCTTAGGATACAAAGTATTGCATGATTTCTAGGCATGAATAAGAAGTTGAATATGTAATGTTTTGGTGTTCTAGTCGTGAGGAGAATGGTCACTCATTCACGTCAACAAATAGTGTAAAGATTCATTTTTTTATATATGTTTGTGTCGGTGCATACGCAATTTAAATTCTTATACAATGACGATCATGAGGATAATCCGAGTTGCACTGGTCATAGCTTTCCTGAGGTTAAGGAAGTTTGGCAAAAACTTGAACTCATAGGTTTGCGATTGATCCACCTCGAGTGAGTCTCCCTAGACTAATTTGAAGCCTCCGGTGCTCATTCCAAAATCAAACATTCTAAAAAAACATCTACATGCTAAAATAGAATTGATTGTGTTTTCACCTTGGGTATTGGTGGTGATTTGCCGAGCTCAAAGAGATAGACGTCTAACCCTAGCCACACGCCTTGGTATACAAACTATTTGCACTATTATTTAGGCCTAAATAAGAAGTCGAATATGTAGTGTGTCGGTGTTCTAGTCATACTAGGGGGAACGGGCACTCATTCATATCGACAAATAGTATCAAGATTCAATGTATTTTATGTAAATTTGTGTCGGTGCAATCACAACTTAAGTTATTATACGATGACAATCTGGAGGATGATCCGAGTTGCATTGGTCATAGCTTCAGTTGGCTGTTATTAATGTGTTCCTTAAATAATAAAGCAATCATAGAGTGGGCTGCCACTCCCTCGGATTAAATTAAAAAGCACCGTTGAAGAGATGATCTGCGGCAAATTTTGATGAAAATCTTTAACTGTGATTTTGTAACTGGCATCGAGGATGCGGTGGGCGATGGTTTTTGCACATAAGATACACATAAGTTACTTAACCCCTAAAGGCCAAAGAAAAATTGTTTCAAAATCATTTTAAACAATTCAATCCTATTCAAAAGTTTTCTTGAAAAAATTGGCATATTTATCATAGATTTGACTGTACATATGAAATTTTTATAGAGTGGAGATTCTTCACACAAATTATTAGTTGTCAATGTATCCAAAATCACAATGTTATGATGGAAATGTGTATGTTGGTATTGTTAGCATTGGTGATTGTCCGCACAAAACCATATGCCTCGACCTTGAAGGTTTAAGTTGATTATCTCACATACGTGACATTGGCTTCTCCACAAAATCGACATTCGGTCATAACAGAGTTAAGATGTCTAAAGAATGTTGTAACTTCAAATATAGACTTGATACACGTTGACCAATACCAATGTGTGAACAATTGAGTATCATCGCCACTCACATCATTGTCCAGGTCGTAAAGAGTCAAAAGTTGGTGACTTAAGATAAAAGACTTTCCATTTTCAATGTTTGAATGTTGTTTATACTAAAATATAATTTGGTATGCAGTACTTGAGATTATATCCATGCATTTGAAAGTTAGATTTAACATCTTGATACGCCAAAACACCATAAATAAGAATCAAATATGAATGTTTTAAAACGTTCAATTCTACCAAGTGAATATATTTTGTTACAAGGTAAGATTTAAAAAGAAGAAGAAGTAATACATAACATATTTTGTAGAAAAGAAACAAATGCACTCATGTTTAGAAATGGTGGCTACAACAACTAGATATTGCATTCTTAAGAGAATAGTACTTTGGATTCCTTCACATACTTCATTGTATTCAAATCATGGTTTTTAAGCAAGAACAATTAGGCGACATCCTCACCACCACCATCTCTTTCATTGCATATAGATAATATTGTTGTTTTTTACCACATATTTTATAATTTTGTTGTTTTTCCATTCTCTAGCACAACTCCACATCATGCTATAATGAAGCATGTGTGCATTTCTAACTCCACCATCCTTCGCACATGTAGCTACAAGATGCTTAGCAAACAATGCTAATTTCTTTGCTATTGCATAATCGAAATCCTTATGAGATTTTATTTATTTATTTATTTATCTTTCATCCTTCTCTTGCATATTGCTTCTAAACATGACCTTGGAGTTTAGGAATGACGTGTCGACAATGTGCATGAAAAGACAATGCCACCAATTGTGGTCTTTGTCACAAATGTTGAGGTATCATCACCCCTTCTACAACCCATGCCCTCATATCCTCTTGAAACCACCTATGTTGGAGGTTGTTGAGCGTAGGGTCCACGAAATCGAGATGCAAGCCACTACAAACTTCATTGTACAAAGTTTTGTTGATTTCTCTCTCATCATCTGCATAGTCAAGAGAAATTTCTTGTACTTTGAAGTATCTCATGTTTGACACTCCCACAATGGTATAAAAGAAGGCATTAGAGATATCATGTGTCATCCAATTTTTTTGGATTAGATTAGCCAATTCTTGAATTTTGATGATTTATTAGTTAAAATCTGCTTTTGAACCTTAATTTAATTTTTAAAAACCTTGAAATTAGTCAATATTCAATAAATAAAAGTGTTAGTTGCTGCTAAGTTAAACATATTGGCCATCGGCAAGGGTCAAGATGAGTTTTACTAAGGAGACAATGGACATGGTTGTGAAGCCCTTCCTCTATTGTTTGACTTTCAATTTTACTTGGCTATGACCATCTAATCATTATAATCTCGAGGCAATTCTCTAGATTCTTGAGCGAAGAAGTTTCATAATTGTCCTAGCGGATTCAATAACACAATGGTCTTCATGAATGCTAGGGTATGATGTCATATTTTGGGTCATTATCTTTTATTGGATGTGATATATTGACGGATATGAAAGATTAATGTGCTCATTCTAGAGAAGATAATGTAGAATTGAGTTAGGTGTGTAATATGAACCATTGTCTTAATACATTGCATGGTGTGAAGTCCATGTTCGAAGATTCAGCGTCTTGGGGATCATAATCAAACTGATAAATGAATCTTGAAGCTTGTGTGACCCCTGAGAAGCATGTCAATCGTTTATGTTGGAAACTATGTTATTACCATAGTATGAAATCGAACGATCAAGGTATGAAATTCAAGAATGGACGGTGCACAATCTATATAATAATTGTGTATGGTGAATTGTCTATTGTATGTGGTCTATGTGCCATGCAAATTATCTTGTGAAAATTGAATGTCTATTTTAGTAACTCTCAAGAAGGCAGTAAACACCATAGCCTATGATTATGATACACATAAAAGAGTTGAAGGGAGATTGATAGGTGAGAAGCCTTTGTGTTATCATAAAGTTTATTTCCAAATTATGGTTCGTTCATGGCACATAGTTGTGTGAAATTGATAATTCATATATTGTTGGAGTTTATATTAGGAATGAAGAATCGCATAAGCACTAATTTGATTGAGCAGAGAGCCAAAGTATGAAGCTCTGTACTATGGGTGGTTGTCAAGTGAGAAAGTAATTGTGTGAATTGAAATTGCTCATTGGAAAATTGAGTTAAACCATAGCCAAGAGGATTATTACATAATATTTGTATCAAAGAGGAGATTGAGAAGGGCCATAAGCAAAGAAAGATCGCAGACGAAGCTTGGAAGTTAGGAGCGACAACCTGTCTACTGTCTCTTGGAAAACGAAGAGTGGAAGAAGCTAGGCTGACAATCAATCACGTGGCAAGGAGAAGAGAAAATACCCCAGGCAATTACAAACGATCGATGTGAAAGTTGTCAGACATGTGAAAACATGTCTTGGTCTATAGTTATGGAAACATACATGATGTTGTTCTCTAGTTGGTCCGGATACGAACAATGGCCGGATTGACTCTCACTAAATTAAAGATAAATTAATGAACTCCTCAACCCGCATGGTTTTTACTGCAATATTTTTTGATTCATTAAATTATCAAGTAATAAAAGAGGGATCATTTCTCATATTGGGGTGCCTTTGGTCTTGATTACATGTGGTGACTGATACTCAAAAAGACTATTCATGAGCTTATACTCCTTGCATTGAAATTCATGATTTAGCGAGCCATTACTACTAGATTATGGTTGGATGTAAGGGAGAGACCATGCAATTGCATGTACTGCACTGAGTAATCCTCATAATGCACTCCTTAATTTCATTTTATATCTTGGAATTGTCATGTGAACTTGAATCGAACATAGCTTTGGTATGCAAATTTTTGTCTAAAACCCATTTTGACCCATCAATTAACCTAGTAATGACACTTAGATTTCAAATTGACACGTACTTAGCCTTCCCCGTGTGGATTTCCTTGAGTGGAACCCAATAATTAAAAATACTCATCTACATCTTACATGATAATATCATTAAGATTCATCATGATCTTCTATATTGAAGTTGCATGCTGGACATCTATGCCTGTAGATCTCAAGGGTATCATCCAAGTCAGGTTCAGATAGAATTGCCCGCTTTTGCACATATGGAATAAAGTCATGGAAAGACAACACCTAAGTGTTTCTTCATGTAGAAATGCGCCCATTGAGGGCCCTTTAGAAAATGTTGCTATGAGAGAGACTCACATGATTGTTCAAACCAACCTTCTCAAACTTCGCATACTCCATTTTCTACTTGTTCATGTCCTCTGCGGAGACATTATGATGCACAAACTCAAAATGTTCCTACCCATTATCCTTCATACAATACCCAACCATCCCAAGAAATGTATGCACGCCCTCATCCCTCAATCTCTTACAAGAGACAACATGGCTCGCATCCCATCCAAACAAACCTTAATTTTCTTGTTCAACACCGGCAAACTCATGAAATTCCCCTTGACCACCACTTAATAATGATGTGTGTGCCAATGTCCCACTCCTCTCTACATAACACAATCCAATGATGCATTTGTCCTCAATAAACTTCCTCAAATTCACAAGGAACCCAGTGTCTGCATTCGTTCCTCCCATGGCAATGGTCACCAAAGCCTTGAAATACTTGAGGCATGCATGAGTCGTCTCTTGTGCTTAAGAGCGAGCTAGAGTACACGCATCCTCCGAGGCATGGCAAAAAATACACAAGAAACACAGCTACACACCGGCAAACACAAAATCTAGTGCAGACATAAACAAACAACATTACACAACAAACGGAGCCGAGAAACCATCATTTTGCTTATTTATGGAGTTGTATTTAGTACCTCTAAATACCGCAACACATACTAAAAAAGCTGCACCCTACCCTCAACCGGGTGACCCACCCAACCAGTGAACCTACAGTTGCCTCGAGCAGTCATAAAGACTCATGTTTAAAAGAGATTGGACTATGATTTCAAATACAATAACTACTCTACACTCAATAGAGAACACACAATTGGGAGGATTTACGTATCCAGTTGAGAAATCAAAAAGCGTGCATTTCCAATAACCTAAATAAGGTCCGATTTTCAATCCGGTTTTAGTAGATGTTTCATTGTAGATTTACTAATGCAACATGAGTTTTGTTGTGTAAATCCGACTGATAGAAGTTGGAGAACATGAAAAAATGAATCAAATAACACCCACATGCCGTAACTGGATAATCAGTGTAGAAGGAGGCATCAATATATGAGATTGAAAGGGTCCGATTGAACACCAGTTTGGGCAGGTAAGTTAATAACTTCGTCACTGTACTAAGTGTTATGTGTTGCTATATTTGTTAACCGATATTATCATATTTTTACAAACTAAGTTACATCATATTCTTCGTTGTGTATAATAACTACTTATGTTATTTGGATAAAAATTGATAATCTTAGTAAAATGTTACAATAATACTTAATTCCGAAGGCAACCCACACTAAAAATTATACAAAATAATGTACCTAGAAAGAGCAATACATGTTAAGTTCGGGCACCCAGTAGGTGACAAGAGGTGAGGCCATTGGATATTTACCTTTAGGGTTGGCTTACACCATGGACCATGAAGTCGTACCAATGGAAGATGATCTTTTTCCATGGTCCGACTTGATGGTCCAACTTTCATGCTCTGATTTCCTTAAAAAAAACCCATTCACAAAAGCCTACGGGCCCCTTACGAGGTGTGAACCGAATGTGGACCAAGAGGACCGACCACGCACCAAAAAGTGAATGTGTTGATTTTCTTTCTAATACGCATCCAAAAAGGGCAGTTTTGGAAAAAAAATAATCAAAATTGACCATTCTTTTGTCTTCTCTCTTGTCTTGTCTTGTCTTCATCTTCTCTCTCTCTCTCTCCCCCCCCCCCTCCCCAAAAATAAAACGATAATAAAAATTAATTAATTAATTAATTAATTACATCATTACATCATTATTTGCCTGCCATGGGCCCTCTTGCCTTTTGTCTGCCATAGGCCCTCGCCTTTTGTTTGTCATAGCGCCTCTTTTGCCTCCCACCGCAAAACCCATTGAACCGTGTCAGTGAATAATGAAGGCCTTAAAATCACGTCTTTCGGGGACCTCAAACTCCATAATCCCTCTGACATTCCTTCCCCTACGTGGAAGTAAGTAAGTAAAACCGAAGTGATCATCCGGAGACGAGTTCAACAGCCATCCACACATATTGTACACAGGGCCGGGCCGGGCCGGGCCTTGGGACCAACTTCATGGTCCCTGGTGTAAACAAGCAGCCTCTTCTATATTAGCCTCAACTCTTGTTTGGTGGAGTAAAAGCACCTCCCGGAGAAAAGGGGGGGGGGGGGGGTCGCCGGGTGGATGGAGATTCCCGGGGGCTGCAATGAGGGCCTCGGAACCGCTCCGGCCACCGTGAGCCACACGTTTTTTCGGCGAATGCGGGCACGCCATGTGGCAATACGGGCGGTGCGGGGGGGGGGTGGGGAGTCATCAGTCTGTGGCTTATTAGTGTTGTAAAGCAGGGAGTGCCTGACACCGTGCAACTAACTTGCTTGCGGAGTTTGAAACTCCGGAGTGGCCAGCCAGGAGTCCTTTTGCAGTCTATTGGCAAATACCTGTACTAGCCTATCATTGCTCACGGCTTCAATACTCGTGCTCCCTGCCAAGTTCAATTCCATTGAATTCCAAGGAGCAGTGCCTGGGGAGAATTTCTTCGGGTCGTTGGTCGATCGGTGCTATGGCCGGGGAGAACCGGCGCTTAGTTACAGATGAACCGGTTGGGTTTGAGAAATAACCGGTTGGAGGTGGAGGCTTGAGGAGGATTGCCGATCACTTTAGAGGAATCTTGTGGAATATACCTCAATTTAGTGTAGGAAAACCGAAGGATGTCAACATGTAACCGGTTGGACTTGCAAACACTAGGGTCTCAGCTGAGTAAGCCCAAAATCCTCCCCGATCACTCGATCGGTGGTTGGTTATGCTAATGTTTTCAAGTGCAACGTGTTACATGTTGGCATCTTTCGGTCTTTTCGGCTTCACTGGATTGGGGTTTTGTTCTATGAATGTCTCGAGAACGATCGATATTTCTTGAAGTCTTTTGAGAACTTCAACTGGTTATTTCGCAAGCTTAACATGTTCTTTTGTAACTACACTAAATAGTCTTGGTAGTGTGGGTGGAAAATTAGTATGGGGATAATTAATGTGGACCACATTAAGAAGGTGGAATCAGCGTGCGTGCAAGACTCGCGGTCTTTTCCCAAGTCTTCATGAAGACTTCGGACCAACACATTCTATATTAGTTGTAGGACAAAAAAAAAGCACGAAATAAAATGATCACCCACATTCATTCTCTAGAAGAAAATAAAAATTGTGGCCCATGCTAATTTTCTCCGAGAAATTTAGCATGGGTTGAAAATTAATGTGGCCCACATTAATTCTCATCATAAGAATCATCGTGGGCTCTAGAAAATAGTGTGGTCCACAGTAATAGGGCTATTTGGTGTAGTAGATGGTTCTCCCCATTCGTTGTCAAGAAACCACTTCCATGGGTGAATGGTCACAACACGTACCAAGGAGGAGGGCAAATCGGGGTTTGGGGGGGGGAGGAGAGGAGAGGGTGAAGATGTTGATCATTATTATAGAGACCATAGATTGCCATTTTTAGTCAAATCAACCTCTAAATTTGTGTTAGATGTTTATGATTAGTTTAGTGAGGTGAAATTGGAATAAATCAACAACCAACCTATGAGGGGTGGGTAGGTCGTTGTTTATTATTGCCCCCTTTGGTAGATGTTAGGAAACCAAAGCGCACCACAACCAGCCAACATTTTTTCATTTTATAATTGAATCTAAGATGACTATTGGAGGGTTGTAGTAGAACATGTGGGTGGATGAGTGAAGGAGGGGTTAAAGTCGGGGGCACCACATGACAACCACCAATTGTTTGATGTTGCCGGCCCACCATCCATGGTCGAAATTCGGCAAAACCAAGGGTTGGGATTGCAAATCGTGCTTTTGATGTAGATCGATGTGGGGATGTATAGATCTGCCCAAGCGCTGAAACTTTGGCTACGGACAACGATGAACTTATATTATGCAAGGTGGCAGCAAGTGGGTGTTGGGTTAGCTCAACCCAACACCTTCTTTTTTTGAAACATACTTGTTCCCTTGTCAACCTATTCTAGATTGATGCAATCGGGTCTTTTTAGCCCAATTGATTTTGAGTTCAAGCCAACTTAAAACCGACCTCACTTTCTTTTCAACAAAACCAATACAAAGAGAATTTCGAGTGTTCCTGAAGACAACCCGCAAGACAAAACCATCCCATCATGAATTGCCTATGCAACACCATACCGTGCATTTTTTTAGTGAAATTACTATCAAACATCTGTATATAATAGAGCTTGTAGTGATGGTGAGAGTCTATGTAAGATGGACACATGTCCAACTAGCTTTCTTTTCTTTTCTTTTCTTTTTGAGACAGAAGGCCAAAGGCCAACGCCAAATATTCTAGCTTTTCAAAGAACGAGGGTCACATCATAATTTCTATCTTATGACAAACATGTGACAAAAGAAAAAAAGAAACAAATGTGGAAAGGTCGGCGACTACAACTGCAAAAGGTGGGCATGGAGGGGGAACCTAGGGGGAGGTGGTAGGCATGACATGGACAACTTAATTTAAAATACTTTTTTCTTTTCTTTTGCTTTGAAGCACTCTATGGGGCATGATCGTGCATCACAAGGGGCTTATGAGCACGGGCATGGGCATACATGCATACAGTAAGTATGCACAAGCATGGGCATACGGGTGCATGGGGTTGGGTTCATTCAAGATATTAAATCAAATGCATAGATGCAATGGGCTAGGATGACATAGGTTCAAGCTAGCACCATACATACAAGGGGTTGTGCTAGAACAAACATGACCACTAGTACCCAGACCTAACCTCACCATCCAAATAAAACAAAAGCATATTAATAAGACCCCTAATAAAAGCAACCATAGCACGAGGATGGAAAGTCAACACCCTGATCATAGTCACCATAGGAGTAAGAGGCGCCTTACATACAATATGCATAAACCTCATAGAAAATCTACACATCCCCACATCGATAATCAAAAACCCATTGAAAGCAATGCATTGAATAGCCATCAAATATCTCACCTACCTTGGCCTAAACAAATAAATTTTAGAGAGTAAAAATGAACCGATGTTCCCCCCTGCCCCCCCCCCCCACAACACACACACACACACAACATCACATAGGGATGAATGCCATTCTAACACAACAATTAGATAGAGACCACTCACCACAAGGTAGGAAGTAAATCCTACTTTGTACGAAGGGGACTCTTGAACATGATAGGGCCAATGGGCTCAAATTCACATCAATAATAGTTATTGGTGTTAGTGTTTCTTTGTTTCTTTGTTTCTTTGTCTTCTCATAAGAAGGGGAGAAGGTTTATCGTCAGATTCACTGAATCTTTTGTAAGACCTTGGGGATTAGGTTATTTTTTGGGGGTCCTACCACATTAAACATATGTGGTCTTATTTCAAGAATTAATTTACATACCACGGGGGGGTCACACCCCCTTACATTTCATAACCACGTGCGATAAAATTTTGCTATCCTATATTACATGCCATAGATAATTTTTAAAATTATGATATTTTTTCTACATACACATAACCATTGATAATATCTTTTGTATATTGTTTTGAAATTTTTAGTCATCTTCATTTTTTGTAGTAATTTTTTTAGTTCAATGTTGCGTCATTCTAGTTAGAAACGGTATGTTTTATAAAAAAAAACAAATCATCAAATTTGGTTACCAATTTTTACTATGTAATAGATACTATGTATATCTACTCATTAAAAAAAAATCATAAACTTTTGAACCATTTTGGTGATGCTTTATGTAAAAAGTAGATTTTGTTTTATCGCACGTGGTGTTCAACTTGACAATGAAGTGCACCCCCCGTGTTACATACATATGTGTGTCAATAAAACCCATATTAAATGTAGCTTCTTTAATGAAAAAAATTGTGTTCTTATTGAACCCATAAGATTCTTCAATATATGACACTAAACGATAGCAGAGAGATGTCCGCGAATCAAATCTCCAAGGTATATATGTTTCTAAGATTTCCAACTAAATCTGAATAGCTCAGGGTGCTTTCAAAGTAGACTTGCATAAACCCCTTCACATGGTGCATTTTCCAATGGTGACATGAACCTCTTCAATTTGGAGAAAGAGTTGATTCATTCAGACATGGCCCTGAGTACCAATGACAAGTCCAACTAAAATTAAGCATTCATCATCCCAAAACTGAGCCATGTGGACTTGGAATTAGTGTGTTTTGTGATGCACTTTGCTACCCCTGATACACTATTGATTTACTCATAGATGCATGAATGTGTATTGTACGTATTATTTTATTCCCAATCAAACTTACTTTCCGTACGTTAAGGTTGTGTTCACATTAGGGCCTAGGTCCAAGAAACTTGGGATTCAAATCACCTTTTAATGGACTTCATTTTTGGACTCAAGATTTGATTCTCAAACTCGTAGTTCTTTCTTGAGTGGGAATGTCAAGATTTGGCAAGAAAGTGATGCCATATCAACAACATTTTACTTTTTAATATCTTGGACCCGTGCCCTAGTGTAAACTCTTTGGGTCCATAATTTAGCTCTTGACTAGTAAGATCACTCAAGTTGGTGTTTCTTTGGTCTTGGACCCTAGTGTAAACCTACCTTTACGCATGTCTAGTAACCGGTTGACCTCAACGTATTCTAAAACCTTTTCTTCTCTTCTTATATCATTTCTACTTTGACCAATGTCATGTGAATCGTGGTACTTGGTGCTGAGTTGCCATTGGTTATTTAGCTACTATTAAAAATTCAACGTGGTTATAAACTTGGTTGCAACGGAGTGATATGGTATAAGGTATGCAGGTGGTATCAATTAACTTTCTTAATCCGACACCTATATTTGATTGGTGTGTGCTTATGTAGGATCAAAGAACAAGCATCATAAAGACACATGTTTGACAAAGTTTGGACTACGTCTTCAAATTTGATTAACTATTTCACACTCAATAGTGAACTTAATCAAAAGAATATTCGGTTAAGGATCAACGAACATGCAATAATTATGATAATTATAACTAAGTTAGGGGAGGTCCAATTTTCAATATGACTTTTGTTGATACTTCATCATAGATTTGCTAATGTAACACAAGATTTGTTATGTAAATCTAACCGGTAGAAGTTGGAGAACGTGAAAAATGAACCGAATACACCCACATACCTAGGCTCTATTCAGCTTCTCTCCTAACAATTCTTCTTCCCCAGCCCCATAAGGCCAAAATCCACAAGATCATCTGGCATGTAAAAGTTGTGGTAGTGAACTCCCTTGATAATACAAGTGTGCCCAAAACATGAATCACTCAGGATATTTTGAATAACCTGACAAAATTGAAGATCTTCAGTAAGAATTTCAAAGCATTTCCAAGCTGACTTTGTAAGTCTAGATTGAGAAATTTTTCATTAAAGAAAGCTTATAAGAACAACTGCTTGTAATATGATCATATTGCCCAAAACTAATGAGAGCTCTCGATACTTGGAAGTTGACAACGGAGGGAAGTTGTTACACCTGGGAGTTGGGATGAAGATGTTGTAAGGCCTTAGGGCAAGCCCAGTGACCCTGCATCTGCATTTGCACTTTTTCATCCGCGATGCAGATGCAGATGTAGGATATTGGCCCAGTCACCCTATTATTTGCTAAAATTGGATGTAAAATAATACAGGAAGTGCAGAACTCCCTGCATTTCGTCGAGATATGCAGGGAGCCTGCTATCAGCTAAGGACAAACAACTTCATGGCGGCTTTTAACTAAAGACAACTCAATATGGTAGGGTCCTAGTGAATGATGAAATAATTCTAGTTACACACAAAATTAGGGATGAGTTTGAGAAATAACCAGTCGAGGTTTAGGGTAAACTAGGAGATTCTAGTTACGTGCAAATTACGGATGAGTTTGAGAAATAACTTGTTGAGGTTTAGGGTAAACCAGGAGATAATTCTAGTTACGCGCAAAATTAGGGATGAGTTTGAGAAATAACAGGTTGAGGTTTAGGGTAAACCAGGAGATAATTATAGTTATGTGCAAATTACGGATGAGTTTGAGAAATAATCGGTTGAGGTTTAGGGTAAACTAGGAGATAATTATATTCACGTGCACATTATGGATGAGTTTGAGAAATAACCGGTTGAGGTTTAGGGTAAACCAAGAGATAATTATATTCACATGCACATTACGGATGAGCTTGAGAAATAACCGGTTGAGGTTTAGGGTAACCCAAGAAATAATTATAGTTACGCATGAAGCATGGATGAGCTTGAAAATAACCAGTTATAGTTTAGGGTAAACCAGGAAAAAAATACTAGTTAAGCATGAAGCACATATGAGTTTGAGAACTAACCGGTTGAAGTTCATGACTTCAGAAAACTACAAATCATTTTAGAGGGAATTCTGATGAAAGCAATGCAGAATGAGTGGCAGTTTTGCCTGGGTCTGCATCTGCATTCTGGATGGAGGCCACTTTTCATTCCCGGATGCAGATGCAGATCCAGGAACGACTGGGCTTGCTCTTAGAACCCATCCACCACAAGGTAGATAGTAAATCCACCCTGCATCAAGGTGACTCTTGAGTAGGTTAGGGTCAGATTCACATCGGATTGCCCGAAGTCGATTTTTCTATTTTTTTGGGTCTAAGACCTGCATGCCTTATTTCAAATCAAATGTTCATGCACTAATCCTAGCCCTTTGAGAAGGATGTAGGTGATAAGCACCTTCAACATTTTGGTGACACATGAGATTTTTTATAAACATTCAGATTGATAGAAAGATGATATGTGACATTTTGCTCAAATTTTTAATAAATTTGTGTGGAACTTGCTTATCGCCTACGTTATGTTAGCCCCAAGCTTTCTTGTCTTAAAGGGTTTGGCATCCATGAAAGCCCAAGATCTGAACATGTCGTGACTTCCTCTTAAGCGATTTTGACTAAAGTTCTCTAGCAATTTCCAAAGATTTACTTGGACCCACTTAGTCAGATTCCATCCTCAATGTTTGTTTGAACGTAGTCTAGGTTACATTTGGACCATGTATGACATCGAGGGATCCTCTAATGAAAGCCAAATCCGTTGAATCCAGGCACTAGACGTAATTGAGTGCGTATGTGGCAAGGCTTGTAGTTAAACAAAAACACTAAACAAAAAGAAAAAGAAAAAGAAAGTAAAGTGGAATGATGAGATTTGACTCGAGGTCCTAGGCTCAGAATACATTATTCATTCTTATTATTATTATTATTATACAAAAACACTTCCAGAGCCAATCCAACCATCGAAAATCGTTGTGGGAGCTGAAAGTGCCCTCAATAGAACCACATACCTTATCTTACCTTACATTTTCATAGAGAGAGGCCGTAAGTTCCAAGGTTTGGACTTGTAGGTATTGCACAACGCATCACAACCATGTTCATGAACTTCAACTCTTACATCCCTCGCATCTCAACTCCGATTTTGAAACTTGAAAAAAAGCCAATCCACACGATTGAAACGTATTCAACTATACAAAACAATTCCAGAGCCAATCCAACCGTCCAAAGTGTTTGTGGAGTTGAAATTGCCCACAACGGGACACGTACTTTTCACTCCGCCTTAAGTTACATATTGAAGGAAAGATTGAGAGAGAGAGAGAGAGGCTGTAAATTTCAAAGTCTGGGCTTGTGGGTGGGTACTGCTGCATAATAACACATCACATTCCAGGACAGCCAGATTCATGAACTTCAATGCGGAGAGAGAGGGAGGTAGTAATTAAGGGTAGTAATAAAGAAGCCATATATATAAAATAGGTGTTATAAGTATGTGTCCTGGCTGTAGGATGCGGATGTGTTGAAGTTAGTGCGCAATTTATGTGAGAAAGCTCCTTTTGTCCACATCTCGGGGCTGTACAATTGGGTACTGCATTGGGGCGGCTGCATTCAATACCACAGGCTCACAGCGCGCGCAGGCAGGCAGCAGGAGGGTGCAATTGTAGGAGCCCTAAGTTATTGAGTGAGCTAGATTTGAGGGAGGATGAGGCAGTGTCCTCGGAGATTTTTGGGCACACTTTATCGGTCCATATTCTAGTGTTACTTTTTAAGTCCAACCGCTTTACCATGTTGTGATATTTCAGGGTTCCTTTAATAATAGAAGGAGGCGTATTCTACAAATCCCTCTAAAATAATCGGTAATGTTCTGGAGCAGTGCCCGGGAAGTTTTTGGGCATATATATATGTATAGTCGGCCAAGATCCTGGTGGTTCTAATTCCAGCCGGTTACATGTTGACATCATCTTCCGGTCAGTGATCCGGCCAGGGCATAAAATTGACACCCTGGGGGGTGTATTTTGCTTCCTAGAGTGTCCTAGGACACCCAAATCTCAAACATGGTGTGCCCGAGGACACCCAAAAATCCTACAAGGGTGTCCTTTTTACACCCAAAAAAATTTCAGGGTGTCCCCTATACTTGTAGGGCCTATCAGTAGATACCAAATTTGTGGCACAATTTTTGGACATTTCTAGAGGTGGTGAGATCCATTTTCAAGACTCTACAGGAGTGGTGCATTCACATATATTGCATTATGCACCATTGCCTCATGCAATTGAGTTTGGTGGTGATGGTACCCTCCATGGGTGCAAGGTGATTGCACATGCCTATGTAGTTAAGGTGATAGAATCATTGCAGCAACGATTTCCTGATTTGAAGCTCTTCAATGCAGCTAAGCTATTTAGCCCTGTCTGTTTTTCAACAAACTTGACACTTCTTCATTGAATTGCTCGTTTATGGCTTCAGAGTTTCATTGACCACTTCTGCACTAATGGAGGGAATCTTTTTGATGAGCGTGGTTTAAAATCATAGCTTCGAGGTTTTTTGGATACACTTCATATTTCATGTGGTGGTCTTAAAATGCACCAAGCTTGGATGGTTTATTCTTCCAATTTGGACTATGTTGGAAGATATCCTCATATGACAAAGTTGTGGCAAGCTGTTCTTGTAATTCCTGCTAGTACAGCTTCTTGTGAGAGAGGATTTTCTACTCAAAATCATATTAAATCTACTTTACGGTGTAGTTTGGTATTAGAGACTTTGGAAGCACAAATGAGAGTTGCAATGGCAAAAATCCCCATAGAGGCCATTGACTTTGAACAAGTATGGGTAAAGTGGTGTGCTATGAAAGGCCGCCGCTTGTAGGTTTGATTTGCATTGCAAGTTATGATATGTAGTGATTTTTTGATTTTTAATTGAGATTTTGAAATGATATTATATATTTTTCAAAATTGTACCTATTTTGACAAAAAAAAATTTAAGAGAAATTTATGAGGACACCCAACAATTGGAGCAGGGTGTCCTTGGGACACCCAAAATTTGGGACAGGGTGTCCCTTGGAAATTTGGCTAGGGTGTCAAATTTATGGCCTGGATCCGGGAGATTTTTGGGCATAACCGGTTGAGATCCTAGTGTTTGCAAGTCCAACCGGTTACATGTTCACATCCTCTGGTTTTCCTTTATTAAATTGGGGTATATTCTATAGATTCGTCTAAAGCAATCGGCAATTTTCCTACAATCTTGAACTTCAACCGGTTATTTCTCAAACTCAGCCGGTGCGTTTGTAACTAACTGCCGGTTCTCCCCGATCATTGCTTCCGGTGTTGCTTTATTCACTTGAGGTAAATTCCTTCTATAGATCCCTCTAAAACGATCGCTAATCCTCTGACGTCTCGAACTTCAACCGGTTGTTTCTCAGACTCCACCGGTTCATCTGCAACTAACCACCGGTTCACCCCGAGCCCTGTTCCGGAGGTCTTTGAACTTCAACCGGTTCATGTGTAACTCGCAGTCCTCCGCTCATGGGGCTGAAGTTAACGAAGCCTCAACTAATAAGTAGTGCCACTACTAATGTAGAGGGTATGACACCACTGGGGATTGGTGCGAAGGGAATACACCGCTTATCTATTGATGTCAGTAAGAAAAAGTACTGTGCTTTGTTCTGAGTCCAACGTCCCTCCAAGGGACAAGGAGGCCAGCAAGAGCAGCAGATAAGTTAGATAGTGGAAGCTCCAGGAGGACCAAAATCCACTGTGCCCGATCTCCCACAGTCTACGGTGTCGCATGCGCATGCCACCTCTCATATGTGTACTCTTATATATTAGGGCCAGTTTTCCACTACAGCCAAGCAAGGGCCCTATGATGTGTCCATTGTATGTGAGTTTGATGTGGTCACGGACCGTCAAGTGTTTGGGCTCTCAACCGAACATTAGTTCACTACTACCTTATGCATGTGGGTTCTTTAACGCAACCCCTACTTAATCAGATATAATGAATAAAGGGATTTCATCATACTTTGAAGTGGCATGGGCTTTTGTGGTTTTTTTTTTGTTAAACCCACCTCGTTTCTTTGCGATGGGTTCAGTACAAAATGCACTTCACCATGAAATATGCCTACACTCGTATATCTACTTAAATAGGGCTAGGTCACACTATGGCCAAGGAGTGTGTGCATGTCCATGGAATGTGAGGAGCCTTGAATCTCGTCCGAAGGCCATGCTGCGGAAAGTTGATATTGAATTTTATGTGGCCGTGGGCCTTCAAGTGTAGCGTCAACGTATACACGATTGGGCTCTCAACCGAATGCCATTTCATTACCGGTCTATTCATGTGGGTCTTTTACACAATAAGTTATAAATGAATCAAAGATTTTGAAGCATGGTCTCTTGGTTTTGAATTTTATTTTTTTTATTTTTTTTTGGAGGTGGGTTCGATACAAAATCCAGTAGGCCATGAAACATTATGCAGTGCATGCCAAGTGGGGTTTCATTATGTTTTCTAATCCATTTAACATCTTTGGTCCCTTAGGCCCTCAAGTTCTATTGTAATATGAATTGGAATGGCCTCAAGGTTTTCTACCTATGAGAGATCTTAGATTTCAATGGTCGAGGACCCTCAAGCTCTCTTGTGTAAGTGCCCTTCACCTCAAAAAGGTGGCCATGCTACAAACTGCCTCCTCTTATCACCACTACTCGGAGCATCTCCATTGCTGCCACCACATCTCCCTCCACCACTACTTTAGAGGGAGCAAAGGCATAACAATCTTTACGACATCTCCTACACTCGTCGATGTAGGTTTAGAGGGACTAAGACAAAAAGGGCACATTATTTTCATGTATGAATATAAAAGGTCGTCCATCACGGTCAATGCTACAAAGCGCTTCCTTCATAGAACTTCATGTTGTATATTGACCTTTGCATAGTTACTTCATTGATGTTACCACACACATAAATTATCTTGCACGTTTCTCGGACTATAATATTATGTATGAGGAAAACCCTTTACATATGCCTCAAGGGCGTTGTTCAATCAATCAACACCTATCTTGATTGGGTGTCTATTGATACTTGATTCATTAGCATTAATACCTCTCTCCTATGCCAAAAAGGTTTAGTTTTAATTTTAAAACAACGAAGGATCTACATCATGGTCAAAGTGAAAAAATATCATGGCCACATGACATGACTCACATGCAAACTTGCGATTGCACTATTGTGAAACATAAGCACTCTTGAAGAAGGATTCTCTCTTATATGTGCACACACCCGTCTTCATTTTTCAAGCAATTAAAGGTAGCAATGCCAACCATGTGTTTGAGAGTCATTTTCCCTTATTGATGCTAACAACTAACCACATGTTGTTGCCAATGCACTTTCAAGTAACTCATCCTCCCAATGATGGTTATTAGACTAACCTAAAGACACTTCACACTTTTGTCGGGTTACGTCCAACAAAAAGGGTCACACTCATCTACCTTACAAACCCAACCTCTCATATCCATTGCAATTGTTCACATCTCCCCATGATCTACTTAGCACTCATGGATTGTTATTTATTGATAAATTTTAATTGTTTAGACAATACTCCTAAATGGATCTTTTCCCACTATCGGGAATTATATTATAATGAACTTTATGATGGGGAATCTTTTGAATCCCCATGACCATACTTTCTTCTCGAACCTTACACGTAAATCACTAGAATCTAGTTCCATGGTAGATGGCATTGCTTGGAGATTGTGAAAGCCACAAGGTCCATAAAGGTTGAGATCGAGTTGGGATCATTGTTCAGAAATCGTCGATGGCATCATCTAGTGCTATTGGTGTTGCTTTACCAAGGGTTTTATACATCATTTAGCTGAACACAAACTTGAATATCAAATGTTGAGAGTGCTCACATCTTAATCACACAAACTTGAGTACCAAATGTTGAGACTACACGAGTCTCAATCTATAAATTTTAAATACCCTTTCATATAAAGCATGGGCAAACACAACTAAGGCATGTGGGAGTTCATCCATTTACTTCTCTTAATTATACACCTATACTTGATTGGTGTGTGGTTAGGTGTGGGTCTAGGAACATTTAGCACCAACAAAACCTGTGTTTGAAAGAGATTGGACTATGTCTTCACAATTTATTTTTTATTTTACATTCAATAATGAATATAATTGAGAGGACCTAGGTATTTATTTAAAGAATGAATGCATGTGCGTTGTTGATAATCCCAACTAAATAAAATAAAATAAAGGTAAAATATTCAATCTGGTTTTTTTGATGCTTCATCATAGATATGGTAATGCAATAACGCAAATTTTACATAGTTTGCTCATCAAAAGATGGTGAACATTAAAAACTAACAGAGTTAAACTCACATACCTTAAAATATTATAAAACCCCATCTCACATTCAGACCCCCCCCCCCCCCGAGGTATGTGGGTGTTATTCGCTTACATTTCTTAATCGAGCACCTATATTTGATTGGTGTGTGGTCTAGTGAGGCTCAAAGAACAAACACATAAATACACATGTTCAAAAAAAAGACTACATCTTCAAATTTTACTAACCACTCCACTAGTGAACACAATGGGGACAACACATGTATCCAATTAAAGAATCAACAAACATTCACTAAATTAGGAGAGGTCTGATTTTTAATTTGATTTTTGATGAAGCTTCGTCATAGGCTTGTTAATGCAATGCAAGCTTGTCATGTAAATATAAATGGTAGAAGTTGGAGAACAAGAAAAGCAATCCACATAGAAACAACCCACACACCTTAGTGGATCAAGGAGGAGGAGGAGGAGGATGGGGGGAAAACACCAATGACTCATCAATCACTAAAGTAACGTATTGGTGTACATTATGTGGGTGTTATTGGGTTCACTTTTCATGTTCTCCAACATCTACTGATCAGATACACACAACAAAGGTTGCGTTGCATTAGCAAACCTACAATGAAACATCTCCGAAAATTGGGTTGACAATTGAACCTCCCGTGATTTAGTTATGGTTATTGGAAGCGCATGTTTGTTGATTACTTAACTGGGTACACAAGTCCTCCTAGTTACGTTCACTATTGCGTGTGGAATAATATTTGAAGACATAATCCAATCTCTTTTCAACGTGTGTCTTTATGACGTTTGCTCTTTGATTCTCACTGAACCATATACCGATCAAATATAGGGGCCCGATTAAGGAAACAAACCACTTAAGACCCATGCATCTACACACCTTAGTAGATGGAGGACTCGTCGAATACCAAACTTAGTGGACTCGTGTAGATCTCTCCTGAACGAAATCCTTGGAATGTACGTCCATCGCCAACGCTGACTCTGGGACAACGCACCAGGGTTGTTCCGTAATTCTGTCACGTTTCTCTGCCACTCCCAGGCTTATTTTACTAGCATATATACTACCAGCCTCCCTGCAGCGGCTGCTATAGGCCACCCGGTTGCCTCTTTAGTCAATAAAACAGAGGAGGAAGTTGGCACATTGAAAAGCACCAGGGTGTCCTCTGTGCAAAGGCCATGCGATTGGAACTGCCCTCGCATTATCTGGACCATGAAACTTAATAGCTGGCACCTCGGGACATGCGTCCTCCTCGTCTATCGTGATGCTCTTTTCTTTACGGAGCTTTTCTCTTCAGCCTTCTTTTCTTTTCTTTTCTTTTCTCCGTGAGGGGGGTTTTGTCTTCCCCCATACCGATTACGATCCTTGTAACCTGCATACCCTTCCGCATGGTTATAGCAAGATTTGGGTGAACCAACCCATACACTCGTTCCTTGTTCGATGTGTGAACCCTTGCCTCCAAGGAACTGGTGTACGGGTTGGTTCGCCCCAACTGTTATAGTTGCTTGCAAGATTACAAGATTCTAGTGCCAGGTTATGCAATTGCACAATTACACTTGGTTATGTGGTCCCTAATGGTTACATGGAACCCCATGGTTATAAACACTCCACGATTATGCAGTGCAAGGATACACCCTCCACGGTTACGTCCTTTTAAGGGTTAAGGTCCGAGCATAGTTACAAGCAATTACAAGGTTACAAGATACCAAGTCTGCTAGCACCAAGTTACACAATCCCACAGTTACACTTCATTATGTGGTCCCCAATGGCTACATGGAACCCCATGGTTACGGGTGCTCCACAGTTACCCAGTGCAGAGATACACCTTCCACGATTACATCCTTTTTAGGGGTAAGGTCCGAGCATGGTTAAAGGCAATTACATGGTCACAAGATACCAAATCTTCCAGCACCAAGTTACGCAATCCCACAGTTCCACTTCATTATGTGGTCCCCAATGACTACATGGAACCCATGGTTACGGACACTCCACGGTTATGCAATGCAAGGATACAACCTCCACGGTTACATCATTTTGAGGGTTAAGGTCCGAGCACGGTTACGGGCACACGTCCCGGTTTAGGTTACGCCTCTTCTGTAATTTAGGTCATTCGACGGGTTAGGTTACACCCATTCCATGGCTTATGTACTCCATGCATAAGATTGTGAGGCCCTCCTAAGATAGGCTCCTTTGTTGGTTACGCCCGACTAGGTTACACTCCTTCCATAGTTGAGACCAATGTAGGGTTCAATATTGCATAATTCAATTCATTTCGCAGTTATGAGTGTATACATGGTTCAATTCATTGGGATTTCTCTCAAAAAGAAACCTCCTTGCATTTTCCTTGCATTTTCTTCCCAAAACATACTCCAAAGTGCTTTCCTTGGTTTGTGTGCAACTAGTAAATTGATAATATCATGGTGAACTTAGTGATTTAGGGTTTGGGGCGCTTCTTTATGTAATCGGCATGAGGTTTGATTGTTCTAGAAAAACCATAGCCCCATGAGAATGTCTTGTTGGGTCGATTAGGTTTGAAATGATGCAATCTTCCAAATGCTAGTGGATGTCTTGCAACGGTTACCAAACATGAGCAAGCAATTAGGGTTGCCCCTTGTGTGGTTGTAGTGCTTACAATAACCTTTTAAGTTCCCATGTATGATTATAGAATGCTCTGCAGTTACAAAGGTGACAACCTTTACCACAATTATGACCATGGTTGTAACCGATGACTCGAAGAACTCGCTCACCACCCTTGCCCAAGAATAATTGGTGTGGTATTATGTGAACATGGGCAACAACAGGTTTGTGGAGCAGTGGGTCACGCCATTTGTTTACAACGAACTTCTTGAGGAGGCGGTGAATGTTAGAGTCCAATGCATTGATCCATAGAAGAATCGCTTGGATGCATTGTGCATATATTGTGGCAAAGAGTACCCTTACAAACTCAAGTTCGTGGATTATTATTGGAAAGGATGTCATGTGGGCCCTTTGGTTCTTAGTTACAAAGTAAAGGGAGAGGGATTGCCACTACGCTCAACCTTGAAAATCATTGCATTAGCTTTGGTAATAGCAAAACATGTTGAGAGTGGCGTGCCTTTGTCAATTCATAACTAGAGAGGCATTGACAATGACCATGATCTCAACAAATATACCAAACGCAATGATGTTGTAACCAAGCATGTGTTTAGGTTACACAATCTTAAGAAATTGTCACCTAAGACGTGGAACAAGGACCACCGCAATAAAATTAATAAATTAATAAAAAAAAGGTTGTCAATAGTGTTGTTCCTAACAAAGAAGGTGACGAAGAAGGTGATGGTGAAAGAAGTGGAAAGGGCAAGGGCAAGGGCAAGGGCAAGGGCAAGGCAAGGCAAAGCAAAAGAGCAAGATGGTTAGTAAACCACCGCCAAGATTGGAGAGGGACGCAGTTGTGAAGGAGCTATCTTCTTATAGCAATGGCAAAGAAACATCAGCCAAATTCTTTGAAGGAGAAACTGATGGCAATGAAGGCAACAAGAAGAAATATTCTCAAAAAATATCCTCAACCCAGGTTGCTACCATCTAGACCACATATGCACTTGTGCATGTAACCAATGTACCCACGGAAACATTGTGCCTATAATGACAAAAACACAAACAACAATTGTCCTTGTAACACACCGTACCCAAACTATAGGCACAGGTGTGGCCGTCCAAACCCAGATGGTGCCCCCATCTATAACCAACACAACCGTAGACAACATGGATGGTGCAACCTTTACAACAATCTTTCACAATGTGTCCCCACCATTTGGTGGAATGGCAAAATCAACCACTAATTTACATGGACAAGACCTCGTGATCGTGAACCATGTAACCAACTTCAAGGCCATCGACAATGTCATGGACACTATGTTGGAAGACATACTTGGAGAGGGAGGCAACCAATTTCATAGAAAGGTTTGTAGCAACCAATACCAAGGAACTCAGCGAAGAATTGGAAAAAAGAAGCAAGGAATTGCTTTAAATTGAAGTGGAGCATGCAACCGCCCAAATTTGGTTCACAGTGGAGGTTGAGTCCATAGTTACTCAACAATTTGTTGTGCCAAATTTCTTGCCTCTTGTCCTAGCAGCTAGCCTTGTCGAGCTTTTGCATTTTATGTTCTCTGGTTACAATTGGGAATCATACAACCTTGTAAGATTCAACAAAATGCTTGCAAAGTATAGGGATTTGTCACCGTTTGATTGCAACTACACTATCTGGTTTGACAACAAGGATTCTAAGTACCTTTGGATTTATGTATGAATTTTGAATAATTCCAACCGCTAATATGACGTACACTAGATCGCAAAACTACACAAATATGGTGGTTGGTGAACATGGAATACAAATATTTGAAATTATGGTGTATTTGATGTTTTTGTCCCCACAATTGCATATCTCTTATCACTATCCAACAACGGGTTTGTCCAAATATACCTAAATGTTAGTTTATGTACGACTCAAAAAAATTGCAATTAAGAAGAGTGGCCACATAAGGCCCACATACATACATTAAATATGGTCAATACCTAGTGGGGTTGACACTAATTTCCCAATGCTTTGCACATATGCATAATATTTACTTGCAATGGAATAGAAAATCTAATATTGGACTAAAACTAAGGTAGAAAATAAATTGTTGCAATAAAAATGGAAGAAGACACACTCACACTACAAACATAAACACAAACATAAACACACTCATACACACTCATACACACAACTCCTCGTGTCTCCACTTGAAAGTACAAGCCAACACACATTAAGTCACACAAAAGAACTTGTTTAGTGGAGAGAATTTGATGATGGCCAACTACATGGTCAATAAGGTATGTGTGCCATATTGTGGGCACTTCCAACTCCACAACAATTATGATCATTGGATTGGATTAGGAATTGTCTCACCTTGTTAGCAACTATGGACTTGAAAAATTGTCATTTCAAGTTCCATAATCAAAGTTGGGATGCAACAATTACGAAAAGGTCCAAATTACGATTCTCTTTCTCCTTAAATAGTCCCATAGACCCTCCTAATCTTGTTAGATATTGAATATACTATAGTTAGCAAATTTGAGCACATAGTCCAATCTCATCGTAACACATGGCCTCTTGGTGTCCAATCTTACTTTCAAACCTTGCTATAAGGTATGTAAACCCCAAACCAACAACTAACCTAACACCTAGAACTCTTGCATACACTTGGGCACCTTTATGCCTAATAATTTATTAAAGTGCAAAAGTAAGTTAGGCAACCTATAAAATAATATTCTAAAATTGGGCATATCCAAAAAGTAATTTAACATAAGTCAAACATTCATCCAAGTCATTTTTATAATTCATGAATGGTTTTCCTAATTTCATCTATGGCAGCTACGATTAACCTAAACACTTCCCTTAACCAACATTTCCTTACCCTTAAGTTTGTCTTTTACGTGTATGTCAAGGTTTTGCTTGGCAACAAATTCTGCTTTGATTTGATGCTACTTTGTTGCATTTCAGTGAATGTCACTTGCATTATTGTGATTTTTGACACTCTTTGAATGTCATCTCTTTTTTTTGGGGGGGGGGGGGGACACTCAACGAAATTAATATCCCATAAATTTAGGCACCTTCAAAATTAATTGTTTTCTGCCCAAGTTGCTAGAAAGCTCTGGTAATGGGATACATATTCATTATGAAGATGTACACACTCTGAACATCCAATATAAGTGTTGGTGTTCGGTCACCTGCAAACACAACTTTAAACTTTTATAACTTTAGCATGTGATATTGAAACAATATGTTTTGTGTGTTGGAATCCTTTTTATCATGCAAATAAGAAACTAGCTAGAAAACACCAACCATTTTAATAATAAGAACATATTCCTCACTTATTCCATTAGTTTTGAATACTATGTATTCCTTATACCACTCAAGTATAGGTGTCCAATCAACAAGATTGGCCACATAATGGCCACGTACCTTTAGTGCCCAATGCCCATGCATGGAGGTAGTACTCCAGGGTCATTTCATCCTCGATGGTCGATGGCCTTTCAATTTGCCAGCAGAGACACAAATAGACAATTTGATGACGAGGGCTGCCTGCAGGCCCAGTACTCTGAGTTGAAATTATATGACTTATACACATCACAGGACACCCACTTTACTTTGTTGATGGGAATTATAAAGAAGGTGCACCATGGAGATGTACCCTAATAAGAAATTTAAAACTGGCTACGTACCGTTATTGCCGGTTTTTTTCTACACAAAAAAAACCTTCTCAAGAGCTATGATCGGGGAGAACCGGCAGTTAGTTACAAATGAACCGGTTGAGTTTGAGAAATAACCGGTTGAAGTTCAAGACTGTAGAAAATTTACCGATCATTCTAGAGGAATCTATAGAATATACCCCAGTTTAATAAAGGAAAACCTGAGGATGTCAACATGTAACCAGTTGGAATTGCAAACACTAGGATCTCAACCGATTAGTATGCCCAAAAATCTCCCCAGTTACTGCTCAAGAGCGAAGGAGTTTGCTTCTAGGTCCAGCTTCTAAGATCCAGCAAAACATGTGTATGAACTCAGTGGGTAAAGTTTTGCGAATCTACCATGGGGGAGGATGAAAACGTAGAGAAATATTGTGTAATTTTAGTATCTTGATTTGATCATAACTGATCTTTCATTTTGGGGGTCAGAGGGTTTGATTTAGTCTAGTGGAACTCAATTGGAATGAATGAACAACAAACTTGGGAGGACAATTTTTAACTGTAGCCTCCATGGTAGGTGTCATGAACCGAAATCCAATCCAGCTAGCACGTCAATTTGTTATTGGAGCTCCATGCCTAGGCTCAACTCCAAGAGTATGGGCAAATTCCTAAAATCGTACCCATGCATAAGTGCAAAGTAGAGTTGTATGGCAGAGTGGCTTGGTGATATTATGCTCCATATAGGGTGTCATTGGGCTTTCAACCAAATGCTCGATATTACCATCCCAATCCAATATTTGTCCTCTACACAATAAGTCATAATAAATATAGGGCTATGATATTTTAAAGTGTTAGGGTCTCCCAAGTTTTTGTTAGACCCATCTCTTTGTGGTGGGTTTGATGCAATTCCCGGTAAACTATCAACATTCCCTATAGCATGTCAAGTATGGCTCCATGTAGGTTTGTCCATCCATTCATGCTTCCTTGGCCCCTTAGGCCCTCAAGCTATTGTAAATTGAAGTGGGACGGTCTCAACATTTTCCATCAATGACAAATTGTAAGGTAAATGGAACTCTCATACAATAAGTAGATACTAAATTTGAGGATGTTCACCACCTTAACATTAGGCTTGTTTATTGGTTTTGGGTCATCTACCAAAAAACTTTGGATCCTTCTAACTTTTGCTTACAAAATGTGAATATAACACAGTCAATTTGATATGTTGGAATCCCAAGTCAATTACTCACAATAATCATTTAAACCTTTTAAACCTAATTATAGTGCATGTGCTCATCACTTAAGTGACAATTTAGCACCATCTACCTTAAGGTATGTGTGCCTAAATCAAGTATTTATCTTAATCGAACGCCTATATTTTTATGTAACTATGCAATTAGGTTAGGCTTTTAAAAAAAACCCACCAAGACACGTATTGAAAAAAAGATGGGACTACTTGTTCAAATTTTATCAACCATTTTAGATTCAATAGTCAACATAATTGGAGGAACCTAGATATTCGTTGAAAGAATTAACACAAATGCACTTTTGATAATCGTAACTAAATCAAGGCCGAATATCCAATGTTTGTTGATGGCTTATCATAGATTTGCTAATGCACCAAAGGATTGCTAGTGGATTTCATCTAATTGAAAGAAGTTTGAGAATAGAAAAAAACTAACCGAATGACACCCACAAACCTTAGATTTCAAAGGTCACGAGCTATCAAACTCAAGTTGTGGTTGAATCCGAGCAAAGTGCTTCCATCTAAAATATTCAAATGACCATGTACATTTGTTGACATTAGTGAACAAAATTAGTAGCATCCCCCAAATGGAACATCAAAAAAGAAACCACTACTACAAAATTTAAGAAACAAAGTATGGCACTACTCCGATCACCAACCTCACTACAACAAATAATAAAAATCCTCAATATAATCATCTACCCAGGTATTGAATATGCCTTCTATGCCATCCCATTATTTGTCCTCAACATCCACAAACTTGATAAACACCTCATTAAACTCACAAAATCCATCTATAATAAACTTAGAGACTCCCCTAATATCCTCACTCATTTACCCAAGATGCCTTTGGAATAGGTGTATTTTCTCTCCTCCCTCAATATGCAACCACATTGAGTGAACAAGTCACCCAAACACTTAACACCCACCCAAGCCCACTATGACAAATCTACCAAGGACTAGTAAATTATGCAGTGAATAAATTAAGAGGAGTGGAACACCTACCCTGTCTACTTTACCGAACAAACTCTAGGTCCCCTACCATACAAACCCTCTACATATTGAAAAAACACTACAATATCCATATCGACTCCAAAGACACCACCTTCCCCCTTAACAAATCACTCCAAGGTAATGGTTGTTATAGAAGCCCATTCTACACTTCCCTCACTCCCCATTAGAGAACAAACATGAACAAATTCCTTAATAAATTGGCCTCATTCAACATCGTGGCCCTTCCCCAACTCTACGACCCTACCGAAACATGTATACTCCCCCCCCCCAAGCCCAAATACATAATAATTTTGGAAACTTCCAAACTAACATCTCATTAGAAAGATCAGCTTGGCTATGGGAAAAATACTCAACATATATATATCCCTATCCACCCATCATATCTCCCCCTTGCCCCTCCAGACTTCGCTACATAAATACACCTCCTTATCAACCGCTACATAAAACCACTACTGTAGTAAGACATGCACCCCCTACTATACCATCCATATTAACCACCACACACTCCCCTCATCAGTATTAGACAACCTTATAAAGACCTTCCAAGTCACACACTCATACTTCTCTAGCCCATTAACATGCCCCACAAATTTTACTCATTGTCATTGCCAATACGAAAAAAGATAGAATCTTTGGCTGACTAAGCCCAACTTTCTCCACCCAATGGACAAGTAGAAGCTATGCTCACATCACGGACCTCAACCTCCTCCCTAAAGTCATCAAAAGGGCAAGGCTTGCAACCCTTTCCAACCCAAACTCAACCACAATAATCACCTCCACTCATGATGATTGGACAAACAATAAACATAACCATGTTCAACATATGAATGTTACACCTATAGTATCATCCCCCCAACTCACTATGCATTCTCCCTCATCCCCATCCCTTCCTACACACTACTTTAATAAATAATCTATTCTTACCTCAATACCAATCCTTTTCCACAAGACCACCACACTCCTTCATATACATACCACCTACCCCACCACAAACGAACATGGCACAAAGCCCAACCTCCACTAATTACACCCCCACTTAATAACAACTCACCCCTCTCCCTTCATCCATCATAACCTTACATCCACTAGGAATCCCCACCCACCTAATCATACTACGTAGACGGCTCCTCCACACCCCCCAACAGAGAAGGACATGGTTACATTGTAGGTTCAAAGTGTAATTAACGAACCAAGGAAGATCAACATTGTTGCCTGGTTGCCAAGATACCCAAATACCCTTCAAGCGAAACTATATGCATTACTTCATGTTCTAGAACACACTAAAATACTCACTAGGCACATACATATTCACCGATAGCCTAAATAGTATATACCTACTCCTTAACCACATCAAAACCCCTCCTCCCAATATAACCAATGTAAGAAACTCCTCGTAGCATATATTATAAACACAATAAAGAAATCACACTACAACAACACCATCTGTAAAGTTAGAGCCCTCACAAATATCGCAAGCAATGATGAAGCTGAAAAACTCACCAAAAAAGGAGCAGAAGAACCATGTATCATGATCACCCCCTTCAATCTCATTCGTCACTCCACCCATATTGGCCATCAATTCCCCCAACCCCCACTCAACATGACGGATCACTCCACCGCCTTAAAAGTTACATCAACAAAGAATGTGAAAGTGCATTAATATCTAAAGCAAAAACACACTCCCCTATTTAGACAAATGGCTCTCCAACCCTGACCTTCACCTAAAATAATCCAACCTCATTCTGGGACGCCCCTTGGATCATCAACACACAAACTACACAAACCCTCAAATTCTGATGCAACAAGTACTTAGGAAACTACAAGGGGACCCACACACAAAAAAGAAAGAAAGAAAGAAAGAAAGAAAGAAGTCCTTAAGCAAGACATATCTCCCTTTATATAACCTATGCACATCACAACAAATTGACACATCCCTCCACTTACTATCATGTTGTACAAACAAACACATAAATAACCTAAGGACCAAGCAACACAACAAAGCAATACATGTACTGGCTAGCACACTAAATGCCATCCCAACAACAAGCTACTTCACACAAATCAACACTGGTAGGATGAATGACCAAACTCCCAACAACACCATACCATCATGGTCACTCCCATGCATTCCTAGATGCAAGTGCCCTACAAGATTGTGACCAAATATATTATGCGTCCTCAGCGCACCCACCACAACCCAAACCTCCCCTCACACCAAAGCCAAACCTCAAAATACAAATATTCTAGTTCATCTACTGTAACACCAAATTCCCCACTGAAGCCACCACTTGAAAATAGGATAGATATGTTGTACTATAACCACTATTAACCCAACCATGGGAAGTACTACCACCTATCATCATCCACTACATGTATACGGGGAGCCATACATACCACAACAACTAAATGCCTCCTAGACCTCCATCTCCCCACCACCAAAATCCACAAACCAATGAAAACTTTCTCATGAATAGTCAAAAGATACTTAACACACATCAATAGAAAGAAATTAGAAAAGAAACAAGCCTTGATCCCTCTTCACTAAAGTCAACATCAAGTGATACATAGTTTAAGTTATTCAACTAACACTTACCAATGGTCCAATGATCGGGGAGATTTTTGGGCATAATCGGTTGAGATCCTAGTGTTTGCTAGTCCAACCCGTTACATGTTGACATCCTTCGGTTTTCCTTAATTAAATTGGGGTATATTCTATAAATTCCTCTAAAATGATCAGTAATTTTCCTGCAGTCTTGAACTTCAATTGGTTATTTCTCAAACTCAACCAGTTCATATGTAACTAACTGCCGGTTCTCCCCAATCATTGCTATGGTCCATGTATAAAATAGGCATTAAACCACCCTCTCCCCAGTGTCTCGGTGGACACTCAGGAGCAGTAGCAAACAAACATCACATGTCAATGTAAAGTGCATTGATGTTACTTTTAATTATTTGTTGACACGGTCCTTTGATGAAATCTTGTCACACGCCCAACATGTGTGTGTAAGGTACTAAGTCACGGAGAAATCCCCAAAACTTAAGCAACACTGCTGCTAGATGTGGTCCTTGTGAAGGTGCACTTACATAATATGATTGTGACCCTATGTTACATCTTACATCAATGTGCAGCCAGTTTATTAAGAACTTTGGCTAACAAGGGACAGTGAAAATTACAAGAATTCAATGCTCCTTAACTACACTATGATAAGGGCCGCTTTCACACGGAGTCCCGAGTCCTACGTTCTAACTGTAATGATGATTAATCATATTCTAATGGTTTCTTGAGGCTCAAAAGTTGGGACTTTGTCTCCAAGTTGGGACTTGCTAACATGAGTGGGACTTGGGACTTAGAATCCCATGTGAACTTGCCCCTAAATATCGTATTTACTGCAATATGATATTTTATGTGACTATTGATATTTCTTATAAACAAGTTTACAAGTGTTGTCATGGATGATTGAAATTTGGATGAAATTGATGTAAATTTCTAAACACAATTTGGTATATTCTACATCCTAACAATTTTGTATTGAAATGTTGTCATGGATGATTGAAATTTGGACAAAAGATCACTTGGTAAGTGATAGTGTTACAGTGTTTGCAACATTGTAAATCTATAATGCCCATTTCTGTTTATAGTTTCTGTCAAATCATTTAGGTTTACATATAGTGTTGGTGACACTACATGGGCGGTTTACAATTAGTATTGAGCAAGACAATTAGAATTGGTGACACTAAATACAATATTTAGTGCATTGTCCATAGTTCAGCTTGGGTATTATATCTCTAAATCTCTAAGAAGTAAGAGAAAGTGAGGAAAAGCAAGAATAATGCATCCTATAGAAGGATGCGGGACATGGATGGGGACCTATCATACCAATTAAGGAGGCCCCCCCCCAAAAGAAAAGAAAAGAAACACACACACGTTGTTGTTGTTGTAATTCTTCTCTAAGTAACTGTCTAATTCTTGAAGTTGCCTTGTATTTAAGTAAAGCTAGACAGATTTTCAAAATTTGGAGTTTTGGGTACTTCATTTCTATGGGTGGATTTACCGATACAATATCAATACATCTAAAGTCATGGTGAACCCTCGACGGACATTTGAATGTAGCGATATTGAAATATGATTAAGAAAAAAATGCAATGTTAGAGATATGCAATTGATTGATGGATAATGCAAATCTAATCAAGACCTTTGTTTTAATATCATCTTAATCATCTCTACATGTTATGTCAAAGGATCTTGTAACATAGTTCAACATGTTGTAGTTGTGGACTGGGGTTTTGTCCAATTTTACTTGATATAAGTTGGTTAAATGTTGTGTGTGCCATGGCATGGATTGTTACACACACACACACACACACACAAATGTATATATATGTGTGTGTATATATATATGGCTTTTTGAATCTCCATTCTCCATGATTATTTAAATGTTTGTATGCTCCATCTATATACAACATTTATGAGCTTGTCGTGGTGGGACTCTACGAAAGATGGACACATGTCTAACTAACTTTTCAAAGAGAAAAGTCCTCATGTCGAATGTTCTTCCCCAAAACAAACTTGTGACAAAAGAAAGAGGAATCAAATGTGAAAAGGGATGGGACTATAAATCCAAAAGGGGAGGTGGATATGGTGGGAGAAACTAGGTTGAGGTGGAGGGATGGTGCTAAAGTGGTGGCATGGCATGGGCAATAGGATAAAGTAGGATAATATAATAAAAAAGAAAAGAATTTTCAAATCACCCAAGACTACACTAAATTGTCCAGTGTGGGTTACTATTTGGTGTTGAGCATTGCTACAATATTTTATTGATTGTATGCTTTTTTATACTCAAACTACACAAATGGTTCGTATGCACATCACAGAGCATGATATAACTTACTTGATTAAAAATGATGGTGTCAGTAAGAAGTTATAGCAACATGTAACTCCAAATGGTAACCCACACTAATAAGACAAATTAGTGTAGTGTATGCTTTTTCATTTTATATGATAACCAAAGGCATGCTCACTGTCATAGTAGATTCCAATTCCATGACATTGCTTGAATAGGATGTCATACTCATACAAACATTTAATGTTGTTAATCATAAATTGACAATTCCATCCATTTGAAACCTTTTAAACTAAAATTTGGCAAAATTGTACACACACACACACACACACACACGTAGAGATATATACATATATACATTCAGATAATTAAATTTTCTCTATTAAGATCTTGTCAAAGTAACTAACATACACTACTCAAAACCCCGTTATTTGTGATTGGGGAAAATGCGGTTTGCAATTGTGTGTACAAAATTAGCACTTGTTCTTTTTCTTTACCTTAGCCAAAGCAATTGGTATTAATGTAGTGAGGAGGATGATTCAACCATGATAAACGTAGATACCATATAAGCACTGCACCCTATCTCAAAACAAGAGGACTCTTGTACATGAATGGGATAACGGGCTCATATTCACGTCAATGAACACATTTATTTTCATATTTTCTTCTTCTTTTTAGTTTTATTTATTTTTCAATTTCAAAGGGATTCAAAGTATACAATTATGGGGAGTCCAATGCTTTTCATAAAGCACAAGTGGTAAGCTCATCTTGGGAATGATTGGACCCATTCTCCGTACTAGGGGGTTGGGGCGGTACAGAGCTCGACGTTTAAGCAAGCTTGCAAATCCTCCAAGTTTGCAGTTCCATTGACTCTTTCAACTTTCATCCAAACTCCCAAATTAAACTCATGAATCTCGTGCTTCAGTGTCCGGGGAGATTTTTGGGCATAATTGGTCAAAATCCTAGTGTTTCCGAGTCCAACCGGTTACATGTTGTCATCGTACGGTTTTTAATTTATTAATTTGAGGTATGTTCCCTAGATTCCTCTAAATCGATCAGTACACTAAAAAGGATATTCAATGTTTGATTATATTTAATGTTGTTACCACCCTACCATGCTCAACACTACTTTTCAATTCCTTGACAATTAGTGTTAGACATAAATGTGCTGCTACCTTCCCTACTGCCACCTCCCTTCCTGTGAAGCGTGGATTTTCACTGGACTTGCGATGTTAGGTGTGGCTCCCCACCTTCCAACTCGTTGATCTCTCGTTTGCCAAAGTCAACAACATTTTAAAGTTGATGTCTTCCTGTCTTACTCACACTAAACTCAAACATGTAACTTCCACATATTACCATAATTGATATATAATGTTTGAATTTACATTTAATGTTACTTACTTTCATAGGGTTATAGACATTTAGTGTATGCGTTCGTATTTAGTGTGTCGAACACTAAATATCCTTTTTAGTGTAGTTTTTCTTGAAGCCTGGAACGTCAACTAGTTTACTTCTCAAACTCAACCAATTCATCTATAACTAGCAGTTGGTTCTCCCCATTCATTAATCTCCTGCTTGGAGATTTCTGCAATTTGCAAACCCACAACCAGGCAGGGTCCCAATTACTAAGCCTATTCATCTGATGATAATCAAGCACTAGTTCGTTTTCCCATTTGTTTCATCATCCTCTCTTTCAGGCAGCATTTACAACGTTGTGTTGGTCATTCTTTCATTTTAGTGTTCAGTAAGTTAACCTATCTTCACATCATTTCTAGTTGAATTGCCAATTTGCAGTAGTAACTTGGTAGACGTGCTAAATTCAAACACAACAATAATCTGGACACCTCTATTTGAATGCTACATAGTGGGTCGTGGATCTAAGAATTGGCACCAACAAGACACATGTTTAAGAAAGATTGCAGACCTTGGACAACTGCCAAAATAACTATAGTTGACTAGATTTTTTTCAAGACATTTTCGGGAACAACTATAGTCAACTAGGAAGTTTCCAAACGAATTTGAAGGAAAACTACAGTTAACTAGAAAAATTTCAGCCAACTACAATTTGAGAGTTTCAAAATCTGTAAGGAGCCAGCCGGCAAGTTCTTTCATTTATGAATTGAAATATATTATAATAACTTCTTTACGAGACCTTATGTTAGAATCAGTGTTTGTCACCCATGCTGGCCCATCCCAACAAGGAATAGAACCCACTGTTCCTTGCAAGAGTTGAACCCGTTAAACTCTAAGTTACTTAGAGATAATGAAGTCGTGCTCATTGGGTGTTGATTGAGTGCGAGTCACAATTGGAATCATGTCCCAATTTTAAAATTTTGAATTAAAAAAAAGGAAAAGATATAGATGCTATGATCTATCATGGTACTATACTGCAGGCTACGCCCAACTTTAGTCAACTAGATATAACTATAGTTAACTAGATTTTTTGGCAGACTGAAATTAAGACAACTATAGTTAACTACATTTTTTGGTCAAATCACAAACAGTAGTTACGGAAGGCAACTAGTTAACTAATATTTAACTAATATGCTAAGCATTATAGGTTCAATAGTCAACATGATCGGGTGGACTTATATTACCACTAAGGAACACTAGAATCTTTACTTTGAGTGTGTAGTGTCAATATTCCCAATAAATACTGGCAAGATGGACAATGCTTCATGTGAATAGTACCAAGAATATAACTCCACCCAAATTTCCAAGTGTCAACTTGTGTGTATGAACACTCAACTAAATATTACCACTTTGTTTGCAAGGCCTGCAAAAATAGGAAATTATTTATTACGAGGTCTAGCAAATTGACTTGAATGATTGAAGAATGTTTAGTGAGGAAAGTGGTTGCGGCGTTGATTTGGATTTGCTAATCATCATCTTGCAGTAATTGCATGTTTTTTATCCTACGAAAAATGGGTGTAGAGACAAAAGCATTCATCTAAGGTATATCTAAGGTAGAGGGTGCTAAAACCAACACCCCACTCAAAACCAACACCTATAAACGCCTCCCAATCACCAACACTCTACTACCTTGAAGTGTTCCCCATGGTGTAGGATTGTATGGGCCCACGGAGTGATGCTTTTAGGTGGCATTAGTGGCGTCACCTCATAGCGACCTAGGTAACGGGCTCCACTCTATCTCGGGTTGGTTCAAGGTGGGTTTAGGGTGGCTTGTCAATGCCTATTCTGGCCATTCTATACATGCAGGGGGGTGGGGGGTTATAGCTATTCTATTCACAAAGTCACGGAGGTAGGCCCACAAAGCACAAAGGGGGTTGGTACCAGGATGCAAGGTGATGGTTTTGCAAGCGAACTAGGTGGGATCATGGAGGTGGCGATGTGGCTTTGCGCACTGTTATTAGTTGGTCTTTGATCTAGCTTGCGTCTAGTACGCAATTATGTTGTGTTGGTTTTAGAAAATGAAGGTGGGGGTCCTCATCATATCCAAGGTCATCATACACGGGGCCTATATATTGGTTTAAGGAAGCTAGTGGTTTTGGCTTTGAATATTCATCAAATATCTAATTGAGACTAATTTTTTTTCTTTATACCTATGTTTACAAGAAAGCTTAATATGATTTTTTTTTTTTTTTTTTAATATCAACCATGTAGCCATATGTATGTGCAATAGCTTAAAGTGTTGGTTTAAGCACCCTCTACCTTACCTTATGAGTTTTCCTATTCCTTTTAACTAAGTCGCGTCGATTCCAATATTCTATATGTCATTCATAATTGGAACAGTGTCACGGTATGCGGCGTTGGCGGCCGCACCTTATCTGTTGGATTTCATTCATTTAGATTTGGATGGATGAATCTTAGATGTGGAGAGGAAGGCTCCTAAGTGAGGAACCTCCTCCTTGGCTTGGCATTCTTGCCAAGTCAAGTCTTGTAAGTGAGTGTGTGCAGATAGCTTGTTTGAGATGAAGATTGCATGTTTTTGCAATAAATTTTGAGTTCTTATCCCTTTTCTTACATTCTTGGATTCTCCCGTGGTGGAGTGAGAGATAGCTTGACTCATTGTGTACATTTGAAGAAAGAATTAAAGCTCTTACAAGGGTTTGACTCTCTTCCTTCTCACTTGGTAAGAATTGCTTCATTTTTATTTTTTTCTCCTTCATTCTTGAGATATTACATGCAAGGAAGGGCGTGAAGATAAGGGGTGACGAAGTTGCGAAACGTTGGAGCGAAGAACATCACGGATTTGAGGATCAAGAAGAAGAAGAATGCCTACTTGTGAAGGCCACATCAAAGTGAATTGTAGTGAGATATCATTGATTTTTTTATAGAGTTTCTTATTACTCGGCCGTTTTCAAGCTTAAATTCATGCCATTGAGTTGTTAAGGCGAATTCTTGATGCTAAGTGAAGGAAAACTTTGATTCAAAAAAAATTTTGAAGAAGAAAGGGAGGGGAGCCGAAGCCCTTGGCCGGTCCTGTTCACTCTCCCTCCGCAGTCGGCGGCTATTTCGGCGGTAGCCAACAACAATTGTGTTTTATTCCATATTTTATTTCAACAACTAATTTTTACTCCATGGGACTTGGGGTCATGTCCCGTTGGTCTTCGGGGCCGGAGTAATGATTAATAAGGACGGTTGGGGGCATTCGCATTTCATTCTCCTGGTGAAATTTGTGGATTTATGAAAGACGAACAGTTACGAACACATTTGCCACAAGTGTTCTCATTGATCAATAACGAAATTTTGGGCTCAAAGACGATTAGATGCCGTCTTAGTTTCAACCGTAGACGATGTTGAGGACAGGTTTACGGGTTTGAAATTAATGACCTTGGAATTACCTTATGAGATATTAAGGATGGAACATCACGGGAGGGGTTCGCGGAAGCACCCAGGAACAAGCAGAGGGCGTGGAATTGTGGCAAGCTTGCGGTTGGCTCACTCTTCTTCCACATCAAGTTTTAAGGGGTACTTGGCATAAGATGGGGTTTTCATTTTCTTTTGCTTGAAAGAAAAATAAGAAAAAAATAATTAAACAATCATACACTTGTTTCTTGGGAGCGAGTTGAGGGCGTTGGGATTTTTTTAGAGGTATGTATATAGGATTGCCGAGGGATTGCCATTGAAAGTTGTGTGGCACATAGAATCACCATTCAATTTAACAACATAGTTGTTAAGATTATAAATTGTGTTTAGCAACACAAATTCCGGGGGATTGTTGTGGGAGGGGATTTCTATGTTCTAGTGGGTATGAGAGATGTGCTTATGTGCCAATTCTTCTCCACGGCAACAGAGATATCTCATGCTTGACCACCAGTCGCAGACGAGTGCCGGTTGGACGCAGTCAATTTGAATTTTGCTTATTTGTTGTTTGGGGAAGAGGATCTAGTGCTGTATTTGCATTGCTTTTCATGTTTCGTTGTCATACCTTCCCCCATGGAGGGTTGTGTTGCTGGACATTGCCAGCATTGCCCCATTTTGTGTTGTACTAGTTTGTAATAGGGTATTGTGGGGGTGAGGTCGGAGTGATGACCGACGAGACTTTTGTATGTACACCAAGTGGTCGGTGCTTATATTCCCTCATGGTGAGGCTGGAGTAATGACCAACACACTATAAGGTTGGTGATAATTGCAGGTGCAAGTTGTTTTTTTTAATTTTTTTTTCCTATTTTACCTTAACACCATAATAGTGTAGGTTGTTGGCTCCAATTACCATATTCATTATGGGTTTTTGGTTACAACTCGAAGCCAACATTATTGTTCACCATCTCTAAGAGCGTCAGAAGGTCGATCATTGGACCTCTTAGACGTTGAATTAGTCGTAGAATCTGACGAGGCTTTTCGGCCTACTTCGGCGTAGGGGACTGTCACTCGGTCACACATCCTTTGGGTAAGGACCTTTGACGATATGGAGGAGGAGATGCGAGGTGGAGTCCGAGACTGGTATTCTAGTCGAGCAGGGACCATTTCCTTGCAAGACTGGAAAATTCGGTTTAGGTTGTGAATGCGTGAAAAACGTCAACGCAATACTACTTTTAATGACTGGTATGTGTTTGAATTTTTGCCCAACATTTGGAGTACGAAACAATCCAAACTTATGAGCAATGGAGGGACGCTCATTGGATGGAGCTGCGCTAGGTGAAGTGGTATTGGGAGACTCATGTGAAGTTGGTTTCCGCGTTAAAGGAGGATGCAACTTCTAGTTCATTAGGTATTCATGTGGTGAAAACGGAGCAAACAGAGAGCATCTTCGTAGTAGACGTGGAGAGAGCCTTTCCTAGTGAACCTTAGGAAAATTTTCATGTTTTCGCATCGGCAAATATTTTGAGTCCAATCTTTCCACTTTCCCGCTATGTGCATACTATATAGGCGGCCTTAGCCTCCCTTGGGGCTCCGCCTGATTTCGATCATTTGCAAAAATTCCAGCTTCATTTGGAGGAGGAATATGGAGGTTTCTGCCATGATCAAATATAGCGGACTCAAGACTTCTGGCGGGAGAAAGAGGACATACCTCGCATCATGTATACGAGGTTGGTAAGATTTGTCATCGAATATGGAGGTGTTTTCGCGGAAAGCCAGTTGGTAAAGATCTTTTTGTCAAAGACTGACAAATGCCTCAATTACTAAGCGTTGTCTAAGATCATCATGGATTATGGTGGCCGGACGACACTTGCAGAGGCTTTTGCCATTGTTGAGCAATTTGATCGTGCCTTGTATCAGCATGATGCCATTGACTTGGTGTCCTTGTTAGTGGATTCTAGCAAATCCCGGAAATTTTCGGTTGTGGCTGCAGGATTGGCGGAGGCAGAGATAGACAAGACTTTGTATTGTTGGTCTTGTGGGTAGGCGGGCTACGCTAAGAAGGATTGTCCATCACAGCAAAGGCAAGCCTAAACCGTAGGTAATACGAAGCGGAAACTAGTTGTTCCCACTAAGGATTCGACAAAGGGGACATGTAATCATTTACCCAAGCAGTTGAAGTGTTTCCATTGTGGGCGGAACATTCACGCGGTGGAGAATTGCTTCGCTCTCCATCTAGAGAAACATCATTCTTCCAAATGGAGAAAGGTGTTGGAGATGAAGATTGACACCTTAAAGGAGAGGTTCAAGAATTTGGCGTCATCCGGCCAAATCTTGGACTCACCATCTTCCTCTAGAGCTAAGGCTAGTTCTTTGACTCCAAATTATTATATGTTTGGAGTCTCGGGGGAGGTGGTCAGTTCCGCAGCGGTGATGCGTGTTCAATCCATGTCACGAGCCACGCCTTCGACCATAGGGGAGTCTGTCGACAACTTATGAGGTCGGGACAATGGTCCCACGGATTACATTGACCAAGTATGCCTACCATTGTCTTTTGGATTGGCAGATGCTGTCCAATCTGTAAGTGGTTGTAATTCGAGTGTAGATACTTCAAATCCAACGATCTACGTGGTGCACACTTTGGCATCTAAAGTGTTGCATATACCTTTGTTTACAACGATGGAGTGGTCGTCATCCAACATCCAACCAACTAAAATTTTCCACCTAGCATGAAGGATTTTGGAAGGCAAGGCATCCCCGTCCTCCTCTGATTGTGGATCAAGCCACCGCAGACCTCTCTACCACTGAGGATCATGAGGAAGCGACCAGACGGCGAGCGTGGCTTGCAATAGAGGCCATTGCATCTTTTGACGCACATGCCTCCGACGGCCAAATACTGATAACATCTTATAATTCACCAGCATCTGCGGGAGTAGCTTATCTATCAGATGTAGCTGCCGACCTGTTTGCAAGCGTTGAGGCATTTGACCTGGCGTCGTACGTATGCTGAATGATTGCGGTATTTTGATGTTCATTCGACTAGACGCAACATTATTCGGGTTGCTCCCAAGTGTGCGATGATGGATTTGGGGGCACAACCCGTTATGATCGGCAAAAACTTGCGTAGGAATTGCAGTTGATGGTTGACGACTTGGCTCCTTGCCCATTTACCATCGTCACATCCATTGGCCACGTGGAGCGGGCCATTGGTTATACTCGAGAGTCATTACAGAGTAGCTTCCGAATGAAGTCCGGAGATCCACCTGCACCTCTTCTTATTAGGTGTGCAGTGACGGATGCGACCAACTATGACATTTTAGTTGGTCAGCAAGCCTTTTACCCCCTCAGTTTTGATTTGGACAATTGGACTGAGAATGCGTGGATCCGACCAGGTTGGTCGGCTGGAGATGGCCGCAAGAAACTTATTCCTGTGGCATTCGCGGTGGCTGCTACTATAGCACCCTTATCCATGGTTTTTGGATGTGGCGCTTTTGTTGACACATTGCCCTATGGTTCCGTATTGTTGGAGGAGATCATTGGCATTTATGGGGAGTTCTGAGGATCAACAGGAGATGGCACCTAAATATGCATTGGTGTGCCATCCCAAGGATCCTCTTCCTCCTTGGCGTGATTCCGCCGAGCTACTCCGTGGTGTGAGGACATTATCCTCTCTCTCGCCTCTATGACACCGGTCATACCAGATAGCCCATTGGCGTTGCCACACCCCATTGTGTGGCGCCCGCCAGACGCGAGAATTACGTTGATGAAACTGTTTGGGGGCATCGGAACATGATTGGTGGCCATGTTGGAGGCTGGCCTCACGGTTCAATAGTATGTCTATGTGAACAACAATCACGTGTCCACCTGTGTGGCTCGCCACCATTTCCACCAGTTGATGGTGTTGTATCCATAGCAGTTACACCCAACATCCATTCGTGGGTGTTTTGCACGTCTTTTTTGTGATGTTACACTTATTGTCGCAGAAACAAACTTATGACATTTGGGTCCGGTGGATATGGTGATTGCGGGATGGCCCTACTAGGGCCACTCATGTGTTGGGGCAGGCCGAGGTTTAGAGGATCCCAGGTCTAGTCTATTCTGGGACCTCATCTTGCTCATGTAGGTGTAGTTTGCCCACCAATCTTTTCCTCTAGGGTATATCTTTGAGAATGTACATTTGTTGGGAGCTCTCGGGACAAGGTGTTGGAAGGCCGACATTATGTTTGTCAGGACCTTGGAGATCCCATTTTTGTGGATGCCGCGAGCCTTGGTTCTTATGTCCACCGGCCTCGGTGGATTTGGACGAACCTCGCACCGCTATTCACTTTAGCTGCAACATTTTTTGCAGTGCCTCTACCTTTTGATTAGAAGGTGGATGACATCTTGGATCAAAACCAAACTTCTTTGCCAGTTCTTTGAGATGATTTATCCCCGTTGGCATTGGTTAACAAAGTGGGGGCACCATGGAGGGTCTTTTCCACTGTTGTGACGTTTCCACAATCATTTGCATTCTGTGATCGGGGGTCGGGTATGGTGTGGTATGCTCACACCAAAACTCACACCGGACCATTGGCTGATATGAGCCCAAAATGGTATGCTCATATGTGCTTAGTGTTAGTAACTGCACAGTAGTTAGCATTGATGCTTCCATCAAATTATATAAAATATAAAAAGAGTGCAAGCTTTAGTTTGGGGTTGAATTACTTGTAGGAATGATAGGTGGGTTTTGATGCTTTTAAGTTTGGAATTTAATTATTATAGGGGAGTTAGCTAAGTGGTGGGCTTAAGTGGTAAGGTTGTAGGCTGGGGTTAAGTAGCCGAATAGAGCTTGATTAATGTTCATTCAAGGGGGCTGGCCACTGCACCCTAGTGAAATCCGGGGCAGCGGACAGGGCAGTTGGAAGTCGGGAGGCACGAAGGTTTTTTCTCTCTCTCTTGACGGCTGGAAGGAGCGGGGGCGAAGCCCTGCTGGAGAGGCGTTAGGATTACCGCTACAGGGGAAACAAGGATTTGAGGTTCTGGTGCGGGGATGCTGCTGGGCATAGGGAAAGATCCTCGACTGCAGGTTGTCACGGCAAGGGCAGGGTAAGCATTCTTTGAGGGAGAGAGGGAATCGACATTATGGCCGAATCTGGCAGGGAGGTAATGCTTTCAAACTGAGAATTGGGGGCTGTCCTCAGAGAGGGGGAATTGGCGAGGTGTGAGCTGGGCCTAATGCAGGCTTCGGGGGAATCGAAGGAGGCTGCCTGGTCTCGAACCGGATCTCAAAGATGGATACATATGCAAGCTCTGTTTTGGGTCGCCAAGATGTATCAAGGAAGGAGGCATGTTGTAGCCTGGACTACATCACAGAGTGGGAGAATGCAAGGCGAGTTGAATTAGTTGCGGCTTGCTCGAATCTGAGGTAACAGCCAGCTGAAGAGAAGGAGGAGGCGATTTCAGTTAAGACAAGTTGGATGGTGGGAGTCGAAGCTGCCTAGTCGGCATAAGGCTATGGGAATGCTGGCCGCATCCCTGACTCATACCCACAACGACAAATCAATCTCGATCCAGTAGCGGAAGCTGGAGTAGGCACTTCCTCGGTCTGAGGAGTTGCGAATTCAGTCAAAATTGGAATCAGGAGCGAGGAGGTAGACTGTGGCGAGGAGGGAGCTGGCTTCGAGGGCAATGTCAAGGCAACGACTAAGAACATGGCCTTAGGGGACTCACTGTGCTAGGACAGAGGTCGTGACTAGCTGAAGAACCAAGGGCTAGGGCTTGCTACAGTGGGACTTACCTCGAGGGTGCCGAGACCAGGGGAGCCCTTTGGCCAGGTGACAGTAAGGGGTGCGGAAGGAGGACAGTAGGTATCAAGGGAAAGGTTTGATCTGGACTGCCGAGGGACCTCTAAATGGACCGGTCCAGGGAGTAACCAACTGCTAGTTGGGGGTTAAAGAAGGAGGATGGGAATTAGCAATTAGTTTAGCTTAGGTATTATATTAGGGATTAGAGTAATGGGTTAGGTTTAGTGAGGAGGCCGAGGAATACAACAGTATTCTTAAATACTTGTGGGTTTTGTGGACGTGTTGAAATAATAATAAAAAGAGTGGAGTGTTAAGATTATTATTGGGCACCAAGGATGGCTGGTCACGATTACAAACTATCATTCACGAGCATGTTAGCCCTGAACTCTCACCTGGATTACGACGCCTAAGGGTGGGGGTTTGGGGCTGACAGCTGACGAACGGGAGCATGCCATGGGATTCCGCACTGGCACCACCGCAACTCCTGGCCTTTCTGAGGGCCAACGACGCTTCGTGTTGGGCCGAGCCATGGATCTCCATACCATGATGTGGACTGTTAATTTATGCCTTGCATTGCAACGACATCATGGTGACCAATTGTTGTCTCTGGGGGCAGAGGATTCTGGTTAGGGGCATAGCGGTTCACATCCATGGAGGAGGAAATTGATGTCATGATTGAAAAAGCCGAACAAATCTTTCAATTCGAGCAGCAAGTGATGGAGGAGCTCCGAGTTCAACGGATTTATACTCCTTTGGCTTCTTCACCTCCGGTGGTGGTTTCATCATCAGATATTGGTGGTGATGAAGAGGGGACTGACTCTATTGCTAGCACTGAGGTTGGGGCAATGGTTAATGCCCCCTCCTTTCAATAGCAGTCAGAGCCCGTTCCAGCATCATGTGGATTCTCTTTGGTGGAGAGGAAGACTACGGAATTTGATGATTGGCCATTGGAATTAAGCCCTCATCTCACTGGTGCCAAGGCACGGAAAATACAAGTGTTTATTCATTCATACCGTAGGTGTTTTGCTTTTAGCCTTCAAGATCTTGAAGGTTATAAAGGAAAACCCATCTACATTCAGTTGGAGGACGACCGTCCCATTTTTCGGAGACCTTATAAGTTCAGTGTTTCCGAGCGGATTGGCATTCAAGCTCGTTGCCGAGAGCTCTTGGCACCAAGGCTAATCGAAATTTCCAACGGGGAGTATGCTTATGCTACGGTTATGCCATCGAAAAAGAATATCTTTGGCAATTGGATGGAGAAGCGGATGTACGAGGATTACTGTCCAGTTAATCGGAAGACCAACTTGGATCGGTATTCCATGCTGATACCAAAAGAGTTGTTCGATGCTATCAGATTTTATCAAATCTTTAGCACCCTAGACTTGAGATCCGCCTATCACCAACTCCCATTACTTGCAGGTTATTGACTGAAAACCGTATTTTGGGAAGTTGATCATGATGGAAATGATCAATTGTATCATTGGGAGTTTCTTCCATTTGGCCTCAAGAATGCGTTTGCTAAGTTTCAGAGAATGATGGACCAAGTCCTCTCTGGTTTGCCCTTTGCTCGGTGTTACATTGATGACGTGATCATTTTCTGCAAAACACTACAATAGCATGTAAGACATCTGCAAGCCGTTTTTTAGCGGCTCCAGTGCTTCGACGTCCGGATGTCTCCAAATCTTTCCAGTTGCATACAGACTGGAGCTCATTGGATTTGGGAGCAGTCTTCACTCAGAAGAATGATTTTAGCCGAGAGCATGTTGTTGTTTACACGTCGCGAAGCAACAATACGGCGGAGGTCAATTATTCGTCCTATGAGGGAGAAACATTGGCGGCGGTGTGAGCTATTGTCCATTTCCGGCAATATCTTTATGGTCAGCGCTTTATTTTGGTAACTGACCATCAACCGTTACAGTGGCTCATGGAGTTGGATAAGCTTATTGGTAAGCTCGCCAGATGGGCTTTGTTGCTCCATGAGTATGACTTTGAGATGGTGTAATGTGCTAGGATTACCAACCTAGATGAAGATGGACTCTCGTGCAATCCAAGTCCTTTGGATGAGGACTTAACCAGGGCCAGGTGGCATGGAAATTGTGATCGAGAGGCGGTTCCAAGTTGGCACGCGGCTGCTTACCTCACTTTATTTTCTAGTGTAGCTATTGAGGTTCCGATGCATGGCTCGGATGATAAGACTGATCGACCTCAAGCTATCGCGGATATATGGGAAGATCTACCCGTATTGCATAAGCTTCAGCAAGGGACCTTTCCTTTGTCTACCTCGTCAATGGAAAGGGATAGAATTGGACATCAAATAACAAGGTTCCATTGGTAGAACGGTTTGTTATTTCGATTGTGGCCGGATGGGATAAGGCGTATATATTGTCCCTAGGCCGGATCAGAGGGCGTCTTTGGTGCGACAAATGCATGAGGAACTTGGCCATTTTGGCATACGCAGGACACATTCGATATTGCGTGGCCAATATTGATGGACTGGCATGTATTGACAGGTGGTTGTTTATGTCGGGAGGTGTGAAGTTTGTGACCAGGTCAAGTCTAGCTTTAATACCTTGTCACCTCAGTTACAACCCTTACATATCATGGGATTGGGCTACCGTTGGTCACATGACTTTGCAGGACCGTTGGTTGTCACACCACATGGAGCAAAGTACGTGTGGTACAACTTTTTGGTCTCAGAATAGTCATTTTAGGATTTTGATAGGATGTGAATTCATATCGACACTCGAAATGTGAAATGGACACTAAAGTAAGTCATTAGTGACCAATTATCTGAAGTGAGCTAAGGGTGAGACATTTAGTTCATATGAAACAGTTTCCAAGAGGAAGAGTCTTTTGGGCAGGGCAATAGACATGTGACCAAGTCGAAGAGCCTTATGAAATCTGGCCCCAAGAGGCAAGGAAGCTAGTTCAGGGGATATAGAGGAGAAGGGAGAGAGGAGAAAGTAGTTCCTCTCGAGAAGAGAGTCTCCCTCGTCTTGCAGTTTTTGAGTGAGTCTAGCTTGGGTGTGAAGCCCTTTTAAATGTACATTTTACTCTACATAATATCATAAGCGTGAAGCTTTATTATCACTTGTGTGTGTGAGGATTAAATGTGTTGTGTTGGTGCTGGTCGTGAATCGTTTACATCAAATTTGTACTTCCCTGGTTCGGGAAGAATCCATATTGAATTTGTGATACCTTATTCCTGTGAAGGGAGTGAGTCTTAATGTGTGGTTGTTTCTCTCAAGGGAATTGAGAGGAATTGCTTGTGGGAATGTTGAGTCTCTTCTGAGAAGGAAGAGATCCTTCCGGGTTCATCGAAGTGAATGGAATTCCATGAATTGTCTTGAAAGCCTCTAGTTGTAATAAGTCGTGTTGTGAATGTATCTAAGTACGATGAGGACTTTAACAATGTAATCCTGTGAAAGGAGTTTGTCTGAGAAGATACACGGATTGTGTCTTGAATCCTGTCAAAGGAAATTGGGATAGTTTGTAAGTGTCCCTCTGTCTGGTGCATAGAATGTCAGAGGGAGTTTCTGTCACCGTGCTACTGCAGTTGATGTTGCAACATATTCGTAGGTTTCAGAAGTGTGAACACCTACTTTAGTCGAAGGGAATTGTCCACAAATTGAAGTGGTTTTGCAGAATAAGTCTGAGGGAACCTCAAGTGTAGAATTCTAACACCTGTTTGAGTTCAAGTATGATGGTGCGGTGCATTCCTCTTGAGAAAGGAGTGAAAATAACCACCGCTTAATCTTATGAGTACGGTGAGAAGTAATGTTGTGTTGTGTGTCGTCTCCCTTGGTAGTGAAGTGAATGAATCTTGTGAGTGTGAAGTTAATTCTCTCTGGGTGTGTTCGGCCATGTGATTTGGCTGTGGCAATCTTGAGCTATCTGATGTGAAGTCAGAGCAAATGCTTAAGCACCAACTTTTCACCCAATCTGAAATTCCGATAAGTGCGCACGTTGAGATCGAAATCCTGTGAAAAGAGATTGAAAAGTCTGTGAGAATTAATTTGTTCAAACTATAATCTTGCACAGAAAAAGGCGAGGGAAGCAACCTCTTGTTTGTCTCCCCTTCTCAGAGAAAAGGGTGGGGAATTGAATTGAAGTCGAATAAAGTACTGAACCGGAATAGGAGTAACGTTTGGAAATATCAGTTTGATCAGTCGGAAACGGTGTTCATAAATGGAGAGAAGATGCCCCTCAGTTTCGGAATCGATCGCAGTCTTGACGGGAAAATGGAGCATGCATTATCCCTTAAAAATCTGTGAGATTACAGGTATGGAGATGGCTGGATGGTGATCGCAATTACATCAGTGAAGGAGCCTGAGAGAGTTTTCCTTGTGGAAAGATGCGACGGAGACAATGCGGTGGATCGCGGAGAAGTAGCTGTGGGGGAGAATTAAGCCGCCCATTAACCCATATTGTTTGGGTGAGGCTGGAAGGGCACGCATAAAAGGAGAAGTGGCCAGCATCACATTCGAGAACTTGACGCTGACTTGGTTACTGGTGACTGGCTATTTGTTACTGGTTACTGGTTACTAAGACTATGGCCCTCTCTATGAGACGTGACTTGACATTGGTTACTTGTGACTGTTACTGGTGACTAGACTATGGCTGTGCCGTGCAGACTATGGTCCTACCGATTAGACTCTTACGGTCCCGGTCCGGTTCAGTTCGCTTCGCTTAGACTCGGTCACTAGGTTACTGTCACACGTTAGACTTTGTTAATTTCAATCATTTATTTTAATGCATTCAATTCCACTGTGATAGTGTTAAGTCTAAAACTGACTAAGGAAATAATTCATTTCTGTGGTCTTTATCTAATTTAATTTAATCAATCACTTAACCATAGGAGGAGTCAATTGTGAACATGATATCCTTACTAACTGTGGTGTGGCCTTTTGGTACTTGGTTACTTTACTGAAGAGACTATGGTTCACTCAAGGAGTTCATGCCTTGGGTTTTCTAAGACTATGGCGTAACCAAATGACAATGGCTGAGCTGTGACACCTTGAATTGCAAAACACATTATAAGAGTGATGTTAATGACGAGAGTGGGTTGTGAGGGAGTGACTGATCAATTGCATGTACCGCTGTGAGTGACCCTCAACTTTAATTGAATCAATCCTAAAACTTGCTCTAGAAGTCTTCTTTCCTGTGTTTGTTGTCCTAAATTCGTTATAATCCCCTTGTAATCTATCAATTAACTCAATGGTGATCCCTAGATGTAACACCTGACACTCATTTGGTCTTCCCTGTGTGGTTTTCTTAATTGGAACCCAATCTAAAAACCTATCTATAGTACGTACGTGTTGGTAATGGTGGAGCATTTTAGCAAGTGGATTGAGCTTGTTGTTCTACCCCAAAATTCTATAGAGTTGGCCGCGGCCGCCTTTTTGGACCGTATGTTGGCACGTTTTAGAGCACCGGCTGAGGTATTGACAGACCAAGGGAGGGAGTTCTTCGGTGTTTTTGAGGAGTTGTGCACTAAGGCGCTCATAAATCACTGCACCACCTCTCGGGATCATTCGGAGGCGGATGGCTTGGCTGAACGGGTTGTTCAGACAACCGAGCGTGACTTGAGGAAGTATGGATTACTTTGGGAGAGCCACCGGGATTGGGATCTTATGCTGCCTTGGATTGCTATGGGTTATCAATTTAGTATGTAGGCCTCTTTGGCGTCCTACAACTTATATCAGTTGTTGTATGGACATGAGCCTATACTCCCGAGTGCTATTCGGAAAAAACTAGCTCATGTTGTAGATTCGGATGACCCAAACATTTGGGCAGAGTGTTTGCAGGAGCGGGCTTAATTCTTCTAGAGGGCCATGCCTTTGGCCATGGAGAATTTGTCCATTCCTCAGTTGCGGAGATTCCGACTAGGTGATTATTTTTATCTCCAACGTGAGGCGCCTACGACATTGGATGTCAGGACGGGCGCACTATCCTTCAAGTGAAGGAGGTGTTGCTGAGTGGTTTGTTGTTGTTGGAAGACAATGATGGTAGGGAATGTCGTGAGCATTCCAAAAATTGTGCCCCATGTCATCTACCCATTGAGGGTACAGTTCATCATGAACTGGCCGTCGTGCCAGAGGGTCTTCCATGTTTTGTGTGTGGAGAGAAGAAAAGAGCGGTTATTATGCTCTTGTGTGATCAGTGTCAACGTGGTTGGCACATAACATGCTTGAGGCCACCCTTGACTTCTCTACATCTGGACAGTGGGGTTGTCCTCGCTATCAAGGATCTTCAGTACCTAGTGCTTCCACCAATCGTACTCAATGATCTTGTGTAGTTTTCATCATCTTGTGCATGTCCAAATGGAAAATGAGGAGTTATGGCTTAGAAACGCAATCAAACATGAGACGGTAGAATTAATTCTTTGGATCTGATTGCCAAACATCAGAGGCGATTGTGGATGGGGCTCACACTGCACCCAACCTACAATTCCTTGGAATGACGTTCACCACACTAGTTGGTTGCGGAGCAATCCTTCATTATCCATGCGGAACAACCCTTTGGATTGGCATTGGTCTTAGCTGCTTGGCGGGACTCCATAGTCAACTAAGGGGGGGCATGTCGAGGTGTGTTGTTTACGTGTGACTTTGCTATGTTTTAGTGTTGTTTGTTAGTGGTGGTTGGTACTCGAGCTGCAGTAACACACGATTGTTATTTACACGACAACAGTCATTTGTAATGAGCATTCCCCAAACTAACTCAAAGATTCACGAAACTATAATAATCACACGGACCATACTTATGTTGATCATAGTCAGTGTAGGGAGATAACATTAGCACACTGCAGACACATTTCTTCATACACACATAACTTAGGGCCACTTCAAACACGAAACTGAGAGCCCGTGACCATTACAATTCAAACTCTCATTGGTGGAAAAGGCGGAGCCGGTACAAATTATCTTCATACTACGCTTGAGGGACCAACAGAGCAAGTGAATCCAAGATGGATGTAAAGTCTACATGGATTCCTACATGGCATCGAAATGGATCATGTTTCATGGTCACTTGGACTATTTTCAAAAGCCACCTCTTGGAGATAGGCCTAACACAAAACCGGGAGACCATGGCATTCCGAACGCTCACAATCGTTGATTTATTTTATTTTATCATATGTGAAAACCCGCATGAATAGAAATAGCATTTGGTTGAGGACCCAGTCACATATGACTTCACACTATACTTGAGGATCCATGACCACACCACATGATTTTGGAGGTGTGTTGAGACGGCCCTTGGACACTTTCTTTTGGACTCTCACAATTTCATGGTCACAGCTCTTGGCTCGTGTGTGAAGTGGCCCTTAGCTAGAAGCAATATAAGCTTAAACATTTAAACCCCACATGGTACTTAGACTTGAGAAAGGCGGTCTCGGCCTCTATAAATAAATTAAAGAACCTAAATTTTGCAATTCCAAGGTTCAAGTACTGCCGGAGCTTCATGTAAGCAACATAGACTCAGTGTTTATATCTTTGGCTTCCTGAGGCCAAATTGCACCTAAGATAGAGAGATAGATTTAATTTTTAATTTTTTAGAACGAAAACTTGAAAATAGGGTTAGAGAAGTCAATGAAGCAACATGGTTTGGCGGGTTAGTGCCAACTCCACATCAAATGTGGCATATGCAATCTATGTTGATAACAACACATCAACCATGACGACTCTTCTCTTGTGATTTAGCTCCAATTATTAGAAACGTTTTGCATCCTATCATCAACTTTAAATTTGGATAAAACAAAACGTCAAATTATATTATTCATTGTGTATTGTGTAGACAACATGCAAATTCGCATAAAACCCAAAAGAAGACCTTGTAGAGACTCAACAAAGTACAGGAGCCTACGTGGCAACTCGAAGATATAAGGTAAGAGTGAAACTCAACATGCAATGCCCTAATAAATGTGACAACCTCTTAGCTCCAAGCTGGAGCAAGGGAATTATTGCACACGAGTGTACCTCTTCATCCATCCAACATAAAAACTTGACCTCCTTTAGGCTTGTGGTTGATTCATCTCAAATGACTTGGACTACACCATTTATGGTAATGTTGAGGCATCTATAACTGGTAAAATAAGAGAGTTTGCATATGTTTAGGAGGAGTAGTAGATTTTTTTAATTTTAATAAAAATTAATAGATAAAATTTTAAGAGAAACAAATTCTAAGGAGAATGCAATTTGTAATTTTATAAATATTTTTCATGAACATGAGAATTGCTACAAATTTTGAAGTGGTAATGTTTAGGGTAACACTTAGTTGATATTTAGGTTAACCCATAACCGCTCATCTGAATGCTAACTCTTGGCTATAACAATTATCAAAACTCTTATTCATGAGGGAAATCAAACACAAGCCGCCACCACATAAACCTTATTCCGCTCGCCTAAAAAATATAGATCTCATCCATGTCCACATTGCATGACCCTAGTGAGCAGTTAAATGGACATGGTTGACTATGGATGCCTCAACCTTATTTATGGTCGTACACCCATGGAGTGGACTCTTCATACAATGTACAAAATAACGTGAGTGTAAGAAGGGGTACTATGCAAGGCATTAGCATACATAGTAAACATAAGGGAGAGGTATTATTTTATCTAATGTGTACATTTAGAAAGGCTATTAATAATTTTGAAGTAAACATAAATGTACAAAAGGGGCCCCTGAACTTTAGAGAAATTCTCACAATAGATGTTAGTTTCATCCAATCCACATTTTCATCTATTGTTGTCATACAATAATAGTCCTCAAATGACTACATTGTCCATTCTTGTTAGGGTTTGCATTTGGATTCTTGATTTTACAAATTGAAGGCTCTTAGACAGCATAGGCTCCTTTGTGTTTTGCTCTTTGCATTGTGGCTAAATTAATGTAGTCTTATTATAATGCAATCGTTGAGTTACATGTTATGGATGAAAATACATTCCATGACTTTTTCATTGGAAGTGAAAGTGGATTTTATATGTAATAAAGGCCCACTTAATTCATGATTTATAATTTGTAGATGTAGTGGAGGCATTTATCAAATTAAATTGAGGAGCTTAGTATAAATACATGAGTCCATTTTCTACCTTGCCGTCAGTACGTATACATTTGTTGTTCTTTGTAAACTTGTATATGGAGGGTTTAATTGCATACTGACCCATGCATGTCAATTAGGTATCCAATGAATAATCTACCCCTGGGCACATACACTATTTACAAAGGGCCTAAACTAGATGCCTAGAGGTCTCCAAGTGTCGCGCCCGCTAATTGTCAATATGATTCCATTAGTCAACATAAGTATTCTTTTTTAAGTGACAAAATATATTATGATATTTAGAGTAGCACATTGGAATACTTTAGATGGTAGTCTTGCATTTTAGTATGCAAGGGGAAGATATTTTTTTGCGTACTAATGGCAACTGTCATGTGTTTACATTAGGAAGCTATTCTTGAGCATACTAAAGGCAAGTGCCATTTATGTGCACTTTAGTCAACTTGTAAACCATTGTGTAAGATAGGCATGCACCTCATAACACTACACCCTATCCTCCATAAGGTCACCTTTTGTAATGACATTCCCTCTTTTATATCCCAAAGCTCTAGGGAATGAATGTGCTCAATTTTTGCCTCCCTCCTTGTTGTCACATTTTCCTCCCATATATCATGGGTGTTGACATTAAAATAATCCACCAAAGAATTTAAACCACATGCTTGCACGCATCATGTTGTCATCATTGTCATCATTGGAAGGTTGACTTTGCACTATTCCATAATGTCATATGCTACACTAATTCTCTATTATCATGCATCCAAGTTAACACTATAATCTCCTTAATATCACGTGCACTTTGGTTGCCGTAGGCATGATATTAGGGAGGTGAGAGTGTATTGAACATACTCATGCCAAGATATTAGTAAGCGCACTTGAACACCAAGTGTCATAAGGTGATTGATACTTATGGTGAAGTTATTAATCATCTGTGTAACCTAGCATAAGTCTCAAAATAGGGTAAGTGACACTATTACACATGTGACACTAAATTCCATAAGCGGTGTAGACTAATTCAAGGTCTTCAAAACTAATTTTGTTGTCATCTCCACCAAAAATGGCAACCTCCGAGCTGCATAGTATTTCAGGACTGTTACGTTGGATGAAGAAGAGTTAATGTAAGCTTGTATGCAATAAAGCCCACCAGTGCCTGGGAAGTTTTTGGACATAATCGGTCAAGATCCCAATGATTCTAAATCCAACCGGTTACATGTTGACATCTTCTGGTTTGACTTTCTTCATTTGAGGTATATTCTTCTATAGATTCCTCTAAAATGTCGGTAATCCTCCCGAGGTCTCGAACTTCAACCGGTGATTTCTCAAACTCAACCGGGTTCATCTGTCAGTTCTCCCCAGACACTGATTCCCACCCTCCCTTGAGGCCTACATATATTGTAATCAGTTTCCCATGTTGTGCAGTAATGATTGATTACTTGTTATTAACTAAGTTGCGTTATATGTTAAGTGCCTGCATAACGTCATCGAAATCGGTCAAGGCAAACTTCGCCTTCACAGCAGCTTAAAACCGCCTCCATTATCAGTGATCAGCTGCTACAGAATGTTGAAACAAAAATCAAATAAAATGTTAGATCTGTAGTATGTACTGTGTATCTATACCTGCTAGAAGACTCACTTGCCAGGAATCTTGGACCCAATCTGAAGCAACCCTGCAACTCTGTTAGAAGGAGCCAGGCATCTTGGACCCCAAATCTAAACCTTCCCTGCAACTACTCTGGTGATGCCAAGTAAACACCTCCCTATATACGAGGCACAAATAATTCATGTGCACATATTGAAAATAGCAATCATCCACTTGGAGTCGGGTTGTGCTCATCGCTGTTGCTGTTGTAGTTTAATCTCAGCCACGGATCATATTGCGGGTGTGTTGAGCATCGATTGAATATCGGAATGTCGCAGATCGGAAATCCATCTATCAATAAATTGTGGATTGTCCTATATATACATATGTATATATATGTATATATATGTATATGATGTCAGCTTGTAGTGCTCTGGTGGATCTTTCAAACACCAGCATCGATGCCAAGCCTGCTACGAAGGATCTGCACCCCCATGTACCTAGAGAGGAGCCATGCAACCCAAATTAAATTCAAGCCGTAGAGTGTCATAACATTGAGTCACTATGGGAGTTTGCCCTCTATAAGTGTTAACATTTATGTTATAATTTGAATTTTTAAATTTTTTTAAAGAATTTTTTACCTTGTAATAGAAATGTTAACACTTGTGGGGGCAACACTTATAGAGGGTAGACTGTACCATTAGTTGTCTTGCATTAGAGTCTGGAAGCATTTGAAATTTATGAATATGGATAGGAAATCTATCATCATGGTAGATCATTAGACTATCCAGTGGGAAAGAACTATAGTAGTGGTAAGGAACCATGATTCATGTATTCATGATTCTTTTGCAACATTAATTATTCAATTATTAATCATGATCTTCGCTCCCTCTGTTATTTAGGTTCATTTTGAAATCAAAGGATCAACCTACGCACTTTGAAGGTTTGATTCATGGACATCTTTATGTAAATATTCTTTGGACTCAGTGAGCAATTTGAGTGAATTGGAGAATGTTATGAAAGTGTGATTCATCCCCACTACAATAATCTTAGTCTTTGACGATGGCAAATCAAATGCTACCATGTAAACATGATTACAAAGTTGTCAATCACCACCCCTTGGAGCAAGGAGATGGGCATCGATATCTAAGATGCTTCTTTGATGAGTATTTGTGTGTTCGTTAACATGCCTTAAGCATCCACTTTGGTAGTTGGTTGTTAGCTTTTAGTCTTACTGAGTCCCATTGCGTAGTAGACTTATTGGTTGTTTGTACTTTGAGTAAGGCTTGCTACCAGTCATTGTCAAAAGCGAGATCCATTTCATAACAAACAAGAGTCTAGTTGCATCTACCTTGAAGCAATGGCCGGAGAGAACTCACCGCTAGTTACAAATGAACCAGTTGGGTTTGAGAAATAACTGGTTGAAAGTCAAGATTTCCCATCATTTTAGAGGAATCTATGGAATTACCTCAAATACGTAAAGAAAAAACTGAAAGATGTCAACCTGTAACCGTTTGGATTTGAAAACACTAGGATCTCAACCGGTTATGCCCAAAAATCTCCCTGGACACTGCCTTGAAGCAAAGGCTAGTCATTTCTTTAAGCCTTTACAATCTCAATACTTAATTGTCTAATCATTATTCACTGTTTATTAGTACTGTTGTTGCTCATACCTAATACAAACATAATCTAATCATTTGTAAAGAATTTCCCTAGATTTCTTTTTGTATTTTTCTGCACCTTTCTCACAAAAATGGGACTCGAAAACGCTGAGATGTTACAGAATGTGTTCAGGACACAGCTTTTTAGACAGGCGTATTTTACAAATATTGTAAGAATCACACAAGGGTTAGGATTCGGGCTGTACGAAGGCATCTCTGTGGACCCTTGCAGAATATGAAAAGAAGCTCACAAGGACAATTTTGTGGAGAGCGCTGGCCCTCGAAAGGTTTATTTCATTGTATAGTTCATTGTTTGTGGCTGGCCCTCCGAATGTGCTAACACACTTTTGTTATTGATTTGTGCAAATGATGACATGATTCCTGGTGGAGCTCTTTTCAAGCTAAGAGATTTACTCCTGTCTACCTACACCAACTTGTAAATGCTAAGGTATGTCAGCCTTATGTGGGTACTCTTCTCAATCAGAAACCTATATTTAAGTGATATATGGCAAGTTACGTGTGTAGTTAAGGACGGACACCAAGATGACAGGTGTTATGATGAGATTGCCTATATGCTCGAAAAAACCCATTCCAGGTTCAATAGTAACACAATTGGGAGGACCTATTTGAGCAAGAACCGTAAGGTATCTGGGTGTTATTCAGTTACTTTTCTTGATCAGACACAATATTTGATTGGTGTGTGGTGAGGTGAGGGTCAAAGAACAAACACCATAAAGACACATGTTTAAAACAGTTTGCGCTACATCTTCAAATTCCTTTTAATCATTCCACATTCAGTAGAGAACACAATTGGGAGACGACTTAAGTATTCAGTTAAACAATCAACAAACATGCACTTCCAATAACCATACCTAAATAAGAGGAGGTCCGATTTTCAATCCGGATTTTTCTGATCAATGCTTCATCACAGATTCGCAAGCGAGTGCAACATCACAAGTTTCGTTGTGTAAATCTAATTGGTAAGAGTTGGAGAACTAGGAAAACTCACCAAATAACTCCTGTATACCTTATACAGATGGAAGAAAAGGGCTTGTAATATATTTACCTTCCGAGCATCATGACAGTGGCTTGCGGGTTAGTCCCCGGGGAGCGTCGGAAAGTGGAGCCATCAATCACACGTAAGGCTCCAACACCCAACACTCGGTAGTCGCGATCTACCACTTGCCCGACAACGCATCCGCCATGGTAATGCCAAATGGTGGTCAAGCTATCCTTGCACCATTGCTGGATGTTGAGCGTGTCTTGAGTCTCATTATACAAGTCACGGGGTGGCCATGTGCTATCGATGGCAAGTTTCACCGGTTGGAGCTCTGGAGGAACTGTGTCGTCTGTGTACATCAGCGCCTGGAACCTGTTCGTGGTGGTGGCCTGTAAGATGGTGCGCGTGCCCTGGACGCACGTGTCGAGGTCGATCTGCTCTTGGAAGTAGTTGAATCGCACGCTAGGGTTTTCGCTCACGTTCCGGCTGACCAACAAGAGCTCCCCCGTTGATTGCGGGCCCCATACCTATGAAGAGGGGGGGGGGGAGGTTGGATCGCTAGTTAGAGATGAGTCAGTCAAGTTTGAGAATTAATCGGTTCAATTTCATCCAGAGTTTTGGTGAATTGCCAATGATTTTAGAAGAATAGAGTTAGAGAAAGAAAAGAAGAAGAAACTTTGGTGTTTGTGCACTGACGTGAATGAGAGCCCCGTTTACCTTATACTGATCATGGTGTTCCAAGATGCAGAATAAGGTGTATGATCTTCCTTTCGGAAAATGAGCTCTACAGGTAGAAGAATAGAGTTATCCTTTTAATTCAACTGGAGTTTTGGTTGTATGCAAAACAACCAACTCCCACCCAAAACTCGAACCGGTTGAATTAAAGGATAATTTTGATATGTGGAATATACTTAAAGCTTAATAACGAAAAACCGAAAGGAAATCAACATGCTGGAAACATCAGTAGGATCTGGACTGAGATTGAGCCCAAATTCTCCCCATTCATTGCAGGCCCACACCTTCTGGAGGATGCTCCCGCCATATGCTGCACGGGCCTGGTATGCCCTTGGAAGGGCGGCGATCGCACCGTAGATCCGTCTGTAAAGAGACGCCGCCGTTACCGAGTCATTGTTCAGCTTTTTAGGGTTGATGTGTCCTGTTTCAGGATTAATAAACGTGGTAGTCGTAGCTGCTGTTGGATTGAGATTCTTGGATACCTGGCTGCTTAGTAAGACCGTTTGATCCTGAGACTTGCTTGCAGTTGCAGTTGCTCGCCAGCTTGACACAGCCAACTGGGCTTGCCCGCTGGCGACCTCAATGTAGCTCCCAAAGCTCGTGATCCCGACCACTTGAATGAGTGTGGTTTCGACCCGTCGCCGGGTGAGCACCCACACGGAGTTCGTCGGGTTGTCAGCCATTGAACCCCCCACAGCACTGTTGTTGACAACTGTGGGGATATTGAAGGAAGACAAGTGGTCGGCAGGGCCAATGCCACTCAGCATCAAGAGCTGTGGGCTGCCCAGTGCACCTGCTGAAACGATCACCTCGCTCGCGTCGTTGCCATTCAATAGCGCCGTGTGATCGTTTCCGTCTAAATCCTTATACAGAACTCCAATCACCCTCGGCTCTGCGCAATTTGCTCAAGGATGAATTTCGGTAACTGATCCCTTTGCTTCATGTGCTCAACTTTTGGGAGAGGGGAAATTATCGCATGTGAGCGTACCCTCTCATTCATCCAACATAAGAACCCGAAACAGTTTGCAGCCCGGAGGGTTCTAGTTTTGATCGATTTGACACTGGAATTAGCTTCAAAGGCCTTGAATTAGTGTCGTCCGAAACATTTGAGATGAATCAGCCATGAACTTATAGGAGATCAAGTTTTCATGTTGGGTGGATGATAATTTATAATAAATGTTATTTGGTAGCATAAGTGGTAACCAAAACTACACTAAAAAACTTTGATTTACTGTGGCCCACACTATTCATCGTCAACCTGCATGAATTGTTTTGTATTTCTAATCACTGGTTGGCAAATGGAGAGGATGTCACATGACATTTGATACTACACAACAAGTTGTGAAGACCATTGTAATGAACAAGGCGGACCACATCAATGTTTAGTGTAGCTATTGATGAAAGTTATTTAGTAGGAGACAATATCCAAACCTAGTTGCCGGCATCCCAAATCAAACCAAATATGATACTTGGGATGCAGATTTGTAACAATCAATTCAAACCCCTTTCATTAGACCAGATGATGTATGAGAGATCCATTCAACAAATTTTATAGCCCGGTACTACCTTCATTGCTTTTATTAGATTCTTCATGCACTAAGGTAATTAAGCGGGCCTAGTTTAGTTACTCGGACACCTCTATATGAATGATGGGTGGGTATGTGTATATCTAAGAATGAAAGGCGTCATGTGTTCAAAAGAGATTTGACTACATGCTCAAAATCTGGTAACCATTCTAAGTTGAACAATAAACATAATTGGGGAAACTTATGTGGCTTTTTTTTATGGCCCATTGTTAGTGGACTTTGATAATTCATATCAATCGAAGATTAGCTCCAACACGTCATTTTGGGAGTTATCTTGGCTTCTAAGTTACATTTGCAGCGCACATAAAATTGAACCTCGCAAATTTGAGCAATGCACTTTAACCTCCCTAATATCATGCATGTGGCAAATAAAGTGCATGTGATATTAAGGAGGTTTGTAGTGTTAACATAGATGCATGCTAATAGAGAATTAGTGTAGCATGTGACAAAGTCAACATTGCAATAATGACAATGATGACAACATGATGCATACCAACGTGTGGTTTGAATTCTTTGACGGATTATTTCAATCTCAAAACCCATGATATATGAGAAGGAAATGTTACAACAAGAACAAAGATTGAAACTGAGAACATGTATTCCCTAGGGTTTCAGGTTATGAGAGAGGGAGTGACATTACAAAGGTTAGGATGTATAAGGTAGCAAACAGTGAGAAAGTAAGCAAATAAGGCCTGTCTACGATACAGCCATAGTATCTGACCAGGTGATGACAGCATGGAGTCAATGAATTGGGTCAAAGATTGTAATTCAGATACCATACCTGATGAATTGGTGTCAAAGAGCAGTTGGTGTGCATTGGCCCAGATGTACACTGTCAGGTTGCTTGGATTCGCATAAGTTAGAAGGTCAGCTGCAGTGTGGCGATGACCGGTGCTGTCAAAAATGGAGCCACCAATCTTGGTGCCCACCATGTGTTCATATGTGCCGCCGTTATAAGGAGTCACTCCCGCTTCCAACAATGCATCCCTCGCCGCTGTCTGGAAATAAATCAACACTTGATTTTTTTGCTCGAATACTTGTTACATAATAATCTCCCAGTAATCAGCTCAAATCCAACTTGTGAATTGTAGGTGGGGATCAAGTTTTGACGTTTTCAGCTAACAATAACAACTACTCCCTCTGTTTCAAAATAAAATTGTGGTTTCTATTTCAGTGCGGGATTAAGAACAGTGACCGGATTTGAACCACAATGCGCTTTTTAACCAAAATTGGGAGTTGCCGAAAAGTTGCCGACGTCTCTGTCATGCCCGGAGGAGGTCCGTAACGAAACCATGGTTTTATTCTGGCACGGAGTTTATGCAGAAACCATGGTTTTATTGTGAAACAGAGGGAGTAGTAGCCTTAAGACACCTCAGGCCCATTGTGGGTGCCTCTTCGATCTTGGATCAAGAGTGGGGAGGGGCAGTATGGGCGTAGGCCTTAGGATCAGAATTCTAAGATAGAGAGCATGTTAAACCATTCCCCCACCCAAAATCAAATCAACACCCTAAAATGCTGCACAATAAAGTACATATGTTTTATCTTGAGAAAACCCTCCGTCCACCTTAAATATCAGGCTCTTGTGGTGATCTATGTTCGGGGAAAACCGACGGCTAGTTCATTATCAGCCGATGGATTTCCCCTCATGGCCGGTCCAAATTTCCAACCATCAGATGGCAATCCGATTGTAATTTCAATCCTCCAGCAATTAGTCGATGGACCAGAAAATGTCCCGGAAATGTAGCCAATTCTTCTTGTGAGTTATTGGATTTCAGCCGGAAGCATCCAGAGCGCTATTTGTCTGGGGCATTTGATGATGCACTTGAGGAAGTACCCTAAACTTTAAACTTTTTGAATTATGCAACCTTTCCATGACCAAATCCAATTGCTTCTATGAAGAATTGGGGGACCCTTGACCTTCAAGCGGTGAAGGCATTGCTAGGTTCAATTCTTGCCAAGGATATTAACTCTTCAAATTTAAAGTTCTGAACATGCCTTTCTTTTCACTTATTCAAGATTTTGTACTAAGAAATGATTTCTAATAACTTTTCATACATTTTTTAAACAATTAGTGCCGATATGAATTCCATTCAATCGGATATTGGCCAATGAAAATATGAAAATATAGGCAATTGGCCGATTGATTTTACAAAAGACTGGCTCTTGCCGATGTAAATTGGAAAAAATCCGACCCTTCGTAGCAACTACCGGCAATTAGCCACTAAGGCTTCAAAAACTTCCCGAACTCTGGTGGTGATATTGGGTCATATACCAATAAAAACGTTTTGGAAATCAGACACACTTTGGCGCATTGGAATTATCCTGTGGATTGCTTTAGACGACGGCCATTTTAAAAACTTCATGGTCTAGCAATAGTATCTGTACTCAGTGGTTAAAAAGTGATGGTTGTCTGTAGCACCATCTACGTTACCTGAAACTCGTACAGCCTGGGGATCTGTGCAATTTCTTGAGCCACCCAATCGTACGAAGCATTCACTAAGGCTCCATCCCAGCCAGCAAGTGCGACATATTCAGGGCTGGCGTATGTGAAGAAGCCGGCATTGAGGGCACTCCCACCACCAAGGACCCGAGCTCGCTGGTTGGGCACCCCATCTTCGGAGGTGAAGGACTGGGAGGGTGACGTGGCCGTATCAATCCCCAAATCACGTGCAAAGCCTACAAGGTTCTCCACAAGTGCATTGCCGTATGGCTCACCTGTATTCCATCGTGCAACTTCATCTCACATGTCTCAATGCATATTTGTTTATTTTATATATATATATAGAGAGAGGGGATTGTTAAATCGACCACACGTTGGTTAAGACGACCACGAAGATGCGTCGTGCGGTCACATGACCTGTCAAAATTATTTGAACAATTCTAGTTGTGAGCTGAAATGTAAAGAAAGAGGGAGCGAAGCTGGTACCTTGCTCCTCTTCCTGTGTGTGATGAAGAATCAAATTTTAATAGGTCATTTGACCACGTGGCGTGTCTTTGTGGTTGTTTTTACAAACTGCGTGGTTGATTCAACAATTCCCTATATTTATTTATTTATTTATTTCATGTGCTACCAACTTACAAACTTACATATGTTGGAAAGCACAATCTACATAAAGAAATATAGAGTATTTGGAAGGATGGCTCGGATGTTGCCACAGGTGCGAATTGTGGTGTTGCTTCGTTTTCGAGTTGATTTAAGTTCATGTGTAATCTGGAACGGGCATTACAAGAATTAGAGGGACCCCTGAAGACAATCGCCTCCTTTCCAAGGTGAACATGTTTGAATTGGCGTGGACAACCGTGTTAGCAGTGATCTCCCCAAGCAGAAGCCCCTAGGTTCCCCTATGTTCATTTGGATATCCCCACTATAATTGGGTGGACCATAAGTGGTAAGGTGCAAGTGTTAGGTGTGAATTATGGTGTTGCTTCATTTCCAGTTGGTGTAAGTTTATATGTAATCCCAAAACGGGCATTATGAGAATCAGAGGGTCTCTTGAGAAGACTACTACCTCTTTTCAAAGGTGAACATGTTTAACGGGCGGAGGCAACCCGGCTGGCACCTATCTCCCCAAGAGCAAGCCCCTAGGTACCCACATGGTTGCTGAAAATATCGAATTCAGTCCGGATGCCCCCACTATGATTGGGAGGATCATATTAAGTGATAGAGTGCCACCAAAAATCAAGTATTAGGAAGGTCACCCATCCAAGTACTATTCCGACCTTAGGCCACTCAATTTGGAGTTCCCATGATGACAAAAAATGACCTTGGGTTTAAGCAACCCTTGCACAATTTGCTTAGTACTACAAGAACAAGTTTGTAACATCTCTTTCATCGAAATTTGACTCATGAGCAGTAGTAGTTTCCTCTCCCATGCCAATACGATGTAGCAAAACATAAGAACAAGAAAAGAATAACAAGGAACCCAATGAATAGGATATTCATATGAGCTCCGAAAGGTGCGAGGAAAATGGCTGCATCCTCAAATTGGATTTTGTTAATCATCTCATACTAAAACAATTGTAGGAAAAGTGGGTGCTGAGAAAAATGTAATGATTAAAATATTCAAGACCCATCTACCTTACAGATTTGGGATGGATGAGAATTTTTCACACCTCCACGTTCTAAAAGCAGGACACTGAAATTGTGCGAAAGTGTTGCTGCCAAAGGGCAGCCTGCCGTTCCACCTCCAATGATGATGTAGTCATACTGCTGACTTGAGGCTGGAGCTTCCGTGGCATTATACACAAATGTGTAATGAGGATCTGAACATGCTATACAAATTTAGTCAATTCATGGTTCATCTTTTTAGCAACCCTATACCTTTCTGGAACAATATTAGGCGATCACAACATCATACATACATATACGCGCACACATATATATATATATATAAGTAAACAGGCCTCATTCAGTTACTCATTTAAGAACGGACACCAAAAAAGATATGTGTTTAAAAGAGAGTGGATTACATGTTCAAAATCGTTTAATCATCATATTGGGCTTAATAATCAAACATTATTGGGAGCACTATTAGAATCTAGTGAATTTAATGTCATCTTCGTTTGTCAACTTTGTGATATTCTTAATTTCCGCTGAGAGAAAGTGTCATACTTGTGACATTATTGTGCTCAATAAGTTGACATCCACACAATCAAAATGCATATGAATATAGTCATATGAGCTCCAATTATTGTGAGGAAAAATGGTTACGGACACGAGTTGGATTTGCTCATCATCTTCCACTAATCGAGTGTTTCATATACTACGAGAAGAGGATGCAGACCTAAAAGTGTCTGCTTTACACCCGCTTACCGGTCTTACACATATTATACATACCGGAGCTGCTGTCTGTACCCAAACTTTCCTCCTCGTGCATCTCTAGATATAACTTACGCCAGCTCCTGTTTGGAGGTTTGAGAGCTTACATGAAGAGCAATGCAATGCAGTTCCAGTGCCTCTAGCTAAAATCTAATGTAACTCGCAGAGTATTTGACATTATTAACCGTTGTGAACTTGCACCATTTTGAGTCCAATTGGGCTGCAGGAGCCAAATCTCTTAGAATGGGGTTCCTCCTCATTTCTAGGAATGAAAGCTTCTAAGCAAACATATTAACCGTCAGTGCCAATTTCAAAGCTCTTATTGGGTCCTCGCCTCACTGTTGCCTATCTGAGGACAAGAAACCAACACGAAGTTAATCACAAGATTCAACTTATGAATAAATGTGCACAAACTTCGGAAACGTTCCCAGCGTCTCTTAAAAACATGTGGAAGGGATGCACATCTAATGGGAGGGAGTCTTTCAACAACTCAAAAGTGCCCAATAATCTAATGGGAAGACGACTCAGTCTTCCAACAACTCTCTTTTATCAAGAATGCTATGGACGATTCCCACATAATGAATCGAAGCATTGCATTGCCAAACCTCAAAAACTCTCACAGTGCCACAAGATTGCACCACAATGATCATCTCGAAGAAAGTCACATGTATAATATATTTTCTTCCGAACCAATCCAACATGGCCCTCATGTACCTCCAGAGAGTGGAACAAAACAAGGATAGTAGGAAAACGAGTACGTACAAATGCAGGCGGGAGGTTCATCATGTACATCTGGTAAGTCTAATATCAGCTACAAATATGACACCTTCAGGAGTGCTGTATAACTAGTTTGCACATCTAGCTGATTTCCAAAAAGCAATGTAACAGTGCAAAACCAAGTCATACATTTGAATTTGCAGCTCTCAGGGTTATCTCATAGCCCAAATATTGATCTACTCACCGCTATAAATCTTGGCAGCATTGCAGTTGTAGGGTAAGCCTAGCAGTACAAGCTGTAGGAGAATTAAGTTCCAAATGCATGCAAGCTCCACCGCCATGCTCCACAAAAATCTGCATTCTGTGGTGATGCTGGACCCTAGTTTCCTGCAGCTTTCCGTATTAGTCTTCATTTTGCCTTCCCAGCCAAGCTCTAGAACAAGTACTGAACTTACCATATTTGAGGTGGAGATGAGAGAGAGAGAGAGAGAGAGAGAGAGAGGTCTTGTGTGGATTGTGTGTCTATAAGCAGGAGCTTTCTGGGTTCCGAACCTGAGCCTTAAAGAGATGGGTCATTAAGAGGGAATTAATTAGGTTTGTGAAGTATGCACCAGCATCGAAGCTTGCACGGAGAGGTCAGAATAAGTAAAGCAAATTTAGTTTTTTTCCTGCATTTCATCACCAGTAATTGAGTTACAATGCATGGGTCAGAATCTGTTTTCCTCCCTCGTCCACTTTTCGATGCCATTTGTGTGAGTGTTTTCATGCAGTGTGCTTGTTGATTTCTGCGGTGGATCAGCAGCGTTTTATAAGTATAACTGATGTGAGCCTCCTGTGAGTATTACACTAAATATTGTGTTTAGTGTCACCAACTCAATTTTTCTTGCTCAATGATAATCGTAAACTGCCTGTGTAGTGTCACCAACACTCAATGTAAACCTGACATTATTTTTCACTCCTTGTAAATGTTTTTTGGGCATTATGAATTACAATGTTGCAATTACTGTCACTTACTGCTGAGTGATTTTTCATCCAGATATCAATAATCCATGACAATGTTTCATTAAAGAATGAGTAGGATGCAGAATATACCAAGCTTTGTTTTAATAATTGGCTTAGGTTTTATCTAGTAAATTCATAAGTTGTCACTAGAAAGTTACAACAATGACATAAATTACCATATGACACTAATTACAACTCAAGGGGTGGACTCTTCATACCACATACGAACTAACATGAGTGTAACAAGGGGTATTATTTGAGGCATTAGCGTACAAAGTATAATATATAAGCAAGAGGTATTATTTCTCACTAGTGCATGTATATTAAAAAGGCTATTAAGAATATTGAAGTAGATTATGTAGATGTACAAAAGGGGGCTCTAAGGTTTTGAGATTTGAATTGACAGTAGATGAGTTAGTTTCATCAAATTTATGTTTTCATCTATTATGGTCAAATGTTGATATTCCTCAATGACTACCTTGTCCAATTTTTTTTTGTTAGGGATTGCATTTGGGTTCTAAGTTTTTACCAACTGGAGGTTCCTAAAGTGCGCATGGGCTCCTTGAATTTTTCTCTCCAAATTGTGGCTAAGTTATCATGCTCTTGTCTTTGTTTGTTTGTTTGATGCAATTGTAAAGCAACATGCTATGTATGAAAAAGTGTTCCATGACTTTCTCTTTGGAAAGCGAAAGTGGATTCTATAAATAATAAAGGGTTAACCCTACCCAAAGAGTCACCCCCCCCCCCCAAAATAGTTGGTGGATGACAAATTGACAATACTAGACATAAGGAGATCCATTGATGAGACAAGATTGAAGAAACTACAAGCTCTACAAAGTGGAGTATAGTAATCGGAAATAGTTGGAGCACCCGTACCGAGCAAGAAAGATGACCTATACACATAGGTTAGTCACCATTAGCTGCTTCAAAAACATAACGTGCTTCTCTACACACATATTAGAGAGCAAGCCTCTTGAAAGAGGACTCTTCTTGGCATTAGCAAGTGTAATCACAATCAGGGTTAATTTTTGCACCCATCACAGCCCGTCACATGTCAAATTTCCGTCGAATTTTACCACAACTCGTCACAAGACAGAAAAATGTAAAACTGAATCCGTCAAAAGACATAAAGCTTTTAAAATGCCCGTCAAATGACAGGACCCAGTCTGAGATGACCTGTCACAGATTTAACTTTACAAGTTCCCTACATTCATCTACTAATCATCTTAAATTCCCAACAGGCATTCATTCATGCTAGGGCTCCCGTAAAGCACGATAGAAGCCGCCACGACAAGTTAAACATTGTTTCATAGACAACAGCTTATCAGCCTTATCTGTTGAGGTTTGCTTCTCTCAGCTCGTCAAGTTGGGATCTGTTGAGTACCCGAGGTATGTTCTTATGCATTTTTCGTAGCGTATCTGCGGTTGCCATAATGTCCTGCAATGTTGTCTCTTTGAGAAGCTCGCACATCACTTAACGTAGAGCAGTAGACTCAGTGGAGGACCAATTGGCCCAATCTCACAAGATTATGGCAGAAGGTGCTTGTAATACCATCGAGTATTGCAATATGCGAGAGGGGATTTTCAAAGCAAAATTTGGTGAAGAGTGCATTGCGTTCTCGACTTCGATTGAATACATTGGACGCGTTAATGCGCGTATCTCTATGTGGCATAGATGTGGGAGATATAGATTGGTTAGCTGTTATGCAAGAATGGAGAAATATGCGAGATAGACGTATTCTAGCATTGGATTGAGTGATCCCAATTTTTTTGGGTTGAGGTTGTGGATAGTGGACATTTACATATAAATGTTTTTGATATAAGAGTTTATTGGTATTTTAGTACAAGAATTTATGATGTATTGCAAAGGGACTTCATTCTTTGAATACATGTTGAAGTTTACTTTGTAAATGAGCATTAGATAAATTCAACCCGTCAAATGAGAATTTTGCCCGTCAAAAAACTGGTTTATATTGGATGAACCCGTCACAAAAACAGGTCAAGAAATTACAGCCCGTCACAAGATAGATGGGACCCCTTGTCAAAAATTACCACTGATCACAATTTGTACTTGAGCCATGTGGCTATTGAATATTTTTGGTATGAAGTGGATCCCTTCTCTGTCTTTTGCTATCAGTGTTAAGGGAGATTTTTAGCATAATCGGTCGAGATCCTAGTGTTTCCAAGTCCAACCGGTTACATGTTGACATCTTTCAATTTTCTTCATTGGTTTGAGAAATGTTCTTTAGATTCTTCATAATTCTAACACGATTGGTAATTTTCTTGAGGTTTTGAATTTTAAATGTTTATTTCTCAAAACTCAACCAGTTCATTTGTAAGTATGAGTTAGTTCTTCCGGCTCATTGTTTGCTACAATCTACCCTCTGTAAGTGTTACCTCTTTAAGTGCCATAAGTGTTACATACATCATCCTCCCTTGAAAAATATACTAGTAAGTGTTATATGTTAACTCTGTTATAAAAAAAAATACTCCCTTCCTTGTCAATTTACATTGTACAACTATTATTTGCACCCAAATCCATGAAACATATATATTGCAATGATTTGAATTTAAGACCACTGCTAAGTGACAATGGTAGAGGGTGGGGAGTGTGGGCCACCCTCCACCCTTTACAATGAAGGAGTGGAGAGTGGTGGAGAATGAACCTCGCCAATTTGATTATCCAAATTGATTTGCATGTAAGCTTTTCATTGGGTGGTGAGGAGTTTTATTGTTGAGTCTTAAAAAAAATTGGATACTTAAGAATCTATTTGGTGAGTCATTGGTATGTTCAGCAATGTTTGTTTCTTATCCTAGTTTCTCTTCTTATGTATTATATACTAGTAAGTGTTATATGTTAACTCTGTTATAAAAAAAAATACTCCCTTCCTTGTCAATTTACATTGTACAACTGTTATTTGCACCCAAATCCATGAAACATATATATTGCAATGATTTGAATTTAAGACCACTGCTAAGTGACAATGGTAGAGGGTGGGGAGTGTGGGCCACCCTCCACCCTTTACAATGAAGGAGTGGAGAGTGGTGGAGAATGAACCTCGCCAATTTGATTATCCAAATTGATTTGCATGTAAGCTTTTCATTGGGTGGTGAGGAGTTTTATTGTTGAGTCTTAAAAAAAATTGGATACTTAAGAATCTATTTGGTGAGTCATTGGTATGTTCAGCAATGTTTGTTTCTTATCCTAGTTTCTCTTCTTATGACTTTCATTCTTATGATTGCACATGTGTCAAGTGCTCTTCGCTTGGTTCATTGTATACTCCACATCAAGTCTTGCAACTACAAGTTACCACGAAATTTTTTTGTAAGCCTTGATTTTGTCGTGAGATCAAGAAGGGTTGAGTGCCAGTGTTTGCGTAGATCAACCTTTTCACCCTACCAACACTAACGGAGAATTACGTTTCCCAATATTGGCCTATCATAAAGAAGAAGGGGACACGTAAAATCATCGCGCCCCTACATATTCGTTGTCGATTCATTCAATTTGAACTCACTAGACTAATTGGAGCCCTCTAACCTTGATTTCGATGTTTGTTTCGCTAAACACAGAAGGCACGAAGGCTCTTCATAGTGATCAGCGCCTTCACGCTCCCTAGAGGGCTGGGGCAAACCAACCCGTACACTGGTTCCTTGGAGGCAAGGGTTTAGACATCCAACAAAGAACGAGTGTATGGCTTATTAATTCGCCCAAATCTCCCCTCGAGGCGGTAGGTGGTGTGAACGAGGACCCACAAACTGGCAATCGACACAAGATAGGCTGAGATCAAACGCCGTGCCAACCAGATCCTAGAGATCATGCACACAAATATCTCCAACTAGAAGTATGATCATAGTGTAGAGTACCATCTCTCTCACCACGCTTTAAAGACGTTGCTGACCTCCTAAACCCTAGTCACCCACAACGTCACGATTGACCCATGAACGAGGAGGAACCCACCGCTCGTCGCAAATGAACTGACCACTCAAAGCTCCAAGACTCCAGGAAAATTACCGAGTATTTTTTTGAGGAATGTATAAAAACACGGCTCGAGTTACTGAAGAGAATCCGAAAGATCCCAGCATGCGACCAGTTGGAGTTGGAAACCCTAGAATCTCCCAGGACACTGCGCTTGATGCCTAGCTACGCTCACACATCTGTCCTCCGATTAAACAGACTTAAGTTTACAGCTAACTTAACTTGATGCATTTGTCTCATCAGCTGCTGAGGTGAGGGCCTGTCTGTCTCCTTGTCTCAGGACTACACATCGTCAGTTTGTTTGTACAAATGAATTCAAGTGTGACCGGTCCTTCAATTCACATCTAACTTAATTGAATTTCTTCAGCCTTGGCCTTGGCCCTTCACACTGCCCACAGTAGTAGTGTTAGTAGTCGTCGTAGTAGTAGTAATAGTACTTCATCACAGTCACCTAGATTTCATGAATCCAATTACTTCAAAGTCCATAAACGTTAGGAGGACAGTCCTTCCCTACGCGTTCGTCCCTATCAAACCTTGTATCAATAGCACTAGTACCCCTCTCTCGCTGGTGAAGACATTCAATAGCACTGGCTAGTACCCCTCCCAAGTCTAAAACATTTAGCACAAGGAAAAGAGAAAGAAGCACTAATGGGAGTGATTGAGATGATAGTATTGTATTTCAGTGTGCAAGAGGAAGGGTCACTATATTCGTTAATTGGAGACTTTGGAAAGTCTCAAAATCAAATTTACTCATAGTTTGGGATGCAATATTGTGAACGTGGGGAACTTTGGTAACGAACTTTCTACATATTCATGCATGAGGAGTATATATATTTCTAATTATAATAAGTATCTATATCATAATCAAAGCATGCACTAAACACGATATCAAACTTGAAGTCCTTGATTAGTCTCCAAATCATGAAAAAATCTCCAATTAACGAATATAGTGATAAGGTATTGTTGTGCATGCTAATGTCAAGTGTTATGTGTTACAAATTTGGGACAGGTGAAAAGAGGAAGTAGTAGCCTGTAGGGAAGTTGGTAAGTCTAAGTTAGCATTGAATTTTGGCTAGAGGTGGATGAGTTGAATTTCTTGTTTTATGAAATATATCTTGTGGTGGATGAAAACATGAGAAGTCATAGTAGCGTGCTTTGTATGCTCTCCAGTTGGGTTTAGATATGCGCCGTTAAATGTTGGTGGGGTTATGTGGTGTTCATTTTTGTTTTGGTTCAGCCTAAATAGGATCCAAATGTGAACATGACTTCATATGAATTAGAAAAGTCCATCTAAGTAAGTATGAATAGGCTATTGTCTCGAGATTCCAGAAAATAAAGATAAGAAAGACCATAGCTTGATAAGAACGGATCTAAACATTGATATCTACACATGGCTAGAGAATTCAAGAGATTGGTGAACTCGAGAATCAAGCTGAAGTGATAGGGCGGGACTTGTAATTAAGTGTGTCAATAGGGAGTGATTCATTGATGATTGACTATATCACTATTTATAGAAATTTTTGCTCAAGCCATAGTCTCTCTACCAGTGAATTGACAGGCAAAAAATCATTGGTGTAATAATTTTTTAATGAATTTTCTTTTAGGGGGGGAGCTATAGATACAATGGTGGCTCATTTTTATTACGTACTAACATTATACTTTGAAACTATGGTTTTTTAAAAAAAAGGCCGTTATTTGCAACATTCTCTCATTTCTCTTGCATCCCTATTTTGGCATGGTTTGAATAGTAGTGTGCCAATTATTTTTCTTTAAAACATGGAAGGATATATTGTTGATGAGGAGTCACATAGAGAGTCGTAAAGAGAGTGGTTAAAAACTTACAATACATACAAGAAATGACAACTTTAATTTTCAAGAGTAACCAAACATTGATTTTTCAAATGTTGCATGGTCTTAATCTACTCCCCTCTCTTTCTAGTGCATTTTGCCCTCCTCCGATTACTACCATGTTCAATTTTTGACAAGAAGGACATTTAAAGAATTTTTTTTCAAGTGTTGGAATTAGAACTTTGTAAGGAATAGAAACAGTGGCAACAACAACAAAGAAACAACTTGTTGGAAAGAAGAGAGGGCGTCCAGAATAAGGAGCAAAGACAATGAAGAAAACCAACAAGAAGAATGTGATTGAGGTGGTGAATTTGATGAAGAAAAAAAGAAATGCTAAGAATTAGGTGGAAAGATTTTGAAGTTTATCACCTAATTGCTATTTGAGGTAAGATAGACAAGGAATTTGCAAAAATAACAACCAAATAAAATAAAAAATTCAAAACATGAGTCAATTTTTTTGACAAAAAGTAAACGTGATGAATGAGGTTGTATATGGGCCATATGATGAGGCCATAGAAGGCCTTAGCCTTGCCATAAGCTTCTATATTCTCCCCTCCTAAAACGTGAGCTTGGACTTCGGGTTTAGTTACAATATTTAAAAATATATATGCACGAGAGGATTTGGACCCACCTCTCTTCTTTTCAAACATTTTTTTTCTTGTCCTTCTAACCACTAGTCCATCTCATGTTTTATGTCCTTGCCTACTCATATTGCTCTCACATACAATAGCTATTTAACGTCTTTTATGCTGATTTTTCTTTACATTCATCAATTACAGGCCCTTTTTCTTGTTTTTTGGATATTTATTATATTTTTTAATGTTTTATGTAGGTATTAACTCATATATCTAACTATAGATTTAATTGGTGGTTGCAATCAAGGTTTTCAACCGTTATAGGTTATCATACAAGAAAAAATACAAGAGTGACAAGAGCGCTAATGAGGTTTCAAAAACTAATAAGAAACAAATGTAGGTGGTTTAATAAAATGAATGATGGCATGACAACATGACAAGTGTGCACAACCAAATTTATGCAAGTGCTATAAAATCATAGGAAGAAGATATCATATTATCCACACCTACTTCATGTCAAGCAACTATCGTTATACTACCAACTACCACACATCTTGAAATTTCAAAATCCCAAATGCCTTTTCTACACATATCTTAGTTGAAGAGTCAATAAATTTCCAATTTGCCTTCTTCCCAAATAATATAGTTTTTCCACTTTTAAATGGATTGTACAACCAATGTCTTATCAAATTTGCAACGTCTCCTATACGGCTGAAAACTACCTTCTATGCATCTACATTCAATTCTTGTAACCTAAAAAACAGTCCAGTCATGAAGACTTCCTGCCCGAACAAACTTATAATCCCATAACATACAGTCTGGTTCAATAATTGCCTGTAGAATTGTTGAATGAAAAGACTTTCTGCAATAGTGGTCTATTCCGCCAATTACAACAAGAATAAATACCGACTATTATTATAACTAAAACAAAAATATGTAACCCAGCTATTATTCCTATGATGTAAGGTATGTCATGCAATTACTCAAACCTTGAAGCTAAAATTCTAAACTGCAATTCACTTGGATTTTGCACAAAAACTCGTTGAACATCTCCTTAACAACTCCACAAAACCTCCTCAATAATTTTTACAATTTGTTCTTGTAGATTTCATACAAGTCTCCTATGCTTTGCAATTCATCACCACTATCCAATCTATGCAAGGATATTGCTACCCTCTCTTGCACCGGCACAATAATCCTAAAACATGTATCATCTTTCTTCAAATAGGGGCCCAACCTCTTACACAAAAATCTAAATGTAATGTACTTTATTCGGTTCGTGTCCTAACCTCTTTCTCCGTCCACAAACCCAACAATAAGCAGTCTATAAATCCGTACATCCATTCTTGACTCTATATGTTCCTCTCTCTATGCCCCATACTATCATAAACCAAGCTCAAAATTACAAACTCCTCTCATCCTCCTTGCAAAATCCATACTTGAATGTCTACAATATGCTTCACAAACATGTATAAAAACATGTATAATCTTAAGAGTAATATAAGTCTCCTCCTCTCCTCCTCCTCTCCTCCATTGCAACCATGCTTGCTAAAATTCAAAGTGAGAATAATAAGAAGAAGAAAAAAGTGAAGACAAGAGAGGACAAGAGAATGGTCAAACTTGAAAAAAAAAATTCAAAACTACCCTTTTTGGGCATATAATTAAAAACTCAACACGTTCACTTTTTGATGCATGGTCATTCATTTTGATCTACATTCAGTTTACACCTAGTGAGGGGCCCAAAGGCTTTGTAAATCAGTTTTTTAAGAAATTGGACCATGGAAAAAGGCCATCTTTCATGGTCCAATGGTGTCAACCAGCCCTAACCTTTGGGAAGAGATTACCATTCAAGTTGAAGAAGTTTTGTGAGCCAAAGAGGCAGAGTAAAGTGCATTGATATCGACAAAAGACAAGTTTTATTTGGCAGATACCGAATCCTTGGATGCACTACTTTGTGGTTCTAAATAAAATTTCATGACCATGTTTATTGGTTAGTTGTTGTTGTGCATGTCAACCGCAATTGCTTAGTAGTTGATGGCTCTTTGTTATTTTGCAGATGGTAAACTAATCTTGATGATATAAGGACGGTGGGTGTGTCCAAAATGGCTCCGAAAGTCCATCTAGTATTAAGCACACACCAAATTACAACCCAAAATAGGTAGCCCAATAAAGGTGTTGGCCGAATTAGCATCCTATGCCTTCCTTTAGTCCCCCGGAATCCCTTGCCAATTTCTAACAATAATCATTTACAACCTTTTAAGCGTATCAAGATAATGTCATTTAACCAACATACCAATGCTCGGCGTTGGAAGTAATAATTTTAACACCATATTCCTTAAGGTAGACCCTGGGGTGGACTCTTCATACCACATATGAACTAACGTGAGTGTAAGAAGAGGTATTATTTGAGGCATTAGCGTACATGGTATACATGAGGGAGAGGTATTATTTTTCTCTAGTGTGTACATTTTAAACTCGGGGGGGGGTAGTCATTGGTTGGAGTAGCAATATATGTGCGAACAAATGATAGGGTATTTTAAAAACATGGGAGCAAAAAATTATAAATGGACTTACGAGTAATATAGGGTATCAAAAATGGCACTGGACATCTTTAAAGTACTATAGGGTATGGAATAATAGGTAATTTGGAATTATAAGTAATGCAAGCCATTTTTCTATTAACCCAAAGTAGAAATTTACATAATGATAGCATGTGAAAAAAAGAAGAGAATTGAAAGTAATACCCCCCTATAAAATAGTGTTTGTTCGCACCTATATCCTTAACTTTTTAACACACTGCCCCCCCCCCCCCCCCCGAGATTTTAAAGGATTATCTATTAAGAATGTTGAAGTAAAGGTATATGTACAATAGGGGGCCCTAGGGTTCAGAGGAAAATTTGACAATACATGTGCTAGTTTCATCCAATTCATGTTTTCATTCATTATTGTTAGTCCTCAATGAGTACCTTTGTCTATTATTGTTGGGGTTTGAATTTGGGTTCTGGTTTTTTTTTAATTAGATGTTTTTGGAGCTCTTGTGGGCTTCCTTGGGTTTTTCTCTTTAGATTATGGCGAATTTTTTGTGCTCTTGCCTTTGTTTGCTTGATGCAATCGTTGAGTTACATGCTACGGATGAAACAATGTTCAACGACACTCTCATTGAAAAGTGAACATGGATTTTATATGTATAATGCTTATTTATTTCTAGATTTAGATTTTGTATATTTAGTGGAGTTACATTGAAAATCTTAGTTTAAATACAAGTCTCAACTCTCTAGCCTGCCATTAGTACATACATATTTGTTTCCTCTCTATAAACTTCTCGTATATAGGGGGGTTGATTTCATTGTGACCCATGCACGTCATTTAAGTTCCCAATGAAGAGTCCACCCCCCGGGAAGTAGACGTGCCTAATTTGGTTGATTATCTTAATTAGACACCTATATTTAAGCGGTATGTGGTCAGGTGTGGCTCCAGTAACATATACCAAAATGACATATAAACTACCTGTTCAAAACATGAAAACTATTCTAGACTTGACAATCAACATAATTGGAGGACCTATATGATCATTTATTGAGGACTTTGGATATGATTAAGATATTCATAAGAGCTCCAAAAATTGTGAGGAAAGTGACTATGACCTTGCTTTGGATTTGCTAACCATCTCATACTAATTACATGTTTCATATCCCATGGAAAGTGGGCTAATCAGAAGAAGAAAAAAAGTAACCATTCAAGACCCATCTACCTGATGTATTTTGAGGAGATATTGGGATACTTGAGGCTCATCTCATTGTCATGCAACGCACCTACCATGCCAACCACTAAGAGTATTGTGCTTACCTTACCACCTCCATTGATCATGCCAACTACACTATATTACATTCCAGATGCTTCAATCTTCCCCACACTTTTAGTGATTGAATCCAACTCCGAAGGTGCAACCGCATCACACAGCCACCAAGGGATCAGGTCATTCGAACCAGCTCAATCCCCATCTGAAAATGATGGGAGTGGAGGATAAATAATGTGAGCTTTGTGATGGGTTCAGAGAGACAAATTGGCCTGAGCATGCTAACTTAAGCTAGACGTGCGTTATTCAGTTACTTATCTTATTCGGAAACCTATATTTGAGTGGTGTGTGGTTACATGTTCATCGTAGAACAGACACCGAAAAGACGTGTGTTTAGAAGAGATTGGACTGTGTGTGTATGTATTAGTTGATCGTTCTAGGTTTAACAGTCGACGTAATTGGGGGGACTGACCTGATTGTTTTATGGCTCTGGCACTCTTGACGTTGAAAAGTCATAGCAACAAAAGGGAAGATCGTAGAATTTCAAAAATTGTTGTTTAAATCTCGTATCACATCCACAGAATTCGGATCTAAGAATTTTTTTGATTCTGAATACTAAGCTGAGAATCATGGCATACATCAAAAATCAACCATAAAGCCACAAATTTGTCAAGTGTTCTCCATTATTTGCACATCGTACTGTATATTCTCACTAACTTTTATAAACACTGATGGAATTCTCAGAATTTTCACATAAACCATACCAGTGTCTGAGGGAGATTTTTGGGCATAATTGGTCATCTTTCGGTTTTCCTTTATTGATTTGAGGTATATTCTATAAATTCATCTAAAATAATTGGCAGTTTTCCTAATATCTTGACTTCAACCAGTTATTTCTCAAACTCGACAGGCTCATCTGTAACTAGTAGTCGGTTTCCCCCATTCATTGAATCTTACAGATCTGTAATTCAAATATTAGTCACACTAGCCATGAACTAGCATTACTCCTACAGAAATTGATATTGACTCAAGATACATTCATGCAATGAAATGAGATTTCCACTTAGAAGTAGTATGGATTGCCATCTGGGATCACATGATGATATAAAAAACACAAAGCGTACATATATACACATCCCAGCATCAATGAATGTCACAGATCATGGGGCATTGAGAAACTTGAGAAACACATGCTTCGTAAGAGGAAATGAATAATTTGGATCAAATATTCGGATAATGGATTTGAGATAGTACACATTGCATATCTTCAACTGTGAAATATCCCAATGAAGTCATTGGAGGCCCATCCACAAAGGAAGTTAAGTGGTTGTCAACTTTCGTCCTACTAACACATTATCAGCTCATGGAGGAACTTTGCTTCGTACAGAAACACAACATTGGGTTCTCCACGACAGTTCTCCAAACGAGGTGCAGAGCTTCATACTAGAACCCAATATTCCTACCATCATAATTTTGAGCAATGTGGGAAGCGGGTATGTGCCTTAAAATCACCAGGGGTGAAAATACTTTAATCATTGTTACCAGGTGGGACTACTACCAGAATCATGTGTGCCTGTTGCTACCTACACTATACGTCCACTGAGGACCCTGAACAAGCTCAAGAAGTCATTGCGACAAGCACTTTAGTGTGTTTTTGGACAGTATGAACAGACAATCAGAATAAGAAGGGAAAGAAAAAAAACCCCTCTTTGTACAGAACAAGAGAACAAGGATCATCTAGACCCAATTAATGAGGCATCAATACATGCCCTTGAACACAGGATTTAGACGGCAAATACTCGAACCATATTCCTCGTATTCAGCTTTGGTGTGGCAGGCCTGCATAATAATCAGATAAGTCAAAGTAAGAGGTACTGTCTGTTATATTCCATAATAAGTAAAACACCCTACAAAGAATGCGAAAACCTCTGAAGTAATCAAATTTTGCTCAAGTTTGGGAAGCATCAAATTGTACTGTGGTGTAGAAAGGCATGGCAGCAAAACTTTTAGAAATGACAAGAATTGCAGGAGGCAAGGGTAGTAAATACATTATAGAAGTCTGGTGTAGAAGCAAGAAGAGAGCCTCCAAACCACACGGCAAATCGTTGCATAGGATGCCCCACCACATTCACATCAACTGCCTGAGACTGCAATAAGAACATATCAACAAACAATAATTTTGTAAGGATTTCTCAAGACCACCACACTGCCCCAATCATTCTGAAGAAAAAGAGAGCATACAAATATAGATTTGCTGATGCTAAAGAAACTACTCACTTTTAAGTCACCCCCACTTCTGGTGTCTGAAGCTAGAGTGCGGGCATCTACAATTTTCTTAATATCGCGCTGAAGTCTTCTTTGAAAATCCTTGAACATCGTGGATCCACCAGAAAGCACAATATTCTGATAAATGTGATACAATTTACACGTTAGAAATCATACTGCAGGTCAACAGCAAACACTCCAGGTCAATATTTGATACAAAACCAAGTCCCGTGGCTCTAGTCCAACTGCACATCAAATTGGCTTGATTGTAGTGTCATATGAACTGGTTATGGACTACAATAAATCTGCAGCTGTAGGAAACTAAGAGAATTTTTCTTTTGATTAGTATTTAGCACAAAAGGGGGATGTGGATATATTGAAGACAGGAGAAGGATAAACCTTGTACAAGGCCCGACGTGTATCTATTGGTGCCGACTGTATACACTTGTCAACCACCTCTGGCAAAGGTACAGTGAAGTCACTGCTGTAAATCTCAGGAGAGAAGAAAACCTATGAAAATCATTGTAAAAATCAATCGTCAGCATCTTTAAAGTGGCAAGATTTTGAATCAAATGTATCACACTGTCTGCACTACCCATTATATCCCCTCAGTTTGTTAAAATAGGATCCTTCCCAACTTTCCCCCTCCAATGCAAACAACATCTGACATGCACAATGTCATAAACATACATTTTCTCCTCACAAGCTGACAATAGCTGATAAGAAACAGTGTATGCAGCATGAGATTACGCCAAACCTCAGGAGCTAAGAATCTCTCATATCCAACATCACAAGAAAAAGGTGCTCCAGTTCTGGAGTTGTTGCCTGTCCACTGCTTGATGAATTTGGCAGGCTCCTTATCATGCTTTCCAAACTCCTGCAGCCATATTGTGCCAAGTTCAACAATTTCACTCTCATTTAGAAATGGTGTGTGCAAGAATTTGGAAAGAAAGATTCAAACCCAAAGATCAGTCCTGTGGTCCATTATAATATAGGCAGAACAACAGTCCAGTGCAAAGATCTTTGTTGTTCCAAGATTCTTATGCTTTTACTTGAGCCACTTGTTCGTGAAACAAGCAATGCATGAATTTAACATGATTGAATCGTGTGATGACCAGATATAGATATAGTACCTTAACAATATCAGCACATGTGTAGCAATACATCTCTTTAACTCTCCTAGCCACATCCAAAGAATCCTCAGGTGGTACAGGCTCCCCCCGTTCCTGAAAAAAGAAAGCATATGGAACTGGTCATTCAACAAATTCAATAAACAAAAAGCTAAGTTTCTTTCAAATAATGGGACACTAAGGACCATAGATTGTCAGACGAAAATAAGACAAGAATACAACAACCCACATATCAAAACAAACCACTCAATAGGTGCAAGCATTGCATGAACAACTTGAAGGACAACGAAGATGTGTGTCCATGAGCACATCAGAACTCTGTTTCAGATACCTTGATAAATATCATAGGTGAAGCTGATTGTTTCTGAGTTTAAGTTACTGCATATTAAAGTTATCCTCTAACTTAACATGGATATTGGTTGGGAGTTGGTTGTTTTGCAGATAACACCTTCCATATTTGGTAAGTTTTTGGTGCACATTTGGAGGCAGTGTGGAGGTTTGAACAAAGAACATTCTATATCAGTCATTGAAGGTTAAACTCCTTTCGGCATGCCAAGAGGTGCTATAATGAGGTTGGCCCTCAACGAACCGAAATAGGTTACTCTTCATTCAAATTCAAGCACTACCTCCAAGGATGCACCACAAGTGGAAGAAGTTATTCACTTTGTATGCAAAACAACCAATGGGAAATCACAGGGGACCAACTCCCAACAAAAAGTCCCATTGAGTTAAAGGATAACTCTATAATACTTAATATAAAGGCATTTTGCAAACCAAAAAAATGCTTCAGAGGACAAGGTTTCGACTGATACTCGCATCAGCTGTTGAACAAAGTTGGAGAGGTCGCGGCCTGCAACAGGAATTGACTTGATGCTGCTGCCAATCACATAACCATCCGCCACTGGAACAACGTGTGTCATGCCATCCCCAGCATCCACCACCACCCCCGTCATTTCCAACTGCATTCATCCCCCAACATTTCGTCATGCCCGCAATGGCCCCCACACTCAGCCATTTCCACACTACACCTTCACTTGCACATCCTAATTTTTGCTATGCTTCAAAGAATCCATGACAAGAGCACTATAATGATCTTTGATGAATGTGCAACTCAAATGCTACAACATCAAGCCAATAGCTTGAACAATTGGGACTCATCTCCACTCATTTTCCACTGAGCCACGCTAGTGCTACCCATTATGGTCCACCCAATCAATGTGGGGGTCACCAGGTCAACCAGTCATCTTAAAAGCTGTGGGAACCAAGGGCTTGACAAGCCTAGTAGGGGAGGAAAAATGGGCAATCAGTTGCCCCCGTTACAGCTGTTCGAAAGAGTCGACCACCTAATTGAGGCAGTAGCCTGCAGCAGAACAGACTATGCTACCATTGGCAAACATGGACGTGATCCTTGTTTCTTTTCTTCTGCAAGCCATACTGTCTATGTTAAGAATTATGGGTGATAGATGGTCACAAAACAAGAAGGTGTGACCTTATGGAGCAGAGCAGATACCTTAGATGTTGTGTATCCAGCAGCTAGAGCCAAGACTGCTTGTGTTGCAATGTACAATCCTGGCACATTGAAGGTTTCAAACATAATCTCTCCCATGTATTCCCGATTCTCTGGTGCTGTGAGGGGGCTTTCAGTGAGCAACATATAGTGATCCTCTGGGTCACACCGCAGGTAATTGAAGATGCATTGCTGCCAAAACCTCTCCATCGTATCCCAGTTTTCAATCTGAAAGAGTGGAATATAACCCTTGGTTCAATTAAAATTTGTGCTTCACAGAGAACAAATACCCAAACATATAGTACAGTGCATTCCGCCAACAAAAGTGAAAAACACAATCTGGATAATAGCTAGAGGATATACCTGCCCTTGTCGGATAGGATAGCTAAGAGTGTAAGCACTTGCGTGTTGTTTAGCAAGTGCCTCCTCACCAATAAAAAAGTCAAGGTCAGCCATCACTCCCGCACTGTGGTAGGCAGCAGTTCCTGTTTTCTGGCTGACTGCTTGACCTAGAAATGACTCATTGACAGCCACCACTGTTGGGATAATGAAACAAGGCTCCACATTTCCTGCGAAGCCCATCTTTGTGTACCTATACACCCATCGCACAAGCATTGATGATCCCTAAAATATCCAGGTCTATACCAATGTTGGACCAGTATATAGATGAATGCATGGTTTCAATCCACATATCAATAATGGTATCAAAGAACCAACCCAACCTATATTAAAATTGTAATACCAGTCACATATTGATACTTGGTGGGTTATCACAAGATGAGAAATCTTTGCTTACCTGGATCAATACCATCGTGAAACCATCTTGATACTAGGGTAATTTAACCCAGGTAAGAAAGGTTTTCGGATGATTTATAGACCCGAATGGTAACAAAAAGTTATAGATACTCAAATATTCTTACCCTACTGGTATCAAAAAAAATTAAGACCAGTCTAACACTGGTCTATACCTACATCATATGTCCTTCATGCATCAGCAATCCCCATTTTGAGCCAAGAAATCCTGGACAAGCACCCTCTTGTCCAGATTTCAAAATATGGCTACTGAGAATCCAACTGCGTGAGAAACTGTGTCAACCAAGAACATTTTTGGAGGTATTGTGCAAAACATGATACTAACATGTGAATGTAACCAGGCAAAAAAAAAATTGGAGATCATCATTGCACAGACTTTAGAGCTACAGTATCGGTCATCAGTCACACAAACAACAAAAACTGAACAAAAATATTGAGAAGGATTCTATTGAGTGAGGTCATGGTTCAAAATTCTTCAACCTGACACCTTCAAGCAGGGAAGGGACAAGAATTTGAAAATTAGTCTTTCAAGCTGGTAGCACAATAGAAGAAAAAAAAGCACTCCTTCCCAAGAAACACGAACATATCCATTCTTTGCTTCCCTCAAGCATTCTCTTTTGGAACATGGCACTACTACATTTCAAAGGCTGAGAGGGAGGAACAGCAAGTTCCAGCTTTGTCAGCTCACTTATGAAACAACTTCTTTTGAGAATATCCACAACCTTGCATATTCTTCATTTCAAAATGCAAGTAACCCACGTTTGATGTGAATCAACTGTTGATACATGCCCTTGATGGTTTAATATCTCGTTCAATATCTTCTAAGAGCTAAAGCATAGAAACAAAAGACTAAAACTGCAACCATTCATTCAGTCTTATAGTTTGATGTGATTGAATCAATATGCATTCAATGTTGATCATATATAAATTTAGAGGTTTGTGATGTTATCAACAAGTACAGAAACCACTAGCAAGACACCGAATTGCAAGCTAACTCTCAAGGAAAAACTGTGACCAGTGGTAAATTCACAACACTTTTCCAATAACACAGACTCTGCACTCATCCAAGGGCACACTCCAAGTGGGAGAACGCATCCAAATGCGAGTGACTCAACAGATGCACTCCTCTGGACACCGAATTGCAAGCTAACACTTGAAGAAAAATTGTCACCATTGCAAAATTGGCAACACAATTCCTTCAATTACACAGACACTGCACTCATCCAAAGCCACATTCCAAGCGGGAGAATGCATCCAACTGCGGATGATTAAACAGATGGCCATCCGTCATAACCCCCATCGATGGCCGTCCATCATCCCTCGTTTCTTGCTACCCTAAGTTGTGAAATGCGAGTCAAAGTGTGTAGTAAGTGGCAATCCGGCAGCTAAGTTCCATCCAGCGGAGGAATAGCATGTGATCACCCTGCAGGCTCCAGAGCGGGGCCGATCGAAACTCATATTAAAGAAGCATTAAAAGTGGAAATTGAGAGACAGAATGAGCGAGAGCGAGAGAGAGAGAGGTGGAGGAAGAAAGGGAAGAAGGGCGCTAACCCGGTGCCATTGTCGATGACAACAGCGGGGCGGCCAGTGGCATCCATGCTCGCACGCCCCGCGACCAAATCGATTCGATTGAGCGATTGAGCGATTGATCGATCTATCGCTCGCTCGCTCGCTCGGGCGCTGGCTCTAGCTCCTTTGCGTCCTTGTCCCTTTTCCTACCCACCTCATACCCGCCGAGTTTACCGGATGGGTATCTCTAAAAACACATACCCATATCATACCCTCCCGGGCTTCTCGGACGGGTATCCCCTAAGCACGTGTTTAACCGGCGATGTGCGTCCACGTAATTAGGGCCACGCGGCTATGGAAGGTGAAGATGAAAACTACACTGATTATCCCAACTACACTAAATAGGGTATTTAGTGTTTGATTATATTTAGTATTGTTACCACTCTACCCTGCTCAACACTAATTTTCAATTCTTTGATAATTAATGTTAGAAGATATGCTAGAAGATATGTTGGAATTCTCCTTTTATCATTGTTATTTATTTTTTCATATCCTTACTAACACTAAATTCAAACATGTAACTTCCACATATGACTATAGTTGATATTTAGTGTTTGAGTTTACATTTAATGTTACTTACTTTCATAGGGTTATTGATATTTAGTGTATGTGTTCGTATTTAGTGTATCAAACACTAAATATCCTATTTAGTGTAGTTTAGTGTGTGTTACCATTCAGAGTAACGTAGTGCTAACACTATTTATTGATAATATAATATTTTACCAAGAAAATCCATACATGTTCTATAATGTCTTAACAACTTATTGAACTTTTGTTAGTAAAAAATAAACTCGTGAGTAAAACATTATCGCATTGTGTAACTCCAATTAGTAACACACTAAGTGGGATGTTGTAGTACTTTACCACTTCAGCATTTTTGGAGATTTAATTTTTACAATCTCAAAAATTAACATGGAATTTTATTTTATTTTCCTTTCAATCCGGATTGCCGAATCTATAAATATTAAAAAAATCATAAGTATTTCTTATAAATAGCACGAGTGGTAAGGTAGAACAGTAATTAATCTACACCATTTATGGTATTTAGTGTCACTTACTATTTGGAGTTACGTTGTGCTATATATTTTTACTATGGATCTCAATTTTTTTGCCAACAAAGGTCAACTTAGTTGTTTGGATACTCTATAACATTGACATATTTACTTGGTAGAAATTTACATTAACAAAAAAATATTATACCAATATGTAACTCCGAATAGTAGGTGACACAAAACATCAAAAACGGTGTAGTGTGCTATAGTGACTCTCATAATTGAGTTAGTACTCGCTACTTCAATTTGCACACACAATGCCATGCGAATAAAAACATGAACATACAAACTTTCACTTATGTAAGTTAATAGTCATAGTATAGTGCATCATTTCCAAAGTCTTGTGTTTATTGCAAAACTACAAATGGAGAAATAGTGATTTGAAGAGAATTATATACATTGACTCAGTTTTGTAACCTACATCTACCTTTGATCAATAATTTGTCCACCCTCCTTTTAGAAGCTAAAACAACTTGGGTACAATTGGGCATGCTATGATAGAACTTTGGGCATTGCTCAAGAGTGATGGAATGGAAAAGAGTTTGCACATGCTCTCATAATTGAAGCATTCCTTTGGTTGGTGTTGGATATTCATTTAATTTCCAAATCACTAGTGCTTACACATGCTTCATTCAAGTGATTGAGGAGACCAAGTAAGTACATAAAAAATTTGCATTGACAATGCTACTGGACTAATTTGGCAATATGTTTAGAATCATTTTTATGTCAAAACATGACCAAAAAGGGTTGAATCAATACCATTCAATTATCTCCGTGACCCCATATTGAAGAATGATAAGATACAAAGCTTGTATCATCTTCCCCAATATCTTGCACATAATAACCCATGCCATGAAAAGTCATACAACCCCACACACAAAAATGCACCACCTCCATGTTGAATTATTTGACTCACATGACGAGCTTGTGATTGAGATTCTCCATCCTTCACCCAACACCGAGAACGACCATCAGACTAAAATCAATTGATCTTAGTCTCATCCCAAAAAACACTCTATACCAATCATGGATAGTCCAGTCTTGATGACATTGAGCATATTCCAACATGCGACGCGCATTTTTGGTTGTGAGCAACAACTACTTCTACTTCTCAGATGACCCAAGACTTGCTTCATGAAGTGCACATCTCATTGTGTTGGTTCTCAATACCATATTTAAAGTGCTCACTCAAAGCATTCATCGCATCTACAACATTATCTAGTTCACCAATTGTGATAGCTCTTACACATGTTCATTGTTGAGTAGGGGTGATGCTTCTTTGGCGCCCTCTTCTTGAAGGCTCCACATGAGGAACACACTCTCCACAAATCCTAGAGCATGTAGATTGAGAGATATACCTAACAATTTTTGGCACTTCGCATGTGCTACGCACACCCATGGTGCAACAAGGCTTTAGCATTCAACCTCGTCTCCTTTGGTAATGATCTCATGGCAAAGAAAACCTTCACAATTATAAGAGATAGATAGATAGAAACTCCGGTCCCTTTTAAGGGGGGCCGGCGTGAATAAAGTGTCCGTTCGTAATGCCAATGACCCGATGCCCACAGGACAAGGGGACATTGGGACAAAACTACTCTCCCCTTTCGAGGATGGACACTATAGTAGCCAGGAGAACAAATACGGTGACCCATCATATCTTTTAATCAGTAGTAATGTTTGTGTTGCCGCATAAGATGTGATGTTTTTGTGTTGGTGATCGCTAAGTCACGATTCCTTGGTTGGTTGAAGGAGGATGTTAGCATTAAGACGTTCCGGGTTCGATTCCCGTTGGGTCCGTCCGAACGTTTAATGTGTAGTACGTGGTTTAGTTCTGCTAGTGGTTAATAGGCAGGAAATTTGTACCAACCAACCGGCACCTACCCATCTTCCTGAGCTAATGGTGTTTATTATAAATAAAGGTCTTCATTTTTTTATTATTTTATTTTATTTTTTTATTTAAAAAATAAATAAAGTTGTTGGGATTGTATTCATTGGTCATTAGGTATTGTTTGGTTATTCTCTATTCTCCTTTTGTGTAGTAAGATTGACCCGGCATGTTGGATGGCTGATGTGTTAATTGATTCGAATGTGTTTTTGAAGGCGTTTTCTGGTAGTTGGAATGTTGTTATGAGTTGGTTCATTGAGGGGGCATGCGTTGTACCTCTAGCTCCAGCCGTGATAACAATAATCGGATCTACTTTCCAACCTTGTTGTCTGATTTTATCGATTAGTGGCTGGTATTTTTGGACTTTATTGTTTATGGTGCCTTGGGAGAATCTGTCATTAGTATATGTGAACTCGATAAATTATACAGTGAGGTGGTCTGTTGGGTTTGACGGAGGGGTGCTTTGGTATGGCATTCCTTTAATACATAGTATGTCGGGTTTAAGCCGAGCATTGCAATGACACCTTTGTTGAACACATATGCAGGGTAGTAGCCATGAAGGAACTGTGTTTTCTTGTGGGTTATTGTTGAAGGTTCCTGCATTCATAAGAATATAGCATCTAGATTTTTGTGCAGATAATATTAGCTTTCTTATTTCCCGTACTGCTTTATTGTGTCTTTTGATTCTAAGGGCGTGTATATGGTGTTGATTGCACTTTAGGAGTACATGTAGCCATGTATCTGCGTCGGGGGAGTTACAAATTGGGCATGTTATCGATGGGAATCTTTGTATGCCAAAAAATAGTTGTTTTCGAGCATTACCCATATATTGGCCAGTGCGGAATTTTAGAAGGGTTGTTTTTTGTGGGTCTGTTATCGTCGGATTAGACTAGAATTTGTTGGATAATTCATTGTCTATTTGGAAATGTTCGGGAATCTTTGTGCCATTATTTCTAGATTTTTTTCTCGGTCGTGTTTTTGGATGTATGTTTCCAGGCATCTAATTGGGCCTTTGTCTGGTCTTTTTGTTGGTCCTGGCCATATGTCTTTATGGAAGTAGTAGGGGGTGGTATGTGCAAACTCGTGTGGTTTTGAGGCAAACTTGTATAACTTTTTAGTGCCGGTTTTTGCGAGTGCATCTGCTTGTTCGTTCCCCTTGATGTTGATATGGGCTTTGACTTTATAGATGGTGGTTGGTTGTGTACGTTTTTGTAACATTTCTACCATTTCTGCCAGTATAGTTTTGTCGGCGTGGTTGTTGTGATGTGTTGGATGTTTTATTTGTGTGTTGATTACATATAGGCAATTAAGGCAGTCCGTGAAGATGTGGGCCGGTTCGTGTGAGTATTTAGTAGTAATTATTCTTAGTGTTTTGTGTATGGCCATTAGTTTAGCTCTAAAGCTGGTTTGTAGGCCGGATAGTCTTTTTGATATTTGTATATCTGGTTTTGTTGGGTTATATATTCCGTAACCTGCTTTTTCTTTTTTCCAGTGTCCCTCTCTGTCTTTTTTAGGTGGGATGAAGGAGCCATCGGTGTAGTAGCTATATTGAGGTGGGAATTTTGGTGTAGTATTTATTTCAAAGTTTGGTATGGGTGGTGTGTGTGTATTTGATTTATCGTTATGTGGTGGATATGATATAGTATTCTATTTGGTACTTTTGTTTACATGTGTGTTGGGGGGTGTGGGCTGGGCTTTTTGTATGTAGTATTGTGTTATTTGCAAGTTGTCAATAGTTGTTTTAAGTGTGTTTATTTGGGTGTTTGTGCCAAAGTTGTAGTTTTGGTGGTGAATGCATAGTATGTGAATGGCTAGTGGTTCTATTATTGGTTTAGGTGTACCTTGGGGGGTTGTTGGTTCATCGTATGTGATGGTATCTGCGGCGAAATGGGCAATGACATGTGTATCCGCGAATGGTCCATTGTGTGGTGTTTTGTTTTGGTACCAGTTAGTGTCTGGTATGACTAGTAGGGTGATGGTGGATGGGTCGTGTTTGGCTGCTAGTCTTGCCCAGTGTATTGCTTGGTGGGCCATCTCTTCGTTGTGAGGATGTGCATATCCTATTCCTTTCCATTTGTATTGTAGGGCTGTACCAAGTGATCCAAATATTTTATCTCTAGTGTGAGGTGAATAAAATTGTGATATTTTGGTAGAGCATGTTATTGGTGATGAGAAGTAGGAGTTTGTGATGTTAAATGTTGTTGTGATGAAGTCTAGTAGATTAGTTGGGATAATGTGGTGTGACGTTTTAAGGGGGTCCTTTTTATGGGTTTTGTTCTTGTATCTTTGATAAAGCCATACTATTTCCGTTTCGAAGGGCTGTATAGTGGGTACTAGGTTTTGTATATTATAGGCGTATTTGTGGTATTGTTGCCAAAGCCATTTTAGCCTAGTGGTTGGGATGGTAGTTAGGTATCTTCCAGTATCTTCGTAGATATGCGTTTCTTCGTTGTTGGTTTGTATAGTATTTTTTGTGGTAAGTATGTCTTTTTCGGGGTTACATTCGGTTATGTTGATGTGGGTATGTGGTATTGTTAGTGATGGGGGTATAAATCTGGTATCCCTATTTTGTGCGGGGATGAAGTGTACATCTAAGATGTTTTTATAGTATTTGTGTTGATATTTTGTGTAATATATAGTTAGTAGATTGGTGTTGTGTGTTATTACTAGTGGTAGATTGAATGGGAAGAGTTCTCTTTGTGGTATCCATTTGTAATATGTTGTGTGGTTTTGTAATGTCCATTGGCATAGATATGTATTGTAATTTTTTGTAATTTTATATTTGTCTTTAGTTTCTTTTAGTTTGTGGTCTATTATGGCTTGTATTGGGAATTTGTTTGGGTTGTTTGTGATATTGGAGGGTGGGTGTGGTTGTTGGTTTCGTTGTGGTGTTGGTGGGTGTAATGGTCTTTCAATTGTTCTTGGGTGTAATTCTCTATTTTCCGATATGTATTGTGCTTTGAGTGTCCGGTTTTGTGTGTGGTTGGGACATGGGGTGGGGCAGTTTTGGTTGCACACTTCATTGCAGAACAGTTGTGTTGCAATGTTTAATGCACTTATTTCTAGTTTAGTTGGGGTTTTATAATATATTTTGAAGTCTTCTACTGTCATTAGGTTTGTACCATTGGGGAGGGAGATTTGTTTGATTGTATGTATATTGAGTGTTAGAAGTTTATGTAGTAATTTAAGGGATAGCTTGGGGTTTAGGTTTGGTAGTTCGTTTGTGGTTCTCCATTCACGTTCTAGTTCGGTTTTGTTGAGGTGGAAATCTGCTTCTATGCTTTTAAGATGGGCCCCACCTTCTGTTTTCATAAGGAATAATGTTATGGTGGTTGGTGATCTAATACAGTCTTGGTATTTTATTCTAGGTATGTCTTTTGCACCTCCATGTTTGGATAGTATATGTTGTACAAGTCCTTTATATATTATACCTAGTCTTCCTTTATCGTTTAAAGCATTTCTAAGTTATTCGCTGATACATCTAAGGTAGGCGTTTTTTAGTGAGAAGGCTTTTAAACCAAATAGGTCATGTGGTAATTGTGTTATTACATTTGCGGTGCATTTTGGTAGCCCACATATTGCTTTTTGGATTCCGATGATTTTCTTATCTAATTTTTTAATAGTAGGTAGTGAGTAGGGTACTGCGTAGAAGCTGTAAGCTATGCCAGCTCTGATAACGGTGTCTATCATTTTGATTTTCTGTTTGATTGTTGCCGGGCAGTGGATTAGTTGTTTACATTGATTTATTACTTTAGTTGTGGTGATGTGTGTTTGGAGTTGCCATTTTAGTGATGGTACTAGTTGAATGCCTAAATATACGTATGGTTCATTTTGATGTAGTATAGGAAGTGGTTCGTTTCTGTATGTAATGTTTTGGTCTTGAATTTTTGCTTTGAATGTATTTGGTTTTAAGTTTGATTTGTTAGGGCAGCTTGTAATGGCACATTTTGGGACGCCTAGGTCCATTCATGCCCATTCACAGTATTTGTCTAGTTTATTTAGTTGGGTTTGTATTTATTGGAGTTTGTTTGTGATAACTGCTAAGTCATCCGCATATGCTGCGGAGCTTATGGTTTGTTTAGACGTACCGAACGTGTATCCATTTCTACCTCTTTGTAGCCATCTTAGTAATGGTTCTAGGAATATTAGGAATAAGTAGGGACTGAGTGTGTCTCCTTGTATGGTTCCTCTTTGTATAGGTATTTGTTTCGTTCTACCAAAGTGTTCTCCCGTGAATATGGTGTTAGAGTGTGAGTAGATGTTCCATATAAGTGTTATTGCATTCTCTGGATATCCTAAGTCTTTTATTACGGCGAGGAGTCTTGCATGGTCAAGGGATCCGAATGCATTTTTTAAATCTATATATAATATATATATATATATATGTCTTGGTTTGTGTATCTTGCATCTTCCAGCGTGGTTATGAGAAGCTGGAGTTGTCTGGAAGTGCTCATTTCTGCCCGGAATCCTTCTTGGCTATCATGTAGAATTTGGTGTTTTTCACCGTATGCCGATAGTATAGATGTTAGTGTACTAGTGAAGAATTTGTATATTGTGTTTGCGAGGGCTATTGGTCTGTGATTTGTTAGGTGTGAGGGGTCACTTTTTTTGTATAAGAGTATGGTTAGACTTATTTTCCATGATGCTGGGATTTGTTGTTGTTTATAACAATGGGAGAAGAATAGAAAGAGTAATTTATGGAAATCTTCCGGCATGTTTTTTAGGATTTTATTGGGAATTTTGTCGGGGCCGGGTACTTTATTATTTGCTAGGTTCTTTAGGCATATGTCATATGTTGCTTTGTCGAAGTATGTATGTAGTGGAGTTTGTGGGTCCCCTCTTTTATTTAAGACTAGTCCTTCTAGATCGTGCCATGGGTATTGTCTTACCCCACATGTGCAGTTTACTATGTGCTCAGGTTGTTGGTAGCATGTAGGTACTGTGGGGCTGTTGCTGCTTGATTGTTGGATGTGTATTTCGTTGGCTATGTCTAGGGGGTTTGTGAGTATATTGTTATATCTGTCCGTAATGCAATCTAGGGGCGGTGTTTCTTGGTTGTTGAAGACTTTCTTGTGTATTCTTTTTGGGTTTTGTTCGTATAGCTGTTTATATTTGGATATGGCTTTTCTAATACAATCTCTGGTGTATTTTGTGGTAATTGTTCGGGCGAGGGTATTTGCTATTTTAGCAATTGACGCTATCTTGATGAGCCATTCTTGTTGTAGAGGTTCGTGATTTGGGAGGGGTGGTATGTTGGCATGTTTATGGTTTATAAGTTGCTCTATTATGGGGTGTGTTTGCCATTGCATGATGTGTTTTGCTATGTAAATTGTTTTTCTAATTAGGTGATATGTGGAGAGATGTTTTTTCCATTGTTTTTGGATTTTTCTAGGCAGGAATCCACCCTGTTGTGATGTTTGGTTTGTTAGTGTAGGAAGGGGGGGGTGCGTTACAAGTTGTTTGTATTTTGTTTGAGATTTCTTGTACTAGTTGTTCTAGTTGTATGCATGCTATTTGCCATTGGTTGGTGTCTAGTTGGTCCTTTAATAAGGTGTTCGTAAGTTCATTTATTTGTATTGCGTTTTCCTCGTAGAATTCCGTTTTGAGTTTTTCGATGTTTTCTTGTGGAATGGGGTTTAGGATTCTATTTGTTTTGGTTGTTACTGGAGGGGATTGGCGGGCTAAGAGGGTGTTTGGTGGTATGTGCAGGGATACTGGTGAATGATCCGAATTTAGGTTATGGTCGTTGTTTGTGCTTGATGTGTAAAGATTGATGTTAGGTGATTTGATATAGTATCCATCTATGAGGCTTGTTTGTGTGTAGTTTTGGCCTCCTTGTCTAGAGTACGTGCTGTTTGTTGGGATGTATGTAAGTTGTATGGATTCTGTAAATGCTCTCCATTCTATGTCTTCTTGTTGTGGGGGTGTGGTATTATTGTCACTTTGTCGGCCTATTAGGGCTATGTCTATGTTAAAGTCGCCGCACAAAATGCATATATGGTTTGGATGTGTTACCATTTGTTGTGCTATATTTTGTTTTATTGTTGGTATATGTCTGGTGTCTTCGGTATGTGTGGGCATATACATATTCATTATTAACCATGATTGTTGTGGTTGATTTTTTAACGTGATTATTTGTAAGTAAGGTGAAATGTCTATTGGGGTTGGGATTTTGGTAATGTTTCCTGGGTATGCGTAGTCTTTATCTATGATTGTGAGCAGTCCGCCTCTTGGTGGTGTATATTGTCGCCTTTGTTACACGCAGTTGGTTAATGTGTGTGTGTTGTTAAATATTAATTTATGTTTTGGAAAAAGATTTTGTATATATTTTGTGGATTTAGTAGCAGTTAGTTTGGTTTCCTGTATTGTAATAATTGCTGGTTTAAGTGTTAGGAGTTGGTGTATGTTCGGGAGGGCTGTATTTAGGGATGCGGCATTCCAGGTGGTGATGTGTGTTTGGTGGGTTGTTATATGGGTGTTATGGGTGTCTGGTACAGGTCTGGTAGGGGGAGGCGGGGGGTGTGAGTATTCCTTTATTGGTTCTTTATGTTTTAGTGTTTCTTTAAGTAGGTTCTCGGGTAGGAATGGGAATTTGTTTGTTAAGATGTCTAAGGTAATGTTTTGGTTATTTGCTTCTATGAAGTTGTATATTTCTTTATGTATGGAGTTGGGCGGGTTGATAAGGTTTTGGTTATTTTGTGTGAATAATGTGTATGGATGTGTGTTGTGAATGTGTCTTTCAGGGGGATTTTGTAGGAGCGTCATTCGTTCCAATAGTGATGTTGTCCAGTCAGGAGTTGGTGTTTGAATTAGTAGGTGGTCACATGTTTCTAATGATGGGCTGATGGTAGTGATGAGTGCGTATAACATTCGAGGTGGTGGGTGGTGTTGGTTTTGATGTATGTAGTTTAAAAGATGCGGATATTGTGCTATTGTGTTTTGGTGTCCTGGGTGTGTCAAGTTTATGGTAGGAGCGAATTTTTTGGCTAGATGTTGATATTCTGGTTGTAGCTTGATTGTGCTTGGTATAAAGTACATTTTACATCTATTTTTGTGTGGGGGTGGGTGAGTTTGTAGTAAGTTTGGCATGGGCCCTGGGTTGGATTCAATGTCCCCGCTTAACATAAGTAGGAATTGAGTTGAGTGCATTTTATTATTGGCTTTCTTTTGTTTATAGTTTTTTCTTTTTGTATGGGTTTTGGTTTTATGTGTTTTTTTTGAGTTAGTGTGTTGTTGTTGTTGTTTTTTTTTTCTTATTTTTGTTGAGTATAAGGGCATGTTTTTAATGTGATTATTATTTTTTACTTGGTATTGTGTTAGGTTAGTATGCCAAGTTTGGTTGAGATTTTTACTTGGGGTTATTATTATTTTATTATTTTTATGGTTTATGTGAGTGTTTATTTGGTTTGGGTTATATTCTTGATTTTCGGAGGATTTTAGGGGGGTTATGGAGTGAATATTTGTGTGTGTTTTTGTATTGGTTTTTTTGTTTTTATATTGTATGGGTAGGTATGTTAGGTATTTTTTGGAGTAAGGTGTTTTTCTTTTGTGTGTTTTTAGTGTTCTTATATTGTTTGTTACTTTTTTTTTCTTTTTTTTTGAATAAGTGTTGTGTTATTTGAGTTTATGTGTTGTGATTTATTTTTTATTGTTAATGTTGATATTTTAGATATTTTATATCTTTTTTGTCTTTTTTTTGGGCGAGGCCGGTAGGCCGAGCCCGTTTGAGGTTTGTTTGGTTTGGTTTTTTAATTCTTTTTGTTATCCTTTTGAGTTTTGTTTGTTGTGGGTTGTGGTGTTTGTTTTGAATTGATTTGAAAATAGTTTTGATGGGTTGGTTGATTTGTATTAGTTTTTTTTGGGTTTGTTCTTGTGTTTGTAGGTGTTGGGTTTCTTCTTCTTTCTTTATTATTTTTATTTTTATTTTTATTTTTTTGGTTTGTGTTTGTTTTAGGAGGTTTATTTGTTTGGTGTTTTTTTTGTTTTTTGGAAGTGATATATTATTTTTGTATGTCATGTTTGGATTTTGGTTTATTAGATATTTTGTTTTAATTTTGTATTTTGGCATGGGATGTTGGCTATGTTTAGTGTGGTAATATGATGTGTTATGGAGGGCTTTGTTTTGTGATTTATAGTGCCTAGTTTTATGTTTGGTAGTTTTGGTAGTGTTATATGTAGGGGTTTTATAATTGGTTATGTCTTTAGGTGTGGTTTTTGTTGTGTACTTGGTATTTGGTTGTGTGTTAGTATGGTTAAGTTTTGTATATGTTTTGTTTGTTTTTTGGTTTTGATGAGGTGGATGTTTGTCTTTTTTGGTGGTAGACTTATTGTGCGTGGGTGTAATTGTGGGGAGGGTCTTTGGTGCGGTATTTTGTTGAGTATAGGGTATGGTATTAGTGGGTTTTTGAGTTTTTTTTTATATCATGATTTCTTTTTTGTAGAATGTGTGTTGTATGTGTAGAGCAAAGGGGATATTTTTATTGATAATTTGACAAAGGATACATGTTCTCATAAGAGATGACGTAGATAAACTAGTAAAGTTTTTTTGGTAGAGTATGGCATCCGTCTTCCTATAGGATGCTAACAAGTATAAAGTATGAGCAATATACTTGTTTTTATCTAGAACACAACATTGATAAGACTTAATACATGATTTATGATGCGGTACTAAGTAAGAGCAATTGGGTTGAGCAATGGGTTTGTTTGTAGCTACTAGTTTGGTTGTTGACTAGATGGATCGGAGGAGGGGAGGGTGGGTCGCACAAGGTTCTTCACCACTTGCATGCTTTGACCTAGTACTTGCTCAAGGTTTGCGAGGGCACTTTGGAGTTCAAAGTTGATTTGGTCGGCGTAGTTCTTGGCTTCGGTGCGTACATCCGTTCGGAGTGCTGTCATGTCGGATTTGAATTCCGTTCTTAGTTTGTCATTCTCCTTTGAAACGACGTCTTGCACAAGTGTTGCAATGTCATTCTTGTTGATGGGAGGTTGGCTTGGGCCGGGTGCATTCTTCAATGCCTCAATTGTGTCGGCTAAGGCGTTGTTGACGTCCGTGAATCCAAGTTTCTTCAATGTGGCATCGTCCGGCTGTGCACTTCCATCAAGTGAGTTTGGGTGAGGATGGAACACCACCCATTTGTTTTGAAGTCTTACCGATTTTTTCAAGTGTTGCTTGTACACCACCGAGTTCAAGCATTCCACATTTGCTATTCCATGATGGATTCTACCTGTTGCTCTAGGGTAGAATACTGATACAATGTTCTTTGTACCAAAGTGTGCATGTAAACTAGCGGTAGTTGGCTCAATGAGTTTGGTGAGGTTGAGACCTTTGGCAAGTAAGACTAAGCAATTACGGCGAATAACATCATCATGAGTAAGTTGATCACCTGAGGAGATCACCGGGGTGAGGAGTTCGCCGAGGATGGGTATTTTGTTGCGGCCAATTTTCTCAACTTGCTCCGGCGATGTTGTGATGAGCCATCCATATGCTTCCCCCGCCGTTTTTTGCACTTGTGTGAGTTCAAATTCGTGGCCTCGCTTGAAGCTCTCTTCGACAATTGCTTTGAAGAGTTGGTGAGCTACAAGGTCACGGATGTTGTCCGTGTTGATCTTGATTGTTAGCAAGTTGCTTGAGGCGAGGGGGTCGAATGATTTGGCAATTTTGGCGACGGTGAGGGTGTCATTATCCAATGTGATGGCAAAGATTCTCCCTCCTCTCAAAAGGGCCATAGCATCCTTGCTTGGGTGTTTGAGATGTACTTTGGCCAATCCCGACCATACTCTAGTTGTTTTAGGACCATGGCATAACACAGCTATTGGTTCTCCTATAAGGTCCCCTAGTTGAATTTCCATGTTTTGAAAGCGTGTCAATAGTTTCTTCATGATTTGATCTTGGCTAAAGGGAGTAGTGGGTTTTTCGAAGTGGAGTAGGATATGGTAATCCAATGAGAGGTAGGTCTTGGGGTTTACCTCAATGTCAAATGGTAGTTGTGTAATGTTGACGTGTTGACCTTCTATGCCATCCGGTCGCGTTGTAGGCCAAAGCTTTTGTTGTACCCGGGGGAATGACATGCTTGCCGAGTGTAACTCGGCCGCTTCACTTGCAACATATCCTGATGCTATGAGCTCATCAATTGGTGTAGTGATGGAGATGGGGGGCAAGCCGGCCTCCTGCGCAATGGTTTCCATGGTCGGGTATCCATACCAAAATTCTATTTGAGATGGGTCTCGGTAAAGGGATATGATGGTGTTGCTCTTGTTCCTCTTGTGTGATGTTTTGGTGGGGTTCGGGGAGGTCTGTTTGCTATTGGGTGTTATGTCCTCCATTACCACCTCAGTGGTGGTGTTGGAGCTGTGGTGACGAGCATTGGATTTTGCGGTTGTGACCATGCTGCTTGACCTGCGGTGCCAACAAAAGTGAGTTAAGTGTGTAATTTCGGGATATATGTGAGGTATGCTTGGTTTCGGAGCTAGTTTTGGGAGTTGGCATGTGGGTGGAGCTGGAATGAGTTTTTGTCTATACTGTGGTTCGGGACTCTTGGCAATGTGTGCAGGGGCCCTCCTGGAAGCATATGGCCCCCAGGCATTACGCGGGTTGCACAGATTGCTCAAGGTGTTTGAGTGGTTAGTGCATATGTAGAGGAATTTTGAATTGAAAACATTGAAATTGGGGGAGTACATACCTGGATGGTTGGTGCCGAATAGGTGCCGAATTGGTGGGGTCGGAGTCGCTTGCTGGGGGGTGTGAATGTCGAGGCTGCTCTGCAAATTCTTGAGGCTGGGTGGATTGACACTGCAAGGATTCGGTGGTGGGTGGCCTTGTCGTTGTGCTGCGCAATTCACCTTGTGAGTCGGTGCAGTGCTGCTTCCGACTCCGGCTTGTGTTTCGGCGCTGGGGTGCGGGGTGCGGCTGCCTCCAGCCGGTGCGGGGTTGTGTTGTGCTTCGGTGTTGAAGTGCAGCCTGTTGGTGGGGGTGTCTGTGTGCTTCTTCCTTCTATTGCGGGCAGAGAATGCCAGTCCAATGGCTTCGGCTCTCGTGAGTCTGTCTGTGTTCTTCGACTTTTGGTGGTGCGGTTGGGCTATTGCCCGGGTTGCGAGGTATCTTCGAGGAAGTATGTGGACTACCGAGCTCACTCCGTGGGTGTTTGTGCCTTCAATTTGACTGTCTATGTGCCACTTTTTGTGTGCTACCGAAGTGGGTTTCGGTGCCGGAGTTGCTGGGGCGTGGGCTATTGATCTGTCTTCTCCGCCTTCCGCGTTGTGTCAGTGTCTGTGTGTTGCTGCACTGGGCTTTGGTGTGAGCGTTGCTGGGGCGTGGGTTGTTGATCTGTTTTCGCCTTCTTTCGTGATGTGCCAATGCCTGTGTGCTGCCGAAATGGGTTTCAGTGTCGGAGGTGTTGTGCATGGCGATTCGGGGAGGGTGGTGGGAGTCTTTGGTTGCCGATGGTGTCTGTGTTCGGCGAAGTCTCGGTGAAGGGGATTTGTGAGTGTCGGTGTTGTGTTGCGACCCGGTGGCGGGAATGCTCCCTGCGTTGCTCTCGCAATGTTGGTAGCTATGGAGTGCAGTAGCGACGATTGAGTGTCGAAATAGTAACAGGAGTTGTAGCTGGTCAGAGCTTGCTTGGGCGAAGATCTGTAACTTGCTATCTCGGAGTTCGAGTACCTTCTGATTGCCGGCCCAGCGTGCTCAGTATCTGGCGATCTCAGATCCAACAGGTACCAGATCTACTTTCAGATATGCGAGGACTCCGTTGTTTCAAGTTATCGATCTATGACCAAACTGCTTGTGACCTTGCTACAAATGGTGGTACATCATTGCATGTCTGCAATGTTGCCGAGTATTCACCACAGACGCCCAGCCATACTCGTCTCTGCCTGTTCTTTGTCGACACTCGTGTTCGCTACCGGCTAGAGCTTACGCCATCCGAACTCCTCTGTCCGATCCTGTGAGCATCACTTTATAAGAGATAATCTCCTAAGAGACCACACTATTATCTAGAAGTAAGAGGAAGAACCCTAGGCAAAGCTCTGAACTTAATTTTGCAATTCAAGGTTATGAAAAAAGTTCCAAAACTGAGTCGATAGACCTAAGTTCATTTGAAATGCAACTTCTCTCTTGTTGCTACAATACTCAAGCTGAAATTTGGAAAGATGATAACTAGTTTTGGTTGCGAATTTCATCCAATTTATGGTTTGGAAAAAAATATCAACACTCTTCTAGATATGGCTTCCCAATATTTGTTGTTTTGATGATTGGCTCAATTTTAAGAGTTAGTGTATCACCTACACTATTATATGGTGAATCATGTGGCGGGCCACACTAAAAAATACATGGGATCATACTTGGGGTGCACACTATTCACCAACTTACATTGTATAACATTGGAAGACCCAAGAAAGAAATCTTGTTATCTTTTTCAAATCTTTCCCATTTCTCAATAAATAAGCATGCTATTTTATAGAACTTCTTGTGCTCTAATTAAGACACCAAGATCGTCTCGAAACTCTTAGCCATTTAAGCATGGTGATCGTTCAAAGATCAATTGCATATACCTCAAGAAACGCATGCATCTTGCTTTTTATGCTTTCTCCCTCAATTCTTGAACTTAGGAAGCTTATCTTATGCTCTTTGAATTCATATTCTCAATGACTTTCATTTTATACCTTACCCACAACTATGTAACGTAGTCTTTTTATCCATACGAGTGTATCAATTGTCAACATGAGGCTATTTGTCAATCTTGGTAACTTTGGAATTGAGTGATTTTTCTCATTTTGATATTTGATATAAAGAGTGAGAAACAAGGAGTGAATCAAGAAGTGAGGTGGACCCTATTTTGATAGTTTGATGACCTCAAGATCATAACAAGGAATGACAAATAATGTTGGGTTAACATTTAGTGTTGGTGACACTAAATATCATATTTATTGTGCTAAGGCCTTTAAGCGAGTGGGTAAAAGGTAGGAGAGTGCAGGTAATAAGCACGGTGATAGGGGGAGATTCGCCATAGCCAGTTGTGCGAGGCTCAGAAACCCTAACGAAGAGAGAACAGAAGCGAAGAGACGAGACAAGCGAAGGGAAGAGAACAGGAGGGAGAGAAGGTGGGATCGACAGACAAACAGACAGACAAACAGGGATCAGGTATCACAGCAAGAGGAGCAGGAGCAACGATGGGGGAAAATGTGGTGGATGCGCCCATCACCACTTCGGCCGTCTTGATGTCGGCCTCCAAGCACATTACTTCCAAGTGTGGCGCCCATAACAAGGCGTTTTTGGATTGCAAGAGGAACGACCCCAACCCCGAGAAGTGTTTGCAGCAGGGCCAGAATGTTACACGATGTGTCATTTCTCTGTAAGTACACATTGCTTTCCAATCCTATAGGCATTATGAGCCTTCCCTTGCAGCAATGCTATGTTCGGTTGATTTGATTTTCGGTGCACCCTGCCACTATGGTCCACCCAATCAATCAATCATAGCGGGGTATCAGGTGAACTGAATATTTTCAACCAACCCTGTGCGAACTCAGGGGCTCGCCTCTGGGGAGATAGGTGCTTATATGGGCTCAATGTTCAAGGTGTTCACCTTTGAAAGGAGGCAGTAGTCTTGAGGGCCCTCTAATTCTTGTGATGGCCGTTTCGGGATTACATATAGACTTGGACCAGCTCGAAGACGAAGCAACACTATAATTCACGTCGGCAGCAACAGAGTCACCTCCCCTTCCTCTCTTTTTGATGTGTCGTTGCCATTGAGCCTCGGACTAAGATTAGGGTTAGCAGGAAAAGAGAAAGATCGAGGATTGGTGTGGGCTGGCTTGTCCACGCCCATTCTGTTAAAGGTGTTCGCCGTTAAAAGGATGCAATAGTCTTTGGGGCCCTGTAATTCTTGTGATGCGCATTTTGGAATTACACATTGACTTAGACCAGCTTGAAGATGATAATTCACCATAATTCACGTTGGTGGCAACCTCGGAGTTGTCTCTTCTTCCTTTTTTTGCTGTGTTGGTGCCATCGAGTCTCAGACTAAGATTAGGGTTATTGAAGAATCAGGAAGATTGGGGATAGGTGTTGCTTATGGATGGATTCATTTCTCCACCGCAGGTTGAGGGAGCTGAACACCAAGTGCCCTAAGGCGATGGAGGCATACACCAAGTGCATGGACTACTACAGCAACGAGTTTGAGATGTGCCGCAAGCAACAACAAGAATTCGAGGCGACCTGCCCACTATAGATGCTCAAGGGAACCGAATGTAGAACTGGAGCATGCGAATGAATGAATGCATGTCGAATCACAAATTTTTGTGGCCTCAGCGTGCTTTTTGCTTCAAGTTTGTGAGATCCTCAAATAAAATTCGTCACGTTGTGGCCTATTTATTCAATTGTACTCGAGCAATATCTCAAGAGGAGATAATTTGAGAAAGATCATCCATGTTCCAGAATACCACTCCTTAATGAAACCTCCCTGCAAAAAAGTCATTCCTGGGAGAGAGTCGTGTAGGACATTGGGGGTTGAACTGGACTATTGGCATCATGTTCTATGTGAATCGATCATCCCTGTGGAACTGAATTGCAAGTCAGGTTTTGTTATCAGATTCTGATCTGATGTCATAAATCAAGGTATCTGCCAGTCTTACTGGTGAGAGAGACCTCACCAAGTCTGCACTGCTTCATTTTGACTCACTCATTGTTTCTAAGCTTCATGTTGTTAGTTCCTGATCTGCATTTTGACATCTTCTGTGCAATTTTAAGTCTCTGTCTCTCATTCTCATGCTACATGTGATCTTTCCAGTTCTTTGTTCCAGACTAAGTCACCTTACTTTAGGGCGACATTCTGATGCATTCTAGGTGATCCTTCTGATGTTTTATGCATCAATCTGGATTATCCACCCATTAGACAAAACGCCCAACCTACTGTTCTGTAGCCTTTGATCAGTCATGTCATTTTAAGTCTTTGTTAGTGTGAAAGCGGAGCTCTGCAATGCTGAAGCAACTTTCGACAATTGTTGATTTGTCATCCATTCATCAATGCATTTATCAGGAGTGGAATTCATTACATTTTTGGAAGGTGGAGATTTGCACACAAGCGCACTGATCTCCAGGCTGGTAAGGCAAGAACAACACTTCAGGGTCTTGAAGTTGAGATTGAGTATGCAAGAGTCCTTCAGAACAATTGACTTCACTGAAGAGGAGTGGCTGCAGGGAGGTTGCCATTTCTTTAGAATCATCTCCGGAGGTGTTTCTTGCTATGGGACCACATTGGAGGTTTTACTGAAGATTTGTGGCATAGCAAACAAGGAAGTTACAATTGGCTGTTACTACCAAGACAGTCACAGATATTAAGTTGAGTTTGAAGCATTCAACAGGATTGGAAACTTAGCATTCCAGATTGTTAACTCTAATTTATATTTTGTATATTGTCTGGTTTTCTGGGGTCTAACAACCTCTTAAGGATGTCATTTTGCAGCTCTATCCGATTGGGAAACTGGCCCAATTACAACGAGCCACTCTTACTTTAATGCATGTGTGGGAGGATTCCTAACTCCCTCCTGTCTTTCGTTCCTTTGCTGCTACTTGGAATATTCGTCCCTTGCTCTACTGAGGTTGAAACCTAATGAAGGAGGCAATATGCTGTGATAATGCATAGTCAGTGTAAGATCTGGGAAAGTCTGCTCAAAAATTTAAATTGGGTATAGCCAACCTGTGAGGCTACAGAAGTGATGATATTATGTATAATCTCTGTAATCTTTTTTTGACAGATCCATCCAAACTTTAAACATCTTCTTGTGAAGTAACTGATACCTTCAGGTTACAAACATGTCTTCAGATTATTATTGGTCTTTATGTGCAACTCTGACAACTTCCCCATATTCCTTGCACCACTGTTGTCTCTCTTTGAGACACAACAGATCTATAAGCATTGGGAGGTTAAGGATTACTATGTGAGGCAGGCTAGAACTAGAGCTGAAGACCTGCAGAAATTGTATGTAAAGGGCATATCTGTAACTTCAAAACTGGAGTTAAATAAAAACACTGCAATTTTAAATCAGGGTGCACAGTGATGGCATAGTTCTGTGTGCTAAGGACTGACAGGTGTGTGGAGTGTGTTTGAATTTAAGTTTCTGAGGCATAGACCAATGGTCTGTAGGGAAGTATTCATACTTGGAGATTGAGCTTGGCATCAATGACAAAATATCCAACCTTGTGGACACTGGCAGTGAGTTGAGTTGGGTGCACAGTAATCAGCCTGCACTCATTGCCCTCAAGTGTTGCAGCAGTAAAATATAGAAAGTAAGAAACAGAGGATTAGATGTTTTATCTTTCTGAATGTAAGAACATTGTAATCTGAATTTTGAAGCATTTGACCTTCAAACTGATTGATGTTGAATGTGGCACTAAATTAATTTAATCAATATGTGGGATTCATAAATCCTAGGCAAATTGGAAGCAATGACCCCACAGTTTTTTTGTGCAACAACACATGTGGTTCATCCTGGTCAACAATATTTTGATACATGCAACTTGGACAAAATGGTTTGTTTCAAACAATGACATGCAAATCACTCCTTCCTCAAGATTCTGACATTGAAATTCATGGTGGATGATAGATGTTTTGGGAGGGGAAGCAAGTATTAATCTGACTCAAGTTTGACACTCAGATTTACTGACCAAAGAGAAGATGACTCGACCCCAATATACTTGGAGTTGTATGAATTTCCTTGGTTGCAAAATGCACAATGTATGTAATCGTATGCTTCAATGATGCTTTTTGTTGAATTCAGTAGTGTTTCAACTTGAGCTTCATGGGCATGCAGTTGCATCCACAGTGTGTTTAAGAACATAACATTCAGCTGGCTGTAATATCATCCTACACATTCACAACTCATTCTGATGCTTGGGGGCTTTGTATCAAGGGTTGTTTACATCATGGACCATGAAGTTATCCCTTGCTCCCCTAAAATATGTGATTGGTTGTTGAACTCGTCTCGGGACCACTTTGGTTCACATCAAAGGCAAAATGGTAAGAGTGACCATGGCTTGAGGTCTCCAAAAGGCCTAGTTTCAAACCTACCTTATCCACTGTCATGGTCCAATGGGTTTTACGGTAACACATGCAAAACATGTTCTCTCATTGCAAAAGTCAGGGGACCATGACAAGAAAATGTTGTTTTAATATTTTCAATCTTCTTTTTTCTTTTTCTTTTTCTTTTTCCTACGCCAAATGTTATTGTAGTTAAGAGGAAGGAAGGGATGAGAAGGGGGAGAAGGTAAAACACATGGGGGGGGGGGGAAATCAAAATTGCCCTTTTTGGGCATATATTTAAAAAAATCAATACTTCCATTTTTTGGTGCATGGTCACTCCTCTTGGTCCACGTTTAGTTTACACCTCATGAGGGGCCCAAAAGCTTTAAAATTTGCATTCTTTATAAATTTGACCATGGAAGTGTGACCATGGAAAAAGGCCATTTGACATGGGACAACTTCGTGATCCACGATGTAAACAACCCCTCAAGGTTTTATGATTCATGTATCTATGAGAGTCAATGACGACATTGGGAGGGTGGCCCAACGATGTATATAAGGTGTGGAAACTTCCAACCCACATACATTTCTATTTGTTGGATTGGCTCAACAATTGTCTCATTCAGTTTCATACTCGAGGTAGAGATGCAAAAATTAAAAGAGTCCAAAGTGAAGAGTCTCTTTCTTGTGAAAAGCTCTCCCAATTATGTTAACCATCGTATCTAGAGTGCTATCTATAATCCAAGCACATAGTCCAACCTCATCATAACACATGTCTTTGTTTGGTGTCGTTCATAACCACTTAGATATAAGCGTCCAATCAAGAAAAGTGACCACATAAGGCCCACACAACTTAACAGAAAATCCCAACCAAAACATGAGTCACAACCAATGAACGAGGAGAACCAACTGCTAGTTACAGGTGAACTGGTTGAGTTTGAGAAATGACTTCAGAAAAATTACCCATCCCAAAATCTCCCCGGACACTGGTCACAGCAGCAACAGCCGAAGCTATTTACAAAGAGGCATATTTGTATATGTATGTGTGTGTAGATATATATATCCCATACTGTTAGGGCGAGGCGAAGCTCGGTCAGGCTATAGAGTCTGGGAGAGCAAATGGTGCAATTACTCGGCCTTACGAGGGTAGCAGGCAACAGGTCAATGATCGTTTAGAGACGGTCTGTTGTGCTGACACCCCAGCCTTTGAACACACACTCTCATGCGGGGCTCCAGCGGTCCTACTTTTGGCCGCTCCCGCTGAATTTTTGGAAGCCCTCTGGGCACACCACCAATCAATCAATACTCATTCTGCATCCTCACATTCATCGCAATTCCGCAATACCATGACATGATCCCCAAAATCGCTTCCTTCTGCTCTACGCAAGGTATGTGGGCCTCAATTAAAAACGTAGTATTGACTTGGTACATGGCAAAACTTGTGGTTACGAACAGACACTCAAGAGACAGGTTAAGTTGAGGTGAAACGATGTGCTCAAAGTTTAGACCATTTTATGCAATTGGGAGGGTCTGTGTGAAAACTTTCAAGAGGATGAGAAATCTTCACTTTTGACCTTGAAATGAGAGTCTTTGTGATTTGCGATTGCTAGTCATAGGAGGCAATTCCCAATCCATTCTAACAGCCAAGATTGTTTGTGGAATCGGAAGTGCCCACAGTAGGGCCACATGCCTTATCATGGCTCTGTGAGGAGATGTTGGGTCCTCATCGGAAGACACTGTGTTGACGAGCTGAAAGTGTTTTCTGGAACATAACAGAAGGAGGCTCTGACACCGTACCGATTCCTTACGAATTTTTGGCTATTGGGTACCATTTGGGTACTCATCGGAAGGTACACAAACGTTTGTGGAAAGGTGTTAAAAGTTAACATACAATATGTGGTCTCGCACAGGGGCAATGTGCCAAATCAAGTGTTTAAAGATTTCTTGTGCGAAGGGTTCTTAGTCAGGGTAAGATCGGGGAGCCTCTGAGTTTCGTTCAAGCAACGTAAGGCAAATGGAAATGTGGAACGCTCTGTTGACAAGTTGAGAATGTTTTCTGGAGCATGATAGACGAAGCGTTTCATCAAGGTATGGAGGCCTCTATACTGTACCAATTACTCAAGGATTTGACAAATATTGTAGGAATCCCGCACAAATTTGTGCTTTTAAGTACAAGTAATTTGATCACAGGTCAACGTGCAAATCTTCTAACTATGTGCACAGTTTGGCATGCCAATGTTATGCACAACAGGAAGGAAGTTATATTTGGCTGTTGAGAAAACCTATCTAACCCTACCCAAGATAACAGGGTATCAGGACCGTTGAATATGACCAACCCACCTCACACTCAAGTCATGGATGGATGAATTGGATACTGTTATACAAAAGTTGAATTGCTCCAATTGAACATCACAAAGAATGCCTGCAACTAATCAAAAAAGTGTTGTGACCATATCCTGACCACTCAACCAACCAATCTGAATCGGAGTGATGGTGCACAACCACCCAATGTTTCCTGACTACTCTGCACCTAACTTTCTCTGTGTGACCTTCTGAAGGACCAATCCGGAAAAAGAGCCTCATGCAGATGGGAAGGCCAGCTTCTCCATATGCTCTTTTCTGGGAAGCTTCACCTTTGTTGCTAGACCTACAGCTTCTAAACCGCAAATCACCCACCAAGTTGGGTCTAGCTGCCACCATTCAAGGCCGTGGCGTGCAGAATACTCAAAAGCATGGTGATTGTTGTGCCAACCCTCCCCAAATGCAAGCATTGCCACCCACCTGAAACAAAATGGACAAGACATGCTGCTGTGAGTAATAAGGATCTGAATCAAGGTAGTTGCCACATACGTAGATAGGCACTGTGAGGTACAAATTCTGTGACGTTATGTACTACACTGGTAAGTTAAACAGCGTCATAGCTATGATATCTGATTCATAAGGAATTTGGCAAAGAAATGAAACATTCGTAGAAACCTTACCAATTATTTCTAGATAAGTCACCAGTGTTCCATTTTTGGGAACCCCAAACATGAGATGCTGAATTCACAAACCATGTAATGTGGTACACCCATACTGTCCTCACAGCCTGCAACCATCAGAATCCAGTACTTTTGTCAGAACAACTTCTCTATGGCAAAAGAATTGCGATTACAAATGCAGTTTGGTTCAACACTCAAGAATTAGGTGTTGCTCTTCAATCTGAGAACAGGACCATCAGGAACAGTCAGGTAACTAGGAGATACATTAAATATAATGAAAATGCGAAGAAAGGAGCAAATTGTCTTGTGTGCAGCTTACCATGCCCCAAACAATGTAGGGAAACCCTCCTAATGCGTACAATGCGATAGCCATCATAATTGGATGGATAGGATATGTCTTCTGAATGAATTGATAAAATGTGTCGTTCTCCATATCAGCGACGTTGTTCCTTGCTCCCACCTGCAACAAATATGCTTAGAAATCACAAACAATTCGACCAATACCTGTAGTATCGGGGGATCAACTACATCTCAACTGCCTCTTCAGACTCACCTGAATCTATAGCAAAGTTGTTGAAAATGCCTGAAAACCAGAGAAGGCGTCTTTCACTCACTCTTTCTTGTGTTCTGCTGTCATCAAGCAACCATCCCATGTGGCTGTGCCAGAAACCCTCATACGGAGTGTGTGGATCCTTTTCTGTGTCACAATGTTGGTGGTGGTACCGGTGTGAGCTGACCCACTCCGTAGGATCACCCTGCGACAAACAGCCTCCGTTATGTTAGGTCCAATAAGTACCTTCTTTTTGAGAATCCACATTATTTGGCTCGCAGACAATAACAATCCCCTTCTTCAAACTGACATTGCAGAAAGAAAAGAAATCTACCGGTTATTCAGTGTTACAATTTGCTAAAGAATAATCACTTGCCAGTGACAAACACTCCAAATTCAATTGGTAAGCACAAGCTTCGAATAATAAAAGTAACTAATCCGATCCAGCTCCAATTATCATCTCGTTGGTCCCATTCTTATACATGGACATAGTATACTTAATAGGAATAAACTCGCACAGTCCAGCGGAAGAGTCATATTAGTGTTCGCACAAGAATCAGTGACAAAATGCCATTTACTGCTGCATGCACCCCCGCGTTCCTATCTAGAAAGGTTATCTCTTTGAAGCTTTATGCAAGAGACTTCAAAGTGGCCCATAAACGTGCAGATGTAGACCAAGTCAAAATTCTATGATCAACACAAATGCAACTCGTCATTCAAGAAACCATCCACTTTGTGCAACATGGGCGGAGGCGTTATCATCCGTCTCACATAGCCTTCCAATATATGCTTCAAAGCCAAGTGCCCGAGGCAAACCATAATAAAATGCCAGACACCTCACCAACACAATCCAGAAACGATAAAATGGCGCCACTATGTCCCAGCTGAAAATATCTTGATGGATTTGACTCGTTCACCAACAAACGAAGGAGCTCCAGTTCTCCAAGAAAATTCCAGCAACACATTCCAAAAAAAAGGGCGCCATTATGGTCCAGCTGAAAATACCTGAACAGCTTGAACCCCGCAATACGCAAAAGTATACTCCAACCACTTGGGGAGCTTAAAGCTTTTATGCGAAAGGTTACGGTGGAAGGAGAGCGTAATCCCCAGCATTCCAGTAACAACATACAACCCCAAGAACACGCCCACCGCGTTCCACGAGAACGTCGCCGGTGCGAACAAACACAACCCGTGCATAAACGTCATGAACCCCGCATACGTCAAATCCTTCGCTGTCCACTCCCGGTTCTTGAAATAATTTCGCTTCCTCTTCACCACAACATCCGACATCCAAATGGTCGACGAAGGGATGTTCTCAGCTTCAACAGTCTCTGCCAATTCCTCCTCCACAATTCCTTCCTGCAAAAGGCAGCTCACTCCATCTCTTCCTTCGGGCAGGGCTCTCGCCGGTTTCTGCTTTAAACCTTTCACAGACGTCCCGAAGAGTGACCTCTTTAGCTTTGATATTGCCCGCAGGGAGGAGGAGGAGGAGGAGGAGGAGCAGAAGCGATGGTGAAGGCTCATATGTGCCATTGCGGCATTGCGATGCGAACTTCTAAGAGAGAAGAATGACACAGCTTGCAAGCTGCATGGAGTGGTGGCTGCCATGGTGATGGTGGCCGCCAGAGCCATCCTCTACATGCAGCCTCCTCAATTGCCTCCACTCTGCCCCCTAAATCCAAAATCCAGTCCACTCCCACTTCCTCGGAAAACAACCAATCCTCCAGAACCACCGACCAATGCAATACAATGAAATGAAATGTAATGCAATGATTTGGAATATATTGGAATGTATTGGAATGTGATGTATTCCTCGCTCCCCAGGGCAGAAATCCCGCTAAGCAATGTGACTCTGTGACTTGCAGATTTGCGTGCTTCTTCTGCTCTTCTTGCCTTTGCGAATGCGAATGCGGATTGACGCAGGGGCGAGGATGCGAGAGGAGAATGTGGTGTAGATTTGTTGGCCACAAAAGGGGATTTTGAGTCTGCAAATCTCTCGATTCTCGCTTGCCTTTGCGGCAGCGCGCAGGAGACCAGAGTAGACGATGAGGAGCACCGGAGTTGTGGACTGCGGTCATGAGAGAATGTATGTGGATTTCCATCTTGGATGAATGTATGGATGATAGGCTACCCATTCGTAGTTCCGCCACGTGGCATAACTCTGGGTGTGGCTCGAGTCTGTAAATATCTTTCGGACTTACTCTTTCCCTTTCTGGTCCCGCTCTTGCCGCCTCCTACTTAGCTCCATCATGGCCTCGGAGGCTCAGCCCATTTCCCCTTGCCACCTTCAATAGGTAACTTCCCTTGCCTCCGCACTTACCTATACCTTAGGGTTGATTTGGACTATGGTGAAGAAATGCACCACTCAAGAATTTTAGGGGAATGGAGCAATATGATTGGCTACAAAATGGGTTTTTCGTCAGCTGTAGTTTACACTGATCAAGACTTCTCCAGTCATGAACTTCAAGCATGAATGAAAAAATGACATGAATGTCGACATGGTAACACGTTTTGCTAGGGGAGTTCTCTGGAGGTTAAAGTTTCTTGGGCAACCTCAAACCCCTTGGACAAGAAACTTGGCCTCAAGAGAACTCCAACTTGAGGCATTCTTTTGATTATTTTTCCAGTTTGTCCGCCATACCAATCATTGACTCAAATAACCTTGTCTGGGGTTGAAATTTTTCACCAACTATCGCACTTCTTCACCGTAGGCTAAACTGACCTTTATGACATGTTTACACGAAAGCCATTAGGCCATGGGTCCTTGAGAATCCCTTAACTCTCATTGGTTGAGAGCATCACAAGCCCCAACTTTAGGTTTACATGAGGGCGGTGTGGGACTACATTCCATAGCATTTGCACTGGATGAAAAATCCACATGGAATCGCACATGGCAAGTTTGGATAAATGTTGGCCAAGATTGTAGGGGAGGTTTTCAGGACAACTCTCGAAGGTAGGTGTGATAGAATGTGCCGCAGGAATTTGGGTTTATACACTAAAATCTTGTGACCTCCAAATGGCTTTGGACTATATTCCATGGACTTCTCTATGCTCTCGTCCAAGAAGTAGGGTACCATCCCAAGGGGTGGACTCTTCATACAATGTACAAAGTAACGTAAGTGTAAGAAGGGGTATTATTTGAGGCATTAGCATACATAGTATACATAAGGGAGAGGTATTATTTTCTCTAGCTTGTACATTTTAAAATTGCTATTTATAATTTTGAAGCAAATGTAGATGTAAAAAAGGGACCTTAAGATTTAGGGATTTTTTTTGACAACAAATGGGTTAGTTTCATCCAAATCACATTTTTATCCATTGTTGTCAAATTGGTAATAGTTCTCAATGACTACCTTGTCCATCCTTGTTAGGGTTTGCATTTAGATTTTCAGGTTTTCACAAACTAGAGGCTCTTGAAGTGCTCACGGGTTCTCTTGAAATTTCCTCTCCATATTTGGTTAAGTTATTGTGCTCTTGTATTTGTTTGTTTGATGTAATCATCGAGTTACATGATATGGATGAAGATATGTTCAATGACTTTCTAATTGAAAAGTGAAAGTGGATTTTATATGTAATTAAGTGCCATATAATTCCTTATTTATATTTTGTATACGTAATGGAGTCATTTATGAGAAAATGAGCATCTTGACATGTTTGAATTTGACCCAATGCTAATTAATTTTTACAAATGAATAGCCCAAGGTTTTTTTCTTGAATGCCCGCCTTTCGTTTACCCCATCTCTTCTCCATTCCTCTACAAGGTGGACCACACTATTTCTTACATCATCATAAATTAGCATGCATTTTAAATCAAAATAATAATATTAAAATATATTTCCAAAGTTTAACTTTAGATTTTAAGAATAAATTTTTATCTAATAATTAAATACTTGATATATTTAAATCATAACGCAACACAAATAGTGTGGGCTACATAAGTAGTGTCATGTTCAAAACTTGAGCAAGTTGAGCAAAACTTTGGTTAGTCAACCCGAACTCCTCTCTCAAGGGTCCAACCGTACCACCTAGTTAAGAGAATTAGCTAACTTCAGAGTCAATGAGGATTAGCTAACCAAAATTCTAGCTAACTAAAATCACAGATGCATCACCTACCTAGGATAATTAGCTAACAATGTGAGTGAGTCAAATCAACTACCATAGAGGTCTCTCTATTCCAATACAAAATAATGGATTTTTCCTCAAATTTTGCCACGTGTCATGCTCACATTCGCCATGATCCACTTGTATCCCAAGTGGAAAACGCACTCCAACACATGCAAAGATGAGACATGGAGCCCTTTGTGGTAACTCATATGCGAGCTAACTAATTGCACAACCAAACATCCCAATTACCACTAACCAAAAGATCGACCAATTTGAGAGAGGAGTTAAGGTTGACCGACCAAAGTTGTGCTCAACTTGTCAAAAGTTTTGAACATGACACTAATTATGATACATTCTAATTTTGTGGTTGACACCATTTTGTGTTTCATTATGTTCTCTAAATTTGAGCATTGGATGTATATATTATATTATTAGCATTTGATTAAAAACGTGTGCTAATTTAGGATGATGTCAAAATTAGTGTAGTCCACCTCATAGCATAATGGAGATGAGATGGGGGAAATGACAGGCGGGCATACAAGAAAAAAACTTGGGCCACTCATTTGTAAAAGTTAGCTAGCACAAGCGGTTGGGTGAGTTAAGATTTTTTCACAAAAGCAAGGTCCCAAAAGTTAGTTGGCTTTTATTTTAATAACTTTTACTCACATCCTAAATTTAATTAGGTGGTGTGGCCATGAGATAGATTAGTTCTCACATAGGTTAGCCACCTCATAAGTTAGCTAACTCTCTCAACTAAGCAGTGTGGGCACAATATGAGTGGATACTTACTCTAAACGGAGCCTTACTTGGGATGTGCGACCATGCAACCGGTTAGCTCACATATGAGTTACCATAGAGGGCTCCCTATGCCATCTTTACATGTGCTGGAATGTAGTTGCCATGTGTTGGGTCGTGGTGAACGTGAGCATGACACATGACAACTTTTGAGGGAAAAAAATTATAAGTTTGTGTTGAAACAGAGAGTCCTCTACAACAGTTGATTTCACTAACTCACATTATTAATTGATTCTCCTAGCTAAGTGGTGTGGCCATGATTTTAGTTAGCTAATTCTTTTAACTAGGTGGTGTGGCTGGACCGTAAGTAGGTCATGTTAGTGGACAAGTAAAGCCCACCACAACCAAAATAGTGTGGACTTAGATGAAAGGGGCCCACCATGTAATCCGGTGGCCTGGCTCCACAGCCCCTTGATGGTTTGTGGCCCACTCGCCCTCTTCAATCCTCTCTTTAACTTAACTGATATCACTTTTGGTATGCTGGCCAATACCTATTACCGGTTGTCCCTTGTTGGTATGCTTGGAATATTGACTAACGTATCGGTGTGAGCCTACTAGGATAAAATGGGTCCCATCACACTATGTAGACTACAAAATCCTAACCTCAATCAATCCACACATGAAAAGTAAGTGAGATTGTTCTTTTATCTATCCCATGCCTTACTTCTCTTGTCATGGATGATAGAAGGTTGCATATATTATGTACGAACGAATGAATGAAACGTTGGTCTCTGTATTTGCCACAAAAGAAGATTTATTGTCGGAGGAAAAATGCCCACATACCAAACTTTGTTACAATAATTGGTATTTGGATGAACTAGAAGTAAGTTGGGATGACGACACTTGTAAATTCAATCGTAAGAATTTTCATTCAGAAAAAAGTTACCAAAGGGACATAAAACATCATTTGATACTAAATACAATGTTTAGTGTAGTGTGGTGCTTTGTGAAGGATGTGCCAGTAAATAGGGCGGCGTGATGTGGGCAAAGGAGCAAGCAGTCTTGATATGTGCAAAAATACATGAGGACGATGAGACAAAAAAAAATCTCACCTTTCCATATAAAACCTTCTTGTTAAACCTATTTGGTCTAAATTAACTCATCGATGGAATTATGGATTGGTGAATGTTTGTGATTTGGCTATAAATCTGCAATGGTCCAACCTATTATGGGATGCCCCTTGGATGACAAATGCACAAATCACACAAACCCTTAAAATACGATATGGAATATACTTAGGTGACTTTTGCAAAAAAAAAAAAAACATATCCTCAAACATGACATATCTCCACTTGCACATCCCAACAAATTGACACATGCCTCCACCTACTTTCATGTTGCAAAAACTAACACATAAACAACCTATGAACTAGCTGACACAATAAAGCGGTACATGCATTGGCAAACACATTACTAGCACACCCCACGATGCAGCGCTTCACCTCAATAATCGCCAATAATTTCCAAGACCAAACATTGTATAATACCATACCCTCTTGGTTATTACCATGCATATGTTACTTGCCAAGATGCATGTGCCCTGCTCGACTAAAACCATGGATACTATGTACCATAGGAGCACCACCTACAATCAAACCACCTTTTCCAACCAACCCAACCCTTAAAAGTATAGACACTTGATTTCACCTATTGTAGCGACAAATTCTCTATGGAGGCAACAACTCATACACTACATGATCTTGCCATACTCCATCCAATCCTGACCCAAAAGGGATGGGAAGTATTACCACCCGTCATCTTGACGACATGTTTAAGAGGGACTTTACACACAACAACCACGGAACTCCTACAAGAATTGTGTATTTTCACCAATAGAATCCACAAACTCATGAAAACCTTCTCACAAGTAGCCATAAAATACTGAACACATATCATCTCAAACAAAAGAAAACTAGAAAATAAAAAAGGCCCAGTCCCACTAGACTAAAATAACTTACTAACATTGAACTCTATAACTCACAATAGATATTGTAGAACCAACACTCACATAAGATCCCCATTTCAAAACAATCATTAAGCCACCCTCATAGAGGATGGTGAACAAACATCACATGTCGAGATATTAAAATACCAACATTCCTTTTTCTTTTCTTTCTTCACCAAGTCAACTTTTGCCATTAAAAGGCTCCACTCCAATTTGTCATTGCTCGACTTCACAAAGGCTACTATTTTTCATATTTTCTACTAATTTGTGCGGGGCTTAAAATGAACCTATATTTGATACATCTCTTACATTGAATTTAGTGTCACCAAGTCTACTTGTTTTCTTCGATACTGATTGTAAACTACCCGTGTAGTGTCACCGACACTACATGTAAACCTAATACTATTTGTCACTCCTTGTAAATCTTTTTGAGCATTATAGGTTTACAATGTTACATCTTGGGGGGGTTGCACCTTTCATAACATGTATGAGTATATGTGAATGCACATAAGGGGTATTAGTTTGAATATTATGTATATGTATGCTACACAAATTATAACTTGTAGTTATGTATATGTAAGAAGGGCCTCTAAAGAATATACAACATTTGTATTTATATGGTTGTGATCACTGGACTTTAAGGGACAAGTATTTAATATTGATGAAACTAGGATAAATAATTTTCTCATTTTCTTATCTCATCCATGCATGTATAGAAGAGAGTGCGGTGCCTCTTGTTCCTCCATAATTAATTACAAGATCAAACTATGGAATTTGCAAAATCTCGGAGCAAGGAGGATGAAATCTTGGGAAATTCTACCTTTGATGTAAGTGGAGCGACAAACTAATTGCAATGTTATGATGTCTACGTGTATTTTAAAGAAAATTGCTTATTTTCAATGGATTTTCTAAAAACTTGTGATGAATGTTTTAGTATTTTTGGTGGAGCCTTATGAAACGCTTTCATCCAAATAAATGAATGATTTGCCACTCTAGTTTATTTTATTTATATGACCATTTGGTGAGCATGAGAGTCTTCACTTTGTTAATAAATAAATATATTCATTCGAGCCCGGAAATGATGAGGGAAGTGGCTATGGCCTTGGTGTGGATTTGTTAACCATCTTGTAATAATTGCTTGATGCACACCCTTGGAGAAGTGGGCTAGTCAGAAAAAAGTAACCAATTAAGACCCATCTACTTTAGTAGGTTGTGTCCCCGTTAATTTACATTGTAAAATCATCTAAATGGATTTATCTCATTCATCACCAAAGTGAAGATTCTTGTTTTCATTAAGTGGTCCTACAATTCGCCCCCAATCATGCTGACCATTAAACCAAAAATGGTTAGCTTAATTTGAGCATGTAGTCCAATCTCTTTTGAGCACATGTCTATTTGGTGTTCGTTCATAGATCCACACCTAACCACATACCACTATATAGGTGTCCAGAATATCGTTACACTTATTCTATCCTCATATGATTCTCGTGTGAATGAGATGAATGATAAACTGTGGGTGAAGAGGTCATTGGGGAAGAGAGGTAACCGCAGCCTTACTGGGGCTCCCTTGTACCCATTGGTTCTCCACAAGCTCTCAAGCTCTCTAACTTAGGGTTTCGGCGATGACATCGAGCCTCGCATGGCATCCTTAGTGCCCGCGAGCGCCTCGATCCACGACCGTCCCTCGTGGATCATCTCCCCGTACACGGCCACCTCTCCAACGACCATCGCCGTCAACAATTTCATCCACAATCGCCCCAAAACAAAGCTCAGGGGTTTCCAAACCCTCGCGGGAAGCAAACCCTCGCGGCCCAGAGCTGGACGGACTCGTGCACACTCAGAGGTGATCGATACAATGCCGCAGGTGTGCGAGGGTGAGGCCTCTAGTTCCGTAATGCAGCCGCCGTCGGAGAAGGCAGACATTTATGCGAATATTTCAACCATTCCCATTAGCGCTTCCTTGATAGGGTCAGGAGTTGACGCAAGCGAGCTCACTGGACGCGTTTGCAACATCGCGGACAGACCTCACAAGAAGCAGGTGCAATTTCCTTCATAAAATATATTGATGGCTTTATCAAAGAATGGTGGCTAGGGGACATGGCAACAGGAATTGATCGAAAATAAGCAATTTCTTGCAGGTATGTCTGTTCTATTGTGATGAGACGGAGGATTTGGCTCGACGCATTGCTGCGGAAACTGACTCAATTGAGTTGAGCACTATCAAATGGGGGTGCGCTCTCTTACATAACCTCAAACAAATTCACCTGCATACTAGGGTTTTGGGCTTTGGGTTTAGTCCAGTCGGACAAGTTGCAGAGAATCTTGGCATATAAGCAGTTTATGGTTCTTACTCTCCTCCTTCAAATTTGTTAAAAGAAGGTGCATTCCTATGAAGTGTTCTGGTTCACCCAGGTTTATGTGAGTGGATGGTCATGCAAAGTACATCTGAAAGCAATCCAAGTCAGTCACGGAAATATGCTAACAGAAATGCTTTACATTCTTACCTTGCACGTGTTAGTAGCAGTTGAAAGATTGATCTCTTGAAGTTCTTTTTTGAAACTCTATTCAACTGTCACATCAAATGGACTTTGTGTCATGTTCTACTTGTGAATTTCTGGCTGCCATCTTCTTCTGATGAGTTTCTGTAATGCTGTGGAGCAGGACATTTGCAGATGGATTTCCAAACGTGTTTGTGCCTAATGCACATGGCATTCGTGGTCAGCATGTAGCCTTTTTGGCGTCATTCAGCTCACCAACAGTAATTTTTGAGCAGCTGTCAATCATCTACGCCTTACCCCGTATGTTTGTTTCGTCCTTCACTCTTGTGTTGCCATTTTTTCCTACGGGGACATTAGAGCGCATGGAAGATGAAGGAGACATTGCAACAGCCTTCACTTTAGCCCGGATACTTTCAAATATCCCCATCTCAAGGGGTGGGCCCACAAGCCTTGTTATTTTTGACATCCATGCCCTCCAAGTAAGGCTTTGGCTGGTCTTTTGTATTTCTTCATCCTCTAATTCTTGCCTCTTGTTCTGTATTCTATGGCATAGTTGATGAAGGACTGTTTGCTTTGTGAGGCATGATTATCATCTGATTGAATACTTCTTTGTCAAAAGAAGTATTGTTCAGGTTGCTAATTGCATGTATCTGTTTCTAAATTTCTCACTATGCAGTTTAGTTTAGTTTTTGGAAGGACCCCATGCACTTACTGCCACTTATTTCATCTTCTTTATTGTACACTTATATATGTGTCTCCGTTTACCAGTTTGAGTGATCAATGGGTTTCAGGAAAGGTTCTACTTTGGAGATAATGTGCTGCCTTGCTTTGAGAGTGGCATTCCATTGCTGAAGCATCGCCTCCACCAGCTTCCAGATTCCAATAATGTGAGTGCTCTCTTCATTTTCGGAAGCAATTTGCATTAGGAAGTTGTCCTTTTGATTGATGATACTGAATTGCACTATTATTGTTGGATGATAGGTGAGCATTGCATTTCCAGATGAGGGAGCATGGAAACGTTTTTACAAGCAGCTCCAGCACTTTCCTATGGTATATTGACTAATTGCTTCTATCCTTGGAATGCTGCAATTAAATTTTGTTCAAGTTGTTTGAAGAACCTTGAAACTCTATCAATTCCTATATCCACCATATCCTTGTTGATTGACCACTGGTCTGACTTGGAGATTTTGAACTGGAAATAGATCATCTGTACAAAGGTCAGGGACGGAGATTCCCGGATAGTGCAGCTGAAGGAGGGAGACCCAAAAGGCCGCCATGTTGTAATTGTAGATGACTTGGTGCAATCCGGAGGTACTTTGATCGAGTGTCAGGTATGTGAGCTGGATCCCTTTGCCTACTCTTGAACCATGGTTGCTAGTCACTCTGTATTGAAATTGTCATGTTTTGGGAAGTTGTGGCAAGTTTAAGATTATCGAGGATTTTTGTTTTTCTTTTCTTCTTATTCCTTATTTTAAAATTAAAATCATTAGTCAGTGCTTCCAGTTACTGATTAAGATTATCATGATATTAACTGTTTGTGGGGCAAGGATTATTGCAGAAGCTCTTAGCAACCATGGGAGCTGCTAAAGTAAGTGCTTATGTCACACATGGGGTCTTCCCAAATAGGTCATGGGAGCGATTCAAACACGACAATGGAGGTGAGAATGAGAATTCTACAAATTTTTTTATGCTGAAAGCAATTGGAATTTAATCTTTGGAACTGGTGAATCTAATGTCTTTAGTGCAAGTAGCTGGACACTGTCCAGCTGGGTATTAGTTATTGGGATGCAGCAGTTAAATAACTCTTCTTGTTTTGTCTTGCTATGCAGAGGGTGCAGGGAATGGGTTTGCTAATTTCTGGATTACCGATTCATGTGCCCAAACTGTGAAACAGGTGATGGGAAAACCACCTTTTGAGGTTCTTAGTCTAGCTGGATCCATAGCTGTGGCTCTTCATATCTAGGAAATACTGTTTAATCAGATTACCTTTGCAATTGAGACTGGCAAGGAAAGAGCAAATCTCTTGACTTGCCCTCTTAGCAGAAATAGCCTTCATGGCAAACAGGATAATGCCTGTATGGCCTGAGGTGCTCATTAGATTTAGAGTTCTGTTTTGTTGATGGGAAGGTTTCCCCAGTTGGCCATCATGTGTGAGTTCCCCTCCAAAACTCAAGTTCACTGTGGTCTCCACTCAAAAGTCAGGATGGCAATCACCAAGAATTTGCGACCAGGTTTCCATTCCTGCTGGCTTAGTCCTAACTACAATAGGGCGAGGTGCCATATGTTTTCCTGCACAATCTAATGCAAGGATCACCTTACATTTCAAACTTTGTGGGTAGTGAGTGTCACATCCATCTGCAGTAGCTCTTATATGGCTTACCTGCATCTAGATGAATTGCTCACTGAGAACGAAACACAATCATCCAATTGCATTCAGGGATTGTGAACTCTCAAACGTTCCTCGTTTGGTAGCAATGTGTTCTATTAGAAGCTCAATATGTTTGTGCTCCATTAATGTTTGCAAATGTACTTAAAACATGAGTTTTGATTTGTTCAAGATCTGGTGTACATATCCAGGTTCTCTACATGTAGACCATGAATAACCCACTTGCAAACGTGAATGCATCTGAACAAAAATGTTTGGCAAAAAAGTCAGGAAAATTGACCATTCGACCACATAGTTATACTTTGTGGCATCTTTGATCATACTTTGTGTTGCTAGAGTTACATGAATTAATAGGTACGAAGAATATGATACTTATGAAATGAAATGAAATTGAGTGTGGACAGCCAAATGGCTAATTCCCTAGAGTAATGGAGTGTGTGTGCCTTCATAAGGTAGTGGTTGATATCAACTTGATGATCTATAGTAAAGGTGCCTATTCTTGATCAGGACCCCATCAGCAATCTATAGGTATTGGAATTTCGATCAGGTTGGGATTGAATTTCAAGTAGACTGGAACCAATAGTGTCATAACACATGTCCTAGGTTTGAGTGAGGAGGAATGAGTGGTTATGGCAGACTCTATGTTCAGGCCAACTTTTGGCTTAAAAAAATTGCAGTAATTTCAATTTAAAGAATAAAATTACCAAAAAGTGTACAATCCTCTTGATTTCAATCTTCCTACTTGGGAAAAAATTGCACTCCCTTAAATTTCTCCAAATCTAGTGAAGAATCTCTTAAGTGATTGGTTATGGGTGCCTCTACTCTAGTTGGAAGAAAAACTTGAGATTGCCTAACACTAAGGTAGGCAAGTCTTAAACATATACACTTTTTCTTTGCACCCACTTCTCATGTGATATGAAACATATAATTAGTGCAAGATGAGCAAATCCAAATTGTTCCCTTAGCCACTTTCCTCATAATTTTTGGAGTTTGTATGAATATCTTATTTATTGTCAAAGTGAATATTCTTTGAGTCATGACACGCGGGTCCTTACGCATGATAAGATGGAATAAATCAACGGTTGTGGACATTTGGAGTGCCATGGTCTCTCGGTTTTGTGTTAGGCCTACCTCCAAGAGGTGGTTTTTAAAAATAGTCCAAGTGACCATGTAACATGATCCATTTGATGCCATGTAGGAATCCATGTAGACTTTACATCCATTTTGCATTCCCTTACTCCGTTGGTCTCTCAAGCATAGTGTGAAGCGAACTTGGACCAGCTCTGCCTTTTCCACCAATGGGAGTGCTTGAAGTGTAATGGTCACGGGCTCTCAGTCTCGTGTGAGAAGTGGCCCTTAGAACACAACTCCCATCGTTGGAGAACCGCTCATCTACTGGATTTGAAACTATCGTTGGGCCCACGTGGCGGAATGATCTATCATCCAGATTCCATCCAATTGATGAGACTCCTTCCTCGAACCAGAACGGGAGAAATCATAGGATTAGATTGTCGGTCGATTCCGCCGGAGGGTTTCTTCTCGCCGAAGCTAAGAACTCTTCCACATTCTACATTTGCAGATAACACAGGAACTGCTCATAAGCAGCGGAATTGAGCTTTGAATCTCCACTGTTTTTTTTTTTCTTCTTTTTCGCGAAAACGCGGTTTTATGAGGTTGCACAGGTCGTTCTTTGTTTGGCGTTTGTCGATGTCTTCAATTTGCTAATAATTGCACTTGTGTTTGAAGCGCATGGCATGGAAGAGAGTGCTTCCTGGCCTGTTTAGCTGGCGACGTCTACCGAGGGGTAGAGAATGGAGTTTTGAGAGCATTAGGGTTTTGAGTGCATGTGGGGTTCAAGGTGCATTTAAGTTGTCCGGTATATATTAGATTCTTAAATTTTTTAAGGTGCGTTTATACACATAACCGCCGCGGGTGGTCAAGTTGTAGTTCGGCCCACTTTCGCTCACACCTACGATTTTTCATTCGTTTTCACATTAGTGCTGCTCTTGATGTGCAGTTGAAGTTTGGAATTGACCTCAACGATCGTTCCCCCTATTGGTGCAATCCGTGGAGTGGAGACAAACAATTCATGGATGGATTGTAGTGGAAAGGTTGTCTAAGAGTAAGTGCGTCCTACAAATCGTTTTCTCCCATGCTTCCGTGAAGTTCTCTCCCGGTCCCAGATGGGAACTACAAACAATATAGAACCAAAACACGTAAATCACAACCATCGTCGGAGCTTCTCTCAACTACACCTTGTATTATAGTTGGACCAGTGAGAGTAGTTGTGGCTCTCTCCTGTGCCACTACAAACAAAATAGAGCCAAAGAACGTCAACTTCAACGCAACTACTTCCAAGTACACCTTATACTGTAGTTGGGGAAGTTAGAGTAGTTGTTGTGATGGTTGTCATCGTTGCATCTTTCCTTTCTTATCTCTCACAAATAGAACCAAGGAAAGTAAACAAAAACCATCAACCATCCGCCATCCGCCATCAACCACCGAAGCGGTGATAGTGTGTAAACATACACCATGAGTGTGTGTGTGTGTTAGTTAGGGTTAAAGTTTTTAGGATCGAGGATGCATCGACGGAAGCCGCAACCGCGGGCTCCGAGCAATCACACCGCTCTCGTTTTGTTACCAAATGTCAATGACATCGTAACGCCCGCATCAGGCTCCGGAGCCCACTCAAATTCGTCCATCAGCAAGAGGAAATTCTTAAATCTCTACACTTCGACTGTCAAGAAAACTAGGGTTAGGGCTACGAGCAAGCGTCCTCGACGAGATGGAGCAACGGATTCAGGAAGCAATGGTGATGGTGACGAGAAGCTGTTACAGAAGATTGAAGTAGTTGATCAAGGTACAGATGGTAAGCCTGACGAGCCTATTACGGTTACTGCAGGGGGTTTGGCCTCTTATGATGTGCAACAAATCCATGAAAGCAATTCAGTCGATTTGTAAATCTCGAATGAATCCAATGCCATAAGAATGAGATTATGGTGACTAAACCTCAAATTTTAAAGTGAAGATATGCAGTCTTCTTAAATGATTATATATGCGTGGCTGAAGTGGTTAGTGTTGAGTGGGCGTTGAGCATTGACATTTTGGGAATCCCAATCTATCCGCCGTCGTATTAATCCCTAAATAATACTAGAAGTGTTCATTTTAGGGGAATGTTGAACCATTTTGCGCCCAAGAGTAGATGTGGCCGAATGTGGCCGAATGCTGGTGTTTGAATTAAGACCTGTCTACATTAATGCAGAGGCATGCCTGGAGCAGAGCTCTGAGGAGTGGAGTATGCCAACAGACACGAAAATTGCACTGGAGTTGATGTGTTCGCAGTTCCCGAAATTGGAGAAGGCTAATGTGAGGCCATTCGTGTTGAGGTCCCAGCTGTACAGTAGCGTCAGCGACCGGACACTTGTAGACAGAGAGCTGGAGGGTTTGAAATTACAACAGGTGGTTCGGTTATTTAAGCTCAATACTGGCCAAGACGACTATGCTGTCATGTTTATGGCTGATTACCTTGCGCAGATTGAATCAGGCAGAAAGAGGCTGGCCTTGAAACAGTCAGAAGACGAGATGGCGGTTTTTGACTGGTTTACAAAGCATGTGATTCCTTCTCATGTGGATGCGGGCATCACGAATGAGAAGTTAGTAAGTCTCTTGTCTGAAGGAGGTGAGGTCAAGGATAGCCATATCTCACTCCTAATGAATGCAGGGATCTTGACACGGCAGCTGGTTGATGCAACTGCTTATTGGTTTGCAATCCCAAATGTTGGGTTTCTGCTGAAGAGTGTAACAAATGGGCGGAAGGAGATCTTATCATTTTTGGCAAGGCGTAAGTACAGAGAAATCCTGCAGGTTCCTCTTGAAAGACGAAAGTTGCAATATTCTGTGCTTGGTATGCGGTTTCACATCCGTGATCTCTTAGGCTCGGGCCACATTCACGTCATTCCCTCTCCATCTGGCCCTTTGGTGCGCCTCACTCGTGACTGAGAGCATGAGTTGAAGGAAGTTTTCATCAAATTTGGAGTATGGAGAATATTGTGAGCGAAAGTCCCTCATCTGCATCAACATATCCACATTGGGTGTGCAGTCTTTGAGGCCTTCATAAGTTGGAGGGATGAAGGATTCTAAAGGCAAACGATTCAAATATCACTATCATATCTCCCTCACATGCCCACCACCAAATCAACTGATTGTGGGTGTCAGAGCTGTCGTGGTAGGAATATCATAGTTGGAAATATTGAAATTATTGAGGGATTGAAGCTTGTAGAGCTATTGATGATTCATCTTAGGATCCGCATGTGGACAAATGTCCCTTATCAGGATCTTGTAAAATTTATATTTCAGGGATTCAATACATATTCTGATTTGAAGCATGTCTCAGGTTTTTGATTGTTGGATTTCTAGTAATTGTTTGTTTTTCAGTTTGGTGTTTCGAAGCATATTTAAGATTTGTAGGCAGAAGATTGCATTGTTTCTGGTCTAAAGTGTCTCTCATTGGAGGGTGGTGAAATTTTTGCCGGCGAGTTCCAAACATCAAATAGATGGCTTGTGGAGGTTCTATTATTACGCTGCAAGTTAGCACAAGAAGTTGTAGAAGAATATTGTGGAAAGGCCCAATATCAGTTCTTTGCTAGTGAGCTGGAAACTTTTGATGGTCTTATGATAGAGGTCATTACTGATGTGGAAGCAGTGGGTGAAGGTGTGACCTGCATTCACAGAATTCCAGGAGGTGAAACGAAATTGCAAGGAACCTCGCAGTTCCACTTTTGGGTGCAGAAGAACCGCCGGTAATATCCTATATTTACAGCTTCAGAAGATTTTCCCTTGGTCGAGTCTTTGAAATTTTGATTAAGGATGTCGTCCAAAATCTGTGTTCCTGTGAAACCAGGGTTAGAAACAATTTCCTCGATTGCACCCACAGGCAGGAGAAACCAGGGCAGTGAAGTCGCAGTAGTGGAAGTCTGAGAGTAAGAGAGTTGGGAGATTAGGGTTTAGTGCTCGAGAGCTTTGAGTCTCTGAACATTGAGGTATGGTTATGTGATGATGACTTTTAGCTAAATTTTTGCCTCATCGTTTCGAGAAAACTCTTCACTTTTGTTGGTGAGGAAGTCATCTTATACACCCATTTGTCTGCTCATTTGCACATATGGGTCTTGCGTAAATTCACCGTATCCAAGGTCGTTCTCTCAAGGTGTAGAATTGACAACCCTAAGGCAGTCTGAGGGGCAGTTGAGTGCACCTTTTGACAGACTTAAAACCCTTGGGAAACCCATGAAGATAAGAATAGAGCTTATCCAATGGATATATGGTTTCTGGGAGCATACAAGGAGAGAAGAGACGAAGAAAGACTACTATCTTGCCAATGAATGTCATTGAGCTGAAATTTTTCTTACTCTACTGAGGTGTATGAGTGAGAACTTTACACCATCTTCTGAGATGCCATAGAGGTGAGACTGTCTATCTCTTCAGTGTAGTTTGATTTTAGAAATTGAGTAACCGGGGACTAGTATGGTAACTTATTTATACAGTTAGTTTCAACTGTTTCTTACACTGCAAACTGGAGGGTTGTCAATAACTTACTGCTGATACCATAGATGGGGCTTTATTGAATCCTGTGATTCTTCTGGTAAGGAAGTCATAAATGTCTATATTCCAGACAAGACCAGTCAACATTGTTCCACTTTTCCTATGCTGTACAGAAATTGATATCAAAACATTTCCAGCGACAAACTGGCATTTGTATCCAAGTATATCTACTAAACATTCAAGACCGTGATGGTGAAAACAAATTATCAATTGCTTTTCATCCAATGATTTGTGGCTACTAGTTCTATAACTCTTTCTTTTATTCCTTCTTTTCTTCCTTCTGTTATTCCTTCTTTCCTCCCGGACCACCTTTCATGGGGTTCTGTGCTATTAGGTACTTGGCTAAATAATCAACTGGGTTCTCAGGCCTACATGGGCATCCCAGCCAGACTGTCAGGGTATTCATAGGATTTTGTTCTATAAGGTATTTCGCTATGTAACCTACTGGATTTCAGGTCTAGCAGAGACACCCCTAGCTATACTTGGTGAGTGCATTCCTTGATGCCTTAAACAAGTTTACTAGTTTTACCATGCATTTGGTACTAGGGAGAATGAAACCTCGATTTAGTTTCAGGCCTCATAACACTAAATGCTCCCAGACAAGTGGAATATATTACACGATAAAATGCATTTGTACAGCCCAGACATTTCTGTAACTTCAGTTAGATCTAATGTGTAATTTGCTGCATGGCTCAAGCACACAAAAGGAACATAATGCATGTAGGATCTTATCAGTCCTCTGTTGCCAAATGTACATCTTTCTCTACACAGTGTTTATCTTCTCTACAGAGTGTATATCTTCTCAACACAACAACCTTGGATCATTACAATAACATACAGGACTTTAACGAGTACTCTTGGACAAAGTTCTTTTGTACGACAATATCTCACACAGCTAAACCTATGCCTCTACTTGGATAAACACTCAGCTCCAGAGTAAAGCAGCTGCAAAAGAGCTAGAGGAAGAATTGTAGAAAGCATACCTCATGGATCGTGAAATCGCGTCTCTCTCAGCACATCTTTACCTCATACTTACTATTCATTGCAAAGTTTCAATTGTGCTCTCAAAAATGAACATCAGTACCCCAAGAGAATGGAACTGGGTTAAGTAGCATAAAGTGAAGTGAACACCAAGATTTGTTATGTAAACAGTCCGTTCAAGTGCCTTCATCAATCAAGTGTAGGAAGTAGATACAAGATACAAACTTAATTAGTTGAGTTCCACCAACTAATTTGACTTCATTCTTAACTTTGACAGTCTAAGATTGACCACTAGTTGACAGTCTGGTAAGAATAAGAGATACATTGGTTGATATCCAGCAAGTCATCGGAGGCTGTTACTGTTCTGTGAAAGAAAATGAAAATGCGACTGATGTACGTACCTCTCAATGGCAAGTAGCTGTAATCCATGAAGCAATAATGGAACCACTGATGCCTCCTGCTCAAGAAAGTGTGAGAAGGTCAGTAAGAAGAAACTTCCTCTTCATTAGATTGATCACTTTGAATCAAGAGTCTGGGTTTTGGAGTCCATTTCAGTCCCTGGACTGCATTGACACAGAAGGTGATGGTAGATCTTAAGATTATTTCATTGATGAAAATCTTAACCCTATCTAAAAATCTTCAGTGTGTAGTGTACCAAGTATTGCCGCACTGGCAGCGCCCGAATCTCCAACTTATCTGCTGCTTCTTTTGCTGCTAATGCTTCCTGCATGTCAAATGAAAAGTCACTAATTTCTTTTGATTGAAGCATGTGGTTCACATGGGGTGACTATCCTACCATCCACTGCTTCACTCCTATCACCCGCCAAACTTCTTTGTGAATGACAAACAATTGGACTAGTACATGAGAAGTTTTCCATCAAGCTCCCAGAACTCTTGCATCGGTTAGCTGCAATTTGAGGTCACAATCCGATCACGCATATGGATCTACTTGATGAACGAAACAAGACAGTAGGCATTCTTGGCCTTTCAAATGACGAAATTGAGTGGAAGTGAACTTGCTACTTTCATAAGAATTCGGTTACTATCAACCGAAGGTTAAGAAACCAGAGTCTGTAAAAGTACAATGCCAAATTGCCAAAAGAATCGTTGGAGTGATGCAACAACATCTGATTATGGAAATGATATGCCATGATAAAGAAAGCTTATTGCAACAGGAGATACCTCCTTTGCGGGGTCAAACCATACCTCAGGAGACAATCCCAACGCAGAAGGCCTGGGTGCCGAAGACCCGGCCGCTGCTACAGATCCTGTGCGTGATCATCACAAGAAATTTGAGTTCACACCGGTGTTCTGACAGTCCACTCAGACCACGAATTTTGACTAACAATAAGCTATTTCTATTGTTTAGAAAGAATCAAGTACAAGCGAGGTGACCTCGAGGTGCAGCAGCAGCAGGAGCCACAGAAGCTGTGCAGGACCAAAAAAATTGGGTCAGCAATTTCTTACTAGATTTTACTGACAACCGGTTTGTTAGTTTCACAAGATCGTTAGTTGTGGAGATTGCAAAGCGGCAAGAACCAAATTGAGGAGTTCGAAGTTGCGTGCAAGACTTGTGAGAGATTGAATGTGCTACGAGGCTTGAATACCTAATAATAATGTATTTGATTAGGAATGCTACCGAAAGTCTCTTGCCTGACAAATATCATGAACAGATCAGAGAAAGCAGTAATGTGAGAAGTAAATGTAAAGAGATGTGACCTCGAGGTCCAGCAGGAGCGCCAGATGCCGAACCTGCGGAGCACAATAAAAATTTTCACACAGAAAGGCACATGCACCTTACATATGTTGGATATTCAGATATTTGGTTACATATGCTACACACTTCTGGATATGCAAACATGTTGATGCTTGTGATTATGTAACAAAAGCAAAAAGAGAGGAAGATTATGAATTAATCGACAATCGGATGCAAGAGAAGAGACCTCGAGGGGCTGGAGCCGCCATGAATACAGAGGCAGGAGCGTCTGCGTGGCCAAAAAGGTCCTCACAAGCAAGGGATCTTGCTCATCGTCCAAGATGAAGAAAACGAAAAGTAGGAGAACACAGAAGAGGTATAGACTAAGCACTGCAAATTTCTACAGTCGATCATTCATGGAAATGGGCATCCGAGTCAAGGAGATGGAGTACTTTTTTCATGCCCCCAATGTGATGGTAGGAGGAGGATAGTGACAAGGAGCGAGGTGGTGATGCGGATTGCACAATTTTTGGATATGGCACCCTTTGATTTCCAACGACCTTTCATGCTCAACCGTCACATGTGAGATTCGTTTGAAGATCATCGAAGAAATTGCCCTTCAAGTTAAGTATGAATGATTCATATGTCTGGATGGACCAACCAATAGGTAGCACACACATCATCCGGTGAGATAAAATGTGGCGGTTACAGCCATTGCCACATACAGTATTATATTACACTGCCATTCGATTTTGTTTGTGTGATTATAAAACTCGCAGGAATGCTATGTTTTCTGCTTCCACATTTCATGTATCTGGCAATATCTGAGGATTACATCATTGACGCCAACCACTGGGGTGCATTTTAAAAACTGCAAGCACTTTGAGTCGCCTCATTTGTCGCTTGATTCTACGGGTTTCCTTTATAGACCGTGTACACAACCTTCGAGCTTTAGCTTTCGGAGGCAAGAAAAGAATCTTGTCCACAAACTAGGAAACATGGACGAACTTATGATGCAGATCCACCAACCCCGGCCGAACCTGCTGGATGTAGTGGTTGAAAAAGCTGCTGCTAAGGTTGGTTGGATTAGCTTTGCCACTTCAAAATTAGCTTTGCCACTAATTGTACATTCTCCTCTGAACATCCTCTGATCTTCAGCAATCCTACACTTTACAATGTCCAATCTACAACCAATTTTAGAGTTATGCAAGTCCTATCTAGTTGATTTTTCTTGCTGTATCTTCTATTGAAGTACGTCCTTCAACCCGCGAAGGAGAACGTGCATAATGATTATGTGTAATATATTGCGCAGATATATTAATCCACACATGATCTACACATTAGTTTACACGTTAACCGACACATTAATCTAGTTATAAGGTGGATTAAGGATATGTCAGGATCACAATATGATAACGTGTGGACTATGTGCAATCCATTGTGCAGAGAGGACCGAGCATAAACCGGATGCTATATATCGCCAAACTTCCTACCAAGGAGACCTCAAAGCAGCGTGTTGTAGGTAAATCCTTTTTCAAAAACTTTCAATCCAATTTCAATCTGAAGTTTCAAGGGATTGAACCTGAATGCATTGATGTAAGTGAGAAAATGCTTGAAAATATAATAGGCTAATCTAATCTTGGATGCCAAATTTCACTGACTTGTGCGTAGAGTGGCACGAGCAGACGTTGAAGACAGCCGGTCCACTGAACAAGATGTCAGGGTTTCTCATGGTGTATCCAACTTGCGTCATGCATTTTCTTGAGGTGACAAAATGTCTTCCACTTTTAGCAAAAAAATTCCTATTCAACGAAAGGAGGAAACAAAATTCTGACAGTATGCTTTCAATAGATTTTCTTTAGGGTTTTACAGAAATGTTCACATCGTCTTGCCATGTAGGCGGAGACACATCAGCTGTTTACTGTCATCAAGGCGTTGCGAGGAGAAGGCAAATTGGAGCCCATACTGGAGGGAGTTTGTATGCTTACATTCACCGAACAGGTTAATTTGCACCAGAAACTCCTTCAGCCTAAAAAGTGATTGAAGAACTCTAATTCCTCTATCGAACAACATCCATCTGAGGGAAAACCTAACTGAGGTTGATCAATGATATTAAATCTCTGCATTAAAGTTCGCTCAGCAGACCATGATGAGTAGTAATAAAAGTATGCCAAGACATTCATATGGATCCTTTTGGTACAGGCGGACATTCGGGCATTTCCTTCGTGGATGAATGTGTTTGTGAAATCTGACAACCTTGGTCCATATGAGTATATCTTGGAAGATTTCAACGTTCTGCACAAGGTATAAATTAACTCAACCATCCACCTGTTTGAGCGCTGGAACAATCTAGGAACTCGAGGATCACCAATTTTGAGGGAGTGGTGACACGATTGGATGGCAACGATCAAATTCATGGCAGGTGTCGGAGATGAATATAAACATGCTGAAATGGGGCAGACTACTCACCGTCATGGACAAGGTACTCCATCTTTCAAGCACATTCATTTTATGTAAATAGACTCACATCATGTTGCCATAGATTCAACCAACTTCTAGTCATCACGGCAGGACTCCTGACCCGGAGCCTTCGGTCAATGGACTAGATAACCATCAAGAGGTAAGTGAGTGACAATGAGCCGCAGAAGCCACGAGTCATCCGCCTCCTTTAGCTAGTTATTGGCCATAGCCGGTTTGCTCATGGATGTAAACTACAAGTTATGGATGAGATGTTGTGTGCGTGGATAGAAAATGTAAAAGAGCTGTCGGAAGTGCCCTCTATTTGGATGAACGATCAATTATGCTCAGGAACTCCCCTCGGAGATTGACTTGGCTCATCACTCTAATTTTCATTATCACTGGGGGGGGGACTCTTCATTGGAAACCTAGATGACGTGCGTGGGTCACTATGACATTAAACCTTCTATATACGAGAGGTTCATAAAGAAAAACAAATGTATATGTACTACCTGCATACTAAAAAATGGAATCTTACTAAGCTTTTCAACTTAATGTGATAAATGTCTCGCTAATGGTTCAAATAATACCGCTTCTTACACTTATATTAGTTCGTAAGTGGCATGAAGAGTCCACCCTCCCGGGGCATTAGTCTAGTTGTTGTTGCTCTACCTTTTGGCTCCACTTCTCTCTCCCTTCCTTTTGGACTACATGTATGTCTCCCCCCCCCCCTCCTCAACCTTTCGGCCCTTGTAGTGTGACTTTTGTTGACTCTGACCTCGGTGAGGTCTTCTAAGTCATCACGGTAGGGGTTCACAAACCCAACCACAACAACCCCACTAGCCACTTCAACTTGCCCACACACGCCATCAAAAACTACGACTACAACCTCACATGACTGCTATCCAATCTTTCTTAGCAATCATCCTAAACAAGTGGAAATTGGAAAACAAACCCCCCATCCCTAGCAACCAACTCACAAGAAAACATTGCAACCAACATCGAACCAATACATAAGGCATTCCTTAGCTTTTGGTAGGGATTGCATTTCCTACTCTCACATAGCTCTTACTTGACCCCTCGGGGATCAACTTGGATCTTCATCACACCAAGGACACACCCCTCTCCACTAATGACAACCCTAACCTAAGGTGACCATATTCCATCCTGTAAAAAATTATAAACCACCCTCATCCACAACCCCCCTTCAACAAGCCACATAGTTGACAAACATAGCCAAATCACACCTAGTAAATAAAATTTGTCAATCCAAGCTGTAGAGTCCCACCACCAACAGGTGACAACCTAACCCTCGGGTAAAGAGACTCTCCATGTATGCTTGCCTCCTAGGGTGGCAACATATCTATCTATCTATCTATCATGTTGCCACATAAGTCATCAAATCCTCTTTAGAAGGCCTTTTTTTTTTCTTTAAATTTTTTTTTTCCTAGAAGCATAAAAGCGGTTGGTGATAATTAGGTCATGGTGTTTCTCACTGTTTTGAAATGTGTGAAATATGAAGAGTGTGACAGGATGAACGAGTTTTGGCATTGGAATCATTGAGGGCAAGTGCTGAGGATCTTCTACCATATGACCCTGCTGAGATTTATGCACGTGAGTTTTTTATTTCTTTGGTTTTCAAGATACATCATCACTCACACAAACACATGATTTTGCTACAAATCACTACAAAATAACTGACTGTTCAACTATCCACTTCATGTTAGCACAAATTCCAATCACAGTTCCTATCTTACATACTTGAACATCAAGCTAAGCCATCTGTGATCATGTCTGTGTACGAATCTTTTGAATTGTTCACATCCGTACACTGTCAGAGAGGAGTTTTGTAAGTTACCCTAAATTCCTTGTCCTTCAATCCCAGTTTTGCAGGCAGGGAAGACACCGAAACTCGATGAATTTTTGGATCTTATGACTTCCTCCATGACCATGCTGTTCGATTCAGATATCCTCATTTTGCAATTTATCTTCCATCTTCTTCACAAGTTCCCACACTCGTTCCACGTTTTGAATCTTTTTGCTGTTTCAGCGACCATTTTGAGTTCCGAAATCTGTGCCACAACTAAGGGCCACTTTACACTATGACCATGAAGTTGTGAGGGCCCTTGAAACCTATCCGAAGGTTGTACCATGGAAGATTGGAATTGAATTTTGTGTGGTCATGGGCCTTCAAGTATAGTGTAAAGACATACACAACCGGGCGCTCAACCGGATGCTATTTCAGGTATCATGTGGGCCATTCTACACAACAAGTTATGACAAGTCAAGGGTTGAAAGATTTTGTAGTGTCGCGGGCTCTCGGTTTTTGTGTTAGACATACATCTTTCAGGTGGGCTTTGACACAAAATCCGGTAGATCATGAAACATTATCCATTGCATGCCATGTAGGACTTCATGTAAGTTTTTCATGCCTTCAAACTTCCTTGAGTAGTCCCTTAGACTCTTAAGCTCTAGTGTCAAGTGAAGTGGCATGGTCACAACATTTCCCACCAATGAGAGATTTTACATTTGAATGGTCACATGCCCTCAAACCATAGTGTAAAGTGTCCCTAACAAGCCATATACTAGAACAAAAGGAAAAAAATGGAATGCCATTGTCACACACCCACATATATATAGAGAGAGAGACCACTTTTGAGACCACCCTCCAAAAGAAAGGCCATACACCTTATGCTACAAAATGGAACACCATGATCAATATAAGGTATACGGATTCCCATTCACATCGGTGCACAAACACCCAAGTTTCATTTTCTTTCTGTTCTTTCCACTTTTGAGAAAATGGGGTGAATCCCTTGACATGTAAGGTGTCTGAATTCACATAAGGTATGGCCCATGATGGAGCTGCCGATCAGGTTGTTCGACTAGAACAAGACACCGCACTATGATGAAGTACGTGTGACAATGGTTCAAAAGGAGGAGGATCTTCATATTCATGCAGCGAAGTCCTTAAATTAGTGTTTACTTGTATATTTGAGCAGTGACAAAATTTTATCTGATCACGATTATGTACATTGTGCTAAACGAATGAGCCAAACTCCAATTGAGCTTTCCACATACTGCCTCATTAACACAAATTCTTTGTTGCTTACTACATCTCAAATCATAGATAGGCCATTGAAATTGATCAGTGGTTGACTATCCCAATCTCCAAAGATGACATATTATGCCACTTTTGTACTTAGAATGTTGTTGAAATGGAAACACACTTTGTACTGAAGTGTTCCTCTACAACTTCACTAAAAAGAGTTTTCTTTCCCTAACTCAAATTGTTGTAATAGACAAGCTCAAGTCTTTTTTCCAATCGACCCATTAAATTCATATTAGCTTGTATCTCACAAAAGCCATTGCATTCCAGTACTCTAGAGTATTGACCTTTTTGACACCATCCTAATGTATTTGTAGTCCCATACTAAGCCTTTTAACCTCTGAACTTTAAAATCAATATCACATCGTTATGGTCTTCATGTTAGTAAAGGAACAAAACACATGGTCTTTCATTTATATCTGCTCGCACTTCAACATGCATGAAGACGCGTGGCTAGAAATTTATCGAGCTTGGCTAGAAATTTATCGAGCTTGGCTGCAAAAAAACTGAACACTAAGCATTGGCGATCCTAATTAGGCTTATAGCCACATGTGTATTATGAGTAGTTATTGAGCAGTCTTTGTTGTTTCAACCGCAATCACATAGGTTGGGTTAAGTTGCTATGATTTTTGGATGTCCTTGATTGAACAAAACAATACTGTAACAATTGTTTTTCACACGAATTCTTGGTCAGTGCAGAACCTCCAAGAGTGTGTGAGATTTTGTGCTTGCTTGTGCTATGTTAAACTAGAAACAAAAGTCTCAATATTTCTGATGATAATGCTATGGAGAGTGCTGAGAATAGTATTTTATGGAGAATTGATACACTTTGGTCATGGTGTATTAAAGAACGGCTTGGGTATCGCAACATCTACGTATTCTCATTCAATTGAAGAAGGCGATGGACTTTCATTGTCAACTTTCATATACATTTTTTGTGGGGGGGGGGGGTCTTGCTATATGAATAAAAAGCCCAATCAGGCACTTATAATGCTTTCAGTAGTAGCAAAGACAATTCTCCTACCATTTTCTTTGTAGATTTTACAAGAAACTCTAGCCATGTCAAAATAGAACTCAATCCAATCAAATTGAGTGTACAAAGCATCCTTCCAATAACTCTACGCAATTTGCAATTGAGTTAGACCCATATGAGAAGAACAACTCTTGGATGAAGACGAGGAAGGCTAGGATGCCATCTCATTGCTTTGAGAATTTTTATATAGCATAGCTCAAAGGCATCTTTGCATTTTTGCCATATTGTTATAATTCAACAAGTGCTAGAGATTTATGGTATGTCCACAAAATAAACATAAAAGGTACTTTAAGACAAGAAACAAAATAATAAAACCAAATGGTATATATCCAAGTGCATGACATCAAACTACACAAACATAGAGGATCTTCGAATTAGAAAGAATACTTTGTTAAATGGACACAACTCTCCAAACCCAACAAAGACACGATGAAGACAAAGTTGAAAGAGCAATATACCATAGCAAAAGTACTAGCAAGAGTAACCCGAAAGAGCTAGGACCAACATGACCAATAACAACAACACAAGATGACCAATCAAAAACATAACAACATCAAACAAATAAAACACCACAAAGGACCAAAAGTTAGAATAAGAGGACCAACAAGAACTACACAACAACAACAACAACAACATTTACATAGCAACAAGAACACTAAAGCCACCAAATGCAGATAAGAGGAATAATAAAAACATTAAACACACTAAGGGCACACCAAAGCAACAGTAACAATGACAATGATGACAACACAACTTACATGAACTTCAATAACATGAAGAAGAAGAGAAAATGTAACAAAGTTTATGAAGAACAGAGAAGACAAACACTAGCAAGTACAACAAATCTCACAAACCAATGCAACAAGTACAACAACAATAACAATATTCCAAAAGACAACTCCAACAACTAAATCCCTACCAACAAAGCCTAAACTTCTAGCAAAAGAACAAGGTCAACAAACAATAGCAACATAAGCAAACTCTAGGGGAAAAAACTAAAGTATTCAAAAAAATTAGTTTCAAAGCTTACCTCCATCACAAAGAGCTAGTTGCTACAAATAGCGTTACAACCTAGCTACTACTCCACGATGTAGCCTACTCACAAAAGCCCAATAGACCACCATCCACTTTTAACAGGGCACTCGTCCAACATCCGCCTCCAAAACCAACAAGTAGCCAAACAAATTGGAAGAGACATTACAAAACGCAAACCCCAATTTCCCTAAACCAACACACTTATCCAAGAGCCACTTCTAAAATAAACAACTAGCCAAGAAAATTGCAAGAGAAATTAGCACGCTGCACGTGGAACTAATAAAAAGGAAGCAATTTGAAAAAAAAAATCTTTTCGAAACACAAACCCTAGCCAAACCTAGTAGCATGACAGAGAGTTGGGCATGTCTTGATTATATCTATGCTTACATGCAAGCTTAGTTATGTCTGAATACATCCTCTTGTTTAGAGGCCAAACCATTATTTCCACATATCTATGTTCCCCTCAAACCTCAGGAGGGTGGGTGGGACCATCCCTCATGGAAAAACACTTGTAGCCATAACCAACACTATTCACAAATCGGAAGATATCTCAAAGTAATAACCATAATTTTACTTATTACGCTAGTAGGGTTTTGCTCTTGGTATACTCATGTATCATGTTATACCACATATCCATGTCTTACTTGGTCAAAAACAAGGATGTATGTAATAGCTACTCACATGTACTTCTAAGGTCTTTGCTCAAATAAAAAATGTTTGTATTCAAAATTTACTTGTAGAATATCAAAGCAAAATACACATTACTTGCACAAGAAAATGGGATACAAAGTTTAAGAATACTGCCAAGTTTGTGAAGGGTCTGCCTCACCTATACCCATACCACCAACCAAATCCACATAGAGGGTTAGTAGTGTACACAAGGTGGATAACAACAAAGCCCAATTGTTATCTATGTCACACGAACAACCATGGTATAACCATACACTTTGCATCAAAGAATACACATCCCATTCATGAGTATTCTACCCATTCCTTAGCCATTTGGACATTGTGTAACCAAAGCTTGTGATAGGTTAAACACACCATCCGCTTTCACTAGTCCGCACAACTTACACTAATCCTAAAATTTACTTAGGATAAGCATCCGCTTGCGACTAAACCTTCAAAAGAAAGTGCTCACTTTACTTTATACATAATATAGGATTAGGTAATGAATCTGCACCTTAGATGTGTAGTGTCACATCTACGGTGGATATGTGTTAGATAACTTTTATTGAACCCAAAGGTAGTAGTTAATGGGTTGATATTTAGATACCCCGTAAATTCATTAAGGTTAAAGTAAAAACGAAGAGAGAGAGACCCCTCTAGCCAAGCTACCCCCTTTGTTGGTTGGCTAATACCCTCAAAGGTTGGCCAGTATCTAAATTATTTCTAAAGGGCCGGCTGAAAACCGGATGATACCCTCCAAAGGGAAGGGGGAGGAGGTGTTATGACATCTTGCTCCCACCTAATGGGGCCTTCCCACCTGACATTAACTAGAAGTAGTTTTAGTCTAAAACCGATATTAGTTATCGAGGGTTCACACTTATCGGTGGTATTTAGTGTCGAGCCTAGGTGGACAGCTGACATGGCCACTTTAAAAACGGTTTAAAACCTTCATGGTCACCGAGCCTAGTTACTGCTACTAGAAATCCGGCACACTCTCTGGATACTTAAGTATGCAATGGCAGTGTCCCCGGATTGGCTGCAGCAGGTTTTAGCTATATTGGGGCCAACTGCCATATTTGCAAAAACTTAGTTTTTAAGAGCCTTGCTAAAACGAAGTCAAGTAACTTGTAGTGGTCCCTGCTCCGATTTCTCAGAAGATGTCGGTTTAAATAAGCTTCAGCGAAGAAGGTCAGTTAGTTTGTATCTGTATTTGCCGAGGTGGCTTCTGACAAACGTAAAATGCAGACTAGGTGGAGAACACTGGTAAATCCCTAAACCCAAAATAATAGGTCACACAGAAAAAGTTCCTCTGACCCTAAGAGCAAAAGGGACAGCTTAACCTTCGGGGTTTTAGGGCACCCCGCCTGGTATTAGCTAGAGCCAGGTGGGAAAGGGGCATAAATCAATCAACTAATAACCGAATGCTTGCAATTTAATGTCGGATCTCCCTCCGACTCCCCCTAAATCCTCCCAATTATTTGGCCTCAACAGTTGGTTACTATGTAACAAACTACCGGTTCCCACGTTCATTGGCTATGAGCTAGATTTAAATCTGCTAATCATTTTGCACTATTTGCATGGTTCATATCCTATGAGAAAGTTGGTGCAAAATTAAATGTGTCCATTTAGAGTCTGCTTACTACCTTAGCCCATTGTTGATAATGAAGAATTAAAGATAGTAATAATTTAAAGTTTGCTCAAATTCAATGAACGGGCCAAGCCGACTGCTAGTTACAAATGAACTTGTCGCAACCCTTGCTAGCTTTCTTTAACTTAGCTTGACCACTTTCCAACTCTAGCAAGTGCCACGAGTGTTAACCTGCACATCCCACGCACATGCATGGTTAGTTCCCAATACCGCATACTTTGAAGCTCATGGCTTGGTCATCAAACCCTCCTACACATGCATTCGGGACTCTCCCCTTAGTAGGTAGCCAATGGTTAATGTGGACTTCCATCCATGAAAGTCCACTCTTGAGTTGATCATCATGTTGCCAAAACAACACTACAACAACCTGGAGCAAATTGCCAAGCATGCTCCGGGTGGGGTCGGTTGGCTAAGCCGCCTCACTCATATAAGCCTTTAGGACTTTGGGCACGGCCCCTACCCCACCATCAAATATCCTCTTGTCTCTCTACAAGGGTTGGGGCCAAGTAGAAATATTCTCTTAGCCGTTGGGGCTCAAAGCCCCCAGCAGCTTTAGACCATCATAACTTCTTCCATGATCTCTGGTGCTATCAAACAACCACTCCATCAACATCTACTCTTCACTTAGATGCCAATGAAACCCTCACTTGCCCCATTCAGGCAAGTATTGACAAAGTTATGGCTGTTCAAACCTAGGCAGTCCCAGGCACCTCTCCCAGGTCACTACTGTCCCAAGGCGCTTTCCTGGGACAACGCCCCACTCAAATTGTCATATCTCCTAGCTCACACCTCCGATTGAGATGTTCTTGAGCATTCTAAAATCCATGAGCTACGCATAGCTGATGGCCTTACCCTCGTGACTCCTAGTCTTTGTCAGTGGGAGGCGTTCCCAACGCCTGGGACCCTCACCCATACTAGGATCACTTGGGCCCTCTTACCAATGGCGCCATAAGTCCCGGGTGTCACTCCGGGTCCCCCTTGTGCCCATGGAGAGGTACGTGGTAGAATTGATTGAGTTTGGGAAAAAGAATATCGCGTACCTAAACTATTATAAAATACGCATACTAATATCGCGTAGCTCATGGATTTTAGAATGCTCAAGAACCTAAACTATTATAAAATACACATACGAAATCAACATACTAATTTAAGTTTCATTTTAGAATGACAAAGACACTTTCAAATGGCAAGTCACATAAATCCTCAATGTTTATGAGAATTTTGTAATGCTTTTTTACATCGAAGTTAATTACATGCTTATCAATGGTTTCACTTCCGGAATGAAATCCCAATCAATTGTTTATTTACAAATTGGAAGTGCAGATATATATATATATTGGATTTTATACCTTGAAGGTGAAGTGCACTAAATATGGGATTTGTGGACAAGTGACCTTTGAGAATGCAAGGGCAATGTTTTTTCCGAAGTTGGGCAGGACATGCAACAATTTTCGGTTGGGTTCAAAAACTATGAAGAAAATAACTTTGGGGGGCTGCCCCAACCTGTAATTGCCTACCCTTACAAGTTTGTAGGGGTTACTTTAACGTCCGCCGTTTCCGAGTTCAACCATGTTAAAAAAAACCTAGTATTTCCAAACATGTTGTGATCTTTCAGCTCTTCTTTACTAATTTGGGGTATATTCCCTAGATTCCATTAAAGTGATTAGTATTTTCTTTTGGAGTTTTGAACTTTCACATGTTATTTCCCAAACTCAATCAGTTCTACCGCGTACCTCTCCATGAGCTATTACATATAATCATGCTTAATTAGTTTAAATGTGTATGAATACTTGTGAAAGTAGAAGGCATTACCTAAACTATTATAAAATACACATACTAAATCAACAAACTAATTTAAGTTTCATTTTAGAATGACAAAGACACTTTCAAATGGTAAGTCACAAAAATTAAAACCTCAATGTTAATGAGAATTTTGGAATGTTTTTGATCTCGAAGTTAATTACATGCTTTATCGATGGTTTCACTTCCGGAATGAAATCCCAATCAATTGCTTATTTACAAATTGGAAGTGCACATATATATTGGATTTTAGACCTTGAAGGTGAAGTGCATTCAATATGGGATTTGTGGACAAGTGGCCTTTAAGAATGCAAGGGCAATGTTTTTTTCGAAGTTGGACGGGGCAGACATCAATTTTCAGTCAGGTTGAAAGAATCTAAAAACAAACTTTGGGGGGCTACCCCAACTAGTGTTCAAGATTGAAGTTTTCAATGCCCTTCAAACGCAATTCGGTCCTTCAAAATATACCTCTCTCAAAAAAACCCTTCAAAACGCAACCCCAAATTGAAAATGAAGACATCACTTAAAGTCCTCAATATAACATGCCCGCCACAAGAATCAACCAGCATAGGGCATTGTCACTACAAGAACAAGAGTTAGATGGTTGATTCTTAATTCTTCACATTATATTGGAAACATGTACCATATAATTCATGCACAAGTTTAATATGAGTTTTGTATATCATTTCTATCTTCTTGGATTAACGCCTTGGATCTGAACCAACCCTTCAACTAAAGAGCTGAAATTTGAGAGCCCTTCAAAATGAAAATCATATAAGAGCCTCAATCTTGAACACAGGCCCCAACCCATATCTGCCTTCCCCTACAAGTTCGTAGGAAGTACTTTAGCGTCCGCCCTTGGAAACACTAGGGTTTTGACCGATTTTGACCGATTATGCCCAAAAACCTTCCTCACATTTCGGCCGATTATGCTCAAATTTCGGCCGTTCACTTGTGACGTGAGTTCTAACCTATGACCTGGATGCCAACTCATAGCACCATGCTCATCTCCTCAACTATAATAACTATAATAGAATTTATGTACGTTTCCCTTTTCGGACAAGCATGTGGCAGGCATGTTTTCCCCAAAAGCGAGATGTTCTGCATTTTTGCAGAGGCTTTATCTGCCCAAAAAATCTTCAATGCTTCCAAGGCACCTGTTCAGTGCATGGACTCACTTAAAGGCAGCACCGTACAGGAGTTGAAAGTCTTCACCTTCTCATATGGTCCAATATAAGTTATTCCTTCTGCACTTGTTGAGTTGAAAAACTTGTCAGCATTATAAGTGATCGATGAGACCAATCACCACATTTGTGTGATTTTCTCCACTAAACCATAAAAAGAGAAAGTGGTCAAACGTGGTCAAAGCCGCTAAAATGTGTCATCTATTAGAAGAAAGTTAGCGGCTATGGCGGAGTGCATTCATAGACAAACGGATGAATAGCGGGAAATGTTAGAACAATGACGTGGTTAGTGTGTTACAACGAGCACATAGATGCGTCGTAGTCACATGACCTATCAAATTTTGATTTTTTTCTCTTGCACACATTAAGAGGAGAAAAATATCAACTTTGTGTCCTCTTTCTTTACGTTTCACCTTACAATCGGAATTGTTCAAATGTTGACAGGTCATGTGATCGCGCGACACGACTCTGTGATCGGTTTAACTAGCGTGGGGTCAACTTAACAATCCCCTGAATGTTTAATCGAATTTGTTGCGTTTGTCCACAATACAACTTCTTAGAGAAAGACCACCTATTGTGATTACAAGCCCCTGTGATGGGATATTGCTAGGTTTAGCCCACGAATTGGAGCCACACATCAAGCCTAACTACTATTGTATCATCGGTGGGGCTTGGAAAGCCCTCCTGGACTGGAATAGCTTGGGTATATCTCAGTCCAACTTTCAACTCCTTTATCAGAGAATTAACTATCAATAGCTCACAATCTTTGACCAAATGCAATCTTAGCATCAATTATTTTTTATGTAAAAGCCCTTTCTGTTGAGAGATATTGATTTTGATCATGGGACCCACATTTTATGTATTACAACTCATATAGAGTGAACGTGTGAGACATACTATGAGACTACTTCCCTCTATATGAATGATTATCCAATTTAGCACTCCTTTGTGTTGGCATTTCGTGTACAATGTGTGATCATGCTCTTAGCATGATTCGAGAGTCAAGTCTCTCTCCTGAACTCACTCAAAAACAAATTAAAGATGAATATGATGAAAAATGCATCTAAATTGATACATGAGCTTCATCTTACAATTTGTCATATTATCTTGGGTCTTGCTAAAGTGATTCATGTGGAAATCACCTCCCCTATTTTCCTCCAGCTCATTTTTAACACCTTATGCCCAAACACTTTCCAAGAAAACAACCGTCCAATTGTGTCACAAAATCTCTTTGAAATTTCATGCCATATGTCTTAAAATATAGATTTTCAAAGAGGATAAAGCTCAAAGGTCTTTTGAAGCTCTTTCAAAGATGCATGTGAGGCCTTTGACTATGGTGTTCAAAGAAAATTTGGGAATTGGTCATTTGGTTGCCTCTAAAACTTTGAAGCATGTAAAACAAACAAATTGGTTGACTTTAAAGACATCAAGACTACATTTTTTCATTTAGCCATGTTTAATGTTACCCGGTATGATGGTCCTTCCAATTATTGTGGGGAGTCCCTAGAGTCAGCCAACCGTCCTAAAATTTATACCTAAGGTGCTTCTTGTTTTGGATTTAATACCCAAATAAATAAATTAATCACAATGCATTCATGCTAGACTTCCCAAGGATTCAAAGCACAATCTATCAATTATGAAAGCAAGGACTTATCATTAGAATACTCACTTCCCAATGTTTAATATGAAAATGTACACATATATGTTTAATGTGCCAAAATTTGGAATATCTAGATATTAGAAATAAGATGTTGAACATTTTTGTTCAAGATTTTTTTCCCCCTCCGACGACAAATAATTGAACCAAGAAGCACCTTATGGTATACGGACATTGAGAGGTTCAGTAAATTGTTTAGGAAATGAACATGGGCGCTCCACTTATGGTTATGAGAGATAATAGTCTAAAGGTAAAGTGTCCACCTTGGAACAAATATAGTGTTCCTTGAGAATTTTGTCACCGTACTCAGGCCCTACTCAAGTTATCCTTTTCATTTTGATATGGTTGACAAATCCCAAAACAAAGTGCAACAAACCATGAGATGTGATCAAATTTTTAATAGTTGGCTTTGGATCAATTTCTTGCAAGGGGGGGGGGGGGGAGGGGTCCATAATTTATGTGTGTCCACAAATGATGTTTGAGATAGACGTGTAATTTCCATTCACCAACCTCTCCCCATGTCCGTGTGTGCATGGGAAGTGCAAAGGTGGCTTGGTTTACTACCTATTTTCAATAGGTCAAAGAAGGGGGGGGGGGGGGGTTGAGAAGCTAATCTAAGAAGACCGGGACTTGTTTCTCATTGAGTTTACATTATTAAGGATGACAAATGTTGTCCTTCACAATGAACCTCTCCTTCCATGATCGTGCACACCCACACACTTTGTTTGTGGGGGGGGGGGGGGGGGCTCCACCCTCCAACACGTGAAAAAATTCATCCAAGGATTTGCCAAGTACTACAATATCATAAGTGCCCTTTTAAGAAGAGTCCCCACTTAACCCCTAAGTGCCCGAGCAACCATATATGGTTGACCAAAAATTTCGGCTCGTTTGTGTGTGGGCAAGTAAATTCCTTTGACCGCATAAATTTTTTCGGCGGGCAGTATGGAAGGGCAACTTTTGGATTGAGGCATTTTTGACCAAAAAGAGTAAATATTCAATTTTAGATAGGGTCGCAAAGGCATAGATGTCCGTGATGTAGGGAATGGGTGGAGAAAGTGCTTTACTATTTCCTCAATGTTTAAGCTAATTGGACTATTGTATTTGTTTTTGACATCCAAAGAGTTCTCATTATTCATTTCTTTTGAAAAGTGTCGTAGTGGAAAGAGTAAAAAAATTCCGTATTTTTTACCGTCGAATATTAGTATTCAATTACCAATGTGAAGTAATTTGCAATATCAAATCGTCAAGTGTTAAAATAAAGAAAATGCATTTCAAGAATTGCAAGGAGGATTGCGAAATGATTGGGATAGCTCTATATGCATACATAGGGTCTTTGGAATCACATTTTCGTATTCTTTCACATGTTGGAGTTGTTCGTGTCACCTCAAACTCCTAAAAACACTTATGAGCAAATCATACCAACATTGTGGGGAGGGGCGGCATACAAAAAAAAGAATGTATACATTTCCCTTGTTTGAATCTCACAACTCTTATGCAATCTCGGTCTCAAAATTGGTATGCATACTAATAAACAAGTTCTTTAAACATCTATACGGTTAGATTTTGGATAAAAGACAAATTCCTCCATTGGGGATTGTATTAAAGCCATGCACATATTTCTTAGGAAAAGTGCATTCCGAAAGGCTTGGGCACTTAGGGGTTAAGGCCCTTAAACCCTATAACCTACAAGATAACATTTTAAATAGAACACATACAAATTTCAAAACTATCTTCTTCACTACATGCCTTCAATGCTTGGCGTGTAGATATTATCACAACTGTAGGGAGAGAGGGAATCATTGCATACGAGCACACCTCTCATTAATCCATCATGAAGGCTCTAAAGTTAACCATACCACATTTGCTAGGTCATATTGACATATGAACACGGCCTTCATCCAGGGGCAGCCAAAGAAACCTTTGAGTTTTTTTTGTTTTTTGTTTTTTTTTTGTTTTTTGGTTTCATGACCATTTCGGTCATTGCACAAATTTTAGAAAGTTGAAAAATTTGCCATAATAACTAATGTGGATGACAAATGAGCAACTCCCGAAAATTTGGGTCTGTTTGAGCAAATTTAGATGAAGTCCGTCACCCTCAAAGCTGGAGGGGCCACATGAGGTCATTTTGGTAAGATTTTCCTTTTTTCATGGAGCAAGCAACAATGCACTAAGTATTTTCCAAATCCATCTCGTCAAGTTGTGCACACATGTCACCTTGTCCTAAGGAAGAAAAAAACCCCATCCAAATTTGGCAACATTTGTGAAAGATATTAGCTCTTGCATTTGAGCAACACATAGAACCCTCCCCCAAAACAAGCAATGCCAACCTAACAAAAAATCCTACATGCTTGGAGTATGAGGTTTTAACATGTTATTTTGGCCCACATGGTAGTGGGCACCACTCTACACCAATCCACGTAGATTGCCACCTAGTGGGTCGCAAACCCAGTAGAAATATTAGGTGGCGACCCATTTTGGGTTGCTTGAGTGTTTAAGGGTTAAAAGCATCCAAGTACATGTGGAGGGTTCATTGTAATCCTAGATTGTTGGACGGACCAATGAAAGGGGAGTAATTTGAACCATCATTGTCCTTGCTTCTTCATTACCAATCACATATTTGTTGAAATGCATCTATTATTTATGTGTAATTTTACTGAAAATAAAAATTATTACCAACACACAAAACATGAAATTGTGCCCCCAAAGTGAGGATTACAACATAATCTCATAGGTCTAACCATGATAAGGTGTACCACTAAGGATTAAATGCATACATTTGATAAAGATTCATGTTTGAGGTAATATTACTAATTAAAATTACAAACCATCAATCAAATGTGATGACATTGTTTTATAATTATGCTAACTCTTGATGATAAACCCATGTAAAGTTCAAAATTAAAGCATGATAAAGAAGTGTCAAAGGTGACATGTGACATAATTTTGGTACACCTTATTATGGTTGGCCCCCCATCCCATGCCCTCTTTCTTTCCAATGCATAACATGATTTCTCGTATGAGCAAAAAAAAAACCGTCACATGTGTAATAGTGTCACTTACCCTATTCTGAGACGTATTCTAAGTTACACTAATGACCAACAATTTCATCATCGGTACTGTCACCTCATGACAGTTGGCGTTCAAGTGCACTTACTAATATCTTGGCACGAGTATGTTCACGACAATCATGTTATGAGATGTACGCCTCTTGCCTACAAGTTGACTACAGTGTACACAAATGACACTTGGCATTAGTATGCTCAAGAATATCTTCCTCTTGCATACTAAGTGGTGAACACATGAAACTTGCAATTGGTATGCTCAATAACGTCTTCCCCTTGCATACGAAAACACAAAACTATCATCTCAAGTATCTCAATGTGCTACATTAAATGTCATAATATAAATAAAAATTTCACTAACAAAAGTTAGTACCACGTTAGTACCTATGGTGACAAATATTATCATATTGAGAATCGTGTGTAACTACAGTAACTCCTACTAGATCTCCTCTTCTTTGATGGCTAGAGCTTCTTGGTGTCTATGTAGACGTATCCATCGGTGTTATCGCAATGAACTAGTATTCAATCAACTTGAACATCTCAACGTTCTAATTAATCAAACTATAATTGATATTAGAGAACCTGAATTCAATTAGAAAAAGTCTATTCAAATTTAATCGAGATGTTGTAACCTCTAGCTAGGATGCTCATCATCTTTACTCGGATAATGCCTTCATCCACAAATCAAAGGTGGTTTCACCTCGACCCCACAAATTTAAAGGCCGAGCTATTCATTGGTCTGCCAGACGACGAGCTTGAGTATACAGGAAGATCATCCGGGAAGGACATTCAGTACAGAAGCTACTCCTACCCACCTTTGGAGAAGTGGCCAGTGGCCACGGGTCAGGGCATGTTTGACCGAAACCTGATTCACACCTTGCCAGCTCTCAAATTTCAATCAAGTAGTAAACTTTAATGGCTTCAACTGTCGATCGAGTCGGAGGAATCATGATGATCTCGATTCTCGATCAACTCGAGCTCGACTGACTTTCTTTTTGAGACGAGGAAGTTGCGCACCCTCACACAAATTTACAGGTCACATTAACAAGTATATATGAGTTAGAACATAATTGCGATGAGTACCTATGCTGACTCCGCACTACCAAAGCCTGGGTGCAAACTCTCGAGTCCCAGTCCAAGCAGATTTTTGCAGAGTCATCCTGGAGACTATCGCGAAGCCCTCACACATTGGTATACTAGACCACACTGAAAACTACTATGTTATATGATGTAGTAAATTAGCAGCTAGGCTGACTGGGAAGAAGCAGGGTTTGGGTGTCACTAAGTTGATTAGCTGTAAACTACGTCTTGCTCGTCTTGTTTTTGTAATATGAAGTGATGGTGTGTTGTGGCCACCAAGATTGCATTTGCAGCGATTTCCCAAACGCCCTGCAGAGATCACCATCAAGGATGATACTTTGCCCTTGCACAATATTTTAGATCACTGCGTAATAATATAGTGTGTGGCGCAGGAGGAGCAGCAGCTAGTACAGCAGCTAGGTCGTGGACTCCAAAGAAGATGGGGTGTCAGCACTAGCTGTGAAGTACTACTCCCTTCACTCGTGGGTCGTGGACTCACATGTGTGTCCGATCGAGCTGCCAAGACCATCACATTTGCAATTGCGTAATTTGCCATTGTGTACTCTGGGGTTAAGATTTGCATTTGCAAACGCAGCGGTTTAGGCTTTAGACGTGTTTCAAGCCTGAGCTGGGAGATTGCATTTTGCTTGATCACATTGTGCACTCGCGAGTCCATGTGATCCGATAACCCAAGGTCGAGGTTTGTGTTTGGCAAAAATTGTGTAGTTGAACTCACATGTCCCAGATTGGCACGTAGTATGTGCCATCACATTGTTCCATGCGTCGTGAACTCACCTGTCCGAGGACCAAGCCCATGAAAGTAAACACTGTATACTAGCATTTGCAATCTTGTTCTTGGGAACTCGTGAAATCGCGAGTTGAGTCCGACAAGCTCGAGCTTGAGATTACTAGTGTCGTTTGGCAACAATGGTGGGAAAGCATGTTCCGGAGGGCGGGATTTTGGCTGTAACCACGCGGGTGGTGACGGGGAGGTGGTTCATTATAGCGGTGTGCATCATGGTGAACATCTCGAGTGCGGGTGCATACAGCTGGAGTGTCTACTCGCAGAAGCTAAAGACTGTGCTCAACATCGACCAGGAGACTCTGAATGTGGTCGCGGCCTTCAAGGACCTGGGCGTGAACTTGGGCATCTTCGCAGGCCTCCTCTTTGATTACTGGTCACCTGCAGGCGTGCTCTTAATAGGCACGGCGATGACCGTAACGGGCTACTTGTGCGCGTGGCTCGCGGTGACGCGAAGAATCACCCCGTCTGTGTGGCAAATGTGTCTCTTCCTCTTCATCGGGAACAACTCGCAACCGATGTTCAACACGGTCGTGATGGTGCAATCCGTGAAACTCTTCCCCGCCAACACGGGCGTGACCATCAGCCTGCTCAAAGGGTATATCGGGATCAGTGGGGCTATTCTCATCCAAGTCTACCAAGCCATTGAGGGGTCCAAGAACCCGGAGGCATTCTTGTTGCTCATGGTTTGGTTGCCCGCCGCGGTTGCTTTGCTCTCCGTACCTGTGATCAGCCGCACATTGACACCGTTCCGTGGCCTCCCGGATGTGAAATACTTTTACTGGTTCCTGGCGCTAGGGTTTGGGCTGGCCTTCTACTTGATGGGGGTCAGGGTGGCGCAGAACTTGACAAATGTGAGCTTAGTTGGGGAGAGGGTGATTGGAGTGGTCTTGCTCATCCTCTTGGTGGTTCCATGCTTGATTGTCACTTATGCAGCTGAGATTTATGGCAAGAGAAGTGCAGATGAAGAAGTAAGAGGTCCAGGCCATGGTGTACTGCCTGACGTAGAATCCGCCGATGGCAAACTAGAGGGTAAAGAGGACCAACTCACAAACAAAGATGGATTTGAGCCTCAATTGGCAAAAGATTCAGAGAAGCTGGATGCTACTGCTGCAAGTGAAGTAGGGTTAACTCATGATCATCCTGGAGCTCACGCAATAGCCGCTGCCGAGAAGCAACCTGTGGGTGATTATGATGATGTTGGTAAGAAGGTCAATCCAAGGAGAGGGGAAGACCACACCATTCTGCAAGCATGTGGGAGCTTGGATTTGTGGCTTCTCTTTATTGCAGTCATCTTCGGGATTGGTGCCGGGCTCACGGCATCCGACAACATGGGCCAGCTAGGGCTGTCTTTAGGTTACAACGCCACCAAGGTGAACACGTTTGTGTCCCTTCTGAGCATTTGGAATGCTATCGGCCGGTGGGTAGGGGGGTTCCTCTCTGAAATTCTTTTGCAAAAGTATGGGTTCGCGAGGACCCAATTCCACACTGTCAGTCTCCTGGTGATGTCGTTTGCATTTATGCTGATTGCGGTGAACGTGCCTGGATGCCTTTACTACGGGTCCATACTCCTGGGCCTTTCGTTCGGAACCCAATACTCCGTCACCACCACCATAGTAGCAGACGTGTATGGTCTCAAGTTTTTTGCAACTCTCTACAATGTGCTCGGGATTGCGACCATCGGGGGTTATTACATGTTGTCAGTTCCGGTCGCGGGGCGGTTCTATGATAATGAAGCCAAGAGGCAGTTGGGCAGCAAATATACAGGGAGCACTACCAGCTTAGTGTGCCATGGAGCCGTTTGTTATCGGCGCACATTCTTCATCTTGATGGGGGTTACCATTGGTGCTGCGATGTTTGCTGCAATCCTTTGGTACAGGACTCGGAACCTGTACAAAAGGATCCAATCCAAACACCAACAGTCGAAGATTGATGAGTGTGCCAAAGCATCCCAATAGGCCACAATGTAGACATATTTCTCAAATTATTTACGCAAAGAGTACATAGGGGTAGAGTTTGACAATTGAGTAGTGAACATGCAGTGAAGCACTACCAGCTTAATGTGTCAATATGGAGCCTCTTGTTTTCAGCGCACATTCTTCATCTTGATGGGGATCACCATTGGTGCTGCCATGCGTGCTGCATTCCTTTAGTACAAGACTTGGAAACTTTACAAATTAGAGATTCAAGGCAAGTAACAGCAGTCGAAGATTGATTAGTGTGGAAAACTGTACTCCCAATAGGTCACAAAGTAGGCATATTTCCCAATAGAGGCAAATTTCAGGCCAAGAGTATATAGGGTTAGAGCGCTGCAGTTGGGCAGTGCTTATACAGGAACCACTATCAGTCTAGTGTGCCATGGAGCCTCTTTGTTTCTGGCGCCCATTCTTCATCTTGATGGGGGGTACCATCGATACGGCCATGTTTGCTGAGAACATCCGACTTTTGGTACCGGGCTCGGAAACTGTAGAAATTAGAAATTCAAATCAACTAACAACAGTGGAAGATTATTGAGTGTGCCATAATGCAGGCATAATTCCCAAGACATACTCATATTGCAGGCCGGGGAGCAGTGATCGGGGAGCAGTGATCGGGGAGATTTTTGGGCATAATCGGTTGAGATCCTAGTGTTTGCAAGTCCAACCGGTTACATGTTGACGTCCTTCGGTTTTTCTCTATAATTATTTGAGGTATATTCCATAAATTCCTCTACAGTGATCGGTAATTCTCCTTAGGTCTTGAACTTCAACCGGTTATTTCTCAAACTCAACCGCTTCATCTGTAACTAACTTCCGGTTCTCCCCGATCATAGCCGGGGAGAGCAGACAAGGGTAGAGTGCTGCAGAGGGGGCTCCATCTCTCTCTCTTTGCCTTTACTTTGTTGGGCTTGTGACTTACCATCCAAACGGCCATCAATTTGAGACGGCCCCATCTTGTTTTAAGGTTCTCGTAGGGAATCTTAAGGATTGTCCAGACCTAGGCCTCCTGATTGCATTTTCTAGAGTAAATAAAAACGACCAGGTAGAAGGTGACCAGTAAGGGGGTAGTGTGTAATTGAAATGTTGCAGGAGACGACAATTTTAACCCAAGGCAGACAGAGAGGAATTGGGTCCCCTCTGCAGCAGTTATCCCAATATATAGTTAATCCATACAAGATCATCAACATTAACACTTACTTGCTTCAGAGGAACATATGCAGCTCACCTACATTCGAAACGAGAGAGGCAGTATTAACACAAAAGGACCTGAAAGTATAAGGTTGCACATTTTCATTGCAGTTCTCAAGACTGGTATTGCCAGGAATTATGTTCAGCAACTTTTTCCGAAACATCAAGTCATCTGCAACTTGATATTATTCAGACTAATTAACAAGACTGCAGTGTGCACGTCTTGCATTTTATTTGAGGTGTGAACAAGCACAGAAGAATATATATTTTGAAGGACCAACACAGTTGCTAGGAGCAAGCTTAACATACAGATATTTAATTTAGACTCCATAGACATGCTTGTAAATATAAGCCCAGTGGTGATTTCTTTTGTAAGCCTATATGCTAGATTATTTGCAATAAATGCTGTGGAACACAATGGGCCACTCACTGCATCCTTGTTTCAAGCTCTTTGCAGTATACGGAATTTGGTCCTGAAGTCACTGAGGCCTAGTGCTCAAGATCTCCTTTTCGACCTTGATGACACTTCCAGATGTACACTTTCTCTATTTCTGAGCTACAAAAGTTCAATATTTAACAATATTATCTGTGTGTTCTCTGCCTGCAGAACTGAGTTTCAGAGTAGAAAGGATTTCATGGTACAAGCTCAAATGCCTTACAAGACGCATAAGTTAGTTGAGAGGTCCACTGACAAGACTAATGCAGTCGCGGGTTAATATGTGGTTAGAATTCCCATGAATTTTACAAGCCAAATTGAAGGAGCTTTGGTATCATATGATTTGTCCCATGAGCATGTCGATTTTTCTCAGATGTACTTTCCTGCAATTGAAAGGGTAGGGGATCAAGAGATAAAATGTCTAAATTGTTCAGCTTTGAGTTTCTCAGCACTTTAGTTGTCCAGAATGGAATTGCCGACCAGGTTGTTTAAACAGGTTCCATGATTTGCATCATGAATTGAGGCATGACACCATAATGTTCACATGCATGCAGCCAATGTGATTTGAACATTTGCGAGTGCACATGAGGAGCAATGACAGGATGATTTTCTGAACGGAGGAATTCTTCAGTGAAAATATTGCTTGATTTAGATAAGAATTGTTACCTCAGGATTATTACAATGATTGAATTGGAAGGTTTATACTGTTCGGAACAATGAAAATTGTCAAGAAGCAACTGGTACCTGAAGGTCTAACCTGGTGAACAAGCAGCTAGTCATAATAGAACTCTATTGCAGGGATAAATTGAGGAAAGGGAATGGATGAGGAACCTTTATGACTCGTGACTGCATTGACTGAATGGACATTTTGAAGTCTAAACTGGTCATGACTGCAATCGATGGGAAAATCCGGCATCTCATTACAGATGAGCCAGTTCAGTACTCTAAATTGCTGAACTATTTCATTAAACAATACAATTTCATGTAAACAGTACAAGAATTAACTGAAGCAATGCAATGAGGGCCGGTTTAAACCATGGACCAGAGTTCAGGGAGTTCTGTAGAGAAAACAGATAATTTCCTAGCTTCTAGGAGGTGGCTCCCATTTTCAAATTTTACCCGGAAGTGGGCCTAGAGAGGGAAAATTTTATCGGTTGATATGTAATGTATTTAGGCAATTAGTCGGATTTTTTTCCTTTCATTTATCTAGTTTCCTAAATGTCTAAAATGGGGCCGGTTGTGTATTTTGGTGGTGGATGTTTATATATTCCCTCCCCATTTTTTTTCCATTTAAGTTTCGTTGTCATTCATTCCCCCCCTTTTTTTTTCAAGTGTTCAGGGTTAAAGAATGTTGGTATTCACTTTTTTCTTTTTGGTCTAAATAATATCCTTAGCGGGAGTTGAACTTGGCAAAGCCCCTACCATCTTAGGGCCAAGGATGTAGCCTTCGGAAAATACAAGATCCACAAAGTGTCCAAGTATTTTTCTGGAGGCTGGTTAGTATTGAAAGTCACGAAATCTGCGTACCATTGCCGTTAGTATCAACTGCCCCAAATCAACAAGACACATCACTCACATTCAGTGCATTAGGAGAAGAAGTTGGTACTTATTGTCATTCTTCCAAAGTGGGACAATGTCATTGATAATGTCATGTACCCCCTCATCTGACCCTTCCAAAGCAATTCGTAGCATTGCCTTGAGATTCTTACTACCCAACGTATTTCTAACTTTAGTCCTGATCAATTTTTGCACACTAAAAGCATGCTCACACATCGCAGTAGAAACACATTGCACATGAGCTAACTCTGCAAAAATGAGGAGGTTGGGGTATTGTGCTTGCAAAACATGATTCCAAGTTATCATGCCCCACAAATCTCTAAAATTCTTATCCCCCCATTTTGTAGTGCATTGAAGTTTAAAGGCTAAAAATTCACGCTTACATGTTGCCTGGTCCACAAGAGGAGGGAGTTTGAAGCTTCCATGTGAGTGGTAACTCCAACTTTGCATAGTATTAAAAAAAATTCTTAAAAAATGCCTTTCAATCGATAATTTTCTGTGGATACTCTAGGGCAACTTGCCTAAATGCTGGCATTTTTTTTTCCTAATCGGCCCATTTCCAAAAATCTTGATTTTTCTTCCGGAACCCCGTCCTAAACATTTTTATTTCATTTGGAAATTCTCAAAATCAACCGGCTAGCTTGTAACTAACTACCGGCACTCCCTGTTCATTGCCATGGACATGGAATTGGACCATGGAAGATGGCCACTTTCCATGGTCCGATTTCTTAAAAAAATCAATTTACAAAGTCTTTGGGCCCCTCACTAGGTGTAAATTGAATGTGGACCAAGGGAAATGACGATGCACCAAAAGTGAATGTGACGATTTAAAAAGTATATATATGCTCCAAAAAGGGCAGTTTTGAAAAAATAAAATAAAATCAAGTTTGACCATTCTCTTGTCATCTTGTCTTCATCTTCTCTTCCCCAAAGAATGATTCATTAAAATTTTATTATAATATCATTTCTCTATCATGGGCCCTTGCCTTTTTCTACTAGAACACCTTTTTTGCCTCTCCCACCGCAAAAACCCGTTGGATCGTGACACTGAATACTGTAGGCCTTAAAATATGTCTTTTGGGGACCTTCATGATCACTCTGACATTTTTTTTCTTGGTGTAAACCGAAGTGGTCCCAAGACAAGTTCAACAACCAATCACATATTTTACAGGGCCTTGGGACAACTTCATAGTCCATGGTGTAAACAACCCATGAATAGCCAATCGATTGATTTTTCTTTCCTTCCTTAAAGTAGGATAGTGATCAAGTTGCCTCAAAATTCCCCCCCATTCACTGCACAATTGATCAAAGTTTGAACTCTACATATATAGTACATACTACCGGACACCAGAGAGTCAAGAAAGTCTTTGCACGTGCACTGCCACATCTGCAAAAGATGGTTTTCTCAAGATGCATTCATTCATCCCATCCAATTAAAACATTCTGCACTTAATTAAACCTGCAATTGTGAACTTGCTCTACATCCAGACTTAAATCATTAACATCCTCAAGGATGCAAAGTACAGTACTCCACCTTTAAGAGGCCGTGCAAGTCATAACAGGTTTAACTGAATCTATACCTCAGCAAGTCCCGAATTCCAATTAAACACATCTGCACCATAGCCGGTTGCTCGAAAGTATATTCCATACTGTGAGCATTGATCATTCATTCTTTAACTTCTAAAGACAATAGGTTTTCGTGACAGAAAATCGCAGTGACTCAATCTCGTCGTTACTTAGGACATGAAGTACATACATTGGTAATGGAATTAGCTAAGGCTCAGAGATGTAAGGTTTGGGGGTTGGGCTTGAATTGGAAATCCTGCAATGGTAAGATTATTCCAAGCCTTGACACAAGTTGTCGAGGGAAGGTAGTTCATTATGGCAGTGTGCATTGTGGCAGGTACCTACCTGGAGTGTCTATATACTCACAGAAAAACTCAAAACAGTCTTGGCCATCAACCAAACCACACTCAACACGATTGCGGCATTCAATGATCTGGGAGTAAGCTTCGGAGTGGTGGCAGGCTTGTTGTATGGATACTGGTCTCCAAGGGGAGTGCTAACTTAGTCCTTGGGACTTTGGAGTCGTTGGTGGGTTACTTGTTGCCATAGCTAGCTGCACCACAAGAATTCCGCCTTTGGTATGGCAAATGTGTTTGTTTCTCTTCCTCGGTGCGAATTCGGAGTCCATGATCACCGTGGTGGTCTTGTTTCTCTACGGCTATTGCCTGAGCTCCTTTCACTTGCATCATTATCGTCCAGCTCCTCTTTTGTAAGCTGAGGTTTCAGGTTCGCTCTCGTTGCCTCAGCTCCTTTCACTTGCATCATTATCGTCCAACTCCTCTTTTGCAAACTGAGGTTTCATGTTCGCCCTCGTTGCTTGAGTTCTTTCACTTGCATCATTATCGTCCAGCTCCTCTTTTGCAAACTGAGGTTTCAGGTTCACCCTCGTTGCATGAGCTCCTTTCACTTGCATCATTATCGTCCAGCTCCTCTTTTGCAAATTGAGGTTTCAGGTGCACCCTCGCTACCTGAGTTCTTTCACTTGCATCATTATCATCCAGCTCCTCTTTTGCAAACTGAGGTTTCAGGTTCACCCTTGCTGTGACTAGATTTCTCTACTTTACCCTCTAGTTTGCCACTAGCGGTTTCTAAGTCTGGCTCTTCTAGATCATCACCATGGCCATGGCCTATTGATGCCAAATCTTCACCTGCACTTCATTTGCCATGAATCTCAGCTCCAACAAGTCACTAATGTATTAAATGGTCATCAACAGCCCCCCCCCCCCCCCCCCCACACACACAATTATATTGACTATTGAGCCTAAAAAGTTATCATTTTTTGAGCATGCAATCTATTCTCTATTTTACAAATGTATTTTTGGTATCCGTTCTTGTAGCCGCACCAAATCACATAAGGTAGCCTACCAATTTTTGACCACTACCCTTTTTTCGTGTAGCACAATATCAATCTCTGATAACTGTTAACATGAAATCCATATTTGGATTGGCTATGTTGACAGCTAGGTTTAAATTGTAAGGATATATAGGTGCCACGAGTATCAATTATGGGAATCAAGTGTTCTTGAGTTCATAACCAATCAGTGATTGGAAATAGGGTAGCCTATATTACGAGTATAGGTCGAAAATAATATCCACTTAGGATTATTCACTTCATAGTATTTAATTGTTACAATAAATTTTGAAAAACTATGAATTGCTTCTTATTTCTATAAACTCTAATATCCCTAATATCACGTGCTATGGCAACCAAAGTGCACGTGTGATTAAGGAGGTCTACAGTGCTAACATAGATGCATGATAATAGAGATTTAGTGGAGTGTGTGACATTAGGGGGATCGCACAAAGTCAACATTACAATAATCACAATAATCACAATGATGACAATGTGATGCATGCAAGCATGTGGTTTAAATGATTTGGTGGATTATTTTAATGTCAAAGCCCATGATATATGAGAGGGAAATATGACAACAAGGAGGAAAATTTGAATTGAGCACATATGTTCCCTACGGTTTGGGGATATAAGAGAGGGAGTAACATTACAGAGGGTGACATTACGGATGATGACATTACAAAGATTTGGGTGTATCTCCACATGGAGAATTTCCCCCCCTTAAATCATACCTAAATTGCAAATATGCTAAATTGCGTAACTAGTCGAGGACATGTGAGCTACCTTTACCACTCAAACTATAGGTATCCTATTAAGGGCCACTTTCACACAAGCCAAGAGCCGTGACCACGAAATTGTGAGAGCCCAAAAGAAAATGTCCAAAGGATGTCCCAAGACACCTCGAAAATCATGTAGTGTGGTCATGGATCCTCAAGTATATTGTGAAGTCATATGTGACCGTGCCCTCAACCAAATGCTATCTCAATGAATTTTTATTCATGCAAGTCCCCACACATGATAGAATAGAATAAATCAACGATTATGAGCATTGGGAGTGCCATGTTCTCCCGGTTTTGTGTTAGGCCTACCTCCAAGAGGTGGTTTTTGAAAATTGTCCAAGTGACCATGAAACATGATCCATTCGATGCCATGTAGGAATCCATGTAGACTTTACATCCATCTTGCATTCACATACTCCGTTGGTCCCTCAAGCGTAGTGAGAAGCAAACTTGGACCGGCTCCGCCTTTTCCACCAATGAGAGTGTTTGAAGTGTGATGGTCACGAGCTCTCAGTCTCATGTGTGAAGTGGCCCTAAAATAGGTATGTTGCATGTCTACTATACTACTTCAATGTGTAGAGACTTTATTGTCTCTATGGCTCCACCTAGGCCGGGGATTCGTGGCACTCATGTATTTTCATTAGTGAGAGTTCATTCATCTTTGCGGATGAGATGAACCACTTTAGACACTACCTCACGTCGTCGGGTTCTTGTCTCAAGGGTCTCAAAAATACGAAGTTTTAGTAGTTCTAAATAATCCTAATCTAATCTAATACTTAAGGCAATAATACAAAGGGGGTTAGATAAAATAAAAATGCCTCATATAGAAACAAGTGGGTATATCATGCGTTGCCAACCTATCATTACTAGTCCGGTTATTTTTAAGAAATTAATATGGGCAGACATTAAATATCCCCTCACGAACTTTCGGGGGTGTCAAATCTGGGCTAGGGCAACCCTCTAAACAAATTTCTAAACCTGATCGAAAATTGTTGCCCATCCCGCCCAACTTCGAAAAAAATCATCCCCCTTGCATTCTTGAAGGCCACTTGACTATAAGACCCATATTGAGTGCACTTCACCTTCAAGGTCTAAAATCCAATATATATGTGCACTTCCAATTAGTAAATAAGCAATTGATTGGGATTTCATTCCGGAAGTGAAACCATCAATGAAGCACGTAATTAACTTGGAGGTCAAAAACATTACAAAATCCTTATTAAGATTGAGGTTATAATTTTGTGACTTACCATTTAAAATTATCTTTGTCATTCTAATGATAGATGAGTGCAAGTGTTCATAAGATAACCAAAATGAAGCAATGAACGTAGAATTTAAACATACAACAAACAAATAATATAAAAATCAATTTTATTTGTTAGGTAATATAATATGAGGTATAAATAAATGATATATTATTTGGAATTAGACTTGTGGGACAACATTATGAATGGGGTACACTCAGAAAATCATAAGTTTCTGACTATAGCCTATCTGAAATATTGTAATGTTTTATCCTCATCACATATTGTATTATCTTTAAAATCACATGGTGTATATTAATTATTTTCAAATAAATTTTATTTTATAATGTTTAATGTTTAATGTTTAATTTATTTTTGAGTTCATCAATTTATGATAAGTTGATATATATTATTTTGACATATTACAAATGTTTGAGCAATCACACCCGTGCAAAATAAATGAATTATGAACAAAAAAAAAAGTCTATGACAACACATCATAATTATATGTTGCACACGTTGATATCTTGCGATATTTATCAAAATAACCGTGTGGAATTCAAAACCACATCATGGCCTTGGAAACAACTCATGAGAGGTTAGAAAATTGGCTTAAAGCATCCAATGCCTCATCGTTGCCTCTTGCCAACTAAGGGCCACTTCACACACAAGGCTGAAGGCCCATGACCACGGCAAAGGAAGAGCTCTCATTGGTCGAAAAGGCGGGGACCATCCAAGTTGACTTCACACTAGGAGGTGGAGGCCTAAAGGACCAAAGAAAAGTTCGTGGATGAAAAGTCTACATGGAGTCCTACATGGCAGGCAGTGGATAAGGGTGTATGGTATGCCGGAATTTGCGTCAGGCCCACCTCCAAGAGGTAGGCCTGACGCAAATTCCGGCAGACCATGGTAGTGAGACAGCTGTAAATGGTTGTCATGATTATTTTAATATTTTTTTTCCAACAGTAACTTCTCCATGACATAGTTGATAAAAGGAGGCATATAGCCGTTTCTCCTACATGCCCAGAAGTTGAAGTGGTTAGAGTCTATTGTATGTGCGATCGAAGTAAACAATTTTTTTGAGGGAAATTTTTTTGGCAATTTTTTTTTCTTCAATGGCAGGATTTTCGCAAGATGTGAGTGGATCCGAAACCCAACAATGGAGCCAAATTTCTCCTTGGATGTCGTGGAGTCAACCACAATTCGGATTGCATGGACCCTCATTAGGAAGTAGAAATTTCAACAAATTTAAATTGTTTGCTAATGAAGATGTAGAGTTGATTGGTACACAAATGCCGCAAAATGTAGATAGTAGTAGAGATGTGAGCATTAAAGGACAAACAGAAGATACTTCTAGGAAAAATGATGATATTGGCAAGAAGAAGAGAGATAGGGCAGTAGCTACAAAATCAAAAGGAGCACGAAAGAAAAAAAAAAACAAAAGTGGATGAAGTGGATTTGGGAGATTCGGAAGGTGAAGAAAAAGCTCCAATTAAATGGCGAGATTATGAGATTGAAACTCTCGTAGCCATTCGCGGTGACATGGAAGAGGAATTCGCCAAATCTGCAAGAAAACAAGGTATGTATTTATATACTAGATTGATTGTTGTTAATTTCAAAAGCATAATTTGAATGAAAGTATAAAAATTCATATACAGATTGGGCCAATTGAGCATTTTTAAAGGCCTTGGCCTTTGCCGCCTACCCCGGGCCCCCCTTTCCCCCCATTCTCCCCATTGAGGACTTAGTCGAATCGAGGGCGACGGGTTTTGAACCCGGGACCTCCTCCCTATGGGTGAAGTCCTTAGTCGGTGGTATAGACGTACTTGTCATTATTTTCTAGTTAATATTCTAGCATATTGTATTTATTCCTATTACATTGTATTCTAATGTATCTCATTATACTGACTTCTATTGTTATTCTAATATGAAACATGAATGAATGCTTGGATTAAACTGCATGCTCGTATGATATCCATTCTGCGTAATTTTGGAAGAACATGCTTAACATGTAAGAAGAAATACAAGGTCTTGCTTATAGAATACAAAAATGATAAACGCTCTAATGAAATTTCAGGACACGATAATCGAGAGTGTCAATACTATGAGCAGATGGACATGTGGAATGGACAGCATGCAAGTGTGGTCAATCAGATGCCAGCAAGTGCTCAAGAGGATGATGACCATCATAGTATGCAGACCACACAACAGAATTCACCGGCAGCGCTACGAAAGACAAAAAGAAGAAATTTCAAAACAAAATGAAAGGATTTCTAAAACAGATAGTTAGTAATTCTTCAAATTTGATTGCATTTTTTCAAGCAACATCATATTTACTGAAAAATATGGATGCTCATATGACAACCTTAGTACAAAAGTTATAGTTAGAAGCTCATATCAGAATCTTTATCCATATCCTGGAATTCTAGGCTAGAATTTTTCTGAAGTTTGATTTGCCATAAAGATTTAGCTATTGTTATATGCATATTTATAGCTTCTATCAATAAATTTTCATCTTTTTATTTTCTTTTATCAAAAAAATTTCAGTATCTCTATCAACTACTTCTGCTCTTCTTGTATCATTTTCTATGATACTAATATTTCTGACCTCACCTTTAGCTGCTAGTTCAACCCTCATTTTTTGTCCTTCTCTCAATGATCTATTCTCTATACATCTACTCAATTATCTTTTAGCTTTTTCTATCCATTCTATATCAAATTTGTCTTTTCCAATAGTACACATATTGTGTGGTATAATACATGTAGCCACTACATCAGTCATGTGCCGTAATGGTATATCGGATCTTCTCATAATGATTCTCCATCTTCCTTTCAAGATTCCGAAAGCACGTTCTACACACATGCGGGTGGAACTTTGAATAAAATTCCAATTTGCTTTGTAACCTTCTAATCCTTCTGCTTATTTTTTAAATGGACTGTAAATCCACGGTCGCATTAGATATGCGCAATCTCCAATCAGCTTGTAAGGTAAAAATTTACCCTTAATACAATCTCTTCGAACTTTTGTCAATTGAAACAATGTCCAATCATGCATATTTCCTGCCCATCCAAATTCGTAATCCCAAAATACACATTTTGTATCTACTATACCTTGCAATAAAGCCGAATGAAATGATTTTCTACAATAATAATCTTCTCCCCCAATTACAGGTGCAAGAATTGGAATGTGAGACCCATCGATTGCTCCTATAATGTGAGGAATTTCATGAAGAGCCTGAAATTTTTGGGCTAGAACCCTAAACCGAGTTGGACTTGGAAATTGCACAAAAGTCCCTTGCAAATGAATTCTAACCAATCTACAAAATTTCGAACTATTTCTGAAATTGTATTTTCGGCCACCCCATATACCTCTCCTACGGTACACAAGGTATTTCCAGTCCCAAGCTTTTGTAATGACATTGCAATTCTACTTTCAACTGAAATTGTCTCTCTCATTTGTGTATTCTTCCTCTGCAAATACGGACCTAACCTCTCACAAAGAAACTTAAACATATTGTGACATACACAAGTTCTTTGTTTAAACATTTTTCCGTGAATGAACCCAATAACAACCTATCTGTAAACCCTACATTTCTCTCAAATGCCCACACACTACGATCGCTCATCTTCATACCCTCAAAGCAAATGCTCAAAATCACGGCATTTTCCCATTCTCCATTGAGTGCCAATGCTTGCATATCAAGCACATGTTGCACAATCATGTTCAAACACCAATATAAAGCTAATGCAACAAGAATCCTTCTTCTTCTCTCAATGTGATCCATCATGCTCTCTTTCCTTCCTCACCGATGTAAAACTCGAAAAAAAAAGTGAGAAAAGAGAGAATGAAGATATGTAACTAGTGAGGTAGGGTTGCCCCTCTTTTCTCACTAATAAAATATGCAATGGTCCCTCAACACGGTCCATTCTCACTTCACACTATGTTTGAGGACCCGACCCCACACAAAGTGGGTAGCCCATCACCCTTGGTACGGCCTTTGGATGATAGTCAAGGGTCCTCACCATTCCGTGGTCATGGCCCTTGGTTCGTGTGTGAAGTGGCCCTAATTGATATTTACAAAATAGCTAGTAGTTCATAATAGCTATGAGGGAGAAAATAGGTCTTACATGCCAACTCGGAGGCGTTTCACTAAAGTAAGCTCCATCCAAGCTTCTTGATGGACTCATCCAATGTTTGTTGCCGGTTGACTTTACTTGAGTGCCACGAATCCCCGGCCCTCTACCTTTAGAGGAGACCTACACTTGATGACAAATATTGTTCAACAATGATAATTCTGGCTTTCATGGTGACTCTCATCCATTCATAGGTCCAAAAGGTCTCCTTCATCCATTCACTTTCCACATTCCTAGAAAGCATATGAAGGACTACAACTACTAAGAACAAACTCAAAACTCCTCAAAGCATAATCCAATAGCCACAAACAACTCTCACACATACCAAGGATAACAATCATATATTCTACAAGCTGAGAGCTACAACCATTGAGAGCCTCAAAATGATAGACATAAAAGAAAGAGGAATGCTATAAAAGGCCTTTCACAAAGTCCTTTGTGTGGGTGGGTGGGACCGGAAGTGCTCATGGCCGCCCTTATTAAGACTTGAGGTTATGTTAGTTGTGAGCAGCTAAACATGTAGATACGAAGTCAATAATTTATTAGTCCAGATTTTCGTCATGATATAAATATGAGCTCTTAGACAAGGGACCATCTTACACACTGACAACCACAAAACCAATCATTAAGAAGGTTCTTGAGCAACCAACGCCTACAAACGCATGCTCAAGAATGTCAAGATCGACTTGTGGTTGGAACTTTCGGCATCAACAATCATCATGTTCTTCTTGGGGCAACCCACTTTGGCCTTGGGTGGACCAATAGTTGGATCATCAATCACCATTGTGGCAATTGCTTGACTTGTCTTTTCTTCGAGAGAGTTGGGGCCAACGGTTTCAAATCGCTTGGCTCCATGAACCCAATCGGAAGAGTAGGGTAATATGTGAGATACTCGGGTGGGATCAAAAGCAACCCTAATGAATTCTAAGATTCATTGTTCCTAGCGCGTCGCTATAAAGTTTGAATTGAAGATCACCTAAAACTTCTCGATCTCGTTCATGGCAATTTGAAATTCGGACATTGAAGCTTGGTTCCAGTCCTCTTCACAATAACCAATGAGGACATGCATTCTCTCGTTTAGCTCTTGACTACACTCTTCCTTAGTCTTCTTTGGCGTTATTGCAAATGATGCGGGTGCCAACACCTTCCCCCTCTCTATATAGGAGATACCCCTACCCTTAAAATAAATAAATAATGCATTTTTTAACTCCAATGCATGTTCAGTTATAGAAAATTTAACAAAAGATCCAGTGTATGGGGAGATTCAAACATAATCGATCAAGATCCTAGTGTTTCCAAGTCCAACCAATTAGTAGTTACAAGTTGTGATCATTTGGTTTTTCTTTATTATATTGAGGTGTATTCTACAAATTCCTTTGAAATGATTGGTAATTTTCCTGAAGTCTTCAACTTCAATTAGGTTCAAGACTTGAGATTGGTAAATTTCCTGAGGTTAGTAAATATCTTGAAGTTATTTTTCAAACTCAACCAATTCATTTGTAACTAGCAGTCCGTTCTCCCCATTCCCTGAAGAGAACCATGTATGGTTGAGGCATTTATAACCGATAAAATAAGAGAGTTTGCAAATGTTTAGGAGGAGTAGTAGTGGGGAAATATTTTCGTTGTGAAGAGAAACAAATTCTAGGAGAATGCAATTGTTTGAAATAAATAAATCATGATTATGACCATTGTTACAAATTCCGAACAATAAATTTTAGGGTTAACACATAGTTGATTTATAGGTTAACTCATAACCACTCATCTCAATGCTAGTCCTTGGTTACAACATTTGTCAAAACCCTTATGGGGGTAGTCAATCACAAGCTGCCATCACATAAACTTTAACTTTGTTCGCCTAAAACACATAGATCTCATCTAAGTTGGCATTACATGACCCTAGTGAGCGGTTCAATGGACATGGTTGACTACAAATGCCTCGACCTTAAATTTGTGTTTGCCATAAAGAGATATCATTGGGTTTCCTAGGATTTTGTTTAGAAAAAAGTCCTTTTATTTTATTTGAGTGGTGTTACATTTGGTGTAACTTGGTGTTAAGTTGTGTTACCAAGGTTACCTTAACCCTTTACCCTTGGACATTTCTTAGCACATTCAACTAATTGTGTACCGTAAAGGACACTCTATTTCATCTTTACTAGTGCCGCAATGTAGTTTCTAGGTGGGCTTTATGAGGGTCTCAACCAATGTAGGATTGACATGTGGCAAAACTTGAGAGGAAATTCATAATTATTTTGTCCAAATAAAGAGCCCTCTACAAGATTCTCTCTATATGTTAGATAATATGAAATCTTCATCAAACTCTTTTCAAGATAATTTGTGTGAAAACTATGTGGTACCTATTAGAAAGAGGAAGTTGTCGTGTAAATAGCGATCGTCTGTCACTGCAGCTCGAGTATCAACCACCACTAACAAACAACACTAAAACATAGCAAAGTTACACATAAATAACACACCTCGACAATCTAAAGGGCATGGATAATGAAATATTGCTCCGCAACTAACTAGTGTGGTAAACGTTATTCCAAGGAACTGTAGGCTGGGTGCAATGTGAGCCCCATCCTTAATCGCCTCTGATGTTTGGCCATCAGATCCCAAAGAATTAAATTCACCGCCTCATGTTGATTGCGTCTCTAAGCCATAACTCCTCATTTTCCATTTGGGCATGCACAAGATGATGAAAACCACACAGGATCATTGAGTACGATTGGTGGAAGCACCAAGTACCGAAGATCCTCGACAGCGAGGACAACTCCACTGTCCAGATGGTAGAGAAGTCAAGGGTGGCTTCAAGCATGCCATGTGCCAACCGCGTTGACATTGATCACACAAGAGCATAGTAGCTGCTTCTTTTTTCTCTCCACACACAAAACATGGAAGACCCTCTGGCACGACGGCCAGTTCAGGATGAACTGTACCCTCAATAGGTAGATGACATGGGGCACAGTTTTTGGAATGCTCGCGACATTCCCTGCTATCCTTGCCTTCCAACAACAACAAACCATTCGGCAACACCTCCTTCACCCGAAGGATAGTGCGCCCCGCCCTAACATCCAATGTCGTAGGCGCCTCACGTTGGAGATAAACATAATCCCCTTGCCGGAATCTCCGCAACTAAGGTCGGTAAGCACCACTACGAATGCGTGCATAACGCAATGTGTCACGGTGCTGAGCAATGGACAAATTCTCCATGGCCATAGGCATGGCCCTCTGGAAGAATTGAGCCCGCTCCTGCAAACACTCTGCCCAAAGGTCTGGGTCATCCAAATTTACAACAGGAGCTAGTTTTTCCCTAATAGAACTCGGGAGTATAGGCTCACATCCATACAATAATTGATACGGGCTGTAGGATGCCAAAGAGGCCTGCCTACTAAATCGATAGCCCATAGCAATCCAAGGCAACATAAGGTCCCAATCCCGGTGGCTTCCCCGAAGTAATCCATACTTCCTCAAGCCACGCTTGGTTGTCTGAACAACCCGTTCAGCCAAGCCATCTGCCTCCGGATGATCCCGAGAGGTGGTGCGGTGATCTATGAGCGCCTTAGTGCACAACTCCTCAAAAACACCAAGGAACTCCCTCCCTTGGTCCGTCAACACCTCAGCCGGTGCTCCAAAACGTGCTAACACACGATCCAAAAAGGCGGCCGCGGCCAACTCTGCAGAGTTTTGGGGTAGAGCAACAAGCTCAATCCACTTACTAAAATGCTCCACCATCACCAAAACGTACTTTGATCCACGTGGTGTAACCACCAACGGCCCTGCAAAGTCCAGCGACCAACGGTAGCCTAATCCCATGATAGGTAAGGGCTGTAGCTGAGGTGATAAGGTGTTAAAGCTAGACCTGATCCGGTCACAAACTTCACACCTCCCGACATATGCAGCCACATGCTGATACATGCCAGTCCACCAATATTGGCCACGCAACATGGAATGTGTCTTGCGTATGCCAAAATGGCCAAGTTCCTCGTGCACTTGTCACACCAAGGAGGCCCTCTGATCCGGCCTAGGAACAATACGCCTTGTCCCATCCGGCCACAATCGAAATAACAAACCGTTCTCCCAACGGAACCTTGTTATTCGATGTCCAATCCTATCCCTTTCCATTGCCGAAATAGACAAAGGGAAGGTACCCTGTTGAAGCTTATGCAATACGGGAAGATCCTCCCATATATCCGCAATAGCTTGAGGCCGATCAGTCTCATCATCCGAGCCCTGTATCGGAATCTCAACAGATGCACCATAAAATAAAGTGAGGTAGGCAGCCGCGTGCCAACCTGGAACCGCCTCTTGATCACAATCTCCATGCCACCTGGCCCCGGTCAAGTCCTCATCCGAAGGACTTGGATTGCGTGAGAGTCCATCTGCATCCATGTTGGTAATCCCAGCACGGTGTACCACCTCAAAGTCATACTCCTGGAGCAATAAAGCCCACCTGGCAAGCTTGCCAGTAAGCTTATCCAACTTCATGAGCCACCGTAAGGGCTGATGGTCAGTCACCAAAGTAAAGTGTTGACCATAAAGATATGGCCGGAAATGGGCAATAGCCCACACCGCCGCCAATGCTTCTCCCTCGTAGGACGAATAATTGGCCTCCGCCGTGTTGTTGCTTCGCGACGCGTAAGCAACAACATACTCCCGGCCAACGTCATCTTTCTGAGTAAGAACTGCTCCCAAACCCAATGAGCTCCAGTCTGTATGCAACTGGAAAGATTTGGAGACATCTGGACGTCGAAGCACTGGAGCCGTACCCAGTTTCTGCTTCAATGTCTCAAACGCCTGTTGTTGCTCACGACCCCAAGTCCACGATTGGTCCTTGCTCATGAGAATGGTGAGAGGCTTGGCGATCAAGCTAAAGTTCTTGACGAATCGCCGATAGTAATTCGCCAAGCCCAAGAAAGCACGAAGTCTCGGCACATCAACCGGTGCCGGAATCTTTTGTAAGGCGTCCACCTTAGCTTGTTGTACCCCAAGACCTCCTGGAACAATCATATGCCCTAGATATGCCAGCCGGTCATGGAAAAACTTGCACTTACCGTGGTGCAAGCGCAATCCCCACCGCTGCAACCGTTCAAAAACGGCTTGCAGATGCCTCACATGCTCCTGTGGTGTTGTACTGAAGATGATCACATCGTCTATGTAACACCGAGCAAAGGGCAAGCCAGAGAGAACCTGATCCATCACCCGCTGAAACTCAGCGGGTGCATTCTTCAGGCCAAATGGAAGAAACTTCCAATGATAAAGTTGATCTTTCCCATCTTGATCAACTCTCCAAAATGCGGTCTTCACCCGATCTCCCGTAAGTAATGGAAGTTGGTGATATCCGGATCTCAAGTCCAAGGTGCTAAAGACCTGAGAAAATCCGATGGCATCGAACAACTCCTCCGGGATCGGCATGGGATACCGATCCAACTTGGTCTTCCGATTAACTGGACGGTAGTCCCCACACATCCGCTTCTCCGTCCAATTGCCAAAGATATCCTTCTTCGATGGCATAATCGTAGCACAAGCATACTCCCCGTTGGAAAGTTCGATTAGCCCTGCTGCCAAGAGCACGGGGAGGTCACTTCATTGTCAAGTTGACACCACGTGCGGACAAAGTTTGCTACCCCTATATTATATGCCATATATAATTTTAAAATTTATGATATTTTTTCTACATATACATAACCATTGATAGTATCTTTTGAATACTTTTTTGAAATTTTCAGTCATCTTTATTTATTTTTAGTAATTGTTTTAGTTCAATTCTGTGTCATTCTAGTTAGAAATGGTATGTTTTATGAAAAAAAACAAATCATCAAATTTAGTTACCACTTTTGACTATGTCATAGGTACTGTGTATATCTACTCATGAAAAAAATTTGATAAAATTTTGACCCATTTTGGTGTTGCAACTTACCAAAAGAAGATTTTTTTTGGTCGCACGTGGTGTTCAACTTGACAATGGAGTGATCTACCCGTGGCCAAGAGCTCTCGGCAACGAGCCTGAACGCCAATCCGCTCGGAAACACTGAGCCTGTAAGGTCTCCGAAAAACGGGATGGTTGTCCTCCAACTGAATGTGGATGGGTTTTCCTTTATAACCTTCAAGATCCTGAAGGCTAAAAGCAAAACATCTACGGTACGAGCGAATAAATGCTCGTACCTTCCGTGCCTCAGCACCAGTAAGACGAGGGCCTAATTCAAGTGGCCAATCATCAAACTCTGTAGTCTTCCTCTCCACCAAAGGAGAACCACCTGATGCTGGCACAGACTCTAATTGCTAATGACAGGAGGGGACATTAACCATGCCCCCAGTCTCGGTGCTAGTACTAGAGTCTGACATTTCTTCATTACCACCAATATGTGATGATGAAGCCAACACTGAAGGCGAAGAAACCGAAGCAGTGTAAAAATGTTGAGCTCGAAGCTCCTCCATCACATGCTGCTCGAATTGAAAAATTCGTTCGGCTTCTCCAACCATGGCGTGAATTCCCTCCTTCATGGGTGTGGACCGCTGTGCCCCCTGACCAGAGTCCTCTGCCCCCAGAGACAACCACTGGTCACCACGATGTCTTTGCAATGAAAGGCATAAAGCAACAGTCCACACCATAGTATGAAGATCCATAGCTTGGTCCAACACGAAGCGTCGTTGGCCCTCAGAAAGGCCGGAAGCTGCGGTGGTGCCAGTGCGGAATCCCATGGCACGTTCCCGCTCGTCAGCCAATGGTTTGGTGTGGGTTTTGGTGTGAACATCCCACACCATACCCGGCCCCCTATCGCGGAAAGCGAATGACTGTGGAAACGTCATAAATGTGGGAAAGGCCCGCCGTGGTGCCCCCATTTTGTTGACCAATGCCAACGGGGGTAAATCATTTCGAACAACCGGCAAAGAAGTCCGGTTTGGATCCAAGATGTCATCCACCTTTTGATCAAAAGGTGGAGGCACTGCAAAAAATGTTGTAGCTAAAGTAGATGACGGTGCGAGGTTGGTCCAAATCCACCGAGGTCGGTGGGCATAAGAACCAATGCTCGTGGCATCCACAAAAATGGGATCTCCAAGGTGTTGACGAACATAATGACCGCCTTCCAACACCTTGTCCCGAGAGTCTCCCAACAATGGTACATTCTCGAAGATATACCCTGGAGGGGAAGGTTGGTGGGTAAACCACCACTGCATAAGCCGGATGAGGTCCCAGAAAAGGCTAGACCTGGGATCCTCTAACCCTCGGCCTGCTCCAGCACGTGAGTGGCCTTGGCATGGCCATCCCGTAATCACCATATCCACCGTGCCCAAATGTCGTAAGTCGGCCTCACTGATGAGTGTAACATCACGAGGGAGACGTGAAAAACACCCATGAATGGCAGTTGGGTGTAACTGCTGGGGGTACAATACCATCAACTGGTGAAGATGGTGACGAACCACACGGGTGGACACTGGAGAGTTGTCCACATAAACATACCGTCTGACCGTGAGGCCAGCCTCCAATACGGCCGCTAAGCCTGTGCCGATGCCCCCAAACAGTTCCACCAAAGTAATCCCCGCGTCTGGTGGCTGCCATAAAATGGGATGTGCCAATGCCGAGAGGACACCCGGTATGACCGGTGTTCTAGGAGTGAGAGAGTGAACAATATCCTCGCACCTCCGAAATAGCTCGGCGGAATCACGCCAAGGAGGAAGGGGATCCTTGGGATGGCGCACCAATGCACCCTTAGGTGTCATATCCCGTTGATCGTCTGTACTCCCCATGAATGCCAATGACTCCTCCGGCAATGTGTCCACCATAGTACCACATCCAAAAACCATAGATAATGGTGCTATGGTCGCGGCCGCCGCGAAAGCCACGGGAATAAGTTCCCTGCGGCCATCCCCAGCTGACCAACCTGGTCGAATCCACGCCTCCTCAGTCCAGTTGTCCAAACCAAAACCAAGAAGGTAAAGTGCTTGCTGACCAACTAAAATGTCATAGTTGGTCGTATCCGTCACCGCACACCTAAGAAGAAAAGGTGCGGGTGAATCTCCAGGCTTCACTCGGAAACTAAGTTGTAATGGCTCTCGAGTATAACCCATGGCCCGCTCCACGTGACCAATGGATGTGACAATGGTAAATGGACAGGGAGCCAAATCCTCGGCCGTCAACCTCAACTCTTGGGCAAGCCTCTTGCCGATCATAATTGGCTGTGCTCCTGAATCCATCATCACACAACGGGGAGCAACCCGAGTAGCATTGCTCCCAGTGTGATTGACCACCAAAATTCCGGTATCATTCACCATACGCACAACGCCGGGTCGAATACCGCGGCGCTCGCGGACAGGTCTAGCAGCGACATCAGACAGATAGGCTGCACCCGCAGATACTGGTGAGTCATAAGACGTGGTCGGTGCCTTGTCATCTGAGGCGTGTGCGTCAAAAGACGCAATGGTCTCTGCCGCAAGTCTCGCTCGCCGTTTGTCCACATCCTCAGGATCTTCAAAAGTAGGGATGTCCGTAGTGGCTTGAGCCACGGTCAGAGAAGGTAAGGATGCCTTCCCTTCCAAAATCCTACCTGCTAAGTGAAAAACCTTAGCAGGTTGGAACTCTGGCAATAACCACTCCATGGCCGTGAACAAAGGTGTGTGCAACACCTTGGATGCCAACGTGTGCGCCACATCAGTCGCTGAATGTGAAACCTCATCGTTCGGATGACGACCACTGACAGATTGGACGGCATCGGCCAATCCAAAAGATAATGCTAGTCGTGCCTGACCAATTTGGTCCGCGGGCGCATTGTCTCGAGCTCGCGAGCTTGCTACATATTCATTTGTGGTCGAAGGTATGGATTGTAACACGGCTTGAGCACGTGTCACGGCCGCGGAACTCACCACCTCGCCCGAGGCTCCGAACATATAGTAATCCGGAGTGGAAGAACTAGCCTGAGCTCCGGAGGAAGACGGTGAGGCCAAGATTTGGCCGGATGACGCCAAGCTTTTGAACCTCTCCTCCATGGCTCCAATCTTCGCCTCCAACGTCTTCTCCCGGTCGGAAGAAGGATGTTTCTCATGATGGAGAGCAAAGCAGTTCTCTACCGCGTGATTGTTCCGCCCACAATGGGAACACTTCAACTGCTTAGGTAACTGATTACCCGTCGTTCCCTTCGCCGAGCCCTTAGCGGGAACAAATGGTTTCCGCTTCGGAGTAGTGACGGTCTGGGCTTGCCTTTGCTTCAAAGGACAGTCCTTCTTAGCGTGGCCGGCCTGCCCACAAGACCAACAATACATGGTCTTGTCTACCTCGGCCTCCACCAATCCCGCAGCCACAACCGGAATTCTTCGGGATTTGCTAGAATCCACTAGCAAGGACACCAAATCAGTGGCATCGTGCTGACATAATGCACGATCACACTGCTCCACCACGGCGAATGCCTCTGCGAGTGTCGCTCGACCACCAAACTCCATGATGATCCTGGGTAACGCCAAGTCAATGAGACGTTTGAAAATCTTTGACAAAAACACCTTCACCAACTGACTTTCCGCGAACACACCTCCAGATTCTCTGGCAAACCTCACCAACCTCGTATACATGGTACAAGGTGTATCGTCCTTCTCTCGTCTGAAATCTTGTATCCGCTGCATCTGGTCACGACGGAAGCCTCCGTACTCCCCCTGTAGATGCAGCTCAAATGCCCGCAATGGCTCAAAATCTGGCGGAGCCCCTAAAGAGGCTAAAGCCGCTTGGGTGGCCATGGCATAACGCGATAGTGGAAGAACTGGGCTCGACGTACTTGCCGCAGTGGGAGCAGGACCCGTAGCCCTCGGTTCACCAGGAGGAACTCCCTCCACATCCACCACATAACCTCCCTCCGGTACCTCCGTCTTGACATTCGGAACGGCCATGAAACTGGAAGTTGCGCCTTCCTTCAATGCGGATACCAACTCAACCCGAGTCTCCCAGTACCGCTCCACCTGACGCAGCTCCATCCAATGAGCCTCCGTCCACTGCTCATAAGTTTGGAGAGCTTCATGCTCCAAATGTTGAGGCAGAAGCTCAAACGCATACCAATCGTTAAAATTGGTATTGCGTTGGCGTTTCTCTCGCATCCACGTACGAAACCGGATTTTCCAGTCTTGCAGAGAAATGGTCCATGCTCGACCGGAAAACCGGTCCCGTATCCCTCCCCTAGTCTCCTCCTCCATATCGTCAAAGGTTCCCACCCACAGGACGTGAGACCGAGTGATAGTCCCCCACGCCGAAGTAGGCTGAAAAGCCTCGTTGGGTGCTACCACTGGTTCAACGTCCGAGAGGTCCGAGGGATGACCTTTTGATGCTCCTGGGGACGGAGAACGATAGTGCTGAGTACGAGTTGTAACCATAAACCCACAATGGGATGGTCACCGAATCAACAACCCAAATGAATTAGTATCCATGTCGCAACCCTTGCTAGCCCCCCCCCTTGACCATCTTGCCAATTTTCAATTCTAGCAAAGGTTACGAGTCGCTAACCCTTCGCATACCGCCATGCTAATGGTTAGCTCCTCCTACCCCGGACCTTATAGTTCATAGGAGGGAACCAACCCTCCTACTTTGCTTTCGGGACTCACCCCTTAATCGGTAACCCATTCCTAGATGTGGACTTCCATCCATGGAAGTCCAATCCCATGTTGATCATCGCATTGCCGGAGCAACACTACAACAACCCGAACCATACTAGGCAACTATGGCCTCACAATGGACCAATGCCCATGGAGGCCTTGCCGTTCGGCCTCGGGTGGGTGAGGCCACACCACCTCACCCATATAAGCCTCTAGGACTTCACGCGGGGCCCCTACCCCGCCGTCAACCAACCTCTTGTCTCTCTACCAAGAGTTGGGGCCAAGTGGACATTTTCCTTTAGCTGCTGGGCCTAGAACCCCCAGCAGCTTCAGACCATCATAACTTCCTTGTATGATGTCTGATCATAACAACCAACCACTCCATCTTCATCTACGCTTCACGTAGATGCCGATGGACTCATCACTTGTCCCATTCGGGCAAGTATTGAGGAAGTTATGCCTGTTTGAACCTTGGCAGTCCCGGGAATCACTCCCAGGCACTGCTGTACCAGGGCGCTGTCCCGGGACAGCGCCCCACTCAAATGGCCATAACTCCTAGCTCACACCTCCGATTGAGGTGTTCTTGAGCTTTCTAGAATCACCACGCCATGAGCTACCCATAACTCATGGCCTTACCCTTGTGCCTCCTAGTCTTCGTGGGTGGGAGGCGTTCCCAACGCCCGGGGCCCTCACCCACACTAGGATCACTTGGGCCCTCTCACCAACAGTGCCACAAGTCCCGGGTGTCACTCCGGGGTCCCCCTTGTGCCCATGGTGTTTCGGGCACTCCTCATGGAGAGGTGCGCGACAATCCAGGTACAAAGAGAAAAAGGGTCAAAGGCAACCTGCACCTGCAACCACCACCAAAACTTATGGTCTGCTGGTCATTAACCCAGCCTCACCACAAGTGAAAACAAGCACCGCCCACTTGGTACACAAACAAAGGTCCCGTCGGTTATTAATCCGACCTCACCTCTACAGTACCCTATCACAATCTAGGACTACACAAAATGGGGCAGTGCTAGAACACTCCAGCACTAAAGCCCGCCACAGGGGAAGATACCAAAACAAAATACAAGGAACAATGCAAGAACAACATTGGATCCTCTTCCCCAAAACAACATTCAAGCAGAAATTGAAAACGACCGCAACCAATTGGCACCCGCCTGCAGTTGGTGGTCAAAATAAACAGCCCCTGTTGCTCAAGAAAAGAAAATGCACATCTCTCATTTGTCCCACCATTACCTAAGAATCTCTCCTCACAACAATGCCAGGAATATGTGTTGATAAACACAATTCGACCCTAATAACAATTTATTTTAGGCCGAACGAAAATTCCACATGCCACCCAATTCCCAATAACACTCCCCTCGGAAATTTCGTACAACACAACCCCCAAAAGAAATTCCAAATATAATTTTTCTCAATCCCCTAGAAATTGACTTCTTAGAGAGAGAAAAAAAATGATAAGGTGAAATGAAACATATATTAATTTATTTAATTTAAAAAAATAAAAATCCGGTTTTAATTAATTAATTCCTTAATTAATTAGAACAAAATAAATAAAATAAAATAAACCAAAAAAATAAACCAAAAAACCAAAAAACCAAATACTAAAATAAAATAAAAAGCCTGCTGCAGCAGCAAAACCCCAGCAGTATGGTCCCCCAAGGCAAGGGAATGGGGAAGGAGGGCCAGGGGCCCCCGGCCAGCACAGGCCTGCCGGCCAGCAGACTGGCCAGCTGCCAGCTGCCGCCGGCAGCGAGGCTGCCAGCAGAGCCGACCAGTGCATAGTCGGCTCTCTGCACCTCTTCAACGATTTTTTTTTTTTTTTTTTTTTTTTTTTTGGTTCTTGTTCTTGATCAAATTTCTCCGTTAATGCAACCAAGAACGGTTCTTCACAACTTAGTAGTGTGAATCCACGCTTATAAGCGATCAAATACAAGAAATTCCGTCAAAAATCAAGAATTTGTCATCACCATTCACCTCATTGTGACATTCACAAGCAAGCGTGTTTCTTCTTGTTGTTTCATGAATTTTTGGTGGTCTCCACTCCACAACTCCGACACTTCATCGCTCCTTGTCTTCACGCGCCTCCTTGCGCGTTAAATGTCAAGAATCAAGAAGAAAAGAGAACAAAATAAAGAAATGAAGCATTATTGCCAAGTGATAAGGAAGAGAGTAGAATATTCATAAGAGCTCTAATTTCTCTCCAAATGCACACAACTAGTCAAGCTATCTCTCACTCCACCAAGGGAGAATCCAAGAGTGTAAGTAGGGGAAGAAGAACTCAAGATTTATTACAAAATCATGCAATCTACACCTCAAACAAGCTCTCTCCACACACTAACTCACAAGACTTGACTTGGCAAGAATGCCAAGCCAAGGAGGAGGCTCCTCACTTAGGAGCCTTCCTCTCCACATCTAGATTCATCCATCCAAATCTAGATGGATGAAACCCAATGGATAAGGTGCGGCCGTCGACGCCGCATACCATGACAAAGTGGTAATAAAGTCATATGTAAAAACATTGATTAGATATTTGTCATGATATGTATTTGAGTATGGGTCATTTACATGAGTCTGATCTCCTTATAATCTTTCTACATATATTTAGGGGATCGCTATTTCCACACCTTTTTTGGCTAGATTCACACCTTTTTGCCGGTTCGGTTGCCGTGTCATTGAGGCGCTATACATGAGATTCTTCATGGTGCATCCGGACTGTTGATCCACCAAGGCCCATCCAAGGGCCTCAATGATCCTAGGTGGCGGTGGGGTGGGGGGCGGGGGTGGTGCTTGCCACCAAGGCGGGGTGGGGCTGTGGGCCTCATGTCTTTTTTCGGGATGCCGGATTTAGGGTGGTGTCGGGCCTAGTGGCTAGGCGGGCCCAGTGGCTAGGCCTACTTATTATATAACTAGTTGGTTAGCCTTACTCTACTTACTAAATGACTAGTTGGTTACCCTTACTCTACTTACTAAATGACTAGTTGGTTACCCTTACTCTACTTACTAAATAACTAGTTGGTTACCCTTACTCTACTTACTAAATAACTACACTAAATATGATATTTAGTGTTAGATACACTAAATACGAACACTACACTAAATCTCACTAACCCTATGAAAGTAAGTAACATTAAATGTAAATTCAAACACTAAATATCATTTATGGTAATATGTGAAAGTTACATGCATGAATTTAGTGTTTAGTAGGAAAGAGGTGGCAACAAGGAAGGCGGCGGCGGCGCATTTATGTCTAACACTAATTATCAAAGAATTGAAAATTAGTGTTGAGCAAAGTAGGGTGGTAAAACATTAAATCTAATCAAACACTAAATATCATATTTAGTGTAGTTGGTTAGCCTTACTCTACTTACTAAATGACTAGTTGGTTAGCCTTACTCTACTTACTAAATAACTAATTGGTTAGCCTTATTCTACTTATGGTCACTCTTCTTAATTGGACATGTATATTTGAGTGGTATATGTGCAAGTCTTGAAGTTAAGCTTTGATGCGTTAAAGTATTGGAGAGGCTTACCAACTAGTTATTTAGTAAGTAGAGTAAGGCTAACCAACTAGTCATTTAGTAAGTAGAGGAAGGGTAACCAACTAGTCATTTAGTAAGTAGAGTAAGGCTAACCAACTAGTTATATAATAAGTAGGCCTAGCCACTGGGCCCGCCTAGCCACTAGGCCCGACACCACCCTAAATCCGGCCTCCCCAAAAAAGACATGAGGCCCACGGCCCCACCCCGCCTTGGTGGCAAGCACCACCCCCGCCCCCCACCCCACCGCCACCTAGGATCATTGAGGCCCTTGGATGGGCCTTGGTGGATCAACGGTCCGCATGCACCATGAAGAATCTCATATATAGCGCCTCAGTGACACGGCAACCGAACCGGCAAAAATGTGTGAATCTAGCCAAGAAAGGTGTGGAAGTAGCGATCCCCTATATTTATGCCTTGTTGGAACAATGCATATAACAAGTAGCTTCGCTATAAGACACTCTATCCTATTTAATGCCTCTCTACTCTGCTTGACTCTACTCTACTCTTAAATTTTTAACATATTGTCCAATCTCATTGTAACAAAAAAAAAACAAAAAAAAAACTATACATACATATTCTTAACTACAAGCCTTGTCATATACCACTTTGACAAATAATGGTAGGGGCATGATCAAGAAGAGTGACTAGAATGCACATAAAGTCCGTATACCCTAGTATGTAATTCAATCTATCAAGGAACATGTCAATTGACATGAATACACCTATTTTGTATTATGACCTACATCACAAACTTTCAAAGGATGGTGATGTAAGTTATATAATATGATTAGTAGTACATGTTTGGATTACAATTAGTTGTTTATAATGTAATTCCATTGACAACCTCAAGTTGGAGACAACTTATGCCCTTAAATGTGATGAACCAAAGTGCATTCAAGTTTCAACTGCCATTTTTGGGCATGTTCTATACACATAAATTTAATAATATAAAATTTGACACTAGGGTTGAGTTGAACATGTCCTTCAGGTCCGTAGTAGTTGTGATACATTAGATGAAGTTGTAGAATTAAAAAGAAGAGAAATGAAGGAGAGATAAAGTGAAGAAGATGAGACAAATTGCTCACGTGCACATGTAAAGTATGTTTTGTGTGCCTATAATTCTCATTTTCTCTCCAATGGGATGCAACCTTCACACTAGTTCACATCTTGAAAGTTTTCCTTCCATTATACATGAGTGATCATTTTGATTCTCCAAGCATAATCTTAAAACTAGTTTCTACTCAATAATAAATTATGAGATTCATTTTACATTTCCCATTTAAACATCACCTTGTTGAATTGTAGTTTAATGTATTTCATAATCCTCGGATTTTTTAGCTAGATGGTTGATCTAAGAAGCATGATCCTAGGCTTTTTAAGAGTAATTTTTACATGGATTTTCATTTATGTGTAGAAGTTGGAAACGTGTTGTTGTGTACCTCTCCATGAGGAGTGCCCGCAACACCATGGGCACAAGGGGGACCCCAGAGTGACGCCCGGGACTTGTGGCGCCATAGGTGAGAGGGCCCAAGTGTTCCTAATGTGGGTGAGGGCCCTGGGTGTTGAGAATGCCTCCCACCCACAGAGACTAGGAGTCACGAGAGTAAGCCCATGAGCATGGAGTAGCTTATGGCTTCTGGATTCTAGAATGCTCAATAACTCCCCAATTGGATGTGTGAGATAAGAGATATGGCAATTTGAGTGGGGCACTGCTTAGGGATATTGCCCTGGGACAGCAGTGACTTGGGAGTGGAGCTCGGGACTGCCAAGATTAGAACAACCATAACTTCCTCAATACTTGCTTGAATGGGGCAAGTGAGGAGTCTATCGGCATCTATGTTGATAAAGTGGTTGCTTGATAGAAGCAAAGATCATACAACGAAGTTATGAAGGTCTGAAGCTAATGGGGGCTAATGGAAAATGTATACTTTGTCCCAACCCTTAGGAGAGAGACAAAAGGTTTCTTTTCGGTGGGGTAGGGGCCTTGCCCAAAGTCCTAGAGGCTTATATGGGTGAGGCGGCGTTGCCAACCAACCCCACCCGAAGCATACTTGGCAATTATGCTTCGGGTTGTTGTAATGTTGCTCCGGCAACACGATGATCAACTTAAGATTGAACTTCCATCCATGGAAGTCCACATCTAACTATTGGCTACTTATTAAGGGGAGAGTCTTGAATGCATGTGTAGGAGGGTTTGGTGACCAAACCATGAGCTTGGAGGTCCGCGGTATGGGGAGCTAATCATGCACGTATGTGGGATGTGCAGGTTAGCACTCATGACACTTGCTAGAGTTGCGAAGCGGTCAAGATAAGTAAAGGGGCACTAGCAAGGTTTGCGACACGTGTTGACGTGGGGCCATTGTGATCTTGCCAATGTCAAACCAATCAAAGCACTAGGAAACCACAGAGTAAACTTCATACCTTGTAGGGTTGCTTGGACAGTTGTCATCCCTCATACACTTTTCCTGCCCTATACTAGGTTAAAAATTTCTCATAATCTTTGTGCTAATGGAGAGATTGTGCTGAAAAGATTTGCCTTATGCAAACATACAAGCATATAGCAATGTGTGCAAATAATTGCTACTACAAGGTCCCCGGTCCTAAGTCCCAAGTACAACATGGATGCCCACGTGACAACGCTTCTTTGGAGGCGAGGCCAGGGACTTTTGTTGAGAGTTGAGTCGAGCAAAAAATTAGACCCAACTCGCAACACAAATCCGAGAACTTTTTGCATAAAGTTGTTAGGACCTAACTTCAATGGATGTAAACCATATGTAAATGGTTTCTTGAGACTCAAAAGTTGAGACCTTGTCTCCATGTCAGGACTAGTTGACATGAATGGGACTTAGGACCCATGTGAACCACCTTTAAATATCATGGTGATTCAGCTAGCTTGTGTCTTGTTTGAAAGCATTTGATATTCACTCAAACTTTTGTTGATTCTCATTTTTATGTAGCATCTTTAGTCTAACTATGTTGTTAACTGAAGATGACAGAGAATGAAGACTTGTTTACGTGAAGAAGGAATCGGGATTGTCAACTTGGTGTCCAAGGATGCATGGACACTTGTAATGTGCATTCACTCATGCACTGGGTTTATGGGGTGTTTTCTTTCACTACAAGTTGCAACCTGGACAGACAAAGCTATGTCGGGGAAGAACCAGCGCTTAGTTACAGATGAACCGATTGAGTTTGAGAAATAACCGGTTGAAGTTCAAGACTTCAGGAGAATTACCCATCATTTTAGAGGAATCTATAGAATATATCTCGAATGAATAAAGCAAAACTGGAAGATGTCAACATGTAACCGCCTGCATTAAGAATCACTAGGCTCTTGACCGACTATGCCCAAAAACTTCCCAGGCACTGAGACAAAGTAAAGAGCTCTTGGTGGATTGTCAGTACTTTGTGATGGCATGGAATTGTAAGGGATGAGAAAGAGTACCAAAGAAGCACTCAAAATATGGAGCAAGTTCTAACAATTTTCCGACCCCAAAACTTGTTGAAGTTGCTCCAGTTTATGAAGTTGCACTTCCACACGTCTACACTGCTTTCCTTTTTTCCTTTCTTCTTTTTCAAAAAAAGAGAGCAGTCCAAGTGATCCTCAAATATCTCTTGGGTATGTCCAATACAGTAATTTCAGGAACACATGTTTGTGTTGTTCACATTCCAAATGATCATATAGTTGGAATGTTTCCAAGTATTCCCAAGGTGAGGGCAAGGTGATTACTATCTCACTTGCAGCTTGATCAGCAAGCTGAGTGAAATCTATGTGTGAAATAAGCTGCAAGGAGAGCTCTTTGGTGAATGTGTCACCCAACATCAACTCCCTTCGATCTCTTCTTTGTCACACCATTCATGCATGGATATGTGAATCGCAAATTCAGAGTCTTCTAAACAATGTGGGTCACACTAAATCTGAACTTGAGAGCATGACCACCCATTATCATTATAGGCCCCCGTGACCGGAGAATGCCGAGTTTAGCCTGTGAGCTGGACCCGTGCGTTAGGCCTAACTGCCATTGTACTGTTAGTTAGGGCCGGAAAGCCCTCCCCAGCTGGAATAGCTTGGGTATATTACGGTTTAACTTTCAACTCCTCTAAAAGAGAATCAACTGTTAATACCTCACAATCTTTGACAAAATAAAATCTTAGCTTCAATTGTTTCTATGTAAAGCCATGTGTATTGTAAGAAATTACTTTTTGATCATGGAACCCACAGTTTGCGAAGCTCATATACAATCTACTCTTTCTAAGTATTACCTATTTAAGTGTTATTTTGCATAAGTGTTACATTTTTCATACTCCCTTGAAACATACAAAATCCATGAAACGTATACTCTAATGATGTGAATTCATGACCACTACTCTAAGTGACAATGTTGGAGGGTGGAGAGTGAGCCAATGCAGAGAGTGGTGGAGAGTGAACCTCACCAATTTGATTATTCAAATTGATTCACATGTAAACATTTCATTGGGGTGATGAGGAGTTGTATTGTTGAGTCTTGGAAAAAATTGGACACTTAAGAATTTGTTTGTTGAGTCATTGGTATGTCTATCAATGTCTATTTCTTACTTAGTTTCTCTTCTGAATGTGGGGAATATCCGGGAATACTACATGGAATACTGTCAATCCCATAGAACAACATGTGTATTAGAATAATGTTATGGACACAAATTGAGAATTTACAATAATATTTCCACCTTTTATTGTTTTATTTGTAAATTTTTGTGATGGCAATACCAGAGTCTTGTTGGACCTGGTTTAACTTTCGAGAGCGATCCTTCCTAAAACGCCTACTGGGGGCATTTACCGGGAGCTAGTGGAGTTACTCTTATAAAGGTCCCATAAACCCCGAACCCTAAAACCCCAAACCCTAAACCTCTCGTGAATCGCTCGGAGATCTTAGGGTTTGGAGAATTTCTACACGAGATTTTAGTTTCTTCGAGGTGTTGCGGTTCCGAGGATGCTGTCCTCGCTTCGTCGCAACTGAAGTTGCTGCGGCCAACACTGTCAAGGTAAGACATGTTTGGCAATTGGCGAGAAGTTGTTCTTTTTTTGGAGTCAACAGAGGTAGCAAGGTTTTGTCTTTTTCACTTCCGTCATCATGTGTGAGCTCATCGAAAGCACCTGGCTTGGGACGAAACAATTGCGCTGAATTCTCGCAACTTATGTTGATTCTTCATTTGATTTTAAGTTCATAAGCTCACAAATTCTAAGTGGTAATGTCCAGACCCAAAGGGTTGGATAATCTGCAGAGGAGCGATGGGGGAGACGGCGGTGGAGATAGATGTGGGGACGCAGCCGTTTGATCTGGCCTTCCACCCGTCAGCGAATTTGGTTGCTGTAGCGCTCATCACAGGGCACGTTCAGTTGTACAAATATGGAGAGGGAGGGGATGTCGCAAGGCTGTGGAGCCTGAGTGCGCACAGCGAGTCGTGTCGCGCAGTCCGCTTCGTGCAGGACGGCGAGTACGTGCTCACCGCGTCGCCAGACAAGTCGATTCTCGCAACCAATGTGGAAACAGGCCAAGCGGTCGCGAGGTTATCCGACGCACACGAGGCGGCCATCAACCGAATTGTAAACTGCTCCGAGACGACGGTGGCATCCGGCGACGACGAAGGCAACATCAAGGTATGGGACACGCGGAGCAACACGTGCTGCGGCAGCTTCGAGGCGCACGAGGATTTCGTGTCCGACATGGAGTATTTGCCTGCCAGCAATCAGCTGTTGGCTGTGAGCGGCGACGGAACCCTTTCTGTGTTAAACTTGCGGCGGAACAAGATCGACAAGCAAACGCAATTTGCTGAGGATGAATTGCTTTCTGTTGTGGTTTGCAAGAATGGACAGAAGGTGATCTGTGGCTCCCAAGACGGAGTTCTGTTATTGTATTCTTGGGGAGCCATGTTGGATTGCAGCGATCGGTTTGTTGGACATCCCAATTCGGTGGACGCGATCTTGAAGGTTGATGAAGATACTCTCCTCACGGGTTCGAGCGATGGCATCATTCGAATTGTTTCGATTCTTCCAAACAAAATGATTGGAGTGGTAGGAGAGCATGCAGAATTTCCAGTGGAGCGACTCGCGTTTTCGCACGACCGGAACATCCTGGGAAGCGCTTCACATGATAACACGGTGAAGCTATGGGATGTGAAGTATTTGCATGAAGAGGAGGAGGAGAACGCAGATGAAACGGTTAAAGAAGCAGAGACGACGACGCTCGCAGGAAGTCTGGCTCAAAGTAGTGGTCAAACACTAATCCCAAATCCCGTAGCAGATGGTGACAGTAGCGGCGACGAAATGGAACTGGAAGGCTCAAAACAAAGGAGAAATAAAGGGAAGAAGGGAAAGCAGCAACGCTCCACGGGGACGACATCAAATTTTTTCGATGACCTATGATTGTTGAGCTCTGAAGAACCCTCAGGAATTATCTAATGGCCTCAAGAATTATTCAGATTGGCCCACCCAAGCCACTGGAATGTAATCTAGACTTCTCTAAACTCGCCGACATGCTGCCTCAGAGGTTTTTCGAATGAAAAGGTGGGATCAAATGACCTATTTTCTCCTTTCAAAGGTCGGCCTTGTTGTGGAGTTATACTGATGCTTTGAAAGACCGATAGTATGTAGTCAATCTCCCAGGACATTGGGATGACGAAAGTGGACATGGTTTTTTTTAATCCATGTCCACCCCGTCTTCAGGTTTTGGAGATGATTGTGACCCTAAATGCCTAGGAGCTCTCATGTCGCACTGAATTATCAAATTTGACAGGAAGTCAAGTAACATGAACTTGATCTCATGTTTTGGGGGGAGATGGTTTAGGAAAGAGGGAAAGAGGAATGTGTCTCAAGCCTTCTGAGATCTATGTTTCTTGTTATATCTGTGTTCTTACATGTGAGGTGGTGAATAGTGTACATGCTAAGTGATTCTAGAGTTTGGTGTCTCTCTTGCTGTGAATTGGAGCCTGAGGTAGCTAGAATCCAAGTGTTTTTGGAACCACCCAGTGAATCTGGTGCTATTATATGATTACTAATTCAACTTCCATCATCTTTCAAGAGTAACTTGCAGGTTTTGTTCTGGAATGCTGCAAACACAAATATCCTTGATAAGGTTTGTTTTTGGAGTTCCGTGCATTGGTTGTAGATGTGCAATGTAGGTGTTCTAGGCCCAGGACTTGGCTTTTGATTGTTTCTTGTAATTGAATGTGTCATTTGGGTAGTGTTTCTTTACAGTTGAGATAAAGCTCACTTACAGATATGAAGCTTCGAAAGAAGCCCAATCTACTGTTCCTGAATGTTTCACATATTTGGTTCACATAGTTAGTTAATTGCTACATGCACATTTTGAGAGTTTTTTGAAGTACTTGGTAGGACATACATCCTACATCTTGTGGGCCACCAAGTACAATGTTAAGCTTGCCCACTTCCAGGTTTCTGCTTAAATTGACATGAACCAGACTAATTTAAGCATCAATGAATACAACTAGTTCAGGGTCTCTGACCTCAGTTTAGGTGCTAATTTGGCTATGAAATAGTAATTCCAGAGCTCTACGTGAGTGATGAACGTTTTCACCCTCAGTTCATTCTCCTAAGTAGGTGTCATGAAAATTTACCCCCCTTCTCATCAGTCTCCAATTGTGTCAATTTTCCTTAACATGAATGCAAGATGAGTATTAAAACTTAGTTTTGATGTCGACCAAAAAATTGCCCATTGCTTGGAACTCTGCTTGAAACTTGACAGATGACACCAGTGAAGACAGTAAGTTATCACTTAACGCTAGTGTACAACCTATATACACAATGTCTATGAGTCTCATGAAGTTTTGAAGTGATATTTTTTCTTCCATATTCATGAGTTTGGAACTTTTCTTATCTTGCACATTATCTTATGTTGAGGAGATCATATGTGACACTGATGATTAGAATACTCTTGTGTGTATAATGCAAGGGCACCCAAGCTGTGTATTTGAACCCAAACTTCTAACAATTTAAGATATTCAACCAATAAATTTGCATAGGATCAATTTTTAGTAACTTTTGACACAATCAATTATAGAGTGGAAATATGTACACTGATATGTGCAATTTGGTGGCCCAATGGATCAGCTTGCTCACCTATACCCTTTTGATTAGCCAGTAAAGCAACTCACTTTCACAATACTTGGTCGAAAATCTTGATGCTCATATTTGTGTTACAAATTCATTGACTTCTGCCAATGACGAAAATCCTGGGGGATTCAAGTAGTCAATGGTAAACTATCCCTATCTCTAGAGATACTAGACTATACCACTTTTGCTCTTATCATAGAGTTGAAAATAGGCACATTTTGTGTCCGAATGTCCTCTATATAAGCCCAAGTTGACAACAACCTCTATCTCAAGAAGGCTACCACTCTCCGCCACTCTGGAGAATCACTTGGGTTCAAACCATCATGATGTACTTTCAGTCCCATTTGCCTTTTCGACTTCGTGGACTTTAAAATCAATTACATTCCATTGACATTCTACACTATTTTGAATATTCATTACCATAGTAACAAAGAATATGAATTCCTTTTCACACTGTGATTACTATGGGGATGAATAAACAATCTCACAAGTTTTTGCAATCTGATTTTGACCCAAGATAATTTGTATGGATAAGGAGGCAACCTATTTGTGACATGTAGTTCAAATACATGTTTTTTTGTGCATGGGAATAATGGGCCGGATTATTGAAGCAAGTACATTGGTTGTTGTATCCATAACCATAAATTTTTTTTTTATGGAAGAAGATTGGATATTAGGTATGTTGAAAAATATGTTGAAAGGGCTCCCACCCATTGCCATCTCCGCATTTGAATGTAGAAAACGGACGTGTCCCCCCATTGCTGTATCCATATCCAAAGTCATTTTTTTATGGATGAAAAGTAGACAGTTTGTTGAAAAATACGTCAAGAATGCTCGCATGGTCCACCCATCACCATATCCACATCTGAATGCTAAAAATGGATGAGGTTGTCTCTCTTTTTTCCAACCATATCAAGCCCATTATTTGCCACCTCAAAACTCTCCTCGAACATTATCAGATGAGCAATCAATGACCTTATTTCCCCTTGACTTACTGTAAATAGTCTAGCTTACGGAACAAACTCACATCAACCTTCAAGTTGTCCAGCTTCAAAGAAAATATTTCTTAGCTTGCTCTGTCATCACATATGTATTATGTGTAGTGCAGTGTGAAAGATGGTTGCTAACTCAAACTCCCATTCGAACCATGATGTGCAAGAAGTAAATAGTTTAGAAAGAGCTCCAAGTCAATTCAGAAGGGTATTCTAATCTTACGCTTTGATCGATTTCAGCGTGCTCTTTGCCGATTGTACCTTTTCTTAGAATTGCTTATGCTGGCAACTGATGATCGCAGAACAGAAACTTGAATTGATCAATCCATAGTTGTAACGATACCCTGGAGAAATTTGACAAACTGCAAAATCACATGTTCCACAAAAGCAGTTACTATTATTCTTCAATCTGCAAATTCCTAGAGTAGTACTTAGCAGTGCCTCGTTGAGCAGGAACATTTGCAAGGGCATTTCAAAAAGAGGTTGCAAGGAATCATTGATTAGATACAATTTCGAGCGATTGGAGACACGAAGTACCAAATTCGCAATGAGGGAGACATTTTTCTAGAAGTTTTTTTACAGTTTGTTTGAATCGGACACTCACATCTTGCGACCAAGGAGGTTCTGTCTAACAAAACCTGCAACATATGCACGTACCACAGCCTTTACCTGACTTGGTAAATAAACCATGGAAGAAAGCTCAACAACATCAACCACGCTCTTTGACCTAAGTTTTGTCTCCTTATCCGCCAGTTCCTCTCTTCGAGGACACCTATTTTACAAAAATAACTCGCAACATGAATTCGATGCTTGGTAAGGATTACGGCAGCAGCACATAAGGATGTTGGATCAAGGAGCTCGAAAGCTAATTAAAACCGCCAAGTGTAGGCAAATGGCTTCGTGGTGAAGACACATGATGCAATTTTGAGATACTGAAGACACAAAAATTTGAAGTCTTGACCTAACTTTGTATCCCTGTCCCCATGTTCCTCTCTTCGAGGACTCCTACTTTACAATAAGTCCGCAACAACAGTTAGATTGCTCGGGGCATCACTCAAGAGTGTTGTTGACTAAAAAGAGACAACGGATATGCACGACTGTCTTAGATGACAAGACACATGATGCAATTTCGAGACATAGAGAACCACCAAACTTGCGAAGTAGAAATTTTTACCAATCTTTTATACAGAGTCTGTTTGAAGTGGACATTCACATCTTGCGACCAAAGGAGGCCTTGTCTACCAAATCCTGTAACATATGCACATACCAAAGCTTCCCCGACTTAATAGACCATGGAAGAAACCACTACAACATCACCCTTTCTATCCGTGTGTTCCTCTGTTCGAGCACTCCAATTTTACAAATAAATCCGCAACATGCGTTAGATGCTTGGCAGGGGATCGTAGCAGCAGCAGCAACAGCAACAGCAACAGCAACAGCACTCAAGGATGTTGACTCAAGGAGCTCGAAAGCTGATAAAACCCGCCGAATGGCTTAGTCCTGGTGAGGAACACCATGAATGTTCTTGATCAAGATGGAGAAGGTCAAAAAGGATGCAAACAGCACCCAGACGAAGTAAATCTTCATGAGGTTAGCAGCCACGTGGTTCACAGGCTGGAAGGCACCGATGGAGGTGAACACGGCGGCAGCCAACGCAAGAGCGTCCACGAAGGCAAGAGTGATGTTATGCATCCTGAAGAAGAACACTGACCACATGAGGTTCAAGAACAGTTGCACGAAGTAAACTCCGAGAGGGAAGCTTTGCTTCTGGAAGCCTCCATCCGCCCACACCAACCATGATGCCAACCCCATGAGAGGGTAGATCAAAGTCCAGATTAAGCCGAAGATTGGACCAGGTGGAGTCCAGAATGGCTTGTTCAAATCCTTGTACCATTGATTGGGACCGTTGAACATGGCCACAATCATCCCTGCCACGAATGGAATCGCAACTGCCACAATCATCGAAGGCACCCCTGGCTTCTTCACCACCTCTGCACTCTTCCGGTACGCCCTCGCCACGTACTTCTGGTCCGTCGGATCTGCATCGTACACGGCCTCGGTTGTCGACCTCTTCGTCAACCCCTCGGAACTCATCTTCGCAAAAACTCCAAAAACCTCACAAACACAAACACAAAAACCTGCAAAAACCTCGACGCAAACCCTGAAACCCTGAGGGACCCCCTGATGTTTTCGGAACAGTGTGGTTTCTACACACAATTGATCGAGAGACGGCTTTTAGGAACAAAAATGACGATTTCTAAGCGGTGATGGGATTTGAAGCAGATGTGAACGGGGAATGCTAATGGGAGCGCGAGGAACTGTCGAGGATGAGTGAGGAACTGGCGAGGGGGGGAGGGTGTCTGTATAGGCTCGCAGTGGAGCATGGAGCGCCAAGTGGCACGCCAGGTCAGCGAGCTTCTACGTGTCGTTCATGTGAGTGACACGTGCCACGTCAACTGGTGCACGTGTCGACGATAGAGAACGCCCGGCGCTTAGACGGGTGAGCTGGAGTTGGTTGCCGGGTGGATTCGTAATTTCCATAAACTGCCGCTACAGTACACTCCACTACACTAAATAGTCGTATTTAGTGTGGGTGACACTAATAATTAGCATGGGCTACTCTAATTGTCTAGTCAGCTTGGAAATAACGTGGGTTCAAGACCAGTGGCTCTTCCCCTCAATATTGGAGTTATCCTATAATTCAACTGGAGTTTTGGACAAGAGTTGGTTGTTTTGCATTCAACACTTTCCATGGGTAGTAAACTTAGGTCGGCCCCCAATGAGGCAATATAGGGTGTCCTTCGTTGAACCTTCACTTTAATTATGTGCACCAAAAACCTACCAACACTTGGAAGGCATTGTACGCAAAACAACCAACTCCCAACCAAAATTCCATGTGAATTAAAAGGATAACTCTATTTTGGGAGAAGTTTACAGCCAACACCTTACATAAATTACAATAGTCACCTTGCATCGATAATAGCATAAAAAAGCACATTCACCCATATCGATTTCCTAGAAAAACAATCAATGCGGTTCACACTAATTTTTTTTAACTAGAGAATTGGTGTGGATTGAAAATTAACGCAGCCCACACTAACATGATTATTCAGTGTACTTGCGGGACCACATTAAACTATTGGCCAAAAATCATCCACTTAGGAGAAATCTTAGTAGGGAGTCATCCTTGGGGGCTGCACCTTTCATTAAAAACCAAGAACCATGTGCGTTCGCAACATACTCTAAAAACCCCCAATATGCAAGTTGAGCATTTAGGGGTTATCTAAGGGCCACTTCACACACGAGCCAAGAGCCGTGACCGTGAAATTGTGAGAGCCCGAAGAAAGTGTCCAAAGACCGTCCTAAGACACTTCCAAAATAATGTAGTGTGGTCACAGATCCTCAAGTGTAGTGTGAAGTCATATGTGACCGGGCCCTTAACCTAATGTTATTTCAATGAATATCTATTCATGTGAGATCCTCACACATGATAAAATAGAATAAATCAACAGTTGTGAGCATTCGAAGTGCCATGGTCTCCCGGTTTTGTGTTAGACCTACCTCCAAGAGATGGTTTTTGAGAATAGTCCAAGTGACCATGAAACATGATCCATTCGATGCCATGTAGGAATCCATGTAGACTTTACATCCATCTTGCATTCACATACTCCGTTGGTCCCTCAAGCGTAGTGTGAAGCGAACTTGGACCGGCTCCGCCTTTTCCACCAATGAGAGTGCTTGAAGTGTAATGGTCACGGGCTCTCAATCTCGTGTGTGAAGTGGCCCTAAGGGGGAGTGGACTAGGCTTGACCATAGGAAGCCAACAACATGATGGTTGATCATGCAATTAGGGGTTGTCCCACAAAGAGTAACTTAATTGCACATGCAAATATCCACATTGAGCCCCGAGTTTGTCAAGGACGATATTTCTAATTTAAGTCAAACCAAACTTCATCAATTTCCATGTAATACCAAGCATGGATCGTACATGGCCCATTTTGAGATACTTCCAATTTGGGAATTTTCACCATGGTGGGGGGCACTCTTTCGATAGTACATTAAATATTGTATTTAGTGTCACCGTTTCTATGATTTGTCTTGCTCGATTCTAATTGTAAACCGTCCATGTAGTGTCACCAACACTCAATGTGAACCTAACATTATTTCTCACTCCTTCTTAGAGAAAAAGGGGCATTATAGATTCACAGTGTTGCAATTATTGTTGCTGACCAAGCAAATTTTCATCCAAAATTCAATCAAGTACTATCATCCCAACTTATTCTTAGTATCCAATAAAGTTTGGTATAGTGTGCTTCATGTGATGAAATATTGTCATAAATGATTGAAATTTAGATGGAAAATTCACTTAGTAAGCGATTGTAGTTGCAACATTGTAAATCTCTAATGCCCAATTTTTTTTACAAGAACTGAAAAATCATGTTAGGTTTGCATTTTGTGTTGGTGACACTACACGGCCTCTTTGCAATTTAGTATTGAGCAAGACAAATAAAATTAGTGACACTAAATACAATATTTAGGGTAGTGGTAGTGCATAAGTGGCATGACCCACCTAACAATGTAGGCTTGCCACCCTCAAAGCCTACAATGTGGATAATCAAGAAGAGTTTTGAGCCTAATCGCTTGTATTGTGGTCTTGATGGGACCATGGCACCATGCGGAATGGGCTAGAGGATTTCATGGTATCTATGTAAACCCATCCATTACGAAAGTGAAAAACGTAGTGGTTCATTTTATAGCATATAAGTAAATAGTTATGGAGGATGTTTCACCCTAGAAATAGCATTAGAGACCTTGAACTAGTTATGAAGGATGTTTCACCCTGGAAATAGTATGAGAGATGGAGCATGGAATTTAGTAAAAACAAGTCCCCTATAATGTTGAGGGCCACTTCAATGCCATTTGTCTCCATTGGACTAAGGGCCAAGTTCCATGTACCGGTCCCGGTCTGTTTTTCCGATGGGTGAGAAACGGGTGACATCATCCAAAAAATGGGTGATGTCACCCGTTTTTTGGAAGGGTACTTCTATGTGGGGTGCCGGTTTATTGGGATTTCCTACTTTCTAACTAAATTTGGTGATACGTAAGACATGACACTTTATGAAGGTGACCGGCAATGGAGGTCATCCTCATTGAACTTTTCATATTTGATTTGCACATCAATTTCCATACCCCTAATTGATAATTTAATTATCAATATAACTACTACATAAAATGAAATAATTATGTGTTTATTTTAAGGGAATTTAACTGTAACACCTAAATGATACCAAAATAATATTATTATATAAATAATATTTTTAATTGTTGAAATTTAGTTTCTATAAAATATCATAAAATACCCTAGGTGACCGGCCGATCCGGTCACCATAGCTCTCTAACCGGCACATGTCCTTCACGTTACCATTAGGACCGCCGGTCCTTTGGCACCCGTTCTTCCACAACACAAAATGTGGGACACCCATCCATGGGGGGTACCGGTCCTTGGGTGATAGGGATGGGCACATGGCACCACCCTCTTTTCACCGGCCCACCCATTTATTTAAAAAAAAACGGACCGGGACCGGTACATGGAACTTGGCCCTAATTCAAGGTCTCTAATGTTATTTACAAAGTGAAACATCCTCCAAAACTATTTATTTATATGTTATAAAATGAACCACTACCATTTTCACCTTCGCAATGGATGGGTTTACGTAGATACCACGAAATTCTCTAGCCCAGTCCGCATGGTGCCTTGGTCGCATCAAGACCACAATACATGAGTTTAGGCTTAAAACTCTTCTTGCATCTATCTACAATGGGTGAGTTACATAGACATCATGGACCCTTGAGTCATATGGAATTCTTGCATATTGTGTACCTCTCATTCATCCAATTGATATGCCAAGAATTGTCAATATCTTGGAAATTTCCTTTCATCTAAGGTAACTTCACACCAAAATTGTTCTTAAACAACTACACTAAATATTCCCATTAGTGTGGGTAAAAAATTAGCGTGGAACTAGTTAACGTGGGCCACTCTAATGGTCTGGCTGGGATGGAAACCACGTGGGTCAAAGACCCTAGGTCTTCCCCTCAATCTTCCTTGAGACTTCCGACCAACACCAAGTTACATGAAATAAAAATATCCATCTTGCATCAAAAGTAGCATAGAATGTATTATGCACTCACATCAATTTCTTATTAAATAGGTGATCTGACCCACACTAATTTTAGAATAGAGATTTCACGTGGGTTGAAAATTAACGTGGTTGATTTCTTTCCTAATTAAGATAATTTTTTTGGCCAACACTAGTAGGACTATTTAGTGTACCAACGTATTTAGTGAAAACATGATTGGTATGCTCCTTCCTCCATTTCCGATAGGCACAACTCCATTTTTAGCTACATTGATATGTGCAATTAGGTTGTCTTTGCAAATAGGTTGCCCCTTTACCCACGCAAATTACCTTGAGTCAAAATTGGATCACAATATAAAAATAATTTGTGACTTTTGTAATCATGGTAACAAATACCCAAAATAGTGTGGACTGTCGATATAAATTAGCGTGGGGCAACCTAATTGCAAATATCGGCATAGAAGTGAGTGATTCACATTGGTGACTCATCATGTGAGCAAGTTCCAATGTGCATAGGGAGTGAGGAGTGACATCCTAAGTACTACTCTAAACATTGTATTTAGTGTCACCAATTCTATTTGTCTTGCTTAACATTGATTGTAACCCACCCGTGTAGTGCCACTAATACGAAATGCAAACCTAACTTTTATTTGGTAGTCCTCGTAAAAAAAACTCTGTGCCTTATAGATCTTCAATCTTGCAAATACTGTCACTTACTAAATGATTTGCTAACAAAATTTCAATCATCCATGACAATATTTCATTACAAAAATATAAGGATGCTTAATATACCCAAAGAAGCTAGCAAACAAGAACATGGACGTAACCGCACATCAACAACCCCACAGAGTAGGCAAAGTTTTGGAAGTGGATGAATTGAAAGTAATTTGGGATGATAATACTTGTAAACTACTCCCTCCGTCCCAAAATGATTGTCCGTGTTCCTAACTTTGGTGAGATTAAGGCCCGTTGACCATTGACCGAGTAATTGTGAGTATGACTCTTAAAATAGAAAACAACAACTACTCTGAAACACCTCCCGCAGTAGCGGTGTTGAAAGACTTCTTGATGGTGAAAGTTTGGCGCAAAAATATTTGACTTTGAACTTCACATTTCTGCCCGAGCAGATAAACCAGACAATCATTTTGGGACAATAAAATCCCGGGAGGTAAGACAATCATTTTGGGACGGAGGGAGTAATTCATAAGAAGTGTCATTGGAAAAGTTATCACAATGACATAAAAAACCATATGATGCTAAATACAATTTTTAGTGTAGCACTTTCGGTTGGCATGGCCTTTTTGAACACGACAACTATGTACAAAACACACACGTATCTTCAATATCTTTGAATACCTTGTTCAAAATTTGGGGTTTAAAATAAAGTGATAAGTTGTGATAATATCAAATCCTATAGTAGTATCTAAGTTAGTCATGATAGCTCAATGCGTGCTAAATGGGTTTGGTGTGGAGCTTGGTGTAACCACTACACCCCCCACTACATTAAATATCTTATTTAGTGCGGTGCCGATGAAGATGTATTTCCCAACAAACTTAACCCCCAAATGCCGCGTAAGGCTTTTCAACAATTTTGAGATAGGTTATAAAAAGAATGTTCATCTTTTTAGAAGATAGGATTTTTCTTAGTGATCAATTCCCACATCTTTCAATATATATGTACATAGTCTCTCCAAGGACTTATCGGATTAATTCTTGTATCGTGCCAACGTTGTATTTCTCTAAGTGTTTACTCTATTTCTTTGGTGACCCTTAACTCTAGGAGGGGTTGACGATATTTATTTGGACATTTTTGAAAAGGTTGTTTGAAAATATCTCATAACTATGAATTGGATTAATTTGGGTAATTTTTTCATAATTTTCTAATGTTTAAGTGTAACGTGCTTTAAAAACATGCAAGGAAATGTCACCTGTATTTATTTATTATTTATCTTTGCTATTTATGATTCAAACTAGACTCTTTTGTCTGCAAGATTAGAGGACTCCATCTTGGGAGATCTACTAGTTAGAGCACTTAACTCACCCCAGAGGCATGGAGGGAGAGCCAATTAAGTATATGCTTGAGGACTAGTTGAAGGGGGCTTCAACTCTCAGTTCCTACAAGAGTACATAAGGCTCTAGGTTTGGTGGATCATGCCTCTTATTACTTCTCTATTTTTGAGAGATGGTACATTGGTATCAACGCTCCAAGCTCTTGTACCTTGGTGTCTTGGGTGTTGTTCCTTTTCCATTGCATAACATTTGTGTTTCGAGTTGGGGAGACAAATAGAGTTATTTCACAAAGGAAGGTGACGATTTTGTTGCTTTTTGAAGTACAAAAAGAATAGCGTTTAGTTTTATTTTGGTTCAAGAGAGGCAAGAGGAGCGTTGAAGGCATGTACTACCTTGTTTAATATTCTCGCAACATGCAATGTAATTTCTTGCGGAGGGCGTGGGAGGAGCACCATGCAAGAGGGAGACTAGGAGTTGGCCCAATAAATATTTTCAGGAAGGGGTTGGTTGGTGAAAATTTTGAAGAGCGCTCAAAGTGCACAAGGTACGTTCGTGCATGGGGTTGGCTAACATTTGGTGCACGTCAACACCCATGCATGATACCCGATGGACCCCATACCCTAGATACTAGGGTTGATACCCGGTCCAAGGAGAGTACCTAAGCCGATACCCGGACTTGCCTCCATACCCGGGTCCAAAATTGATATTCAACACTACCGCAATACCCGATTCAACTCACTGATATCCACGCCAAAGTGATGCCTTGTTTTGGTTGTATTTGGGCATTTATTGGACGAGCAAGTCACATTCATATTGTTCACATAGAAGAAATGGAATATTGTGAAGGTAAGTTGATCGATGACTATGATCTGTTTGTGATGTTAAGGTAGCGGGGCACATTCCCGCTCGGGTCCTTAAACCGCTCACTAGACCTATCCAAACAAGAGGTACATTATAGCTTCCAACCTCAAATTTCTATGTAATCATGGTGTACATTTTTGGGGTGAGTGGTTTTGGGTACCCCTATGAGTTCTCCATCCAAAATTCATAACTAATTCAATATTAATCCAAAATTAATTATTCCAATTGGTCCAATTTCCAATGTACTTTGCACATCTTCCAAGATTGATTCCCCCTTAATAACTCTCCAATGAACATGCCAATCTGAAATTCAAGCGGGAATGTGCCCCGCTACCTTAGAACCAATTATGAGAAGCTCAAAACTTTCACAGAGAAGCTCGAAGATGGCCAAAATTCCCAAGGATTAAAAGTTTCATTTCTTGGAAATAGTGCAAGGAGCTGAAAAGGGTTAATTCGTTGATGGATCAACGAATCCTGAAAAGATCAAAGTGCACTCTAAAATGACAATTTTGGTGTAGGTGGCCTATTCAAAAGTTTCTCATTGCAAATCTCATTCCGCGGGTTAGTTGGATCAACAAAGCCTCCACTTATTTGGAGACTATTGTGGCCCATCATTGGGACATGTTGGCAAAAGAGCTACATATAGTTGATGGGAAAGATCCATTGGATTGGCCAACATTTCAAGGAAGCTCTATCCGTTCTTATAGGAGTGTTAATTCAAAGATGGTTGCACATAACAAGCTCCGCCTTTTTTTACATAAAGGATATCTGGAAGAGTACACTAATGAGTTTCAACATTTGCGCTCCCGCATTACTAAGTTTCCTATCTCCACTACATTGTTATGGTATCTAGTGTCACGTACACTATTTGCGAAGGGCCTAAACTAGATGCCTAGAGGTATCAAAGTGTCATGCCTCTTAATTGCAATATGATTCCAATCTTCAACATAAGTAACTTCTTTAAGTGAAAAAATATCTACATTATGACATTTAGAGTAGCACATTCGGATACTTTAGATGATAGTCTTGCATTTTAGTTTGCAAGGGGAAGATATTCTTGAGTGTACCAATGGCAAGTGTCATGTTTTACAATTTAGTATGCAAGAGGGAGATATTCTTGAGCATACTAATGGCAAGTGTCATATGTGTACATTATAGCCAACTTGTAGACCATTGTGGAACATAGACATCCACCTCATAACACTAATGAACATACTTATGCCAAGATATTAGTAAGCGCACTTGAACGCCAAGTGTCATGAGACGACACTTATGATGAAGTTGTTAATCATCAATGTAACCTAGCACATGCCTCAAAATAGGGTAAGTGACACTTTTACGCATGTGACACTAAATACTACAAACGGCGTAGTGATAAGGTGGAAAACTTTCTCGTGGGGCTCAAAGAAGATGTTAAAAAAAAAGTCTTGGTGGATCTAAAAGGAGATGGTGGTCCTTGGGAGGACATCAAGCGGCTCATGTACTATGCAGTCACCATTGAAGCCACTTATGCTCAAACTACAAAAGGGAAAGAGGACACCAAATATCGATTCGACACAATGCATCCAAAGGGACATGTTAGTTGTAGACCTATGCGTGGAAAGAAGAGTTGTCAATCACACTCCCACCAATCTAGCTTTTACAAGAAGGATGAAATTTCAAAGGAGCGGTCCACAAAGAATGCAAACATGAAGGATGGACGTTATTTTTTTGCCATGAGGAAGGTCAATATTGCTTGTAAATGTCCTTATAATGAGGACTCGGCACCCAAGACTTTAGATAAAACAAAGAAGTCTTTTCCCAAGTCCAGCACTTAGACAATGGACTAGTGTCTGGAAGGTCAAGTTTTGGAACGATAAATTAATTCAAATGTGCTAGAAGTTATCCAAAGTAAAGTCAATAAGCAAATTGATGTAATTGTGTGTGATATTTTGAATAAAGACATCATTTTGCCAACTCCGTTTACTCCCACTAAACATTGTCTATGATGAAAACTCTAACTTATTTGGGATTTGTTTATTAATTATTCCCTCACTGGAGGATTTGCAAATTTTATTAAGAGTCAATTTCCTTGGTAAAAAAGAAGTATTGTATAATACCAAAGCATTTAAAAAAAAACATAAAGCAAAGTACCTTAAGAAAAATTTAACATAGTTGTAATTGTTGCAGGGGCCATTCACTGTTGGGGTACTACTTTTGGGCGTCTAACGGAAAATGGATTTTTTTGGATAACTTCACATGCTTGGTATGCTTAGTTTTGTATTGTGAAGCATATTTTGGATCATACCTACATTTCATACTCCATATCGAGTACACTGACAAAGTTAATTTAGAAGGAATAGGGTCATCTAAGATATCCTTTTGATTCCTTAAAGGACATTCAGGAGTGTTGTCTTAATTGTTCACCGTAGGATCAAGGAATGAAAAGGACAACAAGAATCAATCAAAACGATCCCAAATTTTTTCCTCACAATCATCATTCAAGTGTGTACCAATAGAACCAAGTATGTATTGAATACCAATTGCCCAATTTTACATGAGGCACCAAACATGGCCAAAAATACATATAATTATGGCCACACGTAAAAGGAATGTCTAGTATTAGAATTGGACAAAAAAATTATATGAACGGACACATGACACTTATAGCAAGGTACTAAGATGCAAAACATGAAATAATTGACCTCCAATGCACACCTAAATAGCAAAAAAATGCCATTGATGTGGCCTAGGGTTTAGGACTTAGGGTGATTATTAAATAATAATAAAAATCTTTCTTGATAAAGCTTATGAACTATCTACTTATTTATGTAAAATTTATTGATCAAATAATAGTAAATCATGATAGAAACCAAGATCAATGCGACATAGTCCTTAAGTCCTTTGTCCCAAAAGTAGTACCTCAACCGTGAATGCCCCCTGCATCAAATCTTATTTAATTCAAAACTAAGGTGAGTATATTTGGATGAGGCTAGGCAACATATTTTGAATAATTCACTCTATCATCTCAATTGATGATGAACTTCTCATGGCAAGTAGCTCATTAAAATGAATGTTTTTAATGGATAGTTTTACATCACATTATTTTGTGAGTTTTGATTTAGCTAATACCTTGGGGTTGAATGTAAAGAAGGGCAATAACACTTTAATATTAGGCAATGATGATCAAGTTCCAACAAATGGGCATATTAATGTCCATGCTAAGATACAACAATATTAGAGTCAAAACAATTGCCTTATCTCCACGGGGAGGTCACTTCATTGTCAAGTTGACACCACGTGCGGACAAAGTTTGCTACCCCTATATTACATGCCATATATAATTTTAAAATTTATGATATTTTTTCTACATATACATAACCATTGATAGTATCTTTCATATATATTTTTTGAAATTTTTAGTCATCTTTATTTTTTGAAATAAATGTTTTAGTTCAATTCTGTGTCATTCTAGTTAGAAACGGTATGTTTTATGAAAAAAACAAATCATCAAATTTAGTTACCACTTTTACCTATGTCATAGGTACTGTGTATATCTACTCATGAAAAAAAATTGATAAAATTTTGACCCATTTTGGTGGTGCAACTTACCAAAAGAAGATTTTTTTGGTCGCACGTGGTGTTCAACTTGATAATGGAGTGATCTACCCGTGCTTATCTCTAAGTTAAGTGACTTGATATTGGGCCACGACTGGCTAGTACAACACAAGGCACGCTTGGATTTTTCATTCTAAATGTTGCGTGTTTTATAAGGGCCATTGTAAAATGATTGTGTGCATGGACCTAGTGTGTAAAGTTAGAATCCAAATCCCCATAAATTCACTGCCATGCAATTCAAACGGTCAATTCGGAAGGGAACAACCTTGTTCCTAGTTTAATTGACTTTGACTAAAGAGGACGTAGAGGACACAATGGCACCACCTTATGTCTAAGCATTGGAGGAATTTGCTAATGCGTTTCAACCTTTACCAAGTGGATTCCCTCTTCTTGTAAGATTTGCTAACGGAGTATAGCTTCTACTCTAAATCCAATAAGCATGTTACAATCATTGGAGTCTCTAACATGAATTTGGAGGTGGTCAACATGGATTTTATCTTTGGTTTGACACCTTCTACTCATGGTTAAAATGCCATCAATTTTTGTGTGAATAAGTTGTCCAAAATAGCCCATCATCAGAGAAATAATGAACTTAGGTAGGGGCCCCAAATCTTAAAAGGCATTGGTATTCAATTTTATTTTTATTTTTTTAAAGGAACTCGGCAAGGCCTAATGTCCAATGAAACACCATGTCATAACATGAGGGTATCGCAACCAATAAGGGCTTTTGGGGGATTGCAACCCACTCTTGCCCTGCCGGTGATTTGAGTGGCGGGAGAGCTTCCCAAGAGATATGTAATCCAAGAAGAGCATGACCCAACCCATTTCTTGTGGTAGGGGTTTTACAATAATAATTGGTTTTTGAATATTTGGGCGAGGGTGAGAGAGTCTTTTCTTGACTCTGTTATTTTTCTAATGTTTATGCCAACCACAACATGCGTTACTACTAAAGCAACGGCAAGGTTACTTCGTGATCATGTGTATAAACTTCATGATCTACTCAAAGTAATCATAAGCTACAAGGACGCGAGAGTCACCAATAGGTTTTGGAAAGCATTGCATGGTCTTTTGGGGAAAAAATTGGCTATGTCCATTGCATTTCATCCTCAAACTGATGGACAAATGAAATGGATAACCTGCATCATTGAGGACACGTTGTGACATTATGTAAATCGAGAGAAGCATGATTGGGATGAATTCCTTACTAGGGTATAATGACTCCTGGCAAAAGTCTATTCATAATACTCCATAGATTAGCATCCCGTGACACCAATTAATGGGATCAGCAGGTGTCATTTCCATGTTGCAAAGAATTTTGTTGAGCATATGTCTAATGTAATTGGCCAAACATTCCAATTCCAAGTCGGAAGACATGTTTACACGTCATGGTGATAAGCGTGACCATAAAGCCCCAGCTGTGCATAAACGTTTGAGGCGAAAGGTAGCTAAAGGGTAGGCATATTTTTGTTTTTTTTAGGCTTGCACATATGTTGTAAATGGGGCTTTATTATTTAATTGTCTTGCCCTACAAGTGACATGGAGCATGGGTACAAATACATATGCCATGGCTTGGTTTAAATTAAGTGATCATCTTGATTATTTTTTTGATGCACTACAGTTTGGGGTTTGCAGTGCACGACCACAAACATACATTTCTAAGCGGCGAGGTGTGTCAAGTGTACCTATCTATTAGTTACCTTGGATGTCTTTAATTCCAACTAGACTCTACTATTTGCAAGACTAGAGGACTCCACCTTGGGAGATCTAACAGTATTAAAAGGCAAAGAGGAGTTGCCCACTGGTTGGGACTATGGTGCTACATGATATTCTCACCTTATAAGTAATGACCATTAGTTAAGAGCACTTAACTCACCCCAAAGGCATGGAGGGAGTGCCGGTTAACTATAGCACACTTTTGAACTTGTTTATAGACTTCAACCTTGTGTCATGGTTAATGGCTTGATAATCCTCATTCAACGATATGGGTGGGAAATATACTGCTAAACCTATTACAACTGTCCAATTCGCTTTTGATCTAGCTCATCATACTTGACAACTTCTCATCTGGTGCAGTGGTAAACACTACAATAATACCTCTTATTTCCTCTCTAATTTTGAGAAACGTAACATGAAAAGATGATCATATGTGTCAGATATTGTCATTTGTGTTAATATTCTTTGATATCAATAACACTCCCACTCCTTAGTGAGTGTGGTGTACCTAACTTTGACAATCCATTACAGCTAAATAATTGGCCACATTGTGATGAGGTGTGTACTTTATTTAACACCCTTGAAAAAAAATTGAAAAAATCCAAATCGCATCGGAGCTAACCTTGTCAAGGTGAAAAAGAAACCCAAAAATAGTCACTTAGGTGTTAGGGTTTTAAATTTATATTATTCTACCAATACATTCCATGAAGATAATAGTTTTGATTCCTACACACATACAAGGCTACTTATGCCTGCACTTATGCATACGGAATGTGGAAGAATAGTAAGTGCATCAAATGGATTGAATGTGATAGATGGCAATTTGCAGTGGCTCCTTATCAAGTTTATGTATACTTTGCAATATGTGGTGGGGGAGTAGAAAATCATTTGGAGAAGAGAAAGAGAGATACTCATAGAACATATCATTCAGAAGCCAAAAAGGTTTCTTTAAGATAATTGGATGGTTATTGCAAACTTCAAATGGATTGGCAACTATGGTATTATCATAATCAATTCTACGTATTCTACTGTAGGATCCTATCATACAATTCTATCACTATGATTGAATTCAACATGTTTTACTTCAGGACTTGGACCAAGCCCAATGTTAAATATCAATTTGATGATAACTATTTACAACGTACAAAAACTCACATGAAAAAAGGAAATAAATGTAAACGCTATAATTAGGAATGTCACAAAGATATAGTAACATGATATGCTTTCATAACATACAATAATCTTTGAATGTCGCAATATCCCTATATACCTAAGCAAACACACATGTAGTAGAAGGCTTGTAAATCATCAATTTGTAGACTTTACATGCACATATTGTATGGTAGTAGAATGACACGGACTAGGAGTTTTAGGCATTTGTTAAAATCTAGTATAAAAGCCCTCCAACACACACTCCAACTACCCCTATTAAAGAAATCCACATTGTAAGAATTCCGACACCTACCTTTTTAAGGCATGGTAGGACCAATTTCCCTAAACCCAAGATAAGTCCCGGTCTTTGTACCCAATAGCTAGGGAAGGTGAGATGTGAGGATAGGGGTTGATTTCAAGACCCTCATTGAATGGTGTTTAGAGTGGGTCGTTTGTTAGGAATAGGTAAACCTATCTTGCTTTGAGAATGTTCATTTACCAATGACTCTAGTTTTGAGCTTTGAGGTGAGAGGGAATTATCACATACGAGTGTATCTCTCATCCGTCCAACACAAACACTTGACCTCCCTAGATAGGTTTGTGGCCGATTTATCTCAGATGACTTGGACTAAACTAATTCATAGTCTTCAAAATCAGTTATGGACTTCCAAGTATTGCGCTGCATGCACTTCCACTTGCCTTGAGGTAAATAAGAATCTAACATCTACTTCTAATGTAAGATGAATGTAAGGATCATACGTCAATATAAACAAACAAACAAATAAATAACCAACGTTGGGCAATCCGACGTGAATTTGAGTTCATTGGCCCTAACCTGCTCAAGAATCCTCTTGGTGCAGGGTGGGGTTTACTGCCTACCTTGCGGTGAGTGGGCTCTTACCTACCTACCTACCTACCTACCTTCTTCTTCTTCTTCTTCTTTTTTCTGTCAAGGAAAGAGAAGATTTCACAGCGGGAATCGAAGCACTAACCACTCCATTCGAAAATGGGTACCTCTCCACTACCACCTGATAATTTAGGGTCGTCTCGGACCTCAATATAAACTTAAGTTGAGCGCATCAACAAATTCAAATGAGGAGCATGAGCAATGACATTATGGATTTTGAAATGCAGATGAATGTCTTTTGGATCCTCAAAGTGTTTCTTGTAGATTTCCTTTCAGATTTTCACGTTTCATGCTTGCATATTTAGGCATGCATTGGGCACCATTTAGGCACGGGTAGATCACTTAGTGCATTTTAAAAACGACGTGCGGCATAATATAGAGAGGATTAAAATCATTTGAAATAAAAATTATAAAGGAATTCCAAATAATGAAGGGGCCATTAAATGTAGACAATCCCATTATAAGTAAGTTAGATGGACATAAAACGTGGGCCATTATTTTTTGTAAAATTAATATAGGGGCTGAAGATAAGGATCCTAGAAGGTAAGTTTAGTATGGTATGTAAATGGGTCAACATTTTGTAAACCGCATGTTGTGTTTGTGAACACACCAACACTTTTCCTTTGTTTCCACCCTTACCCTATTTGTGGTGTACTTGGGGTTATTTTGTACGCGTTGTAACATTGTGGACTCCACCCTAAATTGTAAATTCTAAACCCACTTTACTATGCTTTGTATTTTTGGTCACTTGCATTGCAATGACCGCTATGGTATTTGTGCTGGCATCTCCTATGTGTTTTCATCATAATAGTGTTTGCAATGATATTACTTTGCTATGGTCTCTTATGTGTTTTCTTCATAACTCTGTTTGCAATGGTATTATTGTTTGCACCCTTCTTTGTTTCCATGCTTTCCCTCAACACTCGTCAATTGCATTAGGAAGTAGATTAGCTTTCATTACTTAAAAGGAATATAGAGTACAAAAAATTGCAGTGACTTGAACAATATAAGTAATGGAAGGGTGCAAACAAATGGGCCATTTTTTAAATTTAAGTAATTATAGGGAGGCTTTAATTCAACCCTTGAAGGTAAATAGCCCCAAAACAAAAAACCCCCAGCCGCACGTGGTGCACAAAAATGCCTTAGAGTGATCTACCCATGCATTTAGGACTAAGGTAAAAGGGCCCTATGACGGACACTTTGAGCACAAGATTCCTATACATTACACAAATAATGCTCAAAGATTTTTGGGGGATTAGCATTATATTATGAGCACGGTGACATTGAGATCACATGACTCATAGCATATCTCATTTATTTACAGACAATCAAATTCATAGAAATTATTTGAGCTTTATGACATTAATTATAGTGAATAATGCAGGCCACACTATTGAGCTTATTTCCACATTAAAAACATTGGCAATATTATTGTGGGTGCACATAATCTACCAACCCATGGTGTTTAACATCAACTCAAGGCTCATGTTCAAGGTTACAGATTTTGTAATGGATACAAAAAAAAGAAGGTGCTTCCAACTTTCTAGGGAAGGCGGTGGATATATCACGGGGACATGACATGCTAAATTCACTAGGGTTGCACATTATTTTCATGTGTGATGGTGTATATTGTGGGCCACACTATAGGGCTACCCATGGTAAGTCACACTATACATTTGCCCATAGGCTTTACAATGATCATTGTAGTTTGTTCATGGGGTGCAAGTTGGGATGTGGTTTCATGGTTGGGACCACATGTAGTTCGGTGCGATGTTGCAATTGCATGCCTTTACAAATAGTGTTGTGGGTCCTAGTTTTGCATAAAGTGATTTCCCTCACCACACTCACTTGTACTTAATGTCGTCACTCTACATCTTTCAATCTTGTAGTTGTGATAGTGTTGAGTCCACATATGAATGCAACTGCTCAAAATCTTTGATGTTGACTATATATATTGCTACAATAAAGATATTGCAAGTACAAATATTGGGCGAGCATAACATTATTAAGCAGTGTCTGTTCGTTATGTGGGCCCTAAGAATATAACCATGGGATGCTAGGAGCTCAATTTTAAGCTAAGACCCCTTGCATGAACATCCCATGATTATACTCTCAGGACCCACAAAATGAACACATACTACTTAATAATGTTATGACCACATATTGTGTTGTCAATAATATAACAAATTAAATGAAATTAGTTGATTCACACATTCACTATGCACTAGCCCACATGACATAATAGATTTTCATCCCACCACAAATTGGGTCTGCAACAACTAACATAAATATTATAAAACCGCATCATGAACTCCATACCAACATGCCGCAAATTTAAATTGTAGAGAATGTGGTAGCTAATAATAGAGTCTCTTTTCACACATCACGAATCACGACAAGACTCAAATAACCCTATGGGGTTTGCTTACCACGTAAGTAATGGTAGCTATCTATACAAGAGATGGAATCAATAGGGGAATTGGGCACATCTACCTTAGCATTTGAAGAGCCATGTACCTATACCTTTTACTATGTCATACCAAGGTAGATGTGTCTAACTCAGTTGCATATTTGGATCATACACCTATACTTGAGTTGTATGTGATCAGATGTGACTCCATGAGTGGATACCAGAAAGACATGTGTTTTAAAGAGTTTGGATTACATGCCCAAAACATGATACCCATCGTAAACTCAATGGTCAACAAAATTGAGTCACATGTGTGACCATTTAATGAGCGCAAGAATCTTCACTTTGATAACAAAGTAGATATTCATATAAGCTCCTAAATTTTTGAGGAAAGCAGCTATGGCCTCAATATGGGAGTTGCTACCTATCTCGTTACTAATCATGTATTTCATATATTCCTTGGAGAAGTGTGCTAGTTGGAAAAAGTAACCATTTTAGACCCATTAACCTCACAACTTGTGACGAGTTCGCAATTGCAATTCCAAGGAGAGAAGAAAACACCTGCACAAGGAATCCATGATAGGAAATCTAGATGACAAAGTGCAGTTTCAATCTTTGACAGCTTGCGAAGGTGAGTATGGAGGAATTGAAAACTTAAGAGATACAATGTCCGGGGAGATTTTTGGGCATAATCAGTTGAGATCCTTGTGTTTCCAAGTCCTACCAGTTACATGTTTTGGTTTTTCTTTATCAATGTGAGATATATTCTCTACATTCCTCTAAAATGATGGGTAATTTTCCTGAAGTCTTGAACTTCAACACGTTATCTCTCCAACTCAACCAGTTCATCTGTACCTAGCGGGCCGGTTCTCCCCATTCATTGAATAGGTATGTATCAAATATTGTTTCATGAGGAATGAGCATAAGGTGAAGTGTAACCAAAAGAAGTTGAGTAGGCGTGCACTGCATGTGTTAGCAAGAGACCTGTTCTCAGATCCCGATTTCCCAACACTTGTTTGACCACAATACACATATTCAACCTCCCAGAAATTCAGTGGCGTGCTGTCTGTGATTCATGAACAGCATGAAGCCTCATTATCCACACCTTTTTGACATGGCCGTGTGAATGGAATATTGCAAGCTGGTGCTGAGCTGCAAAAAAGTGGAGTGCAATTGAATGGTACTTGAGTAATCACCTCGCCAGAGACCTAAGATAGATGGGTCTTGAATGGTTACTGTTTCCAACTACACTAGTTCACTTCTCCAAGGATATGAAATACGCGATTAGTACAATGTGATTTAGCAGATCCAAATCGAGGCTGTGGCCACTTTCCTCAAGATTTTTGAAGATTATATGAATATCTTATTCATTATCAAAGTGAAGATTCTCATGCTCATTGAATGGTCATATAGACCCCCTCCCCTCCCCTCCCCTCCCCAAATTATGTTGACTATTGAATCTAGAATAGTTATCATATTTTGATCATGCAATCCAATCTCTTTTAAAACATGTCTTTTTGGTATTTGTTTTTGGAGCCACCCCAAACCACATACCACTCAAATAAAGGTGACCAATTAAGATAAGTAACCAAATTAGGCATGTCTACCTTAAGGTATGTAACCCTAATGTGGTTACTTCCAGCTCTACAGAAAATGTTGGCAGTTTGCATTGGATTGAAGATTATCATTTTAGGCTTCAAAAGCAGCGTCGATGTGCAAATGTTGCTAGTTGTCCAAGAAAAGATTCTCTTGCTCATTCAATGATCACATAGGCCTTCCTAATTGTGTTCATTCTTAACCTAAAATGGTGTTTAGAATAGGAGCACTTTGTCCAATCTACTGTAACACGTGTCTTTTTGGTCTCTATTCTTAATTACAACCTTGCCATATACCATTCAAATATAGGTGTCTGCTTAAGAAGAATGACCACATAAGGCCCACATACCTCAATGCGCACCTCGATAAACTTTGCCATCTTCCTTGCAGCACATTCGGAACGTACCACAAAGAGCGCGAGGTATCCCTGCGACCTGAATCCACCCATTTTTTGAGTTTCAAATCAAATTCAAGTTTGCAGAGGGGGTTCTGCTTTAGCAGATACAATTTTAATCTGCACACTGTACCATGCTGAAAATAAAGTGGCAGTAAGTTAATCTGCTGCAATTCTAACTGCATCACCCCGGTCTAAATGTGTGTGTTGGTCACGGTATCAAAAAAATTGCACTAATAACTCAACACCCAGCCATTAGTACTTGCACATGTTTGCACTTGCAGTAGTGTACATTGCAAAAACGGACAGTCACTATAATAACAGCAGCTAATCCCAAAAGCCTGTCGAGGGTGACAATTGCAGAACCACACACATCTCATTCAGAGCTTCACTGATTGCAAACCACAGGAAAGGAAATTGAGCAAAGTCTCCTCAGTATAGTAAATTCACTGTTTTCAAGATGACTCAAATCCAAGAAGCCAATGCTACATTCTGAAAGTCTTCCTCCTCAGATAACCTACCTTCCACCTTGAAAATATTCTAAAGTTCTGAATTTCATTATCTGGTTCGACGATGAGGCACTTGTCTGCCAAACAACGAATTCTTTATGTTCACATGCACCCTTTGTTCACAGCTAATCAAAGCCTTTTAATAACTCTGAACCTAATTGACTGAGGACGAAGAAGCATGCAGACCTCTCATTCAGAGGGTTAATTGATTGCACACCACAGGAAGGGAAATTGAGCGCAATCTTCTCAATATAGTATATTCATTAGCTTCAAGATGTGTCAGAGCCAAGTCGTCACTGCTAACTTACATTCTGAGGGCCTCACTCCTTGGACACCTAACTTCCACCTTGACAATTGGATCGTAGCTCTAATTTTCAATACCTGGTTCAATGATGGGGCACAAATTTATTTGCCAAACCACGAAATCATCCAGATATTCACATGATGTTTAAAGAGAGGAATAATCATCATCGCAACGTCACAGCGTGCGAGAAAGCACCAATGTACAGACCTCAAAACCCTACCACCTTACTACTGTACACATCTGGAATCTGCTGGAAAATACCTTGTGCAAAGGGGAGAAGATAGGTGGGAGCCACTTGTTAACTCAATCCCCTTGAAGCTCTAAAATTTCGATTCCAGGGGCAGATGGTGGAAGCTTAAACCCTAATTTTTTAATGGAGAAGGGGAACTGTTGAGGAATCTCTCAAAATTATAGTGCAGAATGATGATACTGATACAAATGTGTTGATGTTATGCACTCAACATGTCGAGCCTGGGCTCGAACGAAACCACATGGTCAAAAAATCGCTCCAGCCGACGGGGCAACCAGTGCCAAGCATCTCCAGCCAAGTCATAAACAAGGCCACGGAAATCGTTATTCCCAACAAAGCACACCAGGTTGCCAATTGCCTGACACTTGAAGTAGGATGACACCCAAAACTCCCTCCGAAGCTCCTCGATGATGTTTTGTGGCACCACAGCGACTTTGATCCACTCCACGGATCTCTTAGACTGCTTCAGCTCCCACAAGTGTATGGCATAGGGTTGGTTGTGGCCCGGAAACGTCCTCTCCGCAAGGAACAATCTCCCAGGCTTAACCTCAAACAGCGAAGGGCTGGCGAAAGAAAGGCCAGCAGTGATAGGTAGTTTACATTTCTCCTTCCATATACCCTCTTTGAGGTCATACGAAACGAGGCATAACCTAAACGGCCCATTCTTATGTGCCGAAATCACATAGAAACATCCGTTACAGTACACTAAAGGATCGGAGTAGCATCCATACCATTCAATCAGAGAAGTTTCCATCCTCTTCCACATCCCTACATCCGAATCATAAACCTCCGTGGTCTGTGAGGAATCATGTGTCTGCCCTACCACAATAATCTTGTAACCCTTGGTGATGGTGTCCGCCACCAGACCTACACACATGCTCTTCTTTATTCCCATCCCCGGAAGCTCCTTTGCTAAATTTGTCAAGGGGTTCCATATCACCAGAGGCTGTGTATCATCCACCGGTGCCACGCAAATCAACCCTTGTGATGATGCAAGCGAGATGCTGCTGTGCTTTGAGAAGAATGGCCTGGAAACCGCAAGGCTATGCCATTGTTTCACATTCGAGTCATAGGCAGCCATGGTTATCCATGGCGCTGTATCCTGCTTGTGGAACAGGAGTAGCCAATGCACCGGCGAGAACAGGTTCGACCATACATTCAGAAACGACTTCGAGAGTACGAGAGAGTAGAATCGCTTGCACACCACACGCATCCGGAAGATGTGCGCTATAGGGAGTCCAGCAATTATGGTGTCTTGAAGCTCCTCTGGTAAAACGGACCATATCCTGTCGTCCATCTCCTCATCATCGTAGAAAATCTTCGCGAGCTCCTTCGTCAGAACACCCACGTGCTTCGAGGGGCTAAGATTTTGCATTGCGATCCGGTGACCCTCCCCCAAACTTGTTCCACTCCACCCTTCCTTCCTTCCCCTCCCCTCCACTCCCCTCCCCTCCCCTCCCCCTTCCCTACCTTAACCTAACCTTACCTACTCTTCCTCCCTCTCGCTCATCGAATCATAATAAGTATGAAACACACACATGAGATCCCTAACCCCGAATTCTGTGCACAGAATTCAAAATAGATAAGACTTGTATGCAGCGAGATTCTTCTCCTACCTCGCCATCACCGGATCCTTCACTCCACCGAATTCCGAGGTTGTGGCGAAACCTACGTAGGCTAGCCACCCATTGTCTCTATTTCCTTTCTCCTGCGACCGTGCCAATCCTTGACCCCGAAATCCCGAAGCACCATTCTCCTCAAAATCGGCCTCAAATGACTGTTCCTAAGAGAGATAATTTAGGAATCAATCTGGAGGAGGTGTTTTTGAGCATCCAACCGTACAGTAACAATATGAGTACCTTTCTATGAGTTGTATAAAAACAAATATCAACTGTTCACATGGCAATATGAATGAGAATATAATACATATGTGAAGCTATGATGGACGGGGTAGATGATTGAAAACAAACTTTAACCCTGCTGACATCATCAAATGGATGACGGGGATGAGACCCAATCAAGATGAAGCTTTTTACATTAGGTTTCCAACTCAACTGGGAACTTTTGAAGCTTGAACGATTATTTATGTTTGCACCAAACGTGATTTTTTGAGAGCCCTTGCAATGTGTAGCACTTCGTTTTACATCTAATCTTACATATTATCTCTTAAGTAACTTCAAAAACTTCAACTACCAATCCCAACAGTAGATATCCGAAACATAAAAGAAACTAAATCCTTAAATAAGTTCATGGCTTTCCAAGTACATATGAGTGTTGCTTTCCTATCTCACACCTTTCCTAGTGTGTCACAAGGTTTAGTCCAAATCCAATGGGATTTGGGACGCTAGATGACTTTAAAAAAAATTCCACAAGGTTGCAGTTTAGTCCAAATCCAACGAAATTTGAAGTGTTGGATGCAAAATAAAATTCATCAATGCTGACAAAGTCTCACCTCCATCTAAAAAGTCAAAGGTCTCAATCGAAACAAAATCATCAAAAATTGGTCGTTTTGGCTCTCTCAGGGGTTTAGGGGTTAACCAAAATCCTTTCGAAATGCTTATTCCAATCTTCCTGGCATCTGCAAGGCTTCAACTACTGGAACTTTGACATACATACAATACATACAAAGCTAGATGTATTAATGTCGGTGTATAAACCAAACCCTGATGTTACTTTCATTTTATTTATTTATACAAAGCTAGTTGTGTGTGTGTGTATGTCATGTGTCTCCGAGGTTGTGAGTGAATCTCCGGCTTTGGTGAAGGCTTGGAGAATGGATTGTGGAGTTGCTACAATGATGCTAAATAGACCCATTGTTTGAGGAATAATGGAAAGAAGAGTGTGGATGTGGGCAGGATGAGATGGCATACATTGGTGGTATGGTAGATGGAGTCTTAAATGGTTACTCACTTCAACTAGAATATGAACTTGCAATTAAGGTTGAGTCATTTATAACCAATAAAATAAGAGAGTTTGCATCTATTTAGGAAAGGTGATAGCGGAATTTTTATTTTCTTGTGAAGAGAAACATGATTTTAAGGAGAATGCAATTTATTTTTTACATAAATTTTGAAATTGTTACAAAATTTGAGCGGAAAAGTTTAGGGTAACATACTGTAACAACCAATATATAGGTTAACCTATAACCGCTCATCTAAATGCTAATTCTTGGCTACGATAGTTGTCAGAACTCTTATGAGGGTAGTCCATCACAAGCCGCCACCACATAGAGTAGAGGCACCCATAACTGATCACTTAAGAGACTTTGCGCCAGATTTGGAGAAGTATAAGGTGGTGCAAGACTTTCCCATGTAGGAAGACAGAAATTACGAGGGATGCACATTTTTTGGTAATTTTGTCCTTCAATTGAGATTACTGTGAATTCTGGATGTCAAAATTTGGCCCGAATATCTCATGGTGGTAGTAGTTTTCACAGCGTAAAGAAATTTAATATCACTTTCATTAATTTCCCTCATGTAGTATGGCCAACCCTCACTAAATGGGGGAATCCATGTACTTAGATGGTTAACAAATTAAAAAATCATCAAGTTTGTAAGCCACTTTCCTCACATTTTTAGAGCTCATATGAATATTTTATTCATTATCAAAGTGAAGACTATTGTGCTCATTGAATGATCACATAAGTCCTCCCACTTGTTCCATGTTAAGTATAGATCTCTCTTTTAAACTCATGTCTTTTGGTATCAGTTCTTGGAGACACACTAAACCACATACCACTCAAATCAAATATAGGTTGTCCTAATAAGAAAAATAACCAAATAAGGATACTCTATATTTAGCATGACAAGGCATGGTTTAGGAGGATGAGATGGCATGGAGATTGATGATGTTATTATACGGAATACGAAAATGGATACGTACATGTATATGCTACGGGTACCGTAGATACTTGGAAGGTGGGCCAGTTACCCCCGCCTTACTTTTTGGGCAGCCCGCTGAAAAAGTATGGCAATGAGAACTTCGCACAGGGAAAAACAGATATTCATCCATGCTCTGTGGGAGCCGTGAGGTAAGTGGGGCACGCGGAGCTCCCATGACGTTCCCTTGCGTTCCCTTTGCTACCGCGCGGCTCCCCTTCGCAGGTTTTGATATCTGTATGAAATTCAGGTTTGTGGAGTTGTGCACTTTTTAGCTTTCCATTTTCCGTGAGATCTTTGTTGACACGAACAGGTTAGAGCTGAAGGATTTCAAATTTCGAGATTTACCTAGGGGTTTTGAATTCTACAAACATTATTTGGATTCACCTAGGGTTTTTGAATTCTAAGAGGCATTTGAGCAGCATTTATGTTGTGTGGAATTCACTTTTCCCGCTGGATTGTGCATGCAATGTTAGAATGCGAAATGTGAAACGCTTGTAAAATTTTGTGAAATGTTGGTGAAATTATGAAATCTTGGAGCAGGGATTTGGCTCTTGTGATTGAATGCAATCAGATATGGAGGAGCCTGTGACTATCGACAACTCAACCGGTTTGTGTTCTTGAACTTTGTAGGAAAGTTGTAATGACACTTGTGTCTGGTTTTTATTAATTTCTGGAGAGAAAACAGTCCGTATTGAAGCAATTCAAATGCAACGTGAGATGAACATGGGCTATTAATGAATTTACTGAACGAGAATTGTAATCTAGTTAGCTTGGTGACAATTTCACTGTAAGGATGTGTAGCCAAGTCACAATGTTGCTGGACAAACTGTATTGGACAGTTTGTTCTTCTCAATGCCCTAATAAGTTTTATCTTTCTCGACACCTTAACAAGGCATTTTATAAACATCATTGTAAAGAATCTTGTTAGGGTATCTTGTTAGGACAGTTTGTTCTTCTCAATCGTCCTTGTAAGCATTCGAGCACAGTTATTATTCTTGAATCACCTTGACTTTTGTTAGGTCTTCCTGGTAACTGAAAGAGGATTTCAACACATCTTGGCATTTAGTTTTTGGACACTGTGTGAATTGACTATTAGTAGACTATGAATTTCCGACGTGTTGGTTACAGCTGTTGGTTATAGGCCACAGCATTCTGAAGTCAGTGGATGTTGATTCTGATGATGGCTACTTTGATCTTCTCATCCCAACAAGCAATTATGTGTTATCACATGCAGAGATGACAAAACAATCAAGGCGACATTTTACTTGTGAAGAACGACGTGAATGCGTAACGAGATCTGGCTACTGCTTGGGACAAATGAGTACCATGACAATCCTCTTCCCCTTCTTACGCTTATCTTCCTTGTTAATCTTCCTGATCTCGGTCGTCGCTTTCCCATCTCCCTGAGCCATCTGAAAACCGCCTTCCTATGCATAAACTTCGAAATCCTATTATTCTTGTATCACACTTCCTGCCCCTCTCACACATTATTCAGCTCAATTCTCCGATGGCCTCAAAAAGCGCTACCACCTTCAATCGCGAGAGGGAGAAAGGTACTTTAACCCTAATCTCTTCCTGGTTTAAGCATTAGTAACATGCCACGGAAAAGCACCACAGAAACTGAATCACGAACTGGCTAAATGATTTTCAAAACTTTCTACTAGGATTTCGTTAGGGGATGCGTCTGCTGCCGATGTTGCTTGGGCAAACTCCCTCTCCTTCTCTCATTTGGACTCTATGTATGCTCATCGCTTCTTGTTAAGAATATCTTATTTCTGCATTGGTTGTGACAGCATGTATATGGACCACGGCCGAACGCCAAATGCCTTACCAGGGTTTTGGAATTTTTGTAGGATCTGATGGAAAGTGTGAAGCACCTGGCTGTAGAGCGTTTGCGGAGCACAAAAGAGAGTTCACTTAGGGGCCTCCTCATTCCAACAGCGCTCCGCACAATTGGTATGCATATCCAATCAATCTTCTCTATATCAGATTAGTCTACAATCAAGTTTGGAGTCTTGCATTCAGTATCCTACTCGTAATCCTCGTGAGCAGTGTGTGTGCTTTCTAGTTTTTGTAACTTGTGGCCGGGGTGGCTCTTTTGAGTTTTAATTTGTGAATTCTTGGCCTTATATTCTTTTCTTTGGACAAAATTATGTTACAACATAACTATAATAAACAAGAATGTCTAATCCTTTGTGAATTCTCCGGGCTGTGGACTCCATGGTACAAAAACCGCTCCACATTCACGTCCCATGATAATTTGTAAAATTTTATTGGAAGTCAATAGGACTAGAGATCAAATTGCACAACATATACACATGCACAAAGGCATATTAATAATGTTGGGAGTGAGATGGCCTTCTCCACACCTTGCCTTGCCTTTTATTGCTCAATTTCAACTTGGTTTATACAAACAATATGGGATAACTCCTCTCCCACTACGGACCAGCCTTGTAGGCTTATTACAACCTTATTACTTCTAATATTACATTTCTATAAATACAAGCATTCTAATGCTCCACCTTCAACACTCTCACTTTACGAATAGTCAAAGACTTGTCTTGCTATTGAGTTTTTTAGTTTCTCAACCCTATATAGAAAGGTTCTAACATTGCCCATAAGTTTCCACATATTATGTCTAATTGCTTCATTTCAACTCAAATGAGCTTCCAATATTGTCACATTGGCATGTTCCTCATCATATTGAGGTAAAATATGGCTCTTCCACCATTCTCTAAGTGGTCGCTTCTCCCTCTTTGGGTATTGTTGTTATTCGCCGAATTTTTCAAAAATAACGTTGTTATTTGCGGGTCCTTCACGTGACTCTTCAATTACAACTCCGTTACCTCCCACATGTTCGTTGTCATCTATAAATTGTCCACCACTATCAAATAAAGGTGATTTGGAAAATTCGTCCACCACCACCATAGGGCCTTCATTTCTCCCACTTGGATGCATGTCCAAATCGTTTCTAATGCTCCCACTATCTTTCATAGACAAAACATCTCTATTTTAATATTTTTCTTTGTTTTAATGCACATCAACCTATACGCCTTCGTACCTTCACAATATTCAAGAAATACACATTTGATTCATTTTGCATCGAGCTTGTTCCTCTTCTCGTCCAAAATCATTACATATAAAATGTTTTCGAAACACACGCATGTGTGTAATGCAAGGGCTCCTCTAGCTCCGCGGTTTTTTCAGATGTAATGGAGCGTAAGGGTCTCATCGGACATCGGTTTAGTGTATAAATTACATTTGCCGCCGTTTCCATCTAAAGTGATATTTCGAGTTTTTGAGCTTTGAGCATACACTTTGTCCTTGCAAGAATGATTTAATTGGCATATTCCGTTGGTTCAAGTCTTGAGACACGTGTGCTCTTAATGTCGTGTTTTATTTTTTTAAATTTCAAATATTTTTGAAATGGAGTCCCCTCAACTCATCCACCAAAACACCTTGATTTCATGCTCCAATTGTGTTTCTACAAATACTTAAAACTCTTTAAATCTCTCAAATTACTCTCCTTTGGATTTCATCATGTAAATACTCAATGTCCTTTAAAATTTATCAATGAAAGTAATAAAATCTTTTTACCCCTCTCACATATATGTTCTTCATAGGACCACAAACACCCGAATGCATAATCTTCAAGGGTTTTGTTCTTGCATTTCCTCATCATTGTCTAACTTTGCCGCATATTGTTTATCCTCTGTGCATACTTCACCAACCAATGTAAAGGTGGGACGAAAGATTTTATCTAGGTTCATATCCCTCACATGTTTTGGAGTGCATAAACACTCCTCACATTGAAATGTTCAAGTCGGTGGTGCCAAAGCTCCACTAGACCAACTACTGCACGTGAACGTACGCAATTTGGCTACAAATTCCCTTCGCATTGAGCTTTTGCAACCACGCCACTATTCGCACTTCCTACAATGCATTTCTTTACTTGAAATTGCATTTTCAATCCATTTGACAAAAAATTGCTCACCAAGAGCAAATTGGCTTGCAACTTGGACACGTGAAGCACATCCGTGATGTGAATTCTATTTGTTTTTCTTCTCATGTCAACTCTAGCAACAATGGATCTCATTTCAATAGCTCCGGCCACATCATTATTATTTAAATTCACGTTGCATAGAGAAATTACCTTGTATATATCGAATGTCATCATACAGATAGATAGATAGAAACTCCGGTCCCTTTTTAGCAAGGGGCCGGCGTGAATGAAGTGTCCGTTCGTAATGTCAAATGACCCGATGCCCACTGGACAAGGGGAAATTGGGACAATACTACTCTTCCCTTTCGAGGATGGGCACTATAATATCACACTATACTAGTTCCTAAGCTACTAGTCACTAGTGCCTTGAGGATACCGGACATGGAATCCCCCCAAAGGGCTTTGAGGTACCCATACAACAAGGTCTAAGGACCCCCCACCATAGTTGGGTGGACTAAGGTGGTGAGCACCACGCCGGCATGGGGAATAGAACCCACAACCTCCTCATTGGGGGCCATGAGCCCTAACCACCAAGCCAAGGCCCGTGGTGCCAAGTCATCATACACAAAGTTATAGGCTTTGTGGTTCCCGAATCCATGATCCTCGAATGTGTTCCGTGTTGCATTACAAATGTGAATTCATCTTCATCCTTCGTATTTTTGGCATACTCTCTTTCCTTCTTTTTTTCTTTGTAGCAAAATCGTATAATGTAGCCCGGTTTGCCACAATAAAAGCACGCCCTTACGCCTTGCTGCGAAAGTAGATCGTCCACTTTATTTTGACGCAACACCATCGATGCGTCTTCACATTGGGGCTTCTTCTTCTTGTGCTTCGATATCTTGTGCACTAAACATGCCATCACGTACTTCATTATCAACTCCTTTGTCGACATCGATTTCAAAGCAGTCATCAAGTATTCTTAGGGGGCTGGAAAATTCTCTAACAAAGTCATGATGATGTCTTATTCTCTCATGGGTACCTCCAAATGTGCGAGTTGATCCACAAATGCTTTGACCTTGTTGATGTGGTTCAACAAGTCGTCGGCTTTTTACATCTTGCACGTGAAGACTTGTGGCGAACAAAGAAGATTTTGGATAAATTTTTCATCCCATGGATATTGCAAAGGGTATTTTATGCCTCCGCAGGTCTTTTGTAACTTTGATATGTGGAAGTTTGGTTGTCTGCCAAGTTGAGGCCGGTGATGAACATGGCATTTTTTATGCACCTTTGGTATTCCTTCAACACTTTAGAATCCGCATTTGAAGGTGGAGCCTTTTCGAATTCATCTACAAGGTCCATGGAAGCCAATGCCATCTCCATGTTGAACTTCCAAAGGCTAAATATCTCTCCGTGGAACTTGTCCATGACTCTAGCCCCTTCGCTCTCAAGATATGTCATCTTATGCTCGAAGAATAAGTTTGTACTTTCAAAACTTTCAAATCAGGGCCTCAAGACCTAAAATACACCTTTAATGTATTCAATGTATGCCCTTGCTTGATGACGTTTTTTCCACTCTCAAATGAAACCTTTTGGTCCTTTTAAATTACTTAAGTTTTACCCTTTTTTTTCCAAAGTTTTCGTTTGCACATTAACTCACGTAAGTCCGACCCTAGTGCTCTTAAATGAGTCATATTTCTCTCAAAATGCAGTCTTGTACCTCAACACCTCAAATGAAGCACTTTTACCCTCAAACCAAGGAAGTTAGATGTATTTGAGGTCAAATGACAACCCTCGCTTTCAAAGGGCCTTTGAAACATTCAAAACACTCAATTATGTTCTTCTTGACCTCAAATGATAAGCCTTAATCCTCATATATGTTTTCCACACTCAAATCGCCCAAACACTCAAATATGCTCTTCTTGAGCTCAAATGGCTAGCTTATCCCTCAAATGTCCTTTCCAATACTCAAATCACTAAAACATTCAAGTATGTTCCTCTTGAGCTCAAATGACTAGCTTATCTCTCAAGTGAGTGATTCAACACTCAAATGATACAAGTCATATCCTTTCAAATTCCAAATACATTTAATGCCCTCAAAGAAGTCCTCAAACATTCAAGTCAAATTTAAATAAACCCATGACTCTCTAAATATATCATTACAACTCAATGCATTCGAATAACACCTTTTTTTTTATCTCCAATGAACCCTCTTGCATTCAAATTTTGTTCTTCCATTCAATTCCACTAAAATAAGGTTCATTTCAATTCAAAAATGATCTCGTGATGTCAAATGGACTTTTGATCTCTCAAATCATTCAAGTTAGATCTAGTTCACCACAAAAAGAAGTTTTTGCTCTCAAACATGCCCTAGAACTATCAAATCATTCAAGTTAGATCTCCTCACTTCAAATGAATCTACTCCCTTTCTAAAGTGCCTAAAGAAACTCTAATCACTCAACTCATATCTCTCACACCCCAAATGAGTCCACTTGCTCTCAAATGTGTGTTAGGACTCTCTAATTACTCAAGTTATATTTTGTTTCACTCAAATGAATGCGTTTTCTCTCAAATGTGTCATTTGCACTCTCCAATCACTCAAGTCATATGTTTTTGATCTCAAATCACATTTAATGCACTCAAAGGGATTTTAACTGCAACAAAGGGATGCAATTTCCCCTCGTCATAGGCTTTCACCAATCACGACCATCCCCATCCCTTGGTCACATTTCCATGCGCCATGGAACTTGGACGCCCTTCCTACATTCAAGTTTGAAAAGATAGTGCATTGCAAGCCAGCAACACTAACGGCGGATCACTAAAACAGAGAGCGCCAAACTCATGGATGGTTACTATGTGGTGGGAGTCAATGCCATTCCAATCGAAGTTTTGGAGTGATAATCAACATTGTGTCCAAGGAGGATATCGCATACCATGTCACAATTGGCAACATCCTACATTGCACATGCCCGGACTTCATGAAAATGCACTCTCATGCTTTGGGAAAGAAAGGGAAATGGGTGACAAACATCTTTATTATGTGTGTAGATTTTTGTGCAAGGTGAATTACGAGAGTGACAAGTTCATTCACACACTTATGTATACCTATAATAAGGTCATGCGAATACTTGAACTTATTGGTGTTGTAAAGTGTAAGCAGCGTTGCAAGTGTTGTGTTAAGCCGCATGTATAAGAGTGTCAATAAATGACATATATTGGTTTGGATTATTGTAATAAAACTCAACAATAGACTGACAACATTTTTTTTAAATCCATGATTATAGGCCCCCTTCACTCTTGCTTCATTTAATTGTTTCAAGTTTATAATTGAAAACATGCAATTAATGTAGTGCCAAATTTTGATTATGAATTCTAAACATGTGCACATGTATTAAATTTGGATTCATTGCTCATATGTTAGCACTCACTCATTGCTCACCGCTCACTACTCATTGCTCATGAAATAGCTTCCCTCTTTTGATCATGACACTATTTTGAACATTATGATTTTTGTGGCCCACACACTTTATGTTTCAATATAAGTAATTTGAAATCAAACGATAATAACAAAAAATAATAATATTGAAGATCTAATTTTGAGATTTTGCAAATGATATTATAATATTAGTGTTAGTGTATATTATTGAATGATAATGAATAACCATAATAAATTTACATCTAGAATACTAAGGGCCAGACCGCAATGCCAATTAAGGACTACTTATGTTAAGTTAGCCATAATTGGTTGAAGATGGCATAAATGGCTCCATCTTCTAGCTCTCTTCCTAATAGTACATGGCTAGAGGAGTTAAACTTAACTTGACCACATTGTTTATGGTATTTAGTGTGACTTACTAGTTGGAGTTGCAAAATGCTATAACATTTTTTTGATAATACATTTTTTTACAAAGTAAAGTCCTTTATGTGGCCTTATCTCCATATAACCTTTTTTATGTTCATTGATGGAAAAATGAAATATATAGTAAGAAGTTATAGTGTTGCATAATTCAAACTCTGAGTGACACTAAATACATAGTTGGTGTAGTTATGCGCTTGAACTTGAGTTTTGATGAAGGTGAATATTTTGCGACCATGACTAGACTAGGTATGTGCATGAACTAAAGATAAAAGGATTTTGGATAACTCATGCAAAGATACATAACTTAGCATTGCATTTATTATCCCAATTAGTGAGGAAGGGCTACTAGTGAGCGTGGGAAATGAGTGACGGTGGTACTAAAATTCTTTACCCTCTAAAATTAGTATCACCAAAAGATTTATGAAGCATTGTTCATCCCAATACTATTCATAGCAATACTATTCACTAAAAGTCCCGACACTTGGCACTATTCACTAACAAGCGTGTGTTTCCATTTTGTTTTTATAACTCCACATACACCTTAGAGGACACACTAAATTTCTTGAAATTTGTGGTTAATGATCATGTATTCATGAATTTAGTGTCACTTAGTAAGAAGTTCAACCCTCAATAACTTTCAGATTTGGATAAATAGTGTGTGCTTCGGAAATTAGTATCACCCTCATTAATTGGGATAAGCAATGAAGTTAACTTACCTTGAAGTGTGGTCACACAAATAGAAGTTAGCATTAGTTAAGCATAGACTTCTCCCTAGTACTCCTGAATATTGGATACCCCTGACTTGGTAGTATGCCTTGGGCCTTAGAAAATGTAGAATGAATTAATTGGTAAATTTAAGGAAAATAAGACAAATAATATTAAAAAAAACTCAATTAGAGCCAAATATTTAATTGACATGTGAGAATGAGGACCATAGTCAAGGAGATTGGAAACATGAAAGATTTGAAGGGACTATGCTCTAATTGGAGAAGGTGTAGCCCAGAGATTAGCACATGCATTATTATGAATAAGGAAGCTATCTTCATCACAAGAGTAGGAGTATTATTATGATCTTCATCTCAAACTTCTGAGTTTTTTTGGCAATAGTCTTAGAGAATGGATTACATTAATGTAGGATTAGAGTTTTTTCTTTTGCAAATAGGTTGATCCCATATTGTGAAGATCTGAAACTTTGTGTAAGTATTGGAAGGGGAGAGATTTCTTTGTCCATAATCCGTTCAATCATCAATTTTTAATGTGACCTTCAATTTTGAATTTATTTCGATACATTTGAGAATTAAGTTGTATGACCGTAGTCTGGAGAGTGTATATACTTCTTTTTCTTCTTAGTGATTGAAAGGAGAAGGAAAGTGTGTCTTGTTGGACTACAACTTGTTTTACTGTCCTAATTCTAACAATTACCTTTGAGATGAAAGTGGCTTAGTATTAGTTGAAACCACTCATACATTCAAATCAAGCAATTATACTAAGCAAGAAATGGATTGAGAACATGTTGATTAAGAGTGGCTAGACTAGCAAGCCAATTTTATCATCAATATTGTGAGGGATTAAGAACTAATCATAAATCATGACTTGGAAGATACTTATGAGTAGAAAGGAATGTTGATATGCTGAAGAATTGAATCAAGTAAGAAGGATTGAATAGGACTATGGAATGATTGAGCGAGGATAGAAATTGGGTTCCCCCTTTGTGACTAATGAGCAAGAGTTGCTCATCAGTCTGTAGACCAACAATACACTCTAGGAAGACTATCGCTTTCAAACCAATAAGTAGAAATTGACCCCAAAATAAACATGTTCAAGAAGCGAAGTTGTCGTTGTATTGTGTAGGAATTCTAACTAGGTATCTGCATGAAATATTGGGAGCCAGAAGTTGAAGTTAAACATATCATAGTCTCAACTGAAAGAATGAGCTTTGGTGGAATCCTTTAACCTTTGGAAGGATTGGGTGACAAAAGGTTAGGAGGGCAAAGGCCATTAATTGCCAAGGTGAAACGATTTCTAGATAGTTATTATATAGAAGAAGATAACTTGAAGGAGTGGAAAGGAATGGTATACTTGTCAAGTTAAAGTATTAAAATAATAAATAAATATAATAGTCAAAATCCACGAAGAAGAAGTCTATGGTGTTCTAACTTTGACGGTGTGTGAGATTATAGTGAGACTTGGAACATGTGTGGATGAAGTGGTTGAACATCAACAAAAGACTATAGCCTTACAATTGTGTCACATTAAAGGGGTTATTTAAAGATTATTGTCATCTTCAGTGAGAATTGAACTATCATTTCAAGTTACATTAAAATGAATTAATTAATATGAGATAATTGACTCTACCAGAGTGCCCTTAGCTTTGGTAAAGAAACTAAAAATGAGATACTTTATGCAAGATTATTGTCAATGGATGTACCTATGATTGATCATTGCACAAGGTCCAATTAAAACGAACCCACTACCAGGCTATTGACTGGGTAAATAGAGTGAGATGTGTGACAATCACAAATGCATGTACTAAAATCGAGATTTTTTTCCATATCTTGTGTTTGTATAAGTGAATGAATTGTCAACTTAAATCATAAACCACTTGAAATAAACCTGTAATTATTCTTATTAAACTTATCCGAGACCTCTAGAATACGCAAGAATCACCTTTTAAGTCTTCCCTTATTTCTTCCCTGGGTTTTTATCTTATCCAAAATCTAAACCACAAAAAGTGATATGTTGCCAATAATAAAACTGACGTGGATGGAAGACACTTCACTTTCAAGCATAAAGGAAGGCTTCTGTGTGAACTCGGATTAAAACATTCAATACAAAAGTGTCATGAATTTCCATGAAATGTCAACTTATTTAGTGAGGGTCGCTCCTTCTATGTTTAGAATGCCAATTAGGTGTACATTGAAAGTGCCAAAGAGCCAAAATAAACTCACCACTAGTTCAATAAAATTTCCGAAGCAATCATTGATACAAATTTTGAAGAGTGGGAAAATGTGTAGTAGATAAGTTAGTGCAACAATGCTGAAGTTAGTGAAATGGAAGTTGAGGGCAAGCTGAGTGCATTGGAGAAAAAGTTGGGCAGGTTATTTTTATTAAAAATTATTTAAAACCTCTTTGGGTAGGAATGGGGCTGCCCGGAAGCTGCCCGAACGTACTCACCACAGACTAGAGCAGTCGGGACAACCCAGTAACAGGGCCCCCTCCCCCTTCTCAATCTTTTGTCGGGCAGCCCATGAACAGAAATCCCAAGACACGCTTTCATCCAAATTTCTGCCCGGTCCCCCCATGATTGGCTTACGATTCATGGTGTCTATGTAAACTCATCAAATGTGGATGAAGGAGCTCTAGGGAAGAAAAAAAAGGTCCCTACAAGATTAAGGGCCGATCCATATTGACTGAAGTCTATTAGTCTCTAATGTTATTTTTGGAGTCAAATGTTCTTAAACTAGCGATTTAAAGACTATATAATAGTTCGTTGTGTTTTCATCTTCTTAATAGACGAGTTTATGTAGACACCACGAATCCCTATCCCCCATGAATGTCTTGAGAGTGTTAGTGTAAGAGCATCTCCAATGATTTTTCATAAGGTTTGTCAACATGCCACGCAACATGCTCATCCCACCCATGAAGTACATACCACTATAAGATATGTAGGCCTATAACTAACACTTCAAAATTGGGTCCAACTCCACATACACTTTTTGCAAGTGAATGGGATCGCGAATTGTCTCATTCGGTTAACAATTGTGGATCGTGAAGATTGTCATTAAGTTTGAGTGTCAAACTTGGAGTTGAGATGCAAACGTTATAAGTCTAGAACAAATTGAGGACTTTTTTTCTTTTTCTTTAAGCGATCACACAAGCTTTTCAAAGTATGTTAACTATTGAACCTAGATGGATGTCCCACCCGGGGGTGGGAGGGGTTTAACTCTTTAAGGAAGGCATTGATGCAGAATAAAAATAAAGATCAAATTGCATAAGCAAATACACATACATAAAGGCATGAGAACAATGCTTGGAGAGAGATGATCACCCTCACCCTTTACCTTGTCCTTTATTACATTTTCTCTCCTTGATTCCTACAATGCATATTATAGGATAATTCAACTCCCACTTCCCACAAACCATATGGATTTATTCAAGCCTTATTCATTCTTATATGTCTAACAATTACAATTCTATAACTACGAGCAACCTAATGCTCTATCTTCAACACTTTCATTTTGCGAGTAGTCAAAGAATTGCAGTATCATTGCCTTTGATTGTTGCCTTCCTTTAATAATAAATGCTTCATACAACTTCAAAGAATTACCAACATATACCACATTCATGCTTTCTTCACCATGTTTGGACAATATGTGGTTTTTTTACCATTCTCCAAGCGGTTGGCAATCCCTTGTGAATTATCTTTGCTCTTCTAAAGGTTGCCCCTCTTCATGAACATCTAAGTTTGGTTGTGTTTCACCATTACAAGTGTGAAATGAAGGTGTTGGCGAACACCCTTTGCTTGCAGAACCTTCTCTTGCTTCTTAAATTGCAACTTGGTTATCTCTCACTTGTTCCTCATGTTCTTCAATATCTCCACAAAGATCAATCAAAGGTGATTTTGAACATTCATCCACTCCAACCACTATAGGGACTTCATTTTTCTCACTTGGATGTATTTCCAAATCATTCCCAATACTCATCATATCCTCCACAAATGCAACATCTCTACTTTTGATAATCTTGTTGGTTTTCAAGCACATGAGTTTATATGCTTTGGAATCTTCACAATAACCAAAGAACAAACACTTGGTGTTTTTGCATTAAGCTTACTCCTCTTTTCATCGGCCACAATCACATATGCAATGCTTCCAAATACATGATGTGTGGAATACAAGGCTTCCTCCCGCTCCACATTTCTTTGGGTGTAATTATGGATGTTAATTTTTTTTATTTGACATTGATTACGTGTGTAAACCACACACCACCGCTTCTGTCCAAAATAATTTGTTGAGCTTTTGAGTATGAAACATGATCCTTGCGACCTCCATGATGGAACGATTTGTACACTTTGCCACTCCATTTTGTTGAGGCCTATACAGGTGGGATGTTTGCTTTTCAATATCATATTCTTTAAAAAAATGAAGGGAATTTCTCCGAAATGAACTCACCACTATTATCTGACAAAACTCCTTGATTTAGTCATTTGATTGCGTCTTTACAAGGATCTTGAACTCCTTGAATTTCTCCAAGTACTCTCCTTTAGACTTCAACATGTTCACCCAAACATTCCTCGAAAATTGTGAATGAAGGTGATAAAGTACCTTGCACCCTCCATGAATGATGTCCTCATGAGGCCACAAACGTTCAAATGCACAATCTCCAAAGGCTTAGTTGCTTGCCTCCCTTCATCATTGGAAAATGTTGTCTTATGTTGGTTATTCTCAATGCATGCTTTACAAACCAACAAAGATGTGGAATAAAGAATTTGCTAAGGTTCATGCCATTCACCATGCTTTGGAGTGCATGAACACTCTTTACATTTAAATGCCCAAGTCAACTATGCCAAAACTCAATTACATCATCTTTCTTCCACGATTGTGGCAAATTGACCACATCCGCTTCATGCTTCTTAATGAAGTTCATTTGGTACAAATTGCCTTCATGTAGTGATATTACAATAATTTAATCATCGGTACCTCTCACAATGCATTTATTAGGTTGAATTGAATATTCAACCCATTCGACAAAAACTTGCTTCATAAGTGCAAATTTGCTTACAACTTAAGCACATAGAAGACATATTTGATGCAAATCCCTTTGATTTTTTGTATCACTAGCACCTCAATAATAATGGATCTTATTATGATAGCTTCTACGATGCTATCATCATCCAAATGGACATTGAATGAAGAAAGTACCTCGTACATGCCAAATGTCATCTTATGAAAAGTTGTGTACTTTGTTGCTTTTGAATTCATGATCCACTTACATGAGTATGTTTCGTATTGCATTCTAAATGCGTAATCATCATCTTCTTTGTGTTATCTGTCTCTATTATTTGCCTTGTAGCAAAAACGCGCAATGTGACATGGTAAGCCACAATACTAGCACATCTTGACGTTTTTGTGCCAAGATGGTTTGCCCGCTTTGCCTTTACACAACACTATTGCGACATCATCACCTAAGGATTCATTTTGTTTCTCTTAGACATCTTGTGCATCAAACTTGTTGTCACGTACGTAATCAACTCCTTGATCGGCATCGTCTCCAAAGCGGTGATCAAGTGTTCATATGAGGGTAGTAAGCTCTCTAGCAAAGTCATGACAACATCTTTGTTTTTCATGGGTACCTCCAAACAAGTGAGCTGATCTGCAAGTGCCTTGACCTTGTTAACGTGGTCCAACAAGTCATCACCTTCTTGTATCTTATCTGTGAAGAAGTTACGACGAACAAAAAGAATGTTCAACAAGTTCTTCGTCTCATGGATGTTGCAAAAAGTCTTTTACACCTCCGTTGGTCCTTTGCAACTCTTAATGTACGTAAGTTGATTGTCCTCCAAGTTGAGCGCAATAATAGACATTGCCTTGTTGACACACCTTTCATACTCTTTCTTCATTTCTCCAAAATTTACTGTTATTAGTAAGAATTTTTTGTCTTACTCGTAGTAACCTCACTGGATGTAATGTACTATAATTTTGCCACTCCATACAAGACAAAAACTCCTATCAAGATGGAAACTCTCCCAATAAGTCTGGACGAATCACTGGTCCTAGTCTAGGCAAGGTATCATTCCGAACATCATAACTCACAATAAAAAATAATAAGAAGCCTAACAGGGATTCCTACAAGCCAAACTTTAAAGGCAACAAATACCTTTAGCTAGAGAAACTAGCAGTGCAACATACAGAGTCCAGACAGAAGGAGAGACTGACTGAAGGGCCAGTGAGGACAGCGCCCTCCGGACAGGCAGTGGCGACAGAGGCCGGTGTCGCAAAGGATCCAGCGGAGCTCTCTAAGTACCTGCCTTGAGAGCTCGTTGTCCTCCTTCCGTAGAAGAAAGCCCTCTTTCACCTACAAAATGTGCTAATTCAGTTCGGCGCACGCGGCAGGATCTCCTCACGCTGACCTCATCGTCAATTTCTGCACGCACGCATGCACACAATCACTCACTCTCTCCCTCTTCTGTGTGCTCGCGCTGCTGAATTTGCTCTCTGACTAATTCCAAGCGGCCGCAAATTCACCATCATCACTCACGCACGGTACGACTCTCACATTCTTGCAATTCGTTTTTCCTTGAATTCGTAGTGTCGACTGGCTGTCCGACGCCATTGTCGAGAGTGGTAGTGGTGACGGATCTGCAACCGGCAGTTTTTGTCCTGTTGTGGTGGGAAGGATTTTTCTTGATTTTGGTCGACGGGGCCGGGCTGTATGTTAGTGAGGGGAAAAATTATATGGATTGAAATAATTGACGTCTGGAGTTTCATGGTGCTGCTGAGAGAGTTTGAGGACTTTTTTTTGAGCGCACACCAATTCCAAGCGGCCACAATTCGTCACTCACGGTACTGTCGCAATTCTTGCGACGATTCTTTCTATTACTGAATTTGTAGTATCGGTCTGCGGCACACTGGAATGTAGGGTGAATGGCTGTCTGTCCACCGCCATTTTAGAGAAAAGTGATTGTAATGGTGATGGATCCGTAGTCGGGAGTTTATTTTGTCCTGTTAATTTTGGTTCTTTGTACGAGTAAGTTTGCCCGGGGGTGCATTTCTCCTCCTGTGTGCTGCTGCTCACTTTTCTCTCTCACCAATTCCTATTGGCCGCGAATTGATCTTCACCACGGTGTAAATAATAACTCTCATACTCTTGCGATTATTCTTTCTTTCCGTGTCTGAATTTTTAGTAGAAGTGTGCGGCACTGGAGTGTAGAGCGGAATCATGGCTGTCCGTCGCCATTTTAGACACGAGTAATTATAATGCTGACCGATCTGTGGCCGAGAGTTCTGTCCTGTTTTGGTGGAGATGATTTTGTTGATTTTGGTCCGGATTTCGGTTCTTTGTGTGAGTTTGCTCGGGGATGCATTTTCCATTGCGATTTGTGAAGGCGATGACGTGACAAGGGTTGGTTGTGGAGGTTGGGAGGTTATGGTGATGTTTTAGAGGTCAAACTGGCCGAGGACGCCAGGCTGTATGTTGTGAGGGGAAGAATGAAGAAAACAATTGATCCGTCGAGATGTGGTGAGGCGCGCCTGAGTTTTATGCTGCTGCTCAGTTTTCTCTCTTTTTTGCGTACACACCAATTTGCAAGTGGCCACAATTAGTCACTCACGATAATCTCGCATTTCTTGCGATTATTTTTTCCGTGTCTGAATTTGTAGTATCGTTCTGCGGCACTGGAGTTTAGAGCGTATGGCTGTCCATCGCCATCTTAGAGAAGAGTAATTATAATGGTGACAGATCCGTAGTCGAGAGTTTCGTCTTGTTGTGGTCATGAGAGGGAGAGGATTTTCTTGGTTTCGGTCCGGATTTTGGTTCTTGTGTGTTTCGGTGTGTTTCGCTTGAGATTTGCTGTATGTGAAAAGAAACCGTCGTCACTCCATCCCTTGTCAGTACGTTGTTTTTAAAATAAATAAAAACTTGATCCGTGACCGGTAGCAACGTTTTACTCGGCGATCGAGCAGTTATCAGTCTAGCCGTATCGTGTGTGATTTGTTCCGTTTCGAAGTTCTCATGAAAAGACTGCAAGACTTGCTTTCGCGACAGTGTTGCCAACGGTTTCGTTAACGAATCTCTCTGAATCCTGCATGCTACTACAGGTGAACGTTAAGTAAAAAGCAGAGCATCAAGATGCCACTCGAGGTTTCAACAGCGTTGGACAAGGCGCAGACCGAGTGGTATCATTTTTTACCACTATTGTCATCGCTGGCATGGGCTTCTTCACAGGTAAAGTGTTGTCTTTTCAAGTAGGTAATTCTATTTACGGCGTTAATGATTTCCTTATGTGGTCAGTGATGATGATGACATTGGAGACATTCACTCATCTGGACCCTAAGTTACCAGTTGCATTTTATTCTTTACAGATGCTTACGATCCTTTCTGCATCGCTACCGTCACAAAGCTCCTGGGGCGACTCTACTACTACGACCCCACCGTGGCGAAGCCAGGAAGTTTGCCTCTTATTAATGTAAATGCTGCTGTGAATGGAGTGGCGTTGTGCGGTACGCTGGCAGGGCAATTGTTCTTCGGGTGGCTAGGCGACAAGACGGGCAGGAAGAGAGCGTACGGAATGACGCTGTTGCTTATGATAATCTGCTCAATTGCGTCTGCGCTGTCGTTTGGTAATACAGCAAAGTTGGTGATTACCACACTTTGCTTCTTGCGGCTGTCCATTGTCCGCGACCATAATGTCGGAGTACGCGAACACCGAGACCAGGGGCGCCTTCATCGCTGCCGTGTTTGCTATGCAAGGTTTTGGAATCCTCTTCGGAGGAGCTTTAGCCATTATTGTCGCCGCCGGCTTCACCATACTTACTCCCGCGGGCCGTACAATTATTTTCCAACAAACCAAGCGATGGATGAATCATGCACACCGCAAGCTGATTTTGTGTGGCGAATCATTCTGGGTGTTGGAGCTTTGCCTGCGGCGGCCACGTTCTATTACAGAATGAAAATGCCAGAAACCGCTCGCTTTACAGCCAATGCTGCTAATGCGAAGAAAGCCGCCCTTGACATGACGAGGGTGCTGGAGGTGAATTTCGATGCTGTGGATGCCACTGCCGAGCATAGGGTACAGTATGGTCTGATTTCCAAAAGATTCGTTCGTCAACATGGCAGACAATTACTGGGTACCACATCGTGTTGGTTCCTCCTGGACATAGCATTTCTACTCTTCGAATCTGTTCCGGAAGGATATCATCTCCGCAGTGGGATGGCTTTCTGGTGCAACGAAAATGTCCGCCATTCAAGAAGTTTTTAAGATTGCCAGAGCACAAGCACTCATTTTACAATTCAACTCCAAGGACTCTTTTTTCATGACTGTTTTCATGTTCGCTTTGGCCATTCCTTATGACCACTGGTAGACGGTCAACCACACAGGCTTCGTTGCATTATATGCACTCACATTCTTTTTTTCAAACTTTGGCCCAAGTGCAACAACGTTTATTGTTCCCGCTGAGTTATTTCCAGCGAGGTTAAGGTCCACATGCCACAGTAGCTCTGCCGCTGCTGGCAACGCAGGTGCCATCGTCGGAGCTTTTGAATTCTTGTACGCTGCTCAAGATAAAGATCCAGCCAAGCGGGACTGACCTAACTACCCCGCAGGAACTGGCATGAAGTACGCTTTGATTGTGTTAGGTATCATAAATGCCTGTGGGTTTTTCTGCACTTCTTGGACCCAGAGACCGACCAAAGGTCATTGGAAGACTTGCCTGGTGAAAAGAGGAGGCAGAGGCTGACAAGAGAGCTGCAGATGCAAGGCAGAGATTGTCTGAAGTTTCGGGTGTTTGACAGCTGAGTTTATAAGTTTGGTCAATTCTCTCTTATGCTGCAAGATCATGAATATGTTGTGGATAACAGAATCTCCCTCTTGGAATGATCGAGCTCTGAAGCATATGTAGATGTTGGAAATCAATGCTATGCATGACAATATTGCAAGCTTTATACTCGCATGGCGCTTCAACAACTTGATTATCATGTGGACCTCGTCTCCAATCTGTACTCTGACATCAACAAATGAGTCACACGTGCTTGTGAACAATGAATGCACACTTGGCTTGAATAGGCGATATGCTTTCTCCATTTGTGTAGTTTTGGCGGAAGATTGAATTTTTTTCGAGGCTCAGCTGAAATTACCTTGCTGCCTTGTTCCTTCGTTGTGAGACTAGGAACACAATTGTGTGCCGCAGTGAATTTGTTCATCAACGACACTTTTGACCCCTGCCATAATTCTCCTTCACCGTTTGCAAGGGTCGAGGAATGGGGTTAATTTTAACATCTCTGAAGATTATCTTGATGTTTGAAAGGAAATCAAGGACTTGGATTCAGGTGTGTGCTCAGCCCTTCTCATATCATCAATTTGGATATGTGGAAAATTGCATCACTTGATTCATTGCTTAATTTACAAACTATGTGCTTCCAGTGTTATCCAATTGGAGTACAGATGCATTAATGGAAATACAGTGTGTGAATTAGTTTTGTGATGATGCTCCAGCAGTCTGTGGAGGTTCGACTACTTATAGATTTCGGTCCTTCTATAGTGGGTGTTTGGAAGTCGTATTTTGCCAATTTTCCATGGTCCATTTCATTTGCTACAGTTGCATTCCATCCTGGCTTCATGTTCTGTCTGGCATGCAGCATTTTAGGGATAAAGTCACTTATTTGAGAGATTTCTTAAGGGCCACTTCACACACAACACTGAAGGCCCGTGACATTGCACTTCAAGCACTCTCATTGGTGGACAAGGTGGAGCCGGTCCAAGTTCGCTTCACAATACGCTTGAGGAACCAATGGAGTAAGCAAATGCAAGATGGATGTAAAGTCTACATGGACGCATGGATACTTCTATAGGGACGGCCTTCAGACACTTTCTTTTGGGCTCTCACAATTTCACGGACATGGCTCTTGGCTCGTGTGTGCAGTGGCCCTAAGTGGTCTCTTGAAGCCTGCAGGGTACGTACCCAGATCAGTTCTTGTTTAGTTCAATTGCCATATTTGTAGCAATATGGCAATTCTAAGAATAGTAGCGTAAGAAAATAACAAACATTTCTCTTAGGCTGAATTTTGATCATTACCTAGTTGAAAATGCAACGGAAGTGAGAGGCTGGACCGTAGTATAGTACTGAAACTTGCAGTAAGTCACCTTCCTTGATGAATGAGACTGAAGGAGTCAGGAGTCAGAAGTCAGGACTGAATATTTTATTGTTTAACACGAAGAATCTGGATGAAATGGAATTTGCAAATTGAGTCTTTGGCACTTCCAAATCCTCCACGGAGGTGGGCGGTCTTGTAAGGTATGTGTGTCTTATGTGGTCACTATTCTTAATTGGACACCTACATTTGAGTGGTATATGGTAGGGCTTGTGGTTAAGAACAAAAACCCAAACATCATGTGTCACGATGAGAGTGAGTTGTGCTCAAAATAGAGAGACCATTCTAGGTTCAATGGTTAACACACTTGGGAGGACCTATGTGATCGTTTCAAGAGATTGGGTATCTACATGCTAAGCTCTTACAACTTTTGGCATGTCAACTCTGCTTCTGAAACGTGAAACCACAATCGTGGTGTTTCACAATTGCTAGTTGAATGAGACAAATTACAACCGATCCAACAACCCAAATTACATGTGGAGCTCAAAGTGCCCACAATAGGCCCACACAACTTCTCCAAAAACTGGAGTTTCATTGGAGAATATGTGTATGGTAGCATTTGGTGTAAGAGAGTGTCCAAGTGGAGTGCAATATGGAATTTAAGGGCAGTGCCCAAAAGTCCACATTTCATTCCACAATGGGCATTCTCACAAATGGAGTATTTTGGATTTTTTGGGGGGATATGTGTGCATTTTGCATGCCATAAATTATAATAGGCACAATGCATTCTCTGCTCCTAGCCTTCCATAACATTAGCTAGCGCCTTCATGGTGTTTTGTAGGCCATGGTTAAGATTCTAGAATAATGTGGATGGATCCAAATATTTGGTTAGTCTCAGCCTGAATTTGAGAGCATGCCTCCTCCCTTTCTTGGTACTTAACTAGTCTTTGGATAAATCCAAACTTTTTGGACTAAAGTTGCGGAACATATATGCTTTAATATCTCAACTATGATGCCAAATGTTTGCACATGTCATCTCTATGGTCTTTTCATATACAAGCACCTTACATAATGGTTACAATGCGAGTACAAATAACAACACTTCAAACACAAGTGTTCACGTTTCCAAAAACAACTTGCTTATTTCCGAACTCATTAAAAGTCTAGAATTACTTAAATACTAGTTACTACCAGTCAAACTCTCAATACTTGTCAGATAATCATTGCTTCCTTATCCAGCCTATCGTTTATCTTGACATGATATTTACTTTAGATGCTCCACCACCAACCAAGTCCTTATTAAAATGTGGTTAGTACCTTACTAGTCATTGCTTTCCTTGAAGCAAGCACCCTCAAATCGAAAGAGAACAAACTTTATGGCCTAGTAATGTTATGTCCATAGCTGCAACAATACACTTTAGATTAAATGCCTCTTTGTACACCGTACACCGTACACCTACAGCCGTGTCCTTCCAATCATGTGTATTGCAACCCAATCTTGGTTTTTTAAAATAATTATAATAACTTAAGTACATTATGGAGTTTTGGTGTATAAGTGAGGGAATAATGATAATAATAATAATAACCAACACCAGGTAATCCGATGTGAATTTGAACCCGTTGGCTCTACCCTGCTCAAGAATCCTCTTGGTGTCAGGTGAATTTTACTGCCTACCTTGTGGTGGGTGGACTCTTGGCCTCTTACCTATCTGATTAGTTTTTTCTCCGTCAAGTAGAGAGAAGATTTCACAGCAAGAATCAAAGAGCCAACCACTTCATTCAAAAATGGGTACCTTTCCACTATCACCCATAGTTTAGGATCATCTCGGACCATAAGTGAGGGACATGTTAGGTATGCAAAGAACCATGACCCAACACATCATCATGGTCCATTATCACCAAAACTCTTGCCCTCTTGTTTGTCTTCTCACTTGTTTGACTCATCATTTTGCAACCGTGTCGTGTCTCCAAGTTCCAACCTCAACAAATTTGGTTTCCGGACACTTGCTTATGGTTGGTACTCTCGCACATTTCCTTGCAAGCTTGCCCCCCCCCCCCCCCCATTTACCAAATTGTGTGCCGATCATGATGTCAAAAATCCTCCTTGGTTCTCCACAACCCAAATACCGGAGGTTACTACTATCCGGATCATGATGAGCACAATGAAATAATCATTTTTGGGGCTTACTCTAAATTCGTCATGTTGATTTTGGATTTTCTCAATACTTCATCACTTTCATTGCTTATGGTCGGTACTAAGGCCCTCAAATGCATCCCCACGAGCTTGCCTCTTTCCACACTACCAAATTGCCGGTCACGATTTCATGTAAGGGAGACGTGCTTCATTCCACCACAACTAGAATTTGGATGCCTACATTCTATCGGTGTCTGGTTAGATGTGGATCTAAGAATGGACATAAAATAAGACGTGTGTTTAAAAGAAGATTGGATTAGGTGCTCGAAATATGCTAACCGTTCTAGGTTTGTTGGTCAATTCATGATTGAGGGACCTATATGACTTCTTGATGAGCACCAAAATCTTCACTTTGATGATGAATAAGATATCCATACGAGCTTCAAAATATATGCAGCAAATGACGACGGACATGATTTGGTTTTGCTAATCATCTCACTCTTATTACATGTTTCATATCCCACGAGAAGTGGGTGCAAAGAGAAAAGTGTTCAAATAACACATGTCTACCTTAGCTCAAATCTTTTCTTGGTTCTTCGTAATCAAGATACCATAGGTTGCTATATAGTTCATCATGACAAGCATAAAGGTATTATAAGAGGTTAAGTTTTAGCTTTAATTTATGTGATTTAGGCGTACTCTAAATTCTCCATGTTGATTTTGAAGTAGTAAGTAATTCATCATCTAACATATTTACGATTGGTACTCTCACACACATCCTTGCAAGCTTGTCCCCTTCTACACAACCAAGTAGCATTGCCGTCCTCAAGCTCAATCTTTCCTCGATTCTTCATTGCCCAAGTACCTTGGGTTACTATACAATTCATCATGAGCATAATAGCACAATCTTGTGGGGTGGAGGTGTTACCTTAATTTGTCATGAACATTGAGTTTAGATTTCTTAACTATCCATCATCACTTTAGCTTCATATGAGTGTTCTCACAACCCCCCCCCCCCCAAGCATGCCCCTCCCACATTACTTACTAACTTGCACGGTCAAAAATCTTCCTCGGCTCTCCACGGCCCAAATACCGAAGGTTACTATCCACTCCATCACGATTTTAATGAAGTAGCGTTCTCTTTTTGGCTCACTTCAAAATCGGTAGGTTGATTTTGAATTTATGAATAATTCGTCACTTTAAATGAAAAAAAACAAAAATAGGCTCGAATCAAACATTACGGACTTCTTTCAATCGGGTTGAATGACACAAGGTTGTCAAATTTACTTTCAAGAGATTTCAATACATAAAATTACTCAGCTCCATGGGTGCATTCCTTGGGACCATGTATCAGGCGAGTATCATTCTCCTTTTAATTCAAAAATTTCCCATTTATTTTGAGAGCACTCAAGCTATGTACTATGGAATTGTCGACAAGCAGCTATAAATTCAGAGTTTTTAATTGCAGCCTCTTTCTTTGAAAAGAAACCATCATCTAGCTACTTAGTAATGTTGTGATTGTGGTGTTGTTTTATTTGAGTTATTCAGTGATGGATAGCTTAGTAACCTAGGGTAGCACACTTGGCCCAACCTTGGTCTCCCCTGGGGTGACCAAGGGAATCCAAGAGTTGACGCGGACACAAAGTTCTACTTACAATAAAATTTGGTGAAAAATAAACCTCCACTTTCAAATGAGTGGATGATCGATGAGAGTAAATAAAATGAAGAAAACATATAATGCTAGTTATTTTACACGGAAGTCCTATTGTTGGTACATGTTGTCAACAATAGTCACATACACTCTATAAGCATGCCAATTGCTTAGGCACGGTTAGTACAAATCATAATATTGTATGTGGGAAGAGCAAGGTTTCTTCTTTTTTATGACGAAAAATCTTAGTTGGTTGCGATATGAATCGGATTTGGATCTCAAGGAAATCCTGTAGCATGCAAAATCTTGCTTCAATTTTCAATTGAGCATGAAATAGATGGAAGAGAGGGCATAGATTTTATTTGGTCTACAAAAGAGAACAAGTTTCATAGGCCTAATTAATGTTACGCTCGGTGTACGTCATCTTTCCTTCATTGCTTATCTAGGTTAATCCTAAAGGCTTGGGTTTGTGTTTATATAGGATTTGGGATAAGTGGTAAATTCTAGTACAAACCCCTACCAAGTATTGTAATAATGTTTCATTTGGTATGTAGTGCAACCTATGAGAAAGTGGAAGTGGATATGGAAATAAAAGTTGGTGAGATTGATGTATGCATTTGAGTCTAGGTTGTTTATACAAGCTCAAATTTCTTTGTAATCAAATTTATATTTATGTATCACATATGCATGCATTCTTCAATTTAAATATTATATAAATATCATATCACATATGCCGACATTATCATGTGGACCCCGGGTATATAACAACGGGATGCCGCATCTAGTGCAAATTCAGATTGAATCTACATTAGTTGCGGCATCCCATGATTATATTCTCAGGGCCCATGTGAACCAACGCACATGCTTAATAATGTTATGTCTAGTAGAATATATGAAGAAGTAATTGTATACCTCTCCATATGACATCTTGAGGCCCATAATGGACCTCATGAACCTCTAAGTGTTAATACTTGATGGGAGAGAGGGAATTACCATATACAAGCATACCTACTGTTTTTCCAACATTAAAACCTTAAATATTATGAAACCCACATGTTAATATTTTTAGTTGATTTGACACCATAATTGTTTTTAAAAAATAACCCAAATTAATCTACTAGAAGACACTTGAGATGAATCAACCACAATCCTATAGGGCCATAGTTTATTTTTCCTTACAGAGTGGTGGTGCATACCAAGGTAATCTACACAAGGCAATGTTAGCTTCAAAATAGGGTGTCTTGTTAGGTGAAACAATGTAAAGGAGAATGTTGTGCATGTGTCATGTGCCACAACCGTTGTCATTAGTGTGAATCACACTACAGTGATTAAACCATTTGACACAAGATGTGCTCAAAATAAGGCGATTATAAAGTCAATCAATGAAAATATCTTGTTTGTATGCCATGTGATACCACCGTCGTCATTGTGTGCATCATGCCGTACCATTTGTCATAGTTACACCATCATTAATATACATATAATGTCAAGACTCGTACCATTGCTAATAAGCTTCATGCTCCCTTGCCTTGGGCAACAATATAATATGGTCAAGGGCCAAGAGTAAACAGGTTGTGATCGATTCTTGAAAAACAATGGCCTAATTCTTACTTGGGGGGGGTAGTCATTGGTTGGAGTAGCAATATACGTGCGAACAAATGATAGGGTATTTTAAAAATATGGGGGCTAAAAATTATAAATGGACTTAAGAGTAATATAGGGTATCAAAAATGGCATTGGACATCTTTAAAGTACTATAGGGTATGGAATAATAGGTAATTTGGAATTATAAGTAATGCAAGCCATTTTTCTATTAACCCAAAGTAGAATTTTACATAATGATAGCATGTGAAAAAAAGAAGAGAATTGAAAGTAATACCCCCCTATAAAATAGTGGTTGTTCGCACCTATATCCTTAACTTTTTAACACACTACCCCCCCCCCCCCCCGAGAATTCTTAGTGCCATGTCAATGCAAGGTCCTTATTGAACATGGCATTGTTTTTCGTTTAAAAGAGTGAGGGAGCATGAGGCGGGAGCTTGGTAAGTTGGTAATGTGGCATAACCTTTGGATTGGCAACATGGGTTCCCTCTTCACTTAGCAAATATTCTAGAATTTTGGTTGTTACTTAACAACATTACATTATGGATCATATGGGTTGAGAGGAACGACCTTGCCTTCAACAACATGAGATGGGACATCAAGAAATGCAATAAACAATATGGGGAGGTCTCTTTGAGTATGCTAGAAATGCATGAAACAAAGCCCTTAAGGGTGATGATAGGGTTGCTATCTATGACAATACTATTTGTGCCAATATATATATATATATATATATATGACACTGCTCTCACTCTTTGACAAAGTGTGAGGTGGCAATGAACTCATATATCATAGGGATAATACTAGAAGGATGCATTAGAATATTAGAGCGCCAATTGTTAAAATAGCTAACCATGTCAAGCATTTTACTCTTTGTGGTGATGTTTGGTTGCATTCAACGCATCCTAGAGAGGTGCCACACTCTTAACTTTGGGTGTTTGGCGGCCTCGTATGTTTTTTGGAAATGGAATAAATGTTTTTTTTGGTCATTGTCAAAGAAGTAATAAAAGTAAATAAAAACAACAAAATGCGGCATAAACCTTTAGGTGATGTCAGGGCCGATTTCATGCAGGTAGGATTGTAGATGCAACTAGAGGGAAGAGGAAAGAGGAAAGAGGAAGCACCATGTGGACTTCTACTATGGGAAAGTGACTACCCTACAATGGGACCCTTGTAAATAGAGGTGGCCAGAAGACACCCATTTTCTAGACAACACCACTAAGTTTGGGAAGGATGAGATTATCACTAGTTCAACTCCTAGCCCCTCGGGGGCAATTTAAAAAAATGGGAGAATGTCTTCTAGGTCAAATGCTATTTCAAATGGTATGTGATTTGGGATCAATCATTATGGGAATGCAATTGCCTTTCTCTGGTTCATCTGGGATAAAGTTGTAGCAATGAACAGTGAGCACACATTTCTCTTAATGCCATTTCCAAGCAGTGGCTTAAGCACCGGTTTTGGGATTGCCTCCAAGCTTGTAAAGTGTGGAAGTGGACCACCCACATCATGTTCGAACTTAATGGGACCAAGACTAGTCTTGATAGGGCTTTCTTCTAAAAGCAAGACAATTTTGATGAACACATCATTAAGAAGATTAAAACTTAGAAATTCATTTGGCACCTTCTTCATGGCATCACTTTTTAAACTTTCTGGATTGAGAGAAACAACAAGGTGTTCAACAAGGTGTTCAACAATGAACAATGGCACGAAATGAAGATTAAATTCCACATGCGGGAAAAGGACATGACAACATGCAAAGAAACTTAGCAAACATAGCAAACTCTTGAAAAGTTTGTAGTTAAAGGATTCCAACTAGTCTCATTAGACTAATTTGGAATCAATGATGCTAATTCTGAAATTTGAATTAGTTAAAAAGATTATTTAGTGTGGTGAAAGAGTTGATTGTATTGTGTAGAGTTGATTCTATCAACTAGCTCAATCCGAGACCAGCCTAAAGAGCAAGACGTAGCCTGAATGGTCTAAACTTGAAGAAAAGAGGGACCTAGGAAAAAGAAAGTAACCAAATTCTCACTTCTAAATTGTAAGTTTGGATTAGGAGCTACATGTAACCAACTTTGGAGCAATGTTAACCCCTAAAGACCCAAGGCAATCGTTTTGTCGAGGTAGTCATCGCTCCTCAACAATATCAACATACACATTTATGTTATAGTCTTATGATTTTGGCCACATGGACAGTTGAAAATTGCGTGGACAGTGCTAACTCCATCAAGTACAATCAGGTTAGTCATAAGAGATGCCGGTTTTGTGTAATTGGGTTCTAAAGTAGATTGCTTCAATTTACAAGATTTCAAAACAGATTTGCTTCGACCTTTAGGGGTTAAATTCCCAATACAACTTAAAGATGTATGTGCCCCTTGATAAGTTAAAAGTTCCTACTAATTGCACACACATACATATGGTGAATTGCAATGGACTTCTTCACTTGTCCACGTGTAGGATGGAATTTGAACAGCCACTATGAATAAGTAGAAACTAAATTTTATACTCCACATCCATGCCAACCCCACACCTACCTTCAAACCGCCAACCATTGGGGCCGCCCTAGGCTCTCCCACATACAAGACTCTCCGGGATTTCATGAGCATATGGACTCAAGGACGTTCTTTCTAGTTCACCTGCCCCACCCCCTAACACTATAGGTATTATTGTTTTTGCCACTTTACGGTATGCAAAGGCATGTGGCCTCATCGTGGGCACTCTCAACTTCACATAACATTTTGGACATTAAATTGGATTGGATTGAGAAGTATGTCATCTAGTTAGTTATTGCGAATTACGTATTTTAAGTTTCATTTTGGAAGTTGTGATACAAATGTTATAGGAGGTCAAAGTAAAAATTCCCTTTTCTTTTAAGTGATTGCATAGACCCTTCTAAGTTTGTGACTATTGAACCTATAATGATGTCTATAATCTGAGCACATTATTAGTCCATTGTCCTCTTGACACATGTCTTTCTTTGTGTCAATTATTAAATCTTGAACATTTGGCATATATCACTCAAACATAGATGTTCAATGAAGAAGACTGATTGCATTAAGGTCCAAGTTCCTTATAAGATTGTTGCATCTATTGTGATTACTTTCAAACATTCCACTTATGTAGGCTGAGGTTTGAGAACAAAGCAAACATTACATGAGCATAGTGGCAAATCAAAAGAAGGAACGTGATAGTTTGATATTTCAATTTTTGAATTTAAGAGGAACAACTTTTACACAAGTTTTCTTTGCAAACATGTTGTTTTTTTACCCATGCAAATTACCTTGGGTCAACTCATATTACAAAATTTTAGAAGTTCGTTTATGCATTGTATAAAGATTGTTAGTCAAAAGAGAAAACAAATTGTTACCATGATGATAAATACTCAAAGTAATGTGGAATGTCGACAAGTTAGCGTGGGGCAACCTAATTGCAATGTACATTCTTGAAGTGTGTCTCATAGATTACCAAAAGTATTCTCTTCAGAACTACTATCGTGTTAATTTCAAACTTGAAATTTCCCCTTTATTTATACATTATTCTTGTTTGTATGTCAGCCTCTAATTTGGGTCCACTGACCTTATTTGAACTTGACTAAGTGAGGCCTCGACCTTGTTTACACTTGGGTTTTTGTTTTTGCCATGTTTTGTGTCCATATTGGTTGTGACTCCCTATGAGACCTATGTGGAAATTATGATTATGTTCTCAATGTCTTGAACTAGAAACTAAAGGTATCCATAAATATTCAATCTTGAGTTCAATCATGCATAATCCCTTTTTCCACTCCAACAAAATGTGGTTAGAAGAACATGTATTTGAAATACCCATTATTCCAAATACATGACCATGACCATGGGAAATCCTAAATTATTTTTTGTCACAACCCTTGGTCACATGTGTAAAACAACCCTTAGTTGAACCGGTTATTTCTCGAACCCAACGATTTCGTATGTAATAACTAGCGGTCGGTTCTCCCCGTTCATTGATTGCCAATAATCATGATAGCCATCTTGGATTCCGGAGATCCACTCCTTAGCCTAGCATGTTGACAAATTTATGCCTCGAAAATCATGACTATAGGCTATCTATCAATCCACGAGGTCCAAGGACATGCCCCTCCTCCATGAATGCGGGAGGCTAGGACCGACCGCTAGATACGGATGAACCGGTTGCATTTGAGAAAGAAATCACCGGTTGAAGCTCATCAAGTCACTTCGGGAACCTTACGGCCGCTTTATACCATGGACCATGAAGTGGGACCATGGAAGATGACCAGGTTGGATAGGATTGTAATGTTGATCGTTATTGAGACAGTTGTAGAGGTCAGAATTGGGATTGTCAAAAATATACCGATCCTCTACTCGAGACTCTTCCCATGCTTTTGCCAACGCAAATGCATCCTCTCTAGTGGATGGCGTAGGTTTCTCTCACATTTGTTGGCTCTGTCTGTAGGGCAGAGACTATGCATCAACTTCTTCGTTTCAAGAGCAAATTTCCTAACCACTTTGCATTCACACTTGGATGTTACTTGTTCTTGTTATTTTTGGTCCACTTTATTTAATGTGGACTCTCTCTCTCTCTCTCTCTCTCTCTCTCTCTCTCTCTCGCTCTCTCTCTAATTTCTCCCTAAAATGCATTGAAAGAAATCTAGTTAACTATAGTTATTTCGGTAGTTCTTGATTATTCATTTTAAAAATGTCGAGTGATAAGTGAGTAGCTTCAATCCTTGACCCGCATTTGAGAAGAAGGTGCCCAAAATCCAAGAAAGGTTTGATATAATGAATAACCATGGATTGGCATGAGCAAAGTGGACAACTATAATTAGTCTTTCATAATAAGGGACATAGCCTCACGGTTCTACTGTTTTCTTGTTCTTAACTCAAAAGGGTGTAATCCCCCTATAAAAATATTTCTTAGAAAGTTATTAGGAATATGGTGATTGCCCATTCTTAGGAAAAAATCATTCGTCATTCCCCAATAACTATCCACACTCTCATTTACACCCATCCAAGTTGTCCTCAATTTTCCCATTAAACTATTCTCAAATTCCAAGGTTCTAAAATATAGTAGGAATGCATTTTTGAGTGCATCCCAATCAACAAATGGTGCTTGATGGGAAAACCACAAAAATGCATTTTCTTGTAAAGTGGATGAAAATATTTCCATCATTTTAACAAAAAGGACAATATTTGCAACTATGCAACCTCAGATTTCCTAACATGGACATCAAGATCTATTCCTAATCTACCTTTAGGACAACTTGAGGAGATGGGGAAGTACTAGATGTAGATGTGGACAATGACTGTGATTGTGAGGTAATATTAAGAGATTTCTTAAACAACTATGTAGGTGTAAGAAACTCTCTATTACAATTTGGTGCAAACTGTCCTAAAACTATGTCAAATATCCATGATGTAGAGTTATTTAGATTTCCTTCAACTCCAAAAAATAGTTGTACCCAACTTCTTCTTTTGTCCCACAATTATCTTCTATATCCTTGTTATGGCTCTATCCTCTCCAGCTTTCATCATTAGTTGTCTTCTTTACGGATGCAGGTTGAGAATGAGATCTCTCACGGGCAAATTCTAATTTGATTAATCTTTCTATTATTTGATGTCCTTACAAACATAACGTTTTGAAATCTATAGTGGTTGAATATAAAGGGTTTTGATCTATGAAATCATGTAGCATTAGTATCTAGTTTCCCATACATAATCTTATATTTAGTCCTAGAAACTTCCCCTCCTTTCCAAGCACCAAATCCTTGTGGGGCTATTGATGTAGTTGTGTGTTTGAGTCTACCATATAAGGAAAACAAGAACTTAAGAGACAAGAGTATAAAATGATGATTGTTCCTTATAATTATTCCATTATACTCTTTGCCACTATTCCAAATCCTATTTGCTATGTTTTCTTGAATATCAAGAGGTAGAGTAAAAACAACTCTTTGAAGTCTCTAGGGATATTGACTTTGTTTGGGCTTGTGAAAAGGACATTACCCATAATAACCAACTCGAAAGAGTTGATATAAAGCAACAAATAAATAACCGTTTGTATACAAGTTCTCTTTAGTGGTCCCTGTAACTTGCTAACACCAGTGGAGTGGCTTCACTACTTTAAAACTTATCTAGAACTCTTAATTTAGACTTCTTGATCGCTCTCAAATGTCTATTCCAAATCTAACTAGAACAATATGGACATTGGATAACGTCTATGGTACGGGACAAATATGGTGGCTTGGTTTGTACCCCTATGGTAATTTGATTTTTTTTTTATCCCTTGTTGTCATGAACAAGAGGGGATAAAGTCAAGTAATCTACGACAACACTTACACTTTCCTTCACTTAACTTAACTTGTGCAATCTTCTAACCTGGACAACGGGTTTAAGTTCCTTTTGGCTAGGATAATTAGGTCAACACATGTAACATTCAATTGATTGATTGGGGGGTCCGTGGACACAACGTTCAAGATTCCTCAATCTTGACGTAAGCCTTCTTATTATAGCATAAAATATCTAGTGTTTTCCCTTTCCACTTCACGCGGTACAAGGTATGACCTATAAGGACTAGGATACAATGAAGCCATAGGGATAGATAATTGTGGTTGGGTAATACCTTGATTTGCACAACAATGGATCTTATCTCTATTCTTCCCCTCTCTAGCTTTCCCTCTTCCCTAACCACCCATTGTGTAGGGTTTTTCTCCTAGAAATTGATGTGTCTAATTTTGAGAAATAAGTTTTTGCCTTTAGACAACCTCTGCCATCCCCGGCAACGACATCAAATTATAGTTAGGTTTTTGACATAAATATCTAGAACCTAGGGTACATGACTCTCAAAGAAGGCTTAACTAGTGTATTTTACAGGCATTGTCATATTAAGATTCATTAATTAAACAAAAGGGATGCTATTTCACTCTAAAAATACAACTAACATGTCTTTCACTTCTCTTTCTCTCAAAAGTTCCTCTCAGACGCTCTCTCGGGGGGTTCACTCCCTCTTGTGTTATGTGTTATGTGTAACCACGTGCGTACAAAGGGTATTTTTACGGGGGCTATTTACCTCCTCATTTGGATTTTAGGAAACCCTTTAAGTAGAAAAAAACAACTTCATCAAATATTCAGCTACCTATAGATAATTATAAAAGAAAACCTAAACTATTTCAAATGATGCTAAATTACTTATAAAATTTTAATTTACTCGTTCCGTAAAAACGCAAACTTAAGACTCCAATATGACATGGTGTATATCCATGTTGCTATATATTGGTGAAAGAAAAGTGTACAAATCATAATCCAATCGTTCAATTTTCATCCATTTTGCATGTATTATATGTGAATATACTCATTCTATTTTTCAAAAAAATCCTCTATTATTTTGTCATATTAATTTCTTTCTACCTCAAACCTAAAGTGGGGGTTTTCCCCTTATGCTAAATTATATATAATCACATATTTTGCAATTTAAGTAGGCTATGGTAGATCCAAAGCTTCTATAGTTTTTCTTGCCAATGAATAAAAAGCACCCTATAATTGTTCTCATGTGGTTTCTACTTTTTGGCCGGTCACCCCCCCTGAGAGAACCTCTCTTCTTATTTCTCATTCAGTCTTGTCTTTTGGTTGTGGTATGTGAGTTTCCGTTCCTTCACGGTAAAGAGTAACAATAGTCTTTGGTAACCATGATCTTTTTTAGTGTAACAATTGTCTTCGTAACCATTGGCCAATGTATCTTCAAATCATAACAATTCCCTTCATTAACTGGTCAATGCTTGTTCTTATGCAAGATTTTTTTTTCATTTGTCACTTCCAAGATTTAATTTTTTTCTTACAATTATGAAATTAATAGCTAAACCAAGGTCAAACTATAGTCTTACACAACTTGCAATAATCAGAACAACAACTAGGGTAACACACAAGACCATAATAAACCAAGCTTATCCTAACACTGCAACCCACAATTTGTCATCTCCATAATTACTTGATTGACCAGTATTGTATTCTCATCATCTTCAATTTGTAAAATGATTCACTTATCTCAACTCCTACAGACTCACAAACAAGATTGTAATCCTTCTTTCAACTATAATCACAAACCTAATAACATGATCCTTCATGTTCTTTACCTTTCACATGCCTCAACAATAGCCAAGTAGCTTTTCTTTCACACTAACCTTTGGCCCCCTCTCTTCCTAACTCTTCATTTGCCTTTCACATGACTTAGTTTTCTCTCAAGTGGCTCCTCTCCCATGTGACCCTCAGTAACTCTTCATTTCTATCACATGGTAACTCCCTATCCATCTCACTTCACAATGGTCTTTGCCTTCCTTATCAATTGAATTACTTTTCACACACTCTTTGTCCTAGTCACTCAAGCCTCTCTGTCTTTAAGAGTTGGCAGGCTATGCTTACTCAACTTTATGTATTAACACCTTCCTCGCCCAATAGTTGAATTGTTCAATTTTGAGTAATCACTCAATCGCCACCTTCAGCCAATGGTTTTATAGAAACTCTTCAATTTTTGAGGTGCATTTGCAACTCGCTAATAATTCTACTTGATTTACATATTAACTCTATCCAATTCCTTTCTACACATAACACTACTCCTCTATATGCTTACTTGATTTTCATCCTCATACATAATCATTAGTCTCTATCAAGTTTCATTTGTTTTTGCTCAACTCTCAAACAATCAATCTTGCATACTTACATTGTCACAACTCCATCAACCTCTCTTAATCACCACTCCTCTCACACTCATAATTCAACTTACTCACAATTCTAATTCAATCAAAGGTAACTCAGTGGCAAGACAATTGTTCAACCGGACGTCGACCACTTCGAGACAAAATAAATTCAATTTCAATAATAGGCTTTCATATGAAGCCACAATAAAAAAATCCTTGTGGTGATTGTTAAGCGTTAATTGAATATGGTGCAACTGTTGACCTCGCACAATCTATGTGACTATGAGTTTAACAATGCACTCAATAGTGATAAAAGAAATTTCTTTCTTTCTCTCCTCCTTGTGCCTCCTCATGGCCAGAGGGAGAAGGCAATAGTCCTAACCAATGTGAGCCATCATATTGGCTCACAGTTTAGTTGTAGGTCATTTAATGACAAAAAATATTTAATTATAGTAGTTCATTGGTTTATTTTATATTTAGCCCTTTTAAATGTGATTTGTAGATATAAAGTAGGGAGTCATTAAAAAACTTAAGCAAATGTGTTGAACCGCAAAGTAGACATGAGAGTATGAAATTGATTGAGAATCTCAACTAAATTACTAGAATTTAAGAATTTAAGACATTAGGTGGTGGTGCAAGTAGATAAAATAAAAGTTGATGGTAGAAAAATTAGAAATTTTAGAGGAGAGATGATGATTTAAATCTCATTTTTTTCTCTAAAGAAAACCCTCTCTTCTTCCTCTATTTTTCCATTCTCTTATTTTTCTTCTTTCTTTTTTCTTTTTATTTTTCTTTTTATTTCTCATTCTCTTCTTTTACCTTCGTTATCTCTCTCATCCCTCTTGGGGTTTGCCTCTTCGATGGCTCACTCTCTTGTGTGGTGTGTCTCTTGAAGAATTGGAGGAAAATATGAGAAGCATGCATACTCATGAAGGGGGATTATAGAAAGTAGTAGATTTATAATATGGATAAAGGCATCTTGAAGTATGTGAGGATAAATATGTGAAGAAAGTAGGAAAAATGGAGTTTGGGGAAGATTTCACCAAGACAATGGAGGTTCTGACTTGGAGAGCCGTTGTGATTGATTGGAAGCAAGGCTTGAAGAGCCCATTGATGGAAATGAGCATCTTGAAATTGGCTTTCCAACAAGCCCAAACTTGTTATGAGAGGTGCAACAAGGAGGTAGTTATGGCAGATTTACCAAGATAACGTATTGATGAAGGCGATTTAGTAGCATTGACTTTGAGAAGCGATTCTAAGTGAATTCGGGTGATTCTTAAAAGAGATCTTTAGGCGAATGAGAAATTTGAAGTGGTATTTCTAGAGAACTTGATCTTGCCTTCATCTGACCAAGGATAAAGGAGTGGTGATCAAATAAGCAGAGGTATGTTTGTTGGGGTGGCGATTTTTAGAAGAATATGCAGGGTGGACTTTGACCAACCATATCACCCGATTGGAGGTGAATCAAAAGTTATCATTTTGATCAGTTAAACTTCATCAAGTTATCTTTCCATAAAGTCCTTGTATCCTTCAATTAGAGCAAGAACAAAGGAGAAACAATCATTTTAATGGCCAATGGTCCAATTGCCTTGGTTAAGGTTGTTTCTTCATCGCATTAATTTATTTTCTTGTAATTTTGATTACAAATTGAACATTTATGTGTACTTGCCATATTTTAGGAGTTTATTCATGTATGATTGTGTATGCATGAATGTATCTTCTTACTTTTTTTCTTAGTAAAGAGTCTATTGCTTAGAAGGGTTAGGGATCTTCACTCTTAACCAACCCATTTCTAGGGTTGTTCACCTTGCGGGGTGAATTGCTCATAACCAACTAAGGGTTCCTAAGCCCATGATTATAATTCTAACCGCCTAACTATGTCCATAGCTTAATATTTTCAGTCCATAAAAGTACAATTTCCATCTACTTATCACTAAAATGTCTATATTAAAACTATTAGCCTAAAATTTTGGCTCACACATATGAGTCCTAGGCAATTGCTAATTTGCCTTGTATCATTGAAACATTGTCATGCGTCAATATGAGTTTTATATATCTACCATTGTTTTAGATTTGCACATTTCTTTCACCAACGCATGACAATTATATACTAGAATTCATGTGCTAGTAGTATTAATTAACCTTGTCAATACCCAAAAAAAATTGTTGGTTTGGTGTGGTGTTCACCAAAGCCAAATCCAAATTGTGACAAGTTGTAAGTTTCATCCATGCAATTTGTGATGCATTCCTCTTCACATACTCATTGGTCTTGAAGAATTCTATAAGAACACAAAAATGTTTGCAACAAGTGTTGAGTGACCATCTTTGGTCCATTCAAACCTCATTCAAATCAATGACCTTATTTTATTTTATTCCCCCTTGAGATAACCACTCGTTGACATTGTAAATTTGAAATTTGTATTCATGACTACATTGCCATACCAAAACATGCATCCATTATGGGTCATTCATCCACCTAACCATCAAGTATGCTTAAGTTGTGCCAAAAATTGTGCTACAAACAAACAATTACACACCACGACATTGTACATGATGTGTAGATGGTCCATAAAATATGTGGACCTTATGTGGTCAATCTCCTAAATCGGACACTCACATTTGAGTGGTGTATGGAAAAGGTTCATTCTTGAAATGGACACCACAAAGGACACATGTTATAGTGAGATTGGACTTTATATGTGCTGATAATTCAAAAAACATGTTCTGGGTCCAATTTATATACAACGGAGTACATGGTGGTGGTGGTGGTGGTGGTGGGAGTCTACGAAAGATGGACACATGTCCAACCAACTTTTCAAAAGGAAAATGGCCACATGCCAAAAACTTCCCCAAAACAAACATGTCACAAAAAGGAAGAGGAAACAAATGTGGAAAGGCGGAGGAATAGAAATGGTGAATATGATGAGGAAAACTAGGGAGAGGTGGCGACATGGCATGGGCAATAGGACAAAGTAAGACAATCTAACTATAAAGAGAAGAAAATAAAATTCATGTGTTTTCTTAAAACGCTCCATGGGGACATGGTGACGAGTCATGAGGGCTTATGAACATGGGCATGAACATACATACACGTGGCAGGTATGCATGCACACATGCATATGGGTACAAGGTTGCATGGGTGCATGTGGTTGGGTTTATCCAGGAGAGTACTTCGTATACACGGTGCCGCAACGAACCAAAACAATCTGCATCTCATGTAGTTGCCACACATTCAAGAACTTCGAATATATATGATTGTGGTATGTAGTGATGCCTTTAAGTGATGTGTTGGTTTAGGGTATGTCCGTAACGTTTTAAGCTTATCTAATAGTTTAACCACTTAATCTAACTTTCGGGATGACTAATGCGAAAAGGGTTTGGTGGACTTGGTCACATTGTCCTTCACAAGCTACCGAAGTTTGTGTACGTGATTAGTACTAATAAGATGAGCCCTACTTCGCTTGATTATTGTCGTGCTCACCCTCTACAATAAGAGATCGGTTGAGTCTAGGGGAGGGGCCAACGTCGGTTCTAATTGTATCACAAAAACCTCGCAAATGGATCAAGTTCGGACTCGGACTCAAGTCTCGAAGTAAGCTAGGGAGGTAAAGCTGTGGCACAAATCCCACATTACATGAAGATTAGGTTAGTGGGGTTGCATAATATTAGCTCACCGAACTAACTTCCTCCGCATGTTATTCCGTGGTCGGGAACTTGGAAGTTGTCAAAAGTTGGGTTTACTCAAAGAAGAAGCGAGTGAGAGTATCACGGTCTAATCGAATGATGATGTACATGATACTTTCTCATCTAAAGGTATTGTACATTAAAGGGAGCTTGCCTTCACTCCTACATAAGGCATGTGAGGTTTTTGATTCTATTTAATTTGTTTGTTGTTTCTTTCTCTCTTTAAACTTGGGAGGCAGACATGCGAAAATGATGCGTTGAAGTTGTCTATCGATTTTACATGGAATTTTAATGTAAAATCTAAATGGAATTTTTGATTTGGAATCTTGTCAAGCACATTGTCCAATCATGTGTAACCTTTCGTGTGTAATTTTTGTTGACCTTATATCATTCCTCAGCGCTAGGGTGTTGCATCCTACGGTTAAGAGTATTGGGAACATATATGCTTATTTTGAAGATTTTGGATTACCATTACAAAATGAAAAGTACTATGCTTGAGTATTATTCATTTTATAAATTCAAACCAATAATTGATCCACCACCTGGTCTTGGGTGATTTATTTAATACTCTCACAATCGATTAATATAACATGGCACAATGTGTGGTGCCAGTTGGGGTCCCACATGGATATGCAAATGTGGTGGGTAGGTTGTTGCTGTAGGTAGGTGGTGTTAACCCAGGAATATTGACCGGAATTAAAGCCAACTTACTAAGCCTATTGTCTACCCCTCTCCCTTCTGAATGGGTGCAGAGGGGGTAGACCTAGTAATGTCATGCTATGTCTCCGTCAACTTTAATTTACCTTTGACCTTCTCAATGGATGCATCTCATGGAGGGTGCCACATCTTGCATGCTTGTAAAGGTTCTTGATCTTAGGCTGCAAACCCCCCCGCCCCTCCTCTTTTCGATTCTAGTGCAAAATTTGCATTTTTTTGGGGGGGGGGGGGCACAAATTGATAAATGAATTGCAACAAAGGAACCAAAATACAACTGACATGGGCGAACCAGCGCAACCCGAGTGGATTTCAAGAAATAATGCCCATTTGTGGCCTAACCTTCCAAGTGACAACTAAGTTACTCCGAGTCGCAACAAGGCCTTTGACCCCCCAAGTCAAGTCAAATTTGTCAAGAACGTCCTGGTAGGCCACATCCGGGGCCTTTTCCAAGTCCCTAAGAGTCCGTTTTCACTCAATCCTACCATAAACCTACAAGGCGTTCCAAATGACTTGATGAGTTTTTCTCAATGGGCCATTGCAGATTGTAAAAAAATCCAAATCACTCCATTGGGGCCATATAATTCATGGAAGACCACTCCCAAAAAGAAACCGGATGCGAATGAACCGTTTAAATGCCTTGCACAAAGGTTGGAAAATATTGCATCTCACATGCATCAACAATTCATTTTTTGTCATGGCCAACCTTTGCCCATGGTGGTTTGGTGTTGAATGTGTCATAAAAATGACAATTGACGTTTTCCGATTTTTCCTTCTTTCTTACTAACCTACTCTATAGTGAATGGAACATCCAGTTTGTTGTCGAATGAGATAAGAGTTATGCATAGATGGGCTCCCCAATTTCAAATTCAAGAAACGTTTTGGATTTGAAGTTCTTTGGAGATGCCAACTAAGCATCGCAAAAATTAAACTTCTAGATAGTAAGGCACATGAAATTTCCTCCTCACAACTCTTACTACCACATAGAATTGCAACCTCACAAACCCTTGCAAAACAAATTAACTTTGCTTGACACAATATCAACTCAACATGAACAACCACTTTGCAAAGCACTAGAACACCAGCCTCAAATTTCAAATGTTACCCCAATACTTTTTCAAAGCAAATCAAGTCCAATCCTTGACCCTAGGAAAACTACAATGTACAACATGCTCACTCATCTTTTGAGAGTACATGCATTCTAACCACGCCAACAACCTCACAATCCTTCCAATTTGCATCTCCCCAAAATACTCCTAGAGTGAGAAAAAAAAAATGAAAATCACTACATGATGTCAACAATCCATCCAAAACTCCAACCTTTCTCATTTTGATTTTATTCTCTCATTGCAAGCATACGAGTCTTTGACAACTATCTTGTGTCATTTATAATTTTATTTTTTAAATGTAAATCTAGCCAAGTGGTAGATTTAGAACTAACTTTCACAGTTGTGGGATGATTGCTTAGGACTCACATGTTGGTACAATCTAATAGTGCAAGAACTGAAAAAAAAAACACAATTTGCACTTGGATATTGAAGTTTTTCACAACACTTGTCATCGTTTTCAATACAACCTAGCCCAAGCTCACCACCAACACTTCATTACGCAACCTTTCACGACAATTCTCAACAATGCAAATTGCGTTCATAGATACAGCCACCAGAGACTTTAAGTCCTTGCTGCTCACGACTTTGTCAAAATGAACATGCGATATGCCATGTTCATTGATAAATGGGTGGCTCGAAGGCAAGCAATTACGCTATGTAGGAGTTATTCAGTTCGTCTCTCGTGTTGTCCAACTTCTACTGATTAAGTTTAAGCAATGAAACTTGTGTTGCATTAGCAAATCTTTGATGAATCATCAACAAAACATGGATTGAGAATTGAACCTGCCCTGTTTTTCTTGTGATTCTTGGAGGTGCATGTTTGTTGATTTCTTGACTGAATACATAGGTCCCCTATGTTGTGTTCATTATTCTTTGTGGAGTAGTTTATGAGATTTTTTCATGCAATCCAACCTCTTTTGAACATGTGTCTTTATGGTGTTTGTTCTTCGATCCTCACCAAACCACACACCAATCAAGTATAGGTGTTCTCAACCTGCTTCCACTTTCCTTCATTGGTTTTAATTCATATATATTGTATAGTATTCTATATACGACCGTTTTTGTGTCTAGCCCAAGGCCCACCTTCTCTTAACATGGTCACAAACAACACAATGCATGCACATCTAAGTGAAACATATCTTTTGAACGACTATGAATGCATTCTTGTCTTAGATTTGTGTTCTAGAAAGAGTGGATGTGCTACATCTCAAATGATCTTGACACTTTATTATTGATGCTTGTTTAGGTTCACATACTTTAGCTCGAATCCTTATCAAATTAAGCACCTTTGAGCCGTTTTTTTTGGCGTTGAGGAAGGGCCAACCCATGTGCTCTAGGACACTTACCTTGGTCGTGCAAAGCGCTAACTTTATCTTGCTTCAAAGTGTTAGTACGAGTTCAATCTAATCCATATCACTTAACACCTATATGTTTTAATTTTTTCTCTCTTTTCACTCATAAGCGAGAATGGCACTCTAAAGATGGAGTTTGTTAAAATTGCTGCACTGGTAAGTAAGGTGCTTTATAGGAGCAACTTACATCACCTCCAATGGAGATTGACCCCACATTTGCAAGATTGTGAATATTGAGGTTGATGGGATAAGTATCTCCAAGTTTATGATCGTATTAGAACCCATCACCAAAAAAGACAAAAGCGTATGAATGAAGAGGATCATCTTTCTCCCCAAGACCTCAAAATGTTTATGTATTAGAGGTATCCCATAAAGTCTCTCAAAAAGGGACCAAATCATGGGGTTGATCTTTCTTTGGAAAAACTTTCTATGAAGAGCTCGTTCACTTGTTGTGTTTCAAAGTCTATTTTAAAATTTGGACGAAACTCTTGAAACCTCCTCTTCCCACCTTTGAGAGAATTTTAGGCTTTAAAATAGGGTATGTGCATGGGACCCAATGTCCTAAAACCTGAATCGGCCTATGCAAAGCCAACTTGACTCACCCATCCTTGTAGAACAAGCTAGTAAGCCAGGTTTTAATAGCCTGATACCACTCTTTGTGTATGGTAATTTAGACATTAAGAAAGCTTGGATGATTTTATGTTAATTCTCATAAACTCAAGGTTTGGGACTAAACCCATGGTTTCATCTGCTTTAATTTACAAAACATTCTATCAAGAGAGAGGAATTTGGAAGATGCTTTCCAATATGTCCGACCCATGCCAATGGTAATTTAAAGGGGGGGGGGGGGCGACCTTGATAACTGACAAAATTTTTTTATGAAAATTGTCAAATACTCACAAAAAAAATGACATCATGTGTGACTGATTTTTTTGGTGAAAACTTCATCCTTCAAAAATGAAACAAAAAAATGAAATTCAAGTAATGTGGTGGCTTGAAATTACACAAAATTGTCCTATTAGTATAATTTACCGTTTGGAGACTTTACACATTGTTATGTATATCACTACTTCCTAGTTCTTGATGTGCAAACTAACCATATTTGTTATATTTAAAAAAGAAAAAGAAATAGTGTTCTCATTGATAGTTATAGCAACATGCAACCTCAAAATTCAAATGGTAAAGCACACTCATAGGACAAATCAGAGTCCCAACATGCAGTGTCCTATGAGGAGAGCAAAGGATGATGAATTTGAAGCATTTAGAGGTCCTCATTGTAAATTTGTAAGGCTTGGACCCGGGTCGTGTCCAAGTTGTACACACAAAGAATACGTAGGAATCAAGGGTGTGGCTTTGCTTGTAAGCATTTACAATGCTTGATTAGTTAGGTACATTCTTCATCCTTACGTACCTTTTTAGCCTAGATGTTGTGGTTGACGCAACAAGGATGTAAGCAAGGTGGATAGATCTTGAAATGGTTAACTTTTTTGGTCCCGACTAGCCCACTTCTCCTAGGATATGGAAACACACAATGTAGTACAAGATGGTTAGCAAAAGTGAAGATTCTCGTGCTCATCAAATGGTTGTATAGATTTTTCCCAATTATGTTGATTGTTGAGTCTAAAATGGTTATGATATTTTGAGCACACAGTCCAATTTGTTAAACACGTATTTTTTTGGTATTTGTTCATAGAGTCTTAACAAGCCACATACCACTTAAATTGTGTCACCGCATGTCCACAGAGATGCTTGGTTGTTGTTGTTGTTGTATCATGGCAACATACAAAGTTTGAAATTGCTAGGGATTGATGGTATTTGCAGGCATAAGGAAGTTGGACCGTCTTGAGTGGTTATGTTTTCCAGCTAGCTTACTTCTCCTACTATTTGAAACACATGACTAAGCTTAGTACAAGATGGTTAGCAGCTCCAAATCGAGGTAGAGCAACTTCCCTTATAATTTATGGAGCTCATTTGAGTCTTATTTAAGTGTCAATGTGCTCATTAAATGGTCATATAGGTTCTCCCAATCATGTTGAACACTAAACCTAGATTGATTGATATGTTTTGAGTGCACATGTCAATCTCTTCTTTCAAGCACATATCTTTTTGATGTCCATTCTTGGACGCACACCTAACCACACACCAATTAAATATAGATGCTCAATTAAGATAAGTAAGCGAATGAGGCACATCTATCCTACAACTCTCCAAATCTTTTGTACTTTGATGTTTTTTTCAAGCAAAGGGAGTGAGATAATTTTGTTATTGTCACAACTCATTGGTGTGCATTATGGTGTTGTTTCATATTTCAATTGGTCTTGTGTAATCTTGAAACAAACATCACAAGAATTAGAGGAAACTTATTCTTGGAGGGTTTTTTTCTCAAAATTGAATGCCTTTAACGGGAATGAACAAGTTGGCAAGTGCTTATCTTGCCCAAGAGCAAATCCCTAGCAATGGACAATATTAGAGGTCAATAGAGATTGATGGTATTTGCTAGAGATACAACTCTTTGAGGTTGTTCTCTTTCTACATGTAATCCAAAACAAGCATCACGAGAACTAGAGGAAAGTAAAAAAAAAAATTGTCTTCTTTCAAATGTGGAGGCCTTGAACAGGCATGGACAAGTTAATCTGCACTTATCTCCCTCAAGGACAAACCAAATTTGAGATTGCTAGAGATGAATATTGTTTCCGAACATACAACTCTCTAAATCTTATGTCATCAAGTCATGCTTTAGGGCAAAGAAAGAGAAATGATTTAGATGTTGCCACCAGTATGAATGATAGTGTTCCACATCTTCAAGTTGGTCTATTTCTATATGTAATCTTGAAACAAGCATCCTAAGACTTTCAGCAAAGTAAAAGAATATTGTCTTCTCTCAAGGATGAAGATCATGAATGGGCATGAACAAGTTGGCACTCACTTGTCTCCTTAAAGGGAAACCCCCTAGGTTTCATCATGGTTGGTGATAAAAAATAAATAAAAATAAAGCAATTTCCCTCACTAGGATGGGTGGACCACAGTATTTATAAGCCTATAACCCTAAAATACTTATGTCATATTGTGTCTTTCTAGAAGAAAAATAGAGAGCATTTTAGCATTGCCACAATCGGGATTATGCTAAAGTTACTTTAATGTTTCTATACATTTATTATTCATATTATCAAAATTATCTATATGGTTGTCAAGTGATGGGAACTACCTCTTGAACTAAAAGTGCATGGGGGATAAGATATAGAACTACACTAAATATGATATTTAGTGTCATATGGTTTTTAGTGTCACCATGGTAACTTTTTGCATGACACTTCTTATCAATAAGTGAACAAACATGGTCATGGATGATAGATGAGGTCATCCATTGGCCACAACCCGACCTTCTCTTGTCAACAACTTGTGATGAAATATTGTCATGGATGATTGAAATTTGGAAGAGAATATCACTTGGTAAGTGACAGTAATTGCAACACTGTAAATCTATAATCCCCCAAAAAAATTACAAGGAATGACAAAAAAAATGTTGGGTTAACATTTATTGTAGGTGACACTACACCATGGTCTACAATTAGTATTTTACTACAATTGTTATTTTATGTTTTGCATGTTTGTGCATTGTTGCTAGAGAGCTTGTTGCTTGAGATATTGATTCTAGATTAATATAGTTACTACATCTTTGTTTGTTTTATTTTTATTTTTTTTGGAACACAAGAAGCGTTTGATCACTTGGCTAGTTTCCTGTCAAGTAGAGAGATGATTTCACGGCGAGGAATCGAACCACCAACCACTCCGTTCAGTTTGGGTACCTTTCCACTATCATCCGGTAGTTTAGGGTCATCTCGGACCCAGTTACTACATCTTTGAAGTGCTTTGCTTCTATATGTAATTATGAGACATGCATCGTGACAATTAAAGAACTCTCAAAGGAGTTTGCGTTCTTTCAAAGACAAATGCCTTGAACATGCATGAACAATCATGGCCACACCTATCTCTCCACTATAATTACATGGACCATAATGTGTACCATACATCAAGTTCTCAAGAAGGCCATCTATCTTGAAGGCACACGTTTAAATGTTAACGAAGTCAACAAGAACCACTAAATGACCAAAAAAATTGAACACCCTCCCCCCCCCCCAAATTTAAGTGTCATCAATTTTTTACGGGCAACAAGAATCAACAACATGCATGATTAAGGTAGGGGTGGCAATTTCCGTGCGGGTCCTAAAGTCGACCCCTATATCGGAAGCACCTATCTAGGTGCTTTTACATGGGTTTACAAAAGCACCTATCAAGGTGTTTTTACCGTTCACAGTGCTGCCAACATTTCATTGGCTGCCAGCGGTCGGTTTTAGAAATCCACCCTGTGGATATACCACGTACCCTATGTGCGAGTGTTGGTCACTCTACAAGGTTTCCTTTAAAAATTTGTAGGAAATCATAAACATGTTGGAAAATTTTGATTTTTTCATAGTTGCTCTTGCACCAGCTTTGCGGAGCGCTCAAAATTTATTAAAAAATAGTTTCAGCATCCCAACTAGGCACATCTGAAATTTGGACGGAAATTGCCACCCCTACCTTATAGGGAGCAGAGGAGGACTTGATTTGCATAAATGACATTGATTTCCTCAAAAATCTCACCAACATTGGAATAGTTTGCATTTCATTCATTGGAACAACTGGCACATGAAAACCTACTTGAGGTTCCGATGGGAGGCAGGCTAAGGCCTTGGGTTCTAGCCACTCTTGCATCTTAGTGAAATGTATGGTTTAAGTTATGTCAATGTTGATCAATTAGCTTGCCAATACCAATCACTTATCAAGACACTACAAGCATATGAGTCATGGACATTTGTCATGCATCACTGGAAACTTATACTATATCACTAAGAGAAATTACAAATCTACCAACAAACCACATCAGATTTGCATTGTTCTTTCATTGGTCATGACGATTGATTAGGACTCGTATGTTGGTAGTGAGAACTTACCATTTTCCATATCAATCAATTGTATTAGCATCACATGAATGGACTATGATACACTTACACGATGGTATAATGTAGTGATATGAGTGACGTTCAACGGGTGGTTAATTTGAACCCTTTCATATGAAGATTTTGTCATGAAAATTCTTTCCCTTGCTATTCACAACATCACATGTGATGCTTGCAACGGATGGAGACTTGAATCTAAATGCGATGCACTTGTTATGTGCACAATTAGGATGTTTGGCTCGATTATGGGCACTTTGAATTGCACAAACAATTTTGGCTACTATATCATATTGGGAATATTCTCATCCACTTAACAATTGCAAATCACAAGGATTTTCAAATTCAAGTTTCAAAATCAGAATTGAGATGCAGAAGTTACAAGGGAATATTTTTTTGCTTTCAATTTTTACAATCCCATAGGTCTTCCCAATTGTGTTAACCATCAAACGTAGGATGGTTAATATTTCTTGTGAATATGGGCCAATTTCATCACAACATGTTTCTTTATGATGTTTGTCTTCAACTACTAAAGGTTGATAGTAGGTTTGTAGGCTCAACTACTATATGGGCAATTTTTTCCCAAAAATTAATTAATTTCAAAAACAGCTTAGGCAACTTGTAAAAAAAATCTAAAAAAGAAAACATGTATATTTATATTATTTATTTAGGCACATAGGATATCCTATGTACAAATCTATGTATTATAACTTATATTCCATTCATTCTCCTTGAATTTAGTTTGAGCTTTCCAATGCACCAAATTTTGTAGAATATAGGCATTTTGAAGAAAAAAATTATGATTAATTTCTTTGAAATATTTTCTGCTTAACCTACTATTGGCTTATAGAATAAGCCTTGCCAAATACCACACAAGATTAGTTATTCAACTTAGAAGAGTGACCACGTAAGGCGCACATGCCTTAGGGACTTGATCACGTAAATTTAACTTTGCAAGCTTGAAAGAAAACTAGTTTTGGGATGGCAAAGAGTCATCATGAAACACTATGGGGATGTCATGGTCTTACTACTCATTCCTAACCGCTACATGGTTACCAAATCTATGATTGTGATTCCAAATCTCCCCTCCTTGTTGGAGACCCTTTCAAGCTCGCAAAGTTGTCCCGAAAGGAGGTTATTATTCTTACCTTGAAGGTTGGTAAAACATGATCATTGTAAAGGGAACGCTCTCCATCCATGTCCGAGAACAAATAATTGATGATTATTTTATTTATATATGCTTCAATTTCTTATTTTATTTTCATAGATCATAGTGGTCAAGAACGAGTGGTAAAACCACATGATTTCCGTAGTGAAACTTCAATCAATACAATGAATTGTTGTTTCAATGTGGCCCACACTATTCTATTAAATCCTACATCAATTATGATGTTGGTAAATAAAGTGGACCATGTTAATGTCTTATGTAGAGACTACATGTGGTCATGTTTTCAACTTTCTTTATATGAAATGTAACATGTATGTACATTGATACATGCAATTAAATTTACCCACACTAATTTATCAACATTCCACACTACTTTGAATATTTTCCACCACAATAACAAAATCCTATAATTTTTTTACTTTGGTTGCTAAGTGGATAATTAAATAGAGTTATAAGTTTTTGGGATCTAGTTTTGACCCAACAATCTATTTGCAAAGGCAAGTGTCTCTGAAGGAAACCTAATTGTACATAGCAATGTTGCATTGATGTTGGGTTCATGTTGGGAAGTCTCCAAAGGTTTGATGCAGGTATAATCCTAATATGGAATTACTACTAAGTTGATATTTCCAATATTCTATTATATTTGATGTTTTCCCTTCAATTGTATGTATGTATGTAGCACTAATGTTGGGAAGGTGTTGGGAAATCTCCAAGGTTTGAAGAGAGTAAAAGGGAAGAAGCGGCCAACTCTATCAATAGCACAATTTTGGCACCTATTTTTGGTTTTTCATGGACAGCAACAATCTCTTAATCGGTGAGCACCCCATGCATTTATTTTCATCTTGTTGGAATTTGTGATGTGTGATGAGACTCCACACTAGCCACCCTACTGCCTACAATCCAAATCATAGCAAGATGGTATGGAGTTAAATATTTTCATAAAGTAGGTGCCTATGGTTTGAGTTAAGTGGTTCTTGCCCTCGTTTAGGGTTTATGTCGTGTGGCCTATTGCAAAGTAGATGGGTGAATTCATCACCTTGACTAAACTATTTCGATGTTGTCCACTTCAAAACTTGTCCTCACCTTATATTTGCAATTGCATGATCAAAATCAACAATATTCACCAACCAATATACAACATACAACATCATAGATTTCGAGCAACTACATGCATGCATGAACTTAACACTATTCCAACTTAAATTTTATTTAAAGGATATATTACAAGTAAGTGTGATAAGCAAAAAAAATTGAGCCCATGTGGCGATTTTCACACCCGTGCGATTGTATCATCATGTCAAACTACATGGCTCCCAATTTCAAACCCCCTTCAAAAATGGACCTCACAATATACAAATAAGGGTCAATCAACTTTTATGACTTTGAATGTTTCTACAACTTTACGTAATTTGTGTGTCATGTGATCTTAATGTCTTAGTGCTTGTAATTTAATTGCTAATCCCAAAGAGATAGAGAAAAAGTCCATGTAAGATAAGGGACTATAGTGCTCAAGGTGTCCAACATAGACACTTTTACCTTATTTATGATTCAAATATATTTTGATTAATTATTCTACATTCAGTATTGAACATTGTAACTTGGAGGACCTATGTGTTCAATTCAGGAATCAACAATCATGTATGTTCGATAACCATAAATAAATCATGGGAAGTCCGATTTTCAATCTAATTGTTGTTGATGCTTCATCGTAGATTTGCTAATTTAAATTTTCAATTGAGTCTTCCGGCCACAAACTCAATGGCAGTCGACACAAAGCAACAACATAATTATGATTCAAAAGATCATGAACTTTGTGGTCCAAGAATCCCGGGTTGTTGTTTTTGTTTTCAAGTTGTTAGATTTATGAGAAATCAATAGTTTGTCATTTCCCAAGAGTTCTAGGGCCGCATTACCACAAACCAAGAACCATGTCTATGAAAATTGAAGGGAACAACTTACTTAGCTAAACAAACCCACCTACCACAAGGGTAGCCAGTAAATCCTACCTTTAAAACAAAGGAACTCCTGAGCAAGGTAGGGCCAACGTGCTCAAATTTACGTCAGTGGAAAGACTCACAAACTCCTTTCTTTTTCTTTTTTTCTTTCTTAAGGACCCTTGAAAATCATTTACATGCGGTACCCTAGGAAACATAATTTCAATGTTGTAATTGATGGGCCCTCAAGCTTAGTGTAGAGTGAAAGTGGACCATAACATATGTGTGGGTTCAAATCCCCATCATGGCAATATATTATTTCTAGAAGTGAATGATAATTTCATTGATTGCCACGGTCTCTAACTTGGCGTTACACCCACCTCTTTTTTATAGACTTGATGCAACATATGATAGATCACAAAACATTATCCACTTGGTGCCATGTAAGATGCCATATAAATTTTTATATATTAAAAAACAATCGCCCCTTAAGCCTTCAAAATCTAGTGTAACTTTAGTGAACTTGGAGTGTCTTTGGCTTCTCGACCAATCACATAATTTGTATATCATCGGTCAAGGGCCCTCAATCTCTAGTATAAAGTGGCCCTAACTTACCCACATTTGAACAAGCGGTATGTGAGTCAAGTATGACCCAAATATAGAGCAATTGGCCCCGAACTTGATAAAGGGCTTAAAGGGGACTCCAAGGCATGATCCTCCACAAAGTGACTTAGCACCTCAAGACAAAAGAAGGCGAGGCCGGAAGAACTTCTCAAGACACATTCATTCTACATATAAGAAACCGGATAGTAGAAGTAATCTCTACCTCACATTCAATACGACAATTAATACACACAAATGGTTAGCCTCAAAATCAGGCCAAGGGTATGTAGATGTTGGGCTTTTTAGCAGGGACCCACCCATCCTAGGTAAGATTAAAACGTTAAAAACGCAGTCAACTATGATATTATAACATATGCATTTATCTCTAGTTCTAAAAGAGACTCCAAATTGTATTATTTTATTAGTGTGGGAATATGTATAGTAGTGTGACGTACAGTACCATCGGCAACTTTATAAGTGTGGCCCACAATATAAACTATCATGCAAGGAAATAGTGCACAATTGTAATTACACATGAACCTTCAACCATTCACTATGTTCTCAATGCTCATTTCTAGAGGTGGACTAAGATATCAAATATAATAAATAAATAAATAAATATAACGCCCGTATATTACATACCAACGTGACTGTGAGCCCGTTAACCTTGTATTGATCACGGTTCCCGTGATGCAGTATAGGGTGTTATGCCTCCTTTGGGAGGTGGGCTTTGATGTAGTGCTAGCTTGCCCCCACCTTATGGTGGGGGGGACGGTGGTTTGTTTGTTGTCAAGTTTCCTTTTGTTCAAGACTAGGTAAGTAAGGTATTTGATGGCATTTTGATGTATGTTTTTCATGAGATTTTTTATGTGAGTTTTGGGGATTTTCAGCTCTATTAGTTGTTCAATGGATATCAAATGAAAGTTATTTGAGACTACGAATCCAAATCATAACTTTCTTCAGCCATATGTTTGAGTCATGTTTCTGTATTTAGCATGTGATAGGGGCCTCCAACGTCTTACCTTCATGAAAGAAACTTTGGTAATAAGAAGACCTTGAAGGTTGTATGCATAATGGATGTGATTAACATGAATAGTATGAGTATTATGAATAGCGCCAGTATTTTCGGTGAATAATGTTGCTTTGATAGGATGAAAAGTGAGTCAAGTGAACTGAATGCTAGGAATATGACACCACCTGAATTTTCGAGTATAAGCTTGAATGTATGAACGGTAACCAAATATTACTACTTTGTGTGTGTGGGGGGGGGGGGCACATAATGTAATCACTTTGTTCCAAGGTCCAATGAATAGAATGCTATGGCTAAGTAATGCTATGATCGCCTATTCTTACATCATAAGTTAATTTAGCGAGAAACATTGACGACTGACATGAAGAATGATTGATCTTTTAATGGTCATTGCACCCAAATGACTAAGGGTTAGGAGGCAATCTTGGTGCCTATGGAGAGAACATGAGAAACTCAACAAGATGGATTGTTTGGTTATGAAAAAAAAACAAGATTTAGAAGAGACGTCATGACTAAAAGCAATTCAAAGTGTTTCTTGAATGTTGGTTGGATGGTGATCACCACCTTTATTGTTTGCATGTCTCACTTCAAGGAGAGAAAGCCACTAGTTGAATTAATAGCATTACATTGCACATTATTTTCAATCCACTAGAAATGTTATATAACCTACAACTTGAACCTCTAATGTTCAATAGTGTGGGTTAACATATAACGTGCACCGCAACATTATCCTCAAAAAAATTAGGTGAAAATAAGCCATAGTGTGACCCAAAATTATTACCATAATCAATGTAATGTAAAGGGCGAGAGTGAACTATTGCTTGCGAGCGTACATGTCATCCATCCAACACAAAAACTTGACACCTTATAAGTTTGTTGCCAATTCATTTCAAATAACTTGGACTAGACTAATTTGTGGTCTTTAAAACTAATTCTTATGTCATTTCAACAACCAATTTTTTTCGTTGAGGTGCATGCTATCAAGGACTATTATGTTGGATGAATGAGAAGTTAGCACATATGCAATAATTCACTCTCACCGTTTAGAAACAAACAAACAAACAAATAAACAAAGACGACTCTGATGCGCCACTAGCATGAATTTTGGTGTTGCTTCATTTTCAAGTTGGTCTAAATCTAAATGTCATCGCAAAACGGGCATTGCAATAATTAGAGGGGGCCCCACAACTACCGCCTCCTTTTGAAGGTGGATACCTTGAACGGGAATGGACAAACCAGTTGGCACTTGTCTCCAACTCCCAAGGGCAAGCCCTTAGGTTCCCACATGGTTGGAAATATATGGTTCACTCATATACCCCCACTAAGATTGGGTGGAGCATAGGCGATAGGGTGCACAATAAGTGCTAGGAAAGTCACCCATCCAAGTACATTCTTGCCTTGGGCGGCTTAAACTTAACCACGGAGTTCCCACGGGGTCCACGTCAAAGGCCTTGGGTTTAAGTCACCACTTTGTTTAAAAGGACTCAATTAGGAGGAATTGCTAACATTGCTCAACCCTAGGGTGTTGCAGCGCTAGTGCCAAGTATTATAGAAGAATTATTCTCCCCTTATGTTGGACCTCCCTCACAAAATGAATACACCCTAACAGGGTTAATTTTTGCACCCGTCACAGCCCGTCACATGTCAAATTTCCGTCGAATTTTACCACAACTCGTCACAAGACAGAAAAATGTAAAACTGAATCTGTCAAAAGACATAAAGCTTTTAAAATGCCCGTCAAATGACAGGACCCAGTCTGAGATGACCTGTCACAGATTTAACTTTACAAGTTCCCTACATTCATCTACTAATCATCTTAAATTCCCAACAGGCATTCATTCATGCTAGGGCTCCCGTAAAGCATGATAGAAGCCGCCACGACAAGTTAAACATTGTTTCATAGACAACAGCTTATCAGCCTTATCTGTTGAGGTTTGCTTCTCTCAGCTCGTCAAGTTGGGATCTGTTGAGTACCCGAGGTATGTTCTTATGCATTTTTCGTAGCGTATCTGCGGTTGCCATAATGTCCTGCAATGTTGTCTCTTTGAGAAGCTCGCACATCACTTAACGTAGAGCAGTAGACTCAGTGGAGGACCAATTGGCCCAATCTCACAAGATTATGGCAGAAGGTGCTTGTAATACCATCGAGTATTGCAATATGCGAGAGGGGATTTTCAAAGCAAAATTTGGTGAAGAGTGCATAGCGTTCTCGACTTCGATTGAATACATTGGACGCGTTAATGCGCGTATCTCTATGTGGCATAGATGTGGGAGATATAGATTGGTTAGCTGTTATGCAAGAATGGAGAAATATGCGAGATAGACGTATTCTAGCATTGGATTGAGTGATCCCAATTTTTTTGGGTTGAGGTTGTGGATAGTGGACATTTACATATAAATGTTTTTGATATAAGAGTTTATTGGTATTTTAGTACAAGAATTTATGATGTATTGCAAAGGGACTTCATTCTTTGAATACATGTTGAAGTTTACTTTGTAAATGAGCATTAAATAAATTCAACCCGTCAAATGAGAATTTTGCCCGTCAAAAAACTGGTTTATATTGGATGAACCCGTCACAAAAACAGGTCAAGAAATTACAGCCCGTCACAAGATAGATGGGACCCCTTGTCAAAAATTACCACTGCACCCTAACCTCCATAACATCACTCCCTCTCTTATACCTCAAAATCCCAATGAACGGATGTACTCCGTTTAAATCTCCCTCCTTATCGTCACATTGCCCTCCCATATATTTATCACATGCTTCGAAATTAAAACAGTCCATCAAAGTATTCAAACCACATTCTCGCACGCATCACATTGTCATTATTGCAATGTTCACTTTATGGTATTCCATAATCCACACGTTACACTATTTCTCTACTATCACACATCCATGTTACCACTGCAGACCTCCTTAATATCACGTGCACTTGGGACCCCTTGCAAAACCGGCCCTTATTAGGGCCACTTCGCACACAAGATCGAGAGCCCGTGACCGATACACTTCAAGCACTCTCATTGGTGGGAAAGGCAGAGCCGGTCCAAGTTCGCTTCACACTACGCTTGAGGGACCAATGGAGTATGTGAATGCAAGATGGATGTAAAGTCTACATGGATTCATACATGGCAACGACTGGATTATGTTTCATACTTGGACTTTTTTCAAAAACCATCTCTTGGAGGTAGGCCTAACACAAAACCGGGAAACCATGGCACTCCGAACACACACAACCGTTGATTTATTCTATTTTACCATGTGTGAGGACCCGCATGAATAGAAATTCATGGAAATAGCATTTGGTTGAGGGCCCGGTCACATATGACTTCACACTACCCTTGAGGATCCGTGACCACACCAGGTGATTTTCGAGGTGTCTTGGACGGCCTTTGGACACTTTCTTTTGGGCTCTCACAGTTTCATGGTCACGGCTCTTGGCTCGAGTGCGATGTGACCCTTAGGGGCGGTTTACACTATGGACCAACTATAGTGCTAATCACAACATGAGGGAAACCTGCAGCTTGCGCCTACCCAGAAGATCAATGCCATTAGCAAAATGGGGGGGGGGGAAATCGTATTGAAGAAAAGGCAACAATTGTCAACTTGCGTGGGGCCGGCACAGGCTAACCACTTGTGTTTCGAAGTCTACTAGCCACTCAAACCCTAAATATTAGAGCAGTGCCCATGCAAGCACTTCCACTAGGGATGCATGAGGATCCCTAAGAATCCGAGAACTAAGTATGAATATATAGCGGGGGCTTACTTAGATTACTATTTACTCCATGGCAGGCCAGCCAACATGACACCCGTTCGATCTCCAAAGGAAAATAATAATGCCGCCTGTCGGACTCTTGTAGCTTGGTAGGCCATGCAATGGTGGCCTTTCAAATGTAGGAAAGGAAGAGAGTGGCCCAAGGATTTTGTGATAAGTTAGTCTACGGCCATGGCACCATGACGAGTCATGAGCTCTACAAGTTGTTCTAAGAATGTAATATGTGAAGAAGTAGTGTCTTTTTCACTTGAGGTCCCTTCAGGCAACAAAGAAGTCGGGGCTGCTCGTTGGTGGGAAGATGCTTGTTGGCCTTCCAAAAAGCTGACCCCCCAAAAAGTGACTAAGTTAAGTCGCAAACGTCGTCATCGTTTTTCCGCCATCTCTCAAGGTGCATTCACACCAAGGGTCAAGTGGGGGAACCAAAGTGTGTTAAGGTGGATGGGGTGTTGAATGGTTACCTTTTTTTCTTTTTTTTTCGCCTACCCACTTTTCGTAGGAATTAAATAATCAACGTCGGGCAATCTGTCGTGAATTTGAGCCTGTTGGTCCTACCCTGTTCGAACATTTTTTTTATTGTAGGGTGGGGTATATTGCCTACCTTGCGGTGGGTGGAATCTTGGCTTCCTACTTATCTAGCTAGTTTTTTTTCCCCGTCAAGAAGAGAGAAGATTTCACATTGGGAATCGGACCACCAACCACTTCGTTCGGACATGGGTACCTCTCCACTATCACCCAATGGTTTGGGGTCGTCTTGGGACCCTTCTCGTGGGATATGAAATGCATGATGAGTGTAACATGGTTAGCAACTTCATATCAAGGCAGTGGCCACTTTCGTCATCATTTTTGGAGCTCGTATGAGTATTCATTGTTACCAAAGTGGAGATGCTCGTGCTCGTTAAATGGTTGTACAACTTCCCTCTGCGATTATGTTGACTATTGAGTCCATTATGGTTATAATATCGCGAGCACATAGTTCAATTTTTTGTGTAACACGTGTCTTCTTGGTCTCTGTTCTTAGAGCCACATCAAACCACATACTATTCAAATATAAGTATCCTAATAAGGAGGACGTAATCGAATAAGGGTTGTCTACCTGATGTTGCAAGGGCCCTATTGTGAGCACTTCCAACTATAGAGTCTACATTTAAAATAGGTCCAAGGATAATTTATTATGGTGGTTATTGATACGCCATACCTTGAAACTTATTAAATATTCTCAATGGTAGAGAACAAGGTGAGTGTATTTGATAAGTATCATTGTGTTTCACAAAAGGGATAGTCAAGGGGAATACCAAAATACACTCGCACCTTGTTTTTTATTATTAGTATTTTGCACATAAGTCCCCCCCCCCCCCTCAATGATAACATGTGGTTAACATGGTCAATATGGACTTTAGAGTGGAAACAATGTGGGCCCAAGTCCCCTTTCCCCATGCACATGCACTTCACCGAATTCAAAAATAATAGTTTATGTGTTTATGTGTTTACACTTTATTATGTACATTGTCCTACTGTATGTCAAGGAGAAAATAAAAATATACTTACACTAAACACTAATGATTTAAAATACCACACATGTATTTGCATCCACAGGCAACCAAGCTGCATATTTGAACTTAAATCTTTACTAACATCAAGATGTCTAAATTATTCAAATAATGCATGTGAATAATTAGTTGATTTTACATAGGGTAACTTTTGACATAAATAGTTAAAATTTAAAGTATGTAGATCAAATATATTGTTTTTCGCTTGGAGAGGCTCAGTTTGGGCCTTTTGGACACTTAGGAGTTAATCTTCATGGAAAGAACTAAGTCTCTTGGTTTTGTGCTCAATTTCAAAACACCAAAACATTGAATCTGATAATTAACATATGTATTTACACAAGGCGATTGTTGAGCTCCTTTCCTATGGGGTGGGCTTTGTTTCTCAGCATTTATCAAGGGGGGGATAATTGAAACATACCCCCTATAGGTTTGTTGTTATTCATCCCACTCTAATCCCACAAGACTAATTTGGGGTCTTTGAAACCGATGTAGGCACAACCATTATAATTAACAATGATTAGGAAATTCAAGGCATTGATCAAATTGGGAATTGGCTCATCCGGTCAGCAATTACAAATCGTGAAAATTTTCTCGAGATGCCCATTATTAATGCCGATGATTGATATCATGCATTTACCTATATATTGGTCCAAAATTGGTATTGACTCTTAAGGACCTAATTTTGTGAAACTCTAAAAATGAAAACGGAGCACCTATATTTTATGTCATTGTATCAAATCCAACAACTACACTCTCTTCAGTGCCACCCCACAAACCACATATGAAGTCTGTAACAAAAAGCATTCAAGCAAAAACTCACAACACTCTCGACCATACTGCTCAACAACATCACACCCAAAACTTAGTTGCTCTCTTATCACAAATACCAAATCCTACCACAATAATCTCACCTCCAACCACACGTTACCTCTACCCCTAGAATCCAAACACTCGTCACTCCTAACCTTAGAACGCAACAACATTCTTGCTCACGACCAAGAACAACCAACTCACCAAGACCTCACACATAGGTTACCAAAAAGAAACCACAACATAGGTTTGCATGTTGAGATAAACAAAGCATTGGATCGAAGAACACATGCCTAGGATACGCCGCAAATAAACCTCGCATCTCGGCAAGAAGTTCCTCCTACCTATAGATTGCGCTTCACCTACACACATGCCAACCCATGACCAAGACGAACATACACACCACTACTTTCACCTATGTAAACACACATCCCCCCAACGGCCATTCTAAAAAATGCAACTAACCTAGTTTGCTAACGACACCACAATCAACTCCCAACACAATCCCCCACAAACTTGCAATCCACCAGCAAGCAACATCACCAATGGCCACACTCACCCATTACACTATTGCCCATAAACACAAACCTACCTACATTCCTCCTTAGCAAGCCATCAAACAACCATACACACCACAAACAAACAACCATCATGTCGTGTGAATAGCGATCGTGTGTCACTGCAGCTCGAGTAACAACCACCACTAACAAACAACACTAACACATAGCCAAGTCACACATAAACAACATACCTCGACAGAGAAGGAAGAGAGTCAAACCCTTGTAAGAGCTCTAAATCTCTCTTCAAGTGCACACGATGAGTAAAGTTTTCTCTCACTCCACCACGGGAGAGTCCAAGAGTGTAAGTAAGGGGAGAAGAATTCAAAATTTATTGCAAAAACATGCAATCTTCACCTCACACAAGCTCTCTTTCACACGCTCACTCACAAGGCTTGACTTGGCAAGAATGCCAAGCCAAAGAGGAGGCTCCTCACTTAGGAGCCTCCCTCTCCACATCTACGATTCATCCATCCAGATCTAAATGAATAAAACCCAACAGATAAGGTGCAGCCGCCGACACTGTATACCGTGACAACCTTACACCCTTGATCGGACAATCATCCGAACACCAAATAGGAAATCACATACTTGTCACCAACCATGCCACCCCCAATGGTCAAAGAGCCACACCTCCATACAAGCAACAAAAACATCATCTCATCCTGTAGCTACCTCTCCTCCACCTCCAACATCAACCCACACTTCCCATTCATAGTAACAAACTACCATCACATTAAACACACAACACCTTCATTCAACACACCTCTCCTTCACCTAGAGTCAACTCCAACGTAATCACCCACAATGTCCTCACCACACAAGCTACGAATTTAGGTAGCAAATCCCAACATCCCAATGGCTACTTAGGTTAGGTGATCTCATGCAGAGTTGACAATCTCACACACACACACACACACACAAAAGTAGCAATTTAGTATTCACACATAGGTGTTGCATCAAGATCACAAAAACAACGTCTTCACCCACCACATACATAAGGAGCTACCAAATATACCAACACGGCCACCACTTACCACCTAATTGAGAAGTAGAAGTCCACTCCAACCAACACCCACAATGCACTCATACAAACCATACACATCAAGCCCAACTGCAAGACAACACATCATATTGCAACCCAATCTACAACAACACGGTCTCATGTCACACCAAGGCATCCTATCTAGCCAATATCGAGAGATTAAAGGTTATATCATGAACCAACAAACAACCACACTAGTTGGAGCAGGGGGAGTGTTATCTTGTGAGCGGTGAGCAGTAACACGTGAGCGGTGAGGAAGAATTTTTTTTCGTAATGGGCCCACTAATATCCTATAACCGTGGTATTTTGGCACAATGGTAGGGTTAAAAAAAAGAAGGGTGGGGAGAACAAACAACAAAATTCTAGATTACAAGTAGTAAAACTTGAAGATTGAGAAGTGAAAATGACAATAGGCATATATATATGTATCATATAGAAATCTTAATAATTGTATTGCATCCTTCATGACATGATAATAATAATTATCATTAACATTCACAATAAGACCAACTTAAAAAATGAAACACAATATATTACAAGAATTACTTAAATTTGTAATAAGTCTATAATACAATACAAACATAGAAAATGCAAGGAAAATAAAAGTGGATAGAAAACATGTGTAACTCTAAGATATAAATTAAAGTATATTAAAAATGATGAAAAAAATAAAAGCCTCAATTTTGGTACTTGAACAAGTGCTACCAAAGAACTTACCATCATTAGAACTTGTTGAGATGAACAAAATAGATTAACGGCCTCGCGATTAACAATTGGAAAATCATCCGAATCTTCATGATTGATGTCTTTGCCAATAGGTAAAGGGGATAGCCTAATCAAAGGCTTTAAGATGGAATCCAAAAACATCTTTGTGGCCTTCCAATTAATGCCCAGAGGTGATGCAAAGTGCGGCAAACATGTATGGAGGGTCCTATCAAAGACATATATTAAAACACATTTATGAAGAGAACAATCAATGACACATGGTAGTTGATATTGCAAGCATATGAAGAAAAAAAATATCAAAGACAAAAAAAAAAAATTTATACATGTCGATGCGGTGAGGTCTGCAACAATGCCCTCGGGTTTTGAAAAAACATTGATCAAAACTTGAAAGAATAATGGATGCTTTTCTCGTGGACCCCTTCAAGGTGTAATACCGCGATCTCTCATAAGTTGAGAAGTAGCATCCGTAAAGTTATATAAAACATCATATTCCAATTTCATATAATTGTCTGAAAGATCTTTGTCAATATTCATTTGAAAATGCAAAGACATACGTTTCTATCTAAAAGTATTATAAAAAGAATGAAGAAGCAAGAGTGTTGTAAATTTGATTGTTTGCAAAAGCAATGAAAATCAAAGAAAATAAGAAACCAATCATAATATAATGTAACAAATCAAAATTACTTTTGAAACTGAAAGAAAACGTGACAGAAAGAATTGGAAAATGAATTGTTTTGTTGGAATTGCGGGGATTGGCCAAACGAAGTGGATTCACGCAAATCCAAGGTTCATGGCCAACCTTGAAATTATAATTTAAGAAATAAGAAGACAATTTTTTTGTCCGTTTCGCATCATTAGGATAAAAATACCAATGAAGTACCATTGTCATGAAGATATAGCATGCAAAATGAAAACAAAGCAAGAAAAAAATTATTTGATTTTGCATTTCAAAGGGGTATAGAAGAAGCATGTATTGAAAATCCAGGCACACGAAGCCCTTATGGGAAATCTGCAATATCCAAATGAATAACCGATGGTGTTATTTGAACTCCTTGAAAGTAGAAAATGCGATTTGTACCAATCTAAGCAACAAAAATATTGGGGCTCTTTGCAACTCCAAAGATGGGACTAGAAAACATGGCACCCCTGCTCCTACATAAAAGGGATTAAAGAAGGAGTATCACTCCACCAACAATGTGGAGTACGAGTTTTGGTTTTGCCCTGATGACATCAAACGTTGTGTAAATGGTTGCATTAAAATTTGAAAAAATTAAAAATTAAAAATTAAAAAATTAAAACGTGTTGGATTGGCCTATAGTACCCAACACATGGCCGGTGAAAATAGATACCAATTCCTTAAAGCATGAGGTATTAGCACTCGAAGACGTTGGGTTCCAATTGCATCAGAGGGAGGTTCTCTCTCCTCGCCGCAGGCTTTCCACAATCACCACACATCCAATCCCTTGAATGGGTTTATGTGCTCCTCTAAACCCAGATGTCCACCCAACTTCCAGGTATGGGAAGACGATGCGCCGTAATCTAGCAACATCGATAGTAAAACAATAAAACAAATGGGAGAGTGCTAGGCTCATGGACGGTTATTATGTGGTTGGAGTAACTGTCATTCCATATCCTCGATTTAGAGTGTTAATCAACATTATCTCCAAGGAGGATACTGCATACCGTGTCACAATTGGTGATATACTGCAATGCACATGCCTTGACTTCACAAAAATGTCAGCTCAATCTTTGGGAAGAAAAGGAAAATGGGTGTATTGCAAAGAAAAGAAAAGAAAAAGTAACGCTAGTATATGATACCAGCGTGAATGCGAGCCCGTTAGCCATGCACTGATCACGGTATTCATTGATGCAGTGTATGGTTTTATGCCTCCTGTGGTGTATTGCAAATATCTTAATTATGTGTGTAGATCTTTATGCAAGGTGGATTACAATAGTGACAAGTTTATGCACGCTCCAATGTACTCTTATAATGAGGTCATGAGGCTACTTGAACTTGCAAGTATGATAGATTGTGAGTAATATTGCAAGGGTTGTATTCAACTAGATGTTTGATAATTTCTGTAAGCGGGATGTATTAGTGTGGATTGTTATAATAAAAATCAACAATGGATTGATAGTTTTTTTTAATTATCCATGGTAATAGGCTCCCTTCATTTTTCTCTCCCAAAATGCATATATATTCTAATATATTTTGTGATAAATACACATACCAAATTTAGAATGTGTACCTTAAACTAGTTATTATTTGCTAAATTTGGTGGTTTTTACTGCTCACCGTTCATTGCTCATCGCTCATGTCTTAGCTTCCCTCATAAGACATTTAACAGACATCATACTCAATAAGAGAACACTAGACAAGCAACAAGCCATAACATTACTCAGTGTTCAACTCTCGTTACATGGGCTCACGAAATATAAAAAACGGATGCTCAAAAAATTTATGCAATGAGACTTAGATTTAGACCGAGCTCCCAACATCCAACTATGATATTTTAAGGGCCCATATCGTTGAATAAGTTATGTCCAATTCTATTGGAGTAAAATTAATAAACATCCTAACCTAATACACAATATAAAATAAAATAAGTAATTATATAATACAACTAACACTAGCCATGGTCCACCTATGAGAATATGCATTAACCCATCTCCACCCCAATAACCACACAACTATGGACTGTACGTGACGAACAAACATCGCATGTCAGTGTAAAAATCTAAACATTGACATTTTCTTTTTTCTTTTTTAGAGTTCAATCTCCCCCCGCCCCCTCCCCTCCCTTGTAGTATCAAAAGTTCTATGCAACCTTCATTGGTAGATTATAAAATACCCAATCAACGATGAACGGATCAACCATAAAGATATTTTTTGAAGTCTTTATCATGAAATCTACAATTTAAGGAAAAACAACAAGTTCAGTGACATTATAAATTTCGTAATGTTCTACTAGTGTCCGGGGAGATTTTTGGACGCAATTGGTCAAAATCATGGTATTTTCAAGTCTAATTGGTTACATGTTGTGATCTTTTGGTTTTTCTTTAATAATTTGTAGTAATATCTATAGATTTTTATAAAACGATCGGTTATTTTTTTGAATTTTCAACTTTAACTGGTTATTTTTTCAAACTCAACTGATGTGGGCCGGTAATTAGTCAAAACATAGGTATTCATGTGTGTTATTGTTATCTCAAATATGTATGTAGATGAAAATTAGTATGATATTGTATTAATCATGTTCTAATTAGTTGTTTAATTAAGAACCGATCTTGAGTTCAAAACCGGGAGAATTTGGTAGATAGGACTAATGATTAGGGTTAGGGAAGGTTAAGGTTTACCGGTTGCGGAAACCGTTACCTAGCCACTCAGGAGTCCTTGATATCCCAACCCGAATGATTTCCTATTGCCTGAAGGGGCAAGGAGAAAAATGATTCAAGGGGTTCAAGAAAGGTGGTGGGTCATTATGAATTGGACATTCGAAGTTTGGAGGAGTTGAAGACCTTAGAGGAGTTTGAAGGCGTTGAAGACCTGGGACAAATGATGTAGATTATTGACGAAGCTTTGGTGACCATCAAAGAACATTGGTGAGAGGCCTAAGAACATTGCATAAGTGAAGTAAACTATTAGCATTGCATGAGTAATGCAAAAAACTCGAGTGATGGAAATAACAAACGATGATGCATGAGTGAAGAATTTAGCTAACTTTGAGTGAACGATTTAGAATTTTAGTTTGACTGAAAGATTGAAAGTTTAGTTTGAATGAAAGATTGGAAGTTTAGTTTGAATGAAAGATTGGAAGTTTAGTTTGAGTGAAAGATTAAAATTTTAGTTTGAGTAGAAGATTGAAAGTTTAGCTTGAGTGAAAGATTGAAAGTCTAGTTTGAGTGGAAGATTGAAAGTTTAGTTTGACTGAAAGATTGAAAGTTTAGTTTGACTGAAGGATTGAAATTTTAGTTTGACTGAAAGATTGAAAATTTAATTTGACTGAAAGATTGAAATTTTAATTCGAATGGATGATTGGGAATTTAGTTTGAGTGAATGATTGAGAATTTAATTTTAAGTGAATATTGCAATTCATTGCATGAATATCTAATTTATATGGAAAATATAATATAATATAATCAAGATATTTTTATGAAAAAATGAATCATTAGAAAGTAACTTGTATTTCCTGAACACATTTAGATTACAAAACTTACACTACTAAAAGCCCTGTGCTTCCAAACAAATACAAACAACAAGACACCGGTATACCTGTAATTGGTAATTGGTTCTCCCCGTTCATTATTCTCTACCACAATATATTCTCATAGTTCTAACTAATCAAACCACATTTCACATGTTTTTGGGAAAACATGGTTTTCTAACTAAAAACGATCATAGAAATGTCTTGTGAAACTATCAAATGCTTACCACGAGATTCCAACCACTTTGAACTAACATCATTCTCATCTTACATACTCTTTTTGTGTGTGTTGAAATCCATATTAGGTCTTCAAATCATACTTTATACTACATTGTTGATTTGTAGTGTACCCTCCACAGCTGCTTTAAGAGCTTAATGCAGGTATTGAATTAAGACGGTAAATGATTCAACAGACTTACATTATCATCACCACACTAAATACAATATTTAGTGTCACCAATTCTATTTTGTCTTGCTCAATACTAATTGTAAACAGCCCATATAGTGTTACCAACACTAAATGGAAACCTACCATTATTTGTCATTTCTTGTAAATTTTTTTTGGGTATTATACATTTACGATGTTGCAATTGCTGTGACTTACTAAGTAATGTTTCCGCCAAACTTCAATCATGTATGACTACATTTCGTTACCAAAATGTTAGGATGCAGAATATACTAGACTTTGTTCTTATAGAGTTAAGTCGGGATGATAGTACCTGTAAAATTATTCATAAAAATAAATGTCATTAGAAAAGTTATAAAAGTGACATAAATACCATATGACACTAAATGCAATATTTAGTGCAGCACTCCACAATGTTTTTTTGAACATTACAAACTTAATAATAAAGGTGTTCTTATGATATCAATTGGTCACATATTGCTCTACTATGTTTACTATTTTGTATGAACATCTTGCCATGTCACTGAGGTGTTGTGCATGGTTGGTGTGTGGTTGTGGGCAAACCACATTCAAGTCATTCATTCATAAGGTTGCATTGTATGGTCTACGAAACTACTTGGGCAATCCGAAAAAAAACTTCCAACACGTGATATTTTGCAAGATGAAGGGGTTGATTGTTCATCCCATTGTATGAGAGCATTTGTGTGGGATAGTGAGGTTCCCTAAGTTCCCAATGGAGTTCCCCGGAGGCATCATAGCAGCCCTTAGATCTGTTAGATCGCAATCGACGGTTGAGATCTTCCTAGTCCCGACCACACTGGAGGCGTTCACAATGCCTCAGTGACACATGACATCTTGTGTCTTAAAATAGCCATATGCATTGTGTATCGATGAATTTTAAAATAATTTTCAGCATTGTTCGGGGGATTTTTGGACATAATCGGTCAAGATCCCAGCGTTTCCAAGTCGAATCAGTTATGTGTTTTTTAAAAATTTGATGTTTCTTTATCGAAGAAGAGAAGGCATACTCAAAACCAACACACGACCTATAATCATCAATCAACACCATGCACCACTCTCATATATTTGAAGCACCCATGTTTTCTTAAGCTAAAAAAAACCAAATTGTGAAAATTTTGAAAACAAAACTAGAATACTCCATTTCAACAATGGCTAATTTCAACAATGGCATCGTGAACAAATATCCTCAAATCACTAAAAAAGAGTTGGACCAAATCACCTACACGGAAAGAACTTGTCCATATTTGGATGCAAATTTGCAACACTAAGCTTATCCAAACGCGGGACTTATCACTCCAACAAACGTTGCCATTTTGGCTTTCGTGGTAGATACCACAAATGTAAGAACGTGGTAGATTGTATTGGTTGTGGCTCGTGTAGAAAGTATGTCGAGAATGGATTACATTCAAACTAGTGGTCCCAATTTTGGGTGCCACAAATCTTGGAAATTGTCTGAGAAACCGAAGAATATGCTTGCATATTCTTCATTAAACTCGGAATCGTCCTTTTGAGTACCAGTGGAATTTGTTTACACTTACAGGGCAGCCTAGCCAACTTTCACTTCTAGTCAAAGATTTTGGCCACGATATCGGTTACCTAGAGTATAAAAAAACGAGGAGGCTATGGATACTACTACTACCACTAGTAGTAGTAGTAGTCGTTGAGAAGAAATCTATGCACACTTTTTCAAGCGTTTTTTGGTCTTCATGGTGGCTCCCCAACCGGTCCATTGGACGCTTCAAATGCTCTTATGTCCTTCACCAAGGGTCACCAAGGTCATCGAGGCCCACCTTGATATCATGCCACAATTAAGCTACAAGATGGTGATGATGTGGCAAGAGTCATTACAAAGTGCAAACCGGTATTTTGACCCCACCCTTTATCCCGAAATGATCTCATAATAGGACACCTATGTGTAACTAAATTGAGTGGGTCCATGTCCGTTAGTAGAAATCATGGTTTTTGAACAAGATAGTTCTATATATTCTATAGATAGTTCTATGGTTCTATATGTTTTGTTGAGTTGGTGTGTTCAATCTATACCTCTCATAGATTTTTTGGTGTCAGTTTTACATGTACGTTGTTTGATGACTTGTTGTTTGAACTATGTTTTCTACTAGTGATCAACGGATGCTCTAGCATTAAGTTGACCTCATTTCATGTCAAACATGAAGGTTTTTTTAGGAAAAAAAGTTGGAGACCATGGTAAGGGCACACTTTCATGTGCCAATCAAGTAAGCATAATTCACTAATTATCAAAATAAAATAAAATGGAGATTCCATCCACAATTATTATACTTTATGTTACTTGGAGAAGCAAAAAATTGGTGGCTAACGCAACTGTAGATTGAGGAGAGGGTGTCCGTTGTAACTCAACACAAGACCCGGAATTGGCTATGTTTGAGCATGGAAAAGTTGTTTTGTATGTGATTTGTATAAGCTTTGTTGGTGTGAGTTCGAGATCTTGTTGTATTTTGCAATAGCTCTTTTATGTTGACATGTTTTTATTATTCAAACAACCTTCAAGTTTTTTATTATATTTAAAAAATTGAGGAATAAAATGTAAGGTACCATTGCATCATGCTCCAATCATGCAACGTGTAAAAATGGATAAATGGAAGGACAACCACATTCCGGCTCGTGTGTTTGACAACGAAACAATTCGATCTCAAAAGTTGACCCTACTCAACATGAAAGTGCTCGGTCATCAAATTGTTGTGAGATCCCACCCAAAGCTTAGGGGCGCTTCACACTATGGCCAAAGGTTGAGAGGCCGTCAATCTCCACCAATTTAATTGCAAGGAACCAAGAGTTCAGCCTCTCGACCCTTCACACTATGGCCAAAGCCCAAAGGTTGTCACAATTTAAAATGATTACTTTTTGAAGAAGATGATGGACTCTTGAAGGAAGTTTGGGTCGGACAGGAATGGAAACCCAAACTATGGTCGAGAGGCCATCGGTTTTTTTGTCATTAAATAATCAACCATTGACAAGATCTTGGCCGTTAGATTGGAGGGGTTATTTTGAGCAAGGAATAAACTGGGATGCTCTTTTGGTTTTGGACTTTGGGCTCGGTCTTTGGAGGCTTCACACTATGGCTGTCCAAGTCGGGAGGCCATGGGAGTTCATGGCCAAAAGTTTGGACTTTGGGCTTGGCCTTTGGAGGCTTCACACTATGCCCAGCTGAAGGCTCCACTTACTATATTTTATTGTCTATTTTCAACTCATTTCTTTGGACTCTCAACAAAGTTTGGCCACTCAATCCCACGGCCTCTCGACTTGGACGGCCATAGTGTGAAGCGACCCTTAGCCAACATGTTTGCCTCAACTTTTCAAAAGGAATATGTGGTAGCAAATTATTGGTTTCTAAGGATGAAATCTCCAAATAACTACCCAAAAGGGATGAAATTTCCATGTTGTGGATGTAGACATACATTTTCATCCAATATATATGTTCATTATAATGTGAGTCTATACCTTCTTTGAAGATGTGTCAAATTTAACAAGCAACGTTTGTTGTCTTTATTTATCCCAAGTGACCATATTCAAGCACCGGTACTAATAAGTAGCCCCTACTAAGGCCCCCATCAATCCCTTTTTAGGTGACCTAAATTTTGGACTTGCGCAACTCCTAAATGATGTTCCGTTCAATGAACAAGGAGAATCAACCGCTAGTTTCAGATGAACCCCTTGAGTTTGGAAAATAACCGGTTGAAGTTCAAGACTTCCGGAAACTTACCCACCATTTAAGAGGAATCTATGGAATATACCCCCACATTACTAAAGAAAAATGAAAAGATTCCACCATGTAACCGGCTGGCCTTGAATACACTACGATTTTGACCAATTATGCCCATAAATCTTCTCAGACATTGTTTCCATGAATCCCTAATTACGGTTCGGGTCATTTACGAAACCACCACTTTCTTGGAGTGGCCTTGGGGCTCTTAACAAGCTCTAATCGATCCAGTCATTTTGGCTAAAGTAGGATGTAATTATGACACACCATCTCCATGAACCCATTCATGATTTTGAGTGAAACATGAAGTGTAGGGGGTGTAATGGGAATGTTTCATATGTCCCTCAAACTCATGAATGGGTTCATGGAGATGGTGTGTCATAATTGCATCCTACTTTATGAAACATTCCCCCTACACTTCATATTTCACTTAAAATCATGAATTGCAATTATGGAACATTGAGTGAAATATGAAGTTAAGTTTACTCTGTCGGTGGAATTAGGGGTTGGCAACTTGATGCCGCCAATGACCAGCAACGGCGTGTTGTCTGGGCCTGCGAGCAAGCACCTTCATTGCTAGTTGAGAGCCACATGGCTGTTGTGATGAAGTAGGTAGTTAGGGTGCTTGTTACATGGCCACATTGTAGGGGCATCGGTAGGTTTCAACACAATGGGGTAGGTCGCTATTAGATTTTGCAAGGTTGGTGACTTACCCAGAAGGTTGCAACATGAGCAACCACAATCAGAGCCAAGTTTCAAATCCGGCCCTCGATGATTTGCCATTGCGGCATAGTAGAGTCGATGATGCATTTCCACCTTATTTTCTCACGTGAGTGTAGTTCATAATCGGGGATCCTCACATCATTTGTATGCAGAGGTACTTCTTTTGAGTTTCCACTTGCATCACAACATCTCATAGCTTCAACGTGAGTTTCAATTTCAATCATTTTCAAATTCGATGTTGTCATTTCTTCCTTTCTAGTTTCGATTACGATCATCGATTAAGCGGATTCATAATGTGTATGGAAATTTCTTTGCGAGGTTGGTTGTTGGTTTGTGCCTGCATTTTAGATTCCATGCATTTTGGTGTCAAGGTCCACTCCATGTCCTTTGCATTCTCCTCAATTGGGTCATAGGCTTTCTTTTCAATAGTTTATCCATACCAATGGTACTCTATGCATGATTTGGTTCTTGTTGCCTACTAAATTATTAAGTTGGTCAATGATACAATGAATCCTAGTCCCATTGTCTTTGGGCCTTGATGCTTGTTTTGCATGTGTTTGCAAGTATATCTCTTCCAATATATCAATGCCTACAAACGTGCATGGTTGACCTCCAATCACTCAATGCAAAATTCCATCTTACCCACCACTTGGTGTTGGGGTGCAAGGTCGCTTGAGGCATTCGCCCAAAGAGGTGATTCTTCTCAAAGGTTTCCTTGGGCAAGGGGGTGGCACCAAAATCTGAATTTTTTTAATACTTTACATTTTTCTCCATAAATCCTTATAGCCCAATTTGGTTGCCCATTTTAACCCACATTCCTTATCCCGCGTACTCTTTGGCCGATGAATGGCTTGGGTTTGAGTCCGAAAGGATTCATGGGTCTTATAGTGCAAATTGGAAACGGGCTTCGTCCCAAGGAGCTCCCCTTCCAACGAGGCCCTACCCCACATTGATGGCCATGGAGGTGAACAAATTTTGACTGACAACACCAAGGTGGCCCATAGCAACACCCAATTTTTTGTGAAGAAGCAACTTTCACATGCTCGTACACAAATGACATGACTATATCAATTTAATTTACCACATGGTTTTTGTTTCACAACATTATGGTAGTAGTTGGTTGCACTTTAGTAATCGACTACACATAAGTAGTTGGCCCTATAGTCGACTATTCACATTAGCAATCGGCTGTCGCAGTAATAATCGTTAGCATATAAGTAGTCGGCCCTTTAGTCTATTGCTTATTTGAGCAGTTGATTATTATTGGGAGTAGTTTTTCTCTGTAGTCAACAATCGGTAAAGCAATTGACTTCACATAATTGCACATTCCAACCACACATCCCAATCATACACCCCAATCACACACTTCAATTTTTAGGCTTCTATCCAACTCCAATGGAGCATAATGTTGTCTATGGAAAAAATGTTGTGTTCCACATTTCCATTGTGCAATTCTGACATGAGCCATATCAAAGCCGACGACAACATTACCATCTTCTTCCGGAAACCTTTCAACTTGGTCCCATTGTTGTCGTGATGTTGGACCCATGAACATAACGTAGTCATTTGGTCAGTGCACTCTCTCTCATATATTCATTCCTTGTAGACTTCTCTCATTCCACCATAGTATGTAGCATGCATTGGACTCACCACTGATCAACCAAAACTTGATGAAGCCAGGATGTGCGTTCTTGAAAACGAATGCCTCAACACTAACTTGGATCCAAGCTGCCCGTAGATTGGTGGTCTTTGGAGTTTTGGGGGCCCGTGGTATATTTGGAGACAAATGTTCGTCACCCTTTGTGAACCCTTTGAGTGGTCCACCACTCTGCGGGATCACTTTTAGTTAGAATGTTAGCATTAAAAGTTAGAATTGATAGGGAATTTAGGGAAAATTAGTTCATTTAGCATTTAGCCTAGAAGAAGGAAGGTCAAAATGAAACTAAGTAGTGCTAGAAGATAGCAAAGTAGAAAAAATGTGCTAGCTAGTAAAAACAACTAGCTAAGCAAATATTAGTAGATGCTAGTTATTAAGCAAATGTTAGTAGATGCTAGCTAAGCAAGTGTTAGTTTATTAGTTAGTGTGAGGCACACAAGACTATTGGAGGTGTTTTACGTAAGAAGATAAAATCGGCGTGAAGAATTTTGAAGAAAAAAAGAAAGAGAGCAAGGGGGATACTTGCCCACTTGGCCCCTTGCCAACTCGATGGCGGAAAAATTAGAAAGATTTCTAAAGGTTTTTTGTCGGAGCCACCTCGGCGAGAGGGTGGCAACCTCAACCGGGAAAACCCCCGAGCCAAAATTTCGGGAAAGGGTTTGAAAAATGGATCCGGTGGAGGAGGGGTCCAACCCTTTTGTGAGAGGGTTTAAAAACCCCTCCTTCCACCTTGTAGCTCTCGCTCTTTCTCTAGTTTTTGGGCGAAGCCCTGCTTCAATGTAGTTAGGAAAAAATCCTTTAGCATGTATTCTCAATGGTCTAAAAGAAAGGCTTGAGAACCTCCTCTACTCTCTCTCTCCTAGTTAGGTTGTGTGTTTATTAACACACCAACAAAATTATTCCTTCTTTTGTAGAGGTAGGTTGGATGGTAGAGTTTTGAGTAGAGGCATTATAGACCTCATCTGCCAATGCCCTGAAGGCTTAGTTCAAAAGCTAGAACAAGATACTTATCATTTTTCTCTTAGAGAGATTTCATATAGCCATCCATAGCCGTTTCCCATTTGTGATTTGGTTGAGATGACAATTAGTTATGGATTTTCAAAGATGGAGTAGAAAAACTGGGTGGTCTTGTGGGTAGCGGCTGCTGGATCAGACCTGCGACCCCAATAGGAATTTTAATTCCAAGAAATTATATTTTTCCCAAGTAGAACTTTTGTGTAGCTTTCCAAAATGGCTTAGAACATTTGATTTGAGCATGATTTGAATTAGATATGAATTGTGCAAGATGGGACACATAGTTTGAGAACTTTTGGTTGACTGCTGCATTACAGAGGACCTGCTGGGTTCACTTCGGCTTACCTTTCTAATCACATATTTTTATCAAATACATCTTTTTAATATCTCTCCAGGGTCATATAGAACGTTTGATTTGACTAAGATTTGAATTAGATATGAATTGTTGAAGGCGAGATACATAGTTTAAGCCTTCTTGATTGACTGCTGTGTTACAAGGAGTCCGCTGAATTTCTATTAGCTTAACCTGCTGATGTCATAATTTTTCTAGTTAGAGCTTGTTCATAGCTTTCCAATGGTATAAGGAAAGCCTAGATCCAAGTAGTAAGGAATGTGCTATGAATTTTTGAAGTTAGAAGGTAGATAGGTGGGTTGGAAGGGTCGGTTGAATCGACCTCACACTTCCAACCCTCATAACTTTTGCATTTCTTATCCGATTAGAGTGATTTTTAGATCATTGGAAAGATAATTTGGTGCACTAAGTATAAATATTATGCTTAAGATTAAATTACAGGGCAGAATAACACTTTATATTTTAATTGTTAACTAAGGTACGCTTACTACCAAACTAGTTACAAAGAAGGAGGCAAGGTTGACGCTCGGAAAGTGGAGCAAGGAAGGAGGTAGCGGCTCGGCCTACATCAAGCCCAAATCAACCGAGGAAAATTGAGGTAAATTAACTAACCTTAAGCCTTCCATTTAGGATTGGAGGGAGCACGGCTAAGGTACGCATCTCTAAACCCACTCACCTATCTCGTAAGGTCAAGTGGCTTGACCACTTGACCGCCAAGGGAGTACCCAATTCCATTATTTTCGGGGCCCTTGGTATGTTTTGTGGTAGTAGCTTCATTTATTAGCAAGTTTCGTGTGTGGTAAGTCGGATTAATCACCGACACGACCACTCTGAATGTTGTTGGTGGAAAGGTGGGGTTAATGACCCGCGAATCCACTATTATGTTGTTGGCCCCATAGATTGGGAGTAATGGCCCCAATTTATGAAGATTGCGCAACAGGTTGAACCTACAGGTCGCCCGTCACCTTGGTCCCATTGAGTTGCATTTCGTGGTCTATCCAGTGTAAACACATTTAACAATCAAAACATACAAAATAAATCGTAAATCCTTGTTGGCAAGAGACCCGAGGTAAGGGGTGATGCCTAATATGTTAATGTAGTAAGTTAGGACGTGCAAACAAAAGTAAGTAATTAAGAAGGAATTTGTGTGAAGGGTGGGACTTAGGCCAAGTTCCCCCGCTTAGAAAACTAAATAGAACTAAATAAAGAAATAGGAAGAATTGAATGGTCCATCAAATTGTCGTTATTCCGTTCGTTGAGTTAGGGTGGTATGAGTCACACCCGGTTGGGTGTATCAGAACCATCCCAATTCACAAATTAGGATTGCCTTGGTTTCAAGGCTGGTGCGTCTGCGCGTAGAATAGGTTGTAGGTTAAGGTTAGAACTAGATATGAAATTGGTTAGTGGAGTTTAAAGCCACACTAGTAAAAAACTAAGGCCTAACCTCCGGAGGTACTACGACGCATATTTAATCTCCCTTAAAAATCTAACTACTCACGTTATACACCTATCATCCGGGTTCGGCTTGGGCGCCTGCAAATGCAGGCCACCTTCACCGAAGGGCTTGTGTGATACTTTTAGGCTCCCTCGAAAGGGGGTGGCCCAAAAGTACCACACCCTTAATCTTCATCTTGATAATCTCCCTTAATCCCCATTTTTTTCTTGCTCTCCAAGACAACCACCTTTGCCATATTGGGAATTCAAAGTAATTGGCATGGGCAAGATGCCCTATATTATTTCTCCAACTTATATTCCTTCCAAGGAATTGCTCTGCTAGCCATCTTGGAAAACCCTTTGGTGCAGGATTCCCACCATGCAAGCAATGCATGCATTTTCGTTGCTTGAGGGTAAACCACCTCAGCTATTTCAAGGGGGGGGGGGGGTTGGGGACATTATCAACCAATTGCTTGAGGTTGAAGACTCCAGTTTGGGCCTTATTCTTCATCCAAAAATCAAAATATGCGAGATTTTGATCCTTCATAAATTTGGGTGCATCTACTACATATCTAATTGCTTCCTTAATTTACTTCGGCATGTGGTCAGCCACTTGATCTTTTGGATAATACATGAGAAATTTCCATTTGATGTCGCCTGCATTGTTACACACATACCAGTCTAGGATGCCGTCATGAACCCTTTTTGTTATAGCTTCCAAGAATTTCACCTTACACTTCCCCCTCTTGATGAATGACCCCAAGGCCTTAGAAGGTCCTCCTTGCCCACACATGAAGTGGCATGCATCACGGTATGATAAATGCAAGCCCATTACCACCTAACCTAGGTGATTATGCATTCTATCAAGATGTCCAAGTGGCTTCTATTGTCATGACCTTGTACATGTTTACTGACATGTTGTGGTGATTAGTAGTTTGCCCTAACTAGCCTGATTAGCCACTACCAGTGTTCAAGATTGAAGTCCTCATATGACTTTCATTTTGAAGGACTCTCAAATTTCAGCCCTTCAGTCGAGGGTTGGTTCAAATCCAAGATGTCAATCCAAGAATATAGAAATGAAATACAAAACTCATATTAAATTTGTACATGAATTATATGGTATATGTTTTCATTATAATGTGAAGAATTAGGAATCAACCATCTAACTCCATTTCTTGTAGTGACAATGCCCTACGATTGTTGGTTCTTGTGGCAAGAAAATCATATTGAGCACTTCAAGTGACGTCTTCGTTTTCAATTTGGGGTTGCGTTTTGAAGGGTTGTTTTGAGAGAGGTATACTTTGAAGGGCCAAATCGCGTTTGAAGGGCATTGATGACTTCAATCTTGAACACTGGCCACTACTTTTACAAAAGCACTTAAGAAGGTCCCGGGTTAGATCGCCCGCCCCTCCCATGCCTCCTTCATTGCCCAGTCTTCCTACCCGCAGTTACGTGGGAAATCTTCCCTGTTGGGAACCAATGTGACAATACCCAATCACTTAAGCCATTAAGGTCCTTTAGCATGTGAAAGAACTCCATCAATTAACTTGGGAATAATGAAAGTGATGTCAACTTGAATATTTGTAATTTTGACCGGGTATTGTCACATTGATTCCCAACGAGGAAGAGTTTCCAGACATGTGCGGATAGGACGACCAGGCAACAAAGGGGATGTGAGATGGGCGGGGCCCAGCCGAATGAAGATGTGATCTAGCCCGGGGCCTTAAGAAGTGCACCATAAGTGCATGATGCCCACGAAAGTGCCCGGAAATAGCCTGCATATTGGTTGTTAGTAACTAGAGCGATTTACCCAACTTGCTACCACTGTCTCATATGGCCGGAAATGTGGGTAGATAGACTTAGCTTATGCCCCCTTCCCACTTGACTTTAGCTAAGACTAAAAGTTGGTTCTAACAACCCGGCCTTCACACCATCGACATTATCTAGTGCCAAGCCTAGTTGGCAAATGATGTGGCATGGCTTAAAAGTGGAGGTTTTAAGCCTCAAGCACGCACCGACCCTCCCATTGGTACCTAAACATGAGGCAAGAATGTAGGACCTTTAAAAGTGTTGCCTCCCGCCCTTGGGATTGGTTGCTTTTTAGTCTTGGTTGTGAGGGCACGAGGAGTTTCATTAACAAAAACTGATGGTAAGATAGATGAGTACTGTAGTAAGGCATTTGGGGATGGGACAAAAACTGCCCAACATTCATTGCTTGGTAGGTAAAACAATGGACGTGTGTGAAAGCTACTTAACTAAGGGCCGTACCCCACTGGGGGCATGCACTTCTATTCCAAGCCGATGATTGGCCCGTCAGGCATTTCAGCTGCCAAACTGGGGGCAGTCCCGGTGGCAGTCCCGGGGCGGGAATCCGAGCTGGCAGCTCCGTTCCCCGGGCCCAACTTCCAGCCCTCCCCGGCTGGCACTTGCACCCCCGCCGGTGCCGGGAAGAAAATCCCCCCCCCCCCCCCCCCCGTGTGCACCCGCTCCCGCTCCCAGGTCTGCTCCGATTCCAGGAGCTTCTCCGGCACTGTGGCAGCACAGTGTTGCTGGTCGCCATCGGTACTCCGTCGTGTTTACTTTGATTTAATTTTTTTTCTTGGTTTTTTCTTGGTCATTTGGTTTTCCTTCTCGACAAGTACCCATTCCATTGTACATTGGGTTGTGTTCTTCATGGAGTCACAAGGGAATTTGCCGGAAGCATGTGGTCCCAATGCGAGTGTTGTGACGGGTGGAATTCCCCTTGTCGCAATTTCCGGACAAAGGCCTCCCATTCCTCCCACTCCATTCTTTCATGGCTTTAGGGGGTCAGAGAATCAATTGCCATTCTTATATTCCCATTCCTACATGCCTCCAATTCCAAGTTTAGGGTTTGGTGCTCCCGTGCAAGGCACTCCTAGCGCCACAATTGACCTCACGGAAGGGGAGAAAAAACGAGCCCCCCAAGAATCGGTCCTTGACCACTCCAAGCCTGCCAAGAAACGGAGAGCCCCCAAGAAGAAACCGGAAATTGTCGAATTGGACGATGCCAAAGAGGATGTGGAGCTTTTGAAAAATGCTCACCATTGGAGGGACCATTGGGTCATTCATCTCATATCCGTTCGGGGGGAGATGCAAAACACATTCAACGCCCCGCCAAAGCAAGGTGTGCCTCTTGAATTTCTTTTTTTTTCCTTTTTTTTTCCCTTTTTGTTGTACATTTGGCGCTTGATGTGTACATGGCAAGTACAGGTCGCACTCAAATCATTCATGTATTATAACACATAGACATGTTCAAATCACATAATTATTAAGTATTGTGGACAATCTCAATGTGCACTACATCACTCCATTCTAAGTTGTGTAGAATTGTTCTTTGGTATGAATGTACAAGGATAAGATGGATGGATTATCTGTTCCAAATTCTTTGTTTGAGGTGCCGCCCCGGATTCAAAACTCTTGTCTATCTCTCTATCCATCTTTCCATTAGATTTTCCAACACCTACGACCTATTTTCGTTGCCTCACTAAATAAATCGTGCACATTTATTGAATTAATTATTTTTTATTTATTTTTTAGTATCACAAGCTTGCAACTTTGTGAATTTTATTTCTTTTGTATTTGTTTTTTCTTTATTTGTTGTAATCAGTCTGCACACTGTATTAGGGCCTGTAATCTGCCTTTCAGGGCCTGTTAATCCTAGCTGTAATCAGAATCTGCAATCAAACTGTAATCAGTCTGTACCCAGACTGTAATCAGTCTCTGTAATCAGACTGTCTGCAGACTCTGTAATCTGCTGTCTGCCCACTGTAACCGACAGACTGCACTGTTTTTTTACCGGCAGCAGACTGCACTTCAAATTCCCGGCAGCAGACTGCAGACTGTCTGCACAGTGTTCTGCTGTCTGCAGATTATAGACTGCTGCAGTTTTCAATTTTTTTATTTTTGCTTCAGACTGCGCTGTTTTTGAAATTCAGATTTGAAATTAACCATGCCAATTGCCTACATATTTTTCATCTTCAGATTGTTTCGTTCAATGTTAACACGAATTTCGTTCAATTTCATTCTCAAATGGTTTGGTTTCGTAATGGCATTGCCAAGTAGTAGTTCGCATTCTTGTAATTAAATAATAGTGTGTTGTTGGCATTTGTTGTGCAGGTGTGGACAATTGGGCCCGGTTGCACACGAAACTTGTGTCCCTCTGTCCGGATTTCACAAAGGACAGCGAGGCTTGCAGGAAGAAGTGGAGTACCATATATAACGACTACAAGGAGGACAAGGCCATGAATATGCGGTCCGGATCCGACCGCTCCGAGAAATGTCGTTGGTATCAACTCGTGGATGAGTTCATGTCTGATAGGGCACATGTTGTTTCACATGCGCACGCGAGTGCGATGGCCCCGGATGGTCCGAAGGCCGCAAGCGGATCAATCACGAACTCCATGCATCATAAGAGTGGTGAGAGCACTTCAAAATCTCCCGAGCCTAAGCGCAAGGACGACATTTTTCTAGAACGATGTCTTGCTAGAATTGAGGACAATAGCAAGAATCTTATGGATAGTTTGAAGGAAAGTGATGACATGAAAATGTCTTTATTGATTAGTATGCAACAAACAATGGCTAAACTAGTAGAGAAACTTTGAAAACATGTTGTCTCTATTCTACATCATCAATGAAAATTTGAGCTATGGAAGCCTTTGTCTTTGCCATCCAAAGACTCTTTGCTATGCTATTTCGTCTTGCGGACAACTCTTTGAATGACTTTCCGGTAGTGCTCATTGAAATTTCGAATGCCAAAGCGTCTTCTTGCTTTAGGTATTCTAGCGTTTCTCGTGATTGGTCGTCAATCCCGGCCAAATTATGCAAAGCCTCGTTCGCCACAGCCATTCGCTCGCTCCTGGATGAACCCGGTACGTTTGGGATGGCCAATCCGTTGTGCACCTCATCGGTGACCTCCCGCATTCATTCTTCTTTCCAAAAGGTGTCACCAAAAATTATGCACATGTTGTGCAAAACCAAGCACGTTGTCACCAAGTCGGGTACGTTCTTCAAATGCACATCTATTCTCTTCAAAAGGATTCGCCATCTACCTTTCAGCATTCCAAACGCTCGTTCGACGCACATGCGTGTTGAACTTTGGACAAAGTTCCAATGATATTCTTCTCGCGAAAGCCTGTCTTTGTGCCCCTTAAAAGGTGCCAACATCCAAGGACGACACGGATAAGCTGCATCACCAACCAAAGTATAGGGCCAAAGTTTGCCTGCCTCACAGTACTGACCTATAGCAGTCCTACCCCAAAGGTTCGCATCATGCATCGAACCCGCCCAGCCTATGTCGAAATCCCAAAACAAACATTTGGCCGACACAATGCCTTGCAAAAGGACTGAATGAAATCCCTTGCGGTTGTAGTAATCTGGAGCATGTAGTCGAGGTCCAATGATGGGAATGTGAAAGCCATCCATTGCCCCCACCACGTAGGGAATCTGGTGCAAGTCTTGGAACTCTTATGCATATCTTTCCATAACGGAAGAAGAGGGCCAATTGATGAATTTCCTTAGCAAATTTTTTTTATGGCACTACAAAATTGGGAGACTGCTAGTTGACTAGAAGAAAGCCCAATTTTGTACAAATCGGCAATGCACGACATGGAATTACCTGTGGCCAATCTAGAAATTGCTACAGCCACCTTTACCTGGACTGGAATGGCCAAACGCAACCTCGTGTCTTGTCGGTGCAAGTCGGGTGCGAGAGTTGTACACAAGTACTCAAAAGTTGAAACGTCCATTCGCATGCGGCCTTTGAACTCCCTCGCATTGAAGGAGCCCAAAAGATTTTGATCGAAAAATCCTGGTTTGTGCAACCCTCGATCATGAGCCCACAAACGTTGTTGTTGTCTCCCACTCCACGACTTCAACCCATGCATCGCAAGTGTCAACCCTATTTGTTGAGCGTGCCACAGTAAAACTTTCTCTTTCTCTCTGGATATGGACTCCATGGTGGCGAACAAAGTGAGTTGTAAGACTAGCAAAATAAGGAGCTTATGGACATCGGGGTCCATTTTTTCAACAGCCCTAGTTCTAAATCTCTGGGTGCAGCTGGGAGCAGAGAAGAGAAAGAATTTTTTTTTCGAGCCCTGCTGTTGAAGAGGCCCCTGGAATCAGACCCGGCTGCAGAGAGCAGGCAGTGTGAGGAAGGTTCCCGGCAGCTGCGTTTGGGCAGACTGCCGGTCCCGGTAGTGGGGTCCCCTCCGCCCTCGTGGCACACCACTAAGGCCCTCCTAGGCCTGTTAAGCCTAGCCACAAGCCTCACACTGCCTATCGGCAGTGTGGTAGCAGCCTAAAACCTACTTGAAAATCTCCATAGCAAGTTCTTGTAGGCGCATTGGGATAGCCAGATGCCTCCGCTATAACCAAGGGAGCTTTACCTGGTTTTTAGGAAATACTTTGGTTATCAGGTAGGAAGGGGGCAATAGGCCAATAGCAGACATAATCATCTGCTCCCGATGTTTGCCGTTGGAGCAAGGCCCACTCATAAGAAAATGACCCCGGCCTGGATATTAGAGAGGGGAAGGTAGTGGACCGGCCAGTGGTAGTCCACTATGAGCCCAAAATGGTTGCTCATATTTGTTTTATGTTTAGAATTTACTTAGAATTGCATTTGGAGTGTTATTGAAACAATCAAAAGTATAAAAAAGAGTGAGGCTTGGTGTGGTTTATGTTTTAGGCCTTAAGCCTATTTTGTGTGGTTAAGTAGAAGTTTAGTGACATTAGGGAGTGTTTTGGTTAAGTGAGTAGTGTTTGATGAAGCAAGAGGAAGGGCCGTGGATTTAAATGTTTGAATTAGAACATGCTCTTGTTGGTTTAGAGGGTGAGGATTTAGTGGATAGGATAAGGTCCTACTAAGTAGGAGAAGGTTAAGGGGTTGTGGTCTTGGGTGCCCTCTCCTCCTCCTCCTCCTCTCCCTCTCTTCTCTTCTCTAGGATGTTGAGCTCTTAGAGCTCGGAAAAAAGTGTGGGAATTAGGTAGGGGACTTAGTGGGATTAATGGAATTAGGTAGGGGAATTAAATAGGGGATTTAGTGTAATTAGTAAGGGTTACTAAGGAGGATTGCTGGATTAAGCTAGCGGCGGGTTACTAAGGAGGACGGCTGGACTAATTAGCTTTTGGTTGCAAGGAGGACTGCTGGACTAATTGGCTTCTGGTTGAAAGGAGGACTGTTGAACTAATTAGCTGCGGGTTGCCAAGGAGGGTTGCTAGACTAATTAGCTTCTGGTTGCAAGGAGGACTGCTGGACTAATTAGCTGCGGGTTACTAAGGAGGACCGCTGGACTAATTAGATTCTGGTTGCAAGGAGGATTGCTGGACTAATTAGCTGCGGGTTACTAGGAGGACTGCTGGACTAATTAGCTTTTGGTTACTAATGATGGCCGCTGGATTAAGCCAGCTGCGGGTTACATAAGGGGAGAAACTTGATAGTAGGCCAATAGGTTAGGTTATGATTAGTCAATAGAGTCATGACATAATATTAATTAGATAATTAGTTCACTAGCAAGGTGACCACAAATCAAGAGAAGGTGGCATTAGGGGGTTGGACTTGTGGTTGAGTGTGTGGAGTGTAATTGAGTACGCTAATGACGCCATTATAGAGAAGAGTGTTTTTTTAACACTTGTAATCTTGTTGTGGAATAAATTGGTGTGCCAAACATTGATGTGAAATGCAATGGAAGTTAATGACATGGGAATGGTTTAGCTAGGTTAGTATGAATGTGATCCCCACTCCCTCACCCGGACTAGGACGCTTAAAGGTGGGTGGTTTGGCCTCACATCCACATCCAATGTTGGGGTCATTTGTTTTGCTTGTTGCACGTTACTTTCACCCTACCCTAAACGATTTGGGCGAACTAACCCATACACTCATTTCTTGTTGGATGCCTAAACCCTAGCCTCCAAGGAACCAATGTACAGGTTGGTTTGCCCCCGCCACCCTAAACCATACTTGTGATTCACGTCGAACATGATGGGGAAGGCATCTCGGATGTAAAGTTCTTTGAACCTTCTTCAACATCTTACCAGCCCCACCCAACCTATCTATTCAGCTGCATAATGTTATGAAGTTGTCGTTCATAACTCGGAAATATTAAATATATAAATACTTTTTGAAATCATTTGAGATTTTTTTTTTAAGGTTGGGTTATTGCATGCTTTGTCCAGGTTTTGTACCCACCAACACATCTCCAATTATGACTTCAACTGGTAGATGTTGAGGATACGTTGCGTTTGAGTGTCATGTAAATTTCATATCAATTGCGAATGATTTGCACATATGGATCAACAACAAAAATAACATGTTTAGGATATGTTGTCCCTAAAGTGTGGAGGTGACAAATGTCAAGTAGGCATTTGTGGAGTAGTTCCACTGTAAACCAGTTGAGAGCACGCTCCCATATTTCAATCAATATAAAAACAACTAACTATGTTGAATCAAAATTATCCACATGGTAGGACTCAACAAACCTGAACACGAACATGAACATAAACATGAGGAGTGGTTGAAATAGTCCAGAATCCATCGGAAGTGGTATCAAAGGGGTCATAGAGAACTATTCACGACCATATTATGGTCGCATAGGACATCAAGGGTTAAATAGGTTGTAATTTGGAACTAGTTCTTGGTCCAATTATGATGGCCGATTCATCTCAAATGACTTTACAACACTCATTCGAGGTCTTTATAACATACTCCAATATCAAATAATCTAAAAAATTATAACCTTCGGGATGCATTCTATTTCACGGATTTAATGTTAGATGAATGAGAGGTAAGCTCGTATGCACTCAATGAACGGGGAAAACCAACTACTAGTTACTAATCAACCAGTTCATTTTTTTTCTTCTTCTTCAAACTCCCGGCTCAGAATCAAAACCCTAGGAAATGAACTAAACCATATTCTATAGTTTTCTATTTTGAGCTAAAATACAAGAAACAATAGAAGCATTTCAACGAATAACTGATTGATAATGGAAAATAGAAAGGACAACAACCGAGTTAGCTCAAAATTTCTCCCCGTTCGATGTAGGGGATTACAAACCCCCCCCCCCCTCTCCCTCCCTCTCTCAACTTTTAATTGAGCAAAGTCTTTTTAATTTACTTATATTTTCAAAGTGATTGGTGGAGGCAGGATGATAAAGGACATGAGCACACGTTCATCTTGTTGATGCCCATACACTCCCTCCATCCCAAAATGATTGTCCTACCCCCCAGAGTTTCATGTCCCAAAATGTTCGTCCTAGAAACATTTTGGGATAAAAAACTCCAGGAAATAGGACAATCATTTTGGAACATAGGGAGTACATACAGGCAAGACACCCTAGGTCAAGAGCCATTGAACCAAGTCCTCAAAATCAGTGTCCATGGGAGATTTTTGGGCGCAATCGGTCAAAGATACTAATGTTTCCAAGTGCAGCTGGTCACATATCACGATCACCGAATTTTATTTGGGCGATTATTCGCATTTAATGCTATATTCTAAATGATGCCACGAAATTCCCTATTAGAATAATCAAATCTAGGTGTCCCCAAATCGCCCAAATCTACCATGAGTAGAAGCAGTAAAGCTCCTCCATGCTGCCCCCACCTCCCGCCCATTCCGTCACGTCGCCGTTGGGTCACCTCGCCAACCCTACACATCGGCGGCCCATCCCTCCACTCCGCCACCTTATGTCGCCGGATTCTCCACGTCGCTCTTGGCCATTTGCAGCCGCCTGTTCATATGGATGAAGCCCTTTCGCAGACTGGCAGATTCATCCGTTGGTTCCATTAGCGGCAAACTTGTGCATTGTCCATTCTCTCCAGAGTCCAGACTCCAGATCTGATAGACAATGCTGTGCATGGTTGTTCTGTTGAGGCCGTCAGAGTTGGAGGCTTGGAGCCACATTGAAGTCTGGGCATTTTTTAGGTAGGGTTTGTGCACAATTCTCACTGCATTCACTAATGAGGATGATGATGGGTGTGGCTATAGGGAGTGGGCGTTACAGAGCTGGGAGTGGCGACATCTTATTTATGGAATCTGCAATCAACAGGTATGTGCAATTGTTGTGTGTGCATTGGTGCATTGGCGTCGCCTTTGCCCGATCTGGTTTTCTGTGATCGCATGTTGTGTGTGCATTGGCGTCGTCGCCTTTGCCCGATCTGGTTTTGTATGATCTCCTGGTGTTCGCCGTGCCACGCCACTCCACATCGCCTGGCTACCTGGGAGTTGGTTTTGTGTGGTTGCCTGTGGATCTGCGATCCCCTGCTCCGGCAGTTGCAGTGAGTGCAGGTGGCAGTTGCTCTACCATGGCAATGCCTCCTGAATCTGGTTCTGGAAAACGTCCCTCCTTCAAGCAGAGGGTGTTGATGATCACCCCTGGGGGAGAATTATCAACTGCCGCAATGCAAGAGGTTGTCCAGATCTCTTCAACCGCGTCTGCAACCATTTTTTCTCCCACCCCACTGCATGTACCTGCTCCATTTGAGGCTAATGCATTGGACATCAGTGGTTCTCCATTCACTGTCGATGCGCCTTCAAGTGGTGGTAGCAACAACTTAGATGGCTTCCATGAGCAATCAGACACCCAATTGCTACCAACCTCACATGAACCTCCAACAAAGAAGCGAAAAATTCCAAAAAGAAGGTACCTCCTAAACCCTAAACCATGGCTATATTTTTTGGGGAGTAATGCATTGGCTAAGATTATTCTAAAATGTCGTCTCAATTTCCGATTTCTAAGCATGTGTCGTTTCAATTTCTAACATGTCAATTGATGTGTGATATTTTCTCTTTCTCAAGTTTTTTTCTTTCTCAAGTTTTGACGTGTACCCATTCTTGAGGGCCTCAGCATAGGAAGTGGCCCCTGAACCCATAATGTTTGGGGAGACACGTGCGTGGCGGGTTTGGGTCGGGTATAACCCCCCCCCCCCCCCCCCCCCGGGTCTAGAGGAGGTGGAGCGGGCTCTTCCGGTAGATGTCACGTTTAGGCCTTCTGGTAGAGGCCACATGTAGGCCCTTCCGGTAGAGGCCAAGAATAAGTTTCACAAGTTTTCACAAGAAAAAAAGTGGCCTCAACCGGTAGGGCCTAATCATTTTTGTCTTGTGAAAACTTTTTATTCTTGGCTTATACTCGAAGGGCCTACATGTGGCCTCTACCAGAAGGCCTAAACGTGACATCTACCAGAACAGCCCGCTCCACCTCCTCTAGACCGGGGGGGGGGGGGGGGGGGGGGTTTATACCCGACCCAAACCCGCCACGCACGTGTCTCCCCAAACATTATGGGTTTAGGGGCCACTTCCTATGGGGATTTTTTTTGGCATTTTGAGGATATGTTTTTGATGATGTCTTGTTTCTCACTGGTTTAGGGTGGTTTTGGTGCAGATTTCAAGAAAATTGGGCAGCAAAATACCCATGGTCTCAACAGGACCCTGAAGGGGATGGTACATTTGACAAAGTTCGATGTATCATCTGCTCTAAAGTAAATGGCAGAGACAAAATACTGGATGCAAAAGATGACAACCTGAAAAAACACCAAGGATGGAAGAGAGCACTTAGCGACTTACCTTCTTTGAAGGTGAAGAAAGGTGAATGGTATTGGGACCAGAACTCTGTCCACAAGCGTGCTGAGAGGACATTTGCAGCACTGCCTGTTAATGATATTGGAGCCCTAGTTACAGCTGGGGCTCCTCCAAAACGCAAGGAAGTGCAAATGGCAGTCATCTTTCACTTGTTACAATTTGGAAGACCTATGACAAAATATCCACCCATGAAGGAGCTGTTACAATTCCTGGGCGTTCCTAAGGTCAGAATCTTTCATTTCCTTTCAGTTTCAGTTGCTCATGTTATTAATTTTGTTTTGAAACATCGTGTTGGTTAGTAATGGCACTTGAGTGTATGTGCAGGTTCCATTGAAGCATTGGACCGAGGGGTCGGGTTGGGAAATGGCTGAGAGTTTGTTTAACGTTGTGCAAACAAGGACAAAAGAAGTAGTAAGTACAACCCCTTACTTCTCTATCACTTGCGATGAAGTCACAACGTTGGACAACCAATCTTGGATTAGCATGCATGTTTACACAATTCAAGATTGGGAAAGAGTGCCAATGTTGTTGTGCTTGCAACGTGTGACTGAGGGTGGTGGTGCCGATAATATAACCAAGATGATTCTTGGTGCACTCACTAATGAAGGTGGGTTAACCCCACATCAGATTAGAGACCGATTCATGGCATTTGGGACAGATGGTGCATCGGTTTTGCAAGGGAAAAGAAATGGTGTCACTAACAAGCTGCAGATTTCTCATGCGCCACACATGCAAGGCATGCATTGTGTGGCACATCGAAGCAACCTTGCAGTGCAATGTCTATCAGATCTGGAGATGGTGGCTAGGATTGAAACCCTACTGGCTGCTTTGCACAAATATTTTAGTAAGTCCCCAAAACGTCATTTGGAGCTCCAAAAACTTGCTGAATTGCTTGAGTCTAAGGGCAGAAAAATTCTTCAAAATATAAAAACGAGGTGGATTTCAATGTTGAGTCCATTGAAACGTGTTTTGTCGGAGTACCGTACCCTTTTGGTGAAGATGTACTCTGATCATCTTGTAAAACCAACAATCCCGACAGCCAAGGTAAATTATGAACTCATGGCTGATATCAAGTCCTTACTGACCTTGGCTGCAGTGCTACCTCTTCTAGAGGCTGTGAAAGCCTTGGTTGTCTTTGCACAATCCCCCGGTGTATATGTGTGTGATTTCACAAGGGCATTGAGCCTTTGTATCTCAGATGTGAATGACTTGTATTGTACAAACAATGCATTCATTTCAGATGCATTTTCATGCTTCAAAAAGATATGTGATTTTTCGCATGAGAGCATCCGCCTAAGGTGGCATCCAGATGTTAATGATTGTGTTGAGCACTTGGTTTTTGAGGCCCATTTGTCAACTTCAGCCGGTTCCCACCTCAATGCGACTTGCGTTGATCATGTCACACACTTGAGGAATTTTGTGACAAGAGAATTATTTGATAGAACGATATCGGAGGTGAAGGTCGAGGTTGCAGGTATGTGTTTGTTTTTAGTTTTGTTTCTTAGTTTATGTTTTTGCATCTTTTGATTATATCAAGGTTTTGCATCCATGAGCATGGATCTAATGTGTTGGTTTTTTATTGCAGATGCTGCAGCCATGATGGTGATGGAATTGGAAAGTAGGTTCCCCCCTAGTGAGGTAATATATGCACTGTCCATTGTATATCCTCAATTTTGGCTTGAGCCAGGGCATGAGGACAAACTCACAGGGTACATGAACACTTTGAAGCAAACATATGCTCACACCAAGGATTTCTCTAGCGCTACAAATGTTTGTGATACATGTCCAACAGTGTTGAGTGCTATAGCACTTGATCGGCAGTTGCATTGGTTTGCTGTGGCTATGGCGAATAATTCTCCTCATGCAATGAGGGCCATGGACACCCACATTCATCCCTTAACCAAACTATGGCGTGCCTTGGCACAATCTGCCCCTTTGAAGGGTATGTTTCCCGAGTTCTTTAAGCTCGCAGAAATTGCGATGATCCAGGTACGGGGTTATATTTTGAAAATATGTTACTTCTTTAAACTTTCTCATGCTTTTTGTATTCATGTTCTTGGATGCAAGTTGGCTTCTTACTGACTTTGTCTCTTTGCATCCATTTTGTAGGTTCTTGGGAGCGTAGAAGACGAAAGAACATTTTCCAATGTTTCTTTCTTGAAGAACAAACTCCGCAACCGCTTAACTGAACATTTACCTCTTGCTACAACAATGTTTGCACAAAAACATTACACATTGACATCATTCCCGTACAAGGATGTCGTTTCAGATTGGAGAGCTTGCAAGCCGAAGCGCGGCCGATATGCACTTGGTGTTTGATTTGCATAGCATGAGACATTTAGGGGGTTTTTCCCACTTCTTCATAACTATTTAGAATACAAGGATCTTATATAACTTCTACTTTTAAGAGCCTACATCTCATACGGCTTATTGGCGATGCATGCCATTGTAAATAAAGAAGTGGTTTCCTCCTAAATTTTTTGTGACGTAATTTGTGGGATGTAATTTCGCATATTTACTGCTGCATTTCCTTGTTCCAATAGTGGCCTTGTAATATTTTTTATTTTTCACTTAGCTAAACTTCCAAAAGGCATCACAACAAGTATCGCATTTGCATTTCTCTACTGTCCATTTTAGAGAGCGGCAATTTCATTCTACCACACATTTCATCGCAATGTTTACAATTTCCTTACACGTTCACATAGCCGAAACTGCAATGTAAACAACCATTATAATAGCCATTTCACCCCCCAGTAAAAAGTGAAAAAAAATTCGTTGGTTATATGCCGTGAGTGTAGTGCCTGGATGAGGCTCTGCCACTTTGAGATTTTTCTCAATTAAAAATGAGTATCCTGGCCCTTGTCTACATGTACGTTGGCCTTTATTACCGAGCTATTTTTAAAGGCATAACCTATTACTTAAGAGTTTATAAGTGAAGTCGATAATGAGGCATCACAAAGTCATTGGCTGTTAACCGGCCAATCCTTGGAAGACATGCTCATGCTTACTATTTTTTCTTAAGCACGTTAAATTCATAATTAGAGTTAACTTATTGTTCAGTGTGCAATACGGGATCTAGGCTATCCAGCTGAAGTGCAATATACAAAGACAATTACTAAGTGGAGATGCAATTTGAAGAGTATAGTATAAATTGAGAAGTGGGAAATTGGACATGGAATAGGCTTAAGTACGGGAGGGTGTATGTGATGTCCTAAAGAAAGTACTCTTTTTTAGGGTCGTGAATTACCAAGCTTTCAGTTTAGACATAATATTACTCAACACTAGGGTGTTGCTGGGAATTTAAGAGGAATTATGTCCCATTTATGTTGGGTTACATGAGCCTCAATATTATTCACTTTTAGGAGGACCGAAAGCTAGGCCTATCCCAGGTTGTGCTTACCAAAACATCTAGGGCATGTCTAAGGTTTATGTAGTTTAAAATAACTATGCCAACATGCATGTCGCAAGGGAAGTTAGTATGTGAGCAGTGAGTAGTAAGCAATGTGAGTAGTGAGCAGGAACATGTGAGTGGTGAGCAATGTTATCCATCATTTTTAGTAAGTCTTGCCATAGATTCAACTTTAGTATCATATATATATATATATAAAGGTGTGGATTTTGTAACTTATTACCATGGATTTCTTACAATGCCAACCATGGTAATAAGGCTTGTTTCACATGTGAACATATTTATAAAACTCACACCTTTATTCAATGCCAATCCTAACACTCATTAAGCCTATACCTAACCATCATCTATCCCGATGTACTTATGCATGCTCCACCACACACAACAAGCTCAAGCAGACACATGACCTCATTGTCATTGAAAGTTGGGGCGTGAATGAACTTATCCGTGGTTTCATCAACCTTGCAAAGAAATCTAAACACATAGTACAAATGCTTGCACAAAACCCATTGACCCCTCTTCCTTGCTGCCAAAGAGGACATTCTTGTGAAGTTTGAGCAACTGCACTGTGGAATAGCAACTATGGACACAAGGTATTGTTTTTCATCCTTGGAGGCAATCATTATAATGGCTCCGTATCCAAGATACGAAATAGTAGTTACTCCAACCACAAAATACCCTCTCCCATTTAATCTCGTGCTTTGGTGTAGGTGCAAATGGATTGTGTCGCATTGTATTTGAAAACATGTTGTTAGGTGCACTTCCAGATTTGAAGGCACATGAAAACGCGCCTGCGGGATGGGGAGGTTTGGCATAGTACCCTATCAACGGCGGGGAGACAATGCCTCATGTTGTTGTAACTAGAACGTTATGTCCTCCAATGCAAAGACCTCCTCTCGAGAAAGGTTGGTGCCAACGTTCACTAGCCATGTGTGTGAGCCCAAAAGGGTGCCCACATTTAGTCTTAGACCCTTGAAACGTTAGTTGATGCACTTTGAAGTAGCATGTTACTTCACAAAAATATAAAAAGAGTGAAATGTTAGTCTTAGAAGTACCATGTTGTAAGAGGCTAGGATGTGAGTTGTTATTGTGTTTTTACCTTCGGAAGGATTTGAATGAATGAGGATAGGTAAGGAGAACTTGGATTGAGTAGTTAGTGAGTAGGCTAGTACAAATGGATGGAGACAACCAAAGTGACTCAAGAGGCAAGTGCATTCGAATTGGGATGAATGGAGGATCACATGAAGCGCACAAGTGGACCACCTCATCATGGCCACTTAATGGGGAAGGCCCAAGGAAGAATGCAAGGTGGAGGATAAGCAAATTCTCAAAGCACCAATCAAATCACGAGTTAAGCATCGTGGTTTGAATTAAGTGGTGAGCGACGATTTGGGAAAGTAAGGGGAGAAAGTTATGGCGGCGGAAAGCGAAGGAGGCTAAGTTTGGGTTGAAGCATCCCAAGTTTGGTAAAGTGTGGTAGGTAGAAAGCCAAGGCTAGTTAAATGTTCGAATTAGGATCCTTGTTGATCATTTGAGGGAGGAAGGCTTAGAAGATAGGATTGGCGCCTACTAAGTAGGAGGAAATCTCAAGGGCTTATCGTGAGCCTTGAGGGTGCTCACCCCCTCAAGCTTACTATATAATCCCTCATTCTTCCCTCACTCATCCTCTCTTTCCTTTGTGCTCCAAGGCACCCCACGAGTTATAAGTGTGGGTGTGGGAAGCCATATTGAAGCACATGTGTGTGCTTAGTTTTTAGTTTGAGAGCCAAGGCTTGTTAGCCTTGAAGAGGGCTTGACCTCTTGGTAGAATTAGTGTTGACGTGAAGGATTTTAAAGTTAATTCATGATTCCAATTTGTGGTACTTAAAGTTCATGTTTTGAATACACGTGGTTGCAAGTTCCATGTTTAAGAGTTGAGCACTTGATGTTGTGATGAGTGCAAAAATATACTTGTGTGGATTAGTTAGTCTTAGTGAAGTTAGGAAATTCTCTCTCCCCCTCTCCTCTCTAGGATTTTAGGATTTTAGGATTAGAGAAGAATTGTGTGATTAGAAAGGGGTTGTTAGTAGAATTAGGGAAATTAGGTAGGAAGATTAGTTAAGGGCTTGAATAATTAGTGAGGTAGTTGGGGATTACAACTACAAAGTTGTGGGTTTATGAAGGAGCTGGGTTTGTTTAGTTAGAAAGTAAAGAGCTGGGTTTATGAAGGAGCTGGGTTTGTTTAGTTAGAAAGTAAAGAGCTGGGTTTATGAAGGACCTGGGTTTGTTTAGTTAGAAGCTAAGGAGCTGGGTTCATGAAGGAGCTGGGTTTGTTTAGTTAGAAGCTAAGAAGCTGGGTTTATGAAGGAGCTGGGTTTATGAAGGAGCTAGGTTTATGCAATTAGAAAGTAAAGAGATGGGTTCATGAAGGAGCTTAGTAGATAGCCTACCTAATTAGCTCATAGACAAGTAGTTAGTTACATTATGCTAGTTAGTGTTATGGTGGCTTTCACAAGTAAATGTATTTGAGATTGACTATAGAGAATAGTGTTTTTTTTAATACTTGCATCCTCTCTTTAAAAATAAACCACGTGCACAAATTAATGGAGAATGTGGAGCACTCTCGCGATGGCAAGACAAAGGAAGCAAAGACCAAAGGTGCGAGGGAGAGATTGACATAAGTCACATAAGTATTTCTTAATACTTAAAGGCTTATGTACGGTATGGAGACACCAAGTGAGACCTCTTATAGTAGCGATACGGAATACACAAGTGATAGTTCAAGTGGTAGTATAGAGTCAACGGCACGGACTCCATTTAGGAGAGGGATATCCTTAAGGGCTTGTGTAGCTAAAGCGGCCGGATGGACGTTAGAAGCAAACAAAGACAAAATAGCACCCGAGCATAAGGAGGTTAAAATAACATAGTTAACTTGTGCATTCTCCACATACGTATTGAAATTGTACATTGAGTTGTTAAAAGTGAAATTCCAGTTAAATCCAAGACCACTTGAAGGGTGAACCTTGCACTATGGACTCATCCAAGTCCAAATCCAATACCGCGGAGGAATGTGAGCCCAAACCCACTACTCGGACTACGGACGCTTAAGGGTGGGGGGTTTGGCCTCACAATGTGGACAGAATGTTGGGCCAATCAAGCACCTATTTCTTCTTGCTTCCCTTCATGCATTGATTCATGTCTTCATCGCAAAACCAAAAGTTGCGCAGAATGTGGTTGTTGGACCAAAATTCCTTTCTTCATTCTAGTGTAAGTTGGTGCAAGAGTGCCAAGGATGTCCTTACTAAATTTGCCCTTGCATGGATGTCTTGTGATTGCTTGCAAAGCTTGACACTATTTCTTGGACAAATAAGGCAATCAAGCAATATGCCATTGTGATTTTGGGCATTCCAACTCCAAGACACGTGTAATGTGAACCATTCCATTATATGTAGTTTGCAACGACTCTTCAATTTGGGTCCTCTTGGATCTTGTGTTCGATCGAGGGATTGAGTAGTATAGTTTGTATGGGCAAGGAGATTTGTATTTGGACCCATAGGGCAAGTCCAATTTTTGTTGTTGTTGATTCAAACAATTTATATCCCTCAAATGCGCAATCTTTTGTGTTCATTTCTTGTGCTCCAACATATGACTTCATTGCTTTGGCAAAAAGCTTAGGGTTTTGGTGTATGTTGCAACCTTCAACTTCAAGTTGGCTTGGTCAAGGCCCTTACTAGATACACCACCCTTAATTCAACTGTGGTAATTGGCGATTTGCATGAAGGCCTGGACCATGTCATTCAACGATGGCCTTGTAAAGACGTGTCATCATGTTTCCGGATTGTTGTAGCCATTTGGAATGCAATGTTTCCGCAAGATTGCAAGAGGGCATCTGAACGCGATCTTCCAAAGTCATATCCTTCTTGGAAACAAAAAAATACAAACCTTCAATATCATGAGCAATGAGATGAGTATCGACTATGGTGTAGAAGCAATTGTGGTGGATGAGTAAAAGGGAGATTTACTATGAGCATTTGTCCACCCCATTGGGCATAATACGATCGGGAGACTCCAAAGTAGAAAGCTTATCCATGACCACCTCTAATGAGCTCCTGCGCAAGTGGTCCTTCGCTCTCGCAACAAATGTTTTTAGCAATTAATCCGCTTCAAATTATTTGCTCGTTGCCATAACAATTTTTAATTTTTCTTTTAATTTTTTTGCATTGGATGTTTTGCTCATTCTTTTGTAATGCATTGATCAGCCATGTCGATGGATTCATGACATATCCCTTGAGAAACTGGGTGTTTATGAACTCCTAGATGTATACATGCATATGACATGCCAAGTGTTGTGGAATGTACATAAGTGATTTTGGCCCCACATACTTTTATGCAAGCATGGATTGTATGACAAACCTTGTAGTGTAGCTTTGATTTCTTTGACGGATCCAAAACCACACAAAATGGAGAGGGGGTGATGCATGTCTATTCATTGTTGTTACAACGCCCTCCATTCCTCAACAAGTAGTCGCATTGGTCATTCAAGCACTCCAAATGACCGACATAAGAGGAACATCAAAATGTCAATTCAAACTCATTCTAGATATTAATGGTTTTTTGTTGTATACCATGCATGGCCGCCGTATATTTTATCCATGCCATCCATCCCCTTGCCATAATTATTGGGGATCCTAGTGCTCAATGGGGACAAGATAAAAATAACATCACCATCAAAAGACGGAGTAAGGTACGTCACATCCTTGACATCTATTTTATCAAAGTCAACATATGTTAGCTCATACTTAGGAGCAGTTCCTACATTTTCTAATTTTCAATGCATCTAGAATTTGGACATCGTTTGTTCAAGGGAAATAATGAATGGGAAGATGAATGGTAGTCACTGACTTTGACGCAAAGAGCATGTACATAGGCACGTATGGAGACTTGACATTATCCACAAACACATGGTGAACTACACCGTTGATCCAAAGGTGAAAGGAGACATATTTGCTAGATCTATTGTTGGCAATGTACTATCATTAGAGTCGTTGAGTGCTATCACGTCTTCAAGCCCTGGTTCAACTTTCACGTGATGAAGAGGGAGATTCAATGTGTTGGTGTTTGATTCATTAGTCAACAACATTGTGGATGCATCCATGATAGCCTTAGACATGCCTATTACACTATATGAGCTAGCTAACAATGCCCAACGACATCATGTTTCATCTCTGAGTTTTTGGACAAGGACAATTCCACTGACCTCCCCACTGTCTTATAACACTTCTTGTTTGATGTAAAATGTACCGGCACAATAATCGAACTTCAAGCATAGCAAACCTCCTTCACCACTATTATCCCATCTTTATTCAAAGGTAAAGTGAAAGACACTGCACATCTAATAACTCAAAGCGCTACCATGTTGTTAAAGCAAAACCGATGAATGGGTCACCCTGGTATTTGAACTACACACAAAGACTAAGATGAAATGAGGCGAGGGAATTTAGTGGAATAAAATACCATCCCTAACTTGTTGGGATCCCCAATATAGTATGTGGGCAATGACACCTATCTAATGTGTAAAGGTAAGACCATAATGTCAAGTGGTATAGCTCCATAATAATGTCAAATTTTATTTTGTGTCAATTGTGTATATTTTATATTAAAATAATATTATTTACAATTTAGAAGAAAATATCCACAAGGACATCCGCAACACATTCATACCCTTTCAAACAAGACACCAATTTTCTTGTGCAACAATGGTAGGGGAAGATGCTAGAGGGAGATGCAAGTGCTAGGACAAGTTACGCAAACCCAAAGTGAAGAGGAGGAAGAAATGTGCCTTTTGATATTCAAGTACATGGTAGTTATGGCGATCTAAAATGAAGTAGACATTACAGAGTGCGACATTTTAAACACAACATGTACATTGTTCCAAAATTATGGCAATAAAGGTCTTGGCACCAAGAGGTCTTTTCCAAAATTTTGGAACTCCTCTTCAAACATGTGCATGCTAGGGATTAGGAAGCCCAAGTGGCACCTTTTGGTCCCTCTTTTTAAAAAAAATTTCCCCCCCCATTCAATGTTGTGTGTATAGTTATGAGGAGTTCCAAAATTCTAGAACAACTCTGCGATTATGTGTATGCCAGTGCTTGAAGAGGTTGGATACAAGGTGCCCCCCCTGTCGCGCACCTTTCCATGAGGAGTGCCCAAAACACCGTGTGCACAAGGGGGACCCTAGAGTGACACCCGGGACTTGTGGCACCGTTGGTGAGAGGGCCCAAGTGATCCTAGTGTGGGTGAGGGCCCCGGGTGTTGGGAACGCCTCCCACCCACGGAGACTAGGAGGTACAAGGGTAAGGCCATGAGCTATGCGTAGCTTATGGCGTGTAGATTCTAGAATGCTCAAGAACACCTCAATCGGAGGTGTGAGCTAGGAGTTATGGCAATTTGAGTGGGGCGCTGTCCTGGGACAGCGCCCTGGTACAACAGTGGCCTAGGAGTGGCTCCCGGGATTGCCAAGGTTTGAACAGGTATGACTTCCTCAATAATTGTCCAAATGGGGCAAGAGAGGAGTCCATCGGCATCTATGTGAAGCGTAGATGAAGATGGAGTGGTCGCTTCTTAACATCAGATATCACATAAGGAAGTTATGATAAGGTAGAGGGGCCCTTTCCCGCTCGAATTTCAGATTGGCATGTTCATTGGGGAGTTATTAAGGGGGAATCAATCTTGGAAGATGTGCAAAGTACATTGGAAATTGGACCAATTGGAATAATTAATTTTGGATTAATATTGAATTAGTTATGAATTTTGGAAGGAGAACTCATAGGGGTACCCAAAACCACTCACCCCAAAATGTACACCATGATTACATAGAAATTTGAGGTTGAAAGCTATAATGTACCTCTTGTTTGGATAGGTCTAGTGAGCGGTTTAAGGACCCGAGCGGGAAAGGGCCCCTCTACCTTAGTCTGAAGCTGCTAGGGGCTTCTAGGCCCAGCGGCTAAGGGAAAATGTCTACTTGGCCCCAACTCTTGGTAGAGAGACAAAAGGTTTCTTGACGGTGGTGTAGGGGCCCCGCCTAGAGTCCTAGAGGCTTGTATGGGTGAGGTGGTGTGGCCTCACCCACCCGAGGCCGAACGGCACGGCCTCCATGGGCATTGGCCCAATGTGAGGCCATAGTTGTCTAGTATGGTTCGGGTTGTTGTATTGTTGCTCCGGCAACGTGATGATCAACATAAGATTGGACTTCCATGGATGGAAGTCCACATCTAAGAATTAGTTACCGATTAAGTGGTGAGTCCCGAAAGCAAAGTAGGAGGGTTGGTTCCCCTCCTATGAACTATAAGGCCCGGGGTAGGAGGAGCTAACCATTAGCATGGCGGAATGCGAAGGGTTAGCGCTCGTGACCCTTGTTAGAAATGAAAATGGGCAAGATAGTTAAGGGTGCTAGCAAGGGTTGCAGACCTTGGACAACTGCCAAAATAACTAAAGTTAACTAGATTTTTTTCAAGGCATTTTAGGGAACAACTATAGTTAACTAAAAAAATTTCAAACCCATTTGAAAAACAACTAAAGTTAACTAGAAAAAATCAAGACCAAATTCAAGAACAACTATAGTTAACTAAATTTTTTTTAACAACTATAACTATGTATCTAACTATAGTTAACTAAAAAAAACTTCAATAAAAACTTTAGTCAATTGTAGTTATGAAATATAAACATCAAGCCTCATATTCTTCATCTGCCTCAATGTTGTCCTTATCTTCATCGTTGGTGTCGTATTCCGACATAACTGGTCGCTTAGGAATAAAATTCTCCCATTGCGAGTCAAGCTTGACTACCTCAGATACGTCAGAACAAAGTAAATGCTTGTTCATCTTTAGGAACATGTTGACTTCAATTAAACTTGCTCGCAAAGAAGATTGCTTTGGAGCAATGACATCATTCATACCACCAAGATTCACAAGAGTTTGAAGCCTAATCCACAACCACATCGATGACTTGAGTTAGTTGACACAATAAAGCATAGATACCTTGCTTGCTCCAGATTGTCAAGTGTGCTCTCAAGAGGCTTCAGACCAAAAGGAGGAGAAGCTTCAAGATATAATAATTATTTTGAAAACCATTAGCCTTTAGCCCCTCATTCCTCGTCATCCTACCATAATTTCAGGCTGCACTTAATGTTAGTTAACTAGATATAACTATAGTTAACTAGATTTTTTGGTAGTTTGAATTCAAAACAACTATAGTTAACTGGATTTTTTGACCGGTCAAATCGTGAACAACTGTAGTTACGAAGGGCAACTAGTTAACTACTAGTTGATTTAGTTGGTTAGTTGTCCAAGGTCTGAAGGGTTGTGACACCCCCCCCTCCCTCCAACCATTTCATTTCCTCATGTGTGTATGTTAGGGATGCGGGAGCCTAAATGGTTCTTCTGAATTTCATTTATTTATTTATTTTCCTTCTCATGTGTGTATGTAGATTAGTGAGGGGGTTGAATACATGTGTTTGCCCCATCCAACCATTTCATTTGCTCATGTGTGTATGCTAGGGATTAGGGAGCCCAAGTTGCTCTTCTTGTTCTTTTTATTTCTTCATGAAATTGTGTGCTTTTGTGTATGTAAGGGGGTAGGATACAGATTCTAGCCCCCTCTAGCCATTAATGGTGCTAATGTATATATGTGAGGGAATGGGGGTGGTTGATTTGAATGTTGGAGTTGACATTGTTTGCATTTACAATGTCCTTGACTTAACTTATATTTGATTGAATGCATGATGTATTGGTCTCTACTATAGAGGGGGTTGCATGATGTTGACGATAGTGTCCGAAAAATGAGAAATTTGCAAAACAAAGGTTTTAATTTAGTAATTTCAAGGTTGAAAATGTTACCTACAAAGGAATTCCACATATATTTTCCATTATGTTATATGATTCTAATGCTTGCAATGAGATCCATTCTAGAGGTGGATGTGCAATTGTTAGAAAATGAGTTCAAGAATGGGTAAAGGGACGGTGACAAGGTGTTATATTTGTCATTTGTGGACAAGGATGGTAAGTCACAAGATGTTATTACTGAGATTATTGAAGGGTGGGATTTGCATTAGCACTATTCAAATGATGCATTTGAATCATTCCTTTCCCTTGATTTGGATCTTATCGCATTGAAAAGTAAGATGCTATATGTATGGGAAAGCAACCATAGACTACTAGCTTTCCATTGCCACAACCAAAATTTCCATGTTGATAAGGACTAGCACATATCAATTGATTCTATTTATTTGGACACAACAAGAGTTGTTGGCATTCTACTCAATGCACTGCATGACATCAACTGGTAATTGCTATACTCATATTTCTTTGATTTGATATATCGTTTGTACATTTCACCCTTTGATTGATTTCAATGCCATGTATTATTTTTGTAGGTAAACGGAGAATGACCATATCAAAACAAATGTGGCTCATAAACTGCATCATATATGAAGCTTTGAGATATTGAAACTCCAAGGTTTCAAAGATTTGTTGCCTCCTAAGGACTATGACAAGTGTGAGGAAAAAAACAAATACATGGTATCTACTTATCATTGATGTTTAAACTTCTATCATTTATAGGGTGAGTTTCTTCATTAAAGGTTTGCAATTTATTAATTGATCCATTCATCTCATTCAATGATGTCCTTCTCTTTGCCATCACTCATATTGATTGATTAGTGTGGCATCTTTGCTGCCACCAAATATGCAATTCGAGAGTACAATGAGTTAACACCGCTTGACAAAAGGTCTCCAAAGGGTAGTTGGGATCGCATGCAAAAAACGGCGAAGAAAACCATAACGATAATACATCCAAAGGAGTTTGATAATATGTTGTGTGTTGCCAATCCAACCAATGGTGACAATTGGCTGCTTAAATTGATTTGCTTTTATTTCTTCATGTTCATTTTATGTATGTGCATTTTGAAGAGCCGTTATCAAAAGAATTGTTCAATGACATTACAATGTTTGTTCAAGCATATCAATAAACATTGTAGCCTTTGTGAAACCTGAAATGAGATAAGACAAGCTTCAGAAAGTAGCCACATCAGCGGTTGGTGGGACATGTTGGCTAAAGTGGTGGAATTCTAGCTCAATATTGCAACAATCCTTGAAGTTTCCCGTGGGTGATGTTATAGAGGTTGAACTAGATACTTGGCTTTCAAGAGCTTTTTTTTGGGCACACATACATTTTGTTGATATCATAAAATGGTTTGACTTTGTTTCGTTTATTTTTCATCTTTTTCTTTTTTCTTTTTTCTTTTTCTTTTTCTTTTTTCTTATGTCTTATTCGTTGATTATGAGTTTGGAAGAAGTTGTTACAAAATTTGAGGCTATTGAAGAGAATCTAGGTGAAATTTGCACGGGTAGGTCACTTAGTGCATTTTAAAAACGATGTGCGGCGTAATATAGAGAGGATTAAAATCATTTGAAATAAAAATTATAAAGGAATTCCAAATAATGAAGGGGCCATTAAATTGAGACAATCCCATTATAAGTAAGTTAGATGGACATAAAACGTGGGCCATTATTTTTTTTTGTAAAATTAATATAGGGGCTGAAGATAAGGATCCTAGAAGGTATGTTTAGTATGATATGTAAATGGGTTTAGGACTCACGGGGATGGATGATAATTGGGATTTCCGTCTATCCAAAAATGGATGAAAAGGGAACGGGCCGTCGTTGGGGTCGTCTTCCCCACACCCGTTTGCATATGGCTAGGGTTTCAATTTGCTTTGCGTTTTCGTCCATTTTCATCATGAAGTGCTCACACACTCACCGGATAACCATGATAATTATCTTCAAGCATGATCTTCATGTGGGGTGCATTTTGTCCAACGAAGCACGATAAGGCTATCGTCAACTGTAAGATCCGCTGCCAAACAAAAAAGGGGACGTTCAAGTAATGTTAATAAAGCTGGAAATGCTACTAACATATTGAACGGAGTAGATGAGGGGTCATGGTGGGTGGGCAGGGTGCAAGCTATGTGGCGTCGCAATGGGAAACAATATGGAGTATTGAGGCAAGCGGTTGACCTCCTTGCCCGAACAAAGGAATCAGGGAGGAGAAATCCTAACAATCGTCATATTGAAGTAATGTTGTAATATTATAGAAAACATCCTGGCCGTGATGAGTTTAAATATGATCACACACATAGCCAATGGATTGATATAGATTGTGTTATATCTACTGTGACCATGAGCTACAATTCTACAAACAAAGTATACACTCTAGACATGAATGATTCAGAGTAGCTGTCCAAGTTTGTGACAAACCAAAGTATATAGGATTTAATACCAAGCTTGGATCATCTTCGACTGCTTCACACAATGTAAGTATTCAACCTTACAGCATGTTAGAGTTTAAAGATTGTCATTTCTTAAGAAAATTTTTATGATTGATGAAATGTTATATGAAATGGGGGTTTAGGTATTTTGAATTCAAGGTTTTTGTATGTTCACTGCAATGCATTAAACCCTAAATGCCGAACATTGGATTAAGGAATTATTGCATTTTAGTGGTGAATTATTGCATTTTAGTGAATCATTACATTTTAGTGGTGAATTATAACATTTGAGTGAATTTATGAATTATTTTGTTCATAAGCACTCACCTTCTAGATCATGCGCTTGATGTCTTTGGCAACTGGGTGTTGAGTCGCTGCCATGCCCAGCGGGAATGAGATCGCGTAGATCCCACAGACGAGGACCGCGCTAGTTTTATGAAGCTTCTTCCCCGTTTGGCCGTCATCCACAGCTCTGCCAAAGAATTTGTAGGGAGCATAGTGGAATTCGCAGCCTTCCGACTAAACCACTGCCATTCTTCCCGTTTTTTGATGAGTTTGGGTCAGCATTTTGTAAACTGCATGTTGTGTTTGTGAACACACGGACATTTTTCCTCTGTTTCCACCCTTACCTTATTTGTGGTGTACTTGGGGTTATTTTGTACGCGCTGTAACATTGTGACTCCACCCTAAATCATAAATTCTAAACCCGCTTTACTATGCTCTGTGTTTTTGGTCACTTGCATTGCAATGACCGCTATGGTATTTGTGTTGTCATCTCCTATGTATTTTCATCATAACAATGTTTGCAATGGTATTACTTTGCTATGGTCTCCTATGTGTTTTCTTCATAACTCTGTTTGCAATGGTGTAGTAAGTTTTTGCTATGGCTCAAAACAATAAAACCCAGGAAACAAAGTCTCCAGGAAGACTGAGATAGCGTCTATAAGGGTTAATGTCACATTGGATTAAGGTTCTTAATAACATCTTAGGGTCTTTCTTTCTTCATTCCTTCATTATTCCACTTATTCTCCACTCTTATGGTCCCTTGTGCTTCCTCCGTCAAAAGTGATTCTGTCCTATCTTTAGGGAAAGTTTCTATCACTCTATGTCTTTGACCTATTTCAGTCGTGAAGCTCAAAAGCTTGGCAAGTAGTCCTTGGCAATTTGTCAGGACCGAAGTCCGGGGTAATGTCTTTTGCATGCCACATCGTCTTTCACAACAAGAATCGAACTTCTGCAGCAATCTCAAATTAATCCTTTTTAGTTTAACTTACAGTCTTTCGGCCATTCTTCTCAAAACTGTAACCATCCTCTTCATCTCCAATTCATCTGGCAACTCATCACCACAAACAACCACAAGATTATATATATTCAATGCATCGACAAATTAGGCGATAATCTTTGATCAAAGCTCAAGTTTATTTCCAGCTTAGAAGGGATACACCCTCGGTAATGTCTGTAGCAGCTCTTGGTCTGCTGTTAAAGATCCTTGTCTGTGCAGTCACTGCATTGGTTTCACACCAAGTAATGTCTAGTACCCATGCCCAGGCTATAGTCTCTCATGCTAGCCTCTTGGTACCCTTTCCCTCTCAGGGACACATATGTAAAGCCTATAGCCTAGCTTGTCCTTTCCCTGGCTACACGGCTCCTCTCAACGGCTACAGCGACGTTTGCCTCTCCCTCTTGCTAATCACCTCTCTGATTACATGTGGGCGATCGCCAAAGAAACCAGGCGATAGCCTTTCTTGACTACCTGCCCTTACTGCGTGGTCCTTCTCTCTCTCTCTCTCTCGGCTGCTCTCGCTACTGGCCTATTGCCCTGATTCTTGACTCTCACCTCATTGTTATCGTCCAAGACTTTACTATCCACTCGCCTATTTGCCTCGGTTCCGTGCCACTATCACGACTATTGCCCTTGCCTTCACCCACTGACAATAGCCTCTCCCTTCTACTTCAGACTCAAAGAAACTTCTCACTTACCTATGGCCTTTCTCAGATTTTGACCATTGCTCTTACGACAATCTTTCTCTCAAAGCTCATTGCCCTCTTGGTTGATAATACATCTATTTTAGCACGCAAGACTATTGCCAAACATCACACAAGACACTTTCTTTATTCCTGCACACACTCATACAACAACTACTTCAAAGACGCTTGCATTTCCAAGATACTTTACTCCAACTGTAAAAAGTTCCAAGGTCACTTAGAGTCCGAATCACTTGGCTCTTCTCCCTATGTCTATTCCTAAAAGCATATTGCCAGGCTAAGTGTTTATGGCCGAACTCAATCACTGAGCTTCGACGTTCACTGCCTATTGCTAATCTAAGCTGAGGCTACGTCAGATTCTACTGCATTGAAAAAATAGCCTGTCTTGACAATGGCTAGCCCCCTCCCTATCAGCGGAGGAGGAGACGGTGGTTACAACCGCCTGCCCACTGGCTATTGCCTTCTTTCACACTGGCTAATTGCCCTTGAGTGACTATTGCTGTTACTAATCACTAACTTAGTGAGTTGGGCTTCGAAGCCAGGCGATTGCCAAAAATTTGAGCTTACAAATGGTATTATTGTTTGCACCCTTCTTTATTTTCATGCTTTCCCTCAACACTCGTCAATTGCGTTAGGAAGTAGATTAGCTTTTATTACTTAAAAGGAATATAGAGTACAAAAAATTGCAGTGACTTGGACAATATAAATAATAAAAGGGTGCAAACAAATGGGCCATTTTTGAAATATAAGTAATTATAGGGAGGCTTTAATTCAACCCTTGAAGGTAAATAGCCCCAAAACAAAAAAAACCCCAGCCGCACGTGGTGCACAAAAATGCCTTAGAGTGACCTACCCGTGGAAATTTGGTGGGAGGATGGGATACTCAAGCCTTCCGAGTACAATGAATGTTGGCATATTGGCATGTGGGAGAAGGCATTTAATATACTTATAAAAGGGACAAACTTTTTTACTAAATCTTCCAACCTTTTTGAATTCATTGGAAGAGAGGCCACCTTCAAGTGTGTTCTTTATAAGTAGTGGTTGGTTGCAAGGTTTTGTTAAATTTTTATTTTATTGAAATAACAACTATTGCACGTGTTCATTATGTTCTAGCATGTTTTCAATGCCTAGGTATTTGAAGCGGATACTTGTGGCAAGGAAAACAGTTGCAAAAATGCCCTTCCTCCTTTCTTGGCATGATGGATTGGCAAGTCCACTGGCATGTGTATAAATACACGAGCATAATTAAAAACTTTGACATTGTGCCTATTGCAATGTTGTTCTTGGTTTATATAGTGTCCGTTTGATTTTTACTATGTAGAGGAGGAAGAAGAGCAAAAGTCAGTATATGGCATTCTCCCATCCTAAGAACAACATCGCAATGATAATGAATTCATTTTGGCACTTGACGCTACACAATTAGGTGAGGCTGCACAAAATAACACAAGGAAATGAGGAGCTGAGAATGCTCCTCTTGTGGTCCATGTGGTAGTGGCAACACCCAAAAACGTTGGAAAACCCGTATCATTAAACAATACACAATGACCATCCATTCAACAATCTCAACGTTTGGTAAATTGACCTCAAGTGCATCAAGATAAGCTTGCGATTTTGTAGTTAGTTGTTTGCTATCACTTAAACACTCAAACAAAAACAACTCAACGAACTAGATCATAAAGAAGACTGAGCTCGTGTCTATAAGTTCTAATGCCACATTGGATTAAGGATTACAATAACAATCTAGGTCTTTTACTCCTTCAATCTTCCTTCATTAAGCTTAATTCATTCTCTTATGGTTCATTATACTTCTTCCGTCATGGACGATTTGCATCCTAGGTTCGTGTGGACTTCTATCACTCTAATTCCATCCTCTAATCAATTGTGAAGCTCAAGAGCTTGGCAAACTGTCAAGACAAAGTTCGAGGCAATGTCTCTAAAGTACCACATTGTCTTTAAGTGTCATGAATTATGCATTGCAATAATCTAAAATTTAATTCCTCTCAGTTTAACTTACAATCATTTGGCCATTCTTCCAAGACAGTTTTCACCATCTTCATCTTCAGTTTATCTGATAACTTTTCACAACAACTATTCACAAGATTATGCAAGAATCAATGCATCAAAAACTAGGCTATATCCATTATTTAAAGTCTTAGACTACTTTAGTCTCAAATTGAATCGCCTTTGGTAAAGTCTTACTCTAATCAAGCAACTTCTCCTACTCGGGATGGTATTGTCGTTTGCATCTTATAGCATGCTACTGAGTATGTCCATTGCTTGCATTCATACCATTAGCCTCATACCAGGTTAAGTCAAGTTACTGCTTCCATGCTATATTCTTTAGAGCTCTCTCTCTCTCTCTAGACACATGTGAAACCTATGACCCAGTCGGTATGTCGTCTCGTGACTCTACCTCTCCCACCGGGTCCCTACATCATTTCCTCTCGCACTCAGGTGAATCCCTTCCTCAGTCTTTGTCGACTCTTCAAATTCTAACTACCCATCTCAGGCTCTCCATCTCTCGCTCCACACTCAGCGGTTTCCTTGCTTTACACGCTATGGCCTTTCTCGAGGCCTCAACTTCGTCTCACTAAGTAGGCAATCGCTTCTTTCTAACTAATTGCCTCTTGACTAATTCCAAATCATTGTGCTCTTAATTAACTCTCTTAGGACTATTGCTCTCCCTTACATGTTCTTGGCTAATCACCTACATTTACCACTCTCATGCTAAGTGTCTTACTCTAAGATTATTGCCTAATTGCTTAATTTCACAACTCTTTTCTGTCAAAGTCCTCTCTCAGGCAACTTGACTTTGCCAATCACTAGCTCACTTAGGCTCACTCGCAGTCCCACAGTTTACTAGTCTCTTGCCAAAGACTACTTGCCTTCATTAAGCTCATGTTCTCACATCCTTCAACTAGTCACTTGCCTATTGGCTTTCAACTCTTCGTCCTTCACAAGGCTATTGCCCTTCTTCCTCAACAATTAGCTCTCTCTCCCTCTTTGAATCGACTCTTGTGCTTATGGCCTTAGTCTGGTTGTAATCCTTATTAACTCACTGACTTTACCTTGATCTTCCTCGCCTTCTTGGCGGTTAGTTTGCTTATTTTAATGCTCATGGCCATAATCAGCAATCACACAAGACATTAATTTCGTTCAGAATCATAATCAACAATCAAAATTCCACTCCAAGTCAATTGCACTTTGATAGACTTTTGTTGTCAATGTCAGAGTTCTCAAGACAATTTAGAGTGTGAATCACTCGGCTCTTTCAAACTAGTTTTACATCTATAAGCATCTTGCTTGAACATTTCCTAATGTTAAGTATTCAACCTCAATCCTTGAGTGTTGAATCTTCAAGAAGGCCTATTACTTCTAATTTGAGACTACGCTCGATTCAACCTGAAGTAAATAGCATGATTATCTAGTGGTTGACCTCCTCCTTATCAAAGGGGAAGAGAATGTAGTTATGGCAACCGTCTTGAAACGGCAATAACCTCCTAAATCCACTTGGGATGAACTTCTAACTGCCTATTGCTTGCTAACTCTCATTAATTTTCAAAATTTAGCCTACATGCCAAGCTATAGCCAAAAATTTGAGCTTACAAGATTCATATTTTGATTGAGAATATCTCAATCTTGAAGATAGGTATTTTTTATTTACATTTTCTTACAAGTTTTTTTTCACTTTCAATTTTAATGTTCACTACACCGTTTATGATATTTAGTGTCATGTACACTATTTGCAAAGGGTCTAAACTAGAAGCCTAGGTCTCAAATGTCATGTCCACTAATTGCCAACATGATATTATTTGTCAACTTAAGTAATTTTTCAAATTGAAGTTTTATTTACATCGGACATTTAGCATAACACATTGGAAAATTTAAGATGATGGTTTTGCATTTTAGTATGCAAGGGGAAGATATTGTTGAGGATACTAATGGCAAGTGTCATGTGTTACATTTTAGTATGCAAGTGTCATTTGTGTAAACATTAGTCAACTCGTAAACCATTGTGTAACATAGGCATACACCACATAGCACTATTGAACATACTTACGCCAAGATATTAGTAAGGGCACTTGAACACCAAGTGTTAATAGTTATGATGTGACACTAATAATGAATTTATTGATCTTTAGTGTAACATTGCATACACCTCCAAATAGGGTAAGTGGCATTATTATACATGTGACACTAAATATCATAAACGGTGTAGAGACTCTCTCTCTCTCACTCTCTCTCTCTCTCTACACTATGTTTTTACTTTAGCATAAACAAATCCACCCAATATCGAAATTTAACCCTAACAAAATTCATTGCTTTAGAGTTAGGTAGAATCTATCTAACAAACGTCCACTGTAGATCCAGTTCTATGAATCTACGGTCAAGGGTACTTACGAATCTTATAGTAAGTAAAAGGGAAACCATGAGAGCCCTCTCTCAAAGGTTAAGTAGTAATGGTTGTTTACCCTAAGTAACCCATGTGATAAGGAGGTAAGTAGGTGGAAGGAGTGTGTAACCTACCACAAAGCTCAATCTCACGAGGTTCAAATGGCTAAAGAGAAAATAGAATATTCAATGGGAATATGTGTATTCGGTGATATGAAATGTATGATTATGCTATACATGACTGTGTGACGTAGATAACAATTGGGTTCTCCTGATAATCATCTTGTGTATGTTACTAACCTTCTATGTGAATTTGGTTGGTGGCATGGGCACATGTGAGGCATACCCTTCACAAATTTGGCGGCACTCTTAAGTTTTGTATTTCATCTTTCCTGAAATATAGTGTATGTACGAGGCTTAGATATTCCTCGATGATATTTTGGAATACAAAGCATTTTGATTTGAGATAGACTTTTGAGGCTATTTTTTAATATGTCTCATACACAAGTTTAAACTTGACAAAGTATGTAGTAATAGTTTTACCTATGGGTAAAAAGAACCACATAGATTGTTGAACAAGTTAAAAATTTTACTTTGAGAAAATGACCTTAGATAGGAAAATACCAAATGAGTGGAGATGGTTAGACAAATATTTTCCTTAAGGAATGGTCCCACCCACCCTCCCGGGTGTTGAAAAATACACAAATATGTAGGGGAATAGAATGGCCTTTGAAAATGAAGATGTACTAAAAAGTAATTAAGCTTGAAAGTAAGCATAGATCTATACTTAAGTTAATCGTATTATTACGTGGAGCTATTAGGTTTGTGATTGAGGTTTCTTTCAATTTTGTTATCAAACAAGTTTGTTGAAAGTGAGTCGAAAGTAAACTTGAAATAGGTAAACTACTATGGTATAATTTGATTGGCTTAGAAAGGTTCCTAATAGCATAAGATTATTTAGACTTTAATTACTGTTATGTGGGGGCCCCCAAATTTGGTGTGAAGATGCCCGGATCTTACATAGGATCCGCATCTCGGTAAGGCTGAAGACAAAATCCACCCTCCCAACTAGGTTGGCATGCTTGAACAACAACCAACATCTAATGATGTTATGAAATGAAAAAAAAATACATCATAAAACAATGGGACAAGATTATGAACAAAATGTTTAGATTAACTTGCTTCAGGATGCTCTTGCTAGTTGTTACCTCGGTTGTGTCCTCTCCACTTTGTCATCTCCATCTGCCAAGCTTTTGATGCATGAGTAAGAGGGGGATGACTCAACCTGGTTGGTTGTATTTTGAGTTCTTTCTACAATTGAATTTTCAATTTGTGCCCAAAAAAAAAAAAAAAAAAAAAAAAGTAAGAGGGGGATGAGAGCTTGGTAGCCAAACGCAAGCTCAACTCTCAATCAATCCAAGATTACTTGAGAGGTTTTAAGAATGTACTTTCTTTTGCTTCCGTCTAGGAAAGAAACACTTGTACCACTTGTACCACTTGTACCCACTTCTAGGTTCTCCCCGTGAAGGTGACCGACGCATACGCAAAAAGCTTGAAAAGGGTCATACATTGCGGTATTCCAAAGTCTTGCACGCGTGGGGTGTTCACCCAATGCACACATATTACCTTCTCCTTCAAAATTAGCTTGGAACTAAACAACTTGAGGCTCATTTGCTCGAGGTTGATTGCCACATCGAGCTCCACCAAGCAAATTTGCCAAACAAAGGTCATGAATGTGGCTAAGTTGCAAATAGGCCTTCTTTCCAAGAAATGAGTGGGGCTAAGGTACGCGGTTGTTAATCGGTTCGTTTTTTTCAAGTTCTCCAACTTCTACCGAGTTGATTTACGCAATGAACTTTGTGTTGCACTAGCAAATGTACAATGAAGCATCATCAACTTTCGTATTGGAAATCGGATCTTCCTCAGTGATTATCGGAAGTGCAAGGTTATTGAAATATTAACTGAATAGATAGGTCTTCCCAATTGTGTTCATGATTAAATAGAGTTTTGTTATTGAAATTTGAAGACGTAATCCAGTCTTTTCAAAATATTTGTCTTTATACAGTTTGTACTTTGATACTCAATGAAACCACACACCAATGAAACATAGGTGTCCAGTTAAGAAGAGTAACCAAATAATGCACACATACCGTAGAGCATCCCGTAGCCATGTAAACTCATCCATCTAGGAATTGAAAACAAAATGACCTAACATCCAAAACAAAGACCTAACAAGTGATTGGATAGTTACAAGTTTGGAATTTTAGAAAAATAAAAAGTTAAACTCATAATATTATTCCAAAAATGTGACATGTTTTCTTTTTCCAAAATTCCAAATGTTTTTTTTTTTTTTTTTCAAACTAAACTTGTAAAGATTTTAATCCCCGATTTAAAAAGTCTCTCACACACACACATTCCTCCCGTTGAATGATGCTATGTTGCTTCTCATTTGTTGCCAACTCAATTTATGCCACACCCATCGTATGATCCTAATGCTCATGGTCCAAAGTAGCTAGTTCCACTAAGCTCGATGCCGATATCCATTTGTTTCTAGAGACAAGGACTTAGGCTTTTGGACCATCCAAATCATCCCTATTGTTTATAAGCAAATAAGACCAGATTGCGAAATCTCAAAAAGAAAAAGAAAAAGAAAAAGATTCCTTTCATTCCCATGGATGAAATAATCATCCAAAGCATTTCTAGAATTAGGATGAAATTTTAGATGTTAGATGAAACTTGTAATATCATCCTTATGTGGCTTCATCACTCTAACGGTTGTCGCAATTTTGGCTTTATTGAAATTTTCAATAAAAAATTAGGATGACCCAAGTATGTTCACGTGTATGCACGCCTAATGAATAACCTATGCCGAGAAAGATTTTCTGCGCCCACAAGTGTATCTTAACTCCCATAATGCAAGTGTCCTTTTTAGTACAACAAAGCCCAAGTACGGACACCTACACGAAAACTCTAAGACTCAAAAGCCTAGAAAATTTCATCCTATTAAGAAGCAACCAAACCCACATGGTGTGCCTCCCATTTGCCGCCACGTGTAGGCCACATGTACCAATACAAACGTTAAAGAAAGAAAGCATCACACTTGCAATCCTCAACATGGCATGGTCATTAGTACGAACTCGCACGGAGCACACTCTACTACATTAGGGTTGGTTTACATACGTGGCCGTGAGGAGAAATGATTTCGGGAGTCCAAAATCATGACCACGACGAATTCCACAACATTTGTCAAAGACTATGGTCATTGGTCAAAGGCTTTAGATCAAGACGATGTGTTTTTGTTTTTATCTTTCAAACAATCACTCATTATAGCCATTTGGAAAGAAAGAAAAGATGCGTCTAAAGTAGATAGTGCTATTGTACATATAATTTATTACAACATATTTTCATGACATAATTATCTTCAATGTTTTGTCTAAACAATCTATTTGGCTTTCCTCACTGCAAAATCTAGGTGACCATTAAACATGATCCATTTATGAACATGCAGGATACCAGGCGACTTCCATGCTACTGTTTCATTCGTTGTCTGATTTCGTCGCTCTTGTTTTTGGTGATCTTGTGGAAAATGAGGTGGGTCCACCACTCGTTTCTCAACCATCGAGAGTGAATAGAAAGTGGTGGTCATGGTTTGTGGTCATCAGTGCAAAGAAGCCCTTAGCTTGACTTGACTAATTGAGATAGACGTGCCTAATTTCAATGTAGCCATCATCTGGACACCTATATTCAAGTTGTATTTGGTTTAGGTGTGGATCTTAGAACAAACACCTGAAAAAATATATGTTCAAAAGAGATTGGACGTGTTCAAATATGCTACCGGTAACCGTTCTAGGCTCAATAGTCAAGACGATTAGTGTGTGTGTGTGTGTTGGAGGCAAGGGAGGGGACCTACATGACCACTTGATAATGAGCACAAGAATCTTCACTTTGATAATGAATAAGATATATATATGAAGTTTCAAAACCGTGAGGCAAATAGCCTATGGACACGGTTTGGATTGCTAATCATCTTGCACTAATTGCGTGTTTCATAAACTAGGAGAAGTGGGTGCAAAGGGAGAAGCATCCGAGTTAGGTGCATCTACCTTACTAATCATCACAATGCTCAAATCAATCAATTAGCTCATGATGTTGATGATTGTAAGGCTATACCCGTAGGGCTTGACCATTTCAAAGGGGCAACTTCCGTGTGACCTTAAAAACCATGTGTTCTTTGGAAGCAAGGCTTCGCGAAAGCACAAAAGAGAAAGAGACCATTTGACCAACGGGTCTTTGAACGTTGACAGGTATTAGCAAAGGTATTAGCACTTTGAGCGATGGATGAATTGGGGGGGGCGGGGGGGGAGATCCGACCGCTATTTATGGATGAAGCCGGTTGAGTTTGAGAAACTCAAGCCTTCAAGAGAAGAATTACTAAATATTCTAGAAACATCTATGGAATATACCTATGAATCAATAAAGAAGTAACCGAAAGATCGTGATCAGCGAATTTTTTTTCACTTTTTACTGGGGGGTGAAATGGCTATTATAATGGTTGTTTACATTGCAGTTTCGGCTATGTGAACATGTAAGGAAATTGTAAACATTGCGATGAAATGTGTGGTAGAATGAAATTGCCGCTCTCTAAAATGGACAGTAGAGAAATGCAAATGCGATACTTGTTGTGATGCCTTTTGGAAGTTTAGCTAAGTGAAAAATAAAAAATATTACAAGGCCACTATTGGAACAAGGAAATGCAGCAGTAAATATGCGAAATTACATCCCACAAATTACGTCACAAAAAATTTAGGAGGAAACCACTTCTTTATTTACAATGGCATGCATCGCCAATAAGCCGTATGAGATGTAGGCTCTTAAAAGTAGAAGTTATATAAGATCCTTGTATTCTAAATAGTTATGAAGAAGTGGGAAAAACCCCCTAAATGTCTCATGCTATGCAAATCAAACACCAAGTGCATATCGGCCGCGCTTCGGCTTGCAAGCTCTCCAATCTGAAACGACATCCTTGTACGGGAATGATGTCAATGTGTAATGTTTTTGTGCAAACATTGTTGTAGCAAGAGGTAAATGTTCAGTTAAGCGGTTGCGGAGTTTGTTCTTCAAGAAAGAAACATTGGAAAATGTTCTTTCGTCTTCTACGCTCCCAAGAACCTACAAAATGGATGCAAAGAGACAAAGTCAGTAAGAAGCCAACTTGCATCCAAGAACATGAATACAAAAAGCATGAGAAAGTTTAAAGAAGTAACATATTTTCAAAATATAACCCCGTACCTGGATCATCGCAATTTCTGCGAGCTTAAAGAACTCGGGAAACATACCCTTCAAAGGGGCAGATTGTGCCAAGGCACGCCATAGTTTGGTTAAGGGATGAATGTGGGTGTCCATGGCCCTCATTGCATGAGGAGAATTATTCGCCATAGCCACAGCAAACCAATGCAACTGCCGATCAAGTGCTATAGCACTCAACACTGTTGGACATGTATCACAAACATTTGTAGCGCTAGAGAAATCCTTGGTGTGAGCATATGTTTGCTTCAAAGTGTTCATGTACCCTGTGAGTTTGTCCTCATGCCCTGGCTCAAGCCAAAATTGAGGATATACAATGGACAGTGCATATATTACCTCACTAGGGGGGAACCTACTTTCCAATTCCATCACCATCATGGCTGCAGCATCTGCAATAAAAAACCAACACATTAGATCCATGCTCATGGATGCAAAACCTTGATATAATCAAAAGATGCAAAAACATAAACTAAGAAACAAAACTAAAAACAAACACATACCTGCAACCTCGACCTTCACCTCCGATATCGTTCTATCAAATAATTCTCTTGTCACAAAATTCCTCAAGTGTGTGACATGATCAACGCAAGTCGCATTGAGGTGGGAACCGGCTGAAGTTGACAAATGGGCCTCAAAAACCAAGTGCTCAACACAATCATTAACATCTGGATGCCACCTTAGGCGGATGCTCTCATGCGAAAAATCACATATCTTTTTGAAGCATGAAAATGCATCTGAAATGAATGCATTGTTTGTACAATACAAGTCATTCACATCTGAGATACAAAGGCTCAATGCCCTTGTGAAATCACACACATATACACCGGGGGATTGTGCAAAGACAACCAAGGCTTTCACAGCCTCTAGAAGAGGTAGCACTGCAGCCAAGGTCAGTAAGGACTTGATATCAGCCATGAGTTCATAATTTACCTTGGCTGTCGGGATTGTTGGTTTTACAAGATGATCAGAGTACATCTTCACCAAAAGGGTACGGTACTCCGACAAAACACGTTTCAATGGACTCAACATTGAAATCCACCTCGTTTTTATATTTTGAAGAATTTTTCTGCCCTTAGACTCAAGCAATTCAGCAAGTTTTTGGAGCTCCAAATGATGTTTTGGGGACTTACTAAAATATTTGTGCAAAGCAGCCAGTAGGGTTTCAATCCTAGCCACCATCTCCAGATCTGATAGACATTGCACTGCAAGGTTGCTTCGATGTGCCACACAATGCATGCCTTGCATGTGTGGCGCATGAGAAATCTGCAGCTTGTTAGTGACACCATTTCTTTTCCCTTGCAAAACCGATGCACCATCTGTCCCAAATGCCATGAATCGGTCTCTAATCTGATGTGGGGTTAACCCACCTTCATTAGTGAGTGCACCAAGAATCATCTTGGTTATATTATCGGCACCACCACCCTCAGTCACACGTTGCAAGCACAACAACATTGGCACTCTTTCCCAATCTTGAATTGTGTAAACATGCATGCTAATCCAAGATTGGTTGTCCAACGTTGTGACTTCATCGCAAGTGATAGAGAAGTAAGGGGTTGTACTTACTACTTCTTTTGTCCTTGTTTGCACAACGTTAAACAAACTCTCAGCCATTTCCCAACCCGACCCCTCGGTCCAATGCTTCAATGGAACCTGCACATACACTCAAGTGCCATTACTAACCAACACGATGTTTCAAAACAAAATTAATAACATGAGCAACTGAAACTGAAAGGAAATGAAAGATTCTGACCTTAGGAACGCCCAGGAATTGTAACAGCTCCTTCATGGGTGGATATTTTGTCATAGGTCTTCCAAATTGTAACAAGTGAAAGATGACTGCCATTTGCACTTCCTTGCGTTTTGGAGGAGCCCCAGCTGTAACTAGGGCTCCAATATCATTAACAGGCAGTGCTGCAAATGTCCTCTCAGCACGCTTGTGGACAGAGTTCTGGTCCCAATACCATTCACCTTTCTTCACCTTCAAAGAAGGTAAGTCGCTAAGTGCTCTCTTCCATCCTTGGTGTTTTTTCAGGTTGTCATCTTTTGCATCCAGTATTTTGTCTCTGCCATTTACTTTAGAGCAGATGATACATCGAACTTTGTCAAATGTACCATCCCCTTCAGGGTCCTGTTGAGACCATGGGTATTTTGCTGCCCAATTTTCTTGAAATCTGCACCAAAACCACCCTAAACCAGTGAGAAACAAGACATCATCAAAAACATATCCTCAAAATGCCAAAAAAAATCCCCATAGGAAGTGGCCCCTAAACCCATAATGTTTGGGGAGACACGTGCGTGGCGGGTTTGGGTCGGGTATAAACCCCCCCCCCCCCCCCCCCCCGGTCTAGAGGAGGTGGAGCGGGCTGTTCTGGTAGATGTCACGTTTAGGCCTTCTGGTAGAGGCCACATGTAGGCCCTTCGAGTATAAGCCAAGAATAAAAAGTTTTCACAAGACAAAAATGATTAGGCCCTACCGGTTGAGGCCACTTTTTTTCTTGTGAAAACTTGTGAAACTTATTCTTGGCCTCTACCGGAAGGGCCTACATGTGGCCTCTACCAGAAGGCCTAAACGTGACATCTACCGGAAGAGCCCGCTCCACCTCCTCTAGACCCGGGGGGGGGGGGGGGGGGGGGTTATACCCGACCCAAACCCGCCACGCACGTGTCTCCCCAAACATTATGGGTTCAGGGGCCACTTCCTATGCTGAGGCCCTCAAGAATGGGTACACGTCAAAACTTGAGAAAGAAAAAAACTTGAGAAAGAGAAAATATCACACATCAATTGACATGTTAGAAATTGAAACGACACATGCTTAGAAATCGGAAATTGAGACGACATTTTAGAATAATCTTAGCCAATGCATTACTCCCCAAAAAATATAGCCATGGTTTAGGGTTTAGGAGGTACCTTCTTTTTGGAATTTTTCGCTTCTTTGTTGGAGGTTCATGTGAGGTTGGTAGCAATTGGGTGTCTGATTGCTCATGGAAGCCATCTAAGTTGTTGCTACCACCACTTGAAGGCGCATCGACAGTGAATGGAGAACCACTGATGTCCAATGCATTAGCCTCAAATGGAGCAGGTACATGCAGTGGGGTGGGAGAAAAAATGGTTGCAGACGCGGTTGAAGAGATCTGGACAACCTCTTGCATTGCGGCAGTTGATAATTCTCCCCCAGGGGTGATCATCAACACCCTCTGCTTGAAGGAGGGACGTTTTCCAGAACCAGATTCAGGAGGCATTGCCATGGTAGAGCAACTGCCACCTGCACTCACTGCAACTGCCGGAGCAGGGGATCGCAGATCCACAGGCAACCACACAAAACCAACTCCCAGGTAGCCAGGCGATGTGGAGTGGCGTGGCACGGCGAACACCAGGAGATCATACAAAACCAGATCGGGCAAAGGCGACGACGCCAATGCACACACAACATGCGATCACAGAAAACCAGATCGGGCAAAGGCGACGCCAATGCACCAATGCACACACAACAATTGCACATACCTGTTGATTGCAGATTCCATAAATAAGATGTCGCCACTCCCAGCTCTGTAACGCCCACTCCCTATAGCCACACCCATCATCATCCTCATTAGTGAATGCAGTGAGAATTGTGCACAAACCCTACCTAAAAAATGCCCAGACTTCAATGTGGCTCCAAGCCTCCAACTCTGACGGCCTCAACAGAACAACCATGCACAGCATTGTCTATCAGATCTGGAGTCTGGACTCTGGAGAGAATGGACAATGCACAAGTTTGCCGCTAATGGAACCAACGGATGAATCTGCCAGTCTGCGAAAGGGCTTCATCCATATGAACAGGCGGCTGCAAATGGCCAAGAGCGACGTGGAGAATCCGGCGACATAAGGTGGCGGAGTGGAGGGATGGGCCGCCGATGTGTAGGGTTGGCGAGGTGACCCAACGGCGACGTGACGGAATGGGCGGGAGGTGGGGGCAGCATGGAGGAGCTTTACTGCTTCTACTCATGGTAGATTTGGGCGATTTGGGGACACCTAGATTTGATTATTCTAATAGGGAATTTCGTGGCATCATTTAGAATATAGCATTAAATGCGAATAATCGCCCAAATAAAATTCGGTGCATATAACTCATACTTTTTAAGTAAAAGTGGACAGGTTTTTGGATTGTAACTTTTTTTTTTGGATTAATTCGGGTGATGGATGGATTTGTCGATATGTTTTTAATAGTCTAGATTTCATGAGACACAATGTGGATTCTCCATGAAAATCGTAATGAAAACCTACTAGCAAGACTCAAGAGCATCTAGTATAGCATTATATGAATCATGTGTATATATGTGTAAAAGTTCTAGTAGAGGATTCTACTAGACATAGCTTGAGCATGTTATAGATTTGGACCTAACCTAGTTACAAGTGTTATGTAAACTCATCCATCATGAATGACGATACTTGTGTAAAACCCTATCATGTCTACTTTGTGGTTTAATGAACCCAATCCAACCCCACCTACGGCTAGGGCAAACCAACCCGTACACTGGTTCCTTGGAGGCAAGGGTTGAGGCATCCGACAAGGAACAAGTGTATGGGTTGGTTCGCCCAAATCCCCCACCCACTTAGTATGTGGGAACTCGAATGCTACATCCCCTATCAGATCACAAATGGATAATTCCAAGGTATAAAGATGAATAGAGGGAACTTTTAACATGGATGAAAACATGTACATGTTTCATCCATGTTAAAATCCCTTCCCTTATAGGTTTGTGGTTAATTTGGGGGCTCTCATTAAATTTTGACATCAAATCAACTCCAAAAGGGAACCTCTCGGACATACACTATTTGTATGTTGGGTATCATTGGGCAAGTATCTTTTTTTATATTGATATCCATGTCATCTTGTAAGAAGTTCCAACCCATCACCCAATGAAGTGTGATTTTCTTTTTGGAGAAAGTAGATTAATTTGTGTTTAATCTCACTTGCACATAGGGTAGTATTATTTCAAGATGTTTTTGTTAGATTAATGTGAGGTACGCTTGTATGCAGTATTTTTCTTGCCAACAGAAACAACATGACTTCAAACTACTTAGAAGCCCCGAGGGTGCACCTTTCATAGCACGTATGAGTATACGTGAGTGCACAAAAGGGGTGTTAATTTGAGCTTTTCCATACTACATATACATAAACTACACAAATTGAAACTCCTAATTATGTACATGTATGGGGGACCTTTAGAAAATATACAACATATGTACTTGTATGGGAGGCTCATTTATTTAAAAGTATGGAGGAGGATGAGAAATGTCATTACGATCACACATTGATTATTGATGAATCTTGTGCACAAGGTGGTGACAAGAAAATTGTAGTATTGGAGAAGACAATTCAAACATGTGCAAGGATGTTGTCATAGAGATTGACGCAGTCGCATGTTGAAAATGATTTACATGGAGATGTAGAGTGCAAATTGACTTTCGACATGCCTTAATTTTTTTGAATTTGTGAACATGAAAAATGTTGAAATGCCCTCTCAATCTAGTTAAAAAGATCATGATGGCTTATGTAGAGGTAGGGGAGTCCATAATTTTCCAAAGCACACTTGTTAGTCAACTAAGCGGCAAACCAACTTTATTTAAGAATCGGTTGACTAAGATCAAGGCTAGTATATTATATATGAAGCCTAAAGTCTTTATTGCCGCAAATCATGATATTGTGTTGAATCTTGGTTGTGATTGTGGAGTGTGTTTTTTTAACACATCTGAAGTTAGAATTGTGCAAAAACATGGCAGACCAAAAAAATGAGCTCCAATTAAAGCTTGTTTTGTTGGGATGGTTTATAGGATGCATATAGGATTTGGTAATCATTGGGTGGAAGTATAGGGATCCCAATTGACTTGATGGACTATTCATTAAACATGGAGATTGGTATATGTTGGTATCAAAAAAGAATCTACAATAAGTGGACTTACGATCTTACGAATCATTTGATGGTGGGGTTCAAAATCAATAATGACACTCACTTTTATGACATATGTTATAGATTCAGATGCTTATGGGTTCCATCTAGGGAATGAAAAAGTCTTCAACAACTTTATGCATGAATGCTAGTGTTCTACATTATACATATGGTATGGGTTTGTTATTATTCAAAAGTATATTTGTTTACTTATGTTAACGACTATATATGAATGTAAATTTTTCTATGTATACATATTATCACTGGTTTTTTTATCAATGAAATTCCACGTATATTGCTTGATTTTACAACAAAAGAGCTTGTGTATAGGGAATTTTTAGGGTATGTTGCGAATGCACACGGTTCATGATTTTTTAATGGAAGGTGCTCCCCCGGGGCTTATAAGTACCCCACAAGGTCAAGGATTCGATTACCCGCGTTGGCCTATTGCCTTTGACAAGATCCATTGTACTTATCTCAATGGGAGCTTGGGGTTTATAGTTACTTTCTCTAAAAAGGTGTTTTAAAAAAAAGTGGAGTTGTCCTTGGAGAAATACGCCAGGGTTGTATTAGTCCTTGTTCTTAGGGAGTTCACCACCTACAAGGATTTTTGTCAACTATTTGTGTTCAAGGGGTGATTTATGAGGGCTAAAATATTGTGGCATTTTATGGGAATGTTGAAGTTATCATAAGATATCACATGAATATCATGGGAATATGTGGTTTAACAAGACCATGTTGGGTTACTTAAATAATCTTCTTCACCACATACAAGTCCCATATACGGTCATTACTATATTGGGGGTGCAAGAGAAGCAACAACTATATGTTCATTGTTGATTCACACTAACTTAACTTCAGTAGACTGATGTGGGGTCTTCAACCCCAAGTTAAGTATTATGTCAACAAAAGATAGCAAACCCCGGAGCTCTATGTAGGAATCAACTTTTTCATCCTACCCAAGTGGTAGGTGGTGTTGTGAGCATATGCCCTATATCAAACTAGCAATTGTTTATTATTATTATTATTCTTGCGTCCAATCAATCCTAGCCTACCCTCATGTTTCAACATCGATGGGCATATAATATTCAATCACAATAGACTCTCCTAATCCTTGTTACAACTCGTGGTGCAAGTCGTATGCCACCACCAACAACAACGATGTGGCTTTGCTACCAGAGGCTTTGTCCTAAAATGACATTTTACAAGTAATTAATTTTAATTACTAGCTCTTCTCATACTAAACCGAAAATGTCATCTAGATTCACCAAACCTTATTCATTAAGTTCTAGCATGCATTATTACCCGGGCCATATTACCAATCAAAGGCAGTCCCCACAATGCCTCTATCCCATGATAAGCTATGGGACAGAGTCAACAACAACAACGACGACGACAACAACAATGGAACCCAAAATAAATAGTAACAAAGTAAAAAAAAAAAGTAAATTTGCGAAGATTCACTGCAAGAACGAAGAAGGAAAGCTCCCAACATGCTAATTTCTGACTGCACCTTTGGATGCAAAAGGGATGAGAAACACCAAGAATTAAAAGTAAAGAAGAGTGCAGTGGTGGAGGTGGCCCCTCAGTAGGAAGATCCCCTCCCGGATTCCAGGCTTCCCTTGCAACCCCTGAATGCGTTGCATGGGCTAATAACTAATAAGGAACTTAGTCGCCGCTGCGTTTCTTAACTTAAATACTTGCCTCAGACACCTCCAATCTGCACACGCATCCATCCATCAATCCTCTCTTTCTCTCTTTCTCTCTCCCTCTCTCTCTCTCTCAACCTCTCGACATAACCTAAGTTCATAGTTTCTCTCGATGTGTACATGTGGTTCATTGTAACTTGGAGCCTCCGAAGGGTCGATACCACATCATCATCAAGTACCACTTCACGCCAGGCAGCAGTCAGTTAGTCAGAGAGTCTTTTTCTTTCTGTTTATATGTCTGTCTGTCTGTCTGTCTGACAATTAGGGGCTTTTGTCATACTGATGTCCTACATTTGCTCGACTGCTCTTCTCTTTCTTTCTCCGAGAGGGCCCAGGTCGGTTCCTAGCTGATGAGTAGGAGTAGGGTGGAGGTGGAGGTGGAGGTGGAGGTTTCTTGGGAAACTTAGCCTGGGGGTTAAGCTATTAGTTAGCGGTGGGTAGTTGAATCAGGTGCTTTGTGTTGCAGTCTCGTGTTGTTACATTTGTGGTGCTTCGGGGGCTGGTAAGTTAGTTGGTCTCCTTTCCAGGTGGGTGTAGTGCAGGTGAGGTGCTTGGTGGTGGTGGTCTTTGGAGGTGGGGTGGTGGTTGTGAGTTGGGGGTTGGCGGGGAGGGGTGGGGGCTTGTTGGGAAGAAGAACCCAAGCAGCAGAAGAAGAAGAATTGGGTGATGAAGCGCAGGAGGTTGAATTTTATCAATGTGGGCTCTGACCGGAGCTGCAATTGAAGAAGAAGGCAAGAGGTTGTAGTTGTAGTGGTGATCCTCTCTTTTTCCCTCGGCAATATCGACGTCGCAGGCTTTGGAGAGCATAGACACCTACGTCGGTGGGTGCAGGAACATTGAAGGGTTGAAGGAGGGGATCTTGGTGCTACTGTTGGGGCTTTGGAGAATCCAGAACTCTTTCTGCTCGGTTGCTGCTACGTTGCATTGTGGTAGAATATCTCCCACATCAACCCTCTAACGGTGATACGTAGTTTTTTTCGTCAATGGAATTAAAACCTGGGAACCTTCACTTGGAATCTACTTACTCCGAAATCAGAAACATAGCTATGGATCAGTCGATCATACGGGAAGTGTTGGAACGTGTTGGAACGTAATTGTCGTAGTACACGTAGTCTTGTTGCCGGTGGGTTTACACGATTCAATGATTCCCATGTTGGAATCTGCTCGTGAAAGCTTGTCATGTAAACCGCTGATAGGACCAATAGCAACACAAAGCTACAATCCGGTGGCCGAACTATTGGCCGAGTGTTGTATTTCCTGTAGTCGCCTGTATAGACAACATCAGAATTGGGGATACATACCTACCCGATAGGAGGTCCTTACTGGTTTGCATAAATTTCTCATCACCCTCTTGTACAAATGAACATATTATCTCTTGAACGCGTTTTTTTTTGTTTGGGTTTTAATATCTGCGCGGAGAGATTCTTGTTCTTGTTGTTTCTTCATATTTCACACTTCTGTAAAAGAACTTAGGTATTCACGTTTTGGAATCTGCAGTTGAAACTTAAAAGCCTCTGAAACACAAAGAGATAATCCGGTGGTCGAACTTTTCGCCGAGTTTTGTATTTCCTGTACTAGCCTGTAGAGACAACATAAAGTCGGGGATACATATACTACCCAAAAGGAGGTGTATAATGGTTTGTACAAATTTTTCATCGCCTCCTTGCAACAAGTGAACATGTTCCCAATTGGAGGCTGTTTTTTTTTAAAAAAAAATTGGGTTTCAGTATCTGGGCAGACAGACATTTGTTCTTGTCGTTTTTTCATATTTCACAATTCTGTAAAAGAATTTAGGACTCCAAGTTTCGGAATCTGCAGTTGAAACTTGAAAGTGGCCGAAACACAAAGGTATAGTTCGGTGGCCGACTTTGGGCAAACCGGCCATTGTATTTCCAGTAGCGCGTATACCTAGACAGCATAAAGTTGGCACAGGAATGGGATAGATACCTACCTACCTACCCAAAAGCAGGTCCCTACTGGTTTGTACAATTTTCTCTCTCATTGTCTGCCTTGTAATGAGTGAACTTTTTGTATTGACATGTTTGTACCTAATTTTATTGGCTTCCTCCATCTGTGTTGCAGAGAGAGAGAGGGAAAGAAGTTGGTCCTGAGACCATCAGGATGCCACAGCTTGAGGTGCTAACGGCCTTGGACAAGGCGAAGACACAATGGTACCATTTCACAGCGATTATCATTGCCGGCATGGGCTTCTTCACAGATGCCTATGACCTGTTCTCCATCCCCGTGGTGACCAAGCTCCTGGGCCGCATCTACTACTACGACCCGGCCTCAGGCAAGCCGGGAAGCTTGCCCCCAAACGTGAATGCAGCCGTGAACGGGGTGGCCCTGTGTGGAACTTTGGCCGGGCAACTCTTTTTCGGATGGCTCGGTGACCGGCTCGGCCGAAAGAAAGTCTACGGAATGACCCTCATGCTTATGGTCATCTCAGCCATCGGCTCGGGCCTCTCGTTCGGGCACACAGCGGGGTCGGTTATTACGACATTATGTTTCTTCCGGTTTTGGCTCGGATTCGGTATTGGAGGAGATTATCCCCTGTCCGCGACAATTATGTCGGAGTACGCCAACACCAAGACACGTGGGGCATTTATTGCCGCTGTGTTTTCCATGCAAGGCACAGGCATCTTGTCAGCAGGGGCTGTGGGGTGCATTGTGTCAGCCATTTACAACCACATCAGCCCTGCACCCCCGTTTAGCGAGGACCCAGTGGCCTCGGTCCCTGACTCGGCCGACTTTGTGTGGCGTGTCATCCTCGCGTTTGGGGCACTCCCTGCTGTTGCCACTTACTACTACCGCATGAAGATGCCTGAGACCGCCCGGTTTACGGCACTCGTGGCCGGGAACGCAAAGCAAGCTGCCCAAGACATGTCCAACGTGCTCCAAATGGACGTCCGAGTGGAGGAGAATCGCAATATCCGGAAGCAATACGATTTGTTTTCGTGGGAATTTGCCCGACGCCACGGCACCCAACTCCTTGGCACGACCTCATGTTGGTTTTTATTGGACGTCGCATTTTACTCACAGACCCTGTTCCAAAAGGACGTGTACAGCGCCATCGGGTGGCTCCCGAACAACAAGACCATGTCGGCCGTGGAAGAGGTGTTCAAAATCTCGAGGGCACAGTCGCTCATTGCGCTATGCTCGACTGTGCCAGGCTACTGGGTCACAGTGGCACTCATTGATCGCATTGGCCGGTTCACCATCCAACTTCAAGGGTTCTTCTTCATGACCGTCTTCATGTTGGGCCTCACCATCCCCTACGATCATTGGAAGAACCACAACCACACAGGGTTCATCATCATGTATGCACTCACCTTTTTCTTTGCCAACTTTGGACCCAATAGTACGACTTTCATTGTGCCTGCCGAGCTCTTCCCCGCCCGGTTCCGGTCGACTTGCCATGGTATTTCCGCAGCCTCTGGGAAGGCTGGGGCTATCATTGGCTCTTTTGGGTTTTTGTATGCCGCCCAGAGCCCCAACCAGAGTGAGGATGACCCTGGCTACTCCCCTGGAATTGGCTTGAGGAATGCGCTCTTTTTGCTCGTTGGAACAAATGCGCTCGGATTCTTCTGCACATTTTTGGTGCCGGAGACAAACCAAATTTCGCTCGAAGATCTGTCTGGGGAGAATGAAGAAAACGCACGGGCCGACGCAGAACAAACTGCTGCCAATAATGCACACCAATCAATTGGGTCTCTTTAAAATTTGACCGCCCAGTTCCAATTTACAGCTCTCTGAAAAACACTTGGCAATGCAGGCTCTCCGCTTTGTTCGCATTTGGATGGGATGTAATTGATGAGTCAAAGGAGACCTTCAATTTCCATCTGGAAAATTAATTAGTGTCCATCCAAGTGATTGTTGAGTTAACAACTAGGTGCAAGTTACCTCAAGCTGTGTGATCATTGCCATGGAGGGATCGGATAATCTTGGCAACAACAACTCTTGATGAGAACATACTTCACCGCCAACTGTCAAGTTACCTGCAGTAATTGAAACCCAGCCTTAAAACCCTAGACTGCTTTTTACACAAGTTTTTTGACTTTTTGCTGCGTAGTACCATGTCTGAGGCCATGTTTAGGGTTTAGGGTTCAATGTTTAGACCTCCGTATTGAATTAATCTTAGTGTGGAGGGGCATCAACTTGAGATAAGTTGTGTAGCCAGTGTGTCGGAAGCTATAAGGGCGCGAATGGAAGACAAAAAAAGGGAGTGGGTAGCAGCTTTGGATGACGATAATGATGCAAGTCATGAGTTGACAAGCTGATATGTGAAATTTACTCTTTCAATTCGAGTCCTTGGGTTTTCTACTTGACAGATTATCTCAAAAATGCAAGTGCCCAGTGTTTAATGTTGAGTTAGTGTTCATACATACCCTTGAGGGTTTAATAATATCATTTCGAAATGTGCTAACTGAACATTTAGGTGATGATTCTTCCAATATCGATTCACCTCATAATCCAACCTTTTGAGTTGGCTTGAAGCAAAGGATGAAAATTACAGCCCTATGTTTTGGCAGGCATTGATTCAGTGCCATTGTTTGATATTATTGAAGATCCAATGTGAAATTGGTGTGGATATATGATTTGAAACGTCTGTGATGCAATGTTGTTCATGGACTCCACCATGGTCAAGATTTACAACACTGTTCTTCACGATTTCCGAATCTTATCTGAAGTTCATGAGTGATGTCTGGACATGTCATTGCCCACCACTGTCATTCGGGAAAAAATCAAAATGCAGTTGGATATTTGATATTCCTACCCAAGCATAAGAAACGGGGTTGGCGCGCACATGTCTGTTGATTGTTTGGTCAAAGCACATGGTTCAGTTCCAGAGGGAAGAGTGTAGAGTACTTGTGTGTCCTCTGTAGCCCGCCTTTCGACACTCAAAAAGACATTGTACAAACCTTTCTGGACGGAGGAGGGCAAAACAAGTGGGAAGCAGTACCATTGAAAGCTTTTCTTAAATTTAAAAAAAAAATGAAATACTTATCTATGCAGGTTTTTAATTTGTAGAACCAGTGAGCGTGCTTGTGTCCTGTATCCTGGCCCACATTAAGTTACCAGGAGCCTTACCTGTGCTAACTGCACTTCCTACTCGTTCTTTTAAGCCGCATCTGGGCATTGTTGCGAATATTAAATTACTCAAAATTTTGTTGTGGAGTCTCGTTGGTCCTTGAAACAGGATTTCAATACATCTTAGAATGTAGTTTCTGGATATCACATGTATAAACTAGGAATTTCCAAAGTGTTCATTATATGCGAGTCCAAAACCAACCATAGACTCTCATGTTCAAATCATTGTTCATCCGAGGCAAGAATCTATAGGGGTCGTTGTTGGGTAAAGCCACATGCTGTAGGTACCAAATAGTGTGGACCACACCAAATCAAATGTTCGGTGTAGTCTTTTTATTTATATTATTGCACGCGCTACCACATCTTCCTTGCCAACATTGATACAGGTAACACTGTTACACGTGTACACACACAGGCCAGATAAGAACATACGAAGCTGGGTCCAACTGAAGCAGCTACCAGCACATACATATGAAGTTTTGCTTCAGCAGACATGTGATGTTTTTCCATGTACTGGAGAGTTGAAGAAAACCACCGACATATATAATAGCCTCAACATCAAACCCTCGACAAGAACATCATTCATGAAAGTTCTCTCTCTCTCTCTCTCTCTCTCTCTCTCTCTCTCTGCATTGGTTCCACACCAGGCCCTCACCCCAATGAATGGGGAGAGGTGATTGATACACTAAACATGGTATTCAGTGTCACCGATTCTAATTGTCTTGCTTGATACTAATTGTAAACCATAGTGTAGTGTGTCACCAACACTAAATCTTAACCCAACATTATTTGTCATTCCTTGTAAAATTTTTGGGGGCTTATAGATTTACAGTGTCACAATTACTGTCACTTATCACGTGATTTTTTATCCAAATGTCAATCATCCATGACAGTATTTTATCACAAGTTGCTGAGAAGAGAAGGTAGGGTTTTGACCACTGGAGGACCTCATCCCTCATCCATGATAATATTTGTTCACTTATTCACAAGAAAATGTCATCGGAGAAGTTATCACAGTGACATAATATACCATATGACACTAAATATCACAGTTAGTGTAGTTACAGATGAACCGATTGAGTTTGGGAAATAACTGGGTGAAGTTCAAGGCCTGAGGAAAATTACGGATCACTTCAGAGGAATCTATAGAATACACCTCATTTTAATAAAGAAAAATTGGAAGGTGTCAACATGTAACTAGTTGGACTTGGAAGCACTAGGATCTTGACCGATTATAGTAGAGGCACCTATTCCCGAACATGACCCCATCAACAATCTATAGGGTACCAAGATTTTGATCAAGCTGGGACTGAATTACAATCAAGCCGGAATCAATTGTGTCATGACACATGTTCTAGTTTTGAGTGTTAAAGTGAGGAGTGAGCGGTTATGGCAGACTCTAGACATTTATAATATGTTTAGACCAACTTTTGACTTCAAAAATTCTCAGTATTTCAATGTCAATAATAAAATTATCAAATTTTTTTTTTTTGCAATCCTCCTTATTTCTATCTTCATGCACGGAAAAAAAAATCCACCATCTTATACTTCTCTAGATCTTGTGCAAAATTTCTTAAGTGATTGGTTATGGGTGCCTCTACTCTATGCCCAAAAACCTTCCCAGACACTGCCTAGCTGATCCTAAAACTTTTATCTCAAGTATGGTGGACTACCGTACCATGATATGGACTTACCTAGATGATATGACTTGTTACTCAAAAAGATGTAACTTTTGGGCATCAAAGTTTCATTATGTTCTAAAATAAAATAAAAATATTATTTTAAAAAGTATTTTTATATTTTATATTTTTAGATACTTTTTAAAAAAGAGGAGGAAGAAGAAGATGATGATGTCTGTTTGTGTAAAAAAAATGCATCCTCGATTTTATTCTTATTTTTTAAATTGCTAAAAAAAAGCTTAGCAACTTTAAATGGTAATTCTTGCTAACTGAAACAAAAGTGCAGCTTGAGTAAGTTAGAATCTACACTATATATCTTAGTTAAACTCTTCTTAATTGAACACCTATATCTAAGTTGTACATGACAAGGGTTGTAGTGAAACATGGACACCAAAAATAGTGCATGTCTACAGTGAGATTGAATTACGTGCTCAATATATATAAACACTATTTTAGGTTTAATAATGAACAAAATTGGGAGAACCTATGTGCTTGTTTAAAGGGAAAAATAACAATATTAATAACCATCTTCACTTTGACCTCCTATAGCTTTTGCACTTCCACTCCACTCATGTAAGTTGAAATGACATTATTTGTGATTCACAATTACTAACGTATGCTCAAGACAATTCCCAATCCACTCCAATAACCACTTTTATGCATGCAATTGGAAGTGCCCACAATAGCCTGACCACACACCCTCCTTTTAGTAAAAAAATGTGGGACTTATGTTTCACTCAAAACGCTATACCATTTTCAAAGAGAGGGAATAATCAGCCATATATTCCCCTTTTTTGAGCAGAGGCTATCGTCAAAATCTTCCCAATATCGAGGAAAAACATCGCTAGTTTTTGGATGAAAATAGCTTCATTTGGATGAACGAAATAGGGTCAAACATAACATTCATCCAATAATACGGATGTAAAATTAATATTACTCCTTTTTCTTTAAAAAATAAATTAAATCCCTCCTTACCTTCTTTCTTGGCCTTGGCTGAGGCTTGGAAGTTGGACCCCCTCATTCTCCAGTCATTGAATAGAATTTGAAAGAGCTTGCCCAAATACGGACACTCAATTATGAGGTGGGTGGGTGCAGAGCACGGAAAGTTGAGTGCCCCATTTTCTACGACACGGATGGATGTAGTTGGAGGACTAACTTAAGTCAAGCTCATAGGGATTGTGCTTCTACGTGGAGAGGGGGAATTATTGCATACGAGTGTATCTTTCATTCATCCAACACCAAAGGCCCGCAACGGAATGCAACCCAGACGTTACTCTTTCTAGTTGAATAGGCACCGGAATCAGCTTTAATGACCCCGAATTAGTATGGTCGAGTTCATTTTGAGATGAGTGGCAACAAACCTATAGGGGGTCAAGTTTTTATGTTGGATGGATGATTATGTACTTTTGTATGCGATAATTCCCTCCCTCCATGTCATGCTAGATACGTCGAAGCATTTGGCCTTATTATGGGCACTTTCACAAAAACAATGTTGACTCTTGGATCAGCTTGGGAATTGTTTCATCCCAGTTAGCAGTTGTGAACTCAAAGTAAAGATGCAAAAGTTATAAGAGGTCAATATGAAGTTTTTTTTTTTTTTACCTCTCTTTAAATGACCACATAGGCCCATCCAACCGTGTTCGTTATTGACTTTGGGATGATTGATATTTTTTGTATTTATAGTCCGTCCTCGTTGTAACACATTGTAATTGTATATATTCTTAGCTAGCTTACAAACCCTGAGAAAAATACTTGTGAAAAAAAATGCTCACAACCATTCGAGGGTTTCAAATAAAACGGTCGTGATTTAGTCTAATATGAAGGTAGAGAGGGAATTATCGCATATGAGCATACCTCCTATTCATCCAACATAAAAACCCTAAAATAGTATGCAACCGGGAGGTTACTCTCCTTGGTTGATTCGACACCCGAATTAGCTTCAAAGACCCTCGATCATTAGTCTAGCCCAAGTCTTTTGATATGAATCGACACCAAAAACCTATAGGGGTTCAAGGTTGTGGGTTGGATGGATGAGAGATAAGCAATAATTCCTTCTATTGGATGTAAAGCAATACAGAACATTCACTTTGCACAATCATGGGAAGTAACTAACTCCATAAACCTTCTCCTTCATACAAACAATGCCTGCCATCTATGTCCCAACAAGAAGATGGTATTCATCAATGCACAGGGAGAACCCATCGCTAGCTACAGATGAACCCATTGAGTTTGAGAAATGACCAGTTGAAGTTCAAAACTTCAGGAAGATTACCAATTATTTCAGGGAACCTGTGGAATATACCTTGAATTATTAAAGAAAAATCAAAAGATTGCAACCCGATTATACCCCAAAAAACCCCCCCAGACACTGGCATTCATCTTTCAAAGCTCACGAGATTCCAGTTTCTGATTAGCGCACTGGGTTGAGGGCTTCTGATTTGTCTTCCGGCTTTCTGTTGCACCCAAAAAACCTTGGAACGTTGTGAAATGAGACTCGCATGTTAAATTTTGAAATACTAAACAACATTAGATGTGCAGGATATGTGAATGCTGCAGCTGAGTTACAATTGAAGACGTCGTTCGGGCAGCAGGAATCAACTCTTGAAGCATCAAGGAGATAATTGGCTCAGGATCGAGAAGGACGCTGTCGTCGACACAGAAGGAAATACTGAAAAAGTACCCAAATCTACATCTGTCAGGGACCATGACACAGATCTTGTCGGTCCAATCGGAAGAAGTGAACTCTGCAGCATTAAATTACTCGGGACGTAATTGCAAGCGCCTCAACACAACTCGATGACTCGGAAGGCTTCAGAGGACAAAATTGTTGGAACTCTTCGCAGATATACATCATTACATGCTCACTGCTAATCGTGGTGCCCATGTCGGATCGCCGTGACAGCTACGGGCCAGATTTCGGATAAAAACGCATCAAGTAGGCAGTCTCTGCCAGCTCTGCCTAAACCAGGAAATTGAAAGACACTTCAAACAAGTCTGATGATGAAATTTTACATCCAAGGCTTGTAAGCGATAATGCAACAGGAAATCTTCGTGATTTGATACGCACTGGAAAATAATACTTCACTGATACTCCACTCGTTAAATCCTCCAACGACTAACGGAGCCATTTGTGCTTGTGCAACCCTATCAGTAGGTAGAGGATAAATAACAAAGATCCCGGTGTAGCATTAACATAGTTTACAATATTCATGTTACAGGACATACATTCGATTTTTGACGTAATGCATGCTGGAGCATCCAAATGATTCACATCCAGAACAAAAATTGTAACGATAATGCATCAAGTATGTATGTCATATTACATAGGTAAAGTCTGAAAATGCTTCCATAGTTCAGCACATTTGGTTTTAAACAAAATCAACCACTACGCTCAGTATTCTTCGCCATCATCTTCACCACCATCCTCAGCTGACTCTGCGCCAACCTCTTCGTAATCCTTCTCCAGAGCAGCCAAATCTTCACGGGCCTCAGAGAACTCTCCCTCCTCCATGCCTTCACCCACGTACCAGTGCACGAAAGCGCGCTTCGCGTACATCAGATCAAACTTGTGGTCAATGCGAGAAAACACCTCCGCCACACTTGTGCTGTTCGAGATCATGCACACTGCTCTCTGCACCTTGGCCAGATCGCCACCGGGAACCACCGTTGGTGGCTGGTAGTTGATACCGCACTTGAACCCAGTCGGGCACCAGTCCACGAACTGGATCGTCCTCTTCGTCTTGATCGTCGCCACTGCGGCATTCACGTCCTTAGGGACAACGTCTCCTCTGTACATCAAGCAGCAAGCCATGTACTTCCCGTGTCGGGGATCGCACTTTGCCATCATGGACGAGGGCTCGAATGCAGAGTTTGTGATCTCGGCCACGGACAGCTGCTCGTGGTATGCCTTCTCGGCGGAAATCACCGGAGCGTATGATGAAAGCATGAAGTGAATGCGGGGGTATGGTACCAAGTTGGTCTGAAACTCTGTCACATCGACGTTCAGAGCACCATCAAAACGCAGAGATGCTGTCAATGATGAGATCACCTGAGACACCAGTCTGTTCAGATTGGTGTAGGTAGGGCGCTCGATGTCCAAAGAACGGCGGCAGATGTCGTAGATAGCCTCATTATCGAGGAGAACGGCCACATCGGTATGTTCCAGAAGCGAGTGAGTAGACAACACACTGTTGTATGGCTCAACAACGGAGGTTGACACCTGTGGGGAAGGGTAGACCGTGAACCCGAGCTTCGACTTCTTTCCGTAGTCCACTGAGAGACGCTCCAAGAGCAAACTTCCCAAACCGGATCCGGTTCCTCCTCCGACGGCATTGAATACCAAGAACCCTTGCAGACCAGTACAGTTATCAGCGAGCTTGCGGATGCGGTCGAGGCACAAGTCTACGATCTCCTTTCCGATAGTGTAGTGACCACGGGCGAAGTTGTTAGCTGCATCCTCCTTTCCGCTGATAAGCTGCTCGGGGTGGAACAGCTGACGATAGGTTCCAGTGCGGACCTCGTCGATCACGGTAGGCTCGAGATCGAGAAACACTGCACGAGGGACATGCTTTCCAGCACCGGTTTCGGAGAAGAAAGTGTTGAAGGCATCGTCTCCTCCTCCTACAGACTTGTCGCTTGGCATTTGGCCATCGGGCTACAAGTGCCATTGTAATAAACTCAGCAAGGTACTACAATATAGAGAACAATGTAGGGACCAATACCCCTAAAGAGAAGGTTATCTGTGCTCTACACCCCCTCCTTGATACCAAAACTCTTCAACCCCACATACGCATACATGCAACACAAACAAACCAACAAACCTCACAAAACCGACACTCGCTCTGCCAAAATGCACTGAGAAAGAAGTAAGGCGCATACCTGAATACCGTGCTCGAGGCAATAAAGCTCCCAGCAGGCATTTCCGACTTGGATACCAGCCTGACCGATATGGATCGAGATGCACTCTCTCATTGTCGCTGAGCTTGCTTACAAAACCCCCGGGGGCGAAATAATATGAGACCAAAGCCGGTACGTAGCCGAAACACCTCGTCAAAAAAAAAACTCAACAGTGCAGATCGGTATACAGCAAACTGAATGCAAAACGAAGCTTAGTGCGAAGGCTGGATAAACTTCGAGAGAGGCGTGTACGAAGACGCCTCCAAGAAGTGAAAGAACAGCTCGTGGCTATGGCGGGCAGGAGTTCCCTTCGCCATTTATCCCTCGCTAGGGAGAGAGACGCTCCCTGATTGGGTGCCCCGGCGGAGCCGGTCATCACCTCCTGGTGACTGGTATTAGCAGGTGACCATCTTCACAGGGGACTCTCTGCCCCATGCCGTTGCCCATGTTCCCGCCTTAATTCCTGTACATGTGCCAGGTTCGTGTCAGACCATAGGCAGCGGTTCCTTCAAAGTAGGTATACAATGTGGATGATGAACTTGGATGAAACTAGTACTTCTTGGGAACTTGAGTTCCTTGGATTCTTGCAATACACCATAGTAATGTGGATGTAAACGGTGGATGATTCAAGGCAACTCGAGTGATGTGGATTGATAGTCTTGGATGAAATGTGGCACTTCTTGGCACATAATTTTAGTTGGTGAAAGGGGAGTTGTTGCATACGAGCATACCTCTCATCCATCCTCATTGAAGCCTCATCCCATCTAGGTTTGTAGGTATTGTAATCCGTCTCAAATGTGGTGTAAGAGACTAATATGGGTTCTTTGATGCTAAACTCAATGTCAAATCAACAAAATGACAATTCATCCCTTTGCAGTCGTTTCAACATTTTTTTATTTATCATTCATTCATTTACCAGAAGGCAGCCATTTGTTAATTGGTTAGCATTTCCATATGATTTTCTTAGACTTGTTAGAAATCGCGATGTGTGAAAAGAGACTCCGTTGCTGATCATCACATTGTCTACGATCTGAATATAGGTAAGGTGGTATGGAGTTCACAATGTGACTCCATATCGTTTGACTTGAGTGGTCCTATTTTATGATGGGCTCGAAATATATTAAGTTATGTCGCGAGGACTAGTGCAACAAGGTCGATGAACTAATTAATCACTTCAAATAAATACTCACTTTGTCACCCAACCCATGCTCATCCAACAAATTATACATGGTTGGATAAGGAACAGTAGCAATACATGTCAACATCCGTATAACATCACATATCTCATGCATTTGAATGAATACCGTAACACCAAAGCAGGTTCATCACCTGGCGAACGAATTTTTTTTTTTTTTGAAAAAATAAGGTTCGTTTGCTAAAAATAGATTTTTTTGAAATTCGTTCTTCTATTTTGAGGGAAAAAAAATCGTCCTAGAACAGAGTAGATGTACCGGGATGACAACTTAAATTGATTTTTTCAACAGAGTATGCTTCACCCAACTTTCTGGATTTTCGTTCTTTTCATAATATAATTTTCCATAATTTCGTTCTTCATGGCCTGGAATTTCTGATTCTTTTCGTTTTTTTTTTTTGGAATTATTTAAGAACGAATCTGCTATGGTGTTACGGTATGTGACTCTACACGATTGAAAGTCACATGGTGAAGACATTAGATACAAGTGAGTATGTTAAAGGGTATCACTTTATGCACGGTTCGGGTGCATGTAACTGCTTATGAAGGACATGTATTGTTTCATCACACCTAACTACATATGCTCCCCCCATGCTCCCAACCACCAAATCTCGTTCTACCCTGCACTCCCATGTGCGACTAATAAGGGTCAAATGAGGTATGTGAGTTTTTTAACATTTCAACAAAATTCATATGTGTTGCGAATCATATGGAATCATTGTCGTTGTGCTCGTGACACAATTGCTAATTCAAATAATATTTTTGATATTTTTTTGTGCTAGGTAAGGGAGAATAGTGTTCAAAGTGTCCATTGTAGGCAATATTGCTCTTACCTTACATGTCACACAATGAGACGTGTGAGCTACATTGTACATCTCAATAAGTGCGCCCTGCATTGTTCATCATCAACCTACATAAATGATCATGCAAACTCTGGACGGCAATTGAAGATGATGGTATAAGATACTCATGGGGCAACTTTATTGCCATCTAACAAGTCATGGAGGTCACTCTAATAAACATGCCACGTCTGTTGTAGTGCAACGTTAAATTGTATTTGCAATGTACCTAAAAATGGTAGTAAATGGAGCAAAGTCAACTTGCTAAGCAAAGCCAATGAACAAAGTCGTAGAGAAACATTTTATGATTAAGTGCAACATGTCCACACTTATGGATGTTTACTTGGGATAAGAATGTGATGAGGGGTGAATTGTGATGGGTTGGAACACAACATGGATGGATGGATAAGTCATTCGGTTACTTTTCTTAATTGGACACCAATATTTGATTTGTTGTGTGGTTATGTATGGATCTAAGACCAAACACCATATAGACACACATTTCAAGAGATTAGACTATGCCTTTAGCTACTTCACACTCAATAGTCAACAAAATTGGGAGGACCTATATATTCCTCGGAGGATTCAACATAGGTACATGCACTTCCAATAATTGTAACTAACTAAGGGTAGGTTTGATATTCAATATGATTTTTGTTGATGTTTCGTCATACATTTGCTAACCAAAACACAAACTTCAAGAGGTAAAGATGATCAATAAGTTAGAAGATGGAGAACAAGAGAAACGAGCCACTTAACACCCGCTTAAGTTACCTTATGTGAAATTCGCAAGGAGAGCTTCAAGCACTCAAGCAAGGCAACACATATGAAAGTCTTTTGTAATTCCCATCAAGGTTTGTTTACACCATGGACCATGAAGTCGTCCCAAGGCCCTGTAAAATATGTGAACATTTCCAATTGGTTGTTGAACTCATCCCCAGGACCACTCCAGTTTACACCAAGGAAAAAACGTCTAAGCGACCATGAAGTTCGAGGTCTCTGAAAGACATATTTTAAGGCCTACATTATCCACTAACGTGGTCCAATGGGTTTTGCGGTGGAAGAGGTGAAAGAGCTACTTGGGTAGAAAATGGCAAGGGCTCATGGCAGAGAAATATTGTTATAGTAAAACTTTAATGATATTTTTTTTGGAAGAAAAGATGAAAACAAGAGAAGATAAAAAAATGGTAAAAAAAATTATTTTCTTTTTTCAAAACTGCTCTTTTTGGACACATGTTAAAAATATTTTAACACATTCAATTTCTGGTGCATGGTCATACCTCTTGGTCCACATCCGGATAACACCTAGTGAGGGGGGCCCAATGACTTTGTAAATCGGTTTCTTAAGAAATCGGACCATGGAAGTTGGACCATGAAGTCGGATCATGGAAAAAGGCCATCTTTCATGGTCCATGGTGTAAGCCGGCCCTCAATGAAACAAAAATTGATGTCAGGTGTAATTAGATCGACCGCATCAATGTGACAACAGGCCATTTCCCTTGATCATTGTGCGTGCCAACCTCACTTACGAGCCAAATGAACCTCACTTACAACCGTTGATTTATTCTATTTTATCATGTGTGAGGATCCACATGAATTAAAATTCATTGAAATAGCAACTGGTTGAGGGCCCGGTCACATATGACTTCACACTACACTTGAGGGTCCATGACCACACTCCATGAGTTTGGAGGTGTGTTGGGGATGGCCTTTGGACACTCACTTTGAAAATCCACTGCTAATTTCCATATTGTCTGTCAATGCATTAATTCTACTGCATTTGCTAGTCACTTTAAATATTCAGGTACTCGTGTGAAGCAGCTTAGGCTCAAAGCTAAAAGGTGTCCAGAAATCAGTTCAATCCGAGACTTGCCTCAGTAGCACTACTACACTAGATCTATCCAATTTAGTGTGGCCCACACATTCATCATCGACCCTCATTGATTGTCTTGCAAGCCTCGCTTTGTAGTAACTAGAGATGGTGTCATATGATATTTGGTGTTATACGACTAAGTGACGATGATCACTCTAATTAACATTGTACACCGTCTCAATGTCACACTAATTAAGAAAGATAGATAGATATGAAGATGGGTTCTGAACGAAGCAAACCATGCCACGTGAAAAACCAGTGTGCTTGTTTGACCTCCACCTCGATTCGTAAGCTTTATCTACAACCAAAGGTATAGGTAAACCAATGTAGGATTCAGCTACTTATCTTGAGCAAACACCTTATATTTATGTGGCGTCGGGTTAGGTGTGGGTCTCGAAATAGACACCAAAAAGACATGCGTTCAACAAAGATTGGACTGCATGCTTAAAGTTTCCTAACTATTCTAGGTTCAACAGTGAGTATCATTGGAGGGGCCTCCCTGGTCGTTTTATGGGTCTGTTAGTTTTGACTTTGAGATTCATAACACCAACATGGAAGTTCAGAAAACTCCACATATTGTTGTGAAAATCTCATACCACGACATTTATGGATCCAAGAAAAACCCTACCTTTGAGATCCAAGTTGAGAATGATGGGAAACATCTAAAAACTCACCATTTGAAACACATTTACATTATGTTGCACCTACTTCTTGTCATTTGTTAAGAGAGAGACAAACCATGTATACAAAGAGACAAGGGTTCGGTGCAAATCTCAAGCTCTTAAGATGCATGCTCAGGCATAAGTTGGGGCTTATATACATATTGGGGCACACCTGGTACTAGGTCCAGGTAGTCGGTCCTGGTTGCACAGTAGGATTGGCGCCTCAGTCTAACTCGACTACCTAGGCCGATACCCGGGCTGCTGCACACGCAACCCGAGGTCCATAACTACTATGTCAGCTGGTCTAGTCACTGCAGATACCCTGGACCTATGTTGATAAGTACTCATCCGTATGTTGACGGTTGTCTATTATAATTATCACTAACCCCCATGTGGGGTGATTAATGATGCTTAGTCTTCATACTTAGGAAATTTAACTAAGGTTGTTAATGTAATTAACTTATTGCCTTAACACTCCTCCTCAACCTAATGTTAACCTCATTAAAAACTTTATCAAGTAAAACCCGTGTTGGGATAAAACCTTGACAAAGAAAAAGATATTAACAATCAGGTGAGGGTAAGTTTTGGAGTGATCTCATTCCGGCTGCATAGATCAACTTCTTATGCTTATAAGCCGGAAGGGCCTTAGTTAGCATATCAGCTACATTATGTTTAGATTCTACCTTTTGAATCACTAATTGCCTTTTATCTATCAAGTCTTGAGTAAAGCTGAAAATGTGAGGACTTATATGTTTGGTCCTATCAGCCTTGATAAATCCCGAAGACATTTGCCTAATGCAAGCGGCATTGTCTTTGAAGATGGTTGTTGGTTTCTCCTCCTCATGGATCTTGCATTGTTAGTTTGGGATCCGCTCCATCGTCCGCAACCAAACACACTCGCCAACAACCTCATGAAACGCTAGCAGCTCCGCGTGATTCGTCGAGGTCACGGTCACAGTCTACTTGGTCAATTTCCAAGAAATCCGGGCTCCGCACTTAAAGAAGATATAGCCGGCACTCAATTCTAAAAGGCGCATGTTATTTATCTACAACGAGTAGGAGCGATATGAAAACTTGTACAAATATATAAATTATTATTATTTCTCTATCAAGTTAACCTAATAATAGTAGAAAATAAAAATGAGATAATCAAATATTAGGTCCGTTGAATAAATTTAGGTATATGAATAATTAGCTTAGTCAATAAAATTCTAAAAAAAGCAACAATTGATTTTTTGATAATTCTTTTAGGATTCACTAAGCTAAAATTAATAAATGAGTAGTTGATAAGCTAAGGTTTAGGATATCCCAAGGATCCGAACGGACTGTGTGCCAATACAATCAAACAAGTGGAGTATACATCGTTTATTATCGAAATTCATTTTGGAAAGTGTTTTTTAACACCATCAAGTAAAAACTAAATGAAATCTACATGAAGAGGATCGACAGAGGCTTAGAGGATCCAATTCAAGAGATTATGTGTGAGCCCAAAAAGTTGTGCTCACATGGTTGTTAGTTTCACCATAAATGTAAGAGATGGAAAACAAATTTAATAAGGTCAACCTTACCTTTGGGAAGTGGTAAGGCAAATTAAATAAAAAGAAAAAGAGTTAAGCACACTTGAAGGGTGTGGGCAAGTGGGTCTTGGAAAGAAAGGGCAAGGAAGGAGTCCAAACCCGTTTTTCTTTCCGGGCGGCCCGAAAGATGCCGGGCAAGGCGAAAAAAAAGGAGAGGCTTGGAGGGGTCTCGGAGGGCAAGGAGGAGAGGCCTCATTATGCAATGGGTAGAGGGAGAGAGGGACGAGAGGCGGAGCCCTGCCAAAACGGAGAGAGAAGGCGAGACTAGGTCTAAGGAAGGAGGCACTCTCATGCTGTCGAATGCGGCCGCATTCGTGCCTTGGCGTTAGGATTGCACACTAAAGGGGGGCAGAGAGAACTTAGAGTTCCGACGATGCACAGTTGAATCACGGAGTGACATCCAATGGCTTGCCGAGGAGATCAGAAGTGAGAGGAAGAGCCAAGGAGGTGGATGAGGAGGACGTTGCTCCAGTGGGGAGTAGAAGAGCGAGGAGTGGAAATGAGATCCAGCGCCAGGAGGTCGGGAATGCGAGAGGCAATGGAGTAAGGAAGGCGGATCGGAAGGGATTTCCGAGGAATCAAGGGATCTCCGATTTCCGCGGGGGATACTCGGCGGGGAATTCAGTAAGGAACGAAGGGAGATCAGGATGCTTGCGGGAAGCGGTATGAGACTCGGGGAGAGAATTTGGGCAAATCAGCAGTCTCTTGGCTCGAGGCAGCGGAACCCCAGGGTTGTTGCTGCGGTGAACTGATCGACAGGGGAGTCATAATGAATCCCAAACGCGGAGGGGGGAGGATGAAGGTTGGGAAGTAGGTTGCTATGGCAAGTTGTTTTTGGGGCGCAGTCGCTCAAAGGGACTGCTACCCCGGAAGGTGTCGGTGGTACACACCAAGCCAATCGATGCAAATGCCGACCATGAATTCATAGCAGAAGAGAAGGAGGCATGACTAGCAGTTGGACTTAGCCACGAGTGCTCAAGACTTGCGAGGGCACCAAGGCCAGCTCCCACCGACCACGGAGACGCACAGTGAGTGTTGCTGAGGTTGCGCCAGAAGGGATAGCGAAAATCATGCACATACCTCGCTGCGGCAACGACAACGGGACAGAGACACAACGAAGAGAAGGAGTCGTCTTAGAAAAGCATCGGGATGAAAGTGGTGGCAGTTGAATTCGGGCTCCATCCGGGTGAAGAAAGAAGGTAAGCAGACAAGAGGACGTGCTGCAACCTTCATCACGGTCGGAATAATTGTGGCAAGTGGGTGATCAGAGAATTTGAGGGGACGTTGCGGTAGGGTGCCTAGTGGTCGCGTAATGTGGAAGTAACGGGAATAAAGTCAATGACCAGGGAGGAAACTAACAAGCACACAAGAAGGGCTGGCTGGAGAAAGGTAAGGCAAGTAGCATCGGAGGGAAGGGGTCGACTGCAATCGTGCCTCCAACATTGCCAGGATTTGTTCCATCATTGTGGCTTGCATGGGTTGCTTCCAGCAGCCATGAAGAATGGTGGCACGATTGTGCGCGGAGGAAGTTGAGGGCCGAGGATTGCTGACAGAAAAAAAGGGATACCTAGGGGCAATACTCCGAGGAGAGAGTTCGAGGCTTGGGCAAGGAGGGCGGCAGCTAGAGGGCAGGAGTTGAGCAAGCTCTGTTTCATGTGAGCTAACTGGTCGAATTGGAAGTGACCAGGGGGCTTACGCTACTCAAGGTGCGGTAAGAGGTGACCATGGGCCATTGAAGGCTTGAAACTGTGGCCACACTTAGTAGGGGGTGTGAATTAGGTGACTAGTTGCGGTCTCCGCTTGTGGAGAGTTGGCTCAATTAGGTTAGAACGTGGTAGTAATTAAAGTGATTCATTACTAAGGGGTATTGGTTGATGATTGAGCATTTGTGAATGCTTGTAATTTCTAATAAAAAGAAAAGGTGTTATACACACCACTTCTCCCATTTCTTTGATCATGTTTGCACATGTAAATGGTATGCTTGAATGTAGCACATGATCCCCAACCCGGACTATGACGCAATTGAAGGGTGGGGGTGATTGTGACTTACATAATTGGTGCGTCTGCCGGGAGCGAGGAGGTCACAATTGTTGGAAGCGGATGCGGTGATGGAAGAGGACTTCGATTGAGGTAAACAACTTCAACTCTAACTTGCACATTGTTGTTTGATTGTATTTAAATAGGAGTAATCACAAATTTCAATTAATGATAACAATAATGACAAAATAAAGATAAAGATAAAGATAAATTTATTTACTTGGTTGATTAGATGAATAACTAGATAATTGGCTAGTTATTTAAGTAGTTAATTAGTGAATTAATTAATGACGTAATTAATTACTTAATTACTCAATTAATTATTCACTTAATTAAATGAAATTAACTCAAAGTTACTTCTAGTCAATTAAGTTACTTTGGTGTTTTCCGCCACTTTTTGACCGCGGTTGTGGAGAGTTACCAGGTAAGTTCTTTCATCGTAACTTTTATTTTTATTGCAATAAAAATTTAATTTTTACCGAGCAGCAGCGCACAATTTATTCTCATTTTTTTTCTTTTCTGTTTAGGATTAGAATGTAATTGCTAGCTGCAATCAGGTGGGGAGCTAGGGGGGAGTGTGAGTTCACTCCGATCTCCCAACACTAGCACAAAGTGTTGGGAGAATCCCTCCTACTTCTACCCCTACCTATATATATCGTGATCATTATACTGAGTTTAAAAATTATGCTCAACGGGAATTTGGCTTACAATTAAGATGTTTTAGGAAAATCGTTAGATTAGTAATAGAGAATTTTAGCGAAAAACCATTTACATTAAAGTAGGTTGGCTAAGGGTATTTTACCCGTGGGATTAAAATTTTGGGCATGTAGAATTTAGAAACGAAAGGAATGAAAGACAAATAGCCTTACCCAAATCGGAAGTACGAAAGTAGTGGGCTAGTAAGTAGGTAGGTTAAGTTAGGAACAACCAATTCAAGCAAGTAAAAGTCAAGCGACGACGGGAAGAAAATGTTATTTTGGAAGAGGCCAAGAAAGAAAAAGTAACAACTACGAGTGTAAGGGATCTTATCAATTAGGACAAGGGCGCCATGTCCCACCATTGCCTACAAAAAATGTAGTTCAAACAGAAATGAAAAAACCTTTCTAAGGGCTGAGAAACGAGAACCTTCTGTAAATAAAAGGAAAAATGGTCCAAACCTTCATTTGAAAGGTGATAAAAATCTCCTCTTCCTATTTGAATGTTCTTTCCGAATTTTCATTTTTAAACGGCGAGAATATTATCTTTCAGTTTCTTTCATTCAATATAGGTATAACTTAAAGTTCTTATAGTTAGAACCCTGAAGACAAGTTAATATATTTTTTAAGACACCCTTAAGTAGTTGTGTTACTTTCAATCGAGTATACTAGATATATTCATTACAATTTCGCCTTCAGATTTTGAGTGAATTTAAATATTTATGTTAGCTTTTAAAAAGTATCTAAGTTTGTTCAAATTAAAATAAAAAGGTAAAATGAATGACTGTTTAAATGAAGGTATTTAGTTCCCACTCCATTTAGAAGCGCTAACTTTACAAGCACCTAATTAAACGACAAATTGTTCAGTTGCTTTGATATTTGGGTGTGATAAAAGTCTCTTTGTATATGTAACTAAATGATATATATGGACGGAATTTTGATGATCGCAATAATTTCATATTGGCAAGCCAAAAATCATAACAATGATCACAAATCGACAATCGTTCGGAATGTAAAATAAATATATCGTGAAAATAAATATGAGTTTTTTCCTCATACAGTTTTAAATATAAATGAGATATTAAAAAAAATGTGTTAGTTTTTATAAATATTTTGCATAATAATATTTTTAAAATTTAAAATTTTAAAGTATTTATTAAATTTTTACATTTAATTATCTTCATATAATATAATCATGTCAATCATATTTGAATTTTAAATCTTATATTATTATAAAATTATAAAAATCAATAATCATGCATAATATTTTGTCTTATGCTAGCATAAGATTGAATGTGATAAATAAATAAATTATTATTACAATTATTATTAATGTTATTTATATATATTCTTAAATATCATATAAACATAAATTATATATGTTTGTATAAACATATACATTTATTATACCCTCTATCATCTGCTATCTTGAATAGCAACTGGGAACTTGTTCAAGGCTAGATTTGCTGATCGTAAATTCTTAAAGCATATATTTCTTACTTTACCCTCAAGCAAACCATCCCCAACGTTAAACTTTGGTGCACGGGGACTGTGAGGCCAAACCCCCCACCCTTAAGCGTCCGTAGTCCGAGTAGTGGGTTTGGGCTCACATTCCTCCGCGGTATTGGATTTGGACTTGGATGAGTCCATAGTGCAAGGTTCACCCTTCAAGTGGTCTTGGATTTAACTGGAATTTCACTTTTAACAACTCAATGTACGATTTCAATACGTATGTGGAGAATGCACAAGTTAACTATGTTATTTTAACCTCCTTATGCTCGGGTGCTATTTTGTCTTTGTTTGCTTCTAACGTCCATCCGGCTGCTTTAGCTACACAAGCCCTTAAGGATATCCCTCTCCTAAATGGAGTCCGTGCCGTTGACTCTATACTACCACTTGAACTATCACTTGTGTATTCCGTATCGCTACTATAAGAGGTCTCACTTGGTGTCTCCATACCGTACATAAGCCTTTAAGTATTAAGAAATACTTATGTGACTTATGTCAATCTCTCCCTCGCACCTTTGGTCTTTGCTTCCTTTGTCTTGCCATCGCGAGAGTGCTCCACATTCTCCATTAAGTTGTGCACGTGGTTTATTTTTAAAGAGAGGATGCAAGTGTTAAAAAAAACACTATTCTCTATAGTCAATCTCAAATACATTTACTTGTGAAAGCCACACATAACACTAACTAGCATAATGTAACTAACTACTTGTCTATGAGCTAATTAGGTAGGCTATCTACTAAGCTCCTTCATGAACCCATCTCTTTACTTTCTAATTGCATAAACCTAGCTCCTTCATAAACCCAGCTCCTTCATAAACCCAGCTTCTTAGCTTCTAACTAAACAAACCCAGCTCCTTCATGAACCCAGCTCCTTAGCTTCTAACTAAACAAACCCAGGTCCTTCATAAACCCAGCTCTTTACTTTCTAACTAAACAAACCCAGCTCCTTCATAAACCCAGCTCTTTACTTTCTAACTAAACAAACCCAGCTCCTTCATAAACCCACAACTTTGTAGTTGTAATCCCCAACTACCTCACTAATTATTCAAGCCCTTAACTAATCTTCCTACCTAATTTCCCTAATTCTACTAACAACCCCTTTCTAATCACACAATTCTTCTCTAATCCTAAAATCCTAAAATCCTAGAGAGGAGAGGGGGAGAGAGAATTTCCTAACTTCACTAAGACTAACTAATCCACACAAGTATATTTTTGCACTCATCACAACATCAAGTGCTCAACTCTTAAACATGGAACTTGCAACCACGTGTATTCAAAACATGAACTTTAAGTACCACAAATTGGAATCATGAATTAACTTTAAAATCCTTCACGTCAACACTAATTCTACCAAGAGGTCAAGCCCTCTTCAAGGCTAACAAGCCTTGGCTCTCAAACTAAAAACTAAGCACACACATGTGCTTCAATATGGCTTCCCACACCCACACTTATAACTCGTGGGGTGCCTTGGAGCACAAAGGAAAGAGAGGATGAGTGAGGGAAGAATGAGGGATTATATAGTAAGCTTGAGGGGGTGAGCACCCTCAAGGCTCACGATAAGCCCTTGAGATTTCCTCCTACTTAGTAGGCGCCAATCCTATCTTCTAAGCCTTCCTCCCTCAAATGATCAACAAGGATCCTAATTCGAACATTTAACTAGCCTTGGCTTTCTACCTACCACACTTTACCAAACTTGGGATGCTTCAACCCAAACTTAGCCTCCTTCGCTTTCCGCCGCCATAACTTTCTCCCCTTACTTTCCCAAATCGTCGCTCACCACTTAATTCAAACCACGATGCTTAACTCGTGATTTGATTGGTGCTTTGAGAATTTGCTTATCCTCCACCTTGCATTCTTCCTTGGGCCTTCCCCATTAAGTGGCCATGATGAGGTGGTCCACTTGTGCGCTTCATGTGATCCTCCATTCATCCCAATTCGAATGCACTTGCCTCTTGAGTCACTTTGGTTGTCTCCATCCATTTGTACTAGCCTACTCACTAACTACTCAATCCAAGTTCTCCTTACCTATCCTCATTCATTCAAATCCTTCCGAAGGTAAAAACACAATAACAACTCACATCCTAGCCTCTTACAACATGGTACTTCTAAGACTAACATTTCACTCTTTTTATATTTTTGTGAAGTAACATGCTACTTCAAAGTGCATCAACTAACGTTTCAAGGGTCTAAGACTAAATGTGGGCACCCTTTTGGGCTCACAGGGACCCTCACAATGAACCCTAGCCAACCTCATTCTTGACCAATACCAAAATGTCAAAAGTCATTAACTTGAAAGCCTTAGCCGAGAATGTCGCGATGGCTATCAATCCAAAAAATGGATCATTCGGAGTGTGATTACAGACACTTAAACAACCAAAGGTCCAGTTTACCTTCAAGTCCCGAGACCGATCGGACCACATTGGATCAAGCAAAGAAGAGGAAAGATTGGCCATAATAGGAACGGCCTTAGACGTCGATTTTTTTTTCGAAAGCATAATGTATTCTTGGACGTTCGGATGACCTTGGTAAACCACCTATTAGCCATAAATTCATCTTTACCCGCAAGCTAGACTTACAAGGACGGATACCTAGATACAAGGTAAGATTAGACGCCGAAGACTTTATTCAAAGACCCAGGGTAGAATTGTGATGGATAAGTGTTAAATATAAATGAAAGGTGAATATGATGAAATGTTGAATATCAAAAAATAATAAATAAAATTAAAAAGTTAATTCACACATTAAAAATACATCTAGATAAATTTAAAAATAAAAAATAAAAGTTGGTATTTACAATATGTATGATGATAAAATTGGAATTTGAACTAAGAGCTAAATACCTACAAAAAAATAAAGAGGTAAAACAATGTGAGCGTCAAAATTGTCCCAACAATATTTTCGCAAAACTATTAGATTAGTAATAGGAAAATTTAGTAGGAAAAAATTTAGATTAAGGTAGGTTGGCTAGGGGTGTTTAACTTTTGGGGTAAAACTCTTGGTCGAGTAGAACTCAGAAACTGAAGGTGTAAAAAGAAAATGCCCTTTACCCGAATCGGAAGTGTGAAAGTAGTGGGCTAGTTAGTAAGTAGGGTAAGTTAGGAACAACCAATTCAAGCAAATAAAAGTCAATTGATGTATGATATTTTCGCAAGTGCAGGTGGTTGCAACAGCCAAAAAACAGTCAAAACCTTCCACTTTCTCGGCAGACGATCTTGTAGAACTAATGGGTTATGGGGTAGGAGAGGAGGGAAAACTTACTGCGTATGCGAAGGTGAAGAATGTGGAGGGGGGGACATTGCACGGTGCCATAATATACGAAGGTTGTGTCTTTAAAAGTGCAGAAGAGCGAGGACGACGAATATGTCCTCTTCAAGAGTGTGGAGATGGATGATCCTCCGTTGCAGAAGATCGGAGAAGTTGTGAGAAATTTCAAATGTGGCCCACCAAGGTTCTACGTCATTCAACTATACAATCGTAGTTGAGTGCAAGAAATACATATATATATACATACGTGCCTTGATGTAAATAATTCTAATAAAGTAGTCACATGAGATCATATGATGTAGCTCATTGTTTACTGACAGTTTGTAGTAAAATGTCCGAAATTGATGATAATACCTAGTACATGAACTTTTGGAATAAGGCCTTTGGGCAAGGTGAAGTTGTCCACATTCAACAACACCTTATTGGCCCACCTCATACTCCACTTCGCGTCTTCCGGCATTGATTTGCACTCCGTAGCACCTTCGGGCTTTCTCCACCAACAACTTGGTCATCTCCAAGACTTGTTTACCATCCTTGGCCAAGTCCTCACCATCTTGGTTGAACTCTAGTGTTGAATGTGCCCCCTCGAGAGCTAGGTTAATAGGTTGGAGCGCATCCACTCCATAAGCCACCACGAAAGACCACCCCTTGGTAGCCAAGTGCGTGGCTACATTGCAATTACACTCCACTCGACCCACATAGTCCGCCCAATCTCCTTGGTCCGCCCCCACCAAGTTCCTCAAGTATTGCTTCAAGACTCCATTCACATGCTCCGCTTTTCATTCATTTGGGAATGTAAGACCGTGCTAAACCTTAGTTTCATTCCGACCTCCTTAGAGAAATGCATTGAAAATGCACTTGTGAACTTTGGATCTTGATCCCACACAATCACTTGTGGCAACCCGTAATGCCTCAACCATCCTTTGAGAAAAGGCTATGCGGTCTCCAACGCGGTGGCGGTTCCCACAATCGGCACCATGTGTGCGAACTTGGCAAACCGCTCTACCATCAACAAGATGGCATCATACCCATGTGACTCCGGCAAACTTGTGATCAAGTCCATGCACATACTATGCCATGGCGCCGACGGGATAGGCAACGGTTGCAAGAAACCGCCTTGCTTTTGGTAAGAGGCTCGGTTCACTTGGCACTTTATTCACGCCTTCACAAAGTGGGTTATATCCTCCTTTATGCACCCCCAATGGTACCTCTTTGACACCATTCTATGGCGGTTGTTTCTTTCTCCTTTATGGCCGGCAATAGGACTATCATATTCCTCCTTCAAAACCGATAGCCTCAACTTGCCTTGTGGCACATACACCCAACTTTGCTTGCACTTGAACAATCCGTCCACCAACTTAACCTCTTTGAGCACCTTGCTCTTGCGAAGCTCACCTAAAAGCTTTTGTGCTTTGGGGTAGTTAATTTACCCCTCCCGTATCTTGCATTACAAGTTTCCTTCGCCGGCACACATTAGCCACAAGGTTTGGATGGTTCTCATTGCTTGGAACTCTTCCGGTCTACTTCGCGCATCCGGCACCACATTTCCACGGTCCGGTTTGTGGATCAAATCCACGTTCATAAGCGCCAAACTATCATGCCACCGCAATGACTTGGCGCTCACTTGCGCTTGAATGTCAAAATTCTTTTAGGACACATTGTCCATATAGACCTTTGCTTTGTGCGACCCCAAATAGTGTCGCCACATCTTCAAGTAATGCACTACGGCAAAGAAGTTGTTTGGCATGAGTTGGTTGTCTTCTTTGACAACCATCGAGCTTCATGCTCCCATATGCAATGGCTATCCATCTTAAATCAACAATCCGCCATTGGCAAAGTCATTCACCCCCGTATGCACCTCAAAAGGTTTGTCAAGCTCCGCGAACTTGAGCACGGGCGTCTAAGAACACTTGCTCTCAAGCTCCCCAAAGACTTGGTGGCAAGGCTCATCCCACTCTTGGGATAGCCATTTCTTTCACAAGTCGGATAAGGTCGGATAACCATCAAGCTTAACGCTCTCATATGCAATGGCCATCCATCTTACATTAACCATCCGCCAATGGCAAAGTCACTCGCCCCCCCGTATGCACCTCAAAAGGTTTGTCAAGCTCCGCGAACTTGAACACGGGTGGCAAAGACAATTTTGTATTAAGCTCCCCAAAGACTTTGGGGCAAGGCTCATCCCACTCTTGAGATAGCCATTTCTTTCACAAGTCGCATAAGGTTTGACAACCTTTAAGCTTAATGCTCCCATATGCAATGGGCATCCATCTTGGATCAACATCCGCCAATGGTAAAGTCACCCGCCCCCGTATGCACCTCCAAAGGTTTGTCAAATTTCGCAAATTTGAGCACGGGCGGCGAAGAGAACTTGGTCTTAAGCTTCCCAAAGACTTGGAGACAAGGCTCAACCCACTCTTGGGATAGCCATTTCTTTCACAAGTCGCATAAGGTTCGACAACCATGGAGCTTAATGCTCCCATAAGCAATGGTCATCCATCATGGATCAACATCCGCCAATGGTAAAGTCACTCGCCCCCGTATGCACCTCAAAAGGTTTGTCAAAGTCCGCGAACTTAAGCACGGGCGGCGAAGAGAACTTGTTTTTGAGCTCCCCAAAGGCTTGGTGACAAGGCTCATCCCACTCTTGGGATAGCCATTTTCCTCAATAAGTTGAATAAGGTCCTAGCAACCTTAGAAAACTCTCGAATGAAGTGGTGGGAGTAATTGACTAGGCCAACAAATGACCTAAGCCATTTTTGAATGAAGGGCCAATTGTCCTTTTGGATTGCCTTGACATTCTTCATGTTCGTCCACCAACTCCCTTTGTCACCACATACCTCAAGAACTCAATATCTCGTTGAGCAAAGTTATTTTTCACTCCTTGGCGGTAACTTTTTAGGCAACACATTGGTGAATATATCATTGTATCTCACCAACATCACACCAATGTTGTTTGGAGGAGGCCCATCTTTCCTAGCCTCCCCATACGTTCCTTGGAGTTGCTCCAATTGAACCACGACCATTATGCTTTCTATTTTTCATTTGGTCCATTAAGACCAAATTCAACTTAGGTCCTCCTACCATAGGAGTCCTTGTCAATTTGAACTTCAATTCTTTGCCATTATGACACATCATAATGCACCGCAAGCACACCGGCTTGCACCTCACATCTATCATGTGAGTTTCAAAGAAGGCGGCCTTCACAATGACATGCATTTCATCTATTTCACTTGGTGTGAAATTTTGACAAAAATCCAATGTCCCACATTGAAAGGTTACATGCATCGTGGCCTCCTTTCTCTCATGCGGTTTGCCCTTTCCAAACCGCACCTTGGTGGGCTTGCCCGCTCTATCAATCGGCAAGCCCCAACTCCCTTGTGAGTTTTGGGCTCAAGAAGGAATGGCTTGCCTCTTTGTCAACACATGAGACTTGGCCTCGGCTTAAGGCTACTAGCCTTGGCCACAAAGCCATCGTCCAACATTCCGTCCTTGGCAACTTGGCTTGGCTTGGTCCGCAAACCCAACTTTAAACATTCCGTCCGCGGGACAATTTGGTTTGGTGCCACAAAACCAATTTCTAATAGTTTGTCCGCGGAACAAACATGATTTGCCTTGGTAGCACAACGCCACCTTTCACACTTTGTCCGCGGCACGAACATGAATTGCCTTGGTAGGATCAACCCACCTCCCAACATTCCGTCCGCGGCACGACTATGTTTTGCCTTGGTATAATGGGCCAAACTACTTTCGCCCATTTCTTTGGGACCAATATCGGCTAAAACCCACTTTGTGGTGATGCGCCGCCCAACTTCTTTTCGGGACCATCGGCTTCAATGTTCTTCAAATCTTAAAGATTCCCGATACGTCCTCAAGAAGCTTTGGGGAGTTGAACATGGTATTCACCACCCGCTTTTGAAACCCCATCTAAAACGATGTGTTTCTTAGCCAACTAGTCAATCTTAGTTGTGCCATTCATTATGGTGGTTAAATCGCAGACATAGGCCTAAAAGCCTTGAGTGCCCCATTCGCACCCATTCCAACTTCACCACATTCTAAGCAATTTGGATTGGAATTTCAATCCAATATTACCACCGTCCAAGCTTTCGGATGCATTCGGTATTCTAGCCCCCGAATACTTTTCGAGGTTTATGGGAGCCCTTTCAAAGCACTCCTCCATTTTCCTCACCGAATCCACACTCATGCCCACCATTGTCATTAGAATCAATGGTATGGTCACAATCCACTTGCACATGATCCTTGTTCCAATTTGAGCCTCACAACCTTTTGGAAACCCTGGGCTCACCATCATAACCCGCATTTTTGATAGCCATGTTTCCCTCAAAGTGCGAGCTCAAAACTTGGAACCCTGCTCTGATACCAAGTGTCGCAACCCTTGCTAGGTCCCTTAATAATCTTGCCAATTTTCGTTTCTAGCAAGGGTTGCGACAGTTATAGTGTATTCGCTAGGGTTACAGTGTGTGGGGATGGCACTTGCAGTCCATGGAGGCTCCGCACTAGAATCGGTGAGGATTGTTAGTGGGCGAGGTTCATTTAGCAAAGGTTGTTTACGGTTTAGGGTGTTTTGCGAATGCGTCCGCAGTGTGGGGATGGCATTCGCCGACCATTGAAGTGCGCAATAGGATCTGCTTTGCCTGTTTTGGGGTTTGGGGTGATTTTGCAAAGCCAGTTTGAGGTTTAGGTTTAGTTTCAGGTTCAGCCAACAACATAGAATGTGTTCTATGGCTCTTGTCGAGATTGGGCGCAAGGGAATATAGATCTGCAATTCCTGTTTATATTAGTACTGCTGGTATTGATGTTTACAAGGTTTACAGGCCCATAACGTCTTACACATGGTTTTAGTACTGTTGGTATTGATGTTTAGCGTGTTTGCATCTGCAGGACATGTTGCTGGTTTTATTAGTGTGGTATTCATGTGTAGGTAGAGCAACCAGAGGGTTTAAGGAATGCGCATGCGCAATTCATGTTGCTGGTTTTAGTAGTGTTGGTATTGATGCTCATGTATTGCAACCACAGGGTTAAGGGAGTATGGATCTGCAATTCATGTACGACGTTTTAGTAGTGCTGGAATTTAGTGAATTTAGTAGTGTTGGAATTTTAGTAGGGCTCGAATTTAGTAGTGCTGGAATTTGCATCTGCAAGACATGTTGCTGGTTTTACTACTTTGGGTATTGATGTTTAAGAAGAGCAACCAGAGGGTTTAGGGAAAATACATGTTCAGGAGATTGTAGGGTGGACAGCCATGGTTGTTGGCACAAATACTCCCCGGGAGGGACGCTCCTATCACCAAGGGCGCATGCTCATCCCTCTTCCCCGCGCCTCAATCTGCCACCCCCTCCCCTCCTGCATGTTGGCACCTCAGTATGCGTTGTTTCGGGCCATTGACTTGCATTGTGCTCTGCAGACTATGGGAGCCGAGGGAGAAGTGTCGTTGCCTGCAGAGGACGAGGTCACATATTTTGTGAACATGGATTCACAAGGTTGGGTGGTGCAGACCGTCAGGAGGTGTGTGTACATCGAGCTCAAGCTGGAATGTACTCGCAATCGATGTAGAGATGGCCAGAAGTCTAGGGATGACTGGTTGTGCGTCTACTGCAGGGGATCTTTTCCAAACAAGTTGCGTTTGACGGATCATAGAGTGGGGGGTTGCCCATGTGGCCCTGTGGACTCAACTGGTGCAAGAGTGGAGCTCCCTGTCTACCCCAACCTCAAGACGGCCAAACAAGGTAAAGACCTCAAAGCTGCTTTACAGCGAGGTGAGCGCTCGGTGTGGGACAACTTGCAAGACAATGCAATGTGGCTCGAGCTAAACCCCGAGCTAAAGGTCATCACTTACCCCCCCCCCCTTGGAGCGAGAGTGCAGGTGCGGCGATTCATGGCTTCCACAATCGAGCGCTGGAGGCTGCACATTCGAGGTCGGATGGTGGGTCAGGCTTGAGGGCTGCACATTTGAGGTCAGACGGTGGGTCAGGCTCGACCAGTAGGCCGCCGCGGTCTCCGTTGCGACATCCACCACCACCTCCCGAAGATGTCGTGGACCTGGATGATGACGGCACCGACGAGGCAGAAGAGATATGCCAAAAATGTGTTGCGATGCTCCCTCACAATGTGATATGTGCATTTCCCCTCCGTATGGACCTTCAATGCGCACAAACAAAGACATGTACACACCAGAACATGTTACAAGTCGTGCACGAAACAAAATGTGTTTATTTAGCATGCGTTTCAGACAACCTTTACATCTTGTACAATAGCTTGTAGAGGGAATAAGAGTGGGCTGACTACGGGGCCCAGCTTGGCCTGTAAACCTTTATCGGTCGCTGGTAAGCTTTCAGCAGATTTGGTGGCGGCGGCGTGACGATTGGAGGAGGGGTGGTCAGCTGGCGCACTACCTCTGCATGTCGTCGCTGCAGCCGGCAGTCTGCGCCGGCGAGAGCAACCTTGGAACGGCGTGTGCTGTGGATGTTAGGGCCAAAGGCGATCGCGGGGAGGTGGGCACACGCTGCTGGTCACCGTAACGTATGGGCGTCGTTGGAGGGGTGAAGAACTCATCGTCGCTTGAACTGTCTTCTAAGGGCCCGATGGCATCGGGGCATCTGCAAAGCCACTTCCAAACAGATGTGCTAATCCGTGTGACGTCAAAACGTGCCATGCTGAGGGAAAACGGGGTATCTGGGCAGCTAAGGGAAGAGGGACTTGTTGGAGACTGCTAGTGCACCTTGAAGCCTAACCATGTGGACCTAATGCGGAAGAATGGGACCAGGGTCGCTCAAAGCAGGTCCTCACCTTATATACCCTAAACCACGCTACGTCATCCCGCATGTGGGAAGTGTCGTAACCTGCAGGCAGTGTTGTAACATGTATCCATTACAACATGTGGTTGACTGTCAATATTTCTCTACCGGCGTTGCTCCAAAAAATCCTTCCTGCGCTTCAGGGACATGTTGCTGCCATCGTCATTTGGCAAGAAATGCAAGTCCGGTTGGAAGGGCTCCACCAACCCATGTTTGATATGAGCTAGCAATGTCTGCTGCTTCCCCCGGACAACGTGGAAGTCTGCCAATAGGTGTTTTAGCAGGAAAGTGTCACCCATGGCTACGTCCATGAACTCTGCGGCAAGCTTGCGGACATGTTCTTCGATGTCCTCTTCGGAAGGTGTCACCCGTTGGCTGCCACTAGCAGGATTTGGTGTGGGGGTGGGCACTGGTGGTCCGATATCGTAACAATCATCAGGAAAATGCACAACAGGCTCCAACATGTTTCCACGGCCACCCTCGGTTGTGCCTGCAAGGGATCCACAGTAACGTATGATGGTTCCCTCTGCAAGGCTAGGATGGAGCATCATGAGGACTTTAATCTGATGTTTGCAAATGTTCCCCTTTAGAGCCCACACGCAGTCACAGCAACCCCACTCACAGTCTGGATTATACACATAGTACAATTTAGAGGCGTTGGTCTTGGAGGTTACGATTGCTGGGCCGTCATCTGCAATGGGAAGAATGACACAACTGTCAGGAATTTCTCTCGCTTTGAGAACAGCATTGATAACGAATTGCTCATGTTTCAAGTTGGGGACGAACCCGTGTTGTTTCCTCATCGCCTGGTACCAATAATGGGAGAGAATTTCCTCCGTCAACTCGTATATGACCCAATCCAAACGACGTCCATGCGCTCTTTCTTTTGCGGCACGTAACGTGGCTTTAAGGTTAAAGTGGTAGCTTTCACTGGCTGCATTTGTGTCCTGCCCAGCATACGGCAAGTTACGATGCCCCACAACCCACATATGGGTCTTGTCTGCCCATTGTTTGTTGAAATACGTCCAAAAATTGTTCACAATGGGGAAGCTCTTCATAAGTGCGTTGAGTTGGCGAAGAGCCCAAGGCCCCATTTCATCTCCAGGGGGCATTTGGTATCGTACATAATACGACCCAATCCCTTGAGCACACCAGCCCGAATAGCATGGTCTTTAATTTTTGCCACTGCTTGTTTCAACCATGCATGACGGACATGCCAAAGACAAAGAAATACTTTCACTCCAGGCCATACAGACTGCAACCCTCCGATTTCGGCCTGCGCACAATCTGTAATGAAAGCATTCGGCATCCAATCTTCTTGCACTTGGACCAATTTCGTGGCGAGCGCCCTCATCCATGGCTCAAGATCGGGTTGCTTGGAACTAGAAGTAATAATGTACGCCACGGGCACTCCGTTTAGCCAATCATCAAAGACCATCAAGGTGTAGAGCGGAAACTGCAACTACAAAAAAAAAAATCATTACAGGCTCCGGGAACATAGACATTATAGAGAAGTATGTTATAACATGGATTGTGGCAAAGCATGTACATCTTACACTCTGTAACATAACAGTTCATAGAGCACGATAGCTTCAAACCTTATTATCATTTGTTGCAAACGTGGCATCAATGGAGACAGTTTTTTTATGGCCGTGCTTGAGCATCATATCTTGTTGCCATCCTGTTTTGATATCTATCGTGAATGGAATGTTGTCACGTGTAATAGCGCCGCGAACATGTACACCAGACTCTTTGTAGTAGAACACGAGCTGGGGATGTTTTTGCACCCACATGCGAACAGATTTCGCATCATTGTTGTCGCGTTTGAAGGTCTCTATTGTCAGGCAGCCAACGACGTTACGGATGTCTTGGTCACAAATGAAGAGGTCCCGTGTGAGCTTCTCCCCTCTTTCGCACACTTCCAAGAAGCGTTTCCTATATTTTGTCATTATTTGCGGGATGGACAAACCCAATCGCAGATGAATCATGATGAAATCCCGAACATGCGGTGACAGGTGGCTAGAGAATCTGCTCTTATGGCCGGTCTTTGTGGCACCATGGCAGAAGAATCCTTCCAAGTTCACATGTTGCATCTAGTGGTACGTTATTTCTGCGACGGAGGGCTCTAGGAGACGCTTGACAACAAAACCGCATTGGCAACCCCTTCGTTGCCCAAAACCTTGCATCCTGGTGGATGTGCGAGGACCTGTGTGACCCTTCCCATTTGGAACATATTTTCCCTTGGAGTCGAGTTTTCGTTTCTTCTGGTACATATCCTTTGTAACAATTGGTATGTGCGAGGCATTGTCATTTGGACCATACTGGCAGTGATACCTGAGGCAGACAAAAAATGATGGAAGGGATAGTCAGGTATGAGATGTCACATTGAAGTTTTAGTGTTGTAACATTGCAACATGCAGAATGGAATTCGAATTGCAGGTTACGAACACACCTGATGACAGCCGAGTAGCTGTTCCAACGGGGGAACGCTAGTTTCCCTTGCTCGTTCGATGGTGTGCCTTGGCAAACAAATTTGCAGGGAGCATCAGAGCGGGCCTCCTCACCTTTAACAAAATTGTGGACTCATGCCCAAGGTATGTACGCAACCGAAACTGCCATATGAGTCATGGGGTCACTCCTCCTCCCTTTCACCCGGATTTGCCTTGCCCATGATAGGTCAGTGTGCATGAAGTTTCCTGCATCAGGTCTCTGAACCAAACTGCTCAGCCGTTGAAACTCCCCTTTGTGCGCCTCCCGGTATGTAGACTCATACGAGGGATGCACAGCCAAGGGCATGCAAAGTGTTTGTTCAGTACCATGGTCTCCATCTCGGAGAACCTCAGTTGGCATTTCGGCACAGGATCCCATTGGCGATCTGTTGTGGAACACTCGGAGGACCTCCACCTGCTCGTGCATGCAATGACGTCCTAAATCCTGCAAGCAATGATGAGCATAATGGACATAATGCACCAAACACAAGGTGGGGAGTGGCAATATGTGTAACATGAGCCATGATTGCAAAACTCAAGAAACCCTAACATTCATAGGGCGCCAATACTTACTAGAAGATCTTGAGCGCCTCCTGTTAGAACATGGGTGTTGCAATCGCATCAGTTTCAGAAGAGAGCGTGGAGTCCGGCCTAAAAGAGTACTGACCAGGTAATTCGCTGGTTACAGACAATCAGACGCAAGGGTGGAGTGCAGATCTAATAAGATCTATGGAAAAAACAGTGAGTTGAGGCGATTATGACCACCGCATACAAATCAGGTTGGTCGGCTTAATGGCAGTACACCATTGTTGGCTTCGCATCAGTACATGCAAGACAGAAGCAATGGTACAAAGCATATATGATCAAAAAAATGGAAAGCACAATGGGTGAGGGTGATAGTGACGGCTGTGTGCGATGTGGGCACTCTACTTAAAGGATTGTTGGACATGTACCTTGAGTACCTAATTGGAGAGGTCGCACCACTACATGCAAGAGATTCTAAAACCCCAAAAATGCAGATTGTTTACATGTTACGATCAATGAGAAGCATGAAACCAAATGAATCCTGCAAAGAGTTGCTCAATGAGGTGATCTTGTCCGTGGCGCTTATCCGCATGTTTGCTCAAATCGCATCACTTCGTGTAGCACTCTCCATTGCAGCAAAAATTTGCAGTCTCTACTGAATGAGCAGGTTACAGACAATCCTTAGGGGTGGTGGTTGCGTTTGAAAATACGCACTCCCCGAGGGTGATTAGGTCATCTGGCATGGATGGGCGGGCGATACCGAGCACCATGGCATGAGGCATGGGCATGGGCCATCCTCGGGGGATGGTCTGGCGGACGTGGAGGCGGGCGGCTGACTGGGCATCGGTGGCGACAGCGTGGCGACCGCGTGGAGCATTCCAGTGTGGCGACGGACAGGCTGGCGGCAGGGGCTGCCGGGCGGAGCTCTGGCCCGGGGCAGGTCGGGGATTACAAGGAAAAAAGGCCTGCCATGCTCTGCCATGCCTCGAAGTCCGGGATGACATTACTACCATTGGGTTGGGTAATGTTAGGGAGGTAAGGCGGGATGGCGTCAGAGCTCCCTAATTTTTCTCTATTCAAATCATAAGATAGCACCCGAGAGATGACTACATGCGCTGTAGGAAAATGGTTATTATTTGAGCAGATTATCAATACCCCCATTGCCTACACAGAGTTCAATTAAGTCTCATTCCCTTGTTAATAGATCAATTCCGACGCCCAGGAACAACACACTCAATCAGTCTATAGTCTGGTTCAATCATGTTGACCACTCCTTAAGAGATTAACTCTGAAACAATCACTTTACGATAAATGGGCACAAAAACAACGAATGAGAAAGACAATGGACTTCACTCAATTAGATTCAATACTCGATTGAAGAGCATATATTTCATGAAAGACAATTGTTCTGGAAGATAACAGAAAGATCTCATTAATTGCCCTCTCGGCAATTACAAAGTAAAGGCACAATCTCCAACTATTGCCCTTGAAATTCACACCACAATCACAAAACACACACACACACAAACACACAAAGAGAGAGAGTCCCATTTTTCTCCGTATAGTCCCCTTATATGTCCTTTGTCAGAGTTGCAACTCCTCTAATCATACCATAGTCCTCACAAATCTGCCCTTTCCCAATCTCTATATCTATAGTCCTTCATTCACACATGAGAAACATGTATCTAGCTCTTTTTAGATTGTTTTCTCATTGCACTTCTCTATTCAATATAAAATAATTAAAAATCGGCTCTACAATGATCCATACCAACCTCATGAGGAGGAGGAGGAGGAAATAATGGACAAACCAAAGTAGCTCACAGCGGTTGGTGCCTTTACTTACCTCGCAACCCATATTAGGCCCGACATCGCTTTTGCTACTAGCATACTAGCTAGACATAGCCAAAATCCAACCATGAGGCACTGGAATGGAGTTAAGCACTTGCTCAGATACCTACAAGGACCTCGGGCTGTATTACCAAAAGACTAACCAACCCGAAATGAGATTTTGCAGACTTCGGCTTTAGGATTGATGTAACTGCAGACGCAAGAAACATTGACAGTGAGATCATTTGTCTTTGAAGATTTGGTTATCGGGGTCAGTATAAGCTATGATGTTGAAAATTTGCATATTATCTTTTGAATTATCAGATTACTAAAAATATAAATTAAATTTTGGATGTTTCGTTATAAGTAAACCTTAAATATAGAATTAAGGGTGAAGTTTTAGATTTAAAAAAAATCTTGGTACAATTTATGTGGTTTTTTATTCTTTATAATGAAAGTTTGTGTGAAGTCAACAAAATAAGATAAATAAATGTTACATAAAGTTAGTGAATTTGTTATTTAAATTTTAAAAAATAATTTTATCAAAATAGACCATGTCCAATTATTAAATATTGATTTAACAAGTAATAATATATTGAATATGAAGTAGAAAGTACACACAAATACCTTATATTACCATAATGAAACATTTTTTTAATACATATATTACATACTTCTTGAGAACGGGACAAGTAAATGTTAAATTGACATTAATACAGACCACCTCATGTTAAGGTTGTCGAACTTTCGTATAATTTAGAACTTATTATTTATCAACAATATTGTATCTTAGATCTTGTATCAATTATCTAACATAAGATGGATATTTAAGCTTATTTTTTATGTTTTTTATTCAATATTTATCGGTCTTATTTTATATTATAATTCATATGAGAAATCAGAATATTAAAGTGAATGACCTTCCATATTTTGTTAGACCATGTAGTAATGAATGTCTTTACAGAAAGTGATAAAAAAAAATTCCAATATGAATATAAAATATATTTAGACACAAAGGTATATTATTTTTATCTATTATATTTTTTATAATGAAATAACCAAAAACATTAATTCTAAATATTATATGTTATACTAAATATAAATATTTGATAATCGGTCAGTTTTAGACGATTAAGTTTTCTATGAATAAATTAGTTTTTAATATAAGCGTGAAAAACAACCACTGGATAATTTATGAAGAAAAATGCATATAATATAGGAAATTTAAAAAATATATAAATTCAAAAGTTTTAGACAACAAACAGAAAGGCTCATCAACGTACATTAGACTCATAGAATATATGACTTATTTATATTTGCAATAATTGAAAAACCATTATGTGAATAATTTGAGACAATATTGTCATCAATTGACATATTCATTTACTTATAAAAATGAATATTTTATAATTATGCTAGCATAAGACAATATTATATAATTTAAAAATAATAATAAACTCCTCTTATTAACAGACTTTCATTCAATTATGAAACTTATTCAAGGTTATCTATACCTTAGGGTGTAAGATAACCTTAGTGTCGGCTTAGGGTGTAAGATAGGGAGGTTACCTTGGCCCTTAATTTTTTGAGTGCTTCAACAAATTAATTAGCTACACTAAATATGATATTTAATGTTTGATACACTAAATACAAATGTATACACTAAATGTCAATAACCCTATGAAAGTAAGTAATATTAAATATAAACTCAAACACTAAATATCAACATAACTTTTTTAAATTATATTAATATTAAAACCTTGCATTGAATTGGTAAATGATATTGCTATTTGATACATTTGTAACACCCATATCATCAATAGTTTTAATGACTCTCAATGTCTTGTGTGTAATACTAGAGTTACCCATCGATTATGGGATGAATAGAGGATCAAAGTAAGATCGAATCTTCTCTTGAAAATTCATGCTCAAATCATGATGTATCACACTGATCATCCCAGTTAATGTGCATGGTACTAAAACCCAAAACACACAATATTTTTCCAAGTCTCAAAATTAGTGGGGGTTAAATTTTTTACAAAGTGATACTAAATTCATGAGTGTATGCTCGTTACCATATAGTTCAAGAAGCGTACATAGTGTGTATTATAAGGTACTTGTAGAGCAATAATAAAACTTATATGAAAACACATGCTTGTCAATAAATAGTGCCAGGAAAAATAAATAAATGTCAGTATTGTCAATGAATAGCGCCGGGATGAACAATGGTTCCTATATCTTTTGGTGGCACTAATTTCATAGAGTAAACAAGTAGTATCACCTTCACTAATTTCCCACAATCACTATTAGCCCTTTCTCTAATTGGGATAATTAGTGTAGATAATACCCTCAACTATAATATTACACAACCCAGCTTGTAAAACATCCAATAGATCACTATGTAAATCCTTCTGTCAAATTCCCCCAAAACACTTCGTAGGCAAATTCTTTAGTAAATCGTTATGTCCAAATCTTAAAATCCTCCTTGCGTAAATCCTCCGGTAAGCCATTTAATCAAAAGTTTGGAATACTCTCTAGATAAACCCCCGCCAATTTCTCGTGTAAACACCCCAAAAAGCCCCTTGGTAAACGCTTTGCCAAATTCATGAAATAAGGGCCGCTTCACATGAAGGCCGAAGGTCGAGAGGCTGTCAATTTCCATCAATAAGGTTGCAAGAAACCAAAAATTCAGCCTCTCGACCCTTCACACTAGAGGCCAGAGTCCAAAGGTTGTTGCAATTTAAAATGCTTATTTTTTGGACCAAGGCGACAAACTCTCAAAGGAAGTTTGGGTTAGATAGGAATGGAACCCAAACTATGGTCGAGAGGATGTCAATTTGTTTTCATAAAAAAATCAAACATTAACAAGATCTTGGCCGTTGGATTGGAGGCGGTGTTTTGAACAAGGAATAAAGTGGGATGCTCCTTTGGATTTGGACTTTGGGCTTGGCCTTTGGAGGCTTCATACAGTGCCCGGCCGAAGGCTCCAATTACTATATTGTATTGCCTATTTTCAGCCCATTTCTTTGGACTCTCAACAAAGTTTGTCCACTCAATCCCACGGCCTCTCGGCTTGGATAGCTATAGTGTGAAGCGGCCCTAAGAAATCCATGAAAGGGCTTAGTATAATGTGAGCCCGAATGCGAGGAATATGGGTTTCGAGTTACTAAAACACATGTACAACTATTGTGGGGATAAATAAAAGTGACACACAAGATATGACATATACAAGGTCTGGTAAGGATTCTGTTCACTTCCTCTACATAGGACTCAAATTTAATGTCAAATGTCAATGTACATGTATAACAAATTTTGCTTAAGATGTAATCCTCTATAACAGGGCAACATACCTTAAAGCTTCCCCTTTAAGGACGACAAAAGTAAAGAACCCATAGGTGGGTGGTCTAAAAGATGATAACAAATGGGGAGTACAGCCTTGCCAATGTCCAACTGCTAGTTGGCGGAGGCAATGTATGGGACTTAAGGGGCGGTTTACACCATAGACCATGAACTTGTCCCACGGAAGATGCCTTATTCCACGGTAAGAGTTCATGGTCTACATTTCATGGTCCGAGTTCTTAAAAAATTGATTTACAAAGCCGTTGGGCCCCTCACTAGGTGTAAACCGAATGTGGACCAAGAGGAATGACCATGCAGCAAGAAGTGGATGTGCTGATTTTTTTAATATAAGCCCAAAAAGGGCAATTTTGGGAAAAAATGAAGTTTGACCATTTTGTTGACTTCAATTTGCCTTCACTTGCCTACACATGCCTTCACTTATCTTGTCACTTAGTTTTTTCTTCTTTTCGCCTTAAAATTCAGCAAGTATGGTCGAAATGGAGGAGAGGAGGAGGAAGCTAGTCGTGCTACTAGGATTGTACATATTTTTGTACATGCTTGTGAAGAATGTTTTGGGCATTCAAACACTGATTTTGCAAGGAGAATGGGAAAAATTTGCAATTTTGAGCGTGGTTTACGAAAGCATTGGACGTAGAGAGAGGAACATATGGAGTCAAGAGGGTCTTCTTCACAACAATTTTTACAAAAAAAATAAGTGATTCAATTTGTACATGTTCAATGTAATTTACATGTGACATGTACCTTGTGTTGTCACTACACTAAATAGGATATTTAGTGTTTGATTATATCTAATGTTGTTACCACCCTACCTTGCTCAACATTAAATTTCAATTCTTTGATAATTAATGTTAGAAGATTTCCCATTGCGCTTCTTTTGACCACCCTGATCTACAGTCACTAAATGACTACAGATGTTTCTTTTTTGTTTTGCAACTAAAGCTTTTAAACATTATGGGGCGTGTAATATACCGTTGGAAAGATATTTTCAAGGCCTTTCCAACGGTATATTACAAGCCCCCAAATTCCAAACATTGCAGTTGGTAGACCAAAAAACAAATCTGCACGTGAATTCTTGAGTTCTAGATGTCCCGCGTTGTTTGATGAAACACGTGTAAGCCGGTTTAAGGGGTAGGGCAAGGTAGTGCCGGTATGTCTCATGGGCTATAATATAATTAGGGCACATAAAAGGTAGATTCATTAAAACATTCTTGAAATGGCATTTCTTTGACATGGGCCCTTGCCTTTTCCTACCAGACCACCTCTCTTGCCTCTCTCACCGCAAAACCCGTTGGACCATGTCAATGCATTTATTAGGCCTTAAAAATTATATTTTGGGGACCTCAACCTCCATGGTCCCTCTGCCATTTCTTCCTTAGTGTAAGCCGAAATTATCTCGGGACAACTTCAAGAGCCAATTAGCTGCCTTGCAGAGCCCTGGTCAAACTTCATGGTCCATAGTGTAAACCGGCTGTAACTTTATGGGCCAATGTGGTTATTATTATTATTTTGCAAATTGTATTCAAGAAGGGAGGGTGCAAAGTTTTGAATCTTTGTTTAAGCTGCGTATGTCAAATTTATGATTAAAAAAAAATCACACAAAGCGGACTCACAAGTGACGATGGTAAATGTTTTTAGAATTAGACATGAAGACATTGTGAAATCCCCTTCTTTTGGACACGTGTCTATTTCATCCATCCAATTATCATCCGTTGCGTTACTTGACTCGCACCCTTTTGCCACTTGTCTCCAACACTTATGTGCCTGAAATCTACGGGGGGGGGGCATCATTTTGGGATTCCGCAGAGGCACTGCTAACTCCGCATCCCCTGCTGCGCTTGAGTTGGTGTGACCACACCAATTGTCGCATTCCTGGAGACAAGAAGGGTCCTCTTCTCGAATTCGAGGTTTTGGATGTTGGAGGGTTTCGAGGCGCAGCTGCAGAAGAAGATTGAAACAAATGAGCGCGGTTGTGGTTGGGATTTGAGATTCTCAAGGGTTTAACAAATAATTGGATCGTAAGGGTTTACAAATCAGAGGCAGAGGCAGAGGCAGAGGCAGAGGGAGAGGGAGAGGGAGAGGGATGGGGAGGGAGGTGGACAACAGATTGGTGGCGGATGAGGGCGTGGAGATGATATGCGACCGCCTCTCCGCCCTTCCAGACCTCTACTTGCCGCACTCGTTGGCCACTCGCACGGAGCCCGTCACTCAGTCGGAGCGCAAGTCACACCTCGCAACCCTTCTGCGCCGAGATGCCGCTGTATTTCTAGGTGAGTGGCCAGAACTCTGTTTCCTCAACCCTTAAGATCGATTTTGTGAATTGAATTAAAAGTCCGGTCTTCTATAATCCGGTCTTATGTAGTTTAGCCCGTGCAGTCCCGGCCTGTGGCACCCGTGCATATGAATCAATGTCTCGAGCCATCTCCGCCCGCCGTCACGTCGACGGAACTCACCTGTGCGATCACTGTTCAATGTCTCCAAAATGTATAGTAGATTGTTGCAATTTCTTTGAAGTCATGTTGTCGCAGAGCAGGATGCCGCTGTATGTTTAGGTCAGCGGTCAAAACCTGATTCGTAAACCCTTGCCATCGACTTTATGGATTTTTTTTTATAAAGAACTTGGTTCTTTGTGATGGAATTGTTGCCATATTTTCGAACTCATGTTGTTGCAGAGCAGGATGCCGCTGTATATTTAGGTCAGCGGCCAAAGTATGGTCTGTAAACCCTTGCCATCGGATTTGTGGATTCTTTAAAGAACAGTTTGGCTTTATGTTATGCAATTGCTGCCATTTTTTCAACCTCGCGTCGTGCAGAGCAGGATGCCGCTGTATTTTTAGATCGGTGGCCAAAATCTGAGTTGTAAACCCGTGCCATCGGATTTGTGGATTTTTTATTTTAATTTTAAAGTTTCGGTTTTTGGTAAGGTAATTGGGCCTTAAAGGGGCACTTTCTCTCTGCACCCAATTCTCGTAGGATATGAAACACGCAAAAACTGTGAGATGATAGCAAATCCAAATCGTGCCCGCGTGGAGCTCACATGAATATCTAATGCATCATCAAAGGGAAGGTTCCCGTGCCCATTATATGGTCATAAAGTTCCTCCCAATTATATTGACATATTTTGAGCATGTAGTCCAATCTCTTCTAAACACATGTCATTTTGGTGTCTGTTTCTTAGATCCACACCTAACTGCTACACCAATCAATTATAGGTGTACCCATTTCAGGTTGTTTGGTGTCGAACTCATGTTGTTGCAGAGTGGGATGTCGTTGTATTTTTAGGTCAGGGCCAAAATCTGATTTGTAAACCCTTGCAATTGGATGTGTGGGGTCTTACCTTTTTCTTTTGGCTTCAAGTAATGGAATTGTTGCCATTTTTCGGAACTCATGTTGCTGTTTGGTTGTGGCAGAGCGCTATGGGACCAGCTTGAATATTGTGGAGCTGCAACAATTTGAAGTTCTACAAGACGATTATGAAGTGAATTGGCACTTGAAAACCCTGAAGAGCTCAATCAATCCAAGCGCTGAGGACCAGCGATCGCGAACGGCCACCATACATAACCGGAGGTTGGCGTACATGAATCGCTTGGTTCAAGATGGTCAGTACTTTTCGGAAGATGCTATGCGCATGAGGTCCCCATTGTTGCATTTTGAGCATGTTGGCCAATTCCAGGTGCGCATTTTCGATCTGTGTAAATTAAAGACCTTGAAGGATACTCCATATGGTTTACTAAATTTGACTTTGTTTTCTTGAGGTTTTGGAATCTGAGGTTTAAAGTGGAATCCTATGAGGCACCCAGAAATGTTGGAGTGACGTTTGTGAAGAACTTAAGCAATTACTACACTGACTAGAGCATTTTTTTTGTGCATTTCAGACTTTGATAGCAATTTTATATTCTGAAAGTGAAGAAAGGTGGGAATGATGAATGTCCCCACATAATACACAACAGCATTTTGATCCTGTAAATATTTTTATTTTAGGATCCTGCAACTTGGAGTATGGCAGCAAGACCAGGCGAGCGGTATTCGGACATGCTGATCCGCCAATCGGAGGAGGCCTTCATACAACGAAGGTTGCGGGAAGAAAGATTGGAGGCAGGCATACCAGTTCCTGAGGAGCCTGCAGCAGCTCAGGAAGATGAGGAGTCTGAATTTGAGGAGGAACTGGTAAGTACTTTGTAACAATTACTGGACCATAAGTCATTGCTTGAGACTTGAGCAATCTTTTTTGCAATACACATATGCAATCGTTCCCTACTGCTGAACCAATAGGGGTCCCAATGTGAGATGACGGCTTTTTAAATGCGGACACAAGAAGCGGAGGCAAAAAAAAAATCTCCTTATCGGCCATTGGTTCATTCAACCATGTCAGTCATGGGGAGGAAGTGCCACTTGCAGGTGAACCTGCACTGACATGTGGATAGTTGCCTGTAGCGAGTAGGGAATATGACTCCAAGTAGGTTAATCATAACAACACTTAGATGCTTGAGAAGAGGGAAGTAGGTTATCACCAGAACACTCAGATGCTTGAGAATCGGAAGCCGAATCTGCACACATATAATGAGGCAACCTTCTTCAAGAGGATCTCGCCTTTATTTCTGTGCAATCACGAAGTTTGCACTTGAGCCATGTGGCCGGGAGATACTTCCATTTTGTCATGACATGAATCCCTTTTTCTTTCTCCCTTTTGCTAACTTTTTTTGGCATGGGACGTCCTAGTGCTGATGAATCAAGTTTCTATCGGGGACTCAACAACAAGTTGAGAGCAGCTTATAGAGCATATAGTCCAGTTTAGTGCTGATAACCTGATGATTCATAGCCCTGCCAGTGAAGGACTCAAACTCATTGGCTCGCCTATACTGAAGATTCAGCTGCTGTGTATGTTGTTGTCTTTGAGCAGTATCCTGTATGCAGCTCTCCCTTGTCATTGGTCACAAAAATAGGGTCTCCTCATGTATGGAGGCACAATGCAAGGGTGTTTTTTTTCCTCCTCTCCGAATGATGAACAATATTCATAAATTGGATTAGAAGGGAGCAAGAGGTGTCTAATCCAATTAGGAGCACTTTAGGTGGATCAAGGGTTCAAGATAGCCAAAGAAGTTCTGAAGTTCTACATCAGCAATCTGGCCCAAAGAGGTTTCGTAGATACAGATTTTGCATGGGTGTATGAGAATATTTTGCACCTGTTTTGAGCATCTTTTTAAGGTTGTTGCCAAGTTGAAGTCTTTCTATTAAGGCATAAATTTCACTTTCAACCATGTTCTTAGGTTGAATCAGTACTCATGCTAAATGCAAGTTTGGGTTCACAGGACACGGAATCTGAAGATGAGGATACAAACTCACAAGCAGGTCCAAGTGCTCAGACACGCAACTCTACTTCACATGTTGGCAATGCTAGTGAGACGAGTGAGGTGGAAATGCAAAGGAACGGGGGTGTGAGGTCTGATCCTCCTGGAGAACATTCTTCTGAGGGTATGTGTGGAGAAGATCCTTCAGGCCCTACAGTAGTGTCTCCTGGTGAGTTAGCAGACAAGATGGAGGACTTCACACGGGTGATGCAGGAGAAGTTTTTGTCAGGCTTGGATGAGGAGCATGTGGACTACTCACGGATAGATAATGATGCGGCATTAGATGATGATTGGATGCCTGAAATTACGAGGGATGCCGAGGAGAAATACTTTGAAGAGGACTAAACTCAATCATGTGCATTTCACAATATTTGGCAGAAATTATTTCCCATCAACGTCGTGATCTTTCAACTTCAACCTTTTGGAACTTGCAGCAGACCCTGAACTTTACAGAGAATCCTCTCTTTATGGGCATCTGATATCCGAAATTTGTAGATTATACTTAGTATTCTGGGAACTGAATTTAAGCAATCAGGTCCCGATAGGTGTCTGCTGAGCTCTGGGATTTCCTCTTTCTAAGAATGGGAGCTAAAGATCGGAGCCAGGTCATTGGTGCAGACAAGAAGGAAACAGTCATCAAGTGTGGAGGCTTTGCATATGTAATGACAGAGGCAGTGCTCTTGGTAGATAGGATTTTACTTTGAGGAGCTTGATGGGCAGTGATAGCCAATATGTCTAGTGTGCTCACAAGGGATTTCTGAAAGAAATAGGTTTGAGTAGCTTTCCAGGCAGGGAAACTATGCATAGAGGACAAACCTTGTGCTGTCCTCAGGGTTACCTCTGGAGCTGTACTAGTAACCACAGGGTTTACAAAATCACGAGTGACTGCTCTGGAAAGTAGCAGCTTTGCACCTGATGACAGGATTTGTATCAACAGGAACTGTGTCCATCAACTGTACACAAACGGATTCCGCCTTTCAATGAGTTTTGACAGTTGGTATTTACAAGTACCCACATATTACATTGAAGTCAAGGCAGCACTCCTTTTTTGCTTGTTGTTGGTCAATCAATCTTGTATATGCTTGTAAAATGTTAATGGGATTTGATGCGGTCATTGTAAGGAACAATATTTGTAGGATTGTTACTCTGGTTGTCATCCTCTGCTTTAGATTGGAAACAAGTCTCTTCCTGATTTGACTCATCACTTCATGTTACACAAAAGGATTTGTTTTCCATATGGGCATTGTGCCCTCACACACTGTGACTCAAAGTGGCCATTGGAACAAGTAGTTCATTGCTCAAATCAGAAGACCTCAAACTCCATCTGCAGACAGTCTTGGTTGCTAGAATGGAAGCTTAATAGTGAAGAGGTTTGTGAATGGTCCATAAAAACCACAACTGTGCCATTATTGGAGTGTTGATTTACACACCAATAAAACATACGAACTCAACCAGATTGTAGACATAGCCCAACTGTATCGGTGGTGGTACAACAGGAATAAAATAGGGTACCGTGCTCTTTGACTAACCCCATAACCAATTACTTGGAAAGTCCTCTTCCTGAACCTGTACTCCACAAATAATACTATTTCTTTCTGGCCCACAAAACTTACGTGATGTTCATTGGCTGCTGCTGAGTGGGAAAGATCCCAATTGAGATGGCATGTTCTGTGGGATTATGCCAATGCGCAATTGCCAAAGCAACTTACAAGCTTGGAACTACTATTCTTTATATCCACACTTTGTCAACACATGCCAGTAGATGGCATTATCTTGGACTCCAATTGAGAGAAAACTTGAAGTGCAGGTACATGTGCCTGTAGCTTACGTGCACATAACGGAGGGTTTACATTAGGGTCCAGGTTGAAGAAATTTGGGGTCCAAGGCACCCCTCAAATGGATGGTACTTTTGGATTCCAAGATTTGATCCCCAAGCTTGAAGAGTGGTTTCTCAAATTAGGAGTATTTTCTTGAGTGGACACTTTGTTAAGATTTGGTGGGCCACATTAACAACACTTCATTTCTCATACCTTGAATTTGAATCCTAGTGTAAACTCATTGTTATTCTCGAATACAAATGTGAATTGTACTTGAAGCAACCATTAACACCAGCACAATGCAAGATCATTGTTGCTTACCATACCTTGAATCATAGACTTGCCATTGAAAACTAGGCAATGGTCGGCTATCCCTGTCTCTAGAGATAATAGATGATGCCACCGCTACTCTTATAATGTACTTGAAAATGACGTACGCTTTGTGTTGGAGTGTTCCCTATATTATTTCATTAGAGATGAGTTTCCATCATCATTTAAGAGTGTAGTATTAGAGAGTCTCAAATCTTTCTTTTCAATTGGATCATCAAATCGATATTAGCCTCTATCTCATAGAGACTACCACTCCGCCATTGTAAGAAATTAGCCGGTTTGACACGGTCTTGGTGTATTTTTAATCCCATAAGCCTTTTCGCTTTCCAAACTTTCAAATCAATTTCAATTCGTTGGGTTCAGCCATTTGGATCGCTAGATTGTGAAGTTCATTTGGTCTTGGACCCTAGTGTAAACTTATCCAAAATTGAGGCAGTTACAAGTCTAAATACTCCAATTCTGGTTGATATCATGTGTTGCAAATATCTTCTTTCTAAATATAGTCTAACCTTGTTAATACAACACTCGTTTATACGACACCCTCGATATTACGACACATTTTTGCGAGACCAAACTTTTTAGTTCAAAACTCCCTCTTTTATACGACTACAACACTCAATAATGCGACATTTAGAATCTCCTTTTCGACATATTAAAGAGGTAGTTAATGCTAAAATTCCTTTCATCTATGTTATGTACATCTAAAATACATCCATTTTCACTTGGGAACTACTTGGGAAATTCACTTATCATTGCGAACTTAATTAATTAGGGTTACTAGTGTGGAGTGGACATGGTTAGGGTTAGAGTGGCCTCATGCCGAGTATGTTGCCTTGTACACGGGTGATATAGTATCACTAGTATCTTGATGCTAAATGTCATGCATCATTGTTGTCTAGTTTCTTATTAGATAACTCTTTATATTTTGGGTGTTAATGAAATTATTAGTTTTCAAAAGTTAGTAGGGAGTATAGATAAGATGACAATTGCTAACTTGGGTAGGCAACCCCAAAGATCTTTGGACTCCTATTTCAAGAGTTCTTAAGAATATTTGTATTTGTTTGGAGTTATAAGTTATTATTTCATACCATCTATATTGCTTACACTCGTTGTATATATTTCTAAGTTCATATTACTTATGTTTTCATATTCCCTTAATAATACGACAACTTTACACCATTTGTCATATTAATGAGAAGACGACACCTCGACAATACGACTTTTTTGGTGTTTCCCAAACATCACAACATTATTCCGATACACACACTTGTTCTGTGGGACTGACATTATTCCACGTAGTATTCCCGTATCTTGTCCATGATCTGAATATTCCCCATCATTCATACTGAATGTGAAACCCTTGTCAGTTGAGGCGAGGGGGAAGTTATCATACTAAAGAGAGAGAACAATAACTTATTTGTTCACATCCCTTTTTCTTTTCTTTTCTTTTTCTATATAGTGTCGTATTTGCTTCCCTTGCTTTGGTGAAGGCTTCAAAGTTTCAAGCAGCTTTTTAAAGGAGTCGTACAGAGTCCGGACTTCAGTTATTGCACGGTTGTGACGGTTCGGCGGCCGTCCTAATGGTACAAGTGACCTTACGTGAGGACGTCCCATCCCTTTTCTCCACAGGAATGGACGACCACCTTCTCCTCCTCACGCGTCATTGTCATCAAATAACACAACAATGAATTCAACAAAACATCACATCCACTTTACTCACTAAGGTAGAAGGTGTGCTCAAACCAACACTTTAAGTTATAGCACATATACAATATGGCTATGTGGTTGATATACAATATGTATATATTCCTATTAGCCTTGGGGCTAAACATAGGTATAAAGTAAGAAAAAATATTTTTAGCCTTTAATTGAATATTTGATGAATATTTAAACTAGAAACTACTAGTTTTCTTAAACCAATACATAGGCCCTGTGTATGACGACATTGCATATGATGAGGATCCCCATCTTCATTGTCTACAACCAACACAACATAATTGGGTACTAAACCCAAGCTAGATCAAAGTCTAGCTAGTAACAGTGCGCAAAAGTCACATGGCCACCTCTATGATCCCTCACCGTACATTATCAATTAAAGAATGCAACCCAAATAAAGATATCATCACCACCCAACCTACCATCCAAATTCATCCCCCTTTTGCCTAGATACACGATCGTACAAGAGCCTATCAAACATCCATCCCTCTCAACTGTTTTTTTCTTTTTTCTTTTTTCTTTTTGGTTATGGGAGCATTTCTCTATTTTCATATCCCCTATTCTCCAACTACCCCCACCAAACTTTGCCACCGAACTACTCCTCAATCAAAGATATATACTAGGAGACCCAAACATCCTATACACAATTCTCCTTGCGGTTGAACACACTAAAACCTCGCCACCAACATCTTCATATTCACCGATAGCCTTATTACTATTTGCCTTCTCCATAATCATATAAACCACCCATCCTCCCAAGACAACCATCCATATAAACTTCTAAGAGCCACTATGATTTTCAATATCCAACGTATGCCACATAAAACCATGATCCAAAAACTTCAAGTGCATGATGATATTTATGGTAATGATGGAAGTCGACAAACTTGCCAAACAAGTGGCCAACCGTCGCCCTATACCTATGGACCTCACCCCATTTCACCTCATTGGCCACCGAATACCTTATTGGCCCACTAGTACCGCTACTTTCAACCAACATGATAGCTCAATTTGATATATTAAACAATATATAGGAAACAAACATGGAAGTTCATGAATCTCTTGTGCATCCCTCACCTTCCCCTATGTTTCTAAATGATTACATAACACAAACGTACATCACCCATGGTCCAACCTTTTTTGGAATTCAAAGCTAACCTCCGATGCTCAAATCACTCAAGTCCTTCAATTCCACTATGGTAGATACATGGGTTAGCAATGTAACAACAAATCTTCAACATGTTGCTCTCCCCCCTTTGTACCCTTTGCCACCTTAAACAAAATGATACCTACCTACATGTTGTACAAACAAACATATTAACACACTTCGCACCGATAGACATAACAAAGCCATTCATGCAATGCCACCACCCTCCTCTCCCACCCCTATCGCGATACTACACTCTTATACATGGCGGCACTCACAAAAACCACCATCCTGATAACACTCTACCCTCCTAGCTACTTCCTTGCCACGGGTACTTCACTATCTCGTAGTTTTTGTATATACGTGCATTGAGGCTTCTTCTTCTTCTTCTTCTTCTTCTTTTGGGGGGGGGGGGGGGCTACTTATCTACTATTTTTATTTATCCAACACTCTACTTTTTCTACTTTTACTTTATCCCATTATCTTGCATCTTTTGGTAGTTTGCACTTAATTGTTTTCCATTTAAACTCAATCCTATGTTAATTCAAAAAATGTCTCTTATGTGTTGTTTAGAATCACCATATGTGTGGTGTTTTGAGTCACCATTTGTCAAGAGGCTTAGTAATATAAGACAACCCATTAACATAAGACACGGGTTGCCTTATGTTATTAAGTATGTTAATAAAGGGTGAAAAATACAACAATGACAAGGGTTTGAGACACCAACCAATGATAGGGATACAACATGATAAACAATAACACAACTACGAGATCACTACTTAATAATACGATAACACTACAATAACACGATTGAGCACTACAAGAATACTACTAAATGCTCAAGAGTTGAGGTTGTGAGTGAAAAAACTTTGTGACCCTCTACAAATTGTGTACCATCCTAAACACAATACCTTATATGTAGTTCTACCAAAAATAAATAAAAATGCATGACAATATAGGGTACCATATAGTATTTTTAAATGAAATATGTGAATAGAAATGATGCTATATTACATTGAATACTTTTCAATGTTTTTGCTTGCAAAAATAAAGAGTACCATGTATTAGGTCTCAACCTAATTCTAATATTTCACTAGTGAAGTACATGTGTTCCTTGCACATGTTTCCTCCCTCACTGCAAGTGCATAGCATGCCTTTGACTAGATATTTTATGCATCAAAGGTAAATCATCCACTGATAACCTACCCTTCCTCCCCTCCGCGGATGTCACTATGCAACTTACTGAATTTACATATTGTAATGACAAATACTCTAAAATTGCCATCACTCATAAACATGACAAATATGATATCATCATCCCCCACCTTCAACGCTTGGGTTGGACTACCCTTCCTCCCATTATTATCATTGTTGGCATGAGGGTACCATTCACAAACCATCAATCACACGCCTCCTTCATATGTAAATCCCTCACACTAGAAACTAAAATCAAAACTCACATGGAAACCATCTCTTTAAATGCCGTTAAATACCTAACACACATGGTCCTCAACAAATGAAAACTAGAGGAACACCAAACCCCCATTCCCTTGCAATAAATACCCCCACTACTCCAATCCCCCTGGGTCCACCTATTGGGAATTAGGCATTACCCCATCTCCCTCTTATATTGCCTTATGGCGATATTACGAAGATGGTTAATGGACCACCTTTACATTGGTCAACCAATGTTTATCTTTTTTCCTCTTCTCTTCCAAAGGAACTACACCCTAAAGGCATACACCGCAACAATTCCCCTTCAATTCTTACTCCAAAGTGGTGGTGGAGGGGCCTCAAAGCTACCTAACTTATGGGGGCAAATACACCACCATTGCAACACCAATTGCTAGCTAGTCTATATGTAACTATATAATCCCAAAATGTATGAGACAATAATGTGTGTGTGTGAGTAAGAAATTATGTAAAGACTGATTGAAAGAATAAGTGCTATAAAGGAAGTATTTTCTAGCATTGAAAGAGGATGAATTGAAACAAATGACATTCTATATTGGGACATCAAAATAAAGTTCCCTTTTCATTTTGGTTTCTATAGTGTGAAGGGAGACGTGGTACTTGTGAATAGAAAGTATAGTGGGTCTTTTAGGGTTGAGGTTGCAAGTGGATTTTGTTCCTCGCGGTGGATCTATGACTGCAATCAATTGCAACACGGTGATTCAATAATAAGTAAAGGAACATGCGATGTCGTAGGGGCATGAGGCGGGGGTGGCTTAGTTTCTACCTTCAAAGGTGGATTGTTGATTCATGTAAGTGTGATTATAAGTGTTCAATTCAATTGAGTGGTATTGGGGCTTGTTTCTTTTCTAGTTTTCTTTTGTTGAAGATAATGTGGGTTAGGTATTTTAATGGCTATTTGTGAGAATGTTTCCATTAGTTTTGGATTTTAGTGTTATGGATGTGAAGGTCTTGTAATTCTTTGGTGGTTGTGGTATGTGTAGTTCCTCTAATTCCTGCATTGATGATGATGGGTGGGAGTACTATCCATCCCACTTCTAGTAATAGTTGCCTAATGACATATTTCATGAGTTTTCAGGTGGTAGCTTCCATGGGAAATCTATCATCATAGTAGGTAAATTCAAAATAGTTGTACCAAAGGTTTGGGTTTGAGGGAAAAAATGGTTTGGAGGAGGGGGAGGGCTCTTAATATGCATAGTATGGCCAGTCTAAGGAGAAATGGGCATATGCACAGTGGTAGGTGGCATGTGCATGGGAGTAGCCAAGAGGCTATGATATTTTGCAGGTTATGTTCATTGTTTTTGTTGGCCTTTATTCATGTGAAACATCTTCTTATGGGGTGTGCTAATAGTGTATTTATTAGTGTGTTGCTTTGTTGTGTTGGTTGGTCCTTAAGTTATTTATGTGTTTGTTTGTACAACATGCGAGTCATAAGGTATTTGTCATGGTGGTCATATTGATATGATTGAGGAGTAGGTGTATGATGTTTAGGCTATTTGCAAATATGTCTATAGAAAGTGTTTTGGTTTGTTCTACAATGAGTAGTAGTGCTTGAAGTTTAGCTCGTAGAATGTTACGGTAACTTGGTAGTCTGGTTGAAATATGAATTTCGAGTGGGCCGTTAATACTCATGATCCAAAAATATTTCCATTGCCCTTGTCGTTAGGGGGTGTGAATGATCCATCGGTGTAGTAGGATTGGTTGGGTGGGGGTCTTAGCCGTGGATGTTTGTTATGGCACCATAGAGGGGAGGGGGTGTTTTGAGGGGTGGCACACTAAATATGATATTCAATGTCATATGGTATTTTATGTTACTATGGTAACTTTTCAGATGTCACTTCTTATGAATAAGTGAACAAATATTGTCATGGTTGATTGAAATTTGGATGAAACATCACTTGGTAAGTGATGGTGATTGCAACACTATAAACCTATAATCCCCCAAATTTGTTTACAAGGAATGACAAATAATGTTGGGTTAACATGTAGTGTTGATGACACTATACCGTGGTTTACAATTAGCATTGAGCAAGACAAAGTAGAATTGGAGACACTAAATACCAAATTTAGTGTAGTATGGCTAATATATAACACTCATATTTATGTTTTTCCCACAACCATATTAGTCTATCTAGTGAAATGGTCGTTTGGAAGTTTCCTTCGTGATCATGTATTTGGGCTAGGGGTGGATGTATTTGTATGGTTGGTGATGTTGCTAGGATATCATTATCAGGGTTACATTCTTGGATTTGGAGGGTAAGGTGTGGAATTTGGATGTTGGGTTGTCCACTTTTTATGTCTCAAGATTGTTGGGTTTTTGGATTTCTTTTTTCTTTTTCCCAATAATTTTGTAGCTTGTTGTTTTGTATGTCAAGGTAACTTTGTATTGAGTACTAGGTTCTGTTTGTAGAGAATGTTGTCATATTTAAGGAGATGTTGTTGTGTTTAATATTTTGAGTAGTTGGTTTGCAAGGATTGCCAATGGCATTGGAAATTGTATGTATGTTTGGGGGCACCCCATATATCTTTTCTTTGGGTGTATTTGAAGTAGAGATGTATGGCATGGGTATACTATGTGGTTGTGTAGTGAGGATTTGTCGAGGGTGGCAAGTATGGGCAGATGGTACATGAGGTGATGGGTGCCAGGGGATGGGGGTAGGTGTGGATTGTAGTATATGATGAAGGAAAATATGGCGGTGGCTTGTAGTAAGTATGTTTTTGATGATTTTGGATTTTGTGTGATATTTAGCTTGAAATTCTTTGAGGGTTAGTATGCAAGTGTTGGTGTGATCTTGGAATTGAGGTAGTGTTGTTATGTTACATGTGGCAAGTTTTTTGAGAAAATTATTTGTATTGGATTTTCAAAATTTTAAAATTTTAAAAATTTGGGGGGGGGGGCATAACATTAAGAAACACGCCCAGAACAACCTTCTCAAAAGAGTATCAAATTGGCGTGCGCCATTTTGATGCTCTTTCAAGAGCAAAGTTGGCATTAAATTTGAGTTTTTCTTAGGCTATTTTAATCTATTTGGGAGGTACTTTCACTACTAGAAATCAATTGTGTTAGTTTCTAGGACAAAGCTAATGCCAAGTGGCGGTAAAGGTTCTAATCTATGCTAATTTAAAATCCAAACAAATTTAAATAGCTATAAAGCAATGGGAAAAGCTGGTGGGGTCAAAAAGGTCGTTGCGCTTTCCTGGAAAAGTCTTATGAAACCGACATTGGAAACCTTTTTGACACCTTTTTGAAGCTATTATTTTTAATTGATTGCCCATTCATTCACCCTTGCTTTGCAAATCTTTCCCTTCTTGTTGAGGTAATATTGTGGGTACTGAAAGGGTAAAATGAGCATTTATACTAGTTTGCATCAAGTAGATGTTGTGGTATTGTTGCAGGTGTAGGCTATTCTATTGTGTAGATCCATGGGCGAGGGGTAATGATAGTAGTGTAGGTTTACACTGTTGAATATTAGCATGAAGGTTAGTGGTTGATAGAAGAAGGCTAAGGAAAAATGGGGTGGCTAGTAGATATGGTGTTCTCCATGTGGCCATTGGGGCATTGTGTCCCTATTGTTGGAGGGTGTAAAATTGGTTCAAGTGATTTAAGTGTATTGTAGTGGTGCATACCATCTAGTGTCTGTGCCGATCCATCCTTGTGTGGACAATTGTTTTCTCTATTGCTTGTTGTCTAGTTTAGGGTTTGTCCAATAGTTGTTCTTCCTTATTGTGTGTGCCAATATTGTTTTTGGTTGTTGGAGATACCGATCGCGACATGGGAGGCATCTCTATGGCTTCTTTGTGATAGTAGTTGGAGTTACAGTGATGCAGATGAGTGTTGCAAACCGGCGACGAAGATCACAAATGGTAGATCTACGAGTGCTTGCTACAGAGAGCCTCCAGGACGGGTGGAGCGTCGCCATTTACGTTTGTCTAATGATATTCTCCCTAGAGCCTCCAAGATAAGGCACATTGGACACATTGAAGGAAGTTTGTGTTTTGAAGTTACGCGTATCGCATTCCAACATGGTGATTCATATGTCGGCCCCCCTACTTCACATGAAAGTATTTGGTGGACAAGATGCTTGAAGATAATGGCGAAAACTTTGCCAATGTCAACAAACTTTATTTTGCTTTGCCAAAACAAACATCACATGGAATTGTGCACTTAAAAAGTATAAAATTACACCATAATAATTACACCTCTCTAATAATTACAACCTTGTAATAGACGCTCCATTTGACAAAAATCCAAAAACCTCCAACTTCCACTAAATATACAAGAATGCAACTAGGACAAAGAATATACTCACCAACCAACCTACTATACAAATCCACCCCCCCCCCCCCTTTGCACAAATACATGATCGCCAAGGTGCATTCCATACAACCACCTCATTGGGAAAAACATTCCTCCAATCTATCCTACCTCCCAATGACATTTTCTCTCCCACTTATGGACTTTAAAACTGAAATTTTATTCCTAATTGAATGATACATCAATGTTCTCCCAAGGCAACCACCAACAAACCATTCCCCATCCTAACAAAATTCCATATATCTCATTTTTTCTTCTCCTCCCTACTTACATGTCCATTTCAATTTACTCAACACCACTCTCCCCACCCTCGGGATATGATTTTTAGAGCCATAGGAGTGGCCTTTTCTTGTCAATAGATTGAAAATGGGTTCACCCACATCCCACATATAAAACTCTTACCACAAGTCCTTTGATGGTCCAAAATCACCACCGCACATAACTTGACAGTAATCCATGATGCAACATAAGGTGTTATTCCTCCTAGGAGTGGGCTCTTTAGTAGTACTGATGTTTCTCATTTTATTGGGGGGGGGGGGGGGATGGGTGTTTGTTTGTTTTCAAGTTTTCTTTTGTTTAGAACCAAGTATGTGAGGTATTTAATGGCGTTTTGGTGGATGTTTTTCATGAGATTTTTGATGGTTACTTTTGGGGTTTTTAGGTGAGTAAGTTTTTTAATGGAGTGTTTGTGTATGGCCCCTCTTACTCCGGCTGTGATGGTGATTAGTGGGTTGGTTTGCCATCCATTGGTTTGTGTAGTGTGGATAAGGGGGTCGTATTTAGTGTGTTTGTGTGTGAGGGCTTGATCAGGGTATCTATCGTGACAATATGTGAATTCAATGAGTTGGGTTGTGAGTGTAGGGGAGGGTATTATAGGTGTTTGTGTGTGGTTTGGGGCTCTGATTATGCATAGGATACGTGATTGTAGTCTGGCTTGGCACTTGCATGTTCTTTGTGGGCATGTACATTTTATGAGCCAGTTTGGGATTGTTTGTTCAAGGGGTTTGTTGTTAAGGTTGCTTGCATTGGTCAGTGTGAAGAATTGGGTGTTTATGTTAGCTTGTAATGCATGGGTAATGAGATACACTGCTTTATTGTGCTGTGCAATTCTTAAGCCTTTTAGGTAGGGGTGTTCGCATGTTGATAGTAAGTGAGGCCACGTGTCTCTGTCATTGAGGTCGCATAGTGTACAATACCCAACTATTCATAATTATTGCAATCCAACAAAACTTTATTTTCCACTCACCCAACAATTCTTATCAACTCTTTCCCCCCCCCCCCCTTTTTTTTAAAAACTCCTAATTGGTTTGACACTCCACCAACATCCCCACCCCATCCATGGTCCTCAAATCTCTCCCCAATCCATCATCAATTTACACTTTCTTAAATACTCACCCGAACAATCATATTACATTGACGGCTCTTTCATTCCACCCGATTGGGAAGGAAATAGAAATATAGTTGGTTCCGATGTCTCAAATGATTATACCCACAAACACATGGGCATCAAACTCCTTGGCTATACTAATATTCTTATGGTCAATCATTTGCCTTAATATATATACTGGTTGTGCAACATGCCACATCCCTTTCCACCAACGTACACATATTTATCGATAGCCTCAATAGGATTTAGATATTGAATAACTATATCGGATATCCCTTGTCCCAACATAATCAATTATATAAATTGCTTGTTGCCAACATCATATACCACATCTACAACACAAATCATTGAGTCTCCAAAATGTTTAAGCCCACACCAACATATTTGGCAATGATGAGGCTGATAAATTAGCCAAACATGGATCTTTGGAACCATGCATAGTGCATGTTCCCTTTCATCTCGTTGGACATCACATACTCTATTAGCCAACCATACCTCCCAACTCTACTCAACATAATAGTTCCATACATAACCTCAATTGGAACATCGAAAATGAATATTGGGACTACATCACATCCTATGCAAACCATAAATTTGCCTATGTCTCCAAATGGTTTAATAACGCCAATAGTCACCTTGAATGGTCCAATTGTTTTTGAGGTTCACACCATGCCTCGGATGCCCGACTCACTCAACCACTCAAATTCCGATATGGTTGATACATGGGTAGTTGAAACAAAAAATCTAAGTCACAATATCTCTTGTGGTGCAACATATGCTGCCTAAAGGAGAATGATATGTGCATCCATCTCCTCTCAAATTACACAAACAAACATATCAACAAATCATGTACTAATAGGCATAATTAAGTTGTCCATGTCTTGGCTAAAACCTTATTTGCACATCCTCCACTCGAGAATTCACATTAATTCACGCATGCATCCATGATGACCAACACCCCTGAAAACACCCTAACCTCATGGCTACTATTGCAAATGTCTTGCCCGACTCCACCCTCAAATACCATTCATCCAAGGAAAGTCACCTACATATACACACCCATTCAATCCATACCCTCTTCAATTGTTTAACTCATTGAATGATACATTTTAATGATAGATTCCCAATTTTTGTTTCACTCGTAAACACACCAAATATGATATACTTGTCCCCCACCTTCACCAACAAGGTTGGTAAATTTGTCCCCCAATTGTCATCAAGGTTGACATTTGTGGTGCAATCCAAACCCCGTTTGTTGAATGTTTATTCAACTGTGGCACCCCCAAAACCAAAATTAAAATTCTCATGGAACAAATTTCTCACAACACTATCAAACACCTTACCTATATGAACATAAATTGGAAAACTATCAAACTCCTATCTCCATTGATTAAAATATTTCAACACCTCTCTTTCACTTCTCAAATGTTCACCTATTGAAAGACATGCATTTCACCACCACCCCTCTTATATTTCTATGTGAAAATATTACGAGGATGACAAATGGAACATTGTCATGTCGGTAAAACTTTTTTTTTTTCCCTTTCTTGCATGCTTAAAATGCACCCTTAAAAATATATGGGGTCCTTTCATGGTTGAGGTTACATGCGGACAATTCCCAAAAATTCCACAATGCACAACCTAAGGGACATTCCCTTGCATAAAGACCTCATGTGTTGTTCAGGATTGTATAGTTGGGACAAATTGCTTGTACATGTGGGTGTGCTACTGCCCTCCCTCTAGAGATGGGAATATTTTGTCACATAACCGTCACATATTAACCAAGGGGAAAAAATAACAAAAAATAACAAGCATGTCTTTACGTATACTAAGGTAATGCATGGAGGGGAAAGCGATATTGAAATTTGCAGGTAGTGTTCGAAAATCCCACCACCACCAACCTAAAGTGCATTACACTGCACAAAGCACGTGTACCTTTCCTTTTACGAAGGACGATATGGGTAAAGAAATGTGTAGGCCTGAGAACAAACCAACTTTAACAAACTAATAATAAGTGCTTTACGAACTAGATAATCATTGAGAGGACTAGATAACCAATAAGAGGAGAGTGGATGATGTGCTGCGAAAGCAATGAGTCACCCACTTACACTTACCAAACATAACCGATCAGCTCGTGGACAAAAAGATGGGAATTATGGATGACATCATGTGTACATGGATGATACATTGGGATGAGTTCTCATAACCCTTAAGCCCTTGGATGAGCGATCGGTTAGGAATGGAAATGCACCCATACAAAGTATACCGGGGCCTTTGGCGGTTGAAGGTTGCAGGCGGGTTTAGCGGGGTACGCTGGGTTGTACCCCTCATGCTGGATCTAGACGGGGTGTAGATCCCAGGCAGCAGGGGTTGGTTCTGTAGCTGGAGTAGCATTTCCTGAAAGCGAGCCGATGTTGCGGCTTTGCGAAGTCCCCTTGGCGACGCATGCCTTGACTTCCGCGCCAAAGTCCGGTCACAAGAAGAAGAAGAAGAAGAGGAAAATCAAGAAGAAGATGGTTGTACCTCGAAATAGTATGTCCTGAGTTGAGTTATGAGTCGCACCTCGGGTAGGTAATCTCAAGTCACCACAGTCTCATCGCGTGTGATGTGCAACATCATCATCGTGGGCGGTGGAGCAGCTAATTAATCTCTCCTTGGGGTTGTGTGCAGGCAGAGAGAGAGAGAGAGAGAGTGTGAAGGGGGGTTCAACGGATCTCTGTTTTGCTTGTGTGGGTGCCTTTTCTTGGTTGCGGAATCGACTGCGTGGCGGGGGTGTGGCGAGGGTTTGAAGGGAGGACTTTAAAAGAGAATCTGGTTGGAGTTGATGAGGAATTGAGGAGTCTGGTTGTGGCCGAATTTGAGAAGGAGGGTGGAGAGGAGGTTGGAGAAGACGAAGAGCGTGCATTGGAATCAACTCAAGCAACGGGGAGTTGCTGTCTCGAGACCTGTGTCGGAGGTGAGAATTTGTCAATTGCTGCTATGTGTGACGAGCGGATGTGAAGTTTAGAGTGATGATGTTTGTGGGAAAATAAATCCTGAACAGGATTAATAGGTGACGGCGATGTAGATTTAGCGAAGGCGGCAGTTAATTCTGTCTGTCTGTCTGTCTGTCCGTCTGTCTCCCTGGAAGCTTTTGGCAAGTATTGGTAAATTCTGGCTATTCTCGTGAAATGCAATTAATAAATTTTTTTTTCCTCACGTATCGATCATGCTATCGGCGAGCGTTAATGGTGAAGACAACAGAGTCGATGGCTGTCGATAAATTTGGAACATTTTTTGATCGATTTGTCATTATCTAATATTCTCCAAATTTTATGTATTTGTCCCCTCTGAATTGCCACTTAAGATATGTGGACCAAGCTTCATGTTGAGGTAACACCTGAAAGAGTAGGTAGAGGGGAGCCAAGAAACAGAAGAAGAAAAATAGCCTCCAGCACGTCACTGTGGCCTACTGTATTGACATCGAACCTTTTGTGTCAATCTTTCGTTCGGTCCTATTCATCGAAATGCAAAGCGTAGGAAGGATGTAGGGAGGATCGAAGAACGAGAATGGTGTATTTGTGCCCTAAAGTCGTTTTCACGAAGCAATTGCTGCCTCAACATTAGTCTATATCCTCAATTGCTCCCTGTCTGTATCCCAACTACATACATGTATAGTTCGTAGAAACCAGCCGCACCAGTTCAACTGACTTAACCATTGATAGGTAGTTCGAGATAGTAGTTCGAGTGAGCGGTGTAGATCCGATTGGCTTCCAGCGTCGACGGCTCGACCCTCCCATAATATTGGTTATGTTGGGTAACCGCTTTGGAGATACCTGTTATGGCCATTAAGCATGGCCTCCAGAGCCAGGTTCGGCCGCCTTCCGGCCGAACATACTGAGGGCTCTGCGGCTACCTGCCATAGTCGGGCCCCTCAAAACCATTACGCAATTCAATGAGGGTTTGCAAACGTAAGGCTAGAGAATTGAAAGACATAGAGCTTGTGTTGCAAAATCATCTGCTGATTTCGAGCTGCTCTATGTATGTTCAGGTCACTATACAGCAATGGAAAGACATGTTACAGTTATGTGCCAAGTCTCGCGCTTTTCAAGCATAGGAGGCGCTGTCTATGCAGAGTGTACAACGAAAGACGGCATTTGCAAATAGGGAAGTCGAATCTGAGAGAGTGTTGTGGATGATTAAAAAACAGAGGTGATTGTGGAATTAAAAATGGGGGCTCAGATATCGAAGGAGATTGACGTGATTGAGGAGGAAAACCAGTTGGAGATCCTGGAGGAGTCACGAGGCACTTCCTTCCCAGGCTCAAACTACAAGCATCCAAACCACAAGGAATGGATGGCAACCTTAGCTCTTGACGAGATCACAGCTCGTGATCTCGTGTGGCCGGGCACTCACAACTCAGCCACAGACAAGATCGGCATCCCCTGCATTACTCGCCCATTTTTCCAGTGCCAGGAGCGCTCGATTTATGATCAGCTTGTCATGGGAGTGCGAGCTTTTGACATTCGTGTCCAGAAGGACCAAAGAGTTTGCCATAGCTTTTGCTGCACTTATAATGTGGATGTCGTCCTCAATGATATCAAGAGGTTTCTGTCTGAAACCTCATGTGAGTTCATCCTCCTTGAGCTTCGCACGGAGTACAAGCAGTTAGACCCCTTGGATTTTGACAAGTACCTGACCTCATTCTTTGGCAGTTACCTGATCCCACAAACGGAGAAGCTTCTGGACCGGCCCCTCAAAGACCTGCTGCCTGGAAGGCTGTTTTGTGTCTGGAAACCTAAAGTAAGCCCAAAGCCGGCTGCAGGTAGCTTACTTTGGAGTGAGTCTTATCTAAAGGACGACTGGATTGACACAGATCTTCCGCTTACAAAGTTCAACTCTAACTTGGCCTACCTTAGGAAGCAAGCACCAAATGCGGTTCGGCCATATTTCTACCGTGTCGAGAACACTGCCACTCCACAAAATAGCGGCCCTATTATGTGCGTTTACCCTGTAACAAACCGCATTCGCGGTTACGCAAGGCTCTTCCTGGCTGAAGCGTTTAGGCTGGGCCTTGCAGATCGAATTCAAGTATTTTCAGAGGATTTTATAACTGACGACTTTGTGGATGCATGCATTGGCGTGACGATGGCCAGATTTGCGCATGCAAAGCTTGTGCAGAAGGTCCTGCAATCAAAACTGGTGGAGATGGTGTCAAACCATGGTGTGGAGCCCCTCAAAAGATGACGATGGTAAGGGTGATTGAATAGGGTTTTGTATGATCTTTATAAAAAAAAGTCACCAGAATTGGACTGAGGGATGTCCAAAATGAAGAGATAGAAGAAAAAAACATCAATGAAACAATTCTGTGCTAGTGTGGTGATGCTCAGAATTTTGTACAATAACAGGACACTTTATGCTTTAGCAAATGTTCTGGCTGCCAGGAGGTTAAGACCTGTCTGTTTGGCTTCTACATTAGGGTTGCATAATTGTGATGCTTCCGCAAAATTGGTCACAGGTATGGTAGATTTTTGATAGCATATTCTTAAGGCCGCCATCCCCTCCAAGGTTGGGAAGGAAGAGATGGTAGAAAGGTACTCAGTTTTCAAAGTTTAGTGTTGCCTTCATTTGTACATTCAAGTTTAATGGTTCCTCCAAATTTGATGAGTCTGATTAGATGTTCGGGTTTTAAAATCATGTGTTTGAGGAAAGATCATTCTTATCTCTTCCAGTCCCCTGCTCATTAAGGCACCAGCATCTACTCCCCTTGATGTTGGTAACTCCATCCATCAACTGTCGATGGTGGAGGTTGATTTGGGTTTACTTACAGTATGTTTGACAAAGAATAATCTCCATTACATTGTGTAGTGCAATTTGTAGAGAACAATTTCAATTGTGTCAAATTTTTCCATACATATCTCAAATTACAGATATGTACTATGGAAGCCTAATTGGAACTCGAATGAAGACAATCCATCTCCTGTCCCACAAGAAAACAACATAGATAGTCTGTTTCAATTAGTTTACGTGGAAACACTTCATAGATTGCAAGAAAATGAGTACAACCTGTGTTAAATTATGGTGACTTCCAGTCTTAAAGAATCTCTACAAAATCAAGGAATTTGTGAAATGTTGATCAACCAGCCTCTGCATGTAATTCTGATATTGGAATCCATCCCTTTCTGGATACAGTAATGCATATGAAAATTTCTTCTCAATCATCATTGTTGTACCAATTTTGATTCCTGATACAAAAGTGCGACCTCTTCAAAGTCTTGTTTTACACTATACATTTTGAAGTGGAGCTCATCTTATAAGTTATCTCTATTATTTTGGAAGTGGTATCAGACACCAACATCCATTCGACCACTACCACTTCATTGTCAAACTTGGAGGGAGAAAGCAACTCAATCATGCTCAATACATAAATGTTGAATGGTATGGCTTTTTCGTGAATGCCTGACTTGGAGGGAGATAAACTTAGACCCACCCCCACATCCCATCACAAGATGGAATCTTGTGACAATTTTATTATGTAGCGCTCACCATCTCAAATTTTGTTGATGTGTTTGTGTCTTCATTGGACACAACCATGACAAATAGAGTGTATCAAACAACCTCATGACATGGAGAGTGTTACATTTGATTATGTATATGTGTTGCCTTGCTACATGTTATAGCAGGGGCTCTTCGTGTATAACATCTTGTACATAATGGTTAACGGTTTTGTATGTCCCTATGCACCCACCAACACATTCCTTTATGTCTTGAAAAGTGGACTTGGAACACAAAATTTGAGAAATTTATAAAGAAAGAATGGGATGAAAAGTATCATGTAACATGATTTGAAGATGTAATGGACATCAAAGTATCCTTTTAAATTTTCATTATGTTCCTCTTTATATGAAAGACTTGCTCAAAGTTGTCAAATTCCCTAGAAACTCTAACCTGGTTGTGATGGGTTATGGTCGACAAATATTCTGGATAACTTTTTGTTTTTTTTTGTTTTCTCCTTTTGTAACATGTTTTGGGGGATGGGCCTTAATTTTGTATCTTGATGGCAATTTTTGCAAGTTCACATGATTAAATATTTGCATGGCCAGGTTGAATGCATCACTTGCCACCTCCTTCAACATCAACATGCCACCCGAAATATTCCTTTGGATCACAACTTGTGTCATTGCCAAAAAAAATAAATTGATTCTATGCGTTTGATCTTTGTCTAAAAGTGCACACTACCTAATGAGTAAGATAACGATGACATAGTCAATGGACATTTTGATGTTTGTGACAAAATTCTTGCTAATTTAGCTAATAGCATCACATGATATTTGATATCATGCTACTAAAAGGTCGTGGAATCCACCCAAAATGCCAATATTATTCCCCACACATGTTGGTATCCTATGACTTATTATGGTGAGAGCATGACTTCATGAATATATCACAACACATAGTGAAAGCGCCCAAGTGTGAGGAGGCTTTCTCACCATTAGAGAGTTGATTAAGATAATCAAGAACAAAATTGTCTCTCTCATAGAAAGTGGGCCAAACAAGATTGTTTTAGTCATATTTCATTTATCAAATTGGAGGATCTTGGGCAAGTTGTTATTCATATAGCACTTGAGATTCACTTATCAACAAATGCCATGTATCCATCAACCCATCCAATTTTGATGGGTATATGTCCAATTTTTGTATAATATCATGTACCCAATAAGGTCATAAAAATGGAGAGGGTACATATGAGATCCCACATAAATAGGAAACCAAAATGATGAAACCAAATGAATGCCAATCCAATGTTTTTGCTACTCTTCATTTATATTTCTAACCAATAAATGCATGTATGATGAGCTTCACAATCAATCACTTTTCATTGCCATGTGTGAGCCCCATTCAATCACTTTTCATTGAAATGTGTGCGCCCCATCAATGCCTACATGTAATCGTTTAGTAGTGGGAAGATCATTCCCTTTCAACCCCCAATTCCATATGTTGCTCCTCCTTGGATATTCCCTTAGATGGGTTGGATTGTTGGAGGAGGTTTGTAGCGGAGGTAGATGGCAACCCTCACCAGGACTCTCCATCCACTTCAGCTAAAATCAACTAAATCAAGAAGGGAAGAACCTCGTTGCATAATTTGAATGGGATTCAAGTATATGCACATCATCTTTCCGAATTGCATGAGAACAACCCCATGAGAGCTTAGCAATGTTGCATATCCAAGTGAAAGCTAAAAACAAGGGTGGATCGGTTGCTCCACATGCAAGTGCATTGTTTAAAAAGATGTGACGACATCTCGGGGGGGGGGGGGGCAGTGTGTTAGAAAGTTAAGGATATAGGTGCGAACAACCACTATTTTATAGGGGGGTATTACTTTCAATTCTCTTATTTTTTTCACATGCTATCATTATGTAGATTTCTACTTTGGGTTAAAAGAAAACTGGCTTGCATTACTTATAATTCCAAATTCCTTATTATTCCATACCCTATAGTACTTTAAAGATGTCCAGTGCCATTTTTGATACCCTATATTACTCTTAAGTCCAATTATAAAATTTTGCCCCCATGTTTTTAAAATACCCTATCATTTGTTCGCACTATATTGCTACTCCAACCAATGACTACCCCCCCCCCCCGAGGACGACATTGATCCAAATCTGACATCATCCCCCCCCCCCCTTCCTTTCCCCATAAGTGGACAAGTTGGACAACTATAGAATCTAATATTTAGCTTCCCTTTTAAATGCATCAAACATAATGTAATATTAATAAAAATAACAATGAACTTTAGACACTTAGCCCATCCACAAATTAATCTTTGTGAGATTAACCTTGACATACAACCATTGAAGTTGTATCGATAAGAGCCAAAATTGCCCAAGAGGCTCATGATGGTTTCCCAAGTTATAAAACTCCAATTTAGTAAGTAGCATGCACATAATGACAAATTGAGGCCATCATCATAAGAAAGACACCGTTACACTACGATATATCATGTCCGGTGCAACCACCTTTGTAACTAGTTTGACTTTCCAATAATAACTGGATTCTACTCATTTCATGAAGTTGTATAACATGATTGCTTGGTTGCCTCTCATGTTGCATGTCGATGCTTGCTCTTGCACTTTGAGTTGCATGAAGTGCGTTGGTTGTATCAGGTTACTTAAAAGGTTGTCCGTTTTGCACTCTCGGTTACACTACCAACATACAAGTCCCCAACAAGTTTTCTTTCTTTCTTCACTAGAAGAAATATGCAAATCTATCATTATGGTAGATTAGCATACTTTCCAGTGATGCAGGAACATGTTCCAGTGACATAAGTCAATCACCCATGACTCATATGTTTACAGGGGGGTACATGTTCACAACACCTATCATTGAGGACGATAAAAAAACTGATTCTTATGTAGAACCCGGAAGTTACGTTTTAAAGCCAATTTAACACTTACGTTAGGATTAGAGGTCCTCAAACCATTATGGTTGTGGTCAATTCAATGTGAATCAAGAATAAATCCATAGAAGCAAATTTTTACTGCACCCCTAATGGTAGGTGTTGGGAAACGAAATCCCTTGTAGTGTTACTACCATGCTTGGTTCCATCAAGGGTTGTTAATGATTGGTTATTGAGTATCTAAAATCTACTTTTAATTCGCCAAAGTTGTTCAATCATTGAAAAAAAGTGTACAGATCACATGAGAGATGACAACCTCAAAGTGAGGATTTTAATAATTCAACAAACTTCAATCATGATTAAATCCATGGCTCTTGGCCCAATCTTCTTCAATCGAGATGCAAAGTCTATCAAATGCATTATTTTTCAGATACGAGTCAAAGAGTTATTTACTTAAATTTGTGCAAGAATTTTCCCGAAAGTGACTTTTTTTTAACATGTATATATATATATATAAAATCCTACTCTAGAAAGATAGAAATTAATGATTCACTTGACGGAGATGGATGGAGTTTTACAACTCTAGCTATATTTTTGCGACTTATCATCCACGGATTATGTTCTAAGAGGTAAATCTTAGGAGATGGAAATGACAACCAAAGAAGAAGAAGAAGAAACCACTACCAAATGCACACAAACCCTAATTGTACAAACCCTAAGGGCATCTTATATCGAATTGACCACAAGCATTTCCCAACCGCAAGGGACAAGTTACACATGACAATGTCCGCTCGTGGCACTTTCGCCTAACTCCTTGGACCCATGGAGTGCCTTTAAAAGACTACATGAGCCCACGACATAATAGGACAACATTCAAGCGTGGACCCAAATCTCACGAATCTATGAACATTATATACGATTGTCCCTCGGTGGCTCCTATCATATTCACAACCTTCACATTACCCTACTAGCTTGTGGAAGAATAGTATACATATAAACAACACACGAGGAGATTCATCAAGTGAAGGTATTGCCAAAACTACATGAATTTCTTTAATTGGTTTAACCATCATTAGTTTCAAAGACCTTGAATTAGTCTTTCAAGATCTAGGTGGGATGAAGTGATCATGAACCATGAAGGTAACATAAGTATGCAAAAACAATCAAATGTTGGTAACATCATAAGAGCTTTTTTCTTTTTTTCTTTTAATATAAATAATCAATGTTATGATGTTATTTTTTGTCATTATAGGTCTAGATTTGAGATGGCATTGGAAATTGGAAATTCAAATTTTCCTTCTATTGATTATGCATGGACTTGTTGACGTTTGGAGAGTTAGCTCAACTAAGGGATGCGCTAACCACTTTGAGCAACACCAATTATTATTGCACAACCATGTTCTTAGATATACGAGTATTGGGTGATCTCAAAGGAGCACGATTTGAAGATGTTGGAGCAGGTCTAGAGTTGTTTTGGAAACGTGTGATTTTCTTATTGTGTTGATTGCATGTTTGGTTGTTTTAGCAAATTTCATCATGTTTATACAACGTAATTTTATTTGATAGTGCCACCAAGACTTGGAAGTGTGAGCTGCCATTGGAAGTATATTTTTTTATTTGAATCTATGTTTCTCAACACAATCGCAAATATAGTTTTCATTCATTTTCCATGCGGTTTTGTTTGGTTTTTCATTGAACTACCTTATCTATTGTAAGCCTCACATACATTGTTTGCTAAAAAATAAAAAATAAAAAACCTTTGAACACTTTGTAACCGAGTACTATACACCCTAAACTCTAAATACAAAATCCTTGCATTTTCCCACAAATTTGATGTCTTGTGCACATTATGATGTGGTTATAAATATGAGTGTATTTGTTGGTTTGGTTCTTCCCCATTCTATGTTTCCGTACATGACAAACATCAACAAACAAGGAACTCCACTTCAATACAACGAGGAGAATAATTGAATTCATATTGTTTTATATCATATAGCTATAATTTATTGCACAACTCTAGAATTTATAAATTTCTATAAATTAGCATGATAAGTAGGATTTTTTCCAGATAATTATAAGGTCCAAAATTTCTCAAAGACTAAGGTAAATAGCCCATAAACAAATACTTGGTTCTTGCATGTGTATGCCAATTTTCTATAGAGGTGACTTCCTTGGGTCTCACCCTAACTTAAGAACTTCAACTTTGTAACTATTGGATCTTCTCAATTTTTGTTAAATTGAAGAGATGTTTCTTCCCATATATTTACAATTGAGTTGCTTTCCACATTCGAGTGGTTGATCATACAAAATATTGATGACATTGGGAAAAATTACCTTTGACATCAAGTGTGGTATGAAAATTCCGAGGTCATTGGAATGCACGAATGAGCAATAAAGAGTTAATTCCACCAAAATGTCAACTATCAGATGGAAATATTTGAAACAATATAAGGTCATCATACCAAAAAGAAGAAGAAGAAGAAGAAGAAGAAGAAGAAGAAGCTTAAAATGCCTCTATAAAATTCTCATTGTTGCGTTCATACATAAAAAAATGGGGTTAGATAGTAATTGGCTTAGTTAATTTATATATTGAATAGACTTATGTTTGTGGACTCACATGTTTCAAATTGGTGTAGTAACTATGATGATGCCATACATACTTACTGCTAATCTATCGTAAATTAGACAATAAACATCAGCCCATGCTCCCTTCCCCATATGAACTTAATCAAATCATTTAAACTTGATAAATGAACCCACCTACCGCAAGGTAGACAATAAACCTTACTATGCAACAACGGAGTTTTCCAAGGATCATTCACTCCTTATACTAAACCACTCTTGCAAAATGAACAGTACTCGACATGAGTGTTATTCACTTGAGCAAGAGTGAACAACCAATTGGGAAAGATCTATGGGTTGAGATTTCAGAGTATATTTTAAAAATGCTATCAAACTATGTCAAGTCTACTGCATGTTGGCCCCATGCCCCCCCCCCCCCGGCACTTGGCGCAACATGCTAGCTAACATGCTTGGAAATTGCGTTATTAGAATTTCATCAATCTTGATTCAAGGCCATGGCTAACCTCCCCCCTTATATGAAAAGGAACATAGACATTAGGTTGTCTAATGTTCTATAAGTAGGATATGACCAACAAGCTCAAATTCACACTGGTATAAGCATTTGTTAAGTTTTCTTTCTTTTTCTTTCTAATGATGCCTTTTGACTCAAGTAAATGATACTAGGTGAAAGTACCTATTTATCCCATTTTGGGAAGACTATATAAATTGACATTAAAATGGTGGCACTATAATAGATATTTAATTTAGTATCACATGGTATTATTTGTCACTATGGTAACTTTTCTAGCGACATGTCTTAGGATAAGTTTACAAGTATTGTCATCCAAATATACATGTATGTAATGTAACACTTGCAAAGTTCAGTATATTTTGTAGCCTAACATTTATGTAATGGAATATTGTCATGGATGATTGAAATTTGGATGAAACACACTTAGTAAGCGACAATACTTGCAACATTATAAATCTACAATGCCCAAAAAAACTCTAAAAGGAATTGCAAATAGTGTTAGGTTTAAATTTAGTGTTGGTGATACTACACGAGCAATGTCAATTAGTATGGAGAATGATAAATAGAATTGGTGACACTCAATACAATATTTAGTGTACTAGAGTAGAGGTGCCCATAACCGATTACTAAAGAGATTCTACATTAGATTTGGAGAAGTATAAGGTGGTGCAAATTATTCTTGTGTAGGAAGATAGAAATTAGGAGGATTGCAAAATTTTCAGTGATTTTATTCCTTAAATTGAATTTAATGTGAATATTTGAAGCCAAAAGTTGGCCCGAACATATAACCAATGTCTAGAGTCTTGCATAATTACTCATTCCTGCTCACTTTAACACTCAAAACAAGGACATGAGTCATGGCACTATTGGTTCTAGCTTGATCGAAATTTTGTCCCAGGCTTATCAAAATTTAGTCCCTACTTATCGAAATTATGACACCCTATAGAATCCCAATGGGTCTTCATTGGGATTAGGCGGTTTGACTATATCACGATAACTTCAAGTTAGAGTAGAGGTGCCCATAACCGATCACTTAAGAGATTTTGCGCCAAATCTTGAGAAGTATAAGGCGGTGCAAAAAATTTCCATGTATGAAGATAAAATCACAAGCATTGCAATTTTTTTGGTAATTTCATTCCTTGGATTTAAATTATTGTGAATTTAAAAGCCAAAAGTTGGTCCGAACATATTACCAATGTTTATACTCTGCCATAACCGCTCATTCCTTCTCACTTTAGCACTCAAAACCAAGACATGTGTCATGACACTATTGGTTCCAACCTGATCGAAATTCAATCCTAGCCTTGTCAAAATTCCAATACCCTATAGATTGCCAATGGGGTCTTCATTGGGAATAGGCACCTCTACTATACATACTATAATGAGAACCGCATACAATAAAATATAAGACAATAAAATATCACTCCACAACTATAGTAGAGGCACCTATTCCTGATCATGACCCAATTGGCAATCTACATGGCACCGAAATTTTGATCAAGCTAGGACTGAATTTTGATCAAGCCATAACCAATAGTGTCATGACACATGTCTTGGTCTTAATATTAAAGTGAGGAGGAGGAATGAGCGGGTTATAGCAAACTCTAGACATTGGTAATATGTTCGGCCCAACTTCTGACTTCAAAAATTCACAATATTTTTAATCTAAGCAATAAACTTACCAAAAAAATTTACAATCCTCCTGGTTTCTATCTTCCCACACGAGAAAAAATTGCACCACCTTATACTTCTCCAAAAATGGTGCAAAATCCCTTAAGTGATCGGTTATGGGCGCCTTTACTCTATAGTAAATTTGAGCACTTGGACTCATGGAGAGTCATTGAAACCCTTCCATTCCTTGTTTTGTGTGTAGGGGACCCACACCAAGGTTTGTGCACATCACACACCAAGGTGGACTTGTTCCAACTTTGTTTTTTATTTATTTTAAAGTATGGACGTGCTTGTCCCGGCTCTCATCCAATGATAGTCCGCCACCTCAATGCACTGAGGCCCTTTAAGTTATGATGTTCTTATTTTCCATGCCCACTAGAGGAGTACCCCACACCCGCCGTGTGCTAAGGTAGACGTGCCCAAGATAAGTTACTTATCTTCATCGGACACCTATATTGGAGTGTGGTATGTATGGGGTTAGGTGTGGATCCAAGAACGAATACCAAAAAGACATGTGTTTAGAAGAGATTGGATCGCGTGTTCAATTTATGATAACTATTCCAGTTTTTGTAGTCAGTTTATGTATTTATTTCCTTTTTTGGGGGGGGGAGGGAGGGGACCTATATGACCATTCATGAACAATAATCATCACTGAATGCAAAAGAAATTGGAATGAGCTTTGAAAAGTACGAGGAAAGTGGCGATAACTTTGATTTGGATTTGCTAATCATTTGGTATTAGAGTAGAGGTGCCTATTCTCGATCAGGATCCCATCAGCAATCTATAGGGTACACTCTAAACTCTGTAGTATTACACCTGTGGCAACCAAAGTGCACGTGATATTAAGGAGTTTTGTAGTGTAAACATGGATGCATGATACTACAGAATTAGTGTAGCATGTGACATTATGGAATACCACAAAGAAGATGTGAGGACAATTTGAATTCATTATCCTGTCACCTATGCTAGTGTGGTCCGCTCCACTTGGCCTTCCCACTTTGGCGATGTGGTGGACACATGCACCAAAATTCAACAAGTGGCATAAGAAGAAGAAGAAGAAGAATAAGAATAAGAAGGTGACACTCCACATGTTGACACATGGCGCGATGCGAGGGTGTTGATTGACTTCTTGGGTGGTTTGCATTAATGACAAATTTTGTGATATAAAGGAGAGAAATGTGACAATAAGGAGTGAGATTTGAACTACGAACATCCATTCCCTAGAGTTTCAAGATATTAGAGAGTGTGTGACATTATGGGGGTTGATATTACAGAGTTTAGGGTGTACCGGAATTTCGATCAAGCTAGGACTGAGTTTCGATCACACCGTAACCAAAAGTGACATGACACATTACTTGGTTTTGAGTGCTAAAGCGAGGAAGAACGAGTAGTTATGGTAGACTTTAGACATTGGTAATATGTTCGAGCCAACTGTTGGCTTCAAAAATTCACAGTAATTTCAATTTGAGAATTAAAATTACCAAAAAAATTGTAGTCCTCAGGATTTCTATCTTCCTACATGGTAAAAATTAGCACTGCCTTATATTTTTCCAAATTTGGCGCACAATCTCTTAAGTGATTGGTCATGGGTGCCTTTTCTCCAACTGTGTGTTTCATATCCTGGGAAAAGTGGGCTAGTTGGAAGAAAAAAACCATTTATGACCCATCTAGCTTAGTGCCAGGGTTTAGTGTATGAAAATGATAGGATTTTTTCATCTAAGGTAAGGTAGCGACATGTTTGATTCCAATACATCCTTACTATGGACACATATGTTTTGAGTGATATGTGATTAGGTGTGGATCTAAGAATAGACACCCAAAAAAAATTGTACTATGTGCTCAAAATATACTAATCATAAAATTGGGGGGGGGGGGGGGGGTAAATATATGACCACTTAATGAGCATGAGATATTGAATGAGATATTTCTATGAGTTTTTAAAATCACGAGGCAAATGGCTATGGGCACAATTTGGGTTTGCTAATCATCTTGCACTAATTGTGTGTTTCATACCCTATGAGAAGCGGGTGCATAAAGAAAATTCTCCAAATAACACGCATCTACCTTAGTAAGCGTGCCTAATTTGGTTGTTGATCCTCGTTGGACGCCACACTTGAATGTTGCGTGTATTATGTGTGGAGTTAAGAACGGACATCAACAATTCACGTGTTTAGCACAGATTGGACCACCTCTTCAAAATTTTGTGAAGTGTTCCAAGTTCAACAGTCACTACAAGGATCACGAGGTCATTGCCGCTACGAAGGAGACTTTTAAGTCTCCAAATGTATCACACTAATAGATTTAAATCCACTTATAGTGAAAAACAACCAATGACAATAAACATGCGATCCTCGTAATGAGTCAACATAATTTCGGGGGGGGGGGGACCTATATGATCATCTACAAAGAAAACATGCCCAAAAACTTATGAGGAATGATGACAATGGTCCCAATCCCAATTTGCTAATCACATCTTCTTGTTACTAATCACATGCTTAATACCTATCCTAGTAGGAGTGGACTAATTAGAAGGAGGCGAAAAAAACACACCAACAATCCAAGTAACCTTGTAGGCACATTAAGTTATGCACTTGTAAGGTTGGTTGTGGGCGATGTGAGTGTCACCGCAAACGAGGCATCTCTTGGGGTTGTGCCTTGTGATTCGGTGTTGGGCACATGGGCCGCCTTAAGAAGTTAGTGTCATCTTCAAGGGTTGGCGAGTCTTGGAATTAAATTTTGTACCATGGGAGCAATCTTCACATGAGCTTCAGTTAGGGTACAATAAGTTGGTTATGGTGTAACTTGGAGTGCCAGAAAGACCCACCGTCCTAGAATGAATGTTGCAGTCGATCTAGGTAGGTGAGAGAAAGAGAAAGAGAAAGAGAGAGAGAGAGAGATTTGGAATTATCGTATACAAACAAAGTACCTTACATCCACCCAACATAAAAATAAAAAAATAAAAAAAAGCATGAAATAGTATGCAACCCAGAGGTTGCTTTTTGAAGTCGATTTGACAGCGGGATTAGGTTCAACCACTAACTTTCCATGTCCAATTTCTCTCATATCTGTCTAGAAAATGTGACCCTAATTTCAATGATTGTAGCTGAAGATTTGTATTTATTTATTTATTTATTTATTTTCCCTTTTTGGACAAATCCAACCGTATAGATGTTTGTAGGCTAGAGGTGAACACTCATGGTTCATATTTTAATCGTTGAAAATATATTGTGTAAGAGATTATAATAGGAATGTTAATAATGGTCTTGAGGGGTAGCAATTTAGAAATTAAATTAGGGTTGGTTGTTTGATCGAACCTCCGCTCAAATCATCTTCAAATGACAAAATGTTACCCTCATTAAAAAAAGGAGGAGGGGGGGGGGCAATACACCTACTCAAATCAACTCACAAATCTTGAAACCATTGCTTTGTGATTTTTTTTGAAAAGTTTTGCAATTTGAGGCAATGGTGCCATAATTTTCACATGCATTTACACTGACCAACACATGTGCAGCTAAAAAAATTAGTGGTAGATGTTTAGGATATGTTGCGTTTGAGTGTCATGCAAATTCTCAAATCGATTGGGAATCATTTGGCACATGAGGATCAACCCAAAAAAAATGTTTAGGATATGATGCCCCTCAATTGCGGAGGTGACAAATGTCAAGTTTTGGTTCGTCGATCGGTTCCACTGTAAACTAGATGAGAGAAAATTGGCATATTTGAATTAATCCAAAAATAGACAACTCTATTGAATTAAAATTGTCCACGTGGTAGGATATAGTAGACTTGAACATGAACAATAGGAGTAGTTGAAACGGTTAAGAAACCATCCAAACTAGTGTCAAAGGGTTGCATAGGACATTAAGGGTTAAGGACTTGGAATTAGTCTAGTCAAGGTCATTTGAGACGAAGCGACAAAAACCAATAGGGGGTCAAGGTTTTATGTTGGATGGATGAGAGGAGCGCATGTATACAATAGTTCCCTCTCTCCATATAGGTACACTACCTGTATTGATTGATTGATTGATTAGTAGATAGATAAATGTACACTCTAAACTCCTTGGTATCACACCTATGGCAACCAAAGTGCACATGATGTTATAAAGTTTTGTAGTGTTCACATGGATGTGTGATAATAGAGAATTAGTATAGCATGTGACATTATGGAATAACACAAAATGCAACATTGTGTTGTTGAAATTGATGATTTCATACTTGTGACACAAATTATCTTCCTGAGTTGCACAAATACGCAAAGCTTATGGTATGATCGGACAGTCCAAGAAGTCGAGAAACACTTTGTACATGACTTTGGTGCAAGATCCAACACGGAGCATACTGGTAAGATTATGAAGAGGGTGGTGGGGAGGATGAGACAATATTCAAAAGAGAAGAACTTTACCTTGATATGATTCATTTACATAAATTTATAGAATATTCCTCAATTTAGCAAAGAAGTTTGAAAGATGTCAACATGTAACTGGTCGGGACTTGGAAACACTAGGATCTTCACCGATTATGCCCAAAATCCTCCCCGGACACTAACAACCATGTATGCAAAATGGTTGAAACTTTGACTCATAGACCCCCATAAATGAGCATGTAATTTGGCACCACATCAACCCTCATGCAAAAATGATCCACTTTTTTCACGGACTAACCGACAATTATGAGGGACATAGATTTTGCCAATTTGAGCTCACCAAAATTCATCTCAAGAAACATACATGGAAAAGAAATATCAATATAAGATTCATCAACCAAATGCATACATGAATGCAACTCGCCTCAACTACCCTTTCATATTTCAAAGAGATGGCGTTGCAAAGGTCAACAAATTCTTCCATGTTGATATGGAGACAACCGACACATCAAATTCCCGACATAGACGAAACCCCAAGCATATGATGAAGAATTCCACTATTTGCTAAGAAGATATTTACAATATTCAAGAATTGGTGTACAAAAACAAACTTTGAAGTCATCACTATTGGCTACTGCATAAAATATTTCTTCTATATCCTCATTGGCAATTGATGGAAGTGTCCTACAACAATACCAATTCCGTGGTGCTCAGTCTCATATTCCCAACAACTCAACTTCTAAGGATATGTAGAAAGAAAAATTAACAGGGCTTGCATTTGAGATTTGTAAGTGATGACCTTCACAGTGAGTAATGCACACACATGTATGTCTTCAACTCCTTAAAGAGCTTCCCACATTGATGGATTGCATTACCGAGAGATGTGCAGCACAAGTGAGAGGGAGGAGACCAGGGATCATGATTAGGGTTTTAGAAGAAATCCTCACATGGGAAATCTACCATATCATAACATACGATCCATCTTCACATGTCAACCTCCCACTTGGCCTTTCCAGGCAGTGTGGTAGATCATGCACTAATATGTCAACAAGTGGCATAAGAAAAAGAAGAAGAAGACACTCCACATATTGAGACGTGGCACAATTCGAGGGTGTGGGTTGACTTCTCAGGTGGTTTGCATTACTGGCATAACATGTGATATAAGGAAAAAAATATGATAACAAGGAGTGAGATCTGAACTAAGAACATCCATTCCCTAGGGTTTTGGGATATTAGAGAGTGGGTGACATTATAAAGGTTGATATTATGGAGTTTTAAGGTGTACATGCAATTGAAAAAAGTTTGCAAATTTTATGATTACAAGTGTTTTGACCCTTTCAAGAACATTCTAGAAAATAATATAAAGAAAATCATCTGGAAGGTTTTTGTGTGACATCTTGAGACCCAAAAGGAGCCTCTTGGACTTTTATGGGCTGACTTCTAAGTGTCCAAGAGGTCCCATTTGGACCTCTCCTTCCACAAAAATGTGCGATTGACCTACAATACATGCTTCCATTTCTAACCAATTGTGTAAAAATAATTCTATCCAAAATTTAATCCTTCACACTTTTTGTAACTAACTGATTGGGTAATGTATTATTATTCTTATTCTTATTAAAGACTCAAGCTCAAATAGACACATCTCTCTCTCTCTCTTCATGACACAAGAAATTGCACTAAATTAAGTTTCAAATGGTAAACAAAAAAAAACCATGATTATGAGACTTGATGAGAGTTGTGGAATTGTCTACACAAATTAAAGAGGCCCATTATGAGTCTTGAGATGTCGTATGGAGGTACTTAAGGTTGCTTCTTGCTATTATTCATTGAGAATATTGAAAGCGAGCCTTAACATCAATACAAACATCAATCATAGAATGATACACACACATTTGTAAAACGAATTGACGAATTTGGACTCGTATGAATGATCTAGATTCATACTCACATTCAATATCCTTTGCCCACATTGTTGTTACTCTACATGAGCATTTTCTCTTCCTCTTTGAAGTAGGTTCTCTTAAACCGGATTGTCAATCTCATAGACAAAGTAAAATTTCGACGGTGTTTCTTATTAAGGACTCGTACAAGCTTATTGCGTGCGTGGCCGGCCTAGAAATGTATATCGGTGCCTTTAAGGCTTGGGGTTAGGCTTTGGAGAGTCGAATCTTTGGAGGATCCTTTAACATGGGGCCTCGATATTGCTTTGGCCTTAGTCCTAGTAATTAAACTGCCAAATCGCCACTTTCCTTCATTCTCTTGCCTTCTATTTGTGGGGTGCTCTTGACTCATGCGCGTGTCAACTGCAGCCTTTGTGTCAAGAAAGTTGCCTTTTGCAGAAAAATGATGTGTGGAAGTGACAGCCTTTTGGGCTTACGTTTTGTCGTGAAGTTGGAAAGCAAGGGCCACTACACTAAATATCCGATTTAAGTGTGGCCCACACCGTGTTGATCATCACCCCCCCCCCCCATGTTAAACCTTCAAAAAGCGCAAGTGAAATCTCTTCATAAATGACTAAAAAGGTCTATCCCCAATTCAACATCTTATTGAAGAAAACAAATGCGTACTTTCTATGGTAGACATGACCACCATATGGATGGCATCTTTGTGACGTTGTTAGGATTGTTGAAAACCACAATTCATCCATCCGTGTGTCTAAAACAGAAGATTATAACGTAAGACATGTACATTGTTATGGCCATGCAGAGACTGTTGTCTGAAAGAAAAAGAAAGAAATGATCCTACTCGACTTTTAGGGGTTGGTTGTCTTGAAATCGTTGGGTGGCAAATAGGGAGGGTGTCATATGACACTTGGTGATGCTACATGACAAAGCATGAAAACCATTCTAACTAACAAAAGGCACATCAATTGTGATGTCATATTAATCTGGATGTTTAGTGAAATCATCCTAAGTCGCCATCATTACATGTCTTTTCCTCTTTGAGATGTCACCCCCCCCTTTTGGTTTGTGGATAGTTCATTTTAATTGGGTCCCCTAGGGGGTGGGCTGTTCATTGGAAACTTGAATGACGTGCATGGGTGGCTATGAAATAAAACCCCCTGCATATACGAGAATTTCATAAAGAAAAACAAGTGTATACATACTAACGGCATGCTAGAAAGTGGATTCATGTATTTATACTGAGTTTTTCAATGTATTGTAATAAATGCCTCCATTACATGTACAAAATATAAATCATGAATTAAATAAACATTTCTCACATATAAATGCACTTTCCCTTTCACTTTCCAATAAGAAGGTTATTGAATCATTTTTTCATTCATAGTATGTAACTCAACGATTGCATCAAGCAAACAAAGACAATAACATAATAACTTCTCCACAATCCAAAGAAACTCAAGGGAGCCCATGAGCCTTCACTTGTAAAAGCCTAAAAGCCTAATGCAAAGCCTATCAAGAGACAAGGTAGTCATTAAGGACTATTACCGTATGACAACAATGAATGAAAACGTGAATTGGATGGAACTAGCCATCTATTGTCATTTTTTCCTCTAAACCCTAGAACCCCCTTTTGTACATTTATCTTTACTTCAACATTCTTAACAACCTCTTTAAATGTACACACTAGATTTTTTATTTTATTTAAAAAAAAAACTCTCCCTTATGTATAATATGTGCGCTAATCCCTCAAATAATACCCCTTCTTACTCTCATGTTAGTTCATACATGGTATGAAAAGTCCACCCCATGAGTTGGGTCCAACCATACCAATTCAAAGTTGTCCAGTATGTTAACCTTAAATGCTAATTCAACAAGTAACTTTTTTAGTTTTTTAATGTGTTATGTTATAGTTGATTGAATTTCATCCCATGTAATATTTGAGGATGTGGAGGGGGGGGGGGGTCCCATTTCAAACATGAAGCATCTAAGCCTTGACCAACATCTTGGACTTGGATCTCCTATCTTTGACAAGGTTTGCTTTGTGTTTGGAGATTGTTTCCTTTTGAGACATCTCCCTAACGTAATGCTTTGTTCTCAAGTGAATTTGAATATGGTGAGGTTGCACTTAGTGGTGCATTTCTTTTTTATTTATTCTAAAACACACATTTTTAAATGCATTTTAAAGTACTCAACAAATTTTGAGGCATTTTTAATGTTTTTTATCATAAATTCACGACTATAGTCAGTCCAGGCCAATAGGGCAAATATAAACACGCTCAACTTTGCCATTTGTTCCATATTACCATATAGCATTAGTACATTTAAACTCAATGGCAGTGTCTGAGCCTTGACTGTTGCCACACGAACTGACAAATACTAGAATACATAACGCACCACATGGCACACTGGACAAGTCGTGAATGATGGTTTGCATTCACAATGTCTTCATTCTTGGATCAATACTTGGGCGGAGAAGAGCTCGAAGAATTGATCTTAGAAGAGGGGAATGTTTTCGACAATGATTTGCAATAAAGGATCTCACAGATTGATGTCTTTGGTGATTTTCAATTAAAAAAACATTTTATAGTGCCGCCTCTGACCTCTAGAATAAAAAATGCAACAGTAGTTGCACTTCACGCACCTTTACATACAACCAGAGAATACAACAACAACAACGACATTGATGGTTGTAGTTTATTTTCTTTGTCTCTATTTTTAGCTTGATATATAAAGAGGAATAAGGTGCATTGAAAATGACCACAACCACCAACACTTCTCTTTAGGTAGACGTACCTAACACATCAAGAATAAGGACACCTATATTTGGGTGGTGCATCATTAGGTGTGGATCTAAGGACGGACACCAAAAAGATATGTGTGTGCAAGAGATTGGATCACATACGCAAAACATGCTGACCATTCTAGGCCCGATAGTCAACATGATAGGAAGGATCTATATATGACCGCTTAATGAGCACAAGAATCTTCACTTTGATAACGAATGAGATATCCATATGAGCTCCAAACCTATGGGCAAACGGCACGATTTGAATTTGTTTATCATCATCTCACACTAATTGTGTATTTGATATCCTACAAGAAGTGGGTGCATAGAGAAAGTGTTGAAGAACACAAGTCTACCTTACTTCATCAACTTCAATATAGGCGTAGGTAGTTGAGGCCAATGGGTGGACTTCTTCATTGGAAACCTAAATGATGTGTGTGGGTCACTACAAAATTAAACCCTCTATCTACAAGAAGTTTACAGAGAAAAACAAATGTGTACATACAAATGGTAGGCTAGAGAATGCACTCGTGTATTTATACTAAGCTTTTCAATTTAATGTAGTAAATGCCCTCCACTACGTATACAAAATAAAAATCATCAATAAAGTAGGCCTTTATTGCATACACTTTCAACTTCTAATTAAAATGTCATTGAACATTTTTTTATTCATAGCATGTAAACTCAATGATTGCATCAAACAAACAAAGATAAGAGCACAATAACTTAGCCTTAATCCGAAAAGAAACTCAAAGGAGCACATGAGCGCTCAAAGAGCCTCCAATTTGTAAATACCTAGAACCCTAATGCAAACCATGCCAAGAGACAAGGTAGTCATTAAGGACTATTACCGTATGACAATAATGGATGGAAATGTGAATTGGATGAAATCAACACATCTAATGTTAATTTTTTCTCGAAACCTTAGGGGCCCCTTTTGTACATCTGCCTTTACTTTAAAAACATTAATAGCCTTTTTAACTGTACACACTAGAGAGAAATAACACCCTAACGTGAGTGTGAGAAGGGGTTTTGTTTGAGGTATTAGTGTATATATTATACACAAGGGAAGTTGACGATAGTCGCCATGATGTTTGTATTTTGGTTTGCTTTCTTTGAATCTCTTTTGTTTGTGCTTAGCATGTGGGATCAAGAGAGAACTTCAAGGCCAACACATGGTAGAGGGGTTGTGGGAGAAAATTACTCTTAGACAAAGTCCACTAGGATCCCATTGGCACAATCAGCATCTCCTCAACTAGATAGATAGAAACTCCAATCCCTTTTAAGGGGTCGGCGTGAATAAAGTGTCTGTTCGTAATGCCAATGACCCGATGCCCACCGGACAAGGGGACATTGGGACAATATTACTCTCCCCTTTCAAGGATGGACACTATAGTGACACACTATACAAGTTCCTAGCTAGCCACTAGTGCCTTGAAGATACTGGACATGGTATCCCCCCAAAGGGCTTTGAGGTACCCATACAACAAGGTCCAAGGACCCCCCACCATAGTTGGGTGGACTAAGGTGGTGAGCACCACGCCGGCATGGGGAATAGAACCCACAACCTCCTCATTGGGGGCCATGAGCCCTAACCACCAAGCCAAGGCCCATGGTGCCTTCTCCTCAACTACAACTACCTTGTGTGTGAACCGGGAAAAAGATGTAGTCGTGCTTGAAGGTGGACTTGGATCACAACCACAACCTCTTGAAAACGGGCCTTACATTTGGTTGTTGTGTCTAAGGGAAATGGGTCCTAAGTGGCTCATTTGTTAATCAGGCTCTTAGATGTGATTGGTATGTGGTTCGGTGAGGATCAAAGAGCAAATATCATAAAGACTTATGCTTAAAAGAGATCAAACTATGTCTTCAACTATTAATAACTACTCGACACTCAATAGGGAACATAATTGAGAGGACCCATGTATCCAATTAAGAAATCAACAAACATGCACTCTTAATAACCATAACTGAATAAAGGGAGGTCTGATTTTCAATCCGGTTTTGCTTATGTTTCATCGCAAATTTGTGAATGCAACACGAGTTTTGTTATGTAAATCTAATCAGTTGAAGTTGGAGAACATGAAAAACAAACCAAATAACACCACATACCTTAAATTTGTAAAAATTAATTTGATTAGTTAAAAAGTATTTAAAGTAATTCTATGTTCATCCGTTTAATTCCCATGTTAGTTTGGTTGGCTTTTTGTCCTACAAGGACATCTCTGACTCATATTATGGGAGAAGACTTCCTAAAAACAACGACAAGACAAAGTGTGTCCATATTGATATTCCATTCAAAGATAGAGACCTTGAACATGCAAAATCGCTAAGCCATTTGGAAAAATCACTCTAGGATAATTTATTCAAAGTGGATGGACGATGATTTGGAGTCATAGGCAAATCGAGAAGTTGAGGAAAACGGGGTTCTATGTAATATTTAAGATACATTATAAGACATAATGGATACAATAGGCACCTTTAAAGTTCATCACCAAGTGCAAATGATTTCCAATATTTATGTTCCCATCGAAGCACTATCAAAAGTTGTTAGATTACTTAACTTAGAAATCATGATTCATAACTGGTTGTAGGGGTGTATAAGGGCCACTTCACACATGAGCCAAGAGCCGTGACCTTGTGATGGTGAGGCCCCTTGATTCTCATCCAAAGGCCGTACCATGGGTGTTGGGAAAGCCATTTTATGTAGTCACGGGCCCTCAAGCACAGTGTGAAGTGAGAATGGACCATGTTGCGGGACCGTTGCATATTTTGTTGGCGGAAAAAGAGGGGAGGATCTGGTTTAATATAATATGTCTCGAACTCTATAAATTTAGGAGAATTACTTGGTGGTGTTTGTATGTCTTGGAATCTGTTCTAGAATCTGCCTTGCAATCTGTCATGAAATCTGTCATGTTGGAATTTTTTTTTAAAGTCATGGTCTCCCGGAAATTGTGTCAATTCCACCTCTTGGAGGTGGGCCTGACGCAAATTCCAATAGACCATGCACCCTTATGCACAACCTGCCATGTAGGACTCCATGTAGACTTTTCATCCACAAACTTATCTTTGGGTCTTTAGGCTTTCACCTCCTAGTGTGAAGTGAACTTGGACGGTCTCCGCCTTTTCGACCAATGAGAGCTCTTACATTGACATGGTCATGGGCGTTCAACCTTGTGTGTGAAGTGACCCTAAGCTTAGTTGGGTAATGAGGAATATGCAAGAAAGAAAGAAAAGAAAAAAGAACGTCAACGTTTGTTTTACACTGACATGTGATGTCCATTCTCTACCTCTGGTTCATGTCCGCATGGTCATGAGGGGCAAAGGTGACTCAATAACAATTTTCACAAGTGGACTAAGAAATGTGCATTTTGATTAGTGGTTATCATTTGCAATGGGCAACGTGGTCCCCCTAGTCGATTATTCAATTTGAGAAGATAAACACCATACATATTGAGCATCTTACAACAACAATACCTGAGGTAATTATTGTGACAACATGAATATGCTCTTAACAACATTACAATGATCCCTTCACTAGAGTCAAATTTATGGACTAGTTTTCGAGATAACCCATGTTTGTAGATTGCCCAAAAGAAAACCACCTATGTATGTCCAATGAAGTGTGACTTTGTGAATGGCTCTATTCTTCGCGAACTTGTAGTAAGATGTATGTGTTTTGGCTGATGTGGAGGTGGAACCCACACTATCCCTCCCTTGAGTCGCATTCATTGATTGATCCCATTGAATTCCTTTTCGGCCCACATTTCGTCCATTGAAATGAAATGAAATTGATTTTAAATCCAGGAAGCCAAAAGGGCGATGGGATTGAAAGTACTTTAGGTTGGTTTCAAACTGGTTGTTTCCATGGAGTGGTAGAGTGCAGTAGCCTTCGTGAGATAGAGGCTGATGGCAACCTGATGGTCCGATTGAAAGAAAGGTTCGAGGTTCTCTAGTACTGCATTCTTAAATAATGATGGAAACTTATATCTGATGAGGTTATAGTGGGGACACTCTCACACAACGTGTACCTCATTTTCAACTGCATTATATGAGTAAAAGTGGTATAATCTATTGTTTATGGAGATAGGGATAGTCGATCACCGTCCCATTTCAATAGCAAGTCTATGATTTGAGGTGCGGTAAGCAACGATGATCTTGCATTGAGATGGTGTCAATGGTTGCTACAATTATTATTCACTTTTGTATATGAGGTCATCCTTGAGTTGGAGGTAACCTAGTTTCTTTCCATGAGATGGAAAGAGTTCCACTCTTTAGCAAGAAAAACCTCCTTGATATCATTAGGTGAGATTTTTGATGTGGTTGGGTTGTCATGCGTATCCCAATGAAGTTCATCCCATGATGCTTTCCACATGGTTGTCAATTTGTGCTAGGTGTTAAAACTCTTGTTTAGCAAAATGTTGAGAAAGTGAGGTTGCTTGATTGATTGATAAAGAGGAGGGTAGGTGGACAACCCTTGTTGAAAACCCGTGGTGAGCTTAAGAGTGTTCTATGGGAAGGTCTCCAATTTTGGCCAACAAAATATGATAGATTGTCGAAGAACCCACTTTGATGTGAGACATTGTAAAGATTCTTCAAGCCCTTCTCAAACCCTTCCAATGAGAGTTTTCCAAGTCACCTTCTCAAATTTCAGACCACATGTGAAAGTTAGACGCACCAAAGCCTTGAATAAATGGCGATTTGTAATGCCTATACAAAGACAAAATTAGAAAATCAAATCATATTGAATGGTCATTTAAACGTATAAATATGAAAACAAAAAATCACTTTTATGGGTTAAAAGTGGGCTGGAACCACAACTCAATCACAACGGTAGTTGTGGGTACAAACACTCTTAGTGTTATTTAAGGCAAGCGGGTCTTAAATGGACACTTTTCTCTCTATGCCCACTTCTTGTAGGATATGAAACATGCAATTAGTCCAAGATGATTAGCATACCAAATCATGCCCATAACCACTTTCCTCATATATGTTAGAGTTTGTATAAACATCTCATTCATTGATAAATTGAAAACTCTCTTAATTAATAAACGATCATGTAGGTCCAATCTATTTTCAACAAATGTATTTTTTCTTTTTATGTTTGTTTCTTAGATTCACATCCAACCCTAAACCACTCAAATGTAGGTGTCCATTTAAGATTAGAAACCGAATTAAGCACATCTTCCTTAATGTATGGTTGTAGTAATTAAGGAAAGGAGAGTAGGGCAACGTGGCATTGGATGAAAAGTCTGGGGATGTAGGGTCGGAAAAATATGTTCGTCGTCGACGTGTGACAGCGGTGACCTCGTCAGAAGAGTTCTCATCCACCAGGAGGACCTCGTCAACAGAGGTGCATTTCATTCAACTAACGAAGTTCATTCATCCAGAAAGTGGCGGGGAAGAGCAGGGCTGCGTCGCAACGGGACGAAATACTTATTGAGCTCGCTTTGGCACTCCGCGGAGAGCTTAATAAGATTGATCATGGCGGATTGGTGGATTGAAGGGCTTCGGCGGCACTGCAGGGTAGCGTGCAGTAGTTTTCCTCCCCTTCATCACGATTCGCGTGAGGAAGAAGCAAATAGAATGGCTAAATTTCGCTAAATTTCGTTGCAACGGGGCCGCACAATGATCGAGTCCGACGGTGCGGGAATTGGAATGGTCGGTGACCAGATCGTTAAGTCTAGACGGATCTTAAAGAAGTCACTGATCATAAGAGGTTCAGCCTTGAGTGAGTTGGGAGATTTACACTTCTCTTACATGCCTTGTTAGTCGGAACAACATTTTCTTGATATTTTGGAGGGAACATGGAAGGAAAGAAGATCGGAGAAACAGAGCAGCCAGCGGGGGGTGATAATCTGGAGTTGAACATTGTGGAAGTTACCTGTGCGGGGTGAATTCATCTCTTGATAAATGAAGGGAAGAAACTGCATGATGCTGAGAAAGCTGTTTGAAAACAGCAGCGAGGACACAGTATAATTTGTGAATGTATCTGGAAGATTAAGCTAATACGTTGTGCATTTAGCACGAGGAGCCCGAATGTGAGGAAGTAATTACTTCAGTAAAGATGTTTGATATGTGCCACCGAATTCCGAACATTACAGCGTCGTCGGTGGTCCCTGATGAATATTCCTAAAACAACCGCATTCCGGAGATGGTGCTTCCTTCCATCTTATGACCTGTCGGAGCAATGTTGAGGTGCCCCGCTCCTATAGGGTATGTCAAAAAGTTATGGCCTAAAAGAAAGATTGAGCCTTGGCGTCCACGTGGTCATTCGAAAGAAACCTCCCAAGGATCGCCAAAAGGTACCCGGGCTAGCTAGGAAACAATTTTAAAATCCTCCGAAAATAATGCAACCAGCATGCGTTAATCTTTATTTAGACTTGCAGGTTTGAAACTGCAAAAGCAGATCAAGGGGAGAACACAATCTCGCAGTGGGAGGATTGGGGCAAGATTTACCCAAGGATGTTCTAAGGAGAAAGTTACACCGAATTGAGTAACAAGGGTTAAGCTTATGGCAAAGACAGATCATTAAAAGCATTGGAAGGAGTATAGTTGAAAAGTTAAGATCTCTATTATCTTGAACTTGAGTTGCGGAAGTTCAGGCAAGGGTGCTGAATGTTTAGAGTACTGGATGGCCATTTGAAGTTTTGAACAGGTCAGTGGTATATATTAAATTATCTATTTGTTTGCTGATGATGGAGGCTGCGGGTCAGTATCTGTCAAAGTGGACTGATTATTTACTTCAGGTTTGAGAGGAGGTGATATCGATCGATGGACCAATATTGGATATGTACTAACTTAGTACCAGCCAGTGAAAAAGTTGGCGAATGCATCAGGCGTTGGCTTTTTGGCCTTCTGTCTCAAAAGAGATCCCACGAAATGAAGAAGAAGAAAGGGTTGGCGAATGCACAGTAAATCGATGAGAGAATGATCACCTGGCGTAACAATTAGATCAATATTCTCCTTGCCAGGGTTGAGCAACAGTAAAGTAAGGAAGGCCAGTAAGGAACGGGTTCTACTCAAGGCCTGCTTGAAGGCCTTAAACAATCACTATAAGAACCAGAATCATTCCAGGCGCATGGAAGGCACGGCGCATTATACGGGACGACGCACCTCTCTCTTTGGTCAACTTCCAAGGTGATGAAGTCCTCCGTGCAGATTTGATACTGCATAATCTTCGCAATATTGTTTGGGCGCAGCTGGCCTCTCTGGCAGCTTTGCCACATCTTCTACTTCACACACTGCAGCGTTGCTTGGTAACAGATATAAAAGACTTCCTAGAATTATGCTTCTCGGCTTCACTGCATCAAGTGAAGCCGTGAAGACAAACAAGAAAGAAACACCGGGCATGTTGCCAGATCGCTGCATCCGCTATGGCGGATGTGAAGCTTCGTGAATATACTTGTATCATTACCATGGCTATCACTTAACAATTGTTTTGCATGTCTTCTCTCAATAGATCGAATTTAGCGATGGAGCAGTCGATTGCCCTCTTGTCTTTCGTGATCAGAGTTGGCAGCCAATTCTCTTTGAACGGTCAGCCTTTCTATGTCAACGGATGGAACTCGTATTGGTTCATGGTGGAGGCTGCGGACGCGAGCACAAGGTCGAGAGTCGATGATGTTTTGGCAGCAGGAGCTTCTCTTGGTCTCACTGTGTGCCGCACCTGGGCCTTCAACGATGGTACTTGGCAAGCTTTGCAGGTGTCGCCTGGCAACTACGACGAGAATGTATTTCAGGTGACCAGGCTTTCGACCTCGCATCCTGGATTTATGTGATGGTTTAAGTCATTCATTGCAGGCTCTCTCTGTGTCTCTCTCTCTCTGTGCCTTAAATCAATTAATCTCGATGTAGTGGACGAAGTCAAGCATTCGCAAAATTAATAGTCGGTAATTGGTCGAATTGTCGCTGTCCCCCCTTCCGCAATCCATCGTTGTCAGGTCCCACGGCCTCTTGCATCTTTCTTTCTTTGTTTCCTCAATGTGACAAAACATCTGAGAGAAATTTCTGAACTTATGTAATCTGTATTAGTTTTCTGTATTCATCGCAGCTTTTTTCTTCCATCTGGATTCATGTAGCTTTGATGCTGCAGCGAAAACTTTGCTCATCTATTTTCACCATGGTTTCTCTTAAATGAGAAACTGTCTACTTTAGTCTGCAGTTTCTAATCTGTTCGACTCGTTCTAGTTTAACCCTCTTACACGTAGTTCTGCTTTTACTGTCAGAACACTTCTGCATTGCAAATTGGGACCTATTAAGAATATTTCGCTTGTTCCTATGCATCGTACTGGCACGCACTTGCTCGTTCGCTCGAATCCGGAGCTCCTCGGACTTCATTCTCCATTGTTAGTTGTTTCTATACTTCAAGCGAATCTTGTTGAATTCCAAAAATGAACTTATTCCAGCGTAATATGTGTCAATGAGTTTGCCTTTTTAAATATCCATGTAGAGAGTGAGGATATTAGCTACAGAATATTTTATATTGGAGATAAGAACGCTTGTCAATTTTTTAATATGTGACTTCTGGCGCGGTGACGAATGGTTCTGGATTGTGACCTAATTGCTGTCACTGTTCTATAGTATTGGCGTAGGCAAGCTTGCAACTGGGAGGAAACGCACTAATGTATTTCCCACATGCAATTTTAGGTCTTCGAGATTTATCCACCTGACGAAATTTTCTCACATTGTAGCTTAGCGAAATAATGTGTTGAGTACTTGGACACATGGTTGTGCTGAATGCAGGTGCGAGAACTGAAAGAGACCCCAAAGCATTCGGTACTACGTATATTAACCCACATCTCAAGATTTATGTAGAATAAAATCTGCTCAGATACTCAAATATGTAACGTCGATACAATATTGGCGAATGCCAATTTCAAGGTTGTCATGACAGGCCCTTGAAGGGTTCGAGTTAGACTTTGATTCCTAGAATCACATTCCAAGTACTAATTATATATCGTGTTATGATTTGCTGCTGCAGGCATTGGACTACGTGATTTACAAAGCTCAAAGTAACGGGGTCAGGTTGTTGTTGAGCTTGGTCAACAATTGGAAGGATTTCGGTGGTAGAGCTAAATATATTTCATGGGCTCAAGCGGCAGGAGAGAACGTTACCACTGACGATGACTTTTACACCAATGCAGTATGCCGTCAGTTCTACAAGGATCATATCAAGGTATGTACAAAAATTCTAGACTTCATAGATTTTGTCCTCATACCCCATCTATAAAAAGTTATATGGGTGAACCTGGTCACTTATTGGTATATGAGTACTGCGGACATGCTGTGATCTTATTACAGGGAGCAGCTCTAGGGCACGGAATAGATATACTAGGACAATCATTATTCCTGCAATTACTATTCCTTCCCTGCATAATGCATCTGTTTTCATACATTTATGCCCCCATGTATCCCATCAATTGGCAGGCAATTTTGACAAGAGTAAATACATTTACCCAAGTGGAGTATCTTAATGACGCTACCATCTTTGGCTGGGAGCTTATAAACGAGCCTGAATGCAGTTCGGATCCTTCAGGAAATACTTTGCAGGTACAGTGTGGTTCTTGAAGATTTTTCCTTTAGGTTGTCTTTGTTAAAGTAGCGAAGTCATTCTGAAAATGCTCTTCTCAATGATGTGCATCTCTTATAATAAAGAACATTGGTGATGTATATTTGATCAAACAAGTCTATACCCAGTAGGATATCAATCTGCCTGAATGAAGCGTCTTCATAAAGGACATGTTTGAAGTACATTACCCATCATACTTTATATATGGTTGAGTTTTAGATGATGGACAACTGATTGAGTTCTGCAATCATATGTCTTCTCTACACTAGGCATGGATCGAAGAAATGGCAACGTACGTGAAGTCTATTGACAACAATCATCTCTTGACTGTTGGTGTGGAGGGATTTTATGCATCAAACAGCAAGGGTACCTCAAGCTCGAATCCGAACAGTTACTCCGGTACACTGGGCACAGATTTTGTCCTAAATCATCAGGCATCCGGGATTGATTTTGCAACGGCACATGCCTATCCTGATGCTTGGTATGTTGATTTCTGTCGTTCATATTTAGTGCCCTAAGCATGTGAATTCTACTGTGTTAAACACAGTCACACAATTTTGAGCAATTTTTTGTTGTAGTATCTATGTTCAAATTAGCTTATTGGTTGAAGCACCCAAGTACTTCGTGATATGCACAACGTCTACCCTCGGTTCTTTGTTTAACTTTCTGAATGCCTTTGTAAATAAACGTGAGTAAACATCTCATGTAGGATCTATACTATTCACCCAGATTAAAATGTTGGCTTATATAGAATTCATCTGAATACACCACGTTTATAAGATACCCTTTTGTATTTGAATACTACCTGAAACGGACTCGGTATCTGTAGGTTATCGACACAAAATGTTGAAGACTACCAGACGTTCTTCCAGAGTTGGGTAGACGCTCACATCGAGGATGCAGGAACTATTCTGGCCATGCCGGTGCTCTTCACAGAATTTGGTCTTTCAAGTAAGAAACCTGGATATACAACCACCGCCCGAGATTCGTTTTACAAAATTGTCTATGACAGAATCTATGCATCTGCACAAATCAATGGAGCTGGAGCAGGAGCCCTTCTATGGCAATTTCTTCATACTGCCATGACCAACTGGGACGATGGTTACGGAGTTTACCCCCTCGAGTGCTCTTCCATAACTGAGTTAATTCAAGCGCAATCATCAAGAACGCAGATGTCTTTTGAATCCTCATGTTGTTGGCCGCAGGATAATAATACGTCCTCGCCACACAGACATAGTATCACAAAGATATTGAAGGGCGTGTTTACTCATATCTTCAAATAAGGTACGACCACAGATTTGTGCTTATGATCTGCACATAACCTGGATCAGTACATACTCAGTGTTCAGGCTTCAGTTTGTCAATACATTGTGTGCAATCTAATGTGGAGTGGTTTCACATGTGCCAGTTACGAAGGTGTCTCGGAGGTTTGTGCTCGCTACAATAATGGCCCGATGGTGGACACTGCATGAAGAAGGCCATTTTCCCAAAACTAACATCTAAGTTCTTCCGGTGGATAATAAGGAATTAGTGTGCGTTCTTGTGGCGCATGGAAGGCCAACAAGGACGAGATGAGAATCGACCAAGTATCATATCTTCTCCTTCCTTCTGAGGATGGTGACTAAATCTGCTCCGCTCTATGAGAGCATGATTTAGATTGTAAATAGGATGAAGGTGATTGCTGTATCTTGTATTCTAGGACTAGAAATGCTGAGGTATTATCTTCAATTATGTTATATAGGATCAAAACTTTGTACTGTCCGAACGTGTTCTTCAGGTTCATGACGATTATTATATGTACTTTCACAATGTTGTAAAAGTGTGTTAAAGGTGAATCGTTTCTTCTCACAGTATGCTAGTTACGTGTAAGTATCTTATATTCCATCCTCCACAATACTTTACATTATAGATCAGCCAGGAAATAATCTTTTCCCGTACCGGTAGTGCTTATGTTTCAGGTGGATTCCCAGCCATCACCACGTTCCAGTTACATGTGAACAGATGGAGTGAGATTCTCTCTCGAAAACCCCTAAAATAATTTCTGTATTGCAAACCAATCCCACTTATTGATCTAAAACTGTAAGTTATTATGCCATTGCAGGCATTTTCCTTCTCCAGGCACAAATTTCCTCTCCAGTAGCCAAAAAAACTGTGTATCTAATGCCTTTCACAATTTGCCATCATCCATCTTAACCGACAGTATCCAAACATCCTCAACGTTTTAGCTGATGAGGTACATGAACTCTGTGCAGATGTAATCTAAGGTAGAGGGTGTTAAAACCAACATCTTACCCAAAACCAACACCTATAAACATCTCCCAGTTGTCAACAATCTACTGCCTTGAACCGTTTCCCATGTGTAGGAGTGTCCGGGTCCATGTAGCAACAATTTTAGGTGTCATTAGTGCTGCCACCTCATAGCGGCCTCCACTCTATCTCAGGTTGGTTCAAGGTGGGTTTAGGGTGGCTTGTCAATGCATGTTCTAGTCATTCTATATGCGGGGGGACATTTCTAGCTATTCTATTCACAAAGCCAAGGAGGTAGGCCCACAAACCACAAAGGAAGTCGGTTCTAGGCATAAAGAGGGTCAGTATGCAATATGCAAGGTGACGGTTTTGCAAGCGAATTGGGTGGGATCGTGGAAATGACCATGTGGCTTTGTGCACCGTTACTAGTTGGGCTTTGAGATAGCTTGGGTCTAATACCCAACTATGTTGTGTTGGTTCTAGGCAATCTTGTGTTGATTTGAGGCAATGAAGGCCGAGTTCCTCATCATATGCAAGGTCGTCATGCATGCAGCATATGGATTGGTTTAAGGAAGCTAGTGGTTTCAACTTTGAATATTCATCAAATATTCAATTGAGGCTAAAAGTATTTCTTCTTTCTTTCTTTATACCTATGTTTAGCCCAAAGGCTAATATATTCATATATTATTTACATCAACCACATAGCCATGTGTATGTGCAATAGCTCTTAAGTGTCGGTTTAAGCATCCTCTACCTTATATTGCATTGCATGGAACGCACTACATTCGAGATGCATTGCTTTCGTTCCTATCATACGATCTATCGCGGTGTCCATTTCGAGAGCTGGTAGACGTTCATGGGAGAAATTTCGGAAGTTGAACCCCGGAAAAGTTTATTAAAGAGGATCACGTTGACGGCCTCCGTCGGGTGGTAAGGGTCCCAGAATATGTAAGTTGAGCGATTTTTGCAGAGAGAGCCGAAGAACGGATTGCATGGTAGCTGTCCCTTGTACATTCCAGCTCCGCAACACCCTTGGTTTGCGAATGCGAAACCTGTCACATGTATCCACAGTAGAAAATCAGCTCCCTCCATTGTTTTGTTTATGTTCACTAAGGATGCATTTCATTGTGCAACGATTGTACCTTGCGACGCTGGGTTATTGATGAGGTTCAGAAGCGATGAGTACGAGTCGCCGTATAGGAACATGGCGCCTGGCAGTGCTTTGGTGAGTTCGGGCAACATGAGTTTCAAGGCCGAATTAAAGCCCTCTGCCATTTGGTTGTCGAAAGCCACGCATTTCGACGAGTTCGCCAAAGCTAACCTGTTCGGGATGCAACCAAAAGGTCCCACATTGCATACCACTATCTTTCGAGCACCAGAGTTGTAGAGTTTCTGCATGCACCACAGCAACAAAGTTGCTTGCTGTCACTAGGTGTTTCTTATTCCATGGCTTTTTTTTATCCAAATTTGGCGGTCAACAGTTACTCCGAAACCAATTCCGGTGCCAATTGGTGCCTCAAAACGAGCTCTTTTGAGATAAAAATCTTGGGGTATCAGGGACAAGGAAACTAAATCAACGGAGCATACCGTGAGCTGGGTTTTATACACCGAGACAAGGTATTTGTGAAACTGGGCTGGGGTGTACAAGGCTGCCGAAGATGAATTCGGCATTAGGTAGTTGTAGAGGTAGTCGTTGCTACCGTGCTCGATCATAAACAGTGAGTTGTGGAGTAATGTAGTAGCCTGCGTTTCTCCCAGGATGGCGCCGAGCTCAATCACCGTGCTCTGGAAGTAGGAGAGCTGCATATTGAATGACAATCGCTCGAGCTGCCATGACGTTATTGGTTCAAAACAGTAAATATAAGCCAACGACAAACTTTCCGATCTGATCCTTTCTGTAAGAGAAATTTTCCGGCTTTACTGTTTTAATTCGCCGACCATCTCAAGCCCACTCTATATACTGGACATGTACTAAACCTGACTTAAACGTAGACTGCAGAATAGAATAGTTCCTTGAGTGACTAAGTTTCAGTGACTTAAATATATTCAGGATTGGACACTCTCTAAGAATTGCAGCAAATGTACGTGACTTTATATGCAATTATTCTGTACATGTCAAGGGGACACAGGTCAAGGGACACAGGTCATTAGTAATTACAGATTGAGAAATTTGGAGGTTTGAATCAACTTTAGCCAGTCGTTAAACTCACGAGTCTCATATTGCAGGGGGGAAACGCATTTGACATAGAGGGGATAAGCCTTCCACTTGTAATGGATCTTAGAGCCCAAATGTTGCAATTCGTTTATTAGGGGTTCCCGGATAGCTTTTCAAGAAATAAAGGATACAGATACACGGTGGGAAGGGCGAACTGCAAACATCACAACATAGACGTTGAAACTCAAGGCTTCCCAGAATCGAGCAGAAATTCCTCTAGAGTGCCGATTACATGAAGCAGAGGACCACCAACGATGTTCAGGTGTGTTCAAGAGCAAGCAATGTGATGCAACCACGAAAGTTTAGGTATACTTTAACTCACGTAATTGGCTCCGCTCTCATCAAGAAGACCGCCAGCGCCAGACGCGTAGTTCACCCCCTGTAGAATGGCTTTGCCGTGGGAGGTGGGAGCCAGATATGGTGGCGGATATGGTAGACCTATGGCATCAGCTGCCAAAAAATGAAAGCACCACTCAATTTGTGGGTTGTAAATTTCAGCTAAGGTATGTGCCCCTATCGTGGGCATTTTCAACTCTAGACATTTCTGGCTGTTGAATCGGCTCGGGAATTGTCTCTTCCAGTTAGCAATTTGTGAATCACGAATATTGTCATTTCAAGTTTCACAAAAAAACGTTAATCAGATTCAAGATGAAAAATTTATATGAGTTCACAATGAAAATTCTCTCTAACTATTTAAATGAGTAAGAAATGATCACACAGGCCCTCTCAACCGTGTTCGCTCTTGAACCTAGAATGGCGCCTATATTTGGAGCACATAGCAGGAAATACATGTCTCTTTGGTGTCCTCTCTCAAATACAAGCCTACCCATGTACCACAATATAGGCGTCCGCTTAGGAAGAGTGTCCACATAAGGCCCACACCTTATTGAGTTCGTTGATGTTCTATTCGTCAGCCATGAATTTCACTTGGCATTTTACAACTGGAGCTCATTGTGGCAGGAGAGGACGAGAGAGAAGGGAAGGAGAAGACTGACCCATAACGTCGGGACAAGTCTTGCCATTGCAGAATCGGCCCGTTGCGTTGTGTGTGGGGAAGTCGATTCCATTGGGTGCGATGTTCGCCTTCGCCAAAGCAGTTTCTAGATAATTGTTGTTTCCCACATCGACGAGGGAGTCCCCGAAGATGAACATGGCCGGGAATAGAGGTGAGCTAGCTGCAGTGGTTGCACTCTCAACTTGGTGTAGACAGCAGAGATACTTCATGATGACAACTACCCACAAACGTAGAAACCACCTCGGTGCCATTGTTGAGCCTGCAAGAAATCGCTCTCTGGAAGCATGGGTTCCAAGCTGTTGGACGGGGAATGCATGTCCCAGGGAATAAACTCTGAACGCCGCAGGTGGACATAGAGGCACATGAATAAATACTTGAGCATATTAACTCCATCCAGAGTGGACATTGTAACCAGCATATTTTACGACGGAGATAAAGAGAGCCTGCTGTAACTGACCCACGCACTAGCCCTGCCAAACGTCCGTGTTGACAGATCACAACAAGATTGGGAGACGGCACTGGGCATGCAACGATCATGGGTGCACGCCGCAGAATCTGTGAGTAGAGGTGCACTCATACGCGTGATGCCTATGACTACAGCTGCCCAAGCTGTACCTTAATCATGATTCAATCATGGTATGTACTTCCTGTCAGGAGGAAGATTCTGGATGTCAACATTCTCCCATGTGGCAGTGCAGAAACCAGATCGGTGAGCCATTTGTCAAGAGTGGAGCTAAACCGTCCGTAGGTTCTTGTGCATAAAACTTCATAAAACACTGTGCCACACACAGATATTACGTATTATATTGACAGCTTGTTTTGAGTACCTAACGATTAGGAAACAACATAGCCATTTGTATCGGTGCTGTAACAAGTTTCAGACATCTCAAATTCAATTAATTGCTTCTGCTCCAGGTTGAAAATCAGCAACCAAGCCACAGGATAAGTTTAACAATCATGATATGCATGCCATAATTGCATGATCGACTAGACAATTGTTCGAGACAAGTCAACTGGCACATGAAGGCACTCAAAACCCACAGTAAAAGGACGTGCACATTCAGTTACAAGAACACAATCTTTATTGACCATGTTAACAGGAGAAGTAAAGGATAATGCTCCCCGGAAGCTCCTCAGATCAACACTACGGGAGACTCTCAAAAAGACTGGAAGGATAAGATACATGTGGGACTCCAGCATAAATTGGGAGATTTGCGGATGGGTCAGGCGGTGTAGATCAAACGCCGACCTATATAGATATCTGCAGTTCGTAGTGTCAAAATCTGGTGTGATATTCGGCCAAGGAAGAATAATTAATCACAGAGGCTTGAAGGTGTTGGGAGAGGCTCTATAAGATCGGTATTGCTCTATATGACCGATAGTGGTTTCTCGGAGAAGCCTATATAAGACTCAACATTACAGCAAAACTTTGTGGGTTCCATGCTGTGAGTAGCAATTAAATCAGCGGCACATAACGAACTACCATCTCTATCTTCTTCTCCACTGTCCCGTCGGATAACTTATCGATGATCACAAGCTCCTGCCAAGACAGACAGAATCGTCAGCGAACGTAAGGAGGGCAGGAAACAGTTCAGGTGAAACAGCAGACATGCAAAGAAAGAGCTGAACCAGAAAGAGAAAGACAAACCTGGGCATCTACTCCGACAGGAATGACCATGCGGCCACCTGGTTTGAGCTGCTTCACGAGAGCCTCGGGTAATTCTGTGATAGGCATACGACAAACTCATCAATTGCCGTCACCCCAACTTTCAATACGCATCATACTTGCGTGGGTAGTTGAGAAAGTGATAGCCTCCACTACTGCCATTGTTATTGTAATATTACCACGAAAGGTATGCAATCATGGTAATCTAACCGACATCCAAACACACTCGCCGCCATATCCTATTTCTTGGGGGGAAAAACTCTTGATGAAAAGCATTCAGCTCTAAAATTGGGCACGAAGCAACATGATTCCACGGCAGAAGCATAGCTTACCTTTTGCGGCAGCTCCGACATGGATGGCATCATAGGGTGCCCCTTCTTCGTTGCCCTTCTTCCCATCGGCATCTACAATTCCAAGACAATCGAAAGGGTATTAGAGAGGAGCGCTGGGCTCAAATTCGAAAATCTGTTCCTCCAAGAGATTCAAGGTGCTGAAACCACAGACTAAGATCAGAATGTCAGCAAACACAAAGATTAGGCTAGAAGCGTAGAGACGCATACGGTGAACAACGAGCCGGCCTGTCTCCATGAGAGCACCGGCAGGCGTCTTCTTTATTGCATCTATGGATCTTTCAACGAGTTCCGGGATGTGCTCCACCCCCACTGTCCGCCCAGTCTCTCCAACCTGCGACACCGAAGCGCACATGTCCACAAACTTAGTCGACCCTACTTTTCTACTTCTGCATTGGCACATTGCCAAGTACTTTACAGCTTTTTGAACTTGGGCACCATCAGAAATGGGGTGTTCATTACAAAAATGAAATAGCATTGTGAAACGACGGTTATCTACAAAGGGCATGAGAATATTAAAATGCACGCCTGCCCATCATAATTAGCACGTGCGAGGAGATTTTCCGTACCATGAGGCCGAAGACTGCAGTCAAGTACCCAGATCCGGATCCCACATCCAGAACGGCCATGCCTGGCTTCAGATAGTCCGCCAGCAATGACAAGCAGTAGGAATGCTGCAACCCACATTGAAAACCTCAGGAAAAACAATTTATGTCAAGAATCGCAATTGGCAGTGCAGATCTGTTGTGATGGACAAAACAGAAAACACTCCAGTGCAGCCTCCTATGATAGACATTTGGCTGCTGATTGACGACCAAGGTGAGCACGAACTAATTTGACTTCTTTGAGCACAACTGAAGCACTTGTGTTGCCAAACTCTCGTGCCACATACTTCGTTTGGTATATTTGGGTGGAATTTTGTTTCCATGCAGTAAAGTGATAATCGAAACTAGGAACAACTGGTATTTGTTAAATTCACTTCATGACAAGGATTGAAGCTACTCGGTGAAAGAACTTGTACCATGTGCGGTGCAGAGATAGTGGCGCCATATCCTGGGAGTCCCGATCAAAGCAACAGACAGCATAGTTAGATAAAGCATCAACCACAAACCTGTCTTTTCACAAGGATCCTAAGTAGAATATCAACAATGAAGGCGTGGTGGACAGATAAGAAACTCTGTAGAGATCGAATCCGCCAATTGACAAACAATCTTCTATGCGAGGAATGGACTGCAGAGCTTCTTGCCTTCTTTCAAAGGCCGCAATGGATTCTCCTAAATCACCCATACTGAAGCGGGAGCTTAAAACTGTCATACCCTACTCAAAATGACAATGGAAAAGGGAGCCGAAAGTCATGGTCCGACAATGTAGACCACCACATGGGCATGTTACACAGGATGTTGAAGATTCTGGCTGTGACAATTTACCTATAACTTGAGGTGCATCATTGTAGGCGTAATTGGAATCCGGAACGAAGAGCTTGCGGTCCACTCTAGACATAGCATTAGCTGCATCTTGAGAGGTCAATATACCTTGGTCTGCGCGCACAGGAAAACAACACGCTCCGAGTCACATTCGTCATTCATACAAAGAGACATCCAGAATCTACAACCAAGAGAATGCACCCAAGAGTAGTGGTTCCTTCGGAGCTTTAATTGTCTCCTGACAACCCCTTTAGAGGTGAGACACCCAAACCCTTCGTAATTACTGCAATTAGGGAATTTCGCGATGCAGTGCAGTGCTTGATGTACTTTTGGTATGGCAATTCACAAAGATCACCGTTACCAATGAATTTCATGTTCAACACTTTTCAGGTACACAGGTCGCCCATCACAAATCGAGAAGATAGGAGAACCCAAAACTTCGGAGGATTGTTACGAAATCTCATGCGGATCTCATGCGCGTGATAGAGACCCGTGCATGTAGTCCGTAGAGTATTTGGACAACAAAACTCAAGTTGCGCAAACTACGATCGACTGGCCCGGGTAGAGTTGGGCTGTGAAGGTTTGAACTCGTGGTCACAGGTTTAAAACTCATGGTCCTTGAGGAGACTGACAATCTCCGAACAACAACAAAGGGAGTTGGGTGGAAGGCGAAGGCAAGGGAGCAATGTGAGAGAGGACTAACTCTGCAAATTGGAAACAAGCTCGGCGTAGTTCGCTCCATGGCAGTGCCACATCCTATCATCCCCTGGCGAGGTCGGCGCCGGCGGGTAGGTGCCCGGCGGAGCACAAGCGGCGAGAAATGGCTTCCCTATTTTCGCTAACTTTTCTTGACCAGGCCACTCACACAAGTAGCGCCCGCATTCAATCGCACGTCCAATCTGTGGAAAATAAACAAACCACCCCCTTGATTTTCCTCTCTATCTCCTCCCCCACTGATCACTCTTTGTAAGCTCCGCCTCCTCTGAACCTTCTTTCTCTCTGTCTCTCTCTCTTCCCTCCCTCGCTTCACTTCAAGCTGTCTTCACCTTGTGTACCCGCAAACCAACCCACACTACCAACCACCCCTCAAGTACCCAAAGGTCTACGACGGCAGGTATTCGGAATCTGGGCCCAAATTCTCAAGTGCTATAGACAATGTGGAACTTCTCTTCTCGCCACCGCTAACCCAAGAAGCGTAAAATCCCAAAACCCAACAACAACAACCACGACGACGACGACGACGACAACAACAACACAAGTGGAGCTCGCTGTACGCCTTGCACCAACGCTGAGACGCGAAAAAGCAGCGAAATGTCGAGGTGGAGTGACAGATCACCGACCTTTTGAATGCAGCCCGCTGCGTCGTGTGGATCAGCCGATTGGCAGCGACGCCGAAGTTGGCTGGCTGCCACTACAGAAGAGTTTGCAGAAGAACTCGGTGCTGGCGGAGTTCTTTGTAGGAGCGGCAAGAGGCGGCGAGAATCTGGGCAAAGGCTTTGCTAAGAAGGCAGCAAAATCTAATGCAAGGGTGCTCCTCTATATAACCAGCTGCCGTGTAGGGGGCCGGGCACCACACTAAGTTAAGCTCTCAATTTCCCCACGTTCTATAAATTCCACTGCACTTGCGCAGCAAAATTCTGCCGTACCCGGCAGCGCGCAGACTGCTTGGAAAGCCGCTCCGCCAATTTTTACAAGCAGTGTCTGCAGGCAGGCTTCCTCCTAATTAATTACCTCCCTCCATACCTCCACTTTCTGCTGCATTTCTCACTTTTGTGCTGGAAGTTGGAGATGAAGATTAACTTAATTACCACCTGTCTGTGACTTCTGAAGCTCCAAATTGTCTGTAACCTCTACATTGTAGGCCCATTTACACACGACTACCCAAGTGCAAGTGGTTGTGGGTGTGGGTGTGGGTGTTGTTGTGGTTGTGGTTCTAGTCATGGTCGTGATCATGGTTTGGGCCCACGTTCAAGGAGGCCGAGCATACATCTCATTCTTTCAACATAACATCTTCACTTCCTATAGGTTTGTGGTTGATTCATCTCACATCATGAAGAGTGGATTAATGTAGAATCCATGAAGTTGATTATGGTGTCAAATGGATTTTCAGAAACAGCCTCCACATTACATGCTATTTTAGGGCTTGTATGTTGGATGGTTGAGAGGGACGCTCGTATGCGATAATTTTCCTCTTGCCTTCGACCAACAACCATGTTTCTTTCGCATTGAGAAACGAGATGTTGTTGTACTTGCAGAGTTCCTTTGAGTTTCTTGGCCTCAATTCTAGCTCATTTGTATTGAAATGAACTTCGTCACCACTTGTTTGTGCCGAAGCTTCAATGGCAGTCCTTGTAAGGTCATGTACACACAACTACCCAAGTGGTCATGGTTGGGGCCCACCTTCAACAACAACTAGAAATTGTTGTATGTATAGCATAGAAGATGTAACTTGGTTGTATATTGAACTGTGGATAATTGAATGTTGACCTTAGTTATCGTCCCTCCTATTGATTCGATCAATATAGTGGAGACAAACAATTTATGGGCTCTAGTAGAAAGGTTGTCTAAGAATGAGTGTCTCCCACAAACCATTTCCCATGTTTTGGCCTTGAAGTTCTCTTATGGTGCTACATAGCAACTACAAAAATTCTCGAATCACAAAAATTAAAGCAGATAGATATAAACGTTGCCAAGGAAGCATGAATGAAGAGCCTCTTTGCCCACATGATACTTCCCATTTTCAAGGGAGATGTAAACTACAACCATCATAACCATCCTCAACTATCCCTAACTGATGAAGTAGGAGGAGTTGTGATTCTAGTGCTCATCGATGCACCCCTTATTGTTCCATATCTTTTAAAATTAGAGCTAAAGAAAGTTAACTACAACCATCAACCCTTATGGTTGTGGTTGTTTGTAAATTGTCCTTGCGTTAACAAGTCGCATCCTAGTAGACATTATAATATCAATTCTAAGCCAATTGTTGAAGGTTGAAGGTGGTTTTAGTTTTTTTAGTTTACTTCGTCATTATACAAACTCTTATGATGGGTTATGTTTCTTGTATATTGGTTTAAGAGGGGTACTTATGGACAACATTGTCAACGAGAGGGAAGTGGATGTCAAGTTGCATAGGCATTAAGACATCCACTCACTCAAGTTGTTTATGAAGCATAACCAATTTGCTTATTGGTTTATGGAGTACGTCCTCTTTGCATGGTTAGAAAACATATAGGATTTTTTGGAGGAGCACTTCATGGCTCTTCACTCAATGGATGAGCAATTGGTCATAATATGAAGGTCAATAAGTCCGAGCATGTTTACTAAACACAACCATCCAACGGTTATCTTTTAGCACAATAGTTTCAAATGAAAATTGTTATTGTGAATTGCATGGAAAATGAAATAAATCTTAAAAATTGAAAGAAATAATTAGCATTCAATCAAATGCATGAAGGCATTTATGATGGGTTATATTACTTGTAAATTCAATTTAAGGGCCCCTTTCCACCATTAAGGGTTGAGAGGTTGATAGGTTGAATTTTGAGAGCTCAAATATAGAGAAAAAATTAAATTAAATTGCATTGCATTGGTATTGAGCTTCTTACTTGTGCTTGTTCGCTTAAGTCCTCTTACAATGCTTATGTGGTGCCTTATGGATCACACATGGGACAAACACAACAAGCTCTTGGTCACTTTTGACAAGCTTTGAATAAGAAACCGAGATACCTCATGGAGATTGCTTAAGAATGTTTAGAGTCCGACTCTCATATCATGGACCTCAAGCTAATGGGCTTTCAAATGTTCTTTAATTTTGTCATGAAATCTCCTCAATCTAGTGCCATTTCCCCTTTGATATCTCATTTTAAGCATGGCCACTTCACACATGTTCAAAATATGAAGAGTTGGAGAATTGGTCAAGCTCTCAATATTTTGAACTATGAATGGAACTTCATCAAATCGATGTATCCAACTCTCAAAAATTAAAAGTTGGAGCTCTAAGCTGAAGCTCAAGTGTAAGAGGGGAATGTAGCTATGTAAAGATCGAAGGGAGGCCAAAGGATTGGTGAATGTTTACAACACCTATCATTGGGAAGGGTGAAAACATTGACTAATATGTAGATCCCATGTATTTCTATTTATAGATAATTTAATATCTATGTTAGGGTCAAATACCCTAAATAAATCTACACCATTTATGGTATTAGTGTCACATGCATAATAGTGTCACTTATTGTAGTTTGAGGTATATATGCGAGGTTACACTATGACCAACAACTTCACTATTAGTGTCACCTTATGAAACTTGGCATTCAAGTGTGTAAAGTAATATCTTGGCATGAGTATGTTCAATATTGTTATGAAGTGTATGCTTATGTTACACATGATCTACAAGATGACTAAAAATGTATACAAATACCCCACCTACCCAATCTTACTGTACGGATGGCTCATTCACACCACTAGATGGAGAAGGAAAAGGCAATATATTAGGAGCCAGAGTTTTCAATGGACCATTACAAGTCAATAATGTTGCTCGCCTGCCTAGATACCCTAATATTCTCAGAGCAAAATTATACGCACTCTTGATCGCCGCAGAACACACCAAAACGCTCCCAACAAATATATTCATATTCACAGACAACATCAACGGCATATATCTTCTTCTCAACCATAGAAGTGAAATCTTGAGTACGATTCTATTGCATTACGTAACTCTGGACAGTGACACACACTAACTGAGATAATCAATGTAGCAAAAAGTTGAGAAGTTAATTACAAACCTTAACTACAAAGGTTCACTACATTGATGTGTGCAATTAGGTTGCCCCATGCTAATATATCAACATTCTACACTATTTAAACAATTACTACAATAGTAACAAAATACAATAACTACTCTAATTTATATTGTAGTTTCTATACAGATTAATGAACAAACTTATACATTTTTGTAATCTAATTTTCACCCAAAGTAAGTGGATGGGTTAAGAGGCGACCTATTCACAAAGGCAACCTAATTACACATACCAGTGCAATGAACAAAGAGAACCAACCGCAACTTACTGATAAACTGGTTGAGGCGTTGATCACACTGGCCACTTTTGACACCATCCGTCAGTATCTCCGGCCGTAATCGTGTGAAAAGTGGTGGGCCAACATCTATTTCTCAACATAATCCCCCATCGACTTCACGGCCATAATTAGACATAAAGTTTGGTGTGGTCAGGGCCTGAGGAGCTGACGACACTGGCTATCTTAGACACCATCCATCATCATCTCCAGTTGTAATAGTATGAAAAGTGGTGGGCCAGTATCTATTTCTCAACATAATCCCCAATCGATTTCACGACCGAAACTGGATGGAAAGTTTGATGTGATCGGGGCCCGAGTTTGAGAAATAACCGGTTGAAGTTCAAGTCTTCAAGAAAAGTGCAGATCATTTAAGAAAAATGTATGGAATATACCTCAAATTAATAAAGAAAACCCATGCTCACAACATATAACTGGTTGGGCTTGGAAACACTAGGATTTTGACCCATTATGCCCAATAATCTGGCCGGACACTGTCCCAAATGTACAGTGTATAGTCTTGAGATATATGTGACAATACAACAAATTCAATCTAATTGCCATGGTGTGGGGCCTTGGATAAGGTACTCGGGTGAGGGCACCATGAGGCACGAGGTTCGAAATCTAGTTTTGTAACTAATAAGCCTCCCAGTTTCTCTGCCTCTCCACACGGACGCTTAGTTAGTTGAGATTGGGCGGCCTTCCCCTAGTCGCAGAGCAAGATAAGTTGCTTGCCTTATTTGAGCTCTTACAAAATTACCAAATAGGTTTACCTCACTTAGCTTGGTACTTAATTACTACACGTCCAATGTTGATGTTTACATCATCTAGTCCGGTAACTTTTGGTTTGTAGGGGCATGTAATACACCGTTGGAAAGGTATTTTCAAGACCTATCTAGCGGTATATTATAAGCCCCCAAAATTTCAAAATTACAGTCGTAAAACCAAAAAAACAAATCCGCAGTTGTTTGGTGACTGCAGATCAGGGTGGTCAAAAGAACCGCAATGGGAAAACGACTGCGGTTCTTCTTTACCATGTTTTCTACTAGTGGTAGTTTACCCCTAGCATCCAGTAGACCGAGCCCAGGATGACATCACTTCGACATGGCGAAGGCTACCCCTCCAGCATGGAATCCGTCACTTATTGAATTGGTTACAATGGTGTCATTTCGGTGTTATTTTAGTGTCCCTTTTGACCCACGTTTCATTCGTAATGCCATAACCACCGAGCACTAGAGCCGGGAGGGCTAGAGCATGTGATTTGTGAGGGACAAAATCGGGCATCGGCCGTCGTCGAGCACCCAAATCTTACTTAAGAAGACGGGGCGATCACCTACAGTTGGGGTTGGGGAGTAATTTATTTAGGAGGGGCTAGCTGCATGAACGTGGTCAGTCAACTCGGGGACAAAGAATGTGTGAGCAAGGCTAACCTATTTATTCATGCGCGATTCAATGGGCCAAGCCACTGCTCATGCAAGATTCCATCTAGTAAGCTCGCTTGCTCGCTGCTTTGGAGGATTACAGAGCATCAAAAATCAACTAATCTCAGCAACACCTCAGTTCTCTTTCTTACTTAATGGACTACGAAAACAACTGCACTCAGTAGCGAGCGTTGACTGCCTTGTTTGTTTTTTTTTTGGGCCGTTGACTGCCTTGTTTATTCACTCGATCGCATATATTCCTCCGCATGTTTTTTCCCCCGATTTATATATAACTCGCTCAAATCCGTCCTGATGTAACCATAGTTTATTGTGAGCCAATAAACTAATCTCAACCATTAAAATGAGCTAATAAAATCAACTAATCTCAGCAAAATCTCAGTTATCTTACTTAATGGACTACGAAAACAACTGCGCTCAGTAACAAGCGTCGACTGCCTTGTTTATTCACTCGATCGCATATATTCCTCCGCATGTTTTTTCCCCCGATTTATATATAACTCGCTCAAATCCGTCCTGATGTAACTATAGTTTATTGTGAGCCAATAAACTAACCTCAACTAATCAAATGAGGTAATAAAATCAACTAATCTCAGCAACATCTCAGTTATCTTTCTTAATGGACTACGAAAACAACTGCGCTCAGTAACGAGCGTCGACTGCATTGTTTATTCACTTGATCAAATACATTCCTCTGCATGTTTTTCTTTCCCGATTTATATAACTCGCTCAAACCCGTCCTGATGTAACATAGTTTATCATGAGCTAACGTTGTTTACTATGCACCCAAACCTTAACTATGTGCTTGTGCTAGCTGTTGTCGTGCAAATCGATATTGGAGGCACACATGTATGGGAGTTGCATTCAAATACATAACGATTGGAGGTTTGTGTGTCATGTTCTATGCACTCAGCCGCTTTTCGTAGTCACATTTGCAGAAGCTTGTTCCACTAAGTAAGTGGTCCTAGTCATTAGAGTTGATTAGGGAGTTGGTCAATCAACCACGTCGTGTTGTGTGTTAGATCGACCATAGAGAAACATCGCGCGGTTATATGACCTGTGAAAACTTGATGTTCATCACACACATGAAGAGGAGCAAGGTATCAGCTATATATGTTTCCTCTTTCTTTGCATCTCAGATGACCACTAGAATTGTTCAATTTTGGCAGGTCGTGTGACCACACGATGCGTTTTTGTGGTCGTTTTAACTATTGTGTGGTCTATTTAACCGTCCTCTAGAGTTATTCGTAAAGTAAAGTAGATGGAACCATGGGTTCAGTCCCAAACCCTGAGCTTATGAGGATTATCACAAAGTCACCCAAGTTTTTTTTTTTTTTTTTTTTTAAATGCTCAATTATCATACACAAATAGTGGCGTTGGGCTATTAAAAAGCAACTTTTATAGTTTGTCCTATTGGGATGGGTGGGCGAAAGCTATTCTTGCATAGGCCGATGCGGGATTTAAGAAACTTTCCCATGCGCATACCCCTTTTTAAATCCTAGAAATTCTCTCAACGTTTGAGAGTTGGAAAGAAGAAGTCCCAAAATTTTCACCCAACTTTCAAATAAGCTCTGATGCACGATGAGCTGATGAGAACTTAATAGAAAGTTTTCTCAAAGAAGGATCAAATTCGCAATATCGTCCCTCTTTGAAGGAGTTTATGGATAACTCTATTGATATCCCATAACTTGGGTGTGATTTCCATTTGGCTCCAGAATCAACATCACAATGGAAAATTAGTGATTACTATGAAGGAATGCTTGAATAGACTTTGCCAAGGCCAAGAAAATTTGCAAAATTTGATTTGTAGCACTCCACCATGTGCACCTCTCTCATTCCGAAGGTGTAAGATTTGTTGGTGAGTTGGTGTTCATGGTGCTTGATGCAAGTCAAATATTTGGCAATCTCTCAATAAGCTACATACCAAAACAAACACTACTATCACACATTAACGACCCCCAAATGGATGAATGTGGTACATATTGTTGGTTTGTTTCAATCCCAATTCACTGCACTGTTTATGGTATTTAGTGTCACACACATTACTGACGAGTAGTCTAATAGTGTCATAACCGTTAATTATCAACATGATATTATTCGTCAAAAAAATAACTCTTTGAAATGAAATTGATTTATATTGTGACATTTAGTGTAGCACATTGGGATACTTGAGATGACAATTTTACGTGTTAGCATGCAAGGGAAGATATCATTGAGTATTCTAATGGCAAGTGTCATGTGTTTACATTTCAGTATGCAAGAGGAAGAAGTTCTTGAGCATACTAATGCAAACAAAACAAAAACAAAACAAAAACAAAAAAACGTCAGAGTCTTTTACCCTAACATGCAATATATGTACACCACCTCCCTTTCATGTCCATGTGAACATGAGAGTGGGGCGGCTTAGAGCCTATTTTCATAGGTGGAGTGTGTGATTAGTGTTATTAAAGCTATGTGTTGTATGTTAGTTTTGGGTTTTAAGCGTTAGTAAGTGTGTTTAGTCAAGTGGGACTAGGGATTGTTTCTTCCTAAATTCCTTTTGTTTAGGATTATGTGTGTTAAATACCTTATATCAATTTGGGAGAAGGATTCCATTAGTTTATGGATTTTGGAGTTGGGGATTTATAAGTCTTGGAGGAGTTTAACGGTTGTTGTATGTATAGTGCCCCTTATTCCTATTGTGATTATAATAAGTGGTAGTACAATCCATCCTAGTTGGGATAGGAGTGGGTGGAGAATGGCGTATTTATCAAGTTTTTGGTTGGTGGCTTATGTACAGAATCTATCATTACAGTAAGTGTATTTAATTATTTGTGTGCCTTGAGGTTTGGGTTGGGTGTGAAGGGTGGTTTATTTGTGGGCGGGGCTCCTAAGATGCATATTATATTGGGTCTAGGTCGAGCCGAGCATTTGCAACTTGCTAGATAGCATGTGCATAGGAGTAGCCATGAGGGTATGATGTTGTCAAGTGTGTGGTCTTTAATGTTACCGGTGTTGATTAGGGTAAAGCAACGGGTTGTGGGGTGGGCTAGTAGTGTGTTCACCAATTGTATATTGCTTTATTGTGTTGGTTTGTCCTTAGATTGTTTATGTCTTTATCAGTGCAACATGATAGTAGGTGAAGGGATGTGTCATTTTGATGGGATGTGTGTAGATTACATGTTGGGGATATGTCTTGTTTGAGGATGTGGTTTTTTCGGTAGTTCCCTAAGTATCTTCCATATCTAAGTCTGAGTGTTCATGTTATTTGTGCATTGGTAATCCAAGGGGCATCCCATAATAGATTTGACCATTTTAAGTGTATTTTTAAGCACAATACCATTTTATGTGTATGTGTATTGACATAATATCCAATATGTGAGTGTTTCATGAGATTTAGTACCTTGGATCTTTTTGGTTGTTTTAATTGATACCAAAATTTTAAACACAAGGGCATTTTGGACCAAGTTGATCTACATGTGCAAAAAATCATGTGTGTCTTCCTATTATGAGCATGTCCAAGTCCATATACAATTTCGGTTGTTGCATCAAATTGGGAATTGCCTCATCCAATTAGCAATTGCGAAACATACAAATTGTCATTTCAAATTTCAAAATTGGAGTTGCACTATGAAAGTTTATAAGAAGTCAAAGTGGAGATTCTCTTTCCCTTAAAGTGATTCACATAGACCACCCCAACTACATTAACAAATAAAGCTATAACGATTTACAGAATTTGAACACATAGTCTAGTCTCAATGTAACACATGTTTTAATGATATACATTCTTGACCACGAACCTTGCCATATACCACTCAAGTATATGTGTCCAATGAACAAGAGACCACGTAAGGCCCACATACCATAGTCAAGTGATAATTAGAGAATATTGTTGGATCAACCGTACGACCAATTTCCTTAAAAAAACACTTAGCCAAGTGTCCATAATAATAATCCCAAATACATGGAGAAGGGGCCTCCGTGAATCGTGGCATTAACTCTCCTAGATGTTGGCAATAGCAAAACTTCGAGCCGCAAATTAGTCTACCTTAGTTGTTGCCTCTAAGCAGATGAACTGATTTCTTGCCTTGAAATTTGGTGAAGTTGTGCTCGCTCTCAAAAACACGATTTCGTGTGAGGCAGATATTGCCATATATCCACTGCATTCACATGCGTGAGTGTCCTAGTTTTTGCTCTCTTTTTGGGAGCCAAATCGTACTACTACTGTACTAAACGAAATGTTCACCCAAGAATACGACAATATTTTCTCATTCTCATTCTAATTGTTGCTTCTAGGGAGTACCACTATTTTGCATAACGTAGATGGGTCCTAACCGGCTCTTTTTCTTAATCGATTCCCTATGTTTGATTAGTATGTGGTTTGGTGAGGATAGAGTAAACATCATAAAGACACATGTTTAAAAGAGATTGGACTACAATTTCAAATATTAATAACTACTCTACATTCAATAGTTAACATAATTGGGAGGACCTATGTATCCAATTTAAAAAATCAGCAATTATGTACTTTCAATAATCATAACTTAAATTAGGGGAGGTCCAATTTTTGCATATATTTCATTGTAGATTTGCTTATGCAGATGAGTTTTGTAGAAGTTGGAGAACATGAAAAACGAACCAAATAGCACCCATATTTTTTAGGGCTCACATCCCGAGTATGACACTACTTGCTCAACTGAATTTGGCCCTGCGTTTATTGAAGTAGATGATGTTGAACATGGATGTCATTAAACTATCAAACGAGAGGAATTTAGTTAGATATTATGGTTGGACTCATGGTGAGTTTCCATGTAGGCCGCTCGCCCACTTGAGTCTAGTGTGACTGAGGACAAACCCACCCATATGTAGAGGGAATATGGTGGGGTAGGGTTTTTATGTGCCAACTAGCTACTCAAATCCAGGCCCACCTACTAACTTGCTCCTCCTGGTTACCAAGGATGAAGTTCTAGACAAACATTGGTTCTCTTGAGTCTTCAACCGATCTTAATCTTTTGATGATTGGCACTTGTAGGTTAACGATTGTGAGTGGGCACATGAAAGTCTAGCAGTTTATGTCCACAACCCTCCACATTCTAGCGAATTGCCATAATGTGAATGGATGGTGGCTTTTGCTTACCTACATGCAAACACCTCCAATCCACTATTATCTAGAATTTAGTGGGCTAGCGGCCTACATGGGAACTCACCTTAATTAGGAGGTCAATGGTTCAATTCTCCGTGGTCTTTAGCCTCTAATCATCTACTTACTTGTCTCAATGGGAGGGCAAGGTTCGTGATCTTTGTAAAAAGAACATGTTTATTGGGTGTCGCGTCCTTGAAGTGATATGCCATGGTAATGAGGCCTTAAAGTAGCACCTTCCCTTTGGTGACACCTATTTTTAATCCTTAAGCCATCAACAAGTGTGTGCAACGATGCCATCAAGTAAGTCAATAATAAAAGCAGTTAATCCTATGTGGCATCAAGTATAAAATAGCACCACTTTGGCCATTCATAATAATGGTGTGAGAATGATGCAAGAAGTACACTTTCAAAAGAGCACCAACTTTGCCCAATCACAATGGCTAATTGGGGATCACTCAAAGAGGTGGTGTAAGAAATGATCCACAAAAGGTGGACAACACCTTCAATTTATAGAAGATCCTCACCCGCAATAAGGTTGATTTTGTGGTGATTCTCACTTAACAATCCAACATTGATAAGCCCCTAATGAAGAGTAAAATACTCTTTCCTTAAGACAACTTTACAAATTTCTTAAGGTTGCATAATGATTTATTTAATTTTGTAGACTCTGTATAGATTTTGCTAATCTATGGATTTTTCGTCAAAATTTTCAAGCTATCTAACTTGCCCGGAATAGCAAAGGTTTCTTAAAATGTTGCTTTAAGGACTTAGTACCTTAGCATGAGCCTTTGATGCGGTATGTTGTGTAGGTTGTATATGCTAAAAAAACTATTAAAAATTTCCGTTGTATGAAAAGTGATTCTAGACGAGATTTCCAACATCCGTGAACACATCTTCTAAAGGTTTTAGGTTTGAATCTCCACAGCGGTACTTAGCCTTCAATCATCCACTCACTTCTCTAAATGGCACCCCAGGTTTGTAAGCCATGGCAAAATAAAAACAAGTGTTACTTGAGTGTTTCCCTTGAATTATTATGTTAGGGTAATGTCAATCCTTGTTGTATGTGCCCCCCCCCCAAAAAAAAAACAAAAACAAAAAAATGAACCCAAAAAAATGATTCTCTGATGGAGAGAGAATTTGGACAAGTCCAATGTGTGTGAATGCTTCCTTAAGAAGATTGAATTTGATTCTTTGTGGTGGCCTTTAGTCTTCAATCATCCACTAACTTGTCTCAATGCCAACCCAACTTATAGTTCATCTGAAAATTTTATGTTACTTGGGGTGTCACACTTGGAGTAATGACATTCATTGTTGCAAATTTATTAGAAGAAAACTTGTCCATTATAACCATCCATTGTCACCCAAAGACTTTTGGTTGCGGGTTTTTGGTAATTGACTACCCAAACCCTCTAGTTGACAACCAATATGATTGATTTAAGTATTTTCTCGCCATGAATCGCAATGGCCAAGTTGCAACAGATGGTCGTATTGGACAAGTTTTCTTCTAGTTTTCTTCAGCATGTTGTGTGGAATTCATTTTTACAAGAGAAGAAGGAGACGTTTTTATGAAAGGTGATATTGAACAAGGTATTTCAAAGATGTGTGAACACTTCCTTTAGAAGACTGGTGATATGTTGTTGTTGGTGTCAATGGTACTTTGGGTTTAAGTTATAAGGAGTGCCTTGGGGTTCGCTAACACTGAGGCCCATTCCAAATGTCAGCATCCATGAAAGATCAACTTCAACAAATTAAATGACAACAACTTGCAGGAGATCCTCCTAGAGCATAATAAAATGTAGGCCATCGCGTTTGGACAACTTATAGGTTGTCCACACTTACTAGTGGTGGCTAGCAATGAACATGCGAACTCCGCTCAGTCCCATCATTAAGTGCGGGCAAAAATTCACTTGTTGGGAGCAGAGTGGCAACAAACTAGAAGCAAAATCAATGCACAGTTGTAATGATCATCCATTACATCTAGTCACCGTTGTTGGTGTATGTAAAGTGGCCCCCAGTTGGTGGGAGGCGTCCACTGGCCCCTTCACCAGTAGGTGTGGGCAAGCTATCAGAAAACAAACATGAATGTCTCTGTTATAGGTTGTCCACACTTACTAGTGGTGGCTAGCAATGAACATGCGAACTCCGCTCACTACCACCAGTAAGTGCAAGCAAAATTCACTTGTTGGGAGTAGAGTGGCAACAAACTAGAAGCAAAATCAATGCACAGTTGTAATGATCGTTCATTACATCCAATTATTGTTGTTGGTGAATGTAAAGTGGGCCCATGTTGGTGCGAGGCGTCCACTGGCCTCTTCACCAGTAGGTGTGGACAAACTATTAGAAAACAAACATGAATGTCTATGTGAGGTGAGGCTCTAGATTAGATAATGTGACGGTCAAGACAAGATTGAAGGTTGAAATCAATGTGCACAATGGATGGAAGTTTTACATATTACTCCTTTGGTAAGATGATTTCATGGAAGTGCAAAGTCAATTTCATGAAGGTTCCGAGCTACTTCATGAACCTTCGAACCCATGTTACTCAGAGTGTTCTACTTATATCACGAGCCTTCTAAACTAGTTCATGATTCTTCTAAACCAACTTGACATGTGGCACACCTCAATTTCATGATAGTGGACCTTTACCTCTAGCAACTTCATGAATATTCCAAACCAAGCGGTTCTCGTATTCTCAACTTCTCGCCTCCTCGTTTTGCATTCGTTGCCTTCTTTTTTTGCAACATCTGGTTGTTGGTGAGAGTTTTTGTATTAGGTTTGATGTTATAACGGAGTTGGAAGCAATTTAGGTCGTGGAGTGCGTTCTATTTGTAGTTTCCCGCTCTCTTCGCAACCGTTAGTGCAAGAACACCTCAATCGTAGTTGAATTCCTTCCATAAAGTCCATCACTTTTTGTGGAGGCAATAATAGATTGATAGGTAGACATTGTTTAGTTTAAGGGGATGAAGATGATCCACTTGCTTGTGATGCTCCTTCAAATGTTTTGTTGCGGACACGCAACATTTAGATCAACCGTTGAGAACTCAGTTGCCACATATTCTTGCTGAAGATTGTTGGAGTCTATAATTTAGTTTACATGGCAATCTCCCTCTAAATTGGATAGCTTCGACCTATGGTAACCGGTTCTTCACCATTAGATTTGACATAACAATGTTATTCAACAATGATAAGAATTTGGCGTAAATGAAAGACATATGAACTTTTGTGCATGTAGGTCTTCTAAAGGTAGTGGTAGTAGGAGTATTATTCACCTTAGATAATCTCGGATGGCCAAAGCCATTCACCAAGGGAGGTTACTTTTTTTACTATAGTTTGTCTATAATAATTAAACAACACGAATTGCATCTAACACATAAGGTCCAAGTTGTCATTGAGAATTTTCTGTAGGGAGATTGTGTATGTGGTAGTTTTTACACCTCTAAAGATTGAAGGTACTCTTAGTCTCAAATTGCTTACAAATTTTGTTAGAAAATGAAGCTAATTATGTTGAATAGCTATGCCTAGTCATCTGCGTAGGGATAACTGCGTAGATGATGAACATCACTCATGAATCATACATTTTGTTGTTAATAATGGCTTATGTTTTATTGACACATGTGAATGTTACGGTTATCAAGAGTATAGCCAGTGACTTTTGAAGAAAATGGTCATTTTGTGCTCAAACATAGAGGCGGTGTTTACTAATCCAGTTTTCAAGACGAACACATTCAATGGTTAGTAGAAAGGCTTCATACAAATCTAAAGATCATCGTAGAATCTCTCCTTCGTTAGCTAAATGGAGTTTTTAAAAACCCCACGCCATGTATCTATTTGTTGTGTTTCAAATGCCATTCAAAGTCAAGGTGGGTTTACGTTCAAGTTGATGTGCTATGAATCAAATGATTATAACAATGAGGAACGGGAGCGAACATAGTCAAGTATACAGAAAAGGGCTATGGTATACTAAAACCATAAATTTTTGGTCAAATGCATGAACATAGTAGAAATGGGTTGCTTAAATTGGATTTTTTTTTCAAGGTGCTCTATATTGTTGTGTTAGGTACTCAGATTTAGATTATCAAGATGAGATCTTCCAAACTTATCATTGAAAGTATTGCCCAAAAGGTAATGGCTAAGCTAGTTTTGGATGTAGATTTCATGACCCCAAATATTTTGAAGTTGGAATTTTTTCATTTTCCTTGAATTCATTATAAAAACTTGAGGGCACCATTACAAAACATCATTTTAATGTAACTTCGTCATATTTTTAACAAATTTTAAACAATTACATGTTCAATATACCTACTTGTACCATCTTCTAAAATATGTAGACTATTCTTGAAAAAACATTTGTCAACATAAAATTGCATGGCTTTGTAGATCGGTGTTTTGCAAATGTTTAGGATTTTTTCCTTCACGGATTTCAAAGCTAGTATATAGTTTTGAATCACTTTCACTTAAACTTGTGCATGGTAATGGAGTTGTGTACTTGATCGTGTTTGCCCTTGAATGTCTTAGAGAGCATATAGAGTGGTGTCAAAAGTTTGTAAAACTCGGTGGCAGTATGGCTAATATTGTATATGTGGATGAGGTTGGTTTCAATGTACACTTGACACATCAATTTGGAAAGGCTTGTTGGGGGCAAAGATGCCAATGAATTCATCCAATTTAAAGAGGTCAAAATTTATCTTTGGTGGTTGCAATTGGTCGTGAAGGAGTCATTGCATTCAATGTCACACTTGGTGCCTACGATACATACAAGTTCTTAGAATTCATTTAAACCAAGGTCACTCCTAGCCTTGATAGACAAAGGTTCATTCTCATGTACAATGTCCCATTTCACAGACCTGGTGATTCCAAAAACCTTTTGAAGATGTTGGACACATCTACTTTTGTTTGCCATCATATAGTCCATTACTCAATGCTGCAAAATGGGTATTTTGGACACATCAAAAGACATGTTCATTGGAATGGTCTCTAGAATCTTCAAACATTATTAGGTCACATTAATGATGACATATAAACAATCACTGCAAACATGGTCCACTGTTGGATAAGAGAGGTCAATCAATTTTTTGATAGAGCCAGTCGCGTGGGGCAATTAGGAGAATATTATACATGATGTACCGTTCTTTGTGACATAAAGAAATTAAATTCAAGAAATTAAATTTTGTGAAGTTGTGAATTTGGATACCAAATCATGAAATTGTTTACAACATGTAGTGAAGCTGATTGAAAGTTCAAGTTAAGTTGATTGTCTATATAGTGAACTTGGTTCATGATTCCAATGAAATTGATAGAAACTATTGCTAAATTAGTTTATAAAATCATGAAATTAAGTTTGCACTTCTATGCATTCGTCTTACCAATGGAGTGTCAACATGATTCCGCAAGTGACTATTCCCTTTTCTTTCAATCACAAAGTATGATTGGATTGTTATGTTTTTTAATGGCTTAATACCATTTCCACGTAGAAGATTCACTCAGGTTCATATCCACTTCCCCACGGTGGACTTTAGTAGATACCACTAAACATTGTATTTAGTGTCACATACTATTTGGGGTTACACAATGCCAAATTTTTTTACTATTAATGTAATTTCTTACCAAGTAAAGATGTTAACGTTCTATAATGTCCAAACAACCAATTTCATTTTTGTTGGCAAAACAATGAGATATATAGTTAATAGTTATAGCATTGGGTAATTCCAACTAGTAAGTGACCATGTTACAATTTTAGTGTAGATCTCAAACTTATTTCCAAGTTATAGCTATTATTTCACGATTAATTGAATCTATCCTTCAAGTGCCATGCACTAGTAGAAATAAGGTGGTTTCATGACACAACAATCTAACACAAAAGTGATCAAAATGACACCAACATGTGTCATTATGATCACTTCATTTTAGATTGTTGTGTCATGAAACTACCACATTTCTACTACATTGATGATCCAGATTAGTGAGGGAGGGCTAATAGTGAGTGTGGGACATTAGTGGAGGTGATATTAATTTTGTTTACACTAAGAAATCAGTGCCATCAAAGATATAGGCAACATCTTCATTTGGACATTACTCATTGAAAGTAATACTCATAGCAACACTATTCATTGAAAATGTTGGCACTATTCATTATGGCACTATTCACTAACAAGTATGGGTTTGCTATAAAAATATACATACTCTACAAGCACCATAGAGCACGTACTAATTTATTTGAAATATATGGTAAATGAGCATGTATATATGAATCTAGTATCACTTGGTAAAAATTCCAGCCACCACTAATTTTGAGACTTGGAATAGTTCATGATTTGGGAATTAGTACCACACACATTAATTGAAATAATCAATTTAGCAAAAATGTGTTAGTTTCATGACATAATAATCTAATATGAAGTGACAAGAATGGCACGGATTGGGTGTCATTTTGCTCACTTCATGTTAGATTGTCATGTCATAAAACTACCACCTTTCTATTGGTGATGCACACCCTTGCCCCCCCCCCCCGCCTTCCACAAATTATTTAATGTGGTATCTCCTTTCAACATAAAGTGCAATTTTGGACAATGTAGGTGTTAAAATAGAGCCGAGAATGAATGCCATGGAAATGTGCCACATTTTTTTCTACACTTATATGTGCAATTAGGTTGCCTTCATGAAGAGGTTGCTTCTCTACCCATGCAAATTACCTAGGATCAAAACCATTCTTTATTCATCCGTATCGCAACCATGCTACGAAAAATTCATGTATTTTTCTATTGTGGTAATAAATACTCAAAGTAGTGTGGAATATTGAAAGAGTATCATGGGGCACCTTGATTGCACATGTCCATGTAGATGAAAATACATGTGCACACTATGTACAATATTTGTGGTAGTACACGTAATAGTCCTATTAGTGTGGGTGAAAAGTTAGCATGGGTCACACTAATTTTCTACGCAAGGTGGAATGACATGGGTGCAAGACCCTGGACCTTCCCCTAAGTTTTCATGAAGACTTCTTACCAACACATTGAATATTAGTTATAGGACAAAAGCAACACAAAATAAAATTAATCACCCACATTCATTTTCTAGAAATAAAAAAACAAATCATATGTTCCGCTTTAAATTTCTAGTAGAAATTTAGCATGTGTTAACAATTAATGTGGCCCTTACTAATTCCCAATTCAAGAATTAGTGTGGGATCTGGAAAATTACTATGGCCCACAGTGTTAGGACTATTTAGTTTAGTTGCTATTCGTACACGTTATGGGGTATTGGTTCTTCTATGCTATTTTGAACATGAGATTTATAGTTTTCTACAACCAATATTTACATATACTAAGAAGTTGATGTACTTGACATAAAAAATTTATTTTAAAAAAAAGTTTAAAAAAAAAAAATCGCACGTATCCATGCACCGGCATGAATGTGAACCCGTTAGTCATATGTTGATCACAGTTAACCATGATGCGACATAGGGTGTTAATATTTCTTCATATACTTGACATTAAAAAGTGAGACCTCATATGATCAATTCACAACCATCAAAGTTCACATAACTTAACAAAGGCAAGCTAAGATAATTGATTTTATGGTGACTCCGGCAATTGGGAAGAAGGCGTATACCTCACACATGCTTGCCGACCAACATGCTTGCTTGTCATGACGTTTGAAGTAGGTAATGGTGCCTATTTTATTGATATAGTATCATATACCGTAAGCAGCCTTATTATGGGGCGACTTCCAACTCCACCAAGAATTTCAGCCATTGGATCTTATTGAGGATTGTCTCATCTTGTTAGCTTTTACCCCCCCCCCCCCCCCCCCACGAATTACTTTTGCATTGCAGTATTAGTATCAAGATATAGGAAATTTATAAGAGGTCATAGTGAATAATCTCATTTTCTTGTGCCAAACACATAGGCCCTCCCAATTGTGTTCATCAATAAAACCTAGAATGTTGTCTACACATTGTCTATATTTTGAACACATGCTCCAATCTCATCGAAACATGAGTTTTTCTTTTCTTTTCCTTTTCCTTTTTTTAATGTTTGTTCCTGGCTACATTGATATGTGCAATCAAGTTGCCTTTGCAAATAGGTTGCCTCTCAAACTCATACAAATTACCTTGGATCCGAATGAGATCACAAGAACTTAGAACTTTGTTCATTCATCCATATAACATCCATATTAATAAAAAAAAATTGTGTTAAGATATTGTAATCATAAATATTATGTATAATGTGGAATGCCAATAAATTAGCGTGGGGCAACCTAACAGCACATATAATGTACAAGCCCTGCCAACCACCTCTCAAACATAGGTGTCCAATTCAAAAAAATGACCACATAATGCTCACACACCTTAACCGTGGGGTCTCAATATAAAACCATGTACATAATTAATACATGCTTCACCAAGCTCATAAATCATAGTCTATACATTTATTTGTTTGAAACACTAGTAGAAAACTATTCCCAAAAAAACCACAGCCGAAATCGGATGCAGTTGTTTTGACCAACCTGATCTGCAGTAGCTAAATGACTACAATAACCTTTCCAACACTATATATTACACACCCCCAAATTCTTAAAATTTTAGCCGCTAAAACCTGAAAAACAAATATGAGGTCATTTAGCGACTGTAGATCACGTTGGTCAAAAGACCCACAATCGATTTCGGCTGCGATTATTTTTGACGTAGTTTCCTACTAGTGAAACCTGAATTATATGCATTGTCCTATGTGAAAGAGAAAATAAAAAATATGCTCATACTAGATGATCACAATTCAATGTATGTCTTTGCATCCAAGGGCACCCAAGCTGCGTTTTTGAACCCAAATCTTTAATTGCATCAAGCTGTTTAACTTCTTCAAATAATACAATTGAAGAATGAGTTGATTTTAGATAAAATCACTTTTGACATGATCAGCTCAAATACGCTACTTTTTGCTTGGAGAGGCCTAGTGTGGGCCACTTAGACAATTACGGGTTAATTCAAGCTTACATTGATTGCCACTACTATCACAACCACTCCCGCAACCCCCGTGCTCTTGTGAGTGGTATTGGATTGCTTGTCACTTATCGCACATGCCATCCTTTGACTCCTTCCAAAGTATGGAAACATGTCTCAAAGGGGTCTCGAAGACCTTGTCGTGCCTTTGGATCATTTTTATGGCATGCAAGGGAAGTGGTTGAGGCAATTCTCAACTAATTGGGCCCATACGAGTACTTCATATTTCCCTCTCACTCTATTGTGACATAGAGTGATTGTGACTACTCAACGGTTCTATCACATGGGCCAAACTCCAAATGAACTTTAGGTCGGATCACCGCTTAGGTATGGGAACTAAAGGGGAGGTCACGCGTTTGAAAGCGCCGGTTTTGAAATGGAAATTGTAGTAAAAGAAGTCCGGCCTTGATGTGTGCCTAACCTCGAGAAGCTTGGTTTGAAGGTTGGTCCTTCCATTTTTGGTTTAAATCGTGTGTTTTCAACTCCGATACGAAGTATAGCTTTTAAGCCTAACAAAACCGTTGTCTTGGATCATTATAAGAATGGATGTACGATTCCACCCAAGAAAAGAGGGATAACCTTTGAACCAAGCTCCTCAAGGTTAGGCACATATCAAGGGCCGAAATTCTTTTACCTTGACCCAATGATATTCGTTTCGAACCTGACGTTTTCAAACGTGTGTGGCATCCACATAAGAGCAACTTCTCCTTGAATTATGTTCATTGTAAGCATATGATACTTGACCAAATGTCACACGTCACTAAAAGAATTGTCTTGCGGCACTAGAAATTGTGCAACTCTGCCACAATGGTACTTTTGCGTATTTCTTTTTCTTTCATTGATGTACGACAATTGCCTATGACTCATATGTTGGTCGTGGTTGCATCAAAGAAAACCTTGGACTGATTAGGTGAGCACGAAAGGTTGGTTAATGAGATAAGGAAACCCTACATAATGGGAATTTGTCGAATGCTCAAGACCTTGGACAACTGACCAACTAATTCAACTATTAGTATACTAGTTGCCTTTCGTAACTATAGTTGTTCGTGATTTGACATGCCAAAAATTCTAGTTACCTATACTTATATATATAGTTAACTAAAGTTGAGTGCATCCTATTCACGCAATTATGATATAGTGTTGTAGTGTCATTAGTGTGTTATTTGTGTTGGTGGTGTGCATGGAGGTTGTTCCGGAGCCCAACATTGTGAGTGATCGTATAAAGGCGTTCCTTAATGATCCTTAGTGGCCCAAGCATATTAAATCCCCTCAACTGAAGCAAATCAAGAGGCAAACTTCTTCAAATATATAATAATACTTGAATTTTTTTCTAGTTAACTATACTTGTTCTCTAAGACATATTGAAAAAAATCTAATTAACTATAGTTATTTTGGCAGTTGTCCAAGGCTTGGAATGCTCCTCGATCACTTGATTACATCGAAAGCTAGCTTAACCCCTAGGTGCCTTGGAAATCAAAATTGGCCTTCTTGATAGGGAGACCGGGTTTGCAGGGAAGCAATTCAATTGTTAATTTGGGGGGTTAAGTTAGATGGGGAGGCGAAGAGGTGGAGGGCCTTGTTGGGCATCTTTTAAGCCAACTTTCACTTCATTTGGTGTTGTTTTTTATTTTAAAGTTTATTTACTTAAAAATAAAATAAATTCCCCAAAGATCACAATATGTAACTAGTTGGGCTTGAAAACACTAGAATTTTGACCGATTATGCCCAAAAAAATCCTTGGACATTGGAAATTACTAGGATTGTGGGTACTAATACCACACAATTCCCATTTGACACATGCGGTCATTACAATATGACCTCATTTACATGTTATTAAAGGTAAATCTTGGATGGTAATAACAAGACCAATAGATAGTACTTGTAGTATGACCAACAACGGCGGTACCAATAGTATTAGGAGTGGTATTGGTGTTAGGGTTAGGGTTAAGGTTACATAAATAAGAGGAGCCAACATGAGTAAGAAACTGTGGGGAACACTTAGGACATGGACATAGTAGTTGGGTGAGAAATGGGAGTCCAAGGACAAAACTAGGACTTCAACCCTCATATGAGGATGGTGATTGTTGTATGAACCTTTATCATGAGATGTACCCTTGGGAGATGAAGTGTGGATCATTTGAATGTTTATGAGCATGTATATGTTCAAAGTCGTGTGAATTGCAATCCTTGTTTAGAGATGTGTAAAGACTAGGTTTGTGTAATTGAGGGGATGATCACACCGGTCACTTATGGCACTATCTATTAGCATCTCCGGCTATAATAGTGTGAAAAGTGGTGGGCTATCATTTATTTCTCAACATAATCCCCAACAATTGCATGACTAGAACCGGACCGAGACATTGGTGTGATCGGGGCATGAAGCAATACTTACAACTCAAATGAGCAAATTCTAGATTGTGGAGTAGGGCTACCAGTAATAAGGAACCATTCAGGGTAGAAAACTCCCTTGACACATGTGTCGAGTCTAATCTACAACTCTCATGGATTATTTGTACTCAACTCATGTAAATGGGGTCATGTCGCAATGGTTGCCCGTGTCAAATGAAAAATGTATGGTATTAATACCCACAATCCTAGTACAATGATTATCCCAATGAATGCGTGTTACGATTGAGAGTTACATGGAGGTATAAATAATTCAATGAGAATGTAATAGTTTATCAAGCAAAAGTCATTTATGTTCTATAATGTCCAAACAACTTATTGAATTATTGTTAGTAAAAATTGAACTCTTGAGTAAGACATTATTGCACCGCTTAACACTGAATAACAACATCTACTAATTGGGATAATCAATGTAGTGTCAACTGCTTAAGTGTAGTGGAGGTTATCTAATGATTGTGAAACACGTGTGTTTGTGATGTAAAAACCAAATTAGTAAGGTTTTTTAAAATAATAATTTAAGAAGCATATGTTGGGAAGGGACTCACTTTTCCTTCAAAGTTTGGATCCCATAACTTAAATTGTGTCAAAGGCCAACAACCATGGTGAGCAAAGGACTCTCTGTCTCTCTCTCCATGTGGCAACTAACACTAGTTATCCCAATTAGTGTGTGTTACTAATCGGAGTTACGGCATTGCTATAACTAATATAATACTTTGCCAAGCAAAGTCATTTATGTTCTATAATGTCCAAATCACCTATTGAACTTTCGTTAGTAAAAGTTGAACTCCTAAGTAAAACGTTATTGCATTGTGTAATTTCAAATGCATTGTGTAATTCCAAATAGTAGCACATACTGAATGGGATAATCAGTGTAGCACTCATTTGGTCCGAAATGACCCTAAACTACCGGATGGTAGTGGAGAGTTACCCACACCAAACAGAGAGGTTGGCAGTTCAATCCCCAACCGTGAAATCGTCTTTTTACTTGACAGAAAACTAGCCAGGTGGTCAAGCGCCTCCAATGTTCCAAAACTAGTGTAGCCCTCGTTCATGACCCTTGTGAGAGGATGAACCACAACAGCAAATGGGTGGCATGTGTGATCAACAAAATGTTATGCACGTTGGGCTGGCATTGCAAATCAGATTGGTCATTTCATTTGGGTGTCAACTATCTCACAGACTTCACCATTTCATGCTCGCAAATGCCGTTTTTGTAGCAATTTTCGTTCCCTCTGTCTACTGTTGCAAAGAAACTGAAGATGTCGAACCACACACACAAGTCTATCTGAAGCCCAAAAAGTAGTTCTTCGAATCCATTCTCTGCTTCAGAAATTGCACGCAAACGATGGAAATTGGGGGCTTACCCATGTCATTGAGGCGATATGAATGGAGGGTGTGGTTTCGTGGGCAGACAACATCATCCAAGCCATTCATTCACGGTGTCTCATCTTATGGTCTACGAAACTTCTCGGGCGGCCCGGAAAAAAAAACTTTTGACAGATGAAATTTTAACAGATGAAAAAACAACGTTTGCAAGATGAAGGGGTTGATTGTTCATCCGGTTGTATGAGAACATTTGTGTGAGATTTTTTGAAGGTTCTCAAAGTTCCCAATGGAGTTCCCCGGAGGGTAAAGGCAAGAGTATAAATTAGCAGGCATCAAGACCGGAAGCCCCAACCGCTACTTTTGTGCAGCCACGTGGTGGGGAGGAAGAAGACTAATGGCCACTTCACACACGAGACTAAGAGCCCGTGACCATTACACTACAAGCACTCTCATTGGTGAAAAAGGCGGAGCCGGTCCAAATTCGCCTCACACTACGCTTGAGGGACTGACGCAGTATGTGAATGCAAGATGGATGTAAAGTCTACATGGATTCTTACATGGCATCGAATGGATCGTGCTTCATGATCACTTGGATTGTTTTCAAAAACCACCTCTTGGAGGAAGGCCTGACACAAAACCCAGAGACCATGGCACTCCGAATGCTCACAACCGTTGATTTATTCTATTTTATCATGTGTAAGGACCCGCATGAATGATTTATTCTATTGAAATAGCATTTGGTTGAGGGCCCGGTCACATATGACTTCACACTCCACTTGAGGGTCCGTGACCACACTACATGAGTTTGGAGGTGTCTTGGGACGGCCTTTGGGCACTTTCTTTTGGGCTCTCACAATTTCATAGTCACGGCTCTTGGCTCATGTGTGAAGTGGCCAAGATTTGGATCCCATTGGTAGGCATACTCCAATCTCGATTTTTAGTTTCTTTGTTTGCAATGAGTGCATTTCACTCCATACTATGATGTGGTGTGCGGAATATATAAAAATTGAAAAGAAATGATGTGTTGATGCCTTCTCATTCCCACCTTATGCTTTGCTTCCAATTTAGTGGCATGTCTTCCAAGTTATTATTGGAATTTAGGGGGTAACCTCATTGAATTGGGTCTTCTTTGAATGGAATCCAAATGGGTGGGAACATGGGGCTATTTTTACTTGGATCTCAACATGTTTTCATTATGATTTTGGAATTTACGAGCTCATCAGAGGACTATAATTTTAAGAATACGTAATGTCCTTACATAGCATTAGTCAAAAGGCTGAGCCTATTTTGTGGGTCAACATGCAGAGAATTAGAGTCGCAAATAAGACGTTTGGATCCTTGACATTGCAAACCCTTTGAGTCTGAATCTGAGTTAGCAAACGGATATCCACCATTAATATAACTTAAACACTGTAGATTGTGGAGGGTCCTACCCAATATTAAAAAAGAGAACAAGACACAACTCTTAATAGTGTTATGTACCATGAGCACATCCCACATGCTTAAATTTTCAGTCAACTTCTAATTATTTTTGTTTGTTTTGAATTTACTTTTCCCATGCAACTTTTTTACCCCTCGTCAATTAAGGATTACTAGAAACTCCAAATAGGAAAACATCTTGGTTCTTGAATACCTCACCTTGCCTCTTCGTTTGACCCCTCCCAAATCCTTGCATCAATTATGTGAGCATGAAGGTTATATACTTGACATATAGACATTCATATCACCCATAATTGGCAATAACCGACTCTCACGTTTTGATACATCGTTTTCGCATGTGTTGATAACACCTTAAAGTTTCAACCATAACTTGTGTGATCACAATTTATGCAATTTTCATTCGAATTGAAACTTAACAATTGCTTACATGGAGTTCAACAAGTTATTTCATAACACTGATTGTATGGATATGAACTTTTAAGTTAGTATTTGCTCCCTAATTTTCTTGCTCTCTAACCTTGATTTCATAACATAACTCAAGCCTACATGCTTGGTCTCCATACTATTTGGGGAAGGCTCGCAGGTCTAGTGCATCCAACATGTAAATACTCTCTACCCTACCTGGGATAATTGAGATTTTTTGATCAAATTAATCCAAAACCGTTGTGAGCTATCCAACTCAATTGAATATATTTTGAACATGGTTTTATTTTCTTATTTTAAATTATTTTTGGTGGTCGGATGAGGGGAGTGGCCCAATTGGAGCCTTGCCCTTGTGAAGTGAATAGTGCTCAAGCCGAGCCAAGTACTATTCACTTTTGCAAGGATGGCCCAACATAACAGGATATAATTCTCATTAAATTCTCAAGATTCTTGGTACTAGGGAACAACACCCTAGTGTTGAAATATGTCATGTTGTAAAACACATAAAAAATATCTATTACTATGTGAAGAAAGACTTGAACCTTGAGGGGGTTAACCATTAATCACTTAATTGCAGCCAAAGCTAACTTAAAAAAATGATGCAACAAAGAAAACGGTTTGCATTCTTGAAGATCTCACGTTGTCTCGTTGTTTGACCACAAGCCGAAAATGACAAGATCAATCTCGTGCTAATCAATCAACATTTTACATATGATTTTGACCTTGAGCATGCAACACATTATTCAACCACGTGGGTTGGTTCCACGACCCAAGAATATGTCAATTATATTCCATGGGCACCCCAAACGTTCGTCTATTGTTCATACATTCAAACTAACACTTGAAAATTTGGGTGGAGTTTTACTCCCGGCATTATGCATAAGAATCATTGTTTATCCATGCATCATTCACATGAAACATTGTTCATCCTAGTATAATTCCCTAAATACTATTCATAGTAGCACTATCATTGAAATACCGACATTATTCACAATCATTTGTACTATTCATATTGGCATCATTCAAGATTCGTACCAGTGTTAGTTCTTCGAATTTTCTAAGTTTCTTCCCATCAAGGTAAGATAGTGGAGGCCCCATGTCAAATGCTAAATATAGAATGGAACACAACCATGCAACTGGGTAATGTTATGTGTCAATCAATGTGTGTGTGTGTGTGTGTGTGTGTGTGTTTTTTTTTTTTTTTTTTTTTTTTTTTTAAAATTCAAGTTTTGACATTTGGTATGCAAAAACTTGCACCCAAAAAATGCACATTAATTGACATTCATAATTTATAATTTGACATATAGTGTGACTTGTGAAGAAACAAACCACACGTCAATTGACACGTTAGAAATTGAAATGACACATACTACATTCTTACCTCTTTAATACAACACTCAATAGCATGACAACCTCAATATAATGATACAAATTTTGCAAACCGGACCTTCTAGTTAGAATCTACTTCTATAATACAACTTTGACATAGTCAATACAACACTCTTGAACCCTAATATGTCATATTATAAAGGTAACAAATGCATATATGGCAGGTCCCACACATGTATAACTACATGGTTAATATGAAATTTATGTAACTTTCACATATGAAACGTGGATAATAGATAGTATAATGTAAAATGATGTTGAAGCATGGGAACGAAGGGAACTAGGTTCTCTATCTCAAAACCTAATCAAAGAGACTCATGGGTTTTTGTGTCTTTTGCAACAATTTTTGACCTAAACCCTAAACCAAGGTGCACAATTTGTTTTCGAGCATTTTAAACTCAAAATTTATCATATTACATTTATTTGCATAGTGTTGGAAAGCCTATTGAAATTGCGCTTCTTTTGGTGGTAGTTTTGTTGTATTGGCAGTGTTATGACCGTTTGGAGGTTGGTCGAGGTTTAGAAGTTGATTTCAAGACAAGGATGTTCTTTTACACATTTTGAGGTCAATTCTGATTCAATAATTATGATATGCGTATTGTTGGAAAGCTATTGAAACTGCGCTTCTATTGGTGGTAGATTTGCTCAATTATGAGTTGTATTAGCAAAGTTATGACCGTTTGAAGGTTGGTTGAGTTTTAAGAGTTCATTATAAAAAAAGTTAATTGACATACACCTCCTGTAAAAATAGAAGATGCTCAACATCATGCTCAATTGTTAGCTTCATTTTTTTAACAAAAATCCCGTTAACTTTTACTCCCGTAAAAGTAATGCAATTGCAAGCCATATCGGAAAAGTTCAATAAGATATTTTTGTTGCCAAGTTGAAGTGACAACATCATTGGACGATTGATTCCTTCTTCAAGCCCACATAGATTTCACGAGAGAAAAGACATGTGTTCATGAAACGCCTTGTATTTTTACGACAAAGAAGCTCAACTTGTCATATTATCGAATATGTAACACCTCGATAACATGACAAGTTTCTCATTTCCCAAGCATGTCATATTAGAGAAGTAAGACTATATTGCACGCGACATGTGACATTCAGGCAACATTCTAGACGCAAATGTAGAAGTCGATTGACATCCATATTTGTTGTCAAAAGCATCACATGACACTTTGGATTTGAAGACGAACACCAAATTGAAATTCGTCAAACATACACAGTGGTGTCAGTCGCATCATAATTGGAGAGATCACAACACCACCTACAAACACGCATACAGATCAGAGTTCGGGAAGTTTTTGAAGCCTTAGTGGCTAATTGCCGGTAGTTGCTACGAAGGGTCGGATTTTTCCCAATTTACATCGGCAACAGCCGGTCTTTTGTAAAAGCAATTGGCCAATTGCCTATATTTTCATATTTTCATTGGCCAATATCCGATTAAATGTAATTCATATCGGCACTAATTGTTTAAAAAAAGTATGAAAAGTTATTAGAAATCATTTCTTAGTACAAAATTTTGAATAAGTGAAAAGAAAGGCATGTTCAAAACTTTCAATTTGAAGAGTTAATATCCTTGGCAGGAATTGAACCTAGCAATGCCTTCACCGCTTGAAGGCCAAGGGTCCCCCAATTCTTCATAGAAGCAATTGGATTTGGTCATGGAAAGGTTGCATAATTCAAAAAGTTTAAGGTTTAGGGTACTTCTTCAAGTGCATCATCAGATGCCCCAAACAAATAACGTTGTGGATGCTTCCGGCTGAAATCCAGTAACTCACAAGAAGAATTGGCTACATTTCCGGGACATTTTATGGTCCATCGGCTAATTGCCGGAGGATTGAAATTACAGTCGGATTGCCATCCGATGGTTGGAAATTTGGACCGGCCATGAGGGAAATCCATCAGCTGATAATGAACTAGCCGTCGGTTTTCCCCAAACATAGATACAGATAGATAGATAGATAGATAGATAGATATACACACGCACACACAGTCGACTCATGCTCATACACTAGTATACTAGTAGGGCAGGGCAGAAGGCTGCTGACACACTTGTTGTGCTTTTTGTGGGCGTGAGTATATATATGTGAACCTTCCATTTGTTGACTGCTTCTCATAATTAGCACCAAGAACAAGAAGCAACATTCTTTGCTTTTGCCAGGTCCTGATGACTGCAGCTAGGGGAGTCCCATTTCCCAAGAGCAGAGCAGAGCAGAGCAGAGGATCGTCTCTTCTGTCGCCTTGGGGAATTAATGGTGTAAAATCAGCAAGTTGGAAATCAATCCACCTCACAAGCACCAGCACTGTGAGGTCACGCTGCCTCCTCCTCTAAGGGCCACTTCACACACGAGACCGAGAGCCCGTGACCATTACACTTCAAGCACTCTCATTGGTGGAAAAGGCGGAGCCGGTCCAAGTTCGCTACTTCACACTACGCTTGAGGGACCAACGCAGTATGTGAATGCAAGATGGATGTAAAGTCTACATGGATTCCTACATGGCATCAAATGGATCATGTTTCATGCTCACTTGGATTATTTTCAAAAACCACTTCTCGGATGTAGGCCTAACACGTAACCGGGAGATCATGGTACTCTAAATGCTCACAACCGTTGATTTATTCTATTTTATCATGTGTGAGGACCTGCGTGAATAGAAATTCATTGAAATAGCATTTGGTTGAGGGCACAGTCACGTACGACTTCACACTACACTTGAGAGTCCGTGACCACACTACATGATTTTGGAGGTGTGTTGGGATGGCGTTTGGACACTTTCTTTCATGCTCTCACAATTTCATGGTCACAACTCTTAGCTCGTGTGTGAAGTGACCCTCACACATGATAGAATTGAATAAACCAACGGTTGTGAGCGTTCAGAGTGCCATGGTCTCCCGGTTTTGTGTTAGACCTACCTCCAAGAGGTTGTTTTTAAAAATAATCTAAGTGACCATGAAAACATGATCCATTCGATGCCACGTACGAATCCATGTAGACTTTACATCCATCTTGCATTCACGTACTCCGTTGGTCCCTCAAGCGTAGTGTGAAGCGAACTTGGACCGGCTCCGCCTTTTCAACCAATGAGAGTGCTTGAAGTGTAATGGTCATGGGTTCTCAGTCTCATGTGCGAAGTGGCCCTAAGGCAAGGCATGTGCGCCTCTTGTCATCACACTTCCTTCTTAGCCCTTGAATTGCCAAATTAAAGGGTGCATTCCCAATGGAGTTCTGTGATAAAGTAAAGCAGATGAAACCATGGGTTTAGTCCTAAGTCACGAGTTTATGAGAATCAACACAATTGTCACCCAAGTTTTTTTTTAAAGGTTAGATTACACTGCACAAAAAGTTGTGTTGGACTATTAAACACTGGTTTTCTTATCTTGTTCTACTCAAGTAATTGGGTCAAGCTAGCCTTGAATAGGTTGATATGGGATTTAGGACAACAAGTCCCATGTGCATACCCTATTTAGATCCTAAAACTCTCTCAAAGTTTGAGGGGGTGGAAAGTGGAGGTCTCAAAAGTTCCACCCAATTTTCAAAAGTAGGTTCCAACACATGACGAGCTATTATGCTTTTGATAGAAAGTTTTATCAAAGGGGAATCGAACCCACAGGTTCATCCCTCTTTCATGGAGTTTATGGACAACTCTAATGAAATTGGAACTTTCACACCACCCTTGATGTCGAGGGCCATAACGTTACTCAATCCTATGTTGATGCACCGTAGGGTCGGGAGTTTTCGGACATGATATCCCTTTTATTTTGGTCTCTATTTAAAAATGAACAATTTTCCACATGAGTAATTTGTTCACTTCATCACTTTAAACTGACATGTGGCTAAGCTTGGGCTCAACCCTGGCTCAATGTTGTCGGTAATACATACCCAAACCCCCCCGAAAAAAATTGGTATCAATATGGAATTTAGGCCCCATGTGGCCGTTGGCAGGTGATTAGCATGTCAACATGAAATGTTGCCATAAAGTGAACGGAAATTAAGTCATGGGTAGCAAGGATTGTTCATCCTTCATATTGAAAGAGAGCACCAATTGTAGGCTTAGTAATGTTACGGGGATTCTACCACTATCATCAACATATTTATGATTAATCACTTGTATGTGGAAACTAACTCCACTATGAGTATACATGAAGAAGCATTTCTTTATTTCAACAAATTTTGAGAAGATCCAACGGTCTCCGAGCCAAAGATCCCAATCTGTAGCAACTCTTCTATGTTTTTCTAAATTTGGATACTTGGCTAGATGAGGAAGTTAATAAAATAATAAAAAAACTGTGTATGTTTAGAATACACACATTTGTGAAAATTTGGCTCTTCGTATTTGGAGTTCATATGTCTCTTCTAGAGGTGGTCAAAGTTCATTGATGGAGTGTCTCACAATGAGCTTGACTGTCAACTTTGAGACATTATGGTTTAGGGTGTTGCCCACGCTACTAAAGATGGGCGATCCTTGCAATGGACAATACCTCATGCATGAAATTTTTCTTCCTCCTTCAAGTCTTAGTGGCCTTCTACGAGTTTCAAAAAAAAAACTTTTGGACATCATCCTCCTTCAAATGAAGAGCAAAATCTAACGAGACTTGCACCTACCTATTCTTGAAACATCAAAGAATATTCATGACAAGTGAGAGTCCTAGATGAAAACATGAAGTGGCTCCATGCCCTGCTTCTCTTTTTTAGAAAGATCCCTTGGTTCCCTCTCTAAAAAGAAAGCGTTGATCGGATAATTGTATATGAGTGTAAATCTTATAGTTAAGTACACCAACATATGACACAATGCGATTGGACTATGTGCTCAAAGTATAGAAATTGTTCTAGGTTCAATAGCTAGCACATTTAGAAGGGCCCACACGATCGTTTAAAGAGAAATAATATCTTTGCTTAAACATCTTATTACTTTTGTATACGAACTGCGATTCTGAATCTTGAAATGATCTTCTTCGTGATGTGCAATTGCTAGTCATATGAGACAATTCCCAGTCAAATCCAACGACCAAAATTGTTTGTGGAGTTGGAAGTGCCGCAATCCCACTGCAAGAGGGCCACATACTTAGGATGACTTAAGCTCATGCTCACACCGGGGCGGTGGCATTAGGAGCTTTGTGGCTAGGAATTATAGTGTCATCAAACCTTGGTGGCTTCTACGGTGACACTAGGTACTTGTAGCTCAAGCAACCAAGGGATGTGGACAAACTTTTGTCATATCATTGTGGGGGCAATGAGGTGGAACAAAATATCTTAGCTTAATAAATCATGTGAGGGTTGTTAGTAATCACATGGCTTACTATTGTTATTGAGATATGCTTTGTCCGGTGATGGATAATGAAATTCGGCCACTTTTGGAATAGGCATATGAACTCCAAATATGAATATGAATATTCTCACATGTTCATATTTAGATTGTATAGCATTACGTCAAAATTCATTTTTTATTTCATGTTGCTTATTCATACATGTTGTCATTCGAATCTCAAAAAAGAGGTTTTCACTAGCAATTTTGACTTCTTGAGAACTCCACCCTGACGACGGTTTGAAGGCACTAGGCCATGGCTCTTTAATGACCATGATACCCCACTTTTTAGATGAGACGATAGGGAACTCCATGGACTATAGCTCAAAGTCTTTTGGAGGTTAGATGCCCTTAGTGTAAACCCAAATCATGGCCATGCCTACCTTCAAGAGTTGTTCCGAGAAGCCCCCCTACAATACCGGCCAACATCATATATACTTGCCATGTGGGATTCCATGTAGATCTTTCATACAGTGAAAATTTTATGAACTTTAATGGTCCAACATTGTCCTCATGTAAATCCAAAGCAAGGGCCCATGACACTCTCAACTAATGAGAAATCAAGGCTTTTCAAGAGCTTGGCCTTAGTGGCTTCCGTGTAAACAAGGCCACCAGACATGTATGAAAGCTCCAAGTCACAAGTGCATTTGGAAATGCGCCGGGAATGGGTGGGCGGCATGGCAATCTCTTGTTTTATTTGCAATGACTCATGACCACATTCGACAAACGGTGGAGATGATGATGTTAGGGTTGGTTCACACGGGGTCCCAAGTCCCAAGTCCCACTCATGTCAGCAAATCCCAATATGGACGCAAAGCCCATCTTTTGAGCCTCAAGAAACCATTAAATACATGGTTTGTAAGGACATTAAAGTCAGATCTCGGTTGCTTTATGTGGAAAATATCTCAAGCCTTGTGTTGCGAGTTGGGTCTAGTGTTTGGCTCGACCAACTCTCTCAACACAAGTCCCAAGCCCCACCTCACAAATCTAGCCAAATCTCAAAGTTACCGAGGGATGTAGTTGCTACTGAGTGACAACAACGTCACGCAAATGCTAAATTCTATGCTCTTTCACCATAAATTTCAAGAAAGTTAGTGTGTGCCACCTGATTGTCAGTGAATAATGCCGACACTTTCATGCCAAGTACCGGTACTTTGAGTGAATAGTGCCAACTTGTTGAGACGAACAATGCCTCCTAATCCTTTTGGTGGCACTAATGGATAGTATGTCATAAAAAAAAAGTTTGGTATCACCTTCACTAATTCCCCCACCCTCATGGTCACTCATTGATATACTTAGGGCCGGTTTACACTATGGACCATGACGGCAGACCATGGAAGATGGCCTTTGTCAATGGTCCGAGTTCATGGTTAGACTTTATAAAAAATTAGTTTTGAGAGCCTTGGGCCCCTCACTAGGTGTAAACCGAATACGAACCAAGAAGAATGACCATGCACCAACAAGTGAAGGTGCTGATTCTTTTAATACATGCCCAAAAAGGGCAATTTTCAAAAAAAAAATTCAAGTTTGACCATTCTCTCGTCTTCTCTTGGGCGTTACTAGTCTTCACTTCTTGTTAAATGTGTTGAAGATGTGGCTTGCAAATATTCTCACAAAAATTTTTACAAAAAAATGAGCGATTTAATTTATACATGTTTAATGTAATTTACATGTGACATGCATGTACCTTGTGTTGTCACTCCACTAAATAGGATATTTAGTGTTTGATTATATTTAACGGTGTTACCACCCTACCTTGCTCAACACTAAAGTTCAATTCTTTGATAATTAGTGTTAGAAGATTTCCCATTGCGGTTCTTTTAACCACCTTGATCTACAACCACTAAACGACTACAATTTTTTCTTTTTCGTTTTGCAACTGTAAATTTACAAATTTTTGGGGCATGTAATATACCGTTCGAAAGATATTTTTAATATCTTTCCAACGGTATATTACAAACCCCCATATTCCAAACATTGCAGTTGGTAGAGAAAAAAACAAAAAACAAACCTGCACTCAAATTCTAGAGTTTTAGATGTCCCACGTTGTTTGGTGAAACACGTGGGAGCCGGTTTAAGGTATAGGGCAAGGAAGTAATGGTATGTCTCATGGGCTATGATATGATTAAGGCACATAGAGGTTAGATTCATTAAATTTTTATTAAAACAACATTTTATTGCCATGGGCCCTTGCCTTTTCCTACAAGACCACCTCTCATGCCTCTCTCACCGCAAAACCCGTCGGACCATGTCAATGCATTTATTAAGACTTTAAAATTATATTTTTGGGACCTCGACCTAAATGGTCCCTCTGACATTTATTCCTTAGTGTAAACCGAAGTTGTCCCGGGACAACTCCAGCAGCCAATCATCTGCCTTGCAAATCCCCGGTCCAACTTCATGGTCCATAGCGTAAACCGGCCCTTAGTGCAATACAAAACCTGACACGACCTGGGAGTAGATAATTGGGTTGGACGAAAATGGAAAGCTAATTTCTGCTTCCCTTGGGGCCGTGCCAGAGCTTCCTTCCTTCCTTCCTTCCTTCCTTCCTTGGCCTGAGTCAATATTTCGTGTGAATTGGGTATTTGGGCAGATTTCGAAAGCCTCAACGGGAAGCGGACCTTATTAGTCACCACCACCCTGACAAACACCCATCTACATACTGACTGAATCAGTTATAAGCTGGCAGCACCCAGATATATATATATATATATATATAGACACAATTAGTGACTCACTCACTTAAGGTGGGAATAATTAAACTAATGCCTGGGGAGGAGAGAAGGAGGCCAGGGCCCTACACTACACTACAAGCACAGTAAGAAGGAGGTAGTAGCTAGCTAGGGTGGGAGGGGGTAAGCCAATTCTGTTAATATAATGAGCGAGGTGGCCACAACGTGCGGCCTAGGGGAGCCAATAGCAGCCCCAACTCTAGCATAAACAAATCACCACTATTTAATGACACATATATAGCGGCTCTTCTACTACTAGCTAGCCCCCCCCCCCCTAATTAGTGACCCACCCCGGCCCCCTGCTTGCTGCTCATTAATTTGTACATACAGTAGGGGTTTAGGGCCACTTTACACACGAGCCAAGAGCCGTGACCATGACATTGTGAGGGCCCAAGAGAAAGTGTCCAAACGCCGTCCCAACATCCCTCCAAACTCATGTAGTGTGGTCACGGACCCTCAAGCGTAGTGTGCAGTCATGCGTGATTGGGTTCTCAAACAAACGCCATTTCAATGAATTCTTGTTCGAGCGGGCCCTCACACATGATAAAATAGAAGAAACCAATGGTTGTGAGCGTTTGGAGTGCCGTGGTCTCCCGGTTTTGTGGTAGGCCTACCTCCTTCAAGAGGCGGTTTTGGAGAACAGTCCAAGTGACCATGACACATGATCCATTCGATGCCATGTAGGAATCCACGTAGACTTTGCATCCATCGTGCATTCATCGGTCCCTCAAGCGTAGTGTGAAGCGAACGTGGACCGGCTCCGCCTTTTCCACCAGCGAGAGTGTTGGAAGTGCAACGGTCACGGGCTCTGAGCGCCACTTCACACACGAGACTGAGAGCCCGTAACCACTACACTTCAAGCACTCTCATTGGTGGCAAAGGTGGAGCCGGTCCAAATTCGCTTCACACTACGCTTGAGGGACCGATGAATGCACGATGGATGTAAAGTCTACATGGATTCCTACATGGCATCGAATGGATCACGTTTCATGATCACTTGGATTATTTTCAAAAACCACCTCTTGGAGGTAGGCCTAACACAAAATTGGGAGACTATGACACTCCGAACGTGTCATGATGTGAGACCCCACACATGTAGAAATTCATTGAAATAGCATTTATTTGAGGGCCTAGTCACACATGACTTCACACTACACTTGAGAGCCCGTGACCACACTGCATGATTTTGGAAGTGTGTTGAGACGGCCTTTGGACACTTTCTTTTGGGCTCTCACAATTTTGTGGTCACGGCACTTGGCTCGTGTGTGAAGCGGCCCTTATATACAGTATAGTAGAGTATAGTCTAGTCTAGTATTTTATATTTATGGTTTATTTTTTAATGGTTTATTTTTTTGTTATTGTTGGAACAGAAGGCCCACCAATAATAAGGCGGCCAGGAATGAGTGAAAGGGAGTGTCAGGTGGTTAGGATTGGCATCATCTGAGGAGCCTGCTCCTGCTGCTGCTGCTGCATCATAATTATGATGCCATTGCTAACTACTTTCTTTTCCTGACTAAACTACAACTCTGACAAGGAGGAAACAAGGCTAAGGAGTAGGGGATGCGGTGTGCCTGCCTGCCTGGCCGCCGCCTCTCCTCTTGGCTTGGGCTTTGTGGCGTCTATGTGAACTTATCCATCGTGGATGAAGGGGCTTTAAGGTAATCGATCATGTTTTTAAAGTAAACACCTTCCTTGTGGAGGTATTTGTTTTTGATTCTTCATCTGTCAACGAGTGAATGCACTGGTGTCATGCAGTAGTAATCTGCTCACGCTGACTGGTGTGGGCCACCATCGAACGGGTGCTGCTAGCAGTGCTAGCAGGGGTTAGTTTTAGCTCCTTTTTGGTCAGTGGGAGCCGTTGGATGTAGCATGTGGTGGTAGAAACTGTTCACTGGTGGCCCGCGTCCGTAAGTGTGGGTGGGCATGTAAGCTGGTCATTGTTGAAAACAAATTAGTCGTATGATGCATTAAGTATAGAATAGCCCGACTTCGGTCATGCGTAGTAGAGGTGTAAGAGGGGTGCACAGAGTATTTTTAGAGGAGCATTGCATTTGGCCGATTGTAATGGCGAATCGGGGGTCTATGTGGTCGACGAGGTCGTGTAAGAAGTGATCCACAGTAGGGGGACAATGCCTTCGTTTAATAGAAGATCCTCGCCTGCAATAAGGTTGATTTTGTGGTGATTCTCACGTAGCAATCCGACATCAATATATCCTTTCCTTAAGTGATGGAGAGTAAGAGGCTATTTCCTTGGGACGATCTTGCGAATTTCTATAGGTTGCGTAAGAATTTTGTATTTTTTTGGGAAATTTTAATGTAGACTCCCATATTCCGTGGAAAACTGTCAGTCCCACATAACACTATTATGGAACTGAATAATGTTATTGGAGTATAGATTCTTTAATCTATGGATTTTTTTTAATATCTTCCCAAGCTATGTTAGATGCTTGAAAGAGCGAACATTTCTTAGGGCCAAGTTCCATGTGCCGGTCCCGGTCCGTTTTTTAAATGGGTGAGAAACGGGTGACATCATCCAAAAAATGGGTGATGTCACCCATTTTATGGAGGGTACTTCTATGTGGTGTGCCAGTTTATTTCGTTTTCCTACTTTTTAACTAAATTTGGTGAGTGATAAGACATGACACTTTATGAAGGTCACCGACAATGAAGGTCATCATCATTTAACTTTTCATATTTGATTTGCACATCAATTTCCATACATTTATTGAATGAATTCCAAATTATGTGTTGTTGATATGCGTAGGTTGGTAATACTGTCATCTATGGAAATATGTAAATATTTATATATATTATTTTTTAAAGTTGAAATTGTCATTGTACGTTTGTTTATAAGTGATTTTAACTGTGACACCTAAATGATACCAAAATAGTCTTTTAAATATTTCATGAGTGTTTCCTTTGGTTTGTTTACCTTATATATATATAGTTAAGATCTAGATTCTAAAAACATCATAAAATACACGTTCCCGAAGAGTACTCCTCAAAAGAGAGGACTTGAAAAACAAAGTGGCCTTTAGTATCCAAGGGTGTACCCTAGGTGACCGGCCGATCCGGTCAGCGGAGCTTTCTAACCGGCAAATGTCCTTCTTGTGACCGTTAGGACCGCCGGTCCTTTGGCACCCGTTCTTGCACAACACAAAATGTGGGACACCCATCCATGGGGGGTACCGGTCCTTGGGTGAGAGGGATGGGCACATGGCACCACCCTCTTTTCACCGGCCCACCCATTTATTTTGAAAAAAACGGACCGGGACCGGCACATGGAACTTGGCCCTTAAAGTGTTGCTCTAAGGCCTCAGTACCTTAGCAAAAATATGTCCCCTACAAAATTGAGGGGCGAGTCCCAACTCATTCATTTCAAGTGAAGTCCACTAAAATAATTTAGGGTATTTAATACTATTTTTGGAGTTTCACTATCTATAAACAATTTTGTCTAAAATTATAAGACAATTCATTGCATTTTCACCTTGCTAACATATGGGTTTACATAGATATCATGAATCCCTAACCCCTCCTCCTCCTCCTCCTCCTCCTTTTCTACTAGCTACAGTAGTACATAGTGCTACAATCTACCCTCTATAAGTATATAGTTACCTCTTTGTAGCATATAGTTTGTAACACTTCATAGCATTACTCAAAACTATGGTGTTGATAGTTGCACCCCTAGTGCCATGAATTTCGTTAGGATGAATCCCCACGTATGTTGGACCATCATTGCAAAATGAATAGTACTCAACATAAGTGTTTACTTTGCAAGGGTGAATGTACACATGGGTTTTTCTCTTTGGGTTACAATTAATGTTTAGTTTTGATTAATCACTGGCATGAGTGCTAGTTGACCGGCTGTGTGGGGCTTGGCTCCGGCTGAGAAGGTCAGGCATGTTGCCATATTGAGGTGTCATGATTAAACTTGTGAGAGTTCCTAGGTCAAGTATAGGGTTTCCCATTTAGAAAAGGGACCCATGATCATAGGCTTTGTGATGTTATGTCATAGATTTCTAACATAATATCACTAAGAGAGGGTGAGAATTTTTTAAATAAAAATGATACATGTAATAATTATGTAGTAAAAATAAATTCATTAGTAACACTTATAAAATATTGTCACATATACTATTAAAATTAATCTTACACTTACTTAGTGATCAAAACAAGATTTTATTATTGTTTGATGAGACTCTTGAATACGGGATATAGTGATGGAATTCTCTAGAGGACTTGATCTCATAGCAAAACCAAGGCCTATAAAAGATACTAGTGGCTACTCTCCACCACTCTCCAACACAATCTATCATTGGCTCACTCTCCACCCTCTAACATTGTCATTTCCAATAGTATTCATAATTTTACAACATTAAATTATATATTTTATGGATTTTGGTGCAAGTTACAATTATACAATGTGAAAATCAACAAAGATGGGAGACATGTTTTTATAACAAAGTAACACATAACACTTGCTAATGTATTTTCAAGGGAGTATGAAAGATGTAATAATTATGATAAGATAACACTTGATAAATGAATAAATAAATAACACTTAGAGAGGGCATACTATAGTTGATTGCTAGTCCTTTATGTTGTTTGCTCTCGTTGCAATGTGTAGGGAGAAAGCCACACATGTTTGCAAAAGCCAGTTTCAAAACCGAGTTCGGTAAAAGCATGCCCACACTAGGAATTATTGTATACAAGTGTACCTCCCATTCATCCAACATAAAAACCCTAAAATAGTGTATAGTCTAGAGGTTCACTTTTAAAGTTCATATGAACTTGGAATTATGTTTTAAATACCTTGAATTAATCTAATCCAAGTCATTTGAGGCGAATCAACCACAAAACTATAGGGGGTCGAGTTTTTATGTTGGATGGACAAGGGGTACGCTTGTATGCTTCAAGGTAGGAGAGTTTCCATCTTGATAGAAGTTTATGTCTTGTACGCAATGAAGTGAACGGGCAAAAGTACAGTTGATTACATCCAATGAGATCATCGTGAGTAGGACCAAAAAATGTTTATTGATGGCAGTAAGTTTCGGAAAGAGATGAATTTTTCCTATCAAGAAAGACTCCTCAATCTGTCAAGGAGTGACAGTTGGCCCTAGTGTGGGCATGCTATAAGCCAAGATAGAAGAATATTGGCCATGGCATGTGCCTAATTTCAAGGAGCTTAGTTTTTAAGGTTGGTCCCTCTCTTTTTATTTTATTTTAACAAAAACGGAGGTTTTTGAGCCTTCCAAAACCATCATCTTGGATTGGAGTTGGAAAGGAACATTTTATACCCAATAAAACAGAGACCAACCTTCAAATCAAGCTCCTTGAAGTTAGACACATGTCAAGGCCACAATTCTTTTACCTTGGCTTACTAAACTCCACTTCAAAACTAGTGCTTTCATTGGTATGTGGCCTCCACACATGTATGCAATTATTGGTACTAATGAATATCATACCAGATTTGCAACTTTGTTGGTTGGGTATGTCAATAATATGTATTAGGGTTTCAAGGATTGTTTACACTACAAAGATGGTTATGGTTTTGGGCAACCACAATTATGGTTGTTTTCACTGAGAATTTGATTGCTAGGCTCAGCTAATTCCATACGAAGTAGTGCCAAGAAGCATGTACCCCATTACTCTGGCAAGGGCACCAAAATTGCAACAAGAGAGTCCCTATATCTTTGTGGGTTGTGGAAAACAACCAACTTTTTGCAAAATTGGTAATTTCAGAACGCCATCTTACAATAAGACCATGCTTTGTTGAACTAGTTTTGAATGAATTTTTTCACAATTTAGAAAAGCAAAACTCATCACAAAGTTACTATCTTCACTTATAAATTGTCGTGAGAATGTATGTAGGTGAATTAGTCTCCCACACTGACTTTCATGATGGGACCATCATCGTCCAACTTATATGACAACGCCAGAGATGGTCATAACCTGCACTCTGACGTGCATGTTTGAACACACATCGAACACATGGGACCCACCACCCAAAACTTGTGGCCTACCCACATGGCCCAACTGAAAACAAACAATGACCAAGTGAGAGAGGAGTCGTAGCCGTTGAAGACACTGACTATACCCAAGTCTTTGTCTACCATTTTATCAAAATTAAGTCGACTTATGATGTGAATATGGGTTGGGAGAGAATCACGTCTTTGAAAATTTACTGTCAATTCAACTACTTCTAAAACACATTATGATTTTTTGTTGTTAAACATTATGATGCCAATTTCCAAGCCTGTGAAAAGTCACTACAGTATACACATGTACCACACTTATGCGAAATTGCTCAAGTCATCAGAAATAGATCCGTCTATCTTAGAGTGAACATGTGAGACATATAAGGAGACTTCTCCCTCTAAAATATTGGTACCCGATTTAGCGCCCCTTTGTGTTTGTGTTTTTGTTAGTGCTTGGTGAACAACCTGTGTTCATGCTCATAGGGTTTCGGTCCCTACTGCTGGCATCAATTCTTCACCAGTCAGGCTGCTAACTTATCATCTCCATTTAGAAAACAATTAGTTGAATGGCAATTATAGTTATCATAAATGGGGTAATCTGTCAATGAAGGCCAACGGCAACTAGGCTTTGAAATTTGTGCACATAATGATCGACTTTGCATTTGAAACAACACTAAGGTATATGTGGGTGTTATGCAACTACTTTTCTTAATCGGACATCTATATTTGACAAGTGTGTGGTTAGGTGAGGATCAAAGAACAAAATACCATAAAGACATCTATTTGAAAGAGATTAGACTACACCATTTATGGTATTGAGTGTCACCCACTGTTTGGAGTTACTAATGCTAAAACGTTTTGCTAAGAATGTAACTTTTTACCAAGCATTGTAACTTATTAACAAGCGTAGTCATTTATGTCGTATATTGTCCATACAACCTATTTAATCTTTATTGCTAACAAATGAAATCTATAGTGAAAAGTTCTATTCTTGCACGATTCCAAATAGTAAGTGTCCCTAAATACCATAAACGGTGTGCAGTTTAAATTAATTAACTGTCTTACACTCAATGGTGAAAAAAACTGGAAGGGTTTATATATTCAGTTAAGGAATCAACAAACATGCAACTCTCATAACCATTACTACATGACAAGGGGTCAAATTTACATTCTGATTGGTTTTTTTCTACTTTAAAACTCTTTTATGCTTCATCGTAGAATTGCTAATGCAACACATATTTCGTTGTGTAGAAATGCTTGGTAGGAGAGTTGAAGAACCTGGAAAATGAACCAAATAACATCCATATGCCTTAATTGAACTCTTGAAGGTTTGGTTATAGCAAACGTTACTTTATCACACTAGTTTGCAAAATGACATGTTAGTTGGGATATTTCAACTTTATTAGGATTTCAGTCAGGTGCCAACTCATGCCACTTTATACATAGACCAAGAGCCGTGACCATGAAAACCTTCCAAGGGCCATATTGTAGGATATAGAGATCCAATTTTGTAGTTGATGGGTCCTTAAGCTTAGGGCCACTTCACACGCGAGCCAAGAGCCATGGCCATGACATTGTGAGAGCCCCCCAAAAGTGTTCAAAGGCCGTCTTGGGACACTTCCAAATTAATGTAGTGTGGTCACGGGCACTCAAGTGTAGTGTGAAGTCATATGTGACCGGGCCCTGAACCAAATGTTGTCTCATTGAATTTCTATTCATGCGAGGTCCTCACACATGATAAAATAGAATAAATCAACGCTTGCGAGATTTTGGATTGCCATATTCTCATGGTTTTGTTTTAGGCCTATCTCCAAGAGGTAGTTTTTGAAAATAGTCCAAGTGACCATAAAACATGGTCCATTTGATGCCATGTAGGAATCCATGTAGACTTGACATCCATCTTGCATTCACTTACGCCTTTGGTGCTTGAAGCGTAGTGTGAAGTGAACTTGGACTAGCTCCGCCTTTTCCACCAATGAGAGTGCTTGAAGTGCACTGGTCACATGCCCTTAGTCTCGTGTGTGAAGTGGCCTTTAGTGTAAAGAAAGCAAATGATGTCGAGGGTTTGGATCCCCACCATGGCAATATGATTTTTGTAGGAGCCGATAGCCCTTAGTTTTTGCGTTAAACCCACCTCTTCTTGGTGGTCCTAATGCAAAATCCAGTAGACTATGATATATTATCCACTTGTTGCCATGTAAGCGCCATGTAGATTATTCACCCATTTGATGTATTTGGTTCTCATGCCTTCAAGGTCCAGTGTGAAGTGAACTTGGACCAACTTCGGCTTCTCAACCAACCACACCATTTGTATATCACGGGTCAAGGGCCCTCAAACTTTAGTGTAAAGTGGCCCTATGGTAAATGGGCCTTGAACAAACACTTATACCTCTACACCCACATTTTGTAGGATGCAAAACACACAGTTAGTGCGAGTTGGTTGCCCATTCCAAACTGTGTCCATAGTCATTTTCCTTATAAACTTTGAGAGCCCATATAAATATCTTATACATCATCAAAAGTGAAGATTCTTGAGCTCATTGGATGGTCATACAAATCTTCCCAACCATACTGACTATTGGGTCTAGAACGGTTAACCAATTTTGAGCACGTAGTTCAATCTATTTAAACACATGTATTCTTGACGTTTGTTCCTAAATCCACGCTTAACCACACACCACTCAAATATAGGTGATTGATCAAGAAAAATATTCAAGTACAACTTGCATACCTTCGTTGTTGTTGAGTTGCATCTAGCGTTGATTATATTGATATAGAAAATTCTAGTTGAACTATGGTGGTTACATAACATCTTATAGTGAACTATCCACACTATGCGTTGTGAACCTTATGTGGTCACTCTTCTTAATCGGACACCTATAAATTTGAGTGATGTTTACGGCTTGTAGTTAATAACAAACATTAGGAAGACACATATTACAATAAGAGTGATATGCCCAACCTTTAGGTTCAATTGATGTCACATCGACTACTTGCAAAGGGCCTAAACTAGATACCTAGAGGTCTCAAAGCGTTACCTCTACTATTTGCCAATATGATATTACTTGTCAACATAAGTACTTTCTTCAAGTGAAAATATTTACATAATGATATTTAGCATATCACATGTGATACTTGAGATGATAGTTTTGCGTTTTAGAATGCAAGAGGAAGATAACCTTGAGCATACTAATATCAAGTGTCAATTTTCTACACTTTTGTCAACTTGTAGACCACTGTACAACATAGGCACACACCTCAAAACATTATTGAACATACACATTACAAGATATTAGCAAGTGGACTTGAACACCACATGTCATGAGGTGACACTACTAGTGAAGTTGTTGATTATAAGTGTAACCTAACATACGTCTCATAATAGGGTAAGTGACACTATTACTCATGAGACACTATATACCATAAACGGTGTAGTATAGCTGAAGGGGTGAGGAGTTAATGGGTTTAGAGCTGGAGCCCTTTCAATACCAAGTGTAACTTATTGGAAGTTGGAACCGTCCTGAGAGCAAACGTGACAACTATAGAATGCTATGTATCTTAAAAGCTTAAATGCATGTAGTGCTAATATATTTCTACTTTAGGGCCACTTCACACACGAGACTGAGAGCCCGTGACCATTACAATTCAAGCACTCTCATTGGTGGAAAAGGCGGAGCCGGTCCAAGTTTGCTTCACACTACGCTTGAGGGACAACGGAGTGTGTGAATGCAAGATGGATGTAAAGTCTACATGGATTCCAACATGGCATCGAATGGATCATGTTTCATGGTCACTTGGACTACTTTCAAAAACCATCTCTTGGAGGTAGGTCTAAAACAAAACTTGGAGACCATGGCACTCTGAATGCTCACAACCGTTGATTTATTCGATTTTATCATGTGTAAGGACTCGCATGAATAGAAATTTATTGAAATAGCATTTGGTTGAGGACCAGATCACATATGACTTCACGCTACACTTGAGAGTCCGTGACCACACTACATGATTTTGGAGGTGTGTTGGGATAGCCTTGGGACAATTTCTTTTGGGCTCTCACAATTTCGTGGTCACGGCTCTTGGCTCGTGTGTGAAGTGGCCCAATGGGACTTACAATCCATTAAACAGGGAGAACTGGCTACTAGTTATAGATGAACTGGTTGAGTTTGAAAGATGATTGGTTGAACTTCAAGACTTCAGAAAAGTTATTGATCATTTTAGAGGAATTGATAGAATATACCCCAATTTAATAACGAAAAACCGAAAGATGTGAACATGTAATTGGTTGGACTTTGCAAACACTAGGATCTTGACCAATCATGCCCAAAAATCTCCCCGGACACTGTTAAAATTTTAGACTAATAATATCGTGTCAATTTTTTTGCTCCTTTCTAAGTTGGAGTATGTCAACAGTTTTATGATTTGAGTCCCTGTGGTGGAGCTGCTTCATCAGTCATTAGCAGACGCTACACTAAATAGTGTCACCAATTCTATTTGTCTTGCTTAACACTAATTGTAAACCCCAGTGTAGTGTCACCAACTCTAAAAGTTAACCTCACATTCTTTCTCATTCCTTGTAATCTTTTTTGGGGGATTATAGATTTACAGTGTTGCAATTGCTTGTCACTTACTAAGTGATTTTTCATCCAAATTTCAATCATCCATGACAATATGAATTTGTAGGGTTTTGGCCATTGAACGAACTTCAAGTTTTCATCCATCATCCATGATAGCATTTGTACACTTATTCATAAGAAGTGTCATCATAAAGGCTGCAATAGAGACTTAGAATACCATATGACACTAAATACAATATTTACACTTTGCGGTAACATTTTCATGATATCTAGTATCATAATTTCTTTATCAGAGGTAACATAATTAGCTACATTGATTATCCCATTTAGTGTGTGTGGTATTAATCCCCGAAACACGCACCATTTTGCCAAATCTCAAAATAAGTGAAGGCTGAAATTTGTATTGAGTGATACTAAATTCATGAATACATGCTCATTTACCATACTTATCAAGAAAATTAGCGTGTGCTTTAAGGTGTTTATAGAGTGCATAATTCGTTCTGGTGAGTTCAAAGAGGCTTCTTATCTTCTTTTCGATCAACATCACTCACTCCTGAGGCATCTCCTAAACACAAAGGAAATAAAGAGAGCATGCATTGACAGTTTCCAACACTTTGACACTTTGGGTTCCAAAATCTTGCATCTTTTGGTGGGACTAATTTTATAGCATAAAGAGATTTAGAATCACCTTCGCTAATTTCCCACATGCACTATTAGCCCACCCTCACTATATGGGACAATCAATGTAGTATGCACATAAAGGAACATAACATTTGATTAAAAACATACTTTATTAAAAACAAATTGTTGCTCTCAGTATAATGCCATAGCAACACATACCTCCAAATGATAAACCACACTAATACATAATATCCATGTAGTTGCTACATCCAATGCTACTTTCATCCAATACTAACTTCATTCATCTGTCATCTCCACTTAGAAATGTTTGTTTTTGATAGGTGCAATTAGATTAACCCATTCAAATTTATCAGCATTCCAAACTATTTGAAGTATTTATTACCACAATAACAAAATACGTGATTTGTGTTTAAGCAGTTGCTAGAGGCATTGATTTCAAGAACATTATAAGAATTTGTGAAATAGTTTTGACCCAAGGAATTTGCATCGGTAAAGAGTCAACCTATCCACAACGTCAACCTAATTGCACGTACTATTGCATTTAAACAGTGCTGGTTATCATAAAAACAATGTTGGTTATCAGAAACACAATATATAATGCATCACCTGAGGTGGAATAACTTTGATATTTGTGCACACAATTATAATCTTGGCTGATATGTGGTATGATATCTACATTCAAAAGAAGTATAACTTGAAAGTTCCTGGATGAAGCACAAGGTGACTCTCGCGGTTCTTTACCATTGGATGGTTTTATGATCTATTACAGCAATAGATTTCTAATCCATATTCATAGATTTCAAACTTTGCTTAGTGGAAGAGAACCGGTGGTAAGGAACCGCGATCCATGTAGCAAAGGGAAATGTTACTTACAATATCCAACATTTAACGGGTCTCGCTGTGGTTCATGGTGGTGGCGGTGCTTCATCAATCATGCACTTAGATAGATGCGTTTAATTCTAATACAACTTTGAATAGGTGTGGATTAAGAACGGACACCAAAAAAGACATGTGTTTGAAAGAGATTAAACCAAGTGCTCAAAGCCTGTGAACCAATGTGGGTGTAAGCAAACTAAAATGTCACATTGCAATGTTTACAACACATTCTTAAGTTACAATATATCCTACACTTTATGGTCTTTACATCATATAAAATAGGACTCATATGTATGATATGATGTTAATAACAATAGGTTTAGAAGAATAAAAATATTTTCATACCAAATGTTTACATCAAATAGGGGATTTTTGTATCACTTACATATCCAAAGTAACAATCCCTATGAAATATGTATATGGACTTATTGTTTTCAAATGGTGCAGTAAAAATGTACACTATTCTCTTTAAAATTCATGAATATAGTATGGGTTATATGATTGATGTTTGTAGACAATTTTGAGGATGATCATTCATGAGAGTTTTCACTTTGGTAATGAATCAAATATTCACATGAGCCCTGAACATATGTGGCAAATGGCTATAGGCATAATTTGGATTTGCTAATTAGCTCACATTAAGGGCCACTTCACACACGAGACTGAAAGGGCGTGACCATTGCATTCTAAGATATCCCATTCATAAAAAGTAAATAAAAAACAAAGATCATCCAAGCTCACTTCTCACTAGAAGATGAAGGCCTATGGGTCCTTTTTTTTCTTTTAAAAAAATCATGAATGAAAGTATACTTAAATTCCTACATAACATACTATGGATAATGTTTCATGGTCTACCGAAATTTTGCATCAAGCCCACCTCCAAGAGGTAGGCTTGACACAAATTCCAGCAGACCATGCCAGAGTCAAGGGCCTTAGATAGCTAGTGTGGGCTTTGGGTGACAACGAAGGACCCTCATAGTATGAGTGTGGGCCAAAGTTTTTGAAAAAAAATTCCATGGACAGCCCGTCGTGTCCCGGCCTTTCCTTCAACCACAAACATTACTAATATGGACAATTCCCTTTGCATGATTTCCTTCAGCAAAGAGTCATTCATAACCTTGCTAATTAAACTAGAAAACCTTCTAAAACCTCATAAAACCCGATTTGGGCGAACCAACCCATACACTCATTTCTTGTTGGATGCCTAGACCCTTGCCTCCAAGGGACCAATGTATGGGTTGTTTTGCCTTAGCCATAAAGCGCTTCCTCTTGAATGTTTTTTTTGCTTGTAAAGTGTTGTGTAGAAATCAAAGCATATCCTCTCAAGATCCTCTCTCTAAGTAAACGACTTCCCATGACTGTCTTTGAGTTATGAGATTAGTAATGTGGAGTTCCGTTGTCGAACTGACTTACAAAATTCCGTGGTGCACTTATCCCCTATTTGTTGCCGTTTGATTCTAGAGTGAATTGTTGCTTCTCTAACCTTCTTGGTAATAATTTGATCCAATGCAGATTTAAGTCTGCTAACCTTCCATTTCTTCTCACTGTTATTGATATCATTATGCAAAGTGGAATAGCCACTTCAAGGTTAGTCCTTTTGTCGAGTTCCTATTTTCTGAATGCCTTTGCATGTTTTTTTGCTAAATTATCTATAGAGTCTAGAAGTGTGGCTAAGTTTGAAGAAAAAGGAGGCATCCTCTAGAAGACTTGTCCATCTTGTCCGTAGTTCATCCGTAACTTCTCCCTTAAGATGTGTAGCATTCCATTTGAATGATGATTTTCTAATTTCTTCCTTGCCTATGGATAGCTCCAATTGGACAAGCGCATGATCTAATCCCTTGAATATATGTTCGTAAAATATGATTTGTAGCTATTATCTTGCATGTTGGTATGGGAATTTAAAATCTATCTAGCCTAGCCAACCTATGCGCATGACGACCATACTGCCCATTGTTCCATGAGAACCTTGGACCCCCTTGATAAATGAAAGAATGATGAAGTTGAAGAGTTGTGAGAAGTCTATTCCAGCTAAACCTTTCTAAGTCATTAATTTCCCTACCACATTTGCTAGACTTATCCTTGATTCTTTCAATCATATTAAAATCACCTCCCATGACCCAATTGCAATATCTCGAAAGAGAGTCAGCCATGATGTGCCATAGGTGTCTCTAGTCAATATGGATATCGAGGCATAAACACATGCAATCCCAAGGTCACCCCCCTTAGTTCTTTCAATTTTAATCCAAACTACTCTATCTTCGTAGAGTGACCCATGGTTAGTGACTGATTCCTATAGAGAAGTATCCCCACTCCCCCCTTTCCTACAGCATGTGGGTTAATCTAACTTCTTTCACCGGGAGTACCCAACTAGCAATTAGTCTAGAACCAATGCTTCTAATAATCTACCTCCAAACTTGCGTTTTTGTAACAAAACCACATCCGGTTTTGGAGTTAATGTGTTCAAGAAACTTCATTAAAGGGATGGGAAGTTAGTGTCGCCCAAGGGGTGATTCCCCCATAAACTCCAGTGAGTGTCTTGGTGTTACGGCTAGCGAGTCAAGCCACGGGCTACTGCTAATTCTTGTACAATACAGTCTCCCTCCTATGGGCTTTCAATGCGAGTTTCACCTCCAGGAGGCCGAATAGAAGAGGACGGTGGGCTATCTAATCCAATTTCGACAAGCATTTATCTATGGATTTTAGAGATGGGTAAATGGCTCCCATTAATGTGCTTCCCATTACCTTGGTCAAGATGTTGGGTCCCGGGAATTAGGTTTTGGTGGTTTCCTAGGCATAGTGATCCTCTCTCTTGCCAATTGTCCCTCTTCACGCTCGGGTTTCCGCACTCAACATATCCTCATCCTGGGAATTTTCACTCTCGATCCTCCTGAAATTCCTCCTCTTTGTCATGTACGTAGCTCTATTTCGGGCTTCTCTTGCTCACTATCTCATGCGGCCCCTTCATCCCCTTTTTTTTTTCCCTTCTTCGTCGTCATCTTTAATTTTCTTCATCTTCTTCTCCTTCCTCTCCTGACTCACTTTGGCCTTCATCCTCTTCTCCCTTATCATATCACCATAATTGCTCACATCCCGAGTTCCCCCCCCCCCCCCCCCAACCATGCTTGTGAGGTCACCATTGCATATTGGAAGTCTCACCTTCTCCATTAATTGTTTGTGCACCTAGCCCAATGATGAATAGTGTGGGCCACACTAAGTTAGTTGTTTAGTGTGCTAATTATCCTAGAGTGCTAACTACCTCCACTACTAATACGTCAGCCAAGGTGGTGCAACTTTAACACTTCCAAAAATTCTAAGTTGAACGTAAGGTAGAGGGTGCTTAAACCAACACTTTAAGGGTTTTGCACATACATAAGGCTATGTGGATGATATAAAAATATATGTACTCATATTAGTTTAGGGCAAAAACATAGGTATAAAGAAAGAAAAAATGTTTTTAGACTCAACTTAATACTTGATGAATATTCAAAGTCAAAATCCCTAGCTTCCTTAAACTAATCTTTGGGCCTTTTGTATGACAACCTTGCATATGATGACGGCCCCCACCTTCATTGTCTAGAACCAACACAACATAGCTGATTACTACACCCAAGCTAGATCAAAGTTGAACATGGCCACCGACCCCTTTATACCCATAACCAACTCCCTTGGCTTTGCGGGCCTACCTTCTTGGCTTTGTGGGCTCAAACCGTCCCCCTCCCCTGAATAGAATGGCTGGAACATGCATTCATAAGCCACCCTAAACCCAACTTGAACCGACCCGAGATAGAGTAGAGCCTGTTACCTACCCTATATGGAGGTAGTGGAGGCTAGTTCCATTATATTTATGACCATGCCATTGCCATCGTGTTAAAGTGTGTGGCCTTCTCATAAAATTATTAAGCAGTGCACGTTAGTTCATGAGGGCCCCGATCGAGAATATAACCATGGGATGCCGCAACTAGTGTGCATTTAGATGAATGTGCACTAGTTGTCGCATCCCATGGTTACATTCTTGGGGCCCATGTGAACGCACGCACACTGCATAATAATGCTATGCTTAATTACACACCTATATTTGAGTAATATATTCCAAGGCTTGTAGTTATGATTGAACATTAGAAAGACACATGTCATGATGAGATTGGATTAGAAGCAGTCAAAATGTAGACAACCATTATCGGTTCAATGAACAACATTTGAGATCACTCAAAGAGAGAGAACAAATCGTCACTGTGATGTCTTGTAACTTTTGCATCTCAACTATGATCTTGAAACTTGAACAATGTCATTCTTCCTATTTAACAATTGCTAACCAAATGAGACAAGTCCCGAACCAATCCAATGGTCAATTTTTTTCTTCTGGAGGTGGATTTAATTGCCCACAATAGAGCCAAGTTCCTCACTGAATGTTTGTGGGTAATTGAAGATTTAGTTCACTAACCTAAGGATGTTCAATCAAGATCATTTCAGCTTATCAATAGAGAGGATGTGGGATCATTTAAAGAGAGAGAGAGAGAGAGAGAGAAAAAAAACTCTGCAACTTTGACTCCTCGTAACTTTTGCATTTCAACTCCAATCCTGAAACTTGAAATGTCATTCTTCACAATTGGCAATTGCTGATCAGATGAAGGGAGGCCCACGCAGGTTAAAAAAACGCCGGTATTGAAACGAAGTCACCCAAGGTTATATAAGCACGAGTCAAAGTCCGGAAATTCTTTTACCTCAGCGTTTCGAACTGCGTTTCGAAACCAGCGTGTTCCTCCCTCGGCCGTGTGGGTGGCCTCCACATGAGACAACTCCCAAACCGATTCAATGATATCATAACTGTTTTGGTGGAGGTGGAAGAAGCGCCCACGATAAGTTACAGCCAAATTCCTTACTGGGATGTTTGTGGGTACCTGTGCATTTAGTTCAGTAACCTAAAGGAATTTCCAACAGTGGTATCGCTCGGATCAAACCTTGAAATTAGCCCTGTTTTTGGCCCCACTCACCCAGCCCACGGATGAGCCTAAAACCATCGCCCCTGCCATACATTCTGTGCCAATCTGTGTCTGGGAGATTTTGCGACACAATCGGTTGAGATACTCGTGTTTCCAAGATAAACCGGTTACCATATGTTGACACCTTTCGGTTTTTCAACGAATGTACTTTAAATTCCCATTAAATAGATCAGTAAGTTCCTCTGTAGTCTTGAAGGTGACCAGGTTAATTTCTCAGACTCGACCAGTTCATTTGTGACTACACTGATAATCCCAGTTCAGTGCGTGTTGCTATTTGAAGCTATGCAGTGCTATAACTGCTTAATGAGAATGTAAGGGCCGCTTCACACACGAGCCAAGAGCCGTGACCATGACATTGTGAGGGCCCAAGAGAACATGTCCAAAGGCCGTCCCAAGGCACCTCCAAAGTCATGTAGTGTGGTCACGGATCCTCAAGTGTGGTGTGAAGTCATACGTGATCAGGTCCTCAACCAAATGCTATTTCAATGAATTTCTGTTCATGCGGGTCGTCATGAATGGTAGAATAGAATAAACCAACTGTTGTGAGCGTTCGGAGTGCCATGGTCTCCCACTTCTGTGTTAGACCTACCTCCTTCAAGAGGCGGTTTTCAAAAACAATCCAAGTGACCGTGACACATGATCCATTCGATGCCACGTAGGAATCCATGTAGACTTGACATCCATCTTGCGTTCACGTACTGCGTCGGTCCCTCAAGCGTAGTGTGAAGCTTGAACTTGGACCGGCTCCGCCTTTTCCACCAACGAGGGTGCTTGAAGTGCAATGGTCACGGGCTCTCAGTCTTGTGTGTGAAGTGGCCCTAATATTGTACCAAGCAAAGTCACGTATGTTCTATAATGTCTGAACTAAGGGCCACTTCACACACGAGACCGAGAGCCCTTGACCATTCCACTTCAAGCACTCTCATTGGTGGAAAAGGCGGAGCCGGTCCAAGTTCGCTTCACACTGCGCTTGAGGGACCAATGGTGTATGTGAATGCAAGGTGGATGTAAAGTCTACCTGGATTCTTACATGGCATCGAAGGGATCATGTTTCATGGTCACTCGGACTATTTTCAAAAACCACCTCTTGGAAGTAGGCCTAACACAAAACTGGGAGACCATGGCACTTTGAATGCTCAAAACCATTGGTTTATTCTATTCTATCATATATGAAGATCCGCATGAATAGATGTTCATTGAGATAGCATTTGGTTGAGGGCCCGGTCACATATGACTTCACACTACACTTGGGGGTATGTGACCACACTACATGATTTTTGGAGGTGTGTTGGGACAGCCTTTGGACACTTACTTTCTTTCGGGCTCTCACAATTTCATGGTCACGGCTCTTGGCTCGTGTGTGAAGTGGCCGTAAGCTATAAACCTTATGAGGAAGACACTAATTTCACTCTGTAATCTCCCAAGAGTAACATGCACTGATTCGGGATATGATCGGTGCATTGGCCATTTCTCCCTGTGTCTTTATTACTGGATGCTTGTAGTGGACCTTACTGTATGTTTTGTTCACCAGCTGGGATTTAGTTATATTAACTAGCTAGCAGCCCGAAGATAGCGTCAAGTTGGGACTCCGTTCCATGGCTAATCGCAGGGGTGGCCACTTGATAATGTAACTTATTTCAACTTGAAGCCGTGGTGGATGCATGCTTGCACGACTTCTAGTTATATTTGCATCCCCGAGGTTAATATGGCCCAACAACCATGATTTGTAGCCGTAGTGAGTGTGGGTTTTGAACACGGCCTAGCTAACTTAAGGAATGTGGACTGGGCCTTTATGCCGTCACCATCCTCAAAACGGACGTTTATATATTTGAGTGGTATAGTATAGGGCGGGGCGTGGCTTTGTAGTTTGGAACGGAGATTGAAATCGACACATGTCACGATGAGATTGGACTAGTCACGTAGAATATAGAACTTCATGGTTTAGGGTTATTCTTAGCTCACACGATTTCGAGCGCTCAAAGCCTACATGATCGATTCTAGAGAGTGGTGACCTCTCATGACTTCTACACCTTGATCATCCTCCTGAAACTTGAATTAACAATCTTCATGATTTGCAATTTTTAACAAGATAATATGAAACTCGGTCGAAGCCAAGCATGTTTGATCTAGTCTTGTCATGTCTTCAAGATATCCACCCGTTGATACGAGGTTGTTCAATTTTAGCTCAAACAATTTAGAATTCAAATCTCACGATGCGATTGATTTGGGCGGCACATGCAGGCTTGCTCCAAACATATCGAACATGCAATGCAAAATTCTGATTAGTTTCCAGGAGAATTATGAGTGTGTTCTCAGTTACTTCTACCCCACTAGGCTCCCACAGAACATTACTCAGCTGACGAGTTGTGTTCAAGGGTCCCATAGTAGATTCGAGAATAAAATCTCATGTTGGAATCCCAATGCTTCAGACTGAATCTGAAGTCATGGCGAGTGAATATAACTCATCAACCGAGTAATGTTGTGCAAGTGAGTAGGCGTCGAAGGGATTAGACAATGATGATAACAATTCATCATCTTAGGTTGGTACACTAAATGTCCGGATGTAGTGTGGCCCACATTGTTCGTCATCAACCCACACAAACAACTAGACACCCCATTTGCCTATGAGTTGGATGCCCCCCCCCTCCCTCCACCCCCCAAGGTGAAAACACAATCAATTATTTTATGGCATGTATTTGTCGTTTCTTTTTGGAAACAATTTGACCTTAGAATTAGCATAGAATCCTCAAATTTAGCCTAGAGACCCACTTGAAATGGATCAACCATAAAGGTAGAGGAGTTGTATTTTAAGTAGACCCCCTATATCTCGATAATGTTGGTGGGTGTCTAACCTCCTTGGCCACACAAATTGTTGTACAGTCGTTGGGTGGCAACTAGAGAGGGTGTCATATGATCGTGAGGACATCACTTCAAATAACACGACACACCAATTTTAATACTACAATAGAGTTATCTATAAAACAAAGCAAATGAAATCATGGATTTGGTCCCAAACCCTAAGTTGATGAGAATTAACACAAAGTCACCCAACTTTTATTAATGCTTGAATTCCATACACAAAAGAGTGGTGTCGGACTATTACAATTCAACTGTCTAGCTTGCCTTACTTGGATGGGTGGGCCAAGCTAGCCTTGCATAGGCCAATCCGGAGATTTAGGACAACAAGTCCCATGCACATACCTTATTTTAGATCTTACAATTCTCCCAAACTTTGAGAGGTGGAGAGAGGAGGTCCCAAAAGCTTCACCCAACTTTCAAAATAGGCTTCGATCAACGACAAGCTTACGAGCTCTTCATAGAAAGTTTTCTCAAAGAAGGATGAAACCCACAATTTCGTCCCTCGTTGGAGAGAGACTTTATGAATAACTCCAATTAATCATATGTTTGGTGTAGTAATAATGAACAAAGGACATAACATTATTTACCTTGGGGAGAGTTATGGACGGGACCAGGATTATGTCATAGAAAATTCTTGGATAATTCCCAAATGGTACTCTAGTTCTCTAGATTCAAGTTGCAAATGTATGCCTCACCACAATGAATTCACTTCCAACTATATGTTCACATTAGGTTGCGAACCCAAGACCACATGTTAACTATACTCAGATTGCTAAGCCAACTACATTGAGTTAGTGCATGCTAAGCTGCCTAGTAAGCAATGAATCAAATGTTGGCTAATAGGGAGTCACTTGCTAGGATTGGTTAGATGTGATGGTTGGGATAAGTTGGATGGCCTTGACTACCAATGTCCTTGTGTCTTTGATTCAACACATTTTTTATCAAGTTCAAGCGGCGGTTGGTTAAATTAGATGTATGAGACACTTGACAACTTTCACCTACTAATAGGTTCATATACTAACCGGTTGCGGGTTTACCTAAACACACATACAACTTGTCATATTAGTTGATTTTGTGGACCCTATACTACAACAAGTTGGGAGTCTACCCATTTTTGGAAGTGGAACTCACAACCGAAGCTGAATAATGGCATGGAACTTTGAACATCCGTAGCCTAAGTTAATACTTGTAATTGGATACATGGAGAAGCACTTGGCCAGCAAACACCTCAAAGGTGGGCAGTAAATCGACAAGTTTATTCCCCCACCTTCTCACATGATCTCTAGTAACCCCACGTCCCCCGTGGTATCGGCCACTTGGCCATTCCATTTGTAGACGCCTTGTTTCCGAGCTTCCCCTCCACTCGAGCCTTAACCCACCGGCCACTTTGAGCACTATGTATGGGTTTCTATAATTAAAACCGAGTACAATTTGAGAAGTTACTTGTTAGCAAATGAAAGGGGATTCCAACGCACCATAGTATGTCTTGTTTGGATTCCATATTCAAAGTTTTATTGGCAGATTACTCAAATCTGTTGGGAGGGACTTGATCTAAAGGTGGCGGACATCCTCAGCATCGAATGCTACGATCTCAAAATCCATCTGTACCTATTATGGAAGATTTTAGGGTGTTGGTTTTAGCACCTCCTTGGGGTGGGCATGTGGCTCGGGCTTCCATAGCTTGGGTGGCCTTTGGAGGACCTAGGTTGTAATAGTAAAAAGCATAAAAAAAAAATGAACATGACAATACAAAAGTGAAGTAATTTTTTTTTTTGCTTTCGGGTAGAACACAAGCAATGTGTTTATTGCATTGGGGTAAAATATATTTTGCATTTATATTGCATTTTGTAACATGTGAGATGGCTTGCCTTGGCTGCAACCAAATTTTTGAGTTGTGCTGAACAACCGCTCTCTTGGCCGCCCAACCTCCCCAACGCCAAAAACAACAACATGGCAACAAAAATGGACCATGTGGCCAGATCTTCTACCTTAGATGTCTTAGGGTTGCTTTACATGCGAACCAATGGCCGTGACCATGAAACTCTAAGGGGTTGTTAACATCATGGACCACGAAGTTGTCCCATGTCAAATGCCCTTTCTCATGGTCAAATTTATGAAAAATGCAAATTTAGAAGCCCTTCACTAGGTGTAACTTGAATGTGGACCAAGAAGTGCAACCTTGCACTCAAAAGTGGTTGTGATGATTTTTTCAATTGTATGCCCAAAAAGGGCATTTTTGGATTTTTTTTTCCCACGTATTTCCTCCTTCCCTTCTTATGTGTTACTCATAAGCTGGGTGGCACAACAATGGAGGCAAAATTCCTCTTAGATGTCTTGGAATGAACATCGATTTGGAGAACATGGACCTTCAGTAGGAACTAGAAATTTCAATGCATTCCAAACTATGGTGCCTAACACACAATCTCCTCATTGTAGCTCGGTCCTGAGAAGAGAAGAGAAACCAATGTCAGGCAATTTGACATGAATTTTGAGTCCGTTGGCCCTACCATGCTCAAGAATCCCCTTGGTGCAAGGTGGGGTTTACTGCCTACCTTGCGGTGGGTGCGCTCTTGTTTGTAAAACCTTATGTAATAAAATGAAGTGATAATACATTATATTGATACCTATTTCCTATGTGGGGGGGGGGGGGGGGGGAAGAGTACTGGTTCTTGTTTATTATCGAGTTTTCTCTTATTAAGTATTAGGTATGTGAGATATTTGATGGCTATTTGGTGGATGGTTTTCATTGTTTTTTTTATAAGTGATCTGGGAATATGTACATCCTTAAGGAGTTCTACACTTCTTGTGTGAATGACTCTCCTTACCCTTGTGGTGATAACTATGAGGGGTCTAATATTCTAGCCATGTGTTCTTATTGCGTCTATTAACAGGTTGCATTTGTCTTCTTTTGTAACTCGGTCCTTATGTTATAAAGATACAGTGTTGCAAAAAACAAGATCTCAACTACCTCTAATGGCAATGTAGGTGGCTGTGAAGAAGAAAAGAGAAAGGCCAACGATTGCGAGGGCAGATCTAAAACCCAAGGTATTGCTAAAGAAGGAGTGAAAGATGGCAAGAAAGATGATGAAGTAATTGAGTTTGGAAGATGATGTACTTGTCAAATGGCAAGATTATGAGCTTGAGATTCTCACTGCAATTTGCGGAAGGGCATAGGAAGAATTTATAAACGAACAAGAAAATGAGGTAATGTTTTTGCAAAATGTTTGTATTTTAATTTGGTCATTTCAAAAATGATTCCCACCTCTCTTTTAAAACTTCGAAGGCATTTTTTTGGTTTTTATTTAACACACATTAGAGTAGAGCTTTGTAGGCTTGTAGCCAACTAATCCATTCTTATGACCCTTAAATGGATAGGAAATTCATGCTCACACCGGGTAAGCACAATAACCTATCAACTTGTAAAGAAAAATATGTATATTTCATGCATTTTCTTCACGCCTTTGTAAGCTTGAATGTTTTCTAATCTTGTATACTTCTAGTTCATTTGAACTCATATCCCTTAAAACACAAATTTAATGTCTACAATGCCTTGAAGCAATGCCGAATGGAACGACTTTTAGAAATAAAAATCATGTCCTCCAATTTTTGGGGCAAGATTTGGAATGTGCGATCCATGAGTTGCTCCCACTAATGTGAGGTATTCCATGGAGTATTTCAAACTCCTATGCCAACATTGAACTTTTATTGATTTGGAGATTTGGCAAAAAATATGCCACAAATGTTTCCTCGCCGATTTACAAAACTCTCATAATAATGAAAATTGTGTTTTTTGCCACTTCATGTACCTCTCCAACAATGGACAATGGATCTAGGTGCCCCTAGTATTTACAATGACAGTGCAATCCAATTCCAACGATATACACACTCTCATCCTTGTATAAATCTTTTGAATATAAGGACCAATTTTCACAAAGGATTTGGAATGCCCTATGACTCACAAAAGTTCTCTTCTTAAGTATTTCTTCATTGTAGGAACCCACTACACCGTTTATGATATTTAGTGTTAGATACATTATTTGCGAAGGCCTGAACTAGATGCCTAGAGGTCTCAAAGTGTCATGCCAATTAATTGCGCATATGATTCCATTTGTCAACATAAGTAACTTCTTTAAGTGAGAAAATATCTACATTATGACATTTAGAGTAGCACTTTGGGATACGTTAGATGTTAGTCTTGCGTTTTAGTATGCAAGGGGAAGACATTTTTTAGCATATTAATGGGCAGTGTCATGTGTTTACATTTTAGTATGCAGGAGGAAGATATTCTTGAGCATACTAATGGCAAGTGCCATATGTGTACACTTTAGTCAACTTGTAAACCACTGTGTAACATAGGTATGCACCTCTTAACATTATAAAACATACTCATGCCAAGATATTAGTAAGCGCACATGAACGCCAAATGTCATGAGTTGACACTTATGGTAAAGTTGTTAATCATCAATGTAACCTAGCATACACCTCAAAATAGGGTACGTGACACTATTGTGCATGTGATACTAAATACCATAAACAATGTAGTTGACTATTGGTAAACTCCACCATTCTCTCATATGCCCTACATTCTAGTCTCTCAAATTGTTCATTTTTATTAAAAGACATACTAAAAATCAACACATTCTCCCACTCCCCATTGAGAGCCAATGTTTACATATCAAGCAAATGTTATGCATCATGTGCATACACGAAGACAAAGCCAACCAAAATAAGAATTATCCCTCTTCTCTCATGTTTAATCCACTATGAAAACTAAGAAGCACAAGAAACTTCAAACCTTTTTTTAGAAGTTTATTGTAGAAGTTACATGGATAAAGGGGCTTCATTTTCAACATGTTCATTAACTATGTTGTGGTCCCTCATTATGGTCAAAGTTCTCTTTAAGCATGAGGGCATATCAATTACAAAATTGCATTTTCACTTTCCACTGTACGGCCTTTGGATGATTTTCAAGGGCTAATAGAAACTCATGGTTGTGGCTCTTGGTTTGTTTGTAAAGAAACCCTTAGATGTCTAAAATTATCCACATCTTGGCATGTAGAGATTTTCACCCATTCAAAATTCTTTGGTCTTGTAGGCCTTCAAGACCTATTGTAAAGTGGCCTTGAATTGTGTTTGGCTTCTTGAACAATCACATTATTTTTATATCACGGGTCAAGGGCCCTCAAGCTCTAGTTTAAAGTGACCCTTACTCTTTGAATTGGGCCATCACCAACCAAACATAGTAAAAGGTGACAGCAAAGTCACTTATATTATAACATAGAGATTCCCAATGTTGGGCGGATTTTTATTTTATTTTTTTCCTTTCTAAAATCTAATGGGTTGAGTTATTTAGCTCCTTCAAAATTGGGAGGTCCTTTATAAACCAAATTTTCTACTTTGTGTTGATAAATGGGAGGGTTAGCTTGAGTGGATTGAGACAAAATTTGGACCATGTGTGGGAAAGCACCACTTCAATCTTTTAAAATTTACATCTTGAGACCACAATATAACAATGCTCACATTTTGTGTTAAAAACCTCTTTTGTTAACTTTGATAACATTGGAGCTAATACCAAGGGATGTTTAGTGGAAAGTATCTATGATGCTAAATGTTGATGCAAGAGGTATGTGGTTCAAGCCACAAGGTAACTCCGCTCTGCAAACGACCATAACAAGGTGCATTATAATAATGCCTAAGTTATCGTAACTCTATTGGCAACATTGATGAAAAACCCTTGAATGTTGAGCCAATGACATCAACAAGCCCCATTTAATGTTAACCCAATGATATTAACAAAGTTTGGATACAACATGCAAATTCAAGTGGGATTCATGCACATACAAATTGACCCCTAGTGATATTGGTGGCATTCACCTAGTCATATTTTACTATTACTACATATGTTGCAATTCCTCTCATCTAGAATCAAGCATCTCCTTGCAAACTTAAGCAACATGATGCAATGCACAAGCATGTATCATGTCCTACCAATGGTGAGTACGAGGCTCTGACTCCCTGGGGGAGTCACATGCATCATATTAGGAAACTAGGTGAGTTTAAAGATAGGGTGTCATAATTACGTAAAATTTAGAAAAATCTTGGTTCTAACAAAGAATACATTATCTGATATGTGGGGAATAGTGAGTAAGCTAGGCTTATATTAATTTTTGATATTATCTATAGTTTGAAAGTAATATAGCCTAGTGTTAATTGTAGCATGAAAAAAATATAATGAAGGGGGTCCAAACTAAACCCCCATGGCAACTTAGATGTGAATTGGATGATAAATGAACCAAGATCATCCAAAATACATGAATGAAAAGAAGATGTAAGTGATTTGCACTTGGTAACAACGAAGCCAGGGTTTGTAGTTGTTGTGGTAGTTGAGTGCACACTCCATTTGTGCAAACGCTTTGGTTTTTGTGCATGGCTTTTCCTGTAGGTGCTCCAATTCTAGCCATGACTTCAATGTTAAAGGCACATCACACGCTCCATTTGTGCAGACGCTTTGGTTCTTGTGCATGGTTTTTCTTGTAGGTGCTCCAATTTTAGCTATGACTTCAATGTTAAAGGTGTTCCACTTGTTGTGGCATGTGTTCAAGGGTTTTTTGAGCTTACATTGATTCATAATTGGTTGAGAGTTGGGGTTCAAGAGGGATTGAGGTTTGATTGAGAATTGGATTTCAGAGAGATTGGGGTTTGATTGAGAGTTGGGGTTTCAAAAAGGTTGAGGTTCGGTTGAGAGTTGAGTTTCGGAGAGATTGAGGTTTAACTCTGAGTTGGGGTTCAGATAGATTGAGCTTTGTCTAGGAGTTGGAGTTTCACAAAGACTGAGATTTGGTTGCATCTGGCCATGCTATTCATCCTCCTTGCCTCCTTTGAACATGAAGAAGGGTTTCAAACCACGTGGGTCTCTCATTCAACCCCTTTCATCTTATTTGCTTTTTATTGTGCTTCTTCGTCTATGTGCATGGTTTAGGTTATTGGGCAGTTGTTGATGTGGTGAATGTTGTTCTACATGTTAAAGTCGCTCGAGTTTCCTTTTGCTCCCTACACACATTAAGGACTATGAGTATGACTTTCAAATTATAGTCTCTCTCTCTCTCTCTCTCTCTCTCAAGTATGTGCACAACTTGAACTCTTAGAACCAATAAATGGTGTTCCCAATGAGTCATTGTTGTCACTTAGGCTAAGGTTGGAAGAAGTTGGTGCAATAGACTTCCCCTTTGAATTTAAAGATCACGATGATGAGGTCCACATTAAGTTGAAGATGGAAAAACTCACTATTGCTCAATTAGACGTGTATGTCATTCCTTCTAAGGAACCCAACAATGGTGTTTCCAAGTGTTTGCGCTTGGAACCATCTACTGTGTTTGATAGTGTTGACACTGCATTTGGGACCTCAAGAAGAGGAGTTACTATATAATTTAAATAAATTTTCCTTTTGTCCCCAGTATATTGTGTCCAAAGTTAGTGATTCAACAGAGGTCGTAGAATTGACCGTATCTGATATGAAGAGTTCCACATTAACACCAGAGGTGCTCAAAATATACTTTAAAGAAGAGGGGGATTTAATAAGAGAATTCAAAAGTATCTCCCTAGAAGATCATGAGTGAAACCCAAAATCTTGGGATCAGGTAGGTATTTCCATTGTCAAACTCTACCACCAAGAGTGCACCTCTGGTTTGTTGGTCAGCAACCCTCATCACTAGGAGGAGGGATTGACCTACTCAGTCATTGAATTATGTCGGGAAATACTTGTTGAGGTCATTTTCCTTTCCTTGGCCTAAAGACGGTGTAACCCGTTGCTGGTTGGTTTACATGAACATCCCTCCTACAAGAATGTGACTTTTGAAATACTCTAAATAATGTAAAGGTAAAAAATTCATATTGGTGTTGAACTTAGGTTTTTTTCTTGCATGGGTTGGCACTCAAGGATCTCAAGATTATATTCCCTTAAACTTCTAATGTCACAGTTAAGTGTATTTGGAGTATTCAGACTCTTGCATATCCACCATCATTCATGATATGAATTTTCAATTACAAATAATTTGCAAAGTGTAAGTTGCGAATTTTGGTAAGTAATCTCAAAATTTAACCACTTTGATTTTGAGTGCTCATCCCATGCTTGTTTGGTTTATGTACCTTGCTCTTAAACAATCCTTTCTATTTGGATGAGTCCTCAAGTCCCATGTGTGTAGTCTCAACTATCCAATTTTCTCAGATTTCTTTCATGCCTATCTCAAGTGCTTATATTCCTTGAATTTCTTCGTAAGTGTCAAGTAACCAACTTCTTCAAATTTTCCTTGAATTGTTTTAAGTAATTAAGTCCTAATCTAATTGATCTGGTTGATCAATTTTGCCTACAATGCTACCACAAAAAATTCATAACCCAATATCACCATCCTTCTCCACAAAAAGGATAACCCAAAAATAATAACCAACTACAAACCTATAGCACTTGTAGAGATACCAACTACAAACTCTTCACACGCACTCTAACACCTCTACTAACTACCTTTGGTGAACAACACAAAATCCTTCATCACAATCAAGACTACTTTTGCCCGTGAGAAACACCGCCAGACAAATTCAAGGCATTACAGCCGCCTTGGAAGATGCCAAATCCACAAATAAAGATATATACATCACATCCATAGATTTCAAAAATGCATTTGGCTTAATAATCACCCATGATTATTGGCCACAATGGAATACCTAAGATACCCGCTAGACGTGATAGAACTAGTAGGTAACGTATAATCCGAATCATCCACCTCCTTCCATAGAGCACACTTCACCACCACACCCCCAATAGAAATTAGCAGAGGCATTATTCAAGGAGACACCCTTAGCCCAAAATTTTCATCATTCATCATTTTCTTTGAACCTGTTGTTAGGTGGCTAGAATAAGACAAAAGGGGTTATAAATTCAACGCATCACTGAATACCATGACCACATATGCCTACACCAATGACCTCGCAATACTAATAGAGGACATCACATCCATACAACCCCAACTCAACAAGCTTAGACTATACCTAGACTGGGCTCATATGGACCTCGGCATCTCTAAATGTGCAATCATGGGTTGCCCTAACAATTTTAAACTCCAACCCCTCACATTCACCACAAGCATCAAAGCTCAAAACATCAACTACAAGAACCAACAACTCCCTATCTTATCTCAAACCTAACAATACACCTACCTAGGAATACGACTAGTCCCATCACTTAAATGGACAATCCAAAAAGAAACCATCCAAGCAAAAATTAAAATCCTCAACACCTCAATCTGCCTTGGCATAGAATATGCATTCTATGCCACCCCCTTATCAATCCCGAACATTTGCAAAATGGACATAATGGGCTAAATGACCTCATGCAATTGGGCCACATCTACCAAGGACCTGTCAAATTTATAACCTCCAAATAGTGAACATCTCCCCCTTCTTGAATACCAAACCTACACTAGGTCCCCCACATCTAGAGCATTATTCATCCTCAAAAAACAGTTCCATATCCATATATACATATATATTCAATGGAAACAACCTTCATACTCAAGAACTCACTTCTCCAAGAAGAATGATACAAAAGCCCTTTCTACCCCACCCTCACCCACTCACAAAAATTTAACACATAAACAATTCATCAACAAACTAGCCACACTTAATACCACAACCCTCCCTCAAATACATGATAACATGTGCACCCGCATCCTAAACTTCCAAGAATTTCAGGCAAACTACACTAAATCCAAAATAATAAAAAGCGCTAACTTTCTTCCCATCACAAAACTATAACAAAATTAGAGACATAAATCCATAACTACAAAACTCCTCATCACACAAAAAACCTATAATCTAGAGATAGAAGGTTTGTTTGCCCAAGTCTCACCATACCACAACTTAGACTACAAACCCAAGAATGCAATCCTAACAAAGATATCATAGCAAGCGCACACACCATCCAAATCCACCCACCACTCACCGAAATACACAACCACGAAGAAAACTACCAAACATACATAACACTAGACAAACTCTATTGGCTATGGGAAAAATACCCCATCAACAGAAACAACCCCTCCCTCAACCTCAACCCACCTCCACAAGACGTCGCAACATAAATCCTACTACTAATCAACATATATATTAACTCACTACCACAAAACCACCAACCTCCATTTCCCCCCTACATAATCACCAGGCCCTACCTCAAACAATCCCCGAAAACTCAATCAACACCTTCAACCTAACACACTATTACTCCTCAAGCCCTCTAACATGTCCCATTGCATTCACACAATATCATCCCCCACATGAGAGAGACAAAATCTTCAACTCCCTAGGCCATGCCTTCAATTCACAATGGTGTGGCCACATTACCGACATTGACCTTATCCCTAAAGACATCAATTGGGCCAAAATCACACAACAAACTAACTCAAACAACATCACCATTATTGTCATCACACATGATGATTAGACCAACAAAAAAATTGATCCTCTCCAACAACCCGACATAATCCCCAAAATAACACCCCCCACCACCACCACCACCATACTACACATGTGGATCCTTTACACCTCCAAGTAATGAAAGGAATGGTAACATTGCAGAGTCGCGAGTATATAATGTCCCACTCCAAATTCACATAGCAACTAAATATCCATGATACTTGAATATTCTCCATGCCAAACTTTACGCACTACTCTTGGCAGTAGAACACACTAGATCCCTAAACATGGACACATTTATCTTCATTAACAACCTCAATAGCATATACCTCCTACTCAACCGCATCAAACATCCTTCCTCATAATAGAACCACCCAAATAAACTACGTATCACACACATCATTGCATCCATTAACTCATCCAAACATAATGTCGCCATCCAAAAAGTTAGAGCATGCACAAACATAGCATGCAATGACGAAGTAGATAAACTAGCCAAATAAGGAGCCCAAGATCCAAAAATACTAGTAACTCCCTTTCACCTGATAGGACACCAAACATCATATTGGCCCTCAATACCTCCTACATCCACTCAACACGATGGCTATGTACACAACCTTAAGACATACATGCATAAAGAATACAAAATGCACTCACCGCCCTAGCAACAAATACCATCCCATATGTCAACAAATGGCTCTCAAACGAAGATCTCCACCCAATAGGATCCAACATCTTATGGGATGCCAAATGGATTTCCAGCGCACAAATTCCAATATGGCCAGAACATGGGCAGCTATAAGAAAAAGAAGTATGTATTGAAACACGACATTTCCCCATGATGCAGCCTTTGTAACCTTAGAGTACATGACACATGCCTCCACCTACTCTCTTGTTGCACAAATCAACATATAAATTAGCTTTGCACCAACCACCACAACAGAGGAGCCATGCATTGGCTAACACCCTAAGGGCACACCCCAATACAGGATGCTTCACATTAATAAACGTCAGTAACCACAATGACCGTACACCAGATAATACTATCCCATCATGGCTACTACCTTGCACATGTTACGTACCAAAATGTAAATGCCCATCCCACCTATGCTCGGACATCCTATGCCTAACAAGCGTCCCACCAAATGCGAAAACCTTGTTCACTCCCATACCCAACACCAAAGTACAAATCTTGGAATTCACATACTGCAATGATAGATTCCATGAAGCCGCCACCACCCATAAACTAGATAAATACCCAATCATCTTTGCCGGCATAAGAAGCCTCTATTCATACACCAACTATCAAACACCTAATAGAACTCAAAATACCCAGGTACAAAATCAATAAGTTAATGGAAAACATTTCACAAATAGCCATCAAATACCTAACACATATCATACTCAACAAAAGAAAACTGGAAAAGAAACAAGCTCCGGTACTACTAGATTAAAACACACTAAGCCAATAGCCCTAGGAGTAACACAACAATCTACTTATTACCAACAGGCATGGAGCCACTCCCACCCCCATATCCACGCAGACATGGGTTGGGAGTAGGTGAACAGACATCACCGCATGTTGGTGTAATAAAACTTGACGTTCCAGTTTATGTTGTTTCTTACTAAAAACTTTGCATGTGAACTAAGTTAACTCCTTGCGAAGAAGCACTTGTAATATGCATGGATGTGGTCCCCAACTACTTACAAAACATCAACAACACCAAGTGCATATCTTTGACCACGTTAGTCGAATAAGAACCCTTGTTCCTTTCAATCGCCTCATCCAAGGCTCAAGAATGAACGTGGTTGTTTTGTACATGCTAGCGAGAGGCTCCACTTGTGTGCCTAAAATGGCATGGTCACATGTGATTTGCACAAAACCAACATATGACCAACTCCACTGTGCTTAAAAACTCAATCGACAGTTTAACTAGTAAGCCGTATAAGACAAGTGACCACATAAGAGACACACATACCTTATCACTTCCCTAACTTCAACACAAACCCTCCATTAATATATTCTAATACACGAGATGTGTGCCTTGAATAAATACAGCTTGAATAGCATCATGTTCTTTTTTAGACCAGGCGACCTCCAGTTCCATGACTGGGGAGAGCTGACTGCTAGTTAGTTAACCGGTTGAAGCTCATCAAGACTTCAAAACAATAACCAACCATTTTAGAGGAATCTATGGAATATGCTTCAAATTATTAAGGAAAAACCGGAAGATCACAACATGTAACCAGTTGGACTTGGAAACACTAGGATTTTGATTGATCATGTTCAAAAATCTCCCCAAACAGTGTTCCAATTTACCAAAACTTTGGCAAAGGACATCACGCAAGTTGGTGATGGTAGTATTAAATAACAAGAGTATGTGTATAGTTGAAACTTGAAGGTGAGGAGGAGGCAGTGATCGGGGAGATTTTGGGGCATAATCGATTGAGATCCTAGTGTTTGCAAGTCCAACTGGTTACACGTTGACATCCTCCCGGTTTTCCTTTATTAAATTGGGGTATATTCTATAAATTCCTCTAAAATGATCAGTAATTATCATGCAGTCTTGAACTTCAACCAGTTATTTCTTAGACTCAACCGGTTCATTTGTAACCAACTACTAGTTCTCCCCGATCATTAGGAGGAGGCAGGACAAGCAATGAAGGCCACTTCACACACGAGCCAAGAGCCGTGACCATGAAATTGTGAGAGCCCCAAAGAAAGTGTCCAAACGTTGTCCCAACACACCTCCAAACTCATGTAGCGTGGTCACGGACCCTCAAGTGTATTGTGCAATCATATGTGACCGGGCCCTCAACTGAATGCTATTTCAATGAACTTCTATTCATGCGGGTCCTCAACAACGGTTGTGAGCGTTCGGAGTGCCATGGTCTCCTGGTTTTGTGTTAGGCCTACCTCCAAGAGATGGTTTTTGAAAATAGTCCAAGTGACCATTTAACATGATCAATTCGATGCCATGTAGGGATCCATGTAACCTTTACATCCATCTTGCATTCACATACTCCGTTGGTCCCTCAAGCGTAGTGTGAAGTAGCGAACTTGGACCGGCTCCGCCTTTTTCACCAATGAGAGTGCTTGAAGTGTAATGGTCATGGGCTCTCAGTCTCGTGTGTGAAGTGGCCCTGAGTTGGTGCTTGGCCATAATGTGCCAGGTGCGCTAAGTTACTGAAAATAGGCTCTGAGAAGATGAGAGACATCAGCTATAAATGCATGATGAGTTTCCTTCTTTGTTGTGTGGATGAAGAATGGATATGTGCTAATAAATAACCAAGGCGAATAATGGGGAATGGATGTCTTGTAAGGATACGAGCATGCCTCTCATTCATTCAACGTAATTTTTTTGAAATAGTATACAGTCGAGATGATACTCTTTTTTTAAAGTCGATTTGACATCGAAAGTAGTTTGAAAAACTCCAAATTAGTTTGCTCGAGGTCATTTGAGATAAATTGGCAACAAATCTATAGGCAGCCAAGTTTTTGTGTTGGATGGATGAGAGGTATGCTCATATATGATAATTCCATGTCTCCATCTTGTGTGATCACATGAATTAGTCCAGTGACATACAATTGAGATGAAAAAACCATAAACTTATGGGGGACGTGAAGTAGATAGATAAGGGATACACTCGTATGCATCAACTCCCTTTTTCCATGCAAAACAACCATGTTTTTTTTCTTTCTATACACTACAATACAAAGATGTCTTATAGCAATAGGCAAGATAAGACTTAGAAGGTATGTTAATGAATTATCAACTCTTGTCATATTCTCCATCATCCATGTGATGATAATATCATGATGTTTTCCTCTTGTTGAAGATGGTCATGTTGGACTACAATTCAAGACCTTTCCAACGTTATGTGGAATACATGATTTGGACTAATGTATTCTATGTGGAACATTCTTATTGACGTGTTTGTGATGTGTAATTAAAAATAAAAAAGGGTCAAAGAATTGATACATTAAGTGTAAAAAGGTTTGATCAAGTCAAAGTTCTCATTTGGTTAAGTACAAAAATCAATTAACTGGATACGGCGACCTAGTCTTTGTAAAATTTCCATGTGATTATGTGTCCATGAAATGCCACTCCAAGTAAAAGTTCACACTAGTCACACTATACAATGTACACACCGTAGCTTTCTAGTAGCTTGGGCCAAAATAAAATAAAATAGAAGGGCGCCTAATTTTCTAGGAAGTTGTTGATATGGTCAAATTATTGGTCAAGTCACAGAAGCTCAACTCACATGTGTTGTAATTCAATAAATAACTTTTAGGTATCAATAGGTTTAAACAAACATTGTTGAGTTTTTTGTGAGTATTTTGTGAGTCTTTTGTCTCATCATTCTAACACTCCTAACCTACGATCTTTCACAAATGCAACATATCTCTCACAGATAACAAACCATGTCACATACAAGTTTAGAGTAACTAATGGGAGTTTCAGGATTGAAGGCAAGGATTTGGGGTAAATTAGCCACCTTAGATGAAATTAGCAATAGCCATCCAGAAACCGTAAGAGAAACTTGGATGAATGCCTAGTTTATTTTAATTATATTTTGAAACTGCCCGACTTTGATATATAATTTTCCGGGTTGCCTAAACATTATTGGTTACTTCCATCGATTGTTAGGCAAAGACCCTCCCAAGTTGCTATGAAACTATAGTAGTCTAATTTTTCTTTACATAAGATTTGAATGCTAAGAAACGTTGTGTGGAAGAGTATATAACATGTGTACGTATTCATTCCCATTCTACAACCACTATAGGTGGATCTACAACACGGGGAGGTGACTATTGAAATTTTAGAAACCACGTGAGATAAAAAAATAAGGTCAATTTAATTCATCGAGGGTAAATTTTACAAATTCGTTAGATCTACCATAGCATTGGAAATATATCCTCTACATGATTATTTGTAAAATAAGGTGGTGAATAATTCCTCCATTTTAGTAATCAATAGAAAAAAATAGGGTATTAGATATTGGATCCCCCCAAATGTGTGTAGTAGGATCAATAGAATAATTATGGGTTTGACTACTTGGATGAAGAATTGTGTAAATTTTGTCCAAATTTGAATGAAACGCGTTACTATGGAGGGAAATGTTGTGGATTTTTTGGGGGGAAGGAATGTTGTGACTTCTCAATGGCCCTTGGCTCGCTTAGGGTTGGGCAAGCACAGTGGCGTGAAGGCGGTGAAGCGTTCGGGTAGGAGGTCTTGCGTTGGTGAAGTGTGGCGCATAGGCGGTAGGTAAGACACATTTTTTGGAGTTTTCTTATTTGCTTCATAACGTTCACACAAGGTGTTTCATGAGCACCAAAAATTCAGCTTACTCCGCTTGCATGCGATAAGAATTGATTTCAAACTCCAACTCCTTGATTTTTCCCTTCCACTGTCCATTTTTTGACAACATGCTATTGATTTCCGACGCCCTCCTAAATGTGAGATGTAGAAGAATGAAGAATTACAAAACCTGAATGTGAGCATAGAAAGATGAGATGCTTTCCAGGTTATTATGTACTTGTATCTTGTTGTTTGAGACATCTATCTCAAGTGGGATGTTCTGATGTCGCTACCAATAGTTGTAAAAATGTGTACGTTTTGATGAGATGTGTCATTCGGATTTTGTGTAACAGGTGGTTTCGGAGTCAGAGGACGAGGTCCTACTGGAAATTGCAGTGTCATTCCATGAGAGGCCAATTTTGTCATAGAACTGAAACTAATGTCGTGAAAACTAGGAGATTACTCAGATGAAAAAGAAATTAAGAAAGTTCGTGAGGTTTGAATTTGATTTTAGAAAGACCGATATTGGGATCATCTCGGAAATGTAAGCCAACTTTTCTCATATGACCATTTTCAACCCTAGAATTATAGGTTTTTTTCGAAGATTTCAAACATAAAATTACAAACTCCATTATGTAATCCTAGTAATGCTAGTAGTGTCCAATATGCCAACATTCTATTGATTGTATTTTTGCTACCACAATCTTTTGTAGATGATCGATGATGCGCTACAACATTTGGCAATGTCACCATGGTAGACGTAGAGGATTGCGCTTTGCCTTGCACTCTACCTTGAAGGAAGACTTGGTGGAGTGGTTGGAGACCTCAAAGGTTGTCCGCCTCATGCCATCAATTAGTTTTAGTTATTCGTCATCATTGGTGTTAAGCAAATTTCTCCAATTTTTTTAGTCTTATCATGACATTGTAGAGGATATTGACATGTATTGGAGGGTGCATAGTTATATCCTAACCCTTCACATTGTAAATATTTGGTACAAGGTTGAATGTGTTTGTGAACACAATTGAAGTAAATGTTTTCAATTTGTGTATTTAGCTTTCTTTCATTTGAATGCAATCTTTTGTTTTTGGAGTACATAGCTGTGCAAAAAATCATGTTTTGTGATAATTGATTGTGTTTCTTGTTTTGTTCTATCCGTGTTTACAACTTGTCTATGTTAGCTTGTACATTTTGTTATCTCCATGTTTATTGGTAACCTTTTCAATAATATCCAAGTGTTATTGATTGTGTTTTGAACGGCATTTTGAACGGTTTAGCATTGGTAAAACTAATTGAAACCGATTGAATGACAAGATGGATGCTATGGAACGTTTGTTGCTCACATAGTCAATTTTGCAATGCTATAGTATTCCGTCTACTATTTGGTACTTGTACGATTTATAAAAAAAAATATGATGCCAAAAATTAGCCTTTCTAAACAATTACAAATAAATATAGGGTGTTAAAAAATACGTCAAAGTAGCTTTATATCTACATATAGGGAGGGAAAAAATATTGAGAGGTGCATAAATATCCCCCCATTAAATACCCCATTATCGCACGTGGTTACAAAATGTAAGGGGGTGTGATCCCCCGTGATCTACAACCACTATTGATTAGCAATCTTACTTTGAAGAATTTTATTTCAAAATATTTTTCTATCTCAAAATGTAGCTCAAAAATAGCTGGGTGAAATTTTTGGGACCCTCGAACCTCAGACAAAATCCCAAAAACACACATTTTATTTCTAAAAACTAACGTGTAAATTATGAAAGTTGATCTAAACACCTACGCTTTGTAGCATGATCAAGAAAGACTATGAAACGTGACATGTCTTATTATGACTCAAGACACCGCCTGACATTCTAAGCTTACCTAGAGCAGAATCAAACTATTTCAACTACGTAGTACTTGAATTAGTGTGGAGATATATATGTCTTAAATCTACACCGCATAGACACATGATCACATTGGCAATGTGCAAGATCACGATCAAGACTAGGACACCATATCTTAAGAAAGTGTTCCTTAAGCATGTGCAAACACACCCTCCAATTGAGCAACGGATTTCCACTCTCATAATTCGTTTTGTTGACCTCACCACTCACTCATACTCAAGCAGTGTCTAGTTTCTCCATATATACATGCCATGGTCATGTAGGGCTATCCGTTTGTGCTATTTCGGTTTGTGTGATATCAATGTGTGGGGGCAAGATGCCGTATTCCAATGTATCGTTGAGGAAACGTTGGAAGAAAATCATTCCGAAAGTGAAAGCTCACGTTGCCATATATGCTAGAGGCCGTATAATATCTACTCCACCTATAATTGAGTTTCCTAAAAATGAGGATTACTTGTACACACCTCCTGCGGGAACGATCCAAAGGGCCGAAGATAGAGCATGCTTGTGAATCAAAGAATGACCAATTTATGCATGTGATTCCCCCAGATTGACATGATGCACCAGCCGCTTTTGGGTGAGAAGCATTGGCTTTTTGACCTTCTGTCTCAAAAGTTTAATAACAATAAACAAAAATTTATATAATTTTTTTTTTAAAAAGTTCTGTGGGTGAGATAAAGTTCAGTTCAGTCCCGGGGCCTCAAATAGGTAGGAGGCATGTTGGGTATATTTATAGCATGTCCAACTACCTACGAAATTCCATCATGCTTGGAAACTGGAATCCTGAGCTTCATAAAAGGTAGTCACATTGTGGCCCTGTTGTGGGCACTTGCAACTTCAAACTCCACAGCTATGATCGGGGAGAACCGGCAGCTAGTTACAGATGAACTGGTGGAGTTTGAGAAATAACCGGTTGAAGTTCAAGACTGCAGGAAAATTACCGGTCGTTTCAGAGGAATTTATAGAATATACCCCAATTTAATAAAGGAAAACCGGAGGATGTGAACATGTAACCGGTTGGACTTGCAAACACTAGGATCTCAACCGATTAGTATGCCCAAAAATCTCCCCGATCACTGCTTCACAGACAATGTTGACTGTTGGATTCAATGGGAGAGTCATGCGGATTTGTATTGTGTTGGCATGGGCTCCCCAGCATGAGTTTGTGTTTCTTGTGTTCTTTGGCATAAGCATCAGTGTGCGGGGAGATTTTTGGGCATCATCGGTGAAGATCCTTGTGTTTCCAAGTCCAATCGGCGTGTACATGTTGTGATCTTTTGATTGTTGTTTGTTAATTTGAAGTATGTTCTATAGATTCCAATGATCGGGGAGATTTTTGGGCATTATCGGTTGAGATCCTAGTGTTTGCAAATCCAACCAGTTACATGTTGACATCCTTCGGTTTTTTCTATATTAATTTGAGGTGTATTTCATAAATTCCTCTAAAGTGATTGGTAATTCTCCTGAAGTCTTGAACTTCAACCGGTTATTTCTCAAACTCAACCGGCTCATCTGTAACTAATTGTCGGTTCTCCCCGATCATTGATAGATTCTTCTAAAAAGTCGGGTAATTTTCTAGAGGTCTGGAACATCAACTAGTTCATATGTAACTACACTAATGCCCCCTTCCCACTTGACTTTACCAAATAACCAAAGTATTTCCTAAAAACCAGGTAAAGCTCCCTCGGTTATCACGGAGGCATCCGTCTATCCCGATGCACCTACAAGAACTTGCTCTGGAGACCATCGAGTAGGTTTTAGTTGAGTAGCTTTCACACATGTTCGTTGGTTTATCTACCAAGCGATGACATGTTGGATAGTTTTTGTACCGTCCCAAATGCCTTACTACTCATCTATCTTACCGTCGGTTTTTGGTAATGCAGCTCCTCGTGCCCTCATAGCTAAGACTAAAAGCAACCAATCACAAGGACGGGAGGCGACACTTTTAAGAGTCCTACATTCTTGCCTCATGTCTAGGTACCGATGGGAGGGTCGGTGCTTGAGGCTTAAAACCTCCACTTTTAAAGCATGCCACATCATTTGCCAACTAGCCTCGGCACTAGATAATGTCGATGGTGTGAAGGCCGTGTTTTTAGAACCAACTTTTAGGCTTAGCTAAAGGCAAGTGGGAAGGGGGCATAAGTACGGTATTTAGTGTCATATGGCATTTAATGTCACTGCGGTAAAAGAAATTATTGAGACTTTCTTTGAATAAGTTTACAAATATTGTCATGGATGGTGGGTGAGTTCATCCATTGGCCAAAACCCTACCTTCTCTTTGTCAGCAACTTGTGATGAAACATTGTCACAGATGATAGAAATTTAGATGAAATTTTCACTTGGTAAGTGACAATAATTGCAACACTGTAAATCTATAATCCCCCTAAAAAATCACAAGGAATGACAAATGATGTTGGGTTAACATTTAGTGTTGGTGACACTATACTGCGGTTCACCAATTAGTATGAGCAAGACAATTAGAATTGGTGACACTAAATATCATATTTAGTGTAGCTACCGGTTCTCCATGTTCATTGATGAGCATGCTTGGTGTCCATGCCTTACACCAAAAGTATGAAATGAAATGAAATTGATTTTGAAGTCTAAGAAACCAAAAACGCTAATGTTACTAAAAATACATCAGGATGGTTTCAAACCGGCTAATACTTGCTTCAGTATACTTACACCGGAATGGCAACAGTGCATGCTCATGGCTCTTTTCCTTTCTCTAATTGACCATCTACTTTTTTTCCACTTTCTGAAGATGGCAACATACTCTACAGCTTCCATGTCAACTTTCACCAGATACGTCAACAAACAAATGCAAAACCCAAATAACAAACAGGGCATCGGGCATGATATTGGAAGTCCACACAGTCCGGGGTTTTTAAGAATGACATGAGCTATCAACAAAGCAAACACAGCACTTTGATTTTCAGCACAATGTCACACTTGGAAGATCCAAGTAGAAATAGACAAACTAAGACAAATTCAAGTGGGCATTACAGCTGCAACCTGGCACCCAAACAAACCACATCCGAAAGAGATTGAACTTTTGAGAGCTCAGGATATTAGCTCAGGTTACAGGTAGCCAGGGATACACAAAATGACTGCACAGTGAGCATGCTGAGACAGGGAAATATTGAACAAACAAAACAAATCAGGATCAATGGACCTACTCTTTCCCCCATTACCACACCTCAAATCATAGACTTCACATTGAAATTGGCCGATGGTCAACTATCCCAGTCCCTACAGAGAATAGATTCTGCCACTTCCGCTCTTACAATTTAGTTGAAAATGAGGCACTCTTTGTGTTGGAGTGTCCTCTCAGCAACTCCACCTGAGATTAGTTCCCTTCACTATTTGAGAGTCTCATGTCTTTCTTCCAATTGGACCATCAAGTTGATATTAGCCTCCCCACGGAGGCTACTGCACTTCACTAATCTGAGGAATTAGCATGTTTGGCCCCATCTTGATGTACGCCTTTTGGCTTCCCGGACTTTATAACTCATTTAATTTAATTCATTGGGACATTTCATCAAAAGTCAGCCCCTTATGATTTTTCATTGGTTGTTTTGCATACAAAAATCAACAATTTCTTCCCGGACTATATAACTCATTTAATTTAATTCATTGGGACATTTCGTCAAAAGTCAGCCCCCTATGATTTTTCATTGGTTGTTTTGCATACAAAAATCAACAATTTCTTCCCATTTGTAGTGCACGCTCGAAGGTAATGTTATAATTGAAATAATGAGCGACCTCTTTTGTGAGCTTCATTGAGGGTCTTTAGCATTGAACTCATTTTAGCATCTTTTGACATGCCAAGATGAGTGTCTTCATTCAAACCTCCACACAACATTCCAGCATGCACCAAACATGGAAGGTGTTCTATGCAAAACAACCAACTCTCAACCAAAAGTCCCGTTGAGCAAAAGGTAGCTCTGATAAAAGAGCCACATTCCAAAACCATTGATCAGAAGCCCGGCAGACAACAGACTTCAGTGGACGCAGATAATCATAACAAAGAGAGAGCTCAAGTTAATCAATTGGGAGAAAGAGATCGGATTGGATCTATTACATGAATTTGGATACAAACCCCATTGATCTTATAAGTTGGGGAACAGAAAAGCTCCTCTGCAGAAGGAGCTTCTTGTCATTCTCTGTATCTCACTCTACTCACTTCTATAGTGGTGTCAGTAACTTAAATACCTGGAATAATTTTGGGAACAACAGGACTCAGCCGAACTCCTTTCTTAGAAGAAGCCGAAACCCTTGCTGGGTGCAGACGCAAAGAGACTATACTCTGCGGACGCCAAATTTGGTTTCACAACCCCAGCAGCAGCTTGCTCATCCAACCCTGATGCTTTACACCGAATTTTCTCTGGAAGAACACTTTTTGATATGTTCTCCGAAGAACTATTATCACCCTTCGAAACCTGTATGGAGTTCTCATTCTCTTTACTACTGCCTCCGGAGATCGGCCAACCCGAGTGGAATAAAGAGAAATCTGATATTTTTGGATCAATCTGCCCTGTCTCTTTTTGGGCATTCGGCATCGCCAAAGCTCCATTCGCCAAAGAAGAATGCTCACCAGGAGCATTTGTACTTGCATCTGCAGTCGCTGGGATTGCCTCCAGCAAACTGGTCGAGGGCAACCCTGGAATCAATTGCACAAGACCCCGATTATCCAGACCCCCCCTTCCTCCCGGACCTCCAAACCTCGACAAGAAAACCTGTTGATGTTCTCGAAACTGCACCGAGTTCAACCCATTGGGCATTGCAGGCAGGCGCCCGACACCAAGCCCCACCGGCGCCGTTTGAAGCGACCCTGGAACACCCATGGACATTGGAGGAATTACACCCATTGACACACCGATACCTCCTGGTCCAGAAATGAGGAATCCTCCAGGCTGAGGGAGCGGTAACACACCGTTCCGTCCGCGTGCTGCCCAGGGTCCAACTTGGAAGTACCCAAACGGCTGCTGCTGATGGTGCATGCTCATCGGCCCACCATGCAACATGTTGGGAACTTGTTGCATGCTATGTTGTTGGACATGTCCTTGTAACGGTAACATATCCGTAAACGCATACATGCCCCCCTTGTGTTGTGGTCGCACAGGATTCTCCTGGGTATAACTCATTGGCATATGACCATTCGAGTGCAGATGTTGTTGTGGAGGCGGCGAAGATCCATTCCCCAAAGGAATTGAGTTGTCCACATGATGCAACTGTGGGGTTGAATCCAACCCAGGTAATGCCATACTAGCCGTGCCTTGTGTTGACACCGGCCTTGACACATGTAAAACACCTTCTCCCTCCAACGGTTTATGTGAACCTGGAGTACTAACTCTGGGTTCAACAACAGACATGGCAGCACCTTGCTCACTTGTCTGCTGTAGAACTAATTCCACTGATGCTGTAGGTAAACCCATGCTTGAAGAACACTGGGGTAATACCACCGCCGGTGCAAGAGAATTACCACTTTTGGCTGCAGAAGCTCCGTGACCTCCATCTCCAGTGGGTCCAGCCAATACAAGAACTGGTATTTTCACATCGACCGCATGACCAATTTGTCCATCCTCTCTTGCAGCCGGCACCAAAGTGACAGGAACATCTTCTTTAGAGCTTTCCAATGTGTTCATACTGGATAACCTGGGTGAAGAGACTTTTGACAACACAGGGGTCGCAGTAGTGGTTGATGGCCTTGATGATGCTTTTGAGTTTCGTAAAATGTCACTCTTCCCATGTCCACTTTCTGATGAAGAGTGGCAGCCAACTGGTCCTGATGCCTTCACTGCTGATCCTGCTACTGCTGGTCCACTTGCATTTGGTGTATTTGATGTTGCTCTCGGAGTCCACACGGGTTTCATTGTTACAGGCAAAGTCGAGCCATTCTCAGACCCATGATGACCTGTCACCCCATTACAAGAACCTCGCAAACTTCCATGGTACCCGTTTGACATCCCAGGAAGCATCTCCATCGAGGAGCTTCTCAGGTACGATGGTTTTGGTGTTTGTGTCCTCTCCGTAACAAATGACCTCTCTTCCCTCCGCTCTGAGTTCGGACAACTACTACCTACCTTTTTCTGAACATGTTGTTCTTGTGCAGACCCAGCAGGATCAACATCTGCAACTACCACCCGAGGGGAGCCTTTTGATGTGGAATCCTTATGACTACTTGGATTTATTTCTCGAACCCCTACGACTCTACCAGGAACTCGTTGACCCGCCTTCGACCGGGAGCCCCGCGCACAGGATTGGATATCTTCGTGTCTATTATAACTAAGATGATTATGCGATTGAGTTCGAGACCAGCTTTCAGCCCGTTTCATCACCGTTTCCATCTCAGCTTTATGAAGTCCATTCTTCAGGTGACCCTGCGGGCTAAATCCACGTTTGTTTTCAAGGGAAGGTGCAGCAGATCCTACCCTGCGGACTGTGCCATTGTTAGCTTCCACAGACAAAACTGATCCTCTTCTACAACTTGCACTTGAATAATCTGCTGCCGCTGGTCCTTTCCGACCCTGTGTCCTCCTTTTCGCAGACTTCGACCGTTCTACTATAAATGCACCATTTCCGTCCCTTAAACTTAAGGCATCATCAATATCCTGTGCAAGAGTGAAAGCTTCGTGCTGACTTGAGCCTCCATTCTCACTGTCGAAACCATCCGCCGACGGCCTTGCTTCAACCATGTCAGGAGATGAAGGCCTCGCAGACATGCTGTCCTCACTATTATTACCTTCAGTTCCTTCTATTTGACTGCCTGAGCTGCTCTCCCTCTCCTCTTCAGGACCTGAGTACAGAAGCATCGTATAATAGTTTCAATACTTGTTCAGTAAGTAAACATAGCATTGCTAAGCATGTGTAAGGGTGTTCTCTTTCTATTCTAGCTTCAAGAATAAATTTCCAAGAATCAAGCTCCTTGAGTACATGCATGAATGCCAAGCATAGTCAAGTGGCAAGCTCTTGTTAGTCAATACCTCATTTTACCTATCTTTGGACAAAGCCTTCTACATCTACCAAGATTCAACTTTACAAATTTTATCATTCTCCATTTACAAATTTTATCAGTAAAAGTATGATATTACATTTTGTCAGGAGTTGGTTGTTTCAATACAACACCTTCCATGTTCTCCTTAGATTTCAGTGCATGCTCGGAGGCAGTGGTTACATTTGAATGAAGAGCAATCTATATCCATTCATTGAAGGTCAATCTCATTTTGGCATGCCAAGAGGTGCTAAAATGAGTTTGGCCCTCAATGAACCAACAGAGATTGCTCTTCATTCAAATGTAACCACTGCCTCCAAGAATACACCACAAGTGATTTTGTATGCAAAACAACCAATGGAAAATCAGAGGACCAACTCCTGACAAAGTGAGTTAAAAGATGACTCTAGTATATTGATTTTTTTTTAAATCCCAAGACTAACAATTATATCCAGCACAGGAAGTCCTTGCAAATCAAATATTCTCCCGACCTGGTGGATATTTGATTCTCTTTGAAGTCAGAACATCGGCATGTTATGATCACATTACTATCTCCCATGACAGATCAAAGCATACCAGTAGATGGAAATGCACAAGGATGCTAAATCAGCATAGATACAAATTACATGCACTAGTTCAAAAAATAATAATGTTCCACTCACCTAATATGGTTGATGTAAGGCAACCATTTGAATTAATGGGAACAGGAGTGCTATTATTTCTGTTGCCCTTCTCCTTGCTTTTTAACTTCTCCTTCCTTCGTAGTTTCTTCTCCTTTTCCTTTTGTTTTCTCCGCTCCCGCCTCTCCTCCTCTTCCCGCTTCTCATACTCTTCTTCCTCTAAGAGCTTGTTCTGGTGACACAAACAACACTTATTGTAAGTGCACAAAAGTAACTCTTTGAATTTCACATCAACTACATGAGAAAGTCACAGGGAAATGATTTCCAGATGTAAAGATGAAAAGACGGCATACTACAAACATGGGTATTAACTTGTAAGTGTTGTGACATATCATTCCCTTTATATTGTACTATAGTGGATAGTAAATCAAGAGTTACTGAATTGGAGATACTTTGCTGAACAATTAACATGGTAAGTATTTTTATTTCTGACAGGCTTCAATTAAAGGCTCAATGTTTATGGAGTTCAACAACCCACTCGCATCCTCGGAAAACAGTCACCATGAAGACAACACCAGACTCAGAAATAGAAAGAGGTTCATAGGCATTGATCCAGATAACAGACCTGTTTTTCCAGCGTCGTTATCTCTTTGCAAGCTACACGCACACGCTCTTCAAGTAAGCTCAATGCTAGGCATACAAAAATACTATGGGCGTTCTGTCGTGCTGTGCCCTCTCTGAAGGCCTTTTCAACCTGTCAATTTAACAATGACGAAGGAAAAGTCAGCAAAGCTAAGACATAGTTGACAACGATGTACTTTTGAGAAAGTCCACTACAGAAGGAAAGCACAACATGCTCAACATCATTCTTCTTAGTCATGTCACCAGAAATCTTCTTTTTGGATAACCCAAAGTTGAAAGTTTGAGCTACCTCATGGAGGTCGCTTATGATTGTGAAGAGTTTTTGTTAATGGGCCCTGACCCAGTTGGGCTTTCAAGAATTCCTTGGTTTTTCATTAGATTTTCCAACTTTGGACCATCAACCAAATCATTCAGTAAGAAGATTAAAGTCACTGATGTCACTAGCAATGACTAAAAAGATTGATGTCATTGACTTGCAAGTGAAATCCAGAGTCCATGCATAGAAAATACCCTGTCACAGGATTAAAAAGCAATGCTTCACCTCAATCAGGAAAACCAAGACAACAAAAAGAGTCTATTCTTACAGCTCAGGGTAGATTCCAACCTTATTCCAAATCTCACACAATAACATGCAGCAGAGCTCAACTACCCATACAAGTCTACAGGCCAGAACTACTATCTCTCCAAATTTGGAGACCACCACATACGTCATGTAGCATTCAACTGAAAGGTGAGAATATGTAAAGGTACAAAGATGTTAAACTTAGATAGCCCCATGTCTTGAACCTGGAGTTTCAAGCTACAGCGAACATACTCTTGATTTTAATTAGTCTCATATATGGACAACTGGTCCATAGTTAACCGACCTATTCAAAGCTGTCATTATAAGTCAAGGAAATATTGATAGCCCATTAGTTCAGAGAACTTTCAAGAGAATCGCTTTCTAGACTGAACTTTCAACTTTGGGCTCCCAAAGAATCACTTCATACAAATCTACTAAACCTCCACTGACATATCCTCTGGGCGAGAGCTCAAAGTAAGATAACAAAGGCAATCAAGACAGTATCTGCAAATAAAAGGACTTGGTTCGTTGAGCTACTCTGTAAAGCAAGTGGCTGCTTCTTTTATGATCAAAATCCTCAAATCAGTAGATCTACCCTCAAGGACAAATTGGGAACATCAAACATGAAGATGTTATTGAAACTTCTCACTACCTGCTCTTTGAATATAACAGTTGCAGCATCCAACAGGAAGTCACGTGCAAGCTCAGGGCTTTTTGCATGCTTTTGAGGACGAGAACCTTCACCTTCATAGTCATTGCCATCTTTGTCAATGGCATCTTCATCCTGCAAACAAAAAAAGAAGAAATGTCCCTCAGCTTCTAATGTATTGGGGTCTCCAAAAAATCTGAATATTATTCTCCCTTGGAACTTTACTCATTGTCGCCAGGAGAATCATCTCATTGCAGCAAGATTCATGGAAATTTTGTATCAAAAGCTCTTAACTTAAGTGATAAGATGATCTCCGCCTTGCACTGACAAGATGAAAGGATATGGGAGAAGTGACAATTGATTTATGCACTATAATTAAAATTGTTGAAATTTGTTAATAAATCAACATGATCTTAAACTTTGAAAATTACACCTCTTATGGATTTGCACGACAATATTCACTAATATGGAGCCAAAACCATCAGATCTTGCAACTCCTTGAAGTCATCTGTGAGACAGAGAAAGATATGGCTCAATCAAATTCATGACCTCTACTCATGAACACAAGAGTGGCCTAAAGGAACTAATATGCAGGTTCTCTTTGAAATTTTTAGGTTGAGTGGTCAGAAAGAAATGCTTGTGATAATCATTCCTTTCTCCCTCAATACCCACAAGGTCTGGACTGTTGTTGCACGCCTTATATGACCATGAATTTGCCCATGGCTGCATTACTACTAGATGTTAGGAACAATAATAATGTCACCAAGATGTTACTCACAAGCTTAAGACATTTTAGTGATTCAACTTTCTAAGGTCTGTCCAAACTATCTGTGTGCAAGTTGAGGACTTAAAAGCCTGAAATGAAAGTGTTATAAGAGAATCATTGCAAGAAGGCTCATGTTATACTGTGAGCCACTACACAACTGAGGTCCCCCATACAGGAATGTATTATAATCATTTCCAAAAGTGTTTAGCTATACATAAGAGAAAGGAATGCATTCAAGAATAAAGCAGACACTAGATCAGAAAGCTGCATGACATTTTCGCAAACATTCCTCAAAATATAGGGACATCATGAATTACCTAAGTATTGGTGCCATCACTATTGAGATCTGGATCTACAATATTCAAGACCAAGATAATCAAGGTGAAATCTTACATGCAAAACAATCATGGTTCCACCCATGTTTGATAACATGGGGGTTGAATTAAGCCACGAGGAATTTAGAGTTGTGGAACACAGGTGTCACAATTAAGCTCTTAACTGCTCCTGCTGTTAAAAATACTACTTAGCCAATAAAAATATTTTTTAAAATCAATTGTTTAATATATATTGTCACTCTCAAGACAAACACTTTCCAGTCAAACCCAGTCGTACCTCTTCTTCTTCTGTCTCTTCTGCCCGTTCAAAAAACCTTTGAATACTCTCTCCTTTAGTGATAGATACATAGCCATCTCCTACAATCAGTCGGCGATGAACACATAACTGTCCTTTCAGAGCATGTGCTTTAGCAGAAAGCTCTGTACTCCGACCATCACGCTTCCAACCTCGTACAGTGACAAAACAAGCACTTATGTTGGTAAGGTCAAGGTTGTCTGCATGAGCTGACTCAGACAAGCCCACATCTTCAAAGCCTAGAATATCACTCTTTCCTTCTCCAGTGCCTAATGCCCACTCAAATCGCTGAAAGACACTGCCCACGTCACCAGCAAAGCAGTCACGCCAATCCACTTGCACTGCACTCTCTGACACCTGATACAACAGACCATTCCCAAAGTTGAGAAATATGATTATGCCATTTATAAAGCTTACAGCCAAATAGTAATAATAATAATAATATCTAAAAATGCTCATACAGTTCTTCCATTTGACTCAGAAGTAGACATTGACCTCAAAAGTATTGCAACTCCTTTTTATTTTGTTTGTGATACATCTTGACACATGCATCAATTGAAATGCTTTAAATTGAAAACATTTCATTGATAGACGTCTACACTTGTGAGACAACAGTTGACACTCCCATAGTATCCTCAAGAGAAAGCCATTCTTCATAAAACAAACAACATAGGGACAAAAAATACATCACTAGCTTCATGGAAACTATGACTGGTAATAGAAGAACCATTTGCACAATTCCAAGTGACCAGGAAGTGTAAGAAAGTAACTTTAGACAACTTCCAGAAGCCAACTACATCCTCATCAGTAAAACAGACAAGGGAAATTGATGAGAAAGAACTCCCCCCAAGACAATTCTCGCACTCTGAAACAAGCAGAATCTTTCCATTATGCTCATTCAAACAGGTCATCCAATCTGAGAGTGCACTTAAGTACCTCATAGCGGAATACTGTATCAGCAGCACAAAACCATCTTGTGCACTGAGGCTCTTTCCTAGACCGCTTCAGCTCTTTCATCTCTTTGAACTCTCGGAGGACATTCCGTCTACAATCTCGGCAAAAACGTTTACTGTCGAATCTGCCAGTGTGTACAGGCATGTACATATACATATGTTAATAACAGTGGCAAACCCGGTCTATTGATCAAAGTCGTAATCTTGCGCGCTTTCTAACAGTCGTATTGAAAATATAACGACCCTAGAGAGATAATTTCAGTTGCCCAAATATAAAACGCAAACCAAAGCCAAGACTAGTAGAAAAGGACTGTATGCAAGAATACCTGAACATCAATCTTTCAATAAAGTCTTCTTCTTTCATCCTTAGCAAGGACCGTCTAGTTTCATCTCCTAAAGCAGACCAGAAGTCTACAAGTGCTTCACAAGACAGCCTGGCTGTGTGAAGAGCACAGGTTTCCTTCATGCCATGTCCCCGTCCATTGAAGCTCCCATTTTGACATATCCAACCCCTTCCACCTCCTCCACAAGCATCAGGATATAGCAGTTCCCGTTCCCGCTCTCTTGCCCGAGCACTTTCAAACACCTGCAAAACTTTTTGTCAAATGGAGAAAACCTTCAAAGCAGATACTCCAATGCGTAACCCAGGCAACCCTACAAAATAGTGAAGTAAGAAAACCTAGACAGAATTTAAATAGTATTTTAGAAAGACCATATGTTTATCTTGACCAAAGCAGACATGAGAACATATAATAGTATCAACAGGCAATATACATTCTTTAAAAGTAGAGATGCGTTGCAGTCTTCGACCACTATTTCAGATAAAACATGCTCTACAAATTTAATAATATTCCCTCACATCAACTGCTTTGTAATTTGAGGCAACTAGCAAATCACCAATAAAATACAGAAATGAAAAGAGAAAGTAAAACTGGAGGTACATTTTGGAGCACCTCGAGTGGCATCCCATCCAGAAAACAGTCCAAGACCGTGAGCATACTGTCACGAGTGGCTGCTAAGCCACCCCAAGGATGAACAGACGGGTCCCTTGTGTCATCAGAGAAGCCTGAAGCTGCTGCACTGTGTCCATTCTCAGGCAACTGTTTGCTGTTGTTTCCTGCACCATTACTGTAACCAACCACGCCTGCCTGCAGACTCTTGCCATACAGAATAATCTGACTAAACCCTTCCACAAGGAGTCCATGGCAGCGTGAGCAATAGAGATTCTTGCGCACTTGCTCAAAGAGTGACTGCTTATCAATGCGCAGCAATTCTCGACGAGCTGCAACAGGCAGTCCACTCCAAAACTGCACAGCAAAAAGCTGGCCGAGTTAGCCATGGTCTGATATCCATAAGGCATTTGGTGCCTGACCCATTCCTCTGATATACCAATGTTCACAATTCAAAGTAACTGCATAATTTTAAACGTGAGACATGGAGGATGGTCCATTGGGATTGCTTGTTTGAAATGTCAATCCACTAGTCTAGATGGAAGGAATTGCTGATAAAATGGTAAATTTGCCAATCAAATCCTTAAAGAGGAGTATACCCTAACACAAATCAGAAGTGTATCCTTATAACACCATCTTGGCTTAATATAAAAGTGGCACTTGGAACATCTTCAACCTAAGAACGTGCTCCATATATTTAGAGATTATTTCATCACCAGCTGTAGAAACCATCACTTGACCTAAAATAATAGCTGTAGGCCAATAAATTGCTGTAGGTCATGCATAATTAGTTCCAGATTAAAGAAAAAGTTGCAAGGATCAGAAACCTGCTTTGATTTCTAAAAAAGAAAGTTCAAAGGCAATCTGTAGGATTGAACAGGTATAGTAGTGAACTCTACATAGATATTACACAGTCAAGTTACAAAAACACATTCATTCACAACCATGAAGAAGCCAAGAAGGCTAATTCAAGCAGCTCAACCTTTGGATATAAAGAACAGACACTGAACGAGCAAGACCAGCAATATCTATGAAACAAAACACAAAACAAAGCCACCTCAATCTGGATTGCCAATGAAGTTCATTAAAATTGGATAATCACAACACATTAGGACACCATCAAGGGGAGCTACCATTGTAATAATACACGAGCAGTGTGCACATATCTCCTGAACCTGACCAGAAACGCAAATTCTTCTACAATATGAGAATTTTGCATCCTAAAATCAACTACCCATAACTGTCCTATTAGGGCGTACAGAAAAATAGAGTGGTCTTCAAATTAATCGTGCTTCAATACATTAAATCAACTCACATCGTTTTCTCTTAAAACAATGTGTCTGGTAGTTGCACATTGTCAGTGATCCCACTGAGTTGAGGAATTAGAGTACGTTCTCAGTGATCAACATGGCCCTCTGTAGTCAGAGTAATGTGTCTGAAAGATAGTGGAAGCATCAATAAAACTCTCATCATTACCTGCAGGATGGAATAAGCACTAAATCATCTTACACTGATCTTCTTTCTGGCTCAAAGTGCAAGAATATCAAGGGTGGTACAAAACCGCCTACATGGCCCCGCAATTCGGATGCCTCTGAAGTTACAATGCAGTCCTACCCAGAGAACACTCCGAGCTCATCAAAAATCATTCCTTTACCTCACAGATATGTTGCTAGAGGCTACAATCTGGTATCCTGATAGACCTTACACCAATGGAGTAGTAATCAGGGACAGACCAATTGCACGAATGACCACTGCAGATTACAACATTCAACTCTGAGTTTGACGAATTAGGGCTTGTCAACAGTCAATCTGATCATGTAGGTCCAACTGAGATTTGCACCACAAACTAACTTCAACCTGTAGTGGAAGCTTGAATGAAAGCATATCAAATGGGTTAGGTCACACAGAGAGAATGTGCAACACATTTCCTTCTAAATATCACGAGTGGCATCACAAAACTGGCTCCTGAACGCCACAATATCCGATTCCAATCCGTGAGGTCTCCAATCCCTAACAGTTCACTTCTCCGGAAAGCCAACTCCAAGTGAGATGGAACTGATAAAAGGGGAGTGAATTCAGTTCCACTCTCCTATACCAAAACAGGGGCTGAAGTGTCCCTGAGGTTGCCAAGTGCTGAGGTCCAATACCTGCACCGGAAGATCTGGATGTCCGATAATGGATGCAGGACGGAATAATACCTATGCTGCTAAAGAGTGCCCCCGAAAGGGAAAGGATCGATTTGATTTTTCTGATCATCGTCTAGAGTGATGGAATGGCAAAGTGATGATGCGGCATGGGAGCGAAGATAAAACAATACCTTGTGCAGCTGGGAGAGACTGACGTCCTCGGTATTTGACCGGGTCCACACAGCGCCCCCCGACGAGCGTCCACCATCTCCGTTGTGCTGCCCTGTTGCCGACGAGGATGAGGATTGCTGCAGTGCCACCTTGTGTAACAGACTCGGCATCTTTCTCGGTGGCCTCCGTCGCCCCCCCCTCTGTTATGCTCTGTCCTTCCTCTTCCGCCTCTCGTCCATCTGCCCCTCCCTCCCATACACCTCTTGCTCCTCTTCTTCTGCCCCTCCCGCTATCAATACAATCTCCACCTAGGACTAGTGGATCCAACTAACATCCAATTCGACTAAAACATTCCCCTGACCATTCGACCATCACCTCTCCGCCCTAGTTCGTCCGCCGCCTCGATCCTCCACAAACGCCCCCCGCATCCACACCGAAAGTCTCGAGATGAATCATCGTCCCAACCTCTCCGATCAAAAACGGCATCCCCCTCCACCCCGGACGCATTCTGATCAACATCGCTCGACCGTCACCTTGCACCTTTGCCCACCTCCCCGGGTGATGATGATGATTCTTCCTCCTCCCCCGATTCGATTCCCTCCACAATTCATTCAATTGGATTGCGCCTTACTTCCCGATCCCCGCCGAACGGATAGAACTCCTTGTCCTCCTCCCCTCCTGTCCGCAGCTTCGCCCCAATCCCCCAAGCCCAACTCCTGCCCACCATAGCCCGCAATCAATCCTCCCCGCAGCCATGGCCAGCGCCTCCAATCCCAATCCCTCCCACAACGGCCCCGCCGTCTGCCATTCCGGCACCCAGATCTTCACATAGGCCGGCCTCAGCAACAAGAGCGCGCAGAGCAAGTAGCGACAGCACTAATGGCAATGGCTATGGTGGCTATGGCGTCCTCTTTGCTTGCAACAAATGAGGAAATGGTGAAGCAGAGAGAGAGAGAGAGAGAGATGGCAAGGAAGGGCAGGGGAAGGGAAGGGAAGGGAAGGGAGGGGGCCAGGCTCATGGCTCATGTGGTGTCTTGCATTACAGCTAATGTTATTTGTGTGTTTTTATCTTTTGCCCTCTTTCTTCAGTGAATTTGTATTCTTCACTTTCTTAGCCCTAAGTTAATCACATTTGGTTCCCAATTTACTTATGTTGTTTCTTGTTGTAGACTCTTTACTCTCGATGGACGTTAGGAGTTTTTTCCCAAAAAAGTTTCGCATCCTATGCAATGTGCAAATGTTTTCATTGTTGAAGATGAGATCATCACGTGTGTCATGCATTATGTCTAATGTTAATTGTGTGTGTTTTCTTCTTTCTTAGTCCGAATTGCATTTGATTCCTAATCTATGTCGTCTCATGTAGGGTGTCTCATGTAACTTTGTTATTCGTGCATTACAACTTTTATGATCCTAATTGCACTTGGTTTCCAATTTACATTGTTTCATATAAGTGGAATTTTTATTCTCAATGAATGTTAGGAGGTTTTACATTTAAATTTTTCATCCTTTGAAATGTGTATTATCGTGTGTTTCGTGCATTGCAACTTATATTATTTGTGTGTGTATCTTCAGGGAAAATGAATTGTTCCACACGAATTCACCTAGGGTGAACAACCATGTACATTACTAACCATACATTACCAACTAAATCTCCACATGTATCTCAGCTCCATACATAATACAAACTACAACCAAACTCACAATCAAGACTTTTGATACATACAAAAACCCTTGGACCCACCCAACACATCCATGCACACTATGCATGCAATCCCTACAAAGACATCATGGCCCATGTTTCTGCAATACAATTGAACATTGCACTTATGAAGATATTTGATTCAAAAGGCTTTGTGATCTTCAAACTATCATGGAGTTGTTCACTTGGCTATGACAACGATCCAACCAAACTCTCCATTCACCTTCGTGTAAACCCCTAAACCCACCATCCAAACATCCACCACCATAACATTGGTTCATCCAAATATGTGCCCCCACCCTCCCCTTTCATGGGGCACTTCCCCCTGCCAAACCCACCAGCCTATGAGAATTCATAATCGCCCTTGAATACGTCTTCCTCTTAATAATCATCATATTATAAATCACCATAAATGATTTTCACATAACACGCTCATATCGGTGAAGCCCACTTACTTGCCCCACCCAATGCAATATATATTGCCTCCCACACCAAAAGGAACATAACCTCTGCATTTGAACACCCCACCAAGCAACACAAATGCAAATGCAAAGGTTTCACCCACCCCCAAACCCACAATATGTCCTAGAAACATTTTTATTGGGCATGCATGACCCACACTATACAAGCCATAAACCTTATGAAATCAAGCCAAAGAAGGATTCCCGGACAATGTCACCAAAGAAAGTCCTAAGCCCATCGCCATTTTATGCATATCAATATTCATTCCATCATCTGAAGATGTATCACATCCAATCTCCATATTTGTCTAAGAACACCATGCTCAAATTGAGGTACATCCTTGCTTATTCCTATCCCACTTCACACCAAACCCAAAATCAAAGTCTTGGAGAAGTAGAAAAGATCCCCTGACCTACCCCCAATCTCCTCCACTATACATTTCATCCCCTCCCGAAAATGCCCACCATGCCAATAACTTGAATGAATCCATGCCTCTTAAGCCTATTACACGATGGACTCCTTCACACAGCCCCCCCCCCCATTTATGAAGGATCCTTCCAAATAGACATCAACCACTCCCACGCCAACAACAACTATTACTCGCGACTCTTAGGTAAACAAAATATCATGGATGCCAAATTAACAACCATACTTCTGGCCCTCAAAATCGCAAAAAAAAAACACACAAATCACTATTATCGTGCATATTCATTGGAACCCTCACTTCCAATAACTTCATCAGGAACCACATCCCAATACAACCACCCCGACAATCTTCTTATCTCCCCAAATAGTTAATCTCCTACACCAACATAAATGTTTCATTGACCGCAACAAAATCAAAAGCCATATTGGCATTTTTGAAAACGAAGAAACATACATCTTCACCAAAGACTTGTATTCCTTCCATGCAACGATCAAAATTTTGGGAACCCATCCAATTATGTATCCAACCAAACATATTCTTATGCCCATCACCATTGCCATCCATGCAACAATCTAATACCCGAGTGTTTGCTCTACCAACTTATTAAAATTGCTCTTTAAATTACATTCTTTAGGATTTATTAAAATTTGAATACATGTTTAAAAACATTGTTGGTAGTAGGAGTCTTAGATTCCCATAACCATCCATGTGTAGAATAGATCGTTGAGATCTCAATACAATCATGAAAACCATACTGCCATGAGTTACATTTTTTGTAGTGAACCAACACATAACTCTTGGTATACAAATCTCATGTCGTCCAAAAACCTTCAGACTTTGGTAATGTAGAAATGTGCCTCACCATACTCATGCTCAATAACTTGAAATGACCAACTTCCCGTCTTATTACCTAGACACCACATCCACCCATATGCCATAATGCATAGTTGAACGCTACAAATTGCATAAACCAACTCACTTAGATCATATATCGAGGTAGACACATAAGACTAGACCTCAAGATTCAAACACTACACACGTTGGGACTGATAAAAACTCTTTGCCACCATAAGAGCCAATCTCATGGTACCCACATAAACACGCAACATAGCAATCTACAAACCAACACGAGGTCTTTTCCGGGCCCCTACTGTACATGGTTTTTTAAAAGGTACCACTTCCAACATGAGGCAATAGTGCATATCCCATAGCCATGCTCCGAAAGCAACTTCGGGGTTACACATAATAAACACAACTATGAAAGCACATGACAACCAAGAGTTGTGAGCTTTCAATCTCAATGCACTAGAAATGACAGCGCAATTTAATAACAATATTGTAATTTGTCATGCTTCGAACCACGTGACCATAGGAGATAGACAAAATGTCCTCTCTCATGTTTTAAGTTTTTTCTTATAGCATAGTCACTCTTTTATGTTTCTAAATGAAACATAGTGAACTATCCTATTTGTAATCTACGTTTAGGTTGTACACTTGAAAATTCCACTTTCTAGTGATCACAAGCTTATGGAAACGAAGTTACAATTCAAACCCTAAAGCAAACATGAGTAAAGTAATGACAAGCGGTGATTGGATACAACAACCAAATGAGAAACATGGTTGGAAATATAACCAGACTCTTTCACATTACCTCACTATGACTTCAACTCGTGTTTTGTAGGTTTAATCACTACGGAAACAATTATTTTACCAAATGCTCGCTATGATTGGATACATTTTCAAGTACATGATTATCCAGCCATAGCCGAGTATAATATTGAGATGTAGAGAATAACATCTTAGTTATTTGTGTGTGGTGAATCAATTGATGATGCACAAACAATAGAGAAAACTTTATTTATGTTTCATATTTTCAATATTATATTGGCTCAATAGTATCGAAACATGTGTTACATGAAATATTATGACCTCATGTCAATATTATTATGCGTTGAGAAACATAATGAATTATTGTTAAAAAACCATGAAGAACATTCTACTGTAATGTTTCCCATGCAAAGCCATGCAACAATGAGTTGACGATATGATTCACATTTCAAATATCAAGAAAAAGACTGAAGTTGTAGAAAATAAATTAACCACCAATACGAAGAGGACCTCAATAAGCATGTAAGCATCACATTCCATAATTTTCACACAAAGATCATTTCTTAGGGCCTTCACTCATACAAGATACAAATACGTTCATTTGTATTTGTTTCAAATGTGAAACCAAGGGTCATATTGCCAAATTTTGGAAGAGAACCTTTCACCTTGTAAACTTTACAAAGTACATGATGAACGACGTGACAACCATGTCACAGATGTGGAGCATACGGAGACACCATACGATAAAACAACTACAAACCCATTTATAAATATAAAATCTTATACCAATTCTATTGGCACTGGATTTGATACTTTGAATGTTTTTTTGTTTTTAGATAGTGTTACCATTGACATTATTCGCAACAATAAATGTTTGTCATCTATAGGTCCTATATGATGACAAAGTATATCATCACCATGATCGATAGTCCTTTGACCAGTATCGTACCAGAATGGTAAAGTTTATCTTGTTATGCCTACAGGTACATGCATATATGTTTTTAGAGTTGTTTACTTGCCAACATCTATTAGAAACCTATTGAATTTTCATGACATTTGATGCAACGGATTTCATCTTCGTACAATATAAGACGGTGACCAAAAGTTATTACAGATTTTGGATTGTGATGGACGTCTAAATGAAGACATTCCGACATACACCTCAAGTCTATACATCATTCATTTGATTTGTTCACCCAATGGGGAGATTGCAGCATTTTGTGTCAATAAATGGCATGAGCATTTGGGACACCAAGGAGTTTAGATGATAAGGTGTATTATTCCTCACACAAAAGGACATGAATTTCAAGTGTCGAGTTTTTTTAAAAGATATGAAATCCTACGAGTTTTGAATTTTTGAGAAAATTTATCACTTGACCTTATAGATTGAAATTATCACATGAACTCCCAATTATGTTTCAAAAGATTCAAGGGGTTATTTGCGCTCCAATAGATCCACCATTCGGACCGTTTAGATATTTTCTTGCTTTGATTGATGCATCCATAAAATTGTTACATCTTCCTCTTCTAGCTAGTAGAAATCTAGTTTTTTTCTTAAATTATTGGTACAAATTATACAACTTCAGAATAGGCTCTTTGTTCATCCAATTTAATCGCTACATTTAGATGGTGCAAGAGAATTTAAATCTCAAGTTTTTTTTAACATGTTGTGAGTCAATTGGAATACAATCAGAACATTCATTGGCATATGTCCATGAGACAGATGGTTTAGCAAAATTCTTCATTACGAAATTGCAATTAATCGCCATACTATTACTTATGAGACCCAACCTTCCTACTTTAGATTATAGTTATGTTATCCTTCATGTAAGAATATTGGTTTGTTTGAGACCCTCTGCGTTAGAATACATTATACCTTCATAAATAATGTTTGGTCAAGTACTTAGCATGAAACACCTAAGGGATTTTTGTTATAAGGTGTTAGTGTCTATTTCTCCCCCATAGAGAACTAAGATGGATTCCACATGAGAGAAGGATATATGTTGGGTGTAAACGACCTACCATTATTAGATATTTAGATCTTCCAACTAAAAATCTAATGCAAGGAAGATTTGTTGATTGTTTCATCAATGAGAAGGAAAAAAATCCATGTTTGATATATAGGACAACCAGATTCATGTAGAGTTTAAACTTCAATGATTTGTCTATTCCAAACAAATTTCTAGATCCTTGTACCCAAGAATGCAAAAGAGAGGTTTAGTATGTGTTGCATTTAAATCAATTAGCAATTAATCTACCTAATTCATTCAATAATTCAACAACGAATTTGACTAAGACATATATTCTTGCTACAGACGTTCATGCTCGTCTAGATAGACATGTTGTCCAAACCACACCCATGAAAAGAGGTCATGGTAAAGTCCTTCAACCCTACAAACAACGTACCCATGCAAAGGTATGTGCCACATGTGAGGGTGTGCTTTCAAATATTGAGCATGATAACTTTGAAAGAGAAACATTGGTTTATTCACAAAGAATTTGCAATCAAACTTGTGAAAACATGAAAGATCTTCAACCCCACAAATGACGTATCCATGCAAAGGTATGTGTGGCACACAAATGTGTGTTTCCAAACATTGATATAAAATGTTCTAAAACATAAGTACGTGTTGATTCAACATAGATTGCAATCAACTTTATGAAGACATAAAAACTATGGGACCATACGCATGTATACCTAGATGATACCTTTTGTTTCTATGTATCAAAACACTTGGACAATGATTGTGATCCAACTAATGTAACCAAGGTTTGTAATTTAAGTGATTGGCCCATGGGAGAAAAGACCATGGAATATGAACCCAAGTCTTTGAGATCATGAAAGGTATTTAGTCTAGTTAAGATTACACCGAAAAGGGGTTAACCCAATGGGTTGTAAATGAGTGTTTGTGGAGAAATGAGATAAGTATTGAAGCACAATAAAACTAGAGGTCAAATCGCACAAAATACAAAGGCATATGAACATATTTGGAATGAGATGGTCACCCTCACCCCTTGCCTAACCTTGTATTGCACTTTTCCTCCTTGGTTTATACACTGCATATGAGATATCCTAACTCCCACAAACCACATGGGTTTATTCAAACCTTCTTCACTTTTAATCCTTTAACAAACATTATCCTATGATTATGAGCAACCTAATGCTCTACCTTCAAAAATAAGTTTGAAAGCATATCCCAACACGAAATATGGATAGTTGCATGATGCTTCACCCAACATCCATGCATTGATTATGAAGAGACATATTCCCTTGTAATGGACTCAATTACATTCATGTATCTCCTAAGTCTCGCAATTAACAAGAAATTGGAAACGAGATTGGTGGATGTGGCTACTGCATACTTATATGGCAATCTTGATATTGACATATATATGAAGGTCATTGCAAGGTTGGTAAAATTGCATAACTCTCAAAGACAAGCACAATGCCTTAGACTTGAGAGGGCATTATATGGCCTGAAATAACTCGGCACGATGTAGTACAAGCATCTAAGATATTTTTTAATAGGTCAAGATTTTAAAACCGACGAGGTTTGTCCATGTGTTTCCATTAAACATACACCATGCATAGTTAGTTATTGTGGCCGTATATGTTGATGACCTCAACCTTATCAACGGGTTGATACCATCTTCCAAATTGTTTCTCGATTCAAAGGTGAATATGAAATGAAAGATCTTGGAGAAACCATCTTTTGTCTCGGTCTACACGTTGAACATCTTGTAAGAGTCATTTTTCTACATCAGAGTTTGTATACTCAAAAGATATTCAAACATTTCTCAATGGATGCAACTCAACCACTAATGTCTCCAATAGTCGTGCGATCATTGGATCTAAAGGAGGAGTTCAAACCATGCGATGAGGAGGATAATCGATTAGGACCTACAACTTCATATGTGGCAGCAGTAGGTGCATTGTTGTATTTGGCAAATTACACTAGGCCCGACATTGCATTTGCAATTTATTTATTGGTTATATTTAGCACTAAACCAACAGATAGCATTGGAATGGTGTCAAACATGTACTATGATACCTCAAAGGCACGGAGGATCTAGTATTGTTTCATAGAGTTGGAGAGGATAGCAACATCAAACGATACCTGGATGCGGGTTATCTCTCGGATCCTCATCAAGGGAAATCACAAACATGTTATGTTTTTCTCATACAAGGAGCAACGACATCTTGGAAATGTACAAAGTGAAGTTTTACGGCCACATCTTCAAACCATTCAAAAATCATGGCCATGCATAAGGCTTCATGTGAATGGATTTGGTTGCGATTGGTTGATGGCTTCATCAAAAGTTTTTGTGATTTTCCAGATGTTCCAACATCTCCAAATTTAGTTTACGAAGATAATGCAACATGCATTGCTCATATAAAGGCAAGCTACATCGAAGGAGATCGAATCAAACACATCTTGCCAAAGTTTCTTTCACTTGTGAACTATTAGGATCATATTTAGATGTGAAGCATATTAGGTTTGTTGATAATCTAGTAAATATATTTAGTAAGTCATTACCAATTGCTAGGCATAGACAAATTGTTAAGGGAATAGGGATGTAGAGGTTTGTATTAATACATGACATGTGAACAATCATGTGTAGACCCTTCTATTTACTTGCCCTTCAATGTGAGTTTTTACCTCAATTTTGAGGTTTTAATTTTTTTTTTTAATTATTATTATTATTATGGCAAGGTTTCTAACGAGGGGAAGGTAATATGGTGTCCAAACCAAGACTTGTTGTGTCTAGGGGGAGTGTTTAGACACCACCGTCAATGGCGATTAGGTGTCAATAAACCCAACTTCTTTGTCATAAGATATTATCTCAACAAGGGTGTTATCTTGGAACTATAGTCATGATAGCTTGGAACTATAGGTTCCAACGAGGCATGTTATCTTGAAAGTATTAAACCTTCTATATATACCCAAGTAGAAGGTCAATATAAAAGAAGTGACCTCTCACTCTTGTGTGCTCTTGCTTGTAGAGTTTTATTCATTATTGCTCTCCCATCTTCTCTCACTTTGTTTTGTAGCAACGTAGTCCTTGTTAAGAACACCAACTTTAATAATATTTAATAATATTTAAATATTTAAAATATACAAATATAAATTGAGTATAGCAATAATAGGTGCCAATTACATATATTGAAGGGGTGGAGGTCTAGTATGAATAATCATGGCACATTTACCCCTTATAAGTCTTTAAAGTGTAGCCTAGACATCTATATGAACAAAAGTTACAAAAGTGGACAGAAATAAATGATGTTGATGTTGCCACCAACAAGAGTTTTGGCATTGCTTCAACTCCGAGTGGGTGTAAGTGTATGTATTTTTTGCATATAGGTTCAATGATGTTGTTCTTGGGTTGGCCTTATCGAGAGCGACCCTATCTAAAACTTGCTCATTCATCAATTACATTTTCTTCTTATTGGACCAATTCATGTACGTGAGTAGATATTTGGGTTTAAATACATAACTTGGACTCAACACGCAATGACCACAATTGATCTTTGTTGTTATTTCTTCTGTGATAGTAGCTCATAGATGGAACACATCAATGAATGCTTGATACTTGATGAAGGCTTGTAGAAATGATGCACACAAGGCATGTGAGTTTGACCTTACATGTAGAAGGTTTTGTGTTTGGAATCGAGACAATGACGAGTGACATCCAATGCTCTGGTGTTGTTTACACCTCCAAAGTGTCATTTCTCATTGGAAGGGTAAAATGACATGTGTAGGTGTAGTTAGGTTTTTGTTATGGTTTAAAATAATGAAACATGTGGTGCTAAATCTCAAGGAGGATCGATTTAGTGTCTACCATGATAAACATCACAATTATTTTGATGAATTCTATAACAATCTAAGGTTCATTCCGTTTGATTTTCATTTGACAAGGTTCATTCTTCGTTATTTTTCCTCTTACGATTTTTTCATGAAGATTCTAAAATCCTAATAACATGCTTCTAATGTTGTTGTGTAACTCTTCTGCTTTTGACAATAGTCTTTTATATAGCAGTTGTATGCCAATGAAATTTCATCCATTTTAGGTAAGTGGTTATTCCTTAACTATTGATATTTGATTAATTTTGATCATAAATCAAATTGCTCATTTATTTCTTTGTAAATCCCCTTACTTCCAATCAAAAGTCCCAAGTTCACTTATCCATGCCATCAATCAACACACACCACACACTACCTTGCCCGGACTGTCCAAAATCTCCAAGTTAGAAGTATATCCTATAGCCATGTAGTTACAACAACAAAAACATCATTAAGGCTTAAGCCTATTACAAAATACAATGAGATCAAATTTGTAATAATCATGTAAAAAATGCTCTCCTTGGCTGGGTTTTTTACTCAAAATAAAATAAAATAGTATTTGCCAATTTCAAACTTTGTCCTATCATGTCTTAACCTATTTGGAGTATCTCCATGTTTGTGTCTCGTGCTATCAACCTAGCAAACTTGTTATCGATTCCTATTCCAAAGCTCTCCTCCTCCTCCACCAATCTCTCACTTAGTTGTGATTGCTTTGACTTTTCTTTTGCGCTCTTTCACACTACTTTGCTCTACAAATGTATCAATTCCTAACCATTGTGGTTTTGGCTCTACATCCCCCCCACACAAAACTAGAGTAGAGGCATCCATAACCAATCACTTAAGAGATTATGTGTCAAATATGGAGAAGTTTAAGGTGGTGCAATTTTTTATATGTAAGAAGATAGAAATCACGAGGACTGCAAATTTTTCGGTATTTTCATTCATTGAATTGAAATTATTGTAAAAGTTGAAGCCAAAAGTTGGCCTGAATGTATTACCAATGTCTAGAGTCTGCCATAAGCACTCATGTTACCCGTCCATTCCTCCTCACTTTGGCATCAACACCAGGGACATGTGTTATGACACTATTGGTTCCGACCTTATCAAAGTTATGGCACCCTATAGGATCCTAATGGGGCCATGATCGGGAATAGGTGCTTTGACTATATTTTATGTTAAGATATGTTTGCCAAGGCAATGACCATTACATATATCAAGAAGTTCATCTTCTTTGACCGATGTAGTTTTTGTTTCTTATTCTTTATTCCACCATATTCCTTTCACAAATAAAGACTATAGCTTACTTCTTACTCTTCCTCTATCAAGTATCAACAGACTATCCCTTCAAATCCTATGCTTCGCTCAAACTACACATCTTTACAATACGTTTGCTCCAATCTTAGACTCTTACTCAAACAATATCGCATACTTAGAACATTATAGACACACATAAATTTCCATAGCTCTCTCTCGTTGTAACCAAATGCAAATAAAGTCTACAAAATAGCATTCTCAATTCTTGACTAAATCGCTTTGCTACAAACTTTGTCTTGCACATCTCATTCCCCTACCACAAGTGGTAATGAGTCCTTCGTTCTAGCTCTATACAACTTTAGGCATCACACTTGAATCAATTTCTTGACACTCTTGCATGTAGCCTAACTCTACGTGGACTACGGTTTAGCATGTTGTTCTTGACTGCTCTCCTCTCTTACGACTATGGCCTTCTTAGCTTTCTGAGACCACAATGTTTACAACGACCTAGATTCACTTCCTAACAAAACCATAGCCTCACTTACCCGCTTCAAAATGACTTTCATTCCTTATCTAGTCCAAATTGTTGTCAAAATAGTTTCTTCCATGTATATATAAGAGTTACGTAAAGAAAAATAGAAATTAACATACTAATGATACACTAGATAATAGACTTGTGTTTTTATAATAAAATTTTGAATTTAATGTGATAAAACGTCTCAATCACATTCTTAAATTTCAAATTATGAAAAAAAAACATGTATAATGCACTTTATTTTCCAATATGGAAGGGATTTTCATCCATAGGATGTAGCTCGTAATATATCATTAATGGACACAATGAACAACTAATACAATTAGAAAAATAAGAATAAAATATCAGTAGGAAACTCCATGTATAGGTTGTATACTTGCACAAGAAATAGAAAAAACTATCAATTTCTAGTGTCCACGAGGTTGTGGAAACAAGGTTACTTAAGCAAACCCTCACGCAAATAGATTGATGACGGGTGATGACTAGGTATGCAACCAAAAGAAAGTTACGAATGAAAATATAAATAGGATAAACTAGCACATCCGTTGTCTAAACCTCAAGACCTTTTTTGTACATATACCTCTACTTTAAGAATTTTGATGGTTTTTTAAAATAAATAAATTTGTGCACACTAGAGGGGGAAAAGAAGTACCTTCTCAATTGTATATGTTATGTATGCCAATGCCTCAAATAACACCCCTACTTACACTCGCATTGGTTTGGATATGGTAATAAAGAGCAAAGATTTTCTTTAAGAGTGTTTGACTCAATAGTAAGGGTTAGAAAACCCAAATCACTCTTGTGACATCAAGTAAGCATGAAGCAAAAGTAAATATAAAAGAGTTATTTTTACAACCAAATCCCTTGGGTTAGGTTTACACACTAAGGTATAGGACCAAACCAAACTCCAAACTCAAAGAATCCTACTGGTCAATAGCAAAATGCAAGACCCAACGAGGTTGGACTAAGGTTCAAGTCCAAGGTATGAAAAACTGAAGTGACACTAACATACATGACAACACTTTTCCACCAAATATTGTTGGTTCCTACTAAAGAAAATACTTCTCCTAGGTTGAGAATCCAATCTTGAACATGATGTCCAATTTTGAATCCACAAACAATATTATTTAGCCTCTTGTTTTGGGCCCTCTTGTAAATACGCCCTTACATTGTTGTTATGAATCTTGAGCCCAAAAGCACAAAGTAAGGTAAATACACCTACTCCAATTTATAATCCTAATCACACACCTATAGTTAAGTGGTATGTTGGTTTGTGTGGCTTCAACAACAAATACCAAAAAGACATGTGTTTAGAAAAGATTGAACTATGTGCTCAAAATATGACAACCATTATAAGTTCAATATTCAACATAACTATAAAGACCTATATGACCATTTCATAAGCACAAGAATCTTTGCTTTGACAATGAATAAGATTTACGTATGAATTCCAAAAAATAAGGAAACTAGCTACGGCCTCGATTTGGATGTGCTAACCATCTTGTATTAAACCATGACTTCCCAAGCAACCTATTTATGGTCAATGGATGATTATTTCCTTGCATTCATTTGCCAATCAAACTAACTATAAACATCAAGCCAACATATTTATCTACTCATAAACACATGGGCAGTGCAATTTGAGGATGAATCAAATGTGGGAAAACACTGTCAAAGTGGCAAGTGGTCATGTTTTTGTTATGTTGGGAGATCATGTGAGGATGTTGACTCCAATCAATGGTTGCCACTCCAATGCAAACTTTGCATGAATGTCAATGGTGTTTATTTGGTAAAAGTACATTTTTATATCTTCATGTAAAAACGGGCTATGTGCTCAAATCAACCATTCAACAAAACTTTTACGCACTCTTTAAATTTGAAGGAATTTGTTGCATGTATGTAGTTAGAAATATGGGTTAATTTACATACTCCAAATGCAAGGTGGCTAGCCTACAGTCATTTGCACATTTTGGCATGAGAATTTGTGGAGGTGCTTAATTATTGAGTTGTTCTCATCTTCTAGATCACATAAGCATTCCACTCACTTTCCAATTACATTTGATTGATAAAATATACTTTTATGGGGGGATAAAACATGGCATTTTCTTGTGTATCCCTTCCTTCATTCTTTATTTTAAAATAAATGAAAGGCTCAAATCATGCCCTTTTTTCCCGAACATAGCTCATCTCCTATGCTTCAAGGTCCTCAGGAAAAATATTATTCTAACCTCAAAACTTGTCCATGAAAATTCCATAATCAACATTGAGTGAAATGCACTCAAAACACCCTTTCATGGGATTGGGAAGTTAGAGGTTAATCACTTGTTTCATATGTTTGGAGGTGTATTTGTTGGAAAAGTACCCATTAAAGACCCGTCTACTTTAGCCACCAAAATGTTGGGATAAATCCAACAACTATGGTATGCCCTTATTTGGTCCCACATTATGTAAAGTGCTCTTTCTAAACATAAGCCATCATACTATTGGTTTTTGATGGTGACCATCAAGTTAGTCAAAGGATCGCCTACATAGGTATTGGTTCCTCCAACCAAGTCCGTGTCATGTCCAAGTTCCATATCGAGGAGATGGGTGTGTTATCATATGAGCAATGAGCAGCGATAAAGAAATATTTTGTAGAAATAGACACACTAGTGTCCTAGAGTTGTGGGTTACTCTTAGAGTGTATAAGTTCATTGTCCCCAACCCAATCCCATAGCCTTGGTAATTACAAATACATATTCATTGTACATGTAAAAGTTTGAAAAACTTGAAGGATGCATAGAACTAACACGTGCAGTTGCTCAAACAAAACCATGCCCATTGCTCGTGGTTATTAAAACGAATGTAAAAATCAGAACCCAAAAACACTATTCCAAATTTGATCACACTTAATGTGGTCTATGTTCTACCATTACTGAAACCATCCTTACTATGGTTCTTATTACATTTGTTGAGGTTGGAGTATAGAAATTGCTAAACCTCCAATGTAATAGGTCACCATGCACCCCTTGAATATCATTTCTAACATGAGGGGTAGTGGTCTTTTGAAAGGAAACCCCATATAGTCTTGCAGCTCAAGGACACTAAACATCTTCACACAATACAATATGTAAACGTGGTATGTCTTCACATGGTCGCTTTTAGTGGACCTACAAATGCAATTGTATCATGAATAACTAAAGGAAACCAAAGCTCAATAAGCTTTGGACAAATCAAGGAAGAATAACACCAACTAGAAACAAGACAACACATGGATTTTACCAAGTTGACATTATGCATTGCATTGAGCAAGACACCAGTGGAGCCCATGGGATCCGAGAATATGCAATCAACATAGTAGAGCAAATTTGGATCATTGTGATGACGTCAATCAATACGAAGTCTCCAAGTTGTAAGCCTATGACTCCCATCCCAAACTCAAACCATTGTACCTCCGAGCATTATGAAATCATCATCAATGGACAACCAGAAAGTCAAATGATTCATTGGATTGCCTTTTGACGATGATCCCAACCATCATAGGTATGTTGAGTGATCTTCTCCATTTTGTCATGGTTGTCCACAACAAACACATAGGGGACTCGTCACCTGCACAATAGCATTGGCAAACTAATTTTGTAACAATTGCACATCTACCTTCAATATTGGACAAACCAATGGCAATGGCAAGAGACAACACAATGGAGCAACAAGACAAGATTCCTCTGTCAATTTCACACGCAAACAACCATCAAATGATTGGAGTTTGTGTGTCGGAGGTTGTGCATGTGGTTCACATTGTCACCAATGATATTTAAGCCATGGGGATACTCATATCCTCCACTAGGCTCATCCCATAATACAAAAGCAAGAGTAGCATCAAACCCCATAAGATGTGTCACTAATTGACCACAAAATTTAAGTCTTTAAACAACAATTCAAAAGAAAACAATGCAATGTTTATGTCCTCCAATCCAACCAACACCAATCAAACCATGCAGTGCTTGAAGATAGAGGCATATAATGCCATCAAAGGGTGGGGGGGGGGGTAAAAGAAAGAAAAGTAGAAAAAACAAATCTTGGTACCAAGACTCTTATTTTCATATCTTCACACATTTTTTTATTTTTACTTTTGAGAGCCACCGACCCCTATATGGAGGCCAACCTAAAGTGTTGTGATTGGGTTTGGTCACCAAACCATGGCCACATTACAAGTCCTCTAAATAAACATATTATATTCATTTCAAAATGTAGGTTGAGGAGTATGCCTTCAAATCCTCGTCCCTACCATTTGAGGCCCATTTCAATGCAAAATTGGGGAGTTGAGGTTATGAACTCCTAAGCCTTCCATCCACAAGCCATAGACTACTATTCTAAAGTCAAAATACCATAAAATAATAATATATAATGGCAAAAAATGACTACAATAAGATTGTGCTGATAAATTTTTTAAAAAAAAATCTATATCTAAATTTTTGGACAAAAAGATTTGGCACCAAGTTTCAAACACTTAATCATGTAGTCAATCTCAAGTAACATCAAGCATTCTAGCCAAAATCACCAACTCAAACCAAGCTAGGTTAAGGCTACACCTCATCACCTCCATGCCCTCCTCTGCATATTGTACAATTGCATCCCCATCCTCCACAGTCTAGTCCTCCCTCACCTCCTTCGTAACCAACTCTTCCCCAGTTATTGGCTCCAAAATGCATCCCTCTAACATGCTCCCCACGGCCCCTTCCACACTTCTTTGCTGACCACAACTCCAATCCCAGTTCTACCTACCCCAACCACAATGCTCCACTCCTACACGCTCCCTCATCACCCCCCCCCCCTCTTTCAAACAACAATGTTAAAGTACGTTGCCTTCAAATTTTAAATGAACTAGGGTGTATAGACCCCTTACCGTGTTTTTGATGCCTATCAACACACCCTATCAAATGTTTAGGACACGTGAAGAAGTGTGGAGTATGGTGTATGGTGTAAGGGAGAATACGGCATCGTTCGATTAAATCTAAGTTGTCATTCATGTGCTATCTTGAAATCAAAAATCAATCATTAGTATGATTGAGGAATGTGTGTGGTGTTAGGTTTTGAGAAGTTGAGAACTTCATGTCTCCAATTAGACTCGCTTGAATACAAATACATGATTAAGTGTATGTGAATCCTAAAATTGCACAAAACAATCTCCCTACACATAGTACCTCAACCACTTTGATACATGTGAATTTCCCTCTTCTTCATAAATTGATGGTTTGTGCACAATGTCGCTCTTTGTTCATTGGTGTTTGCAAAAATGGTAGGTTGGATCTACTCCACTCCCCCTTGTTACCACTTGCATAATCCTTCTTTCCTATAGAATGAAGTGTTCAGGTGGTATCCAATGTATTACATTCTTTTATTTTGCACTTCATCTTGTCCATCCCAACCTCCTTGATTTTGTGGTGGTGGAGTACCTTAACCTTTCAATTTTTGTCTCTTTCTCTTTTGTGGTGCCAAATTCCCTTTCTCTGGCATATGTAAAGGTAAATTTCTATGTTCTCAATCTATGCATATGCTATGACTATGAGGAGTAGTGCTTTGATAGCATGGATGAATTCATTGTTGGTTGTTGGTCGTTGGTTTAACATGTGCGAAGATGTAGGCTCAGGTTTGCTAATCTCATTACATTAACAATGGTATCTAGCTAATTGGTTGAACACATGATAATGCTGAAAGGTGATCACATGTATTATGTAGGCATGACAAGTGGAGAGAACAAATCTTAAGTAACATGTGGGATACTCAATAATCTCACAACATTGAAGCTAATATGTGGTAGTGAGTCATAGTATGCGGCAACCACCAAACATCTCGGAACTATCTTAATTACAAGAGTCCAAATTTCTTTCAAATTATATAATATCTAAACCTACAATCACTATGACATCATCATGTGTGGGAAAACACGGAATTACGTAGAGAACATACATGCATGGATGACTAATGCTATGCAGTGTATGGATCCATGCAAACATTTAGATTGGAGGAGTGAGCCAGTCCTTCATCATTGCCATGAGGTATTGTGAGGAGGGTTTGATAGATATTGAACTACCTTACATGCCGCATTTTCATGTGTTGACCAAGTTTGTGAGAACCAATATATGGCAAAATTTTAAACTTCTCCCCTTCACATGTGAGTGTGGTTTGATATTCCACGGAGGACAAGAATCAGCAACCGATGCAATCATATGGGGGAGGCTGACGTTTGAGACGAGGGATTGTCTACCATTCCATTCTGCAAAGCGAAGATTGACTTTCATTAGTGGAAAAAAATTCATTTGATAAACTTGTTGGTGTGGACCTAAGATTGATGTATTTTATGAAAAGAATTATGTGTTGACACGCTCTTAGTAGTCAAACTTTGTCCAATGTTTTGAATTCTAATTATTTCTTTAAATTTGTTTCTTAGAGTCTTAAAATATAAGATTCGATGAATCCACTAATACACACTAATCAAAATGGATAAATGTGATGACTATCACATCTCAAAATGCATGTTTGATAGCAAAGCAAATCCACAATTCCATTGCTCCCATATATTAGCCGACTCGGAAGTGCTCGGTAACAAGATGCTTAGAGATGTTGGCCAAAGCTTCACTTTATCACAATTGTTAGAAGTGTATTTTGCTTTGCCGGAGCGACTGACAAATGGGAGTTTGCCACTTGTACAAGAACATGCAATTTGATTTCCTCGAACACCCATGACGTTCCCTTCCAATTTGTAACTCTCCGTTTCATGTTATGTTTTGCTCCTTGCTAATTTTATAGCATTTCTTTTTTCTTTTTTGAGACAGAAGGCCGACATGCCAACGCCAAAGCACAGGAGGCAGTTCACCACCTGGCAAGTTTTCCGTCAAGTATAGAGGAGATCTCACAGCCGGGATTCGAACCGCCAACCTCTTCCTTGAGATTTGGGTATCTCTCCACCATCATCCAATAGTTTAAGGTCATCTCGGACCAGTATAGCACAATTTGTATGCATCAACCATCTTCTAAGGTCACGTGGGCCTACACTGAAATTAGGGTTTTTTTCCACTTTTTCCTTCATTATTCCTTTTTATTCCTTTAAAAATAAATTATTAGCCCACTTCTCCAAGGATAGTAAACAAACGGTTGGTACAATGTGAGTACTTAGCAAATCTAAGTCCAAGGTTTTCCTCACAGTTTTCAGAGCACGATATTAACGGGAAGATTCTAAGTTTTATTTCTTAAGTGATCATATATACTAGGTCCTTCCCATTGTGTTGATATCGAAGCTAGAATAGTTAACAAATGCTTAGCATTTGTTATAACAATAGTTCACATTACTCAATGGCGTGAGGTCTTAGAATATAACAGTGGGATGTTGGGAGCTCAATTTGAATATGAGTCCCCTGCATAAATTTTCGAGCATCCAACTACTATATTTTGAGGGCCCACAAAATGAGGATTGAACATTGAATATGTGTGTGTGTGTGTGTGTGTGTGTAGCATTATGAACATTGTGTTTTATTGCATGTTTACACTAGTGACTAGTGGTAAGGACCACCATTTTGTAAAATTTTCAGTTGTTGAGAAATGAGCGGCGGTCCCACTTCGTCTTACGCAAGGTCAACAAAATAAAAGTGATCATGGGTGAGCATTTCTAAAAAGGAATGAGAAAGTGACATGGAATCTTAAATATCCATAATTGTATAATGTTTGGTTATCAACCGGATTTTGCAACGAGAGAACCCAAATAGATTGTCTCAACGGAAAATAAGGTGACCATGTTAGGGAGAATATATTATTTATCTATTTGAGTAGATATTTATTTAAGGAAAATATATTATTTCTTGTAAAAACACATTACTTAATACATATTTTTAGCAAAAATTTATATCTTAGTTCACTTTAAACAATATCCCATGTCATGGTCTTTCAAAAAATGATGTGAATTTCTCTTGGTCATGGTTTTGAACCGCCAACCTTGACCACAAGAAATCCTAAATCATTTTTCCTCATGGTCCTTGGTCACATGTGTAAGTTGGCCCTTAATATGAGTTTTCCAACAATAAATTGTGCCCCCTTCGAGTGTTGTTTTTATACCAATCAAGCCATATTGAACACAAAACATTGAAATCCGTTATTATTGGAAATTGGTAGATATTGATCATCTATACCAGAGAGAGAATTATTGCATATGAGTGCACCTCTCTATCATCCAACATAAAGCCTTGAAATAGTATGTAACTAGATGTTATTATGTTTTGATTGATTTGACACTGGAATTGGTTTCAAAGACCCAAACTAGTTTAGTTCAAGTCATTTGACATAAATAGCCTAGAAACCTACAAAGGGTTAATGTTTTATGTTGGATGGATGAGAAGTACCTTTATATGCAATAATTCCCTCTCTCTCCAATCTAAACCCACATGGTACATGTTCCCAATGCCTACTATTGAGAGGGTGAAAACATTTACTCCTATGTAAATAGCCCTATTTTTTGTTTTTTTAAAAGCAAATTCAACACATAAACCGAGGATAGAGACCCCGAGTTAGTCTATTGAGGTTGAGTATATGTGAATTAGCAATAACACATAGGGGCAAGTTTTTACCGCACTCAAATGATAGGTGTTAGGAAACTCATGGTTTTAGAAGAAAAACATGTGCAACAAAATTGGAAAATAAATAAATTTATAGATATTTGTGTGGTCCAAGAATGTCTACTCTAATATAGGCAACTACTTTGACTTTGTACTAATTTACCAACATTCCACATTGATTTGATTGGTTTACCAAAGTAGGAAAACAAAAAACAAATTAAAAAAAATCTTCATGTGGTTGCTACACAAATGAATACACAAAGTCAACAACTTTTGTGATTTGATTTTGACTCAAGATAACCTTAATGGGTAATGATACTTCTTGATTTCCCCTTGGGTTGCGTTGGCTTCAATTTGTGCCAAGAGAGAAAGAAAAAGAAAGGGTAATGAGTCAACATATTTGCAGGGATCACCTAACTACACACATCATTGTAGATATTTATTCCATGTTGGGTACCTCATTGCCAATTGCAGGTGATACGTGTTCTAAGGATACTTGAAATTTCTATTCAATGTTTCCTAATACATGTTCTCTATTGTTGCCTAAAATCTTTGGCTATTATAAACAATTCAATGAACGGTGAATATCCCAATGACCTACGGTAGTGTCGGGATGCAATTAACATGATTCATAACCACTTGGCATCTCTAGTACTTACATAGGGGGTCCATTGCATCGGTAACACATATGGAGGTCAAAGTCCCATATCCCCATCTTTACAAAAGAAGCAACATCATTACAAACTTCCGAGGGTCAACATATAACAATACAACATTAGAATGTCACTACTAACATCACAATTACTCTAATTCCATCTACCGCATGTCGCATCGTACTATTAATGATCATAAAACCATATGAGATATAGTAGGTTCATTGTAGCAAAACCCATTTATACACATGGTCAATTGTAAACAATTTAACTAATTGTATGGTAAACTATGGTGATGATGAAGTTGAATCGTGGATCTTGTAATTTGCAGGGCCCCTAAGTGGCCAAACACCTAGATGACTACATATTCCTTCTTTAAGCTCATGTGCCAATCTATGTCACTAGGCGTTGTGAATGGAGGGTTTGTGGCCGTGGGCAGACCACATTCAAGCCATTCGTTCACATAGCCCTATCTTATGGTCTACGAAACTGCTTGGGCAGCCTGAAAAAAAAAATTCCAATGGATGAAATTTTGGTAGATGCAAAATCAATGTTTGTAAGATGAAGGGGTTGATTATTCATCGCAACGTATAAGAGCGTTTGTGTGGGGTTTTGAAGGTTCCTAGAGGTTTCCCTAAGTTCCCAATGGAGTTCCCTGGATGCTAAATCCCATCCTGAGATCTTCCTAGCCCCCGACCACACGGGAGGCGTTCACAACGCCTCAGTGACGCGGGCTGCCAACCCTCAAGATTTATATGGTTTATACATACCACCATAGAGGGCTCTCTGTTCCCACACAATTTAATTATTTGCCCAAAATGTTTTAGATTTTATTTTATTTTACAAAATTAACATGTCATGCTCACATTTGCTAAGATCCACTTGTATTCCACATGGAAATTATATTCCAACACAAATTAATATGAAATAGAGAGCCCTATACATTATTGAAACTAATGCAACCAATCAAAAATAAAATAAAATACTAATGGTTGGTACAAATATGAACTCCTAAATTCATATGCAGCGGGAGAGTGGTTGTGAGAGGTTGTCAATTAATATTTTCCTCAAGGATATTTTGTGGTCTCTTTTTGGTCTTATTTTTGTAGTGTTTCAAAGTTTTGTTTCGTCAAGGAACTAGAGGAGTTCTACATTAGTTCAAAAAACAAATGATTCTTTTTTTATTAACAACTATTTGTGGTGGACTTTGAAGTGGTTGGAACCCTTGATTTCTTGCTACAAATTACATTGGTTGATAAAAGTGAAAATAGTTAACAAAATTATATTGTTTAACCTTTCTCAACGAAGTTGCAAAACTCATATTTTCGCCAACTCATGTGAAATTTAAGTGACCTTTATTCATCTTGGATTTGAGTAATAATACAAATGAAATGCTTTCAAAATTATTTGGTCAATGACAACAATTCTTATATCAATTAGATACAAAGCTCTCCATGTAATCCATTCAAATGTATGTCAACTCCATACAAGGTCTCCAACTCATATAGTATATCTTTGACAGTCTCCTTTCCAAGAACGATGAACCAAAATGATTCCAAAATACAAACAAGAACACCGCATATAAGCAATTTTTAGCTCATTTACAGCTATTATACGTTGTGTTTTTTCTATTAACATTGACTACAAGTATGATAGTTTGAAGACACTTGATATGTGTTATGCTAACACTTTTAAAAAAAAATTGTATGGAACATGGGCATATGTGAGGATTACATATATTTACCAAGTTTGGTCGTTACTCCCCGATAGTATTGTCGTGTTGTTTGTCTCCAACATACTAAAAATGCTTTTATACACATGAAGAATATTTATTACGACTCGAAGCTTTAAAAACACTTGCCTATCCTCTTGGTGATCTTATCATTTAGTTTTAGTTATATTGGCCTTACAAATATTTATATACATATAAACAATTAATCTTAAAATTTATATGGTGAATCATACATGCTCGTGATATAATGAACAATGGATGGTAATATAAGTTCATCATGAAAAAATGTAGTCACCGTGGTCAACTCTTTGCTACCCGAACAAATAGTTGTGTAAATAGAGAAATTAGCCTATGTAAAAACCGCAGTTGAAACTAAATTGAGGTTGGTGTATCGTAACCCAACCCCAAAAAAAACACTACATTAACTCACCACATTGTGGCAAATGTACACTAAACCCTAAACCCTAAACCCTAAACCTCTCTACATTGTGGTAAATGTACACTTAAGTGGTCACTTGCTAAAGTGACTACCTTTGAGATATTTAGTCTGTGGTAAAACTTGTGAGTTAGCCCAAAAGAACAATATAATTAAACAATGCATTGTTTTGTTTGAGATGACCCTAAACTACCGGATGATAGTGGAGACGTACTCAAACTGAACAAAGTGGTTGGCGGTTTGATTCCAGGCCATGAAATTGTCTCTCTACTTGATGGAATACTAGCTAGGTTGTCAAGCACCTCCTGTTTTCCAAAAGTGATAATAATATAATAAATAATGCATTGTTTTCATGTGTGTGACATGTATGACCATTGAGTCATGTTAGTTGCTCTTCTTTTCTTTTGCAGTACTAATCTTCAATTGTGTTGGTTGGTGGTATGGGTACATGTGAAGTAAGCTCTTAACATTGATTTTACAAACATGTAAATATTTTGTACCTTCGTCATAGTATCCTACATTTCCGAGCTTCTTCATACTTGTTTATTGCACTAAATAGCGTATTTGGTGTCACGTGGTAACTTGTGTCGTTGTGGTAACTTTTCTAATGACACTTCTTATGAATAAATTTATAAGCATTGTTACCTTGACTTACTTTGAGTTCATCTACTTTTGGTATATTTTGCATTCCATTTTATAAAGAAGATTGTCACGGTTGATTGAAATTTGGATGAAAAAAACACGTAGTAAGTGACAGTAATTGCAACATTGTAAATCTATAGTGCCCAATTCTTTGTATACAAAATGACAAAGAACTTTAGGTTTACATTTAGTGTTGATGACACTACATGGGCATTTTACAATTAGTATTCGGCAAGACAAATAGCATCGGAGACACTAAATACAATATTTAGTGTCGCATACATCTAGTTCCCCTTTTATGATTACACTCTTTGAGTTAAGAAATACTTGTAAGCACTCATATTTTGCAACTACTTTATACACTTGAATGATACCCTTATCAAGGATAGGATGACATCCGCACAAACCCTTTGTTTGGATGGTGATGCACGCTTCACTCTTTTCATTTCATGAAAACTATGGATTTTGAAAATGTGTTTAGAACATCGACAACTTGTGCTTGTTGTAGTGCATGCTTTGTATTGTATTCCACTCATCCACCCAAAACATAGCAATTAGAAGGATATTGAAATCAATTTTGAGGATGCACGTTGTCGAAGAGCATATATTTATTCAACTTAGGATTCAACTCTCTATCACCTGGTTATTTGGAACATGAAGGAAAGGTAGATATATCATAGGGGGCTTGTTGAGTTTCTAAGATGCATTCCCAACCATGGGGATGCACACAATATTGGTTGTACGTACGCAGAAAGAGAGAGAAGAGAAGAAACGTTGACCATGCGATTAGCGTGATTGGAATGCCCGTTCGACCCACCCTTGGTATTATACCCTCGGGACATAATACCAGTGGTGCAGGACTACTAACCCCTCTCGGGGTGGGCACTATAGTAACCAGACTTGGTTGTACGCACTCATATGGGTGCACAAAAAGGGTATAATTTAAGGAGAAGGGATAACAAATACACATGACAACAAAGTAGTAACTTTCATAACATTGTTCAACTTTCCATGGCCGATCCATACCAAGAAAAATGATAGGCCCATTTGTAAATTGGCCGGATTATTAGTGCAACCCAATTATAGATTATAATAGTATTACGTGACTTGCTATGGTTATGTCAAATGTTTCCCCACCAGTGGTCATGCCCCACATACCCTAGGTTTGTGGAAGTGGTGGTACTAGGTCGTCTGTGCATTGGGTTTTAGATTGTGATACATGTTCCATTGCTATAGAGAATAGACCAAAAAATCACAAGGGTTTAAAAAATGTGGGCAAACACTCCCTCAACCACTCCCCTTGGAAAACAACCCATAATTTCTTTGGAAAGTGTGTTTTGCATCAAAATGTGGAGACAACGTGCCTACCATAAGGGAATTGCACTATGTGAAGAAGAAGACAGTGCATTGGCGGGCAAATGCGGTGTTCAAAAACAACAACATAGTGGCTTGCAATTAATTCCACCAAACAACAGGAGGCAACAACGATGCCAAATAGGAATACCAACTATTCCAACACATTGTAATATGCACCAGGGCAACATTTGCTTGAACGAGGTATTCAAAATATATGGCAATTGTGGACGTGATTGGACGCATGGCACATGCCTTTGGTGAAGCCATACTAGGAAGCAAGAAGATTTTATGGACCAATATCATGGCATAAAAGCATGATTATGGGGCATGGACTCTTCATTGAACACCTAAATGACTTGTGTGGGTTGCTATGAAATTCAACCCCCTATATACAAGAATTTTATAAAGAAAACACATATATACGTACTAATGGCAAGCTAGAAAATGGACTCATGTATTTATACTAGTTTGTCTACGTGATCTAATAAATGTCTCCACTACATATACAAATATTAAATCTCAAATAAAATAAAATAAAATAAAATATAAAATCCACTTTCCCTTTACAATAAGAAAGTCATTGAACATTTTTTCCATCCATAGCATGTAACTCAACAATTACGTTAAACAAACAAAGACAAGAGCATAATAACTTAGCCACAATCCAAAGAGCAAATCTCAAGGGAGCCCATGAACCTCCAATTTGTAAAAAAAACCCAAATGCAAATCTCAAGAAGAATGGATAAGGTAGTCATTAAGGATTGTTACCATATGACAACAATGCATGAAAATGTGAAGTTGGATGGAACTAGCATATTTGTTCTAATTGTTGATTTCCACTCGGGGGTTGCGCTGTTTTGGCCAGGTTGGTTGTATTTTGGGTTCTCTTTGCAATTGAAATTTCAATTTGTGCCCAAAAAAAACCATATCTGTTGTAATTATTGCCCCTAAACCATAGGACCTTTTTGTACATCTACCTTTACTTTAGCATTTTTAATAGCCTTCTTTGAATGTAAACACTAGAGAAAACTACTACCTCTCTCTTACATGCACTATGTACGTTGGTGCCTCAAATAATACCCCTTCGTACACTCACATTAGTTCATATGTGATATGAAGAGTCCACTCACTAGGAGCACAATATGTTGTTAAACTATTTAACATCCAAATGGCGTTTTTTTTTTGGGGGGGGGGGTGGTGCAACATATTAGTTTAAGACCACAAACAATAAAACTCCCAATAATACGAGAAGAAAGGAGCAATCATGGATCATGCACAAGTGACCCATGAAAATCAGATAGCATGTGAATAGATGACTTTGTTGTAGACCCCCAAATTTGGGCCTTCTAGAGTGCCTTACGACAATCAAAGTTTAGTGCAAGAAAACTATAACGAAGGCAAATTAGCCAATTAAAGATGCGGCTTTAAAATCACCACACCCTAAACTGCTAAGTGGATGCTTCCACACACTATGCTTAATTAAAAACCTTTATAAATTTAAGTCAACCTCAACCATTCGTTAATAAATAATAGTGTTGATTATGGCAACAACCATGATTACTAGGAGACCATGATGGTCTCAACCAATGCAAGTGACCCCTACCCCCGGGAGGGACCTTAATTTGGCAGCTTAAAGGTCCTTAGGCCACAAACATATGTCGGCTAACATGGGATTGCCCTTGGAATATACATGTTGGTCTTCACATTGACATGTGGCAATTAACCATGTACTCCTAGGCCCCGCCGGCCTTAACAAATACTAGCAAACTACAATGTCAACGGCAAATGGCAAACGTCTTTTGAAAACCCCAAGCCATGGGACATGTCAGGAATGAAGCCAACGAATTCGGTGGGTCCCATGTAGCACAAACCCATGTCACTTGGTGTGCAGCTGTCGACAATGTTGTCTAAACTCAACTTCAACCTTGTCATGCTACAAATCCCACCTGGATTATCCATGCATAACCCTAGCATATACATGAGACTCCAAAATCAACAAGGAGGTCGATTCATGTTATGCTCTTCATTTTGTAGATATACTAGGGTATTTACAGTGAAAGTCGTCAACTTGCATCGAAGGTTTTAGGCACCATGTTGTTGAGGTATATGTATGTTAGGCCTTTGATTATTTACCATTTCCAACCTGTGTAAATGCTTGAGGTTATTTATGATCTAATATAGATTTGTGCATATATATATAGAGACCTAAAACTTTACATATAGGGTATTGATTAAGGACAGTGTGCACAAGCCTGTTATTATTTCAGTTGTGTGTTAACTCCCGAGTTTCCATTGAGAAGTGGACACATAAACATTGATATATGACACAACAATTTCTCAATGAATATCAAATACGAATACCTCGACCTTCTACCCCTCTCATGTTGTAAGATGGACTTTATAATTGGTTGTGGAGATACTCTATGTACTTGGAGAACGTGGTATCAAGATGACATCAATGTTCCCTTTGCGCTTCTCAATGGAAATGCACCCAAGACGTGTCTCCTTGTCCAATTCTATCAACATGCATTCAAATGGTTCATCGGATAATTGGTCAAAATCTCCAATCCTAATTTATCCATTCCTTGTCCAAAATAACAATAACAATAACAATATACACACACACACACATGAACGTTAATGAAAATTAGCTTCTAGTTTACTCTTCCACTTTGGGCGGCATGTCACTCGAGCGTCTTGAGTACAAGTCGAAAGCTTCTGCTATCCTCTTGAATCCTTGACTAAGTTTAGTGGACCAAGTTACACCATACATGTTACTTGGCTTGTAATTTTTGGCTCTCGTGTTCTTAAACGCTCCTTTGAAACCCTAACTTTTGGTTTTTGTGAAATTGTAGGGTACAATTACTTTCTTCACTTTGAAATTCACAAGTTGAGAAGTGCTTGTTACTTTTTAAGTGGGTTCGACGCCGGGAACTCATGGCACCAAATCCCACATCATATAACCAAACCATTGTCATTGGAGCCATGTTTGTTCTTTGGCTTTGTCTTGGAACATAGCTAATGGTTTCATTGACAACTTTGGCCCATAATTTTCTCACTAGATGATTGCGAGGATCCATGTTATTAAAAAATGTTTATTTGGCATTTATTCATTGGTTAGGAATATCTATATTACTTAGGTTTTACACATATATTGTGAACATTATCTATGACAACATCATCGTGGCATGGATTAACGTAGAGAGAGGTCACAAAAATTTAGGGAAAAAAAAGTGAGCTAAAATGAAGAGTCTATTTTGTTCTTGAAAAAGAAATGTTATACTTCATTTTCAAATAACAAAGCATTAAGTAAATGCTTGAAGTATGAAGTTTATTTATTGAATTTAGATTTTATACCTTTCTAACATGATCTAAAATTGATGAATGTTCCTATACACCGCCAGTAGTGAGGTTCCCAAAAGTCCTTGGTTTCAACGTGGTAGCAAGAGTATGAGACACTTTTCATGAGATACTTTGAAGACTCTAAACGAATTGTTGTGTGTTGTCAATGAGATTTGGTATGATCATATTGTTTTGCACTGACCAATATATGTCAACACTTTAGAGAGAGAGATGACGGCAACCTTCTGTTGGTGTGAGAGAGGATTGCTTCATCCTTATTCATAGCCACAAGTTCATATGTGAACCCAAAACACGTTCAGGGAGCAAGACTATGGGACAAGTGCCAACACTTTAGGAATAAAGAGTTCTAGATTTAAGATTGTAAGAGATCGCCCTTGGATTGTCAAGTCTATTCTTTGTTGATGTTTTAGCTGAATAGATGTGCTTGCTAGTTTACTATTGTCGTGCATTTAAAATTTGAATTGCGTGTATCATTTTGGCATTTAGGTCATACTTGTTTGTCCTTAGTAAAGTACCGTGGTGGAAAAACCAAGATCATGGGAGTTATAAATAATCAAATAGTATCGGCATTGGCCCATTGGGTAAATTGCAATTAATTATAATTCAAGGGTCTTAAAAACTCTTAGAATCATGTATAATTACTCCCATAATAATACACATTGAATGTAAACATGTATCAAAAAACAAAACAAACCAAAACATAACATAAGGGAGGGTGACCCTCACGTCCATGGTGCAATTTCAAATCTCATCACTCGTATGTTAGAAATTGGATGAAATCATTCATTCAATATGATAATACATGACATGCTTATTAACCAAGGGAAATGGCACTCTCGTGTTACTTGGGCTATGGAGTTTGATTACAAATGGTCGATCAAGGAGCTTTGACATGTGAGTAGGGGATTTTCCTTGACTTTTGAGCCCCACCATTATTGTCTCAAGAGTTTATCCTTTTCCATGTTCTCACCATGTAGGATTTATTTTCTAATTGATTTAATTTCATAGAGGTTTTTGTTGGATTCTTGCCTTCAATGCATCATAGGGGACATGTTGGTCAATCCATCAAGGAGGATTCTCAAGGCACGAGGTCTTGAGATCCAAACTCCACAACGTCAATATTTTGCCTAAGTTATTAAGAGGTTGCAAGTAGTTGTAGTATTGTAAGCATGGGTTCTAACCAACCGCCGAGTCGTGATAAGATAAGATTATTGTAACTCGAGGCCGTAACATGATCAATTTTGACTCAGTTGTCGAAGCGAACTTGTAAAGTGAAGGTAATGTGTTCAATGGTTATTAGCTATATAGAACGTTTTAGAATGAGAGAGAGGGTTGTCACAAGGTAATGACATCACATGTAAAATATCAAATTAACCTATCCCCCAAATAGTTGTACATGTTGAGAACAAGAAAGGTAAAATAAACTATGGAGTCAAAAGAAGATGGGACACAAAAGTCAAGGAAAGTCCTTGCCTCCCACATGTCATAGCTCCTCAATTAGCCATCTATAATTAAATGCTAGGGCCCAATTGATGTGAGGAGGAAATGGCATGCTTGCCATTTCCTTTGATTCCTACCAATCATCTCCTAATCCATCGAGTTGAGCCTCACGTGCATAGCACCTTGTTGCTACATTAATTATCCCAATTAGTACATGTTACTATTCAGAATCACACAATACAATAACCTCTTACTTAAAAGTTCAATCTTTACTGATGAATAATAATAATAGTAACGTACAACGTCGGGCAATCCGACGTGAATTTGAGCACGTTGGCCCTACCCGGCTCAAGAATCCCCTCTGGTTCAAGCAGAGAGAAGATTTCACAGTCGGGAATCACCCCGGCAACCGTTCAAGTTTCACACAAGTGAGGACCACTTCACACATGAGCCAAGAGCCGTGACCTTGTAATGGTAAGGACCCTTGACACTCATCCAAAGGCCATACGATGGGTGTTGGGAAAGCCGTTTTATGTAGTCACGGGCCCTCAAGCATAGTGTGAAGTGAGAATGGACCATGTTGTGGGACCATTGCATATTTTGTTGGCGGAAAAAGAGGGGAGGATTTGGTTTAATATAATATGTCTCAATATCTATCAATTTAAGAGAAATACTTGGTGGTGTTTGTCTGTCATGGAATTTGTCCTAGAATCTATCTTGGGATGTATTATGAAAATTATCTTGCTGGTTTTTATTTTTATTTAAAAAAATCATGGTCTCCCAAAAATTGCGTCAAGCCTTGGAGGTGGGCCTGACGCAAATTCCGGCAAACCATCCACCCTTATCCACAACCTGCCATGTAGGACTCCACATAGACTTTTCATCCACGAACTTTTCTTTGGGACTTTAGGCCTTCACCTCCTAGTGTGAAGTGAACTTGGACGGTCTGCGCCTTCTCGACCAATGAGAGCTCTTACATTTACATTGCCATTGCCATGGTGATGGGCCTTCAGCCATGTGTGTGAAGTGGGCCTGAAGTGAGGGTGGGTTTGGCCGTTCGATATTCCTTTGAATTTGTCCTTCAAGTTAAGTTAAAAGGGAGCCCTAGTTGGGGCCAGCTCTAGGTTAGGTTAGGTTAGGGCAGGGCAGGGCAGGGCTGCCATGTGCATGCAAATGACAGCACTTCCTCTTTCCACAGGCCAGCCAGCCAGGACCCCACCACCCCTCCTCTCTGCTCTTCCAGCTATGCGTGCCCATCCACTCACTCAGCGCCACGTGGCACGCTCGCATTGGCTAAAGAGCATCATCTCCACATCCTAGTAAGTAAAGGTTGTGAGTAATTTGTATAGTATTTTGAGAATGCGTACACTTGTTGAATAACTTGGTTGAAGGATATTTGGACGAACCCAACCCATACACTCATTCCTTATTGGATGCCTAAACCCTTGCCTTTAAGGAACCAGTGTACAGGTTGTTTCGCCCCAGCCGTTGAATGACTACACCGATTGTTCCAATACGTGTGAGTGTTACTATTCGGAGTTACGCAATGCTATTTAATGAGAGTTTCGTATGTTAGCAAGCAAAGCCATTGATGTTCGATAATGTTCGAACAACCTATTGAACTTTCATATGTAAAACGGTCTGAGATGACCATGTACTACTGGATGGCAGTGGGGAGGTACCCAAATCTGAACGGAAGGAACACCCCGACCAGTGTCTTGGGGAGATTTTAGGGAATAATCGGTCAAGTTCCTAGTGTTTCCAAGTCCAACCGGTTACATGTTGCGGTCGGTCTTTCGGTTTTTCCTTTATTAATTTGAGGCATATATTCCATAGATTCCTCTACAACGACAATCGGTGATTTTCACGAAGTCTTGGATTTCGACCATTACTTCTCAAATTCAAATCCCAAATCGAGCACGGAGCCACTATCCGAGCTCACATAGATATTTTAGGCATTATCAAAATGAAGATTTTCTTGTTCATTAAGCATTCATAAAGGTCCCTTTGTTCGTGTTGAATGTTGAGCATGTAGTCCAACCTCTTTTCAACACATGTCTTCTTGGTATTCGTCATTGGACCAACACCCAATGACATACCACTCAAATATAGTTGTCCAATCTAGATAAGTAACCAAGTTAGGCACGTTCACCTTAGGGTTATAATATGGGTTCATTTGTAACTAAGCGGCCAATCCTCGCCATCCAACTGAATATCACTACACTAAATATGATATTTAATGTGACTGACTATTTGGAATTACACAATGCTATATCTAATTACTATACATCTCATATTTTACCAACAAATGTTAAATTGGTAGTTTGGACATTACAGAACATTGACAACTTGACTTGGTAGAGAATTATTTCAATAGTAAAAAGATATAGCACTATGTAAATCTAAATACTAGGTCACACTAAATATCATATTTGGTGTACCTATCATCTCTTTTTCAAATCATGGCGATTCCAAGCTCCCCCCCCCCAAACAAGGTAGATGGGTTTTAAATGGTCAATTTATCCCAGCTAACCCACTTCTCCTAGGATATGAAACATGTGACTACCTAGTACAAGATGGTTTGCAAATCCAAACTGAGCCCGGAGCCACTATCCTCAAAATTGTTGGAGCTCATACGGAAACGAAGATTCTCTTGTTCATTACGTGGTCATAAAGGTCCCTCCATTCATGTTGAATGTTGAACCAATCTCTTTTAAACACATGACTTTTTGGTATTCGTCATTGGAGCTACACCCAACAACATACCACTCAAATATAGATGTCCAATTTAGATATGTAAATGAGTCAGGTGCATTTACCTAAGGTTATATGGGTTCTCGCAGCAAAACTTCTTGCTTTTTGTTTTATCTTATGAGATTGGATATCGAGGTTGGCAAGGGCATGCAACAAGAGCCATAATATTGCTTATCGTTGCCAAGCACAACCTTTTTTTTGGGTAGTAAGATAGATGTGCCTAAATCGAACACAACAATAACATGGATACTTATATTTAAGTGGTATGTGCTTAGACGTGGGTCTGAGAACTGGCACCCAAAACACGTGTGTTTAAAAAAAGATTGGGCTACATGCTCAACACATGCTAACAATTTGAGGTTTGATAGTCAACATGATTGGGAAAACCTGTATGACCATTTATCGAGCACAAGAATCTTCACATTGATAATGAATAAAATATTAATTCGAGCTCTACAAAATATGAGACAAATGACTACGTGCACGATTTGGATTTGTTAATCATCTTGCCTTGATTGTGTGTTTCATATCATATGAGAAGTGGATGCAAAGAGAAGAAAAAAAAATCTATCTAAGGCACGCCTACCTTAAATGGCACATAGGGTCTATCCTTTACCCTTAAAGGCCCATCCTTTTTCACATAGTAGCACACATGCTTGGACATTTGTTGTGATATGAAGGTTTTTAAGGTAGAAAGGTAATGACTTTGTAACCCAACATTGTAAACATCGTTCTAAACATCACATGCAAGGGTTGGTGTTCCCAAATAACTTGGTGAACTTCATGTAAACGATTGTAGTTTCAAATCAAATAAACTCTTCAGTGAACCATAACTGTGTAGATTTGGGGTTGAAAGTTATTTCAATGTTACGCGTTCATATAGGTCTACGATGGGTTTATGATGTGTCCAGGTATAAATTTAAATGATTTTTTTGGGGTTACACTCAAAAGTCAGAAGCTAGTCTAATATAGAATAATTATCGTAATTAGAAAACAATATTATTTCAATACTTGGTTGGATTCCGTACTACGAATTGTCACAAGTCTCATAGAAGGACACGCCCCCAGTCCTGTAAAGGTTCAGGTCTCTGTCCAAGTTTCACAAGGAAGCTTCGTAGATAAAATAATGGGCTTACTGTCCTACCTGAGCCGCCTCAATGGAAATTATATCATTTCATAATATACCAAAACTTACAAATTTGTACTCTTAGGAATTTACATTTCTTCTTCTTCAAAATTTCCTTTCAAAATGTCAATTTTCATGTGTCTCGAAGTTTGTTTATAGATTTTTGTATTTTTGTATTCTTAAAATCTTAGATTCACATCCGTGCAGGTAGGATGGCGGTCACATGAACACACTAGGCAAATGTAGTGAACTATTTTGTGCTTTTTTTCCTTTTTCTTTTTCTTTTTCTTTTTGGAGTAGGATGGCAGTCATATGAACACACTAGTCAAATGTAGTGAACTATTTTGTGCTATATATATATATATATATATCTTTTTCTTTTTGGAGTTGATTTGACACATTTTAAGGGTGATTTAGTACACGGCATGAGCATTATGAGCCCATTCTCAAGCATTCAGCTCTAATTCCGGCCCAACTTTATCAGTGTTTTTTTTGGGGGACCCAACCTTGTCACTTGTAAAGCGACGAGGCGTGGTTTCATGTCATGTTTTCTTGAGGAGATGTTTTAGTATAGAGAATTAACCTTCCATGGATCGACGCTAAAGATGTTCATTATCCAACATATGAAAGAGACAAAAATGCCAACAATCAACATTATCTACTTTGGGGCCTACGTGACTAGGAAGGGCGAATCAAAGTTTGTGACTTAAAACATTTCTATAGAGATTATATATACTAGTACGATTCATGTCATAACAATACATAGTTGTGGGACAGTGCATTATGGGCCTTGAAATCTCACAAGCATCGTGCTTCTCTTATCCTGGCCAAGGCGTCCCCCCCCCTCCGCCCATCTCTCTCTTGTCACACTGACCATTGTTGACCATTTGAACGCTCATACCAATAATTGTGGCTAACCTATTGTAACCATGTATTTGATATAAAAAATGACTAAACAATGTTGTCAACCTCCATGCGTCAAGCCCCACGTGCAAGCCGCCACCTGCCAGACAAGACAATTGTCATTTGCACGAACCCCAGAACATGGGGAGTGGTAATAGTTGGTCGTGCTTTCAAAAATTATGGTACCCTCTCACCGTTCAACCCCCGTTTAGCAAGGGAGCCACACATGAGGTTGAGTAATGTTACGGTGATCATAACACACTTGCTACATCAAACAAGCCCCTAGTTGCAAGAGTATTCTACCCTGTTAGTAGGTCCGACGAAGGCCAAACCCTGGCTCACATCAAAGACCGTTTGAAATCAACAAGTCACTTTCAACTGGACTCCACTTCAAGAACGAGGTGCCAACACTATGTCACACTTACGGATCACATCACACACGTGGTTGGTTCATGACAGGTTGCTGAACTTTTGGCTCATTTCAAATACCATCACTCGGTCTCTCTTCCCACAAGACAAAGCCAATAAACTATTGGATAATATGTCTAGATTAGGTAAGAAAGGAAGCACTGTAGTGCTCAAAGCTTCTACCTTACACCTACTATTCATTTTCTGCTGAAAATGGGGCCATTCCTGTTGAGGCGGCTGCATGTATGACAACACAATGACAACATACAAAAAGGTTGTGAAAGGCTTTTAATGTGGGTCCGAGCAAAATGGGGTTCCTAGCCCTTAGTTATTTAGTGGACGCGGGAGCTCGAAGAAGATGGTGACATGCTTCGTAGGGCCACTTCACACACGAGACCAAGAGCCCGTGACCATTACACTTCAAGCACTCTCATTGGTGGAAAACATGGGGCCGGTCCAAGTTCGCTACTTCACACTACGCTTGAGGGACCAACGGAGTATGTGAATGCAAGATGATGGACGTAAAGTCTACATGGAGTCCTATATGGCATCGAATGGATCATGTCTCATGGTCACTTGGACTATTTTCAAACACCGCCTCGTGGAGGTGGGCTTAACACAAAACCGGGAGACCATGGCACTCCGAACGCTCGCAACCGTTGATTTATTCTATTTTATCATGTGTGAGGACCCGCATGAATAGAAATTCTTTCAAATAGCATTTGGTTGAGGGACCAGTCACATATGACTTCACACTACACTTGAGGGTCCGTGACCATACCACGTGATTTTGGAAGTGTCTTGGGATGCCGTTTGGACACTTTCTTTTGGGCTCTCACAATTTCATGGTCACGGCTCTTGGCTCGTGTGTGAAGTGGCCCTTAGGAATCCAAAAGCAAAATGTTTGTGATGGCTTACTTACTTGCATGGGGGGCTCTAGTCTACATCTACCAATCCCCGGGCGATTAAAGGTACACATAACAATTTCGGGATTCACAGACACATCAAAATGCCATGTTCATTAATTTCCCCGAGTTTTTAGCTTTCGAAAAAATGACCATCGCGCCATAGATCACAAAATATCAACACACAAACACACACACGTAAGCTAAATGCATGGTACATAGTGTTGTTGGGTTTGGGATGTCCATAGCCAATCAACTTTCTAAAAGCAACTGAAATCAACACAAGATCGAAAACTAACATCATGTAAGTTACCATACATTTCAAGCCCATGATTGTGTGATTGCGATACATAGTATTGGATATGGTGTTTGAAGGGTTGGGGCGAAATAAGCTGTACACTGGCTCCTTGGAGGCAGGGTTGTAATCATCCAACAAGGAACCAATGTATGGGTTGGTTTGCCCTCCCCGTGTTTGAAGGTACATCATATGTCGTGTTGATTGGAATTTCAAAGTTTTTAGTTGTTGAAGAGATGGACCATCATGCACAAATGAACAAAATCTATCACACACCTCACCTAGATGTATGTTACAAAGTTTTGGTGTTAGGACGTGCATGGATTTGGTGTTCATTTCCTCGTTAGCTAAACGAAATCAACACAAAGCATAAAGCTAAACACTATGTAAGTTACCACACGTTCCAAGTTTGCAAATGTATGATATGATATGCTACATAATATTGGTTTCAGGTTCAATGTTGGTTCTAGATGTATCTCTATTGTGACAAACCCAGACAATGATGCTAGGAATGTATAGGGAATACATAGTTACTTGATATCCCTCTTGATTTTAGAGTTATAACATGTGAGATTTTTTGTGACTCGGACTAGACTTAACTTAGTCTCATTCACATGGAACCTACATGTCATGAAAACGATTATAGTTGCAACAGTGCTTGATAATGGGACTCCTCTAAGTTATAAGGCAGATGAACCTCTAATGGTTACTTTCAACACATGTACTTATTCTACAAAACAATGAAAAATTACATGAGAACATTTGCAAATTCAACTGAGGAACATACACAAGCATTGAGCCTATAATTTGCGCAGCCAAGATGAGACTCTGTTAAATTCTCGATGTTCTATTCATATATTTGCATCAACTTGTTTCATTGAAAATACATAGATTTTCAGATTTTAATTATTATGCGTCGAAAAACAACCAAAGACTACTTGGTGTTGGAACAAGATATGTGCACATTATGTAACTGAAAACGATGATCTTGAATCATGTCACAGAGCTCATGAGGCACTGCATCAATCAAAAGCGGAAAACTATCAAAATTCTTGAAGTGTATCGATTTTGTCGAGGTTTGTAAAAAAGAAAGTAAATGGTGATCAAACGTAAAAGAACGTGAGGTTGCTACTGGTAAAGAAGGCATGAAATGTTGCGTATGAAATAGGTTTGGTGAGTAGGGGGATTTCCATGTCACCTATCATAAAATTCCTAGTAACATAACTTCGATTCCAACGTTACGTAAGAAACAATATCTTGAACTCACCCTCAACGACGCCTTTGCAAGTTGTGTTATAATCTCCAACTTCCACTCGACGTGGACGGTAAACTTGAAGTACAAGGAACAACATCCCAACCACGACATTTTAAACACAAGACTTGCAATAAGGTAGATAGGTCTAATTCGGTTACTGCAATTATTTGTATGCCTATTTTTTGGGTACCATTCGATTATTTTAATGCCACAAATGGTCAACATTCTCTCTAAAACAAACATTGAACATATATGCTAAAAAGAGATTGGACTATGTGCTAAAAATTGTTACCCATTCTAGGTTCAATAGTCAATATAATTGGGGGAGGGAGGAGGATCTACGTGATCTTCTTATGACTCACCGTCTGAAGAGCTTGAACTTTCATAACAGTGCAAGATTAGCTCCAAAACCTTGTAGAAGCGATCTTGACTTCTACAAGAATATTTGCATGTGCACAAAATTCGAACCTCGCGAATCTGAGTAGTATAACGTAGTGAACAACGAGAACGAAGTAACCAAATAAGGACCCATCTACTTCAACAAGTTACAAAAACGTATGGTTAAAAGGTTGTTCCGATCTATGTCCGGGAAGAACTGGTTGAGTTTGAGAAACAACCGGTTGAAGATGGAGAGTTCAGGAGAATTACCGATCATTTTAGAGGAATCTATAGAAGGAATATACCTCAAACAAATGAAGCAAAACTGGAAGATGTCAACATGTAACCGATTGGATTTAGAATCACATGGATCTCAACCGACTATGCCCAAAAGCTTCCCGGGCACTGGTTCTGATGAATCGAGAGTGTGGGTGAAGAGTGCAAAGCAAGTTTTTGGCGACGATATATACGCACATACTGACTGTCAGACTGAGGCACAAAGGACTACAGTACTCACGTACACAATACCTTGAAAGAGAAAACAGATCGCCCCAAGAAAGGGCACAAGAAAAAAATTTCTGTATCCACATCAGCAGTGGATTAAAAGGACCTGAATCAGGTGTACCCTAGCAAATTGCTCGATCGGCCTGTCAGCTTCGATTTCTAGTCGAAAAGACATGGAAGCAAGTGCAAGCGGGGCCTTCACTTTGATCTGCTTAAAGTAAAGCACATCGAATGTTTATGCATAAAAGTAAGAAGTGTGGGTGCTATTCAGTGTGTTTTCCATGTTCTCTTAACTTCTACCGATGATATTCATGCAACACACCTTCTGTTTGCAGTAGCAAGTCTACGAGGAAGCATCGACCCAAAAAAAAACACATATTGAGAATCGGATCTTCCTTGATCTGGTTATGGTTATCGGAAGTGTACGTATGTTGATTCTTTAACTGAACACATGGGTTCTCCCGATTGTGTTCATTGTTGAGTGTGGAGTAGCTGATGAAATTTAAAGATGTAGTCCAGTCTCTTCTAAACACGTGTTTTTATGGTGTTTGTTTTGTGAACCTCACCTAAGCGCTGCACCGATTGAATAAAGAGGTTTGATTAAGAAGGGTGGTTGAATAACTGCCGCATACCTTAATTTACGTGAAAAGAGTTTGTTAACAAACTGAAGAAAGAAATGTTCAGCGTATGGGTTGCTAGTATTGCTACTGAGCATGGTCAGATTCTTATATGAGTTCGGTCTATGTCCAAAGGTGAAGCGTCCCTCATTCACACTAATATTCAGTTAGTATAGGTTTTTGCCTTTCGCTCAACATGAGATATTGCACACGTTTTGTGATATGCAAGTTGTTCAATCGACTTGTCTATAGTGACTTTTAGTGGCAAATAAATGGAAAGGGCCTCTAAAGCACACCCCGTTAATATGCTCAAAGCAAGCACACCAAATGTTGTACGAACTAAATAATAGACAATGAGAGATTGTTAACAAATTGAACATGGAAACTTACTCATCATGAGATCACACAACATGATTGGGTTGACATATGTGGCCAACTATCTCGTTCAATCCAACTTCCAAATTGCATCATCTCTTTCTCACTCAACATGATGTATATTGCACACACTTATGTGACAAGGAGATGGTCACGGTCTTCCAAAGATGATTCATTGCATTACATTTCAATATTAGATAACAATAAGACCTAAGAGAAACAAAATTATAGCATTTGGGATTTCATGATTAACGAGCATAGTTGGGTTTCCATATATGAGGTTAGTGTTTGCCGTAAAAGGTGGAGTACCTCTCATGGATTTCAACCAACTCCGGGTTGGTGTTATCTCTCTCCCTCTCACTCGACATGATATATTGCACACTTTTGTGACAAGGAAGTTGTCATCATGGCCAAACTCTTTCGAGCATTTTTTTTATAATACATTTGTGAAACCATCTAATAAAAAATGCCACAAAATCAATAATAGGATGAGCGGATAAATGTTTGACATTTAGGATCCCATGAGCACTCAAACATAGTCGAATTTACTTATGGACTCCGTCGTTGTTGAAGGGCGTAGTGTCTCCCATTCAAGCCAACCCTAAGTTGGCGTCAACTCTTATTCACTAAGCGTGATGTATTGTGCACATTCATGAGACATGGCAACGTCCACCAAGCCACAATCTTCTCAACATTGTGCTATATTATGCATTGAAAATCATAACCATATAATAATAGCCAAAAGTAATTTTGTTAACAATTTTAACATGTTCTTGTTGGAATATGAAATTCTTGGATCACTTGGCATGGATAGGATTTCATATGTGTCCAACAAAGGTGAAGCGTCTCTCATTTATAATTTACACCATTCTTTTCTTACTCATCATGATGTACTCTACACACTTCTATGATAAGGGAGTGTTCACCATAGCCACAGTATTGTGAACATTGTATTATAATCCTGGGGGGTGGACTCTTCATAACATGTATGAACTAATGTGAGTGTAAGAAGGGGTATAATTTGAGGCATTAGCGTACATATGATACATAAGGGAGAGGTGTTAATTCTTTTGTGTACATTTAAAAATGCTATGAATTATTCTAAAGTATAGCTAGATGTACAAAAGAGGGCCTTGATGCTTAAAGAAAAAATTAATTATAGATGTGCTAGTGTCATCCAACTCACGTTTTCATCCATTATTATCATGTGGTAATAGTCCTTAATGACTACCATGTCCATTCTTGGTAGGGTTTGCATTAGGGTTCTAGGTATTTACAAATTGGAGACTCTTAGATCACTCATGGGATCCCTTGAGACTTTCTTTATGGATTAAGGCTAAGTTATTGTGCTCTTGCCTTTGTTTGTTTGATGCAACCATTGAGTTACATGATAGGGTGGAAGATGTTCAATGACAGTTTCATTAGAAATTGAAAGTGGGTTTATATGCAATAAGGCATGTTTCATTCATGATCCATATTTTGTATATGTAGTGGAGGCATTCACCATATTAAATTGAAAGCTTAGTGTAAATACATAAGTCTATTCTCTAACCTATTTTTAGTACGTATTTTATCTGTAAAGTTCTCATATTTAGGTGGTTAAATTTCATAATGACCCACAGACGCCATTCAAGTTTCCAATGAAGAGTCCACACCCTGGGCATATAATACAATCAATATGAGAACCATCTCATATGAACCAGCAAGATATTTGTTAATAGAGTGCATGGTGAAATTTTTGGCACATAGAATTAAAGATTTACTTAGGATGGATGGGTTTGAATATGAGCTTAGTATGTGACCAACGAGGGTGAAACATCTCCAGTTCACACCAATCCCCAATTGGCATGATCTCTTTCTCACGCAACATAATGCCCTCCACACACTTCAAGCACATGGCATCATTCACCGTGGCCACAACCTTTCGAGCAATGTAATATATAATACATCAACATGGGAACCATCTACTTTCTTAATGGCTCCCACTCATCTTAATGGCTCACACTCATTGTTTTACATGGACATTTACATAACTCTAATGTATTGAACCCCTATCGAAAACGGGCAATAGCATGCGGCCAAAGTGGCTCTTTTATTCATGCTTGCTTCCAAGGGAGCTGCCGTTTATATTCATCAATTCATTTAATGTATTGAATTCGACTGTAGCATTCCACTCATCACTTGGTGTGGGCTATCAACACTTCTGCACGAATGAATGAAGTGTGTCCTGTATGAATTGACTAAGCTTAGATGTCACAAGCAGCAACAACAATAAGTCAAATCTGAGGATCATTCTGCACACTGTTATGGAGAATCAACTGAGCAATCAAAGACGCTGGGATCGATTTATAATAAAAATGTATTGTGCAAATTCTCAGATCCTCCGGACATTATACAGGCTCTGACCTGATTAAAACAGTGATGTGAATTAGTCTCCACAATTCAGGAATAACAGACAGGTGACACACTGTTAGTGTGGTAGAACCTCAGAGTGATTATTAATTCAAGTTTGGACAGTTGTGTACGGCTTGTAACCTTGTCGAAGTGGGACATTCTTGTAGTCGAGGCTAATTATAGTGCAAGCCTTCTGCATCTCTGGGGCAGAAAGTTTCCGAAATTGCAAAGTCTTAAGCATCGATTGAGCCTAAATTTGTATAGAACTTGTATTTGCGAGTTGCAATTTATGTAATTGAGTTACGAACTACATGACCGATTAGTACAATTTCTCATAACTTTGTCTAGGTGTAACAAATTCTTGACAGCGTACATTACTGACAAAATCAAACAACAGTTGCTGATACACACCAAAGTCCTCCACAAAATTTGGGAACTGCAATTGGCAGAGGTCAGTGTCATCAAATTCAAAATTATATCCTATGCTTCAATCACTGCAGGAAAAAATATTTGAAGCCATACATCAATTTACCCAATCACTCACTCTTGGACTACTGAAGGTGATGTTGACGAGTGCATATTCTGAACATGAGTGAACTATAGTGGGTCCATGTTGTGCAAGCCCACCAATCATTATGTTCCAGGTGATGACATTCCATTTCGCCATTCTGCGCAAGACTAGTCAGGCATCATTCTGTTAAAATACTGCCACTTTTTGCATACGTGATGTGAACAAAAATGCGCTGCCCATACACATCCAGCTCCAGTCCCACTTCGAGGGCATGGCTATGAATCTCCTTCATTCACTCCACAGCCCCTGCGCTTGCAGATGCATACAGTGTGCTCACATTAGTGATACATCTGGGTTTAGACCCTTCTTGATCCATTTGGAGCTGGAGTTGGAGAGAGAGAGAGAACCTATGTTGTCATCGTGTGAATATGGTCTTGCTTCATCTTCAAGTTAGGCGTAAACTAGCCAATGTGCACTGAATCTCCCCTGAGGGCAAGCCTTTGGGTTCAACCATAGTTGGTTGATAGTACCTGGGTTCATCCAGATACTCCACTATGACTGGATGGACCATACAGATAGGGTGCATTGGATATCAAGTGCTAGGAAGGTAACCCATCTAAGCATTGTTCCAACCTTAAGCAACTTCACCTCAGTGTTAAGTGAATTTGAACTCTTCATGTGCTATTTGGAGAGAGAGAGAGAGAGGACTCTCATGTTGTCACTGTGTGAATGAGGTGTTGCTTCATCTTCAAATCAAGCGTGACCAAGCTAAGCGCACCCCAATCTCCCACAAGGGCAGGCCTCTAAATTTCCATTTGGTTGGTTGAAAGTATCTGGGTGAACCCTGATACTCCCACTATGATTTTACGGACCATAGTGATAGGGTGCAGGTCACCCATCTGAGAACTATTCCAGCCTTGGGATTGCTTAATCTCAGAGCTCCCAGGGGATATTCCAGGTTAAGGCCTTGGATTTAAGCAACCACGTTTGGAGAAAGAGTAGATTGGCTCCCAAAAACTTGGCTATGGATCTCCTTTACCCACTCCAAAGCCCCTGCTCTTGCATGAATTTCTTTGCGCCAGTTTGCCTTCAGCATGCTCAAAAAATTAATATTTTTTGGCTGCACACCTTGTGGGTGCATTTCTATGAGGACTTCCATTGCATCTTTAACATGATTGTGCTGAGCGTAACCTCCAATCATGACCTTCCAAGTAGGCCTGACTCATCAATAGAATCTTCATTGAAACAAAAAAAACACAACACTCACACAAAAAGAGAAAATGTGCAAGACCATTACTGCTCTAACCTCATATTCTGTATACACAAAATTGCATACATCCAATTGAAATCTGAATGTCTCTCACAAATGTAGCAATATTTAAAACACCAGCCCACTTTAAGTGCACCCAATGAAGCAAAGAAAGAGAAGCATGTGTTACATAAACTAAATCCTCAAACTTCCTCAAATCAGAAATTTTAGACTGCACCTGCTTGTTCTCATTACGGAAGAAAGTAACCCAACTCTTATAGTTAAATGCTCTCGTAAATCTACATGCTGGTTATGGCACCAGAGACTCTCAAGAGCATGTAACCCTATTACCCTCTCTTAATAATCTCTAGTGCCAGAACCAACATAAGAATTGCAATATGTCACCAAATGCAGCCCTGCCCTCACCTATGATCTGGGAGTCCAATGTACGCGCCGCAACCAAAGTTCAAATCTGAGTGATAGTTAATGTGCACCCAACAATAAACAATCAAGGTATATATGTTTTGAAACAACCACAACGATCTTATAAGTGACACCTTGTCAACTCTGTTCATCTCAAAAGGCAATGCAAGTGACCAGCGCTTAATGTTGAATCAGTGTTGGTACATACCTTAAGGGTTTAATTATTTCCAGTCCTAAGTCAACATGAATTAGCTTACGATTCATTCAATTTGATTCAATTCACATTTCAACCTTTCAGGTCTTGCAACCATAGCATATAGAATCTAAAGACTAAATTTGCAACCCTATGTTTGGTAGACGTGATTCAATGTTGTGGTGTGATGTGATTGATTCACTGTGAAATCAGTGTTGGTAATAAATGAATTTAAAGGTTTGTGATGTTGTCCCAGCCCTGAGAAGGATCTGCAAAATACTCCTCCCAAAGTTTTTCAATCCTCTGTGCTTCCATAACTGAAGAATACGAGCTCAGTAAAGATTCCCTCCAAACTGATATAAAGAATACCTCATTTGTTCCCTGCTTCTAATTTGTCCAAAAGAAGACAAGAGCAGAAATATAGAATAGTAAGATACCTAGGCCTTACGCGGTCCCTCTCCTTAATCGCACCGAAAATTTAAAGGCACGTTCCATAACGAGATTGGACTATGGGCTCAGAATGTAGATCATCGTTCTAGGTTCAATAGTTAACATGATTGCGAGGGGTATGTGATCACTTCATGAGAAGAGAGAAATCTTCCCTTTAACCTCGTATATCTTTTGCATCTCAATTCCGTTTCTGACACTTGAAATGACAATCTTTGTGATTCGCAGTTCCTAACTTGACGAGAATCTGTCCGTGGAGCTGGACTAAATTCCAACAGCGTTTCAAAACCTTTCGACTTAGTAGCGGCTTAAAAGTTACTCTTCCACACCAACACGTTGCAGTGCAGGAAACCTCGTATTTGGGCACACGTAAGCGTGTTCCAGCATGAGCTCAAGAGTTCAACAAGTCACAATCCATTCAAACAAAAAGTAAGAAATCACTCACCTGTGCATCAGCTCCCCTCCACCAAAGAAAACCATAGCCTTGACAAACAGAGCAAAGACCATGAAACCACATAGTTAGGGTTTTGGGTTTGGAAGATGATCACATCTCATGTATTCTTGTTGTTTTTGTGTGAGTATCATATCCAACACAAGGAGCCCAACTAAGGTAGATGGGTCTTAAATGGTTACTTTTTCCTGACTAATCCACTTCTTCTAGAATATGAAACATGCAATTAGTATGAGAGATGGTTAGCAAATCCAAATCAAGGCCTAGCCACTTTCCTTGTAAATCTCAATGCTCATATGAATATCTTATACATTACCAAAGTGAAGATTGTTGTGTTCATTAAATGATCATATAGGTCCCCCAACTATGATGATTATTGAGCATCAAATGTTCATCATATTTTACATCCCTGGTCTAATTTCTTTTAAACACATGTCCTTTTGGTATCCGTTTTTAAATACACGCCTAACCACATACCACTCAAATATAGGCGTGTGATTAAGATAAGTAGCTAAATTACGCAAAACTCCCTTATGAGTTAAGGTAAGTTAGACGTGTGTTCTTCGTATACTTTTCTATATGTGCTCACTCCTCATAGGACATGAAACACACGATTAGTGTGAGATGATTAGCAAATCCACATGGTTTATTTAGCCATTTGCCTTGTGATTTTTAGGGCTTGTTTGAATATCTTACTCATTATCAAAGTGAAGATGCATGTGCTCATTAAGTGGTCGTATAGGTCCCTCCAATCATGTTGAGTATTGAGCCTATAATGGCTAGCATGTTTTTTTGAGTATGCAGTCCAAGCTCTTCTAAAGTTTGGTGTTTGATCTTAAATCCACACCTAATCGCATACCACTCAAATATAGGTGTTTGTTTAAAATGAGTAATCGTAAATTGCTTTCAAGAGTTGTGGAAGGAGCAAGTGGCTACTGACCATAACCCATAGTTGGATGACATGTGCCATGTAGTAACTTATACACAAACAGTGTGTGTGTATTTTATTTTATTTTATTTTAAATTTTCTTGGGGTACAAATTGTGAAAATCAATTGCAAAGGAATACACAAACAATGTGATGAGGAACTTAGGGCCACTTCACACATGAGCCAAGGGCCGTGACCATGCAATTGTGAGGGTCCTTCAAAAAGAAGAAGAACTCCGGTCCCTACTAGGGACCGGAGTGAATAAAGTGTTTGTTCGTAGGACAACCGTGGCCGTACCCCAGGGTAGCGGCGTTGGGTGTAATACTACTTCACCCTTTGGTCCTTCACTCACATCCGAAGGCCATACCAGTTGTTTAAGGCCCTTGACTCTAATATGGTTTGCCAAACTTTGTGTCAAGCCCACCTCTTGGAGGTGGGCTTAATCAAATTCCAGCATATATACCATGATACATTATCCATAGTTTGCCATGTAGGAGTCCATGCAGACCTTTCATACATGATAACAATAATTTGGACCCTTAGGCATTCACCTTCTAGTGTTAGATGAACTTGGATGATCTCAACTTTTTGACCAATGAGAGATCTTAGAATGTAATGGTCACATGCCTTTAGTCTCGTGTGTTGAGTGGCCTCGAGTATCAACTTAAGGAATTCATTGAGATTTCATTTTTTTTTTAAGGTTTTTGATAGACCAATCACGGGGGCATATGGTTATAGGTTATAACCCTTTGTTAGATTAGCACTAGAAAGACATCACATCATCGGGATTCCTCCTCACATTGGTTTTGTGTGTATGACATATGATTCATGAAAACCAAGGTTCCTTTGATGATTTAGGCCCCCCACAATACGTGACAACACCTAACCACACTACAAATTTATAACACAACAAACAATCAATTTCTAAGTGTCCTCCTGACAACATGTTACAAAATTGATCCGTTAAGTGGTCGATGTTTTATAACCTAACAAACCCCCCATCACATTCAATTCCTTTTTGAAAAAAATGGAAGACTTGTGTTGGATTCAAAATAGATGCATAGTGGTGTGAGTGTGCCAAAACGTAGTTTCCACGTAAGATACAAACGGGTCTTAGCGAATGTGAGAATGACATGTGGCAATTTTAATAGGGGGGGGTAAAATTGTGTTGGAATAAAGAACAGTCTCCAGTACTAGGGTGAAGAACATGTTGCATGGTTGGAAAATGGGTAGATAGATTGCGACTTATGCCTTGAGATTCAAACTTAGGGCTAGTTTACACTAGGAGTTGAGACCGATTTTTTGGTGCCATAAGGTTGGAATTTGTGCTTCTCGTTGGTGCAATTTCTGAAATCGGCCCTAACCATGTTACACGTAGGGTGAGGTTGATTTTTTCCAAAATAGCTTTTTGTTCATGGAAAGATATGTTCTGACATGGTCCAAGCTCAAGCAAAGGAGTGCATCATTCTTGGAATGCCAGTTCTTGACCCTAGGACCGATATCAAATTCGAATATAGATTTATTATTCTTATAAATCTAAATTTGTTGAAGTGTGTTAGGCCATTTGATTTATTGGAAATCCAAATGGCTCCCTCTCTTCTTCTCTTTTCTTCGAGGCTTTATGCAATGGCCTCCATTCTTTGACCTCAAGGCCTTTAGACAATGAAGAATTGCCCTTTGTTACAAAATTATTCTAATGAGTACTGGGGACCAACTTGAAGGCTATTGGGGCTAAAACCCCAAGAACAATTGGTCTGCACTTGAGGTTTACACCGGCCCTTATTTCCAATCGTGTATGTGACCCAATATTTATGCAAAGGCGGTGGCTAAAATATTGATCCCCAACATGTTTCGAGGGGTATATTTAAGAAATGATTGTAGGTTCGTGGGCTTCACTCATTTACTTTCTTACCCGGACACCTTTATTTGAGTGGTACGTGGTTTAGTGTGGATTCAAGAACGAGGACCAAAAGACATGTGTTTAGAAAAGATCGGATTACCACTTTTACTCATTTTCAATATTGAAATTGAAATCCCAAATTGTTGAATGAAGCCCCTTTTACGTCAGAGAGATTGAAAGCCTAAAGAATTAAGAGAGCTTGAAGAAAGTGGTCTTCTCATCGTTTGGAGAGTTTCTTACTTGTGCATGATCATTGAAGTCCACCTTACGCTTGAGCTTTCAACGTTAGAGCTTACACTTCTAAGAGGACTTGTAACAAATAGATGGTGTCTTGGTGGATCCCACGTGGAACATCTTTGACATGCTCTTAGTCATCATGGAGGTCACTTTTGAATGTCAAGAGTTCAATTTTTTTCATATGATTTACAAGTCAACAAGGTTTCATGTATTCTTTGGCTTGTCGCAAATTCTCCTTTGTCTTGTATTATCATTCCCATGACCCTAAAAGCTGCAAAGGATTTTTTGTGTCTGGACAACCACCTTTGCCCAACCAAACCAGTGTACATGTTTACATAATAGTCTTATGAACCGAGACAAGTGGGACAAGGTTAATATTGTATGAACAATCCTAATCTCACAAACATGCCTTCTATTTGGACATATCCATCATTAAGGGTACATATTTTCTTCATTAAACATATGAATTTAGATGATGTTTCTAGACAAATTCAAGAGACATGGGCTTGGACCATTACATAACTTGCTCACAATATTTGAGAATTTGAGAATTGGTCAAGCTATGATAACTTAAGGTTTCAATGAGCTTGTCAAATACCGACAAGCATCAAGCTCCCCAATATTGCAAGTTTGCGCTCTCAACGCGAGCTTTAATAACACATAGTATAAAGGGATGTAAGCCCCCGAGGAAACCCTAAACTTTCAGGAATGATGGCCATGCTGCCATCATGTTGCCATGGCCCTCATGTCCGGCCATCCTCGGCAATAGGCGCTCCTCGTTTGTGAGGAGTTGCCGCTGCCCGGCTGCCCGAGACTCTGTCTGCTGCCCGACTCTGTCGGCTGCCCGACTCTGTCGGCTGCCCTCGACTTTGCCCGGCCCAAAAGTCCCTATTCCAAATTCAAATTATCAAATTTCTAATTCTACATTAATCTTTCCATGAGCTTAATTAACTAACAATTTGAAACAAGTTTAAACCCTTCAAAGTTTAGACTTTGAACTTGTTTCAAATTGTTAGTTAATTAAGCTCATGGAAAGATAATAGGGACTTTTGGGCCGGGCAAAGTCGAGGGCAGCCGACAGAGTCGGGCAGCAGACAGAGTCTCGGGGGCAGCAGAGTCTCGGGCAGCCGGGCAGCGGCAACTCCTCACAAACGAGGAGCGCCTAGTGCCGAGGTCCGGCCATCCGGCCATCATGAGGGCCCACCCTAATTTTTTTTTCAAACAGCCAGCGTGGAATCCTGGTCGTCCGATCCATGGGCGGGCGCGATGATGGAGCCAGTGCCGATTTAGGCTAACGAGCAACTAGGAGGCTGGAAGGGTTTGTGCGGTGTGCCACCTTCTGGTGCAGGTCACAATGAGACGACGACCTTCTCAACCGGTTCACCCAATCAGGGAGCGTCTCTCTCCCCTGCGAGGGATAAATGACGAAGAGAACTCCTGCCCGCCATAGCCACGAGCTGTTCTTTCACTTCTTGGAGGCGTCTTCGTACACGCCTCTCTCGAAGTTTATCCAGCCTTTGCACCGAGCTTCGTTCGCATTGTTTTCGCTGTGTGCTGATCTGCAATCTGAGTTTTCTTGCGAAGTGTTTGGTTGCGTATCGGCTTCGATCTTGTATTATTTCGCGTGCGGGCTTTTTTAAACAAGCTCAGCGACAATGAGAGAGTGCATCTCGATCCATATTGGTCAGGCTGGTATCCAGGTTGGAAATGCCTGTTGGGAGCTGTACTGCCTTGAGCACGGTATTCAGGTGTGTGCCTTGCTTGTTGAACTCCTCTTGTATTAGAGGGGGTGTTGGTTGTATGTGAGGTATGGTTGTGTTGAAGCCTTATTGGTGTAGGAGTGAGGTTGTAGCACAGCTTCTCTTTTGGTTGTGGAAATATCGGTCCCTACATTGTTGTCAACATTGTAATATGTATCTGAGTTTCTTGCTATTTCACTTGTAGCCCGATGGCCAAATGCCAAGCGACAAGTCTGTAGGAGGAGGTGGAGACGATGCCTTCAACACTTTCTTCTCCGAAACCGGTGCCGGCAAGCACGTTCCTCGTGCAGTCTTTCTCGATCTTGAGCCTACCGTGATCGACGAGGTGCGCACTGGAACCTACCGTCAGTTGTTCCACCCCGAGCAGCTTATCAGCGGAAAGGAGGATGCGGCTAACAACTTCGCCCGTGGTCACTACACCATCGGAAAGGAGATCGTGGACTTATGCCTCGACCGCATCCGCAAGCTCGCTGACAACTGTACCGGTCTGCAAGGTTTCCTGGTATTCAATGCAGTCGGAGGAGGAACCGGATCCGGTTTGGGAAGTTTGCTCTTGGAGCGTCTCTCAGTGGACTACGGAAAGAAGTCGAAGCTCGGGTTCACCGTGTACCCTTCCCCACAGGTGTCCACCTCTGTTGTTGAGCCATACAACAGTGTGTTGTCTACTCACTCACTTCTGGAACATACCGATGTGGCCGTTCTCCTCGATAATGAGGCTATCTACGACATCTGCCGCCGTTCTTTGGACATCGAGCGCCCTACGTACACCAATCTGAACAGACTGGTGTCGCAGGTTATCTCATCATTGACAGCATCTCTGCGTTTCGACGGTGCTCTGAACGTTGATGTGACAGAGTTCCAGACTAACTTGGTGCCATACCCTCGAATCCACTTCATGCTTTCATCATACGCTCCAGTGATTTCCGCAGAGAAGGCATACCACGAGCAGCTGTCCGTGGCCGAGATCACAAACTCTGCATTTGAGCCCTCATCCATGATGGCCAAGTGCGATCCTCGACACGGAAAGTACATGGCTTGCTGCCTGATGTACAGGGGAGACGTCGTTCCCAAGGACGTGAACGCCGCCGTGGCGACGATCAAGACGAAGAGGACGATTCAGTTCGTGGATTGGTGTCCTACCGGATTCAAGTGCGGTATCAACTACCAGCCGCCAACTGTTGTTCCTGGCGGTGATCTGGCGAAGGTGCAAAGAGCAGTATGTATGATCTCGAACAGCACAAGTGTGGCGGAGGTGTTTTCTCGCATCGACCACAAGTTCGATCTGATGTACGCGAAGCGCGCCTTCGTGCACTGGTATGTAGGTGAAGGTATGGAGGAGGGAGAATTCTCCGAGGCCCGTGAAGATTTGGCTGCTCTGGAGAAGGACTACGAAGAGGTTGGCGCAGAGTCAGCTGAAGATGGTGGTGAGGACGATGGTGAAGAGTACTGAGCGTAGCTGTTGATTTTGTGTAAAGCCAAATGGATGGAACTATGAAAGCAGTTCCGATCTGGTCGAATGTAATATGAAATACTTCTATGAGGCATTCTGTAATTGCCATCGTGCAATTTTGTCCTGTTGTAATATGTGGTATTATTCTTATGCGTTATTGAATCTTCCCTCGCTGTGTTCTGTTTCGTTGGGCTTGATAGTGGCTCCTTCACCATGTTTCTCATTTTCTATTCAGCAAAAATCTTTTCTGACCTGTACTGGACGCTAATAAGTGAGCTTGAAAGGCTCGCAATCCCAGTGTTATTCAATTGATACCTTCAAGCTAGTTTCTAGATGGACTCAGATATTATGCTGTTGATAGTCCACGTTGACACACTTGCTTTCTCCTTCCTTTTCGAAAATGAAAATGTAACGGTCCGGAGAAATCAAATTCGTCGCCCCATAATCGCATTCTGGAGAACGTTGTGGGCCGGTAGCTGGCGCTGGTGTTTGAACCGCTAGCAAACGAAATGCGTAATGAAGGTGAGTTTCAAATCATTCTCGTCTAACGTACCTCGCATCTCCTTATGATTGACTCTACCTTATGCTTTACAAAACTTTTCGATTTAAGGGCGTCAAAACCCTTACCATAAGCTGCAGAATGGGTTGGAGGCAAGTAGGGTATACAGTAGACGGGTCTTAAATGCTTTGTCCGCCTAGCCCATTTCTCTTCCCGTATGAAATGCTCAATGACTACGAGATGGTTAGCAAATCCAAATCAAGGCCATAGCCACTTTCCTTGAAATTTTGGGACCTCGTGAATATCGCATATTTTATCAAAAGGAAGATTTTGGTGCCCAATGAACGGTCATATACAGTGACTCACAAGACTGAGTCGGAGAGTTGAAGCAATAAGACTCAACCCTCTAAACATAGACGTTGTACTATGTGGTGTATATTGTCATCAGAAATACTTTGAATCAAAAAACATGTATGCTTTGGGAGTAAATGGATACGAAAGTATTATCCAAATTCCTCAGTTATGGTCTTGTCTGCGTATGGATTCAAACATTGTGAATATCATAATTTCCCAAATGACGATCATTATAACATGTGTCAGTATGTACATTCACCATCATAAGAAGTTGACATACATACACCATAATTGTTGAAAATGATAATAGGGATGAATATGTGAAAATGAATGGCATTTCACAGTTTTGACATAATGGAATTAAAAACATGGCACTTTATTAATCATTGCAAGCGATCTGCATATTGACATTAGGACCAATGTTGGACTAGTATTGTCTTTTGTGGATGCCATTTGGGTACCGTAGTTCTCCAGCAACTTGGGCACCTTTATGCCTAATAATTAATTAATGTGCGAAAGTAAGTTAGGCAACCCAAAAATAAAAAATAAAATCTAAAATTGACCACATCTGAAAATCAATTTAAAATAAGTTAGACATTCATCCAAGTCATTTCTATAATTCATGGATGGTTTTCCTAATTTCATCTATGGCGGCTACAATTAACCTAAACACTTCCCTTAACCAACATTCCTTACCCTAAAGTTTGTCTTTTACTTGTATGTCACTTGTTGAAGTTCTTTGATGCTACTTTGTTGGATTCCACTAAATGCCCCTTGCATTATTGTGATTTTAGGCACTCTTTGAATTATTTATTTATTTTAACACTCAATGAAATTAATTTCCCATACATTTAGGCACCTTTAAAATTAATTATTTTAAGCCCAAGCTGCTATAGAGCTACGGTTTCTATAATGAGGATTTTGTACTTTTTGATGGGTATGGATATGGGTATTTGACGATATTTTTGTTTTCAATACTATTTGGGTCTTTCATACCTAGGTAAAACACCCTGGTATCGATATGCTTTAGAATGGTATTGACTTAAATAATAAGTCGAGTATACAAAGATTCTCTCACCTTGACATACCCACTAACTATCAATATTTGATTGGTATGACAATTTTGATAAACAAAAGTAGGTTCTTTGACACCATTATTGATGTTGACTATTGATATCATGTATTCACCTCTACTCTTGTCCAACATCAGTTAGGAGCCCTTATAGAGCAATAGTATTACCAATAAAATTTGGAAACAATGAACATCATAAGCTAATAAACCTTTATATCACCATTTCACAAAAATGAAAATTATTCAATTGCAAATCTAATAGGATGCAACAATGGCTTAGATCACAACATGTAGGTTGCTTGCAATGATTAATAGATTTCCATGCTTTATTCCATTCAATATTTGTCAAATGCCATTCATTTTTACATATTTATCCTTATTATCATTCTTAGTAATTATGGAGTGTATGTACGTCAACATTTTACAGTGTTGATGGTGAATTGGTATACAACACATACCAATACATGTTAAAATAATTGTCATTTGGAAGGAAAAAGAAATGAAAAACATTTTACAGATTTTGATTCCATATGGACAAACAATACCATAACCGAGTCTTTTTTATATTGAACTTTGATATCCATTTACTCCCAAACCATACATGGTTTTTGGTTCAAAGTTTTTGGGATAACACTATACATCACATACTACAACTTTTATATTTAGACGGTTAAGTTTTATTGCCTCATCATCAAGATATGGATCTTGAACTAAAATACTTTTAATTATGTCACTCAGTTGTGAATCAATATACCTACCCCCCCCCCCCACACACACAATCATGTTAACTATTGAGTTCACAAAGGTCATCATATTTTGAGCACACATGCCAATTTCTTAAAATCATGCGTATTTTCTTGTATTTGTTCTTCAAGTCACCCCACATTCATGTCGCACACACCACACCATATTGGCTCAAATGGCGTCCCCACTGGAGAACATAAAGGTCAAACTCAAAACCTACTTACCTATATAAACAAGGAACACAAAAAAAATGACCTTGGACTAGCCACGGCTAGATTTACCTACGTTAAAAAATGGCTATCCAACAACGAAATCAACCACGAACTCTCAAACCACTTCACAAAAGCACCAAGCATATTGGATGTGGAAATAACACGTACATTAAAATTCCGCTACGCTCGATATATAGGTAGTCACATGAAAATCTATTATGACCCACCACACACCCAAATCCAAATTGCACCCTATGGCCAAACAACACGATCAATACATGGCCATATGCTCTCCATATGCCCCGATAAACACATAAAAGGGCTATGCATTGCATGTCATAACAATGCCATATACCAAATAGCACACACAAGATTCTCTACCCTATCCAATGCATACTAGGCACCTCCCAACAATAGCCAACTTCCCAACTCCCAATCCCATCAAACACCATAAAATTCTTGGAATTCACTTACTACCATGATATATTCCCCGCCCTGCCATCCAAAAAAACAGGATAAACATAACCCACTAATATGATCATTACAAGACATGGGCTAGATATTCAATCCTCTTATAACCATCATAGTTGGTGTAAGAAGAGCCAACTAAAGTGATAGTGTTGATAGGAAACAGATGAGGAGTTGCTAAGGGCTCCGTATTTTCTGGTATGGTGTGAGACTGTGAAGTAAGCCGCTGGAGACTAGTGCGTGTGCTGCCAGGAGCTGGCCTCGCAGTGACCCCGCATACACTAGATAACAGATGGTCAGGGTGCTTGAAGAGGTGATTGGATGTGTTGAGGGGTACCTGTGAATGCTTAAGTCCCAGATCTAGAGACTCAAGCGTGTGTAAATGGTAGTTAGATCTCAAGAGAGAGTACTCTGAAAGAGCTGGGGCTATGATTGGTTGTGATTGAGATTAAAACTTCATTTTTGCTTGTAGTAATCTAAATCTGAGGTTTTTATGCAACACGGCGAGAGAGGTAGCAAACACCCAGGACTCGAGCACATTGATACTCCCGATCGTCACATTGTACTAGAATTACAGTTTTCAGCAATAGCCAGAGAGTCGCACAGAAGGCTCCTTTTCTCTTTCATTTATATCATTAATACATTTATCTTGCTTTTCAAACATAGCATAGATGCATGTCCCCTAGATCTAGAACTAAACTCTTGTTACAAGCCCGATCCACTGGTGGGAGAACCATCGACCCAAGACAGTGGAGCGCAAGAAGGGGTCGTAGCAGAAGGCGGTGGAGGTTGCAGAAAGGGTGTCGTAGAAGAAATCCAAGGAGACTGCAAAAAAGACGACGCCCCACATCGAGACGTATGCAGAGGAGGAGTTACCTACAGCAAAATAGGCATACCTCGCACACACTACTATCAGGGAATAAAACAACATCAGAAAACCTGCGATTACACCGAATCTGGCACCGAGCTCACTGGACAACAAATCCATCACTGAATCAGAGGCAAGCGGCGTTGGATCGAAAAAGGAGCAACCTCCAGCAAACAAAAATCAGCAAGATCCTGTGCAAATTGCGGAGAGATCCGAGACTACAGCGGAGAGTCACAAGTCGCCAAACAAAGAGATAGATTCACAGCGATCTACAGTAATCCCTACCTTCTACACCGAGACAACGAGTGGAGCTGGAGAAGAGGCGGAGTAATCCCTAGCAAAATAGGCAGATCTCAAACACATTGTATTCGAGAAGGTGAGTAGCACCGAATCACCTGTGAGTGCACCGAACCAGAGAAAGGATAGCGGCGCCAGAGCAATCACAGCCCCGACATTGCAGATCCCACAAGCGGAAACAGACCCCGAAGCCCAAACTTAACGGAGATGGCCGCGTCAAGACACGGGTAGATCACTCCATTGTCAAGTTGAACACCACGTGTGACCAAAAATAATCTTCTTTTGGTAAGTTGCACCACCAAAATGGGTCAAAATTTTATCAAATTATTTTCATGAGTAGATATACACAGTACCTATGACATAGTCAAAAGTGGTAACTAAATTTGATGATTTGTTTTTTTCATAAAACATACCATTTCTAACTAGAATGACACAGAATTGAACTAAAACAATTACTAAAAAAAATAAAGATGACTAAAAATTTCAGAAAAGTATACAAAAGATACTATCAATGGTTATGTATATGTAGAAAAAATATCATAAATTTTAAAATTATATATGACATGTAATATAGGGGTAGCAAACTTTGTCCGCACGTGGTGTCAACTTGACAATGAAGTGACCTCCCCGTGCGTCAAGAGCCCCTCTCTGAGACAACAGCAACACGGAGGGAAGGGACCTGCTTCCAAAAACCCTAGCAAAGGTTTTTGGTGACGAGGAAGACATAATGGAGATTGACTCGCCCACTCAAAGCCTAAAGAAACTCCTTGCAGAGAAGGTCAAAACAAATGCCCGAGCTGCAGCCAATGGGAAGAGAGCTAGAGATCGGGCCAGGACATCCCCACCCTCGAATTCCCACAAGGTGATTTCTCCCCGTAATGTGGTTCATATCACAGAGCCCACATCAGACCCAAAACTCAAATTATGGTTAGGATTTGAAGTTATGGAAAAACTTGCAATTGAGCAAGGAATTGATGAATGGTTCAATGATGAAACCATTGCTGATAGAACCACAAGAGGCATCCCCCGTAAGGAAGCCGAGGAATTAGAGAGTGTAAGCATTTCATACCCAAGAGTGCCACAAACTTTGTACCCAAGTGAGAGAAGTGATGGATTACCGGGTCAACATCTTAACCTCACTCAACTCCCATCAGAGATAGAAATTGACCCCATCTCTTGCATGTCCTTAGACTTTCAAATTGCCATTCATTTTCAACTCCCCAACAACCCCCTATTTCATAACCATGTCAAAGAGCTTGTTAAAGAGAGGCTAAATGACATGCACATTCCATTAGGAACTAACCTCATTGAACCTATCTCGGTCCTATGCATGAGTATCAAGAGAGGAGGGTTTAAGGGAGTTTGGGCTGGGATAGTCAAACTCCACCTCCTTCACCCCCAAACCGATGGAGTAGCCTTACTCACGGGTCTTAGACCCTTCATTCTCCACCTTGAGCCCCACTCAAATGTTGGAAGCCTAGGCAAGGTATGTAAATCATATCACTCCATTGCTAGGAATAACAACCTCTCCATCAAAATTTCAAATGACACTCTAGTAGGATTGACATCTCATGCTCTTTCTCTTGATATCCTTGAAAATAGCTTTAGAAGAGGTCATAACTTTGAAATTGTAGAAGTACAAAAGACCACCGCTAACAACCATGCCTACATTGTTGCTCCTACCCCCCTACAAGCTAAGAAAATACAAACTCTCCAAGTATCTACACACCACCAAATCCTTGATGGGCAAGTGACAAAGGGCCCCTCTCTTACTATGGAGCAAAAGGCAAGGAAAGAGGCTCTTACCCTAACCTTCTACAACCTCCCCATTTTGATGAATATTGAAGACACCTCATTTGAAATTTGCAAGGTACTAGGAACCAAAAATGTGGTATCTATTTGGTTCCACAAGCAAGATGGCTTGAGACACAATGGGAGTGCCAATGTGGAATGCCTCAACCCCTTTGTGTATAGGAAGTTTGTGGGTAAAGAAGCAAAAATTGGGGCCTACCATGTGGAAATTACCCCACACCGCCGGAGCCTTGATGGAAATGACAAACCCCCCAAAGAGTTACTAATCAAATTTGGTTTTGAAGATACTAATACGTGTTTGGTAAACACAATTGAAGCCATCCAAAACCAAACACAAGGAGAAGCAAGTGCAACAAAGGGGGACGTTCTTACCGTCATGAAAGAGGCCATTGAGGAAGGTAACAAAAAACTCAAACTTGAACTCCACAAGGATATGAAGGAGTTAAAAGATGACATAGTAAAAGAAGCACACATCTATGCGGATGAAATAAACGAAAAACTCAAAAAACAGATGATGGACATCCAAAGCACCTTGACTTTGGCACTTACGGGAATGCAACAAATTACGGGTGTGGTTAAACCAAACCTTATGCTAAAAGACCAACCAAATGCGGATTGACCACAAACCGCCAAGAAATAAAAAAAGAATTTATTGCAATACTACCATATACATATATACATATATAGATATATACAAGAAACATATACTAGAATAAATACAAAATACAACAAAAAACTACATACCCAATACTCAAACCAAAATACAATCCCCACATACAAAACAACATAGAAAGTACTACCGTTCAACGTACAATGGTCACACAAAGCATACCGTAGTTTACTAGCAGGTTCAGCAACTTGCTGCCTAATATTTAATTAAAGTTCAAAAAGTAGGTTGGACACCTAAAAATAGTATATTCATATTTTCGGTAATTTTCTCTTTTAATTTTTAAAAATTAGGCTTAAATTTATTTTTAATTTTCTATTTAAGCTTATATCTTGCACATCTCTCTTGCATTGAATAACAAGTAAGATGTGAGTAAAGAGTTGAGAATGCTCTGTGCTTTATGCAAGTAGAGTGGAGTTGTGTTCAACAATGCATATGGGATATGTAAACTTTGAGGTGAAGCACCTAGTTAGACTTCATTTTTATAACACGCATAACTTTTGCATAGAGTCTTCAAATGACATAAAATTTGTTGGAGGTGAAATATTACTTGATTTCTAAACTTTTCTTGGACCAAGAAAATTCCAAAAAAGTTGATCTTCTATGCACAAATGAGCTCCGAAAAACTGTTATGAACGCATTTTAATTTTTTGATCTTTACACGGCTGCAATGTTTTGTCCATATCTTTTGCATAAAGACTTATTTTGACACAAAACTTGTTGGAGGTGGAAGAAGGATTGATTTCTCAACTTTTGTTAGTTGGACAAAATTCTATAAAACTTCATCTTCTATGCTCAATTGGACTCCAAACATTTGTGTACAACACATTTGAAAAGCCTCACCTAGAGTCTTGCTATTTCTTAACCCATATTCTTTGTGGACTAATGTAAGTGAGCTTTGATTACAAAAGGAGCACCTTCTCTCCTTCAAAATTCGCATATTCTTCCACTGTAAGTAAAACTCTAATGAGAAGTAAAAATTTCTTACTTTTCGGCAATTTTGAAAAATAATTAATTTTATATTCGGCAGAAAATGCCAATAATATTCCAAATTTTTATGTATCTATTTTTAGAATTATTTTGTGCCAAACCCGCTATTAAACTACGGTACCCTCAACTCAAAATACCTCCCACCTCATTCAAAAAACAATCTCCATACGAAATACGGTAGGTACCCAAAACACATACTCCATCCAACGAACGAATGTCATCCAAAACACATATTTCATCCAAAACATAGTTCACACCCAAAACAAGCAACACATCCCAACTTAAAAACACTCCTACAAAATAAACTTCATCCTAAACACAACCCACATCCAAACCCCAAACTTTGTCCCCTCTCAAAACCTAACTCCTATTCAAATCACAAAAGATACCCAAAGAGCAAAATGGCATCGGCCTACCGGCCTTACCACAAACCTAATTGCAAACACCACTTCATAAATAATTGGAAACCTAACTCAATAACAATTCAAATACCAACAAACCATGCAAAATTACACTCCGTACCCAAACAACCAAAAAACATTATACCCACCCTACCCAACATCCCTCCCATAACAAAACTTGCACTCATCAAATATCAGAAACCAAATAAGAAAAAACCAAAGATACTCAACTTATATAAATACTACCTCATTACATCAAGTATATCAAGTATGCATCAAAAACCTCGCACAATAACAACGTACATCCCTAAAGACAATACATATCCCCCCCCCCCTCACATCTAGACAATCAAGAAACATAACACACACCCTACCCAACCATAGTATAACAACTAAAACCGAACGCATAAAAAATCTAATAACACACAAAATAAAGCCAAAAATCAACAAAACTAATACTAAATACCAACCCACAAACAAATGGAAACCTAACAAAATAACAAACCACACACACAAAGAATACACATACACACACTCTTCACCCATACATTTAGGAAACATAAAACTACCCACACCCGTACCCATAAAACACCAAAAAATAAATAAAAATAAATCACAAACAATCAACCCATACCCATATCAAAACCTCAAACCCCACCCAAGACTTTGTCCCAAAGCACAACCTCACCCCCACAAAAAATACAAAATCTCACCCAAACACAAAACGGCCTCGGCCTACCGGCCTCGCCATAAAAATAATAACAAATACCACTTCACAAACAAAGGGGAACCTAATGCAATAACAAACCACACAACTAAAGACAACACACATACCCACCTTTTTCCCAAACAACTAGGAAACATTACACCCGCCCTACAATGTGATCACAGAATACCCCAACCCCACCCACAATACAAATCTCATCCAAGACATAACCCTCACCCAAAACACAATCTTCATCCAAAGAAAAAGCGTTATCCGAAATATAGAGTACACCCAAAACAGAGACTTCATCCGAAAAACAGATTGCATCCAAGACACAAATACCATCCAAAGTATAATCCTCACTCAAAACAAGAAACCCAACCTAAATTAAAATCTCATCCACTGCATAAACTTCATCCTAATCACAACTTGCATCCAAACCCCACACTTTGCCCCCAATCAAAACCTAACCTCCACTCAAAACACAAACCCTACCAAAAGAACAAAACGACCTCGGCCTACTAGCCTCGCCACAAAACAAACTTCATACACCACATCACAAACAAGTGGAAGCCTCACATAACCACAAACCATATACCTAAAGGCCACACACACACACACTTATTAACTAAACATAACACCCACCAAAACCACAAATCCCACCCCAAAACCCACCCCCACTCAAAATTAAACCCCCACACCAAACACAAACTTTACCCAAAAAACAAGATGGCCTTAGTCCACCGGCCTCACCACCCAACAAATAACAAACGACACATAAAAAACAAACGCCCTAAACACAAACCCCACCCTAACCTCAAACCTCATCTCAAACTTAACGTCCAGTTAAAATTCAACCCTCACTCAAGATACAAACCTTACCCAAAAAACAAAACGGCCTCAGCCTACCGGCCTCGCCACACAAATAATAACTCATATCACCTCATAAACAAGTGGAAACCTAACTGAGTAACAAACCAAATACCTACAAATAATGCAAAGTCACACTTCTCACCCAAACAACTAGAAAACATCATACCTGCTATACCCAACCTCTTTACTACAGCCAAATTCACAATCATAAAATATCAAAAAATAAATATGAAAAAACCAAAAACACTTCACCTCCATGGATACTACTTCATTAACAAAGTAGATCTGCTAAAATGCGGGGACATTGAACTCAACCCCGGACCAATGCCTAATATCTTACATACACATCCTGCTACACACAAAAAAAGAGCCAACTTATACTTTATTCCAAACACTATAAAACTACAACCTGAGTACCAACACATAGCAAATACATTCGCCCCCATACTAAAATACACACACCCACTACACCCCCAGACAACCGCGACATACCCACATCTACACCAATATATCCAAATTCAAAGTCAATCACCACCAACCCATATGCTATACGCTCTTATCATTATCATTCACCCCTCAATAGACACATGCAATAATATACTAGCCCAACCCCAAAATTACCACTTTAATAACATATAGACCAACACATTAATCATTCGACTAGCTAACCTTACCAACCCCCCCAAGCGGCACATACTGACACCACACCCCTATACAATATTTATAGAAAACAATCAAGATATAATTCTCCCTAAAAACTCAATACATACAAAAATATATGAATTTATCCACAACCAAGAGACTACACCCACATCAATCACCCTGCAAAAAGAATTTCCCTTCCTTCCGAACCACTTGATAACTGAAGCACTCAGATGTTTAGAAAACATTAACGAATACTCACATCCACCCCCACTCCTAGTTACTCCCCCACCAACCACAAGAATCAACACCAACACCGAACATGAAACAAATATAATAACATGAAACGCATCATCGCTCAATACTTCCTTACCAAAGTTACAAAGCCTAATAAACAATTCCCTAAACAACACAGCAATCATACATATCCAAGAAACCAAACTAATTGCAAACAAATCTACAAAATATATACAAAATCTATTCCCGGAATTCAAACTCATTTTTAACAACACACATGCACTCACAAGGTGCATACAACAAAGAATGCCTTACACTCCCGGAAGAGGTGGCCTACTCACACTTATCCATCATAAATATGCATTCCCGGGGAATGTCACCAAAATCCCCACACCAACAAACATCTCTCCATATCTACAAATAATAAAAATAAATAACCACCCACTAATACCTTGGTTAATCATACACATGTATATGCCCACGCACTTAGAAGACACATGTCTTATCCCACACCTTAAGAACGAAATCACTATACACCCCAATCACATATACACACTATGTGGTGACTTTAACAGAGATATTGCACTCAGGGGCAGACAAAATAACAACACTAACACCCCCCACAAGAAGAAGACTTCCAATGGAAAAACTTCACCACATCTCTTAACTTAGAATATATTCAAACCAACACTAGTATCTCCAGACAAGGTGGCTACAACTACACATCAACAAGCCTAATAAATGGTTTCTACATTCACTCCCCAGACAACAACAAATTTACCTCCACTACAAACATAAACATGAATCTAAATTCAGATCACTATCCAGTCACATTACACATCCCACACAACACACTTCTAGCCAGACCCCCACCCCCTACAAACACCTCACCAACTAGAATACTGAACCCGATACCACCTGAAAACCTAGAAAAATTTAACAAAACATTCTTTGAAGAAAACTCCACTCAACTTAAAGTACTTACCACACTACTAGAAAAACCACCAACACTTAACATCTGATCAATGGCAAGATGCTTGTACATCACTGGACTACATTATAAACCAAATGTCAAAAACAATTAAAAAAACCTGTTAAGCAGACCCACTACCCAACCTTACAACCAGAACATCGCAACAAGGTGGTTTTCTACCACGCAAACTAGCTAGAGAATGGAAAAGACACCTCAACACATATCACCTCATCAGGAAAGCCATTTATATAGCACAACATGACCCACGTTGGGAAGTGCACCCCATCCTAAACGATATCCGAAACCACCAACACGTCAACATCCCGCACCCACCTGCTACAGCAGCATCTTCTGATGAATGGATTCACTCAATAGCGGCCATCGCAAAAATTGCAAATAAAGAAGCCAAAAAAATCACCACAAAATATACTAAAGACTGCATTCTAAAAGCCGTATCGAAATACCGCCAAATGTATGAAAAAACCCCAAGAAAATAAACCGAAAAGTCTTCAAAAACACTAAAACCTCACCTCTTGACTCCATCATTGATAGACAAAACAACATATTAACCAACCCTGAAAACATTGCATCAGAGATTTACGCACAACAATCCATCAGTAACCGCCCAACAGTCCCCACATGCCACCATCAAAATACACATTCACTATACTATACATGTGGAGTCAGACAATACCCATGGCACGACTTAGAAGGATACACAATTGACAAACGATGAGAACCCCAAATCCCCTTACATACATACTTTGATCAAGAAACCTACGACTTCTGTCTTAAAAACCTAAGTAATAACAAAGCCCCAGATCCAGACAAAATTTCCAACTCAATTCTAAAAAATATGCCTCCGCGCTTTCACAAATTACTTTTCTTATTCTTTAAGCACTGCTATAACCAAAAACAAATTCCCGTATCATGGAAAACTAGCCTAACAGTTTTATTATATAAAAAATGTAACCTATCACAACTAACAAATCACAGACCTATTGTACTAGCTAGCACCATATATAAACTTAGCACAAGTACACTAATGTCTATCCTATCAGCAGACGGAGAAAGATACCAAATACTACACGATAGCTAAGAAGGGTTCAGAGCAGAAAGAAACACCTCTAGACAAATCCAAATACTAATTGCAGCGCTTGAAGACGCAAGACTCATAAACCAAGATATATACATTCTTTACATTGACTTCAAATACGCCTTTGGCTCCATTGACCACGCCAGACTCTTAGCCATAATAAAAGACTTGGGTTACGCCAATGACTCAATAAATCTCATAGGAAACATATACTCACAATCTTCAACCATATTTACTGGCGAATACTTCGGAAGAACCTTACCAATCCACATCCAAAGAGGTACAATACAAGGCGATATCCTTAGCCCATACTTATTTATCATATTTTTAGAACCCCTACTTAGATGGCTACAACAAGGAAACAATGGATATACTTTCGGTACGTCCAGAGTTAAAATTTCATCAGCAGTATATGCAGACGACCTTGCAGCAATCGCCAACAAACTAGAGACATTACAAACATAATTAAATAAACTAGACAAATTCTGCGAATGGGCAGGGATGGACCTAGGAATACCAAAATGCGCAGTAACTGGATGCCCAAACAAATCTAAACTTAACCCCACAATCTTCAAGGCCTTAATCCAATCCACCAACATAAACTATAAAAACCAACCTATACCAGTCCTAAACCAACACGAATCCTACACATACCTAGGAATAAATCTTGTACCATCATTCAAGTGAAAAACACAAATAAATACCACTATAGCTAAAGTAATTAAACAATGTCAAGCCCTCGTAACATGCCCAGCTACTATGAAACAAAAAATCAACATGGTTGATACAGTCATACGCGCTGGAATAGCATATAGTTTTTATGCAGTACCATACTCCATACCAGCCATAAAAAAACTTGACAAAAAAATCATCACACTCCATAAAACAATATGTGGAATACCCAAATGCACATCTAATATTGCTACACAACTCCCCCACAACCTATTTGGAATTGAAGCATTTTCACTACAAAATGCCTACCTACGGTGTATTGGAGAGCAACTACAAAACGCCCTTAACGATAAAGGCCGAATTGACAAAATTTATACCGGCCTAACGCAATTTATACTTGCCAAATACGGAGGTTCTAAAGAAATTACCCGTATTAAATACCACCACTGTGTTAGATTACCTATCACTAAAATATTATTTCTGCTCAAGCATGAAGCCGGAGTCCACCTTAAAAGTACAATAAACAACTTCCTCCTACACCCATCCCCACTTGAAAACACGTGGATGCAAGAAGCACAAATGCTACAGGGTGTAAATCCCAACACCTCACTTAAACTATTACACAAATTGCTCATACATAATATAACAACACTAGACCAAATTACCATGCCTAATGGCACCACACTAATGAACCTAGATGAATTCAAAATCTACCACTCCACCCCTTCCAAACTCATCCAAAGTGCACTAGACATCGCTAATCAACTATTTTGCCAACCTCTCTGTAATCACGAATGCCCCCTACCATGCCAACGACACCATCCACCCAGATCCCTCAAAGACAAATATATACTAAGACACCACAACATTCTACCTCACCTACCGACTCCCCCCATACACCCCCCAAACCCTCCCATCCCCCCTCTACCCCCTCCCCCCAACAACATACTTAAGGACCCCCGACAATATCCCATATGTGGAACTAATTTTTCGATTTTTTTGAGGCCCAAGGAAAAATAAGTGTAAATAGGGGTAAAATATAACTAGTATTCTGTTAGGGTGTGTTAGGAGAGGGCCATAGTCTAGGAGATTTGAAGAATGGTGATTTGGAAAGACTATGGCCTGATAGGAGAAGTCACAGCCCTAAGGCCGGCCCATATAAAAGGTTGGTCAAGAAAGGAAGGAAGAGGCTGGGATAGCCCACAAGTAAAACCCTAGTCTTGTGAAGCAAACTTTTGGTGATTAATATATGTCTTGATAAATGTGATAGACTTGAGAGTGAAGTGAGCAATTCCAGGGTGATTGTATTGGAAGAACTCTTCATTACATGCTTTGTGTGATTCCTGTGTGAGTGAAATTGTAATGCCATATAACTTTGAAGAAGAAATTGGATGACTGCAGTTGAGATGAAGTCGAATTTCTCACTGTCTATAGTCTCTGTGTTAGCGAGTCTATAGTCTGATTGATGCTTATGAAATGTCAAGTTTATGTGACTTTCAATTCTGAGAGAAGGGTGTGAATGTCTTCCCTTATGATCTGAAGTCTTTGTGTGTGTAATTGAAAATTGGTGTATGTCTTAAGCATGCATTTGAGTAATGATCTATTATGTGATAAGTTGATGGTTATGATTGAAAAGCATTGGTGCTTCTAAGGATATGAATTCCCTGAGAGAAGGAAGGGCAATAAATTTTGATTGATCCATTGTAAGTGCATAATGTGAAATTATGCATATAATTACTTTAAGTCTATAGACTGGAGAGGATAGATTTCCTCGTAATACTCAATTCTTTTGTGATTGTGTAGAATGATGAAATCATAAGTGGGTGAATGCAATGATATATCTGCTTGTAGGTTGATTGTGTGTGAAACTCGACTTATGATTCAATGCCTTAATTGTGGATAATTGAGGGATTGTGAGATAATGAAGATCCTTGGTAAATTCTGACCTTCATTATCCCTTTCTTATCTTTGTGATGATAATGCTTATGGGGAGATGAACTTAATTGTATATGAACATCCAAGTTGAGTGCATTGACCATAGTCTTGACATGTTTATTTATTCCCGTGGGAATTATGCAGTCAATAGCCTTTAACCATAAACAAAAACCTTTGCTGTATATGATTCTGACCATTGCCAGGAGTGATTCCCGCGACGACGTGGCTGAACAGAGAATATGACAGAGTGGATGCGGATAGACTTGGAGGCTTTGTGATAGATTGGTATGCATTCCAGATCATGTAATCTCGTAAATTAAAACCAAAATTTGGTAAGTGAAGACAGCACAGACCTTTCAAGTTACACTAAAAAGGGAGTAATTAACAAGAGACTATGGATGGAACCAAAGTGTCATTGGCTTTGGTAGTCAGACTAAATGGATAACTGATGGAAGGCTATGGACTATGGCTACGCCTATGCTTGTGCACCACACGTGGTCCAAATTAAAATGAACTCACTGCCAGACAATTGCCTGGGAAATTAGAGGGAGGTGTGAGACTGTCACATTTGCATGTACTGACATGAAGTGTTTTTTAGAGTTTTTATCCCTTACCCGTACACTAATTGTGAGTCATAATCCAAAACGAAGTGATATAACCTTGTGTTTTCCCTAATAAAACTTATCTAAGACACCTAGATGATATACAAGTCACCTTTTAAGTCTTCCCTGAGTGTTTTCCCGGGTTTTGTTCGTACCCAAAAAACTAACTACATTTTGGCGCCGCTGCCGGGGAAGGCTTCGGTCGATTTAAGTCTAGGTAGATAAGTCTGTTAGGAAAAACTGATAGGCTTGGATTTTGAATAAGGAATTTAAATTAAAATCTTTGGGTGATTCAAGAAAGTAAAGAAACAAGTTGATAGTTGTTTCTGAAACTTTTTCACAATCCTAAAGTATTAATTTGAATTCGCAGTTATATCAAAAACCAAATGCCTAGAGATACAACCACATGGCTTATTTATGGATGAACCTAAAATATGGAAATCTAGAGGTCATCGTAATTCTTTAAATTACCCTTTAAAATATACACCCTTTGGACTTTCCGAGAGTACCTCGGGAGAGTTAAACCTTGTCGGCTTCGAGGAAGCCGTTGAGAGAATTGTCAAGCGAGTTTGTAATTGTCATCTAGAAACATCAACTGACTCGTTATGTGAAAAGAAACAAATTGAGAGTGCCTGTCAAACGGAATCATATCCTCAAATAGTGTGTGGGACTTGCAAAGGTCTAGGACATTACTCGACGGATTGTGAATTGAACAAGCTTAAGTCTAAAGCTAAAAGTGTGGGAAGGTGGCAATCAAAAGTGTCAACCCATACAGTTGGGACACAAACTGACGCTTTATGAGCGTGTTGCTCATAACGCTAATGTGTCAGTTTCCAAAATGTGGCCGTGGGAGCTTAACCCACAAGGGTTGAGCACCCTTGATAGTGAGTTATACAAAGGGCCACATTTGTTTACAACTTTATATCGTTTTTATAAAGCATCATTTTGGGGAGTTGGTATCCACATTGGACCAAACCACCCAATCTATCCCAAAGGATTTGTAGCTAACTTCCTTAATTTACCTACCCACCTTCAAGAGAAAATTTTGGCAAAGATTTGGAATAATGGTGAGGGTTTTAATGAAGTCATTATTAACAAAGGTTATCCGAGATTGAGAGTTGACTTGAGATTCTTGTTTCTCGTTTATAGCCAACACAAAACTGAAAACTTCCCGATTAACAAATTTGGTTACGGTTGTTGAAGCGGAGGGCTTTTTACTAGCACTGACGCTCGTTTTTACTATGGACCTTTTGACCCTTGCGTAAGTGTCAATATACCAGACTTTTCCGATTCTTCACTTCAAGGCAAGAACTTTGTAAACTTTGCAAAATTGTTCTTGAATGGGAGAAGGCGGATTGTAAAACACGATCGGCAAGGTAGGACATAGGGGTTGTTTACGTATGATCCCATGCAACCTCCATACAGGAAACCGCACATGAAAGATCACACGCACAAACACCCTCAGTAAGAAAAGCAGCCAATGACAAGGCTAGAGAGGATCGTGCACTTGCTAGGGCTTATCAGAAGAAGAAAGTTGAAAGAAGAAATAGTTGGTTGAGGTCTGTCATTAAGTTGCAAAAAGAACAGTCTGACACTGAACCAAAGGTAGCAAGTCGAAACCCTACAGAACATAAAAGTCAAGAGGAGACATTATCACCTCTTAAACCTCAACAACTTTATTTTGGTTCAACTTCAGATAGTTCCCAAGTAGTGACACCTCAACACCCCTTACTTCCTTCTTATTCGACACCTCCACCCTTACCAACCCCAATAGTAATACAACCTTTTATACCACTACCTTTACCGTTACCAGCACCCCCAGTTATAATGGCTAATATACTTGGTGCCCCAAGAATTCACAATATAGTACATATACCTTATTTCCTTGGGAGACCAGGATCAGATCCTGATACTCATGTAGCAAAGTTTGAAATTACATGCCAGGCTAATGATGTCCCGGCTGCTAAATTTCAAGAAGTATTTGTTGCGTCACTGCAAGAGGATGCCTTTGCATGGTATCAGAGACAACCCGCATTTGCTAATTGGAATGCATTGAAGAATGCATTCCTGGCTCACTTTAGGCCTTTAGGCTTTGCCACGAGTCTAAAAGAAAAATTGCGAACTATTAGAATGGGCATCAACGAGAGAGTTGATAACTATTATGGCAGGATGCAAGATATCTTGCAACGTATGGGAAATCATCAAATCCCAGATGATTTCCTTATGAGCATATTTATCGGTGGTTTATATCCGATGGAGTTGAGAACTTATGTTAAGGAAGGAGCCACCGCTACATATGCACAAGCTTACGCGAGAGCAAAAACTTGGGAGGAATGTAGATTGGAAAATGAATTGGTACTCTACACTGATAATACTTATTCCAATAACCCCATACCTTCACATTCGGGAATTTTTCCCATCACTGAGAATAATCAGTATTATGTCACAGATGCACCGTATGTGCGAAACCCCATTGCACAGTTGTATACACAACCGGCAGTTAACAAGGCTCCTCAACAGGATCCCACGAGTGATAAATACGATAATGCTATATGGAATCTGACAAAACAATTGTCAGAATTGTCAGTCAAGGTAGCCAATAATAGACCTAAGAGACCTCAACCCACAGAAGAGCGACATAACGTGTGGTGTCATAACTGTAAAGGTCAAGGACACCTTGCTAACGAGTGCCCTACCCCAAAAGGGTTTAGAACCAAATGTATATTTTGTGGAGGGAATCACGCAGCCAATAATGTTGGAACCTTAAGCAACAAAAGGTTGTGAATCAGGTCGAGAGTGGTCAATCTCGTCCTTGGCAACAAGAGCGAAATGCACCAGGACCCAATGCCAGTTACAATCCTAAAAGGAATTTTAGCCGTCGTCCCGTACCCTTGAATTTTCAGGGATGTTCCAACTGGAATACACGGAATAATTCTTCTAATTGGAACGGAACCCCCTCCTATAATCAAAATTATCAGAGGTTTGATTCAAACCCTGAGGATTCAAGGAAATATCCTGTGTGTTATAGATGTAAGGAACTAGGTCATTATGCCAACAATTGTCCAAATCCTAAGAAACCACAGGATTATGTTCTTTTGTGTGGTAACTGCAAGACGGCAGGACACCCCACAGATGAGTGTCTCCATCCTAAGAAGGATTACCCTCCCAATGAGAGAGATTGGAAGAAGGGAAAACGTGTGAGAATCCAAGATCCAGATGATGAGGAGGAAGCTGCTAGAAATGTGAACCACATTCAACATTTTTCTACCCCATCATCAAGGGAACAGAAGGTCAACGCTGTAATAACTAGATCTAAGGCCCCACAAACACCTTATCCAATTATTGATGAAAATAGTAGCGAGCCGAGTGCTGAGGAACTACGAGATGATATACATGAAAATGATCCAAAAAACAAATTATTGGTGGAACCTAATGCGGTGCCTAGGGCTAATCTCATACCCACGGTACCGCCAAGGGTCGAACTGGTCCAGCCAGTACCTATATCTTTTCCGCCACTTCCGACACCTCCAACACCTCCAAGACCATATACTATCTTGGAGAGGACATCACCATCAACTATCCCACAAAGTAGACTTACGGAAGTCAAGTCCAAACCTTTACCTTATCAAACCCCGCATGTAAGGAATTTAAAGTCCAAAGCAAGTTCAAGGCAACCTCGAACAATGGAATTAGCTAAAGGACTTCAACAGTATGACATCATGAAAGACTTAGATAATCTACGTCCTCAAATTACGATGAGGCAACTATTGGCGATTGCACCTCAATGTCGTACCACACTTGGTTCGGCCATGATCCGCAAAAGAGCTAAAGTGGTAGAAGTTAATGACGTGACCCTTAATCAAGATCATGGCGCACCAGCAGTGGATGTAATAATTGATGGAGTCATGGTGGCTGGATTTCAGGTTGATACCGGTTCCAGTGCCAATCTTATGAGTATGGAAACAATGGAAGAATTAGGACTCACTAACATGGTTCCTACTTCTATCATTCTTAAAATGGCCGATCATACACGTACTAAGCCCTTAGGTCAATTACCACAAGTACCAGTCCAAATTGCGGGTCGGGAATACAAAATTGATTTTGTTGTATTCCGGACCACAGATGCTATACAACCTATACCGGGAATATTGGGAAGACCGTGGTTGATCATAGCAGAAGCCAAAGAGGATTGGGGTAAAGGTACCCTAACATTAGGCAAAGGCAAGGATAAAATGGTCTTACCTTTGTTTCCTACCCGATACCAAGGAGAAACTCAGGATGAGGGAACTGAATTCACAACTGATGGATATGAGACCGAGTCGGATGATACTCCAATTCAGGCTATTCATAATATGGGTAGACACCAGAGAGCATATAATCCAATAGGGATAGGAGAATATTTCATCTCTATGAAGGATGATGATTATGATAATGCCATTTTGAGTTGGCAGAATTCTTGTCCAGTTAATAATGTTACCACGGTTGCTGAACCACAACCTCAGGGTAAAACCTTATTAACACCTAACCCTAAGAAACAATCTACCCCATTAAAAGAACTTGAGAGTAAATTACCATCTTTTGAGGAAGAATGGGAGGATGCCATGTTCTCTTATAACGCACCCATCAAGAGTTATGTGTCTAAAGATGTTTACAAAGAAATGAATTTAGGAACCAAAGAGGTTCCTAAGATCATTAAAGTACATGAGAAATTATCCAAGACTGAATGGTAGTATTGGTATAATTTCTTCAAAAGAAATATTAAAGTATTTGCGTGGACTTATAAAGATTTGCGAGGGGTCCCTCCTGAAGTATGTGAACACAAGATAGTACTTGAGGAAGGAACTGCCCCCGTAAGACAAAAACAATACCGCATGAATCCCAAATATTCTCTAATGGTCAAAGAAGAAATAGACAAACTTCTTGAGGCAGGATTCATATATAAAGTACCTTACAGTGAATGGGTATCCCCTATTGTCGTAGTTCCAAAAAAGAATGGAAAACTAAGGATATGCCAAGACTTTAGGAAATTAAATAGTGTCACCAGGAAAGATTATTTCCCTCTACCTTTCACTGACACTATGTTAGATGGGGTAGCCGGGTATAAACGCTACTCTTTCATGGATGGATTTTCAGGGTACAATCAAATTCAAATTTTTAAACCACATCGTTGGTATACCACTTTCACCACTGACTGGGGTACTTTTGCTTATATAGTGATGCCATTTGGATTATGTAATGCCCCAGCTACTTTTCAACGTGTCATGACCGAACCTTTCAAGACTATCTTTGTAAATTTATGGAAATATTCTTGGATGACTTTGCAGTTTTTGGTGACGATAAGCATCATGCTGATTATCTCCAAAAATGTTTTGATAAATGTATGGAATTTGGTATTTCCATCAACGCCGCTAAGTCAGTCTTTTTAGTACCATTTGGAAGGTTAGTAGGACACATTGTATCTGAACAAGGAATAGCTACTGATCCTGATAAAATTGCAAATATTGTGTCTTTACCGATTCCTACCACTATCACTGAGGTCAAAGGATTCCTGGCACATACAGGTTATTATAGACGATTTATTTTCCGATATGCAATAATCGCAATGCCCTTGACATAACTGCTTAAGAAAGGTGACGAGGCTCCAGTTTGGACTTCTGCATGCACTCATGCCTTTAACACACTAAAAAGAAAATTAGTGTCAGCTCCAATCCTTATACCCCCTAATTGGGACAAAGATTTTCACATATTTGTTGATGCATCCAATGTAGCAATTGGATCGGTTCTCAGTCAGAAAGACGAAAATGGACATGACCATCCTATTTACTTTGCTAGTCGTCAGTTGGTGCAAGCTGAGCAAAATTATACTGTCACGAAACGTGAGGCTTTAGGAATGATATTTTCAGTCCAGAAGTTCCGGCATTATTTCTTGGGGAATAAATTTGTATTCCACGTAGATCATGATGCATTGAAATATATGATTAACAAACCTTAGTTGAGTGGAAGAATCGCGAGATGGGTGTTCCTTTTGTAAGAATTCAACTTCACAGTTGAAGTTAGACCTGGCAAAAGTCATGACAATGTTGACCATCTTTCGAGATTAAACGAGGAATCTGGATCTGAACCCATTGATGATTCATTTCCAGACGCCCAATTGTTTTACATTGATGTGATCTCTCATGAGTATGCGGAAATAATTGAATACCTACAAAGTAACAAATTTCCTATGGACTTTACTGAGAAACAAAAGAGTCGATTGATTTTTAAAGCCGTGTCTTACACCATTATTGCTGACACCTTATACAAGAAAGGGAAGGATGATGTTTTAAGACGTTGTGTCACTAGTTCAGAAATCCCTTTGATTTTAAAATAATGTCACGATAATATGGCCGGAGGTCATTTTGCATGAGATGTCACGGCTAGAAAAATATTGCAAAGTGGTTATTGGTGGCCTACCATTTTTGCTGATTGTATGACATACACTGGACAATATGACGTTTGTCAGCGAATAGGAAAACCAACGGACTCGTCAGCAATGCCACTGACCCCAATACTCGCCTTAGCACCATTTGAAAAGTGGGGAATTGATTTTGTTGGACCTATAAACCCTCCCAGTCATCATGGGAGATATCAGTACATTTTGGTGGCCACAGACTACGTCACTAAATGGGCGGAGGCTGAAGCTACTAGAAAAGACGATAAACATGTCGTAGCAAAGTTTATGCGAGAAAAAATATTATCACGTTATGGGTGTCCGAAAGAATTAGTGAGTAATCGAGGGATATAGAGACACGAGATATGTCATAACTACCACAATAATCCCACTAGCACATATCTCTATTAATGAATGTAACCCAGAAAATGACATCGAAACCAACTCCGATACTATCCAAATACAATTTGACGTCGCTCACATATACGAAGATAATGGTAGGCACCTCATCACCATCCCGAAAACCAGACTAATGTGGTTATGGAAACAATACCAATTGGCAAAAAATACCACACATGGTCTAGAACCGCCCACCCAATCTTTCGAAACCGAAATTGTTTGGTTATATCAAAGATACAAATACCGAATTCCGAAAAATGACCCACTCAAACGTGCCCAATATACAATACCAACCCCAATATTAGATCTCCTAATAACCACATTCAATATCAACCAGTCATACTTCTCATCCCCAGTGACATGCCCCACGCAACTCACCCAATTCTACTCGTCATTCTCACGTGACATAATATTTGGATCCTTAGGGAAAGCATTTGACCACAAATGGCAAGGAATAGGATACGCTCACCCCCACAACGCAACAGACTTACAACAAGCCATTCACTGGGCTCGCATGGCGGCCCAAAATGATCCATATACAATCACTATACTTATATCTCCGGATACCGACTGGTACAAAAACCCAAACCCGTACATAGGTCCATTCATGGACACACACATCATTGCCCACTTTGCAGCCGATACGATTACATATGAAGAACCCACAATACCTCCCAAACTCAATATTATAAGAAAAAAACCGTCTACCCTACAAATATTTTGTATCCACCACCAAAACAATAACATAGGCACCTATGAACAAATGAAATTACTAAAGGACATAGCAGACAATCTCCAAATATTACAAAGCCACACCCAAATTGCACCACCCACCCCTTCAAACATCACAATGAACTCTAGTAAAAAATGGTCTAAATCAAATTACCCAAATATACCCCCAAACAATAACATCCCCACCCCACAACTCCCAAACTACCAAACAAACCTACCACTAAAATTCCACCCCTAATTCAGCTACTACACTGGTGGCTCCTTGATGAAACCCAAAGAAATAGCCCTTGGGGAATGGAGAAGAGAAAGAGTTGGATATGATATCTACAGTCCCAAAGGGCTAAACATCGCCAATAGATTACATAGACATCAAAACATATTACGAGCAGAAATGATTGCTATACACGAAACACTAAGCATTATCAACACACAATATCCCAACGAACCCGCATTTATATTCACAGACAGTCTAAATGTATTATACCTATTTAACACTCAAATTAAACACCCCACACTGCATAATAGTCACCCAGACCAAACCACACTAGCCTCCATGGTAAAAATTCTTCAAAAAATGACACAACCAATTACACTATACAAAGTTAGAGCACACGTCAACATTGACGGCAATGAAAAAGCAGACAAACTAGCAAAAGAAGGATTAAAATTAGAGCACAGAATTGCCGCCCACCCATACGAACATGCCCACGCCACCCCTTACTATTACCAAAAAGACGTATGGGCCTCAATGGAAGACGTTCCGGACAAAGGCCCAGTTAGATTCCTAGAAAAACAAATTAAAAAATATGATAGGGAAACGAACCTAGCAATCATGGCCACACAAACCCCCAACACCCGTAAATGGATAGAAAACATAGATATAGACAACGAGTTGTCGAACGAATTCTGGACAAATCCCGCTATCACCGACAAACAAAAATCATGCCTCATCAAATTCCGCACAGGAACCTACATGGGTAATGCGAGAAAACAAATGTTTTTTGGCCACCAAAGATTTCCCACTATCACGTGCCCCATATTCAACTCAAATGAACCAGATACATGGATACATGTAAACACCAACATATACACTCACTTAGAGTTAAAAGATATAACAAAGCAGTCGAAGAAATTAGGAAGCTCCTAATCTCATCAGAAAAATCCCGATGCTTTACTCTCATGAATGTTGGCACCTTCAATAACAACCCCCAAGAAAACACAATCCCCAATTGGCTACTCCCCTGCACATGTAGTACACAAAGATGTCACTGCAACGCAAGATTTAGACCTGATATCCTCTGTGTTAAAGGACTACCATATCAAAATGCCCCTCCCAGCGATGTCGACCCTAACCTTACCATACAATTCATTGAATTCACATACTGCAATGACAGATTCTCCCCATAAGCAATTGAAGCAAAAAATAACAAATACAACCCACTAATTGCTAGCATTGCTTCCAAAGGATGGAAAATCGAACCACTTATTGTCATCACTGCTGGTGCCAGAGCGACTGCCCACATCCCATCTATGAAAGCACTAGAGACCAACTTCAAAATACCTATGGCCACCATCAAAAATACTTTCAAAAATATTAACACCATTGCAATACAATATGCTATGTCTATTCTCCTCCATAAAAGGAGAATTGAAAACCACCAACCACTCCCCCAAAATCCAGACCCCCCATAACTCAGAACTTAAAAGTTAGGGTAAGGGGCAAGGGGTATTATATTAGGCGTAGTTTACATTACTGGTTTCTTGTATCTAAAGTGTCTACTCTCGAAAGGGGGGAGTAGATCTTCTCCTTCATACCTCTGTCCTGTGGGCTTGGGATTGAAGGTAGATCGAACAGACACTTAATTCACGTCAGTCTCCTTCGGAGACCGAAGTTGTTATTATTATTAAGAAGAGCCATACATGAACACTCAACACAAGCACGAAAACAACTCAAAATCCCACCAATTGAAATAAAGAAACTCATGAAGAAAATCCACCGAATATCCATAAAATAAATTACATACCTAATATTAAACAAGAGAAAGCTAGACACCAAACAAGCCCATGTGGAACACCCTTGGAGGTACCCCCCACCATCAGAACGGATGGAAGTAACCTTAACTTGAAGTTTGGTAAAACACGATCAAGTTAAGGAAGAACGGGTTCCCATTCACGTCAGTGGCACAAATACACTGATGTTGCTTTATATTCAAAATCATGGTGTAGAATTTACATTTAATTTTGGTTGATGATTTAGAATGAAAGGTTTATGAATTTAGGGTATTGTAATACATGACATATCTCCTCAAATTATATATTATATATTATACACATATATATATATATTGCTATGCAGTTTATATTGTAAGTTTACAAAGATTTTTCAAAATACTATTTAATATTATATTAAGAGCGATTTGTGGATATTGGGTCATGGATATTATGAGAGCAAATCTTTTTTTGGCAAATAAGGAGAATGGGGTTTAAATTTCGAGACCCATGTGCCTATTTAGTGTGAAATTTTCAAATCCAAGTGCTCATAGGGCTTTGTATTCTCAACCCCCTACAGTTCGGGGTGAATCTTCAGACCCTCATGTTCATGTGATTTTTGAGATTTTTTTGCTCGGAAGTATGAATTTTCACAAAGATCATATGCTTTTACTTTATGTATATAGGATTATTTATATAATTAAATTTCTTCATAGGATCTTTTGTCTATATGTGGAGTTGAGGGTTTATGGGATCTACATTTTTTAAACACCCTATGCCCATGAGGTTTGATTTTTGAAACCTATGATTACATTGGTTTATAGGGTATAAGGGTGGGTTTCATAGGGTCCAAACTACACGATTGTGGGTTTCATGGAGGTCTAATTTGTTTGCTATGAACCTCTTAGAGAGAACAAGGGAAATATTTGAATTGTCATAGATCCACAATCATGAGCTACTGCCATAGCATGTAATAAAATCCACAAACTCAATTGTCATATATGGAATACAATAATTTTAACTTAGAGCTCCACCATAGCTCATTCTCCAACCCATAAGGAGAATAAGAAGATGCCTTCTTCCCTCTCCATGAGCTAAGTTCTTAGACTATAGATCATTTTCTTTTACTTTCTATTATAAGATATGCAGTATATATTTTTGAAATCTAGAGTTGTGGATTCATGGGGTCTAAATTTTATGACCTCTATGATGGTGGTTTCATGACAATTTTAGGCCTATATGATGGTGGGTCTCATGGGGTTTGAATGTTTAGACCCGTGCTTTCCACATATATCCATTTCAAAACGTGAGCGTGAAGAGGGTTGTAGGTAGCATATTGCACTTTTAGATGTTGTCGATGGGGTGTCATTGGCTAGGGCCACTTCACACACGAGCCAAAAGTTGTGACATGAAATTATGAGAGCCCAAAAGAAGTGTCAAAGGCCGTTTCAAGACACTTCCAAAAATCATGTAGAGTGGTTACGTGACCTCATTGTAGTGTGAGTCATATATCATCGGGCCCTCAACCAAATGCTATTTCAGTGAAATTTCTATTCACGTGGGGTCATGACATATGATAAAATAGAATGTTTCAATAGTTGTGAGATTTTGGAGTGCCATGGTCTCCCAATTTTGTATTATGGCTAGTACCTTCAAGAGGTGGTTTTTGAAAATAGTCCACGTGACCATGAAATGTGATCCATTTGATGCCATGTAGGAATGCATGTAGACTTTATGTCCATCTTGCATTCACTTCCTCCGTTGGTCCCTCAAACGAAGTGTGGAGCGAACTTGGACCGGTTTGCTTTTTCCACCAATGAGAGTGCTTGAATTGTTATGGTCACGGGCCCGCAGTCTCGTGTGTGGAGAGGCCCTTTAGACTTGTCCTGTGGACAGAGCCAACAAACATCAAGTGTCAAGAAGAAGAAGAAGAAGAAGACTCGTCAAGCTTGCTCCGTCAGCCCAGGTTCGGGACCAATTAGGGTTTTTTGTTGCAGAGGGGGAGCAAGCTATGGCGTTCAAGTTGGGGTCGCTCAACCTCAACGCTGTAGCTCAGGTTCACACGATCCCTCGCTTTTACAAAATGAATGTGGTGGCCAAGGCATTGGATGTGCGGATGGCATGAATTTGTGAGGTTTCTAGGTTTGGGAGGATTGGGGTTTCTAAAATTTGACATCGAGGGGATGTGGTTGCAGGGTGTGGGCGGACTTGTCTTTGGGAGCGGCAATCGATCCCCCGAGGAAGATGACGGGTGCGTGCACTCTTTTTGGATGACTTGTTCATGTGCTTAAAGGATTTTCTTCAACTTTTTTGTAGCTTTATTGCTTATGGCAGGTAATTGAGTGTGGAAGAGGAGATATGTTTCGGATGGCATTCTTTTGAATGTATTTGTATCTTAGGAATCTGGAAGAGATGGCTCTGAATTATGATGTTAATGCTTCATGTGTTAGTTGTTTTAAGTCTACATGTGATCGCGAAACGGGCATCACAAGAATTGGAGGGAACTTGAAGAATATTTCCTCCTTTCACAGGACAATCTCCCCCAAGAGCGAGCAAGCAAGCCCCTAGCTTCCCACATGGTTGGTTGAAAATATTCGGATCACCCGGATACCCCACTATGATTGGGTGTGGACTATAGGTGGTAGGGTGAACCGGTAATCTATCAAGTACTAGGAATGTCACGCATCCAAGTGATATTCTGGCCTTAGGTGGCTTAGATTAGTAATTAACTGCAATTATGCGGAAGTGGTGGTGAAAATTGCGATGGGACTTGTGATGTCTTGCACATGTATGAGATGCTGGTTAGGGTTGTGAATTTGGGGTGGGTTTTGCGTGCGGGGCTGCTGCAGAGGGGTTGAGGAGCTTCTGGAGCGAATTAGCAATGGTAAACTTGCAGATGATCGCCGCAGTGCTATGGCTGAGCTGGAGGCTGCCGTGGCAGAAAACCGGGCTGCAAAGCTTGCATTCGGGTCAATGGGTAAGCAATACCCTCTCTGATAGCATATTGACTCGACATGCTATATGATGTCAGGGTCTTTTTAAAGTATCAGTGGTTTTGTGATTTATGAGGATCATGGGTATTGTTTCAGGTGAATGCTGCTTTGCTGAAGACCCTTTCTTTGTGAACAGGGTTTCCTATACTCATGGCGGTCTTCAGAGAGGATCGGGAAGACTTAGAAATGGTGGGCAGCTTCGCACCTCGGTTTCGACATCCTTGACAACTATCGCATTGTTTCATAATCCTCTGGCAGAGAACTAGTTGCGAAGGAATTGCACTCTGAAGTGAAATATTCTGAATTACATTTAGAAATCTACCAACATTTTGTGGAGTTTGGAGTTTGGTTTATTTTGTTGACCTTTTCTGTATTTGTTGTAGAGAGCTTGTCTAAAATTGGTTATATCTCTGCAGGTGAGGGGTGCACTGGAGACACTATTGCATGCCCTAACAACAGAGGATCCTATGCGTGAGGAACGCGGTCAAGTTCAAGCCGGCATGGTGAACTCAGAGTTGCTTGCCCGGGAGCCTGACAGTATCGCTCTTATCCTGAGTCTTTTGGTATGATCTATAAATCACCCATTGTGTATCTTGGAAGTTATTGGTTATGTTGTGGAAATCATATTAAAGTTGAGATGCGGTGGTCAATATTTGCATACGAAAAGGTTAGCCTTTCAGAATGATTCTGTTCATAATGGCAAGGCTCATTTTCATGCAGGATGACACGGACTTTTATGTGCGGTACCATACCCTGCAGCTATTGACCGCCCTGCTCACAAACTGCCCTTCCAGGTGTTACACCAGTGAAATCTATAGAGCTGCATTACAGACTGACTTGAGACTTCCATTGGTTAATTCTGATTGATCAATTTTACGTTTTTAGAGGAGAGTGTGATTAAGGGCTAGAGAGTTGTGTATGACACTGCTGTAGTTTAGAGTTCTATGTTACAGATGAATGGAGTTTGTGGATGAATGGTTATGGGTTGGATGTGGCAAAGGCTGCAGGATGTCATACTGTCAATACCTCAAGGCATCACCCGCATCATGGATATGATGCAGGAGCGTGAGGTATGTTGATTTCTGTCTATGTTGAACTGAGTAGGATAGGTCTGTGCAGAGCCTATGATTGGTTGTCCCTATGATGGTAAATCAAAAAGTCTATCGTTCCAATTACCGAATCTTGTGTTGGATAAGAAGAGACATCTGAGGGACTTCTAACCACATAGACTGAGCTTCTGGATTGTTACTTAGAGCACCATCTTGTATAACCCCCCTGAACCCCACAGGCTATGGACAAAAGTTGTTCATGACTGATTGTAGTCTCAACCTTGATCCCACCACCATTCCTGACATATTCTTAAAACACGGAGCTCTACATTACTGATTAAATTTCAATTCAAGTCTTTGTACTGAAAGGCATCCTAGTTGTTATGTAGGGCTGTCATCCAAGGTTTCCCTTGATGTCATAGTAACTTCCTTTATGTGGTCATATATCAGCTGTGGTGTGAAAGTTATATCAGATGTCATGTACATGGAGTCAGTCCTCAGTGCATCTTCAAGCTCCCATTTGTTGATTCTAATGCAGGTCATACGAAACGAATCGCTCATAGTGCTGGCCTATCTTACACGATCTGCAGAGGTATAGGTTTTTCCCTTCAGTTTAAGTTTTGCAAGCTCACATCATCTTTATGGAATCAGATAGGTTGCTTACAGGGGTTTAATCTCATCAACTCAACTCATCCCATTTTAAAGATTCCAGGAGGATCTGCATCCATTCTGACAACTCTATCTTGGTATGCCAAAGCAGGAAATACAGAAGATTGTTGTTTTTGAAGGTGCTTTTGATCGTATTTTCAACATCATACGGGAAGAAGGAGGCTCTGAAGGGGGTATTATTGTACAGGTATGTCTTGTGCAAATTCTTTCAGGATAATCTTAAGTGAATGCTAGCTATGGTTGTCTGGAAACTAAAACGCCTGTGGCTTAGTGGATAGGCTCTTGGCACTTTTCCAAATGCTTGACAAGCTTTAATGTACTCATGACATACTGATGCTACACAACTTCAGTGGGGATTGCTGGGTGCACTAGTGATTCAAAAAACATGAGGGGCTCACACTTGGGAAGGTCCGGGGTATCACATTTTGCTGAGAGCCAGTCAGGTGTCAAGGAACCCCTTTTCAATGGAGGTAGAATCTGGAAAATATTAAAGATGAGCAGCAAAAGCCATCTGCAGCAGAGAGGCTATGAATAAGTGAACCCATTGGCAGAAAAAGTCCACCTACAGTTGATACCCAGAATTGTTTTCTCTTGCAGATACCTGGGTAGAAGAGAGGGACCCATATTCAGTATGTCATGTAGTTTTTTGTGATACTCTATCTCTTCAAGGTCGATTGTGTATAGGTTTTTCTCTTGCTCAATGATGTGTTTGTTCTTTCTTTTAAATATTACATTTTCTTTCCTGCAGGACTGTTTGGAGCTTCTTAATAACCTCTTACGGAATAATCCCTCCAATCAGGTGTGTTAACTTCTTGTTCTGCAGTGTGTTTGATCATGACAGCAGATTCAGTTGTATTCATGCTGGTTGAGAGCTTGGTGTGGATCAAGTTTCAAAGTGAATCACATTTACAGTGGGAAACTTTACCAGCCAGATGTGATTTAAGAGACTCCCCAAATCACTTCTAAGTGGTCATTATATTGGTGGTATGCAGATATTTCTGAGAGAAGCACTGGGATTACAGTCTGTGGCACAACTCTTAAAGCTGCGGAAAGGAAGCGCAGATGGCTTCACAGAGCAAAAGGTGATCATTCACCAACTATGCTCTTGATATTGCATCTTGGGAGGTTGTGATGCAGTTCTCTTTGATAAAAAGCTAATTTCACTCTATATCCAAGTAGGTGAATATTATGAAGTTTAAATTTGTGGAATTGATCTTTGAGGCATCAGCATTGTCTTGGATGTGACTGAATTTCTGGTTTGTAACTATTAAATTCAGATTTTCTAAGACTACTTCATACATATAGATGATGGTGCATATGGTACATATCACTAATAATGTGCTGGGTATGCATTTGAGGGAGACAGTCAGTGAATCTGCTCTGTGCGCTGGAGACTGTTGCACTTCTGTTGGCAGGTGGTCCTGATGCCAAGCCTGGGAAAGATGCAAACGTTGTTGCAAATCAGACTATGTTTGCTCAGGTTCTCATTTTTTCATTCTTTTTCATTTTTTTAAATGTCTCTAGTAGATCTGTTTGGGGATAACGGTGTGCACAAAAGTGTGTATTATGATTTGGTTGATATAAATGGCATGCATTGAGTCCACTTGACCAATTCAAGTTGCCAAGATGTGATTACTATATATGGTGTGTTGAGAGCTGCATATGTGGCAGCTGGCTTGCTAGTTTTCCAGGAAGTAATACTGGATAATTGATTTTCTTAATGTTTAACACGATAAGTGTATTAACGGTTAATTAGTTTACTGAATCTTTTTCAAACTTGGAGATGGCTGCTGTATATGTCTGGGTGAAGACATGGATTCTTCAGACTACACGATGTTATAGTCTTCTAATACATGTGGGTGGTTTGTTGACTTGTAGAATAAGCTACTGGACATTTTATTGGCACTTTCTGTGGAAGGTCGTGTTTCTGCTGTTGCCATTCGCTGTTCGGTATGGCCAATGCATCACAACCTATTAAGTTAGATTTACTTGGAAACACACATACTTTAATATTGGCCTCTTTAAATTTGTTGTCAAAACTATCTTTCAATGGTGATGTAACGTTGTTTTTTCTGAAATTGTTGCTTAGTTTTCAGAAGTCAGAAATCAGGATGTTTTTGTGTTGTAAGATATTGTCTTTATTTTTGTCAGAAAGGTGTGGCTCTTATTGAGCCTACATTCAATTTTTTAGGCACTCTATTTATTTTGGTTAGAGACCTGTGCTGAAAACTTGAGCTGTTTGTGGCAGGCTCTCCGGTGTGTGGGCGATTTAGTTGTGGGACACCCCGGAAACCAAGAACTTCTTGGCAGTAAACTTATAGGGGAAGATACTGATGCAGAGCCAGCATTGAACTGTGTTCTACGGGCCTTATTGACCACCACCATTTTGAGCGAGTGTATAGCAGCTGAATATGTTTTCAAGTGCTTCTGTGAGGTGGCTCTCCTGATTAGTGACTTGTCTCTGCAGTTCAACCTTGGGCAGATTACTCACTGTCTCATTGGTTACTCTATTATGCTTGCTTATGTTGCTTGCTTAGTTCTGTAGATTCAGCTTTAAAGTTCCTGCCATCAAGTCTCTTAAAGTTATTGGTTTGACAGCCATACTTTAGGGTTTCCCTTTTGCTATTTGACTCATGAACTATGTTATAGGTCCTAGTCAATATAAGGTTAAGTACCTATAATGCTACCTATTCTCACAGGAGCCTGTTGTACAATCACAGGGAAATCCAGATGGACAGACCTTACTGGCTTCCACTATCACACCAATGCCACAATCTAATTTGGGAAGCCACAGTTGGGCAGCTGGGCACTCAAATCAGCTATCTTTTGGCAGGTCAAAATTAAACTGCAAATGTTTTGCCTTACAAGGGATATTTATTGTGTTGTTTTGTTGGTCTGAGAGTTCTTTGACAAATTGCAGTCTGTCTCTAACATAAGTGGATTGGGTTGCAGTATGCTTGTGCAGGCTCTTATCTCAAGTGATGGACACCATGATCTTGAGGTTTGTGCTTCTTCCCTGACCATGTAGTAAAGGGCGGGTCAATTGTAGGTGGTTGCATAAATTATCATCTATATATCATCATTATCATCATCGCCTTGCATCTTTTCTGTATCTTTATTCAAGCTAGTGTTCACAAGTGAAGGGGCTAATTCCAGAATTCCACTCTCCATGTTACAGGCTAGCTGTCGAGCAGCAAGTGTGTTATCACACATTCTTAAGAACAATGTTCAGTGCAAGGAGCGGGTATGTCTCCTGGTCTTCTTCATCATTTTCCTGTCCTCTGTACTTGCTGAAGTGCCTGGGTAGCTTTTATGTACTCAATTTCCTCCATGTACATATGTAGGCATGATGTGTGATTGAGTGATCAATTTTGAGGCAGCCACCAATTAATAGAGTAAAATATTTGATTTTCCATGACCTGTGTCGACAAGATTTTGTAGACGAGATCATTTGACCTTTGTCTGTGTCTTGTCAATCAGGTATTGAAAATCCAGCTTGAAATCCCGACATCATCCCTGTCTCCCCCGGAGCTGTTGATGCCTCGTTGCATGAGATATCTTGCTGCTGCTGCACCAACTACTTCAAACCAACAAAATCCCGGTTCCATATGGCTGCAGCCTGTGTTCTTACGGCTACTCGTAACATGGGTTGTTGATTGCTCGGCTGCTGTGGCTGCATTGTTGGAGGCACCTGCTCATCTCCCCTTCTTAATTGAACTTATTGGAAGCACCGGATCCCCCGCAAGTGTACATGTTGCAGGACTAGCGGCAGTTTTGTTGGGTGCTTGCATTGTTTTCAATGCCGAGCAAGGCTCGAAGGAGTCTTCCACTGTTGTTGACTTAATCAGCCAACGAGTGGGGCTTACAAACTATTTCTCAAAGTGGGAAGAAATGGAGAAGAGTTCCCTCTTCTTGTCTGCTGCGTCGTCATCCAGGCTTCCTAAAGCTTTGACGAGGCTGACTGCGGCAGCAGCAGCGGCTGGGGATGGAATGGTTTCCGTCCCGTTGGACCAGCAACAGCAGGTCCAAACGTTTACGACTGGGAGCCAAGTGGAGCCTCTTGTTACAACGTTTTATGATGCAGACTTTGTCGCGTTTCTGAAACAGCTTGAGCCCATCATAAGGGACCGAGTTGTAGAAATCTTTTCGCAACCCAAGACGAGGGTCAATATTGACACAAAGGGGTTTGAGCAAAAGAAAGGGGAAAGTGATACTGAATACAGGCAGCGCCTGCGGACATTGTTGCAGACACAAGCTCAAGAGATTCAGGTTAGTTATGGTGTTTGTAATACCTTATTTTCTGAATTTCTGTTATTTGTTTTCCTGTTCCAGTGCTAGTTCTAGTTTGTGGTTTGGTGTGTTGGATTATCTATTTATCAAGAGATTCATTTAGCTGTTAGGTAAGCAGGTCATATTCAGTTGCTTACCTTAATCGACACCGATATTTTATTGTTGTGTGGTTAGGTGTGGATCTTAGAACGGACATCCACAAGACATTTGTTTGAAAGAGATTGGACTGCGTGTTCAAAAAGTGTCAACTATTCTAAGTAGTCAACATAATTGGGGGACCCTATACAATCATTTCAGAAAAAGGAGTATAAGATACTAGTACAAGCTCTGCAAAGTTTGAGTAAAATGGCTATTGCCACAATTCGGATTGGCTAATCATCTGGTACTAATTGCATGTTCAATATCTATCGAGAAGTGGGCCTATCAGAAGAGTATCCACCTACCTGATGGAAAATCTGCTTGGTAATCAATGGCTGTGTTGAATCTGCAGGCTCTTACAGAGAGGAACTCTGCTTTAGTAGGAGACCTCCTTACAAGCTCTAATGGGGAAGAGCCTCCAGTTGGGGATGAGAAGTCTCTGGTATCAAGTATCCGAGAAAAAAGCAAAGGTGCTGTTAATAGGGCTGAAGTGGAATCGCTCAGACAACAACTCGAAGTTGCTCAACAATGGCTCGAGGCAGTTCGGGAGGAGAAAAGTGAACTTGAAAGTGAGTATCTCCAATACAGGCAATTAGCAGCCGAAAAGGAAAATGACTTTAAGGGCCTCTCAGATGCATATAATGCTCTGGAACAAGAAAACGTGCGTCTCGATCAAGAACTCAAAAATTTGAGGGGTGGTGGTTCACAATCTGAGAGTGGGGTGGATTCTGGTCCTCGCTCTCATGATGAGCTTGAAGAAGCTCGGGAAGAAGGTAGGAAGGAAAGTGAAGGGGAGTTGAATGACTTGCTAGTTTGCTTAGGTCAAGAGGAAACCAAAGTTGAGCGGTTAAGTGCCCGATTGAAAGAACTTGGTGAAGATGTTGATAAACTACTCGAAGGTATTGGAGAGCCGGAGGGAGAAGTGGAAGATGATGGTGACGATGGTGAGGACTGATTCACTTTAATCAAAATAACGCTTCAAGCTGGTGATGCATCCAGAAGCTTGTGTTTGGCCGTGTTTGCTTGTGAATACTTTAGAGATTTACCCCCACCCAAGGGTCGTTTGTGAGGTACTTTGTGAAGAAACCGCAACAACCATTATTCTCTTGTTACCCAGAAGTTCTTGTGGTTTTGTCTATGTCATTTCTGCTTGGCCTTGCTTATTGGATGGTCATGCATGCAAGTTAAATTCTTAAAGGTGCAAAAGCCCCGACAGGCTTTTCGAATGTGTTTTTTTTTGGGGTATTTTATACCTACATGAATTGTAATTTTAGGCAATCTTGCCAACTACCTTTACATTCTATGTATTGCACTCTTCCGATTGATTTAAATATGTAAATGTATTTGATGGAGAACCAGATTCAAAAGAATGAATGTGTATCAATGTGCTATTCTTAGTTTTTTTCCCTTTTGGACGTAGTATGTCTGGACACCATTGTCGCACAGCATTGTTTTTTTGCTTGCTTCTTGTGAGATGATGTATTACACATAGATTGAAGCTCATGTTGAGAGTTACACATTAGTTTAATACTATTTGAATTGTTTATATATTGTGGAACTCAAAACTATGTACTGTTGCTGCAGAATTATGGACACCTAAATTAAGGGCACAGTGGCACAAATCATATGTTATGTTTTCCCTCAAAAAATAGCAATGAAGTGAAGGCATCATCTACTGCTGCAGGCTGATAGTAGGTTAGGTGGAAAATGTTTAAAAAAATCAAGTCTAATTTTTTTTGTAAATCACTTAGTCAAATGGCCTAAATGGAAAGAAAATAGTCATAAAATGTTTAAATATTAAGAAGTTTCTCAATACTCAATCTCTCATCCTTGTTTATGGAACAAATGACTTATTTGCCTCTACCCTTTAGGCATGTTTGCAAATTCTCAAACAACCTCTATTGAAGGCTCAACCTAAACTTCAAGGTTAACCCCTAAAGGACCGTAAGGCCCCCAGGGGGCTTTTGATTGTAGAAAAGTGCAAATTGGATGAGATTGTTCCAAAGAAGTCCAAATTTGTGGGGAGAGGACCCTGGTTGTTTTTGCGAGATGGATCCAATGGTCTTTTCCGATCAGAAAATGATGAAGGATTGGATTTTTGGCGAATTCTTTGAGTTTTCAGTTTTTAGGCCCAATCTCATTGCTTGGAGACTTCAGAGTCCCATATTTTTTTTTCCACAACTCAGAATTTGACGAAAAAAAATCCACATGAGGGTCATAATGTTCTTTACATGTGGTAAAATTTTTAGATGTTTTGGAGCACTTCTGAGCAATCTGATTCCAGCATAAGTACGAAGTACCCCCTGCCCGAACAATTTCCATCAATCTTCTCAACAGTGGCAATTTCTCAGAAATTGTGCGATCTTGTCGATCTTTTTTTCATAAACAAGCTCTCTAAGTCTTCTTTAGTTTCAACGGTGCCGATCGTGAAAATTACCCCACACTAATAAGAAATTGAGCTTGCTACAAGAGCTAATCAAGAAAACATGACCTAAGCTAAAACACCCCCGGTCCTTTAGGGGTTAACATCGTGTACTTAGCCGCCATGAATGAATGGAAAATAAGTCATAGTACATGGATTTGTATGTAGGATATGGTATATGCCTAAATAAATAACTATATTTATATATATTTGTCTATTTTTTCATGAATGTTTATACGAACTGTTTAAGCCTTTATTTAAATTAATTTATTATTGGGCATTTTTTGCCCAACCTGCTATCAACCTACAGTATACATGAAGGAGTTGCACTTTTGTTTGCGATTGGGAGATGGTTCCAGCCACGAAAAAAGGGCCTTGCCCCTCCCATTTGATTGAGTTGTGTTTTACTTATCTATATTTTGCATGTATCACTATATTTGTTAATTTGAGACTTTCTCTTGTCTCAAATTAATATATGGACCACAACAACATGGTCTAATGTTTGGGTCGTCCTACCTAAACCATCTTGATATGAGTTCTTAATTGGGTTCTTGATATGAACACCTGCTTCAAAGTATTTGCATCTTACAACATTCTCCAATATCTGTGTGATTTTATCCATGTTCTTATATTTGTAACTGTCTCAAAATGCCGAAAAAGTCCCAAATTAACGAATATAGTGATGTGGAGTTATGGCCTACCAAATGGAAAGGGAAGGTAAGTAGAAGAGTAGAAGCAGAAGCAAAGGCCAATGTATGCTCTTTATTGTGCATGTGGACATGTAAGCTCCATCGGCGCAAGCATGATGCTCATGTCTCAACTCTTACATATCGATTCAACCTCCTAGTTGGCATCCTTGTGATCACGATTGCATGTATTGATTCCTTTACACCATATCACTACACCGTTGATGGTATTTAGTGTCACTTACTATTCAAAATACTCAATGCTATAATTTTTAATAGAGAATCTAAGATTTTATTTTTGAATATTGTAGAACATAAATGACTTTACTTGATAAAGTTCTACATTCTTTATACAACATTATAGCATTGAGTAATTCCAAATAGCAAGTGATGCTAAATGATGTACTATTTTTGAAGTTGTATGGCGAGAGGGAATTACCACATGTGAGTGTACCTCTTATTTACCCAACATAAAAAACTTCTCATGATAGTTGACATTAGAACAAATTGCAGGATAAAGCAACTACTTTTCGTGATGAGGATTTAAGCTATCACGTTGCTAACTTAACTTAACACAAGCAACATCGGGAATAGGGAGATTGGGGAGCTTTTAGAATTGTCTTCACAAGAGCTTTATTCTCAAGAAGAGATTTACAGTATCATTAACATTCATTAATGTAAAATGATATATCCATTGTATTGGTTTTAAAATTTGAATATATACATTTTTTGAATGATATAGTCACCAAGCCAGTGTCCGGTGTGGGCCATCACTAGTGTGCACAAATGGCAAGTCCATTCTGTGCCACACTATGACATAAACAAGTGAGTGGAGATTCCAAGTGAATGGATTTGCCAAGACAATACTTTAATAAAGAATATCTAAGGCATTATAAGGTAGACTGTGCTTAAACCAACCATGTGGTTGGTTATAGCTATACATGGTTATGTTTATTAGTACATCAAGTATGAGATGCCTTACCATTTAGGAGTACATACTAATAATCAAAATAAGGGTGAAAACAAAAATATAATATGAATATCCAATGTTGGGTTCAGTAAGGCTCTCCCGCCCACTATGAGGTGGTTAGGTAGTCTTAGGCCAAGCTAAAAAACTGCCTACCATGCACCTACGATTAGAAGATAACTTGTCCATCATAACCATACATTGCAACTTGTTTATTGTGACTCATGATGAGAAAATGAATAAGGAAATCCTTTTGGCTCTTAACCAAAGGTTTCTTATTGTTGTTTTTGGACAATTGGCAACCAAAACTATCCATTCACAACCAAAATGATTCAGTTATGAATTTTTGTCCCATGAGTCACAACAGACAAGTCGCAACAAATTGCTATGATTACCACGTTTTCTCCCAGTGTACCTAGTAATGACTTAGATAATGCTTAGTATGACAAACATGTTAAGCACGTACAAACCTATCTTAATAAATATTGGCCCCACTCCTTTGTAGAGTTGGACAACCCATGATAGTATTAAGGCACCCATGATGCAGGGATAGGAGACTGCACCCCGAGTCTCTTTAAGAAAGGGTTTTTTGTCAGCATATGTGGCATTTCTTTTGTGGACCCATATTCTTCCAACATTGAGGTTTTAGGTGAGATCTTTAAAAAATATTTAGGCAAGGTGTTATCCCATGGAAAAGGTGGCACATGACCAAGATGAGTGTTACAAACAAACGTCCGTAAATGACAAAATGAATTGGAAATATTTTTATTCGGACATTTTTAGACATTATTCAAATAGTTTAAGCCCCATGGCTTCTCAATCCACTTTGAAGGATCAAGCCAATCAGAAAATTGACACAAAACTTTGTATCAATCTAAGAATTCAAACTCACCAAAGTGTTGGGAATAGTATGGATTTGTTGACCATTTTGTACGAAGCATCTATTTCATATTCTAAAAGAAGTGGGTTGAGTAGGAGAAAGTAACCATTTGAGACCCTTTATTTTCTTCAACTAGCCCACTTCTACTAGGATATGAAACATTCATTAGTACGAGATGATTGAGAATTCCAAATCAAGGTCATAGCCATTTTTGTCATGATTTCAAGAGCGCACATGAATATCTTATTCATTATCTAACAGAAGATTTTCATGTTCATTATTTGGTCATGTAAGTCCCTCCAATTATGTTGACTATTGAACATGGAGTAATTAATATATTTTGAACACAATGTCCAACCTCTTTTAAACACATGTCTTTTTGGTATCCACTCTAGGAGCCACACCAAACCACATAGGTGTCCGATTTAGAGAAGTAACCAAATTAGGCACGTCTACCTTAAGGTAGATATACAGAAAATGGTGAAAATAAGCTGATTTGGCGAGAAAGAGTGGGTTGAAATTTGTGCAATTTTTTTAAAAGATGGAGTAGAGGAAATGATGAGGAATGCAAGTTGTTTTGTAATTTTGTTCCATGTAAATAATAAGTTACAATTTCCCAAAGAGGCAAGTAAGTCAAATCCCCTATTTGTACACTAGAGTCTCCCTAATCTAAGCATCAATATACCCTATTCTGCATACGAATGCACACAAAACGGTCAACTCAATGGCAGCCCAAGTAATCGCAAGTGGTGTGAAACAACACCTATTTGGCCAATTAATGCATCCTTTTCAAGCCACCACTTATACAATTAGCAATTTTGGGTCCACACAAGAATCATTCTACCCCAAGTCTAGTGCATCAGTACATTGCTGTGTCTAATTAGTGTGGGTTCCCATTTGAAGTTACGTGTTTCTATAGCTTTTTACCAACATTATTGTTTTTTATCATAATCTTCAGAGTACATACTAACTACATTGAGTAAAAAATGATACTCTAAATATAATTTTATAGCAATGCATAACTCCAAATGATAACCCACACTAATTAGACAAAACAGTGTAGTGGTCATTTATCGTTTTCGGTTTTTCTACCTTTGTCCTTAACCGGCGGTGCGGCTTGTGGCCTTAAGACGATATTCCTCATGTGTGTCCATAGATGAGAATCATTACCTTCAGAACGACTTTCGTGACCGCTGATGTTATTCATCCAATCGAGGGGCCTGAGCTTCTCCTCCCGAAATGTGTTTGTCTTCCTTCCAGATTCTCCCAACAATCTTCGTACATTCTGCTGCTTCAGTGTTTAATCGATCAGATTTTCTGATGCAATATTTCCAGGTGATTACATCTTGTGGAAGCTCTCAGTTTTCATGGTATGCTGAATTTTTTTGTATACTATTGACCTAAGGTTTCAGGTTGGCATTCTATCAATCCTCTTTGAAGGGGCTAAGTTCAAAACACAGCATTGGCCCGTTTGTCTTGTTATTCAGAAGAATGAAATTCTTCGTTCCTATGCCTCAGTGGAGTTGATGTTTAGTTAAGTATTCTGGACTGCTTTTTACACTGGAAACTGCCATCAACAAGTGGACAGACACTTAATGAAGGCGTCTGCGATCCAAATTCTTCTATTAGGGTTCTAGTGATTTTTGGTTGAGCCTATCGGGGTTTGATTTTGATCTTTTTTCATCAAGTCAGAATCTCAATGACCTTATGATTTCTTTCTTTCAAATTGCAGAGAAGACCAAGGGAGACTCAAATGCGATTGCCATCAAAAGAATGTGGCCATGTGTTCGAATCCAAGATATTTCGATATGCTGAGTAAAAGGGGACTTCCTGGACCTGCCATAGTGGATTTGGTTGCTCTTCTGGAGGTTCCATGTAGAGCCTCATGCTAAAGAATTTCATCAGTGTTCTGCTCCAAGCTGCTAGTCCGTTTGCAACCTGTAAATTGCAATTCGGATGGCAGGTGGACAGGAGCTAGCAGTGAAGAGCAACTCCGGACCGCAGCAAAATGGTAACAGCAGCAGCCTCACGTCCACCTTGTGGGCATGTGGTGCGGCCAGCCAGGTATTTACATGACTTTCACCTAAAGCAGGACTTTCACTTTATTGTTGCGCTAGACATTGACACGATGTCTATTTATGTGTCTGCCTCTTCTCTATTTTTATGTTCATCATCTCACTCTGTCCTCAATTCATTGAAAACCTCAAATTCAACTAGGGTGTGGGCATGATATGCAGAGGGAGATCTCTTCTCTATTTTTATGTACATTATCTCTCTCTGTCCGTGATTCACTGAAAAATTTCAGTTTCAACTATCGTTTGGACATGATAGGCAGAGACAGTTCTCTCCTCTGTTATATGTTCATCATTCTTCTCTGTCCCCAATGTGCAGTAAACTTCCAAATTCAACTAAGGTTTTGATATCTAACTTTATTTTATTTTATTTTTATTGCATCATCTCTCCATGTTCCCAATGCACTGTAAGACTTCCGATATAACTAGGGTTTGGACTTTATCTCTGTTTGCATGTACATCATCTCCCTGGATCCCCAATTCAGTGTAAAATTACACTTCCAATCAGGGTTTGGGTTTCTCTCTCTGTTTTAATATGCATCATATCTCTCTGTTCCCAATTCCCTGTAAACTTCAGATTCAACTAAGGTTTAGACATGATGGGCAAATGAAGATCTCTTCCCTGTTTCTATGTCATCATTTCTCTCTGTTCCCAGCACACTGTAAAGTTTCAGATTCAACGAGGGTTTAGACATGATGGGCAAAGGGAGATCTCTTCTCTGTTTTTATGTACGTCATCACGTTATGTCATCAGGTCCCTTAATACCTCAAACTAAACTACGGTTTGAACATCAATTCTCTATTTTTATGTGCATCATCTCTCTCTATCCCCAAATCATTGTAAAATCTCACATTTAACTAGGGTTTGGAGATTTGTTTCAGCAAGATATTTCGGGATGCGATACTTGCTCTCTGGTTTCATGTGCATCATCTCTCTGTCCCCAATTCACTGTAAGGGTTCTGGTTCAACTTGAGGATGGACATTTATCTCTGCAACATTTGAAATTAGGATGCAAAACTTATGTGAGAATTCTATTTGGTGAAGGTGGTGGGAGCTGTGGTGTTACACAAGAGGGGGGATGGGGGTCCATCGATGCCCCTTCGTGCCTTCTCCATTGCTACTTTGATTTTGGGTGCTGGCTTCTGTGTTGCGGGAGGTGCTCTTCATGCCAGTGGGATTCGAGAGGTGAGGTTTGTAACCTTGCTGTAAAGAAGACGGTTCTTTTCCACATTCATCTCTTACCCTACTTTGTTTCGCTGTTGGTTTCCAAAAGAATCTCCGTTCTATTCTAAACTTTGGTATGGTGAGCCAAAAAAACATGGACAATAGAGTGTTATTCAACCTCACGACCTTCTTTTCACTTTTTTCTGAAGTTCTTATTTGCTTGTCTCCAAGATTGTCAGCTCAACTCATGTGAGAATCTCTATGAAATATAGTATCCATCTATGATGATCTGTTTTATGGTTGAGAGATGAGTGTGAGGAACTGACTAGCCCTGTTGTTGGACAGCAGGTTAATGATCTTGTGAGTTTGGGTCAAAGAATTCGCCTCGCATTTGGCAAACCTCCCCGCACCCACTCTTAATCTGCTGAATTTGATCACAACAAAAATCTTGATATGGATCCCAAATTTGTCTACACACTGCTATCGTCTGCAAATTCCAGCTATGCATGAATATGATCAATTCATATCTGTATAGCTGTGTTCTTTGATTTGATTTCAGGCACTGATCTCCCATTTGACAATTTGTGCCACTCAATTGTCCATTATCATCAGGTATTAGCTAACTACTGGAGAGATCTGTCCTTCTGTCAAATTGGCAAGCCATCTCATGACAGGAATCTTAGTAAGCATGTGGTAGTGGTAGTGTGCTGGTCAAAATAGCACAATGTAGCAATTCTGACCATTGTGACAAGTGACAGGGGCTCATATGCATCCAATTTGTGGACCCTCAGATACCCTCAGAGATGCCAGTTTTGATCATATTAGGTCTGCAAACATAGGGATGTTGATTCTCTAGAAATTTGTGAAACTTGTAGAGCGAGGTTACAATGCCCTCCTTCAGAGTTTTTAATGGAATGTAACTGTGCGGTCGGTTGCCAGGACGAGGGTGCAAGGTCACCATGAAGATGATCATGTACTTGTCAGCTGCTCTTTCAAGAGGACTTCAGCTTTTGTTGTCTTGGTAGTTAGTTTTCCTTTGTTGTAGAGCAGTTTTGCCTTTCACTGCCTAACAATAATCTCAAAGATACCTAATCTGCATGTATTGCGATACATTGCTCAATGAAAGGCATGACGTTACATAAAAGTTGCAATGCATATATACAGGTTGCTGAGGATTACACATGATGATCAGAGCTATATGTGTGCACTTCATGACACATGAGTTAGAATGTCAACACACTGTCCTCACCTTTTTGATTGAATCAGGAATCATCTCATCTGGTTAGCAATTGCAAATTACTCAAATTTCCATTTCAAGTTTCAGAATTGAAGTTGATATGCAAAAGTTACTGGAGGTCAAACTGTGCATTTTGTTTCTCGTTAAGTGATCACATAGGCCCAGCTCCCAGTTGTGTCAACAATTGAACCAATAAATGGTATTACATTTCAGCAGACCTTCACAATCTTGGTTTCATACTCTTGGTGAACTAGATTACAATCATAACCTCAAATTGCAACCCTAAACCATTGTCTGAGCTCTGCAAGTGCTATCAGCTGAGTAAGCGATTCCTAGAACATCTATGGGAAGCAAGAAAACTACACTCCAAATATTGCCATCAATAATTGGATCCAAAGAGTACACAGATCCCACTATTGATCCAGTATTGAAGAGCGTCCTGATTTGAGCCATGTACAGTTGCCATGGAGGTTGACAACTGGTTGTTCATGCAAACCATGCATGGCCCAGAACATTAACCCTACCCACTTTTAGCATGTTCATACCAATTGTGCGTCCTCTTGATACTGGTGATATGCAATTTACATCAAATTCTTTTCAAGTCAGTTTATGTGGATGCAAGAACTGTAACCTTCCAAGACGAGAAGTTATCAATATCCATGACAAAAGTCACATCACAATGTCTTATCATGTTCTACAATTTCAAAATATTGAATGTATGAGAGGTTCAAATCAGGCTCCAAGAGCATCTAGGGGTTAACCACAAGACACCCACAAATGTGGTTGCTTGTGAGTCCAGCCAAAACCCACATCTGCCCATTGTAGTACTTTTGTTGGTAGGTAATGATGCCAATGCCAATAGTCTTTGATGTCATCCAACGGAGTGCATTGCCAACCAACATTGTCTGTTAGGTCGAAATGTCGGCAGGTATGGTTGAGCAACCTAGCATTGAGGGTTGGCCCATACCATTGACACACCCTAATTGAGGTCACATAGCTCATTCGGGCGTAAAAAACTCTCCCCCTTCCAATGTCGTCTATGTTAGTTGTCCTTGGTGTCACCCAATAAAGTGCGATGTCAACTAACTATGTACGTTAGGTAGCATGTCAAGAAACTGGCGCTGGAGATTGGCCCACTACCATGACATCTCCCAATCTAGACTCGCAAAGCTTTGTTGGGGAGTAGATAACCACTGTCCAATGGGAGCTTGGCTACGTTCTTAGATTGGTTAGAACAAAAACAAGGAGACATGGAACATTTTAGGCCAACTTGAAGCAAGAAGTTCTAAGAATGGTTGCAATGAGACCATGGACAAGATGATAATGCTTCACTTCATCCATTTTCGATCACAGTAGGTGTTAAGAAACAAAACCAATCGATTGACGACCATGGTTAAATTTCATGCCGGGAAGCTTTCTTCAATCTCAATAAAAGCCTTCTCCATAGACATACTCCATCAGGAAGGTCAATAGTCACTATCACAAAGCCTGGTGAACGCCACACATAAAGCACATACGTACTAATGACGCGAGGAGCCAGAGCTACCTGACTCAGGCTGACTGCGCTTGAAAAGAGGGAACCCCAAGCATGAGGGGAGAATAATTTGGAACTGAATCCCGGCCCCACTGTGCATTGGCGCATGGCTCAGTAAAGTTATGCCGTTGATATCAGCAAGGCTTGAAGACACAGTGCAGGATTAACATTTTTTCAGTTCCAATTGTGAACATGGGTCTCCTCCACTTGACTCATCAGCTTCGAGCTATGAAAGCATGATCTAGAAAGATGTCGCATGTGGGTTGCTCTTGGGCATCTACTTTCAAGAAAGGTGAGATGAAATCCTTCGAGTCGTCCTCTAGGTCATCTGGAATCGGTGGTAAATCCCTGCGGCCTAGTTTGTAAGTTACAGCAACATACTCAACCTCATCTCCAACGGGCAATCTGCTTGCAGCCATCTCCAGCACCGTGCACGCCTAGACTCTAATTATCGGCCTTATAATTGCACAAGGTGTTTATGTTTATTACCTTTCATCACGTCCGGGGAAAGAGAGAGGGAATTATCGTATATGAGTGTATCTCTCATTCATCTGACCCAAAAAAGCCCGGAAATAGTATGCAGCCCGGAGGATACCAAATTGTTTTTATTGATTTGACACCGCAATCACCTTCACAGTCTCCGCATTCGTGTAGTCCAAGTTATTTGAGATGAATCGGTGTAGAGATGAATCGGTCACAAACCTATAGGGGTTCAAGTTTTTATGGTGGATGGATGAGAGGTTTGCTCATACACGATAATTTCCTTTCTCTTCCGGAGCCATTCACGAGAAAGTATCGACACGCGCTGTTTCTGTACCCTTTAATCTATCTACAAGCCTAGCCATCCCAAAGTCAGGTAGCTTAAGTACACCTCTCTTCAACAAAATGTTTTCACATTTACTAACTCTATCCATGATGTCTTGATCATGAAGATACTCGAGGTCATCAACAATCTGCTCTGTGTAGCTCCTAACATGCTCATGACTAAGTCTGTATTAGGTATTGGTTTTCCTGAGAACGGGTATCAGTATATAATGGGGCCCCCATGTAGTGAGAATCCATACAACACTGAAGACTGAAGCAGCCCAAAGTGGAGACTGATGCGAGCCAGATTGGAGATGTAGTTGCAGATTGGATGGTGAATGGGTGCTTTTCGAAATGTGCAAAAGTTAGTGGAGGTCAAAGTGAAGATTGGAGTTGGAATTAGGATTGGAGGTGGAAGTGAACATTGGAACTAGATCAGATTTTCACAAAGATGCAAAATTTACAAGAGGCCAATAGAGTTATCCATTAACTCAACCGGAGTTTTAGTAGGGAGTTGGTTGTTTCACATGCATAACTTTCCATGTTCGGTAAGTTTTGGGTGCATGCTTGGAGTCAATGTGGAGGTTTGTCAATGTGGACATTCCATATTGGTTCATTGGGTACCAAACTCATTTTGGCATCTCTTGGCATGCCAAAATGAGTTTGGTACCCAATGAACCAATATAAACTGTCCTTCGTTCAAACCTCCACATTGACTCCAAGCATGCACCCAAAACTTACCGAACATGGAAAGTTATACATGCGAAACAACCAACTCCCTACTAAATCTCCAGTTGAGTTAAAGGATAACTCTAATGTGACAATTCTCTCTTTGTTTTCATCCGAGACGCTCCCAATTGTGTGAATTATTGACCCTACAAAGCACACTTCTCTTTTTTAGAGTCCGTTCTTAACTACAAGTCACGCTATACACCACTCAAATATAAGTGTTCGAATAACAATAGTGACCATATGGTTAGCCCCACATACCTTGGAAGATGGTTGAGGATGAGGCTATTGCAGTGGAACATCACATTCTTCATTATGGTCTTGAGGTTGGCCACAAATCCATTGAGGATTTTTAGTCATAAGTACCATGAGAACCATTAATATTCCACCCAAAGGCGAATGCTTAGTACATAAACAACTCTTCAAGTCCGTGTTGCAGGCCATAACATTATTAAGTAGTGTGTGTTCGTTCATGTGGGCCTTATAATCATGGAATGTCCCAACCTAATGCAAGGAGACCCAAATTAAGTTTGAATGTGCACTAGGGTGGGGCATCCAAGATTATATTCTTAGGGCCCACATGAACAAACGCACATCGCTTAATAATGTTGTGGCGGTATGTGCAACTACTTTCAACAATTATTAGTTTTGTTGCACCCAAAAAGTTGTGGCTAGTTGGCTATTGCAACCCTCCATTTCATAACATTACTAGTCTCCACCTACCACTTAGGGACGGTTTACACTATGGACCATGAAGTCGTCCCACGGCCGTCTAAGCGATGTGATTGGACGTTGAAGTCGTCCCGGGACGACTTGGGTTTACACCAAGGAAAAAATTGCAGAGTGACCACGGAGGTTGAGGTCCACAAAATATTATTTTTTAAGCCTACTCTATCCACTGCCATGGTCCAACGGGTTTTCCGTTGGGACAAGCAAAAGAGGTGGTCCGGGAAAAAGAGCAAGGGCCCATGTCAGAAAAATGCCATTTTAAGCCTTTTTGGTGCATGGTCATTCTTCATGGTCCACATTCGGTTTACACCTAGTGAAGGGCCCATGAACCATGAAAACTAATATTTTAGTAACTCGGACCATGGAAGTCGTCCCATGAAGTCGTCCCACGCAAAATAGGCCTCTTACGTGGGACGACTTCATGGTCCATAGTGTAAACTGCCCCTTACTCAAGACATGAGAATAACTCGACCAAAGGCTAAAAACTAAACATGGTGTGATTTTCAAAAAGCGATGGCTTCAGTTCTAGTGCCGTGGCAAGGTCCCCTAGGAACAAAGCATTTATTTCCATATTATAACATTATTAAGTCATATGGCTTAATTCCATTTCTATATTCACCATCTAACAAGGGTCTTTCCACCATCTTACCTTCAAGAGAAGATACTTAGATAATACGAAGAAATTGGCACATGTATGAACAATGTGAAAAATGTGAATAATGCCGATATTTTTTAGCAAATAGTGTTGCCAACATATTTGGGGTGGGGGGCCTATATGATCACTCAATGAGCATCATAATCTTGACTTTGATAATGAATATTTACCTAATCAGATGAGCTTCAAAAGTTATGATTTTGAATTTGCTAACCATCTCATGCTAATAGTATGTTTCATGAATGAATTCATGTGGCTCTTGCGAGAAGTCCTCTAACAAAATCTGTGGACAACGATAAATATGGACATACATAAATAAGTAGATTCTTCAAGTGCAACGGAGTCGCACCATTACCATTAGATCTAAAAAGCCAATCGTGGAGGCTCATTATAACACCATCAATGGAGACACTCTTAAGCTTAGCATGGATAGCATTGTAACAAACTTACAAAAATCAGGCAACCAGTCATAGATGTCTAAGCCCGTTAGAGAGAAAATTGACCTTCGTAAGGCCTCTCTGAGGTCATTATCAAAAGGATCTTGGGGATTAATTTTTCGGCCTTCAATTGCAAGGACTTGCATAATAGGCTATGGTTACGAGGTACAACTTTGAGGCCAAGTACACCACATACATGTCATTCTATTGGCCAAATACACCACATGTGTGGTTCCATTGGCCAAGCTTCATTCATCATACTCCCACACACATTTACCATGGAATACAATTACACAAGGTAGTGACCTCCCACACATCCAAAAATGTACATTACGTACTCCTTGAATTAGGTGTGCGTGTCAACTTGAAAAGGGCACTTGAAGGGTCCATTTTTGCTCTAATGGGCCTTGCAAAAAATATTCAACATTCATAGAATTAAACTTGTGTGACATTCTGTGAAAAATATCTTCATCTTATGTCAATGCTTTGATCTCATCTTTAGTTGGCTCAGTGATATTCAAAGCTTGGTAAGACGCAATTGACAATAAAACCACCTAACACCAACACCAAACCTATATCCACCCAAATGCCATCAAGAGTTTTTGTTGCATGATTTCCTACAGGAAAAGCCTTGATATTTTGTTTTCATCCTTTGCCGGTTTTGTGATTTGATGATTTGAAATAATTCGGAGACGATGAACTTGGAGACTCATCATTTACGGGAATGGTAATTGGGATTTCAAACATTTGCAATCCAAACATGGTATACTACAATCCATGAGATCATGAGCTCTGCGCCATGACATTTAATCATTATGTATGCACAATAAGAAGTCATTTATTAATGTGTATAGAGTACATGTGTGCTAGATAGATATGGAAAATGTGACAGGTCAATATCTGATTTTGAATGGTTGATAATATTTGTAGATGGTTGCAATGAAATGAAATTGATTTTTAGAGTCCACAAAGCTTTTAGGCTTATGAGACTATGGCACTAAACATAAGTAGTTAGGTTTGAGAAGGAAATTAGTGTGACCCCCCATGTCACTCATTATTTCAAAAGGTGATTTGGGACACATTTGAAGTGCCATGTGGGCCAATAACAATAATCATTTGAGCTTTCCAGTGCTTTTTCATAGAATTGAAACACATGAAATCATGACTGTGGTATCACATAAAACATGGTGTACATGCATTTCCTATCCATGAGGGAAGTTTGGTGCATTATAGAACACCATGGGAACGTCATTTTTTAGTTCATATAATTATATTTTCATTCAAATTAGAGTTATCCGTAAAGTCTCTCAAAGAGGGATGAAATTGTGGGTTTCATCCTTCTTTGAGAGAACTTGCTACTAAGAGCTCATTAGCTCGTCGTGTATCAAGGCCTATTTGAAAGTTGGGTGAAACTTTTGAAAACTCTTGTCATTTAAAAAAATTGTGAGAATTGTAGGATTTATATGGTATGCGCATGGGACCCACTATCCTAAACCTGGATCAGCCTATACAAGGCTAGCATGGCCCCCACATCCTAGTAGGATATGCTAGGAAGCCGGATTTTAATAGCCTAACACCACTCTTTCTATATGAAAATTTAAGCATTAAGAAAACTTGCGTGACGTTAGGTTAATTCTCATGAAATCTGGGGTTTAGACTAAACCCATGGTTTGGGACCAACTTTTTTTTCCTAGCTACTAGCCACTTTGCTATGGTGAAGTGAATTAATTTACACACACATGTTTAAAAAAAATCGGAGTTCTTGCTTGTAAGGTGCCGCCTCCAGTCTTTGTGAGTAAGAGGTGGCGCCAACTAGCTTAACATGGGTGGAGTGGAGTCGCCTAAAAATCAGGACCCGCCTTTAAGCTTCATTATTAGGTACAGCCAGTGAACTCCACTATGAGCCATGGATGGAGCCCATCTTCCCATCCAAGGGCTCATGTTGCCTACATTTAGTTGGGTGGGGTGAGTGGTGTTGCCACTTTCTCCTTCATTCTCCACCTTCATGGTCAACACCCTCTTTGCTCTCTTAGCTTGTACCTTGTAGCCTCTTTATTCATGTAGTGGCGATTAGTGGCGCCACCTTTTGGTTGTAGTGGAGTTTAAGAACTTTGGGTACCAAATTTCACGTTATGAAGTGGAACCCACAGTGGTGCTTGAAGGTGCCAACCTCCCTCCCTCGCTATTTGTATTTGTATGTGTGACTGTAAGAGTGGTTTCTTTTAGCAATGATGTTCATTTTAGGTGTATTCTCTTATTTAAGTGGGTTGGTCCAATTTGTTTGGGTATAGAAATGCATTAGGTACTTCCAAGTGTAAAATATTTCAATTCTAATCATCTTATGTGTATGCAAACTAGTTCAATTTTGAAGGTTGACTCAACATTTTTGGCCTAAAATGTTGCTAAGTGCTTTAAACATGTGATATGTGCATGTTGATCCTCTCATACATTTGCAAACTAATTGAACTTGGAAGCCTCTAGAGGTTTAAGGGACTAGTGCAATTGTTTTTGGTGTAGCCAATTTCAATAAAGTTATCCGTTAAGTCCCTCAAAAACTAAGGAAACGTTCTATCAACATCTCCTTGCCCCATCGTACACTAGAGCCTATTTTGAAAGTTGGGTGCAAATTTTGAGGCCTCCTCTTCCCACCTATCAAACTTTGAGAGAATTTTTGAATCTAAAATAGGGGTTTGCACATGGCACCCACCATCCTAAATCCTGGATTGACCAATGCACAGCTAGCTTGACCCACCCATCAAAGTAGGACAAGCTAGACAACCAGTTTTTTATAGCCCAATACCACTCTTTGTGTGCGATAATGCAAGCATCAAGAAAAACTTGAGTGACTTTGGGTTAATTCTCATGAACTCTAGGGTTGGGATTATAACTTTGGTTTCATCCATTTACTTTACAAATAATCCTAATACATAGCCAATTTGCCTCTAAATTTGTGGCATGTGTGGTCATTTGTAGACTGAATATAAATACAAAGCGACCACAGATTTCTTCCATGTACAATTAGAAATAAATACCCAAATTGACAAATAGGTGCATTCACCAAATACTCCCTTTGATTCATCTAAATGTAAGGTAGAAATACTATAATCCGTTAACCACCCTCTAGCCGTGCACTAAACCGCCGTCATAATGGTGAAGTGCCATTTCTAAAAGTGATCATGGCTCGGCAGTAACTTCAATGCATGTACACTTAGTGTAGCCAATGGGAGTCAAGTGTTAATGTACTCATGAGGTAACCAATTTAGGCGATGTTCTATATGAAAATGCGGATTACCATGTTCGGTGTAGGAAGAATCTAGTGAACAAGTACGGGTTTCCACTTTGAAAAATTGTAGCACTTTTTTGGTATAGGGCAAAAAAATATGAAACAACTTGCATTCTTCATGAATCCTTCTCGTCCATCTTGGAAAATTATCTCATGAATGTCAGACCAGATCTTCAATGCGAATCACCTTATTTGCATGGGAACCACATATCCCATCTATCCCCACAAAATTTGAGCCTAAAACACTTAGTTTGCATCCGAAAATTTGCGTCCTTATCTAGCCTTCTCAATTTTTCCCATTTGAACAAAAACTACATTCTCCTATTCATTGTCAATAATACTTTCCATAAACCTGATAAGTTATATTTGATGTTTTCTTGACACATACCGGCGATGAACCTGAGTCCCAGGCACTTTACTCACATGACCTTTCCATAGGAGAGTTGCATCATACAAGCCAGATTACAAAAGTATGGACACAACAAATGCTATTTGTACACTACAATAGTGCTCCTCAATCCCATGACAGTGCCTTCAATTTAAGAAACCCAGATTGGGGAAATAGCGTGGGTCTACATTCTTATCTGACCTCTTCCAACAAAAAGCACAAGCTTCTTCTTGCCTATACACCTACTACACTTCTTCATATTTGTACAACTCTCCCTACCATGTGCTATATAAAAAGGTGAACAATAACACACCTCCATATTGGCTTAAGGCCCAGCTACTGATAAATATTTTCCCACTCATGCACAAAACTCTCTTCCCTATTTCGTATATGCCTACACCAATCAATATCTTGCTCTCCATCATTGATGCCCAATGCAATCTGTTGATTAGGACAGAGTGCAAGGGAAAGCCATACCTTTTAGGACATCATCCTGAACATGTAATAGTCCATTATCATCGTCATATGAAAAACATCTCCACTCGCCCATTGTTCTGACATTTTTCTTTTAAAAAAAAATTCATCACTTGCATGCCGTTAGCATAGAGTTCACGACATGGATTACGAGTCGCATCTGGTTTGCAAGCTCCCCAGGGCCTGCAATTATTGTCTGTTGCTGCAGGGTTTGGTGTAGCTGTTCCAAGAAGGCTCGAATATGAGGAGCAAGCCCAGGGTCTTTTGGGTTTAAGGCCAACACTGCCTCCTGTATCCATTTCAGTTTAGCTTTAGTGTCTGTTCCTATGTCCACTCCCAGCTGTTGCACCAAAGACAGCAACACACCCTGGCTCAGCTGTACAAGTCCTGTTTGGAACACTGCAACGGGGTCAATCTGCAAAACACACAACAGAAGAACACACTAATACCTGTAAGAGAGGCACCGAGATAATTTTAGCACCCTTAAGCATATGCAAGGATGTTCTCTTCCTATTCTAGCTTCAAGAATAAATTTCCGAGAATTACTCAAATACATGCATAAATGCCAAGCACAGTCAAGTGGCAAGCTGTCATCAGTCAAAACCTTATTGTTACTTATCTTTGGACAAAGCCTTCTCCCCATTTACCACTATTCAACTTAATGACCTTGCCAAGAAACTTGCCAAGTGTATACTCTTTCAAGATGCTTATCTAGGGAGAGCACCCACTACAACATTTAAGAATGCTTTGATTGAAATAGAGTCACTCTTACCAGAAAACGACCTACAGACCCACATTTCACTGATTTTGGTAAACATTGTGGGCCACACTATTGAGTTGATTCACACTATTATACTTGTACATTCCCAATGATAGTGTGATTTATATCTATAGACCTATGCATGATATTTACCAAACTCAGTGTAGTTAGACTTTGCTGTCTGCAACCAATGTGATATACGGATGACTGCAAAGCCTACTTGTAAAAGGTCTACTATAAATGCGTAGCTGCTTATTAGAATACAGATGTGCAACTGTAAGATGAATGCCAGTCCTCCAAATAAAAAGCTACATTTCCTTGCAGCAAATCCACTATGACAGTCATAAAACAATGATAAACCAACCTGATCACAAAGCCAAGATACTATTGCCACATCACCAAGAGACAGGGCCATGTTGAAAGCATCCTCATAATTGTTCTCCCTAACCAGCTTTGTTAGCTTCACTGTTGGATCTATTGTCTCCTCCACATGCTGCCGCCTCATAATCTACATAAGAACAGATTAGCATAAGATGACGATCCATACTGCTCAACACCATAAAGCCTTGCACACAACCTCAACAAAAAACTTAACTCTGCAGATCATATACAAGGGTTAGAGGCTCACCACAGTGGCACGAAGTAAGGGCTCTCTAAATGCAACATACCCTGACTGAGGATTAATAGTTTTAAGCTTAGCTGAACTATACCTGCATGAAATATGAGATGGATAAAGCCATAACTGGCACAACTCATTCATAAAGGATGCGCATGTACTCCTTGAGCATTATATTTCAACTCTAGACACTTATTATGTTCTATAAAATTAGGTGAGAATTTATGAAATAGCACAGATGACAAGATACTCCAAGGTATACTAGTTTATTTTAGAGAATATTCAGTACCTTCTCAAGGAATCCACTATTTCCCTGACGATTAGTAGACGATGTGCCAGCATTCTCCACTAGTGCTGCCAATCTATTGTTGGTTTCAGTCAGTTCCACCCTTAGAGTTTCTGCAAGTGTCGATGCTGACACAACTGCATCCTGCAGTCTCCACCACAACACCACATAAATGGATAGCCTAATATCACCTGCAGAGGATAATCTCTCTCAGATTTTGTTTAGTTTCTTCCTGCACAACTTGTGTCAACTACAATCTATACTCTATTCTGCTAAAACCAGAACTTTCTCAATTAAGAAACTGCAAAAATAGGTGACCTGGATAACTATAAACATCTTCTATTCACTGCAGTAAGAATAGCTCATGTTGCATGGATGTTCTCCAGAAGCACAATAGATGTGCATGTTTGTTCAACATATAGGGCACATCTGACTCAAAAGCACCCATACAAACAAAACTCTTGAATACCTCAAACATGAATCCAGACTTGCTAGTGTGATTTGCCTTCAACCCCAAATATTGGACAAGCTTCTTGCCATGCAAGTCCTTCAAACTCAAATTAGCCACTCAGTAGTCTATTCTTACAGATTATACATACTAGGACATAACTTGTTTCTTGAACAGTAGCAAATTAGGAAACTAAATAACTCTGAAGATCAGAGATTTGGGGATAGCAACTGAACCTGAAGCGTTGAGGCAAGAGGTGAATGCATTGAGGAGAATTGTTGCTGAGCATTCAAGGTGTGCTCTGCCATACCCCGTGTAAACATAGAGTCCACGTGCTCAAACATAGTCCGACATGAATTCTCAAATGTTGGGATGATGTAGCCCTCAAAAGAAGCACGAATTGCATCCTGAAACAACAGCCAAGAGCATTCTTACTCCATAAAAGTATAATTGCAGTAAAAGAATTTAAGTAATGTACTCAAGACACATCAATTGTGTTTAATAAAGCACCTGTAGAGCTTGTTTACCCACAGACTGAAATTGAGTCTGCAGTTGTCGAGAAATAGTGGTCTCCAGCTTCCCTAGTATCAACCTCTCCAGTTGAGGCAACAGTTTCTCAGCAATGCCCTTCTGCAAAAAGCATAGAATTCCCCAGCATGTGAACACGCATTGCCAGCTATATCAATATGTAAACTAAGTGAGCTAAAAACATGGCTCAGTGATTGTCCACCTAGGCACTGGGGAGCACATTGCATCACCCACAGCAGACAAAAAATCCTGTATAATGGCATCTTGAACAGGTCATGTACCTCTACATACCACATGGCTAGTAAGGATCGCCTGAGCTCCATCCTTGGACAATAAAGGATCCAAGATTTACTAAACAAAGCAAGTTACTGTTGCAAAGAAATATGTGAACCTGGAATGTTTCATTGATGACCGATGAAATCGCCTTCTGAAGAGGGGGAAGAATCGCCTGACTGACAGCTGGGATAAGAGCACTAAACTCCTTTCTAAGACCACGTTCTAATACAGCTGGCATGTCCTTATTTATGAAGTTGCTAAGTAGTGCTGTGATCTGCTGCAATCTTTCTCGCTCACTTTTCTCCCTCTTAGCATTTTCCTCAGCTAGACGTGCCCACATGGCATCAACATGGGCTTTAAGCACTTTCTCCATCCGCTGACCCATTGCCACTGATCAGACACAAGTGTAAAGTTGAGTAAAAATCCAAGTACATTTATGACCACATGAGAACAAACACCAGATTAAACAGCCAAGAATCATGACCTGCACTCTGTCACATATCTGCATAATTGTAAGTTCATACCTTCCAGGCGCTTCCCTTCTTTGACAACTGGGACAGACACCATCACTGTCATCTGCTTTTGCAAATCACTCTGCATCATGACTAACTGCACCAACCCTCCAATAGACCACCTCCATTAATACCACTGCTGGTACCATGAACTCTAATGTGTATGATGCAAGGACTGCAGAGGATGCTGAAGAAGTTTGAGCTAAGTCTCTAACCAGAGGTACATTAAATTTGACGCAATGCAATGTTTCCAGAGTGTCTGAACAGAAGGCACCTTCATGGAAGGTCCAAATAAATTTCAAGACCAGTAGAGAATGACAACCATGATTGTGTGATGATGAGTACGAAAAATTTGGACACATCAGAAGTGTGGAAGATACATTTACAAGAATAAATATAGAGCCATCTTGAGCCTCAACCTCTTGTTCAAACAAAGTAATACCACAATCCTGCAGGAAATCAACCTACCATTAAACTGAACTTCTCAAGGAGTAGAAGAGGGAAGAAGACTCAGACACAGAAACATGAATGCAGAACATAGGAAAGGAGCATTCCATAAAAATCTTACAGCTTGAATCAATGACAGAATACCTGATTGATGGAGTCTTGCATCAAAGCCACCTGTGCAGCCAAACCTGTGTCCACGATTGGTGTACTCCAACTGGAGCTCGGTTCACCTTCTGGTATTGTTGCACCATCAACAATTGATGTGACTGGTAATTGAACAGATGTTGGCATAGATAAAGCTGCAATTCCTCCAACACTGGTCTTGTTCTTATTCTTTCTTCCCCGAGCAGCTATGGATGCCTGATTTGAAATGCCCAACGCTTCACCACCAATCTCGCCTAGATTTGAACTTCTCTCTCGAGATTGATCTTGTCCGTCATCAGCACTTAAATCTGTAGGTCCCTCATTGTCAGTGTGGTTGAAGTCAGATTGGCTGTAGTTAGGTAGAGAGAATATTGAGGATCCAGATATCTGGTTTGCCGAATCCAGCTCATGTGAATCAACATTTGACTCATGAAGTCTCCCAACCCCATCCGACTGCTCAGAGACCATGTCACCAGCATTCGCTGCTCCAATTGGAAAATTCACTGTCTCTAACTGTACAGCCTCAATCTCTGTGGCATTTGGCATGTCAATTGTTCTTGAGCTATCTCCATCTAATATAGTTGAGCCTGCTTGACGAAGTCTCAAATTATCTACATCAGAATCTTTTGGGCGACCAACAAGAGACATAAGCTCTGAAGGGGTTATCAAATGGTGAGGTTGTGATTGCACATTACTTTGTAGACCTGTAGAACCTGCACTAGATGGTCCTCGTCCATCCTCATTCTCAAGTACCCTATCAACCCCAGAATCATTAGGAAAGGAAGAAGAATTGTCATCCTCAGATGCTGTTGCTTGTGCAGATCCTATGCTTGTTTCAAAATCGTCCCATTTCCCAGATTGCTGCCTTCTTATGTTTCCAGTTGGTGAATTTTCAACTCCCTTCTCAAAGCTTCCTGAAGGATGCCGGCCCAGTGTTGTGCTCACTGCATTAATAACTTTCACCTCCCTTGAATCAACCATCTCCACAATAGATTCACCTGAACTAGAAACTTTCTCTGCACTCTGTCTTCTGTCTTCAATTTTATCAATCTGAATCTTTGTGAGATCTGTGGGCACAGCATTAAACCATTGTTCCACAACCTTCGATGGACCCTTGGATGGTACAAGTATTTTCAAGGGAGGCACTGGCAGTTGTTCCTGACCTGCATCTTGCAGATCCTCAGCTTTTGAATCTGATTTATTGGGTGGGGAAGACAAAACTTGGGTAACTTTCTCTGTCACAGATTCAGTAACAGTGACTGACTTCTTAGGATCATCCATCAAGTTCTTAGCCAACTCTTCAGCAGTCAATTTAGTGCTTGCTATCAACTTGGCCATTTCAGTCATCTGTGGACCACCCTCTAATAGATTTTCAAATGCAGCTGTTAGCTTTTCATAGCGTGCTGGGTCAGATATCAAATTCGGTACAGTAGTCGTATCAGCTACTTGTGGGCTTGCCTTAGGCACCTTCTCAAGTGGGGTCTGGAACGTTGAACTGGGCACCTTCACTGCGGATTTGTCTATTGCCTGGGGAGATTGTTTTGCAGTTTTCTCAGTTGCAGGTGGCATGCATTGAGATACAAAAAGAGTGCACTGCTGGATTTCCTGAGTTTGCACACAATAGATCTGTACTGTTTCTTCCCCTCCTTCAGAAATACCTTCCTCAGCAACAGTCAAGCTCAATATTGGGTAAGGAACTGAAAACTCTGCAAGGTAATTCATTTGAGCTGCTTCTGGTCTAGAACCAAACTGCACATGAAGAACATAGATGGCATTTTTCTTTGCATTTGCAACCACAACAAGGTTGGCTCGAGGTGCCACCACCACCTGGTTAAAAAACACATTCTCTAAATCATCTCCAGCAGTAGAGCTTTGAAACTCAACTGTCTGCACACACTGCCACATGATTGTTCCAGATTTCGAAGGTTCCTCTGGAGCCCACAATTTTAGTTCCCGATTCCCCTGATTACCCTGGCAACAAGTTCACAAAAAGAGAGATGTTAGGTCTCTAACCTGTCCAATTCCAGGCTCATGGGCACATCACACGTGAAAGGAAAAGACAGGCTATTCATACTGATAGCAAGTTCACAATTGAGACTCCCCTAACCAATAAGAGAAATACAGTGTACTCACCAAGCCATGTAATCTGCATTTGCTTCTAAACAACATCTAGTTTGACCACTCCACAAAGAAATATTGAGTTATCCTACAGTTAGCACAGCTTCAGAGATAATGAATAACTACAGAACAATCCAGAAATGTAGTTTTGGTACCGCAGTAAGCAATACTGAATTCTCAGGTTGACCTGGAGCTGATAAAAAAGCTACAGCACCAACCACCTCCCCCACGTGCGGAGTAAAGGCAGAAAAAGCACTTGCTTTTTTCTCCCCCCAAATTCGTACCTGTCATAACATACCATAACAAACAGGCCCCTGTAAGTATCTCCTGACATCCTTGGTTCTAATTGAAAACCCCGCATCAATACAGCTTTATCATAGTACTCACAAAACCTAACCAAAAATTAATTGGGAAATTTGAAACAGAAGAGTCCCAGAGTCAAGATGCTCAGCTACAAACAAAAGGCCAGATTTGACGTATTTTCTCTCTTTGCCCTGACAATTCAGACTCACAAAACACATTCATGTCCATTACTATGCCTTGCTAACAACCTACATCGAATATACTTGCCATGCTTGCCTTCCAAAGAAGTGAATGACATTGCAAGGCAACAGAAGGTTGAAAATCACAATCTAGGTCATTATTTTCATTTTTCAAACTTAAAGTGCTCGCTCTGCTCATTATCAGTATGTTGAAAACATACACAGGATCAGACAAGCTCCTACTATGGGAGAGACACTGGCTTTAAAGTGTGCCATTTGGAAATAATGAAGAGTAAGGTGATAGAAAGAGAGACCCATCCATCCAGTGAAGCTGATGCGATATGGCTGGAAATATAGAGGGGCATTGCCAGATCAGTCACGTCTTCATCATGTTCACCAATGAGACAAACGCCTTCAAGTAAGTTATTCATATGACACATTACTGGCTTCTCTACTATGAAGCCTCCCGGGGGAGCTCCAGCATGCACTTTGTTGACATCAATCAGCAACACATACTTCCCAATAGCCACCACCAGAATACCCTACAATAACAAGTAAGTAAATTATAATTAGCACATAATCCTGCAGGACCTTCCATGAACCAACTGTAGCTTGAGGATTGATCGAACCACAAGGCCATATTGAAATTGACCGTGCTGGATGCAATAGTAGAATTTCTGCTGAAACCATCGGAAAGAATTGCAAACCCTTCACGTGCTAGCATGTTAGATCTCACAAAATAACCTCTCACAGGACTAACATGAGATATACTTTGCACTGATACCCCATCCCATGAATATTGTACTCAACCATTTTCAAGAAAAAAGTCAAATCAAAAAGACCCGAGCACCTGCTTATGCACATGCCAACAAATCCGAAGATGAGTTGTTTCCCAATCATCAACAAATTGGAGTGCCATTACAATGTGCTCTGTAATGAGGAGCTTGCCATCAGATCCACGAGTCTCCAATATGTCCCTCACAATAACTCGCCCATCCTTGCTTGCACTGCAAACAGAAAGGAATTTGCTACATCAGTCCAAAGAGAGATCCTCGAGAAGTCCAAACAAACAGAGCTGCTCTTGAAACAGTAGCTACTGTTGTATAGGTTCCACCCCATTCATGTCCTATTTATAAAAAAATCACGGTCCGATAATTAAATATAAGAATACCTGTGTAACGGAAGGGAACACAAACAGAGAAAAAAATTAATGGCAACTTAGTGTACAGAAAATGCACCTGGCAAGCCGATTCACATCGTCAGCAGAGAAGGCCATATCCGTAACTCTCTGCCCCCACATCCAGTATCAGTCAACGAAGCTGTTTAGTGCGGTATCCTAGGACCACTCACAGATTGCAATGAGAGTGGCCACGAACAGGGCCGACAATATTGATTACCCCATGCTAAATGCTAACAAAATGTCACACTCATCACAGACCTGAAGAATTTCAATACGCCTAAAAAATTGATGCACATCACTTACAATTGTATGACCTCGAAGCACAGCTCGGCCTGCTGTAAGTAAGTTGAAAATGCGAATAGTGGCTTGTCGAAGGCCATAGCAGATGTATGTTCTGTTTACTGCAATTTGCTTTCCGAGTACAGGCTCAGGGTCCGATGCATAAACTGTAATCGGCTGAACTTCTAGACGTGGCTGTTCCTCATCAATTTTCCTAACATCAATATCGTAACTAACCCGCTCCCCTTTCAGCACCCTTCCCTTGGGCAGCTTCCTAACTTGCACAGCCTTACTCAAAGGTGCCGGAGCCAAGCTGGTAGCCACAGCAGGTGGCATTGGAGGAACTTTCCCTAACGGAGGATACCCTTCCGAAGGGCCTGAAACGGGCTCCTCCTCGTTGGAATTGGAAAGAGTTCCACCGGCAGATTGCGTTGTCAGAAGTGCCATCAGCCGAGCACCATCCAGAGGTGAGCTTGCAACAGGGGGTGAAACCCTATCTGGAGGGAGGGCGGATCTCACCTGTGCCGATGACGAAATCACAGGCATGGTGTCGAGTTGGTGAGAATCAGTTTGGGGAGGAGGACTCGAAGAGTGGATGAATCTCGGTGGTCCATGCTCCCGTGCAAAGTGAAAGGGGTTTAGGGTTGGAGGAGAGGGCCCTTGTGGAACAGCGGGCATGGTTTCGGGTTGCGGAGGGGAAACGGTGCGAGGACGACGACTCGACGAAGAGTGGACAAAACTCGATGGTCCATGCTCCCCGTGCAAACTAACTTAGGAGAGGGGTTTAGGGTTAGAAGGGGAGGAAGAGGAACGCCCCTTGTGTAGTTAATTTGAGGTTGAAGGGTCTTGAATGGTTCCTTTTCCCAATTCCTAGCCCACTTCTCCTAGGATATGAAACACGCGATTATTAACTTAACTTATGTTGTTAAGGGCCGGTTCACACGGGTGCCTTGCCAAGTCACGTGAGGTCAATCCATGCGATCTCGGCCGTTGAGAGCATGGAAGTTGGGGACTTGTCACTTTCACACAGGATCCCAAGTCCTCAGTCCAAAGTATCACATGGATGCCAACATGGCAGCACTTTTTGGAGGTGATGCTTGGGACTTGTGTTGAGAGTTGGGGCAAGCGAAAAGCTAGTTCCACCTCTCAACACAAGTCCCGCGAAATTTTTTGTTGTATTAAAATGATCAAAATCTGATTTTAATGATAAGTAGTCATATTTTAGTCGTTTTCTAAGAGACAAAAAGTTGAGACTTTGCCTCCATGTTGGAGCTTTCTAGCGTGAGTGGGACTTGGGACGCCGTGTTGACCGGCCCATAGTGCGAGATGCTATCAATCCGAATCATTGAGGCCATAGCCGCTTTCATCATGATGCTTGGAGCTTCTATGAATGCCTTGTCCGTTATCAAAGTGACGATTATGGTGCTCATTAGATGGTCATTTAGGTCCCCCCCCCCCCTGCTTATGCTAACTATTGAACCTAGAATGGTTCTAGAATGTAATTTGTGTACGCAGTGCAATCTCTTTTAAACACATGTCTTTGGGGTTTTTGTTCTTATATTCATGCAAAATTACATACTACTCAAATGCAAATCTTTAGATTATTCTTGCTTGCAATTTAAACACCCTATATCTTAGATGAATTTTACATGGTTACTTTTTAACCAACCCATTTTTTTGAGGATATGACACAAATGACTAATACAAGATGGTTATCAAATCAAATCCAAACCAAGGTTGTAGCCGCTTTCCTACTAAACTCTTGAAGCTTGTATGAATATCTTATTAATTATCAAAGTAAAGATTCTCATGCTCATTAGATGGTCATATATGTTCCCTCAATTATGTTGACTATTGAAATTAGAAAGGTTATCAAATTGTGAGCACATACCTTAGTTGAAACACTACTAAGGTATGCGGGTGTAATCCACACCTAAATTTGATTGGTGTAGGGTTTGGTGAGGATCAAAGAACAACCACCGTAAATATACTTGTTTGAAAGAGAATGGACCATGTTTTCATATTTAACTAATTACTCCACACTAAACAATGAACACAACTGGGAGGATTGGCTTATTCAATCAATAAATCAACAAAACATGCACTTTCGGTAACCATAAACAAATAAGGGTAAGTAGGATTTTCAATATGGCGTTTGTTGATATTTCATCATAGATATGCTAATGTAACACAATGTTCAAGATGTACATTGGTGAAATAGAACGTGTAGAACAAGGGGAAAAAAATTAACCGAATAACACCTACATACCTTGTCTAGAGGATAATTGGTTGGAGGTTGGGGAGGAGTAGGCGGTGAATACAATGTATAGGGAGTTGGATGTTGAGGATATGGGATTTATGGGAGATGGTGAGGGCCGATCCACAAATACTTTTGAGAATCTGATCCCCTAACGGTCTAGGTGCTCCCATTGATTCTTCGTAACAAAAAATTCAATGCCACCACATGTTCATACCATCCCATGTACCGAGGAGACTCTTTGAACATGGTAGGGTCAATGGGCTCAAATTCATGTTGGCTTCAATAACATTTATTTTACTCTTTTTTATTTCATATAGTCCTACCACATGACACTTGGAGTTCACTCAAGAGCCCACTACAGCAACCACAATAGACAACGTATCATAATAATATTTTCGAGGAAAAGCCATCTTGTTTTGAGTACATCTAGCGGCAAAGAACTCCCAGGTTGTCAATAGCTCAAAATTAATCCAAACAAAACAAGTATAGCATTGATACATATAATCAATAAGTTGTAACACCCACAACAATTGAGAGCTTCAAAAAAGTAGAGACAAAGATCCATGCCATATGAAAGTGGAGTCAAAATTATACTCATATGTTGTCAAAAGTGTTGACTTTGAATTGCATGCTACTTTTCACTTGCGAAATTAGAACCTAGACTTTGTACACCACCCACATGGGGGAAACCAATGAAATTAAAAGGATATCCAAAGAAGAAGTATGATTTGACAATTGCATCCAACTTTGCCAAGTAAATTGAATACTTTCTTGCTCAAAGTTGCAATGAGCTATGGACACAAACACCCCACCCATAAGTAGAGCTCACCTATACCCTCATAGCCCAGTAGGTCAAACATGGAATTGTTGTTCAACTCCCTTAACTAAAAAGCTTCACATTCGGCTCTCTAAGACCGTTGAAGCTATAGGCTTGCTTTAATCACAAGTCGAACCTTGAGAACAGGAGCCAATGTAGCGGCAACACATGACACTACAATGGAAACAAGAGAGAAAGACAATTGAAGTGTTTTAAAACATTAAACACCCCTCCAAGGCCCTTCATACAACTCAAAAGCTCAAAAGCATAGTATCCGATAATGTTTTGCAACATTGAATCACAATGCTCATCTCCAACATCATAATTCTTCACTCGGAGGTCGTGGTCAACATGTGAGAAATTTGAGGTTTCATCATCAACAAAAAAAATCTTAGAGACTTGATCTAGACAAATGTACACACATACATACATTTGTTATTGCGTCACCTGCTTGACTTGACTCAAACTTGAACTAAATCGAATAAAAATACCACCACCTACACTTAACCATTACTATGCAAAATTAACAACTAATACTCCCAATGATATTTAGAAAACATATTGAGTAGGCAACCCCTTGCATGGTTGTATTGATGATCATGTACTATTGCAAACCCAAAATTTTGCACATGTCACCATTTCTTAAGCCACAAACTCTTCCACAAGAAGAGAAATTCAAACATAAGCACAAATCACACGTTAACTATCCACATGAACCATCCTCTTCTAGTAAATTCACTATTGCATCCTTGTGTTAACTTTCTATAAGTAAGGAATGAGGGTTTCACAAAACAAATATTGATTTGAAATAACTTACTTGGGTAGACATAGATCCAATTGATGAGGCGTGATTGGAAAGAAAGGTGCATAAACAAGTGGAGAGAGGCAAAGTTCCATTTAGATCATGTCTTAGGCTTAGGCACCAAAATTGAGGCACAATGCCAACTAGATAATATGTAGAGCTCGGGAGACCACAAAACAAAAGGCTCTTGTAAGCAAATTGTGGTCAAATTGAGTGAAATGTGTGCATGAATGATCACCTTATGAATGTTTTCAAGATAAGTATGTGCAATCGGTGTTGGAAGTTGCATTTGACATATTCTACAACATGGGCTCTCTCTCTCTCTCTCTCTCTCTCTCTCTACCTTCTTCCTGACTTACGGGCTCCCTTCTAAATATACTACGGGTTGCCCATGAAGGAAAGAATACAGTATATAAAGAGGAGTTGAAGTCCCTGGATGTACTTCCAGAGGGACTTAGCTTGTACTCCGATAAGGTGTTCTCTACAGTGCGGACTGAGGAAGTTTGCCGACGACTGTAAGGGAGGAGAGTGTGTGTATTTGCTAAGGACAGTCTGCACAAATAGAAGTATCACAGCGTGTGTCTGTAGCTACCCTGGTTTACTGAGAGCTTCACAATATCTGAGCCACTTGTGGTCTCTGCTCTGAGGAGCTGGTAATAGAAACTACAACACAGGGTCAAAATTTTTTTTCGAAGATGAGCAAAAACTCTTCGCCTGACGACTTTAAGGTGTAGAATCTGATGGTTCTACTTATGTCATGCTTGATGAAAAATCTGATAGCATTGGATTATCAGTTTCTTGGAACTTGCATTTCTTGATTACATAATGTTATTTCATTACATGCAATCCTATATATAGAGTATGATACGTATTTCCATGAAAGATGCATTGCCTTGTTGACATCGATAACAAGTAAGATGGTCCGCCTACACCTGTTGTACGCTCTACTAACTTATCTCGTGGTAATTGGGGAGCATGGGCACAGGTGAGGACCTCTTCTACAAGTGCAACGTGCCTTTTGAAAAAATTGTCCAACTCATCACAATCTTTCTTGATTTTTCTTTGATACCCAGAAAATTGGTGATGAATATTATCATTCTTGATAATTCTTGTTTGAAAAACTACTCTATGAACTGATAAATAAGTACTGTGGCTGTCAATATAAGACGGTTGGAAGTACTGACTATTCTATGAACAATTATAGAATCATAGCGTAGTCTCAGGCTCTTGTTGGATATTTCTGTGCTCCGATACTAATAAGACTGAGCAACACTTTTCTGGCTTACACTGATGCTAACCAAGCCAGATTGAGACTGAGAATAAATATAGTACCGGGAATGTTAATTCTCGGTCTTCTTGCTTCACTGAAATATAAGTATCTGTGTAGTTGTTCAGGACAACCACTGTGTGAACATACAATGTGCTACACATACTAATATGGTAGTCACGAAAATGGTCTGGTAGATATGGATTTACTGATGACCTATGTTGATACTGGAGAGATATACGTCTGAGAAGTTTCTCAGGAGAATGGACACTGAAAAACACTTGTGATCTCTAAATTTCTGGATGAGGGATAAGCACACTAAGTATACAGCATGTTTTGAGGGTACCAGGAATTCTTAAGCTTCATGATATCTGGTCATATGACTGCAAGGATTGCTGGGTTCTCAATTCACTATCCTGATACAAATGATCGTACAGATAAATCTGAATTTCTTTAACTTCGAAGTTATTAATAAAGATATATCATAAGGACCAGAATGACAACATAGGAAGTACCGCATTGTTTGTGCACGGATTTTGCACGGATTTTGTCCTTAATATATGACTAATCTGTGTATATATGGGTTAGTGAATAAGGTTGCAATAAAATGCAGAATTATAATCATACCCAGTAATGCTCTTAGACCTGATAGGATAATGAGAGAGGGTATGATGGATTACATATTAACCCACATACTGAAGAGGTTGTCTGTCCATCTATAAGAAACTAATACGATCAAGATTCGGGTATAAAGGATGAACAACAGGTGGTTTCAATTAAATGGATACACAATTATGGGAGTATTCAGTTAATCTGAAGTAGTCTTTTGAACTATAACACATACTAGAGATTGGGGTGGACTTAAAAGGATATACTACGGAGGTGAGGTCGAATGACTGAGGATAGTTCCGACCGATAGTTTCCGTATAAGAGTGACTATAAGAAAATGATCTGTGATCTTCTGGGCAAGCCCCAGGTGTCTGTGAGATTGCTTTCTTTACTCAGAAACATGCGAACAGAAAGAAGAATGTCTACGAATAGTGGGTGGAAGGATAATGTCCCCTTCTGCATTACTGAAGCAGGACATTATGCGATAAGAGGGAATTGATCAACCTACGTTGGGAGAAAGGTATTACTAAAGGAATGGATACCTGTTATAAGAACAGAAGCATAGTGGCTGAAATTGTCCTATAGCTAAGATAGAACTATTCATTTGTGAAGACTGGTTCCTTCCACAAAGGAATATGATGATCTTGATTGACTAATTAATGATATTCTTGCTTGATATCATGGGGTAACAGGACTTACTATAAGTTCATAAATTGTTACCATGGGATTGTCTTTTACAAATACACAAAACATACTACACCCGGAGAATTATCAGGACCCTACATTGACAGGGATGTATGTTGTCAGTTACTTTACGTAACAAGACCACACAATAGGTTTGACATAACCAATTGTGACATAACCTAATCCGGACAAGATTAGTCAGCTCTCAATATTTTTTTTTCTTACCTTTTATTCATCTACCTCCAACTCATGGCACACACCAGGACATGTGTTGGCATGGAGGTGGTGTCCGTCCATTCTCATTGCGCCCAACCCACTTTGGCTCTGATGTACCTTGGGAGGGAGAGGCTTGGGGCACATAGGGAGATTGTCTTTTACCAATGTCTGACCCGCTTTGGTCCTCGATGTATTGTAAGCCAGGTTGATCCATAACATGATGAGTCGGATATTTGTATTGCATCTCAATTAGTCTCTAAACCCCAACAATTGTTAATATTGAGAATCGATGAATGTATTTGCAGATGTGGATGAATTTAACAATATTTGTAATATCAAGAGAGTTGGCAACCATTGACCACATTCTCCAATGTGGCACAAAGCTCAAACATAAATTCATCAAATAAATGTTATTAATATACGCTCAACGAGAAACATGATATCCAAAAATGAGATAGTAAAATCCTAGTAATATGTATGTTCATGAGTCCTTATTCTGGAGTTCATGCTAGCTCATTCAAAACTGGTGTCTTTTCAACATGGTCCATGTGACACGAGCCACCTACAACCCATAAAAAATAAGCATGTTTTGTGTCAAACTCACAAATCGATCGTGTAGACATCAAATTTGATGTTTTTGACATGTCCTAGTTGAGGATGTGACAAGTAGGTTGTATAAAAAAGACTTCCTTTTCCTACTACCCCCTTCACACCTACTAACATAATCCACTATAATTTTGGTCAATGTAAATTATCATAGCCCCTGTTGTTTCTGAACCCACATTAATAAGTGTGAAAGATGTAGTGCCATCACAAAGTCATGCATTGTTTGTCTTCATCAACACGTAACTTCAAAGACATGTTTAAGTTAACAAAAATTGTGTCTATGGTGGGGTTTCAACTTCCATTGGTTGTTGTGAGAATCTAGGTGACCAATATTTTTCATCCACGAATCTTTGGTCCAAGGGGCACCAAAGAAAGTTAAAAAATGCTCTCTTTCCTAAGAGCCATTTACACTATAAAGTGGTTGTGGTTGTGGTTAATCACCCCAATCAACCACAACCACAAAAAATTATATTAATAAATCAATTATGCACATTGGTCTTTCGGGAATCCTTGGTGTGCTTGATGGTGGGGTTGGTCTTTCAACCCCTTAATCCCCAAGATGAAATCTCTCCAAAAGTACCTCAACAAGCACTGGACTAGTTCTAGAATTTTGGTAGCTCAATCTTTGAGTCTTATATTATATTTAACTGCACGGATTAGTGGGACCTGTAGTAGTTATTGTATAGTTAACATTTCAACCATTCATGTGTTTGTGAGTAGGATATTATAATGGAAACATTACAAGTGGTGGGGGGGAGGCGATGGTGAGAGTGCTTATTGGAAGAAATGGATGACTAGATGAACGAAGTTTGGAATAAAACCTTTGGATGAAGGTCTCGGGGAGTTCACTAGACATGTATATATGTATACACGTGCGTGACAAGGGTATTTATTCAAGGGGTATTTAATTATCCATCCTTCATTTTTTGTACCGTATTATTATATAATTTGCTAATTTCTTGTTTTTAAAATGACCCTATAATTACTTTTAAATTTGATGAAGCTCTAATTTTAAGCTAGGTATGTTCATTATAATTATTTGATTTTTCTCCAAAGGGTTTAAGAGCATTCAAAGTACTAAGTCACCAAAATCCAATGCACATCAAGGTTTTACATTAAGAGTGTTCATAAAGAGTTTCAAACAACAAAATCAGCCCAGGTTCCTCAATCAAGTTACACGCACAATTAAACACAATGGTATTGAGTGTCAAAAAAAAAACAATTAAAACACCAACAACAAAGCAAGCAAAAATAGGGTCCATGCAATAATGTAGAAGGGTATAGAGTTAATACTACAACATCTTGCTTGAAGCAGACAAACACAAGACCAACCAAAACTCCTAGTTTTTCATCCAAAATCTTCCCGCCTCTGAACACAAAGGACACCCTATTTCAAAAAAACCTAGGATCCTTAAATCCTACGGTATATTTTTACAAATATTTTAAAAATATGCGTTATTTGTATCAAGCCTATATTATTTATAATACATTTTTTATCATACATACTCACCTATATTACTTCTAAGAAAATTCTAAGTTTTTTCTTTTGTGAATATAAGTTACCCTATATTTTCCCGCACGTTGTTTTCTAATATTATCACAGTGAACTCCCCGAGATGAAGGTTTATAGAAATATGTGTTTTGCTACCTTTAAAGTTTTGGACATAAACACCATGTAGTTTTTTGAATGGTGTAGCTTTGCATTCTTGTCCATGATGGCCACAAACGTCCATGATTAGCGGATGACCACGACGACCATGCACATATTTGAACTATCCCAATGGTGAGTGTGTTGAAATGGTGGAAATCAAAATCATTGCAAGATTCAAAACGAATTGGCTTAAATGAGAGTTTATAATCGCATTCCAATTATTTGTGTAGGTCAATCTCAAAGCTTGCCTCAAAGGCAATAATGTTACCTTTCAAAAAACAAAAAAACAAAAAAAAAAGTTTTTCATTGACTCTAAATGGAATGATTGTGAGTATGTTGGATTGATCTACTAAATTCCACAAAATTCCACATTATGCTTGACTTTGAATTTTCTTATGGACTTGGTGAGACCTTCCTCTTGTCCAAAAAGAAAAACAAACGTGATCACTATTGGCTTGTTGGAAATTTAAGGGTTGAATCGTAATATATCATTGGTTAGATCTTGGGCTTGAGAGGAGAGAGAGAGAAGAAGAAATGTTGGCCTTAGTAGGATTAGGGTGATTGAAATGCATGTTCGACCCACCCTTGGTATTACGTCCACTGGACATAATATCAGTGGTGCATGACTGCTAACCCCTCTCAGGGTGGGCATTATAATGACCAGGGTGATCAAAGCGACCATGGGAATTGAGTAATTGGATGAACTTTGTAGTGGTGGGGTTAGTGTGGTTGTGATGTTGTAGGGGTATATGTTCATTTTTCTTTGTGAGGTGGCTGCCGAGTCATAAGACTTCTCAGTGGTTCATTGTAGCATCACATGTTTAGTAGTCCGGGTTTGATCCTTGATGGCCTTGTACGAGCATCGTATTGTGATGTGAGTGACTTCGCAAGAAAGTTGTAATTTATAGCCACCAGCCCCTACCGTAAGTTGTGACAGTTCCTTAGCCAATGTTGGCATTTATTCTTTTGTAATCCTAATTATTTATTGGTTGGTGGATATTTGGGATTTGCTATGGTAGTTGTGTGTCTATTGGTAGTGGTTCATTGTTTTCTATCCTCCTTTTATGTAGAATTATGGACATAGCATGTTATATGGCGATGACATTGATTGCCTCAAATATGTATTTGTTGTTTAACTTATGGATTTTGAATGTTGTTTCAAAATTTGTCCATAGATGGAATGTGTGTGGCTGCCCTAGCACATGTTGTGATGATTATTAGTGGATCCACTTTCCAGCCTATGTTGATAACATTGTCTAGTAGTGGTTTATATTTTTATATTTTTCGGATCATAGTTCCATCTAGTAATCCATCGTTAAAGTACGTAAATTCAATGAATTGTATTGTTAGGTTATCATTAGGTTCGGTTGGTGGTGGGGATTGATACGGTAGTCCTTTCACGCATAGAAGGTATGGTTTGAATATGGCATTGCAGTGGCATCTTTGTTGGCCACATGTGCAAGGTAATAGCCATGAAAGGACAATATTTTATGGGGGGTCATTATTGAATGTGCTTGCATTCATGGGAACATAGCACCTTGATTTTTTTGATGCCACTATACATTTTCTTGATTCCCATACTGCTTTATTATGTATTTTGGTTCGGAGGGCATGTATGTGGTGTTGTTTGCACTTTAGAAGTACATGTAGCGACGTATCAGGGTCTGGGGAGTTACATATGGGGCATGTGATTGATGAAAAAACTTCCCTACCAAAGAACAATTGTTTCCAGGCATTCCCCAAGTATTGACCGTGTCTCAATTTTAGAAGACATATTTTTTGAGAGTTAGTTATGTTTTTGTTTGTCCAAAATTTATTTGCTAGCTCATTATCTATTTTTCCATTGGCTATCCATTTATCTATGTTGGGATATAGTATAGGGATCAATTCTAGATTTATAGTCTTATCGTATTTTGTGAGATGTTTTTCTAGGAATCTAATCAGTCCTTTGTCGGGAGTTATTCCCATTGATGGCCATTCATCTCTTTGGTAATAGTACGGTGTTGAGTGGGGCAAATTCATGTGGTTGTGAGGCATTGGAGTGATCTTTTGATGTGCCTTCTTTAGCAAGTGTGTTCAACTTGGCTTCCTCTTTTCCTTTGATGTTTGCATGTGCTCTTACTTTGTATAGTGTTATGGATTGAGTTCTTTGTACAAGGAAGTTAACTATTTCTTCTAGGATGGTTTTATCGGGGTAGTTGTTGTGTAGTGTGGGATGTTTTATTTGGATTATGATCACATATAGACCATTAAGGCAATCTGTGAAGTTATGTGCAGGTTCATTTAGGAATTCTTTATTTATTATTGTGAGGGTGTGGTGAATGACCATTAATTATGCTCTTGAGAGGAGACTAGAGTGATTCATATCTTTATTGGCTTTGGATTGTAATGTTAAAATGGCCGTCTCCTCAACTTTCTCCGAGGACCTTGACCTTAAAGTTCTCTACGTAGTGATGCCACATAAGCGTGAACAACCATTCCAAAGGCGGTTAACCCCACAAAATAACTCATGAGTTCTCATTCCCAAACAACGTGAAAAAGATTCCCAAAGACACGGCTGCCAAAAAACCTTCCAAAGATGCCTCGAAAAGGGAGGGCTCACTAAACAAATGTGACAAAAAATAGGGAACGTGGGTTTTGGCCACTTGGATGGTCATGCTTGCCTAGGAGAGGAAAAGGGAGGAAGGAGGAGGGGCACTTTGGGAAAGTGGAGTCTTAGGGCCGCTTCACACTATGGCCGTCCAAGTCGAGAGGCTGTGGGATTGAGTGGCCAAACTTTGTTGAGAGTCCAAAGAAATGGGTTGAAAATACACAACCAATAAAATATAGTAAGTGGAGCCTTTGGCCAGGCATAGTGTGAAGCCTCCAAAGGCCAAGCCCTAAGGGCCACTTCACAAACAAGATTGAGAGCCCGTGACCATTACACTTGAAGCACTCTCATTGGTGGAAAAGGTGGAGCCAGTTCCAAGTTCGCTTCACACTACGCTTGAGGGACCAACGGAGTAAGTGAATGCAAGATGGATGTAGAGTCTACATGGATTCCTACATGGCATCGAATGGATCATGTTTCATGGTCACTTGGACTATTTTCAAAAACCATCTCTTGGAGGTAGGCCTAACACAAAACCGGGAGACCATGGCACTCCGAACGCTCACAACCGTTGGTCTATTTTATTTTATCATGCGCGAGGACCCACATCAATAGACATCCATTGAAATAGCATTTGGTTGAGGGCCCGGTCACATATGACTTCACACTACACTTGAGGATCCGTGACCACACAACATGATTTTGGAGGTGTGTTGGGACGGCATTTGGACACTTTCTTTTGGGCTCTCACAATTTCACAGTCACGGCTCTTGGCTCATGTGTGAAGTGGCCCTAAGCAAGGAGTAAATTTGAAGGGCTATTACCCTTATTTTGGGGTCCAGCCCTTCACTTTCCCTTCAAAATATTTTGCAACCCTTCAAAAAGGAAGGGTTAATTTTCTATAAACCCTTCAAAATGAACGGCAAAAAAAAAAGTAACCCTTCAAAAAAAAAGTAAACATGATAATGTGCACTTTCAACAAAAACTTCAATACATACATGAAGGGCAATTTTTGAGGTAACCCTTCATTTTGAAAGGGAAAATTTTGAGTTACCCTTCCCTATGAAATACAAGCAACCCTTCAAATTTATGCCCTGGCCCTAAGTCCAAACCCAAAGGAGCATCCCACTTTATTCCTTGCTCAAAACAACCCCTCCAATCTAATGGCTAAGATCTTGTCAATGATTGAAAATTTTAATGAAAAAAAACCGACGGCCTCTCGACCATAGTTTATGTTTCCATTCCCTTCTGACCCAAACTTCCTTTAAGAGTCTGTCACCTTCTTCAAAAAATAAGCATTTTAAATTGCGATGGCCTTTGGACTCTGGCCATAGTGTGCAGGGTCAAGAGGCCACACTCTTGGTTTCTTGCAATACGATTGGTGAAAACCGACGGCCTCTCAACCTTCGGCCATAGTGTAAAGTGGCCCTTAGCCTAATAAGTTGGCCAAGCACGCAAAAATTTGCCAACAAGACATCCCAAAAACCAACCGAATCTTTGACATGTGGCACCGAATCAAGTTTTAGGGCACATATTATGGCAAACGGTGGCACAAAATAAAATAGTACATGATGACGTGGCAGATACACCAATGCGGCGCAGCTTTCCAGCTGTTGAGCCACCTAAGGCAGAGGGAAGCTTACACCAACACATTAACCCCCTCCTTTCTAAGCACCGTTCTCCTCAAAATTGGCCTCAAATCGTTGTTTCTAATAGAGATATTTTAGGGCTGAATTTGTAGGTGTCTTTGAGCATCCAAGCATACGGATATGATATCAGCCTTTGTATGAGCTATTCAAAAACATATCAACTGTCCACGTCACAATGTGACTGAGAAACTAGTACATATGTGAAGGTATAATAAGCAGGGTAGGTGATTGAAAAAAAGCTTTTAATCCTACTAACATCGCCAAACGAATGACGGGATGAGACCCAATTGGGATGAACCATTTTTTGCATAAAGTTCCAACTAATTTGTGACCCTTCGAGGCTTGAATTTTTTTTAAAAATCTTTGCATTAAATGTGATTTTTTGAGAGCCCTTGCAATGTGTAGCACTTTGTTTTACATCCAATCTTACATAATGTTTTCTTTAAGTAACTTCAAAAACTCCAATTAGCAATCCCAACGGTAGATATTTGAAACATAAATAAACTAAATCCTTGTAAATTTTCATAGCTTTTCAAGTACATATGAGTGAGTGTTGGTTTCCTATATGACGCATTTCCTAATGTATCATGAGTTTTAGTTCAAATCCAATGAAATTTGGGGCGTTGGATGCAAAATTAAATTTGTTAAGTCTGAAAGAAATTTCACCTCCATCTAAAAAAAAAAAATCAAAGGTCTCATTCAAAAGAAAAACCATCAAACTTTGGTCATTTTGGGTCTCGTAGGGATTTAGGGCTTAAGATATTCCACGTGCTTATGGCTATGTGGTTGATGTATAAAAACATTCATATTAGCCTTTGGGCTATACATATATATAAAGAAAGAAAAAGCATTTTTAGCCTCAATTGAAAATTTGATGAATATTCAAAGCCAAAATTGCTAGGTTCCTCAAACCAGTCCCAAGATCCCACCCCATTCAGTTGCAAAACCGTCACCTTGCATCTTGGGTATTGGCCCCCTTGCATCCCATGCATTGATCCCCTTCGTGCCTAGAATCGACCTTCTTTGAGCTTTGTGGGTGAATAGAATGGCCAGAATATGCACCAACAAGCCACCCTAAACCCACCTTAAACCCACCTGAGACAGAGTGGAGCCCATTACATGAAGACAATCGAGGCTGGTATGAGGTGGCACCAGTAATGGCACCAAAAACCGTCACTCTATGGGCCTCTGCACTCCTACACTGCGGTGAACAATTCAAAGAGGAGAGTTTTGACAATTGGGAGGCATTTATAGGTGTTGGTTTTGGGGTGGGGTGTTGATTTTAGCACCATGCACCTCAAGTGTAAGATAGGTGGCCCCAACTATGAGCAGTTCCAACTCCATGGCCAATCTTGGCGATTGGATCAATTTAGGAATAGTCTCATTTGATTAGTTATTGTTAACCATGAAGATTGTTAGTCTAAGTTTTCAAACCAAACACAAAATGTCAAAATTATAAGAGGTCAAAGTGAAGAGAAAATAAACGTTGGTGTTCAAGCATTGGCATGAATATGAATCCGGTTCACCAAAGTGAAGATTATGTGTCTCTTTAATTAATCACACGTGAGCTCATACTAATATTGTTCATTTATAAAGTTGATCTCTTTATGATTAAATAGATTTCATTGAATGGAACAATACTTTAGCATGTACACTCTAACCTCCATAATATCATACCTATGGCAACCAAAGTGCACGTGATATTCATGAGGTGTGTAGTGTAAACCCCTAATGTCCTATGTGATCATAATATGGTCATGAGCAATTCTCTTTGACCCCTTTTGACAGTGGTTTGGATTGTTTCTTAATTGTTTTAATTACTCCTCTTGTTCATGTTCAAGTTTGCCATGTTATGCCACGTGGATAATTTTGATTAAACAACATTAGCTATTTTTGGATTAATCCAAATACAAGAGTGTGCTCTCGACTGGTTTACAATGAAACTAGTCCACCAACCAAAACTTGACATTTGTCAACTCCGTGGTTTAGAGACAACATATCCTAAACATGTTTATTTCTTGGTTGATCCCTATGTGCAAGCGATTGCCAATTGATTTGAGAATTTGCATGACACTTATCAAATGCAGCAAATTCTAAACATCTATCATTGGAATTTTTAGTTGGACATGTGTTGGTGGGTGTAAATCCACGTGGAAGGTGTGCATTTGTGACACTGCTGCCTCAAATTGCAAAACCTCCCCAAAAAAACAAAAAACAATGGTTTCAAGATTTGTGAGTTGATTCGGGTAGGTACATTGCTATTTTTTTCTAAAAAATGATAGAGGTTACATTTGGTCATTTGGAGTGATTTGAGTGACGGTTCAATTAAAAAAACCAACCCTAATATAACTTCTAAAATGTTGCCCCTCAAAACCACTATCGACATCCCTCTTATAATCTCCTACATAATAGAACTTTGTCGTTTAAAATTTGAACTGTGAGTAGTTATCTCTAACATTAAAGCATATGTACAGTTGGATTTGTTCAAAAAAGAGAAGAAACGCTGACCCCTAATGGGATCAGCATGATTGAAATGCCCGTTCAACCCACCCTTGATATTATGTCCATTGGACATAATATCAGTGGTGCAGGACTACTTGTTCAAAAAACTTTAGATCGTTAGCTACTATCATGAAATTGAAGTCACATTTTATAGGTAGATTTGAGAGAAATTGGGCATAGGAGTGGTAATCAAAGTCCACATTGGTTAGAACATCTTTAAAATCATGTATGGCACACAATCACTTAATTGGGTCATTGCCTAACCTTGTAAATTAGCACTCCCAGTATCATCCATACACTTCTATTGCAAGCTCTTCATGTGGTACTGGCCAAGAAGGAAGCATTGCACATAGAATAGAATAGCAATCGCAACGTAAAATGACAAATTGTTGCAACAACTGCATCATTGGAAAACACCTGTTGCTGATTACTTGTTGTATATTAAAACATGATCAAAACACGATTGCACCAAGCTATCAGTGCATGCTATAATGTTTGGCTGAGCAATCTTCATGAAATGCTCAATGTTGACATAGTCTAGAATGTTTTCGTGGCATACCTTGGAGTGTTCACCTACGGCTGTAGCATCGTTGTAAAGTTGTATCTCCATTCGAATCTTGTGCAAATGGAGTCACTAAGTTAATCCAGATTCAATCGAGCTTTTTAGTGCTAGTGGTTTAAGACCTGATCTGCAAGATGTCGTGCTGGGATTTTGTTATGGTTTATTTCAAGAAATGGTTCTAATCTTTCTTAGGCTTTTGATCATAGAATCAACCATCTCGGTGCTCGTTGTTTAGGATTCATTGTCATCTGTATGCAAGTAACAATTGGTCTACAGATACCTATTGAATTTTTTTTGGTTGTTGTACGAAGTTTCTTTCAATCATACCCAATCCTCATGGAATTCACTGACAATCACTGACACATGTGCAAATTGCCAAATGGGCGTTTATTGCAGTTTTAAAATACACAGACATGGTATTGTAAAGTGTGTTTATTGATACAACCAATCTTGTCATTTTCATTTTCGTCAAGAACATTGCGAAAGGTAGAACTGTTTGTACCAATTTAACATGAAACCAGCACAAGAGTCGAGTAGGTGTTGGTCAATTATGAATTTTCATCAAACCCCAACGCGTAGCATCATTCAACTGAGAGCCTATTCACCTTAACAAATTGAAGACAAATCTATCTTCTTTTTAAGGTTGGGTGAAGTATTCAATCTGTATCTATAGGTGTTGTCTTTCACCAAGCAAACGCTCAAGAAATTAAAAAACCCAAAGAAATTCTTGATTGATTTGGTTTTTCGAGGTGATGTGCCACAACATGATCTCCCATGAAACGCACCAATTCTACTGCATTTCACATTCAAGAGGCCCTTCAAGTATGAAACTACTTGCACGTGGGAGGGCCTTGGATTGGTGAATCCCCGTGTTATAAATAAACTTTTGACACTGCATTTCATATGCGAGCGGTGTGGTACACAATGATTTAAAAAATGTAGCATTATGAGACGTGGCTCCTCAATGGTCGACATGACCCACTGTCCCCACTGTCAAATTCCACTTCATTGCACAACTTTTTTGGTGTATGCTAAGTTACAACTCCGTAGTTAGATTGTTCATGAGGTTTGCTGCCCACATTGGATGGACACCATTAAGTTCCACTTAGGACTGCTTACAACAACACACATTGGATTTACAACAAAATGCTTAGAACATGTGTCTCCATCTTTTGAGTACAAGCACATTGTGTGTGCATTACATTCCCCGCCTACTTTGAAGTAGGAAGTAAACCACCTTGGAAACCATCCATTCCATTATGTAGTGATGAATGGGTTAATTTTACGGGAGTGCTTAGAAGCACATGCGTTCCTATTGTTTTATAACACAATATGCATGACATTCAAATGTTTTAGTACACCTCCCTGCCACATGATTGCAACACTACAAGAAACACTTGATCATCCTACCATAGATTGAAAATAGTAGTAGTGGAGATGTGAGATATCAATAAACACATGTAATTGTTTAATTTGGGATGTTCTCAACATTGTTGGAAAAACTGTGAGGACTCATATTTGGGAGGCATGTGGGAGCAAGGAATAATTCTAAAGATGGTAGGAGTGTTTAAGGAACTTGATGTGTGTGTGTACGGAGAATTGAATGATAATTGACATCAACTTAACCCTTTAAACGTTTGAGAGGCCCAAAGTGGACCTCTCCATGCACAATAACATATATTTGAGCTTCATGCTTTCATTTTAACCCTTAACTTTATGAGAACCTTGCTTTGGGCTTATGAATGACTTTTTGAAGGCAAATTTATCCAAAAGGAAGGTGCTAAGAAGGTCACTATAGGTATAGTTGTGTTCCTCATGACATTTTCTTGCCAATGGTGATGATCCCATTCTAATTTTAAAAGATGGTTGTTCACAAGAACTTTTTAAAGTCAAGAATGAAATAACATTTTCCTTTGTTGATGACATTTCTATATATAGTAACATTGTATTATTTTGATTGAAAATTGCCAATTTTCTACAGACTCTTTTTCATACCTCAAAGGAAAATTAAGGGTTATGCTAATTGTAAAAAGCAACCTATCTAAAATGAACTTGTCTATTCTTTGAATACACCTTTTGAATCAGTTAAATATGTTGATGTTATACAATATTTAAGTTCAAATACACAAAGTGGGTGCCCTTGAATTCTAATACAGACGAATTATATTCATACATGCAAATTATAAGCAACTTATAAAATATGATTTCTAAACTTGGTGAGGCTTGTATAACTTCGGTATATGGCTGTGTATTTGATAATTCAGGTCATCTTACAGTGTAGCACAAAACATGTTAATTCTGTGAATTAGACTTCAGTGTCAATGATGAACTTGTCTGCCAAAAAATTACGAAAAGAATGTAGTGTTGGGAAGCTGTAGAAAGGGTTCACATGATCATCAAGACATTAAATTCAAATTTGCAGGCTTGACATGCTGTCCTACACTGTAAAGATGACGTGTACTGTTAACTTAATGTCATCAAATTCTTAATATCATTCTTCCGTAGTTGTAAATGCAAAAGTGAGGATAGCTGATGAAGTGGGAAAGTCGATGCTCCTTTGACTTACATCATCCTCACTACGTCCTTTTAAGGTTACTTCTGCGGCGAAGAGATCCACTTCATCAACTCCAGACAAACTGACATTCAATCCTCTCTTGAGATTTTGTTCAGTGCTGCAATTCTAACTCCTAGACTCAGTATCAGCATTTTGATACAGCATGTGCCTCTCAATGTAATAAATCCAGCTGCTGTCACCGAAATGAGGTTCCTATGTGAGGGATCACCCAACCCATAATGACAAGTAGAAATGTCCTGTGTACATTTGGAAAAAAGAACACAAAATGCTTACCTTCTCTGAGAAACCCCCATTTAGGGAAATCCTCTCTTGATATTTTCTTCGAAGTCTGCTATCTTAGATGTGATCCCAAGTCCTGGACTCAGCATCAGCATTTTGATACAACACGTGTCTCTCAATATAATGATCCAGCTGCTGTAACTGCATCTAAATAGGATTGGAATGGGATCTCTAGGACTCTATGCAGAAAGGAGATGATTCTAAGGGACAACCTAACTCATAACGACATGTAAAAAACCAAGGGGGAATCTCCTCTACATTCGGAAGACATCAGAGTTTCTCTGAGAAATCCCATTTGGAGAATTCTGTAATCCTATGCACACATCAGATTCTGATCGTAGAAGTACATTGCGTGACGTTCTCGGCTGGTGCTTGTCCAAAATGCTAACATTGGAATTACTCTACTCATATGAGATGAGCAACCCAGAATTTGGAGATCGTGGGAGGCCACACCAATGCCGTACATGAATTGTAGGCTTATATTCATGATGACTTCTTTGAACATCTGCTGCGAGCCCATGCATTTGAAAAACAAGCTTCTCCCTAGATTGGAAACCTACACTGAAACAGAGGTTAACGGATCTGTTTTGCAGATTGCTGCTCCATCAATTTGTTGTTCCTCATTCAGATTAGACAAGCAAGCCAGCCCCTCCCACCAAGCGCATCCACAGTGACGTCCACTTGATCAACCTGCTTGTATTTCTCCCTCGGAAGGGATGAAGGAAGGTGAGGCTTCTCTCACAACCAGCCCCACAACAACCAAACCAAAGGCAACAAAATAGAGGCTATCCACAGGTTCATGAAACTCTAGGGCATGCACAGTGACTGCCCACATGTCGGATGTCAGCAAGGAAAGTTTGCACATGGTGGAGCCATTCATTCAAAGAAGCTGCAGCATCAATCTCGAGAACGCAAAGCATCAAGCTTCCCCCCAGATTGAAATCCTACACGGAATCAGAGCTTAACGGGGTTTTTTCCCACATTGTTGCTCCATCATCCACATTAGATAAGGAAGCCAAACCAAAGGCAACAAAGTATATGCTGTCCATGGATTCGTGAAACCCTAATGCACGCACCGCGACTGCACATGTCTGATAGAGGCAAGGAAAGGTTGAACATGGTGGAGCCATTTATTCTCAGCGGCTGCAGCATCAATCTCTAAAAGCATGGATTCGGGCACCGAGGTTTTACCCCAAGATTGACATCCTACACCGCAACAGAAGTTAACGGAGCATTTTCGTCCATTGCTGCTCCATCAGCTTGTTGCTCCTCATGCACATTAGGTAAGCAAGCCAGCTCCCCTTCCACCAACTCATCCGCAGTAACATCCACTTGATCAACCTGCTTGTATCTCTCCCCTGAAAGAATTGAGCCACCTTTCGGAGACAGCGAGGGCTCACCCGCCACAGCATACACAACCAGCCCCACAACAACCAAGCCAAAGGCAACAAAGTAGAGACTATCCACAGATTCATGAAACCCTAATGCACGCACCGCGACTGCCCACATATCTGATGTCAACAAGGAGAGGTTGAACATGGTGGAGCCATTCATTCTCAGCAGCTGTGGCACCAAGCTCGAGAACGCAAAGATTGAGAGAGAAAACCCTACAAAAGGGGCAATTGAGCTCACACTCCAGTGAATGGTCCGAACCTCGTCAAGCTCCAGCAACAGGAGCTGACACGTACTAATCACAGCCCCAAACATGCCAATGTGCGCAAGAAACTCCACCTGGTCCACTTTCTTCACCACAAATTCTTCACTCACATTTGAGATGGCATAAAACATCGAGGCACATATCACAAGGGAATCCCCAAGGATCACATTGCTACCGCTGCTTGACCTGTCACCCGCATGCACATCTGAGAAGATGACCATCACCAAACCCCCTACGCAGATTGCCACACCTACAAAGTGGGAAACTGCGTAGCGAGTCTTGAGGATTAGCCATGTGAGGAGTAAAACACATGGGATGGTCCAGCAGTCCAGAAGCATGACGCTAGTGATGGATGTGTATTGGTATGCTTTGACTGCCAAGTAGTTGCCTTCCACATCCAGGAAGGCGAGTAGGAGGTAGATGTACCATGAGATTTGGATGCGTTTCCCTCGGTAGATTAGGAGGGATCCGTATACGAGTGCCAGGAGGATGTAATTGAATAAGGATTGTGTCGTGGGAGCATCGATGCCCTTTCTGGCCAGTACTGCGGATGTTAAACCTGTGCAGGTTACCAGTAGACTTAGAATCTGGCCCACTGCAATTGCCTTCATTCCTTCTTTGCTTCCCTCTATCTTCCCTGCTATCCACACCCATGTGCTCTCATTTGGAGCCATCTGTACCCGCCCGAGTTCTTCTTGCCCACAAAATTATACAAAAAGTAAAATCCACTGAGTCTCTCACAAAACTCTCCTTCAATCCTACCTACTTCAGAATCTGGCAAACAGCAATTGCCTTCATTCCATCTTTAACATCCCTCTCTCTTCCCTGCCATCCACACCCATGTGCTTCTCAATTGGAGCCATCTCTACCTCTGTCGCTCTTCTTGCTCACATTTTTTTCACAAAACTCTCCTTAAATCCTACGCACTTCTACCTCTCACGAGCAAGAAATCATCATATCACAAAAAAATGACACTAACCTTAACTCCCTTATTTGCCCTACTTTACCTAACTGAAATCCCAAGTGCCATGCTTCCCCACGTTCAGACACACAATAGCGCCTTGTCGCACACGGTTGCGTAGATTCTCGCACCCGATTGACCCGCACTAACTTATTATAACCCAACTCTTCTATCTTGAAGCCGGAGGTGAATTCACATGGTAATTAGCCTAATTCCTCTCCAAAGATTCTCTTGTGCTCCTTCATCCTACGCAAGGTTGCAATTATTCCCCTCAATATTTCCAGCACAGCGGAGCATCTGTCGGCTCTGTTTGCAAATTACATACTGTTCTTCAGCAATTGCATTTCTTCTTACTACGTCCTGGCTCATCCGATTCGGTTAATGTGAGCTTAATTGTGGAAGGCACCAATGACGTGTTGGCCGACGATCTGCAACAAGAGAAGTTGGAGGATGCCACACGCAACGGAGCCCGGACGAAGAAGAAGATACCCTCCAACTGACCTGCTTCACTTTTAGGCTGCCCACACATACTGGTGGTGGGCAGCCAGCAGTGAACGGGCGAACTCCGTTCACTGCCACCAGTAAGTGTGGCAAGAACCGGGGAGAGCCGGCGATTAGTCTAGATGAACAGGTTGATTTTGAAAAATTACCCGGTTGCAGTTCAAGACTTCAGGAGGATTTGGGACCTAAAGTTACAAAGATGCACTGGTTGATGTTGAGAAATTACCCAGTTGAAGTTCGAGACTGCACGATAATTTTGTACCTTAAGTTACAAAGATGAACCGGTGAGTTTGAGAAATAACCCGGTTGAAGTTTGAGACTTCACGATAATTTTGTACTTAAAGTTACAAATATGAACCGGCGAGTTTGAGAAATAACACAGTTGAAGTTCGAGACTTGAAAATAATTTTGTACTTTAAGTTACAAATTTGAACCGGCGAGTTTGAGAAATAACACGGTTGAAGTTCGAGACTTCATGATAATTTTGTACCTTAAGTTACAAATATGAACCGGTGAATTTGAGAAATAACCCAGTTGAACAAGACCCCACAAAACTTATCAAGTGTTCTAGAGGAATATAGAGAATATACCTCAAATTAATAAAGAAAAAACCAAAAGTTCATGCAACATGTAACCAATCGGACTTGGAAAGAATAGAATTTTAATCGATCATGCCAAAAAAATCTCCATGGACAATTGGTCAATTTTGATATTTAGTGTGACTTACTATTTGGATTCACAAGATGCTATATCCTTTTACTAATGAAATTTTTTTTTACCAAGTAAAGTTGTCAATGTTTTATAATGTCCAAACATCATTTGTTGGTAAAATATGAGATGTACAGTAAATAGATATAGCATTGCGTAATCCCGCATAGTAAGCTTTGCCCAAATATCATATTCGGTGTAGTTATAGAGAGATATGAATTCGTGGCCTCTATGTAGACTCACTCATTGCGAAGGTGAAAATGTAGTGATTTTTCTATGGTGGCATTCAAGCACAAAGTTAAATTAAATTACTTGGGTGGCTAGCTAACCCGGTTTTAATTTTTAATTTCTTAGGAAAACAAAGTCAAGAATTTCCAGGTGTTCAGGCAGACTTGAAAATAATTATTTTTTGCCTAAGCTGCTAGCAACCTACGCTAGGATTTCAACCAATTATGCCCAAAAATCTCCCCGAACACGGGCCACTGAACTCAAACGTCCGTCGAAATTCGAACCACTATAGCAGTGACTTACTAGGATTTTTCCGGAAAATTACCCTTTACACCTGCGAACGGGCGAACAGGCTGGGCCTTGCGCCCAGTCGCTGCCGTGGTGACTTTTCACTCCTAAATAATCTCCCTGCTGGTGGGGGCCTGCCACTGCCCCTCCCACCAGCAGGTGTGGGCAGGCCTTTAGCTTGCTAGGTGGTTAGTTGGTTAGTTGGTGGTCAACTAAGGCCCACTTTACACTAGGAGTCGAGGCCAAGGGCCGAGGGAAATCTCGCGATCCTATTGGTTGAGAGCTTAAAGCCAACCCGAAGAGCTTTAGACTAGGAGTCAAGGCCAACAATTCATTGAATATTTTAATCTATAAAATGTTGGCCTTGAGATGGTCCCTCAGGCATAAAAGGAACCCTCATGGATGGGGGGGCCAACAAGTACACTTTTTATTGTTCACTTGAGGCCAGCTCGAGCTTCAAAATAACTCAAACATTGGTTAAGTTGGTCCCAATATTTCATGGCCTTGACTCCTACTGTAAAGCGGTCCTGAGTAGGTGAAGGTTGGAGAGAGGGGATTGTCGCAGACCAGCGTCCATCTCAAGTGGAGGCCACACACATTCGAAAATGTGGGTTTCGGAACAGAGTTTGGTAAGCCGAGGTAAAAGGATGTTGGCCTTGACATGTGCCTAACTTTGAAGAGTTGGGTTTTGAGGTTGGTTCTGTTTTTCATTTTTTTTTCAACTATGATCCAAGACAACGATTTTGCAAGGCTTAAAACCTTGATTGTTTTTTTTTATCATAGTTGAAAATAGATTGTTTTAACCAATAAAAGAGGGGATGTCCTCAAAAGCCCAACTCCTTGAAGTTAGGTGCATGTCAAGGCCAACACTCCTTTAACTTGGCTTACCAAACTCTGTTTTGAAATCGGTGTTTTCGAACGTGTATGGCTTCCCTTCATCCATCCAACATAAAAACTTGACCCCAGTAGGTGTGTGGCCGATTCATCTCAAAAAACTCGTAGTAGCCTAATTCAGGGTCTTAAAAGATTATTTTGGTGTCAACTCCACTAAAACTACATTGATTATCCCAATTAGTGAGGGAGGGCTTCTAGTGCATGTGGAAAATTAGTGAGCGTGATATTAAATTTCTTTATGTTATGAAGTTAGTGCTACTAAAAGATCTAGAAGCATTATTTATCTCTACACTATAATTCACTGAATATACTATAGCAACATTGTTTCACTAAAAGTGTCGGCACTATTCATCTTGGCACAATTCATTGACAAGCATGTGTTTGCTTGTAAAATTTTATCACTCTACAAACACCTTAGGCACGCGCTAATTTTCTTGAAATGTATTGTAAATGAGCATGTACTTATGAAATCAATATCACTTCCAAACTCCGACACATACCATTTTGATTGTTGGATCTGATTGGAAATTGACTCATTTGGTAACCAACTACGAAACACGAAGATTGTCATTTTAACCCTTAAAAAACATAGGGGCTCAATGTATGACATATATGTACACAAGTTCTACAAGCCTCACAAAATCCTCATATATATATATATATATAATATGAAGGTTTTTGGAACTATACTTGGTGCATCATCTGATGCTTATATTAAAATGCTTAATATGTTTTTGTGTGACATTGATAATCAAAACGCAAAGCATGTACGTGTACCCAAGAGAACTTAGTGAATTCAAACCGAAATCTTGAGTATCATTAAGTTATTCACTATGCTTTGAAGTGCACTTAACCCCTAATGTCCTATGCGACCATAATTTGGTTGTGAACAATTCACTTTGATTCCTTTGACACTAGTTCAGATGGGATCTGGATTGCTTCAACTACTCTTCTTGTTCATGTTCAGGTATGCTATGTCTTGCCGTGTGGATAATTTTGATTCAACATAGTTAATTATTTCTAGGTTAATTCAAATATGGGAGTGTGCTCTCAACTAGTTTACAGTGGAATTGGTCCACGAGCCAAAACTTGATATTTATCACCTCCATAGTTTAGGGGCAACATGTCCTCAACATGTTATATGTTGATCCCTATGTGCAAATGATACCCAACTAATTTGAAAATTTGCATGGCACTAAAACACAACATATCCTAAACATCCACCGTTGGAATTTTTAGTTGGACATGTGTTGGTGGGTGTGAATCAATGTGGAAGGCGCACAATTGTGGCACCGCTACATCAAATTGCAAAGCTTCTCAAAAAATCACAAAATAATGGTTCCAAGATTTGTGAGCTGATTTGAGTAAGTATATTGCCCCTCTTTTGAATGAAGGTAACATTTTTGTCATTTTGAGATGATTTCAGTGGAGGTTCAATCACAAAACCAACCCTAATATAAATTCTAACTTGTTGCCCCTCAATACCAATATTGACATTCCTATTATAATCTCCTACATAACAAAACCTCACCGTTTAAAATTCGGATTGTGAGTAGTCACTTCTAACTTGCAAACATCTATACTATTGGATTTGTCAAAAAATATTTAGATTTCACCTACAATCACTAAAACTAAGGTCACATTTTCTAGGTAGATTTGAGGGAAATTGGGCGTGGGAAGTTAGGGGTTAACACCCAACTTGTAAATAGTGCCTATGGGTGTAGAAGTTGAAAACAATCCTTAGTTGGAAAAAGAACAAACCTCTATTACTATTTTGGATACCAAATGATTGAAAATACAATCAACCAAGGTGAATGCCATGAAAACAAGATAAATTTTTGGTCAGAAATTTTGCTTTGACGTGAACATACAACAAGTACGTGCATAACGAACACCTCTCACAAATCCCATATTATTGAATGAAGACAACGCTCATAGAATTTTTGATACCAATAAAAATGGTCAAAGTGACGAGATATTATACATCACATTACGGCCAATGTCATACACCTAAATACATAATATACATTCATAAGGGTACAATCTCTGCGCCAAATGACTATAAAGTATTCAAAACAACATGGGGGCATCACCTGAAAGGATGCTTGAAGAAAAACAAAAAATGGAAAAAGAAAAAGAAACTTGCAAAGTCCTCGATGGACAATATATAGTGCATGCTTTGGAAGGTAACTGCAACTGGTACTCAAGATCAAAGGAATATATCAGTAAAAATGGATTCCAAGATCTGTTCATAAGACGAGCACTAACAATGGTTGTATACGATGATGAGACAAATCACTGGGATGAATCACTTACAAGCAATGACATTGACATCTCCGGACGCATAAAGACGGGAATTGGAGCAATATCGAAGAGAATTATGGCAGTCACTTAGAAGAGCTAGCTCAAACAACAATACGGATTCAAGCAAGAAGCATCGTCTCTAAAATGTTTTCCAAGCATCACTGAGAAAAAGTTAGAGTAGAAAGAACTAACCAAACTTCTACACAAGATGAATGCTTTGACTACATATCATGATTTAGCTATTGTGCCTAATAAAATGTTAACAAGGATGAGTAAACAATGTGAAATAGGTTGGGAGCACTATTAATGTGAAGCATCGAAAAGAAAGAATCGAATTAGACAAAGCATTGGCAGCTAACAAACGAATGAAATCACAATCTAGACCAACAATGGTGATGGCTTGGCTTTGACCACTTAAAAGATGTCCTTAAGACAAGTTCAACTTTTGCCCAAAATTAGTGAGATTGTGCTATCAATTTGAAGTAACTCATAATTTGGTAGAAGAGTAAAGAAGAATTCAGCCTAAACTTGATGTTGTGAAGTGGAGCGATCGTTATTTGAAAATGGTTTTAGAGGCAAGGGATCCAATAACTCTCAATTCCTCTGAACTGATGCATTTTGGTGTCTGAAACATGACAAATATTCTCAGTGAAGTTGGAATTTCGGTATGTGCATAAAACCTTTTGTTTCAAAAAACCTCAAGATCAAATTACATTCATAGTAATTCAGGTTTTGCTTGAGGGTTGCCGGAATCGGAATCTCCTATTCCCCTTGTATTGCTCATCGATTCATTTAAAACCACAGGGAGGGAATGCCACTTGCAGCCGACCTCGGACCGGCAACATGCGGATAGTTGTCCGTAGCAAGTAGGGAAAATGACCTCCAAGTAGGTTAATCACGAACAACACTTAATTGATTGAGATGGAAAGTAGACATTAGCCCGATACCATCACACTTAGATGCTTGAGAAATGGAAGACGGATGCGTGCACAGATAGAGGAGAAAAGCCTCCTCCAAGAGGACTTCTACTTTGCACTTGGGCAATCCCAAGTTTGCACTTGAGCCATGTGGCCAGGGAATATTTCACTTGTGTCATGAAGTTCATCCTTTGCTCTCTCCTTTTTTCTTCCTTTTGCTTATTGTTAATTTTTAGCATGTTTTGACCCAACAAACAACATCTACTACATCATTTGGAACTTCGGAACAGCAAAGATGCATGGGTGAAGACACAGTTATCGTTCCAAAGTTCCAAATGTTTGGCTATTGACAACAACATGTTGAGCGGACGGTGCGGGGATGACACATGCTGTTGATTTATATGCATGGGTGCAATGGGCAGGAACAGCACGGGCGCTAATTTTTGATAATACAAAATGATCTATTTCTGCAACTTGGCTTTTTGAGCTGAGAAGAGACGGCACAGACAAGAACAGCTCAAGAGAGATGAAAAGATGCACTGAACCCTAAACCCTAAACATTGCACTAAATGGGAGGGATTTCTTGCTTTTGTGATTTCTTAGGTCGGAAAATTAGGTGTTGTTTGCATGAAATCAAAATCACCTCGATCGACTTAGTAATAGTCATCAGTTACCTGCCGCACATCGAATCCAATTGTCGATGTGTAAACAACTTCATCTGATGATAGTGTTTTGCCTCCACTTGTCGATCGATGATCTACATGCAAAAACTGTCAGGTTGGTTGCTGCAGCTTGCGGCTCCACCGGCTGATTACAAACTTTGCTTGGACCATGCTGGCGCCACGAGCCACCACGATGAAATGTTCGATGTCGTTGCTTTGGTCCATCGACTGGCACCGGCTCTCCAACCGATGTGTGGTGGGGAACGAAGGATCGGTATTATCGATCAATTCGAGCTCATAGGAGAAGTACACATCCTTGGTGCCATCTTCATCTCGCAAGTTGCGGCCACCGCCGAACCGAGCAATGTAGTACACTCGTCCCACGGACGAGTCCTTCGTGTTAAATAGGAACAACGTTCCGGCCTTTCCACGCAGCACATAATTGCTATTTATTGAATTTCCCTCCAATGTGACTTCGTGTGGTGCGCCGTAGGTGATGTCGATCCGCTTCATGGCATGGCACACTTCGAAGTGACGAAGGAATTCGATCTCGGGACCGAGGAGCGCGCACCCGGAGAACGGGCATTTGATAGGCGCGTACTTGCAGTGGGTCTCGTGGCTGTGCTTTTCTGTAAATTTCACAACATTGTCACATCCGTATTTGCAGAATTTGCAGTTCACCTGAAGTGACTCAATCAGCTTCTCAAGCGCTAAGTTTCGGATCTTTCCGAGTTCTTCCGAGCAGTAAGGGCAGGTGTTATTCAATTTCCCTCGGCACGATGCACATGCTACGTGGCCGTTGATGCACTAAATTCAAACAACAGCAACAGAACCACTCAGTCAAGACCACCTGATAATTACTCCAAGATCACCCAACCATATCATTGTTTTCCTTTTTGCAAACAGAGGCTATGGAGTTTAAGGACACTTTACACTATGGACAAGGGTCGTGACCATGAAATTGTGAGGGCCCTTGAAACTCATCTGAAGGGCATAGCGTAGCAAGATATTGAAATTGAATTTTGTGTGATCATATGCCTTCAAGTGTAGTGTAAAGACATATGCGACCATGCTCTCAACTGAATGCTATTTCAATACCATCCTCTTCAAACAACATCCACAAAAACACTTGGGGTCGCTTGATATTTACTCCAAAATAGCAACGATATCCTTGTTTTTTCTTTTGCAAACAGAGGCTGAGGAATTTAGGCCCACTTTACACTATGGCCGAGGGTCATGACCATGAGATTGTGAGGGCCCTTAAAACTCATCTGAAATGCATACCAGGGCATTTTGAAATTGAATTTTGTGTGATCAAAGGCATTCAAGTGTAGTATAAAGACACCTCTCAACCGAATGCTATTTTATCACCATCCTATTCATGTGGACCCTTCCACACAGTAAGGTATAATGAATCAAGGGTTGTGAGATTGATGTCACGTTCTCTTGGATTTGTGTAAATCCAGTAGTCTATGAAACATCACTATCCATTGCGTGCCATGTAGGACTCCATGTAGGTTTGTTCATCCATTCAAACTTGCTTGGTCACTTAGGCCCTCAAGCTCTAGTGTAGAGTGAAGTGGGATGGTCTCGGCAGTTTCCACCAAGGAGAGATTTTAGATTTCAAGGGTCACAGGCTCTCAAGCTCCAGTGTAAAGTGCCCCTTAGGGTTTGAGGTTTAGGGTTCAACCACATAGTAAGTAAATTGTTAACTTTGTCATCTTTGTTCATGACTCATGCTGAACGAGTTCGGAAAGCGGCTAAAGAAATGGAAACTTACTGACACCACTCGTACACTTGAGGCCTGTGACCACACAGGAATTAAAGACATTATCTCCACTGCATTTTGAGTTTTAGAGTCGCAATTTCGCAATTCTTCAGACTGCAATCGAGAATTGGTGTAACGATATCATCTCAATTGCAGTTTGAGGTTTAGATTTTACTCGCATAAGTAACTTGTTCACTTTGTCATCATCTCTGTTCAAGATGACTCATGTCGAATGAGTCCAAAAAGTGGCTAAAGAAATGGAAACTTACAGACACCATACCTACTTTAATTGATAATTGAGATAATGCAGGCATACCTGATGAATAGGGAGCACAAGATGCTCCATGCAAATGACGCAGTCGAGGCTATCATGATCGAAAGCCGATGTGAAGTGCATTATTCCTTCCTGATGCCCTGCAGACCGGGCTCGCTTAATTCTTGCCATTTTGCACACTGAATGGAATCCAACATAGCTCAAAGAATTTGTAATCAGACGTCAGTAGTTGTACGAAAACCATGGAAAATCTCTCCCAACTAGTGACACCACAGCAGTACTGTCATCCCAATGGAGTTGAAGACGATGTCATCTATTCCACGCTCAGCCCTGTGTGCTGCAAATTACGACGGACATTATGTCAACCTTTCAAAGTCGCTCACATGGAATCAGGAAAAGCATTTAGCATCCTACCAGAAAAGAAAAGCTCAGAGAATTAGAAACAGTACTCCCTCAACTCAAGAGTCACATTCTAAACATCTCTTGAACCTTGAAACTAGTGACAACAATCGATACCGACCTCGTAGATGGCGACCCCTTGATACATTTCCATCTGAAATGTTCTGTGCACTAGTTTGAGACAAAATCGGAATAAATTCTTGTTCCAACTGAACATCGATCACCATACCTTGGAAGATAACCTCGATGGGATCGAAACATGGTAACCGACAGACCTGCACACGACCACTTGCCAGCTTCTTGTACCAATCTCAAGACACGATGCTTGTGGGACTTGAATTGGTATGCATAAGTGTCAACTAAGAGATTATGCTCCAACTGCTTCAAATTCAAACTGCAGGACTGCATTCAAGCCTGCGGGAATTCATAGAGTTCCGAGGTTCTAGGATTCCATGAGTCCCCTGCCTGTCCTTGGCGGCTCATACTTGATGGCAAGAGCCACAGTACTGCCTAGTTCACTAAATTGCTTATTAACTCATGAAGGTAATATGACAAGGTATATATGTGGGCCTTAGTATGTGATCACTCTTCTTAATTGAACACCTCATATTATAGTTGAGTGTAGTGTTATGGCAAGGCTAGTAATCAAATGGTGCAACGCCATAATAACAATTCAAAAAAAGGTTTGAATTTAGAAAAGCTATCATGTTGTCTCTTCTTAACCCCTACCTTTCCAAACAACCGGTTTTTGGTTAATGGATGATTTTTACCCGACAAGTGACCCCACTTCATTCATTCATCCATGATCCAAAGAAAAAGAAACGTCGGTGTTCTTTGCACCGACGTGGATGTGAGCCCTTTTATGGGCATCGTGATGCAACGTTAACATCCGCAATCAAAAAAACAATATAAACATCAAGCCCACGTGGATGCCTATCCATAGAAACTTGACTAGTGTAATTTGGAGATGATTAGAATGTGCCCCAAAAAAATGGGAAAATGGGAAAATGGGAAAATGGGAAAAGGTTATGTTTTGGGAGCTCATGTGAGACTCCCCATCAATGTTAGGGAGATGGATACAATTCTAGAAACATGTCATAATTCTAGAGAGGATAGAAATGGGAACTATAGATGACTCCAAGTTCATGCTTGTTGCACACTGCTACCAACATTTGAGGACAAGCCATGAGCAATCATGACAACGTCTAGGGACGATCGTTGCATGTAATTTGCAAACTCAATGTCGATCAAACGGCTTAGCTTGAAGTGATCAAATAAAACATCATGTCAGTGCTCAAATGTCTTATTATGATTAATAGATCCCAGGAAGCTTGGAATTCATTTACTTTGGAATGCCCGGGTTGGAACAACAATAGGAGATCAAGGAAGAATAGTATTGCATTCACTAGCACATGCATCTCAATCTCTTCTTAATGTAGGCATGTCTCACCACTTGATTGCTTGGGAATAACAACCAAAGCCATGCCAATGTGTAATCGGGCCTTCAACAATTTGCTACGGTTTCGTTAGGGAGAGACACAATGTTCTAGCTTCATTAATAATTTACCAATTCAAGTGACCAAATTGCAATAGTTGGGAAATACGAAGAACACTACATACCGAGTTCAATATTGTTGTGAGAATTTACATGATGTAACGAATAATGATATTAAGTTATAGCTATCCGCAAAGCTCTCCAAGGAGGCATGAAAGTTGAATTCATTGTTATCACGTGCGTCGTGTGTCAATGCCTAAAGATGGAGGATGAAAGAAACTCAATACTTGAGCTTGTTTTGTGAACCGGAGTTTTTGGAAGCGCTTGGTGTCATAAAATTCATGTTTGAGGGAGGGGCGGGGGTTAAAGAAACACCCCTTCATGAAACTTGGGCCATTAGAAGCTAGGTGGGGCTACTTCAAGTTTTCCTTTGAATTTAGACCTTGGTAAGTGGTGGGTCAATCAAAGGCTTAAAAAAACAATTAGGGTATGTGTGCCTAGAATTTCTCCAATGATAGGGACAATAACTGAGATGAAAATCCACTCTTCAACTACAACTAGAGAATTACCCCTCCCTTCATGAGACTTGGGCCATCAGAAGCTAGGTAGAGTTGCTTCAAGATTTTCTTGAATTTTAGAGCTTGCTAGTTTGAATTGTCAAGCTTGAAGTGGTGGATCGGTCTAGGCTAAAAACAGACTAGAGTATGTGAAACTGACTATTCTCTCAAAAAACTTTCTACTAGAGTTCATAAATTTGTTTATCTCTACTCCGCAAAGTGCTCCAATAATAGGGGCAATATTTGAGATGAAATCCACTCTTCAACTAAAAGTACATCTTGTATGTAAACATAATGGTAGTTGTGGTGGAAATTGGGCACCAATCACAACCACAACCACTCAAATATGTCATGTTCCTCTTGTACAAAAGAAGAATACAAGCATGAATGCACATGAGGCACCAATATTGAGAACTTTCAAACTTTGTACATGATCATAAAAGCTTTACAACTTAAACACAATATTGTGATTGCTATGAGCTCAAACCATCCGACCATAGGAGAGACTAAAGACGACCCTCTCTCACCCCCCGAGCCCTCTCATGTGCTATAGAAAGGCATTCCCAGTCTTATTCATATTATTTAAGAGATATTTTTAGAAGTTTTGAGTTTTATTAAATTTAGATTGAAGCTTCCTTCTCTATATACATAGATCATTTCACTGTATGATCTTTTTGAGGTAGCTCATAGCAATCACAATATTATGTTTAAGTTGTAGAACTTTTGTAATGTACAAAGTTTGGGAAATCTCAATATTGGTGTCTCATGTGCATTCATGTTGCTTAAAGAACCCTTTGGCTAATTCAAGAGGATTTTTGTCCACTTATCAAATGCTTTTGTGTCATCCATGAAGGTGATCGACCAAATTCATAGCAATGTTATATTATTCTTGTGTAGAAGAGGAGTGTGACAATTTGGTATCATAGCGAGAGAATCTATTAAGATTGCAGATCATTGTTGATACCACAACCACCATGGTTATAACTCATGAAGTGAGAGAATGAATGATATGGGAGGTGAACGCTTAGGAACTAGGAAATAGGGAGAGGCACGGTGATGATGATGATCAAACAATAATATTACATGATCCCAACAACGATGATAAATGCCAACCATCTTCGACCCTGGTAAGGAATTACAACAGGCATTCACAATCTCCTAGACTACCGCAAAATAGTCATACTAGCAACAAATGAAGGTTTAGGAGTGGTGAGAGGTAGAGGAAATATCATCAATCTAGATCAATAAGAATTTCCCCATCGTCCTTGTTAGCTAGCGAGAGGCCCAATTCTTCATCTCGTGACAACTCTAGCTAATGTGCTTCTTCTTCTAGGTCTCGTAGGTGAAAGAGCAATAAAAGGTGCATTGATGTCATGAATGACCTGAAGAAATTCGCCATCAAAACTTTAGTTTTGGAGGGTGTAATTTCAAGCTTGCGAAGGTTTTTTTTAAAAAAAATTAATCCATTGTCGAGGATTTTTCCCCTAAAATATTATTCAAAGAGGGATAAATTAAGAGCGGCAATCATTTTTCTTACCGACAAAACCCGTGTTTGGTATGATACAGTTAAGAGACATTGGGAAGGGCGTGGGCTATGTCTTGTTAGAAGATGGAACACGATATTCAATATTTTGAGAGAGTGGGATCCTCTCAAAATAATATTGGCCATTTGGACACCTAAAAGTCATGTTAGGTTGATGAATACTAGATTATACTTCAAACATGTAGTTTCTATTAAAATGAGAGTATGTTAAGTTGGGAAATCGACTCATTTAGGTTGAGTCGACCTAAATGAGGACAATATTTTGTCAATTTAGGTTGAGTTGACCTAAATGAGGACATTATGTTGTCAATTTAGGTTGAGTCGACCTAAATGAGGACAATATGTTAGTCAATTTAGGTTGAGTCGACCTAAATGAGGACAATTATGTTAGTCAATTTAGGTTGAGTCGACCTAAATGAGGACAATATGTTAGTCAATTTAAGTTGAGTCGACCTAAATGAGGACAATATGTTGTCAATTTAGGTTGAGTTGACCTAAATGAGGACAATATGTTAGTTAATTTAGGTTGAGTCGACCTAAATGAGGTCAATATGTTGTCAATTGAGGTTGAGTCGACCTAAATATTAAGAATACTATATGTGCAACCATAATATACATGCCAATTCAGGTCGAGTCGACCTGAACTGTCATCCTAAATGGTCAATTTTAGGTAGCGCATCACTCCGCAATTTACGGCGGAAAATCAAATGTTATTTTTTTACTTGTACTCTACAACTTTTCAGTGGTTTTCATTTCATTCTTGGATCAATAGTTTGCTTTATGTACTCTCAATTCACTAGAAAACTCTCATTTTAATGAATATTGTGTTATGGAAGGATTTTAAGGAGTTGTATTTTTTAAGAAATTTCTTCCAATTAGTTTCCAATCACAAATTTGTTTAGAAATGTGCAAAATTAGACAAAGAGGTATGTCTATTGCATAGTTTAGATATAAGTTTAATGAGCATTATGCCTATTTTCCTTCTTGGATAAAGATAGATCAAGTACAATTTTTATGTGCAAACTTTGAGGGATTCTATTGGGTTTAATTTTAAATCCTACGCCCCTATCATATATCGTTTGGCTACAAACTTTGAGAACTAAGATAGGGCAACAAAGCTTGGTTAACTTGGAAAGAGGCCTACATGATGCAATTCTCATAGTTGATTTTTCACATCCTCTAAATTCCCTAAGAAAAATTGTGAGGGTGGTGAAGATAGCAAGACTATGAGATTGAGTGTAAAAAAATCAATAAAAACATTGCCATAAAGGACTTTATTTTGTTTGCCATGAACTTGGAAATAGATCCTTCGAGTGCCCCAAAAGAAAGAAGCAACAAATGGTAGTCTTGGAAGTGAGAGGTTCAACATAGGCCTAAGAGCATGATGAAGGTGGCTTGATTCGAGTTTTTGCTCTTTTAATGAACATAGAAGTAGACTAAGAACCAACAATAGTTAAAGTTCAATGGTCCTTGAACTCTTCCCATCCATGAATGACTTTGGTTGAATTGAGAGGTACACATAATATGATGTTGGTTGATTTTACGAGGAAATTGGAACTTGAAAAAATTGTGTATAGGAGTTAGATAGCTCCCAATTGAAGATCTTTGCATTGGAGTTAGGCAACTCCAATTGGGAGTTAAACACCTCCCTTTGGAAGATCTTTGCGTCGGAGTTAGACAACTTCCAACGGATGAATGTTATTCATTGGAGCTAGACAACTCTCAATGAATAAATCTATTTGGAACTAAATAGTTCTAACTATAATAGATGAACGAATATAGTTGAAATTAGACAGTTCCAACTAGAAGATTAGATGATTGGTTCAAGTTGGAATTAAACAATTCCAACTAGAAGATTGTGATTTAGCCAAAAGATAAGAAAACATCATACCTTGAGATGATCTATGTATATAGATAATGAAGCTCCAATCTAATTTGGTAATACTTGAGACTTCTAAAAGCATCTTTTAGATGCTAGGGAGAAAGATGAATAAGACTAGAAGTGCCTTTGTGTATAGGATAGACCTCGGTGAAGGAGAGAGGATCATCTTTGGTCTCTCCTATGGTTGGTTGGTTTGAGCTCATAGCAATCACAACATTTTGTTTTACTTGTAAAGCTCTTGTAATGTGCAAAGTTTGAATGTTCTCAATATTGGTGTATCATGTGCATTCATGCTTGTATTACTCTTGTGTAAAAAAGGAACATGACAAAATAAGGTATACATGTGGGTGTTATCCAATTTGTTTTTCATTTTCTCCAACTTGTACCAATTAGATTTACACAACATAGCTTGTGTTGCATTAGTAAAATTACGATGAAGCATCAACAAAAATTAAATTGAGATCAAACCTCCTCTGATTTAGTTGTGACTCTTGGAAGTGCATGTTTGTTGATTCCTTACCTAAATACATAGTTCCTTCCAATTACATTCACTATTGAGTATAGAGTATAGTGGAAACACACGAGTCCCATTTTAAGATGGCACATAGGCATCCATCAAGCATACTAAGTAAAAACCACCCAAAAACTACACTACAACATTTATGGTATTTAGTGTTATGTACACCATTTGCGAAGGGCCTAAACTAGATGCCTAGAGGTCTCAAAGTGTCACATCCATTGATTGCCAATATGATACTATTTGTCAACATAAATAACTTTTTGAGTGAAATCTTATTTACATTATAGAGTAGCACATTGGGATACTCGAGACGATAGTTTTGCATTTTAGTAGGCAAGGGGAAGATGTTCTTGAGCATACTAATGCCAAGTGTCATTCGTGTACACTCTAGTCAACTTGTAGACCATTGTGTAACACAAACATTCACACCATACCACTACTAAACATACTCATGCCAAGATATTAGAAAGTACACTTGAATGTCAAGTGTCATGAGGTGACAATAATGGTGAACTTGTCGGTCATTAGTGTAACCTATGATACACCTCAAAATAGGGTAAGTGACACTAGTACGCATATGACACATAATACCATAATCAATGTACATACTTAGGGCCAGTTCACATGGGGTCCCAAGTCCCAAGTCCACTCAAGTTAACAAGTCCCAACGTGGAGGCAAAGTCTCAACTTTTGAGCCTCAAAAACCCATCAAAATATGATTTATACTCATTAAAATCAGATTTTGAATATTATATGCAAAAATATTTGTGTTGAGCGTTGGGTCTAGCTTTTGGCTCCACCCAACTCTCAACACAAGTCTCAAGCTTGACCTCCAAAAAATGTAGCCATGTAAGCTTCCACGTCATACTTAGGACTTGGGACCCATCAACGGCTGAGATTGCACAGATTGACGTCAGGGGACTTGGGACTCCATGTGAACCGGTCCTAGAAGCAAAGGACTGAAGTAGCTGGACTCACTCAGGCAATCTCCAGTCGTACCACAAAAATGTGAAGACTCATGGTCGGAGCTGTGCCAGATTCGTAAAGGAGAAGAGTTCAGATCATTACAAGTTTGAAAAAAATCATCAGAAACGTATTGGGTTAAGTACATTCAACCATGTGATGAAGAAATCTCATATATCTTTGAAGAAAAACCTTCGTCCTGAAATCCAGCTGAAACATTCTTTAGAAAACAGTGAGATCTCGAAGAAGCATTTCTTCAAGGAGAGGATGCAGCTAATTCAACTTTTGACATTTTTAAGTAAACCTCCAAGACAGACCTACATTCAGTTCCTCAAAACATAAGATTCCCCCAGAGTTAGATCGGAGCATTTCGGAGCTCTCTCATGCGCATAAATCTTCAGTTCCAGTTCTGATGAGGCTGATTTCAGTCGGATTGCTGTTCCCACTATTTATGTTGTTGCTCGAGAGATTTTCGGACATGATGATTTTGGTTGAGAATTTCAATGGAGGATAGTGACACACATGTATATGCAATAATGCAAAGGTGCTTTGCGTAGAGGCTACGGATGATGCTAGGTTATAAGTAGGGCGAAACCAAAATTAGAATAAAATATGTCGGAATTTCGAAGTCATCAGGACAGGCCACATCTGACATAACCCAATTTTAGCCATTTCTCTGATTGCAACTTGTGGTGGGTGCCAGTCATTCTTCCTTCTTCTCCTGCCATTGGGTTAAGCTTAACTTATGTTTCGATGTCGATCGTTGCTCCTGTTGTTGTTCTGACACTTGGGTTGAGTCCGGACGGAACCTAATCTTCGGAAGGGGTTTGCAAATTTGGCCCAAAATTATTTTCGTTGTGAGTAAGTAAGTACTTACATCATCATTATATGTGGCATTCCATTTGTCGGCATTCCGTTTGTTTAAGGTCCTTTTTTCATTTCTTTTTTTTCTCCTCGGTGCAGATTTCAAACTGTTTAGCTCTCAATTCCGTGTGTCAAAGTAACTTAGCCGCAATTTGAGAAACGTTTCACAGGTTTGAGTTAGTTGACCTTCTTCTTCCACTTGTACTTGGTGTCTGGAGGAGGTTTTTAGCTTCGATGATGCAGGTGGCCTATGAAGTTTCAGGGGGAAGGTTGAAGCATTCAAGGCGGCCTTATTTATAACTTGAATGTTTGATCATGTTTGGGATGTGTAACTGTTGATGTTGATGATGATGTCAGGAGCAGATTGCACCACCAACCAGACTGATCTGTTGTAACCAGGAGGCCATTAAGGATTTGCATTTAAGTAGTGGCCGTTACAAGTACTTCTCTTCCTCTTACCCACATCTTGTATGTATGTCAATAAGCGAGAACAACATTAACGCATCACGTGTAGTGAACCTCTCTTTAAATGTCATTTTTTATTTATGTTTAGCACAATCCATATTCTTCGAGAGTAATGTGTCCGAAACATCACCTTGAGATCTGTTTTGGTGATTTCCTTTACCCTGATTTTACAGGGTTCTATAAATAGGAATTTGAGGAGTTTCCAATGAGGGTGGGTGTTAAATGAGCACCCGTGAATCTGTAATTTACGTGCAGGACTGAGGAGGCAGAGCTTCATATTTAGAATTCCGAGGAACAGGGTTTTGGGGAGGGGGATTGCGGAATGTAAGCATTGATGTGGAATCTTGTGCGGTGATTAGGGGTAGCGATGTTGAGAATGTGCTTTGAATTCTTCGAACCCATTGAGTCATAATCCTGAAACTGTAGAGGGGTGGGTTGCTGTGGGGTTCACCTTGACAGCTTCCAAAATTGTTTGCGAAATGAACATCGCCTCTTCGTTGCGGATGGGAGTAAAGAGGGTTTTGATTGAATTGCGGAATCCAAGCATCGATCTGGAATTTTGTCCAGTGAATAGTTAGGGGTGGTGTTCAGAATAGGGTTCGAATGCGTCGAACCCAATTGAGTCATAGTCCTGGAACTGTAGAGAGGATGTAGTAGGGTTAACCTTAACAGCTCCCAAACATGAAATGATCTCGCTTCTTCGTTGCAGATGGGAGTAAGAGGATTATAGAGAATTGTAGAATGTAAGCATTGATCTGGGATCTTGTCCAGTCTTTCGGGGTGGTGATGCTTCAAACCCATTGAGTCATCATCCTGGGTTTGTAGTAGGGTTAACATTGACAGCTTCCAAATGTTAGAGTAATGACATCACTTCTTTGAATGAATTGCAGAATGTAAGCATCTTGATTAGTGATTAGGAGTGACGATTTTTCAAATATGCTTCGACTGCTATGAACCCATTGAGTCATCATCCTGGAATTGTAGAGAGGATATAGTAGGGTTAACCCCAAAATTGTTTGCGTAATGACATCGCCTTTGTGAGGGAATTTCAGAGTGTAAGCATTTATCTGGAATCTTGTCTAGTGATCAAGGGTGGTGATGATTTGAGAATGCTTCAAAGCCACGAAGTCATCATCCTTGGAACTGTAGAGAGGATGTCGTAGGGTTAACCTTGACAGGTCCAAAAATGTTTGAGGAATGACATCGCCTTTTTGGGGGAATTGTGGAGTACAGGCATTGATCTGGAATCTTGTCCAGTGATTAGGAGTGGTGACGTTTCAAAACTTGCTTCGAACCCATTGAGTCATCAACCTGGAACTGTAGAGAGGATGCAGTAAGGGTTAACCCAAAAATGTTTGAGTAATTACATTGTCTCTGGAATTGTTGCAGATGGGAGACGGTAGTGGTGAGCACTTCATCAGCATCCAAAGAAGTAGATCAAACTTGCGGCTGCTGCCAAATTCAGCCGGAATATGACAAATTGGCATGGTACCAATCCCTTCACCAAAAACAATATTGAGCAGCATGGGGAACAATGTGGACACATTTTTGGCAGCAGCAATGGGAGTGGAGCCATTGGTTGATCATGATCGAAGAAACAGAATTGTGGTTCGGTCCCCACGGGGGACGCCCCGCCTGCTTGTGGTCCCACTCCTGATCTTACCCTCTTGTATGGTTCTTCTGTTTGTGGTGCTGCTGTGTCGCAGTTTCCTGGAGGATTTGTCAGAGCCATTGTTGGAGCACATTGCACAGGAGAGGTCATTGTGCTCTCGAGGCCAGAGCAGACAATGGTGTTGTGGACACCGTGGTGCCCGCACTCTCGCCCCCGAAAACACCATGGCCTCCTTCCTCACTTCTCTGCAGGTGTTGTCCACATTCTTAGAGCAGATACTTTCAAACAATGTTTTTCTACATGCTTCAATTGTAATCTTGGTCTACCATACTATTCAAAAACTTGTTTCTTGAGATAGTAGTTCTGATGATGCTGTCACAGTTTTGAAGACATTTGTAACCCAAAGCAGCTTGGAAAGAAGGGTCACTGCGTCTTAGAAGTTGTTGTCCACATTCTTAGTATTTCTTAACCCACATAATTGTTTTTTACATTCTTGTATTGTAATCCAGTGCTTGCCCCTGAATACACCATGGCCTTATTCCTCACCCCTCTGCAGGTGGTGTTCACATTTCTCATCCGACAGAATCTTTTCTACACAAATTTTGTAACATTCTTCAATTGTAATCTTGGTCTACTGAACATCATTATACTATCCGAAAACTTGTTTCTTGAGATAGTTGTGACAATGTTGTCACAGTTTTGAAGACGTTGTAACAACAGCAGCTTGAAAGGGTCACTGTGTCTTAACCCACGAAACTGTGTACATTGTTTAATTGTAATTTGGGTCTATTGAACGTCATACTATCGAATGACTTGTTTCTTGAGATAGTAGTGATGGAATTGTCACAGTTTTGAAGAGTTTTGTAGCAACAGAAGCTTAAAAAAGCAGCTCCTCACTGGTTTTGTGTCACTGGTTTTTAAAAAAGGTGTGCGTTGGTGCAAATCGCATTAAACTCATTGCATCAGATCACAATAAAACTTGTTTGCTGAGATATTTCCAATGGAATCGTCACAGTTCTGAAGACGTTTGTCATGACAGCAGCTTGAAAAGAACTTTCTCATCGGTTCTGTGTCACTGAGGGTTTAGATTGGTGCAAATTGCAACAAATTACACTAATCTTAGACTTCAAGTTTGTTGAGATAGTTGTGATGAAATCACAGTTTAACAAAATTGTAACAACAGCAGCTTGAAAAGAAGTTCCTCATTGGTTTTGTGTCACTGAAGGGTTAGGTCGGTGCAAATTGCATTGAGATGGATGTGCACCGGACGAGCACTGGTGAGCTTGCAGTCATTCACTCAGGCCATTACCGCACCAAAATCTTGCCTGCCAATAATCGCAAGGATATTGCAGCCAACCGCATTGAGGATACACCATGGGTCACCCTGCAAAGCTTAGATGCAGGAGAATGGTTCTCCAAGAAATTCCTCAATGAGCGAATCCCATCCTTCAACAGCGTGCTGGAGACGTTTTGGGATGTTGATGTCCGCCTCATTGTTGAACTGAAAGCAGAAGAATGCCCTCCCAATTCCAAGTCTCGTCAGGTATACCGTACCTTACAACACTCAAATGTTTCATTTAGAGCAAAGTACTCCTGTTGTACAGATATGATCTAAAGTAAGAAGGCCGTAAATGAACACTTTTAGCTCTGCACCCAATTCTCATAATTAGTGCGAAATGATGAACTGATCCAATTTATGCCCTCATCTTATTCATTGTCAAAGTGAAAATTCTTGTGCCTATTATTTAGTCATATAGGTCCTCTCAATTATGTTGACTATTGAGCCTTGAATGTATAGCATATTCTGAGCACGTAGTATAATCTCTTTTAGACACATGATGTCTTTTTGATGTCCGTTTTTGGATCTACACTTAACCACATATCACTTAAAATTTAGGTGTCCAGATTATTGCTATGTTGGATTAACACCGGTCTACCTTAGAACAAAGAACTCCTGTTGTACAAAAATTGTATACACCCTTGTTGTGATGCACTTTAGAGTGCACTTCCCCTTATTTTGCTAGCCAAAATGCCTCCTTAACTTCATTTTTCGCTTGTTTGGAGTTGATCCACTCACATTCTCGAATATCAGCCACTTCATGAACTGAATCCCTCTGGTTGAAATTCCTCCTGCCTTTGTCTTAAAATTGTCTGAAACTCAAGTATGCAACTCAATGTTTCATTTTGGACATAGAACTCCCATTGTAAAGAAGCACTCTTCATCCCAGTTGTGATGCATTTCACAGTGCGTATAACTCTATTTTGCTACTTCAAAATGCATTTGTAGCCCAATTGTTGATGATCCTTTAAACAAACCCAAACTCAAATATTGGCCTCTTGATGAACTGAACTGAACTGAACTGAACTGAATCCCTTTGTTTTTTACCAGTGTCAAACACAATCGAAGTGGGAGGAGCTCTATGCTCAAAGTGTGGAGGAGGCATTGATCAAAGTGCAACATGAACGAGGAGGTGGGCTGCCACGATTCTCAATGATTTTCACCTCATTCAACCACAGTCTTGTGAACCAGCTTGTGGTCATGCTCGAGCGTCTATCTTCCAGTCATCCTCGTACAAGCAAACTTATATCAGGTCCGTACTTGACAAAATCTTCAGGCACTTTATTAACATTTTTTCGGAGAGGAACTAATTGGACACTTAAAGCTCTGCACCCACATCTCCTAGGATATTAAACACTAGATTAGCACTAAATTAGCAGTTTCCTCATAATTTTCAGAACTCATGAGAATATCTTTTGGATTATTAATGTGAAGATTCTCTTTCTTAAATGATCACATAGTTCCCCCTAATTATGTTGACTCTTGAACCTAGAATAGTTAACAAATTTTGAACACCTAGTCCAATCTCTTATAACCATATGATGTCTTTTTCATCTCTGATCTTAGACGCACACCTGACCACACACCACTCAAATATAGGTGTTCGATTAAGATAATTAGCCCCATTTACCTTATCCTTAACCTCTCAAACTCACCTTTTATCCAACTCACCCGGAGTTTGATCTTGAGACCCACATGGATAATAATAATAAATTTGGTTGCAGGGTTGGGCTACATCTTGGATCCACATCTGAATTACACGCGCCGCAACTTCCAGCACCAGGTCACGTGGTTGGCACCCCATGTCTCCAAAACTGCCGAAGTCCAAAAATTGTGGCAAGGCTCCTGGTGCTTGTCTTCATGGGTCACTGACTCACAGCTTGATCTTGAAGAGCAATTTCAACTCGGTGCTCAAGCTGTGACAACAAACTTACCAGCACTGTGTCCATCCATCAAGATGGATACTTAAAACTTAAGAACAACAGAAGTAAACGAAGCACTCAACTCTTGCTTTACACCGATTTACCGTTTATACTTCTGGTTTCTTGTGCATACGCTTTCTGTTGATGACTGAAGTAGTAAACTCACCGGTGCCAACGCAGTTGCTGCGAAGCCCTTGTAGCTATAAACAAAAGTGAGTCATTTTCATGTGTATTTATTTTCCTAGCGGCTTGTTCTGGCTTCCTAGTCAAGTTCCTTTGTCATCTCTTCTTCCACATGTTAAAAAACATCAACAGCAATCAGACTCAATAAACGGAAACAGAATTTGTTCCATTTTGAAGTTTCTGGGTGCTTACTCCAGGATGGGTTTTTGGGTTTAGGGTTTAAGCTGCCTATGTCTAAACCTTGTGTACCTTCTTCTTTTTGATATTGGAGTTGCATTATCAACTGGAGTTTCTAGCAGGTTGCTCCACTTTGAATTTGTCAATACTTGAATTTGTTAATAATTGGTGGGTTGTTGACATAACCGTGACCTATGAAATTGTATTGGCAGCTCTAGGAAAGTACACTCAAGATACTGAGTTTCACAACCGTGTATATGAAAACTGCAGAAGTATGACACCTGAAAGCTCCCACAAATGTGGATTGTTCTGTAAATGATATCTTACAAGAAATATCTTCATTGTATGCTTATCAACTGCTAATGCAAGTGCTACCTCGTGATTTCTAAAGAATTTGTATTTTGTTGTTGAATACATTTGTCTGAAGCACACACTTGAGTTGGCTTGAGAAAATTACAAGTACAATCGTCAAAGTCCTGGGGAGAAGCAATATTTCAAAGTGAGAATGGTGATAAATTCACAGGTGGTTACGCCAATGCTGATCCCAATTAATGTTTGAAAAACTTGTATTGCATTCTCAAACCTGTTAATCTGAAGCACATAACAGGGTTGGCTCGAGAAAAGTACAAGTAGAATCATTGAAGTTCTGGGGAGAAACAATAATTTATAAAGGTCTATTGACTTTTTCAATAGTTGTTGCTGGACAGAGCCATCGGTGACATTATCATTATCATTATTGCTATCATCATCATGTTAAGAGAGCTTGAAATATATTGGCAGTTCTAAGGAAGTATATGCACCATAAACCCTAAAACCCTGAGAAAAGTTCAGAAGTATGGTACCTCTTGATTTCCTTAGAATTTGTATTGCGATGTTGAACCTGCTCATCTGAAGCATGTCCTTGGGTTGGCTTGAGGATTTCACAAGCACAAGATCAATGACGTTCTGGGAGAAACAATGATTGAAAAGTTAGAATTCCAGGTGGGATACCTGAAAAGATGAACAATTAAGGGAACTGGTAGTAGCTGGTACAATCTGTGGAAAGGACACACACACCAAGTTTGAGCTTACCACGAGATTGGACGTCACAAAATTTATAGTTCACAAGTTATGCAGCCAATCATCAAGTGGGCCTCGGGGAGGTATCTTTCGTCTGGGTTTCTGGGAAGGTGTTTTATACTCCATGGGAACTCAACTGAACTCACATCAAGTCACGCATGTAAGGAAAATACATACAGCAACCAGTTGTAGTCACAGTTGCGTTTTCCACCTGACGTTTTACAGAGGTAGAATGATTGTTGAGAAGACTGGATGCATTCGACCTTCCCAACGATGTCGCCCTTTTTATCGAAATTAGGATATTCAGAATTTATTATGCTCAAAACAACCTTAAATAGATTCAAATCGAAACAAGAAGAGAAACCTCTTGGTCGGTTTTGTGGTTTCCATACGTTTTTCATGTTGTTGAATCTACCGGAAGTTGAAACATTATCATATCGTAATTGTGATAACGATGGCATAACTTGTTGAAAAAACATACTAGTGGAGTTGGAGACATGAAGAGAAGTGGACTATCTATGGTTGGGTCACGCATTTGGTGCAAGTTAGTTATCGGTAGAGAGGTTGGGCAATTGGCAATGTGATATGCGGTGAATATGGTCCGAGATGACCTTAAACTACCGGATGATGGTGGAGAGATACCCAAATCTCAAGGAAGAGGTTGGCGGTTCGAATCCCGGCTGTGAAATCTCCTCTCTACTTGACGGAAAACTGGCCAGGTGGTCAACTACCTCCTGTGCTTTGGCGTTGGCCTGTCGGCCTTCTGTCTCAAAAAAAAGAAAAAAGAAAAAAGAAAAAAAGATATGCAGTGAATATGCTTCCCGAGGTAAGAATTGTGTTGTGCCTACTTTTGGGAGAGCAAGTGGGGAACACTTTGTAATTGTGACGAAAACACTTTTGGTGTGTTGAGTATAATTACGTATGTTTTGAAGAAGTTTAGAATTATTTCATGATATTAGATTGCCAATGATTTAGTGTTTGGCATATCCCATGTGAATATCAAAGTGACAAGTGTATTTGGAGATTGAGGAGCATCAATTGTTATGGGATCGGTGGTCACAAGAGTGGCCCCAGGTGTGCACTTTGGCTAACATATTCAAAGACATACAAAATAAATTGCATGACAAAGCCAATGATAGTATTTTCGAACCAACGAGGAAAGGGGAAGGTGGAAACACAATATAAGAAGTCAAATCGTTGTGACCCATTGGATATCTTTTGCCATCAAGTATATATCTAGCAACGTGTTCCATTTTGAAAATTGCATTTTGAATTGAGATGTTCTAGAATTCAGGCTGGTCCACATTTCATTGAAGAAAATGTCGTTCTAAAGAACGATCATGTTGGTCATGATTCTCTCACACCAATATTCTCCACATGATTGGGGGGCTCGATTTGACATAAATTAAGCTTCATGATTCCACGAATGTAAACATTTGCAGCAAGGTACATTAAGTGGATATGTACTTATATATATAATTGTGATGTAAGCTTGGTTATAATGTTTTTTGGGGAAATTGATGGCATGGCGCATGTTTCATATTTCAAATTTGTTACACGTATTAGCTTTTCACTTTCATTGCCTTGGAAGCACTAAGCTACATGCATTACTCACATGATGAAACTTGGTGCCATGTAATAGAATGAACATTCGAAACATCAATGTGGATCACAAACATGAATAATCGCATATTGACCATTTGTTGTTTGTGGGTTTCCTTATGTTGTAATATAAGGTAAAAAATAGTTTTTGGCAAATGCTAGCAGGAAGGAGATTTGGAATGGAGTCAAGAGCAAGCAAACATTTCTTTACGCTATATAAGGAATGGACAACAATCACATATTTGATACAATTTCTTGTAATATGTCTAAGGTAAATAAACATATTGTGGACACCTTGGCAATATGGGTATTTAAGGTGAACCAATTTACTTGTCAAATTCTCTTTGCATTCACCTTTCACGATTAGTTTTTGTAGTCAAATTGGATCACATCTCACATTTTGGAATCCGATGCTCTATATTCTTAATACCTCAAGTCATAGGTGTCCACAACGGGAAACATTTCATTTTATATTGGACTATCTTATGTGAAAATTCCTATTTTGGCATCCCAAGTTCAAGGTACAATATGGAACGTTTGCATGACCCTCATAATAGTTGAATTGTTTTGCCCCATCAATAATAAATCTCCAAGTGTTGAAGTTATGTTGTATCAAATAAGAAAACACGCAAAACATATGACAATCACACACTTCGATGTTGAGCATAAATAGATACTTGACAAAACTTAAAAATGTAATTCTCCCAAACCCAATTAAAAAGTTGCTTCACATTTTAATATATTTTTATTTATAAAACAATAGTGTCAACCCTCTCATAATGCAAATCACGTGAAAGTTGATGACCGACACATGATGACCACAAACACACAAACACATGGACACACAGAGTGATTGACAACACACAGAAAGCCCAATGGAGAACCTCTAATAAAAGAAGATGTGTCAATGAATAACGACACAATGGCTTGGACGTGGGCATCGACATGGACATAACCCCATGATGAACAGACCGTTCTCCATGTCGGCGTTCACACACCGACATTCCTTTGTTGTTTCTCGCTCACCCTCTCACCCGTTTACGTAGTGTTTGAATTAAGTGGGCCAACTAAACCTCCTATTAACATAACATAGATGTTGGTCAACTCTCGGGGACTTTCTTATTAGCCAAACCAATGGACTCTCACAAAACCTAAACATGTCCATATAATGTCATCCATGCACCCACCACTCATCCATCCATCCATCCATCCATCCATTTACTCTATAAATGTGCCCCGGTCGTCATCTAGAAGGCCGGCAATTGCGCAACTGTCCTCCATTCCATGCAATTCCAAGAGAGGTGGGCCTCCTTTTGACTCAGCAATTTGAGTCCAAAATCTGCCTTTCGTGGTGGGCCTTTGTAAAATGGGGGATGGGGGACTAGGTCCCCCTACAAACTAGTCTTTAGCTTTAACTTAGTTTAAGTAGCCTTTGTGGCTTCCTTGAGCCTTCCTCGTACATTCCTTGTCACCCTTACACACCGTACTACTAGGGCCTAAGGCTTAGACGTGCGGCCTATGAATTAAGGGCTTGAGATTGCCGTGTGCATGTAAATATGTGCATGGTCAATAGTGAACACAATTGGGAGAGGACCCATGTATCTAGTTGAGAATTCAACAAACATGTACTTTTGATAACTATACCTAAATTGAGGGAGGTCCAGTTTTCAATATGAGGTTGCATATGATTCGTCGTAGATTTGCTAATGCAGCACAAGTTTTGTTTTGTGAATCTTATCGGTAGAAGTTGGAGAACATGAAGAAATAAAACCAAATAACAACCACGTACCTTAAACCCTAAACCCTAAACCCATATATATATATCACACATCGAATCTATCGTTTGAACATTTATATGTTTGTTTTATTCTATTCATCGTATTGATGATTGGAATTGTCCAAAAGTTATGCATAAATCCAAATATACTTTAATCCTAGTTCACAACTACACTTGCCAGTGAGTGAAATTGACTCTAACTCAAAAAGTTGGAACCAGATGTCAACATAATAACCATGTTATTCCGAAGGTCACAACATCAAGCTTGCTTCAAAGTGTCATGAAGAGGGTGCTAAAACCTATAATATTTTACTATAAGTTCGTAGTGATTTTGAGGGTCTCCACGGTCTTAATGTCCAACTCATGTGCTCATTTTGGAACATCAACCAACGCAACTTTGAATGCGCATAAATTCTACATTTAGAAGTCAAATAAGGCATATATATATATATATATAGAGAGAGAGAGAGAGAGAGAGAGAGAGAGAGAGAGAGAGAGATTGCATTGGAACTCCCTTTCAATTGCTACCAAGGAAATACAATAATTATATTGATATCATAGTAGTAGATTCATTCATCTCTTCAAGTGACGGTTCTTGCACCTTCTACATCATCGGTCTTTAGTGTATCCCCTTTACCTTGGTGAGATTGATATCAAGAAGCAACATTGTTTGTTGTATTTAGTGTCACTTATCGACAAACATCACATAAGGCTGTGATTCTTTGCCTTGAATGCAAGTATTTACCAAGCAAGGTCTTTCATGTTTCGTGATGTCCCTTCTATCAATACATACTTTGTTTGCAACATATCAAGGTGAGTTCACATTAGGGTTGAAGACCAAAGAAACTCCCAAATCTAGCAATCGCATCATTTGAGAGCAAAATTGTGGATCCACGTGGAGTTTACACAAGGGTTTGGGCCCAACGTATGGAAAGACACGAAGTGGCATTAATGTGGCATCACTTTACCTCCAAATATCAACAATCCCCACTCAAGAAAACATTTCCCCAAGATTGAAAGGATCGATCTTCAGGTAAAAATTTACATATAACTCTTCAGTGATCACTATTGGTACATAATCTATTACTAGGTAGCCTTGACTCTTTCTTTCAATGAAATCATCAAGTTGATAATTCTTATAAAGGCCACTGCACTCTATTACTCCGAGGAATTAGCTTTTTGACACCATCTTGATGTACTTCTACATGGTCCCATAAGCCTTGTGATGGCTGGGGCGAACCAACCCGTACATTGGCTCCTTGGAGACAAGGGTTTAGGCATCCAACAAGGAACGAGTGTATGGGTTGGTTCGCCCAAATCCCCTATGACTTCCTCAACTTCACAGTCACTTACATTTCATTGGTTCACTTTAAAACATCAATAGGATTATGACACAACATTGTTCATAGCACTATTTATCATACAAAGAAATTCTAGGTCATCCCCATTCATATTGAGATTGAAGTGGGGACATTAAGCTTGTTCAAATAAGTGTCACTTGATGCAAGCATATGGAGGAGCTAGGTCTTGGACCCAACCCCCAATTGAAAAATGTTATATGTTATAGTGTACCATAGCATCCCGTTTGTCTCAAATAGTAAGCTATCCTAATACCATACATAGGCTTAGTGAAGACATCTCTATGTTGTGGACCACAAACAATGGGTTAAGCTAACCTTAGGTAGATGGGTCTAAGATGATTACTTTTGCTGACAAGCCCAATTCTCCGAGGATGGAACATGCAATGAATATAAGATGATTAGCATATTCAAATAGAGGTCATAGCCGATTTCCCCATGATATATGGAGCTCATATGAATATCTTATTCGTTATCAAGGTCGAGTTAGGTTTTCGCTACCACTTAAACTAACCCAAGGAAGAAAAAATCCCATGGTACAAGGTCTCATGGAAGGTTGAGCTAGTGTTTATAAGGATTAATGTCACCTTGAATTAAGGTTTCTAATAATCTATGTTTTTTACTCCTTCGCTCCTTCTTGATAAAGCTTAATTCACACTCTTATGGTTCCTTGGTGCTTCTTTAGTCACGTGTGGTTTTGTCACATGTGTGTGTGGACTCCAATCATTATAATTCCATCCTCTTTGTCAATTGTGAAGCTCAAAAGCTTGGCAAATAATCAATGACTCATAGTCAGGACAATGTCTTATGAGTAACCGCGTAGTCTTTAATTATCATGAATTATGCTTGTGATAATCTCAAAGTTAAATTCTCTTAATCAACTTACAACCATCATGCAAGTTTTCGCAACTGTAATCACCACCTCGTCTTTGGTGGACTTAGCAACTTGTCTCGGGAATCACCCACATATGCTAACACATCATCAAGATAGGCTATATCTTCATTATGTGATTCAGGTTGTCTTGTGTGCTCAATTAGACGTCAGTGGATACAAAGTTACTCCAATGGGGTAAGTTTTTCTTTCTACCACGGTAATGTCCTTGGTAGACTATAGCCTGCTCAAAGTAACTTCATGCGTCATCATCTCTGCATGTAGACTCATTACATGCTTTGACAAGGTGCAATAGACCTACTAGGCTATGTTCTAGCCATATTCTTACCCTTTAGTAATGTCTTTCATTCGCTTGGCTATCTCTTAGCCTAAGGCTTGGCTGTGACCTTTCAACTCTCGAATCTTATATGTGCCCATCCAAGGCTTCATCTTATTTTTCTCGCCCTCACTGGGCTAATGGGTTTCCCTCTCCCGGTGGGAGTTAACTTCTTCTCAACCTTCCACTATTCATGTAAATTTTCAGTCTTTAACAAGCCATTGTCCTTGAGCTTACTAATTCTTCATCTTAAGTTTCTCAACTAACTTCCTTTGGTTTTCAATGGCTATCGCCCTTCTCAATAATTAGGGTTCACCTTCCCTCACATGCCAGATGATCATGCTCACTTGCTTCTTGCCAAAAATATTGTCTTCCTTTCTTTATCCTTCTTGCCTCTCAAGATCTTATAATCACCCCGCCTCTCATGCTATTGAGAATATTTCCTCGATCAATTTTAAACATAGGCTCTCTTAGCCTTTTACATTCTTGCTTCATCCTCAATACATCAATGCCCTCCATGCCATTGATTTCATGATAACTTTCTTAATCACAGCTTCTATGCTATTCAATCTCAACTGGCATTCCATCTTCAACACTCCCACTCAATCTTTGTCTTTCTTTCTTTGATTATTGCTTTAGATTAACTAAGTTACACGCAAATTTGCTTTTGGCAACCTTTTATTACTTTTGCTAATAGCTACATGCATTCACTCATATGACTCGATGCTCGTAGCCTCCTCTCCTGCATATTCCACAACGTTACTTACTTCAAATTATATAGTTCAACCAACAACATTTTACACACAAAGACAATTGCAGAGAAGACGTATTCATGCACTCTCATGTCAGAGTTGACAAGAAAATTAAGAGTATGAATCACTCAACTCAATCAACCTACATATATCCTCAAGACTCACTTGGGATCAATCCTATCAACCATATTACCAACCTCAATCGTTGAGATTCAAGGTTTGAAAAGTTTAATGCTTTGCTATGTTGAGACTATCCATGATACTACATATGCAAATAACATGTTTCTTCCTTGGTGGACCTTCTCCTTATTGTCAAGAGGAAGGAGAGGGTGGTTACATATAATGACCAACTTATCACGACAACAACCTTTTGATCTTACTATAGATGAAAGTCTAATTACCAAACACTAGATGAAAGCCACCAAAATTTTAAAATTGTCCCATTTGGCCAGGCTATGACCAAAAAAATGGTCTACACAAGGTGAAGATTCTTGTGCTCACTAAATGATCGTACACCCCCCCCCCCCCATCCTAACAACAAAAAAAACAAAAAATAATGTTGACCATTGAACCTAGAATGGTTATCATGTTTTGTACATCTCGCTCCAATCTCTTTTAAACATGTTTTCTTTTTGGTATCCATTCCTGAAAGCACACCAAACCACATACCACTCAAATACAGGTGTATGATTAAGATAAGTAACCGAATTAGACATGTCTACCTTACTACGAGTTAACCTAACCTAGTACCTTCACTTGCTTTATGATTCCAAGCCCTCCTTTAAGTAATTTATAGTGCAAGTTCTCAAGTGTGTCCAAGTAAGAGCACGACATTAGGCCCCATAATAACGGCCACATGGAATGGCATATGTGAATGCATGGCGGAGGTCCACATGGCGAACCCCGCCATGAAGAATTGGGCTTTTGGGAATATGCGTAAGTAGTTGCCTTGGGCTAAGGATCCAACTTGGGCACAACTTCTCCAACTTTCTTCTTCTAGAGGCAAGCTTTAAGTTAATATCCCCCGAAAACAAAACAAAAAGAGAAGTCCGGGCCCTTATTGGTAACACCAGTAAGCGAATAACACCCGCATACCCTATATAGGTACAAATGCATGATATTTGCGTGGGGAAAAGTAAAGGGCCGCTTTACACAAGGACCAAGAGCCGTGACCACCAAAATCTAAGAGCCCTTGAAAACCGCCCAAAGGCCGTACTGACGAAAATAGAAATCCGAATTTGCACGTGATGGGCCCCCTCGAGCTTTGTGTTACGTGAAAGTGGACCATGTTGAGGGGCCGCAACATAGGTTATAGACAAGTTGAATTAGGGTTACTTCATACGAGACCGAGGGCTTGTGACTATCGACTTCGAGCATTCTCATTGGTGGAAAAGGCGGATCCGGTCCAAGTTCGCTTCACACTGTGCTTGAGGGACCAACGGAGTAAGTGAATGCAAGATGGATGTAAAGTCTACATGGATTCCTACATGGCATCGAATGGATCATGTTTCGTGGTCACTCGGACTATGTTCAAAAATCACCTCTTTGAGGTAGGCCTAACACCAAACCAGGAGACCATGGCGCTCCAAAATGTCACAACCGTTGATTTATCACATTCTATCATGTGTGAAGACCATGGATGAATAGAAATTCATCGACATAGCATTTGGTCGAGGGCCAGGTCGCATATGACTTCACACTACACTCTAGGCCCCGTGACCACACTACATTATCTTGGAATTGTCGTGGGACGGCCTTTGGACACTTTATTTATGGGCTCGCACAGTTTCATGGTCATGGCTCTTGGCTCTTGTGAAGTGACCCTTAGTAGAGTAGTGCTGGACCTGAATGGCAATATTTTAAAATATTCAATAGCCAATGGCTATTTAATTGTTTGCCACAACCCCTAGTCTTGTGCTAGACCCGCCTCTTTTGATGGACCTCATGCAACATCCGGTAGACCATAAAACACTATCCACTTGGTGTCATGTAGGCCACCATATAGATTTTTCATCCATTTGAGTTCCTTTGGTCCCTTGGACCTTCAAGGGCTAGTGTAAAGTGAACTTGGACCATCTCCAACTTCTCAATCAATCACATGATTTATATATCATGGGGTAAGGGCCCTCAAGCTCTAGTTTAGAGTGATCCTAATAGGAAGCAAGATGGTTTCCTAAGACCTATCGAGGAGGTAATAGAAAAACATGTCCCCTACGGGTTGGTTGTTGATTCATCCCAATTAAAGTGCATTAACGTAGTGAGGGTCCGTGACCACACTACGTGATTTTGGAGGTGTGTTGGGACGGCCTTTGGACGCTTTCTTTTGGGCTGTCACAATCTCATGGTCACGGCCCTTGGCTCGTGTGTGAAGTGGCCCTAACTTAGACTAAGGCAAGGTCTCTAACCCCAATTTGAGGGGTAATTGAATTAAAATATAAATCCCCACTCTCTACAATACCAATAAGCGTTAACGCCCCCCCTCTCTCTAAGTGTGTCGACCACATGGATTAGTTGAGAATGCCACTTTGAGGGAGGAATAATGGTGTTGGTTGGAAGGATGGGGGCCGGGGCCGGGGTTTCTTGTCGGGTTTTTGTTGTTGTTGTTGTGAAGGGCTACAAATGGTGGGTCCATGGTATGGTACAAAGGGGAATATAGCATAGATGGCGGCGAGTTGTGGGTTACCACTTATCTTGGGAAGGCGACCCTAGGCAAGAGGAAATGCAAAAGTACTTCATTTTGGGCATGTGTATCGATCTCTCTTTAATTGTTTGTGTTTGGGTGTGGGTTTGTGCCATTCATGGGAAAGGGAATACATCATGGAGGAGGTTTTTTAAGCCGCCCGTTGTACTATTTCTTCTTAATTCAACATGTTTCCATGGCATTGGTGACGTGTGTTTTAGTATGGCTTTTTTGATCTTTGGCATTCTATGGCAATGCCAATATAGGGATGATGGAAAGTGTGATGATTTCGTTGGTTACTCAAGAATTTTATTTTGAGTCTTTTCTAGGATGTTATGTGCACACCTATAATATTCATTGCGTTCTAGCTAGCACCAAGCTATGTTAAAGGATTAGTGTGGATGTCACAATTGAAGTTGTTGTTGTTGACTTGACAACCTTTTGTTGACATTAAATTACATGGTTCATTATTTTCCAAACATATAGTGTCACCAATTCCTTTGTCTTGCCCGTGTAGTTTCACCAACATTAAATGTAATCCTAACATTATTTGTCATTCCTTGTAACAAACTAAGGGAATTACATATTTACGATGTCGCAATTATTGCCACTTACTAGGTCAATTTTTCATCCACATTTCAATCATCCATGACAATATTTCATCGCGTAAATGCTAGGACCCAAAACATGCCAAAAATGGGTGAACAACAAGTAGGTTGGAATGACAATATTTATAAGCTTACAGACCACCCACACTAACTGGTACAGACCACCAGTGAACGGTAATTACCAACACCAGTAACATCTAGTGGCTCTCACTGGCTAAACCAACTCTAACAGTGACCCCCTGCTCGTAAGAACCGTTCACTGGTGGCCCACACCAATAAATGTGGGTAAGTTGTTAATCACAAGAAGTATCATAAAAAAAAGCGACAACAATGACACTTAATACTGTGTGGCACTAAAGACACTATTTAGTGTGGTGTTTGGGAATTTACTTCCTCCAATGGGGTGGCACCACACGCTATGGTGTCCCGGGAACTCCGTTAATTAGTAACCTATACAGGTGACCTGTATACATTGAATGGCTTTGCAGGACAGCCCATTAAGGCCATTCACCCACTCGCTTCACGTCGTGTTGGTTTGTAAGGACCTCACCTGCCATGTGGGATATTTGTACGACTTCTCGGACACTTGGTGTCGCCCGATTCGTCACAATAATGACCGCAAATTGTTTAAGGAAATATGGCCTATGAGTGCAAGTCGATACATTAATCATACATGTGGAAGACCAAGACCAAGAGCGGGAACTTTGGCTTGGGGTTCGTGGCGTCTATGTAAACTCATTCATCACATATGAAAGAGTCTCTGGTGCAAACACATTTTGAAATGTCGATGATGTTTTCTTTGAATTGAATTGATTATGCGAAGGTGGACATTGCTTAAACCGTCACTTTAAGCATCAAGTGTAGCTTCTACACTAATTATCCCATTTAGTGCATATGGTGTTTGATCTTTAAACACACGCTATTTTGCTAAATCTCAAAATTTGTGCAGGTTGAGATTTTTTTGTTGAGTGATGTTAAATTTGGGAATATGTGCTCATCCACCATACATTTCAAGAGAAATAGTGCATGTTCTAAGGTGCTTTGAAGCTTGAGGTTGCAACTCAAAGAGCAAGACATCCAAAGCACGTGGTTTCCATATGAAATCCCCCTCCCCCTCCAAATTGTGGTTAATACATTCCAATCTAGTCGCACTAAAATACATTTTTATTTCTAATTACAATTTTAGATCCAAATCAACATAAGAATGTATTGCATGCGTTATGATACAACTGGTTGTGTGTTCATCCTAGATGGTATTCGTGAGGCTCGACTCAAAGAGCAAGGTATCCAACACAGTGGCAAATACATATGAATGTTCCCCCAACAAACATGTGTAGTTAGTTCATTCCAATTCAGTCACACTAAAACTACTTCATGATTTTATACATTGATTCCAGAGTTGAATTGGCTAATCCCCAACCAATGAAAGTGAATTATGTGTTGCATCATAGTTGATTGCGTGTTTGCCTTAGGTAAGATTAATGGGCCCCAACAAAAAGCAAAACATCCAAACCCAATGGCGTCTACATGGATCCTTCAAAAATAGATGTGTGGTTGATTCACTGCAATTTGCCCATATTAAACCAATTTGGGATGTTTGATGTTGAATCTAAAGTCAATCAACACATTCAAGAACATATTTTACGTGTTACAATTTTGTTGAATGCATGTTCACCTTACGCAAGATTAATGAGGCCCAACTCATACCCCGACCATGTTGGGGTATCAAAGAGCCGCAAGACATCTAAACATGGCAACTTCTATATGGATTCCCCCCCCCCCCAATAGGGGTGTGGTTAATGCATCCCGATTTCGGTCACATCAAATGCTTCAAGAATTATGATGTTGATTCCGGAGTCAAATCAACATGTTGAAGAACGTGACTTACGTGTTTGTACATGAGTGTTGAACATGTGTTCGCTTTAGGTAAGATCAACAAGGTCCACCTCAAAGAGGAAGACATCCAATTTCCAAACCCAGTGGCTTCTACATGGATACCCCAAAAGAAGGTACGATAGGAGCACCTTAAACCAAGAGAACACCCAAAACCAACACCCTCAAAATCTTCCATAATAAGTAGAGTAGAGGCGCCCATTCCCAATCAAAACCCCAACATGGATCTACACAATGCCATGATTTCAAACATGATGGGACTAATTTTCGTGATTTCTTTTCGTGGGTGGTTAAAATAAGGTTCCATGGTTCACTGTTTCTAAAGGTTAGTTCCTCTGTAGGTTGCTCGCCCACTAGATTATACCCGAAATGTAGATGCCACCATTTGGAACCTACATTTCCACTAGAATTTGGTGGGTAAAGTGGCCTACATGGAAACGAAACGAACGTCTCCAACTTCAGCCATGGTATCACCAAGGAATCGATAGTGTCATGACGCATGTATGCAGTTTTGAGTGCTAAAGTGAGGAGGAATTCATCTAAAAATGAAGCAGTTATTGCAGACTCTAGACATTGGTAATGTGTTTGGGCCAACTTTTGGCTTCAAAAATTCATAGTAACTTCAATTTAAGGAATTAAACTACCGAAAAAATTGCAGTCCTCTTGATTTCTATCTTCCTACTCGGGAAAAAAATTGCATTGCCTTATACTTCTCCACATTTGGTGCAGAATCTCTCAAGTGATTATGTTAACCATGATTTGAGAATGTTAACCATGCGAACATCAAGCCCCCCTAACAGTTTTGGGTGCCAACATGATTTTCACTCCAAATTTTTGTATTCATTTCAGCATCAAAGGGGGGGATGAATAAAAAATTGCAATATACATGGTTGTTGTTGTTGTTGTTGTTGTTGTTGTTGTTGTTGTTGTTGTTGTTGTTTTTGTTGTTTGTTTTGTTTGTTTTGTTTGTTTTTATTTATTTTTCCTTTCTATGTGGGATATATATATATAATTCACATGGCTACCACATGTATGCCAAACACATTAACTTCTCGATGTAAGGTGCTCCTACCTTATGTGGTGGATTCATACCACTACAATCGTGACTAAAATAAAAATAATAATACCGTTCATTCGGAAAATCCAATCAGTTGGCAGAGAACATGGTTTGTGTGAGATGGTATCACGTAGTTGACTGTGGCGTGTTCACTTTCCGTGAGATGAATGGGGCCCAGCTCAAAGACGGACAGAGCAAGACATCCATCCAGACCTGGGGGGTGGCTGTTATATGGATTCTCACTCCAACGGATGAAACTTTATAGCTTTGTGAAGTTCAGGTGGATTCAGAGGACGATGACGTCAGCAGCGACATGTAGTCACCAAAAAACGGTTGACAACTGTAGTCCTCTAACTTATTAATTATACCTTGGTCCACAAAAGGAGAAGTGCTGTATTCTTTGATGACTGTATGTCATCCCAAATGGATGTGATTGGAAAGCACGCGACTAAGGGCCACTTCACACATGTGCCAAGAGCCATGACCTTGTGATGGTGAGGACCCTTCCCTCTCATCCAAAGGCCGTACCATGGGTGTTGGGAATGCCGTTTTATGTAGTCACGGGCCCTCAAGGATAGTGTGAAGGGAGAATGGACCATGTTGCGGGATCATTGTATGTTTTGTTGGCGGAAAAAAGAGGGGAGGATTTGGTTTAATATAATATGTCTCGAGTTTTATCAATTTAAGAGATTTACTTGGTGGTGTTTGTCTGTCATGGAATCTGTTCTTGAATATGCCATGCAGCTTGTCCTGAAATTTGTCATGCTAGAAAAAATATTAAAAAAATCATGGTCTCTCGGAATTTGCGTCGGGCCACCTCCTGGAGGTGGGTTTGACGCAAATTCCGGTAGACCATGCACCCTTATCCACAACCTACCATGTAGGACTCCATGTAGACTTTTCATCCACTAACTTTTCTTTGGGCCTTTAGGCCTTCACCTCCTAGTGTGAAGTGAACTTGGACGGTCTCCGCCTTTTCGACCAATGAGAGCTCTTACATTGCCATGGTCAAGGGCCTTTAGCCTTGTGTGTGAAGTGGCCCTAAGGCCCACTTCACACACGAGTCAAGGGCCACAACCATGTAGAGTAGACCATGACCGATCACTTAAGAGAGTCTGCGCCATATCTAGAGTAGTATAAGGCGGTGTAATTTTTTTTTCCCATATAGGAAGATGAAAATGAAGAAGACTACAATTTTTTTGGTAATTTAATTTCTTAAATTGAAATTTATGTGGATTCTTTAAGCCAAAAGTTGGCCCAAACATATTGCCAATGTCTAGAGTTTGCCATAACTACTCATTCCTCCTCACTTTAGCACTCAAAACTAGAACATGTGTCATGACACTATTTGTTCAAGCCTGGTTGAAATTTACTACCATCTTGATCCAAATTCCGGTATCCTATAGATTGCCGACGGGGTCCTGGTCAAGAATAGGTGCCTCTACTATAATTGTGATGGTCCTCGCCCATTCATCCAAAGGTTGTACAAGTTGTTCAACTAACACAATGTGTCAGAATTTGCACCACGTCGACAATGTTTTGTCGAATTGGTGTGGGTTACCATTTGGAGTTACACATTGCACATTACACATTTTACTAAGAATGTCATTTTTTACCCAAATCGTATAAATAGTGAGTATGCACACCGAAGAATATGATAATGTTGGTCTGAAGTTATAGCAACACGTAACCCCGAATAATAACCCACACTAATTAGACAACACTATGTACCTCTTGAAGGTTGGCTTGGCGCAAATTCTAACAAACCATGTAACATTACCCATAATTTACCCTATCAAAATTAATGTAGACTTTTCATCCATGATAATTTATTTGGGGCTTTTAAACCTTCGCCTTCTAGTATGAAGTGAACTTGGATGGTCCCAGCCTTTTCGATCAACGAGAGATCTTAGAATGCCATGGTGATGGGCCTTCGATCTGTGCATGAAGTGGCCTTGAGGGGCTGATCACACCAGTCACTCTTGTCATCACATGTCAACATCTATGGTTGTAATAGTGTGAAAAGTGGTGGGCCAACATCTATTTCTAAACATAGTCCCCAACAATTCCACAGCTGGAACCGGATGGAAAGTTTGGTGTGATCGGGGCATGAGAAACCCTAAACAACGATGAAGATTGAAGGGAGCATTATAAGCAAGAAGTGGGAGAGAAACCGGGATCCAAGTGGCAAGGGCATAATACGCGGTCAAAGAGGGTGTTGATGAACCATATATGCTTTATACACAAACACCACCAATATGCCATGGTACCAATTATTTGTACTCGTTTTTGTTATTATTTTAAATTGTTCTCACATACTCAAACTACTACTTTGTCAAACATCGGAGGTCTTTTCTAAGGGGCCACCCTAAACCAAGAGCCGTGAGTCTATGAATATCATCCAAAGGCTGTGAAAGTGGGAAATAGAAATCCAACTTAGTGTAAAGTGAAAGTGGACCGTGTTAACAAACCGCAACATTTTATGGGGTTAAGGTCTCCACCATGGTACTATAATATTTCAAGGAGTTGAAGGTAATTTAATCGATTATCGTAGAGCGTAGTTTTGTGTTATGTCTGGTTCTTTTTTTAGGGCTTGGTGTTATATCCAGAAGACTATCAAACACTATCCACATGTTGCCATGTAGGACGCCATGCAAATTCGTCATCCATTCATAATTTTTTGATCCCTGAGGCCTTTGAGGTCTAATGTTCAATGAACTCGGACCATCAGTGACTTCTCGTCCAATCACGTAATTTGTATATCATGGGTCAAGAGCCCTCAAGCTCTAGTGTAAAAGCGTCGTCCCCGAGGTTGGGTTTACCCCAGGGTCCAAAACCAAAGGAACTCCAACATCAAGTGATCCCATTGGCTGCAAAATGTTTTTTGAACTCGAGGTCTTAGCACTAGGGTCCAAGTTCAAGGTATGGAAAATGAAGTGGCGTTAATGTGGTATCATTTTTCTAACAATTTTGGCAGCTGCCATTTAAAATACACTCCTCTTGGTTTGAGATCTCCTCCCAGTGGAGTTTGGGTCCAATCCTCCATCTGAAAGGAAAGACCATTATAAGAATATTTTGGACCCCAATTTTTTTGGACATGGAGCCTAATTTAAGCCCAATGAACCTAATTAATTAGCATCCACCATAAATAAAACTTCAAAATTGAGTTTCTTGGATGAGGATCACAATGTATACCACAATGAAGGTGGGTTTACATCATTAGCTTCCAATATAAATATTATCGGTCTAGTAAGGCGTGTTTTGAACCCAAGTTTCTTGGATTTGAATCTCCATACAAACCGGCATGCACATTGGACTCAAAATTGGACTCAACCTCTAAAATTGCTTTTTCATACTAGGAGGAATGTTTCTTCAGTTGGAACCAGCAAGACTTGACGAGGAAATGGTGCCACCGTTAGCATTACTATGTTATTTTTATACATTCAAAATCAAACCCTAGCTAGCATCAACTCTTTGGGTCCAAAGTTTTGCAATTGACCAATAGGATCACTAAATATATGGAGTTTTTTGAAGTTGGACCCTAGTATAAACCACTTTTAGTATTACTTATCCCAATGGCCGATCCATAAGTGACTTGGATAGTTGCACCAATGCCCACATTCTAATGTTGCACATGATATTGAAAGGGTGTGTTCAAATAAGATGGTCAACATCCTCTAGAACAAGTGTACCTCATCTATTCATTCTAGGGAAGCAAGATAAACAAGACATGCATCCATTGTTGACCATTGTCACTCCCATGTCTACATGTAGACCATAAATATTATTTCCTTAAATGATTGAATTTATGGGTTGCCTTGACATAACATTATTTAGATCCATAACAATGTTCTATGTGGGACTGATAATATTCCACGTAGTATTCCCAGATATTCCTCACATTCATACTTAATGTAGGGAATATTTGGGAATACTACGTGGAACATTGTTAGTCCCACACAACATTGTTATGGATCTAAATAATGTTATGAAGTTCTTCTTAGACAAAATCGTATAAACTAGCACAAGTGAGACAGTATAAAACAAAAGGTTAGATGGGTTTTAGAGTCAATTTCCAAAAACAAAACAAAAAACCAATAACAAGAACACGTGCACAACACAAAAGATAAGTACTAATTGGTAGAAAGTTATCTTCATGGTTGAGGTGTTAGTAACATCACGTTCTTTGAAGCTAATGATCTAGTACACTATTTTGGATCAGTGTTAGAATACTAAGTAACATATAAACGCTAAGTCTAGTGTCATTGTATGGGTTTCAATGTTTCAATTCCAATTCTAACATACACTCTATTCATGGTATGGCTAAGGATGTCCTACGAACAGACACTCTATTCACTCCGCCCCCCCCCCCTAACATGGGGAATGGAGTTCTTCTTCTTCTTCTTCCAATTCTAACCTTGAAATTATATGTTTACAAAAATCAAAAGAGTGCAACGAGCAAACTACCGAATCAAAATTACAACATTTGTTAAGAATGTGTATTGGCTAAAAGTTTACAAATGTAGATGAAAAATAAAAACTATATCCAAGAAGCCCCATTAGGACCCCTTAGGCATGTAGGAGGTAATCAAAATGTTCTTGCGCAAAGTTGGGAAAGAGACTTGAAACTCTAGTTTGGAAGAAATTAGATTCGACAAGGATTCGATCCACTAGTTGATTATACTTGTGACCAAAAGTCGTCACAAATACTATACAAAACATGTTTACAAAAACTTTATTTTCTCAAACATTCATTTTTAGCTTGACATGAACAACACCTTGTAAACTCCTTAGAAGATGGGTACACGTGGAAATGTTGCTCTTAAAGTCTTTTCTTGTGGGTTCTTGACAATGAGCATGATTTTCAATTTGTGCCAAAAAAAGAAGAAGAAGACAATGAGCCTTGCAAAGTTGCTCCCTTTCTAGTCTATGAGCTTTCAGTACTTATAAATATACAAGAATTGGGGTTCTTTCATCCCATATGTATGATACATCCCACCATCGTGGATTGGGGTTTATTAAGACATCCATGATTAGTACCACATTCATTGTAGGTCACATTGATAAGTAGTGTGGCCCACTTTACATGGTAAGTGACCCTATTCATCAACCATACTAAGGGGTTGTTTACACCATGGACCATGAAGTCATCCCAAGGCCTTGTAAAATTTGTGATTGGTTGTTGAACTCGTCTCAAGACCACTTTGGTTTACACCCAGGAAAAAAAATGTTAGAGTGACCATGGAATTCAAGGTCCTTAAACGACATATTTTAAATCCTATATTATCCACTGACGTGGTTTAATGGATCTTGCGGTGGAAGAGGGTGCTCTAATTTTTATTTTTTAAAAAAGGGCCCATGGCACAAAAATGTTGTTATTATAAAATTTTAATGAATTTTTTTGGGGAAAGAGAAGATGAAGACAAGAGAAGACAAGAGAATGGTCAAACTTGATGTATAATTATTTTTCAAAATTGCCCTTTTTGGGCATATATCAAAATAATCATCATGTTCATTTTTTGGTCCACGGTCATTCCTCTTGGTCCACATTCAGTTTACACCTAGTGAGGGGTCCAAAGGCTTTGTAAATTCCTTTTCAAAGAAATCAAAACCTGGAAGTTGGACCATCAAGTTGGACCATGGAAAAAGGCCATCTTCCATAGTCCAACTTCATGGTCCATGGTGCAAACCAACCCTACAAACCATAAGTTGTGGACTTGGAGAGGACTTGGAGGCATTCAATAGGCTTGCCAACTTAAGTTGAGTTTATGAATGTTGCCCATGTGTGCATGTACTCCAAACGACTGACAATCCGTCAAGCTTTCTCTGAAAAGTCTAAATTGTTGAATTTGTAAACCCTAAACATACCGCCATAGAAGCCCACTGCATTTCATCTTTACTAGCGTAGTTTCCATGTGGGATACATGTGACAAATTTTGAAAAGAATATAACTATTTTGTGTCAGAATAGAGAGCCCATATATAGTATGCCGTGCAACTCAACCTCCCTCAAACCTTGGCGATTTTACAAGTTCATGGGAAGACCTTGGTTGCGGTGAACTACGTACATGCCCTTGAACTTGTCCACATTACCCCTTTTGACGAACGCAACGTATCTCTAGCTACCACTTGTGTACTAATTCAAGCAATAAGGAATTGGTCTTATGAAGCCCTAGCCACTACTTCATGACAAGGGGAGAAGAGCCAACAATGTTGAGGATTTGGGAAACCGGGAGAGGGGACAAGTCGGTACGGTTCTAGACCGCAAGAGAGCCTTGGATCCGACTCAATGTTATTGAATTTTAATAGGCTTGGTGACGTGTTTAGCTTTGGATGCATGTGTAAAGGACAACATGTTTAGTTTAGAAGGTTGGTTAAGGAAGAGAGAAGAAAGGGTTAGGGTTCACCAATAGGGGCTCTTAAAAATATACTTATTATCATCGTGTGTTTGGCCCCTTGCAATTTTCTTTGGTCCGGGCACCAAAGCATTCTAAAACCACAATCATTTGGCGTATGAGGTGGCGTTATGGAATTGGGGAGGTGGATGTTTTTCACATAGTATAATCCTATGTTTTTGGTGTCCAGTTTAGGATGTCGATTTTCATGATCAGATGGTCTAGAGGAGAGGGTGCCAAAATGGTTATGTCGAGTAACATGTCGTTGTCCTCCTACATCTCAAACCTGATCTGATTCACAATCTTGACCCAAACTTGATCACAATGGCTTTGTTGGTACATGTCAACCGACACGTATTTTTTCAAGGCAAACCAACTACCATCAGTTGATTTGTCATACACCATGTTTGCTACAAACCTAATGCCAGATCACTAGACACATGAATTATTGTGGCATTAATATTGTTGTTCTATGTTCATTATAATGGTGCTCATAACTTGTCATTTAACACCAAATGCCACATGACATGTCCTCTGGTTGAGAGTCATTCTAGCCCCTAGGCTAACAACGTGTGTGTGTCTCTCTCTGGTTGAGATTGAAAGACAATTAATTCACATCGGTTGACGATGAAGAGTGTGGGCCACGTCAAGATAGATGTTTCGTCTACTTCATAGTACATATATGACCTAGTCGCTTGAAAAATGAATCAATTTGAACTAATACAAAACTTGATGTAGTTACACCTTTTTTTTACTTCATTTTGTTTATTGAGGGCCATGTAAATGAAAGGGGTTCCTGTGACTTGTCATGTAGCACCAAGTATACATTGTGTGACCGTCTTCAATTGGCACCTTGTAATTATAAAGTAATTAACGTGGATTGATGATTAATAATATGGCCACACGAAAACATATGCATAGTGGAGTGTTCCTTGAAAATTTGATTGTCTGCAAAGTATGGGGGGAAGGGAATGGAAGAAGAGATATAAGGGAAACGTGCCTAATTTGACTAGTTATCATAATTGATCACATGTGTTTTGGATGTTGCGTAATTGAGTGTGAATGTAAAAATGGGCTTCAAAAGTAAACGTGTTAAGAAGAGATTTGACTACGCGTTCAAAATTTGTTAACCATTCCAAGTTCAACAATCAAGAAAATCGAGGACCCCTACTTGGTCGTTGTGTGGCTCTCGTACTCGAGACTTTGAGAAATCAAAACAACAACATGGGAGTTCATAAAAGTCATTAGATTTTTGCTAGAGTCTCAAAATCACATTCACGGACTAGGGTAATCTGTACTGTAAAATACAAGTCAATAACGGTGGCTTTTCTTTTTCTTTTTCTTTTTTAATTTTAAAAAGACGCACTTACCTTACATTGCCACGCATCTAAGTCTACTATAGATCCTAAGTTTGCCATTGCGGTGGGTTTCCTCCCATGGGAAGAGAAAAGCATATTGTATAGTGGTGATTTACTTTCAACAACTAAGTTATGATTTGTCATCAAAAGGTGGGTGTAGCATGCGGACAAAGAGACTTATCGATCATATTTATTTCCTTTGAGAATCGACATATTTGTGCATATGCTTTGTTGATAGGGAAGGTGACATCATCAAATGCAATGTCAGGTATTGAGTCTTTAAAGTGTCACTTGTAGAGTTTTCTATAGATCTTGGATCATTAAAAGGGTCAAAATTATTGTAAAAAAATATCATAGATTGATAACGACAAGTCAGATTGAAGCAACCATATTCAACGCAAACGAAGTTTGTATGAATCCACGACAAAATTAGGAAGGTCATGTTGGATTTGAGCCTTTCAATACTAAGTAGGGGAGTCTATTCATGTGTTTATGTTCCCTTGTACTCCAGCCACTCACATGGCTTCAAGTAACATGAAAGCAAGCACTTAACATGTTGGCTAGCTTCAAGTTAGAGACCCAAAGTAGGTGTCACTATTGGACACGTGTTACTTTAAGGCTTTAGTACATAATAACACGGCTCCAACACCCAAAAACATTAAGTGCACCATTCACACCTATTACTATGGGTTGAAAGTTAGTGTAGGTAGAGAGCACCATAGCCCATTCTAGAGCCCATTCTATTTATGTGTGGGTTGAAAACCATGCAGCTTATCAATTTAAATAATATTAACATCTAAACCTAAAACAATCAATATATATATATATATATATATATATATATATATATATCCTACAATGTTGAATGTCCTATAAATAACAACTGATTCCATATTCCTATTTACATCTAATATTGTGAGCTAAGAAAATGAAGTGGGTCAAGAAAAGTTACATTAACCAAAAATATTTTGGTAAGTGAAGATTAGAGTGGACCACAATTATAGATGTGAAAGGTGTAGTCCCGTTGATACCAAGCATTAGGGAGTTGGGAGAATACTTATAACTATCATTGGCATGCTTATTTCACTTCTTGTGCCAATCTTTAGTAAGCGAGCCGGATTTATATATCACCCATCGATTCACCCTTGCATAATAACATGTAGTTGGACTGAGAATTTTTTAAATTGTAAGAGTGGCCATAACATTATCAAGTTGAGTGCATGTGTTGGGTGAGGCTGGGAATATGTCATGTAAGATGCTATAATTATGCCTTATGGATGCTTGTCTGAACATATTCAACATGATAAACATTGAGTTACTTAGGTGAAACACTATCACTGAATATTATTAGAACAGAACGGCTGATAGCAGGTGTATAATGTTATGACCAAACATAAAAGAGGCATTATGCCCATCAAATCCTTAGACCCACGATGCAACGCCCTATTGTTGGCTAATGTTACGTTTACATGCGTGCGTTGTGAAGACTACTTTTTGAGCTTGCATTCCTTGCCTCTCTCCCATTTGGTTGTTGTTCCAATGCATGCATTGTACTTAACATCCTAGAAAATTCACTCAAATCAAAGTCCAATGTCATGGGACTTTCTATGAAATACATGAGAATAAGCATGTCGAGTGGGCACCTCGATGATGAGGCAACCACATTGATTAGCTGATTAGGCATGAATAAACACATATAAAGAAATAGCTATGGAAATGGGGTCGTGAGTCCGAATCTCTACAATTTCATCACTCGTACGTGTACATATTTGTCCAATTGAAAGCATGTTATTGACCAAACAATTTAGTTGAGATTGGATTGCTTTTGACGTCATCAATTAAAAATTAAAAATTGGATGCCGAGTGAATACCTCCGTGTGATGCCTTGAAGTGCTCAATGGGCTTATGAGACCTTTCGAGGGTCAATATGTGAATAAATAATCATATAATGGTGGTTCCTCGCCATGATTTGATTCGTTGTATGCCTAGTACCTCTCTCCCATGTCAAATAGATTAGCAATACAAAAATGAAGAAGAAGAAGAAGAAGAAGAAGGGATCCACGCCATGACAAAAGTGAAGTCTATTTTCCACCCACGTGGTTCAAGTGTAAAATTGTGAATGCAGTTGTTCCCTTATGTGTGTGCACATACTTGCTCTTCATTTTTCAAGCATCCAAGTGTGGCAACAATTAACATATGTAAGGGTCATTTTTCCTAGTTGTTATGGGCAATTATCCACAATTTGGTCATATTATCATGCACATGGTTGTTTATCCCAGTGGTTTACATTACAATCAAATGAACCAGTGACCAATAGGTGATCATCTGTTAAAAAACAATGTCCCATTGATAACATCCCATCTCGCATGAATTGGGACCCCCCATACTTAGCATCCAATATCCAATTGTGGCCCCTTGGATGAAACTTGGAAGGAGGGAAGGATTTCCCCTTGACATGACCCACACACACTCCCATACAAATTCCCCGTTATGTCTGATTGACACCCAATCACCTTCCACAAAGGCTAACATGTAGTTGATGAGTTTTGGAGTGGTTCATATGGATAAATGAATTGATGACCAATAAGAGATCTATTTTTCTTCTACCTATGGTTCTAGTGTCCCCATTAAAGCAAATATCCATCTCACATGAGTTGAAACCTCCTACTGCTAAGCAACTAGGGTCCAAGTCCCCCTGGTGAAACTTGGAAGGAGGGGTTTTTTTCCCCCTTGTGTGATGGGCTCCACACACACTTTGATACATACGACCAGGGCTAGACACCTTGATCTCTGAATTGGACCCCCACCATTGTTACCTTCGGTGGAAATACCATCAATTATCAAGTTACAACATGTGAAGTATATTTTATTAGTTTTTTTAACATTGGGATTAGAATCAGAGGCCCTTAACTAGTCTTAAAAAAAACCCAATTGAGAGGATTTAACCACAAGCGAGAACTATCAAATACGAATGTACATCTCATCCATCCAACATAAAAGTTCAATTCCCGACGTGTTTGTGGCCAATTCATTTCAATGATTTGGGCTAGACGAATTCAACTTCTTCGAAGTTGATTATGATGTTTTCTCAATATAAATTTCCCTCCCCCAAGGGACGCACACTATTTTTATTTATTTTTGGTAATTATCATACTAGATAAATAGAGGTGTATGTCTGTATGTGATAATTCTCTCTCTCTCTATCTCTCTCTGCCTATGAAAGTCATGTTTTGACAAGAAGTAGAAGTTTATCGCATATGAGCATGCCTCTCTTTCATCTAACACATGGAACCTTGAAAAAATATGCACTCTACATGTTACTTTTCTGTAGTTAATTTAACATCATATTTACCTTCAAAGACCCCGCATTACTCCAATCCAAGTCATTAGAGATGAATCAGGCACATACGTACGAATGGATGAAATACTATATTGGATGGATGAGAAATACGCTTGTATACAGCAATTCCCTCTCACCGGTTTTAATGAGCCCCCTTTTCTAATCACAACAAACATTCTAATATAAGAGTCTAACAAAGGATCTCACCACTTAATGTCGTTCTAGCGTGGGTTAAATAACCTTGGTAACGCTGGTGGTGGGGCCCAGGCGCTCAAGAGCGAGGCGTCGAAGCCCTGGCTCATATATTCCCCAATCTGCCAGGCTGGCACGCCGGGTCTACTTACACATAGGCTAAAAGCCGGCGAATTTTGGAGTGACATGGGCTTCAATGCGGAGTCAGAGCCATGAATGAACGTACTCTACCATCCAAGTGGACGAATTCCACGGACTATGGATGAGCGACATCCATCGATCCCCTAGGCCTCCGCCCCATTGAAGGAGGGAGTTACACTCACACCCACCTTTCTACTTTAGGCCAGCGGCAGCTTAATCGATCCCACAAAAGAAACATGATCGAAACACAATCAATCACCGCACATCATCACTGCACTGTCGCTATTGCGCGATGCCTCTTGGGTTTCCCTAAAATATCTGGAAACAGTGAGTTCATTCCGGAGCATTTTCGGTGCAGCGCGGCGGAATTGCGCAAATGCGGAGAGCGAGCGAGTGAGAGTGAGAGAGAGAGAGAGAAAGAGAGACAATATGTGGGTTTGAGATTTTGTTTAGGAAATGGAGAGGGGTGGGGAAGTGCGAGAAGTTTTTCTTGAAATGAAAAAAATGAAAACAAAATCTGCGGTGGCTCGGAGGGAATTGGAGTGTGCAAATGGAGGGATTAGCTTAGCTTGAAGGAGCGAGTGAGCTTATTTTTAGTTACGTGATTTGGATTTGGGTTCGGGTTTGCGGTCTGGAGCATTCACGGAGATCGTGAGTGCATTGGTGATGCCTCACAAATCACGTGAGGGATGAATAAAGACATTTGGAATTTGGAAGCAGGTGAAGCAGATGTCAAAGTTGTTTTGAGGGGTTCAGTTACGTGGGCTTCCCAGCAATCTGATATGGCTTTTCCCAGCAATCTGGAGCGGAGGTACTTCACTTGTTTGATGTCACCGGGAATGGAATTGAAGGTTATGGGGTCTGGGTGAGGCTGGGACGATCGGGACATCTTGGGGAATGTGAGGTTAATGTGTAGGAGTAAGGTTGAAATTCACATGGGGGCCACAATTCCGGGTCACCTCCATGGCCCCTCTTCTCCTCTCCTCCCAAGATGGTCAAAAGGTGCGGGCTTCCGACTACGCGGAACCTCGAGATCCGGATCTCAGAATGGAGGAGACCCATCGTCATGTAGCCTTTTCTGCAATAGAGGTCTGGCGAGGAGTAAGTTAGTTAGTCGCTATGAGTTTTGTTGGTGTTGCAGAATGAATGTTTAATATTTAGAGAATTAAGGTTTCGGGGAAGTGTCTCACAGCATCAACATCAACATCCTCAGTATTTGCTTGCGGGAGGAATTCCCATCGATCACGGAATTCGCATCATTCCTGTGTGATAACCTTAAGGCGCCAAATCCGATTTTGCAGTGATCTGGGGATGGCGCCAAAATCTTAGCGCCAGTGATTTGGTAGGATGCCGTGAGGCCATGGAGGTCATGTTTGAAATTCGCAAGGTAGAGGCAGATGGAAATCTAATAGCAGACGTTGAGGTCAGTGGAAGCTCGAAGGAACTACTGAGCAACAAGGGTATAAATCCTATTTTGCAGCGATTTGGTAGGAAATGAACACATGAGCATGTTGTTGGACCGCGCGGTTTGTGTTTGAAATTCGCAGGTGAAGAGGCAGATGAAATCTAATAGGTTGCAGGAGTCGAGGTCAGTGGAAGCTCAGTCCTTGTGTGGGGGTCGGTCCAGCTTCTCCTTTCGAAGGAAGGATGCTGCCATTCTTGCATCGGTAGGATAAGAGGTTTATATAGATGGATTGATTGATCCTTCCCGTGTAGACTTAGTCTCTTGAACTAATTGAGTTCACTGGAATTGAGGTTTAAGCACTTTGCACTCGTACTTGTCCTTAAAATCTGATAGAGAAACAGGAAATCACCCGCTGAAGGCATATCGATTATGCCTGAATGTGTGAAGAACCTCATGATCAAAAAATATGATTCTGTAGCATCGACGAAGTCGTTTGGGGTTGACTTAACTTCCAACTTTTGTTCGAATTGAGGTTCGCCTACATTCCAAGGCTTTTTTTTCTTCTTCCTTCTGCTCATAAGACTTGTTACGGATGCGCATCTCATGTAATCAAATGTTAACCGGGATTTATGTGCGCGCAGATGACGACATATTTGTTGCAGTGGCTAAGCGTGCTTAAGATGGGAGCTCTGTAGAGTTGGTCTCTCTCTTTCTGCAATTGCAAAAGGCGGGGGCACAAGGCCCAGTTTGACGAACACATGTTTCAAAATGGGAGAAACTCTCTTAGAGAAGCTAAGGCTTCAGAAGTTGAAGGCCGTGAGGCTCGTAATTTTAATGCCCCTCTTTCTGAATTTGAGCCTGCTGGGAGTTGCTGTCTGTGCAGCAATTTTGATGTGGGAACGCCCAGGTTCGAAGTCTACGGTGGCAGCGGTGGTTGTGTTGGCAGTTGGCGCGTTTCTTCGCGTGGCTTGGCTTGCAGTCATTGGGTGTGCTCAGGCTGCAACAGCATCAGCTATGATTGCAGAGAAACAAGTGCATGATCTTCCAGAAAGTAACAACAAATCAGTCGAAAACGATCGACGGGTGAGCTCAAACACGGCTTAATTAAAGTCCAAGATATGTGGTCAAATTCCAGCCATGAATGCGGTGTTCCGTTGTGTGATGGCATTGGCATTGGCATCTTGTTTCAGTCTTGTATGTACTCAATCTTGAAGCTGTCAACCACCAGGAATACATAATAAGCAGCTATAATTCTTGCTAAGATCTTTGAATCAGTTTCTAGGTTCATCTTTTATTTGAGCGTTTGAGGGTTGGGGTTTCAACTTTCTTTGTATAGGTGGTGTGCAATATGCATATCTCAGGCATGCACAGGGAAGTTAGACATGGATTGTTTTGTTAGTAAAATGGTCTGGATGTCCCCAAGATTTCGTGCAGACGAAAGGGTTTTGGTTTTGACAGGGTGAAGTTGTTTGTGTTTAAGCAGCGATGGTACAGGCGCTGGCTTTGGTGGAGCCGTGTAGGAATACTGGTATCAATTCTTCAAATAGGAGCTGCATGTTACATTTGGGTCATGGTGAGGAACAATAATGACAAACTGCGAGATGGTGAGCATTGCAAAGGATGACTTGATGCATCACAGTGCAATTTTTTTGCTCAAAGAAACACAAAAAATGTTGTGCAAAGATCTTCCTTAGTAATATCATTTACAAGCAAAATCTTCAAACATTTTTTGGTCTTAAATGGTGTATCATGTGCAGGAGGGGGGACTGGGAAGTGGCTGCAGGCCCTTCTCATCATCTTACCCATTGCCAGTGTGATGGTTGTCATTGTGCAATGGTGCACGGGCTCGGATGTGATGGCGTGGCGCTCACTTTACAAGACATGTGAGGATGCCTGGAGAGCTCATTACCGGGAAATGTTTGATTATTGCATCCGAGAAGCTTTGTGCTGCTTGGGACGATCACGCTACTACATGTGAGAAACTGAAACTGCTACATGGATGCAACACTTGCTTTCAATTTCTTGTTTCTATCTCATTGCACCTTTGATTAGAAGGATGCTTGTTGTGTCACCTGGGAGTTGTTTTACACAAATCATCATTAAGACCCAGTTTACATTCAAGCTTGAGTTGAGAGCTCAAACTTGCAATCTTTGGGAGTTCGATACTTGGAGTCAACAAGCTCTTATCCAAAGCTTGTTGACCAATCTTCAAACTTCTCAATAGTTTGAGCAAGTATAAAGTGGTCATGTTCAAAGTGAGATGTGAAGGGAGGAATGATACTAAAAAATGAAGCATCCATGACAAGCCAAAGGAGCATTCATGACGAGTCAAAGAATGCTTGAAAGTCCATTGGCTTGGGCCCGCAAAATTTGAGATTGAGCTCCTGAGGTAGCTTTAGGATCTTGACTGAGAGCTTGACAAAAATGATGAAGAGCTTGTCATAGTCATCCCACATGGGATCCATCAAGGTTTGCGTCATCTAAGTGTTTTAAGCCCTTACAAAGTTCAAGCTCTCAATTGAAATGTCATTTGTAAAGCGGATTTAAGTGAACAAGGATGGGTAAGAGGCAACCCACCAATGAGAGGGTCCCTGTCTTTGAGCTCACAACTCATGCTCGAGTTGAGAGCTTGAACTCGCAGTTTTTAGGAGTTTGATATATGGAGTTGACCAGCTTTCATCCAAAATATTGGTCAAACTTTGAGAGCTTGACCAATAAATAGGTTGAGCAAGTGTAAAGTGGCCATGCTCAAAGTGAGATATCGAGCGTTGTTTGGCTTGAGATAAAAAGGAGCATTCCAAACAAGTCAAAGAATTCTTGAAAGCCCTTTGGCTTGGAGCCCCCAAAACGAGAGCTCGAGATTTTTGAGTATCCATAGCTACCTCCATGAGGTAGCTTAGGATTTTGACTGAGAGCTTGTCAAAATTGGCTGAGAGCTTGTTGTAGTTGTTTCACATGGAATACATCAAGGCTCTATCAAAAATACCTGATCCTGACAAGGAGTTTGACAAGGAGGTATCAACTGCTGACTCCAATTTGCAAGTCTGATACCTATACGATTCCTTGGTGTGGATAAACATACTGGAGCCTATCCACTTCTAAGACATTGATGGTTTCTATAGTTTTCAATTATTTCGAATGAGGTGCAAACCTTGGCACTCTCAAGTTGGGACAGTTTACACTTGGTTTTAAAGTGCCAGGATTTTACCCGGTTTCTGTATTGTTGAGCTGTTGCCGTCATGGGCCTGAATGCGTCTGACTTGACTATTTGCACAAAATATTTAGTGAGAAGTTGCACCCGAGATTGCTTCTTGTATGTGCAAACCAGGTTACTGGATGCCTACTTGATTTTACGTATCTGTACTTTCTTTGGTTCTACATGGTTTATGTTTTGTAAGGATCAATGTTAGCAAGAATCCATGGGGCAAGTTGTGGCATCCATGTATGCTCTTTAAAAATGGTGAATTTCTGGTGTGCAAACAGTACCGAAGTCCAGACAGATGAAGTGAATGCAATTGCAGCATTGTTGGGGGACCTTGTTGCTTATCGGGCTGTGGGTTGGCGTCATTTGGAGGTGTTGGCTGGTATAACTCTTCTTTCCCTTTTCTTTCCATGGATTGCTCTTATGCATCATTCATTGTGCAACGGCCAGTTATCAATGATGTGGTATTATCACATTTTCTCTTTTAGTTTCTTAAACTTCCCAAAAAAATGATCTTCAGACTTGTCAGAGTAGGCCTCATTTTTAAGCAACTGTACTTGCTGAGACCAAAAACATGATAGGTATGCCCCTTGATGGTTGATGCCAGATCTTTGGTACAAGATATCTGAATTCTACAACTTCCCATGAAATTGCAAGCTTGTTGATCAATTCAAGAATGGCAAATTTTAAGATTTGTTATGGTATTCACTTGTTCCTTATTATTCTATATTATTTCTTCCTCACTCAACAAGCATAGTCACCATGATAAACGCCTTGTAAACATGGATAACCAGGGGTCCAAATTAGAAGTAAGGCTTTTTGCTGCAGTCATTTCTTGATTTGAGTTGTGAGGTTAATACACAATCAGAGGCAAACTGGTCTGCTATTCTTGTTGAGCTCATAGATGTGCATGTATAATCCAGTAGTTTTACATTGAGGTGGTATTTCATATCACTTGGATGGACTAGGGGTGGCATTGTTACGAAGTCGTTCACTCCGACCACGACCAGAGGATGAGAAAAACTCTGCACCTGAGGCCATCCTGCGGGAGGCGAGCATTCTTCATCCATACGCTGTTGCAGCATACACTGTAAGTCTTTCATTTAGGGTCTATATACTTCTGAATGTTGGAGCTACATGGATTGTGGCCAATTACAATATAGGATCATTCTATTACCAAATATAGGAGAAGAAATTTGTATGATAGATCCCTACACCAAACTCATTATCATGTCGCAGTAGAGTATACATGCAGGAACTCAGTATTCTCACTGGTGAATATGCCGAGCCAGTTTCAGACTTTTTTAAAATTTACACTTATTTCACCCTGAACATTAGTCATCTTTCTGACTTAGTGCAGTGTGCCAAATCAAAATAACAATTTGGTATCTGGTGAACCTTAACAATATACTTCTAGACTAGAGTAAAACAGTTTCTAACCAATTATTGAGGTTGCAGGGTCCATTGCTCGAGATTGGGCGATATCCGTTTATGTGGCCAATTGTTTGGCTGTACAGCCAAGGTTTCTTTTCCTTTTGGAAGCGCAATAGGTAATTTTGTTTTCATGGAGCCCATTTTTCTGGAACTTGTCCAAGTCCATGTCCCTAGCAGCCTCAACATGATATGCAATCCAAGTCTGCTTAATCTTTTGGGCATAAATTTAACTGGTCAGAGAAAAAATGGTCATCCTGGTTACTGTGATATTTTGGCTACTTATGTGGTCTTGGGATCAGCTCATTGTGGCTATGGTGATTTTCAATTTGTGCTTTCTGTTTGTGCATATTGGATGTCATCAAGGAAATTTGAAAATGAGATGTAGAAGAGGAATTGAAGTTGTTGGAACTGCACTGGTGTGCTATCTCTATGGTCAGGCGTCCAAAATTGGAAGGAGATAATATGTGGAGAGGACATGCAGCTGCATTCTTAAGGCATGCTCGCTTACAACCAAATGATCTCCTTCAGGGTCGAGTGTTACAGGTATTACCCTCACCGGTTTCTGTGGTTGTATGGGCATTACTCTTGAAAATTAAATGTACAGGGTTGGCAACTTAACAGGGTAACAAATTGTCTTGAGTTTCCATCTCTGTCTTGAATCAAGTAAACAAATGTATCACTGATTCCCATTGTTTGTTGACGCTGATCATCAACATTGAATGTGATTGTGCTTGGTGAAGGCAAACAGAGAGGCAGTGTACTTTGTAGTGGCTCTGCATGAATTGAAGATTTTACTGGTTGCAGTTCGTGGGACGGAGACCTGCGAGGATTTACTCACAGATGGACTTGGAAAAGAAAGTGAACTGTCGGATTCTGACCTCCTCGGCTTATTAAAGTAAGACGTCAAGTGCATCGTCGGCACTCCTTGTTGCTTTATCTTTAGGTTCATCATCAGACTAGGTAGTAAACATCTGCAATTTAGCATGTCACCACATTCTCACTGTTGAATACAATCTTCATAGCGTATGGACGATTGGGTCTTTGTAAACTGCAGTGATGTCCAAGTAGAGGTTTGTATTGACACTAGTTTGGGCCTGTGCCTTCCTGGCATGTTGCACCCGTGCATATGAATTAATATCTTGGGTCATCCCTGCACTATCTGCTCAATATGCTGCCGTTGATGGCCAGCCACTCTGGAACAGTTATTGCGTCAATGCCTATGCGCCCTCGCTATTCCAAACTTCATTTGGACTTTGGACGAATGACCTAGATTTAAATACATATCATATATATATATTTAGTTACTATTGCCATATATAGCTGTATATCAACTTGCTCTTTGTAATAGACTAGTTTGGGACTGTGCTGTCCCAGCCCGTTGCATATGTGCACATGAATTAATGTCCTAGGCCATCTCCACACCATCTGCTCAACATGCCGCCGTTGACAGCCGGCCGTTTTGAAACTTTGAAACTGCCTCAATGTCCATGCACCCTTTGCCATTCCAAAGTTCCAAGTGTATAGTATCTTCTTATAATCAGTGATTGTTGGCAGCATAGATTGTTCTCTTCCACAGTTGATCTATAAAATATTGAGGACAAAAGTCTACTTTGAGGTCAGTTAGGACATGAGCAACACATTTTGTGGGTTGTTAACTGGAGTTGAACTTGTGATTATTTTGCTACAGAGGCCCGGGAGTCTCTGATATGGTTAGGGAGCAGGTGATTAAAACAAAGCCTCACTTTGCACATGTTGGTATCATTGAAGCTGCACGCGAGCTCTCAATGCAGCTTGATAACTTGGCTGAGGACGACAATAACGCCCAGGCTGCTGCTGATCTAGATTCAATCCACGGTCATCAAGGTTAGAAACTTAATCCAGTCCACCAGATGCATTGCTTTGCATTACATTGCAGTTAACGGCTTATTAAAGTTTAACACACAAGGATGTGAAAGAGTGGAAAGCTGACGATTCGATTCATCAGAAAATTATCCTATATGTAATAGTGTGTATCTCTGCACAGGGGATGAGATGCCTGTTGGAAGGGCCCGACAAGGGTTGCTTTCAGAATTGTTGGGTCGAGGGGGGAAGTGCGAAGGGTACCGTCTTCGATTTGTAGGTCACTCTTTAGGAGGTGCAATCAGTGCTCTTACAGGGCTAAGGGTAAGAGGAATTTCCACAAAAATAAAACATCTCGCGTCATATTTCAAGTTATTTCACTCAAGATGATGTTCTTGAAACTTAAACTTCTGTGTGGTTTTCATGAAGTTGTTGATGCACTTTTTGCTAGACCACTTCAAGTTTAATATACTTCTGGCAGACAACCCTATCAAATAAGGGACATAGTTTACATACAAAACCTTGCTGTCCATGTCTTGTTGGTTTGCGAATCATGATTTTTAAAGGGATGTCAGCAATGACAAGACCTACTCCATGCAATGCATACAAGTTGCCTCTTGTATTATATATTACTTTAATGTTCTTTCTTTGGTCCCTTTGCAGTTGTATAAAAGGTATCCTGATTTACATGTATATGCATTTGGAGTGCTGCCCTGCCTGGACTTCAACACTGCAGAGGCTTGCGAGAGTTTCATAACCAGGTTTGTTGGATGCATTGTTACCCCAAAGTTTTCTCGAAGTATTTGCAAATTCTTGATGGAGGAGGATGTACTTGAGGTCGAATGGTAACTGGGGACGTGCAATGTGTTGACCGCATTACATTCTTAAACCTGGGTCAAGGGAAAAGTGGCTATGTCGCAGATGGTTACCATCTCTCATTGAATGCTGCTCTCAAAGTCATGATTGCGCTATATATATATATTGGTCTCATCAAAGTGAAGTGTAGTAGCCATAGGGTTGGTACATGAATTTTTTTTTGTTTGATCAGCTAGGCATAGCACTGGCTGGTTACTGAAGGGACGTTTACACACAACCAGCATTCCGGTAATTGATGGTTGTACTTTACTTTCTTAGGTTCTATTTTTGAGGGGTTAAGGAGATAAGGCACATTGATGGCAACCACAACCACAACTACTTGTACTTCCCAACTACGATACAAGGTGTAGTTGGGAGTGGTTGCGATGGTTGTAATGTGCTATCTTTGGTTCTATTTTGGTTTTAGTTACTATGTGGCACTGCTAGAGAACTTCAATGCCAAAGCGTGGGAGAGGATTTGTAGGTGGCAATTACTCTGACAAACCTCCCACTAGAATCCATCAATTGGTTGTCTTCCTCTACAGATTGCACCAATTGGAGGAATGATAATTGGGGTCAAATCCACTCTTCAACTACAACAACGCATTTTGTGTAAATGGAAAAAATTGGAATTGTGGTTGAAATTGGGCCCAAAACACAACCACATCTACTTGAGTAGATGTGTGTTTCTTGAGATGTGTCCTTTTTTCTATTGAAGCTATGTATGCAGTCTTGGGTATGAATTTTGCAGATGTTGATGATGGCTCCCCTTTTTATAACTTCTGTCTTCTGGAATTTGCAGTGTGGTCTATAATGATGAGTTTTCATCGCGCCTTTCTGTGGCGTCCATCATGCGGTTACGTGCTGATGCCTTGATGGCATTGGGAGCAGACACAAAGAAACCAGAGTCCACTGCTCAGCCATGTCCGGGTGGCCAAGAGCCAGTTGTGGTTTATATCGGCGATTCAGGCTCATCATCAAGTCACCACTCTAGTCAAAGTACTGCTGAAGCTTCCGGAACTTCCCACGAGCCTTGCGAAGGGTTACCCTTGGCTACTCAGAAAAAGCCAGATCGAAGAAAAAGGCGTCGGTTTCCAGACATGTTTAAAGGCGGGCTTTTCTTATGTGCACACACCTGCTTCTGTGTACTAAAAATGTCACGACATCACAAGGCAACTTCAATCAGCTCAGAGATAGATCGAGCTGTCCGCTCCTTGACGAAGCAACAAAATCAGGACGTTTGCATAAATTCTGAGTTGTGTTGGTCAAGAGATTCTAAAGATTGTTGTCTTGAGATGGGAATTGATAGACCGATTCTTCATCCTCCTGTTGTCAATATTATTCTTCCCAGCAACAACAATGGTGTTGATGAAAGCAGAGGTGATTTTTCTTTGTCAAATTTTTTTTTACCTCTGGTTGATTTTAAGTGCTCTGACATACAAAGAATACAATACTGGAAGTCCTCAGGGTGCTTAAACCCAAGGCCTTAAACCTGAATCCCATGAATCTGATGCTAAGCCACCTAAGGCTGGAATATTGCTTGGATGGGTGACCTTCCTAGCACTTGACCCCCGGTGCACCCTACCACTATGGCCCACCCAATCATAGTGGGTGTATCTGGGTGAACCGGATGTTCTCAACTAACCATGTGGAGGAACCTAGGAGGGGCTTGCCCTGGGGGAAACATTAGGTGCTTGTCTGCACACGTTCCAGATGTTCACCTTCGAAAGGAGGCAGTATTCTTTGAGGTCCCTCTAATTTTTCGTGTTTCTGTTTCAGAGTTACATATAGAATTAGACTAACTTGAAGATGAAGCAACACCATAGTTTATGCTGGTGGCAACATCGGAGTTATTTCTTGGTTCTTGGAAGTGATCAAATTTTGTGGCTCACTTGCAGGGGACAGAAATCCAGAAACGATCATGCAACCTGATGAGCAAGACGACAGTGAAGAAAGTTTTAGGAGCTCACAGAGCATTTTGAGGCAAAGAAGTGTTGAGGAACTTGAGGCAGGAGAGAAGTCCGATGAAAGCACTGGCAGTTTGTCCTGGGAAAACTTTGAAGAAAGCACAGGACGATACTCTCACGGGCACAAGGACTTGCAGTTACGGGAGAATGGGATGCCGAATGATATTGGAGCCCATTATTTGGGCTATGAATCTGGGTCTGACTTGCAGGAGCACTATAAAGCTGAAATGTTCCTACCTGGGAAGGTTGTCCACCTCATACGTGAGGAAAAGCCAACAGCTACAACGTGGAAGTCTTCATTCTGGTACACATGGCGAGCAGATGGAAATGCGACAAAGTTCCGTGCCCTTGTTGTTGATCGAAAAAGGTTCCGAAACATTGTAATTTCGCCTGCAATGTTCATTGACCATATGCCATGGAAGTATGTAACTTCGCCCTCATGAATCAGTTCTTAGGTCTTACCTTGATGTTGTTGTGTATGGTGTCACCAAGTCAACTTCTTTTGACTTTATCATTGTATGATCCAACTCAAGTACTTGGAAGAGTGCGTGTCGCAAGTGAGATAACTAATCTTACAATTGATGCACTTGTGTTTATTCTCTGCCTGTGCAGTTTCATTGTTGTCAATGTGATGCAAGGTGCAATTAAAGGGGGAACAATTCAATCTGGAAATCTACTTGCTTATAAAGAACTAGCTAGCGGTGCACTTTTTTGATACTACATGACTGACACCATCCTCATGTTGTGGGAAGTAGATTTCATTCTGTCAAGGTGATTCTTTGTATAAAAAATGAACAAATCTGGACTTGTCCTAGTATGCTTTATATAGAGCTACATGAACTAATTCAGTTGTAACTGTTCACAGGTGTCAACGTGCACTTAACTTGATTCTGAGGGATATGAACTCTTTGGAAAGGGACCGATCTTCAGAAATTGTGTGAAAAGTGAATCAGCTTGGAACCAAACCAAGTGAACCAAAGATCACCCTGAAGGTGGTGCATGAGATTTAGTGGGATCTAAGCAGCTGCCTTGAATAGCCTTGTTTGTAAACAAGGTTACAAGGTTGGATGCATTACATGTCCACGAGCTTCATGTGAATCTGTTTCACAGTCCAACATGCTACTGGTTGGAGTTGCAGTTGGCATTGATGATATCTTGGGCTCTCATACTCCTTAGTGCGACGTTATTGTTATGGAACAGGCACAGACGGCAACGCAAGGTGTATCTGCAGCCATTACTAAATTTTCAAACAGCAGAGAGGAGTAGCAATCTCCAACAAGTTGAAACCTTATTGTATTGTGGACATGCTGCAAAATGTTTCTCTGCTTTCAGCACCTAGCTACAAGCTGCATATCTTATGAACTGGTGCTTGGCCCCAACTCTGTTGGAGCAATTGATGGCTTCATGTAAACAGCAACAGGCAGACGTAAGTTTGTTCTTGAAATCCTTATCATTGCTGCATACAGAGTTAATTGTGCATTTTTTAGACAGAGATCTCAAATTTTGTCAGGTGAAAATTTTGTATATAGTAGCACCTCTATCTACTTACAGCGGCTTATCTGTAAAAATCTGAGCTTATATAAAGTACACAAAAGTTCTTGGGCGATATATACCTTTGTGTTCTATCTTTGTTTGTGTAGATGGCCGCAGAATGTTGATGGTGGTGTCATCAAACTCCACATGTGGCATTCTATATCAACTACAATGATCATCCCAATTAGTGCATGCACTATTTCGTCAAATCTTAAAGTTACTGAGGGCTGTAATTTCTGCTCAGTGACAATGAATTCATGAATACATGGTCATTTATTATAGATTTCAAGAAAATTCGTGTGTGATCTAAGGTGTTTGTAGAGTGACAACTGTTTTCATTTATTATGGAAACACATGCTTGTCAACAAATAGTGGTAAGTGCTGATACATTCAGCGAATAGTGCGAAGTGCCAGTACTTTCGGTGAATAGTGCTGGGATGTATAGTGCAGCCCGAACTTCAGGGGCTTTTAATTGCAAGATCAAGCATGTAAATCATGAAGGTTCGGGCATCCATGTATTTGTATCCATTCACGTAGTTCAAAACATGTATTGTAACACATACTATGGGTCCCACAATAATGAATATAACCTCCCCCCAATGGCCCATTAACCCCTCCCATGCACCGATGCCATAATGTGATCACATATCTATTCCATCTATTATCACAAAACTTTGCCATAATGAATGCATTTCAATTTGTGCACTTGCATATCCCCAATCATACAAAAACATCCCTCCACAAGAATTGAACCTATGACGATGTTCTTCCCATGCGCGCATTGCAAATGAGTTCATCTTTGGCATTGGTTGTCTCGGCCCCTACATGAGCCACAAATTTTGCCACCCTTTGAACTTCAATACGAGGTGTGTGACATAATGTAAACTCTTAATCGATGACCAAGTCTACTATGATGTTTCACCTTCTTGGATATCACTTGTACATATACCACCACTACCCCCTTCCCAACCTCCACTTTGATTTTGCCTCTTGTTCACCCATGTATCAGATCTCTTTCTCCAACCCTCCCTTGTCTCTTCTCCATCATTTCTTATTATTCGTTTAAGTTTAGGCCATGGCCATGTCACACACAGTTGCTACTGCTCAAGAAGGCAACATGGTTGGGGGTGAGGCTCTACCCATAATATTGGAAGCGTCACTTCATGCACCTCACCAAATTCTACAAATTTTGCCCAATTTAGGGGCCTTGCAATGTCTACACCAATTCACATGTATGTCCAAGCACCCATTGTTTCTATTGGCACCATCAATAGAAGGGGTCCAAGGAGGAAACAAACTTCCAGATGGGCGTGTCTTCCACCTAAAATCTAAACCCTCCATGCACAATCCTCCACAAAATTGCACACACCACAATATTGCTAATTTCTCCAATATGATCATCTTTGGATGATCATATATGACCACATGATCATTTTTGGATGATCATATATGACCACATGATCATTTTTGGATGATCATATATGACCACATGATCATTTTTGGATGCTTTTTGATTCTAACCCATGTTTACAGTAGTTTAACTTCCATAATTTTTGGTCATATCTCCTTAGCTTTGCATCAACAAGAGAAGAGGGGTTGAATATGCATTGTAGATAGAACCATAACTAATGTACATATTTGATAGGAGGTGGCCTACAACCAAAGACAATGTACTCACCGTATAGATGTGAGAGCCAACAATAAGGTGATGCCTATTGCTTTAGTATGAATTGAAAGAAAAACATAGCGGTTGGTGGATCATGTCGTCCATAAATTAGTCAAGTTTCTTATACATCATTGAACTTGTGATTACTTGAAAATTAACTTTGCAACGGATTCACATCCTCATTACCTTATGAGTCGATGTATTTGCTAAGTTGAAGTTGGAGAGGGGCTTTAATATAGTATTTAGTATACTTACTTTTTGGAATGCCTCAATAGCTTGTGCACTCTTCTTCATAGAGATGTCACCACTTATAAATCGGTAATTGATGCCTTGTTTCTTGAACTCTACTTTCAACCAGGCAATAGTTTGCATGAGTTGGCTGAAAATGAGAACAATCGAAGCACCCAACACCCAACTGTGCTGTGAAATATGAGATTACTACATCTCATACAATAAAATATGTCACATAATTATAAAGTGCAAATATTAATTTTACATGATATCAAAATCTGGTGTCAAAGATACATAAACTGATGGGCACTGCAAAGGTATAATTCACACACCTTAGCTCCATCGTGCTTTTTCCTGACTTTGGCAAAATCAACCAGCAGGGCTCTCAACTTTGATTTCATTTGTACTCCTCTAATAGCCTCTCCGGATTCCTCATAATTTACAGGTGTCGTTGGCAAAGTATTTGATGGGGTATCCAAAAACTAGAGCAACAACTGCACTTGTTTGCTTCAGTGTGAAAGTATATAGCCAACTTGCTAATCATTGGGCTACCACAAATTGCACATTGTCCTTGTGATCTAGTGGGCAAGCTTGACATCAAGTGCTTGCTACAAAACCCATGGGAGAAAACTTACTTTGAATGTGTTCAATTCTGAATGTCAATCCGCCATAAGGTAAGCGTGCCTAATTCGGTCACTTATCTTATTGGACATCCATTATTGAATGTTATGTACATAGGTGTGGATCTAAGAATGAACACCAACAAGACATGTGTCTAAAGGAGATTGGACTAAGTGTTCAAAATCCGGTAATTATTCTAGGATTAATAGTCAACACAATTGGAATATTAGGTTGGAGGGACCTAGTTGATTGCTTAAGAATCTTCACTCAATAATGAACAAGATTCTCATACAAACTCCAAAATCTATGAGGAAAACCTCCACAACCTCAATATGGATCTACACTTAACATTGCCTCCTTTCAACTCATGGCAATTTGAGAAACCATTGCATACTAGTGCCCACTATGCGTTTTGGTTGAGCACTCCATCAACTCCAAACACATCCCACACTAGCCATCAATGTCACCAAGATTTCTAGCTATAGTAAGAGACATTGGCAATGCATTGATGAGTGCTCCGACACCTGTGTTACCATACACCACTCCTTTGCTCATTGTCAATTCAATTTGTGAGACAAATCCACCAGATTTGGTGACTTTCACCTACTCTATGGGCCTTCCAATGTTTGCACCACATGGAGGGCATGTCCAAGCACCCAATGCCCCAAATGCTAGCGGTAGAAGGGGCCCAAACGGGTAGCGAACTCCCAGATTTGTGCGCCTCCCACTTGCGAAACGATCCACAACAAGGAGGAACGACCAAAAAAAGTGATCCACATGCCACGACATGACTGCCTCTGCGTCCCACTTGTGGTTGTGGATATGGTGGTCCTAACTTTTGATAATGATGGAGAGGATGGAAGAACGTCTTCAATGTAAGTCTCAAAATCGTTCTTTTGTGCAACTATGTTGGGAGGATCTACAGTGATCCTACAAGTTTTTGTGGCACAAGCAACAACAACAACACTAGTGCATATGGATGCATTGTACAGATGAACCAATTGCATTTCCATTCCAATTGGAACTTTTGTTCGCATGACTATCACTTGTGCAAATTCCAAGTTAATGTGGTCACATGTGCACATTCATAATTGTTTGGGTTTCTTGTGCAGATGTTGGGTGCATTGGGTTACACCTGTAGGTTGCATACAACTAGTATATGATCACTTTGAAGCTTCATCATTGATCAACATAAAGCACAAAGTGTATGGTGTCAAATATACTTGGGGCCATTGTTTCCTTTAGTTCTTTCCAAAATTCTTTGTCATATAGACAACCTAGACATTCACCAGTTGATGATGTAATGAAGAAGAATATCATTACAAATACTCTATGGGGTTAGATATGTGACTTTATGACAATCCACATTGGAATTGTTTTCTTCAAATAACATTAATCCTTAGAGTGCCGAGAGGCCCAATTTGGATCACATGGAGGGGCTTCTTGATATCTCTAGTCAAAATTGATAGATCTTTGTCTCTACCACTATAAAATTAGCCCATTTATCATATGCATATTCATGTTGGAGAATGCCTACATGTAAATCAGATTATTGAATATTTTGTTAGGTGATGGAGTTTACCTCAACAGTTGATAGTGCATGTTCCAAATGCCACAAACAAGCCCACATTGTAAATCCTCAAATTCATCTATGAGAATTTCATATTATGTTCCATTTGTGCTTAATTCCGGTAGTTCTTCTGACAACTCCATCAGTGGGTACATACACAACAAACACCCAACCACCGCTCTCGAGTTCCTTTCGTATCATTTGCAACATAGCAGTCAACTTGAGAGTAGAACAAACGAAGTGTATGAAAAGAAGAAGATAAAATCTCGACCTGCACAAATAGCAACATGATAACATTACCAAAGGATACAATGAATATGAAGTTAGGGAGTTCAAGCATCCAAAAAGTATGGGCACCTGAGCGCAATTGATTCTGTGGAGTAGTAGTCACATGGGCCTGGTCATTAAGTTGAGCTCAGTAGATGAAGAGACTCTAATATCAAGCTTGTATGTATCTTTCTCCGTTTTTCCCTCCCTTAACAAAGGTTATTCCTACTTTTCTGCTAATGTGATGAGATTCAATAGGTCAACTTCTTTGACCTTTTAGAGGTTGACTACAGTACCAGAAAGTGAGAAACATAGTTGGGGGAGGGTAGGACATTTCTATTACATATTCTATCTCTATCGAGATTGGGATATGTTTCACCTCTAACTTATCAAGTCCTCATTTTCCCTGACCACTAGGGAAGAAGCTTCTCCGAAATCCTATACCTGATATCAACATTTTTTGTTAGTAAGAAAACCTATACTAATATCTATACAGATATTGTCATATCTCACTTATAAACTTATGAGCTCGAGTGAACAATCACTTGACACACCTTGACTTTGGCCACCACAAAGACAATATCAAGCTGCTTCTTTACCGTGTTCTACTGTGAAGCATCTCACGAGAAATTATACACATGAATAAGATGATCCTGGGGACCAAGATCTTTCTTCTCATCAGGAATCTGCACTTCCAAAGCATTTCTCTCTTTATACCACACGTATAAAACACCACTTACTTTTGTAGTTGAAGAATGGAAGCACCAGACTAAGAGCTGGTTCATATTGGCATGAAGAAATGAACTACGATACTTAAGGAACTTGCAAAACGTGTTCAGTGCTCACACAACGTCTATTTAACAAAGATGCAAAATGAGCAATGTCTTCAACCTCTTGTCCTTGCAGGGTCCACCGTTGATCAATTATATTCTAGAGTTTTCTCAGTTGATGGAAAAATCTGACAAACAAATATAAATTTTTGACTTAATAATCATTTCATAGTAGAAGGAGACTAGGAATGTCTCAAGACATGCAATATTGATATACTGTAGTTGCGACCTAGTAAGTGAGAATAGGTTAGGACATTAAATCTATATTGATCTTCTAATGAAGGTGATCTCTAAAGACTGAAGATTGAATAATTAAAACGCCTCACCTTGTATATTTTATGATAAAATAGTTTCAAAATTCTGAACTTTGCCTTTGGATTGAACAACTCCACCTTCCCACACTAAAATGATAAGAAAATGTTATGATTTCAAGTTCCATGATATTAAAAAGAGAATTAACAGAAGCCTTGCAACAAACATCTAAGATGTTTTACATTCCTACAAGTATATCTCAATGTCACACATAATCAAATATATATGAATAATAAAAGGTACATAACTTGCCCTTGAGTTCATTGATAACATCTCCAACAATGTTTTGCTCCAGGAGTCTTATATTATGCAAAGTTAATTGTAAGACATGGAACAAACATTAGGATTTAGATTTGCCAAGAAGCTAAGGTTCTCAAGTGCGGCATCTTTGCTTACAAAGCACAATGAAAAAGAAGGCACTTTTGAAGAAAAGAAATTTATCATGCATTCACAAAACATTCAACAACTCAAGTGGTTCTATAATATAAACACATGAAGATATTGCACCTCCTTTATTTTCGCAGTTTGAAATGCAACCTTGAGTGTCTTCAAGCCCTAAAATTTAGGAAGCGGCAAATTCAAGGTTTCAAAGTAGAGAATGTATAATGTTTGTGTCGCACATAAAAATTCATCTTATTACAAAATGCATCAATAAGAAGATAAATCCAATTGTCTCTGGAGAAAAGGTAGTACGGATAAACTAGAATTTACGTAATTATAATGGATGAGCATGTGACTAAATCAAACGTTCAACTCCATGGTACTTTATAGGATGGGGCTTAGGTTGTTGTGAGGAGCACTTGTAGGACATAAGCCTGATCTTGGAAGCATTCTCCAAACCAAGTTTCAGCACTTCTCTCTCCACCAATATCGTAGGTATGTTGTTTTGAGCTACAAAAGTAGAGATAGATACAATTGTAAGTTTGTATGTCTATGTACTGTTTCTTGTCTTCAATAATGCTACATAGTATACAATAAGAAGTCACAAAGTGTTGCAAAGAGATGAAAAAAATACTCATAAGTTCATAGACTCTGGCAATATGTTCTCTGCGCAAAAATAAAAATAATTTATATTCACACTGTAAAATTATTTTAAGCCAACCAAGTTGGTACTCACAATCACAAACAAAACTCATATTCCTTAGCTTTTCTAGTCTCTGAAAGTGCATAACCTTCACCTATCACAACAACCCATTGCTGCACTTCGCAATTATATGACATGAACAATACTTCAAATATCCATCAAAGACAGTTGACTTCAAAAATGCACGTCCAACACTTCCCTCACAAGCCAATAAATTAGTTGCAGACTCATAATTTGAAGTTCCTCTTGACTCCTCTAGTTACTACGTTATTACATGTTGATTTTCCAACCATAATTGAGCAAGCAAGTGACACACACTTCTCTCCAAGGATTGAAAGCGCATACTAGAAGTTACAAGATCCAAGAACTACAAGAGATTGAAACATCCACCTTCTCCAAAGGTCAGCCTTAGTGAAGGGTGTGATGAAAGACTTCTACAACAAGATGTATATTACTCACATAAAAGGACTTCAACACATTCTAAGACTCGAACTTAGGTTAGAAACAAATCAAGAAGCTTAACCAAGCATCAAACAACATTATGAAGTAAGTTCCCTCTTTTACTACACTGTGTACCGCAAGGTTGCGGTATCACACACAACCAAAACCTACATAGGCAACACCTTGTCATACACTCCTAGGCAAGAGCCCCAGGGAGGGCAGTGTGTTAAAAAGTTAAGGATATAAGTGCGAACAACCACTATTTTATACGGGGGTATTACTTTCAAATTTTTTTTTTCACATGTTATCATTATATAATTTTCTACTTTGGGTTAATAGAAAAATGCCTTGCATTACTTATAATTCCAAATTCCCTATTATTCCATACCCTATAATACTTTAAAGATGTCCAGTGCCCACGGGGAGGTCGCTCCATTGTCAAGTTGAAAACCACGTGCAAACAAAGTTTGCTACCCCTATATTATATGCCATAGATAATTTTAAATATTATGATATTTTTTCTACATATATATATATATCCATTGATAATATTTTTTGTATATTTTTTTGAAATTTTTAGTCATCTCCATTTTTTCTAGTAATTTGTTTAGTTCAATTCTGCGTCATTCTAGTTAGAAACGGTATGTTTTCTAGAAAAAAAAAATTATCAATTTTGGTTATCAATTTTTACTATGTAATAGATACCATGTATATGTACTCATAGTTTTTTTTTGATAAAATTTTGACCCATTTTGTTGATGCAACTTAGAAAAAGTAGATTTTTTTTGTTCGCACGTGGTGTTCAACTTGATTAAGGAGTGCACCCCCCAGGCCAGTGCCATTTTTGATACCTTATATTACTCTTAAGTCCAATTATAATTTTTTGCCCCCATGTTTTTAAAATACCCTATCATTGTTCGCACGTATATTGCTACTCCAACCAATGACTACCCTCCCCGGGGCAAGAGCTCAAGACACACACCAAAACCTCACTGCTCACCTTCCCGTGCGTACTTAAAGGGTACCAAGGAGAGGGATGAATTCATTACTTGAAGAGGGAAGGCAACTACCACAATCCTTTCAAACGAGAGCGGGAAGAGTAAGAGTGAGATGGCGAATTGATTACATGGGCATCCTAAGTGGCAAGTTCTAGTCATCAAAGTGATGACCTGGACAAACCCTAAACAATAGGGTGGATATGCTTTTGTGATTGTGTGTTGTGCACTAGGGTTTGGAGGAAAAACAAGTGTTGGAAAGTCTAGAACCTTCAAGCGTTTCCTATGGCTATTAAGAGTGACACCAATCAAGTCCACCACATGTCTAGGACACTTTGCAACTAAAAACTAGAAACCCAAAATCCACAAAACTGCAAAGTTAAATCATCCCCCACTCACATTCGTGTTTTGTGATTGAAGAGGATTTCAAATTTTTGCCGCACCTTCAAATGTGGATGTTGCATTGTGCCTCACATCCTCCCCCTGCAATGCTCCTTTTGTCTATCCGCCTCCAAGCAACTCCCTTGAGCGTCAACCACCTCATTGCTCCCTATGGAGTCTTCGTCCTCTCCGCTCCCCTCTCTTTCTTCCTCCTCTCCACTCCCTTGCCTCTCCTATTCCACCCCAGTACCATGTCCATCCTACATGCCGTTTCGCTTTTCTCCCTCTTCCTCCCCAGTTGCAACCATTTTCTCTTTGCTCACATGTCTTGCCAATTGTTGCCCAATACACCGGCTTTGTCGCAAAGAGGCACTCCAAACGCCACCACACCCCATTGTTGAAGGCGACGCATACAAGACCCATTGCACCCACACACTTTGAAAACCCTAAGGTAGAAACATCCATGCGAGTAGTTCAAAAGCCCATGACAGTCCCGACTCTGCAACCTAGTCCACATGGAGTGCAAGGTGGGTAGCTCATGCAACTCATAGGGTGATTGTCACCCCCTCATATGTTCACTATCACCCTAAGGTCGGTGACTACCCACCCACTAGGGCGCCTCATGTGCCCAAATGTAGTTGCAATGAAGTCCCTCAAAGAGGCGCCAATTTGCAAATGATTTGAAACAATTGAAAAGTTATGCATTGATTCAAATCTTCACTCTCCACTTGTACAAGAAGTGACATGAAGCCCCACACCTTCATTCGAAGCTTGAGGCAACAAGAAATTTCCACCTTGATATGCCTTGAGAAATACCGAGGATGCTGCAAATCTTCCACTCCTTGCTTGGTATTCAACGTCTTGATAGACTTCTTGCACTCCACAGATCGAGTGATCCTTTTCTCGCCTCAAAATTTCTTCATCGTGTGGATCAGTGGAAAACTGGGTGGTTCTCTCATTAGCAAGCCTCTGTAATCACTTTGCAGTTCTAGTGTGGATCTTGTTGTGATGTCAAAAAATGTGAGGTAATGCTTCCTTTATAACTGAATATATTTTAGATGTTGCATAGGGATGATACACGTATGAAAATCGGGTCCATCAAAACAAAGATTTGAATTTGGTGCTTGGTTTTAAACATTGTGGTGTGCACTATAGTTGTCTGTTTCAATCATGGCCAATTCCCTTCTACAAGTAGCAAGCTCAACTTCCAGCTGCTTCTGGGGCATCTTGAATAAGATGTCACAAACACTTGAAGTTAAGATTTTAACAAAGATTGTGATGAGACATATTATAGAATTTGATAGTAATAAGGTGGAACCTTAGCAATTTATTAACCTTCAATTATCGAGTTATGCCACTTGGACACTTCACACAACCATTCTATCTTGAATCATGGATACTAATGAACAGGATAGGAAACAAACAATTTTGTTCTATCATTGCATTTTGCTAAAAGCTAGCCAAACAGAGTTATTCTTAAACGCAACAGGACTTTTGGTTGAGAGTTAGTTGTTTTGTATACAACGCTTTTCATGTTCACAAAGATATCGGTGCATGCTTGGAGTTGATTATTGATTTGAGCATAGAAACATTCTAATCGGTTCATTGAGGGTCATACTGGCTTGCTTCTTCATTCATGTTCAGACACTACCTCCAAACATGCACCACAAGTGGAAAGAAGTTACTGGTGTTGTCTTCAAAACAACCAATTTGAAATCACAAGGGCGTTCCATTGAGTCAAAAGGATAACTTTAACATCATCAAAAATATTTTCACACATCAACAATTTAAGGCACCTGACATTTTTCTTTGACCTCCAAGTGACTCTTCATCTATGGTGCCATTGGCATCAAAGAGCTATGATGTTGGAAAAGCTTCCGGTCCTCTTCAATAGAGACACAAAAATATAGATCCCATCTTTACCCAGGTAAAAGTTGGCCATACCTCCTTCAACCACGCTCCTTTCATAGTTCATTAGATTTTGTGTACTTTGGCCTCTTCTTGATTCCTCTTTTCCAATAACCACCACTACCAAAACCAATTGCAAACGACCCACAAAGTCACAAAGTTTTCTTAATTAGGTCGTAGCCATGCACCCACTTCATCACCATTCCTTGAATCTCAGGGCCACTTCACACACGAGCCAAGGGCCATGACCATGGAAATGGTGAGGGCCTTTGACTATCATCCAAAGGCCGTACCATGGGTGTTGAGCTACCCATTTTGTGTAGGGACGGGTCCTCAAACATAGTGTGAAGTGAGAATGGACCAACCTGAGGGACCTTTGCATATTTTATTGGTGGGAAAAGAGGGGCAACCCTATCTCACTAGCTACATATCTTCATGCTCTCTTTTTCCATTTTCTTTTTGAGTTTTACATCGGTGAGGAAGGAAAAGAAAGCATGATGGTCATATTGAGAGAAGAGGAAGGATTCTTGTTGCATTGGCTTTATGTTGGTGTTTGCACATGATTGTGCAACATGTGCTTGATATGCAAGCATTGGCACTCAATGGAGAATGGGAAAATGTGTTGATTTTGAGCATTTGCTTTGAGGGTTTGAAGATGAGCGATCGTAGTGTATGGGCATTTGACAAAAATATAGGGTTCATTGATAGGTTATTATTAGGTTCTTTCAGGAAAAAAATGTTCAAACAAAGAAGTCGTGTATGTCATAACACATTTGAGTTTCTTTATGAGAGGTTAGGTCCATATTTGCAGAGAAAGAATACACGTATGAGAGAGACAATTTTAGTTGATAATAGAATTGCAATGCCATTACAAAGGCTTGGGACTGGAAATACTTTGTGTATTGTAAGAGAGGTATATGGGGTGGCTGAAAGTACAATTTCATAAATAATTAGAAATTTTTGTAAATAGGTAAGAATTTATTTGCAAAGGACTTTTATACAATTCTAAGTCCAGCTCTGTCGCAACCCTTGCTAGCCCCCCTTGACAATCTTGCCAATTTTCAATTCTAGCAAAGGTTACGAGCGCTAACCATTCGCATTCCGCCATGCTAATGATTAGCTCCTCCTACCCTGGACCTTATAGTTCATAGGAGGGAACCAACCCTCCTACTTTGCTTTCGGGACTCACCCCTTAATCGGTAACCCATTCCTACATGTGGACTTCCATCCATGGAAGTCCAATCCCATGTTGATCATCGCATTGCCGGAGCAACACTACAACAACCCGAAGCATACTAGGCAACTATGGCCTCACAATAGGCCAAAGCCCATGGAGGCCTTGCCGTTCGGCCTCGGGTGGGTGAGGCCACACCACCTCACCCATATAAGCCTCTAGGACTTCACGCGGGGCCCCTACCCCACCGTCAACCAACCTCTTGTCTCTCTACCAAGAGTTGGGGCCAAGTGGACATTTTCCCTTAGCTGCTGGGCCTAGAACCCCCCCAGCAGCTTCAGACCATCATAACTTCCTTGTATGATGTCTGATCATAACAACCAACCACTCCATCTTCATCTACGCTTCACGTAGATGCCGATGGACTCCTCACTTGCCCCATTCGGGCAAGTCTTGAGGAAGTTATGCCTGTTTGAACCTTGGCAGTCCCGGGAATCACTCCCAGGCACTGCTGTACCAGGGCGCTGTCCCGGGACAGCACCCCACTCAAATGGCCATAACTCCTAGCTCACACCTCCGATTGAGGTGATCTTGAGCATTCTAGAATCACCACGCCATGAGCTACGCATAGCTCATGGCCTCACCCTCATGCCTCCTAGTCTTTGTGGGTGGGAGGCGTTCCCAACGCCCGGGGCCCTCACCCACACTAGGATCACTTGGGCCCTCTCACCAATGGCGCCACAAGTCCCGGGTGTCACTCCGGGGTCCCCCTTGTGCCCATGGTGTTTCGGGCACTCCTCATGGAGACGTGCGCGACAAGCTCGGTTTAGGATTTTAGCTCAAGAATTTGAGGCCCTTCATGAAATTGCTCACATTATAGGAGCAATCGATAGATCTCATATTCCGATCCTTGCACCTCTAATTGGAAGAGAAGATTATTATTACAGAAAATCATTTCATTCGGCTTTATTGCAAAGTATAGTAAATACAAAATGTGTCATTTGGGATTATGAATTTGGATGCATAGGAAGTATGCACGATTGGACATTGTTTCAATTAACAAAAGTTGAAAGAGATTGCATTAAAGGCAAATTCTTACCTTATAAGTTGATTGGAGATTGCGCATATCCAGTGCGGCCGTGGATTTAAAGCCCATTCAAAGGGTGTGTAGAAGGTTTAGAAGATTACAAAACAATTTGAATTTTTTCTTTTAAAGTTCTATTTGTATGTGTATAGAACGTGCTTTCAAGATATTGAAAGGTAGATGACAAATCATTATAAGAAAAATTGACATACCATTACGACATATGATTGATATAGTTGCTAAATGTATTGTACTACTCAATATCTGTACACATGGAAATGACAAATTTGATATAGAATGGATAGAAGAAGCAGAAAGAAAACTGAACTCGGGGGGTTCACTGGTGAAAATCGTAGAACAACGTGTGATAAAAAATAGGGTCTAATATATTCATTGTAGATAAATTTTGTCAAAAACTTACATATAATATAGGGGTGTCAGCCCAAAACCCTCGCCCCTGTACGTCGTAGTCCGGGTGAGAGTCCTGGACTAACATGCGCTATATTGAAGTCACTGAGTCATTGGGATTAGACTCCCCTCATACCCCACAACATAAATATTAAACCCACACTTTATTTTTTAAAAACAAGAATAACAAACATTAAGAAATGCTCTCATTCATTACTTTCCTCCCCCACATACTCACCAAGGTACATCCATTTCTTACTCCCCAACCTTATCCTACATGCCAAAATCATATACTAACTTCCTCAATTTCCTAATGGCATGAAACCCATCCTCACACACGAGGTGGCTATGCCCTTAGTTTTTATTTAACTACTCAGTCAAAACCCAATGTTGGGGTCCTACTCAACTACCTATTGCTCCAACCACCTTGCATAAGTCCATACCCATGCCACAACCGGCACAGTAGCCTTAACTCACTGAATCAAGCCCAACCAGTACCTTAATCGGCCTTCTGTCGCCACCCTGGTCTAGCCACCTAGCTCAATAGTTCTAGCACCCTGTATGAGCTCAAAATGGTTGCTTATATTTGTTTTATGCTTAGAGTTTACTTAGAATTGCATTTGGAGTGTTATTGAAACAATCAAAAGTATAAAGAGAGTGAGGCTTGGTGTGGTTTATGTTTTAGGTCTTAAACCTATTTGTGTGGTTAATTAGAAGCTTAGTGACATTAGGGAGTGTTTTGGTTAAGTGTGTAGTGTTGATGAAGCAAGGGGAAGGGCCTTGGATTTAAATGTTTGAATTAGAACATGTTCTTGTTGGTTTAGAGGATGAGGATTTAGTGGATAAGATAAGGTCCTACTAAGTAGGAGAAGGTTAAGGGGTTTGTGGTCTTGGGTGTCTCTCTCTCCCTCTCTCCCTCTCTCCCTCTCTCTCCCTCTCTCTCTCCCCCTCTCTCCCTCTCCCTCTCTCCCCCTCTCTCTCTCCCCCTCTCTCCCTCTCTCTCTCTCCCTCTCTCCCTCTCTCTCTCCCCCTCTCTCTCCCCCTCTCTCCCTCTCTCTCTCTCCCTCTCTCTTCTACCCCTCCCCACTACCGAATGTAGTGCTGGATTAAGCTGCAGCTACCGAATTAGTGCTGGACTGAGTTGCAGCTGCCGAATGTAGTGCTGGACTGAGTTGCAGTTGCCGAATTAGTGCTGGACTGAGTTGCAGCTGCCGAATTAGTGTTGGATTGAGTTGCAGTTGCCGAATGTAGTGCTGGATTGAGTTGCAGTTGCCGAATTAGTGTTGGATTGAGTTGCAGCTGCCAAATTAGTGCTGGACTAAGTTGCAGCTGCCGAATGGGATGCTGGATGGAGTTGCAGCTGCCGAATGTAGTGTTGGATGGAGGTGCAGCTGCCTAATCTTAGGGGTTGGGCCTCGAGGGAATTAGGGAGATGCCTAAAGGGGTTGAAACCGAGGTGATATAAAGGGGGGGAAGCCCATAGTGCTACACTAGATTATGGGATAGTTAGTTAATTAGGTTATTGCTTAATATTAGCTTAGATAGTTAGCTCATTAGCAAGCTAGGAGAATGTTATGATTGTGATGATAAAGAAGAGCGTTTGTTAACGCTTGTAATATTATCATGAAATGGATTGGTGTGCAAGATTTGATGGGAAATGTAATGGATTCTCACGAATTTGGTAAGATGGAGTTATGGGAACACGAATGTGATATCCATTCCCTCACCCGGACTAGGACGCTTAAGGGTGGGTGGTTTGGCCTCACACCCTGCCATCCATTCCTCGCCCCCCCCCCCCCCGCTGGGATCTCTCTCAACCTCACCGAATTCCCCCTAGCCCTTGTGACCGCCTATCCCACACCCAGTTGGCGGCTGCCCAGCAGCTCTGGGAGCTCCTCTGGTGGCTGCCTACTGCGGCCACTCTCCACTGAACCGCGGCCTTCCAACACCGCCTCCTCCCCTGATTGCTTCAGGGTTTAAATCCACCGGATACCCATCACCCCCTTGCAACTTATCCAGCATCACAATGTCAGAGAGGGGGGGGGGGGGGAGAAATTGGCTACATTACTCGTGTCCCCCCTCGCATTCTTCAAACATCCTTCCTCCCCCATTGCAGTGCACCTGTGCTTTGCAGAGAAAAAACTTCCACCTGAATCCCCCCTGGTATCCAGTACGTGTACCCACTCTCTGCCTCTATTTCCCGGCTGGATTGTGAGTGCCGAGTTGGAATTCCGAGGCCCTGATGCCTCCTTTCTTGCGCCTCTTCCCCCTGATATGATATCATACTGGTTGGGTTGCGACCAACACCACTCCACTCATAGCCGCAGCTGCAGCTAAAACTGTATATTGCGCATCCCCCAGGGCAGTCCGCCCACCCAATCGATCAACATTCAGCCCTTACCTCGCATCCCTTCAAGCTTCCCCTTGCTCCGCCTCGTAACCTTGCTGCTCCCTCTTTCTCAGACGTTCTCCTCTCTTGCTGCCTCCAGCGGCACCCCCTGGCCTCTCCTTCGATCCAAGATTGTCGAGACCTGATCCACCTGAGGGTCCGATCCCTCTAAAACAGCCCACCCTACATCCTAAAACGGACACTTAACCCGACATAAGTCGAGACTACGGTACTTCCCCCTAGTGCTAACCCCCTTAACATTAAGCTTTAACAAAACAACTAATCAATCACTAATTCGACTAACCCGGTCTCAACCGATGACATGCCCATTCGAGCATCTAAACACAATTCAAACTTAAAAGCTTAAAAGCTTCAACCTTTTTATCTTTTGCATATTTGAATATAATCAAAAAGCCTACAGTCCTAATTGTCTTCAGGTTAAAAACACATGTGGACACCAATTTGGGCTCATAAGGGGGTTTTAAAATAGTGAAAAAAGATTACATGTAAAATACCATTACATCTTTATTTCAAAAAATACCATACCTTATAATATTTTCTGCAAGGTAAATAGCCCCCCAATAAATAGGTCCCGAACGCACGTGTATGCAAAATATAAGAGGGAGTGAACCCCCCGAGGAACTGAATAGACGTATAGATAATAGATTATTGAAAGAAGGACAAAAAAATGAGGGTTGAATTAACAACAATAGATGATATTATAAATATTAGTATTACAAAAAATAATGCAAAAAAAACATAAGAAGTTGATAAAGACACTGAAAATTTCTTGATAAAAAAAATAAAAATGATGAAAATTTATTGTTGGAAGGTACAAAAATACATATACCAATAGTTAAATCTTTGTGGCAGACAATTTAAAAAAAAAAATCAAACCTATAATTTCAGGATATGCTCATATTTCTACTGTCCTCTACAGATTGCGGCATTTGATTTCCAATCACTTCTACATTTTCATTATTGAACAACTGAAAATAATTGATATTTCTACTTCTTAATGAGGGTCCATGCAATCCGAATTGTGGTTGATTCCACAACATCCAAGGAGAATTTTGGCTCCATTGTTGGATTTCGGAACTACTCCCATCTTGCAAGAATCATGTCATTAAAGACAAAAAAAAATTCAAAAAAATTCAATTTTAAAAAATTATCTACATACAACAAACTATAAGAACTTCAACTTTTGGGCATTTGCAAGAAACGAACATCTGCCTCTTATTAACTAATATGCCCTAAAAAAATTAATGTTGAAAAAAATATTAAAATATTCATACCAGCCATTGACATTTGTTTCACTGCCATGGTCTGCCAAAGTTTGCGTCATGCCTACCTCTTGGAGGCTAGGTGAGCTTGACGTAAATTCCGACAGACCATGTACCCTTATCTATAGCTTGCCATGTAGAACTCCATGTAGACTTTTCATCCACGAACTTTTCTCTGGGCCTTTAGGCCTTCAACTTCTAGTGTGAAGTGAACTTGGATGGTCTCCGCCTTTTCGACCAATGAGAACTCTTACATTGCCATGGTCAGGAGCCTTCAGACTTGTGTGTGAAGTGACCCTCAACAAAAATAGAGAATTTATCTTTTTGTGCCGATTTTCCACGTCCCCCTCACCTATGTTGACAATCCAATTGCCACCACAATCAGGAATAACACAAAATACCATTCTATAACAATGAACCTTCATTTAGGTTGGAGTTTGAGTTGAACCAGAATCGGAAGGGATGGAGCCGTGTTGAGAGGATGGTGGTTATGTGTCCAAATGTGTGCCAAAATTTGTTCATATGCACAAATCTACTGGGATGCAGTATATGTGGATGCGAGCTTGTTGGAGTTGTGTGGGAAGCAGATTCCCTAGGTTTCACAACAAACCACATTCATGCCGCAAGTGTTAGATTATGGCAGTAGACACCACCACATGACAACCAATGCCAACGAAGCACCAAAACTAAAAATACTAATTCCACAAAAAAATCGTCACCCATTTGGGTGAATTGCAACATGTATGAGTGACATAACATCCACACAACCCACTTGCCATACAAAGTACGTGTGTGAACTTCGAAAACCCCCACTAGCGGCAACCCTCCCACCCAAAATGCATACCCAAAACATGCACCCAACACTTACCGACTGGTCACCAAAGTTGTGACAGTTGCCCCTATTGCGTACCATGGGTACCTTGGGTACCAAAATATACAATATTGAAAACCAAATTGGTATTCACCCAATGGCACCAACCTGTAGTGAAAACGACAACAAAATTTAGGATGGCAGTCAAATTGACAGTCAACTTCGAGTAACCGCCACCATAGGGCAATGTACACGATTTCTTCTATTGAAAGCTCTCGCATGTAGGGTAAGGTCTTCAAACTTGGGTCTATCAAAGTTGTGTAGCTACATATTGCATTGACTAACCTACTTGGCAACCACCTTCCATTTCTCAAGCATCTAAGTGTTATAGGGACTAACCTCTATTGAAAAGCCATTTTCCCTACTACCCTCCAACCTGGATGGATTTGATGGAAATTACATTATTGCATTTAAAAAACAAAATTTGCAAGATTTCTACTTCCAGACAAATAAAAATGTAAATTTTTTAATGAAAAAGGCGATTTTCAAATTTTCCAAAGTCTATTTTGAAAAATAAATTAAATCTTAGACTCAAACCGCCCATGTAAGACAATATGCTACGGGTAATTATCCACATATCAATTCAAGTTCACCTGCAAGTGGCACTTCCTTCCCATGGTGCATATGCTTTAAATTCTGCACCCAACCCCTAAACCAGTCACATTAGGATTTTCTTTGCTCAAGTTTAGAGTAGTAATGTGGGGCTCTTGGAATAAGCCCACGCAAATCTTCTTGCACCCATGGAGGCTGAAGCTCTTGGATATGTCAAGAGCCCCCCCCCCCCCCCCCTCAGATCCCCTATGCCCTTGTTCTAAGGTAAGTGGGTCTAATTCAAACTGTCCTCTTAAACGGGTACCTGTAATTGAGTAGTGTGTGGTTATGTGTGGATCTAAGAACGGCTATCAAAAAGACATGAGTCCAAGAGAGACAGGACTATATATGTGCTCAAAATGTGTTGATCATTCTAGGCCCAATAGTCAACGTAATTGGAGGGACCCTTCCTATATGATCATTTTATTGAGAAAGAGAAACTTCGCTTTGACAGCACACAAGATGTTCATACAAGTTTGAAAAAGAGGGATATACAAGCATAATTTAGATTTGCTAATCATCTTGCACTAATTGCGAGCTTGAAAAAGAGGTACTATACAGGCACGATTTGGATTTGCTAATAACCTGGCACTAATTGCGAGCTTGAAAAAGAAGGACTATACAGGCATAATTTGGATTTGCTAATCGTCTTGCACTAATTGCGAGCTTGAAAAAGAGGTACTACACAGGCATGATTTCGATTTGCTAATCATCTGGCACTAATTGTGAGCTTGAAAAAGAGGGACTATACAGGCATGGATTTGCTAATCATCTTGCGCTAATAGCGAGCTTGAAAAAGAGGGACTATACAGGCACGATTTGGATTTGCTAATCATCTTGCACTGATTGCGAGCTTGAAAAAGAGGGACTATAGAGGGACTATACAGGCACGATTTGGATTTGCTAATCATCTTGCACTAATTGCGAGCTTGAAAAAAGGGAGTATACAGGCACGATTTGGATTTGCTAATCATCTTGCACTAATTGCGTGCTTTGAAGCCTACGAGGAAGTGGGTGCAGTGCGAAAAGTGCCCGTGTGAGGCGCACTTGCGTGAAGCCTTTCTAGAGCAGAAACGCAGGGCTCTTGGGATGGGCGACCAAGGAAAGGGGGATCTTCTTGCACATCACGAGGCCGAAGCTCTCGGCCATATCGAGATTACCTCCCGCGGTTCGGATTAGGTCTTCAGGCAGGGACCAGTCGAAGGTGTGAAGAAGGTGAGCTAGAAGCAACGAGGTCATTAAATCGCCGAGAGCGGGAGCCGGACACATCCGGCGCCCGGCACTAAACGGAATGAGCTGGTAGGAATTAAACCCCGAGGTAGGGTTCAAGTCCGGACGGTCCACAAACCGTTGCGGATTGAACGTTTCCGGGTCTTCGTAGACGCTCGGGTCGCGGTGAATGGCGAAGATATTGAGCGTCAGGTACGTATTGGGTGGGAGGTTGTACCCGGCGATGGTGGATGCTTCGGTGGAGAGACGAGGAAGAGCCAACGGTGCCGCCGGGTGCATGCGGTAGGCTTCTTTCACGATGGCCCGGAGGTAAGGGAGGTTAGGGATATCCGATTCTTGCACCAGGCGGTTGGGGCCGATCACTGTCTCCAGCTCGCGTTGTGCGCGCTTCATTTCTTCCGGGTGTAAGATGAGCTCCGCCATTGCCCACTCTACAGTGGTTGAAGCGGTGTCGGTTCCGCCCGTGAGCATGTTCTGCACCCAATGCTCACCCCGTTAGAGCAAATTCCCACCCCCGTTGCCGTATCCACCTAACAACAGTCATTTCTGTTATAAAAGTGCATGTTACCAGTGTCCGGGGAGATTTTTGGGCATAATCGGTCGAGATCCTAGTGCTTCCAAGTCCAACCGGTTACATATTGACATCTTTCGGTTTTTCTTTATTACTTCGAGGTAGATCCTCTAGATTCCTCTAGAATGATGGGTAATCTTCCTGAAGTCTAAACCTCCAGTTGTATGAAAGGATAACTCTATTTTGGTGGAAAATTTGCGGTGAGGGAGGGCTGAGTCGCACCCCATCGCTGTATCTGCATGCTACATGCAGAAAAAGTGGATGCGGCCATCCATTGTTTCCACCGCAAACTCTCAACAAACACAAGGAGACGAGCAATCAATAATCTTGTTTCCCCTTGGAGTTTGACCTAAATGTGATGCCTTCATTCAACTAAAATGGTCAAGAGTGTTTTGATTGAGAATCTCTTTACCATATGTTTTTGCAAGACAACGTGAAATCGATGAAGTTTTTCCCCGTGTGCGGATATGGATACAGCAACTGGTGGGAGAATGCACCCACTGCGTCCGCGTCCGCAAATAGTGGATGGATGCACGAGGATTTGTGGATTCGGATACAACAATGGGTGACCTCGCTCTTAAGAAATGTCAAGGAATCCTAACCCCAAGGCAGTCTAGTGAAGAATTGAAAGAAAACATATGAAAGGCATGGAAGAAGAGAGGGATTGCACTTGCTCAGGGTTTTTTACCGTGAGTACCGTGACGATGGTTCTATCCGACAGGGGTTCCCCATCTCCCAGGGGCGATGCCAACAATACATCAACAAAGTCTGGAACGTAATCAGCCTCGTCATTATGTCCCTGCTGCCTTTCTTTGGCGCGTTCCCTGTGCTTCTCCACCTCGAACACTTTGTTCGTCACCGAGGTCTCGAATTCGTAAATGCGCTTGAACTCTGAATGGTAACCTTGCAACTTTGGAATGAAGCTCAGGAATGGCACATAGTCGCTTATGATGAATGTTGCAGTAGCACGATGCGTTCGATTTATCATCTCCTCCAAGTCTTCCTTCCCTTGCTGATCCTTCGCTCTGTGTCCATAATACCTGTGAAAATCTCGGTTGAGGAGGCTAGAATTACAACTATAGAGAATACTCATAACATTATTAGGCTCCCATGTTCCATGGAGACCTTGCCAGGGTTCTAAGGCCGAAGCCATCGTTTTTGAGAATCACAAAAGGTGTTCATTTCCGGCCCTTGGCCAGCTCGATCTCTTGCCTCAAGTAAGCGACGCGTCGAGCTTAGCAATGTTATGCTTACTGCATTCTATAGTATTGCAAAAAAAACCAATAAAAAAGCATAGAGTATGGATAAACTCCTCCACGGAAAGTGCCATTGAAATAAAGGATAATTGTACCTAGTGTAGTTACGAACCTCTTGTTGGTGAGCATCCTGGTCATGTTGTTGGCAGCCACACCATACAGCTTCAGCTTCAAGTTCACGGCGTTTCCAATCCTCGATTCTTCCAAGAGACTATGGAGCATGTCGTGAACCTCCTCCGTTCGCACTTTCTCATACGAGGCTTGCCGCTTTGGGGAAAACAGCTCGTTGTTGCACAGTTTACGCAGCTGTCGCCAATACTTTCCGTAAGGAGCCCCAAAGTCTTTGTATTCTGTGCTTCCGGAGCGCACATTCCAATACAACCTCGTGGGCCTCGATGAGAAATTCGCATCGTTGGTTTGGAAGAGCTCCTCCGCCACGGACGCAGTCGAAACCACTATGCACGGCTTCGTACCTGCAACAATCACCAGAACCACCACCAATTATTCATCACCATGGTGTTGGTTGGAGTTAGCTTTAATTCTTGGCAGCAACTTGAAGACTAAGCAACACCATATTTTCACACTCACTGGTGGCAACATCGAAGTTCTCTCTCTCTCTCTCTCTCTCTCTCTCTCTCTCTCTCTCTCTCTCTCTCTCAAGTCCTCAACATGATCAACAACAACAAATGTTTCACTTAGGGGACACAAGTCAAGAGTTATCCTTTAATACAACTAGACTTTTCATCACGACTTTGTCCCCTATGATTTCTCATTGGTTGGTTTGCATACAGAATCAATAATTCCTTTCCCCTTCCACTTACGATGGTGGGTACTCGGAGATAGAGTTTGGACTTTGAATGAAGAACGACCTATTTCTCGAGGCTCATTGCGGGCTAACTAAACGCATTCTAACACCTCTTGATTGCCTGTCACAATGAGTTTGACCAACCTCAATGAACTGATATAGTACGTCCGTCTTCATTCAAACATCCACACTGGATACATATATACATTCTTGTGCAAAACAATCTACTGCTGACAAAAAGTCATGTGGAGTTAGAGAATCACTAGTCCCATCTTATATTCTTTCAAATCGCTTCATGATGGTCATCATACCAAGTCGAAGAAACATGAGACCTCCATACTTGGCCGCAAGAGCACGGAGGGATCGGTGGGGAACATCTTTAGCCTTGGACAGTTGAGGAAAGTTTCCCACAACTGGCCATGGCCAAGGACCCGGTGGCAATCTCCTCCTTCTCCGCTGTAGGGTTTGGTTGGCAACCATCAAAATAAACATAACCACCAACACCGACATCGCTGCAACCCCGACCTCCCACGAATTTCCACCTCTTGCAATGCCGCCATCGCCATCCTGCACCTCTGCCATCATCATTGCCCAACATTTCAATGATTCGATCCTGCAACAGGAGGAATTGCTGCTAACTTAAATAGCTGCACAAATAACACCCAATGCTACATCTAGCCTTCGTCGGGCGCGGTACGTTTACCTCGGCGAGCTTCGCAGTTTTTCTTTGGGAGGCCTATTGTGATGATGATGGAGATCCTTAGGGATATTGTCCTTTGTGCATGTATTAAAAAATAAACACATTGACTTTTTGGTGCATGGTCATTCTTCTTGGTCCACATTTGGTTTACATCCTAGTGAGGGGTCCAAGGGCTTTCAAAACTGCTTGATACACGCCTCAATTCTTTGAATTCAAACTACCAAAAATGGGACTGCTAAAGGAGAGTCTCTTTGGAAATCGCAAAGGATGTGTAACACTAGGACTAAGGGTCTCTTTACACTAGAGGCGAGAAGCCGTGATGAGAGAAATTTCAGCCAATGGGAGGCCTAGAAACCGAGAAGACCAAAGAATGTCATTTTACACCCTAAATTTTGAGCCCCAGGGATGGAAGGAGGACAATCGAGGATTTTTTTCCTATTGAAATGCCTCATTGTAATGATTCATATTTTCAACCATCAAGTGAGGAAGTGACACTAAGTGAAAATGCAAGGAAAATTTTCATGGATATGAAAGATGGAAAGGAGGCAATTCTTGTTGCAGCAAATGCACTACGTGGTGAGGATGTACCTATACCAAAGAAAAGAGGACATCCATCAAAAGGAAGAAAAACAAATGCTCCAACAAAGAAGAGAAAAACATAAAAAACAACAAAAAAGGCAACAAAAAAAATGATGAATTTGGTTGGTTCAAGCTCGAAAAAAAATAATCTACTCAGAAGTGGCGAGATTATAAGGTCGAAATGTTGATAGTAATTCGAGATGAAATAGAAGAATTTGCAAGATGTGTCCAAAAAACAAGATTTGTCTTTTTTTTTATCTTTCTATAAATTTTTTGTGTTATTTCATACTCATTAATACATATAATGTTTTTCCAAAAAAAAATTGTATATTTTACAAAACCTATAACCAGGTCTCAATTAAAGACCAATAAGGATTTTAAAAAGACTTTGGCCTTTGCCGTTGTTAGTTGTATCTCTCCAACCCCCCTCCCCTTCCCTTTTGTATGATAATTTGATTTTTCTACATTTTTACTATGTTATCCTCAATCTATAGGTTCCCAAAAGAGACCCACCTGGTTGTTTTTTGACATTTTGATGATTGTTTCACTTTCATATGATTGTAAATGAATCTACTAATGTGTATTACTATGAAAATTAAGGACTTAATACATAGTTAAAATTGCAAATAAGATTCGTGGCGGCAATTCGAAACTTCGACTACTCATAAAAATTATACAAGAAGAAGTACAAGATGATTTACACCAAATATTAAAATAATAAAAGAGCTAATGAAATTTTTGATTTGAATAGACACCAGAAATATAAATAGTTTAAACAACTTAATGTTTGAAATTTTACTCGTGCATGTGTAAAAAATTTAATTTCAGTATGTGCGATAGAAGGTGAAGATGAAAACAATGAAGACAAAATATTATCAAAATTGCAAGACTATTACATTACTCCAAAACAAGAGAAGAAAAAGAAATTTCAAAACAATTTGGAAGTGATCTTGAAGAATGTTGTTTAAAATTTTGTTAGTTTTTTTACAATCTTCCAAGAGAGTGTAACTTTAATAAAAAATATATATATATGTGGCAGTCATTCTAGAAAAATTATAGCTATTCTTCCATAATTTCATAATCACTACATAATTTTGAAAATTAAATAATACAATCATTTAACAAGTTATATTCTCACAATATTTTTGTAATGAATTTGTGAGTCATAGTAGCTTCTCTCAATAAATCAACATCTTTCTTATATTATGTTATGAAAAATGTTTTGTCTTCAGCATTTACTTCTTCAATCTCGAAATTTTGAATTGTTTTTTTTCTATCATATTTCAAAATTTAAGATTTTATTAATTCAATAAAAGCTCATTGCCGTTGTAGAACTTGTTTTCTCTTCACTGTGTCATATTTAGTCCGTTTCTACAATTCAACCTTGGCTTTTTCAATTCATATTGCATCAAATTTGACCTTCATGATGATGCATAAATTATTTAAAACAATACAAGTCAACATAATATTCGTCATTGATCGTAAAAGAATGTCCATTTTTTCTTTTGAACTATCATCGATTTGCCCTTCAAAATCTTGAATGCACGCCCCACATACATTCAGGTTGAAGATTGGATAAAATTCTAATATATTTTGTAAGGTTTCAATTCATTATAAGTGCTTTTGAATGGACAATACATCCAAGGTCGCACCGAATACGACATATTTCCAATGAATTTATGTGGTAGAATTTTTCAATCTATACAAGCTCTTCTAACTTTAGTTTGTTGAGAAACATTTCAATCATGCAAATTTTCCGCCCACCCAAATTCATAAGCCCAGAAAATGTAGTTTATATCAACAATTTTCTACAACAAAATTGAATGAAAATACTTATAGTAGTAGTAATCATCTCCATTAATAACTAGAGGTAGCACAAGAATGTGTAAACCATCTATGGCTCCTACAATGTAAGGTATATTATGTAATTTCTAAAATTATTTTGCTAAAATTCTAAGTCTGATTTTGTTTGGAATTTGAATAAAAATCTTTTGCAAATGTAATTTCACCATTTTACAAAATTCCCTAACAATTTTTGAAATTGTTCATTTTCCAATTCCATATACTTCTCCAACTATATGCAATTTATTTCGTATATAAAATCTAGCTAAAACAATGAAATTCTCTCTTGTATAGAAATTGGTCTTCTCAAACAAGTATATTGTTTTTTTTTAAATGAACCAAATTTTCACATAAAATTATAATATAACATGCGAGACACAAGTTATTTCCTTAAACATCTTTTAACAAAATAAACCCAACAAATACCGATCTACAAAATCAGATTGCCTCCTAAAAATCCAAATGGTTTAATGTCTAAACTCTAAACTTTGAAGGCAAATGCTAAAAATTGCAAGATTCGTCCACTCACCTTGTAAAATCAAAGGCTGCATGTTATTAACAGGTTGTGTAATCATGTGGAAACACCAACACAATACCATCATCATCACAAGCTTTTTTTTTTTTTCCTCCATAGTACCGAAATTTCAGAAAACAAAGCAACAACAAGAAACAAACAAACAAAGAAGCAAAGGAAGCCGCCAACAACTAGAAAAACAAGACCAATCTTGGGGTGGAAATAAGAGGTAGTGTAGTGGAAGTTATGACCAACCTTGTCTTACAAAATATATATTTAAAAATCAACACTTTAATTTCGTGGCCCCTTTTCACTATACACTTTATGCAAAGGCCATCAAGTTCAAAGATTGGCTTCTCAAGGATGAGCCATGGCCCTTGTGAGGTTTTCTCCATGGCATGTCGCCTCTAGTGTAAAGAGGGCCTGAGATGAAAATAATGGTTTCACATCAGATCAAGTAACACCGATTTAGATACATCTCACAATTTAAAAGGTGGTGTTTATGTGTTTTGTACTAAACTGAGCAATGAACGGGAAGAGCCGACCACTAGCCACAGATGAACCGGTTGAGGTTGATAAGTGACCAGATAAATTTCAAGACCTCAGGAAAATTACCCATTATTTTTTAGGAATCTATAGAATATGCTTCAAATAAATAAAGAAAACTGAAAGATGTCAACTTGTAATCGTTTGGACTTGGAAACACGAGGATCTTAATAGATTATGCCCATAAATTTTCCCCAGACACTGGGATTGAGCTGCCTTTTCTTGATAGATTATGCCCATAAATTTTCCCCAGAGACTGGGATTGAGCTGCCTTTTCTTGATAGATTAAGCCCCTAAATCTCCCCAGACACTGGGATTGAGCTGCCTTTTCTGAATTCTCCATCCATAAAGAGTGGGGGTTTTGAGAAGGTGATGTGCTGTAATAGGCATCTGTTTTGGGGAGGTTTGACATAGGTGAGGTATTAAGCCTAAAATGAGTTGGCAAATACACACAATTACAAAGTTAGAAAACAACTTCTGTCCTACGTAGCTGATTTTGGCCTACCACTGTCAGCGTGTCACGTTTTGGTTGGTATTGAGGACGAGTTCCCTAACTTTGATGCATTTTCTAGTAGGAATATTAAGGCCACTTCACACACGAGCCAAGAGCCGTGACCATGAGATTGTGAGAGCCCACAAGAAAGTGTCCAAATGTTGCAGACCTTATACCACTACGCTAGTTGACTATTTTAATTACTTTTCTTGTACTTGGTTTAGGGCATCACTATAGTTAACTAGACCACGAGGCCGATCCGATTGCTCATCACTATAGTTAACTATTGCACAACCTGGCCCGCTTCTGCAACCACTATAGTTAAATAGGTCCACGAGGCCAACTTGTTACCGCACCACTATAGTTAACTAAGATGCCGACTCTCATCAGCAGGTTGCATGAAAAAAATACCAATGTCATCGAGGGACTCGAACCCAGACGAATCCACAACAAACAACCCAACTGAACCATTGCACAGTGAAAGTCCATTTCCGGACGTTACCGTGTTCGACCGATAATACGAATATAGAGTATCACCTTTTTATCAATTCTAGTTCATATAAGCGTCACTTGCCTTTATTATTGTCCCCGATAATTCGATTTCTTCAAATCTCAGGGTTCGCCTATGGGCCCTTGTGATTTTTAAGGATGGCAAACGACAATCCGTGTCCGTACCAATCGCAGTTCCATTTCTGAGCGCATTATTAGGGCACTATTACCATATAGTCCACCCACTATAGTTAACTATAGTTAACTAACTATTTTGAGGCGCCACTTCTCACACCACTATAGTTAACTAACTTTTTTGAGGCGATGTTTCTCGCACCACTATACCCCATTTAATGTAATTAGTGCCACTTTAGTGATGACTACGGGTTTAGTGGTATATGGTCTGAAATGTTGTCCCAACACACCTCCAAAATCATGTAGTGTGGTCACGGATTCTCAAGTGTAGTGTGAAGCCATACATGATTGGGGCGTCAACCAAATGCTATTTCAATGAATTTGTATTCATGCGGGTTCTCACACATGATAGAATAGAATAAATCAATGGTTGTGAGCATTCAGAGTGCCATAGCCATGGTCTCCCAGTTTTGTGTTAGGCCTACCTTCAAGAGGTGGTTTTTGAAAATAGTCCAAGTGACCATGAAACATGATCCATTCGATGCCATGTAGGAATCCATGTAGACATTACATCTATCTTGCATTCACATACTCTGTTGGTCCCTCAACTGTAGTGTGAAGCGAACTTGGACCGGCTCCCCCTTTTCCACCAATGAGAGTGCTTGAAGTGTAATGGCCATGGGCTCTCAGTCTTGTGTGTGAAGTGGCCCTTAGATTCTTTTCTAATGTTCACAAATCTCAACTATTAGAATGAATTTAGGGTGATGTAAACTGTTTAACCCTACCATTATACATGCTTGATAAGGTCTTCATCATAAGGATGTAGTAGAAACTTAAGTAATATTGAAACAAAGTTTGGTATGTTATTACTCCACGACTTGTAATAACAAAACGGTGGTGTGAGGTTTAAGGTTCACCCAGAAATTTAGTAATTGTTCCTTTATCTCCCAATCACCTTAACTTGTGTTGCAATGAATTCCGATTCCTCTCCAAAGCAGTTATTTTGAGGCACTTAGATCACTTGTTGAACTCCACATCCTCAAGCTCTTCCCCAGAATTTGCCAACACTCTACACAACAACCATATAGCATGTCAACATTTTGCCTGTATTGTTTGATATTGTTGCATGCATCGTTCCTCCTTTACCAAAGGTTGTTGGTCACAACCTTCATCAATGATTTGGGCACCACGATATTGGGAAACTCCGCCTACATGTCCCATATGAGTTGCCATTTCGTTAACAAATCTTGGTTTGCGTACTCTATGTGCCATAAAGACATTGTATTGGCACTATCAAATACATTTTCCTTGAGAATGGCCCAAAACATGCCTACAAGGTCCCCTATGTTATCAACTTTCACTTCAATAGATCTCTTACTTGCATGCATAGTGTTTGATGCCTTTACTATGTTGTTTCTCTCCTTGACTGGCACATGTGTGACAAATACAAAGAACTACAACTCATGCTCTCTTTCTCCATCACATTTGCACAACCATCTGCATGCCTCTATGTACACTCCGCCATCTGCCTTTGCATTTTCCTTTTTCGTCTTTTCAACTTTGGGACGTTGAACATGTGCCAGAAGTGTCTTGCAATCTCCTCGGGTTGTTGTCCTCGTTTTTCTATTGGCGTGGTTTTCCCCAAAATCAGCCACTGTATCATCTTCTTCTTCTTGGTGTGCTCTCATTATTGGGGTTGCATACAACAACTATTTTTTCTATCCCACATTGCACAAGCCATCCTCTCATGTCTCTTACTTCTCATCACAACTCTACAACCTCCCTTGCTTCACCTTCATCCAGTTCCGAGAACCTCACTCTCTTTGTTGCAACTATACGAGAGAAAATCACTAACATTGACAATATCAACGGTTGCAAGTGGAGGCGAATGTTCGATGATAGTAAGAGGAGTAGAGAAAGGGACCCCGTTATCGACATTGAGGATTTTGGGTATCAAGACCCAAACCCACTTGTGAGCCCAAAATGGTGCCCACATATGTTGCTAAACCCTTAGGATTTTATTAGGATTTTATTTTGGTTTTGTTTTGTCTATTCAAAATATAAAAAGAGTGAGGTTTGGAATGGGAGTGGATTTTTAGCCTTACGCTGGTGTGTGCAATTAATGTTATGACATGGTTAGAATAATGGGGGGAGTGATTAAATTAGGAATAGGTGTGTTTAAGCCGAGGGAAGTAGAGGCAGGGGTTTTAGAGTTCAAATTAGGCAACACCCCTGCCCATTTTGGGGGGTCCCGGGGTTTTAGAGGATAGGTCATGAATTCAGTGTGAGGAGGAAAAATTTCTGAGCGGAGGGACTACTTCGGAGGAGGGCTCTGGTTCGAAGGGGAGAGACCAGGAAGCTCCTGGCTTGTGTGGTGGTTACAGAGATTGGACAGCTGCCGAATAGCGAGATCAGGAGGGAGAGAGGGTGGGGAATGGCCTGCCTCCTCGGATCGATGTGAGGGGCTGAGAGGAAGCCCGACAGGGAGGCTGCTCTGAAGTGAGGCACACGGGGATTGAAAGGGTGGTGAGGACGCTGAGGGAAGGGACTTTTCTGCAACATGCGGCCGACTCAACCAAGGGGGAATTCAGCTATGGGAGTGCCCACAGCCAAGGGTGAGTAAATGGCAAGGCAGATGCTCCCCAAGATTTGGGAGAGAGAAAGGAATTTGGGGAGGGGACATAACTGAATGCTGCAAAACAATGTGCGACCCTGGGAATCAAGAAGGGCATTACTGAGTGTGGTGACTGGGAAAGAGAGAATGCCTGATGCTAGGCGGAAGTTCTGGTATCAAGAGGAGCGCAGCAGAATGGCAATGCTGGTTGGGTGCATCTGTGTGAGAAGGATTCCTTGCGGCATAGATTAGTTGCTAAATCCTTGGGAGTGGGTTGTGATTACTTCTTTCCTCTTCCCTCGGTGCTAGTGCGAAGAAACCAGCAGGAGCTGGAAGTGAGGATCTAGAGACGAAAGGGTTCTCAGTTCACTCTGGCGAATCCTAAGGGCAGGCAGTAGACAGTGAGTTGCCGCACCGAAGCACTGGGTGGGCACTCTAGGAAACGGGAGCTGACCTCGAGGCTGAAAGGGGGTGACATACTGGGCCGGTGGCTGACGGGCAATGACGGCTTCGTCAGTGGGTGAACAGCGTGATTTCGGTGGAGAAGGATTTAGACTAAAGGTCCCTAAAGGGATGCAGCTGGAAGCCCATGGATTCCCGCACCGGGGAGTGGAGGATTTAGACACAGGAGGGGTTGTATTAGGAAGATTGGGATTAGGGGATGGCTTAACTAGGTGTAGTTAGGGTGAGAATGGTAGTGTAACTCACGGTGAAGGGTAGGACTTCACATGTGAAGGGGTTATTGCATTAAGTAACGTGAGAGACAACGTATTTTGTTAAATACTGTTGGTCCCGCATTACTTGAATAAAGAATGACATGTTGTGCCTTACCTACTGGGATCTCATGGGTGGAGTTACTGGCTTAATTGGATGGTAATGACATGTGAGTCACAAGTCTCCTCCTGGACTACGACGCAAAGGGAGAGGGTTTTGGGTCTCACAACACCCTAAAAGTAGGTTGTGATGGCAGGTTAATCCATAACCACTACAACTGACAAACAATGAAGAGATGGAGAGAAGAAATGAATACAATGACGATGAAGTCTATGATGGGTGCCATTGAGTTAAACTCTTTGTGTGCATTTGTATGCAAAGTATGATATTTTGATGCTCAAATTGAAGAGACTCTACTATACAAGTAGGGCTTTTTTTTACTTGCCTCTTTGGGAAATGTAACTAAACCGAAATGGGCCAGTAATTTTCCTGAGGTCTTGAACTTGAACCAGTTATTTCTCAAAACTCAACCAATTCATCTGTAACTGGCTGTCGGTTCTCCCCTTCATTGCTGTGGTATGTGTTTGGAAGCTCTTGATGAATACAGGCTACTTTGTATACGTTGCCAACAATGTGCACATATTAGACATCTCAATTCTTGTTCTTCTCTTTTGTGGACACTTATGTGCGAATCCAATCTCTTGAATCTTCTTTATAAAAAAATTCAGTTGAGTGATTCCACATGAGCAGGTTAAGATTTGAAGTCGAGAGTCATGACTGGTTGAATTCTCAGTACAGTAATCTCCTGCTTAAGTACGCACTTTGAACCGGAGCCATTGGTGTGCACTTAGTTGGTAGGTGCGTACTTTACTCATATCGCTTCTAGACCCTTTGATTCGATGAATCGCAACATGAAACGGATAAACATGAGGCAACCCTCTTGACCGAAACTCATATCGCTCCAACCTATCGAGACATTGGTTGAATTTGAAAGTGCTACTGACTTCAAGGGCTTTGAAGCTTTACACAACACTGTCCTCGACATCGACGACCAATTACTTTGCTCCGATGTTCAAATGAAAGCTGGACAGATGTATGATGAACTATGACAATCGTTTGAGACGTTTCAGCGAAACGTTAACAAACTGACATTGAATGTCAAGCGAAAAAATTGCATGCATTCACGGCAAATGACACTGCATGACATGTTCAAACAATAAAGTATGAACCCTGATTTTTGTCAAAAAAATTGCGTACTAAACCGGGATGCATACTTAAACGGGTGCGTACTTAAGCGGGAGAACACTGTACTACAGTAAGGGTCAATGTATACATGGCTTGGGGCTGGCCCAAGCACCAGCCCAATTCATGTTCTTTAAGCCCTCAATCTGGCCCCACTCTATGAACTTTTTTCAAGCTCAACCTTGTCACATGTAAAGTGATGAGGTTGCTTCTAAGACCCGATGATCTTGAGGGTAAAGTTTCATGAAGCTTACCATGGGGATGATCTATATAGGGTTGTGGCTAAAGAATTGTAATTGGGTCCCACTAGACTAAATCATGGCCTTGGAATCTAAGGGCCAATGTATACATAACTTGGAGCCGGCCCGAGCACCGGCCCGATTCATGTTCTTTAAGCCCTCAATCTGGCCTCACTTTATGAACTTTTTCGGGTCCAACCTTGTCACATGTAAAGTGATGAGGCACGATTCTAGGGCCCAATGGTCTTTAGGGTTAAGTTTCATGGAGCTTACCCTACCTGGTCAATGCTTGGTGTTCTCGACAATTAAGTTTCACGACACTTACCATGGGGGATGACCTCTATAGGGTTGTGGTTAGTGAATCAAAATTGGGTCCCACTAGACTAAATCGGGGCCTTTGAATCTAATTCCAGTGTCAAATTGCTCCTATAAATTTAGCTATCATTTTCAATGGAGTAACCGATGGGTGCGGTTTAGGAGATTAAAATTAAGTGTGTACTACTTTATGTATTCATTATAAAATAGTCTATGTTTGTAAATATTCATTGGCTTTGTCCCGATGGGAGATGAGACTACATTGGATGGACCTATTAGTGTGAGTTGTTGATTGTAGTTACATATTGCGCTAACATGTTAATGGGCACATGCTTTGAGCTACATGAATAGTTAGACTTATGCACATCAAAGAACATGATATTTGTGTCTTGGTAAAAAGGACAATGTCAGTAGAAAGCTATAGCAACACAAAACCCTAATTGGTAACCCACACTAATTGGTACAGTAAATGTAGTGATCGCTTTTGGCCCCGGAAAATGGTGTGCAAGGATGAACGTAGTGGGTGGATGAGAACAATTCCATCGCTTGCTTTTTTTAAAATCCATAAGTTTACCCTCAATGAATGTGTGTGAATGAATGTGAACGTTTAATAACTAATGTGGATGAAACCAAGTTACTTCACATAACTAGAATTCTTTCAAGAAACTTGATGGACCTATCTAAAACCTAAGTTAATTTTCTATTTAAGAATAGACAATTGGATTTCTAAAAATGAAGATATTTTTACTTCTACATAAGTATAAGTTAATGTTAGATACTAAGTTTATGTCAAATTTTAAGATAAAGGCACAAGGGAAGGGTGTTAAAGACGAGGAGAGGTAGGTGTGTAAAATGTAGGGTCAATAATGAATGGACATAGCCTCTTGTGGCAAAATTGGTTGTGACAATTTTAGCTTCTTGAACATGTGTGTTAGTTGCAATTTGAAACAATCTTTTGCTTCTGTTTGAAATGAGTTCAACCGAAGTCAAGTAGGATTTCCGTTAATATCTAAAAAAATACCTTTTGGTTATTTGAGGAACACATGGTGGAGATTTCTAAGATTTGATGGGATATAAAGGTTTTTGTGGTGGTATGAAGCTCTCTTAATATCCTTCCTTTGCACCATGGCCACCACTCGTGAGGAGAAGGTTGCATTGTCATCAGTGTTTTTCATTGCTCTCAAGTTTGTCTTTAATTCTATATTGACCTTCATGCAGTCATTCATGCTCTCAAATGATTTGTCAATTCTTCCAATTATTTTTGTATCGTTAGAGGACGATTCAAGGTTGCAAATATGGTTTGTTTGGAGGTTTGAAAGACAACAAGAATTTTTGCATAATCAATTGTTGGAGAGCTACACAAATAAAATGTTTCAAGATCGAATGAGAGTTAATAAACAAACCATCTTTTTTGGTGTGAGAATTTGGGCCCAATATCAAGAAATATGATACTCTAATGATAACAAGCATTGACATTGAGATTAGAGTTGCCGTTACCCTTGTTAGGCTTGCTACTGGTCATCCATTGTCTATAATTGGAGATTTGTATGGTCTAGCTAAGAACACTACGTATGTTCTTGTTCGAGAGTGTTGCAATGCCATCAAAGATCGTTTATTGCCTATAATGATTAAAAATTGACTCTTTATAAAAAATAAAATTGATAAGATAGATGTTCCTTATGTGGTCAAACTACTTCACCCGACGCTTCCATTTGAGTGGTATTTACCCTCTCTTGTAAAAGAGATGCATCTATATATCTGACATCAAGTGGATTGATTTATGTACTTTATGAAATGAAATCGATTTTAAAATCCAAGACATTGAAAAGGCTAATGGAACTGAAAGTACATCAAGATGATTAAAACCAATTAATTCCCTAGAATACCAGAGTGCGATAGCCTCCATGAGTGATGACATCTATGAAGTTACACAATGCCAAAAAGATTCGATCAATAAAAAGTAAAAGAATTGACACATGAGTTTTCCATAATGTGCAATTCTAGGTATCTTCTTGTGGGAAAATCATAAAAAGTGCTTCGCCAGTATAAGACAAAGAAACACCACACAATCAAGTCAAACTAAATTAATACATGAAATGGTGCTCTGTTCTCCCTCTTTAGTATGACATTTTTGGGAAACACAAAAAGGTTGTATTACCGAGGTGTCGTCTTCTCATTGAATAGGACAAATGGTATAAAGTTGTCGTATTATCAAGGGAATTTGAAAATATAAATAATATGAGCTTTAAAATTATATATATATAATAAGTTCAAGCAATATAGATGGTATCAAATAATAATTTATAACTCCAAATAAATACAATTGTTCTCAAGAACTCTTAAAATAGGAGTCCAAAGATTTATAGTGTTGCCTACCCAAGTTAGTAACTGCCATCTTATCTAAATTCCCTACTAACTTTAGAAGACTAGTAATTTCATTAACACCAAAATATAAAGAGTTCTCTAATAAGAAACTACACAACAATGATGCATGATGTTTAGCAACATACTAGGCAAGAGGCCACTCTAACCCTAACCATGTCCATTTTGCACCAGTAACCCTAATTCTCATTAAGTTTCCAATGGTAAGTGAAGTTCCCAAGTAATTCCCAAATGAAAATGGATGTACTTTAGATGTACTTTAGATGTACATAACATAGATGAAAGGAATTTTAGCATTGACTACCTCTTTAATAAGACAAAACGGAGATTCTAAATGTTGCATTATCGAGTGTCGTAGTCGTATAAAAGACGGAACTAAAAAGCTTTGAACTAAAAAGCTTGGTTGTGCAAAAATGTGTCGTAATATCGAGGGTGTCGTATAAACGAGTGTCATATTAACAAGGTTTGACCATAGTGAATTTATGTTCTCCAACATCCCCAAGTGAAAGTACAATTAGAAGTAGGAAAAATGATTTGATGCCTAGAACTTCTGACATTCTTGTTAAAGAAAAAAGAGAAAACAACGTCGGGCAATCCGACATAAATTTTGGGCCCGTTGGCCTGATTGTGAATCACTTACAACATAAGCACAAAACATGATGTATAGTGGGGTGACAATCAAAATGGCGTTTTTGAATTCATAGTGAAAGAAATTTCACATCTGTCAACTTTGACAACCTCCCAAGGCCTGAGAAATTGATGCTTTACCACAAAATTTTGTTTTACAAGATCATCTCTAAGTAAATAGCATGTGTACCAAATTTGAAGGCCAAAATATTCAATATATATATAAAATCTACCAACATGTGTAGTTGTAAAAAACATTTCACTGCTGCCAACTTTGACAACCTCCCAAGGATTGAAATACTTTTTTTTTGCCATGAAATTCTTGGAATAGGAATTTTTATGTTAATAAGATATGTTTCAAATTTCAAGGCCACAAAATCAACAGAAAAAATAGATATATTCACAATCTATTAACATGTGTTGTTTGAGAAACCATTTCACCAATGCCAACTTTGACACCCTCCCAAGGGCTGAAATGTTTTTATTGATCATGAAATCCTTTTAACAAAATCTTCTCTATATTAATAATTTGTGTGCCAAATTTGAAGGTCAGAATATTTATACCAAAATAATAATAATAATAATAATTTCATAATCTACCGAGATTTGTAATTGTGGGTGTCATGATATGAGGCGTCAGCGGGCGCACCTTATCCGTGGGATTTCATTCATTTAGATTTGGATGGATAAATCTTAGAAGTTGGAGAGATGCTCCTAAGTGAGGAGCCTCCTCCTTGGCTTGGCATTCTTGCCAAGTCAAGCCTTGTGAGTGAGTGTGTGGAGAGAGCTTGTGTAAAGGATGAAGATTGCATGTTTTTGCAATAAATCTTGAGTTCTTCTCCCCCTACTTACACTCTTGGATTCTCCCGTGGTGGAGTGAGAGATAACTTGATTCATTGTATGCATTTGAAAAGAGAATTAGAGCTCTTGCAAGGGTTTGACTCACTTCCTTCTCTGTGGAGGTGTGTTATTTATATGTGTTTTTGCCATGTTTTAGTCGTATTTATTAGTGGTGGTTGGTACTTGAGTTGCAGTGACACACGATCGCTATTTACACGACATGGGAAACAATGGGGGAAACCATTTCACTACTACTTACTTTGACACCCTCCCAAGGGCTTAGAAATTGTTTAATTACCATGAATATTTTGGCACAAGATGTCCTTCATGTTCATAACTTGTGTGTCAAATTGCAAAGTCAAAAAATTATAGAATTAAAGATAATTATAATCTACCAATGTGTATGTCCTTCATTGGTAGATACACATTCGTAGATTGTAAATATCTTTTTTTGTATAAAATTTTGACCTTGAAATTTGGCACACTTGTTATTAACATGAAGAACATCTTATGCCAAAAATTTCTCAACCCTTGGGAGGGTGCCAAAGTTAGTAGTAGTGAAATGGTCTCCCCCATTGTTTCTCACGACTATACAGGGTGGCAGTAATGACATGGGTTCTCATAACTACACATATTGGTAGATTTTAAATGTATTTTTTAATATGTATTTTTTGGCCTTGAAATATTCCCACATATTATTAACATACAAATCATTTTGTGACAAAAATTTCATAGTAATTAAGCAATTTTTTAGCCCTTGGGAGGGTGTCAAAGTTGGCAATAGTGAAATGGTTTCTCAAAACAACACATGTTGGTAGATTGTGAATGTTTTTTTTTATTGATCTTTTGGCCTTGAAATTTGAAACATATGTTATTAACATAGAGAACTTGTTGTTCCAAAAATTTCATGGCGAAAAAAAGCTTTTCAATCCTTGGGAGGCTTTTAAAATTGGCAACAGTAAAAAATTTCTCACAGCTACACATGTTGGTAGATTTTTAATATTTTTTTGGTGAATCTTTTGGCCTTCAAGTTTGTTCCACATGTTATTCACATAGAAATGATCTTGTTAAAAACATTTTGTGGTGAAATATCAACTTTTTAGCCCTTGGGAGGCTGTCAAGGTTGGCAAATGTGAAATTTCCTTCACTGTGAATTCAAAAACGCCATTTTGATTGTCACCCCATTGTACAAAACATCATAGAAACCTAACTCCAAGCCTTATGTTGCAAAAAAAGTGTTCAAAATCCATTGTGTATTATGCAAGAATGATTGTAGAAGAGGATAAGATACAAGTCCAATTCCAATTGATAGCAAGACTCTCCCCTACCCATCACAAAATACAATTGTCAAGAGAAAGTAATATGTTGTAATTACAAGGTCGATGAAAGAAGCGTAACCCTAATCATGGCCTACATGGCATTTCACAAGGATAGAGGTGAGAAGAGGAAGCTCGAGGGGAGAGGAGTGGAGAGGAGAAGAATTTACCTTCTAAAGATTGAGGGTCAAGATGAGCCCAATCCAACCCGTGTTGAGAGTTCCGACTGTGGAAAAACTCATCCCAATTTCTTCAAGTTGGCCCGATGGTTTGGCGCCAAAATTGTGCCACCTAGGACACCACATGGGATGAGTGAGTATTTAGGTAGGGCCCAAGTATAAAGCCCTAGGGCTGAATTTGATGAAACCAAGCAATCCTATTGACCCAAATTATGAGAGTTCGGGCCGGCCCTCAATCCGGCCCAAAGTATAAAGTGGCCTTAGATATTGTAGTCAATGTCACCAATTATATTTCTCTTGTTCATTATTAATTGTGAACCACTTGTGTAGTGTCACTAGCACTAATTGTAAACCTAACATTATTTGTCATTTCTTGTAAAAACATACGGGCATCATATATTTGCAATGTTGTAAAAACTATCGCTTACTCAGCAAATTCTTACACAGATTCAAATCATCCATGACAATTTTTCATTATACAAACGTTAGGATGTAAATATACATTACAAAAAGTGGATGAACTAAAAGTAAGTTGGGATGACATTAGCTGTAAACTTACTTCTAAGATATATCATCAAAAAAGTAATCATAGTCACATAAAATATCACAGGACACTAACTACAAATTTAGTGTAGTGTACACTATTTTAGGGTGGGTAAAATGCTCATAGCCTTGCCACACCGGGCTTGGTTGGGCTAGCCAGCCGGTGGCCCCGGCCAAGGAGGCACCGGGCAAGCCGGCTCGATGTGGCAGGGCACCAAGGACTATTCCAGTGATCGCCTAGATGGGACTATGGCTAGGAGTTGGTTCCCTGCCCACTTGGACAAATTGGTGCAACCAATTTTATTATAGTTTTCAATTCTATTATAGTTTTCAAAAATTTCCATGATGAATATAAGATAATAACCAACCCCTTCTTACCAACTAGGATTACTCACCTACTTTGCCCACCATAAATATCTAAGAGCATCACCACCCATCCTACAAAATGCAGGGTGGATCATCCTCACAATAAGTTCAAGTCATCCAGTTTGCAAGCCGGGTGACCCACCCATGACTTGTATACAAGGTGATAAAACAAGGAAGAAACAAAAGCAAGATGAATCTCATTGGCACCTTGGAAATCGGAGAGGAATATGGAGTTTGTCCTTTGTTGTTTAGGGGGCTCCTTTTTTGTTTTGGGGGTGGAGCTCCAACTTGCAAAATGACCCCAATTTGCAAGCCAACCTCAACTTCCAAGCCGGCCCTACCAACAAATCATCCGTTTTGCAGGATGGGTGGGGCACTTTTGCAAGCCGCCTCTCACAATATAAGTTCAAGTCATCCGTTTTTCAGGATGGGTGGTGATGCTCTAAACATACTCTACATCTACAAATCTAAGCTCTTGCCTCGTTTGACTTCACATCATCTAACTTGTACTGAAACAATGCATTTATATTCAATGTGCATGCATGTTGTGATGCCGCTTCTAATAAATGTCTTGTTTGGGTAGTTGGTTTGCACATCATTGCCATTTGGCATGTCATCGGTGTTGTCGGAGGCCGGATTAACAAGAACTTCTATCTTTATTGTATCTACAAAAATTGTATAACACACAACAAGTAATTGTTATTGATTTTGCATGCTTGACACCGTAATTTCATGCTCTTAGTATAATCCATCGGTTCTTTAAATTTTCAAATGTATTTTCTACGTAACCCTTCTATGTTGTAAATACTTATCAAATTCATCTTTATTCCCCCTATTTGATCTCTGAGCATTGTATGCTTTTAAAATTTGTTGTAGTAGATGGTATGCATAGTCTCCAACAATGTTCTTGTAGACCGATTGTCCACACTCAAAATTCTTGTAGACAAATTGTTTGCATTGAACTACAACGAAAAATTATAAAAAAAAAACTTCGTTGTGCTTTTTACATGGGACTTTTATCTTATAAAATGTGAACACAAGTGCAGTTTCAAAACTGAACTTGTGCAATTACAATTAACTAAGAGATGCAACAACATAACTCTAAATATATCGGCAACCATAATTTGTTTTTTAATTACAAAGGAGAGAGAATTGAGAAACTAAGTGATATATTTTAAAAACTCTATAACTAAACTAAAAAGTTTAAGTTATGAACATGAGAAAATCTTGTTTAACTAGTACATCCTACGTAATAAAGTAAAAGTCATTGATATTTAAGGGATCGACTAGATATATTGTTCATTTTTTTGGTATGAAGGATTGTTGTGATTTGAAATTTGAAAAAGATTTAAATTCAAATATCATTAAGAACACTATATTCGGTAATTGGAGACTTTTTGTTGATTATGAGACTATATAAGGATGCACATTTCAAAATTGGACCAGTAATGACGACTAAAAATCCCATATGTACAATGGTATGCTACTATTATTATACATAAAGGCATGAAAGTGAACAAAAATGTGAGGCATACATGAAAATAGTTGCGTATGAAATGACAACTCGTTATGAATGGAAGGGAAGATGCGAAGAATGAATGGAAGTTGAATGAATTAATTGGGATTGAAATACAATTATAATGGAAATACCATCAATGTCTTGAGTAACTTGGAATAGCATAGAAAGTAAGCACTTAAATTTGTTCTACACCTAAGCCCATTTAGGGAGTCCGTCCCACTAGTACGCTTCTAGTCACACTAGTCCGACCCACTATTTTTTTTTGGCGGCTAAGTCCTTTTTTTTGGCGGCCTCCATGGCTCTAAAAATCTCAGGCCCACGACTGTATCCTTGTGTGTTGCCTGGACAGGAATATGTGTTGTTCTTGCATGTTTCAGGACGCGCTCCCGAATTGTACGAGGTGGTATTATAAGTAGAATACGAGGGCGTTTGCGAAAGGGAACGTCTTGCGCTTCTCCGGAGGGCCAGATAACGATCGGACTCGGAAGATGCGGCCTTGAGGGCGTGCCTATCCAAGGAGGACGTGGAGGAGGGCCGGGCACCAAGCGAGCGGGTAGCCACCTGCGAAACAACGTCATAGGAAGATAAGAATGGGAATGGAGTGGGGAAAATAATGAGGGTGGTTTGGGATGGGCGCTCGTAAAGAGAACGACACGCACACAGAAGACAAGCAAAGCAAAAGCGGGAAAGGGGTTTAGGGTTGAGGAGGCCACCTTGGCTTTGGGGACGTCCATGCGGGGAACGGTGGGAACGAGGGGGGCGTCGACGGGAGCATCCGGAGCCGATGGAACTATTGCACTGTTGGATGGCGGGGGGGGGAGTCGATGCCTAGAGGGCCCACGATCGCGGAGGACGTTGCGGGGGGAAGAACGGAGTCGGCGGGGGCAAAGTCCATGCGGAGACGCCGGCTCGGCCCACGACGAGCGACGCCGTCGTCCCTAGAGGGCGAGAGGTGCCCCAAACGAACGAGCGTCCGTTTCTCCTTGGAGAGGGGGGAGGGCGACGGGGCGTAGGCGCGGGCGACAAGTGCGGGGGGCGGGCTGTTGACGACACCATCGTCGATGCCGACGTCGCGGGAGTAATCCACGGCCGAGGCCGCGTCGACCGCTGAGAAGTGGTAGAGGGATGGCATTTGGCAGTCCGTGACGTCGCGGGAAGGGGATGCAGGGGGCGAGAGGGGACGGGAAGGGCCGTCGACCACGGGGGCGTCGCATATTGGGGCAGACTATGGGCAAGAACAACAAAAACAACAACAATCACAACAACAAAAGACATCCAAAACAGAGCAAGCATTAGATATGTGAACCACATGATAACAAGCAAAGACATGGAGGAATTTCAAATCAATTTATTGAGTTTGGTGAGCCTCATGATGCTCTTGAATACATTATCACGGGGGCTTAAACCCACATTGCCGATGGGGTTGGACCTAACAAAAAATGGTATGCTACCAGCGTGGACAACAAGCCTTCTAAGGTAAGGCGCTAGCGTATCGACCAAAAACGTGTCGTTCCTATCGCCGGTCCAAGTGGCGGGGAAGATGACGTTCCCCGGGGGGTTCAAGACGCTTTTGGTGGGGCTGTCGTCGACGAGGACGGTGTTCTCGGGGGTCGGCCACCACCCGTGGGGTACCCCCTGCAACCGGGGGATGCCCCGCCACGGTCTTGACCTCAGGACCTTGAGGAATTGTTGTCCTCCGCCACGACCGCCGAACTTTGGAACCGGCATACCCTTTTCGTCAAGCAATTCATCGCAATCCTCTTGGCCGAGGATGAGGCAAGGGCTCGGAAGATTGCGGAAGAGGAAGTCGACGATTGGCTCGGTGTTCTCCATGACCATGGAGCTCCACATAATGACGTGAGCTACATCGAGCACCTCTCGAAGGAAGTCACGCAGGCCGGGACGGGCACGGACAGCCTTGCGGTTAATGAGCGTGTCGAGCTCTCCGTCGTAGTCCCTTTCGTCGGGGTGACGGAAGGGACGCGTGGGGACCCGGGGGATGTGTTCGGTGTGACACAACACCCCGTTCAGGTCGAACACGACGAATGGTTTGTTTCGGGTAAGACATCCACTGGTCGAGGGTTTCCAACCTATCTCCGGGGGATCCTGTGATTAACAACTCGACTAGTTTAATTCTATGATCCAATAACTAACATTGCATTAAGGAAAAGACGATTATGTGAGGAAAATAGTGCAAGGAGAATGTGGTCAAGTGCAGACTTGCGAACGAGCGTTCGTGAATGAAGGCTGGGATGGCGCATCATTTACGAACGCTCGTTCGTGAAGGAGGTGGATAGATGGTCGCACCCTTTTACGAACGGGCGCTCGTTAATGAGGTGGGTGTGAAAGTGTAATGATGCGCATGAACATACATAATACAAGATGCGATACGATACAATAAGTTTGGGAGATGCGACGCAAAGATCATCTGCTCATATATTAATTCGGTGAATATTTACAATTGTCTCACGTGATAATTTTTCACAGTTTCCTATGGCAAATACATGCCGTGTTCTACAAAATTTATCGGGCTAAGGGTCCACGTAGAGAAGGGTCCTCGCACGCCTCGTGATGCTGATGGACAGGTTCCGCCAAGAACACAACGCGCATGGGTTAGTGGTTACGAACGCGCGTTCGTCAAATGAGTGGTATTCTCAAAGGAGAGTTACCTCGTCATCGGGGGGAGGGGCAGCGGCGCTGGACCGAGCAGTTCCCTCCTCTTCGATTAACGAACGCGCGTTCGTAATCCCCATTGGGCCAGCCGCCTCTGTCTCCATGGCATCTGTGGCACGCTCCGACTGTGACGCCTGGGTCTGCACAATGTGGTCCGCGTCGTCGTCGTCGTCATCTCCGCCCAGGTCGAGAGTGTCCATGCGGACATCCTCCATCTCCGCGGATGGATGTCGTCCCAGGTCAGGGCTCTCAACGTCCATTCCTTGGACAGCTGCCGCGTCATTGGGCCCCCCCTGCGTTTCCTCCACAATGACCATGTCAGTGTGTTGCGCAGATTCATCGCCCTTCCTATCCACTACCCTCGGGACGACTGTCAAAGAGGCGGTGTCAGTGACTGAGGCCAGTCCTACCCTTGGAGGGGGAGGGGTTAGGACTGCCGGACCTGAGGATTCACGAACGCGCGTCCGTAAATCTTCGTCCTCGCGTATGGCAGCCCTTATCGCATCGTGGGAGTTGGCGGGGGTGGCAGTCAATTGAGGGGGCGGAGGACTCCCAGCTGGCGTTGGGTGTGGTGCTGGTGGGTGCAAAGGTCCTCCGGGGAACATGCTTGGAGGGGGGGAATGGGAGGGGTATCCTCCGGGGAAGGGGTAAGGCTGTTGTGCTGGCGCCGAGAAGCTCTGCATATTTCTGAGCATCTCAAATATGGCGTCCGTCTTTGCTGCGGACTCCCGCAGCGCCTCCTGCGTGCGGGCCATATTTCTTGCACTCTCCTCTGCCGCAACCGCCATTTCCTCCTTCATTTTTTGCTCTAGCTTGGCATTCAGCTCGGCAACTATCAGCGCCTCCTCCTTCACCCGCTTGTTCTTGTCGTAATCGACCCCCAGCTCCGCCATGATGTCCATGTCCCCCTCGTCCTCGTCGGACACCTTGATGATTGCTCCCTCAGGCAACTCCACGTACGGCGACTTCTTCATCCTCCTCCTCGTGTTTCGGAAGAGGTCCAAGGATGGACGCGAGCGTTGGTCGAGGAGGTCGAGGGTCTCCATCCTCGGAACAACGACGGGTCTTGGAGACACTGAAGTCGAGCAGCCTCCAGGCGTGCCAAAGGGTTCCGCACCAGACACTCTTGCGGGGAGGACATCCTGGGTGGCACCCGCCGAGGATCCAGTACATCCAGCCGGGGTCCCTTGGTATTCCGAAGGCTCCCCCGATGGGGCCAACAACCGGAGAGGAGTGACATCCAAAGCCTGGAGGATGGCATCGACGTTGACGGAGGGGCCAGGCTCGTCGTCGTCTGTTTCCATGGGAGGCATGCCTTCGTCGGCCTGCATGTTGAAGTCCGTTCTGGGCATGGACATGTCAGCTAGGTCCATCGTCGACGGCGTCAACGTATGTGTTCACGCACAGCCCCAGCATCTGAGATACAAAGGCAAAGATTCAGTCATATACAAACGCGCGTTCGTAAACATAAAGGCTTCGAGCGAGGAAATATTAACAAAATAATTCACAAAACAATCATAAGTATCGGTTGCCCATGATAAATTGTTTGGAGCATGCAGTATTTACGAACGAGCGTTCGTAAAAAGTGGTGTGAGATGGCTTACCATGGCCGCGTACATAGATTTGCTGCCCCCAAATACGTTGTAGACAATCTCGCCAGTCATCGCCAAACCCTGCAATATGGAGATGTAGAACTCCATCCTCAGCTCCAGCGCTGGGAAGACAGTGTACAAAGTCTCCTGGAAGAGATCCTTTGGAGGTGGGTGAGGGATGCTGTATATCTTCTTGAATGTGTTGTTCGCCTTTATGGGTGCTCGCCCATTCCTAAGCGCATTGTACGTCAAGAAGATGAGGCTCACCGCTCCCACCTGCTTGTTGCCTCTGGCCTCGTTTACGGCAACAATCCCCTCCGTCTTCGCTGGCACGTATGTGCTGTGGAAGATGTTGTACTCAAACTTGATCTTGTTCTCATACAAATCGATGACGTCGGATTGCTTCTCCTGCTCCACAATCCACAGCCATACGTGCGGCTCCCTCATGGTCGGAGATTTGTGCTCCATGAATTTCGCCATGAAAGGGTTGTAAAAATGCTCCCCCTTCGCGCCCTGTCGCAAGGCACCGGGGATCCCTCTGAAGTCGATGACCGCGAAGGGACAACCCCTTCGATCCTCCCTGACCTCGGACCTGCTGAAGGTGCCATCCCACTTGGAAAACGTGGTCCTCTCCAGCCCCGTGGTCACCACACAAAATCTGGCAACGCCCTCGAATGTGGCGTTACGCTTCCTCTCCAAGAAGGAGATGTACCGCTGCAGCTCCTCGAGTTCTGTCTCGGTCTTCTTGGCCCTCTTATTGCCCTTGAGTTTCAGAACGGCGATGTGCTCTTTCACTAGGCTTCGCATTAAGGCCCCGTTGATGTTGTAACGCGACTTGAACACCTTCCAATTGGCCCAGTTGATGTCGCCGTCGACAAGGAAGAGGTGCATCTCTGGCACGAGAGCGCTAAGCTCTCACATCGCAGATGTCTTCATCTTCCTATGTTCACACCACTCCTTGATGGAGTATGTTCCGGGCTTATGCTTGGGCCTCTTCAAAAAAATCTTGGGATATGGGATTGTTCTCCCAACTGTGTTCCCAAGTACATGAACCGCGCAGCGCTGAAGTTCGGACTCCGTGAGTCCTTGTAGGGACCTGAAAAACTCCCTTAGGAGTGGAGGGGCCTCTCCGGTCTTGTCCGAGCTGTATTTCTCCTCGGTGTCGGGGTTCACGAGATCGCCCGAGCTGTGCGCGTCAAAAAATTGGGTCCACAACTCCCAAGTGTCCCTGTTGCAGCAGATGAGACGGAGCTCACCCTACAGCTCAAGTACTGACTTTGTGGTGGTGGACTTCATATCGATAGAGGAAAATTTGTCCACCATCGCATCGCAAAATGCCTACAATGCGAAACAAATGTCAATGTTGCTCTAAATACGAACGCACGTTCGTGAAATGGAAACTTCATGAAAAATAGAAAATTGAAATGCAGTGACTTTTACGAACGTTCGTTCGTAAACATACCTTCCACTGAGGAGATTGGGTCTTCGCGTTCTCTCTCTCTTTAAGTGGGCAACCATGTGCCACCCAGACATCTCGTGCAGCCACTATGTTTGCTGCCCAGGACGCCTCAAACGCCTTTATCTTATTGCCGGAGTTCAAGAAAGTTGAAATCTTTCGGAGCTTGTCCCAGTCGTCAGACCACACCAAGAAGGCCTTCCAGTAGCGCAGGTCCGCCTTCAGCTCATGCTGGAAGTTATCGTCCTTCAGGATGAGATGCGACGCCTCTAGGCTGTGCTGTCCATCTATGATCCAGAACTCACCATTCTGGATCCGGGGCCAATCTTTCTCAGTCGGACGGGATGTGAAGCCCTTCGGCATCACGCAAACGGTCTGCCTGTCCCACTTGACGTTGTTCATCAAATTGTTAATTTGCCACTTGACACCCCTGCTCTCACGAGACCTCACCACCCACTTGTTTGGCGATTTCTCGCACTTGAAGCAATCAACATGAATGTAAAGTGCCTCCCCATGGGTCAGCAATCCTTTGAGTAAGTGTTGAAGTCTCTCAGGATTCTGGTAACCTTCACGGCGTCCGGGTTTTCTCCCTTCTTCAAAGGAATTGGCATAACGGGAGGCGAGCTCACCTCCGCCGTCTCTGTTACACCCGATTTTTCCAAGTCATCCCTTGTCCTTTTGGATGGCGTGGACTGTCTGCTGGGCCCGTCCGTCCCCCGGCTCGCGGATGGCACAGGCCGGGCTGCACTTCTCGAACCTCCTGCCCCGGACACAGAAGGTTTTCTAGGACTCTTCTTCTTCTTGTTCGCCTCGGCGACCACACTGTTATACTTGGAGATGTTTAAAGCCAAGGCAGTTAACTTTCTAGCTGTCCAGTACTGGCTCAAAGCGTACTTTGTGAAGTGATTCTGCAGGTTGAAATGCTTGGCCTCTTCTCCCACGGTCAGAATGGCGTAATTGTGGGAGAAGGAGTGCTCCATGTAGTGCAAGAGGAGGTTGATGTGGTCCTTATTGTTTTTCATATCCAAAATGACGTAATCCCCTTGGGCCTCTATTGACTCTATTTCCCATGTCTTCATCTGCACCCATTGTTCTGGCTGGTCCGGTCTCGTCTCCAGCTCGTAGGTGAAGCGCAGGACAAAAAGACCGTCTTCGGTTTTCTCTGGCAGCGCTGTCCACTCCCCCATGAAGTCGATCTTTGGGACGTAATTGTCATTGTCGTTTGTATCCGACACTGACTGTGGCAGGCTGTCCACCTTCACTGCGAACATCTCGATGGCACTCCTGGTTGATCTAGCCATCTGCACAATGATGTACACTTTTAGTAAAGTATTTACGAACGTTCGTTCGTGAGTGGTACCACTAGGCCGCAGACAATGTTGTTTGCATTGTTGGTTTGGTTGTATAACATTTCATATATTTGATCTAGAGGCCTTTGATCATATTTACGAACGATCGTTCGTAAATAGTTGTTGGTCGGTTTAATTTACATTTCACGTTTTTACGAACGTGCGTTCGTAAGATTGATATTTGGTTTGAATGATTTCACAGTAGTGTGTTTATCACTGACAGTATGTTGGTGTATGTTGTTTTGTATCGTATATTACGAACGAGTGTTCGTAAAGTTTTGAATTTGTGTTGTGGGTGAAGGGTATTTACGAACGCGCGTTCGTAAAACTCCTTCGCATGGGCTTTGGGTACGGGTATTTACGAACGAGCGTTCGTAAAAAGGGTTGGGTTAGGCAATGCATTTGCATTTACGAACGCACGTTCGTAAATGTGGCTGGTTTGGCTGTTCACATATTGTCCATATATATACGGTTTCGTATATATACGAATACATATAGGGTAGAATGTGCTTATTCATGTGTAGAATGCTTGCAAGTGCGTGGTCAGAACGATTGAATTGAACAAAAAATGAAAAACACAACATATCTGAGCTTCAGAATGATTAGCAAAGCTCAGATTGCATGCAAAACCTGCCAAGGCTCACCCTTCAAACAATGCAAAAGGAAATCTACAATGAACCAATTCAGGATGTGGGTTGTGAAGCAAGTTGGATGGAATGTACTCACATTGAAGTGTTCCTTGACAAAAATTGGTTCTCCCTTGCTGAAAAAGCCACACAACAACACACAAATCTACAATGCCTGTTGTTGAAATGCACTCTTGCACCACTCACTCATTCACCACACTTTCAAGGCCTCACTCTTTATGTACAAACCCTAACAAATCTACAATGCCTGTTGTTGAAATGCACTCTTGCACCACTCACTCCTTCACCACACTTTCAAGACCTCACTCTTTATGTACAAACCCTAGCGCCTAATCTGGTGCAGCTACAAGCTTCAAGCTTCAAGCTTTCAAATCCCAATATTCAAACTGCAGGTGAGTCTACTAGCGCTCTTGCAACCCTCAAGCTCCCTACTCACAATAAGTCACCTCTCAAGCGAAATATGCAACTCAAACACAACTTCAAGCAAAGTAAAACAAGGCAGACTACAATCCGGCAGAGCTTCGCTTCGAATATTCTAAACTCTCCTCTCCTCCTCCTCTCTGTTCCAAATGAGAATGAGGAGAAGTGGGAAGGGCCGCGGGGTGGTGGCCGGCGCCGTTAGGGTTTACCCTTGGCTGCCACGTGGCGTTCTGCCAATGGCGACGGCCCAATGCCGTCCTTTCATTGGCGACGCTCCACGTGGGGGGATGGGGGGATGGGGGAAATGCAATTGGAGATGGATGTAGATGTAATGAAGGGGGGGCGTAAAACATGTGTATATGTATTATATGTAATGGAAGCATTAATCACATTAACTTAAAGAACTTAGTATGAAGACATGAATTTTGATTACCGTATGCCCTTAGTACATTTACTATTAGATTCTTTGTAAACATATTTTCAAAACAACCTTAAGTTAATTCGTATTGCACAATATATGCATTTTGTGCGATTGCGATGAAGAATCCACCCCCAAGGATGTGTATATGGTGTTGTACAGTATAGAGTTTTCATGAACGAGATAACTTTAAGATTGAACCGTCGTTCTTCAGGTATATATGACATAGTACTTAAAGGACCCAATTTGAGATTGTTTAGAGGCCCTATTCGCTTATTCACAAGAGGTGGAGGAAAACTCAATCTCCAATAGGACGTCAATTGAATCATTTAATTGGGCGTCAACTTGAACTAAAAATTGTACAGTGCATTGAACTTTAATTTTCAACAATGATGGGATTGCATTTAACCAATGAGCCATATGGTCAGATATCTCGCTAGCATCAAATGTATGGAATAGGTTTCCAACGAAGAACACACCCCTAAGGATGTGTATATGATGTTTTCAAATAATATACAGTTTTCGTAAACAATATAATATCTTTCAATTCGAACCATGGTTTTTCAAATCACTATTACATTCATAAAGGACCAATTTGAGATTGTGTAGAGAGGGTATCATCAACTTTGAGCTTGCATAAATTAAGTTAGTGCAGTACGGGTTTCTAGGAGTCAATATTGTTTGTGTGTGTGTGTAATGTATCGTACTAATGACAAAACCCTAAACCCTAATACACAACTATCACAAACCCTAAACCCTAACCCTAAACCCTGCATCCCTACATTTTTTTTTTATACCATGCCAATTGTTATTTTGAGATTCAACATTAATAGATTTCGGGAAAAGCTTTGGTTTGGGCGAAAAGTGAGTGTTGAAATGCTCCATCTTCCCCCTTAATACTCTTCAGTGCTATTTGATCACATAATCCAAACATGGGATCATTATAACATGCATGTCTTAAGACTTTACTGTAACTCAACACTTTTATCTAATACAAGCATCCACATACTTTTGACAGGATGTAAAACACATAATTTTAAGTGTGACTTGTCATAAGTATGGTTTCATTTCTTATGATTACTCTATCATATTGATCATTCCAACTTAATTAAACATTTCCATACATGCCATTTTAATTTATTATTCCTATACCTATGGTTACATTTGAATTTAGTCCTAACTTACATCTAGTTATGATTAGATTCATATTATCCTCAATCTACCCTAGTACAAGCCATTATGGATTAACCCATCTTTTTAATGGTTTTCACACACTTGTGAGCATATTACGGGCGTGATTCGATGTGAATCATATGAGCATTCCTATAATTTTAGGGGCCTCCACAACTTGTTTTTAATTGAGTTTACCTTAGTTATATATATATATATATATATATATACACACACACAATCACATTCATTCATAACATATATTAGGTTTCCATTGTCAATTAACTTGGACTTCACAACTTGGTCGCAAATCATTTAATATTCTATATTGACCAGCATCATATTATGATATTATGTATCTATTATATACATATTTATATTCATGAGACCTTGGTAACACCTAAGGTTTGCGACCGATTTACATATTTTCAATATCAAGTTGCGTGTATGCAATACATGTTCCTTACATAATGCTATTTAATATATAATTGCGCATGGATGGAATGACATACTTGTAGGTCAAAGTAGGCGGCGGGAATCGGCTTTTTTAAGAGCATCCAAGGAATTTTGAACCATCGTAGACAAGTACTTAAAGCTCTTCCCCCCACTGCAAAGCTCTTTTCTGCGGTACACGCCGGGTGCGCTCCAGAGACCCGACGGAGCTCGCGGAAGGCATTTTCGTGTGCGCCAACCCCCACCTCCCAGGTACACGACAACCTTCACACCCGCATATGCCGCCGTAAATACCGGGATTTTACGAACGTGCGTTCGTAAAGCACACGATCTGGCACATATATAAATGGGTCAGATAAATGATGGTGGGTAGTTTACGAACGCACGTTCGTAAGTACCGTATAAGCAGTCCGAGTTCAGAGACCTATAGATACACGTGCACATGGGTAGTCACAGGCAGTGCATATGAATAGGCATATTCATATTGTAGATGTCATTGATATACGAACGCGCGTTCGTAAATATGTACACCAGCCTCATAGAAATGTATACCTGTAGTTCGACCATTTTCTAGTTCTCTCCACAAGCATATAGGATGGACGGGTATTTACGAACGCACGTTCGTAAATCACACGATCTGGCACATATATAAATGGGTCTGATAGATGATGGTGGGTAGTTTACGAACGCACGTTCATAAGTACCGTATAAGCAGTCCGATTTCAGAGACCTATAGATACACGTGCACATGGGTAATCACAGGCAGTGCATATGGATAGGCATAATCATATTGTAGATGTCATTGATATACGAACGCGCGTTCGTAAATATGTACACCAGCCTCATACAAATGTATACCTGTAATTCGACCATTTTCCAGTTCTCTCCACAAGCATATAGGATGGACGGGTATTTACGAACGCGCGTTCGTAAAAGCCACATGGGATTATTGTGCACGCAGGCATCACCATCACTGATTGTTTCTGGACTTTCAATATGACAGTTATATGCGAACGAACGTTCGTTTTTCCTCACGACCATTTCAAACGTATACTCGTAGATTCATCAAATTTCCGAACGTTCGTTCATAAATACAACCTGGGATTATGTTTGCCGCATCCGATATTTTACTTAGAGACAAACATTGCTGCATGTAACCCCACAGTAGGGCAGAGAACTTACAGACGCACGTTCGTAAATATGACGTTCACTGATTTTCAAGTGAACGCCAGGATGTGGTACCTGTCATTTGCCACGACAGACAGGGTGGCATGTCTTCAGGTATCGTATGGCCTGAGTTATTGGAATTGCGCTGGGTCCAAGTGTGATTTACGTATATTGTTTTGGGAAGAGCTTACGAACGGCCGTTCGTATATTTAACCTGTCCTTGGTTGGTGTGCTATCCTCGCTATGGTTGTGCAAATCATATGATCACCCTTCACGAATGATATATATCACAATTTGCTGCCGGTGTCAATTGCCATGGGATTTCCATGCAGTGTTTCCATGTCTTGGTATTCTTTTCGAACGTGCGTTCGTCTATTTTTGTGGAGCCTTCCGTTGGTGCCCTTACAGTTGTTTGAGTTCTGGGCCATATATTTGGACATCTAATTTGTGCGCTTTTCTGAACATTGCGATGGTTTTTGTTTGTTCAGGTGTTGGTGGTTTGTTTAGGGACAATGGAGATGCATTTGGGAGATATTTCATTGGAGTTGTCTACTAATGCATCGTCCGCCGATAGTGAATGCGAACTATCTTTCACGTCGGCGGATGGTACTGACGTTACAAACGTGGTGGGGGTGCCTATGGATGCATCCCCCGATCAGACATTTGAAGGGCTCGAACAATCTTTACATTCCGGGGATGACCACGGTGACATTCCGTTGTCTACGGGTTTTGGAAGAGAGCAATGGGTAGGCCTTGATGTTGTTCTACTTAACGACCTTGGGGTACCGGTGGCAAATGGCATATGTCGAAATTCCGATCCCCGTGATTGTATTGATGCCAACCCCCTCGGTGACGACGATGTTGGTGTTTGCATCTTGAATTCTTTGCTTCCACTTGAGGTTCCGGTGACATGGAGATTTTCCTTGCGTCGATGGCCCCTTCGTCGAGTTCTACATGAAGAAGTAAGTTTGTGGAATCATGGGCGGCGGCACAAACAAACGCAATCAGCTTTGTTGGCCAAATTACCTCCTCGCAAAGGCCTTCGCAGATATGATTCTAACCGCGTGCCTCGTGGTGATAAGGAGCGACGACGGGATCGCATATTGGGAGACGATTCTATCCGTCTCGTGTCCGCCAAGGACTGTTGCGCGAGGAGATGTTGCCAATTTTTTCCTCGCGAAAACATTAGGTCTCTTCGTGAAGAGATGTGGCTTGCCGATTTCCGTATGAGATCGGCAAAGAAACTCGAGGTCCACAGAAATGTGCACATTGACACCCATGGGCATAAGGTGGTCACACTAGAGAATGTGGAAGTGTGTTGTACCGCGTGGTATACCATCCATGCCGTGTCAAAGTCTAACTTTTATAGGTTTCAAAAGTATTCATCGTTGGGTCGCCGCTCTCGATTTCATGGAAATTTGGGCACAAAGAAACCTCCGGAGGCTACACTCCAAGCCTCGGCGACACTCTCCACGATCATAGTGCCATTGGCCGATGCAATGCCCCACAAGACAAGGACATTGTCATCAGGGAAGAAAGTTGTTCAAATGGTGTTGCCCACGGGCACAAAATGGAAGAACATATTAACGGACATCAACGAAGTGGGTCGCATAGCGGGATGTGAGCCCATTTCTTTGTCCAAATTGAGTGTGATTAAAAACCAACAGTTTGTGGAATACATTTTGAAGAGACCCGGAGACAAGTTCGCTGGGTATACGACGTGTGAAAAATACAAAGGTCTTCGAGACGCCCACCCCATAGGCACTGAATCTCATACCAGACACCAGACAAAATATATTGAGCATGTCAACAACCAAGAGGCACACCGTCAAGATTACTACAAAAATCGTGCTCTATCTATAATGAGGCCCACAGAGGTTCTAACAGTTATCCATGATAAAATGGACCACGCTAAGACCGCATGCCCTTGTTATGCACGCAAAATAAAGGCCACGGATGGTCTCTTCAAGTTGCCCGTGGCTGTCACAGGTTTGTATGAAATCACAACGACGTGTTCAAAGTCTATCAAATTTTCTTGAGTGTGTTTGGCAAATGTTCAACTCCATACATCCATTTAGTAGTTATTCCATTTCATCCAATTTTGTTCACGCATCGTTTGTTTTTTCCATGTATGATTGCGCATGGTCATGGGGATGTTAAGTATGCCCATTATGGTTTGGATTTTTACCCTGGAGATGCTAGCCACACGGTGGGTTCATTTGCAAGACTCTTGCGCGATCTTGAGCAGCCACCGGTACATTCCTCCCGTGTACTTTTTGATGGTTGTGGAACGACACCCCTTTATGAGGCAGTGCTTGCGGGGAGGGAGGTTTGTATGTCGTCATTACGGGAACCATCTAGAGAATCCATTTGTGCAAAACCATTGCCTCCAACTCTCCACGTTCAACTAGATAATTGTGCGAAGGACAACAAATGTCGATACGTATTTTGTTTTTGGTCATTGCTCGTGGCAAAAGGAATCTTCAAAGAGGTGTTTGTGTCTTTCTTGATGGTGGGACACACACATGACGACATTGATGCGTCATTTGGCCGTTGGAGCATGAAGTTGCATGAGGAAGATTTTCCGACAATACCACTTCTTATGAAATCATATATGGATTTAGACCATATGCCGGTGATATCGCACATGATTGAGGAAGTACCAAATTTCAAGGCCTTCATCAAGCCATACATGTTGAAGGGAGTGGACCGTTTGGTGGGACATACCAAAGCGCAACAATTCCGATTTTATATGAGGGATAATGGTGTCCCGGCCATGCAGTTCAAGCTTTTATGCACATCTCCTAATTGGGGCCCGGATGATGGTATACTCGTATGGCGTCAAGACAAGGATGGGAAATGTTTGGTCCCGGATGGGGAACCAAAGCCTTGCAAACCCGAACCCATGAGAAATGGGCCGGAAATCATCAAAGGCATATCCGGATTCATTGAATATTGGAAAGAGTTGTGCGAGAAGGACATCACAAGACGTGTTAGAGATACCCATGAACCGTTGATCGCGTATTGGGATCGCATTCGCTCAGCCTTGATGACACTTGGTGGTGACATCCGTACGACTTTGACACAAGGATTTTGGCCACAAAGTCGTTTGACGGTTGTCGAGTCCGATACTATGTTTTTCAGGAATGGAGACGTTCGTGAAGAGTTCGCAATGGACGAGCATTACGTTGGCCCTGCCCGCAATCGGCCGGCACCGTCGTTTCGTGTTGATTGTCATGAAGGTTATTTGGTCCTCGTACGAGCAGGGGATGAGGAGCATCCCAAACCAATTTGGTTGGTAAAAGCATTGTCTTCACCCAATTTTGTTCGAACTAGCCCCAACTTTCGTCAAATTGAGGTGGAATATTGTCGTCCAAGCACTAAAGACCAGAACGTGCTCCGCACTTATTTAGGTTGGGACACCAAAAAGAACTTTAAGTGGACAGTGGACTCAGCGTACACACCGGTTTGGATAAACACGGATACTATACTTTGTGCTTGGAAGCCGCGCAAAGGTTCCAACACAGAAACAATGACCATCCCCCAAAAACATATAGATTTTGCCAAAGACAACTTGGCACATATTGCAGCTGTGGAAAATGACGCCGAGAATGGATATGAAGCGGAAGATGGAGATAGGTAGACATAACATAGGTGAAAGTTAACGGCGGAAAAAAACATTAGTACTTAGTAGTCTTGGTTTTTAATAGACTTAGTAGACTTGTCACACTCCATTGTGGTATACGTTTGGGATGTGCCATCCAAAACCATAAGAACCTTACTTATGGGATGCGCACCCCAAACTCTATAATGACATAAACCATTTGTTTTTTAGATTCGCTTGTTATTTTCCACATGGAGTTCATGTTTTCATTATAATTGCAATTTTCTATTTTTAGTATTAAGAATATTCTTTACGTGCGAATTTTTAAATTGTCATGTTCTTGATGTTCCCAACATTCCATATGCCCACAATATTGGCATCCCAAACTATGGGCATATTTTATTTTGAGACTTTCAAAAGTCTCCGATTAACGAATATAGTGTTTAAGTTTATTAATATTGCTATTACATATTGCATTTTTATGTATAGTCAAATATGGAGACTAGAAGGGGTAGTACTTATGGTAGAGGTATTGTAAGTGGAGGGCATGGTGGTAGGCTTGGTGGATGGGAGAATGGTGTAGCTTTAACTATCCCACCTGTCTCCTCCAATGCTTAGTGGTCTGATAATATTGTCAGGGATTTGCTTGAGAAATATGTGCAAATGTATGTCTTTGATGGTAGTTTTATAAACTTTATTCTGAGGATGTGGAGGGGACTTCTAGAGCACATCAATCCAAGACTATCTGATTGTGAAATGTCATTTGTTTATACTCTTGAGTAGGTGAAATTCAAAATTGATACACTGAAGAAATGGTATCAAAAAAAGAAAGAGGAAAAAAAAACGAATCAGAGATGGGTAAGTCAATGATCTGGCAATTGATGTCGAATTCAAATCAACAATAAAATTGCATCATAAAATTGATTTTTGCATGACATATACAACATATGAGAATTTGTATGATATTATAAAACCATACATAGAGTATAGAGATACTAATTATAGAGAAGCATTGTCAGTTAAAAGAGCAATAGCACTAGTACTCCAGAAGATGGCATTTGCCCCAAGCGATTGTTATATCATAAATGAATTTGGAGTGGGAAGAGCAATTGTTTCCAAATATACAAGATTGGTTTGTAAGGCATTGGTTGACAAGGACAAATTGTATTCTAGATTTATTAGTAGTTTGAGTGGTGCAAGATTACAACAAATCATGGAAGGTTTTCATAATATGACCAAACTCCCTCAAATGTGTGGTGTTATAGATGGTTTCCATATCAAGTTAGCGTACAAACTTAAACGAGCATATATGCATGTTGATTATCGGAGTCAACATGATGAACACATGGTATTGATACAAAGAATTGTGATCATGATAATAATTTTCTATCATGATAATAACTTTTGAAAGCAAACAATGCTCAAAGATCAAATAGGGGGAATAAAGATGAATTTGATAAGTATTTACAACATAGAAGGGTAAATGTAGAAAATACATTTGAAAATTTAAAGAACCGATGGATTATACTAAGGGCATTAAATTACAGTATCAAACATGCAAAATAAATAACAATTGCATGTTGTGTGTTATACAATTTTTGTAGATACGATAATGATAGAAGTTCTTGTTAATCCGGCCTCCAACAACACCGATGACATGCCAAATGACAATGATGTGCAACCATCTACCCAAACAAGACATTTATTAGAAGCGGCATCACAACATGCATGCACATGCATTGAATAGCAATGCATTGTTTCAGTACAAGTTGGATGATGTGAAGTCAAACGAGGCAAGAGCTTAGATTTGTAGATGTAGAGTATGTTTAGATATTTATGGTGGGCAAAGTAGGTGAGTAATCCTAGTTGGTAAGAATGGGTTGGTTATTATCTTATATTCATCATGGATTTTTTTTTAAACTATAATAGAATTGAAAATTATAATAAAATTGGTTGCACCAATTTGTCCAAGCGGGCATGCAATCAACTCTTAGCCATAGTCGCATTTAGGCAATCACTGGAATAGTGCTTGGTGCCCTGCCACATTGAGCCGGCCCACGGGGAGGTCACTGGCGAAAATCGTCGAAAGAACGTGCAATAAAAAATAGGGTCTAATATATTCATTGTAAGTAAAATTTGAAAAATAATAATTTAAATAACATATAATATAGGGGTTTTTAAAATAATGAAACTTGTTTACATGTAAAATACCATCACATATAATGGCCTCTTTTATCTAGTCAGTACATGTAAAATAGCATGAAAACAATTACTAGGGATAACATGTCTAGGGTAGGGTTTGTGCTAGTGAATGAAAAATGGTAATTTTCTATTGAAAATGCTTGGATGAATGACTTCGCACGTTGGCTTGCTTGAACGTTACTGAACTAACGGTTCCAATGTGGAGCTAACGGTCTCTACCCACATGCCAGGAGGGAAAATTTCAGCACTTTGTTTGACTTTATTTCATAGTCTAAGACAATGCTTCAGTTGCATGCCTTTGCCTTAGGTTTATTGTTTTGATTTAGTTCATGTGAGTTTAGCATTGTGGCTGAACTTCATGATTCATGGTTGTAAGAAGAGAAATGTCCTTCATGAAAAAAAAATGTCGCTTACAGAACCAAAGAAAAATGAGGTGTACGAAATACAATGCGGTTTAAGAAAAAAAGGGACAACAGTTGGGCTCCGAGAAAAAAAAGAAAGGGTATAATCAAAAATATTGGTTATTTGGGTTATAAAAAATTTAAAAAAAATTTAAAAAAAGTATTTTAAAATGATTCCCCCCCAAAAATATATAATAACTGAGAGGGTATATTAAAATACAAGCATTTACCTTTATTTTGAAAAATACCATACCTTATAATCTTTTCTACAAGGTAATAAGCCCCTTGATAAAAAGGTCTTGAGCACACATGTATGCATCAATTAAAGAGGGAGTGACCTCCCCGTGAGCCGGCCTTGCCCGGTGCCTCTTTGCCCAGGGCCACCAATTGGTTGGCCCAACTAATCCCAGTGTGGCAGGGCTATGCAAGGGGGGGGGGTGCCTTGCAACTAGCCAGCTAGAGTACTTGCGGGGCTTTGTCCCCAACTGCCTGGCTAGCTACCATATGCTACGGGGGCTCCAAACCGGGGGGACTAGCTGGCTGGCCCGTTCACATCAGCCGATGGAACGGCAGTTTTGACCGAGTCTTTTGGACTCTAGTGGACGGAAATAACGAACTCCAAGAAATTCCCTTATACTACCATGCGGTGCCTCAGCGCATCTTGTGAACCAATCCAAAAACGCATCACCGGACATTTTGGTGACGGACACATCTTTCCTCCAATGAAATAGAAGCAATTTAAAGTTGACTTTTTGATACATGGGTGTGGGCAAGTGTCGGAAACACTATTTCCAACTTTCAAGTGTGAATGCACTTCCGGTGAACGGCCATCCAACCGTCATTGCGGTGGACGGATGCACGTCCTTCAAGCATGATGTGAACGGGCCATAAGACACATGTTCCCCCGGTGTGGCAAGGCTCTCAATGAAACAAACCCCTCTTTACACCAAAGAGGTCGAGAACTCAAAGAAAGTGACATTTCAACTTGTTCTTAATCCAAATGACAAGTTGAATATCATGAGCCGTGAGCTCATATCAACAATTTCAACCATAAAAATTGTCAGAAAAATAAAGTACATCATAAATTTTGAGTCAGGATCCACGCAACAAATGCCCCCCCCCCCCCCCCCTTCCACTTGACTTTAGCTAAGCATAAAAGTTGGTTCTAAAAACGCGGCCTTCACACCATGGACACTATCTAGTCTCGAGCCTATTTGGCAAATGATGTGACATGGCTTAAAAGTGGAGGTTTTAAGCCTCAAGCACCGACCCTCCCATTGGTACCTAGACATGAGGCAAAAATGTAGGAGCTTTAAAAGTACACCTCCCACCCTTGTGATTGGTTGCTTTTAGTCTTAGCTATGAGGGCATGAGGAGCTCCATTACAAAAACCAATGGTAAGATAGATGAGTAGTGAGGCATTTGGGGATGGGACAAAAACTATCCAACATGTCATTGCTTGGTAGATAAAACAATGAACATGTGTGAGAACTACTTAATTAAAACCTACTAGAAAATCTCCGGAGCAAGTACTTGTAAGGTAGAAATACCATAACCCGTTAACCACCCTCTAGCCGTGCACTAGACCGCCGTCATATTGGTGAAGTGTTATATTCTAAAATTGATCATGGCTCAGCGACAACTTCAATGCGTGTACGCTTAGTGTAGCCAATGGGAGTCAAGTGTTAATGTACTCATGAGGTAACCGATTTAGGCGATGTTCTATATGGAAATGTAGATTACCGTGTTCGGTGTAGGGATAATTTAGTGAACGAGTTGGGGTTTGGACAACTTTCCACTTTGAAAAATCGTAGCATTTTTTGTATAGGGCAAAAAAGTATGAAACAACTTGCATTCTTCATGAATCCTTCTCATCTATATTGGAAAATTATCTCCCGATTGTCAGACCACAACTTCAATGCGAATCACCTTGTTTTCACGGATTATGATATTTCTACCTTAGGTGCATTGGGATAGCCAGATGCCCCAGCTACAACCAAGAGAGCTTTTCCCAGTTTCTAAGAAAGACTTTGGTTATTTGGTAAAGTCAGGTGAGAAGGGGGCATAAGCTCCATTTGTGAAAGCATGTAAAAACTACTGTAGATGATAGAGCCACTTTTGTCTTTGATACTTTAGAATAATTTCTATTACCTCACAATCAATGCACTTCGGCATCTTGAAAGTTGGTTTAATTGGAGGCCATTAAACTTTAGACATTTTCGTTGTACCTGCTACCACACTCAATATCAACTGTCAGCCATTAAATGTCAAGGCAATGGTAGATAGGTGAAACTTCACAATCTAGGTTAACTATTTTGTCTTTATTACAAGAGACAAATAATTCTTCCCATGAACTTTGAGTGCAGATCAATGGTTAACTTTGCTTGCTGACAATGAACCATCAGGAAACAAATTGTGTCATGATATTATATGTGTATTTACATATACATGAATACTCAAACTAAAATACAAGTGTGGTGAAAAAATCCCCTGAACACAAACTGTCCCCATACCTGAACTAGACCTATCTCACTCCGTGTCGAAATATTTACTGTTTCAATACCTATGAATGTGGAAAACTACAACTTCATGCCACTTCTATCTGTGAGTAACATAATCTTTGCTACCTCACCACCTCAACATACTTCGCAGCGGCTCGAAAACTGGTTTAAACAGGGGGAATGCATAACTTGAACCAGTATGTCTTGATGTCTTGAACTCTCAATGATCCTCAAATTCCCCTCTTCAACATGGCCACAATGGTAGGCCAAAGTTCACGATCAGTGCTGCATCTACAATCTGGGTTTCACTATTTGACATGAATGATGATGAATTCAGTTGTGAAATTCTGACTTAATCACATTTCCATCTACGACGGGAAATGGTCCAGGTGCACATGTCCATCCATCAAGCACCCTCATCAAAGGTGCCACATGTTTCCCTTCCGAGATGGCGTCATACACCTTCTCGATATCCGAGCCTGGGGACTGTGACTTCTGCCCCGTCAGCAAACAAGTTTCCAGCTCCGATCTCACAAACTCATACAAAGGATACGATCTGCAGTCCGCCACTCTGTTGGAGATGGCATACACACCCTTGTCGTAATTTTCCCGAGCTGCGGTTACCTCTCGCTCCAATTGCAACTTGAGCTCTTCCTCAAATGCGGGTATTTTGTTGAAGATCGACAGACTCTCTTCTTTCCCAACAGAGTATTTGAGGGAATGCTCCACCAGAACCTGACGAAGTTTTTGCATCAACGGGTAGGTTGTGCTCGAAGGGTCGTCGATGTATGTGAACACTGGCTGATGATCCACAATCTGTCATGCCAAAAAGCAGTTTAGCAAACAAGAAAAACACGAAGAATTTCTACTATGACCTTCCAATACACTCTTATTAATGGGATTCTTCAAGTTCTTCGAGATCTGCTGATCTCTATTCTAACATAAATGGCTCTGCAAATTGTTTGTAGTAGTGCACTCATTCATATTGAATGATACAGAGCAGTTGACAATTAGTAAAGCGTATATGAAGAATGCGAGAAGCTGTTATGCTATGCGATGTAATTGGCGACCAGGGTATGGAATTCACAAACCTGTAGAAGCTCTTTCTCGCAAAACCTTGACGCCTCGAGCATACCATTCACCCCAGACACCAATGTCTTTCTGGCAACTTGTGCCACCACGCTCTTCACGGTCGCTTGCATTGTCTCCTCAATGTGCCTCAAATCGATTGCCTGGCAAAGGGCTACCAAGTATGTTGCCGACATCAACTTCAGAATCTCGATTGATTCTGCCGTTTTCCTCGCAGAAATCAATCCCAGGGAATTCACATCCTGGTTGTGTTGCTCGGCACTCTGCACGTGGGTGGTGACAGGGTTGCCCAAGTACTGCAGCTCCGAGGTGTAGGACGCCATGGCAATCTCGGCTCCCTTCAGGCCGTAGTCCAAGCTTGGGTTGGGTCCGCCGCTCAGATTCGAAGGCAACCCGTTGTTGTAGAAATCGTTCACCAGCTCCGAGAACTGAGCGAACATCAGTTTCCCGATGCCCGCCAGGGACAGCCTCATGTTGTCCATGGACACTCCGATGGGCGTCCCTTGGAAATTCCCTCCGTGCAATGCCATGTCTCGGGCGACGTCGATCAGGGGGTTGTCGTTCACGGAGTTGATTTCTCTCTCGATGGCGTGCGTGGCCGTCCTGATGGTTTCGATGTGGGGGCCCAGCCATTGCGGCGAAGTGCGGAGAGCGTAGCGGTCCTGTTTGGGTTTCTTCAAGGGGTCGGTCTCGTGCAACTTGGCGGCCGCTTTCATGTACGAGCTCCCGTCCAGCACCCACTCCATCATGGCCGCCGCCTCCATCTGGCCCGGGTGATGCTTCAGCTTGTGGGTCAAGGGGTCCGCGAACTCGGGCTTGCCTTGCATCACCTCGCAGAACAGCGCACTCAACACCTCCGCCATCACCACCAGCACGTTGGCATCGAAGCACACGGTGGAGGCCAGCCCTGACCCCACCGCCGTGCCATTCACCAACGCCAATCCTTCCTTGGGCTCCAGCTGGAATGGCTCGCCAACTCCCGCCATGCGAAGAGCCTCCAAGGCCGTCACTTCCTTGCCCTCCGCTGTGCAGGCCCTGGAGTTGGGCCTCCCGGTCAAGCATCCCGCGATGTACGAAAGAGGAACCAGGTCGCCGGAGGCGGTGATGGTGCCCCTCAGAGGAAGCTTGGGAGTGACGTTGGCGTTGAGGAGTTTAGCCATGGCGCCCAGAATTTCCCAGCGGATGCCGGAGTAGCCCTGCATCAAAGTGTTGGTGCGCACGAGCATGGCTGCCCTGGTGGTGGCGGAGGGCAGAGTGTTGCCGTCGCCCTTGCCCACCACCCCCGCATTCAGGAAGCGGATCAGCTCACGCTGAAGCTCAACCCCCTGGTTCGTTCTCCGGTGCGACGTGGCCCCGAATCCTGCAATGCGACAATGCACTTTCATCAATTGGGTACCAATTCGTGGGTGGCTGTCACATCATCCCTGAGAAGAGCTGAGATTTACAACGACGCTCGAGTCTATGCACCTCCTTGCATCTATATCATGAAAGCACTTCTCCTCAAGACAACAAAAACAGTTACCAATTCAAAACAATCCGCACTTGTAGCAGGGACGTCAGATTGATGTGCGTCTCTCTCTCGCTCTCTCTCTATGGTGAGGACATTTGGTGCATAAGAAGAGTAAGCGGTGGACAGAGTGAGCATATGACCAATTGGGTGCAATGAGAGGATGCAGCTCCTGGTCGCACGAAATGTTTTCTAAAGCAAGCCTTTGCGCTTGCTGCATTGTACGATTTGACGTTCAGATACAGCAAATAGATAGAGTCACTTACCCGTGGTGACGCCGTATGTGTCAGTGCCCTTCATGGCATTGGACAAAACCCAGTTGGAACTCTCATCGACTCTACTCTTGGCAACCTCCGCATTCAACGCCACCTTCACATCCGGCCGCCTGGCAATCGCTGCCACATCCGCCACCGTCAAGCTGGCGCCCTCCAGCATCACCTCATCACACTCGAAGAATGTGTGCACCATTCTCTTCACCTCCTCCAAGTGGCTTCCGGACAACCCCGCTGCCACTCTCCCCCAATTCAGAGGATCGTACCCCAACTCCACATTCCCCTTGCCGCCATTGCTACAAAGGTCGATGTGGCCATGCACTCCGCTCTTAGTGCCATTCGCGAAGCCATTGGTGGCATGGGTGCCATTCGCCCCATTCGCAAATGGAGCTACCACCACCTTGGGAACCACCTTCCCATTGCCATTGCTTCCCACATGGCCATTCATATTCCCGTTGCCATTCACAGCCAACATCGTGGAGGTCAAGTACACTCCGAACTTCTTCAGAAACTGAACCTCCCCAACTCACAACTGCTTGTCTATAATGCTGGAACCGAGAAGACTTGACCCAGCTCAATGAAGCTGTCCCCCCCTTCCCCTCTATATCCTGCTGTGAGACCGGGAATTCAAGGCTCAAACCAGCATCTTTAGCACAGAAAACTTGATTGCTCTGCTACTCACTCCACTCCACTGCACTGCACCCAACCAAATGGTTGCGAATTGCTTGAGCAGGCGATGGGTGATGATGATCTGCACAGGGGAGCACTTTGTAACCCTGAGCTCCAGGCTCCAGAGTGTAGATTTTGCAGCTGCAACTGGCAATTTATGTGAGGGAGCCGGGGGATGGGTGAGGGGCCTTGGTTTATGTGAACTTTGGAGCTGCCAACTGGTGGCGCTGTGAGGGAAGGCTGAAGTTCATGGAGTGGCTGCGGAAGGAACTGTTGGCCCAAGGTACTTAAGACTATCTCAGCTGCGCTTCTCAGCCGTCCGATGGGGTGCTGGCACTCCGTGGCTACGATCTGCACACAAACCCCCTCCCTGTGCACTGCAAAAACCCAGTAAAGCCCATCCCCACCTGGCTTTACCAAATAAGGTAGGAGCACCTTGAACCAAGAAGATTGAGGTATTTGGCATACATGTGGTAGCCCTATGAACCGGAACTTTTTAATTTCCATGTAATACATATGTGTGTGTAACTTACTGCAACCTTCTCTCCCCAATATTGAAATAAATATATATTTTTAAAGTGAAATTTGTGTTGACACCCAAAACCCTTTGGGCAACCACATGTTCATTTGGTGAATATTCTCAAAATCAACATGTACTTGTTATGCAAGATTTTGAGAGTGTTTGTTTTGGGGTTGTCTTGGTTTAAGGTGCTCCTACCTAAACCAAAGTCTTCCCTAAAAGCCGAGTATAGCTCTCTCAGTTCTAGCAGAGGCACCCCAGCTACACGGGGGGTGGACTCCTCATTGGAGTGCTAAATGAAATGTGTGGGTCCCTGGGTACCCAACTCCCATATTATACACAGGGGGGCATCCGCATTAAAACGGCTTAGAGGACGGTTTTTTTAAAGATTATATCAAATTATACAAAAATAAATTGACCAAAAAGTTGTGTGAAGACCAAGTTAAATAAAATGAGATGTAGGAAAACTTGGGTTGCATTTATTTTTTAAAGAAAAACTCCACAACGTATGTAAGAAATTGAAACACCTACTCATTTTAACCTTGTAGAGTTTCTAATTTTAAAAGATCCACACGAGCAGTTGCCTCCAATTAGAATTAAAGTCATTTGGCAATGTTTTATTTATGATTAAAAAATCTTAAATTTCTATTTTAAAAATCCAAAAAATTGGGTAGTTTGGCCTATTGAATCTATAATTTTTTTTAAAAACAAACCTAGTATATTTAGGGTTTTAATGCAATTATATGCTTCAAAGAATATTCATTTTTATATGTAATTACATTTTTATGTGTAATTACATTTTTATATGTAATTGCATTTTTGGATTCCTTGTTAGAAAGGCTAACAAAGTTTCCTACATTAAGATAAATTATGTCACTCGAGATTGGACTAAAATGCATTATAAGTGATTATAATCAGGGCCATATAATACGGGAGTTGCATACCCGGACGTGGGTCACTATGAATTAAACCCCTATATACAAGAATGTTACAAAGAAAAAAAAATCTATGTGTACTAACGACAGACTAGAAAATGAACTCATGTATTTATACTAGGCTTTTGAATTTAATGTGATCAAATGCCTTCACTACATATACAATATAAAAATTATCAATGAAGTAGGCATTTATTACTTATAGAATCCACTTTCACTTTTCAATAGTTTTTTCATCTATAGCATGTAACTCAACGATTACATCAAACAACAAAGATTAGAGCGCAATAACTTAGCCACAATCCAAACAACAAAAACACTGGGTAGCCCACGAGCTCTTCATGAGTCTTTAGTTTGTAAAACCTAGAATTCAAATGCAAATCCTAACAAGATTAAACAAGGTAGTCATTGAGGACTACGATCTTTTGACAACAATGAATGAAAACATGAATAGGATGAAACTAACACATCTATTGTCAAATTTCTCTTTAAACCTTAAGGCCCCCTTTTGTATATTTACATTTACTTCAAAATTATTAATAGCCTTTCTAATGTACACACTAGATAAAAGAAATAATATAATAATACTTCCCTTATGTATGCTATGTACATCAAGGCTTCAAATAATACCCCAACTTACATTCGCGTTAGCTCGTACATTGCATGAAGAGTCCACCCCATGCCCAGCTATCCCAGCGCACCTACGAGAACTTGCTTCAGAGATTCTCAAGTAGTTTCTAGTTAAGTAGTTTTTCACACGTCATGCTCATTGTTTTATCTACCAAGCATTGACACATTGGATAGCTCTTGAAGCAAGGCCAAATGCATGACCACTCATCTACCTTACCATTAGTTTATGTTAATAAAGTTGCTCACGCCCTCATAACTAAGCAAATAATCACAAAGGCCAGAGACGACACTTTGATGATCATGCATTCTCGCCTCATCTTTAAGTACCGAATGAAGGGTCGGTACTCGAGGCTTAAAACCTCCGATTTCAAACCATGCCATGTTCCTTTGCCAACCAAGCTCGAGACTAGATAGCAACGACGGCATGGAAGCCATGTTTTTATAACAAACTTTTAGGCTGAGTGAGGTTCTGCTAATGTCAAGTGAGTAAAGGGCTAGCAAGGGAGTTCATATGGTAGCCACACCGGGGCCTAGCCAACCTAGCCGGTGTGGGGGCCCCCGGTGTTGGTGCCTCTCATCCAAGGCACTAAGCACAACGTCCAACAGTGCCCCGGTTGGCTTAATGTGGAGCGGCTTGCATCCAACTAGCTGGGGCACTTTTGGGCGCTGTCCTTAGTGCCCTAGATGAGCAGCACCAACACCAGGGGGCCCGCACCAGCCCGGTGTGGCTACCATATCAGCAGACCTTGCAGATGCAAGCCATGCAACAGAGGGAGGCAAGGGCCGTTCGTTTGTGGTTTCATCATCACCAAATGGCAGTCAGAAAGTTTAAAGGGGCATTTCCTCTAAAGGTTGAAGGGGGGATGTTCAATTCATCACCACTGGACAACAGTCAAATGAAGAGCAAGAATGGCAATTGGATGGAGAGCGGGACAAGTATCATTTGCCCTCCTTCATCGTTGTCAAGCTAGAAAAGAAGAGAAAAACCAACATCATGCAATCCGAAGTGAATTTGAGCATGTTGGCCCTACCATGCTCAAGAATCCCCTTGGTGCAGGGGTTGGGGTTTACTGCCTACCTTGCGGTGGGTGGGCTCTTGTTTGTAAAACTATATGAAATAAAATGAAGTAATATATTATACCTATTTACTATGTGTGTGTGTGGGGGGGGGTACTGGTTTTTGTTTATTGTCGAGTTTCTCTTATTAAGTACTAGGTATGTGAGATATTTGATGGCTATTTGGTGGATGGTTTTCATTGTTTTTTTTTATAAGTGATGTGGGGATATGTAGGTTCACAAGGAGTTCTATGCTTGTGTGAATGGCTCCTCTTACCCTGCGGTGATAACTATGAGGGGTCTAATATTCCAGCCATGTGCTCCTCGGGGGGGGGCAGTGTGTTAAAAAGTTAAGGATATAGGTGCAAACAACCACTATTTTATAGGGGGGTATTACTTTCAATTCTCTTCTTTTTTTCACATGCTTTCATTATGTAAATTTCTACTTTGGGTTAATAGAAAAATGGCTTGCATTACTTATAATTCCAAATTACCTATTATTCCATACCCTATAGTACTTTAAAGATGTCCAGTGCCATTTTTGATACCCTATATTACTCTTAAGTCCATTTATAATTTTTAGCCCCCATGTTTTTAAAATACCCTATCATTTGTTCGCACGTATATTGCTACTCCAACCAATGACTGCCCCCCCCCCCCCCCCCCCGAGATGTGCTCTTATTGCGTCTAGTAACATGTTGTATTTGTCTTTTGTTTGTATGGCTTGGTCAAGGAATCTATCATGCGTAAAGGTGAATTCAATAATTTGGATGGTTTATTCATGGTTATGTCTTTTTTGTATTTGCCATTTTAGTGAGGGAACAAGTTGTATGCTTAGGTATGTATACGGTTCATTTTGAGTTAGTATTGGGAATTGTTTTGCTTTGAATGTAATTCTTTGTGCTTGTATGAATGCTTTGAAAATGGTAGGTTTAAGTTTGGCTTTGTTTGGGCTTCATGTGATTGTGCATTTTGTTAGGTTTAGATCCATGTGTGCCCATTTTACAAATTTTTGGAGTTTGTTGATTTGGGGTTGGAGATGGTTTATGTTATTTGTGAAGATGGCCAGGTCATCTGCATATGTTGTGGTTGTGCATGTCTTTTTGGAGGTGTTGAAGTGGTAACCAAGTGAGCCGACTTCTAACCACCTCAGTAGAGGTTCAAGGAATATGATGAATAGATATGGACTTGGTCAGAGTGCTTGTATAGAATTTGTATATAGTGTTAGCTAGGGCAATGGGTCTATAGTTTGAGATTAATAGTGGATCTTCTTTTTTGTATAGTAGGATGGTTTTACTGTGTTTCCAAGTTGTTGGTTTTTGTTTGTGTTTGTAGCATTGCTGGAAAAATTGGTATAGTAATTCATGAAATGTGTTCGGGAGAGCTTTAATTATCTCATTTGGAATATTGTCTCGGCCTAGTGCTTTTCCTTTGGCTAGGTTTTTGGGGCTTAGGTCAAATACTTCTCTGGTGAAATGGGATGTTATGTTGTGGTTCCGGGGACCTTTTTTTCAAGAATGAAGCCGTTTGTGTGATGCCAAGGGTATTTTCGGGTGGCGCACGAGCATTTAGGTGGGTGGTCAGTGGGGTCGTCACAGATGGGTGCATGTCTTTGGAAGGATGTCTATTATGTGCGGTATATTGTGTGGGAAATGTCTTGTGGGTTTGTGAGTATGTTGCCTAGTTCATTCTTTATACAAACTACTATAACTTGGTTCATGTCCTTAACGATTCTTTTGTGTACGATTCTTGGTTTTGTATTTAATAAGGATTTGTATATGTTGATAGTTGTCTTACAGGTTTCTGGCGGGTTGCTTGGCTGTGATTTTGTAGGCTCCAATTTTGCCGTTTTTGCGATCTATGTTATGACGTTTATCCATGGTCCTATTTCTTCATTATGTATCGGGGGGTTGGGGGTTGTGATAGGGAGAGTTAGAAATTGCTTAATATCGGGGTGGTTTTGCCATTGTGGGCTAGGGTGTGGGGGGATGCATCTTATTGCTTTGCGGATGCTGTGGAATATGTTTAATTGTTTTTTCCATTGTTTTTGTTGCTTTCAAGGTAGGAATCCTTCTTACAGCCTGGTGCGATGGGTGAGGTCAAGTGGGGGTGGTGCCATGCATGTTTGGTCTATGCAAGTGCTAAGGTTGTTCAAGATATCCTGGAGGTCATCTTGGACTTGTTCCTATTGGTTTGAGGTGAGAGGGGTATTTACTTTTGTTGTGAGGTTTTTTAATTTATTTAGTTTGTTTCTTGGAATATGGTAGTGATGTTTTGGAGTTTTTTTGAGTGTACGGGGTATGAGATTCTTGGGCTAGTGTGGTGTGGTGGTGGATCTTTTGTGATGATGGAGTTGGTTCCCCAATCAAGGCTGACTGGGTAGTGGTCGGAATTTTGGTTAAGGTTGAGTTATGTTTTGCAGGTTATTAAGGTTTGTTGGTAGGTGTAGAAGCCGTCTATGCGGCTTGTCGAGGTGTAGTTTTGTCCACCTTGTCTAGTGAATTATGTGAGGTTGCGTATGGGATGGAGGCATATGCTGCTTGTGAATGTGTGCCAATGAAGATCGTCCGTTGTGGGGGGGGGGGGCGTATGAGGCCATCTAGGGTTCTTCTTGTTAGATAGATATCCCTATTGAAATCGCCATTTAGAAATATGGTGTTTGATGGGTATTTTTCTATGACTTCCCTAATGTGATTTTTGATGTCTTGTATGAGGTGTAGGTCATCAGGGTGGGTGGGCATATAGAGATGGATCAATAGTATGGGTTGAATGGGTTTGTTGAGGATCTGGATGGTTTGGATATACGGGGTTAGTTTTAGTGGAATGGATTTTTTTTTGGATATTTTCTTTGGAGTAGACAGATTTGTGTACCATGGTTAGGAAACCACCTTCGCTTGGGGTGTATGGCACGGATGGTCTTCTCATACATGTGGCAAGGTCATTTGCGTTGTAGTTTGGGAATTTTGTGTTTATGTGTCTAGTGGGTTTTTTCTTTTGTAATTTTGTTTCTTGTATGTGAATTATTATTATTATTATTATTTGGGGGGGGGGGAGTGGTACATTTGTATTATGTCGATAATTCCCGGGAGGCTTGAGCTAATGTGTCCTGCATTCCATGTGATTATAGAGAGTGAGGTGAATGTAGAGTTTGGTAAGTTATGTGGTTGTGAAAGTGTTGGTATGGATTGTGGGAGAGTGTGTTGGTGGGAGTAACCATGGATGGTTTGTGTGTTTTTCATCAATTCATTAATGAGATTTTTGGGGATGAATGATAATTCTTGAGTGAGTGTGGTATGATTGATGGTTTCTCCTCTGGCTATCTTATTGTTGATGAGATTGTAGGCAATTTGGGTGGGTGGGAGTTGTGAATGGTATTGTGATTCGTATGTGAGAGGGACATTGAACGGTTGTGGGCTGAGATATTGACGTGGGTGATATTGGGCAGGCTGTGTAATCGTCTTCAGATTATGAGACATCTAAACTTTAATCTGATGACTATTTTATCATTGCATTTTTCAGATAGCGGGCTTACTGATGTAAAAAATCCAAATAATCTATGATGTGGGGGTAGTGATGTGGGTGTGATCGTCAGGCTTCAGCAGTGGAGTGGCATCAACCCTTGCTGCTGGATTGTTGGTTCGTTCTATAACTTATGATGCTTAGTTTGTAGGCTGCTGCTGCTACTGCTGTGTGATCCCCAGGCCCTATCGGTGTCGGAGTGACTGTGTGGGCGTGATGAACGGGGAGAACTGAGCATTAGTTACAGGTGAACCAGTTGGGTTTGAGAAATAAGCGGGTTGACGTTCAAGACTTTTGGAAGATTACCGATTGTTTTAGAAGCATCTATGGAACACACCTCAAATTACATTAAGGGAAACTGAAAAGATCACAACATGTAACCGGTTGGCCGCTTTGTTTCGCCGAGGTGGCACTACACGATTGGCTCTGAGCACACAGGTTTGCAGACGATAACCTCGACATCCCAGCCGGTTATGATCATCTGAATCGGATATGCGACAGGTGACCCACTGTTTAGGTCACCTGCGCGGCTCAACAAAGCGGCCAACCGGTTACGTCCGGTAATTGTTTTACTGGAACCGGTCATCAGTGCATAACATGTTCTGTCCAGCTGGCTCGCCCTCACGGGCTCGCCACCTTGACAAAACCGGTTCGGCACCAATAACCTTTCCAATAAAACAATTACCTAATACGTAACCAGTTGGACTTGGAAACACTGCGATCTTGATCGATTAAGGTAGATGAGGATAATGTGGATACCTCCAACTTTGTGGAATCATCCGGCCGATGGATTCAAGCATTACAAGCTTGGGCATGGTAGCAATTGCAAATCACAACCAAAGAATTTGAAATCGTTGAAATTGGAGTTGAGGAAGGTGTTGATCTAGGCTTTGGAATCAAAAATTCTCTACTTTCCAACGTGGTGTTGTAGGGGAGAACTCTTTTATCGTTCAATGTTGTGTAAGTGGACGACATCGTTAGCAGATTCCACATGGGTCATTTGCCAATCAAAACCAAGTTTAATGCTATTATCGGTTGTGTCATGTCTCTAAAGTGGTCACATGTAAGAGAAAATGTTGCCGAATTGTTTTTTCATTATAGAATACCCACAATACAAGTTAGTCGACGCCTCATAGCCACATGTTGCCTCCTAATTTGCCCACCTCGGGCTAGAAAATCGAGCATGACAAAGCTTGGTGGGTAGCACTCCTCATTATGGAGGATGATGGGTGTAGCTCGACTTTTGCGAAGGTGACTAACCCAAATATCATCAAGGCGGCTACTAAATCACCATGTATTACTCACTCACCAAATTAAAGCGATTGCATTGCTGATTATGTGCCAAAAGTAGGTGTCCAATTAAGGAAGCTAATCGAATTAGCCTCGTCTACCATATGCCCAATAATCTCCTAGACATTGCATGCTCTACGCTTTCATATGGGTGAAGTAGATTGGTCTTAAATGGTTACCTTTTTTTAGCCCTTAAAGGATGCATGGTCTCTATATAAAACTCTACACACAATTTATATAGGCCTAACCAACCTCAGCTATCAAGTTTGATATATTTGTGGGTTTGAAGCTTTATATCATTCATTATCTTATGTCCGGTTTTTTTATAAAAAATTTGTTTTAATGTACCCATACTTGACATTGAAGATCAACATACAACATATGTATTTGCTTACAAGGGTACCCCGGGTTACGTATTAGAACTTCAATTTTCAATAACATCAAGGTGTTCAACCGATTCAAAAAGTGCATTTGAAATTAGGTTAATTCTAGATAGGGTCACTTTTGACAAAATTGGTTTTGAATGAAAGTGTGTACCTCAAAACTCAAATACATGTTATCTCTCGGATGCTTAAGGGTGAATCAAACACCCATATTTGAGTAGTACATTGTAAGGTGTGCCTCCAAGAACGGATACCAAAAAGACGTGTGTTCAAAGGAGATTGGACTACCTACTCAAAATATGATAACCATTCCAACCTCGATAATCAACATAACTAGGGGGGGAACTTCATGACCAGGTAATAAGCACGAGTTTCTTCGAAGATCATGAACGAGGTATTCATACGAGCTTCATGAATTACGAAAAAAGCGGTTACGACACCGGTTTGGACTGCTGAACCATCTTGTACTGATTACATGTGTTTCCTTTTCAAGGGAAACTAGGTTAAAGACATTTTCAGATAAAACATATCTTCATTAGACACCTATATTCAAATAATACGTGGTTAGGTATGGCTCCAAGAACAAACGGCTGGGAAGCACAAATGATATGTTGTTATATCCTAGCTTCTCCTAAACGACGATTTGATGTAGTTGCCATGAAACTTTACCCCACATACATATATGTGAGGGCTCCTCAACTTCTTTTCTTTTTGTGTCGGCCCACCTAACTTACAAGCCTGGGATTGAGCTCAAATTGTCAGGTTGTTTGTGTGTGGCAACCTGAAGAGCCCCATGATACCCAAACGTTGTCGCGAGCACTTAATATCTATTTTTTGTAAATCAGCTGCATAGATAAGTACTAGATCTCTACTGCACGGAATGTACCAACACGCTCAGCAAGCACGCACGGAATGTGTGCATCTCGAAGCCCCCCTGCAGGCAGGCGAGGAGGCCTGCGAAGGTCAAATTGGCATTCTCATCAACGAATGTTGGCAGATTTGTAAGCATCATGGAAACCGAAGAAGAAGAAGAAGTAGAAGAGCCTCTTGTCGGTAAGGTAGCTAGATGGGGTCTTAAATGGTTACTTCATTCCCGACTTCGCGTGCTTCTTCTTAGGATATGAATCCGGGGATTAACTAAGGTGGAAATACCATAACCCGTTAACCACCCTCTAGCCGTGTACTAGACCGCTGTCATAATGGTGAAGTGCCATTTCTAAAACCGATCATGGCTCGGCAACAACTTCAATGCGTGTACACTTAGTGTAGTCAATGGGAGTCAGGTGTTAATGTACTCATGAGGTAACTGATTTAGGCGATGTTTTGTATGGAAATGCGGATTACCGTGTTCGGTGTAGGGAGAATCTAGTGAATGAGTAGGGGTTTGGACAACTTTCCACTTTGAAAAATTGTAGCATTTTTTGTATAGGGCAGACAAATATGAAACAACTTGCATTCTTCATGAATCCTTCTCGTCTATCTTGGAAAATTATCTCATGATTGTCAGACCAGATCTTTAATGCGAATCACCTTATTTTCATGGGTTATGGTATTTCTACCTTAGATGGGGTCTTAAATGGTTACTTCATTCCCGACGTCGCGTGCTTCTCCTTAGGATATGAATCCGGGGATTAACTAAGGTAGAAATACCATAACCCGTTAACCACCCTCTAGCCGTGTACTAGACTGCTGTCATAATAGTGAAGTGCCATTTCTAAAATTGATCATGGCTCGGCAGCAACTTCAATGCGTGTACACTTAGTGTAGCCAACGGGAGTCAGGTGTTACTGTACTCATGAGGTAATTGATTTAGGCGATGTATTGTATGGAAATGTGAATTACCGTGTTCGGTTTAGGGAGAATCTAGTGAACGAGTAGGGGTTTGGACAACTTTCCACTTTGAAAAATTGTAGCATTTTTTGTATAGGGCAGACAAATATGAAACAACTTGCATTCTTCATGAATCCTTCTCGTCTGTCTTGGAAAATTATCTCATGATTGTCATACTAGATCTTCAATGCGAATCACCTTATTTTCACGGGTTATGATATTTCTACCTTAGCAAATTCAAATCGAGGTCATAGCCACTTTCTTCATAGTGAGCTCACATGGATATCTTACTTATTCTCAGAGTGAAGATTCTTGTGCTCATTAAATGATCATATAGGTTGCTCTCGTTGTGTTTCCCTTTCCATGTTTGATTGTTGAGTCTAAAATGGTTATCATAATTTGAATGTGTGGTTCAATCTTTTTTCAACACGTACAATTTTTGGTGTTTGTTCTTGGAGCCCCACCAAACCAAATACAACTCAAATGTAGGTAACCAAACCATGCACTAATCATAGTAATGGTAATAATAAAAGCATTTGGATGAGGGTTGTTTACCTTACGTGGCATTGTGGCCTTTGGTGTGGGCACTTCCACCTTTACAAACAATCATGGCCGTTGGATGGCTCATGAATCTTTTCATCGAGTGGAAAAATGTAGACTGTCATTCCAAGTTTTAGAGTTGGAGCTTAGATGCAAAAAGCTAGAAGAGTTCAAAAAGCTAGAAGATTCTCTTTTCTAAAAGATTACTTAAAGTTCTCTCATTGGCATGTGCACTTTTGAACCTAGAATGGTTATTCAATTTCGTGCACAAAGTCTGATCCCATTTAACTTTTGTCCTTTTGGTGTGCGTTCTCAACTACAAAACTTGGCATATATATATGACTCTAACATAGGTGTCCAATCAATAAGAGCAACCACTAAAGTCCCACAAACCCTTACTACCATGTGTTGATAGATGAGTAGTTGATGATCAATTTCAAAACAACTCTACATGAAGCATACATTTTGAGTAAATCGAAGTCTATAGTTGTTACATTTTTGGGGAATCTTTTGTTTTGTTTTGTTTTGATTGATATTGAGAACATGTACAAAAATAAAGGGTTGCAAGAGTCATTTGTGAAGAATTTCTTTCAAACAAAATTTTTAAAGAAAAAAATTGGTGTCCAACTGTTGGAAATAAGGGTCTCAATACCAAGACCCTTATTTCGATTTCTTGGGCATTAATTTGAAACCCTAGGATGCACAATAAGAGTCATTTATGAGGGATTTTAAGGATTGACCATAACAAACATCAAGAAGATTACACCACAATGCATGGGTACGATAGGAGATGTTGAAATTTTGATGGTTTTTATAATGATATGCAATTTGAAGATGCCACGCAATAGTTAGTGTGCCCACACAACCACCATGGAGGTCCGTGAATTCAATTGCCTTTTTGATTAATGTGGCAATACAAGAATGCAATGCAAAAAGGATGTCAAAACAAAAATAATATATCATTAGAGTTTGGTGTTTGCATTCTCGTGCCGTCATGAAGGATGGTTTGCACAAACTTTCAAGGTGGTTGGGATTTAAATTGGCACTTTTGTTATTGACAATGTATTGGTCAGATGCATCTAGTGGGATGAAATAACAACCGATTGCAATGCCCACGGGATAAGATAATGTATGTAAAAAGGAGTTGAACCCATTGGTATACAAAACATGTTTCTTGGTTATTTATTGTGTATGTGGTTGTTGGTCAAGGCCCCACATTCTTTAAGGGTTAAGAGAGTAGAAGATAGATGACTCCACCTTTGTCACCAATGTGACTTATGGTGATGCTTCAACCTCAAGTAGGTCTAAGTCTATATGTAATCCCGAAACATGCACCACAAGTATCAGACCACTATGAGCCCAAAATGAGTGCTCATATTTGTTTTATGTTTAGAATCTACTTAGAATTGCATTTGGAGTGTTATTGAAACAATCAAAAGTATAAAAAGAGTGAGGCTTGGTGTGGATTTATGTTTAGGCTTTAAGCCATTTTGTGTGGTTAAGAAGAAGCTTAGTGATATTAGGGAGTGTGGTGATTAAGTGAGTAGTGGTTGACGAAGCAAGAGGAAGGTCCTTGGGCTTAAATGTTTGAATTAGAACATGCTCTTGTTGGTTAAAGGGTGAAGGATTAGTGGATAGGATAAGGTCCTACTAAGTAGGGGAAGGTTGAAGGGCTTGTGGCCTTGGGTGGCCTCCCCTCCTCCTCCTCTTCTCTCTTCATTCACTACTCTTACTCTCTCTCTCTCTCTCTCTCCCCTTCCTCTCTAGGATTTTGAGCTCTTGGAGTTAGAAAAAGTGTGTACTTAGTAAGGGGGTATTAGGAAAATTAGTGGAATTAGGAGGAAGATTAGGTAGTGGGCTTGGGGAAATTAGTGAGATTAGGTAGAGGATTAGTGTTGGATTAATGTGGGAAGGCTGCTGGATTAAGGTTTTAGAGGCTGCTGGTTACTATCTCGGAAGGTTGTTGGTTTACTGTTGCAGAAGACTGCTGGACTAAGGTTTTAGAGGCTGTTGGTTACTGTCTCGGAAGGCTGCGGGTTTACTGTCGCAGAAGACTGCTGGATTAAGGTTTTAGAGGCTGCTGGTTACTGTTTCGGAAGGCTACTGGAATTACTGTGCGGAAGGCTGTTGGACTAAGGTTTTAGAGGCTGCTGGTTTACTGTCGCAGAAGACTGCTGGATTAAGGTTTTAGAGGCTGTTGGTTACTGTCTCGGAAGGCTGCGGGTTTACTGTCGCAGAAGACTGCTGGATTAAGGTTTTAGAGGCTGCTGGTTACTGTTTCGGAAGGCTACTGGAATTACTGTGCGGAAGGCTGTTGGACTAAGGTTTTAGAGGCTGCTGGTTTACTGTCGCAGAAGACTGCTGGATTAAGGTTTTAGAGGCTGCTGGTTACTGTCTCGGAAGGCTGCTGGAATTACTGTGCGGAAGGATGTTGGACTAAGGTTTTAAAGACTGTTGGGATTACTGTCTCAGAAGACTGCCGGATTAAGGTTTTAGAGGCTGCTGGTTTACTGTCTCAGAAGACTGCTGGATTAAGGTTTTAGAGGCTGCTGGAATTACTGTGCGGAAGACTGCCGGATTAAGGTTTTAGAGGCTGCTGGAATTACTGTGCGGAAGGCTGCTGGATTAAGGTTTTAGAGGCTGCTGGCTTACCGTTCGGGATGCCACTGGATTTACTTAAATGCTAAGCCTTGAATGATTGGGGTATGCGACTAAGGGAGAACCGTAGTGATATAAAAAAAGGGGATCCCGTGGTGTTATATTAGACTCGGGAGAGTTAGTTAATTAGGTTGTTACTTAGCATTACTTTAGATAATTAGTTGTTAGCAAGATAGGAGAACATGAGGGTATAATTGTGATAATTGATAAGAGCGTTTGTCAACGCTTGTAATATTATCGTGGAATGGATTGGTGTGCACTAATTGATGGGAAATGTCATGGGTTCTCACGAGTTTGGTCAAATGGAGTTGTGGAAATATGAATGTGATATCCATTCCCTCACCCGGACTAGGATGCTTAAGGGTGGGCGGTTTGGCCTCACAACCACCCCCAAACAAAACTACATGTTTTCGAGGGTGTTCCTCTTTAACAATGTGGAAAAGCAAGCGTGCACCTATCTCCCCTAAGGACAAACCCCTAGGGTTCCACGTGGTATATTGAAAACGCCCAATTCACCTCGATACCCAAACTAAAATTCGGTGGACCATAGGTGGTAAGGTGCACCATAACTCAATCGCTAGGAAGGTCACCCATTTGAGTGCTACTCTAGCCTTAGCCAACTTACATAACTTCAAAGTTCCCATGAAATTCAACAAGTCTCAACTTACGTACAATTCAAAACACAGATTGAGCGATTCAACACACATCTTACACAACATGTGTCGATTTGACACAAATATTACAAGCCTTAGGTTGCAAGTGTAAAATGGGTCATGTCAAATGGACCCCGACTTTCTAGTAGTGCATGAACGTCAACCTAAAAGTCAGTATAATACATGAAACAAATGGATCTCCTCATATGACAAAAGTAGATAGATATAAATGCAGTGTTGTTGGCTCCACTATGAAACAAGGATGAACAATGATACCAGGGCCACACCGGTAACCCCAACAGCTCCAATAGACAGAATCACCAACCCTACGTATTCTCCGGGAATACAGGGTTGGGATTTCAGATGGCTGGAGCTACTGGAGTGGCTGGAAGAAGGCGGGTAGCCTGCAACCAACAGCTCCAGCCATCTGAAATCCCAGCCCTGTATTCCCGGAGAATATGTAGGGCTGGTGTTTATGGCTGGGCCTACCAGTGTGGCCCTGGTATGAGCCTCTTCATCCGCAGGCTACTGGGACAAAATTCCCAAGTACTTGGTAAAAGGATATCGGATGGTAAAGAAAAGCAGCTTGAAGCAGCTTCTCATGCAAAGGTCACTTCCTTTTAGCAGGTTCAACTCTCCTTCAGTTTTTAAGAGCTGGAAAGGAAAAGGGAGAGCAGAATGCCCCCCCTCCTGTTCACTGAGTGTCGAATTCCATAATGAAAGGTCCTTTCAGCGATGCCTCATCATCATGACCGAACTTGGTGTTCCATGTTACGGATTTATGGGCCGCATGCAATAATCTGGCACCGGTGTTGCAAGGGACACTCTTAGTTCACCGTATATAATAATAGTTCACCATTTGTTAGTGTTACTTTTTGTGCCGAATGGGTCAAGCTAGTTCTAAGATTACACTGAGGGTCGGTTTACACTATGGACCATGAAGTTGGACCAGGGCTCTGCAAGGCATCTGATTGGCTGTTGAAGTTGTCCCGGGACAACTTCGGTTTACAATAAGAAAAAAATGTCACGTGGACCATGAAGGCCGAGGTCCCCAAAATGCAATTTTTAAGGCCTAATAAATGCATTGACATGGTCCAACGAGTTTTGCGGTGAGAGAGGCAAGAGAGGTGGGTCTAGTAGGGAAAGGCAAGAGCCCATGGCAAAGAAATGACATTTTAATAAATTTTTTATGAATCTACCCTCTATGTACCTTAATCATATCATAGCCCATGAGTTCACTAACTTGCCCTACCCTTTAAACCGGCTCCCACGTGTCACACCAAACAACGTAGGACATCTAAAACTCAAGAATTTGAGTGCAGATTTGTTTTTTTGCTCTACCAACTTCAATATTTGGAATTTGGGGGCCTGTAATATACCGTTGGAAAGGTCTTGAAAATACCTTTCCAACGGTATATTAAAAGCCCCAAAAACTTTAAAATTACAGTCTCAAAACGAAAAAGAAAAATCTGTAGTCATTTAGTGGCTGTAGATCAGGGTGGTCAAAAGAACCGCAATGGGAATTCTTCTAACAATAATTATCAAAGAAATGAACTTTAGTGTTGAGCAAGGTAGGGTGGTATTAACACTAAATATAATCAAACACTAATTATCCTATTTAGTGCAGTGACAACACAAGGTACATGTTAAATGTAAATTACATTGAACATGTACAAATTAAATCGCTCATTTTTTTGTGTAAAAATTGATGTGAGAAGATTTGCAAGCCACATCTTTGACACATTTAACAAGAAGTGAAGACAAGTGAAGCTCAAGAGAAGACAAGAGAATGGTCAAACTTTATTTATTTTTTCAAAATTGCCCTTTTTGGGCATGTATTAAAAAAATCAACACCTTCACTTTTTGGTGCATGGTCATTCTTCTTGGTCCACATTCGGTTTACACCTAGTGAGGGGCCCAAGGCTCTCAAAACTAATTTTTTATGAAGTCGGACCATGGAAGTTGGGCCATGAACTCGGACCATTGACAAAGGCCATCTTCTATGGTCCGACTTCATGGTCCATAGTGTAAACCGGCCCTGATTATCCCAATTAGTGAGGGAGGGCTAATGGTGCGCGTGGGGAAATTAGTGAAGGTGATACTACATTTCTTCACGCTATGAAATTAGTGTCACCAAAAGATCCATGAAGCATCATTCATCCCATCACTATTCACAATAGCAACATTCACTAATCATTTTGACACTATTCACTGACAAGCATGTATTTGCATACAATGTTTGTCTTTCATTCTACAAGAATCCCATGAGCACGCACTAATTCTCTTCAAGTGTACGGTGAACGAGCGTGTATTCATGTATTTAGTATCACTGAACACAAATTTCAACCCTCGCTAGTTTTGGGACTTGGCAAAATAGTGTGTGTTTCGAGAGTTAGTACCACACACATGAATTGGGATACTATGTGTAGATTTCTCTTTTCATAATCCAAAATCAAACAAAGGGTCCTCACCCTGCCACAACGCCCGAATTAGCGTGATTGGTACCACTTAGAGCATCACCACCCATCCTCAAAAACAGATGACCTCAACTTATATTGTGAGAGGCGGCTTGCAAAAGTGCCCCACCCATCCTGCAAAATGGATGATTTGTTGGTAGGGCCGGCTTGGAAGTTGAGGTTGGCTTGCAAATTGGGGTCATTTTGCAAGTCGGAGTTCCGCCCCCAAAACAAAAAAGGAGCCCCCTAAACAACAAAGGACAAACTCCATATTCCTCTCCGATTTCCAAGGTGCCAATGAGATTCATCTTGCTTTTGTTTCTTCCTTGTTTTATCACCTTATATACAAGTCATGGGTGGGTCACCCGGCTTGCAAACCGAGTGACTTGAACTTATTGTGAGGATGATCCACCTTGCATTTTGTAGGATGGGTGGTGATGTTCTTAATGCTATCCAAATTGTTCATAGTTTTCAAAGCGGGCCACAATTTTACGGCAATATTCAGTCTCCAAACAATTAATATATGCAAATTGGATTCCTCCGTTGTTTTTGTGATGTTGTTGTAGGACATAGTAACTCCAAGCGAAATCTTGTGCTCCAGTTTTGCTGAATCACAAAATATGCATAGTTTCTTCTTATAATTATGTTGAATGTTTCAGTTGTCATGTGGCATATCGTGATTACGGTAGTTCGGCCACACAAAAGCTAATGTTGGGGGTCTTTAATGTGAGAAGTAATTTTAGTGGGTCCTCCACCCCTACTCCCTACGTTCTAGACTTGAGATTCCCACCGAGACTTATACATGTGGCGGTTGAAAAGACATTCTCACATTGTAGGGTGTAGGGTTTAGGGTTTAGGGTAGGTTCTTTGTGGCTTAAGGGTCGGTTGTCCTTTCTTAACACCCATGTGGAAATTGCTTCATGTACAACATACTATTATTAAGCAGGCCAAAGGTCGATACATACATCACTTTACAGTGTTATGAAGATTTTCAAACATGGTGAAATGTTTCAGAGAGGTAGGAAGGATTTCTCATTGATTTGACCGCAATACCAAAGATCGAATAACCACTTGTGAATTAACATCTTCACTTGGTAAGAAAATAAAATTAATAGTTAAAATATATAGCATTGTGTAATTCCAAAAAGTAAGTGACACTAGGTATGATATTTAGTGTAGTATTTCCAAGACCAACCGGTTACATGTTGACATTATTTATTTACCTTTATTAATTTTATGAGGGAATATTTTGTGAATTTCTTTACATGGAGCGTTAATTTTTCCAAAAGTCTTGTTTTTGAACTGGTTATTTTTCAAACTCAATCGGTTCATCCATAATTAAGAGTCCATTCTCCATGTTCATTGGCATAAAATTTGAGGCATGATAAAATAATGAGTATTGAAGAGCTATACCCAAGATACCCTTTAACCTCCCTAATATCTCCCAGTGCACGTGATGTTAAGGAGGTTTGCAGTGTTAACATGGATGTGTGAAATAAAGAATCAGTGTTGCGTGTGACATTATTTATTAAGACAAAGTCAACCTTGCAACAATAACAATAATGACAACGTGATGCATGCGAATGTGTGGTTTGAATTCATTGGTGGATTATTTGTATTTTAGTCATAGTTTTGAAAACTTCAATAAAATACAAATTTGTAACAAAGCATGTGCCATAACTCAAAAAAAAAGAAAAACGTTTGTATCACATCCACAGACAAAGCTTTTTTTTGCACTTTTCTATTAATACAAACATTTAACACGTCCCAATACCTAAACTCTAGCATGTGAAGAATCACCATTGGTCATAATTAGCTCCACTTTCTCATATCAATGAGACAAAACTCGAGAAAATTACTGGAACTGGCAAGAGCCTTTGCCGAGCACTTTGCTATGCTAAAAGCTTGGGAACTGATTGCGATTTCATAAGTGGCAGTTGTTCAAGGGACGGGTATAATCCATGTGGGCCATCTAGAGTCACACACCTCACTGGACACATATTGATTGCATGGTATATGGCAAGGCTTGACGTGGAGAACTGACACCAAAAAAAACAAAACAAACATCTAGTGATGGCATTGGACCATGTGCTCACAGTGCATTAATCAATCTAGGGTTACTAGTTAACAATGATGTTTGGAAAAGCTTATGTGATAAATGTGTAAGAGAGACAGATCACTTTCCACAATTCGTTTCTTTTGCATCCCAGCCATCTCTGGTTTTGAAACTTGAATTGACAATCTTGAATCTGTGCGGTTGAAAATTGCTAACTAGATGAGACCCTTTCCCATCGGATCCAAGGGTCAAAACGTTACGTGAAGTTAAAAGTGGCCCACAAACGGGATCGCAAACATTACCCGGCTCGGGGTTCGTTCAAGCATCTACGTAAACTCATCCATCCATCAATCCATCGCGGATGAAGGAGCACTACTACCACTAAACAAAATATGATATTTAGCGCTTGATTATATTTAGTGTTGTTACCACCCTACCATGCTCAACAATTAGTGTTGGACGTAAATGTGCCACTATCTTCCCTACTGCCACCTCCCTTATTATATCCTTTTCTTTTTTCATATCCTTACCAACACTAAATTCAAACATGTAGCTTCCACATATTACCATAGTTGATATTGGGTGTTTGAGTTTACATTTAATGTTACTTACTTTCATAGAAACCTTATTGATATTTAGTGTATGCGTTCGTATTTAGTGTTTCAAACACTAAATATCATATTTAGTGTACCTAGTACAAACAAGTCCCCTCCACGTCGGGAGTCGGCTCATCCTAAATCACACCCACCAAGATCCTCGTTACTCACGATTACTCAAGATCGGTGTCGGTGATGATAGTCGAATTCGTCTTCAAAATGCTCATCCTCCCGGGCCATATCCAATTGATGCGTTTCCATAGATCGCGACAAATCACACCCACCAAGATCCTCGTTACTCACGATTACTCAAGATCGGTGTCGGTGATAGTTGAATTCGTCTTCAAAATGCTCATCCTCCCGGGCCATATCCAATTGATGCGTTTCCATAGATCGCGACGCTCGCTCGCTCATTCATGCATGGTAGCATCTTCACTTTTGACGTCGCGTAACTTCCGCGTCTCATCGACGACAACTCCTCCCCATGATTCTTGACCGCATTGCGACACTAATGAGCCTTTGTGAGGGCTGCTATCTATGCTAGAGTGCGTCTCCGGGACGGAACAATTTTCGGCCCAATGGTTCTGTGGAGTTGGGAGTGGCCACAAGAGCTTATCGGCCCTGGTTAAGGCGCCTCCTGCTGCCGACTGGCGCCGGCCCCGGCTTATGCACAATAATAATAAAGCCACGCTCCCAGCAAGCAGAGGACGTAAATCCTTCAATGCCCCTGCCCCGTTTTTGAAGAGGAAACCCCTTTTAAGTGCAGGCTGCTTCGTCGGCCCCCGTTCGAACACATCACCCAAGTATGGTGATGTATTAATTTGTACCGGTGCTGTTCCCGGTCCAAGATGGAACACATCACTCAGGGTGTAAGGTGAAGTCTGGGCATGCGCTCCACTTGGGAACGAGGCCAAAAGGTGACGGGTCGCACACACAGACATGGAAACTCCACCAGCACCCAACCCCTTTCCCACACACACGCTCTGCCTTGACCCACGCTTTTTCGCCGAATTTACTCCCGCTTTCCTGCAAACCTAACTTCTTGTAAATCAAGTGAGGTGACGCCACTCCCCCCCCCCCCCCCCCCCCCCCTGCGGCCGAATTATTGTTAAGTAGTATCATATGCTCTCCACATAACCCATGCCTCCGGGTTCTTGCAGACTGCAGGTGACATGTAACATGATCTCATCGAGTTAAAGGACATTGTGGTGGATTCGATTTGGTGTGGCTAGCTAATTACCACTTGCTGTGGCACATGGGCGATCGTCGACGTAAAGGGCGACAGAGAAAAGAGGGCGATTGTTGACAAAAGGTGATCATCATCAAGTAATTAAGTCTGTGGTTGAGTTGGTTTCCAGGCACCCGAAAATTGAACCTATTGAACACTAATCACAAGGATCACGGGTTCTTTCTCACCACAATGTAGATCATGGGTATCCACATCCATCGCTTGTTGTGGAACATGGGCAATCATCAACGTAAAGGGCGATTATTGATAGAGAAAAAGAGGGCGATTGTTGACAAAAGGTGGTCATCATCAAGTAATTAAGTCCGTGGTTGGTTGGTTAATTTCCAGGCACCCGAAAATTGAACCTTCTGAACACTAATCACAAGGATCACGGATTCTTTCTCACTACAATGTAGATCTTGGGTATCCACATCTATCGGTGTAATAGATTTGGACACCTGAAATCTATCCCGGAGTGGCAATTTGCAATGACCCATGATCCTTTTAGTGTAAACAATTGTGTGAGTTACGAACGACATGCAAGAACTTAATGATGTGGCAGTAGCAAAGGAGGGGAGGTCAGACACAAGGTTCTTGTCCGTGTGTGTCCCCAAGCGGCTGCATGGGGGAGCCTCGTTCTTGAAATATACAAAGGTAGTGTTGGTCATCTCGAATCTCGATGATGTGTCATGCCCTTATTGGATACAAGCATGTCAATTATAAACCATAGAGTGACCCGATGAGAGCTTGTTGATGTGTCGCGTCCTCATCGAGCACAAGCATGTCGAATATGGATCATAATATCTGGTTTTCGTGAGATGATCAATGTTGTGCCTAATATTGTACATGTGCCACTTGTAACATGGCTCCTCGCATGCAATATGTAGTAAGTAGCATGCCATCCTCATGGCATGGTCATCACTACGTTTGATGTCGTACATGTTTCCCCATGCTACAAGCCATGGGATTCCTTGTGCTATTACCGTGTCATTCCCACAACTCGGTAAGTAGCACGAGGATTATTCGTTGTAGCAGTGCTCCTCGTGTATAACATCTAGTTCGGAGAGGGGTCCAATCACGATAAGGCGTCCCAAAATTGTGTCACGCGTCACCCTTTTTTCATAATCATTGACACTCCTTTGAGTTATTAGCAAGTTTGTTATTTTGAACTTTGCATAGGTTTATAGTCGAGATTTAGCACAATCATAGAATTGTCATCATAGAATTGTTAAATCAACCACATAGTTTTGCTAAAACGACCACAAAAGCACGTTGCGCACTCACATGACGAGTCAAAGTTTGATTTTTCCATCGCATACATGAAGAGGAGCAAGGTATTAGCTCTATGTTAGAATTGATAAACATAGCCAACTTGGATGACAAGTCAAAGCATGGTCGACACCTTACATATTGACTATGGTCGTTTGAACCAATGTGTGTTCAGTTTAGTAATCCCCTTTATTTAGTGCTTTGTACTTCCAATTGGCATTGTTGCCTCAAACGTGAGTCTTTAGTGAAATGCAAGGACTTCTTTCTACTACTCAGTCCTTAGTGGCACGCCTTATCATTGTTGAGCATTCCTCCAACATGGTTTGAAAATGTCGGGTGCTATTTAAAAGAGTGTCTAAACACTGACATGAGTTTCGGGTCGATGAATGCAAGTGTTATTTGGTTATTTTTCTTAAACAAACACCTATATTTGATTGGTGTGTGGTTAGGTGAGGATCAAAACCAAACACCATAAATACACATGTTTAAAATAGATTGGACTCCATCCTCAATTAATTTTACCCCATAGTGAACACAATTGAAAGGACCTATGTGTTCAATCGAGAAATCAACAAACATTCACTTTCGATAATCGTAACCGACTAAATAGGGTCCAAGGTCCGATCTTTGAGGATGCTTCATCATAGATGTGTTAATGCAACACAGGTTGTGCTGTGTATATTCCACTCGGTAGAAGTTGGAGAACCGAATGACACCCGCATACCTCACATGTCATCGAGTCGCTACACTCAATATCCAAATTAGTGTGTGTTACTATGTGGACCTACGCAATGCACTAACATCTTAGTACTCGGGAGTTCAATTCTCACGAACGAAAGTTCAGTAGGTTGTTCGGACATCACAGAACACAAATGACTTTGCTTGGTAAAATATTGCAATCTCTCATAAAGTAGTGCATAATTCCAAACAGTAACACACACGAATTGGGATATTCAGTGTAGTGAAGTACACAGTGGAGTCCGAAGATCATCAAATCATCAGTGGTACTGCACACAGCGATGGATCACAATTAAAGGCTCCGGAGTCGTTCCATGGTTGGTCGGAAGCAGGAAAAAAACCCTCGAAACAACCACATCATACGTATAGATCCACAACAACCCGGCTGCAGGTAGCCAATGATGTCAATGGTGAGGTAAAACTGACAAGAGGATGTTGCTGAGGAAAACCATGACCACAGACAGAGAGAGAGAGAGAGAGAGAGAGAGAGAGAGAGAGAGATCTTACACTGCAGTGGGCAGAGAGACATTACTGGCCCAGTGAGGCAGGCAGTCTAACAACTTGCAGTAAGTGGAGGTTGAATGTCCGTGCTCTAGAACACTGGCTTTCATTCCTTCCGACCCGTGTGTCCATCTCAGCTGTCCAGCTTGGCAGATTGCACGCGCCACATCACCCACCACCCGTCCTGGGGACTACAGTAACCTCCTAGTTGACAACGGTTGTGTGACAAAGAAGCTTGATGAGTACCCGACCAGTGCTGCTGGCACAGCCCTCGTATGCAATGCTTGATGACGAGTCCTGCTGCTGTACATATGGTAAACAAGGTAGGCACATGCGTACACCCATCGCTTCAAGCAGGGAGTGTATCTGATAACCGCTGATATTGCATACAGATGTAGATGTTTCTTGTGGGAATTTGGAATGGGATTCCAACACACCGAAGTATGTCTTATTTGAGTAATGTATGCAAAAGTTGTACGGGTTTGAAGTTTTAAGTGATAGATCACTCAAAGCCAGCACATGAGAGCCTACTGTGAAGGTGGTGGACATTCTCGAAATCAACGTGTGTTTGTATTAGCACCCTCTATCTTACGACAATGAACCCCTTTCATGAGCATCTGAACGCAACTATTTTTATTGTTATGTTACGTCGATTTGTTTGTAAGCGGCTTGTGAGGATTGAAAGGGGATTTCAACACATCTTAGCGTGTAGTTTATGAGCACGCATGAACAACCTTTGTATTTTCAAGGAATTGTTCATAAGTGTGTCTAAAACAAACCCTAGTCATGCCCTCTAGGCTCTCATGTTCAAACCACGCTCATTTAGAGGAAAAACTTGTGGGCAGGGGTTAGGTAAGGGTCACAATTATGTGTAGTTTTCATATATTAAAAGCACCTCCACCCAAGAATGTCCACATGCCACTACAAATGCCTAGGTGGAGGGATCTTTTAACGGATATTTAAGTAAGATGGGACTAAGTCCATGTCTAGAATTATAACATGATGCTAATTATTTCATTGTAGGATCCCACAATAAAACTGTATGGTAGGATCCTATAATAGAACATGTAGAGTTAATTATGATAATATTATAGCATTCTTAATCATATATTTCATTACTTATCATTTACTTATAATTCACATTAAGAATAGACATTTGATCATTTCCATCATATTTTAACTTTAGAAAAATTAAGGCTTTAATAAGGATACACTAATCTCCCATAAAAATTATGTGCATTGGAAGTATATCTATGGATCCACCCACAAAATTGAAACAACCCAAAAGTCCGTATTTTGAGAATATGTCCATATTTACTTAAATGCAAGTTCTTTGTGAGACAAGTGAGGAGTCTTGCAAGCGGAGTACCACCACAACCTCGCTATTGTAGAGGGGAGGCCTCCATATTAAAATAAAGATAATATACTCGAGCAATGGGCTCTAACCATCCCAAACCTCTTGTTCATTTCTCTCTACATCATACATCTAAGCTTTCAAGGATCCTTATGATGCATGGAAAGCCCTGAAAGCTCGAGCATCGTGTCCTTCCCATATGTAGTGTTTCTCAAAATTTTGGTTTAGATTCGAATTTAACGAATTCTAATGACATCAAGAAATAGCATCCAATACAAGTTAAAGAGTGTTTTATGAGGATTGTCTATGAACACCTAAACTTTTCAAGAATAGATGTGCCTTACCATCATCCCCTAGAATTTGCAGGATAAAGGTTTTTGAGGCCTTTGATCCTCCTCGATGGTACACTAAAGTGTTGTTGCACCTAAGCATTCAATTTATTGGCCCAAGTGGTGAGATGCCAATGTAGAAGCCCTAATGTATGCACTCCAACTCCACATGCTTATCTAGTCGTAGGAATAGCAAACTAGTAGTGTCAAGATGAAGAACTCATTTTCTTAGTATATTCACTCTTAAATGAGTGAAATTTTTGTGTGATTGGAGTTTTTATGCTCATGGGATCTCCAATGGAAGTGTATATTCCCTTAATCTACAAAGCAAACATGTTAAGCAACCCATTTCAAGGTTCACATGTGCTCAGAATGACATTTTATTGTGTCTACACACGTGTTAGATGATGATTCTAAATAAAACCTACCACATTCAAACAAGCGAGTGTGTTTTTTGAGTCTTTGTATTTGAGACACTTGTGATGTGTATGGAAGTGATCCTAACCGGGTTGCAAGTACCATCATTGTAGTCATTTTTGGTCATACTTACAAAACAAGAGCCTATCTTTAAAAAAACACTTCATCCAAGCTTCATATGTGAAATCACAAAACTATAATGTGACCAACCTATTATCAAAGTCCACTTATGACCCCAAACTACATTGATATGTCCAATTAGGTTGCCTTTGCAATAGGTTGCCTCTAGACTCAAGAAAATTACTTTGTTTGAAAATTAAATCACAAATTTTCACAACTTTGTTTATTCATATGTATAAAACTACAATAAAACATAATTTGTGAAATATGTTGTTTTTGTAATAATTATTAAAATCCACGTGGAATGTCGATATATTAGTGTGGGGCCAACCTAATTCTACAAATCAATGTAGCCAACCACTTGAGACAAGTGACCATATAAGGCACACGTATCTTAGTGCAACATTTCAGCAAGTGTCAAGGTAACATAATTGACTTGTCACCAAGGCTATCTTCAAAAGAAGAAGAAAATTATTACTAGCATATTAAATATGCATCCAACTGTTATATTTGAAGGGCCCACTGAACGAGCACTAAGTGTTGAGTAATGTTATGTCCTTGGAACTTAGCTCATGGCATTCTAGTCTATCCGTTAAATACAGTACACAACTTGAGTGCTCCCCAAAAATGGGGAAACCCATAATTAAAGGCCAAGTGTATTTTCTACAAATCTTTCTATACACACCAATACAAGATCGTCTTCTACTTCTTAACCCTTTATTTCCATACAGTCAACCATATCTTGCAACCAAAATTTCACCACTAATTTATAACAACTCTTTCTCTCTGTTGATTTTCATGGGAAAACGAACATACCAACACATTTCCTTCAATGTTTTCATATTTTCAATAATAGGAGTTTAATAAATGAACAACTTGAAGTCATACATTGAAACATAGAAAATTTGACAATTATAAAATCTTCAGAAACTATGTGACATATCTATGACAAATTCGGGTAAAGTCAAATATGGCTATAACATCTAAATATGAAACGTTAGTACAAAAATATGCAACATTGTCAACTATACTATATTGCATATGCAGTAAAGAACTCAAATTTGAGAAACTTTCATGTTTTAAAAGCATAATGAACGTTAATAACTTCATTTAATTAGTTTAGTTCAGAAACGATTGAAATAATCATCAAGGTGCAAATCACGTTTAACCAAGGAAAAGCATGAGGGGCTCCTTAGTCAATTAAGGATTAATTGTTTGGATAAAGTGGCCACACAGGAGCCATATAGTGATCTTTTCGTTTCAGTTTTTAAAGATATTTTCGTCTCATTTTGCCACTAGGAAGTGAACTTGAGCTCTCTTTTTATCTATCATTAGAAACCTTTCCCATGACTTGAAGTGGAAGTCTGAAATATGATGATGATTTGGTTGTATATATTGTTGTTGGGTTGTTGAGGTGGTTAAACCCAAGGACTTAGCTTGGATTCCCATGTGAACTTTGAGACTAACATATAAAGGTCCAATTGGCCCATTATGGGCCTTGAAATCTCGGGGGGGGGGGGGGGGGCAGTGTGTTAAAAAGTTAAGGATATAGGTGCGAACAACCACTATTTTATAGGGGGGTATTACTTTCAATTCTCTTTTTTTTTTTCACATGCTATCATTATGTAAATTTCTACTTTGGGTTAATAGAAAAATGGCTTGCATTACTTATAATTCCAAATTACCTATTATTCCATACCCTATAGTACTTTAAAGATGTCCAATGCCATTTTTGATACCCTATATTACTCTTAAGCCCAATTATAATTTTTTGCTCCCATGTTTTTAAAATACCCTATCATTTGTTCGCACGTATATTGCTACTCCAACCAATGACTACCCCCCCCCCCAAGCTTGAAATGTTGTATGAAGGTGTTTGTAGTTTTCTTTTAAACAAATAAAGTTATAGAATTGAGTTAATTGAGCTCATATAAATGGCATGGAATCAATGCATATTAAATTTAACCTTATCAATAATGTCACATATGACCATATTTTCACGTCCACTTTGTAATGGGTTGTGTCATGTTGGATTTAAGTCTCATAGATATCTCATAGATTATGGAGAGACCAAGTGAATGTTGACTTTAAGACATATGAGCAGGCCTTTCTTTTACAATTTAGAAAAATAAGGTATCATGACCACCACTATCGATTTGGTGAAGGCTACTTGATGAAGGTATTTTTGTGAGACTAAATGGAAGGCTCTAGTAAAAATTCTAGGAGTGTCATATTGCACCTCTAGGAAATTGTTGGGAAGACTATGTGGCTACAATTTTTTTTTGTATGTGGTATGGGGGTGGCTCCCACCACTTCTTGGACTTTGCAATATGGCCCCTTCCTCTTCAATAAAAAAAATGTTGGTTTTACATATGGGGGCAACATAGCTAGTTGGTTCCAATCTAAATTTTGACCCCCAAAAAATAATTTAAAAATAATAATAACTAAAATGCCAAACACAATCCAATTATACACACGAGTTACATTGTACAAACACAACATTGTCACCTTGCAACAAAATGGGCCAAAAAAAAGAGTTGCATTATTGAATGCTTTACTTAAGAGGTCAAAATTGTGCAATTTTTGCATGACTCAAAGTTATTCAACTTCTACAAACACGAGGTTGAAGGTTGGTCTCCATGGATTGTTCGTGTGTCTTGCATATTCACCTACTACACACCATACCTCATACGCTCTACGGAACCCATCCATATGTCAAAAGTGTCGTCATATGGAAAATCTTTCAAGGTAAAAAAACTTTTGAGAGTACATGCTACTACCAATGGGAGGTGCTCATCAAGGGAGTTACTGGGCTTGTTCTTCAAGAAGCTCAAGCTAGAGAAGACATCTCTCATCTTCTACACTCCCTAGGACATTGACAAAAGCAATATTTGCAAGCTTCACATACTTTGCAATGGAGTGGGTTAAGAGGCGGCTAGCATTCACTGTCCTGTACAACCAAGTCAAAGAGTTCAAACCAAAGGTAGCAACAATTGTTATCTTGCTATTTTTTTCATGGCCATCATGAACATGCCCTACTTTGAATCGAGCTCCCAACAATCTAACAAAGGCATGAAGTGCTTCATCCCATTCCCCACCTTCATTGACTTCAACTCAATGGGAATCCTTCAAGATATCTAGGTGTTCCCCAAAAGATTCCATGCACCCCTTTTGCATTGGGGGTATACAACACCTAAAACATCAAGGACCAATTGTTGTGGGAAACGAGCATCCAACTCATCGATGAGTTGTGTGGCTGCACATGCAAGACACAAAACCACAACATATTCAACAAGGACGCTTATAAATAAGACATTCGTAATACGTATGAAAACAATTAGGTGGATCAAGCATTGCATGTGTACAACTATGTACATGTGCTCTCTAACTTCATTTGTGCAACCAAGTCTAGCCACATCTCTTGATTTGCCACAACGGGTCATCCATTTCATCCTTCATGTGCACTCCCTACAAATTGCGTCCATTCACAATGAATGCAAGGTCAGAGCATCCGCACCCCTGCTCTCTATACCCGGCCGCAATGATTTTTGGCGGGCCTGGGCATGAAGGACCCCCCCACCGCAACCCAGTCAACGGCTCTTTGAAGAGCGGGCTCGTCAAAATACTCCCCTGTCGCACCATTTTGCAAAGTTTGTGAGATTTCTGGGCGTGCCCAAAAGCCGGGTGTTTTTTGGGAGATTTTGTTCTATTTTTTTTAAGCATTGTTTGAAGTTTTTTTGGGCGCGATGGCAGGTCGTGGGCATCCGCAGTCGGTGCAGCGAGGTCGTGGTCGTGGTGGTGTGGAGCGAGGACGTGATCCTCCTGCAGCAGAAGACTTCCACATTGGGGTTCCTGGTTCGCAACAATACGCTGAAGTCGAGTTCAAAGGTGTGCAGCGAGGGAGGCCGGCGCCGCGAGTAGATTTCTCTCATGATCAGTCTCGGCGAGTTGGTTGCGGGCGTAGCTGGGGAGCTTCATTGCGGGCATCAGGTCCACATGTTCGTGATTGTGGACCGGGTGGAGCTGTAACATTGGTGGAGGTCAATGATCGAGCCACAGCAGCAACTTGGCAAGATTCGACCGGGCCAACAGGCCCTCAATCACAAGTGAGTGATCACTCCAATTTAGTGGATTCGGTAGAGGGAATGAGAATTGTCATGATCTTGGGCGTAGCCGAAGCCGTGGTCGTGGTGTAGGATTTGTACGCCCGGCGAAAGGGAAAAAAATTGGTCCTGAGGAAGAGCGCCAGTTGACTAGAAGTGTCATGGCCATCTCTCAGGACCCCATTTGCGGGAATCAGCAAAAGGGCAACGCTTTCTGGGAACGAATATTTTTGCATTATGAACAATGTAAACCAGGGGGGCATAGGGGCGCACGATCATTGGAATCGAAATGGGGCACGATTAAGCACAATGTGGGCAAATTCATTGGTGCCTATAATCAAATCAAAAGGTTAAACAAAAGTGGCACTAAAGAAGCAGACATTATTCACATGGCTAAAGATTTGTATCGTACTAAAACTGCTAAGAACACCGAGTTCATGTTTGAACATTGTTGGGAATTGGTGAAGGATTTCCCGCGATGGGCTGACGATGTTAGTCCATCACGACAGACAACTCCGTCTAGGAGGTTGTCTGGTTCTTCTGACCACAAGTCGCAATCGGGTTCCCAAGTGGACACCCAAAAATCTGTTAGTGATGTGGAAATTACAGGTGAGGCAACTACAAGCATGGCATTCACCTTGAGGCCCAATGGCACGAAAGCAGCGAAAGATGGCCAGTGAGCTCACAAGGTCCACAAAAGAGCGGCTTTGACTCAAGCCAAGGCCGCCGAGAAGATGGCGGAAGCAACCCTACGCAAGGTGGCAAGTCTGGAGTATCACAACATGCTACTCTTGTTCACCGCACCGATGGACCAAGTTACCACACCGGAGGCTCAAGAATATATTTGTTTGCTTTGAGAGGAAGAGCTTCTCAAATTGTGATGTCGAAGGGCAAAATCCGCGGCCGTTGAGTTGCGTGAGCAACACGAGCGAGAGGTCTCAGAAATGGCCAAGGTGGCACAAGAACGAGAAGAAGCGGGAAAAAGAGCTCGGGAAGATGAGGAGACACTCATGCAAATGCGGGAGGCACGAGTAAGCGTTGTGCGTGATGACGAAGAGTGACCCCGAGATCAACGATGAAGGTAGACAAAATTATGAGCATCCGGGGGATATAGAATTCGTGGAATTGCAAGACTTCGACGAAGAAGACCGTCACCATTCTGAGGTGAGCTCCAATGCTGTGCTTTCTTGCAGGTGCCCGGGTACTTGATATGCCTTGCGCTTGATCTGCCCCTGTGCTTGAATGTGAGCTTGATCTGCCCCTGTGCTTGAATGTGAGTTTGATCTGCCCCTGTGCTTGAATGTGTGTTTAATTTGTCTGCCCCTGTGCTTGAATGTGAGCTCTGGAGCCGTGGTTTGCCATGTACCTGATCTACTTTGTGCTTGGTATGCCCCTGTGCACTTTTGAATGTGAGCTCTGGACTGTGCTCATGGTGTGTTGATGTCATGATCAATGTAGTGGTGATGTAAAATATATTGTTTTTTATCGCATGCACAACATGCTTATGAAGAGCATGAACCTTCTAGCCGGCAATTCCAAGTGGGCGGGATTGCGCCCGGTGGTTTCACTAGTGATGTTGTAGGCCAATGGAGTTCATATGTAGATATCCGTGGTGATATTGAGCATGTTGGACCGGGAATGCCCACCACATGGAATGTTGTGGGAGTCCATGACAATTCACAAAACAAAGACATAGAACTTGACATGGGACTTGATTTAGCGTTGAATGGCCATAGTTTTTACCAATAAATGTGATAGTAGTCACACATTTGTATATTATTTGAATATTTCAGCATCCATTTTTTCTCTAAAACACACATGTATTGCAATCGGTATGGCCAAACTTATGGATACTAGTCACATTTTTATATATTATACCAAATTGGCGCCTTTCAACATCCACAAGTGCTCAATTAGATCACCACGGAGACCAAAATGAGTGTCCGCATTGGCAATGTCCATGGTACTTGCCATAAACTTATCAAAGGACAAACCTCTTTGCATTGGGATATTTCCCTCGTGCAACTCACCAATGATATCATCTAGTCCTTCAACACTTTTTTCGTCATCAATTATCATATTGTGCAAAATACAACATGTGAACATGATGTTTGATATCACATCCATGCTCCAATGGCAGCACGGGTTTCGAATTATCACGAAACGGGCTTGCAACACACCAAAACATCTCTCAACATCCTTGCGCACAACCTCTTGTCTTAATTTCTGTAAAATAGTTGCGCCTCTCATCTTGCGACTGATGGATGCACTGCACGAAGCAAGACCACTCAGGATATATACCGTCCGTGAAAAGATAATACCAATCATACTGACACCCGTTAACCTCAAACTGCATGTCACGAGCTTTGCTAGTCAACATGTTGTGGACGAGCGGTGACCAATCCAACACGTTCAAGTCGTTGTTGGAACCCGACAATCCAAAAAACGCATGCCATATGTGCAATCCACCATCCGCCACGGCCTCCAAAATAATGGACTTCTTCCCATCTTTGTCACCAAAATCCCCCTGCCAAGCCACCGGGCAATTCTTCCACTCATAATGCATACAATCAAGTGAGGCAAACATCCTTGGAAAGCCACGATCAACATTAATTGCCAATTGTTTATCAAAATCGACACATGTAGGTTGCCTCATATGATAAGCCTCAAACTCAACCCTAATTGCAAGGCAAAATCGCTTCATAGATCTCATCGCGGTGGTTTCACTAGTCCTGTAATATTCGTCTGTAGCATCAGCACACAACCCGTAACACAACATCCTCAAAGCGGATGTGATCTTCTGATGAGGAGACAACCCTAAAATACCACACGCATCTATTTTTTGAACAAAGTATTCGTCTCTAGCACAAACCCTATCCAATATGGTCCAAAATAATGACCGCCGCATACGGTAGCGCATGCGAAAAAAGTTTGGGCCATACATTGGTTCATCTGCAAAATAATCAAACATCATGCGGGCATGCATCTCGTGTCTATGCCTGTCAATGTTGGGCGATTTCCATGGACGTGATCCTCGGACAATGCTCGGTATTTGACCACGCGGTGCACTCAACCCTAATCCAATAATCCAATTAACATTGAAATCATCTTCCTCATCGTCCTCCAAAAAGAGCTCCCGAGTGGCAAGAAGGTGTTCCCGCCATTGATCCATACTAGCAACTACCAAAAACACATATGAAACCGTGAACCACTATGAAAGCAAAAAATTGGAAACTTGCTGGAAGAGCTCGCAGTCTGAGATTCGCTCTGGAAGAGCTCGCAGTCTCTACAGCTCCCCGTTCACCTAGCCACCTCCCCAGCCAACTCAGCGCATGGGACCCCTACCGTGCTTGCGTGGCCGTGACTCCGTGGCAGTGCGCAGTCAACAAGAGCATTTGTTGGGCCAGCGCATACGGACCGCATCAGCAGGCCCAGGTATTCGGGAGATCACTGCAGATTTATGGAGCGAGAGTGGGGGTCCTCATTTTTGGCGAGTCACTAAACCATTGTAGAGCCCTCTACCAACCCTTTGGTGAGTGGTGGATTCAGAGCAAGGGTGCGGATGCTCTCATGCCTATCACCATTAAGATCGGGAATCCACTTGGTGTGGATGGTCTTGTGAGAGGAGTCCCACAAATTCTTGGACAACCGAAATTAGTCGGTGCTAAATGTGTTGCTCTTGTCACAATACAACTTGTACAACTATGTTTGGAACACGTTTTATAGTTGCAATTATGCCACAAACAAACACATCCATGTTTTGGGCAAATGTGACAAGATTGTTAACGCACATGGGACCCGATATGGCATCTTAAGTGCAAACTTGTAATCCTAGCCCAAATTAGCCTGCACACATATACCAAAAGACACTTGTAGAGAGAGAGAGAGAGAGAGGAAATACCCTACTATTTGTTATAAATACATATTTATGGGAAGCACAAACCCTTGAAATACAAATTGGAAAGGGACAAATGTTGTCACCCTTCCAATTACCTTTACCAAAGACTAAAAAGATTCAAGAATAAATAAATTTATTATAGAGAACTCCTAATTGCTTTACTACTATGTATAGAACTCCTAATTGTTGTCTCGTGGGGGTCATTGGCAAAAATCATAGAAACAACGTGCGATAAAAAATAGGGTATAATATATTCCTTGTAGATAAATTTTGCAAAAAATGTACATATAGTATAGGGGGTTTTTAAATAGTGAAACATGTTTACATGTAAAATACCTTCACATATGATGGCCTCTTTTATCTAGTCAATACCTGTAAAATAATGTGGAAACAATTACTAGGGCTATTGGGTCTAGGGTAGGGTATGTGCTAGTGGATAAAAAAAGGCAATTTTTTTGTTGAAAAAACTTGGATGGGTGACTTCGCAGGTTGGTTGGCTTGAACGAAACTGAACCAATGTATCTAATGTGGACTCAATGTTCTCTACCTATGTGCCAGGAGGGAAAATTTCAGCACATTGTTTGAATTGCAATCTTCTTTCCAATTTTCTTTGACAGTATAAGTTAAATAGGGTATTTTTAGATTATTCCAAAAAATTACAATTACTGGTAGGGTGTATTAAAATACAAGCATTTATCTTTATTTAAAAAAATACAATACCTTATAAAAAAATTGCAAGGTGAATAGCCCCCTGACAAATAAATCCTGAGCGAACGTGTATGCATTGATATAAGAGTGAGTGACCCCCCCCCCCCCCGAGTTGGTTGTAGCCCCGGGTAGGGCACTCATACATGTATTTAATAACCCATCTGCAACGGAAGGGTATTAATCATGGGGCTATTTATCTAAGAAATTGGAATTCTTTACACCCTATCAATATAGATAAATCTAAATTTTGTCATTTTAGATGACCCTATTTGTATGTATAAAGTCGCAAGTGAACTAGTTTCTAGTACCCTATGTTCCTTATAATTTTTATATTTGACCCCATGAATGACAAATCATAGGACTCTTGAAAGTTTGTAGTGAAAATTCAATAAACCATGTCTAGACTGAAGACATCAAACAATATACCAAAACCCTCATCATCCAAATTTTTCATTCAGGAATTTGGATTGAAAATGGATAATTTTTCATCCATTGACCACCATAAAATGCATTGTATACCTCTGCCTCAATATTGTTTTCTCTACCTACTAATCCCAACCCTATTTTAGATTAAAAGAATTCGATAAATTGATGCATTATATGGTACCCTTATTTTTTTATACACACAACTTTGTAATTGAAGAGGTGCTTCATTATATCGAAGAATTATATAAATTTTCTCACAAATAAATAAAAAAATACCCTACATTCTTTCTCACATGGTTTAATAAATTTTCGCGAGTGCCCTACCCGGGGTTGTAGCCTTCAATCCAATGGTAAGATTTCCATCAATATTGATGTTATCAAAGAGTTGCACTGAGAGGAATCCAATCATATCATTTGTTTTGGAATTGCTAAAAGTTACCAAGTCTTTCAAGTGCCATTTTTAATCCATGCATACTCCCTAGGTATAGGGATATCATGAAATGGGTTGATGTCCTTAAGAAATCACTGCCCAAATCATCAGGAAAGGAAACGTTGTCAAAATCAATATACAAATGGGTCAAAATCCACAAGACATCCTTCCTACCAAATCTACAAATTACACAAGATCATTGGTTCAAGACATAAGAACAAGGATCACCAAATATGCATATATGTAACTTTACTAGGCACAATTACTAGATATAGATTTATTGGATGCACAAATATATTTTAATCATGAAGGGCATATCTTGTGGAAAGTGGCATCCATAAGTAAATTCAAACCCCAATAGTAGGCGAGGGCAATGAATTATAGGAGTTATCACATTAAACTTACAATGTTAGCAACCTGGACACGTACACTTATTTACAAGAAAAAACAAACTTCCTACGAAGAAACAAAGATGGGTCCACAAATTACCTATTAAACACCGGTTTCATTAAAAATGCAATTCAATATGTAAAAGTGCACATGAACAAATTATTGCAAACGCATAGATTTCAATGAAAATATGACCATATTATAGGGGATCGCTATTTCCACACCTTTTTTGGCTAGATTCACACCTCTTTGCTGGTTCGGTTGGCGTTGCACTGAGACGCTACATATAAGATTCTTCATGGTGCATCCGGACCGTTGATCCACCAAGGCCCATCCAAGGGCCTCAATGATCCTAGGTGGCGGTGGGGTGGGGGGCGGGGGTGGTGCTTGCCACCAAGGCGGGGTGGGGCCGTGGGCCTCTCATGTCTTTTTTGGGGAGGCCGGATTTAGGGTGGTGTCGGGCTTAGTGGCTAGGCGGGCCCAGTGGCTAGGCCTACTTATTATTAACTAGTTGGTTAGCCTTACTCTACTTACTAAATGACTAGTTGGTTACCCTTACTCTACTTACTAAATGACTAGTTAATTAGCCTTACTCTACTTACTAAATGACTAGTTGGTTACCCTTACTTGGTATTTTGGTAGGCTATCATGTTACAACCATTGCAAGGAAGGAGGCTATCCACAATCATATAACATAGAATTACAACATAATGGTAATGTCATTAGAGGCACTACATTTCCGGATGAAAATATTCGATTTGCTTGACAATAGGGATGATACATAGATTATGTAATGTACGTGACACTAAGTAGGATACAATTATTTACAAATGTATATGGGCCTTTCGTGGGCACTCTTCTTAATTGGACATGTATATTTGAGTGATATATGTGCAAGTCTTGAAGTTAGGTATGGACACCTATATGATCATTATTGACACCATAATCTTCACTTTGATAATGACTAAGATATTCATATGAGCTCCTAAATTTTGATTTGGATTTGCTAACCATCTAGGGTTCCAACGTTAAAGAAACCAAGCCACATGATAAGACCCGTCTACCATGTATCATCCCTATTGTCAAGCAAATCGAATATTTTCATCCGGAAATGTAGTGCCTCTAATGACATTACCATTATGTTGTAATTCTATGCTATATGATTGTGGATAGCCTCCTTCCTTGCAATGGTTGTAACATGATAGCCTACCAAAATACCAAGTAAGGGTAACCAACTAGTCATTTAGTAAGTAGAGTAAGGCTAATTAACTAGTCATTTAGTAAGTAGAGTAAGGGTAACCAACTAGTCATTTAGTAAGTAGAGTAAGGCTAACCAACTAGTTATTTAGTAAGTAGAGTAAGGGTAACCAACTAGTTATATAATAAGTAGGCCTAGCCACTGGGCCCGCCTAGCCACTAAGCCCGACACCACCCTAAATCCGGCCTCCCCAAAAAAGACATGAGAGGCCCACGGCCCCACCCCGCCTTGGTGGCAAGCACCACCCCCGCCCCCCACCCCACCGCCACCTAGGATCATTGAGGCCCTTGGATGGGCCTTGGTGGATCAACGGTCCGGATGCACCATGAAGAATCTTATATGTAGCGTCTCAGTGCAACGCCAACCGAACCAGCAAAGAGGTGTGAATCTAGCCAAAAAAGGTGTGGAAATAGCGATCCCCATATTATAATTGTATTGGCTATAAAATTTTATAAATATGGATACATTTAGTTCAATGTGCTTGGTCATTAATGTACAAGGTGAGGCATATGCCCCACCCCCTTAAAACTTAAAAAAAAACTAATTACTGCTTCACAAGGTGAGGCATATGCCCCACCCCCTTAGAACTTGAAAAAAAACTAATTGCGGCTCCACAAGGTGTGGCATATGCCTCACCCCCTTAGAACTTGAAAAAAAACTAATTACGGCTCCACAAGGTGTGGCATATGCCTCACCCCTTTAAATCTTGGAAAAACCAGTTAAGGCTCCACAAGGTGTGGCATGTGCTTCATCCCTCTAAAATATGTAAGGGTAAATACCAAATACGGGAGAACATAACATAAACAACCTCCCATTACACTTAAGTTAAAATGAGTAATACTTGAATTGAAAATGAACAAATATAGATATTGATGTAAATATTTTTTATAATATATATTATAATAAAATTTATTTAAAGTTGTATTTATAAAATTTATGTAGATTAAATTATCATAATGATTTTAAAACCTATATCATCTATATTTCATGAGCATGATTAATTGCCTAAGGAACTTAAATATTACGAGTCATATGACTATAAAAAGTGTTAGGATATAAATTTTAATATGATAAGTTGAATATATGAATATAATACCAATAAATTTTATTATAATATTATTTTCTAAAAATAGAATAAGGGTGTTATAGCTGAACTTTAAATATAATTAATATATTCACTAAAAATAGAGTGTATTATATTCATAACTAAAATTGAGATGCATTGATCGCACTAAAAATAGACTGGAGTTATTTACAACTAACTACCCTACATTGAAAGTGTAAGGTAAAAAAATTCAAATGTAAATTCTTAAATTTGTGCATGATAGACCAATACAAAGTTTGTCCACACATATAAGATTAAAAAATAAACGTCTGAACTAAACTAAAATGCCGCTTAGGATTAGATCAATTTTTTCAGCCGCCGCTCTTCTCCAACACCGATCTTCTTCGGCGCCTCTTACTCCTGCAACTCTTACTCCAATACCTTCTTGTTTCTCACCGATGGTACCTCTTCAGTCATTCTTCTAATTGTTATTCCTCAAAAATTTAGAAATTTTTCTAGTACTACATCATCTAACCTATTGCTGCAGAATTTTGATCTTTCAGCTCTCTATCATCTTATTGCGTTCAATCCACTCTCCAATAACTCTAATGTCTTCCTTTGCAGCTCAATTGATCTTCAACTCTACTTTCAACTTATATATGCGCTTCAATACCAACTCTTATTCAATATTCAAATACCACCGTATTTTATGCTTATTTTCAACTTTATTCAGAATGTACTTCAATGAAGCACTCCATTTAGGTAATTGTTTAACTCTTCAATTTTTTGGGATTCAGATCTAAATCTGATTTCGTTTTTTAAAATAACATAATTTGTTAATTATTACAAAATATTACAGTATACTTAATACATGTAGTTCATTATATGAGATTTTCGTAATAAATGCCTCATCCTCATTTTTCAAATTATAGAATATGTGATCATTACCCTTATATAAACCTTCAAAATCGGTATTATTCATCCGTATTGCTGAATTTTGTTTTTCTCATTCTTAATTACAAAATATTGTATCACTTCTATTCCTTTCAAGCTGAGGCAATGCCTCACCCTTATGAAACAAAATTCTATGTTTTGAATTTTTTTTTTTGGGTGAGGCATGTGCCTCACCTTCCTTAAGAAATCTAAATTTTTCCTTATGCTTGTGCTTAAAGGTGAGGCACATGCCTCATCCTTAGTGGGAAAGTCGAATTTTGTTGTGATTGTATAAAATATAATGTGTTTAGAGGATATTTTTATGTCTTTAAAATGGTTCATGTGTGCTTGTAAGAAGTGAGGTTGGAGGTGATATCATGCGGGTCAAGGGTGGTGGGCCTTCCAAGGCCCCCCCGAATAAACATTTGAAGCCTTCGAATGTTTTTAAGGATTATGGATGGTTTCTCACACGCGATGACAAGCATGTGCTCTTAAAGATTTCTACTTATCTGTGGATGGAAAACAAAGTATGGTGTTGTAAAGCATGGTCCAAAGGAGAAATTGTTCAAAAAATTGTTACTCTTGCCTATACATATGATATGGATTTAGGTTTAGGTTTAGGTTTAGGTTTAGACTCTTTGGATGGTTAAAACTATTTTAGTTGAGATTCGTATTTTATATATATATATATATATATAGTTTGAAAAGAAAAATATTTGTTACATTATATATTGATATTTCAATATAAGATGACACAAGTATGTCGTTATTTTCTTTGGAACCATCAACTTCAATATTATTACTTCTATGGTGAAGCAAGTGTTGTGTCACTTAGTTTCAATTTATTTTCATGTGTTTGGTTCAAGGGTGAGGTGTATGTGTCGTTTTTTTTATTAGGTTTGCAAATAATGTATTTTAAGCTATGCACAAACGGATGTGTTTTATTCCTTTGATTTATTTCATAACCTAAATGTTTTTACTAAAAAAATAAAACACAATAAAAATATGATGGTCATATAGTGTATAAGCCTTGTCTTGGAATTATTTGAAACTTATAATATTTGAAAGTATTTGTGTCAAAGTATGAATCATTGCGCAATCATTCCAAAAGTTGAGAATAAAATATTAAAAATAATCCCCCAAAAAGTGCACATGCTTATGTGCACTTTCAACGAAACCATTGTTCTATATGCGGCACTTGCATTTCCATAGCTCAGAGGTGGAGTGAATGATGGAGCTCTCTCTTATGGACCAAAGTAAGGCACATGACACATGTGTATTTGGCCCACAACATCATTACCCTCACCAATATAAAGCCGCACAACATCCCCTAGAAACAATTAATCTAAAGAAGTTATGAATATCAAGGAACAACATGTGATAAAATATACCCCAATATTACAAGAGTGGCGGTATGTGTTTGTTTGTTTGTTGTTGATCATGTGCGGAGTTTTTATGATGAACTATGGGTTTAGGTTATGTCTTTTCTAGGCCCTTCACTTGCTCACAGTTACACACTCAGTTTCCCCTCCTCCTCTCATGGCACACATACATAGAAGCTTGTTTGAACCTAGCTATGTCTGTGGTCTTATTGCCAACGAGGTCACTCAACTATGTATTCAAAGTTTTGGTTGCTTTGCAACATAACCAATAATTGCATTCTTTATCCAATTACTATGCCCCAATCTTGAGTATTTTCCCAACCATAGTGGCCTCATTGAGATGTGCCTTTATTTCTGTTATCAAACCTTTGAGGAGTGGAGTTTGTAAATATCCGCTAAACCCCCTTCAGAAAACCTAGAACAATTATTTATTTTTATTTGTATTTGTATTATTTATTTTTTCAAATTTGCATCAAGGTTGTCAATCTCTGTGTGGAACTTCGAAATTGACCAACAACAACTACCCATCGATGTTGGAAGTGTGTATCATTATCCTAGATAATTGGTATTTGTGTTCTAAGTATGATTCTACTAGGGTAATTATTGTTAGTTTTATAAATGAAGATGGTTACTTATGATGTAAGGGCTAATTTGTTTTTTGTTCTAAGGTTAACGTTGTATTTCTTGTAGGTGATGGATTGGTTGCGTTCTCTTCCGTCTCAAATGAACCTCAAAGCATTTGGTAAGCTCCTTGCTAATGATGTGGTACATTAGCATAAGTTAGTTGAGTTCAATTGGAATGGAAACCTTTTGAAAGAAAAAGAAAAAAGAAAAAAGAAACTCTACGCTGGAGAATTTGTTCGACATATTTCTTATGTTGTAAGGTTGACTTGTCTGATGGATTTTTTGATCTCAAATGGACATCTTTATTTGAGTGGTGTATGGGTGGATATGAATCTAAAAATGAACACCAAAAAGACATGGGTTGGAAAGATGTTGGATTACGTGCTAAAAAGATGCTAACCATTTTGATCGCAATAATCAACTTATTAGGCTACCTTTATGATCATTTCATGAGAGAGAGAATCTTCATTTTCACAGTGAACAAATATGCACACAAACTCCAATAATTACGAGGAAAGTGGCTACAAACACAATTTGGCTTTGCTAATCATCTTACACTAATTGTGTATTTCATATCCTACGAGAAGTGTGTGCAGAGAGAAATGTGTCTACTTGAGACTGCTTACCTAATATGTGTTCCTCTGCACGGGTGAAACCACGCATTCTTTACATTTACGTGGAAATTTGATGTCCAGGGTGGTGATTGTACTAAAAGTGATGGTATGGTTTTGGGACTTTTAGACACTTCACCTCTTGTAATATTGGGGTATATTTTATCACATGTTGTTCCTTGATATTCATAACTTCTTTAGATTAATTGTTTCTAGGGGATGTTGTGCGGCTTTATATTGGTGAGGGTAATGATGTTGTGGGCCAAATACACATGTGTCATGTGCCTTACTTTGGTCCATAAGAGAGAGCTCCATCATTCACTCCACCTCTGAGCTATGGAAATGCAAGTGCCGCATATAGAACAATGGTTTCGTTGAAAGTGCACATAAGCATGTGCACTTTTTGGGGGATTATTTTTAATATTTTATTCTCAACTTTTGGAATGATTGCGCAATGATTCGTACTTTGACACAAATACTTTCAAATATTATAAGTTTCAAATAATTCCAAGACAAGGCTTATACACTATATGACCATCATATTTTTATTGTGTTTTATTTTTTTAGTAAAAACATTTAGGTTATGAAATAAATCAAAGGAATAAAACACATCCGTTTGTGCATAGCTTAAAATACATTATTTGCAAACCTAATAAAAAAAGCGACACATACACCTCACCCTTGAACCAAACACATGAAAATAAATTGAAACTAAATGACACAACACTTGCTTCACCATAGAAGTAATAATATTGAAGCTGATGGTTCCAAAGAAAATAACGACATATTTGTGTCATCTTATATTGAAATATCAATATATAATATAACAAATATTTTTCTTTTCAAACTATATATATATAAAAAATACGAATCTCAACTAAAATAGTTTTAACCATCCAAAGAGTCTAAACCTAAACCTAAACCTAAACCTAAATCCATATCATATGTATAGGCAAGAGTAACAATTTTTTGAACAATTTCTCCTTTGGACCATGCTTTAGAACACCATACTTTATTTTCCATCCACGGATAAGTAAAAATCTTTAGGAGCACATGCTTGTCATCGCGTGTGAGAAACCATCCATAATCCTTAAAAACATTCGAAGGCTTCAAATGTTTATTCGGGGGGCCCTGGAAGGCCCACCACCCTTATCCCGCATGATATCACCTCCAACCTCACTTCTTACAAGCACACATGAACCATTTTAAAGACATAAAAATATCCTCTAAACACATTATATTTTATACAATCACAACAAAATTCGACTTTCCCACTAAGGATGAGGCATGTGCCTTACCTTTAAGCACAAGCATAAGGAAAAATTTAGATTTCTTAAGAAGGGTGAGGCATGTGCCTCACCCCAAAAACACAAATTCAAAATATAGAATTTTGTTTCATAAGAGTGAGGCATGTGCCTCATCTCTAAGCACAAGCTTCAGGAGATATTCAGATTTCTCAAGGAAGGTGAGGCACATGCCTCACCCAAAAAAAAAAATTCAAAACATAGAATTTTGTTTCATAAGGGTGAGGTATGTGCCTCAGCTTGAAAGAAATAGAAGTGATACAATATTTTGTAATTAAGAATGAGGAAAACAAAATTCAGCAATACGGATGAATAATATTGATTTTGAAGGTTTATATAAGGGTAATGATCACATATTCCATAATTTGAAAAATGAGGATGAGGCATTTATTACGAAAATCTCATATAATGAACTACATGTACTAAGTATACTGTAATCTTTTGTAATAATTCACAAATTATGTTGTTTTAAAAAACGAAATCAGATATTGATCTGAATCCCAAAAAATTGAAGAGTTAAACAATTACCTGAATGGAGTGATGAATTGAAATACACTCTGAATAAAGTTGAAAATAAACATAAAATACGGTGGTATTTGAATATTGAATAAGAGTTGGTATTAAAACGCATATATAAGTTGAAAGTAGAGTTGAAGATCAGTTGAGCTGCAAAGGAAGACATTAGAATTATTGGAGAGTGGATTGAACGCAATAAGATGATAGAGAGCTGAAGGATCAAAATTCTGCAGAAATAGGTTAGATGATGTAGTACTAGAAAAATTTCTGAATTTTTGAGGAATAACAATTAGAAGAATGAGTGAAGAGGTACCATCGGTGAGAAACAAGAAGGTGTAGGAGTGAGAGTTGCAGGAGTAAGAGGCGCCGAAGTAGATCGGTGTTGGAAACGAGCGGCGGTGGAGAAGAGCGGCGTAGGAAAAGAATGGCGGCTGAAAACTTGACCTAATCCTAAGTGGAGTTTTAGGTTAGTTCAGACGTTTATTTTTTAATCTTATATGTGTGGACAAACTTTGTATTGGTCTATCATGCACAAATTTAAGAATTTACACTTGAATTTTTTTACCTTACACTTTCAATGTAAGGTAGTTAGTTGTAAATAACCTCGGTGTATTTTTAGTGCGATCAGTGCCTCTTAATTTTAGTTATGAATATAATACACTCTATTTTTGGTGAATCTCTTAATTATATTTAAAGTTGAGCTATAACACCCGTATTCTATTTTTAGATAAAATATTATAAAAATATTTTTTGGTATTATTTTCATATATTCAACTTATCATATTAAAATTTATATCATAACACTTTTTATAGTCGTATGACTCGTAATATTTAAGTTCCTTAGGCAACTAATCATGCTCATGAAATATAGATGACATACGTTTAAAAATCATTATGATAATTTAATCTACATAAATATTATAAATACAACTTTAAATATATTTTATTATAATATATATAATAAAAATATATTTACAGCAATATCCATATTTGTTCATTTTCAATTCAAGTATTGCTCATTTTAACTTAGGGGTAATGGGAGGTTGTTTATGTTATATTCTCCCGTATTTGGTATTTACCCTTACATATTTTAAAGGGGTGAGGCATATGCCACACCTTGTGGAGCCGTAATTAGTTTTTTTTTCAAGTTTTAAGGGGGTGGGGCATATGCCTCACCTTGTACATTAATGACCAAGCACATTGAACTAAATGTATCCATATTTATAATTTGTTTTTTTATAGCCAATACAATTATAATATGGTCATATTTTCATTAAAATCTACACGTTTGCAATAATTTGTTCATGTGCACTTTTACATATTGAATTGCACTTTTAACGAAACCGGTGTTCTAGTGTACATAGTTGCATGCATGGAGAGAGTTGTCATATTTCAAAGCTATACATTAAAAGATATTTCCATCACATTCAAAGATAGCAGCTGAGTTCGAAATATAGTCTAATGTATGATTGCATTGTGCCCAATGATTATTGTTACAACCAAGTATTATAGCAAAGATGTGATACGTAGATTTACATACCTCATTTGTATGTATTCTCAATGTTTCAACTACTTTCTAGAATTTGTGTATACATCAAGATATTAATCCAAAGTAGCATTATAACTTTCACAAGTGTAATATTCCAAGAGTGAAAGAGCATCCAAATATGACTAATGCATTATTGTTGGTGTTGAATATGTAAAGAGCTAACCTCATCTGCACCCGTTGTCGTAATGTAAATGCGTACACTATATAGATGTGTATTTATTTCGTGTTGCATTGTGATTCTTTGATTTGGAGGAAAGTAAAAGGAATAGAAATAGATTATATTTTTATTTACTCATAGTTTATTCTTAGTGACTTTTAGTTTACCCTTTTAATTTTATCTATTTTTTTTACTCTTAGCTTATCTCTTTTAGTCTTACTTCTAGTTTTATCCTTAGTTTATTTTTAGACCAATGATTAATTAGAAGCCATGTGATGAGGATAAGAGGAGGATTTTTGGGCTTACCTTAGATGTGTGGTTGGAGAGAAGACTCAGAGGGAGAGAAGAGGTTGGTGAGAGGAGAGTTTTTGTTGTTGTTGGAAGCTCATGGTGTGTGAGTGGATTTTACGAGAACCTTGAACTAAAAAAAATGTAGGAGTTGCGTTTCATGGTGTTGTTTTCTCGAGAGTGATCACTTGCTTGAATGGAAGTTAGCAAAAAATAAAAGTTGTGCTAGTTTGAGTGGAAGGAGGTCTGTTGGCTCTTGCAAAGAAGGGCTGAGACTGTACACCGCAGAAGGCACCCTCGGGCATTCAGGTAACAGACACTAAGCGGAGTGACGAAGAGGAGCGTCGCACACACAGAGGACCGCAAATTGAGCAAGTAAGAGAGAGAGAGTCCAGGAGGACCGGGGACTGACAGTCGGGGAACTGAGGGCCCGGGCGGGAGCTGAAGGGACCGGGAGCCGGCGGGAGCGATGGAGACTGGTAGTGAGCTAGGCGGAAGCTGAGGGGACTAGGAGCTGGCATCGGGGCTTAATGGGGGAAACAACCAATAGGATGATGCCACGTTGAGAACGAGTTGGAGCCGGCGGGAACGGGAGCCCAACCGTAGGGAATGGGCCTCAAACGGCGGGAACCGAGGACGAGACCGTTGGGGAACGGATGAAGACATTAGTAAGTTAGGTTAGAGATTAGTGAAGATGTAGTCACTTTTTGGATGAGAGGCAAGCACTTAGTGACTTTAGGAAGTGACCACTTAGTAATTAACCAACAATGAGTGGACACGTACTTACTAACGTGTGTAGATGAAAGACAATGCCAAGGGATTTCCATCCCTTTGATGACATTAACCGCTTTAACCATCTAAGCAATGAAAGGATGAGATCTTGGATGAATGACCCATGAATGGTAACCGCACACACCTAGGCACATCTAGGTATTAGAAGGAATTGCAACCAATCCACTTCTCACGAACATCTATATTTAGCACGTGTGGTTTCTGTAAATAGATGCGACATACCTAAATTTAGACTGCAGCCTTAATTCAGACTGAAATTAGCCTAATTAGACATTTGGCATTAGGGGCCACACCTAACCGCTAATTCAACCAATTATAAGATTTCAAAACCTATATAAAGGGGCACTACGGACCCCTATAGCACCTCATTATTCATTTCAACAATCCAACGTGAGCGTCAAGAAGAGCATTATCGGGAGCGTTTTAACGAAGACCTATTTGGAGCATTATCGGGAGCGATTTGAAGACAATCGGAGCTTCGCAATTTTACTCGAGGAATCGAAGATCTTTTCGAGCTTGAAGACTTAAAGGATTGAAATATATCCTCGAGCTTGAAGACTTAAAGGATTGAAATATATCCTCGAGCTTGAAGACTTAAAGGATTGAAATATTATCCTCGAACTTGAAGACGACTGAAGGCCCAAGGCTGAGGGACCACGAGGCCGCGAGGTGTGAAGACGAAGACTGAAGACTTAGCGACATTTGAAGATACTCGAAGACGAACGCCTTCGAGTTTGAAGACCGAATTTAGACTGAGAGCCCGCGATACTGAAGGCCCGCGGACTGGAGACTGCGACTGGAGGACCGCGGAACCGGACGACGATTTACGAGACTTGAAGATTGATTCATAACGAATCCGAAGACTTGGAGATTTGAAGATCCCTTTTGGGTGTACCTTGAAGATTGAGGGCCCGAGGTACTGAGAGGCCACGAGACCATAGGAGCGAAGACTAAAGACCTGTGAAGTATTTGAAGACTTGATTGAAGACTTTTGAAGACCGGGAGAACATGGAAAGCTAAAGGGGCCACAAGACTGAGGGCCCATGTGACTGGAGGACCGAGAAGACTTTAGGATTTGAAGGTCTTTTCAAGAGATTACGAAATCAAGGACTACAAGAAAAGACTTGAAGACATTAAAAGTTTTCTTCAAGATTTGGAGACTGAGGGCCCTCGGGACCAGAGGACCGCAAGCCCGAGACCAAGACCGCAAGTTTGAAGCCCTTTTGAGGACTAAAGGTTTAAACGAACTTTCTAACCAAGATCTAAGATACCTTTTGGGTCTAAGGAGATGTCAAGATATCAAAAGTGAAGATGCTAAGAGATTGACAAAATCCGAAGCTCATCGTGAAGACAAAGAAGATTGCGTAAGGAATCCAAGACCGAAACACTCAAGAGAATAGGAAGATTAGAGAAGATCCTTCCTAGGAATTTAAAGATATTCAAGAATGAAGAACTAAATTCTCATGAGTAGAGAATACAAAGGAAAACCATACAAAAGGGAACTTTAGAAGAATGAAGACATTAAGAGGATTTCAAAGCCATCATTCGAGAAAAGAAGAAATTAAAGACCATCAAGTAGTCAACTTCCACTTTGAAGGCATTGCAATGAATTGTTAAATGAAAACTCTCAAAGTAATGTGATTGTGAACTTTGGTTGAGGATTTATAAATGAATGGAAGAATGTTGTTATTGATTACAAAAGAACACTCTCTTCATTCGTAACACTTAACCTCGACATTAGGATTTCGGGGAACATAAGCTTGAAAGCTTAGGCTACTTTCTCCTTAGAGATTTATCCAAGAGGAAACACCTTCAAAAGTTAATTTAGATAAGTGTAGTGTCCATGTAAACCGGTCAGCAGCGGGTTACACCGTCTAAGTTGTTGAGGGTTTGAAGGTGACCTCGACATTTTGGCGACCATGTTGGGGATCCGCCACATGGATGTTACACTTACCTAGATTAGAAGATAAAATTTACAACATACAATATTTGGGATAGGGTTGTCTATTGTGTCGTGACGGAGGGTAATCCCGACATAATGTCGTGCCATCACGACACGTATCCGTCACGACATTATGACGGATGATGTCTTTATCCTGCCGGACTTGAATTTTACCGAATTTTTTGTGTATTTACATTACCCCATTGCGGACACGTAGGAGTTACGATGTCCACGTGTAATGACATGTCAACAAAGTAGAGGTAAAGTGAGGAATAAAATTACTAGCGCCCGTCCGCCCTCCCGTCCGCCCCCGTTCCCCGTACCCTAACCCCACTCCCTTAGCCCATTAACATGTTCCCTAACCCGTTCCCTACGTTCCCCACGTTCCCCCCGTCCGACCCTTCCCCCCGCCCGACCCTCACCCCCATCCGACCCCATGTTCCCCCGCGCTCCCCACCCATTCCCCCCGTCCGACCCTCCCGTCCGACCCTCTCCCCCATCCGACCTACACCCTCCTTAGTAATATTTTATTACTTTGATTTTAACAAAATGGTAAACACAATGGCAAAATGGTTTACATGCCAAGGGAAATATGCACATCCACGTCGGCATTTTTTGCCACATAGGACGCCACCTTGGCAAGAAGGTAAGTATTTTACCCACCCTACTAGGTTGACCCTAGTTTGACCCTACGAGGAGCCTATTGTGTCGTGACGGAGGGGTCCGACCCGACACGACGCGTCATGACGGCACGACCCCGTCATGACGTCGCGATAGACAACCTTGATTTGGGAGTAAGTTGGATGGCAGGCGTCAATGGAGAACATGTACTACCTATATTGTGGAAGACTCCAACAGGAGATGAATGAGAGACGCAAATGGGAAGAAACATTTGGACCACGGAAGCAAGATCGTATATATAGAGAGAACAGTGCAACGGAGACTCGAACAGTTTAATCTCCGAGGATTCTACGTGCAGGGAAGCGAAGGAGGAGAAGAAGGGAACTCAAAGCAACAAGAAGTCTTGGCTTTGGGTAAGTGGCCATGGGATTATCCAAAGTATGATACCAGCCGGGCAACTTTGAAGAAATGGGAAGGAACCAGGAGATTCCACGATCTCATGTGGGATATGCAGAAGATGTATGAAGACAAGGTCTGGCAATTACATGAAGATAGAGAAATAGGATTCACGTACCGGTCACAATTTGAAAGAGACATCGCTGAGTTACCAGAGGAGTTGCAAGCAGTAATTTTCTCTAAGGTATGGAATGACGGAAGAGAAGGAATTAGCGCCTATGTGTTAGGAGCAACGCGACATCGAGGTTACCACTACAAGCAAGAAGGTTTGTTGTACGATTTGTATGTTAGAAAGATATTCTTACCTCTGTATGGTGGTTTGCATGGTAGTGTGGGGAACTTGAATGTGGAAGAGGAAAAGGAACAAGAAACAAGAACTTAAATCAAGTGTCCAAGTAATCATCCACAGGCAAACAGGTGAAGTACGGGTGCATTGAGGCGTCATAGCTGAGAGAGCCGGCCAAGAGCATGATCCCGAAACACTCTCAGTAGCGTACATGGTTGATCATGAGGATACATCTAGTACGAGAGGTACATCACCAACTCCTAGAGAACAGGAGGCAGAAAAGAAGCATGTGGAGCGCATGCATTCTAGAAAAGACCGCATAAGGCGGATTGAACAACTCAAGAGAGAAAGAGAAGAGAGGTACGCTAGGCGTACAAGACAAAGAACGATAGGAAGTGAAGAGAGCCGATACGCTTCTGAACCACCGGCAGTAGGTTCCCACACCCCTAAGCCCAACCACCATAGAAGTCAAAGTGAAGGAGGAGGTAATGGTGAGACAAACAAAGAACATGAAGACTTAGAAGAAGAGAACTTGAATCAGGGAGAAAACGAGGAAGATGAGGATGATCTGATAATAGGTACCCCTCTTGGAACCTATGTGTTAAGAACAAAAGGTATAGGTAAAAACACGGGTACACATACCCCAGTAGATAAAGCGCAAGACAACACCCATCAAGGAAACACGGCTGAGGAAAATCTTTTCAACCCAAGGAGTTGGGAGAAATTGAAAAGAAATTTTGAAGAACAATTTAACTTTGAAGACTCCGGCTTCTCCGGAGAGAGCACACAAGATAACACGGACCAAGGAGCAAAAAGACCCATCAGTCAAGAAGAATTTGACGAACTACGAAGAAAGTTTGAAGAGAAACTTAAGCAATTCCAAAACCTTGGAATTAACACCGGAGTCAGCCCACCACCAGCCAAGAGCAATAATCCACCCAGTGTTGGAAACAACCCATCCAATTCAGCCAACATGGTTGCACAACAACGGAGAACAAAGGTTCCCTTACCGACCTACAAAGGTAAGACAGATCCCGACACTTACATGCAAGAATTTAACAATGTGTGTCTTGCCAACCAGGAAGACACAGATGCAATCAAGTTGCAATTATTTCCAGTCACCTTGAAGAAGCGAGCATTAGAATGGTACTCCCAATTTGGCCCAAACCATTTTCCATATTGGCCAAGTTTAGGAACTGCCTTTCTTATGAGATTCAGATCAAAGAAATCAGAGGGAGAAGTCATTGAAAGCTTAGGCTCCCTCAAGCAAAAGAAAGACGAGACAGTTGAAGAATTTTATGAAAGGGTTATGGTGGAATCATCAAAGATTCACCCTCAGTCTAGTAATCAATTTAAGAAAGCATGGTTCCTTAATGGGTTGAAAAATGAGTATGCCAAGCACATCGATTTAATGCCAACCGATGACTTCGACGAAGCCAAAGCCTCAGCTCAGACATTGGAGCTAGGACAAATGAGAAAAGGGAGATTCCATGATGAGAGTGACAGCGATGAATCAAGCGATGATTCTGAAGAAGAACGGAAAAAGAAGAAAAAGAAGACAAAGAGTAGAAGAAATGACTCAACCAAAGATGACATCAAGACTCTCAGAGAAGAGATAGAAGGACTGGCTTTGGGAAGCCGGAAATTCAGAACGGGCATAATTTGTCGGCGATGCCGAAATGAAGGGCACTATGTGCAAGAGTGTCAGATGAAACAATGTACGAATTGTAACAGCTTAACCCACAACACTAGCGAGTGTGTTTACGAACGGCATGAATCTCGGAGACCCCGAGATAGAAGATATGGGGTAAATCAAATACAACCCCAAACCAATCGAAGGCCAGGAGCGATCACTCCTAGGCGAGAAACGAATGACAGAAGGGTTCGGTTTGAACCAAGGATAGAATTCAGAAGAGATGAAAGGTCCCCATTCAGGGAAAGCGATTACCGGCAGGAGGCCCCTACCGGGGAAATGAATATCGCAGAGAAGAACGGCCCTACTACAGGCCCAACAACAACTACAGAGATGATTTTAGGAGGGAAGGTTATTACCCCTACAAAAGCCAAGATTACCAGAGGGAAGATGGATACCCCTACCGAGGAGGTCCCAGAGGACCTATCAATCATGACAGGTATGAGTATACCAGAAGCCTGATGGATAATAACAACACCAAGGCAGCGCCGAGAACTGGGTTCACTGGCGGACCACAACGAGATGGCAACCCCGACGAGTGTTTCTATTGTCATCAGAAGGGGCACCGGAAGCCGGATTGTCCGCACTATATCAAACATCAACAGGAGTTGAATGGATTTAGAAACACAAAGCCGGCCGTGGGAGCCAACGCGGTGTCCCCTGCGGTTTGTGTGATGACGAGAGCCCAGCGGGCTGCAGCCGAGGAAGGCAATGAAGATAGCAAAAGTGACGACAGTGATGATGACGACGATTCGAGCAGTGACAGCTCTGAGGAGCAGGAAGACCACCAACAAAGAGAGGAGAACTTTGATGAAGAGAGATATGTCGTGCGCGAGCCGGACGCGCACCCCGATGAAGACAAAGAGGAGGTGTTCGAGCAAGATGAACACGTTGATGATAAGGAGAAAGAGGAAAGGCCGATAGGAGCCAACAGTGATGAATGGGAAGCTGATAGGAGAGTCCACCGGGAGGTGAGTAAAACTATCAAAGACATATAGGAGGAAGAGGGCGAAGCTCTACCCACGCCAGAGGAGTTCGCACCTTGGTACCCAGAAGAAGAGGCAGAAAAGCCTACGAAATGGAGCCCCGAGAAAGGAGGCGTCCCGAAGACTACCCGGGCAAGGGTAGATGAGATTCTAGAAAATGTGATGAATCACACAAGAGCCAACATTTCAATAGGGCAACTACTAGAGATAGCCCCCTATTGTAGGAAACGGGTAATGGCTGCCTTTACCAGCCAAGAAGGAACGTCCAAGAAACCGACCTCTACATACCAAGTAACAACAAAGGCATTCGATGAGGAAATGCCCATGATATCAGTAATTATAAAGAATAAACGAATACCGAACGCGTTGATCGATGGTGGATCAGGAGTGAACATCATCACAGACACATTGAGGAAGAAATTAGGACTCAAGAAGATAGAGCCCGCACCATTTACCATTAAGATGGTTGACCAGAGGAAGGTCATGCCCAAAGGAATCATCCGGGATGTACGCCTTGATGTGGGCGGAATCATAATCCGGACGACACTCACCGTCATTGACATGGTGAGCACTGAAGACAGTTACTCCTTGTTACTAGGAAGACCTTGGTTGAAAGAGGCTCAAGCACAACATGATTGGCCCCTCAACAAATTGACCTTAACGCAAGGGGGAAACAAGGTAGAGATAAGCACCCAAAGAACGCCGGCCCTACCACCGGCCAAAAGACCCCTAAATTGGGAAGACTACGATTGGGAAATGGGATTGTCCGATGAAGAAGAAGCGATAGTCTATGAAGCCTTCCCAGAACTTCTACCCATGGGGAACTTTGATTTGAAAAGCTTGAGGAAGCTAAGAGAACCAAGCTGCAACACAGTGAAGATTGATACCCACCACGAACCAGGAAAACTTGGAGCACGGAAAAGAGAAACCGAGAAACCTCGGTCAAGAAAAGAAACGAAGAAAGAACAAGAAGCTATGGAGGAGAAACCGGTATATCCCTCCCAGTTTTACAAGGCAAAAGAAGAAGAGATAGAGATTGATCGCACCCCTGCCTCAGAAGCCGTTAAAGGGAAGAAGATAGCAGGGTGGACAGTTGAAGATGAAAACTTGGTGAAGAATTTAAACTTAGGAACTCCAGAGGAGCCTAAGTTAGTCAAAATCGCGAAAGACTTGGGAGAATACGAAGCAAAGGTGAAAGAGGTACTCCTAAAATTCAAGGATGTGTTTGCTTTCACGTATAAAGATATGAAGGGCATACCCCCTCATGTGTGCGAGCATAAGATTGAACTACAGTCGGAAGCCAAGCCGGTACGACAAATGCGTTATAGGATGAATCCTAATTACGCAGCCAAGGTAAAAGAAGAGATCGACAAGTACTTGGAAGCGGGATTCATATATCCCGTTGATAAAACAGAATGGCTATCACCGATCGTGATTGTGCCAAAGAAGAATGGGAAACTACGAGTGTGCGTCGACTACCGCAAACTCAACGCAGTCACCAAGGTAGATCCTTTTCCTCTACCTTTTACGGAGTCGATTTTGGAAGCCGTTGCAGGCCATGAAATGTACACATTGATGGACGGGTACAACGGCTACAACCAAATCATGATCGCCTTAGAAGATCAATTGAAGACTTCTTTCATTACCGAGTACGGAGTGTTCGCGTACAGGGTGATGCCCTTTGGATTAATGTGTGCACCAGCTACCTTCCAAAGGGGCATGATGAAGATATTTGCTGACTACCTCGACAAATTCATGAAGGTGTTTTTAGATGATTTTACAATTTACGGAACCAAGGAAGACCACATTGAGCATTTGGAAAAATGTCTCATCAAATGCCGCGAAAATGGAGTCAGCCTGAATCCGGAGAAATGTTTCTTCTGTGTCAACTCAGGGAGACTCCTAGGGCACGTGGTATGCAAAGAAGGGTTATTAGTGGACCCGAAAAAGGTGGGAGTCATAAACGGATTACCCCCACCAACCACGGTACGAGGGACCCGCAGTTTCCTAGGACAAGCTACATACCATCGAAAATTCATATGGATGTACGCTGAGATCACTCGGCCTTTGTACTTATTACTCAAGAAAGGAGAAAAGTACATTTGGACAAAATCTTATCAAGAGGCCTTCGAAGAAGTGAAGAAAGTGTTAACAACTACACCCATTTTGGTAACTCCCAATTGGACCATGGAATTCCACGTACACTGCGATGCCTTGAACATCGCGATTGGAGCCGTTTTGGCTCAGAACATACACGGGGATAGAGATTCCCCAATTCATTACGCTAGTCGACTCCTAAACAATGCGGAGAAGAACTATAGTACGACGGAGCGTGAAGCCCTAGCAATGATCTACTCAATGGGCAAATTCAGACACTATTTGCTAGCAAACCATTTCGTATTCTACGTGGATCATCAAGCCCTACTATACTTGGTCGATCGACCAGTGGTGTCCGGGCGAATCGCGAGATGGATGCTGTTACTTCAAGAGTACGATTTTGAAGTAGTTTATAAGCCTGGTAGGAGCCATGTAATGGCTGACCACCTATCAAGGATAGAAAGCGGAGAAGATCCCTCAGGGGTATAAGACTAGTTTCCGGACGCAAGTTTATTCATGGTTCACGTGCAACCATTCGAAGACTGGCGAGCACCTTTCATTGAGTACCTTACTCACGGAAGATTGTTGTCAGCTCTAGCTACCCCACGAGAACAAAACAAGATCAGGCAACTGAGTGAGCCATTCGTCCTAGACGACGAAAAACTCAAGCGAGTCAGTATCTCCGGCAAGATACATGAGTGTATAGCCGGGGACATCATTGAAGAAGTCATAAGCGAAGCCCATGAGCAAGATGGGATACACTACAATCTAACTTCAACATGGCATTACATACTATGCACCCCATATTGGTGGCCTACTCGACGAAGAGATGTACTGGAATACTGTCAACAATGTCTGGTATGTAAGGTTGCTGACCAAGGAAACGAAACCGGGAACATTACCCCACAAGATTCAGAGGATGACGACGATCCACTCCCTGTACAACCTTTGGAAGCGCAAGAAGACATGACAGGAAAAATAGAATCGGATTGGACAACACCATATGTCCAACACATGACATGTCTAACACATGGAACCCCCTGGGTGAGTTCCCTACCCAAAGAAGAGAGAAAATTGGTAGTGTACCGAAGCCATTTCTTCATACTCATTGAAGGAGAGTTACACCGCATGTTTCATAACGGCATGACAAAGAAATGTATGCCTGGAAGGTATGTGAGGAGTTACATCAAGACCCTCCATATACGAGAAAATCGGCATCTCCCCGTAAGCGCCACCAGGGAATTGGTTCTAAAAGGCCCTTATTGGTGGCCAACTATAGCGGAAGACATCTCACTACTCATCACACTATGCACCGAGTGTGAAGAATGAGGAGAAGAGTTGCCAACAGAAGCAAGCTCTTCGGAACCTGGTAACGGGACGGACATTATACCATACAAAGAAACCTTCAACGATTGGACAACGCCTCTAGTCGAATATCTGGCGCATGGAAGATTCAAAATGGACATGGAGACCCAAAGAGGGCAGAGGGAAACCATACGAGAGAGCGAAATTTTCACTTTGGAAAAGGTAAACTTCGAAAACTGGAGAAGAATGGAATGGCTAAAATTTGCATCGCTGGTTACCAAATAAAGCATTGGATAGGGAAAATGCACGTACACCAGCAGAGACACTTAGACGACCAACAAACTTGGCTTCGATGCTCGCAAGGGAATCGGTGGTGGCCCACGATGGGGCTGTGTGACATACAAATCTACATTATGTACGATTGCCCGTCTTGTCGAAGATTTTGAGGCCCGCTCCATAACATAATTTGCGGGTCCGTCATCATACAAGCTCATGACAACAAGGATTGGAGGAAATTACTTATAGAATACCTCACATATGGATACTTGAAAGGGCCCCGCATCTCGAAAAATCAATACAAGAAAATAATTCGGCAAAGCCGAAAATATTTCATTGAAGAAGGGAAACTAAAATGAATCTTGGCGAATGGAGATATTAAGATATGTATTGTGGGACGTGAGATCAACGAGTACCTGCAGGAACTACATGTTACTGAATCCGGGCAACATCTTAGCGAAGAGACAATGTGGCACCTAGTCATGTTTGGACCATATTGGTGGCCCACATGCGGAGCTGACATTAACGGCTTATGCCGTCGGAAATGTACGGTATGCAACAACCAAGCAGAATTTTCAAAGGACCAGCAAACACCATCACCTGTGGACCGGAAAGACCTACCAAGAGAGATTGCTGCAGATTGGAGACGCCCTTACATGGAGTACCTAACATGCAAGGAAATCTTCGACCAAACTTTACCACCAGAGGTAAAAAGGGCAGTAACACAAAGCCATAAGTATTTTATGTTCACCAACGACACTTTGCAACGGATACGCAAAGGAGGGAAAAGTAATCAAGTTTGTATGCCCGAGACTCAAGTTTCCAGATACCTAGCCAAGGTACATGGGGAAAGCGGACCCCACTTGGCCGCCATAGAAACATGGAAGGCCGTGGCCACGGGGATGTACTGGTGGCCAATATGGGGAAACGACGTGTGCAACCATTTAAGAGATTGCAAAATCTGCAGAATAACAAAGACCCGGGGTAAGTACCCCGAGGAAAGTCAGAGTTCAACCCCACCAAAACAAACGCTGGAGCCCGATTGGAGACAACCGATCACACAACGGCTAAGGAACTTTGAGGAGTTGAACCACGTTAGCACACATGACGATTTGGGATTACTCAGCCTCAACACCGAGACGTATTTCATAGCCGAAGATGGGTTGAAATATCGATTACCAAATGGGGAAGTTAAGATGTGCGTGGCCAAAGAAGACGCCAAAGATTGGGTGAAGAGGATACATGAATATCAAATACCGCATCTAACGAGACAAGAAGTACTCACACAAGTACACATAGGCCCGTAGTGGTGGCCCACCATTTCTTCAGATGTAAACCACTTAATTGACGAATGTAAATCATGTCAGATCACTGCAACGTCAAGCCTCAAAATCGAGAACTATGGGGCCATCCTCTTCCAGAATCAGAAGACACGTGATTGGAGAGAACCAATCCTTCAACACCTCAAAAATCCCATGGAACTAAGCAACTTTGCTTTCCATGAGGAATTGGGTACATTACGGGCAGAAGTGCCCCGTTATTTCCTAGAAGAGGAAAAGTTAAAGCGAGACTTTGCAAGTGGACAAGTAAAATTATGTATCTCTCAAGAAGAAGGAATTGAATGGTTATCCACCATTCACCATCAAAGGTACCCTCACCTCTCAATGGATGAGATGGTTTTGCAGGTCAACCTAGGACCTTATTGGTGGCCCACAATACCACCGGACATTGACCACATGTGCAAGGGATGTCGGATTTGTTGGCCTCATAAATTTTCGAAGCTTATGGTTGATTGCAAGACTGTCACCATTAACGAAAAGGAAGAACCGGATTGGAGAGCACCTTTCATCGATTACTTAACACACGGGAGGTTGACTACGGAAGCCTCAACCACGCAGCGTCAACAAATTGCTATACGAAGTCGTCCGTACATGCTGAACCACAACGGGACTTTACTAAAAGAAGGTCCCGATGGTATCCGGAGAATATGCGTAGTTGGACCGATAACTACGGCCATTATTGCAGAAGCTCATGAAGGAATAGCTGGAGGGCACTTTTCAGCCAACATCACACTACATAAGGTGTTAACTGCCTTGTATTGGTGGCCCTCCATGAAGAAAGATGTCCATCTTTATTGCACTCAATGCGATATCTGCCAAAGGGTTGGCCCAAAAATCTCAACCAATCTCCAACCCTTACATCCCACAATGCCCACGGAGGTATTTCAGAAATGGGGTTTGGATTTCATTGGACCGGTCAACCCGCCAGCCAAAGATACCAAGAATCGGTACATTATCACGGCTACGGACTACACCACCAAATGGGTGGAAGCCAGAGCTTTAAAAGATAGCACGGCTAAATCTACGGCCAAGTTCCTTTTCGAAGAGAAAAAAACAAAATTTGGATGCCCATTGGAAATTGTGAGCGACCAAGGAAGTCACTTTATCAATGACACTATTAAGGTGCTCACTCAAGAATTTATGATTTTACACCGGAAATCAACCACTTACTACCCACAAGCCAACGGCCAAGCGGAAAGTACCAACAAGGTAATTAAGATTGCCTTAACCAAAATGGTGAACGCCAATCGAACTGATTGGGACACCAAGTTACACACAACACTTTGGGCCTATAGGACAGCCTATAAGGTCACGACCAAACACTCTCCATTTTCATTAGTATTCGGGACGGAAGCCTTGTTACCTATGGCATACCTCCATCCCGACGTTTATCACAAGAGGAGTCAAGAGATTCACCCCATCCTTGAAAAGAGGATGGAACAACTCAAGGTAATGGATCTCACTCGACACGAAGCTGAGGAGAACATGAAACACATGCAGTTGTTACGAAAGGAAAGGCATGACAAGCCAAAGGTGAGGACACCATATAAGCAGCATGGTCACGGGATAACCAAGCTCCCACAAAAGGGGCCCAACAACCACAGTACCATACAAGCGAGGGAGGTCATCCAAGCCTCCTCCAAAAATAAAGGGGCGGAACAAATCCTACACCCAAGACCCGATTTTACCCCGGCCAACAAATCCTATGGCACTTACGCCATAAAATACCTGGGCCGGGCAAGTTCAAAATACGATGGGCAGGACCTTACCTAATTGAGCAAGTGTACAACAACGGATCAGTGGATGTTACCACCTTACAAGGGGACAGCTTGGGACGAGTTAACATGAACAAGTTAAAACCATACCAAGAGCCTGAATCAACTCAGGCTTATGCCTTACAAATTCTAGCATGCCACCTTTTAGAGACGGAATAACGAGCAAAACAAAATCCTTTATACAAAGGGACTAGTATTGCACCAATTCCCATCACCCCATCTTCTCAATCAAATAAGGAAACCATTTCACACACGGGTTCCACCTCTTACCAAAGTCAAGAAACCTTAGATGCTGAAGATTTGGAAATGCATAGGGTCATGTTAGAAGTATACCACGTACATCCCTCAAAACAAGAGAAAGATACCTTAAACCCCCAAAGGTATGACCAAAGGAAGGAAAAAGAAACCAACCTACATACCATACAATTACAACAAAAGAAAGACACCCTAAACCTCATAAGGCACGACCAAAGGGATGGAAAAGAAACCAACCTACATACCATACGATTACAACCCGTATCCCGATGGGAACTACTACCAGGTTCGGAAGAAGATTCGGGAACCACAACACCTATGAGGAATGCAACCTATGTCTACCCCGCCTTACCTGGCTTGGAGCCAATTGGGGTGGAACCAACTAACCAATGAAAATTTTGAGAAAATGCGGCCTAGGAAAAGACTCACCTAGGACTGACCACTGGAATAGTAAACCAGTAAGAGCCCTTTCATCGCACTTTAAGGATGAGAGGATTAAGAGAGAAGTCACTAGTATCTAAGCCTACACGGAAGAAACATAACCAAAATAATCACTTATTACTGAGGATCACCTCAAAAGTTAAGAAGAAGATGCTTTAAATATGGAAGAGATTCCCGACAAATTATGACATACGGATGAATTACATTAGTGAGAGAGGCACGTATTTTTAGGAAGTTAAAACCACAGAGGAATTAATTTCAACTTGAGGAGGATGAAGATTTTTAAGTATTTTAAATAAAACCACCTCCTTGGACGAATGAAGAAGGGAAGCTCGGACCTTTGTTTGAAGAAACCAAACCATAGGAGCTAGATGAAGTACGTGAATGAAATCTTGGTTGAAAGAGAATCTGGTTGTAAACTGAAGGGGACTTTGAAGTCAAGTGGATGAAGAAAGTTAAGTTTTTGTTAAGGTTATATACAGAGCTTTGAGAGCGTCAATTGTGAGTTACTGGACTTATGGGCAGTTTGAAACTCATGGAATAGATTGCAGAACACTTAGTGTGAGGCCAAACCCACCACCCTTAAGCGTCCTAGTCCGGGTGATGGTGTTGAGAATCACATGTATTGTTTTGTGTATTGAAAATGCTCACTTCACATCCCAAGGCATTCATATTATTTTGAATCACTTCATTTACTAATGGTAGCCTCTTGACTTGTAGCCGAATTGGCCCTCTCAAGGGTCCAACCGGCGGCCTTGGCAACATAAGCTCTCAAAGATATTCTGCTTTGGCTTTTGATTATCCCCTCCTTCACTCTTCCGTCACTAGAGTCCTCCATTTTCTCCCTCGGCCTAACCTCCTTTGTCTCGCCACCGCGGATGTCCTCCACCTTCTCCATTAGTAATCCAAATGATTTATTCTGACCAATAGGTTCAAGTGTTGAAAAACACTTTTATCAATGGTTCAAGTACCAAATACATTTAAAAGTCACACTGTGAGCCCAAAAGGGTGCCCACATTTAGTCTTAGACCCTTGAAACGTTAGTTGATGCACTTTGAAGTAGCATGTTACTTCACAAAAATATAAAAAGAGTGAAATGTTAGTCTTAGAAGTACCATGTTGTAAGAGGCTAGGATGTGAGTTGTTATTGTGTTTTTACCTTCGGAAGGATTTGAGTGAATGAGGATAGGTAAGGAGAACTTGGATTGAGTAGTTAGTAAGTAGGCTAGTACAAATGGATGGAGACAACCAAAGTGACTCAAGAGGCAAGTGCATTCGAATTGGGATGAATGGAGGATCACATGGAGCGCACAAGTGGACCACCTCATCATGGCCACTTAATGGGGAAGGCCCAAGGAAGAATGCAAGGTGGAGGATAAGCAAATTCTCAAAGCACCAATCAAATCACGAGTTAAGCATCGTGGTTTGAATTAAGTGGTGAGCGACGATTTGGGAAAGTAAGGGGAGAAAGTTATGGCGGCGGAAAGCGAAGGAGGCTAAGTTTGGGTTGAAGCATCCCAAGTTTGGTAAAGTGTGGTAGGTAGAAAGCCAAGGCTAGTTAAATGTTCGAATTAGGATCCTTGTTGATCATTTGAGGGAGGAAGGCTTAGAAGATAGGATTGGCGCCTACTAAGTAGGAGGAAATCTCAAGGGCTTATCGTGAGCCTTGAGGGTGCTCACCCCCTCAAGCTTACTATATAATCCCTCATTCTTCCCTCACTCATCCTCTCTTTCCTTTGTGCTCCAAGGCACCCCACGAGTTATAAGTGTGGGTGTGGGAAGCCATATTGGAGCACATGTGTGTGCTTAGTTTTTAGTTTGAGAGCCAAGGCTTGTTAGCCTTGAAGAGGGCTTGACCTCTTGGTAGAATTAGTGTTGACGTGAAGGATTTTAAAGTTAATTCATGATTCCAATTTGTGGTACTTAAAGTTCATGTTTTGAATACACGTGGTTGCAAGTTCCATGTTTAAGAGTTGAGCACTTGATGTTGTGATGAGTGCAAAAATATACTTGTGTGGATTAGTTAGTCTTAGTGAAGTTAGGAAATTCTCTCTCCCCCTCTCCTCTCTAGGATTTTAGGATTTTAGGATTAGAGAAGAATTGTGTGATTAGAAAGGGGTTGTTAGTAGAATTAGGGAAATTAGGTAGGAAGATTAGTTAAGGGCTTGAATAATTAGTGAGGTAGTTGGGGATTACAACTACAAAGTTGTGGGTTTATGAAGGAGCTGGGTTTGTTTAGTTAGAAAGTAAAGAGCTGGGTTTATGAAGGAGCTAGGTTTATGTAATTAGAAAATAAAGAGATGGGTTCATGAAGGAGCTTAGTAGATAGCCTACCTAATTAGCTCATAGACAAGTAGTTAGTTACATTATGCTAGTTAGTGTTATGTGTGGCTTTCACAAGTAAATGTATTTGAGATTGACTATAGAGAATAGTGTTTTTTTTAACACTTGCATCCTCTCTTTAAAAATAAACCACGTGCATAACTTAATGGAGAATGTGGAGCACTCTCGCGATGGCAAGACAAAGGAAGCAAAGACCAAAGGTGCGAGGGAGAGATTGACATAAGTCACATAAGTATTTCTTAATACTTAAAGGCTTATGTACGGTATGGAGACACCAAGTGAGACCTCTTATAGTAGCGATACGGAATACACAAGTGATAGTTCAAGTGGTAGTATAGAGTCAACGGCACGGACTCCATTTAGGAGAGGGATATCCTTAAGGGCTTGTGTAGCTAAAGCAGCCGGATGGACGTTAGAAGCAAACAAAGACAAAATAGCACCCGAGCATAAGGAGGTTAAAATAACATAGTTAACTTGTGCATTCTCCACATACGTATTGAAATCGTACATTGAGTTGTTAAAAGTGAAATTCCAGTTAAATCCAAGACCACTTGAAGGGTGAACATTGCACTATGGACTCATCCAAGTCCAAATCCAATACCGCGGAGGAATGTGAGCCCAAACCCACTACTCGGACTACGGACGCTTAAGGGTGGGGGGTTTGGCCTCACACACACATGCCCTACCTAGCCTAATAAATCCAATACTTACCTAAGTCTTAATATATTCTAAAATATTCTATTGTGGTTTAAGGTTAATTTGTGGGGAGGTGGCTAAGGTTTATATTTATTAACTCGTTAAGTGAAGGCCTAACAAGGCTTAGACCGGCTTGATCCAAGACTCGGCTCAGCAGCAGCTTGTATGTAGCAACCGGCTTGATCCAAGACTCGGCTCAGCAGCAGCTTGTATGTAGCAACCGGCTTAACCAGCTGACCCTCGGCTCAGCAGCAGCTTGTATGTAGCAACCGGCTTGATCCAAGACTCGGCTCAGCAGCAGCTTGTATGTAGCAACCGGCTTAACCAGCTGACCCTCGGCTCAGCAGCAGCTTGTATGTAGCAACCGGCTAACCAGCTGACCCTCGGCCAGCAGCAGCTTGTATGTAGCAACCGGCTAACCAGCTGACCCTCGGCTCAGCAGCAGCCTGTATGTAGCAACCGGCTTAACCAGCTGACCCTCGGCCAGCAACATCTTGTATGTAGCAACCGGCTAACCAGCTGGCCCTCGGCCAGCAACAGCTTGTATGTAGCAACCGGCTTAACTAGCTGACCCTCGGCCAACAGCAGCTTGTATGTAGCAACCGGCTAACCAGCTGACCCTCGGCTCAGCAGCAACCTGTATGTAGCAATTGGCTTAACCAGCTGACCCTCGGCCAACAGCAACTTGTATGTAGCAACCGGCTAACCAGCTGACCCTCGCCCAGCAGCAGCTTGTATGTAGCAACCGGCTAACCAGCTGACCCTCGCCCAGCAGCAACTTGTATGTAGCAACCGGCTTAACCAGCTGACCCTCAGCTAGCAGCAGCTTGTATGTAGCAACCGGCTAACCAGCTGTGAGGCCAAACCCCCCACCCTTAAGCGTTCGTAGTCCGAGTAGTGGGTTTGGGCTCACATTCCTCCGTGGCATTGGCCTTAGGCTTGGATGTGTCCTTTGATGACTCAAGTGTCCAATTCCTTGCCTTGTACGCGCAAGCCCAAGCGGATATTCCCTTCTTCCTTTTACCAATGGTTACCTTCACTTCTTTAGGGTCCTTGAGCTCCTCACTAGGTTTGGTTGTTGAGTCCATAGTGCAAGGATCAACTTTTTAACCTCTACTTAATAATTCAATACACCATGCATGGTATGGAAGCATCCAAACACACAAATCTTTATTTGACAATCCAAGTGAATAGTATTAAGAAATACTTTTCTCCAAGGCTTATTGTCTCACAATCAAAGCATCAAGCCCAACGAGTCTACTCCTCAGGCTTCCTACCCTACCAATCACTTAAACACAACCACCCCAACCTCAAAAACTTAGGAATGTGGCTCTTGGTTCATCACAATCACCAAATCCTCATTTTTCTATCTTCCTCCATTTTTTTCATTCAAGGTGAGTAGATTCCCCCATAGAAGAACCCCGGCAGTCTCCAACAAGACCCTTCCCGAGGTCTCAGTCTCAAATCTCCGGGTGTAATTTTGCGTTGTTCTCCAATTGTTCCGCCCGTCATCGCCCGTCACTTTCTTCCTTGAGGCACCTGTTCCCCGCAGACAGAGACCAGCTCCTTGTTAGCCCTCCTCTAGTTAGGCTAGCTTCGAATTAGCTAGCTCCTGATTTGCTTGGCCTTGATTAGCCAGCTCCTACGTAGCTAGCTCCTCTCTGGCCTAACTTCAAATAGTCCGGCTTCTAATTTGCCAGCTCCTTAGTTAGCTCAACTCGCAATTAGCCTATCTCCTAATTAGCATGGCTCATGATTGGCCTAGATGTCCTTTAAACAATTTGTAACCAACTGTCGGTTCTCCCCGATCATAGCCACCTTCCCCTAATTAGCTGCCGTCTGGTGATTCCTTTGATCTCAGCTTGGTTAGTGCAGCTCCCTTGATTTAACTAATGCAGTTCCCAGTCTCGGCTTCAGTTGCCACCAACAGTCTCGGCTCAACATTACAAGGTCACGGCTCTTGGCTCATGTGTGAAGTGGCCCTGACCAGCAACTGCAGCTAACTAGGCCCAGCTACAGAGCTAATCCCAGCTTACAACTTACCCAGTCTCGGACTCCCAGCACCTTCTCCAAAAGTCCTGCTCCTTCTTCAACAATTCAGGCCTTTGGCCAAATATTAAACCATTCAAAATAAGTACCATCATCTAATACCAACTGAGTGCGCCAATTTAATGGTTCAAACTAAGCTCCATAAACTAAATGCTATGAGGTGAACACTATGAACTAAACACTATCACTAAATGCCTTAAGTCAAATACTATATCTAAGCAATGCAAAACCAATCAAAAAACTAGTTTGCCTCGGTTCTCTACCTAGAACCTTGCACCACACGTGCACCCTTCTTGCTCCACACACACCCACACACACCACATGAGGTGCCAAGAGGGCAAGAAGAAAAGAGAGCCAAGAGAGAGAGACTAACTAACTACACTAATTCATCCCACTAATTTCCCACACATTGCCTCTAAGTACAAGAGTTTTTCCTACTAACTAAGTCACATCCTCCTCATGAGCTCTAAGAGCTTCACTTCCTAACATCAACAAGAGAGAGCGAGAATGAGAGCAATCCCCCACCTTACCTCGGACCCCCTTGGGAGTGCTCAACCCAAACTTAGCCTCATCCACTTTCCGCCGCCATAACTTTCTCCCCTTACCTTCCCAAATTGTCACTCACCACTTTAATTCAAACCACGATGCTTACATCGTAATTTGATTGGTGCTTTTAGAATTTGCTTATCCTCCATCTTGCATTCTTCCTTGGACCTTCCCCATTAAGTGGCCACGATGAGGTGGTCCACTTGTGCGCTCAATGTGATCCTCCATTCATCCCAATTCGAATGCACTTGCTTCTTGAGTCACCTTGGTTGTCTCCATCCATTGTACTAGCCTACTCACTAACTATTTGATTTAAGCCTTTCCTATCTACCCTACTTCACTCCAATCCTTTTCTAAGGTAAAAATACAATAACCACTCACATGCTAGCCTCTTACAACATTGTACTTCTAATATTTCACTCTTTTTATATTTTTGTGAAGTGATACACCACTTCAACGCACACCAACTAATATTTTCTAACGCTAAGACTAAATGTGGGCACCGCTTTGGGCTCACACCAGCTGACCCTCGGCTCAGCAACAGCCTGTATGTAGCAACCGGCTTAACCAGCTGACCCTCGGCCAGCAGTAGCTTGTATGTAGCAACCGGCTTAACCAACTGGCTCACTTAAATGACGCCACCTTAGGTGCTAATCAAGCATCCACTAATCCCTTTCTTCTTTGCACTTTGGCTAAATGAGCTAAACTAAACCACTAATGACTAAACTAATCTAACACACAACTACTCTAAGAGCTACTTACTTCACCCACCTTGTCCCAAGCTCTAAGAGCTCACACCCTTGAGAGACAATGAGGGAGAGAGCTTAACTAATTAAATTCACTAAAACTAATAACCTACACACGTGGCTCAAGCTCTTAGGAACTTGCTCCCTTGAGAGCGCTTGATGAAGAGAGAGGAAAATGAGAGAGAAAACACCTTAAGTAGTAAAGAGGGAGAGAGGGAGAGAGGGAGAGAGGGAGAGAGGGAGAGAGAGGTGAGGATAGGGTGAGAGGATTAGCACCTCCAATCACAATCCCTTAACCTTCACCTCTAAAGTAGGGACTAATCCCCTTCCACCAAGCTTCCTTCTTCCTAAACTAACAAGGTGGATCCAAAAGTGGGCATTTAACCCGCGGAGCTCACCTTGCTTCACCTTACCCCCTACTCACAATATCAAGGCATACTCTTATTGAATTCAAACCTTGGAATAACCACACCACACATTCTAATGCCTAAACTTAAATCCACACCACACTTCACTATTTTTATGTTTTGTGAATAATCATAACACCTCAAAGTCAAACTAAAATTGGTTCCGAAGAGTTAATCACCACATGTGGGCACCATTTTGGGCTCACACTTAGCAAGAATTTAAATGCTGAAGGGGATTAACTCATTAAGGTTAGATGAAATCGGTGAATGGACGAAAGCTGGTTCAATAAGAGTCGTGATTTTGGGTGAAGTCGGAGTCCAACGAGTAAACAAAGTGAAACGGTGTTAAGGGCTATATGACGCCTTAAGCACATAAACTGGGAGTTGTTTCTTATGAAAGGTTTCGAAACCACGAACTAGATTTTAAAACACTTGGTAGACTTTAGATATGAGGAAAAACTTATGTAAAATCAAAGCTGGATACCCTGTGGGCAAGTAAAACCTTGGGAAGAGGTTGAAGGTGCGAGTCACCACAATGCAGTAATATCAACCAAAATTATCAACCAATACTCAAGGGTGAACACACAACACAAGAAAGGGAACCCACATATTGATCAAGTGAATTTCAAGTTACCATCAGAAATCAACACACCTACTTAATCAAATTTCAGTTTACCATAAACACACATATCAGAAATCCAAGCAAACGAAGAAGTTAAAATCCAATTTTGATTTTATTGGAAGGGCCCACACAAGGTGAGCCCCAAAGAAATGGGGATTCAACCCACCGAAGTGGGGAATCCCACAAAAGAGGACTTACAGTACCTGCAAGGAGACACTTACACAAAGTCAGTAAAAAGAAGTAACTCAACAACTTTCAAAATGGTAATTGGGTTGAGGGTAATACCTGAGCTAAGGGGTCCAGCACGGATGGGGATCACCACCCAGCTGGCCAAGAAAGCATGCCAGCTGTAGCACGGTAAACCCTAATCAAGAATCCCAACCACCAAATTTCAGCTGAAGGCACAAGGGAGTTGCACACGGAGGAACCAACCCTTACACCACGCGCAGCAGTTGTCCCAGGAGCACCCGAATTGAGGAAGTTAGAGAAACTACCCGATTGTTCAGTAAGAGCTAACAGGGAAGCCGAGATGGAGAGTTTATATGAGATTAGACCACAGCTGGATGAGCAGGGAACATTCTGGAGAAACTTGCAAACCAAGTGTTTACAAGGTTTTACCTCGGTCCGCTGGAGCACAAGTGAGTCCCAGTGGTATCCTTTGTTGTGCAAATTTCACACTTACCAGGACTTGTTGTGTAAAGCGGTGATCAACAGCAAGGAGTCAGATTTTACAGAAATGAAGAGAAGACAAGGAGAGGAGGAGCTGGGGCGTTACATTTTTGTGGTTGATACGGTCCTTAGGAACCAACAGTTTACTTTGGAAGAAGTGCAGTTCCTCAAACAGATCAATCTGGAAGGCTTTGTGACCAGGATTACATGGGGAGTGTTGCATGAGGTTCTGGTTCGGGAGGCCTTGACAAATCTCCAAGAACAGACCATGACAACAACTGTACAAGGCAAGGAATTTCCCTTATTGGAGCCGGACTGGAGAACACAGATGCGAGAGACATTCGAGCTTACAACCCGGCTAGTGCCCTCAACCAAGCAATGGGAGCTATCAGAGTTGTTTCCATCACTCAAAACAATAGCTGCCGGACAAGTGATGGTGGAAGTGACTGATTGCACATATCCAGGTGCAAAGAAACCCCTCAGAATCCTGAGTTCTTTATTTTGTTTAAACATAGCTGGTCAGAACCTCATTTCCATATCGTTTGCCGAATTGATCCTCGCAGCCCTGAACGGCCAGGCAGTAGACTGGCCTGAGGAATTTTATCCAGAACTTCGGGAGGAAGTTATCAAACTCCATCAAAAACATTCACAGACTATGGTAAAGGTGGTAAGGACCACCATCGGCCCTCATCTCACCCTCATGATCAAGGTTGCGGGGGTAATGAATTTACAGCACGAGATCGAAGCAGGTTTTCGAGTGGCTAAACCTTTCTGCACTCCCAACCCGAGCATCCAGCCCAAGAGAAGAAGGTGTACGAAACCATCAATCCCACCACCAACCCTACATACCACCGTAAGAGTTGTACCACCCGAGGCAGATCAGAAGGGGGCTTCCCCATCGGCACCCCCACTAGCTTCGGAAACTCCTCATTCAATAGTGGTCGAGACGGAAGAACCATGGCAGACTCCAGAGGCCATACCCAACATCATAGAACAGGTGAAGCAAGTGCACAGGAGGTTGGAAAATTTACTCACAACCCTCGCAAGCAAAGCACCACCAGAATTACTGAGAACACTGAATTCTCAGTTTTACAGAATCCAGCGCCAAACCATTTTGCAAGAAGACACACATCCAGCAGACACCACCAACACATTGAGAACAGAGGTTCTTAAATCTCAGAGTGTTCAGTTGGAAAGGCTGGGGGAAAGGTTGGCCGAAACAGAGGAACTCAATCAGATTTACATTGAATACTCTTTCGAAATGGAAGAGGAAGTGGCAAGACTGAAAATCGAAGCCCAGTCCCTCACCCAAAAGGATCAGGAGAATCTGGCCAAGTTTCAAAGTCTGGAAGAAATTCATTCCCAACAGTCAGAAGCCAAGGACAAGTTAGTGGCAACCCTGCAATACTAGATTCGCAAACTCAAGGAGGAGGCAACTGCCTGCAACAAGAGGGCGAAAGAGTCGCATAAGATCCGACAACATGATAGGGAGGAGCTCGGCAGGTTGCGCACCGAGAATGAGGCGTTACGAGCAACCAAGGTAGGGAAAGAATCAACTTACAACCGCAAAAGTGATCCAGAATCCAGTCAGGCCTCCAAACGGCCAATAGATAGAACAGAGCGCCAAGCATTGGCCACGGGTGCAGCGGAGCAATTACTGAGTGACTTACAACACGAGTTACACATGAGTAAGCATGAAAAATAGGAGCTGCAACATCAGCTTCAGAACGGAACTACACCCGGACAGATGGGAATACCACTGTCCCATATCCACCCAAAGGCGGAAGTTTACCACCAATTGTTAGAGCACACCGAACCCCTACAAACGGTGATGCAGTATTACCAAGCCTATTGGGCAATCGACCTCCTCACTAGCAACTTACCCTTACCCAAGAAGGGTGTTACATTCAATCTAAAGCAATTTCAGGAGTTATGGGAGCACGCGAACCCAAAGGCGAGAGACACCTTAGCCTTCATGTGGATGCGAAGCGATTTCAAGCTATCTCTGGGCACCATCGAAGTGGTAACAGGATCACCGCCATTTTACATCCGAAGGTACATTCTCCGAAGTATAGCTTGGTTAGCACAACATAAAGCAATCCAAGCCAAGGGACGCATCATGAATCAGATCTTACCCAACCTGCGTCCTTACACCCACAGTCAGAAAATGGAGATCACCCGACTCCAGTACAAAAACGAGGCGATCTTCCAACAGGCTACCGATAACCTGCGAAGAGAAGACACCACGATTTGTTTCGAGGCCGTGAGACGCCACCAATGGCTACTGGAGCACCACCTAGAACACTCGACGAAAGTAACCCTTCCGCAACTGAAGGAGTATGTGACTCAAACCTTAGAGGAGCAACAGCTGACTACCAGCAAGGGCCAGTTTGGCACCATCAACCATGGCACAATTCTTCGGATCCAGACATCAGAACGCACCAGTTACAATCCTCAGGATAGTCATGAAGCATGAGGACATGCTTCTTTTCCGGAGGGAGGGGTAAATGTACACCGCAGAAGGCACCCTCGGGCATTCAGGTAACAGACACTAAGCGGAGTGACGAAGAGGAGCGTCGCACACACAGAGGACCGCAAATTGAGCAAGTAAGAGAGAGAGAGTCCAGGAGGACCGGGGACTGACAGTCGGGGAACTGAGGGCCCGGGCGGGAGCTGAAGGGACCGGGAGCCGGCGGGAGCGATGGAGACTGGTAGTGAGCTAGGCGGAAGCTGAGGGGACTAGGAGCTGGCATCGGGGCTTAATGGGGGAAACAACCAATAGGATGATGCCACGTTGAGAACGAGTTGGAGCCGGCGGGAACGGGAGCCCAACCGTAGGGAATGGGCCTCAAACGGCGGGAACCGAGGACGAGACCGTTGGGGAACGGATGAAGACATTAGTAAGTTAGGTTAGAGATTAGTGAAGATGTAGTCACTTTTTGGATGAGAGGCAAGCACTTAGTGACTTTAGGAAGTGACCACTTAGTAATTAACCAACAATGAGTGGACACGTACTTACTAACGTGTGTAGATGAAAGACAATGCCAAGGGATTTCCATCCCTTTGATGACATTAACCGCTTTAACCATCTAAGCAATGAAAGGATGAGATCTTGGATGAATGACCCATGAATGGTAACCGCACACACCTAGGCACATCTAGGTATTAGAAGGAATTGCAACCAATCCACTTCTCACGAACATCTATATTTAGCACGTGTGGTTTCTGTAAATAGATGCGACATACCTAAATTTAGACTGCAGCCTTAATTCAGACTGAAATTAGCCTAATTAGACATTTGGCATTAGGGGCCACACCTAACCGCTAATTCAACCAATTATAAGATTTCAAAACCTATATAAAGGGGCACTACGGACCCCTATAGCACCTCATTATTCATTTCAACAATCCAACGTGAGCGTCAAGAAGAGCATTATCGGGAGCGTTTTAACGAAGACCTATTTGGAGCATTATCGGGAGCGATTTGAAGACAATCGGAGCTTCGCAATTTTACTCGAGGAATCGAAGATCTTTTCGAGCTTGAAGACTTAAAGGATTGAAATATATCCTCGAGCTTGAAGACTTAAAGGATTGAAATATATCCTCGAGCTTGAAGACTTAAAGGATTGAAATATTATCCTCGAACTTGAAGACGACTGAAGGCCCAAGGCTGAGGGACCACGAGGCCGCGAGGTGTGAAGACGAAGACTGAAGACTTAGCGACATTTGAAGATACTCGAAGACGAACGCCTTCGAGTTTGAAGACCGAATTTAGACTGAGAGCCCGCGATACTGAAGGCCCGCGGACTGGAGACTGCGACTGGAGGACCGCGGAACCGGACGACGATTTACGAGACTTGAAGATTGATTCATAACGAATCCGAAGACTTGGAGATTTGAAGATCCCTTTTGGGTGTACCTTGAAGATTGAGGGCCCGAGGTACTGAGAGGCCACGAGACCATAGGAGCGAAGACTAAAGACCTGTGAAGTATTTGAAGACTTGATTGAAGACTTTTGAAGACCGGGAGAACATGGAAAGCTAAAGGGGCCACAAGACTGAGGGCCCATGTGACTGGAGGACCGAGAAGACTTTAGGATTTGAAGGTCTTTTCAAGAGATTACGAAATCAAGGACTACAAGAAAAGACTTGAAGACATTAAAAGTTTTCTTCAAGATTTGGAGACTGAGGGCCCTCGGGACCAGAGGACCGCAAGCCCGAGACCAAGACCGCAAGTTTGAAGCCCTTTTGAGGACTAAAGGTTTAAACGAACTTTCTAACCAAGATCTAAGATACCTTTTGGGTCTAAGGAGATGTCAAGATATCAAAAGTGAAGATGCTAAGAGATTGACAAAATCCGAAGCTCATCGTGAAGACAAAGAAGATTGCGTAAGGAATCCAAGACCGAAACACTCAAGAGAATAGGAAGATTAGAGAAGATCCTTCCTAGGAATTTAAAGATATTCAAGAATGAAGAACTAAATTCTCATGAGTAGAGAATACAAAGGAAAACCATACAAAAGGGAACTTTAGAAGAATGAAGACATTAAGAGGATTTCAAAGCCATCATTCGAGAAAAGAAGAAATTAAAGACCATCAAGTAGTCAACTTCCACTTTGAAGGCATTGCAATGAATTGTTAAATGAAAACTCTCAAAGTAATGTGATTGTGAACTTTGGTTGAGGATTTATAAATGAATGGAAGAATGTTGTTATTGATTACAAAAGAACACTCTCTTCATTCGTAACACTTAACCTCGACATTAGGATTTCGGGGAACATAAGCTTGAAAGCTTAGGCTACTTTCTCCTTAGAGATTTATCCAAGAGGAAACACCTTCAAAAGTTAATTTAGATAAGTGTAGTGTCCATGTAAACCGGTCAGCAGCGGGTTACACCGTCTAAGTTGTTGAGGGTTTGAAGGTGACCTCGACAGAGACTTCGACCGACCATGCTCCTCCTCCATGCTTGTAAAAGAATCTTTGCATGGAAGAGTCTAGGGTTTAAGTATTGGTTTAGTAAGGTATAGTGGCCGCTTTAGGTCACTGAAACCCTAAATCGTGGAGTGTGGTAACTTCCTTTATCATGGTCAATTAACTCATGATTAAGTATAGTGTAATGTTATAACTTCGGTGTAAAGCTTACCAATTATTACATGCTTTGTAGGAATTTTTAATCAACTTGTCAAGAGTATAACATTTTATTATTTATATAGCTTAAAGGCAATAACAAAAGAGAAAGAGATCAAATTTTTGTCTTAATTTTACAATTGTTAGTAATATGCAGTTTAACAAAGCCACCCTTCAACTACTTATAATTACTCTATTTGTTTTTTTCAAGTTCCCTACATGGTTTCATATTTAGTTTTTTTGTCAACATCCTCCAAGATTTAATTTGAAGTCAAGCTAGACTTATACACCTACACTAAAGTGTTGATTGCCTTTGTTTTTATTTTAGAACCATGTACATTACGTCTAACGAAACTATAATTTGTTCCTTTGGGAGGACCCTATGTTACTCATAATGGGCTTATAACATGTTCCATTGCATTTATACGGAGGGTCTTAGTAGGGACCACATGAGAACCATATACAAAAGTTACTTATTCACAAATTTTACCCCCAATGAATTCTTGAGACCCTATATTTTGAACATTGATGGTTTTAGAATGTGAACACACAATGACCTCCCTCGGAAGTCTTAGATTGTTTGCAAATGCAATGATAGGAAAAAGACTTGACATGAAAATACTCCTAGTCCGAGATGACTCTAAACTACCGGGTGATGGTGGAAAGGTACCCATTTCCAAATGGAGTGATTGGCAGTTCGATTCCCGCTGCAATATCTTCTCTTCACTTGAAAGAACTAGCTAGGTAGTTAGGAAACCAAGAGCCCACCCACTATAAGGTAGGCAGTAAACCCCACCTTGCATCAAGAGGATTCTTGAGCAGGTTAAGGCCAACGGGCTCAAATTCACATTGGATTGCTCAACGTTGGTTATTTATTTGAGAATAATCCAATTAGAAGGCGTACAATACCGTTTTACATTGGCAATTTTGAATATAGGAGTCAAATGTCTAATTTATTTCCAAAAACAAATTTTGACAAACTTGGAAATACGTATTTTCCTTAAAATTTCCATGTTAGATTATATTTTAGGAAATAAGTTAACTCCCATCAAAGCCGACTGGATAGGACAGCACACAAAATAGTGTATTTAAATGTCATTTTCTATTTTGGAGTCACACAATGCTATATATATTTACTATTATTGTATTTGTTTTACCAAGTAAAGATGACAATGTTCCATAATATCTAAACAACCAATTTGACTTTTGTTAGCAAAAAATGAGTTATACCATTCATAGTTGTGGCATTGTGTAATTCCAAATAGTAAATGACACTAAATACAACATATAGTGTAGCGATGGTTTGACACCCATTCTCCTATGATATGTGGCCTTAATTGTGGCATGAGGCTCTTGTTTGATGAATGTGGGGTTACGAGCTTACACGGTTACTTGGTCATTGGGTTACTTTGGTCCAATTACCTTCAAGCACAGCCTTTTCTTGGTGTTCCAATGTCCTAACTGTAATTGTGCTTTTTTTTGCAATGGATATCTATTTGATTTCACATTGAAGTTCAATCCAATAGAACAAAGATGCTCATTGACCCAAAATATAAAGTATAGAATTTTATGTATGGACCATGGTCCCCCAAACTGGACAATGTTGAGAGTCGATGTTTTGCCTATGTGAGCCAATGGTATGGCATCTTGGTCCATTGAACAATATAGCAAGCACCGTTCATTTGAACTAATAGTTGCTACATTTATTATCTCGAGATAGTGAGGGATTGCTAATAGTGCGTGTGGGAAATTAGTGAAGGTGGTACTAAATGTCTTTGTGTCATCAAAAGATCTAGGAAGCATTGTTCATCTTGTCACTATGCATAAAAAATACTATTCATAACAACATTATTCACTGAAATTATTGTGCCTATTTATCATGGCCCTATTCATTGACAAGCATGTGTTCCAATATAATATTTTTATCACTTTACAAGCACCTTGGAGCACACACACACTAGTTTTCTTGAAGTGTATGGTAAATGAGCATGTATTCATGAATTTGATATCACTCAGTAAAAATTTCAATCCTCACCAATTTTGAGACTTGGCAAAAAAATAGTGCGTCTTTTAGGATAATCAATATAGTCTCCATTTGTTCAAATGAACACTTGTAACCATTTTAGACCTACATGCCTTTAAATATCCTACTCAACAAGAAGATATCCATAACCGGATCACTCATCCAAGAGCATAAAGGTATCATAACTCGTCATAACTTTCCATTTACGGAGGCACCATATCATCCATAACTCACTATTATGTCCATGAGCAGTTTAGGTATGATTAATAACCACTCGAGTAGATGGATGCCTCACCGCTCCTACGTTTTATCATCCACTCTCCTCTCGCTAGTTATTTGTCCCATACTCCTATATATCTTTATCTAGTTCCCATAGTCTACTCATGATTGAAGGCTCCTTATGGAGACTCGACACAATTTGCATCAAACTCCCAAATCTAGAAAAACAAAAGTAAAAGCAAAATAAAAATGCACACTCGATGTACATCCTTTATAATTAACCATGCATAACATTAGTCAACGATGTGGGCCCACATAATATAACAGTGGGATGCTAGTAGATCTATATGATTATGAGTCTCCATGTGCAACTTTTCGACCATCTCATTGTTATAGGAACGATGGCTGAAAACTAAGTAATGTTACATGTTGTGGTTGAATTTTGTGTTGACTTATGAGAAGGTTTGTTGCATACATCTCCACCCACTAATACACTAAATAAACATACTAGTGTGGGTAAAAAATTAGCATGGGCCATAATGTTTTTCTAGTAATGTTGGAATTACCGTGGGACGAAGGCCCTAAGTCTTCTCTAAGCTTCATGAAGACCTCTGACCAACACCTTACAGGAAAAAATAGTCATTGTACATCAAAAGTACCACAAAAAGAAAACAATCACCCACATCGATTTTATAGAAAATAAATATTATGGTCCACCCTAATTTCCTATTAGAAATTTACCGTGGTTTGAAAATTGAAGGTGGACCACACTAATTTTCATCATGAGAAATAGCTTAAGCTCTAGAAACTTATTGTGGCCCATACTAATAAGACAATTAAGTGCAGCCAAGGATTGTTGATTAATCAGTTACGCAATAACGTTCTTCTCATAAGTTCAACCTTTACTAACAAAAGTTCAACATATTGTTTGAATATTATAGAACACAATGTCTTTGCTTGGTAAAATATTACATTCTCATCAAATTGTTATTGTACTGCGTACCTCCAAATAATAACACACACTAATTGGGATAATCAATGTAGCATGTGGGTAACCTCTTCACATGATCCATCTTATTACACTCAAATTTTGGCCACAAATTCACGTCTGATTAATGGAAGTTGAAGGTTGAAATTTAAACCATCTAATTAATTTTTTTTCAAAGTATTCAATTCAATTGTCTATAAGAAATGCTACTTGTATAATTTTGTTTCAAAATTTGTAATTAGAATAGTACTAAGCCTACCCTCTACACCCTTTTCAAAGGGGTAGGGGGTAGGTAGTAGCTTACATAGCCGGTGTTGTCATATCATGGTTTCCAGGACCATAATCATGTATTAATAGATTTCAACACATTCCACCAGGTTAGCAGTCCCATGTAGGGATCAAGCTAGTGGCCACACATGGTTTTCATGGTTTTTATTTAAAGTACATCAATATTAATTGGTTAGCCTAGGCCCCGGGCTCAATCACATATGTGTTCGGCTGGGCCCCGCCCCCTCCCAAGCCTCCTTAATTGCCCGGTCAGTCTTCATGACCGCACCTGCGTGGGAACTCTTCTCCGTTGGGAACCAATGTGACAATACCCAGGTTAAAATTATAAATATTCAAGTTGACGTCATTTTCAATATTTCTAAGTTAATTGATGGAGTTAATCGCACGCCAAAGGAGCTTACTGGCTTAGGTGACTGGGTATTGTCACATCGGTTGGAAGAGTTCCTGCGCAAATGCGAGTATGAAGACTGGGCAGTGAAGGAGGCGTGGGAGGGGCGGGTCCCACTTAAACACATATGTGATTTAGCTTGGGGCTTAGCCTAGCCCAATTGTTGGCTGACTACCAATTTACCCTTGCATAATAAACATTACTTCTGTTGAGTATTTTTCAATTCGTATGGATGGCCCAACTCAAAAGGGCATTATGCTTCCTAAATTCCCGGCCCTAGGTTGCAACAACTTAATGCTTTTTCTTTTATCTTTTTTTTTTTTTTGTAAAAACAAACCTATTTCTCATTTGAAGGTTGAAGTAGAACCAATAGAAATACATGTATTCATTACTATTGTGTTGTCACGGACACCCATGTGGAAGCCTAGAAACAATGTTGATTTTGTCAAGTCAACACCGCAACTTAGGGTCTTGCGTTTTAATGTTAACTTTGAACTTTTATAACTTTTGCATAAGAAATGCAAACAAGGAAAATACTTTGATGCCTTGGAATCCCATGTGAATTGGTGATGTTAACCATTTTTTCTTAAAATGTAAGAATGTGCTCAGTGATTAGTTAGTGACAATTTTAGCACCACCTACGTTAGGGTTTAAGGGGTTGTTTACACCATGGACCATGAAGTCATCCCAAGACTGTGTAAAATTTGTGATTGGTTGTCGAACTTGTCTTAGGACCACTTCGGTTTACACCAAAGAAAAGAATGTTAGAGCGACCATGGAGTTCGAGGTTCCTAAGAGATAGATTTTAAGGCCTACATTATTCATTGACATGGTCCAACATGTTTTGCGGTGGGAGAGGCAAAAGAGGTGCTATGATAGACAAAGGCAAGGGCCCATGGCAGAGAAGACAAAAAAAAAAGGTCAAACTTGATTTTTTTTTCTTCCATAATTGCCCTTTTCGGACATATATTATCAAAGAAATTAACACATCCACTTTTGGATGCATGGTCATTCCTCTTGGTCCACATTCGATTTACACCTACTGACGGGCCCAAAGGCTTTGTTTAAGGAATCGGACCATGAAGTTGGACCGTGGGAAAAGACCATCTTATATGGCCCGACTTCATGATCCGTGGTATAAACTGCCCCTAAGTTTCTATGCACAAGTTGTTACGGTGGTTCCAAATCCCCAATGGGGCAATCCAGGGTTCAGGAGATTTTTGAGCTCAACCAGCTAAAAGCTGCCCCTTCACAACTTCTACTGGTTTTTTCAAGATTTGACTGGTTGCAAATTTGTTGCCATTAATTTGGACCAGCCAATATCCTATATGTTTTTTCAAGTGTTGGCTAATTTCCTCTTCGTTGTAATGACAACCGGCCAAAAACTTGGGCATTGATAAGTAAGCCGGTTTCCAATGTAGCAAAATTATATCTACAAACAACATGCACCAATCAACAACAACGTCCAAAGAACATATCAACATATAACAATAACATGTAATGATATCAACATCCAACAACAATGATCAACAATTTATCCATAGCAGGAGTTGAACCTGAAATAACCTATCAACCGGTTGATGGCCATGGATTTACTCTTCTATCATACCTAGGTCTTAAAACCTCATATTAGATTTGAGGCCACAACATGATAAAATAGTAACCTAACATACCATACTATATACAAAAATGAAATTCATCAACTATTAGAATCAAAATCAGCAATATCATCTTCACCTTCAAGAGGAAAACGCCCTGAAAGGTATCTATGTGGATGTGAAAACAACCATCTAAACTTTGTAGAGTTCCTCCATAAAGCTATGGCTTCCATTAGTACGTTACCAAGATCACCACGAAGATCTTTCATAGACACACGCATAATACATTCTAAACGCTAGCGGTCAACAATGAAATGCAATAATGAAGCAAAAGCTTCGCCTATCCGCCATTCACCAAATCGCTACAAGCCTACAACAAACACATAACCTATACCCTAGAACCAAATGATATCCAACCCTAGATGAATCAAGCCGGACAAAATCCGCATGTTTCACAATTCATCCGGGTGAAAATCCTCCTCCTCAAAACGATTGCCGGTTGAAACCCATTTTATTTTATTTTTAAAAGCACCGGTTTCACATCCTCCACTTGCCCAATTCAACTGGACTTTTCACAAAACCAACCGGCCGCCATTACAAAATTACCGGTTCTCCCCGGACATTAGGGCAATCATATTCTACAAAGCAGATGGCAATTGATGGGTGTAGACTGTGAGGCTTTTATGAGAGTCCATCATTTGGATGTCTGTAAGCTAAGCAGGCCAAATCGCATGCTCATTGCTCAAGCAGTCCAAGAGGATGAATTCAAAACGACCGACCTAATCACACGGCCACAGGCTCCACACTTTCACTTTGTTCACCCAACCAACCACATCAACTATTAAAAGAATACCCCCAAAAAAACAACTACTCGAAAGAAGAAGAAAAAGACACCTTTCATTTATTTACTCGAGGGGTGGATGGGTGGGGCAGATCCATGTGACTTGACCCTTCCACACACGAGACTGAGAGCCCGTGGTGACCGTTGCACTTCAAGCACTCTCACTGGTGGTCCCAAGTCTTAGGGCCATTCCACACACGAGACTGAGAGCCTGTGACCATTGCACTTCCAGCACTCTCATTGGTGGTCCCCAATCCCACTGATCTCAGGGCCATTCCACACACGAGACTGAGAGTGTAACGTGTATTACATATTTATTGTTTTATGTTTATTTACAACCTCTCATTCAACTGGGACTCCTTTACTATAAAACTAGAGGCGCTACCCTGAGTGCTCTAGCAGTCCTAAAGGTAAAGGGAGTTAACTACTAGTTGATGACTGTGGTTCTACATGTAGTTCTCCCACGTAAGTAGAGACCACTATTTAACTGCACTTAGAGATATCCTAAAGGCATGGGGGAGAGCTCGTTAATATATATTTAACTACCACTTAACTACCAGTTGGAGGTGGCCTCAACTGCCAGTGGTACTTGTATATAAGCTCTAAGGTTGGGTGGAACATGCCTCTTGAATCTCATAATATTTGAGAACGTTACATTGGTATCAGAGCCGGCGCTCTTGTACCTTGTTTTCATTTGGGTTTCTATTAACTTCCGCTGTGTAATTGTTATGCTGGTAATTTTTCTGGAGGGTGTTGCGATCCTGGGGGGTCGCGTCTCGCCTCGTCTCGTCTCGTCTCCTTCCGGCCTAGCAGAGGGAGGCAGCCTGCTGCCTGGGCAGTGAGCGTCGCACAGGAGAGCTACGTCGTCTCCTGTGGCTCTCATTTTAGGGGGTCATAAATAATTGGTTTTAGTGATCACTGCTAAAATCTGAAGATGTTTTAAGTCAGTGGGGTGGAGTTATAGTATTCTGAAACCTGGGTAGATTTATGCACGAAAAAGGGTATAACTCCTAGACAGAAAATATGATAGGCTCGAAATTTGGTGAGATGATTTGTGTTTAGTCTCTCTAGTCACAGTTAAAATTTCAGGTCATTTCAAGAAAGTCAGAGGAAGCTATCCTATTCTGAAGTTCTTCTGAGAGCATCATACGAAAAAGTTTATAACTCCTAGGCAGAAAATCGGATCGGGTCGAAATTTTGGGGCAAGATTTCTGAGTAGGTTGTTTACTCGTGGTTAAAATCTGAAAACTATGGCTCTCAGACACGAGGTTATTTTTTCTGTTGGGGAAAGCTACTGGGGGGTAGAATTGTTTTGTCTACTGTTTTGGTTTTTATTGTACAGGACCGCGTGAGCAGTCCCGTAAATTTTTGGCATTGTATTTTGTGTGTTTATGTTATGGCCATCGAGGATATGGACACTTCTGGACCGTCACGGGAGGATAGTCCTCCCCAGGTTTTCCCGATTGGCACATCCTCTTCACCGAGTGATGCAAGTATCCATAGTTTGGTGGTCCAAGCTATTCTCGATTGTGAACACGCATTCCAATCGCTTGAAAGCATTGGAATGCCAGGTCCAACTCTTGAAGAAGTATAATGAGGGGGACCGTTCTAAGTCCACCACAGCTGCTGGCAAGCCGGAACGGTTCAAGGATAAGTCCAAAATTACCATTCAGGCTTGGCTCAACCAGATGAAAAAGTTTTTGGTTGCACGCCAGATTGCTCCTGAGGAGTGGGTCACAATTGCGTCAACATATCTGGAAACCAATGTGTCACAACATTGGGATATACTTGCATTGGAGCTGGCAGCGGATAAGAAAGATCCGCAGCTCTGGGATAACTTCTATGATACATTACTCACTACTTATGGCAGTGTCAATCAGGAGTTGGTAGCCCGGAACAAGCTTCGTGTTCTTAAACAGAAAGGTTCTGTTGAGGACTATGCAAATGAGTTTCAGCAGTTGTGCTCACACATTACTAAAAATCCTGTCTCATGGGGAGATAAGATTGAGAGATTCATATCAGGGCTCAAGGAGGATATCCGCAAGAAGGTCTTGGTGGATCCTAAGGGCGATGGTGGGCCATGGGAGGACATCAAGCGTCTCATCAATTATGCAGTGACTATAGACGCTACGTACACACAAGATGCAAAAGGACGGGACAATGATAAGTCTCATTTTGATGCACCGGTTGTCAAGACCAATGGCCACACAGGGCCGATTAGAGACAACAAGTCTCGCCGCTCTGAAGGCCGCTCTTCCGCCTTTTACAAGAAGAGTAAGCAGGGTAAAGGGGAGGCCCCTTCGGCAAGAAGCACTGACAAAAAGGATGGTCTTTGTTTTCAATGTCACAAGGAAGGACACTTGGCTAGAGATTGTCCTGATGGCAAGAAGAGTGTTGAGCAGCAACCTGCAAAGAAAAGCAAAAAGCATTTTCACAAGTCCGATACTTAGGCAGTGGGCTAGTGTCAGGACCTGTTCAAGTTTCAGAGGGTGTTTTTGATTTTCCTAATGATGCTTTGGAAGTGATTCAGGGCTTAGTTAATAAGCAATTTAATGTAATCGTGTCTGATATTTTGAATAAAGACATTATTTTGCCAACTCCGTTACTCCCACTCAGTGATGTGTTAGATGTGAACTCTAAAGTTTATGGAGCGTTCTCATTGATTATACCATCAGTGGATGATTTGCAAAGTTTATTGAGATCTTATTTGCACGGTAAAGAGGGAGCGCCCTATGAGACCGGTGCTTGTTTTATTGTTGACAAACGTAAAGCAAAAAGTCTTAAGAGAACTTTACCACGATTTAAATTGGTCCATCAATTTGAATCAAACTCAGTGTAGTGGCATGTTTATTTGGATGAACCTAAGCCACGTGTGCTGAATCAGTTCACTCTGTCTTTTCAACTGATGATGAGTTTTTCAAGGCAAGTAGTTCATCAGGATGCATCTGTATTAATGGATAGTGCCGCATCACATTTCTTTGTGAGTTCTGGTTTTGCTAAGACCTTCGGGTTAAAAGTGAAAAATGGCAGTAACACACTGGTATTAGGCAATGGTAATGAAGTCCAAACGGACGGCAAGATTAAAGTTCATGTTAGAATACAGCAATATCAAAGCCAAATTATTTGCCTGGTGGCAAAGTTAAGTGAAGGCATTGATTTGATATTGGGCAATGATTGGCTAGTGCAGCACAAAGCACGCTTGGATTTTGCATCTGAATGTTGCGTGTTGTATAAGGGCCGCTGTAAAATAACACTGCATATAAACCCAGTGCAATGTCAGAGTCCAAATCCCCATAGACTCACCGCCATGCAGTTCAAACGGTCAATTTGGAAGGGAGCAACGTCGTTCCTAGTTCAGTTGAGCGCGGTTGGAGATGACGTAGAGGACACAATGGCAACACCTTATACCACAGTGTTGGAGGAATATGCTGATGTTTTTCAGCCCATACCTACAGGGTTACCTCCAGAGCGGGAAATGGCCCATACTATTCCTTTAGAGCCAGATGGCAAGCCGCCATTTAGGCCGATCTATAGGTTGAGTCCTCTCGAGCTGCAGGAGGCCAAGAAACAGATCAAGGAGTATTTGGAAAAGGGATGCATAGAGCTTAGTTCATCGCCTTATGGGTCTCCCATCTTGTTCGTCAAGAAAAAGGATGGAGCGCTGCGAATGGTGGTGGATTATCGGGCACTTAATAAGCAAACGGTAAAGAATCGTTATCCGTTGCCTCGTATTGATGATCTTTTTGACCAGTTAGCCGGCTCTACAGTATTTTCATCTCTTGATTTGACACAAGGTTATCACCAGATTAGGATATCCGAGGAGGATGCTCCTAAGACGGCGTTTAGAACACCGTTTGGTCATTACCAATTCAAAGTATTAAGTTTTGAATTGACCAATGCACCAGCAACTTTTCAAGGAGTAATGAATCGTGTTTTTCACAAGTTCATTGGAAAGTTTGTTTTGGTATATCTGAATGACATCTTAATTTTTTCAAAGAACGAGGAGGAACATGTCAGTCATTTGGCACAAGTACTTCAAATTCTACGAGAGAATTAGTTTTATGCAAAGATATCTAAGTGTCATTTCGGAAAGAATGAATTGCATTATTTAGGACATGTTGTTGGCAAGGAGGGCATCAAGGTGGATCCTAAGAAAATTGAGACTGTGGCCAAGTGGCATAGACCTCTTGAAGTCGGACAATTACGATCCTTCTTGGGGCTTTGCAATTACTTCCGCAGATTCATACATGAATATTCCACTCTGGTTGCGCCTTTGACTTCTCTAACGCGAAGCAAAGTCAAGTACATTTAGACTGACGAGTGTGAACGCGTTTTTGAGAATGTTAAGTATGTTTTAACACATGCACCAGTTTTGACCTTACCCAAGTTAAGGGAGCCATTTGAGGTCGTTAGTGACGCTTCTTTACTCGGAGCAAGGGCCGTCTTACTTCAGGGAGGTAAGCCCATTGCTTTTGAGAGTAAAAAATTTTCTCCCGCTGAAAGAAATTACACTACTGGTGAACAAGAACTTACAGCAGTTGTGCACGCCATGCGAACCTGGCGGTGTTACCTAGAGGGTGCAGATTGCACGATCGTCACAGATCATAACCCTCTGGTGTATTTAAAAACACAACAGACGTTATCAAGGCGTCAAGCTCGGTGGTTGGAGTTCTTGGAGCAAAATTTTGTCTATAAATGGGTGTATAGACTAGGAAGGATTAATATGGCAGATCCTCTGAGTCGGAATCCACTAGACCCGGGTGACCAGCTAGCCTTGATGGCACCGCGATCTACTCCAAGTAATTCGGTCCTTCAAATGGTGGCTACAGACACTAGGCGAGGTGATCATGTTGAGCAAGACAACAATCCGAAGGGGTACCCGGAGTTCGTCAGTGATCAAAAGTTATATCAAACTATCATTGCCGGGTATGCTCTTGATCCTTGGTTCTCAAACCCGCACAATCTGAAACATTTTGTTTATGAGAATCACATCTGGTGGTATGAAAAGGCGGTTGTGGTTCCAGATGTGTCATTCCAAGGATCGAATATCAGGTCATTTTTGCTCCGTGAGTATCATGATGCAATGTATAGCGGTCATGTAGGGGTAACTAAGACGTATAAGAAGGTGCGAGTAAACTTTTGGTGGCCTGAGATGCAAGGGTCCATCAGAAGCTATATAAAATCTTGTGAGATTTGCCAAAGGAGTAAGGCCCCTACTCTTAAACCAGCAGGCCTTTTACAACCATTGGAGATTCCTGATAGAAATTGGGAAGTAGTGAGCATGGATTTTATCTCTAGATTGACTCCATCTGCTAATGGTTATGATGCCATCTTTGTATACGTGGATAAGTTGTCCAAGATGGCCCACTTTATGCCAACCACCACACACGTGACTGCTGAAGGTACGGTAAGGTTATTCCGTGATCATGTATATAAGTTGCATGGTCTACCCAGGGTAATCCTAAGCGACAGGGACACTAGATTCACAAGTAGGTTTTGGGATGTGTTGCATGGTCTTTTGGGGATAAGGTTGGCCATGTCCACCGCATTCCATCCTCAAACTGATGGGCAGAGGGAACAGGTAAACCGTATCCTGGAGGATATGTTGCAGCATTATGTCAACCCAGTGCAAGATGATTGGGATGAATTCCTTGCAGTAGTTGAATTTGCATATAATAGTTCTTGGCAAGAGTCTGTACGGAATACTCCGTTTGTCCTGAACTATGGTCAGCAGCCCCGGACACCAATTAGTGGAAACAACATGTGTCAAGTCCCTGCTGCGCAGAATTTTGTCGAGCATATGACACATATGATTGGCGAGGCCAAGAAACATCTCATTGCTGCGCAACAACGACAAAAGTTCTATGCTGACAAGAACCGACGAGAGGTTTCGTTCGAAGTGGACCAGCAAGTGCTACTAAGTACTGCCAACATTAAGTTGAAGGTCCCATGAACTCGAAAGCTTTTACCAAGGTGGATTGGCCCATTTCGGGTGGTGCAAAGGATAGGGGTGGTAGTATACCGCATGTAACTGCCAGATACATTTAAAATCCACGATGTCTTTCATGTGTCACTTCTTAGGTCTTATGTGGCCGATGGCAGGGTACAACCTCCCCCTCCGCCAGTCTTTGAGGAAGATGTATCTTATGAAGTAGAACGCGTGCTTTCACACGAAGATAGAGGGTCTCGTTCTCGCCCCAATAAATTCTATCTTATCAAATGGCTCGGATATGCACTTGAGCATAATTCATGGGAGCCCGAATGCAACTTGAGTGTAGAAGTCCTCAAGGAGTACTGGGATGCGGTAGCAAAGTCTGAGGACAGACTTACACGCCACGGGGTTAAGCGTGCCCGCGAAGCCCCAGCTGCGCAAAAACGTTTGAGGCGGAAGGTATCTTCGGGGTAGGCGCGTTCTGTTCTCTCCGGCCCGCACAGGATCCGGTAAACGGGGTGTTATTATTAACTTGTTTCACCCTGCCAATTGGCATGGAGCATGGTACAGATACAGATCCCATGGCTCGCTTAAATTAGTAGTGGTCTTGACTATATTTGTCTTGATGTACTACGATTTGGGATCATTCATGAACGCGGACGTTCATTCCTAAGTGGGGAGGTGTGTAACGTGTATTACATATTTATTGTTTTATATTTATTTACAACCTCTCATTCAACTGGGACTCCTTTACTATAAAACTAGAGGCGCTACCCTGAGTGCTCTAGCAGTCCTAAAGGTAAAGGGAGTTAACTACTAGTTGATGACTGTGGTTCTACACATAGTTCTCCCACGTAAGTAGAGACCACTATTTAACTACACTTAGAGATATCCTAAAGGCATGGGGGAGAGCTCGTTAATATATATTTAACTACCACTTAACTACCAGTTGGAGGTGGCCTCAACTGCCAGTGGTACTTGTATATAAGCTCTAAGGTTGGGTGGAACATGCCTCTTGAATCTCATAATATTTGAGAACGTTACATTGAATTTCATTATGACCAAATATATTGTAAGTGGGTACATGCAAATTCAATTATGTCAAATGTGACAATGGAATACGATCCAATTAACAAGATTTATTCACTTGATATGTAGATGCTAAGAGCTTAGATGAATTTGTGGGAAAATCATAATTGCAAAAATTATGCATTGTTGTTGATCAAGCTTGAACACCCACCCCATCTAGAAAATAATGTTGGGCATTTGATTCTTTGCATACAATAATGTTGGATATTTGACTCATCTTTTAGGCTCATTCAATTGTGTTTTTTTAACACATTACTTGAACGTGAGAACCATCTAATTCTTTCCTTTGTTATAGTTTTTGTTCATGTTTTTGAAGGTAAGTACACCAAATTGCAGCACTTTAGGCATTGAGTACAATTCTTATTATTTGAAAGTTTCCTTAATGTATTGTTGTCATTTTGTTATAAATCAACATCAATTTAAGTCAATTTTCCAAGATTTTGATAAATGGTATAGTTTACAAATAAAATAAATTCTATAAAATATGATCACGGTGTATATTATATTTACCTATAGAGTCTTGAAAAATACCTCAAAGTACCATTTTATTTACTAATAAGGCACCAATTATTCAAGAACTTTAGATAAATAACCCACCTTTAAATAATCCTTGACCTCACATGGTTTACAAAAGTATATAGCTAATGACCTCCTTGTGCCCACACTAATTCTCATAATGAGAATTAACATGGGCCACACTAATCCCCCCCTGCAAAATTTCTAGTACATAATTAGCATGGGCCACAATAATTGTTCTTCTAGAAAGTTAATGTGGGTGATAATTTGTTTTTAATTACCTTTAATGTAAGGTGATTATTTTATTTTATACCACGTGTTGGTCAAAAGTCCTCGTGAAGACCTAGGGAAAGACCTAGGGTCTTGGACCCATAGTAATTCCACTTTGACTAGAATATTAGTATGACTTACATTAACTATTTTCATATTAATTTTCCACCCACACTAATAGGACTATTTAGTGCAACTGTCAATTCTTCCCCATTCATTAATATGTAAAGTTAATCTTGGGAAATACAAAGGTGAACTTGGTAAGGGCATATTAAAGTGCTTGTAAATTCATAGTAAAGGACTTTGTCTCATTCGTTATATGGGCCCTTGCATTTCAAGCCCATATGCAAGCGGGTTAGCCAACTTTGCATCAATTATCATCCATATATGCAGTATGTAAGCATGAGCAAGGCATTGTCCTGCATTTGCATTGCAGATAAAAAAAAAGCAAACGCAAATGCAAATGTAGGGTAAGTGGGCTTGCCCTTAGAACACAATTAGGCATTCATGGAAATGGCCAAGCAAGCACAATAGCCAACGACAACACAACCAAAACCATCATAACCTTAATACTATCACACATGCACATAGCCCACACCACACCATATAGACTAGCGAAACCACCCTCGTCAACTGACATTACGATAAGAATGAGGAACCTAAAAACACCTATAAAGAAAGCATACAATGGACAAATGGTTGAAATTGTGCCGGAAAACGGATCTCCAATGACAACATTCATCATAAGCTATCCAATTCATTATGGAAAACACCACAAACTACCTATGCCCAAACTGCACAAATCTTAAAATTCAAGTCTGCTCAATACATAGGGGACCACATGATAAGTTTATTTTGGCACCAAAAGTTTACTAACCCCTATTGCACACTATGCTACGTAACAAAAAATACACATGGTTGCATCTACTATCTCTATGCTATCATAAATTCCTCAAAGGCCTCAGGAATCCAAGACACAACCGTCCACTCAACAATCGTCCACTCAACAATCGTCAGCATACTTAGGGGTCAAATCATGCAGCCACACAAGACATTACACACTCACAAATGTCGGCAACAAAGGTGGCCTCCTCCAACAACTTTATAACATTCTAACACACCACCTTCTAACTTATAGCCTCCCCACACCTGATGGTAGTGAGGCCAGTCGGCGACTCCCACCAACAGGGTTGAGTTTTTTTATTAACTTTATAGTAGTGCCAGCGACTGGTCGCATTGGTCCTGCCACTCGCTCGTTCGCTGCTGCGATCGGTAATTTCACACGCTTTTATAATTTCGTACTATTAGAAAATCTCGAGCGAGATAATTTCACACTATTAGATAATTTTGAGCGAGATAATTCCGCAATACTACATAATATCGAGCGAGATAATTTTTCACTTCTGGATAATTTCATGTGAGATAAATCACTACGTTTTCACCTTCACAATGAGTGAGTCTACATAGAGGCCACAAATTCATATCTCTCTATAACTACACTGGATATGATATTTGGGCAAAGCTTACTATGTGGAATTACGCAATGCTATATTTATTTATCGTACATCTCATATTTTACCAACAAATGTTGAATTGATAGTTTGGACATTGTAAAACATTGACAAGTTTACTTGGTAGAAATTTATTTCATTAGTAAAAGGATATAGCACTGTGTAAATCCAAATAGTAAGTCACACTAAATATTGTATTTGACTAATTGTCCATGGAGATTTTTTTGGCATGATTGGTTAATATTCTATTATTTCAAGTCCGATTGGTTACATGTTGCGTGAACTTTCAGTTTTTTCTTTATTAATTTGAAGCATATTCTCTATATTCCTCTAGAACGCTTGATAAGTTTTCTGAGGTATTGTTCAACCGGGCTATTTATGAAATTCACCGGTTCATATTTGTAACTTAAGGTACCAAATTATCGTGAAGTCTAGAACTTCAACCAGGTTATTTCTCAAAATCAACCAGTTCATGTGGAACTAACCGCGGGTTCTCCCCAGTTCTTGCCCACACTTACTAGCGGTAGTGAACGGAGTTCGCCCGTTCACTACTGCCCACCACCAATATGTGTGGGTGGCCTATTAGCCGTGCAAATACTATAATTCACATTCACACATGATAGGTATACAGACCAAACCATCAAAACAAAACAAGAAAAAATACAACCTCCTTATAGACGCTATTAAGGCAAAGGGCATGAAAGTCACCCCCCTCCTTATCATTATTGCAGAATTTTGTGGCTCCATATATACAAGAAGCATTGAACTACCTATACAACTATCCCACACAAAGGCCGAAATTGTCTGACTACCCGTATTAAGCCCACCTACCGCAAAGATGAGCAGTAAACCCTACCTTTGAACACCTTCCATAAAGAAACTCTTGAACATAGTTGGATCAACATGCTCAAATTCACGTCGGTCATTGGAAACACTAATGTTAGCTTTCTTTCCTTTCCTAATGTAATTATTCCTTTATCGTAAAGCCTAAACCGTAGCCTTGCAATGTGGACGACTTCATGCTCAGTTGAACACAAGAAAAACCTTTTGGACAAATCTGGCATTCCAAATGACGATATTTCTCAATTTAGGCATGGTCAAGTTATGCTTCAAATTTAGCAATATTGACTTGGAAAACAAAGCTCTAGACTCCAGAGTCCAGATTACATGGAAGCCTATTTATGATTTTGTAAGGGGTCCAACTGGGGGGAAGGGGGGGGGGGGGGAAGATGATGGGGTCCTTCCATTGACTCTTTTGCAGTGCAAATTGTTGTCATTTTAATGCGTTGGAAACGTCATAACATTATTCACTTGCTATCAACCGTTTCATTCTAATAAACATCATTAATTATGCTTCAATGGTGTTTATCAAGCTAAACATGTTGGTAAGATAATAACCTTGATATTGTACCTGAATACTATGTGATAGATTCATGGCCCCATTCACTCCGTACTCAAGTGGATAATGTTATGCTTATATGGCAGATGATTACCCAGTTGTCTATCGTCATATTTGGATGTAAGGAATATTTTAGGCTACAACTTTGAAATTCTTAGGCCAATTCTACACATGTGGACAAGGACCATGACAAAAAGAAGAAGAAGATGATGTAAGTTTCTCATGGTCATGGTTGGCGGCCTGAAAATGTGACTAAGAGAAATTCACACCACTTTTTAGAGGACTTGATAACATGGTATAGTGGCGAACAACTTGTAATTAACTACACTAAATATTGTATTGAGTGTCATATGGTGTTCTATGCAACTTCAATAAATTTTCTAGTGACACTTCTTATGAATAAGTCACAAATATTGTCATCTCAACTCACTTTAGTTCATCCAAATGCCAATTATTAAAACAAAGCCTGGTATATTTTGCATTCTAAACATATTTGGGATAAAATGTTGCCATGGATGTATCAAATTTAGATGAAAAACCACTTAGTAAGTGACAATAATTGCAACATTGCAAATCTAAAGTGACCAATTTTTTTCTACAAAGAATGGTGAGTAATGTTAGGTTTACATTTAGTGTTGGTGACACCACACAGGCGGTTTACAATTAGTACTAAACAAGGCAAATAGAAATGATGACACCAAATACAGTATTTAGTGTAGTATGGGCTTGTGTTGTCACAATCCTTTCTGCATGTGCATATGATACATCATTTTAATGTGGGTCCCTCCCCTCAACCCTTTTGGAAATGGTGGGGAACATTGGAGAATATTGGGTAATGCCACCACCATCACATATATAGATGTTTGTATATTGTTGTATATAGATGTTTGTCTTTGGTTGTTTTTTGGTTGACAGAGACCATTTTGAGTTAGTCACCATCAAATGAGCTTCTTTGAATTTGGGATGACCAACTTGAGATGGTCACCATCGACCAAACCACAAGAAGAGGCAAACATTAATTACATGTTGGTTGCCATTTCAAGTGGGCAAACCCTCATGTGTGAGTGGTGTATCTTCAATTAAACTAAAACCAAGTTATAATTTGTATAAACTTGCAACAAAAATTGAAATAGTATTTTATCTGGTCTAAGGCATGGCATCCATTATATTTACCACAACCTGGTTTTTTATTTTTAAATGTCACATGTGACAAAGATATTTATATATGTACACTTGACTATCAAAAACCGAGTCAATAAAAAAAAGAAACAATCAATTTTGGGAAGCCGTATCTAGAAGAGTATTGATCTTTTTGCCAAACCGTAAAGTGGGTCAGATGTGCAAAACAAGTTGGCTATCGTCCTTCCAATTTTTAGCTTGACTAATGTAGCAACAAGAGAGAAATTGCATTTTGAAAACTTAGGTCTATTGACTTAGTTTTGGAACAATTTTCATCACTCACTATCAACTGCAAAAATAAGTTCACATCGCCGCCTAGGGTTCTTCCTAGGACATCTCCTCTTACAATTGTGAAGGTTTTCTTTGCCCATGATAACATTACTAGAGGAGAAGAGGTTGAGTGCTTCAGCCATGTTGCATGATGGGAATAACACACGCAAAGTGTCAAAATTGTTCGGTATATCTCTATCCACGTGCTCTAGGATTCATAGAGAGTGTGTTCCTCATGTGGAGCCTTCAAGAGGAGGGTGCCTGAAAAACATCACCCTTATTCAACGATGAGTGTGTGTAAAGAACCGTCATAGTTGGATGTACCGTTTGCAATAGACTTCGATGATTAGTTTTGTGTAATACCAAATTATAAGTGACATTAATACCACATATGGTGTAGTAAACATAAGTGGACACGATTAGAGCAACGAATGGGGAGAACCAACTACTAGTTATAGATCAAGTGTTTTGTGTTCCCAAATAACCGGCTCAAAGTCAAACTCTAGGAAATAAACCGAACCATATTTTGAAACTTTCTTAATTTAAAATACAAGGAATAACGGACGCATTTCAATGAATATGTACAATACAATCTACCCCCTATAAATGTTAGGCTCTGGAGTAAAATTTTCCTAACATTTATAGTGAGTTAACATTGTAACAATTATAAAGGGAGCTTTTTGAATGCTTAACAAATATAAATTCATTACAATTATGGAGGGAGAGTTTTGCAAAATTATCATATATCAAATATGTGTATCAAATCAATCTTTTATTTTTATGAAACAAAATAAGAATCAATATAGTCAAGATCAATAATTTGATCACAAAAGTCAAATTTGGTGGCTTTTGCCACTTTGAAAGGTTGTGAGTCAATGTAATGGATGTCATCACACAATATTGGATGTATTTCGTAGGTTAACATTTATAAGTGGCAAATTAACAAAGAGGGGAGTAAATGATTGTTAACATTTAACATAGTTAACATTCTAGTTAGCAATATGAGGGGAGTACGATTTTGTTAACAAATATAATGAGTTAACGTTTATAAGTGTAACATTTATCGAGGGTGGACTGTAATTGGTTGATAATGAGAAACTAAGGATAGCGTCTGAGTTGGCTCAAATTTCTTCCCATTCACCGGGACCGGAGCGGGCAGCCCAAGACTGCTGACCGTAAAAAACATCCTCAACACTGCACGCTATCCACGTGTTCCTCTTGTGTCAAAGACGCCGAGTCTCGTTCCCATGCCACCTTACAGCCAATCAGATGACGCCACGTCACCGCATGAGCAGCGCCGCACCTGCTTACAAATTCCAGCCCCACTCCAGCGCCTCCTCCAACATAGATTAATATATTTCCTCTGCACTTTGATCCGAGGGAGGAGCTCCAGTCACAGGCCGCAACAACGCCGACTACTCTTGCCTGTTCCTGGATCCCACCGAGGTACTGGATCTGTAGTTGCTCGAAATCGGCGGACAGTATCTCACAATGTAACTGTTGAGCACTGAGATAATGCAATATATTGATAGGTCGGGATTTCTCTGGTTCCTGGTCACGTGAAAGACACAGTATGTATTTGATCCTGCAACTGCTTGAACTGGTGGACATGAACTCACAAATCAAGTGACCAGTGTTCCACTGTTGGTTTCAGTGTTGATACATACTCTGGAGGGGGTTCAGTGTCTTTTCAGTGCTAAATTATCAACATTGAGCTAACTGTATAGTTGATAGGTTTGATTAGTCTGGAGTGTTCCTGGTCTCTCCACTGGCACATTTTGATCCTGCAATTGCTTGAATTGGTTGACATGATCACAAATCAAGTCACCAGTGTTTTCAGTCTTGAAAGTTGATGAGCAGTGTTGACATCCTTGAGGGTTTGATGTCTTTTCAGTGCTAACCCAACATTGAGCTGAATGTTGAGTGACCTAGTGTGGATATGTTATAGACCCTTCAGGTTTGAGGTCTCTTTCATCCTGACTCTGACATATTTTATTAATAATGAATATGCTCAACCTTGATTCATTTCATGATTCAACCTGTTGGGCTAGTATTGCAATTATGAAACATAGAAGGAACTGAATATTACAATTAAACCCTGTATATGTTTAATAGGCAATGGTTCAATGTTCGGGTTGATGTGATTGAATCAATGTGAATTTATTGGTGTTGGTGGGATGTGAATGTAGAGGTTTGTGATCATTCATTCGGACTACTGGTATGCAGTATGACAAGAGAGAGATTATCCGCTTACTGACGTAGTTCTTATGCTTTTTAAGTTTGGAAACTTGATTGTGTGAGAGTGTGTGTGCATTGAATTAGGGCACTTATCGTCTCCGGAGGCTGATCGGTGAATTAGGTGCATTGCTCGTTAGAAGAAAATTCAAACGGGTAGGCGCCTGAGTATGAATTGATGACCTTGGCCAGATAGCTACGAGTTGAGTTTCGGAACTCTAGTTCCTAAGTTCGAAGTCTCTTCCAGGATGTCCGGAATTAAGAGACCCAGCAAGGTGGTGAGCGATGAATCTGAAGTTGGCATGAATGGCAACGGGAACGGCCATGTGGGCAATGGCAATGCGAAGATTCTCAAGGTGGACGTTCATGCAAACGGCACTAATGGCACCCATGCCACCAATGGCTTCGCGAATGGCACCAAGAGCTGTGTGCATGGCCACATCGACCTTTGTAGCAATGGCGGCAAGGGGAATGTGGATTTGGGGTACGATCCTCTGAATTGGGGGAGAGTGGCAGCGGGGTTGTCCGGAAGCCACTTGGAGGAGGTGAAGAGAATGGTGCACACATTCTTTGATTGTGATGAGGTGATGCTGGAGGGCGCCAGCTTGACGGTGGCGGATGTGACAGCGATTGCCAGGCGGCCGGATGTGAAGGTGGCGTTGAATGCGGAGGTTGCCAAGAGTAGAGTCGATGAGAGTTCCAACTGGGTTTTGTCCAATGCCATGAAGGGCACCGACACATACGGCGTCACCACGGGTAAGTGACTCTATTTATTTGCTGTATCCGAAAGTCAAATTGTACAATGCAGCAAGCGCAAAGGCTTGCTTTAGAAAACGTTTGGTGCAACCAGGAGCTGCATCCTCTCATTGCACCCAATTGGTCATATGCTCACTCTGTCCACCGCCTACTCTTCGTATGCACCAAATGCCCTCACCATAGAGAGAGCGAGAGAGAGACGCACATCAATCTGACGTCCCTGCTACAAGTGCAGATTGTTTTGAATTGGTAACTGTCTTTGTTGTCTTGAGGAGAAGTGCTTTCATGATATAGATGCAAGGAGGTGCATGGACTCGAGCGTCGTTGTAAATCTCAGCTCTTCTCATGGATGATGTGACAGCCACCCACGAATTGGTACCCAATTGATGAAAGTGCATTGTCGCATTGCAGGATTCGGGGCCACGTCGCACCGGAGAACGAACCAGGGGGTTGAGCTCCAGCGTGAGCTGATCCGCTTCCTGAATGCGGGGGTGGTGGGCAAGGGCGACGGCAACACTCTGCCCTCCGCCACCACCAGGGCGGCCATGCTCGTGCGCACCAACACTTTGATGCAGGGCTACTCCGGCATCCGCTGGGAAATCCTGGGCGCCATGGCTAAACTCCTCAACGCCAACGTCACTCCCAAGCTTCCTCTGAGGGGCACCATCACCGCCTCCGGCGACCTGGTTCCTCTTTCGTACATCGCGGGATGCTTGACCGGGAGGCCCAACTCCAGGGCCTGCACAGCGGAGGGCAAGGAAGTGACGGCCTTGGAGGCTCTTCGCATGGCGGGAGTTGGCGAGCCATTCCAGCTGGAGCCCAAGGAAGGATTGGCGTTGGTGAATGGCACGGCGGTGGGGTCAGGGCTGGCCTCCACCGTGTGCTTCGATGCCAACGTGCTGGTGGTGATGGCGGAGGTGTTGAGTGCGCTGTTCTGCGAGGTGATGCAAGGCAAGCCCGAGTTCGCGGACCCCTTGACCCACAAGCTGAAGCATCACCCGGGCCAGATGGAGGCGGCGGCCATGATGGAGTGGGTGCTGGACGGGAGCTCGTACATGAAAGCGGCCGCCAAGTTGCACGAGACCGACCCCTTGAAGAAACCCAAACAGGACCGCTACGCTCTCCGCACTTCGCCGCAATGGCTGGGCCCCCACATCGAAACCATCAGGACGGCCACGCACGCCATCGAGAGGGAAATCAACTCCGTGAACGACAACCCCCTGATCGACGTCGCTCGAAACATGGCATTGCACGGAGGGAATTTCCAAGGGACGCCCATCGGAGTGTCCATGGACAACATGAGGCTGTCCCTGGCGGGCATCGGGAAACTGATGTTCGCTCAGTTCTCGGAGCTGGTGAACGATTTCTACAACAACGGATTGCCTTCGAATCTGAGCGGCGGACCCAACCCAAGCTTGGACTACGGCCTGAAGGGAGCCGAGATTGCCATGGCGTCCTACACCTCGGAGCTGCAGTACTTGGGCAACCCTGTCACCACCCACGTGCAGAGTGCCGAGCAACACAACCAGGATGTGAACTCCCTGGGATTGATTTCTGCGAGGAAAACGGCAGAATCAATCGAGATTCTGAAGTTGATGTCGTCAACATACTTGGTAGCCCTGTGCCAAGCTGTTGATTTAAGGCACATTGAGGAGATAATGCAAGCGACTGTGAAGAACGTGGTGGCACAAGCTGCCAGAAAGACATTGGTGTCTGGAGTGAATGGTGTGTTGGAGGCCTCAAGATTTTGTGAGAAGGAGCTTCTACAGGTCAGTAATGCCTTTTGACTTGCTTTTTCAAATATCCGTCCGCCAATATTATCGTCGATATTGCAAGAAAATGTCTAAACTTTCTGGATTTGCTGAGTCTTCTGGTGGCTTTAGGGGCACCAGATATGGTAGAGTGTTCCTCACACATGTCGCATGAACATTTCAGGTTGTGGATCATCAGCCAATATTTACATAGATCGACGACCCTTCGAGTACGAGCTACCCATTGATGCAAAAGCTCCGTCAGGTCTTGGTCGAGCATTCTCTAAAATACTTAGCAGGAAAAGAAGATCGTGTGTCAATCTTCAACAAAATTCCAGCCTTCGAGGAAGAGGTAAAGGTGCAATTGGAGCGTGAGGTAATAGCAGCCAGAGAAAACTACGACAAGGGAGTGTATGCCGTTCCAAACATAGTAGTGGATTGTAGATCATATCCTCTCTACGAATTCGTTAGAACCGAGCTTGGGACTTGTTTATTAACTGGACAGAAACCACAATCTCCAGGCTCCGACATTGAAAAGGTGTATGATGCAATCTCAGACGGGAAACATGTGGCACCTCTAATGAGGGTACTTGACGGATGGACCTGTGCACCTGGACCGTTCCATGTGTAGGTTCAAATGACGATTATTGTTGACAATTCGCTTGAAGACCATGGGTCTAGGGTTTAGCGTAGTGTTGGAGTGATTAATTCCAGGGAGATAGTTAAAATTTTGCCAGTGTATATATCCTAGCAAATATAACGGTAGAGTTTTGATCGTTCTCGAGTTAATCTGTCTGTTGAAGGTGGAAATCTGCGTAGGAGGCGTGAAATTTACATGTATATCGAGGTGACAGAGCTGATGAGAGATGTACTATAAATTGGAATTTGTGCACAATGCAATGACTTGCAAGTCAACACTTGATGCATTCAAAGATTGTCATTAGATGTTGTTACATTCAAGCTCAAAGTTACATGTCAGTACATGATGTATTATGAATTTACGCATTTATAGCTTATGCACCAGCCCATTTGATTTCTTTTTTGGAAATAGTACACTTTGCTACAATGCTGAGTGGACATGTAGCCAAAGTGGCCAGCTTGAAATTTGTTTGTGGAGTTTGTAGTTATATCCAATAGAATTCAAGGCTGTCTATGGCAAGTGGGCACATACAACATTAAACAATGAGGAAGTTGGCTACCTAACGAAACACATGAGTACAATCTATATGGGAGGTAATCATGAGCATTCATTGAACTCGTATATGGGGAAAGCTGGCTGCTAGCCACAGATCTGGACACTGAACCAGAAAGATGTGAACATTCCAAAATGCCATTCATTCCAACTAACATGCAAAGTGATAGTTTGATGGGCCACATCAAATGCAAGGTGAAAACTCAACCAAAAACTCCATCATGTGGGAGTCTCTGGGGTTTCATATTGCAACAAGCTGCATTCATCAACTGATCTTTACACCAAATATTGTATTTAGTGTCATATAGTATTTTATGTCACTCTGGTACAATGATCGGGGAGAACCGGCAGTTCGTTACAAATGAATTGGTTGAGTTTGAGAAATAACCGGTTGAAGTTCAAGACTGTAGGAAAATCACCGATCATTTTAGAGGAATTTATAGAATATATACCAAGGCAATAAAGGAAAACCAGAGGATGTCAACATGTAATTGGTTGGACTTGCAAACACTAGGATCTGAACCAATTATGCCCAAAAATCTCCCCGATCACTGCTCTGGTAACTCTTCTAGTGGCACTTCTTATGAATAAGTTTACACATATTGCCATCCCAACTTACTTTTAGTTCATCTAAAGGCCAATTATTGGAACAAACTTTGGTATGTTCTGCATCCTAACGTATCCGTAATGAAATATCGTCATGGGTGATTGAAATTGGTTGAAAAATCACTTAGTAAATGATAGTATTTGCAACATTGTAAATCTATAATGCCTTTTCTTTTTTCTTTTTTCTTTTTTCAAAGAATGACAAATAATATTAGGTTAACAGTTAGTGACACAACATGGGCTGTTTACGACTAGTATTTAGCAAGACAAATAGAATTGGTGACAGGGAATACAATATTTAGTGTAGCGGTTGCAATGTGCAAGGAATTTCCTTCTTGCAAAAGCATAGCATGATGCTTTTGTTCATCCACTTCTAGAGCAAGTCCACACTGTCAATCATGGCACAATAATCCAACATGAATAATCTCAGCATATAGAAAGTGGGGGTTGTCATTGCTAGCTGTGGATGCAAAGATAAGCAGGTCTTCAATGGACATTTCTAGATCTGCACCCACTTCTTGTAGGATGTGAAACACGCAATTAGTGCAAGATAATTAGCGAATCTAAATCGTGCATGTTGTCATTTTCCTCGTAATTGTTTGAGATCATGTAAATATCTTATTTAATGTCAAAGTTGAGATTGTGTTTCTCATCAAATGGTCATATCGGTCCCCTCAATCATGTTGACTATTGAGCCTAGCCTAAGATGGTTAATAGATCTTGAGCACATAATCCAATCTCTTTGAAGCGCATTTTTTTTGGCGTCCATTCTTAGATCCACACCGAACCACACGCCACTCAAAATATACATGTCCATTTCTAACAAGTAACCGAATTAGGCCCACTTAGCTTAGCACAAATTAGAAAGAGCTTTGATCAACAAGTTGATGTGAAAATGGGCATCCTGAATGCAACAAAGTTGAATTGAAATCAATCCCTAAACCTTCAATTTGATTGTATGTACCCACTAAAAAAACTAGCCTATTCACGTCACCCAATCTTGTGCTTGGAGCACATCTTAAATTGTCTGAATGTTTTTGAGAGGATCCATGGTGGGTTTTGGGAAAGTGGGATTGGATTTGGGCAAGCATTGGAATGTAGCTAGGGGTGGCTTACTTATATGCATTTACTAATTAAGATTCCACATGCAAAAGTTATAGGGGCTCAATTTTTTTTATTGGGTGGAAAGTTGGTTGTAGTGTAGGGGCGGTTTGGGCAAAAGATGGGGATGGTTTTGGGAGAAAGCAAGGTTGGTTTTGGACAAAAAATGGGAGCAATTTTGGGCAAGTGACAAGATCCTTGTGGGAGCCATTTGCAGTGTAAAAAGTGGGGGTCTCAAGAGTTAGGACAAATGTAGGAAGGTAGGGGTAAGCAACTTCAAAAAATATAGTTTTATAGTATATTCATATGTTGTACAATTTATTTTGTTCTTCTTTCTACAATGCCTTAACCAATTTGCTAAGCCAATCATGCACACCACTAATCCAAATGGACTCCCAAAATAGGCAAAGTTGCTAAAGTGTCAGTCCAAGCACCCCCTACCTTGAATCTTTATTTATTTTTTGATGTTTTAGCCTACTTTTGTCCTTTCTTGTATGTATCGTGGAATAAGAGGTGTGGAGGCAACTTGAATTCAAGTACAATCAAGACTCTATAAGTGTTAACTCTATAAGCGTTATAATTCATATATGTTAAGAAAATTTTACTCCCCTACAGAATCACAATTGGTAAGACTTGTGAGTGTTATGTGTTAAGTGTCATAACATGCTCTACTCCCTTCTTTGTTAATTGCACCTCTATAAGTGTAAATTTTGAGAAAATCAAGGTAATAATATATAAGAGCATACATTTTAAACATGTAATCACATTTATCCCATATTCTTTGCGAACAATTCAAAATTGTTGGAGGCACACGGGTGTTCTTTCGATCTCTATTGAGAGGGAGATAGAGGAAGCTAGGCGCTTGGTAGAGGTTGATGAAGTTGCTACTCTACTTCATCAACTGACGTTGTTGTCATCTGATAGTGAGGTGGGTGACGTGATGAATGCTCATGAATACCTCAATTATGAGATGAAGTTTGATTTAAACAACCCCTATGAACCTACCGACGAGGAGTTTTTGGACATGTATTCCTCATAACATCAAGAAATTAATGTTGATGAGGTTATGGTTGATGTGGTAGAAGAAGTTGTAGGATTTAGTGGTGTTGAGCGTTCTCTAGAGACTTTGAAGAAATACTTTGAACAAAGACCAAATGATGCCCTATCACACATCATGAACATTCAAGGACTCCAAAAGGAAGTTTCATCTCATCATTTGGAAGCTTCTCCTCATCTACTATAGACTCTTTCTTTTAGTTAGTTTAGTTGGAAGAATCTCGTCAAGTTACTACTATATGGATTATTTCTTTCAATTAGTTTAGTTGAATTATGTATTATCATTTGTACTTTCACTTTTCATTTTTATAATACGTTATGTACTTCATTTTCGGAAATTTTAAGTGTCATTTCTATAAATGTTATTAATCATCATTATGAATTCTATAAGTGTTACTTGTTATAATTCTATATATGTTATTTTTTTGCTACTCCTGACCTATAACATTTATAGAGTCTTGACTGTAGAGGGTAACGGGTTGGATCATGCACTAAGGTATGTGGTCCTTATTATGTGGGCTATCTAATTGCGAGGCCTAGTTTAGTTCCTTATTCCATGGCTTTTGCAATGTGAAAGGCAGGTGGGGGAAGTGGGTGCTAATTAGACATTAAGTGGACCAAGATTAGGTGTTAGTCGTGGGTGGTTTAACCCGTAAAGGACAATGTTGCCCCACGGGCTTGGTATTATTTTGGGAGAATCTTGTTCAAAACTTCTACTCCATTGCACCAAATGGGGTTTTTAGAATGCCAAATCAAGCACCTTAGCAAGATGCCACCACTTGGCACCACTAGGGACTTGTAATGACTAGGGAAAAATCGCAATGGCGTTTATGACCGTAGTCGTGTGTTTGCATGTTCATCCACATGCAATTGGTTTTCATGAGTTCATAGCTACTACCAAGTCAAGGATACATATGCTGGAACTAGAGGGAGTGGGCAAGTGTTGTTGGGTACACGCAACCTAACTGAAAGTGCACAATGGGCATAATTAGAACCAACGATTTACATAAAAAAAAACCAAGAGTTGTGGTTACATCACATACTACTTTTGCGATTAGATCTAGCAAAGGGGCATGTATTAGTTCTAGCACCCCTTAGCTTATCTTGATTGCTTTCCAACTCTAGCAAGTGTCACGAGCGCTAACATGCACATCTCCCACACATGCATGGTTAGCTCCCCATACCACGGACCTCCAAGCTCATGTCTTGGTCACCAAACCCTCGTACACATGCATTTAGGACTCTCCCCTTAGTAGGTAGCCAATGGTTAGATGTGGACTTTCATTCATGGAAGTCCACTCTTGAGTTGATCATCGTGTTGCCAAAACAACACTACAACAACCCAAAGCATAGTTGCCAAGTATGCTCCGGGTGGGGTCGGTTGGCAACGCCACCTCACCCATATAAGCCTCTAGGACTTTGGGCAGGGCCCCTACCCCACCGTCAAGTACTCGGGGGGGGGGGGGGTGTCGCGCACCTCTCCATGAGGAGTGCCCGAAACACCATGGGCACAAGGGGGACCCCGGAGTGACACCCGGGACTTGTGGTGCCGTTGGTGAGAGGGCCCAAGTGATCCTAGTGTGGGTGAGGGCCCCGGGCGTTGGGAACGCCTCCCACCCACGGTGACTAGGAGGCACGAGGGTAAGGCCATGAGCTATGCGTAGCTCATGGCGTGGTGATTCTAGAATGCTCAAGAACACCTGAATCGGAGGTGTGAGCTAGGAGTTATGGCCATTTGAGTGGGGCGCTGTCCCGGGACAGCGCCCTGGTACAGCAGTGCCTGGGAGTGATTCCCGGGACTGCCAAGGTTCAAACAGGCATAACTTCCTCACCACTTGCCCGAATGGGGCAAGTGAGGAGTCCATCGGCATCTACGTGAAGCGTAGATGAGGATGGAGTGGTTGGTTGTTATGATCGGACATCATACAAGGAAGTTATGATGGTCTGAAGCTGTGGGGGCTTCTAGGCCCAGCGGCTAAGGGAAAATGTCCACTTGGCCCCAACTCTTGGTAGAGAGACAAGAGGTTGGTTGACGGTGGGGTAGGGGCCCCGCGTAGAGTCCTAGAGGCTTATATGGGTGAGGTGGTGTGGCCTCACCCACCCGAGGCCGAACGGCACGGCCTCAATGGGCTTTGGCCTATTGTGAGGCCATAGTTGCCTAGTATGCTTCGGGTTGTTGTAGTGTTGCTCCGGCAACGCGATGATCAACATAGGATTGGACTTCCATGGATGGAAGTCCACATTGGGGAAATGGGTTACCGATTAAGGGGTGAGTCCCGAAAGCAAAGTAGGAGGGTTGGTTCCCTCCTATGAACTATTGGTCCGGGGTAAGAGGAGCTATCCATTAGCATGGCGGAATGCGAATGGTTAGCGACTCGTAACCTTTGCTAGAATTGAAAATTGGCAAGATGGTCAAGGGGGGGCTAGCAAGGGTTGCGACAGGGGGGTAGTCATTGGTTGGAGTAGCAATATACGTGCGAACAAATGATAGGGTATTTTAAAAACATGGGGGCAAAAAGTTATAAATGGACTTAAGAGTAATATAGGGTATCAAAAATGGCACTGGACATCTTTAAAGTACTACAGGGTATGGAATAATAGGTAATTTGGAATTATAAGTAATGCAAACCATTTTTCTATTAACCCAAAGTAGAAATTTACATAATGATAGCATGTGAAAAAAAAAAATTGAAAGTAATACCCCCCTATAAAATAGTGGTTGTTCGCACCTATATCCTTAATTTTTTAACACACTGCCCCCCCTGAGGTCAAGTAACCTTTTGTCTCTCTCCTAAGGGTTGGGGCCACCTATGGGTTGGAAGCCCCCAACAACTTTAGACTTTGTCATGTGATCTTTGATTCTATCAAGCGGCCACTTTGTTGACATCCATTCTTTGCATAGATGTTGATGGACCCCTCACTTGCCTCATTGAGGAAGTTATGGTTGTTTAAACCTAGGCAGTCCCGGGTGCCACTCCCATGTCAGTGTTGTCCCAGGGCGCTGTCCCTAGGCAACGTCCCACTCATATTATCATGTCTTAGCTCACACCTCCGATTGAAGTGTTTCTTGAGCATTCTAGAATCCGGACGCCATAAGCTACTTAATGCTTATGGCCATACCCTTGTGACTCTTAGTCCCCATGGGTGGGAGGCCTCCTCAACGCCCATGGCCCTCACCCTCATTAGGATCACTTGGGCCCTCTCACCTATGGCGCCACAAGTCTCGGGCGTCACTCTAGGGTCCCTCTTGTGCCCATGGTGTTGCAGGCATTCCTCATGCAAAGGTGTGCAACAACATTACAATGCCCCATGGTGAGTACAACCACCTCAAGGAAGAAAGGGAAGAAGGGGGTGTTGTCTTTCAAGGAGGAGGAGGAGTTGGTGTTGTATGCATTGAGAATGAGGAGATTGGATGCCCCTAATGTTCAATCCATTGCGATTGAAGTTGGTAGAGGCTACACAAAACCAAGACATGCCATTCAAGAGGGAAATCTTGGTCCGGGGTGGTGAGGTGGTTCTAGAATAGGCGTATGGACCTCTCATTGAGGGTGGTGCAAGGATTGGAGACCGGATGTGCCAAGGGACTTTGCAAGGATAACATTAGGAATTTTTATGACAATTTTGAGTTGGTGTACTAGCTACACCAATACCCTCCCTCCCAAACATGGAACATGGATGAGAACAATGCTCAAACCCAAAGGAGTGGGGGTGCCATTGTGCTTGCAATGAAGGGAGCAAGGCAAGTGCACACCAATACCCTAGACGAACGCAAACATCTTTCGATATTGAGTTGCATCAATGCCGTGGGGGGGGAGAGACATCTTAATTTTTACATCTTCAAAGGTAAACAAATGAGAAAAATTACATACATAAATATGAGACATGTGCTTCCATGGCAATGCAATACAATACAAAACATGGATGACGACTTTTCTTTTCACAATGTGAATTGCACATTTTTTACATTGTGTGCAAGCAAAGGGAAGCAATTTGTGTCTTGCCAATAAACACCTTCTCATATTGGATGGGCACAACTCCCATCTCTCCTTCGATGTGGTAATGCAAATGCAAAGGTTCAATTGGGATCTTCTAACATTGCTTTTTCACACATCCCATGCCCTTCAATTAGGTCTCTTACTTCAAGAGCTTTGAGTCAGCATTCTGACATTATAGAGACATATGTTCATTACAAAACAAAAGAGTGTGTACACACAAGGATGAGTTGCCAAATCTGGTGTCAATCTCCTTGGAGAAAACATTGACATCTAATAATATTTTGGATAGGGTTCTAGTCGGCATGCATTTGGGCATTTGACCATTTGACTCCATGAAGATGGACAACAAGATGGTGCCAAGTGAGAGTTAGCGAAGCACAAGGGTGGAGGCAAAGAATGAGGGCATTAATGTGGCAATTGAGGATATTGGAGATGACATAGTCTTTGAGAGCAACCCTATTGGCATTGAGGTATCTCGTTACTATGTGGGTGTGGAAGGGAATGGAGAAAAATAGCTAATGGGCAATGACATTGAAGGCACTTCATTGGAAGAAACCATAGACTTGGAGGAGGAATGTACTCCAAGCACTCAATGCAAGAATGCTCAAGTCATTCCAGACTTCATTGATGGGGATGTGCTGAAGGAGTAATCAAACATGGGAAGGTTTTTGACACTATCCACATTGCCAAATTCACACACAAGAGAAGGGATTCTAACAAACCAATCATAGAGTATAGTAAGTCTATCTTTGGTGAGTCCAATGCTTACATCTTGTAGTTGGAAAAGAAGGCAAAATGCAAAGCAGAGGTTGAGGAATTGTGGAAAAAGAAGAAAGAAGACATGGAAAGCAACAAAAACAAACAACAAGCAGTGAAGATGGCCAAGGAACACGAGAAGAAAACATGCATGGTTTTAAATGAGTCGAAGAAAGCTTTTGATGCCTTGTGGATGGCAAAGATATGCTTCTATGTTGGAGAGGCTCTTCACAATCTCATCAAGAGCCACCCGCCTATTCAACTTGGAAAGCAATGAGGATGGTATTGTGGCAAAATACCAACTATGTGTCATGCCAATGTGGCATGTACATAGCTTGATGCCGAGCCCCCAAAAATGGCCAAGTTCTACCCAAAGCATATTTTATACCATTGCCATGGGTTTTTGCTGAATAAATCCTAGGTTCCCACCAATCTATTGCAAGTGCATCTATTTGTATTTGAGTTCAATTTTGATTCGGAATTGTTTGAATGTGTGGTTTTATCTATAGCCATTAACATTATAGAATTTTTGTTTTGGATCAGAAATAATTTAGTGTCAGCTGAAATGTAGCCACTGATGGTAGGCTAAGTCAATTGTAGTTGGTTAGGGTATCAACGTTGGAACTACAACCGACTACAATCAACAAACACTATGAAACCCTGCCCATATGTTGGGGCATGATAGAGGTGAACACACAACACATAATAGCTATTATTGTGAGGATTTAAGGACTGCAAATAATGAGCAGAGCTTCGAGGGTGACAAAGAAGGTAAGAGTGGCCTACAGATAGGAAGTAGCCCCCCTTAGGCAATGATAAAAGGCTTAAATCAAGAAGGCACTTTGAGCATTCATGGAGGCTACAACTTGTTTATGAAATTTTTAATTTCTTATTCAACTTAATAACACATTTCCTAACCTATTTTATTTTTTCTTAATATGCTTCTTGTTAGCCATTCCAAATGAGGCAAAAGGTTTGAAGACCATGCTTTAAGAACCACATACCTTAGAATCAGCCTCTTAAAGTGGCCCTGGCCCCCTTAAAATCCTAGGCAATATCCACCCTTGGATTCTAAGAGGGCTACATCTACAACTAGAAATGGAGCACGTTGGCTACTTTGTAATTTGGAGGGTTGGAAGGAGAATTCAAGATTAGGCAACAAATACCGACATTATGGATGGAACATGGCCCAACCTAAAAAGGTAGAACCTAAAACATGGCAACCTACTTAAAAATTCATGCCTTGTTTAAACAAAGGGGTGTCAATCAATCATGTAGAGTGTAGGAAACAAGTTACTACAATAAATTATTTAATTAGTGCGGGTTACCACTTGGAGTTACACATTACTACAACAATTTACCCAGAGTATCATTTTTACCCAAATAACATAAGTACCCAATATGCACACCGAAGAATATGATATAACTTAGTTGGTAAAAAATGATAACATCGGTAATCTTTTTATAGAAACACGTAACTCCAAATGGTAACCCACACTAATTAGACAATTTAGTGTAGTAGCCAAAAAACAAAGGTTGTTAGGCATGAGTTTAATGTGGAGAAATGACAACAATATTGGAAATGATGTTGCAATGCTATTAATGGTTTACTTTGGACTACATAGTGGAAAATTTATTAGTAAGTAAGTAGTGCGTGACTGACACTGCACTAAAAAAAAGTTTACTATTGCATTTGCCCCATTGGGCTCTGGATTTTGTAAACGGCATATTTTTCCCCCCTTCTTCCACTTGACTGTGATGATGAAGATCGAAACATTTGATCAACAAGTCGTTGCGTGCAATTTTAGTGTATTCTAGCGATGTCATTGCATTTTTATCTTCAAAAACATCATTTTTTCTTGGAGAATCGATGAAGCAACAGTTGTACTATCTCAAGAAATTTGCCCTCTTGTTGGCTACTAAGATATCCTCTTGATTTTTGAGTATCGACTCTTCATCTCTACAATCGACAGTTGTTGTAAGACCATTGTATATACCTCCTCTTGACTTTTGATCATTGAAAAGGGAGTCCATGATGCTTTTAAGATTGTTGCATCAAATTCAAGGAGGGGAAACTGACCACTGCCGGAGGCAACGATTCCCTAATCAAGGGGATGATATCCTGATAATGAACCCAACATAATAGACAAATTCTTACAAACGCAAATCCTTGCATAATGATCCTCGTTTGCTCAACCATTCATTAAGGATACTGCCGATCAGAATGCAACAAGTTCCATTGATTCTGACCTTCTCATGACACAAAACAAATATTCGTCGATGCTTCGTACCTGCCATCGCTGATCAAGATGTGTTTGCATGTTTCAACAATCATAGGCTTAAATCCTAATTCCTTCAGGCATCCAAGAGGCTTGATGAGTGGATACCACATTGAGGTTGGACAATGAAGACATGTCTAGAATGTGTCGCCGTAGCATGCTATCTACAAATGGAGGTTTAGGGTTTAGGGTCCTACCTATGTGTTGTTTGTAAACTGGTAGAAGTCGTGTGAACTTGAGGATAAACGGTTGGGATGTGACAAAACCTACCACCTCCCATCTCCCATGGTTTAATTGTCTGGCATTTCTTGTCAAATAATGTCCTTGACCCTTTTTTCTCAATATCTTCTTCTGGATAGTGGTGTTGTCTGTTTGGATCAGGACTAGGCCACTTGAACTTTAGTGGGTATAGTACTTGCACTTTGGTCCATGGATTGAGACAAAATGCTTTGCATTGATAACGCATTTGAAGGAGTCATTAGCTGTGGGTTATTGGTTAAACTCCTTAAGGCATCTCAGAGTTAGGTGTATAACAATGACCAGAGTATAGTCAGACTGAGCATGCATGCACATCGCGATCACAGAAGTCAGTGGAGGGAAAAGGAATACTAGATAAAACTCTATGCCAAATCACACCGATTGGGAGTCGGTCAGTGAGTCATTTGAATCAATAGCATTACCTTGCACTCTGGTTCAGGGATTGGTAATGCTTTACAGTAGTGTTGCAAATGGAGTCATTAGCTGTGGGTTATTAACTAATTCATAAGTTAAGCAGGTCGTGGCATCTCAGAGTTTGGAGTACAACAACAAGAGTATAAGCTTAGTCAGACTGTGCATGCATGCATGCATCAGAAAGCAGAAGCTTGTTGACGAATCGGAAGGGAATAGTAGACCCAAATATTCTATACGTAATCGCACCGATGTGGAGTCAGTGAGTCGGTTGAGTCGATGGATAGCATTACCACCTACGCATTGATGGCATAAACCCCATTAAGATCGTCCCCAGGGCGAATGTGGACCACCTCACCAAACTGGTGCCCCTTCAATGAGTGAGAGCGATCGAATGGCACGCTCCACTTGTTCCGTAGTGTACTTAAATGGTGTCTTTAAGGGTTTGGGTACTTGGCCTCCAGCTCCCCTCTCGCCTACGCCCCTGTTTGGAGGGACGGCTGCGATAAGGCGCTGCTGCTGACATGCTATAAATTCCATGAGATGGAAGGGCAACAAACTGGTGTCAGCTATAATGTCTCCCCCATCGCCCCCACAACTACCCCAGCAAATGCTGCTGCTAGCTTAGGGCCACTTCACACACGAGACTGAGAGAGCGTGACCAGTGCACTTCAAGCATTCGCCTTGGTGGAAAAGGCTGAGACGGTCCAAGTTCGCTTCACACTGCGCTTGAGGGACCAACGGAGTTAGCGGATGTAAAGTCTACATGGATTCCTACACGGCATCAGATGGGTCATGTTTCATGGTCACTTGCACTATTTTCAAAAACCATCTCTTGGAGGTAGCCCTAACACAAAACTAGGAGACCATGGCACTCCGAAACTCTTACAACCGTTGATTTATTATGTTTTATTGTGTCTGAGGATTCTGCATGAATAAAAATGATTGAAATAGCGTTTGGCTGAAGGCCCGGTCACATATGACTTCACACACGACATGATTTTGGAAGTGCCTTGGACGGCCTTTGGACACTTCTTTTGGGCTCTCACAATTTCATGGTCACGGCTCTTGGCTCGTGTGTGAAGTGGCCCTTACCTGCACAACTGCACGCTCTCGGCTCCCCGGCCAGCCTCCAGCTCCCCCGCCTCTCATCACTCCGGCCTGGAGCAGGAGGACATACTTCACATAACTTAGTAGCTGTGATATTGCCCGTAACTTACCCCTGATGTGAACGCTCGGGGAGCCAGCACCAACCACAGGTTGTGGTTGATGAAAGGAAAAGGAGCTGCTGGGTGGCATTGCATCCACAGTCGTCTCGATTCCACCTTCCTACTGCTCCTGCATTACCCTTTCTCTGCAGCATTGGTGAGCATCAGGCAGCATTCTGTCCCCATTCTGTGAATAAATTAGTTCTTGCAGTAAAGTTTAGTGTTGCTACAGGTTGGTGGACAGGCAGGTGTTTCATTTGAGGTTTGTGTGGTTTGTGAGGGGAGAGGGAGAAGGAGTTCATGTGGAGATGGAACCTGTGATGTGATTTGATCTGCTGTGTGACATTTGGGCTGCAGGGAGCAATTTGGCTGGGAAGGGGCATCATATTGCTACTGCTCTATTATCTTCCCCTGCAGCATTGGTGAGCATCAGGCAGCATTCTTGAACAATTTACCTCTTTGCTGCAAAGATCAGTGTTGCTGAAGGTTGATGAGTATGTGATTCTTTTTTCGGTTTGTGTCATTTGGGAGGAGAAGAGAGGAGAGGATAGGATAGGAGAGGGAGGCAGGGCTTGTGGACTTAGAGCCTGTGATGTGAAGTGATGTGCTGTTTGTAGCTAGCAATTTGGGTCGGGAGAGAGGTAGGAACTTGGAAGGAAGGGAGAGCATTACCATAGGGCTCTCTGTTGTTCATCGGCATCATCTTGCTACTGCTGCATTACCTTACCCAGCAGCACTGGTGAGCATCAGGCAGCATTCTTCAGCAATTTAGCTCTTGCTGCAAAGATTAGTGTTGCATAAGGGTGGTGGGTAGGTGTTTTCTCGGTCTGTGATTTGGGAGGAGAGGAGAGGGTGGCGGGACTTGTGGACATGGAGTTTGTGACGTGATGTGCTGTGCGGCATTTGGTGTGTAGGGCACAATTTGGCTGGGAAGAAAGGTGGGAAGGAAGAGGAAGAGGGGGAGCATTACCCGAGGGTTCTGTTCTTCATCGGCATCATCACCTTGCTGAGTGGGCAAGATGTTGATGCACAAGAGAGCCAAAGTGAACGCGGATGGGGAATACGCTGTAGTCGTGAACGGGAATGGCCATGCAGCCATTGTAAAGGAAAAGTCCAGCAATAGCGTCCACCATCACCACCACCATGAAGCACCTTTGCATTTGCAGTTGTGCAAGGGGAAGAAAGGACACGATCCTCTGAATTGGGGGAAAGTAGCAGCTGGGTTGTCAGGCAGCCATCTGGAGGAAGTGAAGAAGATGGTGGAGACGTTCTATAAGTGCCGTGAGGTCGTGCTCGAGGGCGCCAGCTTGACTGTGGCATGTGTGGCCGCCATCGCCAGAAAGCCAGAGGTGAAGGTGGTGCTCAATGCGGATGTCGCCAAGGGTAGAGTGGATGAGAGCTCTAACTGGGTTTTGGCAAATGCCATGAAGGGCACCGATACATATGGGGTCACCACAGGTAATTTCCACCCGAATGAAAGTCATGCACGCATGTATGGATTGGGTAGGTGCTACAGAATGTCTTAATCCATCCCCTTGGCATCGGTGACGCGATTTTAGACCCACGGTTCATTGTGATCACCAAACTGCGAGGATGAGGAGTACAATGCCAGCCTCGAAATGGCCTTCTTGAACAATGCCCCTATGTCAAACCTGTGAGAGAAAACGTGTTGGGCGACAGTGCAATAGGAAAGTGGAAGACACATTGTTCAACTCTTTCTTTCTTATAAGCGAATTGTCTACCGCAATTAACAGCTAACTGTCTGTCAATGTTATAAGTAAAGGAGACACTGCGTATCCGTTTTCATAAATGACAACATGCTTATTAGACTATCGACGAGAGACATGATCCAGAGATGTATACAATGATGATAAGGATAGCGAACTGCAATATTCTTCGCTTCGGGGCACTTTATCGGTATGAGAAGTTGTTGGTCATTTCTCCATTGCAGGATTCGGGGCCACGTCGCACCGGAGAACGAACCAGGGGGTTGAGCTCCAGCGTGAGCTGATCCGCTTCCTGAATGCTGGGGTGGTGGGCAAGGGCGACGGCAACACTCTGCCCTCCGCCACCACCAGGGCGGCCATGCTCGTGCGCACCAACACTTTGATGCAGGGCTACTCCGGCATTCGCTGGGAAATCCTGGGCGCCATGGCCAAACTGCTCAACGCCAACGTCACACCCAAGCTTCCTCTGAGGGGCACCATCACCGCCTCCGGCGACCTGGTTCCTCTTTCGTACATCGCGGGATGCTTGACCGGGAGGCCCAACTCCAGGGCCTGCACAGCGGAGGGCAAGGAAGTGACGGCCTTGGAGGCTCTTCGCATGGCGGGAGTTGGCGAGCCATTCCAGCTGGAGCCCAAGGAAGGATTGGCGTTGGTGAATGGCACGGCGGTGGGGTCAGGGCTGGCCTCCACCGTGTGCTTCGATGCCAACGTGCTGGTGGTGATGGCGGAGGTGTTGAGTGCGCTGTTCTGCGAGGTGATGCAAGGCAAGCCCGAGTTCGCGGACCCCTTGACCCACAAGCTGAAGCATCACCCGGGCCAGATGGAGGCGGCGGCCATGATGGAGTGGGTTCTGGACGGGAGCTCGTACGTGAAAGCGGCCGCCAAGCTGCACGAGACCGACCCCTTGAGGAAACCCAAACAGGACCGTTACGCTCTCCGCACTTCGCCGCAATGGCTGGGCCCCCACATCGAAACCATCAGGGCGGGCACGCACGCCATCGAGAGGGAAATCAACTCCGTGAACGACAACCCCCTGATCGACGTCGCCCGAGACATGGCATTGCACGGAGGGAATTTCCAAGGGACGCCCATCGGAGTGTCCATGGACAACATGAGGCTGTCCCTGGCGGGCATCGGGAAACTGATGTTCGCTCAGTTCTCGGAGCTGGTGAACGATTTCTACAACAACGGATTGCCTTCGAATCTGAGCGGCGGACCCAACCCAAGCTTGGACTACGGCCTGAAGGGAGCCGAGATTGCCATGGCGTCCTACACCTCGGAGCTGCAGTACTTGGGCAACCCTGTCACCACCCACGTGCAGAGTGCCGAGCAACACAACCAGGATGTGAACTCCCTGGGATTGATTTCTGCGAGGAAAACGGCAGAATCAATCGAGATTCTGAAGTTGATGTCGGCAACATACTTGGTAGCCCTGTGCCAAGCTGTTGATTTAAGGCATATTGAGGAGATAATGCAAGCGACTGTGAAGAACGTGGTGGCACAAGCTGCCAGAAAGACATTGGTGTCTGGAGTGAATGGTGTGCTGGAGGCCTCAAGGTTTTGTGAGCAGGATCTCTTACAGGTTAGTTGGAGCACTGACTTGCTTTTTCTCAAGTGACATTATCTCTCAGCTGGATACCTATGGGTTGGTTAAAGAAAACTCTGTTCTATAGATGCATTTCCAGATGAATCCTATGCTCAAAATTTCTTGAAACCCCTTTTTTGCAAGTGAGGATATATCTCTGATCTCCAAACACTTACTCCAGAAAAATCGGACTAGTAATTCTGTAGAAAATGCTTATCCATGCCGCATGATTTCAGGTTGTGGATCATCAGCCAGTATTTACATATATCGACGACCCTTCGAGTGTGACCTACCCATTGATGCAGAAGCTTCGTCAGGTCCTTGTGGAGCATGCTCTGAACCAAAGAGATAAGGAAGAGAATCTTTCAATCTTTAATAAAATTCCTGCATTTGAAGAAGAGGTAAGAGCTCAACTTCAACTCGATGTTGCCTCCGCACGACATAATTACAACCATGGGGTGTATCCTGTTCCCAACAGAGTGGTGGACTGCAGATCATACCCTCTTTACAAATTTGTAAGGTCTGAGCTGGATACTTGTTTACTGACTGGTCAGAAGTCACAATGCCCAGGCTCCGACATTGAGAAGGTGTATGATGCAATTTCAGAAGGGAAGCATGTGGCACCTCTAATGAGAGTCCTGGATGGTTGGACATGCGCACCTGGGCCATTCTCATGTGCAGATTCATTTCCTTAAATTTGAGATTCCACTCAATATGTTCAGAAACTAGGAAGAATTTTTTTCACACTTCATAGTCCTGCAGATGCTGGTGAATTTTAAGTTCCGGATATCTTGTTCAAAATGAAACAAGGCACGATGCTCCAGGGAGAAACTCCTGTAGGTATGTGAATGTACATCATCATCCAGTAGAGGTAGCTTTGGAGGGGTTAAGAAGTGCAATAGACATAGTGGTGTTCTATCAGAGATCATAGTGATCTCCACAAATTGAAACCGAAGTAGACCAACAGGGAGGTAAACAAGAGGGAATATTTCATGCAGAAGATGAATCTGTGCCTGTTGCAAAATAAAGTCAGAGTTTTGAAATCACATCTACTTAAGAATTTCTTTTGGTACATCCTTGGAGCCAGATGGTTAGGGAGACAAACTGATTTATATATCATATGAAGTGGAGAGATAGACTTGTATTTAGCAAGTTTCACTTCTGAAGATGTACTATGTTCAAGATCTGCAATGTTGTATGATTGTTCAGATTGTTCAGATTGTTCAGATGTTCAAGATGCAATCTGCTCATTATTTTACTCATGTGCAACCTTCAATTGGATTTTGAGGTGAGCTTTTGTGCTGCTCAATGTCGCCAATTCTACCTGGCCTATCACATTGCTACATTCTGCTGCTGGATACTGGGGAAGGAACTAGGAGGTGATGTGCTTGTAGCAAATAAATTTACCATTTACAACTCACACCTACCTGAGAATGTCTTCAGGTTTTTCTGTGGAGCCTGAAATGTGTAGGGAGACAGGCTGATATACCATTTGAACTGGAAGGACAGACTCATATTTGTAACCTGAAGTTTCATTACTGAAGATTACTAATATAGATTCTTGAATGTGATTGATCGTCTTCTTCACTTGTAGGTTAATTGCAATTTGCAAGCAACACAAAACACTGAACAATGACATGTGACTTGACAATTAACAATTCCACTCCAAAAGCAATGCACTTTTCCAACAACCTTCCTCTGTTTTTCCCCATCCAAGCATAAACTATTTCATGTATGACTTTCACCATGAGCAGTTAGAGGCCAATAGGCTCACATTCATGCTAGTGCATGAACACAAGCGTTTCTTTTTTCTTTTTCTTACCTCCGTTGTGCCCATGAACAACTTGAGGACGTGTATGTAAACTTCTCCACTTGTAGCTTGAGTATAGACTACAAGCAACACAAAACACTAAACAATGACATGTGACTAGAAAGTTAACAACTCCACTACATATCATATTAAATAAACAGCAACAATAACTCTTTTCTGATCAAAAGTAGAGCACTTTCAACAACTCTCTTGTGTTTGTTTATCCATACAAAGACTAATACTCAAAACCTCTAGATTCCACCCATGAGCACATTGGTTATTGTCTTATAAACAACTTGCATCATTGTCTCATCCAATCTTCAATTCTGAATCACTCACAATGTCATCTCAAACTTCAAAAAGTGGAGTTACGAGTTACAAAAAGTTATTAGGAACTAAAGATTCTCTTTCTCTTCAAACGATCACATGAACCCTCCCAATTATGTTAACAGTTGAACTTAGAGTGATTGGTATATTTTGAACACATAAAACAATCTCATTAGAATATATGTCCAAAGGTTTGTGGTCCATCCTTGACAACACACCTTGCCATATACCACTCACATATAGGTGTTTGATCAAGAATATTGGCCACATAAGGCTCGCATCATGTACATTGGGGTTCTTTATGGTGTGCCATTGGACAAAATTTTTTGAGCACAAACATGATTTGGGCATAGATTGTAATGTCTCTTTTTTCTTTGTTGCCAAGCTTAGTGGAGGAGGAGACACTTTACACCGTTTGAAGTAAGTAGGTATCTATCTTCGATGTTGTACTTTTGGTCTTTCAACTCATCTTTATTGTTAGTTTTCTATCTCGGATATTGCAATTTTGGTCTTTGATAGATAAATAGGTCAGTTATTCAGTTGTCTGTTGGGATGCTTTAAGTTACTGGATTTTGGTTATTAGTATTGCTCATCTTTGATTTTCCTACAAATGTACATCTTCGATTGAGGATAGTTGCAAAATACATTTGGATGAAAATTTAAATTTTCATCCAAATATGCAAACGAAAAAGCCCACACTAATTTCACATTGGAAAATATATTGAGCGCTCCAAATTATAATAAAAAATAGTGTAGATAATTGGGATATAGTGTGTGTCCGCACTCATTAAACAAAAATGTAGCGGTCGGTTCTCCATGTTCATTGCTCTTGTACTCCACATTATTTTGTCTAATTAGTGTGGGTTATCATTTAAAGTTACGCATTCCTATAACATTTTACTGGGAGTATCATTTTTTACCCATATTACATAAGTAGTTGGTGTGCACACCGAAGAGTAAGATGTAACTTGGTTTGTAGAAAACAATAACGTTGGTTCAAAGTTAAAGGGAACCATTGAGAGCTAGCAACACGTAACTCTCAATGGTAACCCACACTAATTTTAAGTGTAGTCCATGGAGGGAAAACGTCGGCAAGTAAAAGGTGGACCTCATGTGGGACTTAGATTTGCTATTAAAATTGGAAAGAAAATAGAAGTTTCCGAGAGCAGGCTAAATAAATTCCAAGTCTTAACTCTTCCCACCATGCCACCTTATTTAAGTTTACACACAAGAATCCCAACCTTGGTGGCTTAGTTTGTCAAGCCTATAGCTGGAGGGCTCGTGCAAGTGTGTTCATTGTAAGCTGCAAGGGTGTCACGTTCCAATTTCCTTCCTGTATTCTTGTGCACCAATTATAAATTATTCTTCCATCTCCCTAACACATGGGCTAGTGCCCTTGGAGGTCTCTATATACTAGATAGATAGAAACTCCGGTCCCTTTTTAGCAAGGGGCCGGCGTGAATAAAGTGTCTGTTCGTAATGTCAATGACCCGATGCCCACTGGACAAGGGGACATTGGGACAATACTACTCTCCCCTTTCGATGATGGGGCACTGTAGTGACACACTATACTAGTTCCTAGCTAGCCACTAGTGCCTTGAAGATACTGGACATGGTATCCCCCCAAAGGGCTTTGAGGTACCCATACAACAAGGTCTCTCTATATACTCAATATATAGGGATCACAAATCAACGTTCGGGAGATTTTTGAGCTCAACCAGCTAAAATCCGCCCCTTCACAACTTCTACCGGTTTTTCCAGGATTTGACCGGTTGCAAACTTGTTGCCAGTAATTTGGACCGGTCAATATATATATATATATATATTCAAGTGCCCGCTAACTTCTTCATCATTGTAACGACAACCGGCCAAAAACTTGGGCATTGATAAGTAAGCCGGTTTTCAATGTAGCAAAATTATATCTACAAACAACATACACCATTCAACAACAACGTCCAAAGAACATATCAACATCCAACAACAATGATCAACAATTTATCCATAGCAGGAGTTGAACCTAAAATAACCCATCAACCGGTTGATGACCATGGATTTACTCTTCTATCATACCTAGGTGTTAAAACCTCATATTAGATTTGAGGCCATAGCATGATAAAAGAGTAACCTAATATACCATACTATATACAAAAAATGAAATTCATCAACTGTTAGAGTCAAAATCAACATTATCATCTTCACCTTCAAGAGGAAAACACCTTGAAAGGTATCTCTTTGGATGTGAAAACAACCATCTAAACTTTGTAGAGTTCCTCCATAAAGCTATGGCTTCCATTAGTACGTTATCAAGACCATCACGAAGATCTTCGATAGATATGGAATACAATATGCACGGTTGCTTGGCTTTCGCGGCATGGTGCTCGCCAGCCTTTTTTTTAGGGGCTAATTTTAGCCAAAAGACTACAACTTAAAAAAGCTTGCGAAAAAACCCTTGTTAAAGAACCCTGTTTACATTGGCTTAGGAGCCAAAATGTCCACCTCATAAGGTGGGGGGGTGCCACTTAGCCCCATGATGCGTCCCGAGGCGGCCAAGGTGTCGCCCTCCACGTCCTCTCCCAGCGACAATTGACAGCTTGAGCGGCGCCCCATCGCGATGAAAATCCCTGCATCGTTAGGGGTTCATCGCCACCCCCAACGACCATTTCTCCTCCTCCGTGGATGTCTGTCGCCCATTCCAACCCCTTCATCCTTGCTTCATCGCCCTCCACAACTACGCTGCTGGAGGAAGTCATCGCCTTGGATGTGTGTCCACGGCTCGCCTCCTGGAGTCCTGGATCCATTTGCCCACTCCTCCTCCTTTCTTGAGTGATTCAGTACCATGTGATTGTTGACGGCTAGTTAGTGGGGTAGTGGGGGAGTGGGGTTGATGGAGGAATGAAGGGGCTCAAGCAACAATCCTGCAACCTCGGCAAAATGCGAGGAATTGACGCCATGCTCACAATATCGCCATTGGGACCCTCACCTTCCATCCTCCTGCTGGCTCTCATTGTTTCTTGTTGTTTGTGCAGTTGTTTCTTGTTGTTTGTGCAATTGTTTTGTTGTCTTGAATTTGGCTTTCTGCAATTGTGGAAGAATTCTAACTTACTGAGAATGGGGTGTGGCTGAGGGTGTGGGAGGAATCCATTGTTGTGTAGGTGGAGAGCATGCCTATGTTGTAAAGAAGGGTGGAGGAGGTCTGATTGTTTTGTGGAGGAGTCTGTCTGATTGTTTGTGGAGGGGTCTGATTGTTTGTTGGAGGAGGAGGTCTGATCTTCAGAGCCTTCTTGGGCATCTTCAGAGCCTTCTTGGGAGGAGGGGGTTCATGAGAGCCTTCTTGAGGTTTGATCTTCTTTCAGCCTTCTTCAGAGGTGTGGAGAGGTCTTGAGAGATCCGCCCTGTTTCACCACCCTTGAGCCTTTCCTTGCCGCAATGTCGGCCTCCTCCACCCCATTGTCGAAGGCTCTCAAGGCCAGGAGGGCCACCGTCCTTGAGAGCTACTTCATCAGCTCTAGGAATTCTGCCAACTCTGGCCCTATCTGCATGCTTGCTCCATCCCCTCGCAAGCGCGCAAAAGTGGATTCATCTGCCTCTTCATCTGGCAGCAAACCTGAGGAGGATTGCATCACTCCTGCAAGAGCTAATGTAGCCATTAAGCTCATCTGCCCTGGTGGCCTACCATCCAACCCAAATCCCGGTTCCTCCTCCATATGTGTCGATTCTGAGTCCGATCTTGTGGAGGTGATCAATGTGGTTGACTCCGAGGTACCTGTAGCCAAGAAAAAACAAAAAAAAGGTAAAGGTAAGGAATGTGCTAGTCGTAAGTGTCAAGATAATTGGGCTCTTGCCCATCCATGGGCAGAAATGTTGCGGGCTGGGAAAGGGTCTGATGTGGACATGGTTCAATGCATTGTGTGCACGTCGGTGAAGGGCAGACCTGTCGTGATGGGTGCTAAATCCGATACCCTTGAAAAACATGCTGGAAAAAGACAGGCAAAGGTTGATCTTCCACACTTGAATGTAAAAAAGGATGATTACTACATTAACCCTAAGTGCGGCCATCTCAAGGCTGTTCGCATCTACAATGCGCAATCCTTGAATAGGCCAACTATTCTCCAGCAAGTAAGTGTCTGATACCTTAGCCATGTTTTATCTTTTCATGTTTTCTGATCTGCCTTTCTTGTAAGCCTTTCTTGCTTTTGCATCCTTGTTGCTGATGATTTGTAGATCTGTTTGACGCTTTTGCATCCTTGTTGCTGATAATTTGTGGCTGATATTGATGGTAATTTATGGCTATGTCACAAAGATATTGATGGTAATTCGTGAGTGTCTAAGATCTAACCTGCACATTGCTACATGGTAGGTACAAAAAGAGTTCAAAGGGGATAAAGCGCGCAAGATTGCACAATTTGCCACTGTGTTTCATATGCTGCAGCATGGTCGCCCCATGCTGGAGTATGAATCCATGCGAGAGTTGTTCACCTTTTTGAAGATGCCCCACCTCAGCAAGAAACATTGGGGGGACAATTCTGCATGGTTGATGGCTGAATACCTCTATGCCCAGGTTATGCAAAAGGCAAGAGAGGTTATTCATGGAGGTAAATTTCTTAGTATAAGTGTGGATGAGGTCACAACTGTAGACAATCAGGCTTGGATAAGTATCCATGCCTATGTTGTCCAAGACTTCTACCGCACTCCTATATTGGTGTCGGTGGAGCGTCTCACGGAAGGGGCCACTGCTCCAAAGCTCGCTGAGGTGATTGTTCAGGCTTTGTTTGTTCACGGGGGTCTAACCCCCCAGCATCTCCTCTCCAAATTTGTTTCATTTGGGACGGATGGCGCTTCAGTTTTCCAGGTAATTACATTTCATGTGGTCTCTTCATTTGTAGAGGGGGTCATGTTGTATGTGGAGGGGTCTGATTGTATGTGGAGGGGGTCTAAATGTTTGTGGAGGGGTCTAATTGTTTGTGGAGGGTTCATGTTGTTTGTGGAGAGGTTTGATTGTATGTGGAGGGGTTTGATTGTATGTGGAGGGGTCTGATTGTATGTGGAGGGGTTTGATTGTATGTGGAGGGGGTCTAAATGTTTGTGGAGGGGTCTAATTGTTTGTGGAGGGTTCATGTTGTTTGTGAAGAGGTTTGATTGTATGTGGAGGGGTTTGATTGTATGTTGAGGGGTCTGATTGTATGTGGAGGGGGTCTAAATGTTTGTGGAGGGGTCTGATTGTTTGTGGAGGGTTCATGTTGTTTGTGGAGAGGTTTGATTGTATGTGGAGGGGTTTGATTGTATGTGGAGGGGTCTGATTGTATGTTGAGGGGTTTGATTGTATGTGGAGGGGGTCTAAATGTTTGTGGAGGGGTCTGATTGTATGTGGAGGGGGTCTAAATGTTTGTGGAGGGGTTTGATTGTTTGTGGAGGGTTCATGTTGTTTGTGGAGACGTCTGATTGTATGTGGAGGGGTCTGATTGTATGTTGAGGGGTCTGATTGTATGTGGAGGGGGTCATGTTGTATGTGGAGGAGGTCTGATTGTTTGTGGAGGGGTCTAATTGTTTGTGGAGGGGTCTAATTGTGTGTAGGTGTTTGAATGTGGTTTGATGTTGATCTTTGGAGGTGGCAGGGTGCAAGGTCAGGTGTGACCAGGCTCTTACAAGATACAATCAGCCCCCACATGCATGGGGTTCATTGTGTCAGCCATCGCACCAACCTTGCGATCAAGGAGCTCTCGCATTTGCCGGTTATAGATAAGATTGAGAACCTCTTGCATAACTTGCACAAATACTTTGCAAGGTCTCCCAAGAGACACCTCGAATTTACGAGGCTCTCAGAGGTAATGCAAACCAAAGGTCTAAAGATCATAAGGAACATTAAAACGAGGTGGTTGTCCATGTTATCACCCTTGAAGAGGGTGATGTCTGAGTATCGAACCTTGGTTCACAAGATGCACCAAGATGGTCTTGATGGAACATCAACATCAGCGGCAAGGGAGGTAGCAATTGGTAACTACAACTTCCTTGTAGACATCTCTATCCCTATTGCCTTGGCCGGTTTTTTACCATTGCTTGAAACAGTTCACTATCTTGTGAAATTCAGCCAACAACAAGACATCTTCATATGCGACTATCTTGCCGCGGTCAAGGTCTGTCAAGGTCAACTCTATGAGCTCTATTGTGATCCAGTTTCCTCTTTCAGAAGTGACTCTTTTCGTGAGTTCACAGATTTGATTAGTGGCCGTCATGACAACATGTCTCGGTCATGGGTGCCCGAAGTTTTGGATGTGAACGAAGCCGCATGTGAGTATGTTGTCTTCAAGTGTGGGCCTTTCACCCATCCAGCCACTATGCCTAACGGAGATGGCGGCACCCAAACAGTGTCAAGGGAGGCATTCAAAGACATTGTGGACAATGTCAAAGGCTCTTGCACAGGTATGGCCATGTTTGTGTGAAATTGTGTGAATGTTTTTGTGTGTTTGTTTGTGTGATGAATGTTGCTATGCATTATTGGGGATTATGTGGCTAACCATGAAGTTGTGTGTTGTGGTGGATGTGGTAGGGGCTGCGGATCGCTTGATCAAGGAACTGTCAAGCCGCTTTCCGGCCTCGAACTTGATGGATTCACTGGGGGTTGTCTACCCCCAGTATTGGCTCCAACCTAATGCTGATGAGCTATTTGAGGCACACTTCAAATGCTTGAAGGACCACTATTGCTACGAGAAGAGAGTCGGTGAAGTGTACTCACCACCCATGTTGGACATGGCAGCCTTGAACCATGAGGCAAGTTTGTTCAAAGGGGCAATGAAAGCAAACGCAACTGATGCCATGCGTAAGCCCATTACTGTCAACCCCCTAACCAAGCTTTGGCGGAATCTAAGTATGTCACAAGTGTTGAGGAGCAGCTTTGGCGAATGGTTTAAGGTGGCTGAAATGGCAGCTGTTCAAGTGCTTGGGTCCGTTGAGGATGAGCGCACATTCTCAAATGTGGCATTCACAAAGTCCAAATTACGTAACCGTTTGAGTGAGCACTTGGCATGTTGTGTAGGCATATTCAGCCAAAAATTTTACACCCTGGAAAACTTTCCATTTGAGAAGGTTTATGAGATATGGCATGCGAATCACAAACGAGATTGCTAGCTCGTTGCAATGTAATATGTAGTTGGTTCCTATGTATAAGGAATTATGTACGAGTTTCAACATTCCTCAGTGATGACATTCTTGGCTCTATGATGCTGGGTATACGGGGACAATTCCACCTCCATGAGTGTTTTTTTTTTTTGGGGGGGGGGGTTTGTGATTGCAACTTGAGTATGTGCTTTAAATGTGTGCTTGGCAGCTTGAGTATGTGCTTTACATGTGTGCTTGGCAGCTTGGGTATGATTTCATTTGGAGTGAATGTAGTTATGGTGGAGAATCTGGAGATCATGTTGAATGATGTAGTTAGCTAGATTTGTTGTTTGATTGAAGTTAGCTAGATTTGAAGAATGCTTGCTTGTTGGGCAGAGGGCATTGGGTTTCCTTGCTGAGTGGTTTTTGAGGTTTTTGAAGTCACCATTGGAGGTGGAGGTTTTGGAGGTGGAGGCTCCTTGTATACAACAGCCGAGGCCTCGTCTGAGAGGACTTTATTTTTATTCATTAGAATTTAAATTTTAGAGGACATAGATGATAGAAGTTTTTAGCTGAATTTTTTTTTGCAATTGGTTTTAAATACTCGCCAATGTGCACAATGTATTTGAAGGCTTGTTGCCAAATTAATGACAATTTTTAATGCATTATCGCCTAAATGAGCAATGAATCCTATTTGCCTATCGCCCTATTAGTACTATTGTGATTTATGTCATGTAGCCAAACGGTGAAAAATGAAACATATATTTCTAAAAACAAAACTATTTAAAAAAAACTTGCATTAGCCACTACAACGAACTTCATCCTCACTACTATGCCACCCGTCCGAAATTTAGAAAATGCCAAAAAAATGGCTGGTGCTCGCGGTCGCAGCCTCGCTCTTGCCGTCATAGCCTCGCTCTCGCTGCTGTACCCTTGCACCCACGGTTGGTGAGTACGCCCGTCATCGTTGACGGGTGGCTACCGGAGCAACCGGTTGTACTTGGGTGTCATTGACATTGCCCGGGCAACCAAGCCTGCCCGAGGAAAATGCAAGGGTAATGACGTCCCCTCCCCAAAGAGACATGAAGGAACTCATGCTCATGATGTGAGTGCCATTTTAAATCGCATCACACACAAAAACTCATGATGTGAGTTCCATTTTACATCTCATGACACACAAAAACTCATTGACCTAATCAAACTCAAGGGCCAAAAACGTTTTAAACTCAGTAGTTGTACTGAAATCTAAACCCACACATCAATTATGTGATAATTCATGATGTGAGTGTCAGTTTACATCTATGTGTTCCACACATTCACTCTATATGAGCACTTCAAGCATTGGGTCTTATGATCTATTCTAAAATACGTAAAAGTAAATTATATATACAACATAGTTGTAGTTGGTGGGTGTGAGGGCCTTGTCCCATCATTCTAAGAACATGAGCAAAGGGGTCAACTTAGATCACAAGCGGACTTCATTTAATGTTTTCATATTTCATATGCAAGGGTGCAACATGTTGGGATGGCACGAGTTACAACTAGTTTCTTGCAATACATAAGAGTTCCAAATTTGTTTTTTGAAACCATGACTTCATATTAATCAAAATCATGACATAAGTGGGGAATGATTCTCTTATTATATAAGAGTTGATATTGTCCCCCCTCTATGTTGCATTTTGAAGGGGTTGGGAGAGTTTAAAATGGAAATAACATCTCTAATTTGCAAATAACGATAATGTGTGCATACCTACTTTGTAAAATCTCACCTTGGCAATCCTAAAACATGGTTAGAGCACTAGACAATGTTGGGACATGTTGTCAATATCAACATCTCCAATTGTATGTTGAAGGTTGAATTTGAACCAAAAAATAGAAGTTGGCTTCTCCCCTTCAAATCTCAGGGAGTGCACTATTCATTAAAACCAAGCATCATGTGCGTGCATGCCCCTTATTAAAATACCCTTGTATACATTTTATTTTTGCTAAAATCAAGCAATATACTTACAAATTTCATTGCTTCAAAATACATTTCCATACGTACACAAGGGTCCAAAAACAAATACAGAAATTGTATATAACATGTGTACAAATGTTTGGAAATGCAAAAATATGGCCCTATTATATGTATAATATCAAATCATGGATTTTTAGTTATAAAGTCGTTACTTAGTGGATGAAAAAACACATGATTCTTGGTCCAGGTCTGACTTTGAACGCGTAAACGCGTAAATGCGTACTTTACATATATTTTTCTATAGCCTCATGTATATCTACTTCTTGCTTAATAGCAATATGTCTCTTGTACGTACATTTTGTACATGCTTGTTTTAAATAATACCCCTTTTGTGCACCCACGTGTATAAATACGATACTTGAACAGTGCACTCCCTGGGCTTCAAATATGCAACATATGGAGTGTATGAGATCTTCACCCCTACATAAAGGAATCAACCATCAATAATTTGTAATCTTTGACCAAATAGAATTTTAGCTCCATTTTTCTATGCAAAAGCTCGTGTTTTGCAAGTTCATAAAAGGATGAGTTTTCATGTAGGCCCCTTGCCTGCCATATTCTAGTATTAATAAGGACAAACCCGCCCAAATGTAGAGGGAATCTAGTGGGTAGGGTTTGCATGTGCCAACTACACTAAACATGATATTTAGTGTCATATGGTACTTAATGTCACTATGGTAACTTTTTGGATGGCACTTCTTGTGAATAAGTCAACAAATATTGTCATTGATGATGGATGAGTTCATCCATTGTTCAAAGCCCTGCCTTCTCTTGTTAGTCATTTGTGATGAAATATTGTCATGGATGACTCAAATTTGGATGAAAAATCACTTGGTTAGTGACGGTAATTACAACACTGTAAATCTTTAATCTCCCAAAAATATTACAAGGAATGACAAATAATGTTAACTTAACATCTAGTGTTGGTGACACTACCATAGTTTACAATTGGTATTGAGCAAGACAATTAACATTGGTGGCACTAAATATCATATTTAGTGTAGCTACTCCCAACTTATGAATTTAGGCCCATTAGTAACCTCCTCCTCCATGCTAAAATTGGGTCTTCAATCCTTTGGTGTCCGAAACGTGTAAGTTAAAGATTTTTTAGTGGATGCATGGAAATTTAGCGGCATGTGTCCATGGCCCCCCACATTCTAGCGGACTGCCATAATGTGTTTGGATGACGGCTTGTGCTTAACTACATACAAACCCCTTCAACCCAATATTTTCTAAAATCTAATGGATGAGCAACCTACATGGAAACTCACCATAAGCTTAATGGTCCCACACCTTGAAGTGCTTTGTGTAGAGCGAGCATGTAGAATATGTACAGGGTCTACTCTCTTGGTGATTGGTATTCCCAATTTAACAATATGGCTCAAGATTGCTATTTGATGTGTTACTGTGAGGCGTTCTTAAAATAGCCACTTTGCACTTTATGCAAGCATTTCACTATTGCGGTTGCGTAACCAATTGTTGAATGACCCATTGTAATGTTAGATAGATGAGTCTTTAAATTGTTATTTTTTCCAACTACCCTACTTCTTGTAAGATATGAAACACACTAAGACTTGAGCTCAAGATGGTTAGACCCTAAATTGAGGTTTTAGCAACTCTCCTTATGATTTCTGGAGCTCGTATGAACATCTTCATGCAATGTCAAAGCAAAGATTCTTGTGCTCATTAAAGGATCATATAGAATCTCCAACCGTGTTGACTATTAAATCTAGAATAATTAAGTGATTTGAACACGAGTCCAATATATTGTAAACACATATCTTAATCACACCCACTATCTTTCATCACATGAGAATGATGGAGTAGGTTCCATGGCCTCTCAAATGTGCAGTGAGACTAGGACCACATCACAATCACCATTGCGAAGACCATTGTTTTCATGGATTGGAGTAGAAGTATGTGGGGCCTATTGCATGCACTTCCAAATCCACATATAAGTTTAGACATTGCATGGGGCCGACAATACTAATTCTTACTTTGTAGACACCACACCAAACCACATGCTACTCAAATATAGGCATCTAATAACCAAATATAACCAGAGATTGGTTGTCTACACTTTACATCAAATAATAGAGTTATCCTTTAATTCATCATGACTTTTGGTAGGGAGTTGGTTGTTTTGCTTACAAACCCTTCCATGTTTGGTAAGTTTTTGGTGCATGCGTGGAGGTAGTGTGGAGGTTTGAACAAAGAACATTCTATATCGGTTCATGGAGGGCCAAACTCATTTTAGCACCTCTTGGCATGCCAAAATGAGTTTGACCCTCCATGAACCTATATATAATGTTCTTTGTTCAAACCTCCACACCACCTCCACGCATGCACCAAAAACTTACCAAACATGGAAGGTTTTGTAAGCAAAACAACCAACTCCCTACCAAAAGTCATGTTGAATTAAAGGATAACTCAAATACCACTATCTTGACCCAAGCGCAAACTACAACATGCCAATTACATTGTCCTTGAACCAAGTAAGAATGCTCACTCAATGTTCTTGCATTCATGCTAAACCCCTTAAACCTTAAACCCTAAACCCTTAACCCATAGTATTATGTCGTTCTTCTTAAAATCTGGTGAAATTTCTTCCAAGCCTTGCACTTCGAGGTTATCTTATTGATACCGGCTTAGGATGACCTTAAGTGACGGACGAGAGTTATGTCCTCCAAGAATAAAAGAGATTAACATGCAAATTCATCCAAACAGAACATGAATGTCATTATTGTTCACCCTCTTCAGTATGACACGTGTGAGAAACACAAAAAGGTCATGTTATCTAGGTGTCGTCTTCTCATTCATATGACAAGTGGTGTAAAGTTGTCATATTACTGAGGGAATACGAAATCATCATAATAAATATGAGCTTAAACATATATATACAACAAGTTTAGGCAATATAGATGGTATGAAATAAGAGCTTGTAACTCCAAACAAATACAAATATTTTCAAAAACTCTTAATAGAGGAGTCCAAAGAGTGTAGTTGGATTGACACCCCCCGCTACCTCATTTTATCATTAGAACTCTCAAATGAGAGGCAAGCAATTGGGCCTCATGGTTGGACACGTACACCTTCATTTTCATTGGGTTATAGCCATGCATATATTGATTGGGGACAAGGAACGGTTTTTGGATTAAATTTGGACATAGTTCCAAGATTTGAACTATTTGGTTGATTCATAATTGAATTGTATGGGCGGACCCCCAATACGCTAGCAATATACCTACTTTTCATGATGATACATGAGTTATTTGAATAATATAATATTGGAATATGATTATATTATGCCAAAAGGACATATGTTGAACAGAGATTGGACTATATCTTTAAAATAAAGATCACGGGGGGGGGGGGGGGGTCCACTGGCATAAATTTAGAAAACCACGTGCGAGAAAATATAGGGTGGATTTTATTCAAGACACATAATTTTTACATTCTTTTAGATATAAAATAGCGTCCTCTAAATGTAAGTTTGGGAATTATATATAATGTATGGTGTGGTTTAAGTTGTGGTATTTATTATTATTTAGATATAAAGTAGCATAAATAAAAATAAGTTCAATTTTTTAATATTTATAGGTTCAACATAAATTATGTGTCATTAGTGGCATTGGATGAGAAATAAACAAATGTATGTGAACATGTGAATGAAGTTGTTGAAACGGTTACCTGGATGAAAAGTACCCTAAACCCTACCCTAAACCCACAACTCTTTATTATTTATAAATAAGATAGGGTGATTAAAATCATGCATCTTTAAATTTATATACAATGATAGGGTGTTAGAAAATACCATCCAATAGAAATTTAACTACTTATAGGGTAGAAAATATTCAACGATGGAAGGTAAATACCCCCCATTAAATAGGGGGTTCTCGCACGTGTATACATAAATTAAGTGTAGGTGCACCCCCCGTGATAAAGATCCATTCTATTTCAAGGATCAATTTCCCTCATAATATACTCCCAAGCCTAGTGTTGAGTAATGCCTTGGCCTTGGAGTTGAGGCATGGACAAGGGCATGCGGGACACGGCGGTCCGCTCCTTTTTTTTCTTCAGCGGGCAGGCCCCTGAAGCCCGTCCGGCACGATGTCCTATGTTGACCTACAATGGCCGGTCTTGCAAATGCACCTCACCTGCAATGGCCGGTTACCGCCCCGTCAAAGTGTACCTGGTCCTTTCTCTAGGTTGCAACAGCGAGTGCCAAGTTGCAACGGCGAGGGCTAGGCTGCGACAGCGAAGGCGAGGTTGCGGCGGCGAGCGCGATGGTGCGGCGGCAACAGTAGCGGCTGCCAAGGCCAGGCAGCCATGCATATTGTATTCCATACATAGACACACACATAAGACATTCTAAACGCTAGCCGTCAACAATGAAATGCAATAATGAAGCAAAAGCTTTGCATGTCCCCCATTCACCAAATCGCTACAAGCCAACAACGCACATATAACCTAAACCCTAGAACCAGATGATATCCGGCCCTAGATGAATCAAACCAGATGAAATCCGCCTATTTCATAATTCATCCGGGTAAAAATCCTCCTCCTCAAAATAGTTGCGGTTGAAATCCGTTTTTATTTTATTTTATTTTTTTAAAGCACATGTTTCACATCCTCCACTTTCCTGATTGAACCAGACTTTTCACAAAACCAACCGGCCGTGATTACACTAAATACCGGTTCTCCCTGGACATTGTCACAAATGGATTCTGTGAGAAGCTTCGCCAAATGAATAAATAAATAACCAATATCCGGCAATCCAGCATGAATTTGTGCATGTTGGCCTTACCCTGCTCAAGAATCCTCTTTGTGCAGGGTGGGTGTATTGCGTACCTTGTGGTGGGTGGGCTCTCGGCTTCCTACCTACCTAGCTAGTTTTTTTCATCAAGTAGAGAGAAGATTTCACAACGGGAATTGAACCGCCAACCACTTCATTCGGAAATGGGTACCTCTCAACTACTCCCTCTGCTTCAAAATAAAAGTTATGTTTGGTAATAAATTGTGTTACGAAATAAAAGTTACATTTGGTGAAATTTCTCTCAAACTTCGCCAAACAAATTGGAATGATGCCAAAAACAATGTAAATGTTGTTGTTGATGAACTACCAAGTCAAATAACAGTTTGCACTTGTTTAACAATTGATATTTGGACTCGACGGCGTCAATGCACATCAACGTGGTTTTATGTGTGAGATCAATTGGTGTCAATCGTCAATGGCGATGAACAGGTGTTACTATGGACACCCCTAGCTCGCCAGAAAGCACTTAGTGAGAGCTATGCAACGCATGCAGTTTTGTGCTAAAAGTGTGAAAAATGACCTTAAGCCCATGGATTTTCTATAACATAATCTTTTATTATGAAATGGAGGGAGTATTAACCAATAGTTTAGGGTGATCTCGGACCATATTTGCCAAACATTAGAATCCATTTGGAAGTTATCTTTTGTTGATCTAGATTTCCAACGTTAGGGAAAGAAGGGAATTATTGCATGCGAAGAAGGCGTCATGTTATTAAAGAGTTAACCAATGTCTACTCAATTTTGTATAGTAATATCATTTGGGCATGTTGTGAAGGACATATGTCCTTGACACCCATTATCCCAATCACTGCGCATGGTACTAATCCTTGAAACGCGTATTATTTTGCCAAGTCTCAAAATTAGTGAGGGTTAAATTTTTTACTAGATGATACTAAACACATGAATACATGTTCATTTACCATGCATTCCAAGAAATTAGTGCTTGCTCTAAGATACTTGTAGAGCGATATATATACATATACATATATTAATGCAACACACATGTGCCATGTACAAGCTTAAGACAAAGTTGCATACGAGCATACCTCTTTCCCTTCCATGTTAAGGCCATGTCCTATAACATTATCAACTACATAACATTATCAAGACCCTCCATCGTGAATGAACTTGATTCCAAAGTTCAAGATGGATATTCTCAGTTCAATTTGAGCCTAAATTGAAGTGGATAGACGAGAGGGACATGGAAAATAAGTTTCATTAGAGTTATCCTTTAACTCAACCAGAGTTTTAGTAGGGAGTTGGTTGTTTCGCATGCATAACTTTCCATGTGTCGGTAAGTTGTGGGTGCATGCTTGGAGTCAATGTGGAGGTTTGAACGAAGAACCTTCCATATTAGTTCATTGGGTATCAAACTCATTTTGGCATGCCAAGAGACGCATATTTTACTACATGTGATTAGTAAAATATGTATTGGCATGCCAATTACTAATCACATGTTTGGCATTTTGGCATGCCAAGAGACGCATATTTGGGAACTACATATTTTACTAATCACAAGATTGATGCCTTCTCAGTCAAAGCTCTCCATAAAGGTTTTGACGAAACTTAGGGTGCTAGGAACGTCCTTTATAGGAGAAACAATTTAGATATCACTTGGAATTAGAAAATACAAAGTAGTTAGGTAGGTTGGTACTTGGTCGGTCAATTGGTGATTTAGGAATCGTCCTCGGCAGGATGGTGCAATGGGTTGTACTCTTTACATGGCAGTGTGGCATGTTTGAGGGGCTTTGCCTCCCCTCAAAGTGGGTGCGTGTTCCTTGTCCTTTATGCATTTGGTGTTGGTTTTCTGGATTTCCAAATACAAAATGCAAAAAACACCAACTCTGGCAACGGTGAAATGGCTTGCACACTTTCCAACGACCAGGAACTTTTTCCACATGAGGAAGAGCATCAAGAGGTCAAGGGACTTTGACCAAGGATAAATTTCCAAAAAGAGTCCAAACAAATAGTTTCTAAATGGATCAATGCTCTATTTTAAGAAGAGACTAATAATGTGGCCCCGGGCTAGAGTACAGCTATCCAAGGTTGGGCCCCACCCTGGGCACGCCTCCTTCACTGCCCGAATGAAGTCCATCCTCCCTGCCCGCTCTGCCCGACTTCGAAAAATAAAATTGCCCTTATATTCTTGAAGGTTGCTTGTCCATAAACCCATATTAAGTGCACTTCATCTTCAAGGTTCAAAATCCAATATACATGTTCATTTCAATTGAGATAATAAGCAATTGATTGGGATTTCATTTTCAAAGTGAAACTATCAATAAAGCATGTCATTTACTTGGAAGTCAAAAACATTACAAAACCCTCATTAGCATTGAGGTTGTAATTCTTGTGACTTACCATTTAAAGGGGTCTTTGTCATTCTAAACAAGTGTGATTTCCCAATCAAAGTGAACATGTATATTGGATTTTGGACCTTGAAGATGAAGTGCACTCAATATGGGTTATATGAACAAACAACCTTCAAGAATGCAAGGGTAATTTTAATTTTTGAATTCGGGCAAAGTGGACAGGAAGCATGGGCTTCATCCGGGCAGTGAAGGAAACGTGCCCAGAGTGGGGCCTAGCCATGGGCAAATGTGATCTAGCCCAAGGCAATAATGCAAATGTTTTTGAAGGTCTATGATGAACTTGTCTCACGCACGCATAGAGAGAGAGAGAACTTTTCCCCCCCTACTTGGGACCCTAAACTTTGACACCGTTCCGTTTTATGAGATCTCACCCGACTTCAGCTTTTCTTTGACCTAAAGATGTGTGCTCAACTTAGGCAACACAAACAAAAGCCTGATAAAAAAATGCTGATTTTAAAGGGTTCAAGGCTGCATAACAATGAGCATGGTCTAAAATTTAAGTATCCCAACTATTGGACCCAGGGGCAAGAAAGGGTTAAAATTGTCAAGTATCTGGCCATAAGATCTAGACTACCATGATCATGTGAGTCTTTCAAATCTCAATCATCCATAAATTCCTCCCATGCCTTTAATATACAAATGATGATGCATATGATTCATGGTTCAACGATTGCATGATAGCACATATGTTAAGTATACTTAGTTGGAGATCACACGCACATGTGATCTTATTCATAATATTTTTGAACCATGTCACTAGGTAATTCTCTTTCTATGAACAATGACTCATGTTAGTTGTGCATATTCCCCTCCCTTCCATCCAATAATCAAATTGAATTTGAATGTTAGTTAAACCTCAAGAGAATTATTTGAGTACAAACCTGAATAAAATTCTTCAGCCCACAGAAGCCATGAGCAAGGCTAAAAAATGTTGTGAACATTACACACAAATACACAATATTAACAATCACAAGGCTTTCTTGCCCATCAAAAAAAAATGGTCAACCTCTTTTTCAATACCCTTTTCAAATGGAAATGTATTTCGTGAAAGCATGTAATTGGTAGCAAACATACATGTATTGGCAACGGGTGGGCTTGTATAGATTGAATCATTTTCACCATGTCAATTGCCCTACCAACATTGAACATTTCCACCAGGCTATCCTTTCATACACAACCACATTGCTCTCCCTACACCAATCCTTAAAAACATCATCAATACCTTTCAACTCTCACATTGCTAGTTCTCTAGTCTTTTCACTTATCCTATAAATTCATACAATTTATTCAGCACATGAGCAAGATGTAATTTTCAAGCTATTTGGCCCAATAGTTTTCACTAAGTGGGAAGGTCATGCTCTCGCACATATCATAGATCTCACCCATAACCCTGAAACCGTAGAGCGGGCATGGTTAGCATCCCAATCAAACCTAATTACCACCACCATTATTTTCATAACCCATGATCATTGATCACAGAACATTATCAAATCCCTTTAGCAAATTGATGTAATTCTCATCTTTACAATATCACTCCCCTAATGCTACAATGCCTCCCATCTCCAAACCATCAAACATATTGTAGCCTTGAAGAACCCCTCCCTACATCCATCTTAACAATCACTAGTAACCCCAATAAAGCCTACATACCCTCCTTCTTACAACCACTCATTGCATTCATACACTCATTGCCAAAATCCCAAAGCATGGCATAACGCCCATCCCCCACCTCCTCCCACCCCACGTACTCTACAACTTCCCTCCATTGCATCATGAAGTCACTAGCATCCACCCACTCCACTACCCACCATACACTTATACCACACGGATGGTCTTTCTCCACCATACATTGAAGGAAATGGCAACATCTTTTGATGTAGAGCATTCATTGGTTCATTACAAGTTGTATCTTTGTTAAACTCCCCCAATACCCTAGCACTATAAGAGATGGACTACATGCACTTCTTTTTGCAATAGAACGTACCGAACTACTTACCACAAACACATTCATCTTCACAAACAATCCTAACAACATATACATACTTCTTAACCAAACCCGACACCCATCTTCCCAATACAATCACCCCACAAATTATTTAGGTTTTGATGACCTAAACAATTGCTCACATTATTTAGGCCATCAAAACCTCCTGCCATACTGCCATAAAATTATTATTCAAAAAATTAGAGCGCATACAAACATCTTGGAAAACAATGAAGTATATAAACTTGCCAAAAGAGGCGCCCGAGGACCCCACATGGTTGCCAACGCCCTTCACTATATGAAACACCAAATACTATTCTAGCCCTCTATTCATCCCACATCTACCAACATGATGGCTTTGTCTGCAACCTCAAGAGCTACTTTAAAAAATGATGAATATGTACTTACAAGTACATACCCATATGTAGGCAAATGACTATGCACCACGTTGTATCCACCTAAATGGTCCAGCCTCTTTTAGAATGTCTCTTAGACATCCTCTGTCCAAATCACACAAATTCTAAATTTTTGCTATGGAAGATATATGGGGAAGTACTCCAAGAAACACATTCTCAAACAACCTATCTCCCCACTTTGTAACTTATGCACAGGTAGGTCACTTAGTGCATTTTAAAAACGACGTGCGGCATAATATAGAAAGGATTAAAATCATTTGAAATAAAAATTATAAAGGAATTCCAAATAATGAAGGGGCCATTAAATGTAGACAATCCCATTATAAGTAAGTTAGATGAACATAAAATGTGGGCCATTATTTTTTTGTAAAATTAATATAGGGGCTGAAGATAAGGATCCTAGAAGGTATGTTTAGTATGTTTGCTATGGTCTCCTATGTGTTTTCTTCATAACTTTGTTTGCAATGATATTACTGTTTGCACCCTTCTTTGTTTCCATGGTTTCCCTTAACACTCATCAATGCGTTAGGAAGTAGATTAGCTTTTATTACTTAAAAGGAATATAGAGTACAAAAAATTGCAGTGACTTGGACAATATAAGTAATGGAAGGGTGCAAACAAATGGGCCATTTTTGAAATTTAAGTAATTATAGGGAGGCTTTAATTCAGCCCTTGAAGGTAAATAGCCCCAAAACAAAAAAACCCTAGCCGCACGTGGTGCACAAAAATGCCTTAGAGTGACCTACCCGTGAACTTATGTAGCCACAAGACAAAACAATAATTGCCTCCACTTGCTTTTTATGCTTAACAAATAGAAATCTTCGCACCAACTGCGACAACAAAGTTGTATATGCATTAGTTTACACCCTCTTAGCACACCCCACAACACGTTGCTTTACATCAATTTAATGTTAGGTACGTCAAAGGCTGCACACCCAAAAATGCCATTACAGTCATCGCTCCTCCCTTGCTCTACGTACCCTGATGCAATTGCCATGCCCACCCCCACCCCAATGTTCTTTGCATCCAATGTACACCACCCACTATTGGGGTACATTAGTTGTGGGCATGGGTTAGGGGCGCCGTAATTATTAGGAAATAAATCGGAATGGCCAATGGTAGGAGGTAGAAGAAGGGATTAGGAGGCCCCTAGGAAGCAAAGGAGGTTGGGGAAAGGACTCAGAGGTTGGGTTCAACTACTATTTTGATTAAACTTTGATTGCTCATGGCCTTTGAGAGTAACTTTGCCTTGTTGACATTGCTTGATAAATACGACCATGAGCAATTCGTCTCTTATTTGTTGGTTCCATGTGTTGTATATTCCTTGCTTATTACATTGCTTCTTGCATGCTTCTACTTTTTCCTTAAAACACATAGTCATAGTCTTGGAACTGACTAGAACTTCAATGAACACAATGTATGCAAGAGCAAGGGAATACCCACGGAACGCATAAATTAGGAAGAAAGGGAGAGAGGGGAGGATGAGGATAGAACTAGGAGGAGAAGAAAAGTTATTACACATGAGCATACATCTCATTCATCGAACATGAACACCTTGAAATAGTATGTAAGTATGAGGTTTTAGATATTTTGACACCAAATTAGCTTCAAAGACCCTTAATTAGTCTAGTGGGACACATTTCAATGAATAGATCACAAACACATAGGGGCCAATACAATATGTATTGGCATGCCAAAATGCCAAACATGTGATTAGTAAAATATGTAGTTCCCTAGGAGGTAGCCCTGGCCTTTATTTGCCACCCTACTAGTCCTATGGGTCTTATTGATGACAAAGTCTTTGCCAAACTTTGTGGTGTAGTTGAGGAAGTGGTAACCTTCAACCCACCGCCATCGATGTGGATCCCATCTGAATATGGCCATCTTGTTGTAGAAAAATATGAATTCCTTGTTTTTTCTAACCTCTAGTAGTGTCAATAATCTTAACTTTGTGGAAGAAGCTAGACAAGTCACACGTGGGATCTATCCATTTACTAAGGCAACGTGAGTGAATGCCAACCGTGAAGCATTTGACAAGGAGAGGCATGGAGAGATGGTGTTAATGCATGCAAGAAAGAGTAAATTCAACTGAACATCGCATTAAAATCAAATTCAACCCTCTTCTCTGTGTAAAATCCAAGCCATTGATCAAGGAGCGTGATCTCCGTGTCATTCTCAAGGAGATGCCGCCATTGATCAATGATTCTAGTTGTGATGGTAATTCAATCCTCAACATCCATAGGTGTAAATTTCCAAGAGCCTCATCCCAAGATATGAAAGTATGGTACTCACTATCGCAAATGCCATCAACCCATTGAATGCTCTTGTGGTAATGTTCATGAAACCATTGTTAAGTAGCTCCAATCCCTCAAACTACCAGATGTTAGAATGAGTAATTTCATGAGATTGTTTGGGGCAGGGGGGGGGGGGGAGGGGGGAGTTGATATGTTCCTTTGCCCATAATTTTCCATGCTTTAGTGATGTGTTCCTAGACCTTAGAGCCGGAGACTCCTTGTTGTTGATGACAAATTAATTAGTCCAAGATAGCTCCCCAACTCCTACCTCTTGATGGGTTAAATTGTGCCACTCTAAACTAAGCATGACTTGGAGGTTGGATTACCCAAGTTTCATAAGCCATTTACATAGGAGGTTGGTTTTAGCATCCTCACAGTCCACTTACCCAAGACCCCCATATACTTCTTCAAAGCAACATTGTTTCCAACTAACCATGGTGCAAGTAAGTTGCTTTTGGCCAAACTAAAGATAGTTGTGAATTGCACTTTAAATTTTCCTTAAGATTTTGTTAGAGCCCCCACAACTTGATAAAAACCCACAAGGTGGAGAGTAAGACGTGATTGCAAATGACAATGTGACATGCAATTGATAGTTTTCAGGGCACTCCAAAAATCCATCTTCTTAGAAATCTTTGAATATAAGAATTGATGAACATCCATGTTATTAAGATCAAGGCCAAAAAAGGTTGCCCAAGGAATTTGGGGAGGTCCCTTTCCTCTGCCCACCTCCAATTATACCCGCGAACCACTTCGGTTTGCGAGTGCATTTGTCAAATCAATAAGCGTAGGACTTTTCCTAATTAACTTCCATGCTAGAAGTTGTGCTAAACATCTTGAGAAGCTTGACTAGATGATCCACATATTTTTCATCCATCTTTACCATAAATGAGGAATTGTCCGCATACTGTGAAATACATGTTATATTTTTTATCCCTTGGTAACAAAATCCCCTTTAGCTTGCCTTTGATGATTGCTTTCTTTATGGTATGTGTAGGAACCTCTCCCACTATCAAAAAGAGGTAGGGTGCAAGTGAGCATCCCCGCCTTACCCCTCTCTCAATTTTCAAGTTCCTTCATAGGCTTCCATTGAGCTTGATGGTTGTTGATGCATTGCCAAAAAGTAATTTGACCCCACCAATGAATTGTTTGTTAATCCCATACTTTGCATTTAAGAAAAAGAAATTGCTAAGAAACTTCGTCATACGCCTTAGAAAAATCAAGTTGCATAACCACAATCAATGTTGTTTTGTACATTGTCTAAGATAAAAATGTAGGGGTAAGAATGTTGTTTGCTCCATGCTAATAACATCACTCAACATGGGTTGCAACCTCATTTGTAGGAGTTTTGCGAAGTTTTTGTAAGTAACCTCAAGCAAAGTGATAGGCCGCCAATGGTTAAGGTTAGTGGTATCTCCCTCAGGAATATGGCTAATGAACCCTCTAGTCACTCCTTTGTGAAAGCTTCTACCTCAATGCTTCTAAGAATCATTCTATGGAAGTCAAACCCCAGTGTCAGCCATAATTGTTGAAAAAACTCAAGAGGGATCCCATCATGCTTTCCTATTCGCCATAATTGTTAGGAAAGAAGCCTAGCTTCAAGAAGGCCTCTTAATGGTAGAATTGCCTGAAAATTACTTAAGAAAATACCCTCAAGTAATGATGACCGCAAGTATGTGGAAGGTGGTTGTACATGCTCTAAGAAGGGGCACTCATGGTTGTGATCATATGCAATCAAAGGTTGTGAGGGTTTGAGCTATCGATTGTACATGGGAAGATTTTGGCTATGCTTGATGAGTGACTATGTTGGTGTTGAAGTTTGGAGGGGCTTATGGCAAGTAGCATATGTGGGTTGTGGCGTTGTGTGGACGTTTGCATGGGTTTTGGGGTTTGATTGAATTCTCAAGTCACTCACTTCTCTTCTGAGGGGTTGCTTCTCAATTTGTCTCTTTTGTTTAGCTCTAAGGGGAATTTAGGGTTTCAATTTTTACCTTTCTCTATTGTAGTCAATCTATGGACGTCGAACCTGTGAGGTGTGATAAGGCCGCGTAACTCTATCCAAGCAATAATATTGAACAACTTGGTAGATGATGACGGATAACATATTCCATTGAGGGTGGAGACACTTGCTTTACTAGTAGATTTTGGGTTGCAAGGTGTCACATATTGGGTATTAAACAAGCTATGTGTATTGTTTCTCTTCCCCAAATAATGGCTAGACAAAGAGGATTAATATGATTCTAGTAGATATGCTAAGGCATTATCTAAGTCCAACTCAAGATGAATAGGGTATGTGTTTATCCTTAGTTGAGTTCTCCATATTATAATGTTTGGCAAGAATCAATTTGAATCACTACTTTTATGTTGAGTTATGAACGACCTTCCTTGACACCATTCAACCGTGGGTTTGACATGTGTCATGTCCCTAGTCCAAAGACTTTGCGCAATTGTAAACGACATTTTTAGGGCATGGCCTTTTTGAAATAGGCAATTTTAAAGTCTTAATGGCTTTCAGCCGGCAATTGATGGTTGGATAGTCATCTAAAGTGGAAAGCCAAGGCAATTGCCGTTAAAGATTAGTTATAGTTTGTAACCGATTCCTTCCCTTCCTCGCCACCATAAGGAATAGGCGAGGGAAATCATGAGAAGGCCATTCTCTTAATGTCGAATATGGCATAGTCTCAATATAGGAGCAATAGATTTTTTTGAAGGTTCAACACTTAATGATTGAGGTTGAATACTCAACATTAGGCAATTTTCAAGCAAGATACTTGTAGATATAGAATTAATCTGAAAGAGCCAAGTGATTCGGACTCTAATTTGTTTTGAAACTCTGACATTGAGGATAAAGATATGTTAAGTGCAATTGTCTTGAAGTGGAACTTTGATGGTTTTTGTTATGTGATTTGGAGAGAGTGAGAAGTAATATCTTGGATGTAATTGAATAGTGGTTGTGAAAATCTATTTGACCCGGCCATCAATCAAAGTGTGAATGAAGTTCCTTAAAGATTATGAGAGTTGAAGCATAGTTTAGGAAAGTGCATTTAGGTGACATGCCAAGTAGAAGAAAGTTTGAACTTGAGAAGGAAGAATGATGTCGGTTGAGACATAATATGTCTATGAATATCATGACTGAGAAATCTAAACGATAATCTAAACGATAATATAAGAGAAAGCTTTATGCCAATGAGTGGTTGAGGGTTGGGGAACCAAGATTGAGTTGACTTGATTGAGTGAATTACTCGTCATGGGCAGTGTGTAAGGAGGCAAATGAGTGCATGAGAACTTCGAGGATCAAAGTGATATGAAAATAACAAGCTTTGGCAATAAACATAGTGAGAGTTTGAATGTAAGAGGTGAGAGAGTGAGTCAACGATAGGCATGTAAGTCGCTTTACCACGCATGTGAGAGGAGCTAAGGACTAATTGTTCAGTTAAGGGCAATAATCCTAGAAAAATTGTGTAAGTACATGACTAGTGGAAGGTCAAGATGCAAGTAATTTCCACATGGGAAATAAAAGGCATTTAGCCAAGTGTAACAGAGAAGGAGGAAGAAGATGATTGAAAACCTTAAAAAAGGAGGTAGCATGTATGAATGAGAGCAAATGAGTTGTGTAATTGAAGATCAGGAGTTGACAAAGTTCAAAGAAAGCAAATAGCTTGAGAGAAAGTGAATCGACTAAAAGGGCATGGGATGGGCATAGTCATGAGCAATGAAAGAGAAAGGCTATAGCCGAAACTTGGTTGAGCGTTAACCAAGAGAGGTAAAGAGTGAGAGGCTTGAGATGGGCACAATCGTGATTGTATACATAGATGATACCATATATCATTCTCTCTTATATGTATACCATAACCACTCCATGACTTAGGCCATTCTCTCTCAATCTTTACCACAAGGTAATGCCTTTCACTTACTAGGTTATCTCCTGACCTAAGTCATGGAGTGGTTATGGTATACATATAAGTTCCATAGTTGATGTGGTTACTCAAAAGATGATACATGGGACATGTTGCCTTGACTATGAGCTAATGACTATTTGCCAAGCTATTAAGCTTCACGACTGAAGTAGGTCAAGTCATTAGCGTAATAGAGAGTCCCCAAAGATAAATTGGAATCACACACTACAGAGGAGCCATGAATTAATCCTTAAGAGTGAGTTAATCTAACGAAGAAGATAATAAGAAATGGAAATAACCATACATTGTTATTAAAACCTTAATTCAATGTGACATTGATCCTTATAGACACTAGCTTAGTCTTCCCGGAGATCTAGTTCCCTAAATTGTTTTTTTAATTAATTAATTAATTTAAAGATTTAAGTGATAGCAAAAAACTAACTACAACAATCAATGACTAGTATATTGCAAGAGGCAAAGAAACATTTACTAGCAGTGCAAAATAGATAAAAGTCCCACGTTGATACAAAGAGAAGAGAATTCTCTTTTGATGTTGGAATTCAAATACTAATAAGTATATCTAACATTACGTTAAATATTTTAGGAGCAAAGAAGTTGTTGCTTGGATGGATTGAACCTTCTAGGATAATGAAGAGGGTGGGCAATGTGGCTTACAAACTAGAGTCGGTGGAGACATGGAAGATACATCGTGTTTTTTATGTTTACTTTTGAAGCCATATAGGCTTCTCGCAAAGTACAGCCCCCCACCACCACCAATCCTTGAAGAAGATGATGAATTGTTGTTTGAAGTTGAACAAGTTCTAGCACTTGAGATAAGTGGGATATATTTTTGTTGACTAGCAGGGGGTGCCAACGTGGATTGACATTGGGGGTTGGCCCTCGGTTTGGCTATGGGAGGGTTCACTTTGTTTAACATTCCATGGTGGCAACAATTCACTAAGAGGATGTGACGGTGAGTATCCATACTCATTGTCAGTGTTGGAAGAGCAGGAGGACGTCGGGGATTGTTTCTCTTGTTGGAAGACGGTGTATATATAACTCTTAGGGTCACTATCAAACCTTTTTCTTTCTTGGGGTCAACCTCAATCTTCTATTAGCATAATTAAACAACGCTACCTTGAGCAAGGTTCTCATTTATATAGCATATACCCATGAGGAGGTTTTTTAAAGTTTGGCTGTCCGAACCTATAGCTGACGTGGTTTTTTGTGACGCTTTCTTTTTGTGGTTGTCAACAACCAATTGCTACAGCATTAGAAATCCCAATATACAAGAGAGGAACTTGGATGTGAACTCATATTTCACAAGGGGTAGTTGTATGAGGCCTTAGAGAGGTTTGGATATGGCCTTAAGAACAATTCTTGGGAGCCAAATTTGTTTTTGGATTATTTAAGCAAAGATGCTCAAGATCAAGTAGAGAGGATTGGAGCATTGGCTAAGATAAGTCAAGACTAAGTTGATTTAACTAAAGAAATAATCTAAACTAAGATAATACTTGCATTAGAACTAAGAGAACTAAGACGGTTCTAAAAGTTCTAAAATTAGAGGAAAATATATTCCTTTAAGTTGTAATTGTCCCATAACTTTAGAAAGCAACTAGGCATGGTGGGGAGGTGTATATAAGAGCCTCCAAAGATAAGAGGGAACCCACTTCATATTTCTCTCCAATATATGTTTTGAGTACCTCATGCTTGGGTGGTTCATGCCAAGCGCACATGGAAGTTTGGCTAGGCTTGTCTAGAGTTCTAGGTGGACTTCACAGATATTCATCACATAGATCCATTCATCACATTTGCAAAATCTTCACAAAATCACCTAAACCATTTTGATCCACTTCAGAAGCTTATAAACAAAAAATCAGCACCTCTTATAATAGATCTAACTGTACGGATGAAAAGTCTTAAGGATTGTCCACACACAATGTCACCCATATATTCATAATCAGAAAATTATAACATATTACGTTATAAGTCTGCTTCAGTAGTATTATCGGGCGATGGTGACTGCAAATGTAAAAACGTCCACCTTAGCCTTTAGGAGTTAAACATAACACCCATATTTGGTCACTCCATTGCTTAGGGGTTAAGTCACCACAGAGGCCCTCCCACATAGCTTAATGTGGAATCCACAAGGAAATCTAGAATGGTTGATATATTTTGAGGACATAGTCCAAACTCATTGGAATTTGTGTCCTTAACGTGAGTTATTATGAAGCTAGAACAACAACAATTAAGCTATGAACACATCAAGTACCAGATTACTACACCACAAGACAAGGCAGAATACTTTAAAAACCAAATAAATTACATATAAAAAGTTACAACATAACCAACAAAGCATTCTGCAAAGTTCACTTGAAAAATATTCCTGAATTGGTAGGAGCACAATTTCAATGTCCCTGTCCACCAGTAGACTATGCCAAAGAGATTGTCCTGTGTTGGCAGTGTCGCCTCATCGAATCAGCCAGTGTCCACTTTTGGTCATCTCAAACTAACAGATTTGTTTCAGTCAATCTTACGGTCTGTGGTTGAAACGAGCTTGCGCTTGCATCAGTATGCTTTGAGGCAATGGCCTTATCTCGTCTCCAGCTGCCTGAAATGTTAATGGGTAAATTAGGTCAACATGACTGGACCAATTTACAAGCTCAATTCACATACATATTTTCAAAACAGCCTACTTCCAAAACACACTTACTGGCTAGCCCACAAAAAATTTGTGTCAATTTTTGCAGTAGGAGATATTGTAATAAGAAATCTATGACACCATCTTCCATGAAAGACCACATAGTACAAGAAAGAAAGGTGCTATAATCTGCCACCTACCAATGGTTTCAAGTCAAGTGTAGGGCCACAGAAACAGAAATCAAATTTTCAAAAGAATATAAAAAACTGAAGGTCATCAAACTCTGTCAACTAAAGAAATCAGTGGGTGTGGAAACGAGTAAATTGTAGAGAACTAATAGTACCCTTGCAAGTAGTTCTTGGTAGGCATTGTCAAGGCACCGCTTCAAGTCAGCATACGAGGCAATGAGAAGTGACTGCTCGTCACGACTCATTAAAATCAGCTTCTCGGGGACTCCAGCATCCAACTGACCATCAATATCAACACTAAAATTGGTCACGTGTTCTGAAGATAGAAAATTATTGGAGTTGTCCTTTAACTCAACATGAATTTTGGTCGGGAGTTGGTTTTCTTACATACAACACCTTCCATGTTTGGTAACTTTTTGGAGAATGATTGGGAAGTTTGAAAGAAGAAAATTCTATATCGGTTCATTGAAGGTCAAATTCATTTTGGCATAACAAGAGGTGCTAAAATGAGTTTGGCAGCCAAAATAGGTTGATCTTCATTCAAATTCAAATACTACCTCCAAGCATGCACTACAAGCAGAAAGACATTATTGATAATGTATGCAAAGCAACCAATGGAAAATCATAGAGGACCAACTCCTGACGATATGTCCCATTGAGTTGAAGGATTGTGTAGTCATTAATGGTCAAATGTGCCAAGTTAGTACACAAATCCAAATATCTTGAACAGTACAAAACACAAGTCCTTAACATCACTTGGATTGCAAAAGTCAAAATGTCATCTAATATGTGACCAGTAACAAAAAGAGTCATTCTGATGATGACATCTATGGAGTAAATAAAGAAAAACCAAGAGCTTAAACTTACATCAAATACCCAAGAAAAATCGACTCAAGAAATCTGTACCTTGTTCAGGCATTCGACAACATGACCCCAGTCGATCATTGGTGTCCCATCCTCTGAAGACTGCAAGAGTACCAGATTAGGAATCCATCAATAAAAGCCAGGATCTGAATATTAACCCTAAGCAGCCGTGAAGCCCAATCTGGGCCTCTCCATGATTAAAAACGCATATTTGAGCTACATAATTCCAATTCAATTCTTGTGTCCAAAGTGACCCTATCTAGAAATTAAACAATCTTTGGATTAATGAAGACTTTTGCCCAGACACATAAACTAGGTGCCCTTGGATACGAATACATGCTTTGTGATTTGAGCATGAATGTCACATGCGAGTCAAATTACATCTCTCCTTGACACAAGGTAATGTACTAAATAAAGTTTCAAACCCAAGAAGAAAAAAACATGTGATTTTAAGACTTGGCGAGGCTCATATGAATTGTAGATATAGGCCGCACATTGAGTCCCCTAATCCTTGGGTTAAATTTGTTATAACAGGGGAAAAGAAGATATGCATAACCAGAAAGAAATTATTTGAACAGTCATGACATTAGAAAGATTCCTCACAGAACAATTAAAGTGATGATTGGAATGAACAATAGGGGCTCAAACAAACCTGGTGGAAAACAAAGTCTCTGAAAAGCTTGAGCAAGTAACGGTCTCCAGTTTCTGACCACCCAGGATCCATGTCATTCTCTGGTCGCTCATTCATCATCCCTAATTTCACAAGGATGCGAAATAGCCTTCCATTTTCAGTCTCTTTGCTCAATTCATTCAAGACCTCATCATTCTGTATATGCAGATTCTCCATCTGCAAAATGTCCCAGAAGATCATATCTTATGTTTCCATTAAACAATAGATATTATTTGAAATTCCAATCACTGAAATTTCTCATTTGACCACGTTTCATGGGTCAAATGACTTAGCTGAGGCACTCTGTCTATTCAATGCATAATGCCCATGCCCAAGGTGCATAGAAAAACCCTAAACCCTCAACTGACACTTCAAAGTTTGTAGTTTTATTTTGCAGCACATACCTCACCGAACATGCGCTCTGCTAATGAAGGATACAGCTGTCGAATGGTGCTGATACCATGTCCCTCTGATTTCTCGGGACTCGAAGCCAACAAAGCCTGTGTGATTCGGACTAGATCGGGTGAATAGTGGGATGCCATGAATTCCAAAGACGCACTTGCTGCTGACCCGCATGCTAGTGTAAGTATCAAACGCCCAAACCCTGCTAAGTCCTCTCGCTGCAAAATGCAGACAATTCAATCAGATACAAAACATACATGAAATCAATAAAAGTGCGCCAAAAAAACAGCAAATGCCCTCAATGAAATAGGAGAACACCTAGATATCCTTGAGAGATTCCAGAGCATCAGATTTTTACGTTTACAAATCATACACACTTGCCCAGTTGCACCAAGCTTGGAAACCAAAAGTACAACCTCCCAAGTCAATTGAATCTACTTTTACACCATAAATCTGATTTAGTGTGGGCCATATTAATCATCATCCACCCATGACCATGAACAATAGACTAATGAACGTGGGCCACACAAAAATATTTCATTACTGTTTTCTCACTACATTATAAATGTGATTTTAAGTGGGCCACACTATTTATCATCATCTCGCAACAATCAAGGTAGGCCACATTATTTTTCTAGTAACATTTTTTTCCCCTAACGTTTATTATGTGGGCCACATGAATTACCATGAACGCAAATTATTGTGGGTCAGGTAATTACGACAAGTGACAAACACAATATGGCAGGTACAGTAGTTCATAGCAACATAACACATCAATTGTGGTCTACAATAAATATGTCACATATCAGCTTTTAATGCTGCATTAATTCAGATACATAATGTAGTAAGATGGCAAGAAACCCTATTTCCTTAAGTCACCTGAAATTTGCGAGGGTCATCTGCCGGGTCCCCATGGAGCACATCAAGGATCCCAACACCCGATATGTGTAAACGACCCTTGCTGGCCATAATTATTTTTGAGGGATGCAAGCCCCCTGGGCGGAGAAATAATCCTGCACCATGTACAGTCCGTAGAACAGTCGCCAATTGCACCATGTAGCTCCAGAGCTGTTCTTCAGTCACCTGCGATATTTTTTGAAAGCTCATACTTAGATAAGGCTAAGGAAAGTGAAATGTACGAAATCGTCAACAACTAATGGTCAGCAACAAAATGAAAACAAGGTCATTCAAATTCAAAAGCATTTCATTTCTCAAAACATCACCACTGCAAGCAAACATTTACCACCCCTTTTAAGTTTTAAAATGCTTTCATGGAGAGCACAAGTTTAATGCATACACTAGGTATAAAGAAGAAATCTGTTGCTCAAAAGAATTATCCTTGCAGTCCTCAAAAACTCATGTTTTGGTAGAAAGTTTCGCCATACTTTTGACAATTTGTAATGTTTAAGAAGCGTCCAAGTGGTGTTAGACCCTCAATTTTGGAGAAATGAAGGGGAGGCGTTTGACTTCAGCCAAAAGACACCTATATAAAATTGAATCTCATGGCAAACTTTTGAAGGCACCTAAAATGGTGCTCTAGAAAGTTTGACAAAGAGTTCATTTTCATAGATCTGTTCTTAGCTAAAGTCAAACACCTCTGCTTCAATTCACCAAAACTGGGGGTTCCGAGACCACTTGAACGCTCCTTAAATATTATAACCTGTCAAAAGTGGGGCAAAACTCCATATCAAAACATGAGATTTTGAGAGACTAAGGATAACTCTGATTTTGACAAGTTTCCTTTGTAGAGATTTCACATTCTAGCACTGCAACATAATTCATCTACAAACCAAGATAACACTTAGGGGACATTTACTAGCTGATTCCATAAAAGCATACTGTGCATGTTATTGTGGCAACACTATTGACTTACATTTAAATGTACAACACCACCAGCTTGCTCTTGCTGCAGGTGCATTCTTTGAAGTGTAAGTGCACCAGGGTAGAAGTCATGCACAAAAAACAAAGCTGCTGTATCCTCCACTTCCCGACTCACAAACGATTCTCGAATCGCAACAATGTGTGGATGTCGCGCCAGAGGTGCCCATCTCTCCACAGCTTCGATTGCAGTAGCTGCCAAGTCTTCTGACGCTATCACCTGCTCAAAGTGCATAACTGAAACTGTGTATGTCACAATAGCAACAAAGAGGATCACAATGATAAGGGACTTCTGACGGTCAAATGTTGACTTCATAACTGGGAAAACATCAAACTCCATGAATTTACATGCAGGGAACTCTGTTAGGTATTAGAGTTATCCTCTAAACTAAACATGACTATCGGTAGAGAGTTCGTTGTTTTGTATACAACCTTCCATGTTTGGTAAGTTTGCGGTGCATGCTTGGAGGTAGTGTGGAGGTTTGAACAAAGAATATTCCATATCAGTTCAGTGAGGGTCAAACTCATTGTGGCATACCAAGATGTGCTAAATGATTTTGGCAACCAAAATAGGTTGGTCTTCATTCAGACTTAAATACTAGCTCCAAGCATGCACAACAGAAGGAAAGAAATTATTGATATTGTATGCAACCCATGGAAAATCATAGAGGACCAACTCCCAACATGAAGTCCCATTGAGTTCACGAATAGCTCCATATCCTTTCAAGGAAAGACATATCATTTGTTGTTTCAAGTGATGTGGATTTTCCAGGTCAAGTAGTGAAACTCCTTCAATCCTTGTAATCACCAATTGCTTAAAGAAGCTGAACAAAAATGAGGGCATAATACACCCCACATGAGTAAGCTAAGAATGTGAAATGGTGAACACAACCCTTTATTTCATTTGGCTACAGCACTAACACAAAGCGTGCATGTGACAACAAATGAATCTGAAAGTTTGTCGATAAACATTACAGAGCAGCTTCCAAAGGGTGATAATGTTACCTGCCGGCTATCAATCCGTCGAATTGCATATGCTTGGCCATCTGATGATGAAATACCTTTAAATATCATCGTCCGTACTCCAAAAGCCGAGCTTGGGATTTCGTCATCACGATTCATATCTTCCAGGGGATAGAGAGAATGGAACCGTTGTACCATTTCTGGTAAATCCGCAATATCTTGTTCAGGATCCAGCTGTCACCCCAATTATAAATAAGAAATCACGTTCTAGATTATTGATAGCACAATTGCCCAACAGCTGAGGTACAATGACTAAAGCAAGAACTCCTGACCATGGGGCATCAGCCCTTCAAGTCTGGTCTGAAGCATGGAGAGTTTGATATCACAAAATGACATCCTATCAGGATAACAGGTACAATTTTCTCTGGCATAACACAGAAAATTTCAATTTACAAAGAGTAAAATGCTGGAAATACCTTTTCTATTAGAGCTATTTGTGAGATCTCCAGGTCAAACTCTGGGTGAGTCAGTTAAAAGGCAAATTTGATAGCTTATGGGTTAAGTTACCCTGTCTTCTCGTGGCTTTACTTAGCATGCTCAAAGAGTGCGGCCAAGCTGTAAAATAAATGGCTTTCTAGCCTGTCATACCAAGATTGATCCGCCAAGGTAGCCTTTGCATAGGCCGATCCGGGATGTAGGGTGGCAGGTACCATGGGAAAACCCTATTTTAGATTGTATAGTTCTCTCAGTTTTTGGAACCAACTTTCAAAACTAGGGTTCGACAAAGACAATCTAACGAGCACTTTATAAGAAAAGTCCCTCAAAAGGAGCAACATACTCTTAGTGCACTATTGTCTGCATACTTAAAATCAGTTCATCACATAATGGACACCTGACTTTGAAAGAATAAAATTTAACAGTTCAGCCAATGACTCAGTATAAGCTGATAAATCTCAAGACGACTTTGCCAACATGGTATTGATATGAAAGACATGAATACCTGAGCATGGACCATAGCATGGCGTCGTCGGAGCTCCTCACGTAGCTGATCAGGCAGAAACCGTGACCCCAAGGGTGTAATGCCAGCTGGGAACTGACCCCTTACAATACGTGATTCATTGCGTCCACCAGATGAGTTGAATGCATGTGGTAGGCTGCTAATGCCTTGACCCGGACCTAAGAAATAAGTTGCCCCTCCATGTGTAGCCGCTGCAACTGGAGCCACCCCAGAAACCGGAGAAGATGACCGGATAGTTGTTGGCAGGCGATGTTGAGTTTGCCCAGGACCTGAAAGAGGTCGTTGGCCCTGTGCAAGTTACACACACAGCTGCTTGAATTACAAATCAAATTATGCAAATAACCTTATGGTTGTTGAGAAATATATATTCTTCGGTACACCAACCTTAAGGTGAGGATTCTCTATCAGGTGGATGATACTGAAACCGTCACTTTTAGTGCTGAATATAGATACTTTTATTATTTTTATGATTTTAAGCAGACTTTTGTTAGCAATCAATAGGGAATTCCAATACACCAAAGTATGTCTTGTTTGAATTCTTTATGCAAAAGTTAAAAGCATTCAAAGTTTCATTGGTAGATGACCCTCAAAATCCAAAATCATCACAGGAGCCTGATGTTAAGGTGGTGGAGATCCTCAAGATTGTACTTACTGTACAAGATTTTAGGCTATTGGTTTTAGGTGGGGTAATGGTTTTAGCATGCCCTACCTTACATGCCCTAGCCCTAAACCCCATGCCCCATGCCCCATGCCCCATGCCCTAGCCTGTTAATGAACTACTTTTGATGATCAAAATGTGCTAGAAAATGACACAACCTTTAGTAGAAATCCAACATATTCTTTGAGAGGACCACTGTCCTATCAACCATTAAGCAACGTCTAAGCATCACCAACTAACAACCATTAAGATGAATCAAGCTGTATCCGCCTGTAGCCAGAATTTTCTAAACAAATTGGCAGGCAACCTCCCTCAAGGACCGAACTTCCTGACCATATGCTTTTCTTACATAAGAAACTGCAAGTACTCTGAAAACATTGGCAAATGAGGCTGCTCTGATATGGCAAACAGATGGATGTAGTGTTTCAGCAGAAAGTAAGTGTACAGCTATCATTTCCTGAACATAAAGAGGTACAAATACGACTTTACAGCATCTTCTAAAGAGGATTGAAATATGCACCTGAGCCATTTGCTGCTGTAGCATGCTCTGCTGCTGCTGTTGCTGAATTTTCTGTCGAAGTTGTTGCTGATGTAAGGCCTGTAATTGCTGAAGTTGTGCCACGTCATGCAGGTTACAATCAGAACCTACTTAGGAATTGATAGAATAATAGCATTAGCCAAACCATCTGTTATGTTGTAGGACCATCTTGTCATCATTTTCGGCATCCTTTGTTCATGATTTCTGATTCAAGCATCACTAGTTATCACCTATCTCATCTTCCAAGGAGGTCCTCTTCTCAGTAAAGGACAAGATTCTACCCAAAAACCACCTGCTGGTAATGTTGGTGTTGCTTTAGCATCGATTGGGAGACAGACGTTGATGGTTGTTGTTGTTGTGGACTTTCACTATGCCCAGCTTGTTGCTGGGGTGACTGGAGTGGAATCCCTGCTTCTGAAGCTTGAATAGATGACTGATCAGAATCTTGCCCTTGTCTATCAGTTGACGGACCTAATGAAGTGGCCAATGACATTTGACCTTCGAGCTTTGCCGCGACTTCTGCTTGTGAAGACAGAAGTTGCAGCTTCTCATGTGTCTGAGCGCCTAAATTCTGGGATATCCGGATGGAGTATGGTGACAGTTGGCCAGTGAGAGCTTGATACTGTAGATTTATCCACATAAGTAAGTATAGGGGACCTCCTTGGAAGGAATTATGAACGACAAGTAATGAATTTAAAGGCATTTCTAGGATAGACAGTTATCACAAATTTGATAGTGAAAGGTTCGCATACCCAAACCAACACATAACTTGACATTAACACTATGTACTGTGTACCACAATCATACGATTGCGTGCTTCCAATGTATGACTGTGGTACATAGTGTTGGTTTTAAGCTATCTGCTTTTGTTTTGGGTATACCTACCTTAGACATAATTCAGAGGAGGCGAGCAAGGAGAAAGAAAGGTATTGCTACCTCTGCCTGTGGTTTCAGTTGCTGCTTCTCTGGAGTATGAGGACCAGTTTTCTGGGACGACCGGAGAGCATATGGTGGTGATTGGGAAGAGAAAGCCTGTTGCTGCAAGTTCTATAAATACATAAAACACAGAATTATACACACCTGGAAAATAACATTACATTAAAAAAATGAAAGTTTTACAAAACTACACTGTATTCGTGAAATAAATAAAAATTGTACAGAACTAAAACAAACATGAAATCTTCAGAACATCCCAGGTGTCTAGGTTCCATCAGAAGTTGCACAAACAATACAAAGTGTCCATATCCCTAAATATTGAGAATAACAAAAAACAAAGTCCGGAGAACATGGCCTTGGAAGCTGTTAGCAGGATCTCACCTGCTGCTGCAGTTGCATTTTAAGCACATGCTGGTACTGCTGTTGTGCTCGAATAGACGATGGGGAGGGTAGGCCCCCACCAAAGTTATGCGCGAATGGAGAACTGCCACCAAGTTGCAAGACCCCCATTGCATCTGGCATTTCTCGTACAATATTTCCCATGCTGGTGATTCTCTCTGGTGAGGTAAGTGCTGCAATTCCACTACTAGCCCTGGCCAAAAAGGGAATTCCACTACTGCATTGAAGTATGCTTTGTAAAACGAGGAGGACACATGCCAGTAAACTTCCTAGACTTCTTCAATTTTCAACAGGGAAAACAACAAAGGAGTAAAGTCATTAAACTGAACCTTAAGTAAATAACCCACTAAGATCAAATTCTGGCTGAAAAACAAATGTAGGCACACACCTGGCCAAAAAAGTTGCATTGGGCGGAGACATGGCTGTCATGCCAAGTGCCGGATCATCCCCATCTGGCAGGCGAAATGTAGGAATCACCATTGGTCCTTCCATTGTCATGTAATTACTGCTCAGGACTGTCCCCCCCATGTTACGCGCCACTGCAAATATTTGAGCTTGAGCTTGAGCTTGTGCTTGTGCATGTGCTTGTGCTTGCACCTGGGCCTGGGCTTGGGCTTGGGCTTGGGCTTGGGCTTGGGCAGCCACTTGTTGCATTTGTTGTTGCAGCTGTTGCCTCATCTGTGATATCTGTTGAGGTTGTGGACCACCACCTATACCAACAAAAGCCTGACCAGCAGCCAGTGACTGAGCCCTACCCATACCCCCACTTACCCCTCCTGTTGAAGTTCCTCCAGACAGGAGATTTTGTTTTGACTTTGGTACAAAAGGGGCCGCACTAACTGCAGCAGCAACTGATCCACCAGACGGAAGAAAGGGCATGGCATTTGCACCCCCAATACTTAGTCCTTGGGTGCCACCACCACTAGTTGTGGGTACAGGCGCAGCATCTAATGCCACACTGCTTGTTATGGGAAGATTGGGAATAAAGGATTGCACATTGAGTACTGAAACGTCTATTGTGGAAGCGAGTGCAGTGCTCACAAGTGTCTCACTCAAAACCGTGTCTACCGATGCGCTGTCTTCAGAATCCTGGCTCTGAGTTGCTATGGCAGAGGTTGTGGGAGCATCAACCGCAGATGTTTGACATGAGGATGCACTAAGCTGGCCATTCTGCATTGACAAAGTTGAGGAAGAGGATGAAGCTTGTGATGATATTCCACTCGTTATGAGCTTTCCACTGCCAGGAGTCACACCTCCCCATGCACTTAGAGAAGCCCTTTGGGCAGCTGCCACTGCTGCAGGTACAAATGATGGAGCTGATACTGGTAGCCGATTGCTCCTTATTGCAGCTGTATGTGGAAGTGAATCACATACAAAATGTTAGGATTGGCATTTACATTTTGACATTTTGTACAATGGCAAGAATCCCATCAATCAAACAACCCAAGATAGACTAATAACACAAGTTAAATGTGAGTGGAACCTCAAGACAGTCAAATGAGAGCATCCACTTGTATTTGAAGATGGATGTACCGCAAGGACCACAAACAGCACAAGATCTAAAGAGGAGATAAGATGCATTCATGTCCTTCTACGATCTGTGATTCATTCTGCTTGCAAGAGAGGCAGTCGAGAATGTTAATCTTCATCAGACACCAATCAGTACTCATAAAAGCATAATATAAGCCAAAAAACTACCCATCTCAAATAAAGTACCAGATGTGCCAGGACTTGTTGGAGAGGCTCGTGATGAAAACGCTACTGGAGTTGTAACATTAGTAGCTGCAGTGGAGGAAGAAGGGGGCCTGCAATGTACATCAAACAACCACTCAATTCCCTCTTCAGAGCCAGCTGTTCTTACCCAACCATGTTCCTTATATCTAGAAGCTACTAGACATTATTACCACCATACATGGCAATGACAAGAAACATCACTATTCTATGGTTTCAAACATTATATCTTACTCAAGTTGAGTACATCACATTCTTAAACTACATAGTATGTGTCATGAGAATCCCAATGGCAAATTTACTGACATTCAAGATGCGAAAACAAATGCAATAATGCATTTTGTCATTTAAACATAAATCTGTTGGGGCCGAATTGGTCAACATGTTCCCATACAAAACCAACAGTAGGAAGAAGTTGAATACAACAACACTCCCAGGCTGGCAGCACTGTAAATTGCTTCAAATGACCTCGGTTGCTTATTACACTTTGCTTCTCAATACGAGGGAAGTCATGATGAAAACAATGAAAACATCTCACCTTGAAGGATTCACTCCAGAAATGTCGTGATTGTACTCGCAACCATTCTTCTCACTCTGCAAACCACATGCGGCAGTTCAAGAACCCTTGCATGAAACCCACTCCCTTGTGTATCAATTTGAGCTACAAAATGCCTTGAATCACACAGTATTCCTGAGTACTGCACTCTTACAGTAGTTTGTGGACTCTTCTGTCACTGTAAACAACTGAGATTAACATATCCAGTGTGCTTGAAGTGAATCTCCTCCTTACAATAACCTCCACAAAGCATGGAAGGACTACCAGAACAGATGATTACAAGATTTGTGGACAAGGTCGCAGTATAGATCAGTACATTCCATGCAATATATACATGTTGCCAAAAATATCTGCTGAAACTCATCTAAAAAGGTTTCAGGAATAGCAGTCTATCTTCTGTCTCACAAAAATGATGCATTCTCCCAATAAACAAACAGTCACTGACCACATGCTAGGGTCTGCAAACATGACCCATGCATTTCACAGGAGTAACATTTCATTGGCAGCCTTCAAAACTTATATCTACATTTTATGACTCCTTATCACAGGGTCAAGTTTTTACCTTGCAATAGCCAGTAAGAAGAAGTTCCTTGCAGGCTTTTTCACGTTTGGGAACTGCTGCACAGAAGCAAACCCAAGAAACAGGTGAAAATTAGTGATAACCTTTCGTGAAGGCAACTATGCTAATTATGGTCAATACTGTGGGCCACACTATTAACGAGATTTCCATACTAAAAACAAAGTAGATGTTACTGTGGGTGTACACTAATTACCAACCCACCATTTAACATCGGAGGTCCAATAAAGAATTGATGATATCTCTTTCTATCCTTGCTCGTTTTCCACAATCAAACAGTCTATCTTGTGGAGCTTCTCGTGCTCTTTCTAAAGACACCAAGATCGCCTCCTAACTCTTAGCCATTTGGACGCAATTACCATTCAGAGATCAGTTGCATGTACCTTCAAGAGCCACCTCCATGTTGGATTTTGATGTTTTCTCCCTCAATTCTTGGACTTAGGGAGTGAGTTTATGCCCTTTGGATTCACGTTCTCAAAGGCTTTCAATTGAATGAATAAAAACAGTGAGTGGTTTTTTCATGCGTGATGGTTTACTGTGGGCCACACTCTAGGGATCCAAAGGGTAAGTCACACTATACCAGTGTAGCTTCAGTTCCTACACCCGAAATATCTCTATCTTAGATCCTCAATGTTGATGAGGACGCTTGTATAAATCATGTAACTTTGAAATCATGTGTGGAAGTGTGAGAAAATTACAAAAATTCAAACATCAGGGTTATAGAAAAGGATGCTATGCAATTGAACCTGGGGATATTGAAGTCTGCAATGTCACAGGTATCCATTAGGTAGAACGGTGAGCAATTTTGCTCCATCGCTAAGCTTCAGAGCTACTTGATGGTATTTATCACCAAATACACATCAACCAACAACTTATTGGCCCATAAAGTGATCCCTCACATTCAGAAAGAGGTAAAATTAGAGACTTACCAGACTTTCCTGATGTTGCTCTATCAGCACTGTCGTGGGCAAAGTTGCACTGATCACCGAAAAAGCACGTCCCAGATGTTGCCCAGTAGCGACATGTGACATTGCTGGAGAATGACAGACCTTATCAGCCTCAACATCCTCACGTCATATGCTGACAGAATCATCTCAATTTCCTAGCTATACTAACCAGCTTGATAGTCATGTTTGGTAAGGCTGAACCTCAAAGGTAACACCTTTGAGACAGTCATCTTTGTATTACTCAAGATGCCAAAGTGCATGTGTTATGCGCAACAAATTTCATCCCCAAAACACAGTGGCAGGGTACTACCAATTCCCACTACTGCACAGTAGACACAACAGACCATATGACTTCTGTGGTAATTTTCTAAAGACTCTGTCTCCAGAACTCAGTTTGTAACTCGCAATTCACATCTCAAAAGCCTTACAGCCCCAATTATGGAGATGTTGATAGCAGATGCCCAACAATCTCACAGTGAATAAAAAAACCATCGCCAATAGACTTAATAACAAAGCAGCACGGGTAGCCTCATTTCTCACAATTAGTCAATGCAAGACATAATTCAGAATGTGTAAACTAGAAACAACATGCTCCTCTGCTGTGCATTCCATGAAGATGGCAAGTGCACTTTATCTAGATTCTCACTCACAATTATTGTAAGAGATATATATATATAGAATTCCATGTAACCTTGCCAATGAAGCACCTCACTTCATTCATGAGAGATGATGATGCTATGGTAGCCCCAAATATGGAGATGTTAGTAGCAGATGCCCAAGAATCTCACAGTGAATAACAAAACTCGGTTCTGACAATTAGACAATGCAAGACATAATTCAGAATGTGTAAACTAGAAACAACATGCTCCTCTGCTGTGCATTCCATGAAAATAAAATAAAATTACTTGGTCATCTTCTAGATTCTCACTCACGGTGATTGCAAGAGATGTATACAGAATTCAATGTAACCTTGCAACCAAAGCGAAGCATCTAGTTCATTCATGAGAGATATGATGCTATGGCAGCTCATCAGCAAAAACCAATTGATTGAATCTTCTTCGTTATACATACCACAAGGAAGGGGTTACCAAAGTTACCTGGGAGGAAGCTTCTGTGGTGACGCACTCATTGCAACTGAGGGGACTTCACAGACCAGGCTCATTGCTCAATCTCGTTTCTTCTAATTCTACTTCCTCCTCAACTCGCTGCACGCCCATCGTCGCTCTCTCTCTCTCTCTCTCTCTCTCTCTCTCTCTCTCTCTCTCTACTTCATCATCATCACCATCATATGATGTTCATCGCCAAACCACACAATAGCCATGACACATTCAATCCATCTTTTGCCAACTCCAGGAACAGGAACCCTAGTGCGGTTGTGGCAAAAACATTGAAGACAGAGCATAGAACATGAATGTAGCAGATTTCCACCCTTGTCTCCTTCAACCACTGGAAGTACTACTGACCGTCATGACAGGGGTTAACTCCACACAACGGAAGATGATACCCTGAGCATCATGACAACAACAACATGATTCAGGTCCACGATCCTAGGGTTAGGACACGAAATCCTGCCTGCAACAACACAATGTCCGCTACCACATACAGAGAGGCCAAACATTGGCACAGAATTCTCAATTCCGGACATAACCTCACCTACCTACCCATCGATACACCCCTCCACGGACCTCACAATGCCAGTACTCCAGAAACAAACCCTGTTTGTTACGAAATCACCCCAACCCATCATCACAACAATCGCACAACCAAACTCAACCGAAATTTGCAAACCAAACGATGATGGGAGTTCTCACCCATCCGGATGCCTTGTTCCACATCCACAACACATTCCACCATATCCCCCTGGACGTCCTCTAGCTTCCAACTCACAACAACAGCAATGTTTGTTTACCCTGACGATTATCGTGAGGGTTTTGAATGATTCGGAGATGTTTCAAATGGTGTGTCACATTTTCTCTCCTAACCTTCCCCCACTGCGCTTCTTAGACCTCAAAACGGTTCTGGAGTAGTGTAGGGCAGGATTGTAGGATTGTGTAAGGCCATGAGACGGTTGAATCGTAGCGCCTGGGGGATTCGTGGGAGCGGAAACATCATTCTCTCCGCGAAAGTTTTGCACGGGAAGAGAGAAGCGAGCGACTCCTGAAGGTGAACTTGACGAGACAGGGGAGAGACACAGCGAGAGAAGAGAAAGAGGAAGAGAGGATGTACAAGAGGGTATAGAATCTACACCGGATGTAGATTCTGGGTCAAGCACTTTTGGCCTAGAGACATAAAATCTAGCCCTCTTGTAGATTCTGCGGCCTGACACACTTGGCCGGGCTGGAGGGCCTCGATGGGAACAGCCGGCCGCCAGTGCTCTCTCTCACTCTGCCACCTGCGACGGGCCGAGTCAGGACGCCCGGCCTTGGGACCCGCGCCCGACCAGACCCGGCCCGGCCCGGCCTGGGACAACCATCGTTCGTCTCATGCGACGGCCAGTCTCTACTTTTAAAGTTTTCTCCAAGCTTCCCACATTTAGTATGTAGCAATGCTACTAGCCTAGTTTCCGGATTTTCTTCATTGGCCTCTTCTTTCAATGAGGTAAGGTGATGCAGTGTCCGGGGAGGTTTTTGGGCAACATTGGTCCAAATCCTAGTGTTTCCAAGTCCACCTGCTTAGATGTTTTCACATTTCCGTTTTTTCTTTATTGAATTTGAGGTATGTTCTATAGATTCCTCTAAAATGATCGACAATTTTCTTGTAGTCTTGAACTTCAACCGGTTCATTTGCAATCAGCAGTCGGTTCTCTATGTTCACTGAGGATATTCTTGAGCTCGTGGGACAAAAGTATACAAACAAATCCGGGTTTGGAATTGCAATCTCCAAGCTTAGTGGTGCCTTGGTACCCATGGAGCTTGGAATAAAAATCACAGGGCACCGAAACCCTACATCGTACCAAAAGTAAGCAACATTTAGAATAAGAATAAGAATAAAATGGTCACGTTAATTACATGATGACTATTTTAGATTGGTTTTATGTTTTGAATATTATTACTAGCTTTGTGTTCTTATGGATTAGATCAGACAGATAGGGGGTTGACTGGACGTGCAATGCAAAGGATCATTTCCCGCGAAGATGCTACTTATGAGCAAGCTATTTTGGAGGAGAATCGGAGACTTAAGCTTATCAAGATAATTTCATGTCACCGTTTATTTAGTATTGTTTCTTCAAGGCTTAATTTTATGGTTATATGTTACTCTAACTTCTTCTTCTTGGTGCATAGCATTGAAAATTGTGCAATCAACATGGTTGTGGTTCTCCCCCAAGGACGAAGAGAACAAGGAAAACACAACGGTTATTGCCCCCTTAGAGGCAATCAATGCTAGTAAAGTAGAGGCCCCTTCAAAAATATATGGAGACTTGGGGCTTCCTATGTCTTGGTGGAATTCACCCAAAAACGTGACGCTCTTCCAAAGTTGGATGCAGTAATCTTCAAGCCAAAGCAACAAGGTCATCTATGTTGGGTGTCACCAATTCAAGAATTTGACGATTGTACCATCACTGTCGTGTAACTCTCCATGAGGAGCACCTGAAACACCATGGGCACAAGAGGGACCCCAAAGAGACATGTGACTTGTGCCGCCATTGGTGAAAGGGCCCAAGTGATCCCAATGTGGGTGAGGGCCCTGGGCGTTGAGAACGCCTCCCACCCACACACACTAGGAGTCACGAGGGTGAAGCTATGAGCTATGAGTAGCTTATGGCGCTTCATGGCTCCCAATGAGGAGGTTGTGGGTTCTATTCCCCATGCCGGCGTGGTGCTCACCACCTTTGTCCACCCAACTATGGTGGGGGGTCCTTGGACCTTGTTGTATGGGTACCTCAAAGCCCTTTGGGGGGATACCATGTCCGGTATCTTCAAGGCACTAGTGGCTAGCTAGGAATTAATATAGTGTGTCACTATAGTGTCCATCCTCGAAAGGGGAGAGTAGTATTGTCCCAATGTCCCCTTGTCCAGTGGGCATTGGGTCATTGGCATTACGAACGGACACTTTATTCACGCCGGCCCCTTGCTTGAAAGGGGTTGGAGTTTCTATCTATCTAGCTTATGGCGCCTAGATACTAGAGTGCTCAAGAACACCACAATTGGAGGTGTGATATAGGAGATATGGCAATTTGAGTGGAGCACTACCTAGGGACAACACCATGGGATAGCAATGACCCAAGAGTGGCGCCCGAGACTGCCTAAATGGGGCAAGTGATGGGTCCATCGGCATCTACATAACAGCGTAGATGACAATGGAGTGGTCGCTCATTAGATTCAAAGACCAAACAAGGAAGTTATGAAGGTTTGAAGCTACTAGGGGACTGCAGTGCATCGACTAAGGGAAAATGTCTACCTAGCCCCAACTCTTAGGAGAGGGACAAAAGGTTATATACTTGACGTTGGGGGTAGGGGCCCTGCCCAAAGTCTTGGAGGCTTATATGGGTGAGGCAGCATGGCTGACTAAACCCACCCAAGGCCGAATGGCACGACCTCCCCAAGCGTTAGCCCAACGTGGGGGCATAGTTGCCTAATATGATTCGGGTTGTTATAGTGTTGCTCTAGCACCGCGATGATCAACTAAAGATTGGAAGTCCTTATCTAATCATTGGCTACTTATTAAGGGGAGAGTCATGAATGCATAGTAGGAGGGTTGGTCACCCACCTATGAGCTTGGAGGTTCAAGGTATTGGGAGCTTACCGTTTGTTTGAGTGGAATGCGAAGGGTTAGCGCTCATGATCCTTGCTAGAATTGAGAAATGATCAACATAGTTAAGAGGTGCTAGCAAGGGTTGCAACAATCACCTTGTAGGTTGGAGACGCATGATTGCAGCAACAAAAGTCAATGCTCTATAAGAGTCAAAATGCAATAGAAGTAGCAAGTGGGGTGGAATTTTATAGCATATAGCATATTGGTGTGGAATTTTGTAGCAGATAGTATATTTTGATACTTTTAGCAAACGTACAATATTCAATTCATGTATTTTGAACCTTTTTTTCAAATGTCTCTAGACACCCCAAAAAAAATGCAAAATTGCCTCAATTTATTTGATACTCATGGATTGTTTTCACTTATGTTGTTTTATCCTTATTTGTTTTTGCCTTCTATCTTGAGCAGTAAGTATTTTTGTCTTAGAGAATGTGCAGTGTGAACCTCTGCATTTGATAGGTTATCAACAATTGGAAGGGTGACGTTTATAATATAGAGTGGTTTACAACCCATGTGTTGTGAATACTTTTAGGTTGTCTTCACAAGTGGGCGAAATCACATAGGCACCACATAACCAGATGAAGGTTATTGATATTTGTACTTCTTTTTTCTTTTTCTTTGAAACATAGGAGGCGTTTGACCAACTGGCTAGAGAGACAATTTCATGGTCGGGAATTGAACCGCCAACCACTCCGTTCAGTTTGGGTACCTCTTCACTATCATCCGATAGTTTAAGGTCATTTCGGACCTTGATATTTGTACTCTATTATGAACCGTGATGCCATTCATACCCCGGCCACACTGGGGGTCCAACCGACCCCCAACCAACCCAACCGGTTCGGGGCACCCCCGCAGTTGGGGGTGGCCAGTTGGAGCAGTTTGGGACTTTGTCTCATTTGCCTTGGCTAGTTGTCCCCAACTGCGGAGATGCCCCGAACCGGCCGGGTTGGCTGCGGGGGGGGGGGGGTGGTTGGACCCCCAATGTGGTTGGGATATCATGAGAGCATTTTATCCTATGATTTGTGTTTTGCATAGGATCATTAAGTGCCGACATTTCATGATCAAAAACCTTGAAAATGTGATGCACATGCTGCTAGAGCCATTGGTTAGAAACTACAACAATTTATGAGGTTTCAACTTTGTTGTAAATAAGAATGGGACATGGACATGTTTTTCTCTCCTTCAACTATACGAAGATCATGGGTCCATATCCCTATTAAATGAAGGTGCCGGTCTAAGAAAATTTGAAACACCACAACATACATGGCGGGGAGCTTAGTATTCCCTTAACTAATATTTTACTTCATTTAATATTGGCGTCATCATGCAGGGTTGTATTAAGGTCATGAAATCTACGTCCAAAACTATATTTAACCATATGAAGATTCCATTAACTATATTCTATTAGAAGTACTTCTAATGATAAGTTTTGAAGAGCTCATCTTGGTATTTTATATTTAAGTACCCAACACAATAATAGAGGACAACATTAAAAAAAATTAAAAATTAAAAATGTAATTATTCAAAAATGTAAGTGACATTAAATATCATATTTAGTGTAGTTAAGTGCTGCTGGCGTTTCATTACTCCCTTAGGACCGGCTAGCTTACTGCAAGTTCCTTAATATAGTGGGAAATGCAATTGCTTGTAAAGGTTGGCCTACTTTGGTATGACAATCTTACAGATTGGGTTTTAGGTTTGAAGATACATGATTTGAAACATTGCCAAAATGTACATTCTATTTAGCTACAGACGATAATTTGTTGTATAACAACTAGAGTAGAGGCGTTTATAACCGATTACTTAAGAGATTATACATCAGATCTAGAGAAGTATAAGGGCCACTTCACACACAAGGTTGAAGGCCCCTGACCATGGCAATGTAAGAACTCTCATTGGTCGAAAAGGCGGAGACCGTTCAAGTTCACTTCACACTAGGAGGTGAAGGCCTAAAGGTCCAAAGAAAAGTTTGTGGATGAAAAGTCAACATGGAATCCTACTGGCAGGTTGTGGATAAGGATGCATGGTCTACTGGAATTTGCGTGAGGCCCACCTCTAAGAGGTGGGCCTCACAAAAATTCCAAGAGACCATAATTTTTTTTAGTATTTTTTCTAGCATGACTGATTTCAAGACATATTTCAAGGTAGATTCCATAACAGATTCCAAGACACACAAACACCACCAAGTAATCCTCTTAAATTGATCAAGTTTGAGACATATTATATTAAACCAAATCCTCCCCTCCTTTTCCGCCAACAAAATATGAAATGGTCCCGCAACATGGTCCATTCTCACTTCACACTATGCTTGAGGGCCCGTGACTACATAAAAACGGCTTTCCCAACACCCATGGTACGGCCTTTGGATGAGAGTCAAGGGTCCTCACCATTACAAGGTCACGGCTCTTGGCTCATGTGTGAAGTGGCCCTAAGGTGGTGCAAATGTCTTCCATGTATGAAGATAGAAATCAGGAGGACTACAATTGTTTTGGATAATTTTATTCCTTAGATTGAAAAACACTGTGAATTTTATGAAGCCAAATATTGGTCCAAAATATATTACCAATGTCTAGAGTCCTCATAACCGCTCATTTTCACCACTTATTACTCCTCACTTTAGCACTCAAAGTCATAACATGTGTCACGGCATTATTGATTCCGCCCTAATTCAAATTCAATCCTAACTAGATCGATATTATGGTACCCTACACATTGCCGACGAGGTCTTGATTGGGAATAGGTGCCTCTACTATATATTCTAAATTGTACTTAGGGCTCTAGATTTTTTTCGTGGAGCTCTTGTGGAACATGACACCCGATTAGACCATGTCACAATGTGCTATTGCAACCTACACTTTGACCGTGAAGAAGTTTCATGGGTGGATTGCAAGCGTTGCATTTGTGGTACGGACAAGAACTTGAAACCTCACGATTTCACATGTTTTGTAACATGTTATGTTTTGGGCATCTTTAAATGTGCAAGGATGTTCTAGCTAGGGATTGACATTGAGAGTTTTTCTTGAAAATTCCACGTTGCCATGGATTTGGTTTCTAAGAGGACTAAATATTATGAGCCTTGGCATTGGGAAATTCAAGTAAGGATATGGAGTGCTTTGTTTAAGAGTTTTCACCAATTTTGGACGAGAATCACAAAAAGTCATGGACATGGCAAGTCTATTAGAGGATTTATCATTTTTTACTTCCTGCAATTTTCTTCAAGCTGAAGTTCTTGAAGTGGATACTTCTTCTAATTGTGTAATGTATGACCGAGGATCCTAGAGGTTGTGGTCAACGTCCGAAAAGTTTTTGAAGTTATTAAGGTTAATTGCCTACCTCTTTAAAAGGGCATAGGCTATTTCCCTCATGGCATAGGTTGCATCATACAATATCAAATTTTTGTAAGTTGAAAACCTTTTGAGTTTTTAAGTTACCCGTCAATTGCCTTCAAAACTAATTTTAGTAGGTTAAAATCCTTCATATCTTTTAATGTTGTAGGCTTTAAATTCAAAATTTGAGTACTAAGTGGTATCCTTGGCAGGAATTGAACCTGACTAAGCCCTTCACCACGTTTAAAGGCCAAGGATTAAGCAACTCTTTTTTAAAGAGTTGATTATAAGTTATGAAAGGTTGCTAAAATTCAAATGAGTTTAAGGGTGAAAGTCCTCACCATCCTTTGATTCAACCTCTACTCTTCCTGCAAGATTGTAGCCTAAAGATATGTACTTAGGCCAACTAATTTCCCAATTTGAAGAAGGATGAATGGCTAAAATCCTCTCTTTAAAAAAAATTGTAGGCAAAATTTCCTACATGTTTTTTATCACATAGGTTGATATCCTATGTTTTTAAATTGTCCATAGGCTCTTTGTCCTACACTTTCAAAATTTTATAGGCTAAGTCACAAATTTTGTAGGCTGCATTTGTATTAGCCTTAGGCTCTTGCCGGACGCTGCTTGTGGTCTATTAGGTGGAAAATCCTCCACTAAGGAGAGGCTAATGCTAATGACTATTTGTGCCTCGAGCCATTTATGAGAATGGTTGATCCTTTCGTTATTTTGTTGTAACGATTCAACGGTCTCCATTAAGATGAATCCCATGAAAGTTTTGTTGTTTCTTGTACTATACGTTTGTTCCACATTATGAGGAAAACTATGATTGCATTACAAAGCACCATGTTCACACTTATGGGCATCTCCTACTCTCACAATATTCACATTGATGTGCACATCATAATTGCCTAAACTTGTTGGTATCGATGGTCATTTGAGTTGAATGTTAGCTTATTTCTTTATTTTCTTCTTTGCCACATTGCACTTTGATTGATGAATTGTCCACAACAAGAGTTGTAATTGCAAATAAAACATGCATTTATATGTTGTAGATCCATGGTTCACTTGCTTTAGTTTTGCATGTTGATTTATATGGCCCAATTGTTACATGTAGCAACTATTTACTACTTTGAATGATACCTCTATTGTCGAATTGCCTAATGATGTCGTTTACGGGAGTTCTAGGAATTCAAAATGCCCTCCGGAGGTGGATTACACAACAGGAGATGCCTTGCCTTAACAAACAAAAATTAGGGCCAGGTCTTTACGGATTTATTTAGTTGGCCTCTTCTTTCAATATGGTCAAGTGATGCAATACCCGGGGAGGTTTTTGAGCATAATCGGTCAAAATCCTAGTGTTTTGAAGTCCAACTGGTTAGATGTTTTGATCTTTTAGTTTTTCTTTATTGATATGAAGCATACTCTATAGGTTCCTCTACAACTATCGGTGATTTTTCTTGAAATCTTCAACTTCATTTGGTTACTTATGAAACTCAACCGTTTCATTTGTAACCAACGGTCAATTCTCCATGTTCATTGAGGTGATGGGTCTTAAATGGTTAGTTTTTCTTTGACTAACCCACTTCTCGTAGGATATGAAACATGTGATAAGTACACGATGATTAGCAATTCTAAATCGAGGTCATCACACTTTCCTCATAATAGGTCGGAGCTCGTACATTGAATATGTATCTTCTTATTCATTATCAAAGTGATAATTGTGTGCTCATTATATGGTTATATAAGTTCCTCCCAATAATGTTGGGTTTTGAACCTAAAATGATTATCATATTTTGAGCACGCAATCCAGTCTCTTTTAAAAGACATGTTTTTGTGATGTTTGTTCTTAGAGTTGCACCCAAAGCACATACCACTCAAATGTAGGTGTTTGATTATGATAAGTAACCAAATTAGGTATAACACTACTTTTGTAGCCCAAGGGGTGATTTTGATTGGTCCTGAATACTTCAAGAATTGTCACATACATCCACTTCAAATCTCAAAACTCAAGTAACTTGTGTCAATCTTCTTACTAGCACATTCAACCAACCCATAGGAGGCATAAAACTATATTTAGACATTGTGAAATGTGGAACCTTATTTTAACCACCCATGAAAAGAAGTTACCAGATTAGTTCTTGATCGAAAATATGGCACCATGTAGATTCCCGATGGGTCCTGATCAAGAATACACGATTCTACTCTAGTAAATTCCAAAGTTGTGTCTGTTAGCGAGAGAGAGAGCTGACCAATCTTGTCAAGATTATTCTCTTTGTTAGAGTAGGATCTTTCATCCCTCTTGTAGAGTCAGGTTATGTAATGACAACATACATCCCATTTTGAATAGGGTCCTGATAATCCCTTGGTACTTTATGTCTTCATTTCTTACATTCTTTTAGAGCCGGACGTCATTCTGTCCTTCCTTGGTAACACTCTTGGTCACTACCGAGGTTTGTGATGTTTTAATCTGTACCTTGATCAACAGAAGCTGTTCTGCGAGCACAGGTGACCCCTAGACTCAAATGGTAGTTACTTCATTTTCAAGTGTCAGAATCCAACCATTTGTCGTAAGAAGCTTTTATAAAAGCATTAAATCCGTAATTTCGTTCCTGACTATAGCAGCTTGTTACCACATTCTTGTACCAAGTATGTATGTAAGAATTCTATCACATATATTTTTCTGAACTATTTGTAGATCGGCAATAGTTGCACAGATCTATGTGTTAACCTTCGCATCTTTAGTTTCCTCTCAGACTTGCTACACATTGATTAGCATGTCTGCACACTTTAATAGACATTTGTTATTGTCACTTTGTGCCTACTGAATACAGTCATTTGAAAGTATGAGAAAGACTTGACCAATTTATTAGTAGTCATAACTTCTGACTTCAGTCAGTCAGGTGGTCACCATATGAGGACTTAGGGGAAATCCTAAGTACCTTTTTCCTCTACCCTCCATCCTTACTCTCATCTGGTTATTTGCTTTATCGGTGAGGACTTGTCTCAGACGTCCATCAACCGTATACTATAAAAGAAAAATAGCAGATCATATATTGTCCTGTCTGTTTTATTGGAAACTGTATTTCAGCAGAGAACTATCCACAATATCTGCGTAGCGTTTTTGAGCTATAACAAAGAATTCAGATCCCCTTATATCGGGTATTTTATCAGTCAAAATGTATATAGTAGATACTGTTTTTTCCAAGAAAGATATACTCGTAGTAAGTATTCCATATTTCAAGAACAATTTTCTTGGGGAATTATTCATGAGTAGACAATTCTTCGAATGGTGCATAGCACTTGTAGAAGAGGTCCTCACCTGTGCCCATGCTCCCCACAATTACAAGAAGTGTTAGTAGAGCGTACAACAGGTGTCACAAGACCTCTTACTTGTTATCGATGTCAACAAGGCTATACTTCATCCTTGGAATAGGTAAATATCTTTTTTATCTACTTATATAGCATGGAAATATTAAAATATCCATATGAATTATTTCACATATGTAAAATCTCAAATATATATCAAGCATTCATATGTGACTGAACCATTTTGACCATGATTTGTTTTTAGAAGAAACAAAACATAATTGCCACCTTGAGCTCGTCCTTGGATGAGTTGGGTGTGCTCATCTTGCTGTGAATTCTTGAACCTATGAGGTTCTTTTAATGATAAGATTGGACAATTCTATCCGTTACTCAACCACTTCTCACGAATTCCTGTCTTCTGCTGTTCCCTCGGAGTAAATCAGTAATTGCTACCGATACTGTGCTTACTGTGGATGATACAGTAGCTTCACTTCAGTACTCCTGCTAAGTCTGATCAGAAATCAAGCTATCCTTCACTCGAACAATCTCAGTACTTCGATAAGCAGCTACAGACGGGAAGTCCCCAAATCCTGTCTCTGTTTACTGGACTGCTAACTCTGTGGTAGAGGAACTGCTGTCAGACTAGCACTGTGGGAGAGGAACATACTTGCTTTCCCCGAACCCTTCGGCCTTTTGTATTGTAATTTTTCCTTTTTATTTTTAACCGGGCTGCCCGGAATAGCATATTTGGTGTATCAGAGTACCAGATTTTCAAGAAGTAGAGAGAGCTGACTTTTCAATGCTTTTTGCAAAGCTTGAACTTCCTCTTTTCAGAGGCCTAATCCTTCAATGTCTTCTTCATTGCAATGCAAGGGTGGGTGGGTGGGAACTTTTTCATAACCCTCATTACCTCAAATCTAACCTTCTCATCATATCATTTTAAGGCTAAGTATGTTCACTGCTCTTTGTAAATGCCCATGTCTAATTGTATGTAAACAATACAAACATGTAGTAATGCGATATACTGTACTTTCATAAGTATTTGTATCATACTTAGGGTTTCAGTACTCATACATAGTTCCTAAGTACTTCAAAAACAAATTGTGGCTGACCCCAACATATCTTTGTAGATTTAATTACCTCTCTTCATGCATTGCTCCAACAAGGATGTACCCTAACTATTATATATATGGAAAACATACCAGGAGATATGCCTAGTAGTATCAACCAAAAGAAATACATAAAATGTCATATTCACAATACTTCGTAGTATTGTAAGTGTGAAGGGCCTGCCTCACCTGTGCCCATGCAACCAACCAACAAATAATTGAGGATTAGTTACGTACACGAGGTAAATAACAGCAGGACCCAGTTGTTATCCATGTCACACACATCAAACATACATTACATGCATAGTAGTATTGCTAATAGTAACACTCATTACAAAATGTCAAATGGGTGTTCAAACCTGTTCTTTAGCCATGATTGTATCACCACAAGTAGAATACTCTCCTTGGTGAATAGCCTAAGTATCCTCTACTTCACTTAGCACACGTATCTAGTATCCCAGTAAGTGTGCTCCAAGTAACCTCACCAAGCCCTTGTGCGAATGGTAAAAAAGAGCCTCTTTTAGGGTTTACGGGTTTATATTGGGGATCTTACCCAAGGTAAGTTCTGTACAACCCTAATTTTACCACGTGTTAGGGATGTGTTCTACATCCTTAACCCTAGTTACCTTGTATCATTCATCTATACTTATGAACACTTAGTCCATACAGTAACTATTTTTTTATTTATGTGTGCATGATAGGTATAAAGTAAAGGAATACAAGCTTAAACAAAATATATGGCTTTAAACAAGAGCAAGAGAGAGAGAGAGAGAGAGAGAGAGAGAGAGAGAACCCCAACCTCGAGTGTTGGCGTGAATGAGGGACGCTTCACCTTATCAAAATTGTGAGCTCACATGTGAACCCATAACATGTTTAATAAATGTTCTAGAGAAATGATAAAGACATGCAAGTTACGATAAGATAACCAAAAGAAAAGTATAGACATGGCAAGTATCAAATGACTATCATGATAAACATTATACAAATGCCCGCATTGTCCAAGGCATGATCCAATCTATGTTTAAAGGCCATGTTTGTCCAAAAGCATGAAAACATGGCTTTGTAGACCCTTATCCCAAACAATCTAGCCTTATCCCTAGTCCTCCTACTAGTCTTCCTTACCCCCCAATGCTCCCATTGGTTTCCGATATGTAATTCTTATATTTATGAGACCTTCCCAAACGTTATTTTCACGATTGAACACGTGCCACACATTGGACTAGTAGGTTCCACATGTGCTTACGAGATTGGCCAATTTTTATCGAAACAATTGGAATTTTACATAACATTATTCAGCAGTGTAGAGGAGTTCCACGGGCCATTGTGCCCAAATTATCCCATAAAGATGCAACTTTCTTGTAGATTTAGGGCCACTTCACACACGAGCCAAGAGCCATGACCATGAAGTTGTGAGAGCCCAAAAGAAAGTGTGCAAAGGTTGTCCCAACACACCTCCAAAATCATGTAGTGTGGTCACAAACCCTCAAGTGTAGTGTGAAGTCATATGTGACCATACCCTAAACCAAATGCTATTTTAATGAATTCCTATTCATGCAGGTCTTCACACATGATAAAATTAGAATACATCAACGGTTGTGAGTGTTCAAAGTGCCATGGTCTCCTAGTTTTGTGTCAAGCCTACCTTCAAGAGGTGGTTTTTGAAAATAATCCAAGTGACCATGACAAATGATCCATTCCATGCCATATAAGAATCCATGTAGACTTTACGTCTATTTTGCATTCACATACTCCGTTGGTCCCTCGATCAAGCGTGGTTGAAGCGAGCTTGGACCGGCTCCGCCTTTTCCACCAATGAGAGTGCTTGAAGTGTAATGGTCACGGGCTCTCAGTCTCTTGTGTGAAGTGGCCCTTAGTTAATATTTAAATAGCATGTCGTTGCCACATCAATGTCGAGCTTATTATTGGCCTAATATATTGAGCATATATTAAACAAACACCCATGGAAGCAAGCCAACCTTGGAAAAGCTTGCCAAGATCCCATAGCATCTACATGTAACCCTTGCTTTTTGTTATCACAATTACAAGATGACACGTGTATGTGAATGGTTGGCCTCCAATGGTCATTGGGATGGCCCACATCAATGGTCACGCGGTGTCAACCGGGTAGCTGCTTAGTTTCCCCAATCATGCTTACTAATTATTATGTACCACTACACTAAATAGGATATTTAGTGTTTGATACACTAAATACAAACGCATACACTAAATATCAATAACCCTATGAAAGTAAGTAACATCAAATGTAAAGTCAAACACTAAATATCAACTTTGGTAATATGTGGAAGTTACATGTTTGAATTTAGTGTTAGTAAGGATATTGAAAAAAATAAAATGAAAATGAAAGAAAAGGAGAACTCCAACATATCTTCTAGCATATCTTTTAACACTAATTGTCATAAAAAATGAAAATTAGTGTTGAGCAAGGTAGGGTGGTAACAACATTAAATAGAATCAAACACTAAATATCTTATTTAGTGTACCAAGTTGCTAGGATGTTAATAGAAATGGAACTCCGCCATAAAGCTGAATAATCTTATGTAGCCTTGCACCCATATATTTATGTAGTTTTCAATTGATGTTGGCGTACATGGGGAACCCATCATTGTCCGTGGGACATAGCCATGTTTATGGCTCGTAAAGATATGTACTCCAGAATCGATACTAAATTAGAATTTTGCAAGAGTATTTATGATGATCTTGTTATTTCGAAGGGCATAACATTACTTAGTTAATGAGTTGTGTTCAATTGTCTTGACTTTATATTTAGACTGTAGCACTGGGATTCCAACATCTGGAGGCTTTATTCTCAACTTTTATTATAGGGCTCATGAACACAACTCATTAGCTGAGTAATGTTATGAGGCACGTCATCCCCTCTTCTCGATGCAATAGTGTGAAGGAGGTGGAAGTGGAAGCTTGAGGCCTCCCTCTAAGTTAGTTGGGAATCTCAAAGAAACGATTGGGTTTGGATTGTTGAGACACACTTGTGTATGAATTTGTGTATCTTTAGATTTTATTTATGAAAAGAGTAAGAATGAAAAGAAGGTGCTAGTAAAAAAAAACTCATTCGGCGTGCCAAGAGATGCTATAAAGGCTCATTCACACGGGGTCCCAAGTCCTAAGTCCCAAGTCACTTGAGGTCAATCCGTGCAATCTCAACTGTTGAGAGCATGGAAGTTGGGACTTATCACTTCACATGGGGTCCCAAGTCCCAAGTCCCAAGTCCAAGTATGACATGGATGTCTACATGGCAACATTTTTTGGAGGCGAGACTTGGGACTTGTATTGAGAGTTGGGTCGAGCAAAAGCTAGACCCAACTCTCAACATAAGTCCCAATGTTTTTTTTGCATAAAATAATCAAGATCCAACTTTAATGAATGTGGTTGTTCATCCTTTCCAAAGCATGAACTGCAAAAAAAAAATGGGGAATATATGTGCGTGTGTGTGTGATTTTGTGAACAAGGTAATCAATGGAACATCATGATAGAAGATGAACTCCATGGCACCCACTTAGAAGTCAACCGAGAGAGAGAGAGAGAGAGAGAGAGAGAGAGAGAGAGAGAGAGAGAGAGAGAGAGAGAGAGAGAGAGAGAGAGAGATTATCCATGTATAGTATAAGCACCTATTTATGGTCAGGACCTCATCAGGAACTTAAGGGTGCCATAATTTTGATAAGACTGGAACCAATAATGTCATGACACATGTCCCTGGTTTTGATACTAAAGCGAGGAGAAACGAGTGCTCAAAAATGAGCGGTTGTGGCAAACTCTAGACATTGGTAAAATGTTCATGCCAACTTTTGACTTCAGTAACTCACAATAATTTTAATTGAAAGAATAAAATTACCAAAAAATTACAATCGTCTTGATTTCTATCTTTCTACATGGAAAATTTTGACATTGCCTTATACTTCTCCGGATTTGGTGCATAATCTCTTAAGTGATCGGTTATGGATGCCTCTACTCTAAGTGTTGCGCACTTCAATAATCTCTTGATTACAGTGGGCTACACTACATGTCACTGATGTCACCTACAATGGGTCAAATTAAGCATTGCAAGCATGCATGGAACATGTTTCAATCAAATCTTATGTTAATAATTGAGATCTCTTTTCTATGTTATGGTGACCACTTCTTAGTCTTAGTCCCTCCAAATTGTACCTTTTTTCATACCACGCCGCCACGGTTAATTTAAACATTGACATGATATGGCTATCATGTGAGCCAAAAGGATGAAGATTTTGGATATCGTGTTCAATGATAAGTTTCATAATGGATTGACTAGGAGCTAACTTCAACTTAATTTGCCAGGATGTAGATAAAGATGGCTTCAATATTGAATGACATTTGATTATTTTAGGGTTAATCCCAAACTCCAAATCCACATGAGTTCCTTCAACTTGTGGAAGCCGTGAATACCTGCCCAAAAGCAAACCCATAACTTAGGGCCGGTTTACACCATGGACCATGAAGTAGGACCATGGAAGATAGGTTTTTTTCCATGGTCTGATTTCATGGTTCAACTTTCATGGTCCGATTTCTTAAAGATTCAATTTACAAAGCCTTTGGGCCTCTCACTAGGTGAAAACTGACTGTGGATCAAGAGGAACGACCATGCACCAAAAGGGAATGTGCTACTTTATTTTTCAATATATGTCCAAAAAGGGCAATTTTGAGTAAAAAAAACTCAAGTTTGACCAGTCTCTTGTCTTCTCTTGCCTTCATCTTCTCTTCCCCAAAAATAGTTTCTTAAGAGTTTCTTTTGTCATGTGCCCCTTGCCTTTTTCTACTAGAGCACCTCTTTTGCCTTTCCCGTCACAAAATTCATTGGACCATGTCAGTGGATAATGTAGGCCTTAAAATATGTCTTTTGTTTCCTTGGTGTAAACCGAAGTGGACCCTGGACGAGTTCAACAGCCAATCACATATTCTACATGACCTTGGGAGGATTTCATGGTCCATGATGTAAACAATCCCTTAGTCTAAAAGCCACAAAGAGATTAAAGCTTATGCACCCAGGATGGATTTTGACCTATATTAATGAGCACGTATTTATGTGGGTAGTACAGTCACTTGGTAACCCCTTTATTCCATGAAATGACCACTTATGACATGACATATTATGAGGATCAAAAAGGAATTTTATTGGCTTAATTAAACCATAGGCAACAACTCGACCCCACCTAAGGACTTGTTTGTTATAGAAATTCCGGCATTAGTACTGCTAAACTATGTAGAAATTTCATCCAAACTCTTAATAATGCAAAATCAAAGTGTGGCTTACTCCTCATACATTTGCATATCATTTAGTAACATGTAGAATTTTGAAGGCCAACGGAAGTGGTTGTAGAATTTTAAAATGCACCCACCTTTCAAAGAGCAGGACGTAAACAACATGATTTCGCCAAAGAGATTGGATCATGTCCATTCAATGTCCAATTTTTGAATGCCAAGTATTGCACTACACTAAATATGATAGTTAGTGTCATATGGTATTCTATGTCACAATGGTAACTTTTCGGATGACACCTCTTATGAATAAGCGAAAAAATATTGTCATGGATGATGGATGAATTCATCCATTGGCCAAAACCCTACCTTCTCTTGTCAACAACTTGTGATGAAATATTGTCATGGATGATTAAAATTTGGATGAAAATTTACTTGATAAGTGATAGTAATTGTAACACTGTAAATCTATAATCCCACCCAATAAATTACATGGAATGACAAATAATGATGGGTTAACATCTAGTGTTGGTGAGTTACACCGCAGTTTACAATTAATATTGAGCAAGAAAATTAGAATTGATGACACTAAATATCATATTTAGTGTAGTCCATAAACACATAGGTTGAGGTAAGTTTGAGGTTTTGAAGCTTGAGGAGTGCTTCATACTCCAATGACATACACACTCGGTGTACCAGCTTGCATTGGAAGTGTGCCAACTATCTGCGAGATTGACGTAGCGAAGTCCGAATCCACGGACCTTTTCAAGTTCAGATTGCTCTTTTGAAATCGTAACCAAAAGTGATACAAACTCTTGTTAACCTACAGCACAAGGATGCTCGTCGGATTCATTCAAGCACAACGACCAGGTCAACATGAGCACACCTAAGGTGCTTGAAAAGTCAATTGAATGCTGAAATTTTGCGATGTGTATGGATCGCTGGAATTTATATGTTCATGTTCTACATGATTTGATATAGTGTCAATTGCATTTGGTAATTGCTCATAATTTGCTCATTTCTCAATTATGGTTACGGTTGTATGTGAACATATTTATTATCAGGGACACTACAGTAGTAGTTGTTGTATTGTCCAATTGTTTATGTATTCATGAGTTTAATCCTGTGATTTGAGAAACCTCATGGACGCTTGTCATTGGAGGAAAGTTTTTTCACTCGAATCTGCCACAAAAATGCACATTTCAATCACAATGTCCAGTTGCAGTGGCAATTGTGGCGGACGCAATGTTATTATCGCAGTGATGGCCGTTGCGCATATATAGGTGGATTCAGGGTTCAATGCAGCTTCGCGGCATTTCATCAAGTAGAGTGATGCTTCCGTGACCTCGCCCGTGACCGGATGAAGTAATGTAGTATCTGAGTGGAAGAGTTAATCTGCCTGTAAACGCACACAAGATGCTTGTGGACACGAATTCAAGACTCAGATACCAACGTTGGGTTGTCGAACCTATACTTTCACACAGACGTCATTGAACTGATTAAAAGTATAAAACACTTGAGACGCGTACAAGCTCAAAAGTCTATTTTCATAGCAGATTTGCAGAGACAGATCTTTTGAAATCTGGGCCCTGACCTGTCTTGGGTTACACATTGTGTCAAGCATTCCAAAGGTCTGATTAGTTTGTGGTGAACAGTTAGGAATTAGGATCAGTAGGTTATAAAGATTGATTTGTTTTTAGAAGGTTTTGATCGAGAATTAATGGCGGCAGCGGCAGCTCCAGCTCGGCCGACGGGGAGCACTGGTAAGAGGATCACGATCTTGAGCATTGATGGAGGCGGTGTGCGGGGTGTGATTCCGTCGACAATCCTCGAGTTCTTAGAGAAAGGGTTGAAGGAGTTGGACGGACCCGAGGTCGCGCTAGCCGATTACTTCGACGTCATTGCGGGCACGAGCACGGGCGGGCTCTTGACCGCGATGCTCACGATGCCAGACACGGCGAGCAGGCGGCCGAAATACTCCGCCGCGCAGATCACGCAAACGTACGTGGCCGAGGCCGCGACGATCTTCCCGCAACGAACCGGGTACATGGCGGCGGGGCGGACACTCCTGGCGATGTTGAGCGGACCGCGCTACAGCGGCCGAGGGCTGGTGAGGACAGTTGAGAAGGTGGTGGGGCGCAACGTGCGGCTCTCCGACACCATCACGGACGTCGTGATCCCGGCGTTCGACGTTGCGCACCAACAACCCGTATTCTTCAGCAGCGTGCATGCACGGCGCGACCCGTTGTGCAACCCGACACTGGGCGAGGTGTGCAGGGGCACGTCGGCGGCACCCACATTCCTCCCCGCTGTGCAATTCACGACAACCAACGAAGCGACGGGGGAGATTCGGAACTACAACCTCGTCGATGGTGGCGTCGTGTGCAACAACCCAACGTCGGTTGCGATCGTGCAGGCCATCAAGGAGTCGCAGATGGGCAACTCAGGTTCACGCAACTTGCTTTCTTAGGTTATATGCTTATGTTTTGTTCATAAATCTCATGAATTTCCTCATCGAAACTGATCTTTCTGCACAGAGCTCAAAAATACATATATATTCATTCCAATAATATCTTCTCTAACATGATTGACTTCCATATCATCCAAAAGTAGAGTCCACAAATCAGGAAATTCACTATTCATCGGTGGATTTTAATTTTGAACTTGATCGAGCAGGAATATGCAGTCACCATATAATTCCCAATGAAACTTTACTCTTTCACTTCATACTTCTTATGATTACGAGTTACTTGATACTTTATTATGAAGTCCTGGATAACCAACGAGAGGGGAGAGTGGTGAGAAGCCGCGGGAGCAACAATGCAAGTCATCTACCTACTCGAGCTGGTTATATATTAGACATACCCAATCATCTCATGAACAACAAAAATATGGACGTTATGATGTCGGTCATGACCCTGTCCTTTATGAATCTTTACACAGGGTTCACCCCCAACGACTCCGCGTATGCGGGGCGATTGGACTTCACAGCTGGGTACTCGGACCTCCTAGTATTGTCCCTCGGCACGGGTGAGAAGCCGGTGAGCTACGACGCGGCTAAAGTTGCGAGGTGGGGTGTGGTGGGCTGGGCCCAGAGTGCCGACGGCTCCGTGCCCCTCGTCGAGGTGTTCTCGAACGGGAGCGCGGACATGGTGGACTACAACCTCTCCGTCATCTTCGGCAGCCAGGATTCATCGCAAAACTACCTCCGTGTCCAGACCGACGACCTCAAAGGCGAGGCCGCGTCGTTGGATGATTCGTCCCCTGAAAACATGCGTGATCTCGTGGAGATCGCCGGAAACTTGTTGCGGAAACCGGCCACCAGCCGGAATCTGACGACTGGGCGTCTGGAGCCCTACCCCGATGGCATCACGAACCAGGAGGCATTGCTCAAGTTCGCCAAGTGGTTGTCGCTCGAGCGGCGCGAGAGATTGCAAGCGGGGACTCAAGCGCCCATCGAAGCAAATCCGGTAGAGCCAACTGAATCATAATCGACAACTCTAAACTCCATAGAATCACAACTGTTGGTAACCAAAGTGCACGTGATATTACGGAAGTTCTGTAGTGTCAACATGGATGTGTGATACTATAGACTTAGTGTGGCATGTGACACTATGGAATGACACAAAGTGCAACATTTTAATGGTGTGGTGTGGTGTGGTGTGGTCCACTCCACTTGATCTTCCCGAGTGATGTGGCATATGCATGTACCAACATTCAACAAGTGACATCAGAAGAAGAAGAAGAAGAATAAGAAGGTGACACTCCAAATATCCACACATGGCGCAATGCAAGGGTGTGGATTGACTTCTGTGGTGGTTTGCATTAATGACAAAATTCATGATATAAGGGAGAGAAATGGGATAATAAGGAGTGAGATTTTGACTACGAACATCTGTTCCCTAGGGTATCGGGAGATTAGAGAGTGAGTGACATTATGGAGGTTGATATTACAAAGTTTAGGGTTTAGATGATTTTTATTTTTATTTTTTTGGTGAATTCAATTTTCTTAAAAATCAACATTTGTGGGTGTGTTCCGTGGATCCGAGGGTTTGAAGCATATATGTTATATATGGATACTCCCATGTACCTAGATACAACATGCAATGTGAAATGAAGGGAAATTGCCCTTAGCGAGTGAGATGGTGACTAGGTGTGTAGTAGTTGAGAACATAGACCTTAGCTAGCTAAACATATGGCTAAGTAAGCTTTTATAGGGAAGTTGGTTTAGTTTGTCAGATGGGCCATTGGTTGCTGCATGGCCGCTTAAGCAACCCATGATCCATCTCTAATAGTTCTTCCTAAGTTTCTCCCGATGTGGAATTAGGAACCTTGCAAGTCATATGATTAATGTTGTGTTGTTGAGCTCCTTACCGTACCACTCGCTCTAGATGAGGAGTGAAACACCATTGTGACAAGAATATTTGGTTGATTCTATGCGTTGTAATGTGTAATCCATTTCATAATTCTTTTCTTACATCCAATATACAATTTTTTCAAGCCATGTAGACACATGGTTTGCATACTCATGTTTAACATTGTCAAAAAGGCTTCCAAGATATAGTGACTTGTAGAATGTCAAATTTTCAACATGGATATAGCAAGCATAAGACTAAGAATGAAGCTTGGGATGGAACTTTACGATATACTAGGTAGCAAGAGTGATAGTACAGTTTGTAGAAAGTGAGGATCACATTTATTTAAAGAGTCAACAATAATGTCCATCTTTGAGCATAATGTGGGCACCATCAATATGTTTGTCCATGGGAAACAAATCCCTAAAGATTTGCCATCCACTTTTCTTTATCCTTAGAACGAATGCAAATCATTGAGCCCTTTCAAAATCCCTTTTAAAAGATGTACCATGGCAACGGGTCTACAATGCCCCTTGAATACTTTGTCCTTCCAAAATAAATAAGGTTAAGTTACTCACATCATGATAACTTCATGTGATGTATCAAGTGCCGTAGCACACTTACTTACAAGACTTGCACCACAAGCCCATGTACGTACTTGGGAGGCCAATTCACCAAAGAATTGTTGTTCACCTTCGTGTGATGTTGGAATCAACAAACAAAACATGCTACATGCTTTATGGTATTTAATGTCACGTAGGCTATTTGCAAAGGTCTAAACTAGATGCCTAGAGGTGACTCAAAGTGTCACGTATGTTGATTGCCGATATGACATTATTCGTCACCATAAGTAATTTTTTAAAGTGAAATTTTATTTTACATTATGACATCTAGCGTAGCACATTGGGATACTTGAGATGATAGTTTTGCGTTTTAGTATGAAAGAGGAAGATATTCTTGAGCATGCTAATGCCAAGTGTCATTTGTGTACACTTTAGTCAGCTTGTAAACCATTATGTAACATAGACATACACCTCGTGCATCATTGAACATAATCAGGCCAAGATAATAATAAGCGCAATTAAATGCGTAATAGTGACACTTCATACTATACACAATGTAGTAAGACAATTTTATGAGAGGCATAAAATAGGGGGTATACTGTATTTCCATTACCGGTCCTTATTGAGTCATTCCTCAAGCTTTGACATGAAGTGAAAGTGTCAAAGTTCTGTCAATAGCCCAATCTCGACATTCATTTTTTTGGTTTCTTTAAAGATGGCAAGCATTTCTTGATCAATTAGCACTCGGGCCTTTAATTAGTCTTGTCAACATTCATGATGTGTGAAAAGAGTCTCCAGTATAGTCATCACATTGTCCGCAGTATAAATACGAGAAAATTGGTATGGAATTCAATATAGTTCATAATGTGGTTTCCTTCTGTATGATATAAGTGGTTATGACCTTCATTTATGGTAGGCTAGACATCTACCGTAGCTCTCTAGCAGCTTGGGCACAAAATAATTAATTTTAAAGGTGCCAAAATTTATGGGAAATTGATTTCGTTGAGTGTAAATAAAAAATAAAAAATAAAAAACTTTCAAAGAGACATAATAATGCAAGTGACATTCACTAGAATCCAACAAAGTAGCATCAAATCATAACAAAAAAAATTGCCAAGCAAAACCCTGACATACAAGTAAAAGACAAAATTTAGGGTAAGGAATGTTGGTTAAGGGAAGTGTCTAGGTTAATCGTAACTGCCATAGATGAAATTAGGAAAACCACCCATGAATTATAGAAATGACTTGGATGAATGTTTAACGTATTTTAAAATTATTTTTTATTTTCCCAATTTTAGAATATCCTTTTTTTATTGCACTTTAATTAATTATTAGGCAGAATAGTGCCCAAGCTGCTAGAGAGCTACAATATTATGTTATGTGAAGTATGCGGCTAGTGCAAAGTGGATGGTTAGATTAAACGATTTAAGTAAATTAATTTTATTCTAAACCACCCACTTTGCACTCGATCATGTATATAATGTAACAATTTTAGCATACCTAGTTGGAGCATTATTTGACAAGAAGTATCTTCCATCTCCAAAAAAGTTTGTGCAATACTGTCCAACCCTTTCAATAAAATCTTTTTAGTTTCATACTTTGGGCCTTTCCTCTTTTGTGATGCTTTTCATCCTGATGCATTAGGGGAAGTGGTAGCCTTTGTCCCTAGTATTTGCTTTTGTGGTGGAGTTTGTGATTTTCATGGTGGAGTTTTGTATGTATTGCATTCTTTGGCTTCATCCCTTGCATGGAGCAATCACTCCTAGCTACGCAAGTTGTAGATTTGGAGAACCTTGCACACCATACTTCCTCGCAACAAAGTACCCAATTCTTTATTGGAATCCACTTTCAAAACACAAGAGGTCCTTCTACTCGCAAAGGAGCTCTGCCCTACGTCCACTGCCAACTAGGATTTAAGTATATTTGAATTTATGCATGAATTTTGGACAATTCCAACTGTCAAAATAACATATACTATATAGCAAAACTACATGAGTGGTTGACAAACACGGAATACAAACATTCAAAGTTGTGGTTGTTGTGTTGTTGTCGTTTGATTTTTTTTATTCCGACAAGTGCACATCCCGTATTATTTTTGGACAAGAAGTTTGTCCAAATATACTTAAATGTCAATTTACCCATGTTTCTCCTACTACTTCCTTGCCTCTCTTTATATTTTTCAATCGTTGTTGCCTCCCAGTTTCTACTACGAGATCTTACCTTTTTCCACCTTGTTCGCTGTTATATCCTTTAAAAAACCCATTTATTTACTACATGTTGAATCTAACCCTAACAAATTGCCAATGAGCACAACAAGGCTCAAATTCTTCACCGCAAATTCTTCCCGACACTCATCAATGCATTAAAGGCTCCTTGCTACTAATCCTCGGGAGAAAATAAAGCCTTAGAATCTCCAATCGACATATCTTATGGTGACTCTTTGATCCTCTATACTCAAGCCACATCGTTGCCATTCCATTTCACTCGTGCTATACAATCAACTTTGATTTCCAAATTATGAGATTACATGACCAACATATACTGAATTAGTGAGAAGGCATTCGCATCATTCTTGGCCCATTGCATTCCATCAACTTGACGTTAATAGTCATGATTCTTCCATACAAATATGATGGTATATATAGCATTGAAGCAATCTAGAGGAATCTCTTCTTACTCATCCCTCAATTAGCTACACTAAATATGATAGGTAGTGCCACCAATTCTAATTGTCTTGCTCAATTCTAATTGTAAACCACGGTATAGTGTCACCAACATTGGATATTAACCCAACATTATTTGTCATTCCTTGTAATTTTGGGGGGGGGGATTATATATTTACAGTGTTACAATTATTGTCACTTACCAAGTGATTTTTCATCCACATTTCAATCATCCATGACAATAATTCATCACAAGTTGCTAACAAGAGAAGGTAGGGTTTTGGCCAATGGATGAACTCATGCATCATCCAAGACAGTATTTGTTCACTTCTTCATAAGAGGTGTCATCAGAAAACATACCATAGTGACATAAAATACCATGTGACACTAAGGGTGAGTTTCCATGTAGGCCACTTGTCCACTAGATTCTAGAAAATAGTGGGTTGGAGGTGTTTGCATGTAGTTAAGCACAATCCGCCATCCAACCACATTATGATAATTCACTAGAACGTGAAGGGCCATGGACACGGGTCGCTAAGCTTCCATGCACTCACTAAAGAATCTTCAACCTACAAGTGCCAGTCACCAAAGAATTGCAACCCAGTTTTAAGAAGGGGGAGGAAGTTTTAACTTGGAGGAGGAGATTAGTAGGTGGGCCTCCATATTTGAGACGATGGGAGTAGCTTGTTGGCACAAACAAACCCTACCCATCAAATTTGCCCTACGTTTGGGCATGTTTGTTCTTATTCACACTAGAATCTGGTGGACATGGAAACTCACCTTAAATAGCATATGTAGTGTAGCAATCAACACCATCACCTTGATGTTGCATAATTCCAAATTACAATTTGGCATGCAATGACCTCCTTTCCATAAGGAGGATTCCCCACTCAAACTTACTTAAACAGAGGGTCATTGACTGGGAAAGCATTTGAGCACATAAGGTCCGCCGAATTCATTTTCAGAAATATCCTTTGGCTAGAGACAACCCCTAAGGGCGAGTTTCCATGTAGTCTACTCGCCCACCATATCCTAATGTAAATAAGGACAAGCCCGCCCAATTGTAGAGGGAATATGATGGGGTGTAGTTCATACCTACCAACTTAGCTACTCCCATCTTCTCAAATCCGGACCCACCTACTAACATCCTCCTCCTTCTAAAACAGGTCTTCAACCTTTTGGTGACCGGCACTTGTAGATTAAAAAAATTTGAGTAAAACACAAGAAAATCTAGCGGCCCATGTTGACAGCCCTCCGCATCCTAGTGGCCCATTAGAATGTGGTTGGATGATGGTTGAGGATTTAGGTAGACTGATACAACCTCTTTGGTTGTCTTTCCATCCAATCAACCATCATAGCATATATATATTATATAGATATAGACATAACATTATTCAGAGCCATAACAATGTTCTATGGAACTAATAATATTTCACAAAATATTTTTGGATATTCCCACAATTAGTTGTTTTCACATTGTTATTTTTTGTTTGGATTACATTTCCAAAGGTTGGCCCCACGTCTCCCGAACTATGGTCTGAGAAACCTAGGGTGATAAACAAGTGAAGAAAACAATGTAACTTGACTTGCAATTATCATTGACATTACTTAGCACTAGGATGATGCTCACATGATGTTGGGGAATTTTGTAAAGATCAATTCCCCCCTTATGTTGGGCCACCCTTGTAACATGAACATTGTTCAACCTGACGATCATCCACCTTGCAAGATTGACCCAACTAGGTGGGAAATGATCGTTGGGTTTTGCTCTCATAGTATACTTTTGAATTTTATCAAACTTTGTTAGGCCTTCTACTTGCCGGCCACGTGGGGCCTGACCTTGGTGCATCATGCCAACTAGCATGCCCGAATTTTCTCAAAAAAAAATAGTGTTAGGGTTTAATTAAGCGTGATTCTAGCCCAATGGCTAGCCTCCCCCTTGTAGAAAAGGGAGCGTAAATAGTAGGGTTTCTAATGATATGTCACTCGACATGGCTACGTTATCAAAATCATGTAAGGTAGACTTTCCTAAATCGAATGTTCAACAGAATGTGACACCTATGATTGAGTGGTATGTGGTTAAGTGTAAATCCAAGAAATGACACATTAAACATTAATAAATAAAAGTGTAAAAGAAATTGAACTATGTGCTAAAAAACATGCTAGTCATTCTAGGTTTAATAGTCCGTATGGTTGGATTGGGGGGGGGGGGGACCTTTGTGACCACTTAATGAGCACAAAAATCTTCACTTGGATAACAAAATAAGACAGTCATATGATGTCTAAAAAGTATGAGGCAAATGGCTATGGGTTCAACTTGGATTCCTAATCATTTTGCACTAATCAATGAGTGTTTTGTATCGTATGCAAAGTGGGTGCAATGGGAAAAATATCTATCCAAGGCTACCTTACCGTGAATGTTGGATTTGATGCAACACGAACGAACCATTGTTGTTGACAAGGAATTATGAATTACAAACAATGATAATCACATCTATTCACATACTATCACACACTATTTAATATTGTCACATTTATCACATTGCATCCTTTCAATTAAAGCATACATGTACTTAGAACGAATGACATGGGGATTCGAGCTTGCATGAATGACTTAAACTTAAACACCTTCCGCATGTATCTTATGATTGTTGTCACATATGACTAAATTTTCACATTTTCTTTTAATATTGTGTGCTAGAAATGAACCCAACATCATACATCCAAAAATGTGTGATCTCAATACTTGTTGTTGATTATAGAATGCATCGCATATCTCATATAAACACACTCTTGGTTCATTTAGGGTTAACCCTTACACATCCAAGAGGCCCATACTATGATTTGCCATGTACAAAAATGTGTATTCATGCTACATATTTCCATTTTAGCTCATCACGTCAACATGGACCCGTCTAAATTAAAACTATTATTTAATTATTATTATTTTGTTGTCGTTGAATACCTTTAAAATGATATTGAAGATTTTGGTTTAAGAACACAACATGTATGCCCTTAAATACAAGTGCATACTCATCAATGTCACAAATGAGTGTAGTTTTGTTTTATTCTTAACTAAGGATAATGTACTAATTAAAAATTCAAAGCCCTCAATTTCTTGAAAACAACTTTAACACTTGGTGAGGCTTGTAGAAATTGTAAATGGATGTCATACATTGAGCCCCTATGTCCTTAAACTCTTTATTACCTAAAGAGCCGTATGGGACTCGGCTTAAAAAGAGAAGTCAATGTGGAGCCACTTTAAGTCTTCATCTACCCCCCCCCCCTTTACTCAACATAGAGATTCTTTAATGTTTCAAAAATAGAGAGGTGCAACTCACATTCAATTTCGTTTCAAGTTGAAGGAAAGGCTTTAAACTCTTTTTTAAAGCTCGTAGAAGGTCATTAAGACATGAAATAAGAAGCAAGTTTTCATGCATGTTGCAAGATTGACTATTGTTAGTAGTGTGGGCAACACCTTGAGCCAAACATGTTTCTAAATTGATATTCAAGCCCATCATACAAGACATTCATCATCCAATCAATGAACTTCAACTACTTCTAGAATAAACATATGAAATCCAAATATAGATTTGCAAAGTCTCACATTTGTGTATTCTAAAAATACATTATATATAAAAAGGATCCTCATCCCTCTCATAATACACATTTAGTTAAAACAAGTTCTTTCACTAGTTGCCTAAACTGGAGAAATTCAACTTTGTGGTTGTTGGATATTCTCAACCTACGTTGAAATGAAAATATTTTCACTTTCTAGCTTAGAGATAGGCTTTCATTCTTTGCATATCTTCAAGAAGGAGTTGATTTCCACATGCAGGTGGATGACTATAAAATATAATGACGTTAGTGGTTGAATTGCCTTCGACATGAAGTGTGGTATGAAAGTTTCCAGTTCTTTGGAACTTCCTTCGACAATGCAATTATTCATAAAGTAAAGTAGATGAAACCAAACCATGAGTTTATGAGAATCAACACAAAGTCACCCAAGTTGTCTTAATGCTTAAACTACCATACACAAAGAGTGGTGTTGGGCCAACTTTTTAGCTTGTCCTACTAAAACGAATGGGTCCATATAGCCTTGCATAAGACGATATGGAATTTAGGATTGTGGGTCCCATACACATACCCTATTTTAAATCCTAGAATGCTCTCAAAGTTTGAGAGGTGGGAAGAGAAAGTCCCAAAAGCTTCACCCAACTTTCAAAACACTCTCCGAAGTATGACGAGCTAACGGGCTCTTAATGATCAAGGGTGAGTTTCCATGTAGGTTGCTCACCCACCATATTCTAGTGTGAATTAGGAAATACCCACCCAAACGTAGAGGGGAAATATGATGGGGTACGGTTCATACGTGCCAACTAGCTACTCCCATCTTCTCAAATATAGGCCCACCTACTGACCTCCTCCTCCTCCCAGTTACCAAGGATGGAGTTCTACACCAACATTGGTTCTCTTGAGCCTTCAACCGGGTATGAATCCTTTGATGATCGGCACTTGTAAGTCGAAGATTCTTTAGTGGACGCATGAAAGTCTAGCAACCCATGTTCACAACCCTCCACATTCTAGCATACCGTTGGAATGTCGTTGGATGATAGCTAGTGCTTAACTACATGCAAACACCTCTAACCCACTATTATCTAGTGGTCAAGCAACCTACATGGAAACTTACCCTAGCTTGACCATTATTGAATGACAAGACACTCCTTCCGCCATGTCCCGGAAGATGCATTTCTTCTTCTTCGTCTTCTACTTCTTACTAAAATTATATCGGGTTGGACTCGGAATCCAAATGGCCTTTGCATATACTCGTTGGATGACCCTAGAATTTAGGAAGATGTCGGTGTAAGTTAGTCGGGTGGCTGGGTCCCATTTGGGATTTGGCCGACTCAATATGAGTCGAAGTACATTTGTACATGGTAAGTTCGAATAGGTAATAAGCCACCCACACTTGCTCGGGTGGGTAGGTTCTACACTAAATATTGTATTTAGTGTCATATGGTACACCCTAAACTCCGTAATATCAACCTCCATAATGTCACACACTCTCTAATATCCCGAAACCCTAGGGTTTGTAGTTCAAATTTCACTCTTTATTGTCACATTTTTTTGTTTATATCATGATATTTGTCATCAATGCAAACCACCAAAGAAATCAACGCACCTAATACGTACCTTGGTGTAAGTGTCATGTGTCCATACATATATATTATTATGTCCAATTCTAATTCTAGACATTCCTTTTTTCATGTAGCCATGTTATTGTGTAATGTTGGCCATGTTTGATGTCATGTGTAAAGCTATACAATTGGTATGCAATACATTTTCACTTCTATTGGTACAAAATTGAACAATAAGTGTGAGGAAGAAAATTGGGATCATTTCAATTCATTTTGTGTTGTCCTTTTCATTCTTTGATCCTAAGGTCAACAATTCTGACATCAACCATAGATGTCCGTTAAGGAATCAAAATGATATCTTAGATAACCCTGTTCCTTATAAATTAACTTTGTCGGTGTACTCACTATTAAATATTAAATGTAGGTATGATCCAAAATATGCTCCATAATACAAATCTAAACACACCAACTATGTAAAGTTATCCGCCTTAGTCCTTTAACCGTTAGACACTCATTCATTGTACCCCAATCGTGAATGCCCTTGTTTGGTAAATGTTATATTCTCGCTAAAATAGTTACATCATGGCGTAAGTCCGAATAGTAACACACACCAAATGGGATAAATGGTGTACACCACTTATAGTCATTAGTGTCATGTACACTATTTGCAAAGGGCCTACACTGGATTCTTAGAGGTCTCAAAGTGTCACGCCCGCTAATTGCCAATATGATTCCATTCTTCAACATAAGTAACTTTTAAAGTCAAAATATATCTACATTATGACATTTAGAGTAGCACATTGGGATACGTTAGATGGTAGTCTTGCGTCCTAGTATGCAAGGGGAAGATGTTTTTGAGCATACTAATGGCAAGTGTCATGTGTTTACATTGTAGTATGCAAAATGAAAATATTTTTGAGCAAGTGTCATTTGTGTGCGCTTTATTCAGCTTGTAGACTATTGTGTAACATAACCACGCACCTCATAATGAAACACTAATAAACATACTCGTGCCAAAATATCAATAAGCGCACATAAACATTGAGTGTCATGAGGCCACACTTATGGTGAAGTTCTTAATCATCAATGTAACCCACCATACACCTTAAAATAGGGTAAGTGACACCATTACGCATGTGACACTAAATACCATCAATGGTGTAGTTCCAAAACCAATGTCTAGTCAAATAAGTGCAAAGTTATTTGAATTTTGACTAAGCTAATATAAACTTTATATATAGAGAGAGACTATGCCATAATGGTGTGCAATAAGGTGACATTCATTCACCACATGGTTCTCACACGAACATGATTTCACTCTTTAACCCAAAACTAAATAAATGCTAATGTAGACAAGAACACTTCTGCAGCAAGATAGGGAGGTTTTTCGATACAACTTGTTTGATGATCAAATGCGAACTTTTTGACCCCTCCTAGTTAACATGTATCAATTGCTTGTGTTTATAAAACGACCGAGAGTGGATTATCACATAGTATGAACGCACTTCGCATTCATCCAACATAAAAGCTTAACCCCCCTATAGGTTTGTGAGCAATAGATTTCAAAAGACTTTGGTTAGATTGATTTGGAGTCTTTAAAGTACATTTTAATATCAAGTGAATTAAAAATTGTAACCTTCGTGATGCATATTACTTGGGGCTTTGTGTTGGATAAATGAGAGGTAAGCTCGTATGTGTCGATTCTCTCTTGCCTTTAGAAGGGAATATGGTTTCATTCTTGTGTATTTCCACGGATGACATTGTCAATATGCCAACTTCTCAATTATTCTACTGTGGATTTAATAATGGCAAAGAAGATTTGTTTCTCTTTAGAATGTACAAGATGCATAACATTATCCAGTTGAGTGAGCATGTTGGGTGGGCCAAGAATATGTCATGTCAGGTGCTAGAATTATACCTTATGGATGTTTGTCAAAGCATATTCAATATGATAAACTCGGGTGAAGAATTGTCAGTATATATTATTAAGTAGAATAGAACGGTTGTTAGCAACTGAATAATGTTATGTGGCATGTATATGTGTATGATGAATTATACTCCCTCTGTTTCACAATAAAACCATGGTTTCTGCATAAACTCCGTGCCAGAATAAAACCATGGTTTTGTTATTACCACTACTCATGCCTATCATTCACGGCTAACAACGGCAGTGCAGCTGGGCCTACTAATAAATATGGTATATTTATCTAAGAAGCTACAGTAGCCTCGGTAAATACTGTATACTCCGTGCCAGCTTGCTAATTTTCGGCAGCTCCCAATTTTGGTTAAAAAACGCATTGTGGTTCAAAGCTGGTCACTGTTCTTAATCCCGCACTGAAATAGAAACCACGGTTTTATTTTGAAACAGAGGGAGTATGTACTTAGTGAGACAACATGTAGGAGGAAGACAAATTCAAGGAATCGACATATACTCGCTCTTGATTTGTGCATGTGTCTTCGTTGGTACATCTAGAATGACAATTTTTCTTGTTGTTATGATTTTCAATTTGGGTGCATTCCATTCTTTGTATATATATATATATATATATAGAGAGAGAGAGAGAGAGAGAGAGAGAGAGAGAGAGAACCATAATTTAGAGAAGCATATCTATTATGAATTGGATGATGCCTGAATTGGCATTGGCTTTCTTGGCCTTTTGTCTCAAAATAATAAAATAAAAATTGGATGATGCTAGTCAAACTTCCTAAAAAAGACAAGTATTTGAATAATGTGAAGATTTCTTCATATTTTACATAATAGATACAATGATGGACTTCATCAAATGAGTATTTCCATCTTGGCCACATTGCATGAATGAATTAATATACACCAGTTGTCACGTTGGGAGGGAGGGGGAGGGGTTCCAAAGAGTGCCAAGGAATAAGTGGCATGATGTGTAGCTTCATAAGTCTTTTCCATAAGCAACCATCGACTACGTTGATTGTGGTAAACAATGTGACATATTGTTTGGAGTTGTGCGGTGTCATACTTTTTTACTCAAAACATTTCTCTTTTGCCGAGTAGATTATATTTTGATTCTGAATCTATACACTACACTACATTATCCTATTACTAATGGGCCACAACGATTATTTAGAAAACACATTAATTATCAACTTGCACAAAATCTTTAGTCTAAACTAATGTGAGCTGCGTTACATGTAATTTTGGAAGATTGATGCGGGTGATCATTTTATAGTATGCTACTTTTGTCCTCCAACTAATACTTGACAAGGTGTTGGTTGGAAGTCTCTAAGAAGACTTGATAGAGAACTGAGGCCTTGGGCCCACATTGTTTTCGTCACGACTAGGCAATTAGAGTAGCCCACTTTAATTATCACCTCATTAATATTCATCCACACTAATAGTGTGTCTATTTCAAAGAGAGGAGGGGATTATCACATACAAGCGTACCCCTCATTCATCCGACACAAGAACTTGACCCATTGTAGGCTTGGTGCAAATTTATCTCCAATGGCTTGCACGTGACTACTTTGGGATCTTGGCTTAAGATGACCCTAAACTACCGGATGATAGCGGAGAGGTACCCAAAACTGAATGGAGTGGTTGACAGTTCGATTCCTAACTGTGACATCTTCTCTCTACTTGACAGGAAAACTAGCTAGGTGGCTATGTGCCTCCTAGGTTCCAGAAAAGAAAAAAGAAGAAGAAAAAGAAGACTACTTTGGGATCTTCAAAGCTAACTAAATTCTAGGGTCAAACCAACTAAAAAATATCCTCCAGGTTGTTACTATGTCATGGCTAAATTTATGTTGGATGAATAAGAAGTATGCGCGGATATGTTACTAAACTCTCACTCCACCTAACTTATTTGTGTTATAACCCCAAAGTATCATGAGTCTAAATATATAGTACCCACCAATGAATGGGGAGAGCCGGCTGCTAGCTAGTTACCGATGCACTGGTTGAGTTTGAGGAATAACTGGCTGAACTTCAAGGCTTTAGGAGAATTACCCATCACTTTAGAGGAATCTATGGGAATATATCTAAAATTAATAAATAAAAACCGAAAGATCACAACATGTAAACCAATTGGACTTAGAAACACCGATATCTTGACCGATTATGACCAAAAATCTCCATGGAGCTTGGTACTCACTATAGACATATGTCAAGTCCTGGGTGATTGTCATGCGTCGGTGAAAGAACAATGCAAATCTACCATTGTGGTAGACTTGTAAAATTTCCAACGACATAGGACAAGTTTTAAGTGACCCATGTTTTGTATACTTGTGTATCATTTACGTTATTTAGTGTTACATGCGTGAAAGTGTCACCCTGTTATGAGGAATCCCTTTGGTTGACCATTGGTGTCACCACATGACACTTGTCGTTAGCATGAGCTCAATAATATCTTCCTTTATGCCTCATCAAGTTTCCCTTGGTCAAAATCATGGTGTTTCCAAGTCCAACTGGGTACATGCCATGATCTTTTGGTTTTCTTAAATTTTAAAATCCAAGGTACATTTTGCAGATTCCCTTGAAATGATCGGTAATTTGCATGAACTCTTGAACTTGAACCGGTTATTTCTCAAACTCAAACGATTCATCTATAACTAGAGGTCGGTTCTCCTTGTCCATTGATCCAATGTGCTATGCTACATGTCACAATGGAGAAATTTTACACTTCCAAAAAATTACTTATATTGACGAATAGTATCACGGTGACAATTAGCGGGCATGACACTTTGAAACCTCTAGGCATCTAGTTTAGACTATTCGCCAATCGTGTGCGAGACACTAAAGACCACAAACAATGTGCACTAAATTGTCTAATTAGTGTCGGTTCCCATTTGGAGTTACACAATGCTATGACATTCTATGGAGAGCATCATATTTTTACTCACATCAACATAAGTACACTAAATACAATATTCAATGTTTGATACACTCAATACGAATGCATACACTGAATGTCAACAACCCTACGAAAGTAAGTAACAATAAATGTAAACTCAAACACTTTTATCAACTATGGTAATATGTGAAAGTTACATGTTTGAATTTAGTGTCAATAAGGATATGAAATCCATGCTTCACATGAGAAAAGGTGACAGTATGGAAGGTAGCTGCACATTTGTGTCTAACAATATTAACTGTCAAGGAATTGAAAATTAGTGTTGAGCAGGGTAGGGTGGTAACAACAAAATATAATCAAACACTTAGAATCCTTTTTGGTGTAGGTAGGATGCGCACCGAAGAGTCCGATGTATCTTGGTTGGTTAAAAACGGTGATGTCGGTAGAAAGTGATTGCAACACCGAATGGTAACCCACCCAACACAAAATCTAGTGTTCAATATTTCTTCTTCCATCCAATTCCCGGCTGATCGTGTCGCCAGCTCCTGTCTCCTGGAATCCCTCCTACCTTCTAGCCCGGCAACTTGATGCTCCGAAAACACTCGGAACCTACGTACTGACTCACCAACAACAACAAAGCAACTCCCACGTTCATCTCCAAGCTCCCGTGGACTGAATTACGTCATTCGGAAACCCCAACCAAAGCAACAATGACCCAGCGTTCCTTCAACAAGATTGTCGGATTCAGATCACCTTCAAAGGACCACCACCACCACCACCATCTGTGCAAGCTGGTTCAAGTCCAGTGTTACAAAACTTCTGCTGATCTGAGTTAGCTAGTTGCAATGAGATCTGAGGTGTTGGGGTTGGCAGCAGTGCTGATCCCATTTTTGTTGCTGAATGCATCACCGGCTGTGAATGGGGACGCTGGAAGCCAGTTTCTTGACGAGAAAGAACTTGAAGTGTCGTGGATTGCAGGCAATGCGAGCCTGGCCAATGGGAACTGCGGTACCACTTCTTCCTGATCTAGTCTTAGTGGTCCATGCCCCTTGCATATATGCTGTTATACATCTTATGGACACATTTTGGGCATATCCTTAATTTGAGTGCTCATGCCAGTGGGATTCTTAAGAGGGTTCTTTTTATACACCTCACAGGTTTAAAGTCTGTGAGGTTTTGTTGGAGTTTATGATCAGAGCTTCAATTTGTTGTTTTTTCTGCTCTGCCGACAGGTTTTGAGGTAGAGAGAGATAGTCTAAGTGCTTTGGTGACGAGGGTTTGGACGCTTCCGGATATGTGGATACGGTTTGATAGGCGAGAAAGGATCGTTTGTAATGAATGAGAGAAACGAGAGATATATATATTTTTTTCAAGAAATGTAGAAATGTTGAGGAAAGCTTGGAGCTTTATTGGAGTGTTGATGATGTGAGGAAATAATGAAGGTCCTTTGATAATCTCTTCCTCTGATCTTAGCTCATGCCCCTGCATAGACACATCTTCTGAACAAATTTGGGCACAGGAGATATTATCCTTTAATCCAAGCACAGTGGGACCCTTAAAGGAAAATACCTAGAGTACTGGAGTGGATTAAAATACTCACAGCGTTGACGTCTGAGACTTTTGTTGGAGTTTATCAGAGACTTTGGTGAGAATTTGTTTGTCTGCTCTACCGACAGGTTTTGAGGTCGAGAGATAATCGGTGCTTTGGGGAATAGGTTTCGCTAATATGTGGATTGGGTTTTCAGAAACGATGACGATGATATGGGATAAGGGTTCGTTTGTGTAATGCGATAAACAAGAGATTACTTTTTCAAGCAATGCAGTGTTGTCTAAGACTTTGTCAGAGTTTATCAAAGATTTTGATTTTTCTTGCTCTACCGACTGGTGTTGAGGTAGAGAAAGAAGTGCTTGTGCAAGGAATTTTGGGCACCTCTGGGTATGTAGGTTTTCAGAAATTGATGATGATGGGGGATGAGGTGGCATTCTGAAGGGTGCACTGAACAAACAAGGGGAATTTCAGCCAAGAAATGCAGGAATGTTAAGAAAAAAGTTGGAGTTTTTATGGGATTGGTGAGGTGAGAAAAATATATAATTATTCAATCTATAAGGTTTAAGATTCGTTTAGACATGAAATGAGAAACGGTTGAATGGACATCCAGATATTCACAGTATTGTGGAAGTGTATCATACATTTATTTATTAATCCAATTTCCTGCTCTACCGACAAGTTTTGAGGTAGAGAGACAAGTGCTTGCTGAAGAACTTTGGGCATCTTGACATGTGGATTGGATTCTTAGAGAATGATGATAGGGGATAAGGGGGTAGTTTGTGATCCAATGAATAAGAGATTTTCTAATTGACAAGCGTCGTTGAGACAAAAGCTAGGAGCTTCAATTGGAGTGGTGAGGTGAGGAAAAATAAGATTGAAGCTCAAGCATCCTCTAGGATAGCGTTGAATTTTCACAACACCTACTACCTAGGATGATGTTTTTGTGCTCTGTACCGACATTTTCAGAATCCTGATGTTGTGGACTGTCCTCCACATATTTTGATGGAAAATGATGAGATAATCACAACCACCCAGCACTGTGAAGAGAGCTGTTGAAATTCGGATCTTAAGCCTCGGAGTTCACCCAAAATGCCAAGGGATTTATGTCAGTGCCCTAAAAACTCTGGACTATGTATCTACTTGAAGGGTTTTATTACACAATTGCAAGGAGAAAGGTGACTTGAAAATCAACGCAGACATAAAAAATGTAGATGCCGCTGTGGAGTTATTAAGGTGGATAAAACATGCAATTAGTGAAGGATGATTAGCAAATCCAAATCACGACCATACCCATTTGTCTCATAATTTTCGGAGCTCATATGAATATCTTATTGATTATTTAAGTGAAGATTTGCGTGCTCATTAAGTTGTCATATAGGTCTTCCCTAATCATGTTGATTATTGAGCTCATATATAATGTTTAGCATATTTTGAGCACGTAGTCCAATAAATATCCCATAAACACATGTTTTTTTCGTGTCCATTTTTAGGTCCAGACCTAGCACTCACACTACATAATATATGTGTCTAGATTATTATTGTGTTCAATTTAGGCACGTCTACCTTAGAGATATTTTTTCTAATTTCACTTCATACATTTTGTCTGGATGCATGGCCAGGGCTTCTCAACAATTGTAACTCTCAATGCACCCGGATGCAGTGCCACCCACTGTTGTCAGATGGGCAACAAACTGTGTGCACGACCGTGAATAACAATGAGTTTTGCGGACAAAACGACAACAATACTTGCACCTTCATGAAGCTCAACTACAACAGGAGTTATTTAACGTAAGTGAGTCGACATGTTTGATCAACTAAGGTTTTAATTATTATATCTCAACTTAGGTAGCTCATCCTAATGTAGCTCATCCTAATGTAGCTCAATCCAAGGATGTCTAAGGCTTGCACTTAATATGACCCCCTCCCCCCCTTCATTTGAATGATCATAGGTTCAGTGTTGGTGTTCAAAGGTTTTGAGCTATCTCTAAGTAATGCTCAATAAGTAGTGTCGTGTAAGTTTTGTTTTGTTTTGTTAATTTACAGCTTGTGAGTGCATCATTTTGCGAGAAAAAACTCATTAGTGTATGTATGAATCAAAAATATATGTGGTCTGTCCCAATACGAGATGGAGTTTATATTTTGACGGGGTACTTGAAGAGGAGAGAGGATTAATCTCCCATTGGTCGCCGGTTTATTTTAATGAGATGTGAACCATGGGGAGGAAGTGGCACTTGTAGGTGAACTTGGACTGACATACCTAGTTCACTTTTAGCAAGTGGGAGATTGATGTAGCTCTCAAGTAGGATAATCACTTTTAGGTTTTTGAGAAAGGAAAAGTGATTGTGTTCATACATTTAAGAGATCAATCGCCTTCTCCAAGCATACTTTTGACTTCATTACACCTGTTTATGGTATTTAGTCTCACTTTCTATTTTGAGCTACACAATGATGCTTATAACTTTTTACTTAGAATGTAAGATTTGACCAGGTTGAGTCGTTTCTGTTCTATGATGTCCAGACAATGTATTTAGCCTTTGTGGATAAAAATTGAAATCTATGGCCACAAGTTCTAGCATTACAGCATAATTCCAAATTATAATGGACACTAAATACCATAAATGGTTTACTGCAATCCTCACAAGTTTTGCACATGAGAGCCATGTGCCTAAGAATACTTCATTATTGTCATGATGTAGATCCCTACTTTTCTTTTTTTCTTCCACTCGCTAAACCTCTTTGGCATGGGAGAGAGAGAGACAGGTGTGAGTGCTAATGAAGAACCAAGTTTTGATAAAGAAAGTGTGGTGCCAATTGATGCTCTTCAAGATGTATTGCCCCTCACCTTGCATATTAGGCTCCAGAGAGATTTTTGGGTATAAGCAGTCAAGATCTTGGTGTTTCTAAGTCCAACCGGTTACAGGTTGTGATCTTTTGGTTTTTCTTTATTAATTTGAGGTATATTCCCATAGATTCTTCTAAAATGATTGGTAATTCACCTGAAGCCTGGAACTTCAGCCAGTTATTTCTCAAACTCAGCCTATTCATCTGTTACTAGCAGCTGGTTCTCCCCACTCATTGTTGTATATAACCTACAAATTTGACCCTATTGCAGGATCGCACCACCTGCCAACGTCGCGAATATCGGCCAAGAAGTGGAACGGGACATCTGCCTCCAGAGAACGCTGGATACGACATTCTCAAATATTTCATTCCCGCAGAATTATACATATGTCTTTTTTGGCAGCACAAGTGGAGCTTGGAGAGCGTTCCCGGGACGAGTGAGCCTTTCTGCCATCGACTTCTCTTAACTTTTCTCAGCTTTCTCGGTCTCATGTCTTTCCATAATTATCATGTGTGTTCAACACCATTCACATTGGTTCATAATTTGTCTTTAATTTTAATTTATTTTTTTATCATTTGTTTTCGCTTAACTGCATTCACATTAAGACTTTGCATGTAACAAATACAATACGTACTTGTTTTGGGGTTGAGTCAAATACCTACATGTGGTCCAATGTGAGTGGGATTGATAAACTCCCTGATATCAAAATAGAAATTTCAGACGTAGGGAGGAGTGATAAAAAAATTATCATTTGTTTGTTAGTTGCTCTCAAGCCTCCTCTCCACTTCTGTAGCACCGTATGTGCCTTAAATTTCTATTCCACATTAGAGAGTTTTGAAAACATATAGGTCCACAACAATTATCCCATGCAACAATAAAGTTATCCTACGTCATTGAAAATCTACAGATCTACCATGACGGTAGATTTACATTGTTCTTCCACTGACGCATGGTGATTGGCTAGGTCACATATATATGCGGGGCAGTGATCTTCAATCCCATTTACATTGGTCCAGTGTCCGGGGAGATTTTTGGGCATAATCGGTCAAGATCCTGGTGTTTCTAAGTCCAACCAGTTACATGTTGTGATCTTCCTCTAAAATGATGGGTGCTTTTCCTGAAGTCTTGAACTACAACTGGTTCATGAGTAACTAGTGGTTGGGTCTCCCCATCCATTGCATTGGTCCACCTGTGGGGTTTTGGTGCTCAACCCTATTCACATTGAGTCTTTGCATGGTAGAAATACAATGAATACTTGTTGTTATCTTGTTTATTGCTCAAGCTGTGGACGAGAAATATTACCAACAACAGTGAATGAGTTAGAATGCATATGCTCTATAGTTTGTTGTAACATTTAAAGCATATTCTAAGAAGAAACTTCAATGCTTTGTAGGTCTGGATTGTCATTCTTAATTCTGACCAGTACAGAATCCTCAATTGCAGGAAGCTTCTACTTCGAGCTGCGATTCGTATGAAACGCGTCAAAGACCCTGGTAACAGCCACCCACAGAGAGTAATGCATGTCAAATTATGCAAAATGATTTTTCTCATATTGATGTCACTGGGAGAACGAAATGATCTTAATTTGAAGAGAGTCACTACTAGCATACGAGTCCTATGCAATCATCCCACGTCGATGAAAGGACCAATGCAACTCTACCACTGTGCTAGATTTGCAAATTTTCTAGTTACGTAGGACAAGTTTCCAGTGATGTAGGTCAATTGCCTAGGACTCAAATGCTTGTAGTAAGTAAAATTCATACTTTAGCTAGGTTTAGGTTTTAAGTTTTAGGGTTTGGGGTTTTACGCAATGGAGAACTGACTGCTAATTATAGATGAACCGGTTGAAGTTCAAGACTTCAGGAAAAGTACCGATCCTTCCAGAGGAAGCAATGGAATATACCTCAAGTTAATAAAGAGAAACCGTAAGATCACACCATGTAACCCGTTGGACTTCGAAACACTCGGATCTTGACCGATTAGGCCCAAAAATCTCCCTGGACACTGGTTCTACAAGTAACCACTTACCTACAGCTAATGTATATAGGGTTGAGTAACATACTTGCTAACTTAATTATGTTATCGCCAATGAATGCTGTAATAATCCACTCTTACAACTTTCCACGTGCAGGTATCTGGATGGAATTTCGGTTTACAAGCAGGTCAAGATCATAATTGATACGGGAAACTCCATGGGCTTGGGAGTTCAAGGCGAATATGGGCGAGCTGTGGGTACAACCTTTTTGAATGTGGCCCAGATCCTTACCCTCGAATTACTGAAGACTGTGTCGCCTGGTGACTATGTGGACATCACCACCTACAACTCCACTGGATCTACTTCACTGGGTGCAGCGGTAAGCTTATTAATTGCCTGTCTCGGTTCAAACTACCCTAAATTAGTCATACCCTAATTGGACACCTATAATTGAGTGGTACGTTATGTGGTTTGGTGCAGCTTCAAGAACGGGTACCAAAGAGACGACATGTGCATAAAAGAGATTAGACTATGTGCTCAAAATATGATAACCGTTTTAGGATCAGTAGTCAGCATAATTGAGGGGACCTATCTGACAAGTAATGAGCACGAGAATCTTCACGAGTGATGAAGAAGATATTCATATGAGCTCTGAAAATTGTGAGGAAAGTGGCTGTGGCCTTGAGATGGATTTGCTAACCATCTTGTACTAGTCGCATGTTTCATATCCTAGGAGAAGTGGACTAGTTGAAAAATGTAACCATTTAATACCCAAATACCTTAAGTTGAGTAAGCTTCAGTAGCCTTCAAAGCAAATTTAATATGTTCTTTCTTCGTATTAAATATGTTCAAAATTATGTATGGGACGTCTGCCTAGTGATGTGGCCACTCTTCTATGTATGCTTTCCATATGCTTACAAAACAAATGAGCACTTCAAAGGCTCAGCGTTCTTGTTAAGTGAAGTTCTTTTTTCTCCCGAAGTCTTGCATAAAAATTCTGGATCCAAGTGCGTACTCACCTGTTGGGTCACGTGCACTATGATTCACAGGTGAACATTAAGCCATACAATTCCACAAACCCAGAGGTCCATCCGGAGCTGAGTACGATGATAGGCGAAGTGAACCAGTTGACAGCATCTGCAGCACCGGTGGCATCAAATCTGACTGCTGCGATCCAGTCGGCGGTGGCCAATTTCCTAAACACGACCACACATTCCTATTTGAATGTAAGCAAAATCCTCTTAATTTCCGAGTTTGGAATGATGAAATTAAGCGAAGCAGCTGGATGCAGGGTCCGGGGAGATTTTTGGGCATAATCGGTCAAAATCCTGGTGTTTCCAAGTCCATCTGGTTACATGTTTGTGATCTTTTGGTTTTTGTGTTTCCTATTTTGAGGTGTATTCCATATGTTCCTCTAGAATGATGGGTAAGTTTCTTGAACTCTTGAACTTCAACCAGTTATTTTTTATGAAACTCAACTGGTTCACCTGTAACTAGCGGTCACTTCTCCCTGTTCATTGGCTGGATGTCCAACATCTGCAATAAGTGGCCAGATAGCTACCACATCTTGTAATGTAGGTAAGGTAGAGATGCGATGCCTAATTGGGCTACTTATCTTAATCAAGCACCTATATTTGAGTGGTTGTGTAGTTTGGTGTGGCTTCAAAAATGGATATATATATATATATATATATATGTTTTTGATTGTGTGCTCAAAATATGACAACCATTCTAGATTCAATAAGCAACATTATTGGGGGTGGGGGGTTATATGAGCATTTAATGAGCACGAGAATCTTCACTTTGCTGATGAATAAGATATTCACACGAACTTTGGAAATTATGAGGAAGTGACTACGGCATCGATCTAGATTTGCTAACCATCTTGTACTAATCGTGTGTTTCATACCTTAGGAGAAGTGGGCTAGTGAGAAAAAGTAACAAGTTAAGACCCATACACCTTAATGTTACAATAAATCCGGGTTAGAAAAACACATAATGAATGCCCTTGAGATGCAAATAGAAATAGAAATATGAAACATATGATTTCAAATGTTGATCCCCTACGTCCTTCAAGGGTTGACCTTGATCAACATCTTGTGATGGGGACATGAATTGATCGATGGAGGAGATCCTCTTCAAGCTTGACTCGAATGAAGTGAAATTGATTTCAAAGTCCAGGTAGCTGAAAGGCTTACATAACTAGAAGTACATCAAGATGGTGTCGAAAAGGTTGATTCCCCATAGTCATGGAATGCGGTGGCCTCAGTTGGATGAAGTCTAATAATATCAATTTGATGGTTTGATTAGATGAAAGAGTTGAGACTACCCAGTACTACATTTTGAAATAGGCAAGGGAACATATCTCTACTGGAGTTGCTGTAGCGGGACACTCCAGCACAAAGAGTGCTTCATTTTCAGCTACACTGTCAGAGCAGAAGTGACGTAATCCTTTTGTGATCCCTAGAGTGCCTCTAAAATGTGTACATTGGATCCCATTTTGCAGGTGATAATAGTCTTCACGGATGGGAATTTCTCTCCCCTGAACAATGCAACGTTTCCCACCTCCAAACTCCTTGCGTCGCAAGTGAAGGTGATCCTTTACAAACTGCCTCGGTCTTCCGACAACGATCCTTTCCTGCTCAGCACGAGCCTTCAACAAATTCTGTGCGGGGTCCAGGGAACTTTTGAGTTGCTGAATGCACCGGCCACCAAAAACCCATTATACTCGATCCGGAGCTACTACTCCTTCTTGGCGCACACACACATGGCGGCTGTCGCCAATAAAGCGACATGGAGCAATGTCTATCAAAGCTATACGGAGATGGTGGAAGCTGTAACTGTCACTTATCCAGGTTTGCAAATTCAGCACCGCTTAAAACCCCATCAATGAACAGGGAGAACTGCTACACAAAATATGATATTTAGTGTTTGATTAGATTTAGTGTTTTACCACCCTACTCTGCTCAACACTAATTTTCAATTCTTTGATAATTAGTGTTAGACATAAATGCGTCGCCGCCGCTTTCCTTGTTGCCACCTCTTTCCTACTAAACACTAAATTCGTGCATGTAACTTTCACATATTACTATAGATGATATTTAGTGTTTGAGTTTACATTTAATGTTACTTACTTTCATAGGGTTAGTGATATTTAGTGTAGTGTTCGTATTTAGTGTATCTAACACTAAATATCATATTTTGTGTAGTAGTTACAGATGAACCGGTTGAGTTTAAGAAAGACCTGGTTGAAGTTTGAGACTTGAGGAAATTTACTGATTGTTTCGAGGAATTAAGGTAATATACCTCAAATTAATGAAGAGAAACTGAAAGATGGCAGCATGTGATCCGTTGGACTTGGAAACACTAGGATCTCGACCGATTATGCCGAAAATTCTCCCCGGGCACTGATCCCCATCATTTACAGGTGTCAGAAGTGCACAAGCTTGTCCTATTAGTGTATATGGAAAGTTAATGTGGAGGTAGTTAATGTGGCCCCAAGACTCCGGGCCTTCCCCTAAGTCTTCTTGGAGACTTCCAACCAACATTTTATATAAAAACAAGATAGTCACCTTACATCCGAAGCAGCATAATATGAAATAGTCGTCCACCTCAGTTTCCTAGACAAACAATTTAATGTGGTTCTCACTAATTTTGAATCCAGAGATTTGGCGTGGGTTGAGAGTTAACACAACCCACAATAATTCCACATGAAGAATTAATGTGGGTAAGGTAGATGTGTCTAATGCAGTTACTTACCTTAATTGGACACCTATGTTTGAGTGGTATGTGGTTAGATGCGGGTCCAAGAACGGATACACAAAAAAAACATGTGTTCAAATGAGATTGGATTGTGTGCTCAAAATATGAGAACAACTCTAGGCTCAATAATCAACTTAACTAAGGGGACCTCTATGCCCATTTAATGAGAACGAGAATCTTCACTTCGATACTGATTATGATATTTATACATGCTCTGAAAATTATGAGGAAAGTAGCTATGCCCTCAATTTAGAGCTGCTGATTATCTTGGACTAATCGTGTGTTTATAGTGTAGGAGACATGGGCTGGTTGGGAAAAGTGACCATCTCAAGACTCATCTAATGAACAACTTTGACCCACACTAATAGGAACAAATCAGTATACCAATCTTTCTTAACCTGCAGTAGGTACCTAAAAGCTTTTTTTTTCTTCTTTTCTTTTTTCTACTTCTTTCTTAAAACCCTGAGAATATTGGAATACATATGCATACTTCACAGCCCAGTCTCCAGTCAAACACGAATATGTCGCCCCATATTTTTATTATGAAGGTCAGGGATATTCTATTATTTCTTACCGAGTTTCTTAACTGAGCTCCTTATTGTTCTTGTGTGGTAACAGCATTCGGAAGCGATGGCCTATTAGTTGGAGTTGCGGGTACTGATGTGTACCTGGGCCAGTTGAAAGGTGACCTATATGCACAGGTTTCGGCAGCTTTGAGCACGAGGACAAGGGGCACTCTGAATGCACCTGCAAATCTCAATCTCTCTTGCAATTATCAGGTGATTATCTCTCCTACTGAATTCGCATGTTCATATTTAGATATGGTGAGTATCTCTCCTACTGAATTCGCATGTTCATATTTAGATATGGTGATTATCTCTCCTACTGAATTCGCATGTTCATATTTAGATATGTATCGTTTCCTGCCTGAATTGGATTTACACCTCGCGCTATGGGAGATCATAGTTCCTTATAACCACTGGTTCTCTTTCACCAGTCACCAGACGGTTTTATGAACTACTACAATAGTAGATTTTAGATTTGTATTCGTAGGTTTTCAAACCCATCTAGTGGAAGAGAATTACACCATTTGTGTTAATTAGTGTCACATGTGTAGTAGTGCTGCTTGCCTTATTTTGAGGCGTATGCTAGGTCACATCAAAGATCATCAACTTCACCAAATTTAATGTCAGCTCATGATCCTTGGCGTTCAAATGCGCTTACTAATATCTTCGCATAAGTATGCTCGCTAGTTAGTGTTATGAGGTGGATGCCAATGTTACACAATGGTCTACAAGTTGATAAAAAGTGAGCATAAATGACACTTGGCATTAGTATGCTTGAGAATATAACCCTCTTGCATACTTAAATGTTCGCACATGATACTTGCCATTAGTAAGCCCAATAGTGTCTTCCCCTTGCAAACCAAAATGCAATACTATCACCTCAAGTATCCCAATGTACTATGCTACTTCAAAAAAGTTACTTATTTTGATGAGTAATATCATGTTGATAATTAGTGGACGTGACACTTTGCCTAGTTTAGAACGTTTGCCAATACTATGCATGACACTAAATGCCATAAATGGTGTAGTGGTAAGCATCCACGAGTCCTACAGTGTCCATAACATACATAGACTTTTTTGACTCCTATCTCTACAACTGCTCTTTTCCCCTTACCCGAGATCCTAGAGCTTGGAAGGTATGTTGTCACCCATCTTCATTAAACACCTTTATTTGACTGGTGTAAAGCACGGATTGTCTCTAGGTTAAAAGAAAGCATGTTACAATGACATTGGACTCTGTGCTCAAAGTATATCAACCTTCTCAGGTGGTCCAATAATTTGGACAATTGCGAGGGTCCATTTGATCACTTCGAGAGATAGATAATCTTCACTTTGACGACTTCTAACTTTTGCATCCACCTCCGCTGCTTTCGAAACCCGAAAATGACACTCTATACATAAAGCGGCGATTCGTTGCAATCGCTAATCAAATGACACAATCCCCAATCCGTTCCAAGGGTCAAAATCATACATGGAGTTGGACATGATCGGGTGAGATCCTAGTGTTTCCAAGACCAACCGGATACAAGTTGACATCTTTCGGTTTCCCTTTATCAAATTGAAGAACATCCTGTCAATTCCTCTGAATGAACTGGTAACTTTTCCCGAAGTCTTGAATATGAACCGATCATCTCTCAGACTTAACCCGGTTCAACTGTAACTAGTGTCCGGTTTCTCCCCGTTCATCGAGTTGGCAAGTGCCCACAAACTATCAGGGTTCCATAACTGCAAGCTTACCTTCCTTACATGAAACCTCTCGGGTGTCGGACTTGTTTTGCAATTTTTTTGCAGAACCAACCGGCGGTGCAGGTGTGTGTGACAAACTCCACTCTCAACGGAGTTTGCATGCAAAACTTGGACACCTCCAACAGTTTGCAAGCCCGGGTGTGTTGCGGCGGCTGTTTAGCACCCACGAGTGGCAAGAAAACACCGTACTGGGTTTGGATAATAGTAGCTGTTGCGGCTTTAGCGGTGTTGGGAATCATAGGAGCTGTTGTTTATTGTGTGTGTGGTCCATCGAGACCCCAACCTCACGTTCCCGATACTTTTCCCGGGGGTAACGGCGACGGCACGAACACGATGAATGCAGGAGGCCAGTTTGATCCACCTTACAGTCCCCCCAAGTACAAGGGACAAGATTAGGCTGCAGACTGGCTACTGAAGTGACACAACTACTTGTATTCTAATGGAGATTTTTTTATGAATTTTTTTTTATGAAATTCTTTATTGGTTTGCTTGTCTTCTTCTTGCCCATGAACTTGTCTTTGAATGTGGAAACTGAGGTAGAAATACCATAACCCGTTAACCACCCTCTAGCCATGCACTAAACCGCCGTCAGAATGGTGAAGTGCCATTTCTAAAGCTGGTCATGGCTCGGCGGCAACTTCAATCCATGTACACTTAGTGTAGCCAATGGGAGTCAGGTGTTAATGTACTCATGAGGTAACCGATTTAGGCGATGTTGTGTATGGAAATGTGGATCACTGTGTTCGGTGTAGGGAGAATCTAGTGAATGAGTAGGGGTTTGGACAGCTTTCCCACTTTGAAAAATTGTAGCATTTTTTGTATAGGGCAGGAAAATATGAAACAACTTGCATTCTTCATGAATCCTTCTCGTCTATCTTGGAAAATTATCTCATGATTGTCAGACCAGATCTTCAATGCGAATCAGCTTATTTTCACGGGTTATGGTATTTCTACCTTAGATGACTAATGTGGATGGAATGAAGTTTTAGATAACTAGAATTGTATGTAAGAAACTACAATGAATATTGTATGTAATGTCATATGGTATTTTATGTCAGTGGTAACTTTTCCTAATGACATGTGTTGGGAATGAGTTAACGAGTATTGTCATCCCAACTTACTTTTAGTTCATCCACTTCTGCATCTTAACAATCTTGTGATGATATATTGTCATGGATGATTGGAATTGGATGAAAAATCATTTATAGCTTGTCCATATTAGGGCCAGTCGTTGGCCTTGGGCAATAGGAGGAGCCCCTCAATAATAGGGAAAGTGCATCTCTTTTCAGAATTCACTGCTACTAGTAAGGATTTTCTTGTCCTACTCACATGAACCTTACTGGAGGTAATGTACTGTAGTTTCACTAGTGCATACAAGACAAGAACTCCAATGAAGATGGAAAGCCTCCCATTGGTGTGGCCAATTGTCGGTCCTAGTTTGGGCATGATATTAGTAAGTGATAGTAATTGCAAAATTGTAAATCTATAATGCCTAATCTTTTTTACAAGGAATGTTAGGTTTACATTTAGTGTTAGTGACACTACACATGCAGTTAACAATTAGTATTGAGCAAGGCAAATAAAATTGATGGCACTACCTATATACAATATTTAGTGTAGATAGAGCTATCTAGAGCCTAAGTTAACTCCCATCCTTAAGATAAGGCATGAGGGGGGGGGGGGGGGAAGCTAAATAATCCTTCCATCTTGTAGCACCTAGTATAGCTCATTATGAAAAGTCTCTACATTTGGACTTCTCATGTACAATTTTTGACAAATTCTAATATATCAAGTTTATGAAACTCATGTGAACCTTGAATGATATACCATTGAACTTTGAACAATGGGTAGAGCCTCACATGTGTAGCACCTTGTTTTCCCCATCATAACTATTATATCCTTTTCACTCCATCCTCATTAGCTTTGAAACATGTGCATGAACAATTTTGCAAGAAATTTATTGCAGATGGACTTGTTGGTTGTAATTCAAGCATGCTAAAGAACATAATTTTGGTAACTTGGGTAGGCACTGCCTAATTTGTCAAATAACCAGTCCAAAAGACATGGTCAAATGGACCAACCTTGATAATGTTTTTGTTAATACATGAAGTCACCAGCATCATGCATGCATTGTGTGGGTGATGGAGTAAAAACTATCCCAATCATTGTAACCTATTGGGTTTTATACTTTTTAATTCATTTTTGCTTCATGTCTAGGATTGCATTTTCACTTCATCCTCATTGGCTTTGACACCCATGAATCAACTATTTTGCAAGGAAGATGTTGCAAAGGGACTCCCCAATATGCCAAAGAACAAAAGTGTGTGCATAGGCAACTTAGGTAGGCTTTGCAAAATCTATTGGAAAACCCAACCCAAAAGATTTTGTCAAATGTAAAACTTGACTTGATATTATTTCTGGCAATAAATAAAGTCATCAACATCACGCATGTATTTTGTGAGTTATAGAGCATTAACTATCCTAAGGTATGTGGGCGTTTCATGGTAAACATTTTCTCATTGGACAATTATATTTGAGTGGTGTGTGGTTAGGTGTGGATGTGAAAACGGACACCAAGAAGACATGCATTAAAAAGAGATTGGACCACTCCCTCAAAATGATATGTTCATCGTTCCAGGCTTAGTGGTCAACATAATTGGGGGGGGGGGGACCTATGTGATCATTTAATGTCAACAAGAACCTTCACTTTGACAATGAATGAGATATACATAAGAGTTTTGAAAATGATGAGGAAAATGGCTATGAACATGATTAGAAATTGGCTATGAAGTCACATTGATTGCATGTTTTGCAACCTACAAGAAGTGGGTGCATAATTTAAAGTGACCATTTAAGGGCACGCGGATGTTATTCGTCTTTCGAAAATAAGTCGAACACCTGTATACAATTGGTGTGTGGTCAAGTGAGGAACAAAGAACAAACATCATAAGGACACATGCTTAAATGAGATTGGATCATGTCTTCAGTTTTTATAAGTACTCCACATTCAATATATAGTGAATGGAATTGGGAGGACCTGTATATGTATATATTCGGTTAAAGAATCAACATACATGCACTTCCAATAACCATATTATAACAAAGGGATGTCCGATTTTTGCTAATGCTTCATTGTCGATTCGCTACTACAACACCACAAGTTTCATTGTGTAAATGTAATAAGTAAAAGTTGGATAACATGGAAAAGGAACCAAATAAATAAATTTATCATTATGACTGTGACAATAAGTAGCCAAAATCCTCCAGTTGACACCCAAAATGATTCATTTATGCAATTTCTTGCAATGAGTTGTCTTGGCCGAGTCACAGCGGATGGTTGCAATGGACAAGTTTTCTTCTTCAGGAATGACACCTTAACACTTGCTTGCTTAAGCTTACTTACCTTAATTCCTTGGATTGTGTTGAAAAGCGGCTCTCACACGCGGCAGTAAGTTAGAGTTACAACCATTCTTCAATCTCCTTTGGCCTGTCTTTGTGAGCAAGTTATAGTAATTTCCGAGTCCCTTGGAACCTCATCGCAAAATAAAGTTATTGTTCATACGATGGTAGCAATAGCTATGGCGGCCACAAAGTCATTGTTCGTTCAGCCCACTCTCCAAGTTTCTCGCCGCACATTACCCTCTTCGACGCTCTTTTGCAACCGAGGTACTTGAATACCTCACAGTTTTCATGTCACTCCAATTTGGACTCTCACATCATCATGTGATGCTCGAATGGCTTCGGCAGCAAAGTGCCCCTTAGCTCGCCCTTGAAGAATCATCTCACACTTCGTAACCTTCAAGATTGAAAGGTTGTTGGGATTCTTTGTAGTGTACGTTCAAGATTCGAGATTCAAGATTCAAGACCTTATCCTTTGAAGTTTTCAATCCTTTCGAATTTCACCCTTTTGAATTTTCAATCCTGTGAAATTTTCTCCCCAGCTCCCACGCAGCCACCAATGCATATGTGCGGGAACTTGAACTAAGTTATGCATAAAATCTGTGTGTGTATGTGCAATGTACGAATGCAATTTGTTAGGCTGGTGAATGCAATCGTTGATGAATTTTCTTGGGGTTTTGGCGCCAGAGGGTGGATGGAAGTGTTGATGATTTCTTGGAGTTTGGGGACCAGAAGGTGAATGCATGTGTTGAATTCTATGTGTTTTGCTTAGATTGGCGCCAGAGAGTGAATGCAAGTTTTGATAAATTCTATGGGTTTTCTTGGATTGGCGCCAGAGTGTGAATGCAATTGTTGATTTCTTGGGATTCTGGTGCCAGAGAGTCAATGCAAGTGTTGAATCGCATGAAGTTTTCTTAGTCTGGCGCCAGAGAGTGTGTAAATGCATGTGTTGATTTGTATAGAGGGTGAATGCAAGTGTTGATAAACAAATTCTTGGGGTTTTCTCAGAGTTGCGGCAGAAGGCAGTGGAGGGGCGAGCTCTGCATTGCGGGGGTGGGACGAGAACTGCTACTAGTGGAGTTGGCGGCGCAAGAGCGACGATGAGACAGGAGCGGGAGAAGGCAGGACCAGGCCAGGAATCTGTGTGGGACTACCCGCGCCCCCCGCGCTTGGAGCCTGTAGCGGAGCGTATTCGCGTGGATTTTAACTCCAAAACTCTGGCTGACACCACCCGCGCCTACCGTGTTTTGGAAACCAGCCACCCTCCAGGTACTTAATTAGCTTCCATTCACCTCCTTCCACCAACTCACTCTAGCTATGTCATCAATACCGAAACCCGAAAGCCAAAAAATTATTTAAACTGCTTTCACTTGGTTGCATGAATTCCGTTCGTATCCTTCCATAAACTCTCTTTGGCTGTGCACTTAAAAACCCAAATTTCCATCTTCTCCTTGCCCTTGGTGGCATCGATTCCAGTCACATGCTGAAATGAACTCACTCTGGCTATGTAATTGAATCCAAAACCCAAAACCCAAAATACAAGTCCATTCACATACTTCCACAAACTCACTCTGGCTGTGCAATCAAACCCACAATTGAATCTAAACTGCTTGCCTTTGGTGAAATCAATTATACTCACATCCCTAAACGAGCTCGCTCTGGATATGCAATCAAATTCAAAACCTAATACCCAAAACCTTATATAAATTGCTTGCGCTTGGTGGCATAAATTCCATTCTCATCCTTCAACGAGCTTAATCTGGCTGTGTGCAAACAAACAAACTCACAATTGCATCTATGACTACTTGCATCAATTCCGTTCACATTATTCCACGAACTCACTCTAGCTGTGCCATCAAACCCGAAATCTCATCTAAACCGCTTGCATCAATTCCACTTACATCCTTCCATGAACTCACTCTGGCCCAAAATTGCATTCAAATTGCCTTGTATCAATTCCATTCGTATCCTTCAATTACAACCTGCGGCCATGCCATAATGGATAAATTCTGCTAATGAAAAATCACATAGATAAAGTAAGTGTCCAGGACCCAGCTTCTAGATGACTTATATCCTATGTAATACCAAACTGTGCTTCGCCCTTGAAACTCGTGTTCTATTCACTTTACTCACTAGAAAAAGGAACAAGGAAAAAGAAAGGCAATTTGTGGATAACCAATCGTTCTTCATATCTCTGAGATATCTCACAAACTCATTCTGGCTGTCCAGTCAAACCCAAATCTCAAAGCTGCATCTAACCTGGGAGCAATTTTGGTTTGGTGGCATCATCATCAGTGTACTACATACCCCAAGAGGACATAAACATGGAGTACGTGAGGAAGGCATCCGGGAGCTCGTTCTGCGAATGGAAGGGCAATGCGACCTACTGGACAGTGAGCGTGGACGGGCGCACGGCGGAGAAGGTGGGGTGGAGCTACGAGGACCCCACCGCCCAGTTCCGGCCCATCAAATCCTTCATTGCATTCTACGCCGGCCCCATGGATGCTTGCTTCGTGGGCGATGAGCGCGCGCAGCCCCAGCCTGGTGGCTTTTATGGTGGTTGGGTCACCTCCAAGGTTGTGGGTCCTTTCAAAGGCGCCCCTGGCTCTTGGGGATGGTAGTCCACCACTACCTACTTAGCAACTAGATTCTGGATCGTTTATCTTTTAATTTTGCAATGTTGTTGGGTTGTGCGAAGCCTCGCAATGAGCACAATTGTGTAGCACTTCTACATCAACTCTCCTTGAAAAATCGTTGCACCTGATTCTGTATCGTATCTTTTTTCAAATTTTCATCCAGAGGTGCTAGAAATGTGAGTGGCCAGCTCGGTGGCTTCTATGGATGGTTGGGTCATCTCCAAGGCTGTGGGTCCTTTCAAAGGCGATCCTCGCTCTTGAGGATGATAGTCCACCACTACTTATGAACAAGAAGATTTTGCATCCTTTGTCTCCCAATTTTGCAATGTGCTGGGTGGCGAGGAGCGTAGCAATGTGCACTCCTACGTCAACTATACCACTCGCAAGTGCACTTTGCATCCTTTTTACCACTTGCAACTAGATGTTTCTTCCGATTTTGTAATGCGTGTGGCAGAATCGCTTCAATGAACACAAAACTATGTTCAGGGATTTGCCTTTGAGGTAGAATATACAAATCTTCAAGGCCTCCGTTCATGTATATTTTGACTGCACACCTGTTGCCTCTCTACACCAAGTCCCCTTGATTGCTTAAGCACCCTCGTTGTGCATCAGGTCGGTTCCGGTCTTGCAATGCGGGTGCTTGCGTAAGAGTCTCAATGAGCACAGTTCTGAATGTACATGGATTTGCATCCTCTTCAAAATAGATTTTTTTTTCCCAGAGGTCTCCATTAATACTTCTACATTTAATCACCTTCATTTTCCATCAAATATGTCTCATTGTATGAGGCCTGCGAACTGCCTACCTCCCTTGGGTGCTTGTTAAAATTTACAATGTGAGCTTTCCCAGACATCTGAGTCGCTTTGGCCGAGTGGTTAAGGCGTGTGCCTGCTAAGTACATGGGGTTTCCCCGCAAGAGTTCGAATCTCTTAGGCGACGGTTGGATCCGAATAATCAGTGACTCTACTTTTCTTTTTTCTCGGCACTTAAACAAAAATCAGTTGAACATACTGGATTGATGAATCTTCTCTTGTTCCTACGTGTAATGTAAGGTAGAGGTTTCTTAAATCAACCCTTTGATTGATTGCGCCTATTTTTTTAGTGCATTTGGGTAAGCAGTGTGCACGATTGGCTTTGTGAATTGGCTTAGACATGTCAAAAACTAACATTGAATAGACTACACATGATATGAAGACTATGTTATAATTTTAGAGTCACTTACTCTTAGCTTCTTAGAATGTAGTCTTAGACTCACTTTTTCCATTGCAAATGACTCCCAAAACAATCCCATCATTGATCCAAAGTCAAATTTTTTTTGTTGTTAAAATTGTTTCCACACTAAACGAACATTTAACCCTAGAGGCTAAGGTATGTGGTTGTTATTTGGTTCGTTTTTCATGTTCTCCAACTTCTACCATTTCGATTTACACAACAAAACTTGTGTGGCATTAGTAAATTTATAATGAAACATATGAAAAAACCGGATTGAAAATCGGACCTCCCTTGATTTAATTATGATTTATCTGAAATGCATGTTTGTTGATTTCTTAATTGGATACATATGTCCTCCTAATTGTGTTCATTATTGAGTGTAAGGTAATAATTAATATTTGAAGACGTAATCCAATCTCTTTTAAACATGTGTCATGATGATGTTTGTTCTTGGATCCTCCACGAACCACATACCAATCAAATATAGGGGCATGATTAAGAAAACAGGCCACTTAAGACCCATCTACCTTGGAAAGGTGTCAATGTAAGTCCGTCTTGAGGATGTCTTTGAAGTTTCTCAAGCTATACTAAGTTAGCTAGGGTATCATGTGCCTATGTCTTATTCTAAGATCCAGTTTTCATGTTGTAATACTGAAAGCTCGAGTTTCAAAGTTGGAATCAGATAGATCCCAAGAGAAGGCAAGAGCAAGAGGAAAAAAACAGATGCAGAGACACAGAAAAAGTATATGTTCTCAGCTATAAAAGAGATGCTTTTGATGAGACTTCCCAACTTCTTAAATGAGGCTCACTTATATCATAGTTAACAGCAAACCAATTTATGAAAGACGAGTGTTATCAGTCACATATAATGGTGCCTGATAAATGGGCCATCATATAATGCCCCCTGCCTTTTGTGATACACTACAAGAACTAATTTCAAACTAAATATGCATCAGCACCCAGACACAATGTCTCACCCTTCTGGCCAGTGCAACAAATAATCCAGCGGATTGGAATTATCTGTAAAGAAAAGCAGATGAAAACAAACCATGAGTTCATGAGACTTACCACAAAGTCCCCCAAGTTTTCTTAGTGCTTAAACTAGCACACACAAAGAGTGGTGACGGACTATTAAAAACCGGCATATAGCTTGTGCTACTAGGATGGATGGGCCACACTAACCTTGCATAGGCCGATCCGGGATTAAGGGCGGCGGGTGCCCTATTTTATGTGCATACCCTATTTTAGATCCTCGAGTCCTCTCAGAGTTTTTGATCCTGAAGCAAGACTCTGATGGAAAATTATGGGTAAAATGCAAAGATCTTCAAACATAAACAACAAAATGAGTGATACACATAATTGGGTGAGAAGAAATTCCACATCTTTCAGTATGCTTCCTACAGATTGAGCCTTTGCCTTCATGACTGTATGGCATCAGGAAGATGAAGCAAGTTGGGGACATCGTAACATCTAAATGTAACTAACATTAGTGGGGAGCAAAATAAGGGTCTGTTCTGGAAGTGAAACCAACTACATTCCTATATATACAAGCTAATACAAGTTCTTGAGGGATGAAACCCGCTCTGCCTTAACCTCCTGTTGCTGGAGCTTCTCTTGTTGCTTGTCCATATTCAATAATGCCCTCTCTATTGACTTCTCCTTGCGCTGCTTCACCGCTTTACGCTTCTGCGGCTCATTTTTCATACTCAACCTGCCACATGCAAAAAATAAAATTAGGACAATATGACAGTAAGAAATTTGATGGCTTGGTTTATGAAACAAAGCATTTCTTAAATACAGTAGTGAAAATAACTGAACAACTGTTTAATCCACCACAATAATTCTTGCAAGTACTTGAGTCATGAACCTGTAGAACATGGAGGAAATGAGACAGTGAAGAAGCCAGGATGAGCAAAGGTACTTACCCTACTACTTTGAGGCCATTGGATTTGCCCTTCTTTTTCCTCTTCTTCTTCGACGCCGTTAGTAAGTCTAATTCCGCACCTGTGGCCTCAACTTCAGTTGTGTCCATGTCTGTGACAAACCACAGGAACAATAAACAAATAAAAAATCTTAAAAACCTGCATTGTAGCCACCATAGTAAAGCTCAGCTTTGGGGCAAAAACATAAGCAGATGACCAATACTTCAGAGCACACGATTCCGACAAAAGGGAGATAGAGTGAGTCACAGTCGCATGGGGAAGGGTTTGAAAAAATACATTATTGCAATATGTTCAAACCAAAATCTGAAAGGCAATGTCGCTATTGTACATTTTAGGTTGAATTCCATGTCCAGTTCTGCTTCAGAAAAGAGTACCATGAGAGATTAAATGAATTGTTAAAATATATCCATATCTTGCGATATCATGTGTTACCATGCCTCCATACATGTGATAAACCATGGAAACAGATACATATAACTGAAAAAAAAAACACAAAAAACACAAAAAACAAAAAACACTTCATGAACATCTGCTCTGTACCTACCACGGTAAAGCTCAGAACTGGGCTTCAGACTTCAGATGACCAATCCTTCATACTACATGTTCCCCAGTAGAAAGAGAAACAGAGTGAAAATCGCATATGGAAGGGTTTCAAGGAACGCAATATTGCAATCTGATCATTTTAGGTTAAAATTTCATGTCCGTGGCTCCTTAAGAAAAAGAGTACAATGAGAAGTTTATAATCGATATCAACAAGTGACGTGTTGAAATGAAAAATTTGACTCCTCTACCGTTACTCTGATTGCTTCATGCCATATCTACTTCAAAACCTGCAAGAAATTCTTACCTTCGCCAATGGCCGCCTCGGCAGGGCGTGTGGGTACGACCTCTTCCGTGATCTCCATGGCCATGGTACCTCTATCTTTCTTTCTTTTCTTCGTCATCTCGGTAACAACTAAATGCAAACCGCTGTCGCAAACCTTCGTAGCAATGAATCCGCCAAAATTTGTTAAGCACCAGCCTGAGAGAGAGAGTGTCGCCAAGACGAGGGAACAGAGGAAGCAAGGCGAGTGATGTTTTTTTTAGGGTTCAGGGTTTAGAGATTGAAAGTTAGTCTTTTCCTTGCTGCCGTTTTCATTTTTACTTTCTGCACTAAATGTATTTAGTGTTACTAACTACACTAAATATGATATTTAGTGTGACTTACTATTTGGAATTACGCAATGCTATATCTATTCACTGTACATCTCATATTTTACCAACAAATGTTAAATTGGTAGTCTGGACATTATAGAATATTAACAACTTTACTTGGTAAAAAAGCATTTCAATAGTAAAAAGATATAGCACCGTGTAAATCCAAATAGTGAGTCACACTAAATATCATACTTGGTGTACCTATTTGGCATTACGCAATGCTAATCTATTCGTTGCGTATCTCATATTTACCAACAAAATGATAAATTGGTTGTTCGGATATTCTAGAATGTTAACAACTTTACTTGGTAAAAAATTACATCAATAGTAAAAAGATGTAGCCCATGTGTAGCTTCAAGTAGTAAGTGACACTAAATATCATATATAGTGTAGTGCTGCAATTTCACTTTAGAAGCCTATTTCCATGTGAACTTAGGGTTGATTCAAACAAGTCTCAAGTCATTTGAGATCAATCCCTGCATCTCAGCTATTGAGAGCATGAAAGTTGGGATTTACCAGTTCCCAAGTCCTAAGTCCAAGTATGACATGGATGCCTACATGGCAACACTTTTTGGAGGTGAAGCTTGGGACTTCTGTTAAGAGTTGGGTTGAGCGAAAAGCTAGACCCAACTCTCAACACAAGTCCCCGAACATGTTTGCATGAAATAATTAAGATCCAACTTTGATGATAATTAACCTTATTTTAATGGTTTGTTGAACCTCAAAAGTTGGGACTTTACCTCCATGTTAGGACTTGCTAATATGAGTGGCACTTGGGGACCCCATGTGAACCAACCCTTATGTTGACTTCCTCCCAAATGATATTTTGGAACACGATTTGAAGCATATTGTTAACTCATACTAATAACAATACAAATCATTATGATAATCAATAAACATAAAATAATAAATTAAAATCATCAAAGTTATGAAGAAAATAACAAAAATACCAAAACTACATAGAGGTTGTGTTGCATGTGTATAAAAAGTATTATTCTAAGTTGAATTAGCTAAAATATCTAAATGTGATGATAGAAAAACATTTCATTTAGTGTAGTGGAAGCTTTGAATATATAGAGTCAAATGTTTGAAATTTTTCCTGGTTAACAATGTAATAAAAAGTACATTTTTTACACTTATTACACTCCAGCCTCCGTAATAGTACCCTATGTAATGTCACTCCCTCTTGTATATCCCCAAACCCTAGGGAATGGAGGTGCTCGGTTCAAATCTCCCACTTTGTTGTCACATTTCCCTCCCATATATCATCAAGGAAGCACTAGTATAGTAGAATTACCTTGGCCCACTTACCTTTATTACATGTTATTATTTTCTCTCATCAAATTACCCTCATGATCAAGGATTTGGATGGGTTTGGGTTTAGTATTTAGGGTTTTGGGGGCATGTAGGAAGCACAAATCAAAGACTTTGAGGAGGCTTGAAGAACTTAGATTGCGGAGGCACACACCAACAACAATCTCACGGATTTTGGAGTTGGGGCATGCAAAACCACACAATCTAAGAAACAAGAGGTTCCTTTTTGTGTGTGTGTGTTGATTGGATTAGTCATCAACAAAGTTCATGCTGTTGGAGTGGTGTACAACTCCTTTCTTGATGAGGTACTTAAACCTCATTATCTATTTTTCTTTTTTCTTTTGCATCCCACACAAGACAACTTTTGGATCTACATGGTCTGAGCACGGATTTCATTCACAACATCTAGTTTTGGGGTATCGTCCTTGTGGAAATCATGTCGTAGAATGTTGATGCAACTCCAAATTTGATGATCTACTTCGAAATCTTGTTGCATATGTGTTGATGGCAAGCATATTCGATATTCTTTTCGGAAGCAAGCCTAGGGCTTAAGGATCCTACTTGAGTTACTTACACATGTGGAATCCATGGGGCATCCACTATTACCAAAATTTGCTTAATTCCTAGATCCCAAGTTTCTTGTGGATCCATGTGTCAAGAGTGCAAACAATGTTGATGATGAACTCAATTTTGCATGCTAGGTGCAATTCTTTGAGATCCTTGAAACTCCATCATGGTGGAGATAGATTGCTCGCACATGCAAAAACACAAATTCTAGTACACATCCACACTAATTCAATGCCCACCGGATTGAGCTAAGAATTCGTCCAATAATGCATTGGTTTCCAACCCAAAGATAAACCCAACACATGTCACCTCTTCTCAACCAATCCCCCTAAAGCTTTAATTTCTCCTCTTCAAAAGCAAAGGACAAAAAATTCTTCACTATTTTGTGTTGTATTCTAATCAATTACATGGAGTTGGATGCATTAAGTAGGAGTCGTTGGCTATGTCCTCACCAAGATGTGTAATGTGAATATGTTTGTAGGCATTAATTATTACAAGTCTTCTTGAAGACCAAGGAGGCGGATTCATTGTTGTAGAGCTTTACAACCATGCAAAAGAGAGGTGCTATGTCTAATGCATATGAAGAGCTATCCTTCAAGTTTTATGGTCACGATTTGATCGTTTTGCATTCAACACATTCCATGTTGCATGGTTGGTAGTGGCCATTTACGTGTTATTGATGAAGAAGTATTTTTTGGTACTTGTATTTGTTCTAGCCATTTTGTATGTATTAATTCTGAATTATGCATGGACATATCCTAGAAAGTTTGAGCTTTGTATATGTGTGTAACTTTGGGAGATTATCCATGTCCCACATATGGAATCATTAGTCTCGGCATTGCCCCATAATGTCACACACTACACTAAATTATCTATTATTATGCATCCATATCAACACTACAAACCTCCTTAATATCACGTGCACTTTGGTTGCCACATCATTGATGTTAGAGAGGTCAGAGTGTATTGTAGCTCACTATAATTTTGACATACCGCAGTAATTTTGGTCAACTAAATTTTCTTCACCCTCGACATTTCTGAGCCAACATTATTATATAGTTTACCCTTGATATATGTGTTACCCTCATAAGAGTTACAATTGCATATGGGTTAAGGAAAATTTCTCTCTCCAAAAAAAATATAGTAGTAAGTGTTAATTGTTGATTGTTAAGAAACTTTATAAAAAAATTGTTGCCCTCTTGAATGAAATCACCTTAATAAGTGTTAATTTGAATGAAAGTCAGGTTATGAAATACTATAACTTGGATGAAAATTGATAGAAACTCTAACCCCACACCCTAAACCCTATTACCTTGTTGAAACAACTGACATTGGTACCTGCAAAGAGTGAAATTGGACCCACTATGAATGCACATGAGTTTGTCAATTATGAACTGGAATTTGATCTAAACAATCCAATATATACTTATTGAGGATGAAAATATAAGTATGTTTGATGAAGGAGATGATGTAGTTGACAATGAACCCATTGAAGAAGTTGAAAACGTGCAAATTGGTGATGTGGTGGTAGATAGAGTAGGATTCAAGGATACCCAAAGTGCATTTAGTGACCTTGAAACGGGTTTTGAAACAAAAACTTATTGATGTTACACCTCTCATCCATAGCATTTGAACACTTCAAAAGAAAATTCAAGATCTTGGCGTGGACAAGAATCTCATCAAACTACTATAGAATTGTACTCTCATTTCACTTACATACATGTATGATAACATTCATATCTTGTGTATTTTCGCCCTCTACTTACATAAGTGTTATAATTTCTATTTCCAAAGTCACACAAGTGTTACAAATTGTCTATGCTACCCTTGATAAGTGTTAAAGTGTTAACACCATATAAGCGTTACAAGTTTCCTTGCTCCGAAATGTTAACATATATTGAAGGTGGACTGTAGATGTTCAAACCTCGGAATGGGTAGTCTCCAAGAAGTTCGTTTCATTAGGTGAGCGCAAAAACTATTGAAATTATCATCAAGTTGTAGTTCAAGTTTGACCAATACAAAGGTCCCAATGGGCTTCCTCATGCAATTAAGGGTTATAAACAACCCGATGCAGCATCCACGACGGACACCCACACAATCAAAATATAAATACTAAATACTTTGTCCTCCTATAAGAGTCAATCTAGAAGGCAAATAATGGGCAATCAATCCTTATCACAAATTTCATTGTTTTGATGAGAAACTTACTTGCTATGGTTTGGTTGGTTTCATAGTTAGAATGGATTGGTGGGAAGTTGCAAGTATAACATGACGTTGAAGTGATCAACTCTTCCATTCAAATTCTTCACTTGAAATGTGAATATTTCATGAGGTATAGAAAATATCCTTCCATGAAATTCAATGCTCAAGCTTTGGGGAAGTGATAGAAATTTTTGATAGCCTACATATGGTAGGACAATTTCTAGGAATCATGAATAGTTGAGCATGATCCAATCATTTGGAATTGAGAGTCCCTTTTTGGAACCTTTAGACCATAAAGAGTTGAATCAAGACCATTTAGCCCACTCATGGGGGTTGTTTTAGTGTGAGTAGGTCCAATATTCAAGTAAAGTTAAGCTAAGTCGCAATCCATAATTCCATGTTGAATTGTATAGTAAGATTCCCCAATCGAATATGCATCGTTGATCATGACCGTACTATAACAGTGGTTTTTTAAATTTATATTAATTATCTTGTTATGTAATTATATAAATTTAACTTAATTTTTCTATTATATGTCAATTTCCTAACATATTTCCAATAAAACGTAAGTACATTGAAAATGTATTGATGGATCCACCCAAAGAATGACGGCAACCCAGAAATCCAAAATTTGGGGACATGTCCAAATTTTCTTGAATTTTATCCTAGATTCACATGACCATCCACCTCTAGTTCTAGGTGACATGAAGGTTTATAAGAATAATTCAAGAAGACCACGTTTTTCTTGAAGATTTTAAATATACATAATATTATAAATTAAAGATATAAAGATCTGACCTTTGCATGCTACACTGAATAGTCCATCGTGGGTCATTGTAATTTTTTTAGAGCCCAAGCTAATTATCATAATGAGCATTAACATGGGCCACATTAATTTCCAACCCAAGTTAAATTTCTACTAGAACATTAGCATGAGTTGCTATAATTAATTTCTAGAAAATTAATGTGCATGATTTATTTATTTTTGTACTACTTCTGATGTAAGGTGACTATTTTGTTGTATGTAAATTGTTCGTCAAGAAAATTCATGAAGACTTAGGGGAAGACATGGGGTCTTAAAATCCACAATCATTCCACCTTGACTAGAAAATTAGTGTGGCCCTTGTTAATTATTTCCACGTTAATTTTCTACCCACACTAATAGGACTATTTAGTGTACTTGCCATCAGCAAGTCATGCGAGGTAATAATGGATTTGCAAATGAATCAAGAATTATGATTCCACAGTCTGCCGATTGAAATTTGTATACCGTAGTTTAATAGCAGGTTTGGCACAAAATAATTCTAAAAATAGATGCCTAATTTTTTTGAATATTATTGGCATTTTTTGCCGAATATAAAATTAATTATTTTCCAAAATTGCCTAAAAGTAAGAAATTTTTACTTCTCACTAAAGCTTTACTTACAGTGGAAGCATATGTGAATTTTGAAGGAGAGAAGGTGCTCCTTTTGTAATCAAGCTCACATACATTAGTCCACAAAGAATAAGGGTTAAGAAGTAGCAAGACTCTAGGCGAGGCTTTTCAAATGTGTTGTACATAAATTTTTGGAGTCCAATTGAGCATAGAAGATGAAGTTTTTATAGAATTTTGTCCAACTAACAAAAGTTGAGAAATCAATCCTTCTTCCACCTCCAACAAGTTTTGTGTCAAAATAAGTCTTTATGCAAAAGATATGGACAAAACATTGCAGCCGTGTAAAGATCAAAAAATTAAAATGCGTTCATAACAGTTTTTTGGAGCTCATTTGTGCATAGAAGATCAACTTTTTTGGAATTTTGTTGGTCTAAGAAAATTTTAGAAATCAAGTAATATTTCACCTCCAACAAATTTTATGTCATTTGAAGACTCTATGCAAAAGTTATGCGTGTTATAAAAATGACGTCTAACTAGGTGCTTCACCTCAAAGTTTACATATCCCATATGCATTGTTGAACACAACTCCACTCTACTTGCATAAAGCACAGAGCATTCTCAACTCTTCACTCACATCTTGCTTGTCATTCAATGCAAGAGAGATGTACAAGATATAAGTTGAAATAGAAAATTAAAAATGAATGTAAGCCGAATTTTTAAAAATTAAAAGAGAAAATTGCCGAAAATACGAATATACTATTTTAAGGTGCCGAACCTACTTTTTGAACTTTAATTAAATATTAGGCAGCAAGTTGCCTAACCTGTTAGTAAACTACGGTAGTTTGCTTCAAATTTTACACTATGGTAGGAGTATAAAATGTGATATAATTTGCATGTGCACCCAACACCACCTCATAGACCTAACATTCAAAAGTACAAGGGTTGATATAAAATGTGTGAGGTGTTGAGAGTGGATGACGACTAGCACGTTGTTGAGAGTCATAATGATGACGATTTATTCTTTAGAAGTCTATGGGAGATATATGGAAATGAAATGAAGTAATACATAGTATTCCATATGAAAGAATGAGCTAACGTTGTGTTTATTTAAATGAAACATAAAAGAACTTTCTCAATTCATAATCCATAGCCAATGTAAGATTTCAATAAATCAAGCCAAGATGTATTTGAAACAACACAAATTTATAGAAGGTGTATTACGAACATATTCAAAGAATTCCAAAAAAAATGCTCTATAAGTCTAACCCAATTTTTTATTGTGTCATGACTAAGAAGTTGACAAACCTCATCAATAGTCCATGTACAATTGTGGATGAAGATATCAACTATGAGATCAATCTAGAGGATAACAAACAACGATTGATAGAGATGCCTCAAGGAATGCATTTTGTTCTTTTCAATTGTTTGTGTACTACTATCATATGATATTGATAGGGATTATTAGTACACCTAGGAAACCGGTCGATAATGAGGACTATATATCCATAGTTATGACTCATGTTTTATTGGTTTTTTATAGACATCGTCCAAATCTTTTAGCATAACTCAACCTCTCATTGTTGCTTCCTTTTTTAAACAGGGACAACAATGTGAGAGGCCAGCATGACACCAATTTTTTGGGCATTTATTTTCAATAGGCAAGTAAGCCACAACCATTATTTTTGGTAGCATCTCATGTGGCAAGTGTCGGTTGCTATGGAGGGCCCAACGCCAATGACAACCTTAGATTTTATGAATTGAGAAAAAAAAAGTTACCAATAACTTAATTTAATGTTGGGATTGGGGTTGGCTACATGTTGCTTTAGTGTCATGAAGTGAATGGATACACATGTCAAATTTTGTTCATTTTGTAAGGGAGGTCCACAAAAATATTATGCTCGGAAAAGTCCCAATCCCACGGTGTAAAGGCCTACAACTGAGTAGTGTTTGCAATGTGATTTTTTATACTGATTACCAACATCTGTTTTTGAGAATGGGAGCCCAACCATGAAGCAAGCCTGACCTAAATAATGGGAGCATTGTTCAAGCAAGATCCTAAAAGTGCGCACCTATCAAAGGATGAAGAATAAAGAATCCCATTGAGATGTTGGTTGAACTATAGAGTTATCCAACTGCATGGTTGTGTTCCATTCTATGTTTAGCATCTGACATGGCCCTCCACTATCCTACCTTCATGAGAAGAGACTTAGAAAATAGGAATAAACCGACATTGGTACGAATGATGAATTGTGTCGGTACATTGTGAATGGTGACGGTATGAATAGTAAGCATATTGTGAATAATGTCGGTATTTTCAATCATAGTACTGCTATCAAGAATATTTTCAAGGAATAATGTTAGGAAAAACGATGTTTCTTGCGAGTAATGTTGGTATGAACATTAATTCTTGTGCATAGTGCAGAGTGTATAACTCCACCCAAATTTCCAAATTCAGTTTGAAAGTATGAATAGGAACATGATATTCTCACTTTATTCTGGGGGCCCACATAATACAATTGACATATTCCAAGGTCATGGAACTGACCCACATGGTTGAATAACGTTATGACTTTGTGCAATATGCATCTAGGTACAGTATTGGAGATTATTTTTGAAAACAACTTTTGGAGGGAGTTTTTTCAAACACAACTTGTAGGTTAGTTTTTTTTTTATTGAACCTCCACTCAAATCAACTCCAAATGACAAAATGTTATCCTCATTCAAAAGAGGGGTAATAAATCTACTCAAATCAACTTACATATCTTGAAACCATTATTTTGTGAATTTTTGGGAAGTTTTGCAATATCAGGCAGCGATGCCACAACTGAGCACCTTCCACATGGATTTCCACCTACCAACACGGTCCAACTAAAAATTCCAATGGTAGATGTTTAGGAAATGTTGCATTTGAGTGTCACACAAAATTCCATATCAATTGGGAATCATTTGCACATAGGCATCAACAAAAACATGTTAAGGATATGATGCCCCTAAACCACGGAGGTGACAAATGACAAGTTTTGGTTCATGTACCAGTTCCACTGTAAACTAGTTGAGAGCACACTCCCATATTTGAATTAATCCAAAAATAACTACCTTTTTGGAATCAAAATCACCCATGTGGCAGTTTATAGCAGACTTGAACATGAACAAGAGGAGTAGTTGAAACAATCAAGAAGTCATTTGTACTAGTGTCAAAGGGGTCAAAGCGAACTACTCACGACCATATTATGTTCACAAAGGACATTAGGGATTAAAGGACATTTTTCTAAACTATGGGAGTGACCCCTTTGGAGTTGAGTATGATCGCACCGCCTAGAAGCATCGTCTTGAATTCTCACATTTGCTCCCTAGCGTGGCCACACTGAGGGGTCTAGCCAGCCCGACCGGTACAGGGCCTCCCGCACTTGGAGCTGCCCAACCGGGGCTCTTTGGGTCCAACAAATGTTTGCGGGGATTATAAATTTACAGTGTTGCAAGAACTGTCACTTACCAAGTGATTTTTTTCATCCAAATTTTGATCATTCATGACAATATCTCATCACAAATCGCTGACAAGAGGGTTTTGGCCAATGGATGAACTCATCCATCATCCATGACAATATTTGTTCACTTATTCATAAGAAGTGTCATCTGCAAAGTTGTCATAGTGACATAAAATACCATATGACATATGTAGTATAACTCATATATGTATATGTAGTATAAATGTCATATGTAGTGTAACTTAGGCCACCGAGTAGTGTTTGAGATGTTTCATTCTTTTATCAGTGGAAAATTGCCATCTGATTTCAAACCAAACCAAGCCGAGAGAGAGAGAGAGAGAGAGAGACCCAAGGAGCTGTCTATTTTATTGTGTAAATTTTTGCAACATTTATTGTGTACAGTATTGAACAGAAAGACAGAGCAGCTGCTGCTGAGTTATGCATCATGGAAGCCAGAGCTTGTGCAGATGCCACCAATCACGTCTCGCAAAACCATAGTGGACAAGCAACAGCTCGCTCATGTTGCAATTCACCCCAAAAAACTACTTTTTATCATGTATGGTACATTCTACAGAACATTATAGCTCAGATCACAACCTTCTTTTTGCTACTTCTGGTGCAGGGGTTTAGAAGTTGTATCCGGCTGGACTCTATTGAGCCTCGATTCAAATCCGACATAGCAAGCCCCCCATAACTAAACCCTCAAATCCGCAAATTAAAACTCACACTGAGGAGCTGATAACAATTTTCTCCAACGCTTCGGATTGTTGATGTCATCGGCGTTTATTTGGCGGTCACGTGTCATCATGTGTTTTTGTAAGGATTGATTCAATCGTCACTCTGGGTTGATTTGTAAGTGCTTGTATGAGTGGAGGGGAATCTGGTTGCCAATCAGCCACTTGCGATACTCGCTCACAGTAAACGGCTTGTAGAGCAGAGGCCGATCCTCGGTCACGAGCTCAGGCGGGACGGTGAGCTTCATCAAGTTGTCGATACCGTAAAAGTAGACGGTCGAGTATCGAGGTTGTTTCGCGTTCACGACAACACGGTGCCGAACGCTCTTGAGGATCCCATTGGTGATCGCCTGGAGGAAGCAGCAACAATATGTACGGCACCCTTAGTTTTTAATCCTTTTGAAAGTAATTATAAATAATTATAAATAATATTTTTAAAAACAGGTACTGGAGCCTCTATCTGCAGTTGGACCTCTTGATTTGCGAAACAATCAGATTACGCCCCAAACGAGGTATGTTAGAACACTTTGTTTTCCCCAGAGATGATCCCAAACATCTCAAGAAACGTTTCAATGGTTCGATCACTTTATCTTATGCTTGCGTGTTTCCAGCAATCTGTCGTTCCGTAGGTGATTGGCAGGTTCAACTTCACGTTTCGTAACTAAGGTAATTAGGTTCTCACAATTTTCTTGGGAAAATCGTTTGCCTTGAAGGGTCGACGATTTTTTTACCTGGAATGTGTCGCCGATGTTGACAACGAAGGTGTCGTCATCGGGGCGGATGCCGACCCACTTATCGTCGCGGAGGACTTGCAGGCCTCCCACGCCGTCTTGGTACAGAACCGACAACATCTGCGGGTCCGTGTGATCGGAAATCCCAAACACCCCGGTCGGGTTCGGACACGGCGGGTAATGGGTGATGCGGCCGTTGCAAATCGCGTTCTCGTTCTCAAGGTCCGTGAACGTCCCAGACCTCAGCCCGAGCGCCTCGGTCAGAGACTCCACGATCACACGCGCCACCGATCGCATCGTGCCGTAGAATTGTTCCAAATCCTGACTGCACAATCACATGCAACCACCACCGCAAGCGACCACCGTCATGAAGATGAATTGATTGATTGAAAACCTCGGACCGATTTAAGGGTGGGTTTACACTAGGATCCTTGAAGACCCAAGATTCAGTTTTGAAATTGAGCGATCCTATTATTAGTTGGTTGAGAGCCAAAATTTGGAGCCCAGGAGTTTACACTAGGACCCGGGTCCAAGGCATGGGAAAATGAAGTTGAGATTATGTTGTGACATCACTTCTCTGCCAAATCTTGGCCGTCCCAATTGAAGAAAAAATACTCCTTCCAGTTTAAGGAATCACTCTTCAAGCTTGGGATCCAGTCTTGAGTCCCAAACGAAGGTCCATTTAAGGGGTGTTATGGACCCTAAGTTTCTTGGACTCGGACCTTAATGTAAACCACCCTAAGCTAGCAACTAGGTAAGGGTAGATTGATTTAGGGTCCAAGAACCGTCGATATTTTGGGAAATTGTGGCTTTCGTATTATAAAATCCTCCAAGACTGAATTTTTTTGCAAGAAACTTTATAAATTTTCTTCGATTCAGCGAAAATAAGTATTAAGGATGGCATGTGGACGGTGAACCTTTCTCTTTACAAGAAACATTACTGCTTCTCATTAATCCTATAACCCACATTTGGAAATATCAACCTTTCTCACATTCATACTCAAATGCCTTCAATGAAGGATTCCTCTTAACGCACTACACTTTCCAAGCATCGGTTTTTTTTATTAAAAAAAATTTGAGATAAAAGGCCAATAAAAAAGCCAACGCCAAAAATGACACATAACATTCCAAGCTTCATCATTGTTGGTCCACAATATTTGTCAAAGTAGCAAAACATCATCAATTCATTTTAAAACACTAAATAGAAAGTGAAGTGGTATGAAAACTTACATGAAGTCTTCCGCCATGTCTTTATCATCTGGCCACACTGTCTCCACCAGGTTCCGGATTGCATCGTCTTGCACCTGCAGGATCAGGGTTCATGAATGGGAGCAGATTCCATGCATCATCAGTGACTAATCCGAGCACTGACTAAGTTAGTCATGATGTTTCAAGTTGAGGAAGAATCTAGTGATGATGATTCAACTTGGAAGAATGCATGCTCCTGTCTCATTAACCCTCTTAAGCTCAAAAATAGATACCGGAAAGCGGTGGATTGCATGTGACAAAGTCCAGATTAGGTCAAGTTTCCCATTGCTCTATTATTATAAAAGAGGGGGGGGCACTCCGGATCAATTATTTGTGACAGGAGAAACAATTTTAAAAGTTCAAACTAAAGTGGATAGTGGATTATGAGTGATTAATATATATTAAACTATTCTTAGCCGTCTCCGTGCAGTCCGGTCACAGAATATGTGTGTGGGTTTATTAATTAATTATCCATATAATCACTCAATCTGTATAGGTAGCTGCAACATTCTCCTCAAAGCTGAATTTATTTCACATCAGCATATTCTATTGTCACTTGCAGCGGACCAACTTGATCAACTTCAACGTGACCTTCAACTCATCAGCCAATGATAATGTGGTGAGCAGATTCACACAGAAAGGTGGCTAACTCGGAATGGTGAGGTGCAACATGCAATCGGGAATCTTGAACCTATAATTGCGTGATAACACTTCCATCTCCACAACCAATTTTGGCTGTTGGATATTCGGATCAGGACTTATAATTACATCGTTCTAGCAATTGGGAAGCACACAGACTGTCATTTCAAGTTTCAGAATGTTTGGGGTTGAGACGCAAAAGCTTTCAGTCTAGGTCAAAGTGAAGATTCTCGTGTTCTTTGAGCGATCCTATATGCCCTCCTGATCGTGGTCACCATTGCCTAAAATGATTAAAACTCATTTTGAGCATAGTATCATCGTAGCTTAGAACATAAGAGTTCTGTCTTAGTCATTAAGTGTTCTTAGTTACAAGTGCTACCATATACCACTTAATGAATATAGATATCCAATGAAGAAGAGTAGTGACCACCCAAGGTCCACATTATATCCTTAAATGTTTGTCTCTTCTTGTACGTTTTTGGGCAGCCGTCATCATTTTTAAGTTGGTCATCGTCAAATGCGTTTCTTCGAACTCAGGGGCGACCAAAAACAAGGACACAAATTTAAATCGTCAGCTTGATATGCCCACCCATTAGTCACCCTTGAGTTCGCAAGCCCGGCTACCCAGTGCCATGAGGTCCTGAAGTTTCAACTTAGACGGAGAAGGTTTTTTTACTTGATATGGAGTGAAAAGATGGGAGTGTTCGTACCACCTTAATCTGAAGCCCCTCCAACCACCATTTGTGGTTCCAATGCACGGGAGAGCCTCCCGTGTACCCAAAGGCGTAGTCAGGAGCATAAACCTGTAGTTTCCTCTCCATCGGCAACGCAAAGAACTTCTTCCCATTTCCCTCCACCTTCTTTACCTGTGAATTTAGCAAACACCGTCACTCCCTGCCATCCTTAATTCACAGCCAGCTACTATGGTATTATTTGCTTCAAGGGCAAGTCTGCAAGAATTGAGCCCGAATTGACAGTCAAGTGGTATTTTTTAAGCTCTCATCACTCGACACGACCTCATTGTTACCTATCTTCGGACAAATCCTTGAAATCTCATATCGACACCGCGTGGGGCGGCAAGATGAGCTACAAAAACGAAACAAAGGCATCTGATGCTATAATTTGATGCTACAAGTTATATGAGGTTAAAGACCTTGCCAAAAGACTCTCACTGAGTGTGTATTACTCTCAACTTGATGCTTATTACTGCTATACACAACTTAAGAATGCTATGAGGTGGCTGTATACCTTACGTTACGTAACCGTCGACACATCATGTGTGTATAACTGTAAAGCTAAGCTACAGTAAGGAAAGGAAACAAAGATGACATGTGTTGGATCTTATAATATAAAGTAATGCTACAAATTATAAGTTTCTGTCAAGGACGTTTACCACTTCCAAAGGGACACCGTGATTCTTGATCTTGAAGAAGCCCAGGGTTTGCGAGGCTTGGAACATTTTGGCGATGTTAGCATCCCGGGATTGTTTGTCCTCTGCAGATGTACTAATTAGCGCGGCGAGGTCGATGACAGGCAACACTTCCTCCTGCTCGAATAAGTCATGCGCCACGTGACATGTGCTTATTGATTTCGACTCCACCGTGAAATCCTTCACCGATATCTTCCCCTCCCACAACGCTTGCATCGTGTATGTGGGCCTTGCCTCCGGACCTGCAGGAGGACTAATCTTCATGTCACCCACAACCGCCGCCGCCATAGCTGCAACCGTCCACCCAAAAAAATGATATAAAAATAATAAATATTAGTCATGCCAAAACACTACTCTCAAAGTGCACTTCACACAAGTACAACTACGATATGTTGCCCATTTACACACTCGACTACTTTTGTAGTTCTACAAAAGTACTAGTGGAAAGTTTGTCTAAGAGTACTAGTATTGCCTCTTCTCGTTTCCCATGTTTGGCCTTGATGTTCTCTCCGTGACTAGAAACAAAATAGAAGTCGGCAACAGGAAATAACAGTTATGCACTACAAAGTTCATTATCATCATCATTGCTGAAACTTACACTTGTACTTTGTTTGTATCCTACTAGTTGGGCAAGGTGGAGTTAGTTGTGATGATGGTTGTGATGGTTGCTTCAATATCAATGCACCTTCATTAAGTCCCTCCTTACCCCTCAAATATTTAAATACAACCATCAACCCCCATTTTGTGGTTGCGTACAAACGGCACCTTCAAGCACTTTACACTCACCCACCCACCCATCGATCACGTATCAACATCATGATTCATCACCACTCAGACTCCTGATGAGTGAATCTCCAAACCAGTAGAAACCAACACAAAGCATCACCCTCGGACAGAATTATCAAACCTCGCTCACGCAACGCAATGGACACCCACTCGCTCACTTGCAACAACCCTAACGTAACCCAAGAAAGCCCCAAATCTTCATCCTCGAGAGACTAGAGAGAGAGTGAGAAACACCAGTAGTCGCGGGAGGAGAAACACCTTACCTGCCGAAACTCTTATGATTATTTCAGTGTTAATGACTAGTTATTATCCAACTTGCAGGAACGGAACTGTAACGGCGGTGTGCTACCAGCCCATCATATATCGGATCATATTTTCCTTGGTATGAATCTGTAATTCTCCGCCGCTGCGTCCACTTACTTGACCCACTCTTGATGAACCTGGCTATCTCAAGTCTCTAAAATCTGAGGAAGTTCAATTCTTTCTCCTGTCTATCTGTATGATGAGTCCACCCGCAGTGGCAGAAGAAACTAACTAAGAAGTTGACGCATGCATGGATGTAACAGGATAAAGCTTAAAGCAGGTTGGGTGGGTTAGTTGTTTATATATGCTTTAGGCGGGGGTCTCGGAGGCGGAGGTCTCGGAAGCGAGATCCAGGTCGATCACAAGAAACAAGGATTTTTTTGTCCAAGGAAGTTCGAGGCGATCATCGGATAGGCCGCATTTATAAGTGACGACAAACGTCGCAGGATTGCGGGTGGGGTCGGTCACCGCAAGACGACAGGATGTTTGGACGCATTACGGAGGCTATTGTGGGTGTTCAGACGAGACCAGGATTATACTAAACTTAGATGAGGTCAACTGGGATTCAGCAATTTTCTATTCCGAATCTCCACCATGACGCCATGATCGGCACCCGCTGGCTGTCTAACTTCCATACAGGATCGCCGCAAGCAAAAAGGTCTGCTGATGCTGCAGGCGGGACTCCCCATCATCAGTGTGTATTTTGACAGAGTTCTTGAGATTTGACACGCAAAAACTTGCACACAAAAGGGAAAACATCACACCTCAATTCACATGCACAATATAGGATTTGATGTGGAGTGTGATTTGTGAAGAAGAAAACCGCACGTCAATTGACAAGTTGGAGATTGAAAATGGCACGGCATGCACTACTAGGCATGTGGCATTGAGGCGGCATTCTAGAAGAGAATGTAGATGTCCATTGACATTCGTTTTGTTGTTTTTGAAAGCGTCACGTTAGATTTGAAGTTGACCGTCAAACAAAATTTTGTCAAACACACACACACTCATCATCTCCAACTATTGTGATGATGATAAGTTTGTTTGCCAGATTCGGTAGCTGACACCGCACCTGCACTCAATTAATCTAATTATTCAACTTGCAGATGATTGATCCACGAGTCGAATTTCATATGGAGGTCAATGATGCTCAAATGATGGTATTCATACAACAAATCCTACTAAGTTGCGAATCGTATTTAAGAGCACATTACGTGAAGGTGTGTTTAGACGAGCATGATCACACATTGTACACCAAACACAAACACAAAAGGTTGTTGGATCGGGTAACCTAATTTATTGTTTTGGACGGGAATAGTCTAGTTGTAAGTCCCATGCGTTCATTCTATAGGGCTCCGTAAATTGTGGATCCCATGATCAAAACTACACTAAGTATGATATTTATCGTCATATGGAATTTTATGTCACTATGGTAAATTTTCAGATGACACTTCTTATGTTCACAGATACTGTGAGGGATGATGGATGAGTTCATCCATTGGCCAAAACCCTACCATCTCTTGTCAACAACTTGTGATGAAATATGGTCGTGGATGATTGAAATGTGGATGAAAAATCACTTGGTAAGTGACAGTAATTGCAACACTATAAATTTATAATCCCCCCAAAAAATTACAAGAAATGACAAATAATGTTATATTAACATTTAGTGTTGGTGACACTATACCATGGTTTACAATTAGTATTGAGCAAGACAATTAGAATTGGTGGCACAAAATATCATATTTAGTGTAGTATCTTACAATACACTTGAAGGCTTAACACAGAAGTAGTTGAAGCTAAGATTCTATTTGGTCAAGGATTGATTCATATACCCAAGCTATACCATCGAGGAGGGCTTTCCAGGGCTCGCCAGTGGTACATTAGCGGTTGTGGCCATCTAGTGGAGCAATTGGGTTGCCTGAAAATGGAATCATTATGTTGCAACTCGCTTGATGGTCAATGTTTGGTCATGTTCTTACTCACAACCATTGCGATGGTTGCGTTGTGGGAATTATTACAATATTTCTGGGCTCCGTTTGAACACAACCACCATGATAGTTGAAGAGTGGATTTGTCCACAACGATCGTCTCTCCCATTGGTGCAATCCGAGGAGTGGAGACAACTTTTATGGGTTTTAGTGGGAGGGTTGTCTAAGAGTAATCACCTCCTACAAATTCTCTCCCATGCTTTCACCTTGAAGTTCTATCATGGTGCCACATAGTAACTATAAACAAAATAGAGCCATAGAAAGTAAAACACAACTTCTAACGATTAGATTCACACAACCAAACTTGTGATGTTGCATTAGCATATCTATGATGAAGCATCATGAAAATTCGATTGAAAATAGGACCTCTCCTAATCCAACCATGGTAATCAATTTCGGAAGTGCATGTTTGTTGATTCCTTTATTGAACGTAACATCTTTTTGAATCAACTTTTTGTTCCTTTAAGGCAAGGTTGCATGTTCTATCCCACCCACAAGCCTTTTACATAGTCAAATGCATCAAATGCACCAATCATGTCAAAAAGGACCTCTCTTAAGGACCTTTCTCTTCACCATATGTACAAAGATAAGCACTTTTGAGAGGGGCCTCTATAACATAATTGGTGGACAATAAGAGTTTAGAATATATGAATGTATATTCTAATGTATGTATGTGTATGTATGTACTAAAACAAACCTTTTTTTCCACTACACTCACTTCTTCCAAGTAATGATACATGCAATCAATGCAAGATGAATTGATGATTGGCAAATCATGGACATTCCTAAAAAACTTTAGAGCTCATATGAGTATCTTATTTATCATCACCTAACTACAATTAACATAAGTAACTGTTAAACCCCAATTTAGGCTCATTGGCCTTGGCTCTTTGGTGCCATTAGTGGCAACAACTTGATTGGTTAGTCAATAGTCATTTAGTACCAATACACTCAAAGGACTTCGGTATATAGGCGGATAATGTGGCACTTGCTAGCCACATTGAATATTATATTTAATGTCATATGGTAACTTTTCAAATGTTATTTCTTATGAATAAGTGAACAAATATTGCCATGGATGAGATGGATGAGTTCATCCATTGGCCAAAACCCTACATTCTCTGTTAGCAACTTGTGATGAAGTATAGACATCGATGATTGAAATTTGGATGAAAAATCACCTGGTAAGTGACAGTAATTGCAACACTACAAATGTATAATCCCTTAGAAAATTTACAAGGAATGACAAATAATGTTAGGTTAGCATTTATTGTTGGCTACACTAACTCTCCTTTTCAATCACGTATCCATGTTAACACTACGTAACTCTTGAATATCACACGCACTTTGATTGCCATGAGCATGATATTACAAAGTTTAGCGTGTATTCATTCCCCTCCTTGTATTAAAAAAAAATGTGAATTCCTCGTTATAGATACCCAACTATTATAAACAATTGACAATAGTCCAACAGTGGTCTGAACATGGGATTGAGTAGCATCTTTCACTGATTGGCAAGTAGGTGAACGCTAAATTCTTAAGACCATGAATTTGAATATAAAGGTATCCATTGACTTTGAGCGCACACATGGAAAGTGGATAAGGCCACCCTCAATTGTCTAAAGAGCCTCCTCTGGGTATTTTTATGGGTCAACCCTAAATCCTACCCTTGAAGATCATTTCATTGTTTCTGAGCTTGACTCAGCTAATTCAGTGAGCTTCTTGACGTTTAATTTTAGTTCATTTACAAGCTCTATAGGTCTAAGATGTTGATTTACACTATACGGCATGATGTCTATCAATGTTTCACTTTCAAAGTCTAACCATCTCAAGGGATTTACATGTGCACTAGACGTGATTGAGGGCCGGTTTACACTACGGTGGAGAAGGCCTCCGGTCATGAAAAAAAGGGCGTTTCTCAATTGTGATTGGTCGAAAATGCAACTCTTGACCGGTGGGTGTTTACACTAGGTGAAGAAAGCAATGGTGGAGAACTTTTCTCATGGATGATAAAATGACATGGCCGCCTACATGGCGGCACTTTTTGGAGTTGGGCTTCTCCGGAGGAGCCCAACTCAATAAAAAATTATTTTTCAAAAACAGATCTGGACCGTAGATTTCAGATCTGGTTTTTTTCAAAACTTAAGGTGTTGGCAAGCTTCTCTCTCTCTCTCTCTCTCTCTCTTTGCTGTAGTAGCTCCTTAGCGATTATTTTTGTGCAATTTTTTTTCGCAATGGCTGGTTACTTACAATTTCAGTTTGGTAGTAGCCAAGATGAGGATGACCTCATTGGTAGTGAGAATTATTTTGAGCCCTCAAGACAATTTCCAGGAAGTGTTTTTAGGGCTTATGTTCAACACCCTTCTCCCCTTGCAAGGAATTTGAGGGAAGAGTTTGAAGGAGGAAGAGAGATAGAGGAAGACAATGATGTAGAAATTGTCGAACGGCCGATTGAGACCACAAGGAAGAAGAGAGGTCCAATAGCAAAGAAGAAAGCTCCGGCCAAGAGGAGAGCCACCAAGGTGAAGGTAGAAGGTGAAGAAGGTGAAGAAGAAGATGAAGGAGAAGGAGAGAAGAAGAAAAATTGGTTGGATAGCGAAGTTGAGCAATTGATTTCTATGCGTGGGGAGATGCATACAGAATTTGAGAAGAATGCAAAAACAAAGGTACGTTGCTAAATTTTTTTGCAAATTTTTTTTGTAAAAAGTTAGGGATTTCAGTAAAAGGCTAATGCCTTTCGATGCCTTTGTCTTCGCTCGTAGTCGAGTAAAGGCCACAGTATTGGCCCCCCCTTTCCTCCCCATTGAGGTTTGAAATTGGCCTTGGAGGTGTTTTGGCAAAATACCTCCAACAAGGATCGTCCCGGGGACCTCATGCCAACCCTTAACACAAGCCACTTGGGCTAGCCATTCATCCCCACCTTCTCCTTGTGTCCCAATCCTCTTGGAATTGTATTTATACACTTCTCACTCTAGCTCCACATGCTGAAGTAATTTTTTCAAAGCCATTTTGAAGGCTTAGAGCTTATTTTTTGGGCATTTTATCATGTTTTTGTGCACATGAGCATATAAGATACTAATAGCATTGTTGATATTGATTAGGTGTTGATACATGGATTCGACTTCAAGCACGGATGATAGTGGCAATTCCAGGATTTTCACGCACGGCCGAGGCATGTCGAAAGAAATTCGAGATGGTTTTCAAGCAATATAAGGAGGACAAACTTGCTAACTCGATTTCAGGGAATGATCGGCATGAGTGTAAGTTTTATTATTCAATTGATCATTGGTGGTATCAGGCCGGTTCCGTTATGAAACACGTTAGTGCTACTACAATGGACAGCACTAGTGTAGGAGGACAAGAAAATTCAGCAAATGCTAATGACGATGTTTTACAACCAGTTAGTACCCATCAATCCGAACCATCATCTGCCTCAAAGAAGAACAAGTTTCAGGACCAAACTTTGCATTACTTTGGTAAAATGGTAGATAACGGTGTAGCAATGTTAGATCACTTTGCTGAAACTAATGAATTGCTTCAAAAGGTGGATCAGCAAATGGATCGCCTTATTGAGAAGCTCTAGATATCATCATTTTCCATGCTAACATCTTCTGGAAATACTACCTTAGCTTTTCTTTTCAACTGCTATTTGTAATAGATATCTGCTAGCATCAAGTGAAATTCAGTTGCTTCTTTCAACATAATTTTTGTCCTCTCATCTCTATCTCCTCTTGTTTCAGCAACATTTTCTTCAAGCTCAAAAGCCATGTCCATCTCACTTGTGTCAATGTTATTGAATTCTATTTATACTACTTCTTTTTGTATGTTCCTCATCTCACTAATGCCGGATTCTAACACATGGAACAAATCCCCATCTCTAAAATCACCAAAGATTTGTAGAGATGTTTTCTTCAACTCTTCTTCAGCATTTCTTGCCCAATTCATGTCAAACTCATCAGCATGAATTAAGCATAAATTGTGAAGGCAAAGACAAGCGGTTACCATACCCGGAATGCTACGTAGTGACATGTCAATTTTCTTAAGTAGAATCCTTCACCTCCCCTTTAACATTCCAAATGCACGCTCCACCGCCATTCTTATGCTTGATTGAATGAAATTCCAATGTTGTTTCTCCCTTGAAAGACCAGTTTTCTCTCCTTTGAATGGTGTATAGAACCATGGACGCATAGGATATGCAGCATCTCCAATAAGCTTATATGGTAAAAATGTTCCACTCATTATTTTCTTTCCGATTTCCGATTTTTGAAATAAGACCCAATCATGTATACTACCGGCCCACCCAAAATCATAATCCCAAAATTTGTATTGAGAATCCACTACACCTTGAAGTAAAACCGAATAAAATGCCTTTCTACAATAATATGAAGCAGGATCTATACTAGGAGCTATGATTGGAATGTGACTCTCATCTATTGCCCCTAAAATGTATGGAATTCCATACAAACTCTCAAAGTCTAAAGCTATTTGCTTCATTCTTGATAATGTTGGTTTAGGAAAAACCAAAGGCCTCAAAACACTTTTAATACCCTCACATACTTCTCTCACTATGATTGAAGCACTTGACTTTGAAATACCATACAAATCGGCAAGTGTATGCAAAGTATCACCGGTTGCCAATCGATGTAATGTCAAAGAAATTCTACACTCTATTGGAATACAAGGTCTTAATTTTGTATATTTCTTGCTCAATATGGGTCCAAGCAAATGACATAAATAAATAAAAGTAGGCTTACTCACCCGTACACGATCTTTGAACATTTTTGCATTATATGATCCAAGAAGAAATTGTGACACATATCCACTTGGCCGGTCAAATTTCCACACCACCCTCTCCTTGCTCCCAAACAAAAAATATGCCATCATCATAATTGAAGCATTATGATGATACATGATGGTTTTTTGTATCGTCATAGTTGAAACGATAAAATACTTTAAAACCATAAAGATCATAAGAGAGCACAAAATCTCTCTTCTTCGATTATCCATGATTGAAGATCAAAGATAAGAAGAGAGAAATTGATGAGGATGAGTAAGAGGAGAGCATGTCTTATATAATACCAAAGAATAGTGTTTTGTCCAATGTTTATGGGTTTTCCCCTCTTCATTCTTCAACACCCAAGGAGACATTTATTTCCTACATGGGCCAAACTTGACAATTGGCAATTTGGCAATTTTCATTATCTTTTGAATAAAATTAAACATTATATTACACAATTCTTGTGAACACAATTCTTGTTGAAATCTTTTGATACAATGTGAATGTAGAGAATTATGGTTTTTTATCACAAAAAATCTTCACCATTAGGTGAACTTCTCTTCACCAGTGGACTTCTCCGGTGGACTTCTCCGCTAAACTTCTCCTCTAGGTGTTTAGACTTCAACCGGTCAAGACTCCTTAAGATATATTTTATTGCCTTTAATTCTTCTCCGGCACATCCACCACTTGCCTCATATAACCATGTCTTGGCCAAGCATTCTTGACCGACCGGAGGCCTTCTCCACCGTAGTGTAAACCGGCCCTAAGGATGGTGTGAAAGCATAGAGGTCCCCCAAGGGGGTTGTTCTTAGTTCCACGTTCTGGTATCTTTCTCATGAGAATATTGGCTTGAAGGTTGCACCATTTTTTACTCCAACAAAATAATGCATTTGATTGCATCCCAAAGAAAAAGAAAAAGAGGAAACAAATGATCACTTTGGATGGATGGATGTACATTCAATTGGTTGATCATGTAAGTATCACCTTCCACTAGAAGAAAACATGTCCATCACAACCATTCATTGGGACTTGACCATTGCAACTCACGACAAAAAAAAAAAATTGAAAATGCATAAATAAATTAGATTGATTGTCAACTAGAGGGCTTACTTTGAAAACCTTCGCGACCAAAATGATTACTTATGTATTTTCTTGCCATGAGATGCAATGGCCAAGTCACAAGTAGCCTTGTGATGAAATTGTAGGAGTAGGTATGTGGGTCTCATATATGTGGTCACTTTTCCATCCAAACAATCGAATCTTGCTAAGAATAGGTGTTCCAAAGTACCACTTTTTCCCATGTGTACGTAGCGGTTGAAATTGTCCATACAATTTATGTATGGTTATCATATGTATATATATTCTTCATGATATTTTGATCACTTCAAGATCCTAATATGCTTACACACTTGGGAGGGTCTGCCTAGTCACCTAAAGAGATAGAGAATCTTTGCTTTAACCTCCTACAACTTTGGATTCGAACTTCGACTTTTGAATTGGGAATGACAACTTGCATGATTCGCAGTTGCTAACTCCATGAAACTATTCCTAATCATATCCAACTATCACATTTCTATGTAAAGTTGGGAGTGCCCGCATTAGGGTCACATGATTTCAGGCAACAAGTTGTGCCTTGAACCTTTAGCTGCATTGTTCATATGTTTTGGGCCACTCTGTATGCAATGAATTCAACAATATCAACATCGGGTATAAATATTGTGGGTGCACATTGTATTCCAACCCACAATACATAGCATCAAAGGCATGTGTTACAAATCACAGTACTTCTCTTGGTTGGAAAACATGTCGCATTTGAGAAACCTCCAACAAAGTGAGATCCAATACATGGTTATCCTACTTGGGTAGTTTCACATATAAAACTAAAAAACAATTTATTTAAGAACCGACTTTTCAACCAAATTGAAAGTGACAACTTCCCCACATATTTCCTCGCTACATTTCATTTTCTAAATTCAAAACTTCGGTGAATTTCACATGTGTGGAGAGATTGATATCAATGTGTGTGCTAAAGTATAATATAGATAGAACATTTTAAAAAAGGTCACGGTTATAGTATAAACGGATATAAGCTACGTACAGCATTCCGTATCATTAAAGTGTCGCTTTGGTTACAAGTTAGTGGTCACCAAGATGGCCACGGCTTTGGTAACTTAACACATGTCCAAACTTAGCCTAAAAACATGGAGATTCATTTAAACATTCTCACCCTAGAATAATTAGAGGGCGGACTTGCTCACAAGAATCTGAGTTAGTGGGCCCACAAATGCCAGTTAGGTAAGCTTCTCGAACAGCACGGAATGAATACTTGAATAAACTACCTCCTTAAATTAGGCGGCACAATTGAGGCTCAAGGGAGGAATAATCCAAGGGCTCACAACACCGATCACTAGTGGTGCATCTATTTTTATAATGTATTTTTGAAATACGCATTTTAAAATACTCGGTAGATTTTGAGGTGTTTTTTTAATGTTTTTTTAGTATAAATTTATTGCTACAGTCCAGGTCAGTAGGACGAATATAGACACGCGCAATTTCGTCAATTGTTTCATATTAGCATAGAGTGTTAGTCCATTTAGACTCACCGGTAGCGCGCCAAGAGATGGAGAGTGATGACAGTGATGTTGAGACAACGTTGAACAAGACGGACTTCGCATCGGGGACGATCCAGGCGCAATCTTGATGAATAGTTGGGCGCGGAAGAGCTTGAAGAATTGGTCCTGGAAGAGGGGCATGCTTTTGACAATAATTTTGCCATAAGGGACCTCAAGGGTTGATGTCTTCGATGATTTTAAAAATTTAAAAAAAAAATAGAAATGTTTTGAATTTTTTTTAAATATATTTTATAATGCCGCCTCTTACCTCTAGAATATAAAAAATGCAACCATATCTATCACTAGGGAGGATTTTGATTCATGTGTAGATCACGGTGGTTTTGTATGTTCGGCCATGTCAACAATTAAATCGGAATCTGAGACCCCGGATTCGTCTAAATTGATCTAGTATAATTCAACAGTAAACTTATTGGGACATATTTTAACTGCACCCTCAATGGTAGGTGTTGGGAAAGGAAATTCACGATTTGGATTCTTCACATCTACCAAAGGATAATAGTAAAACATGACCCTTGTATGATAGTTATTGATGCATCACAATTTAAGCTCACTAGACTCGTACATTCGTTATATTCGTTAATTTGGGACTTTTTCGGCATTTTGAGACAGTTACAAATATAAGAACATGGATAAAATCACACAGATATTGGAGAATGTTGTAAGATGCAAATACTTTGAAGTGGGTGTTCATATCAAGAACCCAATTAAGAACTCATATCAAGATGGTTTAGGTAGGACGACCCAAACATTAGACCATGTTGTTGTGGTCCATATATTAATTTGAGACAAGAGAAAGTCTCAAATTAACGAATATAGTGATACAAGATTATGACCTTTATTGAGGAGGAGTTGGTTAAGCTTAAAATGATAACACATGGGCTCTGCAATATAAATTGATGTTTTAACCCTCCCTTCCTATGGTTTGCCCTCCCCCTCGGTAGGTCTTGTAAGCATTCACCATCATGCCGCCACCCCCCACCATGGGAGAGTCAAAGAGTCTAGGAATATTTATTTCAATCGAAGTGTTCTTTATGTTGGGGACAATAAATGTGATTTAGTCTTTCGGGACCCAATTGAAATGAAAGAACAACAACCATGCGAGGGGTATGCTTACACTACGACCCCCATGGTAAGTGTCGTGAATTGTCATCCCTAGACATGAGCCTACATGTGCATCCAACTTCACCCTTGAATGCACATTTTCTATAAGTCTCACCAAGCCATGGTATAATACCCTTTTTCCCATGTATACGTTTTGAAACTTTGGCGCATTATGTTTTTTCAAAAGAATATAGAAATACAATCAAATGTGACATTGGTGAATAAAAAACGAAACATGTAGTAGCATTCAAGAGAACCCCGATGTTTGAACCCACGTCCTCAATTTGAAGCTGTACTAGTGTTTTTCAAGGGAAAAAAAACTTGAATATTGAATGAGTTTTAGTTAGGAAACATTTTGACACAATTAGCTAACATTGAAGCTATGTAGTTCAAAATCTCATTTCAATGCATGATAAGAAGACTATTTAGTCTACTTGTGAAGTGAAACATGGATCGGAAGTTTCACGAGGAGCGTCACATCACAAATGTGCTCCACATGCAACCAGTGAACTCGGGGGGGGGGGGGGGGGGGTAGTCATTGGTTGGAGTAGCAATATACATGCGAACAAATGATAGGGTATTTTAAAAACATGGGGGCAAAAAATTATAAATGGACTTAAGAGTAATATATGGTATCAAAAATGACACTGGACATCTTTAAAGTACTATAGGGTATGGAATAATAGGTAATTTGGAATTATAAGTAATGCGAGCCATTTTTCTATTAACCCAAAGTAGAAAATTACATAATGATAGCATGTGAAAAAAAATTTGAAAGTAATACCCCCCTATAAAATAGTGGTTGTTCGCATGTATATCCTTAACTTTTTAACACACTGCCCCCCCCCCCCCCCCGAGCCGGTGAACTATCCTCATTTGGATCCAAATCACTATCACCACACTAAACATTGATTTAGTGTGGGACTAAAATTGTAGGGCCATGTTAACCCTTAAGCGTTTGAGAGGCCCAAAGTGGGCCTTTCCAAGGACACGAACATGGATTTGATCTACATCCTTCTATGTCAAACCCAACTTGTTCTCCGAGTGCAATTTTTGGAATGGTTCAATACCTTGACGTTGTTGAAGATTTCAGTTCAAATACGCAATCTAAATGCCCTCATATATGTTGTATTTTGATCCTCAATGTCAAGTATGAGTATCTTGTCATTTTCTCCTTGACATAAACCGACACATATAATAAGGATGTAAACCCATCAATGTCTAAAACAATAGTTGTAAATTTGATGAGGTTGATATACTTTGTGTACATGGCCGTATGATTAAGACTCCACGTCCTTTAAGGGTTGACTAGAGTGGTCTTCAAGACTTGTCATGTGGCACCAATAATTATTTGTGACTCCCTCTAGTTGCCACGTAACTTTGACAAAACAATTAATGTTGAAGATGAAACATTGAATACGAGAGTAACCCTCATTCATCCAACATACAAGCCTTGAAATAGCACGCAATCTGGAGGTTACATTTTTTAGTTGCTTTTGACGAGGTACCACATGGGATGAATCGGCAACAACCCGTACGAAGTCAAGTTTTCATTTTGGATGAATGAGGCGAACTAAACTCGTATACGATAATTCCCTCTCTCTCCAAGTCCCATTGTCTTGGTTATAAATCTAACTCTTAATGCGACGACATCAAGAATCAGTGTTGGCAAAGAACGAAGGCAGAAACGAGAGCATGTCGGAGTTGGAACAGAGAGGAAGAGAGAGAGGAAGAGAAGGAGATCTCAAGGCCGGTTCACATGGGGTCCCAAGACCCAAGTCCCAAGTCCCACTCATGTTAGCAAGTCCCAACCTGGAGGTCAAGTCCCAACCTAGAGGTCAAGTCCCAACTTATGAGCCTCAAGAAACCGTTGAAATACAATTAATTATCATTAAAACTAGATCTTCAATATTCTATGCAAAAATAATCACAGGACTTGTGTTGAGAGTTGGGTCTAGCTTTTTGCTCGACCCAACTCGCAACACAAGTCCCAAGCCTCACCTTCAAAAAGTGTCGCCATACACGCATCCATGTCATACTTGGGACTCAAGACTTGGGACCCTGTGTGAAGTGGTAATTCCCAACTTCCATACTCTCAACGGTGGAGATTGCATAGATTGACCTCATGTGGCTTGGGACTTGGGACTTGGGACCCTGTGTGAAGTGGTAAGTCCCAACTTCCATACTCTCAACGGTGGAGATTGCATAGATTGACCTCATGTGACTTGGGACTTGGGACTTGGGACCCTGTGTGAAGTGGTAAGTCCCAACTTCCATGCTCTCAACGGTGGAGATTGCATAGATTGACCTCACGTGACTTGGGACTTGGGACCTCACATGCACCGGCCCTCAATCTCATATCTCCAATATGCAACTGGCACCCTGCAGATGAAGGGCAGCCAAGTTTTCAAAACACTACAAAAAAAAAAGGGCAGCGGGCAGCGGGCAGCAGTAATTTCCACGGGCAGCCCGCGCTTCAACATGCTTAGGTTGGAACTTCTTGTTATGTAAATGTAAATTGGACTTTGAAAAGTTCAATTTTCGTTCCAAAATGGAAAACCGAGAATAAAGAATAGAGCCAGTATTGCGGCAATTTTGGTAGGCATGTGGGTGGTGAAGGCAATTCGGCAACTTAGTTATGACCACAAGACCCTCAATAATAATTCGTCACATTAAGTTAACGACCGGGAATGGAGTTGTGGCCACGGTGGGTTGGCTAAGTTAAGTTAATGCCGGCACTAATATTGTGGATGAAGTGGAATCCCATGAGTGTTAAATAAACGTATCTGCACATTTTCGGGTCCATTTATGGCTACGTCACATGTGTGTAAACAGCCACCTCAGGAGCACTTTGGAATAGAATTTAGAGTGCCAGTTGTTTAAGTATGAGGTGGTCGATCGCAATACAAGTTGGTAACTAGCTAGGAGCATTGAATGGGAAGAACCGACCGCTAGTTTGGAGGAATAAGCGGTTGTGGTTCAAGATTTTGGGGAAAATGTACCCGTCGTTCTAGAGGAATCTGTGGAATAAACCTCAAATTAATCATATTAAAAAAACCATCACCGAATGACCATCACATGTAAATGGGGTGGACTTGGAAACACTAGGGTGTTGACCGATGGAGTTCCAAAATTGCCTGCCCTAGGCACCGTGGGGTTGATCACACCGGCCACTTTTGACGACACCATTCGTCGGCATCTCCGGCTGTAATAGTGTGAAAAGTGGTGGGCCAACGTCTATTTCTCAACGTAATCCCCAGCAATTTCACGGCTGTAACCGGACGGAAATGTTGGTGTGATTGGGGCGTGACTAGAAGACGGACGAGATCGTGATACGTCCGACTTTAAGTTTTTTTTTTTTTTTTTTTTCCATTTTGACGTTCGTGATCAAGGTACTTGCAACTTGTAGTGCCATTTTCTGAGTCACAAGTGGTCCATCATGTTGTGAATTCTGAGGTTCCCCCTCAAGTTGAAGCAATTCCCAAATCAAAATGGCTGAAACTTATAAGGTATGTGGGTGTTATCTGGCTGCTTTTTCTTGTTCTCCATCTTATGTTCATCATATTTACGTCTTCAAATTTTAGTTTGTATAAGCCAGTCTATGATAGACTCATCAACAACATTCAAATGGAAATTGGACCACTTCTAATTTAGTTAGGATTATCTAGAGTGCACGTTTGTTGATTCCTTCATTAGATAGATAGATAGATAGATAGACCCATCCTCCCAATTGTGTTCACTGATGTGAAATAGGTAATATAATTTGAGAACGTTGGACTTCCAATGTTTTCTAAACACGTGACTTTATGATACTTCTTCTTTGATCCTCACCTAACCACACACCAATCAAATATAATTGTCCGATTAAGAAAAGGTGGCTTTTATTTATTTTTACTCTCATCTCCTCTTGAGGTCTTGCTGAAAAGAAAAAGAGAAAGATGGACCTTGCTTTCATGCTGGCAAAAATTGTTCTTACTTGTGGAGACTTGCTAGCGAGTCAAGTACACAACCAAAGAAACCACCTCCGACATGAGTAATGAACACTTGGCCCATAACTTAGCTTTCTAAACCCGTATTGGACTTACACATGGGCATAGTCTATTCCTTTGAAGGGTGAAGCAACGTCTCATTCACAAGATGCACCCCTAGTTGGTAGTCATCTATCTTGAGTTCACTACACTAAAAGTGTGCTTCAGGGTTTAGGTGATTCAAAAACCGATGGTAAGATAGGTGAGTAGTAAGGCATTTGGGGATGGGACAAAAACTACCCAACATTCATTGCTTGGTAAATAAAACAATGAACATGTGTGAAAGCTATTTAACTAAAACCTACTTGAAAATTTCCGGAGCAAGTTCTTGTAGGTGCATTGGGATAGCCAGATGCCTCCACTATAACCGAGGGAGCTTTACCCGGTTTTTAGGAAAAACTTTGGTCATTTGGTAAAGTCAGGTGGGGATGGGGCATTAGTATGGTTTGTGGTAGCCAAACAAGCTGCTTCCAACTTGCTCCATTAAAAAACCAATAGTTAGAGGGCCATTTGGTGTATCCTTGGTGGGCTTGATCTTGGCTAGTTCAGTACTTCCTTTATGCTTGGTTCGGCCCAACTTAATTCCGCTAGACTATCTATCTATCTATTCTTTTAATGCTACTACACCTTTCACGCCTAATACATGTGTTTTTACACCATTTGGAGTTACGTGTTGATATAATTATGTACCCATAACTTTTTTTTAAACTAGATAACGTAAATAGTTAGTATGGATATCAAGGAACAAAAATTATTTGAGAAATTTCATACTCTCAGTAAGGGCATGTTCACATGAAAGGTGTTACGCCATGGCCCTTGAAAATCCTTGAAATATCACAGGTTGAGAGTGTCATTGACCTTGCATTAGGTTGCATGAGGGCATATTGGAACAACAACCCAAAACATCTTTAGTGGAGGAAAATTCTATATGGATGAATCCCACATGGCAAGTCTGGATAATTTTGACCAAGATTGAAGAGGGTTTCTTTTTCTTTTTCTTTTCAAAACAACTCTTGAAGGTCAGCCTAGCAAACTGTGCAATAGGAATTTGACTTTACACTAAGGGCTTGTGCCCTCCAAATGATTGTGGGCTATAGTCCATTGACTTCTCTATGCTCTTATCCAAAAGCAAGGTGGCATGATCATTTAAGAGCCATGGCCTAATGCGTTTAATATAAACATGCCCAAAAACATCATAGCAACACGTATCTCCAATTAGCAAACCACAACAATAGGTGTGAAGAGTGTATAATTTAAAATCTCCTTAAGTTATTCATCAATCCTAGGTTTTTTTTTACTGAACTATTAAATGTTCCTTACGTTTTCACCTTCAACCTACATTAGTGACTTGAAAATGGTAGTTCAAGGTCCAAAACCGCAAGTCTACCCCTATATCTTCATGGAAGATTTATGACAACATCTTACATAAAGTACATTATACAACAATCAAGTCTTTACATCAAAAAATCAACACAAAAACAAAAAATCACCCACATTAATTTTCTATAAAATAATTACTATGGCCCAACGCTAATTTTCTACTAACAACTTAACATGGACTGAAAATCAATGTGGCCCACCATAAACTCTTATTTTGAGATGTACATTGTTTTGTCTAATTTGTGTGGGTTACCGATTGGAATATAGTGTTACTACAACTTTTTACTGAGAGTGTAACGACAATGTCGGAAAAGGTTCATAGGTACACGTAACTCCAAATGGTAACCTACACTAATTAGACCAAAAAGTGTAGTATGGACTCTAGAAAATTATTGAGGACCACACTAATAGGACTCTTTAGTGCATCTATCAATGAACGGGGAGAATCAAGCGCTACTTTACAAATGAATCAAGCGGTTGAATTCAAGAAACAACCGGTTGGTTGACGTTCAAGACTTCAAGAAAGGTGCCGATCATTTTAGAGGATCGTATGGAATATATCTCAAATTAATGAAGGAAAAAATGCAGAAAAATAGCAACATGTCAACGCTTGGACTTAAGGAAATGCTATTATTTCGACCGACTACGTCCAAAAATCTCCCGGGACACCGGTCCCAATCTCTAGAAGCCTCCTTGGTCCAAATGATTGACACTTTTAGCACAGGCCGTGGTTCAAGACATGTTAATAATAGCATCATATATATTTACACGTTAGAATGCACCCGATTCATGGTGATGCTCCACTTGCAAAGACGGGGAAGATTCGTGAAGTTGGTGACGTAAGCGACGTGATGTAAGCAGGTGCTTGACCATGACAACTAGGGCAATAACGTGACAATAATATCCATCGGACCTAGTCATTCATTCGTGTGGAGAGCCACACATGTTTGAAAAATGGTGGTTTCCAAAATGGAGTTTGGTAATTAACCCAGGGTAAACGGATTCTTTGTGGACATGTGCCTAACTTCGAGGAGTTTGGTTTCAAGGTTGGTCCCAACCGTCTTTCGTTGGTTAAAACCGTCCGTTTTCCAACTCCGATCTAAACTTGGGTTACCATACTCAGTTTCAAAGCCGGTGTTTTTGAACATGTGTGGCCTCCCCTTCAGACCTTGTTTCAAAGCCGGTGTTTTTGAACATGTGTGGCCTCCCCTTTAGACCCTGTTTCGAAGCCGGTGTTTTTGAACATGTGTGGCCTCCCCTTCAGACCCTGTTTCAAAACCGGTGTTTTTGAACATGTGTGGCCTCCCCTTCAGACCCTGTTTCAGAGCCGGTGTTTTTGAACATGTGTGGCCTCCCCTTCAGACCATATGTGTGCGTACCTGACTTGCCATGTCTTCAGTTGCAAGAACATTTGTTATAATTTGTTTTCCTATTCACATCGCTACACTATTTAAGATATTTAGTGTCACTGACTATTTGAAGTCACGCGATGCTATGACTTTTAACGGTTAATGTAAGGTTTTCCCAAGTATAGAAGTTGATGTTTCATAATTTCCAACCAACTTCTTTGATTCTTTTTGTTGGTAAAGTACGAGCTCAAGAGTGAAGAGTTGTAGCACTAGGCAATTTCCAATAGTAGTAAGTGGCATAACCATAACTACCTATATATGCAACCGACTTATGGTGGTATTAAGATAAGTGTGCCACGTATTTATTGTGGGCCACATTGAGGGTCTCTTTACGCTGTGGGCAAGGGCCATGACCATAAAATTTTGACCGCCTTGAATCTCATCCGAAGGTTGTATCATGGAAATTTGAAGTTGAGTTTTGGGTGGTCAAGGGCCTTTAGATGCGTTGATTAGACATACACGACATGTTCTTAACACAACATTATTATGCATTGTGCATTTGTTCACGTGGGCCTTGAGTATATAACCATGAGATGCCCCAACTTAGTGCGAGGAGATTCAGATTGAGTATGACTGTGCACCTCCCAAACAAACAAACAATGGACAATAGAGACGGGAAAAAGCTGGATATGGTATTTACAACCCTTTCAAGAACCTAAAAATTGCAGAAAGATTACCGGGACTACAAAATATCCTACGAGCAGAAATGATGTCCATACACCACACTCTACAACTCCTCACCACAACATACCAAAATGAGCCAACCCACATATTCATAAATTGTCTAAATATCCTATACCTCCTAAACACCCAAATCAAACACCCCACTAGTCATAACAGTCACCCGGACAAAATAATCCTAGAAAACATGATCAAAATGTTAATATTCCGCACACAAACCACCACACTCCACAAAATAAAGGCCCACACAAACATAGGGGAAAATGACCAAGTAGACACACTAGCCAAACAAGGACGTGAATTAGACCATAAGGATGCCGCAACCCCATACGAGCATGCACACCCCACACCATACTACCTACAAAAAGATTGGTGGCATTTCATGCAAGAAACACCTGACAAGGGCCCCATTAGGCACCTTAGTAAACACATTCTTAAGCATGATAATGAACATAACTTTACAATTATAGCAAGTCAAACGCACCAATTACACAAATGGCTAGAAAATGACGACATAGACAAAATACTATCAAATGACTTTTGGACAAATCCTGCCATCACATATAAGCAAAAAACATGCTTAATAAAATTCCGCACTGGACAATATATGGGCCACGCCCGGAAACAACTTTTCTTTGGCACAGAAGCCTTCCCATCAAGAACATGTCCCATCTGTAACTCAACAGATGCGGATACATGGTTGCATGTACTACTTAAATGCAAACAACAACACATCCATGCACTAATAACAAAAAAACATAACAAAGCGGTATGGGAAATACGCAAACTCATTGTATCAACCCGAATATCAAGACATTATACATTAATGAATGCGGGAACACATAATGAACTACCCCAAGAAAACACAGTACCCCCATGGTTACTTCCATGTACATGTGATACCCTGAGATGTCATTGCAACACTAGGCTCAAACCATACATATTATGCATTATAGGCCATCCATATAACCACCCCCCCAGAAACCCCTACACCTGATATCACCATACAGTTCATCGAATTCACATATTGCAATGATAGATTCGCCACTGAAACCCTAGACAAAAAAATCACAAAATACCAACCACTCATAAACAACATCATAGCAAAGGGTTGGAATGTAGCCCCACTCATGGTACTAGTCGCAGGATCAAGAGGCACAACACATATCCCATCAATGAAAAAACTGGAAACAACGTTCACAATCCCCATCACGAAAATAAAAAACACGTTTAAACAAATTAACATAATCGCCACACAATATGCACACTCCATATTAGTCCACAAACGAAGGCCAGAAAATCGACAAACTATTAATGATCTCCAAGACCCCGCATAAATAAACAATACCTCCAACCCAACACAGATCCCCCCCCCCCCCCGCCCACTAACTACCCCAAAACAAGGCTCATACATAATAATTGGCTACCAAAATTTACTATTGGTTACTAAATATAGTGTCTAAGTCCTGCAAAGGGCGAAGTAGTTTTACATCTAACGCCACTACCGTAAGGCATGGCCTAGGGTGTTCTACGAACAAACACTTTATTCACTCTGGCCTCCTCCGGAGACCAGAGTTCTTCTTCTTCTTCTGACTGTGCACGAGATTGGGGCATCTCATAATAATTTTCCCAAGGTCCATTTGAATGAATGCACACTGCTTAATAATGTTATGAACGGAGTGTTCCTTCCTTACCATTTCATTCATGTGGGCCCTTCTACATAATAAATTAAGGATTGTGAGATTTTGAAGTTGTCACAGTCTCTTGATTTTGTGTAAGACCCATTCCTTTGAGATGAGCTCAACGCAAAAGTATGATACGAGGATGCTTCAAAAGTAAAACTCCATGTGGGTATCTCCTACATTTGAACTTCCTTTGGTCTTGTAGGCCCTCAACTTGAGTTCTAGTGCAAAAGTGCCCCTAACTTAAGCTTTATCGTGCACCACATGCAAATAATTAATTAATTAAATAACCAACCTCGAGCAATCCGACATGAATTTGAGCCCATTGGTCCTACCCTGCTCAAGAATCCTTTTGGTGCAGGGTGGGGTTTACTGCCTACCTTGCGGTGGGTGGGCTCTTGGCTTCCTGCCTACCTAGCTAGGTTTTTTCCGTCAAGCAGACAGAAGATTTCACAGTGAGAATCGAACCGCCAACCATTTCATTTGGAAATGGGTACCTCTCCACTATCACCCAGTAGTTTAGGGTCGTCTCAGACGAGCCACATGCATAACATTACTCAAGGGCCATCTTTTGTTCTCTTCTATTTGACATCAAGCCCATTTGAAAGCAAACCTTGGATTCATATTCACTCTAAAAACTGAGAGATTCTAGCATCCGACACTTATATCCAGCCCGCCCCACGGAACAAACCCACAAAACCCGTTGGACCATGTCAGTGCATTTATTAGGCCTTAAAAATTGTATTTTAAGAACCTCAACTTTCATGATCCCTCTGCCATTTTTTCCTTAGTGTAAACCGAAGTGGTCCCAGGACGAGTTCAGCAGCCAATCAATACTATTACAACGCCATGGGACGACTTCCTGGTCCATAGTGTAAATCGACCCTTAGTAGAAGAAGTATATGACCTACATTAAATGCCATGAGTCGATGATGAATAATGTGACATGCACTAATCATATTCATTGTGTACTTGAGGACATGACCAATAACCAGGGACTCTAGATTGGGCATGTTGATTTAACAAAGCGTTTGTTTGGAACAATCAGTGTTTGAGGCCATGTACATCTTCTACGAGCACCTTTTTCAAGTACATCCACTACCCCAATTAGAGTGACGTAAATTTCCATGAATAAGATTGTGTTAAAAAATATTTTTGCACAAGGTGTATACTATTTTCGCACCACTTCTATTCGTTTCATTATCCAAAGTGTTAGCCCAATGTGATTCTTATATGACATAAAAGGGCCCCAAGTTAAATCACATATGTGTTCGGCTGGGCCCCGCCCCTCCCACGTCTCCTTCATTGTCCGATCATCCTGCCCGCAAGAGAGTGGGAATTCTTCCTCGTTGGGAACCAATATGACAATACCCAATCAAATTTACAAATATTCAAGTTGACATCACTTTCATTATTCCCAAGTGAATTGATGAAGTTCCTTCACATGCCAAAGAAGCTTAATGGCTTAAGTGACCAGGTATTGTCACATTGGTTCCCAACGGGGAAGAATTCCCACGCAGGTGTGGGTAAGATGACCGAACAATGAAGGTGGTGTGGAAGGGGCGGGGCCCAGCTGAACACATATATGGTTTAGCCCAGGGCCATAAAAGGAGGCACATGACAGTTGGTTTCTTAATCTAAATGGTGAAGGAACCTACTATTTCACAAAGATATTATGTTTTTGAATAACCAAAGTCAAATTACTTTATCACACTAGAAGAAATCTTGTTCAAACGAACATGGTGGCTGAAATTGCAGTGGAAACAATCATCAATAGCCATTTGGTGTAAGAATGGGTTGCAATTGTGTCGGCCTCTTCTACCCGTATGCCCACATGGACATAAATAACAGGTACATTGGTTATTCCAATTAGCACTGATACTATTTGGAGTTATCCAATGCAATAGCGCCTTACTCAGGAGTGCAATTTTTACTAACGAAAGTTCAATAGGTTGTGCAAACATTATAGAACATAAATGACTTTGCTTGGGACAATATTACATTCTCATAAAATAGTTATAGCACTGCAAAACTCCTAATAGTAGCACACAATAATTGAAATAATCAATGTAGTGAACGGACATCATATGTCAATTTAAGAACACGTTGACATTCCTTTTTTTTCTTCTTCTTTTGTTCTAGCTTAGTCGAAAAGTCGGAGTCACAATTTTGGCCAATCTATTGGTGAGATATAGTGGAGTGAGAATGAATGTTACCCATGTGGGTGATGCATTACCAAACGCCAAGTATTCCGATGAAGTGTAGATGTGTTGTGTGCTATGGTGCACCTTCCACCCTATTGTGGATAGCAATCCAAGTGGTCGGGCATACAGATGGGTGATATTGGGTGCATACATGCAACACTCACATCGACTCAAAAAATACAACCCAATGGTCACCTTACCACCCAAAACGTATACCAATAACACCGCAATAGCTACCTAGTGGCAACCAAAATGGTGATGGTTAGAATCCACGCAAACCATAGATGCCAAATATATGTTTTTAATTGTGAAAATGGAAACAACCTATTGTCATCAATTTGCAATCAAAACAACAATGGGAATGGTGGTACTAGTCAAAGCAGTAGTGACCTCATAGGCAACTGCCATCACATGCCATGGTTTATTTAGACACCATTTCCTCTACCATCATGAACTCATATACATCGAGTGCACATGTAACATTGTATATGCACACTTTTACTTTATGTTTATATGACTATATGGACATGCTCATATATTAGATAATATTATGCATATCATTAATAACATATTTTTGAAAAAATTCTCACTATGTTACATTTTGCCAATTATTGGGCTATTTGTAGATGACACCCATCAAACACCAACTGAATAAGGTCACTCACCGTATATGGAAAATTGGGCTTTCCCACAATTATGTCACTTGTCTGGAGGATGAATCCAGGTTGCAAGTGCGGGTTGCGGGGATTACATGCTACTCAAATCGCATTTGAGGATAAAATCGTGTCTGGATTTCCTTAAACTTAGGCAGAGCCTCTAGACCACAAGTGGAAATGGAACAGGGAAGCTTCACATCTGTTCATGCATTTTGGCCTCCCATATCAGGGGTTGATATTGATGATTCCTAATAATTAGATTTGGGTGCTTACTAAAAGTGGTGCACCAGCACAGTAACTGCCACTACATGTAAGTTACCAGATGTAATTGTTAGCAACGCACTTTTCAGTACAATGAATCTCTCGGGTTCCTAAAAACTTTACCCAAATAAGTCAACTTTTTGGCCTAAAAATTGGGAGTGAGATTCAAATCATAACTCTACTGTGTATGAGAATCAAAGCAAGTGCCACACAAACCTCTGTAGTTCAGTCTCTGTTTATAGTATATACTGTAGTTGATGTCTATTTCTCATACAATTTTGTGAATTAATCGAACAAGGTCCATAATGTTGAAGTTGCTTGAAACAATCTAAGTTACTATCCCCACCAAACCTCATCAACACTGAGATATCAGATTTACAGCTAATTTCTAGGGGTAATGTAATTCTTTATGTTCCTGAGTTCTAAAGTTGGATAGGTTTTGGAATACGCAAAGATATGAAGTGTTAGGACTTGAACATGTTCTTCCAGATACATTAAATGTATGGATATTAAATGGATACGAATAAAGAATCAGTGCAAGGAGACCCTAGTTCTGAATTTCACATTATTGGTTTCACAATAACTTGAGCATCCTACGACGTAGACTTTCTCAATGAATCAGGGTCAACTAATAAATTTGCACCATGTGCACAAAAATGGATCCATAAATACGCACCATTCGTATAATCAATAGAGTACTGACTTTGAAACTGGTGTGTCCATTTATCTGCAGTGCCATTAAAAGCACTATTGAAGAATATCTCAAAGTAGAGAACGACACTCACAGTCATTACTAGTGAGTGGCATCAAATGAATATGCCTCTTGCTAAGTGAAGCCACAACTCTGCCAAAATTTCAGATAACTTGGTCCAAACTGAATAAAATCTTGCCCCTAATCTTTCCAAGCTTGCAATCTGTGCACCAGGATCTTTGACCTATCAAGAGAACTGATTTGTGGAAAACAGCGCAAAGGGCACATGCTCTCACTCACCTCGGTCATTCTTAGCCCTGCTTTCTTGACCGTCTTCACAAATAATATAAGGCTATCAGGATTCCGGATCGCAGATGCAATATAAGCAACAGGGTATTCATGCACAATGGATTCCGAGTCATTTGTTCGAGACGGGTGTCCAAGTGAGAGGAGAGAAGCCAAGAGGCGCACAAGGTGTGGTATATATGTTGGATCATAAATCAAATCAGCTCCCAAGCTGCATGTCACATGACAGGTGCACAAATAAGCTTAATGTATAGACAGTAACCGCCCACAATGACTCAAAATAGGTTGCTAAGGAAAACATGAACTCGAAACACAACAGCTGAGCAGCGTAGGAATCCCAAATCAACTCTAGGTTTCCTGCTAATGAGAAACTGTCATTTCAATAAGTTGCATAGAGCTTAAGAGAATGTTGGAATGGGCAGAAGTGCAATTAGAACCTCAGTTACTTCTATAAATATAAACATTAAATTGGGTTGTAGTCATGATGGTGAATAAATAATGTCCAGCATAACTTACATAACATTTGATCCCAGAGCTTGTAGATCCCTTTCAGAAAGTGTCTCCCAGGGTAGCTGCTGGCATATTACCTGCATTCGCCAGCTTTCCCCAATTAGAAGGGGCATGGATAAATTGCAACATGTATATTCCAGGAGTGAAGTAATGTGACCACAATATTTTCTGAACAGAAAGAACAGAAATTCATATTTTTGCTCAAGTAGAGGAACTACAGGGTATTTCTATATGGATGCATGCATTGGATATTTCAGAACAATGATCATCAGTAGAATAATGTAAATATTCAGAGCACCAAAGAGCAGGAAGGGAAGTCAAGTGAACAGCAATTCATAAACCAAACACTGTCTACACAGAAAGAACAGCAATTAATATTCAGGTACCTTTCTTGTAGACATGCAAGCATGAAAATTTCGAGAACAATGGTCAACATCGATTTCTGTAAAGTCAAGGAAAGCAAAGAGAAAAAAGGAAAGTGAGAACATTGCATGCACCCTAAGTCCCTACCCTGGTTGAGGGGTGTAGTGACTCTTGACTGCAATCATCTTGCTCTGCCCCCTCAACCTTGACACCATTAATTAATAGGTTGTGCCTCATATTGGCTAGGGTAGCAAGAGAACCATCTGTCAATGTCACCTACCACAAGCCAGAAGACCATTAACGTTAGGACTTTAAGGAGTGGCATATCACCTCTTCATGAAGACCAAAGTGGAAAACACTTTCCAAGTCAACCAGCCTGTATCAAGGCAGTACTCTACTTATTGAAATCACAATATTGAAGTAGCCAATTTTATCATCAGCAAGTAAGTGCTACATTGAAAGAACTGAAATACAGATATCCACTTCATTCTCCATATACTATACCTAAGCAAAATCACAAGGCAAATTTTTAGACCTAGTCCTAATGATCACCAGATTCAATACCTTAGAGGCACCAAGGCAGGCAAGTAGTATGCCAACCATCCCTGCCCCGGCACCCACCTGTATAGAAGTGCACGTAGAAATCACCAAATAAATAGAGTAATCAGGTTTCCATTGTCTGAATTATATATTTCCAGAATGGATCACATTTGATTCCAAGAAAGAATCAAAACAAAGGATAGAGACATATTTATCCGTATTTGGGTATCTACCCGTAACATCTTTGATATGCTTTCCAAATTACAACTAACAAATTGCATACTGATAAGAGTAAACTATAACAAACCATTAATCCAACTTGTTAACAAAGACCAGGGATCGAACAATAGAATGGAAACATCAATAACAATCCGAATAGATAAAATCAAGTAACACTAAATGGTAAAATATACCTCCAAACACTTCTGACCATGAAACAACTCTGGATGAGTTAGGATGAACTCAGAAAGGTAGAGGCCAGCAGGCCATGTGCAGCACCTGTAATCATACCAGTGACAGAATTGAGAACCATCTGCTTCTGAAATCCCACTCCAGATTAGACCTGCTTATCAAATTCTGGGACATCAAGGCTGGAATTTATACATGGTGATCTTTTGAGGCTGCTGAATATCTTACTGCAGGTCTAGAACAAGAGACCTATCCATCAACTTAGAAAGGGCTCTGACAGAAGAAGATATTGACAATTCCCTTGCATAATTACAGTCTAGGACACCCTAGTAATGCTGAATGTATCATAGAACACTACATCTCATTCACATACACATATAGACAAAGTACTAAGCCTCCAATTTCTGAGGACAGCCACCACTTTCTAGTGATATTTATGCAATCGTAGCTGGCTTTAACCTTTGTACCAATGATAATCAAACTACAAGGTTTGGTATACCAAGGTTTATTTCTACGTCACATCTTTGACCACACCTATATAATTTTGAACATATAAATGTAGTGCTAGACAACTGGTGGGTACAAATGTATCAACAATCAAACATACCCTGTGTCACCTTCAAGCATGTTAAGAGAGACTCTTAGTGTAATAAGCTCCTCAGAACCTTCTGATTCATTCATGACACCTGTCTTCAATGCCAAGTGAGCCCTTGCTTTAGCAGGCACCCTGTATGTGAAGCTTTTGTAGCACTTGGGTGCAATTTCAGAGGCCTCCTGTTCAAGATAATGATGCGATGTTAAGTGACACACCTCCAAATAAATGCAACGATATTAAAAAAACACTGCAAACTAGTGAAGAATGAAGCAATACTAGAAACTTGGCATACCACATAAAGCTCCTTCAAAGAGCATAGAGAAGACCTGGCTAACTTAATCACAAAAAATGAGGGAAATGGTGACTTTGAGTGAAGTAATCTATGACGTCACCTGTGAAGGAAGCAAGTAGATAGCATGAAGTTCATACAAGCTATCCAAAACCTCCTCACCATCACTTTCTGCCGCCAGTATGAATTGCTTCAATAACCGCCTCAGGTACATCCAAGCTGGTGGATAACTCTTGCAGGTCTTCGCATCCACTACAAAAGATGGGTGAGTCTCAGTAAATAGCCCACCAGAATCCAACCCAACCTGGGATACCTTGTCATGTTTGGGGCTTAGATTATGTGAAGTATCCCTATACAGAAGAGAATAAGACATATCAAATTCATCACTTGTGTGCACTTGTAGTTGTTTTTTGTACATAGATGGGATATATGCTACAAGAATTATGAAACAAGTGACAATTTTAGCTCTATCATCCTGATGTGGTATTCTGAAGGGACTCACACCCCACCCCCTTGTTACTGCCTATGTTTTAATACAGCAACCGCATGGCATTCCAACCAAGGATGCTGGGAGAAAAATAATCCAGGATCTAGGACACGCAGAACGAAATATGGTTTTTCACAATTTCTTATGAAATTCAAGTTGGGCACACCAGAGATACAAGTGAACCATAAATAAAAGAGAAAGCTATGTGTACCTCATCATTGAGACATTTCTCAAGAAAGAAGGTTTGGGCATCCATAGAAAGGACACCACCTCCCAACTTTCTGCAACAAACGAGATTGAAAATCAATCAACATGGCCACCTTTACAATATATAATAAGTGTATACTTGCAGAGATTATCCTCCAAATGAAGACAGAAAAGATGAATTTTTGGCCACCAATGTCCAACACAATCCAGCAGATATAAATCTTTGACTGGAACAATTATGTCGGTAATGATTAAGTCAGCAACTCAGTTAGCCTCAAGAGCTCTTACAGCATTTTGCCAATTCCAAATTTCCCAAATAAATGTCACGTGAATAATGAAGTCACTCAAGAACTACACACGTCACAGTAATTTCATACTCTACCTTCAAAGATATCCAGAATTTGAGTTACTTTCATAAGAAATCTCTCTTACCCTGCACTTCCCGGGGTACTTTGCCACAACAAAGGACCCCAATGTGGCTAACACAATCACATGGTCAGACAAGGAAACAGAAATAGCATAAAATATTGGACTCAACCCAATAAGCAATTGGGTAGAAGTCTCATCTGAGGGTTCTTAAATGATAATCTCCGGGCAGTAGAAATCCTTAAAATCAAAACACAGGATAGCTATGAAAGAACTCTGAGACAAACCCAGAATACCAACTCTCTTGTGCACAGCAAAGTTGATGGAATTTTTCACCTGGCAAGAGAAACAACATCCGAAGATGGCTCCATGGCCCGAAATGCAGCCACCAACGCCCTGCCATCCTCAACCTCCATCTCCTCTACTCACAGATACTATTTCTTTGCCAATAATCTCATACAAGAATGGGTCTAAGTATGATTGATGCTTTCAATGTTGCTACCATCTGCTCCGCAATTGCGACAAGCATGGTTGGAGGCCAGGACTAGGGTTTAAGGCTTAGGGTTTAAACTCCCTTCTACGCCCCCTGGTAAAGCAGTCTCTGAGCTGCAATATTGAAAACATTTTCTCTTTTATATAGAGAAGAATTTGATCCTCCATCAATGGATTTAGAATTGAATAGTTTAAAGTTCGTCATAATCATAAATCTCGTCATCTTCGAAAAATTCTTGCAAATGTTTTTAAAGTCACCCATCATTGCATAACATTCTACAACTAACTAACAATGTAAATGTTTGCTTTCTAATATGATCCGAGCGGTGTCAAAGCATTTGTTCATTGCTCATTGTTCACCAAATGATTGTTATATAGTGTCAGATTACTCGTCTGTTCACCAGCTCACAATACTAGAATGGTAATGTAACATGTCATGAGCCCCTTATAATATAAATAATTCTACTCTTGCTTTCATGGTCATCCTCTTCTCCAGTACCTTTTGGATTTAGAACAAAAGTACGGCAGACATAAACCCTCCCCCTATGAACTTTCAAGGGGAGGTGGATAGGGTTGGGGCCTGCGATCCAGTGCCTCCAGGCACCCCCACAAAAAAATCTTAATTTTTTTCAGATCCCAACCGAAAATGTTGCCCATTCTGCCAAACTTCAAATAATAATAAATAAATAAATAAATAAATAATTTTGAAAATTGCCCTTGCATTCTTGAAGGCCACTTGTCCATATAACCCAGATTGAGTGCACTTCATCTTCAAGGTCCAAAATCTAATATATATATATATATATATATATATATATATGTTCACTTCCATTGAGTAAATAAGCAATTGATTGTGATTTCAATTTTTGAAGTGAAACCGTCAATAAAACATGTAATTAACTTGGAAGTCAAAAATATTACAGAACCCTCATTAACACTGAAGTTATAATTTTTGTGACTTACCATTAAAAGGGTCTTTATCATTCTAAATTGGAATTAAAATTAGTTTTTATTTTTATTTTTAGTATGTTTATTTTATAATATTTTAATTAAGGCATTCGATTTCCCCAAGTATTTATACACATTCAAACTAATAAAGTGTGCTTGAATGTAATGAAGTCTAATTGAATGTAATGAATGCCCAACAACATCTTTAGTAGAGACACCTATCCTAATCAGGAACCCATTGGCAATCTATAGGATACTGCAATTTCAATCAAGTTGGGATTAAATATTTGATTAGGCCAAAACCAAAAGTGCCATGACACATGTCCTAGTTTTGAATGCTAAAGTGAGGAGAAATGAACGCTCAAAATGAGCAGTTTTGGCAAACTCTAGACATTAGTAATATGTTTGGGCCAACTTTTGACTTTAACAAAAATTCATTATAATTTCAATTTGAAGAATAGAATCACGGAATGATTTGCAATCCTCCTTATTTCTATCTTCCTACATGGGAAATTTTTTGCACCGCCTTATACTTCTCCAGATTTGGCGCAAAATCTCTTAAGTGATCAGTTATGGACGCCTCTACTCTATCAACCATAAAACATGAGGTGTCTGAGCATACAATCAATGTGAGTCCTTACGCATGAGAATCAATGCAGTCCAATAACCGCCACCTCCTTCTCACCCATCACATGTACACGAAGTGTAGATTTTCAATCAAGTCTCTTTCTCTCTATTCCTCGTTCCTCGTACTCTTGTGATGCCAAATCCAGGTCAGCCACGACGAGATCAGGGGAACCATGATATGTATAAGTTAGATCATCTTCACATCAACTACCTCCTATAAACAGACAATTCTATTTCTCTTAATCTCATGGTCGAAGGGATTGTCGAGATGAAATTCGGTGCGGGAACGCTTTATCAATGGTGAACAAGAGCTTGGAGATCCAGAAAGTAGGCACAGAATAACGATGAGAGATGCGAGCAATTTTCCCTTCTTTTCGTCGAGAAATAGGCGATAGTGATATGTGTGAGTGAATGAGGAGAACGGGAAGGAAAATCAAGGCAATTGCATTGAAGCAGGTAAAATTCGAATCGAGAGAAAGACGCCACAAAATGGCTATGGCAGAATCAGCGAAACCTTAACACCTTTTAATTCATCAACTTTGCACCAGCGAACTCTCATGACAAGAAGCTCATTTGTTCGTATCATAGTTGAAAGGATTACCGGAATGCAGTTTGCTTTAGGACTTTCTCAGTGGTGACATGGAAATTTGGAGCATGCGAACGGCAGGGGAAACGAGGCTGATGTGAGCAACTTGCGCTTCTTTTTAGTGAGGAAAGAGGCAACAACGTTATATATGTGTGAGTGAGGAGAACTGAAGGAGTTAATTTTTTTAGCAGAAGGGGAGCAAATTGAAAGGAAGATGCATGCCACAGAATGGCTATTCCAAGATCAGTGGATGTTTATATGGAATTACCAAACTGGAAGCCCAGGAGTTCAGACTTGTGCAAGAGTTTAGGAATGCGAGGGATGCACGGGGAGCTGTCACAAAGTGATGCAATGGTGCTCTCTTGTTTTAAGTCATTGAGAAGGCAAGATCGATTGTCATGAGAGAGGTAGACAATTGAGGTTTTGAGGTTTGAACAAGGGAATTTGAGTGGAACAAGAATAATTTGAGAGAAGATAGAAATTATTGAACTTCATTTGGAGTCATGAGATTCACAACTACGTTGCAGTCGACAGGTTGACCATGAGACATTTTTTGTTCAGACATTCTCGTTAGTGAGGTCGAGATAAGGGCATGAGGGCAACATAGGAGAAGCTCACACTACGGCAATGATGTCACTTGTGTTTCATTGTGGAAATGCGGGAGCAATTTGCATGAGTGGACCCCAAATATGAGGTTTTTAATCGAACATGAGAGCCAAGAGAAAGACAAGACAAAATGCTTTTGGTGTTATATGGTGGGATATAAAAAAAAAGGGTATTGTTTTATGTTTTGAGATAATAATCATAAATAAAATAAAATAAAATATATAGGGTATTGAAAGATCAGTTTGAGATTATAATAGATATGTTTTGAGAATATTCATCAAATATGTGCAATATCCCTTGAATGTATATATATATACACACACTTCATAGTCCCCCTAAAATATCCCATTTATCGCAGGTCATTCATATCTTTAGAAGGAGCTACCCCCCGTGATGTGGATTTGCGGCCGTTGCATCAAATGTTGCACTTTGGCAAGATCATATCCAAACCCATATCAAGGTGCCAACAAATCAAAGGAGTGAGGAAGTGAGGGTCACCAATACGAATGCTAAGACTTCGTGCTTGTTTCAATGACGGAGGAGGCAAAAGCGATATGCATGAAGGGGGAGGACGAGAAGAGGGACAGGACTCAAACTCTTTAGTTTTAGGCAAGGGAATTGAGCGAAAGGAGAGCGAATCAAGAGATATATGTGACAAAGTGGCCATGGACTTGCAACCATCTGCCCCGTTTGCGTCTTCCTCGTCTTTCCCATCCCCTCATGTCATGGAATCGCCACAAACATTAGAAGAAATCCAATTTGCATATCAAAAACTACAAAACATGCATTCAGAATCTCTGTTGGGGACTGCGCCTCCACCACCATCAGGGCTTGCGTCGAGGGTATCATTATGGAACACTACTCATAATGGAGATGTGCCGAGTGTCCGGCCTTGGTCATCATGCGGCACCACGACTCTAAGCGGCAGCGGCTATGACCGGCCGCGGTCAGTGGGGACATACTTTTCACCCAACAAAATTGCACATAGAGGAGGCACATTGAGCACCATACCTAATAGTGTGTCTCATCAAGATGGCCCTTGCCTCACGTCCCTTCAGGAATTGTTACAAAAAACCACCAATGCAAAGAAAGTATCATCCAAACCACGGGAATCTAATTGTCAAACGGTTGATCCATCCTCGGGAAGGCTTTTGAACAAACTAAGGAACCTCGATGAGATCCTACGGAGCTTGGACGATTCTTTACTTTGTAGGAAATTCACTTCTTTGACCAACAAAATGGCTACCCCGCAATTGGAGGATACACAAACACCTTCCACTGTGGCAAATTTGTTAGACCGAGGCCAAACCCCGACATGCTTTGCTCCTATTGTTGATAGAACCAAGGATTTGACACCTATGGTAGCTCCAAAATTGGGAACTATGTCACAAGTAGGGTCAAGGCATGCGACGACCTTGGAGAGACAATTGGCCGAGAGTGATGCCAATTGGCTAGGAGGTGATAGTGTTGGGGCCATCCATGATCCTCAATTTTTTGCAACCCATCTTGCAACAAAGGTTGTAAAACAAGATATTCCCCTCTTGCTTTCAAGGTATTCGAGTGCCAAAAACTCGACTCCATCTTCTACCCACAGTCAAGAAGGTCCAATAAAAGAGGTGTTGTCACGTGTTGATTTTTTGGAGCAGCAGATAGCTCGGAGCATGGAATGCCTACGAGGAAAGCTTCAACGACGGGTACGGTTTCTTCATGCATGTGTGTAAATGTGCTCATTATATATTATGCCACAATTTTGTGTTTCCTCATATTTACAAGATTTCAATTCTTAAATACAAGATCAATTTGCCTCAACTAGTCATCATATCTTCTTTAGAAAGGAATACTGATTAATTTTTTGAATTTGGGCTCACATTTAACCTAAATGTTTGTTCCAATATTTTGGGACTATGATCATGTTGTAATCAACATCTTAGACAACCCATTAGTCGACAAGAGGTGTCAAACAAAAGTCTGCAAATATTTTCAAACAACGTATCCATTGTTTGAATGTACATTTGACTCAACACATCCATTGTTTGGATATACATTTGAATCAACACATTCACACGGAAGATGAATTCAGCAAAGATTTTCGGAAAAGCAGATATTCTAACAATGTCAGAGGCACTACTTTCAAATGTTTCTACTCCTTCTCACCCAACGATTTGAAGAAAGGGGGGGGGGAAAAAAAAAAAAAAAAAAAAAAAAAGCTGAGAAACGACAGCAGTAATATCCGTGTCTGTCTATGTATCAATTTCACCCTTCCATGTTCAACGGTCTTGAAATACATCTTTTTGCAAAGTATGTTCATCGTGAACCCTAATTGTCTCCATTGTTTGGATTTTACCAGCCAAAAAGATGCATAACACGTAAACGAACACTGGGAAAGAAGGTGGTTGTTATCCTCCAGAGGCAACTGTTCTCTTCATTTCAGCAACGCTTGACGAGGTATTGTATCAGGCGCTCTAATATATCATCACTAGTGCAGGAATGGGTTTCCATGCGGGATTCAAGAGGGTCACAACCAATGTGGGGATGACACGTAGCAGAAGGTTGAAGGAAGAGTAGTATACTGTGTCTGTGGGAATAGAGAGAGCCTGCTATGGTGTGATAATCAACAAATGAGGCCGAATGGAACTTGGAAGTCCATCACAAGAACAATAGAGAACATCTTTTGACAGAAAGTTTTAAGTGTTTTGAATGGAACACAACCCACAATTAGTCCACAAGCTCTGAATTGCTGTCCTGCAGTTTTCATTTCTGAGGTTTGATATCTTATTATTAAGATATACAATTCAATCCATTTTTTAGAGTTCGATCCCCGTACATGATTTGTAAAGAAGTGATTCCACTTTGATTGTAGGCAGTGTCGAGTGAGATCGAGCCTTGGAGTACTTTTGGTAGGTTCTTTGATACCATAATTGATGTTGATTATTGATACATACCATGAATTCAATTATATACTGGACCAACATTGGTTTTTAACCAGTATCGGTCAGGTATCATCTTTTATTGATACCATTTGGGTATTTGTAATGAGGATTTCACATTTTTCGATACTAGCAGGGTATTTATAGTTGACAGTGGTTCTTTTCCTTAAAGAAATTTCAATACCATTCATGTCCATATACCCATGCAAGAACCTTCACACCTGAGCAAAATCACTCTAGTATCAATGTGGTATAGAAATGACAATGATTTTGTTACCTTGGCATGCCCACCAAATATCATTATTTGACTAGTATTACAATTTTGATACCCATGGGTAGGTTCCTTTAATACCATTATTGATGTTGATTGATGTACTCATGGACTCACCTATTATACCGGTCCAACATTCGAAAGCAACGATTGATCACAAACCCCAGGTTCATCAGCTGCTTCAAGGATTCTAAGGGGTTGTTTACATCATGGACCATGAAGTCATCCCTTGTTCCTCTAAAATATGAGATTGGCCGTTACACTCGTTCCAAGACCATTTCGGTTTACATCAAGAAAAAAAAATAGGAGTGACCATGGAACTTGAGTCCCCAAAAGGCCTATTTTTAGGCCTACGTTATCCAATGTCATGGTCCAACGGGTTTTGCAGTGGGAGAGGCAAAAGAGATTCTCTCGCCGCAAATGTCACAGATCCATGGCAAAGAAATGCCATTTTATTTTTATTCTCACCAAACGTGTTTCATAGTTACGAGGAAAGAAGGGAAGAAGAAGGGGAGAAGGTCAAACATGAAGAAGAAAAAAATCCCAAAATTTCCCTTTTTGGACATATATTGAAAAAACCGGCACATCCATTTTTCAGTGCATGGTCACTTCTCTTGGCCCACATTCGGTTTACACCTAGGTCACGAGCCCAAAGACTTTAAAGATGCATTTCTTTAGAAATCAGACCATGGAAGTGTGACCATGGAGGAAAGCGCCGTCTAACATCATGAGACAACGGCATGGTCCATGATGTAAGCAGCCCGTAATTTCTTAGGTGCAAGGTGTTGGGAATATATTGAAAGCTATTTATCGTGTTCTTTTAAGCATATATAGAATGTGACACGGGCACTTCTTGTTCTCACAGGACACGATCACAGATCCATGACAGTTCTGTGAGTTCTAGTGGCATGTGTCCTTCAGGACCGACGCTGCACTGCGAGCTGTGAAGCGCCAAGTCAAGAATCTACTCAACCAACAACCACAACCACAACCACAACAACAAGCCTCCACAACCCTCATCGCAAGGTGCGTTGCAACTGTCCGGGGAGATTCTTGGCCATAAATCCCTCAAATTCCCAGTGCATCGAAGTCCAACCGGTTACAAGTTGAGATCTGTTGGTTTTTCTTTCATTGATGTGAGGCATATTCCATAGATTCCCTAAAACAATGGTTCATTTTCCTGATGTCTTGAACTTCAATCGGTTATTTCTCAAACTCAAACTAGTTCATTTGTAACTATACCAAATTGTCCTATTAGTGTGGGTTACCGTTTGGAGTTTCGTGTTGCTATGACTTTTTCTTTTTTTTATCAAGTGTACGATTTTGTACTCAAGCTACGTAGATAGATACTCCTTCCGTTCCATAAAGATTGTCCGTGTTCTGAACTTTGGTGAGATTAAGGCATGCTGACCATTGACCGAGTGATTGTGAGTATGACACTTATGAAAGAAAACAACGACTACTCTGAAATGCCCCCGCGAAGTTGCGGTGTCGAAAGACTTCTTCATGAAGAAAGTTTGGCAGAAAAATATTTGACTTTGAGCCTCAAATTTCTAGCCGGGCGGATAAATTGGACAATCAGTTTGAGACAAAAGGATCTAGGAGGTAGGACAATCATTTTGGGACGGAAGGAATAGTCAGTATGCACATCAAAGAACATGATACAACTTACTTGGCAAAAAAGGATGATGTTGGCAAAAAGTTATAGCAACACGTAACTCCAAATGGTAACCCACACTAATTGGACAATTCCGTGTAGATGTCGGTTCTCCCCATTCATTGGTGCGTTGGGTGATTGAAGCACAATGTAAGCGAAATGTGTAAATGAATGCCATACTTAAATATCTTACATCATAATTTGTTGACGATCCAAAGGTTTGGGAATTGTTGATTGATGATTGGACCACATGAACGAGGGGATGAGGGAATTATCGTATACGAGCGTACCTCTCATCCATCCAACATGAATGCTTGATTTCCTGTAGGTTTGTTGCCAATGCATCTCAAGGACCTCTACTAGCCTTATTCGGGGTATTTAAATTTTATTTAACCAAAAAGTGTAACCTTCATGATGCAAACTATTTATGTTCGATGAGTGAGAGGTATGCTTACATACAATAATTCCTTCTCTCCATGAAAGTGTAGTGGTACTATTTTGTCACTACATTTTTGTAAGATAACTACAATGATATGGGCAGTTAGGTTGACCCATGCTATTTTATCGAGAATATGTTTTGAATATGAATTATTGAGTATCAAGAATACATGAAATCATTTTTGTTATCGTGGTTGCTATACGGACAAATCAAAAAAAGTTCTAAGATTTTGTGATATGGTTTTGACCCAAGGTGATTTGCTTGGGTAAAGAGTCAAAGTGCTCACAAGTCAAGCTAATTGCACATATTGACTGGTGTAGTTTAGGCCCATGTTGTCATGGCATGTAGCACCCATGCATATGAATTAATGTCCATGCACCATAAGTTCAACGTGCCGGCCATATTGGACTTTTGGATGGACAACTACATGAAGTGAGCAAATTATTGTATACAAGCTCACCTCTCATTCATCCAACATAAAAGTCTTGAAATAATATACATTCCAAAAGCTACTTTTTGTAGTTCGTTTGACCTTTGAGGTGAATGACCAACAAACCTAAGGGAGGGTCAAGTTTTAATGTTGGATGGATGAGAGGTAAGCTTGTATACGATAATTGCCTCGCTTCTAACTACGTCATACACCCTTGCTGTTCAAAAGCTCTAAAATATATAGTAGACTAGCTTAGGCCCGTGCCATCCAACCCATAACTTACACATATGCATATGACTTGAATTGGTAAGGTTTGAAGGCTAATATGATATGGAAGTAGTTGGTGTTTGACAAGTTTTTTTTGTGTAGTCATTCTTACCTCTACATGTGAGCCCCTCACATTGACCATGCCACCGCCGACGGCATACCGTTTTGAAACTTTGGAGCGGTGACTACATCACCGTCCATGCATCATCCCAGTCATTCCAAAGTTTAGTGTCATAAACCACACTAAATATGATACTTGGTGTCATAGGGCATTGAATGTCCCTATGGTAACTTTTTGGATGACACTTCTTATGAGTAAGTGAACAAAATGTTGTCATGGATGATGGATGAGTTCATCCGTTGGCCCAAACCCTACCTTCTCTTGTCAACAACTTGTGATGCAATATTGTCATGGATGATTGAAATTTGGATGAAAACCCACTTGGTAAGTGACAGTCATTGCAACACTATACATCTATAATCCCCAAAAAAATTACAAGGAATGACAAGTAATGTTAGGCTAACATTTAGCGATGGTGACACTCTACCGCAGTTTATAATTTGTATTGAGCAAGACAATTAGAATCGGTGACACTAAGGGTTGCTTTACACCTAGAGGCCGGGCCAATTCCCCTCGAGGCCGATTGCATGAAATTTCAGCCCCTTTTGGGTTGGAGGCCGGCCTCAACTACACATTATAATAAGATTATGATGGGGGCCAATTTTTCCATATGTAAAGGCCTTAAGGCCAAGAAGCTAGGCCGATTCAATAAACCTAGCATAATCCAACGGATCTAGCATAATCTAGCATAGAGCCGTTCATATTTCCACATAATCCAATGGATATAGTTCGTTGAAAAAATCATATATATATATATATTTTTTTTAAATTAATTGAAATGTGACATTGGTCCTCCATTTTGGGTGCACCCAATTCAACGAGCTTGGGCCGTGTCAGACCATGCATTTTTTGATTAAAAACTTCATACCACCAAATTGGCCCGGCCTCCATGTGCAGAGGGGTTGGGACCGATTTCAATCTTTTGGCCAATCACAAGTGAAGATTTCAAGCCTCTTACACAACGAATTGGCCCGGCCTCTAGGTGTAAAGCGGCCCTAAGTATCACATTTAGTGTAGTAGATATTCTCCACTTGAGGAATGTGCAATGAGCAATGTGTGATAATCGGTGTCCTCTACGTCCTGGACAGGAATGTCGATGCAGGAGGAGAAGAAGCAGCAGCAGAAAGATTAGATACCCACCACAGTAAAAATCCGATCTCACAAGAAGATGGCACTCTTCCTCAGGAGATTGAAGGAGGAGCGTCGTCGGAAACCATCAAAGATTCTGCAAGTCTTAGGAGGACAGTGAAGACACTGGAGGAGAGATATGCGGCTCTTTCAGCTGTGACTCAACAACTGGCTGTAAGTTAGATAGATACCTGCATGACCGTAGAGATGATATTTGTGGCATCAAGGATTATTCTGACCTCCGAGTTGCATGTTGCCGCTCTACAGCAAGGGGCTGAGGAAGTCAAGAAACAATGCAGCGAACATAGCTTGGAGATCGAGGTACATAAACCATATCACCATTCCTCAACTTCGACAATGACTTCAGCTTACCACTTTCCCTTCACAAAACCCAAAGACACAGACAGAATCTTTGATAGTTTCCATTGAGCTTGATGATCATCTTAGGGTGGGTTGACACTAGGTTCCAAGGCCAAAGACACTCCACAATCCAGCAACCTTGTTGGTCCAGAGCAAAATTCTGGACCTGAGTTTACACTCGGGCCTGGGTCCTAGAAATGTAAAGATGAAGTGGCACTAATGTGACTTCATCACTTTCCACTCAAATCTCATCGGTCCACACTCGAGATACCTACTCCTATCAATTTGGGAAACCAATCTTAAGCAGGTTTCTTTGACAGGACCTTAAAAGTTGGACCCACCCTTAGGTCTGGTGACCGTAGCACTTCCCTTCACAAAAACCAAAACCAATGGGAAGTCTTAGGTTAAATTTGGTTAACTTAGCTCCTGTGAAAACGTCCAAAAAAGTTCATCTGAACAATGGGAATCCAGCGGGATGGCAGCTCTGCTGGTCTGCTATCAATCAGCTCTGCATTGACAACGAGCTCTTCCGAAACGAGCTTCGACAGCACCAAAGCCCAGGTATCACCCTAAACTCTAAACCCTCCACACTAGGTATCGAGCGGTTCATTGCATTACAGAAAGGTCGCTTAATGCCAAAACTATGTAAAGAGTTTGACAACCCACCGACACAATCTGGATTCTAACTGTACTGAATGCTAACTCTACAGATGGTGATGGCAATGGTCAGACACAAGAGTGAAGATCAGCAACTACTGTATGTGGTATCCATCATATTTACTATACCATTCTACAAACAATTGGTACATGTTGACACGAACTCATGTAATACCACTCCAAATAATTAGCAGGGTATTTGAGGTATACACCTCAGGGGTTAAGAGATCATTATCAAAGCAAGTCCTCTCCCATTGTAAGGCACAATATCAGAGCTACTGAATTGCCCAAAACAAAAAGCACACACTGCAATAGAACGGTATTGTTATTTACCCAGAAGAGTCGACAGGAACAGGATAGGACGACCCAATATTGCAACATGTTGAGAGCCTAAACACTGTTGAGATAGCATGAGCACACTAAACACTTTTTGACCAAGTGGAAATGGAAGGAACCAATTTAGAGGTAGCCAAAATAATACACAGCACAATACACAAAAGTCTATTAATGAAGTGTCCAAATAATCAAAGGGCTCACAAGCTGTAGAGAACTTTGACAACATCTGTTGCGGGAGGTAGTCTCACGGAACTTATAAATCTGTATCCTGTATGCCTCAACTAATTCTTGTAACTCACATATTTCCAAAAATCGTCACCGCAGCCACCACACCAGCGTGTTCAGCTGGTGAAGAATCACATTCACTACAAGGGCAATATTCATCATCATCTTAGCAGTGCAGCTTACTACCACTTCTTAAGTTGGAGAAGCTTCGCACCTCACTACATAATAAATACTATTTCATCATCATCTGGTAGAGTTAACATAGGGTGACAAACTAAAAGGGGCTTCTCATCCGGCACTTTTCAAGGTAGGCCAAGTCCATCCCCTGCAATGTTCACTAAAAAAAGAGATTTGTGAGCCAGGTCCAAATCGTGTAACTACTAGCTAAGAGCAAAATTTCTCGTATGCATGCATGCCCCCATTGCACCTGGAAAAATCTGTAAATAATTGCTTCTCGCGTTCCTAGCTGTACCTATCATACAGAACTTGTCTCGGTCAAAATCTCTCATGTAAAAAGAGACGGGTGAAGCACTGCTGGAAGTCTCGCCGGCATCCTCGGCAACTCCCGTGGTGGAGTATACATGGCCCGGGGCGGCGTGTAGGACATGTGGTCCAAGAAAGACTCAACAAATGCCCCATCATCACTATTGAAGCTCCCGACCTCAAATCCTCTCGTGGTGATGATCTCAGTCCCTCCTTGCCTTTCTCTGTAATCCTCCCTGTCAAGATCGTCCTCATCATCATTAAAGGCTTGATCTAACCCTCCCATCAACGAGGTTGCGAACGCCATATCTTGAAGAGAGTCATCCTCCCAAGAGGAGCTTGGTTCTGAGAATGTTGCGTTAACAAAGTCCTCATCTTCTTCTGATAAATCCTCCTGCATTTCTGGAGGCTCAACCATCGACCACTGGATGAAATATGGACGGATAAACCTATCTGACTGGCGTAGAAGATAAGGATCGAAGGGGAAGAACATGTCAAGTCTACCCTCGCCTCCAAATGATCCCGATATTTGGGACCCAGCCATCTCCCTTGAATCCTCCCAAGCCCTACAGTCCACAAGTTGTGCTATGCTAGCCTGCTTCACAAACTCCTCAACCACAGAAGGCAAGCAAACATTCAATGGCTTGAGATGATGCTCAACAAGTTCTTGCAAAGGTAGGTTTCTTAGTACACGTTTCAGCTTATGATCCTCTGTTAGTTCCCGCAATCTAAAACAGAGGACGTACATCACTGCTTGGCAAGCAGAGTAGAAAACCCCATGTACAAGTGGGTCCGCAGTGGACATGGATGGGTTCCTCCGGTCGTCTGCTAGTTGAGCATAAGAGACGCACCATTCTAGCAGTCTCCTTACAGACTCCAGAACAACAGAGAGAGGAAGGTAATTTGCCCTTGCAAGATAACTTGCTAGATAGGCGGCTGCGGACATCCTCGTCTGAGCAGGCCGAGACTTCGAGACAAATATGTCACAGAGAAGACTGGCGAAGGTGTTCCCGCAGGTTGCAGGAGACAAGGAGCACATGTAGAAGAGCAGAAATTGAGTGAACTTGGACTTGTAAGTGTCCAAAATAGTTGTCTGGAATGATCTAATGAGTGCTTCAAACACTTGGTTTCCGTGTCCATTGTTCACGCACATCTGTAAGTGCTCCAGAGTCATGTCCATCATGACATCCATCTTGTCAGCTATCTCATCCAGTGTAGGAAGGGGCCCATTCCGGACTTGTCGGGAGGCAATTGCACCATGTTGTTGCTTGGCTTCACAGCCAGGACCAGTGGCATCAGCTGCACTCAAACCCTCCTCGGCATCCTTCACTCCCGCTTCGTCATCATCATCCAGATTCATATGGAACATAAACACCTTACTGCTGTCCTCTTCCCTCACAATATCCTCCCACCTTATCTCTACATCAATCTCAACAAGACGATCCACTATAAGTGAAAGCATCTGCCCACCCAGAGCACCGCCCAATGAACTGCTCTCCAATCTCAACAGATTCTCAACATACAACGCCAACCACTGCTTCTCAATTGTCCTATGTGGCATTCTCTGAACGACAATATGTTGTAGCCGAAATGCAGCTGTGGGCACAAGCTCCAAAATTTGTACCAGTGACAAATGGAGCCGTTCCAATACCTGCACATGCAAAATAGGACCATCGGGTTACTTACTCAATGATCACAATACGACTTAAGAGTTGGCCTAAACATTCACATCTTCCAATCACCCATCCCAGTCTAAATCTGCGAATCCATCGAAACCAAAAATGTAAGAAACGTAAGCCATATACAGCAATTGGAACCAGGCCTCGTTGTGGAGATAATTTGTGAATACTTAACTGACATACTAAAAACTTCCCATCTGCATAGCAACTATCGCTGCAAGATACGGCGCACAAAAACGAAAGATGACCCTTTCACAACTATAATACTGAAGTCTCGAATCCATCAGCGTCTCAACAATGGGAAAAACCAAATTCAGTGCCTAATGTTAGGGGTTGACATTAGAGTAATATCTTTAAGTCTCTGCAATCTAGCGCAAGCTGAAATTCCAGCAAGGAATGGACATCCAGAGCTTAAAAGAAAAGAGTGATTACCACTAGATAATCCAGTGTTACAAACATCCACGCACGTGTAGGCACCAAACAAATATAGAATCATGAGACACCCACGCTAGGCCATCCCAAATATCTAAGTCCACAACATAAAGGCGTTTCCTCTTTAGAGTACATTCTATTGACTACACAGACTTCACCAACGAAGAACCTGCTGATTCCAGCCACCAGAATCTTGGAACCATTTTCTACGAAATTAAATCATATTAAGTGGACTTTGCTGAATCATAATGAATCTAGGGGTTGCAGACGAAATCCTTCGCTGCTAACCTCTCGTTGAGGATAGAGAACCGGAAGTGCCACAACTAATCAGATTTCCGACAATCCTAAACCCAGAACCATAAACCTGGAAAAATACCATGGCACATGGAAGGTACACGGTAGACGTTACTGTCACTGCGGGAGAGCTCCATGAACCTCAACCCAAAGTGAAAGGAGACAAGCTTTCCAGGCCCCATTATCTTTAAATCATATCCTCCGCTTTATACCATATTATATTGAGTGAACTGAATCTCAACGAATCTAACAGTTGTAAAAGGTTCGCTTTGCTCCTTATCTTCTGTTCGAGTAGAAATATCAGGAGCGCTCAAACCATTCAAGTTACCAAAAACCATTAACTTGGTAGACAAGCGGTCATATGGTAGGAAGTGATAAGACAATGGATTGAACTTATCAAAATCTCGGCAAGATGTTCAGCCGCTTGCATGCACAGCTTCTCCGTGGTCCTCCGAAATAATATTAGAAGACATCCAGCTAAGTATAAATGGACCTAAGAGCTTTAGAAGGCAACTTACGCTGCACACGTCATGTTCAAGATAGAAAGCTCAGGAAGGCTCAAACCATTGCAAACCAATCCACCGACAATACCAAACCCAAACCTATAACCTTGAAAAATATCGTCACACGATATCCAAGTTTCAAAATGTAGCTGTAAGGCACAGAGACTCTCAGAAGGAAAAAGGTTCAGAGACTTACGCTATCCTTCTTGGCAAGATGTTCACCCGCTTGCATGCGGAGCTTCTCCACGGTCATAAACCCCATCATCAGGCCCGTCCTGCTAAACGAGTCCAGGAAATTAGGCAGCCCGCATGATGGCGGCAAGAAATTCCGAACCATCATATCCAAGCACTCAGGAACAAAGCTGCCATTTGCAGTCGACAAATTCACAACGATAGCCAGAAGCGCCTCCACCACCTCTACACTGTAACCCCACACGCTCATTCCCAGCAAGTAGCTTAACAAACCCTGGTGCGCTCTCTCGTCCATGTAAGACACCGTCTGCGATAACGCCATAAGACGAATCGAAAGAGCAGGGGCGCTAGCAGGATCATTCAGCCTAGGGTCCCGCAGGTCATTCAATAGCTTGTTGTAATGCCCCCTGTCTCCACCGCTCGTTACCGACGTGAGCGCTTTTATCACCCACGACCTCGCCACCGCTATCAAATCCTCGTCCGTCACCTCCTCGTCTCCAAGTGCGAGACCCATGGTAATAATCTACCACCTACAACGAACAAGTTTACGAGAACGTTAATCGCACATGCCTACTTTGCACCATCACCAAAACTTCGCGAAAAGAAGCTCCGAGAACGAAGAGCCACCAAAACCTCGCGAAAAGAAGCTCCGAGAACAAAGAGCCTCCTCGCTGAAGAGAGGGGACTCAAACCACTTGTAGGGTTTGCCCTAACCCTAACCCTAGGGGCAGACAGCAGCCGCCTCTCCTCGGCACTAGGCGCTCCTCGTTTTCGAGGATGTGCCTGCTGCCCGACAGCACCCCTGCCCGCCCAGGTCAGTTAACAAAAACTCTGCCACCCGAAAATCGCTGCCCAGCTCACCAAACCCTGCCCGAAAATATCCGCCCTGATAACATATGAAAATTAATGAAACATCAAAGCCTAATGGACGGTGAATACTTTGTGGTGTTCATTCTTTGCCACACTACCGGTTCTTCCCAATCATAGGTGTGTGGCAAAGAATGAACACCACAAAGTGTTCACCGTCCATTAGGCTTTGATGTTTCATTAATTTTCATATGTTATTAGGGCGGATATTTTCGGGCAGGGTTTGGTGAGCTAGGCAGCGATTTTCGGGTGGCAGAGTTTTTGTTAACTGACCTGGGCGGGCATGGGTGTTGTCGGGCAGCATGCACATCCTCGAAAATGAGGAGCGCCTAGTGCCGAGGCGGGGCGGGGGGGCTGGGCAGATGTGATCTAGCCCTTGCCCTCAAAATGGGGCCTCCGCCTCTGCCCCGTACCTGCCCGCCTGCCCTGCCTCGTGGAGAGCACTGGAGCAGAGTTTCCAAGTCCAACCGGGGACACGTTAACATCTTCCGGGATTTCTTTATTAATTTGAGATTTTTTTTAAACTTGAAAAAATGATAGGTAACTTTCTTAAAGTCTTGAATTTCAACCGGTTATTTCTCAAACTCAATCAAATCATTTTTAAACCATATGTTGCTCACATTCACCTCACCTTCAAGGTCCAAAAGCCAATATATATGTCCACTTTCACTTTCACTTTCACTTAGTAAATAAGTATTTTATTGGAATTCTATTTCCATAATGCATTGTTCATTAGACTCTTAACCCTTGATTGGTCAAGGACTTTCTTGAATTATTAGTTTGATGAAGAACCATTACTTCTTGTTTTAATTTCTTTACTCTTTGCTATAAGCAAGGTTATTACCACATTATTGATGATTCAATTTGCATGATTTGTTGTGTTTCATTGGAATTATGAGGGTTTAGGGTCTAACATTTATAACCTATAGCCCATCCTTATAGCCCATGTGATAGGAAATTTTGAGATGAATATAGATATACCGAGCATATTATTCCAAGAAGTTTGTTTAGGGTGGATAAATACTTTATTTCTCAATAAAAATTACAACAACAACAACAACAACATGATGTAACTCCAAATTATAACCCAACACTAATAGGACTATTTGGTATAACTTCAAGAGTAAATGGCTTCAATGTAATATTTACTAAAATAGAATACATTAAATTAACATTAAAACCAATTCTATAACCGTATGCCTAGGATAATAACTCGTTAAATCTATGTGAATGAGGAGATTTGTGGATTTACAACAAACTGTCTCAAAGTGATGGACACATATTTATAATCTACTTATAATTACATAAATTTCAACCAGTAGAGATGTGTCATATTCAACTCTTGGTTTTTTGGTTTCTTAGAAAAACCAACTCAAAATCGCAACTTACATTTGGAAAGTTCATGAACACATACTCCCCACGACAAGGGTTAAGGAGAGCAACTATATCATCAGCAAACTAGCAAAGCTTTTGGTCACATGTTCCTTGATATTACCAAGCGGTTGGTAGTCGCAAGAATGCTATGTCCTAGTACCATCTTGCACGTGTGGTCAACTCTAGCTAGGTGTCCAATCAAGGCTGGATGTTGGCTTGTTTTAAAGATAACTTTGCATCAACAGTCACATGCAACTTGACTTCACACTTGAAGAGTGAGATACTAGCACCATATTTGACAAGTTTGGATCGGCTACCAAACTTTGCCCCGTTTCAAATACCACCCCTAGGTCTCTTCTCACATGACAATGCCAATAAAAATAGATTAGAACCAAGCATTGGTCACAGTTAACTCTCTCCCTTACAAGAATTGGAAAATGTGCCATGATCGACGTTTTTCTTTGTTTGCAATTTTCAATTTCTTACCCCACCCTTGAAGGTGGCCCCTTCATTGAACTCGTGAAATGTATTATGAGGACCAAAAGGAAACTTCAAAGTCCATTCGTTGAAATGAAACAAAGTCAACACCTCGACACCCTTTATGAGGCCTTATTCATTTTCGGTGCCCGTACTTGTACATTATTGGGATTTGTTGTGGTCTTGGTACTTCTAGATTGTGTAGAATAGTCATACGCACTATGGAACACACGAATCAAAGTGTTGCTTTCTCCTCATCGATTTGCATATCATCCAATCAAATTTCATACTAAAAACGCCAACATAAGTGGTAGAAAAACATAAAATGGTGAATGACCACTACCAGTGCACTAGACTAGGAGAAGAAAAGTTCTTGTGTGGACCCAAAACGGCTAATTCTAACATAACAACAACAAGCATCCATGATAGTAGGACCTCACCTTGTGATTCCACCAATCAAACACAAGCATGTCTAAGTTTTCAACCTCTTGTTTTGTTAATGCCATGCATGCATTTCACTACTGTGCATAGCCACACGTGTCACAAACACTTGAGTTGTCCATAGACCTTTACTTCCCAAGCAACCCATGTTGGGTTGATGGATGGTTTCTTCCCTACATATTAGCCCCATCTAACTTGTTTATCCACAGCAAATAAATAAATTAATAACTATAATTATCAAGCCAACCTATATATCTACCCATAGATACGCGAGCCATGCAATTTCGGGATGATTGAAATGCAATAAAAAAATGTCAAAGTGGGAAGTGGTCATGTTTTTGTTGTGTTGGGATCTCATGTGAGGGTGTTGACTCCGATCAATGGTCACTACTCCAATGCAAACACCAACAACACCAATGAACACCGATGACATAATATTGAATACGAGAATATTCTATGGAATAATGTCAATCCCACAAAACACTATTATGGATTTGAATAATGTTATGGGTGTTTATTTTGGTTAAAAATAATTATTTGATGGTCATGTAAAAATGGCCTTTGTGCTCACATCGATTGTTTAGTTAACATTCGAGAACTCTCTAATTTTTGAGGAATTCTTTGCATTCAAATGGTTAGAAATATGCGACAATTTACACACTTCAAATGCAAGGTGGCTAGGTTTTTGTGGTTTGCACATTTTATGTTGAGAATGTGTGGAGGTGATCAATTTTTGAGTTGTTCCCTTCTAGAGTATCACACAATGTAATGTAATATAACTAGAATTGTTAAGGAATATTCTAACTACATGTGCCAATGTGTAAGCAGAGCAAGATGAGAGCTAGACAACTCTCAGTTGAAGATGAATGGATAGGAGTAAGACAACTCCAGATTGACAACATGTGCACTGGAGTTAGACAGCTCCGCATTTAGTGCATTGGAACTAGACCATTCCAATTGAGAACATGTGCACGTGAGTTAGACAACTCTCGATGAGGTGCACAGGAGTTAGACCACTCCATATTTGGAAAGATGAATGTTATTCATTGGAGTTAGACAACTCTCAATGAATAGATAAAGCTAGTTGGAATTAGACAGTTCCAACTAGAAGATTGAATGAATGAATTAGTTGGAATTAGATAGTTCCAACTGGTATAAATGATGGATGTATTTAGTTGGAATTAGACAGTTCCAACTAGAAAAAAGAATGGATGAATCCAATTGGAATTAGACAGTTCCAATTGGAAGAATGGAATTGAGATAAGAGATGAAAGAAGGTTCTAGAAGAACCAAAGATAGAAGATTCATAGTAGAATTAGAAGATAGAGCTATGAATAGAATACTTTTACTATATGTAAAGATAGAAAGTAAAAGTAGTGCCTTTGGCATAAGAGGAAGCTCGGGGGAGGAGAGAGGGGGTTTTTTTTTTGGATTGTTAGCTCTCTCTCCTATGGTCGGGTGGTAGAGCTTCTTTGACCAAAACTTATTTGGTCTCGGATTGTACTTAGAGATTTGTACAAAGAAATAAATTGTGTTTAGTTCAATTCTTTACTTTGAGATATTGTTGTCGTGAAACAATTACCAACCGGTGAGAGGTTCGTAACACACAAGCATTTTGCTCATTTTACAAGTGAATTTAAGTGATTAAATGTCTATCTCTAGGAGATAACACATGGCAATTTCTTGTGCATCCCTTCCTTTGATTGTTATAATCTACATATCCAAAGGGCTATCTAAGCCCAATTGTTGCTTTGATATAGCTCATCTTCCATTTTTCAAGATCCCACTGGTAAATCCCATTTTAACCTCCAAATTTGTCCATGAAAATTGCACGTCCAACATTGAGTGAAATGCACTCAAAACAACCTTCTCATAGCCTTGGGGTGTTAGGGGTTCAAAGGACAACAACAACCATATGGTGTTTGGAAGTGTACCTATTTTATTTTTGATGTTATAACCAAAAATTACTCATTTCCAACAAATACTTCAGATGTAGATTTGCTAGGTCCACTGATCCTATGGTTCCCAAGAAGTTACCACTCTCACTTTACATGCCCTCAAGTGAAAACAACCAAACTCGGGACTAAACTCCAGTGATGAGGCCAAGAATAGGAGGAAAATCCTTTGAGCACGTGTTTAACGTACATGTGCATGATTCGATTTCTAATCTTAAATATACACCTTCATTTGAGTGTGAATCAATGAACATACACCAAAAAGACACGTGTTGGATTGAGATTGGACTACATGCTCAAAATGTGTTAACTATTATAGAAGCAATAGTCAACATAATTGGGGGGGGGGGGACCTACGTGATCATTTAATGAGAAAGAAAATCTTCACTTTGACATTGAATAGGATATTCGTAAGAGGTCTAAAATTTACGATGAAAGTGGCTATAGGCACAATTTGGATTTTGCTTTACCACTTTGCATTTCACATCCTACATGGAGTGGGTGCAAAGAGAAAAAATATATGTTTAAGACCCGCTTACCCTATTTGCAGATCCTAAAATTTGAGGCAAGCTATATAAGAATAGAACTACATAGGAAACTCAAGACATTTTGTTGCATTTCAACCTCTATCTGACCTTTTAAGAATAATTGTATTCGAACTTGGAGTCTTTGAGCTCGAGGAGTGCTTCCCACTTCAATGACATCCGTTTACCAACTTGTAGTGGAAGTATGCCAATTTTTGAACGCTACATTGCTTATCCCAATTAGTGTGTGTTACTATTTGGAGTTACACTATGCAATAACATCTTATTTAGGAGATCAAATTTCACTAACGAAAATTCAATAGGTTGTTCAAACATTATAGAGCAAAAATCATTTTACTTTGTAAAATAGTACATTTTCCTAAAATAGTTTTAGCACTGCATAACTCCGAATAATAACACACACGAATTGGGATAATCAGTGTAACATGAGATCGAGATAGCCAAGTCGAAATCTACACACTTAACTTTTAAAGTTCACATTGATCTCTTCAATCCATCACTCAAGTTCGATGCAAGCTCGGTGGCATCTTTTAATAGCATGCATTTGAATACTCGACAAATCCAAACCTATGTTCGGGGAAAACCGACGGCTAGTTCATTATCAGCCGATGGATTTCTCCTCGTGGCCGGTCCAAATTTCCAACCATCGGATGGCAATCCGACTGTAATTTCAATCCTCCGGCAATTAGCCGATGGACCAGAAAATGTCCCGGAAATGTAGCCGATTCTTCTTGTGAGTTACTGGATTTCAACCGGAAGCATCCATAGCACTATTTGTCTGGGGCATCTAATGATGCACTTGAGGAAGTACCCTAAACCTTCAACTTTTTGAATTATGCAACCTTTCCATGACCAAATCCAATTGCTTCTATGAAGAATTGGGGGACCCTTGGCCTTCAAGCGGTGAAGGCATTGCTAGGTTCAATTCCTGCCAAGGATATTAACTCTTCAAATTTAAAGTTTTGAGCATGCCTTTCTTTTCACTTATCCAAGATTTTGTACTAAGAAATGATTTCTAATAACTTTTCATACATTTTTTAAACAATTAGTGCTGATATGAATTTCATTTAATCGAATATTGGCCAATGAAAATATGAAAATATAGGCAATTGGCCAATTGATTTTACAAAAGACCGGCTCTTGCCGATGTAAATTGGAAAAAAATCCGACCCTTCGTAGCAACTACCGGCAATTAGCCACTAAGGCTTCCAAAACTTCCCAAACTCCGATCCAAACACTCAAACCAGGTCAACATAATGAAACCGATATATTTTTAGTGAATTGTAAGTTCGTGCCCTTTCAATGGTTGCGATTGATCCTCTGACCGAAGAGTGGATTGAAAATGTAATCGATATATTCCAAGGTAAGTGGAACTAAACCCAGATGATTGAATAATCTTATGGATAAGATTCAGAAATAAATTATGTATGAATCTCATTAAAGTTTGACATAGCCATTATACCACAAGCGAAATGGAAACATGTTAATGCCTTTTGACCTCCCTTAGGGTTTGATATTGATTTGTGATTAGATTTGAGTGTTGATTGTAAATGATACATGCAACATAATTATTGCTGCTAATATAAATGGAACTTAACACATAAGATTGTCAACAAGGTTCTTCACTCTTGAACTTCTGCCAACTTTAAGTCAAGTGAGAGATAAAAGCTACACCGGTTATGATATCTAGTTTCACATGCATTATTTATAGTGTCACTTCAACTATTTTGAAGTGTATGATAGGTTACACTAATAATCAACAACTTCCCTATTAGTGTCACCTTGTGACACTTGACGTTCGAAGGCGCTGACTAATATCTTGGCACGAGAATGCTCAATTGTGTTATGAGGTGTATATGCCTATGTTACACAATGGTTTACAAGTTGACTAAAGTGTATACAAATGACACTTGGCCTTAGTGTATTTGAGAATATCTTCCTCTTGCATACTAAAATGTAAAAACATTCAACTTGTCATTAATATGCTCAATAATATCTTCTTGCATACTAAGAAACAAAACTATCATCTCAAGTATCTCAACGGGTTGCACTAAATGTCACGATGTAGATACTTTTTCACTTGAAGAAGTTATTTATGTTGATGAATGGAATTACATTCGCAATTAGCGGGCATGACACTTTGAGACCTCTAGGCATCTAGTTTAGGCCTTCGCAAATAGTGTACATGACACTAAATACCATAAACAATGTCGTGCCCCAAAACTCAGTCAAAATTTAGTCTCAAAGTGTATTGTAATTGTTGTTCGTTTTTCAAATCATTTGGGAGTCAATTCAACAAGGTCTGCAATGTCTAATAGCCTCCCCACACCTACTGGTGGCGAGGCCAGTCGACGACTCCCACCAGCAGGGTTGAGCTTTTAAAGAGCTTTACAACAATGGCAGTTGTAATGTAACTACACCTAGTTGTCATCCTACGACGACGAGGCGTCCTCAACGACGAGGCTAATTGACAATGTGATATCTAATGTATACCATGATGACGAGGTTGGGTTTATGGACATCTAGTCATCGATGGTAGTGTCATTATAAGGTAACTACCAATATTGATGGAGGATGGAATATTCTAACCACATGTGCCAATGTGTAAGCAGAGGATGATGGGAGCTAGACAACTCCTAGTTGAAGATGGATGGATTGGAGTTAGACAACTCCAAATTGACAACATGTGCACTGGGGTTAGACAGCTCCGCATATAGTGCATTGGAATTAGACCATTCCATATTGAGAACATGTGCACATGAGTTAAACAACTCTCGATGAGGTGCACTGGAGTTGGACCACTCCAAAATTGGAAAGATGAATGGTATTCATTGGAGTTAGACAACTCTTAATGAATAGATAGATCTAGTTGGAATTAGACAATTCCAACTAGAAGAATGGATGAATCCAATTGGAATTAGACAGTTCCAATTGGAAGAATGAGATTGCGATAAGAGATGGAAGAAAGTTCTAGAAGAACCAAAGAAAGAAGATTCATAGTAGAACTAAAAGATAGAGCTATGAATATGATACTTTTACTATATGTAAAGATAGAAAGTAAAAGTAGTGCTTCGGCATAAGAAGAAGCTCGGGGGAGGAGAGAGCACCTTTTGTCTCTCTCCTATGGTCGGGTGGTTGAGCTTAAACCAAGACCTACTTGGTCTATGATTGTTTTGATTGATACGTGTTAGTGTGGAAGTTGGTGATAAACCGGTGAGAGGTTTGTTACAACAGTGATTGGTCGCATTGGTCCTGCCACTTGCACGTTCGCTGATGCGCAATGTAACTCACCATTGTTGGATAATTTCAAGCGAAATAATTCCGCACTACTAGATAATTTCGAGCGAGATAATTCACTACGTTTTCACCTTCGCAATGAGCGAGTTTACATATAGGCCACAAATTCATATCTCTCTATAACTACACTAAATATGATATTTAGGCAAAGCTTACTATTTGGAATTACACAATGCTATATTTATTTATTGTACATCTCATATTTGATCAACAAATGTTAAATTGGTAGTTTGGACATTATAAAACATTGACATTTTTACTTGGTAAAAACTTATTTCATTAGTAATAGGATATAGCACCGTGTAAATCCAAATAGTAAGTCACACTAAATATCAAATTTTGACTAATTGTCCATGGAGATTTTTTTGGGCATAATTGGTTAAAATTCTATTCTTTCCAAGTCCTATTGGTTACATGTTGCGTGAACTTTTGGGGTTTTCTTTATTAATTTGAGGTATATTCTCTATATTCCTTTAGAACACTTGATAAGTTTTGTGAGGTCTTGTTCAACCAGGTTATTTCTCAAACTCACCGGTTCATCTTTGTAACTTAAGGTACAAAAGTCTCGTGAAGTCTCGAACTTCAACCGGGTCATTTCTCAAACTCACTGGTGCATCTTTGTAACTTTAGGTACCAAATTCTCCTGCAGTCTCAAACTACAACCGAATTAATTCTCAAAATCAAGCAGTTCATGTGGAAGTAACCGCCAATTCTCCCCAGTTCTTGCCCACACTTACTAGCGGCAGTGAATGGAGTTCGCCCGTTCACTGCTGCCCACCACCAGTATGTGTGGGCGGCCTATAAGTCACTGGATACAAACACACTTACACCCATCCAAGGCTAGGGATATGTGGTGTCTATGTGCATAAACTCATCCATTGGGAAGGTGAAAATGTAGCTTGAAAAATGATAGAAGTCATTGACTCCAGAAGTAGCATCAAGAACCCAGATAAGTCAAGTGGGATTCAATTGGAATGAATTGGCCCTCAACCTGGAGGGACTTGTTTTTTCCTAGAACCCCTTCATCCATGATGAATGAGTCTACATAAAAACATCACACCACAAACCCACAGCCTCATTCAACCTCGAAACACTGAGATATCAGGTTTACAGCCAATTCCTCACATTGCTGAATTTCAAAGTGATTGTTTACATTACCGAGTTCTGAAAGATAACTATACATCCACCCTGTTGCTCCATGAACATCAAATTGAGACTCAGTGCAAAGAGACCCTCAATTCCGAAGTCCAAGTTCTTCATTTTTTGCAATAACTGGAGGATCATGGAGCCTCTCAAGGAGTCAGGGTTATTGAATAAGGAATCCATAAATATCTTCCATCCGTATAATCAACAGAATGTTGACTTAGAAACTGATGTGCCCATTTACCTGCAGTGCAATTACTAACCTATTTTAAAGAATGGTGTAGAAGAACTGAACATTACTCAGTCATTGCTAATGAGTGGAGTTGAGTGATTATGCCTCTCTTGCTAAGTGTAAAGCCACAACTCTGCCACAATTTCACATAACTTGGTCAAAACTTGTTAAAATCTTGCCCCTAATCTTTCCAAGCTCGCAATCTGTGCAGCGGGATCTTTGACATATCAAGAGAACTGATTTGTGGGAAACACAATTTAAGGGTGCATGCTCTCACTCACTTCAATCATTCTTAACCCCGTTTACTTTACCATCTCCACAAGAAATATAAAGCTCTCAGGATTCCGAATAGCAGAAGCAATATAAGCAACAGAATATTCATGTAAACCCAATTCTGAGTTGGGTGTCCAAGTGACAGGAGCAAAGCCAAGAGGCATACAAGGTGAGGTATAAATGTTGGATCATATATCAGATCAGCTCCCAAGCTGTAGGTCACATGACAGGTACAAAGAATTACTTCACTGCATAGACACTGGAGATAGTCTGCCAAGAAAAATGTGAACTCAAACCAAAACTCTGTGCAGAGTACAAATCTGAACTCATAATTAGATTTCCTGTAAATGAGAAACTCTGTTATTATACTAAGTCACACAAGTGCTAAAAATAGTGTTGGATCTGCAACTGGGCTCTCAGCACTTCTACATTCAAATGGGGTCTGTAGTCAACAAGTTAAAGAAAAGACATCCAGAGTAGCTTTCATGACATTTGAATCCAGAGTTTGTGGATCCCTTTCAGAAAGTGTTCCCCAAGGTAGTTGCTGGCATATCAGCAGCATTTGCCAGCCTCCTCCAATTAGAAGGAAAAAGGATAAATAGCAAACATGTTTACAATAGTATATTCCACCAGGAATGTAATTAAAAAACTGTCTTTACAGAACAATAGCAATTCATATTCAGCTCCCTTTCTTGTAGAACTGCAGGGTATTGCTACATGCAAGGATAAGAGTTATAAGGACAATGGCCTACATCAAATTATGTAAGTCCAGAAAAGCAAAGATCAAGAAGAAAAGTTAGGAGATTGCATGCACCCTAAGTCCCTACCCTAGTTGAGGTGTGGAGTGGCTCTTGACTGCAATCATCTTGCTCTGCCCCCTTGACCTTCACCCCATTGATTGATAGGCTGTGCGCCTCATATTGGCTAATATGGCAAGGGAACCATCTGACAATTTCACCTACCACATGCGAGAAGAAACACTATTAGATCTTCAAATAGTGGCACATCACCTCTTCATGTACAGCAAATTCATAGCACTTTCCAAGTCAACCTGTCTTCAGGAAGTACTCTATAGATTAGAACCACAACTTTTCATTCCCCCAAATTTACCATCAGCAAGTAAGTACTACATTAAAATAATGAATATAGGTAAATTAGTCGGTATAGTCCATAAACTATACCTTGAGACCAATTTCTGCACATACCCTTCAAATCAAAACTGCAGAGCACTACCCAAAACATTGCAACTCACGTTGTACTACCTCACCAGTTATAATAATGCATTGGTTGTATAATATACTTTGGCTGTATACATGACCTTTCAGAGCAAGTCCTAGTTATCACCAGATTTAATATCTTGGGAGCCACCAAGGCAGGCAAGTTTAATGCCAACCATTCCGGCCCCAGCACCCACCTGTATACATATTGAAGTAGAAAGCAGTTTCACTCTCTGGATTATAAAGTTTCTACATAGAAAAAAAATCGACATCAAGGCTGGAAACTATATATCAAGATCTTTTTGAGGCTACTCAAGATCTTACTGCACGTCTAGAACAAGAGACCTTATCCATCAACTTAAGAGCGCTCTGACAGAAGAAGGTATGGACAATTCCCTTGCATTTTCACAGTCTAGCACACCCTAGCAATGCTGGATGTATCATAGAACACTACATCTGATTCCCATACAGAAATGGACAGAGTACTAAGCCTTCCTTTTCTGAAGATAGCCACTACTTTCTACTGATATTTTGACAACCCTAACTGGCTTGAACCCTCATACCATAGACAATTATCCAACTACAAGGTTCAGAATTCCATGCTTCTTTGTAGAATATATGACCACAAGTATAGAAGTTTTAACAAATAAAGTGTAGTGCAAAATAATTGGTAGGGGAAAATATTCATACACGGGTGATCAAACATATCCTGTGTCACCTTCAAGCATATTGAGAGCTCACCAGAATCTTCTGATTCTTTCATGGCGCGTGTCTTCAACGCTAGATGAGCCCTTGCTTTGGCAGGCATCCTGTATGAGAAGCTTTTGTAGCTCCTAAGTGGAATTTCAGGGCCCTCCTGTTGAAGACAGTGACGTGATGTTAAGTTTGAAACCTCCAAATAAATGTGAACATGAAAAACACAGAAACTATCCAAGACTCGAAACTTGGCACTTGACATGAAACACATACTCACTAATGGTAACACACAGAAGAGGAAATTAGTGCCAATCTTTGCATTAATTAAAAGTGACAAAACCTACGAGGTCACCTGTAAAGGAAGCAAGTAGATAGTATGAGGTTCATGCAAGTTATCCAGAACCTCCTCACCGTCATATTCTGCGGCCAGTATGAATTGCTTTAATAACCGCCTCAGATACAGCCAACCTGGTGAATATCTCTTGAAGGTCTTTGCATCCACTACAAAATATGGGCGAGTCTCAGTAGATTTCTCACCAGAAACCAACCCAACCTAGCACACCTTGTCAAATGTGGGATGTACATTATTTGGAGTTTTCTTGTACAACCACTAAAGGAGAGAAAGAGATATCAAATTCATCACTTGTGCACACTTGTAGCATGTATATCATACATGGATAGACAAAATACTCCAAGAATATGAAATCACTGAATTCTAGCTCTATCATCATGGTGTGCTACTCTGAAGGAACTCACACCCACCCTTGTTGCCCGCATAATTTCTAAAACTGCAAGCGCATGATAATCCAGCCAAGGGTGCTCGGAACAAAACAATTCAGGATCCAGAATATACAGAAATGCTGTATGGCTTCCCCACATTTTTCTTGTGAAATTCGAGTTGTGCACATACAAACCGCCATTTTCTAAAAAAATAAGTAAATCATCAACAAATGGGAAAGCTATGTGTACCTCATCATTGAGAAACTTCTCCGGAAAGAAGGTCTGGGCATCGATCACAGAAAGGACACCACCTCCCAACTTCCTGCAACAAACGAGATTGAAATTCAGTTAACACGTTCACCATTGCAATATATAGCATGTGGAGACTACCAGACATTGTTATCCAGATGAAGATAGCAAAGATGGATTTTGGCCACAATTGCTGAATTAATTATTTCACTTATATATATATATATAAGTGAAATAATTAATTCAGCAATTTGTGACAGCCTCCAATTTGTGACATCCTCTCTCTTCCAGCATACTCCAAAACCACATTCCGCAAAAGTAATATGACAGAAATAATGAGATCACTCAAGAACTGCACACATTGCCCAGGTTGCATGAGCTCAAAATTACTAGACAGCACCACAATGATTGCATACTCTACCCTCAAAAACACATACACACTTTGAGTTACTAAGACTAGAAATCCTTTCCACTCTGCACCTCCCGGGATACTTTGCCACACAAAAGGATCCCACTGTGACTGAAACAATCGCATGATCAGATGAGGAACCAGGAACACCATAGAATGTTGGACTCAACCCAGCAAGCCATTGGGTAGATGTCTGAATCAGGGTTCTTAAATGATGACATCGGGGCAGTGAAAATCCTTAAAACTAGAACACAGGAAAGCTGTGCGAAAACTGTGAGACAAACCCAGAATGCAAATTCTCATGTACACAACAGCAAAGTTGATGCATATTTTTTACCTGGCAAAAGTATCAACATCCGAAGATGACTCCATGGTCCGAAAGGCAGCCACCAACGCCCCGCCATCCTTCACCTCCATCTCCTCTGCCCACAGAATATTGGCAAACAAATGCTTTCAATGTCGATGATTTCAATGTTGCTACCATCTGCCCCGCAATTGCAACAACAATAGTTCGAGACCGGGTTTTACAGTTTAGGGTTTAATCTCCCTGGTTACTTGGCTGGTTGGGAGGTATCATCAAAGCATCGCATCCTTAAGTACAGTTATAATGACAAACATTGCTTTCGGTCTTCTCATGATGAATAATATAGATGTGAGAACTGTGAGAACTCGTCACACTCACAAATCTCATCGTTTTCATGGTAAACTTTGTATGATTACATGAGTTTACATATATGCAACCATAACTGCAACAAATAATGGTTGAAGGTCATGAGTAGGGTTTAGGGTTTAGGGTCCATGATACGTCATCTGGTTAAGAGGCACCATCAAAGGATCACGTCCATACGGTTAATTCGACAAACGTTGCTTTCAGTCTCCTCATGATGAACATAGAATTGAAAACTTTTGAGAACTTATCATAATCACCAATCTCAAGCTTTTGATGGTAACTTTGCTTTCAATATGAGTCTCTATAGAATATGGATTTGGGGAAAGTTGCAATAGAATATTGGTCATATGGAACTTAAACACTTGACAAATTTAACCCTTGGGGTTTCGCATAAGTACATAGTTAGACCGTTCACGATGAACACCTTTGTTGGATAGCTATTAACCAATAATACACGGGTAATCGAGTCTAGCATTCGGAATGGAAAGAGGTTTTTGTTGAATGTTACATTACGGTTTTGTTTTGAAATATGATCATTGTGTAAGGCGAAGGTGAGGGGGCCAACAAGCCAATGAAGTCGAGTGTCTTTGGAGGAACAAGGGAGCGGATTTAAGGTAGACGTGCCTAAATCCAACATAGCATTGGACACCTACATTTGAGTGGTACGTGGTCAGGTGTGTGGGCCTAAGAACATACATCCAAAAATACGTACGTTTAGGACTAAGTGCTCACAATGTGATAACCATTACATGCTCAAGTGTTAACATGATTGGGGGGACCTACCTGACCACTTAATGAGCATGATAAACTTCACTTTGATAGCGAATTAGATATTCATATGAGTAGTATTCTATTGCAACTTATCTAAATGGTTGTGAACACAATCTAAATATGCTAATCATCTCGCACTAACTGCATAGTTCCTATCCTACAAGAAGTGGATGCAAAGAGGAAAAAACATCCAAATAACATGTGTCTACCCTTATGAATAGTTAGGGTACACAAATCATCAAATACGGAGCGGGGGAAGAGGATAACGTAGCATAGTAATCGAGGAAGCAAGGCATGTAAAATTGATGGTGGGTACAATGGATGGACTCGATATTTGGGACAAACTAATTTGGGAGCTCGGAGAACAAGTTTGTCGCATGGTTTGTGTGTGTGTGTGTGTGTGTGTGTTGGGGGAGGGTGTGATGGTATATTCGAATGGGGTGGTGGGGATTGGAAAGAGGTTAGGAGGAGAGAAAGGTCAACCATAGTGGTGGGTGGACATGATGGTTAGTGAGTTTGGATTACAATGTTTAGCCAACCAAACAAACAAAGTGCATAGCTTGGGGTGTGGAGGTTAGGGTAGGGGTTTTCGTGCATGTCCGCACCGTTTTGTAACTTCAATGCAAAACGGGAACACCAAATAGCGAAGGATAATATAATTGGATGCAAACTCTCTCAAAGAGGGACGAAACTGTGGGTTTTATCCTCCTCGGAGAAAATGTTCTCTTAAGAGTCTTTTAGCTTGTCGTCGTGTTTCGGAGCCGACTTTGAAATCTGGGTGGAATTTGTGGGGTTTCTTCTTTCTGTCTCTCAAACTTGGAGAAAATCTCGGGGTTTAAAATAGGATATGCACGTCAGACCATGTGTCTTAAATCCCGGATCAGTCCATCCATCGTGGTAGAACAAGCTAGAGAACCGGTTCTTAATAGCCCGACACTACATGAAATATTGTATATATTGTCACTTCGTTATTTGGAATTACAAGACTTTATATTAGTTACTGTTAATATTTTAAAACCAAATAAATAGGTCAAAGTTCTATAACGTCGAAACAACCGATTTGACCTTTGTTGACAAAAATTGAGATATACGACAAATAACTTCAGCATTAAGAAAACTTGGAGTGATTTTATATTGATTCTCATATTTCAAGATTTGAGACTAAATCCGTGGTTCCATTTGCTTTACTTTACGGTTAACTCTAATATCTTGGATGTGGGGCAAAGGATAGGGAGAGAACAAACTAGGCAATTAAGGGGAGATGAATTGTTTGATTGTGAGATACCATCTACGAGGGAGTTTAGGAGACGCATGAAGAGGGGGGGGGGGGGTATACTTTTGGTGCTTGCAAATGAAGATTGAATCATACTTGTGTGATTTGAAGGAGACATGATGTAAAACCAATGACAGGTATAGCATAACATGCTTAATGGATCGATTAAATACCGAACTTTAATGGAACGGTTTTTTAGAAGAACAAAAAAAAAGATGTTTCAAAAGTTGGTTTCACCGTACATTAGCATGACTCAAAAGTTCACGTTGTCCGAAGGCCAACACTTCGTTAAGAGGTTGTGTACAATATTTATCAACCTTAACATGGGAACTCCGTATAGAGGTGACTTGAAAGTCCAATATATCCGCCATGCTAAGTTTTCCACACATTTTACAAACAATTTGTTGATTTGTTTGCTTGTAGTAATTACGTAGATTCTAGTTGACTTGATGATGAATGAAACACAAACCACTTCAGACCTTGGACAATTCCCAAAATAATTATAGTTAACTATATATTTTTAATACATCTATGGAATAACTATAGTTAACTACAAAATTTTCAAACCAATTTGAAGAACAACTATAGGTAACTAGGAGAAAAAATTGAAGTATAGATTCAAGAACAAGTATAGTTACCTAGAAAATGTTAGACAACTATAACTATGTAGTTAACTATAGTTAACTACAAAAATTAAAATTCTAGAAAAATAATAGTCAATTGCAGTTATTAAATATGAACGTTAAGCCTTGTATTCGTCATGTGCCTCGATGTTGTTGTTGTCTTCATCATTGATGTTGTATTCCAGCATAGTTGGTCGCTTGGGAATAAAAGACTCTTATTGCGAGTTAAGCTTGACTACCTTAAATATGTCATAACTGAGTAAATGCTTGTTCATCTTCGGGAAAATATTGACCTCACTAACACGTTGGTGACACTACAACAAAATTCCGTGAACATGTTGCGCTCAACTTTTGTTAACTGTATATAACTATAGTTAACCATCTTTTTTGGTAGAACAAATTTAGAACAATTGTATTTAGTTACAATTTTGGGCATGTCAAATCGCAAACAACTATAGTTACAAAAGACAACTAGTTGACTAATAGTTGACTTAGTCGGTTAGTTGTCCAAGGTCTGCACCACTTTCAAAACAAATGAGAATTTCAATCATACAACCCTTGACGTACCAAAAGGGTCTCTATGTGCATTTAATTTGTGCTCACAACCTACAATGGCCTTACATGTAGAATTGTTCCAAAAGGTTTACATGAATGTCCTTGTTCTCTATGGTAAGTATCTCCAATTGTGTTTTATAGATATGTAACACTAGCCCTTCCTTGCAATTGCCCAAATATTAAGCATGGTTGTGAAGGAGGTGGATTTGGATACCATTTTGTTTGATAATGTGCGAGAACTTAATTGGGTCAATATAACATTACCGATTTATCCAAAATATAAAAATGAAAATCCATCGCTCGCAATATTATTTCTTGATAAAGTAAGACAAATTGAATAATATTGATATTTACCCCATCATTAATTCTTTAAGGAAAATCAATAAAAATGCGATGACATGTTGAAAAACAACCACATGCACAAACACAATCTTTGTATAGATTGGGTGCGGTCCCAACCCCAGCCCCCGGTGGCTCAATACAATAGCAATTTTGCACGTGTAGATAGATAGATAGATAGATAGATAGATAAAAACTCCAATCCTTTTATAGGACCGGCGTGAATAGAGTGTCTGTTCGTCTTGGCAAAGAACTATTGCCCTCTGGGCAATAGGACGTTGTTACAAGACTACTCCCCCCTTTCGGGAATAGACACTTTAGTAACTAGGAATAAGTAACCGTAGTACACATTAGTATTTTAAGCGGGCATTTTTATGTCTTGGTAGAGTATAAGTTGTGGTTTGTTCGTGTCCTTGGCACCAAGTCATGGTATCAAAGTTGGTTGGGTAAGGATGGTTATGTTATATTAAAACGGTCCGGGTTCGATTCACGCTAAATCCGTTTGAGCGTTTGGTGTGACATGCTATGACTTGGTGCTGCAAGTGAGTTAATCATAGGCAGGAAATTTGTGCCCACCAACCCGCTTCATCCTTCCTTCCTGAGCTATTGGTGACATCTTTCCTTATAACTAGTGGTCTATACCACTACCCCTCTTTTATTCAATTGGTATTGATTGGTTGTTCTCTATTCGTCTTTTGTGTAGAAGGATTGAGCTGGCATATTGTATAGCAATGGTGTTAATTTCTTTGAATGCATGGTTAATAGAGGTTGCGGATAATTTAAATGTTGTTTCTAGTTGTTCTTTTGACGGAACGTGTGTAGTGCCCCTAGCTCCAGCTGCGATGACTAGAAGTGGGTCCACTTTCCAACCTTGTTGAGTAATGTCATTAATTAGTGGTTGGTATTTGTGGATTTTGTTGTTTATTGTATCCTGGGAAAATCTGTCATTCGTGTATGTGAACTCAATGAGTTGTATAGTGAGATTATCTGTTGGGAGTAATGGTGGGGTACTTTGGTGTGTAGGTTCTCTTATATGTGGGGAGTTGTCGACTGGGTTTGGTGGTGGGCTGTTTTGGTAAGGGAGTCCTTTGATACATAATAAGTCCGGTTTGAGTCTGGCGTTACATTGGCATCTTGGTTGTCTACATGTGCAAGGTAGAAGCCATGGGGGTACCGTATTTTCTTGTGGGTTGTTATTGAACGTGCCTGCATTCATGAGGATATAGCATCTTGATTTTTGTGATGAGAGTAAAAGTTTTCTTATTTCCCATACTGCTTTGTTATGTCTTTTTACTCTAAGGGCATGTATATGGTGTCTGCACGTGCACTTTAACTTGGACTTATGGTATAGTACAAAGAAGTTGCAAACTCCAAAGTGAAAAATCAACTTTGATATAACACCGTTTATGGTATTTAGTGCCACATACACTATCTACAAAGGGCCTAAATTAGATGCCTACTAATCTCAAAGTGTCACGTCCACTGATTTACCAATATGACACTATTTGTGAACACAAGTAAATATTTTAAGTGAAAGAATGTTAACATTATGACATTTATCGTAGCACATTGGGATAGTTTAGCATACAAGGAGAAGATACTATTGAGCATACTAATGGCAAGTGTCACGTGTTTGAATTATAGTATGGAAGAGGAAAACATTCTTGAACGAACTAATGCCAAGTATCACTTGTGCACTCTTTTGGTTATCTTGTAGACCATTATGTAACATAGGCATACACCTCATGACACTATTGAACATACTCATGCCAAGATACCAACAAGCACACGTGAACGCCAAGTGTCATGATGTGACACGAATGGTGAAGTTGTTGATCAGTAGTGTGACCTAACATACACCTTGCAATAGAGTAAGTGACACTTATTACGCATGTGAAACTAAATACCATAAATGATTTAGAACCAAGTTATGTATGGAGTTTTTTAATATGATATTTAGTGTTTGATTATATTTAATGTTGTTACCACCCTGCCTTGCTTAACACTAATTTTCAATTCCTTGACAATTAGTGTTAGACATGAACGTGATGCTACCTTCTTGTGAAGAATGGATTTCATTGGACTTGTGATTTTAGGGATGGCGCCCCACCTTCCTACTCGTTAATTTCTCATTTGCCAAAGTCGATAGCATTATTTTCATATCCTTACTAACACTAAAATCAAACATGTAACTTCCGCATATTGTCATAGTTGATATTTAATGTTTGAGTTTACAATTAATGTTACTCACTTTCATAGGGTTATTGACATTTAGTGTATGTGTTCATATTTAGTGTATCAAACATTAAATATCATATTTAATGTAGTTTAGGGGTACATAGGCCTCTTCCGAGAAGGAAGATGAGTTTAACTAACAAGCACCTACGGCACATGATACACATATAACCAAGAGGAGGGATGGCTGGGGATTCGTGGCACTCACTAAAAATCATCCATCCAAGATATCGTGGATGAAGTGGCTCCAATAAAAAAAGCCCCCCTATGGGGTTGAGGGCCGATTCATTCGAATGTGACATCACTAGGCTAATTCGGGGCCTTTGACTCTATTTCCGGAATCAAATTTCCCAAAAATAGCCATTTAGATGATTCATGTGTTTTTTTCATCCACACGGATGATTTTTAGTGAGTGCCACGAATCCCCGGCCGAGGAGGGATTGGCTTCTACGTCTCCCTCAACTTCCACCCGCTTCCCTCCTCTTCTTCCTCCTCCAAAAATATTATTATTATTAATAATAAAAATCTTAAAAAAATCTCATGTACTTACGAGGGGTTCAATGTGTGTCATCAAAGGCCAATCAATAGTTGGTGGCGTCCTTGCCCCATGTGTTCCTCCTCCTCGTGCTTGAATACTTGCAAGCAAGGTACGCCCTTACGCGGCCACTTCCCAACTCCATGTCTAATTTTGGTTTGGGGTCGGGTGGACTTTTCATTGGAAACGTTTGCAATGATGTGTGTGGATGACTATGAAATCAAATTTTTATGAATGAGAAACTTAGAAGGAAAAATTAAACAAAAATTGTATACGTATTAACAGTAATCTGGAGAATGGACTAGTGAACCAAGACTACATGCCCTCATAACACCCACCCTTGATATACACAATATTAACAAACAAAATTGATTATCTCCCTCCCCCCCCCCCCCCACAAGGTCTATATTGCCCTTTTCATTTGCCATTATAGGGACCCACCTCCAACATGAAGTAGTAGCCTTGTCCCATGTTCAAGTATGAGCTCGCCACCATAATCATGGTGAAGCGTCTCTCTCTCTCTCTCTATAACCCCGAGGTAAATTTACTTTAGGGTTATGTTGGAGTTACCTAACGAATATCAACCATAGATTGGGATATTTACATCAATGGCCGTGAATAATTACCTAATCATATATTAAGAGAAAGAGGCAATGAGAGCCTCCTTTCGCAGGTTAAGCCGCATGTGGTAGTTTACCCTAAGTAACTTCCGGGTTTAGTAAGATTTGTGCAAACTAAAAGTTTTGGTGGAAAGTGTGTGTGACTTACCTCTATTTCTGGCCGCATAGGGTTCAAATGGCTAAGGAACATGTAGAATACTCTATGGCAATATAGGTATTCAATGATGCAAAATGTATGATTATGCTGTAAATAATTGTGTGACATAGATAACAATTGGGTTTCTGTTGTTATTCACCTCGTGTACATTACTAACCCTCTCTTTGGATTTGGTTGGTGGCATGGGCATAGGTGAGGCAGACCCTTCACAAATTTGACAACATACTTAGGTTTTGCATTTCATCTTTGATTAAGAATAGTATGTGCATTATGCTTGTGTATTCCATAAATATGAGGAATGCATAACATAATTTAGCTTATGATAGAACTTTGAAGTATTGTTGAGTATGTCTTATACATTTTTGAATTTGATTTGGTAAACTATGGATATGAGGTATTTTGTTTCTACCTAAGTGATATAGAGGGTAAAATTTTAGGTAGTGTAGACTACTTAAATGATGTAACACCTTCTTAGATACATGCAATGAGGAAACAATGTCTATGGTAAGAGGACATTAATGCAAAAAGTATTGTCATGATGCTTGCTCCCACCGACCCTCCCAGGTTTCAAAAGGTACATTGATATATAGAAGAATGGCTTGGCCTCTAAATCAGAGGATGTTGTATGAACAAACTAAGCTTGAAAGTAAGCATAGAATGGATCAAGAAAAAACTAGCTCTCTCTCTCTCTCTCTCTCTCTCTCTCTCTCTCTCGATGTTTTCATATTAATGTGATAAATGTCTCCATTGCATACATAGATACAAAGCATTAAATAAATAGGCTTTTATTATGTATATGTCCCAATGTGAAAGTCATTGAACTATTATTTCTCCATATGATGTAACTCATAATAATCTAGTCTTATTGCACATGTCATTTGGATGAAATAACACATCTATTGCAAATTTGTTCTCTAAGTTTTAGGACCCCCTTTTGCACATGAACATTACTTCAATTTTCATGACAACCTTCTTAAATCTTCGAGCTAGACAAAAACAACACCACTCCTCTATGTACACTATGTACACTAACGCCTCAAATAATACCCCTTTTTTTTTTATCTCGATGTCAGTTTGTACATGGTATGAAGACTCCACCCCTAGGATGTCGCCTATCAATCAAATCAAGAATTGTTAAAATTCTTGTAGCAAATGCGAATCATGAATATTGTCATTTCAATGTTCATAAATGATGTTGAGATGCAAAAGTTGTAAGAGGTCAAACCAAAGGCACTCATTAGTATCATGTAAACGATCACATAGCTAACCCCCCGCCATTGAGCGCGGTTGATTAAGAGTCTAGCTAAAGGTGAACGGGATGATAATGTTTTCCAACATGGCACCGTTCAAATACTAGCCCTAAAAGCAAGAGGCTCCAAAATCCCATGTCAAAAGTGTCCCAAGTTGGCTCCGAGTGTAAAGTGGTCATTGTCACGTGGTGTTGAAATATGAAAGGGCACACCCATTCTAACATATTCCCAACTTGGCCAATGTTGGAGATTGGGGAAGTTGTTTTCTTTGTTGTGGTTGAGTAGTTGCTACCCACGAGCACATCTTGTTCTTGAAGTCCGTGGCTATGCTTCCCTAAAACCTTCGTGTTCATGAACTTTCAAACTTGCCAAGTCGTAAGCTTAAAAGCAATGCTTGCCATAGGTCACTACCCCATTCGACATTAGTTTCTCCAAATAAAGGAACGCCGAAATATGTAAATTTTCTTTGTTGGAATCAACTCCCATGTTGTCCAATCTTACTACAATATCGTGTTCACTTCTTTCCTTGATTCAAGCTCAATTCGATTCTTTTTATGCTAAGAGAAAATAAATAAATAAATAATGTACATATATATATTTATATATATTTATAAAGCTTACTTGAAAAGTTTCAACAACACCACTTCGTAAGTTAGACAATTGTGAGTTTGACCCATGTTTTATACTCCAAGTGATTGGCAAGCACATTGTTGTTGTTGTTGTCATTGTTGTTGTTACTTGTTTGTTGATTGGATGTGTTGAATGTTGCAATGTAATGTCCAACACAATGGCCGCATTCAAGTTGGGTCATTGGCTTGTGGGCGAAGAAGCTCTCCATTCATGTAGTAAGTATGCTCACACTAGTGTTGGACTCGCATCCTTAAAAAATAAAAATAAATTACAAATTTGGTTTCTATAATGAGGATTTCAAATCCTTGATAGTAGTGGGGTATGGATATTTGAAAGCAATTGTGTTTTTGATACCATTAGGGTCTATATACAATGCAAGTATCACCCTACCTATGTCAATATGGTTTAGTATGGTTACACTGACGCAATTGATATATCAAATATGAAACAATTTTGCGACCTTGACATATCCACCACCATTTTTAATACCCACATGGAAGTTCTTTGATATCATTGTTGATGTTGATTATGGGTATCGTACATTCACCTACACATCGACACAAACATTGATTTATATTGTGCCCACACTAGGACCAACAACTCGCCCACAACAATGAGAGAGCTTCCATCTTGATAGGGAAGTTCATGTCATAATATGCAGTGAAGTTAATGAACAAAACTGCAATACATTACATGCAGTGAGAATACTACAAGTAAGACGAAAAATCCTTGCTACACTAAATAGGTAGATTAGTGTTAGATGAAGATTAGTGTTAGATGCAATAGTTACCTAAAACACTAATTTTCAACTGATATTACAATTAGTGTTTGAATAGGGTTTGAACAAATTATACCTTTTACGAGGTTCTCATATTCTTCTTCCTTCAATTCTTCATTCCAAGATTTACAAAATATCATCTAACACTAAATGCGCTCATGTAAATATTTAAAGTTACTACTTGGTACAAATAGTGTTAGAGTTGACATTTAGTGTTCTAACACTATAGAGACAATTTACATTTAGCGTTTTCGTCGACTATTAGTGTTCCCAACACTAATCTACCTATTTAGTGTAGTGAATTCCAAAAACAGCTGAATTTTTCGTATCAGAAAGGACTCCTCATGTTGCCGAGGAGGAGCAACACATGACACTAGTGTGAACACGATATCATGTTAGACACACTCGTTGGGACCTTCCACGGTTCACCCTAAGATATGGAATATGCACTTAATGTGTGAAGTTCGTCCTATCCACACGAAAGGCTTGTCCTAAGGGAACTTGGTGCCCTTTAATTAGTTCCCCACAACCGCCAAATGTCAAAGTAGCTCAAAGGACATGGTGAATTGGCCGAGGGCCAATAAAGGACCGGTCCAACACAAAGCCATCGAGATGCTAGCCTACAAAATATCCATTAGCTTGGACAACTACTTGGCAAGCACAAAGGCCACACCGGAGCCACGTGTGTCCGCATTTTCATTGGCTCCCCTTTTTAGTATCCTTGGGCCCACCTAAAAGTACCCAAGTTTTTTCCAGGTGGCAAGGTGAAAAATAAAAATAAAAATAAAAATCCACCTGGCGGTCGAGCGACCAATCATAAGTTAGTGCTTGATGATGGGACTCCTCCAATCCCAAAACTATTGACCCCAACATATGGTCCCCAAGGACACTTGAAAGAGCTTTGCCCTTTCGCATCGTCCTTGATATACTTCCATGTTGCGGCAAGTTGGGCCACTTAATTGGAAGCCGGGTTGGCCTTAAATGGCCACTTCTCTCTCCACATCTACTTCTTGTGGGATATGAAACACGCAACTAGTGTGAGATGATTAGCAAATCCAAATCGTGCCCGTAAGGTATGTGGGTGTTACTTGGTTCTTTGTGATGTTCTCCAATTTCTATCGATTAGATTTACATACCGGTGATGAAACTCGCGTTGCATTAGCGAATCTACGATGAAACATGTGCAAAAATTGGATTGATAATCGGACCTTCCCTGATTTTGTTCTGGTTATCTGAAGTGCGTGTTTGTTGAATTCTTAACTGGATAAATAGGTCTTCCCCGTTGTGTTCATTGTTGAGTGAAGCATAGTTACGAGCATTTGAAGATGTAGTCCAATCTCTTTGAAACATGTGTCTTTATGAGGTTTGCTCTTTGATCCTCACCGAACCACATACCGATCAAATATGGGGGTCCAATTAAAAAAATGAGCCACTTCAGAGCCTTCTACCTTAGTCATTGTCCTTGTAATTTATGGAGCTCATATGGAATATCTTATTCAAATGTCAAAGTGATTTTTTTGATTTTTTTTTAATTACTAGAAGATCATGTTGGGCATGTTAGTCTTGTTGAGTATAGCGCCTAGCAAGGTTGACAAATTTTGAGCACAAAGTCCAACCTCTTTTCGGCACGTTGTTTGTTCTTAGGTCCACACCCAACCATACACTACTCAATATGTAGGTGTCCGTTTAGATTGGACACTGAAATAGGCACATCTATCTTACCCTTGCAAACATACTAGACTCATGTTTGTAACTTCACCACAAACTACTTTTTGTGCGTGAAAGTGGGACTTGTCACGCATTTGTTGGTAAAAAAATCTCAGATTTAAGTATACTTGGACAAACCATGTGTCTAAAAATAACAAGGGATGTGCACTCGTGGGGACATAACAAAAACAACAGCATAACAACCACAACTTCGAATGTTTGTATTCCATGTCCACCAACCATCATATTTGTGTAGTTTTTCGATGCACTGTACATCGTATTGGCGGCTAATATTGTCCAAAATTCATGGTACGATCCAAATATACTTAAATCATACACAAACACAATTCAAAGTCCATGTGGCATGGAATACGAATAAAGTTTGGAAAGCACCATGTGCATATACCTAAAGTACCATGGTACCCACGAGTTGGAAATGCAACGGTGGCCTTGTGCACGATCTCACCGGTGAGTGAGGAGCATTATGACCTTTCACAATGCGGCGTATGGTACCAAGAAAAACCAAGATGAACGTGAATGAAATACTTGGATTTTTGGGAGGCTCATGACGTTGCCTACCAAGATGTTATGAACAAATTCGATTTGACTTCGGAGGTCAAAGGCCTTATTATGACTTAGAGTAACTTAGTGATCACATGAAAGGTTAGGCCCCATATGAGTATTATTTCTCGAGTTCCTCTCGGTTTGCGCTGGTTCTCCTGAGGTGATTGTATATTGGTTCCTTTCTTGCAGTTGATTCTTCAATTTGTGTCAATATATATATATATGTGTGGGGGGGGGGGGGGGGGCTCAACACTAAATCCCATAAACAATGTATACACAAATGTAGTAAACCGAATAGAGTTCTTTTTAAAAGGCCCTTGCCGAGACATTTGCAAGTTGCCATGTATTGGGAGTATGAAGTGGTAAAGTGGAAACACACGTGATGTTTTTATAGGCCTTAAATGCATTGCCCCCCCCTCCCCCCGCTTACCAACGGATGATGGGCATGGAGGCGTGATAGTATTGGAAGTGTGAGAGTGTTGAATATGGGATATTGGTAACACCATCTCATTGGTCGAAACGACACGTTGTTTGCATACCCCGAATCCCATAACACATAATGTGTCATGCTTATGAAAACCCACGGGACTTAAAACGGATTATTTGGACACTCGCTTTCAAGATGGGGGGATGGAACAACTCTTTCTTATAGGAGCCTATGTCCGCATCATATCTTGCACTCTCTATCTCATCCACTCATATGTGATAACATTTTTCCTCTACACTTTTCTCACATAGCAAGTTAAGCATATCATGAGCTTGTTCTATTAGTATATTAAACACTACATGAAAAACTTACAAATATGAAAGAAATTCAACAAATTTTTATAATAAAAACTATGTAAAATGTGTATAATACTGTAACTATTAGGTCAATCTCAGATACATGATCTTGTTTACTTTTGACTTATAAAGTTAGATGGAAAATAGACTTCGAGAATTTCATTGTAGTAGTTGAGCTCTTAAACAATCAAAATCGTTTTGAAGGTTGAATTCATGTTTGACCCAAGGGGACTTCGCTTACACTTAAGGCACAAGCATCCCGGAGGATTTTCTTTGTCATAGTTACTAGTTTGATTCAACATGAAGGAACCCTTTTATGAAAAAAATTTGTCATTGTCATATTTCTCATGAGTAGGGGTGCACCTATTTGAAATTTATTTTAAAATTTGAATTCTTAAATATCTGGCAAAATTTTAGGTTTTTTTTGTTTTGTTTTTTCAAACTATAAATTCACTGTTATGGTCAGTCCATGCCAGTAGGGTGAATATAGTCACACACAAATTTGTCAATTGTTCCGTATTACCATATAGCATTACTACATTCAAACTCAACGACAACGCTTGAGCCCTAAGACCTGCCACACAAACTGATGAATGTTTGTTTCTTACACTTAAGGGATGAGCATATGGGAGGATTTTCTTTATCATGGTTGCTAGTTTGGTTCGACATGAAGTAGCCCTTTTATGAAAATATTTGTCTCATGTCATTATCATATTTGTCATGGCCCTACAAATTCTCACGTGGAAATTAAATTTGGCCATCAAAGTGATAAACAACATAACCCTTGAGGTGGAAATCAAATGCACGTGTCATGAAAGATACCACGTGTGTTGGATTAAGAGGAGACACCGACCAACCAACCAACAAATTGACGTATCATGTTTACAAAGCAAAATGGGCATATCATTTGTAGGGGAAAAACAAGCTATGGAGTAAGCATGGAAGCAATTCGGGGATACTCACATGATTGCAACTATTGCCTTTCAAATGTGAGATCAACTATGTTAGCAAACAACATGAATATATCCACAAGTATTCACAATATGTTTGCTAAAAAGCGTATTTTCTATGATGTCCAAAATCCAAATTGAACATGGAGGATGTGACTCATAATCTAGATTGCGATTTCATGGGTGATGCTTATTTTTTAAAAAAAATTAAAAAAACTTCTTCATAAATAACTTAGCATGACCACATTGCACGGTAGTCAACAACAATGATATCAGTGGATTGGAACTAATTTGTGCCTTGGGTCACATTGAACCCCTAAAAGCTAAAACCATTTTCACGTTACTTAGTAACACACACTGTCTAGTTGATGCAAATTGGAGGTTACAAGACTAAAAAAACAAAAATTGTGTAGAAAAAGTTGGTTAGTATTGATTTAAAAGACCACATCCATTAAATTGTGAACTCCATGTCAATGAGATAATTTTAAATATTAGCCTATCTTAGAATGGAGAACAAAATATGTTGATTGAAGTCCAATCAAGTTAGATTAGTCATGAGAAATTGATCTCCCCACTTAACAATGTCGCGCACTTACTTGATATCGGATTCTTCTACAAGGATCTTGTATTCCAATCCAAATTTTGAGGCACAAGTGGAGAGAATCTCACAAATTCTAAGTAGTCACTACTATCTTCAGGCGGACATTAAGTTCGCCCATACGAACTATGGGGGGTGTCATATCCGGGCGGGGGCAGCCTTTTGGGAAATTTCTGAACCTGACCGAAAACTGCTGCCCACCCCGCTCAACTTCAAAAAAATATTGCCCTTGCATTCTTGAAGGCCGCTTGGCTACAAATCCCATATTGAGTGCACTCGCCTTCAAGGTCTAAAATCCAATATATATGTGCACTTCCAATTAGTAAATAAGCAATTCATTGGGATTTCATTTCGGAAATGAAACCATCAATGAAGCACGTAATTAACTTGGACGTAAAAAGCTGCCCCCGCCCGGATCTGACACCCCCCATAGTTCGTATGGGCGAACTTAATGTCCGCCCCATCTTCAAGGATCTTGAGGCGCTATCCACCACTACTCAAATGATCGTTTTGTTGATCCAAATATACCATCAACAACTTGTTAAAGAACGAAATGAAATAATTCCAATTGTATCACCATTGATATCTTGCCAAGGTATCGTTCTCCAAAGCACGTGTACTCTAAGAGAACAACAAACCAAAAAACCAAATCTCATTTGACCATTGACCCTTGGTAATAATGCGTTGAATGAGGGCACACCACTATAAGTACCTTAGGATGCCGCCAAGCAAGTGTTGAGGGAAACTTTTTGGGCATAAACAAGTCGCGATCCTAGTGTTTTCCAAATCTCACCGGTTACATGTTGACATCTTTCAGTTTATTATTAGTATTAGTATTAGTATTAGTATTTTTAATTAATTTTTAATTTTTAATAATAATATAAGTATATTCTCCAAGTTCCTCTAAAACGATTGGTAATTTTGTTGAAGTCTTGAACTCCAAGTGGTTATCTCTTAAACTCGACGGGTTCATCTCTAATGAGCGGTCAACTCTCCCTGTTCATTGGGCCAAACCTAGGGTTATGGGTAGGGGTGCATTTATTTGTATTTATTTGAAATTATGAAATTTAAAATACTCAACAAATTTTTAGGCATTTTCATAATTTTAATTAAAAACAGCGAGTCCATGTCAATAGGGTGAATATAGACACTCGCAACTTTGCCAATTGTTCCATATTAGCATATAACATCCCTACATTTAAACTCAGCGGCAATGTCTAAGCCCTAAGCCTTGCCACATAAATTAACGAATACCAGAATATGGATTTCGCATCGGGGGACAATCCATATGTAGTCTTGGATCAATACTTGGGCGGAGAAGAGCTTGAAGAATTGATCATGAAAGAGGGGAATGTTTTAGACAGTGATTTGCCAAGGACGTCACGTATTGATGTCTTCGATGATTTTTAATTTAAAAACATTGAAAATGTTTTTAAATATTCTAAAATATACTTTATAATGCCGCCCCCAACCTCTAGAATAAAAAATGCAACACTAGTTATGGGGCTCCGTAATGACTTCTCTAGCGGTTAAGGCTGGCGCATGGGGCCACACTTTTACTTATACATGGAATGATCCATTCCGGCCATCTCTAAGGAGCATGCTTTTATGATGGACGCTCTATGGCAACTACCAATGGTTGAATAGACCTCCTCTCGTGCATGTTTGTTGATAATAGATATAAGGGAAACATGCATAAATCCAACGAAGCAATAATTTGGACACCTACATTTGATTGGTATGTGGTGAGGTGTGGATATGAGAACAACCATATAAAAGGTATGTGTTTGAAAGAGATTGGAATGCGTGTTCAAAATATGATGATCATTATCGGTCCAATACAATGACCGAGGAGAATCGTCTACTAGTTACATATGGACTGGTTGAGTTTGAGAAACAACCGGTTGAAGTTCAAGACTTTTGAAAATTTACCGGTCATTTTAGAGGAACTCATGGAATATAACTAAAAATAGTAAAGGAAATATGAAATATCACAAAATGTAACTAATTGGGCTTGGAAACACTAAGATTTTGACCAATAAAAGTTAAAAAATCTCCCCAAACATTAGTTGATTAGTTAACTTGATTAGGGGGGTTATGTACACGACCAATTAATGAACATCATAATATTTACTTTGATAATGAATAAGGTATTCATATGAGCTCCAAGAATTATGAGGCAAATGGTTACGGACATGATTTGGATTTGGTAATCATTTTGCACTAACTGCATGTTTCGTATTCTATGAGAAGTTGGTCTATTGAGAAAAGTATCTAAATAACACACGTCTACCTTAGCAGTTTCCTTATGTGTGTGATGTATGCATTTTTCCATGTGCACCCATTTTTTGTAGAATACAAAACATGCAATTTAAATGCGAGATGATTATCCATGTAGCAAATTGCCTTATTATGTTCAAAGCCCATATCACTATATCTTAATTCATTATCAAAGTGAACATGCTCATTATCATGAAGTGCTCATATAGCTCTTCCACCCCCCCCCCCCAATTCATGTTGACTATTGACCCTAGAATGACTAGCATATTCTACGTAACTACATACAACTCAAATCTAGGTGTCCAATTAAGTCCATGGTTTGATTAGGGCCCATTTATCTTATTGTCAAGGACTGTGACCATAAGATTGGGGGAGCTTTTGAAAGCTATATGAACATTAAATTGTGGGAAATTGAAATCGATATTATTTATTTATCTATCTATCTATTTATGGTTTCATTGGCCTTCAAGCGTGATGTATATACATTTATGATCGGGCTCTCAAGCAAATGTTATGTCATTACCATCATGTTTCATGTAGGATCCTGCACACAACAATATATAATAAACATAAAGTCGTGAGGTTTCGAAGTGCTATGGTCTCTCACCTCTTTGTGTTGAACCCACCTCCTTGAGATAGGCTCATCTGTTTGAGATGGGCTCGACACAAAGTACGGTAGACCATGAATCACTCCTCATTGCATGTCACATAGTGTTAGAATTTTGCTTATAGATTGGTAGTTTACAAAAACAAGTATGAATAAACATAGACAATTTAGATGAAACCAAGTGAGACCACAATCGCCCATAACTAACCAAATACAATATGAAACCCTAAAGGCTCAAGCCAACATGTTGTTCCTGCAATCACTGGTGCCAAAAAGAAACCATTCATGTGAATGTCATGATATTGTAATTTTGGACACACAAATGGCTGAAAATGTTGTGTGAATAATCCAAACTCTACAAAACCTCCCTTCATACAATCATATCTACCATAAAAAAATGCCGATTTTCTCAACGAGCTTGAGAATCGGGCTGCATTCTTGGGACAACTTTATTTCAACTTTTACAAATTAATTGCTTTTGGTTTGCGTCACTATGTTAGTATACAATCAACATGTTTCTCTAAAACAATGGGCAATTTGTTGAAAGCCCTCAAAGTGGATCATCTATTTCTCAAACTCGATCAGCTCGTGTAGAATTAAGCCCCGGATCTCCACACGCATGGATGAGTAAGTGAACATGTAGCTAGTTATTATGTAGTTCTAACTTATTTGTTGCTTCAAATTCTACGTGCATGGGTTGTTCCCATACAAAGCATGGTCGGGACACCCAAGGGCGCACTTTCTCTTTAATGTAGATTCCATTGTAGGCCTCACAAAGGCTATGTTTGAGTTAGTATCTAAAAAGATGGATGTGCCGGGGATGGATGATCATACCTCGATGTACACGTCCTTGTTGACGAGCTCACACCTAAAAGATAGGCTTTCATCCATATATTGTACATCATCCGGCCCAAATCATGGTTATTGATTCTCCCAAAAGACCCCCCCCCCCACCCAAAACGGGGCAATACCTTGCCTACGGGCCAAAGAGCCTCCTTATTCGTGCTTGTTTCATGGAGAATCCACATTTACATCTCTAAATCATCCGTCGTATTCATGATTTCACCAAAAACTACTACATTTTGATACTCACAAAGTTGAATAGAATAGAATTGTCAACACCTTGAGGAAACGAGCATAAACGATGAGCCTTTTTGATTGCGGCATTCCAAAATGAAAAAAAAATCTTTGCATACTTGAGTCATTATATGGGTCATTGACATCTTGACACCATATTGATATTAGGACAATCTCATCTACATATGAAGATTTAAGGATGATAAATAGACCCAACATTACATCCAAAATACGAGTATCTTCAAATAATCTCTCTCTCTCTCTCTCTCTCTCTCTCTCTCTCTCTCTCTCAGTAGGTGGGCCTAATTCAATCATTGGTCTTGATTGTTATACACGTGTATTTGAGCCGCGGGTGGTTAGGTACACATCTAAGAACAAACACCAAAAACACATGTGTTTAAAAGAGATTGAACCATGTGTTCAAAATGTGTTAACCGTTACAAGTTCAATAGTCCAACATAATTGGGGAGACTTACGAGACCTTCTTATGGCTCATTGTCAGTGGACTTTGATGATTCGTAATAATTCAAGATTAGCTCTGAAACTTTAGGAGATTTATCGTTGTGTCTTCTTCATATATAGTTGCGAATGTACTAAAAATTCAACTTGGGAATCCGAGTAGAACAAACAAGAAAAAATGACAAAATGAGGCCCACATACCTTATATATACACGAGTGTTATTTAAAACAAAAATGATACCAACCCAACACTTGCACATCTGAACTTTCAATGAGAAGCCGGCAACGGAAAGCTCTTGCACTTGTGCCCCAACCATGGTCCTCACAAAATGAAGAGGAAAAGTGAGCATGTAATCAACGATGGGAAGGCAACCAATGGGAACGGATGACAAGCATGAAGAGAATACGGGTAGTAGAAGACAAAGAACATAACCAACTAAACCTCATCTACCTTCCTTATATATACACACAAGTTGTAATCGAAAAAAGCGGAGATTCCAATCCAATACTCATAAAATCCCGAGTTGCAACCGAAAGCTTACGTATTTCGAACCCAACTAACCATGCTCCCCACGAAAAGAAGAGGAAAGTGCGGATCGAATCAAGCATGGGAAAGTCACGAATGGCAAGCCACGAGAGTGGAGTAGTTTCTTGAGCAAACAATAATGAAACACTAACGAAATAGAGCCCATCTACCTTATATTGTAGCTCTTTAGCAACTTGGGCATAAAATAGTTAATTCTAAAGGTGTCTAAATTTATGGGAGGTTCAGTTTGTTGAGTGTCCACAAAAGAAGAAGAAATGGCATTCAAAGAGTGCCTAAAATCACGACAATGCAAGTGATGTTCATTCGAGTCCAACAAAGTAGCATCAAATCAAAGTAAAATTTGTTGCCAAGCAAAACCATGATATACAAGTGAAAGACAAACTTTAGGGTAAGGAATGTGTGGTTAAGGGAAGTGTGTTTAGGTTAATCGTAGCCGCCATAGATAAAATTAGGAAAACCATCCACGAATTATAGAAATGACTTGGATGAACGTCTAATTTATTTAAAATTGTTTTTTGAATATGCCCAATTTCAGATGGTGATTTTTACTGGACCGTCTAACTTACTTTTGCACTTTAATTAATTATTAAACAATAAGGTGCCCAAGCTGCTAGAGAGCTACGGTATACCATCGGTGGTAAGCAAGTTTGACAATTAGGTGCTGAAATGGTAAGTAATTGAGGTGACACACGAGATTTTGTAGGGGTTCTATTAACCCATATTGGTTAATGAAAGGTGGCACTTTGCTCAACTTTTGAATCAATGTATCAACAATACATGATTATAATTAGCAAGTCCTAAGGAAAACCTGGCAACTAAAAGCCCATGCGCTCCCAATGCAACCAACCAACCAACCAACCAACCAAGCGTGCTCCCACAAAAAGAAGAGGAAAAGTGTCCGTTGAATCGAGCATAGGAAGGCAACCAATGAGAATAGATGGAAAACACGCAACAAGAGTCCAAGCAAATCTTAGACCAAAAACTAAAAATTAATAAGTTAAGGTAACTGAAGCTATACTAAATAGTAGTCCTATTTTTGTGGGCCACATTACTTTTTCAACTTGCGCTATGTTTTGAATAGAAAATTAGTGTGGCCTCATTGTTTGTTTGTTTGTTTGATTTTGTTTTTTACTTTTTACATTTATTTTTTATTTTTTATTTTTTTATTAGTAAACGTGGATGATTATTTTGTTATAAGCCAGCTTTGTCCTATAAATTGAACTCATTATGTTGGTCGAAAATCTTCATGAAGACTTAGGGGAAGACTGGGGATCTTGGACCCAAGTTAAAATCTATCCATGTTAAGTCTACCTTGACTAGAAAAGTAGTGTGGCCCACACTAATTTTCCACCCATACTACTTAGTGTAGTAAGCATCAACAGCCCCCCCCCCCCTTCCCTCTTTCAAGGCATCAAGGCCTTCCTCCTCTCTTCTTCTTCCTTTCCTTCTACTACTCCTCCGACTACGTGTTTCTTGCAACGTTTGGAGCTCCGGCTCCGCCATCGCCACCTCGCTCCCCATTCCACGCCTCGCCCTCCACCTTCGCATTCTCGATCTCAATCTCAAGGGCGAGCTTCGGTGAGGTGGGTTTCGGGCAACCCCGTAGCCAGGAGTTGGGTTGAGGGATCCCAAACATCGAGTAACACCTTCCGCAGCGCTCGCGGTGAGCTTCGCATTCTAGAACCGAGGCGGGAGTTTTTGTGGGTTTTCTGTTTTCGGTAAAGGGTTTGCGAGCGATTGGCGTAACGCAGCGTCCGTTTGTTGGGATTGTTGGGTCGGTTGGAGTTGAGTACGAGTTTTGGGTGTGTGGGTCGTGGGATTGGATCTCGAGGTTTTGTATTTCGAGGGATACGATCGGATGTGTTTTTGGGCTTCCTATTTGTGGTTACTCTCATTGCTCTATGAGAGCTCGGTTTCTGACCTTAGCATTGTGTGTGTTGTTGATGTTGTTGTGTTCTGAGCTTGTGCAGTGGAAAGAGTTTTTTGGTGCCGAGCTTACATCGATCAACGGAGGGTAGGTTGTTCGGGGAAAAGGAGCATCAGTGGTTGCATCCAGAGCCTGGGAGGGAATAGATACCAAATTGGGTAGTGATTGGAATTGGCGATTGAGGCGATCCGGGGAGTGTGGGGGAAGGGCAAGGGTCGCAGGGTTAGTGGGAGGGAATAGGGATTGAGGATGGCGTGTTCATGTGGTAGTGGAGTGTTTTCCAGCCCCTGCAATGTGCAGCCACCATCACGCAACAGTCCTGTCACCATGTCATCCACCATTTCTGCTTCTCCACAGTCACATGTAGTTTCTCCCAAGAGGGGTCCCGCATCATCGTCACCGTCATCCCTTCCTTTGCTCAAATCCTTCCTCCCTGCTGTGAGTCCGAATTTCTCTCAAGGAGTGGGAAAGGCTGTCACCTCTCCCAGGGTCCACCAAAATGTTCCTGCAGGTTAGATTCCTTTTCTCTCCGTATTTCCCAAATCTGGTCTACATTCCTCTGGTGGCGTTTATCTCTATGGTTGCATGATGCTAATGCTGGTATATGCTCACTGGATATGGTCTCCTCGACATCTGGTTTGAGGCCATGGATTTTGGAATGCAGGCTTGTTCTTATGTCTGAGACTGTCTAGCTTGCTTACAGACAGGGTTAGAGTGCTTTGGAGATTTGGAGGTGTAGGACCCGGAAAATTAAGTTTTGATGTACTGTAAGGTCAGTCAGAAGTATCGGTGTCTATTTCCTCGACATCTGGTTTCGGTGAATGGGTTGGACAACAGGCTTGTTTTTATAGCCGAGAGTGTTTAGCATGCTTGCTTACAGACAGGGGTAGGGAGGTTTGGGATGTGCTGAACCTGAAGAATTGGGTTTTTGATGGACTGCAAGGGTAGTGAGAAGTGTCATCAAGGTTTTGTAGCATGTCAATGCAGTTCCACATGTATCTATGTACATGTTGAACTTATGCGGTTGGGGGTGGGGTGGTGTTTGTGGGACTTAAACAGTCAGGGCGAAGAGTGATTTGGTGGTGTGCTTTGGAGAGCTTCTGATCGACTTTGTACCTACTGTCGGAGGATTGTCGCTTGCTGATGCCCCTGCATTTAAGAAAGCGCCAGGTGGTGCACCTGCAAATGTTGCTGTTGGGATTGCCAAGCTTGGTGGAAATGCTGCCTTCATTGGCAAGGTCTCTTGTTACTACTCAACGACCCGGATCGATAAACTAAGCAAAGTTTACTGGACATTGCAATTATGTCTTTGTCATGCTTTGGCAGACATCTCCAGCTTGACTTTTTTAGCATCAGTGTTTGCAAGTTACGTGTCTATAATTGCCACTCGTGTGGGGAATATTCCCGTGGGGGTTTTGTAGAGTCTTGGAGATTAGTCCAACTGGCTGTTAAATTGTAGTGTCTAAAAAGGGCTTAACATTCTGAATGATATTAGGATCATATATAAGTATTGCCTCATGGAAGCGATCAAGTACACTTTAGTCTCCCCTGTTTCTGGTGGCAAGGGAGATTCTTTCTGTGGATGGTGGTCACTTTCATTTCGTTTCCTTGTGTAGATCTGTGTGACGTTGTTGTAGTCATGCAAACCAACCTTGAATAACAATAGACAGGAATGTTTGTACACATTTCGTATTTGGGCATCTTGCATAATGCAAAGAGGGCACATATCTAACTTTGGTTTGACTGTTTTGCAGGTCGGGGATGATGAATTTGGCTACATGCTGGTGGATGTGTTGAAGGAGAACAGAGTGGAGACACAAGGCTGCCGATTTGATGCACATGCAAGGACAGCACTGGCATTTGTGACATTGCGGGAGGATGGGGAGCGTGAATTCATGTTCTACCGCAATCCCAGTGCTGATATGCTATTCGAGCCACATGAACTTGACGTGGAACTTATTAGCCAGGTACTAGATCAAGGTTTATTTATACTGAATTCCATTTATGAGTGAACATACTTCTATTAGGAACTTTGTTGTGACGATTCATGCTTTAATTTGCCATCCCCTTGGTTGTTAGATTGCTTGCACTGAAATGTACACATCTGTCTGAAATCATCAGCCTGATATGCCAGTCTGGCCCTTTAAGAACGAAAAATTCCAGTATGCCCTCACCTGTGTAGAAGCGTCAGCTTGATGTAGCCTCTGGTATCATTCTGCAGGCTTCTATCATCCATTATGGCTCTATCAGTCTGATTACACAGCCTTCACGCTCGACACACATGGAAGCCCTCCGAATTGCCAAGGAGGCAGGTGCAATCCTATCATATGATCCCAATCTGCGATTGCCATTGTGGTCATCTGCAGAAGCAGCAAAAGAAGGTATCGAAAGCATTTGGAGTATGGCTGACATTGTTAAGGTAAGGAGTCCAATATCTTTGGTTGCGCCAATCTAGTGTATACTTGTTTTCCTGTCTGATATTATCCATATGAAAATGATGCTGCAAGTATAGCAGAGAGTTGAATATATGTACTTTAGTTATTAGCCAGGAGTCTGAGAATTTTTAGACTTGGAATCATTTACATATATGACTGAAATGCGAGTATAACTTGAATTGGTGGGGTTTGAAGGTAAGTGATGAGGAGGTGATATTCCTCACTGGTGGTGACCCGACGGATGATGAGAACAACATGACTCTTTTCCATCCGGAATGCAAATTGATGCTCGTGACTGAGGGTGGAGAAGGGTGCCGATATTATACCAAGGTGAGTGCACGATATTCATGTTAGTACATGTATGGTTTGTGCCGTGGTTTTGTTATAGAGTTTGCTGATATGACTCTATTCGTTGTGAATTATATCTAATAAGACCAGACAGAAGTTCTCGTTTGTTGTTCTTAGTGGTCTCAAATCATCACTTCAATTGCAGTATTCTCAAATGGATGTAGCATATTTTGAGCGTGCAGTACCTGAAAGTGATATCCATCTGAACATCCTCTGTAACCATCCCTCTAGTGCATAGAAGTAATGGGCCCTCTGCACTCTCTCTGGCGATAGCTCGTCGGACCTTCTTTTATATTCTCTCATTACAACCCATCGTTTTGTAACAAATGGCTAATCTAAATACCTCAAGACAGTCTGCACATAGACTGTTGCCTGTATTTCTGAATAGCTTTGTTGTGGAGAAGTGTTTCCTTGCCTCCTGGTGAGACAAGTCGCTGTAACTGATATTATTAAGGCTGCTGTTATTCTGAACATGTCCTTTGTGTTTCATTTTTGACACCGTCACTGCTGTTGCTTCTGCATTACATTGCAATGGGCATATTTATTCTGTTTCATGATGACTATCTCATCTTCCGGTACTGTCTCCTGTTTTGGTTCTGCAGGACTTCAAGGGAAAAGTGAGTGGTCTCAAGGTGCAAGTAGTGGACACAACTGGAGCTGGTGATGCATTTTGTGCAGGGCTTCTTAGCCAGCTTGTCAAGGATCCAAGCATGATGGAGGTATGAGCCTGGTTAAAGAAAACATTGCTCTTTTACTTCTATTCACTGTGTTTGTAAGTATTGTTTCCTAGAGGCATGATCAGTAACAGCCTCACAAATTCAAATATACTCTTTTGGATTCCAGAAGTCTATTCTGGAAGCATGAGTCCTGAGGGTTTAGGGTTTCCTTATGTTTGCAGGATGAAGGTCGATTGAGAGATGCTCTGAAGTTTGCAAATGCCTGTGGAGCTATTACAACAACAGAGAGGGGAGCAATTCCAGCACTTCCTGACAAGGATACAGTCATGCGACTCATAAGTAAAGTTATCGCTTGATAAAAATTTCATTGGCTGCTTTCTTCAACTGGGGATTGTTCGGGAGGAGGGTCCTTCTTATGGTTGATGTTCTCAAGTAGTACACTTGATTCGGAGCAAGGAGCCCAAATTTAACTCCTAAGCCTGGTGGTATGATCATTATTTGACTTAGAGCTTAGGATGTCAATGAGTACTGCACCTCTTGGAACACATACAGGAATTGGAGTTCCTGTTAGTCAGGTAGGAATAATAAATAGGTTCCAAATGCATTTGGAACAGTTAGATGTGTTGAGAAGGCCAACTTGAGGGTGGGCTTAGTAAGCTCTACAGTGGAGAGCCTATGTTTATAAGTGGGATATGGCAGCAAGGAGACATTTGGGGTCGTGTGGATTAGAACACGGGATGACAGCTCTTTTCAATCTTGTAAAGTCAGTTTGTGTTCTCATGTGACTGGCATTGGTCGGTCAGTCATATGTAGAACCTCTGACAAAAGAAACTTCACCAAGGTGTTTGCATTCTTGTCTGTTGAGGTTTTCTTGCAAGTGGTTTTCCTGCAAACATGGAGAACACTTCAGTCTTAAATCTTCAGGCAATGCTCTGTTGATATTAGCAGGGTTTCTTTTTCCTACATTGAGTGTTGCTTTTCTCAGCTGGATTTTGCAGTAATACTAAAATTATGTCAGTAGATGTTACAGTTAGAGCCAGTGCTGTTACAATTGTGCTTCTGCCTGATGTTTTTCGAGTCTCTAAATGGAGAAATCAACTTGTTTTATTTTTATCGCTTATCATGGTGAGGGGGTTGTTCCGCACCTGTTTTGTGGTATTTGGTTAAAATGTGAGGGTCTAAATGAAACTTTTTGCCTGTGTAAATTTCATATTTTCTCTGGTGTTGTCTTTTGACTTGCTGGACTATACAGCAGAATTCTCTTCTCTCTTTAAATATATTCAGGATTATGGATATTGAAAGCATTGTTTCGCTAATCAATATTGGAGCAAATTAATCCCAGTAAAGGTAAATGAACATACGATTTTGTTATTAACAATGATGCATTGTATTAAATTATGTGTTAACCATTCAGGGTCGCCATCTCGCACACATGTTCCAAGTGCGGATCCATCCTGGCAAGGCTACACAAGGTGGAGGTTCCGGACCTCAACAACCAGTTCTTGATAGACTAAGGTAAGCAGGCTTAATTTGGTACTTCTCTGAATGGGTGGTGTATGGTTAGGTATGGTTCTAAGAACACACACCAACAAGACATGTGCAAAATTTGTGTACCATTCAAGGTTCAATAATCAATATTATTGGGGAGGACTTAAATGTAAGTAATTTATAAGTAAGAGAATCTTCACTAAGAATGAATATGATATACTTGAGTTGTGAAAAATATGAGGAGAATGGCTATGGGCACAATTTGCAATTGCCAATCATCTTGCACTGACTGCATCCTTCAATCCTATGAGGAGTGGGTGCAGAGCTCAAAATGTCCGTTTAAGGCTCACTTACCTTACACATCAAATGGGAACTTGCATCAACAGTGAACGGATGCAGAAAAAGAGTGTCGGAGAAGCATGTCCACCCTCAAGGCTGTATAAAGGTTTGCTCTTTTGACTGCAATCATTTCACAATCATGAGGTCTGATGAGGAGAATACAATATATTTTGCAAAGTGATACATTGCTTTTAACTGACAACAAACGCGAGATAATGGAGCAGATGCTGGCACTAAGTGACACAAATTTGTGGCGACAAATTGACCACCCTAATCTGGGAAACCTAATTTGCAAGTTTTGTGTAGTGACGAGGTTAGGTTTTAGGACCCCTGTAGATCAGTGATGAAGGCTTCATGTAGCCAGCCTAAAATATGCATGGATGGCTTGGCACATTTGTACCCTAAGTAGCTTGCTGTTCTTAGTGATATAACCTAATGATGGTGAAATTTAGAAACAGAAACAATTTTCAAGTACCAGCCGAGTGGCAGTAATAGTTGGAAGCTTAGAATGACGCTGTGCTGTCAAAATGAACTCAGTACTAGAATTTGTGCAATGTGAATCATGACCCTGTCAGTACAGTCAGCATACTTTGTTGTGATATGAGTCAGAGAGATACCTGGGTTGTTGCTTTTGGTTCTACAATGGAGGAAAAGGCAGTTTGACTAAATTTCTTATAATCACGATAGCTTAATTACCTGCTGTTTCAATCCAGTGATAGCGTGAAACAGCTTATTCTGATGTCCAATGGAATTTTGCAGTCTTATTTGCACAGTTCACAACAATAAGCAGAATCTAGATACAAAACATAATAACAGCTCAATTTGTTCTATTCCAAACTGCTTTGTTGGAGTTGAAAGGGCATTAGTTGATAATTCAGCAGAATGGGAAATGGAACATATATCAGTGATAACTGTTGACTGAACTCTATAGTATAAACCTCCTTTTGATCTGCAGGTCACTCGAATATTCCTTTAACCACTACCACGCACAACTTCCTGAGACAAATTTTTAATCCTACAGTCTTCTATATTCTCTAGTAATCAGACCTACTGTGCTTGCCATTTTTTTTATATCATGGTGACGTGTTTGACGTCTCATTCTGTAGTGTTGTCCCAGCAGCTTAGCACTTCGTAAGATGATATCATGCCAGTTCTTGGCTCGAGACATTCAAATGTGGGTAGTTTACAGAAGAGGACCTCCAACTAAATAATTTATCAAAGTCTTTCAAGTGCAGTGTTAAGTTCTAGGTTTACAGTTATTATGTGAATAGAAGAGGCTTCAATCATCCTGCAGTCAACTAACTTTGTTATAACAAATAGCCAAGCATGGCAATTTATCCACCTTATTTCTTCCCAATGCTGTTCTGAAGTGTCTATTTAATACTGTTCTTGTGTTCCTAACATACAAAGCTATTTAGGTCTCTACACTAAATATGATATTAAGTGTCATATGGCATTTAATATCACTATGGTAACTTTTTGGATGACGCTTCTTATGAATAAGTTGACAAATACCGTCATGAAGCATAGGATGATTTCATCCACTCTCCAAAACCCTACCTTCTCTTGTCAACAACTTGTGATGCAATATTGTCATGGGTGATTGAAACTTGGATGAAAAATCACTTGGTAAGTGACAGAATTGCAACATTGTAAATGTATAATCCCCCCAAAATCCTACAAGGAATGACAAATAATGTTGGGTTCAGAATAAGTGTCGGTGAGGCTATACCACAGTTTACAATTAATATTGAGCAAGACAACTAGAATTGGTGGCACTAAATATCATATTTTAGTGTAGTGTGTTGGCCCTAAATGTTGGTTGTATGAATGCAGCGGTCCCAATGAGTTAGAGTGTACCTTATACTTTGTACACTGCATGATTTTTGTTGTGCTGTGGATTTGTGCCAACCATGGAAGTTGAAGGTGAAAGTAGTTCATGTATATGTATATGTATATGTATGTATGTATACATATACACATTTGTTAATTTGACCCTAGCATTAGCTTCAAAGACTCTAAATTAGCCTAACAAGTCCTGGTTGGGATATGTGAGAGTCAACTGTAAAGTCACCAAAAGTTGGGACAAACTCAAGGTTTTTGAAGGAATCTCCCACATTTGTCACTTCCAACACTTGTGTCGAAGATTTCATTGTCTTTTAAACTACAGAGGAAAGTCGGTTTGCACTATGAGTTTTTAGATTTTTTTATTTTTTTGGAAGTACACACATGGTGAGAGGAGCAAAGCCGTGTATTTGCATATAGGTGAACAACAAAATGAAGACTTTCTAAATTATATAAAGACAAATCAAGTTAGTGTTTAAGACTCAAAGATGCCCTTCAAGACTTTATAGTTACACACAAATAAGGAACTACTAGATGATTTCAACCCCAGTTCATCCCCTTGCTATACGGCTAGCTCTATCAATCATAAACTTGTAGGGAGCATGATGTTATGGGATCCACCTACATGGGTGCCACGAATCCTAAGTCATCTTTGGTGTGTTTGCATAAGGAGATTCTTTCTTAAAAGTTGAACCTTGCATTGAAGGGCAAGGTTGTAAATTAATTGTATTAATGCAATAACACAACTAATGAACTCACAATACTAGAAAGGGGGTTTACATTGACATAGTTTTCTACGTGTCTTGACCAATTGTAGTTGGGGCTAGAGATTGGTCAAAGATTGGTGCACGGGGAGATCACTCCATTGTCAAGTTGAACACCACGTGCAACCAAATAAAATATTCTTTTGGGAAGTTGCACCACCAAAATAGGTCAAAATTTTATCAATTTTTTTTCATGAGTAGATATACACAGTACCTATGACATAGTTAAAATGGTAACTAAATTTGAGGATTTGTCTTTTTCATAAAACATACCGTTTCTAACTAGAATGACACAGAATTGAACTAAAACAATTACTAAAAAAAATAAAGATGACAAAAAATTTCAATTTTTTTTCAAAAGATACTATCAATGGTTATGTATATGTAGAAAAAATATCATAAATTTTAAAATTATATATGGCATGTAATATAGGGGTAGCAAACTTTGTCCACACATGGTGTCAACTTGACAATGAAGTGACCTCCACGTGGATTGGTGTCATCTAGGAGACATACCATACCTATAGTTTTTCTAGTAGTACTTTTCCAAAGTTTGTCGTGAAATTCATGTTCAAAATAAATCCCTTTCTTTTCATATATAGTGGGGATCGCGACACCACTTTACCACCTATATATATTTAGTGGAATGTGGTTAGGCGTGGATCTATAAACGGACACCGAAAACCAATGTGTTTAGAAGAGATTTAACTACGTGCTCAAATTAAGCTATTTGTCCTAGCCTCAACATTCAACATGATTGGGGAAACGTGTATGACTAGTTAACGAGCACATGCATGTTCGTGTTGAAAATGAATAAGATTTTCAAATGAGCTCCAAAGCTTACGGGGTGAATGGCTATGGGCGTGATTTGGACTTGATGATCATCTCACACTAATTGCGTATTTCATATCCTACAATAATTGGATGCCAAACAACACATTTGTACCTCAATAGATCAATGTTATTTGGACATAATTGATCAAGAGCCTATTGTTTCCAGAGCCAGTGACCGGTTACATGTCGACATATGTCTGTTTTCCTTTTATTATATAGGAATAATATACCACGAATTATTCTAAATGAATCAGTCATTTTCCGGAAGTCTTGAATTGAACCGTTTATTTCTCAAACTCAACCAATTCATTTGTAGACTACAATTAAAATTTATAATTAGTGCCACTAATTCTATTTCTTTTGCTCAACTCTAGTTGTAAACCACCCTGGATGTAGTGCCACCAACACTATATGTAAACCTAACATTATTTGTCATTCCTTGTAAAAACTATGGTCATTATAGATTTATGGTGTTGCAATTATCATCACTTACTAAGTGATTCTTCATCCAACTTTGAATCGTTCATAACAATACTTGTGAACTTGTTCATAAGAAGTGTCATTGAAAAAGTTACCACAGTGACATAACATACTATATGACACTCAATACAATATTTCGTGTAGCGGTCAAATTTCCCCGTTCATTGTAGTAGTAGAGGTCGACAATAGATGGTCACTTATGAATACGTGAAGTGTAGTTAAGGGCCACTTCACACATGAGACTGAGAGCCCGTGACCATTACACTTCAAGCACTCTCATTGGTGGAAAAGGTGGATCCTGGTCCAAGTTTGCTTCACACTACGCTTGAGGGACCAACATTGTATGTGAATGCAAGATGGATGTAAAGTCCACATGGATTCCTACATGGCATCGAATGGATCATGTTTCATGGTCACATGGATTGTTTTCAAAAACCATCTCTTGGAGGTAGGTCTAATACAAAACCGGGAGACCATATCACTCCGAATGCTCACAACCGTTGATTTATTTTATTCTATCATGTGTGAGGACTCTCATGAGTAAAAAATTATTGAAATAGCATTTGGTTGAGGGCCCGGTCACATACAACTTCACAATACACGTAAGCGTCCATGACCACACGACATGATTTTGGAGGTGTGTTGGGACGATCTTTGGACGCTTTTTTTTGGGCTCTCACAATTTCATGGTCATGGCTCTTGGCTTGTGTGTGAAGTGGCCCTAAGCATCAATCATTTATGAACAACAACGACTCACTTACGGCCCCTTCACACATGAGCCAAGAGCCGTGACCTTGTAATGTTGAGTTGTTACCTTGACTCTCATTCAAAGGCCGTACCATGGGTGTTGGGAAAGCCGTTTACCTCTTGGAGGTGGGCCTGATGCAAATTCCACCAACCATGCATCCTCATCCACAACATGCCATGTAGGACTCCATGTAGACTTTTCATCCACAAACTTTTTAGTGGGCCTTCAGGCCTTCGCCTCCTAGTGTGAAGTGAACGTGGACAGTCTCTACCTTTTCGACCAATGAGCGCTCTTACATTGCCACGGTCACGGGTCTTTAACCTTGTGTGTGAAGTGGCTAGTGTTGCATTTTTTATTCTAGAGGTCGGAGGCAACATTATAAAAAAAAATTAATAGAAAATCATCGAAGCCACCAATTTGTGAGGTCCTTTATGGCAAATCATTGTCGAAAACATTCCCCTCTTTTGAGATCATTTCTTCGAGCACTTCTCCGCCCAAGTATTGATCCAAGAACGAAGACATTGCAAATGCAAACCACCATTCACAACTTGTCCGGTGTGCCATGCGGTGTGTTATGTATTCCAGTACTTGTCAGTTCGTGTGGCAACACTCAAGGCTCAGACACTGCCACTAAGCTTGAATGTACCAGTACTACATGATAATATGAAATAATTGACAAAGTTGAGCGTGTCTATATTTGCCCTACTGGCATGGACTGACTGTAGTTGTGAATTTATGATTAAAAAAACATAAAAAATGCCTCAAAATTTTCCTAGCATTTTAAAATGTGTATTTTAAAATAATAATAAAATAAATGCACCACTAGAAGTGGCCCTTAAAGAAGTGTGTGGAGGCAGAAAGGCAAGCGTACAGGTAACCAAGCCTGGCACCCGCGCTGGGCCACATCACCCGACCCGGCCTCCGCGTCCTCGGCAGGCACTTCAACCAGGCGGACCTGTGACGTCACCCGTCACACCAGCACGGCCGGCCTGCCACACCCGTCCCAGCGACTGAACTGAAAGCCAAGCCTGCCAATTGACAAGAGAGAATCTGTAAGAGAATGAGCCTATTTAATTATGTGAATTGGGTTTCAGAATTTCCTTAAGTAAGTGAGTTAGTCAGTGCTGTCAGCGCTCACTTGGAAGAATATATATTATACATTCCCACATGATGTACACTCTACATATAGTCAAATCTTTTATTTGATAATTCCAAATAAATGACAATTATATCAATTTTTTTGTTTCAAGCATGGAATGTGTATCTTCCATTTGATTTGGCATGAGGCGAATAAAAATGGGCAAGGATTTGGGGGGAGAGGGAGAGAGAGAGAGGGGGGGGAGTTGTTGCACATGAGCGTACTTTTCATTCATCCAATATAGAAGCAACTTTATTAGTATGCAACCTGGATATTGTTATTAATTAGTTGATTTGGCACTGGAATTGGTTTTAAAGACCCCGAATTGGGCTAAGGGGCACTTCACACTGTGGCTGAAGGTCGAGAGGTTGTCGATTTCCACCAATCAGATTGCAAGAAACCAATAGTTCAACGTCTCAACCCTTCACAGTAAGGCCAAAGTCCAAAGTCCAAAGGCCGTCGTGATTTAAAATGCTTACTTTTTGAAGCAGGCGACGGAGTCTCGAAGGAAGTTTGGGCCGGACAGGAATGGGAACCCAAACTATGGTCTAGAGGCCGTCAGTTTTTTTTCATCAAAAAAATCAATCATTGACAAGATCTTGGCTGTTAGATTGGAGGAATTGTTTTGGGCAAGGAATACAGTGGGATGTTCCTTTGGGTTTGGACTTTGGGCTTGGCCTTTGAAGGCTCCACACTATGCCCAGCCAAAGGCTCCAATTACTATATATTTATTGGCTATTTTCAACCCATTTCTTTGGACTCTAAACAAAATTTGGCCACTCAATCCCACGGCGTCTTGACTTTGATGGCCATAGTGTGAAGCGGCCCTAAGGTAAATGATCCATTCTCGACCAGCCCCCCCCCCCCCCAATGTTTGCATCATAGGGTGGTCTATTCCCATGCATTTTGGAACAAATTATGGTTTGGTTTTGACACAGTATGGTTGGAATTAGAGTAACCTCTTGTTAAATTGACAACTCGTGCATCTAGTAGGATTGGATATGCCCATATTCGGAATGGATGAGCAATGTCATTGGAAAAAAAATGTACGTGTGGGGTTAGTGAGTTGTTTATTTGTGGTGTTTGGAAATCCATCTTTGGGCGATTGATTGTGAACATGGTGAAAGTAGTCTTGGGCCATCATCAATAGGGTCAATTTTTTGCCGATACATTTCGTACTATGTCACCAACAAGGATGTGCATACATTGCATTATGTCATTAAGCTAGAACCAATGGTCACGTTATCACTAGATATGCCAAACCCTCCAATGACCATACCACTTAGGCCCGGAGCCATTACCCCACGCTACTACAAATGAATAAGGACATAGACAATAGCCCCATTACACCCCAAAGCATCCTCGCCCATGCCCGTGCCCAAATGTTGAAAGGTCCACCTCACATTGGTCAAATTAGTGATGGCATTAATTAAGGACAACTTGGCCGACTACATTGACGGCGCTTCAACGAAACTTGCAATTGTTGAAGCAACCATTTCTAGCATGCGTTCACAAACTCAAATTAGCCATCCCATCTTGTGATTGAGAGGCCCAATTGTAGCAAAAAGGTGTGAACATTGTTAAACTCACAAAACAATTGGTTGCAGACTAAAACAAAATTCGCTCCGCCCAATCTTGCAACAAGACCACTATTGCTACCCATAGAATGCAAAAACCGAGCTCCAAGCTGCAAATGCTAAAATCGTATTCCTAACATATCTATTGCAGAATGCATAAAACAAAGTGGAGGAATTCACCGCCACCTAAAGACTTGGCGCCTGACAACTTGGTAGGGACATTGAAATCAACTAGCCACTTGCTTGAGAGTCACAAGAATGTGGCAGTGAGCGATGGTCCTTACGAATCCTTTGTGCCACAATATATGATTGTCTCAGTAGACGACCTCTCCTGCAACGACCACATTGAGGTGTTGGATGATATGAGCGAAGTAAAAACTTTGTTGTCCTCCCCTATTCCTCAACTTGCCCAAAGTGGAACGTTTTATTTCATTGTGTTTTAGTCATTGGGGTTGCACATACATGCACTCCAAGTTCTAGGAGAATCAAACGACATTCCAGTGGAGTTTAACAAGTCAAACAAGGACCATTATGAAGAACTAGCTCATGCCATCTCCATTGTCTCCAAATATTTCAATGCACACCCAAATTTAATCGACATATTTGGAGGTTTGGAAAACTTTGTTGAATTCTTAGTTCGTAACAAACAAACAAGTGGCTCAGTTTTTTATTCTTATCAACATGCCCTCGCAGCTTCACGTGTCCTTATATTGAACTTGTGCAATTACCATCACCATACTTTTTGGGAATTGACCACCCCCTTGACAAACAACGAGTGCACTTGGATACGTTGTACAACCTAATCATAAACATGTTAAATGAAGTATCAAACAGAAGTCAACAAATGATACTACTTGAGGACATCTCTCTACTAACATTGGGGGCAAAATGTTAAACGTAAACGATACACTCTACTAAAAATATGATGATGTCAAAACTTTGCATTGTCAACCAGGGCAATTGATTGGACCACCAAGGTTGTTCGAGATGGTCATAGTTGCTTGCCAATCACAAGATGGCGACATTGGAGTAGTACAACACAAATAGATAATATTGGAAATTGTATATAGAAATAGCATTGGCTCATAGAGGTCATCGCAAATTTGTTCAAAGATGGTTAGTACATAGTGAACACAACGCGTATTTTGATGACAACGTAATGTCGACGTTGTTCATAATTGTCATGACCAACTTTTGGTGCTATATGTTGTGTCCTTGTTGACGGATGATAAATTGATACAACATTGCCAATCGCTTGATGAACTCAACATATCCATTGTAACCAAGGTCTAAGCCTTTTGTTCATTCCACAAAACCAACGCTAACACATGCAAGAGCGGGTAAATACCAATCCCGTAATACAATTGCCATAAAATCGAAGTCCACAAAAATAAAAGCGTAATGCTTAAGTTATAGTAGATTATTCATTTTGTGTACACTTTATCATACTTTGTATACATCTTACAACACTTGATACCTCTATTCATGATGAACTTTCTTGCAAAACACAAACTAATGAATTAATGCAATCTCCATTTTATGACTTATTTTTTGGTTAAGAGACCTAAAGTGTTGATGGTAGATTTCTTTGAGCAAATTTCATTCAAAATGTGGATATATATATATAGATCTACTTAACACTTATGATTTAAATACAACATATGTGTTTGCATTCAATTGATTAAAAATGCACTTGGAGGACAAGTTAATTTAGATAGAGTCATTTTTGACAAATAAGCTGAAAATGTAATTTTGAAGTTCAAATACATGATTTTGTGCATGGCAGAGCCCAACATTTTCCTTTCTAATTGCACCCATACCCAAACCATGCCCATCAGCAGCGACCTATGCCCACCCATGCCCACCCATAGCATGACATGTGCGCACCCATGCCCACCCATGCCCACCCATGCTATTCAAATTGCGCCCATGTATTCAAAAATTGTGTAATGTGTATTGTGTAAATGTGTAAATGTGCCCCACCCATGCCCACCCATGCCCACCCATGAACAATAATATCGTAGCCATGCCCACCCATGCCCACCCATGAACAATAATAGCGCAACCATGCCCACCCATGCCCGCCCATGAACAATAATATTGCACCCATGCCCACCCAAAACCCATGGGCATGGGCATGGGTATGGGCGCCCAATGTAGGGCTCTGGTGCATGGCAAGGTCCAATTTGGGCCCCTTAGACATTTAAGGGTTAATCATGCACCATTCAAAAAAGAGAAGGTGTCAACCATTAGTGTTGGCATGAATGAAGGATGCCTCACCTTGGTCATAACCACAAGTGCGTATGTGAACCCGAGACATGTAAACTGAGTAGGGTTGTGGGACGAGTGCTATTGCCCTTGGATTACTTCTCTATCTTATAGTTTATGCATATATGTGCATCAAAGGTTTCTTCTTCTTCTTCCTTTTTTTCCAGTTTTATTTTTTGGAGGGGGGGGGGGTTTGTTTATCTTATAAATTTCTTTTACTAATACATTTTTAGTTCTAATTCTATTTCTACTTTGCCTCATCGCCCCATCATGTGCATCCTTTGCTAGTTCAAACTTCAATTTCATCCATTAAAACTTAATTCTATGTTAATTCAAAAAATGTTTCTTATGCGTTGTACCTAAGCTAGAACACCTAGCGTGGATTGTATGGGAGAGTTTGAAACGGATGATATAAGTAGCCACATACATCTAAAGGAAGACCCTCTAGAAGATTTTTACCATCCTAAACACAGTACCCTATACATAGTTCTAGAAAACGAAATACATGACATTACAAAGTACCATGTAATATTTATATGCGTTACGCAAACAAAGTTATACTATATTACATCGATTTTTTTCAAATTTTCTTGCACAAATAAACAATACCATGTATTACGTATCACCTTGTTTCTAATATTTTTGCTAATAAAGCACACATGCTACTGCCTCGTGTCGGATGGGATCCCTATGGAAGGCACCAATCAAATTTGAGTGGTGAATGATGATGAATCGACTGAAGCCCACTTAACGTGTCCTAGGTAGTGGTTCTCAATCATGTTCAATTTTGTTTTGTCCATTTGTGTCCTTTTTGTCAAGTACTCGTTACACAAGCCATGAATATTGAGTCTCATGGTAATTTAATGACATTCCAATGCACCCTGTGCTTCATGCTTCGTACCAATGTTTGTCTCAAAATGAATGGTCACCATGGATCCACTTGCCTAGTGATGAGCGTTACAAAGGAAGAAATAAAAAAGGCACAAAAGTACCGCATAAAGACCTTTAAGGAAGATCTAGGTCTATAATAATTCCATTCAACGTTTTGGCACATGCATCCTAGAACAAAGTGGAACTAAATGTGCATATTGACATTGAATTAAAATGAGGGAACTAATGTTGTGTTTACAATTTTCAAGATGGGAATATAAGCCAAAAACCAAATAAAATGCATTGCCCATCTTGATTTTTGTTAAAGAACCTCTATTTGGAGATTTTGGGTAAATGTATTAACATTTGGCAAGTCGTGACCTCTGAAAACACAATTGGTGGATAGTCAACAATTATCATTATAAATGAAGCAACAAAAATGTGATTGCATCTTTAAGAGTTTCAAAAGTCGATGATAGTAAAATAAATTGAAGAAATCGTTGGATGCCAACATTGGGTTGGTGTGAACGAGGGAAGTTTCATCCTTGATCATAATTGCACTCTCAAATGTAAACTGAGCTAGTTATGTGGAGCACAATTATGTATTAACATAATACTCCTCCACACAAAAGGAGACCATATATTTTTACCCAACTTCTAACCCATATGTCATTATCTTTTGTTAGCCATCAAGGTCTATTCTCAAAATTTGTGTTTTTTTCTAGTTAAGAAATCCTTTTAGAATTAAGAAACAGGAAGAAAATTTCAAATTTAGTCTTATTAAATTGAGAGGAGATTAGTAGTTCCAAAAGTAAACAATTTATGACTAATGATTGAGATTAGGATAGGATTTAGTGCACGGACAATAGACATGTGAGAAAAAGAAGATGGATTTTGAAATGTTGGCTAAGGACAAATGTGCCCCTTGTGGCTAGACTACCAACCTCCTCTTTTATATATCTCATTGTAGGCCATAGTCAAAAGGTAGTCAAAGAGACTCAAAGGAAGGAATGTACATATATGAAATTATTCTTCCCGGGAAGAGAGAGGTCCTTTTGGGATTATCGAGTTGTTCAAGACCATTATTTGTAGTAAATGTTTTTTTTAAGGTGTGAAGCCTTGGCTGGTGGGGATATGTTTGTTGCTTGGAAGTGGAAGACTTTGTGTGATTGTTTGAGAGAGTGAGGATAATATATGTGGAGAATGTTGTGAATGATATAGTTTGTAATGATAGCACGTAATATGATACCCTTGGTGTTATGAGATTATCTTCTTTGAGTTGTAGTTAATTGCGATACACGGGGAGGTCACTTCATTGTCAAGTTGACACCACGTGCGGACAAAGTTCGCTACCCCTATATTACATGCCATATATAATTTTAAAATTTATGATATTTTTTCTACATATACATAACCATTGATAGTATCTTTTGTATACTTTTTTGAAATTTTTAGTCATCTTTATTTTTTTTAGTAATTGTTTTAGTTCAATTCTGTGTCATTCTAGTTAGAAATGGTATGTTTTATGAAAAAAACAAATCATCAAATTTAGTTACCGATATTGAGTATGTGAAAGGACAATTGGCCATGTGCATGTGTGAATTGAGGAAATTTTGGAAGCCACTGATAGCCGCATAAAAAATTATGATGCCAACTACTTGGAGGTCACTATCTACATATAAAGGATTGATCATGGCCTTGTGATGATTTTTGCTAGTTAAAGAATTAAGAACTAATTGTTGAATTCATACTAATATGAACGTTAAATTGAAATGAATTTTGAAAATCTAAAACGAGGAAAATTAATCGTGCATGAAAATATCAAAATTTTTAAACCGAATTTTGAAACAAGTCCATACTAAGTCCTCCATGCAAAATTTGTATGAGGGGAGGGGGGCTTGCTGATTAATTTTTTAATTTTTTTTGTTCACTTTCTTTCTTTCTTAATACCACAATTAGATTAGCTTGCTCTTCTCGAAATATTGCAGGGTCCTTTGGGTGAAGTCATCATCCGATTCATCATAGAGATTGAGACTCTCCATGGGATATAGAGCATGGATGATGGGCGCTCAAGATTTGTTGCAACTATGATGTATTGCGTTATCCACAGAGACAAAGGAAAGGGATCTCTGACTCACTAGCAATGAAGCTCACATGAACTTCAAACCAGATCGCACCATAAAAACCTCGCCCAATACCAAAACATCGCATGTACGTGCATGTCGTGTGAAAAAACAGAGAGTAAAGCATCAAACAAACAGTGTGAATACCGCTCCGCTCAACACACACAACAATGACGAAAGGATACCGAAACTATTGAAATTGAGCATGGGATCACTCCTAGGTCCGAAAATATATCGGCAAATCACAATACGAATGACCCAATTTGATTAACAAGCTCTGATTGAAAAGTTTGTGGATGATGAATGTGTGGAGTCGCTTCATTATTGTTGACATGGACATATGTGAATGGACAAGTGTTGTGGTTTCTTGTCGATGGACTCCTTTGACGTCACGATTCGGGCAACAAGGACTTTTTTTTAATGCCAAGGAGAAACAACATTATCAAACTCCCCCGTAAAAATTGTAGGGTGAAAGTGAATATATGCCAAAAACTTCACCCCCTACATCTCAAATGGACTTCGCTTGCCCTAATGTGAAAATTTTAGAACTAATTCCGTATCAAACCAACTAAAAATGAAACATCCGGCTCAAATGCTATTTGAGGGCCTTTATAATGGATGAATGTGATGCGGTACTCTCATACGTGATGTATAATTCCCTCTTTCCCCAGTTCCATGATATGGGCTCGGCTTCCCTTGGGGTTAACTTGCATGACTCATGTTGGATGAAATATTGTTCACTCACTTTCTGTCCAAAATAAATGATGGATGAGAAGACAAGGATGGATGAGACGGGAATGAAGCTTTATAGGGTCTAGGGTTTTCTTCTCGCGAAGATTGTTGCGACCGGCTAAAAGTTAGGAGAGAGAGAGAGAGAGAGAGAGAGGGAGAGGGGGAGGGGGCCCGTGTCTTCTTATTCATCATCTTCGGCGAGCCACAAAACATCATCGTAATAAGGAAGGAAGCCAAATTTCTGTTGCGGTCAAGCTCAAGCCCATCAAGGAGGACAAGATTGTTTCAGGTTTTCAAGCTTTTTCTTTTTGCCTACTATGTTATCTGTGTTCACCGATTCGAGTGGCTACAGATCGACTACTCATCACCACCATGCATGATGGCTTTGTGAAGGCTAGGGCTTCGTCGCTTACAATGCCCTTTGCTCCGATATTTCAAGAAGAATCTGTTAGCAGGTTGGAAGAAATTGCAGAGAACTCCTCTGTTGCATAGCGTTCCTGAGAAACCAAACCCTCTAATGCATTCCTTTCCTCACAGACTCTTCGATGTCCAAGAAAATGGCTACCTCACATGTAAGGATGGTGATGATGTGACGGTGCTTGCAAGGACGATGCCAGTGGACTGAAACTCAAGTTGGTCTGGATTATGACTTGTTGTGATGATGATCTGATTGGGATTGAAGCCGAGGTGGTTACTGCTTCTTCTTCTTCTTCTCCCCCAAGATTTTGACACTCTTATGTCTTCTCCCTGCTCTAATAATTTGAGAGATGTCCGTCTTGCGTGGAGAACATGTTTCGTTGGGTTATCTGACGACTCAAGCAAGGTGGATGGTTTTAGTTCTAGGGATTTGGGTGGGGGAGCTTTTGGGTGTCTCTGATTTGTGATTGCAAGAATGACAGTGGGTTGATTTTAGAGTTGATCTGGATTACATCTTGAGGGACACGTCAGGAACTGATTGGGATTGAAGCCAAGGTGGTTACTCGTATCGGCTTCTGAATAATACCATTGCACAGTCACTCCAAAGCTGGTTCAATGAATTGGCGTTGAATCTGCCGTGGTACTACGGTAGTAGCAATGGGAAGACATATCTAGGCAAGGGATGTTTAGCATGCATGTCCAAAGTGGTCGAATGGCAGTGGAGATGGTGGTTTTCTTTTTTTCCGAGGAGCTGAATCGTGGTACTACGGTAGGTAGCAGCGATGGGTTTCAAAGTAATTGAACCATTGTTTATGTCACTTCGAAGAGTAAAAAGCCAAGCAGTTGTTACCCAGTTGGTGGTGGATTCATTGAAAGAGATATACAGATAAAGAGCTCTTCCTGGAACTCCTGTATTCTGATCTGAAAAAATTTCTGAAGTTTGTTCACCGTCAACACCATTGTGTGAATGTCCACGAGTGGAGTCAAATTGCTCCTTCATAAACTCCAAGGATGAGTACATCATTAAAGGGAATTGTCTCATCTGTTTAGGAGAGGGAAGTGCACTCTAGTAGATCAGAGAAGAAATAGGGATGGGTGCATGGGGGTAAGCATCAGGAAATGCCTGGTTAAACTAACATGGGCAGTAGAAATTTGTGAAGATGTTTGGCATACATGCGAAGTGGTCGAATGACAGTGGGGATGGTGGTGTTTCTTTCTCTTTCGAGGAGCTGAATCGTGGGTTAAAGATTGAGGTTGATATGTTGAGGAAGTATGAAGTAGTCAGCACTTGGGAGAGGATATGTGTCACATTGCATGAGGTTTGCAATTTTAATGTTTGATGTATGTTGCATTTGTTGGGTGCAGGGAGATGCATTTTTCAGGAAGAGCGAGGATTTTGTGGGACAAATGTGCTGTGCACAAGGAAGTAGATATAGAATCCCATCAAAGAAATCACAGAGTAGTAGTGTACCCGGCCCTGTATTCAAATGGTGCGTACCATACATGTGAACGACCGAGGAGGTCTGTGGTGAAGGCTGTGCATTACAGAGGAGGCGGTAGGGTAGCCGGCAGGAACGTGGTGCTTGCTTTCAACAGCTTGTTTGAAGTTGAGAAAGAAACGCACAGAAGCAGAACTCAAATTCACTCCCCCGAAGTGGACGAGAAGAAGAAGAAGCGATTGTTTTTGTGTGGGCGTGGGCTGACATTTGACGAAGAGTAGGTGGCATTACAGTTGATAGAGAGCTCGTGTCGCAGTATGGTTGGTGTGGCGACTGTTTTGGAAATTGGAAGTGGAGGTGGGTTGAACAGGCTGTAGCAAAGTGTGGTGCAGAGTGATTCAGAAAGTAGCAGGTGCCAGCAACGAGGAAATTATCTATGTTGCTGGAGAAGAAAGAAATATTTTTGGGGCTTAACGGGTCTAATAAAATAGGGAAGGAGAATGGTTTGTGGTCGGGGCTGTACAGCAGCCCCAATCCCTTACCACAACAACGGCGCAAGTCTGGAGAACTCAGTCGCAGGAGCTCTTCTCGGAGACGCCCTTCTTTTCTGGCTCTACTTCTCTTTACAGGTAATAAGTAATACTGGCTCTGTAGTTAGATTCAGGTTTGATGGGTCAGTTGAGATGACAGGAATATGTGCAACTTTGCTCCAGCTGCTTGCATATAACTAAGACATCAGTATTTGGTCCTTGGAAACATTGATTCTGAGCATGAAGGACTTTTTATTATAGTTTCCTGGCTGGCAATCCCTCATGACATTCTGGACACCTTCACACCATTTTTCTATCTGCTGGAAAGTAATCCATTGGAGGTTTACTTTGCAGACCTTAATTGGGTTGTCACTTGCCTGTTGACTGATTTACCAACTGGTTCCTCATGATATTGGGTTTGCATGTCAGTTCCTGATTGATTGGAGTTTGCTCATGATGCAGGTCTGATTTTTGTGGTAGGCTTTATATTTGTTGCATTTCAACATCATCCAAGTCCCAGCAGCCATGTGGTAAGTGTTGGGTGGTTGAGGAACTCAAATGTTTACTTCGAGACATGAGGACTTTGTAGTATCACACTTTAGCTTGCAATGCTGAATGCAAAGGTTTCCTTTCATAGGGCAATGTATCAGACCTTAAACATAAGAATACACTATTATACCTTGCATTCTATAGGTTGAAATCAGATTATGCAAATGCCTGATTTTCAAAGCCTTGTTTGTGATCCCTTTATCTGCTAGATGCAAGCAGTATGATACAAACATATGATGGGTTGGCCAAACCTTTTCACTTGAAATTAATCATTTCTTTGTAAAATACAACTGGTTGAGGCTTTTGTAACATTCTAATTTTGGATAGTTGATTCTGCAGCCTGAGAAGATTGGTGATGCTAATGCTTTAGAAGATGAGGTTCTTAGTCTGGACTCTCTTCCAAGACAGCTTGGTGATCAAATGACTCTATGCAAATCATATGCAGTAATCGCGAAAGAAAACAACAATCTACCACTTGCGTGGCATTTGAGTGCACAAATTCGAGCAGCACAGGAGCTTCTTTCTCTGGCAAGTCCCATCTCCTCAATGTTCCTTCCTTCTGTTGAATTATTTTCTTTGGCTATTGAAGTATGGAGATGTAAGTCAGTGGAGTGGCTACTCAACCTTGATGAAAGTTGCCATCCTTTTGCACCAATCAAGACTCTGAAATACTCCTTTTCTTTTGAATAGGGTGCTACTCGAGGCACTCCAGTCATGTGGGATGAGGCAGAGCCAATCATGCGAGAAATGTCTTCCCTCATCTTTAAAGCCAAAGAGCTGCACTATGATAGTGCCACCATGCTAATGAGGCTGAAGGCTGAAATGCAGGTAAGTTTTATTTGATTCTGGTACTCACCATGCCTTTTAACTAGTGGTTCTCTCAACCCATAAATGCCAGTTAAGCATATATCACTTGCATTTGCATGTCAAGGGAAATTTCTCACTTCTCCTTGCTACTGCAGTTTGCAAGTCAAGAAATACTTAAAAACTAAGTTGGTTGTTGTACTTGGGAACTACAAATTGAAGTTAAAGATGTAGTTAATTGTAGCGGGGAAAAGTATGACTATCAAATAGCCTTGGTTTCAAGAAAGTTTCAGTGGAAATGACTTTGATGTTCTCTGCTGTGACATACTCTGCTCTAAGAAATTTCTTTTTGGTGTTTTTCTTATTAAGTATGGAAGTTGTATGAACTGCTTTCTGAAAGTGTTTACTACAATCTTAACACTTTTGAAACAGTTGAATTTTTTTACTACCCCACCAAGTAATATCTAAGGAATATTATGAGTTCTTACAACTGATTCTTAGATTGTTGGTAACACACCTTGTGCTTCTCATTTGTCAAAAGGAGTTTGGGGACTATTTGCTGAAACGCCTCTCTTGATTGTGATGGCGGTCTTGGTTCAGGCTTTGGAGGAAATGGCTAACACGGCAGCCACACAAAGTGCAACATTTGGCCAACTTGCAGCCGAGGCAGTGCCAAAAAGTCTGCATTGTCTTAGCTTGAGATTAGCAACTCAATGGGCCACTGATGAGAAACTGCGTGAACATGTAGCTGCAATACAGAAAAGCTTTGCTCCTGCACTCACCAATACTAGCCTTCACCATATTTGTGTGTTCTCCGATAATGTGCTGGGTGTGTCTGTTGTCATCAACTCAACAATCATGAATGCAAACCATCCAGAGCTTCTTGTGTTCCATGTGGTCACAGATGCTGTAAACTATGGAGCGATGCAGACTTGGTTTGCTGTCAACGATTTCCAAGATGTGGTTATTGAGATCCAATATGTGGAGAGCTTTACATGGTTAAATGCCTCGTACGTACCAGTCCTCAAGCAACTTCAGGATGCAGAGACCCAGAGTTATTATTTCCGGTCCACAACCCAAGGTGGTGGGGAAGCTCAGAAGACTGCTCTTAAATTCCGCAACCCCAAATATTTGTCCATGCTCAATCACCTGCGGTTTTATATACCTGAAGTCTATCCAGCACTAAAGAAGGTAGAGTACTTCATTTTAGTTCCTTCTCACTGGTATTCAAGTCATCTTCCTATGGGATCCTGAGAATAGTACACATCTGCTCAAATAGGAGAAAATCGAGTTGCTTGTGGCTGATGGTTGGGTAGGCAATGTTTTTGAATATGGATATATCTTCTCAAGGAATCTTGTGGTGATTGATGATCATAATTTGCTGATTTTTGTTGCAGGTTGTATTCCTGGACGACGATGTTGTTGTCCAAAGGGATCTTTCAGGGCTTTTTACTCTCGACCTTCATGACAATGTCAATGGTGCAGTGGAGACTTGCCTGGAGAGCTTTCATCGGTTTCACAAATACCTGAATTTCTCACACCCAAAGATCAAATTGAATTTTGACCCAGATGCTTGCGGCTGGGCATTTGGGATGAACATATTCGACCTGGTTAGGTGGAGGGAGAAGCAGGTGACTGCTAAGTACCACTACTGGCAAGAGCAAAATGTGGACCGAACACTCTGGAAACTAGGCACATTGCCTGCAGGACTGCTTGCATTCTATGGCCTTACTGAGCCCTTGGATCGAAATCTGCATATTTTAGGATTAGGTTACGACGCCAACATCGATGCCGAGTCCATTGAGAATGGTGCTGTTGTGCACTATAATGGCAACATGAAGCCTTGGCTCAAGTTAGCCATGAGTAGGTACAAACCTGTCTGGGAGCGGTATGTGGATTACGAAAACGAATACTTACAGAAGTGCAATTTTCACTGATTACACACACCTAACCTTGGAGTCGCCTTTCGCCTGGTGGGCACAAAGCCCGCCCGCCTGCTCCTTTTCCTGTATGTTATCAGTGGTTCATTGCAAGTGAAATTCAAGCTACTCAAGGATATTTGGCAGGGAAACGACATAATCCTTTCTGACCTGCTTCAAGCCCAAAATTTGCCAAAGTCAGCGCTGGGACAGGGTAGTTCATGTTGCTGCAGGTTACAATCTAATAGTTCTTTCAGATTGGCAAATAATTGGTGCAGCAGTGCTGACATGTGCTTATGAGCACATTTTCAAGGGGAACCCTCGTAATTGGTTTCTGCAGGTTCTGGAGTTCTCAAAAACTGGCTCCCAAGTCTGTAGTGCAGACAGATTCTGGAGGAGAGGGTAAAGAACAGTGGCACACAGGAGGGGGTCCTTTTGTGTTAACTTTGAGATATTGGTTGAAGGACCAGAAGCTTGATTTAGTTGTCAAGAATCATGATTTTTTTTGTTCACAATTGCAATTCTATCAATTAAAATTTGCACATTCAATACCATCTCTTCTTAGTGAAATTCATAGCTCTTTGCAGGCCTCGTCTCATGTTTGTGGCAGAATCTACATCTTCCGTTTCCAAGGGAATTTATGCCACAAATAATATACATGGATGTGAAATGCATTCTGGAGGCACTCTTCTATTTACAAAATGACATCAATGTGCATCCCAATATAATTTTATCAAGCACTCACAAAGCTTCTGCTGGAATTAAGCCTTGGACATCACTACACCATATATGGAGTTTAGTATCACACGTGTAATATGACATAATGTTGCATCGACAAAGAAATTGCCAAGGTGTTTTATATTTTGTGAGTTATTTCATCTCTATTTTTCTTTGAAACACATTGTCATGATCTCATTACCTAAGAAATGGAGAGAAAGCTAAGGCGGGGGTTTGGAAATTTTCATCTCCCAAGTTTAGTTTATTTCCATCTCCCAAGTTTAGTTTATTTCATTAGGGTCCAATCAAAATAAATTAGGATATGCAATATGACATTAGAGGTCAACTTGACTAGAAGTTTAAATTGCCCAATATACAATGTATCTTGTCCCTGGTAGATGTCACGACACCATATCTAGAAGAAGGGACATTGTTTACTTGGTTTTGTTAGACTATATGTAACCATCTTTGAACAATGAGGCACTCATATAGAATTTTCTTTCTCTAAATATCAAAGGGACACTTAAAAGGGAGTTCCTTTTTTCCTTTTTGTGAATGTAGTACTAGGGAGTCCAAGTATTTCTTCCGATTGGACCATCAAGTTGATATTATCTTCTATCTCACGGATGCTACTGCACCTCTGCTACTCTAGAATAGTAGTCTTTTCGACACCATCTTGATGTATTTTTTAGTCCCATAAACCTTTTGGCTTTCCGGCTTTTTAAACCAATTTCGTTTAAGTCAAAATTTGAATACTTACCTCCCAAAGGTAAGTATCATTACACATCTCATTACCTAAGGTAGATGGGTCTTCAAATGCTTACTTTTTCATTCTACACCATTTATGGTATTTAATGTCACGTACACTGTTTGCAAAGGGCCTAAACTAGATGCCTAGAGGTCTTAGAGTTACCAATACGATTCCATTGATTAACACAAGTAACTTCTTTAGGTGAAAAATTAACTACATTATGATACTTAGATTAGCACATTGGGATACTTTAGATGATAGTCTGGCAATCTAGTATGCAATGGCAAGATATTTTTGAGCATACTAATGCCAAGTGCCATTTATATACTTTAGTCAACTTGTAGACAATTATGTAATATAGACATGCACCTCATAACATTATTGAACATACTAATGCCAAGATATTGGTGTACGCACTTGAGCACCAAGTGTCATGAGGTGATACCTATGGTGAAGTTTTTAATCATCAATATAATCTAGCATATGCCTTAAAATAGGGTAAGTGACACTAATTATGCATGTGACACTAAATACCATAAACGGTGTAGCCCCATTTGTACAAGATGGTTAGCAAATCCAAGTCGAGGTTGGAATCACTACTTTCCTCATATTCGGAACTCGTAAGAATTTCTTATTCATTATCAAAGTGAAGATTAAGATGCTTATTTGATGGTCACATAGGTCCCCCTCAATTATGTTGACTATTGGACCTAGCCTACATATCATATTTTGAACACGCAGTTCAATCTGCCCTTGGAGCCACATCAACCACATACCGTTCAAATATAAGGTGTCCTGACTTTAATGAAGACCAATTGCGAGATACAAGATACATCCCCCCTCCCCCCCCCCCCCCCCACATAACATACCCATATGTCATATCCACATTAATGAATGCAACCCCGACAATGGCATCGCATGTACACAACACACCATTCAAAGCAAATATGGCGCATCACATATTTACGACAACAATGGTCGCCACTTAGTCACCATCCCGGAACAAAGACTACAATGGTTATGGGAACAATACCAAGGCGCACTAACCAAAATACATAACTTAGAACCCCACATACAAACATTTGAAAAAGAAGTAGCATGGTTATACCAAAGGTACAAATACATAATGCCCAAAAATGACCCCCTCAAACTCGCACAATACACCCTCCCAAATGCCATCATTGAAAACATCATCAACTCCTTCCACATCACCCACTCCTACTTCTCGTCACCTGTAACATGCCCTACCACGCTAAGACAAATTTTCTCCCCATACCCCCGAGATAAAGTATTCGGATCAATAGGAACAACATTCCAACATAAATGGGTAGGGAACGGGTATGCCCACCCACATACAGAAGCAGACACACAACAAGCCTTACATTGGGCAAGACTTGCAGCCCAAAATAACCCAGATACAATCACAATCCTCATAACAACCGACCCAAATTGGTACCACAACCTTCAACCGCATGTAGGCCCTTTTCCAGATTCACATGTCATCACACACTTTAAGGCGGACACCATTATATACGATGAACCCACCATACCACCGGAACTACGAATTGAACCACGCACCGAAAGCCGTGACATTCGCATACTATGTATACACCACAAAACCACGTCAATCGGCCCGAGAAATTACGCACATCAAATGGGCATTATTGGCAAAACCTACTATATTTAACACAACGGCGCCACCCACACCAATAAATACTCTAGTAAACCGTAGCAAGAAATGGTCCCAACTCATATACCCTCCCCCACCTACGACCCAAGCTATTCATGTCCCCATCATCACAAATCAAGACATATGCCTTCCCCTCAAATATCAACCACAGTTCTGTTATTACACAGATGGATCATTCATCCCACCCAAAGAAACAACCCAAGGACATTGGAAATGAGAAAAAGCGGGATATGGCATATATAACCCTTTCAAAAACCTCCTAATAAAAGAAAGACTACCCGGACTCCAAAATATACTAAGAGCCGAACTAATGGCTATACACCATACCCTCCGCCTCCTCACTACCACATATCGAAATGAACCGGCACACATCTTCACATATTGTCTTAATATGCTATACCTATTAAACACACAAACAAAACATCCAACCCTACATAATAGCCACCCGGACAAAAAGATACTCGAATCTCTAATCGAGATGTTGCAATCCCGCTCACAAACCACCACACTCCATAAAGTCAAAGCTCACACAAACATTAGTGGTAACGAACAAGCGGACAAATTAGCCAAAATGGGTTGTGAACTCGAATATAGAGATGCCACAATCACATATGAACATGCACACCCCACGCCATACTACCTACAGAAAGATTGGTGGCACTCAATGCAAGAAACACCAGATAAAGGCTCCATCCGACACCTTGGTAAATACATCGCTAAACATGACAAAAAATATAACTTATCCATCATAGCAACCCAAACACATCAACTACACAAGTGGCTAGACAACAAAGATATTGACAAAACACTATCAAACGACTTTTGGAACAACTCGCTTATCACATATAAACAAAAAACATGCCTAGTCAAATTCAGAACCGGACAATACATGGGACATGCTAGAAAACAACTCTTCTTCGGAAGAAATGCATACCCCTCACATACGTGCCCCATATGCAACGCACAAGAAGCAGACACATGGTTACATGTGCTCCTCAAATGTAAACAACAACACATACACACACTAATAACCAAAAGACATAACAAAGCCGTATGGGAAATATGCAAACTTCTCATCTCAAACAAAAAGACAAGATACTACACACTCATGAATGCAGGTACATATAATGAGCTCCCCCAAGAAAACACTGTACCATCGTGGTTACTCCCATGCACATGTACCATCCAAAGATGTCACTGCAATGCTAGGCTCAAACCTGACATATTATGCATACTAGGACACCCATATCAGTCCCCACCACCAGAAGCACCCACACCGGAAATTACAGTTCAATTCATAGAATTCACATATTGTAATGACAGATTCTCCACTGAAACCATAAATCAAAAAATTACAAAATATCAACCACTCATAAATAATATTATCGCAAAAGGTTGGAACGTAGCCCCACTTATTGTACTAGCATCTGGTGCTAGAGCCACAACTCACATCCCCTCAATGAACGAACTCGAAACAAAGCTTAAACTTCCTACATTACAAATTAGGAACACATTCAAACAACTCAACATAATTGCCATACAATATGCATATTCAATATTAATCCACAAAAGACGAATAGAAAATAGACAACCCATCACAGATTTACAAAACCATAATTAAAATTAGAGAGGGGTAGTGGTCAGACCACTAGTTATTAAGATACCACCTATAGCTCAGAAAGGCGGGGAATAGCTGGCTGGTTGGCATAACTTTCCTGCCTATGATTAACTCACTTGCAGCACCAAGTCAAAGTGTATTACACTAATACGCTCAGACAGATTCAATGCGAATCGAACCCGGACCGTATTATATAACACGCACGTCCTTATCCAACCAACCTTGGAACCATGACTTGGCGACCAACTATACAACCAACCACCACTTATACTCCAAACAAATATGCACGCTTCTCGTCTAAAACAAAGTAACAAGACTCACAAAACTATAATTAAAAATAAGAACCCAACACACACACCCCCCCCCCCACGGTTAACCCGTAAAACTTCTAGTTACTAACATAGTGTCTACTCCTTGAAAGGGGTGAAGTAGTATTTCATCCAAAGCCACTACCGTGAGGTATGGCCACGGATGTCCTACGAACAGACACTTTATTCACTCCGGCCCCCCCTAGGCGGGACCGGAGTTCTTCTTCTTCTTCTTCCTGACAAGAATAGTAACCGAATAAGGGTTGTCCACCTTAAAGACAGTAGGAGCTTCTCAATACACTAAATATTATATTTAGTGTCTCCAATTTCTATTTGTCTTTTTTAATACTAATTGTAAACCACATGTGTGGTGTCACCAACACAAAATGTAAACCTAACATTATTTGTCATGCCTTGTAGTAACAATTGGGCATGAAATAAAAACAATTTACAATCTTGCATCCAAATTTCAATCATCCATACACTATTTCATTACAAGAATGTTAGCATTTAGAATAACACAAAAGTGGTTTCAATGATTGGGATGGAATTCATCGAAATTCCAATATGGGGATATTTCATCCATACTTCAATGTCGGGATGGATGTCATCCACATTTCAATCATAAGTTACCAGAGTGACATAAAATATCATAGACACCAAATACAAGAGTTAGGGCCACGAGCCAAGAGCCGTGACCATGCAATTATTGAGAGCCCAAAAGAAAATGTCGAAAGGTTGTCCCAAGACATCTCCAAAATCATGTAGCGTGGTCATGGACCCTCAAGTGTAGTGTGAAGTCATATGTGACTGGTCCCTCAACCAAATGCTATTTCAATGAATGTCTATTCATGCGGGTCCTCACACATGATAAAATAAAGTAAATCAACGGTTGTGAGCGTTCGGAGTGCCATGGTCTCCCGGTTTTGTGTTAGGCCCACTTGCAAGAGGTGGTTTTTGAAAATAGTCCAAGTGACCATGAAACATGATCCATTCGAAGCCATGTAGGAATCCGTGTAGACTTTACATCCATCTTGCATTCATATGCTCCATTGGTCCCTCAAGCACAGTGTGAAGCGAACTTGGACCGGCTCCGCCTTTTCCACCAATGAGAGTGCCTGAAGTGTAATGGTCACGGGCTCTCAGTCTCGTGTGTGAAGTGGCCCTTAGTTTAGCACTCATGAACTGAAGCTGCCAGGCATACTTTGGCAATTTTGGCAAAATCGATCGAAGCATTCGAGCGGCGTCGGCAACAATCGGAGGAGCTGGGGGCTTTGCAAATTGTTCAAAGTTCTGCCATGGAACTCTGCTTTTTCTGCGAAGGTTATCATCTGCAAGTGCGAAACAAGGGTTAGGGTTTAGGGTGGGGGGTTTGGTTCGTTTACGAGAGGGAGGAATTGAGGACGATGCAAGGGCAGGAGGCGATGGAGGGGGCTTTGAGAGAGGAGGATCAGCAGCCACAGCTGCGCTACGAGATGCGGGGAATGGGGCACACACCAGAGGACATCTTGTTTTGTGTGGACGCGGATGTGGAGGTGAATGTGGAGATGAAGGTGGGAGGTGGGAAAGTAGTAGGGGGAGGAGGAGGAGGAGGAGGGATGAGCCGGCTGGACGCCATCAAGCAGGCCATCCTCCTCTTCGTGCATTCCAAGCTCACGGTGCATCCGCAACATAAATTTGCCTTCGCCACTTTACACAACACAGCCTCCTGGGTAACGAAGGAGCTCTTTCTCAGTCAAATTGAACTCGATTTTTGTCTCGCGACGTTCCTCAGTCCTGCGGTTCGATGGTTGCTATGAGGAATTTGACATCGTATTTGTATCTCTTGGTATAGCAAAGGGAAGTGGCATAAGAGCGTTGATGATCGTTGAAAATTCTAAGATTACTACGGCAAGGAATGGTCCTTCTCTGAAATTTTCCGGTTTAATTTCACAATGCTTTCAGAAAGAGCAAGTCTATGGAATCCAAGCAGTGTTCTGTCTCTTGTGGCTGAGCTACGTTGTTCGTTTCTCAGCCCTGCGGTGGTTTGATGGTTGCTGCGAGAGATTTGACGTCTTGTTTTGATCTCGTGGTATAGTAAAGGGAAGTGGCATAAGAGTGTTGATGGTGGTTGAAATTTTAAGATTACTACGGCAAGGAATGGCCCTTATTTGAAATTTTCTGGCTCAATTTCTCAATGCTTTCAGAAAGCGTAAGGCTACGGAATCCGGGCAATGTGATCGCATCGCTCTCATAATTTACATTGGGTGACTTCTCATACTTATGGGCTAAGAAGAAGGGTTACGAGGCAATGTAGGAGCAAGCGGATTCATCTTGGCAATCATGTTGACGATGGTTGACATTATAATACGGCAAGGAATGTTCGTTATCTGAATCTTGTTTCGGTTTTAATTTCACAATGCTTTAAAAAGAGCAAGTTTACAGAATCCAAGGAATGTGATCCCACCGCCGTCATAATTTACATTTGGCTGACTAAGAAGAAGGGTTACAAGAGCGAATGTTGGAGCAAGAGCATTCATCTCGGCAATGACGCCATTGCCGGGATCAATTAGAAAGCCCTAATTAGTCACAGCACTTGCAAAATTTTCGGTTTCGTCATAGAAGGGGCCTAAGAGGTTGTAAGCTAATTAGTCAAAAGCTCTTACAAGCATAAGGTTGAGAGCTTCAAGAAAGGAGCCTTCTCATTTGGCGGGGATCCTCTTACGTATGCTTGCTCACTCAAGTCCACTTTACCCCTGAGCTTTCAACTTGAGAGCTTGAATTCTTCACCGGGTTTATCTCAACGCGTAGATGACACCTTTATGGATCTCACTTGGAGAGAATTACGACAACCTCTCGGTCAAAATCCTAAGCTCCATTATGCAAGGTTGCTTACGAATGTTGAGAATTCGAGCTCTCGTTTTGTGGGTGCCAAGCCAATGCGCTTCCAAGAAAATTTTGGCTTGTCATTGATTCTCCTTTGCCACTCCCCCCTACATCTCATTTTGAGCATGGTGAATTTATACTTGCTCAAACTACCTGAGTGCATGAGGGATTGGACAAATTCTCAGTAACTTGAGTTTTGGATGAAAACTTGTCACATCCAAGCATCAAAGTCCAGTAACTTAGAAGTTTGCGCTCTCAACTCGAGCTCTATTGTAAAAGGGTTTAGGTCCAAGTGAGTACATCAACAGAGCTGAAAACCCTGGTTTTATTCTGCACTAACATCTCGTCTCCTGTGGCCTGCAGCTTCGGAGGGAATTCACAAATGATACCGACGTTATTAGCCATGTGGTGCGTGGACTTGCTGCGTCAGGCTCCTTCCCACGCTGTGATTTATCAGAGCTTTTTCGCATGGCTGCAGGGGAGGCACAGCAATCACATGCTTTGGACAGAAGGCTTAGAGTGGTAATTGAATGCTACACACTTGTTTTCATCCCCATCTCCATCTTGGAATAAACAAACCTTCAAGTCTTCTGTTCCAAGTCAACCATGCTCACCACTCAACATTTGAAGTATCATGAAGATCTCTAGGGTATGTAAACATGTCACACTTTTCGATCAAGTTAAATTAAATAAGGGGAAAAGTGATTCCTGTTGAGGATCGTTTTCGATATTCTTCAGTGTGAGCATGTTCAAATATCATGCTGTTGCAGAAAACTGAGGTCTAGATTTCTGGTTACTTTGGTGACAAATTCGTGCACGTTTGCAATCTGCAAGCAAATGAATCATTGGTAGTCCGCAACCTTTTCTTTGTGCTCCAGTTGTCTTCAGAGGGTTATCATGGCTTGTACAGCCTACTTCACTCCAGTCTGTATTTCCCACATGGCATCCCCTGTATCCAAGTTGGAACTCATGAAAGTGAATGGTCTATGTTCTTCTGTACCCAAATTAGACCTGTAAATTAGTGGTATACCGGTGACCATCCTAACTCCCATGTTCTATTAGAATGATCTAATGCCTGAATTGTTGTTATGAATATGAGGTTGCACCACATATGGATATAGATGTTAAGTATTCAGACATATCTTCTCACTTTTGTGCTCCACAGGTGCTTATTTATTGCAGATCATCTGTAATGGTGGATCTCTCCATGCAGTGGCTTGATAAGATGCGACTTTTCACCTTCGACGCTTTATATTTACATGATAAGCCAACACGTGAAAACTGCCCCCAAAGTGTTTATGACTCTCTAGTGGATGTTTTGGAGCGGGTGAGTGAGTTTGAAAGCTACATATTTGAAAGCAGCAGTGGAAGTGCAAGATTACTTCTCAGGTATGCTTCTTGCATCAGAATAATCCTGTCCATCAGACTTTTATTGTCCAAGTCTAGAATCTTTTCACTTGTCTTGCTTTCTTTGTTGTCATAATAATGCCAGCTCCTGTTAGTCAGGGATTGAATCAACTCTTTGATGCTTTGTAATCCCAAAAGCAGGTAACTAACTACCTATCTATGTTCGAAGAGATTCTTTGGCAAGCATCTGTTAACAAGTAGGCAATTGTTTGTTTTTCCTATGTCTCTTTGTTTTGGCAATAGAGGTATCCTTCTACTCAATGGGACTTTTGGTTGAGTTGTTTGGTCTGCATACAACACCTTCCATGTGTGGATGCTTGGGGGTAAGTTTGGAGGTTTGAACAAAGAATGTTCTGTTTGGGTTCATTGAGGGTCAAACTCATATCAGCATGCCAAGAGGTGCTAAATAAGTTTGGCTCTCAAAGAACCGAATGAGGTTGTTCTTCATTCAAATCCACTACCCCGAGCATGCACCACAAGGGGAAAGAAATTTGTTGATTTTGACTCCCTGTAAATAATTTTGATTTTGAATAGGAAATTAGAGGAGATGAACTCCTGACGAAAGTTCCCTTGAGGTAAAAGGATAATTCTAGTACCTCCAAGTCCTGTCCAAGGTTTAATTAGATTGGTTTAATGCTTAGAGGTCAAAACGTTCAACCTAACACAAACCACTGCATTCATTATTTTACCAGGAACACATGCATGCTTCTCTCGCATCCACAGCAGCGTTGCCCACAACATGATTTCGATGCCCCCAAGGATCTTGCAAAGTTGTCAGCTCCACCTACACCTCCACGCAACAGCACCCCAGGGAGCTTCCCTGTGCCCACAAGGCCTGGGGACGATGAAGCCAGTGCCCCAAGAGCACACTAGATCTATTCTCCAGTGTTTCACAGGACCCAGGTTTCTTTTTGGAGGTCTAAGGCAGGTTTGTACAAAAGTTTCAACTGTAAAGACATGGCACTATTTTTTGCCCATTCCTCTGTGCATCAAGCCTCATCCAAATCCCTCCTTCCCAAAAGTCTCAAAATCTACCGGTCTCCTCAACCAGACTAGGGAAGCTGTTTTTGTCACACGGAGCTGGTGATGAATATATGCAGTGAAACCACACTTTGCATGCCCAATGTACATCATATTACACCTGACTACACCAGGTATCTTTACAGGCCTAAAGTCATTGGGTGATTGTTCATAAAATTTAGTCTTCATTTTCCATCTTGCTGGTTGGAACCCTTGAGAGATAACACTCATTGGCTTCCATTGCAGCAATGGCTATGTTTTATGCTCCCTAAGCCTTCACCGAGTACTACAGACCTTGGACAACTAACCAACTAATTCAACTATTAGTCAACTAGTTGCCTTTCATAACTATAGGTGTTTGTGATTTGTAGTTAACTGTAGTTGTTTTAAATTCGGTCTACCAAAAAATCTAGTTAACTATTGTTATATCTAGTTAACTAAATATCTAGTTAACCAAAGTTGAGCGCAGCTTGTTCATGGAAATTTGTTGTAGTGTTGTAGTGTCACTACACTAAATATGATATTTAGTGTTTGATACACTAAATACGAACGCATACACTATATATCACTAACCCTATGAATGTAAGTAACATTAAATGTAAACTCAAACACTAAATATCAACTATGGTAGTATGTGGAAGTTACATGCACGAATTTAGTGTTAGTAAGAATATGAAAAAAACTTAACTATGATAAAAGGAGAAGGGAGGTGGCAGTAGGGAAGGTGGTGGCGAATTTATGTCTAACACTAATCATCAAAGAATTGAAAATTAGTGTTGAGCAAGATAGGGTGGTAAAAACACTAAATATAATCAAACATTGAATATCATATTAGTGTAGTGTGTTATTTGTGTTGTTGGTGTACATGGAGGTTGTTCCAGAGCTCAACACCGTGAGTTATCGTATAAAGATGTTTCTTGATGATCCTCAGTGGCCCGAGCATGTTAAAGACCCTCAATTGAAGCAAATCAAGAGGCGAACTTCTTTGAATATATAATAATACTTGAAATTGTTCTAGTTAACTATAGTTGTTCCCTACAATGATTGAAGAAAATCTAGTTAACTATAGTTATTTTGGCAGTTGTACAAGGTTTGGAGTACTATCACCTTTTTAATATCAATACCTACTATAAATTCTACCTATCTGGCTTTCATATTATTATTATTATTATTGAAATAATGCGACATGGCTGTCTCACGTTGCTTGATTTATAGTTCAAGCAAGCCGGTTCATATTTGCCCAACACCACTCTTTGTGTTATGATAAGTTAAGCACTAAGAAAACTTGGTGTTAATCCTCACAACCCTAGGGTTTGCAACTAAGGTAGAAATACCATAACTTGTTGACCATCCTCTAGGCGTGCACTATACCGCCGTCATAATGGTGAAGTGCCATTTCTAAAACAGATCATGGCTTGGTGGCAACTTCAATGCGTGCACACTTAGTGTAGCCAATGGGAGTCAAGTGTTAATACATTCATGAGGTAACCGATTGAGGCGATGTTATGTATGGAAATGCGGATTACCGTGTTCGGTGTAGGGAGAATCTAGTGAACGAGTAGGGGGTTGGGCAACTTTCCACTTTGAAAAATTGTAGCATTTTTTGTATAGGGCAGAAAAATATGAAACAACTTGCATTCTTCATGAATCCTTCTCGTCTTTCTTGGAAATTCATCTCATGATTGTCAGACCAGACCTTCGATGCGAATCACCTTCTTTTCGCGGGTAATGGTATTTCTACCTTAAACTCAAGGTAATTTTCATCTGCTTTACTCTGCAGGAAACGGCCTTTAAACCTCAATCGCGTGTCAACAGAGGAGTTGTATGGGGGGAGCAGCATGCGAAATATCCTTGGCACCGTTTACCAAGTATATAGAGTCTGTGCAGGTCAAAGGTGGGCGAGGTTGGCAGGCAAGGCACCCAGTATTAGGGCGTTTTCCCTTACCTCCACCCAGGTGGCTTCGCCTCCCTCCCCCTTTCTTTTCAACAGCAGGTACCTACTGGGTCTCATTGGAAGGTCTAAATTGCAAGTCGTAAACTGGCAGCTTCTCCCTGCATTCCTGTGTTCAACCTCTGTTCAATGTCTTTGGCCAGATAACTTAGTAGGCACAAGGACAACCCCCGTTTCGTATATGTACATCCCCTCTTGATTTCATGGCCGCCTCATGACCTTGGTGAATCGTGAGATGGTTGCTTTTTGGGGAGTCAACCTCGGCTTTCTGATTTTTAAGTATCAAAATAGGTATGGAGACTGATCGTTGGTGACATGATATGACTCCGGAAAGCATTATATGAAGCTGCACTTATAACTCGGGCTGACTCGTCATGTTGGTGGTGGAGGGGGAGATCTTGGACTCATTCAAGACGGTCGACGTTTTCAAAACAAGGGTTTTTGTAGGCAAGGTGAGAAGAATTTTGGTTGGCAACACCTATATGCTCGGGGGAGGGTGAAAAGCGTTGATTGACGTGCTGGAGAGTGCTTTTTTGAGGAAAATTTAACACTTAAAAGTGGGGTTGGAGATCTTAAATTAGTCTAATGAGATGAATTTAGTATGAATCTAACACATACATTAGTTCTATGTGTGGAATGTATTATTGCCCAATGGTCCCTCTTATTTTGAGGAGAAATGTCCAAATTCAACTCTGATGCAAAGCAATGGTTTTGTAAGGCTTAAAACCACCATTTTCGGTTGGAGTTCAAATCGGATATTTCTACCCAAAAAATGTGACAACCGAAATTATTTTACCTTAGCGTATCAAATCCCACTTCATTTGTAAGCCGAAAAGTACTTTGCATTATGTATAATTACTCATCTTCACCACTATCCAATGCACTGAAGAATCAGGTTGATCTTCCACACACCTTCATTAGCAGGCAAATGTGGTCAATTAACCAGAGTAAGTTGACCATGAAATTGGAATGAACATGTGACCAAAATTGACTACGATCTCTTCCACTCTCCACTGACATTGTCCAAAAGAGAAGACCAAAAGCTGTGCTCTAACTTAGTCCACCATGCAACCTTGAAGGTAGTAGGCAACTGCACCAAATGACAGAAATGGAGGGTATCACATGAATGAAGACCAATCTAATTAAAATGCCCCACTAGAGCAGCTGTTGAGTGTAGTAGCGTGTGAAGATAGATGCCCTGACAATATCCCACATCATGAAACTGACTTTCTGCCAGCTGCACATTTAAGAAGCATTTATTTATGTTACTACAGAGAGAATATGAACAAACAATCAGCAAAACTGACTTGTGTGCAACCCTGACAACATTGTTGGCAGTGCTTTTCTGAAGATGAGTTACATGGCATTCCAAAGGATAAGAGTATTTCAAGAGGCCTGCCCAGATGTTCATGAATATATTTCCACTGCAAGATTAGAGGTGTCCATAAACAAACCATAATGTAAATGGACGACAAAACTGACATTGAAAACAAAATGAGCCATGGTAAGACTGTTTCTTTCACTTCCTCATGCGAAGCATATTTTCCTTCATAGAATATGCACACTAATTTGTAATATCATAACTTGTCAATACATTGTCTTAATCCACATATGGAGCTGCGACTCCATAGCTAGTCCCACATGTAGAACTGTTGCAAGTCTCTCTGAATCTAAGATTGGGGGTAGCTCGGTGAGAGCTAAAAAACTGCGAACAGTCACCCACCAAACGTCCAATTTTTTTCCAACAGATAGAAGACAATTTCATGCATCCTCTACAAGTTTTTAACCAAATCAGAGCAATGGCTCTGAACAACAAATATACTCTTCTGTCCTAGTCTAGTGAGGTCCTGTGAGGAAAAATGCTTTGGTAATGAATGGTACAAGGGGCAAAAAGCGAGAGCTCACAACAAACCCCATGTTCTGTTTCAACCTAGAAAAAGGAGGAAGTACTCATATCACTCAGCACCCTTTCGACAATGACACTCCACTCCATAACGAGCCAAAAGTTGAACAAGTTTATCTCGCGATAAAGGCTGCAATATACAAATGAAGACACGTGAGAAAGGCATATTTCAAAGCATTTCAAACACCTAAGCTAAATTGAAATAGACTCTACTTCAATTGCACCCACTGCTTGACAAGACAGAAGACCAGTAGAAAAGACTTCACAACAGATATCAGATGCTAGACTCGTATGAACTAACACGCATTGAGTTTGACTATACCTTTGTTTGGAAGTCATCAACTCCAGCCTCAAAAAATGATTGTCTATCAGTTGCAAGTGCATTTCCAGTCAGAGCAACGATGGGTGTCTTCACTCCCATCGTCCGTAACTGTCTTGTAGCTTCATGGCCATCCATTACAGGCATCTCCTTGTCCATAAGAACAAGGTCATATGTTCTCCCTTCCTTGTAAAAGTCTACTGCTACTTGTCCATTCTCTGCTTCATCGCATTGTATATTCAGGTTCTGCAGTACTTTGCGCAAAATAATCTGCACATGAAGTTCAACAAAGTCAGACTCGGCCACATGCTCCACACAGTCCCATGCACACAAAAGTCTTGAACAGTTCTGAACCTAAACTACACCAAATATTCAAATCTTGAATAGGTGATAGTAAGAATTAGTGGAGAGAAAACATGTCCAGAGTTAAGAATGCAACTCACTCTATTGATCCGTGTATCTTCAACAAGTAACACTTTCCGCTGAATTACATCAGTTTCTTCATGAGTATCTTCAGGAATTTGCATAGGTTGAGTTTTTACACTCGGTTTCAGGTCCTCCTTTGAACTCATATTTGAACGCCTCCGCGAGACAGTGATAGATTCATGGACCACAGTAACACCTGAACTAGAAGTTGACTGTGTAACCTCTGACTTCTGAAGAAGGGCAGCCACTGGGTCCACTTTAGGTTGCTCCCACTCACTGTCCAAATCAACAGGCACAAGTGGAAATGGAATAGAAAAGAAAAATGTGCTTCCACTGCCCTCCATGGACTCAACACCAATGCTTCCTCCAGCTCGCTCAACAAACCTCTTAGCCATGCTAAGCCCCAATCCAGAAACACCAGCTTTTAAAACCCATCCTGAAGTCACAAATGAATATGGCTCAAAAAGCTTTGCTTGATCGGCTGCAGATATTCCTGTAAAACAGCATAAAATAGACTTAGAAAGCATATAACAAATATATGTTTTCCTCCAAAGAGAAACCTTCAAAAGTAAATCAGGAACCAAACCAAAAAGAGCTCGTGAACAAGAATGCTGAGCAAATGAATTTAAACTAACATGGCTTCAGGACACAAACCGATACAGGTAAAGCCATGCCATCTCAACAAACATCATAAGACATTTCCCAAGCCCCATGCCAAGAGTAAAGCAATGTGAGGATCAACTGAGAATGCACAACTTTTTTACCAAAAACTATAATAGGCACTAAAGCCACCATCAACAATGATTGAGCCATTGGCACGCCTTCCAGCTTGAAATACCGCACACTTACCAATTCCATTATCCTTCACAGAAAGGCGAAGCCTTGCAACTTTCTGGTTGGCAAGCTTAGCATGAGATGTACTTTTTGTCAAAATCTGGATACCAGTAGCCCCAAGTAAAGAGCCTTCAGATGAATCCGATGGTGTGTGAGCAGTAAAGTTTGGAGCAGGTGCAGCGTCCTTACTGTCCACAACTTCCTCGCACTGCAGGTCCAACTCTAATTTGCCTCCAGCTGGTGTAAATTTCACAGCATTGCTCAGAAAATTCCCTGGGCAGAGAGTAAAATGGAAGGTAAATGGTAAAGCCAGAACAAATATTACAATGACCTTTCCAAGCTTCAAAAACCTGTAGAACAACCTGAGTGGAACCTCCAAATTGTGCAGGTGGCAAAAAAATCAGTGCAACAGTATTCACCTAAGGTTTGCACAATTCGCTGTTTGTCTCCCACTACCCGATTGGTTGTCAGCAGCTTGTTTGCTACATCATCCACATTCATATTGAATGTGATGTTCTTTTGCTCAATCAAATCCTTTAGACCCCAAGACAAGAATTTGATGACAGTCATAAGATCAAACTCATCCCTGTGAAGTTCCATCTGCCCAACCTCCCATTGCCCTGCAAAAGTAAAAATAAAAAAGTCTTCAGTTCTACACTGGGGCACTGTTGCTGTAATACAACGTAGTAAAAGGGTTGTTTTGCTACCTAGAGCAATACAATAGCTGGACAATGCCAAATGCACATGAACTCTTGTATATATCTTGGAGACCTACCAAATCACAACAAACGTGAGTAAAATGCTCACCCATATCGGTCACATCATCAAGCACACTAGTCATCGTTTCTGCGCAGTCTAGCATCATCTGAACCAAATCCATCTTGTCTGCCACAGTTCCTACTGAGCTTGTACCATCTGCAGTAGCCCGAATGTGACCAAGTCCCAGGACAATGGCGTTGAAAGGCACTGCATGATCAATCAGTGGAAAGCAAATGAATTTCCAACAAAGAACATGCTAATCGCTTAATTCAAAACCCTCCGCCAAATGGAACCAAAGCTGAGATTATATGACATCCTGGTCCAGAAAGAGAAGCCACGACATGCACTAGCACAGCGACCAGATGCTAAAACCTTCTACATAGTCATCCATATCATGCCATTCATGTTGTCAACATACTATGCCTCCCCAATGCCTCCATTAAGTCACCACATATGTAAGTATAAGGGTTGACTGCCATAAAGCTGATTGTCTTCTTCACATTTCAATCTCGTATTTACAGGTGCAAACAGCTACATGTGTCTCTCAGGGTTACAATCTCAGTGCTTTCTATCATGGGCAATCAATCAATGCGACTAACAAATGACCCAATAAAGAAAAATTTAAATACCTCTTATGTTATGGAACACATAGGCCATAAATTGCTGCTTTGAACGATGAGCTCGTTGAACCTTCTCGTCAGCCTCCTCTGCGCGACTCCGCTTGTCTTCATAATCTTCACAATGAGTACAGCTCATTGTCTCATGAGCTCGTCGCCACATACGGCCGTCAGTCGCCCAGGCTCCAGCCACCACTGCAAGCCCCGCCGCGAAGAGGCCAAGCAATGGCCAAGCCTTGACAAAACATCTACATTGGGAGTCACAACCAGGGTCGTCTTCCCGGATAACTCTGAAGCCATTTCGATACATACTCGCGACGTCCACAACATGGCGGTTACTCGTCGCTTCAGCAGATGTCAAGAATCGTATACAAAGGTACAGAGTAAACAAGGCGGCCAAGATAGTAAACAACGTAGTACCGGCTTGAAAGAACAAAGTGGATTTGGAGTGTCTCTCAACTTCCATGTCAAAATCATATATACAAAATTCTGAGGCGGAGCTAGAAGGAGAGGAGGAGGATGCTGTTGTTGATTGTGATGATGACTTAATAACTTTCGAACTGTATGATACATTCCTAGAAGAAGAGGTTGTTATGTCGGAGTCATTGGGACGAGTTTGTTGAGATTCCGTCGAGCGCCCAACAAATCCCACTGGCAGACTTAGCGTGCGTCTGTCTTGCAACGTATAATTTTTCAGCACAAAGCTGTCCAGCTGCCCCTTTTTCGAAGAAGGCGTAGGCAAAGTGTAAGATTCATGAGACACCTCATGTGACACTTGCCTTACAAGCTTCCCCTCTGGTTTGCCATCACTGCCACAACCATCCTTCTTCCTGTTCCCATCTGCACTATGATTACAGCCCAACTGCATTATTTCTTCTCTTACTTCACTCACTGTCCGTACCAGACTACTTCTATTTGTGTTTACATCGTGTTCGAACACGGCGCTGTTATGCCGCACCAGTGAAGAGTAACTCTCACCACCATCCCTCATCTTCACGGTGGCATCTTCTGGCGAAGAGTCGTGTGCCCTATTAGTAGTCCTAAATGAAGCTTCCATGTACTGAGAATGTTGATGCAATGATGATGATCTCTGCGGTGGCCTAGTAGCAGTCTCAGTTGAAAACTGCTTGACTCTCATACTGGCGGTAGAAGAGCATAGGCAACCATTAACAACCTCCACAGACACCCCCGCACAGCAAATACTACAACTCCCTAGTCTATTTCGTCTTCTCCTCCTCCTCCTCCTCCTCCTCCTCCTCCTCTTCCTTTCTCTCACTGCAGAGCTGCTCTTCCAACTTATGATGCCTGTAACCCCCAGCCTTCCTGCTTTGATCCAATACTCTTCAACGTCCTTACAATAATGCCTGCCGCTTCTTGACGTATCACCAAAAGCTTAAACTATATCCGCTTCTTCAACTAATTCTTAAGCAAGTAGCTTGCCCTCGACAACAACTCCCTGGTCTTCTCCTCCTCCTCCTCCTCCTCCTCCACCTCTTCCTTTCTCTCACCGCAGAGCTCTTCCAACTTATGATGATGCCTTTAACCTCCAGCCTTCCTGCCTTTCCTTCCTCGCCAACCAACACTTAAGCTCGATCCAATACTCTTCTTCTTCAATGGCCTTAGGAATAATGCCTACCGCTTGCGCCTAAAGCATGTCCGCTTCTTCCACTACATACTTCTTAAAGCAAGTAGTCAACCCTTGACCTCTTTCCGCCGAGCACCTTCTTATAACCAAGGGCCAAAAGCTGCAAACGTCCTCACAAGAACTAATCCCAATTTCACCGGAACAAACCTCCCCCCCACCCACCCCCCGACTTTCTTAACCCTAAGAACCACGCCTGCCTGCCGCGCAAAGCTCCAATTCGCCACACGCATCCTCCAAGCCGCGTCGGCCTAGTCCGGGAAAGTTCAAACCCTCGACGCCCGATGCTCAACCCTTTGTTTTCAAGAACAATGGCGCCTCTTTTACCCTGTGCTATAAGCCGGGCACTCGTTTCTCGCCGACTCTTACTGGAGGCAAGATCTGCGTTCTTGTTCCGCTGATGAGTAGCCCCCCCCTCGCAACGACGACGCCAGCCTGCCAAGCCATCCTTATAGTCGAGAAAAGAAACCTGCAATAAGGTGGCCCAAGCTGGCTATGGCGGAACCTTCACGGTCGGCATGGCCATGCCTCCCATGAGCCAGGCCCCCAGGCTCCTCCGAGCTGACGCCCCCCGAGCTTCCTTCCCCACGCTGCGCTCGCCACGTGTCCCTCCTCTTTCCGCCATCTACACCACCTCCACATCCCCCCATCTACCCACCGCGCACACCTTCCCTCCGCCACGCCTGTACCCTTCGCGTACATTTCCCTCTTCTCACCGCACCGGCGATTTCGAACTCGCTCTTCTGTCACCCGTTCCAGCCTCATCTACCTCCGCCAACAATGTACCCACCGTGTACATTTCTCGTCCGCCTACCGCATCTACGATGTCGATGCTGGGGGGGCGGCTAAGTTTGCCCCCTTCCCCGTCACCTAGCCGCTGCGTGGAAATGGATGGATGGATGGATGGATGTGGTGGTGGGGGAGGTGGATGAAAGTCGTTGGGTAGTGGGGGTTAGCGTTATTTCTACATTGGTCGAACCGGTCGTGGCATGCTCCAAAGCTTAGGGACTTTGGTTTGGGTCGAAAGGGCGAAAGGCTAAGCTATATTCCAACACAACCCCCCACTCAACCATATTTTCCCACTTTTTGGAGAACGGGTCCATGGGGTGGTTAAGCGCTAAAGAAAAAGACTAAGACAATGTTATCAAATACACGAGAATGAGATTGCATCTTGGTCTCTTGGTGTTTTTATGGGGTTCGTGTGAAGTGTTGGTACATCTTTTCATTTTGGACGGAGCACGGTCCCCGTACATATACGGAAAAAGACATTGCTTGTTGGGTTCAATGAAGGGGCGGCTCCTATGTCATCGGTGCATGCAAATGGTGTTCCCTTGCTCATTCTTTGTGGGTGTTTCGTTTTCTCTCTCTACCTATCTTTAGAGAGAGAGAGAACTTTGCAACATATGGATGTTTGTGTTAGCTCAATCCCATTGGGCCAGTCGTTGAGTTTGTCTAAATTTCATGAGAGATGTGTGAAGTCTTAGTGTTTATCTTAACATCATCATACTCAAACATGATGAAATACAATTGACTTTGGTTACTCGATGTTTCTTTATATATGTGTGTGTGTTCAATTGACAAATAATGACAACTTTGTCGAAATATCACAAGTCGTACCAACATGTGCATTTCTATTAGTGAATCAGCCCACTGGACTCGACTCGAGTCGAGCATGCTGTAACAATGGAGTAGGTCTTGGTCTTGTCTACTTGAATATGAGTTACTCCATAGTCTCAAGTCCAGCTTTCAAAAGGTCTTGTTCAAACCCAAAATGGACCTTGTTTTCGGACTCAAATTTGGTTTTTCAAACTAGGATGAATAATATATTCCTTGAGTAGTTGCAACCACCAACGTCTGCCAAGAAACATCAACAACACTTCATGTTTTCACACCTCATACATGGACCCTGATGTAAACTCCTTGTGTCCATCATTGACGAGTAGGATCGCTCTATCCTAAAGTTTCTCTGGTCTTAGACCCTAGTGTAACCCCGCCCTTCTTTGCTCATATAATGCAGTTGAAAACAAGACACACTTTGTGTTGGAACGTCCCCTCTACTACAACTTCATAAAAGATAAGTTTATTTCCCCTATACGAAACCGTGTCACTAGACAATCAATCTCAAGTCTGTCTTCCCATCGGACCATTAAGTTGATATGAACCTTTGTCTCATGGAGGCTACTGCACTATGTTCCTTTGAGGGAATTAAACTTTCCAACACCATCTTAATGTACATTTAGTCCCATAAGCCTCTTTTTTTCAAGTTGCCTTCATCAACTCATTGAACAGGGAGAACTAACCACTAGTTTTAGATGAACCAACCAAGAGTTTAAGAAATAACCGGTTGAAGTTCAAGACTTCATGAAAACTACCGGTCGATCTAGAGGAATCCATGGAATATGCCTCAAATTAATAAAGAAAAGCCTAAATCTCACAACACGTAAACCGGTTGGACTTGTAAACATTTGGATCTCGACCGGTTTAGGCCCGAAAATCTCCCCGGACACTGCCAACTGGGGAGGGGCAGCTTCAGAATGGATGAATGTCATCCAATCTAATATGGGCCTTTTCCTTGGCAGCGCACTTTTCAGAACGGAACCTGAGCGGAGTTTCAGGATGAATTCATCCTCGTCAGCAGTGTGAAGCGGACTTAGCTTAGAATGAAGGGAATTCCTAGATTCGTAGATTCTGGGGATGGGGGGGCCCTAAGGACCCCCAGCCACAAGCTCACTCGTTGTGTGGGCCTCTCGAATTCCAATGCGTAACTCATCAAAGAGCCTCAACACATCGAATTAAATAAACCAACGTATTCTAAGTAAGTAGATGCACCTTTTGTTTTTAATGACACGGTCAACATGAATTCTTCACACTCAAAGCGGGGGTCCCTTTGGTGCCGAACCCGGGCTCGGTCTAATACAAGGTTACGTTAATAACCATGCCTACCCCCTCTTCCACACACACAGCAGGGTCAGTCGTTGCTCCTTGGCAGTAAGAAGAGTCCTAGTTGACAGGGGGGAGTTCGTCTCTTTCTGACATTACCTACTACTGACCGGTGAGGAATGGTCGTCCAACTCACATTACGTAACCTCGCTGGATGTAATGTAATGTATTGTACTATGATTTGGCCAGATGGCATACAGAACAATAGCTTTACCTAACAGAACACTCTCCTGCTGGTGTGGACCAATCGACAGTCCCTGGTGTGGGCTTGGTATAAGTTAAGCTCCCATCACTAACTTCCTGGTCCTCGCACGCATGTCAACGCTTTGAGGAGTCGTTTAGGGAACGGAGCTCCATTGATTGTTTAAAAAAAATCGTCGTCGTTGTTGTTGTTATGTAGTGTGTACCACCGCCCTTCCTCCCCCGTTTATGATCATTTTGGAGCTAGAATCCATAGGTTCCGAACATTTTAGAACCGATCTCCGATGACATGGGCCCACATATCTTAGGGTTGTCCTTCAAAAGCTCATTAAAAGTGGGGTTTCCAATGGGCCATGGATGGCCCTCCGTCGGCGAGTACTTGGGCACGGCTCCACAAGAACTTTTGGGCCCGAGCCAAAAGCTCGACCCCTCAAACTCCGGGCTTGTTATGCTCTTCGATCTCTTTGTTTCCCACAAAATCGTGTCGGGCAAGGGAAGTTTTTAGAACGCTACTTTAACTAATCCAACGGAACCATGCATCATGGAGGTTTGTAGGGGAGGAGCAAGTACACTACATGTTGTATTCGGTGTCGAAATAGTGTTTTATGTCGTCGTGGTAGTTTTTTTATTTGTTTCTAATTGTATTTCTAGATGTCGAGGTTCACGTAACATCATTCAAATCCGTTGTTCAGACTAAATGGGGAGGGGGGGACATTGGGGAATATTTTGTGGAATAATGTCAGTCCCACGGAACATCGTTCATGGATCTGAAGTGTGTTACGGAGAAACGACCCCATCACATTCAAAATTTTAGACGAATCGCCAAACATCGTAGAGGGGGGAATACGTACACGTTGGTATGTGCGATTGGGTTGCCTTCACGAATAGGTTGCATCCTTTCACCCATGCAAATCACCTCGGGTCAATTTTTGGTCACAAAAAAAAATTATAACTTTGTTCGTCGATCCGTGTGGCAACCGTGATTATGAATAATATGATAGAAAGAAAAAAAATCATTGTGTTACCGTGGTAACAAATGTCCAAAATAGTGTGGGATGTTGATAACTCGTCGCGTGGCAACCTAATTGCACGTATCAATGTAATTCACACCTTGAATCAGTAAAAGAGAACCGAAAGATATCAACATGTAAACAATCGGACTTGGAAACACTTGGATCTCAACCAGTTGTGGCCGAGAGAGAGAGAGAGAGAGAGTGAGAGAGAACAAGCGTGCCTCTCATCCATCCAACATAAAACCCTAACCGGCCCCTGTATGTTTTGGGGATTCATCTCAATCGACTTGGATTAGATTGATTCAAGGTCTTTGAAGCACGACATGACTCAGTAGATGAGATGTGTTCACTCACATTCCGTTTGGTACGGTTGTGCTCGCTTGTATTCAATTTGAAACTGCGTCGTCGTGGGGTCTTGTTGGAGAATTACAACTAACCCCCTAGAAAAATAGTTTTTGCATGTTGAGTAAATGCTATGAACCAATCCCAATGTCAAAATAATATAGTAAAAACTAACCTCTAGGTTGCATACTATTTCAAGGCTTTTAACCATAAAAGTGTTGGATGAATGAGAAGTACGCTTGTATATGATAGTTCCCAACCCTCTCCCTAGACACTAGTACCTCTCATCCATCCAACAAAAAAACGCTCCTCGTAAGATTTGTGGTGGTATTTTACATTACATTTGGAGTTTTCCATTGTAGAGATATTGAAGGCGATTCGATCTTATATACACTTATGTAGTAGACTTGGAACAGCAAAAGGTAGGACAAGATGTGTATTATATCCACATTATTCTAGATTGAATCATATCGAACTTGGAGTTCGGAAATGTGGAGTGGCGATGAAATTATATATGATCGCGGCGTTCCCAACCCAAGTCCCTTTTTCCCCTTTTGTGCAGCATGCATGTTATCTTATAACACACAATCGCATCCACTGCAAAGTGAAACCGGAGCCTTGTTGCCGGGGGCAATGGATGGATGAATGAATGGATGGATGAATGTAGGCCAACTTTACATCCAATGCACATTTGACTAAGAAGCTCCATAGATGTCATTATATAAAGGGGATGGAGAGTCGGAATGGGTTGGGATTCATGGAGTGAGGGGAGTCCTCGTATACGAGCATACCTCACCTTTTCATCCAACGTAAAAAAGCCCCCCAATAGTACCGGAGTTTACTTTCCCGTTGATTTCACACGGGAATTAACTTTAAAGATCCCGAATTAGTTTACTCAAGGTCATTTGGGATGAATTGGTCAAAAACCTGAAGAGGGTGAAGTTTTATGTCGGATGGATGAGAAGGTGGGTTCGTATATAACTAACTCCCTCGTTTTAGGGGTTCATGGCGTTTATGTAAATTCATCTATTGTGTATGAAGGGTCTCTAGTGGATAGACAAAGAAAAACAAAAACAAATTCTTGTGATGTTAGGGGTTGTTTCATTCCAAATAGACCTCTGAAGACTAGTTTATGGATTTTGATGTTATTCCAGGAGTCAAATCGTCGAAATGGCTAGAAAGAATTTTATTGCATACAAGTGAACCTTCTCAAAGGTATCATGTCCTCTAACTGCCAATATGATACTACTTGTCACCGTAAGCAATTTCTTTAAGTGCAAAACCATTCTCATTATGACATCTAGCGTAGCACATTGAGAGACTTGAGACGATTCCCTTTTGTTTTAGTATGCAAGGAGAAGATATCATTGAGCACACTAATGGCAAATGCCATGTGTTTACATTTGCGTAAGCAAGAGGAAGATGTTCTTGAGCATGCTATTGCCAAATATTGACCATTTTCTAACATAGGCATACACCTCATATTACTATTAAACATACTCATGCCAGGATACTAGTAAACGCACTTGAATGCCAAGTGCCACAAAGTGACACTAATGATGAAGTGTAACCTGGGATACGCCTCAAATCAGGGTAAGTAACACTATTATGCACGTGACACTGAATACCATAAACGGTGTAGTTCATGATTTCTATGTTGGATGAATGAGAGGTATGCTTGTGTACCATAATTCCCTCTTTGTGGAGTTGGAGGGGTAAAGTTTTATGACACCTACCATAGGGAAAGGTGAAAACATAGATTAACATTACAAGGTTTGCATATTTTCATTTTTGGGTAAAATGACCCCTAATTCGGGTTTGGAGAGACCCCTGTCTATTCTACTAGCATCCATTTGAAACGAAACATAAATGCAACATGTTTTTTGCCTCTCATGGTAGTTCTCATGAACCAAAATATGGACTAGAGCTCCATGGTCTACAAATCAACCCATCCATTCCAAAGGTGGGAAAATGCAAATAGTCATTATATAGTAAGGAGGATATGTGTATTTAGTCAATTTGACTTTAAAACGGCATCGAAAGACCTCCAAATTAGCATGGTGGGGGTTGGAAAGATGAAATGATGGCATACAAACATACCACTCATCCATTCAACACAAAAGGGATCCCCACAATAGGTTTGTGATCAATGAATCTCTTGTGGCAAATTGACTTGAAATAGAACCTCATGATGCATATTTTTTCAAGGTTTTTATGTTGGATGTTTTTATGTTGGATGAATGAGAGGTATGTTGATATGTGATACTTCCTTCTTGACAATGGGGTCCAAGTGGAGTGCATCAACCCTCGATACACAAGGGGTTTGTTTTGACTAAAGCCCACAAATGTACGAGGTTTACTTAGACATCACAAAGCCCAAAACCAAGGTGACATGTTTTAGTTTATTGTGGTAGAATCGCGTGGTAAAAAACCTTGGAGGCTATTGCGGAGGCTCCCGATGCGGCTCCAAAGAACATGTATTTTGGTCAAGCTTGGTGTGTAATTAGGGCCTCGATTGTTTGTAGGAGCAATAGAGTTATTTGTAAAAGTAAAGGAGATGAAACCATGGGTTTAGTCCCAAACCTAGAGTTTATGAGAGCTAAACACAAAGTTGGCTCACGTTTTCTTAAAACTTACATTAATCATCTACAAAGAGTGGTGTCGGGCTGTTAAAAATTGTTGTTCTAACTAGGATGGGTGGGCATTATGGGCCAAGCTAGCCTCGCATAGAGGCCAAGTTGGGATTTGGGACATCGGGTCCCATGATGTATACCCTATTTTAGATACTAATTTTTTCTCAAAGCCTTAGAAGTGGAAAGAGGAAGTCCCAAAAAAATTCACCCAACCTTCAAAATAGGCTTCAATGGACGGGCAAATGAGATATTGATAGAAAATGTTGTCACAAAAGGTTAAAACTGATAGTTTTGTCCCTCTTTCAAAGACTTTACGCATAACTCTAATATGGTGGTTGCTTGGAGGTTCAAACTCGGTCCTAAGGCCCACTTTATACTTTGGGCCAGATCAAGGGCCGGCATGAACATAGCGATCTTCAACCAATAAGATCGCTATGTTTTACCAAATCTGGCATACATGCTTAATACAAGAGTTGGGCTTGAACATTTATTCATCATACGTGGCATCCTAGGTGGCAAAATTCTCACACCCAAACCTTCGGGCCAACTTGGAAAAATCGAGACAAAGTTTATGTTGGCTTGAACTCTCAAAATGGTCCAGATTTGGGCTCATCTGCGAATAATGAACGTCTCTACCGTCGATCCATGGAAGGTTAATTCTCTTCACTAATACTACCCCTCAAAATCATTGAGACTTGAAATTGGGCCTCATCACTTTACGTGTGACAAGGTTGAGCCCAAACAAAGTTGATAAAGTTAGGCCATATCGAGGGCTTAATGCTTGAGAAGCGGACTACGTAGTGCTCAGGACGGCCCCAAGTTGTGCATAAAGTCACCCTAAGATGAGGATTTTTACTTGAGTCCACTGATTTCCCTTTGTTTGTACCTTCTCCACTTACTAATTGAATTCATTCATAGCATGCCCACACTTACTAGTGTGGGCAGCTAACGAACGGCTCCTATCAGTGCGGGTCACTTTTACAGTTGGTTTGGCCAGTGAGAGTCATTGGATGTAACCAATGTTGGTAGGACTTGTTCGCTAGTGACTTGGGCGAACCAACCCATACACTCATTCTTTGTTGGATGCCTAAACCCTTGCCTCCAAGAAACCAATGTACGGGTTGATTCGCCCCAGCCTTCGTTGGTGGCCCGTACCAGTAAGTGTGGGTGAACTATTAGTTTCATCCAAAAAAATAAAAAAATCCATCAAATAATAGTAAAGAATAAAAAACAACAACAAAGCAAAAAAACATTCAATTTCTTTAGTCTTTTTTTCTTTGTTCTCTGCTATTGGTGGCGTTGACTAGAGAAAGCAAAAGAGGACTCACTATTTGCACTTTTTGTACTCCCAACAAAGAGGTGGTTGTGCAATCACCCGAGGTCTATTTGTCGGAACCATTTTTTGGGTTCATTCCGAGTCGCAGTTTTGGTCACTTTTTCCAAACACTTTTTTATATGACTCGACAATGTAGTGGAATGCAATACCTACGTGGGAATTAGGGTTTATTCTCTTGTGAAGAAAAGAAAAGAAAAATTGTTCCCTTGATTCGACCTTTGATTTTTCTTTTTGTCATATTCTTCATTTCATGTGGAGAGTACGTTGATCATTAATTTGATTGCAAAAATCCCTCAACCACATCAAGTAGAACCTGCTTTCAAATGAGAAACTCTCAAGTGAAGAAAAAAAATACTACTTGTTGGGTTCGGCTTTTTGTAAAGGGAGACGTGTCTTATGGAGAGAGGGACTTATAATCATATTCGAGCATACCCCTCATTCATCCGACATAAAAGTCCCAAAACAACATAGAGTTCGAATGTTTCTTTTCTTGAGTTGATTTGACACTGGAAGTAGTTTTGAAGACCATAAATTAGTATGTTGGAGGTCATTTGAGATGATTCGCCAACAAACTTGTAAGAGGTCAAGTGTCTTTTATGTTGGATGGATGAGTGGTACGCTCATATGTGATAACTCCCTCTCTCTCTTTCTCATAGTGCATTTGAAAAATGTCAGTTGCTAAACCTTTTCCATGGAGGTATTTAGGAGTGTTGGTTTGGTATCTTTTTTACATATATATACCATATGGGTGTCTATAATGAGAATTTCACATTTGTTGCCACCAAGAGGGCATGGGTATTTGACGGGATTCTTGTTTTTTATGTCATTCAGGTCTATATACCATGCAAAGACATTCATACCTAGGTAAAAGTGCCCTGGTACGACCTTATTATCAATATGGTTAAGAACGGTATTGACCCAAATAATGACTCAGGTATACAAAGACTCTCTCACCTTCACATACCCAACAAACATCGTTAATATTACAATATGAGTGGTACTACAATTTGACACCCATGGGTAAGTTCATTGACACCATTATCAATATTGATTATTGATAGCATGCATTCACTTATATGCCAAACCGATACCAATACTTACAATTCATTTTCCATCAAACTATTCCTTTTGCACTTGTTGTTATGTAAATTCTTATGCATTCATCCAAATTTGATGATTTTAAGGGATTTTCAAGCTATTTCATCCACAAGAAGGATGGAATAATCACATGATATTGCATTCCTATTTCTAAAATTGCTAATCACCAGTGCATAGTTGGATTAAAAATCACTACCCAAACTATTCAAGGCATCAAATCAAGAACCTATATGTTTGGAGCATTCGTCCAAAAAGGCCAAATAAGACAAACCCACTATGACTCTTTTACGCCCATCATTGTGAGTGCCCACAATCCCCATGAATCCATTACATCTATATTGCAAGCACAAACCCTTGGACAAAATGAAACAAAAGAATCACGAATTAGGTTCTAGGTTCAAGAACCTTGACGTCAAAAGTCCCCTCATGGACCCTCCATTCGGTCTCAAGACCGGATCCAACCGTGACCACTAATTTCTCAAAGTAGGAGTATCTTTCCAAGTGAAATCCGCTAAGAAGTAGTAAAATAAGAAAAAAAATCCTTATACTACATTGTTTATGATATTTAGTGTCACTCACTCTATTTTGAGGCGTATGCCAGGTTACATTGATGGTTAACAATCCATTGACACCAGCAATGAGCCGTGACTGAAATGACACCCTTTATATTTCCAAAGCCACAAGGTTACACACACTTCAAACCATGAAGTTAATGATGAGCGACCAAGAGTTTCTTAGTTGAGGATAGCCATGCATCTTTAAATCATGTTTTGCCTCCACAAAACTCACCTAGTTTTATCGCCCATCTAACCTAGACCACTTGATTCGGGGTCACAAAAGCCACTCAATACTTTGTCAACATCACAAAAACATTGGCACCCCAATCAAACAACAATGGCAACATTGGCCCCCTCAAATAACAATGATGGATGTAATATATATCACCATCCTCAACATAACTACAAACAATCCCTACTGCTCTCTCATAAGCTCTCCAATACACTGTTGGTTGATTAGATACATGAACTAAAGGGCCTTCCCCCATCACAATCACTAAACTCCGCGTTGCCGTGCTGAGGGGCCCTGCTCGATTACTTGACCACCTAACCAATTGGGGGTGCACACAATGAACTGAGTCATTGTCAAGTTCTCCCTACCACAATTGTCACAAGCTTAATTAAGATTAAACAACGTCACAAGGGACGTCCACTAAAACATCCTCAATCACGTGCTCCTCGTGTACCAATGCAATTGTTGTACCCATGCCATCTTCAACCTCATCAACACCGTTGGTTATCGTCATATCAGATACATCAAATCTATTACCCCATCCACTCCAGCCATCTCCCAAAATTGTAGAGAGAAACAAGGACACAATACTACAACCCCCACCACACTCATCTAACTAAGTACAAAATGGCACCACTTCCCCAAAATAGTCTTACCCTGCCACATTTACTCATTAAAAACCCCTCACATCATAACTTCGCTTACAAACTAACAATAAATTTGTCCACCCGCATCACGCCACACGCTCCTTCACCCCCTCTCTTGTAAGCACTAACAAATTACCACGGCTACATGTTGGGGACATGGCCTACCATGTGTTAGAGCTCAAAATCAGGAATAACGTTTTCATGCATCTACTAGCACTTTGGGCTCACTAGGATTCGACCTTGGCCCTTCATATTGGACAAAGTTATAACCACCGCCATTGAAACATGCAATCTAAGCATGACCACCTTCCAGCCCCCACCCCCACCCCCCCCCCCCCCCCCCGCGCGCTTCCCCCAAGAGCCTACAAAACAATTGTAATCACAAAATCAAATAATCATATTAAGAAACTACAATTTAAGATACAGAGCCCTCGTATCTACATGTAGGCAATGTTCCTAGGAGTATACTCGAATGGGGTAAACTCATTCAACAAACTCTAGAAAGAGCGGGCCCTTAATCACATCGGTAGCAAAATTGCCGAGCCTTGTTTTATTTTATTTTATAATTAACAACTTCACCATGAGTGTCAACTCGTGACACTTGGCATTCAAGCGCACTTACTAATATCTTGGCATGAGTATGTTCAATAGTATTATGAGGTGCATGTCTATATTAAATAATGTTATGAAGTGCATGCCTATGTTACACAATGATCTACAAGTTGACTAAAGTATACACAAATGACACTTGCCATTTGTACGCTCAAGAATATCTTCCCCTTGCATACTAAAACACAAAACTATCATCTAAAGTATCCGAATGCACTACTCTAAATGTCATAATGTATATATTTTTCACTTAAAAAAATACTCATGTTGGCAAATGAAATCATATTGGCAATTAGTGGGTGTGACACTTTGAGAGCTTTAGGCATTTAGTTTAGACCCTTTGCAAATAGTGTATGTGGCACTAAATACCATAAACATGGCAACCCAAATTCACATATTTCATACCTTGGACCATGTACATAGGTTTTGTGTTTGGGTTTAATTGAATAGAACAAACACGGAAGGCTAAATAAGTGTCAGTTTGGGGTCTAGGTGTCACTACTAGGTTAATTAATAGGTCACGCAAGTTTCAAGTAAGATTTGGGTACCAAAACCTATATTAGGCCCGATTTCATGTTATTTTTATGGGGTAATGTGAGATTCAAAGGTGGATTGCAATGGTCATTGAGTGCAGTACATAAGATTGTGCAATCTATCCCTTATGTGAGCCTAATATGGTGCCCACATGTGCTCTTGACCTTTACAATTCATTAAGAATGGTAGTTGATGCTCGGATGATTATATAAAAACATAAAAATCGTGCTTAGTATTGCAATTGGATTGGAGAGGTGAGTAGTAGCTAGCGGGTATTTGACCATGGAGTATGGACTGGGGGTTAGTTACAGGTAGGGGAACGCTTAAAGTAGGGGTATTTAATAATTAAATTACGGGGAGCCACGGCTTAGGCCAGACTTTATTGTTTAATTTAGGCTTAGAAGGTGACCATTAGAGAGCTGCCCCGGGAGTGGATGAGCCTAACTCCTGGAACAGGAGCGGTGGAAGCCGAAAATGGCTGAGCTTGGTTGCGAGGGGATCCAGGAGCGGGGAGGAAGGTTTTCTTTTTTTCACTCTCTCCAGGGGGTTAGCCTGTGTGCGGCAGCGGCTGAAGGAGGACTGCTGGAGAATCTCCTTGCTGGGGGAGTAGGCTTGGGGGGAAGATGATTGTTGTGGCAGGAGAGGGAGGCCAAGAGCTTGTAGCCACATGCTTGTAGATTGCAAGGAGCTGGGATTGGATGAATCCAGCAACCATTGCTGAGGGTGGATACAAATGAATGAAGGGCCAGTTAGATGAGACCTTCGACCGCAATGCGAAGGGGCAGCAAGGTTGCAGGTCTCCTGCACATTATTGACTGATTCGGCTTGTGGGTCTGGGGGAATTCGGCCCACAGACACGTCAATTAGTAATGTGGATCGGCCTCAGAGCTTGAGGATTCGCAGGAGGCTGGCAGAAGTTGCCACATTCTCTCCCTATCCATTAGTCAGTAAGGAAGTGGATGGGTGGCGTGACTCAAATGCAGAGTCTGAGGAGGTGATTGTATCTAGAGACAGAGATTCAAGGACGAACACTCAAATTTCGATGCGGCATTGGTTGGATATCCACAAATGCTAACTCACATTTGAGTCACTGGTGGTGCAGGGGGACTGGCTTGGATGGAAGAGGGTTCAACATCATGGCAGTAGAGTAGTGGTGAATCTGGAGGCGATCAAAATTATCATGGTTCAGCGCTGAAGTAAAGGGATCTGGGACTTTGACGCGGGGAGAGGAGGTTATGAGACTGAAGCTAGTTGCGAGGGAGCCAAACAACAGTTGGTTTTGGTGGCGGCTGGATTGAGGCACTCGGCCACCGGGAACCTGGGTGACCAGCAAGGGTTAGGCTGGTTGAGGACAAGGGGAAAGCTGGAACCGGGAGTAACCTCTAAGTAGATGTCAGGGGTAGCCAATTAGGAAAATGTGTGAAGTTGTAAGTTAATTAGTGCTAGGTTGGTAATTAGAGTGTGGCAGTAGATGAAGCCGATCCCATTGTTATATTAAACTTGGCTTCTAGGCTAAGGAATTGGATTGGTAGGGTACATTAGCTTGCCTTGTGGGTGATTTGTGGATCAGTGATTTCTGTGTGACCATAAGGGATTAAAGTATTTTTGAATACTTGCCACCTTGTGGTATTGAATAAAAGTTGAGTGTTTGGTGTTTCAATGGGCAAGCACGATGGTCCAGTCTACAAGTGGGTTGAGGTTAATCAATCACATGTGAGCCTGAGGCTTTCACCTGGACTACGACGCATAAGGGTGGGGGTTTAGGGCTGACACCTTACAATTAACCATAGTCCAGTAAAAACGGCTTGCCATACCATGGATTTCAATGCATGGACTCACAACTCATCAATTGTTTTTTGAATGCCAGTGACAACATATAATTAAAATAAAGGGTGCCCCAATACGAACGAACTATATTCCTTCTTTAACTAAGTGGTAATTTAATGGAACATGAAATAATGTAGTGGAAACCTTGCAAGTTATTGGGTTAATTGATTGATTTTGAATTTAATGAGTCCCTCCAGGCATTCTCCTTACATGGACCAACCGAAGGACATCGACATGTAAGTTTCTGGAACTATTGTCCACGGCAAGTTGGGTAGGTGCCAACACAATTGCTCGTTCCTTGAATTTTGGATGATTTTAATTACAATTTACAAGTAGTCACTAATTATATTTAGATGATATTTAGCTATGGCAATCATCCGAACCATAGTCTTGGATAATAGTATGGAATAGTTTCTAGACACCTTAAATTCATTATTAATCCAAAGTTGATTCATAATCTAAACATAATGATTAGTGTCCACTCCCCTAAATATTCTATCTCCTATTAGATTTTTCAAAGTTCATCTTGTTACGAGTTCAACAATTGGTTTTTAATTATGTAGTTAATCATAATTTCCATAGGGCCATGGTCAACTCCTATTTGTAGACTGCCTTCCACAACTAAGGTTACAAAGAGCATTTTCTTGTTCACCTTTGGTAACTTTGCTATAGGTACAGATGTCTTGTCCTTTCACATGACCACAGTCTCACCACGCTTCCCGTTTCTCGCCTCTTCATCTCCAAAAGCCAATGGCCTTGCTTCTATCTATGATTCCTCCTCTTTGGCCAAATATCTTATACTATGGTCTTTCCAAACTCATAGTTGATGGTTCATGAGTATTCATAATTTACTCAAATCATGATTTATTTCATTATGAAACAACTACACACGAATTGACACTCTACAATGTAATTAGTTTCTTTGATTTTGCTTATCCACTTTTGTATATCTCAAGGTTATAGACTCGACTCAATGAATATTTATGGAGATTGTCAATAATTACTACACTTCAATGTCATTGGAAAGTTATTTACCAACCTCTATTTTTGGAAATTATTGCCTTTCTTAGCTGAATATAGACCCCAAGAAATAATTTCTATTGGGAACACAATGAACATCCTCTCACTCTTCCACACTCGCGGCACAAAGCTTCTCACTCTAGCCTATGGTATTCACAAAGTTTTATGAGCCTCTACAAACCAGTCAATAGTCTTTCACTTGACAAAGAACACATACTTCAAAGCTTCAAACTCTAACTGGATTATGTCTTTAAACAATTCCAATCCATAATAATTCAAATGGTTCCCTCATTGCGACTCATGTAATTATAATTTGTCACTCACACTCCTTGATTCACACATGACAAATTGTCATCCTTGTCCATCAACCCTTTCTCTTTTCAAGAGCTGGACAAGTTATTACATAATCGATTTAAGGTGAAGTACCACACATACGTCACAACTCGGTAATTACTCTTATTGAATCACATGCTTCACACATTGAAATTAACCTTAGGCTTATTTATGTACTCTTTGTATTGACAATGTACAATATTCACTTTGGGAGACAAGCAAGTGGTATGTGAATCATACAAGACTACTCATCAAACTCAAACATCAATCCACAACTTATCTTGGTTAGTGAAGGTCAGTGGATTATCCTTGGTCAATGGATTTTGGAATTTGGCTATGAACGGTTGTGCATGTTGAGTCTAGGACTCTCCTTTATCCTCCTGCCCTTATTGGGTAGCAGACCATAGTCAGCATGGTAGTCATAGAAGACTCAAGATGTGTTCGAACTAGAAAGTTCCTCTCGAGAAGAGAGTAGATATTTTGTAGATGTAAATTTGATAAATGCCATAGTTTGAAGTAAAGCTATGGGGTGTGAAGCCCTAGTTTGAGCGCCAATAGTTTCTAATCATGGATTTTTTTGGTGACAATTCGTCTCGTGTGAATTTAATTGTTTAGTTGCTTGGCTCCCAGGGGGAGAATGGCTGAATTATTATAGACTTGAATTGTTGAAACAATCGTCTGAGCATAGAGGAGAAAGGGTGTGAAGCTCTAGTTTGTGAAGATACGTTCTATGCTCATGAGTGGAAGACTCGCATGATTGTCTGAATAATCGATTATTGCCATAGTCCAAGTGACTACTTGCATCCCCCGCCAAATTCCAAAATCCATTGACCTTCACCCACATGTCTATTGCCAGATTGCTCAATTCTCTCCCTAATCCCTACCCAAAGTCTAATGGATTAACTTAACAATCATTAATATTGTTTTTACTTAACCTCAAGAATGACTAACTTCCACATTTGTTACTAAGTAAACAAATTGAAAGTAATTTTCTACTACTAATCAACCAATTTTCAAAAAGCTTTCAAATCTTGTCAAACAAAATGTGTATGCTAGACTCGAACCTTAGCATAAACTCCTTGGATCCATAAATTTGCTCTCCACCAATCAAATCATTAAATTGTAGCCTTCGTTGGTCCTAGACCCTAGTGTCAACTCTCTTCCCTTAATTAGCCCGCCAACTATTTAAGCTCCGCATACTTTAGACCCTCAACGAGTCCATGCCCGATAGGTTCAAAGTAAGGGCTCACTATTAATAATAGATACTCTAAAAATTGGAACATATGCACATGATGTGTAGAATGTAGCCCCCATGTACATGCGTCGGGTTTCCTAGAGCTATGCCTTGGCACGGGCCAAATGCCAACACCCGTCTAAATTAGAACATCCTAAATTTAGCGGAGTTGACATTTGTATCCCTCGAATCAGGGTTGGATAATAGCAAATCCCTCTTTCCCTTCGCCTTTCCCCCTGTCACTAAAGACGGGGGACGCAGATAGTCGGGACCCGGGTTTCTATATATAAATATGGGCTTTGGACTTTGGAGTTTTGAAGTTTGGAGGACGTGATGAACGTCTCCAATGACCGTCCCGCCGTGGATTGGAGTACACATAGTGACACTTTACATTCCTTGCACGTTTTCACCATACCAACATTCCATCGATGCAATAGTAGTATGAGGGGGCCCAAACGTGAGAGGGTTTGTTTATGTAACTTTTGGGAAAGGGGCGCGTGCATTGTAGGGGACGAAACCACGCTCTATTCATAACATTACTAAGCAATTATATGATGGTTTTCTTTTCTTTTTCTTTTTCTTTTCTTTCTCAAAGGAAGAGGTTATGATTGAACTACTGTGATGGTTTACAAATGATGATCGTCAAAAAGTTCGTAATACGTAGTTCGGGTGTTCTCCGTAAACTAGGAATCCTCGAGCTAAAGGATGACTATGCTCATGTAATATATAGTCTTGATGAAATGCGACTGAGGAGTTGCATAATGTCATGTTGGTTGTAGGGAGAAGATTGTCTCGTATAAACATGTCTTTCATCCATCCGACCTGAAAACTTGGCCCTTGTTGGTTTGTGGCGGATTCGCCTCAACTAATTGGGACTAGACTACTTCAGGGCCTTTACCATGTGACATGACAACCAAACACGGTGTGACCAAAATGACACCAACCCTGACATGCAGATAGTTTGTTTGTAACAAGCATGGAAGACGATTCTTAGTTGAGAAATGGAAGGTGCACACTTATAAGGTAGGAACCTTCTTGACGAGATCTTCTCCTTCGTATCCCAAGTTCGTCACTTGATACATTTTTAAAATGACATGAGGCCCAATATAGGGAGGATTAAACTCATTTGACATACATTTTATAAAAGACTTCCACGTAATGTAGGGATTATAAATTATTTGTTTAATTTTACTACAAGTAAGGCAAATAAACTCTAATTATGGACCATTCAACAATTTTGTTAATTGTTTAGGGTTTCAAAATAAGGACCTTAGAATTTGTGTCAAGTAGGCTTAGTTTTGCATGCATGCTTCATGATATTTGGATGGAAATCCCATCTGTGCATTATTGATTGTCTTGCTCGTCCTGCACTCATGCACTCCCATCTACCAACACCTAGGGTTTTAGCTCCACTTTGTTGAGATTGATGCTTTTGTTGGTTTAGGGTTTACGAAACTAGGGAAGCAGAGTGCAATATAAAGGTTGACAATGCATAGTGGCTTGGGGCTAGATTACAATGGAGTAGGTATTGTGTTTATGAACACATGTTCACTCTTGTTGTGTTTTCACCCTAAACTTTCTTTTGTGATGCATGATGGTAATGTAATATCAAACCCGAATATTGTAGATTTGTAAGTAGGTTCAAAATCGTGCTTGATTTTCTTGTTGCATTTTCCATTCTTGCTACACACTTGGAATGACTTGCTTCATGTTGTTGTAGTTGTATGTTGTGTCTTTGTGAAGTGTTGCACTTGTATGGTTTTGCAATGGTATGTACGAATCGTGTCTTTTTGTTGCCATGTTTTTTGCACCACTTTTCCAATATGTATACTTTTGATTTATTATTATCTAATTCTAAGGAATGTGAATCACCAAAAAATGCAATAACATTGGCAATATAACTATTGGTAGGGTGGAATTAAATAGGTTATTATAGAGAATTAAGTAATTATAGGGAGCTTTTAAATCATGTTGTGGAGGTAAATAACCCTCATACAAATACCCCTCAACCACACGTGGTGCACTAAACTCCTATAGAGTGGCCTACCCAATCTACGCACTACTACTATATACAATTTTATAAATGGCTCTGCAACAGAGTCCAATGCACTTTTCGTTTTCCCCTCTATCTCTAGGTTACCTTCATTTTCATCATGACGCCAACTAGAACAAAACTTTAGCAAACAATGTAGCATGTACATAGGCCTTGTTATGGTGTAAGTGGTAGTACTGGGCCAATGACACCAAAAACCATAAACAATGTAGTGCTAATGAAGCAAGTTTTGATAGGGGACCCAACGAGCATGTTTCTGAACATGTTTATCAAAACAAATAAATTATATTTTTCAATCAATAATACACAAGATTGTATGTCACTTAATGATTAGCAACCTTGCAACCCCAAAGAGTGCACCGACATCATGAATTGATGTATGTTATAAAATCCTATAACACACCTTGAATAAAATGTATCGTAAACCAATAACAAGCAACGAGTAATCAATCATATGTTATTCCTTATGTTTTGATACTACATTAAACAACCCCACCATATGTACATTATTGTTTTGCCTAGGTGGCTTCAATGGAAATTAGATTATTCATAAAATATTGAAATTCATGAAAATAGAATGATCTTAGAAAAATAAATATAACAACCTTGTTTTAATTTGTTGTTATTTTCAATTTTGTCATTATTTTAAATATCAATTAAATTATCATATTGAAAACCACCCATGCAAGACAATAATTGTGACTTTGGAGATATACATGGACTAGTAGGTTCACCCCTAGACGTGCTTGGTCAATTTTGGGTGAAAATGGGCAAATTATGTGACTGGGGTTTGAGCAATTGTTGAGCGATTGACACATGTTTGGTGAAATGTAAGTTGCTTGTAGTTTGTTGAGGATGTTCATGTGTCATACGTATGTAGATTATAACAATTTTACAAGAAGGGGTATGAAATGGGCATCATTGACATTTCTTTCTAGGAGTGGAAAAAAATAAGGACTTCCCTACCAAATCGATGGATGTCAAGGGCCATATCTCCATTTTCTTTTGAAAACCATGCACAAATGTTATTATGTTTGTAGTACTTAATTTACACCACTGTCATCATCATTGGGATGATGATTTCGAGGTCCACATATTCCTCTCTCAAAACATTGGGATCTAACATGCCAATGTCCAATTTTCGTAACAAATGCCTTCAACAATTCAAAACATGGCATTTGTTGGCATTTGTTGTGTGTGGTGATATTTTCAACATTTTTTCAAAAAATGAACTCATTATACTTAAAAGAAAACATGGATATTGATAAGAAATTATGGTGAAAAAATCTCCTCTATTTCGACACCTCATCACATAAACTGGACAATATCCTATTTGCATAAGCTCATACAGCTAAAGCTTTGCGAGGTACGCTCCACCATCACGCTGTAGATGGTTGGATTTAGCAACAATTGTTTGAGCATGGAGCTAACAAGTCTCAAAGGTCAAGTATTGATACACGGGCCTTCAAGGCCATTTCGGGGCGACCAACAAGTAGGCATTCTAGGGTTTAGAGAGGTTGCATTGGAAACGATCCTCCACTAAGTGTGTCGACTACACTAAACATATGATTTAGTGTGGCCCACACTATTTGTCATTGACCCCTAGTGGGTGGCAACAAAAGAAGATGTCACATGGCACTTGGAGCTACAAGACAAGCCTCAAATACTACTTTAATTACCATGGCGCACCAATATGAATGCCACACTATATCACATGTTTAGTAGACCCTACATGTCTAGTATACTCTAGTACACTAAATATTGTATTTAGTGTCTTATGGTAATTCATGTCAACGTGGTAACTTGACTAACGATACTTCTCATGAATAAGGTTACGAATCATGCCATCCCAACTTCATGTTGGTTCATCCAAATGCCAATTATTGAAACAAGGTTTGGTAGATTATCCATCCCAACCTTTCTAGAATTGAATGTTGTCATGGATGATTGAAATTTGGATGAAGTATCACTTAATAAGTGACAGTAACTGCGGCAAAGGAAAATCTACACTGCCCATATTAATTGACAAGGAATGACAAATAATGTTTGGTTTACATAATTTAGTGTCGGTGACACTACACGGGCGGTTCACAATTAGTATCGAGCAAGACTAATAGAATTGGTGACATAAAATATTGCATTTACTGTCATATGGTATTTTATGTCACCTTGGTAACTTTTCCAATGACACTTCTTATGAATAAGTTTACAAATATTGTCATTCCAACTTACTTTTAGCTCATCCATTTTGAGTATGTTCTACATCCTAACATTTCCGTAATGTAATATTGTCATGATTGATTGAAATTTGGATGAAATTTCACTTTGTTAAGTGACAATACATACAACACAATAAATCTACAATGCCCATTATGTTTTACAAGGAAATGATAAGTAGTGTTAGGTTTACATTTGGTGTTGGTGGCACTACACATACGGTTTACAATTAGGGCCACTTCGCACACGAGACTGAGGGCCCCTGACCATTGCACTTCAAGCACTCTCATAAGTGGAAAAGGCAGAGGTGGTCCAACTTCCTTTCACACTCCGGTTGAGGGACCAATGGAGTAAGTGAATGCAAGATGAATGTAGAGTTTACGTGGTTTCCTGCACGGCATCAAATGGGTCATGTTTCATGGTCACTTGGACTATTTTCTAAAACCACCTCTTAGAGGTAGGCCTAACACAAAACCGGAGGATATGGCATTTTGAAATCTCACAATTGTTGATTTATTATCTTGTATCATGTGTGAGGACTCCACACAAATAGAAATTCATCTAAATAGCATTTGGTTCAGGGCCCAGTCACATACGACTTCACACTGCATGATTTTGGAAGTGTTTTAGAATGGCTTCTAGACGCCCTTTTTGGGCTCTCACAACTTGAGGTCACAACTCTTGGCTTTTGTGTGAAGTGGCCCTAAGGGCCACTTCACATATGAGCCAAGAGCCATGACCTCAAGTTGTGAGAGCCCAAAAGAAAGTGTGCAAAGGCAGTCCCAAGACACCTTGAAAATCATGTAGTGTGGTCTTGGACCCTCAAGTGTAGTGTAAAGTCATATGTGACCGGGCCCTAAACCAAATGTTGTTTCAATGAATTTTTATTCATGCGGGTCCTCACACATGATAAAATAGAATACATCAACGGTTGTGAGCGTTCGGAGTGCCATAGTCTCTTGGTTTTGTGTTAGGCCTACCTCCAAGAGGCCGTTTTGGAAAACATTCCAAGTAGCCATGAAACATCATCCATTCGATGCCATGTAGGAGTCCATGTAGACTTTACATCCATCTTGCATTCACTTACTCCATTGGTCCCTCAAGGGTAGTGTGAAGCGAACTTGGACTGGCTCCGCCTTTTCCACCAATGAGAGTGCTTGAAGCGTGATGGTCACAGGCTCTCAGTCTCATGTGTGAAGTGGTCTTGAATGCAAGATGGATGTAAAGTCTACATGGATTCCTACATGGCATCGAATGGATCATGTTTCACGGTCACTTGGAATGTTTTCCAAAACGGCCTCTTGGAGGTAGGCCTAACACAAAACCAAGAGACTATGGCACTCCGAACGCTCACAACCGTTGATGTATTCTATTTTATCATGTGTGAAGACCCGCATGAATAATAAATTCATTGAAACAACCTTTGGTTGAGGGCCCGGTCACATATGACTTCACACTACATGATTATGGAGGTGTCTTGGGACTGCCTTTGCACACTTTCTTTTGGGCTCTCACAATATCTCATGGTCACGACTCTTGGCTCGTGTGAAAAGTGGCCCTTAGTGTACTCCCGACTAGATAGCTTAGTGATGGCTACCCTAAAGATGAAAGTCTCCAGGCAGACGGGGAAGGCGGCTGGCTGGCTGGCTGGCTGGCTGGCTGGCTGGATGGATGGATGGATGGATGAAACTGCCAGGTCAGGGGTGACGATTCTAGATATTTCGAAGCCATCGTCCAGGTGGCACGCCATGGGGCCACGACAGCCCGCCATCGTACCGTCACTTTTCACGTCCCCAGCAAAGTATCTGCTGCTTTGAGTGCCAAGGCAGGTCCAACCCCCAAATATCCACCCTGCCTTTTGCATTTTGCCAAACTTTTTTCCTACTTTTTCATCCATTTCTGGTGGATGGCTTCCCTGGATGGATGGATGTAGCCAGGCACGTTTGCAAGTGCGATGGCCGGCACATGAAGAATGTGTGTTCTTGTGGTTGGCATTATGTGGTCACTCTTCTTCTTAACTTGGAGACCTTACATTGAGGGCATCACCAGATTCACCACCCATGATGGCGCCATGAACTGATGCTCTGATGCTATTCATTAGTTTCCAATTCAGTTCACGTCACAGATTGTTTAGGCGCTCCACTCATCGCTGCATTTTCAGGGTAATTTTCCGACACTTGAGGAGCTTCAGCTGGTTACTTCTCAAACTCAACCATTTCATTTGTAAACTACACTAAAGTGAGCCTAAAATGTCCCCATTTTTCTCTCTCCGGGTGAATTGATTCGCTTGTCTTATTCTCCCATCGTTGTAGTTCAAGGCAGCTTGTCCACTGCAAAACAACTAAGTTTTGCAAGACATTCACTGAAAATCGGATGTAGAGTAGTTGAGTTCATCCGTTGTGCAGATGGATGGGGCAATTCCAGACGGAATTGAACTACTCTACATCCAATTTTCAGTGAAGTCTGGGATGGGTGGCGATGCTCTTAGAGTGGTGTATATGGCAATGGACACCAAAAAGACATGTGTTGCAATGAGGGTGGGTTTAAAACCAACGTTGGACCAATGTGGAGTTGCAAGCCTGTTATCAAAACTACACTAAATATGGTATTTAGTGTTTGGTTGTATTTAGTGTTGTTACCACCCTGCCCTGCTCAACATTTATTTTCAATTCTTTGATAATTAGTGTTAGATATAAATGCGCCGCCACCTCCCTTCTCCTTTTTTCATTGTTAAATATTTTTCATATCCTTACTAACACTAAATTCGTGCATGTAACTTCCACATATTACCACAGTTGACATTTAGTGTTTGAGTTTACATTTAATGTTACTTACTTTCATAGGGTTAGTGATATTTAGTGTATGCATTCGTATTTAGTGTATCAAACACAAAATATCATGTTTAGTGTAGTTTTGAAGAATCTGCTTAATGGTATCCAAATTATAATACTAGTTGATTATGGGTATTTGGTGGATATGTCAAAGTGAGGGGTTCTTTTTATGTATGGGTTGTTATTTGGAGCAATACCACTCCAAACAACAGAGGGAGAGAGGGAGAGAACTGTTGTGATATTTAGTGTCACATACACTATTTGTGAAGGCCTAGAGGTCTCAAAGTGTCACGCCCGCTAGTTGTCAATAGGATTCCATTCGTCAACGTAAGCAACTTCTTTTATTAAAAAATATATCTACATTTGGAGTAGCACATTGGGATACTTTACACAATTGTCTTGTGTTTATGTATACAAGGGGAAGATGTTTTTGAGTGCAGTAATGGCAAGTGTCATGTGTTTATGTTTTAGTGTGCAAGAGGAAGCTATTCATGTACACTTTAGGCAACTCGTAGACCATTGTGTAACATGGGCATGCACCTCATACTCATGAACATACTCATGCCAAGATACTAATAAGTGCACTTGAATGCCAAGTGTCATGAGGTGAGACTTGTGGTGGAGTTGTAATCAGTAGTGTGACCTAGCATATGCCTCAAAATAGGGTAAGTGACACGAGTACGCATTTGACACCAAATACCATGAACGGTGTAGTGATGGTGTGAAAGAAAGATAGAAATAAATAAACAAAGCATGATTATTAGCATGTTGGCCATGCCTTGGTCAAGAGTCCCTTCATACAAGAGAGGGCTTATTGCCTACCTTGTGATGAATGGGCCTTGACGATGTGGCATGAACGAGGGACACTTCACCTTGATCATAATTGCGAGGTCATGCATGAGCCCGAAATGGGTTTACTGAGCATGGTATTCTAGACAATATTGACAATAGGGCAACTTTTATATGAGGATGAAGCTTCTTGCATGGTATACATGCTTGAATGGTACTGGAAACAATAATATCCTCAAATATCCATACCCTACATGTATAAAAGAGAATGCAAAATTACGATCATAGATACGTGAGTGGTATCAAAGAACGACAATAAACAATTCAATGTTGGTTTAAATCAATGTTCAAGACCAAAGAAACTCCAAAATTGAGTGATCCTAGTGGTTCAGGGATATGGTTTGGACCCAAGGACTTTACACTACACCCCATGGTTTCAGGTTTGAAAAAGCAAAGTGGCGTTAATGTGGCAACACCTTCTTGCCAAATCTTGATAGTCCACATACGAGAAAACACTCCTTCTACTTCGAGACACCAACATTAAACATCAAGTTGAACATGAATCGGAAAATAAATCCACTAAGAGGTGTTTTGGACCCTAAGTATCTTGGACCTAGGCCCTAACTATGTAAAAGCACATTGAGATTATACTATGTGGTTAAAGAAGCTTAGAGGTCCTTATAAGTTCAGTTGTTAACACGAGTGGGGAAGGCCCCCATGCAACCACTTCAAAAAGAAAAAGAAAAACAATCTTCACTTTCACCAAGTCCTATACCTTTTGCATCTCATCAACTTCCACTCCAAAACTTTGAAACGATGACTCCGTGTGAGATCATCATAATCTCTAAACAAAGATAATCAATGCTAACTTTAAACGAACGGTCAAAGTTGAGCTTCTTTGGACTCATAGTAGGTCCACGTACCTTAAGACAGAGGTACCTTGAGTGGTGCCCTATCATTTAGACATTCGAGGGCAATGGACCTACTAGATAATAGGCACAAAGGTTTTATGAGCACCTAGATAGGTAGTAATGGGCACGTTTCCCTTATGTTTTGTGTGGTGTGTGATTTAATATGGACCCTGTTGTTTTGAGACATGGCATGTCAAGATTAAAATATGTATTTTAGTGAAGGACACAATCGAATTTACAAGTTTGCACTCTATGTCATTGACGTTGCTTTCAAAACCCTAGTACCTTCTTCCGCATGCCACATTGGAGCCACATAAGTGCAAGAGTGCCAAATAGGTTATGGATAAGATATGCATGTCCTATTTGGACACCTATATTTGATCGATGTGTGCTTTGATGAGGATCAAAGAACAAACACCACAGAGACATGTGTTTCAAAGAGATTGGATTGCGTCTTCAAGTTTTATCATCTATCGCAAACTAAAATTGAACACAATTGAGAGGATCGATGTGTTTAGTTTAAAACAATCAGCAACTTATGGTTCCATTAACCATAACTAAATTAGGGGAGATTTCCTTTTTTGTTGTTGTTGTTGATGCTTCATCGTAGATTTGCTAATACAACACAAGTTTTGTTGTACAGATCTAATTGGTAGAAATTGAAGGACTTGAGAAATGAACTGAATAACACAACCACATACCCTAAATGTTGTTCTCTCTTTACTTAGAGATAACCCAATCTTGGGGTTTGGAGATATTGCCTCATAGAGGCCAAGCATGTGACAAGAGATGACTTGGAAGTATTACACTAAATAATGGTGTTTAGTGTCACCAATTCTATATTTGCCATGCTCAATACTAGTTATAAACCGCATGTGTAGTGTCACCAACACTAAATGAAAATCTCACGTTATTTTTCATTCCATGTTAAAACTAATTTGGGCATTGAAGATATACAATATTATAATTGCTCTCACTTACTAAGTGATTTTCACCCAAAATGCATTCATCCATGACAACACTTTATTACAAAAATGTTAGGATGTAGAATATACTGAAGTTTGTTTCAATAAATGACATTTGAATGAACTAAAAGTAAGGTGGGATGACAATACTTTTTGCTTATTCATATGTAAAAAGTGTCACTAGAAGAGTTCCTATAGTGACATAACATACCATGATACTAAATGCAATATTAAGAGTAGTAAACTACAATGAAGTACTAGACTACCATAGCACCTTTACCACTTTGGCTATTTGTAAGAAAATAGTTATTATAACTCCTATGTTTAGATTATACAACCCAAATTTACAGGAAATCTCATTTTCCATATTTATTTATTTTTATTTAAAAATAAAATTTAAACATTCCTCCTACAAATAGTTTAATTAGTGCCGAAGTGGTAAGGATCGAGCTAACTTATTCCAATGTCAAATCAACAAAACTACTATATAGTAACATCCAAGATGCAAACTATTATGAGGTTTTTATGTTGGATGGATGAGAAGTACACTCTTATGCATTAATTTCCACTCTCCTATGGAGAGTGGGAATTATTGTGTACAAGCGTACTTATCATCTATCCAACATAAACACTTGGACCCCTATAGGTTTGTTGTTGTTTCATCTTATATGATCTTAAGTACACTGATTTGATATCTTTAAAGTTACATTGATTATTCCCTCAATGCGTGTTACTATTCCGAGTTATGCGGTGCAACGATGTGTTACTCAAGAGTTCAATTTTTTCTAACGAAAAGTTCAATAAGTTTGTTCGGACATTATAGAATATAAATGATTTTGCTTGGTCAAATATTACATTCTTGATAAATAGTTATAGCTCCAAACAATAACATGCACTAACTAGGATAATCAATGTAATTCCAATATTGAATCTATGGGTTGCATATTGTTTCTAGGCTCTTACGTTGGATGAATGAGAGGTATGCAAATATGCAATAATTCCCTCCCTCCCTCCTTTACAATTGATTGTGCATTTTCACCCCCATGGTAAGATTGGTGGGGGCCAAACTCAAGGAGTTAATAAGATTTTTTTTAAATAAAAAATAAAAAATACAAGAGGTCGGTTAAGATTAAAGAGATCTGGCATGAATAATGGGGATACACTCTAACCTCCTTAATATCATGCATGTGGCAACCGACATGCATGCAATATTGTAGAAGTTTGCATGAAAATAGGCTATTTGTGTAGCATGCCATATTATGGAATAACACAAAAGTCAACATTGCAACAATGACGATGAATAAGTAGTGTGCTCGGAGTCCACTTCACCCAAAAATTCTAGTGGTGACAATGTGATGTATGTGAGTGTGTGCTTTGAATTCTTCGGTGGATTATTTTAATTGCAAAACTTGTGATATATGAAAGAGAAATGTGACAATAAGGACGAAACTGAGCATGTTCGTTCCCTAGGGTGTCAAGCATAAGAGAGGAAGTGACATTATAGAGGGTCACATTACGGAGGTTAGGTTGTATTGGCACAAGGGTGTCATTTAAATTTCCTATATACTTGGCAAGTTGTTGTTGTTGTTGTTGTTGTTGTTGTTGTTTTTTTAAAAATTAAATGTTTTTGTGGGTGTGAAGACAAATGAAACAATCTTTATTTCATTGTTAACAACATACAAGGCCAATGGGACGTGAGAAAGAGAATTGGGGGAACTCTCTTGGGTGCGCGCATTGGAACCACAAAACTCCACAATGGTTGAAGAACCTAACCTTGATTAACTATGCCAACCTTAGGTACTCTAATATGCCACACAATTCTATCATTCCATCTATGATAGACAAGTCCATTCTCCCCCCCCCCCCCCCAAACCATATCAAATTTAGCAAGGACATCATCATAAGTGGACTCCTTTTTGGAATCCTTAAGAGCTTTCCCCCATGCAATTCTAGCATATTTTAAAAGACTTTGCAAGATGTTACCTTGCATTTTCTTTTCGTCCCATCTATTGTTGTTGAAGTTAAGGTTATTCCTTTCGATCCAAATCGTTCAGAGTGTGATGCCACGGAGGAACAACCAAATTCTAGGGACTTTGCTAAGGGATGAAGGAATTTTCTTCCCAAATATGCCATGATGTCAATTGAGCACTTTCCAAGGACCCTTTTGCCCATCCCTAGCCTTCATCATATGAATAATGCCAATAGCGTATTCCCACGCCCTTCTAGTAATCTTGCAATCTTAGAATTTGTGAACAATGGTTTCCGGGATGTACTCCATGCACATGTGGCACTTATCATCAACATCCGCAATGAATCTACCCCTCCATGCTTTTGCTTTAATTGCAACTGCTTAATACGACAATGACAAGATGAACGCCCCTTCTTTTTTGCTCCACATTTTAATACTTCCCATAACAATGATAAGTTCCTTCCTATTAATGATCCAAGGATGGGTTTGCACATGAAAACATTGCGATATAGGTGGGTGAAAAGGGGCTAAGGAACACTCATCCAAGATTGGACAAAAATATTCACCACTTTGGAACACGACCTCAAGCAAGCCCCCCTCATTTGGTGAGTCAAAAACACCCTACCCAACAACCTATAGGTGCTTGCCTTTGCGGGTGTTGGAGCAGTTGGGCAACACTACATTGGTATGGTACTTACCAAGTTATATGAATGCTCTCTCTCTCTCTCTCTCTCTCTCTCTCTCTCTCTCTCTCTCTCTCTCTCGCGTAGGCTCTGATTCTATATATTCACGCGGTCAAGCTTGCAACACCAAAGACGGAACCTAAGGAGGTCATGTAGATTTGAGTATCCACCATCAAGAGTTTTTAACATCCATTTGACAAGAAGATTGCGTGTGGCCACTTCTGGGTTCGTGAGGCTAACTTTGAGTTTTGCACAATAGTCAGTCTAAGCCACTCTTGCTCTAACATGTGTGATTTGCCCTCTCCATAAGTAACCCCTTAACATGAGTATATGTATATGATGGCCTTCCAAGACCCAACCCAAACTAACACAAAGAACATTGTGTGAATGCCAACATGTGATTGACCACTAACCTCCTTCCTACAAGGGAGAGGTGTCTAGACCCCGATAGGTCATTTTCTTCCCCATATTTTATTAATAAGAAACTTGTCTACGTCTTTTACATCAAGGGAGGGAGCCTAAATGCAATTCCTAGTAGTTTAGACAAGTCCCCCAGCTAGGCCCACTTCGAGCAATAGTTATCAAGCCATGTGGGTTTGTTGTTAGGTTCCACTACGCTATTATGCAACGTATTTATTCCAATTGATTTTGAGTCACGTTGCAAGACTGAATGTATTCAAAATGCCAACCATGGTCATCACTACATCCTCTTGCCCCTCAACTAGGACTAGTGTGTCGTAAACATATTGTACCACAATTAGTTGTGTCATATTACCTGGCAACTCCACCCCTCTCATGCTACCTTCTTTAATTTGTTCCTTGATTAATGATTGAGCACTTCTCCGACAATGAGAAAGAGGTAAGCTGCAAATTGGCAACCTTGCCTCAAACCCCACTAAATGCAAAATGGTTTGTTGGGTTGACCATTAGTATTAACCATTGCATGTGCATCTTTTAATAGGAGTTTTGTTAACCCAATGAAATTCTCATTAGCCAATATTCCTCATTGCATCAAAGAGGAATTCCCATTCAATTGTATCATCGGGTTTTGCAAAGTCTAGTTTAAGGAACACCACATCTTGATCGCTATGCTCAGCTTATTCCAATGTTTCATGTGTCAACAACATCTTATCTTGTTGAAGGTGAAGCATTAGATTGCTCGTAGTCAATATAAATGTAATACTAGAAGGAATAAGGTTGTTGTAGAAGGTAGAGCATTAGATTGTTCGTAGTCATTAGAAATGTAATGAAACATACATGAGAAACAATGAGGATAGAATAAGGCTACAACACTAGTCCGAGAGGGATAAGAGTTATCCCATATTGTTTGTATGAATCAAGAAAAAGAAGAAAAACAATAAAAGGCAAAACAAGGAGAGCATGAGACCATCTCACTCCAAGCATTGTTCATATGCCTTGGTGTATGTGTACATGCATGTGCAATCTTATCTCTAATCCTATTGATATCCAATAGGTTATGGGCCTAGCATGCAAGTGAAGTGTTTAGAGATTTGATTGCTTTGAGGTTGTGGAGTGGATTTTGAAGGGTTAGAGCATTGGAGGTGTCCGAGGGCGCATTAGGTTGTTGTAAGTATTTCTTTGTTTTTGTTTTTTGTTTGATAGTATGTTTGATGCAAGAGTATGTGATTTGAGTTTTTTGAGTATTGAGAGACTTAGTTGAGAGGTTTGGAGGTATTTTAAGCATTCAAGGGTTTCTTAAGAGCTTTGAAGGTGTTTAGACTCCAATAGCACATGACTAGAGAGGTTTGAGTGCTGAGTGTATTTGAGAGTGTAAGGTGTATTTGAATTAAAGAAGATTTTATTTGAATGATTTGAGTGTTTTAGGAACTCTTTTGAGGTGTAGAAGATCTTATTTAAATAATTTGAATGTATTAAAACCTCTCTTGAGGTGTAGAAGATCTAACTTAAGGTATTTGAGAGTGTAAGACATTTGAGGTGAAGGAGATTTTATTTGAATGATTTGAATGTCTTAAGATCACCCTTGAGCAGTAGAAGATCTAACTTGAGGTCTATGAGAATGTATGGTTTGTTTGAAGCCATTCAAGGTTTTTTTAATGAAAGAAATATTGTTTGAGTGCCTACCATATATAAATTCTACACGAGTACATTAACTTCTATCCTATCAGCGTATGGAGAAAAATACCAAATATTACACGATAGTCAAGAAGGGTTTAGAACAGAGAGAAGCACTTCTAGGCAAATCCAATTATTAATCGCAGCGCTTGAAGACGCAAGACTCACGAACCAAGATATATATATTCTTTACATTGACTTCAAAAACGCCTTCGGCTCCATTGATCACGCCAGACTTTTAGCCATAATGAAAGATCTGGGATATCCCACTGACTCCATAAATCTCATAGGAAACATATATTCACAATCCTCAACAATATTCACTGGTGAACACTTCGGTAAAACCTTACCAATCCCCATTCAAAGAGGTACAATACAAGGTGATACCCTTAGCCCATATCTATTTATCATATTCCTAGAACCCCTCCTCAGATGGCTACAACAAGGGAATAATGGATACACTTTTGGTACATCTAAAATTACAATCTCATCAGCAGCATATGCAGATGACCTAGCAGCAATCGCCAATAAACTAGAGACACTACAAACACAACTCAACAAACTAGACAAATTCTGCGAATGGGCAGGAATGGATCTTGGAATACCCAAATGCGCAATAACTGGATGCCCAAACAAATCCAAACTTCACCCCACAACCTTTAAAGCCCTAATCCAATCTACCAATATCAACTACAGAAACCAACCTATACCAGTCTTAAACCAACATGAATCATACACGTATCTAGGAATAAATCTTGCACCATCACTCAAATGGAAAACACAAATAAATACCACTACAGCTAAAGTAATAAAACAGTGTCAAGCCCTTGTAACATGCCCAGCTACTATGAAACAAAAAATAAACATGGCAGATACAGTCATACGTGCTGGAATAGCATACAGCTTCTACGCAGTGCCATACTCCATACCAGCTATCAAAAAACTCGATAAAAAAATCATAGTACTTCACAAAACGATATGCGGAATACCCAAATGCACATCTAACATCGCTACACAACTCCCACACAATCTATTCGGAATCGAAGCATTCTTACTACAAAATGCCTATTTAAGATGCATTGGAGAACAACTACAAAACGCACTCAATGATAAAGGTAGAATTGGGAAAATATATGTTGGTCTACTTCAATTCATACTCGCCAAATATGGGGGCTCTAAGGAAATCACCCGCATTAAATACTACCACTGTGTTAGATCACCCATCACTAGAACATTATTCTTGCTCAAACATAAAGCCGGAGTCCACCTAAAAAGTACAATAAACAATTTCCTACTAACCCCATCCCCACTTGAAACTGCATGGATGCAGGAAGCACAAATGCTTCATGGCCTAAATCCCAACACCTCACTTAAATTACTACACAAACTACTTGTACATAATATAATCACACTAGACCAAATTACCATGCCTAATGGTACCACTCTAATGAACCCGGACGAATTCAAAATCTACCACTCCACTCCTTCTAAACTTATCAAAAGCGCACTTAACATAGCTAATCAATTATTTTGCCACCCTCCTGGAAATCAATGCCCCCTACCATGCCAACAACACCATCCACTAAGATCCCTAAAAAATAAATATATAATAAGACACCACAATATCCTACCACACCCACCAACCGCCCCCGTACACCCCCCTAACCTCCCCATCCCCCCTCTACCCCCTCCTCCCAACAACATGCTTAAAGACCCCCGACAATTCCCCATACACAAAATAATCGATCATAAACAAAAACAATCCAATGACCATAACGGAATAAAAAGAACAGTCACGTCGTACTTATGTCAATGGACTACAACAAATAACAACACATATAACAAATGGCGAACTCAAAGGGACCTATACCCCTACTGTGAAGCCAACACATGTAATCACAACACAGACCTACTTATTCATTACTACAAAGAAAGACAACACAAACTTTTTTCAAACATAATTAATGCCTACTTCTCCACAGAACAACATAGAGACACAAGATACGTCACACCAACCACAATAATTCCACTAGCACATATCTCTATTAATGAATGCAACCCAGAAAACGACATCGAAACAAACTCTGATACCATCCAAACACAATTCGATGTTGCTCACATATACGAAGACAATGGCCGACACCTCATTACCATCCCGAAAGCTAGACTAACATGGCTATGGAAACAATTCCAATTGGCAAAAAACAACACACACGGTCTAGAACCATCTACCCAATCGTTCGAAACTGAAATTGTTTGGTTATACCAAAGGTACAAATACCGTATCCCAAAAAATGACCCACTCAAACGAGCCCAATATACAATACCAACCCAAATATTAGATCTCCTGATTACAACATTCAATATTAACCACTCATATTTTTCATCCCCAGTTACATGCCCCACACAATTCACCCAATTCTACTCACCATTATCGCGAGACATAATATTTGGATCCCTAGGTAAAGCGTTTGACCATAAATGGCAAGGAATCGGTTACGCACACCCTCATAATACAACAGACCTACAACAAGCTATTCACTGGGCGCGCATAGCGGCCCAAAATGATCCATATACAATCACTATACTTATATCTCCGGATACTAATTGGTACCAAAACTCCAACCCACACACAGGCCCATTCCCAGACACACACGTCATTGCCCATTTCGCCGCTGATACGATCACGTATGAGGAACCCACAATACCCTCCGAGCTCAATACCACAAGAAAAGAACCATCTACCATACAAATATTTTATATCCATCACCAAAACAATAACATAGGCACCTACGAACAAATGAAATTAATAAGCGACACAGCAAATAACCTCCAAATACTACAAAGTCACACACAAACTGCACCACCCACCCCTCTAAACACCACCGTTAACCCTAGTAAAAAATGGGCTAAATCAAACTACCCAAACACACCCCTACACAATAATATCCCCACCCCACAACTTCCAAACTACCAAACTAACTTACCGCTAAAATTCCACCCCCAATTTAGCTACTACACGGACGGATCCTTTATAAAACCCAAAGAAATTGCCCCTGGGGTATGGAGAAGAGAAAGAGCTGGATACGGTATCTATAGCCCCAAAGGCTTAAATATCGCCAAAAGACTCCATGGGCATCAAAACATACTACGTGCAGAAATGATGGCTATACACAAAACACTAAGAATCATCAATACAAAATTCCCTAATGAACCCGCATACATATTCACAGACAGTCTAAACGTATTATACCTACTCAATACACAAATTAAACACCCCACTCTCCACAATAGTCACCCCGACCAAACCACACTCAACTCCATGGTAAAAATCCTCCAAGACCGTACACAGCCAATCACACTATACAAAGTCAGAGCACACGTCAACATTGACGGTAATGAAAAAGCGGATAAACTAGCAAAAGCCGGGTTAGAATTAGAACACAGAATTGCCATCCACCCATACGAACATGCCCACGCCATCCCGTACTATTACCAAAAGGACGTCTGGGCCTCGATGGCAAACGTCCTAGACAAAGGCCCAGTAAGATTCTTAGAAAAACAAATTAAAAAATATGATAGAGAAACCAATATAGCAATCATGGCCACACAAACCCCCAACACGTGTAAATGGACAGAAAATAGAGACATTGACAAAGAACTGTCCAACGAATTCTGGACAAATCCCTTAATCACAGACAAACAAAAATCATGCCTTATTAAATTCCGTACAGGAACATACATGGGTAATGCTAGAAAACAAATGTTCTTCGGTCACCAGAGGTACCCCTCTATCACATGCCCTATATGCAATTCAAACGATCCAGACACTTGGCTACATGTTCTACTGAAATGCAACCAACAACATATACACTCACTACGAATTAAAAGACATAACAAAGCAGTCGGAGAAATTAGGAAGCTTCTAATCTCGTCCGAAAAATCCCGATGTTTTACTCTCATGAATGCCGGTACCTTCAATAATAACCCCCAAGAAAATACAGTCCCCAATTGGCTACTCCCCTGTACATGTAACACACAAAGATGTCATTGCAACGCAAGATTTCGACCTGATATACTTTGCATTAAAGGATTACCATATCAAAATGACCCTCCCATTGACATTGACCCTAACCTCACCATACAATTTATTGAATTCACATATTGTAACGACAGATTTTCCCCAGAAACAATAGAAGCAAAAAACAACAAATACAAACCTTTGATTGATAGTATTGCTTCCAGAGGATGGAAAATCGAACCACTTATTGTCATCACAGCTGGGGCCCGAGCTACGGCCCACATCCCATCTATGAAAATACTAGAAGAAAATCTCAAAATACCCCTGGTTACCATCAAAAATACCTTTAAAAACATTAATACCATTGCAATACAATATGCCATGTCCATCCTCCTCCATAAGAGGAGAATTGAAAACCACCAACCGCTCCCCCAAAACTTAGACCCTCCATAAAACCCACCCAAAAAACCAAAAAAATAAAAAGATAAAAAAAATAAAAAAAATAAAAAATTTAGTATCTATTTACAGCTCAGAATGAGGGATTGGTGCCGGTTGGTTGGTACAAATTCTTGCTTTTTACTCACTTGCAGCACCAAGTCACGCGTTACATTTTAGACGATCATACGGACTCGACTGAAATCGAACCCGGAACGTCTTAACTCAAACATCCTCCCACAACCAACCGAGGAATCATGACTTGGCGTTCACTCTCATAACAAAAACACTAATTATACCTAAAAGGCATGCACCGCCGTGGGCCATGATCGGCCCACGTTATTTGTTTCTCGGTTACTATAGTGTCCATCCTCGAAAGAGGAGAGTAGTTTTGTCCCAGCTTCCCCATGTCCTGTGGGCATCGGGTTGTTGGCATTACGAACGGACACTCCATTCACGCCGGCCCCTAAAAGGGACCGGAGTTTCTATCTATCTATCTATCTATCTTTGAGTGCCTTGAGTGTGGAAAGGCTTATGTGAGTGCATGGAATGTAATTTGAGATCAAGAATATTTTACTTGAGTGATTGAAGAGCACAAATGACACCTTTGAGAGAAAATGCATTTATTTGAATGAAGCAAGATCTAACTTGAATGTTTAAAGAAAAAATAAATATCCTAACATATATTCGAGAGCAAGTGAACTCATTTGAGGTGTGAGATATTTAACTTGGATGATTAGAGTGTCTTCGGACACTTTGGAGAGGAAGTAGACTTACTTGAGGTGAAGAATATATAACTTGCGAGATCTGATAGTTCTAGGACATATTTCAGAGCAAGAGCTCTTCTTTGTGGCGAACAAAATTTGACTTGAGTGATTTGAGAGTCCAAAAGCTCATTGGACACCACGAATGCATTTTTGAAATGGACCTTATTTGAGTGAATTGGAATGGAAGTACAATGTTTGAAGGCAAGAGGGTTTATGAAAGATTGAAAGGGTGTTATTCAAATGCATTGAGTTGCAAGATACATTTAGAGAATGAAGGGTGTATTTGAATCTAAGTTGAATGATTGAGAGTTTCTTTGAGAGCATTGAACGTATTTGGAACTTGAAATGATTTGACTCGGGTCATTTGAGTGTTGAAACGCTTACTTGAGAGATATTCTAGTCATTTGAGTTGAAGAGGAGCATACTCGACTGTTTTGATGGATTAAGTGTTAAAAATGACATGTGAGGGATAAACTAGACATTTGAACTCAAGAGGAGTATACTTGAGTGTTTTAAATTATTTGAATATTTGAATATTTGAAAGCACATTTGAGGGATAAGGCTAACCATTTGAGGTCATAATCAAGTATTCTGAAAGTTTCAAGTGCATTTTGAAAAAATGACAACTCCTTTAAGAGCACTAGGGTGAAATTTACAAATTTGAGCTTATAAACTCATTTTTTGAATGGAAGATGACATATCTTGATAGCGAAGGAGATAGACTCATGGACAAGTTCCACATAGAGAAATTTAACCTATAGAAGTTCGAAATGGAGATTGTGTTGGCTTTCATGGACCTTTGGGAAATTATGGACAGATTTGAGAAGGCTTCACCTTCCAATGCGGATCCTAAAGTGTTGAAGGAGTACCAAAGGCGCATCAAGAAGACTATGTCTATCATCGGCCACAACTTGGCGAACAACCAACTTGCGTATATCAAGAATTGCAAATGACATATGGAAGCATAAAAAATCTTTTGCAATTTTCACGAGACAAAGAGTTTGTCCAACATCTTCTTTGTTCGCCTCAAGTTCTTCACATGCAAAATGCAAGAGGATGACGACTTGTAAGACCACATCAGCAAGGTCAAAGCGTTTGCAAGATCAACTTGCGTGTTTAGAGGTACCTGTGCGGGATGAAGACATTGTTATGAATTTGTTAGAAAGTTTGTTGGCCTTGCATGAGTACTTGATCACCGCCTTGGAGACGATGTTGATGAAGGTGTTGACGATTAAGTACATGACGGCACGCTTGATGCATGAGATGTCGAAGCACAAGAAAAATGAGCCCCAAGGTGAAGACACGGCGATGGTGTCACGCCAAAGTGAAGCGGACGATCCACCTTCAAGGCAAGGTATAAGGACGTGTTTCTGTTGCGGCAAATCATACCATATTACAAAATTTTACTATAAAGTAAAGAACAAAGAGAGGGAGGATACCAAAAATACAAAAGATGAGGATGAATTCGTATTTGCAATGCAACACGAAGTGCATTTGAGGAACGTTTGCAAATGGATCATGGATTCGGGAGTCACAAAGCATATGACTTTGAATAGTGCGGCATTTGACACTTGCGAGGTAATTTCTCCATGCGACGTGCATTTGGATGATGATAGCGTGGCCGAAGCCATCCGAATGAGAACCATTATTGTTGGAATTGAAAAGAGGGGCATAAAGAATAGAGTTTGCATCACATATGGTTTTCACGTACTAAAGTTGCAAGCCAACTTGCTTTCGATAAGCAAAGATTTGGTTGAATGGGTTGAAGGTGTAATTTATTGATCATGAACTTAAACCCCCCAATATACATGAAATTTACATAAAAATACAAAAATATTATCCCGCCATAATAGATAAACAAAAAAACATGCTTGATAAAATTCAGAACCGGACAATATATGGGCCACGCCCGAAAACAACTCTTCTTTGGCAGAGAAGCCTTCCCATCGAGAACATGCCCTATCTGTAACTCAACGGATGCGGACACATGGCTACATGTATTACTTAAATGCAAACAACAACACATCCATGCACTAATAACAAAAAGGCATAACAAAGCGGTATGGGAAATACGCAAACTCATTTTATCAACCCAAATATCAAGACATTATACACTAATGAATGCAGGAACGCATAATGAAATACCCCAAGAAAATACAGTCCCCCCATGGCTGCTCCCATGTACATGTGATACCCAAAGATACCATTGTAGTGCTAGACTCAAACCGGACATATTATGCATAATAGGCCACCCACATAACCACCCCCCCCAGAAATCCCTACACCTAATATCACCATACAGTTTATAGAATTCACATACTGCAACGACAAATTCGCCACTGAAACCCTGGATAGAAAAATCAAAAAATACCAACCACTCATAAACAACATCATAGCAAAGGGCTGGAATGTAGCACCACTCATGGTACTATTTGCAGGAGCAAGAGGCACCACATATTTCCCATCAATGAAAAAATTGGAAACAACACTTGCACTCCCTATCACGAAAATTAAAAACACGTTTAAACAAATAAACATAATTGCCACACAATATGCACATTCCATTTTAGTTCACAAACGAAGGCTAGAAAACTGACAAACTATTAATGATCTCCATGACCTCCCATAACTAAATAAAACTCCCAACCTGATATGGATCGCCCCCCCCCCCCACACTAATTACCCCAAACATAACAACCGGCTATGAGAACTTACTACTGGTTACTAGATATAGTGTCTACGTCCTGCAAAGGGCGAAGTAGTTTTACATCTAACGCCAGTGCCGTAAGGCACGGCCTAGGATGTTCTACGAACAAACACTTTATTCACTCCGGCCTTCTCCGGAGATCGGAGTCCTTCTTCTTCTGTAATTTATTGTAAACGAATGTATTGTGGGAGATGAGAACAATGATGTAGTTGCAATAACTCGACATGAAGGGAATTTGTACCAAATGACCTTCACAAAGGTATACAGAGCGGATGTGGCCAACTTCGTGCATTCTCGTGCGGGAGGCAGTCCGGTGGAGCTTTGACATCATTAATTCGGTCATTCGAATGTGAGGAGCGTTTATGCATTAGAAAACATGGTGATGGGCATGAACCTAGATAAAAACTATCCTCCCACCTCTAAATTGGTTTGCGAGGCATGCACAGAGGGTAAGCAATATGCGGTGAAGTTGGATAACAATATGGAAAGGAAAACAACAAAACTCTTGGAGTTTGTGCATTCGGGTGTTTGTGGCCCCATGAGGAATATGTCCGAGGGATGGGTAAGGTATTTTGTTATTTTCATTGATGATTTTTCGAAGAATGTGTGGTTTATTTAATGAAATCCAAATGTGAGTGGTTTGAGAGGTTTAAGGAGTTCCAAACACTTGTGGGAACGTAATTGGAACATGAAATCAAAGCATTTCGGTGGATATTTCGAGAAATTTTGAAGTTTTTTTTTATGAAACATGACATTAAGAGCACACCTCAAGACATGGGACTAACGTAGAATGTGAATTAAACCGTTGTTGCAATGATAAAATGTATGCTCGGAGCTAGAGAGCTCAAGAAATCGCTTTTGGCGGAAGTGGTGACCAATGTGGTTTATACATTAAATTGATGTCCAATGAAGGTTTTGTGTTCCATTACACCCGAAGAAACGTGAAGTGGGAGGAAGCCTTGCGTTGCACACATGTGTGTATTTGGAATCATTGTTTTTGCAATGATTCAAAACGAGAAGAGGGGCAAGCTCTATTCGAAAGAAATCAAATGCGTGTTTCTCGGATATTGTGAATGTATGAAAGCATATAGGTTGATATGTTAACAAAAAAATCATAAAAATAAGAAATATTGTGTTTATGGAAAATAGTGGGTGCATTAGAGACAATTTGAAGATTCGTCCAAGTGGGAGAAATGAAGGCCTTACGGTAGTGCTGGTGGACGAATATTCCAAATCGCCTTTCTTTGATGGTAATGGATAATCAGTGGATGACAACGAGCAAGTGGGAAGCAATGAAGTTGCAATTGAAAAAACATGTGAAGGACTGCCGAACGATGACATTAGTGTTGATGAGTCCGTTGAGGAGTGGCGTTATCGTACGAGGGAGCAAAAGCCACTTGGAGAATGGTGGAAGAACCAAAATTTCCCTCAACATTGTAAGGAATGGGCGAATGTGTCAATATTCGATGTTCCTTTGAGTTGGAGTGAAACAATAAGACATTATATGTGGAAACTTAAGGGCAATGTTAGATCCTCACTATATAAGGTTGAGAAACTAAGAAATGAAATAATATTACAAGTCTTTGACTACTCAAAAAGTGAGAGTGTTGAAGGTGGAGCATTAGATTGCTCGTAGTCAACATAAATATAATACTAAAAGGAATAAGGTTGTTGTAGAAGATAGAGCATCAGATTGCTCTACCTTCATTAGAAATGTAATGAAACATGCATGAGAAACAATAAGATTAGAATAAGGCTACAACACTAGTCTGAGAGGGATAAGAGTTATCCCATATTGTTTGTATGAAACAAGGAAAAGAAAAAAACACAATTGAAGGCAAAGCAAGAAGAGCATGAGACCAAGCATTGTATGCCTTTGTGTATGTGGATATGCTTGTGCAATCTTATCTCTAGTCCTATTGATATTCAATATATATAGTATGACCCTTAAAGGCAAGAAGGTAGACTAGTCTAGACTGATAGTCTCTATTATGATTGGTTGTAACCTACCATGTAGTGCCTTAGCATTAGAAACTGTAAGTTACATTAGAAGCGTAATTGGTATTTAGTTACCTAGTTTATAGATCTTTGCTCGTTTGTGCAAAAGGGTAATGATACCCTTGGTCATTCCTACTCAGTGACTCTTTCCCACTGCCTCTCTTATCATCCAAAAAAATTCTCCCCAATGACATACATGTAGTGTATGAAAAACTTGATGACCACTCCAAGGGCCCCGGGTTTCTTGTGTTCCGCCGTAGCCTTGACTGGCATCCCAAGTTCTTTTTGGCTAACTTCTTCTCCTAGGGCTTCATTCAACATTGCAATTACTCAAAGTTGTAATAAAACAATCTACTATTCCAAAGATATTCTTTGACTTGATACCAATTTTTTTTTTCTCACACTAATAATTATGTACACCCCTCTGACCTATCCCTTAGTAATTTGACCATATTCCAATCACCTCCCATAACTCATTTTACATGTTCTTGGGAGGGTTTGGAGCATGGCCTCTCAAAGTTCAATGCGTTCATATACATTGTATGAGGCATATGTACAGGTAATGAGGGTTTAGTACATACCCCCTTTTTACCCACATTGGGCCTAGTGTTGTTGTCTGCAGAGGCTTCCGCAATTTTAAAGTAAAAGTTATGATTAATGCTACCTCCTAATCCTAATGCATTTGTTAGTCTAAGTTATGTTATTGTAGGAAAAAAGCATTAATGTAAGGTTTAAAACTCTTTAGGTAGCTTCCAAGGAATAGGACATCAAGGCGGCCATTTAAATCACTTACGTTGTAACACAAGAAGTTGATACGCATTAATAAGAAATTAAATAATTGTCCAGGTGTTCTACATGCTTTACTCAACTTCCTTTGCATTCTACGAGCATTCTTACTCCATGTGCGTGGGGTTGTAACATAAGCTACGTTGTGTTTGGCTTTTCCTTAGAATGTAGCCGAGGCTAAAGGTCTTTCTACTGGGGACTATATATGGTCCCCACCACTGCCTTGAATTTGTTCCTCACATGTGAAATTCTCCCCCTCAAAAGTTTCCAATGCCATGTCCCCTTCTTCCCCACCTTTACTTTTCAAGGACCCCCATGGCTACATGGCTACATGGCATGCATTGTGGATAATTTTTCATGGTTTATCAATGTTTTTGTCAGACCCACCTCAAAGAGGTGGGTTTAACACAAAATGAGAGACCAAGACAACACAAAAGCTCATGATATGTGATTTTAAATTACTTATTGTGTAGAATATGATGGTAATGAAATAACATTTGGTTGAGAGTTTGGTTGCATATGTCTTTACACTACACTTGAAGGCCCATGACCACATAAATTCCAAATTCAATTTCCCATAGTACAACCTTCATGTTTTTAGGATCATGGCCCTTGGCCATAGCATAAAGTGGCCCTAAATTGCACAATTTTGTAATTACGTAATGCTATAAACTTTCTTTCAAAATTTTGAATCTTACAAACAAAGTACAAATAAGTAGCTTGGACATTATATGACATAAAACCCTAGATGACAAAGTGACATTGTCAAATACACCCCCAAACGGAATTCCCACATACCTCACTAAAACCGAACCCATAGTTGTCATTATTTTATGCTCACACGAATTCTAGACACCCTCCATCATCCCCATTTTTGCAAAATAAAGATTGCAATAGTGCCTAGAAACTCACTACACCTAACTAAACTACTCAACCCGTTGGACAATCCACCAAGGTCAACCTATCCAACATACCCCCCCCCTCGGAAAAAAAAATACTATTTTGACTACCTCCTACTTCCCCCTACCCCTCCTAGCCTCGTTCTACATACAACCACAATGAAAATACCCCACCACACACACCTCCTACACGAAGGACTCCTTCACCGCCCCCAGCCCTGCCAAGGAGACAAAGGCATTGTTGGGTTAGGAATCTACCACCATGTTGGCACCACCCAATATGTCTACACACTCCTTAGACACCAAAACATCCTATGCGTCGAAATAACAACCTTTCTTTGTAGCCCTGGACTTCAGCAATGACGATACAACCCACTCATACATCTTCACAAACAACCTCAAGTCCATCTACCTTATCTAGAACCACCTCTGTCACCCCTCGTCCCCACATAACTACCCCAACAAACTGCTCGTCTGAGCTATAATCCCAGAACTATTGCAACACACAACGCCCCTCACCTTCCAAACAATTATTTCGTAGCAGAGGAGCCTTTCATACTTTAAGGTAAACGAGCTTTATTTGGATGCTTTTCTCTTTACACTCACTTCTCATAGGATATGAAACACTCAATCAGTGCAAGATGATTAGCATTTCCAAAACATGCTTGTAGTCGTTTGCATCATATTTTTTGAAACTCATATGAATATCTTATTTACTATCAAAGTGAAAATTTCTGATGCCCCTTAAGTGGTCATACAAGTCCCCCCCCCAATCATGTTGATTATGGAACCTAGAATGGTTAGCACCATTTTGACCATACCCTCCATTGTGATCATTTTCATCCATTTATGGTGACATCATTCAAAACGTGGATGAAACTACTACTACATTATTTTATTAGTACCGGCCACCTGATTGTAAAACAAATGTCGACAAAAGGTACACGACAAGGTACAACTGGAAAAGTTGGGTGCTCGGGTGTTCATCCATCCCAACTCTATGAATTCCATCCATTATCTTATGGATGATACTATTGTCGATGAGGGTGGTCATCCAACCAATGTGATAATTGTTTGTGGTGATAGAGGACACCTAAATTGCCTTTACTTTATTATGAAAGCAAGTACATGAAGGTACTTAGTACAACTTGGGATACTATCACCCCCTCTATTAAAAGGGCAATTTTGAAGTTATTCCTCGACCAAAAGTTGCAAGTTTGAGCAATCTTAGGGCCACTTCACACACAAAATAATGGCCATTATTTTGAAGGCTCATGGCCATTGCATTTTAAGATCTCTCGTTCATTGAAAAGGCCGAAACCGTTCAATTTCATTTCACACTTGAAGGTGAAGGCCTAAGGGTCCAAAGAAATCATTATGGGTGAAAAGTCTGTATGGATTCTTACATGGTAGACTATGGATTATGTTTCATGATTTGCCAAAATTTACATTAGGTCCACTTTCAGAAGGCAGTTTTGATAGAAATTCCAACAGACCATGTCGTGTAAACAAGTGGTTGAGAGTCAAGGGTCCATACAATTACATGGTCATGGCCCTTGGCTCGTGTGTGAAGTGACCGTCTCTTACACCATATGGTTTCTCACTCTTTCAGAGAGTCCCATTAGTTTGTAGATTATATGTTCTTGAATCAAAAGTAGCCCATGTTTATATGGTTTGAGGCTTCTTCAATGTTTGAAATTAGTTATGAGTTGCATAACATTACTCAACGATGTGGGTTTTCAAAATATTACAATGAGATGTTGGGAGTTTAGTTTGCATTTGAGTCTTTTGACGCAACTTTTCGAGCATCTCACTGCTATATTTTGAGGGCCCACGAACGAGAGCTCAACGTTGAGTAATATTATGTGAGGTTAAAACAATTACCAATAATAAACATGTTTAGTTAAGAAAAAATGGTTGGTATGATTATTGGAGGCATTTTGGGAATGTCCAAGTTCACGAGGTATAAAACTAAAGGAACAAAAACCAATGGGAGATCTTCAATGGAAGATACAAGACTATACAACGACATAACAATACATAGTTGGGGCAGTGCACTATGGGTTTGGGCCGCATAAATTTATTCAGTCAAGTGACCAAGTTGGATGGGACCCGGAATATGTCATGTAAGGTGCTAGAATTATACCTTATGGATGCTTGTCTGATGGAATTCAACCTGATAAACTTGGGGTGAAGCATTGTCATTTAATATCAATAGAATGGAATGACTAATAATAACTAAATAATGTTATGCATGGATCAATTATGTATATGTGTCACTTTTATTCTCAAGATGCCCCTATGTTTTGTTTGCTTAGCATGTAATAGTAGCAAGTTGTGCAGTGTAAAACCAACAAGTCCATATATATCTATATATCTATATATATATATATATATTTGTGTGTGTGTGTGTGTGTGTGTGTGTGTGTGTGTGAATTTTTTTAAACCAGGGAATGGGGGTGGCCATCTCTACTACTATTGATGGTGAAAACCTAGTAAATCAAAATAGCGTTAGATTGGGGTACTACACTAAATAGTCATGTTAGTGTGGTTCAAATTAAATCTCTAGAGCCACACTAATTCGCATAATGAGAATAAATGGGGGCCACATTAATTTTCACCCCACACTAAATATGTACTAGAAAATTAGCATGGACCCCATTAATTGTTTTTCTAGAAGATCAATGTGAGTGATTATTCTGATTTGTGCTACTTATGTCCTATAGACAATATTCAATGTGTTGGTTGGAGTCTTAATGAAGACTTGGGGGAAGACTTGGGTCTTGGACCCATGATAATTCCACCTTGACTAGATAATTAATGTAGCCCACGCTAATTATTTCCATGCTAATTTTCCACCCGCACTAATACGACTATTTAATGTAATTGCAGATCCATTTTGAGGGAGTTACTGGCCCACACAAGACACATAGACCTCCATTATTCATGACTCTAAGTTAAGATAATGGTACATGGTCTTTGGCTTAGTAATGTTATGGAAAATGTGAAGTCTTTAGAAAACATCACGTGGATGTACCTTATTTGGTTACTAATCTTGATTGGACACCTCTGTTTTAGTAGTATGGGGTTTGGTGTGGCTCCAAGAATGGATACCATTAAGACATATGCTTAAAAGAGATTGGATTGCGTACTAAATTATGATAACCATTCTAAGCTCAATATTAAGAGGAAACCTATGTGACCATACAATGAGCACAAGACTTTATTTTCACTTTGATGATGATGAATAAGATATCATATCATATGAGGTCCAAACATATGAAGAAAGTGACTATGGGCTCAATTTGGATTTGTTAAGCATCTTGTAGTAAGCGTGTGTTTTATATCCAAGAGAACACGGGAAAAATAACTATTGAAGACCCATCTACGTTAATAAACAACACACACGAAGAAATAAATACTTATTGCATTGCACTTGAGAGTGATAGCACAACTTAGGTCCACTTCACACATGAGACTGAGAGCCCATGACCAATACACTTCAAGCACTCTCATTGGTAGGAAAGGCGGAGCCAGTCCAAGTTTGCTTCACGCTACGCTTGAGGGACCAACGGAGTATGTGAATGCATGATGGATGTAAAGTCTACATGGATTCCTACGTGGCATTGAATGGATCATGTTTCATGGTCACTTGGACTATTTTCAAAAACCACCTCTTGGAGGTAGGCCTAACACAAAACCAGAGACCAATGCACTCCGCACGCTCACAACCATTGATTTATTCTATTTCATCATGTGTGAAGACCGGCATGAATAGAAATTTATTGAAATAGCATTTGGTTGAGGGCCCAGTCACATATGACCTCACACTCCACTTGAGGGTTTGTGACCACACTGCACGATTTTGGAGGTGTCTTGGGCCTTTGAACATTTCCTTTTGGGCTCTCACAATTCCCTGGTCACGGCTCTTGGCTCATGTGTGAAGTGGCCCTTAGGGCCACTTGACATATGAGGTTTAGAACCCAAGACCAGTACACTTCAAGCACTCTCAATGGTAGGAAAGGCGGAGCCGGTCCAAGTTCGCTGCACACTACGCTTGAGGGACCAACGGAGCATGTGAATGTAAGATGGATGTAAAGTCTACATGGATTCCTTATTGACATCGAATGGATCATGTTTCATGACCACTTGGATTATTTACAAAAACCACCTCTTGGAGGTAAGCATGACACAAAACGAGGAGACCAATGCACTCCAAACTCTCACAACCATTGGTTTATTCCATTTTATCATATATGAGGACCCACATGAATAGAAATTCATGGGAATAGCAGGGTCCATGATCACACTACATGATGTTGGAGGTGTGTTGGGACGATGGCCTTTGGACACTTTCTTTTGGGCTCTCACAATTTCATGGTCACGGCTCTTGGCTCGTGTGGAAAGTGGCCCTTAAAGAGAAGGAACACCATAACAAGACTCCTCAAGAGAGGATCACACATTTTCTTTTATGAGATCCAAAAATCAAGACCTTTTAAAAAAAGTAAAAAATAAATACCGGGGGCACTTTGAATGAGGCAAGTGTGGTAGCGGGAAGGGCGATCTTGGACCATCGATGCACCATGCCACATCCAACGGCGTGAAATTGATGTGGTGGCATTGAAAGGCTGGGGCCAGGGATAAATGTGGCAACTGGGTAGGAAGGCAACGAAGCTCTAGCCGTGGGCATGTGAACGCAACCCAAGAATTCGTGGAGGTTTAGGGGTTGCATCAAGCAAGTAGACACTAGATCGGCAAGGAGTTTGATCTTGAAACATGTCTTGAAGTGGATACCAACAATTTCTGTAACCAAGTTTTTTGGGTACTTGCAATGAAACCTTCGTAAAGAAGAAATTCGGTGCGAGTGGTCGAAGCAGTGAAGATGGAGAAGGAGGTGTTGCCATCTGCACTTGATTTTAGGTGGACCACAAGAGCTTCATTTTGACGGACGAGCGGCACCGTGTGAGGCTCAGCCTTGGGCGACAAACACACGGCGACGGAGGATTGACGACCAGTGTCGTTCCCGATTTTTGGTGCGTGGCAGAGTCGGGACAAAATGAGAAAGTTATGGGCTGAAACAATCGTGAGGTTGACAGATTCTAGCAAATTCATTCATGCCTATGCTGTTGATGCGAACATTGAAATATGTCACTGTTGACGAATGCTCGTGGTCCAACTTGCATGGAGGTTAGTTAGCGTCATCGATATTGGGCACCACAGCTGTAGAATTTGCACCTGAAATGCCAAGAGAGTGGCAACAAATGTACTTACCTGAAATGCGACTGAAGTCCATCCAACATTCAATAGACACTTAATTAGAGATGAGCACGCTTGAGGTCATCATTCATTGGCTACAATTGGCTATTACTATCATTGAAGTAGTTGTTCTGATTTTTATATTCATGTATGGTTAGTGCTCCTTGGTGTTCTATGTGGTAGTGTTGCAAAATCGTTTGTAGAAACCGGTACAAAAGATATTCTTAAACGGGCTGCAGAGTCAGAAACTGGCTGGTGCTTGCATACAACATCAAAGGATGTCGAAGATGGTAGATCAATGACTAAAATATCTTTCCTTTCTTTTGAAGACACACATGCACATCCCCACCTCCGTAATTTCACTCACTCTCTTATATCCCCAAACCCTAGGGAACAGATGTGCTCAGTTGAAATCTCCCTCCGTGTTATTACATTTTCTTCTCACATATCATGGTTTTTGACATTGAAATAATCCACCACAGAATTCAAACCACATACTCGCATGCACCACGTTGTCATCATTGTCACTATTGCCATTACTGCAATATTGACTTTGTGTGATTCCCTTGATGTGACAGACTACACTAGATCTCTGTTATCACGCATCCATGTTAACACTGAAAGCTTCCTTCATATCACGTGCACTTTGGTTGCCACATGCTTGACATTAGGGAGGTGAGAGTGTAGTCGACATAGCAAACATATTCATTCGAATGTGATAACCTGGAATGGATGCTTTCACATTCAGTTACATGCTTGCAGAGTGTGCAGGCCATTCTGGTTCAGGAAACTCCCAAAAAATTCATATTTTCTGCAATATCAAGTGAAACTTAACATGAAAGACAGTGATCGGTTAGCTTCCATCCAGAATTGAGTCCAACCATTGTGGAGTAGCATCCGAATGCAAATTTAGTTCAAGATAGCCACACTCCAAATCTGTGTCGATTTAACAGAAAGTCTATCAAACGACATTACTCTCAAAACAGTTTTGGTAAACTGGATTGGACCTGGGCTTTAGACAGCTTAGAATTTACACGCTCAATATCATTTATGAATTGATGTGTTTACTCAATCATGCATTGGAGGCAAAGACATGCAGTGCGTTTTGTCAAGAGGAAGAAAATAAGAAATGAAGAGACACAAACCCTTTATGAAGGCAGAGGAGGTGACATGCAATCTCCATCAACTCCTACAGGCTTTCCGTTTCTGCATTGCAAAACCTCCTTGAGTCACTTCAAGTCTGGTAGAGGGAATCCTTCACACCAAAAGTTTTAGAAAATTTTGATTTTCTAGCGGCCAATGCAACAAAATATTGTACAATCACTTGCTATTACTTGATTTCTGCAAATCTTGAGGTGTAGACCACATTGAAATTATTCTACTCTAGTCTACTTAGACATGAGATCCTTGACATGCTAGTCAGATTATAGTGATGGTCATTTGCTTTTGTGAATATCATGTCCAACTTGGGTGTTTGACGAAGCTTGGTGTACCTTTTTGTTAATCCCTGAGAATCAACATGAAGCTCAAACAAGCCATCTGAAATGTTCTTCACTTCCTTCCAACTCCAATTTGTTTTGTTTTCCTAATCCAATTATGAAATGGCCTACAAGATATGCAACCATTGCCTTGTTGCCCAAAAGCAATGAAACTCATATATAGAGAAAATTTCTCAAGTATTCCCCTTCTTTGATTTTGTGCTTTTTGTGAGTGGTTTCTATTCTTCTTCCACAAGACTCTCATGAAAATCTACATGAATGACTTTCCTAGAGTATGTTGATTGTAGGGATGTGAAAATGGACGTGACATGACCTTTGACTATCACATTTGGGCGTGATGCCCAAAGGATGTTAATATGGTAATTTCTTTTTTTATCACATGGTGTTTTTTTTACAGCATCACCATAAAGTCGATTGCTACGATCACTGCTATCATGTTAGCCAACTCCTTAATCGACTTTTACTGAGAGTAGTCGACTTCACGTAAACAATCGGCTTTCTAGTCAATTGCTCTCATTAACAATCGATTGCACATGAGCAATCAACTAGGACATCAACTGCTATTGGGAACATTCGACTCTATATATGGATCAACATATGGATTTAGGGTACATGAAATGGGAACAAAAGGAGAAGAACCAACAATTGTTTGTATTCAAGAAAAGAAAAAAAAGTGTTGTGTCATAACAAAAGGTTGAAAAATGTACAATTGTTTTACAAACAAGTTCATGTGAGTGATACATACTTACTAAATCTATGAAAAACTCCCTTAGGAAGATGGGAAAAACTAAACATTCTTAACACTATTCTTGTTCTCGAATCTCCAACAGTTCATGGGGACATCCCACCTCACATGGTCCATTTACATTTGACGTCTTGCGGAAGCCAAGTCAATGCGGCTTCCCAAGTTGACTTTGCATAGAAGTTCTAGGGTCATGACATAGAATTTATAATCCTCCCTAACATAGAGTATTGAGTCATGACCTTGGTCACAAAGATGCCGTGCAAGTTTGCCAACTGTGAAACTCTCAACCTCCTTAGTGTAATATTTAGGCGAATGTTGATGTCTCGTGCTTTGGACCATAGACAATTCGGATGCCACCCATCACTTCTCCCTTTTCAATTTCTCCTTGGCCTTTTCAGTTTCCTCATGCCACAATGTTTCAACATTCTCACCCGTGTGCGATGCACACCACCATCCACACACTCCAATCTTCGGGCTTCCATCCAATTTTCAATGAAGCATAATGTTGTCTATGGAAAGATTGTTGTATTACACATTTCCATTATGCAATTCCAACATGAGCCATACCAAAGCCCATTACAAGTTTATCCTCTTATTCCGGAACCTTTCAACCTAGTCCCATTGTTGTCATTTAGTTGGACCCATGAACATGACGTTGTCATTTGGCCAATGAGCTTTATCTCAGATATACATTTCTTGTAGAATCCCCCCATTCTACCATAGTGTGTAGCGCTATTGGTCTCAATGTTGATCAACGAAAACTTGATGAAGCCAGAATGTGAATTTTCTTGGCATTGGCTTGAATTTGAGCTGCCTTTAGACAAACGTCACTGAGGGCAGGCACAGTGAAAGGAACCTAGGCCTTGACAACCCCAATGATCCATTTGCGTTTGATGGTGATGATGCCTCAAAAGATGATGAACTTCACATGTTGTCCAACATCGCTGGTTGAGAATTTCTCTCAAACATGAATGTGCGTTCCACTATGCCAACAACAACAATACCCATCATGCAAACAACGGCCATACCCAATGTGCATGTCGAACTTGAACCCGATGTGCATGAAGACATTGTAGCCGAACCAAACATGGATGATGTTATTGAAGAGGATGGCAATCGGATGAAAGTAGATGAAGTCAAACCACCCGCATCTCATATTCATCCATTGCCTAATGATGTTCCCCCTCCTATGTTGGTTAGTGCCACCATCACCATGCATGCCCCTTCATCCAACCCGGCTGACCATCCCGTAATATTGCTCTGACAAACATTGGTCGTACCTTTAGAGGGCAAAAAAGAAAACACCAAAGGGAGGTGCAAGCATGAAGGATAATTGCGGCCACCATGGTTGCCCGTCCACCAACGGATGGCATTATGGATGCAATGAGATTCAAACCAATGGTATCAATTGGGATACCAGATGTTAATACTCGGCCTAGTCAACTTTGGAGTGAGGCAAACAATGGTCACGAATCCGACTCTTGAACTGACAATAATACAACCACGGATGATGAATCAAGTGTACATGGTACTCTTGACAATAGTGATTACCAAGCGCCTCCCTCGACAATAGCCCTAGGGGGGTCACAAGGGACTAGTATTATGTACCTTAAGAGGCTGTGATGAATCCCCATGAGTTAATATTTGTGGGAACGTCGACTATGTCACAGTGTGCATTTGGGTTGGATTATGTATGGTTTTATGATACCTAATATATTACACACGGTTTACTCGCATTTTGTCTATAATACTTTTATGTACGATTAAGTTTGGACCTAGGTGTTAAGGTGGATTGCATTAACACCAAAGGCTGTCATGAATTGAAATATTGAGCCATACCTAGGTGATCGGTTTTAATCAAACACTAGGTATGTGCATCACATAAATGAATTGACACCAAAGGTTGCGTATCGTGTGTAAGTACATAAATTGAACCATTCCTAGGTGATTGGTTTTAATCAAACATTAGGCCTTCGTGTCACATAAATGAATTAACACCAAACATACATGCATCTATCCATACATGCATCCATGCATATAATGGGCATTACCAATACAAACTTGTAGTTAATCCAAAGTTATAATACAAATACCATATACTTGGTGAATGAAGTTCTTTTCACATGCGGGTGCACATAATGCACATACTGCAATCGTATCTACAAGCTACCTCTGCCACTATAGAGATTTTGTTCGGCTTAAATTGGCGAACTAAAAACAATATTACATCACCACATTGCACATATGTTCATGACAAAAGTCTCTCCGAAGGACAAATCCAATAATTAGTACGTCGATGAAGCTCAATACAATGCCCATCTAACTGGAGCCAACATTGTTGGCTATTGATGAGCTTGTCCCGCAAGTACTCACATTTCATGATCCCTGGATCATTTAATCGAGCATGTTGATCTCACCACTAAATTGGGATGGCTATGGGATGCATAGCATTGAAAATAAACTTATTAAGCCAATACTCATGAATTGCTTTGCCAAGCAATACTATTCCTTTTCCTCCATAGAATTTTGGGTCATTCTAACTGTTAAACTTATAAAGAGCTAATCGAATGTGTTGTGCACTTTTCCCATGTCAAAATGAAGGCGCCAAACCTTATTAGCTCCCATGTATTTATAAATACATAGGAGAACCTAGAAACTTACAAACTTCTTGTATTGTAAATTTGTGTTTTGAAACAAACAAACTTCACAATGCATCTAACCCTTAAACATCACCAAAGCCATGGCATGGCTATTGAGAAAAGGAAAATAAGTTTCATGTGTTAACTTCCTTCCTACACTAATTATCCCATTTAGTGTGTGTTGCTATTTGAAATTTTGCAATGCAATAACGTCTTACTCATGAGTTCAATTTCTACTACCAAAAGTTGAACAAGTCGTTCGGACATTATAAAAACTAAATGACTTCACTTGGTAGAATGTAACATTCTCGTTAAATAGTTATAGCATTGCATAACTCTCAATAGCAACACACACTAAATGGGATATCCAGTGTAGTCATTTTCTTAGATACGTAATCCTTCTTGAAAAGGTTCTATCCTTCTAGCACTAATACTCCAATCAAAGGAATTAGTAGATACCAAGGGTGCAAATATAGTGAACTACATGAAGAAATAGAATGTTAAATTCTTTGCAATATCTAGTATTTTGGGTCATCATCTCTATACATGATTGTATTTGTATTTCAATTCCTTTGAACATGTTGCACATGGTTATTTGTGAGGTTTGAATCATATAATACCTTGATACATGTAGTTTATAAAAAATTACAATAAAGAACATGATAAATACATTTAAGCCATGTCAAGATGCTAAATATGATTTTCAACTCAAATGGATGTATTCTTTATGTGCTTTTGTTACAAAAAGAATAAATTGTATTTATGTTTTGAATATATGAAATTTTGCGAAGCCAACAACATAAAATTCATTCTTGAGTTGTTTTTATCTTAAGTCAATTTATTTTCAAGAAACACCTAGTGACCACTTAGGTTAAGTGTCTCAGGGGCTACTTCAAACACCGTATGTTGGCATCTCGGGCTACAATAGTGTCAAAAGTGGTGGGCCAACATTTATTTCTTAACATAATGCCCAACAATTTCACAGCTAAGACCAGATGGAAAGTTTGGTGTGATCGGGGCCTAAGAGAAGCATTGAAAAAACTGGGGGTGTTCATAGTATGGGTCACTTATTTTTGGAGCATTCTTTTGATTGAGAGGGGGTCCAAGATCCCAAATCTTTGTCAAGGTTGAATCCCGAAAAAAACATTTGTGTGAATTTGGGCTTGGGTCCCACTCATGGTCTTTCCACGTGCCTTCCAAGATCCTTATATGAATTAAGGTAGGAAAGTCTTATGCACACACCTACTTTTGGATGCAACATGGTTCAATATTTTGCATTATATGTGGCAAACATTTTTATAGGGAGTTTGGGAAACTTACCCAAATTTAATCCAACTCAATTATTTCAAGGTCTTCGATGCTAATTCCAAGATCAAATCAACTATATAATGAAAATTTTGAACTATACATGGGTTCCTAATGTCTTCAACTGCAACTCACATGGTTGCCAACAACCTTTGGTCATCTTAAAATATACCAAAGATATATGGGTGGCTTAAACCCAAGGCCTTTACTTGGATCCCTTGGGAACTCCGAGGTTAAGCCACCTAAAGCCACAACAATCTTTGAATGGGTGACCTTCCAACGACTTGATTTTTGGTGCACTCTACCTACCCTCTATGACCCACCCAACCATAGTAGGGGCATATGGGTGAGCTGGATATTTCAACCAACCATGTGGGAACCTAGGGCCTTGCCCGTGTGCGAGATAGGCGTTAGTTAGCTTGTTCAACCATGTTCAGGGCGTCCACCTTTGAAAGGAGGCAGTAGTTGTCAGAGGCCCTTTAATTCTTGTAATGCCCATTTCGGAATCGCATATATACTCAAACCAACTTGGAAATGAAGTTGCACCATAATTGGCGCTAGTGGCAACATTGGAGTTTTCTTTCTTCCTTCCTTCCTTTTCTTTCAAAACAAATTAAGTTTATTAATTTCTTCACCATCCGAAATTTGAAGATTAAGATGGGTTGCTACATTAGTCATTGTAGAACGTGGATGCATGGATGGAAAGTCCATTGTTTCCATCAACATGAGATTTATTTTTTCTCATTTTTTAAGTAATGTTTTGGTTCAACGATGCAATGACTTGGACGATGCATTTGAGTTTGGAGCTTTCATCAAGGGTGAAGGGTCCCTTACTCTTGCCAGTCTAGGGTTGGCACCATCTCTCCCTACATATAAACATGCAATACCATTTTTGTTTGAGGCATATAATTATTAATAAGGTAGATGTGCCTAATTCCAACACAACGATAAATTGGACACTTATATTTGAGTGGTATGTGGTTTGGTACACTCCTAAAGACAAACACGAATAAAACATATGATTAAAAGAGATTGGACTACATGCTCAAAATATGTTAACCATTCTAGACTCATTAATCAACATGATTGGGTGGACCAACATGACCACTAAGAATGAGCACATAATTCTCCGCTTTGGTAGTGAATAAGATATTCATACGAAACCCAAAAATTAGGATTAGACAAATATCTACAATCAGATTTTGGATTTGCTAATCATCTCACACTTTGTTTCACATTCAAAAGCACCCAATTAACACAAAATTTGTCTACCTTACATGTAGTGTCGATCTCAAACTCACCAATGATGGAGTGATGTACCCAACAATGCTATCCGATGTATCATTTAACTTAGGGCCACTTCACACACGAGCCAAGGGTGTAACCATGTAATTGTGAGGGCCCTTTATTCTCATCCAAAGGCCGTACCATTGACATGGTCTGCCTAGATTTGTGTTAGGCCTACCTCTTGGAGATGGACTTGATGAAATTCCAACAGACCATAGAACATTATTTATAGCCTGCCATGTAGGAATCCAAGTAGAATTTTCATCTATGATAATTTCTTTGGGCTCTTAGGCGTTTGCATTCCAGTGTGAAGCGAACTTGGACGGTCTTGGCCTTTTCAAGCATGGGAGATTTTAGGGCCACTTCACACTGTGGCTGTCCAAGTCGAGAGGCCATGGGATTGAATGGCCAAGCTTTGTTGAGAGTCCAAAGAGATGGGTTCAAAATATCCAATAAAATATAGGAATTGGAGCCTTCGGCCAAGCATAGTGTGAAGCCTCCAAAGGCCAAACCCAGAGAGAGAGAGCTGACTTTTCAATGCTTTATGCAAAGCTTGAACTTCCTCTTTTCAGAGGCCTAATCCTTCAATATCTTCCTCATTGCTTTGCAAGGGTGGGTGGGTGGGAACCCTCATAACACTCAGTCTTTCAAACCAAAACCTTCCTATCTAGTACCTTAATGCTAACAATGCACAATGCTTAATGTTTGTACTCATGTCTAATTGTATGTAAACAACATAAACATGCTACAGTATGTCATACTGCGCCTCATAAGTATTTGCATCATACTTAGGGTTTCAGTATTCATATATTGTTCATAAGTACCAATAACAAACTGTGGCTGACTATTCCATACCTTGGTAGATTCAATCACCTATCTTCATGCATTGCTCCAACATATAAGTAACCTATCTACCATATATATGGAATACATACCAAGATATATGCCTAGTAGCCTTAACCAAAGGAAATGCATAATATGTCATAGTCACAATACATCATTGTATTGAGAGTGTGAAGGGCTTGCCTCACCTGTGCCCATGCAACCAACCAACAAATAATTGAGGATCAGTTACGTACACGAGGTAAATAACAACAGGACCCAATTGTTATCCATGTCGCACACATTAAACTACATCAAATGCATAATAGTATTTCAAATAGTAACACTCATTGCACAATGTCAAATGGGTGTTCAAACATGTTCCATAGCCATGAGTGTATAACCACAAGTAGAATGCTCCGCTTGGTGAATAGCTCTATTATCCTTTACTTAACACACGTATCTAGTATCCCAATAAGTGTGCACTAAGTTACCGCACCAAGCTCTTGTGTGAATGGTAAAAAAGAGCCTCTTTTAGGGTTTGAGCGTTTATAATGAAGATCTTACCCGTGGTAAGTTCTGTCAAACCCTAAGTTTACCATGGGTTAAAGACGTGTTCCACGTCCTTAACTCTAGTTACTTTGTTCCATTCATCCATACTCATGAAAAATCAATTCACATGGTAATTATATTTTCTTTCCATGTGTATATAAGAGGTATTTCACGATTCAACGTCCGTCTTTTTATATTATTATTATAACAAAAAAAGAATCATTTGCAAGGTGTATAAAGTGAAGGTTCGTGAGCTTAGAGGGAACATTTGGCTTTGAGAGAGAGAGAGAGAGAGAGAGAGAGAGTTTATTCCCTGCCCAAAACAACCCCTCCAATCTAACAACCAAGATATTGTTAGTTTTTTTGGAAAAATAGTCAATGGCCTCTTGACCATAGTTTGGGTTTCCATTCCTGTCCGACCCAAACTTCCTTCAAGGACATGTCGTCTTGGTCAAAAAGTATTGCCATGCAGGCATTTTGAAGAGTGACGACCTTTGGACTTTGGCCTCTCGACCAAACTAGAGGCCGAATTCTTGCTTTCTTGCACTGTGATTGGTGGAAATCGACGGCCTCTCGACCTTCAGCCATAGTGTGAAGCGGCCCTTAGACTGCAATGATCACGGGCCTTCAATCTCGTGTGTGAAGTGGCCCTTAAATTATCGGCTTCCAAAAGATCAGAGTGAAAGTCACCGTGGTGCATGGGACTTGCTTTATATTTGTTGATCAATGAACGGTTGAAGTTCAAGACTTTAGGAAATTTACCAATCATTCTAAAGGAACCAAAGGAACATACCAAAAGATGTCAACATGTAAGTGGTTGGACTTGGAAACACTCGGACCTCAAACCAATTATAGCCCAAAAAACCCTCCCCGGACATTATATTGTTGTTTATAGTGCTAAAATTGCAACTACTACGGAAGTTGGGCATGCGGATATTTGCTCGAAAAGCATAGTTGATTTGTGATGATCTCTTGTAGCATGCAACACGCGGCCTATTGCACTAGAGCTTTCCGTTTTGCCCCCCCCCCCCCCCCCCCCTACCCCGTGAACTAAAAGCCCACATCTTAAGTCTTCCCCAAGTGGCGGCCTCTCATTGGTCCCCTTGGATGAATTTCTCACGTGTGACGGAACTTGATGTGGATGACTTTTCACCGCCAGTCAATAGCCGGATAGGAAGACTTGGAGACTTGGAGCCAAGTATTGTTGTCCAACCGAAAGAACAACCGAAAGAACAACCAAAGATACATATACATATATATACATATATATATATATATATAAAAGATGTGAAGGAGACTAAGAGAGGTGGGTCTTAAATGGTTATTTTTTGTGACTACATTGATTAAAGGTGTGTGTTGAAGATTAGTGGAGGTGATATTAGGAAAAATAAGATACAATTTTGAGAATAGTGTCACTAGAAGATCTAGGGTTTTAAAGTGTAGGAAATTCTCAATGTAACTCTCTTTAGTTTCTCAATGTTAGTAGATGCCTCAAGATTGAGTGGCGCTAACTGTAATAAAGAAGAAGAAGAAGAAGTCTCTTTGACCTCACCGAATCAATTTTTGCATTCTACAGACACCTGTGTACACATTAGTAACTTTAAAATGAATCGTAAATGAGCGTGTCTTCATGAATTTAGTATCACTCGATATTAATTTTAGCCTTCGCTAATTCTGGGATTTGGCAAAATAGTGTGTATTTCGGAAATTAGTACCACACGCACTAAATGCAATAATCGATGTAGCTCACTTCTCCTAGGATATGAAACATGAGATGAGTACAAGATGATTAGCGAACCCATATTGAATTTGTAGTTACTTTCCCCAAAATGTTTGAGCTTATATGAATATCTTATGTATCACCAAAGTGAAGATTATTGTGTTCATTAAGTGGTCATATAGGTCTCCCCCCCCCCCCCTTATTTTGTTGACTATTGAATATGCAGTCCAATTTCTTTTAGACACATGTCTTTCTAGTATCCATTCTTGGACCCACACCAAACCACATGCCACTCAAATATAGGTGTTCTACTACCTTAGGTAACTTCGTTCGCATGGAGTCATTTTCTTCAAAAAATATCAGAGGGAGTTGGGGTAAAGTCCAAGGGGGATGGTAAAGGTGTCATGCCGTCTTGGTTTACATCCTTTTGTAAGTATCTACTTCCACCCCACTTCCACAATAGGGCAATGTGTGTTGATGTAAACTTCTCTTAATTATTGTAATGAATTTCTATCAAACAATCATCATTGGAGGTAGTAATTAATTAATTTACATTAAAAACATTAAAAACATTAAAACAAGAAGAAATTAAATTATATCAAATCAGTATAACGTTAAATTCACTAAAACTTGTATATAATGTTGTTGTTTTCAACAAACTTTCATTTGTCTTCTGAATTAGGTATAATATTTGTAGTGTATGTTTTTTTTTGGCAACAATGAAGGGATATACTGTTGATGAAAAATCATGTATAAAGCCACAAAGAGAGTGGTTTCAGAAATCACAATGAATGAAAGATATGGCGACCCCAATTTTCAAAAGCAATCGTTAATTTCAACAATATTACATAAACCTTAACTGCTCTCCTCTCCTTCTAATGGGTTTTGTCCTCCACTACTGATACCAATGTTTAATTTTCTGCAAGGTCAACAAATGGAGAAGCATCAAGGAGTTGAAATAATTTAAAGATTTAATGCAACAACAACAACAACAACAACAACAACATCTATTCATGACAAGAAGAGAAGGCAAGTAACAAAGAGGAAACAAAAAAGAATGAAGAAATATATTATTGATGTTGGTGAATCCAAAGAAGATAAAAAAGAAGAAACACCAAGAACGAAGTGGAGGGACTTTGACATACATCACCTCATTCCTATTTGAGGCGAGATGGATGAATTTTTTTGATAAAACAACACCCAAACAAGATTTTTTTAAAATAAGTGAATTCTAAAACAACATTAATAAATATTCCAAAAAAATGTAAGGTTGAATGAAGTTGTACGCATGTCGTATAATGAAGTCGTACAAATCATTGCGCTTAGTTGTATAACTCTTATCCCCCGGCTGCCATGGAGGTTTTGAGATTCATATTCTACCTATCGCATCTTGGGCACAGGCGGGATTTCAAACCCCTGTCGGTTCAGTTCAAAACTCCACCATCCACTCCGGTTAACCACCAATATGTTTGCACTTATTTTATTTAAATTTATTTCTCTAATGTATATTATATGATTACTAATAAAATTTGAATTCATAGAATAATAAAATTTTTACCGACCATGTTCATTTTACATATCATGTCTTATGTTATGTTTCAAGGATATTTTGATAGTTTATTCTTATATTTTGCAAGTGTAAATACTTAGATCAAATTTCAAATTCGTTTAATAGTTGCAAATAAAGATTATAATTGTTTTTGGTTGTCTTATAAAAAAATACAAATATTTTTTCAAAGAATAAAAATTTGACAAGAGAGCAAATCAATTTTCTAGATCAAAGAGAAAACAAGAATATAAATGATTTTGAGAAATAAATCAACAACATGGGAATCGAGCAAGTATACATAATCAAATTCTAGTAAGTGCGACATAATTACTTTTAGAAGATGTTATTCCATCTACGTCTATTTCATGTCAAACTACATTAGTTGTTACACCAACAACATGTGAATCACAAAATATATAAATATATTATTAAAATAAAATAAAAACAAAAAAACTCAAGAGACGATCAAAAGTTTATTAGAGCAAGTTGTTGGCAATTCGGAGGTTTTCTTGAGTCATTCTAAAAATCTAATTTATATATATAAAATATGGACATAAATTTTGCTCATCTCTTATGTAAAATATATTTATAGCTCTATAGTATCAATGTCACTATGACTATCTATATTTGGTATACTGCATTTGTTTCATAACTATATTGTCATAAACTCTAGTAAGTGATGTATTACTGTAACTTCTTTTAAAATGTTATTTGTCCTCTCATTTTTTTTCAATAAAAACAAATATGTTTCTACATCATTTAGTTTTTCTGCAATTTGAACATAATCTCTAGCTAAAATATTTTCTATCACTTCAGCAATTTCCATTATTTCTCTTCACAAGTTCATTGCCTTCTCGTAATTTTCCCTTAGAAACTCTTTTGGCTAGTTTTTTTCTGCTTCTACAATTCATTCATCTTCAATGTCTTCATTGTATAGAATGCATAAATAATGCAAGACTATGCATGTTGCTACAATATATGGCATATTCCTTAAAGGTACCTTTCATCGCTTCATAGTCAACCTTCATCTTTCCTTTAAACACCAAATGTTTTTCCTACACACAGTCTGGTTGAAGATTGAATAAAATTCAAGTTTTCTTCCTTCCTGGATAATTCAACATTTTTACACTTAAACGGATAATATATCCAAGGCCTCACCGGATACTTGATGTCTCCTACAAGTTTGTATGCATGGAATTGTCTTTCATACATGCTCGTCCAATTCTGTTAACATAAAAACAACCCAATTGTGTAATTTTCCCGTCCATCTATTTATAATCATATAACATACAGTTCGGTCCGACAATTCCCTAAAAAATTGCTAAATGAATGACTTCCGACAATAATAATCTTCTCCACCAATTACTGGAGTTAAAACATGTATATGTGAACCATTATTGCCCTTGTAATGTACGGTACACCATGTAGTTGCTTGAATCTTGAAGATAAAACCCTAAACTGCGATTCATTTGAAGTTTATACGAAAACTTGTTGCAAATTGTTTCCTAAGAACTCTACAAAATGCCCTCACTATTTTTGATAATATAATCTTATGAACTTCATACAAGTTTCATGGCCGCTACCTAACTTATGCAATAACCTTGTTACCCTCTCTTGCACCGGCACAATAACTCTAAAATGGGTGTTCTCTTTCATCAAATACAAGCCCAACCTCTAACACAAAAATATGAAAGTATTCTATGTCACTTGAGTTCACTTTCTAAATTCTCTCTTCGTCCACGACCCCAACAACAAACGGTCTACAAATCCATACATCTATTTTTAACTCCGTATGTTTCTCTCTCTATACCCCATACTCTCATACACCAAGCTCAAAGTTGTGAACTTTTTCCACTTTCCTTGCAAAAGCAATGTTTGAATGTCCACAACATGCTTCACAAGCATGTACAAAAACATGTATAATTCTAAGAACAAAACAAGGCTCCTCCCCCTCTCCTTCATTGCAACCATGCTTGTTGAAATTCAAAGTGAAAACAAACGAAAACAAGAAGTGAGGTCAAGAGAAGACTAGTAAAGCCAAGAGAATGGTCAAAGTTGACTTTTTTTGAAAACCGCTTGTTTGTGCATATATTAAAAAAAACACTCCCTTCAATTTTTGGTTCATGGTCATTCTTCTTGATCCACATTCGGTTTACACCTAGTGAGGGGCCCAAGGCTTTCTAAATTGATTTTTTAAGAAATCAGACCATTGGACCATTGAAAAATGCCATCTTACTTGGTCCATCTTCATGGTCCATGGTGTAAGCCGGCCCTAAATGCAAGATTAGTTATTGATGTTTAGCAAATCTAAATTGAGGTCATAAACTTCTTCCTCAAAAATTATAGAGCTCATATAGACATCTTATTTGTCATCAAAGTAAAAGCTTCTTTTTTTCTTAAATGATTGTATAGGTCACTTGCTATTGAACCTAGAATAGTTAACACATTTTGAACATGTAATTCAATGTCCTTAAAACAAACATTTTTCAGTGTCCATTCTTAGATCCAACACTTAACCACATGCCAATTCAATATTTGTGCTTAACTAAGATATATAACCAAATTAAACATGGTTACATTAGCTAAGAAATTGAACCAAAAACTAACCCATTTGCGAATCAATTAGGTGAATTCATCAAAAAGAAAACTAGAAATGAAAAAGATTACATAACGTTAGTGTAATCACCAGCATGAATGTAAGGCCATTGGCACTAAGTTGTTCAAGGGTTTCCTTTTGTTATATGGTAGGATCATGGTCCTATACATCATGTATGAGAAATTGCACAAAATCTATATACTTTGTGGTGTTGTTGAAGTAGTTGGAATTTGTAATGCAACTTGGTTGACGAGAATCAGTGTTATGCAAGCAAGATTTTCATATCGGATATACTCAATTAGTAATGATACATATGAATACTAAACTTTGAGCAAGAGCATTCAGATAGTGTAGATCAGTTTGGTTTAGCGTTTGGAATTCTACAACCATCCACTTCATGTTGAGTTTTAATGTGCACTCTCTAATGTAGAAATGCTTAGACACCAATTCCTTGTTTCTCAAGTACTTGGACCTTGCTCCAACTACAACAAGAGCTAAAATAAAGTATACAAAATATGAGGTTACTTCATCAGCTGAAGTTATATACTCTAAACTCCATAATATCTGCTTCCCTAGGGTTTCAGGATATTAGAGGAGGAGTGACATTAAGGAGCTTATATTACAGAGTTGAGAATGGAATAACAAACATTCTCACGTTTATTATGCATGGGACCTTTATTCAAATGCACCCTATTGTTATGTAAAAACACCACATTTTGGAAGTAGGTTACAGGGACTACGAACAGTAACACACATTAATTGGGATAATCAGTGTACAAATAATTATCATCTTGTCAAAAATTGCTTCACATTCAAGCATCATTAATCATCATAGTGGTGGAGCAGGTAAGCACGTGACAAAAGCTATTATTTCCCTCTAAATACTAAAATCTTTGAAATTTCAGAATATTCAAGTCTCCTGCATGTTGTACAAAGCATCACAATGAATGTGAAAACATGGATATGCAATTGCACACTTTTGGAACTGTAGAATCTGTTCTGTCATTTTGAATTTTGAAATATTTCCAAAGGCAACATGGACATAAATGATAAGTGTGATTTTCAAAGAGTGCAAATTATGCAGCATTGAGATTAAAGTCGATTGGCAATAGAAATATTTAAAGCATTGGAAAAACCAATTTCGGTTTCAAATCGATTAGCAATAGAAATTGTCAACCTTTCATTAAATTTTCATGATGAGACACGAAGCTCTAGCCCAAACTCTTGATGTTCAAGAAGAAAAGATTGTACTTGCAATATTGACCACAACTTTGTGTGCGAAATCCATGAAATAAATACACTCATATTGCAAAGCCATTGTACTTTGTTGCATGGCATTACATTAGCAGCACAGTGCTTCATGGCTTTTCTTTCACAGTAGACATTTTTCTTCCTAAACTCTTGAACTGTGCGGTGAGCTTTCGTGGTTGAATCAACAACATCTACAGTCTCTCTGGAATCATGGATCATCTCACATCCCTCTGCTCTCAACTTAATCAGAAAGGAGTAAGGCCCCGGTAAGAAGGAGTAGACATAACTGTCAAAATTTCGGTGATCGAGGCCATCGAGCACAGAGCAGCCTTCAACAGTTCACCTGCACATCCAGGTTTCACTATCTCCTTCACCTGTAGAAAGCCAGCCAAGAGGAGCATTTCAGTCTTAACATGCTTGTATAAACTTCAACTGACCAGGTCTTCACCATCAAATGACAGCAAGATGTGCTTTTCTGGTAAAGAATATGCAGGGGAAACTATTGAGCAGGAAATAATGTAGCTAAACTGTGCACATTCAATCTTCCCAAGAGCTATTAACTACTGTAGTTCTAGAGCGTTTTCAAATTAAAGAATCACACCAACCTTGTCCAGATATGCACAGAGCTCCTGCATCTTGCCGATATAGTCATTATCTTCCACAGCAAGAGTCATTGTAATCAAGTTCGAACCAGGACCTGAAAATTGAATAGGACCTGGGTTTCTGTACAGATCTTCCATAAGCCATGCGCTCGCATTCTGAGTCAACAGCCTGCAACTCATACAAAAATGGAGTTGCGTGGGCCTGAGTTTCTTTGCAGTAATGTAGAAAATTTCAGTGCGAGAGAGCTTTACAAAAGCAAATTGTCACACATGGTTCAGAGGGTCAACTCATGTTGTCTTGAGTACTGTTTTGCAATTGATGGACCCTTCTCCTACCAGCGAATAGTTGTGAACAAATCTCATGTTTATAAACATCAATTTGGATAAGATATCAATATAGAAAGGACAGAAACTTTACTCGTAAGGCTTGCCCTTCAAGTCCACTTTGGCCCTATGCACAGCAGGCTTGCCAATTTGAGAAACACCAGGACCACGTAGCCACCTCTTGACCGACATCATTCCCTGCAATTGCATACAAGGATAAATTACAGATGCTCTTCAAGGCATATGAAAATTCAGTCAATTCGGTCAATCTCTTGAATGAATAAACATTATAATCCACTTATTTCTGGACAGTATGATCACAGCAGTTGGCTACTTTGCTATGAAAACGAAAACAAAATAGAGAGCAAGAGATCAGGGATCCAGGAATCCATGCTTACAGTGAGGGGCGCTCCTCCACAACGCCATTGAGAAACATCTTGTTTCAGGTTGGACACTGTGGTCAAATACCCATTCAACCCAGCCTGTGCCAAATGATAGGCAGTTTGACCCAAAGTCTGTTCACAAATATTCATTTAGTCAGACTTCCTTTTCAAAATGCTGACAAACAGGTTGTGAGCATAAAGAAGACAATGAACATACTTTAGTGCAATTTTTTTTCACATACATAGGCATAATTGCAGTCGAAATTGGAGGGAAGTGATCCTCGTGCTTGGTAGCCAAAGAAATGGCAAATGGCATTGAACTTTTTCCCGGCATAGATTCCTGCTTTCTGCATTCAAAATTTCAGAGTTCAGGGAAAGCATTCATATGCCTAGAAACCTTGTTGACAATGTCATATAAACATCAAAAAATCCCTGCAATGCATGCCAGAGCCTGCTTACCTACACACCTGCCACTTGTATCTCAAGAAGAGGATCATTAAATTAAATTTGACATCAAATAAGGTGGCTCCTAATCGACCTTGGTCATATATTTCACTAGTGAACAAATATTGCTATTGATGCTTGGAAAGTAGAAAAGAAGATGCATGTACCGTTCGTCTTGTCATTTCTGTGTCGACCAGCTGAGCCAAAAGTTTCTCCGTCTCAATCTGCCATAATCGCCACAATGTTCGAGTTCAACTTGATTGGATATCAAAATAGGATGCGTATTACTTCTTACCAGCTTATTGACCTACTGTACTTGTAAAAGCATGTACTTCAAAGATTCTTGACTTAAAATTCATAGAAATATTCTTCCACCAGAGAATCATTGTGCATTCATTGAGCTCTGCAACATAGAAAGCAAGGAACTGCATTCAACTTACCTGAGACAATTGTACAGACCCATCTGATTCTCGGTCCAACAGCAGCTGCAAGCCACAATGAATATTTATTAATCACAAGAACAATCACAAAAAAATTTAAAAAATTTAGACAAGTTTGTTCCCACACCATAGTACTCTCTATTTTACCAGAGGTTTTGTTTTTATGTCATATAGAAAAGAAAACAACAAGTAAATAAAAGAGATGAGAAGGCCAATAGTGTCACCTAATGGAAACAGAGAAGGTTGAGGAAGGAATACCATCTTACCTGCTTTTTAATGAAGATGGGAAGAAAGTCGAACAAAGCTGCTGCCCATGGTGAAAGTCGTGAAGAGATATTTTCAACACTAACATCTTGCTTCAGAAGGCTGTTAATTTCCTGAATTTCCACCACCATGCATTAGTAACCTCTGAACTGAAAGTCCACAAACTCATAATTCATATACCATTAAGCTGACAAGATATTCATATTATTGCTAATGCAGATTCAACTAATAGCTCCATATTGTGCCTGAAATTTGCAATGCAAGTTTCATAGGATATAGTGTCACCTGCAATAAGGCATAAAACTCTGGGATGCTCTCAATAAGACCTTCTGGTAGGAGTATCACACCATAGTTTTTCCCTGTCATTACACAAATACAAGGCACCAAAAGTGGATTTGAGATCTAGTTATGGTATCCAACAATTTGGAGTCCAGTAATATCCTCGGGCATCAAGTTACAGCATTAAAATAGCCAAAAACGACCTTTATCTCACAAAAGGCATGACATTTTTCACCTTGCTCCCCTCGAGCCTGGATAGCATCACAAAGCTGCTTTGTTACATCAAACAGCGTCAACTTTGAGGTTGCCACTTCTTCTCCAAGTAAAACCTGCACCAGATGGCATATGCTCCACAAAATTATAATAGTCACCAAGCAAGAAACAATTGATCCAGTAATTGTCAGCAACCAAGAACATGCTCTGGAGACACTTTTAAAGAAACTGCACATACCATGTTTGCTTGAGACTGCAGAGCGCATTCGAGTGACACATGTGATGCTTGTCTCCCCATAAGTCGGATAAAGTAGTAGTACTGCAACTCTCCACAACAAATAACATAAAACACCATCCCTCTATTCTCTTCAAAATTCTACTATAACCACTACAACATGTACATTAATGTATTCCAATTGTTCTAGATTAGAGATCAAGGCAGAATCCATCTAGGTCCTTTAAGAAACCAAATTTAGATACATGGCCTTGGGTTGGAATGAATTTTATACTGTATAGATAAACCATTCAAAGTGTACTTATAGAGGCGTCATTCTGCCAAAAAGATAGGATGGGTACTCTCTGGTTCACCTTTTCAGCAGACAAAGCATCTGTACAGATGTTACTGATGAGCTGTGAGTACACCTGTCAGAGTACCCCACTTGTTTGTCAGGTAACACAAGAAACAGCTGCTTCACGCAGCTTCAAAAGTCAGAACGCCCTTGCAAAATCTTCTGGAAGTAAAATCCACAATTGGAAAGAAAACACAGGACCTGTGGCTAAAACATTTCAACACATTTCAGCACAAAATTCAAAGCACTTTTGAGAAGCAACAGCATGTATTGCTTATGGAGCCTCAAGCCGAGACACAAGAAAGCACCACTCCATCACCATAGGTAAGGGTACTGAAATAGGGAAGAAATGCTTCTTCCAACAGTACTTGCACATCTTCAGTTACATCTAACATATTAAACATATTTTGTATATGATGAACCAACAGTACAACATTCACTGAGTAAGAAGATTTGACCCTCACCTTGCAGGTAGTGTCAAATCCTACATCTGTCTCCACAAACTGGTTCTTCAAGTCCCCGTCAATTGTCACAGGAACACCAATCACCTGCAAAGAATTACTCAGTGACTTCAGAAGGACTACAACTTTTCTCTGTACGTAAGATCTAGCTGGCTGTACAATGACCAAGCAACAGAATGAGGAAGCAGAGGAGCAGAATACAAACAAAAGAGATCACATCTTGATATTTGGTCAACCAGTAAGGTTGCAAGGACATTATATTGGCCATACACAGCCTGAATGGGTTTTTTTCTTTTTTCTCAACAGTAACTAGAAATCCGACTACAAATCTCTGCATAGGGCTGTCAGCATCTTGTTTGATGCAGGAAAGAAACCAGGAGAGATACAGATGACTTCAAGTGGCACCTTCGTTGTGCAGCCAGATTCTGTGAAACTTTCTGCCAGCTGTGCAGCATCAGTGTTTGTGCCACAGCCTGTCACCAATCCAACCATGTCTTAAGACTGATGTCTCATGTCTGATTCAATATGAAGCAAGAGCAAATAAACCAACCAGACTTGTTTTGGTCTCTAGAATGAAAATTCCTTGTAGTGGCAATATGAGTGTATTAACCTTACGCACAGAAGGTTCCATCCAGGAAAAAGGAAACAGGCTTAAAAGTTTGCCATTTACAAGACAAATACAGACATTTAGAGCATAATAATCGTCCATTTCTCTAAGCAGCGGCAGTCTAGAGCACTCACCTCCTACTAGGACAAGCGCATCTAAATTCAATGCTTCACATGCAGCCTTGGCATCTTGGACTTGCTGAGACGACTTGATCTGATCCTTTGTTCGGCCCAGCAGATCGTATCCTCCTGCAAAATCCACCAGAAACTGGCCTCAGTACCAAAATCTCAAATCTTTGACTTCCTTCATGTATTCAGGAACAATGGCATCAATGTTATTGTCTGGTTTTTGGGACTACTCCACCTAGAGAACATTTCCTTAATCTAGATGTACATTGCAAATGATCACTGGCTAAAAAAGGAACAGAGAAGATAAAAAAGAGACCCGGAGGAGTATTTAGAGAAAGTGAATCAACAAAACCTCAAAAGGACACATGAAAGCTATCATGTCACTGCAATTTACCTATTTGGTGTTATGATTTGAAAGAGTGGAAATTACAAGTAACAATTTCTTTCCTGGCCCCTGTTAACTAGGTGTGCATGCTATAACAAAGCAATAAGCAAATCTCAGAAGTCATGGTAGCCTTTGTCTAATTCACTCAATACAGTGTGCTAAGATTACCCTGATTGCGATAATCCACAAGCATTTCATCTGTGATCTCCACAGTCTTCTGGGAAAATATTCCTTCCGTGCCACCTGGTCCAATACAAAATTATGTGCCCCGATCATGAGTAGAGTAAATTCAGTGCTTGGATGTGGACTCTTGTGCAAGGCATGCTGTAACAGCTGAAGGACTTCCTAACTGTAATCCTCTCAACATTTGAATGTCCTCAACAGCAATTCACCCTCATGAATATATGAACATTATGATATTAATAATCACTCCTTGCACCTCATTCAACCATCTGAACAATTTACAGACTACAGCAAAACAAAAAAAACAGAATAATAATAATAATAATAGGAGTGATGTATTCTTGTTGGCAGAAAAACATCAAAGGTTGCCATGAGGAGTAAGAGGCCTTCAACATGCCAGATACAATCTATTTTTAACAGTAGGACATGTCTCTTGACAGCCTAAGCCGCTGTTACTTTGAGGTATCTCTAAATTGCCATAAATTCCGTGAAAAGATCAAAAATGTGAGAACGAATTCAACATCCCGCTCCATATACAGTATCTTAGCTTTGAATTCTAAAAAATTCAAGTCTAAGATATACATAACATTGATGTTGCAGATTATGGAAAGTGGTCAAGAATGAGAATGCACTAAAGTCATTGATGCATGATAGAGTTATTACAGGCACGGGCATAGAGTGCCAAGGCTCGTGGATGAGGCACATACCAATAAATCCAAGGAGAGCACTTGCACTGTTGTGGCTTTTCAAGGCATCAAACAATCCTGTAATGATGTTGTGACCTCCAGGTGATTGACGTCCACAGAAGGCAACTCCAACCCTGTAAACCAAAACAAAGTCACAAGCTCAGCAAATACAAGGTAATCCCTCTACAGCTAATTTCGTCCAAGAACGAAGGAAGGCAGAGGAAGGAAGAGGATGAATAAGAGGAAAAGCCCCAATTCCCAAACTGAAAACACAAAATTGATTGCCAAGGACATACTGATTGCTACAATTGGAATTTTCAACCAGATTCCCTCGCCATGAGGGGTTCTCACAGAATGCAAGGTCAGCTTCTTCAAGAACTGTTATGCATACAAACCTAAGAGGAGCGTGCTTGGCTACAGTAGTAGACTCCGAGCTTGGTATCAATTGCACCAAGGGCTGGCCATAGGTGTGAGGATACGCCCGGCTTACTGCAAGGCGATCTGAAGGATCAGCAGCGGTGGTGGCATCCCCCTTAACAACCTTCACATTGCCCTCCTGCATGCACCATCACCAGTATCAAGTCAAACAACAATCTCCAGATCCAAGCTCCTACGGATCCATAATCCAATACCACAAACATTCTTAGCATCCCTTTCGTCCATTATTCCTGGCTCCAGTCCCGCTGCCTCTATCATCTCTTCATCACATTGACCACCTACACAACCGGAATATTCCTAGAAAAAGACACAGAGCATATATATTACAACCAGTTCTCCGCCCAATGACAACCGATTGCAATCAACAACAACTCCATGGCGGCTAACGCACAATCGTAGCCCCAATAGAAAACCTCCATGCATTGCACTCTGAAAACGGTATCGAGTCCACCTCTGCAAATTTAAAACCAAATCCTCCCTCGAGTCTGACCTTGAGACATCCCGCAATCGATGTAGGAAGCACCCAACCTACGTGAGAGAAGGAAAAGGCAAGGGGAGAGAACAGAACCAAAAAAAAAGAAAAACAGAAGAAGAAAAACATCTAATACAAACATCTTCAAAAAAACAGTAGACGCCTAGAAGAAGACACAGAGCACCAAATAGACCAGTTTCCATCCCAATGGCAACAGACGAATCCACGGTGGCTAGAGCACGATCGTAACCACAATAGAAAAACTCCACGCATTGCACTCTGGTGACAGTATCGAGTCGGACTCTACAAATTCAAAAACTAAAAACTGGCTCGATTCCGCCACAGAGACTTCCCGCATTCAATATCGGAGGCATCCAAGCCGCGTTAGGGGAGGAAAGACAAAGAGAGATGAGAAACAAAGAAAAAAACACCACAGCACACCACAGCACATCACAGCACAGAACAGAACAGAACAGAAATAAAGAACAGGCGATCGTGCTGACCTTCAATGCGGGCGGAATCAGGGGCTTATACTGTGCGCGCACGGCAGGGAGGCCCTGCAGCTTGGATTGCTTCAGTGCGATGCCCATGGCAGTCTTAGTATCAGAAGTAGCGTCGTCCTCGAGCTTCACCTTCTTCCGCAAAGGCTCTAATAATTCCTCTGGCGAGCTATGGCGAGCGGAGAAGGGCGGAGACGACAACATGGCCACGCACAAGCAGCAGCTTGCTTCTCTCTACGCTCGCTCGCCCCCACAGCGGTCCTGGTGGCCCCCCTCACATCTAGCCCTCCGCGTACATGTCTCCAAATATTTCGTAGATCTCAAGTGTCATCTACGTGACAGGTAGATTGGGGTGGGTAAGGGATAGGGGTCGTTTAGAATAATCTGAAGTGATGCCGAGATACGGGCAGGAATATCTACGTCCCGGTCAGTAATGAGATAGATATTAAAGAGGACGCCGATGAACGATAGGGCCAATGGTGGGGTCCCATCTGTGGGCCCCTCTATTCCATTGTTTGCATTCTCAGGACTTAACCACTAGTAGCCTGACACGTGTGTTAATTAGTAGATGCTTCATTAGTAGATATATTTATTTGATGTTTCGAGGCTAGTGCAAATATGCTATGCCGGTCAGCTATTTGTAATAACTTAAGTGTATGATATTGTGGGATGGATTCTCGAGGCTTGACCTTACCAAGGACTTAGAACCTATGTATGTATGTATGTAAGGAATGTGGCCCTATTGAGAGCACTTCCAACTCTATGGACAATTAATGATATGACCATGATATGTATTGGCTTGGGAATTGTCTCGTTCCACTACGTTGAGCAGATGTGAATTGTGTGTGAGGATTGCCATTTTGATTTTCATAATTTGAGTGGAGATGCAAAAGTTATAAGAATCAACCACGAGGAGCATGACATGTGTGTGTTAACTTAGATGCTCGATTAGTAGATTTATTTGTTTGATGTTTTGATGCTAGTGTGTTGTTGAGATATTTGTAAGTGTATGATGTTGTATGATATTCTCGAGGCTTGACCTTGCAAAGAAGTTAGAACCGACGTACTGCATGTATGTAAGGAATGTGGCCATGTTGTGAGCACTTCCAACTCTATGGGGAATTAATGATAAGACAATCCGGATTGGCTGGGGAATTGTCTTATCCCACTAAGTTAAGCAATTGTGAATTGTGAGGATTTATATAGTTCGAGTGGAGATGCAAAAGTTATGAGAATCCAAAAGGAATATCTTAGGTTTCCTCATAAACAATCACATAGGCTCTTTTGATTGTGTTCACTATTAAACCTAGATTGGTTAATATGTTATGTGCAAGTGGACTAGTCTCGTTGCGAACATCATTTTTTTCATGCCCTAGTATTAGCTATAAGCCTTGCCATATACTATCTTACATGGGCAACTTCGATGGAAATTATAATATTTCATATTATATCAAAATGTACATAAATTGTATTTTTATGTCAAGTAAATTTTTAACAAGGACAATTTTGGGAAAATGTCATGTTTTAAGTTTGTCAATACATGTTCTTGGAGATAAAATTAATTTTCGATATTCAACTGTGAAATTGCCCATGTAAACTTGGTTTCATTCAAATATAAGAGGTTTATTAACTCCTAAGTGCTCATTGGGGGGGGTCCTAATTGACCTCAAGTTTTTGTACAAATATTCAAGTTAAGAAATTATGAATAAACAAATAAAACCCTCAAAACACTTGAAAATAAAAGAAAGACTTTTGTGTTCTTGCCACAACATGAATAAGAACATGTTTACCAAATGATGCATATGGTGTAATGCCTCCTTTCATAAGGTGGATTTTATGGTGTAGTATGGCAAATTTCCTTGCATGGGGTAGTATGTTAGAATGCTAGGTTGGGAAGGTGGTGTAACCGGTGCTTGGCAATTATCTAGTTTTCTTTTATTAAAGACAAGGTAAGTGAAGTATTTGATGGCCTTTTGATGCACGAGTTTCACTATGTTCTTGATGGTATGTTTGAGAATGCCTAGTTTGTTTGATTTTTCTATTGATTTCTCATGTACGGCACCTCTTACAATCACAGTGATAGTAGTGATGGGGTTGACTTTCCATCCTAAATGTTTGATTTCATCTACCAAAGGGTCATATTTTATGTGTTTTTTTTTCTCCAAGTCGGCTTGTTGGTATCTACAATGGCAGTACGTGATTTGATTTATTAGGTGGATGACTTAGTCATGTATGGGCTATCCTTAGGCCGTGAATGTGTTGGTTCGCGCATGTGGATAGGAGGTGTGACCATGTGTCTTTGTCATTACTTTGGCACAACGTACAATTGGAGTTTGGGTGGGTGATTGGCTAGAATAATGTGTTTTTAGTGGTTTCATATGTATTGTGCATATCATAATTTAAGGGTTTGGACAATTTGTGCATCGGATATGCCCGGTGTTTGCCAAAAGAAGTTGGAGAGTTTATCATCGATTTGCTCATTAAACAACCATTTCTCAACGTATGGGAATTTGTCTCTAGCAAGGTCGGAATCTCTCTTCTTGTGTTCTTTGTGTGAAGAATGTGTGTTGGTTTTTAATTGTTTTGTCACGCATGGCAAAGGGGATGCTAGTTAGCCAATATGGTATGGTGTGTGCCTTGTGGATATGGGGTGGGAAGTGTGGGGCTTTCTTTTTTCTTGGTTCTTTTTTCTTTATTTTGTTTCCGAATATCCTGGAGTGGGCTCAAATTATTGTGTAGTTATTTTTTGTTTAGTCTAGTAAATTTGGTAGATGATAGCCACTATTAGTAATCTATTGGGGGTGGCTATGTCCGGAGGATGGGTGCCTAATGTTGGAACATGATGTTGAGATTTTCAAGGAATATGTGGGTATGTTTGTGTGGTTTGGATGGCCTTTGTGGCGATTAATATGGCATTGAGCTATGCTTTGAGGGTGATTTGATATCTGGGAGTCTTTATGCTATCTAAAGGCTATTATTGGGGCTATAAACTCATGAGCATGCAACATTATCTATTATGTATCCTTATGCATCTTTGGTCGGAGGTGTGAATGTGTTGACTATGTGTATGCAATGTATTGTGTTGTGTTTGTCGGGGAGGTTTATTATGGGGCTTTCTATCGTCAGAAGGTCGAATTTTGGAGTGGTTTTCCGTATGTAAGAGTATTTACATTATGTTCTGCAGGGGGGGTCAATTGGGTACGTGTTGATGTGATTTTGGTCAGGTGTTTTTTGTTGAGACCAAAGGTAGTTGGTGTTTGGGGATCAATCTTTGTGGTTGACAATGAGTATGATAACTATGGGGTCTCCTTTGGCTACCAATTTGACCTAGTCGATGGCTTCTAAGTTTGTGTTGTATCATGTTGTGTTCACTCCTTGGTATATGGTGCCTAGTTGTCTTGGGTCATTCAATGCTCATTTAAGTTGTTGCCTAGTGCAATTCATATAGTTTGGTAGTAGGGAGGTTGTGTCGATGCCAAATTCTTCGTGTGGTAGATGGGTGAGGACATTGGATGTGTTTTTAGGGATGTTATAAATTTCGTTTGGTAAGTTACTTCAAAACTAATGACTTCTTTAATGTTTACTTTTGAGGAGGGGCTTGTCTAGTAGGCGTATGATATGCCTTTTTAATGACAATATTCATTATTTTGATTTTTTTATTGAGGCTTGTAGGTGATAAAGTCAAAATTTTACTTCTTCTTTCAGTGATGATTTTTTTTGTGTTTTCCATTTAAGTGAGGGTATTGCATGGATAACTCAGCAGGTGAATGGTTTGTTAGGTTTTGTGTGAGGAAGTTTTTGTTCTTATATGTGGGCTTTGAAGGCGCCATGTGTAATTTTGGATCTGCTAGAGCATCATACAATGGCACATTTTGGCGAGATTGAGATCCATGTGTGCCCATTCGGCAAATTGTTGTAATTTTCTAATTTGGAGTTGGAATTTATGAATATCGTCGGTGACTATGGCTAAGTCACATGTGTATACAATGGTGTTCTAGATTTGTTTGCAAAGTGTTGAAGTTATATCCTAAGTCATATTTTCTAGCCATTTTAGGAGAGGCTTTGGGAAGATTATGTAAAGGTAAGGACTCAAAAGTGTCTTTTTGGATTGTTCCTTTGCTAACTTGTATCGGTGGTGTCATTGTGAAGTGGGTATTGGAGAATGATGTGGTGGAGTTCATGTCAATATTGCATGCTAGTTCTACCGTGTCTAGAGGGCACCCACATCTAGAGGGTATTGCATTTAGAGGAAATATGAGGTTTTTTGTTAGGGCTAGTAGTATGGCATGGTCTATTGACCCAAATGCATTCATGAGTCTATGTATCTTGTGTTTGTGTTTTTCATTGTTAATCTAGCATCTTTGAGGGTTCCTAGTGGTAATTCCTTGTGGTTTGAAGCCCTCTTAGTTGATTGTGGAAGAGATTGTGTTTTACCTTGTAACTCGTGAGAAGGTTGGTTAATGCAATGAGGTTGTAGTTTTTAAGGAGTAAGGGGTGATATTTTTGTAGATTGGGATGATTTTGTTGTGCTTTAGCATGTCTTGGAACATGGGGGGGGGGTGCTTTATTATTTCGTTTGGAATGTTAACATGCCCCAACGCCTTATCTCTTGCGAGTCTTTTGAGGCTATTGTCATATACTTATATGGAAATGTTGTTCGCTATTTTTGTGTGATTTGACATTTTTTTTCTGGTATTAGACCATTTGGGATGTGCCATAATTATTTTCTCATTGTGCATCTACATGTGTCTAGGTGGTCCGTGGGGTCATCACAAGCTATTGTCTTTGGAATGAGGTTTGTTGTGTTTGGTGTACTTCTCCAACTATGTCCAGTGAGTTTGTTAGGATGTTGCATTTGGTGTTTTTGAGGTAGTTTAGTGAGGTGGTGTTGGTGGAGCTAGACATTTTTACGGATTAAGTTTGGGTTCTTGTCAAATAGCATTTTAGATTTTGAGATGGTTTTTTTGCAATTTAGAGTTTTTTGTTTCAAGGAAATTTTTATGGGGTTCAATTTTGGCATTTATTCTATCCATTGATAGAGTTATGTGTCATTTGTTGGACGGGATGGTATGGTGATTGTATTGATGGTGCTCAGTTGTTGTATAGAGATAGAGGACGCCAACCACTAGTGTTGGCATGAATGAGGAACAATTCATTTTGATCATAGCCGTGAGCTCATATGTTAACCCTAAGTTGTTGTATGTCTTTGTAGTTATGCCATTGGTGTTGCGGGAAGATGGTGGTTGCTCTTATTGTTTTTCAACTAGCGTGGCATATATTGAGTTGTTAATTCCATGGTTTTTTGTTGATTATGATGTAAGAAGCTTCCACATTCCAATTGCAAATTATTTGTTCTGGAGGATATTGGTTAGGGTGTTCATTTTGAAGTGTTTTCCTTCAAATCTTATGGGATTCAAATTTGGATATCATATAGGTGGTGTGGGGCATGTAATGCATGGGTGTGGGTGTCTAGTGATAGCAGAGTTTGGGTTGAGTTTGTGTGGAAACTGTCTATGACACTCTATGATGTGTAGTTGAGGCCACCATGTTGTGAGATATTGTGAATTATTGGTTGTTTGCATGCCTCTAAATGTTGTAAGTCATGCCAAGTCATGGTCATCCTCATGCGCCCGCCAAGGCGGGGGGCTATTGTGTTGTTGTTTTTGCGTCTTCTAAGTAGTATCTCTCGGTCAAATATTCCGATTAGTATATTGTGGTGTCTAAGGTAGCTCTATGAGGTGCGACATGTTGTAATTCTTACCATGAGTGAGCATCCAAAATTCTATGAGATTCAACATAAGATTCAAAGCATCCTCAAGAATCAAGAGTAATTTGTAATCATAATTTGTGAGTATTCCTTGTAGAAGACCTATGCGCAAGGGGGATTTAAACCGTGGAAAGAGGTTTGTGTGTCATTCTTGCTCGAACCTCAAGACTGATGCATGAAATAGCATCTAGATGGTCCAAAGAATGAGTTCCAACAACCAAATTTAAAACAATGTGTCTCAAGAGCAATGTGATTGTGATTTGTTTGCCAAAGGGGAAGCGGAGGGAAGGTCAAGGCTGATGCACGAGGGAGCATCTAGAGCATCCAAAATATTGGATGTAATCCTTGGTCGAGATTGATGCATGTGAGAGCACCTTGGCCATACATAACATCATATCTAACGGTGAAGTTAAATGCCACCTCTTTTGAGATCAATGTAATTGCAAATTGTTGTATTCCTTGCTCGGGAGTCAAGAGTAATGCGTGGGGTGCATTCGGCCCATCTAAAACATTTGATGTACCATCCTTGCATGAGACCCAATGCATGTGGGAGCATCTTGGCCATCCAAGGTGCATGGGATTGAATGGTGGGATTGAGACATCTTCTCTCTCCTCCTTCTTTCACTTGAGGTTGAAGTTCCTTGAGTGTTGGGAGGGGGACATCAACTTTTCGAGGCTATAAATGCACTCACTCAAGCCGTTCATTTTCATCCTTCACTTGTAGAGTGATCATGTAGGACGAGTAGTTGAGCTTTTATGGTGGATCAATGGCACCATGCGGTGGATTAATTCCAAGTCATTTGATCTACTAGCTACGTACGCGCACACAAGAGAGGGTGGAGTGTTGAGAAGAACAATTAAATGTTCTTAAGAGGGATGCGGCCAAGTGGATCAGCGTTGGCAAAAGCCACATGGCCATGATTGTCTCCCCAAGGTGGACAGAGAGCATGTGCATGGCTACCAAGCAATGGTGTGTGCAAATGGGCGATGTCAGAGGCGGGATGGCATGGGTCAATGCTAGATTTGTACTTTGTTGTGAAGGGACTGGGTATGTTGGAAAGGGAAGTTTTGGGATTGTGATGAAATGCACAAAACGTGTAACATCCCGTGAAATGGTATGCAAGACCATCCAATTCAAGGAGGGCCCCACTGCAAAAACAAAGAATAAGTGAATGGAAAGAGCATGACAAGAGGTTCGCATGTAGAATATATGCTATCCACGTCCTCATGTGGTGAGTATGCAACATGTGTTTGATGAAGAAGATGTTGTGCACATCATCATGGAGTTTTGCATTTATGGCAATTTTCACAAACTTTTGGAGTTGAATCTCATGGGTCCTCCTTTGGACTTGGCCACCAATTTGACAAAGCATTTGGTGGAGTTGTTAAGTGTGATGAAAATGTGTTTTTGACACATTGAATGAGGATGTAGTATGCACTGTGTTCAAATGAAAGCTCAACGAAAGACTTCAAGGTTTGACGGAAAACAATTGTCAATCTCCACTTACATGTGGTCATATCCATGGCATGGATGCACAATACACCCTAACCTCCGTAATGTCACCCTTTGTAATGTCACCCCCTCTCTTATATCCCTAAACCCTAGGGAATGGATATGCTTGAGTTAATCATCCCTCCTTCTCATATATCATGGATTTTGACATTAAAATAATCCACCATAGAATTCAAATCACACGCATCGTGGTGTCATTATTGCAATGTTGACTTCGTATTATTCCATAATGTCACATGCTACACTGATTCTCTATTATCACACATCATTGTTAATACCGCAAATCTACTTACTATCACGTGCACTTTGGTTGCCACATGCGTGATATTAGAGAGGTTAGAGTGTACTACACGTAATCCAAATATGTGTATCCAACCAAAAGTGAGAATTTGGGACAATTTGGGATATAACACCCCTGCAGTTATATAATGTGGATGATATGATTTGCAATACATAAATTCCTTAGGTAGGAGTTTATATTACTGTCTTGCCACTTAAGATGACTTAGCTCAACTTTCCAACGGTGTAAAGTTCAGTGTCTGCAATAATCTTGAAAACTCCTACTTTACTACTTAAATGCCAATGGAGCCCCCAAAAAAAATGGTTGGAAGAGGTTTTCAAGTATATCTATCTCAAAGTCAAATTATTCTTGCCTAGATTGTTTTCTTTATATTACACTCAAACTAATAAAGTCCTACTCCATCTTGAACAAACCCAATTGAAATGTGTGTGACTCAGTGATTTTTTTATGAAAGTTGAAGTGGTTGGAATCTTGATTTTTTTTTCTTGATTACAAAGTTATTATATGAGGACATCAACCAAGATTAGGAGCATGAATGTTTTTGACCATTACCAACAAGCTATAAAAGTCATATGTTTAGCTAAGTAAATTTTCAAGATCAACCAAAATTACTTGATCCTTATTTCAGCCGTGTAGATGTACTCTAGAAATCTTTCTTTACGAACATTCTTGTGCATCAACCCCGTATAAGCTTTCTAATTCATATTGTACATTACATCTTAGAATTGAAATGGAACCCTCAAATAAGTTAGTCATAGTTAGGAACCATCTCGGATATCATCTACCTCCTAAGCTATATATGTTTTTCATTCGACACTTCCCACCATTGGATTTGGCCATAGTGACTAACAAGTATGGCAGCTCAACAACACTCAATATATGGTAGAATACAACAACATAATGAAATTGCAATCCAAACCAAACATATATCTAAGGGCCGGTTTACATCATGGACCATGGAAGATGGTCTTTTGCCATGGTTTGATTTCTTTAAAGAAAAAACAATTTACAAAGCCTTTGGGCCTCTCACTAGGTGTGAACTGAATGTAGACCCAGAGGAATGACCATGAACCCAAAAATGAACGTGCTGATTTTTTTCCTTCAATATATGTCCACAAAAGACAGTTTTGAAAAATCCATAAATAAATAAATAAAATCAAGTTTGATCAATCTCTTGTCTTCTCTTGTCTTCATCTTTTGTTTCTCAAAAGAAAATAATTCATTACAAAATATTATAACATCATTTCTCTATCATGGGCCCCTACCTTTGTCTATCATAGCACCTCTTTTACCACTCCCACCACAAAACCCGTCGGACCATGTCAATGGATAATGTAGGTTTTTTGAGGACCTCAAACTCCATGGTCACTCTGACATTTTTTCCTTGGTGTAAACCATAGTGGTCCCGGAACAAGTTCAACACCCAATCACAAATATTACAAGGCCTTGGGATGACTTTGTACTCCATGGTGTAAACAACCCCTTAAGGCCATCGCCACCGTTCCCCCCAATGGCCACACCAATGGCAGGTGGCCGGGGTGGGTCCCGGTACATCCGCCACCGCCCTCCCGGCAACCCTAAACCCACTGCTGGTCACACCATCCCAGATGCCTTGGACGGCAGCTTGGTGTGCAATTTTTCCACCCTCCAAAACTTGACTTTTTCAGTTTGACACTGTTGGAGGTTTTGTCAATGGTTGGTCGGAGGGAACGAGGTGGTGGAATGGGATCACCGGAAGGGGCAACTATACCAAAAATTATAACAAAGTTAAGCTTCACGGTGTGAGAGTTGTGCAAGATTGTATAATGTTGTGACTAATGTGACTAATACCTTGGCAGGGTATTAGTCACATTAGTCACATCATTATACAATCGTCTTTAATCTTATTGTATTGTATATGAATTTGCATGTGAAATTTGTATATATGATGTTTGTACTTTATGCTCTTTTACTTTGATATATTGCTTTTATATTTAATATACATTTTTATTGGACCTTAAAATTTGAGCCCTTTTATAGATCCTAAACCGTTTTCTTACATCCTTTCGTCAAGAAATTTATTTAAAAAGCATAACACAATCCCCTTAAAATAAACAAGCAAAACTCCTTGCAAAAGTGCCAAAAACAAGGTGCTCACAGTTTTGGTGAGCACTGATAAGGGAGGGGAAGAATGGGGAGGGGGAGGAGGGGCGGAGAGGAAGGTGTAGGGAAGGGGGTGGAGGATGGTGGAAAGCACAAGGAAGGGGGTGGAGGATGGTGGAAAGCACAAGGAAGGGGGCCTTGTCAGTGACCCCCCTCCACAGTCCGCCACGCGTGCGGTTGGCGGGCCGCTGCCTGGACCCGCTGGCAAAGAGCCCGGGAGCTGCCCCGGCACAGTGGCCGGCCCACGCCATCCAGACCCTCCCCCCGTTGGCGTTGGGGGGAATGGGTGGCGATGCCCTAAGTCCTTCTAAGTTGAAGCAAGAACTACTGTAGGTAGCCTTTCTCACAAATGTCATTTTGGATGGCTTTAAAGCAGTCGTCGTTAGAATTCCTTTTTTCAAGTTCAACAACCCCCTTTATGGACCAGTTTACTAATTAGATATGTGCAATTTGACCGTACCTCATTTAATATTGAGAGAAACAGCAGGCATGTAATATGCCCCTTTTAACCAAAGTTTCCCACTGTGTACATTAGAACCCTTTAATGCCTAGGCTGGTTTCCACATCATCAACCACATCTTGCACCTCAATTTCACCACTCATTTATGTTGCTTCAATGCCTTCTACGATTTTTATAGGAATATAAGCATATCATCATCTTTTAGAATTTAGATCTGTTTGTTGATATAAGTATAATTTTGCTGATTGTAGAACGTGATAAAATAAACCAAATCATGATAATCATGAAACAACTTCAAAGGTTGATGTATTTGAAATGGAAGAGGCAGAAATTATGTATGTATTAAGTGAAGATAGCATTCATTGCCGACACTTCAACCTTCAACTCCCTGCCCCTCTGCAAGCACGAAGACTTCTGAAAATTCAGAATTGAACTATCTGATCCTGATAGACTGATTGACATTATTCGCCATTGCCAGAAGCAGGTCACTCACAACACAATGCAGACAACCTAGTAATCTGGTATCAATGAAGTAGAATAAAAGTAGAATGCCAAGAGTTGCAAATGTTTTAGCAACTGCAGCAAATCACAAGAGTATCTTCGGCCTTGAACTAGATGCGAGAAGTATTACTAGTAGTGATCTGCTTTTTAATATGTTCTGCAAGCTTTGGCAGATTTTTCATCTGCTCCCTAACTGTAGATTCCATGCACTTCTCCATCTCCTTTATCTTCCCCTCATCCTCTTCAATAGATCCACCTGACATTTCTACTCTATCTCGGCATACTAGCATACTCCTTTGCATGCGTTCCTGTGATCCAGCAACAAAACCACCCCTTACCGCATCAGTTTTCTTCAAGGAAGGAGGAAAGTAGACCTGGAATATGGCAGGATCAGACTACACCGTTTATGGTACTTAGTGTCACTTATCCTATAATGAAGCCTATATATAGGTACACTAATTGCCAAAATGTTTCCAATTAGCACCACAAGAAAGATTAAAAGTAGACCTGGACTAAAATTGACTTGAGAAATTGTATTGGACTTGGTATAAATATGTAGATCTTAATTATGATAATACTGATATTGAAGTATCAATTATCATATCAAACTTGATATTTAAATTAAAAAATGTGTTGTTTAGATGCACATATATTCACATAAATTGAATTGAAACATGGGAGGTCTCTCAAATGTTGTGATTCGACCATAAATTGCCACCTCACTCCTTGCTTCAGACATCATTTCTCACTCCTTAAAGTAAATGTCAAAATATTAAAAGTTACAAAAAGTGTAATACAATTAGTGGACATGACATTGCTGGGTTGTAGACAATATTGCAAGGTGTACATGACACTAAATACAATAAATAGTGTTGTTGTTTTAAGACATCACATGAATACACTATCTTGCTGATTGGTGGACTTAGTTCAAACCCCTAACTTAACTATTGGACGTGATTGGTAAAATAACTAGAACGGATAAAAGAGGCATTATGAATCTACATGTCTGCATGAAAACTCTATCCGTAGGGACAAAGTAGACTTCACTAAAGCCATTAACAATTGTTGCATACGATAATGGTATGGAAGAGCTTAACACAGACAAATAACCAGTTTCTGAAAATGGAAAAAGTGTACTCAGCTAAAGGTAACGAGAAAGGACTTACCTGAAACCTATTCATCTCGTTTTGTAGGATGGCACCAGCTCGTTCCACAGGAGCACTACATCGTTCTATGCACCTTGGAATCTCACCCTTACTTCTGTTGAAGCATTCATAGCCACATTTGTAATACTCTTTCTGCAAACAACAATAACAAAAATTCGCCTGAGCCTTGCCTACAAGATTAAACTACCTTGTTTGACCTTTCAAAGTGACCTCTTATTTCCAAACTGGCTACACTAAGCATGTGGTTCTGAGGACTCATAACAAAAACCCCAGAAGTTAAATTTTTGAAATTGGTGCTTGTATTTGAACCCTGCCACCACCGACTCCTCTCACTTTTCTCAACAGTATCTATGTCTAGGAAATGATTGCAATACATGAAATGTATGACACATAATAGCACTGGCTTGTAAATAAGAATAGAATAAGTAGCAATCCTCCATATTAGAAACTCAAGTGGTACAGAAGATATTTGTAACCTGAAGTGTTATATTCACATAATCTTGAACCCCTGCGAGACTCTCGTTTACAGCATTGTTGACCTCCTGTGAGAGATTATTTATTGCCTCCGTCATCTTTTCTCAAAGATCATGTGTTGAAACCACACATACGCCGAAAAGAAAGCCTCTGCATAAATTACAACACACAATCTTAGCCTCAAACATGTGCACGTAACATTATACTGAATTGACCTCCAAATGGCCATATTTATGTACAATTAAAATGAAAAGAGGAATTCAGCCCTGTGTGTAATCTCCAGTTTTCATGGTATCTAGTGATATTTTTTGAAGAATCACCGGCTTGATGGGCAACAGACATCTACATGGCGGGGGTCATTGCTGAATAATAAAATAATAAGTTTGTCCAAGCCTCCAAAACAACTTGATCCATACATTGAAAATGGTATTGGAAATGGAGTCGGATTAAGGCCTTGGGTTTAAGCCACTCCAATGATCCTAATACATACTAAAGAAGTGATATGGTGTTGAAGAATTCCATGACATTTTAGTTTGCAGCAACCTGGGTTTGTTGAAAGAATTATAAAAAGTATGGATAACAGTTCACTAATAATAAAAACTCGAGAGAGCCACAGGATAGAAAAAATGGAAAATAACGCAGATGAGCACACACTCCACCTACCATCAAAAGAAGCATGACATCAGTTGACCACAATTAACGTCACTCTCAGGTACTAATGCAATGTACACTACATGAACAGGAAGGTGATGCATACAAACATCATGAGTTCCCCCATGGATAAAATGTTGGAATCATGCAAAGCATGATACAACATCGAATACACTCGAAACAGGTCACACATTTTCAAATCCACGCATGACAGAGAACTCCTGCCATGATGTTTGACATGTCAATCCACATAACCATTTGACACTGGGATGGCAAAATCTTGGACGAATTACATTGTCCGAGCTACTCTTTGAAGAGTCACCGGCCTCATGGACAATGGATTCGTCCAGGACATGGACCTGGCAATATGAGGATAACCAGCATGATGAGAAAGAAGTAAGTGCATCGGTGATCCAAAAACTGATAAACACAACTAACCAGGGTGAATACCACGTATCCTTGTTGATTTCAAACGGAACTGTCACTCTTAAAAGCATGTCAACAGAAACCGCCTTTGTAATTGGCCAGAGCTCTTTTAAGAACAGATCAGTATACGTAAATTTCGATGAAAAATGGTGGAATCCTTGGTGAGAAATGGGTTTAGGAAGTCGCAACCAACCTGTAATCTCCTCCTTGTTACGAGCTGTTCTCCTTTGATTGTTTTTTTTCTGTTTCAATGAAGACGAAGGCGACGCAAGAGCGTGGGACAGGCAGGCGAGGGTTTAGGGTTTGGCTTCAGGGGGCTTTGGATGGATGATTCTTGGATGAGGAGGCCGAAGACTGGATGAATTGCGCAACAAAACCCAAGGTTAGTTCTGTTTCATGGCACCTTGCATTTAAGGTAGATGAGTTTTTCAATGTTTTGTTTTTTCCAACTTAGCCCACTTCTCCAACTTAATGACACACAAGATTAGTACGAGATATTTAGCAAATTTAATTGAGTATGTGGTTACGTTCCTCTTAATTTTCGGGGCTTGTATGAAAATTTTATTCATTATCAAAATAAAGAGAATTGTGATCATTAACCGGCCATTAAGTTTCTTCTGAAGTTGACAAACTTTTCAAACAAGGTGTAGACCAACTTCCAGTTTCAAATATGCCATCCCATTTTATTGATCATTGTATTCCATACTTGTTTGCCAGTCTTTCTGACCCAACTTTTATGGTTCTATCTTAACTTTCAAATGAAACATTCAACACGAATTTAAAAATTCATGCGTTATGGTTGGTATATGGGTAACTACTGTAAAAATTTATAAAATTTATAAATAAATAAATAAATCCTTGACTAGACCGTTTGAACATACCACCCCTATGTTGACTACACAAAAATGAAACGTGTCTCCATCTCCTATTATGTTGCACTAATAAACACATCTCCAGACTTTGTATTGCTTGTCATAGTAAAGCCGTCGATGCCATCACCCAGACGCTCCTCTCTCACCCTAACACTTGCAGCTTTACTCTTATCAATGCCGACCCTTGTAATGATATTCCCCCCAGCCAACACTATGCCCTCTTGGGTCATCCCTTGGTTATGTGGCTTTCCACAGTGCAATTGCCTTGCATGTCTCTGCCTGGACATACTTCAAAAGCAAGGAACCTCACCCTCCAGCACCCCTCCCTTTAGCCCAACCCCCCAACTCGCCATACAATTCATTGTATTCACATATTCTAATGACCGTTTTCTCCAGCAATGCCCTCAGCCACAACACATGTGAAATATGATGCACTCATCCCCCATCTCCTACAACCCAGTCGGAAAGTTAATCCCTTATGATCCTTATGACTGGCATCCGTGGTATCGTTCACAACCAACACAATTTCCCAACTTGCCGACCTTTCTCTCCCCACCACCAAAATTTATTTATTCGACATTTTATTTTGAAAAAATTCTTACGTCCACCACCATCTTACAAATTGTCATTAAATATTTCACGTGTGTTATCCTTGACAAACGCAAATTAGAGAAGAAACAAGCTCCAGTCTCTATTACCTAAACCCCCATTATTTCCCCCCTAATTGGTCCGCCAACTAAGCGTTAAAACCCTAACCCTTTATCTCACTCCACAAACTTGGTATGGTGATGGATGAGTGCCTTTTGTTGTTGTTTCCTTTCTTTCTTCATACATGTCCCCTTGCAATTATGTTGATTGTTGAGTTTAGAATGGTTGTTGTATTTCAAGCACATATTATGATCTCTTTCTTTCAGATACACAACTAACCACATACCACTCAAATATAGGTGTCTAATCAAGACAAACAACTCAATGAGGGTTGTCTACCTTAAGAGGTCCCCAACAATAATGTCGTTTTCATATTCTCCATAGATAAATGTTGGCTACAATCATTGAAGTGGTGAAGCCATGTAAGGATGACAAATAGATATGAACAAAAATGCAAGATATTTCATTTTATAAATTAAAAATCTTACTTTTTAATTTAAAAATTGTACGGTCCCGATATGGATCGATGTGCACTAAATATGATATTTAGTGTTCAATTATATTTAATGTTGTTACCACCCCACCCTGCTCAAACACTGATTTTTATTTCGTTGTCAATTAGTGTTAGAAGTACTAGAAGATATGCCAGAATTCTCCTTTTATTATTGTTATTTTTTCCTCACATCCTTACACGGGTAGATCACTCCATTGTCAAGTTGAACACCACGTGTGACCAGAAAAATCCTTCTTTTGGTAAGTTGCACCACCAAAATGGGTCAAATTTTTATCAAATTTTTTTCATGAGTAGATATACACAATACCTATGACATAGTCAAAAGTGGTAACTAAATTTGATGATTTTTTTTTTTTCATAAAACATACCGTTTCTAACTAGAATGACACATATTTGAACTAAAAAATTTACTAAAAAAAACAAAGATGACTAAAAATTTCAAAAAAGTATACAAAAGATACTATCAATGGTTATGTATATGTAGAAAAAATATCATAAATTTTAAAATTATATATGGCATGTAATATAGGGGTAGCAAACTTTGTCCGCATGTGGTGTCAACTTGACAATGAAGTGAATTCCCCGTGCATCCTTACTAACACTGAATTCAAACATGTAACTTCCACATATTACCATAGTTGATATTTAGTATTTGATTTTACATTTAATGTTACTTACTTTCATAGGGTTATTGACATTTAGTGTATACGTTTGTATTTAGTGTATCTATCACTAAATATTATATTTAGAGTAGTGGAAAACAAGCAATCCCATAATTGGTCCTCAAATTACCCCTCTTGTAAAATCATGTGAAGAGGGGGGGGGGAGGGGGGGGGGAGGGGGGGGGGGAGGGGGGGGGGAGGGGGGGGTTTCCCCATGTTATTGCACCCACCATCCCAAAGGTAAATAGGTAGGTGATATATACTTCTCATATGTAGGTGTCCAATTAAGACCCCGTTCATATGGGGTCCCAAGTCTTAAGCCCCACTCATGCTAGCAAGTCCCAAAATGGAGGCACAATCCCAACTTTTGAGCTTTAAGACACCATAAAAATATGGCTAGTTATCATTAAAGTTGGATCTTTGATAATTTTATGCAAAAATATTCTCAAGACTTGTGTTGAGAGTTGGGCCTAGCTTTTGCTCGCCCTAATTTTAAACACAAGCCCTAAGCCTTGCCTTTGAAAAGTGTTGCCATGTGGGCATCCATGTCGTACTTGGGACTTGGGACTTGGGACTCCGTTCGAAGTGGTAAGTCCCGACCCCCAGTGCTCTCAACAATTGAGATTGCTCGGATCGACCTGAAGTGACTTGGGACTTGGGACTTGGGACCATGTGTGAACCGGCCCTAAGAGAAGTGGCCACATAAGATCCACATGTCTTATTGATTATAAGGAGAACATGCCTTATAATAACTTGCATTTAAGTATATTTGGACAACCTACTTGTCTAGAAATAACAAAGGATGTACACTTTTGAGGACAAAAACATCAAACGCCAAGAGCAAAAGCAACAACACAACTACCACAACTTCAAATGTTTGTATTTTAAGTTCATTGACCATCATTTTTGTGTCGTTTTGCGATCTAGTATATGTCATATTGGCAATTAGAATTATCCAAAATTCATGCATAAATCCAAGTACAGTATCCATTAAAATTTAAGTTTAATTCAACACATGGGTGCTTATGTAATTATTATGTTGACCATGCCTAGTTTAGGGTTTGAGTATGTATCCATTAAACTCTATTGAGAATATTTACATATGAAAGATGACTTCATACCTAAACCCTTTAGCCTTCAAAAGGCCATATATATGTACGCATCAACATGCAGAATATCATGAATTTGAACATGTATTTCTATTTCCAACTAATTGTGTCTAAATGACATTACTGTAGCACCATGGTTGGTTCGTGCACCTTGAAACAAATACATATATTTTGAAAAATAAGGTTCGTTAGCAAAAAAAAAAAAATTGAAACTTCATATGCCCTACGATTAAAAAAATGTAATTTGTTTTTTCTAGTAAGGTACAATACTACCTTTTTTCAGTAAGGTCCAACAATACCTTTTCCGGTAAGGTCTAACATTATTTGGTTTTTTTCTGATATAGATTTTCACTTACTCATTTGACTGGGCTCATAATTTCCGGTTTTGGGGGGAATTATTTTTGCACGAACTGCCTATGGTGCTATGGTATCTGAATCTAAGTCATTCACCAAATGCATTTTTTTAATGGGTTGATTACCTTAATGTAATTGAAAATTTGATTTCAAAAACATTTGGCACGTAGGTAAAAATTTAATAATAACATAAAAAGTAATGGAAATGGATACCATGTGTTTAAGGGTTGACCCTTTACCTTGAGCAAGGGGTAACGCACTTTTGCACTAACTTAATATGCCCAATAAGCCAAAACACGTACAAAATAATGATTGCTATTTTTTTTAAGATGTTAAATTGAATTTTGAACATTCTTCAAAACTTTCTAAACAATATCATATATGATAGTTAAGTAAACTAGACTAAGTTCATGTCTAGAATTACAACATGTTGAATCATGACATAGGATCCTAAGATAAGATTATATCATAAGATCCTCCAAAAAAATGTGCAAAGTTGATCATGATAGCATTAAATGATTTGTTGTTGTTATATTTTCACTATTAAACATCAATTTCTATATATTTGAACATCACAAATAGATATTTGATTAATCCATCATATTTTCGCAACATGACATTTAAATAATCACCAAACATTCACATATCTTCCATAAAATCTAGGTATTTCATAAGCGTATCGACATATCCACCCATAGAAATGAAGCAACCAAGAAGTCCAAAGTTAGAAAATATGTCCATATTTACTTAAAGACATCGTCCATATAGTTAGTTTCACGATCATCCATATCTCTCCTCTCACAAGTGCATTGCATAATTCAATATTCAAAATTATCTTCGCGGTAATACCAAATAAGCATAAAATTATTGAAGAATTTTCACTTCTATAAAGTTATCCTAAAAATACCAAGATGGACATTGGAACTCAAGGTTCGACCATGTATTCGAGCTCCAATGCTATATGTGTCAGGCCAACACTCTTATGTTAGGCTATTAAAATGGATCCTAGGGTCAACATGTAGGGAACCTCACTAGCAAGATTTTATTTTATTTTATTTTTGCCTTGGCTCATGCAATTCGTTATGACCTAACCCCCTTCCTCATTCCATTTGCGCTCCGTGAGCAACCACCATTCCAAGTTGGATTTGAGTGCCAATGTTAGTTGTGAATAAGGACATCATCTTATGAGTCTCAAGCTTTGGTCTCAGGCTAGCAAGGAGTGGGGAGCATAGGCTACAAAAACTTGAAGAACAAGGAGCGGGATTGGTCTCAAGCTTGGGCTTCAAGGTACAATGTATGCGCACCTAATCCCTATGAATGAAACCCGATTCGTTTAGCCCTTGATCATTTATGTAGATCAATATTTACCATAAAGGTGTAGAGTAATACTTAGGCTTTCCATAATAGATATCATCACCCATGTAACAAGCTCCATGTGCGGCTTTATATTATAAATTGAATATCAAGTGTAATATCATTCTACAGTGACGAGGTGTATTGCATACATGACGAGGTGCATCCATCTCCACTTGTAGATGAGAACATGTTCATTTTGTATATTATGATTTTTTAATTTTTAATTTTAATCTTGTCTCCGCTTGACTGCACAAGCCCATCTTGTTTTATGTTGAATGTATGGATGATTATAATTGTGTGGCCTGGACACATGCTTGCTAGGAACAAGAACGCCTTGAAACTTTGATTTGCCCATTTACGATCTGAATGGGCATTCATACGTGAGGACCCCAAAGTTGTTTACATCCATGGAGTACTCAACAACTTGGCAGTATTCTCCCGCCACTTGTGCATTCACGTGATCCACTTATTAATCATGTCTCCGATGACATTATTCCAATGTGCTTACTTTGCAATATTAACCGCGAGTGAAGATGGTTTATTCCCCCCCCCCCCCCCCCACCCAATTATGCATCATTTTGTGTGGTCAAACACATGTTGAGAGTTTTTAGAGGTTGTAGACATTGGAGTTGATTTGAAACAAAGTGTTCATAAAATACAATCAATACCTTGAAATTTTTTTCAAGACACTAGTCGTATGTCATCTCCACATGTTGTTGCACTCAAAAACACCCTTAAGGATGCAAAGTATGTTGATTATGACGCAAATACTTAGGGTGTGGTTTGTATGTACTTCCCACCCAAGGCATCATTTTTTAGGTCTCTTGAGGCTTATCATAAAAGGCCAAGATGAGTAGCACTTATGACCTTTTGGATGTTGCTCAACATTCATAAGGCACGTTGGGCGTATATTAAACAAACATTCCTTTTGGTCGCAAGGTATTGGAGAAATGGACTCACAAAAAAGATGCAATAATAGTTAGGCCCACATTTGAGGAAGTGCACGGAGTTTACAAGGTGCCACCAATTGATTGGAATTCGTACATCGAGTTTACAAGAAGTGTAGTGGACAAGGCCATGAGACAATTGTTGACATACGGTGATTGCTATTGGACCATTAGGATAAAGATGCAAGCTTGTGGAGGAAAGGTTGGAGATGAGGGTTTTGACTATGCGCTCAACAAAGAACTTTAGCACTGGTACTTTGACTTCCCATGTTGCAAACTATAAGGGTAAAAAGTAACTCGTAAAGAACCCAAGATATGGGATTGTTTGAGGGTTCTCCATATGGCAATCAAAGGGTTGTATACAAGAGACTACTTCATGAAAAAATATGAATACTTATATGACTTTTACATAACACTAGAGGACGAACTAGCATGCGAGATTAACCCGAGTGAGAAGCGTGTAGAGTAAGCAAGGTGTAACCAAACCTACAAATATTGCCATAGAAAACACAATGCATAATTATGAGCCCGTTTACCTTGCTTCAATGTTTGTATGATGGCTGAGTTTTTGGTGTTTTAAAATTCTTCTAATAATGTTGCTTTGAGGGCGACCTTTCTTTATTATTAACATATGAAATGGAGAATGTTGTTGTAGTTATCATATTTGAATATCCCATTTGATTGCTCAATGCATTGTCCAACTCTTCACTCAAAAGTGGAATTGACCAACAAGGACAAGGCAATATTGGAAAACTTAATGTCCAAGTACAAGATGCACATGTTGCAAGGGGTTTGGGAAGCACATCAACTAACATGATGGACAAGTGGATCTTTAGGGCCGGTAGCAAGGGCAAGAGTTCCATATAGTCCAGTACGTGTTGACACGATAATATATGTGAAGAATTTGAGGGCTATCATGGAATCATAATAGCTAGCAGTCTTAATGAACATTTATAACATACACTTCAAGCGATATTCAAATGAAGGAAAGAGAGAAGGTAAGTCAAATAATACTATATGCAATGTGAAAGGGGGTGTATGCAATATATGCGTAGTCTTGTCCTGAGAATGCCTTGCAAAAATAGACACTGAAGGAGCATCTTAGAGATTGTTTGAGAGAAGTGAAAATGGGGAGGTCAAATCCGGATGGAGGGTCGAGTGCTTGCTTGCAAAACAATGAGGTGTTGGAATAATTAAAGCAAATCGACAAACATGTGAGTCGGAACATCTCAAAAATGAGGTAGGATATCCTTTAAGGGGGACCAAGGAAGCCATCGGCTAGGAGGACTTGCAATATTTCTTCTCCAATATCAACGGATACGAGAACATCCTCACATCTGACATCCACATCGGTACAAACCTACAAGGACAAAGTGTTTAGTGTTAATGCATAAAATATAGGTGGAAATTGCAAGTCGTTGACACAAGGTGAGTGTTTGACGACTCAAACAATGAGCATGGTTGCAATGCCAAAGACATTGGAAGGTTCTAGTGAGGCTAGGGACAATCTATTGGCATCCAAACATAATATCAACAATGCAAAAACAACAAGTTTGGAGATCTCTAACACCAAGCAAGCAATTGAGATGGGAGTGATGTCGAGAGAGGATGGGAAAAAAAGGAACTGGCGGAGTTGTTGCGAATCACTTGAAAACATTTGGTCTTGAAAGTGAGTGAGAGAATAATGTCGGCTGACACTATGGATTCAAATAGAATCTAAAGTTGAATCAATGTCCATGCATATCACATTGTTTGTCCTCATGTGTGAATGTGAACTCAATGATGACTTTTGAATGTAGGTTATGCAAAATTTCCATCTAGATTGCTTAGTTTGTCTTCACATGTGTAAATGTGATCTGAATGATGGTTTTTGAATCTAGGGTATGAAGCATGGAGATATGGTTTTTTGGGGGTTGCTTTGCCATGTGAGAATGTGTATTCAATGCAATTAGGACTTGAAAATCAACCAAGCACAATCAATGGGCACGTAGGTACTATCATTTCAAGCTTAGGCAAATGTTTCTTATTACAAATACTCACAAATGAGTGTCTTGATTCATACTAGTTATTCATACTCAAAGCATTAGATATACATAGTCAATAGTCCTTCCTCCCAACCACGATCATCTACGGGCTCAAGTTGATCACCCACAACATCATGTGCGAAGTCCATTGTACGTCGATACATGAAGTTTGTCAAGATGGCTATTGCTCTCAACAAATGATATATTGGTGTGTGATTAAGAAATTAAGTAACAGAATAACACCCACATACCCTATATTGGACCATTTGCCCACATTAATCATTGCCATGATTAGTGTGGGCTCTAGAAAAATATTGTGGCCCACAACAATAGGACTATTTAGTGTACTTTTATGTAGATTTCTTGAACCGTAAACCCCAAACCCTTGATGAACCCTCAATATGGCCAAGTCTAACATTTAATTTTTCGTGAAAGTTAGGCTTTGCTTTCAATCTTTATGCACCCAATCACCCACATCCAAAACTCTCCATTACAACATTGGTTGATCTTGAAAAAGGAGGAAGAAGAAGAGAGGATTCTAATGTTGCCACCGGCATGAATTGTGATGTTGCTCCATCTTCAAGTTGGTCTAAGTCTATGTAATCAATCAATGGGTATCATGATAATTAGGCCCACTTTTATGCACGGTTGATTCACATGCAATTAAACCCTCAAGTTGGCCCAACTTCATCAACTTTTTGCAGGACCAACCTTGTCCATTACATTATTTAGATGTATGATTGTGTTCAATTTTAAATTTAGCATCTAACACACGCCTCCGCTATCTTACCTTCATGGGAAAAAACTTAGAAAATAAGAAGAATTTTGGTGCCAATGCGAATAATGAATAGTGCCAGTTTGAATAGTAAGAAATATTGTGAATAATGTCCATATTCTCAAATACAATTATACTATTAATAGTAATAATATGGAATAATGTTGGGATGAACAATGTTTCCTATGAATATTCTTGGGATGAACATAGTGCCGGCGGATATAACTCCACCCAAATTTCCAAGTTTAGCACGAATGTATGGACAATATACCAATATTCCCACTTTGTTCAATAGCGTAAGCACGGTCAAGTACACAACTCTATTGCTTTGCATAAGTTGAAGCAAAAGTGATTCAAAAGTATATATCAACTTTGAATTTATTGAAGGAAAAAAACATAAACATTTGAAAAAACACATTGATCTACAAAGCCAAGCAATTTATGTTGACCATTTCTTTTTTCAAGAAAAGTCTAGTACATATTCTCAAAGACGGTGCAAGTAGCATGCAAGTAGGTACATTGAACACGTAATTGTCTAAATTTTGTTTTAAATTACACTACAATTTTTTGTAATGATGCCCTCAATTTTATAATGAATCCAAGGAATATGAAAAAAAAATCCAAAATATTTAAGGTCATGAAATCTACGTCCAAAACTAGATTTAGTCATTACCTCTTGAGTAGTAATTTTAATGATAAGTTTTTGAAGATCTTATCTTGATATTCTATGCTTGAGTACTAAACAAAAAAAATAAAGGGCGCCATGAAAAAAAATTCAATTTAAACAACATTTTGCTACTACTTTAAGGCGTTTGACCAAAAACATTATGGTTATAGTACACTAGAGCATTGTTATGTATACAATCTAACCTCGTTAATACGTCACTCGTTTATACAACATCCTTGATACTATGACACATTTTTGCGCGACCAAACTTTTTTGTTCAAAACTCCCTCTTTTATGCGCATACGACACTTGATAATGCGACATTTAGAATCTCCATTTTTTCATGTTAAAGAGGTAGTTAATGCTAAAATTCCTTTCATCTATGTTATGTACATCTAAAATACATCCATTTTCATTTGGGAACTACTTGGGAACTTTACTTATCATTGGTAGCTTAATGATCATTAGGGTTACTAGTGTAGAATGGACACGGTTAGGGTTAGAATGGCCTCCTGCTAAGTATGTTTCTTTATACATGGGTGGTATAGTATCACCAACATCTTGATGCTAAATGTCATTCATCATTGTTATCTAGTTTCTTATTAGAGGACTCTTTATATTTTGGTGTGAATGAAATTATTAGTTTTCAAAAATGTGTAGAGAATTTAGATAAGATGACAATTGCTAACTTGGGTAGGCAACATTAGAGATATTTGGACTCCTATTTCAAGAAGTCTTGAGAATATTTGTATTTGTTTGGAGTTATAAAATATTGTTTCATACTATCTATGTTGCTTAAAACTCGTTATACATATTTTTAAGCTCATATTACTTATGATTTTGTATTCCCTCAATAGTACGAGAATTTTATCCCATTTGTCATATCAACGAGAGGATGACACCTCAATAATACGGTTTTTTTGTGTTTCCCAAACGTGTCATACTAAAGAGGGAGAACAATACTTGACCGTGCTTGCTCCCTTGTGGGGCCCACAAACTACAATTGACATATTCCACATTCATGGAACCAACCCACATGGCTAAATAATGTTATGTCACATGTAAAGTGACAAGGCCTGATCACGGGGAGGTCACTCCATTGTAAAGTTGAACAACCACGTGCAGACACTTTACATGTAAAGAATCCTACTTTTCATGTAAAGCATCACCAAAATGGGTCAAACTTTTATCAATTTTTTTCATGAGTAGATATACACTATACCTATAACATAGTAAAAAGTGGTAACTAAATTTGATGATTTGTGTTTTATCTATAAAACATACCATTTCTAACTAGAATGACGCATAATTGAACTAAAAAAATTACTACAAAAAATGACGATGACTAAAAATTTCAAAAAAATATACAAAAGATACTTTCAATGGTTATGTATATGTAGAAAAAAATATCTTCAATTTTAAAATTATCTATAGCATGTAATATAGGGTTAGCAAACTTTGTTCGCACGTGGTGTTCAACTTGACAATGGAATGACCTCCTTGTGGGCCTGATTTTTGGTCCCAATGTTCTTGAGGGGAAAGTGTAGTGAAGAGAATCAACCTTTTATGGACCGACGGTAGAGATGTTCACTATCCAACGGATGACTCCAATCCAATCCGTGTTGAGAGATTGGGCCAAGGAAGAGCTCGTCCCAATTTCTTCAAGTTGGCCCGAAAGGTTGGTGCCAAAATTGTGCCACCTAGAACACCACATGGGATGAGTAAGTGTCTGGGTCCAACCCTAGTATAAAGCCCTTGAGCTGGATTTGATGAAACCAAACGATCCTATTGGGCCAAATTATAAGAGTTCGGGTTGGCCCTCAATCCAATTCCAAGTATAAAGTAGGCCTTAGATGGCCCATATAGACTACCGCAGGTGATAACATGTTCAACACAAATTTATTCAAAATTTGAGCGAAGTGTCACGTTGACATGTTGTGTTCATTGGCATCTCTACAAAAATCCACATGTCACCTCCAAAATCAACATTTTGTCACCAAAGTGTCTGACATGCTAATCAACTACAATATTGCATGCTTTCAAAGATGAATGTACTTTTGAACGGGTGCAAACAAGCCAAGCTTCACATATGTTCCCCAAGGGCAAGTCCTTAGGTTCCCACACGGTTGGTTGAAAATATCATGTTCACCCAAATATCTCCATTGTGACTTAGTGGACTGTATATATGTGGTAAGGTGCACCCAAAATCAAGCGCTGGGAAAGTTTCCCATCCAAACACTATTATGACCATAGGCAACTTAACCTCATAGTTCATATGAGTTCAAGGTTACTAATAATGCCTTGAGTCTAAGCCATCCTCCTCAAAGAAATATCTTTTTGATCGACTCATCCAAGTAGTTTTGAAGCAAAATACGATTGACTCAACAATACAATACCCATTTTCAGTTGTTGACACTAACTATTTCACTTGGTGTGCCCTTGGACCTTATGCTCAAAATATGATAATCATTCTAGACTCCATAGTTTATATAATAAGAGAAACCATGTATGATTGTTTAGTCAACACAAGAATCTTCACTTTGATAATGAGTAAGAAATGTTTATGAGCTCTAGAAATTATGAGGAAAGTGACTACGGCTTCGATTTGGAATTGCTAACCAACTTATATTGTTCATGTGTTTCATATCCTAGGAGAAGTGAGTCAGAGAAAAAAATTAAACCATTCAAGACCCATCTACCTTAGAAACCACAAATCTATGGCCGTTGCCGCTTCTCCTTATGATAGAGCATGAGTCATTTTTGTAACATCTTGGGACTTTCTAAACATCAAACTCTCAAAGAGGGACTATGTAAGGCGGAGTGTATGTAAGAGCGTCCCCACCAGCAGAGGTATAAGTCAGTTGAACGGCACTCCTGGAAATCCGGTGCCCAGGACGCCAAGTTCTAACGTCCACCAGTCGACGCTAACGCCATAAAGGGTGCCGGACCGGGCATTTGGGAGGAGCTCTTCGGGTATATTAGCCTCGGGTACCGTGTTCTGCCCGCCAACGCCATCCGGCAGTTAGCCCAACTTTGGACTTATTCCACCATGTCAGGAAAGGGGGGGTGTGCTTGCAACGGGAGGGAGGACCAAGAAGGGCAGGAACTTCTGCCCGGAGGAGGAAGAACAGTGTTGCCGAAGTTTTATGCATACTTCCACCGATGCCAGGAGAGGGATAGGGCAGAAGAATGCACAATTTTGGATTAATGTAGCAACGCACTATGCTAGACACAAACCCGAGGGAGGAGCTGATCGTCCTGCTAGGTCTTTAGAGACAAAATGGTCTGACATCAAGCAATCTGTCGCCAAATTCAGTGGTTGCTATCAGTTAGTGAGAGATCTGAATAAGAGTGGGAAGAGAGCCGAAGTTGTTGCCACCAACGAGCCTGCTCCTCCTCGGTTTAGAGTCTGCTCCAACACGCTTGTTGCACCTGCACCTGCACCAACACAAGGGTTAGGGTTTAGAGGAGATTTGAATGAAGAAGATGATGTTGATGATGATTGTGAGGATGATTCCTCCAACTTGTTTGCAGACAGGAGGAGGGTAGTTGATCTAAATGCTTTTGGGAATGACTTCGGCCAACCAGCTTCGGATCGTGATGAGGATACAACCACCATCCTAGATTCTCAACCTAATGACTTCGCAATTAACCCTCCCCCATCACAACGTCGACGACTCTCTGCTGATCCTCATGAACTCTTTGGCCAGTTTTGGACCCCTGCAATTCAGGAACAGTTTGTACCTAAGCAAATCTCCCCTCCATCCACATGGTTGCAGGGCTTAAGAATATGAATTATGTATTTGTTAGAGTTATGCTCATAATCATGTATTTGTATTCCTGATTTATGTCTGCAATTCATTTGTCTTAATTGGATTCCAATGTGCAATGTTATGCCACGTCTCTTCAAACGCGGCGTCAACAAACACAAACACAAACACAAACACAAATATAAACCACGCCACGCTCCAGCTCCTTGGAGCTCCATGAATTTTTTCCTTTATACCTGCAACTTGGGGTTTTGACGACGGTTATGGGACCATGAGCTTTTGACCACCCTGATCTGCAGTCACTAAAAGACTGCAGATTTGTTTTGTGGGTTTTACAGCTGAAATTTTAAGAATTTGGGGGCATGTTATATACCGTTGGAAAGGTATTGAAAATATCTTTCCAGCGGTATATAACATGCCCCCAAAGTCTTGAAATTGCAGCTGGAAAACCAAGAAAACAAATCTGCAGTCTTTAAGAACCCATTTCAAGATGGTTTAGGTAGGACGACTCAAACATTAGACCATGTTGTTGTGGTCCATATATTAATGGGTGACAATAGAAAGTCTCAAATTAATTCATATAGTGATATTAGTGTAATGTTTTATTTCGTGATTGATGAAAATCTAGTATGATTAGTGAATTAGTTAATTAGTGAATTAGTTAATGAGGGATTTTAGTATATTTCCGGGCGGAGAACCGAAAGGGATCGGGTAGGGAATCGGGCAACACATCGGGCACGGAATCGGTATCCGGGCAAGGCATCGGGCAAGGCTAATGGAATCGGGCAAGGGGGTAATACCGGGCGGGGGCCGGCCTCGAAGAGGGGCATGTACCCGAGCTAGTGGGCTCCAACAATATGTCGGGTAAACCCACACTATGCCCGGGGCGGTGCCCGGTCTAGTGGGGATGCTCTAAGTGAGCTTTATTCGCTTTGCGCAAGGCAATGGACCTAGGGGTGGTCTTTGAGATGGACCGAAGTTTGGCAACCAACTAAAACCTGGCCACATATGATGTCATGAACTTGCTCTCATTCTTCAAAGTGGAGTCTAGCGACAAATAACTATTGTTGTAAAGTGGTCTCCCTTTAAAATGAATCAAAGTTTGATCTTAATCGGATAACCCACCAAAATAGGCCATGTGTGCAAGATAATACTAGAGCAAAACACTCTTGCAATTACCACTCACCAATTCTATTTGCCTAGCTCAATACTAATTATAAACCACCTATGTAGTGTCACCAACACTAAATGTATACCTAACACTTATTTATCATTCCTTGTTTAAAAAATTGGACATTATAGATTAGCAATATGTTGCAATTATTGTCACTTACTTAATATGTTTTCATCCATCATTCAATCATCCGCGAGAGTAATTCATTATGGAATTGTTAGGATGTTGAATATACCAAAAGTGGATGAACTAAAAGTAAATTGGGATGACATCATTTGTAAAGTTATTCAAGACAAGTGTCATTAGAAAACTTACCACGGAGACATAAAATACCATATGGCACTAAATACAATAATTAATGTAAAGGAGGATTTGAGTAAATATGGACAAAAATACTTGTCCATAATTAATAATGCATATGAGACATGCACATTGTACAACAAACTATTTGAAGGAAGAAACTAGAAGAATATGACAAAAATTCTCAATTATGCATACTTTGAGAACACAATGAAATTGTCACTTTAGACATGTAATTATTTTCACAAATGACATGGCGTGGATGCAACTCACATGTGCCATAACAAAAGATACAATCCACATTTAGGAATAGTTGTTGTCGTTTCTATCATAGGGTCCACCGATAGAAGTGCACATATAGAATGTCATTTTGTCCAAAAGTCATGATAAGTCTAGATTCACTTTGTTAAGTTTAGGGTTTAATATAAGGGCCACTTCACACATAAGACTGAGAGCCCATGACCAGTACACTTCAAGCACTCTCATTGGTGGAGAATGCGGAGCCGGTCCAAGTTCGCTTCACACTACGCTTGAGGGACCAACGGAGTATGTGAATGCAAGATGGATGTAAAGTCTACATGGATTCCTACATGGCATCAAATGGATCATGTTTCATAATCACTTGGATTATTTTCAAAAACCACCTCTTGGAGGTAGACCTGACACAAAACCAGGAGACCATGGCACTATGACCGCTCACAACCGCTGATTTATTCTATTTTATCATGGGTAACGACCCGCATGAATAGAGAGGCATTGAAATAGCATTCGGTTGAGGGCCCGCTCACATATGACTTCACACTACACTTGAGGGTCCGTGACCACGCTACATGATTTTGGAGGTGTGTTGGGTTGGCCTCGGGACACTTTCTTCTGGGCTGTCACAATTTCATGGTCACGGCTCTTGGCTCGTGTGTGACGTGGCCCTAATTTTCTGTCCAGTAAGATATTGGAAAGGCTGCACCAGTGAAAATTACAGTGCTTATTAACTTACATGAGGAATTATGAGGATAGATGAGATAACCCCTCCACGTCAGCCCATGAGTATTTTTTGCCTTTTCTGACACCCACTTGCACGGCGCCAGCTGCTCTTTAATGCGAATCAGGAATAAACAACAAAAATTCAACACACAAATCCGTTAAGTCATGCTCCCAAAGATACCCACTGCTTTTTGTTATTTTCTATTCTCAACGAAATGCACCCTTCGAGACTATTTTGATTGTTCACGAGCTCAACGACCTAGCCTTTTGGAAAATGGGTTCCTTGGAGTTCATCTTCTTGTGCAATTGGTAGCCGATTCTATTCACTTGTTCTTTTAGAAATCGATTATCGAATTGCGTTTGAAAGCCAATATGGCAACTTGTGATCAATTTCTTTCATAAGAGTTTCAACGATTGTTGTAGCCAAGTAGATAGATAGAAAGATAGATAGAAACTCCGGTCCCTTTTTAGCAAGGGGCCGGCGTGAATAAAGTGTCCGTTCGTAATGCCAATGACCCGATGCCCACTGGACAAGGGGACATTGAGGCAATACTACTCTCCCCTTTCGAGGATGGGCACTATAGTGACACACTATACTAGTTCCTAGCTAGCCACTAGTGCCTTGAAGATACCGGACATGGCAGCGACGCTATCTTGTGAGCGGTGAGCAGTGAGCGGCGAGTGGTGAGCAGAAAATTTGATTTTTTAAAAAAAAATCAAAATATTTGACTTAATTCTTACACCAAGTAGGACTCTAAACCCTAAACCCCAAAACCCAAAACCCTAAAACCCTAAACTCTAAACCCCCTAAACCCTTATTAACCACTTTAATGTCTAGATGATGACTATTTAAATTGGGCCATTTGAAAAAAATTCAAAAATTTGAAGAATAAAAATTCAAATTTTCTGCTCACGGCTCACTGCTCACCGCTCACAAGATAGCATTCCTGCCGGACATGGTATCCCCCCAAAGGGCTTTGAGGTACCCATACAGCAAGGTCCAAGGACCCCCCACCATAGTTGGGTGGACTAAGGTGGTGAGCACCATGCCGGCATGGGGAATAGAACCCACAACCTCCTCATTGGGGGCCATGAGCTTTAACCACCAAGCCAAGGCCCGTGGTGCCTTGTAGCCAAGCACCTTTGAAGACTATTTTGACTCTTCACAAGTCCAACGACCTTACCTTTTGGAAAATGAATTCCTTGGAGTTCATCTTCTTGTGCAATCGGTAGCCGATTCTATGCACTTGTCCTTTTAGAAATCGAGTGTCGAATTGCATTTGAAAGCCAATGTGGCAACTTGTGATCGATTTCCTCTCATAAGAGTTCCGACAATTGTCGTAACCGAGCATCAGAATTCAATTAAGTGGTTATGGATTAACATATACATCGATTGTGTGTTGCCCTAACTTTACCACTTCAAGACTTGCAACGATTTCCATGTTCATGAAAATAAAATAAAATGTTTGCATTCTCCTTCAAAATATGTTCCTTTTTGCACGAAAATACTCCTTGCTATTACTCCTCCTAAACGTATGAAAACTATATTCTTTCATCCGCTATAGATGCCTCAAACCTTTGAGCTATCTTCACACTCCTCAACTCCTTTTTTGAATTGCTTAGGCTCCTTACTAAAAACAAGTGCCGAGCTATCATCGTTACCCTTCCTTCAACAAAGTTGTGTGATCTAAAACAACCATATAAGTTGAAGGTTGTTATGACACCTCCAAAGCTTTGAAATGTACATCAATGCATGTACATTAAACAACATGTTTCCATTTTTAGCTAGCCATGTCATAATTGAACCCAAATCTCAAATGTGTTCACCATACTTTTTAGAGGTTTTACGAGTATATTCATGTTGGTTGGACAATGCACAATGCACACTTGATGATGTCATATGGTTTTTCATGTATTTAATTTAGGTGCGAAGTTCGTGATAAGTTGCAAAATTATCTTAAAGAGTGGAGTTAGATCATAAAGGTTTGCTTATACGGAGGATGTGTTGGCGATGGCATAGGCCACATATTTGACGTTTGATGCGGAGTTAGTTGTGACCTGCCAAACCACGTCTTCCTGTTGGTTTTTTGTTTTTTGTTTTTGTTTTGTTGTCTTCTTTGACAAGTTACAGTTGTTTGTTGAAAAGTTCACAATACACAACACGAGTGGTCCCATAAGCAAGATATCCTATAATTATGTCCCATGGAACGCGACCAAGAAGCTACATAATGCTATGAAGCTAAACTAGATGTTCACATAGTATAAAATAGATCGATGTGCTTTCACCTCCCGAATGAATATGTTTAGATGGAGACTACAAAGCTCAAGCCCCAAGAATCCTTTTGCATTCCCAAAATCCCTTATATGACATTTGGACATTACCGGCAAGTTGACACTCACAAGGAATAGCAATTCATGAAGTATCCGTGCAATGCCATAAAGTAAGAAAGAAATAACTGACCGAAACCGAAACCCATAGCATTCCAACTGTGACCCCCTTCACACTAATTGTGGGTCTCTTGTACTAAATTTTGGAATCAAATGAGCTAAAAGAAAGGATCTCTTGATGTGTTGTCACCTTCCCAATAAACGAGTTCTATGTCAACACCATGAAGCTCTAGCCTAATAATCCTTTTACATTTCCGGAATTCCAAATCTTTGCAATAGGCATAGCAATACTTAAGCACTTGATCCATGAAATTTCCATGTTATGCCAAAACAAAGCCTATTGAATGATACATGGAAAAGGAACCGAAACCCGTAACGTTCCAAATATGACCAATCTAGACTAACTTAGGGTCGTTGGTGTTATTTTTAATATCAAATGAGCTAAAAACAACAACATTAGGGTTATAGAACATATCGCTATGTTTCCACCTTCCCAATGTATGAGTTTTAGGGCCACTTCACACACAAGGGCCTCACACAAAATTGGGAGACCATGACACTCTAAACGTTCACAATCGTTGATTTATTCTATTTTATCGTGTGTAAGGACCCGCATGAATAAAAATTCATTGAAATAGCATTTGGTTGAGGGCCCGGTCACATATGACTTCACACTACACTTGAGGGTCCGTGACCACACTACATGATTTTGGAGGTGTCTTGGGATGGCCTTTACACACTTTCTTTTGGGCTCTCACAATTTCATGGTCACGGCTCTTGGCTCGTGTGTGAAGTAGCCCTTACATAGACAACACAAAAGTTGCAGCCTTGAGAATCTTTTTGCATTTATGGAATACCAAATTTGACATTTGGACACTAATAGTTTGCCACGCCTATTGGTGGAGGGACAAGTGGACGCCTCCCACCAACATGGGGTCACTTTACATGAGTTTTTCACCAACAACAACGACTAGATGCACAGGGAGGTCACTCCATTGTCAAGTTGAAAACCACGTGCGAACAAAAGAAAATCTACTTTTCCTAAGTTGCATCAACAAAATGGGTCAAACTTTTATCAAAAAAAAAAATCATGAGTACATATACATGCTATCTATTACATAATAAAAATTGATAACCAAATTTGATAATTTTTTTTCTTCTAGAAAACATACCGTTTCTAACTAGAATGACGCAGAATCGAACTAAACAAATTACTAGAAAAAATGGAGATGACTAAAATTTTCAAAAAAATATACAAAAGATATTATCAATGGATATGTATATATAGAAAATATCATAATTTTTAAAATGATTTATGGCATATAATATAGGGGTAGCAAACTTTGTTCGCACGTGGTTTATATCTTGACAATGAAGTGACCTCCCCGTGACTAGATGTAATAGACGACCATTACAACCGTTCATTGGTTTTGCTTATAATTTGCTGCCAATTTGCTCCCAACAAGAGAATTTATGCCCACACTTACTGGTGGCAGTGAATGGAGTTCACTTGTTCGTTGTTGCCCACCACCGATATGTATGGGCGGCCTATAAGTTACTGATCTTATTGGCAAGGTGTCTCTAGACACTATGCATTGCAATCCTTTAGCACTTTATCCATGAAATTCCATTGATGTGAAAACAAAAGCCTATTAAAGGATGAACGCAAAGGAAACCAAAACCCATAATGTTCCAAATATGACCCTCTAGACTAATTCAGGGTCTATGGTGTTGTTTTTTAAGATCAAATGAGCTAGAAATATATAAGAGATTATAGAACATCTCGATTTGCCTCCTAATGTATGAGTTTTACGTAGAGATCACAAAGCTCTATATAGCCTTGAGTTGTCTCTAGACACCGAGTGTATCATAGCACTTTATCCATGAAATTCCCATGTTCGGATGTCAAAACAAAAAGCCTATTAACCCTTAAGCGCTTGTGCAACACAAAATGGGTAGTCACATAATGTTCTCATGGGGTTTGCAACCCACTAAGTGGCAATCTACGTGGATGGAAGGTATATAATGGGTTAGGATGTTGCTCACTATCATGTGAGTCTAAATAACATATATAAAGTTCATATTCCAAACATGCATGCTTTTTTGAGGGTTTGGAACTACTTATTATGAGAGGTGGTCTCATGAGCTACCCAATGCGTGTCAAGTGCAAATATAACTACATGTGTCGCGCACCTCTCCATGAGGAGTGCCCGAAACACCATGGGCACAAGGGGGACCCCGGAGTGACACCCGGGACTTGTGGCACCGTTGGTGAGAGGGCCCAAGTGATCCTAGTGTGGGTGAGGGCCCCGGGCGTGGGGAACGCCTCCCACCCACAGAGACTAGGAGGCACAAGGGTAAGGCCATGAGCTATGCGTAGCTCATGGCGTGATGATTCTAGAATGCTCAAGATCACCTCAATCGGAGGTGTGAGCTAGGAGTTATGGCCATTTGAGTGGGGCGCTGTCCCGGGACAACGCCCTGGTACAGCAGTGCCTGGGAGTGATTCCCGGGACTGCCAAGGTTCAAACAGGCATAACTTCCTCAATACTTGCCCGAATGGGGTAAGTGAGGAGTCCATCGGCATCTACGTGAAGCGTAGATGAGGATGGAGTGGTTGGTTGTTGGAATCAGACATCATACAAGGAAGTTATGATGGTCTGAAGCTGATGGGGGCTTCTAGGCCCAGCGGCTAAGGGAAAGTGTCCACTTGGCCCCAACTCTTGGTGGAGAGACAAGAGGTTGGTTGACGGTGGGGTAGGGGCCCCGCGTAGAGTCCTAGAGGCTTATATGGGTGAGGTGGTGTGGCCTCACCCACCCGATGCCGAACGGCAAGGCCTCCATGGGCAATGGCCCATTGTGAGGCTATAGTTGCCTAGTATGGTTCGGGTTGTTGTAGTGTTGCTCCGGCAACGCGATGATCAACATGGGATTGGACTTCCATGGATGGAAGTCCACATTGGGGAAATGGGTTACCGATTAAGGGGTGAGTCCCGAAAGCAAAGTAGGAGGGTTGGTTCCCTCCTATGAACTATTGGTCCGGGGTAAGAGGAGCTATCCATTAGCATGGCGGAATGCGAAGGGTTAGCGACTCGTAACCTTTGCTAGAATTAAAAATTGGCAAGATTGTTAAGGGACCTAGCAAGGGTTGCGACACTTGGTATCAGAGCAGGTTTCCAATTTTTGAGCTAGCACTTTGAGGGAAGCATGGCTATCAAATAAGCGGGTTGTGATGGTGACCCGGGGTTTCCAAAAGGTTGTGAGGCTCAAATTGGAACAAAGATCATGTTTAAATGGAATTTGACCGTACCATTGGTTCTAATGACAATGGTGGGCATGATGGTGGATTCGGTAAGGAAAATGGTGGAGTCCTTTGAAAGGGCTCCCGCACGCCTCAAAAAGCATTTGGGGCCTAGAATACCGAATGCACCCAAAACCTTGGAGGGCATTAATGTTGGATTGAAATTCCAATTCGAAATGCTTGGAAGGTATTGATGTTGGAATGAATTTGGTGCTAATGAGGCACCCGGGGCCTCTTAAGGCCTATGTGCGCTATTCAAACGCACAAATGAAGGATACACCTAAAACGGACGAGCTTTCTAAGAAATGCATCCTTTTAGGTGGGGTTTTAAAAGCGGGTGGTGGATGCCTTGTTTAAGTCCCTAAGGCTTCTTGAGGACATGGTGGGGACCATCAAGTTTGCAAGAGCATTGAAGCCGATGGTCCCAAAGAGAAGTTTGGCGGCGCATCACCACAAGTGGCTTTAGCCAAAGTAGGTCCCAAAGAAATGAGTGCAAATTGTTTGGTCCATTTTACTTAGGCAAAACATGTTGGTGCCGCGGACGGAATGTTGAAAGGTGGCTTTATGCTTCCAAAGCAAATCATACTTGTGCCGCGGACGGAATGTTGGGAGGTGGGTTTGTCCTACCAAGGCAATTCATGTTCGTGCCGCGGACGGAGTGTGGGAAGGTGGCTTTGTGCTACCAAGGCAAAACATGTTTGTTTTGCGGACAAACTATTAGAAATTGGTTTTGTGGCGCCAAACCAATTTGTCCCGCGGACGAAATGTTTAAAGTTGGCTTTGCGGACCAAGCCAAGCCAAGTTGCCGAGGACCGAATGTAAGACGATGGCATTGTGGCCAAGGCTAGTAGCCTTAAGCCAAGGCCAAATCTTTTGTACCTTGAGGCTCAATGAATGGGAGAAATGTCTCATGTGTTGACAAAGAGGCTACCACTCCTTCTTGAGCCCAAAACTCACAAGGGAGTTGGGGCTTGCCGATTGATAGAGAAAGCAAGCCCACCAAGGTGCGGTTTGGAAAGGGCGAACCGCATGAGACAAAGGAGGCCGCGATGCATGTAACCTTTCAATGTGGGACATTGGATTTTTGTCAAAATTTTACACCATGTGAAATAGATGAAATGCATGTCATTGTGAAGGCCGCCTACTTTGAAACTCACATGACAGATGTGAGGTGCAAGCCGGTGAGCTTGCGGTGCATTATGATGTGTCATAATGGCAAAGAATTGAAGTTCAAATTGACAAGGACTCCTATGGTAGGAGGACCCAAGTTGAATTTGGTCTTAATGGACCAAATGAAAAATAGAAAACATAATGGTCGTGGTTCAATTGGAGCAACTCCAAGGAATGTATGGGGAGGCTAGGAAAGATGGGCCTCCTCCAAACCACATTGGTGGGATGTTGGTGAGATACAAGGATGTATTCACCAATGTGTTGCCCAAAAAGTTACCGCCAAGAAGTGAAAAATAACTTTGCTCAACGAGAGATTGAGTTCTTGAGGTATGTGGTGACAAAGGAAGTTGGTGGACGAACATGAAGAATGTCAAGGCAATCCAAGAAGAGAATTGGCCCTTGATTCAAGAAAAGGGCTTAGGTCATTTGTTGGCCTAGACAACTACTACCACCACTTCATTCATGGTTTTTCTAAGGTTGCTAGAACCTTAGTCAACATGTTGGAAAAAAATGGCTATCCCAAGAGTGGGATGAGCCTTGCCACCAAGCCTTTGGGGAGCTCAAGAGTAAGTTCTCTTCACAACATGTGGTTAAGTTTCCGGGTTTTCATGAGCATGTTGAGGTGCACATGAAGGCGAAGGATTTTACCATTGGCGGATGTTGATCCAAGATGGATGACCATTGCTTATAGGAGCATTAAGCTCCATGGTTGTAGAAGCTTGTCCAACTTGTGCAAGAGATGGCTATCCCAAGAGTGGGATGAGCCTTGCCACCACGTCTTTGAGGGGCTTAAGACCAAGTTCCTCTTTACCACCCGTGTTCAAGTTCGCGGAGCTTGAAAAACCTTTTGAGGTGCATACGGGGGGCGAGTGACTTTACCATTGGCGGATGTTGATCCAAGATGGGTGACCATTGCATATGAAAGCAATAAGCTTAATGGTTGTCGAACCTTGTTCGGCTTGTGCAAGAAATGGCTATCCCAAGAGTGGGATGAGCCTTGCCACCAAGTCCTTGAGGAGCTTAAGACCAAGTTCTCTACGCCGCCCGTGCTCAAGTTCGCGGACTTTGACAAACCTTTTGAGGTGCATACGGGGGCGAGCGACTTTACCATTGGCGGATGTTGATGCAAGACGTATGGCCATTGCATATGGGAGCATGAAGGTCCATGATTGTCCGACCTTGTCCAACTTGTGAAAGAAATGGCTATCCCAAGAGTGGGATGAGCCTTGTCACCAAGTCCTTGGGGAGCTTAAGACTAAGTTCTCTTCGCCGCCCGTGCTCAAGTTCGCCGAGTTTGATAAACCTTTTAAGGTGCATACGGGGGTGAGTGACTTTGCCAATGGTGGATTATGCATAAGATGGATGGCCATTGCATATGGGAGTATGAAGCTCGATGGTTGTCAAAGAAGACAACCAACTCATAACAAAGAACTTCTTTGTCGTAGTGCATTGCTTGAAGATGTGGCGACACTATTTGGGGTTGCACAAACCAAAGGTCTACATGGACAATGTGCCCTAAAAGAATTTTGACATACAAGCGCAAGTGAGCGCCAAGTCATTGCGGTGGCATGATAGTTTGGCGCTTATGTAGGTGGATTTGATCCACAAACCGGACCGTGGAAATGTGGTGCCGGATGCGCGAAGTAGACCGGAAGAGTTCCAAGCAATGAGAACCATCCAAACCTTGTGGCTAATGTGTGCCGGCGAAGGAAACTTGTGATGCAAGATACGGGAGGGGTAAATTAACTACCCCAAAGCACAAAAGCTTTTAGGTGAGCTTCGCAAGAGCAAGGTGCTCAAAGAGGTTAAGTTGGTGGACGGATTGTTCAAGTGCAAGCAAAGTTGGGTGTATGTGCCACAAGGCAAGTTGAGGCTATCGGTTTTGAAGCAGGAATATGATAGTCCTATTGCCGGCCATAGAGGAGAAAAAGAAAACCACCATAGAATGGTGTCAAAGAGGTACCATTGGCGGTGCGTAAAGTTGGATATAACCCACTTTGTGAAGGCGTGAATAAAGTGCCAAGTGAACCGAGCCTCTTACCAAAAGCAAGGCGGTTTCTTGCAACCGTGCCTATCCCGTCGGCGCCATGGCATAGTATGTGCATGGACTTGATCACAAGTTTGCCGGAGTCACATGGGTATGATGCCATCTTGTTGATGGTAGAGCGGTTTGCCAAGTTGGTACACATGGTGCCGATTGTGGGAACCGCAACCGCGTTGGAGACCGCATAGCCTTTTCTCAAAGGATGGTTGAGGCACCACGGGTTGCCAAGAGTGATTGTGTGGGATCAAGATCCAAAGTTCACAAGTGCATTTTCAATGCATTTCTCTAAGGAGGTCGGAATGAAACTAAGGTTTAGCACGGCCTTGCATTCCCAAATGAATGGGAAAGCGGAGCATGTGAATGGAGTCTTGAAGCAATACTTGAGGAACTTGGTGGGGGCGGACCAAGGAGATTGGGCGGACTATGTGGGTCGAGCGGAGTGTAATTGCAATGTAGCCACGCACTTGGCTACCAAGGGGTGGTCTTTCGTGGTGGCTTATGGAGTGGATGCGCTCCAACCTATTAACCTAGCTCTCGAGGGGGCACATTCAACACTAGAGTTCAACCAAGATGGTGAGGACTTGGCCAAGGATGGTAAACAAGTCTTGGAGATGACCAAGTTGTTGGTGGAGAAAGCCCGAAGGTGCTACGGAGTGCAAATCAATGCCGGAAGACGCGAAGTGGAGTATGAGGTGGGCCAATAAGGTGTTGTTGAATGTGGACAACTTCACCTTGCCCAAAGGCCTTACTCCAAAAGTTCATGTCCAAAATAGGAGCTTCGTTTTCCATTGTGGAACAAGTGTTCAAGGACATGTATAAGTTGGAATTACCGCCGGAGATCAAAGTGCATCCGACATTTCATGTCTCATTACGAAAGTCATTTTAGGACGACACCTTGTGGCCCGATCACAAGCAAGTGATAGGCCACGTCCCAACCTTGTGGACGTCATTTGGAACATGAGGTAGGAGGGCATCCTCAAGTGTAGGAAGCCCAAGTGAAAATGAAAGAAAATGTACAAAGGAGTACTTGGTGAAATGGTGAGGATACCATTAGAAAGAAACCGCTTGCGTGGCGGCAAGAGACATGGTGAACACCAATGAATTGGTGAAGCACTTTGAAGAAACTAAGGCTAAGGATTCCAATAAAATGAAGCGTAGGCATTGATGAGGACATCAATCTCCTTTAGTGGGGGAGAGACGCTAGTAGCACACTTAGCTTCGAGGTTAATTACTCCACAACATGAACTTGTTCTTTGGCTTGAGGGAATAAAGTCCAAACTTTAGTGGTGCAAAGAGAAAAGTATGAGATGAGGTCCTAGTCTTGTACTTGTGCTTGGTTACTGGAAGAGGGGGAATAGATATGCCAAACTAGGTTGGGTAAGCCGAGTAATTGGGGGCCATGGCTTGGAGGGGCCTTGGATAAAACCAAGAAACTTCTTAGTTGTGGGCTTGTCCGGGCGGGGACAAGGTGATGGCGCGTGCTCATAAAAGTGCTACCCGCGAGCTAACGAGAGTTGGCGCATGGGAGTCATGAACCCATGTCTCGAAAGAGCAAAGTGGGAACCGAGTCGGGCGGGACTTGGCATCACCCCCGTGCGATCGAGGCGTGGCTTAACAATGGAAAGCCATCTCGGAGTTGCAACCGAGACAACTTAGTGGAAGCGTTGAGGTCTCGCCTAGATGTGTCATGTTAGGCTAGTGGAGCCTAACGGGGGAGGCTCCAAAGGAGGGGCAACCCAAGTGAGTCCCAAAGTAGGTGGGTCTAGTGTAGGTTAGGTCCTTGGAGGAGAAATCCAAGGTCGCTAACGGACCACCTAGGAACGACACCTTTGGGACTATGCCAAATTTGAAGATGCATTGTGGGGGTCGCGCCCTAAGGTAAACACAATGCGGCACCATAGAGGATGGCAACTTGAGAATTGGTGTGCCGACTACGAGTATAGTCGATGAGGGCATCGACTCCGTTTGGTGGGGGTGAGTGTCGCGCACCTCTCCATGAGGAGTGCCCGAAACACCATGGGCACAAGGGGGACCCCGGAGTGACACCCGGGACTTGTGGCACCGTTGGTGAGAGGGCCCAAGTGATCCTAGTGTGGGTGAGGGCCCCGGGCGTGGGGAACGCCTCCCACCCACAGAGACTAGGAGGCACAAGGGTAAGGCCATGAGCTATGCGTAGCTCATGGCGTGATGATTCTAGAATGCTCAAGATCACCTCAATCGGAGGTGTGAGCTAGGAGTTATGGCCATTTGAGTGGGGCGCTGTCCCGGGACAACGCCCTGGTACAGCAGTGCCTGGGAGTGATTCCCGGGACTGCCAAGGTTCAAACAGGCATAACTTCCTCAATACTTGCCCGAATGGGGCAAGTGAGGAGTCCATCGGCATCTACGTGAAGCGTAGATGAGGATGGAGTGGTTGGTTGTTGGAATCAGACATCATACAAGGAAGTTATGATGGTCTGAAGCTGATGGGGGCTTCTAGGCCCAGCGGCTAAGGGAAAGTGTCCACTTGGCCCCAACTCTTGGTGGAGAGACAAGAGGTTGGTTGACGGTGGGGTAGGGGCCCCGCGTAGAGTCCTAGAGGCTTATATGGGTGAGGTGGTGTGGCCTCACCCACCCGATGCCGAACGGCAAGGCCTCCATGGGCAATGGCCCATTGTGAGGCTATAGTTGCCTAGTATGGTTCGGGTTGTTGTAGTGTTGCTCCGGCAACGCGATGATCAACATGGGATTGGACTTCCATGGATGGAAGTCCACATTGGGGAAATGGGTTACCGATTAAGGGGTGAGTCCCGAAAGCAAAGTAGGAGGGTTGGTTCCCTCCTATGAACTATTGGTCCGGGGTAAGAGGAGCTATCCATTAGCATGGCGGAATGCGAAGGGTTAGCGACTCGTAACCTTTGCTAGAATTAAAAATTGGCAAGATTGTTAAGGGACCTAGCAAGGGTTGCGACAACATGTGACCTTTCTAGTTCGCAACCCATATATGTTAGTTAGTTAGCATGTTCAAATTGGGCGGGGTTTCCCCACCAGATAAGATCACAGTTGTGCATGACTTCACTGGACAAATTTGGCGACCTTTGAGTGTACAATTCGAAGACCTCAATCAAAGGGTAAATCTCCAAAATTATCATGATTCGGGCCTTCAACTTTGAAGGTGATGGACAAGGTCTAAATTTCTTTTAAGAAATCCAAATTTTGGGGAAGAGCTCATTTGACAACTATATATTATACTATGGCCAAATTCATAGCCTACAAATTCTTTTGCCCTGATCCAACTGAGCATCAAATGAAGAATTCCATATATTTTTGTGAAGTTCTCCCTTCCATGAAGTCCCTATTCACATGTCAATCTAACCTTGTCGATGTGGTCCGGTCAACTCCAATTTTCCACATAAAAAAGTACATAGTAGTGTGGCTCACATATGCATAGTTGGATTTGAGAAAAAACATATTATATTTTGCTACATGACTGAAAAATCAAGCATTGGTGCTAGACCTGCCTGAAAGTGGAATGTGAATGCTTGAGCATTATTAGGTGTTAAGTTAGAGGATGAGCGGAAAAGGAACTGAGAAGTTAAGGTATTTGACATACATGTGGCATCCATATGAACCAAAAAAACTCCAAGATAGAAAAAAAGACTAGGAGTATTGCACATCCCCTCCTTCAATACGGTTAGGGGGCCTTTATGTTCACATGTTGAACATTCTCGATCAACTTGTCCTTATTATGCAAGATTTTGAGGGTGTTGATTTTGGGTGCTATCTTGGTTTAATGTGCTTCTATCTTAAGCTAAAGTGCAGAAAAATATCTGCACAGTAGACAAACAAATGAACTGTACAGTCACGTGTCTAAATACGAACGCCGATTGGCTGGGACCTGGCAAGAAAGAGTTTTGGCCCTATCACCAATCCTAGGTGGAAAGCTCAGCCCCCGTGGCATCTGATTAGTTGGTCTAATAAACGTGAGCCGGTGGGCTCACGCCATTGGACGCTTTTTGAGTAACAAGTATGCTTTCCAGGGGTCCAGGGGCCCCAACGCTCAGTGTGGGCCGTCCGTTGCCTCGGCCTTCTCGACCGTTCGATGGGGCCTAGAACCCCTACTCTCCTCCTCGTGCTCTCTCTTCGGTACAAAGTTCTCGCTCTTGCTCGATCTTCCAGAATCCAAACCCCATTGTTCGCATCCACCGTTGCCTCCTACTTCGATCTCTCCATCTCTCCGCTGCTGGTGAGCGATCTTGTAATGCCGTCGAGGATTTCCTTCATGTTGTGGCATTTGGTTGGCTTGACGCCTTCAGATGAAGTTTTGAGGTGGATTGTGTATCTGATGTGTGTTGTTTGTATCTCCGCAGGTGTTTTAATTTGTTAATTGGCATATTTGGAACCTCTGGTAAATATATGCGTTTCAAATCAACCGTGGTCTAGAAGCTGTGAAACTATGGCGTTGTTGCAGAGCTGTTTACTTCAGGGTGCTTCCCCCTTTGTCGTCGCCCTTAGGGCAGAGGGTTCTGTGAGAAAAACTTCCTCAGTTCATGTGGATGCCAAGCCTGCTTTCTCTTCCTCAATTTGCCGAGCTTCTGCCGGTAGCAACGGAAGTGCACATGCCCTCCCTCAAGAAGATTGTTCTCCCTCTCCTTTGGTACATTCCATTCTGCCCTTTCTCCTTCTTTAGAGTAGCATGTTTCGGATGTCATCGGGTCTCGTTTTCTTTACAAGAATTAAACATTCGTTTGTATCATAAAACCTCCAAACAAGCTGCAAATAGCAGTTGACTCATCAATAAACTTAGTCTTCTGAGTCCCGTGAACAAGGGTAAATCAGGCATATTTAGGCACATTGGAGTAATTTGTTTTAAAGGAGGCTTGAAGTAGCCGTTTGTGTAAGTTCATACACTGTTTGTGAGGTTTTAGGATGGATAAGGTGCATTGATGATAACTACAATCATCACACCTCACACTTGTTATTTCATCAACTCGGCTAGTAGGTTTAGTTGGGGATACTTGTGATGATGGTTGTAGTTTCTTTGGTTTTATTTTATTATGCACTACACCAATAGGAGGGACGATGATTAAATTCACTCTCCAACTATAACTACATAACAGTTATGGTTGAATGTGGGCATCAGAACTGTTCGAGTAGTTGTGCGCAAATATCCCTTGAGAGTCCAGAGATTAGAGCTAGCACTCGAGGTCATTATGTATACATATTGTGCCAGATTGCAAGCGTGCCCTTTCAAATAGTTGATATGTATATATATAGTATTGATTTATTTATGTATGTCGTCTCCAGATGTTCAAGGATGAGTCAAATGGTATCGTGTGCTACTATAACGAGAATGGCGAGCTCATGTGCGAGGGTTATGACGAAGGTCCTCACTTCCAGCCGGAGGCACCAAAGTACTTCACGAGGTACTTCCTGATCCCTGACATGCTAGGCATTGTCAATTGCTTCTCATAATGTGCATTCCATGTCTATACTGGTTGACCAATCTACTGGCACATGACCATTTCGAATGACATGTGCCAATGGGGCTCTTTAGTATCCTGCTCTATATTACAATTGGGACAGTCGGTTCTTGCTGGGTTTTACATTGCTTGAGCAACTTAGAATATTGATGTGAATGTATACCTTTTGTCAATGCAGGCGATGGAGAATGTCTCCTCGTGCCATGCAAAGAAGAGGAACTGGAGACGCGGTGAGATTCAAGTCACATGCAGGAAGAATGACAGAAACACTTAGAGAAGGCGTGGCTGATGAGAGTCTCAATTGTTCCGAATTGTAGAGTTCTAGTTTAGTTGTTAGGCTTCTACGCGTGCAGATGGTACATATTGTTCATACAATGGTCTCATAAGAGACGGTGAAGTGAAGTGCATCGATGAGTCTAGTGACTTATCAGGTAGACCCGAAGATTGTGGCTGATGTAAGAACGTGTATATATATTGTCAAAACACGTGTTATTCTTAGTTTTGGTTCATTTTGTCCTTTCCTGAAGTGTCACAACACGGTGATTGGATTCGGTGTACCTAGTCAGTGGGATTGTACCAGATGGACTCTTGCTTTGGAATGAAGACGCAGCTCATCCATACAGTCGGGTGTTGTAGGCGGACCCAATATTAATCAGTATTTGGAGATCAAAATGAAGCACACCATGTCTATTGGTTACTTTTACAGGCTGTGACTCACAGTTTGTGCTTATCCTGTGGGAGTATAAAAGTAAAACTGAAAAAAAAAAATTGGAACTTCAAAACAATTATTTATAGACTTTGTGATGCAATGTCCCCTCTACAACTGCATTGGAGTTAAGTTCCATTCCATATTTGAGAATGTAGGTCTTGAGAGTCTCAAGTCTTTCGTCCAAGTGGATCATCAAGTTCATATCAGTCGCTATCTCTGCTATTCTAGGGAATGAGCATGTTCAACATCATCTTTGATGTACTTTGGTTCCATAAGGCTTGACATCTCGGACTTTAAACTCAAATTCATTTCATACATACAATAGGCACTTTTATGAGAAGTCTAAGTAGATAGAGAAAATTTCATTGCTTCACAACTCCTATTTGCGCACTCATATCTTACCTCAAAACACACATCAGGTATGGCAACAATGGTATTCAGAGGAGTGGAAGACATCACAAACCTCTGGCTCCATTTATCAAAATTGAATTCACATTAGAGTTATTCAAAAAGTAAAGCAGATGAAACCATGGGTTCAGTCCCAGACATTGAGTTTTTGAGAATTAACACAAAGCTGCCCAAGTTTTCTTACCGCATAAATTATCATGCACAAGGAGTGGCGTCGGACTATTTAAATTTGGCCTTTTAAGCTTATCCTACTAGGATAGGTAGGCCAAGCTAGCCTTGCCTACGTTGATCTAGTATTTAAGTTGTGGGTCCCATGTGCATACCTTGTTTTAGATTCTAAACTTCTCTCAAAGTTTGAGTGGTGGAAAGAGAGACCCAAAATTTGCACCCAACTCCATAATTAAGCTCCAATACATGACAAGCTAACTCGCTCTTAATAGAAAGTTTTCTCAAAGAAGGATCAAACTCACGGTTACGTCCTCTTTGAGGGACTGTACAGATAACTCTTAACAATCTCACATTGATTCAATCCCATTGATTTCATCACAGTAAATCACAACACATCAATGCTCATCAAATGTAGAAATGTGATTTGAAACTTTGTCCCCCCTGTATTCAGTAGTTGCAAGACCTGCTGAATATCAGATTAGCAGTGTGAAGATGAGCAATACTGACGACTCAACGGTAAGTTAAATGCTCAACACTTCTATCTCGAGATAGACGCAAAGGAGGGTGGTGGAAGAAAGGGGCCCGGATCCAGATTGAGCATTTGGCATGCTGTTCACGCGCAATGCAACTTGGGTGAGGCAATTGTGGAGGATGTGATTTATTGATGATTCGAAAGGTCAAGAGAATGTCTGAGTCGGATGCGTGGCGTGTTTCCCGTGAGAAATGTATGCTTTTGTAATCCAAAGGCAGCGCAGGATTCAAAAAAACACAACCAAATTTGGCACTCTTTGTACACACAGCATCGAAATTCGAGAACATTCCAGGCCACAAGTAAACCCATCTAAATTGTAATTGTTCGTGGAACCAGAAGCGGCTAGGTTCAATGAACCGGAAAAACTGACTGCTAAGTTACAGGTTAAGTTTGAGAAATAATCGACCCAAAATCCAAGACTTCGGGAAAACTACCAATCGATCTGAAGGAAATTTACAGAATATTCATCTGTTCAAGAAAGAAAGGCCGACAGGTTACAACATGTAACTGGTTGGACTTGGAAACACTCGGATCGCGACCGATGATGCTCAGAATCCTCCTCAGACACAAGCTAAGTTGTGGCATATCAATTGGATCCCGGAATCGTGATCCATTGAAAAACAGTATACCATCCACTCTCGATTCTTGCATACATCTGAAATATAAGTTACCTATTAAAGAAACAAGGCCAGCTTTGGGCAACGGACCGGTAGAGCATGCATAGAATCCTTGATGCCAACTTCGAAAACGGAGACCAAATTGGAAGACCGAAAACTTAGTAGGTGTTGTTCTAGTGCACTGACTAGGTGGATTGCGTGCTTCAACTGCACTGATAATTGTCATTAGGGTTGACCCCATGCTGATTTCGTGATAATCCACATTATTTTGAGTGTTTATTATCATTGTAACAATACATGTGATTGAAAAAACGGTGGTTGCTATATCGATGAATAAACAAAGTTTCAAGTTTTTGCAATTTGGTTTTGACCCACGGTGATTTTCACATGTAAAGAATCAACCTGTTCGCGAGGTCGACCTAATTGTACATATCAATGTAGATGGTTTTTGTCGTCTACAAAGATTGTAGATTTCAAATCCAGGTTCGTAGATTTCATTAAACATCTAATGAAAGAGAGCTTGTTGTAAGACCATGCAATTCATATAGCGACTTGCCAAATGTGCACTTCATTGTGTGCCCACCGGAGAATTTTAATTCAACCATTCCACCTTCAAATGGTTATCCCCCATCATACTCCTCGGATTCCGATTCCTCTCTTAGAGCTAAATTGTTGATGCATGGAAAAAATAAACCGTTGTTGCCAGAAACCAACAACCATGGGTGTCGGCATTGTCCTAAAAAACTCCCATTCGCTCTTTTGTTATTTGAATAGGAGTCTTTAACGTTATCTGCCATATTTCAATAAAGTCATCAATAAAAGGAGAGGAAAATTATGTTACATTTAATCTTGTTGCGTTGAGGTTGCATTTGTATGGTCCCAATCACTAGGTGATAGCCCACGTGGCAACCTCACCTCGGGGAATTTGTTCACTGGGTTGTGGGTCTTTGAAGCTACGGTGCCAATACCTACACTCTAGAATCTACCTTGACATCCCCTCGTTTGACACTCAAGCTAATTTAAAATACCTCAAATTAGTCTAGTCAAAGTCATTCGAGATGATACAACCACGAACATACATGGGGTCAAGTCTTTATGTTGGATGGACGAGGGACGTGTTTGTATTTGACAATTCCCTCTCGGCAAACCACCCTTCACACCCAGTCCAAACCTCAAAGTACAAATAATTGAATTCACTTAATGTAATGATAGATTCCATGCAGAAACCACCAACCGAAAACTTGATAAGTACACCATCCTCCACCCACTCCTATCCCAACTAGGATGGATTGTACTACCACCCATTACGATCTCAACATGAATAAGGGGCACTATACATACAACAACTGTTAAACTCCTCCAAGACCTACAAATCTCCAACTCCAAAATCCATAAACTAATGAAACCCTTCTCCCAAATTGCTATAAGGTATCTAACACACATAATCCTAAACAAAAGGAATTTAGGAAAGAAACAAGCCATGGTCCCACTTGACTAAACACACTTACTAACATAGAACACATAGCCCTAACACTAACCACACAGTTCACCAATGAAAATAGGCATTAAGCCGCCCCACACTCATGCCCACGCGGACATGAGAGAGAGGCGGTGAACGGACATCACATGTTAGGGTAAAAGACTACGATGTTCCATTTTCTTTTTTCCATTCTTGCTCAATTTTACATCCTTGAAGCTGCATTTGCATGGTCTAGTCATCAGATGTAAGCCAACGTGGCGGGCCTCACCTTGGGGATTCCATCCACCGGGTTATGGGTCTCCAACAGTGTTCAAGTTTGAAGTGTGCATGCATTTTAATGTGAAGGGCTTCAAAATAATCACACTTCACCCAAACTTTCAAACTTTTTTTGCAACACTCCACAAAAAACTTGATATTGGTTGTTTTGTATTGAATATGAAAATAATTTGATGTCTCACTATATTGAAGAAGTACATGCAATGAAATGATGCACTAAAATTATTTAGATCTCCTACATAATGCACTCAATCATCATCCAACTCTAAAGGCAAAGCCCTCCAGTGTTTGGTCGATTTCCAAGTGTCAAAAATTCTAGCCCAATCCATATCTTCCATCATAAGACCACATAATGACACTCACATCAATACATCCAATGTTTCAAGTTTCAATCGACTTTTGCGATCACTCTTCACCCAATATGTTTGGAAAATCCACGTTCACACATAGTCGTGCTTGCCAAGCCGAAGTTACAGTCCGTGCTGAGTCGAAGTTGCAGAGTCAAAATTGTAGGAGTTATTGGAATTTGGTAGTGTCTGCTAGGGTGCCAAGATTGGAGTCCAGCTCTGTTGCTATTTGCAAAATGCAGCCACTGTACTTTGTGACAAGCAGATTTTGGAGAGGCCTTCACTGTGCAGGGTGGAGACTTTACAGAGCACATTTTTGTGAAGTGCCCCAAAAAAACAAAAGAACTTTTTTGACGGCCAAAATGGCAATTGGAAAGGTGTTGAAGACTTCAATATTGAACATTGGTTTCTTTAATACCCTACTCTAGAGTCTACCTCGACAAAGCGGTAATGATTCTCCTTGGCCCCGGGAGAGAGGAGCAGACAGAATTAGAAGGTATCCAATCGGAGCCGTCGAATCGCTTAGGAAGCCAATCCTGACCCTCCAATCCAAAGCCTTTGTCGTCCTTCCCAACTTGCCCTAAGCTACTCTGCTTTTGGGCCACAAGTTTCCTTCGTACCTCTCGTTCTTCGCCATAGCCAGACCAGACCAGGCCAAACCCTGGCTCCCAACCCTGCCAGCTCCATTTTCACGTCGAGCTTCCAGCAAGTCTTCTTCTTCTGTGAGTGCCTTGCCGTTTACTCTGCTTGCCGATGTTTGCAGGAAAAATTCCTTCGCCACTTGAAACCCTGGTTCGATCTTCTTCTTTTTGTGTTGCATCCCGTTTTCTTGGGTGTTATTTCTGATGTCGGTGACGGATGATCATCTGTGTGTTACATGTATTTAAACAAAAGAAGTAGACCAGATTTTCAGACGTCTATGTTATCGTGGAATTGTTGATGATGTAGATCGAGTGTTGTGTCTCAAGGGGTTAGTAGTATAGGCCTAATGGTGAATGGGGTAGATTGTGGCAAGGCCGATGGTGCATTTGGTTTTCTGTCTTATTGGAGAACCTCTGACTGGTACTGCAGTATTTGTTCGCAGAATTTGCAGGTTTTGTGCATCACCAGCAGTGAAGTCATCATCATGGCATTGCTGCAGATATCTCCGCTTCTGTGTACTTCAATCCCGGTTGTTACGTTCGCTTCAAATGGATCAGTGAGGAATGGATCAGTCCAAACGGCTTCCGTATCTCGTCCCCTTTTAATCTGTAGAGCTTCTATTGACAGCAGCAGTGGCGCAGGTGTATTTACCAACGAGGAGTGTGGTCAGGCCCCTTTGGTTTGTCTCTTGCCGCCTTTCTTCTCTTTGATCTTCGGTGCCCACGTGGTTGTTAGAGGGCGTCCCTCTCCTCTAGCATTATGCTAGTTTGGGCCATTTCACTCGTGGATATGAATCAATATCACAATCCGTCTGGCCGTTTTGAAATGGTTGAACATTGATGGCATGCGATCACCCATTTAATGTCTCCAAAATGTGTAGTAGATATTGTGCTTCATTTTCGTTCCTAAAGTTGCCTGAGGCGGTCTATCGAGTCTGTCATTGTACATCATGTGATATAGAACTTTTACTTGATTGGAGGAAACGGAGATTTGAATTTTCATCTGTCATATGGAGCCCTTGTGTGTATGTAGCTTCAGTACACTTTCAGCATATGTTTTGTCTCTTTTCTCTGGCCTTTCTAAGAAGATATTTGTGTGCCATTGCAGATGTTCAAAGATGAGTCGAACGGTATTGTGTGCTACTACAACGAGAAGGGTGAACTCACCTGCGAGGGTTGGGATGAGGGTCCCCACTTCCAGCCTGAGGTTTCGCAATACAACCCAAGGTGACCTACATTTCTCCTTTAATGTGAAGGTTATTCTCATGGGTTTTCTAGATTTCTAAGAACTGAAGCTACTATGAAAAAGTTGAGGTTGTATCTGTGAGCACAGATGTCGTTTGTGGTTTGCACGATCGCACTGGCTTTGCATCGCGGTTCTTTTCTGGACATGTTGTGGTATTCTTCTTTTTGTGCAATTCACTGATATTTTCTCTATTTCTGAAGACGGAGGAGGATGACTCCTCGTGCTATGCAAATAAGAGGATCTGGGGACACAGTCCGCTTCAAAGCTGTTGCCGGGAGAATGAGGGAGACACTTCGAGAAGGAGTGGCAGATGAGAGTCTGAATTGCTCAGAGTTGTAGATCCTCGAGTGTGTTCAGTTCTACTAGAAAATATGCCCTTTTTGGGACGACTACTGGTAAGGTTGCTGGCTCCAAATTTGTTGGAGTTGAAAGGAGATTATCACTCACAAGGTGAGGTAGGTGAGATAGCATTGAACAGTCATCATGTACACTTGATGGCTGTCAGACCCACGATGGTACATACTGTGTATATGTGAGCCTCATAGGTGCCAAATGTAGTTGCCGTAATTGCATATTTCGTCAGGTTGTTTTGGACCTGGCGAGTCTATGCAATGTAAGTATTTCTGATATATAAATTTTACATCTATTGTGTTTGAAATTTATGGATTCTCTTAAACAGCTGTGGAGGGCAGCTGCTGAGTGCTCTTCAGAGAATGGTAATGGATTCTGTGGACATCAATCTTGCCGAATCAATATAGGTAGTGATGTGAGGTGAACATATTTTAATAGGCTCCACCTATGAATTTGAATGTGAACCAATCGTACCCAATTCTGAGTAGTCAATTTTGGCAATGTTAGCAACAAATTTCATACCTTACCGTTTCCTTTGAATTGTACATGGTCCTGCTTGTGATTGGTATGGTGTTCAAGGCAATCTATCCAGCGGCTCTTAGATTCCACTGCTTTTGAGGCTTGCTCTGGTGTACTTGGGTCTCCTTCAAGTTGATCTTGACAACTTGTGTTTAGGACTTGAAAGATGATACCAGCAGTTCACAAGAGAATGGGGTCCCAATATGAATATAAGACTGTTCTTTTAAAAATTGGTGGCACTACAGGTGGAGAAAAAACCCAGTGTCCTATTTAGTCGTTGGCTTGAATAATCATGCGAGTCATATGGAGGAAGCATCACTTGTGTGTGAGCTTGAATTGAATTGTAAATAGTTACTTCTTGGGGGACGGGAAAATGGATCTGGAGTAGGTTAGTCACAACACCACTTAGATGCTTGAGAATTGAAAGTACGTTAGTCACCCATCCCAGCACTTGAATGCTTGTGAATGGAAGGTGGTAACATTAAGGAGCAACCATCTTCAGGGTTGCGCGACAACCACAAAATTGTGTCCATGTGGCCCATTGTGGCAACTTGAATCGATTTGTTGCTTGGATTTGCCTGATCCAGTGCACTCCAAGGCATTAATATAGTTTAAATTATTTGTAGGCGGAAAAAGTGTCAAAGGAGCTGAAACAACCATATAAAGCCTCATGGGCACTTTTAAGGTAGAAATACCATAACCCGTGAAAATAAGGTGATTGGCATTGAAGATCTGGTCTGACAATCATGAGATAATTTTCCAAGATAGACGAGAAGGATTCATGAAAAATGCAAGTTGTTTCATATTTTTCTGCCCTATACCAAAAAATGCTACAATTTTTCAAAGTGAAAAGTTCTCCAACCCCCTACTCGTTCACTAGATTCTCCCTACACTGAACACGGTAATTCGCATTTCCATACAGAACATCGCCTAAATCGATTACCTCATCAGTACATTAACACTTGACTCCCATTGGCTACACTAAGTGTACACACATTAAAGTTGCCGCCGAGCCATGATTGGTTTTGGAATGGCACTTCACCATAATGACGGCGGTCTAGTGCACGGCTAGAGGGTGGTTAACATGTTATGGTATTTCTACCTTAATTTCTAACATGTTGATCGATTTCAATCATGAACTTTAGAAATTGTGTCTGTAGAGAAAACTGGCCCATTTGATGTATGGAGACCATGTTGGAGGGTGTGGCAAGAAGCTACCTTTAACCCCTAAGTGCCCAAGCCTTTTGGAATGCACTTTTCCTAAGAAATATGTGCATGGCTTTAATACAATCCCCAATGGAGGAATTTGTCTTTTATCCAAAATCTAACCGTATAGATGTTTAAAGAACTTGTTTATTAGTATGCATACCAATTCTGAGACCGAGATTGCATAAGAGTTGTGAGATACAAACAAGAGAAATGTATACATTGTTTTTTTTGTATGCCGCCCCTCCCCACAATGTTGGTATGATTTGCTCATAAGTGTTTTTAGGAGTTTGAGGTGACATGAACAACTCCAACATGTGAAAGAATACGAAAATGTGATTCCAAAGACCCTATGTATGCATATAGAGCTATCCCAATCATTTCGCAATCCTCCTTGCAATTCTTGAAATGCATTTTCTTTATTTACACTTGACGATTTGATATTGCAAATTACTTCACATTGGTAATTGTGAATACTAATATTCGACGGTCAAAAATATGGAATTTTTTTACTCTTTCCACTACGACACTTTTCAAAAGAAATGAATAATGAGCTCTTTGGATGTCAAAAACAAGTACAATAGTCCAATTAGCTGAAACATTGAGGAAATAGTAAAGCACTTTCTCCACCCATTCCCTACATCAGGGACATATATGCCTTTGCGACCCTCTCTAAAATCGAATATTTACTCTTTTTGGTCAAAAATGCCTCAATCCAAAAGTTGCCCTTCCATACTGCCTGCCAAAAAAATTTACGCGGTCAAAACTGCCCACACACAAACGAGCCGAAATTTTTGGTCAACCATATATGGTTGCTCGGGCACTTAGGGGTTAAAGAACAATGGCATATTCATCTCAACTTAGTCTCACTTTACTAAATTGAGTTTTTAGGGCTAATTTCGGGGTCCAATATGATTTTAAAGTGAATATTTTTGGATCGTTGGCTAAGAATTACTTAGGGATAAGAGATATCATAATAATTAATCTTACTATTATGTTATTGTTACATTTATAATTTTTTTTGAATATTCTTCTTCTTCTTCTTCTTCATTATGAGTGTATATTCAAAACCATACATGTACAAGAGTTATCAAATGTTACCACAACTTGGTATAATTACATACATCTACTAATAAACACATTTAGAACATGATGGGCACACCTTTGTAGTTCAAGATTTCAATTGACTTTGCTTGTAGTAGGGTGAAAACCCACCATTCTAGATCACTTTTTATGTTTTCCAATACCATATTTCAAGCCAAATCAACTTCAATAGAGTTGATTTTCCCATGCTTAAATACAACTTGTTTGCAATTTTGCCTACTTAATAGCTGACCTTACTTAGAAGACACAAAGCTTTAGGTCATGTGTGCCAAAATTTATGTTACAAACATGGGCAAATCGAAAGAAATGTATAGAGACACATTTGATACCAATAGTTGCTATGTATTCCATCAAAGACACCTCTAGTCTATTCACTTTACTTGCCTTCCATGGATTATCATATGGAATTACATAGTGTTGTAACTTCTTACAAAAGGTGATATATATATATATATATATATATATAAAACCTTAAATGATCTATTTCTCTAATCGCACATGTACAAATTTGCAAAAAAACTTATAATACTATGTAACTCCAACTGGTAGACTAAATTGAAATAAAAGCTCTACAAACTAATAACTATTCACTAAAAATGTTGTTGGTTGACATGCGATTAGTTTCAAGAATCAAGCTAGATTTTGACTATGACCAATATAATGGTTGTGAATAATCTACAAATAGAAGACTCACATCAAGATACGTGGCCCCATTATGGACACTTTCAACTCCACGAACATTCTTGAGCATTGGATTGGATCTGTAGGACTTGTCTCATCCAGTTAGGAATTGCGATTCACATAGATTGTCATGTTTAAGGTTTAGAATTAGTGTGGCCTTACAAAAGTTATGAGAGCATAAACTACAAATTCTCTTACTCTTTAAGTAATCTCATATGCCCTCCTAGAATGGTCAAATGTATTTTGAGCACTTGGTGTAATGTAGTTGTAACACGTTTTTTTGGGTTACTATATAGAAGCCTTGCACTTGCCATGCACCACTCAAATCCTAATGTCCAATACCTTACATGTTGTCGATTGTCGACAAAACTATTGATTACTTAAGAGGCTTGGATTTTGTGGGACTCACTCACTTGCAAAGTGGTGCAACTAATTTGACACTAAGTAATCGGTGTGCTATTTGAAAGGCTTTTTGGTAGGCATGGGAGGTGTTTGTAAACTTTGTCCCCAAGACTCCGCTCAAATTTCTTATACGAAAAGTTTTGTTACACTTGCACTAATATGTGGAATTAGGTTGACCCCTTGGGGGGTTCACTCCCTCTTATATTTTGCATACACGTGCGTTTGGGACCTATTTATTGGGGGGGGGGGGGTTATTTACCATGCAGAAAAGTTATAAGGTGATGGTATTTTACATGTAAACATGTTTCATTATTTTAAAATCCCCTATTTTACATGTACATTTTTTACAAAATTTATCTACAATGAATATATTGGACCCTATTTTTATCGCACGTTGTTCTACGATTTTCGCCAGTGAACCCCCCGAGGTTGACCCATGCTAATTTATTGACATTTGGCACACTATTCTGAATGTTTGTCTATCATGGTAACAAAATAGATGGAAGTTTGATTTTAGTGCAGTTCTTATACAATTGAATGAACAAAAGTACTATTTTTTGTGATATTGTTTTAACCCGAGGTAGTTTGCATGAGTGTAGAGTCAACCTCATTGCACATATCGGTGTCGACATACCTTATACCCTAAATAGGATCTGTTCCACCTAATTTTATAGAATTAAATAGAGATTTTTGAAACTCTGGGGATTGGTAATTGAATCTCAATTTGTATTCTACAATCTCATGAGAAAAGTTTGTTTTTATTTGGATATATCTTACACTCCAAAGAAGTTCATATGTGTTCGTTCATGAAGCAATATTTGAAATTGAATGTTCATTTTATGGGGAATATCAAAAGAATTGTGGTTGTTTATGGGGGAATATCTCAAATGACAATGCCGTTTTTTTTTCTCCTTTCAATTAACTCCTTTGGGGTAATAAGCTCAAATGGTCAAACACTTATAGTACATCCTAGAGGTAATGGGATTAATGTTCCTTTCTCTACACATATTTTACTTAGTGGTCAATATGGGTCATCCCAAGCAAAAGACATAGGGTGTTTGAGCAAAACTTTGGAGTGAAAACAAAGTATATTTCTATTGAGGGTCCACTCTTGGAGTTAGAAATGAATTTGGTCGAGTCAAGCATAAAAAAATAATTATTGAATAACCACGACAAAGTGGTATTGGGTTGTAATAAACCACTTATTTTTCAACATTTCTTATAGTGACATGACAATGGTATTGAGTTCTAATGGATTACAACTACCACTTATTCTTTGTGCTTTAAAGAACTCAATTTGGATATTTATTTTCACATAAGAAATATCAACATTACATTTGTTGAAGGGTTTTGAGTATGATCATGTTATATTTTTAAAATTTTTTAATCCAAAAGCACACATGTTTAGTAAATTATGGTATGTGGCCATATGGGCCCTTTGACCTTTACGTTAAATTTAGGGTGTAGGATGGGATTGGAAATTGGAAATGGACTCATCCGGTTACAATTGCAAAATCATAAAGATTGGCATTCTAAGTTTCAACTTGAAAGTTGTGGTGCAAAAATTATAAGGGGTCAATAGTTTTTTTTTGTTCTTTTTAATAAATGATCACATAGGCCTTATTAATTTTGTTAAGTATCGAACCTAAGAGGATTTATAGAACCTAAATACTTGTTGTAACACATGTCTTTTTGATGCCCAATATGGACTATATACATTGCCAATTATTATTCAAATATATATATTTGATGAAGAATAATGAGTACGTAAGACTCACTTATTAGAAGTTAGAATATGGACTTTAATTCCCATCCTTCTTACATTCAATTGGAATCATTATCATTTAGATTCAAGTTATTTATTGCATTAATTTTGTTTTTGAAAACCAAAAGTGGTGAAGAGAGTTGAAGGGTTAGGTTTACTCTAGACCCCAACATCTCAAAATTGAAGTCACCGACGTTTACAATGAAGCTATTTTTGTTACATAGTTAATTGTTAACATGAATTTTGCAAAGCTCCCCATGAGTAGATGGTAGTGATATAGCATGTGCTTTGTAGCCCAATTGCATATGTCTTTATCTACTTCAAGTCCCGTGATGCCACAAAATTCAATTTCAAAAAAAGGAGGCGGTGGCACAAATTAGGGGGTCGGTTGCGAAAATTAGAAAGACATGAGTTAAAATCTATTCTTAAGAGTTATAGTTTACTAACGCCAAAATACAAAACATCTAGTAATTCCAAAATTTCAATCATTTGTAACAAAGTAATCTAGACAATGCTTGAAGTTTTATTATTATTATTATTATTGTTATTTCAAATGTAATATAGAGTTAATGAATGTTCGTGACTCACACCATTCACTACAAGGAAATGGGTGTATAATTGACAAAAATGTGACACTAAAATGTCCGAAGTGACAAAATCAGCTCAAAGCTATGAGTTTTTGTCAATTCGGACATTATTCAAAATTTGTGTCAATTTTCTGTCATCAGATTTATATATTTCACGTTTAACTTATTCCCTTCACCTGAGCATGTGTCTCATATTTATTAACAACAAAAGGTGTTACAAAAGGTTTTTAAGTATTGTAATTACTAGTATAAGTAATTAATATAAATAATGTATTTACTATAAATAATGTAATAACTAATTTAATTAATTAATGTAAATACTGAAATTACCAATTTAAGTAAATACTGAAATTACCCTTTTGAGTAAATACTGAAATTACCAATTTAAGTAAATGGAGAAATTACCAATTTAAGTAAATACTGAAATTTGCTAATTTAGGTAAATACTGAAATTTGCTAATTTAAGTAAATATTGAAATTTGCTAATTTAGGTAAATACTGGAATTTGCTAATTTAAGTAAATATTGAAATTTTCTAATTTAGGTAAATACTGGAATTTGCTAATTTAAGTAAATATTGAAATTTTCTAATTTAGGTAAATACTGAAATTTTCTATTTTCAGTAAAATACTGAAATTATTGTAATTAATGTAGTTAAAATAATTACAATAATTACTGTAATAATGTTTAGGAGTATTTTTGTAAATTGTTTTTAATACAAATACAATACGTACTAATTAAAAACAGTAAATACATTAATTCTATGCTTGTGTTTACTTTCACTAATTAAAAAATATATATACATAAGTTTATAAGTCTTAGGGCTTCTTCATACAAAACTCTTACATACTTGGCCTATGTCATGTAATGAGCGGTGGCTTAGTGGCTAAGGCCTTCACACTGTAGCCAAGAGGTTCAAGGTTCGATCCCCTTGACCCTTCACCCTTGGCTTCGCCTAGGGTAGGTAGGTGGCTTTGTCCATTTGCCTATGTTAGGTGAGGTGGCCCTTCGCCCTTAGACCTATGTGAGTAGGCCACGAATGCGAGGGTGGATTACTAATTTAGGATTTTTTATTAGTATAACTTGGACATTAAACCACATCACCATGGGTAAATGACGAGGTAGAGAGAATCCAACATGGCAAGGGGGCCGGAGTAAATGGAATCCTACGTGTATAATTGTCCCAGATGACAAAGAAATTCACAGAACTCTGTTAATTGTATGACCGAATCAAGGTGCCCTATATGACACCCAAATTAACAGAATTTCGTCACATTTTTGTCAAATAGGTCATATAAACTCTTGTAGTGATTGGTTGCAAGTCACACATAATAACTTCTTTCTTGGAATCAATGCAAGTTACATTAAAAGTCACAAATGTAACATCACCACATGTGGCCCATTCAGAGTCCCTTTATGTTTAATTTGCAATGTCAATTGCCTTTGGAAATGTTTTCAAGACCGCCAACATGTCAACATTCCTTAGAGTGACACGCCAAGAATATGATGGGATGAGCAACGACTCATTCTAACACTTTGTGCTTTAAAGGTACCAACTTTTGAGTTCCATTCCAAAAGAAGATATGGCACCTAATAATTATCCTCACCTTGAGGTCCTCATAGGAGTGGCTTTGGCAAGTGAGATTGAGAGCTCATCTATACTAAGTTGAGCACCCCAACCGAGCTTGGGAGGTGTAGTGACAAAAAACTAGTTTCTATAATATGGACTCACACTTATTCTATGGGATTTTGCTTGACTAGTTATATGACTGTTTTATGTAAAGGAAAAGTTTATTACTTCTACTACTTTTCTTAAGTATAAAAATTGAAGTAGTTCTATGAGTATTGATTCCACTACCTAGGTGTCGCAATTTTTCTCACGTGATCATGAGCATATCATTTCTCACATAGTCGCATGGCTATTTTGGTATCATAGAAGTTTGGGCATGGACGTCTTTACAAAGGCAAGAGTGACATCTCTATCACATGCGCATCAACACATCGTCCTTCATGGTAACAAAAGTAGTAGTCCATTCCATTTTGAAAAGTGGATAAATGAATTGTTGTTTGAATAATTAGATGAATGTCACTTTGGTTACACATGCAATTAAGATAAGGGTGAAAACATGATGAAACGAAGTATCTAACAATGCTTGAAGACGTATAAGATGTATAGATGGACCTTTTTAATTTCAACGATATGTCATTATATATTTGTTTTTGTTTAAAACGTGGCAATGGTTCTTTGAATGAACAACTTTGGATTATAAGGGGTTTGGGACATCTCCACCTTCCATTTACAAAGTTCTTCCATAGATTCTTGGCTAAGAAACATGTAGAATTACATCAAATCAAAATGCCAATAATAATTAGTATTATTATTGTGGAAAGACAAGGGAGACCCATATCTCCTATTATAAACCGCCTTAAAAGTAAGTATACATATATATATCCTTTATAACTAAAGATGCTAGCACACTTTATGTATATGAAATGACAAACAACAATATTTTAGGTTGTTTACATTCACTGATACTCGTCAAAACTCTCATGAGGTGGTCGGTTGTAGATTCGTTATACTGTACACCAATGCTCACTTAGTGTTTCCTCACAACACCCCCAATGAACTACACAAATTCCACATAACATTCATATTCAGCCCCAACGGAGGCATCAACGAGCCATCGACTTGCTCATAAGAACTCAATTCAACCCAATGGGATGCAACAGGATGCATCGCCACTACTCTAGTTGCTCAATTGTGTTTGGCCATCACAAGCAGTCGTCAATGTATCATTATCCTCATCACCAATCCACTTTAGTTACGGTTATCTACGTTTGGGGTTGAAAATTACATTCTTCTTCTTAGAATATACAAAACCATATGTACCAAAGACTTCTTATTCGTACCATCTAACCATAAACACATTCAAAACATGATACACTTGTCTACGTCTGGGTGTCAACCGACTTTGCTTGCAATAGGGCAGAAAACACACCACTCTCAAGTTGTGCTCCTGAAAAGCAAATGATTGGAATCCCCTAAAATATCTTATGTGAAATTATTGGTGTTGACTCGAATCCATTACTTTTGAAGCACATGCGCATTGAATTCCTAACATGCCCTACCCAAAAGCCTTGTAAAATCTACGAGCTCCCTATGAATTTTAAGGCTCTTACTATTTCATGTCTTTTGAATGATGATTTTTATCCACCACCCGAGTGGACTCACGACCTCCACTTGATATGCCGTTTTGGCTCCATGATGTCTACGAAAACTCATTCATTGTGGATGAAGGAATTCTATTAAGAAGAAGGCCTCTATAGAATGAGGGTTGGTCCATTTCAATATCCAACTAGACCACTCTAGATTACTTTTGAGGTTTCTAATACCCTATTGAGGAGATGACTTGTTCCATTTTGACGTGCTCAATAGATGTGTTTATATCTAGACACCACAAAGCTCTAGGCCATGTGTGCCAAGATTTTGATTGCAAACATGGACGAATGGAAAGAATGCAAAGAAGCATACTTGAAACCTATGGTAACTACATAATCCATCGATCACCTAGCATGGATGAACGTTTGGAATTACGGAATGGTATAACTTCTTACAAATGTTAGAAGAGTGTAATATTTTAGCATGGAAGTTTATATTAGGCTCTATAAAGTGCGCATTATCTATTTCTACAACTGTACACATACAAAATGCATAAAAATTTATAACACCATGTAGGTCCACACTACTTGAAATAAAAAATTGTATCAAATAATAAATAATCATTAAAATAATGTTTCGTTGGCATATGATCAATTGTAAAAGTCAAGCTAGATTTTCATTGTAACCAATAACCTAATGGTCGCAAGTGATCCACAAATGGAAGACTCACACCAAAGTATGTGGCCCTATTGTGGGCACTTCCAACTCCACGAACAATTTTTGAGTGTTGGATCGTATCGCTTGGCTGTTGTCGATTTAGGGAGACTCACTTACTTGCGGAGCATTCGAATCGATACTCTTGGTGTCGACAATTAAAGAAGCTTTTTGTTCGGCATGGGGTGGCGGCCACAAATTTTGCTGTCAATTTTCGACAAAACCGTTGAGGACTTAAGAGGCGTAGAGTTGAGGCACTCATCACCGATCACTTAAGAGATTTTGTGCTAGGTTTGGAGAAGTATAAGGTGGTGCAAAGAATTTCCCATGTAGGAAGATAGAAATCAAGAGGAATGGGGTCCGAAATGACCTTAAACTACCGGATGATGGTGGAGAGATACCCAAATCTCAAGGAAGAGGTTGGCGGTTTGAATCCCGGTTGTGAAATCTCCTCTCTACTTGATGGAAATCTTGCCAGGTGGTCAATTGCCTCCTGTGCTTTGGCGTTGGCCTGTCGGCCTTCTATCTCAAAAAAGAAAAAGGAAAAAAAAGAGGAATGTAAACTTTTCTTGTAATTTTACTCCTTGAATGGAATCAATGTGGATTTCTGAAGCTAGAAGTTGCCTCAAACACATTACCAATATCTAGAGCCTACCATAACCGCTCATTGAAACTGTTCATTCCTCCTCACTTTAGCACTCAAAACCAGGACATGTGTCATGGCACTATATGTCATGTGACTGACTTTTAACCTAATTGAAAGTCAGTCCTAGCCTGATTGAAATTACAATACCCTATAATTTTTGTTGATGGGTCTTGATTGGGAATAGGCGCCTCTCCTACAGGTTTTTGTGGGTCTCGACTCAGATGCAAAGTGGTGCATAGTAAATTTGACACTATCGGCGTTGACAGCTGAAAGGCCTTATGGTCCATATGGGAGGCTGTCACTAAATTTGCTGTCAATTTTCGGCAAAATATGCTTAAATTTTGAGGGACGCAGTTGCTTGTAGCTCTATGGATGTATCCAATTTGATACTACAGTAATCTCCCCCTTAAGTACGCATCCCAGTGAAGTGCGCAAATTAGGGTTCGTACTTTATTGTTTGAACATGTCATGCGGAGTCATTTGTTGCGGATGCATGAATTCATTGATTGAAATTCAATATCAATCTGTTAAGGTTTCGATGAAACGTCCCAAACAGTCGTCGCAGTTCATCATATGTTTGTTCAACATCTGTTTGAACATCGGAGCAAAGAAATTGGTCGTCAATGTCAAGGACAATGTTGTGTAGAACTTCAAAGCCTTTGAAGTCAATAGCACTTTCAGATTCAACAAATGTCTCAATAGGTTGGATTTCGTTGCAGTATGTTCTCCTGATCGTCCCAGACTTTCTGGATGGCACCTTCACTGACTTCATACTCCCGTCCTAATGTCCGCTTGCTTGGTGCGTTCAGCTTTCTCAACTTTGCAATAATTTCACATCGTTGGGCTTCGGTGAAGTGGGTTGGCTCAGGTTTCATCTGTTTCCCGTTGCGATTCTTCGAATCAAAGGGTCTAGAAAATGATATGAGTAAAGTACGCACCTGCCAACTAAGTGCGCACCAACGACTTTGGTTCAAAGTGCGTACTTAAGTGGGAGATTACTGTATCAGTGTTGGTAGTTGAAAGGCTTTAGGGTCAGCATGGGAGGTGGTCGAAAATTTTGCATGGGCAGGGTCACAATTGTAAACAAATCCAAGCCACTAATTCACATACCTAAAATCTCCACGTGCATGGCACTACAATCGCCAAGATCACTACACCAATTACCCCAATTAGTGTGTGCTACTATTTGGAATTATGCGGTGCTATAACTATTTAACGAGAATGTAATTTTTTTACTGAAAATTTTGATTTATGTTTTATAATGTCCAAACAACCTATTGAACTTTCGTTAGTGAAAATTGAACTCCTGAGGGAGACATTATTGCACTACAAAATTCGGAATTCGTAACACACACTAATCGGCATAATGAGTGTAGACTAAGAGCCATATTGACATTGTGACACTAAGTTTTCGCAATCCGAATGATCTCGAAAAGCTGCAACTATCATCAACTCGTTACTCCATACATAATTTCTTGTGATTAACAAATGGGAATCCCACAAATTGTGAAATGAAGTTTGAGATTTGAAGTTGAGAAGATGCAAAAGTTCTAGGAGGTGAAGGTGGTGACTCTTTTTTCTTTTTGAGTGATTGCATAGTTCCTCCCCATTTTGATCATGATTGAAATTAGAATGCCGGATGATGGAAATCGAACATTTAGTTCAATCTCATCGATCAAGTCAACTTTCCCAATTGCTAAAGGGGGGGGGGGGGGTCCACTATTGGAGGTTAAATAAATTTGGTTGAGTCACGCATAGACATTTTATTTTCAATAACCATGTCACTTCCATTAAAAGACACTAACACTACCATCAAAAGGGCACCATTGAGAATCTCACATTTCGTGCAAAAGCTGTGCTTTTTCTCACAGGGAGGTCACTCCATTGTCAAGTTGAACACCACGTGCAAACAAAGTTTGCTACCCCTCTATTACATGCCATAAATAATTTTAAAATTTATGCTATTTTTTCTACACATACATAACCATTGATAGTATCTTTTGTACATTTTTTTGAAATTTTTAGTCATCTTCATTTTTGTAGTAACTTTTTAAGTTCAATTCTGCGTCATTCTAGTTAGAAACAATATGTTTTATATATGAAAAAAAATCAGCAAATTCAGTTACCTCTTTTTACTATGTATTAGGTACCGTGTATATCTACTCGTGAAAAAAATTGATAAAAAATTGATCCATTTTGGTGATGCTTTATGTGAAAAGTAGGATTTTTTACATGTAAAGTATTCGCACGTGGTTGTTCAACTTTACAATGGAGTGACCTCCCCGTGCCTTTTCTTTATTGTGTCGAGCTCAAATCTCAATGTCCATGTTAATGAGGTCCACTAGTATTTCAACATTGTTCATGGTGACACGGCCAATGGTGTTGGGTTGATCGATATGGGCAACAACTCACACCTACTCTTTTGTGCTTTAGAAGTACACACTTTGGGGGTTTCATTATCATAGAAGAGAAGACGAAGTTGCATTTGTTGAAGGGATGTGATCATGGTCATCTTACGTGAATGTGATTCTCCAATCTCCATGGGGGCAAGAATACCACCAACTAGAATCTCAAATCGTCAATTTATATTTGAGAATCGAAGTTGGAAAAATGCAAAAACTTATAGGAGGTAAAAGTGATGATTCTCATTCTCTTTAAGTGATCACATAGTTCCTCTCATTTGTGCTAACGACTAAAATTAGAATGGATAATTTAAATTGAGCACATAGTCCAATCTTATCGTCGAGTTTACATTCCGTCACGGATAGATCACTCTAAGGCATTTTTGTGCACCACGTGCGGCTGGGTTTTTTTTTGTTTTGGGGTTATTTACCTTCAAGGGCTGAATTAAAGCCTCCCTATAATTACTTAAATTTCAAAAATGGCCCATTTGTTTGCACCCTTCCATTACTTATATTGTCCAAGTCACTGCAATTTTTTGTACTCTATATTCCTTTTAAGTAATAAAAGCTAATCTACTTCCTAACGCAATTGACGAGTGTTGAGGGAAAGCATGGAAACAAAGAAGGGTGCAAACAATAATACCATACTAAACATACCTTCTAGGATCCTTATCTTCAGCTCCTATATTAATTTTACAAAAAATAATGGCCCACGTTTTATGTCCATCTAACTTACTTATAATGGGATTGTCTACATTTAATGGCCCCTTCATTATTTGGAATTCCTTTATAATTTTTATTTCAAATGATTTTAATCCTCTCTATATTATGCCGCACGTTGTTTTTAAAATGCACTAAGTGATCTACCCGTGCAGTCCGTAAACAAGCAAGGCCAGGGAAGGGGCATCAATGTAGCCCGTACAGTACCATGTGGGTGTGAAAAATGGTATTTGATAAGGATTTGGCTTACAAAGTTGACAGGTTTCATCCCACCCATTTTTGTAAAAATCTAGTAGGATAATAAGAAACTATTGGGGAGAGGTAGTTGTACCCTAAAATTTCTCGATTTTAAGACACCCTCAAATTTCTCATTTTTTTTGGGTTTCATCCATATGTACCTTATATCTTAAAGGAATTCATATGTGTTCATCTATGCTCATTTTTCATCCACTGTGTCATATTCAATAACTTAGATCATGAAAGAATGATTTATGAATGTATATATACAAGGAACGCCTATTATATTATGATTTTCCCCATTCAATTATGTTTTGTGTACATTGTTTAGACTATTTACTCTAGGATTTTGAATCTTTGTGTACATAAATGAGACTAGTATGTAGCCTAAGATTTGTATTTGTAGTCCTTTCTTTTGTCATGGACATTTGGTACATGGGACCTACTCTCTACTATGAAAGAGAAGTATGCCCCCTCGTGAGATTGTACAATACACTACACATATTATAGAATTTTCTTGATTGCAATGAACATGTTTATGTTTCATGAAGAATTGGATGATAAATCCTAAATGTTTGAGACATCCATTTCAAGAATTTCAAATTGACAAATTTCAACCAACATGGTGGTGCAAGGGAACAAATTTGATGAACTCCATACACCATAATTTGAAATTGAATTTCCACTACATCCAATTCACTTTATATGCCACATGTCCATTTCTATACAATTGCAATTACATAGTAGAGCATATCATTCTAGAGTTGCATTCAATAGCTTCCATGATATCTCCAAATAACTAAACAATAAAAAAATATCTACCATCCTAAATTAATTACCCCTGTCCTCCCACTCACACAACCCTCATGGTTAATGGTTCAAGGTATGTGGGTGTTATTTGGTTTGTTTTTCATGTTCTCCAACCTCTACCAATAAGATTTCCATAATAAAGCTTGTGTTGTATTTTCAAATCTACGATGAAACATATGTAAAAATCGGATCTTCCTTGATTTAGTTATAGTTATCAGAAGTGCATGTTTGTTGACTTCTGAACTGGATACACAAGCCCTCCCAATTATGTACACTATTGAGTGTAGAGTAGTTATTAATATTTGGAAGATGTAGGCCAACCTCTTTTAAACATGTGACTTCATGGTGTTTGCTCTTTGATCCTCACCAAACCACATACCAAGCAAATCTAGGGGGTTTGATTAAGAAAACGAGCCACATGAGACCCATTTTACCATAGTATTTTCCGACAACTGAGGTAGTTCACCTAACACCAACACACGTATGCCCTCCCAAATGAATATGAAAGGGCCTCGTTTAGAACGCAAATATAAGACTTCTAAGAATCTCTTATTCATATAAAGTCTCATAAATGAAAGATCCTTGAGGTCCTAGATTTACATTCTAAAACGAAGTCCCACCTTTCTTTTGCATGGTCATAGGTTTGGTGTTGGTGTTGTGTTAAGCTTCCTTGGTGTAATTAAACTAGGTGCATGCAAAACTACATGTCTACTTATCAAATTTGTTTATAGCCCATAGATGTAGGCCTACTCGTAGAGGTAAGTTCAATTTTGTGGACGACATGTGACATTGACATATGAAGTTGCCCATCGGGTCTAATCCAATTACTCATCTTAAACGGACACCTATATTTGAGTGGTATATGATGAGGTGTGGATCTAATAACACACACCAAAAACACATGTTTAAAAACAAATTGAACTGCGTGCTCAAATTTTGTTAGCCATTCTAGGCTCAACACTCAACATATTTGAAGGGACCTAGATGATCATTTCACGAGAGAGAGAACCTTCACTCTCTCAATGATTAAAATATCCATATGAACTCCAAAAACTATGGGGAAAATGGCTATATGCACAATTTGGATTTGCTAATCATCTTGCACTATTCCGTGTTTCTTATTCTAGATGAGAAGTAACATTGCTAAACCTCATCCTCCCTCACTCTAGGCAAAAAAATAATACAACCAAGCGCTGAGAATAAACATGTTGTAGTTCTAAAAACCGATAGCCTAGATTTTAGTGCTATGTAATGAAAGGAAAATGGCATTGTTCAAATTCCCTCAAAGATTAGACGCAACAAATTTTGCCCGACCTCCATCACAAGAGCAAGTCCATTAGACACACATGAGGGAGTAGTGGACAACCCCCTTGCGAGATGAGATAGACAAAAAGAAAGGCACACTTTGCCCTTGAGATCGATGGTGTGGATTAATAGAACTTTGGCACGGGAGTTTTTTCAATAGGTCACCCTCATGCCACCTCAAGCCACTTGGATAAATCGACCATCCTAAGGATGAGTTTCCATGTAGGCCGCTCGTCCACTAGATTCTAGATAATAGTGGGCCGGAGGTGTTTGCATGTAGTTCGACACAAGCTGTCATCCAACCACATTTTGGCTGTTCGTTAGAATATGAAAGGCCATGAACATGGGCTGCTAGAGTTCCATGCACGCACTTAAGAATCTTTAACCTACAAATGCCGGTCATTGAAGGATTAGGACCGGTTGAAGACTCAAGTGAACCAATGTCGGTTTAGAACTTCATACTTGGTAACCATCAGGAGGAGATTAGTGGGTGGACCCATATTTGAGAAGATGGGAGTAGCTAGTTGGCATATACAAACCTTACCCCACCAGATTCCTTCTACATTTGGACAAGTTTGTCCTTATTCACATTAGAATCTGGTGGGCCTGAGACCTACATAAAAACTCACCCTAAGACAAAGTTCTAAGGTATCTTAAGAAGATATCCCCTATGTTAGTTTTGATAATGATTCAAAATTGTCCTCTTTTTAGAGGGCCATGTATTGATTTAAACATTGCTAACCCTTAGAGATGTCCGTATCTTACTTAAAAGATTAGTCTAATTTCTAGCTCTATTCCTCGTTGAATACTCTATATTTTAACTCATGTGGTTTCTAATACTTATGGATAGTGGACCTCACGAGGGATTTGTGGCAACCATACTTGAAAGTCCTCTGTTTGAACCAAAAACACAAATTTGCAGTCGTTTAGCGACTGCAAATCAAGTTGGTCAAAAGAATTGCAACCGATTTTGGCTTTGGTTCTTTTTGGCATAATTTTCTTAAAGTGTTCGCACAAACTAGCTCCCACTACAAAAATGTCTTTGCAACCAACATAAATGTTATTTGAAGTCTACATGTCATGATGCGGTTGGTCAACTTATAAATCCACATCAATGCACTTGGACTTTTGAGTCCAATCCACAAAGTGGATGAAAGAAGAAAGATGCAAGATGAAAATCTCCACCCTAAACCCCAAATTTAATATTCCATAATTGAATATTTACAATGTAAAGATTGCAATCCCTCAAGCATACATATATTTGTGCGCCTAGGTCTAAGAGCACAATCAATGAAGGTGTGCCCACAATAATAACCTTTCCGGGATTTTGCTATGTTACTTCACTTGTAATACATACTTCTATCAATAAGTATATATATCACCTTTCACATATAAACCTATTTGTGTTGCACTTGTACAACACCACATCCTTTTATACCATTGCTTACCTCTAGATGATACCTCGATATTGATTCACACTTAATACAAAACTTGTGTAACTATTTGAAGTTTTGGATTGTCTTAACCAACATATAGAAAACATAGGAGCTCCTTCACATAGCATTACTTTAGTGCTTACTATTTATTCAAATGGTCCTCGAAATATAACAGTTGGATGCTCGGAAAGCTAAGTCGGAACTTTTTGAGCTTTTCTAGCATCCGATTGTTATATTTTGAGAAACATCTGAACTAATAATAGGTGCTAAAGTAATGTTATGTAGAGTTACGTGCATGCAATTATAGTGAAATGTGGATGAATTACTCCAATCCAATCAAAGTTGTTTGCATGAAGTGGAACATTAGAGGTAAGTGTACAATCACCTCTTGTGTTGTGAACCAACATCTTTTCCCTCCTTATGATGGATTTCCCAATTTGTGGGTCTTATTCTATTTGGTGTTGTTAACGTGGGGAGCCTTAAAACACTTAAAACTAAATACGACAACCAACAAGAGCAAGGGCCAATGAGGGCCTAGGACTATAGGGAATAAGAATGATAGAATAAGGTCATGTGTGCAATCCATAGACAATCATGACAATTCAAAATATTTTCAAGGGTGCTTCATACAATCAAAGCCATTAAGATAGTTCTTTTTATGTTATCCAATAATCACATATTTAAGTTTCTTTTTGTTAATTATGTTTATATCATTGATTTTGGCATCTCTACATTTTTCTTTAAACAAATAAAAGTATTCTTGGATTCTATCAAAGCTTACTCGAACATAATATACATGAGGAAAATGGAAGACCCAAAGCATGCATGAGGTAGGATAAAAATTAAAGAACACAAAAGAATTACAAGGAAGGTTGCCATGAAGGAAATAAAAGGTAGAAGGGGAAGTGAATTTACTTGTTTTTTTTAATACTTGGTAGACTTACACTTAATTTAATTGGTTTTTCAAGGATATAGAGCACAACTAGAATAATTCCTCTTTTCCTATTTTAAAGATATTGTTAACATGGCACAAATTGGAATCAAAGATAACATAGTAGAGTCGTATGTAATAAATTATTAAGTTTCATGTTAATTACATCAAAACCCACAAACGTAACATCACCGTGGCCCATTCACAGTTCCATAGAATCTCAAGTGTCCTTCACTTTGAATTGTCAACCTCCACTGCCCTACCAATACAATTCAAGACCGCCAACATGTCAACACTTGTTAAAGTGACACGTGACTAGTATTCAATTTGGTGGGTGGGCAACAACTCCATCTAACACTTTGTGCTTTAGAGGTACCACCTTTGAGGCTCCATTTCAATATGAAATATAAAATAGACATGACTCACATTTGGTGGATGAACGATGTGATAAGATGGTATCATCTCTTTCTATTTCAAAAGTGTACGTATTTGATAGAGTAAGGCATGTGGTAAAGAACATATTTCATCATACTAGGAGTCGCGTGTTTTTTTCCATTTCAAGTTCGGCTTCTTGTGTATCATTGTTCCGCAATTAATCGCGTGTGGTAGAATTAACTTCCGCAACCATTTCATCTTCCCATAGAAAAGACGCGGTACATTCTTCAAACTACAAACTACCAAGGTTAATTAGAGATTGCAAGGAGGAAAGGTGCTTTGGCACCTTCCATGGGAGGAATTAGCCTTTCTAACTTGAGGGTTGGGATGGGGTTAGGATATGAGCACCCAATAGGTAGTCTCAATGCGAGAATCCCATGTGAAGGGCCATCGCGAGCAAGGTTGAGAGCTCGTATTTTCTAAGTGCTTGACAATGTAGTTATATTTAGAGGTGTCAATTACAATATGAGTCTCAATTTTCATAGTTTCAGTATTGTTGTAAAAAAACTAACAAATACTCAAACTAGGTTACACTATTTAGGAGAATGGACAAGTGAGGCATTAGCTATTGCCTTTCTAAAGAACTTTCGTTCAATTGTAATGACTTAGTAGGGACTAACGGCCTTTGGGTTGAAAACCTTGATAAAATGCTCAACAAGTTGACCTCCAACCTTAGAGACAATCGTATGAAGAGATCATTCTTATATTGTTTAGCTAGACTTTGTGGTAATAAATGGCGTATAACACAATGAAGAGGACTACATGTAAGCTCAAAAGCTAGGACATTTAGGCTTATTCGGCAGAGTGCATGACTTTGTCACACAAACAATCTGGTTTTGTCGCAAGAAATTGAAGTCATTGAATGAAGAAGTTTTAGCTCAGTATTGTAAGTAGAACAAAGAATGATCTTCTTGTTTAGTATTAATCTCCGACACAAAAGGAATAAGCTTGAGTTGGTGTTCGTTGCATAGGGTCAGAGAGAGAAAATTAAGAGACATTGCAACTAGGTTGAGACATTGCACACAATCGGCAACGCAAAGCCTTAGGCATAGCATTGGAACTAGGCACCTAGCACGAGAGATATCTCTATCTCTTGGCGCACCATAAGTATATCCTAGGTTTATAGATGGTCTTAAAATAGACATTGTCATGAGAATAACTATAGGGGCACGGAACTCTGATCCTGAAAGTGGTAACAACAATGATTACTTGTAGTTGACGTTTAAAACTAAACCTAGATTAAGTGGACTCTTAGATACCATGTGTGAAAAGTATGGACGCTCCAACATTCATACATTGCCTATGAATTAGCAACTACAACCTCGACAACTACACTAGGACGCCACATGTCGGTTCGATTTGTAAGGCTACTAATTCTAAGGTGCCATAACATTTCACGCATGGTTGCCCATGAGAAGGCCATAAAAATATGCTATAAAAGTATGCTAAAAGTCCAGTCATGGGTGTGTGGACCAAGGTGAGAGTGGCATATTTGTTGCAAGTGCATCAACTTGTCATCCTTTATGGTAACAAACGCAACAGTGGATGCAAAAGGAGTCATGTGGAGATGATGGGCATCTAAAGTTCCTAAAACATGCTAACAACAAGCTAGGTAGCTGAGAAGAATCCAAACTCATCTGGGTATTCATTGCACATCTATACAAGTATGTAAGTCAAGCATTTGGTGTTAAAATATGGCACCCGACATTTGTCCTCACTTTGAGATCCTCATAGGAATGACCTTCGCAAGTGAGGTTGAGAGCTCATCTATTCTAAGCTGAGATCTCAACCAAGCCTGGGAAGCATAGTGATGAGCTTGGGAAGTGTAGTGACAACATATGAGTTTGTGGTGTGGACAACTGTGTAGTTTGTACGATGGATATTTTTAGAAGTTGCTAGTATATTACCTTAGATGATTTTCTTCTCAATATATATACATTTCAGACTTTGAACATGTACGCCAGCTTTAGTAGCATGCATTTTCAGGTTACTGTCCACTTAAGCACTCATTCTTTCCCTTACTCTTCATTGTTATTAAATTGGAGATGGGACATAACATGTGCATAAAGTACAGAATGTGAAGGATCATTCAAGTTGCATCAAAGTGTTGATTTAAGTCTGTGTTTCCCATCTCAATCATTGAAAATTTATCTAATTTCTGAACTAATTCTCAAATCTCGAGACACCTACATGCTGCAGAGCTCCCATTGGCAATGAAAATCTTTACATCTCTGAAGAAGTCTGCAACAATTGTACCTTGAATCTAAATACGTTCAAACAGCGACCTATAAATTTTTCCACCATTAGCAACAGCATGGATCTCCCTTTCTGTTGACACACCAAGGGGACTTAGCAGCAACCAACCCTCAGAATCACAATGCGTTAAGTCGAGTTTATGAAGACAAGTGAAGGCAGTGTGTTCATCAAATTGGTCTCTCATGTCCCTTGCCACCTCCTCTATATCTGACTGAAGAAATACCTGCTTAAAACAACCAAAAGACTAAGGGTGGGTTAACATTAGGGTCCAAGACCAAAGAAACTCCAAAATCGAGCAATCCTATGGGTTGAGTAAAAATTTTGGACCCAAGGAGTATTCACTAGGGCCCGAGTCCAAAGTATGAGATCATGAAGTGGCGCTAATGTGGCACCACTTTTCCACCAAATATAGTCAGTCCCAACTCGAGAAACTACGCCATCCAAATTTGAGAAATCCAACTTCAAGCTTGGGTCCAATCTTGAGTGCAAAAGTAAGGTCCCTGAAGGGGGTTTTTGGACCCCAAGCTTCTTGGGCCTGAACTCTAAACTCTAAATCACATAATTTAGAGTTTAAACCGACATCATTTAATTTAAACTTAATTTAAACCGGCATCATCCACACACATGCATTTTGAATAAAGGCTTGATCTGTTTGATGTGGTTGCAGAATAACTTTCATGAATGTGGACCAAGGCAGTTTGAAGTTGGACTTCCCAAGACTTAAAGCATTGAGGTAACTCTTAGGAAATTCCCTCCAAGGACCAAACTAGGATTTTGGTTTTCTTTGAGGGACTTTGTGGATAACTCTAACTTAATGTGAATTTAATCAACTCCCACTCTTGAGAGAAGGCATGGGGGGAGCAGAGGAGAGGTGAGGAGCAAACCAAGGGAGATGTTTTCTGCCTCCTTGGTATTGATTCTCAACTGAACCTCTCCTATAGTTCATGGAAGGGTGGCTCAATCCTTGCATAGAACTTCAAACTAGAAATTGTTACAGAGAGTCAATAAGTTACAAGCAGATATGTACGTTGTGCAGAGTTTACCTGACCACCGCTAGGAAGGTACTTAATAAGTGCATCCACTAATGCCTTCTGTACTATCCGCCTCTTGCGATGCCGCTGCTTGAAATGTGGATCTGGGCACTGCATGAGAAAGAACACAAGAAATCTCAAGATTCATCATATAGAAATTGTTAAAACAAACTCAATAGATACAAATTGTTAATTTGTGTGCATCAGACTAGTAGTACTGCCCAGGTTAAGAAGCTGCTGAAATAAAATAGTACATAACCAATGACAATAATAGGTATAGGATCAGATATTAAACCTAAGGTGATACTTATGCAGAATCAGACACGAGCACAATATGAGAGCTTACAAGTATTGATACAAGCCTCAGGGGGCCAGGATACTTCGACAATATGGCATCCAGTGCGATTGTTGCGTTGGCAACCATGAAGTGTCTTGACACATTTCATCATACAACACAATACTACAAGTTAAGAAGTGTACCCACAATTTGTCTATCCCAGTATTTTGACAAAATGTAATAAAATGATTCTGCTCTATGATTTTTGAAAATGGCCAGTTTGCAGTTTTAACTAACAAAATAGATACATCAGCAAAATGAACTTGGTGATAAAAGTTCTATAAGAGATGAGTTACATGTTAGTGAGGTTGAGCTCCTCAGCCCAGATTGTTGAACGCTCTAACAACTGCAAGATACAAAAGATAGTTTGTACTGTCAACAATAGCCTACAACTATGAAGAATCATATTTGCCCCCCACCCAAGAAAAGGAGAAATGAAAAGAAGAAAAGAGAAGAAGAAAAAAGGAACACATCAGTCCATTCTGGAAAAATTCAACACAAGGTCCAACTTGAATGTGGTTGTAATGGAGGTTTCAAAACTATGAAAAACCAGTTCAGAACATCTTAGTGGCAGCTCCTTAAATCACAAATACAGTGTTAAGACTTTCCTTGTTACATTTCTTTTATAGAACATGACTGATCAAGAATTGCACAACCAGTACCTTGTCACGAATATCTATGCCCAAGAAATTAGAAGAGCCCAAGCTTCTCTTAGCCAGCACCATTAAAAGTCTGCCACTTCCTGCTAGCATGTCAGCTACAGGGAATTGATAGAGTATTGCGAGAACGCTCCACGTTATATGATGTGTGTTATGGTCACAATGTGTAAAGAAGCACTCAAACTAATGCCATTAAGACAACTACAGGCATCAGTTGTGTGATGTAGGTAAAACACAACTCCTGCAATTGTATGCATAATGTGAGATTCAACACTACCATCAACACAGAAGTTTTTGTAGATGACGGTATCTTCCTTGAACATGGATTCTGATTGTACAATGGAAATATGAAATATGTTCATAATCCTTTTAAGTATATGCAGTGACTAAAGTAATGGGTTAATTATCTTCCTACAAATTTCAGAGAGTAAGTAAAAACACACCACAACCAATATCCACATGCAGAGGTAAAGTTGGGTCTTCAAATTCTGTCTCCCAGGCTGGAGGAACGGTAGGAACCTGTAACACCATAAAACCAAATCCAACATGCCATATGATAGTACATTTAGAAATTGATGTGAGCAACAGATTTGCATTAGCATATATATAAGCTCTCAAGTTTTGTATTCAAGCAAGAGGTGAGTGTAAAAGCTGCAAGCCATCTTATGATGTCATTTCTGAAGATATGATTCTAAAACTGATGGCAAACCTTCTAAAACCAAAAGCCTTGAAAACATTTGAGCTTTGTCAGATTGTGAATATCGTGACCAATGGGTATCATCTTTGAGAACACCTCAAAATCCTGTCTCTGATGCTCGCAACATAGATCTGGTGTGATATGCTTCTGTAATTTGTTATGTACACTTTGCATCATTTACATTATCAGACTGCTTCAGTGATTTCTCAAGCAATTAACTTTGGCACAAGTTGATCATTTTTAGACTGGAATGAAGGCTGACCATAAGAGAAGCTTTGAATGGATTAACATGCTGCCTCACTCGCACTCCTCCTACCTGCAAAAAAGTGATACTGGCATCAGAAATTGAACATTACACCTATGCAGACAAAAGCCTGACCACACATAGCCATGTCCACATAGAATCAAAGTATTATGAATGGCTGCATTCAAGTCCCCGAACTAAAGCTATTGCTATGGGAAAAAATTCCGTAGGCTACACTGAGCCTGACCAACTTTGTCAGCTGCAAATGCACCATTTACTAACATTCTTCTAACAGAGCAGATTACATAGGTAGAATGTGAGAAGCTGCCAAGAATGAGTGTATGTATATTGATGGACAATACTTATATCGAACGGTATAATGCTTGGACATTATCCCCAAGGTTTGCTTGGAACATTACTTGTCCAGTATCCATATGGATGCAGCTACATAAATAGATAAGAGAATAAGTTGCATACTAGCACAATCCTTTGTACCTATTTGTTTTGAAAGTCTTAAATGGTGTTGTGTATCAGGCAGATGCTTATATCTCACACAAAAAAAAATTAAATCCATGAAAGAATCACATTTAGTGCAGAAAAATAGAGCCTATACACATTCTCCAAAGTAAATGTTGATGTCTCAGAGTGATGGATGATGACATAAAAAAATGATTAGTGTTTGAGGAAGAAACTTGGGCACCCAACGCTTGGCTGGCAAGTTAGTCATACTCACTTATGAATCACAGATACAGCAGAAAAGTCCCTTCAAACCTAGAACATAACCAAGGGATGAACTTATAGCCGAGGGTTTATATAGGGGGTGACTGAATTCAATAGCATTGTGGGAATTGGCGTGCAGGATTCAAGGACATGGTAGGAGGAAGAGAGAAAGACGTATGAACCTCTATGCATACTCCAAAGCAATGAAGTTGAAGTCTCAGAGTGATGGGTGATGACCTAAGAAAAAAATCAATGTTTGATTAAAGAAACTTGGACACCAAACACTTGCTTGGCAAGTTAGTTACACTAACATATGAATCAAAGATATAGCAGAGAAGTCCCTTCAAAACTAGGGTGTGCAAAAGGGATAAAATGCTTTCAACGGTTGCTACAGAGGGTGGCTAAATTCATTAGCATTGTGAAAATTGGCAAACGCTATTTGAGGATAACCAATATTGGGAATGGATCTATGTACTTACCTGGTACTGAATAGTTTTGTATAGCACTTAGTCAGAAAATGCGACCTAAGAAATTGATCCTTAAACCCTAGGGTGTGCAAAAAGCATGAAACTATTGCCGAGGGTTGATATAGCGGGTGGCTGATGTCAACAGCATTATCAGAATTGACAAATAGAAATTTGAGGATGTAGTGGAAATTGGGGATGACCAATTCTCCCAGGAGAGACAAAGAATGCATGAACCTCTTCACATCCTCAAAAGCAAAAATGTTGATGTCTCAGAGTGATGGGGGACTCATGACAGCACTTAGTCAGAAAATGTGACCTAAGGAAATGATCCTGAAACTCTAGGGTGTGCAAAGGATGAACTACTTGCCGAGGGTTAATATACGGGGTGGCTAAATTCAACAGCATTATGGAAACTGGCAATAGAAATTCCACGATGCAGTGGAAACTGAGGATAAACATTTCTCCCAGGAGAGACAAAGAATGTGTATACGTACGTACCTGGTGCTGGATAGTTTTGAGCTCGAGCTCAGCATACTCCTTCTCCACCAACTGCATAGCGTGGACATCCGCACAGGATTGCACTCGGCAACCCAAATTTTTCCCACAACGGGAGGGCCACAATTGAGTGAAGCGGACGGCGGGCGGCCATGCGACGGAGGGCAGAGCACGCCTGGCGCCCCACCAAGCTGTCCCCACCGTCACCATCCCCACTGGCCTTTGTTTTTGCCAAAAGCTCGACCTCAATGACGACGAACTCAGCTTACATCCATACTCGATTCATAAACACCTGCAAAATAAATAAAACAATCCATCTCCCACTTCAAATCAAATCCCAGTCGGTCCCCCTAAAACCCCGACCTGGACATGGACTCTGGAAAGACCCAAGACGCTCCGAGGAAATCATTAGGACGGCGGAAGTTGCTCACACGATGTGTGTTGAATGGATTTAGTACGAGAAAGATTGATTTGTGAAGGAACAAAAAGCTAAAGGGGTCGTTATGTGCTACATGAAGATTTTGTCATACCCTGTGTGAAGTGGCGGGTGAGTCGGAGAGAGTGTTGCGGAGATTTGAAAGAGTTTGCGATGTGTGAGGATTGAATTTGAGACACCGATGAGAATGCACCGCAGATTTCTAATGTTTCTTCTCCCCGTGGAGTGTTCGGGTAAGAATAACTGGTTAGTTGCGTTGGAGAACACCAGGTTTTCAATATGGGGGAGTCACACTGCCCTTGGTATTTAGTGTCACATGTGTAATAGTGTTACTTACCCTATCCTATTTTGAGGCGTCTGCTAGGTTACACTAATGATCAACAACTTCACCATTAGTGTCACCTCCTGACACTTGATATTCACGTGCACTTACTAATATTTTGGCATGAGTATGTTCAGTAATGTTATGAGGTGTATGCTCATGTTACACAACAGCATACAAGTTGACTAAAAGAGTGCACACATGACACTTGGCATTAGTATGCTCAAGAATATCTTCCTCTTGCATACTAAAAAGATAAAAACACATGATACTTGCCATTAGTGTGCTCAATAATATCTCCCCCTTGCATATTAAAACGTAAAATTATCATATCAAGTATCTCAATGTGCTATACTAAATGTTATAATGTATATAATATTGGTGGCCACACGAATCTGGAATTCTGTAAGAGTGTGCTCATTGAAATTAAGTGCTTCGAACAAGGCCAATGTTTCATGCATCTACATCTACATTTGGTAACGAAAAGTGACCATCATCCGGGATGCAAATGTAGATTCAAGTAATCTTTGTCACATCTTGCATCCCAATAAGAGAAACTTACCTTACCACTACATGTGAGCTAGCAACCAAATAAAACTCAAATGTAAATCTTGCAGCTTATAAGCTTCTAGGGGAAAACATATTCCTATTCTTTTTTTTCATTGGGTTTTTAGAGATAAAAGGACCAATTAGTCCATTGCCTTCAATACTAACTCTTGAATTCCTACCTGAAAATTTACATGTGACTAGACTCATTGCATTTGCCATATATATGTGGACATGGATAAGTGTGTGAGAGATTTTTGGGCATAATTGGTCAAGATCCTAGTATTTCCAAGCCCAACCGGTTACATGTTGACATCTTCCAGTTTTTCTTTATTAACTCGAGGCATATTCTATAGATTCTTCTTAAATGACGGGCAATTTTCCTTAAATCTTGAATTTCAACCAGTTATTTTCCAAACTCAACCGGTTCATCTGTAATTAGTTGTCAGTTCTCCCCAATTCATTGACATGGACCAAAGTGTTCATTTTAATTACTATTCTCCTTTAGAGCATTTGCAACTATAAAGGCATGTCCATAGCCTTGATAATCAAGAGATCTATGAAGTTGGAAAAAAGAGAAAAGAAAAACACACACAAACACACACAAACACACACACACACACCGGAAGGAAGGCAGACGAAGCTCTAGCGATCTTCCCACTAAAATACCAAAGTGTTGATGCAAATACATGCTTTTGTAATTATTGCATATTAACTTGTTGAATTTCAATTGAATTTGATTGTATGTCTAGTGGTAATCCAAATTGGGCTCGGTAAACCTTATAGCAACAAAGTTAAACCTGGGAAAGGCAAAGATAAACTTGGTAAGAGCTTATTAAAGTGAGTGTACAGGAACGGTATAGTAGTTCGTCTTATTCATTATATGTTTCCTTGCATTTCAAGGTCGGCCGGATTTGCATATTTATCATCCATATATGCTATGTTCAAGTATGAGTGAGGCACATGTGCATTGTGAATGTAAAAGTGCAAATGCGGATGCAAATGCAATGTGAGTGGGGCTTGCTCTTCAAATTTTCTTGCTACCATCAATTTTTGAGATTTGTTTTTCCAATTTCGATGGTGAACTTGTCCCTCCGCTTATGATAAAAAAAACTATTAAGAAAAAAATTGTCCCTTGTCCACTGATTATGTTGTACATGACTTCTCCTTGGAGATTTGAAATTGGCCCATCAAAGCCCTCAAAAGGAGGCCTTCTTTATGATAATCAAAGGGCAAAGGACATTTTGCATATAAAGTGAGGGATAAGCATGGTGTCATACATTAAAGGCCTCCAAAGCCAATGCTTAGCAAGAAAACTTGGGGGGAATGGTGGGCACACTCTAAGAGATTTGGCTCAAAGTGAAACAAAACAAAATGTTTCATAGACTTTGTTTCTAAACTAGTCGCTTATCCAAGTGGAGGGGACTTTTAGTACTCCTCACATGCTCTTATATCCACATGGAGAGCATTTCATCCATATAGGCTAATTTTTTTTCACAAGTATACCAGTTATGCCCTTAAAAATTGATAATGTCAATCACTCATAAATCCACAATGTTTTGTGCATGTTTTTCCTTTTCTTTTTTCTTTTTCTTTCCAAAATGCAAAGATGTCAAATGAACATCTCCAAGTTGGTGTTCATTTGTTTTTCTTTGCTTCATTTGCTTCATGATCAAGAATCTACAACACAACTTCTTATCTCCATGAACGACAATTCAAGATAGACTTTTCCATCCCTTCCACCTTGCAACATGGGTTTTACAAAGCAAAATGTTAAAGGTCCACCTATAGTATGAACACCTTATAATCACACTAGTGACCGGAGGACGCTAAACACCCCCCCACGAACTTCTAAGGATTCCATATTCGGGCGGGGCAGCCCTCCCACGAAATTTCTGGCCCCGCCCGGATTTTTTCCAAACCCGTCCGAAAATAGCTGCCCGCCCCGCCCGAAAACGAAAAAAACATTGCTCTTCCATTCTTGAAGGCCGCTTGACTACAAATCCCATATTGAGTGCACTTCACCTTCAAGGTCTCAAATCCAATATATATGTGCACTTCCACCAAGTAAATAAGGCATTAAATGGGATTTCATTCCGGAAGTGAAACCATCAACCAAGAATGTAATTAACTTGGAAGTCAAAAAATTAGAAAATCCTCATCAACATTGAGGTTATAATTTTTATGACTTACCATTTAAAATTGTCTTCGTCATTCTTAAATGACACTTAAATTTAGTGTGCTGATGTGGTATGTATGTTTTATAATATTTTAGATAATTCTGGCTACTTTCAAGAATATTCATACGCACTTATTCTAATTAAGTGTGATTTAATGTAATTATGTCTAATTAATTCTGATTAATCCTAATTAATCCCAAATAAATCAGAAAGTATTCTTTCGAAATTAAGTAAGACTAATTAATCCTAAAATTTAATTACTGGAATTAACTCCAATTAAGTCCAATCAATTTCAGTAATTACAATACTCAATTTTTATATCCAGTAAGCCTAATTAACCCTACAATTTAATTAATAGAATTAACTCCAATTAAATCCGGTAATTAAAATAATTTATTAATTAGTTCCATTAAGTATATTTTATAAATAAGTGCGTATGAATATTCTTGAAAGTAGCCAGAATTATCTAAAATATTATAAAACATACATACCACATCAGCACACTAAATTTAAGTGTCATTTAAGAATGACGAAGACAATTTTAAATGGTAAGTCATAAAAATTATAACCTCAATGTTGATGAGGATTTTCTAATTTTTTGACTTCCAAGTTAATTACATTCTTGGTTGATGGTTTCACTTCCGGAATGAAATCCCATTTAATGCCTTATTTACTTGGTGGAAGTGCACATATATATTGGATTTGAGACCTTGAAGGTGAAGTGCACTCAATATGGGATTTGTAGTCAAGCGGCCTTCAAGAATGGAAGAGCAATGTTTTTTTCGTTTTCGGGCGGGGCGGGCAGCTATTTTCGGGCGGGTTTGGAAAAAATCCGGGCGGGGCCAGAAATTTCGTGGGAGGGCTGCCCCCGCCCGAATATGGAATCCCTAGAAGTTCGTGGGGGGGGGGGGTGTTTAGCGTCCTCCCTAGTGACCTAGGAGAAGGTGGTACTAAGGTGACATTATCTTTACGTTCTCTTTACTCAACGTAACTCACCCTAAATTTGGTAGCCTACTCAAATTACAAACACTTCTATTCAACACAAATCACAAAACCTTCCCATGATTTTGCCACGTGTCATTATCACATTGGTTGGGACCCATGCACATATCGGTTCATGGAAAACTAACGTCCACATCCGAATCTACATTGTGGACCGGAATCATGGATTCCATTCCTTCTAGGGCTGACGAGGAAAGAGAATGCGCTGTCTAGGGAGAGAGAGTGAATCCTCTAGAGAGAGGAGAGAGATTGTACAATGTATGTGCTGACGAGGAGACGCCACTTGTCCTTTCAAGCCCAAAGCTATCAATCTTCACGAACTTGATGAGTCTTGCAAACGTTTTTGAGTTTTGGGTAAATGTTAGTAAGTAGAATCATTCCCTCATGCAATTTTATGAAGTGGAGTGATGTTTTTGCATCGTGATTGCATCCTCCCTTGCCCAAAGCGCTCCAGGTTTGGGGAGCTTCAGGGTTTTGGGTTGTGCGGCTTGGGTTTAGGAGTGGGTTGTTTGATCGGCGCCATTTTTGTCAGGAGGGAGATGGAGGAAATCTTGGGCTTGCGAGAATTGAACGAGTGAAGAAAGAAAATCCAGGAAGTATGGTCTGTGCACAGCGGCTCCCATCAATTTCAAGTAATGATCCTCAACCCATTTGCATTGTCAGCAACAAACTTTATGGTGCATCAGAAACTTCAGCTCCATTTTGGTGGAATTCTCTATGGTTTGGTGAAACTTTATGAGGTCAAGCTTGCATTCAGTTTTTTGAAATTGCGATTTGGGTGGGAGTAAGGATTCTCAACCCATTTGCATCAGCAACTTTCTTGTAGTGCATCAAAAACTTCAGCTCCATTTTGGTGGAATTCTCTATGGGTTGGTGAAATTTTCTGAGGTTGAGCTTGCTTTAAGTATTTTGGAATTGCATTTTGGGCGGGGGTGGAATAGGGTGGGAGATTGTCACGAGATTGCGGAATTGGCCTGGGGGGTTTAATTCTGTGGCAGTTCAATCCTTTGCCTCCCAGGCGCAAGATGCCCGAGTGCACTCTGTGGAGGCTCAAGGCCAAGGTGAGACATCGCTCATTAAAAATAGCACCTTTTCTTAACAAATTCAATGCTTGATTTCGCATAAGTGCTTGTTTTCCCACAGTTTTGAAGAAGCCAACTGAAGAATGGCAACCCTATCATCTCAAAATGAAATTGACCAGCGTTTAATGTTGAGTCAGTGCTTTTACATACCCTTCACGGTTAAATGTCTCGTTCGACATTTACTCAACTTGTAATTCAACCTTTTAGGTCTTGTGGCTGTGCAATATAGATACTAAAGATTAGAATCGCAAACCTATCATCTCAAAATGCAGTCACCAGTGTTTCATGTTGAGTCTAGTGTTGATACATATACTTCAGGATTTAACATCGTCTGAGCTAACTCAAGGTTTGGCTAATGCTTCGTTAATCTTTTGATGGAACTCATAAATCAACCTTTTAGGTCTTGCAGCTTAAAAAAATATGGACACAAAAGATTAGGATTGCAACCCTATCATCTCAAAATGCAAGTGACAACTGTTTAATGTTGAGTCACTGTTAATACATGTCGGAGAGAATGGGCCTAAAGCCATGCCACACAATGGGATGAGGATGCATCCAGTCATTTTTGCATCGTGAAACTGCAAAGTTGGCTGCTTTTGATACTAATTTTGCCGACTGTTCTGGTGTCAATGCTTGAAGACTTGAAGAAGGCGGTAGATGACCAGGAGTCGGATGAGCATAAACAAGGAGGGCAGATGGCTTGGCTAACAGATCTATTAGAGCCAGCAATGAAGCTCTACAGACGAGCGCTGCCTGCAGGCATGCATGCCACTCTCTCCATTGTTCATGCCGCGTTTGCCGCTTTGCTCTTGTGAGTGGTCTGTGCTCTGGTTTTTCTTCCAGTTCAGTTAACTTTGTGTTTGCAGTTTTTCTCATTAGAAAAGAGAGCTTGTGGTGATTTGCAGCTTGCAATGATTCTTAAATGGTGTAGTGGGTGTTCTTCCTAGATAAGCGGCTTGGAGAGTGTACAATCAGTGAGATTCTTCTAGGCGAGGTCTATAAATTGAATATTGGTAGAAGGGAGAAGGCTTTGTCCGAAGATAGCTAGACTGTATGTGCAATTAGGTTGCCCCATGCTAATTAATTGACATTCGACTCTAATTTGGATATTTGTTACTACAGTAACAAAATACAGGTCTTTTTCTACTGTGGTTGCCATACGGATTGATAAACAAAGTTATAAGTCACTGCGATCTGATTTTGACCCAAGGTAATTTGCATGGGTAAATTGCAGAGGCAACCTAATTGCACATATCGGTGTAGGTAAAAACTAGGTGTCGACTAAGAAGATGTTGCCACTTGATCATGCTTGGCATTCATGGACGTAATTCAAGAACTTTGACTCTTAGAGATTTACTCTTGAAGCTAGAATAGAAAATGAATGTCCTTACACATGCTAAAGAATGTTATTAGGCTGTATCCTTACCTGAATTGGAGGTACTCCTTATATGCATTATGATATAGGAGCAATGAGTTCAATCCACCACATGAATGATTTTGTTTAGTTGTTGATATAATAAGCTTCCAAGGTTATATCTGTATCTTGCTTGATTTTCACCCAACCAACATGAATGAAAGAGTCTATAGTTCTTTGCAAGATCTTTTCAAGAAGCTAACATCCACAGAGACCTCTTATACATCAGTCAATAGTGTTGTGTGTTGTTTGGCTTGATATATATATATATATATATATTGATATATATATATATTGATATTGATATTGTACTTTAAGACTACCTCCACTAAAGAATGTGAGGGGGAAAGATATTCCAAGGCACATACATCAGGCAGGCATAGATAAATAAATAAATAGACAAGATCGACCCTACATGGGTATATTATTGGTTTGCTCCTCCTTCATTCTGTGCTTGCAATGTTCCAAACTAAGATTTACCTTATGGTAGGCCAGAGCAGTCTACAAATACCACTAAATTAAGGCCTTTTTGTTCAAACTTCAGGAAGTCTCAAATGTAGGAATGTCATGTGAGGATTTAGTCTATAGCTTGTTTGTTGATGGTTAGCGGATATGACATTGATGTTTTGTTCAATCCCCTTATCCTCAGATAAAGACAGTGAGCCCACAAATACGGCTTCATTGGTGGACATTGCGTCCAGTATCTTGAGAAGTACTTCAGGAATGCAGATGCAGAAATGGAGCATTGCAGACCTTACACTTGGTCTCTACTTTCTGTCTATTCGGCATGCGTCTCAGATGGCAGGTGATTCTTTTAGGGGTGATCCAGTGACATCAGATGAGATTGTGAGCCCCTTCACTACCTGTTGAGTATTTTTCTTGATCTTTAGCACTGACTGGAACCATTCTATGTTCCTGTGACATCCAAATTTTCATAATGAAAGTGACATCCGACAGTAGTAACTTATTTTATGTTTAACATTGTAAGGCAAATGAATATTGAAGCTGACAGTTGAAGTCCAAGGTTCTTGCAGACATGTTGAATGTTTCATTTCATTCTACATAACCTCTGCCTAGAAGTTTCCTATCACAGAATAATATAAAACATAAAATATTTATGCTCATACCGTCAACCTTACTGTTGCGATCAACGTCTTATGGTAAATTAAAATCATTATACTCGGGGTTGTGTTGAGTAAGCATCCTCTGCCTAGAGGCTTTCCATCACAAAATGATATGAAGCATCAAATCTTTAGGTTGTTACCAGTGTTGGTCTGGTATAATTAATCAACACCATTAATGGTATCAAAGAACCTACCCATGGGTATCAAAATTGTAATACCAGTCAAATATTGATATTTGGTGGGTATTTCGATGTGAGGGAATCTTTGTCTACTGGAGTTATTATATAGGTCAATATCAATCTAAACCATATTGATAATACTAGGGCGATTTGCTTATGAAGGTTCTTGGCATGGTATATTGACCCGAATGGTATTGAAAAAAAAAATACTGTCAAATACCCATACCTTACTAGTATCAAAAATTGTGAAATTCTCATTATAGATACGCGAATGGTATAAAAAAAAGATGATACGAGCCCAACAGTGGTTGTTACCATCTACCTTGGTATGATGTCAATGTCCTATAGTAAAGTAGTCATTTTACAAAGGAGGTTGTCTTGAGTAAGGTTTATTGATTTTGGCTCTCTTTTCCAATATATTGAGGTGGCTCATGGAAGTTCTTGACTTTTTGATAGCAGGTTGGGGATCTAATTTACTATGTTGAACTAGCAAGAGGCTCCTACCAGAAGGATGCAGCTGGGCTGGCTCGAATAAGCATGATTCAGGAGAGCAAAGTGGTGAAGTTTGAGGACAAATCTAGTGTTATGCGCCCAGGGTATTATATTGCAGTGGACCATCGACACAAACTTGTGATATTGTGCATCCGAGGAACACATACAGTGCATGACATAATCACAGATTTAGCATCAAATAGTGAAGATGCATCCACACTAGATGGAGAAAGTGTCCATTATGGCAGTATCGAGGCTGCTCGCTGGTTAATGCAGAATGAGGTTGCCACGTTGAAGAAATGTCTACAAGAGAATACGGTATGTCATATTGTTATACATCAACTACACTACATTGTCCTAATAGTTTGAGCCACTTTAATTCCCATAATGATAATTGATGTGGGCCACGTTAATTTTTTACCCACATCAAATCTCTAGTTTTAATTTAGTGTGGGCCATATTGATTTTTTTTGTAGGAAATAGATGTGGTTGACTATTTTATTCTATGCTACTTTTGTCCTTGAACTATGCTGCCATGAAACTCTGTCCTTTTGGTTGGAGGTCTTCAGAAGACTTAGGGGAAGACCCAGGGTCTTGGGCCCATATCAATTCCACCCAGACTAGACAATAAGAGTGACCTGCATTAAATATCTCCACATTAATTTTCCACCCACACTAATAGGACAATTTAGTGTAGTGACCTATAGATACGAAACTTCTACCTATATGAGATTTGTGTAATTGGTACATGCAATTTTTACTCAAGAATAGACGCAATGCTAGCTTGATCAGCCTTACCAATTCACAATTAAGGAACATGGGCTGACAGGCAGGAGGATATACCACTTTGGGAGACTAATCTGTGTAAGGGATTACACCAAGTCGATCTCAAGACTTGCCTTTGAGGAACAAGACTTGCAAAGCAGACATTGCTTGAAGAACACTAGCTTTGACAGAACACATTTGTTATACATATTTGGCAGTGATGGGTGGTTTTAACAGCTCATGGTGAGAAAGGATTAACAATTAGAGATATCAGTAAACTCACTGGAACTTTTTGCCAGGAGTTGGTCGCCTATGATTTCCCATTGGTTGTTTTGTATATGATATCAATAATGTTTTTCGACTTGTGGTGCATGCTTGGAGGTATTGTTTTAATCTGAATGAAGAGCAATCTACTTCGGTTCATTGAGGGCCTAACTCATTCCAGCACCTCTGGGCATGCCAAAATGAGTTTGACCCTCACTAAATTGGTAAAGAAGGTTCTTTGTTCAAACACCCCTTCGACCTCCAGGCATGCACCAAAAATGTAGCAAATGTGGAAGGTGTTTAACAACACCCAACTCCCAACCAAAAATCATGTTGATGAGTCAGATGATAACTCTAAAGTCAGACAAGAAACACATCCCTCAACTTGATTTGCTGCAGGGTTATGAATTACGATTGGTAGGGCATTCTCTGGGGGGTTCAACAGCAGCATTATTGGCGTTAATGCTTCGGGAGGGGAATGGAAGTCGAGACCTTGGGATTTCCCCAGAGCTCATCAAGGCTGTCATCATTGCATCTCCACCTTGTGTTTCAAGAAAACTTTCTAGAAAATGCTCCCATTACATCACCACATTGGTTTTACAGGTACCTGTTTTTGAATGTTGATCATTTGCTGGTGAAATGTAAGAACTGTTTGAGAGTGAGCAGATGGTATATCGGCTTAATAGTCAACATGTGGGGGGGGGGGTATATCTATGTGGCCTTCTTATGTGTCACTGTCAGTGGACTTTGATAATTCATAACAAATTGAGATTAGCTCCAGAACTTTCTGGGATTGACCCTGGCTTCTTCAGATACATTTGTGGAAGCACAGAAATTTCAACCTCTCAAATTCGAGTAGTGTAAAGTAGCAAACAACAAAAAGTAACCAAATAAAGTCCATCTACTTGAGACATCTACACCAACATCGATGTACGATGCCTTTATATCTGTGTAGCTGCAAGACTTCTTCTATAGATGTTCAAACATTTCCTTTGGGTATCCATCAGTTGTCTTCTTATTCATCTTTGCAGGATGATGTTATTCCACGAATGAACACAGCAGCACTAACCCGACTCCGCAATGAGATCCTTCTCACAGACTGGTAAAGCATCTACTTGCATTTTTAACATTACTTGCATGTTCACAATATTTTTTGAATCTTACCCCTAAAATCTTCTGAGGGGCAGACATGTTTGAAAAAGCTCAGTGAGAGAGCCTTTGAATAGTCCAACAATTTCTTTTGTGACTGACAGCACTTTAGTACGCAGTCAGTTAGTAAATCTTCAATCTTGAATAGAAGACACATTTGGGACCTTCCATTTTTGTTCGGATAAGTTTATTTTCTGATTTTTTCTTAAACCAAGAATTCAATAATAAGCTCTTTGTAGACATAAGGCACTAGATCACAAATACTCGGGATAAATTTATTCTATTTGTCACCTGGTTCATCATGTCTACAGAGCCTTTAATAGTTTCTTGTCAATAGAGTAATCCTTTAACTCCATGGGACTTTTCACTGGGAGTTGGTCCCTCCATGATTTTCCATTGTTTGTTTTGCACACAATATCATTGATCTCTTTCGATTTGCAGTGCATGCTCAGAGGTAGTGTTTGATTTGAATGAAGAGCAACCTATTTTGTGAGGTTCATTGAGGGCCAACTTATCTTAACACCTCTCAGCATGCCAAAATGAGTTTGACCCTCAATGAACCTATGTAGGATGTTATTCGCTCAAACCTCCATACTACCTCTAAAGCATGCACCTCAAATTTACCAAACATGGGAGGTATTCTATGCAGAACAACCGACGTTCGACCAAAAATCATAATGAGTTAGAGGATAACTCTATCCTGTCAATACAAGCATGCTGTGTTTTTAGATTCATGACAGTGTGCTTCTTTCGCAGGACTATGCTCAAAGAGAGTAAAGACCACAGAGGCCTTGTGGAGCTCGTCGAGAGTACTATTCAGAAATTTTCAACTGTGCAGGATGTTGCTCGTCGAATCTCATCCTATGTCAGTCTTAACACTCCAACAATTGATGCCGGTACTTTCTCATTACTTTCTTGAATCAGCCTTTGGTGTACAGCGTGTTGTGTATAATTGCAACGTTTAGCTACATGCATGTCTCTGAGAAGTATCAGCCCACAGCAGACCTCTAAGGGGCACTTACACCAGAGCCTGAGGACCATGACCATCGAAATTTAAAATCTGTCATTGGTGGAAAATGCCAAAATCATCCCACTTCACTTTGCTCTAGAGCTTGAGGGCCTAAGGGACCAAGGAAGTTGGAATGGATGGAAATTTTCATGGAGTCCTGCATGGCATGCAATGAATAGTATCCCATGGTTTTACTGGATTCTATGTCATGTCCATTCAATTCCCACCTAAAAACAGTAGACCGTGACACTTCAAAACCTCACCATTTCTGATTTATTAAAACTAAATTTGTAGAAGGGCCCACATGAATAGGATGGCAATGAAGTAGCATTGGGTTGAGAGCCCAGTCGTGTATGTCTTACACTACAAATGAAGGCCCGTGACCACAGAAATCTCAATATCAGTTTTCCGTGGTACCTCCTTTGGATGAGTTTCAAGGGCCCTCACAATTTCATGGTCACAACCCTTGGCCACAGTGTTAAAAAATTGCCCTAAGATACTGTAGTCAACCTTCAACTGTTGTGCAAGTCCCTCTGGATTAGGTGAATGAAGTCCCTCTCATGATCGATTCCACTGTTTGCAGATGAGTCTAATAAGATAATGGTAATGAAGTAGCATTTGGTTGAGAGCCTGGTCGTGTATGTCTTTACATTACACTTGAATGCTCATGACCACAAAAATTTCAATTTCAGTTTCCATGGTACAGCCTTCATATGAGTTTCAAGAGCCCTTGGCCATAGTGTAAAGTGACCCTACGAAACTGTGGTCAACTTTGAACTGTTGTGCAAGTTCCTCTGAATTAGGTGAGTTCAGTCTCTCTTATGATTGATTCCACTGTTTGCAGACGAGTCTGAAAAGGTAGAGGAGGATGTGGAGAAAGTAGCCAAGAAACTGCTTGATAAGGAGGCCAGAAACCCTAAACCCACAACAACGCCCGCGGCACAAGAGAAGCGAGTGGATCTTGCAAAGCAGACTACGTCAACACCCACGAATGAGCATCCAGAGCTGTGTGTGCCTGGCACTCTCCTGCTTGTGGCGGGTGGTAGGGTGCCCAAGGGTGGTGAGGATAAATCAGTGGGAAGGGAGGGTCATGTTTTACTTAAGGGCCAGGAAGGTACACAGTTTGGCCGGATTGTGCTATCCAGCACAATGCTATCTGATCATAAGTGTGTCAGTATTTACCATGGACTTCGGGATGTTCTCAAGGGCCTCCCTAAATCTCGGGGCTCTGATAAATTGTCAATATGATGAGTGAGATTACCGAAGGTCTTAGTAGGACATATTGTTCCGTTTCAATCATCAAAAACAGTTGGATATGAACCTTGCAAAGCATCTTTTGGCTAGTATTGGCATTTGATTACTGATTGGGTTAATTCAGAAGTGTTACATTTAGACTGTTCAGCACAATGCTATCTGATCATAAGTGTGTCAATACTTTGGACTTCGGGATGTTCTCAAGGGGCTCCAAAAACTTCGGGCTGCAATAAACTGTCAAATGTATTGAGTGAGATGATTCAAGGTCTTTGTAGGACACATTGTTACATTTTAAATTCATCTAAAATAGTTGCATTCAAACTTTGCAAATAATCTTATGGCCAGTATTTGGCAGTTGGCTACAAATTGAATTATTTAAAAGTGCGGATGGGGTAGAGACTCAAAATTTTCAGACTGTTCAGCACAATGCTCTTTAATCATAAGTGTGTCAGTATGTTCTCAGTATGGGTCAGAATGTTCTCAGTATGTGTCACTATGGACTTCAGGGTGTTCTCAAGGGGCTTCCAAAATCTCGTGGCTCTGATAAACTGTCACATATGATGAGTGAGGTGACCCAAGCTTATATAGTACGACACCATTGCTATGTCACGGCCATCTAAACGACACTGAATATGATATTTAGTGTCACTCTTTGGATTTACACAGTGGCTCTATCATTTTACTATTGATGTAATTTTATACCAAGTAAAGTTGTCAATATTCTATAATGTCCAAACTACCAATTTAACATTTGTTGGTAAAATATGAGATATACAGTAAATATATATAGCATTGTCTAATTCCAAATAGTAAGTCACACCAAATATCATATTCAGTGTAGGTTCATTAGAACTTCACAAAGAATCCACTTCATTTTGAACGTGGCGAGTATTAGCAGTTGACTAGCGATAGGACTGACTCGGAAGTCCTGATGGGTAGAAAACCTAAGAAGTTTTCAAACTTTCTGGATCACTCTTTCTGGAGGGAATTCATGAAGAATCTAAAACATGGGGGAACTCCCTGAGCACCACGTCGGCCTTTGATGAACAGGAAGGCGATTAAATGAAGGTTGTGTTGAGGATACCTACTTGAATGTCAAAAGGAGCACCCATGTGAGAAACGGCTTGCAACATTGGTCCATGGTTGAGCTACAGTTTAGTCCTATGTTTCTGAGAATGACCTCCAAGGTCCAAGGCACCAGGGTGGGAAGGTGCATGAAAGTATCTCAAGAAATTGTGCTTGTTTGCAACAGAGACTTGAAAAGATAGATCTCTGCTTTGAACATCATGCACTCCGAAACTAATTTCTGGATATACTCAGCAATATAAAAAGTGTAACTCTTCACACTGAGGTTCTGAGTTTTTGATGGGGTACAGACTATTGAATCAATAAAAAAAATTTGTCAGCACCAATTTCCTGATTTTTTTTTTCTATCAATTATCTCTCACAATTGAGATATGCGTAAAAGTCTTGGGACCGAACGTCAAGTGAGTTGGCTAAAAGTTGAGTTTGAGAGCGTATACATAAATCCGGTCTACTGTGCTTTAGGCTTAGATTAACATGCTCAAAGAGTGGTGTGAGGCTATGGAAAAGGAACTTGCTAGCTTGCCATACTAGGATGGGTGGGCCAAGCTACCATGCATAGGTTAATGCGGGATTTGGGCTGGCGGGGTTTGATGGGTAGATCATCTTTCAGATCTTAGAATCATCTCAAAGTTTGTGGGATGGCAAGAGGAGATCCAAGGAGATTCGTCCAACTTTTTAAATTACGTTCGGACACACGACAAGCTAACAAGCTCTTAATACAAATTTCTCTTAAAGAGGGACCAAACTCCAAGTTTTGGTCCCACTTTGAGGGACTTTATGCATAACTCTAGTACAATCGAATTTATATTAATCCTTGTGTTTGAAGGGAATCTAGACCCTCCAAATCGGTCTAGGGGTGAGAATGGGTTTATATGGAGACTAAAGGTAATTGGGGGTTTTTTTTAATGTAATTTGTGCAACTTAAATCATGGACCCTCCCTTAGGACCATTTCACACGGGGTCCCAAGTCCTAAGTCCCAAGTCCTAAGTCTCAAGTATGACATGAATGCCTCCATGGAACCACTTTTTAAAGGTGAGGCTTAAGATTTGTATTTACAGTTGGGTTGAGAAAAAAGCTAGACCCAACTCTCAACACAAATCCCGCAAATATTTCTGCATATAATAATCAAGATCAACTTTAATGCTAATTAACCATATTTTGATGGTTTCTTGAGGCTCAAAAGTTGGGACTTTGCCTTCACGTTGGGACTTGACAACATGAGTGAGGCTTGGAGCTTGGGGCCCCATGCGAATTGGCCCTTAGAGTAAACAACAAGAGAGTGACATCAACTCGGCCTAATGGAAGAAGATGATGTCACCTTGACTCACAAGCATGAGGGCGATGTCTATTCTTGGAGGCCCTTCAATGACTAAAACTCAAGAGCGGGCCCAAAGTCACAAAGCCTCTCTTCTTGACCCAAGTGAAGTCTTCGTTTAACATAAGCTTAGCGTGTTCCTAGGATTACAATAGAAGATGCTAAATTTGATGCTAGGAGAAGATCATTCTAACACTCGTAGTGTTGACCTCTCCCTTGTGCTCTTTCTAGCTAACTTTGTTATGTAGGTCTTGCCAAAAGCAAGCAATATGGGGCAACCTCCTTACCAACCTACTAACCCACCCATCTACCTAATTACAAGGGGAGGGTGAACCAACCCATACATTGGTTCCTTGTTGGATGACTACAGCCATGCCTCCGAGGCAGGGCTGTTTTTTCACAAAGTTTTTACCCGTCCACGTCCCAAAACCTCGAATTGAAAGGCAAAAAAAATTGCAACCCGTCCCAAAACCGGTAATTTCAAAACCAACCCGTCCATGGAAAGGTTGAAGAAAAAACAACCCGTCCCAAAACTGGTAATTTCTAAACCAACCCGTCCATGAAAAGGTTAAAGGAAAAAACAAATCGATAAAGATAACCCGAAAGATGTCGGCATGTGATTGGTGCACTTGCCACTTGGAAACAATAGTATCTTACTATCTTCGTCCATTTATGCTTTTTCTATTATAAATTTATAATTACCAATTTGCCAGCCTGCCACTGCCCCATTTTGTCTGTTTGTCCACAGACTAGTTCAGAGAAACTGAACTAGACTCAGTCACTCAAACTCAGTCACTCAAACTCAACCGGTTCATTTGAAACTAACTCAAATTCAAGAAGTTGGAGAGTGCCGCTGGAACAATCTTCTCCTGCAATCTTGAACTTCAACAGGTGTTTTCTCAAACTCAACCGGTTCATTTGACGACTGCAATCAAGTTATCTCTCACCAGTCTCTCAGTTGCTTTAGCTTTCAGTTGCATATGTTCGATTCATTAGCATCCTAAATCTTGAGAGTCTTATTCCTCTCTTTTGTTGTGGGTTGAGTGCAGATTCGAGGGCTGTGCAGGAAATTTCTGTCAATTCGAGTTAAACCCTAGCAAATTGTAGGGTTGAGCTTGTAAGTTGTTGGGTCAATGTATGAGTAGATATTTGAGGGGTTTTTCTAAACAAAACCTAATCAAAAGTCATCTACGTACTTGTTTGAAGTTGGAAACTTTGGATGCTTTGATGCGCATTTCATATGCAAATATTCCAGTTGAAAACATCGATTGGAATGCAATGATGCTTGTTTGGAGAAACATGTAGGATAGGAGAATTCATCCACTTCTTTGAAGGGTAAGTAGCTCTTTATTTTTTAACTTTTTAACATGTTTATATATACTAATTCTTATTCAGTTACTAAGTTTACCTTCAATTGTAATCTTTGACATTATGTTAAAAAGGTTCTAAATTTTGTGGTTGATGAATTAATGTATGCAGGTGAATCAAGCACTTCAAGATTGATAGTTTGATTGGGTATTAGTGGTTTGATTGCATTATGCTTATATTCACATGTCATATATGACATAACGTAATTGACATTTGTACCATTTTTTTTTAATTTAAAAAATGTTATTTCTAGAACCCGTCCAAAGTGAATTTGACACGTCCCAAAACCGGTTCATTTTCTAAGAACCCGTCCACTGGAAATGTTTTTTTTTTATGAACATGTCCCTAGACATGTTAGGGACCTTGTGAAAAAACACCCCTGCTCCGAGGTACCAATGTATGGGTTGTTTGGCACAGTCTTAATTACAAGATATTCATCCATCTAGCTACTACATGTGTCTTCTGCACATCCCAAGATTATGTTTCACGACACCTACCGCCAGGGGGAGGGGGTAAACATGCCTCATATAGATTTGGGGCTAATACATCCCAATTTTAACCTCATTAAATTAATTTGGGATCATTGACGCCCCCCCCCCCAATTTATGCGATAGGTTGCATGGTTTAAAGTAAAAATCCATGGGCTCTACACAATAATCGACGTTTTCACCCTTCCCCTCAGTAGGTGTTGTGAACCCTTGACCCACAAGGCAAGCTAAAAGTTTAGTAAAACCACAAGATGGTTCCGATTTCGCTTGACATTGTGTAAAAAATAGTTGTCATGTTTTTATCACCACTAATGTAATAATGATTTTTGTACTTGTATCCAAGACTCAAAAATCCTAATCCTAATTTATTTTTGGGTATAAGCGATGTGTATGTCAAGTTTTATTGTTTGGAATATGCACCAATGTTGTGATCAGACTTCATAAATCCTAAACAAACACCTTACATAAACTAAAATAGTCTTCTTCCATCAAAAGTAGCATAAATTTAAAAATATTCACCCACATCCATGTTCTAGAAAAAGTAATTGATGTGGCCCAACACTAATTTAAAACTAGGGATTTGGCATGGGTTGAAAATTAATGTGGGCTCCATATAATCATTGTGCTCACCCAAATAAGACTATTTTATTGTAGTTTGCATAATTAATTTGTGTTTGACCAAAAGGTGTGACCACATGTCTAACAACCCCAGGTCTGGTGAGGCCAAGTAGAAGATGGTGAATGGACATTGCACATTATTGTACTACATTGATGTTCCGTTTTCCTTTTCTTTTTGGGTGCATGTTAGGACATGTCCTCCATGATGGACACCTAATGATTTAATGCATGTTATTAAACACTATCATGTTTTAATCTTGGATGCCTCTTGATAGACTGCAAAACTTTTGAAGCCAATGACAACATCTACAAAATGATTGGGATTCAAATAAATACATGCCATATGGCTTCTTTTAAAAAAAAATACAATGGATACAAGAGTGTTGTTTTAAGCCATCACATACACCCACATGGTTGCACAAATAAGTTTTTGAAAGAACACAACTAGAAACCCTAATTATAGATCCTTTGGAAAAAGAAATGATGGAAACACCACTCTACATGTGTAATTTTCATAAATAATATAGTATACATGCAACAACAACAACGCGTTTACAGAAGGGATTCACAAGAAACGCACTACACATCTAGCACTACACTAAATAGACCCAACATTGTGGCCCACGGTCATTTTCTAGAGCCAGTGCTAATTTTCATAATGTAAGACACATTAATATTCAACCCGGAATAAATTTCAAGCAAAAAAATAGCAACATTGGGCACACGAGTTCTATTTCCAAGAAAATAATGCTGACGATTGTTTTATTTTGTGCTACTTTTGTCCTATAACTTATATTTAATGTGTTGATCGGAAGTCTTCATGAACACTGGGGGGGAGGACCCAGGGCCTCGAACCCACATTAATTCCACCTTGACTAGAAAATTAGTGTGGCCCACACTAATTTTCCACCCACACTAACAAGGTTGTTTAGTGTAGTCTCTGTCGGTTCTGTCATAAGGTCTATCGATTGCACTACATGTCTACAATTTCATAATGTCCAAAATTCATGTACAAGTATATGTTTCCGGATCGTCCATCCATATTTAGATGAAAATGGTAACATCATCCATATGTGGCTTCATCACTCCAATGATCATCACCATTTTGGCTTTCCAAAAAGGTTGATTATAAAACCCCCAAAAAACCCTAGTTTATGCAGTGATGAGAGTGATCTAGTAATGCGAATTAAAAGTTACATAGGCTTGCCGTGCCTCGTCTTTCATCCTTTAACCCAATTCCCACATTAATATCTCGGTGTAATTAAGGAGCCCGTCTTAAAGGAACGGTCAATGATTGAGGTGCATGTGACAAGGTAAAGGAAAAAAGGGTTGAGTCGTAAGCATGCGAAGTGTAATAAAGTTTATTATTAGTGGCCAAAGTAATAAAAGTCAAGTGCATAAGAACAAGACATGATAAAGACAAAAGAAAGGGAGGCTTCAAAGCAAGTGACAAGAGTCCGATTGAAAGAATGTTTGTAAACAACAAACGGGGAGAACCGGCCGCTAATTACATGTGAACCGGTGAACCGGTTGAGCTTGAGGAACCACCGGTTGAGGTTCAAGACGTTGGGGAAATTACCCATCATTTTGAGGTATTTTGAGGATATGCCTCAAAGTTAATGAATACAAAAAAATTCCGAAAGATGTCAACATGTAAGCGGTTGGACTTGGAAAACACTAGGATCTCGACCAATTATGCCCAACAATCTCTCTGGACATTGATTTGTAATTAGTATGCTAAACATGATGTTTAGTGTCACATGGTATTTAATGTCACTATGGTAACTTTTTGGATGACACTTCTTATGAATAAGTGAGAAAATGTTGTCATGAATGTTGGATGAGTTCATCCATTGGCCAAAACCCTACCTTCTCTTGTCAGCAACTTGTGATGAAATATCGCCATGGATGATTGAAATTTGGATGATTAATCACTTGGTAAGTGAAAGTAGTTGCAACGCTGTAAATCTATAATCCCTAAAAAAACATTACAAGGAGTGATAAATAATGTTGAGTTAACGTTTAATTTTGGTGACACTATACCGCGGTTTACAATTAGTATTGAGCAAGAGAAGTATAATTGGTGACAGTAAATATCATGATCAGTGTAGTGCACCGTCTATGGTGTTGAGTTGAGTGTCATTTTTTGTTTGGAGTTACTTTGTGCTATGACTTTTACTATGGATCTCATTTTTCTACCATTGGTTGCTTGGACATTATATAACATCAACATCTTTACTTGGGTAAAAAAATACATCGAGAATCAAATGTTATAGCAATGCATAACTCCAAATAGTAAGTGAAACTAAATACCATAAAATGTGTAGTAGTACTACTCCGTTTATGGTATTTAGTGTCACATACATAATAGTGTCACCTACCCTATTTTGAGGCATATGCTTGGTTACACAATGGTCTACAAGTTGACTAAAATGTACACAAACCACATTTGCCATTACTATGCTCAAGAATATCTTCCTCTTGCATACTAAAATGTGAACACATGATACTTGCCATTAGTATGCTCAAAAACAACATCCCCTTGCATATTGAAATGCAAGACTATCATCTAAAGTATCCCGGTATGCTACTCTAAATGTCATAACGTAGATTCTTTTCTTTAACATGAAGAAGTTACTTATGTTGATAATTGGGATTTTATTGACAATTAGCGGGCGTGACACTTTGAGACCTCTAGGCATCTAGTTTAGGTGGGGTTTAGGCCCTTCACAAATAGTGTACGTGACACTGATTATTATGAATGGTATAGTACACCGTTTATGGTTACTAGTATCACATGTGTAATAGTATCACTTACCCTATTTTGAGGCGTGTGCTAGGTTACACTAATGATTAACAACTTCACCATAAGTATCACCTCATGACACTTGGTGTTCAAGTGCACATACTAATATCTTGGCATGAGTATGTTCAACATCGTTATGAGGTGGTCTACAAGTTCACTAAAGTGTACACGAATGACACTTGCCATTAGTATGCTCAAAAACAACTTTCCCCTGCACGCTAAAACACAAGACTATTATCTAAAGCATGCCAATATGCTACTCTAAATGTCTTAAATGTATATTTTTTTTCACTTAAAGAAGTTACTTATGTTGACGAATGAAATCGTATTAGCAATTAGCGGGCGTGACACTTTGAGACCTCTAGGCATCTAGTTTAGGCCCTTCACAAGTAGTGTACGTGACACTAAATACCATAAATGGTGTAGTAGGAGGTACCTACTTATTTAGTGGACACATCCCTATGACTATATGAGGTGCTTGCAAGTTGCAACCAAAGTGTTGGTGTATGCATGAGATTGACATCATCATTTTAGCCTTGACTAACAAGTGTAATTTTGTTCGCCATATGTTGGTTAGTAGGAGTGCACAAGAAAATCTTCAACACCGCACTAACGTATACGGTGCTTGAACCAAACCCTAATTTTGGAGCCCATTTGAATTAGTAGTATGCATGATTGGCTTTGCAAATTGGCTCAAACGTGGTAGAAACATAAATATAATAAATTGCACATCGTTTGAGTATATTGTAAATTTTGTAGTTACTCACTCTTAACTACCTAAATCCATCCTTGGCCCCACATTTTTTTCAATGCAAGTGGTTTCCAAAAGTAATCCCGTTTGTTTTGTCCAAAATCAACTCCATTTTCTCCCAAAATTGTATTATACTAACCAATACTCCACCCAATGACGAATTGGAGCCCTGATAAAATAGGTCTGTAGGTCTTAAGTGACTTGTTTTTTCTTGTTCTCCATCTCACTTCAAGCATGTGAGATTTGGGGAGCGCGTCTTACATTGTGTTGCCCAAAACATGCCTGGCATGTTTTATATTGATCACCTTTACCTCTTGAAGTTTGTGTTCCACTAGCAAATGTACGATGAAACATCAATAAAATTTGGATTGAAAGTTGGATCTCCCTGTCACTTTTGGTTAATATTGGAAGCGCAGGTATGTTGATTCCTTAAAATGTATACATGGATGATTAGATCCTCCCAATGACATTAGCTATTGAGTGTAGAGTAGTCAATAAAATATGAAGACGTCATCCAACCTTTTCTACACATGTGTCCTTATGGTGTTTGTTTTGTGACCCATCACTACCAACACATGAATCCTCATAACTCCTCATACGCCACTAGAAGAAGTATGCACATCTACCACTATGGACAATATACGGATTTTCTAACGATGTAGGACAAATTTCTAGTGACAACCAATATTTGAGTAAAATTGGACTACGCCCTAGTCCAAAATTACAACACGTTGAATTCTACTGTAAGATCCCACCAATAAAATCGTACAACAAAGTCCTCCGATAGATTTTGTACAGTAGAATCCTTTGATAGAACATGTAAAGTTGATCAAATTGGTATTATAACAATTGTTTTTATTATGTTTCCACCACTCTATCATATAAATATACAAATCTAACATGAAAATCAATAAATATTTAACGCCTTTTAATCGTATTCTAATAACACAACATTTAACTTTCCACTCACGATTCACATACCTCCCATAGAATTTAAGTATACTGAAAGTGCATGGACATATCCATCCCACAAAACCCAACAACCAAAAACTCCACAACATAAAAAACAACCATGCCCATATTCACACAAGTAGAATTTAACACATGTCAATCACCCATAACCTCATATACTTGTAATGCACACCTAACCACGTGATAACCACACACATGCTGCACATAAGTGTTTGGTAGGTTTAGAACACTACACTAAATATGATATTTAGTGTTTGATTATATTTAGTGTTGTTACCACCCTATCATACTCAACACTAATTTTCAATTCTTTGACAATTAGTGCTAGACATAAATGTGCCGCTACCTTCCCTACTACCTCCTTCCTTATTATATCCTTTTTTTTTCATACCCTTACTAACACTAAAATTCAAACATGTAACTTCCACATACTACCATAGTTGATGTTTAGTGTTTGAGTTTACATGTAATGTTACTTACTTTCACAAGGTTATTAATATTTAGTGTATGCACTTGTATTTAGTATACCAAACACTACATATCACATTTTGTGTACTTCACTAAACAACACCCATATAGACTTATACATATTACTTCTTCTTTTCTTCTTCTTCTTCTTTCTTCATGAACAGAACCAAAACTCCATGAGTTGCTAAGGAGAGGAGGGGGTAAGTAGGTTGCTAAGGATGGGAGCCATGATGTAGGTAGCCAACGAACAACTACCTCGATATGTACCCATAAGTGTGGCGGGATGGCTACGGACATTATTAAGTTAGGGGTTAAAGATGTTTCATGAGTACTACTACCAACTTACACATTCATGTGAAAATGTTCATTACAAATGACGGACACCCTGCATGTGCACATGGTGGAAGCCTCGTCGTTGAGGACCCCCCCCCCCCCCAAACACATACACAATCATTTCTTCCCAATTATTCGGCCCCGGGCGGGGGGGGGGGGGGGGTGGTTGTACCACGAGCAAAGCACGTCCATGCATTTTAACCCACAAACTTATCCAACACACCAAGAGGCCCAACCGTAAACACATGGTCCCACAAAAAAACACTTGATTATGTTTACCTATTCTTTCTCACAACCTGTTGAGGTACACAGGTCTTTGAATGGTTTTTTTTTTTTTATCGATTAGTCATCTTCAGCTACAATATTGAACACACGATTAGTACAACATGTTTGGAGATTCCAAATTGATGTTAATTGTGTTTATGACCGTAAACACCAAGATTTGATTATGTTTACCTATTCTTTCTCACAACCTATTGAGGTACACGGGTCTTTGAATGGTTTTTTTTTTTTTATCGATTAGTCATCTTCAGCTACAATATTGAACACGCGATTAGTGCAACATGTTTAGAGATTTCAAATTGATGTTAATTGTGTTTCTGACTATAAACACCAAAATTTGATTATGTTTACCTATTCTTTCTCACAACCTATTGAGGTACACGGGTCTTTGAATGGTTGTTTTTCCCTCAATTAGTCCTCTTCAACTACAATAGTGAACACGCGATTAGTACAACATGTTTGGAGATTCTAAATTGATATTAACTGTGTTTCCGACCGTAAACACCATAATTTGGTTATGTTTACATGTTCTTTCTCACAACCTATTGAGGTACACGGGTCTTTGAATGGTTGTTTTTTTTTTCTCAATTAGTCTACTTCAACTACAATATTGAACATGCGATTAGTACAACATGTTTGGAGATTCCAAATTGATATTAGTTGTGTTTCCTACAACTTACAAACACCAATCAACCCGTAAATGCCATAAATTTGATTATGTTTACATGTTCTTTCTCACAACCTATTGAGGTACCGGGTCTTGAATAATTGTTTTTTTTTTCCTTCCAATTAGCCCACTTCAACTACAATATTGAACACGCGATTAGTATAACATGTTTGGCTATTCCAAATTGGTATCAATTGTGTTTCCTATGACTTACAAACACCGATTGACCGTAAACACCAAAACATTAATTATATTTATCTATTCTTCCTCACAACCTATACATGTCTTAATTGATTTTTCTCCTTCCAATTAGCCCACTTCAACTATAGTATTGAACACGCGATTAGTACAACATGTTTGGAGATTCCAAATTGACATTAACCATGTTTCCTATGACTTACAAGCACCGACCAACCGTAAACACCAAAAATTTGATTATGTTTACTTGTTCTTTCTTACAGCCTATTAAGGTGGACGGACCTTTGAATGGTTGTTTTTTCAATGAGCCCCATTCAACTAAGGATGCGATTAGTGCAACATGATTAGCAAATTCATATTAAGATCCACCGTGTTTCCTGCAACTTACAAGCAATGACCAACCGTAAACACATAAAGAAATTGCATTAAGGTGGGTGGGACCTTACATGGTGACTTTTCTGGATTAGCCCATTTCTCCTAGGACATTAAACACACGATATTAGCATCTCCAAATGGAGACTCATCATGTTGATTGTAAACAAAACAAAAAGTAAGTATGTTTGTAATTTCACGACTCGTTAAGATAGGTATGCCTTAAACCTTCTTTTTTCAACTAGTCCACTTTTCCTAGGATATGAAACACACAATTTGTACAACATGACTAGCAAATCTTATTTGAGACCACACCCATTTTCTTTATAATTTTGAAGCTCCTTTGAATACCTTAAATGGTTAATTTTTATATAGATACTCTACTTCTCCTATCTTATTAAACATGTGAATACTAACAAGAATAGGTAATAACCAATCCAAATGGAGACCATGTCCATTTACTTCATAAGATCTGGAAGCCTTTTGTTGATGAATCTCATGGTAACAATTTTCTTTCTTCTTAGATTGCCCTAGTTAAGTTGACATATATGAACTCAAAACGGTTAACAAACATTGAGCACGTAGTCCAATCTTTTTTCAACACATGTCCTTTTGGTGTCTATTCTCAAATCCACGGACTGCTCAAATTGAGCTATCCAATTTGTATTAGGGTCCGAATTAGGCCCACTTTGTACCTTCCCAACAACAACTTTGTAGTATTAGCGGCATCTAAGATGTAACTTAGTAGTAAGTACGGCCTTTGAATCGGAGGCTAAAGAAAGAGCTATTTGAGGAACGTGGTGCAACGCGTGGGGCTTGTGGGACACATTGTTTCTTCCCAATAAAGGTTTATTCCTTATCCATCATGACCCATCTACCACCATGGTTGTCATGTAGATGGGTCTTAAATGGTTACTTTTGCCACCTCGTCCACTTCTCTCTAGGATATGAAGCACCCGGTTAGTGCCGGTTCACACGAGGTCCCAAGTCCCACTCATGTTAGCGAGTCCCAACATGGAGACAAAGTCTCAACTTGTCAGTCTCAAGGAACCACTAAAAATATGGTCAATTATCATTAAAGTCGGATCTTGACTATTTTACGCAAAAACATATGTGGGACTCAGGTTGAGGGTTGGGTCTAGCTTTTTGCTTGACCCAGCTCATAACACAAGTCCCAAGCCTCACCTCTGAAAAGTGTTGACATTTAAGCATCCATGTCAAAGTTGGGACTTGGGACTTGAGACCCCATGTGAACCTGCCCTTGGTACGTGATGGTTAGCCAACCCAAATCGAGGTTGTAGCCACTTTCCTTGTGGTTTTCTTAGCTCGTATGAATATCTTAGTCATTATAAAATGTTGGTGTAGAGATTTCCGTGTTGATTAAATGGTCATAGAGGTTTCGTCGGTTGTGTTGATTATTGAGCTTAGAATGGTTATCATATTTTGAGCATGCAATTTTATCTCATTCAATCACGTGTCTTTATGGTATATGTTCTTGGAGCCATACCTAAACCACGTACCATTCAAATACATTCATCCATGCTGTTTTCCACAAAAAATCAAACATCGACCAAACATCGACCACAAACACAAATTTATGATGATTATTTTCATAACCTACCAAAGGATTATGTTAAGCTATGTAGTGGGGAGAGGGCCACTCTTCCTAATCAAACACTACCTATTCTTGAGTGACACATGGCATGGCTTGTGGGTAAGAATGGACACCAAAAAAAGACATGTGTCATGTTGGAACATGCAATATGGGCAAAATATATTATCCATTCTAGGTTTAGTCACAAACACATTGGGAGGGGCCTATGTGATTTTGTACATAGAAATCGAATCTTCACTTTAGACTCTCATAACTTTCGCAACTCTACTCTTATTCCAAACCTTGAAGTGAACATATTCATAGTTTGCAATTGCTTTTCGGGTGACACGCTTCCTATGCCAAAGTAACAATTGAAAAATTTGTCAAAGTTGGAAGTGCCCGGTATAGGGTTTGTGTTGCCACTTGACATACCTAGTAACATAACCAATAAAATCGTATTTTGGTGTTTGTGGTATAACGTCAACGGTTTATACCCAAAAACAACCATGTACGTTTGATTGTTGTCAAGACAATATCTTGCTTTACTCAAATACAAAGATGTACGAAATGGGTTTGATGGAACGGCTTGGAGTTCGTGACATCATATAAAGCCATCCATTGTGGGTGAAGGGGTTTTTGATACTAGTAAGGTATGGATATTGGACAATGGGTTTTTTTTTGTTTTCAATACCGTTCGGGTCTATACCGTAACACAATAGCTGGTTCGTCCCCTGGCGAACGAATATTTATTTATTTTGAAAAAATAAGGTTCGCCTCTCAAAAAACTGAATTTCTCAATTTTCATTTTTAGCAAAAAAATCAGTAAAAATGACCTTAAATGGCTTAGAAACACCAAAAGATTGCAAAATTTATTTTATTTTATTTTCGTTTTTTTGTCTTCATAATTTCATAATTTTTACGTTTTTTATTTTTAGAATTATTTTTGAACGAACCAGCTATGGTACTACGGTATACCACACACTTAGGGTCATTTCACACACGAGACTGAGAGCCCGTGACCATTGCACTTTGAGTACTCTCATTGGTGGAAAAGGCGGAGCCAGCCCAAGGTCGCTTCACACTACACTTGAGGGACCAACGGAGTACGTGAATGCAAGATGGATGTAAAGTCTACATGGATTCCTACATGGCATTGAATGGATCATGTTTAATGGTCGCTTGGACTATTTTCAAAAACCACCTCTTGGAGGTAGGCCTAACACAAAACCGAGAGACCATGGCACTCTGAACGCTCACAACCGTTGATGTATTCTAATTTTATCATGTGTGAAGACTCGCATAAATAGGAATTCGTTAAAATAGCATTTGGTTGAGGATCTGGTCACATATGACGTCACACTACACTCGAGGGTCCGTGACCACACTACATGATTTTGGAGGTGTCTTGGGACGGCCTTTGGACACTTCCTTTTGAGCTCTCACAATTTCATGGTCACGACTCTTGGACACTTCCTTTTGAGCTCTCACAATGTCATGGTCACGGCTCTTGGACACTTCCTTTTGAGCTCTCACAATTTCATGGTCACAGCTCTTGGAGACTTGCTTTTGGGCTCTCACAATTTCATGGTCACGGCTCTTGGACGCTTCCTTTTGAGCTCTCACAATTTCATGGTCACGGCTCTTGGACACTTCCTTTTGGGCTCTCACAATGTCATGGTCACGGCTCTTGGACACTTCCTTTTGAGCTCTCACAATTTCATGGTCACGGCTCTTGGACGCTTCCTTTTGAGCTCTCACAATTTCATGGTCACGGCTCTTGGACGCTTCCTTTTGAGCTCTCACAATTTCATGGTCACGGCTCTTGGACACTTTCTTTTGGGCTCTCACACTTTCATGGTCACGGCTCTTGGACACTTCCTTTTGGGCTCTCACAATTTGATGGTCACGGCTCTTGGACACTTCCTTTTGAGCTCTCATAATTTCATGGTCACGGCTCTTGGACACTTCCTTTTGCGCTCTCACAATTTCATGGTCACGGCTCTTGGACACTTCCTTTCGAGCTCTCACAATTTCATGGTCACAGCTCTTGGACACTTGCTTTTGGGCTCTCACAATTTCATGGTCACGGCTCTTGGACGCTTCCTTTTGAGCTCTCACAATTTCATGGTCACGGCTCTTGGACACTTGCTTTTGGGCTCTCACAATGTCATGGTCACGGCTCTTGGACGCTTCCTTTTGAGCTCTCACAATTTCATGGTCACGGCTCTTGGACGCTTCCTTTTGAGCTCTCACAATTTCATGGTCACGGCTCTTGGACACTTTCTTTTGGGCTCTCACACTTTCATGGTCACGGCTCTTGGACACTTTCTTTTGGGCTCTCACAATTTGATGGTCACGGCTCTTGGACACTTCCTTTTGGGCTCTCACAATTTGATGGTCACGGCTCTTGGACACTTCCTTTTGCGCTCTCATAATTTCATGGTCACGGCTCTTGGACACTTCCTTTCGAGCTCTCACAATTTCATGGTCACGGCTCTTGGACACTTCCTTTCGAGCTCTCACAATTTCACGGTCACAGCTGAGCTCTCACAATTTGATGGTCACGGCTCTTGGACACTTCCTTTTGGGCTCTCACAATTTCATGGTCACGGCTCTTGGACACTTCCTTTCGAGCTCTCACAATTTCATGGTCACGGCTCTTGGACGCTTCCTTTTGGGCTCTCACAATTTCATGGTCACGGCTCTTGGACACTTCCTTTTGGGCTCTCACAATTTCATGGTCACGGCTCTTGGACACTTCCTTTTGGGCTCTCACAATGTCATGGTCACGGCTCTTGGACACTTCCTTTTGAGCTCTCACAATTTCATGGTCACGGCTCTTGGACGCTTCCTTTTGAGCTCTCACAATTTCATGGTCACGGCTCTTGGACACTTCCTTTTGGGCTCTCACACTTTCATGGTCACGGCTCTTGGACACTTCCTTTTGGGCTCTCACAATTTGATGGTCACGGGTCTTGGACACTTCCTTTTGAGCTCTCACAATTTGATGGTCACGGCTCTTGGACACTTCCTTTTGCGCTCTCATAATTTCATGGTCACGGCTCTTGGACACTTCCTTTCGAGCTCTCACAATTTGATGGTCACGGCTCTTGGACACTTCCTTTCGAGCTCTCACAATTTCACGGTCACAGCTGAGCTCTCACAATTTCATGGTCACGGCTCTTGGACACTTCCTTTTGGGTTCTCACAATTTCATGGTCACGGCTCTTGGACGCTTCCTTTTGAGCTCTTACAATTTCATGGTCACGGCTCTTGGACACTTCCTTTTGAGCTCTCACAATTTCATGGTCACGGCTCTTGGACGCTTCCTTTTGAGCTCTCACAATTTCATGGTCACGGCTCTTGGACACTTTCTTTTGGGCTCTCACACTTTCATGGTCACGGCTCTTGGACACTTCCTTTTGGGCTCTCACAATTTGATGGTCACGGCTCTTGGACACTTCCTTTTGCGCTCTCACAATTTCATGGTCACGGCTCTTGGACGCTTCCTTTTGAGCTCTCACAATTTCATGGTCACGGCTCTTGGACGCTTCCTTTTGAGCTCTCACAATTTCATGGTCACGGCTCTTGGACACTTCCTTTTGGGCTCTCACAATTTGATGGTCACGGCTCTTGGACACTTCCTTTTGAGCTCTCATAATTTCATGGTCACGGCTCTTGGACACTTCCTTTTGCGCTCTCACAATTTCTTGGTCACGGCTCTTGGACACTTCCTTTCGAGCTCTCACAATTTCATGGTCACGGCTCTTGGACACTTCCTTTCGAGCTCTCACAATTTCATGGTCACGGCTCTTGGACACTTCCTTTTGAGCTCTCACAATTTCACGGTCACGGCTCTTGGCTCGTGTGTGAAGTGGCCCTTATCCTTATTTCAAAACCACCGTTCCGTTCCCACTCGGTTTGTAGTGGCTACGGGCTACCTACTCCAAAGAGGACCCCGGCATCATTACTTTACAAGTCCACCGTAACCATGTGATATCTCCCATAATTCATGCCCAACAAAGGACACTTTTGAGCCTTGCTCGTGTGAACTAAGTACATGAGACCCAGTTGACCCTCCGGAGTTCAATATTGGAGGAGGGTCCGGCGTCACGGAACCTAAAATGGTGGCCATTTTACACGAGCCAAGCCTTGAACCGTTCCAAGCTTCGTTGGTTGCATTTCAAGGTGTTTATATCGATTGTTGATAGTTATAACATATGAGAAATAAGGAGAAGTCGATAGTTATTTCGAGAATAGTAGATGTGCCTAATCGATGACCGGGGAGGAGCGACCCCTTGTTACGGATGAGCCGGTTGAGTTTGAGACATAATCGGTTGAAGTTCAAGGCTAGAGGAAAATTATCGATCATTTTAGAGTGATTTTATGGAATGTACATCTCAAATTAATAATTAATAACTAAAAGATCGCGATGTGTAACCGGTTGGACTTGGAGACATTAGGATTTTGACCGATTATGCTGAAGAATCTCTCTGGATTCTATTGTCTAATTCAATGTATGGTCTTAAACAAACACTTATATTTGAGTGGTGTATGGTTGGGTGTGAACCTAAGAATGGGCACCCAAAAGACACGTGCGAAAGGATATTGAACTATGTGTTCGATGATTGTTAACCATAAACAAACAAACAAACAAATAAATAAATAACCAACATTGCACAATCTGACGTGAATTTGAGCGCATTGGCCCTACCCTGCTCAAGAATCATATTGGTGCAGGGTGGGATTTACTGCCTACATTGTGGTGGGTGGGCTCTGGGTTTCCTACTTACCAAGCTAGTTTTTCTTTCCATCAAGTAGAGAGAAGTATTCACAGAAGGAAGCGAACCGCCAACCTCTCCATTCAGAAAATGGGTGTCTCTCCACTATCACCCGGTAGTTTAGGGTCATCTCGGACATGATTGGTAACCATTCAAGACATAGCAGTCAAGATGATTGGAGGAAGGCTTGTATGATCAATTAATAACTTAGGGAAGTCACTTTGACAATGAGTAGGATATTCATAGGAGTTCCGAAGATACAACTAAAGTGGTTGCGGGCTTGGTTTCGATTTGCTATCATCTCACACAACCTACATGTTTCAAGTCCTATGAGAAGTGGGTGCAGAGAGAAAAATGTTTGTTTAAGACGAACTTACCTTAAGAATATTAGGGCACGTTTTTATTCGATAACCGCAATTGTGAATGTATCATACGACCAATAGTTGGTGGTTCCCCATCTCGGTTATCAAATTAAGAAATAAATCGTTGTATTCAATCTCGAGCCATTGAGCTAAAACATATCATCCTAAAATAGAATGTCATAGAGAATTTTATACCATACATTGTGCTACCTCTTGAAAGTAGAGGTACCTACCATTGACATTTGTGTCTCCACAAAATCAACACTTTAAAAATAATCCAATGTGGATCGATAACGCTTGATAATTTCAAATTCCGAGACCTTGTATAGCTATTGTTCATAAACAAATGGTGTTGGAGTTGACAACCAGGGCAAAACATATCATGAATGGTCAACATTGCTTTTAGTACACACAACCAATGAAGTCACTTTGCGGTTGTGGTTTGGGCCCACCTTCAACCATATCCTATGAGAATTCAACTACCTATAAAAGTTAAAACATGGCATGAAGTACACATTTCCAAAAGAGATATTGTACATGTCGCATAAGCTTTGACTTTGCGTCCAAAGATAAATGTGATATGAAATGCTATGAAAGTTCATAGATGCCAAGTGTCTCAATGCTTAGGCAAGATTCCGTGTTCATCACAATCGTTGCATGTTCTATTGTGATTCTTATGAGGCTTATGTTGTGTAGCATTTACCCCCATCCCAAACATATATAAATACGTATAAATGTTATAAGCTTTCTTTCTCTCTCTATGTATATATGCAAATGTTTTATTATTATTACTTTATTTTGATTCATCCCATAATTTCTTTAATGAAAGATTTTCATTAGTTGTCCCAACTTGGGAACTTCAATTTTGTAACCAAATAACACCCGCATGACCTTTACATGCTTTCAAATTTGTCAAAGGGTGAATCTTTCATCTTCCTCCACATGCCACCCATGTTTCCTGATTGTAGGGCAAATTTCAAAATTGATCTCACATTGAACTAGAATTTAGGTAGTCTTGGACTCTTGGATACTTTGGAATTATGGACACCTTGTGTGATAACAAACAAAATCACAGTGTAAACACACAACTACACCGTCACAAATGCATGATAAAACATCAATACAATAGCAACATACGAGGCACACCGACAAAGTTATGGGAAGAAGTCACAACATTGAGGGGGTTTGGGGGATGATGTCAACCACCGGATTTGTCTGGAATTTGTCATAGTGTCCGGGATTACTTAAACACCAGTTATTGAGATTTAATCGCATCAAACTACATCATCGAATCAATGCGTACCAAGCATGAGTTTCTAGTCTTAACTTTTTCTTATATTCTAAGGTTCTAGAAAAGGGTCAACTTAGGAGTTGATCAATGTTGAATCATTAGGTAAATGTCGAGTTAAATTTCAAACTTTGAAGAGTGTGTATCAACACAAACTCAACATTGAAATCCAAAGAATATATTTGTGAGCTATAAGACACAACATGAGTACTGCTTGAGAGCTATGGAAAAAGAGTACTCATTTCGTCCCAAAATGATTGTCCGTGTTTCTAACTTTGGCGGGATTCAAGCCCGCTCACCATTGACGGAGTAGTTGTAGTATATAAAAAACAACAACTACTCCGAAACGCCCCCGGAAGTTGCGGTGTAGAAAGATTTCTTGGTATAGAAAGTTTGGCCCAAAAATATTTGACTTTAAGCCTCAAATTTCTAGATGGGCAAATAAACCGGAGAATCATTTTGGGACAAAGGGAGTACTAAGCAAAGCAATTAGAAGTGAGGAGACTTAATATAGAATACCACAGTTAGATAGCCAGTCCGGCATAAATTATAAAAATGAATGCTATATTATTTTGAAAAGCATGGACACAATTTTTCATAATTACTTTAATTAGCCTCACCCACTTGTCGGAATATGGTCAATTTTCACTCTAAACAAACTTTTGTAGTGTTAATATTTCACTAGAAGATATTAGATAGAGAGGGTTTTGATTACATTCCAAGTTGTCCTTAATCATTACAAAGAATATGGTTAACATGAAATTGCAAGACTATCATTGTACTAAGCACTTGGTCTATATCCTAAATTTATTTTCGGACTTAAACTTCACATAGAAGATGAACTTGTTTGAAAGTGTGTCTAACTAGAGAAAATTGGTATATCGCACAAAGTACCACCTTCAAAAATAACATTGTGACATGAAAATTTGTGCAAAAGATATTAATGAATTTCAGCAAGCTTTTTCAAGAAGTGAGGAGGTTTGAAGAGAGAATGTCTTATGAACAAAACATTTAGAGCTTGATTATGCTAAGAAGCAAACATTTTTTGAAGTTATGTTCAAATAAGAAAACTTACAAAATCAAATATATTACCGCCTGCAACAAAAAAATTACGATTTAAAGTTGTTATGCAAAGATATGGACACGTACATACAAGAGGACTACTGGAGCTTCATCTCTCAAGTTTACATATCCCACATGGATTGGGGACACCTCATGGAGAGGAGTTATATGCTAAATTATCCTATTGCAAGATTGTGCCATGGAAACATCTTATACCTATTGATTGGATGTTGTGAACAAGCCAAAATCAAGAAAAATCCACATAACTAAGTGTTAAAATTTTCAAATTTGTTGTCTTAAAGTGCCAAATCAACTTTTGGCACTTTACATGATTTCCCGATACAGTTGTGTTGGACCGGCTATCTGCCTACGGTAGTTTAGACTACAAGATTGTAGAGATATCACCTTGAGAGGAAGAGACTTTACCTATATTGGAATAAAATGTTTTTATAGCAAAACACTTGGTATACTTGGATGGGTGACCTTGTTGTGCACTTGATTTCTAGTGTATTCTATGACTATTGCCCACCCAATCATGTACCAAAGAAAACCGGGTGTATTCAACCAACCATGCAGGAACCCAAGGGCTCATCCTTGAGGAAGATACATGCATGTTGGCTTTGCTTGTAATTGTTTAAAGTGTTCTCTTTTGAAAGAAGTGCACCGTCTATGGTATTCATTGTCACATGCGTAAGAGCATCACTTACCCTGTTTTGAGGCGTATGCTAGGTTACAAAACTAATCAACGACTCCACCATTCGTGTCACCTCATGACACATGGCGTTCGAGTGCGCTTACTTATATCTTGGCATGAGTACAATATCTTCAATAGTGTTACGAGGTGTATGCCTATGTTATAAAGCAATCTACAAGTTGACTAGAGTGTACACAATGACAATTGGCATTAGTATGCTCAAAAGTCTTTCCTCTTGCATGCTAAATTGTAAACACGTGACACTTGCTGTTAGTATGTTGAATAATATCTTCCCCTTGCATACTTAAGCATAAAACTATCATCTCAAGTATCCTAGTGTGCTTCATAAATGTCAGAGTAAACAAATTTTAAAAAACATTTGAAAAAGTCTCTTCTGTTGACGTATACTATCATATTGACGATTGGCGGACATCACACTTTGAGACCTCTATGCATCTAGGCTAGGCCCTTCAAAACTAGTGTACGCAACACTAAATACCATAAACGGTGTAGTAATCTTTAGAGGGGCTTGAATTCTTGTGATGCTTATTTTGGGATAGCATATAGAGCTAGATCAACATGATGATGAAGCAACACCACACCATCATCCATGCCGGTGGCATTATCATAGTCATTTCTCTATCATGTGAAGGTGGTGTCCATAGTTTTTTGAAACATTGTGTCCCCCTTGTGTGATGGTTGTTACTTGGTAAAGCAATTGTACTTTTGATTCAATGGGAAGCATAATTAATCAACAATTAAGCAAAAATGTGGCTACACGTGAGATACATTACCAAAAGACTTAGTATTAGAAGATTTGCCAAGACCACTTGCCAAAGTTTTGAGCTCACTGCAAAGCGTTATTATTTTGAAGTTATGGGAGGAGTTTTCATACATCATTGAATCACTTAAGATTCAAACAAATTGGTGAGAGCTTTTGGAGCGTGTAAGAGAGAAACAAGAGATGAAGCAATGGACGGAGGAGATCAGGGGAAGAGGGTTACATCGGTCAAATCCAACGGTCGAGAAAGCACAGGCAACGTGGCCTCACCAAAAGCCAGAAGCTGCTTTCATCGCCCATAGACTTCTTTTCGATGAACCCAATTTTTTTGAGGGATCCTTCCGCATCTATTTTTGTTATGACGAAACTTGATAGAAGTCTCTACTTAAATCTTCTACAAGACTTGGTTACACATGTTTTCATAATTGCAAATTAGTTGAGAAATCTAACTTCATTTTCAAACCAACACTATACCTAGCTCAAACTCCGAGTGCAAAGACGGGAATTGACCCACAATATAATAGCATGAACAAACTTGACCACTCCGTCTCTAATTCTCAACATGACAAACCCTAATCTCTCAACCCCATGCTACACAAAACATCAAGTTCAACTCAACACAATGCATGGGCGATTGTTTGAAACACATATTATGGTCAAAACCTTCCCTTCCATATACTACCCTCTATGCCGCCCATGCCCCCAACACGTGGACACTTGAACCCACCTCGTCATACAAATGCCTCCACATGGATATAGACAATAAAGCCCTCACACACATTATTGATGAAAACGTATAGTCCACGAGAGGAACCTTCCACACCAATGCACCAAAGACAACCCCGCCATGTCATTGCTTGAACGGATTCCCTTAGACATGCTCCTCATCACAAGATTCTCCACACACGCACACCTTTACTACGTCGAGCTCACAATTGCCATGATAGGTGCCGTAATATGGCCTCCCAAAATAAACTAGAGAAATGCACTATTGGAAAGTCCAACTTCGAATGGTACTTACATCATGCCAAAGAGGTAGAGGTTCACACCAACAATAGGACTAAAACCCTCTAGCATCTCACAACACCTCTCCAACACAAATATCCACAAAACGCATAGCCAATGTCACACCATTGCTCCCCGTCACCCTTCGCTCTTATTCTCAACAAAATTTCTCATTCCCAAAACTTGAAACTAGAACACTCGTGTCAAAACCCCTCACAGACACCCACAAGAGAACTTAATTAAAGTGCAAAAGTAAGTTAGTCATGCCAGAAAATGACATTATAGAATTGGGTTGATTCGAAAATCAATTTAAAATAAGTTAGACATTCATTCCCGGTTGCTTGTCTCACTCGTGTTCATGGTAGTGTGTCAGCATGACTTGTGGAGCAAATTCATGCTTGTATTGTTCTTAGACCATGAGTGAGATTGATGTTGTGCGGAGACACTGTTGAAGTTATTTGATGCTACTTTGTTGGATTCCAACGAATGTCACTTGCATTATTGTGATTTTAGGCACTCTCTTTGAATGTTATTTCTTTTTTTTTGGACATTGAACAAAATTAATTTCCCATAAATTTAGGTTTCTTTCTTTCTTCTTCTTCTTTTGCCCAAGTTGCTAGAGAGCTACGGTAGGTTCTATGAACTCACCCATGCTTTGAGAGGAGCCACACTACACCACATAACCTTCTAAATATGCACTCCGTTCTCCTTGCAACACTCCCAATGTTATAAGCATCATGTTACCGATCTTGTAATAAAGTCGGTCCTTGAAAGGGGATAGTAGGCTTCGGGCAAGAGGCTCTTCATATATTATAATGATGATTTCATAGTAATAAAATAGATTAATAAAACTAGGGGGTAACTACACTCTATATTGTATTTAATGTCTCTTGCTCACTAATAACTGTAAACCACCCGTGTAATGTCACCAACACTAAATATAAACCTAACATTATTCGTCAATCCTTGTAAAAAGATTTGGACATTATAGAATTACATTGTTGTACTTATCATCACTTACCAAGTGATTTTTCATCCAAATGTCAAGCATCCATGACAATTTTTCATCACATAAATGTTAGGATGCATAATCTACCAAAGTGAAAGTGGATTAAGTAATAGTAAGATGCCGATACTTGTAAATTGATTCATTCATAAGAAGTGTCATTAAAAAGTTACCACAATGGCATAAAATATCCACATACCACTAACTACAAGACACACGCTTTATGGTATTTAGTGTCACGTACACTATTTGTGAAGGGCCTAAACTAGATGCGTAGAGGTCTCAAAGTGTCACGCCTACTAATTGCCAATATGATCCCATTTGTCAACATAAGTACCTTCTTTAAGTGAAAGAAAGTCTACACTATGACGTTTAGAGTAGCACATCGGGATACTTTAGATGATTGTCTTGGGTTTCAGTACGCAAGAGGAAGATATTCTACAACATGCTAATGGCAAGTGTCATTTGTGTGCATTTTAGTCAACTTTTAGAGCACTGTGTAACGTAGGCATGCACCTCATAAACACTATTGAACATAATCATGCCAAGATATTAGTAAGCGCACTGAAACACCAAGTGTCATGAGGCGACACTTCATTACATAGCTCAATAGATGAGTTGTGTTCACTCATATTCCGTTTGATACTACTGTGCTCACTCAAACTCCATTTTGAAACTGCAAAGTATATATTTAAGAATCAAAGCTGACCCCACTTAGCAATTTGTGTCTGTTGAGTAATGTTATGGTATAGTGAAGTTGTTACTCATGAGTGTAAACCTAGCATACGCCTCAAAATAGAATAGGATAAGTGAAATTATTACGCATGTGACACTAAATACCATAAAAGGTGTAGTGGGGTAAAAGCCCCTCAATTTCAGACACCACGACAAGGGTGGCAAAGCACCCGGCGAAGTGGGGGTGGGGTGGCCCGGCAAACGGGTGAGTCCATGGAGTGACCGGGCGAAGAAGAGAGAGAGAGAAAGAAGAGAGAGAAGAGAGAGAGAGAGAGAAGAGAGTAAGTGGAGACTTAACTTACATACCGGCAAAGCTCGGGCCCGCCATAGCCTGCGTTTGGTTGCACAGGGATTTTAGTTTGACATTTGGACTTGGCGATGCGCACGACGACTTCGACTTCTGGCATTAGGAAATAGTCCGGATGCGTTTTTGGCCCCACTGCTGCGCACTTGGTGAAGTCAAGCAGCAGTCGGAGCTTTAGTTTTAGTTTATTTATTCAGGGGGACGCCATAGCTGCGGAAGCGAGGGTATGAAAGTACCGGACAGTGTGGTGTGGACAGGGTGCGTTGGTTTCTGTGAGGGTTTGCACCTATTTTCGGGCGCAAACATTGCGGCTATGTAGCTTACAGGCGATGATGAAGAGTAGGTAAGTTCCAGGGTTAGCCATGCTGATTGTAGTTACCGACACTCGGTTGATTGCGTCCTAACTTAAGTTCACGGGTGGTTTCGGCTTGGGTGTCGATGATGGTAAGTTAAGGAGACGAGCAGAGGGATTTGCTCGAAAGCCACGGCTCTCTCTGACACTATCGCTCGGGGTATCTTTATTCTTAGTGTCGACTAGGAGATGGTCATATGAGGGAGAGGGATAAAGTCAGATGCGGAATCAGGGACGGACCCTGCGAGCGATGGTGTATGATGCATTAGGGACTTTGAAGTGAGAGCAAGAATTTTGGTACAGAGCCCTTCCGATTTTGAGACAGCTGGGAGTACTGTACTTCGGATGCACGGCAGTCCATTTGGAATGAAGGTTGGCAGTGATTAGAAGGATTTCAAGTGTAAGTAGCTAGGCGGTATAGGACCATGGCCCCTCAAGACATGGCTGCGCAGGCTAACGGAAAGAGACAACCAGCTTGGAAGCTGAGGTTACCGTGGGAGCAGGAACGGCAGGCAGAGGTACAGAAGAGTGCATTTATCCAGAACGAGACTGCGGGGGCTAGCACATCCTCTATATCCACAATAGCGAGAGCATTCTTATTAAGCCGAAGGCGACTGCGGCTTGATCCTGACAAGAAATTACATTTTCTGTGTAAGTTCCAAAAGCTTGCGTGATTATCCTTAGCTCCTTTGTCATCACCATGCTCTCCAATTGAAGAATTAGTTCACCTGATACTGCCTCACATGAAATTGGGGCTTCGGCGAGGCTATTGATGAATTGCTTTGTGAATGAGCCTTTAACGCATAACTTATATGTGCTTGTTATCTCGGAAGGCATGTTGTTCTCAAGAGAGGACTGGGTGACCTGTTCAGCCAGTATGTTAGCTTAAGTGCCATCCCCTTGTTGTAGAGTGTTATCTTCTCGCTGTGTACCTTTAGGAGTCTAATCTTTACTTGAGAGCAACTCATCACATCATCGTACAGTAGCCAGAAAGTGATTTTCCTGCCAGATGGTCTTCGATTTAATAGTCCAAAGTGGAAGTTCTTTCCTGGAAAGTATGATCGGAAAGTGTAGATTTCAAGACAATAATTCACCATGATGTGGTGAAAACAAATACATCTTATTAAATGACATGGTCATGGGAAACCTGCTGATACCTCCATGGGACGGCACCTAGAAAGTGTCTACACTCCTGTAACTAAACTCGTTGAAATTGCAACGAACCTGTGTCTGGATTGCAGCTGTTGTCACAGTCAATAATACCTGCAACAGCAGGTATATTGAGTGCAGTTGAGGTTATGTGTTTCTGTTTAAAGAAAGACTAACTGATGGGAATCCAGTATGCAATTTATAAATGGGATTCCTCTTGCTTCTTTAATTTCCACAAGTTCTGGTCACCGACATTATACATTGGAGGCGCATTGGTCGCTATTGCAAATGAGATTGTAGTGCAGTATGTATGGTGTGCTGTATTGATGTCCTCGTTATTATTGGCACATACTTTTAATCAAGGCTGTAGCATATTGTCAGGACTAGTGAAGTCTATAGGGCATAGTGGCTAGTTGGACAGCTTGCCATATAGGATAGAGGTGATGTTCCCATTCCCCTGCAGCAGATTGCATGTTGAAGGTATTGTTATGGAAGACGAGGGCTTTTCAACCTTAAAAGTTAGGTCGTAATGTGAACACTTTTACATATTGGTGACTGATTTATTGCACTGAAAGTAATCACCTTTCTCTAATAGAAAGTCTGTTAACATAATTTTTGAATGATGTTTTCACCCACACTCTATTGCTTTCGAGGATAGGTAGGACAATGTCGAATCAAATTGGGTTATGGTTCCTCCCCTATAGTAGCTTTGTAAACTCGCCGCCAGTTCACACACAGCCTAACTCTATGCCCCAACGGGGCAAGCCTCTCGTTCACCCCAATCGGAGTCATCTCTCTCTCTCTCTCTCTCTCATACACACACGCACAGATTGGTCCACCATTCCGTTTGTCTGGTGACATGTATGCTGACTCCTATGTACTGGTTTGCAAACCTGCAGATGAACCAGGAAAGCAAGCCTCAAGTGCAATTAAGATAAAGAATGTCAGTCGCACACATGTTGCGTTCAAAGTGAGAAATTTCTCCTTATAGTTATGCTTACAACTTTTATTATTAATTAATTATTATTATTATTATCTTTTCTCATGTGAACTCTAAATTTGATTGCATTTAAGCAAATATTGAGTGTAGCATGTAAAGAGGTTCTTTGTATTTTTGGGCACCAAATTGAATGTTCTAATTTCCTTCAACCAGCATTAGGTTTTTATTTCCTTTCACTGCTTACATGTAGAAAGGTGACTCTATGAACTGCCAAGAGTGACTTACATAAGACTGTGAAGGGGCATTAATGGTCATCCACACTCTCTTGCAGTTCCAAACAACAGCACCTAAGAGCTGCTTCATGCGCCCTCCCAGTGGTGTTCTTGCTCCAAATGCAACCGTCATTGCCACAGGTACTATGCAGGGGAAAAGTTGCAAGGCTGCAACTGGGACTCTTTGGTTTCGTCATTAGAGTGTTGTTTTAATAATGCGACGTTTTTCAATATGGATTGTATAAAAACTTCTAGAGCATACTAGCCAGGAGTAAGACTCATCAGTGCAGGCTTCAAGTATCTGAGTAGACATCCATGAGGGTCATTTGATAGGACCACGTATTGTTTACTTATCTGGTATGCCTTGTGGGTAGCATTTGAGACTAATGTTGGCAATCATGATCCTGCAGTGGTGAAATTTGTGGAGCATCCAGAGCATCCAAAGGAGAGAAAGACCAAAGATAAATTTAAAATCGTGAGTTTGGCCGTGAAGCCAGGCATTGAATACACTCCAGAGTTGGTAAGAATTCCACTTCTACATGTTTTATTTACTGGGTTGTGTGAATAAAGGAAAGCACGGCCAGGTTAGTGTAGATATTTTGACCAAAAGCTTGTGAAAGGATTCAATGTAGAAGGGAGTTCCAACCTGTACATTGGGAAGCTCATAAGTAGGTGTGTAGGTAATGCTTTTGTTCATTGAAGACTCATTGTAGGGTAAATTAAGTGTTCTGATTTTGTGTTGACTTGTTGAAGTTTGAGGATCAAAGGGAGGTGGTAGCTGTAGAGCGCATTTTACAAGTGGTGTATATCGATCCTCAACGTGCATCTCCTGTAAGTTTATATCTGAACCATCTTTCTTATCAACGGATTTGAACCCTGATAATGTCTCTTTTTGAAACAGGTTGACAATAAACTTAAATACCAATGATGGAGTTGGCAGAAATGAAAATGTTTGTATGGTTTGTGTTTGAGCTGTATTGGCATGGTGCTGAAACTGGTGATATTTTCTGTAAGAGCATAGTGCAGTGAATGAATTATGTTTGGCGGATACTCTGTTATGTGATATAGGGTTGTTCCTGGTCAATTAGAGTTGCAAATTTACTAGATGCAGGGGTGATGAATTTTTGGGCTTGTGAGATTCAGGAGGAGTTGGAGAGGTTGCAAAAGCGGCTGGCAGAGGCTGAAGCAGATGAAACAGCTCGAAGGAAGCCCACAGATGACAAGGCTACGAAAGGAACTATGGTTGTGGAGGGACTTGTAATTGATGAATGGGTATGGCGTTGTGACTTTGTAAAAGCTGGACATGTTCCTGGTCTTGAATGGTGTTGTGCACATGAGCACAGTTGTGTGTTTCCTGTACGTGCGCTGTAGTGGCAGAAGCTTTGAATTGTGAGATTTAGAAAGGGAGACATTTTACGTGGCTTTGATATTTGGTGAAGTGTGGAGATTGGAATGAAATGTACTTGTCTTTGGGTTTATCTCCATGCTGCACAGTACAACAAGAATGTTCTTGAGGCGTCTACTTTGTTGTCCACACTTTCATTGTGTAGACTTTGTAATAGCAGCAAGGGGTCTAGAGCTTGTTATCGGGGCTTGTAACTGAGCAGTACTATGTGGTGATGTGGGTGTACAGAAGCAGCGCAGAGAAAATTATCTCGCTCGGCAACAAGTGGAAGGTGGGGAATCTCTATGAGATGAAGGATCTGGAGAATACGGTCACCCACCACAATCCGGTATTCAAGACTTGGGGAATGGAGGACTGGTTAATACACTAACAACATAGCCTTAGGCTGTGAGACTAAATGCAAATGGGGTGTGTGCATATTAGAAGAAGCACTTTGGTTCAGCCAATATAGTGACACCAGGTTCCTTGTCTACAAACGTCAATGCCTTAACTCCATAACCACATTGTAGGTTGATTTCATGAGTCTAGGTGGAGTGGGTTCCTGGTGGTGAACCTAGGTCCTGTACAGGTCGATTTAGATGGGCAACTATCTCCCAGTATTTTCCATTTAATACATTAGTGAGTTCAGGTGACCATTCAGGAATTCTTTGCCGGAAGATGAGAACATCATGGCTTCGTTTAATCCCCGTGCTCATAAACTGAAGACAAAGCATAGCTTGTAGAGAGGAGGATAGGCAGATGTTTCTGATATGGAGAAGTTGAACTCCATTTGTGATCATGTACACTGGACAAACATGCCTTGCTTGGGCTGGAAGATTTCTCAGATGCCTTGGAGGAGTTGAGACGTGGCTTCTCTAGTTCCACTCCATGCAATTTCTGATGCATGACATCTCTTAGATTCCGTCATAGTCTCAAACTTTGTATCAAGTGCAGACATGTTTCAAGAGCATTTGTTATATACATTTTTAGAACCTCTTATTTCATTGATTAAACCACAGAAGAAAGGGATTTGGAACTCATGATACAATTTTGTTGGATTTGTTCGTATGAGTAGTTCGTTCACGCCTTCCTCTCTTCAAGTTCCCGCACAGATGGCTAAGTAATGAGTTCAACATGTCGACCCACAGGAATAGTGTTTGACTTACTGTTTACTTAGATTTTGTTCCATGGATGACATGATTGTGGCAAGTTAAGGGTGACAATCATAGGGTGTGAGCCTGGAAAGGTCTTTGGGATCCAAGGATGATTGTGAAGGTGGAAAGGTCTGGACTAAGGTAGAAATACCATAACCCGTTAACCACCCTCTAGCCGTGCACTAGACTGCCGTCTTAATGGTGAAATGCCATTTCTAAAGCGGATCATGGCTCGGCAGCAACTTCAATGGGTGTACACTTAGTGTAGCCAATGGGAGTCAAGTGTTAATGTACTCATGAGGTAACTGATTTAGATGATGTTTTGTATGGAAATGTTGATTACTGTGTTTGGTGTAGGGAGAATCTAGTGAACGAGTAGGGGTTTGGACAACCTTCCACTTTGAAAAATTGTAGCATTTTTTGTATAGGGCAGAAAAATATGAAACAACTTGCATTCTTCATGAATCCTTCTCGTCTATCTTGGAAATTTATCTCATGATTGTCAGACCAGATCTTTAATGCCAATCACCTTATTTTCACGGGTTATGGTATTTCTAACTTATAAAACACCACTTTCCATCTATTCAAGGGCCATTTGCACATAACAACAACAGTGGTTGATGTTTTGTACTTGACTATCTTTACCTCTGTTTTTGAGGGATAATAAGAAGAGGACAAGGTGCAATGTTGTTAGCTGCAATCACAATTTAAGTATTCTTAGGGTGGGTTCACATGGGTCCCAAGTCACTTAAGGGCAATCTATGCAAAATCAACTATTGAGCATGGAAGTTGGAATTACTACTTCACACATGGTCCCAAATCCTTTGTCCCAAGAATGACATGGATGTCTACATGGCAACATTTTTGGAGGTGAGGCTTGGGACTTGTGTTGAGAGTTGGGTCTAGCTTTTTGTTCGACCCAACTCTCAATACAAGTCCTGCAAATACTTTTGCATAAAATGATCAAGATCCAGTTTCAATGATAACTAACCATGTTTTAATGGATTCTTGAGGCTCAAAAGTTGGGATTTCATCTTCATGTTGGGACTTGCTAACATGAGTGGGACTTGGGACCAGGGACCCCATTGAACCAATCCAAATTCATCATACGAAGGGTAAGTATAAGCACTTATTCAACATTAAGCCTTAGTCACTTGCATTTCAAGATGTTGGACTAATGTGATGTCACCTTTGCACTTGTCCACATGGGCATGGGTAGAAGGTGGTGAATGGACATCGCACATCAGTGTACGACATTGATGCTCGTTTCTTTTCTTTTCCTTTCTTGATGTGATAGGTGAACATCTATCTTGATTTTGATAGACATAGGAAATCTTATCAAACAAGTGAGTTATGGGTGAAGAACCAATCATTTTGAACCCTTTTTCTCCAAAGGAGATCCAAGGGGGCTTCTACTATATGTATGGGAAACTTGACGCCTTTCTTCTTCAAGAGAATCTTGACAACTTTATTGCCTTGCCATGTGGTATTATGGTTTCTCACAATAGGTTCGTGAAAAGTTGCATGTGATTTGATTTTGAAATTTCAAGGGGTATGATCTTCTAGTGTGCTCTTGGAGATTGTATGAAGTCAACACGGTTCAAAAGGCTTGGGAGAATTGGCCATCTCACTTGTACTAGGGGTGGATAATGGTTTGGAACAAGTTTGGGAGGGATGTCAAACTTATTACGTCTCCTGCACATGTCTCACACTAGCCAAACATAAGCATTTGATTTTACATGTGACTTTAATATCATGGACCCACCATATTTTCCCTAGATTTGTAGCGCCCCAGTGACCCTCTCTCACCTTTCCTCTCCTCTCCTCATTCTTATCGTTCCCTTTCCAGAGCTCGCTCCTCATCAAGTTTCTCTCTCATCATTTTTTTCAAGGTTAGTTTCTTTTTTCTTTTTTTTTTGGTCTCAAGGTTATGTACTCTTTGTTATTTGTCTCACTAGTACGCTCTCTTTGTTCTTCAACTGCTTTTTGTCTTGAAATTATGCTTCACTTGCCATTCGTTTTAATGTTAGGCCCTCTCTATTCTTTTCTCTTTTGAAATTATTTGGTGATTTGTTTCAATGTTAGGCTCTCTTTGTTCTTTGTTTTAAAATAAAACATCTTTGCTATTTTTTTCCTTTTTTAATATATATTTCAGGTCTCAAGGTTATACTCTCTTTGCTATTTGTCTCAATGTTAGGTTCTCTTTGTCTTGAAATCACATGATTTGTGCTTCTTGTTCAATGTTAGGTTCTTTTTGTCTTGAAATTATATAATTTTTCCTTCTTGTTCAATGTTAGGTTCTCTTGTTCTTTATTTTGAGGTTAGGTTCTCTTTGCTCCTTGTTAAAATTTTCAAAGTTAGACTCTCTTTGCTCTTTGCCTTGAGGTTAAGTATTTATTGTTTTTTTGGTTTATTTTTCTTGAGGATAGGCTCTCTTGCTATTTGTCTTCATATCAAACTATCTATGCAACACTTAATGGCCTAAGAATTTCTTAATGGCCTAAAAATCGCAAGACACAATGCCGCTGCCCACCAACTCACCAACCTACTAAAATCAAATGTATACACTACACATCTCACACTCATTAATGCCGGTAACCAACATGGCAACCACCAAGACAACACCATCCCGCAATGGATACTAAGATGCACATGCAACACTACACAAATGTGAATGCCTCGCAAAACTAAGACTAGATATCATTTACATACAAGGCGTTGCATATGAACAAAAGGGTCCACTAAAACCTACACCGGACCTAACCTTCCAAATCATTGAATTCACCTTTATGCATGATAGATTCCTTGACCAGGCCATACAAACAAAAAAAGACAAATACAACATGTTGTAGACGCAATAAGAGCACAAGGCTGGAATATTAGACCACTCATGGTTATCACCGCAAGAGAAAGGGGAGCCATTCACACAAGAAGCATAGAACTCCTTGAGAACCTACATAATCCCATATCATTGATAAACAAAACAATGAAAACCATCCACCAAAAAGCCATCAAATATCTCACATACCTAGTACTTAATAAGAGAAAACTCAATAATAAACAAGAGTAAGTACTACCCCCCCCCCCCACATACTAAATGGATATCAAAACAATGTATTTTTTTCATTCTTTATTTTATTTCCCACCCACTGCAAGGTAGGCAGTTAACCCCACCCTACACTAAGGACATTCTTGAGCAGGGTAAGGCCAATGGGCTCAAATTCACGTTGGATTGCCCGACATTGGTTTTTCTGTTCTTTCTTTCAAACTATCTTTTTTAGGTCTTGAGATTAGCGTCTCTTTAAACTTTGTCTCAAGCTTAGATTCTCTTTGTTTTTTTTGGTTTTTGTTTTAATACCAAACTCTTGATTGCGGCAAGTTCATTGACTCGTGTATTGCAATGCAAGGCAAAAACGATTGTGTTTTCTAGTGGATTTAAAACACTTGTAGTGTGTATTGCAAAGCAAAAATAATTCGTATGACCAAAAATTGATGAGATATGATACCGATTAACTAAGGATTCATAATGGTCCCAAAAATATGATATTCATCGAGGCATCCGTTAGTCCTTCCATATACAACGTTAATGTTGTTAATTTTGCAATGGAATCCACCTTCTTATCTTTATTTGGAAGGGAATGATACATGACATTGCAAATGTGTTAAAAACAACATTTTTGTAGTCTCATTTTACCACTATGGGATAATAAACCACTTTTTGCATTTGTGTATAAAAAAATGGGAATATTATCTCGACTGCAATGAATTTAAAATTAAACATATAAAGATTTCTAAAGATTTGAACAATACCCTCATGCCAACAATGAAATTACCCCCCAAAAATAAAAGTTAAGTGGAGAATAAAAAAAATCGTGACATTTATTGCGATGGAAACCAATGATAAAGTCACTTGGCAACAAACTAAAAAAAATTGTTTGCGGCAAGTATTGCAATACAAAATATCATTATGAATATTATAAAAGAATATAGATTGCAAAAAATAAAGAAATTGCATGTAAAATAAAATTAACATGTATATGGAGAAATGTTCATTTGCATGAAGCTTTGTAGGTTGTGGATTGCATTATTCATAATAAAGAAACTTGACTTTGAAGTCACCATGTGAAAAATTGATGCTATTTGCATTGACAAACGCCATGAAACCAAATCTTCTTTTGCTTGACATGAGGTTATAACCTATGCAATTGGGATACCATTATGCCACTCGTAAAAACAGTCAAAGTAAAGAAGTGGAATTTGGTATGTTGTCGGTGCTGAAGTTGTGTATCATTGAAACAACACCCTCGCCTCTTGGTTTCAACATAGATCATGATTGCTAACTTGTTTGGATTTCGATGACGATAGAAATGTCAATTTCATCATCTCTATGTTGCCAATAAAATACAGCTCCTTCATCTTCCAACTTCAAATGCAACACACTAATAATAATAAATAAATGGACTTGTTATATTACATGCGCATAAATTTGATTTTAAAAGTGTCATTACTATGAATGACTATAAAAGTGAGACCCTAAATCTACAAATGTTGGATATATATCGAGCGAATGGGCCTCATCAAGCAAGTTATATTTTGGTGGAGAGATACCTACACATCTCTATGAAGCAAACATGGTGACGGGCTAAAGATGAAAGAAATGTGGAGTATTAAATGCTTGAAGTCATGACACCTCCCAAACATGATGTTACTTTTGAGAAACCAAAGTGATGAAACTTGGTCCCTCGTCCCTTGTACTTCAATCCTTTAAGTACAAGCGATGGGGGTCGTTCTCCGCACTTGGCTTAAGAATAGAGGTGACCTTGTTTGTTCTTAGTCATTGTCCATTACCCTATACAATTATTTTTTCAACCTAATTTGAGATTATTCAAAATCGAGTATCATGCAAACACTATACTCGAGTCATTTATAACCCAACAAGTGAGACATTTATGACCCATTTGATGAACGCCGACCCTCTCTTGAATAGGCACATGAACTCTAGAGTTGGAAGATCTAAATTTAACATGGTATTGTGAAAACATCACATGGCACGTAAAAATGTTACATTGTTGTTTTTTTGAATACAAGGAAGGCTAGCTTGAGTTGGTATTTGGAAGCAACTTTTGCTAACTACATCTTGACGTATGTATAAAAAGCTAGTAGCATGTGTAAGTGATAAGGAGGAAGAAGAATCTTGAATAAAATATGACAGTGCTCGGGAATTTCTAAATGGAGTTGCGCATTTCGAGTTATGTATACTCGTATAATGCACATGTTCTTCATTGTTACTTCAAACACTCTTGGTAGCAATCAAAACAAAACATTCATGATACAAAAAAAAAACTTCTTCTTTACTCTATGAACTTGTATCAAAGGTGCCCATATGAAATTTGTTTCAAAATGCAAAATTTTCCAAAGTCAAAGTGCACTCCATAAGAAGTAATTTCAAAATAATGGTTTGTTTAAGAAATTGAGTCGGCGTAGAAAAAAAAGTGTCACATGTGAATATGACGTTTTCATAAATACCATGTTAAATTTTTACATGTTAGTATGGGTTCCAATGTTGAACAATCATATTTAACTTGGTCACAATAAACATCAAATCCCATCATCTAGGTTTTAAAAAAATTGAATTATTGTCACTTGCCCCTCTCCTGGAGGGGTGCACCTTTCATAACACGTATGAATATACAAAAGGGACATTGATTCAACTTTTCTATACTACGTATACGTATGCTACACAAATTATGACTTGTAGTTGTGTACATGTATAGAGGACCTCTAGAAAATATGCAACAATTGTACTTGTATGGTAGGGTCATTAGACTTTATGGGATAAGTATTTTAATATTAGCAAAAAGAAAAAGAAGAAGCTCCAATTAAGGTTTGGTTTATTGGGGGGTTTATAGAATGCATAGAAAATTTGGTAATCGCTAGGTGGAGTAATGGCATCCAAATGACTTGATGATTTGTGCATCAAACATGAAGATTGGTTTATGTTGGTGTCAAAAAGGAACCAACAATAATTGGACTTATGATTTTAGGGATCGTGTAATGGTAGCTTTAGAAACAATAATTGCATTAGCTTCTATGACATAGGAACCATAAATCATGTCATTAAGTTCAAGACCCAAAAAAGGTGTTGTTCTACTAGTTGCCCCTTCATATGTAAAAACTTTCATTTTGCAATTGTTGGATCTTCCCACATCTAGTATAAACCAATAAATTATTTTGTATATGAAATATCATGGAATTTTATAAAAGCCAATAGGCTTATGGGACTAAAAACACATCAAGATGGTGTCGAAGAGGCTAATATCCTAGAGTAACAAAGTGCAATGGGCCAATATGATAGAGCTTAATATCAATTTTTTTGTAATGTGTATTTATTTATTAATATCTTTGCTATATGCAATTCCAACCAGACTCTACTATATGTTAGACTAGGGGACTCTAATTCCAACTAGACTATACTACATGTAAGACTAGGGGACTCCACCTTGGGAGATCTAATAGTTCTAGAAGGTAAAGGGTAGTTTTACCCATTAGTTGGGTCTATGGTGTTACATGATGATCTCACCTTGTAAGTAATGATTATTCGTTAAGAGCACTTAAACACATCCCAAATGCATGGAGGGAGAGCCAATTAACTATATGCTTGAGGACTAGTTGAGGGGAGCTTCAACTCTTAATTCCTACAAGTATACAAGACTCAAAGTTGGGTGGATCATGTCTCTTATTTTCCCTCTTTTTTTTGGAGAGACGCTACATTGATGTTCCAATTGCAAGAAGACTTTAGACTACTTAATACTAGAGACAACATATATATATATCTATATATATAGATGTTGAAGTTTAAAATGTAATGTAAGAGGTTCATAAACATGATTGGTTTAACCAATGCGGAATTTAAGATGCCATGACAAAGGGTAGTAGGGTACCCGATGAGTCCATGGACTAGTTGGGCTAAGAGTATGTTCATATGCTATCAATAGAGGTCCCCGCAACATGACAATGCCAAGTTTAGATAGCGAGCTGAACCCAACCGTTATTGTACTGTTAGTGGGGCCCGAAATGCTCTTCCAGGCTGGAATTGCTTGGGTCTATTGCAACCCAACTTCAACTCCTCTATAGGAATCTTAGGTTCAACAATTTCTATGTAACGCCTTGTGTATTGTAAGATATTAGTTTTGATCACGGGACCCATAGTTTATGAAACTCATATAGAGTGAACATGTGGGACACAAATGAGACTACTCCCCTCAAAAAAAACGTTACCCAATAAAGCCCAACATAGCCTATGTTGGTTGCACATGGATTTCAATATGACATAAAAACCCAGGCTGAATTTCCCTTTGTAATAGAGGTACCCTTACTTTGCATACTGCACCCCGTGTGTTTCAAAATGCATTACGTCTCTCCAACCAATTAGAGCCATTAAAATCCATCCTTGGACCTATACGCTCAGTAATACATTGGGGGGAATGCATTATGGGGAATATTCCACACAATATTCCCCATAATGCACTTCCCTGACTGCATTACCTCTTTACATTTGGTCTTGGCGACGCGCACGGCGACTTCTGGATGCGTTTCTGGCCATGGCACCGCGCACTCGTTGAAGTCAAGCCGCAGGAGCAGTAGTTTGGTTATTCAAGGGACGCGCCATAGCTGCGGAGACGAGGGTCTTCGGAGAGTCCTTCTTACATACCAAAGTCGGGAAGAAAGTGTAGGCAGTGCTGCAGGGGTGAGTTGGTTTCGGTGAGGGTTTGCGCCGATTTTCCGAGGGTTCACATTGCGGCTACGTAGCTTACAGGTTATGAAGAAGAGTAGGTAGGTCCAGGGTAAGCCATCGCGATTGTTGATACCGACAGTAGATGATGGTAAGTTAGTGAGAGGGAGACGGCCAGAGGTGGCCTTAATGCTGCTCGAAAGCCGTGGCTCTATGTATCTGTCTCACTTGCGGTGTTTTTACACTTAGTCGTGGCGTGTTGTTAGTTTCGGTCGTGATGAGGAGGAGGGATAGAGTCAGATGCGGAATCAGGGAAGGGCTCGGCGAGCGATGGTGTATGATGATGCATTAGGGACGTTGAAGTGAGAGCAAGGATTTTGGTGGAGAGCTTTTACGACTTGGAGGCGGATGGGAGTACTGTACTTCGGATGCACGGTTGTCCATTTGGAATGAAGGTTAGCAGTAATTAGAAGGATTCAAGTGTAAGTAGCTAAGCGGTATTGGACATGGCCCCTCAGGACATGGATGAGGCTAACGGAAAGAGACAACCAGCCTGGAAGCTGAGGTTACCGTGGGAGCAGCAACGATTGGAAGAGGCACAGAAGAGTGCATTTATCCAGAACGAGACTGCGGAAGCTAGCACGTCCTCCATATCCACAATAGCAAGAGCGTTCTTGTTAAGCCGAAGGCGACTGCGGCTTGATCCTGACAAGAAATTACATTTCTTATGTAAGTCCCAGAATCTTGCTTGCCCATCCTTAGCTCCTTTGCCGCCAGATTATCGTACAGTAGCCAGGGAATTGATCTTCCTGCCAGATGGTTTTCGATGTTATTAGTCCAAAGTGGAAGCTCTTTCCTGGAATGTATGATTGGAATATGTAGATTACAGGACAATACATCACACCATATTCTGGCGAAAACAAGTACATTTTCTCAAATGGTATGGTCATGGGAAACCTGCTGAGGCTTCCATGGGAGGTCACTGAGAAAGTTTCCATACTCGCGTGACCACACTGGCACGAAATGGAACGAACTTGTTTTATGATTGCAGCTGTTTTCAGTCAATAATACATGTGACAGCAGGTAGATGCAACGGTCGATATTGCAAATGGAGCTGAAGTGCAGTATGTACGGTGTCTTACATTGATGTGCTCATGATTACATTGCACATACTTTTAATCAAGTCTGTTGCAGATTGTCAGAAACAAGTGAAATTTATAGGGCATGCTGGCTAACTTTCCATTCTTAAAGTTAGGTCAAAATATGAACACTCTTACAAAATGGTGGATATTTTCTTGCACTGAAAATAGTCACCCTTCTTTCGAATAGAAAATCTGGTAACAATTATTTTGAATGATTAATGATGCTTTCAAGAAAAGGCACTTCATTTGGTGATAAAGGTGCGAAAATCAAGGCACAGCCTGCAAATTCGAGGACACTATTGAATTAAATCAAATTTTGTGTCCTTCATTTTAGGATTACTCATTTGGTTGCAGACTGGGCACAACTTTCAAGTGCTTTTTCTCCTGTTTCAAACGATTATATACCTATTTGTGTTCATATCTGGAGACATGTTGGTGGACGGACTTGTCTTGGAGATTGGGACATTATTCAGTTTGTCTGGAGATATGTATGCTCACTCTTATGTGCCGGTTTCTAAACCTGCAGATGAACCAGGAAAGCAAGTCTCAAGTGCAATTAAGATAAAGAATGTCAGTTCCACACATGTTGCGTTCAAAGTGAGTATCTCTCCTTGCTAGTGATGCTTACAAAATTTTATTTGTGGATTCTAAACTTTATTCCGTTTCAGCAAATATTGACTGTCTTGTGCATAGAGTTTTTGTGAGTCTGGCCAAGGTATTGAATATTGTCTTTTCCCTTCAACCAGTACAAGGTGACAGGTTTTTCTTCTCTCTCACTGCTTATATGTAGAAAGATAACCCTAAGATTTGCAAAGAGTGACTTATCTAAGACTGTGAAGGGGCTAATGGTCATCCACACTCTCTTGCAGTTCCAAACAACAGCACCTAAGAGCTGCTTCATGCGCCCTCCCAGTGGTGTGCTTGCTCCAAATGCGACTGTCATTGCCACAGGTACTATGCAGGGGAAAAGTTGCAAGGCTGCAACTGGGACTCTTTGGTTTCAATCATTAGAGTGTTGTTTTAGTTATACTAGGTTTTTCAATATGGATTGTACAAAACCTTCTAGAGCATACTAGCCAGGAGTAAAACTCAACAGCACAGCCTTCAAGTATCTGAGTAGACATCCATGAGGGTCATTTGATAGGACCATGCATCATTCACATATCTGGTATACCTTGAAAGTGCCATCTTTTGTTGTTTGAAGGTGAACTTTTGTCGCACACAAGCACCAACCTGCTGATGGTTGTTGGAAGGAAAGGTTTGCTTGTGAGTGGGTACAAGTAGAGACTAATGTTGGCAATCATGATCCTGCAGTGGTGAAATTTGTGGAGCATCCAGAGCACCCAAAGGAGAGAAAGACCAAAGATAAATTCAAAATTGTGAGTTTGGCCGTGAAGCCAGGCATCGAATACACTCCAGAGTTGGTAAGAATTCAACTTCTACATGTTTTATTTACTGGGTTGTTTGAATAAAGAAAAGCACGGCCAGGTTAGTGTAGATATTTTGACCAAAAGTTTGTGAAAGGATTCAATGTAGAAGGGAGTTCAAACCTGTACATTGGGAAGCTCATAAGTAGGTGTGTAGGTAATGCTTTTGTTCATTGAAGACTCATTGTAGGCTACATGAGAGATTAGAAAGAGAACTTGTCCCTCATCCTAAGTATGACTGTAGATTGCAAGTGTATTCATTCCTTCAATAGAATTCTGTCCAGGTTGTTCACATGAAAATTAAGTGTTTTGATTTTGTGTTGACTTGTTGAAGTTTGAGGATCAAAGGGAGGTGGTAGCTGTAGAGCGCATTTTACAAGTGGTGTATATCGATCCTCAACGTGCATCTCCTGTAAGTTTATATCTGAACCATCTTTCTTATCAACGGATTCGAACCCTGATAATGTCTCTTTTTGAAACAGGCTGACAATAAACATAAATACCAATGATGGAGTTGGCAGAAATGAAAATGTTTGTATGGTTTGTGTTTGAGCTGTATTGGCATGGTGCTGAAACTGGTGATATTTTCTGTAAGAGCATAGTGCAGTGAATGAATTATGTTTGGCGGATACTCTGTTATGTGATATAGGGTTGTTCCTGGTCAATTAGAGTTGCAAATTTACTAGATGCAGGGGTGATGAATTTTTGGGCTTGTGAGATTCAGGAGGAGTTGGAGAGGTTGCAAAAGCGGCTGGCAGAGGCTGAAGCAGATGAAACAGCTCGAAGGAAGCCCACAGATGACAAGGCTACGAAAGGAACTATGGTTGTGGAGGGACTTGTAATTGATGAATGGGTATGGCGTTGTGACTTTGTAAAAGCTGGACATGTTCCTGGTCTTGAATGGTGTTGTGCACATGAGCACAGTTGTGTGTTTCCTGTACCTGCGCTGTAGTGGCAGAAGCTTTGAATTGTGAGATTTAGAAAGGGAGACATTTTACATGGCTTTGATATTTGGTGAAGTGTGTAGATTGGAATGAAATGTACTGTGTCTTTGGGTTTATCTGCATGCTGCACAATACAACAAGAGTGTTCTACTTTGTTGTCCAGACTTTCATTGGGTAGACTTTGTAATAGCAGCAAGGGGTCTAGAGCAGTGTCGCTGCACTCACTCTGTCTCTCGCTCTCTCGTCTTATTTAGAAAGATATGAGGCTTATTGCATGTAACTAGGTCTCTAGAGTTTTGAGGGCCAAAGTACCTACTTGTGAGGAAGTTGATCATTGTTGTATGGTTGCCCAAGGATAATTGGAGCCTGTAACTGAGCAGTACTATGTGGTGATGTGGGTGAACAGAAGCAGCGTAGAGAAAATTATCTCGCTCGGCAACAAGTGGAAGGTGGGGAGTCTCTATGAGATGAAGGATCTGGAGAATACGGTCATTCACCACAATCAAGTATTCAAGACTTGGGGAATGAAGAACTGGTTAATACGCTAACAGTATAGCCTTAGGCTGTGAGACTAAATGCAAATGGGGTGTGTGCATATTAGGAGAAGCACTTTGGTTCAGCCAATATAGTGACACCAGGTTCCTTGTCTACAAATGTCAATGCCTTAACTCCATAACCCCATTGTGGGCTCGTTTCATGAGTCTAGGTGGAGTGGGTTCCTGGTAGTGAATTTAGGTCCTGTACAGGTTGATTTAGATGGGCAACTATCTCCCAGTATTTTCCATTTAATACATTAGTGAGTTCAGGTGACCATTCAGGAATTCTTTGCCGGAAGAGGAGGACATCATGGCTTTGTTTAATCCCCGTGCTCATAAACTGAAGACAAAGCATAGCTTGTAGAGAGGAGGATAGGCAGATGTTTCTGATATGGAGAAGTTGAACTCCATTTGTGATCATGTACACTGGACAAACATGCCTTGCTTGGGCTGGAAGATTTCTCAGATGCCTTGGAGGAGTTGAGATGTAACTTTTCCTGTAGTTTCACTTCATGCAATTCCTTATACATGACATCTGTCAGGTTCCGTCATAGTCTCAAACTTTGTATCAAGTGCAGACATGTTTCAAGAGCATTTGTCATATATTATTGAATTTTATCTGAATGAGTAAATGGCTTGATAGAGTTGGGGTCTGGAAAGGCCTTGGCAATTCAGGGATGATTGTGAAGGTGGAAGGTCCTGAAAATAAACACCTGGCTAGCAAAGGGATGTTAACACAACCGCAACCTCGTTGCTTGTGGTACACTGTCCTTGCTCTTTTTCTGAGGGACAAGAAGCTGAGAATGTGCATTGATCAATACTTTTTCATCAACAACAATTGAAGGCGCAGTTGAGGGTGGTTGTGAAAACTTTTGATGGTTGAAGCTTTCTTTGGTTCTAATTTGTTTGTGGTGAAGGTATGTGGCCCTATTGTGAGCTCTTTCAACTTCATGTGCATTACTTGATTATCGGAATGGCTTGAGAATGATCTCATTTGGGGTTGTGAAAATTATCATTTCAAGTTTCAAAGTCAGAGTTGAGATGTAAAGCTTATAAGAGGTAATTGTGAAGATTATTTCTGTGGAAATATAGGCCCTCTCAATTGTGGTAAAAAGTCGAATCTAGAATGGTGTTGTCCAAGTGTTGCAAAGGTGTGAGCCTTGTACATATTTATAATAAATTTATTAACTCATTGACAATGGCATCCAATTCAAAAGACCTTGAATTAGTCTTCATCACTTTTGAAGACCCTGAATTGATGAAAGTCAGGACCGTGGAGGATCTTGACTTGCATATCATACATACCGATAGTATTTGTAAACCATTAATATTTAATATCTTCTCGCCTACTTTGAGTGTGAATATCAGGGGCATATACCAATCATCTCAAAAGCCATCTCCATGAGAAAAGACGCATTGTTATACATTTAAATCCAAATCTTGAGAGACAAATATAACTAGAATAGAACAATCTGAAAGTTTTAGATCCCACAAAATATTTAATCGGGATGGATTCAATGCTTGTCGAAGTGCTTGTATTTAGATTCACTGACGTCACCACACCTAGTTAGATGTTGATTGTATCACTTATTTCACCACTAAGGTGATGCAAAATTTATAAATTTCTCTGGAAAACTAAGAACCATAATTCCAGACTGGCCCAATGCACTGAATATGCAACTATGCACTGAATATGCGACTATACACAAATTGGAACTGTTCAACAAACTACAAAATCAAGCTTGCGAGAAACTAGCTTTTCAGTAATGATTCTTCAGCAGCCCCACCTACCAACAACTCTGGATGTCGAGATTCTAAAAACTTGTCTGCCACAGGAAATTTATACAATCTGCAACTACCTTCTTGATTGAATAGCAAGCTTGCAGAGTGCCTCCCACCATTGCCTCAAAAAGCCTGGTGAGAAATACTCGGAAAAGTGATTTGGCATCCTTACCCACCATGCCTTTACAAGGCCAGGCGTTTCTGTGCGGATCCCACATTCCCAACTGACTTCCTTTCTTTGAGAAGATTCCCACCCCAACTGGACCAGCTCCAGAAACTGTCTGAAGTTGGTGGGATTGGGTTGCTGCAAGTATCAGCAACTGACAGATCAAATCTCGCAGAGAAGAGTTCACAAAAGCAGACAACCCAGAAGAAGCCATATTCCTCTTGCCCTCTCTTAGATATGGAAGGAGGTTGGGTTTGAGAATCAGCCTCCCTTTTCAGACAAGGGAGAAAGAGCTGCATCTTTCTCAACTAACCATAACCCAGCAGCACGAAACCTCTGAACTTTCTTATCAATGCCAATAATATAGTTGTTGTGAACTATGACATGCTGGCCTGTGGTCTCCTTGCGCCATGTCTCGTTTTTGAAGTACAATCCCCCAGATGGAAATGCTGGTTGCGGTAACAAGTACACATCAACCTGCACACACATCATTTGCTCTTAGTCCAATACAGTGTAGTAACTGCACTGGTCCTTTCAAGATTTGAAAGTAACAGATTGCGTCATTTCCTGATCATTCAATCCGCAGTCCTTCCAACAGCAGGTAGACAACCTGCAACAGTATCTAGAAAATGCCTCAGGAACATATGACCGGATCTTTAAAAAGAGAAACACATTGCTGTTCTGACACTTGGTTGATGTGTTGATAAATACCTGGCCTGCAGTTTTATTAAGTGCCCAATTTAGTCCCGGTTGGTCATTTGCCTTCCTCCGAGGAGACCATGGCTGATCCTGGAGTTCTTTGATCCAAGCCTTCATCAAGAGTTTGGCCCCCTTAGTAGGCCTCAGATAGAGCATGCAACTACAGATGTAGGTGCGGCCTTTCTTTCCAGGGGGTGGTAATGCATGCGAGTGCGCCTCTGATTTTATCTGGCCATTTCAGTGACACAGTAAATTTAACCTCACATCAGATGATTTGTTTAAATCAAACATACTTGAATTGTTGCTTTGGACGGTTAAGTCCCAGAACTGTCTACTTTGATCAGAGTTTTGGAAGTCAATCCATCCTCAAGAAATAATTTCAAGTGTTTAGTGCCCCATTTCCATTTCTGCTCTTGACAACAAAGTATGCCTTTAGTACCTTGTGGAGTTGGCAGTGTCTGTATTTACAAAAGTTATGTGTTCTAATCTTAGAGGTCCACAATCAGATAAAAGCATATCAAAGAGGGTGGAGCATACCAGAGCCATGTCATCTGTGAAGTAAACATCGTGATCATCCTTGAAGTAGGAGAATGGGTCAGCAAGCCACACCATATCCACATCATTATAGAGAACACTGTAGCCTAGCTCAAGGATCTCCAGTAGGTACTGAGGCCTGCGTGAGGTGAAATTGAAGAACCCCTACAAGAAGGAAACAGGAGATTTTAGTCCACTTTCAAATACATAAGGTCGGGGAATAATAGACAATTGCACAAACTCAAAAAGCTCTGTATGCAACTAGAGCATCACAAAGCTTGCTATAAACAAGTTTCAACAACGTCAGAGATCACTTCAAGGTTGATACAACAGACTTCCACTCACAGAAACTCAGCAATCTGGGATCCACAGCCAACTAAACCTCAAACATAAACCAAACAGCCTGACTTCTCATGATATGTTTGTGGTTATCAAACAACTACTTTAAAATGAGCTATAAACAGCCAAAAAGGAGGACAAGCATTTTGTCCACACAACAACAACAAAATTTCTACTATAAAGCTAAAGGTACACAAACAGATATGGACTTCCCACCTCCAAGCCCACGTACCTGCTCACCTGAGACCCAAAGGGCAAGCTCTGCGATGAGGAGGGAGCTGGTGGCACCAGAACTGCGTGGCCTGGCCACCTACTGTTCACAAAATCAAGAGTTGCAAAGTCTTCTGCGATAATAAGTGCAGACTGGTGTCGATTTTGCTTGGCGAGGCTTACAAGCCAATTGTTGAGAAACTCGTGGTATGCTTGGCTCACTGTACATATAATGATCTTGCCGTCATTTGCAACTGCCTGTGTAAAAACAAAAGCATAGAGTTTATTTTTCCATAGTCTGGAATGAGGCCCGTTATTAATAGAACTCACTGGCAGTGGCCTTCACCAAAGTGACTGGTTCTACGCAACTAGACAATGTGCTACACAGAAGATGATCTGGTCATTAGAACATCAGAGCTTGTAATTTACAACGAAATTAAGGTAAAGAATTTGCACGAACTCAAATAACTACATAATAAGATGATGTAACACCATATAGATATGACTTATTATTTTGATGATAATGAAGTTATCCTTTAACTCAACATGACTTTTGGTCCGGAGGTGGTTGTTTGACATACAACACCTTCCATGTTCGGTAAGTTTTTGATTCATGCTCGGAGGCAGTGTGGAGGTTTGAAAGGAGAGCATTCTACATTGGTTCATTGAGGGTCGAACTCAATTTGGCATGCCAAAAAAGCCAAAGTGAGTTTAGTCCTCAATGAACAGAAACCGAATCGGATTGCTCTTCTTTCTAATTCCAACACTACCTTCAAGCATGCACCATCACAAGTGGAAAGAAAATACTAAATTTTTCTGCCAAAGAACCAATGAGAAAACTTAGGGCCCCCGACGAAAAGTCCCATACGATCACAGGAGAACTCTAATGTAGAACTGAACCATCAGATTGGCACTTGCGAACTTCTCAACAATAGCCATGACTACGAGGCTCTCAAATTTGATGGATATACCTATACTTCTTGGCGACAAAAACCTCGCGGTCATACAACATGATGGATGTGTAATGGATATGGTCATTCAGAGATGGCAATACTAACCTTTGCAGCGTCACTCAATGTGTAAGATTTCCAGTTGATTTTGGAGCCTATCGTCCTCGCCATCCGCGGAACAGAATGCACAGTAGCCACTTGGCCATTGAATCCGTTCCTGGCATGGCTCATCAGCGGAAGCAGCAGTCCCACTGACAAAACCACAACGAGGACGACCACCAGAACCCGCACGCTGATGATAGCGGGGAGGCGTATCACCGGCTGAGGTTTTAACGAGGCGGAGAGCTTCGCCAATGCAGCCGCTGCGCTTTGCGAGGGCGCATCGTGCCCTTGAGCTGCCCCGGGCTGTGTAACAGCCGATCGCACCATGGTTCCACAAACTAAAACCCTACAACATCCAGACACCAACACAGGGAGGCGGCGTGCGGGGGACTGTTAAAATACGCAAAGAATTACAGGAATTGCGGTATCATCGTCTTGCTCGTAGTGAGAAAGTCTCTCGATGATTTTCAGAGAGATGTTACATGTCGCACAGTCACAGCCACTTCAATGAAAGTGTGTGCATCTGGTTCCTTATTGGGGTACCATGCCAACTTGATGCCAAATTTGGATCGCAGGACAGCGATTCAGCTGCGAGTTTGTGCGCAAGCGTAAGAGTGTGCATCGAAGAGAGAAAGGAGGTGGCGATGGCGATGGCTATGGCGGACCAGAGCAACGGCCATGGCCGCTGTAGCAGGGCGAGCTGGAGCATGGGCGTGGCTATGGCGGAGAGGGATGATCATCCAATCACAACAGAGTTCATCCGTTTGTGGATGGCCCTTGCCTACTGAATAAGGTATGTGGGTGTTATTCGGTTTGGTATTTTTGTTCTCCAACTTCTACCAATGAGAATTATACAAGAAAAACTTATGTTGCATTAGCAAATCTACAATAAAGCATCAACAAAAAAAATGGATTGAAATCGGACTCTCCCTAAGGTATGTGGATGTTATTTGGTTTGTTTTCATGTTCTCCAGCTTCTATCCATTAGATTTATGTCAAAAAACTCCCCCAACTCAGTTGTGTGTGTGTGTGTGTTTTTGTCAATTTTATATTCTGAGAATGAACTTGTATTTATTCTTGCATGATACCATAAAACATTTAAAACCCTTGATTGTGATCTGCAATCAAATATGTAGTTTGATCTAGGAAATAAGACCTATATGCATCATTTTAAACATAGAATAGAATCCCCCCCCCAAAAAAAGGATTGTAATTGATGAATGTAAAAAAAATCAGCATAAAAGAAATTACGACAATGTTGTATACAAGATCAATATGAGTAAGTAGGGACGGAAAGCATTAGATGAACTAATGATTAGAGAGAGAATGAAAAAAAAATTGGGTAATAGAGAGGAGGGTTCAAATCTTCTCGTGTGCAGGAAAAACAAATATACTAATTAAACCTTAAAGCTCTACATCAACATCTGACCATGATTTGGAAAAGCACGAGGGGGGGGGGGGTATAGGGCTTACAGCAAAGGCCCAGGCCTTCTACAGCATCATCATATGGCCTACATACAACTTTATTCAACTTCGTTCTTTATTTATTGTTTTCATAAAATTTTCATTGATCTCACCTCAAACAACAATTAGATGATGCACTTCAAAATCTTTCCATTTGAATTTTTTCACGATTTTTTCTTTTTTCATTAGATTCGCCAACCTCAATCACATCCTTTATAGTTGGTTTTCTTCATCATCTTCATTCATTATTTTGCTAGACGTCTTCTCTTCTTTCCCGCAAATTGTTTTTTTGCTATTGCTATCACTTCTTCCTTTCCTTGGAAGACTTTACCTCCAACAGTTGAAGGATGATTCTCTAATTATCATGTTTGCCAAAAATTAAATATAAGGGTAATTGGAGGAGGGTGAAATACACTAGAAGGAAATGGGAGCATATTAAATCCATGCAACATTTCATAATTCAATGTTTGGATACTTTAGAAAATTAAAGATGTCATTTCTTACATCCATTTTGAATTTTGTAAGCACTCTCTTTGCAATTCTCTACATGACTTCTCATTAGTAGCAGATCCCTTCATTACTTGAAGATAAAAATTGGTACATTACCATCCAAATCATGTCAAAACAAGGATGCAAAGGAAAAGTTATCACGAAGTCGGCGTATGAATACTTGTGAAAGTAGACGGCATTACCTAAAATATTATAAAATACACATACTAAATCAGCACACTAAATTTAAGTGTCATTTTAGAATGACAAAGACAATTTCAAATTGTGAGTCACAAAAATTATAACCTCAGTGCTAGTGAGGTTTTTGTAATATTTTTGACTTCCAAGTTAATTACATGTTTTGTTGACGGTTTCACTTTGATAATGAAACCCCAGTCAATTGATTATTTACTCAATGGAAGTGAACATATATATTGGATTTTGGCCCTTGAAGGTGAAGTGCACTCCATATGGGATTTGTGAGTAAATGGCCTTCAAGAATGCAAGGGCAATGGTTTTTCCGAAATCGGGCGGGCGGGCAGCAGTTTTCGGTCGGGTCCAAAAAATCCAGATTTTCCCGAAAAGTTCGTGGGGGGTATTTAACGTCCCCCCATATAATTGATAAAGATGTTGGAATTTGCACCATCTGGCTCTCATTCTCCAGAAATTTGCGGCGATCGGTCTCAATTTTGTCATTTGCTTGAAAAATCTTTCTTGCAGCTGCTTCCAATTCAATCTTCTTCTATTTTGCTGACCTACAACATAAATCAAAAGATGTGATGAATAATTGTAGGCACATAACTAAACTAGTCATCACTTGAAGTCAGGTTGACAGCTGTCCAAATCCTCAGATACAGATTGCAATTACAAAACACAATAATAAGCACAACAATGGAGCCAAGCTGAATTCTTACAAGTGGTTGGAGGAGACCCTGCACTATTTGAGGAGCTTGGTTATGATTCTGTTTGGTGATCTTCTCCTTGTCTTTTGCAGCCAGATATTGAGTTTTTTTCTTATCGTACTGTAACCAAGGGAGCTTCTTTCTAAGAAGCTGAGCCTGGAATGACCAGAATGAAACTTCCAAAGAATTAGACAACAATACTCAAAACTGACAGTCAAGGAGGTAGTGCTGAAAACATACTCTGAAGATTGGGAGAAACGCCACAAGAAGTAAGCTTTCGCATACGGACGCTTTCCTTTAGATTGACAGATGCTTGGGCTAATATTCAGTTCTCAAACTCCAGAAGCGGATCATGGATAACCACATTCAGTCACATTCAATTGGATCTAAAGTGAACAGCAAAAAGCAGCAAGATTCTGAAGTCTCCAAATAAAGGAAAAAACTAGAACATCAATGCAATCAGATCAATCCGGCATTTCGGGAAAGGCCTATAAGTCTCCTCCTCGATCAGTTTTTGTTTGAAAATCTGTCACTAATGAACATTCGTTGATTTCATGTCTGCACGAGGATTGTGCCAGATCCGAGTTCCAACTACACATCTCTCCCGAAGTTACAGGATCGTCCTTCAAATCGCGGCAAGCATTTAGCATACTGATCCAATCCAGGACCCATTTGCAAACCTCCTACTGTAGGATACAATCCAAGGCGGCGATGTTCTGTTGAACTTTTAAATGCTACGAATAAGCATCCTCCTGACATCTTAGGAAAATCTTCAGAATTGGTAGGAGTCATGAACATGCGGTGTCGAAAGTGTCCAGCGAGGGGAACTCTACTCAAAGCATGTAGAATCGATGCAACGAGTGAACCTCCATCATCGAACACTCTCAGCACCGCACTTCAGAACTCTTTCGAAAATTGGCAACTTAGACATCTTACAGAACAGCAAAAAGCGCGTGGAGCAAATGATTACTACACGAAAGCAGCGATCGACAGAACCATCGCATAAAATAACACAACAACCGCCAAAAGAGCATTGTCACATTACACATTCCGTTTCCAGGCACGAGCTCCAAGCTCGGCGCATATGCTGGGCATCGCCTTCAGGGCCAATTTGCAGAGGCTACTTCTTCGAAACAACCGCTAATCGTCCTTAGAATCTCTGTTGAATTTGTTTCTTTCTACTAAAAGCTCTGGAGCACGTTAGTTACCGAAGGGCACGAGATACAGTGTTGAAGGTGTTCAAGACAAGATGCTCGTCACCGGCCGAGATCCTATCTCAAACACTCTCAACACTGCACATCGTGACTCCGCCATTGCCTCCGGAATAAGCTTTGTAACAGACTGGAGGCCCTTGCTGTTGTTGTCGCGATGATGGATCGAAGTAACAAGACATGTGCAGAGAGGAACGATGCCGTCGCTGTATTGAATGGTGAAAAGAGCTTTGAACCGTAAATAGGTAGCGCCACGCGATTAGGGTTTCGAAGACTCGTGGATGGAGTTTAGGGGATGTGGATGAAGATACTGTGTGTGAAGTTGTGTCTGTACTAGAAGGATGGATGATATTGTGGGCGCAGTACATGATTCCCACCTCTTTTCATCCAGCTGCCCCAACACTATGGACCACGTGTGTTTCCTAGAACTGACCCATTCTCTTTAGGTACTCAGGGCCGATTTACACTTCGGACCAAGGCGATGTAAGAGCACTGATTGGTTGCTGAACTCAGCCCAGGACCATTTCAAGTTAGGGTTGGTTTACACTATGGACCATGAAGTTGGACATGGGTTCTGCAAGGCAAATGATTGGCTGTTGGGAGTCAAACTTTATTCTTTTTCAAATTTGTCCTTCTTAGGCATGTATTTAAAAAAATCAGCACATTCACTTTTTGGTGCATGGTCATTCTTTGTGGTCCACATTCGGTTTACACCTAGTGAGGGGCCCAAGGCTTTCAAAACTGTTTTTCTAAGAAGTCGGACCATGGAAGTCGGACCATGAACTCGGACCATTGAAAAACGCCCTCTTCCATGGTCCATAGTGTAAACCAGCCCTTAGGGCCACTTCACACACAAGACTGAAGGCCCATGATCATTGCAATCTAAGAGCTCTCGTTGGTTGAAAAGGTGGAGGGAGACCGTCCAAGTTCGCTTCACACTAGAAAGTGAAGGCCTAAAGGACAAAGAAAATCTCATGGATGAAAATTCTACATGGGATCTTACCTGGCAAGGGTTTTATGGTTTGCCCAAATTTGCGTCAAGCCCACCTCAAAGAGCAAGCCCACTCCAGCATACCGTGATAATCAAACAATTGTCATTGGTTGCCATGGTTATTGGATAATTTTATCCAACATTGACTTGTCCATAACATGTAATTAAAGACAAAACAAAAGTTGTCCCTCCCAGCTACCCACAACTCCAAGTTTTTGGAGCTTGCTAGTATGTGTGTTTGTAGTAGATTTATTCTTATTGATTCTTTAATATAATTATTTATCCTTAATGATAGGTTAATCGTAAGATAACAATGGTTTTGAAACTCAATAATGGAACCAAAATTCTCCTTCGATGACATGAGATAAACCACGATTTAAATTATATGGACCCTCATTCTAAGTAAGAATTTGAGCATTTTTTAGTTATTTCTTGAAGTTGGATTAGAAATTATTTGGATTAAAACTGTCACCAAATGTTGAAGGTTCAAGGTAGTGGAGATGTGACCATGGGTTGAAAGTAGAAGATATTGCCACAAGGAAGAAAACCATATTTAAAAGAAAAAATGTAGGACACCAATTTTACAATTGAAATGAACACCCAAGAAGACGACAAAAACGATGTAATGATTTGAGAGATTTGGAAGGTGACGAAGAGGTCCCTATTAAATAACAAGACTATAAGATTGAATTCCTCGTTGTGATCTACACTAGCATGGAATTTTTTTTGTTAAATTTAAAAAAAGAAAAAGAAAATTATAATATAATAATTTGTTTGAAATGAGGATGTAGAGAATGCAAAAGATCATATTGAAATGGGATCAATTGAAAGGCATTTTGAAAGGCCAAAGCCGTTGCATCTTGTCGTGCCTCTCCCATTTCCTCCATTGTATACTTAGCTCATGAGTGTTAAGTAGATAATCAAATGCTAGTCCTTGGAGATTGGAGCCAATATATTTATGGATAATTACATCACCGACTCGTTTCTTTCAAATTGACAAAATTTAAGACATGTTGTATTTAATCCAATGTTAGCTTTCTCTAATTTGCAGTGGTTGTATGTGAACATGAATGAATGTTTGGATTAAGTTACATGCTCATATTCAAGTTTGCACGATTTTAGAAGTACCTAACTGGTGCGTAAGATGAAATACAAGATACTTCTAATTGAGTATAAAGATGACGAACATTTGAACAAAATTGCAAGTCATAATAATTGTGAGTGTGAATACTATGAGCAAATAAATATGTGAATTGTACAACATGTAAGTGTGGTTTATCAAATGATCGCAAGTGCTTAAGAGGGTAATCAACACCAAGGCAGTCGAGAAACGTAACACAATTACACGAGGGGAGTCCACCTCCAAGTATTACAAAAACTAAAAATAAAAATATCGAAAAAAATGAGATTATTTTTTAAATAAAATAGTCAACATTTATTCTAGTTTCATAGCATTTTTTCATACTACAACATATTCGTTGAAGAATATGAATGCTCATATGGCAACATTCATACCTATCTTCTAGTTATTTACTCATATCAAATGTAGTGTTCACATCTTAAAATTCTATGTATGATTTTTCCAAAATTTCATTTGTCATAATGATTTGGCGCTTCGTGCATTTTTGCAACCCCCAACAATAAATGTTATTTTTTTCCATTGAGAAAAGTTTAATATTTTTGTCAATCTCTTCACATCTTTCTAGATTATTTTTTGGCACTAACATCACCTTTTACTTCACCTGTAGTTGTCATTTCAACCCTCATTTCATATCTTCTATTTTATTTATTTATTTATTTTTGGTTTCTTCTATCAATTCCCTATAAAGCATATCAGTCATGTGTCGTAAAGGTACAACAACCCTTCACATAATAATTCTTCACCTTTCTTATAGAATTCCAAAAACATGTTCTACACACATGTGAGTAGAATTTTACATGACTTTTCAATTGAATTTATTATACTATATCATATTTTTACAACCTTTGAATGGGTTGTGAATTCATACTCGCACTGAATATGCACAATCTTTCAACCAACTTATAAAATACGAATTTATCATTTATGCTATCTCTTCCAACTTTGTCAATTGAAATAATGTCCAATGATGCATGTTTCTTGCCCATCCAAATTTGTAATCCCAAAATATGCAATTTTGTGTCAACAATAACCTTATAGTAAGTCGAATGTGATGACTTTCAACAATAATAATATTATCCTTCAATTACAAGTACAATGATGTAAGATCCATCAATTGCTCTAATAATTTGAGGATTCGCATTAATTCCCTCAAAATCTTGGGCTAGATTCTTATACCAAGTCGGACTTGGAAACTACACAAAAGTGCATTGCAAACAAACTCTTACCAACCTACTAAAATTTTCACAACTTCTGAATTTGTATTTCTAGCCACCCAATGTACCTTTCCTAGAGTATACAAGGTATTTCTAGTCCCAAGGCTTATAGTGACATTGCGACTCTACTCTCGATTGAAATCGCCTCTCTTATATGTGCATTATTCTTATGCAAATACGGTCCTAACCTCTTACAAAGAAACTTGAATTTATCATGAGATATACGAGTTTTTTGCTTGAACCACTTTTCCTTGAAAATGTAGTTAATAATCTATCGATGAACCCTAAATTTCTCTCAAATACCCACACATTATAATCGCTCATATTCATACTCTCAAAATAAATGCTAAAAATAAAGATATTCTCCCATTCTCCATTGAGTGCCAATGTTTGCATATCAAGCACATGTTGCAAAATCATGTGCAAATGCTAATTCAAAGTCAATGCAATAAGAATCCTCTATTTTCTGTCAAGATGGCCTATCATGCTCTTATTTTCTTCCTCACCAATATAGAACTCAAAAAGAGAGTGAAAAAAAGAGTGAGTGAAGATATGTAACAAGTGAGGTAGGGTTGCCCTTCTTTTTTCACCAATAAAATATGCAATGGTCCCTCAACATGGTCCATTCTCACTTCACACTATGCTTGAGGGTTGTTGTAGTTAGTTTTTGCTCTCACTTAAATAACCCAAAACACCAGGGTACATACTCTCAAGGAAGGCTTAACTAGTGTCTATTACAGGCATTTGTCACTTCATAGTTCATTAATTAGACCAAAGGGTTTGCTATATTCACTCTAGAACATGACTGGTATGTCTTTCACTCTCTTTCTCTCTCTTGATTTCCTCTCACTGTGTCTCATTCAGTAGGGTATGTGTGTCAGTCTCAGTAGTAACCATCTCGTCATGAGATTTTGTATAACAATAGTCTTTCGAGAACAATAGTCTTTGAGTATCACAATTGTCTTTGGTAACCATTGGCCAATGCATCTTCAATTCAAAACAACTCCTTCATTACTTGGTCAATGTTAATTCCAATACAAAACAATTGTTCATTCCTTATCTCCGGATTTAATCATTACTCACAACTTATGCAATTAACCATAATCAATCAAGCTATAATCTTGGTCGCCCTGCACAACCTGCAACAACAACAACCAGGGTAACACACAAGACAATAGTTGATAGGATTAAATCGCATTCCATACTCAAAGATCTCTCCTCTTGACTAATTATCAAATAAAACTTAATTAAGATTAGATTAACTTATGCCTAGGTAGCATTTATGAACCAAAGTTAATTCTATCCCTCTTACACTTGATCTCTCTTGCAATCCTTACTGATTTCTCTAATCAACCGATCAGAAGTAATTTCTCATCACCTCGGTTGATTGAGATCCCTCTTAAATTCCATTCTTCTTAATTACAACACTAATAGTCTACACTCAAGATTTCACTATAATCTTCTTAAGGCTGAACTATGTTCATTTCCCTCACCAAGCCTCTTGCAGGCTGACAACAATAGTCAATCATTTTACACAATAGACTGACTCTTGGCCTCTCAGTGCCTCTCTTAGGCCTCAACTATCCTCAGTAGGCCCTCTCTTATTCTGACACTTGGCCTTACAGCTCCACACAGCCTATAGTTAATCTCAACTATAGTCCATGGTCACGCGGACGAGACTTGTATGTGAGCGGTGAGCAGAGAGTGGCGATTTGGAGAGCGGAGAGCAGAAATGGTGTAAAAATAGGAAATATTCTATATTAAATTTAGAATTTCCTAAAAATAGTACAAGAATATACTTAGAATATTCCAGATTATGCCAGAAATAGAAAAAATTTGGGACCTATTTCCGTGGAATGTGTAGGCACTAAATAAAATAAATGCCTTGAATTTGAAATGGTCTGATTTAGTTTGGGAACCGTGAAGTGCAAAAATGATAGTAAAATTGTGATATAATAAATAAGTAGATGATGAAAACCAAGGATGATCCCAAGATGTATAGAGACACATGATACAGTTGAGTATTGTAATCCAACATTTTGAGTTGAATAAAAATAATCCATGCGATTGTATTTATTATATTATTGAGCTGACAATCTTAAATTATTCAATGAAAATCTTATATCACTTAGTCTATGTCGTACTCGATTAGAAACATGGATGAATAGGCACTACTTCATCGATCTATCATGTTGATGGGAGAAAGGGACACTCCTAGAGTAAATCCTAGGTCCGATCTAAAGGGTGAGTTAAAATTCCACTCTCGAGAATTACTTTGACCTCGTTGAAGCTGAAGGTTGGCGCGTGGATGAAAAGGTCTACATCAGGATTGCGATGGCAGACCTTTAAAAGAATATAGTAAACATGCTTGCAATACGAGAATTGATTCCGCCCTCGAAAGTTGGTCATTGTCTTCTTGAACGCAGGGCATGTGCAACCCGGGAGGGAACTGATGGTGATATGGTATTGTGTCACATCGGGTGGCATCATCGAGTCTAGCGCAATGATGCAGCCATGGCCAGGGTGAGGAATCATTGTGACCGAGCGGAGTTGAGCTTTGAGGGAGTCCGAAGAGCCCATGGATAGCCGCTGCTGAGGGTTTGGACGGGTTGTGGTGCGCTTAACGAGCTTCCCTTCTCTCTTCCCAGGATACCTGTCCGCATCTGCTGGCACCGGCACGGAGTCTAGATTTGCCGGAGACGGTGCAGTGGAAAAGAGCCTTCTGGGTGAGACTGGCACTTTCTGCGGCAGTTGGAATCCGGCCGCCTCGAGGGCCAGGATCTCACATTGCTTGAGGTTAGTGCCAAGTTTCACTGGCCAAACATCCGGAATGCTTGGTCTCTCCTGTTCCGCAGAGTATTGAACAACCCATTTGCGCCTGCTACCCTTAACGCACCTATGGATATCATCTGAGCAGAAGAAAAACTCTGTGGTCTCTTTCACATTCCTCCTAGTGCTGTGCCATAGACCGGTGTACGTAGGGGCAGGGGTTGATTTTGCACCCCTTACGATTCTCTCAGTACACTTCTTTTTGGTGACAGCTCTCTGTGCCCAACAACATTTGGCAGAAGTCTTTGGCAACCGAGCGATGTGCCACTCCTTCACGTTCACCCTAGTCTCCTCGACGGCAGTGACGTGGCTGATCCGTCCCTCGGGGATGTGGGACGGGACGACATTGTCGGCATATGGCGCCATGGGTGCAACTTCCGGGACATTGGAATCATCCTCTTCAATAATTATGGGCATGTTAATGGAACGAGTCCGGACAGCCCTACCAGAGCCACGGGGATGTGAGAAGTTGACCTTATCAGGTCTGTGCGACTCCTCTTCTGCTCCAAGAGGTAGATCTGCTTTCCGTTTCGTGGACCCGAATACCTCTTCCCCAGCCATGCAAGGCACCCGGGTACAGAACTCTTCTGCTCCAGGCATGTCCATCATGGGGTCTTCGAGGACTAAAGGATTACCCGTTTGCTTCGCCCTGCGCTCTGCCAACCTTAGCTTGAGCTCTTTCTTTGTAGGGCATGTACCGCCGACATCACCTTTCAGGAACTGGTAGTAATTGACAACCTGTAGGAAGCCTCGAACGAAGTCGTCCACGGTAGCAACATAGAGGTCGCCGCCGCTATTTCCAGACGCTTGAAGCCACTTGTTGTGTATTGATTCGGCGAGATTACATGAAGGCATTTCTGCTAGTTCTCCTTCTGTAAATTTCTGCGTGCACATAGTGGAAGCAATTATAAATTGGAGAAGAGTTGTGAAAATTACAGTGAAAGAAAAAAAAAACAACAAGTTTTGGGACAACATACCCCGGTCATGAAGCCTCCCCATTGGCGATAACGGAAATGCCAGAATGCAAGCCAGAGCTCCAGTTTGTCAAGTGCCTTCTCTGTCACTGCCCCGGCGGATACCCACCATGCACGTAGCCCGTGGTACAGGTTTTCCGCTTCGTCCATGGTCCTCGCGGTCCTATATTGGTGGCACATCTTCTTGTGCTGCTCCCAGAGTTCTTCGGGAATGTATTTCTCGGTATACTTAACCATAGATTGGGTCCAATGAAACTGACAGGTTCTCTCCCGGTCATCCATGCGGTCCTCCTTCTTCCCGTTGCCATATATGACCCGAACTGCATTCCAATTGGCCTGGGCGCTATCGGCCATGAAACCCTTGAAGTTGGTATCGACAACACCATTCCTCTCCATCACAGCATTGAGATTCTTCCAAAAAACGATCTGGGCATCACAGTCCTCCGATTGCATGTCACAACTTGCAATGGTCATGACACGACAATACGTGGAGTCATACACGTGGCATGCCATTGTGGTCCATTGTCTAACCCGTTTCACATGGTCGAACATCATCCAAGCATTCTCCAGATCTTCGCCGGGCTGCATACGCTTCACCAAGTCTACCCCACTACCAGGCCCGACTTCCGACATCTTGAAGACAAAAACCTTGTCAAGATCAGCCCCTTGACCAGGGAATTTGTTCTCCTGAACAAAGGCCCATAAACTGATTCCACGGAGTTTGGTGATAGAGTCCATGACACCATACCTTTTGAGGTATCGGAAGCTCATGACCTTGTTGCGGATGTTCGGGGAAGCCATGTCCTTGCACCGGTCGAATACAGGAACAAGTTCCTCCAGAGTGAGCTTCTTTGGTGGCGCGTCATCGGATTGAAGAAGATAGTTGCCAATTAGAACTTTGCTAGCCTCCAACACAAGTGCACTCTTGGTAGCCTGAGGAGTCTTCTCGATCTGTTCTTCAATTAGGCCACTGATCTCAGCCTTAGTGTCTCTGTAGTCGCCCACCTTGACAGGGTGATCGTGAGTTCCAATGTGGATGCACGCTCTTGTGTGGTTGTTTTTGCCAGCAACATAATAAATTTTCGCTCCACATGTAGCAATACATGTTGGGGGTTCTTTACATACCTTGCAAACAAACGTAGAGTCAGGTGGGGGCGCTTGATCCACTACAAAGGCTTGGAGGGTACAACCTTCAAACTCTGTCTCGTTGACTTCGAAAATACGAGGTCGGCGGATCAAATATTCGCACTCCTTATTGTTGCAACGCAGGTGTCCAACGCAAGCGGAAGAACGGAAGGACAAACCAAAGTCGTTTGTGATGTTGGTGGTGATGGTCTTCGTCCACACATGGCCGTCGTAACGCTTGTCCATTCCCTGCATTGACTTGGCCTGTGACCGTGCGGCCGTGTCACTAGCGGGTGGCAACTCAAATATGACGACACCATCGAACTCAGCAGGAAGGTACTCTACTCTCTCGTGTCTAATCACTGAGTAATCTAATTTTTTTAGAATATTTTTTTTTCCCGGCCTTCCTGCAAGTTGTTTTAGCAATGGAAATATGCTAACAGTCTCTTGGGACAAAGGATATACTTTAGGAGCATTCCCACTAACTATAACTTGAGGCGGGGGCTTGGTGGGACTGCCCTCTTCATCTGAAGAAAGTGTAATTACAGACTGAACTCTAACGTTTTCTACAATTGGCGTGTCGAGACCGGGCTCGAGCTTGACCTTCACATCACGTGGCAGAGGAGTTTGAATGGTGCACGTAGAGGAATTACGAGGAGTGAGGATCTCAGTAGACGCAGCCATCTGAGAATCAGTGAGGCCATACACTCGGTAACTACCTGGAGAAAGACTCCAAAACAAGTTATTGTTCTCATCTCGCTGCGATACCCGACCAAGGGTGTATGTAAGTTCTGACGTGACAACATCAAAAATATCCTCGTCAACAATAATAGTATCCTCTCTGAAGCCGAACCGAATACTCAGACGTTGGGACGTCACGTAAGCTAGACCGTCCTCTTGCATCCGAAAGGTAACTGGGACTCTCACACCATCTGCATAGAGGACAGCCAACCCCAAGTCTCCAATAGCAGGAATATGAGCCATGATAAGGGGAATGAGCCCTTGCGGCAAGATGGAAATATGAAAGAGGATTCTAAACATTGTGGGCCATCTATATATTACAAATGGGCTGCCAACGACAACGACATGATCCACATGATGGATGAACTCTGAACGAAAGCTTCACTAATATTTTCAATATGGAAACAGCCGCCCTTGGGTCTAAAAGTGATGGGTAACGCTGTCACGATATATATAAGTACAGCGTGCAAGTCATGGTAGACATTCTACTCGACAAGCAATTAAATTTGATTATTTGGCGCCGACTTAAAGCATGTATCATAACTAGGTCTAGAGATAGACTTGACGTTTCAAGACAGGAATAGAACGAATGACAAAGACCCAATTGGGCATTAAATATAGGACTGTCCCTCGTGCGAACACTTGTATAAGATCTCGTGATACTCAACTCCTTTGTTTTAGAATCATAAGTTATGGACTCTCGAGTGCCGTAAGATGTGTTCGGTTCAAGGGAGGATTTTGGGAATGTTGGAGTAGACATGCTCTGGAAGGGTGATACCTGACATGCAAAATCATATCAAGAGAAGGAAAAAGAGAGGGAAGTTGTATTTCAGTAGCACTAAGGCATTGAAGACAAGTAGAATGGGAAGGAAGAAGGCACAACACGAAAGATACGAGACAAATGGAATTAACAAAGTTTCCCTCCCAAACGTAGAACATCTTGCCAGAAAGGTGTGTAAGGTAAGGGTCAATTTGAATTAAAATTGAAAATGCAGTGGAGCAGTTACTTAAGTTAGTCATGATCATATGCCAATCCAAATTAGATATATTAATAACAAACATGAGGCTGGATGCCGAGTGACGTACTTATAAATACACCAGAGACCACGTGAACCATTTAGTGGATATAAGGGACACCCTAAAGTGAAGTGTTTCTTTTGGAGTGGAAGATTGAAATGGGCAAGGGAAGAGCATTAACCTTTAAGGAGAAGCTAGAATAAGTTAGTTTAGTTGGAAGAGTATCGTCAAGGTATGGCTATACAGAATATTTCTTCTAATTAGTTTAGTTTGAATTATGTATTATCATTTGTACTATCATTTTTATTTTTATAAAACATGATATTCTTCATTTTTAGATTACTTCTGAATTATTTCTATAAATGTTATTAGACATCCGTGTCCATTCTTTTAATGTTCATTTTTATGATTCCTTATATGTTTATAGCAACTTGACTGTAATCAAAACATATCGACATTATGTGAAAAAGATTATGGGATGGAATATTAGTGTGGATGTAATACAGGCGAGACATATACATTGATAGAGTGATGTTCACATAGGAGGGAAGTGTAGAATTTGTGAAGCCGGTTCAGTTACATGACAGGGTCCTCGCCGATAGAGTTAGTGAAACCAAAGGCGAAGAGGAGGAGGAAGGCATTTTTCTCAAGTAGGAAGCAATTAAGGGCATCTAGGATGAGACAACCGAAACAACGATATGATAGCTTAAACAGCACAGTCAAGGCATTGGAATTCTCCCCAGACCGCACATGGTCAAGGTCTCGTATACGGAGAAGCCAGACTCACAGTGGTGAAGACATTGCTAGCAAGGAAGCTGGAGTGGGTACGACCAGACAAGTGGAGATATCACATGATCTATCGAGAATTTGCGAGACCCAGGTATGAACCTCAAGTCGATGTTAACATATATGCACTAGAAATTAGGGGTTGTATTCGTGAGCTAGAGAAGGCAACAAGTGTGGGCCCGTTGAAGCACTTGACATCACAATGAGACCGTCACAAGTGGAAGGGAACAAGACTGCCGCGGCAGTAGCCTACCATCGTTCCCCGCATTACAACGGACCTCTGAACTAGGCTTGCAGGGTTGCAGCCACGATTTGGAGCAGGGGAGTGACTCGAGGGAAGGGCAGTGGTCGCCCCATGGAGAGGTTTGAGGTGAGAGCCCTGGGGGATGAAATTTGAACCTCGCAAATGACTTTAGATGGCTGGTTTAGGGTTGGCAAAGGGCTCCTTAGTGAGGTATGAGGTGAGAGCTGGATGATCCTTAGTAAGGTTCAAGGTGAGAGCTGGGGCGGCAGAAATTTTGGTGGCTTTGTAGGGTGGCTGGGTGCTCTTAGTGTGGTTCGATGTGATAGCTTAGGGGCCAGAGATGAGAGGTGATCATATGAATTTTGGTGGCTGGATGGTCATAGTGAGGTTCGAAGTGGAAGTTGAAGCGGGCGGTGCGGTGCGGTTCGGTTCGGTTCCTTCGTTCGTTCGTTTCGTTTCGTTTCTTTCATTCTTCAGCTTTCTTTTTCAGCATCCTTAGTGAGGTTAGAGGTGAGAGCTGGGGCAGAAATGTAAGGTTATTATCTGATTTTTGGTGGCTTCCTAGGGTGGTGGATGGTCCTTAGTGAGGTTAGAAGTTAGAGCTAAGGGCACTGTCGGATCCGACAGACCCCTAGGGGCAGATATGCGCACCTCGCTTTTTATTTTCGGGAGGTTAGAGGTGAGAGCTAGGGGCAGAAATGCGAGGTTATTATCTGATTTTTGATGGCTTTCTAAGGTGGTTGGATGGTCCTTAGTGAGGTTAGAAGTTTGAGCTAGGGGCACTGTCGGATCCGACAGACCCCTAGGGGCAGATATGGACACCTCGCTTTTGATTTTCGGGAGGTTCAAGGTGAGAGCTGGGGGCAGAAATGTAAGGTTATTATCTGATTTTTGGTGGTTTCCTAGTGTGGCTGGATAGTCTTTAGTGAGGTTAGAAGTTAGAGCTAGGGCATTGTTGGATCTGACAGACCCCTAGGGGCAGATATGGGCACCTCGCTTTTGATTTTCAGGAGGTTAGAGGTGAGAGCTAGGGGCAGAAATGCGAGGTTATTATCTGATTTTTGATGGCTTCCTAGGGTGGTTGGATAGTCCTTAGTGAAGTTAGAAGTTAGAACTAGGGGCACTGTCGGATCCGACAGACCCCTAGGGGCAGATATGGGCACCTCGCTTTTGATTTTCAGGAGGTTAGAGGTGAGAGCTGGGGCAGAAATGCGAGGTTATTATCTAATTTTTGATGGCTTCCTAGGGTGGTGGACGGTCCTTAGTGAAGTTAGAAGTTAGAGCTAAGGGCACTGTCGGATCCGACAGACCCCTAGGGGCAGATATGGACACCTCGCTTTTGATTTTCGGGAGGTTCAAGGTGAAAGCTGGGGGCAGAAATGTGAGGTTATTCTCTGATTTTTGGTGGCAGCCTAGTGTGGCTGGATGGTCCTTAGTGAGGTTAGAAGTTAGAGCTAGGGGCACTGTCGGATCCGACAAACCCCTAGGGCCAGATATGGACACCTCGCTTTTGATTTTCGGGAGGTTCAAGGTGAAAGCTGGGGGCAGAAATGTGAGGTTATTCTCTGATTTTTGGTGGCAGCCTAGTGTGGTTGGATGGTCCTTAGTGAAGTTAGAAGTTAGAGCTAGGGGCACTGTCGGATCCGACAGACCCCTAGGGGCAGATATGCGCACCTCGCTTTTGATTTTCGGGAGGTTCAAGGTGAGAGTTGGGGCAGAAATGTAAGGTTATTATCTGATTTTTGGTGCAGCCTAGTGTGGCTGGATGGTCCTTAGTGAGGTTAGAAGTTAGAGCTAGGGGCACTGTCGGATCCGACAAACCCCTAGGGCCAGATATGGACACCTCGCTTTTGATTTTCGGGAGGTTCAAGGTGAAAGCTGGGGGCAGAAATGTGAGGTTATTCTCTGATTTTTGGTGGCAGCCTAGTGTGGTTGGATGGTCCTTAGTGAGGTTAGAAGTTAGAGCTAGGGGCACTGTCGGATCCGACAGACCCCTAGGGGCAGATATGAACACCTCGCTTTTGATTTTCGGGAGGTTCAAGGTGAGAGTTGGGGCAGAAATGTAAGGTTATTATCTGATTTTTGGTGCAGCCTAGTGTGGCTGGATGGTCCTTAGTGAGGTTAGAAGTTAGAGCTAGGGGCACTGTCGGATCCGACAAACCCCTAGGGCCAGATATGGACACCTCGCTTTTGATTTTCGGGAGGTTCAAGGTGAAAGCTGGGGGCAGAAATGTGAGGTTATTCTTTGATTTTTGGTGGTAGCCTAGTGTGGTTGGATGGTCCTTAGTGAGGTTAGAAGTTAGAGCTAGGGGTACTGTCGGATCCGACAGACCCCTAGGGGCAGACATGAGCACCTCGGTTTTGATTTTCGGGAGGGTCAAGGTGAGAGTTGGGGCAGAAATGTAAGGTTATTATCTGATTTTTGGTGGCAGCCTAGTGTGGCTGGATGGTCCTTAGTGAGGTTAGAAGTTAGAGTTAGGGGCACTGTCGGATCCGACAGACCTCTAGGGACTGATATGAGCACCTCGGTTTTGATTTTCGTGAGGGTCAAGGTGAGAGCTGGGGCATAAATGTAAGGTTGTTATCTGATTTTTGGTGGCAGCCTAGTGTGGCTGGATGGTCCTTAGTGAGGTTAGAAGTTAGAGCTAAGGGCACTGTCGGATCCGATAGACCCCTAGGGGCAGATATGGGCACCTCGTTTTTTATTTTCGGGAGGTTAGAGGTGAAAGCTGGGGGCAGAAATGCAAGGTTATTATCTGATTTTTGGTGGCTTTCTAGGGTGGCTAGATTGTCGCAACCCTTGCTAGTCCCTTTAAAAATCTTGCCAATTCGCATTTCTAGCATAGGTTACGAGTACTAACCCTTCGCATACCGCCAAGCTAATGGTTAGCTCCTCCTACCCGGACCGGTTAGTTCATCGGAGGGGAACCAACCTTCCTACTTTGCTTTCGGGACTCACCCCTTAATCGGTAACCCATTCCCAAATGTGGACTTCCATCGATGGAAGTCCAATCCCATGTTGATCATCGCGTTGCCGGAGCAACACTACAACAACCCGAACCATACTATGCAACTATGGCCTCACAATGGGCCAAAGCCCAATGAGGCCGTGCCGTTCGGCCTCGGGTGGGTGAGGCCACACCACCTCAGCCATATAAGCCTCTAGGACTCTACGAGGGGCCCCTACCCCACCGTCAACCAACCTCTTGTCTCTCTACCAAGAGTTGGGGCCAAGTAGACATTTTCCTTTAGCTGCTGGGCCTAGAAGCCCCCAACAGCTTCAGACCACCATAACTTTCTTGTATGATTTTTGATTCCAACAACCAACCACTCCATCTTCATCTACGCTTCACGTAGATGCCGATGGACCCCTCACTTGACCCATTCATGCAAGTATTGACGACGTTATGCCTGTTTGAACCTTGGCAGTCCCGGGAATGACTCCCAGGCAATGCTCGACCAGGGCGCTGTCCCGCGACAGCGCCCCACTCAAATGGCCATAACTCCTAGCTCACACCTCCGATTGAGGTGTTCTTCAGCTTTCTAGAATCACCACGCCATGAGCTACGCATAGCTCATGGCCTTAGTCTTGTGCCTCCTAGTCTCCGAGGGTGAGCGGCGTCTTTAGGCTGCGAAGTCTGTGTGAGCGGAGCGGCGAAGTATGTGAGCGGAGCGGCGAAGTATGTGAGCGGCGAACCCATAACCCTTGCTTCAAACCCACTAGGCATCCTTAAAGAAAGAAAAAGACGAAGGAGAAGGAGAAGGAGAGAAGGAGAAGGAGAAGGTGAAGGTGAAGGTGAAGGTGAAGGTGCGTTTCTTCTGCTTTTTTTTTCATCGTCCTTAGTAAGGTTAGAGGTGAGCGTTAGGGGCACTGTCGGATCCGACAGACCCCTACTCCTATTGGCAGATATGGGCACCTCGCTTTTTATTTTCGGGATGTTTAGGGTGAGAGCTGGGGGGTGGAGGTTTAGGGTGGCTGGATGGTCCTTGTGAGGTTAGAGGTGAGAGCTAGGGGCACTGTCGGATCCGACAGACCCCTACTGACAGATATGGGCACCTCGCTTTTGATTTTCGGGAGGTTTAGGGTGGCTGGATGGTCCTTGTGAGGTTAGAGGTGAGAGCTAGGGGCATTGTCGGATCCGACAGTCCCCTTGGGGCAGAAATGTGCACCCGAATTTTTTATTTTTATTGGACTTTTTGGTAGGCTAGATGCTCATTTGGACAGGTATTAGTTGGGGGTTAATGCACGTTAGTGAGAATTTAGTCATGTTTAGATGCTCTTAGTGTGGTTCGAATTGATAGCTAGGGGGGGATTTAGAGGTGCTCTATAATCTGTTTGGCCTTTAAGGGTTTGGGATGCTCTTAATGTGGTTCGATTTGATAGCTAGGAGGGGCACAAACTAGAGGTCAGATTATAGTGGAGAGAAACAGGGCAGATTTGCTAGCATATTATGTGAATTCTGGTAGATTATGTGGGTGGCCGAAAGCTCCCAATGAGGCTAAGGTTAGAGGTAGGGGTCTGAAATGTATTTGTTAGCACCTGAATATTTGTGGCTGGCTTTAGCTTGTGAGGTATGATATGGAAGCCCAGGGGCACTGTCGGATCCGACAGTCCCCTAGGGGCAGAAATGTGCACCCAAAATTTGATTTTTGTTGGACTTTTTGGTAGGCCAGATGCTCATTCGGGCAGGTATTAGTTGGGGGATTGTGCACGTTAGTGAGGGTTTAGTCATGTTTAGATGCTCTTAGTGTGGTTCGAATTGATAGCTAGGGGGGGATTTAGAGGTCAGATTATATTTGAAAGAAACATGGCATATTTGCTAGCATATAATCTGATTTCGGGTGGATTTTGGGGGTAGCTGAAAGCTCACAAGAAGGCTAAAGTTAGAGGTAGGTGGATTTTGTGGGTGGCCGAAAGCTCCCAATGAGGCTGAGGTGAGTTTGGTTGTATTATCATGTAAATATTGGGTGGCATTGTTCATTCTATTGGTTCTTATGTTGGTAAGTAATTGATTCTCAGGAGATTGTTGAGATGGTTGCGGATGGAGAGTCATTGGATGTTGGGGTTCGCATTGGTGCTGGGTCATCCCTTAGTGTAGAGGAGCATATGGAGCAAGGGTCTCCGTTGTCATGTGCTGAACCTACTGGGCTTACACCTGGTAGTGGCGAACCGCAGACACCCGGGATGACACTCACCGGCTCACCACCAGAATCGGATGTGGGTGTTCGTGTAATGGAGTATCGGATTCGCCACAATTTAAAAAAAGATAGTTTTTCAGTTGTTGAGGGCATGAGGATACAACCGGTCGAAAAGTCCTCTATGAGAATCCCTCTCTGCAGGTTGATTCACATGCCATTGGTTCGGCCAACTCTCCGCAGCGACGTTACAAAGCTCATGGCAGCATTTCAATTTGGATACCGAGCTGGGTCTGCCACTTTTTATGTGTCTACTGCAAATGAGAGTGGAGAGAATCGATTCATTTCTGCCAAAGACAAGCGTGAATGGGGAGAGCTATGGAATGCAGAAAATGATAAGTTTGAGTTTTTTTTGCGCTCGGATAAGGACTTGATGAGCCTTAGTGGATGCATGTTCTTTGTGTATGATGGTAACCACCGCTTGCTAGCGTGGAAGGAGTGTATTGAAACAGATCACAAGGACGATGCACTTTGGTATGAGAAACATGGTTGCCCAGAATGTGTCATCCTCGACACAACGGGTGGGCGTGGAGACGTCCTTAATGCAATGCACGACATAAACAAGTAAGTTTGTTATTTTTTTGAACATTTTTTCCTTCATTTTTTTATTTTCATCTAATGCCATTTATCTCAACCGCAACAGGACTAACCAGACTGCGCACGTTAAGACTAGCCTTGTTCACACTCTACACCGCATCCAAAAATACGGTTCGTATGATCTTAGCTACTACTAGCCATTGTTGACCGAGGAGCAATTCCAAGCGTGCAAGAGCAGAGGCCCCAAGAGCCCTTGGTACCCGCTGACCCAGGATCTTATGGTGTCCTTCATTTTCAATGTAAGTCACTCCAAATTCATCAAGCTCCTACTTCGCATTCATTACTTTTAGTCATGGTCTAACAATTTAGAATACATGTCCAGCAAGAGATAGCCGATGCGGTAGATGAGGCGGCCCAAATCTTCAAGGAGGAAGTGCCTCTAGATGAGCAGTCAGGGAAGGGGTTGAGTGATGTATTGGACGCTGTAATTAAGAAGACGTCTGAGGAACTTGGGCACAAGTTCAACAAACAACAGTCGATCGCAAACCCTGCCCTTGGAAAACAGTTCCTAGATGAGGTAATTTCCTTGTCATCCAATTTGGAATTATGCTTTTCGTATTGCTTGCATTCTTTGCAGCATTTTTTCAGTAAACATTCTAAAATTTACTTGGCCTTCTATTTTGATTGCATTTGTTTCAGATTACTAGGCATTATAGCGCCCACCATTCTCAAAAGATTGAGATGACATTGGAGAAATTGCAACTCATTGCCACTGCCGCTGTCGAGCCAGAGTATAAAGCCCATTGGCTTAAGTGGTGGAACAGTGGAAGTTTCAATCGTGAAGCTATCCGGTTTCCCAAAAGTCCTGCAAGCGAGGACAACTTGAAATCTTGGCTCAATAAAGCAGCGTTCTGGGCAGGGGTACGTCTATCCTATTTTCTTTGCTTACCTTTCAATTCTTCATTTTGTGCCAATTCTCATGTTCGCCTTGAATTCCTTCACAGCTAGAGGATGCTGCGGTCAAGGAGTTACCGGATATACTAAGTGCATTGGGTGGGCTTGACGGAGACGTGGAAGTTGATTCGTTGCCGGATTACTTGGAGAAGTGGCGAATTTGCCTTTGGGATAAGGCGTTCATTGGTCACTTCTCAGGGTCAGATATCTATGGAAAGGGGACGTGGTGGAAGGATGTCAAAGGCGCTGACAACATTGTCAAGCGCTTAATTTTCCGGTAAGTTAGTTGGGCCATCTTTTGTTCTCATTTATATCAAACTAGTTGTTTTCTAAGTTGCTTATTGGCCTCACTCCTTGGTTGTGAAGGTACATCAAGCACGAGCTTTTCAAGAAGAAGGCTTTGAAGAAGCTTCCTCCATTTCTGGATGCATGGTCGGATTCCTCTTCGCCCACCTTCATTTTTTCCCCGGCTCAAAAGCGCAACTTCTCCCTCCCGCATCTCCGCGAGTGTTGCTGGTACTTGGAGTGTAAGAGGACGTGGCAGCCGGATGAGGAGGCGGCCTTGAAGATTCGGCTCTCCGGTGGAGAGCCACCTTCTCAAAGCGATGAGGTTGTTCTTCTAGAGAGTCAGCAACCGGAGGCGGATGAGGTTGTTGCGACTCTCGATGAGCCCAACACTCAGAAGTCCAAGAGGAGGAAGCGTGCGACTCAAGACGAGTCTTCACTAAAGAAGCGCGCGAGGAAGCTGAAGACTGTGGAGGATGATCCCCCTGCTTCACCTGAGGCGGCAGTTGCATCCACTGCAACTCTTAGTCAAGTTCCTACTCTTTCCAGGCCGCCTCCTCCGCCCGTTCTTTCATCTGCTAGGCGTCCTCCAGTTGTTTCAGAATGCATCTTGAATGCCTCTATTCTTCATCAACGTCGTCATTTTCAGGATGTTTCCAACTTCATTCTTTCTCTTCCACCCTCCTATCCGCGGAGAGCTCTAGGCGTTGCGAGGTCAGATGTGGGCATGGCTGATCTTGTCATTGCCGACCTCCCGGAGAACCTGCCGGTACCCAATGTCTCCGATCCTTCCTATAGTGTGCCTTCCTGGAATGCATTGGATTCCGATTTTATTGGTGAACTCTTCGATTTCGCGGACGAGATCCTGCATGACGATGGAGCTCTCCTCCTCTTTCATCCAGATGACAATGGTGATTTCAGGGAGAGCATTGAAGACCACTTCGCTGCTTTTGGGTTCACGATCTTCAAGGAGTGGCTGGGAGTCAACCGTCTTCGCCTACATTCAGCTAAGCATAAGGACAAGACCACCAACCTCTTCCAAGTTGTACTACTTGTTCGTGCCACCAAAACAATTGGATCTGACCTTGATAAGCGGCCCCGGCACTCGTCATTTCGCCTTCGCGATGCCAATGAGCTCAAGGCTCTTGGCATTGAGCTCGACATGGATGATGCGATTATGAATTATACCGCAACTCCTCTCATGGACGGCTCCAAAGCTTGGCGTGGTCCCCGGGAGAAAGATATTTCTTTCATGTCCTCCTTGATCATGGCCACTACGGACATTGGACAGGTTGTGGTGGACATTAATGCAGGCGTTGGTATGTCCTAATTCACTTGCCAACATATCCTAGTTTTCAATTTCTAAGTTTTTTTTTTTTTTCCTTTGCTAACCTTTCCTCCGCAACAGGGACTTCTATCCATGCATGCAGGCAGCTTGGGCGCCATATCGTTGCTCTTGAGGAGGACGAGGACACCTTCAACCGTGTCCTTAAGCCACTTAAGAGTGTTCAGCCTACGGTGAAGGCTCCATCCATTGTTGTTGCTTCCACGCAGGCTTCACAAGGCACGCAGAAGAGGCCGCCGGCCTTGAAGCGATCGAGGCCAGAGCCCTCGCAGTAAGTGAGTATGATGACCTTCTTCGCTTATTTTCTTTGTCCATTCAGCTTTTACACTTTCCATCCTCTTTCTTACATTTATCGTGTTTTTTTTCAGACTTGGCGTTGGAGCAGATGTGTTGGGTACTCCCACCATGGGATTCACATTGCCTATCTATGCCCATGATATGGCGATGGTACTAGCGGCACAACCTTCTCCTACCGAAGCTAGTTCCCCGTCTCCACGTTATGACCCCCGTGCCTTAGACTTCTTCGAGCATTCTGCGGAGGTGGATAATGAGTGCCATAGCTTAGATTCCACTTCAGATGAGGGCGGCCATGAGGGTAGTATCTTTGGAAGTAGGGAATCTAGTAGTGACGACCTCATGGTTGATTGATTTTGGGTTTGATTGATTTGTTGGTTTGATTTATCGGTATTTGGATTTATAAAGTGTTGTGTGGATTTCAATATTCCAATTATCTCATTGAATGCATCTTTTCGTTGTTCTCAAATCACGCTTCACTTGGTGGTCGTCATACTCCAAAGAGAATTTAGTCCACCATCTTCTCACAATCTTAACCGCTAGTCACAAAACAATGTAGCATCCACCCACTCCAATAAAAAGTTGTTGCCTCACACACCTCCTCCTTGTTTCCTTGAATCATAAGTATTCAATAATACTTGTTGCACACCACCCAACACACTCCAATTCATACTACCCGCATTGCATTCTTCATTTTTGTTCACCATCTATAATGTTCACCCTCAAATGTTCACCCTCTATAAATGTTAACCCTCGGGAGTGGATCGAACTTTACATGTATAAAGGTGTTAACAGTTAACAATTATAAAATTACTTCTTTGAACAATATGCAAATCTTAACATGTCCTAACTATAAGCAATTGTGAAGAGTAATTGTGAGAGAATATCATACACAAAATTGCAAACCCAATCAAAACTTTATTCAATATCAAGTTTACAAATCATGGGTGAATTATGAATGTATTTCAGTCGTTAACATTTATAGAGTCAAATTTACAAAGAAGGGAACACCGTTTTGTTAACAATTAACAGGTTTAACATTTATAGTGTGCAATATGTAGGGAGTAGAATAAAGTGAACGTTTGGAAATGGTTAACACTTATAGGTGTAACAGTAATAGAGGGTGGACTGTATGTGGAGAATTTTTTTCGCCAACCTCCTTCGTGTCACGTTCAAATAGTAAATATTATTTAATTTACCGTAATATAAAATATAGTACACCATTTTGGTAATTATAATTGTGACGTCATAGTGATGTAAGCCCTAATTTTGTATTTTATTTTAATATTTCTATGTTTCAAAAATCTATTAACTTTATGAATAGGGAAATGTTACTTTATTTCCACGGTAATAGAGTCCATAACTCTCCAAAGTTTCTAAAAATAGTTCAACATTTTTCCCTCAATCCCGCGGTTATAGGTGCAATTTCTCTCTCATTTCATGTCTCAAATTGAGTTCTCCGCTCTTCGGTCTTCGCTCTCCGCTCTCCGCTCGCATACTAACTTTCCCCATGGTCACGCTTAACCTAGGTTAGCTCCCGGCTCCTCTCTCTCTATCTTGGAGTCTGATCGTCGCCCAGTAACGCTTCGCGTCTTTGCCTGACAATAGTTTGACTTTCTCTCTTTCTCTCTGTCGCCCTTGATGCGCCCTCTCGCAGGGAGACAATAGTTCTCTCTCAACTCTCTCCACTCTCGGGTAAGGATCTCCTTCCTTCCTCGTTTAGGTTTCACCTTCTTCGGCCAACTCTTTATGAATCTAGAATATGAAGTTAGACCTCCTACTAATGGTACGAAGCGAGCGATGAGCCCTCCTGCTGCTGTGCCCGCAGCCGCAGACACAGACACCATCGGCGAAGCGCAGACACAGACACAACGTGGAGCACAGCGGCACCCTTCCCTCAGATCTACGCCGAAACCAGCCCACAGCCTCAAGAGCTCACTGCTGCGAGACTTAGAGACAACCAGATCTACAACACCGAACGAGCAAGGGCGCAACAACAACAACACATATTCAGATCGGAGAAAAATACAGCGAAGAAAGGGTCCAGAATCGACATGGCTCAGCACGGCCAAGGGTTTACTCATTACATGGGTGCTCATAAGCACCATTACAATGTGTGTTGGCACACACCACACTCCTTCCCCATAAAATCCCACTACTATAGTCACTACACTAAGATATCACTTGCTCCAGCAATCCCCCACCATACAGCAGCAACCCTATCTCTACCTTCCAAAACCTCACTCAGCCTATACTACCTTCCTTCACACAACATCACACCAGATTACGCCACCTCCACACTTGCGCCCAACTCCAAACGCCACGCACCGATTGCCTCGCTCGCAGCCACCCACAAGCCACAAAGCCGAAAACACAGAGGTTAGCAAAAAGATTGGCACTTACCAGCAAGCATGCACAGACATTATCACCGGAAAAACACACAACACACAATGTATAATCTTACCGCAAAAAAGTCGCTGCCGCCGCCCCCCGCCTCCTCACATGGCCAAACGTCAGACCCCGCACCAGATCCCCCACCCAAACTCCACAAAACGCCACACCCCGCAAGCTCACTCACTTAAAACAAAACAAAAGCTACCTACATTCCTAGCCATATACAAAAGCATACACACTAACCACAACCCCCTGACACTCACACACCTCCCACCCACCCCTACACACCCAAACTACAATAACCGCCACACAGCTAGCCGCACACCCCAACTCACCCACACTCAGATATCAGACCGCCATTTCACAAAATCCAACACACATCCCTACTGCACCCCACCCCGCCAGATCCAGTACACCCCACCCCCGTCAGAACCAACACACTCCTCTCCCGAAAACAGACTATCGCATACCTACCCTCCCCGCAATCCCACACTCAGCACCAGCATCCCCCAAAGGCAGCCACACAGATACTTGCAGCTCCACTCCAAACACAGATGCACACACAGCTAGACACCCTGGAACCTCACATGACATCCCCCCTAATAGACACAACAACTCACACAAACTAACCACATTCCCCACAAAGGAAAAGCGCCACCAGCCGATCCCGATCTCCCACACTGACACTCACGAACAAAGCACCAGCGCAGAACGCCGAAAAACCTCACACACACCCCTTCAAATACCTCCGATCGACCCATCCTTCCTCACTCATCCTCTCACCCTCTCTCCACACTCACTCCACACTACTACAATGGCCCCCAACAGTGATCCACACACAGTTGCCCAACACACTCGCAATCACCCAAGCCAGCACCAGGACAGCAGGATCAAGATGAAAGGCGCCACTGGCAGCACCGGAGCAGGCATTCCGACCAGGAGTCATAGCAGAAGGACCTCGCAGCATGCAGGACGAGGAGGAGACGAGGAGGCGGCAGGCTCGCTAGGGGGAGCCGGGACCAGAAGCAGGAGTATTGGCCGAAGGCGTGCACTCATCTCCGACTTCAGTGACGAAGAGGACAGGGAGACATCTGCCCCAACACCTAGCCAACACATAGTTTTAAAGGAGAAGGCCCACCTTTTTCATGACCACGACATAGATATGCAACTCGAGGATGTGTCACCCGAGCATGGAGGGAGCTCACTTCAACTCTCATCGTCCCACAACGAGTACGCCGTCATCCCCAACCAAGCCGCCATTTCAACAACTCATCACCAACCTTGCCGACGCGACACCCACAACTTCACACAAGAGCCCAAGGAAGGAAGCTACATCCGACACCCAAAGCGCCAAACGACGGAGGAATGAAGCGGGTCACCACACGATTCCACTCGGAGCAAGCCACCTTCAACAAGAGAAGACCAAAGAAGCCATACCAAACATCGACATTGTATCGCACATGTGGCTAGGATTCCCCATCCACGAAGCCATAGCCATCCAACGGGGCAAAGAGATCATCCACGAACACCGGACAAACGATGAATTCGCAAGACTAGGAACTCCCACAAAAGAGGTCATCGAGTTCAAATCTCTCCGAAGAGCATTCCCACACGTACTGCAAGTTTGCTATCCACACGAGCGACCGGACGCGGTCCCCGGCAACCACCTACACTTCACACAACTCCCAAGGCTAGAAAAGACCGACCCCACCACCGGCCTATCCGAAGGCTTCCACATCACCATTCGTTACGACGTTGGATTCAAGAGCATGAATAGGCAAGACGCTAGGAGAGGTTGCATGGAGAGACTACATCAAATGGAAATCCCCCTCGGCACGACATACTCCAACCCTATAGACATAGGGCTCAACGCCGTGACTAAGCATTGGGCGGGCTTCATCAAAGTACACCTCCAACACCCTCAACGGGACGGGATTGCACTCCTCCAAGGCCATCGGGCTTTCGTCATGGAAATGGAGGATGGCGAAAGAGTAATTGGCAAGGTTGAGAAAGGATTTGAGCTCATGTCAAAAGCCCGGAATCTTCGTCTACACATCAAAGGGGAGACTCTTCGCCACGAACATGCTTCCCACATATTCGAGGAAATCGTGCGGGAAAGTTACTACACCGGTAGACAACACCAATTTATGGGCCTCACTAAGCCGGAACTCGACAAGACTTTCGCGTTCCTCACACTCACCACGGAGGAAGCCCGGGACATCGTACTCAATGAAGGACTCACATTCAACCACGAAAAATTACAAGTAAGTATCACGCGGGACCGAGGTGCCGGTAACCCATCCGAGCTCCGAATTAGCACAATATTAGTCGCCAACAACTTACCACAACGTGAATCCCAAGCATCCATCATCAAGGCCATCAAACAAGCATTCGGGGCGGATAACATAGTAGGAGTGAGCTTTGGCAACAACCCGCACACCGACAAGCAAGCGGGATGGTGCCACATCCAATGTTTAAACGCCGCGGTCTACACGGAATGGCTACACCGATCTACATTCATTCTAGGAAGGCGCATCGATTTCATCCCACATCACGGAAGCATCGACGGATCGGATCCCAACAAAACGGCAATCCGTCTAGCCCAAGCCCCTGCGAGAGAAGCAATCGCGGAGAAAATTCAAGCCATGGATAATGTTACCAACTCCAACCCAATCCTCACCGAAAAATACCTCACCAAGACCATGAAGGAGCTCGAAGACAAGTTTGATGAGAAGTTCGGCACGCTCACCACAACCATCAACACTCATACGGATCGTAGGCATGAAGGTACCACGGCCACCATCACACACCACACCAACAACCTCCAAGCACTATTCGGAACAATCGCTCATGAAATCCAACAATCCAACTTACGTATGCAAGGACTAGTCAACGGACTCTCCACCGCCGCGCCGGAAATACTCCAAAGAGCCACTATACCTACACTACCACACGGCTACAACGCTACCGCCCCCCCCCCCCCCCCCCCCTCCCCCTCCAAGCCCCCCCGGGTTTCCACAACAACTCCACAACACACCATCAAGGACATAGCTCATTTAATGAATAGTGACCAACTAAGACACCATCAATGGTCTCTTCTACTTATTTGTTGTATGGTTTTTTCTTTATATAATAAAGAGTTCGCATTCCCACTCTACATGTTTACTACATACATAGTCACATACACAACTCCACCCACCAAAAGAAACATTCACATTACCACAACCATACTACTACTCACAATATTACACACTCAAATTCACCCACTAACCATACACAACAACAACCAACCCCACGCACACACATACATAACCCAACCACTAACCACCAAATCTCCGACTCACCCCCACTACCATAACGACACAAATATCACATATAACAATACACATTATAAAACACTAAGGAACCTCCCAATTCCCCACTTATTCATTCATAACATCATACACATAGGAAACATATGCTACATAACACACCTACACCTAAAGACCCCCAAAACTAAAGCCACACACTACTACACATGGAATAACTCCAAAATCATCCTCCTCGGTGGAGACATACATCCAAATCCGGGCCCACTCTCACACATTACCAAAAATCTCCCACAAGAATACAAACAAAGACTAAAACAATACTTCCTACCCAATACGACCACATTCAAACCTTGCTACGCCCACTTAGAAAACTTATTCACACCTCACTTAACACACGGCACCCAAAGCTCACCTAACCAAGAACTAACCCAATTACAAAGGCATAATCCAACATTCTCAAAATATCCACTCCACCTTCAAATATACGTCCTCATAATAACATATAGCCCTATACCACAAATATGTAACCAAAGACTGATAGGAGGCCTGGATCCGATTGGCCACACTCTACTACGGAAATTACACAAACTATCGGACAATACACAATTGCACATCCCCCTAAAAACCAACCTTGTTCATAACACAACGCTCAACACTATAGAACAAGCTTACACCCATATCAACACAAAAATAACTAGAGGAGAAGATATAACCACGTCCACACTAAAAATTGAATTACCACACATACCCCAACAAATCCTACAAGAACTTATTAAATGCACCCTTCAAATTAGGGGATACCATCCCCACATAGACCCACCACAAAGCACCTACATACCAATCACCACCGCAAACATAAACAACAACCACACGTCACAGCTAAAGCTAATATCTTGGAATGCAGGCTGCATCAACTCAAGCCTTCCTGGCATACTAGACCTCACACGAAAGCTACACAAAGACCCGCACATCATACTTATTCAAGAAACCAAAATTCATAAACTAAAATCCACCACATACATAGATAGAAAATTCCAAAATTATAAAATTATATATAACAACTCGAATAATGTCACACAAATACCCAATAGATACTCCGAAAACAATAAAGCTAGAGGAGGCACACTAATCATGATACCAAAAACCATCTACTCAAACGAAAACATAACCAAGATCCCAACCCCTAGTGCAATATCGCCATACTTACAAGTCATTATGATAAAAAAACAAACCAATCACTCCCATACTCCTCATAAATATGTATATGCCCACACACCCTCAAGACCTACACCTACTACAAGAAATCCAAACCCAAATCCAAAATCTAATTAGAAATCACCCTACATCCCATACCCTCCTCGCATGCGACTTTAATCGAGACATTTTGCTCAAAGGAAGATCATCCGAAGGGATGACATCCCCCCCTAATCCAAATGACTACGAATGGGCTCGATTTACACAAAGTATAGGTCTTAACATAATTAACAACCAAACACGCTATACAAGACAAGAAGGACATAATTACACACTCACTAGCCTCATCGACGGATTCTACTCGAACACCCCTAATCACAACACACTCCAATGCCACACGCTCTCCAACCTCAACCAAAACTCCGACCACTACCCGGTCCAACTACAACTAGCCCCCAATAGTGTCATCATTAAAACAACACCAACCCACAACCCCAACCCCCGAATCACCTACCCAATTTCAGAAACCAACTTACAGACCCTCCACACTACCTTCCTTGCTAAACAAAATCTCACAATAACCAACCTCGCTAATACCCTGAAGCAAGAACAACTCACTGAACAACAATGGGAGGAAGCCAAAACTCAGTTCCATGAAATACTAAGCTCTCTTAGCAAGTGCATAGAACAAACATGTATGTCTTAACCAACGCCCCCACTCCCTCATAGAGCTAAACTCCAAGGAGGATTTCTCCCTAGACAACAACAAAAAATATGGAAGTCTCACCTTAAAACTTACCACAATATCCGTAAAGCAATCCACGTGGCATGCCACCACCCTTACACACAACTTCACAACCACCCAGACATCATCACACTACTCTCACCACTAAATATTAATATCCCCCCCTTTCCTACTAATCGCACTAAACAAACAAAATGGATAGAAACCTTAGCCGCCATAGGTAAAACAACCAAAAGTGAAGCATACAAAATTACAACCAAATAAATCATGATCAACATAAAATCTGCCATAAGAAAATATAGGATCCTACTCAATACTAAATCTAAAACCATCCACAAAAAGATATTCCAACCAAAAACCGAAAACTTCATGGACTGCATACAAAACACACAAGGCATAATACTAACCAACCCCACGGACATAGCCAACGAAATATATAGAACACAACAATCATCATTTCAATGACAGACCCCCAACTGTGACGATACCATAGACCATCCAACCACATGTTTATGTGCAATCCGCAAATACCCCTGGCACATGCAAGACGGTCTCATATTAGACAAAAGGGGCCCCCGGAGACCACAAATTACCGCACAATTCACTCGAGCAACTTACGACAAATGCGTGAAAAGACTAACCAAAGGCAAAGCCCCTGGACCAGATAACATCCCCAACGATATAATTAAAACCTTACCCCCACAATGTCACGACCTTATATTTCTCTTTTTTCGCCACTACTATAAACAACGTGAAATCCCTACACATTGGAAACACAGTAGAACCATCTTGCTACACAAAAAAGAAGACCCCACACAATTGGCCAATTACAGACCAATCGCGCTAGCAAATACTATCTACAAACTCTATACTAGCACCCTCACCACCCTCCTCACTAGTTACGGAGAACAACATAGACTCCTACACTTTAGTCAAGAGGGTTTTCGCCCACAACGAAACACCTCTAGACAAATTCAAATGCTTATAGCATCTCTCGAAGATGCAAGACTCACAAATAAAAACATATACATTACATATATCGACTTTAGAAACGCATTCGGCTCCATTGACCATGCGCGGCTATTAGCTGTCATGGAAGATCTAGGTTACCCTACAGACGCAGTCGAAATCGTAGGTAATATATACAAAAATTCTACCACCGCATTTACGGGTAACCATTTTGGCACAACACCCCCAATCAACATTAGTCGAGGCACCATCCAGGGTGACACCCTTAGCCCCTATTTATTCATTATATTTCTAGAGCCACTCTTACGATGGCTAGAAAAAAACAATAAAGGTTATCATTTCAACACATCCATGTCCTCGTGCACCACATCTGCATATGCGGATGACCTAGCCATCCTCACCGACACAATACAGAATATCCAACCCCAAATCACAAAACTACAAAGATTCGTAGAATGGGCCCATATGGATCTTAATCTAGCTAAATGCGCTATTACAGGATGCCCGAATAAGTCAAAACTCAAACCCAATACCTTCAAAGCCTTCATCCAATCACAAAACATTCAATACAAAACCAAAAACTTCCCAACTCTCACACAAAATGAACCGTACACATACCTCGGCATCCAGTTAGTACCCTCACTAAAATGGAATTTACAAAAAGAAATTACACTAAACAAAGCTAAACAACAAGGCCAACTACTTGCCCACTCACCAACTAGCTTAAAATAAAAGATCAACATACTTAACACAGTTATCAAACCACGTATTGCATACGCATATTACGCAGCCCCTTTCTCAAAGCCAGACATAAAGAAAATGGACAAAATAATTAGCAAAATTACTAAAGAAACATGTAAAATACCTAGAAGCATAGCTAATATACTTACCTACCTCTCTCATGAAAACTTCGGTATAAACGCAACCTCCTTACTACCGGACTACATTCACTGCATAGGCCAACAATTACTACATGCTCTTAACGACCAAGGCCAATTAGGCACCATATATCAGGGCCTAACTAAATACATAACGGCTAAATACGGGGGCTCCCTACACCTACCCAAGCTCAAACAACAAGCCTGCTCAAGATCACCCATAGCTCGCACGCTCTACTTATTAAAAAAAGAATACGAAATACATATAGCCACCAAAAACAAAGCATTCCCTGTCAAACAAACCCAGCTCGAATTAGCTTGGAGAACCATCCCCACATACGCTAGCCTAACAGAAAACGACAAAATACAATCACAAAGATTTCTAGATAAACTATACACGTATGGCATTACAACCCTATCACAAATCCAAAATAAAACTAACAAAGCCATACTCACACATGAAGAATTCCGGACCATATATACACACGCCCCCAAAACTATCAAAGAGGCACTACAACAAGCCCAAATTCTATTCCCACACTCACAACCTCACACACCCCAAAGGAACATACAACCAACACAATCAGTAAACATAACCAACGCGCACCAACCTGACCCTCCACTCGGACAAGCAATACACAAAATAATAAAAGAAAAAACCACCACTAGGAAAGATAAATGGGGAGCACAAACCATTAACAAATCTTACTTATGTCAATGGCAACATATTAACACCACCACACACCAATGGCGCAAAGAAGAAGACCTCCTACACCCGGATAACATCCTACTCGACCACAACCTATTAACCATCACACAATACCATAACACATTGCTAGAACAAAAAATGACCAAAACATATGCTAACTACCTTACACACGTCCAAACAAGAGATAGGAAATTCATCCAACCACCACTAAACATAACCAACCTCACAACCTCCATCCACGAATGTAACCCGGACAAAGACATTCTAACCAATAAACCAACCATCCAAACAACCACCTCAGAAGCCAACATATATGACCAAAACGGAAACCACGTCGCGACCATGAATATAGAAAGATTACAATGGCTATGGAGCCAATTCACACACCACAATCAACAACATATAACCAACTTCCTTCAACCACCCCCACAAGACTTCGAAACGGAAGTACTGTGGCTAATCCAAAGATATATAACTATACTCCCCAAGAAGAAACCAAAAACAATCCAACCACAAAACCTACATCAAACACTTCACCCGGAAATCATCAAAACACTAATCACCTCATTCCAAATCACACACTCATACTACTCATCCCCCCTCACTTGCCCCACCCAAATAACACAATACAACTCCCCACACAAGCGTGACATCATATTCGGCTCACTAGGACACGCAAAATCTTCTAAATGGACATGTATAGGGCTAGCTTTCCCCACGGACCATAACACAACATTAGAAGCCATCCATTGGGCTAGAATGGCCGCCAAGGAAGACCCACAAACAATAACCATTCTAATTGTCAACCATAAAGATTGGACAACACAAACACTTCCTATCACCACAAAACCTGACATACACATCATGGCCACCATACCGCCACATACTATACAATACAAACCCACACCCGAATGGCCAACATATTATCAATATGTTGAACCGGCACTTACATCATTCATTTGTGTACACAATCAAGCCACATTAAGCCCATCCGTTCAAACCCCACATACACTAAAACAAATCTTACAACAAACAACAAACACACAAATTGATACCCACCCCATCAAACCTAATCACACACAATATAAAGTCAAAATCTCTCATATATGGAAAACCGCCCCTAAAGTAAATATATCACCTAATAACAACCCCACTTCTATATCCCTTCCTGATAAATACACACACATCTACCCCCTAAAATTCCCCCCACAACAATGCGTCTACACGGATGGATCTTTCATCCCCCCCACAAAAAACTCCGAAGGCCAAATCTTAGGCAACATTGCAGGATCGGGCGTATATAGCCCCAATAATAACACCAAAATAGCAAACTGACTACCAGGCTACCAAAACATACTCAGAGCTGAGCTATACGCAATACTCCTTGCTATCAAAAACATAAAAATCACTCGAATAGACACACATATATTCACCGACAGCCTTAACAGCATATACCTTATAAATAACCACATACAACACCCAACATCACAACACCACCACTCAGATAAACTACTCATAGCGGCCATAGTGAGAAAAATTTACTGGACCCCCCACAAAATCCACATACACAAAGTCCGAGCACATACGGGCATCACCGGTAACGAACTAGCCGACGAATTAGCAAATGAAGGGAATACTATAGAAAAACCAAAACAAACCCCGCACATCCACATAGCCCGCCCCACCCCATACTGGCTAGCCGGCTGCCCCACAGGCACGCACGACGGAGCCATCCGTAACTTACGCACATTTATAACAAAAGAACACGACACCCTAGAAGCAGCTGTAGCCAAAAATAAATTTCCATACGTAGACAAATGGCTCTCAAATACCCAAATAAACCAAAAACTTTCTAACCACTTCTGGCAAAACGACCAAATACCCGACTCCCAAATCACCCAAACACTTAAATTTCGATACACCCAATATATGGGTAATCATAGGAAAAGCATATTCTGGCCCCTCACGCACCCAAACCCCAACTGTACACTATGTCACAGAAATGATAGAGACACATGGCCCCACTTACTATCGACATGTGAACACCCATACCTAAAAGGACTTAGAATTGCAAGACATAACAAAGCCGTACATCTTATCGCCCAAACATTACAAGCCAACAAGAACACACGCTTTCTTACTAAAATCAACGCTGGCCACCTCAACAACCAGCCACAAGAACAAACAGTACCAGAATGGTTACTACAATGCATATGCCCCCAAACGGCATGTCAATGCCTAGCTAAACTTAAACCAGACATTCTATGCATGATAGGTGCCCCGAACCATACCATCTTACCCATATCACCATCACCCACCCATACTGTGCAATTTATAGAGTTCACATACTGTCACGACAGATTCCCTGAGCAAGCCATTGCACAAAAGCACACTAAATACGACCCGCTAAATCACGCTATCCACAACAATGGATGGAGAACTAACCCCATCATAACAATTACTGCTGGAGTACGAGGGGCCATACATGAACACTCCATCCAAAAGCTAACGGACTTAAAAATCCCCAAATCCAACATCAAAAAACTTATGAAAGACATCCACCAAAACGCCATCAAATACCTCACGTACTTGGTACTAAATAAAAGGAAACTAGACAACAAACAAGCACCCGTCCCCCCGCCCTAACTAGAACGGATTATGTGGAAACCACCAGAGCCCACCTCCTAACGGAGGCATAAAACCATATACTGCATCACGGAACCCGTGATCAGTAGGTGGCCAACGGGCTCGCAGTCACACCGGTGTAAAAAAACACGGGTGTTATTTTTTCTTTTCTTTTCTTCGGCCAAGGAGAGGAGTTACGCTCAGGTTTCAGTGGCTCCTTCGCCTATCGTTTAACTCAGTTCTACTCCTCTCAAAATCGACGATAGTTCGCTCATGTAGCTGGTTAATGCTCTATGTTGATTTACCACCCCAGTCAGGTTAATTCTATTCCAGTTCTCTCATTCCATAAGGGTTACACCATTTCCAACGTTGCTTGCTTATAGTTTCTCCTCTCAATTCCTCTCTCGGATTTCTCCTATACTTACTCAATATTTGTTTCTTTCGTTATCTCACATTCTCAACTTTCTCACATCACTCTCTCAGTTTCGCTTTTCAGTGTAGGACTCAACTCACAACAATTCTCACAATAGGCTATGGTCTTCTGATTCGGCTCTCAATTCACCATGTCATAACACAATTTGTCTGCACACCGCAACTCAGCCTCACGATTTTGATTCTCTTCATCTCTCTCTCTCTCTCTTGCAATCTTTGTTATTCGTTGTCACAATGTATAGGTATCCAATTTCACATTCGTACATTCAAATACATTCCCTCAATCACAACTCTTACACGATATCACTCAGAATCTCTCTCTACAACCCTTCTCTACACACATCGAAAATAGTTTTCCATACAGTCAATAGTTCGATCACTTCACAAACTTTCATTATAACTCCAAATTCAGAAAAAATAACAATAAGCTTCTCATAAAATAGTGTCCTACAATCCCTGTAGTGATCACTGATTTTTACTTGGAAGATTGTTCAACTATAATCCTCGCCCGAGTACGGTGCTGAGGGAGACAAAACTATTAGCTTTAGCGCTACGCTCAAATCATCTAAGAAATGCATGGTTTGTCCTTCCTCGCCAACCCTCTTACAGAGGCGAGGAGAAGACGATAGTTACTATAACTACCTAAGGCCTCCTATGGCCGTGACCATAGTTATAACTTCCTCCTATGGTTTAACTATATTCATCCTATTGGATGACTCCATCCGAATTAAACTATAGCCTATAGTTGAACTGAAATGACCAAAAATTTGGCTCACAGTTGTGACTGCACAAAATGGCTATCCCAACATCCATGGTACGGCCTTTGGATGAGAATCAAGGGTCCTCACCATTACATGGTCACAACCCTTGACTCGTGTGTGAAGTGGCCCTCAATGTTGGCATCCACAGTGCATTAGGATTTTAACACTAGTGTTGGCACCCATGGTGCAATAGGCCTTGACCTTAGGGCCACTTTACACCTCGAGGCCGGTAAGAGGCTTGAAATCCTCACTCGTGATTGGCCAAAAGGCTGCAATCGGCCCCAACCCCTTTACACCTAGAGGCCAGGGCGATTTGGTGGTATGAAATCTTTAATCAAAAAATTCATGATTTGACACGGCCCGAGCTCATTGAATTGGGCGAACCCAAAATGGAAGGCCATTTCGTGGCCTTGGGGCCAATGTCAAATTTCAATAATTGTTTTAAAATAATATATGATTTTGTTAGCGAACCATATCCATTGGATCATGTGGAAATCTGAACAGCTCTATGCTAGATTATGCTAGATTTGTTGAATAATGCTATATTTATTGAATCGGCCTAGCTTTTTGGCCCTAAGATCTTTACATATGGGGAAATTGGCTCCCATTCTAATCTTATTATAATGTGTAGTTGAGACCAGCCTCCAACCCAAAAGGGGCTGAAATTTCATACAATTGGCCTCAAGGGGAATTGGCCCAGCCTCTAGGTGCAAAGCGGCCCTTAGTATTGGCACCCACGGCGCAATATTAGGTTTTGCATGCATGTGGGAGAAGGTTGTGACCAATTCCAAAGAGATGAAGACTTTGGAAATTTCCCAAAAGGAACTCATGAAGCACTTTTGAAATTTGAAGCCAAGGGGAGGCTAAAGTAAGATGTTGTCCTAGGACTCATCACCACCGCTTACTTTAGGATGCGGTAAGAAATCGATTTGATTCAAGCGGTGGTTGTCATTCACAAAGACATTCAAAAGGGAGTAAGAGAAGTGACGTAGGACCGTGAAATTGGCCAAATCTTCCACCATACCCTACTTGAGTATAACCTAAGATTTCGCATCACAAGAGGACATAATTTTAACAAGGGGATTTCCTTGCTTATAGTCTAGCCCACTATATTTACCTCAAACAATTTTAGTTGACAATAGTCGTTATCTCGCGAAGGCCATTGCACTCCGTTGATTAAGGTAATCAACATTTTTGACACCATCTTGATGTGCTCCTAGTCCATACAGTGATATGTTTTCCAGATTTTAAAGAGAGGAGCATTGGCTAGAGTCATTGGAGTGACGAAGCACTGTATGGATGATCGTACATTTTTCATCCAAACATGTACACAATCCTCCACAAGATGGTCGTTTTCATCCAGTTTTATAATATGTAGGGATTGTTTGGGGGTTTCATGCCTACTTAATTTGCAGGCATTTTTTTTGGGGGGGGGGGGTTATCCCTACATAACATATTGATAGATGGCCATATTTAAAACCATTGGTCCCATAACCTTTCAACTTCCCACACCATGATTCAATCTCGTTCATGTTCATTTCAATTGTGTTCATTGTTGAACCGTGAATGATGTCTATATTTCGAGCACACAATCGAATCTCATTGCAACAATTGCCTTTGTGGTGTTTGTTCTTAAATGCAAGCCGTGTCATATCATACCACTCGTAGATAAGCGTCTACCTAAGAAGAGTGACCACACAAGGCACACATAGATTACAATGGGAGGCCCTACTCGACCAAAGCACACAACCACCGTCAAATGCATTGAAAATAAATAAATAAATTGGTTACATCATATTTGTAAGTACGACACTCCATATTGTATTTAGTGTCACATGGTATTCAATGTCGTCGTGGTAGCTTTTCAATGACACTTCTTACGAACAACTTTACAACGTTGTCATGGACGAATGAAAGTTGGATGAAACCCGTGCCAATTATTGAAATAAGTTTTGGTATATCATGCATCCTAACATTCTTGCAATGCAATATTGAGGTGGGTGATTGAAATTTGGATGAAAAAAACACTTAATAAGTGATAGTAATTGCAACATTGTCAATCTATTATGCCCATTTTTTTTTTAAATCATTCTTTTACAAGCAATGACAAATAACGTGAGGTGTAACACTTAGTGTCGATGACAATACACATGCGAGTCACAAGTAGTATTGAGCTAGACAAATAGAATTGGTGACACGAAACACGATATTTTTTTTCTACATAGTTCTTTATATAAGGAACTAAATGTGAGATCAATGAGGAGTCCAAAGTTTCGGCAAGAATCGGTTAGGGATGGATATTCCAACTACCACTTGGTCCGCTCGAAGAGTTAAAAATTCCAGGTTGGCAAGATTCCGACCAATCAGCCTCACTCCTTGCATTGAGGACCGATCGGAAAGGTTAATGGAATCCCTTGTTATTTCAACCGTGCCTTTTCATGCATAATTGAAGCCATGGGATGGATAGATTGAGTTCCCGAGCTTGCCTTAACTTCATCCCCAACAACTAAACAATGCAATGGGCTATGCATTGAGGTTAAAACTATGTGGCTCTATTTTTTATCCCGAGGCCATATTAATCAACTATGACAATATGCAAAACGAAGCAGTGTGGTAAATAGTGAGTTCAAAATGCTCGAAAACAAATTAATCACCTTGGGTTTAGGGTTTAGGGTTTAGGGTTTAGGGTTTAGGTGAAGAATTGTTGCCAAAGAGACAACAATTAATGAGCCTCTTGAATAGGATTTGAGATAGAGAACCCAGTTCCCTTGATTCCCATGTTATAACGTCATTTCATATGTGAAAGTTACATAAATTTAATATTAACTATATACTTACACCTCTATGGGACCCATCATATACGCATTTTTTACCTCTACAATATGACATTTTGGGGGTCCGTGAGTGTTGTGTTAACAATGTCACACTCGTACTATAACAATGAGGTAGTTTTTAACCCAAAAAGTTTGGTTCACAAAATTTGTGTCATTACATTGAGGTTGTCATATTATCAAGTGTCGTATTAAAGAGGTAGGAATGGATATTAACTCCTTTGTGTTAATGAGTTTTATTGAGCTTGAATGAATGGTACAACTATGGACTGGAGTTATTATATTAAGAAGAAGAGATAATATTATATGTTTGAGAATTTACAAGGGGAAATACCAAAGGAGAAGTTTGTGGTCTTCTAACCATGGTGGGGAGTTGGATTATAGTAATGATGGGGACAAGTGTGGATGTTGTGCAACAAAAGACTATAGTTTGACAACAAATTCACAATAAAAGGATCAATTAAAGAACAAGGTTAATCCCAAGTGGGTATTGTACTTACATGTTAAGTTACTTAAAAAAATTTAACTAATATGAGACACATGATTGCACCAAAATGCCCTTGGCTTTGGTAAAGAGACCAAAATGGGATACTTTATGAAAGACTATTGTTCATGGTTGTGCTTATGTTTGCGTACCACAAAAGGTCCAAGTCAAATGAACCCACTGCAAGATTATTGCCTAGGTAAATTAGTGTGAGGTGTGTTACTGTCACAAATGCATGTACTCTTGTTGAGAGCCATGACCCCCTTGTCTACAAAGAATTGTGAGTGTTGTTGATTTAAACCTCAAATAACTTGAATTGAACATGTGTGATGCCCTATTTGAGATGCCTAGATGATATAAAGATCACCTCTTAAGTTTTTCTTGAGCATTTCAATTGGGTTTTGTCTTATCTAAAATCTAAACTACACCTACATCGATATGATATTTTTTTAAAGTAAAAATCCTCTATATTTTTTGAATTTTTTGGCCTTTCGTTTGTAGTCGAGTCCATACAAAGTGAACCCAAAGTTTGATGAATTTCACATTGTGGAATTGACCTCCCTACATCGAAGTTCTTCGGGGCCAATGTGGCATGGCAAGAAGTAGAAGGAATAAAGAAAATGTTGGTTTTTAACCAACATGAAGATGGTCCGTTAACCATCCGCATTACATTTTCCATAAGGAAATGTAATAAGGGGGGGGGGGGGAGGAGGAGGATTCCAACCAAGTTGTTGAAGGTGTGGGATAAATGTGTTGTATTTATTGTGTTTTTGGGCAATGGTAACTTTGGATAATCTTTCGTTACGATATATATTCATTAAATTGGATTGTGAGTGACTTGTGAGAGAGAAGGGTGGAAAGTCCATAGGTGCAAGGCACGGCTTGGGATTCATGGTGTTTATGTAAGCTCATCCATCGTGGATGAAGGGGCTCTAGTAAGAACAAATCCCCTATAAGATTGAGGGTCAATTCATTCCATGTTGATTCAACTACATTAATTTGGGGTCTTTGATGCTATTTCCATAGTCAAATTAGATTAAAATATATTTTACAAAATAAAATGTAAATCATTGCATTTTTGCTTATGTGATGATGACTTTACGTAGACACCATGAATTCCTAGCTACTTGGATGCATACTCATGTGTCAAATTGAGACACACACAAAAACACTTGAGTGTGGCACGTGCACACGTGATAGGGAAAGATAGGCAAGTTAGTTCCCAACCAAACCCGTGGGTCCATGCCCAAGACCAATTCCATGGCATGGCATGGCATAGCATATCATATCATAGCATATCATAGCATAGGAGATTTGTGCTGCATGTGTTAAATATAATTGAATACACAAGTACTAAACCCGAAACTCTCGAAGTTACTCTCTAGTGACAACAATTGTGTCACTTATGAAACTCTAGAAGTTATCGGGGGGCCTAATTCAGATGGGTGCCTTGACAAAAATGGTCAAAGACCATTGGCTGAAATTACTTCATCCACTATGTTGTTCAAACCTAGGGTTTGTCCACTTCGTCAACTTGTCATGTCACCAACCAAAGTAGCCACCTTGACGGACAAGATGGAGAAGTTTCGGGGTCTTGTTTTGGTGGTGGGGAGGGGGGCGACTCCAACGTTCTTCCTGGTGGGAGGAACGCTCTTGCTTGTTTGGTTTAGCCTACCGACAAATCTGAAGCCACACCTGATGAATTGAACAACACACATAATGGCCTGGTGATGTGGAAACAATTTGGGAGAAACAAAAGATTGGTTGGGGTGTCATTGTTCATGCTTTGTCTGGGACCTCGTTTGAACCGGGCCTCATGTTGAGTTCATTTCAACATGACCCGTGCACTCATGATAGGGTAAAAGTAGGCCCAAGGATGCATAACTTAACTTTACTTAGGGGCGGTTTACACTATGGACCAAGAGCCATGACCAAGAAAATTAAATCACTTTCATGGTCACAGCTCTTGGCCAAGAGCCGTGACCATGAAAAATCAAAAATGGATTTTTGAGTGGCTTGGTCACTCTTGTAGTGTAAAGTGGATTTGGACCGGGACAACTTTGGGCTGATTTTTTAAATTTCTATCCCAACGATCTACAGTAACGTCAAAAAAATTCGGGAAAAAAAATATTAAAAATAATAATTCGGCCAATGTCTGATTTTCAGCCTTACGGCTCCCTTGATTTCCGTTGAGTCGAGCATTTTGCCTCGCCTCAACGGAAAACCCGTTGGACCATGGCACATTATCCAAATGGCAGATTTTAGTAGTTTTTGGGGACCTCAAAGTTAGTGATCATTCTCCTTTTTTCAAGGTAGTGTAAAGCCAAATGGGACCAAGAGCACTTTACTCTCCAATCACAGATTTTAGAATTTCATGGTCATGGCTCTTGGTCCATAGTGTAAACCGCCCCTTAGCAAAAAGCAATGGATTCGATGAGTGGAGTTGTTGTGCCTTTTCATGCACACTTGAAGCCATGAGCTGGCAGCTGCCTCCCCTCCATCTTTACTTTTTTAAGCATTTCTTTATTCTCTCCATCATCGATCGACCGACTCTTCAATCCCACTCAGGTCAGTCAGCACCATGATTTTCTCTCTCCAATGTATAATTTAATTTCAACGATTTTACATACCTGAAGCAAGTGATTACCCATCAATGATGCAAATGAGGAGTCCAGGACTCCGTTGGCGTGCTTCTTTTTCCCAAAAAGTTGCTTACTGAACTTATTATTCAAGTCGGTCGAGAAAGACTTGACGCAGCCAGCCTGAATGCGACACACAGATTTTGGGTAGAAGGGGACAGATCGTTTGGTTAATCCCTGCCCCATTGTGGAGTGCCGCCTGCCGCCTAATTTTTTGTAAAGATTTTAGAAAAGAGTTTACACTTGTTGCGTTGGGTTGGGTTGGGCGTGGCGGAATCGTGAGGAGAAGAGTGATTTTGGGATGTGTGCCCGTGGCTTGTTTCGATGAATTTGGCTCACAGACAAATGTGCGTGTATGTAGTGTAATGTGAGGTAACTTAGTGCATTAACTCACATCAATTTGTATTGGTGGGTTTAAGTTTTGAGAGATTGCGGAGAGTGTGGGGGAGAGGTGGAGGGCGGGGATTGGGAGGTTGCGTGAGGGAAGCAGCAGGGGTTTATAGTAGTGTAGTGTGTTGTGTTGTTGTGAGGGTGCATGACGAGGCTGGTTGAGGAGGAGGAGGAGGAGGGTAGCGTGATGGAGAAATTGGTGATGAACAATAGGGAGGAGCAGCAGCAGCAGCAGCAGAAGGAGAAGACTAAGGAGAAGGAGAGTGAGCAGAGCACGAGGCGTCATGTGACGCGAGCTGTGGAGGTGGTGAGGGAGCGGTACAAGTCGAGGAGGGAAGATAGGCGGGAGGACAAGGAAGGGGAGGAGATCGAGAGTATGAGGACGGACCGGCTGTTCGCTGCCAAGGCGGACGGGTCCGAAGGCGTCCCCACTTGCAGCCTTAGTGTCGATCCCCGCCTTCCCGAAGATGCTTTGAACTCCAAAATCAGGTGCCCTTACAAGTCATCCCTCCACCCTCACAAAAAGAGGCGGGTTACGTGATGAGATTAGAGGATCTGTGTATGTTTTGAGGTCTGCAGTCATGGAATGTGGAAGTTCAATCAGACAAAGAAAATGGTGAGCGAGACTCTTTGAACCAAAATCAGGTGCCGAAAATGATGTGATGAGAGAGGATTTGTGTGTGTTTTGGGTCTTGCTTGGGGATTTGAGTTAACTACCGGTAGGGCAACCGATGGTCTTTGAATTTGGGGAACTCACAGGTAGCTCGCTAGTCTGCAGTGATGGAATATGAATTATAAGTAGGCAGGAATTCCAGAGTCAGGTGCTGGAGATTCTTCATAGTCGGTACTCCTCACAAATAGGTGGGTTGGATGATGAGATGAGAGGAACTGTATGTGTTGTGGCTCTTGGTTGCCTAGGGATTTGGAGCACTGGAAAGGCAATTGGTGGATTTTGAATGTGGGAAACTCATAGGCTAGCTCGGTAGTTTGCAGTGATAGAATTTGGAAGTCACGTTATCAGATAAGAAAAATCTTGCTTACATTCAAATGCTAGCATGACGCTTTGATCTCCAAAGCGGGTTGGGTGACGAGATCAGAGGATCTGTGTATGTTTGGGGGTCTTGCCTGTGATTCTGAAATAATTACTGGATGATGGTCCTTGAATGAGGGAGAAATTGACACGTAGCTCGGTAGTTTGCAGTGATGGATTTTGGATTTGTAATTAGACAAGAAAAATGTTAGCAAGACCCTTGGAACTCCAAAATCAGGTGTTGTCTTCACAAACAGGCTGGTTAGGTGATTAGAGAGGATATCTGTATGTTTTTGGGTCTTGGTTGCCTAGGGATTTGAATTACTGGAAGGGCAATTGATGGTCTTCGAATGTGGGAAACTGACATGTAGTTCAGTAGTCTGCAGTGATGGAATTTGGAAGTGTAATTAGACAAGAATTTCTTGCTAACATTTAAATGTTAGCAAAAAGCTTTGATCTCCAAAATCACTCTCACAAATAGGCAGGTGAGGTAATAAGAATATTGTTTGTGTTTTCGGTCCTGGATGTTTAGGAATTTGGAGTACTGAAAAGGGCAATTGGTGGAATTCAAATGTGGGAAACTTACAGGTAGCTCAGTAGTCTGCAGTGATCCAATTTGGAAGTGTAGTCAGAGAAGAAAACCTTGCTAACATTCAAATGTGATATTGCCCTGTTGTTTGGTTTGACAGAGGAGTGTGCAAAGCACTTTTTGCAGCATGGGCAGATGTGGACGACTCCAGTATCTCGGTTTCAAAAATTACCGGTGGCATCACAAATATGTGTACGTCTTTATACTTGTAGAGATTATTCTCTTTGTGCATCCCACAATCTTAAACATTCTTGGGTGGTGCAGTTGAATCCTATATTGAAGCTGCAGCATGTCTGTGGGAGGTTGAAATCCTTGAGAATAGTGGCATCTTGTCATAATTCTTGCTGATTTTTGTGGAATCTAGAATGCTACAAAACACTTGTTGCCGGTTGCAGGTGCTGAATTTGTGCTCAACACCTCTACTGGGAAATTCTCGAGACGAATTTGTGGTTATTTGGTATCAGGACACAGGGTAAAGACTAGATATCCTGATTATTACATCAGCACAAACATTGACAATTGTAGTGGATTTTTGTGGTTTATTGAATTGAGCATGTTTTTTGTAAGTTGTAAATATAATGGATGAATTTGTATCAAAAGAACTGAATGTGTTCTGAAACTTTTATGCGAGTGTGGAGCAAGTAACTGCTCAATTGTGGATTACATATGTCACTGTTTTATGGTTGAAGTGAGCCATTGATTTTGCGTTTGCAAGAATCAGTTCTGCAGTCATAGTAGCTCAGTTCCAGGACACTTGTAGTATCTGAGGGCCTTTGCTCAGTACCATGTAAATACACTGACGTAACTTCCACAAATTTCAGTCTTGCATTTTAGTGACATTCTTTGTGCAACCTGACTGAACAAGTGTATTGTTGATGCTGATGAGCAGTATTGAAGGCAGAGGTGGAGGGTGAAAATGAAAATAATTTACCACCTGTGACTGTGCGAGTATTTGGTCCAAACACAGATGCTGTGATTGATCGAGATCGGGAGCTTAAGGTATAGGATGTTCGTCTGACTTTCCCTTGTGATACTTTGGCTGCACTTTTTCTGTGATTTTTGTAATCATGGTAATTAGTCACATTTTGATGTGGAGTGTGTAGCAGTCATGTCAAATTTGATCAACCTTAGTTCAAAGGAAGGTTTTTTTTAGCCTTTGTAAATGTAGGTGCATATTTGGTACCGAGAAATATAGTGCATGCTAAGGCTACTTACAGTCAAATACTAAGACATTTGTTTTCAGCACTAGCTATATGGTGAAGGAACTGTCTCACATGAAATGAAGGAATTCCTTTCTTCTTAATTGACTAGTTGTACTCTTACACCGTGAGACCGTTTTTGAGCTGATTTAACATCTTCAAACATCTCAAACTGTTCATCTCAATAATTACCTACCTATGATTGAAGAACCTTGGAAAGATTTTCGTAAAGTTGGCTAAGTGTTCCCTCAGCTGTAACACATGTGTGAATTTTTAAACTTGACTTTGTAACAGCTAATGTGGTAAATCGTGTGGACCTGTAGACAATTACCTACTTATCTGCAGCGGGATTTGGGGCGGAGTTGTTGGGTGTCTTTGCAAATGGCATGGTGCAATCTTACCTTGTTGCAAGAACATTGGAGCCTTGTGGTATGACTTTTAGTGTCCCTTCTGCTGAATGAATGATATCCAATATGTGCACTTTGAAGAACAATTTTATTTACTTTTAATTTTGAATCTTTTCATGGCCTTTTGTTATGAGCAGCATTGTTAAGCTGTTGCCTATGGCTCATGATTTTGATTGTGTTGAGGAGAAGAACATCTCCTGCTTGTGTCAAAAACGCCCTTGTTATTTCCATTGCTATCTTTTAATTGTAGATATTGTATCTTATCTGAAATCTCACTGCTTAATATGGTCGAGTCATGTGGATTCAGAAGCACTCCAAAATTCTTGGATTTGGGAATTTATCAAGCTGTTGTTGTCACGATGCTAAGGATTGTTTCAATCTGCTGTGACTTGCAGATCTGGCAAAGCCAGAGCTTGCAGTACTCATAGCTGCTGAAGTTCGGAGGCTTCATGATTTGGAGATCCCTGGTCCCAAGGACCCACAATTATGGGTAGACATTCACAAATTTATTGAAAAAGGTGTAGACACTTGTCTCTTGTTTTATCTCATTAAATTTGCTACATAGAATGATTTTTCCAGGCAATGAATAAAAATGCCCTGCAAAGTAAGTTGAGTGTTTGTTGTTATGAGTTATGTTTGCTGAGAGGCAGTTGTTTGCCTATGTGTGCAGCATCAAAAGTCTCATTTGAAGACAGTGAGAAGCAGAAGATTTACGAGACAATATCCTTTGACAAGATCAGGGCGGAGGTCGATGAGTTAAAGGTAAATATATGTTTGTCTGTTTCCAGAGCACAGATGCCTTAATTTTGTCGCAGAAAGCAGTAACTTGCACAAGTTATTGATTTAAGTGTCAGATGTATACATTGTGCTATCTGCTTAGAGTTCCTGATGATTTTGTTGGCATCTTGAGCATGTGGGTTTGCAGTTACATGTGTACAATTGTATTCTGAAGATTGCAAGGAGAAATTAGTGGGCTTTTTTTGTGATCTTATAAGAATGGGACAATTTATGAATGTTGTAGTCTATAGATGCTTGTGTATAGAGAGGTAGCACCTGAAACAATGGTTTTATATTTTTTTGTGCAGGCAATGAGTGACACCTTGAGTTCACCTATTGTGTTTTCACATAATGATCTCCTTTCAGGAAATTTTATGTATAATGAAGAAGAAGGTTTGTCCTCTAACATTGGATTCCTACTTTGTCTGGTTTTCTGCGTACTGTCTTGCTTGTTAATCTGTATGCTTGTATTTTCCATTTTGATTACTTTTGGGCATTTGTTGTGATGCTCATGTTATTGATGTACTCATCCAGTTTATCCCTTGGAAGGATCTGGTATGCTTTCTAAGGCATATGTGATAGTTTGCACGAACCTCCATCACATATCAAAGTCCGATTTTACTTGGTCATCAACACAAAGACAAATCCCTTCATATGTCTTTCTACATATATATATGCTAAAATTGAAGGAATGCAAAGGATAAATGGATTAACTTATGAGGTCATTTTTGACATGATTGTTTGCAGGAAAGTTACACATCATTGATTATGAATATGGATCCCAGGGTTACCGTGGTTATGACATTGCAAACTTCTTCAATGAACATGCAGGCTTTGAATGCGATTACAGCTTGTAAGTTGTATATGTATTTTTTTCAAAAGGTGTTCAGGCCTTTTACAAGTAGCGAGATCCTGATTATGACTGGCATATCTATGCTGATTTTGGTATGTTGTATATCAGACCAATACTGTGGCCACTAAATTTGTTTCTGTGATTTTTGCAGGTACCCAGACAAGGAAAAGCAGTTCTACTTTTTCAGACATTACCTTTATCCTGGAGAACCTGAAAAGGTGAAAACCTTACAAGATTTGTGTTGCATTGCTTGTGTTTGTAACATTTTCTCATGTTTCTAGACCTCACATGTTTTGGATGGTTGTTACAGGCCTCGGAAGCAGAGCTGGAAGAGTTCTTTGTGGAGTGCAACTTCTATTCACTTGCTTCTCATCTGTACTGGGGCATCTGGGCAATTGTTCAGGTAAATTCCACAAAATTTTTGTATGGTTCAACAGCCATCGTTTTATTGTTTACTTGCTTTTTGAACTAACCGTTCACAGCAAGGATGGTTTTGTCTCTGCATTCTAGTTAAACTTCCATGTTCACTCAATTTTCTCAGATGACCGTCTCTGAGACGAGTTGCTTAGAATTTCTTACTGAAATCTTAAACTGCAATTTGGTTCAAGTAATTTTATTTACTTCAACCAGATGGTGAAATTTGTTGGGCACGTGATTGCTACGTTTTAATCCATTTTAAGCAGAAAGGATTAATGCAAAAGTATAATGTTCTGAACAGTCATTTCTCAATCATTACAAATTTTTCTTTCTACTTGTAGGGAAAGGTCAAGCATATTTTAGTCCTAAATCCCTGCAATAAAAATCAAGTGACAATCATTATAGGTGTGATTAAAAGGTTCTGCCAAGCAACACCAAGTCGAGAGGAGTTTTGGCTTCTAAGTCATTATCTACTCATGTGTAATGGTTTCAGACTTATTACTAAGTGGAATACTTGGAAGAAATTACCTATCTTCTACTGCTTGATGTTATTACTAATTTGTCATATTTCCTGAATCGTGTTGGCCTCAGTCTTATGGAGTATTGGTAATTAGTTTGAATTGCTTTTTAATCTGGGTTACAAATCCCCTCAAAAAAATCCTCTTCCGTCTGTAGTTACATGTCACATCCATGATGTCCTCAATGAAAATGTTGAAATATGCGTGTCTTTTGTGTATGTGCAGGCAAGGTTTTCACCCATTGACTTTGATTACCTTGGGTACTATTTCATGAGGTTTGAGGAGTACAAGAAGCGCAAGGAAGAGATCTTTATCTTGACTTCCAACTTCCTCAAGAAATAGAGGGAACTAATCTCGTGTTTCTTGATATTGTCTTTCTCAATAGAAATGAATGCAATTACAATGGCTCAGCAATGCTGACCAAGCTTCAACACAAGAGTTGAACATGGTTTGGGAGGGAGGTTGGTACAGGTTATGAGTCAATTTTTTTGTATATTTAAATTGGCACTTGTTCTACCACATCTTTATTGCAGAAAAGTTAAGTAGGCCATAACTTCAGTTCAAGGCATCATATTTAGTTTATCTTTGAAGTGTTTCATAATCATAGAAAATCTGTTTTTACATAAGAATCAGATACGGGAGGTATTTGATGGCTAACTTATCTGATATTCTATGTCACACTGTGATTTCTTTCAAGAAATAACGACCTTATGTATGAGGGAGCTGGATTCAGTAAATCAATGTTAAAATGGTTCACAACCCCAATGGCAGAGGCTCAAAAATTTACAAGAGGATGTTATGAGTGTACCTCTAATGCATGCACCATAAAATCTTTTCTCCTATCAGCGTATGGCTGATTCATGCCATATAACTTCGTCTAGACTAATTCAAGGTCTTTGACTACACTAAATATGATATTTATTGTCACTATTGTAACTTTTTGGATGATACTTCTCATGTATAGGTGAACAAATACTGTCATAGATGATGGATGAGTTCATGTATTGCCCAACCTACATTCTCATTTTGGTTGAATTTAATTGACATAATTTATTGCATATGATTGTACCTCACATTCATCCAACATAAATGCCCTTAAATACTGTGCAATCCAGAAGTTACCTTTTTTAGCTGAGTTTATAAACAAAACTACACACCAATTTTGATTGTCTTGCTCAATACTAATTGTAAGCTGCAGTGTAGTGTTACTAACACAAAATGTTAACCCAACATCATCTATCAATCCTTGTGAAATATTTGGGAGATTATAGATCTACAGTGTTGCAATTACTGTTACTTACCCTATTACCCTATCTCAAGGATTTTATGTTGGCTGAATGAGAGGTATGGTCTTCAGATATGATAACGTTCAAGCATCCTTGAACTGCTCAATGTAGAGGACATGCAGAGAACTTGGAATTTAGATTGATACTTTCAAGTCCACATATGGATTAAACGTTACATTAACTGTAGTTTATATTAATCTCAGTAATATGAGAAATAACAGTACACCGTTTATGGTGTTTACTGTCACATGTATAATAGTGTCACTTGCCCTATTTTGAGGCGTATGCTAGGTGACATTGATGATGATTAACAACTTCATGTAAGTTTAGGGTACCAACATTAGAATAACGTGGAGTGATCCAAATATTTGGTTAGTCCCATTCATCTGAGAGCATTCCTCCTCCCTGTCTTGGTAGTACTGATCAACTCTTGTCACATCTCAAAACAATCATTGCTTTCATATGCAGTCTATCCTTCATCTTGACATGATATTTACTTTATATGCTCCACCACCGGCTAAGTCCTTATATATATATATATGTATTTAGTGCCTTCCCAACCATTGCCTTCATAAAAAACAAACATTTTCAAACGGAAAGGGAACATGCTCTATGGTCTTAATAATGTCATGAAATTGATACTAGGATATTTTAACCTAGAGTTGAACCACCTATTCCTGATCAAGACCCCACGGGGAACCTATATGGTGCCTTAATTCCGATCAAGTTGGGATTGATTTCATGAAGGGTTAAAATAAGGTTTCATGTTTCATTTTTTCTAAAGGTTAGTTTCCATGTAGGCCGCTCACCCACCAAATTCTAGTGAAGATATAGATGTCACAAGACTCCAAACATTGGTAATGTGTTCAGGCCAACTTTTGGCTTCAAGAATTCACAAAAATTTCAATCCAAGGAATACGATCACCGGAAAATTTGCAGTCCTCCGGATTTCTATCTTCCTACATGAGAAAAATTGCACCATCTTATACTTGTCCAAGTTTGATGCAAAACTCTTAAGTGCTCGGTTATGGACGCCTCTACTCTAAGTATGAAAACTTTTGCATGGTGTTGAAAACAAGAATATCCTCATGTACTCATATTCAATTGGCATCAAAAATGCAAAATCCTCATTATACGTATTTGAAAGGTATCAAAAAATGACAACACCAAATCCAACACCAATAATCCCCATTTGGACGGGACGGGTACATTCAAGTGGTCCAATGTGAATAAAGATTAGTACTTATGTTGGTGTTTTGTTTTCCCGGATGGATTTTTGTCTTGAAGCCTCAATCGCATGAAGCCCAATGACATGAGCTTGTTTGTTGGTGTTTGTACTAATCACATGTTTGAGGCTTTCAAGTAGGTTGGGAGGAGTACGTCTTTTGGGCAAAGTACTCTAGCTTTCTCACATAAACTTGACCTTGATAATTTCCCTCCACATATTATGGATTTTAGAAACAAAATTATGTGAAGAAACAACAAGGATCGCATGCTCTTGAGTCTTCCTTGGCTACACACCAAAGGACTCAATCTAAGAACACGACAAAGTAGTCCAATTTGATGGGGATATAGTTGGCCATTAGATTATTGGAATAATATCCTCCACCAACACCATGTAAGGAACTTCAACTTCTCAATTCATGTACCGTAAATATTTCTCAGCGTTTTTGAGCTGAACAAGTTAGTTTAGAATGGGCTAATTTGAGCCAATATGAGTATGCCACGTGTGCATGGTTGTAATAAGGAAACATTGAAGGAAAGACGTTCTAACAACCATAGGTTGGTAAAATTAAGTGTAAGATAGAAAAAGGGAAAACGGTGAAAATAAAGTGAGTCAACTGGAGAGTGGTTTGAAATTTGTGCAATATTTTTTAGAGATGGAGTAGAGGAAATGATGAGGATTGCAAAGTTGTTTTGTAAATTTCTTCCCTATAAAATGATAAGATTTTTTTCCAAATAGGCAAGTAAGTCAAACCCCCTACTTGTACAATACAATCTCCCTAATTTGGGGATCAAACTATTCTGCTTTGCATACAAATGCACACATAGTGGTGATCTCAGTGGCACCCAAAAGTGATCCCAAGTGGTGTATAACAAGGCCCATCTGGCCAATCACTGGGTGCAAGCATCGCAAATAAACCGCTCTTGATCCTTGTACATGTTTAGGTGAAAGTGATTCAAAACAATATACTAGCTTTGCATTTTTTGGAAAAAGGGATCATAAACATTTAAAAACATATTGATCTACAAAGCCAAGCAATTCGTGTTGGTAATCATAATGTCTACTTATTTTAGAAGACGGTGCAAGTGGTGTGCAAATGGTGATTTTGAACAAGTAATTGACAAAATTTGGTTTAACAAATGATAATATTACATTGAGTTGATGCTTTTCTACAAAATATTCGATGATGGCCTCAAGTGTATAATGAATCTAAGGGTTATGAAAAAAAGAACAAGAAAAGTTAAGGCCATGAATTTATATCCAAAACCAGATCCAATCATTTGCTCTTGAACATTACTTTTAATGATAAGTTTTGAAGATCTCATCTTTGTATTTCACATTTGAGTGTTTTACATAACAATAAAGGTCGGGATGAAAATAATTCAATTCAAATAACAAGTTGCTACTAGTTTTAGGCATTTGACAAAAAAACTATGGTTTTAGGATCCCGGAGCATTTTTTTGGTCCATTTTTCAATGCTTGCACCCCACTGCATCCTTTCTAGACCACTCTTTTACAATTAGTCATTGTGGGTCCACACAAGAATCATTCTACTCCCAGTCTAGTGCACCAATAGTGATCACTCACCGTTTTCTACCTTAAAGCAATAGTAGTTGTAAATCCTTGTTGTCTAGCTTGGGTGGCTTCGCTCCATCTGGAAAGTGACAAGTGGCAAATACAAGTCTCATTCGCTTGTATGCACTACAAAGAGTGGTTGTGAATGTGGTTAACCACCGCAATCAACCACAACTATATATATTTTTTGGGTTTCTTTGGTTTTTATATTCACACTTGTAGTCTACAAATTGTTGTTGTTGTGGTTGTTGCTGGGGCTAACCTTTGAATTTCCTTCTGTCATTGGATTGGTCCTTAACTTGAAAAAGATAGTAGACCGATTATTATCTTTCTTGGCCTTGGATTGTAGTGTTAAAGTGATTGCCTCCTCAACATTCTCTTTGGACCTAAGTTTTGAGATTCTCAAACATTGCTACATTAACATGAATAACCACACTCACGAGTGGTTTACCACACGGTGTAGTGGGGTATATCAAGTAGAAGATGGATATGGTTAACCACCTTCTACCGGAAGTACCCCAATCAAATGGATGCCTTTTTAGATACAAAATGGGTGTCATTGATAAAAAGAACCGAAGAAGGTAAACTACAACCATCCTTTGTGAAAACATCCATTTTCCAGTCAACATTTTGTTGAGCTTGAAAAACATGAGATCCAACTCCTACTATAAAGCTAGTAGATTTTCAATGAATAAGTGACGATAACATTGTTAAGTCCTCGAATAAAATGCATTGTCCTAGCCTAAAGGTTTAACATTAAAGTATGTGATTTATGTAGGTGATGAAAGATTGTTGTGGACACATTTTTTAAGGAAGAGCGGAACCCGTGGTATCCAAAATGATCGTTTTGAGGCACTTTTTTGGTTTTGGTTTTCATCAACCTTTTGATTTTCACTCCTAACAACCCCTCCATGGGAAGGTACGATCTAGTATGGAACCAAATTCCTTAAGCCTCGTTGTTTGCGTTCTTTGTGTGACTTGTGGCCTCAACAAAGTCTTCACCCACCACCCACACACCACCAACTCCTCACCCAAGCATGTCACCGACCTTACCTATGGGCATTAGGGAAGGTGGAAAAGCAAGTCCTTACACTAACCTCTAAAGTACTTGGGGGTTGTGGACCTCACATCAAAGATGCATCATAAAGTATTGTAACTTGAAGACCTACAAAGGAAATTAACTTACAAAGCAAACTTCTAGAACATGAAGTTTGGACTACATCCATACAGTTGGAATGAATAACGTCAATTTTGATAGACTTATACACCACATTCGTGTGAAGAATATTCATTGTTTTTGGGAAATAGTGATAATAATTTAAGCATATCATAATAGCACTAAGCAACTAGATGATGATCTCTGTCCAAAGGAAAAGGTCGTGATTTAAAAAACTCTGATATATTGTAACTGCTTATCGAAAACTTTAGAATACACAACATGAGTGTTCCCCATAAGTAGGGAATCTTGGAGTTCAAGGAGAATCATGCTCGCCTGGTACCTGGTCCTATGGAACTCAACCAAAGAGCTGAGTAATGTTATGATATTGAAATCGCTTCATCTTTGGTTCCAAGGACCAAAATTGTTGTTGTACAACATGTTTGAAACTGGCAGTTATCAACATATCATGAACGATGAGCTCCAACATGTCATCAACATTTCATAATTCACATGAGCTCCACAAAGGATGAGGAAATGGGCTACGGGGATGATTGGTTTCACTATCCATCATCTTGCTTTACTTTCATGACTCATATTGTATGAGAATTGGGTGCCGAGCTACATGTGTTTATTTAAGACCACTCTAATAACCTTGGTTTTGTGTGAAAGGAAAAAAAGAAGTCTTTGAAGTCGGTGGCAAGGTTGTCAAACTTATGGTAGGTTGTAATGCTCACCCTCCGGAAAGTACCAACCGCCAAAATAATTTTGTTGGCCTTAGTTGGCCGCAACTATCACATGTGACATGGTGGACTTAGTTGAGCTTCACATGTTTTTGGAGGTGTTGGTGCAATGATAAGGTCCACTAGGATTACCGCGGAGGGTTCTTTATTCCGACACAAAATAACGATTTCTTCTCAAAATTTGCCACAGGTCATGCTTACATTCATGAAGACTATCCACTGATTGAAAATGATTTACATGAAGGTGCGGAGTTGCAAAGTGAGCTTTGACATGCCTTGGATGTTCTAATTGATGAACATAAAAATGTGGAAATGCCCTCTCAATCTAATGTAAAGATCATCGTGGCTTATGTAGAGGTAAGGGATTCTAGAATATTCAAAAGTACATTTGTTAATCAATTAATTGGCAATCCAACTTTATCTAAAGAATGATTGACTCAAATTAAGGCTGGCATATTTTATATGAAGCCTTAACTCCTTATCGGTGCGAATCATAATACTATGTTGAATCTTGGTTGTGATTGTGGAATGTGTTTTTTAGCACACCTCAAGCTAGAATTGTCAAAAATCCTTGGTATTCCAAAAAGAATAGCTCCGATTAAGGTTTGGTTTGTTGCGAGGGTTCATAAGATGCGTAGAAAATTTGATAATCGTTGGGTGGAGTATAGGAATTCAATTGACTTGATGAACCATCCATCAAACATGGAGATTGGTTTATGTTGGTGTTGAAAAGAACCAACAATAAGTGGACATACGATCTTAGGATCATTTGATGGTAGCTTTAGAAACAGTAACTGCATTAGCTTTTATGACATATATTAGACTTAGATGCTTATGAGTTGCATCTAGGGGATGAAAAAGTCTTGAATGACTTTCTTAATGAATGCTAGGGTTTTACATTATACAAATGTTAAGGGGTTCATTATTATTCAAAATCATATTTGTATACTTATGTTAATGACTATACAAAACTATAATGTTTCTACTTATACATATTGACACTTGTATTTTTATCATTGAAACTGTAAGTGTATTGCTTGATTTTACAAAAAGGAACTTGTATACATGGGGTTTTTAAGTGAATGTTGCGACCACATGTGGTTCTTGGTTTTTACTGAAAGGTGCATGCCCTGGGACAAAACTTACTTGGAGAGGTAGGGAGAGAGGGAGAGGGAGGGAGAGAGGGAGAGAGGGAGAGAGAGAGAACCAGTTGTGATGGCATTCATGAGAGGTGTTAGTGACACCAGCTCACCAACTTATTAAAGTCAAAAGTGCACACTAGACACCTCACACTCATTGATGCTGATAGCCAACATGGCGACTACCAAGAAAAACACCATCTCAGCATGGATACTAGGGTGCACATGAAACACGAGATGATGTGAATGCCTCGCAGAACTAAGACCGGATATCGTGTTCATACAAGGCGCCACATACGAACAAAATGGTACTATGCTAATACCTACAACGAAGCAAACCATCAAAATCATTGAATGCACCTTGACACATGATAAATAACTTGACCAAACCATACAAATGAAAAAAGACAAGTACAACCCATTAATAAACACAATAAGAGCATAAGGGTGGAAAGTCAAACCCTTCATAGTTATCATTACAAGAATAAGGGGAACCATACACACAAGAAGCATAGAACTACATACCCCACATGAGACTAAGAATTGTTTTACTATATATTTATGTAATATTGTTTTGAAGGGACCACTATTGATAGTATAGGTGAATGTTAGTACAGTGAAACACGATGGACATAACATTGTGCTACATTTTGCTCCATTTTCAACAAGTTAGCTAACAAGGAGGCCACCTTACAACTTTTGTTACGTGGGGTTGGACTTTTGTTTGGTCTAAGGTAGCACACCTGGTGTAGTGTGGCTTTTGAAGTTTTGTCTATTGTAGCATTGTACTAACATCAACTTTAGTGTGGAGTTTGAGGAGGTTTTAATGGCTCTCTACAAAACATTTGAAATTGTTGAATTTACCCCCCGTCGATGTGATGTGGTTTGGTTCGTTGTCACATCGCCATCACATGGTCATCACATGACGTGACAAATTACGACCTGTGATTGCTGGTCGTCTGGTAATAATATTGAAAGTTAACTTGAAGTTTTTCAAACTAATTAGAGTTGGATGAAGTTATTGCATGTCAAAGTCCACCCCCCTCCCCCCCCCCCCGGGGGGGGGAGGTGGGTGGGTGGGTGAACTCTTCATTGGAAACCTAGTAAATGACATGGCTGAGTCATTATGAATTTAAACCCCCTAAATATGAGAAGTTTATAGAAGAGTATTCCACTAAGATGCCTCCCATGGCTTCCATGAATTTCCTTGACTTTCAGCTCGTGGTTTTTATTGAGACCTAGCAATGGACGTACATTGATAGGTTTAATATACCGTGCAACTTTTGCTAGTACCGTCTTATGTAGGCAACTTCGATGGAAACTATATTATTTCGTAAAATACCCAACTTTACGAAAAAAATCATTTTAAAGAAAATAAAATTTCAACAAGGACTTTTTTGGGAGAACATCAATTTTCAAACATCGATTTGTTGAAACTTTTTTTAGGACAAAATTCGAATATTCTATTTTAAATTTCAAAACCGCCTAGGTAGGACGGTACCATGTTTTTTTCTTTAAAATTGATTGATCATAATTGATATTCATAGTGAGAAGTTTCACCCTTGTGGGAGTTCTAACTTCAACACAAACTCACACCAAATCCAAAGAATTAGTGTAGCCTTATGACCCTTTGTATAGTATTATAGAGTTGTTCAACACACAAAGTAAACTATAAAGCTTGTCACTTTCTACTAACATGGCTCTCATATCCGTGAATCTCATGTCAACTTTCAGCCTTTGGATTTTAATGATACCTAGCTAGGCATGTCCATGGAATTATTACATGTGATTTGCGTTGTGGAGGTGATACCGGCCTTGAGATACCATAACCGGGTCACTCATCCAAGTGGAGAGCACTTCCAACAACTCTGTGTGTCTTTCTACCTTTCAAAGAGCATTTCATCCATTATCTCCAATTACAGTCCATGCACACCCCAGAAATGTCAAGATATATGATCAAAAACCATCATGGTTTGGGGTCATCTACCAATAAAATCTTAAATCTAGTTACATTTTGACTACGGAATTCAAATAGGACAGTCTTCGGTGCCTCTTTCGATTGATGGTGAGAATCATTACTAAATCGTCAATACATTAATAATAGATATATTCCATATTTAAAATGGTTGTTTCAACACCATCTACCTTATCACAACTTATCATCCACTCTCCTCTCGTTGGTTATCATGTGAGGTAGGTTTGTCGTGATCCAACAGAGCACTGTTTGGACACCTATATTTGAGTGGTATGTGGTTAGGTGTGGTTTTGAATACGGACACCAACAAGACATGTGTTTAAAAGAGGTCATTGGACTATGTGCTCAACGACCAAAATATACTGACCACTCTAGGTTCAATAATCAATATGATCGGGAAGAGAGGGGAAGGGGGGGGGGGGGGAATTATATGACCACTTAATGAACATGGGAATCTTCGCCTGTTAATGAATAACATATTCGCATGAGCTGCAGACATTATGAAGCAAATGGCTATGGGGCGTAATTGAAATAATTTGCTAATCATCTTGCACTAATTGGTACTTACAAAGTTCAAACGCTTGAATTCACAAAACTTGTGCGTCAACCTTAGTGCAATATGGTACCAAACGTATCAATCTCCATCAAGAACTCTGTCCCCCCTTAATTAACTTACTCCACAGCTTGATCGCCAAGCTCAGATCCCTCTACATCGCCCACATAACACTATTAAGCAGTGTGCGTTTGTTAGGTGAGCCTTGAGAATATAACCATGGGATGCTAAGGAGCTTAGTCTTAATATGAGTCTCCTTGCGCAAGGTTTTAACACCCCACGATTATATTCTCACGTGACTCTTGATTATGAATTTTGGAAACCGAGTCATCTCAAGATGAGAGGTCTGATTGGAACAATCATGGAGAATGCCACTATTAATGCTTAGAGACGCAAAAAAAAAACAATGCCCTGATCAAATCAATTCGACAATACGACCCATGGATCATGCTAATTCCTTGAATCACAAAAAAATAAAATAAATCTACAATTCAATGTCCACCTGACGACATGACGCTTATTAGACTTAAACCCTGAATTTACCATCTGAACGAATTCGAGCTATACATGATCATGGTGCTTTCTTAAACCGTCAATTCAGGGATGGATTCAACATGAACACAATGCAGCTTTCTTAAGCCATGGATTTACGCACACGTCGAATGCCATGATTCGTCATCGAGGATGAATCATAAGTATGTGTAATATGATCACGACAACGACGACGCTGATTCTTGAAGGAATAGATTAAATATTCCAATAACTACCTCGAAACCTTCACTCGTAATTATTGGTTACAGATGATGAGCTCGGTGGACGGTAGTCACAACAATTTGATGAGCCACAGTTATTAGAACCTTCAAGTCACAGCTGCCACACGGAATAGAAAGAAGGGGTCAAGTTCATGTCATGGTCATGAGGTGGTTGTCGAGTTCCCTCCCAGGCTTGGCGTACTGTGACAGGAAAGGTTGCAGTACGCATCCTTTAAACATCATCACAAAATTTTTGAATTATTTTTCAAATTAATTGAAATTTATTCTTAGAGTCATGCATCTGTAGTTTCACACCTGTACCTGAGATGAGTACATATGCTTGTTGATGGAAAATTTGGTGATGCAGGCAAGGTGTGAAGATCGGGCTTCTGTGTTGTGATGTTTTGGTTAGTTTCTTTCTGTGCATGTAAAGGAGCAGTGAGACTTGTCGTTTTGTAGCTTTGAGTTTTGTTGTTGTTGTTGATGATGATTATTCTGGGTGGCCTGCTGGTGGCGGATGGGGTAGCTGCTGGGGGTGGGTGAAGTTGCACTTTACTTTCTTTACATTGTGAACGAGATGGGTGGGAAGAGGCCAAATTGTGGGAGGTGGGTTGCATTTGAGGTGGTTGAGTGTTGTGAGGATGTCACAATCCTACCTATCGGTGACTTCCTCTGCCTGCACAACATACTTAATAGTCATCAATCTTGGACCGTGGGGTTTGGAATTTGCAGACCTAAGTAAGAAATGAGAAGTAGGCATTTCATTTGCAGTAGTACTGACCATCACCTAAATATATTTTTTCATTTGGAAGCCTATATATCTATTCCCCTGTTTGGCAAATTAATAGAATCTTTTGATTTTCCCACACAAGTACTAGCGACAGAGGTCTGAGGGTGGAGTATTTACTATAACAACAAGCTGCACATTCTTACACTGTCAATATCTGTCTGCAAGTTGCAGGCCGGGTCAGGTAGGATGATCAGCTTGCAGCTCCAGCTCTCTCTCTCTCTCTCTCTCTCTCTCATCTATCAATCTCCGCTTATACATAAAGTTTTGTTGCATTTGATCTCTTGTAGTCTAATGCACAGCCAAGTTTTCAGTACCACGTATTTTGCCTGCAACATAAAATGTAGCACTAGAGGACAACAAATCAAAAACTGTGATTACCCTGATTTGGAGTGCTAGAAATGAATTACATTCAGCTTGATGATTCATTCAATGTGTTCTTCCTCCTGCTTTTATTTTGATTCTTCATCAGTGCATCGGCAGAAAATACAGATATTAATAAGACCTGCACTATTCCTTCAGGTTGGGATATATTAAGATTAATTGCCTGCCTCTTATCTCTCTCCTACATATTGTCTGTCTGTTCGCTCAATCTCCGGACTCTTGTACCTCAAGTTTTGGTGCATTTGATCTCTTCTAGTCTTCGTCACCCCCTCTGCACTTACCCTCAACGTGCTTGAAATCTAGCGCTACCTATGTATGTAGACTGCAGCATGCAGGAGATCACAAAAACTGTCACAACCCTAATTTTCAGAGCTATATGTACTATGCCAGAAACCACTGTCTGTCTCTCATCCAATTTCTTTTGTCTGTGAGATCAATCACCTTGACCTCAATTTTTGTGTAATTCTGTTCTCTTGTGATCTTCACATGAGTCTGGGCGCTTGTTACTAATTAACTATTGTACATGAAATACAGTGCCACAAACACTGCACTCACCCTGATTATTGTGATGGGCATGGCAGCAATTATATGCCAAAATTAGATTCGTCTCCTGGCAGAGTCGATGCTTTCTCCATGGTTTTTGGCTTTTGAGTACAGTAGTACTACATGCATCCACAAGACTCCTGTAAGTTGCGATTGAAGAACTCATCATGTATGTGCACATCGATCGTATTGTGCTTGCGAATTAAAGCTGCGTAGGCAGGCAGGCAGGCAGCCTAGGTGAGGGCTACGCAGATTGCTTACCACCTTCAGCGCTGCTACTGCAGATTCATCAAGAGATTGAAACCGTGGTGGAATCGAGCTCCGGCCAGCAGCAGGACTAGGGCAATTTTTAGGCTCGAATGATCAGCTAGTGATTCTCTCCTCGAATCTTGGAGACACAATTCCAGACACATCGATCGATTAGAACGGACACAGGAGGCTAGGGGTAGGTTTGGATCTTGAGTGCATTATATATATAATTTTTCCAGAAACATTCATTCCTGCTACTTGATTCAATCAATGCCTTTTTCTTCATGGATTTGCCTCAGCTTGAGTGCAGTACAACATGCATCGTCAATGATCAACAAGCTGAGTCAGGCTAGCTATAGATTGAACTTGAACTCTGCATGTGTTCAGCCTAATTCCCTGGCTTGTTTGTAGTGCTGCACTGCAGATTACTGATTACCACCACCTAATTCTGTGGTACTTGTGCAGATTCATCAGGAGATATAGTAATTTAGCTTCGAATGAGTTAATTAATCAAGTTCCCTGCAGGAGGACATGAAGCAAATTCTGAGGCTCAGATGATCAGGCGGGGTTCAGATGCTTTCAAACCTTGAAGACACAACCGACACCGACACCGACACCGACATCGACACAGACACAGACACAGCATTTTATAAGCCAGACACAGGAGGGTAGGTTTAGGAATTTGGGATTTGGAATTCGGAATTCGCAATTTGTACTGCAGGTTGCTGATGAGCACCACCTAATTCAGTGGTACTTGTCCAGATTGATCAAGAGATTCCATGAAACTTGGAATTCATTAAGCTCCCTGCAGCGGGACATGCAATTCTGAGGCTTCGAATGGTCATGAGATTACACTGATGCTCTCAAACCTTGAAGACACAAGAGACACAAACACAGACACAGACACAGGAAGGGTAAGGTTAGGATTTAGGACTTTGGAATTTGGAAGGAACATCATCAGGAAAGGTGATATCAGGAGGAGGGGCGGATCATCATCATCATCATCAAGGGGCATCAATATCGGTGTCTGACAGCGGGGGATCCATCAAGTCGAGTCCCAGCATGGATGGCCGGAGTGAGAGCTTCCGAAGTTTGATGCGGTTAGGGAGCATGCGTAGCTTCTCTCTAAGTGTAGGGGGAGCAGCAGCTGAGCATGAATATGGGTTAGGAAGATCTTCTCGTTCCCTGCGGCGATCCAAGAAGCAGGAAGAAAATCATCAAGGGGGGATGAGCGATGAGGAAGCTCTCCGCTGGGCTGCCTTGGAACGGCTGCCCACCATGCAGCGAATGCGAACTGGAGTGGTCATCCATCACAAGGATCAGCCTGGTGGTGGGAGGGTGGATGCGGTGGATGTCACCAAGATTGGACCCGTGGAGCGCCAGATGCTTCTGGATAACCTCCTCAAGGTCATCGAGAGGGACAACAACAAATTCCTGCTCAGACTCCGCAAAAGACTTGACAAGTAAGGAATTCATTGAAGTAGCTAAACCCAGGAAAGTACTATATACGCAGATGTCCAGGAATTGGAATCAGAGCTATGGAGGTGGACATCATAGATAGCCTTTTTTTTTTTCCCTTTTTTTTTTCTAGATCATGTACTTCGGAGTCGTTGTCCCGTAAATTTTTTTTACATGTAGAATTGAAGGCATGCAATTTTTACAAGTAGCTAACCGCAGAAAACTATTATGCACGAAGTGTTCAGGAATTGGAATTTGAGCTGTGGAAACAGGCTTGTTTTTGTGTGTGGTCTTTTTGTCATCATGTACTTTGGAGGCTGTGTCTCGTAATCCGCAGAAGGCTTGACAAGTAAGGATGGAGCTAGCGCCAGTGTGAAAGAGTTGGAATTAGAGTTCTGGAGATCATGAAAACCCAGTTCGTGTATAAGAACTTTTTGTAGTCATGTGATGTAGATCGGAGGCTTTTGTCTTACAATTTTGTTTACACATAGAATTTGCATGAGGCTGGGCATGTAAGGAGCTAAGTCCAGAAAATTGCAAGGTCTCCAAGAAATGTAATTAGAGAAGTTCGACTTGCTCAAACTCCGAAAGAGGCTGGACAAGTTATAAAGAGCTCCTAACCCAAAAGTGAAGACCTCCAAGAATTACAAGTCCAGCTATTGAGAATACCCAAAAAGAATTTGAGATCTTTTTATGGTGGTCATGTTCGGATGCTTTGTCCTAGTGACGTTTTTTTTTATACATAGATCTACCATGGGTATAGGTCATGTATTCCCATGGATACAGAGTTCTTGCTCAGACTCCGCAAGAGGCTGGACAAGTCATAAAGAGCTACCTACCTACCTAACCCTTAACCAGAAAATGCAAACCTCCAAGAACTGGAATTAGAGGTATGGAAAACAAAATCTCAATTGTCACGTGATATCTTAGTTTTCTACTGCTCATCATGTCTGAAGGCTTGGTCCTACCATTTTGTCATGTACACATGTAACCTATCCTATCCCCATGGACAAAGGGAGGCAGAGTATGCATCAAGAACAGACAGTTAGTTCTGAACGTGGCCACGTGAGAGTTGATACCTTAGCTGGGTTCTAAACCACACTGACACTAGTGAGGTCAAATGCAGGTTAATTAGTTGCGTAGGTGTATTTTATTTGCCACTAATTATATCTCTACGGTGGTTCTGCGGGCCTCCATCATCACGGTCCTGTTTGGAGAAACTCCACTTTGTTGTGAAGAAATTATATGGCTGGCTGATTTGGAACTGTTGCAAATAATGGGCATCAGAGCACTTGACAATTGAAGTTATCTTATGATGCGAGGAGTTGATGAATAGTAGACTGGGATTCACCTTGATCCCATTTTTATAGGGTTCAGAGGTTTGAGTAATTCAGATTGAGATGTATGCATTAATTGCTCTGTCATGGTTTGGTGGCCGCAGCGTGGGGATAGAGCTTCCCACCATCGAGGTTAGGTATGAAAATTTGACAGTGGACGCCGATTGTTATGTGGGCACACGAGCACTGCCCACACTATGGAATGCTGCACGCAATTTCTTTGAGGTACGCTATTAGAAAATTCTGATGATCTCTCTCTTCAAGGTTCATCATGATCAGATATTAAAAACTTCCAATTAAGGTCTACTAGGTTAAGGATTTTGTCTTCTCATTTCACATGAACAGACATATGTTGTGTTCCTTTTTCTCAAGTGCAGTATGTATGATCAGCCATGTAATTGAAATCCCTTCGGTCATCGTTTAGTGCTGCTTGATACAAAGTAGTTGCCAACTTTTGATGTTATCTTTGAGTTGATGAGTTGATAGACTCTAATGACAGTTTGTGTCCAAGAATCAATCAGGTCAGTAAATGTCTCTCATGCTCATAAAAACCTCATAAAAATATGGGAATGATCACATAGGCCCAGAATTATACAGCGACAGGGATAAGACATGATGCATCATGAGAAGTCCCAGGAAATTGGAAGAGAAAAATGCCAGGAGTAGAAATAATTAGTTCAACAGGGGTTGAATGTTTAGGGTTTAATAAATATGGATTGTTGATGAATTTCAAGTCTAATCAGTCAGGCTTAATTCTGCCATTGTAATTATTGTGCAGCAAGTGATCCTGAAGTGTGGGATTCCCCTGACGAAGAAAATGGTATTAAGCATTCTGAAAGACGTGAGTGGAATCATCAAGTCTCAAAGGTATCGATCAATTATATCCCTGGGACTTAACTTAGGCTTGAAATTGGGCTCAGGAGCAAATACATAGCTGGGTACCGAAATTTGCACATATAGAAAGCTTACTCTCGAATTTAGCAGTATTTAAGTCAGCAATCCGCAACTGAACCTAAACCCAAATTTGGGAGGTTGAATGTGACTCGTGCTTTTTGAATCATCAAGATATATAGCTGTAAGCATTGACAGAAAAACTGCTTGAAAGATAAGATTGTTATAACACAACAAAACGAACCTCAATTGGTTTGCAACTTTAATTGAGAACTTCTTTGGCTGCAGGATGACATTATTGCTGGGGCCTCCGGGTTCTGGGAAAACCACTCTACTACTGGCTCTTGCAGGCAAACTTGATAGAGATTTAAAGGTAGGTATTTTTGGGGAAAACCTTACGTGAATATTGCATACTTGTTTATTTGGGCTACTTTGTCCTCTTCCGTTGACATCATCAGAATGTTAATAAATCTGACCAATTGAGAAATTTGTGAGCACTGACTTATATTGTGGGAGTCAGGTGAAAGGGAGGGTGACTTACAATGGCCATACTTTGGATGAATTTGTACCTCAAAAGACCGCAGTTTACATCAGCCAGAATGACTTGCATACTGCTCAGATGACTGTAAGGGAGACTTTAGATTTCTCAGCTCGGTGTCAAGGAACCGGCACCCGCTATGGTAATTATGGTTCTCTAACCATGCCTTAACTCATTTAGTGATTTAATGTTGTTCCCTACTTGAGACATATAGGTGTATGTGTATGAAATAGGAAGAAGTGAAGGTAATGTATAGATTTATTGTATTCATGCAATATTGCTCGAGTTCCACAGGCCAGCATGGAAGTAAATTCATTGTCATCTTTTAGTGTGCTTCAAAGTCTATAGAAGGGTAAATACTTATTTCCAATTCACATGTCTTTGTTTTAATTTTCCTTTTACAGAGCTACTCTCAGAGCTTGCAAGAAGGGAGAAGCAAGCTGGCATTTACCCTGAAGCAGACGTTGACCTGTTCATGAAAGTAGGTTACACTTCTTTTACATGAGCTCTAAATTGGAATTGTGTATGTATTTTGAGACAAGGTAGAAATTTACTTGGACTTCATCAGACTAATTTCGCTTTGAAAATTGGTGGATTTGTAAATTGCAGGCAACAGCTTTGTCAGGAGTGAAGACCAATCTTGCAACAGAGTACACCTTGAGGGTCAGCATTACTAATTATTCAAATAGGCCAATCCTTAAATTCAAGTTCCTCGCCGAGCAATGTTTCATACCTATAGTCGAAAAGAACAAAGCTGATTTTATCAGCTAGGTTCAGCACCGATGACGCAATCCCTGAATATACCACAGGGAAAATGTCACAGTCGGATCAAGTTAATTGGTAGATCATACAACAGTTGTGATATTTTATGACATGACACCAGAAGGATTGAGTATCATATAAGATCTTCTTCTATTTTTGTGTTGAGGAATTAACCAAAATATTTTAAATCTTTGCTCTTGTGATGCAGATCTTGGGACTTGATGTGTGTGCGGACACCCTTGTTGGTGATGCAATGTACAGGGGTATTTCTGGTGGCCAGAAGAAACGTGTCACTACAGGTACCAAAAATTCACAAACAGCATTTTGAGTCCAATGAAAATATTTCATTGGTCTCATAAGAGATTGATGTTGTGATGAGTTGAAGGTTTAGAGAACATTGCTCTTCTCCCAAGAGATCAGAAACTATACAAGACAGCATACTGTGTTCCATTCACCATGTATAGGACTTTATGTGTAGATTCTAATCAGTGTTGGACTGGTGTCACTTTTTTTGATACTGGTCAGGTATATTTTAATGTAATAAGGATTTATTTTTGTTGGATACCATTTGGGTCTATATACCATGCAAAAACCTTCATCCCTAGGTGAAAGACCCTACTATCAATATGGTATTAGGATGGTATTGACCTAAATAAATACAAAGATACTCTCATCTTGTGATGATACCCACCAAGTATCAATATTTGACTGGTATTACAACTTTGATACCATCTGGGTCGGTTCTTTGATACCATTATTGATATTGTGAGCCACTGTGACCTAATTTATAAATTGTTGAAATGTACAGGGGAGATGATTGTTGGACCAACACGGGCAATGTTCATGGACGAAATCTCGACTGGTTTAGATAGCTCCACCACATTCCAGATTGTCAAGAGCTTGAGGCAATTTGCACATGTCATGTCGGGCACTGTGATGATGTCTCTACTTCAACCTGCTCCAGAGACTTTTGACCTCTTTGACGATATAATTCTCCTCTCAGAAGGCCAGATTGTGTACCATGGTCCCCGGGAGCACGTGCTCGAGTTTTTTGCATTTTGTGGGTTTAAGTGTCCCGAGCGCAAGGGTGTGGCCGATTTCCTCCAAGAGGTGCTTGGTCTTACCTTTTCTATAATTAATTATCCACCTAGTCTTTGTAAATGGATTTCAGTAATTAAGGCAAGTGAATCTAAAATAGCGAGAGGGAATTATTGCATACGAGCGTACCTCTCATTCAGCCAACATAAAAGCCTTAAAATAATATGCAGTCCAGATTTTTTTTAATATAGTCTAGTTGACACTGGAATTGGCTTCAAAGACCCGGATTAGTCTAGTCCAACTCATCTCTCAAAGATGGATCAGCCATAATCCATAGGGGGTCATGTTTTAATGTTGTATGATTGAGAGGTACGCTCATGACAATTCCTTCTTCCCACCTGAAACAGACACTAATCCACGTGTTTCATATCCTAGGAGGTCAAAATGAGAATTATGTTTCTCTTCAAACAATCACATAGACCATCCCAATTGTGATGAAGTAGAATACCCTACTGAACCTAGAATAGTGTGTATATTTTGAGCACATAATCCAATCTCATCGTAACAGGCGTCATTTTGGTGTCTTGTTCTAACCATAAGCCTTGCCATGTCACCACTGAAATATGATAGGTGTCCAATTAATAAGAGTGAACACATTAGGTCCACACTTACCGTAGTGCTAATTGAAGTTCCAATAAGTGAACTCCTAAAATCTGATGACTCTACAGGTGACATCCAAGAAGGATCAAGAACAGTACTGGGTGGATAAACTGCGTCCGTATAGTTACATTTCAGTGGCTCAATTTGGAGAAGCATTCAAGAAATTCCATGTTGGGATATCTCAAAGGGTGGAGCTTGCACATCTGTATCCAAAGGAAAGAAGCCACAAGGCAGCACTGACATATGACAAGTATACCGTCACAAAAATGGAGATTTTTAAAGCAGCTTTTGCAAAGGAGATTCTCCTGATGAAGCGCGATGCCTGGGTTTATGCCTTTAAAACTACACAGGTACCAATGTAGGTCTAACTCACCATCATTATATTGCCCCACATGTAATTGTCTCATCCGCATAGCAATTGCAATGAATCACGAAGATTAGCCCTTCAACTTTCAGAATCATTGGGGTTGGGATGCAAAAGTTATAAGAGGTCAAAGTAAAGCTGTTGTTTCTCATTGAGTAATCACATAGACCCTCACAATTATGATATTCCTATTGGACCAATCTCGTCATAGCATGTGTCCTTTTGGTGTCCATTCTTACTATAAACCTTGCCATATTCCAATCAAATATAGATGTCTGATTAAGAAAACTAACCACATAAGTCCCACATACCTTAGCATACAAATAACAGCAATTTCAACTGTATTAGTGGTGCTGGCAGATTTTTCTGTATTTTTGTTTTGTGTTAGACAACAATCTCATTTCACTGCCAAAACACATGCAAGGCGGCAGATTGTTGGAGACATATACTGATTTGTGTATCTATATTTTCTATCCCTAAAAAAGCCCATCCTTTTCTTTTTGTAGAATCAATATTGTTGGGTTCATCCTAGGAAATTGAATGAGCACATAATTTACCCCGGGATGTGGAAGATTTTGTGGTCTTATTGTGAGCGTATGATACAAAACAGATCTATTGCGGAAATTTACACAACAGCATCATATAATGCGTGATTGTAATTATCTACAATGTCACATTCGAAAACCAAATCACTAAGCCAGAAACAAATTTTATTCAAATATTTTACATTTCAAGTTTCTAAGGAAATTAGGCTCATCTTATTAATTTTCTGTACTTTAATTGCAGCTTGCGATTATGGCAATAGTGAGTATGACAGTCTTTTTCCGCACTAAATTACACCACAGCACAGTGGCAGATGGGACAATATACCTGGGAAGTCTCTTCTTCACAGTGGTGTGTATCATGTTCAATGGATTTGGGGAGCTGTCAATGACAATCTTTCGACTTCCTGTGTTCTTCAAGCAAAGGGATTTGCTCTTTTACCCTGCCTGGGCTTTCTCCCTTCCCACTTGGGTTTTAAGTGTGCCTATGTCACTTGTTGAGTCTGCGCTCTGGGCTTCCATTACTTACTTTGTAACAGGATATGCCCCAGGATATGAAAGGTAAATCCTCTCTCTTGACCTAAGATTCAAACCACACTTTAATTTGTGAGACATCTTTAATTTTCTTCCTTAAATTCGGATAGTCTTCCTTACATACAGAATGATCTCTATGCATATTTTGAGCACATAGTCTAATCTCATCCTATGGCGTGTCTTCTGGTGTCCATTCTCTACTACAAACCTTTCTATATACCACTCAAATACAGGTGTTCATGTTAGAAGAGTGAGCATATAAGGTCCATATACCTTAAACCCATCAATTAAAACGGTTTCAAGGTATGTGGGCCTTATAACATCACTCAAATGTGTGCCTTACATGGTCACTTTTCTTGATTGAACACCTGCATTTAAGACATAGCAAGGTTTGTAGTTAAAGAATGGACCCCAAAAAGACATGTGTTAAAAAGACATTGGACTATGTGCTCAAACTTACACAAACACCACTCTTGATTCAATAGTGAACATCATCACAATTGTGAGGGTCTCTGTAATCACTAAATTTGAAAGAGAATCTTCACTTTGACCTCTTAAGGTTATTTGGGTGTTATTTGGTTTGTTTTGCTAGTTTCCCCAACTTCTACCAATCAGATCTACGCAACAAAACTTGTATTACATTAGAAAATCTACAATGAAGCACCAACAAAATCCAGATTGAAAATCAGAACCCTCTTGATTCAGTTATGATGATCGAAAATGAATGTGTGTGGATTCTCTAATTGAATATCTAGGTCCACAACAATATCTAGGTCCCCCAGTTGTGTTGACTATTAAGTCTAGAATGATTGATAAATTTTGAACACGTAGTCCAACCTCTTCAAAACAAATGTCTTGTTGGGTTTCTTTCTTAGATATATATTACCTAACCACACACCGATCAAACACAGGTGCCTGATAAAGATAAATAACGGAATAAGGTCGGCAGACCTTATAAATTCTGCATCTCATGAGACTCCAGTGACATCACAATTTCTCAACGCATGACACACTCACTGATCCAATCCAACGGCCAAAACTGTCCACGATAGGGCCAAATACCTTGGTCAGTAACTGGCACATTCAGATATTACAGTTCTTTGTTCAGCACTAACCTATAGAATTGTGGTTACTTGTGTGGCAGATTTTTGAAACAACTACTGCTATTGTTTAGTGTGCACCAGATGTCATCTGGGTTGTTCAGGTTAATTGGCACAGTATGTAGGACCATCATTATGGCGTACACTGGAGGCTCATTTCTGTTACTTATAATTTTCATGTTGGGGGGATTTATTATCCCGCGTACTGCCATCAAGAGCTGGTGGATTTGGGGTTACTGGATTTCCCCCCTTGCTTATGCAACAAATGCCATCAGCATCAATGAGATGCTTGCCCCACGATGGAGTAAGGTATAATTATTTTCATACTGATTAATTACTGATAAGGTAGATGGGTCTTACATGCTTACTTTTACCAAGTAGCTCACTTCTCCTAGCATATGGAACAAGCGATTAGTACAAGATAGTTAGCAGATCCGAATTGAGCCCATAGTCACATTCCCCATAATTTTTGGAGCTCATATTAATATCTTATTCATTATCAAAGCGAAGATTCTTGTGCTCATTACATGGTCATACATGTCCCTCAAATTATGTGGACTATTGAACCTAGAATGGTTATCATATTCTGAGCGTGTGGTCCAATCCCTTAATATTACACGCCTTTTTGTATTTCTTACTTGGAGCCACATCTAACCACAAATGACTCAAAAATAGGTGTCCGATTAAGATAACTGAATAAGGGTTGCTTACCTTACTACAAAATAGAAGACTAGCTAGTTGCCGTTGTTATAGGTACTCGCAATGAATTTTGGCAGTGGAGCATACAGCAGCACATAATTTGATGTTTTAAACTTCTGAATATCGAATTAAGTTTAGTAATCGGTCTATATTGTATATGAAAAGCGACGTAGCCACAAAGGTTGACAGATGGAGTACCTCTGAAAATCTCATTCCTCTGGTTGCATGCATAACACCCTCATGACTCCTTCTAGCCTCCAGAGTCACAGTTTATAAAGATCCATTATTCTCCAAGAGAAATTATTTTGTTGGAGAGTCACCACTTAGTACAATCAAATGTTTTAAGGCTACGAAGCTTTTGATGCTTTATCTCTAAATCTGTGCAGCCGGCTGGACTAGGAACAAATCACACTGTTGGGGAGATGGTTTTGATCAACCGAGGAATTTTTACTGGAAGTTACTGGTACTGGATCAGCGTGGGGGCTTTGTTTGGATTCACTGTCATTTTTAACATTGGTTTCAATCTGGCACTCACTTACATGAAGCGTAAGTTTTTTTATCAGGTTTTTTTGTGTTTTATATTATTGTTTGAGACAAACGAATCGCTTCATTCCATTCTTGCTGAAGGTTTTATTTGAAATGTAATGTGTGGTGTACTAAGATGCTTGTTGAACATTAGAAAAGAAAAGTAGAAGAACTGTTACGTTGTAGTACAGAAACTAGAAATTCACAACCAACAACTACAGTTGCTGCCCATGAAGAGACCTATAGGTTCTATGAAATTAACTCACAAACAAAATAATATATTGACTTAATAATTACACTGTATTGCCTCAAGACACGAATTCGACTAATCAACTGGAATACCTAAGTGATGTTTATTAAGGCTGTTTGTTTGATTGAGTTATCACTGAGAAATATTAGAGGTTCTTGACGTGATGATGAATATGCTTGCAGCACTTGGGAAACCACAAGCAGTCATTTCAAAGGAGGATTTGAAAGACAAAATTGCAAGAAAAACTGGAGTTCAAAACCCTTCTTCGGGTAATTCATCATCAGCACCAGTTTATATGGGAAGAGGGAAAGCGTTTCCTCACCCTTTGGATGAAGAGACTGGACTTGAGGAAGGTTGTGGGAGCTCAGCTTGCCAAAATTTATTTAAGCATCTTAACATGTGTGAATTCTAGGAAGTAATTCATTTAAGGTATCTCGTGTCTGCATTCCGTCAGAAAAATTAATGGGGAAGGACTTCCTCTAGCATAAACTCAATTTTGATGTGTTCACTGTCGACATTGTGAACTTATAGCTTAAGGCAAGCTTACGATAGAGCACTGAAAGTTTGTGATAATTTATACAGGTACACAAGATTCCGCGAGTCCAAGTCTTAATTCTTCGATCCAAGAAGGGGGGGAAGTACAGTTCTCAATTCCGGACAACAAAGCCCTGGAGGCAAAAATTGGAGCTGCAAAATTGGAGGTCAAGCGTGGCATGATTTTGCCTTTTCAACCCTTGTCAATTTCCTTCGCCGACATTAAGTACTATGTTGACATGCCTGCTGTAAGACTCTCCTGCATCTTTTAAAGTTTTCATGTATAACATACACTTGATTCAATGTACCAAAGTTATAGACATCATATCGTGTGTTGCCAAAATTTGTACAAGTCTCTTTCATCCTTAATCCTTAGTGAATATATTACTACACTTGTTCAAAGTACGGAAGTAGATATCATTTCATCTGCTGCTATAGGCTCCACTGTCAAAATTCACTTTTGAGTCTAACTAATTATTCTATACCTTCTTTTTTGTACAGGTTAGCTTTAAATTTTTGGCCCAAAAATCTTGATAAATGATTTGTAACATGCAGGAAATGAAGCAAGAAGTGGGGGAAAACCGGCTGCAACTTTTGAAGGGTGTAACTGGGGCATTCCGCCCTGGTGTCCTCACCGCACTGGTAGGTGTGAGCGGTGCAGGAAAAACAACCCTGATGGACGTTCTTGCTGGAAGGAAGACAGGTGGTTATATTGAGGGTGAAATTCGCATCAATGGGCACCCAAAAAAACAAGAGACTTTTGCCCGGATTGCAGGCTACTGCGAGCAAGATGATATCCACTCTCCACAAGTCACTGTTTTTGAGTCTCTCATTTTTTCTGCTTCGCTGCGCCTCTCTATGGACACAGAATCTGACAAGAAGAAGGTAACTGAAACTGACAATCTTTGATGCATATATATTTGTACTAAATTTATAAACTGTTATGATAGAAAATTCGTCAATTTATAGCACAATTATTTCCTGTTGATGTTTTATCATGGAGAGGATTGAGGTATGTGGGCCTTATGTGGTCACTCTTCTTAAGTGGACAACTATATTTGTAGTTAAGAACGGACATCCAAATGGCATGTGGTACGATGAGATTGGACTATGTGCTCAAAATCAATAGACATCACAATTGGCAGGGCCTTAGTGATGATCACTTAAGCTTCAAGGGAAAGACAATCACCACTTCAACCTTTTTACAACTTTTGTGTCTAAACTCTGGTCCTGAAACTTGCAATAACAATATTCGTGATTCATTGCAATTGCTAATCGGATGAGACAAGTTCCAATCCTATCCAATGGTCAAAATTGTCTTTGGAGTTGGAAGTGCCCACAGTAGTAGCCACATACCTTTATTGGGGAAATAGTTGAGTAAAGCTCATTTAATTGGAGACTTTTCTCTCTGCACCCACTTCTTGCAGACTATGAATAACAAAATTAGTGTGAGATGATTAGTAAATCCAAATCATGCACATAGCCATTTTCCTCCTAATTTTTGGAGTGCATATGAATATTCTATTCATTATCAAATTGAAGATTTTTGTGCTCATTAAGTGGTCATAGAGGTGCCCCCAATTATGTTGACTATTGAGCCTACAATGGCTTACATATTTTGAGCATGTAGTTCAATCTCTTTTAAACACACGATGCCTTATTTGATATCCATTCTTAGAACCACACCTCTCCATACACCACTCAAATATTTTGAGTCCACATTTTGGGGGTGTTGGATAAACACTGGTCTACCTTAACTTGGCCCCATTTATATTTTTTTGTACGCAGAAATTTGTGGAAGAGGTGATGGAGTTGGTGGAGTTGGTGCCCTTGCGGGATGCACTTGTTGGCTTACCAGGTCAAACTGGTCTCTCTACCGAGCAGAGGAAAAGGTTAACTATTGCAGTGGAGTTGGTGGCCAATCCATCCATAATATTTATGGATGAGCCTACGAGTGGGCTTGACGCGCGTGCAGCAGCCATTGTAATGCGCACTGTCCGGAACACAGTGGATACCGGTCGCACGGTTGTGTGTACCATTCATCAACCCAGTATTGACATCTTCGAAGCCTTTGATGAGGTAATTAAACCACTTTTTTGAATATTTTAAACATGCAATTTGTACCATATGTTTAGCAAATCCAAATTAATGCCTTAGTCATTTTCCTCATAATTTTCAAAGCTCATATGAATATCTTCTTCAATCTTACAGTGAAGATTCTCTTTGTGCTTAAATGATAATATGAGGTAGATGGTTCTTAAATGGTTACTTTATCTGACTAGCCCATTTCTCTAGGATATGGCACACATGATTAAGACAAGATTGTTAGCAAATCCAAATTGAGGCCATTGACACTTTTCTCATAATTTCTGGAGCTCATATGAATATCTTATGCATTATCAAAGTGAAGAATCTTCTTGTACTCATTGAATGGTCATATAGTTCCTCTCAATTATGTTGAGCCTCGAATGGTTATCATATTTTCAGCATGGTTTTCAGGTGTCCTTTTGGTTTCCGTTTTTGGAGCCACACCTAACCATATACCACTCAAATATAGGTGTCAAATTAAAATAGGTAAGCAAATTAGGCGAGTCTACCTTAGGTCCTCCCAATTACGTTGACTATTGAGGCTAGAGAAAATGATCTAATTATTTTCCGCACGTAGTCCAATCTCTTTGAAACACAAGATGATGCCTTGATGGTGTCCATTCTTGACTCCGCACTGCCTAAACATACACTAAATATAGGTGTCCAAGTACATAACCGAATTAGTCCTACTTACCTTAGTCTTTAGGTTGTGTCAAAGGAATCCTCTATTGCTCATTATTTCACTGCATCTCACCAGACGGTTAATTTATCATCCTTTTGAGGCCAAGAGTCTTAAATTTCAATCAGCTGAGATGGTTGTGCAGCTGCTGTTAATGAAGCGAGGTGGCGAAGTAATCTACATGGGGCCTCTGGGAGACTGCTCTCATAAGCTTGTTGAGTACTTTGAGGTACATATTTTACCATCCACAAATTCCCTCTGATTTTCTAGTTGAATATTTGAGTTATGAAGGCAAGAGAAAACCAATTCCACAGACTTTTGAACCCTCCAGGAAACTGCTGGAGCTTTGTAGAATGAAATGGATAAAAGATATGAGGGATATTTCTTTAATACTTCACTATATGTCATGAAATTGAAATCATCTGCGAGTGATTCAAGTCGTGAAAATGCTTGCAGGCAATTCCAGGCATCCCCAAAATTAAGGAAGGGTACAATCCAGCTACATGGATGCTGGATGTCACCTCTGTCTCTATGGAGAGCCAATTAAATGTTGACTTTGCAGATATTTACAGGCATTCCACACTCTATGAGTGAGTATATTCTAATCTCATAATCACTTCACTTGAAAATACATTCAGTATAAAATACAGCAGCCAAATGAAGTGTGGGATCAACATGTCAACAACTTTCATGCCGAAATATAGTCTTATCAATTTGCAAAATAGAGTTATAGATATATAGTTTCTCTTCTCTGGGATTTCTAAAGGTGACATATTTCCAGAATTTAAAAGATAACTAACTGAAATCTTACCTTATATAAGCAATTTGACAATGTGTCAAGGCTCTAATTGGGGATGGTAAGTTTGTGGGCACAGGATGAATAAGGCACTGGTTTCAGGACTGAATAGCCCAGCCCCTGGGACAAAGAATCTTCACTTTCCATCAAGATATTCACAGCCTTTCCTTGGACAATTGAGGGCATGTTTGTGGAAGCAGAATTTGACATATTGGAGGACCCCAGACTACAACTGTGTGCGGTTCTGTTTTTCAGCCGTGGCAGCTGTGCTCTTTGGAAGCATTTTTTGGAACCTTGGCCAAAAAAGGTAATTGGGGGGGGGGAGGACCTATATGAATAAAGACTGTTTAATGAACATGAGAATCTTCACTTTGATAATAAATAAGGTATTCTTATGAGCTCAAAACATTATGAGGAAAGTGGCTACGATCACAATTTGGAGTGCTAACTACCTTGTACTAATCTCATGTTTTGTATCCTAGGAGAAGAGGGTTAGTCGGAAACATAACTATTTAAGACTCATCTACCTTAAGCTAGTAGGAAAATAAGGCGGAACCTTAATTTCTTTATCCAATACATTATACAGCTTGGATCTGAATTTCAGAGTGACTTTGGAATGCAGGGCAACTTCACAAGACTTATTTACCACAATGGGTGCCATGTACGGAGCTGTTTTATTTTTGGGCATCAACAACTGTGGAACTGTACAGCCTATGGTTGATATTGAGCGCACTGTGCTTTACAGAGAGCAAGCGGCAGGAATGTACTCAGCCATACCATATGCCCTAGCTCAAGTAAGACTTCATTCCACATGTCTCTCAGAAACTCTATGCAATTTTTAATGGAATAATGAGAGCAGAATGAGTATCAGGATTGATAAATCCAAAGTTAGATTGTGGGTTAGGGAAATGGATTGGTATAGAAGTAGGAAAAACTTAGAAGGCCTTGAAGGCTATTACACATATCATTCAAGGGCAGCCACAAAGATTCTGTCACTAAGTTCGAGGCATTTGGAATACTCATCACAAAACAAACTGACTTTAAATGGAGGATTTGTTGGATGTTGTCTTGCCATTTCTTTCTAAAGTTTTTTAGTTATTGTTGCCCTCCCAATATTTCTCATTGGTTGCTATGTGTTTGATTCTATTTCAGATCTTGATTGAGATCCCATACCTCTTTGTGCAAACAACCGTGTATGCCCTGATTACATACTCGATGATCAACTTTGAGTGGACTGCGGAAAAGTTCTTCTGGTATATGTATTTCATGTACTTCACATTCATGTATTTCACATATTACGGGATGATGATGGTGGCACTCACAGTCAACGCAGAGGTGGCATCGATTGTGGCTTCCTTTTTCTACTCCTTCTTCAATCTCTTCTCTGGGTTCCTAATCCCCAAACCGGTAAAAAAGTCTTTCTCCAATTATTGCTCCTCAAATTACATTTCACTGAGGGTTTCACTTTACAGATTTAAAGGGGAAAAAAACAGAACAAACCTTTTGTAGAAGCATTTAGAGCCAATTTACACTAGAGCTTGAACACCTGTGGCCAAGGAAATCTAAAATCTTTCATTGGTGGAAAAGGCCAAGACTGTCCCACTTCACTTGCACTAGAGCTTGAGGGGCTACTTAAGGGACCAAGGAAGTTTGAATGGATAAACAAACCTACATGGAGTCCTACATGGCATGAAATGAATAATGCTTCACAGTTTATTGCAATTTGTGTCAAGCCCACCTCAAAGACATGGGTCTAACACAAAACGAGGAGACCATGAACCTTTCAAATTTCACAACCCTTGACTTGAATTTAATTTACTTTATCTTATTTTTTGGAAGGGCCCACATGAATAGGATGGTAATGATATCACTAATTGAGAGCCTGGTTGCACCTGTCTTCTCACAACACTTGAACACCCACGATAACACATAATTCAGTTATTTTATATATTCCATGGTATGGCCTTTGGATGAGTTTCAAGGGCCCTCACAGTTTGTGGTCATAGCCCTTGGTCAAAGTGTAAAGTGGCCCTGAATAAAGTATCTGGAACATACTGACGTAATTGAAATTTTGGTGAGTGCAGAGAATTCCCGTATGGTGGGGATGGTATTATTGGGCATGTCCTGTGGCATGGACAATTTATGGCTTGATCACATCCCAATTTGGGGATGTGATAACTGACTTACAAGTGCTCGGTAGCACTCATCCACAAACAGTGAAGGCTTTCATCGAGAGCTACTTTGGATTCAAACATTCATTTCTGTCAATCGTGGCTTTGATGATGCCTGCATTTTCAATCTTGTTTGCGGTTGTCTTCATCTTGGGGATCAAATTTTTGAATTTTCAACATAGGTAAGGTCAACCACTGACCCCTGAACAAATAGCAAAGGGAGCAGAATAGCTAATTTTAATTTTTGACATAGTAGAGATTACTATTCCCCCCAATCGGGAGGGGGGGGGGGGTGTTAAAAAGGAACATGTGCTCACTTCAAAGTTCAAGGTTAACATAGGTGGGTGAGTCTTGAAGTGAACGTGTTGTTAGAGACCTGTACATTACCACAAATTAGCTAGAATTTCCTACTTGGTCGGTCCTACTTACTCTTCATTCATATTCGACATTTATTTGTACAATAATTAGAGTTCTTTCCTAGTTCCATCATTCATTTTCAAATGCATCATAGATGTATAATTTTCTGGCATATCAGCATTACAAGCAGCTCCATTGTTTGTGATGCATTTAACTGAATAACTCTATGAAGAGGATATTGTAAGCATCCCAATAATTGAGAGTGTTGATTTGTGCCAGAATGGTTGTGAACTCAGAACAAATGTGGCTGGTTGTGGATGTCATGAATTAAAATAGGAAAACTTGGAATTGTTTGTGTAAACTACACTTACAGATATAAACCATGGATAAACTTGTGTATAAGGTAAGTGGGTCTTAAACAGAAAAAATTCTCTGCACCCAGTAATCATCGGATATGATACTCGTGATTAGTGCGAGATGAGTAGCAGATTCAGATCGTGCCTGTAGCTGCTTCCCGCATGATTTTCGGATCGTCAAAGTGAAAGATTCTCCAATTTATTAAATGCTCATATAGGTCTCCCAAAATTATGTTGACTATTGCATCAAGAGTTATGTAAAAATTTGAGTACATATTCCAAACTCCTTTCAAGACATGTCTTTTTGGTGTCTATTCTTAGTTCCACATCCAAATATACACCACTCAAATACATGCGTCCATTTCAGATGAGGCACCAAATTAGGCACATCTATCTAGGTACTGGCAGATTGCAATCTAAAAGCAGCCAACGAAATGCTTAGTTGAAAAGCCATAAAAATAAAATAGTTGAAAATATTAGTTTGTGGGTGCGGCCTGTTTCTATACAGAAGCAATCTGCCATCACGTTGAAAACAAAGGCAAGAGGAAAACTTGGAAGTACCGAACACATATCTGGGTTTTAAAAAAACTCTCAACTGACACTCATTCACAAACAACTGGTTATCTTTTGTATACTGCAATGATACAATTTGACAGCATGATATGCAAAACCAGCAGAATTCAAAGCTCAAACTCAACAGAAAACTTCAAACAACTAAACACATCTCCCAGTAAAAATTCTGAAACTTTACCACTACCATGCAAAGATGAGAGTCATCATAGAAGTACAGTGCTTTAAAGCTTTGACTTTGCAAGAACAACAATTTGCAAACCATGAAGAAATGCCTCTCAGGCTTAGAACTCTTGAGGATGACAGAAAATTACTTCACTCATAATCGTCAGAAGCAGATTACATCAAAACTAGCACAAAAATATAAGTTGACAGTTTTTGTTGTCAGACAAATCGATCTCATCCTTACACTGAGGATGAGAAATTACAGATTCTAACCTATTGAGACTTGTTCTCAACGGCTGCAATGTGCAACGTGAGATCGTAACCCTAAACTTTACAATATCTTGCTAACAAAGTAAGCCCTAGCCAGGATTCCAGGTTGACACATTACAGTTGAAATGGTGTTTACCCACTTCACCCATAATTGTCAGAAGCAGATTACATCACCAAAACTAGCACATCAAGTTGACAGTTTCTTCTGTCAAATCTTTTGTCAAACGAGGAATCTCATCTTTACTCTGAGGATGAGAATTACAGATTCTAGCCTTTTAAGACTTGTTCTCAACGGCTGCAATGTGCAATGTGACATCCCAACCCTAAACTTTACAATCTCTTGCTGTCAAAGTAAGCCCTAGCCAGGATTCCAGGTTCACAAATTACAGTTGAAATGGTGTTTACCCACTCCACCCATAATTGTCAGAAGCAGATTACATCACCAAAACAAGCACATAAAAGTTTCTTTTGTCAAACGAGGAATCTCATCTTTGCTCTGAGGATGAGGATTACAGATTCTAACCTTTTGAGATTTGTTCTCAACGGCTGCAATGCTCAATGTGACATCACAACCCTAAACTTTACATTGTCTTGCTGTTTGATAAGTAGATTCTAGCCAGAATTCCAAGTTCACAAATTGCAGTTGCGATGGTGTTTCATTACAGAATTGCTAAACTCTCAACTTGACTGAATAACCAATTGCAAAGATCACGGTACAATTCAACTAGGCTACGGGTGTCAAAATTGTTGTTGTATAAGATAGAGAAATGCTTATCTGATGTCCTACTGCACGAAATCACTTGACATTTTCCACCTCAAGTAACCAGTAATGAAGGAATCCAAATCACCTCCCATGACAGCACCGACATCTGAAGTCTCCACACCAGTTCGCACATCCTTCACAAGCTTGTAAGGATGGAACACATAATTTCTTATCTGCTGACCCCACTCAGCCTTCACAATATCACCACGAATCTGCTTCAAATCCGAAGCTCTCTGTTCCAAAGCTATCACCAGAAGCTTAGCCTTCAACAACCGCAAACCCTTAGTCTTATTCGCAAGCTGACTCCTCTCCTCTGCACACCGAATTGCAATCCCTGTTGGAACGTGAACAATCCTCACAGCAGTCTCAACCTTATTCACATTCTGCCCTCCTTTGCCTCCAGCTCTGGTAGTGGTAATTTCAAGGTCAGTCTCAGGAATGTCCACATCCAAAGACTCCTCCTCGAAAATTGGCATCACTTCCACTCCTGCAAAGCTTGTTTGCCTCAAACCCTTGGAATTGAATGGAGATTGTCTGACAAGACGGTGAGTGCCTTTCTCACTGGATAAGTAGCCATAAGCAAATCTCCCTTCCACTTCAAACGTAACAGATTTGATGCCTGCTTCTTCACCTGGAGATTTCTCCACAACTTTTACAACATACCCTTGTTGCTCTGCCCATCTTGAATACATTCGAAGTAACATTTCAGTCCAGTCTTGAGCATCTGTGCCCCCTGCCCCTGCAGACACAGTTAACCTAGCTCCTCTTCGGTCATACGGCCCCGCAAGAAGCTTAGCAAGCTCAAATTTCTCAAGTGCATTACTAAGCCAATTCACTATCTGTGATGCTTCCCGGAGTAATCCACCATCCGGCCCTTCCTTATCCCCCATCAACTCCATCATCAGCTGTGCTTCCTCTCCCTTGCTCTCAAACTCCTTCAATAGTGTAAGATTCTCCTTCACCTCCGCAAGGTCGGAGAGCACTCTCTGGGCATTGGTTGTGTCATCCCACAGTGTGTCTTGGGAAGCTTGCTGCTCTAGGTCTGCTAATTTGCCCTGCTGTTCTGCCATATTGGATGACGCCAAAACCTCCATAACTCGCTGTCCTAAATCCTCCACCTTCTTCCTTACAGAGTAAAACTCCAGATCCAGCTCACTTCCAGTAGACGTAGTCTCTGTTGAGGATAATTCTGCATGACATTCGTGATTAATTCTCTTTGCTGGCATTCTCCTTCCATGGAATCCATCCTTCCTCCTGGGGTTTAGAAACAAAGGAATTGGACTTCGGTTGTGACTAAACCCTCGCACCTGATGAAATTGCACCGAACATGATGACGGCGGTTCCAGTTGACTTGATTTCGATGTCATAGCCTTCCATGTCGAGTGATGCAGTGCGAAATCCATCCTCGGTAAGCTCTCATTCCATCAACAATGGCAACCGGAGGCGTCAGGATTAGAGAATACAATAATGTAGTGTGATTTTTAGCCTCGGTATCTAAGTCTTGGGTAGAGTAGTAGATTGGGCGATATTCGAAATTCGTAGATTTTGCATATGCTATCTACGTTTCGAGTACATTCAGCTCCTTCAAGACCAATGTGATGCTGGAGCTCCAGATAGGTATTGAATTTCATGGTATGAACTTTGAAGGAAGCTTAATTTGCGTCTCCTGATTGAAATTTGTGATTACCTCATTGCAGGAAAATTTGTGTCACATAAACCTATTGATGCCATCGATGGAGTTACCGAGCCAAATTGGTGATGGAATGCCCTGGAGGAGTTTGAATATTGCTCTACGCTAACATACTTCCGCAGACAGAAACTCCGGTTTTCTTCGCATAAATTACCACAGCAGATGGAGGAAGGTATGTTGTTGTGGGATTTCTTCTCTGATCATAGCAGCTGGTCGTCTCATACCTTCAAATATTATTTTCCAAACCCGGGTCTCTCTCAAATATTAACTGTGTTTTTTCGGTGGAAGGCAATGGCTATGGCTATGGCCATGGCCATGGTGATAACTTGAATGGACTACCAAGTTTAATTTTCCAAATACAGAATCGATGTGGTGGCGTGGCTGCAGGTATCACATTTCAGTGGTACGGAGGAACTTCAATTTGCGTCTCTTGATTGCCACTGCGGTTACCTGATTGCAGGTAACTTTGCGGCATACAAACTTGTCGATGCGATTGAAGGAGTTACAGAGCCAAATTGATGACCGACCACTAGAGGAGAGTTTGAGATTTGCACAAAGGCAACCATTGACTGTGGTTTCAGTGGAAGGCAATGGCTATGGCCATAGCCATGGAGGAGTTGGAGAATTGCCGCACAATGCCACCATTGATTGTCTTCAAGTGGAAGAGAATGGCTATGACCATGGAGGAGTTTGAGATTTGCACAGTGGCATTATTGACTGCATGTTTTCAGTGGAAGGCAACGACTATGGCTGTCGCCATGGCCATGGCGAAGTTGCCAAGGAGGGGATCATAGGTGGTTTTAGGCCAACAGGGAGCGGTGCTGGTGCTGAGCGGATGCTTCCCAGTGAGGATGACCACATTATCCACAATGGGGCCATACTTCTCCGTCATGCTCTCAAACCGAATTTGGGTCGCAACGCCCAGGCCGATGTATATCATACTATACCTCGCCCACGTGATCCGCTGCTGTGTGTCAGTGGCATTGTAGATCGGTTCTCGGAACGCCCACATAGTTGGCAAATTGATACTCTGCATGATGGCGATCTTGAGCACGGGGTATAAGTTGATAGGGCCATCCGGGTTACGCGCAGAGTCGAATTGCACGGTGTACCATTCCCCAAGGGCAGGGTTAACCGCCAAGGTGGTGGTGAGCGAGCCTTGCGTCCCGTTGAAAGTGGAGGCAGGGTTGTTGAGATGAATTGCATATGTGCTCCTCGAATATGACGACATCTGGTATGTGCTGGAGCTTAAGATTTGGACTCCTGAGCCTCCGGAAGACCAGTTCGGGATCGCCGTTGCGGTGTTGTCCACCGCCAAGGTGGCTCCCGCGGCACCTGTGATGTTACAAGAGTCGAAGTCGCCATTGACAAGGTAGACAATCTTGGAGGCCAACTTCGCGGTGGACAGGTCGACGAAGCCTGTGATCTTGGTGTCTGCAGATTGCTCAATCAACCTATGGGAGTCTGTATCCCTGAAGCAGTTGGCTAATCTTACCATGTAGACTGCCCATAGCAGCACAATGCTGGTGATGCTTTGTAATGGTAATCTGAACATTCCCAAAGCAAAAGCATCTGGTTTATTGTTTCAAATTGTCGAAGAATCACATCATCTTACATGTCCACACTCCGCACCACATTCAATGCTCCATCATCCTGTCTCGGCCTCCATAAGGTTCAATCCTTTCAACCTTCATATCTGTCAAATTCTCTCTATTTCTATTAATGGCTTTTATCTTGGTATCAACAGATTGTGAGGGAAAGCAGACACGAGCAATCAGCCTATCGGAGTCTGCATCCTTGAAGCACTTGGCTAATCTTACCGTGGATACCGCCCATAGCAGCACAATCCTGGTGATGCTTCATAATGGTAATCTGATCATTCCCAAAGCAAATGCATCTGGTTCATTGTTGCAAAGTGTCGAAGAATCACATCATCTTCCACGTCCACGCTCCGCACCACATGCAATGTTCCATCATCCTGCCTCGGCCTCCATAAGGTTTAATCCTCACAACCTTCATATGTGTCAAATTTTCTCTACTACTATTGATGGCTTCTATCTTGGTGTCAACAGATTGCGAGGGAAAGCAGCAATGGGCCTATCGGAGTCTGCACCCTTGAAGAATTTGGCTAATCTTACCGTGGATACTGCCCATAGCAGCACAATGCCGGTGATGCTTCGTGATGGTAAATCGACCATTCCCAAAGCAAATATATGTGGTTCATTGTTGCCAAGTGGCAAAAATCACATCATCTTCCATGTCCACACTCCGCACCACATGCATTGTTTGGTCATCCTGACTGTGTCTCCAGAAGGTTCGATTCTCACAACCTTCAATTCTGTCAAATCTTCTCTAATGTTTTGTTGGTTCGAGGATGTTCACCTCAACCGTAGATCATGATCCGCATCACCTAACCTACGACCATAGTACTTCCTCCCTAAAGGAAAATGACTTGTTGTGATTTTTTGAAGTTGGACAGCCAAAAAACACCCTGTATTTGCGAAGCAAGGAACTTCACGCTAATTTCAACTCGTACTTCATGTTGAAGAATAAATTCTCGGCGGTGGGTGGCTATCAAATATGGCAGTTTTCTCCTACAAGACAGGTAATAATGGAATTTATTCTCTGCACATATCATGAGTTTTTATGCTTTCAGGCAGAATTCCCTCCATGTGATCTTCTAAGGTTGAACTGTTTAAGTGCAACTGTAATCAAGAAGTTCAGAAACAATTAGAACTCCATCCTTCACTGACTCGTTTTGATCAGGTCACAAAAAAAATTCATATCAAAGTCCCTCAAACTTTGAACACGGCTTACATTCAAACTAACAAATCTGCAGCAGAGTGGCAGATTATAATTTTTCTTATTTATAGGCACAAGGTGAAAATTAGGCAACTACATATTTGATCCTCTCTGCACATGTGTTGATGGCAGCAATTAGGGTTTCACAAGATGCAACCAGCCCAATATGTTTGGCAGAAACCGTCGGTCTCCGGTAAATTAATACTTGCCATATCCCTGTCATAATGTGCCTGTTACGATATCTGTACCAGTGTCCAGGGAGATTTTTGGGCATCATCGGCAGTGATTGGGGAGATTCTTGGGCATAATCGGTTGAGATCCTAGTGTTTGCAAGTCCTACCGGTTACATGTTGACATCCTCTGGGTTTCCTTTATTAAATTGGGGTATATTCTATGAATTCCTCTCAAGGATCAGTAATTTTCCTGCAGTCTTGAACTTCAACCGGTTATTTCTCAAACCGGTTATCGAAAGTCCATGTTCGTTGAACGTCTCATTCTGGTGAAGAGAAGACGCCTCATGGTACATTAATCAGACACGTAGATTTGAATGATGTGTGCAGTTGGGTGTGGATCTAAGAACGGACATAAATAAGATGTGTATAGAAGAAATTGGAGTACATGTTCAAAATTTAACAAATTCTAGGTTAACAAATTGGGGGCCTATGAGAATCATTTAATGAAACAGAGAATCTTCAAATTGAAAATAATCACAACAATCATGAGCTCCAAAATTTTATGAGGACAATAGCTAGGGGCATGACTTGGATATGCTGATTGTCTCGCACTAATCGCATGTTTCATATCCTTAGGTGGTTCAAGGGTTGTTAACGGAACAAAAACCACCAATCTGATGCCTTCTTTGGTTTCTTTGTCCTATTTTGCTTGTAGTTACTTCAATGTGTCACTGCGAGAGAACTTCAAGGCCGAAACATGCGAGAGAGTTTGTAGGAGGTGATTACTCTTAAACGAACTTTCACTATAAACTATAAATTCTTCGTCTCCACTCCATACGGATTGCACCAATAGGTTGAATGATAATTGAGGTCAAATCCACACTTCAACTACAACTACACCTTGTATGTACATGAAAGATGAACCATGGTTGTGGTTGAAAGTGGGCCACAACCACAACCACTGGAGTAGTTGTGTGTAAACGCCGCTTCATTAGGAGCTAAGGTATGTCGTTCTACTGTGATCTCTACAATGGAGATAACTATGTTTTTTAAATTCAATTTGATGACCCAAACCAATGACAACGAAGATAAAAGAAGAGATGGTTGGGATAGGTAAGCAGCATGTTGTTTGAGAGAGTTTCAGGGGAGGGAGCTTAGCAAACACAAAGTTTGTGGGCAATGGGAAGAGAGGTGGGAGAAACTTGTATGTATCTTGGTTGCAATAGGGACTTATCAACGAGAGTAATATATTGTTAGGTGTTCAACAAGTGGCTTTCTCTCCTTAAAGCAAGCACATCCTTAGTGAAGGAAGTGCTCACCCACCAAAACCTACCTCCAAGAAACACCTCTAGTTGTTGTAAATGCTGATAAACAATCAAACAAACAAACAATCAATCCATTTAGTGGACCTTCTTGAAGTCTGTTCAAGATTGTCTCCAACCTCTCACCCATTTGGGCACAATGACCAGTTGTGCTTCATATCAGTTTTGGAAGTTTTCTTCCCCTATTCTTGGACTTTGGAAGTGAGATTAGGATCTTTAGATTTGCATTCACAATAGCTTTCATTTGATGCATTTATTGATGACTTAAAAAGTAGTCGTGTTGTTGCCATGATGTTGGAAGAGCTTGCAAGCACAAGATGCCACTGCACCTTACAAAATTGTTATTTAGATTGGGGGCTTGGTGATGGAGGCAATGACACATAGAGCCGCAGAAAGCGTCTCTCTATGGGGCCAACAATGTCTACCACCACATGGCCATGCAAACACGACATTCATATATAAATCGTGATTAATGAATAGGTGAGTTGTGATGGTTTCAAACTTATGTAATAGAGTTATTTGTAAAGTGAAGGAGATGAAACCATGGGTTTAGTCCCAAACCTCGAGTTTATGAGAATCAACACACAGTCACCCAAGTTATCTTAATGCATAAATTACCACACACAAAGTGGTGTCAAGCTATTGAAAAAACAACTCTTTAGCTTGTCCTACAAGGATGGTTGGGCCAAGCTAGCCTTGCATAGGCCGATTTGATATTTAGGACAACAGGTCTCATGCACATGTCCAATTTTAGATCTCAAAATTGTCTCGAGGTTGAAAGGTGGAAAGAAGAGGTCCCAAAAATTTCACCCAACTTTCAAAATGGGCTCCATTGTACAACGAGCTACCTAGCTTTTCATAGAAAGTTTTCTTAAAAGAAGAACCAATTCCGCAGTTCCTCCCTCTTTGAGATACTTTACATATTACATATTATCACATCCTCCTATGCGTAGAACATTAGTATCGCTTTAGTATGTCAAAAGAGCATTATCACACATTGCAATGAGGGTAGGCCACATGCTCAATCTTCTTAGATATTGTAGGGCATGTGGACCACACTAAATACGACTAAAAACTTTGACTTAAAACTCGACTATGGAAGAACAACGTACATATTTGTAACTACCGCTAGTAGCAACGGCCAAAGGTAGTACATCCAAATATGTAAGTTATGGCCAACAACACAGCCTACTTTAATGGATACCAAGCAACTTCATGCAACTTTGTAGCAAGTGACTAGTATATTGTATTGAAGAGGCCAACTACTCGGGAAGTGGGTGTTTATTTGCATAGGGTTGAGGGGGTTGAGATCCAATCAAAAAGTGCCACATGATCCGAATAAAGGCCTCGATAACAAGACAAAACAAGTAAACAAGCCCTAGGATTGCACTCAACAAACTTGTTGAGAATGTTCCAAAGTTGCCAAAATTCCCTTTGTCGGGCCAAGGAATTGTGCCTTTGTGGGCGTGACCGAACCCAAATTAAATTCTAGTCAAATAAGTGAAGATAAAAAATAAAAACCTCACCCATGAATAGTGGACTCTTGGGGACTCTTTTGAACCCCATGCACAAACCTCTCCCCTAACATAATGCTTGACAAGCATGTCTCTTTGATTGGTTGTGATGATCACTTAGAGGACAAATGTGTCAAAGGGGGAAGGGGAAGAACGGGTGATCCTCTACACACATGGTCTCGGTTTTTTTAGTGTGTATCATGTAGAGTATGGGTGGATTTTATGGGGCAAGGAATTGTGCCTTTGTGGGTGTGACCGAATCCAAGTCAAACCCTAATAAAATAAGTGAAGACAAAAAAGAACCTCACCCTTGGGGACTCTTTTGGACCTCACACATGAACCTCCTCTAACATAATGCTTTACAAGTATGGCTCTTTGATTGGTTGTGAAGATCACTTAGAGCGTAAATGGATCAAAGGGGGAAGGGGAAGAACGGGGGTGATCCTTTACATACGTGGTCTTGTTTTTCTACGTTTTTATCACGTAGATTATGGGTAGATTTTATCTACTAGATTTTTGTCATTTAGGAACATACAATTCAATTCCTTTGTTGAATAGTCGCCATATACTTGTACTAGGCAATTGTGAACATTATTTTTTGTGATAGTTGTCGGGGGGGGGGGGGGGGGGAGGATCACTTCTCAAGAAGATTGATCACCTACAAAGTTGCCAACATCATGTACATGTAACATTAAGAATTTTGGGTTTTCCTCAAAAATGCATGACCTATGCAATATGGGGTTGCCATCCACTTTATATATGGTATGTTCTCTATCGTGAAGACTTTGTGTATATCTTGGTAGGTTTTTGACATTTTCGGGGATCTCATTTCATTTTATTTTGCTTTGACGACCTTGGTTATCCTATGCATCATTCAATTTAGTTACATTTGTTATGATTGTCCAAAGGATGCGCACATGATCTAGTTACAAGTCTCTAACCAAATTCTTCTAAATTTATCCCTATTTCTCATACCCTCATTGACCCTTGTTCTCATTGTTTGTTGTTACTAGTTAATTTCTAAATATTTATGGAGGTTTCCCCACAAAGACCCCAAATAGAATAAGACCCACCTATTATTATTACTATGAGACGACTAGAATCAACATACCATTATTCAGCCACGTGGGCTAGTTCCATTGACCTTGGAATAAAGCAACCACATCATGTCCCCCCCCAAAAAATAATAATAATAATAATAATAATATCATTCAATAATTGTTCATACATTCATGTCAACAATTGAAATATGGGTGGAGTTATATTCCTGGCATTATTCACAAGAAGCACTGTTCATCCCAACATTATTCGTTGAAAATACTCCCAGGGGTGCACCTTTCATAACATGTACAAGTACAAATGAGGGTAGAAAAGGAGTATTGATTTGAATTTTGTTGTACTAAGTATACATATGGTACACAAATTGTAGCTTGTAGTTGTTTACATGCATGAAGGACCTCTAAAAATATTCAACATTTGTACTTGTATAGTAGCATCACTAGACTTCATGGGATATGTATTAAACGTTGGATGAAACGAGGATGTATAAGTTTCTCATTTCCCTTATTTCATTCATGCATGTATGGAAGAGGTAATATTAGGGTTTTGGAAGGGGTCATTAAGTTGAGAACGAACCCACTTCTTGCTTGGGGTTGCAAGAGGAACAGGCAACGCTACTTTGTGGAGGTTGATCAAGGGGGATGCGGATGGTTAATGCAAGTAGTGTTTACATGCATGATTTAGAAATTAGGTCTTGTCACAAGGACCAGTAGAAAAGTTCGTTGAAATTACAAAGGTGTTCAAAACTCCTCCTTCCTCATTCATTTATAAGTTTCATATAGCCCCTACCTCCTCATGGGAGCTTGTCAAATCAATATTTTTGTGTATTGGATTGTGGAAGCAACAATAGGAATTTATAGATAAAATATTCCATTAATTAAATTCTTGGTTTTGAATAGAGAGCATAATGCTTGTCTTGTCTCCGAACTAAGTTGTGGCTATTACATAAGCGTGCAAGGTAGAGATCAATTAACAAATGGAATAAAATGGGTCAAGTAGCTTTTATTTGTTCAAGATGCTTTGAGTTTTGGATGCTATCAGAACTACAAGATGCAAGCAAGGAAATTGTAGACAATAACACACATGAGGCTAGAATCATCAAAAATGTGGTAGACCCAAAAAAACAACTCCAACTATGGTTTGGTTTGTTGGGAGGGTCTAGAAGATGCGTAGCAAATTTGGTAATCGTTGGGTGGAGTATAGGGATCCAATTGACTTGATATACTATCCATCAAACATGGACATTGGCTTATGCCCAAGGGGTGGACTCTTCATTGGTAACCTAAACGACGTGTGTAGGTCACTGTGAAATAAAACCCCCTATATCCGAGAAGTTTATAGAGAAGAACAAATGTCTACGTACTAATGGCATGCTAGAATATGGACTCATTATTTATACTAAGTTGTTTTTGGTTTAATGTGATAAATGCCTCCAATACACATACAAAATAAGAATCATTTATCAAATAGGCCTTTATTACTTCTAAATCCACTTTCATTTTCCAACGAGAAAGTCATTGAAGGTTTTTTTTCATCCATAACATGTAACTCAACGATTACACCAAACAAACAAAGACAAGAGCACAATAACTTAGCCACAATCCAAAGAGAAAAACTCAAGGAAGCCCATGAGCACTCCAAGAGCCTAAGGTTTGTAAACTAAAAAAATTTGAAAAATGCAAATGCAAACCCTAGTAAGAATGGACAAGGTAGTCATTGAGGACTTTTACCATATGATAACAATGAATGAAAACGTAAATTGGGTCTAAACTAACACATCTAATGTCAAATTTTCTCTAAACCTTAGCCATCTTGGTATGTTTGTGATCCCTCACAAGGGGTCCATCGCTCATGACATGTTCAAACTAATGGGAGTGTGCACATTAAGCCATTGTTTGAGACTTTTGCATACATATTGCACATAGGGGTCCAATGTTGTTTTTCTTCCATTCCAATTAGGTGCCCAAGATATTTGTTTCATAAGAGTGTATGTAGATGTGTGACATTGTAGTGCCCAAAATTTGATTGAATAATTCATTGGACATGTCTTATGTGTCTTGTTATGCCATTGTGTCTAGTCCTTGTGCCACATACAAACTAACATCGATGTAAAATGGGTTGTTATTTGAAGCATTCATGTACGTGGTGCAAGTAACATGTTTGTATAGGATTTCTATGTTGTGTGCCTCTAAAATGGTATTGAAATTTTGGGAACTAGATGTGGATGTTCAACGATATGTTCTAAGGTTTACATGAAGGTTTGACAACAAAGCCATCGGTTTTGCCAATATGGTTATTGTCATCGCTTTGGTAATGGAGATTTTTATGGGATTAGGGTTTATGTGTGTTTAGGATTGTATTGCATTGGGTGTTGTGGTGTTGTGCCTATGTCGTCTCCCCCCTTTCGAATTGGTTTGCCATCTCTTGGCCCCACATGTAGATGGAGAATTTGGCACTCCTCTTTTCTTCACCGCAAAGGGTGTTGACCTCGAGGTTCCAATACTCCAAACCTTGGACAACGAACTAAGTGGGCAGTTATTTAGCTAGCTAAAAGCTCCGACTAGCTAAAGCTATGCAGGAATTCGGTCTCTCAAAACAACACCTAGCTAAAACTAAGTGCCATGATCTAGGCGAGGAAAGTTAGCTAGCTGAAGTTAGTTAATAGCTAGTTGGAATCTGAATGTGATCTCGGTGGAATAATGATGCCATTGCATCCAAACGATCATCTCTTAGACTTGGACTCGTTGAATTAGTGACGTTTTTGAAATTGAGCTTGAGCTTGATTCCTAATAATTCAATAGATGTTGCAAAATCTCCAATTTGGAATACCTTGATTCCATCTCATCTTGAATTGCCAAATGATATTGACGATTCCGAATATAATGAAAATGAAGAACATGATGACGAAGAAGAAGAACATGATGATGAAGATGATGATCTATCATCACTGCTAGTCGAAAGTGAGTGTAAGGTAACTAGAAATATTGATGGATGATTAAATATTCTAACCATATGTGCCAGTGTGTAAGCAAAGGATGATGGGAGCTAGACAACTCATCATCCTTTGCTAGAGTTGATGAGTTAGACTCGAGTTAGACAACTCCAAATGGACAACATGTGCAATGTTTTGTTAGACAGCTCCACATTTAGTGCATTTGAATCAGACCATTCCATATTGAGAACATGTGCACATGAATTAGACAACTCTCGATGAGGTGCACTGGAGTTAGACCACTTCAAATTTGGAAAGATGAATGTTATTCATTGGAGTTAGACAACTGTCAATGAATAGATAGATCTAGTTGGAATTAAACAATTCCAACTAGAAGAATGATATTGAGTTAAAAGATGGAAGAAGGTTCTAGAAGAACCAAAGGTAGAAGATTCATAATAGAACTAAGAGATAGAGCTATGAATAGAATATTTTTACTATATGTGAAAATAGAAGTAAAAGTAGTGCCTTTGGCATAACATGCGACTCGGAGGAGGAGAAAAGAATTTTTTTGTCTCTCTCCTGTGGTCGGGTCGTTGAGCTTAGACAAAGACCTACTTGGTCTACGATTGTAATTTGACGTTACAGGGAAAATAAATTGAGTTTTCAACTCATCGGTTTGATTGATAATTGTTAGTGTGAAAGTTGGTGACAAACTTGTGAGAGGTTTGTTTCAGTGAGGAACCAACTATACGTGTTGATTTTAAGCCTTTCAATTTCCTTGTGCAACAACATGAAAATACAAAGCCAGCCACAAGGAGGTCACTCCATTGTAAAGGTAAACAACCACGTGCGAACACTTTACATGTACAAAATCCTACTTTTTACATAAAGCATCACCAAAATGGGTCAAACTTTTATCAATTATTTTTCATTAGTAGATATACATGGTACCTATTACATAGTAAAAAATGGTAACTAAATTTGATTACTTGTTTCTTTTTTATAAAACATACCGTTTCTAATTAGAATGACGCATAATTGAACTAAACAAATTTACTAAAAGAATGAAGATGAAAAAAAACATATTAAATATATATATATACTATAAATGATTATGTATATGTAGAAAAATATCATAAATTTAAAAAAAAAATTGGCATGTAATATAGGGGTGGCAAACTTTGTTCGCATGTGGTGTTCAACTTGACAATGAAGTGACCTCCCCGTGACGCCAACCAAGAGTAATACAACCAAATATATGTTGTTTGGTTTCGTTTGGATGGATTTCTCTCTGGCTGAAATGAATATGCATGTCACAAAACTTTTTAGCGAGTCGAGCTAAGTGAAAATGAGAGTTCCAGAAAAGTTAGTTAGCTAAAGCTAAAGAAGAATCCTAGGTTCAATGACTTAGCTAGTTAAAGCTAAGTGACAAATAAAGGCCTGGGAAATTTAGCTAGGTGATGCTAGTTGGCCAGTTGTCCAAGGTCTATAATACTCCCACCATGTATGAGGGCATTGTGATTTCTTATGGGTGATGCTGGAAGAAAGTTGCGACATTTTCTCTAGTTGTCACCCCCTCCATACCACGTACAAACTAAAGTGAGTGTAAGGGCCACTCACACACAAGGTTGAAGGCCCATGACCATGGCAATGTAAGAGCTCTCATTGGTTCAAAAAGGCAGAGACCGTCCAAGTTCATTTTACACTAGGAGGTGAAGGCCTAAAGGCCCCCAAAAAAGTTTGTGGATGAAAAATCTATATGGAATCCTACATGGTAGGTTGTGGATAAGGGGTGCATGGTCTGCCAAGATTTGTGTGAGCCCCACCTCCAAGAGGTAGGCCTAACGCAAATTACAGTAGACCATGGCAGTGAAACAAATATCAATGGCTGCCATGATTATTATAATATATTTCCAATAATAATTTTTTTAGGGCAAACTAGTTAATAAGATTCAGATGGCCGTTTCTTTCGAATGTTCAAAAGTCAAAGTTCTTAGAGTTTGTTGTATGTGTGATTGATGTAGACAAATTTTTTTAATGAATTTTTTTTATAATTTTTTTTTCTTCAATGGCATGATTATCACAAGATAGGAATGGTTCAAAAACCCAACAATGGAGCCAAAATTCTCCTTGGCTATCCCGGAATCAACCACAATTTAGATTGCACAAACCATCACTAGGGAGTAGGAATTTCAATAATTTTCAGTTGTTCAATGATGATGATGTAGAAGTGATTGGAATTCAAATGCTGCAAAATATGTAGGGTAGTAGAGATATGAGCATGAGAGGAGAGGTAGACGATACTACTAGGATGAAGTTTATATTGGCAAGAAAAACAGAAACGGAAATCGAATGGAGCACTCAAAAAAAAAAAAAAAAAAAAAAAAAAAAAAAAAGATTCGGAAGGTAAAGAATAAGCCCATATTAAATGGTCAGATTATGAGATCAAAACTTTCATAGCCATTTGCGGTGAGATAGAAGAAGTATTTGCAAAATTTGCAAAAAAAAAAAAGATATGAATTAAAGCATTAGATTCATTGATGTTCATTTCAAAATGATTAATTGAATAAAAAAACAAAATAATAGATACAAATTGGACCAATTAAGCCTTCTTAAAGGCCTTGATCTTTGTTTCTTGCCTTGGGCCCCGCCTCCCTTTCCCCCACTGAGGGCTTGGGCATTTCGGCGGGATCGAAAATTGAACTCAGAATCTCGTGGTTATATGGGGATGCCTTAGAGCTTTTTTTGACCACAATGTTCCTCCCCTCAAGTTGATAAAGTTTCTAGCATATAGTATTTAATCTCATTGTATTGTATTCTGAAAATTCATTGCTATTGTATTATGAAATATATTGGTTGTATGTAAACATGAATAAATGCTTGGATCAAATTACATGCTCGTATAATATCTAATTTGCGCAATTTTGGAAGAACTTGGCTGGCATGTAAGATAAAATATAAAATTACATTGATGTGGTATAAAAATAATAAGTGTTCAAATGAAATTTCAAGTCATAATAAACAAGAGTATCAGTACTATGAGCAGATGGATGTATGGATTGGGCAATGTACAAGTGTATGAAATCAGATACCAACAAATGCTCAAAAAAATGATGACCATCAGAATATGCAAATCAGACAATAAAATTCACCTCCAAGCACTACAAAGGACAAAAAGAAGAAACTTCAAGACAAAATGGAAGGCTTTTTAAAACAAGTAGTTAGTAGTTCTTACAATTTTATTGTATTATTTCACGCAATAAAAATTTTATTGAAAAATATGACAACCATTGTACAAAAGTTGTAATTATTCATTTATATAATAATTAGTATCCATATCTTAAAATTATAGGTTTGAATATTTTTTAAGCTTAATTTGCCACAAATGTTTGGCTATTGCTATATAGCTTCTAGCAATAAATCTTCGTGTTTTTCTTTTTTTGTCAAGAAAATTTCAGTATCTTTGTCAACATTTTCTATTCTTCTTGCATTGTTTTCTATGATACTGTTTTTCTGACCTCGACTATTACTGCTAATTTAGCCTTCAGTTCTTATCATTCTCTCAATAATCTAATATTTATACATCTATTCAATTCTCTTTGTGTTTTTCCTATCCATTTCATATCAAATTTGTCCTTCCGAGTTGTACACATATTGTATACCACAATATATATAGCAACTATATCAATCATATGTCGTAATGGTACATCAGCTTCTCTTATAATGATTTTTCATTTGCTTTTCAAGATTTTGAAAGCACGTCCTACACACATACGAGTATAATTTTAAATGAGAATTTAATTTATTTATAACCTTTCAAACCTTTAGCACATCTTTTGAATGGGCTAAAATCCACGGCCGCATTGGATATGCGCAATTTCCAATCAACTTAAAAAATAAAATTTTGTCTTTAATGCAATGTCTTCCAACTTTTGTTAAATCTAAATAATATCCAATTGTGCATACTTCATGCCCATCCAAATTCATAATCCCAAAAGACACATTTTACATCTAGTATACCTTGCAATAAAGCCAAATGAAAAGACTTTCTGCAATAATATTTTTTTCCCTCCAATTATAGGTGCAAAAATTGGAATGTGAGAGCCATCGATTGCTCCTATAATATGAGGAATTCTATAAAGGGTGTCGCGCACCTCTCCATGAGGAGTGGCCGCGACACCATGGGCACAAGGGGGACCCCGGAGTGACACCCGGGGACTTGTGGCGCCGTTGGTGAGAGGGCCCAAGTGATTCTGTGGGTGAGGGCCCCGGGCGTTGGGAACGCCTCCCACCACGGAGACTAAGAGGCACAAGGGTAAGGCCATGAGCTATGCGTAGCTTATGGCATGTAGATTCTAGAATGCTCAAGAACACCTCAATTGGAGGTGTGAGCTAGGAGTTATGGCAATTTGAGTGGGGCGCTGTCCTGGGATAGCGCCCTGGTACAACAGTGGCCTGGGAGTGGCTCACGGGACTGACAAGGTTTGAACAGGCATAGCTTCCTCAATACTTGCCCAAATGCGGCAAGTGAGGAGTCCATCGGCATCTACGTGAAGCATGGATGAAGATGGAGTGGTTGCTTGTTAGCATCAGAGATCACATAAGGAAGTTATGATGGTCTGAAGAGTAATGCCCCATTGAAGGTGCCAAAGCTTGATTTTCTTAACAAAATCCTTGGGAATCCTTTCCCCAAAGAGAGCTTGTTTCCAATGAAAACTATCATAATTGCCCCCACAAAGCTCATGCATGATGAAAATAGCCCACCTCCATGCTCTTTGGGCTTGGATGTTTTCCCCAAACTTATGCTTAATTGATTCACTTGTGTTGAGAAGGCAAAAAAATACACTACTCGGAGATAGAGGTTGAAGTGATGCGAGCTCACCACTCATTAACCGCGACTGCCTTGTGCCATATGGACCACATAAAAACGGCCTCTTTGCCAAAGCGCGCAAGATCCCAAATTTGTGATGAGTAGAACCAATAGTTCCCTAGGAAATAACCTTGCCACTTGTCCCCTCCTCAAGTTGTGTCCGAAATCATGTTAATAACTGAGTCTCTACCAAGCTTCGTGGTATAGTTAAGAAAGTGAAGACCATCGGCCCAAATCCCATCCGAGCATGGCAATTTTGCCATAGAAGAATGTATTTCCACTTTCTTCTATCTTCTAGTGGTATGAATGATTTTAACATGATGGAAGAAACATGTCATATCGCCTGTTGGTTTCTCCCATTCACTAAGGTATCTAAAATATGTGTCCATTGTAGAACACTTATCTAGAAGAGGCAAAGAAAGGTGATGTTGGTGCACACATGAGGGAGTAAATTCAACCGAGCTTCGAGAACAAAGGCCGGATCCTCTGCGCCTTCAATGTAAAATCCAACCCATTGTCCCATATGAGTAACAAACGAATCATCCTCAAGCCTATGCCTACAAAGGTCTATGATTTTGGTGGTGAGTAAGGAAAGGGGAGTTCGTACATGCCTTTAGCCATTGTTATCCAAGCTTTGTTGATATGACCTCAAACCGTAGACCTAGAGTAGCCTTGGTGTTGCTTACTTGTGAACCAATCCAAGCTGAACCCCAGCTTCTTCCTCTTTGCAAGTTAAATCTAGCCAGTATGTACCTAAGGATAAGCTAGCGGTCGCATTTGCCCAATTCCATTGCCTTCATTGTCCACTTATAGAGATTGATGCTCTTGGCGGCTTCATGTATCAGTGACTTGCCTATAATCAATTCCTACCTACCAGTTTGTACATGTGAATGCACTTGCCCTACTACCGACATGCAAATACATGCTAAACCCTTGCCTTCCAAACCCCACACTGGCACGCACTTGCACTCTTCTCAACAACTTTTACTTAGCAGTTTCCTCTATGGCCCTCCGGTTAAACGTCTCAGGCCATTTTATTTTGTATTCACCATTATAGATTTGGAAATAGGTGCAAGCTAACACAACTGACTAATATTATGAAATCGTCGAGTTTTTGACAAACATATTTTTCTGATTGTCTTCTTGTTCAATGGATTTTGAGGTATGGTGCAAGGGGGGCATTGCATAATTCCAAATAGCAAGTCACACTAAACATCATATGTACACTAAACATGATGTATAGTGTGACTTACTATTTGGAATTACGCAATGCTATATCTATTTTACTGCACACCTCATATGTTACCAACAAATGTGAAATTGGTAATTTGGACATTCTAGAACACTGACAACTTTACTTGGTAGGAAATTATTTCAATAGGAAAAAGATATAGCATTGTGTAAATCCAAATAGGAAGTCACACTAAGGGCCGGTTCACACTATGCCCAAGTCGAGAGGAGAAGCGTCACTTTTCTGGACCAAACTATGTCGAGAGGATAAGCCTTTGGGCTGAAAAAGTATATTAAAATAATCAGATGTCAGATTTTGAATATTTTAATGAAAAAAAGTTCGGCCTCTCAACAAAAGTTTGGGTCGAGCATTTTGCTCGCTCGAGAGGCCGTACTCTTGGCGCCATAAGTTCCTAAAAGCGCTGCCACCTAGGCTCTTTTGGAGGGGACGTCCTTTGGACTTCGGCCTCTAAGCTTAGTGTGAAGGCCAAGAGGATGGACTTTGGACATTTCTGCATTTTCATTGGTCCAAACGCTTCTCCTCTCGAAGTTTGGCCATAGTGTGAACCGGCCCTAAATATCATATTTGGTGTAGTGTACTTAGGGATGTCATTTGTGCAGGGGCCCTGTGCCTCAAGGGGCCGTATAAATCCCATGGAGTTTAGGGTTTGGAACTGCTGCGGCCCATTAAATATACAAAAGGGAATTTCTTTTCCCCTATGACTGGGTCTAGATTCGGTAGCATATCGTCCTTTGTCGTGCCACCATGTCCTATCTATCTCATCAACGGAGGAAACAGGAGCTTTAACGACCAAGCCACAGGGTTCGGCCAATAAGAGGTGGACACATGGCCACCGTTTAGAAGAACTGTATTGAACTATTCTCTTTGATGACCCAAGTAGTTGTCTCAAGGGAATGGAGTCTTTGAGCCGTATGTGACCTGCTTGAATCCCACCCCACCTAGCTTTTTGGAAGCCACATGCACCTAGGATATGGTACATAGCCAACCTATCCAATGAGGAAATAACTCCTATTTGGGCACTAGGATACATGGTGCAAAAACCGTCACTTTGAGTGTCAAGAGCATTCTCTCTTTATTACATGATACGTGTGTGTGTGTGAGAGAGAGATTGTTGCATGCCCTTATGTCAAAGGGACCCCCCATTCCCTCTAGTAGTGTTGGATGGATAAATGCTACAATTTTTCAAAGTGGAAAGTTGTCCAAACCCCTACTCGTCCACTAGATTCTCCCTACACTGAACACGGTAATCTGCATTTCCATACATAACATCGCCTCAATCGGTTACCTCATGAGTACATTAACACTTGACTTTCATTGGCTACACTAAGTGTACACGCATTGAAGTTGCCGCCAAGCCATGATTGGTTTTAGAAATGGCACTTCACCATTATGACGGCGGTCTAGTGCACGGCGAGAGGGTAGTTAACGGGTTATGGTATTTCTACCTTATGTTATTTATGTTAGCAATTGGCAAGGATCGCGATGCGTCGAAGTATGTCTTGTTTGAATACCGTGTGCAACAGTCATAGAGCTTCAAAAATTTCACTGGTAGATGATACAAAACCAACATGGAAACATGGTGTTAAGGTGGTGGACATTCTCGGAATCCATATGTACGGACTTTATAAGATCTCAAGGTGTTGGTATTGGGTGGGGTATTGGCCTAGCAGCATCTACCCTACTTATATGCAATGCTCTCAACCTATGCATGGTGAGTATGGTGCATTTATTTTGGTGTTTGGTGTGGGCTACAATACCTACGCACTTTGACATTGGAATAGGTTTGGGTGCTTTGTAACCTCTTTGTCACATGGGCCCTCCCAGTTATCTAGGTTATGAGGCCTACAAGAATAACACATTTTGAGCACATAGTCCATGCAAGCATAGTTCACCATGAGTGGTTGGTAATGCATTGCCATATTGAGGCATGGGATGACATGCCCATGGTACCCTTCAAAAAAGGAGCCCAACGGTCCACCTTGGGTATATAGACCTAGTTAAGACCACATTCAATGTTTTTTCAACGTTTTAGTGCTTTAATGTTTTCGAAATGCAGAATCTAGTGAGTTAATTTTTTTTTTTTCCCAAGAAGAGCTAGAGATGCTTCAAAATGGAAACTTTTGTGTTAAAATGGTCTTTTGGTGTAACTTGGGTGCATGCATAGGTGGAGGGATTCAAAATTACATCCTCACCCTCCCAAAGTCCATACCAGCAATGTTAAGGTTGGGGCGAACCAACCCATACATTGGTTCCATGGAGGCAAGGGTTTAGGTATCCAACAAAGAACAAGTGTATGGGTTGGTTCGCCCAAATCCAATGCTAACTACACTAAACTTGACATTTGGTGTCACTTATTATTTGGAGTTACACATTCCTATATATACCTATTATTGATGTATATTTTACCGAGTAAAGATGTTAATGCTTTATAATGTCCAAACAACTAATTCAACCTTTGTTGGTGAAAACAAATTTACAGTGTACAATTACACTGTTGCGTAACTCTAAATAGTAAGTGACACTAAATATCATATTTAGTGTACCTATTCTTGTGGGAGTTGATGTAGGCGTCTCTCTTTGGAAAAACCAAAAAATAAATAAAGAAGAAGAAGTGTTGTAGTGTTCCTTACATAAATGTTGTGGGGAACATCAAATACACCCTCACCTTGTTCTTTACCATTGCAAATGTTTAACAAACAAATGGGAATACCAACAACGATTACAATGGAACATTGCAACATTGGTTCATTGTTACAATGTAACACTGAAATACTGCCAATGTTACATTTACTGATGAGGTAGTATTACCGCCTAACATAGTTTATCAGAGAGAAGAAACGTTGACCATGTGATCAACGTGATTGGAATGCCCATTCGACCCACCCTTGGCATTAAACCCTCAGGGCATAATACCAGTGGTGCACGACTACTAACCCCTCTCGGGGTGGGCACTATAGTGACACACTATACTAGTTCCTAGCTAGCCAGTTGTGCCTTGAGGATACCGGACATGGAATCCCCCCAAAGGGCTTTTGAGGTACCCATACAACAAGGTCCAAGGACCCCCCCACCATAGTTGGGTGGACTAAGGTGGTGAGCACCACGCCGGCATGGGGATTAGAACCCACAACCTCCTCATTGGGGGCCATGAACCCTAACCACCAAGCCAAGGCCCATGGTGCCCATAGTTTATCACAATAGTTGTTAATGTATTGCCATTGCAAGGCACGGGATTACATGACCATGGTATCCCTCATGAAAGGAGTCCATTGTTGTCCTAGGTAAATAAACCCGGTAACTACCAAATCCATTAGTGTTACAAATGTATAATATTGTAGAATTTAGAACAATACCAAAGATTTTTTTCTTTTTCGAAAAGGAATGGAAGGTGCTTAGATATGGAAACAACTGTGTGAAAAATGGTACCTCAATGTTCCGTGCGCGCATGTGCGGGCGGAGGGATTTGAACCCACATCCTTTGTAATGCATATTGTGGGGTGGGGGGGCTAACCCGTAAGGGATTTGAGCCCACTTAAAGACACCAACTAACTTGTTAACCGTAGCTCTCTAGCAGTTTGGGCAGAAAATAATTAATTTTAAAGGCGCCTAAATTTGTGGAAAATTAATATCGTTGAGTTTTCCAAATAAAAAAACATTCAAAGAGTGTCTAAAATCACAATAATCTCTCATAGCCATCATAGCAGCATAGTCTCTCACAAAGACCACTTCGTATAACTCTCACAAAAAGCCAATTATGTTGCCAAGCAAAACCCTAATATACAAGTAAAAGACAAACTTTAAGGTAAGGAATGTTAGTTAAGAAAAGTGTTTAGGTTAATCGTAGCCATCATATGAAATTAGCAAAACCATCAATGAGTTATAGAAATGACTTGGATGAATGTATGACTTATTTTAGATTACATTTTGATCTTGCCCAATTTTAGAATATTATATTTCGCGTTGCCTAACTTACTTTTGCACTTTAATTAATTATTAGGCAGAAAGGTGCCCAAGTTGCTAGAGAGCTACAGTTTTGAAGTGATGATAATTCACTCTATCAAACCAACAACAAATTTCTTCCTTTGGGAGTTCAAAGAGCCCAACGGGGACCCGACGATGGGGAGGGACAAGGGCTCTCGCCCTTATCCAACATAAAAGCCCTGAAATAATATGCAACTTAGAGGTTATTATTTGTAGTTGATTTGACATCATACTTAGTTGCAAAGAACTCAAATTAGTTTAGTCTAAGTCAATTTAGATGAATCAACCCACAAACCTATAGGGGGTCAAGTATTTATGTTGGATGGGAGAGAATCACGTTCATATGTGATTATTCTCTCTCTCTCTCTCTCTCTCTCTCTCTCTCACTCACTAACAGAGACTTTTGCCTAGGTAGCAAAAACCAAAATCCCCTTGTTACTTGTCTTCCAAAGGCAAATGAGGCTCATGTCCCTTTGTATGGGACTCAATAGTCAGGGTCAAAGGGGTTCGGAAGCCCTAGCCTCATGTTGTTTTCTTTGGCTTGGGATTCATGGCGTCTATGTAAATTCATATGTTGAGGGTGAAGGAGCTCTAGTAAAAACAAGTCCCCTACAAGGTTGAGGGCCGATTCATTCCAATTCCGACCCCCTACACTAACTATGGGTCTCTAATGTTATTTATCGATATCAAACAACCTAAGAACATCAAATTACACACTATAATATATTGCACTTGGTGTTCACCTTGGAGATGGATGAAGTGAGTTTCCAAGACACCACAAATCTCTAGCCATTTTCTTCCAACCCGCATTGGGAATATCCCGAGGCTTTTGAGGTTCAATAGTGAGACAATACACTAGCTATCCCAATTAGTGAGGGAGGGCTAGGAATGCGTGTTGGAAATTAGTGAAGGTGATAATAAAATTCTCTACACTGTGAAATTAGCATCACCATAGTATCTAGGAAGCATTGCTCATCCTAATAGTATTCATTGAGCATGCTATTAATAGTAACACGAATCATCCCGACAATATTCATTGAGAATAATATTCATCCTGATACTATTCACTAAAAATATTGGCACTATTCAAAATATTCATACGTATATCGGTTCTTCCTATTGTCTACATTTCTTCTCATAAAGGTAAGACGGTGGAAGCTCATGTCAGATGCTAAATATAGAATCAAAACCAACCATAGGGATGAGTATTGTTATGCTTACAAGCATGTGTTTGCATATAATCTTTTGCTATCGCTCTACAAACACCTTAGAACATGCACTAATCACCCTGAATTGTATGGTAAATGACCATGTATTCATGAGCTTAGTGTCACTCAGTAAAAATTTCAGCCCTCGCTAATTTTGAGACTTGGCAAAATAGTGTGTGTTTTGGGAATCAATACCACACCCACTAGCTGGGATAAAGAATGCATTAAAAATGTGGTAGTTTCACGACATGCCACGAGAATCTATCACAAAGTGATCATAATGACACCAACATGTGTCATTCTAGTCACTTTTTGTTAGATTATCGTGTCATGAAACTACCACATTTTGATTAGTGAAAGGAGCCCTTTTAGCAAGCACGCAAAAACACGTTGGTTGTTTTTTATGAGGGGAGACCAGCGGTGTAAGGTGTTGAGGTTAGTGTTTATTGCCGCAAAGAAACCCCTAAATTCCAATCGTGTAGATATCGGAAAAAACATGTTTTCCACATGGTCTTTTTGTTGCATTTATGTAGTGTCCGAGTTTCGAAGATTTTGGATGGGAAAGTGATGAATCATTGCAATCCCCCCCCCCTTTGGGCTTAGAAAGAAGGTCTAGTGGAACTTATGTGCCAAAGTATATGTGTGATGGCCAATATTAAACATGCCTTTATGGGCCTTGACCCACACGAGGTGTTCTACCGTGGGCTAAGCTTACATGTGTCTTAGCCCTACAACGTTCCACGTTCACACACAAGGTTTAAGGGCCGGTTCACATGGGATCCCAAGTCCCAAGTCTCACTCACATCACCAAGTCCCAACCAGAGTTCGGGAAGTTTTTGAAGCCTTTAGTGGCTAATTGCCGGTAGTTGCTACGAAGGGTCGGATTTTTCCCAATTTACATCGGCAACAGCCGGTCTTTTGTAAAATCAATCGGCCAATTGCCTATATTTTCATATTTTCATTGGCCAATATCCAATTAAATGGAATTCATATCGGCACTAATTGTTTAAAAAATGTATGAAATGTTTTTAGAAATCATTTCTTAGTACAAAATCTTGAACAAGTGAAAAGAAAGGCATGTTCAAAACTTTAAATTTGAAGAGTTAATATCCTTGGCAGAAATTGAACCTAGCAATGCCTTCACCGCTTGAAGGCCAAGGGTCCCCCAATTCTTCATAGAAGCAATTGGATTTGGTCATGGAAAGGTTGCATAATTCAAAAGGTTTAAGGTTTAGGGCACTTCCTCAAGTGCATCGTTAGATGCCCCAGACAAATAGCGCTCTGGATGCTTCCGGCTGAAATCCAGTAACTCACAAAAAGAATCGGCTACATTTCCGGGACATTTTCTGGTCCATCGGCTAATTGCCGGAGGATTGAAATTACAATCGGATTGCCATCCGATGGTTGGAAATTTGGACCGGCCATGAGGGGAAATCCATCGGCTGATAATGAACTAGCCGTCGGTTTTCCCCGAACATAGGTCCCAACATGGAGGGCACAAGTCTCAACTTTTTGAGCGGCGAGGAATCATGAAAGTATGGTCTATATTCAGATATTTATTGGTTTATGTAAAGACAATTCCGGGACTTGTGTTGAGAGTTGAGTCTAAGCAATGCCCGGGAAATTTTTGGGCATAGTTGGTACAAATCCTAGTGATTCTAAACTTAACCGGTTACATGTTGGCATCTTCTGGTTTTGCTTTATTCATTTGAGGTGTATTCTATAGGTTCATCTAAAATTATCGGTATTTCTCATGAAGCCTCCAACTTCAACTGGTTCATGTGTAACCAATCGCCAGTTCTCCCCAGACATAGGGTCTAAGGTCGCTGACCCATCCGTGATTAGTTAAGCAATTTAGCAAGTATGTGATTTAGGTGTGAATAGAATAAGGAAAAAAATATCCATGTAAGAGAAATAGAAATAAGAAGGAATTCATATTTTGCATCATTATTTTCTGCAGTAATCTAATTACTAAGAATATTCTAAGTGGGTATTCTCTTTGACTTGTGCTCGTGATATTGGCTACCCTTTTTTCAATCACCAATCAATTACAAAACTAAGAACGTTTGATTCCCATCATCAATAATTGTCACACCTCAATATGCTTGCAATCTAAACCTCGTTGTCAACTTCACCATTCACATTTGACTTAGTTAGATCTCAACCATGACATATCAACATTGATCAACGGCTAATATTGTGTAACATAGAAATAAATTTGCCTTGGCTGTGAATATGGGGTGGTGGCTTGGGGGGGGTAGTCATTGGTTGGAGTAGCAATATACGTGCGAACAAATGATAGGGTATTTTAAAATCATGGGAGCTAAAAATTATAAATCGACTTAAGAGTAATATAGGGTATCAAAAATGGCATTGGACATCTTTAAAGTACTATAGGGTATGGAATAATAGGTACTTTGGAATTATAAGTAATGCAAGCCATTTTTCTATTAACCTAAAGTAGAAATTTACATAATGATAGCATGTGAAAAAAAGAAGAGAATTGAAAGTAATACCCCCCTATAAAATAGTGGTTGTTCGCACCTATATCCTTAACTTTTTAACACACTGCCCCCCCCGAGGGTGGTGGTCGGGAATGGGCCAACCACCTTTGCTTTTTGCTTGACCCAACTCTTAACACAAGTCTCAAATCTCACCTCCAAAAGTGTTGCCATGTAGGCATTCATGTCATGCTTGGGACCGAGGGCTTGGGGTCCCGTGTGAAGTGGCAAGTCTCAACTTTCATGCTCTCAACAGTTGAGATTGCATGGGATTGACCTCAAGTGACTTGGGACCCAGTGTGAACCAACCCTTGAAATCATTTCTTGATTTTGATTTTAGCCAAAAATATCAAATTTGATCATACCCATTTCCAATCAACCCGTTTGTCATATACATTATTCCAATTGCAATGTACATATATGTAAATTGAACCGTGAGGAGACTGAGCTCATAAAAATGACCTAGGTGAGAATACATGCCATGTATATATATCCAACCACCGTTCCCACATACGATTACCTAGAATTGTTGCCGTTAAGTAAGAGTAACAAAACGAGCCTTTCTTTTCACTTCTCTTTGTAATAGGTTGTACACGACATGGATTCAAAGACCATATTAGACATAAATAAGATATCGTTTCAAGAGGTGTCAAGGGTTCACACAAATCCTCACATATCATGTATAAGTACACCCCTAGGACTGTTACGCTTGGGAGTCGTGGCATCTACGTAAACTCATCCATTGTGGATGAAGGTGTCTAATAAATGTATTAATTAAAATATTAAAAAAAAAACAAGATTGACGGTCAATTTATTTCAATTTGACATGCATACAATATTTCATGGTCTTTTACTTTAGTTATCGGGTCAAATCGTGTAAAAATAATCATTTGCAAGTTATAATATAATAAATTATATTTTAACCTTCAAATTGGATGAGTTTATATGTATCCTTAGTTGCAATGTTAATGTTCATGTGGAGACACACTTCAAAACGGAGTTTGATAAGCCAAGGTAAACAAATTTTGGTCTTGACATGTGGATAACTTTGAGGAGCCCGGTTTAAAGATTGATCCCTCTTTTATTGGGTAGAAATGTATGTTTTCAACTCTGATCCAAGATGACAATTACAAGGCTTAAAACCTCCAATTCTGATTGGAGTTGGAAATGGACCATTACACTAAAAACAAAGGGACTAACCTTGAAACCAAACTCCTCGAAATTAGGCACATGTCTTTCTTTCTTTTTGGCACAAATTAAAAAATTCAATTGCAAGAATGGAACCAAAATACCAACATGGGCGAACCAGTGCAACCCGAGTGAAAATCAAGAAATAATGGCCACCTACGGTCTAACTTTCCAAGTGACAACTAAGTTGCTCTGGGTCACAATACGGCCTTTGATCCCCAAGTTGAATCGAATTCGTTAAGAACGTCCTGGCAGGCCTTTTCCAAATCCTTGATCATTAAAAACCAGATCATTCCATTGGCGCCATATAATCTACAGATGACCGTTTCTCAAAAATAAAAAACCATATTTGTCTAAACCGTTTAAGTGTCTTGCACAAGGGTTGATCAAAGAGACATTGCATTGTAGAAAAGGATTTTTGTGGACTCATGTTCCCTCTTTTGGCTGAGACTTTCCAAATGATATTGGCAACATATCGCCAAACTTGTTGAACAAGTGGACACCTATAGAACCTATGTTCCATTGATTCCACCGGTTGCGGGCCGCTCTGATGACAACTTTTGTCAATCTCCGCCGAGACTCTATTGCACCACTCGTTGACCACCACTGCCTTGTGGATGACTGACCAAAGAAAACCGGCTCTTTTTGGTATCTTAGCTTTGTGCCATATCATGTTCCACTTAGGGAAGGTGACAGGAGAAATTTCATTCCGCCAGTTTTGTGAAATCGGCTTCCTAAGGGCCACTTGCTTAATGATCCACTTTCTCCCTTCTTTGGCCAAGTAAGCCAAAAAAAAGAGGGTAACCTCTGGCCACCACCAACGAGCAGGGTCAAAGAAAAGTTGATCAAGTTTCCCAAAAAACAAATTGAATTGAGTTTTATTGCTCCCCCTTGTAAGGCTATCCACCCTAACGCATGCCACCTATCCATCAAAGGCCATAGGTGGTGTTGCATTCTCAATATTAGGTTTAATCTTAGTAAGGGTGAAATATTGCGAACCCATGGTAGATTTGGGGAAAGTACTCATGAACTCAACACTAAACCGAACATGGTCAGGGCTAAATTCCTTGAGGTAGCCAACACTAACAACCCATTCCGGCAATGCATCCTCCGTGATCCTGTAAAGGCCAACCCATTCATGTGAAGTGAGTTGGGTATTTTGTCCGTTGAGCATCCTAACTCGGAAAAATCTTTAGAGTCCAATAAGTTTAAACCAAAAGTTTTGGTAGACCTCTTCCACGGAGAATTTAACTTTGGCAACCTCCCACTTCAGGAAGTCATATCTCCCAGGCCCCCAACTATCCCATAATTACCTCAATCTTTTCGTATACAAGGTAGAAACCCTACTCATGGTAATGCCAAAGTAAAGACCTTGGTATTCCGTGCTCCACTAAAGGCTGAGTTGCAGAATATCCTTTGCAACTAAGGGAGACATGTATGCAACCGTGCTTGCCATCACCTTCCATGATTGAGTAATGCGGTGCCACACTTTAGATGCACCTTTGGTAGAGAAGTTTGGGGAGAACAACCACAAGGAGGAGGGCCCCCTGGATAGTGGTAAGAAGGTTGCAACTACGTAATACGGTACCTTAGGATGATTTGGAGGTTCGACTTGCCATGGAGAAAGGCTTGCGTAATCCATTTGCTCATTAAGGTTTTCATAGCATCCTTTGGAAAAATAAGGCTAAGGCCCCCAACTTTTTTAGGCATTGTGTAGTCATCCTAGCTCGCATGTGCTCTCGTTGTATTCTCTGCTCCAATCCATAAGTAATTGCGGGGCAATGTTTTAATTTTTCCAAGGACTCTCTTAGACCTAGCCCATATTATGATGAAGTACCAAAGGGAGGACATCAAAACATGGTTTACTATAAGGGTTCGTCCTACAAGCGACATGTTCGTGGAACTCCAGTACTTGAGTTTTTTTTTTATTCTATTTACCAATAATTGGTCAACTTCTTTGAGTTCCAATTGTAGTCCAAACAACCTACCTAGAAGTTTCAACAGGTCCATGCTTGCGGCCCTGTGAGGCCAAATCCACCACCCTTAAGCGTCCTAGTCCGGGTGATGGCTTTGAGAATCACACGTATCTCTTACAACCTTGAACCATGTCCAAAAGAACACATATTGTTTCCACTCATTGTGCTTTATTAATGTTAGCCTCTTGGCTTGTGCTAGAGTTGGCCTTCTCAAGAGTCCACCCCGCGGCTTTAGCCACACATGCCCTTAAGGACATTCCCCTCGCTCGTTTAACCTTCACTTCTTTTTTCTTGTCATTACAAGAGTCTTCCACATTCTCCATTAATAATGCAAGTGAGTTATTTTGACCGGGAGCTTCAAGTGTTGAAAAACACTTTACTCAACGGCTAAACACACTCATACAAACCCACACGTAGCACAAACTAGCCTAATGGGTCTAACTACTTAGCCACCCCTAAAATGGTCTAATGTAATCTAGTTTTTTATGTGCTAACACCCACTAATTGGGTGTAGCCTTGCTAACCCCTAGATATCCTAATGGTGGTTTGTTGCTAAGCCTCGCAACTGCAGTTGGCCACGGCCTCAGCTGCCTAAATAACCAGTAATTCCCAGCTGCAGTTGGCCAAGGCCTTCAGCTGCCTAAGGTAAACAGTAATCCCAGCTGCAGTTGGCCACGGCCTCAGCTGCAGTTGGCCACGGCCTCAGCTGCCTAAGTAACCAGTAATTCCCAACTGCAGTTGGCCAAGGCCTTCAGCTGCCTAAGTAAACAGTAATCCCAGCTGCAGTTGGCCACGGCCTCCGTTGCCAAAGTAACCAGTAATCCCAGCTGCAGTTGGCCACGGCCTCAGCTGCCAAGGTAAACAGTAATCCCAGCTGCAGTTGGCCACGGCCTCAGCTGCCAAAGTAACCAATAATCCCAGCTGCAGTTGGCCACGGCCTCAGCTGCCTAAATAACCAGTAATTCCCAGCTGCAGTTGGCCAAGGCCCTCAGCTGCCTAAGTAACCAGTAATTCCCAGCTGCAGTTGGCCAAGGCCTTCAGCTGCCAAAGTAACCAGTAATCCCAGCTGCAGTTGGCCACGGCCTCAGCTGCCTAAATAACCAGTAATTCCCAGTTGCAGTTGGCCAAGGCCCTCAGCTGCCTAAGTAACCAGTAATTCCCAGCTGCAATTGGCCAAGGCCTTCAGCTGCCTAAGGTAAACAATAATCCCAGCTGCAGTTGGCCACGGCCTTCAGCTGCCTAAGGTAAACAATAATCCCAGCTGCAGTTGGCCACGGCCTCAGCTGCCTAAGGTAAACAGTAATCCCAGCTGCAGTTGGCCAAGGCCTTCAGCTGCCTAAGTAACCAGTAATCCCAGCTGCCTCAAATACCCGAATGGGTAACCCACCTACTAGTTGCACCTTAATACAACCCCCTTCAATCACTAACCAAATGTTTTCTAAGTTTCTCTTACTCTTTCCTTTTCTTTGCTCCTAATGAACTAATCTAACACACTAATTCCACTAACTACTAACTAATCGACACGTGCAACCTTAAACTCTAAGAGCTCACTCACTTGGGAGGCATTGAGAGGGAGAGTTTAACTAATTAACTTCACTAAAAACTAATAACCCACACACGTGGCTCAAGCTCTTAAGAGCTTGCTCCCTTGAGAGCGCTTGATGGAGAGAGAGGAAAATGAGAGAGAAACCACCTTAAGTAGCAAAGAGGGAGAGAGGGAGAGAGGGAGAGAGAGGTGAGGATAGGGTGAGAGGATTAGCACCTCCAATCACAATCCTTTAACCCTCTCCTCCAAAGTAGGGACTAATCCCCATCCACCAAGCTTCCTTCTTCCTAATCTAACAAAGTGGATCCAAAAGTGGGCATTTAACCCGCGGAGCTCACCTTGCCTCACCTTACCCTTTACTCACATAATCAAGGCATCCTCTTATTGAATTCAACCTTGAAATAATCACACAACACATTCTAAAGCCTAAACTTAAATCCAAACCACACTTCACTCTTTTTATGTTTTGTGAATAATCATAACACATCAAAGTCAAACTAAAATTGGTTTCGAAGAGTTAATCACCACATGTGGGCACCATTTTGGGCTCACAGGCCCACTTCCACTGGTATTTCTCCACCTATCTTGGCGGTCATCCTTGGCCACACCATTAGGCAACACTCTTATGCCAAATGATCTCCAACCTTGAGGCAATGGAAAACTTGTGTAGAATCCCTACCATGTTGTCGACACTAGTTTCCTCTGCCCTAACTGTAAACAATGTATCGTCAACATATTGTGAACCCAAAGTCGTGTGCCCACATGTGTGTTAACCTTAGAAATCATTAGAACTTAGATCTTGAATTTTATTTATTGTGAAAAAAACATAAAAAGAGTGGGCTTTGGGTTTGTTTGCAATATTAGGCTTTAGGCTTAGGATTAGGCACTAGAGTTTTTAGCTTTGGTAATATTGATGGAGATCAATCATGAGTTAAGTGTTAGGCTTGTAGGTTATTGGTCGGACCTTGTAGGGTGGGTTTAAGGGCACCGAATTGGGATAGGAAGGTGTCCATTCAAGGGTATGGGCACTATTCGCCCTAGAGATTTCCGAGACATCAGACTATTTTCGGTTGGGAGGCTGCATGCCAGCCTCTCTCTCTCGGTTGGTGCTATTTTCTGTTACGGGGAAGCGGAGGTTGGAGCCTCAGGGGCAGAGCCTTGTGGTGTGAATCCACGAAGGCGGCTGGGCCATCTGAGCCCTGGAGGTAGGCTTGTACATTGCGCCACTGAAGTGAGGACAATCAACTTCGGCCAGCAAACACATATCACAACCATCAGTTGGTTCCCTGGTTCACAAGGGTGAGGGATGTGAGCCAAGGTGGGTGATCACTAGGATTCGGCGAACCCCTTCATGAGGTGAAGCCAGCAGCGCCATAGCTGTCAGTCTGAAGTGGCTTGGATCGACGAGGCCAGCCGAGGAAGAAGCATTTTTGAACTGTCTACGGGCATAAAAGTTGTAAGTCATATCCTGTATTCATTTGGTTGATGATGAAGGGTTGGTCGTGTTGGGATTACCCATAATGCGGCAGAGCGAGGGCACTGAAGTATTATGAATGGGTGGAGAGTGCTGGGATAACTCAAAGTGAAGGCAGGAGATAACTAAGATAAATCATTCCGAAGCAAAGGGGTCGAATTAGCAGGGCGGGTTCAATACTTGCTGGACAGGTGATGAATAATCCCATGTTTCCATGGGCGCACATTGAGAAGAATGTGTGCTGCCACACAAAGGAGGTAACTTCAGAAGTGGGTTGAGTCAAGCAAGATGGCAGCCAGAGGCTGGGGGAATCTGAACTCACCACCCTCGATAGGTTGGAGTACATTCGAGAGGCAGCAATTACAATTACCAGCAAGTGAGAGAAGGATGTGGGTGAGTGAAGTCACTGGTGAGGAAGGTTCCAGGCTTCCTGGTCGGGAGATGGGTATCTCACTGCACTGAGACTCTGTGATTCAAGGCAGAGGAAGGCAGTTGGGAGGTGAGAGAAGTCGTAAGGTTGCTGGAGTCTGCAACCAAGCAGACGAGGAGGTATGCTGGACCGAACCGTCTTTGCTGGACATGACGGGGAGTGACGGGTGTTGACAAGCGTTGATGGGTGGAGACGGGTGTTGACTGGATTCCAACAAGGACCGACAGTTGATTAATGGGCAGCTGGTCCGAGCCAAGACTTCAAGCATTTACCTAGGTTCATTAGTAGTGTAGGATTAGGGTAGGACCAACTTAAGTGGCTGCATTGAATTAGATTAGTAGCTCACGGTTATGTGAGCAAAGTAGTTGATGAGTGTGTGGTAAGTGTGATTATCGAATTATGGCTCTGTTAGTTTTGGAAAGAGATTGTGTGTGTTAGGTGATCACAAGGTGCTAGAGTGTTTGTGAACACTGATTACCTTGTGCTCTCTGAATAAAAGTTGTGGGTTTTATAATGGTGGTCAGTGGAATGAGTGTGGCTCAATGATTCCAGTTAGACATAGTACTTAGGTGCATGTTAGCCTTAGTTCCCACCCGGACTAGGACGCATAAAGGGTGAGGGTTTAGGGCTGACACATATTGACTAACAATTTGTGAATTACATTGGGGGAGGCCAATGCCTTTGAGGTTACCGGTTCTCATTTTCTATTCAACTGATGCTTTAAGTGCCTCTACTGTGATGATGAATACATAGAGGGCTAAAGGGCACCCCTGGCGGATTCCTTTATGGAGTTCAAAAGGCTCGGTCGCTTGGTTGTTAATATTGACTTAGACCGTTGAGTCATAAAATAACAATCTAATCATTTTGATGAAGGAGTTTGGGATTCCCAACTTCCCCATAACTTGGAACATAAATGCCCAATCTACTCTACCATATGCTTTGCTAAAGTTGAGTCTAAAGAAGGTAGACTCTTGGCATGACTCTTTTGCCCATTGAATTGATTCATGTGTAAGTAAAATATCGTCTAAAAATGAATCGAAGTGGGAGAAACATAGTTTGGTTGCTATCATTTACCTCCACCAGTAATGGTTGTGATCTTTGTTGTAAGGCTTTGGCAAAGATCTTGTAGGTGGTGTCGAGAAGCGTGATTGATCGCCAGTTGGTTAATCTCGAACAGTCTCCTTCTTTGAAAATAATCGCAATAAGTCCATGTGTTACCCCTTTTGGAAACTTGTCTTGTGCCAAAGATTCATTCACCATTGTTGTGAAGTCTCTGCTCATAAAGCTCTAGTAAGTTTGGAAGAACTCGGTCGTCAACCCATCTGGGCTAGGGTTTTTTCCTTTTGCAAGTGTCTGGACCACTTTGGTGAGTTCCACTTCCGTGAGTGGTGCTTCCAATACCTTCAATGCAGCTTGTCGCAACCCTTGCTAGCCCCCTTAATAATCTTGCCAATTTTCATTTCTAGCAAAGGTTACGAGTGCTAACCCTTCGCATTCCGCCATGCTAATGGTTAGCTCCTCCTACCCCGGACCTTATAGTTCATAGGAGGGGAACCAACCCTCCTACTTTGCTTTCGGGACTCACCCCTTGATCGGTAACCAATTCTTGGATGTGGACTTCCATCCATGGAAGTCCAATCTTATGTTGATCATTGCATTGCCGGAGCAACACTACAACAACCCGAAGCATACTAGGCAACTATGGCCTCAAATTGGGCCAATGCCCATGGAGGCTGTGCCGTTTGGCCTCGGGTGGGTGAGGCCACACCACCTCACCCATATAAGCCTCTAGGACTCTACGCGGGGCCCCTACCCCACCGTCAAGAAACCTCTTGTCTCTCTACCAAGACTTGGGGCCAAGTAGACATTTTCCTTTAGCCGCTGGGCCTAGAAGCCCCCAGCAGCTTCAGACCATCATAACTTCCTTGTATGATGTCTGATGCTAACAAGAAACCACTCCATCTTCATTTGCGCTTCACGTAGATGCCGATGGACTCCTCACTTGTCCCATTCAGGCAAGTATTCACAAAGTTATGGCTGCTTGAACCTTGGCAGTCCCGGGAATCACTCCCAGGCACTGCTGTACCAGGGCGCTGTCCCATGACAGTGCCCACTCAAATTGCCATAACTCCTAGCTCACACCTCTGATTGAGGTGTTCTTGAGCATTCTAGATTCTACACGCCACAAGCTACGCATAGCTCATGGCCTTACCCTCATGCCTCCTAGTCTTTGTGGGTGAGAGGCGTTTCCAACGCCCGGGGCCCTCACCCACACTAGGATCACTCAGGCCCTCTCATCAACGGCGCCACAAGTCCCGGGTTTCACTCCGGGGTCCCCCTTGTGCCCATGGTGTTGCGGGCACTTCTCATGGAGTGGTGCGCGACACAACTAGTGAAAATTTACTTGGTACGTACCTTAGGAGTTCTTCCTCATACTCCCTTCGATTTTCGTTAAGGGTCGGGCGTGCATATAGTCTAGAGTAGAAATAGTTGCAAACTTTTGCAAAGTCCGCACTCGAGGATACAACAATGTCATCTTCATCATAGAATTATGTAATAAGTCCTCCCAGGATTTATTCAACATGTTTATTCATTATGTCCCAGGATTGCGTCCATCGGGTTCGAGACCAGATTCTTTGTCCATCTTCTTTCCTATCCGCTAAGTGTTCTAGTTGAGCCCTAAGCTCCTTAATATGGGCATTTGCTGCTTCCTTGGTCGTATCATATTGCATAATAATTTGCCAAAATGCAAGACATTTCCATAGTTTAGTCTCTTCCAATCTAGATTCGGTTGCTTTTGCTAGAAAATTTTGTTTGTAGTACCTCACTGTTTTCCCCAAGTTAGTGAAGAACGATAATTTATATATATTTATATATATTATTATTATTTTAATTTTAATTTTAATTTTTTTTGGGGGGGGGGCAAAGGCTTTTGATATTGCTTTAATCGGATCCTTGGCCTCTTGAAGAAATCTAGCATTGGCTTTCCATGAGGAACCACTTGAGGCACTATTGCTAAGATTCATTCGAAAGGAGATTGGATGGTGGTCGGAGAACGTTGAATCACCCAAGATTTTATAGTGCATAATATGAGAAGATGGGTTTTGAATAGAGTTGGAAAAGGAGTAGAATATGTCCAGTCTAGCAAGAATCCTAGTACCGTCCTCCCTGAGGTTGTCCGATGAGTATACATGAGCATCGTCTGGGGAGGGCGAACCGACAAGTACACTGGTACCTTTTCGGATGATTGCAGTGGATGGTGCCATCCAATTCTCATCCACTTCCCAACCCAAGTGGACTTAACCATGGTTAAGAGTTGGAGTAGACAAAACACTCTAGCTTTTTTTGGCATGTGTTAAAATAACTATATTGGAGCATATCTTTTTGGCTCCACTTGCCATGATGCCGACTTTTATTATTATAGCTTAAAAGTAGGAAGGAATGCCACATGACAACTAAAATTAGTCTATATTGAAAAAAACTTAAATGGATTAGGGTTTGGAATTTCAAAATGGGTGGTGTCCATGCCTCTAATTGAAGATATGTTAATGTGCTCATCTTTTATAGTGTGGGGATCCTAGATACTAAATCCTTAGAGTTTAGGGGTACATATAAGAATGAGAAGCTCTACATTTCAATTGCAAATGGGATTGTCAATTGTAGCTTCATTCAAGCTTTTCACAAGGTATGCTTCACTAATTACAACTTTGAAATTCTAATTATTTCTTCATTTGTATTAACATGTAGTTTGTGATGTATTTGTGGGTGCATGATGGGTATTGCAACTAATTCGAGAAAATAAGTCAGATAGCAATACCCATCGCAAACCAAACAGTGATACAATTCCATTTTTTCCTTGGTTTAACAGTGATACAATTCCAATTCTTCCCTGGTTCGTGATGGATATTGCACCAACCAAAATTCATGATGTATCATTTCGGTGCGTGATGGGTATTGAATCTAATTTGAGAAAATAAATCAAATATACAATACCCATCACATACCAAACAGTGATACAATTCCATTTTTTTCTTTGGTTTGACAGTGATACAATTCCAAATCTTCCCTGGTTCGTGATGGATATTGCACCAACCAAAATTTATGATGTATCATTTCGGTGCGTGATGGGTATTGAATCTAATTTGAGAAAATAAATCAAATATACAATACCCATCACATACCAAACAGTGATACAATTCCATTTTTTTCTTTGGTTTGACAGTGATACAATTCCAAATCTTCCCTGGTTCGTGATGGATATTGCACCAACCAAAATTTATGATGTATCATTTCGGTGCGTGATGGGTATTGAATCTAATTTGAGAAAATAAATAAAATATACAATACCCATCGCATACCAAACAGTGATACAATTCCCACTTGATACAATTCAATCCATTATGAATTCAAAATTACGTAGGGATGGGTCTTGAACTTGTCATTTTATTATTTTGCGGGATTTTCATTCTTTACTTACACAAGATATATCTTTATTTGTATATTCATGCGTAATGGGTTTAGGCTTACGTAATTATTTTATTGTATGTAGGGGCCAACATGCCAAGGAAGCCGAAACCTTCTATCACTGCACAACAACCCAAACTAGGGCCAATATCTTTTCAAGATATTCAATGGACAGCAAAGACAAGGAAAGGATTTGGCAAGACATTAACCATCATGGCGGCATATCTTCCTTTGGATAGAATTGAAGACTTCATAGCTGGCCAGACATGTGCAGATGGCTCTACTGTTGAATGGATTGTTGCTGCCAGGGTTCGTGGAGTACCAGTGGGAAGACCTCAAATTGATTCATACATTGAGCATGTTCACTATCAATGTGCATTTGGACCGAAAGATTACACGGGAGATCCTCAACACCCTCACTCAAAAAAACGTGGATGCATTGCTAAGTTTTCCATCAAACAACTTCTTTTGTTTCCAGATATAGTTGAAGTTGCCTACTACCATGTTGACCATACAAGGGAAGATGGATCACCTGCCCATGGATTGGAGGACAAGCTCTCAATAGGGAGGAAGTCGGCTTACCAACCCCGGATGTCAAAAGAATTGAAGACATGGGTGAAAACACAATTGGGTAAGGGGTTCACTGCTAAACAAGTTTACGAAGAGCACAGACAGAATTGGATTAAACGGAGGAAGATGAAATGCCCAGACGTGCGTGATGACTTTGTTCAGCTTAAGGATATTGCTTACTATGAGAGTAGATTGAAGATGGGCGTATGACGCCGCCATCATAATGACTTTGATAGTGTGAAGATGTGGGCTTTAGAGCACCCAGATGACGTTTTCATTTGGCACGAAAAAGATGATGTCATAGATTTGCCTTTCATTTTAGGTATACAAACACCATGGCAAAAAGAGATCATGCTCAGGTATGGACATAATGGTGCCATTGCAATGGACGCAACTTTTGGGACCAATGTATCGAAGTATCCATTATTTTCATTGTTAGTATTTGATGACTGGAGGAATGGTATTCCCGTGGCTTGGGTTCTCACAAGCCGAATGACAGAAGAAGATCTAGTCATGTGGTTGGAGCCACTACGAAGGCACCTCCAACAACATAAGGAGGATTTTCTTCCCTCATGCTTCATTGTTGATGATGCAGACTACCAAAGGAATTCAATTAAGCGAGCGTGGCCTGAAGACGAGGTTCCCATCTACTTATGTTCTTTTCATGTTTTAAGGAATTGGAAAAACCATATTTGGACAAAAGTACCTAATTTGGGTACTTTGAGGGACCTTGTTTACAAACAACTGCATTCTTTCATGTACCTTCCTATTGAGTACAAAGAGAGCGAAGAAGATTTTTTGAAGCGTGCTCGCACAATTAGGGAAGGTTTATTCAACTTTCTATATGTGGAGAAAATGGAACAGTTTATCAATGTACACTACGACCATCAAAGTGAGTATTTATTGCTACTCTATTTTAATTTTTTGTTAATTTTATGATGTATTTTATAGCATTCTATCATATTCTTTATCAAAATATTATTTCATTTAAATATTATTATAATATTTGATAATCTTTCCTAATTCATGTCTTTTTATAATTTATATTTTGTAGATATGTATCTTGTGGGCCACCGTCGGAATCCGCATTCAAACCAAGATACACAAGCAAGTATTGAGTCTTACCATGCAGCTCTGAAACGTTGGATGAAGATTGACAACCATCAACTTCGAGGTCGTCGAATGGATTTTTTGGTGTGGCGTTTGACTACTCCTGTAGTTACACACTACATGTACAATCACGGGAGGAAATTGAATGGGTTTGTTCTCAACAAGCGGGTAGAGAAGATCGTAGCTAGTGGCATTATTAAAGCAAAGACCATTCCGTTGGAGGACATCCGTCGCCATGAAACAATTTTGGGTGGATGGCAGGTACAATCACAAACCGCTCCAGGTCGTTGGTACGATATTGTTGAACCCTACACCTCGTATGCTTCGTGCTCTTGTGAGTGGTGTATTAGAGGGAATATGTGTAAACACCAACTTGCCGTCATTAAGGCATCCACTGATATTCCATGGGGTGTTATGTTAGAATTTCTTGGTACTTATTATGGATCCCTTCGAGGTGGACTTGGAACTATGTTTGAATTGAGTATACCAATAGGTCCATTTGAAAACGGTCATATACGTGATTGTCAAGATAACATAGACAACAGTGATGATTTTATGGAAGACAAAGAAGATGATATAGAAGATATCACAAATATTGGTGGAGATACACATTGTACTCCTATGGAACCTTTAAGACAAACTCAACCATCCATTGAAGGATGTCTTTTGGCTATTCAAAAATTACAAGAGGATGCTAGAGAAGAAGCCGAAGGAGGTGGTATTCTACTTGTACAATACTTGCAAGCAATGATGACCAAGACTGTTACAGATCTTAAGCGAATTCGGGGACAAATTGAAGCTGACAATTTACACCCTCAATCGGTCTTTCAGGTAGTGGACGATGGTTTAGGAAATTCCATTGTACGGAAAAAAGATTTTCGTGAGCAAGCAATGCTCGCGATGTCTTCTCAAAGGAAGAGAAACCGTAGTTCTTTAGATGTATAGGATGTTTTTGTTCTATGACAAAATGTGAATCAACATTGATATAAATTTTTAGCTTATTTTGGTTCACTATGGGCATGCCCTTCTCCTTTTAGTTTAATATTCTTTGCTTATCCTTCTTGTTCCTTCTTACATTTTGTATTTTATGGATATTTTTTCCATCTATTCTTGCTCCATATCCATTATATTCAAATAAGGGCCTTTCATTGATAGTAACCAAGGGTTGTAAGAAAAAATGATTTCCTTGTTGCAGAGCTATGACAAAGAATAATCCACATCGCTTTAAAAAATATCATACTACATGATATAATGTAAAGATGATGGTACTTGTCATTTTGTTAAGATAGTCTTTGTTACATGATATAATGTTAAAGATGATGGTCCTTGTCATTTTGTTCTTTGATACAATCAATCTTACTTTTGGAGACTTAGTGTGGAGCAAAGCAAAATTGCCATTTGTAATTCAATCAATGGAACTATATAAAAAGATATTGGTCGTGGCCCTTAATTAAGCTTAAGATAGATGTACTAGTTTTTGTTGCACTAAGAAGAATACACCATTTATGGTATTTAGTGTCACATGCCTAATAGTGTCACATATTATCAATGAAATGCATAACAAACTTTGATTTAAGCAATATCCATCATAAACCAGGAAATGAAATAAAATTATATCACTGTCTTGTTCGTAAAGGATATTGCATGTTTGTCTTACTTTTCAAAAATAAATGCAATACCCATCATCAACCGGATTTTTTAGGAATTCTATCACTGTTTTATTCGCGATGGGTATTGCATCTTTGTCTTACTTTTCAGAAATAAATGCAATACCCATCATCAACCGGATTTTTTAGGAATTCTATCACTGTTTTGTTCGCGATGGGTATTGTATCTTTGACTTATTTTTCAAAAATAAAGGCAATACCCATCATCAACCGGGATTTTTTTAGGAATTCTATCACTGTTTTGTTCGCGATGGGTATTGCTTATTTGACTTATTTTTCAAAAGTAGAGGCAACGCCTATCACCAAACGGATTTTTTCGGAATTGTATCACTGTCTTATTTACGATGGGTATTGCATATTGGGTTTAGGGTTGAAAACTATAAGCAAGACTCATTATAAATCGAAAACAATTTGAAATTGTATCACTATTTGATACACGACGAGTATTGCAAAAAATTTAAAATGTTTAGTTAAACAAGTTTATATGAAAGTATACATTACAAAAACAATTCATTGATTGAAAAAAAAAAATTACATATGAAAGGTAATATATGGAAGAATGCTAAATTCTAAATCCTCATATTGACAAAAAGTATAAAAACTCTTTCATAATCACTCAAAAAAATGTGATTATGAAGAACTTACACACATTTGGATTCCTATGAATATCTCTACATCATTATTCATTGTCATTTTCTTCATCTTCATTGTCTTCATCGTTCTCCTCTCGTTCTTCTTTTTCTTTTTCTTCGTCTTCCACTTCTTCGTCTTCCACTTCTTCGTCTTCCACTTCTTTGTCTTCCACTTCTTCTTCTTCCACTTCTTCTTCTACAATCTCCTCCTCTTCAATATTATTTAGCGAATTGGATTTGTAAGTCTCACACGCTACCTCTATCCTTTCCATCGTAGTGATATTCTCCATTTCATAAATCTTCTTGTGAAGATTTATGTATTGAAAAATCCACTTCTCTTTTCCTAACATACCCCTATTAGCAAAAAAAATTCAAACATTAGATACAAAAAACAAAAAACAAATTGAAATGTAAACATTGAAGACCAATAAGAAACAAAACGTTACGAAGTGATAATTATGAATAAAAAAAATAACTCAAATAAATATAGAGATACTTACATGTTTGAGGAAAATTTAGTACGATGCCATATCAAAATTGGAGTCACAAATTCTTTTCTTGCATTTTTATTTTGCTCCCAATCCTTCGGTAGAAATGAAGTCCTCATTGCCTTGGTAACTCTCTTGTTAGTAGAAGAACAAGTACGAACTAAAGTAGCCAAAACTTGAGAATTGTGTAATTTCTCAAATTTGGTCACATCAATCACACCTTTACCCAAAGACGTGATTCCCAAAAGCTCTTCAAGCTTTTGAGACTTTTGAATAAGAGTTAAGAGTGTAGGACAAGAACCAATGTGGTTGTTGTCAATGTTTTTTGCTTCCAATTTCTCCCACATTGCCTTCGCTCTTGCCTCCCATTGCTTGGATTTTTTCCAAAATTCTTTTCTCGCCCGCTTTAGAGAATTTGACATAACTTTGAAATTCATCTCCTTTGCATTGACCACCCTTGACATTTTTTTTGCACCGTTCTTGCTCGTTGTTGCAACTTTCGGCCCCGGCTTGATTTTAGAAAGTATCATGAGATGGGCTTTCCTCATGTGATCATTCAAATGAAATCGGTGCTTGAACGGACCATATGGGCACTTCTTTCCTCTTGCCCTTACAAGACAATAGAAAGGCGCTTCATCATTAACAACTTGCATCCAATCTTCTTTCTCAACGGCCTCCTCCAAAGTAATCTCTTCGAAAGATGACTCTTCTAAAGTTGCCTCCTCCAAGGTTGCCTCCGTTAGTACCAAATCTCCATTTTGACATGTCTCCTTCGCCATGACTAGACATTTCAAATATAAAACAAATTAGTTCAAGCTAATCTCATTGATAAAAAAAAAGCAAGCACATGTCTCACACAATCAAATTCGCTCAACCCACTTTGAGAGTGAAAGAAGGCTCATCTCTTCAAGCTTTCAACCTCTCTAGTGTAAAGGTGGCCAAAGACTAAGTTACAAGTACTGACAGATGCTCTCTCACTCTCGATTATATATCTTAAACTACTTCTCTATCTTGTGCTCTACGCAAACTTGCACCTCAGGTGAGACAACCTTAACTGCTAGTACCACTCAAAATATGCTACCATTATGCGTTACAAGCTTGTATGATCAGAAAAATTGGGACTTCATAAAGAGGACACAGATTTCAGTCCTCGGGCTTTCAACAAGCAAACAAGTGGCTAAAGAATTTCCTTCCATCTAGCTTCGTTCTCCACATGATCATTCCTACAGTAATGAGGGTTAGAAGTTTAGAACCCTAATTGAACTAAATTAGTGGTGATTACCTTCCCTGATGCCCAACACATCAGAGGTTAGTGGTGCACTCTCCCCAGCTGTGCACTCTCCCCAACATCCAAAACTAACCATCTTGTGGGAATTGCATGGTTCATATCCTAGGAGAAGTGGGCTAGTCAGAAAAAGTAACCGTATGAGACCCATCTATGTACCTTGCTTCGTGAAGCCTATGGTGAAGGATATGGTAATGTCGATTTACACATGTAGTTACATTTAATGTTTGTGAAGAATTTCAGAGCTTGCAGAAATCAGAAAATCCTAGAAAATGACTCTTAAGTGGGCAAAGTAATGCCCTTGCTACTGAAAAATTTGCTCATGAAAGAGTATAAGTAGCTGACCTGAATGTTCCAAGACGGGTTGTGGTGTAAGTAGCTTGTCTTAACAACCCTGCAGACAATCCCTGCAATTCACAATAGAATCCCTTAATAACTTTCAGTCAATCTGAGATAATTGCACAAAGCAATATCGAGTTTCAACAGAACCCAACAAAAGAAAACATCATAGAAGGAATCTGTCAAACATGTTTAAGACACTATTGTACAAAAAAAATGACCTTGTAGAGCCCACCAAAACCATCATTTGCAATGACATTTTTGGCTGCCACCATAGCACTGCCCAGAAAGTTACAAGCTTGTATGATCAGAGAACTTGGGACTTCATAAAGAGGACACAGATTCATAAAGGGGTCGCGCACACATTGACTGCCCTGAACCCTTTCCTAACATCCATGTTCGGGACCCTGGTCCAAAAGTTATCATCAGGAGGCAGAAGAAGCATCCCACTTGATACATGGTTCTTCATAATTCGGCACTATCCTTTTCCTCCCTCCCTGAATATGATTCTGCACTATCAACCGGGTGTATAGTATGAATTGCAGAACGCCTTTGAAATCGCGGTGATCGGGAGATTGAGTAACGTGCGGTTACACGATTGACTGCCCTCCGCAAGAGAGATAATTTTTGTTTATTCCAATTTTTGTGGATGGATTTGCACATGTACATCAATCGATCAAGACGTTTCAACAGTCAATAGGATACCAGCATCAAACAGCTGAACTCCTCTTTGGTCATAATGTGTTCACGAAAGTGTTCCTCACGGTTTTTTCCTGCAACAATGCGCTTACCAAGAAATACTCTTACCATGAATTTGCTCAACTTGATTCAGTATAATGGTCATCTTGTCGTGTGTTCTGGCCACTTTCACAGCGTTGTCATGCTAATTTTAAAGTGAAGTCTATGTGTACTTTAGTGAAGGCATGCCCAAGAGTTCCTCCAATCATAAGACCTTTATCACCATCCTTACTGATAAATCTTGGCAGTACAGTTCTCAGGGTTTACTACATAATGAGTACTTTGCAATGAACAAATGAGAGAGATAAAGCTACAAATCTTCAGAGGTGTTTGCTCTAGACCCTAAACCATGAAGCATACCTTAACAGGCCATCCTCATGTCCTGTTACATTGAAAATTTCCAAATTCGCATCATAACTCGACTGCACCACTATGGAAGCTTGTACAATGCAAGTCAAAGGATGGTTCCGGTGCTGTGAATCAGGATAAAAGGCTATCAGATTATTAACTGACTTGTGGAGATTACGTATTTGCTCAATATCAGGGTTGATTATGCCATTTGTAAACTGTGGCCCCAAATGCTCTGCTTAATCTTTAATATCATCTGGTTCCTCCTGTTTACAAAACTGCAATCTAAGGAGCTGCCAAAATCCGAGGAGGAGGAGGAAGAATAGCTGCCAGATCGAACACAAGATAAGGAGCACCGAGGAGGAGGAGGAAGGTGACGACGGTTGCCAAACCCCAGCCTTCCTAAACCATCCTTACTGATAAATCTTGGCAGTACAGTTCTCAGGGTTTACTACATAATGAGTACTTTGCAATGAACAAATGAGAGAGATAAAGCTACAAATCTTCAAAGGTGTTTGCTCAATAGCAAAAACCATGAAGCATAACTAAACATGCCATCCTCATGTCCTGTTACATTGAAAATTTCCAAATTCGCATCATAACTTGACTGCACCACAATGGAAGCTTGTACAATGCAAGTCAAAGGATGGTTCCGGTGCTGTGAATCAGGATAAAAGGCTATCAGATTAGTAACTGGCTTGTGGAGATTATGTATTTGCTCAATATCAGGGTTTAGGGTATCAGTTTGCTTAATCTTTAATATCATCTGGTTCCTCCTGTTTACAAAACTGCAATCCAAGGAGCACCGAGGAGGAGGAGGAAGGTGACGACGGTTGCCAAACCCCAGCCTTCCTAAACCCTAAACCCATGACACAGCAGAAGCAAGCAGTGGAGAGAATACCTTGGTGAGAGCGAGGAGAAGCGAGCAGGAGCGGGCGGAGCAAGAGCGGGAGGAGCAAGAGCGGGCGGAGCAGGTGTCAGAAGGGCCCACCCTGACCACAATTAACCACTTCAAGTGGTTAACCTATTTTGGATGAGGGGGGCTTGGATGACGAGGCATGGATGGAAGTGTAAGGTACGAGTGTACATGTTAGTTCGCCCCAGCCAGCATCGTCTCTACTAAAGTAGTCCTCAATATTGTATTTGTTTTCAATGTTTGCCCACGCTACCTCCTCTTTTAACCCCATGAGTTGACTACATGATGACATGGACCTATCATCGGGCTCTCTACCATACTAAAGTCAGATGTCATAATCCACTTGCAGTCCGTTGGAAGATATTGGACTATTTCATTCCACATGGCGCATCTTTCTCCCATCACATTTGATGCATAGACATTAAAAATGCCAAAATGTCCACCCTCTGGTCCTCTAAGTCTGATCCATTGTATTCTATTGCCAGCTAGGGTTCCTTTATCCAAAACCAGGGATTGCATTCTTGGGTGGAGGCATAAAGTGATGCCTCCTCTTCCTACTCAAATCTTCATATCTTCGACATCATTACTTGGGTTAGCTTCGAGGGACCAAAAGCTGTCATTTCTCTAGAGTATCCAAAAATTCCTATCTACCTTTTTCCCTCTAACATTATGTTCTTGCAGACAAAAGACATCCACTTTTGGGGAGAGGTTGTTTATGTAGACTCTGATGATCCCCACTTCTTCTTTTTATCATTATTTATGCCACGTACATTGATGAACAATAGGTGTAATTAGGCACATGTGAAGGTCGATAGTCTTTTACATTGGCTTACCAAACTTTATTTCGAAACTGACGTTTTCAAACGTGTGTGTTCCTCTCTTTCAAACGATTCTAGTGTGGAGTCAAAAATAGTGATAAATGTTAATAAATTAGTGTGGGGCAACCTACTTCCACGTATTAAGTGTTGAAAATACACTAAAGCCGACCGTGGCCTATGTGGCTAGGGCAAGAAACACGTATGGGTCCCCATGAAAAGGGCAAGAGGTACACTTCTGGGATGACCTCTTTCGGGAGAGTACTTTCCATCCAATCACATGCCAACCAACCCTCAACCAATCGCAAAGAGTGCCCATTACTTGTCCTTGCAACAATTGTCATTTAAATTATTTATTTAGGGCCGGTTCACATGGGGTTCCAAGTTCCAAGTCTCAACATGCAGGCCAAGTCCCAACTTTTTAGCCTCATGAAATCATTAGAATATGATTCATTATCATCAAGTCGGATCTTGATTGTCTTATTCACGGGACTTGTGTTGGGAGCTAGGTCTAGCTTTTTGCTCGACCCAACTCTTAACATGAGTTCCCAGCCTCACCTTCAAAAAGTGTTGTTGTGTAGGCATCCATGTCATACTTGGAACCTAGGCTCAGAGCGATCACACCCCCTTACATAACCACGTGCAATAAAAGTTTGCTACCCTATATTATATGACATAGATAATTTTAAAGATTATGATGTTTTTTTTTCTACACATGCGTAACCATGGATAATATATTTTGTATATATGTTTGTGAAATTTGTAGGCATCTACATTTGTGTAGTAATTGTTTTAGTTCAATTCTGCGTCATTCTAGTTAGAAACGGTATGTTTTATAATAAAAATAAATAAATCATCAAATTTTGTTATTATTTTTTACTATGTAATAGATATTATGTATATTTACTCATGAAAAAAAATTGATAAGCTTTTGACCCATCTTGGTGATGCTTTATGTAAAAATAAAAATAATAAAAATAATTTTTTTTGTTATTGCACGTGGTGTTCAACTTGACAATGAAGTGCGCCCCCCAGGGACCTAGGACTTGGGACCCTGTGTGAAATGATAAGTCCAAACTTGCATGCTCTTAATGGCTAAGATTGCATGGATTGACCTCAAGTGACTTGGGACTTAGGACTTGGGACTCGTGTGAACCAACCCTTATATACCAAGGGCAAATTAGCCACATGTAAAGGAGAATCATAGGGCATAGCACTCTTCCAACCAACCACTTGTTGATTTATAATAAACATATGGTACATGAAATTGATTAACCGTAGACTTTTAAAGTAATTAAAATGTACTACAAAATTTGCACAATTAGAAGATTACCTAATTGAATGGGTCATTTGATTGCTTGTGAGTAAGATAATACCCCCCAAATAATTATACCCTCGCCACACATGATTATTAAAAGTCACACGAAGTGTCAACCCCGTAAACTCACATCAACCCAATGAATTGAACTACTTCATTCCTTGCCCACACACTCGGGCAAAGAGTGCATGCATAGAGTAGTCTTTGACTTCAATAAAGCATGGTGTGGCTCATACCACATCGGTGTTACAAAATGACCATACCGCTTCTCAATGGCACATTGCAATATTGGCCCCCACATCTGCCAAAATATGTTGGGCAATGCAAGCCAATACATGGACTTTGTACAAGGATGCAAGCACAATGAAGTGAATAGCTCTGATTCATGCATATATAGGCTTCAATGAAAATAATTCAAAACTATATACTAACATTGAATTTAGTGAAACAAAATCATAGACATTTAAAAAAAATTACAAAGCCAAGCAATTTATGTTAACAAAATGATGTTTAAAATGCTACCTATTTAAAAGATGGTGCAAGTGGTGTCCAAGTGGTGATATTGAACAAGTAGTTGTGTGAAATTTGTCTGAGATACATTAAAATTACTTCAAATTGATGATTTCTACAAAATCGATTGATGATAACCTAGAGTTTATAATGAATTCAATGAATAAGAAAAATAAATTCAAGCTCAAAATATTTAAGGTCGTGAAATTCACATCCAAAACCAAATTCAATCATTTGCTTATGAGCATTACTTTTAGTGCTATGTTGTGAAGATCTCATCTTGGTATTCTATGTTGAGTACTTAACACAACAATAGAGGGCATCATGGGAAAACATCAAATTTCAACAACTTTTTGCTACTTCTTTTAGACATTTGACCATTAAAACTATGGTTTTAGGATACTGGAGCACTTTTTTCGGTCTAATTTATCACGCTTGCACCCACAATGCCAAAGTCCGAACTAACAAACATGGCACCCCTAATCCAACATACAAAGGCTTGAAGAAGGAATTTCATTACACCAACAATGTGGAGCATGGGTTTTGGTTTTGCCTTGACAACATCAAGCATTTTGTGAGTGGTAGCAAAATGAAATATGTTTTGAACTAGCCTATAGTACCCGATACATGGCCAATGAAGATAGAAACCGATCTTTTGAGGGAGGAGGCATTGGTGCTTGAGGATGCCAAGTTCCAACTCTAGTAGAGGGAGGCACTTTCACCAAGTTGAACATTTTCAACAACATTGACACTCTCCATCCCTTGGCCACATTTTCGTGTACCTCCAAACCCAGACTCCCACCCAACTTCCATATTTTCAAAGCAATGCATCAGAATCTAGTAGCACCAACGGCGGATCATAAAAACAAATGGGAAGGCAATAGACTCATGGACGGAGACTATGTTGTTGGAGTCACTCCACTCCACTCCATATCCAAAATTTGGAGTGACTGTCAACATCGTGTCAATGAAGAATAACTCCTACCATGTTACAATCGGTGATATGAAAGGATTGCACATGTGTTGACTTAACCAATAGTCAACTCAATTGTTGGGAAAGAAAATGAAATTGATTTAGAGAATTGTTAAATCGACCACACACTAGTTAAATTGACCATATTCGATATGTAAGGGTGCCATGAAAATTCAAATTTTGACAAGTCATGTGACTGGGCGACGCATCTTTGTGGTCATTTTAACAATCTATGTGGTCGATTAAACAATTCCCTCGATGTATTGCAAACACCATCATTATGTGTTCAAATATCTATGTAAGGTGGATTACGACAACATCAAGTTCATTCACGTTCCAACATATACTTACAACAAGTTTGTGTGACTTCTTGAGGTTGCAATGTTGTTGAACACAAGTAGTTTTCATACAAATGTTTCAGAATGTCAGTTTATGACATTTAATGTTGCCAATCTACTTTGATTGCACACAACAATGTTATGGATTATTATAATAAAATCTAGCATTCGACTAACAAATTTTCCAGCACCTATCGTAATCGGTGCACTTCATTTGTGACTTTGCATAATGAACTTGCTATCATTTGAATAAGATCAAAAAATACACTACAAAATTCATAGTATGATCCCTATACCTATGGGAATTTACTATATTTAGACTCATCACTGGCATGTTGCTACTCACCACTCATTGCTCATGCCTTAGCTCCCCTTCCCCCTCCCCAATACACGCAACCAACCAATGGCAATCCTCAAACCACTAACAAGGCCCCGGAACCACCCTACTTCTAGAAGATCTTCCAATTCCACGTAATAACAAGCCTATTCCATTGACAAAGGGTCCCACATGCTCCCCAAGATTGGTCTTTCAAGATGGAGCTACTTCGGATTAGCTTAAAAACATGTTCCCACACTCCCTACATATTGCATTTGACCCAAACATTACGAGCCCACCCACACTTACTGGTGCGGGCCATTAGTGAATGCTTCTTATCATCACTGGTTACATCCAATGGCTCTCACTGGCTAAACCAACTCTAAAAATGACCCCTGATGATAAGTGTCGTTCTCTACTTGCCCCGACTAGTAAGTGTGGGCATGCTATAAGCTACTTGACCTTGGTGGCATGCCATTGAGTTTGGTTGAACATTGTGTTCAATCCATATGGTAAAGCCTTTGAGGAGATGTTAGGTTTGTCTTCAAGTGTTAATTTCCTAGAGGTCATTTGCTTCTAGTGAAATTTCCACAGTTTTCTCACCTTACCCCCACTTACTCCAACAAAATCTTGATGGTCCAAGACCATGCCCTCCTAGTTTGGATACAATCATTCAATCCCATAACGTATGACTCATGGATTTTGTAATGGAGGCAAAATGGACATTGCTTTGAGAATGTCATAGGGGCAACATTGGTACATTATTTAATTTGTGCCAAATTGACCAAATGAAATCAAAATCTTTCTCAAAATATTTACCATCCCAAATTCTTGGACATTTGAGCTTGTAATTATCAGGAAGGACACCATGGCATTTGTCTAATTATAGCTCATTTAAGCCATCCGTTGGGAGTTGTCTTTAACTCCAATCCATATATTTTTAGTTGGAGTTGCATGTCCAACTGCAACACAAAGATCTTCCGTTGAGAGATCTCTAACTCCCATGCGTAATGTACTTATGGGTTGTCTAGCCCTTGTGCAAATAATTCTTAATTTTGCGGCAAGATAAACTCAACAAGGTTGTCTCAACAGAGGATGAAGGCGACCATGGAAGAGGATATCTATTTATATAGTATACATTTAAGGGTCTATCCTTGCTCTATATAAATATGATTATCATTCATTGTTTTTAGTTGATATTTTCATCAAAAACACTACTTCCATGTCTAAGTCCGCTTTACACTATGTCTCGTGACCAAGGTTTCTAAAGGTTTTTCAAAAGTGATGTGCATTTCTCTTGGTCATGGTCTTTGGACCGCCAACCATGACCATACGAAATTCTAGATGAATTTTCCTCATGTCCCTTGGTTACGTGTGTAATAAAAAACCCTAATTAAGTACCACAAATTGAGAGGGAATGGCAACGACTCATCATGATGGATTTCTGAATTGATGCTAATGCGGCATCACTTTTCCACTAAATTTCAATAGTTCACACTCGAGAAAATACTCCTTAGTTTGAGAAACCCTAGTTACATGGTTTCTCCGAAATGTTGTGGGCTCTGTATCGTTGTATATATGAAAACATGCTTCCAAACAATTAATTTCATTATTAATTAGCACTTGTTTCCGGGTATGTCATACGAATCAACGAAGTGGTGCTAACGTGTCAGCATTTTCCTACCAAATCTTGACATTCCTCACTCAAAAACAATACTCCTTTTACAAGTTGCAGTGCCCCTCGTCATGAGGTTGCTCCAAAATATTATAGGCTTCATATCACTGCAATTCCAAAACACGTTCCCAAACAATATCATCTAGTAGTTGACATTGATTCGTCAATAATGTGGCATCAACTTCCCGCTAAATCTCAACGGTCCACACTCAAAAAAAAGAGCAAAGCACGCTTTACGAGGTCAAGAAACCCTCGTTATTAAGTTGCTCCAAAATGTTGAGAGTCTTCACGGTCAATGCAGTTCCAAAAACACATGTTCCCAAATGATTTTATCCAATAATTGGCGTTTGATCCCAATTTTGTTGTCGAAAAAGCTCCACATGTGTGCGCCCTCATCCCAAAGTGCTTGGATATGCTAACCACGTGCAAGGAGGCGCAAAATTCCAAAACACATTAGCTATTGCATTATTTATTATGCAAAGTTGCAACTTGGAGATCAATATCAACTTCCTACGGTCATTATGTGTGTGTCACTTTTGTCACACTCTTGTCCTCTTTGTTATAGGGACAAAGAAAAGCTGCAATTATAGCTGCCAAAGGCGACAACATGATGATGATCATCATCATACAAATCCCACTTTATCATCTAAACAAGTAAGTTTCTACAGTTATATTGTAGGCATGTTCCCTTACTTTGTAGTTGTTTTTTTTTTTAAGCAGGACATCATTTGGCTGCAATCAGCCGTTTCATTCTAAGGGCCTCTTTACACCAGAGGCTGGGCCAATTCCCCTTGAGGCCGATTACATGAAATTTCAGCCTCTTTTGGGTTGGAGGCCAGCCTCAACTACACATTATAATAAGATTAGAATGGGGGTCAATTTTCCCATATGTAAAGGTCTTAGGGTCAAGAAGCTACGTTGATTCAATAAATCTAGCATAATCCAACGGATCTAGCATAATCTAGCAGAGAGCCGTTCATATTTCCACATAATCCAATGGATATGGTTCGCTTAAAAAATCATATTTTATTATGAAAAGTTTTCTTTATTGAAATTTGACATTGGCCCTGAGGCCAAGAATCGGCCTTCCATTTTGGGTGCACCCAATTCAACGAGCTCGGCCTGGCCTCTAGGTGCAAAGGGGTTGGGGCCGATTCCAGCCTTTTGACCAATCACAAGTGAGGATTTCAAGCCTCTTACACAACGAATTGGCCCGGCCTCTAGGTGCAAAGCGGTCCTAATGATGTCATAACATTGCTTCACCTGAGTTTTTTCAACTTAAATATGCTAGTGAATTGTCATGTTGTGAGAATATACAAAGTGTAATTTCGAATAGAATCTAGATAATTTTTGGCCCCACCCGATGTACAGACTCAAGTGAATTCATGTTATGACAATCTCCATCTACTTTAATTCTTTTGTTTTCCCCCGTAAACACTCTGACTTGGACCTGGCATTGTCATCGACCTAAGGTAGATGGGTCTTACAAAGAAAAGAAAAGAAAAGAAAAGAAAAAGAAAAAGACTCTAATGTTGCCACATGCATGAATTATGGTGTTGCTTCAATTTCAAGTTGGTCTAAATCTACATGTAGTGCCAAAACATGGAATACAAGAAATAGGCCCAATTCACACGAGCGCGTGGACCAAAGATTTTTAAAGGTCCAAGTTGAGATAACAACTTTATCCCATGCGTCATTCAAACATGAGGTTTGTCCACTTCGTCAACCCACCATGACACCAACCAATGTAGCCAGCTCAACGATCAAGATGGAGATTATTTGGATCTTGTATGGGGGTGGCTCCAAACTTTAGGGGACAAAAGACTAGCTGGGTTGTTGTTGTTAAGGCTTTGTCTAGATGCTCGTCTAAACCATGGCTTTTAGTGCCCCCTGATGACTATTGTCTCCTTCTGAAGGTGAACACCTTGAACATGTGTCGACAAGTTATCCAACATGTATCTCCCCCAAGGGCAAGCCCCTAGGTTCCCACATGATTGGCTTAAAATATCAGGTTCACCCAGATACGGCCACTATAACGAGCCTAGATCACAAGTGGTAGGGTGCACCAAAATCGAGTGTTAGGAAGGTCACTCATCCAGATACTATTCCAACCTTGAGCGGCTTATCTCATAATTCCCATGGGATCCAAGTGAAGGTCTTGGGTTTAAGCCACCTGATGGGTCTCACATGGTTACTTTTTCCAACCAGCCAACTTCTCCTTCTAGGATATGAAACACGTGATTACAGGAGAGTTAGGAAATCCAAACCAAGGTCGCAGCCACTCTATGAACCCTATGAACATCTTATTCTTCAACAAAGAAAATGTTTGTGTGCTCATTGAATGGTTACATGGGTTTCCTCAAGTATGTTGGCTATCAACCCTAGAGTGATTATCTTATTTTGGATACGTAATCTAGTCTCTTTCAAACACGTGTCTTTTTAATATCCATTCTTAGAGCCACACCTAACCACATACCACTCATTATATAGGTGTCCAATGAAGGTAAGTGACAACTTAGGCACATCTACCTCATAAGAGTTTGTTAACATCAAGTATCTAAAAGGCGATAGACATTGTCAATGAGATTTAGAAATTCTATAATAATCTTCTAAGATTTATTTGATTTGTTGCTCCAAGAACACATTTTTCTACTTTATCCATTCGGAGTTTCGGTATGCAGAGCCGAGCATGAAAGTTGAAGGGTAGAAGTTTGAGACCCTAATTGTACACTACCTTAGGTAGATAAACATAGAGTAGACAATTTTGGTAACTTACAAACCACCTAGAACATGCAATTCCATAATTTGAGCCCCTTTAAATGCTATGTTGTTGTTGGATATTTTATTGTTTTATTCCTTGGGTTGGAAAAAGAGGCTTAGATGCAAGCAATTAGTGAATCATGGGGTGTAAGCATGGTGAAGTGAACCAAAATAGTGTCCTAGTATTCTAAAACCATAATTTTGTGGGTCAAACCTAAAAATAGTGGCAAAGTGTGGTTTAAATTGGATTTGTTTTATTTTGTTTTGTTTTTATTTTTACAATGACCTCTATTGTTGTGTTAAATACTCAAATGTAGAATATCAATTCGAGAAACTCAAAACTTATCACTGAACATAACATTATTTATTCCCCCCGGATTTACCTTCTCAAAAGAGCATCAAACTTACGCCGGTTTGATGCTCTTTTGAGAGCTAAGGTAGCACCACATTTAAAAATCTACTTAGCTTATTTTTTATCAATTTAGGTAGTTACTTTCACTGTGTAGCATTTATTGTAAAGTATTCAAAAACAAAACTAATGCCTAAAGGTGAAAAAAGCATTCACCTAGACTAGGTTAAAATCAAAACAAATCTAGAGAACCATAAAAACAATGAAAACGTTTTAATGCAAGTCAACAAAGTGATTTCACTTTCAAAGAAGTATTCATGTATAAATCTTAGTTAGGTACTAGTCTAAATTTGCAATCAACTTTTTATTAATTAATTGCACATGTGTAAGATACTAAATTTGTGCATTTTGCCATTGCTTAGCCTAGTCTTTACCTACATTAATAGTATTTTTTCACTTTATGTACATATACCCTATACTCGCTCACGGACCCAAAAGGTACCCCGGTAGCATTGCTATTTAATGTTATGAAAGTGATGCTTGAAAGCAAATGATTGGATCTAGTTTTGATTGTAGAATTCATGACCCTAAATATTTTAAAGTTAAAACTTTTTTTCATATTCCTTGAATTCATTGGACACTTGAGGGCATCATCACAACAATTTGTGGAAAACCATCAATTTAATGTAATTTTTTGTATTTTTTAATAAAAAAATAGTCTGCATAATCTTCTAAAATATGTAGACATTTATTGGAATTATTTTGTCATTATAAATTGCCTCGCTTTGTAGATAAATATGCTTTTAAATAAAATTCAAAGGTAATGTAGAGTTTTGAATCACTTTCACTTAACACTAGGCATGGATTAAGAGTTGTCCACTTTACCGTGCTTGCACCCTTGTCTTCATATTATCTCAATTGTTAACCCCTTAAGGCTCAAGGGCTTTGAGCAATTTCAAAGCAACCCATCAAAATTCCGGTCCTCTTTGTGAACAAGATACATCCTCAAAACAAAGTTGTTCACAAAGGAATGATTCACAAGTGTACACAGTTGTATTTAGAATAAAGCTCACAACATTTTTTAGGGCATCATGAAAAGTTTATTATATGAAAATTTCATATACATGATTTGGACCTTTGGTAATAGACTTTTTGGTTACAAATTTGCTATAACCCCACCCCCAAATATATACATAATCCAACCACATTGGAGCTACCCTTGAACCCCCAACTAGCTTGCCAAAGTAAAGGAGAGACTGACAAGAGAACAAACCACTTAGGGGTTTAAAAACACCTCATTCCTTTAAGGGTTACGGTTGAAGACTACTTATACTTTTAAAACTTTCCCTCCCCATCCTATGAGCACGAAACTAATTGTTGTTGTGGTGGCTATTTGTGTTATGATCAAATGATGTACAATTCGTGAAGATGTCCATAGTTAAAATGTTTATAAATAACAATATACCATTATGTATATTTATATGGTCTTATATCAAAATATTCTAAACATGTATTAATATAGGGGATTGTTAAACGGACCACATAGTTTGTTAAAATGACCACAGAGATACGTCATGCAGTCACATGACATGTCAAAACTTGAATTTCCATCACACACATGAAGAGGAGCAAGGTACAAGTTTTTCTCCATCTTTCTTTACATCTCAACCTACTACTAGAACTGTTCGAATTTTGACAGGTCATGTGACTACGTGACACGTCTTTGTGATCGTTTAAAATATTCTTAATTTAAATACATCCTCCAATAAAAGTATCAAATTGCAATGCTAATAATGAAATATATTATCTAAACCCATACTAAAGTACATCAATTGTGTAATTATGTTATTGTCTTGTATATGGGTGTATCTTTAAATAAATGCATAGCAATCAAATTTCAAAATAAGATACGAATCCCATATTTGTTTCTCTATATGCTCACTTTAACCCTTAAATCCCTCATGTTTTATGTATTTCCAAGATCGATAAAAAGGTGAGATCATTATAATTTTGATTTCTTAAACATTTATGAAGAAAAATTGTTGACACAAAGTCGAAGATCACATCCGTACATTGGGAACTTCTATATAAGGTCATGAGCTTATGTAAGCATTTTCAAAGCAATTTTTTCAATAAAACCTGATAAAATGAAGATGACATTAATTTTCCAAGATATTTTGTAGAAGACTTATGAATTGTTTGAATCTTGAAGACTTAAAATATATTTTTTCAATGCATAAATAATATGATCACTTGTATAGAGCATGAACAACATTTGTTAATAAAATTGAATTCTTGTCATACGGTTTATCAAGGATATTTTTTATAACATTTTTAACTGTAGTTAGTTTTTTGCTATGACTTAAAACAACAAACCTAGGGAACTAAGTCTTCAGGAAGATTGAGATAGTGTCTATAAGGGTTAATGTCACATTGGATTAAGGATTAGAATAAGAATCTAGGACTTTTCCTTTTCCATTTCTTCTTTCTTGTACTTATTTTCCACTCTTATGGTTCATTTGTGCTTTCTTTGTCGTGAGTGATTCCGTCCTATCTTTAGGGAATTTTCTATCACTCTATGTCTTGACCTATTTCAATCGTGAAGCTCGAAAGCTTTGGCAATATTCTTTTCAAATTTTGGCAATAGTCTTCCAATGGATTTTCATCATATTGGGGTTAGTCTCTTCTTCCTTAATTAAATAACCACTTACTGCCATCAAACATAATTCAAATTGCGTTGCTCAAAGAATTTGTTCCTTCACTTTATCTTTTTCTTAATTATAATCGAAATTCACTTATTTCGTGTTCTTCATTGTCACACAACACACAAAGGCTTGCTTTGATTCCTGCAACATTCTTACATAATCATATAAATTCATTCTCATTCCTAATCATATCAAAGCACGCTCTTTGTTGATTAGATTACTTGTTGACTCAACACCATCATGATTCTCCGTTTTTCATCATATCTCGTTAATCCCTCTCAACTTCTTGTCTTTCTAAGTAATGATCACTAGGAACTACCTTATCATCATCTTAGAACAAATTACTTAATTGGATTTTCCTTGTCCACTCACCACTTCAATTATGGTAGTTACCTAGGATCTCTCTCTCTCTCTCTCTCTCTCTCTCTCTCTCTCTCTCTCTCGCTCTCTCTCTCTCTCTCGTGTGCCTTAGGATGACTTAACCGACTTTGTGGCTCGCTCGTCACTACATTGGCTCTCATGTCTTTGCCATCTTGGCCATATTCTGATTTTCTTGGCGATGGTCTACTGCTCTTACGAGTTCTTCTTCAATTTCTTACAGTTATAATTACGTCATTGTATCCATCCTACAGACTATGGCCCTTTGTAATTATCTCTATTTAGGCTATAGTTAGTCTCTCCTCTCTATGAGTTCATCTTCTAATTCTGCCCCACATTGTGATTATCTCTTTTTAAAACTACCAATTGCTCTTAGGGTTCCACTGACCCTGGCCATAGCCTACGCCTTCTCTACCACAATCTTCTCTCTGGTAATTGGCACATGGTGGTTTCTCAACTTCAACTCACCATGTTTCTTTCACAATACGGACTATAGCCTCTCTTTTCATTCTCATCTATCTCAAGCTTTGAGCACGATTGCTCTGGTTCGCCAACCTGATTCTTTCATCTTCGCTTTACTCCACTCAACAATTTCTCACCATTGATTCCCTCCTTTCACTCACATTGTGCTTCTCCATTCCCTTTACTCTAACACAATTTTGACATGCACTATTTCGACCAAAAATGCCATACACATACTATTGCCATACTTGTAACAATCGTGTAATCCTATTTACTTAATCAATTATGACTCAATTTGCTTGGTTGCACCCCCCTATCACATGTGGTAATGTTGCAATTCTAACTTTGAAAAACTAATGCATTCGACTCTAACTCTATTGCCTATAGCTTGACTTTCCGCAGCTATGGCCTCAGTAGATATAATGAGAAGTATCTTCTCTTTGATAATAGCCCGCTTAACAAGCTTGGAGCTCTCGGCGGTTATAACTCCTACAATCACTTTCCTCGGCTATAGCCTTTCTCTTTCATCCTAAACTAAATTTCATCTGTCATTTTAGTTACTTATTCATAAAGAAGTATTTTCTTCTCACTATCAGGCTGTGTCCCAAAAAACGATATTACATTAACATTGCACACATAATGATTTTGGTGATGCATATACCATATTTGAAACAAAACCAATATAGTCATCATTCCTTATGATTTTTTTAGATATGAAGAATTGAATATTAATATCTACATTAAATCAATTTCTTAATTATATACATATTTTTGCATGAGTAGAGAAAACTATTCCTATCAACTCTTCATTGGAGATGAACATCAATCAAAGACTAAAATTTGATGATGTTTATGATTATAGCGATTCCGTCAATAATATTGTTCAATGGGTTGGAGGTTGGCTATGAGCTCAAAAGATAACAACACATAGTACGATCAATCCAAATGTAGTTCTCCAAAATATGGTTGTGAAATAAACCTTGAACACTCCACCAAAAAATATTATCTCTTGAAAAAAGGATCAACAACTCTAGAGTTGAGGGGGTTGGAAAAGATGGGAGAGAAGGGGGGTTCTTGTCTTAACTCAAAATCTTGCATAGTGTGAATGTAGAGTAGCAATAGACAATAGGTGTCAAAACTCAGTGACCGAGTTTGACCATAGATGCTAACTCAAGCACGTAGCTTGAGAGGCAAGTGGAACAGGAAGAGTCGTGTGGTACGAACTCAAATATGTTACATAAACTTTGATATTGTCGGGTTAAAAGTACATAATGCAATTGTCTCGGTGTCTTTGAAATGGAAGTGTGACTGTCATTGCAATATTCTTGGAAGTAAGAACAATGTCTTGTGTGATTGTTGATAATGGCCATGAGCGTTGAAATATACACATAAACCACCAAGAGGGCGATGAAGATTAATGGTAAAGTCTGAGAGTCGGTGTTGATCACAACCACACTATGGCCATGAGCATGTGAGTAGGTTCACTCAATCTGAGACAAAGACTAAAGGTTGATTGCTGAAGATAGAGGGCGAAAACCTTGTGAGAAATGAACAATTGAATGCAAGTTAGGCAAGTAATTATTTGAAGGTTGTGAGAGCATGAGTTTAGTGAAGGCAAATAGTCTTTGGCAAAAGGTTAGTAGAGAGTAAGACTGAGAGTGAGTTTGAGTTTGAGTGAGGCTAGTGATTGGCGGAGTCAAGTTACCTCATGAAGGTTTTGATAAATAAAGGAAATATAAGAGAAAAGAAAACATGAGATTGATTTATTAGGCAATAATCTCACAATAAGACTTGGAAAACACAATGAACCATGAGAGTGGATATTGTGTTTTAGAAACAAGAAGTGAAGAAGTAAACTACCCAGATAATTATCCGAATCCTTAATGCAATGTTAAGAAAATACTTATAGACACTAGCTCAATCTTCCTTGAGACCTAGTTCCCCGGGTTGTTTTCTTGGGTTGGTTTAAGCCCTAGCAAAAACCTTAACTACAATGCGGTCTTGAAAAAAAATTACAGCTATCAAAGAAAAAAATGTATGTAAAAATAAGTCTTGTTTGAGTGCAAGATGTTGACACCAAATTAGAGGCTCTCAAAAGAAATAATGGATCTTAAGCTTCTAAGGAAGGATACCATAGAGAGTGGAGTTCGGTAGAAGATGTATAGAGTAGCCACAACACCGTGGACAAAGTAGCAACAACATCGACGACACAACCAGAAGGGCACTACACCAAGGACAACTGGAAACAAGAGGTGGCGCGGCCACCAAGAACATGAGGAGGAGGCAACGAGCATGGTGAGAGGTAGCAACCACACAAACAACCAAGAGTAGCATCTTGGCCATGGGAAAGCGGGTATTAAGGAGCCATGGGCCGAGTATCATCTAACCATCAACATGGGGTACCACGAGGGTATCAAAGGATTGAGGTTACCTTAAATTAGTGAGGTCACTTTGTGAGTCATCACTCAATTAGTAGACTACTCGGATATTAGTAAGCTATCAATTAAATGAGTAGGTTACTTAGAACATTAGTAAGGTACGTAGAAATTAAGTGAGCCACTTGAGATAGTCAACCATTCAAAAATTAGTGAGTCACTTGCACAATTAGTGAGCCACTTCCATAATTAGTGAGTTGTCTAGGATTGATGAGCTCCTGGGGCCACTTAGATAATTCATAGGCCACCTAGGTAAAGGTTATGGGAGGTGGAAGAAATGAAGGCCAAGAAATGAGTTCTTGACAATTCTTATACAACTTCCCATACCTAGATAATGCATACGTAGATCTTAGAGTACAATCTACCAATGAAGGATACAATCTACCAATGAAAGATAGCAATCAAGGAGAATGATAGGTAGTTTGAATCATCTTAATCCGGATGATTCTCCAAGTCACTATGATATGGTCAACTCTAGAAACAAGTGAAGGTAGTTGAGCTCTACACAAGAATTGTGATGTGATGAAGTTTTGATCAATCATAGATGTTTGAGAGTTGATATTTGTCACACATCAATTCGTATGAACAATTGGTAAACTTGAATAAAATCACAACAAATCTTGATTCTCAACAAAAAAATCTTCCAAATATATTGGCAAGTTTAAAACATGAACATCATTCTTAACACAAAATATCAAAAACACAACTACATAGGACAAACTTGAAGTTAGTACTAACGTTGTTTTAAAATATTCTTTTAAAAAAAAACAATTTGAGACTTTCAATGAGGCCCAAAGATACTTAGAGGATGCCCACCAACTTGGGTACCGCCAAAGGGATTATACATCTTTTGCTGACCCCAATTTGGTGGGCGGTCCCCGTACTTAATATGAAAGTCCACTAGCCCCAACACCCTTTTGGCTTACACCCTATTGCACATATTGACCCCCACCTACTTTGCCATGGTATTAGGGCACTTTTGATCCCCTGCCGTAAAGTAAAAGTCCCATGCTAATGTCAGTTATGAATAGATGATATTGAACACATCCTAGTTTCATGTTACAGTTATTCACATGTAGGTTAGGTCTCTAGGTTGCCACCTTGGATGTCCAACTGATTCAATAGTCAAACCTTGGTCCAACACAAAAATAAAGCCACTAATAACAAACAATTAGAAGCTAGATGTGAATTATTTGGTTCCTTGTCTTTTTTCTTTTTCTTTTTTCCGGATTACCCAATTTTTGTAGCATATGAAAACATTAACCACAAGTTGAAGACCAAGCCTTCAATGCCACGACATAATTTATTGATTTTAGGGTCTAGATTTATCAAAACTCTCAAAACTAGGGCTATTGGATGCGTGAGAATCGCCACAAACATTGTTAATTTAAAATACAGAGTGATGTAGTATCAATGCTTGCTTGTTCTTGAATTGTTGTTTAGTGTTTATGGTGCTATATATACACACAAATCCCACCAAGCATCAATTTCATTTAGGGCTTGTTAAGATCTTAGAATGTGTATGGGATCATCATGTAGGGTTTAGATAATAGTGTGCATATTATTATGATGTCCGAGCATTGGCTTCCCTATAATCAAAGCATACGGAACAATCCTGGTGATGATAAGGAAGAAGAACACATGATGAACCAAATTGTGTTCAATAACCCCATAGATTTTTGAAGATAATGAGCATGTCCAAAAGGACAGTAGTCAACCAAGGAAAAAGACCAGACAAAAATAGGCATGCTTTATTCCACGCCGAGTTGCTATACAATGATTGTTTTTATGATAATCTAGTTTTTGGTGCTGATGTGGTGATTTGGAGTATTACAAGTTAGGTGGTCTATGATTGCGCACCCTTGCATATTGTAGATGGGCATGTTTGGATGTATCATAACCCACAACATGATAATAGAGGATAAAAGTTGATGAAGACCTCCCAACCCTAGATACTCCAAGCTCTTCCCAAAGTACACCATGACGCAGCTTCACCTTTTACGACTTGCAAGTGGGCACTTCTAATTTACAAGATTTGGAAACACTACAACTTGAGAGATGATTTGGTATAGCATTTGTGGAATTAAATATGATCTCAACATTACTAAATTATAGGGTTGTAGAATTTTATTTTCTAGAACATCTTTAATGTTTATGTGAATTGAAATTATTAAAATATAGATCCCTTTTGGAGTTCAAACAAACACCTTCTAGGTTTAGGGTATATTTATAATAGTACTATGTCCAACATTGTGTTTATATTGCACTAGAATTTGAATCATATAGTTATGAGATTATTACAATGCACTAGTTTCCATACCAAAGATTGGGACTAGAACCAAACAAATCCACAACGTTGGTATATGGAATCATTCATTTTTGTATTTTGGTGTTCTAACTTCTATGTGCATTGGAATTTTGGTGTTTTGGTAATCAAAATTAAGCATTTTGGGATTGTGGGGTTTGCATGTATGGTATTTCTTTTGGTATTTGGTATCTGATGGTCTTGTTATTTAGTGTTCCTTAAAAATTGGTATCTTGGTGTTTTATTTATAATCTAGTATTTAAATCATTTTTTGGTGTTTTTGTGTTTTTCTTCTTCTCTTATATGGTAATAATTGGAAATTTTGGTTCTTTTATTATTTTCAAGTGCTTGATATCATGGAATGTTGTGAATGGTATCAAAATACTACTTTTCAATTATGCGACTAAACTACAAATGCAAAGTCTTTTAAGATGGAATGCAATTGGATTTGGTATTGCAATTGTTGATATTGGGGATTGGAATGCTCTTTCTAATATTGGGGATTTGGACATGCTCAAGTGGATATTTACAATTTGAAATTGATAGTATTGGGGTTTGGAATTGTTGAATGATTTGATGAAATTCATATTGGCAATACCTACAACAAAAAAATCCATAATAGCCAATCTACCAGGTTCAACATATCCAACAAGTTCCTATTGCTCCAACATATCCTACAATCTTAACATACTGCAATTACAAAACCATGTACTCAATTTCGGTTCATTCACAAGGTGAAAAAACAATGTGAAGCTTGGTGCAACAATCAAAGGGCATGCAATATCCTTGAATATATGCAAGCACCCATATGAATTGATTCACAACCATTCGAGGTGATTCCCATTGAATTTGATCAACCCTAATCTATCACCAAACCCTCATGCAACAACCACAACAATTGGATATATGGAAATTGGGGGCAATTATTGAAGGACAAGTACATTGGATTGAACACGAGATGAGACTCCAGCCTTTAGTAGGCAAAAACACTAGACTTGTGCAACAAATGCTTTGGGAAGAAAATTAAAGAAAAATTGCATCTCCATGTGCTTTATGGTCCAAAGCTTGGGATGGACCCCTAAAACTAAACAAATACTACAAAGGGTTGTAGCTCATATGTGAGGATAGGTGATGTTGCAGTGACAAAGATTGAAGTAGTAAGAATTTGGACAGCTTTTGCAAAGGAAATTCATGCTAATACTAGGCACCATGTACTTGATGCCTACGCTCTTGCATCCAACTAGAATGGTGGCCATTTGGAAGGAAAAGAGATGGCATGTAAGACTCCTAGGATACCACATCTATCAAGAGAGATTGCAAAGAGAAAGAGTGCATGTTTGCAAAATCCTCCTAATCCCTGACTTTTCACAATGCTACAAGTTGCCCATGCATCTAACGGAGGTCGGAGGAGAGTTTGCGGTATTGTGCAAGAAGGGGGGGGGGGGGGGTAACATCAAACTCACTCACCTAAGTGTTGTTGACGACGACATTGGTTACATCTTCCTCCCAATCCGAGGTTGTCTCGCCAAAATCCGTTTCAAAAGCAATGAGGTCCTCATGGCGAGGGCGGGTGGAGTGCATTGGAGGTGGTGTTGCGAGTACATCAAAGTCTTCATCCACATCGGAATTGAGTTTAGCTAATTATCTTTGTCATTGCCAACCCTAAAGGCATTGAGGTTAGCCACCCAACCATGGAGTTTGTTCCGCATGTGGATTTGCACCTGAGAGAGGAACTTCAAGCGACAACATGACTCCGGATTGGGGAGGTGGACGTAGATTGGAAGCAACAAGTAGCGGCAAGATTTACAATGACTTCTCGTTGGAGTTTGGCAAACTCATGGGTTCTTTGAAGGGTGAGCCATTGTTTGGCATTATTGCAAGTAATAAGCTTGTCCTCTAGGGTTGAAAATCTAAATGCATTATGCTGAGGGATTTGCTCAACTTTCCTCAACGTGACAACAATGAAATCAATTGTAACCTTTGCATTGGTGCCAATTGTAGCCTCCTTCACCTTCATGTCATGATGATTTGCCTTGTAGACTTTGCAACATGAGGCCATGCCTCTATGGGTACTAAATAAGGGGAATCATGAACAAGATCATTCGAACAAGGGAAGTGTGACAATCCACCAGAAGCGTGTTTGGAGTTGGAACTTCGTATCCTCCAACCTTCCTTTTGCCCATAAATTATGTTGTAACACGAGGGTAGATTTTTGGCAACAACCAACAATATTTAGAAACAAAGGCCTTCCCACATTTTTGCTTGTATAGATTCAAAAACATCTACAACAACGTTGTCTTCGATTTGTCACTTTCATCAAGATCTTTGATTGCCCAATAGCAACCAATGAATTTTGCAACTGCAACCTTGATATCGCCCCACTCTATCTCCAATGATCTTGATGGACAGTTTGCTTCTCCTTTTGGCTTGTGGCGATTGTAGTGCAAAGCTACACTACTCCAAAACATGGTATTCTTCTGCCCTATCCCTCTCATGGAGTTTATGAAAGAATGCAAGAAGTTTTTGCAACACAACTCGTCCTCCAGGCAAAAAATCTTGCCCTTTTTGGTCCCTCCATTTGTTGTGATGCAATTCTCTCCCACACTTGTCATGGTTGCAATATTCCAAAAAAAAAATAAAAAAATATTGACAATGGAAGTGTCGTGGAAGCTTGCCACCCGAGGCGGAAATGCCGAGACCAAGCTTGTGGAATGTTTGCCCAAAGCTCCTTTGCAAGTTGCCATTGGCTAATGGACTATAATGTTTGGCGGTCCTAAAATCCAAGATTTTGGAGTACCATTTACCACCAAGCACCCAACATGGTGAGGTCGGTTTAAGAAAACTAGAAGCTTTGCTCAAGAGGAAAGGTAGTAAATGTGAAAGCTTGCAATGAATGTGGGAGGGGTTTTGGTTCGTGTAACCATGGGGATTGTGGTAAAACAAGATTGTCATGCACAAAACAAGAGCAATTTGATGTGAGGTCTTCAGTGTAAAGATTCATTGTGGAAGCCAAAGATTGTCAAAAATCTTAGATATCATACTCCTTTGTTGCTACAAAACTTCAAACATTTTGCAATTGTACCCAACCTTGGGCTTTTTTTTTAAATCATTTAAACATAAGGTGCCATTTATGATCCCTTACTAAACATAAATAATTCGCCTTGCCAACATTAATACAAATTGTATTAGTAGTCGCCTCAACACTTTAAAGGGGGGGGGGATTTGGTAGGTTGGCATGTATATCACCCATGTGAGAGGATGTGAATTGAAAGGTGAATAAGGTAGGAGCACCTTAAACCAAGACAACACCCAAAACCAACAACCTCAAAATCTTGTATAAAAAGTACATGTACTTGTTGATTTGAGAATGTTCACCATGTGAACATCAAGACCCCTGAACAATTTTGGGTGCCAACACAAATTTCAATTATAATAATTGCATTTATTTCAATACCAGGGGGGATAAAAAAAATGGCAATACACATGGTTTTTTTTTTTTTTTTCCCTTCTATGTGGGAATAATTTTTTTGGATTCACATGGCTACCATATATATGCCAAATATCTCAATTTCTCAGTTTAAGGTGATGCTACCTTAATCAATTCTCACTATGTGATGCAGTTTTTTGGGGAGTTTTTGGGCAAAATCAATTGAAATCCAAGTGTTCCCAAACCCAACAAGTTTCATGTTGATATCCATAACATTACTCATGCCTACAAGCATGGTCCCTATACTATATGGGATAGCAGGCCCAACAAATCTAGCAAGTAAATATTTATTGACATGGTTGGGACAATTATAATTTTCCAATAAATTGATCCAACACATTTGCAATTTGGTAGGCAAGCCAGCTCAATTGACTCTATATACATATTTTAAATTCTTTGAATTCTTTTTGGTGGTCAAATGAGGGCAATGGTCCAACTGGAGCTTTGGCTTTGTGATGTGAATAGTGCTTAGGTTGAGTAATATTCACTTTTGCAAGGGACCCACCATAGTAAAAAATAAATTATGTAAATTCCCAAGATTTCCGGCACTAGGGAACAACATCCTAGTAATATTATGACAGTTTACCTTGGAACTCTTGAACTTGATATAATTAGGGCCTCTTCACACTATGGTCAAAGGTCGAGAGGCCGTCGATTTACACCAATCAAATTGCAAGAAACCAAGAATTCGGCCTCTTGACCCTTCACAATAGAGGCCAAAGTCCAAAGGCCGTTGCTCTCCCAAATGCCTACATGACATTACTTTTTGACCAAGGCGACGGACTCTCGAAGGAAATTTGGGTCGGACAGGAATGAAAACCCAAACTATGGTCAAGAAGCTATCGATTTTTTTTTCATAAATTATTTAAAAAAACTGTCAAGAACTTGGCCGTTAGATTAGAGGGGCTATTTTTGACAGGGAGTAAAGTGGGATGCTCCTTCTTCCTCTCCATCTCTCTCTTGGATTGTGGGCTTGGCCTCTGGAGGCTTTGTGAGCCCAAAAGGGTGCCCACATTTAGTCTTAGACCCTTGAAACGTTAGTTGATGCACTTTGAAGTAGCATGTTACTTCACAAAAATATAAAAAGAGTGAAATGTTAGTCTTAGAAGTACCATGTTGTAAGAGGCTAGGATGTGAGTTGTTATTGTGTTTTTACCTTCGGAAGGATTTGAGTGAATGAGGATAGGTAAGGAGAACTTGGATTGAGTAGTTAGTGAGTAGGCTAGTACAAATGGATGGAGACAACCAAAGTGACTCAAGAGGCAAGTGCATTCGAATTGGGATGAATGGAGGATCACATGGAGCGCACAAGTGGACCACCTCATCATGGCCACTTAATGGGGAAGGCCCAAGGAAGAATGCAAGGTGGAGGATAAGCAAATTCTCAAAGCACCAATCAAATCACGAGTTAAGCATCGTGGTTTGAATTAAGTGGTGAGCGACGATTTGGGAAAGTAAGGGGAGAAAGTTATGGCGGCGGAAAGCGAAGGAGGCTAAGTTTGGGTTGAAGCATCCCAAGTTTGGTAAAGTGTGGTAGGTAGAAAGCCAAGGCTAGTTAAATGTTCGAATTAGGATCATTGTTGATCATTTGAAGGAGGAAGGCTTAGAAGATAGGATTGGCGCCTACTAAGTAGGAGGAAATCTCAAGGGCTTATCGTGAGCCTTGAGGGTGCTCACCCCCTCAAGCTTACTATATAATCCCTCATTCTTCCCTCACTCATCCTCTCTCTTTCCTTTGTGCTCCAAGGCACCCCACGAGTTATAAGTGTGGGTGTGGGAAGCCATATTGGAGCACATGTGTGTGCTTAGTTTTTAGTTTGAGAGCCAAGGCTTGTTAGCCTTGAAGAGGGCTTGACCTCTTGGTAGAATTAGTGTTGACGTGAAGGATTTTAAAGTTAATTCATGATTCCAATTTGTGGTACTTAAAGTTCATGTTTTGAATACACGTGGTTGCAAGTTCCATGTTTAAGAGTTGAGCACTTGATGTTGTGATGAGTGCAAAAATATACTTGTGTGGATTAGTTAGTCTTAGTGAAGTTAGGAAATTCTCTCTCTCCCTCTCTTCTCTAGGAAGTTGAGCTCTTAGAGCTCGGGAAAAAATGTGGAATTAGGTAGGGGACTTAGTGGGATTAGTGGAATTAGGTAGGTGAATTAGGGGGAGGCCTTGGAGAAGCTCTCTTTTTCATTTTCTGGTTTTTGTGGTTGAGGGTGGAGAAACTTAGTTAGAAGTAGCCGCAGCTAAGGAGCTGGGTTTATGAAGGAGCTGGGTTTATTTAATTAGAAGTAAGGAGCTGGGTTTATTTAGTTAGAAGTAAGGAGCTGGGTTTATGAAGGACCTGGGTTTGTTTAGTTAGAAGCTAAGGAGCTGGGTTCATGAAGGAGCTGGGTTTATGAAGGAGCTGGGTTTGTTTAGTTAGAAAGTAAAGAGCTGGGTTTATGAAGGACCTGGGTTTGTTTAGTTAGAAGCTAAGGAGCTGGGTTCATGAAGGAGCTGGGTTTATGAAGGAGCTGGGTTTGTTTAGTTAGAAGCTAAGAAGCTGGGTTTATGAAGGAGCTTAGTAGATAGCCTACCTAATTAGCTCATAGACAAGTAGTTAGTTACATTATGCTAGTTAGTGTTATGTGTGGCTTTCACAAGTAAATGTATTTGAGATTGACTATAGAGAATAGTGTTTTTTTTAACACTTGCATCCTCTCTTTAAAAATAAACCACGTGCACAACTTAATGGAGAATGTGGAGCACTCTCGCGATGGCAAGACAAACGAAGCAAAGACCAAAGGTGCGAGAGAGAGATTGACATAAGTCACATAAGTATTTCTTAATACTTAAAGGCTTATGTACGGTATGGAGACACCAATGAAATTCTAGTTAAATCCAAGACCACTTGAAGGGTGAACCTTGCACTATGGACTCATCCAAGTCCAAATCCAATACCGCGGAGGAATGTGAGCCCAAACCCACTACTCGGACTACGGACGCTTAAGGGTGGGGGGTTTGGCCTCACATAATTGGTGCGTCCGCCGGGAGCGAAGCGGAAGGTAGTTACAAGACTTGGAGGCGACTAGGAGACTTGGAGGCAACTAGGAAAAATTGGAGACACAAACTTGAGAGAAGGGAAGAAGCACCCGAAACTCGGTAAGTATTCTCTCTTTGGGTTACATTTGAATTCGTTGTATTTCAACTATTCCTTGGAATGAATTGCATTGTCAATTACGCAAATTCATTTTTGAGGAAGGAGCGCGGCGAAGGTACGTCCTCAACCTTTTTGGGGATTTGCTAAGAACTTAAAAGGAACCTATAACCGAGTAGCTCATTAAAACATTAGAGGGTAAATTCACCTTAGGACATTGAACTTTGACACTCACCTCGGGGTGAGTCTCAAAGTTTTGGGAGTTGTCATTTCATGCTCTAGATTAAATTAATATTTCACAAAGTTTATGGTGTTGTTACATTGAGTCACGATTGAGGGGAGTACTAACTCACAGGGGGATGCGATTGCTCAAGGTATGTTTATTTCTTCAAAGTGAACTCATTAACTAATTAAGGAATGCCTTTTGTACTCGTGATTGTTGTTATCCGTTGTAGAGGGTAATTCCCGAATTGTGGATGGTGTGAGAAGTTGAAGGGTGAAGCCTCGACTTTTAACATAATCTACTCGGAAGGTCACCCCCTCACAATCGGTATTGTGGTGAGTGTTAATTTGCGGGAAGGTGCGGAGGTGATGCTCCGACTTAACCAAAAAATTAACATGAACATGCCTATCCCCTATTGGGATTCTTTCACCTAAGTGGGCTTGCAGGTTCTTTTCCTCACCTCCTAAAAAAATTATAACCACACCAAGACAAGTGAAAATATTAAGAGGGGAATTGCTAGGATTATGTGTGGTCAAGTGAGGGTCGATCGATTCTTATGGAATGCAAGGTAGGACTCGCTCACAAAAACCAAGTTTGATAGTAGGACTAGAGAAATCTACTCGAAAGAGGCGGTCCTCTAAAATCAGTGATAGATTAGAACAAGATAATGTTAGAATAGAGAGTTGTTTGAACGTCGAACCTAGGACTAGGTCAATTCTAGACACCTTAGAACTTGGAGCTCAACTTGAAGAGGAGATCACTCCCTCCAAATTGAGTGGTGAAACTTCTTCGGAAAATTACACACTTAGAGAAGAATTCCCGGTAGAAGTCGATAGGGGATTGTTGAATAGTTCACCGGTCACCATGGCCGAGGAACGGGGGATGGATCCACCACCCATACCCCCAATTCCGCCCATACCTCCTATACCTCCAATAGACCCATTGGTTAGGCCAAGAGGCCTACCAATTGTGGTTCCACAAAATTTAGCGGCGATGGATATGCCATCTCATCTCCCTAAATTTTATGGGACCAAGGATGAGGACCCCTCTCGGCACATGGAACGGTATATCGAACGGTTGGCTAGCTTCCTCATAACCGACCCGGGTTATTGGTTAGTGTGGTTTCCTACCACTCTAGAGTGGGAAGCCTATGAATGGTATCGGGATCATGCCGAGGGACATTTTAGGGGATGGGAACAATTACAAAGGGAGTTTCTTAACGAATTTAGGCCGGAAGTGGGTCAAAGTACCGCATTAAGGGCATTGTCGTCATTGAAGCAAGGAAGGGAGGAAGAAATTTCGGCTTACATTAGGAGGTTTGATTTAGTGTGCACTAGATTTGTGGGTACCATGCTCAACGACGACACGCTAAAGCAATTTTTCATTCAAGGGTTTTTTAAGTCCGGAACTATTAGGGGTGTTCTAGAAAGGAACCCCTTGACCTTGGCGGATGCCAAGCGTGCGGCTAGAGATATTGAAAACTTGGATAAAGATCACGAAAGGCTATGGAGAAGGGAGGATGAATTGATCCCACAATTCATCCCCATACGCCCTAGGGTGGTAGCGGTAGAACCCGCTAAGTATGAGAACCAAATTCCATATGCCATTGTGGACACCGGTCCCCGACCTTTAGCGGTTAGGGAACCGGCACCTCTTTTGGCACTACCGGCCCCTAGAACGGATCCACACTTGGAGGAGGTTGAGAGAAGACTAGGTGCTAGCCAACTAGGATTCCAAGAGGCTATGATAAAACAAATGCAAAGCCTCACGGATCAAATGTCATTAATGATCCGGAGTCAACAACCGGGGCCTCCACCCCCGGTTGAGTCGGGTAGGCATTCTTCCGGATTATGGTGTGTCCAATGTGGCCAACCGGGCCACACGCGTCAATTTTGTAGAAGTGGACAAAACCGTGACCAAAGAGGAAACGGTAACCCACCTCAACAAAATCAACGAGGTCAAGCGCCACCTCACTATGGAAATGGAAGCAATAGAGGACCACAACCTAGAGGGCAAGGTGGCCAAAATTTAGAGAAGAAGGAATTTCATCCCTTTTGTGGAAGGTGGCACGCTCAAGGACAATGTTGGTCCGAAGGTCAAGAGTTTAATTGTAGCAATTGTGGAGGAAGTCATCCCTCGGATACGTGTCGCCAACCGGACAAAATAATTAATGTCCCTTACCCGGTGGCTAATCCACAACAACAAGCAAGGGATAATATGCGAGGTGCTAGGCCACAAGGAGTACCGGCCAATGAACTTAGGCCACCTAACTTATACTATGACCATAGTAATGCTAGGCAAACTTTTCATCCACCGGCGGGCTTGCAAACTACAACCGGTTACATTCCAATACAAAATAGACAAGGAGTTCCACCTAATGGTAGTAACGGGAGACAAGCGCCTCCAACGGATCCGGGACCATCTCACTCCCAAGATGTTAGGTTCATGGATGGAGTGTTGGAGGCCACATGTGATGACATGCTTCCTCTCCCAACAAGAATTGGAGAGGAGCAAAGTCAATGGCCTCCTCACACCAATGCTATTACATATGAGTTAGTGAAGGGTAAGGGTGTGGTTGAAGAAGCACCTGCACTAGCGGTAACTACTAGGGCTAGGAGAGGGGATGCCCCGTTGGAGGTAGGAATAGGAGAGCAAGGAAATTACTCTTCGGATGAAGAGATTAATCTCTCCGAGTTGGATAGGGTAGCTAGAAGAGCTACTAAGGATGTGGAGAGGGAAAATATAATTTTACAAGATAGGGAGAGGACTAATGCGGTACATGACTTGGATAATAGCGATGTGGGTGAATGGGAAGGACCGGGGGTTCCCGTAGACGAATTCGACGTAGTGGGTAATTCTAAGGTGGAAAGATCTACCGGGTACGACTTGTGGGCGGACCTTAGTACACTCAAGGCGGATATTACTTTCGGCCAACTATTGGAAATTTCACCCACGGCAAGGAAAACATTAAAGGAGGGAATGCCGGTACACAAGAGGATGAGGAAGGTGAAAGCTAAAATAGCCGCTAGGATCCAATCACAAGGTGGAAGAGACGTGAAAGCTATAGAAATAGAAGTTGTTATAGTAGATAAGGTGGTTCCTAATGTGCTAGTCGACGGAGGGAGTAGTCTAAATATACTACCGGAGGATACTATGAAAAAATTGGGACTTGGACTCACGGGGCCTTCATCTTTGGTCATAAATATGGCAAATCAAAGTTCGACTACGCCTTTGGGGATGATCAAGGATTGTAGAATGACTACGGGAGGTGAGGAGTACTTGGTCACCTTCCATGTCATTAAAATGCACTCCAACAAGGACACCTTCCCCATTTTGCTAGGTAGGCCTTGGTTGCGGATGGCGAATGCTATGGTCAATTGGGGTGGACCTAAACCATCCATCACTTATGGTCCGGAGGGTAATAGGGTCATAGTGTCCATTGGTTCATTAGAAGGATGGATGAAGAAGGAGATGTATTTGCCATTGGAGAAGGAAATTGATGACTTAAACGAGAATGAGATTGGCAAGGCATTGGTGGGAGTCGTCCATCCCGAAGGTCAAAGGGTTGTTATAGATTCGGGCTCGGGAAGTCTAGGTCCTAATTTTTACAATTATGGGGATAATGGGGATTATTCCCAATGGCTAAGGGAGTACCCCGAGTCCGAGGTTGATGTAATGGTTACATTTCACCAAGTAGGCTTAGGGAGTGAATTTCCTAGTGTTAGTTTAGGAGAGGGCTCATTGTTGGAGCCATGTGAGGTGCTCACCGAGGAAGAGTGGGTTAGCGGTGGGTTAACACCTTGGGTAGATGACGTGGAAGAGCGTGAGGTTAGTTTAATTCATGTAGATGGGACTCAAGAGGAGGATGTGATTATTGAGTCATCGAAATTGGAGGAGCCTTTACATTTCAAGACCACGTCTACGGGGATAGTTGTAGGTCAAGATGTGAAAGATTACCCCAATGTGCCTTCCGATTGGTATCGGAACAAAGAGGAACAAGCACATGTGTCGGAAGCGGATTGGCGGTACGTGGATGTGAAATTAAAGAATGGAAAAACCCGACAAATGAAGATGGGCTCCAAATTGGGGGAGAAAGAGGTTAGGGAGTATAGCAATTTGGTAGATGAGTTTAGTGATACTTTTGCATGGTCCTACGATGAGCTTAAGGGAATTCCTAGGGAAATGGTAGAGCACCGGATTCCTTTAATTCCGGGGGCGAGGCCAATTAGACAAAAGGAGAGGAGGATGAATCCTCAATTGCAATTGTTGGTGAAAGCGGAATTGGAAAGGTTATTGAAGGCCGGGTTTATCAAGCCGGTGGAAATCACGGATTGGGTTTCTCCTATGGTCTTAGTAAAGAAAAAAAATGGGAAATTAAGGGTTTGTGTCGACTATAGGAAATTGAATTCGTGCACACAAAAGGATCACTTCCCCTTACCTTTTATCACCTTGTTGCTTGAGGAGGTTGGAGGTCATTCGCGATATACCTTTATGGATGGGTATGCGGGTTATAATCAAATTTCCATAGCCCTCCAAGATATCCATAAAACGGCTTTTACTACACCTTGGGGTACTTTTGTGTGGGTAGTGATGCCATTTGGGTTATGTAATGCCCCGGCTACTTTCCAACGATTAGTAATGTATATCTTCACCGACTTGTTGTTCAAATCCATGACCGTCTTTGTGGACGATTTTAGCACACAAAGTAATGTGGATGATCACCTACATTGTGTTAGGGAGGCATTGGTTAGGTGTAGGAAGATGAGGTTAGCATTGAACCCGGATAAGACATTTTTGGGAGTGAATAAGGGAGTGTTGTTGGGTTATGTTGTTAGTGAGAAAGGTAGAGAACCCGATCCGGATAAGATTGCGGCCATAAGCGACTTGGCAACTCCAACCAATTCCAAGGGGATCTCTAAGTTGTTAGGACATGTGGGATGGTACCGGGAACTTATTCCTAATTTTTCAAAGATAGCGGTGCCCATTACCCATTTGCTCAAAAAGGATGTCAAATTCGAGTGGACGGATGCTTGTCAAAAAGCCTTTGAGGAATTGCGGGATAGGTTGAGCACCTATCCGGTGTTGATACCACCCAATTGGGGTAAACCTTTTCACGTCTATTGTGATGCTAGTAATGTGGCAATAGGGAGTGCGCTTTGTCAAGCAACGGGAGAAAAAGAGAAGGATCAACCTATAGCTTATGCGAGTAAGCAATTGACCCCCGCCGAAAGAAACTACTCTACAACGGAGAGGGAGTGCCTAGCCATGGTGTTTTCCGTTAAAAAGTTTAGGCATTACCTCATGTGCAACCCGGTTGTATTTTTTGTTGACCACATGGCTATCAAGTATCTAATTAACAAGGCGGAGTTAAGTGGTAGGTTAGCTAGGTGGGTTTTGTTATTAGAAGAATTCGACTACACGGTGGAATATAAACCGGGTCGTATGCATTTACAAGCGGACCACTTGTCTAGGTTGTCGGAGGAGATAGGAAAAAATCCGGTAAATGATATGTTAGTAGATGATAGCCTCCTTGTGGTCACTTCTACACCGGAGTGGTATGCGGGCATAGTGGAATTTCTAACAACCCACAAGTTGCCCAAAGAGTGGACAAAAGAAGAGAGAAGGAAGGTGAGGGTAAATAGTAGGCAATTTGTTGTAGTGGGCCATAGGTTGTTTAGAAGGGGGTCCGATGGTATTTTACGACGATGCGTGTCAAAAACGGAGGTTGAAGCGATTTTAATCGCTTGCCACGATAGCGCTTGCGGCGGTCACTTCTCGGGTCAACTCACCGGGCAAAAAATACTTAGAGCGGGCTACTTTTGGCCTACACTATTTAAGGACGCCCATGACTATGTAAGGAAATGCGACGCTTGCCAACGGTATGCCCGAGACGACCTTAGAATGGAGATGCCTTTACATGTATCATTACCCTTAATTCCTTTCGAAAAATGGGGCATCGACTATGTGGGTGAGGTCCATCCCCAATCTTCAAAAGGAATGAAATATATTGTGGTGGCAACCGAGTACCTCACCAAGTGGGCGGAAGCCAAAGCGGTGAAGACCGACACGGCGGAACACGCGGCAACATTTATGTACGAAAACATAATTTCGCGGTTCGGGGTGCCGAAGATCCTAGTAAGCGATAGGGGTACTCACTTTTTGAATGACTTGATTCGAGAGATGACAGAGAAATTTAAAATTGATCACCGGAAGACTACTCCCTACCACCCACAAACCAATGGACAAACGGAAAGGGTTAACGGAATTTTGGTGAGTATACTACGCAAGACGGTTATAGACTCGAAGCGGGATTGGGATACGAAACTAACGGCGGCACTTTGGGCATACCGTACAACCTATAAGGTAACTACGCGTGCTACACCATTTTCCTTAGTCTATGGTCTTGAAGCGACACTACCAATCGAATATGAAGTCGAGTCACTTAGGGTGGCCGTGAGTACGAGACTTACCGAAAGTCAATCCTTACGAAATCGACTAACCGATTTGGAAGCACTTGACGAAGGGAGGAGAATGGCGGCTCAACATATTGAGGCAATCCAAAGAAGGAGAAAGATTACTTTCGACAAACGACATAAGAGAAGGGCCCTAACACCGGGAATGATGGTCATGATTCAAGACGCACGAAAGCTTGAATTTCCGGCGAAATTCAATGCGGTATAGTTAGGACCTTACCTTGTCTATGAGGTCTTTCCTAATAATTCAATTCAATTGGAAACGTTGAATGGTGAGCTCTTTCCTACCCGTACATCGGGAAGTAGATGTAAGGAGTACCGAGCTTGACTAGGCAACTTACCCTTGGAGCAAGAGATGTTTGGATTCATCCCCCGATGGTCGCCAATTATGTGAGCCCAAAAGGGTGCCCACATTTAGTCTTAGACCCTTGAAACGTTAGTTGATGCACTTTGAAGTAGCATGTTACTTCACAAAAATATAAAAAGAGTGAAATGTTAGTCTTAGAAGTACCATGTTGTAAGAGGCTAGGATGTGAGTTGTTATTGTGTTTTTACCTTCGGAAGGATTTGAGTGAATGAGGATAGGTAAGGAGAACTTGGATTGAGTAGTTAGTGAGTAGGCTAGTACAAATGGATGGAGACAACCAAAGTGACTCAAGAGGCAAGTGCATTCGAATTGGGATGAATGGAGGATCACATGGAGCGCACAAGTGGACCACCTCATCATGGCCACTTAATGGGGAAGGCCCAAGGAAGAATGCAAGGTGGAGGATAAGCAAATTCTCAAAGCACCAATCAAATCACGAGTTAAGCATCGTGGTTTGAATTAAGTGGTGAGCGACGATTTGGGAAAGTAAGGGGAGAAAGTTATGGCGGCGGAAAGCGAAGGAGGCTAAGTTTGGGTTGAAGCATCCCAAGTTTGGTAAAGTGTGGTAGGTAGAAAGCCAAGGCTAGTTAAATGTTCGAATTAGGATCATTGTTGATCATTTGAAGGAGGAAGGCTTAGAAGATAGGATTGGCGCCTACTAAGTAGGAGGAAATCTCAAGGGCTTATCGTGAGCCTTGAGGGTGCTCACCCCCTCAAGCTTACTATATAATCCCTCATTCTTCCCTCACTCATCCTCTCTCTTTCCTTTGTGCTCCAAGGCACCCCACGAGTTATAAGTGTGGGTGTGGGAAGCCATATTGGAGCACATGTGTGTGCTTAGTTTTTAGTTTGAGAGCCAAGGCTTGTTAGCCTTGAAGAGGGCTTGACCTCTTGGTAGAATTAGTGTTGACGTGAAGGATTTTAAAGTTAATTCATGATTCCAATTTGTGGTACTTAAAGTTCATGTTTTGAATACACGTGGTTGCAAGTTCCATGTTTAAGAGTTGAGCACTTGATGTTGTGATGAGTGCAAAAATATACTTGTGTGGATTAGTTAGTCTTAGTGAAGTTAGGAAATTCTCTCTCTCCCTCTCTTCTCTAGGAAGTTGAGCTCTTAGAGCTCGGGAAAAAATGTGGAATTAGGTAGGGGACTTAGTGGGATTAGTGGAATTAGGTAGGTGAATTAGGGGGAGGCCTTGGAGAAGCTCTCTTTTTCATTTTCTGGTTTTTGTGGTTGAGGGTGGAGAAACTTAGTTAGAAGTAGCCGCAGCTAAGGAGCTGGGTTTATGAAGGAGCTGGGTTTATTTAATTAGAAGTAAGGAGCTGGGTTTATTTAGTTAGAAGTAAGGAGCTGGGTTTATGAAGGACCTGGGTTTGTTTAGTTAGAAGCTAAGGAGCTGGGTTCATGAAGGAGCTGGGTTTATGAAGGAGCTGGGTTTGTTTAGTTAGAAAGTAAAGAGCTGGGTTTATGAAGGACCTGGGTTTGTTTAGTTAGAAGCTAAGGAGCTGGGTTCATGAAGGAGCTGGGTTTATGAAGGAGCTGGGTTTGTTTAGTTAGAAGCTAAGAAGCTGGGTTTATGAAGGAGCTTAGTAGATAGCCTACCTAATTAGCTCATAGACAAGTAGTTAGTTACATTATGCTAGTTAGTGTTATGTGTGGCTTTCACAAGTAAATGTATTTGAGATTGACTATAGAGAATAGTGTTTTTTTTAACACTTGCATCCTCTCTTTAAAAATAAACCACGTGCACAACTTAATGGAGAATGTGGAGCACTCTCGCGATGGCAAGACAAACGAAGCAAAGACCAAAGGTGCGAGAGAGAGATTGACATAAGTCACATAAGTATTTCTTAATACTTAAAGGCTTATGTACGGTATGGAGACACCAATGAAATTCTAGTTAAATCCAAGACCACTTGAAGGGTGAACCTTGCACTATGGACTCATCCAAGTCCAAATCCAATACCGCGGAGGAATGTGAGCCCAAACCCACTACTCGGACTACGGACGCTTAAGGGTGGGGGGTTTGGCCTCACAGGCTTTCACACTGTGCTTGGCCGAAGGCTCCAATTCCTATATTTTTATTGGTTATTTCCATCCCATTTCTTTGGACTCTCAACAAAGTTTGGCCATCCAAGTCGAGAGGCCGTCGATTTCCACCAATCAAATTGCAGGAAACCAAGAATTCGACCTCTCGACCCTTCACACTAGAGGCCAAAATCAAAAGGCCGTCGCAATATGAAATGCCTACAAGGCACTGCTTTTTGGCCAAGGCGACGGACTTCTCGAAGGAAGTTTGGGTTGGGTGGGAATGGAAACCCAAACTATGGTCGAGAGGCCGTCGATTTTTTCCATAAAAGAATCAAACATTGAGAAGATCTTGGTCATTAGATTGGAGGGGTAGTTTTGGGCAGGGAATAAAGTAGGACGTTCCTTCTTCCTTTGGCCTTTGGAGGCTTCACACAGTGCCTGGCCGAAAGCTCCAATCACTATATTTCATTCGCTACTTCCAGCCCATTTCTTTGGACTCTCAACAAAGTTTGACCAGTCAATCCCACGGCCTCTCAACTCGGACGGCCATAGTGTGAAGCGGCCCTCACACTATACATGCCCGCATGAAGGCACCGATTCCTATATGTGATTGGCTATGTATTTCTAGCCCATTTCTTCGGACTCTCAACAAAGTTTGACCATTCAATCCCACGGCCTCTCAACTCGGACGGCCATAGTGTGAAGCGGCCCCCACACTATATATGCCCGCCTGAAGGCACCGATTCCTATATGTGATTGGCTATGTATTTCCAGCCCATTTCTTTGGGCTCTCAACAAAGTTTGGCCATTCAATCCCACGGCCTCTCGACTTGGGCGGCCATAGTGTGAAGCGGCCCTCACACTATATATGCCCGCCTGAAGGCACCGATTCCTATATGTAATTGGCTATGTATTTCCAGCCCATTTCTGTGGGCTCTCAACAAAGTTTGACCATTCAATCCCACGGCCTCTTGACTTGGGTGGCCATAGTGTGAAGCGGCCCTCACACCATATATGCCCGCCTGAAGGCACCGATTCCTATATGTGATTGGCTATGTATTTCCAGCCCATTTCTTTGGGCTCTCAACAAAGTTTGGCCATTCAATCCCACGGCCTCTCCACTCGGACGGCCATAGTGTGAAGCGGCCCTCACACTATATATGCCCGCCTGAAGGCACCGATTCCTATATGTGATTGGCTATGTATTTCCAGCCCATTTCTTTGGACTCTCAACAAAGTTTGACCATTCAATCCCACGGCCTCTCGACTCGGACGGCCATAGTGTGAAGCGGCCCTCACACTATACATGCCCGCCTGAAGGCACCGATTCCTATATGTGATTGGCTATATATTTCCAGCCCATTTCTTTGGGCTGTCAACAAAGTTTGGCCATTCAATCCCACGGCCTCTCGACATGGGCGGCCATAGTGTGAAGCGGCCTTTAGTATTCCTCAAACTCATTCGACCCATCTATAAGTCGGGGTCGGATCTTCCCGTTCCTCGCCGCAATGCCACCTATTATATTTAGTCAAGCCAAGCAAAGAAGCACTCGTACCATTGTGACTCCCAATGGGAAAATGAAGAAGATATGTATGGATAAGATCCAACTCCGTCTCGCCCATTCCAATATACATGCATACTCCAAATCGAAGCTAAAGTTGTCATTGACTTGTGGCGTAATATATTCTCCACCTACTAAACATGGACGGAAAAAGGAGTGGATGAAATACATTCCTTGTGTTGCATCCATGTCTCCTGCCAAAGATGCCTACCTAATGCCTCCTACTCTCATCTAGGTACCGACCACATGCATATTTATAGTTGGGAAGAAAAAAGGGCTTGTTATTCTAGGTACCGACTTGCCCCCCCTATTACCGACCATGTGGCGCCCCCTCATTGGCACAACCGACCCACGTGTGTGTGCGTTCCCCACGTTCCCCACGTTCCCAAAGATGTCATGCCTTCCTCACGTTTGTTTGTTTTTATTTATTTATTCAAAGATGGGCGGTATTGTGGGTGGTTATTATTAGTAACCTAATTGGGCACATGACACAACCTAATTCTTGGCAATGAACGGGGAGAAACGACCACTAGTTACGGATGCACCACTTGAGTTCGAGAAATAACTGGTTGAAGTTCCCGGCTTCGGGAACTTTGCCCATGGTTTTAGAGGAATCTATGGAGTATACCTCGAATGGAAACACTAGGTTTTTCACCGATCATGCCCAAAAGTCTCCCCAACCACCGGTTTTCGGAATGGTTTTCCTACTTAGGTAAGATAGGTGTGTGTTATTTAGATACTTTTTCTCTTTGTACCCCATTTCTTGTAGGATATGAATTAGTGCAAGATAATGATCCATGAATCCCAATCGTGTCCATAGCCATGTGTCGTGTACTTTTTGGAGTTCGTGTTTTGATATATTGTTCATTGTCAAAGTGAAGAGCCTTGTGCTCATTGGATGATCATAGAAGTTAGGTCCTCCTAGTTGTGTGGACAATCGAATCTATAAACATTGCCATATTTCGAGGTTGTAGTCTGATTTCTTGGAACACATGTCTTTATGGTGTCCGAGCTTAGATCCACACCTAACCCGATACGACTTAGGGCCAGTTCACACTGGGTCCCAAGTCCTTAAGTCTCAAGTCACTTGAGGTCAACCCGTGCGATCTTAACCGTTGAGAGCATGGAAGTTGGGACTTACCACTTCACACATGGTCCCAAGTCTTAAGTCCCAAGTATGATATGGATGCCCACGTGGCAAGACTTTTTGGAGGCGAGGCTTGGGACTTGTGTTGAGAGTAATTATTATACTTACTCCTTCTCTCTCTCAACATATCGCCAATAATTTATCCATCTGTGCTTAATTTGGGTTTTCACATACCGTAATCACTCGTTTGGATAACCCGTTTGCTAAGTATTCTCAAACCATTGCACTTGTGACAACTTGCTCAACCACTACATTAATCAAGTCCCTTTCTCGACATGCATTACTTGCCATAGTTTATCACTCAATCTTCCTTTCCCTTGGCCACTACATTAATCAAGTCCCTTTCTCGACATACATTACTTGCCATAGTTTCTCACTCAATCTTCCTTTCCCTTGGCCATCGCCTATAAGTTTGTCATTCCATCACATGCTTATAACTTGCAATCCTCTTACCACACATACAACATAAACAATTGCTCTCAACTCCATACACGCATGATGTCCAACGTAGACTTGCCACATTCAATCTACTTTGAGTTGTGTAAGATTACAATTAGTTTCATGTTCCAAAACACCAAGACAATTCCACCAAAGGCTCGTTCATTTACTCTCAATGTCAAAACCTAATTGGTTTGAGAATACGAATCACTCGCTTCTTAAAGTCTATTTGTCACGCCTTGAGTTCCCTATTTGGGAATAGCTTATCACTATGATCTCAATCTCTAAGCTTTGGTAATCAAGAAGTCATGTACCTATCCTACGCTAAGACCATACCAGATATTTGCTTGTGGAAAATAGCATGTCTTCTTCTTGGGATAGCCTCCCTCTTGTAGAAGACAATCAAGGGGGCATTGGTTAGGCCTGGCAGCTGTCTTTGAGCGGCTATAGCCTCCACTTCTTTCTCTAAATAAGAAATTAACCACAAATTTGTGGATCAAAGGCAACTATTTTGAAAATGGCATGCTCGAACTAGGCGATAGCCAACAAATGTGGTTTGCACTTGTGCTAAGATAATATTTTCATCATGAAGTTTGCATGTGCAATGAATATTTTAATTTATGAAGGAAAACAACATCCATTTAAAGTGACGATTTCAAGCTTTCACTTCACTACACTATGTATAAATGCACAAACTTAACAAATATATGGACCTATGCAACCCATAGTTGCATGTTGCTTATCGTACCGGTACCGAGATACGGGCGTTATTTTTTCTTTTCTTTTCTATTATGTTGCTTTTCGTACACGTAGCACGTGGGTGCACAAATAGCATACTAATTGCGGCTTTGGGTTACAAAATATACATAGGTTTAGAGTATTATTTTTACTAGAAATGTAGATGTATTATGCCTTGTAGAACGTTGGTACGTAAGTCTACACCAAGGGCAAACATATGTAAAATTTTATAGGCAATTAGGCCAGGCTTAACCTGGATATGATTATCCAACATTTGCACAATTCATCCAATCTATGGATGGTTCATCCACCGTCATCGCGCATTGCCAACCCAAGACCCTGGATTTAGGGTTTGGTTTTGAGGTTTTGGAAGGGCAAGGGGAGGTCTAGAATAAAGGTTATCATTGAGGGAGATACGGGGGAAGGTTCACCACTTGGATGTAGCAGAAGATGAAGTGTTGTTTTCCTATGAATATTTGAGGCATGTTTTTTGTAATTTTTATTTTGTGTAAAAAAATGTTATGATACTGCCTTTGTGTATTGATTTTGTATGTATATAGACTTCTTGCTATTTCTTAGTTAAGATCCACCCAAAATTATGTATATGGACATTGATTTGAAAAATTTTGACGCAAATGAGTCGTGCTTTTTTGAGGGTCCACCTATTGGGCATATGCATAATATACAAGTAACTTATTTCTTGGAAATTTATTTCCATAAGTGATGTTGTGTGAAGGAGGGTAGTTGGGTGGAAATTGATTGCCCAAAGTTAATAAAGACGCGGACCTCTCAATAAACACGTGATTCGTCAACATCACGTGATGGAACATGAATGAACGTGTGTGAAGTTTGGTAGGTGAATTTTAGAAGCGACAAAGAACAAGTCAATGCACGATTTGGAAAGATTGAAGTAGATTGAAGTATTGATCCACTTGTGTTGTGAGAGCACATGTTATGCCGTTTGGAGCATGTGTATGTCAAATCATACGGTCATGTCCTTTCAATGTAAACATGGTAAGCTTTCGTTGTTTCACAATGATACGGCTTTCACATAGTCACATTTCACAAGACTACGGATTTTGTGGCCCGGGTACTATCATCACAATTTGGCCCAATTGGAGGAGAAGGTGAATTTTACAACATCATTCGAGATTAATTTTGGTAAATACACCTATAATAGTTCTTCTAAGCATCGTATAATTATTACTATTGTTATTATCATCTTAATTTTTGTTGGGTCTTTCTTGTAATCAAAATATAAATTAATATTGATTGTGATGTTGAAGGGGAGTGATCAATTGAGGGCAAGATCTAGAAGCTTAGTGGTTGAAGGGATTCACCATGAAAATGCAAATCTTACAAATAATTTCCTTATTATTATAATTTTCTTTTTTCTTTTTTCTTTTTTCCTTATGAATTTCAAGAACACGGATGGTGACAATTGTTGGAGTGAGGAAGCCACATATAGATGATAGTTCATATTTTTCAAATAAACACGGATACATCAATCCAAAATGTGATGATTTCAACCAAACTCAATGATTTGTTGTGATGCTTTTGGCAATTTCATCCGTGGAAAACTGACAAAGCCTACAATATCACAATCTAATCTTCTTTTGCCTAAAAAATAGGGATTCTCCTAATGTCTAAATTTTGGTTATCTAACCCCGAACCTTCTATAACAATATCGGATTCTATGTGTTTGTGCCATACTCACATGTTTGTTATTTGCCACAAGGTGATGCTACATGTGTACAAATTTTGCTGACCACACGTGATGTGGTTCGCATCATATTATCATGCATACTAGTTGTAGAGTCCAAACTAAAACTTGGTACGATGGCTCAGCGAGCATAACCCGGGTTCACATAACCCTTGAGACCAACATCTGCTTCCCATGTGACATATCCCTAATTCAAGTTGTCGCATGTATTGTCTCCCTTTGTTTATCTAGAGATGAAAACACTGATTGCCATAACATTTACCCGATCAGTGTAAACTTTTACCCGCAATTATGTTTCGAACAGTTTCAAACACGATGTAGGATGAACTCGTGGTCAAACAACAAATATGTCAATATGACTAGATTAACAAAGGCAGGCGAGTTTGTCACGGATAGAGACATGCTCTAAACAAAGCAAACTTGTCGAGTCTAAAATTTGAGATCTCATCTATTATAGCTTATGTCACATGCATGGTTGCTTCTAGGGACTTACTTATTGACAAATGCATGAAATTCGTATAGCCAAACTCGACAATCCATTTACACCCCAAATAAACACATGTTTTTCATTGTTCTCGTGACAAACTCCATAGCTTCGCATGGTTTCAAGTATTAGTTTAACGAGAGATGTATTGTAGATGAATCACACCCTTAGAAATTGTGGGTGGCACTCATGTAAGTTGTAGGTCAAAGTATGGGGACGGCTTATAGTCAACACAACTCTAATGTCAGTAGTTGAGCTTTGGCAATAGCATAAAGTGTGAATACGAAATTAACACATACTCCCTCCGTTTCATATCAAAAGTTACATTTGGACATAATTTGCGTTACAAAACAAAAGATACGTTTGGTGAAATTTCTTGCAAACTTCGTCAAACGAATTGGAATGTTGCTATAAACAATGTAAATGTTGTTGCTGATGAACTACCAAGTCAATCAACTAACAATTTACACTTATTTAACAATTGATATTTGAACATCAACACGGTTTTATGTGTATCATTCGTCAATGGTGATGAACGGGCGTGTTGCCTTCAACAAATTCACGAGCATTCCTAATGATTTCTGCCAAACAACGCAAAGTGTGAGGAAGTTCGCCCCTGCGCTGCAACGCTGCCTTTCCCATGTGTGGAATCTTATAGTGGTTCGATGAAATTGGCGTTAAAAAAAATTTGATTTTTTTTTGGACACCCCTAGCTCACCGGAAAGTGCTTAGTGAGAGCTATACAACGCACACAATTTCGTGCTAAAAATGCGAAAAATGACCTTAATCCCACATATTTAGTGAAACGTAACTTTTGATATGAAACGGAGGGAGTAATAATTTACGATCGATTAAATGTCGTGATTTAACCACGACCACGAGCACTTTGTGCAGTGTAAACAGGCCGGGCGTTCCTTATGGGTTAAGAAGGCGGTGGTGACAGCCTAGTATCCGAATCAAGTCCAAAGATCGCATGTCGAGCTATGGCGAAGAAGAAGAGACAAGAAGTAAGAACTTCGAACAAGACAAGGGATCAAGTGGGCCTCCCCAAGGACCCTTCCCACTTACGTTCCGATCCATTCCTTTTAGGTAACTTGTCACATTCCATCACGTGCTCCCTTGCGTATTGAAAGCACCTCGCCCCTCTTCAAAAGCATCTCACAACTAAGCCCCAATGTGCGGGATGGATGAGGAACAACCGTGATAAGCATCGTCCAAGGCCAAAAGCCGTTCTTTCTTTATTTCCCCATCCATATCTAGGTAACTTGTTGGATTCATTTGTAAAGGAAAAGCCTACGAAACCATGCATATCGTCCAAACCCTAAGTTTACGAGGACTCATACATAGGTCTTTTTACTGCATGAATGACTGAGCACAAAGAGTGAGGTTGGGTTGTTTAAAAGTGGTTTTGTAGCTTGTCCTATTACGATGGGTGGGCCAAGCTAGCCTTGCATAGGCTGAGATCCAAGATTTGGGATCGTGGGTCCTGCTGGCATACCCTATTCAAGTTCCTAAAGTTCTCTCAAAGTTTGAGAGGTGGAAAGAGGAGGTCCCCAAAGTTTCACCCAACTTTCAAAATGGGTTCCAATGCACGATGAGCGAAACGAGCTCACAATAGAAACCTTTCTCAAAGAAGGATCAAACTCACGGTCTCATTCCTCTTTGAGGGACTTTACGGATAACTCTATCACGGTCCAAATTCATGCCAAATTTGCCTTGAGGCTATGAAATTTGGATCATTTTCTACGGCCCCTTCGATTTTGTCCAATATGGGAGCATTTGGATGTCCCTATCGCATTATGCCAAGACAATTTATTTTGAGAAACCCCAACCCAACCTACCCTTGCAACTGATCCATTGTAGCCTCCTATCTTAACCACAATGTAGTAGTTGTAACGTACCTCGTTAAACTGTTCATAGACAATAAACAAACATTTAATTGACAAGAGGCTCACCTCCCAACCTGGAGACACATACAAAAAACATAACATGTGTTCTCCTTCCCCCGAGCCCAATCTACACATAGTATCCATAAGATACTTTCAGAAGTCTCAAGTCTTTCTATACATAGACTGAAGTCTCCTTAGAGCATCCTCAGTCGGTCTAGGTAAAGCTCACTGCAAACCAAGACCTATCTTGCTTAAAATTGCTCAAAATTTAGAGGGAGTGCACCAAATCTTGCTTAAAATGGACAGATCCTCCCACACTCCCTCTAAATGTCAAAAATTTGGAGGGAGTGTGCGAGGATCTTTCCATTTTAAAGCAAGATTTGGTGCACTCCCTCTAAATTTTGAAAATGTGGTGTTTTCAATGAGGGATTTCACCTACGTCAAATTTTTACAATTCTTTTTTCTTGAGAAATATCTCACGTTTATTTAGGTGTGCTTCTAATGATGGTAATTTCAGTTTCTAATTTTAGGTCAGTCAAAAGATAGGTTTTGGTTTGCAGTGAGCTTTACCTAGACCGACTGAGGATGCTCTTATCTACATGCGTATATCTCTTTCACTTTGCTTTCCATAGATAAGAGTCATCCAACCGCTCGTCCCTCGACTTCCCATCCATCCACGTTTCTTAGCCTTGCACATTCATCCATGCGATTTATTTCCATCCTCAACAATACATTTCCAAATTAGTCCATTTCAGTAGCCCACCCTACGGACTAGTTGGTGACCCCTCAACCCGTTGCTAAAATTGACTCAACCATTGGGCCAAAGTAATTGGATGATTTTAGCCCATGTCACTTCCACCAAGTTTGCATTGCATGTTTACGAACCAATTCTCCAAAGGCAAAGAGAGAACTACCTCTAACCGTTGAATATTACTATAGATCCCATCATCATGAGATTGTTTTGTAATGACGGTAAGAAAAGAAAAAGAAAAAATAACGCCCACATAGGATAATGATGGTGTACTCAACCTACAACTCTTCCTTCGAGGGGAAACAATCATCACTATGGAGACGTTGGAAGGAATAAACTTGAAAGGGAGTATTCTAGTGGTTGGACTATTTAGGGGAGGGGAGGGGGCACGAGACAATCCTCATGGTTCCCAATTGCTCCATATGGGGATGAGATAATTCTTGATATGATCCAACGGTTAGAGGTTGCCTTTGCAATTGGTAATGCCCGTGATATGGTTAGGCACATTAGAGTCTCCACATTATTGTAACCATGCCAAAATCCCATAATGGAACCACATTAAGATCCTCAAAGTGCAAGAAAGGGATGAGTTTGTTGTGGCCTCAACTTCATAACTACCATTTTTGGGGGTCATAATTGGGTTTATTCAAATGGGGCAACCAAGATTGGAGAGAGAGATGAATTTAAAATATCCTATTCATCTTTGGTTCATTTAACCATGTGATTTTAGGTGAACTTGAAGTGACATGTGAGGTAGTTGCATGTGGCAAAGGGTTACTCCTCACAATAAGTAGATGCTTGGGAAATGAAAGATAGTTGTATGCATGTACATAAGGGACAAACCTTCAGTTTTCAAGAGGACTTATACTTACACTAGTACATATAAGTTTAAACTTACACCATGTGGCCAAGGAATGCTTCATTTTCATCATGACGTGGACCCCCTTGTCGTGGGAGAGGGGTACAAAGGTTACTTATACCCAAAAGCAACATTGAACCAAAAACTAACAATATGTACATACAATCATACAATTTGAGGTTGCAATTGCATAGCAATTATACGTAGTGTTGGTTTTGGGTGTGTTTACCTTGCCTAGTGCTAAATGAATCAAGTTCCAATTTCATACCAACAAACAAAACAATAAAGAACAAGGAGCCCTTCGTAATGAATAATTTCGACCAACTCAACCTCCACTCCCATACCCATAGTTCCTACACCAATGTGCCACATGGGCTAACGCGCACATGAGCAATGAGCACCTAAAACCAACAAGATGTATGACAATCATACGATTGGGGGCTTCAAATGCACAACAATTTTTAAATATTAGTGTCAAGGGTTTAGGTTTTGTTTTGGTTTTGGTCATACCTTACCTTATTTTAGTATGACCTAATGAATCAAAATTTGGTTTCATAGCATGGGATTCAATAAACAAACAATCAATCAAACGAGGATTCCTTTCATGATAAATAACATGGACCCAACTCAATTGTGACCCCCATCCACACCCATACATAGCAGTGTCTCCCCAAACATGCCATGTGGACAAAAATAGCGTTGGTTTTGAGTGTGTTTACCTTACACGATGCTAATGAATTGAGTTCCAATTCATAGCATGAGACCCAAAAAGAAGAAGAAGAAAAAGAAGAAGAAGAAATGGAGCCCTACACAATGAAGACTCCATTTCAACCGGCTCAACCACCAATCCTACATGCATAGTTCATGCACCAATGTGCCACATAAGCTTATGCCACATGAGCAGTGACCACTTAAAACTAACAAGATGTATGACGATCATACAATCAAGGGAGGGGGGGGGGGCTTCAAATGCACACCAATCCTATATGTTGGTGTTAAGAATTGAGGTTATGTGTTGGTTTTGGATATGGCATACCTTATCCTAGTGTGACCTAATGAATCAAATTCTGATTTCATAGCACGCGAACCAACAAATAAACAACCAACCAACTAACCAACCAACCAAACAAACAATCAAATGAGGATCCTTTTCGAGATGAAGAACTTCGACCCACCTTAATCGCCACCCGTCCACACCCTTTTACCATATATAGTAGTGCCTCCCCAAACACGCCACGTGGACAACCCCCCCCCCCCCCTCACCCACCCAACCCCACCTTGATTTGCCATGTGAGCAAACGCTCCCAATGGCCACTCATAGGTTCCCAACCGCCCACTTCTCTCCCTCGTTCCTTGCACGTGTTTCATATTCTTAGGCAGCTTGGCTAAAACGCAGGCAAAATTCTTTGTGACGAAGGCGGGACCCACCACCGCCAGAGAGAGAGGGACCCACCTCCCACTGTGGCCTATAATAAGGAGCTCATTCCGAAATCCCACCAGCACAAATCCTTTCCATGTGCACAGAGCTCATCATTCCTAGCCCACCGGAAACATTCATCATATATCTCAGAGTCCACACACACATCGTATGATTTGACTCGCTTCCGTTCTTTCATTCATTGCGTGATGATCTCCTCTCTCCACAAAATCATAGTGCTTGCATTGATTGGTTCATTCATCCCTTCATCATCATCATCATCATCATCATCATCAACATCACCAAGTGCTCCAACTTCATCCAATCTGCAACAATCCTGAGGTAGGCATCCAGCTTAGTACCGGTTTTTTTGATCATCAATGTTATGTCAAGCATTTAGATCCGAGAGAGATGGAGCATCGCCACATTTTGATTGGGAGTCTTGGTTCTCAAGATCGACACAGATTTGAGACAGATATGTTTTTCAGATACTACCTTAGGTGTTGATGATGATGATGGGCGAGTTTTAATATTGCAGAGGTGAAGAAGAAGTGGAAAATTAGGCTGTGGAAGGTAATGTAGATTTTTTTGAATTTTTGACTTTTTTGGTTTGTTTGTGAGAAGTGTGGGATCCTTGAGGGAGGTTTGGAGAGAGAGAGAGAGAGAGAGAGAGAGATCAATAAATTTACGAATCCTTTAAGGTGTTGTTGATGATAGGTAATGTAGATGTTTGTAATTGTTGTAGAGGTTTGAGCACAGGTGTTGGTTGGTGTGCAGGTTTAGTGGGATAAGTTGAGTTTGATAGGAGACAGGTGGAGGGAACGCTTTTTCTTGAGGTGTTTGACATTACATCATTTTGTGATGTGGAATTTTGTAGTGTAGTGGTTTTGTTTGTCAAGTTTGGTCGTAAAGTGTGTGGGGTCCTTGGGGAGGTTGTAGAGGGTTAAAGCTCAGGTGTTGAAGCTGGTGTGCAGGTTTAGTGGGATAAGTTCAGTATGATGGGTTCCAAGTGTGTGGGACTGGAGGCTCGTGTAAAAAAAGAGAGACAGAGATGGAGAGATCAATTATCTCAGATGTTGGTGGGATTGGACGTAGAGTTTGAATGGGGTCAGTAGGGTGAGGGGTGGATTTGGAAGGAAAAAATGATGAGATTTTTGTTTCTGAATCGTGTGGGATGATTCTCGAGGATGTTGTGGAAAAGTGAGGTCAAGAAGCTCAGGTACAGTTGGGTGTGAGGAGGAATAACACTTGTGACAGTAATTTGCTGTGATGATTTTGGGAGGTTGTGTGATTTTGGTGCTTTTGTCAAGAGAGATCAAGCTTGGGTGTTGATGATGATGTTGTGCAGTTTTGCTGGCATGCTTGCTCTGCTTGATTAATTGCAGACATGAACTTTTCAAAACATCACTATGTTTGGCAATCTATGTTGATGATGATGTTGTAATACTCACTCATTACAAAGATGCTTATCCTCACCCTCATCCAAACTGCCTCCGAGCTTTGTAATCCCTTCAGCAGTATAGTAGCTTTCAGTAGCATTGAATTTCATTTCCTGCAAATTTTTTTTTGGGGGGGTCAAGTTTGAGACATGTCTGCTTCTACTACGAATCACTCATTGCGAAGCCCCTCCTCATCCAACCTGTCTCCGAGTTTTGTAATTCCTTCAGTACAGGCTAAGCTTTGAGTTAGAATTGATTTTACCTCGAGGTTTGGGTTAAGTTTACCATTTTTCAGACATTTTGAGACATGGGGTCCCAAATGCGGTCACCGAAGCCACCGACCTCCACAGCTACAACTGAACCCATGGTAAAGAAGAAACTGGAGAAAATCATATCCATGAATGGTGGCGATGGCGAGTGCAGCTACAACCGTATGTCCGTAGTGCAAGAGTACGCATTGCACGGCCTGCAACCGTTTTTCTCTGAGGCCGTGCATCAGATGACATTACCCCACCAACCACAACATCAAAACGACCAAAATCAGTTACATGAAGAAATCCCCTGTCTACGGTTAGCAGACTTTGGAAGCTCCACGGGTCGTAACGCATTTCTGTACATGGAGTTCCTGGTGTCCCGCATCCGCCAAGAGTACAAGCACCGGAACCTGCACATGCCTGAAGTCCAGGTTTTCTTCAACGACCTTCCCGGGAACGATTTCAACAGCATGTTTGGGCTGTTGCCCCCCACCAAGTATGAGGATGGTGAAAGTGGCCGAATCCGAGATTACTTCGCAGCTGGGGTGCCAGGATCGTTTTATGGCAGGTTGTTCCCCAAGGAGAGCTTGCACTTCGCTGTTTCCATCCATTGCTTGCATTGGATCTCCCAGGTACATTCAAATTCTATCTTGATTTTTTACCATCATCACATTCCCGAACCCTTGGCCCTCACTTTTTGCATCAACTGTTTTTTTCCAGTGCACAACTTTCGAAGCAACAGACATGCATTGTGGGGTTGATTGTGAAAAATCTGTTCTTTGCACAATGTGGTGGTTGAATTGGAGGTTGTGTGATTGTGGTCTCGGAAGATGACAGAAACTTTGTATATCCATTCGCTAACCCTCTCTCACTGCATCAACTATACGAGTGCACAAATTCGATGCATCCAATCCGTAATCCTCTCAGTGCATCAACTTTTTGAGTGCAGATGTTTTGAAGTACACACGCATGTAGGGTTAATTGGGAAAATATTTTCTTTGCACAGAGTGGTGGTTATATTGGAGGTTGTATGATTGCAGTCTCCGGAGATGACAGAAACTTGTATGCATCTATTTCCTAGCCCTCTCTGACTCACTGCAACTTTTTGAGTGCACAAATTTCGAAGCAGACAGGAATTGAAGTGAATAGTAACTAACTGCAGGTTTGCCATGTTTGGACACTAAAAATCATGGAGGGTTAAGAGATTCCTTCTTTCTTTCTATCTTCCCACAGTCTGGGGTCATTGTTGATTCGGAGATGTGTCCATTTTCTCTTGGAATCAAGGAATTTTTGGGTGGAAATTTTCACCGAGGAAATGGGTGTATCATGTCGGAGCTGAAAATCCTGTGCACAATGTGATAATGTGGGACTCCGAGTGCAGGAGCTTGGGTTTCAAGTAAATTACAAGCTGTGTAGGCTTTAAGATTTCGGAAATGTGTGTTCATTTCGTTTAGGAATTGAGAATTTCTTTTGGGTGTAGAAACAGTGGAATCTGCATGTCAAAATCTGGAAACTCTGCACAATGTAGACTTCTGTAGATTGAGAAATTTGGGAAATTCATTTGCAAGCTGTAGAGTTTGGAAATGTTTGTGGCGCCCAATGGACTTATTATCCTCAAACTCATTTTGGCATGCCCTCATGAGGTCCTAAAAGGTCCTAAATTGAGTTTGGCCCTCAAATGAAACCTCACGAAATAGGTTTCTCTTCATTCAAATTCAAACACCACATGTGGAAAGAAAGAGATTGTTGACATCAAATTCAAGACAACCAGTGGAATATCATACTTAGGGGAATGTGAGGGAATTTTGAGATTTTGTGATTTGAGGAAGTTTTTGGTTTGACATGTGTTTTCGATGACTTTCTGCAGATCCCAACTGAAGTAACAGACCCCGGGTCACCGCTCTACAACCGAGGCTCATGTTGGATCATGGGGGGGAAGCTTTCCATCGCACAAGCATACGCTGAGCAGAGCAAGAGTGACTTCCAAAAGTTTTTGCATTGCAGGCAAGTGGAATTGGCGTCCGGTGGAATTCTCTACTGTTACATGTCAGGGCGCACGGATTTCCCTGACCCCACAAACCAAACCAAACCCGAGCGCCGTCACCGCTTCCTTGCCGGCCCTGATTTCGAAGATACTTGGGACGATCTCATTGCTGAGGTCAGCATTAGAAAATATTACAACCCCCTACAGCTCTACAAATTAAATTTGTTGTTGGTTTTGCAAATGCCCTTGAATTGTTGCATTTGAAGGGTTCCATCTTGTTTTGCTCTCCAAATTGAATATGTTGATGTTGCTGATCCTTTGCAAAGCTCTTGAATCCTTCTGAAAGGCTCCATCATGCTTTGCTCTCCAAATGGAATTTGTTGACTTTGGTAATTGTTTTGTGATTGCCCTTGCACTCTTGCGAAGGTTTTTTTCATCAAAACAGTTGGTTATGCTTTGGAAATGGCTTTGTGTTCTTCTGAAGTGTACCATCTTGGTTTTGCCCTCCAAACTGAATTTGTTGATTTCGGTAATTGTATTGCGATTGCCCTAGGATTCTTCTGAAGGGTTCACTCTATCTTGTTATGCTCTTGGAATCGCATAATGATTCTCCTAATTCTTCTGCAACCAAAACTCTAGATGAATTGTTGGGAGACATTATTAACCTTGTCAATGTGTTTGTTTTCCTTTTCAGGGGATTGTGACGGAAGAGACGAGGGATGCTTTCAACTTACCACTATACTGTTTGGCGGTGGAGGAGATCCAAGAATCAATTGCAAAGACGGGCGGGTTCGAAGTCATAAGGTTGGAAGTGTTGGAGGACCTCCCGCTGTGCCCCGACGAAATGCGGATGAATCTGCTGCAAAACCCGAAGAAATGCGCCAAATACTACTCGTCGTGGGTGCGGTCCCTCATCGAGCCGCTCATGACGGCGCACATGGGCTCTGAATGCACGGATGCGTGGTTCGTGCGCCACGAACGACGAATTGCCGCGCGCTGTCGGGCGATGCTCGGAGACACCCAAGCCCAAGAAGACTACAAATTCTTCAGCGCCGATTTCATGCTCGTTGGGTTGCGAAGGTTGTGATTCTTCATCTGCATCCTCAAAGCTCAAATTCGAGACCTTGAATCTCTCTTAGGTCCATGTACAACGGGTTTATTAGTGAATGTGGTCTTGAAGCATGAAGATTGGTTAATGATGCCTGGGGTTACTCATCATAGTCATCTTCTTGTGGCAACTCATCGTCTTCAGATTTCTTGTACTTCGTCGGTCGTCCAAGGCATCGGTGACTCTCAGCAAATTAGGACAAATCTGTAATTTATCACAGAATGTACTTTTCACTCATAATTCTTTTCGGAGCTGAATTTTCTCCTTTGTAATTCTTCCACCTACCAACAAAAAAGCAACTGCAATACACGCTCTATATATCTTTGTTCCTTCTCTTCAGTATCGGCCATTTGTCTTTTGTCAGTCTGCCAGCATTTCTGGAAGAGGCAAAAATGTCGGTGAAAGTTTTGCATTCGGAGTTTGCATCTATGCATTCGGAGTCTTCAATCAATGTGTAAATTCCATGAGTTATAAAAATGAATATGAGGTGCACAACTTCACATGCACTAAGAATGTCTTCACTTTCCGGAGCTAAATTCCTCCTCCGGATTCTTTTGCCAACAAGACTACACTGAATATGATATTTAGTGTCCCCAATTCCAATTGTCTTGCTCAATACTATTTGTAAACCGCAGTATGTCATCAACACTAAATGTTAACCCAACATTATTTGTCATTCCTTGTAATTTTTTTGGAAGATTATAGAGTTACAGTGTTGTACTTACTGTCACCTACCAAGTGATTTTTCATCCAAATTTCATCACAAGTTGCTGACAAGAGAAGGCGGGGTTTTGGCCAATGGATGAACTCATCCATCAGCCATGACAGTATTTGTTCACTCATTCATAACAAGTGTCATCCAAAAAGTTACCATAGTGACATAAAATACCATATTTAGTGTAGCAATTGCAATACAATTATTATATTAGCATGGATCCATGCCGTCCCAGTCTGTTGCTCCCGTGCATATGAACTAATATTTTGGATAAACTCAACTCCAGTCGCCATGCACATATGCAATCATATGCCCATGCCCATATGTACCCGCTTTATCCATGTAGGTCCATGCCATACCTATTTGCCATATGCATGTATACATATGCCCATGCTTATAACCCCCCCCCCCCCCCCCACCCTCCCAAAAGGCCCATCACCATGATTCCACTTTAAGATTAAAAATGATTTTTCTTTTCTTTTCTTTTAATTAAATTAATCTACTTAGTCCTACTACATGTTCCCACCTTAGTTCTATGTGAGCCACCTCATGTTAGTTCCCACCTTTCCATATTTGTTTCCTCTTTCTTTTAAATTAACATTGTTGTTTAGAATGTTAGTTTAAGATTTAAGAAGCTAAGAATACGGAGTGTGTGATTAATAAGAAAACTAGACAAAAATGGGAGGGTCGTGATGAAAACTACGATTTTATTTGTCACAGTAGGTGTAGATAGGAGATTGGCTAGTTTTTCATGCTTATTCACTAACAATATCAAATCCCACATTCCACAATTCAATCAACAAGCATGGAATGGTTCGAACCTTCACTGGTAGCATGGTGCTTAGCCACCTTTATTCTTGTGATTTTGCGATCAAGGTGAAACTCGTGGTGTCTTTAAAGTTGTTGCTAAATTTATTTTCCGATTAGTTGAAAGATGTTTGTTAGATTTGGTTTGGTTTTACTTCCTTTGAAAATTTAGTTTTGATTAAGTTAAACGTTATACCCCTAAGGTTAAAAATAAAGTAAACGGATGATTTTCATTTAATATTTGACGGCAATTAAGTCTAAATAAATATCAGTCAAACTAATCTAGAAGTGTTGACATAAAAAGTTAGAAATCATTGCCAAATAATTAATGCGGCAACTCGAAGAAAATCCCTTTTGCGGGTTTCAAAGGAAAAATATGCGGCTTCCCAAAGGAACCGTTTGTGCAGGTTCCAGGGAAAAATTGGCCTAGTAGTTAGTATTGGTTGGAGGTTGTTGGGGGAGTTAAAAAGAAGGAAAAAATCGCTTTGGAGGGGGTTATCTAGAAACTTCCTCCAAGGAGAGAATAAGGGGAAGACATGAGAGAGGGAAAAATGAGTAGTATTGAATTGGTTTATCATTATTATTAAATAATTATTGTTAGAAGGTATGGCGATAAAATATTTCTTGCTTATGCAATTTTTGTGCTAGATTGTGAAGTTGATGTGCTGAAATATTGAATAGTGACCAAATTTATACTTGATGTGTCCAAAATGATCACTTAATGTTTGAAAATAATATTGGAGCCAAAATTTCATTATTTGATATGAAGATTTGGGGGTTAAACATGAATATTAATCTAGAGAAATGAAGTTGCTAGGTGATCTAAAGAATGCTAAACGATGTAATTTATTTCGGTTAAGACGTATAACATTTGTAAGTCAAATAATTTGCAGCCAAGTATCCCATGTTGTGAGGAAGTTGTTGGCTCTTGCCATTAAGTTGGGTTACCTTTGGTTCATGGTTTTACTTTTGGTTACCGACTTTGGTCTTTGGGTTACTTTACACGTATTGTTGAGTCTTCTTTCGAGTCTTTTCTTCTTAGCTCCTCTCTGAAGCATGGCCTGGGGTCATTGAGGTGTATCAAGCTGCTATGAATGGAACATTGCAATTTGATGAAAAAAGGGGAAAAATAAAATTAGCAATAAGATTTTGGTCTATTTTGTCCCACAAAAATTCTCTATAATCATTGAATGAAAGCATACAAGAGAAATTTTGGACCTTTGTACACTTCAAACTTGTAATGAAGTTGCAAACACAATTTTACAGCATGCATGCATTTGCACAAGTGACAAAATGCAAAAAGGTTGATAAAATTTGGTCTAGTTTGACATCATATAATTCATTGCTAGTGAGAGATCCAACTATTCACGTTGTATTGGGTGCCAACTATTCTTACATTTTGATGAATCTCAATTCATGATTGTAGCAAAGGAGCCAAATAATAAAGGAGGATGATTCACATATTGAAGATGAATTTAGACATGTACTTCATCTATCCCAGTTTCATTCAAAAGTTTTTCTCAACTTGTGAGTTTTTAGCAATGGAATTCATTGTATTATGGCACATAATGCATGGGAAAAAACATGGACCGACTTTAGTATGCTTCATACTTGTTATGGCAACCACAGTTTATAGCATGCATGCACTCAAACAAGTGATATGATGCATAGGGGCTCATAGAATTTGAGGATTTTGACATCAATTGATCAATTGCTACTGACAAATTCAACTGTTGATCACATTGTTTTGAATAGGGTGGTATACATGATGGTCAAGCCAAGTGATTTTGCTAATGTGTTTACTCCTTATTGGATACAAGGAGTGCCTACAAGGAGTGTATCCTTAATTATCCCAATTTGTGAGTGAGGGTTAATAGCAAGTGTAGGAAATTAGTGGCGATACTAAATTTCTTTACGCTATGAAATTAGTGCCACCATATTAGTGTTCATCCAAACACTATTCACTGAAAATACTATTCTTAACAACACTATTCACTGAAAGTATCGGCACTTATAACTGTTCACTAACAAGCATGTGTTTCCATAAAAAATAAATTAATCACTCTACAAACACCTTAGAGCATGCACTAATTTTTTTGAAATATATGGTAAATAAGCAGGTAGTCATAAATTTAATGCCATCCAATAAAAATGTAAGCCCTTGGTAACTTTGAGATTTGGCTAAATAGTGTGTGCTTTGGGAATTAGTACCACCCTCACTAATTGGGATACTCAATGTAGTGTCCATCACCTAGAATTGATAACCATGCCATGGTTTGACCACTACGCCTGATAATGAATACTCGTCACCTTGTATCTACTGTAGGAAGCAACAACTTGCACCCAATATCTATCTCATTGCTACTGCAAAGCAGCAGATGCTTACATGTTTATTTTTATTGGATACAAGAAAGCACATTATCACCTAAAAATGATGACTTTGCCACAATATGACCCCTACATGTAGTAATGGACACATGTCACCCCGCCATCAATTATAGTAGGCACACGGGTACGTACCTCACTGCTACCACCACTCAATAGGTGTTGCCATGTCTACACGTTATTGAATACAAGGAGGCACATTAACACTTGGAGTTGATGACCTTGCCACGATTTGACCCCTACATCCAATAATGGACACTTATCGTCTTGGCATTGATTGTAGTAGGCATTGGGTACGTACCTCATTGCTACCACAACTCAAAAGGTAGACAACCCTTATTCGGTTACTTTTTCTTATTAGGACACCTATATTTGAGTGGTATGTGGTTTGGTGTGGCTCCACGAATGAATACCAAAAAAATTGTCATGTATTATAAAACACACGATTGCGTGCCCAAAATATGATAACCATTATGTGTTCAATAGTCAACATAATTGGTGGACATATATATATGACTATTTAATGAGCATGAGAATCTTCACTTTGATAATGAATAAGACATTCATATGAGCTCCAAAAATTATGAGGAAAGGGGCTATGACTTCTATTTGGATTTGCTAACTATGTTGTGCTAATTGTGTGTTTCTAAAAGAAGTGGGCTAGTTGGGAAAAGTAACTATCAAAGACCCATCCACCTTAATCTGCAGCTACTCGGACGATCTGCTTCCCAACGTTTCTTCCATTCATCAGCTTGCAAAAAGCTGTTGGAGCATTCTCCAAACCCTCCACAAAGTCTTCGATGATCACCAGCTTCTTCATCTCCAAGTAGCCAGACATGAGGGCCATGAATTTTGGTCTTAAATGAGCATAGTCTGACTGCAAAAACCCTTGCATTGTCACCCTCTGCGTGATGAGTCTGTAAAGATTGGTGATACCACCTCTCTCTTCCGTATCGTACTCTGAGATGAGCCCACATACTGCGATCCGGCCGCCTACATTCACATTCTCAAGAACAGCTTCAAGCAGCTCGCCTCCCACATTCTCAAAATCCATGTCAATTCCACGTGGGCAGTGCCTATATTCAAAGCCAACGAAAGTGCTTCAGAAACTAAATTGCAAATGAGAAACTGTTTCACAACTAAGCAGAAGAACGAGGTGCAGAAGGATATCTAAGAGCAACTCCTATAAGGTAGATGTGCTCAATGGATACTTTTCTCTCTGCACCCACTTTAGTACGACATGAAACACACAATTAGCGCGAGATGATTAGCAAATCCAAATCATGCCGGTAGCCATGAGCCTCACAATGCTTTGCGCTCATATGAATATTTTATTCATTATCTAAGTGAAGATTCTCAAACTCATTAAGGGTGAGTTTCCATGTAGGCCGCTTGCCCACTAGATAATAGTGGGATGGAGGTGTTCTAATGTAGATAAGCATGAGGCACCAACCAACCACATTCTGGTGCCTACTAGGCTATGGAGGGCTATGGACATTGCAGTGTTGGAATTATGCACGAGACTATTAAATAAACCTCTTAATTAATAATTGGCTTTCAAATTTTTTGGGATTAATAATTTTGTACCATTGCCGTGCACTCATCTCATACATAAAGTCCATATGAATCTTAAATTTGCAGTGCCCACCGATTATTGAGAGAGAGACAACCCTCTAAAGCACTTCCCACCCTCAAGAATTGAGGGTCAAAGAATTCTAGAGAGTTGACTCTCTTAATAATGAATGAAGATTTGTGATACATATGGACTTTATGTATGAGATGCACGCATGGCGTTGGTCCAAAACCATTGGCGCAAAAAACTTTGAAAGCCAACTATCGAGAGAAAGATTTTACAGTAACCATAGGAACTGTTGCTCTTAGCTGAGATGAAGAATTTACATTCTCAGAGTAGCAGCAAGATCAGGTTCCTCTTTGTAGTTGAATGCTGCATCATATCCCAGCTTGTTCTTCAGAAGATCAATCTGGTGCACAAATATGACATTGGAGCGCACCAATTAGCAAAAAAAACATTAAGTTTTCTTTGTTAGCACTGGAATTGCCCTAGAAGTGCTTGCAGCACTCTGATGAATCTTGAAAAATTCACAACAAACAGGAGTTTTCATTGACGTCCCATGACATTTGCAATTGTGAAATTTTCCTTGGCTCGCAAGGGAAGTACCATTGAGGACCACTTTCCACTGTGATCAAGGGCCGTGACAAGAAAGTGTAGGGGCCCTTGGAACTCACTCAAGGCTGTACCATGGAGAATTAATATTGAAATTTGTATGGTCAAGGGCCTTCAAGTGTAAGCTATAGGCATACGCAACCAGTATCTAAACCGAATGGCCATATCATTACTATCCTATTCAAAGGTTGTATGCTTTTGAAGTGTCACAGTTTCCCAGTTTTAATGTAAAATCAGGTAGACCATGAAATAATAATCATTGCATGCCATGTAGGACTCCATGTAGGTCTTTCATCCATTCAAACTTCCTTTGTCCTTAGACCCACAAGCTCTAGAGTGAAGTGAAGTGGGAGAGTCTTAGCATTTTCCACCAATTGAGAGATTTTAGATTTTAATGGTTATGAGCCCTCAAGGTCTAGTGTAAAGTGCCCCTGATAATTTCGAGACTTGAAATTTCAAGCTTTGGGGCTCACCTTTTCTTGAGATCCAGCACTGCCCACCACATACAAACCTTCGGCTTTCGCGAGCTGACCTACAATTTGTCCCACTGCTCCTGAAGCTGCAGACACAAAAATTGTCTCACCTTTTTTGGGCTTCAAAATTTCATATAACCCGACGTAGGCTGTGAATCCAGGCATCCCTGCAGACGCCATTATCATCCCCATCCCATGAGTGTTTTTGGCTTCCTGGACTTTGATATTAATTTCATTTCATTTCAGTAATCATCTCCAACAATCACTGTGAATCAGCTTTCAAATTTTTTGGGCCCAATGCCGCATGCTCATTCGACCCTTGAAGCCCATAAAGCATCAAGGGGTAACTTCAGTGGCCACCGATTGGAGAGAGAGAGAGAGAGAGAGAGAGAGAACCCTCTAAATTCCTCGATCAATCAATTTTTGGAAGGGGTTTAGAGGTTTGCCTAGGCCCTCTCTCAAAGTAATTGGTGGCCAATAAAGAAGTGGAAAACATGTGGGCTATGCAGGTGGGATAAGTATTGCGCAATAAACATACCTAAAAAGCCGTTTTTTGAGAGAATGCTTTTACAATGCTTGTTGAGGCGTCTACTAAGAGCAACTCCTACGGTCGCTGTAAGGTGATTCTCTCAAAAATAGGCTTTCAAATTTTTTTGGGTCAGTGCTGCATCCTCATCCCACCCATAAGGTCCTTATATATCATAGATCTTGATATGCCACCGGTTATTGAGAGAGAGAAAGAGACAATCCTCTAGAGTCATTAGTCACTTGATTTTCAAAGGTGGTAGGGGGTTTAGAGAGTTGCCTCTCTCTCAATAATCTGTGGGCAATGAAGAGCTAGATAACATTTAGGCTTGCTGGGTGGGAAGAGTACGACAAAATGAATTTGGAAAGCCGATTATTGAGAGAGTAATTTTACGATGATCCACTCAAAGGAAACCGTTCATGTGATTCATTCATAAGCTACAACAAATGACTGCAATATAATTGAATTTTGGAATTGCAGCATGATGAGAGGGATACCTAAGCAGCCCAAGTGATATGAAAGAGGGGCAAGGGAATCATCCACGACTTCCAAACGCTCGCCACCTGGAATGAGACTGTGCTCTTCCCAATTCAACCACGAAGTGACATAATCTTCCTCCTTGAAATTAGGGTTATTTGATAACACCACTTTGCTCACCCCAAACCCATCCAAAGGCTGTCCCACATGACCCACGAGAAGCATATTTCCAAATGAGGGACATAACACGATCAAAATACACATCACTCTACATGATACCTACCTCCAGACAAGTTTATGGAGTGAATTTCGGTGGCCAAAACATGCAAATAGAAAATAATTAGGAGTACTTAAAAATGCGAAACGAACCTCTCCGGGAGTGAAAGGAGGGATGTACGAATCGGTGACGCCTTTCATCCGGGACCGCATGTATGGGTCAGGCGAGAGATAGAGATTCTTCACGAGGACGTCGTTATTGTTGTCACTCTTTAATTGCAAGCAGATTTTTCCTTCTCGGACTTCCATGTCGGATTCGTTTACCTTCCCATAGGTGTAGTCCTTGAGGATAACTTTCTTGTTCCGCACGACCTGACCCAGCATTGCTGCACCTGTTCACCCCCATCAACTAGCCTTCATAAATCCATATACTAGCAGAAGCCAAAACCACCACACGAATCCAAATTACATTCCCAAGATCTTGGAAGCAAGACTTCCCGGTCAAGAATTTTCTCAAACTAGAGCACACACAGCATTTTCAACCCTGGAGAGGAACATGTGGTCATCGTCTGCCAAGAAACTAAATAACCATAGTAGCCAATAATTCCATCCTCGGCTCAATAGTCATCAACATGATTGGTGGGGCCTGTATGACCATTTGATGAGCTCGAGAATTTTCACTCTGGTAAATGAATAAGATATTCATATGAGCTACGAAATCAATGAGGCAAATGGCTATGAACACGACAATTCGGAATCGGCATTCATCTCGCACTAATTGTGTGTTTCGCATCCTTGGAAGAAGTTGGTGCGGAGCTAAAAGTGTCCATTGAATTTCAAGCCTGCTCACGTTAGGTCCACCCAACACGAACTTCCGTATTCAAAATTCAACCTCTTAGGTTGCTGAGCTCCTGCACCTGAAGCACTAGCACAGGAACTCTGATGAACATTGGTATCTAAATTATGACAACCCTAATTCTCATTCTCTCTCTCCCCCTCTCTACTAACTTAACTTAGGTGTAGGAGCTTCTGAAGCTTAAACCCTGCTCATAGACTGCCACACCACCTGCATGTCCCATGCAAAGTGAGCTGCAATGAAAAGTAGGTCGATGAAAAGTCCAATGATGTACACCTCTCATCTGCCAAAGGTATCATGTCACTTACAGTCCTACCTCTTTAATATGACACGTTTGGGAAACGAGAAAAAGGCCATATTATCGAGGTGTCACATATTCAATAATATGACAAATTGGACCTGGTTGTCACAATAATGAGGTACTTCATAAAAACACACTTGAGATATTTTGCCATATATAAAAATGAGTATTCTTTCAAATGTATTACAAATATGCAAATTCTCTTCACTAAACCTATGTGGACTTGAAGAAGGAATCAATAGTCCGCTGATGTTGCCACTTCAAGTTAGCAACAAATATCTTATTAAGCTTCTCTATTATGCCCTGCAATTTCATCAGATCTGCGGGAGTGAAGTCTAATGAATTGTCCATAAAAAATGTAGCTAATAGCTGAGCATGTTGTTGAGCATCCGTCAGTTTCACAATAGGTGGAGGTCTCTCATCAACATCTAAAGGGTTTACGGTCTCAGCAGTAAGGTCCAAACTAGCTGGCTCTATTCTCTGTCCTAAGGCCATATCAACCAGCTTTGACATGCAATATTCAGCCTCAATGATGTCTTCACCTTCCATTACCACATACTCTTTAAATGGCATCTCATCTAATCCAAGCTGCAGTTTTGATCAGTCTCGATTTTTCTCTTTGGTCCTCATTAGCAAAGTGTGCACTCCAATCAGGTGGCAAAATTCCTGATTTTCTCCAACAGCTTCGAATAATCTGAGGATCCATATCTGTCCAAACTTTATAGCTCCAGAGAATTGTTTGTTTAACGTTGGGTACAATTTTTCTCAAATCCTGTTGCTGATCTAAATCAAACTGCGATAAAACCCATTCAAGCAACTTGAACTTGTATCGCAATTTGAAAGCAACAATTATGCCTTGGTCCAACGGTTGCACTACACTAATGCAATTCGGAGGCAGAAAAACAATTGTCACATTTGTCATGGGTAATGCCGTAAAACCTGACAATTGTTTCTGTTGCACACCAGACAAGGAATGACATGAAGCATTGTCCATAATCAGCAGGATATTACGATCTTATCTTTTGAAATGGTTGCTAAGCTTTTGCATCCAAGTCTCAAAAATATATGACCTCATCCATGCAGTAGTATTTGCATGCCAATACACAATGTCGGAAGGACTCCATCGACCAAAGCATCTTAGTCGTTGTGACTTGTGAATTACCAAGAGTTTCAGTTTGTCTGTACTTGTGGAATTCACTGCAAATGCTAAACTAAACCAATCCTTCTGTATCTTCTTGCCCTTCACCTTTCCTTGTGCAAGAGTTTTGGCTAGTTGTGCACGAAAATACAAGCCTATCTCATCCAGAATATAAACATCTTCATGTTTGTATGTTGCTAACAGTACAGGCATTTGATTCATTGCTTGAGCAACAACTTCTGCATTAGCTTCATCACTCTCTCCATGAAAGTTGACCCTACAAATCAAAGCAAAGGGTTAATTTACTCACTCAAAAAAATACCAAAAATCTTATGACTTTTGATGCAACAACTTCTAAAACTTATTTCTGAATCTGGTGCCTATTCTTAAACTTCTCAAGCCACCCATTTGAAAACTTGAATGATTCATATCTGCTCACAAATTCTGCAGTGACTTCAGTTTGCTCCAGAAATGCTTCTTTGAATTTCTTGGCCTTGCTAACCAAATGCTCATCTGAAACCAATCCATCTTTACTACGACTCTGCAAATTTATCATATCAATTCAGAGGTTGACCCCAAGCAACATCAAACTCAAAAGCATAGAGTCATAAGAACAACATTAATATCAAACTGAGATTTAGATAAAGATATGGACCTGTTTGAACCAGGTTAATATAGCACTCTCAAGCTCTGGATATACTGGTGCCTTCTCTCGCTTCATATCTTTGAGGTTGTCACCAGCCTCCAAGATCCTTGTAGAGTTCTTAAGAATCTAAGAGATAGTGTTTCTCTTAACTTCATTCCCCTTGTGCCTCTTATTAAAATCAATTGCTATCATTTGTTGAGTCCAATTGGGATTTTATCGGTGAATTTGTACTAGCTCTCTCTTCTCAAATAGAGTTAAATTTGTTCTCTTTCTCTTCCCATCTAGTTCCATCCTGAAAGTGACAACAATATACCACAATGAAATTATGAAACTGCAATTCAGACTTCACCCTTTAAACTATTGTAACTCAGTTGATATACATTGAAATTGAATGAGACTACAACCAAAAGAAGCACAGTGAAAACAACTTTCCAACAAGATCCAAAACAGAGTAATCGGATTAGAACTCACCTCACAAATTGCAAAATCAAATGGTTGTCTTGAAATTAGTATCTAGAACTTGAGCAATTTTCAAATCCATACATCTCTGCCAATACACATTTGAAATTGAGCAAAACAACCACCAAAAGAAGCGAAATCTTCATAGCTTTCCAAAAATGTAAAGAAGGGTGTAATTGGATAAGAATTGACCTCACAAATTGCAAAACCAAATCGATCAATTTCTGGATTAGGCGACCTTCATATGCTCATAACTTTGTCTATACAACTCGGAATTAAGCAAGACTACCACCAAAAGAAGCAAAATTTCAATAGCTTTCCAACAATATGCAAAACACATCAATCAAATAAAATTTGATCTAAAAACCTCGAATCCAGATTGTGGATGTTAGTTTAGGGTTTAGGGTAAGAACTGCTTCGAAAAAGACACCAGCTAATGAGTGTTGTGAGTGTGAGTAGGGTTTAAGAAAGAGAACCTAGTTCCCATGGTTCTCATGTTTATTTCATCATTTTATATTTAAACTTCCTTAATCCAAACTTCATATGTATAAGATTTATGAATTTAAAATAAATTATGTATTTATGTATATATAAGTGTGTGGGACCCACCATATAAATGCATTTATTACCTCTATAATATGACATTTGGGGGGTCTAGGAGTGTCGTATTAACATTGTCATAGTCGTAGTATAGAGGTAGATTTGAACTAGGAAGTTTGGTTTACAAAATTTGTGTCATAATATCGAGGTTGTCGTATTATCGAGTGTCGTATTAAAGAGGTAGGACTTTACTGGTTTGTGGGCCTATAATGGACTCCTTCAACTTCACATCCACTTTTGGCTGTAGAAGGGGATCATAGATTGCCTCATCCAATTAGCAAGTGTGAATCGTGAGGATTGTTGTTTCAAGTGTCAAAATTGGAGTTGAAATGCAAAAGTTATAAGAGGTTAAAGTGAGGATTCTTCATTATGTCACAACAATCATAAGCCTAATAAAATAAATCTATTTCTTGTTTCTTTATTTCTTGTTTCTGTGCAAACGGAGAAGAAGTACTACCCGGAATAGCCAAAATAACTGCCAATCATATATATATATACACACATCATCAAATAGAAAGATTTTTTTTATAAAGACAAATATATTTGGCCAGCGATGAAGGCTAAACAATTGCAACGAGTGGACTCTATACAGTAATGCATGCGGTCCTCACTAATACTCCACAAAAATATTAATGGCCGCAGGCCGAAGGCTCTTTGTAGCCTTCCCAATTGTGTTAACACTCTTAAACCTAACAATGTTTCTTTTCTAAGGATGTAATCCAATTGCATTGTAACATGTGTATGTTTGGTGTTACATTCTTAAACCTTAAAGGATGCGGGGGTACAATGTACGACATACATACACAATGTCTACAAGCCTCACCAAGTCTTAAAATTGTACTCATACGTGACATTGATGAACAAAGTACTAAGTGTGCATTGACATGCACACCACTCAAATTGTGTATTTGAACCCAAATTCTCAACCAAAATTAAGTTAACTATGGATAGGTCACTTTTGACACAATTGACCAAATATACAACGATGTAGTTCAAGTACATGTTTTTTGTGCTTGGGGAGGCCTAGGAGGGTGCAGTCTTCATACCATGTACATATTAATGTGGCCCATGGATTTGGAAAGGGGTTTTAATTGAAGCATTAACGTACATAGTATAGTTAACCATGCACATCATTTAGAGTTCCAATGAACCACGGGTAGGTCACTTAGTGCATTTTAAAAACAACGTGCGGCATAATATAGAGAGGATTAAAATCATTTGAAATAAAAATTATAAAGGAATTCCAAATAATGAAGGGGCCATTAAATGTAGACAATCCCATTATAAGTAAGTTAGATGGACATAAAATGTGGGCCATTATTTTTTTGTAAAATTAATATAGGGGCTGAAGATAAGGATCCTAGAAGGTATGTTTAGTATGTTTGCTATGGTCTCCTATGTGTTTTCTTCATAACTTTGTTTGCAATGATATTATTGTTTGCACCCTTCTTTGTTTTCATGGTTTCCCTTAACACTCGTCAATGCGTTAGGAAGTAGATTAGCTTTTATTACTTAAAAGGAATATAGAGTACAAAAAATTGCAGTGACTTGGACAATATAAGTAATGGAAGGGTGCAAACAAATGGGCCATTTTTGAAATTTAAGTAATTATAGGGAGGCTTTAATTTAGCCCTTGAAGGTAAATAGCCCCAAAACAAAAAACCCCAACCGCACGTGGTGGACAAAAATGCCTTAGAGTGACCTACCCGTGCAATGAACACAAAAGTCCTAGGTGTAAAAGAGAAGGGAAGACTTGTCACGAAGTTCAAATCCGGATGAAGAAGAGATGCGGGGCCAAGATAAACAAGTCAAGCAAGAGTAGAACGGTAGCACCTACCTACAACGGCCGCATGACAGAATATGGAACCAAGGTCATTATCAACTTTGATTTTTGGTTTTGTGCAGATGACCTATTGCGTTGTGTTGGAGGCTCTAAGGTTAAGTGGGTTCACGATTGGCCTCCTCTTTCAAATGTCTGGCCTATTGCATGTGGGACACATCTCACAAAATCAGAGATTCTTTTTCTACAGGAAGCAAGATTTCAATTGCAAACTGAAGATAAAGACGATACAGGAAAAAATGTGTCCTTCCTACACTCAAAGCAACTAGATAGTGATGTGCAACCATCTGACGGTGATATGCACCCCACAAAGCGATTGGGAAGAACCATTCAGCGTAATCATAATGCGCCTACAGTTGACCACCGCAACAAATGGGAGACAACACGGAACTTGAACGCAGTCGTTGATTTTGTTGTCGTTATTCCATACCCTGGCTATGGTAGAGTGATAACTTTGATCTCTAGTATCTTTCCCAACCAAAAGGTCTATTGAATCACAATTTCGGATTATCCTGCTTGTACTTGTGAAGACTTTATCACCGTGAGTACGGCTGCACTTGGTAGTAGGAAATCTTGGGTAAACTGCAAGCATTTATATTATGTCTTTAGGTTTATTTGCAAGGCAAACTTAGAGAACGACAAATATATACATGCACCAAGTCTGACTTTTGATGAAGTGAAGTTACTTCTTGTAGGTAGCAATCTATAAGATTTTTTGTATTTGTCTTGTAGTAGATAGTGAAACCATTTATGTTCAGAGGTGGATATAGAATTTTCAATTGGAGTAGATGCCACATACCTTAAATTCTAATTGCTTTATGGTGGAAATTGTTTATGGCACTTCAAGGACCACTCAAATCATTTGTAAAATTATAAACATGAAATAAATATATAAGAAAAGGCTGAATTTAGCCTCACAATATTGTAGGGTGAAATGTTACTATGCTACAAATGAATCTTGAGAGAGCTCCTCAGTTCTAAGAAACACTTAACCACATCCAAACAACATTGTAAAATTGTTTGTTACATATCTCCAAATGAACCTTCAAGGTATTCTTTGGTTCCAAAACACATTAAACCAACCTCTGGGATAGTTAACAAAGTTTTTGCAATCAATAAAGCAAATAATTTTTGTAAATAATTTTTTTAAATAAGCAAAAAAAATCATTCATTTTTTCAAAACATCTTTAGCAATGTCCAAAGAAAGTTTTTTTTGGATAAATGGTGAATGAATGATGAATGAATGATATGGATGATATGGATGATGAATGAATGATATGGATGAATTTCATTTGTTTATCAAATCTCTCGTGGTGAAATCTTCTTGTTGTGGGAGATGTTGTTTTTCAATAATTTTGATTTATACAACAATTGATTGAAAATTTTATTATTGTGAATAAAACTTTTGTAATTTTTTTGATTTTGTAATTTTGACATTACTATATTTATGCCTGAGAATATTCTTTATTACTTTAACATGTCTATTTCTAATATAAATCATTGCACTAAGCGCTCAAAACTAGTTGCTTATTGTCCAACGCTCAATGCTCGTTGGTCCCCGCTCACACTCTAGCACCATTGTAGGCACAGAGGGGTGCCGAAGTGGGTCCCTTGCACACTTAAGGGTTAACTCCAAGCCTTGTCATATACCACTCAAATATAAGGGCTTGCACTATACTAGTGTTTTGAATAAGGTATACATACCTTAGTTCAAGAGGAATCTAGAATTTTAAAACTTTAAAGGACCGATGGTATGTTTATACATGATACGTGATGATTTATATGAACACTCAACAAGTGTTGAATTGATACTTATTTGGTATGAGGCAGTAAATCATATTCAACACAACATGTTATATAAAGAAGTGAAAAGAAAGTCATATGTAACTTCGATGGTTAGATAGATGTGCTATGTATATGAGTCTAGGTCATTTGTACGAGTTCAAATCTTCCATTCATTGTGCAAGCGCACACAAATATATATACGATCCCACTAGAATAATGCATTTGATGAATGGACTAGTTTTAGATATGGTCAATTTGGACACTTTAGTTAAAAAACCAAGAAGTGTCCTCAACCCTAAATGCTCAAGCCTTTAGATTCCATTTTCGGGCATTTCCAACACTAGTGCTTCAAATTTTTGTTATGTAGCAAAATATATATTGTTTTCTTGAAATCCAATTGTACGGATGTGAACTAGATTACCATACATATATTCTTGCTATGAAAATTTGAAGTCAATCGGACCACATTTGATAGATCAGATTGACCGATGAACAAGGCCTTCATTTGAGGACAACTAGAGAAAACTCTGATTTTCTTGTTTCATGACTATACATCAAGCTCATTGGTTCTTTAAGAATCAATGAAGGTGTGACCATGACATGATGTGATACACATTGATAACAACGTTAATGTCACATGCCACTTGCTAGAGATCCGATGAAACATGCATGCAATTGAATTTTGTATCCATTTAAATCATGGCAAGTAAAGACAACTTTTGGCAAAAGTTCATCTCTGACCAAAGTCATCTCTGTGGCTCCCAAAGGCTCAAGTTTGGCCATAAACCCTTAACCCTAATCTTAATCATGCATTTGAATTTAAGTTCATAGTTGGTTCTTCTATAGACAAACCATTGGTCAAGTCTACAAATCTTGTATTTGTCCAAGTCATGGCAAGTAAGGAGAACTTTTGTTCATTGTTTGCCTCCGACCAATATCATCTCCATGACTCTCAAGGCTCAAGTGCAACCATAATCCTTAAACCATTAAGTATACTCATAGTTAATTCTTCCATAGACAAGTCATTGGTCAAGTCTACAAAATCTTGTATCTGTTCAAGTCATGGCAAGTAAGGAGAACTTTTGCACAATGGCTGTCTCCCACCAATGTCATCTCCATGCTTCTCAAGGCTCAAGTTTGGCCTTAAACCCAAAACCCTATATCTTAATCATGCAATTGAAACAACGGCCATAGTTCATTCTTCTATAGACAAGCCGTTGGTCAAGTCTACAAATCTTGTATTTGCTCAAGTCACAACAAGCAAGGATACCTTTTGCACAATGTTTGTTTCCCACTAATGTCATCTCCATGCTTCTCAAGGCTCAAGTTTGGCCTTAAACCCAAAACCCTATATCTTAATCATGCAATTGAAACAACAGCCATAGTTCATTCTTCTATAGACAAGCCGTTGGTCAAGTCTACAAATCTTGTATTTGCTCAAGTCACGACAAGCGAGGATACCTTTTGCTCAATGTTTGTCTCCAACCAACGTCATTCTCCGCGCCTCTCAAGACTCGAGTTCCATCATAAACCCTAAACCCCAAATCCTTTGGTTTTCGTAAAACCGGAGCTAAATTGTGTTGACGATGCATTCTATTCATGCAATGGTGGGCTTTGGGCATGTTGCCACGAGTCTTTGAGCTGCACTATCGGCTTGCGAGTCCCGGCAACCAATTCGGGCGACACCGCCGCTTCAATCTCGTCCATTTCGGCCTTTGTGAGGGAGACCCCTAAGGCACCCAGGTTTGAGGCGAGGTTTGTCTTCTTCGTGGTCCCTGGCAACACAAAAGCACGAGGACGACATTAAAAGTGTGTGGGGACTCTTGAGCAGGGTAGGGCCAATAGGCTCAAATTCACATTGGATTGCCTGGCGTTGGTTTTTTCTTTTAGTGATTACATAGGCTCTCCCAACTTTGCTAGCTATTGAACCTGGATTTCAAGTACAAGAGTCACGATTCTCTATTTCTTAAAGTGATCACACCTTGCATCAAGGGGGATTCTTGAGCAAGGTAGGGCCAATAGGCTCAAATTCATATTGGATTGCATGACATTGGTTTTTTCTTTTCTTTTCTTAAGTGATTACATGGTCTCTCCCAACTTTGCTAACTATTGAACTTGGTTGATGTACAAAAAAGGGGCTCTGAGGTTTAGAGGGAAAACGACAATAGATGTGTTAGTTTCATGTAGTTCACATTTTCATCCATTGTGGTAATATGGTAATCGTCTTCAATTACTATAATGTCCACTCTTGTTAGGATTTGCATTTGGGTTCTACATTTTTTGCTAATTGGAGGCTCTTGGAGCGCTCATGGGCTCCCTTGAGTTCTACTCTCCATATCGTAGAGATGTTATTATGCTATTGTCTTTGTTTGTATGATACAATCATTGAGTTACCCGTTATGAATGAAAAGTGTTCAAAGATTTTCTCATTGGAAAGTGAAAATGGATTTAATATCTAACAAAGGCAATTTTAATTTTGTATATGTTGTGGAGGCATTTATCACATCATATTGAAAAGCTTAGTATAAGTACATGAGTCCGTTTTTAGCCAACCGTTAGTACATATACATTTGTTATTCTCTACAAACTTCTCACAAATAGGGGGTTTTTAATTCATAGTGACCCACACATGTCATTTAGGTTTCTAATGAAGAGTCCACCCCCCAGGTACATACCTTAATCCTTAAAATCTTAAGTTGTACTCTTCAAAATAAAAAGATATATAATATAGAAATGATTTGCATGTCTAATAACTGGGCATTAACCTACAAAAGAAAGTTGTGAAGGTTGAGATTTAGATCGCATCCATATGGTTACAACTAGCAACACTGTCATCAATCTCCACAGACCCAATTTAGAATTAGTTACCTCCGAAAAACCACCCAAAAAAAAAAAAAAAATCATAAATTTTTGGGTGGTTAAAAAAAGCTAGTTCCACAAGTTGTTGGAGAATATGAAAACTATCATATAATTAATTTGAATATTTTTTCTCATTTAGTAAATTTCATAGCGTGAAAATGTAAGACCCCTCAACACAAAGCGTTGTTTATAAAACATCAAACCACATGCTTAGGTGGGGAGACAACTTTCTATGCGTAGAAAACTTGAGTGAGAACCTCTTAGTCTATTCATCTCTAACAACTTTGAAAAAGCACAAGATAAATAAATGACGTACCAGGAATTGGGACGATGTCACTCCCTTTGTGATGCACCCATGCAAGTGCAAGCTGGTTCAATGAGCAACTCTTCAGCTCAGCAATCTTTTCAACATGCTCTCGAAGTTTATTGTTCTTCTCCAGATTCTCTCCTTGCATTCTTGGTTGTATCTGCACAAAGAAGGTTACCCAGACTCATTTCTTGGCAAAATTGAACCTCCTCGAAATAAGACGGAAGACGGAAGATGAACCAGTTGAGTTTGAGGGACAAGCAGTTGAAGTTCAAGACTTCAGGGAAATTAGTGATCATGTTAGAGGAATTTATGGAATACATGTCAAATGAGTAAAGAAAAACCAAAATTTTCAGAACATGTAACCGGATGGACTTGGAAACACTAGGATTTTGGCCGATTATGCCCAAAAATCTCCCCACACACTGCTGTGATGTGTGCAAACTAAGGGAAGAATTAATTTAGTACCTTGCGGACATCCGTTCCTTGAGTCTCCTCAGGCTTATATCCAGCAAAGAACCCCCGGCCAAGTGGGCTGTAGGGGACAATCCCAATTCCCAATTCCCTGCAAAACATCGCCCAATTTAAACCCCTCCACATGTTGATTTGAAACCTCCAAGCAATTCCATGCGAGTCAACAAATTCATGAGGTCTTTTGACTTACATGTTGTTGTTCTCTTACAATTAGCAGGGGGTTACGAGAAATTTCAACTAAAAAGACTTCCAACATGGTAATAAATAGAGAAAATTAGAAAAAAAGAAATGCACTAGGAAAGATGAGGGAGAGGAAGAGAGGGGAAGAGTCAAAACTCCGTTGATCTAAATCTCAAATTAAAACATGCACTGAAGGAGTTACAAACCTCACTAAACTGGAATATGCACAAAAATGTCACGTGTTTCTTCAAATCGAGAGATGTGGTGGTATCATGTTTTAAAAGGTGCTCACTTGGATCTAATCGAAGTGGAGGATCAATACAAACCAACAAAAATCAAAATGAATGTGAAAAAAATCAAATCCCCATCAATTCACAAGTAACTCCTAGCCCACCGATCATATTTCATATATTGACCTTAACATGCCCTCCTCCCAACTAATACCCCCTGTATTCAAAATGTCCCACCTATTTAAGTTGGAAGTTGTTATGCAAACCTGCATGTTGGGATGATCTCTTCTTCCACATCACGGGTCCAAAGCGAGTATTCCATCTGCACAGCTGTAATAGGGTGAACAGCGTGGGCTCGTCTAATGTCTTGTGCCGAGGCCTCCGATAAGCCCAAATACCTCACCTTCCCCTCCTCTACCAGCTTCTTCATCTCCCTCACCTATGGCCCCAAAAAATAAATCGGGGAACTTAACAAAACACCACATGATATTCAACAAAACAATTTGTGATGAATGCATGCCATGAAAATTACAATATCATGCAAAAATTGATACCTAGTTGGCATTATAACATTAAAGAATATTCTAATACCTAGCAACTCGACACTTGCGAGTTCAATACCATATCAATATTGTATCAAGGTGCGAGTATCAAAATTGCATGGTACAGAAATCTTAGTTGATATCAAAAAGACTATTTCTCTTGAACTACCCATAAATTTCAAATGATATCAAGAAGAAAATTAAAAATCTCAATTAAGTACATACACCCAACTGGTATCAAATATGATGTTACACCCACACAACAATGGTTATAACCACCTTTCGGTGAGCGGCGGGCTCTAGACTCTAACTAATGAGCACTACAACAAATCAAGAATGGAGAAATCCCCGTCAATTTCAAATTTCAACATAACATCACTCAACCTAAGAAACATGTTTTCTTTCTAATCTAGAAATCCCACCTTTAGATTCAGGCTGAAATTGCAGCAAGGCTATATGTATCTTGCACTTTTTAAATGAAATACTCAAGATTCAATCAAGCAGAGTTTTGAATCCAGATTGAAAATACAACGAAAAAATCTTTCAGACAGCGACGATGTTATGGCAGGGGTTTCTTACAGTGATTTCAATGGGTGTGGTGGTGTCCACACGGTGTTGGTAATAAAGATCGATGTAGTCCACATTGAGCCGCTTCAAACTTGCCTCACAAGATGACCGCACATATTCGGGATCACCTCGCACTTGGACAGCAAAATTCTCGGAGACCGTGATCCCAAATTTGGTTGCAATCTGCACCTTGTCCCGTCTGCCTTCTATGGCCTGCAAATCAATGAAGGGGGAGAATCAGCCGCTAGTTACAGATGAACTGGTTGAGTTTGAGAAATAGCCAATTGGAGTTCAAGACTTTGGGAAAATTACCGATCAATGTAGAGGAATTTATAGAATATACCCCAAATTTAGTAAAGGAAACCCGAAAGATGTCAACATGTAACCGGTTGGACTTGAATTGGAAACACTAGGGCATCGATCAATTATGCCCAAAAATCTCCCTGGACACTGCTGCAAATCGAAGGAGAAATAGGGTGTCTAAATGTCAGATGTTTTTCCTTAAGAATTGGGACCACTAGGAGCAGAGGAAGTTCATAAACAAAATTAAAACAGAACAATCACAGTTCATTTACCCATGTGGAGAAACCACAAAGGAGGAACAAAACAAATTCTCAGTACTCAAAATTCGCTGAGTTCCTTCCCATTTTCTTGCGGTAAATCACCCAAAATCAACTCTGTCGCCCCAATTACTTGCAAGCTTCAAACAGTCAGGTGAATGGGCAAGAAATTGCAGATTCCCCACCAAGACCTCGTTGGTGATCCTTGTTCCTTTTCTTGTGTAAGCTATGGAGCCAAGAGCACATGTGTAAGCTGTGGAGTTCCTCCACGCACATAAATGCCTACTTCGCATCCTACTTTGAGATTATTTTTGCCAAGAGCATCAAATGGAATAAAGCTACCATACCAATTAGTACGGAACGATATGAATTCGAATCCTTACTTTCAAAACAAACTTTCATGCTAGAATATTGCTGTGTACCATATGAGCATCACTCAACTTCTGAAGCTGGTTCTCTTTCTTACCCACTATTCCTTCCACTTCAGATTCAGTATGCAATCGAATCAAGATTTCTCATCCTGCACTTCCATTCTAAAATCAGAGTGCAACCACTTACAATTATTCCCAGGGGAAAGAGAATGTGCCTCTCTTCACCGAATAATCTCAAGTCCTTCCCAATCTCACTCCCAGAAATCACCCAACATCAACTCCAAAGCCCCTTCACTTGCAAGTCAAACCAAACACGCCATTGGCTTTTAGTTTGAAGAGTTATGGTTATTTCGTGAAGGTGAACAGGCGAGAAACGAAATCACACCTTCCCGACCAAAACCTCGTTCGTGTGAGGCCCATACGCATCAGACGTGTCGAGAAACGTGGCTCCAAGATCGATCGCATAGCGGATGAGTTCGATCATCTCCGAGTCGGGCTTCGGCGGACCGTAAAATGAGCTCATGCCCATGCACCCGAGCCCTTGAGCCGAAACCACGAGCCCCGCACTCCCGAGTGGCACCTGAGGAACATCCACGAATTTCATAACCGAAGCCATCCCTGCTACTAACTGAAGAGTTTTCCAAGTTCCGAGCACACACTGATGTGTGTAGAAAGATTCGCTGAAATGTTCATTTGTGGGATGTGGGTTGGAGATTATGAGCCCTTTTATATCAAATCCGGATGCTTCGGGCCTGGGATGAGGATCGAGAAATTGTGAGAAAGTACTTGGGAAGTTGTCAGGGTGGGGAAAGAGCAGCGAAAATTGAAGTCATTTATAAACAACCCGCTTCCTCCAACAACGAATCGTTGTGGCAGCTTAGGCTTATTGTATTCCGAGTCTAAAGTTGACTTGGTTTGGACCGATGTCCACTGGCCAGGTGGAAATCAATTCTTTTGACTCTAAGAATCGATGACATAAGGTTGACCTGGAAACGATGTTTACTTGTTTTTATAAGTATATGCATGAATTGGCTGCACAATGCATCATGAAGAATGCCACATGATGAGACTTAATGAGTGTAAGTTATGGTTATTTTTTAATGGCTTTTGGTTTATTTCACCCAAATTTTAAGGTGGCGGTAGGTTACAATTTTCTTTTTTCTTTAGGGGGCACTACCATGACATATGTCATTAAAAAAAATCGTGTCCAAATGAACCATGGTCTATGGTTGTAGGTGCTTCTAAGTTTACTGTTGTTTTGATTGGAACCGTCATTTTCACTCCGTTTGACTACAAAGAGAGTGATATTAGGTTAAATTCATCAATAAAATAAAAGGTATGTATTTCGGCACTAATGGTATCCATGGATAGTAACCATCACCACTCCAGTAGCCACTAGGTAGACACTAAGTAGCCATTGGGTAGCTAGTTTTATGTCATGGGCATACATTTTGGGTGCATAGTGACTATTGGGTTGTATTTTAAGCACAACTATTGTGGGACGGTAGCAACTTACTGTAGAGGACAATGTACATAGAACCCTAAATCATGTACCCTTGACGCCATTGCCATCTCCCTCCGCTCTCTTGTTGCTATTCTTCCTCCCTCCTTCTCCTTGCTACACGTGGTGTTGGTACTTTTGGTCGTGCTAGTGAAGGTGTTGGTGTTCTTGGTCATAGCTCATTTACACTGTCCACCGAAGATATGTTCAAGGTAATTTACAACGAAGATGACAATTAGGTTGACCTCGCGAATAGATTGCCTTTTTACCCATGCAAATTACCCAGGGCAAAAATCAGATCACAAAAACTTATGATTTTGTCTGTTCATCCATATAGCAATCACAATTAAAATAAAATAAAATAAATCTTGTATTTTGTTGTTGTGGTGATAGATATTCAAAATGGTGTGGGATGTAAATAAATTAGGGCATATTGGTTTACATTCTCCACTGATTTAGACACTTTGCTATTCTGTGATATTCCTGTATTGAAATCTCTAAATAAAATCAGAAGAAATAGCTTCCCACAAATTCTACAATTTAGTGTGAAAAAAAGAAGTTCATGCCAAATCTGATATGCAACTATGGTATCTAACGAAACAGCTCAACAATGAATACGATTATGATGATACAAGATTGGTTGAGAACTGCTCAATCTTTATTCTGAATTTTTCTTGAAACTGTTGTACACAAATTCTGTGGAACCTCACCCTCAGATGCTAATTTCCAAAGCCTTCCAAGGAGTCCATTCCAATTAGCAGAACTCAAAATCCTGTTGTATCAAGCTCCATGGAAGGAAATGTCACCAAATAATTGCTGTTTGTATATACGTTATGTAGATACTAAACCTCTCCCTTTCAAGGGAATTTGGTGAACTCAAAAACCTTCAACACGATCTCCCAGCCAGTCGGGATTTGCCATGCAAAGAGCAAGAGGTTGACAGTGTTAAAGGCAATGTGGAGACTTCGGGCCGTTTCATTTCCTTTCTGCATGGGTGGGACAAGAGCTGCAGCAAGGGCCCACAGAACCGTAATACCTGCGGAAAAAAACCCATCCCAACACTTTTCAAAAATGTCTCTTGAGATGATGTGAGCACTTCATGAGGTATAAGGTAGACAATTCTTATTTGGTTACTTTTCTTTATCAGACACCTAAATTTGAGTGATATGTGGTTAGGTGTGGCTCCAAAAATGGATACCAAAAAGACGTGTGTTCAAAAGAGATTGAACTACATGCTCAAAATATGATAATCGTTCTAGACTGAATAGTCAACACAATTAGGAGGGACCTAGATGACCATGTAATGAGCACGGAAATATTCACTTTGATAATTAACAAGCTCCGAAAATTATGAGCAAAGTGGCTTCTGCCTCAATAACAGTTTGCTAACCATCTCACACTAATCATGTGTTTCAAATCCTCGGAGAAGTAGGCTAGTTGGAAAAAGCAACCACTCAAGACCCATCTACCTTAGAGGAGAATCAATTATGAAGATTTTATGATGTAGCTTCTGGAGGTCAAAGACAGTTTCGACAGCTATGTATGGGAAAAACAAATTACTAAGAAACAATTATATTTTAGTAGGATCTGATTGTTTGACATCGAGAGTCCCATTGTAGGATGGTTATACCATCAAGGGTTAACCTCTAAAGGCCTGGGGATTCCAGCTTGGATTAAAGATGTGTTATAGAATATGAATTGGAAACCTTATTTAGGAAGTAGCTAATCAGAGAAAGTTGTGAAGGGTGACTTTAGACTACTACATCCATAAGGTTAGAATAAGGATCATTGTCCCTGATCTCCACCAAACTATTTTTGAAGCAATTTTTTCTCCAAAAGAAAAGTAAAATTTCAAGATATATCAACATGACTTGATCTTTAGTTAAAATGGCTAGAGTTCCATAACTTGGTGAGGAACAGCTAGAAATTTTTCATGTCACCTTTCCCATATCATAAATTTTGTGAGAAAGAAAAATGAAGGGTTCCAAGCATCATAAAACAAAAATTCGTCTATACATAATTTCAATAGGTTTGTCTGAGGCTGTGTAAAACTTTACTAGTTCCAAGTGCGAGGAGGAACAAACAAAGAAAAAAAAAATCTTTGAGATGTTAGTATTGTAAACATACCAACGCCAGCGTAGAGATGGGGTCCAGGGAAAAGCTTCCCAGTCCTCAAGTAGGTGTTGACTGCTCCACTCACGGAGAAGAGAACCCCACTTCCCAGCAAGATGGAGCCCCAGTTGAAATGGCGATCTCGGAACCCACCCTTCACCAGAACCTTCCTCTCCTGCATGGATTCCAAGACAAAATGAGCATCCCACCTCAAAAAAAGAAACAAAAAGATATGGTAAAAGCCATTGTCAACAAGTGGTTTGAAGTGACAGCAATAATTATACATGTTCCAGGTGAGATGGGATCCCTTCAAATGGGCGCATTAGAAGTGGGGGAGAAAAAAAAAAAAAAAAAAAAAAAAAAACTCCAACATTTAAACTCTGCACTAAGTGCATTTCAAGTTTACAATTTAGCCATGTGGCCAGGAACACTTCACTTTTGTCGACCTGCTTTGGCTTCAGAGCAATTCTTTCTCATAATACTAGTTGACAAGCATGTATAGGTATGGAAGTGATCCTGAATGTAGATATAGAATAACTAGATTGAAGCTCAAACAGTTATTAAAGTTCGTTAATTAAATTTTTTAATCTTTGCAGAAACAACACTTGACACAAGAGTAATTTTTTGTAAAATAAATGTTGCAATGTTGGCGGGCATTTTATGTTTGCTTCTTGTGGATAGGATGTGGCAGATGTGAGATAGGGTTAGCAGATGAGCTTTGGTATGATGATAATTTTGTGACACGGATGAACTTACCATCATGACACTTTGCAATAATAGATGTGAATAGATGTGAATCCTACATACCTCGCTGAGCGCCTTTATCTGGGCCTCAAGTGGAGAGGGTGCTGTTTGGCCCTCAGCCGTGACTGGCACCTGCTTCTTCAAAGCATTGATGTCATCCTGGATTGTTCGCACACGCCTCCACTGCCAACCCAAGTAGCCTGCGTACCCAGTGGCCACAAAGAGAGAGATCATCACTATTGGGTGGATGAGTGAGAAAATACGGCCTTCAAGTATCCCAAATTCACCACCGGCAGCATATGCATCCTGCACCACAAAAACATGTAACACATAAGATTATCATTTCTTAACCCCAAGCTCCGGAAGCATCTCTTCATGCAAATACAGGAAATAAATACACAACAAATTTGCAAACATAGCATTACTCAGCAATGTGGGCCTCCGGAATATAACAATCAAATGTTGGGAGCTTGGTTTAAATCTAAAGTCTCCCTGTATAGCTTTCCAAGCATCCAATTGTTATATTCTGAGGGTCCACTAAACGAGCACTAAGTGTTGAGTAATGTTATGAAACATGTAACACGTCGGGTTTACTTAATTAAAAACCCCAAGTTCTAAACAATTGAGAGAAACTTCAAGCAGTATCACAAGTGTCAAACACCACCACCTAGGTTAAGCAGTAAAGGCATGTAACCCCTAGGGTTGCACAACCTAAAAGGTTTTTACGACCCTATTTTTTTAAGGTGCTTTTGAGAAGGGCATGACGATGCATATGATGTGTCACATCAAAGTGTGTTCTTCAACTACCTATCATATTTTGTAGGCCAAATTTGGAGAACTTCCTCTAGAATTACACATTCTCAAGCTCACTATAGACTTTCAACAATGGCTCGCCCACCTATCCCCCTCTTGGTTAGTCACTAAAGTAGCCTCACTTTCCTCACACCTGGCCAAATAGGGATTTAACACCTGGCACAAATCAACAACCATGTGGAAGACATCATGGGGTCTATCTCACTGGGACATCCCTGACAACCCAACCGCATTTAAAATAACATATGATGATATAAAGGAGGCCTTTCTTGCTAAAGAGTGGAACTCTTTGCATCTCTCAAGATAGAAACTAGATTACTTCCACCTCAAGGATTTTCTCAAATACGAATGTGAATTGTACTTGACGCAACCATTGACACCACCACAATGCAAGATCATTGCCACTTCCAGCACCTCAAACCATAGATTAGCCATTGAAATTGGTCGATGGTCAACTATCCCTATCTCTAGAGATACTAGACTATGCCACTTTTGCTCTTATAATGCAGTTGAAAAATGAGACACATTTCGTGTTGGAATGTCCCTATATAAGCCCATTAGAGATAAGTTTCCATCACTATTTGAGAATGCAGTCCTAGGGAGCCTCAAGTCTTTCTTTCAATTGGACCACCAAGTTGACAATAGCCTCTATCTCACGGAGGCTACAGCACTCCCCCCCCCATCTACCACTCTAGAGAATTAGCTGGTTTAAAACAATCATGATGTACTTTCAATCCCTCTAGCCTTTTCAACTTGCTGGACTTTAAAATCAATTTCATAAGTAAGTAAGTAAAATTTTAACTATAAATGCAAGAAAATAATTTAAATTTTAAATTTTTTCCTTAGATTGGAAACTAGATACCTAGGGGAGTCTAGATGGTGACCCCTACTTTAGAAAGCTTTGCTCTCTGAGCAGTTTTAAAAACATCGACATTTGAGAATGTGAACCTTTTCCTAATGTAGACACAAATGGGTATCAACATATGGACTCCTCTCAATAGCCGCCCTCTATATAGGCATGTGTCTTACTCCTCTTTGTATAAAAACCAATCATCAATTCAGTAGAAGCATAACTATAATATAAAACCATGTTGTGTGGGCCTAAGAAATCACTAAGCGTGGGCTCGAATATTACAGGCTCGATTTCACTGTTCCATAATGAATCTGACAGCCTAGAGCAGGTGTGACAATTTGTAGAAATAATAAAGCATGCTTTCTTGAAGTTGAATACTCTTTGATTTCAGTGTGAATCTGACAGCCCAGCTGGGGAGCGACAATTCGTTCACAGAGAACAATGGCTTCCCTGAAGTAGAAAGCTCAATAATATTCTAGGAAAAAATTAAGAAAATTTTAAAAATAGGACGGCTCTTTTAAAGAGAAATTGCCCATACCAGGCACGTACCTGGACAGTTAGGAGGAAGGGGGTGATGGAAGCTGTGGTCGCCAGCAGAGCTCGTTGCAGGAAGAAATTTGACTTGTCAGCTGCACTTTTGAGCTCAATTTCTGATTCCGGATTAGTTGAGGTGGTTGTTTCAATTGAAGAAGTATCATGGGCACAAGTGATGGAAACCTGTGACTTCGCCCAGGTCCTTGCAAGACTACTTCGCAAAGTAGGCGATTTACGCAAGCTCGGCCTCCGGTTGCCAAGGGCAGCTTGAGCCTGCCAAACCAATGTGATCACACAAAACACCATCACAAACGACTAAATGCATGTATCATTTTTTTTCACTAATTTCATACTGATTCAATCTCATTAACCTAAACTTCAACATGGAACCCATGTCTACCAAATATAGGGTTGTCATTTGTATCTTTTGTTTTCGATGCTTGGTAGTTGCCAGACCTTAAAGGTTTGCATTATGCATTAAATCAATGGTTGAATGATTCATGTAGCTGGATGTTGAGCCATTAGCATTGAGAATCAATGTGATCACAGAACATCACAACCACTAAATTCTTTCATATAGCAACGATGCTTTACAAACAAAGCACTACACAACCCATATAGAAAAAATTAAGTTCATAAATAGAATAAAGAACATTGTTGCCCGAAGGATAGGCATGAAGGGAGCAGTTCCTTCAAGACTCATTGTGCAGGAAGAAGCTGAATGATGCATGTGTCTGCAGGCACATTCAATGATCTCAAAAAGGCTTTTCTTGCTAAAGGGTAAAACTCTTTCCAACTCTCGGAGGAAAACTACAGTACATCCACCTCAAGACTTTTTTCAAATACAAATGTGTGTCGTACTTGAAGCAACCATTGACAACACCACAACACAAGATCATTGTTGCTTACTACACCTCGAATCATAGACTTGCCATTGAAATTGGACAATGGTTGGCTATCCCTATCTCTAGAGATAACAGATTATGCCACTTCTACTCTTGTAATGTAGTTGAAAATGAGGCACACTTTGTGTTGGAGTGTCCCATGTATAATTCCAATAGAGTTAAGTTTCAATCAGCGTTTGATAAAGTAGTCTTAGGGAGTCTCAAGTCTTTCTTTCAATTGGACCATAAGTCAATATTAAGCCTCTATCTCACGGGACTTAACCGGTTTGACACCAACCTGATGTACTTTTAGTCCCGCAGACCTTTTGGCTTCCTGGACTTTGAAACAATTTCGTTTCATTGCAAAACTTTGGGGCAACAAAGAATTGGACCTTTCCTGTGTGTTCACCAATGAAGCCTTTCTATCTACCCTCGCATTGGTTGAAGCGACTCAAACAATTCTCCAAACTCTAAAAACATAGAAACAAAAAAAGATAACATAAGTACAAAATGGGTACACAAAAATAGAAACCACACGCAAAATTTCTCTTGAGGGACGTTATTAAGTGAGCCAACTTACAAGAAGGGAGGAGGGAGCTGCCGCCCTGGAGCTGCTGCTCACCGACACTTCACTCGCTCCCAATAAACCCACACAAGCTCCCGTGGCTGCCACCATAGCTGCTGCCATGTTGCCCCCACCACCCTCAACCTCCAACTTAGCTTGCCCTTGTAATCAAGATTACCTGCAAAATCAAGACACGCCTTCTTTGTTGGAGCTCTCTCAAAGTGAGAAAGCTTTGGAAGAATAAAGGGTGTCTATAAATTGGAGAAAAGAGAAGGAGTGACAAATGCAAATGTGTGGGCTAAGCGAGAAAACAAGCTCAAACCACCAAGACCACCTTCCGAAACAATACCTGCAAATCAAGACATACCTTCTCTGTTGGAGCGCTCCAAGACTGAGCTTGGGAAGGAATAGGATGTCTAAATTGGAGAAAAGAGAAGAAGAAGAATGACGGATGCAAATGTGTGGGTTAACCCAGACAGAAGAGGGCAATCCATATCTGGGGAGACTCAGAGTGCAGTGATTGAAGTGACACTAACGAATAAGCCCCAACCCACAAGACCACTCCTCCCCTATAAACGCCTGCAAATCCAGACACACCAGGTGCAGATACCAGGGCTAATTTCAAATTGAGGAGAAAGAGCAGATACAAGTCCCAACCAAGAAACTAAGACCACCTTCCCAATCCAAATCAATACCTGCAACTCAATAGACACCTTCTTTGTTGGAGCTCTCAAGGTGCAAGCATTGGGCTAAGAGTGTGGTCCAATGTAAAATGCGAAAGGAAGCACAAGGCACCATGACAATGCAATCATGAGGGCTAACCCAGAAACAATGGGACACTGCAAATTGAGAGAGAGAGAGAGCACAGTGATTCAAATGACACTGACAAACAAGCCTAAAGCTCCGACCTACCAACACCATCTTCCCAATCAATAAATAAATAAATACCTGCAAATAAAGGCACGCCTTCTTTGTTGTTGTTGCTGTTGGTTGGAGCTGTAAAAGTGAGAGAAACGCGGAGCCCGTCCGAAGCTTGGGCTAGGAACGGAGTCCCTTCCAAGTAAGAGAAGGGAGAAGAAGGGACAATGCAAATGGAAGAATGTGTGTGGCTAACTTGACTTGGATTTAGAAGCGAAGGCTGCAATTAGCGGAGAGTGGAGTGAAGGAAAAGTGGGGTGAATTTGGCGAGGCAGAGTTGCGAGATGAGTGGCTAAGGAGAGGATAGGAGAGCAGCTACTCGTCCCCACCTCCATGAGACTGGGTGGAGGCATGCACACTGCACACGCTCCCAAAAAGGAGAAAAGCAAAGAGAGAGAAAAAAAGAGAAAGAGAAGGGGAAGAGAAGCGGAGCCTTAACCCTTCACCCCTAACATGCTCAAGCCTTCACATTCCATTTTTAGGCAAGGACAACACCAATGCTTCAAATTTTAGTCATGTAGCACATAAGAGTCTATTTTCTTGATTTCTAACCGCACGGATGTGAACCAGACTATCAATATTTTTTGTCAAAAAATTTTGAAGTCAATCGGACCACATTTGCTAGGTCAGTTTGACATGTGAACATGTCCTTCATCAGGGGGGGCAGTTCGAAAAAAGTTTGAGATTTTTTGTTTCATGACCATTTCAGTCAGACCACAAATTTTTCATGGCTGGAAACTTTGTCATAATATATTTTGTGGCTGACAAGTGAGCCGCTCCTAGAAAATAGGGTTTTTTTTATGAAATTTAGATGAAGTCTGTCACCCTCAAAGTTGAAGGGTTACATGAGGACATTTTCGGATATTTTTTGACTAGGAGTAAGCAACATGTGCACTAAAAAAAATCCAAATCCATCCAGTTCAATGGTGCATAATTGTCACCTTGTCTTAAGGGGGGGGGGAGGACCCCACCCAAACTGGACATCATATGTGCAGGATATTGGCTCCTAAATTTGGCTCCTAGATTTGGGTAGCTCATGGGACCGCTTCTCAAAACAAGCAATTCCAAACTAACTAAAAAAAATCCTACATGCTTGGAGTATGGGGTTGTTATACACCCTAAACTCCATAATATCAACCTCCATAATGTCACACACTCTCTAATATCCTGAAACCCTAGGGAACGGATGTGCGTAGTTCAAATCTCACTCCTTACTGTCACATTCCTCTTCCTTATATCTCAAAATTTGTCATTAATGCAAACCACCCAAGAAGTCAACCCACACCCTCACATTGCGCCATGTGTCAACATGTGGAGTGTCACCTTCTTATTCTTATTCTTCTTCTTCTTATGCCACATGTTGAATGTTGGTGCATGCGTCCACCACATCGCCTAGGAAGGCCAAGTGGAGTGGACCACACTAGCATAAATGACAAGGTAATGAATTCAAATTGTCCTCACATCTCCTTTGTGTTATTCCATAATGTCACATGCTACATTGATTCTATATTATCACGCATCCATGTTAATACAACAAAACCCCGTAATATCACATGCACTTTGGTTGCCACAAGTATGATACTACGGAGTTTAGAGTGTATGTTGTTTTGACCCACTCATAGTGGGCACCACCCTACACATAGATTGCCACCTGGATCGGTCAGTATCCTAGTGTTTTCAAATCCAACCAGTTACGTGTTGACAACTTTCAATTTTTCTTTATTAAATTGAAGTATATTCACAAATTCCTCTAAAATTATGGGAAAGGTTCCCAAAAAGCCTTGAACTTCAACTAGTTATTTCTCAAAACTCCACTGGTTCATCTATAACTAGCAACCACTTCTCCCCATTCATTGGGATGTGGGGTCTCAATATGCAACCATATACACAATTTATATGGGCTTTGCCTAGTTCATATATCGTATTTTGTATACTTATGTGTTTGAAATCTAATTATATATATTACCAAGGAGAAAATAAGAAGTTACTCATACGTATCGATAATTAAAATACAACATATGAATTTGCACCCAAGGGCACCCAAGTTACATATTTGAAGTCTTCAATAACATCAAAGAGTTTAAGTACTTTAATAGTGCACTTGAAGAATAAGTTGATTTTAGGTGGAATCACTTTGACATGATTAGCTAGAAAGTATGTAACTCAAGTTTTTTGCTTGGAGAGGCCCAATTTGGACCTCTTAGACGCTTAGAGGTTAAGTTGGCTTTTTCCCTTCCTCCTCTAAGATATAGATGGGTCTTAAATGGTTACTTTTCATATTAGGACACATGTATTTGAGTGGTATGTGGTTTGGTGTGGCTTCAAGAATGGATACCAAAAAGACATGTGTCTTGAGAGAGTTTGGACTATGTGTGGAGAATATGCTAGCCATTCTAAGTTCATTAGTCAACATAATTGTGTCATGGACTTATATGATCACTTAATGAGCATGAGAATTTTCACATTGACGATAATGAATAAGACAATCATATGAGTTCCAAAAATCATGAGAAAAGTGGCTATGGCCCGATTTGGATTTGCTAACGATCTTGATTGATAATGTGTTCATATCCTAGAACAAGTTGGCTAGTCAGGAAAAAGTAAATAAATAATGCTAGTAATACTAGTAGTAGTAATAATAATAATAATCAGTTGAGGCCCATCTACCTTACTTTGGAGAGAGTGAATTATCGCATACAAGCGTACCTCTCATCTATCCAACATTAAAACTTGACCCTTTATGGGTTTATTGTTGATTCATCTCAAATCAAATGACTTGGATTAGATTGATTCCGGTGGGCATGGGTAGATCACTTAGTGCATTTTAAAAACGACGTGAGGCATAATATAGAGAGGATTAAAATCATTTGAAATAAAAATTATAAAGGAATTCCAAATAATGAAGGGGCCATTAAATGTAGACAATCCCATTATAAGTAAGTTAGATGGACATAAAACGTGGGTCATTATTTTTTGTAAAATTAATATAGGGGCTGAAGATAAGGATCCTAGAAGGTATGTTTAGTATGGTATGTAAATGGGTTTAGGACTCACGGGGATGGATGATAATCAAGATTTCCGTCTGTCCAAAATTATTTAAAAGGAATATAGAGTACAAAAAATTGCAGTGACTTGGACAATATAAGTAATGAAAGGGTGCAAACAAATGGGCCATTTTTTAAATTTAAGTAATTATAGGGAGGCTTTAATTCAGCCCTTGACGGTAAATAGCCCCAAAACAAAACAAAAAAACCCCCAGCCGCACGTGGTGCACAAAAATGCCTTAGAGTGATCTACCCGTGCCGGTGGGTCTTTAAAGCTAATTTTGGTGTCAAGTCAACTAAAAGTAGAAACTTCCAAGATGCAGATAGATACATAGAAACTCCGGTCCCTTTTTTAGCAAGGGGCCGGCGTGAATAAAGTGTCCGTTCGTAATGCCAATGACCCGATGCCCACTGGACAAGGGGACATTGGGACAATACTACTCTCCCCTTTCGAGGATGGACACTATAGTGACACACTATACTAGTTCCTAGCTAGCCACTAGTGCCTTGAAGATACCGGACATGGTATCCCCCCAAAGGGCTTTGAGGTACCCATACAACAAGGTCCAAGACCCCCCACCATAGTTGGGTGGACTAAGGTGGTGAGCACCACGCCGGCATGGGGAATAGAACCCACAACCTCCTCATTGGGGGCCATGAGCCCTAACCACCAAGCCAAGGCCCGTGATGCCCCTTCCAAGATGCACACTATGTCAGGGCTTTTATGTTGGATGGATGAGATGTATGTTCGTATTCAATAAATTCCCCCTTTGACTCTCTCTCTCTCTCTCTCTCTCTCTCTCTCTCTCTCTCTCTCTCTCTCTCTCTCTACTTTTGGATTCGAACATCAAAACGTTCCCAAGGGTGTAGGTAAGTGTAAACATGCCTCTACATGTGAATCAAAATAAGGCATGTGGATGGGTGTCATTCAATTCATTTTTCATGTTCTTCAACTTCTACCGATTAGATTAAAGCAAGGAAACTTGTGTTGCATTAGCAATCTATGATGAAGCATCAACAACAACAACAAATTTGGATTGGACATTAAAACTCTCTTGAAGCAATTATGAGCACGATTATCATAAGCGTGTCGTGTGTTGATTCTATAATAATACTTCCCCCCTTCCCTTTTTTGTTTTTGATGAGGACTATTGAGTCCAAAATGGTTGATATGTTATGAGCACGCAGTCCAATCTCTTTTAAACACATGTCTTGTTGAGTTCCGTTCTTAGATCTAACCTAACAACACAACACAACACTCAAATATAGGTGTTTGATTAAGATAAATAACCAAATAAGTCTTACATACTTTAGGCATAACTTAATTCATTCTAGTCCAAAAAATCACCTCATGCCATCGTGTCATTATGTGGAAACTCTCCATCGATGGTGTGGAGATGGAATCTAGGCATGACACGTTCAATCTTACTTTACCCGATCACTCATCCAAGAGTAAAAGGGTAATTAGAACTCGTCAATATGTTCATCCATGAAAGCACAATGTCATCCATAATTATCATATTATGTCCACGAGCTTATCAATTATGATTGATAAGCAACTCATCATCCTCTCTTCATTTGTTGGTTATCTAGTTCATAAGTGTTATTGGTCATTTGTACCTTCGGTTGAGGTTCAATTAGGCATAAACTAATTATTCTATGCAAAAACATAAAGGCTACATGTTATCATGCGATAATGAAGCGATTGGTTGGAGCCTTTGAAAGATGATGCAAAAATTGAAATTAGGAAAAGACATGTCCAATTTGACCTCACATACCCATATATTACTTGAATAGTGCATTGCTAGTAATCAATTTAGAATGTTTTGCAAGGGCATTATCTTGAATACTTTAGGAAGAAAATGTAATTGAAGCTTGTAAATATGTTGCTAATAGTATATGCTTCAACATACACAATGTTTCAACCCATAATGAATATGGGGTTACATTACCAAGATGTTGCAACCCAACTCCACACCTTAGCTTGTGTGCGCAGCTTGTTGTGTGCCAATGGCATCCACCAATATTGAGCAGGTTTTAAAATTGGCACCAAACCCCCACCAGTTATATATTAGGGCGGTTCTTTAAGTTTATAACCGTGGTTATCAATTTTTCAAATAACCAGACTTCATTCATAAACCATGGTTCTCATAAAAACAAAACATGATAAATTAACCTTCTAATAGACCACCAAATTTTTTGTCGCTTCTCTCAAGATGACCACACGATCTTTCCCAAAAAATAATTAAATATTGGGACCGGAGGTTCATTTATTGCAAAAACTCTCAAAACCCTAGAAGCAAAGGTTCTTTGCTTCTAATTTGTCTCTGAAAATTGGAACCGGAGGTTAGTAACAAAATCAAATACATGCCCAACATTGGTAACCACTACCTATGTGTGTATGATGGGGTCTCCGATGTCACCAACCATGCATAGTTCAAGACCACGCAAGAGTCATTCCTTAACTCTTTTTTAAGCATTAAAATTAACATGCATGACATATCAGAGAGGGGGGATATCGATTGGGAGGTGCCAGAAAAACATGTGGGACAAAATGTAAGGCCCCATATTGTCTTTGGACATAAAAATTATAAATATATTCGAAGCAAGTAGGGTCCAATACATCCATTTAGAAATTATTTGTATAACATCTTAAAATTTAAAATATTTGTCAAATTTTTGGAATATTTTATAATAGGAATATATCTTAGCCCCCTATAAATACCCATTATTATCACATGATATAAACAAAAATACATATAATACACCTCACAAGCTAAGCCTATGTCATGCTTGCCTCCACCAATTTGCTACATGCCAGAAGGTGCACGTCATCCACCCGATGCATGTTCTTAGAGACATACCCCGATTTCTTCATAAGCTACCATTACCACTTTGGAACAAACTCAAAATCACAACATCCGGACACTTTGTATGGGAGTTTTGGACACACCCCTATTGAATTTATTGGCTAATGAGGCCAAAGAACCTCATTCATCCACCTTTGTGCAGGACCCCAACCCCTTTATGTAGATTAATCTTGAGCCCATGGATTCAAAAGATATGGATTCAAAACGAACATGTTAGTTTTCCATTTTCTATTAGGCATACAAACAATAACCATGTCATTTGGATCGATCGTCGATTGAGATAATAAAAATAAAAATAATGACTAAGTTGGCTTAAATTTCTTTTAGTTTACTAGGCGGCAATACCTTACTTGCCAACAACATGCTACAACAATCTTGCCACATGTCATGCTTACCTCCACCAATCCTACAATGCAAAGTGTGCCAATGATTGAGGTGGCCAATACCAAGCCAACACGTTCCTTTTTCCAGAAATACTTTAATCCTCAAAGTCCCCTAAAGTGGGTCAATAATCCCAGTGGCCAAGCATCTTCCTAGAGTGGATCTATTCACAATTTTCGTCGTTTTCAATGTGGATACCGACTTCGCATTTGATAGGACCTAAGCTAGATGATTATTGTTCCTTACTAGTATGGGTCCATGCCGTCCAGGTCTTTTGTGCCCATGCAAATAACATATCATTTTTTTTACCATGGTCCCCTTGCCTTTTCAAAATGATGGGGAATGGTGGGGTGACAACCTCACCACCACCAACACGTTGTCCATTGTATATGGATTATGATGAGTGGGGGGGGGGTGGAGATTTCCTTTGTGCACTATATACATGTGAGGAGTAAGTTATGGGAAGAACCTTACCAACAAGGGTGAACAACGATTATTCATGCATGAAAACCTCAAGGATTTTGCTAGAATTTTGTAAAATGTAGGCTTGGCAAATTTATGGATGAACCTACTTCTAATCATATGAATAATATTCGTGATGAGTTCGAAATCTTAAAATGCAAATGGCTTCCATCCCACAACGATCATCACTTAGACTCTCTCGTAGATTTGAATGAAAAATGTAGGGTAGGCTTGATTTCAAACACTCAAACTAGATGCCATGCAAGCTTTGAGGTTACGTTGTCTAATCTCATAACCATTTGGTGCTTGAGGTGACACTCCAAGATCAAGGAAGTGGGTGACTTCTCTATACCATAATTCAAGGGGGGGGGGGGGGTAAAGTAAACAATAAAAAATACAATTTGTTTTGGGGGGAAAGGTGGGTATACCCTAAGGCCTCTATAAGGTTTCTCACTTGTCATCCCCTCCTCAAGTCACAATTCAATGACTTTGTCAATACAAAGTCATTTATGAGCATATATTCAAGGAATATCAATTGTTTTTCAATTGCTTATATTGTGTATACATAATTGAGACAATTTACTCGAGGAGTTCAATTTTTTTGGACACATACATAAACTATTACATAGTCCACAAATTTTATATAGTCTCTTTTTGGTAGTGATTTTTTTTTTTTGTATATAGGAGCTCCTTAATAAGGGGTCATGCATGTGTCTCCGATTCTCAAAGAAGAGTGCCCCCCCTGCCAATCTAAGTAAGTATAAGGTCTTCATGATTGGAGGGCCTCAAGGAGATGGCACTAAAATGGTTATGTTTAGTATTCACCTTTGAACCTCCCCGGTCCTCAAGGGTTACCCAAACCATAATAGTGTCAAGATGGGTAATGAGCTAACTAGCTCTCAATAGGAAACTCTCTCAAAGAGAGACCGAACTTGCAAGTTTGGTTCCTCTTTGAGGTACTTTGTGCACAAGGTGGATGTATGTTTTTCGGATATTTTTTTTCTCTCTGCATCTACTTCTTGTAGGATATGAAACACACGATTTAGTGTGAGATAATTAGCAAATCCAAATCATGCCAATGATCATTTGCCTCATATTATTTTCTTGAGCTCACATGCATGAATATCTTGTTCATTATCAAAGTGAAGGTTCTTGTGCTCATTAAATGGTCAACTGGGGGTTGTCTAGGTCCCCGGATTATGTTCACTATTGAACCTAGAATGGTCAATCAATTTTGAGCACTTAGTCCAATCTTTTTCATAACATATTTTTTTTGGTGTCCGTTCTTAGATCCACACCTAGCCACATATCACTCAAACATATCAATCAAGAGCCAACACAATTGGGGGAACTAATATAACCATGTAATGAGCATGAGAATATTCACTTTGATAATAAATAAGACATTTGCATGAGCTCCAAACATTATGACTTGGAAAGTGACTACGGCCTTGATTTGGATTTGCTAACCATCTTGTACACATCACATGTTCCATATCCTAGAAGAATCGAGCTAGTCGGAATTTAAGAAATAAGAAATAAGACCATCTAAGCTAGACAAGCCTAATTTAGTCACTTCTCATAATTGGACACTTATATTTGAGTGGTATGTGGTATGACTTGGCTTCAAGAATGGACATTGGAAATAAATATATTTAAAACATATTAGACTGCGTATTAAAATACGATAACCATTCTATATAGACTGAATAGTCACCAAATTGGGGGGGGGGGGATCTATACGACCATTTAATGAGCACACAAATCTTCACTTTGATAATGCATAAGATACTCATACGAGCTCCAATAATACTGAGGAAAGTGGTTACAACCTCAATATGGAGTTGCTTAAGCTAGGTGGATCTTAAGTGGCTCAGTTTCTCAATCAAACCCCTATACATATTCGGTGAGAATCAAAGAGCAAAACATCATAAATACATGTATTGAAATGGAAGATTGGACTACATCTTCAAATACAAAACAAGTACTCTACACTCAACAGTGAATCCGCGTATGGGAAGACCTATGCATCCAACGAAGAAACCAACAAAGATTTCACTTCCAATAACCATAACTAAATCAGCAAGGGAGGTTCGATTTTCAATACGATTTTTGCATACTTTTCATCATAGATTTGCAAACGCAACACGCGTTTTGTATGTGTACATCGAATCGGTAGAAGTTGGAGAAGACGGGGGAAAAAAACCGAACCAAATAGCACCCACATTCCTTCTCATCTCGTACTAATCGTGTGTTTTCCACATCTTCGCAAAATTGGGCTTAGGTAGAAATACCATAACCCATTAACCACCCTCTAGCCGTGCACTAGACCACCGTCACAATGGTGAAGTGCCATTTCCAAAACCGATCATGGCTCGGCGACAACTTCAATGCGTGTACACTTAGTGTAGCCAATGGGAGTCAAGTGTTAATGTACTCATGACGTAACCGATTTAGATGATGTTCTGTATGGAAATGCAGATTACCCGGTAATCTGCAAATCCATGATGGGCAGGTGCTAAAACTGGAGGCCTCACATAGGCCCAACTTTGCTCCTAATGATGTTCGGTGTAGGGAAAATCTAGTGAACAAGTAGGGGGTTGGACAACTTTCCACTTTGAAAAATTGTAGCGTTTTTTGTATAGGGCAAAAAAATATGAAACAACTTGCATTCTTCATGAATCCTTCTCGTCTATCTTGGAAAATTATCTCATGATTGTCAGACCAGATCTTCAATGCGAATCACCTTATTTTCACGGGTTATGGTATTTCTACCTTAGTGGTGGTGGTGGGGGGGAGAAAGGTAACCATTTAACGCCCCCTTGTGTTTATCCATGTAGATTATTCCTGACGTGGGACGACGCCACTTGGCCTCTCCTCGCCCCTCTCGCCATCGATCGCCTCACCCCCGTCCCGTGGATGTTCGCTTCGGTGAGCTCTTCGGCTTCGGCGCCCTCATCAACCTCTCCTCTCCACTCCTCTCCTCTCCTCTCCTCATCTCATTCCCCCAATCTGCCCTCCTGCCATGGCTATGGCGACGACGGCCTCCTCTCTCCTCCGCGCCCTCCCCCACCCCGCTTCTTCCTCCTCCTCCTCTTCCGCTTCTGCCCTCTCCCTCCGTCGCCTCTCCGCTTTCGCCCCTTCCTCCATCCGCGGCCACGCTCTCCGCCTCTCCTCCAGTAAGAATTCCATTTCCCCCTCCCCCCCCCCCCCAAATCTCTCTCTGTCTCTGTCTCTCTCTCTTCTCCTTTGGCATTCATTCCTCTTATCACCTAACTTCACTCAACTGCTCTTAAGCTGCACGTCGAATTCTGCTCAGGATCACGAATTTTGGTTTCTTATCTTGTGTTTTACAGATTTTTGCACTCTTTCTCTATCAATGTGAACATAAGCTACGCATTCCTCCAGCGATGTTAGTTGATTGTTAGTTGTGTGAAGTGAAGTGTTTTTAGGTTGGGCGTGGAGTCCTCTCTGTTCGGCTCAGGATGACGGGTTTTAGATTCTTTTTGTTCCTTATTTAAGGATTCTAGCTTTCTTTCGCTACCGCTTGTGAAGATAACCTACGCATACCTTTAGTGATAGTTGTGTGAAGTGAAGTGTTCTTAGGCGGGACGTGGAATTTTTCTCTGTTCTGCTCAGGATGATGAATTGTAGTGCATCTTACCGTTTTTTGGCTGTCTGTCTTTGTCACTGTGGATGTATTTTACGCATGCCTCTAGTGACGTTAGTTGTTTGATGTGACGTGCTGTGTGTTGCTTGAAGTGAAGTGCTGTTAGGTTGGGCGTGGAATGTTCTCTGTTCTGCTCAGGATGATGAAATATAGATTCTTACCTTCCATTTGACCGATTTTGGCTTTCTTTCTTTATCACTGCGAACATAACCTACGCGTTTCTCTAGTGACGGTAGTTGTTTGTGAACATAATCTCTACGCATTCCTCTAGTGACGTTAGTTTTTTGAAGTTAAGTGATCTTAGGTTGGACGTGGAATTCTCTATGCTGTGCTAAGGATGTTGCATTTTACGGGCATGTCTGCATCTTCGATTCTTACCTTTCATTCTTCCACATTCGTTTTCTGTTATCACTGTGAAAGAGAATTCCACTATTGACTTGAGTTGCTTGAAGTGAAGTGCTCTTAGGTTGGACGTGAAATCTCTCTGTTCTGCTTAGGGTGATGGATTTAGATTCTGACCTTCCATTTTGCCATTTCTTTGTCCTTATTCACTTCAACATAAACTACGCATTCGTCTGGTGTCGTTAGTTGCTTAAAGTGAAGTTCTCTTAGGTTGGACATAAAGAGCGATGGATTTTGCGGACACATTTGCACCGTAGATTTGTTACCGTCCATTCTGCCATATTCCTTTTTCTTTATCAGCGTGAAGATAACCTACACATTCCTCTAGTGACGTGAGCTGAGCGAAGTGAAGGGAAGTGAAATTCTGACCTTCCTTCTGCCATTTTCTTTTTCTTTCTCCATCACTTCAACACAACTTATGCATTTCTCTAGTGACGTTAGTTGTTTGTAGTGAACTCTATGTTTGACGTGGAATCCTCTCTGTTCTGCTCAGGATGATGAATTTTGCGGACATATTTGCATCTTGGATTGTTACTCTCCATTCTGCCATATTCGCTTTTTCAATAAATCAGTGCGAAGATAGGCTACTCACTCCTGTAGTGACTTGAGCTGAGTGAAGTGATGTGAAGATTTTTTAGGTTGGACGTTGGGACCTCTCTGTTTCGTTCAGGATGATGAATTTGGTGGACAAATGTGCATTTTAGAGTCTGGTCTTCCATCTGCCGCATTCATTTTCTTTATCACTTTGAGGATAACCTATCCATTCCCCTAGTAATGTCAGTTGAGTGAAGTGGAGTTCTCTAAGGTGGGATCTGGAAACCTCTCTTTTCTGAATTTCGTGGGCATGTATGCATTTTAGATTCTGACCTTCCATCTACTATATTCGTTCTCTTTAACCTAGGCACTCCTAGTGGCGGTAGTTGCATTGAAGTGAGGCGCTCCTAGGTTGGACGTGGATGCTGCTGCGGATGAATGATTTGAACGTTGGCATATATATATATTTGCATTGTGCATACTTGCATTCATCCTTACATGTTCCCGGGCATTGGGACTGTAGATGGTGGATCTAGGCACCAGAAATGCTTGCGGACACACACTCATGTAGTGCATGCATCAAGTCAGACACCGGTGCAACTCGTGCAACGGAGGCTGATAGCATTGCTGGCGTTGGCTGGCTCATCATTCTCCTTCTTGCCATTGGACCTTTTGGCTGGTTAGGAGTCTGCATATGCATCAAATTATGTTATGTTGATCTTGCCAGCTGCAGTCCGTGATTGGAAACCCACGTGCATTATAAAATTCCAATATTAGATTCATAGCCTTATCCACATCCACACATTACCTTTCGTTTCTGTGAACGAGACTACAGTAAATCACAGTACGCATCAATCTTAATGCACATTAATTCCTCTGTTAGATGTTGGCTAGGAAAGTTGATAAAATGCATGACTTTTTTTTGTAATAATATTGCAGCCCTGCATGGCCGGGGTTTAAGATTTAGGTTTAATACTGCCGAGATTGGCTTGTGGACATTGCCGCTCACATTCTGTAGGCAGTCACATAAGTGCCAAGTGTTACAGAGGATTACAGAAAATTGGGAGGGCTTACTTTCAAGAATGCTAAGGTCTAACATACTTAAGTCAGTGTGGACATGAATATGCAGACTTACATAGTCAATTTCAAATACAAGTGATGTATGGAGTAGGATCCAATTATGGTGGCATGGTGTTGTAGAGGATGAAACTTTATCTTTTCATTAAATAGCAGGCACCTAATTATAGCACTTAATGGTCATTAGGTGCTGTAAACGGGAATTGACATTGAGCTCTTTCTTGTGGTGGTTATGTCCATAGGTAGACAAATACCAGGGCTTCCAGGTCTATCACAGTTTCTTCAAGGTAAAAATGGGAGTATAATGGCATCAGCTGCTTCAGCTGAAACCACAACAAATGAAGAGAACCTCCTAGAGTTTGCTAAGAAAGATGATCGACGAATGCTTCATGTTGTCTACCGCGTTGGTGATCTTGATAAAACTATCAAGTACGGTGTTTCTTGTCCATTCTCTTAATTACTGTTCTCCATCCATTTCAATTTCCAATGTTGTTCTGTTTCTATGGTTTTGCTATAAACAAATTCACATCTAAAACGCAAGCATTGCAGTATATCGTGCAAGTTTTGTCAGTTTGTTTTATCATATACAAACATGTGATGAGGGGATTAAAAATAAAACTTAGCCAGAGCTTGATGTGTGCAGATTCTACACAGAATGCCTGGGGATGAAGCTTCTTAGGAGGAGGGATATTCCTGAAGAGCAGTACACAAATGCATTTCTTGGTTATGGGCCAGAAGACACTAACTTTGTCGTGGAGTTGACATATAGTAAGTTCTTTTGTGCCATCTGTCACTGTGCTTCATAGTTCTGAATTTATGAGGTTGCCATATTGTTTGGAGCGTGTGGATCTCTGACTTACAGCTTAGAATGTACACATTTTTGCAAGGATTGCAGCATCTTATGCTACTGCGTCAAAATAGAGTAGGAATGGCATCCTGAACATGTTTTCTTTTTTCTTTTTTTTAATAGAGTGCGTGTGAGTCATCAAACTAATGCTGTTGTGTGGTTCAGATTATGGCGTGGACAAGTATGATATTGGGACAGGATTTGGGCATTTTGGGATTGCAGTGGAGGATGTAAGTTTGACTCCATTGCATATTTGGTTGAGGTTCGAAGTCAGAATTCGGTAATATGTGGCGATTGTGACACAATGTTCTACATGATTAAGCTGAATTCAGAGTAACGCACACTTAGCCTGAAAACATCAGGTGAAGTGGTTGATTCCGGTTGGTCATTATAAGGCACTGTTGGCCTGTCATAAGTAGGGTTGAGAAAAATAATTGAAAGGATTTTCACTCATGAGTGTACTGTGCATAAATTAAACTATTTGGATTTGAATGCTTTTACAAGCATTGAAGGTTATTCAGTCACCACTGTGGTGAAGGTCTGTTTCATGTCTTCTTACTATAGATTTTAATTGTCTTCCACCACTGCAGGTCCAGAAGATTGTGGATCTTGTAAAGGCAAAGGGTGGGAAAGTCACAAGGGAACCTGGTCCTGTAAAGGGTGGCAAGTCAATAATTGCCTTTATTGAGGACCCTGATGGTTACAAGTTTGAGCTCATCCAGAGGCCCTCTACTCCTGAGCCTCTCTGCCAGGTCATGCTTCGAGTTGGTGATCTTGATCGTGCAGTGCAGTTCTATGAGAAGGTACTGTATCTGTATGTTGTGGTTTGGTAAGCATGTGCATGTCTTTGTTTGAGATTGACTTACGGGCATGGTTAGAGCCTGATATTTTAGTGCTTCAAGATATTATTATCATGTTTCAAGCTCCCTGCCAAGTCTTTGTAGGTTAGCCACCCATCCAGAGAAACTGCTTTGGACTCCCAATTCAACGAGGGACACTGATGTTGTTGACTCCCAGTAAGTTGGAGCAAAGTGAAGGCAAAGACATTGTTTGGGGACCTGAAAGTACATATAAGTGTTATTGATGACTGCATATGCAACTATTGAGAATACAGACCTTTCTTATTTTGTTATTCCTGGAACTGGTCAACACTTATGGACCTCACTCACCTTGACCTGGACAGGCCTTCGGGATGAAGGAATTTCGGCGACGGGATAACCCTGATCAGAAGGTTAGAACGAATCTTCATTGTGTTGAGCTCTGTCCAGAAATCCAAGGTTTTGATAATTTGTTTGATTTCACTCCATCTCATTTACTTGAATATATATTGATGAATGATAAATGATAAATGATCAATATCAAATCCTAGATCACCAGCTTTTATCCATTCCCATGGCTTGTGTTGGTTTGTTCATGGGGAAACTGGACAGTGAATATGACGACATGAACTCTTCGTTTTTTTCAGTATACACTTTCCATGGTGGGCTATGGCGATGATGAAATGAAGACAACAGTCTTGGAGCTCACATACAATTATGGTGTAACAGAGTATACCAAGGGGAATGCATATGGGCAGGTATGAGTCTTCTTTGGCATCTCTTTGGTTTCTTACAAAGATGAGAAGCAGTCTTCACTGATGGCCACATTTAGTTTTAGCAATCCCTTCAGAATATCACATAAAAAAATCCTGAGTTCTGATTTTAAAGTTCTATGACATGACATGTACTTAGTAAGCAACATGGAAAGCAGCGCAATGCTTGGAAGTGACATGGGTATGAATTTGTTTTGGTAGAGGTGTACATGGCAGGTCATGTGACACTTGCCTGTATTGACATAATTCTCTTGTATGATCTTCCAGTCTATGCGCTTTTTATTAGTGCCAATGCTGTAAATGTTTTTTCCAGCATTACTTGTGTTTCCGTCATGTGCTAATTACTGACGCTTGATTTTCAATGGTCAGATTGCTATTGGCACGAATGATGTTTATAAAACTGCAGATGCCATCAAGGCATGTGGAGGCAAAATTGTTCGTGAGGCGGGTCCTCTTCCCGGGATCAACACCAAAATCACAGCTATCCTAGACCCTGAGGGATGGAAGTCGGCAAGTGACCACTACCCTCAAATATAGCTTCGACTCTTAAACAAATTTCAACATTTTCTCTGATTGAAGACTTGTTTCTCTAGAAATTTTCAAAGCTGATGTGCAGTTACACCCTAGTTGCTTACCATCTTTGTCTACGGTGGATGGTTATATGCAAGATTCAAAGAATCTTGTTTCCTACTTGCAAAGAGCAGCAATATGTGGTTTGTACTAACAAGGGAAGAGCCATTAATGACAAGATCCAACTGCCCGCACGATTCTAGAGTTTTCTTTTTGCTTACTACTGCCAACCTCCTCCTTCCTCATATTCTGTAACCTTTCTGTGGAAGTATTGTTATCTTTAGTGCTAATTGCACTGCACATTGTGAGCAGACATTGCATGAATACAAGTTGTATGTTCATAACAGACTCTCTGCACTGTATACAGGTGTTTGTGGACAATGAGGATTTTGCTAAGGAACTGGAGTAGGAGCTTGAGCAAGAGTTGGCTGGAGTCTTTCAACCTGAACTGGAATATTACAATTTTGCTGCTGTGGAGTCACTGTTTACATTGTTCCCAACTTCCAAATATCATGGGCCGCATCTTTTTTCCATGAGAATTTGGTAGACCTCATCAGGCAATAAATATTGGTTATAGCAGCCTTGTAACATTTGTGACAATATTGTAAATCATTTCAATGTTGGTGACTGGTATATATATATCAACTGCCTTCGGTATTGCAAAACCATTTGTTTCTGGTCCCCTTTTGCTTGATTCTGTTTAAAGCCTGGATTTCCTCTGTGGTACTGGCGGTCACAACATATAGCTTCTCCTTCCACACTTTTGTGGCAGTCAGTGTAGAGGCATCTTCATATAGCACAAAGACCTGCTATTGTTGCATCCCGAATTCAGACCTTTGGTGTATTCTGTTAATTATTCCAAACCACCTCGGCAGGGACAGGTCTTCCATCTCTGTTTGAATTCAAGCCAATTGATACTTGTGAAGCTGCTGCTGAAGATTGGGACCTTGAATGAGAATTGTGGTCAAGGGGTAATTCGAGCAAATCTTACAATCTCACCAACAAAATCACAGGCTGCTGCAATCAGGTACGAGCTATCCTCCATAGAACAAGAAAAAGAAAAAGAAAAAAGAATAAGTCACGGAGTCTAGTTGAGGATGCTGACCTGAGGAGGTGACTAAGTGTCGCCAGATGGTTTGAGGGTGACTTGCTGACCTGAGGAGGTGACTAAATGTCGCCAGATGGTTTGAGGGTGACTTTCTTCAGAGTGACGGGTTTAGGGTGAAGCAGGGATCACCATCGCCTCAACTTATTGCTCCTTGAAACTCTGTCCTGGGTTGCATTGACAGGTGGCCATCCTTGTTATTAGTTTTCTCACCATTATTGGGAATGGGACGACCTATTTATGATAGATTTTGGTCCCCTTGTGACAGCCTGGAAGGGTATCTCGGGTGGTTCTTATATTCCATGTGGTATATATGCACTTACTGGGTGGTGGCTGCAGTATGTAGTAAATGTGTCACTCACAAACCCAACATGGTATGTAAGCAGTGGAAATAATCATGAGCCTGTGTGGAAGAATTCCTGGGAACCTGTCAACTTGTTGGAACAAACTTGAGGCTTTTTTAAGGGTGCACATCATTTGTTAATGGATTACTTGAAATCTAAGCTGAATCTCACGCTTTTCTCAATTATTGGCTTCTTGAGTGGGTCAATCTGCATGGGTTTGGAGGCTCGTGGCATCAGGCAAGTGTGGATGGTGGTTTTGTGATGTTCAGTGCTGACATTATTCTATGTCTGGTTTAGGCATCGGAGTTGGCTTTGTATGTAGAGGTATCGGGGAGCTTAATGTGGACAACACCTCTTAATCGGGCTCCTATTTCTTGACGTGCTATACGGCAAGACTCGTGGTTATGAATGCACACCAAAGCTTCGAAAACACATGTGTTACAATTAGATTGGAGTATTGCTCCAAATAAATCGCCCATAATATTAACACAATACCACAAAGGGCCTGTGTGATCTTCCCTTCGGCCACCCACTACTTTTAATATTTCTCATTGCATTTGATCTCTGATTCTCAACCTTGAAATGACACTCGCTAAATGGATTCCACATTTCCAGATCCAGTTCGACGGCGGAACTCGTCTTTGGAGTTGGAAGTGTCGAAAAGGAGGCCACATACATCAACAACCGGTGGGGAAAAGCTCAATACCAAGTATGTACCCGTACTCCAAGTTAGGCATTTCGGGCTCATGTTTTGAAACCCCCCAAAACGAGCCATTTGGCCTTTCCATTGCACTTTCGTCGTCACTTTTAGGGCCACGTCGTGCAATTGTTGTAGCTTGCGATCGACTTCAATGGCCCACTCCAAGCCTTCGCTTGTCGGCTTGTAGTACTTGGCGAGCGGTAAAAGGGGGAGGCATGGTCCTCACATCTTGGAATACTCTATCTTGTGTAATTATTCAAGAGATAAAGATACAAGCCCGACCCGGCCTCTCCCTCCCACCCACCCACCCGCCCGGCCATATATATATGCACATATATTCCCCGATCTCCATTATTCAAGTCCCCAAATATCTAAAGAAATATCTACCGTGTAACCACCACCCTCCGTGGGTCAAACTCCCCACTAGCGCTCGCATTTAGAAAGATATGTACCACGCCGGGGCCGGGTGGGCCTCCCTCGGGTGGTGCATGCGGAAAGGTCCCACTTCTATATCCAAAAGAGGATGAGCAACAAGGACGCCCGCCCAATGGGAGCGCGGCCCAAAGCGCCTAAAAATGCTTTGATATGTGTATATGTATGTGTGTGTATGTGTGTATATGTATATGTATATGTTTATCTCGGGGGTCGACAATGTTTATTGTATACGAACTCCACCACACCCCGGGAATCTTTCACCCCGCCGGTGGGGTGGAAAATGAAAATTCAAGTAAGGGCCGCTTTACACCTAGAGGCCGGGCCAATTCCCCTCGAGGCCGATTGCATGAAATTCCAGCCCATTTTGGGTTGGAGGCCGGCTTCAACTACACATTACCAGTAAGATTATAACATGGGCCAATTTCCCCATTTGTAAAGGCCTTAGGGCCAAGAAGCCAAGCCGATTCAATAAATCTAGCATAATCCAACAGATCTAGCATAATCTAACATAGAACCGTTCAAATTTCCACATTATCCAACGGATCTGGTTTGTTGAGAAAAATCATATTTTATTGAAATATGTTTTTTTATTGAAATCTAACAATGGCCCTCCATTTTGGGTGCACCCAATTCAACGAGCTCGGGCCCTGTCATACCACGCATTTCTTGATTAAAAATTTCATACCACCAAATCGGCCCGGCCGTCATGTGTAAAGGGGTTGGGGCTAATTTCAACCTTTTAGCCAATCACAAGTGAGGATTTCAAGCCTCTTACACAACGAATTGGCCCGGCCTCTAGGTGTAAAGCAACCATTAGTATGTGGCGAGCTTGTACACTGGTTCCTTGGAGGCAAAGGTTTAGGCATCCAACAAGGAACGAGTGTATGGGTTGGTTGGTTCGCCCAAACTTGTCGAGTAGGTGGTGAAGAGGATGCAATGTAATGTTGGATAAGCTACACTACATATGATAATTAGGGCCGCTTCACACACGAGACGAAGAGCCCGTGACCATTACTACACTTCAAGCACTCTCATTGGTGGGAAAGGCGGAGCCGGTCCAAGTTCACTTCACACCGCACTTGAGGGACCAATGGAGTGTGTGAATGCAAGATGGAGGATGTAAAGTCGACGTGGTTTCATACATGGCATCGAATGGATCGTGTTTCATGGTCACTCTTTTGTATTGTTTTTAGAATCCGCCTCTTGGAGGTAGAACTAACACAAAAACAGGAGACCGATCCACTCTGAACGCTCACAACCATTTGATTTTATTCTATTTTATCATGCGCGAGGGCCCGCGTGAATAGAAATTCATTGAAATAGCATATGGTTGAGGGCCCGGTCGCATATGACTTCACACTACACTTGAGGGTTTGTGACTACACTACATGATGTTGGAGGTGCCTTGGGACAGCCTTTGGACACTTTCTTTTGGGCTCTCACAATTTCATGGTCACGGCTCTTGGCTCATGTGTGAAGTGGCCCTTAGTGTCACCGCTTCCTTATTGTCTTTGCTCCATACTAATTATAAACTGCCGTATAGTGTCACCAACACTGAATGTTAACCCGACGTTGTTTGTCATTCCTTGTAAAAAATTTAGGGAGATTGTAGATTTACAGTGTTGCAATTTACTGTCACTTACCAAGTGGTTTTTCATCCAAACTTCAATCATCCATGACAACATTTCATCACAAATTGATGACAAGAGAAAGGTCGGGGTTTGGCCAATGGATGAACTCATCCATCATGCATTTGGTCACTTATTCATACGAAGTATCATCCGAAAAGATACCATAGTGACATAAAATACCATATGACACTAAACATCACGGTTTAGTGTACCATTGGAAAGATATGCCTTGCTTTTGGGGTTTGGGGTTGGATTGAATCACTCCTCGTGGCTTGCATGGCCTAGCGACCTTGAAGTTGCTCCCTTCTTGAGGCTTAAGTTAATCCATTGTGGATGAGAACCCAAAAAAACGCACATGTTAGTTCTATAGGTCTCGGTAGTATGTTTGTAGGCGGAGCTATTTGCCTTACCATCATCGAATCCAAGTGCGCCATGTGTTTGTGGTAGTGCCATTTCCATCAATGTGGTCGTTAAGGTAGATGGGTGTTAAGTGGCTTGTTTTCTTAATCGGACCCCTAGATTTGATCGGTGTGTGGTTCAATGAGGATCAAAGAGAAATCAATAGTGAACATAGTTGGGAGGACCTATGTATTCAGTTAAGAAATCAACAAACATGCACTTACAATAATCATAACTCCAATCAGGGGAGGCCCAATTTCCAAGCCGGTTCATGTAGATGTTTCATCGTAGATTTGCTAATGCAACACAAGTTTTTGTTGTGTACATCGAATCGGTAGAAGTTGGAGAACATGGGGGAAAAAAAACGAACCAAATAGCACCCACATGCCTTATGATAATGTTGAGCGGCTTTGAAGCGATACAAGTTATGATAGTATTCTTATTATTGTGGGCTTAACTTTAGGGCACTCAACACAATTTGAAAAGAAACCCACAAAGTTCAACAATGATGTCAAAAAAAAAGTTTCACGACATTGTTCGTTTCAACAAGTGTGGATCACCATTTGGAATTACACAATGATGTAACTTCTTATGTAGGTTTATTTGTTGTTACCGTCAAAGTCTTAAATATGATTCCAACAAGCGGTTGGGTTTCTTATGTGTTGTGCTTGTACTAAAGTGTTATATCTTCAATAGAAAAAAAAAATTGTTGTGATTGTAACTGTCAACCAGTAAACCACACTAATTGAATTTTATTTTTATTTATTTATTTATTTATTTTGGTTCTTCAGTGGTGACACAACAATGCACAAAGATTTTGCCAACAATTTGGGTCGGGTATCTTGACAAGCAAAATTATGAGTGGAGTCACTACATGTCAAATACAAAACATGATCCATACAATCAAAGCGATCAAAAGTGAACGGGTGCACTTGAAAGTTAAAGTTTCGCTTTTCAAGATTCAATCCCAAACGGTCAACTTTCTAAAACCCTCTCAAAAGATCGATAGCGGATCCTTGCCAAATTTCACCTTTATCTTGAGCTTACGGTGAAATCCGCATATTCATGGGTTATGGCATGATACCCAGGTTTTTGGGAAAGTGTAAATCCGAAGTTCGAGCATTTGTCATGTGTCTTTTGAAGAACCCAATATCATCGATGAAATAGCACAACATAAATCCATGAAGTAATTCACACCAAAATAACATAAACATGTGTACTCCCGAGGGAGGTAGGAGGAAAGTGTTTTGAAACATGAGCAAGGGACCCGTCTTACTAAACCCAATAAACAACTTCTTTTAATAAAAAGCCCATGTCACGATGCTCGTGGTTGGCAACCTATGTACTATTTTGGTTGAAGGTGGATCTCGAGTGGAATTGAGAACCACGACCTCGGGGGGAGGGAGGGAAGTAAGACACGCTTCTTTCTTAGCCTTTTGTGGGTCGAAGATTGTGCTAGAAATTTAGGGTAGCCTTCAAATCGTGTAGGTAGAAACACCCACAAAAGTGCGTCACATAATATCTTCTTCCAAACCACGTGGAGTGAATTATATGCACTTTCATTTATTGATCTAGGACCTAGCTACCTCGTCGTAGGAATTCAATGCCATGGTTCCGCTAGAGAATTAATGGGATGCACACTAGGTCGGGAGTAGAAAATAATGTACAATTTGCAAATTCTAGCGAAGGAAGGTTTAATATTTGTGGTGTCTTCATCACTAGGTGCACAACAAAACGTTGACAATCCTCTATTCTCCATGACATGAAGCAAAGAAGAAGACTTAAAATAACTTATCTTCAAATAACTCACCAACTTAGAACACTCGTGTCATCTTTGCGGATCGAGCTGCTTTGCAAAGTATAACTTGAATTCATCAAGATGACTCACTGGTTGCGAAGCTTAAATGGTGTTGTCGTTGGTTGTATATCTATGTCATTGTCTAATTGGTTTAAGTGCACATAAATATTGGGTCGGGTTAAGACGGGGCAGAATGGGTGTGGGTACATGTTCACAATACCTACCATCCTTTGAGGGTGAAAACATCGATTCTTATGTAGAGTCAGGAAATTGTTAAGTTTTAGTTACACTAACATCTAAAGTAGGGTAAGATACACCGAAATGCTCAATTGAGGTTGATTCAGTATGAATCAACAATGAAGATATAGGGGCATATTTTTATTGCAACCCTTGTTGACAAGTTTCTGGAACCAAGATCCACCGGGCATGACCACCATTGGTCGGATCTCTTCTAGACTTCTGACGGAAAATTCGGTGCAAATATGGCACCTTTGTGTTTGTTAAATTGTTTATTTTAAGGTAAAATCTATCCAAATTTTTTTGTTTAGGATTAGAATTAGATTGTATCCATTCAAATCTATCATAGAACCTCCCCCTGCCCCATGAAAGCTAAAGGTTGTTTGTTTTCTAACAATTTGTCCAAGTCAAGCCCAACACTTGCTTCTTAGTATGGTCAAGACTAATGTATTTGGACACAAATGTTGGACTTACCCCTTACCACTTTTCTACGATGCTAAGCCACATGAACACATGAGCATGTTATTCTTCAATTCAAAATGGAACTTCTTCCGAACCCTGGAAGTGACGATCATAACAAGCTCTAATAATATCCTTTGGGATATGCACATTTCAACTTTGGATAAGAACATGTTCATCATAATCTATCATAAAACACAGTCCATGGTTAATTCCAGTCACCTTATTAGTACGTCATCGTACCAGAGGCTGCCCCTATGTTTGCGTGGACCGAATCGGGAGCCACCCACACCACTGTCTAATAAATCACTTACGTTTCCTTCTGCAACAACCATTCTTGTGCCTCCTAGCATGTCGTGACCCACTTTTCCCAAGAGTTTGGGTCATGTCTTGCTGAATGAATGTCGTGTGAGCCCAACTCCCACTTCTTATAAAACCCCATCCCACTTGCGCTCCTCCTCATCGAGGCGTAAATAACTTGCCCAAATTGTTCTTCTTTTTGTCACCAAGCCCGATTAGGGTTTGTTGCTCACCCGGGGAGGCTCCGTGTGGATCGATGGTCCTCCCTCCATAGCCATTGAACGAGTCCCCAAACCACGAGGGATCTTCCAAATTTGACCTAAAACCCACCTCAAAATAGGCCCCACCCTAGAACCCACATTCCCCAAGGTGGAGCCCCGTTCGGTCTCCATTGTTCGCGGGCGACTATCTTACTTAAAGTGGGCCCGGATTTTAAGATAAAAACGTCGTTCATGGGGTAATGGGGTAATTAATTAAACTAACTCAAGCGTCGTAAAATGGTACATTTTAAGAGTTAGTTTTGTTTTTAAAACTGACACGGAAGTTGAGGTTAAAGCTGCCACACGATGTTGTTTACTTTAGGGCGTACTTTCGGTTGGTGAATGTGCTACAATTTTAGGGTTTACTATAAAACTTCTCACTCGCCGTTTTTACTTTCCCCAACAATTTCGGTTGTCTAGCTATTTGGGGCGAAAGGCGTAGTCCAAGTAAGTTACGGACTTGCCTCATGAAGGTTGGATGCTTATTATGGCGCGATTAAATGTCAAACCCTCCGTTTTGGGGAAGGAATAATGGGTCAACTTGAGGCTATTGTAAGAATGTAAGCTGGCACTTAATTAGTGGCTTAATTTGTATCGTGAAGGTGTATATATGTAGCCTACATATATGTGCCTCTTGTCTAGTGACAACTCCATGCATGGCATTTTAGTGTAAAGTGACAAATAGTGTGAGAGCTCGGAGATGCTAGTAGATGCTAATAGGGAGCGAATTGGATTTGTGTGGGATATGCTTATAGGGCCTAGGATACACACACACACACACGAGACTGAGAGCCCGTGACCATTACACTTCAAGTGCTCTCATTGGTGGAAAAGGTAGGGCCGGTCCAAGTTCGCTACTTCACACTACGCTTGGGGGACCAATGGAGTACGTGAATGCAAGGTGGATGTAAAGTCTACATGGATTCCTACATGGCATCGAATGGATCATGTTCATGGTCACTTGGACTATTTTCAAAAACTGTCTCTTGGAGGTAGGCCTGACACAAAACCAGGAGACCATGGCACTGCGAACGTTCACAACCGTTGATTTCTTTTATTTTATCATGTGTGAGGACCCACATGAATAGAAATTCATTGAAATACCAATCGGTTGAGGGCCCGGTCGCATTTGGCTTCACACTACACTTGAGGGTCCGTGACGACACTACATGATTTTGGAGGTGTGTTGGGACGGCCTTTGGACACTTTCTTTTGGGCCCTCACAATTTCATGATCACGGCTCTTTTGGCTCGTGTGTGAAGTGGCCCTTACGGTCAAGTAACTTTGAGTCCCATGTATTTTTCCCATCGACCCAAGTTCAAAAGTGGATGAGTACCCGTCCACTTGGGTAAAGTTTTGTGAAGGCTACCGGAGGGAGGAGGGTGAAATGGCAAAGGAATCTTACATAACCGGATGATTTTATTTTGAGCGGAATCAATCCTTAGTTCGAGGTGAAAGACCCATTTTGACATGAACTAACAATAACTTTAAGAGGACATGTTTCTACCACATCCCTGGTAGGTGTTGTGAACTAAAATCTAGTGTATTTTGTCTACATAATCCTATTGACCTACAAAATAAAAGTAAATAAATAAATAAAAATGGATAGGCTAAACGGGTGATGCATTTTTCATAATTATGCACAAATAAAGACTCAAGAGTGGGTTAAATTGGATGGATTTTATTTGAACATTCGAGCAATATTATTACATGTTATTATGAGTTGCATTGCATTGGGATGTGACTCTTGGAATTACCAATCTTTTGAATGTTTCGGTGTGCTACTTTGACAAAGATGGGTAATTGTTCACAACACCTACCAAGAGGAATGGCTAACGGGGAGGGTGGAAATGTTTGATTGCTATTGTAGAGCCTATATAATTATTTTTAGATAACTCAAGTCGCAATTGAGGTTGAAAACCCTAAATTAGTTTAGTAGAATCTAGCAAGGATGAATTAACCACAAACATGTAGGAGATATGCATTCAAAAGACCCCCTTCGCCCACAATGGATAGTTTTGAGTAGCTACATCTCTTTTCAAATTCAACGCACACAAGTCACTCACCAAATTACACACTAATTCTTACTCATGCACATTTGGGTGACTCACACTTATGTCTAGGCCACAATACCTTTGAAGGCAATGAGCTTCCCAATACCCTTTTTTTTTATAAATTAGTGTGGCTGATGTAGATAAAATTAATGTGCGCATAATATTTATGATACTCTAATGAATTTCTTCCCTTCGTAAGAATAAAACTCGCTAAGTTACATAATTTTTTATCATTATTTTGGTCTCACTATTTCGTAGGTTTAGAAATGAATGTGACACCCAATAATGAAGCCATTTGATCATTACACTAAATCTTGACAATGGTGTACTAGTGGGAAGATTTGAATTACAATTCTACAACCCACAAGTAGGAGTGTACCAATGTTGATATGGTGTATAGGTGAATGCATAGTATCGAAGAACTAACATCAACAATAGTATCAAATAACCCTACCCATGGATATCAAAATTGTAACACTAGTCAACTATTGCTATTTGATGGACATGTCGAGGTGACCAAAGAATCTTTGTAATACTCACATACTCATTTGGATCATTAACACTCTAAACTATACCAATACTAAAAGCGATTTTGCCCAGGTTCGAAGGTTCTTGCCTCATACATAGACCCAAATGGTATCGAAAACAAAAACAAAAAAAACACCATCAACCAACCATACCTTGCTACACTAAACACGTTATTGAGTGTCACTAATCCTAATCGTCTTGCTCAATACTAATTGTAAACCGCGGTATAGTGTCACCAACACTAAATGCAAACCCCACATCATTTGTCATTCCTTGTAAACAATTCGGGAGATCGTTGATTCACAATACAAAGACCAACAACTATACTAACAACACTCCGTGTGGAAGTGACGGAGAATTAAAAGGTGTTAGAATCAACGAACGGGGAGAACCAACCGCTAGTTACAGATGAGCCGGTTGAGTTTCTCGGGGGGTTCACTCCCTTTTATACTTTGCATACACGTGCGTTTGGGACCTATTTATTGGGGGGGTTATTTACCTTGCAGAAAAGATTATAAGGTGATGGTATTTTACATGTAAACATGTTTCATTATTTTAAAATCCCCTATTTTACATGTACATTTTTTACAAAATTTATCTACAATGAATATATTGGACCCTATTTTTTATCGCACGTTGTTCTATGATTTTCGCTAGTGAACTCCCCGAGTTGAGTTTGAGAAAATTACTAGTCGACGTTCAAGACTCCGGGAAAATCACCCATCGTTCTAGAGGAATCTATGAAATATTCCTCGAATTCATAAAGATGCCCACATGTAACTAAACCCGGTTGGACTTGGAAACACTCGGATCTCGACCGTTTAATTTTGCCGCATAATCTCCCCGGACACTACACAAAATACGATATTCAGTGTTTGATTACAGTTAGTGTTGTTACCACCCTACCATGCTCAACACTAATTTTCAATTCTTTGACAATCAGCGTTAGACATAACTATGCCGCTACCTTCCCTCCTGCCACCTCCCTTATTACATCATTTTGTTTCATATCCTTACTGACACTGAAATTCAAACATGTAACTTCCACATATTACCATAGTTGTTATTTAGTGTTTGAGTTTACATTTAATGTTACTTACTTTCATGGGGTTATTGATATTTAGTGTATGCATTTGTATTTAGTGTAGTTATTGGAGTCCATGCAATAATACCTTGCGAAGTTGGTTTTGGATCCATTGAATGGAGCAGCTATGACGTGGGCCCTTTTTGTCACGTGATGAATTCGGATACTATCATTCCTTCACAATGTGGCTACCTTTTGACAGTGTTTGTCTGTTTCATGATGATCGCGAGATGTCGTAAGTTTGAATTGAAGTTAGGTCATGGCACTACAAGGATCACGTGGTCGTCCCATTGGATCATGTCATTGGGTTCAAGAGTTCCAAACCTTCATGGCACTTATTGTCGAAGAAGTGCGGATCCAGAGGCGTGGTTTGATAACATGGTTCAACTTCCAGGACTCTAAAATCAATCTCATTTCATTGGCGCCTGGCATCATATGTCAAACAAGAGAAACATTGACTGGTTTTTTTAATAAAAATAAAAAATAAAAAATTCTAGGGTTGTTTATGTTTGTAGATGGGTAGACACGTTCAATTGGATTTGGTGATTGCAATTAGGATTTTGCTATCACTTCAAACTAACCCAAGGAAACAAATCATGGTACTAGGTCTCTTTCTTTCTTTTTTGGCACAAATTGAAAATTCAATTGCAGAAAGAACCCATAGTACAACGAACCCGGCAGAAACAACACAACCCAAGTGGAAATTAAGAAAAAATGCTCATCTAAGACCCATCCTTCCAAGTAACGAATAAGTTGCTCCGGGTCACAATAAGACATTTGACCCCGCAAGTCGAATTGAATTTGTTAAGAATGTCGTGGTAGGCCACGTCCGGGGCTTTTTCCAAGTCCCTAAGCGTCTGTTTCCATTCAATCCTCCTGTAATCCTGCAAGGCATCCCAAATGATATCATGGTACTAGGTTTCGTGAGAGACTGAATTAGTGTTTATAAGGATAAGCGTCACATGGGATTAAGGTTTCTAATAGCAAATTATGGTTTTTTACTCCTTCGTTCCTTCTTAATCATGTTCGATTCACACACTCTTATGGTTTGTTTGTGCTTTCTCTATCGTGTGTGGCTCAATCCTATATGTGGAATCCTATCACTCTAGTTCCATTCTCTACTTTAGTCGTGAAGCTCAATAGTTTGGTGAGTAGACAATGGCTCATAGTCAAGACAAAGTCCGGGGCGTTGTCTTTGAGTAACTACGTAATTTTTAATTGCCACGAATTATGCTTGCGATAGTCACACAATTACATTCTTTACATCAACTTTACAACGATCATGCAAGTCTTCATAAATTATAATCACCCCCTTCATCTTTAGGTTATCCTAGCAACTCAACTCAAGGATCACCCACACATGTTAACACAAAAGCAATTCATAGACGAGTTATGCGCACAAGCACAGTCAAGTACACAACTCCACTACCCTGCATAGGTTTGAGTGAAAGCAATTCAAAAATATATACTAACCTTGAATTTTGTGAAGGAAAGAAATCATTAACATTTGAAAAACACATTGATCTACAAAGCCAAGCCATTTATGTTGACAAAAAGAATTTCAAGAAAATCCTTCATATTTTAGAAAACGGTGCAAGTAGTGTGCAAGTAGATATATTGAACACGTAATTGCCTAAAATTTGTTTAAAACATGGTAAAATTAATTGATGGTTTTCTATAACTTTTTGTAATGTTGCCCTCAAGTTTATAATGAACTCAAGGAATATGAAGAAAAATCCAAATTCAAAATACTAAGATCATGAAATCTACGTCCAAACTATATTTAGTCATCACCTTTTGAATAGTACTTTTAATAAATTTTTGAAGATCTCACCTTGATATTTTGTATTTGAGTAACTAACGCAAAAATAAAGGGCATCATAAAAAATATATAATTTAAACAATACTTTGCTACTACTTTTAGGCATTTGACCAAAAAAATTATGGTTTTAGTACACCAAAGCATTATAATCCCGTATACTTGACCGTGCTTGCTCCCTTATGCTATAATCTTTGTTAAATGCTTTAACATGTTCTGGATAATCAAATCACCTACATTGGTTGTAGACTTATTCCAACAATGTAAAGACTTCCTTCTTCCAAAGTATTGTCCTTGGCAGCCTAGAGCATGCACATAGTGTCCCTATGCCTCGTCACCCTTGCATGTAGACTCGTTGTCTCTTATCACCAAGGTGTAGTAAACCTACCGTGTGCTATATCCTAATTATGGTAATTACCATCCATAATGCCTCTCACTCTCTTGGCTACCTCTCAACTTGAGTCTTATCTATGGCCTATCAAATCCCTTTAATGACGACTATGCCCATCTCTAGTCGTTTTAGTCTCTTCACTTTCTCATATGCTATTTGCCTTCTATCTTTACAAAACTTTGAATTGTTTTTGGTCCATTCAACTGGTCAAGTGCTTACTTTTGTATCTAATAAATTATCCTCCTTGCATTGCCATTAGCTTTTGTTCCCTCCCTCTTTCAAGCTTGGGGGGGGGGGGTGCATTCCTCATCACTTGCTTCTCCAAATTAATTCCATGCTCAATGTTTACCAATAGACTTATTTAGATTACTTTAAATCTTGAAGAGTCTCTTATCGCATTTCTCTCATCCGAGTTGATTGCCATTCTTGAACTACAATGAATCCTAACCTTTTTGCGGCTCAACCTTCTTGTCTTACTTCTCCAAGGCTATCGCTAAAGAATTACACCTTCCAATCTAATCATGGCTCTCACAACCTTCTATTTCTCTTTCCCCCATTGACATACAAATCATTCTCAATCTATTACAATCTTGTCACTTCTCATGACTAAATTATCATGCTATCTCAACCGACATTGTTTTGCGATGTTCCGCTCAACTTTCCTCTCTCTTGGCCTATCACCAAGGCTCACTTAATTATGTTCAATTTTGATTATTGCATACATACAAGATCTCTCATACACTTTGAAATACACACAACAACAATCATATGGCCACTTCAAACACATCAAGATAATTGCCATCAAAGCCCTTCATTCCCTCCCAATGTGAGAGTTGTCAAGAAGTTTTAGAGTCTAAATCACTCGGCTCCTTTAGACCATTTCTCAATCCTTGACCATCTTGGGATTTGTCTGCCATCTACTCATCCGAACTCTCTTTGAGGTGTAGCAATTTCATAAGCCTATTGCTTCTACATTGAGACTATGCAAGATATCTATATGAGAATAGCATGACACCAACCTCCCTTTTGTAGAGCCAACATGGAAGAGACATTGATTAAGGCTAATAACAATCTTGGAGCAACAATAGCCTTCAAAAATTCACATTTTACATGTTCAAGGATTCAATGTTGGCACTGATGGCAAGAATAATTCCTCTATTTGGCATCAATGCCCATGTCACGTGCATTATTGCATAATTACCTCTAGGGCCTCATCAAATGTCGTTACTACACCCTAACCTCCATAATGTCACCCTTTGTAATGTCACTCTCTCTCTCTTATATGCCAAAACCCTAGGAAACGAATGTCCTCAATTTAAATCTCTCTCCTTGTTGTCACATTTTCCTCCCACATATCATAAGTTCTAATATTAAGATAATCCACCAAAGAGTTCAAGCCACACACTCGCATGCATGAAGTTGTCACCATTGTCATTATTGCAATGTTGACTTTGTGTTATTCCATAATGTCACATGCTACGCAAATTCTTTATTATTGCTCATCCGTGTTAGCATTGTAGACCTCCTTACTATCATATGCTTTTTAGTTGCCACAAGCATGAGGTAAGTTAGAGTGTCCATTGATTATCCCAATTAGTGTTTGTTATTATTCAGGGTTACGCAATGATATAACTATTTATTGAGAATGTAACATTTTACCAAGCAAAGTCATTTATGTTCTACGATGTCCGAAAAATATTGAACTTTCGTTAGTAAAAATCAAACTCCTAAGTAAGATATTATTGCACTGCATAACTATGAATAGTAGCACGCACGAAGTGGGATAATCAATGTAGTCTCAAATTGGCATAGACTCAAGATGTTTCTTGCAATGGTTGCACACTTCGGATAAGCCACCATTTTCCAATCTATGGACATCAAACTCAAGCATCCATCCATGATTTTCATTTGTAGTGATTTATGCGTGCCTAAGCATGTTCCTTCCCTTGAAGGTGCTTCGTGCTACTTACCACGCAAGGATGATCACTTTGATGTCCACTCATGCAACATTCGATATGGGTGAGTGTGAAATCAACCATATTCCAACTTGCATGTTATACAACAAGGCAAATTCATTTTCTAATGCGTCCCCCCTTCCCTCTCATAGAAGTTCTCATCAATAGGATGCTTGAAGAGATTGGTAAAAGCTTCATTCAAGTTGAACATGCATTGACACATGGAATCGTGTCCTTTATTGCATTACGATTGTTACCAAGAAAATCATAATTGAAGCCGTAATATAATTTAACCCTTTGAAGGTGGTATCCTTGGTCTTTACCTAGTGATTGACCAATCTTTAATTTACATTAGAACTTGATGATTGAGATAGGGAATTATCTCAAGCGAAAGCCACACATGCCCAATAGCGAAGGTTTTCACAAAAGTCATCTCATACCGGAGAGGTGAAACTAGATGTTTTGAAACTTGTGGCGACACTGCATGTGCAAATGAGCTGCCGTTCTTGTTTAGTTTAGTAACACCTCATCTCAAAGTTGATTACTTTACAAAAAGGACCAAAATATTAAATTTAAACATCTAAGAGCCAATGATGTGCTTTTATCGGCTCCCAAAATGGTGGTTGTGTTTTCATCCCACCATTTCTGAAGAGTATGGCAGTCTGACAGTATGGTGGGGAACTTTCCCCGTTCCCAACTACCAATTTAGATTGGACTAACTTAGGATCTCCAAACTCAACTCCACCTTCAAATCGAATAGTTTTCCACGTGTAAGGGGCGGTTTACACTATGGACCATGAAGTCGTCCCACGTAAGAGGCCTATTTTGCGTGGGACGACTTCCATGGTCCGAGTTACTAAAATATTAGTTTTCATGGTTCATGGGCCCTTCACTAGGTGTAAACCGAATGTGGACCAAGAGGAATGACCACACACCAAGAAGTGAAGGTGCTGATTTTTTTAATACATGCCCAAAAAAAACCGGGAAAAAAAATATTAAATTTTTTTTTCGGCCAATGGCTGATTTTCAGCCTTACGGCTCCCTTGATTTCCGTTGAGTCGAGCATTTTGCCTCGCCTCAACGGAAAACCCGTTGGACCATGGCACATTATCCAAATGGCAGATTTTAGTAGTTTTTGGGGACCTCAAAGTTAGTGGTCATTCTCCTTTTTTCAAGGTAGTGTAAAGCCAAATGGGACCAAGAGCACTTTACTCTCCAATCACAAATTTTAGAATTTCATGGTCATGGCTCTTGGTCCATAGTGTAAACCGCCCCTAATATACAACGACACAAACAATTCTCGTTAAATTGTTGGGAAATTTGTTTCCATGTTTACTAATTTTGATATATGCAACTCAGGATGTAACTTGTGAGGTTCCGTCAAATCATATAAGAAAAGCACCTCGCACACCAATTCCAACCTCACGTTAGTGGGAAATTGGATCGCCCTATCGAACCCAAGTGATGCAATGGTAAGATGCTTGTACTTAGCATGGAAATTCTTTTCACACTTACCGGAAGTACTTACAATCACTCTAAGTAAGGTAATTGGTATCATGGATGCCGGAAACGAAGGGCTCAATCAATCCTCACCGTCGATCGGATGGAGTTGACTAAACTATCCACAAGCTCGGCCACAAAAAAAAGCAACAATAGTGGCCTATATGGAGGTGCATGACCGACCCTTTTATGGGATAGACCGAGCCGTCACCCTTTAAATAAACACAAATAGAAGCTAGCATCCAACGAGCTCGGGTGCTTTTAGCCTACTATACTATACTTGTATGTGTTATATATGCCGCGCATTGCGATAGGTCGCTTGAGCCTTGACGGGTATGTGGGAATCTTTGTAGGAATGTTGCACCTATCTTTCTACTTTATGGTGCTTGTTTTGACCTATTTTGGGCTCATCGGTTCCATAGATAACTACTCTAACCGTTGGATCAATCGAGACTTGTATCCTTTTGTTGGCATTTGCAAATTGCACATGTTCTCGTTTTAAGTCTCACAATCCGATTGGAAATCCAAAAGTTGTAAGAGGCCGATGTAAGTTAAAGATTACAATGATCGTATAGATTGTTGTCTTTGAGGAAAATAGATTGGGTTCTAGGAATCTATATGAAACACATTCATTTAGTCGGGTCGTCAAGTTGACGTTAGCTTCTATTTCACTGAGGTTATCATACTCTACAATTTAAGAGAATCTGTTGGTTTGATAATGTACTTTCAATCTCTTTAGCCTTTTTGACTTCCTGGACTTTAAATCGATTTCATTACATTCCATCATTCAATGGACATGTTTTATTTAATAAATCAACCCTTTAGGGCATGGGGAGTTGACTTTATGTCGAAGTTATTATGAAATATGATTTGAAAACCTAATTTGGAATTGGCTTTCAAAGAGTGACACATTATAGAGGATGAGATTTAGTTTACGTCCATAGAGTTGGAGCAATCAACATTGCCATTGACTATCATCAAGTTATTTTCTTAAATGTTCTCTTTCATATTTTGAATTTTTTTTTCCAATAAGGATTGATCCCATTTAAACTTTGGATTGATTGGCTAAAATGTAAGTTGCATACCATGGTTGAGGGTGGACAATATCTCAATAATCTTCTAAAAACAAATCTCTCTCTCTCTCTCTCTCTCTCTCTTCCCCCTCCCCCCCCCCCTCTTTCACCGTGAATAGACTGATACCAACCTTTGGTTGGCATGAATGAGACCCACTTCACTTTTGAGCATAGACTTCAGCTTGTATGTTAACCCAACATGGGTTTACAAAGTTAAGTGGTGTTCCAATTGCTATTGCCTCGTTTCATAAGTGGTCTACTTTGGAAGAAATAGAGGACCTAGGGGTGGTATTGACGATGTTTGAATTGTTTTTTGTTTGTGGTGTGGGCAAGATGGGAGTTTGGTCATTTTCAAGGCCACATTCACTAAGCAGTCGTTGTGCAAGGTAGTTGATGCAATGAGATGGATTTTGTTCATGCATGTGTGAATGGCTTTAAGGGGATTCTTTGTTGATCATGGAGGGCGTCGATGGAGTTTGTGTATAATGCCACCTCAAACTCATGTTTTATTGATGATAAGGTTGACATACCAGCCTTTGTCTCTCAAAGTATCAACCAATGTTTGGCAATCGGTTTGTTGGGCTTAGATAACGTCGTCGAAGGTTGCAATCATGGCAAAATGTGGATTCGTTAAGTTGGATACCAGAGGTATTTTCAACTGTTGGGGTTGGGGTGGAGATTGGGAGGCAGTTTTTGTACTTAAGGAACGTGTATTTTGAGTAAATGGCGATGCATGAGCATTTGGTGAATGTAGTGGCATATCATAAACCAATTGGGGATAGCATTGTTTTGTGGTCTCCCTAGGGACATGCATGCGTTCATGATAGGTGTCCTCGGGGGTTGTAGTGAGCTACGATTGTTTTTTATGAGCCATACTTCTCGATTACGTGGGCCATTCTTATATTGTTGATAGTTGGGTTGGTGACATATTGAGGAGGTGGACCAACGCATCGTTTTGGTTTAGGTTGCATAGGTCGTAGAGTCTGGAGGGACTATTTATATGTTTTGTGGATGGGTTTTTTGAGTCCATGGATTGTCCTTATATTGTGTGAATCTCTTGTGTAATATAAGCTTCAATGTTTGAGTACTTTTTGCCATGTGTGCATTTGAAGATAATCCAAAAACAGTTTGAGACATGCTTGATGGGTTTCGATAACAAATTTCATTTGTTATGATCTCAAGTGATGTGATGAAATTATTTGAATCTATTTTTAATAACACTTTGTGAATCTAGAACAAATAAATTTGAGTGTTTTTTTGCATTTGCAAGCTTGGTAAGTCCAAGACTCTAGCTACAGTTCTTGAATTGTTTTCTATCAATTTTTCATATTTAGATACCATAGCTAAATTTTATCTTATCATGATTTGTTTTGAATAGTCCATGATTTCTCTATGATTTTTGAATTTTCTAATCACTAAATCTTAATTATAATATTAAAAGATAGAGAGAATACGTCAACCTTAAGATGGCATGAATGAGATACACTTTACCCTTGATCATAATTACAAACTTTAATTTAAAGTAGCATGATTATGAGACAATTGATATTGCCTCATGTTTGAGGTGGTGTTTTTTAGCAAAAAAATGAAGTATGTGGGGGAAGGATGTAGTGTTGGTTGTGGAAGGCATCAATGGAGGCCGTTAAAACATGTTGATGATTGCCACAAGGTGATAAAGAGATTTTGTCTCCCATTACTTGCCATTGGGGTGTGATACCCCCCCCCCCAATATCATTGTTTATTTATTCCTAAATTAACCTTCGCAAATGGCCTTGCTCGAAAAAAATGTTTCAAGTTCATGTATGAGGTTGTGGGTATGATCAAGGTGGAGCGTCTCTCATTTGCACCACCCCAAGGGCTCTCTCTCGCTCTCTCTCTCTCTCTCTCTCTCTCTCTCTCTCTCTCTCTCTATTGGGCTCTACATAGTGATCAACATTATGACCCTCCCCATTTGTAGGTGTTGTGAACATTGATATGTAATGAAGAGAACCAATTGGACATAATCTGCACTTGTATTTTCATTTCGAGAACCATCAACCAAGATGTTGACCGTGTCAATTTACCCATGGGTAAAGCGTTGGACTTATCCCTGTCAACATGACGTTTTTGGGTCCAGTGTCACATCCATCTGCACATTACCAAATCTTATGGGTGAATCAGCAAGGTTTTATGTTATGTTGATAGAAGAAACAACCTTAAAAATACAATAGTGGTAACTTACAAATTTAAAGGAATAAACCTTTAGATTCTAAACAAGTCACATTTTATTCATTCATATTCTTTAACTTAGAATATGGAAGCATTTTAATTTTAAAATTTAAAATGTATTGTTTGGAGGGGGGGGTGAGGAGCTCGTACAATACCAAGTTGTGAAAGGCAAAACCTACTTATTGGATAAATTTATAATAGTAATATTGGGGTTAGGGTACTACACTAAATATCACATTTAGTGTTATTTACTATTTGGAGTTACACAATGCCAAAATATTTTTACTATTGATGTATTATTTTACCAAGTAAAGTTGTTAGTGCCCCATAATGTTCAAACAACCAATTCTACGTTTGTTAGTAAACTATGCGATATACAATATATAGATATAGTATTGTGTAATTCCAACTAGTAAATGATACTAAATACAATATCTAGTGTAGTGGAGTTAGGGTTAGGGTAAGGGTAAGGGTTAAGCTAAGGGTTAGAGTTAATGGAAGCACAAACAAATTCGTACGAGAGGAAGAGGGAGAGGGAGGGTAGGATCATGACAATAATATACATTTCTAAGATGAAATGGTGTTGTTTGGGCCAAGGCCAAAGTGTGTTGAAAGCAAGTAATGTCAATGTATTTTGGAGTCGTGCGTGAAGTATTTGAAGAGAGCTAAAGTGGCTTGTAAAGAAGACATGAATGTTTGGAGTATAGTAGGAGCAACATGTTTGTACAATGATAGAGTAGTATATCTCAAGGAATGACACCATAATCATAGAAGTGGCCAAAGGGTTCCCTCAATATAAGAAGTAGGGTTGGAGAGTTTCCATAGGTCTATATTTGAAGAGAGTGTCCCAAATTTGTAAGGTAACGACGGAAAGGTGTTATAGTTGAAGAGACCATTATTGGATTCTCAAAGCCATTCCGATATGGGAGTGAAAAACATATGGGCACAATGCCATGGTATAAAGAAACACAAATCTTGACCTTTACAAGCAAGTGTCAAGCGGGCTGATAGACCATATTGCAAAGGATAGGGGTGTATTATAGAGAATCTTCTAATCACATGTGCATGACGTAAAACAACCTCATGGTGGAGTTTAGGGTTTAGGGTATAAGAAAATTTGGATGTATAGAAAAATATCACTTGGGTTGTTTGGTTTTTTAATTATGGGCGTCACTTAATTCCAGTTGGTACCAACCAAGATCATGAAAGTATGATATGTTTTGAAGGATTGTGTTCGTTATAAGCCAAGACCTGCAATTTAGGATATGTGAAGGTTTGGATATCTAGGGAGTTTTAGCCATTTATTACCCCCAATGATCTAAGGGATCACATGTTGCCGACAATCTATTCTAAACCGCCACCTTATAGAATTATCTAAGCGTCCCACTTGGCATGATGATTCTTATACATCAAGAATAGACAGGTGCAAGTCCTTTTAGATTTTGCTTGAAATTAAAAAGAGAAAGATGCTCTGAAAGTGAATTCGGTCCTCCTAGAAGATCACAAAGACTTTATCGACGAGGCAAAGTTTCTTGCATGCAAGTGTTGTCCATTGTAGTAATAAATGACAAAGCAAAGTTAGAATGCTCCATAGATGGCATTCTGCTCAACAAATAAATGAAATGAACAAAATTAAAATTAAAGTCATGGAAGCCAAAAAGCTTAAGGGCACCCATCATCCGATCAATGAACTTTGACCACCTCTAGAAGAGAGGCATATGAACTCCAATGTTGAAATTTCAAATTCTCACATGTATGTATTTCAAAATTGCATATGTGAGTCTATTTTACCCAATGGTCCACATCCATTGTGTCATCCAAAATTAGGAAACAACACAAGATTATCAATGATTCCCGGATCTTGAAAAACTCCAACTTTGTGAGTGTTGGTACTTCTCCTATTTTTTGTATTGGAAGGAAAAGGAAAAAAGAGAAATAATTTTTTTTTAAATCATTCCCACACCTTTGTTATAAAGTTGGCTTCTACATACAAGTGATTGATCAGAACTAATGAACTCAAAATGGACTCGGCATCAAAAATGGTATGAAAACTCCAAATTCATTGAAATGCACCCCGGGACAATGAAGGTTAATGCCATCTATGAATATGACCACATGGAGAAGAAGCTTATCCTTATGAACCATCAATGTCCGGAAGTCATAGTAACTTATGGAAACCATGGAATCGGTAAATTCCAACCCTAAAGAATAAATATGCAAATGCATTGAGTGAGAAGTCAAAAGCAATAGAATTGGGTTGATTCGGGTGGGGCTAGATCGTTAACATTAAAAGTGACTTGGTGACGAATGGTGTGACAAATACCAAACCATATCTATATCAAACTTTAAATTAAGTTGAAGTGGCCTATAACGAGCCCTTTCTTATCCCGTTACGAGTCCGTTATCCAGTTAACGAGATTTGAATATTTGTAATTTTGATATAGTTTTATCGTCACATTGGTGCCCAACGAGAAAGAGTTCCCATGTAAGTGTGGGCAAGGAGCATGGGGAAGACCAATCAATGAAGGAGGCGTGGGAGGGGCGGGGCCCAACCAAATGAAGATGTGATCTAGCCCATGGCCACTTACTAATGCCTTGTAGTTGTGTTTTACAACAAGAAAACGGTAGAACCGTGAGGCTCTGTCCTTTCTTATGAAAGACTATAATTATAGTTGTGCACTTTGCTCATGCCAGTCCATGGTTATATACTATACCTATAACCAACTATAGTCAATTAGATTTTTTTTCAATACATTTTAGGGAACAACTATAGCTAACTATATATATATATATAAAAACTAGCTTTTAGAACAACTATTACTAATTACATTTTTTGGCAGGTCAAATCACGAACAACTATAGTTACGAAAGACAACTAGTTAATTAATACTTGAATTCGTTGGTTAGTTATCCAATGTATGCAAGATGTCATCATCCATGTTAAATAAACTGGACCCAAAATAATAGGAAGAAGCAACGTCCAAGTGTGAACGCAAAGTGGTCAGGAAAATTTACTCTTGATGAAACATAGAAGTTGATGCATGGTCTTTGTCCTACATACAGAGCCAAAATAAATAAATAAATATGCTACATTCTAGAAGATATTGACCACTTTGCAAAGGATATCCATGATACGCCGTTTCACCTTAAAAGTTATGATGTTGGACCCTTGAAACACGTCTTTGCAACGTAATCACGGGTGAAATAGCTTAGGTTGGGTTCTACTATAATAGTATGTTTTTGGGTTGTTCTTTCTTGTTTGTTGTGAACAACAAGATTTTTGGGGAGCGGGCACCTTTTGGGGGAGAAGATAGGAATGGAGGTACATACAAAGAAACATCTTGTGTCTTGTAGGTGCTCGAAGATTGTTGCAAACCAACTCCGGCCGTTGCATGACCTTTTGTGCTCACTCATCCTCAACATCGTGGCGTGAGCCCTCTATTGCATTATAGGGCTTTTTAGGGTCAATCGCAACTTTGTTGGCATAATTAGGGGTCCCGAACCCAATGAATGCAAGCCCCAAGACATGGCATTAGGTATATATATATATCAAGACAATGCCTACAACACGAAACACAACAAGGGAAAAGGATGAAAGAAAAACAAAGGAGATAGATTATAATGCATTAGTCCCCCAACGGTAGGCATGCATATATTGTGTAGGGAGTCTCGTACCCTTGAAAGCTATTATCACTAGTAGGATAATGTGATCTTGTTTGACGCCGTCTACTTGGCATATGTCTCATGGGACCCATCAGTTTTGATCAATATTTTGCATCGGACCGACTATTTCAATAACAAAATGTGATGTTTTTGACAAGTCCTAGATGACAATGTGTCGAATTGACCATTTTAAAAAGACCCCATTTGTCTACTTAGTGATATGCCTCCATGCAAGAAAATCTAGTATAGAACTCAAAGAAGAGGTGTACCTATTGGACACAAAATCACGGATCCAACATAACGGCAAGTCAAGTGTGGATTATATTTAATGACACATGTTTTCTCGAAGTTTTGAAGAACGACTTTTTGGTTGTGTCAAAGTCCCAAGTAAGTTATATTCCCCAAGTCTTGACCCCGTTGCAAGTCCTACGGATATCCTTTAAACCGTGTACTTTGATCCCATGGCTAAGACCAAGATGACACAAGCTTTATTTCAATGAACTACACTAAATGGTATTTAGTGTCACTTACTATTTGGATTTACGCAATGCTATATATGTTTTTACCATTGATGCAAGTTTTTACTAAGTAAAGTTGTTGATGTTTTATTTAACTATTTTTGGTAAACTACGATATATATAGTAAAAATATATAGCATTGCGTATTTTCAAATAGTAAGATATGTTTATATATAGTGTACTTTACCCTTAACTTCCCGAACCCATGAAACAACATTTCACTCAATGTTGGTTGTGGAATTTTCATGGACGAGTTTTGAGGTTAGAATGAGATTTGTCTATAGGATCTTGAAACATGGGAGATGAGCTATAACGAGGGAAAAACATGCACGAATAACTCTTTGGAATTTTTAGATTATAACAATTGAAGGAAGTGATGCATGAGAAAATGCCATGGTCTATCCCCCTGAAAAAGACCTTTGACCAATCATATTCACTTGGAAAATGAGCATAAAGCTTGTGTGATCCACTAAATGGGGAAAACTCAATAGTTGAGCACCTCCACAACTCTTGTGCCAAATTGTGCAAATCACAGTAAGCTAGCCACCTTGCATTTGGAGTATGTAAACTTTCCCATAATTCTAAACCACGTATTATATGCAAAAAATTCCTTCAAATCCTTGAAAGTGTCCACATGTTAAATTGAATGGTCGATGTGAGCCTTTACCAATTGACTTTTACCAAGACAAACATCTTTGATGTTCATGCAAAGTTTGCATTGAAGTGGCAACTGTTGATTGGAGTCAACACGCTCACATGAGCTCCCGACACAATAAAAATACTGCCACTTCCACTTTGACATGTTTTTACACATTCTAATCATCTGCAAATTGCATGGGTCATCTGTCTATACGTAGATATCCACGTCGACTGGATGTTTATAGTTATGGTGATTGTGAGTGAATGAGTTAGGTGGAATTAATGTAGGAAAAAAGGCATTCATCAACCGGAAATTGGTTGCTTGGGAAGTTAGGAGTTAAGTGTGCTCTTGGGACTTGGATGACTTATCGGGTCACCCCCTTTAGCTGACTCAACAATTTGCATAAGTTCTTATACAAGGACTTGGCACAAAATCTAATGCACTCATGCACTCATGCACTCACACACATCACTTGAAGTTGGTATTAGGACTCGGGGACTTAGCTTTAAAAGTCTGAAAAAAATCTATCATATTTCTAATCTCAATTCATACCTCTATGATATGTCAAACAATTCTCCAAAATATCAACTATCACATTTTGAAGATTGTGAAGGGGGAAGATTATGCCAATTGCAATTACCGAGATGAAATGAAAATGCCAAAGGTGAAACATGCCCCGATGGTCATGTTATGATGATGGCATTAACACAATAGATTTTTGACATACTTCTACATGCAATGGTCACGATCATCTTAATACCTACTACGTGTTATTTTGAAGGACATTGAAGCCATTGGATGGCTTGCGTCCATTGAATTACATCACCTCAAACAAACACACTTGGTAGAGTATTAGTGGTAGAGGGATCATTGTTTTAAGTGAAAAGTTTTATTTTCATTTCATGGTTGCCAAATGTCATTTTAACATTGGTTTTGATGTCTTTTGATAACAAAACACTTGATAAACAATGCAAATTGAACAACATAATGCAAGATCTCATGTTTGCAACACATAATCAATTGACATACATGGTAGTGTTCCAAGATTTGGGTAAGAGGATGACTTCCTTGTAGCATAACCCTTGCTTCCCTCATCCTCAATCTAGGCAATCGATCTTCACGATCAAAAGGTCCATAGGGGAGGGCACCGTAGTGATTATGTTCAATATTCTTACTTGGATCTCATGGCCCTTAGGATTACGTAGTCCATAAGCTTCAATTTTTCAATAGAATTCCCACTCTTTCTAAAATTGCAATGTGGTAGTCTTCTATTGGTGTTTCAAAAACACAAACCACAAAGCACCTTGCCGTAAGGTGCTCAAATCATGAAGGTCCTCGTCAATGGTCTTACACTTTGGTCACGGTAACGGTCAACTTGTGGGTATCAACTCCGATGCTCTTCCCATTAAAAAACACACGAAATTGTTTGTGTAAGTTGGTGTAGGTTGTGCTCTCTACACAAAGGACCTTGTGTTGTGGGGCCACACAAAGTAATGCCTACCATTTTGGCATCGTTAGTCAATTAATACACACTTTTTGCACAATTATACTTGGAAAGGTGGAATGGGTGAGGCAAAGCCCTCTCTTTTTGACATTAGGTATGTGAGGCCATATTGAACACTCCCAAGGATTCAAAAGTATGTGAACTCAAATGGACATGCAATTATATGTTCCATCAAGATAAAGCATGGTTTGCGAGTGAGATCGTGATTCCACAAGGTTGTATATATTCTATATGAAATTTTGAAGTGACGCGGAAAATCCACAATCCAAATGCATATACGTAGATAAATGGGTATTCAACAAACAAGTCAACCCACAAACCTTCCAACCACTTTGGAAAAGCCCCAAAACCACAAATGCTCAAATTACACACACATTCAGATTTCGCTACGCCGAATATATGGGTAGTCACCACAAGAGTATTTTATGGTCAATCACTCACCCATACCCAAATTGCACAATATGCCCCAATAACACTATAGATACATGACCATGCCTACTCTCCACATGCTCGAGCCCCCACATCAAAGGACTTTGCATAGGCTATCATAACAAAGCCGTCCATCACATAGTTCACACATTTCATTCAAACAAACACACCATATCTTACACCCTCGTCAATGCTAGAAACCAAACCTCTCGACCCCTGACATCACATTCCTAAATTGGCCACTACAATGTTCATGCACTATCCTCCCATGAACATGCCTAGCTAGACTCAAACCATATATTCTTTGTGTCCTAGGTGCCCCCACGGATAACTGAACTCCCTTAACATTAAACTCAGCCAATGTTAACCGATTCATAAAATTTAGATATTGCCGCGACAAATTCCTCATTGTCGTCCAAACTGGAAAGAACACTAAATGCAACCCGCATATATAAACACTCAAAACCGCTAGATGACAAGTGAACATGCTCTTCATTGTCGTAGCATACGCTAGGGGAGCCATACACAAATAGTTGATTAAAGAACCATAGCGTCTCAAAATACCCAAAACCAAAGCCAAACACTCATGAAACACATACACCAAATAGCTATCAAATGCCTCACCTACTTAGTCCTAAATAAAGGGAAACTCGATAGCAAACAAGCATGTGTGAACCCTCCTCAGGGGAATAAACTCCTCACATTCACATCCACTACTCAAAGGAGCCCATCGTTGGAAAGGAAGGAGGTACCCCTACCATGTAGCTTGTAAAACACGACCATGGTAGACAAAAATTGGCTCCCATTCATGTCAATGCTAAAACACATTGTTGTTATTCATAATTATTTATTGGTCCAAAAGTTGGGTTTACACTTATGCCAAGCTTCACATAATTCTTATGTGGATGAGAATTAATGTACATGGGTGTCACCAATCCTTTGGCCATAAACAACCAACAAGGTAGATTTACACCAAGGTCCAAGACCAAAGAAACTCCAAATTGAGCAATTTAGTTGGTTAAGAGGAAAAAAAAAAAGGAAAAAAAAAAAAAACATAAAATTGGACCCAAGGCACATACACTAGGGGTCTAGGTTCAAGTACGAAAAAATGAAGCAATGTTTAAGTGGCATCATTTTCCTGCCAAGTTTTTGCAGTCCTCACTCAAGAAGAAGAAGAAGAAGAAGAAAAACAAAAACAAAAACTCCTCCTAAGATAGGTGGGTCTTATCGAGGCCTTAACCACTTTCCTCATGACTTGTGGCGCCTATATGAATCACAAAGGAGCTCCACACTCATGGCGTTTCCAAGTTCAACAAGTCACATGTTGTGATGTGTTCTTTTGGTTCATCTTTACTAAATCAAGGCATATTCCATAGATTCCTCTAAAACAATCAATAACTTTTCACGAGGCCTTGAACTCGAACCGGTTATTTCTCAAACTCAACCGATTCCATCCATATTCCAACCTGCAAATACTTCATTTTTTAAAAAAGGCCTCTCTACCATTTCAAACCCTAATACCTCTCAACACCGATATCCGTTAACATCAACTGACATCTACATTTTCATTCTAAAATGTCACCTCAGTGTCACATGCCTAGCAGTACGTGTCATTTCAATGCCTAACGTGTCAATTTGACGTGTGGTGTTTCCCCCCTTCCCCAGTCTCACACGAGCATGTCAATTTCCAAATCGTGCATGCCGATGGATGTGCTTCGCTTTTCCTTCCGTTTGCATGTCAGATGTCAAAAACTTGCCAACTACACAAAATATGATATTCATTGTTTGATTATATTTAGCATTGTTACCACCCTACCATGCTCAACACTAATTTTCAGTTCTTTGACAATTAGTGGTAGACATGAAATGTGCCGCTACCTTCCCTATTGCCACCTCCCTTATTATATCCTCTTTTTTGTTTTCATATCCTCACTAACGCTAAACGCAAACATATAACTTCCACATACCACCATAGTTGATATTTAGTGTTGGATTTTACATTTAATGTTACTTACTTTCATAGGGTTATCGATATTTAGTGTATGCGTTCGTATTTAGTGTACCAACCACTAAACATCATATATATATATATATAGTGTACTGTGGCAAAAGCACATACACTCCACTGATTGACTTGGTCTAATAACAAAGAAAACAGTCTGCCACGTGTCACATGCATGAGGTGGCGAATCCACCCCACAGCGAACTGTCGGTTTGGGAACCCGCGTTCCCCATGCGTTCCCCACGCCGCTGACCCTGGCCCACCTGCTGTGATGCGGCGGCCACAGGAGCCTCTTCACCATTGGGAACGCGCTTGGGAACCCCTCGCTTTGTGAGAGGGGAGGGGCGGCTATCCGGATTGGATTAGAGCTTGGCTTGGAAGTGGGGGTCCCATCCTACCTAGCTCTCCTTTATGAGGACAACCCCTTAGCATTCCCTATACACATTCATGGGCCCTTTGTTGTTGTTGTTGTTGTTGTTGTTATTATAAATATGGGGTTTTGCATGAAATGTGCACACTTCTTATAGTCTATATCCCCTCCTCGAATAGTCGATTATAAAGTATACTATATTCTACTTAGCCTCTCGTGTGCAATGTGCCGAAACACATCGAGGACCGAACGTTTTTAAGGAATCTAGGAGTTTTTACGATTCGTTCGGCTTCCATCCAATGCGGTGGTTAGGGAGGTTGAGGAATTGTGGGACTTGGCTCACGTTGCGTGCGTCGAAGCATCTGGCGTGGGTCACCTGAACCTTTTTACATTATAATGTGGTCTGGGGTGGGCCACAGGCCAGATAATGCAGTCGTTCATATTACAGCGTGTATCTTTTTCCTCTTTTTTTTCCCCCCTATACAATCTGACTTTGGAAAGAACATCACAGACCTAGCAATTCGTCTACATGTACCCACTTGAAAATGGTGAACCATGAAGACATGTATGTTATGTTATCACTAGACCTACTTTACCTCATGTAATAGTGGTTGGGGCCAGGGGGGTCCTACGTCAAAGAGGTGGGTGTCCAGCCCTGGCCATTTGTGTGTTAACGCGTCTTCTTGAGTTTTTTAGAATCTGCCCATTACACTAAATTAGAGTCCACATTAGAGTGGGTGGCAAATTAATTGGCATGGGAAGAATTAGCGTGGGCCACACTAATTTTCTAGGCAAGGCGGAATCGAATGTGGATCCAAGACCCTGGGTCTTCCCTAAAGTCTTCGTGAAGGTTTTCAACTAACACTTTGAACATCCATTAAATTACAAAAGTAGCACGAAACAAAACAATTGCCCATATTCATTTTTCTATAATAGTCAGTTAATGTGGGCCTTGCTAAATTGTATGCTAAAAACTTGGCACGGGTTGAAAAGTAATGTAGCCCCCGTTGGTTTCTCGTTGTGAGAATTAGTGTGGGCTCTAACAATTTACTACGGCCCACGATAATAACACCACATTGATTATATCCAATAAATGTGTGTTATAGTTTGGAGTTGCGTAGTGCGATAGCTATTTAATGATAATGATAATGATGTGATATTTCTCCAAGCGAAGTCATTTATGTTCTATAATGTTTGAACCACCTATTGAACTTTCGTTAGTAAAAGTTGAACTCGAGAGTAAGATATTCTAGCACCGCATAACTCCAATAGTGACAAGCACTAGGTGAGGTAAATAGTGTGGTTTTGTTGGAAGACCGATTAAATAATTGATTAAATTGGTTGTTCAAGTCCCATGCAACGGTGATGCACCTTTTCGATGAGTGATGATACGTTTGGGTCATGGGTCTGGGTCCACCCCTCCTATCGATTGTAAGGGGTACCAACAAATATCTTTTGGAAAGTGCTTCTAGATACTTCTAGTATCCATGTATAGTGGTCCTTCACACACCCACCCACATATATGTATATATGAATAAGCCTAGAAATAAGCACTCGTATAGATAGATAGATGGATAGATGGATGGATAGATAGATAGAGCTTTGATAAGGCTAAGCTCTACCAAATTAAATGATTAATGCTTTCCAATTTAGTTCAATCCTCCTAGGATATGCAACATGCAAGTAGTATGAGTGATTTTTAGAGCTCATGTGAATATCTTATTCATTATTCAAGTGAAGAATCTTGTGTTGATTCAATGGTCATAACATGTTCCCCAATTATGTTGAAAGTGTGTTGACTATTGAACTTTTAAATGGCTATCATATTTTCGACACGCAATCCATTCTCTTTTAAAACACGCATTTTTTCATCTTTTCGGTATCCGTTCTCAAAGCCACACCAAACCATGTCCCACTCCAATCTAGGCAACCCAATCGGAGAAAAAATAACTGAATAAGGGTTGTCTATCTTATACTCACGCCTTATGTGCAGGCTTAAATGACCTTCACACACACACACACACACACACATGTAATCCTCACATGTATGTGGGCGGAGCTAATTAGCCTCATCGAATGGCTCGGGCTTCGTGGCGACTACTAATTGGTTCGATTCACGTTAAACGGTCAATACGAATCTTGGTTTTGGTTTTGTTCTCATGGACCATGTCGTTTTAGTGCTTTTCTTTCCCTAACACACGATTCAACATTCTTAGTAACAAGTTTGGACACGTATATATAGAGGACCACCTTTTGGTTTTGATATTGTTCTTGTGTTATAGTGTGAAGTCGTTGCATGACATCACCGTGCAAGTGACGGTAACTTACATTCATTGACCTTCCATGAAACACGGGTGAGAGAGAGAGAGAGAGAGACCACATGGGAAGGGAATCCCAAGGTCGGGCCAATGGTATGGGCCTCATCACGCAAACCAATGTAGTAGGGTTTAGACTACACACTACGGACTCCCTACAACTACTACTACCACCACCACTACTAACGATTCTTCTACTAATTGTCGAAAGAAAAGAAGAAGAAGAATAATAATAAGAAGAAAACGTTTGTAAATTATTGGGCCAAGTGAGTGAGTGGGCCACATGCAAGGCCACTTCTCAAATCAATGGGATACGGAGGTCGTTGGCTTGAGCCCGAGGTAAGTATGAATAATAATGTTCAAGGGCCATCCAATGGGGCACGAACTTTGAGGAAATGGATTGATCCAAGGGTCAACAAACCAACCCCATGGGTGTACGTTTCGTTTATGAGCAATTGGTGCCCCGCCCTTCATCACACTTCCGATTCACATGACTTCTCTTTTTTAAAGGGTTTCCCATTAAGTTAGTTTCGGGGGACGGGAGGCTTGTGGGCCTCCATACCCACTTGTGCGGTGGCGATGCGGGCCTATGGGTGGGGTGAGGGGGGGGGGGAGGAGCACGGTAATAAATGGGGTTAAAATAGTGTGGGTGTGTCCTATTGCGTGGTTCAAAGCTCCCTCCAAAAGAGGGTCAATGATACACGGAAGCCTCTCCTCTTGCTTAGCACGACTCACGGATCCCTCTTTTGATCACTTTAAGAAACACAAACAACCATATGATAATGCAAAGTTAGGTCACTCCCCCCCCCCCCCCCTCAAGTCACTCACCTTCTCCTTCCTTATAATTTACCTACCCCCCCCCCCTTGCCACACTAAATATGATAGTTAGTGTCGTATGGCAATTTCGTGTCATTGCGGTAACTTTTCTAGTGTTCGCGAATATTTATCATCCCAACTTACTTTCAGTTCATCCGATGGCCAATTGTTGAACCAAAGGTTGGTGTAATAGTTTGCATCCTAACAAAGACGTGATGAAATAGTGTCATGGATGATTGATTTTTGGATGAAAATCACTTGGTAAGTGACGACACTTGCAATGTTGTGAATCTATAATGCCCCCGATTTTATTTCTCACAAGGATTGACAAATAATGTTAGGTTACCATTTAGTGTTGGCGACACTTCACCGCGGTTTACGACTAGTAGTGAGGAAAGACAATTAGAGTTGGTGACACTAAGTATCATGTTTATTTTACCTATTTGGAAAGGGCAAATGTTGGGATCTCAATAACATTCAATTTATACCTTGATTGTGGAAGGAAACATGGACCCGGTTTAAGTGAAGATGGAACTATAACCATCAAACATGGTTGAAGAAGATTCATAACATTGCTTAGTTAGGTGAGCCCCGGGCATCTATGGCTTTGATACTTGACAAAATCCAAATATCATGTTGAACACGATATTCAATATTTTGAGAGAGTGGGATCCTCTCAAAATAATATTGGCCATTTGGACACCTAAAAGTCATGTTAGGTTGATAAATACTAGATTATACTTCAGACGTGTAGTTTCCATTAAACTGAGAGTATGTTAAGCTGGGAAATCGACTCATTTAGGTTGAGTCGACCTAAATGAGTCGATTTCCCAGCTTAACATACTCTCATTTTAATGGAAACTACGGCGGAATTTACGGCGGAAAATCAAATGTTATTTTTTTACTTGTACTCTACAACTTTCCAGTGGTTTTCATTTCATTCTTAGATTAATAGTTTGCTTTATGTACTCTCAATTCACTGGAAAACTCTCATTTTAGGGGCCATTCACGGTTAGGGTACTACTTTTGGCCGTCTAACGGAAAACGGACTTTTTTGGATAACTTCACATGCTTGGTATGCTTAGATTTGTATTGTGAAGCATATTTTGGATCATACCTACATTTCATACTCCATATCGAGTACACTAACAAAGCTAATTTAGAAGGAATAGGGTCATCTAAGATATCCTTTTGATTCCTTAAAGGACATTCAGGAGTGCTGTCTTAATTGTTCACCTTAAGATCAAGGAATGAAAAGGACAACAAGAATCAATCGGAATGATCCCAAATTTTTTCCTCACACTCATCGTTCAAGTGTGTACCAATAGAACCAAATATGTATTGAATAGCAATTGCCCAACTTTACATGTGGCACCAAACAAGTCCAAATATACATATAATCACGGCCACACGTAAAAGGAACGTCTAGTATTAGAATTGGACAAAAAAAATTATATGAATGGACACATGACACTTTTACCAAGGTACCAAGATACATAACAGGAAATAATTGACCACCAATGCACACCTAAATAGCAAAAAAATGCCACTGATGTGGCCTAGGGTTTAGGGTTTAGGGTTTAGGGTGATTATTAAATAATAATAAAAATATTTCTTGATAAAGCTTATGAACTATCTACTTATTTATGTAAAATTTATTGATCAAATAGTAGTAAATCATGATAAAAACCAAGATCAATGCGACAAAGTCCTGAAGTCCTGTGTCCCGAAAGTAGTACCATGATCGTGAATGGTCCCTTTAATGAATATTTTGTTGTTGAATATGAGATGGAAGCTTTGGTTTTGATTAGGTGGCACAACCTATATAGGCGGTCTTTGGGAATAAGTGAGCCAAACATGACACAAGAATTAGTGTTACCCAATAATAGACTAGTAAACATACATGTGAGCTATGAAATGTTGTGTTGTATTTTGTTATGTTATGTTATGTTGTGTGATGATTTGTCATTCACCAAAACAAAACACAACAATCAAATAAAATGAAGCGCACAAAATTTGTTTCTCGTATTGAGTTCCACTCTTCCAATTAGGATTCGATCAAGGAAATGACCTCAATTTGTTGTTCTTCTTATTAGTAATCCTTGTTCGGTGTCGTGGAACCGTTGGGAGGCAAACATGTGAAGTTAAAAGGATGCACTTGAGATGTTGCATCAAAAACCGTGGATGCATTTTCGAGTTGTTCGGGTGGGAGATTTTTCAATAAATGGAATCCTTGTTGCGTTTGTGAGTGGGACCGTGAACTCAAATATCAAGGACTAGTAGCATATCTAATCCATGCGAGGCGCCCACCCGGCCCAATGCGGTTGATATTTTTAGAGGCAAACTTTTCTATTGTGTGACAAATTTGGATATGTGTAGGGTCCGAAAGGACCCCAAACTACCGGAGGATAAGTGGAGAGGTACTCATAATCGAATGGAGTGGTTGGCAGTTCAATGCCCAGCCGTGAAATCTTCTGTCAACTTGACAAAAAAACTAACTAGGTGGCCACCATGTTCCGAAATAATAACAAAATATTAATACAATTATAATGCAATTATAATAACAATAACAACACACTATTAATAACAATTTTTTATTTGAAATAATCATAAAACATATGTAGGCAATCATAAAGTCAATATGCTCAACATTTAGGAATAGTTACACAAATAAGTTAGGCTATATGACAATGTCAAGTACACTAAATACTCCTCTTATTGTGGGCCACATTAATTTTCTAGAGCCCATGTTAATTATCACAGTGAAGATTCATGTGGGCCAAATTGATTTTCAGCACACACTAGTAGAAAATTAGCTTGGGCCACATTAATTATTTTTTTCTAGAAATTAAATGTGGATGGTTGTTCTATTTTGTGCTACTTTTGTCCTAAAATTAATATTCAATGTAAGGGTCGGAAGTCTTCATGAAGACTTAGGGGGGAGGCCCAAGGTCTTTGACCACGGTGATTTCACCTTGACTATAAAATTAGTGTCGCCCACGCTAATGGGACTATATTAATGTAGTTGATTTGCCTGGTCTTGCTTGCAAAATTCAACGGTTTGTGATCTTTGATATTCTTCAAATAAGGGCCAATTTACACTAGAGTTTGAGGGCCCATGACTCGTGATATACAACATCTATGATTAATCAAGAAGTTGGAGATGGTCAAAGTTGGCATTTACACTAGATCGTGAGGGCTTGGGGGACCAAAGCAATTCGAATGACAAAAATAACACAATTGAAGTAAAATCGAACTAAATTCAAGTCCGAATTATTGCATGTTTACTTCTATCATAGGATCGTACAATAAGATTATATGGTAAGATCTTCCGATAGAGTATGCAAAGTTGATTATGATAATATTATAGAAGTTTTTTATTGTGTTTTCATGGTTCAATATTTTTCTACGTATTTAACATAAAAAATTAGATCATTGATTTTTCCATCATATTTTAATTGCATAAACATTCGAGTAATAACTAGGGAATCATATATCTCCCATTTTTTTTTTGGTATATTAGAAGTGTATCGACAAATTTGCCAGTAGAATTGAAACAACCAAAATGTCCAAATTAATAAGTCCAAGTTTACTTAAATACGCCATAAGCATATACATGGCATCCCACACGACATCAAGTGCATAATGTTTCATGGCCCACTAAATATTGTGTCAGACTATCAAAGAGAGGTGGTATGTTGCAAGACTGGGGGCTATGACAATCAAGGTATATGTGTTTGATTTATGTCCAAAACTCTTCTAAGAATATAGTAGGGGTTCCATAGGATACACACACACAAGACTGAGAGCCCGTGACCATTACATTTCAAGCACTCTCATTGGTGGAAAAAGCAGAGCCGGTCCAAGTTCGCTTCACACTACGCTCGAGGGACCAATGAAGTACGAGAATGCAAGATGGATGTCAATTCTACATGGATTCCTACATGGCATCGAATGGATCATGTTTCATGGTCGCTTGGACTATTTTCAAAAACCACCTCTTGGAGGTAGGCCTCACACAAAACCGGGAGACCATGGCACTCCAAACGCTCACAACCATTGGTTTATTCTATTTTATCATGTCCCGCATAAATAGAAATTCATTGAAATAGCAGTTGGTTGAGGGCCCGGTTACATGTGACTTCACGTCACACTTGAGGATCCGTGACCCCACTACATGATTTTGGATGTGCGTTGGGACGGCCTTTGGACACTTTCTTTGGGCTCTCACAATTTCATGGTCACGGCTCTTGGCTCGTGTGTGAAGTGGCCGTAACACTCGTGTTTAGTGCCAACGATAAAGCGTTGGAAAGGGGATCATTCAATGGTGCACTAGAAGTTTTGTGAGTTCGGAACTTGTAAGGTAGTCAAACGAACTCACATGGATTTTCCCGACCTAGTCACTCATCACGTGCCTTTTTGAGCTCCAAGAGTTTAGGGGGACGGACGAGCGGCCCAACCGGGGGGGGGGGGCTTTTCACTTTTCACTTTACCGTTTTTCTTCTACGCGGCTCAATCACACCATCATCCTTATCTAAGCTAGCCCACCAATGCAATGAAAAGGAAGCACATGTTCTCTACATGATGGATGGACGGGCGTTGGGGAGGCCGTGATGTGGCGAGAGCGTGACCGTTGGATCCAATATCCCATCCCAAGCTCCAACTAGAAAGCTCCCAAAACCACGCCCCTTGCGTTTTGATTTCCTTCCTCCTCCACACAATGCCTTTGATCCCCTTTTCCAACATGCAAGAGTGAGGTGTTGGCACTTTCGGACGGCAATGGAGGGCTCCCATTGGCTCGCGGAGTGAGGAAGGGTGGCACTTTTGGGGCTTGGATGGTGGGGAGAAACCAAAGGGGAGGGAAGGGTAATAAGCCAATGGGATTGGCAAGCCAGTGTCCGAAAAGGTTGAAAATGAATCCCTTCCATATATATATAGAGAGAGATTGAGAAAGTTTGTAGGCCACATGCCTATTGCTAGCTAAGCCATTTCATTATGCACGTGTTTACGCCCTAGAAATAATGAATAAAATTCGGTTGAACTATATGAGATCGACACATGGGCACCCAACCAACCGCTAGGCTTCAAGCTTCCCTCAAGAAGAGGACCCATCACCCACCACATTTTTCCTAATAGTCCACCCACGCTTACTGGTGGGGGTCACCGGTGAACGGTGAGTACCAGCACTGGTTGCATCCAGTGGTTCTCACTGGCTAAACCAACTCTAAAAGTGATCCCATGATGGTAGGAACTGTTCACTGATGGCTTGCACCATTAAGTGTGGGTGGGCTATAAGTTACTTGGTTGTGACCTTGGCGCGGGAGGTTTCACGAGTTGAATATATTTAAGGCAATTAGAAGTTGGGTTCTTATGTTAATTCCCTAGGGATATACACATAGTTGAAATAAAAAGAAGTTGTGCATGTGTCAACCCTAATTTAATGCCTATCTATACAAATTTGTGGTTCATCATAAAAGCATACACGTTTAAACTTACAGATTAGAAATAGTCTCAACTACCATTGTCCCACTTTAATATGACACGTTTGGTCGCACATGAAAGTGCTTTATTATTTGAATGTCATATTCTTGATAATATGACATATCGGCCTCAAATGTCGTATTATTTAGGCTTTTCAAGAAATGGCCTATTTTAGTGTAAAATGCCACTTTGTAGACACAATAAAGATACATGTATGTATGTAAGAGAATTTTATATTGAAGAAATATGCTCGCAACGTCACACGATATGGAGTCTAAAGAAGATATAGTCCCATGTGATGTCTTCACCCTATCACACATTACGAAGTGAGAATCTATTGTATTCTCCGGATGTTTACTGATGCTGGAAATTGACATCTTGTTCAATTTATCCATAAAATATTGCATTCATCAAATCTACAACTGAAAACTCTGAAGAATGCTCCACATCAAACTTTTGATAGTACGTACGTGGGCATACTCATGGGCTTGAGGAAGCTTGACTATTGGTGTTGGATAGTCATCCAAATCATTCTCATCCATTGGTTCTTTATTCAAATCTAGGATTCAAATGGACTTTTCTACCCCATTCCAAATCCACCAAATCAACCATGCCTTGAACACATCCTTCCCATCACAACATTCAATATTGAATCTAGGTTGCGAGATCAACCTATGAAGCTACAATCCATTATTCAATTGCAAGATTCAAAAGATCATTATCCAATCATCTGAATCATTGGCAATTATCACTCCCCTATCTAAACCTAATATGGAGAGGAGGAGTCCTTATACCCGAAACCCCTAACCATCTCAATTGTCTTTGAGTACCAAACACCGCCTCACCCACCAAAATTGTAACCTAAAGCTGCCTACACCAAAGATCTAACCAAGATTCCACCACCTACCGCTAGCCTCTTCCATTGCAAATGAATGAATTCCCCTAATACCACCAATATGCTTCCTAATTAACATAACATTCTCCCTTAAACACCTTCACTGACTCTCACCTACCAATTAGTGTAAGTAAGGCACTCCACCCAATTGTCAATCAAAACTCATGAAGAAATTTGTAACAAGTGCTTAAGCTTATTTGAATTTTCTTCGATTATGCTTCAATCTCCACCCAATCCTAAATATTCAAAAGTGCAACATGTCTTATGGAACCAATGAACCGACATCGATAATTGAGTGGAATTAAGCTAACCCACCGATGATCCTAAGGTAGATCCTTCATGTGGTTCCCATCACTCATGGACATTAATAACCTCTATTATATGACAAATCGGACCTAAACATGTTACATTAAGAGTGTCATAGTAGTAATATGGGGGTAAAGTCCCACTAAAAAGTTTGGTCGACATGAAATGCATCATATAATCAAGGTGCCATGTTATTGAGGTGAGATTGTATTTGCACAAGTTGGAAAAAATGATTAAAAATGATTAAAATGATTATAACCTCTACCACATGCTTATAGCTTTCATTGCATTAGTTATAGCTTCTATTGCATTAAAAATAACTTTATATATCTACAAAATGAAGAAAAATATTACCCCGTCGCTATGTATATACCATGTTCTTAAATAATACTCCTTTTGTGCACCCACATGGATAGTTATAGCTAACATTGTGTGCATCCCTGGGTGTTAATCCTTTCGGTTATGCAATCACTTGGCCCCATTCCACTCGCTAAGTAGATTCCCATTTTAGTTGGATGGTGTTGATTTGAGACATGATGAGGGCTTGACAAAGTAGTTGTCAAGGTCCTAATGTGGAGACAATATTCTTTGTGTTAGGGTTTTCCCCATTATCAAAATATTGAGATGCATGTAACACTCCAAACCCAAAACATGAGCTCGAACATGGCATCTATGCCCAATATGAGAGACCACTCATCCAATCAATGAGCTTTGACATACCTCTAAAGTCTAAATTTTCATCATTGGAACTCACCACACTATCATAAATTTGTGCAAGAATCATTTTGTTTGTTTTAAAATGACCACGCCACTCCATTATCCAAACTTGAAAACCTCGACTTTGCAATCATCGAACCTTCTCAAAATACGGCCAAACTTTTGGAGATTGGTTTTCCCATGTGCATGTTATGGACTTATGTTTGGCATGAGTGTGGTCAATTTCAACAAAAGTGGTCTTAAAGTCTCATGATATTAAGGATGGCTTGAAATTTTCAAATCTCATCCCTTCTAGTCTCGTGCAATATAGGGGTTCGCTTGGCATAGTGAATACGATTGTTGGTTACCCTCAAGACCAAATCGAGTATTAACACGTGTCCATGGCAAATTTGTTTCATTAACACAAGAATAGAAAAGAAAAATTAACACACGATTTCACAAGAGAACTATAAACATAACTAGGACATTGAAACCCTAGAAGGAGCCAAACTCAAAGGGAGCAAATGGGCTAAATGGGCTAGCATTTTGTGACATGCCCTTCAAAATCGATAACCACAAGGCATGGTATGGTATGGTGCTACGATTATGTTTAAGTGATTTAAGGTATGCAGGTTTTATTTGGCGATTTTTCTTGATTGGACACCTATGTTTAGAAGTGACTGAACTACGTTTTCAAATCGTATTGACCACTCCACACTCAACAACAAACATAATTGTGAGGACCCATGTTTTCAGTTAAGCAATCAACGGACATGCACTAATGATAATCATAACTAAATCGTAATGAACTCATATATTCAATCCGGTTTTTGTCGGTGCTTCATCATAGATATGCTAATAGAGTTATCCATACAAACCTCCACAGAGGGATAAACCCATGGGTTTGATCTTTCTTTGAGGAAACTTTTTCTCGTATGAGCTCGTTAGTTCGTCGTGTATTGGAGCTAATTTTGAAAGTTGGGCGATGTTTCTTTTTTCCACCTCTCAAACTTTGAGAAAGCTTGAAGCTCTACATAAGGGTACGCACATGGCACCCGTTGTCCTACATCCCAAATCAACCTATGCAAAACTAGCTTAGCCCACCCATCCTAGTAAGACAAGCTAGAAACCCACTTTTAAATAGAACTAAGAAAAACATGGGTGATGTTGTGTTAATTCTCATAAAACTTAGGGTTTGGGACTAACCCCATGGTTCCATTGGCTTTACGTCACAAACGATTATAGCGCGACACAAGTTTCGTCGTGTAAATCTATGTTCGGGGAAAACCGATGGCTAGTTCATTATTAGCCGATGGATTTCCCCTCATGGCCGGTCCAAATTTCCAACCATTGGATGGCAATCCGACTGTAATTTCAATCCTCCGGCAATTAGCCGATGGACCAGAAAATGTCCCGGAAATGTAGCCGATTCTTCTTGTGAGTTACTGGATTTCAGCCGGAAGCATCCACAACGTTATTTGTCTGGGGCATTTGATGATGCACTTGAGGAAGTACCCTAAACCTTAAACTTTTTGAATTATGCAACCTTTCCATGACCAAATCCAATTGCTTCTATGAAGAATTGGGGGACCCTTGGCCTTCAAGCGGTGAAGGCATTGCTAGGTTCAATTCCTGCCAAGGATATTAACTCTTCAAATTTAAAGTTTTGAACATGCCTTTCTTTTCACTTATTCAAGATTTTGTAGTAAGAAATGATTTCTAATAACTTTTCATACATTTTTTAAACAATTAGTGCCGATATGAATTCCATTTAATCGGATATTGGCCAATGAAAATATGAAAATATAGGCAATTGGCCGATTGATTTTACAAAAGACTGGCTCTTGCGGATGTAAATTGGGAAAAATCCGACCCTTTGTAGCAACTACCGGCAATTAGCCACTAAGGCTTCAAAAACTTCCCGAACTCTGGTGTAAATCCAATCGATCGGAGTCGGGGAACATGACAAACGCAAACCGATCAACAACACCCACAAACCGTCGTCATCGTGAAGGAAATATGATTAAAAACAAGTGGCACTTGTGTTGATCCGGATTAGATAGAATATCAAGTCATGGCGAAGCTTCAAGGAAGGATAGCGAGAACTTTATCTTAAGGCTAAGCTCTAAGTCACTTCTCTACATGCCACGAGATATTTAGATTGAATATCATAGTGGCAACCGTGTCCCACTTTATCCGAACTTCATCACTTTGTGAGTAGCAAATATGGAATCTAGGAAGCCGAAGTTAGCCGGTTCTTGGGTAAGATTGGGCCCCCAATTAAAGGAGACTTGGGAGATTTGGAACCATCCAAGTATCTCATAATCTTAGTATGGAATAATGGAAGGGAGGGGAGGCTCTTTAATTAGTAGTTGAGTTGCGGTTGGGCGATTAGTTATTATTACATTCTCCCAACTGATTTCCAGATTGTTATTATTCCATTCCTCGTCCTTGGTGTGGACTACGATTGTCGTCGCGTGTCATAATAAGCTTAGTTAGTGTGGCTCTCGTTGAATTAGTTAGGCTGACTCGTCGAGGCCTCGTGAGGGCACGACCGCTTGTGGTTCATAAGTTAGTGTGACCCACACTAATTCCGAAAAGTCACTCTACATCTCAAGAGGAGTCCACTAACTATCCGTGGTTGGTTAGTGCGCCCCACACTATTCGTATTGTCGACCCCACTTCAATCGTCTTGCGATGACCGAGTGGCAACTAGCGAGGATGTAATATAATTAACAAGTGGTGTTGAACATGGCTAAGTTACGAGAACATTCATTTATGATATGACACATCCATTTTTAAGGTCACACTAAACCGTATTTTAGTGTAGTGAAGAGATGGATTACGATTATCTTACTAATCTCAAGTTTACGAGTTGCTAGAGGCATAGTGTGCTCTTGTGTTTGGGATAAGGTCACATGAAACGGTAAAGTGCATGTGAATGAAGGTGTGCATCAAGGCAAGGTTGTGAGTGAGCCCATGGGTGGGCTTTTCACGCTTTAATGTGTACTTTCTTTCACTCATTTAATGTAGTCATCAACTTGGGGGGGGGGGGGGAGTGTTGGTTATTGCCATTGTGGTTGTGATTTCTCGTTCATTGTTAGTCTAGAGATGGTATGGTGTCGTTCATTTCGGAACGTATAATTTAGGTTTGTCTTCCAACTCTCTTTTTTAGGCAAGTTTTAGCCATAAAATGACAACAAAGAAGAAGAAGGTGGCACATGCATGTTAATACATGGGATGGAATGAGGCCTAGATTGCCAAATCCCATTCATCGAGTGTGACCATGATGCCATATCCCACTTGTTGGAGCAATGAGTGGCGCCAGATCTTACTGGCCAAATCCGATGAGATTGGTTGCCACTTAGCTGTCTCCCTCTCGCCATCTCGCCTCCACCTCCTCACCACTTAGCATGCCATAGGCACCTTGTCTTCCAGCTCAAGATATATAAATGAATGCATGTGCGGTGTATTTTTTACTTCAATGAAATCATTCACATCATATTCTCAGTCTTTCCTTAAAGTAGTTGATTCCCCATATACCTTATCGAAATATCCTCATGTAGGGTCGGACTCCAAAAAGGGATGGTTTCTAAGGTGGAATGAGTGATTCTTATACCGCGACAAATAAAGTCATGCCAACGGACCTTTTTGTCCGAGCCATCATAAACACATGGCTTATGTTTCGTGTTTTTTTTTCTTTCTCTCTTTCTCATGACCAATCCCCACATTGCTACGACATGTATTTTTCACTACTTATCCTATGGATGGGAATAGAGAGTGGATGCCATAAAGTACCAAGGGGGTAGCTCGGAAGGCCAAACCAATTCATGCATGTAGCTCTTGTTCCGTCACCCTAGATGGCTACTCTTGGAGAGGCAAATACTTTTGAGGTCTTTAGAGTCATGGGACGGATGGGGAGTGCTATGAAAGCGTTTTATTGTGGGCGATGTACAAGGGAGGGCAAGTTGGTAGGGGGTGAGCTTTTCCAAGTGGGATGAAACCATTTGGAGGATGGAATTGACCTTCTTTGGAAAAGAGTAACTTAGGGCCGCTTCACACTATGACCAAAGGTTGAGAAGCCGTCGATTTCCACCAATCAAATTGCAAGAAACCAAGAATTCAGCTTCTCGACCCTTCACACTAGAGGCCAAAGTCCAAAGGCCATTGCTCTCCAAAATGCCTACATGGCAGTATTTTTTTGACGAAGGCAACGGACTTTCGAAGGAAGTTTGGGTTAGACATGAATGGAAACCCAAACTATGGTTGAGAGGTTGTCGATTTTTTTTAATAAAAAAATCATAAAGCTGACAAGATTTTGGCCGTTAGATTAGAGGGGTTGTTTTGGGCAGGGAATAAAGTGGGATGCTCCTTCTTCCTTAGGATTTTGGGCTGGACCTTTGGAGGTTTCACACTATGCCCGGCCGAAGGGTCCAATTCTTATATTTTATTAATTATTTTCATTCCATTTCTTTGGACTCTCAGCAAAGATTGGCCATTCAATCCCACAACCTCTTGACTTGGAAGGCCATAGTGTGAAGCGGCCCATACTCGGTGACAAAAAGGACGGGCCACAAATCAACTTTTTGATGGCATGCAAACCATGTTTCTAACATGTGGCGAACCAAATGCCACTCTACTAATACCTTATATCCTTTCCAAAGCCCATAAACTCTACAGCCTTCTCATGTAACATCACTTAGCAACTACATGATGGCAAAAGAAAGAGATGATAAGTTGCTTGTCAACAAAGTCAGAATACACAATATGAATGCTCTTGTAAACAAAATATCCCAAAATTATAGGAAAATTATGCTCATGTGATACATGGTCTCATGGAATGCAACCAAATAGATGTGTAATGTTATGTTCACCTTGACATGCAATATATGATTCAACTACATTCTTTCAATTTAACTAAACATGGTAAGAACAACACTACTTTTTCATAGAAAGAATACCTAATGTGATTAAAGATTCGGGAATCGAATACACAACACAAGTGTCATTATATACAAACACGTGCTTAATATGTAAGTTGATCATCAATATCACATTACAAATATTAATATTTTTGGGAACGTAGAATAACGTATTAAGTAAAGTTTTAAACCCACGATTATAAAGGAAAAAAGAGAAAGATATGGAGGACTCAGTGAGGACACATAGAGATGATCTAGACTATGTGCTTAAAAACGTGAAATACACTCTAGACTCAATAGTGAACATTTATATATATATATATTCTTTTATGGGGGGGAAGAGTTGTAAGACCATTTAATGAGCACAAGAATCTTCAGTTTATATATGAATGTGAATACGATACTATGAGGAAAATGATTATGGCCTCGATTTGAATTTGCTAACTAGCTTGTACTAGAGTAGACAAATCCATTTCCGATACCCCCCCCCCCCAAAAAAATCTTAATACATAGAGTCCCCTAAAGTCATGAAGTTCCACACATGTATTTGTCATTTTGTAATGTGATGAGACAAATCATGAAAAATCACACACATAGCCATCACATTCACCATGAAGGAAAAAATAGTAGTTAAAAGGGCACGGATATGGGTTCCTTGAAAAGTACACTAATTGTACTCAAGTTTTCATCTCCCAACTATCAGAACTAGGTCGACCTATGCTGTGAATATGAGTTGGGAGAGAAATATTGCCTCTTAAAATCTACAATAATTTCAAATCTTGGAAACAGATCGTGATTTTTATTTGAAACGTTGTGATAGCAATTTCCAAACATGCAGAGAATCACTGCAACTTCACACATGTACTACACTCATGCAAAATTGCTTGAGTTGACATAAACAAGTATGTCGACTCTAATCGCATGTTTTACATCCCAAGAGAAGTGGGCTCGTTAAGAAACACTAACCACTTAAGACTCATCTACCTAATAGAGCAAGGAAAAGTCTACCCCACAAAGAACCGGTGGCAAGAAAAGAACGAACTCTTATGCTACTTATTCATGTGCAAGTCTCTTAATTAGAGCTCAAGTAGTTAGTGGATATGTTGCAAGTAAGCTAGTACACGCCACCACTACCACCGGCTTCATGAACATGGGGGGGGGGGGGGAAGGGCAAAATCATTGGGCATTTAATAAACCTCTTTGTGGGGAGCAATCAACGCTTGCCAGCTAGGCATACTCGTGGTGCTTCTAAGTTCCACACTACAGTCGCAATAATGATGCCCAATGGATAAGGAAGACCCCGGCTTTTGAAGTACACACAAAGAGTATGATATTGGCTTACATATATACATACATACATACATACAATAGAGTCTCCCGGGAGATTGGTGGGCAAAATCAGTCAAAACCCTAGTGTTTCCATGTGAACCGATCACATGTTGTGTGCTCGTTTTAGCCCTTTTTTTCTTTATACATTTGAGGTATATTCCATGGATTCCTCTAGAATGATGGGTGATTTCCTTGAAGTCTTGAATGCCAACCTCAACCGATTTGATTAGTCCGTAAGCGAGCGGCGGTCGGTTTTCCCCGTTCATTGGTTACAACAACATGGGAATGAAAAGAAATCCCTTGCCATTTGAAGGCATCAAGTATGTGGGTATCGAGCTCTTTGGTTTGACAAATGAATTAATTGTTAGAGAAATCGCTGATGTGAATTTGAGCCCGTTGGCCCTACTCTGTGCAAGGATCCTCTTGGTGCGAGTTGGGGTTTATTGCTTACCTTGCGGTGAGTGGGCTCTTGGCTTTCTACCTACCTAGCCAATGTGTGTGTGTGTGTGTGTGTGTGTTTATTTTCCTGTCAAGTAGAGAGAAGATTTCATAGAGGGAAGCGAACTACCAACCACTTCATTTGGAAATGGGTACCCGGTAGTTTAGGGTCATCTCAGACAATTAGTTATTATATAGAAGGACATGTAGTGGTTAAGTTCTCTGAAGTGATTGTGACCTTAAACCCAGTGTAAGTTATAGTCGAAGTCATAAACATTACTCATGCCCCAATCACACCAACATTTCCATCCAGCTCCAGCCGTGAAACCATTGCGGATTATGTTGAGAAATAGATGCTAACCCACCACGTTTTCACATTATTACAACTAGAGATGCCGATGGATGATGTCTGAACTGGCCGGTGTGATCAACCCCCCTTAGCACTAGGGTGTTGCTCCCCCAATACTGGGAATTTTGGCCATATTAGGAGGATCATGTTCTTCTTGTGTTGGGCCACCCTTGCGAAGTAAATAGTATTCAAGCTGAGTGATGTTCACTTTACATCAATGATCTTGCAACTGGGTCCAACACCAACATTATCTAAATCACAGATCAACATATCAATATAATCACTTGTTGGACCCACTCTTAAGTTTTCGGAGAGGATGTTGCAACCCACTTCGTTATCCTTCGCTAGATAAGTTATAAATTGTGTTTTTGAGCCATTGGTACACTAAATAGTCATATTAGTGTGTGTGTGTATGTGTTGGGGGAGGGCATTAGAATGAAATAAATAGCGTGGGCCACACTAATCTTTTTGATCAAGGGGGAAATAATGTGGGTCCAAGACCCCGTGTCTTCCCCTAAGTCTTCTTGAAGACTTGCAACCAACACACGGAGTACTAAGTTAGGACAAAACTAGCACCCAACAAATATTCACCACAACAAGTTTCTAAAAAAAACAATTAATGTGACCCATGATGAATGTTCCACGATGAATTGAACGTGGGTTGGAAATTAGTGTGGGCTCTAATAAATTAGTGCGGGCCACAATAATAGATAGGACCATTTAGTGTAGTTTTTCCTTGGGCTTCACGGCTTCTTCGTACACCCTTTTGACAAATATAAAGGCCGATACTATACAATACATCCACCAATCCCTTGATTTAATCTAGGTGGATGAACGGACGGCATGAAGAATAGAGCAGAAGTTAAATATGTAACATACGAATGCATTTTATATTGAAGCTCTCTATCCCGACATATCTTCTTCCATCGAACGTCTTGTCATTATGTGTGAATGAGAGTATAAGCTACTCCAAAGGGCTTGGGTTGGTGGCATCTATGTAAACTACACCAAATATTGTATTTAGTGTCACCAACACTAAATGTGAACCTAACATTATTTGTCATTCTTTATGAAACAATTTGGGCATTATAGAGTGATAGTTGTTGCCGCAATTAATGTCACTTGATAGGCGATTTTCCATCCAATTTTTCATCATTCTTTACAATATCTCATTACAAAAACGTTAGGATACAAAATTATACCACAAGTGGATGAACTTAAAGTAAGTTGGAATGATGATTCATGAACTTATTCACAAGAAGTGTCATTAGTAAAGTCACCACGACGACATAAACTACCATACGACACTAAACACAACATTTAGTGTAGTAATAAGAAGGTCCCCTCCTATAATGTTGAAAGTCAATTCATTCCAATTGAATCCTGTTACACTAAATGAAGATCATTGATGCTATTTACGGAGTCAATTAACATGAAAACATTCATTCCCAAACTACAAAACATTCAATTAGGTTCACATCTCTCTCCCCAATGGAACGAGATTAGGCAATCGGTAAAGGCAAATGGGGCTTAAGTGGCTCACTTTCTTACCTGGGGGATACTTAATCGGCATGTGGTTCAGTGAGGAACAAAAACATCATCATAAAGACACATGCTCAAAAGAGACTTGGAGTTCATCTTCAACTACCATATAACTACTCCCACATTCAACAACATAACACAATCAGGAGGGACCTATGCACCTCGTTAAGAAATCAACCAACATGCACTTCCAATACCATAACTAAACCAGGCAAGTCTGATTTTCAACCTAAGTTTTTACAGATTTGTTAATACAACACATGTTAAGTGTGTTTTTTTTATTTATCATTTTTTTTAAAATTAAAAAATTTATGGGCGTGAATCTATTAAATGGTAGAAGGTGGAGAACATGGGAAACGAACCAAATAACGCCTGCATACTAAGAAGGGAATCATGATTCAAGAACGGGGAGGTGGTGTATGTATGGCCATGGAGGCCGGGCATGCCAAGTGGACATGGGCATGACACATGATGGAACAAATGGGTCATGCATCCAATCGGGGCCCTCCGACATGGTAAGCCCACATGCGGCCGTTTCTTAGGACCATTCCCAACACCGTTCCCAACACCGTTCCCGGTGGAATTTGGTCTTGTCTTGTAGTGGGAGCCGAGGAGGGACTTGGGGCCGAAAGGGAGGAGCAGTTGGTTAATTAGTTGGTGACGTGTGGGCAAGGCTCCCCCTTAAGGATAGTGGGCTTCTAGGCTCCTATGGGTGTTGTGGGGGGGGGGGGGGGGGGATCGGCCAATGAGTGGACAATCCACCGTTGAGAATCCGGGATTGTGTCCTTGATGTGAGGGAAAAGGTAGAAGGGAAGGGAAGGGGAGGGGGGGGGGGGGGGGTAAAAAGGGTTTCCGATGTATAATGTTTCGGGCCATTGAAGTGGGAAAAAAAAATCTTTTGCATTTTGAGGTATATGGATATTACGCGAAAAGGGATGGCGATAATTACTATGAGGGGACGATCATTGTGTATGGGAAATTATCGAGTGACCGAAATACAAAAAAGTTGGGTTTCATGATAAAACTTTTTCCATGCACACAAGTTGACGGGAGAATATGAGGGTGGGCTACTTCCCCCGTGTTTATACTCATCACTAGGATTGTGTGCCCAGCTGGTACTGTGCACGAGGGGACGAGAAACGGTGGATGGGTATTCCGTCATCCGCCATCGGGAGTCCAGCATTCATCCGTCGGTCGTGGGGAGGATGAGGGAGGTGGATGGGACGGAGGTTCATCCGCCATCCGGAGTCCGGCATTCATCCGTCCGCCATGGCCTTCAAGGTCTGCGCGAGACGCAGTGGCCAGATTCTTAGAAACACGAAGTGATTGTGAGCAGGGGGAGGAGAAATCCGTGTACGCTGCGTTTTTTTTCCCAACTCTGGGAGTGTTTCCGACCTCGTCGTCGTCTCCGGAAAGCCGATTGCCTTCCGTTTGCATCTTTGCTGCGCAGTGTTGGTTCAGTGTTGGTTCAGGTTGGTCCAATTTTGTGTCTGGAGTTGAAGTCTGGAGCCATTTTAATTGCTTTCCTCGCGACACGGCAATGGACGGTGGCATGGTGCTTTAGTTCGAGTGCAAGAATCGTCGCAGCTTTGTCTTGGTGGAGGATTTGAATTTTTTTTGGGGGGTGCAGTTCTGCTTCTGTTTATTGGTGGAAGCACGCACGTGTTTAGGATTGTGTCTCGTGTGCCTAACCGAAGGACACGGATTACCGCAGGGGCTCTGTTTCTTCAAATTTTCTCCTACGTCTAACTTATTCTGGGGCCGGTTTAGTTCGTTTGCTTCGAGTTTTACTCGAGTTTTAGTCCAATTGTTTTTAACAGGTGTTTGCTTCTTAGTGGTCTCCGAGTCTGGTGGCAGAGTGCATCGGAAAAAGAGTCTCCCTATTGAGACTCTGTGCTTTTGTGAAATTGCCTTTCTCTCGGCAACTCTGTTCACTCTGCACTTTCAGGTTGCGTCTCTCGTCGTGAGCAGCCTCCTTTCACGCAATTCTTATTTCTATTATCTGCTTTCTCCCTGCTTTCTACACTCCTACGGTATAGCGAGCGACGTAAGAAGAATAGTAGTCTGTTGATGTCGATTTACATAGTTGAAGGATCCGATCTCACAAAGCTCTCATATCATCAGGAGGTGTTTGAGTTTTCCGTCGGCTAATCGCGTTGCCGTCGCAACGATTTGCCCCCCTTTTGGATTCGATTTTGCTACTACAGTTGATCGGTCGATCAAGTGAGAGAGCATTGATCAGTTCCATTTCCAGTTCTTGTATTCTTTTTGCTGGTTCTAAGGTGGTGTTTCTTTGCAAATAGTATTCACGCACTTAGGAATCTCTTAAGCTCCATAACAATTGAAAATTGCTTTATTCCATAACTCTACTCTGTAGGCTTCTGGATCAACAAAAGGAAAAGAGACCGCGGCACTGCATTTATTCAAGTCTATTCTGTGCATCTCCTCGCTCTTACTTTCTCAACCTTCTGCCAGTCTCTCTTCCTATCTCTTTGTCAGGCGGTTTCTTCCACACCTCTACCGATCTGCAGTCCTTATACTCTATCTATACACCTCTCACTCTCATTCTTTCTCTCTACGAACACTTTAGTTACTATATTTTGTCACTGTGTGGTGTATCATTATCGAGGTCTGCCGTCCACTTCTTCTATTCCTTATTGTTGTCTTAGACCGTTTCCTATTGAGTTCTATCCGACTTCTTTCTTTCTGTTCAAAGCTTTAGAGCATCCGTGCGGTTTTTGGGCCACCCGGACACATTTGCAACCGGCCGATTATTTCTGCTGACAAGCTGGCCGCCTTAGAGACCGAGATGGCTCGCGGCTGCTCCCACTGTGGTCACAACGGTCACAATTCAAGAACGTGTCCTGATCGAGGCGTCAGGCTGTTTGGTGTAAGGCTCACAGACGGAGTGATGAGAAAGAGCGTCAGTATGGGGAACCTGCATCACTATGCCAGTTCTAATAATCCTCCCTCTCCTCCCGAGAACTCCGAGTCTGGAGCTGGCGCCGATGGCTATGTTTCCGACGGACTTGTACACACGTCCAACAACACCAGAGAGAGGAAAAAAGGTCAGTTACTTATTTGGGCATTGCATCATCATCTCTATTCATCTGCTATTGTCTCAATTCTCGCTAGAGCGGTTTGGTATATTGCGCATCAAGGCATATTGTATTCACAATATAAAGGAAGAGATGCCATTTAGCTGATAACACTTAGTGTCTGCAATATACTCAACTTCTTCTAGAACGAACATCCAACATCATGACTTCAAACTTAATCACCTCGGAAATAATCGATTTGTGCCGTTCATCTGTGATTATCTCAATTATCTCTTGAGCGTTTGGTCTATTGCGAATCAAGGGTTGTTGTACTCACAGTATAAAGGAAAGGAAGGGACGTTTTATAGCTGATAACATAATAAGTTTCTGCAATATAAGTTGAATTCTTCTGGAATGAATATACCGACTTCAAACTTAATTCGGAAATAATGTGATTTGTGGATATATTCCATGCGATTCAAGTGAGGACGGAGTTGGCACAAAATACAGTTCGAGATTAAATCTTACTTGAACTGATCTCCTAGATGTGGAAGGTGGACTTTCGATCTGTACGAAGCACATGTCTTTCTTCTCTCCTAACTAGTCAGACTTTAGGTCTAGCAGTCTTGATTGGAGGGGATTTGGAAGCTTTAAAATGTTCACGATGAATGTGATTTTCTGCAATCGATGAGTTGTGCATGCTAAGAAGGTTTCGCATTTAGTAAACGAAGTGGAATTCATATTGGAGAGAACCAAGATTTATCTGATCTGCACTGTATACCCCTTTCCTTCACTTACTCTGTTTTAAAAGCTCATTTATGGAGGCTTTTCACCATGGTCATCTGCTCAGTTAATTTTAATGGGTGGATATAGTCTAATTCTTTTGTTGCTCCTGGGTGGGGCACGAAAGCTACCTGCAATTATTCGTCCGAAAGAGCTGGAGACATCTATGTAATGTCTATAAATCAGAGCAACGACATAAAATAACCAGGATCACTATAATAGCACTGATGTATCTGGCTGACATGACATTCACATTTAATAAAGTGTGCCCTCTCAGATACAGTTTATTTTTATTTGTTTATTTGTTTATTTTTCTGTTTTGAGAATGAACAACAGCTTCTCCAATCTGCTTCTCTGATTATGGAACGCCTTTGATGCAATTTGACCCATTCAGTTTTTAATAATTTCCAGTCACGTGTTGATGTTATATGTAGCGTTTTTGCAACGCATAATATTTCAAGGTCTTTCGTATCAACGTACTTGAATTTTGGAATTTGTTAAGGATGACTAGTTGATAGGTGAATTCAAGATGTATGTGAAATCCAGATGAAGGGGATCTAAAAGTACCATTGGAGGCTTGGAGCAGTTTGATTTATTGTTTGAATGTTTGTGATCAATAGTAGACTATCTGGGCAAGGAATCGCTAGTCAGTGTGTATGGATTTATATATACAAATGGGTGCCGTTATATGTATGCCAATATGTGGTGTTAATATATGTCCTTGAGATGATTGGAAGTGGAGCAGATTCTGTTTTTATCAAGTTTGTCAATATCCATATCTAACAGTTACTGGATGTTCCATTGTTACAGGAGTACCATGGACAGAAGAAGAGCACAGATTATTCTTGGTTGGACTCCAAAAGCTTGGTAAAGGAGATTGGAGAGGTATCTCTAGAAACTTCGTACAAACAAGAACACCAACACAGGTGGCCAGTCATGCCCAAAAATATTTCATTCGACAAAGTAACATGAACAAGCGAAAGAGGCGATCAAGTCTTTTTGACATTGTCTCGGAATCGGTACTTATCCATTCCTCAGCTTCATTGTTTGGAATACATCCGTGTAAATCATCTCCCACATTGACTCCATCATTGTTGTGGGTAGTAAATCTTTAGGAGAACGGTCTATGAATGATTGTAGGTGTTCATATGCTAGGGTCTTTGAAAATAAATAATGACAGAGGCACTATATTGGCAAGATTCTTTGAAACTCCATTGTCCTCCCCCCCTTCACTTTCCCCCTTCATGTATAGAGAACCTTACTCTACTCTGTGTTCCTTAGTGTTTCAAGTTACATCGTCATGCAACTGTCTCCAAACAATTTGCAGTAGAACACTTTCTAACAAGCTCTTGTGTTGCTCACTTCCAGGGCCCAACCCCGATATTGGAAGAACCAACCAGCAAGGCTGTGCCTGATATGTCAACCCCCCTACATCAGCTAAGCCTGGGACCCAACCCCATGTTTGCATCTGGACTGTATTATGATGGGGCCAACAATCCACATGCTTATGTATCAGTCAGGCCTTATCCAACGCCTATGCAAATGTCAGCTCCTATGGCTGTCCCCATTATCTCGATGGCAGGGACCACGCTAGGTGCAACAGAACAAATACCTGAAGCAACAACTGTCGCCTTCAGTGGAGATTCAGCTCGAGGGATGCTGCAAAGACCAATGGCCATCTCTAACTCGGGTCCTTTTGGCATGTCAAACATGTCCACCAACATACCATATCCTTTCCCAATGTGGCCGATGCTGGCCTCACAGGGATACAGCAGGCCTGCGAACTCTCCCTTGGAATCGAAGGTTGTGAGACCTACTGCGAAGCTTTCAACAGAACCACTCACTGTGGGTGAGGATGAGACTAAGGAGATGTCGAAGCTGAACTTGGGACTTTCCCCTCCTGAGCCCTCACAGCTCACTCTGAAGCTTATGGACCAACCATCAAGGCAGTTGTCTGCATTCCATGTGAACTCGTCTTACAGCACCACTAACCCCATCAGCTCGAGCAGCAATGCGATTAGCGTGGTGTGATGGACTTGCTACCATGCAATCAAAAAGTTTTGATTTGATGCGGAATTAGAGTGAGTTTAGTGTGATGTAGATACGATGCAGCTGGGTGTAATTCATCCTGGAAAGCAGCAGGAGTGTCTCTGGTCTCTGTAGACTAATTCTTATGTACATAGCTACAAATTCATTTCTCTGCCAGATGCTACTCAGTTCCCAGGCTGTAAATTAAACAGGAAAATGCGCAGAGAAATGACACCTGATGGGTGGTGGTGGGCTCATCCCTCCAATGGGGATTGATGCCAGTGGAAAGCCGATGTAGCAATCCACTCTCCAAGCCAGAAGAGGTTTGAGGCTTAGGTACATTAGATTCCAGTCTTTGTGAGGCAGCACCTGAAGTGTGTGCAAGTCTAGCCACATATCCATGCAAGCTTGGTGTGGCTGTCTTTGAGTTCCCATTTCTTTCAGGGCTAGGCCCTTTTTATTTGATCAAAATGAAATGTGTTTGCGGACATATGCCCTTTTTGGACTAAATTTTCTTCCCTCTGTACTTTCTTCACCTCTGGAAGGTGTCTCTTTGTGAGCTCTGCTACTTTTTCACCGACTCTTGGGTGCCTCAAATTTGAGGTCCTCTATTTTATTGCTATTTCACCTGGTTTCTGGATTTATTACTTCCACAGGTGTCCAGCTTGTGTCATGCTTCACTGCTCATCATTGAACCTTGGGGGTCTGTCAGGTGAGGCATGACTTACGGGTTTCGACATCATGAAGACATGACAAAACATCATGCAGCTTTGATGTTTTTACTTCAAATGCACGTTTCCCGACATCCCAGTTAGATTTTTAACACTTACTGTCGCAGCTAGATTCCTATTTAGACATTGCAACTACAGTAGCTTCTTAAATATGACGAGTTTGTTTTATATTGATCGCAACAAGTTTGCACGGAGTTACTTACCAGTGGGCTGAATTACTGAGTACTCGTATTAGTTTATCTATCGCTGTGCAAGAAACGGTGCTTGCAGAGTTTCTGGAGAATCTGCATATTCTGATCACGTTCCTTCTCAATGCTGTCATCAAGGGTCAGGAACCAGTCTTTGCATTGCGAGGAGGTTTTAGGTCCTCAGATTTTCCGTTCCGTTGTCCACAATTGAAGTATCTCGAGGGTGAGCTTCTATTCTAGCATGATTTGGTTCCTATCAGTTCTCATTTCTCTTTTATAAAAGTGAGGTGGATTGCTTTGAAGCAACTGGATCCTAGGCACATGTTTGAAGGTTGTGTGATGGAGTTTGAGGACTTGAATATAGTGCTGTCAAGGGTCAGGAACTAGTCTTTGCATCACAAGGAGGCCCTAGGTCTTCAGATTTGCCATTCTGTTGTTTACAATGCAAGTATCTTGAGACTGAGCTTCTCTTATAAGAGCATGTTTTGCTTCGTATTGGTTCTCATTTCTCTTTTTTAATAGTAAGATCGACAGCTTTGAAGCAACTGGATCCTAGGCACACAAATTGAAGGCTCAGCGTGAGTTTCTCTTAGACCATGATTTACTTCATACCGGTTCTCATGTCTCTGATATAAAAATGGAATTGATTTCTTTTAATAGAACATGATTGATTGCTTTGCAGCAACTGGATCTGAGGCATGTGAATTGACGGTTGTGTTTGTTTGATGAAGTTTGAGGACTCGGTTGAGGGGGACCATCGATCCAAATGTGTTCTGGAGGAACGAACTGTGAGCTAGCTCAACCACGCTCCAAAGGACTATGTCCTGACGCACCTTGGTGAGAGTTTCTTTACAAACTATTTTTTGATTTTTTTGGGTGGTGTGCATTCTTGCAAACTACAGTTGCAAGAAGTATCTTCATACAAGGTATGCAGCCCCTATTGTGGGCACCTCCAACTCGAGAGACTAATGTTGGCTGTTGGATTGGATTGGGAATTGTCTCATCTGGTTAGCAATTGTGATCAATCACGGAGCTGAGTGCCATCTCAAAGTTCAGAAATGGAGGTGAGATGCTAATTAAGAAAGGGTCAAAGTGAAGGTTCTCTTTTTCTTTAATGAAAACCTAGGCCCTCCCAATTGTGTGAAGCATTGAACCTAAGCTATTGAACCTGAATGATGTCTAATAAATTCTGAGCACATAGTCCAATCATCGGGATGTGTCTTTTTGGTATCCGTTCAAAACTACAAGTCTTGCTGTATACCACTCAAATATGAAGGGTGACCAGATAATTAGGCCCACGTGGCCTAGTATGTTAATCGCAGAGTGATGAGACAGTTGGAATGAATGTGGGATATTACTAATTGTACTAATCTTTTGGACGTTTGTCAGGCTGCCCCTCACCAAGGAGATGTCGGGCATGTTTTCTGACATACGGAGATAAAGAACAACGACACCATCGAAAGCTCACTTGTGTCACTGTTGTCAGGAATTAAAACTGAGATCCTTTCACAGGTAGAGTTGTGATCGCAGAATCCTTTGATTGTAAGTAGTACTGCATGGACAGACAGACATTGCTAGTCTCGGTTTTAAACATGTGATCATGCTAAGGAATATATTTGGCCATATTGTGGGCACTTCCAACTCCGAAGTTGATTTTCACCGTTGGGTCAAATTGGGAATTGTCTCATGCGGTTAACAATTGTGAATCCCACAAACTGTCATTTCATGTCAATATTGTAGATGAAGTGCAAAGGTTTTGGGGGGTCACATAATCCCTCCTACGTGTATTTACAAATTCAACCTAGAATGGTTAATATGTTTTGAGCACATAGCCCAAATCTCAAGGCAACTACTAAAACATCTTCTTCGTGTCCACTCTTAGCTACATGGTGTGCTGTAGATCACTCAAATGTACATGTTTGATTAAGAAGAGCGAACAGAAATGCCCACGTATCCTAAGGATGTTGAAGCCTTTTGCACTGTGTTCAATCACATTCTAAAGCTTCTTGACAATCAAATGGCGCAGTCTGAACCTTTTCTTGTCCTCTTGGCAGACTTTGGTTTTCGATGCCGAAATTGCAACTCCCTTCACATCAAGAATGCGCAGGGATGGTAAGATCGATCAGATCACAGAACCTTTGAGCAATTCTCTTTCTTCAAAGAGAGATTTGTGCTTGTGAACCTTGACCTTCTCTTGTCAAGATCGTCATCTGTTTGAGCACCATCAAGTCTTGAACAAATTTCACTATCAGGTCTTTTCATTACCTTCTTTGCCTTTAGAAGTTGTCACTGTCCAAGTTGTAAGGTAAGCCTCTGGTAGATACCCCGTCAACTATCATTTTCCAGCTTCACTGAGAAAATTCGTTTATAAAGTTGGGAGGACATGTTATAGTTTGTTGTGTATTCTTCCCAATTTAAGCTCACAAAGCGATGTCAAATTGTGCATTATGTATAGGGGAATGTTCTGAGCAGAGTCCATTGTAAATTTAACACTTAAACGTTTGAGAGGCCTAGACTACACTTCTTCATGCACAAGTTAGCATGTATCAGCTACATATTTAATCTAATTGTGTCAAAACAATCCTATCTAAAATTCACATGTTCTTTAAGTGCACTTTTCAAAATCGATTGAACATCTTAATGTTATTGAACGTTTAAGTTCAAATTTGTAGCTTGGGTGCCCATATTAAAAGATTTAGCAAATCACAAGGCCGGTGATATCCATGGGTTAAAACCTGAGTTTTTAAAATGGGTTGTAACTAATCTATGTGAACCAATCACAAAGCTATTTAATTTGTTGGCTAGAGAGGGTCTCTTGGCTTCATGGACTATCAACATCATTCCAACGAACATCACATTTGATGAAAAACTCTCCCCATGGAAACGATAGGACCATAATGCTAGGAACAATTGTTGGCAAGCCTTATGGTTGTGTTTTAGGAAAAATAATTAGCCGATGGGCGGAATTGAAAGGGGTTAGAGTGAGAGGACAAACATGTTTCAAGAAAGGTAGATCGTATCCTTACATTACGCACTTCAATCGAACAAGAAGTATTTGCAGGTTGATGTCTCTATTCTTGTTGATTTAAAAAAAGTCCCACTTGACAAGCATTGGGCACACCTCCAACGATTAGGTGTACCACCTCATTTACAATAGGCTATTAAAGCCATATACACTACAGTCTACACAAAAGTTTGAATAAATGGTGACATGCACGGTGAAGTAATGTCTGACATTGGTGTTAAACAATGATGTCCCTTCTTCCCCCCACTATTCGGCTTGTACATTGACAAACTTGAAACATATCTGGACGAGATCGACATAGATTCTCCATGTTTATTTAACACAGTGGTTGCCATTCTTCTTTATAGTGAAGATGTTGTTCTAGTCTCTAAATCAAGAGCACGCTTACCAAGACTTTTGAACAAGATATATGAATTCTAGCCTTAAAGTCAATTTATTTAAGACTAAAATCATGATATTTGGTCCCAACAAAAGGAATTTAAACCAAGAGGCATTTTTACCTAGATAATGAGCAAATTGAGATAACCCATGAATACAAATACCTTGGGATTGATTTTATGCACATGGTTACTTTGAGCCATTGAGTAAAAGGCGAAGAATCGTAGGTATGAAAGCCTTGATGGGCACCTTAAGGAGAGAACCACTAGTTGAGCCACATGTAGGGAACTCAAATCCCATCTATTCAAGGCTTTGGTGCTTTCAACTTTTAAATATGGCACTGAAATTTGGAGAGGTGACTTGAAAAACTATCATTGGAAGGTTTTTGAGAAGGGCATGAAGATGCACATGATGTCTCACGTCAAAGTGTGTTCTTTGATTACCTATCATACTTTGTTGGCTGAATTTGGAAAACTTCCCATAGAATTATATGCTCTCAAGCTCACTACGGGCTTCCGACAATGGCTCGCCCACATATCCCCCTCTTGGCTAATTATTTAAGCAACCTTATTTTCTCGACACCTGGTTGAACAAGGATTTAACACCTGGCACAAATCGACAACCATGTGGAAGACATCATGGGGTCTATCTCACTAGGACCCCCATGACAACCCAAGCACATCAAAATTAACATATCATGACATCCATGAGGTTTTTCTTGCTAAAGAGTGGAATTCTTTCCCTCCTTCAAGGAAGATACTAGATTACCTCCACCTCTAGGATTTTCTCAATACAAATGTGAACTGTACTTGAAGCAACCATTCACACCACAACGCAAGATCATAGTTGCCTACTCCACCTCGAACCATAAACTTGTCATTGAAACTGGACGATGGTCGACTATCTTTATCTCTAGAGATACTAGACTATGCCACTTGTGCTCCTATGATGCAGTTGAAAATGAGGCACGTTTCATGTTGAAATGCCCCCTATAAACTCCCATTGGAGTTAAGTTTCCATCACTATTTGAGAATGTAGTTCGAGGGAGCCTCGAGTCTTTCTATCAAGTGAACCATCAAGTGGACATTAGCCTCTATCTCACAAAAATCTACTGCATGCCACCACTCTAAAGAATTAGCTAGTTTGAAACCATCCTGATGTACTTTTAATCTCATTAGCCTTTTCCGCTCCCCGGACTTTAAAATCAATTCCATTTCATTTTATTTCAACACAATTGTGTTGTTATGCAGTTCACTAAAGCAGAAGGAATCTTGTCGACCCTCATCGACTTTCAAGTAAATCAAGGTCAAAGGCATTGAAGTCTACACAAATATAGGAAGCATATTATGTCCATGATAGAAAGATATAAATTAAGGTTTGAGGAAGGTTGGGTTGACCCTATGGGTTTGTAGTTAGACATTCATGTGTATTGTACAGTCTAACCTCGTTAATATGACACTCGTTAATATGACACTCGTTAATATGACACTAGTTTATATGGCACCATCGATATTACGATACATTTTTGTGAGACCAAACTCTTTAGTTCAAAACTCCCTCTTTTGTACGACTACAACACTCGATAATGAGACATTTAGAATCTCTGTTTTGTCATGTTAAAGAGGTAGTCAATGCTAAAATTCCTTTCAGCTATGTTATGTACATCTAAAATACATCCATTTTCACTTGGGAACTGCACTTACCATTGGGAACTTAATGAGAACTAGGGTTACTAATGTAGAATGGGCATGGTTAGGGTTAGAGTGGCCTCGTGCCTAGTACGTTGCTAAACGTCATGCATCATTGTTGTCTAGTTTCTTATGAGAGAACTCTTTAAATTTTTTTGTTAATGAAATTATTAGTTTTCAAAAGTTAGTAGGGAATTTAGATGACAATTCCTAACTTGGGTAGGCAACACCGGAGATCTTTGGGCTCTTATTTCAAGAGTTTTTGAGAATATTTGTATTTGTGTGGAGTTATAAGTTATTATTTCATACCATCTATATTGCTTAAACTCGTTGTATATATATTTTAAGCTCATATTACTTATGTTTTCGTATTCGCTCGATAATACGACAACTTTACGCCATTTGTCATATTAATGAGAAGACGACATCTTGATAATACGACTTTTTGTGTTTCCCAAACGTGTCATACTAAAGAGGGAGAACAGTAATGGGAAAATGACAATTAGAGGATTAGAATATGAAGTACACCTTTTGCACCTATTATTGTGGTCTACCATTTTGAACTTACACATTCCTATAATAATTATTTTTATTTTTATTTTTATTTTATCAGTAGTGTCATTTTTTGTCAAGCAAGTTGTACTATGTTCCTTCACGATCCTACAAAATAAAATATAAAAAATCAGAATTAACCTAATATGTAGATGTGTTCTTTAAATTAATTCACATTCTTAGTATAGTAGTAGCTTTAGTTTGAACATAAGTTTTCTCTCTACCATTTCCATATATTTGTATAGATCATATTTTTCATTCAAAAGCACTAAATCTAAACTAGTTGACTTCCATGGCTTCCGTTTTGAAAGTTGGGTGATGGAGTAGAATACGGTTTCTTGCGCTAGGCAATATGTAAATCTTATTTTGATGTGTAAAATTATAAGGTGTATTTTTTTGTTGTGTTGAATTGTTTCCTTACATTGCTTTGACATTTTCCTTTCCCATTTCGAGTCTCGTCATGTGGAATTTGTGTCATTTTGCTTCCAATGTATTTAGGTCCACTTCACACATGAGCCAAGAGCCGTGACCATGAAATTGTGAGAGCCCAAAAGGCAGTGTCCAAAGGCCGTCCCAAGACACCTCCAAAATCATGTAGTGTGGTCACGGACCCTCAAGTGTAGTGTGAAGCCATATGTGACTGGGTCCTCAACCAAATGCTACTTCAATGAATTTCTATTCACACAGGTCCTCACACATGATAAAATAGAATAAATCAACGGTTGTGAGCATTCGGAGTGCCATGGTCTCCCGGTTTTGTGTTAGGCCTACCTCCAAGAGGTGGTTTTTGAAAACAGTCCAAATGACCATGAAACACGATCCATTCGATGCCATGTAGGAATCCATGTAGACTTTACATCCATCTTGCATCCATGTACTCCGTTGGTCCCTCAAGCGTGGTGTGAAGTAGCGAACTTGGACCGGCTCCGCCTTTTCCACCAATGAGAGTGCTAGAAGTGTAATGGTCACGGGCTCAGTCTCGCGTATGAAGTGGCCCTTACATGAGCATTCTCTCAATATATACATTGACTATGGCTTGGTGAAGAATCTCGACTAATCCTGTTCATTGATTTAGATTCAACCTTGGTATCTACAAGGGTACATTTATGGGTATAAAATAACACTCACCTATATGCCTTGGATATTTTATGAGTATCTTTATTTAGAAATTAACATTTTAAGTTCCCTTCCAAAACCTTTACCCAAGTTTGTAAAGAAGTAAAGAAACAACATATATGCATCATTAACCCTTATCATCTTCAAGGTTCATAAAGTGGGTTTTGCAAGCTTGTTATATGAGACATTCTTGAAGCATAATTGTTGCTACAATGTCAAAGAACACACCTGTATGATTGGTCATTTTATATAAGGTCGTGAGCTTCCTATCACCCAATTTCAAAGGCAAAATTTCATAGAACTTCATAAAATGGATATGTCGGTAGCTTGCCTAAATGTTTTGTAGATATGTTCAGCTTATTAAGACTTATAATGTATTTTTAAATGCATAAGAGAATATTTTCGTATATACAGAACATGAAGAACATTTTTATTTATTTAAATTGAAACATTGTCATCCAGTTTATCAATGATGAATTTTTTGTTTTAATTATTGTATTATGCATAAATAATCATTTTGGTGATACACATACCAAATATTATACATAAATGATACAATCATGAATGGATTAATTTTAATGCTTTGAAAGTTAATTGATATTCCAAAAATCTCTTCATTGAGAATTAGCACCATTTGAGGATTGAAAGTCGTGAATCCGCAAATGAATATAGTGATTCCGTTCGCAAAACCATTCAGTAGTTGGGAGGTTGGCCATGAGCTAAACATAGAACCATAATAATATGGTAAACTCAAATCCACTTTTCAAAACACCTTTATAAAGTAAACCTTGCACACTCTCCCTAAAAACTTATCTTCTTAAAGAGGACCTCAAACCATGTGCTTAGGGGGGTATGTAGTACCCTCGAACTTGAGACGACAATGCGGTCTCAAATAAAATTAGGGGTTGATATGGATGCATGTAGACCATACTGAATGGTTTTGCGAACGGAATCACTATATTGTGGCTTGAAAAGTAGGATATCAAATCACACCAAAATATCATTATTGTATTAAATTCTTATCAGCTCGTAATTGAGAATCAATAGGTTATTATTTTATAATCCACCCTAATCTTCAAACCTTGCATAAAATACAATGGACCACTGTACTTTCTACCTACACTAACTTTTAGGTGTAAAAGGTGTAGTTACATGACATCAATGAGCATTTGCTAGCCTCTTATGTGGGCCAAATAAGAAGGGTAGTAGAGGAACAAATCCAATGTCAGGGAATGCCACGTTTACTTTCGCTTGCTCAAGTGAACAAGGAAGAGGTTGGTTGTTGTAAATAACTCCCAACCTACAACTTGTGGTCATAGCCAACTCTCCAACTAAACATCAATCCAATGCCAATTATCAATAGCAACCAAACAAAACATTACATTTACCATAAAGCATGGGTATGAGTTACAGTCAAAATCTTATATTGGTCCTTGGTTTGTGATGTAACTAGAAAAGTCTTGGAGAGCTTCTTTGAGTCTTGATTGTCGACATGTCTTATCTCTATATAACTAAATATCTTTTCATTTTCTTTGCCACCTATTTGCACATCCATCTCTTTGTCCTCTCACCACTTTTGTACTCCCTAAAAAAAACTCAAGGAAAGGACTCATTTTCTTTTCTCAAGGTTTGTTGCTCCCAGAATAGGGAAAAATAACTTCCCTCCATGTTTTTTTTGGAAGGCCAAAGACACGAGTGTTGGAAGTGGCACATATAGTTCTTTCAAAAAAATGAGTTGGTCCCCAAGTTTGGTGACTTTATGATTAACTCTATAATGAGTGATCTTTCTTGGCAAGTTAGGTGTGACTTTGACTCCCACTTGACTATTAAGTACAAAATTGGCATATTTCGCTTTGCTCCAAAAGCTACACCAAATATTGTATTTAGTGTCACTTACTATTTGGAGTTACACAATACTATATCTTTTTTATTATTAATGTAAAATTTTACCAAGTAAAGATGTTAATGTTCTATAATGTCCAAACAACCAATTTTACCTTTGTTAGCAAAAAAAAGAAAGATAATAAATGAATAGTTATAGCATTGCGTAATAGTAAGTGGCTCTAAATACAATATTTAATGTAGTGCTCGCACCTATAGCATCCTACCTAGGCAGTTCCAAACTAAGACTCAAATATTTAACTCATTTCCACAAACTAACTTCAAAATTTTTGGAAATCCATATTTTTCAAACTTTAAATTGCTACATTTAATTTTTTTCAAAAAACAAAATTTATGTAGAATCTTGGAATTCTATGAAATAATATAATTTCTATTGGAGTGCCTAGGTAGGATGGTATTGTACTTATATCACCTTCAAAACTTAGCTTTCCCTCCATGAAAAGAATTAAGTGACTCACAAATGCCGCTAACATCCCAAAAACCAACACTAGCTCCCTACAACTCCATCACAAAATGCCACACCAAAAGTATCAAACATAAGACTACGGTTGTTCAAGCTCCAAAAAGATGGAAATCTTCTTCTCTTGAAGCCCAAGTATGTCCTCAAAATGATCAACTGCCTTTCTCTACCAAATAAATAAATAAATAAATAAATAAAAATATACATATACATATACACAACCTCACCCTTATGCGTCCTCATTGGGGGCCATGAGCCCTAACCACCAAGCCAAGGCCCGTGGTCATATACACACATATATATATGGCACAAATTGAAAATGCAATTGCCTTTCTCTACCATATTATATCAACACTATAATGGCGGATCAACCTCTCATAGTTGCATGCCAAAACATGTCTCGTCCGCCCATTGGTCACTTGCAACTCCTTCATGCAATCCCGCACAAAGATAGAGGAATTTGTAACCACATGCGCCACAACACCAATTTGGTCTCTTGCGGGACATGCTACACTTTCAAAGCCTAGAACTCTTGATCAAAAGTGTCAACAATCATCTCCATGTGTGCCATGGACGCTTGAGTATTGGCCATGCTCGAACACCAAGGGTAAAACAAAACTTTATAGTTGATTGTTTTTCACTTTGTCCTAGGTTGCCATTTGAACACGTTGCACAATGTAGGACCACACTTTGGTCGAGTACCAAAAAACACTAAGTTTGTGCCACCTTTCATGTGACCTTAGTTGCGAGGAGTGGTTGTCACGTAGTTGATTTGTGACATCTATTTCCTTAGATGAACTCCTCCGAGCATCTCCATTTGTCACTGAACCGTTATACTGCAAATAATACCATGCCCACACCAGTGGGAGAGTTTCCATCTTGAGAGGAGTTCTTGTCTTGTGTGTACTAGCGAGATTGTAGTACAATGCATCCAATGAGGTTACTATGAATAGGAGAAAAGTTCCTTAATGCTGCAATAAATTTTGACAAGAGAGATGCACTTTCTCTCACAAGAGGAACTCCTCCTTCTGTCCAGGACCAATCCATGAATAGAGTGAATCCGAGATAGAGTGAAGCCCTTTACCTAGCCTACATGAAGGTAGTGGAGGCCGCTATGAGGTGGCGCCACTAATGACACCTAAAATTGTCACTCCGTGGGCCTGGACACTCCTACACCATGGGAAACAGTTCAAGGTAGTAAAGTGTAAACAATTGGAGGTGTTTATGGGTTGCCATTGAAATTGCTATAGACTTGCCATTGAAATTGGCAAGTGATCGACTATCCCGATCTCTAGGGATAAAAGAGTATGTCAATTTTGTTACGAACATGCATTGGAAAATGAGGTACACTATGTGTTGGAGTACACCCTCTACAACTCCACTAGAAATAAGTTCCCTTCCCTATTTCAGAATGTAGTACGAGGTAGTCTCAAGTCTTTCTTCCATTGGACCATTATCTTGAGTACTTCTAGTCCCATAAGCTTTATGGTTGTCTGGAATTTACAATCAATCTTTTTTCATTGCAAAAGATTAAACTACACGGCTATGATAGAGGCTCCACAATGAGGAAACAACCTGGAAACAACTCAATGCTTAGCAATAGATGTGCAAGCCCAACAAAACATTATGAGGTGAGATGTGTTTCCTTTCTGCTCTATGCCATGCAAACCACCAAGTCGAAGATGGGGGGCCTTCACACATATGCCACTTCAACTTTGCTTTTGCATTGTATCATGTAATCGATGTTTGGGGGCCAATTACTGGCTGCAATGTGGGATCGGCTCTTGCCGAGTTGCATAGCAACTCGGCGAAAAATTGGTCCCATGTTACAGCCAGTGATTGGTTCCCAATCGCCAATTACCAGGCAAAATTGGGTTTTAGAACCTTATTGCTCCCACAACGACCAATTCAACATGTTAGAAAGGAGGATGAATAAATATGACTTAGAATCTTTCTCTAAACGGACCACTAAGAAATTGACACGTCAACAACATGGCTCCAAAATTTGAATATGAACAATTTGCTCCCATCAACATGCTCTCTCGTTGACCACTTACATACTGCAAGTTTATACGATACGAACTCTCTGGTGAGTAAAAGGAACACATAAAAGAACCAAAGATGGACTCGATCACCATGGCGCTCATGATTATGGAGTTGCTATCCTTGAACATCCTAGATGGCATGTTTATTGCTTCATTATTGCTAGGCCTCTTCACGGTCTCCATTGCCCATATCAATAATGGGGGAGAACCGGCAGTTAGTAACAAATGAACCGGTTGAGTTTGGGAAATAACCGGTTGAAGTTCAAGACTACATGAAAATTACCGATCATTTTAGAGGAATTTATAGAAGAATATATCCCCAATTTAATAAAGGAAAACTGGAGGATGCGAACATGTAACCGGCTGGACTTGCAAACACTAGGATCTCAACCGATTATGCCCAAAATTTCCCCGATCATTGGCCCATATCCCTCTTACTATGGGCTCATGAAAGAGGCTAACTAGGATTCCACACAACTGAATCCAAAGAGGATCACTACACTAAATATTGTATTTAGTGGCACTTACTATTTGGAGTTATGCAATACTATAACTATAGTAATCTCCCGCTTACCTACGCATCTCGGTTAAGTGCGCAATTTTTTTTGACAAAGATTAGGGTTCATACTTTATTGTTTGAACATGTCATGCAGAGTCATTTGCCACGAATGTATGAATTTTTTACACTCGACATTCAATGTCAGTTTGTTAACGTTTTGTTGAAACATCTCAAACAATCGTCGTAGTTCATCGTAAATCTGTCTAGCTTCCGTTTGAGCATCGGAGCAAAGCAATTGGTTGTCGATGTCAAGGATAGTGCTCTGTAGAGCTTCAAAACCTTTGAAATCGGTAGCACTTTCAAATTCGACAAAATGCCTCAATAGGGCTAGATTTTGTCATCGATAGGTGGTTCTTCTTCAATTCGCATCTCTTCCATAACTTCATCAACGTCCTCCAACATAACAACACAATATTTTTCATTGCTTGCATCATCGATATTTAACAAACCCCTCATTTCTTTTGGTTCAATGCAAATCTGCAAAGTACGCACTAACGGCTCCGGTTCAAAGTGCGTACTTAAGCGGGAAATTACTGTATCTAATGTATATCTCATTTTTGGGGGTCAACAAAATTGGTTGTTTGTACATTATAAAACATCAACATATATATTTGATCTATTTTTACTTTAAAATAGAGAGCTATCACATTTCGTAACTCCAATTAGTAAGTGACACTACATTCAATATTTAGTGTCATCAACATAACTTGAAAAAACCTTTAAGAAAAAAAGGAAGACCCCACTTTGACAATGAATAAGATCTCACATGAACTCCAAAATTCACAAGGAAATTGGGTTACGGGCTTGATTTAGATTACCCAACCATCTTGTACTAATCACATGTTCCAAACCGTATGAGAAATGGAACCACTTAAGCCCCGTCTTAGGTCTACCTTAGGGTTTGAGACTCCCACCATTTAATTTACAAGACCTAGCTAGAACCTCCACCCAAAAAGCTCCATTGACACCAAATGTCATCTACTTTATACTTTTAAGTCCACAACATTCGGGGTGTCGGACTCCCAAATGTCCTTTCCCGACGAGGACGAACATCGGGAACTCCGCCACCAAAAATCTCTTGGGGCACGGTGGGCATGAAAAAGGGCCTCCGTCCCCGACCCATCCCGAAAAGGTGCGACCAAAGCACACGGCCACACTTGCTAGCCTATCTATCCATCCCCCTTCGGTTGGTTTTTTAATCCGGCTACGCACCGGTCGTTTGCGAATCTAAAATTTATGGGCTCGAATATTCCATGATGATTCCGTGGTTTTGTGGACGAACTAGTGAGAAATATGGATGAGATTGCCAACTTTTGGATAATTGTGTATGTATTTGGATAAGCATTTGTATGATCATAATACAGTCTACCCTCTATAAATGTTAACCCTCGGGAGTGGATCAAAGTTAACATTTATAGAGGTGTTAACAGTTAACAATTATAAAATTACTTTTTTGAGCAATATACAAATCTTAACATTTATAAATATAAGCAATTGTGAAGAGTCCTTGTGAGAGAATACCATTCATAAAATTGCAAACCCAATCAAAACTTTATTCAATATCAAGTTTACAAATCACGGGTGAAGTATGAATCAATGGTTCTTTGGTGAGATTCATCTGCATGCACAACTTGCAAATATTTCTCAATCTGCACCAACAAACCCACATACTTGGACACATCACATGAACGTGATTCCATGTACCTTTTATCATCCATATTATGGTTGTATTTCATTCGTTAACATTTATAGAGTCAAATTTACAAAGAAGGGAGTACCATTTTGTTAACAGTTAACACATTTAACATTTATAGTGTGCAATATGTGGGGAGTAGAAGAAAGTTAACATTTAGAGTGGGTTAACACTTATAGGTGTAACATTTATAGAGGGTGGACTGTATGTGGCTTTTGTTACTCAACTACACAAAATATGATATTTAGTGTTTGATTATATTTAGTGTTGTTACCACTCTACCATGCTCAACACTAATTTTCAATTCTTTGACAATTAGTGTTAGACATAAATGTGCCGCTACTTTCCCTACTGCCACTTCTCTTATTATATCCCTTTTTTCATATCCTTACTAATACCAAATTCAAACATGTAACTTCCACATATTACCATAGTTGATATTTAGTGTTTGAATTTACATTTTTGTTACTTACTTTCATAGGATTATTGATATTTAGTGTATGCGTTTGTATTTAGTGTATCAAATACTAAATATCATTTTTTTTTTTGTAGTTATAGCCAATGCTCCTCCCTTCAAATCTTGAGATATAAAATTGCTAATACTCTTGCTATGTAAAGTAAATTTCTCCTCTAAATGCTTGCTTTGAAGGGTTCACTCTTCAAGGTTATAGGGTGTTGATTGAAGTTTGAGACGACTAAAGGTGGAAAAAACTTTTATTGCTCAAATGATTAGAGTCAAATGGAACTACAATTTACAAGATCAAGTGAAAATATGAAGCATGGTGGAGAGAGCTCTATGGGTTTGAAACTTTACTCCAAATTTTGATTTTTAACCATGGCTCACCTCTTGTTGTGTGCCTCTTAGGGTGCCCTTAAGAGTTGTAAATCATTGTTCGATTAGTGGAACTAGAATTTACAAGATTAAGGGAACTCTTTAAGCATGGTGGAATGTCCCATTGTTTTGAAACTTTGAACCAAAATTTGATTTGTCAACTTGGCTCATCTCCTCTTATGTGCCTCTTAGTGTACCCTTAAGAGTTGTGAATTGTATTTCTATTAATGAAACTACAATTTACAAGATTAGGTGAAAACTTGGAAGCATGCTGGATAGTCCCATTGGTTTGAAACTTTGAACCAATTTTGAAGATTCACCATGGCTTACCTCCTGTTATGTGCCTCTTAGGTGCCTTTATGATAAATTGTCATTATGTTAACGGAACTGCAATTTATAAGAATCAAGGAAACATGGGAAGCTCGGTAAAAAGTTCCATTGTTTTGATATTTTGAACCAAAATTTGATTTTTTGACGTGGCTCGACTCCTCTTATGTGCCTCTTAGGTAACCCTTAAGAGTTGTAAATTTAAGTTCCATTCACAGAACCACAACTTTCAAGATTAAGGGAAAACTGGGAAGCATACTGAAATATCTAGTTGTTTTGAAATTTTGAACCAAATTTTGGTTTTTCGACATGGCTCATGTTATGTTGTGTGCCTCTTAAGGTCCTTTTATGGTTTTAAATTTTTGTTCCATCAATGAAACTAAAATTTACAGCTCTTAAGGGAACCCTAAAAGCATGGTGGAATGTCTCGTTGTTTTGAAACTTTGAACCAAAATTTGGTTTTTTGACTTAATCACCTCCTCTTGTGTGCCTCTTAGGGCACCCTTAAGAGCTGTAAATTGTAGTTTTATTAACAGAACTACAATTTACAAGATTGAGGGAAAACATGGAAGCATGGTGAAAAATCTTGTTGTTTTGAAACTTTGAACAGAAAAATTGATTTTATGACATGGTTCACCTTCTCTTGTGTGTGTCTAGAGTGACCAAGACTATAAATTACAAGACTGAAGGTACCTTCGAGAGCATGCTTAAAAATCGTGATCTTGGAAAATTTGAAACCAAAATTTAATATTTCAGCATGGCCCCGTTTTTCATGTGTGTCATAGTTTATTTCTAGGACTTGTAAATTTTATCTTTGGAAAGAGAAGATATAATTTACAAGATCTAAGGCGATCTTGAAAGTGTACTAGAATGTTCCATTTTTGCAAATACAATATCTTTGATGCAAATACAATACCTTTGGATAATGATGTGTTTCCCTTAAGATATTTGAAGAGAGATGTTGAAGCTTGAAGGCAATCCAATTCATCGCTTCTTCACCAAACTTGTGTGTTTGGATAGAGTGGTAGGCTTGATTATTTCATGTAGATTTGACAATTTTTTTAGATGCAAGAAAGAGAGCATGCTACATCATAGAGGAATTGTAGAAGGATAAATAACTGATTTTTCTTCTTCTAGAAAATAGTAGAAAATGACAAGAATAATAATAATTATTATGTAAAAAGAATGTGCAAATAGCAAATTGTCACATAGTGAACCCCAACGTGAACATTTGTATTAGTTAGATGATGATCAAGTGAATAGATGCAGAACAATTGTGTCCCAACCAAGCATTTATGTGAAAGACAATGAGGACAAAGTGAGCTATACAACCCAAGATTCATCGAGCACATAAGAATCTCACGATTTGCAGAGCTGCAATAAGGTGCATCACTTTTCATAATTGCACAACCATTACTCTTTATTCCCAAAAGTTGTATTTCACTCGAAGTTATTGTGGAATACTGGTCAGATATTGCAATTGATTATATCCCACTTTGTTTGAATTTTCTTTTGTGTATCTCACTCACCATGATGCTTCCATTCTTTTATTTGCCTTTCAGAAGAAACCAATGAGAATTTCTCTAGGTTTCCTAAGATTTTGTATTGCAAAAATATGGTGGGATTTCAACGAGTTGCCATTGTGTTTTTCACTTAATACATTTTTAACGGTACACACTAAACTTTACATTATTTCCCGTTCTAATCCCTCCCTCTTTATTGTGTTGCAATATTCAATTGGATTTTGTCATCCCCCACTTAATGTTAGTTAAGGTTATTAGAATCGATGTATTCTACATCATGTTGGTTTTCCATTCAAATTCCAAGTCTGAATTTGTTTTCAAAAAAGTTGTGCAATATCCAAGGTGGATGTTGAGGCCTTGGACAAATACCTCAATCTTACATCAACAAGCATGCAATTCATGAACATAAAAATGCCATGGAGAGGTGGTAGAGAGAAGGATTCCAAATTGATGGAAATCTTAATTGAGGCTTTAACAATTTATGCATTTGTCATCCTTGATGCTTACACATGTTTAGATATCAATGTGGTTTCTTCATGGTTCATATAGATTTATTGACCTTCTCAACGTTTAATTTTCATGGTCTTGATGTTCAAGATAAACTACTTTAGGAGACAATAGATAGTTGACAATGTCATCCACTCTATGTTTGATTGGATTGCATATGACTGGATATGATTGAATATGACATTATATCCGATCCAAATTTAAACTGCATTGGATTTTCCATTCTATATGCATGCAATTGTATTTTATAGTTCCATAGGAACCAAATTTTCTCAACTAGGTGCGGACTATATAAATATCAACACTTTGGCAACTTTTAAATTTTTTCAAAATGTCTTTTATTTTTCTCAAATGCGTCACACATGGCCGTCATATTATTTTCCATGATTTTTGAAGTGATTTTGTAAAATTTACATAGAAAAAATTGAAAGTCACTCTCAAATCAGAGGGTACACTTATCAACATTTTGGTAGATTTCAAGTTTTCTCATAAATTCCTTTATTTTTCTCAATTGCGTTAGAAATGGCTCTCGCAGTGTTTCCCAAGGCTTTCGAAGTGATTTTGAAAAATCTCCAAAAAATTGAAATTTGTACCCTTGGATATGAGAGTACAAATATCAACATTTTGTAGCTTTTAAAATTTCTCCAAATTTTCTTTTATGTTTCTCAAAATGCTTTACAAATGGCCCTTGTAGCATTTTCTAGGGGTTTTGAAGTAATTTTCAAAAACCTCCAAAAAAAAATTGAAATTTGTACCCTTGGATCCAAGGGCATTAATATCAACATTATGGTGACTTTTAGTTTTCTTCTCGTAATTATTTTTCCCTCAAATGCTTTACAAAGAGCTTTTGAATTATTTATGAGTGTTTTGAAGTGCCCTTGACAATTCTCCAAGAAGTGTAAATTTGTATTCATGTTGCCAAAGATACAAATATCAAAAATTTTGTGACTCTAGAGTTGGCTCAAACTCTCTCACTGCTCACAAGTTACTGCTCATCGGTCACAGGATAACACTCCCCACTTTACCATAGTAAAGGACTCCCTCTCTGTGGTCCACTCTCTAGTAGAATCACTTTAAGTTGTGGATCCCATGATCAAAACTAACATCTTACATTACACAAGGCTCTACATAAAAAAAGTTGAAGATTTTATTTGATCAAAGCTTGAGAGATATTGATAGTGATTCATTGATGAAGGTGTTGAACTCTCCCCTCTGAGTTGCATATTTCAAGTGGCAATAAAGTTGAAAGTGGAAAGAGAATCCATACATCAATGATAATGAAAACATGCGAACATCTTCTTCTTTTTAAATGAATAAATAAATAAAATCACATCTAGCTTGTTTAGAGGTGTCTATAATGGGAACATGTGGTTTTGCTCTTATTGAAGTGAAGTTCTAGTGTTGATGGATAGAACAATGTACAACCAATTCCCTCATGATGTCGAGTCCAATCTTTCTCTCAACGTTAACCTCTCTTTAATCAAGCTAATTACACAACGTGATGAGTATGATCAATAGTTGGAGTTTTCATCAACAACGCAAATGTTATTACTTATTGCTAAATTCCACATATGTATAAGTTAATGGCAAGCCTTTCATGTCACCTTGTTTTACTCCATTATATTTACTTGACAACTCTAGATACATTCAAACCAAGTCAAGGGGTTCACATTATAGTGTGGACCCATATTGATTTTATTGCCCTCTACCTATACATGGATTTAATTGCTTATCCAAAGCTCGGTGTAAGGGAGTGTAATAAAGTTTTCAAGAAAGACCAACCAAAATAAGGCAAGTGATGTTTTAGAAGTAATAATCATTTTATGGCCATAGGAAATTGAACTTCAAAGTTTCAAACTTGTGTTGGGACATTCTCCATTATAGAATGCACCAATGCCATTGCAATGCGTTGGTTCTAGTATAATCCACATACAAAAAGCATCTTTAACTCATGCTCTTGAAAGCTATTCACATGTGAATGGACATCTAGGTGGCGAGAGGCAATTGTTGCATACAAATGTATCTCTCATCCATTCATGTTAAAAACATATCCATTGTAGATTTCTGTGGTTGGTTCATCTCAATTATGTCCTTCATGACTAATTTGGCAGCTCTGAAGATAACTATGGCATCAATTGAACTAAAAACAAAACAAACAAAAAAACAAATACCATGCTACATATTATTCCTTGGCATTTTTTTGTTGGATGAATGAGAGGTATCCTCAAATGCGATAACTCTCACTTGCCCTCTCAAGTCTATACCCACACATGCTATCTTTTCATTTATTTTCTATAGCAAGATTATTTTTGTGTAATGCTTGGCTTGGGCTTCTAAGATTCACATGACTTGAGGTAAGCATGCCTAATTCAATTACATATCTTTAACGGAAAATCAAGTTATATGTGAATGGCGTGTGGTCAGATGTGGATCTAAGAAATGGACAAACATAAAATTATGTGTGTAAAAGAAAGTGGACTACATGGTCAACATTTGTTAATAATTCCAAGCTCAAGTATCAACACAATTGAAGTTACCTATGTGATCATAGTAAGATAAAAGAGAAACTTCAGTTTGACAATGAATATACGGTTCTCATTGAGCTCCCAATCTTTTTAGGAAAATAAGTACAACCTCAATTTGGATTTGCATGGGATTTGCCAGTCATGTTGTAATAATCACGTGTTTGATATCCTTGGGAAAGTGCACTAATTTGAAGAAGAAGGAAAGGAGTGCGTTCTTTAGGCTCACTAATCTTATTAGGGTGGATAAACATACGGCCTCATATGGTTCGTCATCTTTGAGAGCCTCCTAGATGGATGCAACAATCAATTGAGTATCTCAAAATCTCAAGCAACGAGCGAGAGAGAGAGAGAAAGAGAGTATTTTTAGTTGTTTTTGACACTGAAATTAGTTTTAAAAATCTTGAATTAGTCTAGTCCAAGTCATTTGAGATGAATTAGCCACAAAACTACTGAAAGTCGAGTTTTAATGTTGGATGGATGAGAGATAATCTCGTACACGATAAATACCCTCTCCCTCTCTCCCAAAGACACCCAATGTCGCCAACTCATCTCTAGCTTTCAAGCATTGTGTCCACCTAAAAGGCAACCAAATTAGTCCACATTTGAAAGAGGGAAAACAATGGGTTGTTGCGTACTACACGAACAATAATAACAAGCCACCACCACATGGTGGGGTGTCGTTCCACTTTTGCCTAGCTCGCTTCTAGAACCTAGAACGATAAGTTTGGTCCAACACACAAACTTGAAACACCCGAAGAAGGAAAGGAAAGGTGGGTGGATTCCGTTCACTCGCACGGAAACGGGTCCCCCGAAATCTACCCCACGGGTACATTCCAAAGACTTTACCGCCCGAGTTTCTTAGTCCGCCCCGAGAATTGTCAATGAGGTTGCCTCCGACTTGCCCCACACACCACCACGACTCGCCTTCGCTTGGCCTCCCGGAGGCAATTCCGAGGCGTTACCGATCGATCAAGGGCGTCGTGTGCCTTGGTTCTTCCTCCCACTCTAGATTCACCATGCACATTCCCCCCCCCCCCCCCCCCCCCCCGCCCTCCGATTGGTTGCATATTGGGGGGGGGGGGGTTGAATAATGTTCCTTGGGCACGGGGCCCCACTTCCAACCCCACGGCACGATCATTTTGCCTTGACCCCAACAATCCAAAAAGCCCTTTCTCTCCCCCATCGTGGCAACAAGCCCTCCCCACGACCTAATTGGTGACTCATGATTCCCTTTTCATTTCCCGTTCCCTTCTCTTTCGTTTCTTCCCTCGGCCTTGAATCCAACCCTTCCTTTCGTTGACCGTTCACTTAAACACCTAGTAGGAAACTCACCAACGCATCAACGAATCATTCAGTTATTTGTCCACAACTTGTCGACTAGATAGTTTGTGAGAGCCGCCTCGTGCTGTCGAAGACTGCTAAGCATCCTCAAATATAAATATGTATATATTCTATGTTTCTTTAAGAAAGGATTGGGGTGCCTAATTCTGTGATTGATCTTCAACATACACTTTTAATTGAATGGTGTATGGTTGGGTGTGAACCTAAGAACTCGTACCAAAAAACATGTGTTAAAATGAGATGTGAATACATGTTGAAAATTTGTCAACCACTTCTAGGTGCAATAGTAAACATAATTGAGGAAACCTTTATTCCAATCGTAACCTATAACCTATATACGAGTTCACTAACTTAGAGAATCTTCGATTTGACAATGACTAGGAATTTCATGTGGACTTTGAAATTTGAGAATACAACCTCTATAGACCCAACGTGTGCAACCAAAACAATTTTGTTCAAAAAGATTGTAACTCTGGTTGTTTATAGTTTGTTTTTCTCAAATGTTCTTTTCAAGGATTTTTTCACTTAGGTAGAGGGTTGAGCACTTGATCTAATATTTAATGACTAGCATTTTGTACTAAAATATTTAAGTTTTTTAATTTAAGTGTATTTTTCGTATAAGGAAACAACTAGGTTATTCATACGACAATTTTGGCCCATTCTCCACCATCTTATGCAACATATAATTTTTAGCCACTCGAAGTATTCTCAAGAAAACTCAGTTGGTTTTTCTTACAATGTTTTTCTAAAGGAAAATGCTTCTAAATCAGTTTCATGAAAATCAATCGCAATACAACAAACTCTAACTGTGTGCACGTAGTCTGAAATTCACACTTTACAACTTTATGATTTATTTTGTGTGTTGAAGATAATAGAAATGCACATCATATATGGTATATGCACCCCAAAACCAACATTAACCTATAAACCAATATTATGCACCACAATCATACATTTGGGTGTCTGAAAAGTATGATAAATGTACAAAAGTGTTGGTTTTGGGCATGCTTTGACCTTTTGGTTTTGTCACGGGGAGGTCACTCCATTGTAAAGTTGAACAACCACGTGCGAACACTTCACATGTAAAAAATCCTACTTTTTACATAAAGCATCACCAAAATGAGTCAAACTTTTATCAATTATTTTTCATGTAATATAAGGGTAGCAAACTTTGTTCACACGTGGTGTTCAACTTGACAATGAAGTGACCTCCTCGTGGGTTTTGTGTCCACGGCTTCAACCTTTTGCGATCTTGTTGAAACTAAGAAGCATGTTTTGGGCTATCCCTCCCCAAGACGTAGGCAAGTGAACTTGCTTATCACCTCCAAAAGCTTGATCACGAAGCTTCTTTCATGGTCATCCTCCTCTCTACATCATGAAGTGCACACCTCTCGAGAGATATTTGATAGTTTCATCACATCGAGGTCATATCGTGCCTTGCAACACTTCACCATCCCATGATAATTTTAGTCAATATCATCAAATTACTCATCAAAATTGATGATATTCCCGATTATGCTCAAACATTCAACCAATCCAACGTCTTATTCAATATGTGGAGAATCGAATGTATTTCTAACGGTGCGGATGATAATCTTTTGATGTTGCCTCGCAATTTCTATTTTTGAATGGTTCCCAAGCAACCTATGTAGATGTTATTCTATAACAAATCTTAGAACTTACTCTACTTCTCATGTCCTTGTAGGCATTGAACCTCTAAGTACTGAAGCAATTTTTAGCTTTCATACTATAGATTATTGATTTATTTTTAAACAGAAATCTTGGATTCAAAAGACATTTCACCTTACTTCATGCAACTAAATGATTTTTTGAAATTAAAACTACATCTATATGATTATAATGTTGAAATATTCATTATGACCTTCATAAGTTGGGCTATAAAAATTTGACAAAAATAAGAAGAGAAGAGCTAATGACATGACATAGTCGAGGATTTCAAAGTCATCGTGAACCTATGTGTATTCAGGCTTTAAAATTTCCTTAAAAAAAAAAATCAAATCAAATGTGAGAATTTTAACCAAAAACTCGATACACTGATAATTTGTTATCATGCAATCATGGTAACACTATAGACCTTCTTATTACTACGTGCGATTTGGTTGCCACATATTAGGGAGGTTTGAGTCTATTTGACTATAATGTGGTTCGGTGTGACTCCAAGGACAAATTTAAGAATGACATGTGTAGACTACATGCTTGTATTAAGATAGCTATTCTATGCTCAAGAGTCAACCTAATTGGAGGGACTTGTATGACCATTTGATGAGCACAAGAATCCTCATTTGGGTAATGAATGAGATATTATTTATCATATGAGCTTCAACTCTTATGAGGAAAGTAACTAAGGCCCCAATTTGGATTTGTTAAGCATCTCATACTAAGTTAATTGCATGTTTTCATGTCGTTGGGAGAAAGTGGACTAGTTGGAAAAAGCAACTAACCATTTAAGACCCACCTTACCTTAGTGTACACCAATTGGGGACCAAAAGAACATGCTTGACTTACACCATGTCTTCTTGGCACGATATCCCTAGCTAGGCTATTTTTTATATCCTGTAATGACTCACTCGACATGAATCACAATTGCCATCAATGCCCACAAATACAAAAATAGCTTTTCTAGGTACACATGTTGGTTGCATAGTTCCTCTTCCTCCGTACATGTCCAACCATTATGTACCTTATCGGTACATGTTAGAGCCGCCGCTTTTGGACCGTTGCATGTTTGTGAACGATAACAATATCTTACGATTTAGGAGGGGTAATGTTTGCATTGAAGAGAGTCTCTTACAAATCACGTCAAGATTATATCCACACACACGTTGCAATTGAATTCAACATCTTGACATGGAAGGGAAAATAAATAAATATTATTTTTATTTTTCTTGTATAAGAATGTGATAGCAAATACTCCCTCTGTCCCAAAAGGATTGTCCCATAATGATTGTCTTACTTTCCAGATTTTTTTTTGTCCCAAAATGATTGTCCAGTTTATCTGCCCGGCTAGAAATTTGAGGCTCAAGTCAAATATTTTCGTCCCAAACTTTCTATAGCAAGAAGAATCTTTCGACACCGCAACTTCCGGGGGCGATTTAGAGTAGTTGTTGTTTTATTTATTTTAAGACTCATACTTACAGCTACTCGGTCAATGATCAACGGGCCTTAATCTCGCCAAAGTTAGAAACATAGACAATCATTATGGGACGGAGGGAGTACTCGTCAATAATTTATAGTAAGGATTGATTTCATGAAGTTGTGTCCTAAGGCTTGCAAACCAACTTATTTACAACATAACTTGAAAACCACTTGAAGCAAACGTAGAAAATTAAAAGTAAAAAATATATTAAATTAAATTAAATTAAATTAAAAATTCTATCCTTAATCGAAGAAACATGCCAAGAAATAATTGAGCTGTTCTACTAACATGTATAGTTCTTGAGAAATAACTAACGGTATAGTTACCAAAAAAACATCTTTTTCATTTTCTTTTCTCTAAGGCCATATTGGGGCTTACTTGATGTTTGGATATTAGGAAAACTTGGATCCTCCAAGTAGGTTTTAGAGGTGAAAACGAAATTACTTGCAAAGTATATGAACGTTACAAATTTCTATACGTAAGTTGAGCAACCTAGATCATAGAATTTCTTTAAGACTTTGAGTAACAATAAGGTGACATCAATTTAGGCCTAATGAAGGAGGTCGATGTCATCTCAAGCCACATAGAGGAGGACCTATATAGTGTTGAGTTCATTGACCTAAGCTTGGGATGAGGCCCAAATCCATAAATCCCCTCTTCTTGACCTACAACTTAACGTTCCTTGAGTTTTGGGTCATTTTGACATTTGTCTATATGTATAATACGTTCACATGATAGATGATTCTAATTTTGGGATTCAAAGGATATTCCCCTAGAACTCATGGTGTCGAGCCTTCTTTTTGCCTCTTCACAAATAACTTTGTTAAACAGTTTTTTTTCATAAGGAAATCAAGCGTACATTTGTTTAAATGTGTGGCTCTAGAAGGTGCACTATATGATAACTCCCATCACAATTAGCTCACATATTTTAAGTGTGGAGAATACACTAGTAAAAAATGTTGTCTTAAACAACATGGTTCCAAACCGCGCAATATGAACCACTTGAGATGAAGGGGCATTTCTAGGAGGGCTATGAAGAAATGCGCATACTCGTGGGTCATTTTTCATATTTGTAAATACCTAGTATAATCTCAAAATTGACTTTACATGTTCTCAATATACCTTATATATATATAACATTTTATTATTTGAAACATAGATAAGATGTTGTCTATCACCACACTACCATTTCAAAGTAGAATCCAATACCCCTTCTCCCCCCTCCCCCCTCCCCTCCCAAGGATTTCAATCAGATGCTTGTCAAAACGACATGTGCTCACACTCAATATTACTCTATATTAAATTTCATGCCATAGATGTACCAACAAAGTCAAAATAAATTGATCAATCTTTGTGTAGCATCTTCTAATGCTTACAAATGCAAGGAAACCTAAGAGAACACAACAAATAAGAAAACTATTTACCAAACAATAAGATAGGACCTTGACCCTGGGCAAGTTCATCCCAACCAACATCTAATGATGCATATTAAACCCAACAAGAAGTTGTACTTAGCACGCTGCTACTACTTCTCAAGTTTGTATCAACAATAGAGGATACAACATTCAAAACATTGCATCCATCCACTCCTAAACATTAGTTCTAAGAAAGGGTTCAAGAAACATGCAATCTTTGATGATCATAATTTAACAATGAGTCATTGAGTCCAACACAAGACAATACTATTTGCAAATATCAACTTAGACTAAAGATTCTTCCCAACACTAGGAACACAATGGTCAAAATGGTTGGTCAAAAGTTGTAGGGAGAGAAAGAAAAAGTTTAGTGCTCATGACACATGCCAACTCTCACATAAAGCCTTACCATGTAGGACTCCATGTAAGTTTTTTCATTCCTTCAAATTTCCTTAGGTCCCTTAGGTCCTCGAGGTCTGGTATAAAGTGAAGTGAGATGATTTTGGCAAATGAAATTTTTAGATTTCATTGGTCATAGGTGCTAGTGTAAAGCTATGGGGTATACACTTATTTTCCTAATTAGTGTGGGTAACCATTCCGAGTTATGTGTTGCAACAACTCTTTACCGACATTACCATTTTTACCAACTAAGTTACATCATATTCTTCAGTGTGCATAGTGAGTACTAATGTTATTTGAGTAAATAATGATACTCTTAGTAAAAAAAATATCACAACACGTACTCTGAATGGTCACCCACACTAATTAGACAAAATAGTGCAGTGCCCTCATAATATTTTCCCACTTAAAAAAATTGAGACCAAAAACCCTTTAAATAAGTACACCATGCAAGAGGTGAGAACATTTTGATTCATACAAACATGAATGATCAAAACTAACATGTAAAGGGCATGTGAAGGACTTACTTATACTTACCGTAGCTCTCTAGCATATTGGGCACCTTTCTGCCTAATAATTAATTAAAGTGAAAAAAGAAGTTAAGCAACCCATAAAATAATATTGTAAAATTGGGCAAATTAATTTAAAATAAGTTAGACATACATTCCCGTTTTTTATTTTTTATTTAAATTTTTTTATGGTAGTGTGTTAGCATGACTTGTGGAGCAAATCCATGCTTGTATTGTTTTTAGACTGTGAGCGGGATTGATGCCACGTGAAGACATACAGTTGAAGTTATTTAATGCTCCTTTGTTGGATTCTAGTGAACGTCACTTGCATTATTATGATTTTAGGCACTCTTTGAATGTTAGTTCTTATTTTTAGACACTCAACAAAATCAATTTCCCATCAATTTACGCACCTTGAAAATTAATTATTTCATGCCCAAGCTGCTAGAACTACGGTATCTCCCCTTCATCCATGATGGAGGAGTTTACGTAGATGCCATGAACCCTAACCCCATAATCCACATTCACATACACACAACTATATAACATGAAATGGGTGGGTGGATGGATGGATGGATGAACGAATATGTGGAAGGCTAGGCTTCGAGAACCTATGACGTTTTTGTTGCCTTTGGGCTCCCAGGAGGACTTAGGGTTGACAACTAGAGGGGGTAATTTTGGGGGCCTTTTGGGCGAGGCTTTTATTTTAGGCACTCTTTGAATGTTAGTTCTTATTTTAAAACACTCAACAAAATCAATTTCCCATAAATTTACGCACCTTTAAAATGAATTATTTCGTGTCCAAGCTACTACAATATCTCCATGATGGAAGAGTAAATGAACGCCACGAATGCTAACCCCATAATCCACATTCACATACACACAACCATATAACATGAAATGGGTGGGTGGATGGATGAATGAATGTGGAAGGCTAGGCTTCGAGAACCTATGACATTTTTGTTGCCTTCGGGCTCCCGGGAGGACTTAGGGTTGACAACTAGAGGGGGTACTTTTGGGGGCCTTTTGGGTGAGGCTTTTATGTCGGAGGAAGCACAAGGCGTGATGTGAAAGGGGTAACCAAGGTACAAGGATACTTGGCCTCGGCCACCCCGTCCCATGATGGCTTGCACCACCCCTCCCCTTGCTCGGCCAATCCCCACGCAATGTGCATTCCATTGGTCCCTCCTCCAACCGACTTTGGTAGGATTGGTCGGCCCGACCATTCCATCCCTTTTATTGATCTTTCTACTAGAGGCCTTTACCAAATACACGAAAGGTGGAAATGATTTAGGGAGAGGCATTGGAATGGAGTAGGTTTAAGGAAGGTTGCTTTGAACCAACATGAAGTGATGTTTCATTCATGTGGAGTTATGGGGGTGTGTACAAGGTATTTAGAAAAAATAGTTTGTAATATCTATGAGGGTGGAGTGCAAGAATGATTTTCAGCTAATGAAATGAAACCGATTTTAGCGTCCGGGAAGTCAAAAGGCTCGTGGGATTGAAAGTACATCATGATGTTGTCGAATTGGTTACTGCTCTAGTTCCTGAGTGGTGGAGATGTAGTAGCCTCTGTGAGGTAGAGGCTAATGTCGACTTGATGGTCTAATTGAAAGAAGGATTTGAGACTCCCTAATACTACATTCTCAAGTAGTGGTGGACACCCTCTACTGGGGTTCTACAGGGGACACTCCAACACAAAGCGTGCCTCACTTTCAACTACATTATGAAAGCAAAAGTGGCATCATTTATCGTCTTTAGAGACACGCATAGTCGACCACTATCTAGTTTCAATGTCAAGTCAATGGGAAGCAATGTTTGAAGGTTTGTGAGTTGTGAAATCTTACTTCCGGTGGATACAATGAATTTGACCTTTAAAGCGAGTCTTCCCATGCATTCAATGTTGCATACGCCTTCATCTTCACCACGTCCTCCTTCTTTCGGTTTCATTGCTTTGTTTCTTTATGCCATCCTCTCCTTTACAATAAATGCAATGCGCATTTTTCTCAACATATTTTGTTCCCAAAAAACAAGGTCTCCACACATATTGTGTGAATTTTATTTTTATTTATTTTTATTTTTATTTTGGTGAGGATCAATTGTTGGCATGTAAAACACAATCACCAAAAGCAAAAACCTTGAACTAGGGCCCTCGGGAATGAATAAGAAAGCAAACCAATGACCATAGGCATATGTTTGGGACTCAAACTGGCACTAAGGGATTGTTTACATCATGGACCATGAAGTCGCCCCTTGCTCCTCTAAAATATGTGACTGGTTGTTGAAGTTGTCCTGGGACCATTTCGGTTTAAATCAAGAAAAATAATGTAATAGTGAACATGGAACTTGAGGTCTCCAAAAGGCCTAGTTTCAGACCTACATTATCCAGGGTCATGGTCCTATGAGTTTTGCGGTGGGAGAGGCAAAAGAGGTTCTCTCACTGCAAATGTCATGGGACCATAGAGAAATGTTCAAAATTATTATTATATTTCAAACATTTCCATAGTTATGAGGAAAGAAAGGAAGAAGGGGAGAAAGTTAAACATTAAGAAAATTCCCAAAACTATCATTTTTTTGACATATCTCAAAAAATTAGAACATCCAATTTTTGATGCATGGTCACTTCTAATTAGGGGTTTACACCTAGTCAAGGACCCAACGGCTTTCAAAAATGCATTTTTAGAAATCGGACCATGAAAGTGTGACCATGGAAAAATGCCCTTTGACATGGGGCAACTTCATGGTTCATGATGTAAATCAACCCCTAAGTTTGCTCCTTTAAGCAACCCATATCTCAAACACAACAAATAACGGCAAAGGCCTTCATAAAGCTTTGTTGTGCATTCCCAAATCAAAACAATCATCGTTTTGTATTTTAGATACAAATTTAAGATGAAAAGTCATTGAAAAAGTCGAAGGGAAGAATGTCTTTCTCATGTGTGAAGCCTAAACTCCCACCCCTTAGCGTCGTAGTCCTGGTGAGAGCCTATGGTTCACACTCACTTACCACTGTTCACTGAACCTTGACATGTGTGGAGTTTTCCCCGATGTCACACAAAATCGCCACTTCCATTACATAGCACAAGGTACAAGCATTGAGAAATGTTCTTCCTAATCTAATGCTCGTGCCCACTAAGCTAACCTAAATGATTAAAAACCATAACACTACGAGTTATGGCTCAAAAGCTACCTCAGCCATTGAAACCATTTCCCTAATCTTTACTAAACCCCCACTTAGCCTAGCCTAATTCCCTAATCTAATCCATCAACACCTGCAGCCACCCCTTCAGGTCCCTAAAAGTACCAGCCTCGGACATCAGTCCTGCATGGCCATCTCACAGTCTACGTTGTTTGCCCTCCCGGCAGCCCGTCATTGCCCGTCACTGGGCTTCCGGCCAGGAGATGGCCTCAGAGGCTTCTTAGCCTCCGAATCGCACAACCAGTCGCCCCTGTGTTCCACTATCATCCGGCAATGGGCACCTCCCATACCCATGCCGACAGCAAGGCTTAATTCAGTCTCCCCAGCGCTCAAGTCTTCAATCACACCTGTCTGAACCGGTCTGCGAACTTCCTGGTTGGGAGTCCAGAATTTTTTGCCTTCGAACCCAACACTGAATTAAGGCCCACGATTGAACAATCCTGAGTTCGCCTCGTCAGTAGCAATTCCTGCTACCTCGCAAAAGTATTCATCAGCTCTCAGAATGCTCTCACCCACTGAGTTGTCTACATTGCTATTTTTTCCCCTCGTCGTGTAAGTTGTGCTTAATGCAGCCATCCCGGCCGTCTCCCTTCGGCACTGCCCAACCTTCTTCCCATTTCTCCTGCTTCCCAATTCCCTTGATTCACTATATAAAATCCAGCCCATTCCTGTAGCTTCGTCGTTGGCACCTGCCGCCTCCGTTCGGCATTCGGTGCAGTCGGCATTCAATACATTCGAGAGAGAGTATGATAGCGGCCGCATCGACTAAATTGGTGTTCCCTAGATCCGGGATTCACTAGGTCACATTGACCCCATCCATGAATGAACACTAGCCCATCCCAATTCGAACACTCACCCTAATCTAATTCTAACAACACCCAACTCTCTCCTCACAACAAGTCCCCCTCAATGATTTTTCACGTACTCTAATTGAACATGCTTCCTTCCCAACCCACTAAAACACATTAGCTCACAGTTAAATTCAACTTCAACCCAAAACCCATGCTTGCACTCTTTTTAAGTTTTTGAGTAATTCAAATAATTTCAAATTCAAATCCTAACAACCTTTAAGGTTTAACACTCGTGTGAGCACCTTATTTGGGCTTACATCATGTTATCGGTCACCGGTCCTCTTATTCATGTTGGTTGTTGAACCTATAACAATATCTACATTTTGTGCACATAATCCAATCTTGTCATGACACGTGTCTTTTTATGTTCATTTTTAACTACAAGCTTTACCATATACCACTCCAATATAGATGTCTGAGTGAGATGACTGACCACATAATGGCCACATCCCATTCTCTCATTCCTATCAAATGGGATAGTGGTTACTGTGGCTATTAGGTATTAGAAGTGTCTCCATCCCAAAATAATAACTCCACCATGTCCACAAAGCTTCAATACAAGAGTTTGGGGGAAAGCGACTTAAAACAAGACACACACACATATATATATATATATATAGTGGTAATTGAGATATATGAAAACATATACTATACTCAAAATCATGTTGTCCATGATGTGTTGTGTTGGACTCAAGTTATTAAAGATTGGAAAGTGTCTTAGTGCTTATTAAATTTTAGTGCACTTTTCCCAAACGATTTCATCATTGCTTTTAAGAGCGGGCTTCCCAAAATAAATATGATTTCTTATCAAAACAAAATAAGAAGAAGCCACACTCAAAAATCAAGGGATGTTGTTGTCATGTGACAATGTAGAGCAAGATCATCACGCACCAACAAAGTTTTCAACTTGGAATCTATTGATCTAGAAAATGCGTAGGTATTTCTATTGAAGCACAATATAACTAGAGATCAAATTGCACAAGCAAACACATATACACAAAGGTATGTGAACAATGCTTGGAGTGAGATGGTCACCCTCACCCCTTGTCTTCCCCTTTATTGTATTTTTCCTTTTTGATTCATACAATGTATATGGGATATCTCAACTCCCACTTCCCACAAACCATATGGGTTTATTCAAACCTTATTCGCTCTTAAACCTCTAACAATGACCATCGCATGACTACAAGCAACATAACGCTCTACCTTCAACAACAAAAATCTAACACCCAACACAATCACAACAACCTCTTTGAATTTTAACAGCAATGTGTGGAAGTTCTATGGGACATGGGAAGCATCGTCAACTATGGAATGCGAATCCTATTGGGAGCTCAATCTGAATTTGAGTCTCCTTGCACATGGTTTCATTGTTTCAACGATGTTAGGGGTTCCTGTTGAACCACATGACACCACCGCATGGACCCCGTTTAGGTTGTCCACCATTTTCGCTAGTTGAAGTGGAGTGGACATAAGAGGTTCCAACACCACCACTCGTAGTTGCTAATAATGTCATGGTGGAGGCTTTGAGGGCTAAATTGGTGAAGTGCAATTCAAACCATGAACGGAAATTGGAGGTGGTCCGATTGGAACACACGAACGAGGTCCAATGGTCGAGGGTCCAAATTGAGGAGTTGACCATTCTTGCAAGAATAAAGAATGAACAACAAGGTTTAACCAAGCGGAGACGTAATTGAGGTTATGGATGGATACTCAAGGGGGGGGGGGGGGGCAGGGACACGTGTCGTCAACAAACCTAGAGATAGGTAGGGTTGATTACGCTAGGGTAATTAGGAGGAACCAAATGTTGGAGGATGACTACACGGGCATGGTCACATCCACCCTCCTATATGCAATGCATGAGAGGGAGTTGATGGACGAGCTTGAGAAACTTAGGAGTCCATGCAAACAATGGCCTAATCGTCAACTTCTATTCACCTCCTGGCCTCCAGTGGACTTCATGTACCCCGACGGGTGTCTGGTCGATGAGCAACATAACTCTAGCATTGATTGAAAAGTGAGACCCAAAGATGAATTGCAATAGGCCACTATGCTATCATCTCACATTGTAGTACCTCCAGCCATACTAGCCTTGTTGTGGACATGTGTCCCTGCATGGATCAAGGATGGGAGTTTGTGACATATGTATCAAACCTTAAGGACTTGAATGCACATGAATTATTGGCTTTTGCAGTCATATGGTCCGTCCAAGTTTCTTGTTGCCTCACATGATGCAAACACATTGTTGTCCTTCGTGCAAAGTGAGACGATGACTTGAGATATGGAGCACATGTTGGACATTGAGAGTTGTAATGCCTATGCAAACAAACAAACAAAAATCACTTGGAAGGTGTCATTCAATGACACTGAAATTCACATTAGGTTGAGCAAATGGAAATACATCAACGACCTTATGGACATTTCGGACGGAGCCAACAACCCAACATGCAAGACATGCTCCGTCATTCCCAATTGCCGAGGTTGGCTACTGGGAGACAGAGGCAACATAGTTGTGGGCCCTCAATGAAAGTAGGTGTGAGTTGAGATGCCAAACCCTTCAAGCACAAAGTATGAACGGCACAAGCCGCAGCCCTCCCATACCATTGCATACACACTCCAAATTTGAATAGTTTTTTGGTCACATAGTACCCATATAGACCTAGGACTATGATGTAATATATTTGATCCAATTATACTTAATGTGTGAATAGTAATTTTGCATACTTTATAAATTATCTTGTGCTCACTACGACATTTGAGATCAATGTCACTCTATTGCCGCTCATTCTGATTTGCTCTAGAGTTGGGTCCCACAAACATGTAATGAATTCATGGACTTCAACTTCAATTGCTTGGAAGTCCGTGCTTGGAAATTGATATGAGTATATTTTATAACGATTGACATATTTGTCCAATAAAAAGAAGTATGAAGGAATGGACATCTGTGCTTTCATTGTATACTTGTAATCATACAATGTATATTACCCACATTCCAATGTACATATGCATATGTCCATAATAATAATAATAATAATAATAATAAATATGCATATGTCCAAGTATGATTCATATACTAAATTCCCACCAGATTGGTAGGGTTGATCTTATACTCTTTGTAAACTCAATATTCCTTTTGGTGTGTGGTGAATCTGTTGGACCCCCAATGGACTGGAAGAGGCATGAAATGTTCTAGGGTTTGATAGAGCCGCCACAAGGTCTAATTTTTTTCTTTCGGAAATATAAATTTTCCCTTTCCTGAGAACGTCTCAAAGGTCCTTTGAACAAATGCCATGAGAAAAGCTTCTCTTTGTCACCGATGCGGCATGCCGGTCAATCTTGGGGTCCAAGTAACCACACTGGAGATGATCAACCTTTCTCCTTGTTAATCGTACCCAATAGAATTCATTGAATGTTTGAATGGGTCATAACATGTTGCGCAAGTCATCCTCATTTCAAATGTTCTCCACAACCTCTTTGGGTGAAAATTTATCCACTTCATCCATATTACATATCTTTGGACTAATTACATGTGGCCTTTGTCACTCCAATCCCAGCCATAGCAAACCTACAGACTCACCAAACCACAAATGATTTTGGGCAATGTATGCGAGGCATACAAGGTCCTCGAAATCACTAGTTAACAAGGCGGGTTCCTCATGGGCATGACACACAATTTTATATGGCGTTGCATGCGTGAGCTTAGGGAATCAAGCTTTGCAAAGGCAACTGCCTTGCATGGACAATTGCTTCAAAGCAGTGAATCGGCTTGGATGATTGCTTTACAACAGTCAATTGACCATGTCAACTGCATTAGAGCAATCAACAATCTTGGATGACTGCTTTGGAGTAGTCAATGGTCTTGAGCAACTGCTTTGGGGCAGTCAATGGCCTTAAGCGACTGCTTTGGGGTAGTCGACGACCTTGAACGACTACTTTGGAGCAGTCAACAATCTTAAACAGCTGCTTTGGAGTAGTTAATGGCCTTGGTCGATCACTACACAATATTTGACATAGGCAGTCGATTTTTGCCTAATAATCGACTAGATATTGGGATGAATTGGAGTCTTAAATAAGTCACATCACACATTGATCGCCCATAATTATTATAGTGGAGGCATATATGTAGCAAACCCCACCTCACTTTGGCCTCATTCCTAAGCTCTCCATTGGCATAGCTTGTTTTAGCAAGCTTTGCATATGGGGAACAAATGGGGAAGGGTGGTTTATGGATTTGGTCTATATTAGGCTATGCTATCTTTGAGAAGGTGGTGGAGTCTGGGCTTATCCTCGGTTTTCCCGAGGACATAGTAGCCAAACATATTGTGTACAAGGTGATGGAGCCTATGATGGTTGTCACACCAAATCCCTCCCAAAAGATCGACCGCAATGTTTCATTGAGGGATTTTATGGTTCTCCTATGTATTTATAAATACATGGAGACTGACAAGGCTTGGCACCTTCATTTTAGCATGAGAAAAGTGCACAATGCAATTTGATTGGCTTTTTTTAATAGTAATCACAAATTCCTTGGAGTGAGAGGAACAATATTTCTTGACAAAGAAATTTGCAAATATTCCTACAACCAAGTTATTTTTTAAGCATTTGGTAATTGATAGTCATCCCAATTGAATGTTGAGTTAAACATGCTTAATTGAACAATCTAGAGATCATACGACTTCAATACATTCGAGACATGCTTCTAGAAAATACAGTATCATGATTGGCATCCTGTCAAACTAAGGAGATGCATCAACTATTGGATTTGTCCTTTACAACAACTTATCCCGTGAGCATATAGTAATGGATCAATATTGTTTCTAACTTGCTATTTCAATCCAAGCTAACACATTATAGTGGCATTACATAGCTTGTGGATGGAATGTGACTACTTGCAACATGTATTCCCCCATGTGACACCAATTTTCATCGCCATATCATTATATGATTATGGCATTATAATTTTGAGTGAACCATATTTTGTATTGGCAATACACATTGTATTTATGTAGGTAGATATACTGTTGGTTGATAGCAAGATGGGTGTAAAATGCCCAATAATCTAAAAAAAATAAACAAAAAGGCTTCAGCGGTCCATAAAGACATAGTACGAAAATCTAGGCCACTATGCAAACATATATTTCATTATGTGAGCATATACCATATTCCACAAAGTTCATTAGTTAACGACCTACAACAACTGCCATGCAAACAATTGACTAGGCAAGTCGACTATTGGATAGTGGTCTGCTACTTTGGTGGATTGTCACAAACGACTATTGGGCTAAAGTCAACTTCTCCAATTGCAACCCAATAGTTGACTGCTACTTAGTAGTCATTTACCCTAAGTTAATTGCCACCTTGCAGTCGACTAAAGGTCTCTTTCGTTGTGACCATTGGATGCAACCACATCCAATGATCAAGACCGAGGAGATCAGCCCCATGGGGTATGAGACCCTCCCAACCTATACATAAGGTGGCAGGTCACATTGACCTCACTTTTAACCACCCCACCTCAACGGGACATTGGGCCCTAGCATCCCTTGCATACTTTGCGCAATGTATGAAGAGGGTCAAGGAGAGTTGGAAGATTGATGATATAGTAGAACCCTTGTCAAATTTGGGTTGGATTTTTGTGGCATTGAGGTGTGGATACAACCATATCCTTGAGCATGTTCAATTTGTGCTTTTAAACACAAGCCTACCATGTTTCTAAACACAATGGCGGAACATAGTTGAATAATAAGAGATGATGAGCCAGAGGGTTTCACACATGGTATTTGAACAACCTAATAAAAGGCAAAGGCATTCAAATGTGGGATCAGGTAATTCTATGTGGTCGGAACCAAACTTAACCCCCCGTTCAGAAGGTAGTGCGTCCATCCGTCCGTCCAATTGTCCATGCCCACTTGTGCAAGCAATAAGGACCTTCAGAGGCCTCAGGGTCTTCTACTAAGAGTGGGAAACCAAAGGTAAAATTTTCATAAACTTTAACAAACAAAAAAAATCCACAACGCCATCATAGACTAATATGTGCACAACGATGTGGATGACATCAAATAGATTTTTTTGGATAATATCCGGAAGATCAAGTGGCCGATCACATGAAGAAGTCGATTGAGGAAGTCATTTGATATGTAGTGGATGAACCCAAATAAACTAAGAATCAAAATCTTTCATATTTTGACTCTCGGGTGAATAAAGCCCAAAATGGAGTTTTTAACCTCAAGCAATTGGTCGATAATGTTTTCCCACCCCCAGAGCGGGTGAGGTGATGACCCCTTGGGTGGCAAAAATGCGGGCGTTGCTTATGTGGTGGAAAGCTTAGGCCAAAGCGTTGTCCAAGATGGGCAACAAAACAATTTCTTGAAAGGAACTTAAGTTGGAAAAATAGTTAAGGGTGTCCTACCCATGCTAATTATTGTGGTAAAGGTGGTTGTTGTGTGTGTGGGGGGGGGGGGGTACGGGAAGACTGTCAAGGTGAAGATTGAGGGTGACGAATGTCTATCTTCAAATATTGCATGGGCCCAAAAAACTCCAAAGACCACCGATGCACATGCAACTCAAATTGAAGGCAATGCCAAGGCATTCGTTTTAAAGAACTTGCATTTTGGATTTCTCAAGTTTTGGTTGATCAACAATGAGACCAATGAGGACAACACACTTTGATGGAACGGGGGAACTCTACGAGAAATGTATATCCAAGATAGAGCGCATCAACCAATTGACAATGTCATGTTGATGAGTCCAACCAAATGGTAATGATGGGACCAAGTTGAAAGATTTCGGAAGAAGAGGGTAAAATTGTCATGGGCTTTAATATGGCTCGTGTTGGAATTGCACAAGGAAAATGTGCAAGACAATAATCTTTCCATATGCTTCATTGGGAGTCTGACGGAAGCATGAAGATTGAAGTGTGCAATTGGGGGAGCACGTTGCACACAGGTGAGAATGTTGAATTATCATGGCATGTGGATACTGAATAGGGTACAAAATTTTGAAATTTAAAAACAAAATTTAAAAACAAAATTTAAAAACAAATTGTGGTGGGTCGCACCCAAGTTGTTTAGGGTCTAGAGTAAGAAACATTAAGATCCATCCAAATATTACAGTGAGGCTAAGAGGTTTTTTTTTGCGGTCGGCAAACTTGCACGGCAACTTTGTGACCAAGGTCATGACTCAATTCTCATTCTCTATGCTATAGAGGGTTATAATTTTGGACCATGGCCCTATAATTTTTGTGCAAAGTCGATGAGGGGAGCCACATTGACTTCGCTACCGTAAGACAACAAATGCAGATGGACCATGTGAGGTGGGATGAGCCGTGGATTGTTGAAAATCCAAGGTCAAGGATAGTATTAACCCTTAAAGGACAATGCAAGCCCCACGGGCTTGGTATTATTTTGGGAGAATCTTGTTCAAAACTTCTACTCCATTGCACCAAATGGGGTTTTTAGAATGCCAAATCGAGCACCTTAGCAATATCTATACTTCTTTAGAATAGAGCTTATGTAAATTAATTGGTTAATCATGCTTAAAATGAATTTTAAAAGATATTTTGGGTGTGGTATCGGGAAAGCATATGTCGTTTAAGGGTTAAGAGTGGTTAGTTTTATGTAAGGGGATTGTCATAGATTTAGTAGGCATGTACCACTCACATGAACTTCTTTGTTAAAAAATTGAGTGTTTCTCACCCTTTGTTATGATACTACAACTTTCTTTCTTGAATACAAACAATTGTTGGTTCCTTCTCCCATTTTCCATAGTGTTTCCATAATTGATGTTTCCTAAATCCATATGCCACAACATATAACGTTGACTACTAAATATGCAGTCGGATCCCTAATTGACTGCTACGGCAGTAGTTGACTCCTTAATCAAATGCTAATGGGTATATTAGACTCCCTAATTGATTGCTAAGTGAGCATGCGATTGGAGAAGGTTTATAGCTACTATGGAAATCAACTAAGGAGATGATTGCTCAAATAATCAATCAACTAGAGGGCCGACTACTTATGTGCAATCAATTTTTGTTGTGACAATCAATGGCAAAGTCAACTGCTTCCAATAGTAGTTGACGTTCTAGTCAACTGATCAAATAAACAATCAACTGGAGGGTTGATTGCTACTTAGAGCAATTGAGTAAAGAGCTGATTTCTAATGTGTAATCAATCTCTTCCATTAGCAATCAACTAGACACTGACTATTGATGTGCATTCAACTTTTTTGGTGATGTTGTAAAAAAAAAAAGACTTGTGGTAAATAAAATTGTTGCCACAATAACATCCTCTCAGTGTCACACCCAAATGTGACACAATGTGGTGCCACCACGTCACTTGTGATGTGACATGATGACCAGAGGCCATGTCATTTGTGGCATGATGTGATGGCTAGAGGCCGCGTCACGTTCATTTTCACATCCATGGTATTTATAATGACTATTTCTCTTTTTATTTATACATGTAGGGTATAGCAATTTGACGATATTTTTGTTTTCAACAACATTTGGGTACAAATATCATGTAAGAAGTTTGATACCGTTGCAAAATCATTCTAGTATCAATATGGTCTAGAGTGGTCTTGACCCAATAATGGCTCGAATATACAAAGATTCCCTCACCTTGACATACCCACCAAATATTGTATTTGATAAGTATTACAATTTTGACTACCCACATGTGGGTTCTTTCATAAGAGTATTGATGTTGATCATTGATACCATGCATTCACCTATATACCATTTAACCAACACTAGTTCAAACTATGACTTAATGTGTATTCCTCATTATAGATTTTCTAATAGTATTAAAAAAAAACATAATGAACCTAAACCCAAACACAAGTTGCAACCTCAAAACATTTCAAATCAATAAACTATAAGCATGTGAGCTTGGAGTTGTTCAAGCTCACAAGGCTCTTCTAGACACTCATAGAACCATTCTCACAAAAATTCACAAAATATGTTTAGATCCTTCATCTTTCTTTCATTTTTTTGTTTCCCTCAAAGTCACAAGTAAGGTCATAGTATATAAATCTTGTAGACTGCTTAGTGAGAAGAAAATGTAATGTGGAGCCAAATGTGATTCTTGAACCTCGCAATGCAATTTTGTAGTATTAGATCAAATTTGGACCATATATGGGAAGAAAACGTAGCCTGGACCATTTATGGGATGTGAACACAACTCATCTATTGAACAATATTATGTTTGGCAAAACAAAACTCCTCCAAATGAATGATTCTTCCTCATCCCCAAGTTACAAGCGACGTTACATATCACAAGGCCGCTTCATCAACCTTTTCCTTTTCCTTTTGTGATATCTTATTTAAAATACCTCATAAACTTTTAGTGCACTTGAACCTAACAAGGGAAGTTCATAGCCTATGTGTGGGCAGACCCTTCAGAGTAATGCAATTTTCTCCTTGGATTTGCTCATATACTGCGACCTAGTCTTCTAAACCCACTACACCATTTAAAGTATTTAGTGTCGCTTACTATGCGGAGTTACACAGAGCTATAACTTTTGCTAAGAATGTAGTTTTTTTTTTACCAAGTAAAGTCATTTTATGGTGTATTGTTATCCCTTTTTAATATGACATGCTTGGTTAAGCAAGAAAGTGTCATATTATCCAAATGTCGTATTCACGATAATATGACAATTTGGCCTCACATGTCGTATTATTGAGGTTTTTCAAGACAATGGTGTATTTTGATGAAAAATGTCGTTTTGTATACACAATGAAGATACACATGTACGAAATAAAAATTTATATTGAAGAAATGTGCTTTCAACATCACACAATATGGAGTTTTTTTTGAATAAAAAAGCAATGTCCCATCATAATGTCTTCACCATATCACACACTACAAAAGTAACAATTCATTGTCTTTTGATGATGTTTGTTGATGTTGGATATTGACATCTTGTTCGAATTATTGTTAACAGGCCACATGTTCATCACATTTGCAATTAAAAACTCCAAAGAATGCTCCATTACAAAATTTGATAGTAAATGGGCATACTCATAGGGATGAGGAAGCTTTGACTATTGGTGTTGGTGAATCATCCACATCATTCTCCTCCATTGGCTCTTCATTCAAATCTAAACCCAAATAAACTTCTCTACCCCATGCCAAATTTGCCAATTTAGCCATGCCTTTAACACATCCCTCCCATCACACCATTCAAGATCAAACCTAAGCTGTGAAATCAATCTTTGCAAGTGCAATCCAGGAATCAATCGCAATATTTATGAGAATATTACCCAATTATCCGAATCATTGGCTTATATCTCTCCCCTAATCCAACTCCAAATCTAAACATAATATGAGGAGGAAAGGAATCCTTATACCCAAAATTCCTAACCCAACTGAATTTTCTTCAAGTACCAAATGCTAGCTCACTACCAAAACTCTAACATGAAACTACACCCACGTTAGATGTTACCGGAATTCCAACACCTATTATTAGAATCTTCCAATACACATGAATGCATTCCAGTAACCCCATCAACATGTTTCCTAATTAACAAAACCTCTACCCTTCACGGGGAGGTCACTCTATTGTCAAGTTGAAAACCACGTGCGAACAAAGTTTGCTACCCCTATATTATATGCCATAGATAATTTTAAAAATTATGATATTTTTTCAACATATACATATCCATTGATAATATCTTTTGTATATTTTTTGAAATTTTTAGTCATCTCCATTTTTTCTAGTAATTTGTTTAGTTCAATTTTGCTTCATTCTAGTTAGAAATGGTATGTTATCTAGAAAAAACAAATTATCAATTTTGGTTATCAATTTTTACTATGTAATAGATACCATGTATATGTACTCATGGATTTTTTTATTTTATTTTTATAAAATTTTGACCCATTTTGTTGATGCAACTTAGAAAAAGTAGATTTTTTTTGTTCACACGTGGTGTTCAACTTGACAATGGAGTGCACCCCCCGGGCTACCCTTCAAACACCTTCACAAACACTCACCCACCAATTAGGGCCGGTTTACACTACGGTGGAGAAGTCCACCGGCCATGAAAAAAAGAGTGTTTCTCAATTGTGATTGGTCGAAAATGCAACTCTTGACCGGTGGGTGTTTACACTAGGTGAAGAAAACAATGGTGGTGAACTTTTCTCATGGATGATAAATTGACATGGCCGCCTACATGGCAGCACTTTTTGGAGTTGGGCTTCTCCGGAGGAGGAGTTTCTTGTCCGGCCTCAAGAGGCCGGACAAGAAACTCCTCCTCCGGAGAAGCCCAACTCAATAACAATATTTTATTGCCTTTAATTCTTCTCCGGCACATCCACCATTTGCCTCATATAACCATGTCTTGACCAAGCATTCTTGACCGACCGGAGGCCTTCTCCACCGTAGTGTAAACCGGCCCTTAGTGTAAGTAAGCCACCTCCACCCAACCTCCATCCAACCTTCAATCAAAACTAGGGAAGAAATTTGAATCAACTACTTCAACTTACTTGAATCTTCTCCTGTTTTGCTTCAACCTTCATCCAATCCCAAAGATTCAAAAATGCAACATATGTTCTGGAGCCAATGTTTGAAACAAATAACTTGAGTTAAATTAAGCTAACCCACCGATGATCATAATTCATGTTCTTCTTCCAATTTATTTTGTACTTAGAGCAACTCCCTTGATCCCAGGGTGGGTTCCATCACTTATACACATTAATTACCTCTATTACATGAAAAAATGATCCTAAAAATGTCATAATACTCACTATATATAAGAAAACACATGGAATAAATATCTTATGTATATATTGTAACATAATTATTGTAACATTACAATGAAAATTGTCATAACATAACATAGCAACGCATAATTTTGTAACTTGTAACATAACATTATAACAATGTAACTTAAGAAAAAATTGATGGAGCATCGATAAGCTTTCAAACACTTTTGGAAAAGAATATCTACATGAAGAAATGAGGGTGATAATAGTAGCAAGAGTGAAGCATGGGTGCACACACCAAATGTATGAATATTAGAGATCACAACAACATGAACACCAAGGATGACAATAAACATGTATAAACTATGAACGTTGATGAGGGTATGGTATATGTTACAACAATACAATATGAAATATACATTGAAGAACGAGGGGAACAATTGTAACAAGAGCAAAACATAGATGCATCTACCAACATGAATATCAGAGATCATAACAACATGAATACCAAGGATGACATACAAAAACTTTGAAGATTGGCAAGAATATGGAATATGTTACAACACTACATTGTGGATGCACCATGTAGGATCAACAAGGAGGATAACAAGAAGAACAAAGCATGACCTCCTTCACCAACAAATAGCGCAAATGATAATAACATGCAATGAGAAATGCGAACATTGGTGGATGATCCATTATAGTTTATGATAATTGAATACATGTCTGTGGGAACAACAATTCTCCTTGAATGTTGGTGGGAGTCCTTGGCATACAAATTTACAAAGGGCCTCAATATGTACTTCTTTCTTAACCACAAAATCTTGCACTCTTGCCCATTGAACATATGTGAAACGCATTGTGTTCTCAACTCTTGCACATGTCCCCCTACTTTTCAAGCGATTATCATACTTCTAGTTCAAATTTGAGAACATGAAAATTCCCTCCGAAGGCAATTGAATAGCATTTGAGCTTTTGTAGTTGTGATTTGTGCAAGGTTTGGTAAACACCTTAATATGTTGTTGTTGTTGCACTGCCCTCCACCTCTACACAATGTCCCACTGTTAGAGTTTCAAACAACACCTCTACAGTCCCTAAAGTGCAAGCCATTTCATTGTTTTACCTTTCAATTTCACACACACAATGTTTTGTAGAGCTTAGCAAAGCGAGATTCCTACCATCATCACGTGCAAGTTGCACCAATATTTCATTGTTGGGTCTTTATTTTACGGAGCACAAAACCACAAGAGATCCATTGGAGAAGAACATTGGTGTGACCCTTTGTAAAGACCGGAGTTCAAAATATTGGCGGCACAATTTGAAATGCTATAATGACCCGCATGATGGATGACGGGAGGGGATCCCATGAGTGGAGCCATGATGCCTCCATGATGGCATGCATGTATTCGAGCACCATGGGATGGCCTCTCATTACATGTGATGTGCCTATAATGGCACCTTAGCAACCTCCACATATAACAATCAACGTGTATTGCCACCCTAGCACCCGATACAACAGGCCCTGAGTTGTATTTAGAGTAGCAGTGTGTGAACCCACTAAACAAACGTGACATGCGTGCATGCGAGCTATGCAACAGTGTTGGCTAGTAGGCACATCGAGAGTTGGGCTTGGTTTATAGAGGATTGGGTTAAGTAATGTTAAGGGAATCCCCCCCCCCCCTAGCGCGCGCACCACCCAAACTAATCATGGATAAATGGCACGTAGTTTTGACCCCGAAACTTAAATTTAAAGGGGGTAATGTGTGGAATAGGAAGTGCAGCCAAAAGGAATGAGCGTTAATTTGATAAATCTAGAAGAGAGTCATGATAATTAAATCTTGATATGCTACATTCATTGTTGAGATTGACAATAAATGTCAAATGTGCTTAAGTGAGATTCAAGAAGCACATCAATTTTGGAATTGTAGGATTGCCTTAAAAGTTTGGGACTTCCTGGTGGATATCATCAACTCTATGAAAGCAAGAAACATATAGAATGGGCCTTGGAGACCCTTGGATTGACAACATGAGGTTTTTTGTAACAAGATCCTCACTTCTCTTAGCAAATATTCAAGACTTTGATCACTCTTGCGGGTCATCACGCTTTGGAGTATCTTGGTGGAAAGGAATGGCCTAACATTCAACTACTCTTGGTGGGATATTAAGAAAGTGCACCACACTTTGGCAAGGGCTCTTAGATTATGTTGGAATTGCATGGGGACAAGCGCTCAAGGATGCTTATAGAGTTGCCATCTATGATGATGCCCTCGGTAACTTCAATCAAATTTGGGGAGGGCACAAAGTCCTCTATCAAAGGACAAACACTAGACAAGATGGAGTGGAATATTAAAGTGCCCAGTGTGGGCTTAGTTGATCACGCTTAGGTTGTTCTTACTTAGGGGGGGGGGGGTGGTTTGGTTCCATCAAGTGCACCCAAGAGTGTTGCCACGCTCTTGGTTTTGGGTCCCAACAACCTTGTAATGTGTTTTTTGAGTAATGGAATAAATGTTTCATCGATCTTAGAATAAAATAAAACAACGATTGGATTATTTTGACTTGCCTATAATATCATAGGACTTCCTTCACATGAGTTGTTAGCTCTAGCCCACAAAACTTGAACAAGTAAACCTGGTCCACATGTGCCATGCCTCATTGTTGACTGCTTGTACATTGTCCTATGTGACAAAAATCCTCCTTCTCATGCAAAGAAGTTGGAGATTCTAAGTTGGAGTCATGTTTACAAAAACAATAGAGGTAGGTTTGAAAGCTGATTATAAAGTGTCTTCATCTGCACACGCCTTCATCCGCACACGTCTTCATCCGCATACACCTTCATCTGCACGCGCCTTCATCCGCACAACTCCTTGCCGGGTCTTCAAGTATTACATAACCATCTAATAATGATAGCTAATCAATATTATTCTAACTCCTAGGAGTTACTTTCCTTCCTTAACTAGGCAATGAGCCTTAACTCAAAATGTGAGCGGTTTGAGTGGCTCACAGTGCTAGAATATCAATGTTGTTATAACAATTTAGGATAGTTTTCTATTTTCTTTCTTTTTTTCTTCATGTTGACGTAGGATAGATTATGACACGGAATGTACCTATCAAAGAACGACAAGCATGTTGGTCATTTTTGGTGGACAAAACAACATGTAGTGATGTCATGTTTTCTTCCTTAGAGAGTCACCGTTATTATTATTATTATTATTATTATTTATTATTATTTCATCATGTTCTTCATCATCAACAAATGGTCTACATAGTTGCTACGGAACTTCACCTTATTTTACGTAATAAACACAAACTCACAAAATCATAACATTTCTTGGTTGGCAAACTGTGTTCATGGGCCAACCAATAAATTCAAGAGTCCAATAATGGAATCCCAAAGCTTCAAACTGAATTTAAAGCCAAGGCAGGTGAACACACTCATCAGCTGAGTAATGTTATGATGAGCGATACAAACATATTTGCAAGGTACCCACCTCATTGCAATCCACACTATGTATAGGTTGGGCAATGATAGCCCCGTGTGAAGTAAGAATTTTAGGAAGTTCAACAAAGTTTGGATGTTCCTACATAGTTCCTTCCCTAGACTATTTGGAGGGAGAGAATTGACCTTGTGATTCATCCAGTCATGTAGGATGTGTAGAATGTCCATCAAGTAATTTGGGGTGCTTTGCTTGACTATAGTAGATTTGAGTGGCTTAAAACCCTTGTTGACCCTCAAAAAGACTTGGACGTTGCCCATCACAACATCCTTGATACTATAGAGGGCTCTTTATTCAATAACAAATAATCATTTTTCCCTCAACTCTTGTTATGTGTCAATTCTACATTGGTCGATATCATCTTTCAAACCCACATGGAAAATACATTCCGACACTAGTAAAGATGAAATAGACCACCTTCTACGGCAAGTTTGTTGTTATCTAGCCCACCATTGTCGTGAATATGTCTCCTTGCAAGATAGTGGTCCTTGGCCGGGGAGTTGTGCTCTTTATTTCTTTGAGCAACTAGCCTTGCCAATTTGGCACACCTAATAAATGATATAATGACCATAAGAAATGAAACTCACCGAGGCTAAGGGCAAAGGACCAACTACTAAAGTGGATGTGATGACCTACCTTAAGGCATGCTCCAAGAAAATTAGGGATTATGGTACTAATTTTGGTTTCAAATAAAAAGTTATGATAAATAATGTGATATATATATATATATATATCATGTGTGTGTGATTTATTCCTTGCATCCCTATAGTGTGGTCAATATCATATAACATGGCGCACGAAAATAATGTGCAACGTTAGTTAAAATTGCTAGGTGTTTTAAAAGTTTCACTTCTAGTTGTGGGTAAGGTTTCAATTAAGAGCAATTGAGAATGTGAATGAAAAGAGCATAAAATCACTTCCTAAGTCCATGAACAAGCAAGAAAACAACAAAGATCGACATGCATGTGTTTCTTAAAGGTACATGCAGCTGATTTTTGAAAGATTGTTGCTTTAAATTGATAAGAGTTAGGAGGTGGCCTTGGTGTAGTGATAAAAGGTCATGGTGAATCTACAAGATAGACTATTTGTTTGTGAAAAAAAGGTAATATTTGAAGGAGTTATCATTTATTTTTCCTTGGACCTCTCTTCGACCCCCGATGTTGTATAATGTGGGATGGTAAATAGTGTGCACCTATTGTATTATCCCCAATCATTATGGTGAGGATTCCTAGCTATTAGTGTGGCCCACAATATATACCCGAATTAGTGCAATTCATTGCATTTACACCCTCCCAAGTTCATAAGGCAATGGATAACCTACATTGACGTTAACCTAGGTTGCCTTCATGAATAGGTTGCCTCTTTACCCATCACAATAACCTAGGGTCACAATCAATTCACAAACTTACAACTTTGTTTAACCACGTTGAGATACATGTATGTATTTTAATATTGTGCATATAAATACTTAAATGGTGTGGATTGTTGATAAATGAGCATTGGCAACCTAATTCCACATTCCAATGTAAATGATAACAAAGCTTTACCCCTTAAAATATGTCAATGACAGACAAGATAAGGGAGACGTGTGTTATTTGGAACCTTTTCTCCTTGCACCTACTTCTTGTAGAATATGAAACATACAATTGATGCAAGTTGATTAGTAAATCCAACCGTACCGGAAATCACTTGCCTTGTAATTTTTGGAGGTCATATGCATATCTTACTCATTATTCCATTGACAACCTAAAGTTGGAGATGGTTTAGTCTTTAGGTGAACTGAAAAATCTCAACCATGCTCAACAAGAAAAATTGGCATCTTTTGCATAGGTACATTTTAGAATTTAGATTAGAAAATTCAACGAAGTTGTTGTTCGGGCCTTATAGATGTGGTAGTGTAGACTTCACATATGTACATGATAATGATAAGTAATAATTCCGATAATTGAGTTTTTCATGCAAAGAATCTAGATTACAAGAAAATTTGATGAAGCCGATGTTTGGGAATGTCAACATGAACCGGTTAACTGCATATAAGTAAGTCTCATGCAATATAGATGTGGTAGTTGGAGACTCCACATATCTCATGTTCAACCCTAGTTCATCTCATTGATATATTTAATTGTTTAAATAATCTATACAGTATTGTATTTTACAATCAAATAATAACATATAATTGATTAATATTTTAAACCACATGTATCCACCATCCTTTCGATACTCTTTTCAATGATAAGGGACATCATTTTTTGCAAAGATTTTGAGGATGCAAATCTCAATATCTTAAATTCAACTAATTGTCCCAGTTCCAACTTCTCTCAAACTCACTCAACCCATAACAAATACACCAAAACTCTTTGGATTTTATTTTCCACGACCTACATTGTATACCATCAATGGTTGGAAGGGGACGATCGCAGAGCCTTTAATCATCAAAATGAACATTCTTGTGCTCATTAAGTGGTCGCATAAGCCCCCCCCCCCCCCACCAAACCATGTTGACGATTGCACCTATTATGATTAACATAAATTGAAGATGCAATCCAATACATATGCCTTGTTTATTTACATTCTTATTAGATCCACACCTAACCACATACCACTCAACCATAAGTGTCTCGATGATGGCAACGTGGGAAATTAGGTACGTCTACCTTAGATACCTAACTTTTTATGATATCCCAACAACGTCAAAGTAAACACATAAGAATGATTGTTTTTAAGAGGGAAGACGAGCCTTGAAGGATGTGCCTCACCAATCTACGCTATAGACCCACCTAACTTAATAGCTAGACCCAAAAGGCCAACAAATATCGCCCAACTTGAATGCAATGATTCCCCAAACTATTTCATCATGTGCTCATCATGCTCGTGCTTGAGGGCCTCGCATCATCTCCCCATTTTGTTTGTCACTTGTCCTTTTTTGTTTGTTTGCCAGCCCGGCCCATTCCCCACCCGGCTTTTGCGCACGGAGGAATGAACTCACTCCAAGGACTTTGTCCACAAGCAAGCCGTTGCAACGGTATAACTTACTACCTCAAATTGAAAACGTAAAACTCCCAAAAACTCTATAGTAAATAACACATATTCATGTACCCATTTGTAGAATGGCGTTAAGTTTTGTTGAACTAAGTTATTTGTCGTGCTCAAAGGCAATCATAAGGTGTGTGGGTGTTATTCAATTGTTTTTTTGTTTTGTTTTCTGGAATCGGACCCTGTAATTTGATTGGTGCGAGGATCGAAGGAACAAACACCATAAAGAGACACATGAAAAGAGGTTGGGTTTCTTTACAAGTCGATTAATCACTCCACACTCGATAGTGAACACAATTGGGAGGTCCCACGTATTTAGCTACGAAATTAACAAGCATGCACTTCCAATAACCGTAACAAAATCATGGGAGATCCAATATTTGATTTGATTTTTGTTGATGTTTCGTCATGGATTTGCTCGCGCAACATGAGGTTCGTTGCGTAAATCTAATCAGTAGAAGTTGTAGAACATTGAAAACAAAGCGAACAACACCCACATACCTTAAGTTATATCGGACATGAAGGGGAGAGATGTTGTGATGCATGCTCAGCTATCCAACAAGCATATATTTACAATGGCCTATGAGTATTTTATGAGAGTGTAGATAAATTAGCACTAGAAATAATGTATGTGGGGTTTGTTTGGTTATTTGTGTCAAATTAGATACCCGTATCTGAGCGGTGAGTGGTTGATTGTGGTTCTAAGAACATACATCATAAAGGCACGTGTTTATAAGAGATTATGTTCTCAAGTTTTGTTAACTACTGTACACTCAATTATCAACACCATTGAGGTGACTTGTGTGTTCATTTAAGGAATCAATACGTATGCACTTCTAGAAACCATAACTCAACCATGGGATATTTGAGTTTCAATATGATTTTTGTGGTTGTTTCATCATAGATTCACTAATGCAACACAATTTTAGAGACTTAAATATGATCAATAAAAGATGGAGAGCAAGAAAAAGCAACTAATATACACATGCATAGTACTTTAAGTTGAATGGGAAAGGAGTGTTAATATAAGTTCCTTTAGCTCCCAGTTTGTAATTGAATCATGTAATTAAGAATAACTTGCGAGTCCAATATTTAAGGTAGATGTGCCTAATTCGGTGTTTGATCTTAACCATACACTTATATTCAAGTGGTGTATGGTTGAGTGTGAGTCTAAGAACAAACACCAAAAAACACGTGTTGAAATGAGATTGGAATATATATTCATAATGGGTTAACCACCCTAGGCACAACAATCAACATAATTGGGGGGGGGACTACCTATATGATGCTTCAATAACTCACAAAATCTCTAGTTTGACAATAAATAGGATAAGCTATTCATACACGTTCTAAAAGTTATGAGGAAAATGGGTACGGAAAATTAGGATTTGCTAATCTTCTCGCACTAATTGCGTGGTTCATATCTTATGAGAAGTGGGTGCAAAGAGAAAAGTGGCCGTTTAAGACTTGCTTATCCTAGAGCGGTCTTTCCTTTACATCATTGTGCAAGAGGAAGATGATGTTCAACATACAAATGCCAAGTGTCATGTCTTTGCAATTTAGTATTTAAGGGGGAAGATAATATTGAGCTTGCTAATGGCAAGTATCATGTGTTTAGGGTTAAGGGTTAATGGGTTGACCACTATGTAACCTAGGCATAAACCTCATAATATTATTGAGCATACTAATGCCACAATGTCATGTATTTACATGAATGGTTGCGTTGTTGATCATTAGTGTGACCTACACATAGTCCTCATAATAGGGTTGATGACACTATCATGTTGGTGACACTAGATACCATGAACAATGTAGTGCAAAGGAGGAGATTGTCCTTTTGAAAAGGGTTGATCTTGTACCCATGTGCATAAAATTGCCCTCATTTCTCAAACATGCAAGTGTTGCAAGGACTAACCTACTTGAGAGTCATTTTTCCTACTTGCTACAAGCAATTATTCCACATGTTGGTCCAAGTGCACCTACAAATGATGCGTTCTCTCCATTGTTCCCATGGTTCAAATGAAGCAACGAGCAATAAAAGATTGTATTTCCGTCGCTTTTAGTTCCCATGCTTATAACTATAAACATGCACACACGCAGATTATGTATATGTGTGTGTGCCCCACATTGGAATCTTATTGCTCTTTGTGTCCCGCCTCCCCCAACCACCACCACCAATCTTATCAAGGTAAAGGAGGTCTAGTTATAACCTACTCCTCTTAAGTTTGTTGTTAATTCAACCTAATTATGTGAGTCTAAATGAGGGTTTAAATACTAATTATGAAGCAAGAATTGGCTTTGTATTCTAAAAATTGCATTATAGAAGTGGACTACATTTTGCACCTTACGTGAGAGTAGGCGAGGGGTGGGGGAGGAGCCAAAAGAGCAAAGAAATCTTGACATGGGCTTGCGTACTATCTCAATACGTGGGCCTTGTTCCATTTGGGGTAATCATATTGGAAAGCCCCATAAATGGTTCAAAAGTAAATCATAGCAACCAATGATAGTCGGAGGCAATACGGGGTATGAGAGCTATGGATAACACTAGGAAAATCATGCACTTGCCTTGAACAATTATGACCATCAAAACTAGATTGAAGGATTTTTTGGACAATCAAGGGTCAATGTAGCAATCGTAATGTTAACTAGTTGCATGTCCTTTAATTTCCTTAGTTACTTCAACCCTACTTGAATATCCATGTTTTTTTCTTTGGAACACATATCTAATCATAATATAGAAACGACTTGAACACAATGTTTATGAGGGAAAAACGAAGACCCAACAAATGCACAACAATCCATGTTAACATGTGACTTCCAAACACCAGTACCATCAAATGTTATACTAGTCATTTATGAACATTTTTTTAAACACTTTCTCATCTAATCTTTGACATAGTCATTCTAAGGGTATGTGACCTTGTGTGAAACATAGTGAGACTACCACTCATCTCTCAATTAATGAGAGAGTTTAAAATACATCCTTGGTCATGCTTTAATATACTAGCATTGGGAAATATCATTATATTCATTTAATTCATTCATTTAACAAATCCTTTGGTCTCTACGCCATTTATAGTATATAGTGTAATGTATACTATTGGTGAACAATCCAAACTAGACGCCTAGAGGCCCATTAGTGTCACATATGCTAATTGTCAACATAAATAACTTTTAAAAGTGCATTCTTGTTTATGGTATTTATGATAATTAAAATAACAAAATGAAATGCTTGAGATGATAGTTTTATGTTTTAGTATGCAAGAGGAAGATATTATTAAGCATACTTATGCTAAGTGTCAGGCATTTATTTTTTTCTATGCAAATAATATAAAACACTCTAGTGGCAAGTGTCATGTATTTACATGTTTATATGCAAGAGGAAAATATTGTTGGGGCATAATTATGCCAAGTGTCATGTATTTGCACTTGTGGTCAACTTGTTGACCATTGTGTACCCCAAGGATAGAACTCATAATATTATTGAACATACTAATAAAATACTAGTAAACGCATTAACACCAAGTATCACGAGCTTAATCTAATGGTCAAGTTGTTGGCGATTAGTGTAACCTAACATAAACCTCATAATAGGGTAAGTGATATTATTGCACATGTGGCACTAAATACCATAAATGGTGTAGTGTAGGAAGCCCCTTAGGTACCAAGTTTAGAATGTCAACATGGTATCACGGCTCTTCACTATTTCAAAGTTTAGCCCCAAAACATAATGGACCCCATGGGAGGAGAGGGAAGCTAAATGTGAGCGATGAGGAATGAGTGGTGAGTAGTAACATGTGAGTGATTACATCAAATTTAGTACTTGTGCACAATTTTAGGCCATCTATGCTAAAATAACACCCACTGTATTGCAATTTGTATTTGTACAGTACTATAATGTTGTTTGAGCAAGAGTGAAATGGGATTAATCACCATTGATATTTGAAAAACTATCCGTCCATTGTTAATTTTAATTTTAAGAATCCACACCAATACATGTCACTTGTTGACATTATCAAACATGCGGCTAAACAAAACACTTGAAACACTACTCACTTCTACAACACTAGCAAGTTCAAGTAGTCGCATGATTTCATTCAAGGTGAGCATAGGAGCGTGAATGAATTTGTCACTATTGTAGTCAACCTTGCACAAAAATCTAAGCAGATTATATAGACGTTTACAATATACCCATTTGCCTCTCTTTCCCAAAGCTTTCAAGAACATTTTTGTGAAGTCCAAGCATGTGCAATGTGGGATGTCACCAATTGTGACATGGTAGGAGCTCTACTCCTTGAAAATCACATTGATTATCATTCCGAATCGAGGGTATGGAATGGCACTGACTCCAATTACACAGTGACCGTCCATGAGTCCTATGTTCTCCCATTTGTTTTTGTGATATGTTTGGTGATGCTAGATTGCGATGCATTGCGTTGGAGAAACATGGAACTTGGGTGGGCAACATGGTTTAGGGGCACACTGAAATGCGACCAATGGATTGGGAGTGTCACAATTAATGAAAGCCTTTGACGTGGTGAAAGCACGTCCTTCTGATGCAATTGAAACCCGGTGTCTTCAAGATCCAACACCTCCTCCTTCGGCACATTGATACCTACCTTCACTAACCATGTGCTAGGTACTATGAAGCCAGTCCAACGCATACTTCTTAGTGTTGCCACTCACACAATACTTGATGTCATGAGGGTAAAACCAAAACCTATCTTCCACATTGTTGGTGGAGTAGTACTCCTTCATAATCTTGTATGTTGGAGCAAAGTTGTCATGTTTGCTAGATCCAACTTTGGATTGCACAAAGTTCATGTATTGACTTGCATCACTCAACATCTTTTAGCGGAATTGGGTGACAATCTTGCAATACTTCACTTGGAAGATGGGAACTCGGTCTCCAACACCGATGTGGTATGAGACATACCATGCTTTGCATAATTCAAATGACACCTCTATGCATGTCCTCTTTGCCTTAGTATTAAGGTGAAGAATTGAATTATTCACCCTGTTAAGTTGATGCAAGTTGCAATCAACATTGGGCGACAAGTCAAACTTTTGTTTGGTGGATCCAAACAACTCCGATCTTTCCAAGGCACAATCCCTAGTGTTAAGATCTTTTGCCCTGGATAGGACTTCATAGCATTTGCAACCAACATGGGATTTCCATACTTGGCAACGACGTTCAATTTTGAAGATGCTTAATGGGCCCTTTATCAAAAGTTCTCCCTTTCAACCACGGCATGTAATCAACAATATACATGGAGGCTCTAATGAAATCGTCAACTATTGCTTTGTATATGCAAGTCGTCTTGTTGTTGGGTTTTTGAAGCCACTTGTTGTGCACCGTCTTTGCAAGGTTACATGTTGGCATTTATGCACATTCATTTACTATCATATCATGCAAATAATATATAAATTATAGTGGGCAGTATATATGTCCAAGATGTTCAAAGTAAAATAACATTTGATAATACATTTTAATAATGCACTTACAATATTCATATGACCACCCATTGATTGTAACGGAGATGCCATAATTCAAAGCACTCAAAGAGAACAAGTATGTTATCTTTTGTCACAGCTCCGGAGAACACTCACCATGAACTTATCACATGATATTTTGTTTCAACCTCATTCATTGTTTTTGCGTCCTTGTAATCCTCGCATAGTTGTTGGTGTTGAAACTACAATGATAGTTTAATATACTTCTGCATCACCTTTTTTATATATAGTTTAATAATACATGTAGAATAATAAAAATGACCATAGGTATCACAACACTTGGATCAACACATCCGATCTCATGTGGTTCAAATACAAATGTCTTGCCATGACATGAAAGCATCTCCTTAAAACCTTGCCTCTCAACATTAGTAAATAAATATGTCATTTCTAGTCTTCAATCCATCTAAATTTGAATACGTGAACTTATGTCTTATCTTCCTTGGATCCCTCATATTTGGTTGCATCGAAAATTTTCCTATTTTCTCCTCACAATCCAAAAGTAATGACAACGATACCATCTTCATTTTCTTCGCCACCGTTTTATATTTTGTTTTTACCCTCACTTCATGAATCGATTCCTTCAAATCAACGAAAATCTTAATCTCCCCAAAAAAATCCTTAGAACAAATATTTACAACTCCATCACCTCCATCACACCCATAATCTAGCAACGTTTGATTTCACCCATAGTATCTTCAAACATGTTTCATCAACCACTCCATAAATGTCTTCATCTTCGCTGAGTTCACCTTGCACCCTCAATTTTTGTTCAAGATCTCTAACAAAGCATTTCTCCATTTTCTTCAAAGCATCCACCTTCTTGAATAACATAGAGCCATTCCTCAAAAACATAGTATCTTTTGTACTTTTACAACTAGGTATGAGTTTTTTATTTCATGCACCATTGCAATCCCGTCCTACAATAGCATAAGGCAAAAATCCATTGGATTCTCTACTTCCTTGAACTCTTTCATCATCTTTGGCATAGGTTGCTCCTTCAAGCCATCCCAATTTTTCTCATGGTTCATATAAACCGTCAAAAATTGAACAGTCTTCTTCCCATCTTGACTTCTAATCCTTGTATATGCGGATCCATCATTCATCACCTTTGACTTCATTCTACAAGCTAGAATGTATGGTTAGCCTAAAATAATAAGATAAGTAGACATGGCTTGAACAAATAAATAGTATTCACACCCAACATTTCCTATTATCACCTCTATATTTAAACATGCTTCATACAATTCTCCCCGTGAGTTGTTTGCCGCTCGAATCAACCATCCGTGATTGGTATCAATAGAGTATCATTTTTTTCATACAACTTCTTAATGCCAAATTGATATCCAATCCATAATCGATCAATGTTACTATCGGCTCTTCAAAATCCCCTAACTTCACCAAAGTCTCTATCGTAGTCCTAACCAATGATTCCAAAAATAATGGCTCTGATAAGAATCCAAACTTTTATATCACTCATTTTCAAATTTCATCCGAAACATTTTGTTGTAATGATGGACTGTAAATATCATTATCCCTCATCAACCTCGTTCTTTGTATATTTGACAACATCATCTCCGGCAGTGTTTGACGTTTATTCAATAATGACCTCATGAAATTCACTCTTTGCATTGCCATGAATCTCTCCAATGGTGAATTCTACATTTCCATTCAAAATTCGTCCTTCCAATATTTTTTTGAATTTGTGGCAACTTCAATGTCCTGTCGTGTAAACTAAGATCGTTAAACACAACAGATCGAGTGTCGTCGTCAACATCAATTAGCAAAATAAAATAGCAAACTAAAATGCTAAACAACCACCTCTTCAAGATGAGGGTTTCTCTCTCCAAGCTTAAGAAACTAAAATGTCTCCTTACAAAGCTTAAGAAACTCTAAAATTCACACACAAGAGTCAAGCTATCTCTCACTCCACGAAGGGAGAATCCAAGAATGCAAGTGGTGGAGAAAGAATGCAAAGGCTTTACTCATAATCTACTTCACCATAGCCATGAAAAAGCAACAACAAGCTCTCTCTCTCAAAACACACTCACAAGACTTGACTTGACAACAATGGCAAGTCAAGAGGCCTTCCTCTCCATACAACCCCAATCCTATGTGGAGTTCATCCATGGAGTGGATGAACAACTAACTAGGACTCCCAATGGAGTCCGTTACTCATCCCAACACACATAGACTCCTAGTGGAGTCCATTTACTCCTAAATTGACGTGACTTAGCCCCGATGTCACCTCACGTGACAGCTGTCGTGTAAACTAAGATCGTTAAACACAACAGATCGAGTGTCGTCGTCAACATCTATTAGCAAAATAAAATAGCAAACTAAAATGCTAAACAACCACCTCTTCAAGTGCCCCCACTAGCAGATAAGGAGCCCCTCCAATCGGCTAGGAACACACACACTCATCGATAGAGTTGTTGAACATGATGAAGTTGTTGCTACATCTATACATATTCAATTGGGTAGTGGTAATCTAGGGAATTAAACTCATGATTGAGAAAGTAATCCAAGAACTATAGGCTGGGTGCAATTTGAGCCCCATCCTTAATCGCCTTCAATAAGTTATGTTGAATTCTTGGATAACTCTTTCAATGTGATTTTCAATCCCATAAAATTTCCAACCAACTAAATAACAACTTCACCACTAAAACATGTGGTAAACATCCACAAAATCCTCAATCATGACCATTAACGGCCACGGAATGAGAGGCTTTCTGACAACGAGGACAAACCCAATTGCCAGAAGGAAGAGTCAAAAGGGGAGGTGTCAAACATGCCATGTGCCATCCACGTTGACATTGGTCGCACAATAACATTGTTGCAGCTCTTGTCTTCTCTCCACAAACATAACAAGGCAGACCCTGTGGTACAACCGCCAACTCGGGATGCACAGAGCCGTCGATGGGAAGGTGACATGGAGCACAATTCTTTGAATGCTCACGACATTCCCGTCCATCCTTGCCTTCAAGCAATAATATACCACTTGGCAAGACATCTTTTACCCGTAAAATCGTGCGCCCAGCCTTGACATCCAATGTCGTAGGCGCCTCCCGTTGCAAGTAAACATAATTCCCTTTGGAAAATCTACGAACCTGAGGTCGATAAGCTCCACTGCGGATCTGGACATACCGTAATGTATCACGATGTTGAGCAATATTTAAGTTCTCCATAGCCATAGGCATGGCCTTTTGGAAGAACGTTGCTTGGTCATGAAGACATTGAGCCCAAACATTTGGATCATCCAAGTTTACCACGGGAGCCAATTTCTCTCGCACCGAGCTAGGTAAAATTGGTTCCCGTCCATACAAGAGTTGGTAAGGACAATAGGATGCCAAAGATGCTTGCCTGCTGAAACGATAACCCATTGCTATCCATGGTAACATTAAGTCCCAATCGCGATGGTTGCCATGAACCAATCCATACTTCCGCAAACTGCGCTTAACCGTCTGAACAACTCGTTCAGCTAAGCCATCTGCCTCAGGGTGATCTCTAGAAGTTGTTCGATGATCAATCAAAGCCTTGGTACACAAAGCCTCGAAAGATCCAAGGAATTTTCTCCCTTGATCTGTCAACACCTCTGCAGGTGCTCCAAACCGTGCCAAAACTCGATCAAGAAATGCCATAGCCGCCAATTCTGAGGAATTTTGGGGAAGAGCCACGAGTTCAATCCACTTACTAAAATGCTCCACCATCACAAGCACATACTTGGAACCACGTGGAGTGATAGTAAGCGGTCCGGCAAAATCCAAAGACCAACGATATCCCAAGTCCATAATAGGTAAAGGCTGAAGTTGAGGTGACAAAGTATTAAAACTTGACCTGACCCGGTCACATACTTCACACCGAGAAACATAAGTGGCAACCTGTTGATACATACCAGTCCACCAATATTGGTTGCGCAACATAGAGTGCGTCCTTCGCACTCCAAAATGTCCAAGCTCCTCGTGCACTTACCGTACCAAAGAAGCTCTTTGATCTGGCCTTGGAACGATGCGCCTCGTTCCGTTCGGCCACACACGAAATAACAAGTTGTTTGCCCAACGAAACCTTGTTATCCGGTGACTAACTCTATCTCGCTCCATAGCAGATAGTCCAAGAGGAAATATCCCTTGTTGAAGTTTGTACAAGACCGCCTGGTCTTCCCACACATCACTAACAACGAGAGATTTATCAACCTCCTCATCATGTTCTTCTACAAGGATCTCAGCAGCCAATCCCGACATCATTGTGAGATATGTGGCAGCATGCCAACCCGGCACTGCCTCACGATCACAATCTCCATGCCACCTGGCTCCAGTTAAATCCTCATCTGAAGGACTTGGATTGCGAGACAATCCGTCTGCATCCAAGTTGGCAATTCCTGCTCGGTGAACAACTTCAAAATCATATTCCTGAAGTAACAATGCCCACCTAGCAAGTTTCCCGGTGAGCTTATCTGATTCCATAAGCCATTTTAAAGGCTGATGATCAGTCACCAAAGTAAACTTTTGCCCATACAAATAAGGTCGAAAATGTGCAATGGCCCAAACGGCCGCCAAGGCCTCGCCTTCATAAGAAGAATAATTAGATTCAACACTATTATTGCTTCTAGATGCATAAGCCACCACATATTCCTTTCCCTCTTCATCTTTCTGTGTCAAAACCGCTCCCAATCCCACTGTACTCCAATCCGTGTGCAATTGAAAAGCTCTAGACACATCCGGGCGTCGAAGCACTGGCACTGAACCGAGCCTCTGCTTCAATGTATCAAATGCCTGTTGTTGTTCCCGACTCCAAATCCATGGTTGGTCTTTCCCCGTGAGAATGGTAAGAGGTTTGGCAATCAAACTAAAGTTTTTGACAAACCTCCTATAATAATTTGCCAATCCTAGAAATGCACGAAGCCGTGGTACATCACTAGGTGCGGGAATTTTGTGCAAAGCATCCACCTTCGCCTGTTGCACACCAAGACCGCCATGAACAATCATGTGGCCTAAATAGGGCAATTGATCATGGAAAAACTTACATTTTCCATGATGTAAACGGAGTCCCCACCGTTGAAGTCGTTCAAATACCGCTTGCAAATGCCTCACATGATCATGTGGACTGTTACTAAAGATGATAACATCATCAATGTAACATCTAGCAAACGGCAAACCAGCCAATAATTGGTCCATCACCCGCTGAAATTCAGCTGGTGCATTCTTGAGACCAAATGGCAGAAATTTCCAATGATAAAGTTGATCCTTGCCATCTTTATCAATTCCCCAAAATGCGGTCTTCACCCGATCACCCAACAACAAAGGTAATTGGTGATAACCAGACCTCAAATCCAAAGTGCTGAAGATTCTAGAAAATCCTAGTGCATCAAACAACTCCTCCGGCATCGGCATTGGATATCGATCCGACTTGGTCTTGCGGTTGACTGGACGATAATCACCACACATCCGTTTTTCCGTCCAGTTGCCAAAGATATCCTTCTTTGACGGCATAACCGTGGCACAAGCATACTCTCCATTGGAGAGTTCAATCAATTCCGCTGCCAATAACTCTTGACATCGAGTTTGAACACCCAACCTTTCAGAGGTACTAAGTCTGTATGGCCGTCTGAAAATAGGGTGGTCGTCCTCGAGTTGAATACGAACAGGTTTACCTTTATATCCTTCAAGATCATGAAGACTAAAGGCAAAACAATTACGGTAAGAGCGAATAAATGCCCGTACCTTTCGTGCTTCGGCACCAGTAAGCTTTGGCCGCACTTCAATTGACCAATCGTCAAATTCCGTGGTTTCCTTCTTCATAGAAGGATTGCCAATTGGTGCCAGCACAACCTGTGATTGCTAGTCCGTGGAGAGGGCAACACCTTTGCCCCCATCATCTGCACTTGAATCCAAATGCGTATCCTCTCCACTACAATCAGTTTGTGTAGCTAAATAGCTACCCACATATGAAGTATCACCAAGAAATAGAAGTGGAAACATTTTATGGGCCTCCAACTTCCCAAACTCTTGGGCCAAAGCCAAAAAAACACGTTGGGCTCGAAGCTCTTCCGCAACATAAAGTTTCAAAGGAAATAATCCCTCGGTGTCATTGACCTCAATGTGATCCTTGGATTGCAGCTCCATTGCCCCCTGACCATTGTTCTCTGCCCTCAGAGTACGCAATTCGTCATTCATACGTTGTTGAGCAGCAAGACAAATTCCAATTATCCACACAATGCTGTTAAGATCCATAGTTTGCCCCAATAGGAAACGTCTCTGACCTTCCTGAACCCCGTGAGCAGCCGTGGTACCTGTAAGAAAACCCATGGTGCGTTCCCGCTCATCTGCCGTAGGCTCCTCATAAGTTTGGGTTTTTGAATCCCAAACCATGCCAGGTCCACGAGATCGAAATGCAAAAGACTGTGGATATGTCACAAAAGTAGGTAGTGCACCTCTTGGAATGCCCACCTTATTAATTAATGCAAATGGCAAGGTGTCATCCTTGGTAACTGCCAAGGAAACACGATGATCATCTAAAATGTCATCCACTTTGCGATCCATAAGGCGGGGAATGCGGGCAATCGCCGCTGAAAGCACCCGAGGTGATACCAAGTTGGTCCAAAACCAACGAGGCCGATGAGCAAAGGATCCCAAAGATGCAGCATCCAGAAATGTTGGAGTACCCAGAATTTGGTTAATGTACTCACCATCCTTCACCACTTTGTGCCGGGTATCACCCAATAATGGTACATTTTCGAAAATGTACCCTGGCGGAGTTGATTGGTGGGTAAACCACCATTGCGTCAATCGCGTCAAATCCGCAAACAAACTAGACCTAGGATCATCCAATCTCTGGCCAGTTCCTGCCCGCGAATGGCCTTGACAAGGCCATCCTGCAAGAATCAAATCCACGTGGCCCAACCTTCTCAAATCCTCATCACTAATCATAGTGACATCTTGAGGAAGTTGACCACAACATCCATGAATGGCAGAGGCTGACAATTGTGCGGGGTATCTCAACAACAATTGTTGGATGTGGTGTCGGACGGCTCTGTTGGCTGCATACCCATTGTCCACATGAATATATCGCCAAACTGTAATTCCAGCTTCCAACACTGCCGCCAAACCTGTGCCAATGCCTCCAAAGATCTCCACAAGGACAATACCTTCAGGTGATGGTTGCCAACGAATGGGTTGAGCAAAAGAAAATGAGGATAAAGTTGGAGGTGCCTCTCCAAGCTCCAAATCCGCTACAATGTGTCGACAATGGTCGGATAACTCCTTAGGAGTTCGCCATGGTGGAGGTGGATCCTTGAAATGTCGAGCAGGAATTTGAAAAGATGGTAAAAATTGTTGTTCTGCCGCATTACAAGTGTAGTCCATTGTTTCCTCCAATAAAACTGGAGCACAAGGCAAATCTGCAACTGAACCGCTGCAACCAAACATTGCCTCCGCAACCATAGTCATAGCAGTGGCTGCAAATGTGACGGGAATAAATACCTTCCTGCCATCTCCAGTGGACCATCCCGGTCTAATCCATGCCTCTTCCGTCCAATTATCCAAACCAAAGCCAAGTGGGTAAAGAGCTTGCTGACCAACAAGTATATCATAGTTGGTAGCATTAGTAACAACACACCTCATTGACAAATGAGTGTAAGTAGGCCCTGCCCCCACATGAAAAATCAAACGTAGAGGTGCCTTGGTGTAACCTGTTGCACGTTCAGTGCCCCCTACTGAAGTCACAATAGTGAATGGACAAGGATCCAAGCTTGCTGGCGTCAATCCAAGACTGTCAGCAAGTCCTTTGCCAATCATAACCGGTTGAGCACCGGAATCCATCATAACTCTCAGTGGTGTAGCACGGATAGTGGGCATATCCGTACGTGAAACGACAAACAAAGATTTGTCGTTTATCAGCCGTACAACTCCTGGTTGCAAATTATGCCGTTCGCGAGCAGGCCTTGCAGAAATGTCTGCAAGATATGCCGCTCCGGACGCATAATTCGCAAACAACGTATCCACTGCTGAAATTGATGCTGGAGGAATATCAGTTTGCTTACCAAAAGCAATGATCGCCGCATCCGCAAGACTCGCTCGCAAATTGGCTAAGTCCTCCACCTCCTCAGCCACAGGTACGTCAACCACAGCTTGGGATACTTGAAGGGATGGCAAATCCGCCTTACCTTCTAACATTCTCCCAGCTAAATGAAAAACTGTAGCAGGCTTGAAATCCGAAGCCATAAACTCCGAACCCGAGAAAATTGGCATATGGAGAATTTTATATGCCAATGCCTGCGTAACATCCTTCGAGATGGAATCCCCATCTCTCAAAGGTACAGGGTTTTTAGCCCCAACAACAGTGGTGTCTACCAATCCAAATGAAAGAGGTAAACGTGCTTGACCAATTTGATCAGCTGGTCCGGCATGGCGAGGATGCAGCACCTCGTTGCTACCACCACTCGTGGAAGCCACCGCATCTGCCAATGTTTGTGAGCGAGTAGAAGCCGCCGCCACCACCTCTCCAGCTGCTCCAAACATATACATGTCCGAACCCGAGGTGCCACCACCCACATGCGGCTCATAAATTTGAGCAATAGATGCAGAAGATTTGAGCTTTTGCTCAAGCTCTGCCACCTTAGCCTCAAGACTCTGCTCCCTTGGAGACTTTCCAGTGACATAACTGGCAGGCCGCATCTCAGGATGAAGTAGGAAACAATGATCCACATCGTGATTAGTGCCACCACAATGGCTACATTTCAATTGTCTCTTCTTAGAATTGTCCCCTGCCCTTACTGGTTCCATCTTTTGTTTTAATTTTCCCAAAGGCTGAGTTTTCTTCTTCTTAGGACAATTGGGATCATTCTTCGAATGACCAGCTTCTCCACAACCCCAACAATGCAAAATCTTTTGCTCCTTGACGAGTTGAGTCTCAGCTAAACTACTAGTAGCTGTGACAATTCTTCTTGGTTTCGGACTCTCTGTCATCCAAGATACCATATCCGTGGCATCATGTTGGCAAAGAGCCCGATCACATTTCTCAACCACGGCAAACGCTTGTGCAAGCGTAGCTCGGCCCTCGTAGTCGAGGATAATCCGAGGTGATGCCAACTCAAGTAGCCGCTTGTCAATCTTAGACAAAAATATTTTAACAAGCTGACTCTCAGCAAAAACACCTCCCGACTCCACAGCAAATCGCGCGAGTCGCGTATACATGGTCCGTGGAGTATCATCCTTCTCTCGGCGGAAATCCTGGATGCGCTGCATCTGGTCTCGCCGAAATCCACCATACTCCACTTCCAAATGTGCGACAAATTCAGTAAGGGGATTAAATGGAGGTGGTGGACCAACAGCCGTCAATGCTGCCTGTGTAGCACGTGCCATCCGTGAAAGGGTAGCCGTGCTACTGCCAGCCACCAGTGGCCCAAATGCCAGTTCTTGGTCCTCAGACTCATCCGGTGGATCCTCCTCCTTTAAGGTGGGTGGAGCTAAGGTGGCAATCGCCCCATCTTTAAGGGCTGAAATAAGTTCAACCCGGGCCTCCCAATACTGCTCCACCTCCCGAAGTTGTCGCTGATGACCCTCCGTCCATCGTTCGTAAGTTTGGAGTGCCTCATACTCCAAATGTTGAGGCAGAAGTTCAAAGGCATACCAATCATTGAAATTGGAAGACCTTTGGCGTTTCTCCTTAATCCAGGTACGAAACCGGAGTTTCCAATCGGACAAGGAAATTCCCCCAGCTCGACCTGAGAACCGATCACGCACTGAATTGTGGCGATCGTCCTCCATTTCGTCGAACGTGCCGACACTCCAAATCCGAAGCCTACTGGTAGTGTCCAACGCCGAAATAGGCTCAAAAGCCTCGTTGGTATCTACCTCTGGCTCAAGATTTGTGGTATGCACGTCCTCCAAGTAATCTGGTGATGGAGATCGATAATATCGGCTCCTAGTTTGCACCATAAAATAATCACTTGAGTACCTGCAACTATCTACAAGGTAATGGCAACCTGCACCTGTTGCGGGCTATCTAAATGGCAATCCCTTGCCAAATGCCAAGTGTTTATGCCCCCAGAATTCCAAAATTGTGCAAAGGTTTGAGATTGGTAATTAAAATGAAAAATCAGCGTTGAAAAGGCTCATTTCCAAGGTGATTATGAACTCCAATCAACAAACTAAGTGCACCAATGGACTCCTAGGAAGATTTCACACAAATTAGGCTCAAATTTCACTCCAATCGGAGTTAATTTGCTCCCAAAAACAAAAATCAGCGTTGAAATTAGCAATTTCAGCAATGATTTTGACTTCCAATCAAAAATCCAATTACACCATTGGATTCCTTGGCAAATTTCACACAAAATAGGCTCAAATTTCACTTCAATCGGAGCTAGTATGCCCCCAAATTTGTGCCTCAAAGTTTGTGACAATGAAATGCCAAATTTGAAAGTGAAAGTAAAAAAATAAAAAAAATCCGGTTTATTTAAAAATTTAAATTAAATTAAATTAAATTAAAACAAAACAAAACAAAACAAAAAATTAATTAACTTAATTAACTTAATTATCCTAAATTAATTAACTTAATTAACTTAATCTAATTAAATTAGTTAACTTAACCTAATTATGGAATTAATTAACTAAAGGGGAAATTAATTACCTGCAAAAGGGGAAGGGGGGCCAAGCTGGCGCCGCCCGCCCCCGGCCCGGGATTTTGCCGCCTTCGGTTCAGAATGGGAGCTCCAGGAGCTCCAAGAGTGTCCGTGGAGCTCCGGAGCTCCAAAAAAAATTAAAAAAAATTAAAAATTCGAATTTTAAGTTTGGTTTGTGTTTGTTTGTAAACTTAAAAAATTAAACTTTGCTTTTACAAATTGCAAGCAAGAATGATGTGACTTGAGAATCTTGAGACCAAATGGAATCTCAAGATTCAACCATCAACACTTGAAGAAAACACAAAGAGACAACAAAAGAAAAATGGGAAGATTTCTCTCAAAATCTTCTTGAGGGTTGCAAGAAATGACAAACTAAGCTTTCAAACACTTGTATCACTCATTTGCTCTCATTACTGGGCCATTCTGGCTCAGAAATACAACCAAGAATGAAAAATTTGAACAATTGTTGTCAAGTATGAGGGTTTCTCTCTCCAAGCTTAAGAAACTAAAATGTCTCCTTACAAAGCTTAAGAAACTCTAAAATTCACACACAAGAGTCAAGCTATCTCTCACTCCACGAAGGGAGAATCCAAGAGTGCAAGTGGTGGAGAAAGAATGCAAAGGCTTTACTCATAATCTACTTCACCATAGCCATGAGAAAGCAACAACAAGCTCTCTCTCTCTCAAAACACACTCACAAGACTTGACTTGACAACAATGGCAAGTCAAGAGGCCTTCCTCTCCATACAACCCCAATCCTATGTGGAGTTCATCCATGGAGTGGATGAACAACTAACTAGGACTCCCAATGGAGTCCGTTACTCATCCCAACACACATGGACTCCTAGTGGAGTCCATTTACTCCTAAATTGACGTGACTTAGCCCCGATGTCACCTCACGTGACAGTCCGATTATAGTTTGTATGATCTTTCAACTCCTTCATCTCTTCATTTTTCTTCAAGCACTGCTTCAAGTTGTGATCGTGCAATACAAGCATGAACCGACAAACTATCAACCGGATCATCCCATCATGTTCTTTGGGGAATAGATTCACTAGTACTAAATAACACCTCCTAAGAAAATGTGTCTTTCAAACCATATGACCACAAAGAATTACATTGTGGACATGAATCAAAATTTGAACCATATATCAATCCAATAACGTATATGAATGCACCCATATCTAAGACATTATCCACTAATATTTTCATTTCACATTTACCAAATTTTGTCCTCAACTGTGCCCCACTTTCTTTTGAATTATTTTTTTCCTCTTAAAAAGAACAATATATTTGCACAATGTATCTATAAAATTATCACATTTTTTTGTGCATGGTCTATACTATTGCACCACATGCAATGAAACAATATCCCTTCTACTAGTCCCAATAATGGTTTTGACAAATGATCATATGTTTAACCTTACTTTTCAAGTCTTACAAATTTAAACTTCAAATTCGTCATGTCTTTTAAAGTCATCCAAACTCAAATCATCACTCTTTGGAATCACATTGGAATATCTCTCAAAAGTTTGTTTGTGAGGAGTGAAAGTAAAAGCAACGTCATCACTTACAATGGTTTTATCTCAACATCATTGTCTCTTCGTAAATAATGAAACTGCTTCATCAACGTCCTTCCAATCCATCTTCAAACCTCGTTTCTCCTTGCATTACTTTAAAAGAGGTTCGATCATCTTTTTCAATCAAAGATCCATCACTTGTACAAACAATTTTGTCTTCTCTAATATCAATGTCATCTTTTTGGATACCGACAATTATGCAAATTGATTGCAAGAGCTACCGCAATCTCAAAGCTATTGATCATTTCAACCTCCAAAATACAATTCACCTCCATATTTCTTGCATAGCAACGAAGGTATTTTGTCACATTACCTCCATCAAATTGGTCCTCCTTATTCATAACGGATTGCAAAGTTATAGAGGCCAATGCTCCATTATGTTGTATACCTTGTTGTTGTTACATGTAAAAAATAAAAACTTAAAACATCTCTAGTAATCTTACGTCAAGTCTCCCATACTACCACCTTGACCCGCCATCAATTTTTAACTTACAAATACATTTTCTCACAAAACCTACATTCCGGACATTTACATCGGATTCACCAAAATATGTCTCGTTGTTTGTGTTTGTCTGAAAGCACATGGTTTTCAGAAGTAAAAAAATGTAATTTAAATATTTTATAAAAAAACAAGTTGATTTCTAAGGATTCATTTTTTTACAAAAATATCTCGATTATATTAAATATGACTTTTTGTTATAAATTGAAAACTAATTTCATGGATCACAATATCTACTTAAATATTTAAAACAAAAACATCATTTCTTCATTCAAACTAAACTTTCAATCTTTCATTCAAACTAAATTTCTAATTTTTCATTCAAATTAAATTTTCACTCCTTCATTCAAATCAAATTCTTTATCTTCACTCAAACATCATTTTATCACACTCAAACTAATTTCATCACTATTCATTGCAATCAGCCAAACCTCACTTCTTCACTCATGCATTATCACTTGTTATTTCTATCACTCAAGTTTCTGGCATTCCTCATGCAATGTTCTTAGGCCTCTCACCAATAGTCTTCAGTGGTCTCCAAAGCTTCGTCAATGTTCTCCACCGCTCGTCTAAGGTCTTCCTCACTTCCAAACTCCTCCAAACTTATAATGTCCCACCACCATTCTTTTATCTTAAATGTTGTTTTTACCCTTGTCTCTTTTGGCCAATGCAAAACCATTGGGGTTAGGGCATCAAAGACCCCTAAGTGGCTAGGTAACAATTATTGTTATTGTTGCTGCAAGTAAACCTCAACCTTTGGTAACCCTAACTACAAGTCCTACCTACAAAGTTTTTCCTACCAAAACCGCCCGGTCTTGAACTCAAATCCGATTCTTTATTAAACAACTAATTAAAACATGATTACTACAACATCATACTAATTTCCATCTACATACATATTGAAAATAAGAATAACACACATAAATGCCTACGTTTTAATTAGTGACTAGCCCACATCACGACAACGATCGGTGGGTCATTACCTTCTCGGTCTCGCCCGCCATTGATGCGGGCGACAACAACTTCGTCATGTTGTAGAACCGGTTGTTGTTCATCGTGCAATAGAATCAAGACATCTAGGTGTTGATCGCCTCACTCATCAACATGTTCAACATCAAGGTCAACCAGCCAGATATGGACGGTGACAAGTCAATGCGCATAAAGGTTGACGAGGTGGTCACGCACATCGCGGACCAAACTCGTTCCCGAGGCATTGCCACGAGCGTTTGCACACCATCGGTAAAAAGGTCATTGTCAAGAAGATCGCTATGTATGTGATGAAGTTGATCGCCGGCCTCAATGGCGTGAAGGCAAAGCGCGACGGTGCCAATAAGGTCCCCTAGCATGATGTGTTGCTTGTGTTGCCCACTCAGTTGGTCAAGCTATGCCACAACACATTCCTCCGTGAGGTGCTAGAGCCGTATTGTGAGCATGTCTCCAAGGTTTGGCTGGAAGACAAGGTTGACCATATCAAGGTGGAACACTGAGATCTGCACAAATTCTATAGCAAGGACGCGATCACGCGCGTCACCATCAACAAACACAACATATAGTGTGACATTCAACGACGCATGGGACGTTGCACCTAGCCGATTCTAGGCCTTGTGTTTGTTCTGCGGCGGGTTGGCCACCATCTTCGCCAATACGATGGCAATTGAGCCAGACTTCCCATTCTCAAATGGGAGATGGACGAGAGCCACACTGCCCTCATGCACATGTCGCTCGAGGGGATCTTTCAGGCCAAATAGCGCTCCATGTTGCAATCACTGATTGAGTGATCCATAAACCAATCTTGGCGTCGTCCATAAACTAGCTCAGTTTCTGTAATGTATGGATTTCCATATCTTTAGGAAGCTTGCCTAATAAAGACCTCATAATAGGATAAGCAATGCAATTGCACATGTGGCATTAAAATACCATGGATAGTATATTGTACATGGAAGACCAACCCATACATGGGTTACTTGGAGGCAAGGCTGCAACCATCCAACAAGAACCAATGTATGGGTTGGTTTGCCCTCCCCCTAAGGTACTAAGAGAACTAGAATGTCGACATGGTGTCCAAACATGTATTATCCAAACAAGCTAATTATACTCCATGTCACTTACAATACAAACAACTAAAAATGGAATAAGGTACACCTAATATATATGTGTTTTGGTATGTTGAAGTGTGAATTGGGCCTCTTAAATATTGAGAGAGGCATGATGGCAACCCATTAGGAGTGCCATGAATGAGCGACGCTTCACCTCAATCAAAACCGCAAGCTCATTTGCGAACCCATAGTGGATTTATCCTAGATGCCTAAAGATAAAGAGGTCGAATTCCATCCCTTAACCCTTGGATGGACGAGGTTCTTCTCTATGGCGGACATTAAGTTCGCCCATACGAACTATGGGGGATGTCAAATCTGGGCGGGGGCAGCCTCCAAGGAAATTTTTGAACCCGACCGAAAACTGCTGCCCGCCCCGCCCAACTTCGAAAAAAATATTGCCCTTGCATTCTTGAAGGCTGCTTGACTACAAATCCCATATATATTGAGTGCACTTCGCCTTCAAGGTCTAAACTCCAATATATATGTGCACTTCCAATTAGCAATTCATTGGGATTTCACTCCGGAAATGAAACCATCAATGAAGCACGTAATTAACTTGGAGGTCAAATAAAATTACAAAATCCTCATTAACATTGAGGTTATAATATTTATGACTTACCATATACTGAATTGGTTTGAATGTGTATGAATACTTGTGAAAGTAGGCGGCGTTACTAAAATATTATAAAATATACATACTATACCAGCACACTAAATTTAAGTGTCATTTTAGAATGACAAAGACAATTTCAAATGGTAAGTCATAAATATTATAACCTCAATGTTAATGAGGATTTTGTAATTTTATTTGACCTCCAAGTTAATTACGTGCTTCATTGATGGTTTCATTTCTGGAGTGAAATCCCAATGAATTGCTAATTGGAAGTGCACATATATATTGGATTTTAGACCTTGAAGACGAAGTGCAGTCAATATGGGATTTGTAATCAAGCCGGCCTTCAAGAATGCAAGGGCAATATTTTTTTCGAAATTGGGCGGGGCGGGCAATAGTTTTTGGTCGGGTTCAAAAATTTCCTTGGAGGTTGCCCCCGCCCGGATCTGACACCCCCATAGTTCGTATGGGAGAACTTAATGTCCGCCCTTCTCTATACTGTGGTTGGCCCAAATTATAATGTTCTTTTATTAGAATTATTATTATTATTATTCAATATAGCTACCATGCAGTATTACCATATTGGATTAGAAGTTATATGCATACTTGAAAATTTCATCCCAACAATAAGAGTGTTAGTACTAAGGGACAATTGCGGTGTGCTCATATCATTATACCCTTTTTTGGCATAGTTCCATGTGTCAAATAGATTCTTGTATTTTCACCAACTGGAGATGGTCTTTGCCTTAGTGGACTAGACAACCTATAAAATACATTCATTGCTTGGAATAAAACACAAGGAGGAGTTTCGGCAAATACTCGGTCCAGATACTTGAAACATTCACTATGACTACTGTTCTCCCTCTTTAGTATGACACATTTGAGAAACACAAAAAGTCGTATTATCGAGGTTTCGTCTTCTCATTAATATGACAAATGGCATAAAGTTGTCGTATTATTGAGGGAATACAACAACATAAGTAATATGAGCTTAAAATATATGTACAACGAGTTTAAGCAATATAGATGGTATGAAATAATAACTTGTAACTCCAAACAAATACAAATATTCTCAAGAACTGCTAAAATAAGAGTCCAAAGATCTTTGGTGTTGCCTACCCAAGTTAGCAATTATCATCTTGTGTACATTCCCTACTAACCTTTGAAAGTTGATAATTTCATTAACATCAAAATATAAATAGTTCTCTAATAAGAAACTAGACAACAATGATGCATGACATTAAGCATCAAGATATTGATGATACTATATCACCCATGTATAAGGCAACATACTAGGTAGGAGACCACTCTAACCCTAACCATGTCCATTCTACACTAGTAACCCTAATTATCATTTAAGTTCCCAATGATAAATGAAGTTCCCAAGTAGTTCCCACGTGAAAACGGATGTATTTTAGATGTACATAACATAGATGAAAAATAATTTTAGCATTAACTACCTATTTAATATGACAAAACAGGGATTCTAAAATGTCGCATTATCGAGTGTCGCAATCGTATAAAAGAGGGAGTTTTGAGCTAAAAAGTTTGGTCGCGCAAAAACGTTTTGTAATATCGAGGGTGTCGTATTAATGAGGTTAGACTGTACTAAATAAACTTGAAAAACCACAAAGAGCTCTCTAATATCTAACAAACTTGGAAGATTTACCTAGTAGGCCGCCAAGTTCCTAACTTAATTCTATCGGTGAGTGATGTGCTTGAAATGACCAACCGGATTTGTTTGGGATATGCTTCTTCATTGACACAATTGGTGTACTAAATGTCAAGAGTGTTTTTTTTAACAATGAGATGACAACACAACAAGTTTTTTCTTCTTCTAATAGTTAGAGTCATCGTATTGATACATAGATGAAACGTAGGGAAAAAACCGGCTCGAAACACATTGAGTTCAGAGGTGAAGAAGCACGAACAAATCGTCTTAGTATATCAAAGCAGATTGGGTCTTGTGGAAGTTTAGGAATTCGTTCACATCGACGTTTCGCTTATATCATGATTTTATGTCCACCGTTGCTCAAGTTTACAATAAGAAATATTGTTCACAGTATTATTTCCATTGATTGTATGTCGTTGTCCCAACCATACACGACAACTTTCTATACGTCAACTCCAAGTACACGTGAATGGGATTCCCAGATTTCGAGAGATGTTTTGTGTCATTTAGACCAAACTGTCCTCTGTAAAATCCAATTTTACTTGAATCTCATTTTACAAGATCATGTTTGCTATAAGCCAATGCATTGGTACTTGGTTCGGATACTTTCACTCACTTTCTCTTTTTCTTTTTGGACACAAATTGAATACTCAATTGCAAGAGAGGAATCAAAACACAACCACCTTGAGAGAACCAATGCAACTCGAGGGGAAATCAAGAAGTAATGCCCAATTTCATTCACTTTGATGAACGGCAAACCCACTCTTTGGCAAGGCTGAGGATAGTTTTGTGTCCATGAAACCATAACACAAAGAGAAGATGATGAAGCAAGTGGTGTTTGTGCAATTACGCAATTTGGGAGATTTTGCGCTGAAATTTTGCTTTTATTGTTTTTTGGGCACAAATTGAAAATTCATTTGCAAGAACGGAACCAAAATACAACCACCTTGGGAGATTCAGCGCAAACCGAGGGGGCATCAAGAGATAATGCCCATATGGGGCCTTTGGGTCACAATAAGACATTTGACCCCCCCCCCCCCACCCCCAAGTCATCTTGGTAGGCAACGTCTGGGGCCTTTTCCAAATCTGCGAGGGTCCGTTGCCACTCAATCCTACCATAATCCTGCAATGCGTCCCAAACGACTCGACGCGTTTTCTCAATGGGCCATTGCAACGCACTAAACACCATATCATTCCGTTGACACCAAATTGATCCACGGAAGACCACTCCTCAAGAAAACCAGACGCAGCTGAACCGTTTCAATGTCTTGCACAAAGATTGTTTATAACGAAAATTTCGAAGGAATGATGTTGCGCCTTCCACGGAGCCTCTTCTTCTTCTTCCACTACCTTAATTACCATAGACTTAAAAGAAAGATCACCACAATGACCACCAACCTCCTTGAGCCTTGGAATGAATGAATGAACGAGCAAGTATTGTGTTTTAATGCATGCTCCACATAGGACAACCGATTTGCACGAGAACCTCGAACCCAAATAGCTAGGTGTAATAAGTAGTCTATGGTCAAGACCGCATTCAAGAACAAAATTGGGCACTTGTTGTCTCGACCTTCACTTCAAAACAAGCGGAGTTAAAAGCGGGGTTTGTTTCATCCTAAGAATGTTGGTGCATCGGCCACCATATATTCCACGGAGAATGACATGCAAGGGTCCGTCCGTTGGGGTACCTGAACCGCTATATATGTTAGTGGTACCTTACTATGGACTCAAAACATTAAAAAATAAATGAGAAGATGTCAAGCCCGGCTCGGAGAATGTCGTCATTAATGATGGAATTGTTCAAAAGCCAAGTTTACATGCAAAAGCCGGGCCGGACAATAGGAGGAGCACGGAATGATCGCCCACTTCTTCTTTTGTCCCCACATTCCCATCTTAGCTACCTAGCTACTACATGGTAACAACCATCAAGCCATTGTAATCATCTATACGCCAAGCCACACAAAACGAAGCCATGGAATGAATGTTAATGCACGACTCCCCCCCCCCCCAAAAAAAACCTAAGGGAGAATACTTTAATGGCCCTCAATGACAACGGTTGCATTGTTTATAAAGCTAACTAGGATGTTATGCATGAGAAGGAAAAGAAAAAAGTAGTAAATTATGTTGAGTGTACGGCCTTAGCCCATTCAAGGGTGCCAAGTCACCACCGGCCCCGCCAAAGCGTGTGCATGACCAAGGTGGGTGGGTGTGTGGGGTGGGGCGGGGGGAGAGAGGCTTGGTGTGTCTAATTCGGTTACTAATCTTGATTAGACTCTAATATTTGAGTGGTATGTGATTAGGTGTGCTTCCAATAATGGATATCAGAAAGACTTGTGTTCAGCCCCTACATGTCCAAGAATCCAAAACATGGTTGCCAGCGTTCGTCAAAGATAAATCTCTCAAGGCAAACTTTTTATTTTTGGTTTTTATTTCTTATTTCTTATTTCTTGCAACTGGACATAATATAATTTTGCGCCGTCTAGAGCAAGCGGATCGAAATATTATATCAATGACTCTAAGATACACATTTTGAAGTGGTTGGAACCCTCAAGTTTCCTTTTGTTACAAAATTAGCTATTTTGGGAAAGTAACAATGTTGAGTGACATGAATATAATTGGTTTTGCCCGCCAAATTATGCAGCTCAAACTTTAAGCCAATCACATCAAAAGTCAAGTGATTTTGATACATTTTTTTAACTTTTGTTATTTTTTGAGGGAAGATCTTTGTAAAATGATTTTGGTGGAGACCAAGGATAAAGCTCCACATTCCAGCCGCACGTATGTGGTTTAAAACTAACACCAAAAAAAATCTCTTGTATACAAACACAAAGTAAAGTTTCTACTTCACACTTTACAGTACACCTTCGATTCAACCTCAAATCCTGTGCCTTTAGGGAATAAACATAGATCGGACTACGTGTTTAGAATATGATAACCATTCTAGGTCCATTAATCACCATGGTGGGGGATGGGGGAAAGGCTATATGACCAGTTCACGAGCACGAGATTCTTCAACTTGAATAGTACATTTGTATGCGCTCCTAAAATCACGAGGAAAGGGCTACATCCTCAAGTTGGATTTGATTGCTTACCATTTCGTACTAATCGTGTGTTCCATATCCTAGGAGAAGTGGGCAAGTTGGAAAAGAAAGTAACCATTTAAGACTCAACTACCCACCATCCATAAGATCTAAGAGAGGAGAGGGGGGGGGGTCCAAATTCGAGGGGGATGTCGGCCCGGGAAAAGGCCCTCGGGTGATTCCCGTGACTCAATATTCTTATTCCCGGGCTATAATTGGGCATTCGCCGGCGGGGGGGTGGGGGGGGGGAAGTAAAAGTAAAAGGTAAAGTGATCAATTTAGGTTCCGGTGGGAATTGTCCCCATGATGTTTTTGGGAGAACATATATTCTCTTTGGGGATTTGGTTCTTTCATGAACACGTGGTCTCCATGCCTACATTTGTGCCTACCTAGTTGTCAATCGATTCCCATTCCTTGTGTTCCATTTCCCTTGCCTTGCCTTGCCTTGCCTTGCCTTGCCTTGCCTTTATTCCACCTCCAAGCGGACTCGGATTAAAAATCTATTTGTGTTTGTCCAGCTTCAGACACGCGATTAATCGGGTGTAACTTTACCCACCAATGTTTCTCGACCAATAAATAAATAAATAAAATAAAATTTTAATTGAACGGAAGAAAACCGTCACTTTTAATATCCGTATCAGCACACAACACTCGTATTGAAAACGTTATATCTTTCTTTCTTTGGAGGGAAGTAGTTATAGAATCGCTCCAAAGTCAACCCCAACCCAATTTCATCGTTCGATTCATTCACTACGGGCAAGGTGGATGGATAGAATACATACATGTATAGGAATATGAACATCTACAAATTTGAGGTGGATGTTAATAAATGTCAATTTGAACTTACGTGAATCGTTATTAGAGTAGTTGTAGTTGGGGCGAAAGAACCCGTACACTGGTTTCTTGTTGATAGGGTTGCCGTCATTCAACAAGGAGTTGGTGTATGGTTCGTTCGCCCTCCCTGACAACTTCCCATTGTAAAAGCTATATTGACTGTCCCAATTAGTTTGTGTTACTATGTGGAGTTACACAATGTTGTAACTCTTTGATGATAATGTAACGTCTTACCAAGAAAAGTTATTTTTATTGTTTAATGTCCTATTGAACTTTCATGAGTAAACGTTGAACTCTTGAGTAAGACACTATTGCACTACGTAACTCCAAATACTAACACGCACTAAAATTGGGATCATCAATGATATATATATATATATATATATATCAATTTCAAAAAAGTTGAATATCAAGTCTTCATACTCAAATTTTGAGTGAATTTGTTTTTCATTCGAACTATGATTGTTTTTATCATCCCAATGTAAATTCATTATCAGTTAGCGAACTTCATATCATAGACTTGCCATTGACACAAACTAGTGGCCAATTCAATCCCAATCCATAAAGGTACCAAAGTATGTCATCTTTTTTCTCTAACAACGAGGCACGTCTTGTATTGGAATGGCCTCTTTATAATACATTGAAACGAGGTTTCCTTCCATGTTTCAAGACTGTAAACACCCCTTAATCCAGTTCATGTGAAAGGGACCGGTCAAGGGTGGCGGTGAAAAGGAAAAGGGAGAGGGGGGGGGGGCAAACTTCCACTCGGTGGGAGAGGTTGCCCATACAAAGCACCTCATTGGCACACCAAATATCAACAAATTCGGTCTCAAGAATGGTGTGACTCTTTGCACTTCTAAACTCAACAAATTTGGCTCCTATGAGCCATGCCAACACGGATGGTATCCTTCCAAGCCCTACAATAGAATTGAAAATCATTTAGTTCATCCAAGGAGAAGGTCATCATGCACCTAGTGCACCACATTTACCACATAATGGCACCTCTAAGCATATCCCAAACGCACTTTTCACATTTGAGATTAACTTGGTGTCTAGTGCCATTCTAATACCGGGGGCGATGTCATTAGAAATATCTTTCCTATAGATGTTTTCCAAAGGCAACCCTAGTATCACCATAAATTTTCCAAAGCCCTTTTTGAGAGTTCTACAATAGATGAAGCAACCCTCAAGAGTCTCTACAATGCCAAATATGCACATCATTCATGGTGTTTAGTGTCACGCCTGCTGATTGCCAATTTTATTTTCATGTGTCAACATAAAGGAACTTCTAAAAAGTGAAATAGCATATCTACATTATGACATTTAGAGTAGAACATTGGGATACGTTAGATGATAGTCTTGTGTTTTGGTATGCAAGGGGAAGATATTCTTGAGTATACCAATGGAAAGTGTCATGTTTTACATTTCAATATGCAAGAGGAAAATATTCTTGAGCACACTATTGGCAAATGGCATTTGTGTACACTATTGTTAACTTGTAGACCATTGTGGAACATAGACATCCCCTCATAACACTATTGAACATACTTTTGCCATATATTAATAAGTGCACTTGAACACCGAGTGTCATGCGATGACACTTATGATGAAGTTTTTAATCATCAATGTTACCTAGCATAGGCCTCAAAGTAGGGTAAGCGACACTATTATGCATGTGACACTAAATACCATAAACAATGTAGTGCATTTGCCACCATGACCTGAGCAAAAACACTCTATGAGCATGATCGCACGTCGTACACCAAACACAAACAGGGAGGGGTGCTAAATCAGGTAACGTTACTCTAGAGGGAGTAGCCTCGTTGAATGTCCCACAAGTTCACTTTATACAAGCTTCATAAATCACGGGGGGGCATGATCAAAACTAATATCTCACAATACACAAGGCTTTACACATAGACAATCGAAGCTAAGATTCTATTTGGTCAAAGATTGTGAGATATGTATAGTCGACTCTTTTACGAAGAAGTTCAAACTTGGACTACAATTCACCCAAGTTTTTTTCTCCAACCGGGAGGCCATTCTAGACCCCACCAACAACACAATATTGTTGCGACCAATTGGTGGAGCATCTATCTTTGAGTTGAGTTGTCTTTGAGTTGTTGGCTCTATCTGTGGGACAAAGACTATGCATCAACTTCTCTACTTCAAGAGTAAAATTCCTAACCACTTTGCGTTCACACTTGGATGTTACTTGTTCCTAGTATTTTTGATCTAATTTATTTAATGTGGATGTTAACTATAGTTATATATATATAATTAAATATAGTTGCTCCATGAGATGTGTTGAAAAAAAATCTAGTTAACTATAGTTATTTTGGCGGTTATTAATTAATTATTTTAAAAAAATTAGGTGATAAATGAGAAGCTTTAGTCCTTGACCCACATTTGAGAAGAAGGTGCAGAACATCCAAGAAAGGTTCACTTAAAGCTATAGTAAATAATCATGGATTGACATGAGCAAAGTGGACAACTACAGTTGGAGTCTTTCATAGTAAAAAATAGAGCCTCATGGTTCTACCGTTCTCTCGTTTTCCCTCGCTCTCTTGTAGATAAGGCCTTTGGGAAATCTTACTCAAGAGCTTTATCTTTAGCGCGAAGGCCAATGGCATAAGCAAGCCTAATGTTGAAGTCCCAAAACATGGCCAACTTTGTCCCACTTCCATGCATTCGCATCCCAACTAAGGTTCTTGGACGGGACCCAAGTACCATCGAATGGTGTCGCTACTGTTCCAGATAACCTCCTCCAGATCACGGGCCAAGTTGACCTTAGTTCTTGAGGTCTCTAGCTAGCTAACCCCACCCTTAAGGATGTCAACATAACATTACACAGCCTATAGGATGAGCTCCTTTTCCTAAAAAGGAAAGACCCTGGCCCTTTCCCTACTAAAACGGGAAGTCGAATGTTATTATTTGGCCATGAATCATGGCCGGAGATTTTTGGTCCCATTGGTCATGGATATGCAATTGGGCCCCTCACATCATGCATACATACATACATACACTACACTACACTACACTACACTAAATGTGATATTTAGTGTGACTTACTATTTGGAATTACGCAGTGCTATAATTGTCTATTGTGCATCTCATTCTTTACCAATCATGCTCGAATTGGTTGTTTGGACACTATTGTTTGAACATTAACATCTTTACTTGGTTTTAAAATGTACATTAATAGTAAAAAGATAGAGGAACATGTAACTCCGAACAGTAAGTCTCACTGAATATCATGTTTAGTGCAGTTGTGGCATACACTGGACACTGACTCAGTGACATAACGTTCAAGAAAGTATGTATGGAAAAACATGTAATGAATTTTTCATTAACGATTGTCGATGATACTTGGAATCTCTATTTAAGATTGACTCGGGATCGTGGACCTTGATGTAGGAGTTATCCTAGCTACAAATAATAATATATGGATTTTACATAGTAATCAACATTTTCACCCCACTCCCTTGTCAATAAACAATTACGCAGTCCATACCACTCACAATCCACTCCCCAAAAATGTATAATATTATTGTAGAACCCATGGATGTTTACTAGTAAGGGGAAGAAGAAAAAAACAATGTCAAAAGACCTCAACTTTGTCAAGTGAGCTCAAATTAGGATGAATCAACAACAAACCTAGAGTGGACATAGTATTGTTATTTTGAGCTTATGCTATTATTATGGAGATATCCTAATTTGGGTTCTTTAGGACTAATTTTGATGTGTCAAGTAGAATACAAAAAACATAAACCTTTGGGTTACATATAATTATAAGTCTTCTATATTGGATGAATGAGAAATATGCTCATATGCAACAATTCCCTTCCTCCATGAATAAGAGGTCCGCTCATATGCGATAACTCATTGTCACATGCTTCCATGAAACTACTTAACAAAATCAAACCACATGCCAAGAGCAAGCCCATCCTTTTGGTCTTCATAGTTAGGGGCCTATTGACTATTAGCCACAAATAGTCACATACTTAACAATGCAAGTAAACAAATGATTGGGAAGGGGAATAATCACATGCGACCTAAAAAGGCCCATGTTTCTCTTGTTATGTGAGTCTAAGATGCAAGTTATCATTTAGAACTAAAGTTGCTCAATTCTATTAAAGTGGAAGTTGAGTTTCGTTTACTTATCATACTATTGCATGGGAGGGGCATGAATTTATTTTCCGTGGTCAAAACCATCTCCTGGCTGTAGACAAAATACACCGCTTCGTCATGTATAGTAACTAGATAAATATGAATAGATAGAGATATATGCTTGTTTTGGTAAGAGAAGCCCGGGGTAGGCCCAATTGTTGGTTCTCATTCACATTGTGAACAATGCTTTATTGTAAGCTATGTACCATTCATGTTGTGAAGGTGGCCCAACTTAAATGGAACATTATGCTCCCAAAATTCTTGACCCTAGGGTGCAACACCCTAGTGTAGACTACTGCTAAACTTCCCCCCTTTAATGTTTGAATTTCTTCAATTGTATCAATAAAGTCTTCAAGATTCTTCCAATATTCTTGGTAACTTTCATTCCAAGCTTTCTACTAATGAGGACATTTTTCCTAGTAAGAGAACCGAACAATGACCAAACTTACTCGTGTGGTAGTGTGAGCCCAAAATGGTGCCCACAATTATTCTTATCATTATTTTCTGTTGGGTTTGGGTTTTTTAAATTCATTGTGCAATTAAAAAAGCATTAAAAAGAGTGAAGTGTGATGTGGGTTTATGTTTTGAGCTTGGGCTCTTATGGTGTGTGTTGATGGGAGGGATTTACGGGATTAGTCGAAGGAAGATTGAATTAGCTTGGTGGTGATTGAATTACGGACGCGGGGTTCAGTTTTTCATGTTTGAATTAGGACCCATGGGTGTTAGTGTTGGGGGGTGAGGTTAGTGGATAGGCTTTTGGTTAGACATTTTGAACTGGGAGATTACGGCTAAGGCAGGGGCAGTCGGGGAAGAGTGTGGTTGTTTTTTGTTGGACCTGAATGCGAAGAGGGAGCTCGGAGCTTGAAGCTCCTGGTTCGGCGACTAAGGACCTGAATGCAAAGAGGGAGCTCGGAGCTTGAAGCTCCTGGTTCGGCGATTAAGGACTTGAATGCGAAGAAGGAGCTCGGAGCTTGAAGATCCGGGTTGCGGGAACTGGCACCTGAGAGTTGGGAAGGGCCTTGACCAGAAGGGGCATGGTTAGCTGGTAACCGGCAAGCACCGCCACCCGACCGGCACTGGATACCGGTGACGGGCAGGTCCCTGAGCCAACAACGTTAATTTGTGAAGTTAATGCCGAGACTGAGATGGGTTTAGGGTAGGGGGGGGGTAGGATTAGTAGTATATTAGGTGGTGGATTAGTTAATTAGACTAGAGGCAAGGGTTAAACTAGTAATTTAGCTTATTAGTGAAATAGGGGGTTGCTAAGTGCAAAGTTATGATGTTAGGAAGGAGGTTTTAAGGGGAGAATTGGGTGTGAGTTTGGGATAGAGTGTGGAGAGAGGGTGAGGCTAGAGAAGAGCGTTTCTCAACGCTTGTACTCTTACCATGGAATAAATTGGTGTGCTAAGATTGATGTGGAGTGTGACGGAGCATAATGAGGTTGGAGAAATAGAGTTATGCAAGTAAGGAATGTGAGTACCATGCCCCCACCCGGACTAGGACGCATAAGGGTGGGTGGTTTGGCCTCACAGGTAGCAGTTGTCAAACATACTATGTGAGTTGGGTCATTTCTCTTTTGGCTTTCAATTCATTGACACATATTATTTGTCTATGATTATATTCTATCTTATTTTAAGCAATGTCTTTGAACTTGATGTGGATTTATACATGAGAAGCATACCTATGATTGAAATGAAAAAAAAAATGTTGATATTCAAGTAGCATGTGAAATGTGAGCCAATGAACCTCAAGCTCATCGTTGTTTCCCATGAACGTCTTGACGTACTTTGCCTGCCTTTTGGGAGGTGGGCTCTTTGAGTAAAGGAGAAGAAGGGGATATCTAAGACAAATATAGTTGGTTTCATGGTATCCGGTGTTGTTGGGGGGGGGGGGTGTGTTTGTTTATTGTTTAGTTTTCTTTTGTTTAGAATACGATATGTGAGGTGTTTAATGACATTTTCATGCATGTTTTTTCATGAGGGTTTTGGTGTTAGATTTTGGGATGTTAAGTTTATTAAGCTTTTGTATTGCACGCTCACATATGGCACTTCCAACTCCAACCATGATGGTTATGAGGGGGGTCACTTTTCCTTCATAGTTTCGTAGTGTGTCAATCAAGGGGTCGTATTTGGTGTGTTTTTGTTGTACGGCTTGTTTCTTATATCTATCATTGCATTATGCAATTCTATGAACTGGAGCGTGTGGAACGCATAAGGTGTTATTGGCATCTAGCTATTGTTTGGGGCTCTTATTATGCATAGCATGTATGGTCTTAGTTTTGTGAGGCATTGGCATGGAGGGTGGGCACAAGTGCACGTCAGTAACATGATGGGGTCTCTTGTGGAGGTTGCTTGCGTTTATTAGTGTGGAGAACCGGTTGGCTTGTAGTGTTTGGCCTATAATTTGGAAAGCTTTGTTATGGCTGGCTATCCTAAGGCCGTTGAGATATTGGTTCTCACATGTGGGCATTAGGTGGGGCCACGTGTCTCTTGTTTCAGGTTCATAGTGTGCAATTAGGGTTGGGGTGGGTGATAGGCCAAAATGTGCTTTTCTATGGTTACCCATATACTGGACATAGCTGAATACGAGGATTTGTGTGACTTGGGCGTCAAATATACATGGGGACTTCTCAAAATAGTTTGATGTTTTGTACTCAATTTGACTGTTTGGTAGCCATTTATGTACATATGGAAAATTGTTTTTGGCGGCAAGAGTTTCACAATTATGGTGTTATTTGTTAATGAATGTGTGGAGGTCGGACAACTTGCTATCTAGTAGGGGGTGGTATGGGCAATGTGTATGTGGAGCACGGGGGTAGTTTGGTCTTTGTGTACTCCGTCATATGCCTTTTCATTGCTGGTGATTCCCATGTGTGCTTTGGACCTTGTGGATGGAGATTTTGTGTAGTGCCCAATAAATTTGGTATACTATGGCCACTATGAGTAATTGGTATAGGTGGTAGTGTTGTGAAGATAGGTGTTGGACGTGGTTATTGACTAGGAAAACACTCTCTTGAGACTGTTCGTGAAAAGATGTGTATCAAGTCGGGTGTTTTGGACAATTTCTATGGCGATTAAGATGGCGTTGTGTTAAGCTTGGAGGACATTTTGGTATCCATGTAGTCTTTATGATAATTGGGTGTTACTGTTGGGTTTGTAAATCCTTGCCCGGAGACGTTTCCTTCTACGTGGCCTTCAAAGATTTTGGACGGGGGGAGGGATGGATGAAAGAGCCATCGGGGGTCAAATGTTAAGGGGGTGAATGTGGTTGTATTGGATTGGGAGGGGTATTGTGGGGTTGCTTGAGGGGGGGGGGGGGGGGGATGTTTGGTTGTGTATGTAAAGGATGGATGTGAGGGATGGTTTTGTGTATTGGTAGTATTTTGACCATTATGGTGTCAGATTGTAATAGATGGTGTGGGGTGAAATGTGGCTAGTGTGTGGATATCGGTGTGTTGGTTGAGAGGGAATTGTTGTGTTGACCAATTGTTCTTGGTTGACAGTTAGGATGGTTGTTGCGGTGGTTTATTCTTTGGCAGCCATTTGCACCCAGTGTATTGCTCCATATTATTTGGAGGATTTAGCATGTCCTATACATTTGAATAGGGTGTCCCAATTATGGGATGAGTTGTATTGTGTGTGTGGGGGGGGGGGGGGGAGGGATAAGTAGTAGGAATGTGTAATTTTGAACGAATCAATGAGGATTTTGGTGATTTCAGGATTAAAGGTGTGGTGTTGGTTGGTAAGGTGTATCTTGTTATAGAGGTTATGTATCTTTGTGTGAGCCAAAGTACTTCTATTGCAAAATCTCGTGGTAGGGGTTGGAGGAATTTTGTGAGGTGGGGTAGGTTATTGTGAGAGAAACAATTCCATAGCCAATGCATTCTTTTGGTGGGGATTATGGCCATGTGTCTTCCTTGTTGACCATATATTTGTGAGTCCATGCCTTGGGTTTGTACGATCGACTTGTGTGAGTTGATGTCTTTGTCCAGGTTACAATTTTGGGTTGATAGTGTGAGGTTAGTTATTCATAGCAAAGGTCTTATGTATATAGGGTTTTTGGATCGAGTGTGGGTAAGACAACTTTTGTATGTATGGAGTGTTTCGCCTAGTGTGTGATGCTATTTGGATTTGGATTAGGAATAGTAACTTGTAGTCTAGTAGAATGTTGTCGGGGTTGAGCAATTGTAATTCCTTCCACCATCAGGTTGCGGTGCCTTGTGGGGTTTTCCATTGTCATAGGTATTGCCTATGGAGAGGGTACATGCTCCCTGTTTATCTTTTATGGTGGAGGTTTTGGTGTTTATTATGTCATGAATTTTGGTTATGAGGGTGTGTAAGGGGAAAAAGAAATGCATGCTTGTTGGAGGGTTTCGTTGATGAGTTTGGGTGTGTGTTTGTATATGGTGCGGAATTCACATGGGGTGAGGATGGTTGTCGTGTTTTCATTTACATATAAGGGGGAGGGTTGTAATGCCATACATGTAAAGTTTGTTGAGGTATTGTTTACATTTATTCTTAGTTTCTAATGGGAGGTTTGTGTATATTGGATTGGATTTCCATGCTTGCTCGAGGGAGGGGTCCTTGATGGGGAATGTGCGGTTGGCGGTGTTGGCGTGTATTTCGTATTCATGCTCTAGTAGGAGTAATGTTATGGCTATGGGTGATCTTGTGCATGCTTGGTATTTGAGTTTGGGAAAGTGGTAGATTATGTTTAGATGGCATGGGTCATTGAATGCTTGTGGGAGTTGTTGGCCTATGCAGTTTACATAGTTTGGGAGGGAGGAGGTGTTATTTATGCCAAAGTCCTCGTTGGAGAGGTAGGTGAGGATGTTGGATGTATTTTGGGTATTTTACATATTTATTTGGTGAGCATGCTGAGTAGATTTTTGGTCTAGTTTCTTATTTTTTATTTTATTTTTTTATTTTATAATGTCTGGTTTGGAGGGATTGCATAGTAGGGTTATGCAATTCCAAGTTTTATTACAATGTGTACAATTTTGATTCTTTGTTTGAGGTTGGCTGGTGAGGCTCATAGGAGTTTTCTTTATTTTTTTGGCTTTGTTGGTGGTGATTTTTTAGATTTTCCATTTGAGTGACAATACAAGGTGTATCCCTGGAAATATCTGTGGTTCATTTTGGGTGAGGGTGGGGAAGGTTTTTGTCTTATAAGTGATGTTTTGGGCTTGAATGTAGGCTTGGAAGGTGGTTGGGTTGAGTTTGGATTTGTTCGTACATCTAGTGATGGTGCATTTTGAGAGATTGAGGCCCATGTGGGACCATTATGCACATTTTTGGAGTTTGTGAATTTGTGGTTGTACTATTTGTATGTCATTGGTGATTATTCCAAGGTCGTCTACATAGGCAATAGTGGTGCATGTGCTTGAGGAAGTTGTGAAGTGGTATCCTAGGTCATTTTGTTTTTCTAGCCATTGTATGGTGCCTCTACTTATTTGTATTGGTCATGTAGTGCCGATGTGGTTACTGGAAAATGATGTGGTTGAGTTGGCATATATGTTACGAACTAATTCTATTCCGTCTTGAGGGAACCTTAGGTCTTCCACGAGGGTTGGTAGTCTTGCATGGTCAATAAACCCAAATGCATTTCAAAAGTCTATGTAGGTGAGGTATATATCTTTGTTCGTAAATCTCACGTCTTTGAGAGTTGCTACGATCATTTGAATTTGCATTATAGTGTTGCATTGTGGTATGAAGCCTTCTTGGCTAAAGTGTGGTAGTCGATGTTCTTCGCCGTAGCTTGTACGAAGTGATGTTAGTGTGCCGGTGTAGAATTTGTATATTGTGTTAGCTTGTGCAATAGGTCTATAGTTTGTGAGGAGTAAGGGGTCATCCTTCTTGTGTAAGAGTATAGTCTTGTTGTGTTTCTAGAAGGTTGGGATTTCTTTATGTTTGTAGCATTGTTGGAAGAATAGGAAGAACATATCTTGGTAGGATGGTGAAAGCGACTTTATTATTTTGTTTAGGATGTTAACAAGTCTTGGTGCTTTCTAGCATGCTAGTTATTTGAAGCTATTATGGTATACTTTGCAAAAGAAACTATTGTATGTCAATGTATTTGAGGGGCTTCCTTTTCTATGATGATACATGAGGGGCCATACCTTGGGTATTTTCGGACGGCACACATCCATGTAGCAGGGTGGTTGGTAGCGTCGTCAATGCTTCTTCTCATTGTGTGCGTGAGACTTGGTTGCTTTGGAGTGTGTTGGTAAGGGTGCTTATTTACATGTTTTGTCTTTGAGAAACATTGTTTGTAGTTTTTGGATATTGTAGGGAGGGATGGGTAAGTGATAGGGGGGGGGGGGGCAAGGTTGTTGTTGTTTCCATTGGGTGATAATCTTGTTGGGTGCAATTGTAATATACTATGTAGTTGTTGGAGTTTTAGTTGCGATTAATTAGCATTTTGTAGTTGAGATTGGCGTGGTTTTGAAGGTTGGTATAGAAGCCATCGATGTGTAGTTGCCCCCCTCCCCTGCTTGTCGCAATATTTTTTCCCAAGAGGTTATGGGGTGTAGTCCGATCTTGCGTGTGAATTGGGCCCACTCATGGTCTTGCTAGTTGGGCAGGGTTGTTATGTCATTGAATGATCGGCCTTTGAGGAGTATGCCTATGTTGAATTGTCCGGTTATGATGGTTTGGTGTCGGGGGTGGTTGTTGATTAGGATGCAATTTTATTCTTGGACTCCTTTTATGAGATGTAGGTGATCTTGGTGTGTGGGCATGTATAAGTGTAAATAGAGTAGGGGTGTGATATTGGTAGTCAATAGGACTAGAGATGAGATTGCACCAGCATATACACATACACAAAGACATATGAACAATGTTTGAAGTGAGATGGTCTCATGATCTCCTTGCTTTGCCTCTTATTGATTTTTCTTCTTTTCATTGGTTCATCAAACAACATGGGACAACTCTTGTCCCTCTTCAAACTAGCGTTGTAGCCTTATTATAACCTCATTGTTTCTCACGTGTCTTCTATTACATTTATATTGACTATGAGCAATCTAATGCACTACCTTCTACATGTGGTACCTGTAGAAGGCATTACATTTGTTGTTGATTAGTTATTGGTTGTAGGTAGGGTGAGGTGGGTGGGGTGTGTGAAGATTTGGGTGATACTTTTATTATGATAAATTGATTTGTGAGTCATTACTAAGACACATCATTTGGTTTGGTTACATGTAGAGAATTGGTTGTTCTGGTGGGTGCATCGTTGTTGGAATTGTTGTATATGATTTTGTATTTTGGGACTTTACGATCTATGTATGTCGTGGATTTAATTTGCAGAGTTTGGTTTATTGGATTAATGTAATTCGTGGTGTGTCCTGGAATGTTTGTAAAGATCATTGGATACACATTAAATTAGAACTCATGTGTCGTGTATCCCATGTGATCAATCACAGTGTCGATGTTTCATGGCTCATTCTAGACACCATCTCTAAACCTTCTTCCCACATGGCAAAGCCAACAAAACAAGGAGAAGCTCATTTACGAATCCGGTGTTCAGACCTACCAATGTGACACGATATCCGAGACGTAAATATGATCAATAGAAGATGAAGAACGCGAGGAAACCAACTTGGTGAGGTAACACCCCACACACACACACACACACACACATATATATATATACACACACACACACCTCCTTAATGGTTATTGCGTTCCCTACGGCCGGGAAATGATGTCCAACATGGGGGAACAAAATAGCGTTACATATGGGCGTTATAAAGAAGGCCGTTGACCGTCAAGACTCCCGATTATACCCTTTAAAAAACAACGGAACACAATGCCACAACAATAATGACAATCACTGCATAACCACTGCATAGTTGTTGAGGTCATGGAGTCATGGGAAGCACCTCCATCGTCTTAAGACGCTTAATTTGTCGAGTTCTAATACAAGCAAGTCAAGGACCGACTACTACTAAACTTAATAAGCCCTACTTGTAATTAGTAGATTGCCAACGACCTACTACGTACCTTCCAATAATTTTAGTCACGACTAACCCGCTTCCCCTAATTTGTGGAGATTTGATCCCGCGGTGAGTCCATTTATAAGTCCGATGACGTCACACTATCATCCACAAGTACTACTTTCATCCATTTCCCATGGGTCTATTCCATCCACATGACGTCACCACCCTTGGTCAGTAAAGCCCGGGTGGGGAGGGATTCCTTAAGCCCAAAACCTATTATAATAACAATGATAAGTATTATATTATCATGAAGGTGTGGGTTAGAGGGGAATACTAAGTTGGTAGTGTTAGAAAATTTGCTTTATTAATTCTAGGGTTCGAGTCACCGTAAGAAATATAGGGTTTAATTTAGGGTTTCGTTTTAGTATCGGGTGTGGGTGGGACCTCTTTTAGAGCCCCATTCCGGGTGGAAGTACTTACGTAGTACGCATTTTGATAAGATGGGAATTGATCTACTTCACTCAACCGGGTGGTGGTGATGTGTCGACTTTGCCGAATTATCGAGCCCGTACCGTCATCTATAAATGTGATGAGGGGGGCTCCTAATTTTGTTATTAATGTAGTTTTCTCCAAGAGATGGGGTCATTAAGTTGCATATAACGATTTGCCACATAACGTTCCGGAATAAACATGGGGTTCGTGAAATGTCATTTGCACGAGCCCCTTCCCCCTTCCCATTTAGAAGAGAATGGCATCCCACTTGACATCTCATCCCATTCTACGAACTCGGTGCAGCCTAGAAATGGCAAAGTTACAACAAACGGTGTGCAACAACTCCTTCTCTTTGCTTGGGAAAGAATAAGAGGAAAGTCGTAAAAGAAAATAAAGAAAAGGAAAGAAAACCCTAACAATCTTGTATGATTTCCGATGTTGGGAGCCATCGTGGTTGTTGGTGATGGGGGGTCCTCGAGGCTTGAACCATGGACATGAGGAGAAAAGACATAGTGATGGTATTTGAAATAAGCCAAATGTTTGGATTTTGACATTAGCAATGTGAATGGGGAATGCTATCGTGACTTTCCATGTACTCTTACCCTTTGTGTGGCATACAACCGCATACAAGGATTTTTTTTTTGGCCATTCACAAATACGACACTTATCTCCCTTCTCACCCAATTTTCCCATGTAGCCAACTTATACTCCGCATGCCACCGCTTTCCTCTATTAACAAATGTTATTTGCAATCATATGCACTATAAGACCTAACCCCCAAATTGTCTAACCACTTCCTAAAAGAAGAGCAAGGAATGGCAATCAATTTCCTCGTCGACTTAAGCAACCTTTCATTTGATCCTCCTCTCAACTACCAACCCATCCCCCACCCCCTTCATGACCTACAACAATCCCTCTTACACACATTCAACAATCCAAAAGATACACACAAAATACTCTACGACTACATTTTATCTTACCCCTTCCCCCCCCCCCCCCCAAACAACAACAAATTCCCACACTCACCAACCTACAAACAAAATTCTCATTTATCTCCCAACAATAAATGGAGAATAAACTTCCCCCAACAATACACCCCACATTGTCACTAGAGTCCACACAATTCCAACATTATCACCCAACCATTCTTTTTTCCTACACCAAACTCACACATGGGATGCAAACTCCCTCCACATACTCAAAACTGGGGAAACATCTCCACACATCCTTCTTTTACAAGAAACTCCACTCCACTCTTAGAGACCCACCAACTATATCACTGAATTTTTCCCCTACTACCACTTCACCTTTGGCAACCCACCCATTGTCCTATGTCAAAGAAAATGTTGCACCACCCCCTTCACTCTTGCTCAAATAGGAATAGCTACCGCCATTCACCACACCCTCAACTCTTCAACTACCACTCACACTTGCCCAATACCTCAAAAATTCAAAGTTTACCCTTCATCCCAAACATATTACACACACTCTCATTCCACATATGAAAATCCCAACTCAAGCATGAATATATAGTCATGGTAGGCGACTACAATAGAGACTTCACACTTACTAAGGTCCAGCTTAACCATGGAATGGCTGGAACCAAGAGAGTCCCTGTAAACTACATAAGTTGAGGGAGTAAAGTCTTCCCCTTATTGTTAGGTGTATAAATACAATCCAACCAAGCAAGATGACGTTGTAGCCCTTATCGTTGGTTATCCCATGAAAACCATGGCCCTCCCTTGTGTTGAAATGAGTCGTGTAGTTGGAGTGCATCCATTAGGGAGTTCCAAATTAGTTATTCTAAATTACCTACAATTGGCCACAATCTTGTGATTTATCCTTTGGGTGCTTAGTCATGTTGAAGTCATTTCTTGCCATAGTAAACTTCTATGGGGAGGAATATTGGGGGGCGTAAATACATGCAATGCCTAGGTTGCCCCTTCTTGTGCCTTCCATCTTAATCCATATGACTTTATTATTCACATACGATGATGATGTGACTAGTCTAGCATACACGAAGGCCAATGAAATGCCTACTCCCCTTTTGCCCGCTCCATTTGGGTTAAGCCAACTTTTGTAACATGGCTCTGCCTCTAGGATCCATCCAGTGCTCCAAGGCATTATTCTTTTGCCGAGATGTTCTAACTTTGCCCCTCTTAGTTTATGTTCTTGAAATAATAGAACATCTACTCTATGTGAATTGGACCAAAGGAATTTGTTGTGTTTAAGAATTCTCAGGGGGTCATTAAGAGCTTTGAGGTTCCCTTTCTCTTCCCTTTCCGTTTTCTCAACTTCAACTCTTTCTTTGCCCAACATCTCTTCCTCGTCCTCTATGTGTCTGGAGCCGGCATCATTTGTCATCGCTCCTTCTTCCTCCTCTCATCCTTCCACCTCACTGCCCTCGGGCTCTAGGTCTTGACCCTCTTCATCAAGTAGCTCTTCAATTGCCCATTTTTTTTCCTAACATTTTGTGAGGCGACCACGTCATATAGTTTTATCCCTCTAGTTGCATTGGCTCATGATATCTAGGCCTTTGTTGGTTGTTTGGGTTTGTCTCAACCTTGGAGGTCCATGCCAACCCCTATTGACTCGGTGTTATAACTCCTCTCATTGATTATTTGCCCCCTTCTACCGATTCCTTTCCCTTCAACGTTGTGGCTCATGCTACAACCCCAATTTGTGTGTTAGTGCCATCATGTTGCCGTAATTTTTCCAAGGTATCATTCCAATGTATTGTTAGCTAGAAGGAAATAACCCTGACCAACAAATCTCTTCTCCACATGTTGCTCGAAAGCACATTCCTTGAGATCATCCTATACCACTTCAAATATATTTATCATTGTGTTTTCCCTCCATGTTTGCACTTGTTGAAATCCCACAACTTCCACTTCTTTTTGTTTTCATTTTTCATTTTTGAATGATCGATGGATTTGTTGTTGTGGGTGTGTTGGCCTCTTGAGTATTTGTGTCCCTTGACTTTGGTTATCCTTACAATCTCTAACTCTATGTTTCCAGCTTAAATATGTTTTACACCTAAAGGGATGATTTTCATAGCCAATCAACACTTTTGGGTAGGGAGAATGCCCTCCTCATAATTGAGGGTAACTTTCATAACCCACCCATTGTTGATCATGAGATTCACATAGAAGCTTCGATCTTTTGTAATATCATATGAGGTATCAATCCCCATCACTTCTCCTAGGGATGTTGCTATGGCATAAGCCTGGTTCATATGAGAGATTCCTAAAGGGCACCCATGTGGGCAAGGCCGAGTTACTAGGATTCTCAAGGTTGAATTTTGGAAACCAACTTTGGAACATGCATGTGCCCCATTTAGATTTGTAAGGTGAGAGCATTAGGGTATTATACAATGTTTCCTTCTCATTGCTAGCTAGAAGGAACAAACCCTTACTGACATTTCTACACAAAGTAAACATGCTTCCCCTAAACTCAAAATTTAGGGTTTGGGGCCGTTTCTCTAGATCTCGAGGGAAGGGTTTGGGCCCAATGAACTTTGCCATTAGTAGCTAGTCCTTTAACACTGCAATGCATGTGCGCAACTTTGAGCATCTACCTTAAACAACACAACATCCTTCTTGACAAGAAAGCTACTAAAAACCCTCACCATATCAACTTGAAGGATCTCACCAGTCCTATCATGAAACATATCGAGGGCTTCCTCCGCCGATTGGCTAGCCTCAGCAAACATTGCTTCTGCCATTGCGGCGTCACGTTTCTTGGCCTCCCCGGCAACCCAACCACCTTTCTCTTCCAACAGCGGATCGAAGCAGGGCCACCCTCCTCCATATCAAACTTTCACTTGCGAATGTCTCCGTCTCCACACATTTCGGGTCTCCACACATCCACCACCACTTCCTTCCACAAACGAAACCCTAATTCTCTCCTTCCTTCCTTCCTTCCTTCCTCCCAAGCTAGTGTCGTGCCTCCAATCCATCCACAACTTGTTTCTTCTTCGTCAACGTGTGGTATGAAAGAAACCACTTGCCCTAAATGCCATTGTTGGTGACGTGGTTTTAACTCCGCAATCTGCATGCCTTTAGTTCGCCTGAAGGCACAAATCTCGATGCAAAATGTCGTGCTAATTCAATGTAAAGACTCGGGAGCCTTGGGTATGTTTGTTTGGCAGGGTTTCCTCCCGAGCTTTGAAAATATCACACCCAAGCCTTGTTGTGAGGGATTCCGTTCATCCACCGCGATTGGATGCGAAGTTTAGTGAGTGAGCTTCATTCATGCCCTTCGATTCCATTCATATCCTTTCGCCAATTCAAGGAGACAACTCCACTCCCGATGGTGTCCCGCTAGATATATCGGGTGTTTGACCGGGATTTGGAGGGGGGATGAAAAAATATCCATATACTAATGAGCTTGTACTACCACGTGAAGTTGGCTAGTACAAGGTCCGAGTATGAATGTTGGGAGTGATTAATTCATCCTTTCATCCGTCTATGCCGAATGAGTTGCCCTTCCTAGTGGTCACCGGCCCTCACTTAGTAGTGTACGCTAAGGGGCTACTACACACTATGGCCGTCGATTTCCACCAATCAGATTGCAAGAAACCAAGAAGTTGGCTTCTTAACCCTTCACACAAAGGCCAAAGTCCAATGGTAGTTGTTTTTCAAAATGTCTACATGGCAATACTTTTTGACCAAGGTGAAGGACTCTCAAAGGAAGTTTAGGTCAGACAGGAATGGAAACCCAAACTATGGTCGAGAGGTTGTCGAATTTTGTTTAATAAAAAAACTAAAAATTGACAAGATCTTGGTTGTTACATTAGAGGGAATATTTTGGGCAAGGAATAAAGTGGGATGCTCCTTCATCTTTTGGACTTTGGGCTTGGCCTTTAGAGGCTTCACACTATGCCTGGCTGAAGGCTCCAATTCCTATATTTTATTGGTTATTTTCAGCCCATTTCTTTGGATTCTCAACAAAGTTTGGCCATTCAATCCCACATCCTCTCGACTTGGATGACCATAGTGTGAAATGGCCCTAAGATTGTATTTCATGTCACCAATTCTATTTGTCTTGCTCAATACTAATTTGAACCGCCCGTATAGTGTACACACCAACACTAAATGTAAAGCTACCGTTGTTTGTTATTTTTTGTAGAATTTCTCGGGCTTTATCAATTTGCAATGTGTTGCAATTACTGTCACTTGCTAAGTGATCTTCATTCAAAACTTTGGTCATCCACGACAATAGTTCATCATAGAGATGTTAGGATGTGGAATATACCAAAATCTGTTTCAATACTTAGCATGTTTTCCATCCAAATCTCATTCATCCATGACAATATTTGTAAACTTATTCATAAAGAAATGCCATTAGAAAATTTGCCATAATGACGTAAAAGACCGTATGATACTAAAACAATAGTTAGTGTAAAACTCTCGACTTATAAATAAACTCCATTCATTGTTTGGAGACAAAACTCATGGCGTATCGACGACCCACCCAAAAAAGGTCTCTATATGCTTTAGAAACTTGGATGAGATATGGATGTAGAACATCCTTCCGAGCAAGACCACACGTTCCCATTATCACTAATGTAGAGGCTTCTTTTTTTCTCCTTCCATTCTTCCGTCTTTGTCCAAATTGCAACTTACAAAGGGGAGAGCTTTGTGCCTCTATGCCATCGATATCTCACAACCTATGATCAAATAGAACCATGGTCCCACTTCTTTCTACGAAGAGTCTTGTTTGTTGGAAGCTTTTTAATAAAATAAAATCATGGAACTCACAAGTTTAAGTGATTCTACATGGTGAACCGTGTAGGAAACTAAAGCACGGCTCCCCCCCCCCCCCCCTCCTCTTAAACTTAAAAGGTACCAATGTAACACCCCTTTGTGTTTGTAGTTCGTATACCCATTGTTTAATTCATTGGAAACCGATTTATATGGATTATGGTCTTGGTATGTAGGGTTGGCGTTAGGTTTACCTTTGTACATCCATACGTCCCAACCGACAAGATACTTCTTACATTCAGCGAATTATTATTACAAGCTCCCGACTGTCCATAAATAAATATCACAGATAAAAATGCAAGCCTTAATTTACACATGTGGGGTGGGTGGGATGGTACTTCATCCACACATTCATCCGCACGTCTCCACCGTCCATCCATCCGTCCATCCGCCACATCCATCCGCTCATCCATCCATCCAGGAGGCGCGCGAGGTGCCGGTGGCGAGGATCTGGACGGATGAAAAGACGGCACACTTGTCAATCCCTGAGCCCAGGGCATCATTAATGGTGTGGGGAGATCATGGGGCAACAACGAACGGTCGGGATCCTCTGGCCGGAGTCATTGGGCGGCGCGGATACCGCCACGTCCAAGATTCGGCCCCCGGGAATGTCACCCTGTCTGGGCTCCAGAATCCCGGGCACCGCGGGAGGAGCTGTGGGGAACGTGGGAACGAGCCGCTCTCTTCCCCCTCCACTTCCCCTCCACTCTCTCTCTCTCTTGCTTCATCATTCATTCATTCTCCCACGATTGCTTCCGATGTCCATTTAATAGGCCCACCTAAATTGGAGATTTTGGGGCCCATTTCCTTTCTTTCGCCTTCAACGTACATGGGCCTTATTCGGTGCGTCATTTCATATTCACCAACTTCGACCGCTTGGGTTTTTGACGACCAATCATGCATGCATTCTTCTTAGCAACGCTACAATGAAGTGTCAACAACGAAAAGAATCGGACCTCTCTCCTTACTTACTTATGGTTATCGGAAGCGCATGTTTGTTGGTTTCTTAACATAATACACAAGCATCTCCCTGTTGTGTTCATTATTGGGTGTGGAGTAATTGCTTTATAAAACTATATAGATGTTTTTCCGATCTCTTTTGAACACGTGTCTTTGCGGTGTTTGGTTTTGGATCTGAACCGAACCACACCCCAATCATATGTCGGTAGGTGTATGATTAAGAACAGTAACCAGTTAACACCCACGTAAAACTTGAGTATGAGGGCTTGGCATCAAAGGGAGCGTAGAAATGGACGCTTCCTTCTTTGCAAAATTCGTGTTTCGAGTTTCCATTACATTGTACATGTGTTGTTCAATGCGAAGCATGAAGACAAAGTAAACGAGAGAAGTGATATCATCTTTTCCCAAAGAGAATGTGGACCAACGAAAAAAATAGTTTACATGTGAAATTTGAAACATATCACCCGTGTTTGTAACCTCCATTTGAAGGCGAACTTTTTGAACATGCATGAACAAGCCTATCAAGTTCACAAATAACTACAACTAGATGGACCGTAACAATGCAATAAAAAAATGGAGGCGCTGAGGAGATCATCCGTTCTAGCAATACCAAACCCTAATATAGTTTAACGTCAATGTAAGTCCCCATGGGACCTAGGTTATTCAGGCTCGGGTCTTACGCCACCCACGTAGTCACAGTGTTTGTCGGGGGGCAAACACAAACCAAATCGTGCACATCATCTGGAGTTTGATCGGTCGACCTTTCAGAGGAAACCTTCGCAAAACACCTGCCTATATGGCACCCACCCACACAAATCATTTCCCCATCGTGTGGGCCGTGAGTAGATCATGCGCCAACAACGTGAAAGTTGAAAACACGTGGTCGTGGAATTCGCCATTGCCCTAGAACCTTGCATGTATCGACAAGCCATATGGTCACTCACCGTTTGTTCCATTTGGCCGCCGTTTAAAAATCCCGAGTGGCGACATGGTGGAGGAACACTTTCCTCGTTCCCCGTTCAACAAACCACCTAACCACCGTGGGCCTCGAGGTACAGTTGGTGACCGTTCCAACTTCCCCCACTCATGGGCCACGACTCGCCCTAGCTAATAACTTATTCAACCGCAACCCCATTATATTACGGTATTATATAACGGCGGCGGTGGGGGGGGGGTGATAAATGACGATTGGCCACACCGGTACCACCTTCCCTAGCTATGTAATAAGCAAGGGAAGGGAAGGGAAAGGAAGGGAAGGGAAGGGAAGGACCCCGAACGGTCGACCGCTCACTCGCTCGCCCTTCGATTGATCTTTAAAACTACCTCTCGGGCGTGGTGAGAACGGTGATTGCTTGATTGCTTGAGAATTCGACCCCACACACTAGTGGATCACCGTACGAATAGTTCTACTCGAAATCGTGGAATTTGACTTAAGTGCGTGGGTGCACACATGCGAGCGAGAGCCTTTTAACTTATAGGGCGGGGGCGGGCCATGCATGAGGGCTAAAAACCCCAAACCCCCCCCCCCCCCGCCGGCCTCGGCCTTCGCGAAGAATCTCCACACTTTGTGGGCTTGATGAGGAGTCCGTGACTCGGAAGGTACCCCAAAACCCCGACCCGATGTATGTGGTTCGAGCTTAAGTATAACAAAGAAGTAGTATATGTATAAGGAAGTAGAAGAAGAAGGAGAAGAAGTAGTGGAAGAAGTGAGCTAGCCCCACTCCATGATGTCGGTGCTTTGAGTTACGTCCGGGCGTTAGTAGCTAGTAGTGTGGTGGGGATCGGATCGTTAATAATGTCGATGCTCAAGGTGACGCGTTCCACCTCAAACTTGCGTCCCATGGCCGTGTGTAATCGACCGTTCCCACGAGCTCGAACTAACCCAACAAATTCGGGGTACTAATTAGTGTGGAAAGTGGACTTTTTTGAATTAAACGGAGACACGTGCAAGTGTAGCCCACAATGGGAAAGTTGGAGAAAGGGGGGGGGGTGGCATGAACTCGAGCCTAGTCAAACGTGCGGAGGTGGTGATATCATAATCTCTCTCTCTCTCTCTCTCTCTCTCTCTATATATATATATATTTTGCGGGTTCATTGCTTCTTCTTTTTCTTCATCTTTCATGGTTACCGAAAAATTCCGGCGTTTCGACTACGAGTCACGGTGGGTTGATACTATTCCACATTCTTGAAGCCCACCCAAGAAAATGGGAAGGTCGGTCCGCCGTTGGCCAATCACGGCCACGATGCATGCACTTAGTCCTCGGGAAGCGAAGAGGGGCAAGCGGTTCTTGAGTTAGATGAATTTGGGGTGGGGGGGGGTGTCGTGAGAGAAAAAAAGAAGAAAAGAGGAGTTTGTGATGAAAGGATGATATGATTCTTGAGTTTGCAATTTCGTCTTTGGAGATCGGAGGCTATGTGTATATATGCCCTTCGTATACCTTAAACGGGCATAGGGTACACTACGCACGTGGTTCCACCATTTTGCGTAATTCGTATTCTTCGGTTTCATTCGAATGCCTTAACGGTGTGCGACTCGAATGACAACATTACGAGTCAAAGTATGAAACGAATGGAGTTTTGTTTAATTTCCCGACAATGATCAAGGTCGAGTTTGTTAACATTTGGTGCTTTGTAACAACCGTTTCTCTCAAGTTTCAATTCGAGTTGCCCCTCCTTCCACCACCGATGAATGTTCTCTACGTTCATGATAATGTTCACTTTGACAATGAATAAGATGTTCACATGAGCTCCAAAATTTAACAAGAAACGGGACGGTGGCCTCAATTTGGATCCACGAAGGATCTTGCACTATAACAATCTTCAAAGAAGTGGGGCTCAAACGCTGGGAAAGAAAGTAACCGTTCAAGACCCATATCCACCTTGCCTTCCACCATCATTGGGACCAAAACCAAACCAAACCAAGAAAACAGTAGAACCGCGAGGCTCTGTCCTTTCTTATGAAAGACTACAATTGTAGTTGTATACTTTGGTCATGCCAGTCCATGACTATTTACTATACCTATAACCAACTGTAATCAATCATATTTTTTTTCAATACATTTTAGGGAACAACTATAGTTACCTAGATTTTAGCACAACCATAGTTAACTACATTTTTTGGCGGGTCAAATTGTGAACAACTATAATTACGAAAGGCAACTATTTCACTAATAATTATATTAGTTGGTTAGTTGTCCAAGGTATGCATGCTTTCACCATCCATGTTAAATAAATTGGACCAAAAATAGAAGAAACAAATAACGTCCAAGTGTGAATGCAATGTGATTAGGAAATCTCCTCTTCAAACATAAAAGTCGATGCATAGTCTTTGTCCTACAAACATAGCCAACAAAACAAAAGCTAAGCGGTGTTGTTTTTTTGGGGGGGAGAGGGGCTCCCGGTTATCTAGCTCCCATCGAGTGTTGGTGATGTGGAAAGAGCCGGTGCCAAACACCCGCCAACGCAAGCTTCCTCCGGTTGCAACATGGCAAAGCTCATCAATAACACCTTTTCTCTCTATAAAGTGCCCCCCCCCCCCCCCCCGGCGCCATGCGATCACATCGGTTATAACATTGGCCGCATGAACTCTCCATGAACGGCGGTTCCCCTAACAACAAGCTAATAAGTTAGCGGACTTAATAACTAACTCCCTCTCCGGGCACCACATGGATCTAGGACTAGAGGCATGGCGACCTCCCTTTAAAGACCCGCATTCATGAGGGAAGTGCCGACGGATGAGCGTTAGAAAAAGGGTGGGATTGATGATTGGGTAATGGCAAGGTATGTGGGTGTTCCTTCAATTACTCGCTCCTTAATAATCGGACACCTCTATGTGATTGGTGTGCGAGGGTCAAAGAACAAACACCATAAAAGCACATGTTTTTTTCTTCCAAAAAGAGATTGAACCATGTTTTCAAGTTTTATGAAGTAATCTACACTCAATAGCAAACGCGACCAAGATCACTTATGTATGCTCACGTTAGGGTCAGTTGCTATTCCTGGGCAGAAGGAGGATTCCACGTGGATACGGAAGTGAAGCTCTTTCTGAAACTTACTTCTACTAGTGAAGATTTATCATCCTACTCACAACAATCTCATTGGATGTACTGCATTACCATTTCGCCAACGTATACAAGACAAGAACTCCTCATGTCAAGATGGAAACTCTTCCTAGTAGTGTCGACTAGTCCATGGTCCTGGTGTGGGGTGTGGTATAAGAAATCGACAAACATGCACTTCCGAGAACCGTAAACAAAGTAAGGAGAGGTTCGATTTCTCACTTCGATCTTCTCATCGACGTCTCATCGTATGTTTGCGAATGCAAAACAACACAAGTTTCGTCGTGTAAACATGATCGGTAGAAGTTAGAGAGAGAGCGTGAAAAAAAGAACCAAACAACACCCACCTTATGAGTCACTTTAATCTAGTTAGCGGGGAATTAGTAATTAGAATATAGGGCAGTTTTTCAAAGGAGGGTCCACGGGGCGGAGAATAGCAAAGTAGTGTCTGGGAAGACTTTGGGCCATCGTCGGTCAAAACCCTAGTAGCATGTCCAAGTCCAACCAGTTACATGTTGACACCTGTCGGGTTTAAAAAAATCTTAAAGCATGTTCCATAGATTGCTCTTAACTTAAACAATCGGTAATTTTTCGCGTTCATGTATTGTAGCAAGGCACGCATTGGCATGACTTGGGGAACGGGAATAGGGGTCGTTTGTGGGCCTTGATTCCAAGCCCTGAGGAATTAGGGCGTCCACAACCTTTTGACTCCCCACCCTTATATAGTTATCCTTCACATATTCAAGGTTTCACCGTTCCCCATGAAACCTCAACCATTGCATGCAATAAATGGCCTCCTTTAATTTGCTCCCGTCATCATCATCATCACCATCACCATCACCATCACCATCTCCCGTTTATGTGATGCCCCCTTGCCTTGCCTTGCCTTGCCTATTCTCTTATTCTTATTCTTGGGTTATTGTGGCACTCAAAGGGGCCTTTAGGATAAGACTGCCAACCTGGTTTAAGCCTCCATACTTAAAAAGCCTTCGATCAAAGTACGACGAACGAATGAATGAAGATGGCATCACGTCGTTTGCATTCCTCGTCCCCTTTTTGCCGCCACCCACACTAATTCCACTCCCTCAAGACGTTGATGAATGAATATGAGCATTTATTGTACTCGACTTCCATTGGTTGGTTTTGACCGTGACATCATTCAATGAATATCACAAGGCTTTTATGGGACATATTCCTCTATGAGGTAGTAGGGTTTAGGGTCCAAGAGCATGAAGTGAACATGCTCGGTCAAAGTTGAAGCCAAATCGAGATAGTTTATCAAGCGTATATACCTAGCTCACCGTATAGTAAGTAGGGGGGTGCCCCATATAACCCACGTCGACGTTATTATTGATCTTGACGCTTAGTGGAGGGCATCATGCATGTGGAATGTAAGTTAAAGTTAAAGAAAGTTGGGGGCCTTCATATGGCCTCCACACAATCCGACTTGAAGCCGGATCGAGGTTAGTTGAACATACATAGCCCGCCACATTCATAGTGCCCCCTACTAACCAAATTTAGGATATGATAGTTGAGCTTAATATATGTCTATATATTAAGCCCACTACATAGGTGCCCCCGCCAACCCCAATTGACAATATGATTGATCTTGTCGCTTAGTGGAGGCAAGGTGGGTGGGTATCACTACACTAAGTACAAACTCATACACTAAATATCAATAATCGTATGAAAGTAAATGTAAATCACACATTGAATATCAACTATGGTAATATGTGGAAGTTTCATGTGTTGAATTTAGTGCTAGTAAGGGTATGAAACAAAAGGATATAATAAGGGAGGTGGCAGTAGGGAGGGCAACGACACATTTATGTCTAACACTAATTGTCAAGGAATTGAAAATCAGTGTTGAGCATGGTAAGGTGGTAACAACACTAAATATAATCAACCACTGAATGTCCTATTCAGTGTAGTGGAAATGCGGTAGTTTCAAGACACGACAATTTGACATGAAGCGATCGTAGTGACACGAGGCTGTGTTGTTAGGGTCACTGGTGTTGGATTGTCGTGTCATGAAACTACCATGTTTCTACTAGTGTATGCACACGGAATGTAAGTTAAGTTAAAGAAACACGGGAGCTTCCGAGTCACACGATATGGGAACCTTGGGTATGAAACTAGCACTACATGAGTACGAGTCCTGGGCAATTATCGTGCATCACTAGAAACTTGTCCTACGTCATTCGATATACACAAATTTACCACATCGATAGATTTGCATTGTTCTTACACCGACACATGACAATTGCCTAAGACTCGTATGTTAGTAGTGTGGTCTCCTTGTAGTTATGTGGAGTGCCACATGGGAATGTTTTTTTGTTGCTAAGGTATAGGCCTTTGGGATCCAATTCCTTACACATTTTGTCACCACTGAATGTCATAACTTATCTTGTGCTTCGGGCCATGGCAGGGGGGGGGGGTTAACATACCTCACATATTGTTAGTGCTCTTAAATAACCTACCTCCACTAAATTGGCCCCTTGTATAAGACCACTACACTAAATATTGTATTCAATGTCACTTACTATTTGAAGTTACACAATGCTATATATTTTCGTTATTAAATTATTTGGTTACCTCGTAAAGATATTAATGCCTAAAATGTCCAAATGTGTAAATCCAAATACTAAGTGATCCTAAATACAATATCTAGTGTAGCTAAGCCCCTAGTTTGTTAGCATGTCTTCATTATTCTAGTTAAATCACAACAATGACCCAATTAACCCAAGATTAACCCAAAGTTAACCCCCCTTACAACCATATTGGCCACGGCTACTCCGAGTACCTATCACCACAATGATTCTATTTCTTTCAAAATTTCAAGATAGTTGGACCACAAACAACTTTCATTGCTGGTGATGAAGCCAACTTATGGCGTGAGTACACTTATTCATCTAGGCATTTAAAAATTCATCGAATTTACACTCAATTTTCTAACAATTTTGGGTGATTTGTGGGTATATGTTAATTATGTCATCCAAGTGGTATCGTATTTAAGCATGGGCAAGGAAGGAACCACAATGACAATGCATCCCAAACACCCCTCCTTACCATATACTCAAGCTTGTCAATGTAGTATTTACTTGTGCTAATTGAAAATTGCATGTCTTTTATTTTGAAGTTTGTTTGCACGACCTTTACTAGAAAGACAACTCCAACATTGCCACCAACTTGATTATGGTGTTGCTTCATTCTTGAATTGGTCTAAGTCTATATGTAATCCGTTCCTTTAGAGAGAGAGAGAGAGAGAGAGAGAGAGAGATCGTTATTTAATGAAGAATTGATAGAATATATACAAGCTATGAGCGGAATATAGGCATTTGTGTTCCTTTCTATATGTAGCATTCGAGTGGGGTTCCACTATTTTACATTCATGGGACGAAACTTAAGAAATAGGAAGAAATTGACCCCAGTACGAATAATGAATAATGCTGATATAAATAATATAAATAACAATGTTGTTATAATTTCTATTTTTAGTGAAACAATATTTCATGTGAATAGTGTTGGGATGAACAATGATTCCTATGAATAGTGCCAGGAATATAACTCCACCCAATTTTCCAAGTGTAAGCTTGAATGTAATACTTTGTTTGGGGGCCCCACAAAATATAATTGACATATTCCAAGATCATGGAACCGACCCACATGGCTGAATGATTTTATGCCTCTCATCCATTCAACATAAAAACTTGTTCCCCTATAGGTTTATTGCCAATTCATCCTAGATGACTTGGTCTGGACTAACTTGGGGTCTTCAGTGCTAATTTTCAAGTGTCAAATCGATCTTACAAAGTGGTTTGTGTGGGTTGAATGAGAGGTACACTTCAATATGTGAGAATGTGTTTTGTCGCTTTATGTTTGTGGCCCGACATGCCTTTACCCATGCATCGGGAAGTGTGATAGCATTTAAGGTAAGCGTGCCTAATTATGTTACTTGTCTTAATCGAACACCTATATTTGAGTGATGGGTGGTTAGGCGTTAATCCAAGAGTGGACACTAGAAGACACATGTGTTAGAAGAGATTGGATTACGTGCTCATAATCCGTTAGCCATTACAAGCTCAATAGGCACACCTATGAAACTGCTTAAGAAAATCGCATATGTTCTATTTGAAAAATCCATCACAAGTTGAGGTTTAGTCATCTTAATCTCAATTTTTGCAGCATTGCATTCATACATTATTTGCTAATTAATTGTTGTTGCACGTCACAAGAGGCCAAACATCCTAGAAGCAACCGAAACATACTCTCCTCATCCACCTTACATCCTTCAGGGCTTCTAACATCAAACAATCCCCATGTGATATGGGACCGCTGGGGTTAAATACCTGCCTCTTTGATTTGGCCCCAAGCAACACTACCCAAGACGACAATACAATCATTTACAATTTAACATGTAATTATCTATTTTATGATTAGAGACTCCAAACTAATCTAGAGAGATGACTTGAGACGAATAACCCACAAATCTATGTGAGATAATTTTCAATTACATGGGTCATTCCAATTAATGTGTGTTACTATTTGGAGTCACACAATACTACTGAACCTGTTTAACGAGAATGCAATCTTTCACCGAGTAAAGTCATTTAAGTTTTCATAATGTCTGAATAACTTATTGGACTTTTGTTTGTAAACATTAAACTCTTGAATAAGATGTTATTGGAGTGTGTAAATCCGAATAGTAACACACACTAATTGGGATAATAACCAGTGCATACTTCTTTTTTTACCTTGGTAATAATGGTGGGTGTCAAATCCCCGGCCGCGGCCCTGAGACGGGGTTTTTGAAATGGATGTTCGGAAGCTCGGACGGATGAACAATCGATTCCGTGAGCGTGGATGGATGAGACACACGTGCATGGGGGTGAGGTAGGGATGGATGAGAAGCTAAGAGTAGCGGAGCCGCTAAACTGGCCGGGACGACAGAGGAGAGAGGAAGGAAGGCCAAGGGAAGCTTGGAGGCTACAGTGGTAGCTATGGTGATGGCAGGCGAGGGTTTGGAGCTAGGGTAAGGTTTAGGTGTAGCTTGGGAGAGGGAGGGGGCGCGCGGCAAGGCAAGGCAAGGGACGGCGAGGCAAGGCACGGCGGGTTTGCCGTTTTCAGTTGGAGCTGATGAAGACAGGAACGAAGTAAAAGTAAAGTGAAGTAAAGTAAAGTTGAAGCAGCAGGCAGCTAGCTTCTTCTGCGGAGCTTCGTGATCACGGCCCCGGAGGAGGCCATGCCTGCAGCATCCCATCCCGTCCATTTTCTGTTTGAATGATGCAACCTCTGTACCTTTTGTTCGGAACAAGAGGTCATTCGGTGTGACGTAGCTCGCGGCACTGGGGAGTTGTGCAACATCATGAGGAGGAGCAACATGAGGCGCAGCAGCAGGCTGTGCGTGGAGCAGATTTGTTTATTTGTCTGCGATTTGCAGATCTGGGAGGAATAATTCGGGGGATGCGGTCAGGGTTAGGTAAAAAGAAAATCCGGAGGGATTATCAAGATTAAGTAAGTTAAGTGAAGGTGTTCATGCTGCTGCGCCTACGGTGGTTGCTTTAGGTAGCTGCTCGCAGGAGTGGTGCGGGTCTGTTGAGTGGAGAATTTCCGGGGGTCCCGGGGGGAATTATTAGGCTACGGGGTTAGACATTGGACAATAGTATCATCGTGATGGTCATGTAAGCTACTGTTGATGTGGTGGTGGAGACTGTTGAGATTGATTCTCCTTTGACGATGATTCTCTCCTGATTAAGAAAAAACGCCAGCATTGCTTTTCGGAGAGGCTGCCTGCCTGCCCCTTTCCAACGTGCGAGGAGAGAGAGAGAGAGAGAGAGAGAGAGAGAGAGTCTGTTGCTGTTCCTGCTGCTGCAGGCGGTTGTTGTAGGTAGCTGCAACCAGGGGGCTCCTTTTATTTTATTTCATTTTGTTTTGGTTATTTTTTGTTTGAATCCCCTAAGTTCTTCTTGTTACGTACTACTCGAGGTCGTGTGCGGGCCGGGGGCAGCAGAAAGGAGAACAAAGAGAGAGATCCGTGTTATGTCAAGAAGCTGTGGCACATACTTTTGTTCGATCCTCTGGGAACCTTGTTCCTTCCTACTTGAGCAAGTAAGTAGTCGGCACTTAATGCCCTGGGAGTACAACTGCTCGGGTTGCACGAACCTCCAGGAGAATCACTCGAGAAGGACAATTTTTATGATATTGCCATAGATAGATAGGACAGCCTACTTCTACGATTGCAGGTCGAGCCGGGGGAATTTTGATTTTGGGAGCCGTGGGGATTGGCGACCTTGATGCCGTGGGGATTTGCGATCGGGAATTGCAGCAGGCCAGGGCGAGCGAGACTAGAGAGGGGCATACAACCGAAGCAGAGGAAGAAAAATTGTCTTTAGTATGTGCCGAGCATGTAGAGAGAGGTCTGAGGATCCCAAGGCGCTGGCCAATCTTGGTGGTTCTACTACTTCCTGAACATCTTCCTTAGCATGCCTTCTCGCGGCTCGCAGCACTACAATTTCTGGTTAATGAAGGAGAGCGAGAGTGTGGTATTGCTGCGGGGGTTAAGGATCGGCTTCGGGCCAGAGCGACAGTAATTCATTCGGGGTTAGAAAAGGAGTAGCGAGGCGGCTAGTGAGCAACAAGAGATTAAGGAAACGAGCTATTTCCTCTGCTTCTGGAGAAGGGTTTACCTACATGTATTGAAGAGTCACATGTGATTGATCGACGACCTCATTAAGATTACCTTTTAGGACTTAGAATTAGAATAATGTGATAGAGAGAGAGTGTGGTACTACGACGGGGGTCAAGGATCGGCTTCGGGCCAGAGCGACAGTGATTAGTCGGGGTTAGGAAGTAGCGAGAGATTGGGGGACGAGCTATTACCTACATGTCTTGAAGAGTCTACATGATTGATCGACGACCTCATTGAGATTAGGTACCTTTAGGATTTTAGAATTTAGAATAATGTGCGGTGTTTTGGACATCAAGGAGAGCGAGGGAGCGTCAGGGGTGGGAGGCACCACCGCGGAGCTTTTAAACATTAGGGGTATGGATGGACCGTCAAGTGTCGGGGGAGGAACCACAGACTATGTGGCACGCAAGGAGGGGCCATCGTCGGAGGTCAATGTTGGACCTACCGAATATGTCTATGTCCCTGTCGATGAGGCTACAAGGGCTGGGGAATCTTCAGACGAGGAGCAAACCCCGGTCGTTGCTGCTGTGAGAACACAGCCAATCGGTGAGGAAGCTCATGCCACTCAGGAGCAGTATCGGCAAGCTGCAATGATTCGCGAGGTGCCGCCTGAAGCTGCTGCTGCACCTCCTACTCCAACTGATTTGGTCGAGGTTTCTGAAGGAGCTGTTGCACCAACTGTAGACTTCAGGTGCATAACATCGCTTCTACTCGTATTTGGTTTTGTCTTTCAGTTGTAATTTGAAACTAAGATCTGGAGTTGCTGGATATAATCATGTGGAGACACTCGACATCCCTCCTCATTAGGTTTTCCATTCCGTTCCAACCTGTTGTCGCCTGATTCTAGTTCAGTATCACATGCTTTGTGGGTTTCTGTCATCGGTACGAAAATCGCACGCTTGGGGTAAGAGGCGACTTGATATAGATAAATTAAGATAAAGTGGGAGGCCTTGACAACGAAATCCTTGATTGGGGGCAAAATCCGGTCTCAAAAATTGGGTCAGTGGTTGTTTATCACCTTCGTTAGGTATTCTCATTGTGGTGTGTTGGGAGGCAGTAGTTGTATCCTACCTGCATTGAAGAGGGGGGGGGGGTTGTTTGGCTTTTGAAAGCCTGGGTCGAGTTCTCGGTATTATGATACTAGACAAACACGCATTTAGCCAAGTGGTCGATTTTGCAGATTTTAACATAAATGCACAACCAGAAAGAAGGGAACACAGGAATTGGATTTGACCAGGTTTCTTATTCTCTTGTTTTATGTTCAAACAGCAGCATTGACAATCAAGGAGATCGAGCATGGGAGGCAGAGGCACGGGAGGGTTTGACTTTCGACACCAATCTTGCCTCTCTGCACTCTTATCTTGGAGGCCTTGGAGGTATTAGAACTTCCACTTCTATATGTTCTTTATTACTTCGATCACTAGAGGGGATTCTTTTTATTAACAGTAGGCTCATATTAGCGTGTCACCAAACTCACTTCCAAGTGGGCCAGTCCATCCTTTGTAGCCAACGATTGAGTATCAAAGGCATTTTGTCAGAACACAAACGACATTGTCTTTATTCCGAACACCTGCATGAAACCATCAATATAGATCTAATGGACCCCTGAATGTTTAAACATGCAGAGGTGGATGACATTGGAAGTGATCACTTCAATGCTGCAGGCGGAGCTCTACTCAGACTGCCTATGTTCTATTTGGAGGGTAAGTTATAAGGATTAAGGGTAAAGTACTAATGTTTCTCTCCTTTAGGAATCACTACAAGGGAGACTGATTAATCAAGTGTTGAATTTCAGGAATCATTTTGTTTCCTGGGCAGAAGCTGCCACTTCGTGTCTTGCAAGACCGTTTCAAGGCAGCAGTGACCCATGCAATGCAGACAGAAGGGAATGACGCTCCTTATACACTTGGCGTGGTATATTTCAGATGCCTTTGCTAGTAGCATCTAAACTCTTGTCCTCTGTGCTTTTGGTTGGAGATATAGTTCTGCATCAATGATTTGTATCTGCATAAGTTTCTGGGTTAAAGATATAGTATTTCAAGAAGGGCAGTATGGAACTTGTCTTATATTCTTAGCAGCACAGGTTTTGGGACTTTTCCATATGATGCCATTTATTTTTTGAGATCTCTTATGACATTAAGGAGGGCATTATTGAATGACCCCTCTTATAGAGATACTGTCTTGACTTCATTCAAATTCTAACTTGACAGATTCATGTGCGGGTGTCACCGAATGGGCGAATTCATGTTGCAAACTATGGTACCACTGCTAAGGTGTGTATCTGCAAGTGCTTTCTAAAACTTAAATTGCAGCTGCTACAAGACTATTTCTTGATGACGACAGCAGGTTGTGGCATATCTGTTCTTTGTTCCATGTATGTCTGGAGGAGCTTGTTGCACTGGGAGAGAAATCTGGTCATTTCTTTCTATCAACTCTATGTGTTTCTGTTATTGCAGATCCGGCAGTTGAGCGATCAAGGTGATGGATCGATTAATGTCATGACCAAAGGCAAGCAGCGGTTCAGGATCTATAGGGTTATGACTGCACCTGATGGCGCGGTAATCTTCAACCTTGTGGCGTGTTTGTGGAAAGATCTGTGTCTTGATTGTGGATTCCGAATTTCAGCAAGAGATGCATTCTCTGCTTTAATACTATTAGATTCTTCTTCAATCTAATCAAAGTTCCATGGACATCCTGTGCAGCTCTTTGCAGAAGTTCAAATAATTAAAGATGATGCGGAGAACGTGACTCGAGTGCCTAGGGCTGCCTTCAGTTCAATGGCTACTGTATACAAGCGGAGGAGTGGCAGAGCCAAACGGGCTCCTAGTGGACTTCCTAGTGCTCCTAACTGGACCGATGGAGAATCCCAAGCTGCCAGTGGAGAGGATTACTATGAAGAGACAGAGGCTCCTGAGCAGGAGAATGATATTCAGAATCACCATAATTCTCAGGAAATAAACAGGTAGGGATTAGAAATGTTTTCAATTATATATCAGCTATGCATGTGTAACTCATTTTACTTTCTCACTGGTAGTGGTTTTTATTGGAGTGGTTAATCAATTGCTTAATTTGTGGTGCAGATTTGACGAAAGTAATGAAGGTGAGGAGGAGGATGAGGTTGGTACTGTGGATGGAAGTGGTGATAGAGCCGAGGACGGAGATGGGTGAGTGCCTTTTTGGTTGTATCTGTAAACCATACATGCAAATGTTTGTCCAAGTATTGCTCAATCATTGGCAGAATGTATTGTAAATAACATTCTATCATAGTTTATTGATTCCCTGTACATGTATGGCTCATCTTTACTCAGCAACCTCTGTGTTGTGATACAGGGATGAGAGTGACGACTTCTTCGCAGCTGTGGATGGCGAGGACTGTGATACCAGTGACGACGATGAGGTGGGGAGGCCTTTTGTTCGACAGAGGTTAGATGCATCAACCTCTGATGGTGCATCAACCTCAGTTGGTCGAAGATTAGAAGAACTAGAGCCTTTAGGGCGACTTCCTCATGAAGGAAGGAATCGTGAAGGTAGATATACACTAGAGGTAGATAATAGAGAAGGGAGGAATCTGGAGGTTTCAGAACCTGAAGGAGTAAGAGAGCCTCTTGAGAGGGGGAACACTGAAGCTGAAGCAGCAGCAAGTGAAGAAGCTCAAACTCTTGCAATTGTCCCAGCTGATGAAGGTATAGGATTGCAGCAAGGGGTTTGGGCCAATCCTCATAAGAAATGGAGGAAGGATGCCTCCCGATGGGGCATGAGGGCACAGTTGTCAGCCTGGCCTCACTGGGTGTACCGCCAGTACGATGCGTATGATTTGGCTGGTCGTGCAGCTGGTAAGTGTTACCATTGGTGGACTGATCTGTAACACTGGTACGGGCATTCTATTGTTGGTGGTTTTCTTCTCTTTGATCAGCCTTGATGAATTTACGGTTCTTCTCATGCAAGTTTGATAACAGCAGGGTCTTTATGTTTGGGTACATCACGGCTTCTGCCAATGACTTTGTTTGCTTGAGTTGCATATGTTTTGCTTCATTTCTCAGTTACTTGCTTTTTGTTTCTTACTTACAAATGGTTCACTTGTTTGTTTGTTTAATATAATGACAGATATGCTGAGGCAAACAGGAGATCATCCCCGCATGGAAGCGCTTGTAGGGAACCCCATTGCCCTCTCCTATTACATTGCGAGCAACATGCCCATCCAAGATCACACCCGCCAGGAACTGTTGGAGATCGACTCTACACTGGCTCGGTTGAAAAGAGAGATCCAGCTCCTTGAAGGAATGGATACACTGAGGTGTAACTATTGCCATGTAAGATCTTTTTTTCTTGTCAACATGCTCATTCCTATAATACCTGTATTCTGGGTCTTTCTTGCTTTTATTTGCTGCACTCAACTCTATGGAACCATTGACACCCAAATCTTTTGAAGGATTCATAGGACTTGGTAGATTTGTGCTAGCTTTCTGCATTTCTCTGATCTGGAGGTTATGAAAGAGGTCTACTGTTTTATTTCTATTCTTTCATGTAAAGGAGCAGTTGAGCCTTGGTTCTCATGATATTGATGAGACTGATGCTTTTGCAGGAGGTCATTGCAAAAAGATCGGACATTTTTGTAATGTCCAGTGATGGGGCTATTGGGGCTTATGTTAACCTTCATGGTTATGTGCATGAAACTCTGACACTTTCATGTGCCAGAGGCATGCGAATTGAAGGGCCACCTCAAACTGAGAACAGCTGGTTCCCAGGGTATGTTCATTTTATGAAAATTTCTGCTGTATTGTGTGCTTGGTGAAGCTAGCCTATGTTTGACTCTTGTTAACTTGGTATATTTGTAGATGAGCTGGTCTTTTACACATTGTTTTTTAAGATCCTTCCTAAAACTTTCAATGGATGTCTGGGAATGGCAGTTACGAATGGGTGCTTGCCAAGTGTCGAAAGACAGAGCAGCATATGGGTTGGCGATACACAGCAGTTAACTCTGCGACCCGCCCTTACAGCTTTTGGGGGATACGACGAACCCAGTTGATTGGGTCATCGGAAACCCGCTTAAATCAGGATTAGTTGCCTTGTGGACCAGCAATCGGTGGTCTCTGAGAGCTGCTGGCTCTTTGGACAAAAGGGCTGTCTCACATACCTGCGAGGTCCACAATGGCCTCAATTTTGCAGTCTCCAAGCAGGACACAAAATATCTGTAGGTTGACCAGATCTAGTTGGTCAAGGTGTACATATCACCAAGAAAAACAAATTACTGCCATTTCCTACTGTCAGTATTTGCATCAGAAATGCTTGTCAGGTGGATGTCACATTGTTTTCCTACTAGTTCAATTCCCACACAAGGATTTGTATTATGTTCCAAGTGGAGTCTTGAGTTGTGGATTTGTAAACTTCTACCTGCTGGAAAAAAGCTTCATGGTAGTCTTGTTGGCTGAGAGTTCAATCAAACGTACCTGTCTGTTCCTAGCTACACCATTCTTCTCTAATTCTAGAGATGATGTTATCCTAGCGTCATCACCCTGGCTTGTAAGTAATTATGTCACTGAGCTTCAAGAATATTTTGTAGTTCCCCATTGATTATGTAAAGCCTTAAAAGCTGCACCTGGAGAATTCTCACCAGGAGTTGACAGTGTAGTTTCTGCTTACAACAGAGGTATCTCTCACTTCATCATACGGCCTTCTGTTTCTTAGGTCATGTTATATCCCTTGTTTGCTATTTCACCTCTCTTAGGTTTAGTGGTTACATAGGTAGGGGACCTGTCCCTTTTTTCTATCGAAAAAACCTTAATACTGAGGAACTGCTAGTTTCCTACAGAGGTTCCGTGCTACTACAGATGTACGAGTTGAGACAGACACGGACTATTGTACGAAACAAAAACGGGACTCTTCTGGAAGACTTTGAAGATCTGGCGGGAAACTCAGGGGCAGGAGGGCTGAGTCAAAAGAAGCCAATGCTGATTGTAAGGCACTCTCTCTCCCAGGTTATTTGGGATATGAGTCCGTCTTTCTTTGCTCCCTTCCGTGGCATTTGTTACTGCATTTTTGTTGTACTCCTTTCAAAGTTTGTTGTAGCCTGTCCAGCTTATAGGGAGAAAAGGATGTACCGCCTACTCAGAAAATCCAGATCTGTAGACTCATGTACTTATAGAAGAGCTCTAGGGTTGCCTTTGTCGACTTGTCGAATTGTTTCCTCTGACGTGGAGGGAGACATAACTGTCTCTGTAGAGTCTTTAGCAGCATAAACAAAATATCATAGAAATGAGCCATAGCAATCTCTTGGGCTAATCCTTCTTAGTGGGTTGGATATGCTCAAGGGAAAAAATCTTGTTGAAGATATGTCCATTACCTCTAGCTACTTGCGTGGTTGCTATTTATGCAGTATTTGAGCGTCCGACTAATTTTAATCAGTTGCAGCAATGCACGAGCCCTCCAGTTTTTGCATTTGTACTTTATTTCATGTTTGGTTGGTGATGTGTGTGAGCTTTTGAACTCTTGTCTGAACGTACTGTCAATCCTGTTCTGCCTATGTTTCATCACCTGGATCAGAGCTTTATGTAACCCATGTGGTGCAAGCCTTATGTTTTGAGCGCTATGTGTGATACCAAAAGACATGTGTTGCGACGACATTGGACTATGTGCTCAAAAAAGTAGACACCATGCTAGGGTCAATCGGTAACATGATTGGGAGGGCCTATTTGTTCCCTTAAGAGAAAGGTAATCCTCACTATGATCTCATGTAACTTTTGCAGCTCAAATCTAATCCTGAAACTTGAAACGACAGTTTGTGCAATTTGGAATTGCTAACCGGATGAGATCAATCCAGCAGTTTGTGGAGTTGGACGCACCCACAATAGGGCCTATAGGTTGCATATGAAGACCTTGCTGCAAAAGCTTGTCACAAAGCAATTTCTTCAAAACTCAATGATGGGATCGATGAGGAAATTGATACGATCGGGTGTAATTGATCAGGATAGAGTTGGTTGAAAGTTGCAAGCATGATAAGGTCAATGTGTCACTGCAAGTGTGAACATTCCATGAGGTATAGAGGATAACAATTCACGAAAGTACTATGATAATAGTAAATCTCTAAGTATTCAAGGTCTGATCATTTGAGATTGAAGGACACATTTTGAGATGTTCAACTTACGCCATTTAGGGTTTAAGGTGCATGATCTTTGTGAGACTAGCTTGCCTAGTTGGAAATTGATTTGGGGTTCTGCAAAAATGCTGTGGTAAGGCCAATGAGACATTCTAGTGCAGTATCCATTTGTCCTTTGCCCAGATTGTGATCAAGTGCAACAAAATAAATATCGTGCTTGCCTGCTTCCAAGGATGATCTTTTGTCTTGGGAGTACACCGTTTATGGTATTTAGTGTCACGTACCCTATTTGCAAAGGGCCTAAACTAGATGCCTAAAGGTCTCAAAGTGTCACGCCCTTGCATTGCCAATATGATTCCATTCGTCAACATAAGTAACTTTCTTGAGTGAATTTTTTTTTTAATCTACATTGGGGATACTCTTGTGTTTTAGTGTCCAAGGGGAAGATATTTTTGAGCGTACTAATGGTAAGTGTCACGTGCTCACATTTTAGTACGCAAGAGGAAGATATTCTTGCGCATCCCAGTGACAAGTGTCATTCGTGTATAATTTAGTCAACTTGTAGACCATTGTGTAACATAGGCATGCACCTCATAACATTATTGAACATACTCGTGCCAAGATATTAGTAAGTGCACTTGAACGCCAAGTGTCATGAGGTCACACTTATGGTGAAGTTGTTAATCATCGATGTAACCTAGGATACACCAAAACATAGGGTAAGTGATACTATTACGCATGTGACACTAGATACCATCAATGATGTAGTTTAATCAATGTGTCAATCCTTTCAAAATCTAGCCAACAAGTCGATATATTATAATAATAGTGCTTCACACGGCCCTTAACATTGTACTACTAAGTCAATACGAATCGCTTAGAACATGATTGTCACAAAAAAAATAAAATAAGTTCCTTTAGTTGGGGCCGAGAGAGTGGCATTATCGCATAAGGTAAGATAGGGCTAATGTGGACACTTCCAACTCCTCAAGCATTTATGGCCATTGGATTTGACTGGGAATCATCTCATCCAAATTAGGAACTGCGAATCACAAAGATTGTCATTTCAAGTTTTGGATTTGGAGTTGTCATGCAAAAGTTATAAGAAGTCAAAGTGAGGATTTTATTCCTTTCGTAAAAGGTCATAGATCTTCCCCAATTATGTTCATTGTTGAGCCCAAAATGATGTTTGTATTTTGAGCATGTTGTCCAATCTCATTGGAACATGTGTCATTTGGGTATTCTTTCATAACTACAAGCAAGCCATATACCATTCAATTATAGGTGTCCTATTTAGGGGGGGGGGGGGTGGGACCAAATTAGCCACGTCTGGGTTATCTTAGAAATAAGCTTAGGCGATAAGTTCAAAATAAAACAGCTAGAAAGTGCCACGTCATCAAACTTTTATTCCAATAGAAAAGATTTTTTTTAAAGGAAGGTAAGAATTCCTTCCCCATCTCTCACCTCCAATGAATGGTACACTAAATATGATATGTAGTGTCACTTACTATTTGGATTTACACAGTGCTATATCTTTGTCCTGTTGAAGTAATTGTTTTACCAAGTGAAGTTGTTCATGTTCTATAATGTCCAAACAACGATTTTAACATTTGTTGGTAAATACAAGATATGTTGTAAATGGATATAGCATTGCATAAATCCAAATAGTAAGTGACACTAAATCTCATATGTTAGTGTAGTTCCTTCTCCAAATGAGAGCAAGCTTGCACAACCCAGTTCCAGTCAAGCAAATGTATCTTAATAATATCAAAGTAATCAATCCTCCCTCCCAATTCTCTCCCAATTCTCTCCTTGGGTCCTCGTCCTCATGACATTGTGTTCATTGAAGCTCCAATAAGTTCCCACGATTATGACTATATGTTGAGAAAAAAATAGAGGTATGCAAGAAGCAATGAAATAATCAAGGAATATAGAACCCAAGTCACTACTACATTGATTATCCTAATTAGTGAGGGAGGGCTAATAATGAGTGTGCGAAATTTGTGAAGGTGCTACTAAATTTCTTTACGCGATGCAATAAGTGCCACTAAAAGATCGAAGAAGCATTGTTCATCTTGACACTATTCACTTTGGCATCTCTCTCTCTCTTTCTCTCTCATACCACTCTACAAACACCTTCAAGAATGCACCAATTTTGAGACTTGGCAAAATAGTGTGTGTTCCAAGATAACACATGTAGTGATTGGGAAAATCAATGTACTGTAGTTACCACAGAATTACTCATGGTTAATATAGTCATCAAAGATATCGACTAACACTTCACGTCCATTCTCAATGATAATGCAATTTCAATGGCTACATGAAAGTACTAACTTCCAACAACACTTCGCTTCAAACTAAGAGTTTCACCTCTACTCCATAAGGATATGATACACAAAGGATGACTTGCCCCTTGGAGTCCTTCCTTGTGGTTGGTCACTGCATACTTGATCTGTACATATTTATGGCATTCCCCCAACTAATGACTTGAAATTGAACATTGGGCACATATTTTTTATACGAGCATACCTCCCATTCATCCAACGGAAAAACCACAGAATAGTATACAATCTAGAGATTACCTTTTATGATTGATTCGACACCTTAATTTGCTTCAACAAAGACCCACATTATAGCCCTGCCAGCCACCCCGCCCAGTTCGGACCCCCCCGCAACATGGGGTGGCTAGCCAGGGAGCATGGAACAAAGTCCCAAAGTGCTCCAGTCGGCTGGCTGCAAGGGGGGTGCCAGCCGAGTTGAAGTCATTGGAGATGAACCAACCAAAAAATAATTGAAGGTCAATTGTTGGTATACGGATTACATTCGAGATCATGAGACCCCCTCCGAACCAAAATATGAAATAAAAACAAATCAATTTTGGGCAGAGTTTAAATTACACGTCGTTTCTAGATTTTGGTTATTGGATGAATTTCATTGTGTTTAAATCCATTGGCCATGATAGTATATCATGATACGTACACGTGGGTACTTAAATTTCTAAAAAGTACACTATGTATGTGGTTCCCGATCTTCCAAGCAATTGTGGAATCTTGAAAAGACACTTTGGAAAAGAATTGAAAATGATGTTGGCAAATGAATACAATAAAAATCTACAAATCGTGAGCAACTCTTGAAGCGTTTGAAAACGATAGTTGCTTGTTAAATTCATCGCCTCCAATGCTTGCAAGAGAGCTTTTTAAAAAGCCTATGAAATGGCCCCACCTAAAATGCAATGAGAGAAACTCCCTCCACAAAATGACCTTTCGGGTAGCACTTAGGGGATAAAGGTTCAAGAGGCCCATGACACGTGGTCCGGCTGTAGGCCTCAAGATGTTGACTTTAAGGTTATTTATTGTTATGTTTATTGGGAAATGTCAAAAGTGATCCCTATATTAAATTGATCAATTGCATTATTATGATAAGAAGATATACATATGTATACATGAATATTGTGAGATTTGAGCTTGTGTAATGACCTAAATTCAAATAAATATCACATATATATCTTATCATTGTTGTTAATATGATTGTATTTTTCATGTTATTCGTACTAGTGTGAAGTTATACATAGTTTATGTCTCATAGAGCAAGCAAAAGGTGACATTGAAATTGGTTGAGGGCTTGTAAAAACTATAGTGGTTGATTGCTACAATAAACCACACTTATGGTTTGTTTTTTTTGGGTTTTTTTTCATTTACGCTTGTAAAAATCCAGTTATGGTTGTCATTGATGGTGGGGTCAATCATTCCAATTATAAGTCCATTATTTTTCTAGGTTTTGGACTCGAGAAGAAACCAGATTGATTATTATCCTTGGAGGCTTTGGATTGTAATGTCAAAGTGATTGCTTCCTCAACTTTCTCTTGGACCTTGGCCTTGAAGCTCTCTAGCAATGCTACATGAGCATGTACAACCATGCTATTGATTATTACCCACACGGAGTAGTGGGGTTGATGGGGTATTGTAGGAATGTGGTTGTGGTTAGCATTATAATTATGCCTTTTCCATGGAAACAAAACCAAAGAAAGGAAACCACAACCACACCCACAACCATCCTTAGTGTAAACTACCCTTGAAGCATCTAGAGTATGTTGCTTGTAAGATGCAAAAACATGTTTTCACGATCATATTGAATCCATTTGTCGCTCCATTCGGGGTTGATTTTGTTGCCAATGCTACTTGAATCTAGTTCATACTTTAGAAACAAACACACTCTACAACTCAACGCATTGGTGATGGATGCAAATGAAGACCTTCCGAAAATTACTTTGTTGAACATTGAGTTTGTCTTCTTCACACATACTGTAGAGAGTGCTTCAAGGTTAAGCTTTTAGCGAATAATATTCATTTAAAAGAATTGCCAAATGGTAGTCTTACATTGCTTGAAACCCACTCAAACCTCATATGGAAATCATAGCTCAACTTCAAATAAGATCAAAGAGGAAGCATTGTGGTCTCTAATTTGCTCAACCACATTCAAAGCTCATTGCAGAGCATGTGGTCTTAGCTAGAATATCTAATGAGCTCATTACAAGGACAGTTGTTAACATACATCCTACAAACTTTTATAAGGTCAAGTCTATTGCATGGATTAGGCACGGGTCTTGGCAACTTGCGACCCTTGGGTGTCCTAACAACAAAAAACAAAAAAAATTGCTTCAATTTTCATTTTTATGTATTTATTTTAATTCTAAAAAACATTGCCCACAAATTTAAGAAGAAAGGACCTCCAACCATATGCTTAGGGGATAATGCCTCCAAGCTCAAGGCCACAAAAGTTGACCTAAAAACTCGGGGGGGGGGGGGGGGGCAGTGTGTTAAAAAGTTAAGGATATAGGTGCGAACAACCACTATTTTATAGGGGGGTATTACTTTCAATTCTTTTTTTTTTCACATGCTATCATTATGCAAATTTCTACTTTGGGTTAATAGAAAAATGGCTTGCATTACTTATAATTCCAAATTACCTATTATTCCATAACCTATAGTACTTTAAAGATGTCCAGTGCCATTTTTGATACCCTATATTACTCTTAAGTCCATTTATAATTTTTTGCCCCCATGTTTTTAAAATACCCTATCATTTGTTCGCACGTATATTACTACTCCAACCAATGACTACCCCCCCCGAGCCTAAAAATGACCTATATAAAAACATTCGAAACCCGTCACAATTTGTGCACGAATGGGATATTAAATTGATACATACATAGGATGTTGATGTGGAGATCTTCTCAAGTTTCTAGAAAGTGAGAAAAAATCAAATGAAAAGTACATTAGTAGTCATTCACTAGAACAAGTAAGAGCACGTTCACCTTACATAATCATGGGCATGCGTAAATGTCTTGTTTTTGGTAGATGGATGCGCGAGAGAGAGCAAACATATGCTAAGCAAATATTGTATGCAAGTGCATCCTCAAAGTTGAGACCATTTTCTTTCAGTTACTAAGCATTGGGTTGATGAGTGGAATTTTTTTCCAAAGTAACATTCATATTTTGCAAACACTATGTGATCAAACATACAAGACCTAGCCACCAAGATAGTGGAGATAAAGTGACACAACTCCTATGTCTAGGGTTTGTGTTAGAAACCCTATTATTTTGTGATCAAACCACTCCCACGTAACTATTCGCTCACGAGTAATTTACAAGTATATCTACTTTTGAGGTGTTATTACTAGAGAGATAGTACACTAATTATCCCAATTAGTGCGTGATTATCCCAATTAGTTTGTTAGTAAAAATTGAATTCTTCTATAAGACGTTATTGTAGTGCGTAACTTCGAATAGTAACATACACTCTAGTTATTATGTATCAGTGCACTCCAAAGAAATAAATAACAACACAAAAGGTATGAAAGAACCAAATGTTTGGTATCAGAATTGTGAAGAGCATGCCTCACATGTGCTCACACCACCAACCAACATGAATGAAGTGAGGGTGTGACTAATTCCCAAAGCACGCACTATTTAGCCAATTCACAAAGATACCGAGGGCTGAATTTTTTACCTAGTGACACTAAATTCATGAATACTTGCTCATTTACCAAAGGTTTCAAGAGATTTTAGTGGGTGCTCTAAGGTGTTTGTAGAGTGATAATTCCTTAAGTATGGAAATAGATGCTTGTTAATGAATAGTGCCAAGTGCGGATACTTTCCGTGAATAGTGTTGCTATGAATAATATTTTCAGTGAATAATGTCGGGGTGAACGATGCTTCCTAGATCTTTTGGTGGCACTAACTTCATAGCGTAAATAAATCTAGTTACACCCTGACTGATTTTCCACACTCACTATTAGCCCTCCCTCACTACAATCTCACCTCGATAATACGACACCTGGATTATATGATGCATTTCTCATCAACCAAACTTTCTAGTGTTAATTTACCCCCACATTACGACTACAACTATGACGCTCGCAATATGACATTTTTTAGGCCCAACTTGTCATATAATAGAGGTAATTAATGTGCATAAGTGGTGGGACCCAACACTAAGGATATGCCTTGGTATCTGGGAGTTGTTCCAAGTACAAGATGAATTGGAAGAAGAACATGAATCATGATCACCGGTGGGTTAGCTTAACTCAACTCAATTATTCGTTTAAATCTTGGTTCCAAAGCAATTGAAACACTCTTGAATCTTTGGGATTGGGAGTAGGGTGAAGCAAAATTTAAGAAATTTCAAGTAAGCTTAAGTACTTGCTACACATTTCTTCCCAAGTTTTGATTGAAGGTTGGGTGGAGGTTGTGTGGAGGTGGTTACTTGCACTAATTGGTAGGTGAGAGTCAGTGAAGGTGTTTGAAGGGTAGAGGTTTTGTTAATTAAGTAGCCTATTAGTGGGGTTAGGGGAATTCAAATATGTGTATTGGAAGAATCAAGCAGTAGGTGTTGGAATCTTGGTAAAATCTTTGGTGGGACATTTTTAGGTTAGAGTTTTGGTAGTGAGGTAGTGTTTGGTATTTGAAGAAAATTGACTTGAGTTCGGGGTTTTGGGTATAAGGACTCCTCTCCTCTTCACATTAGGTTTAGAATTGGAATTGAGATAGCGGAGTGATAACTGCTAATGATTCGTATGATTCTATAATAATCTCTTGAATCTTGTAATTGTTTGATGGATTGTAGCTACAAAGATAGATCTTGTAGCCTATGTTTAATCTCAAATGGTGTGATGGGAGGGATGTGTTGAAGGCATGGTTGAGTTGATGGATTTGGAATGGGGTAGAGAAGTCCATTCGGGTTGAGATTTGGATGAAGAGTCAATGAAGGAGAATGATATGGATGACTAGCCAACACCAATAGTCAAGCTCCATCAAGCCTATGAGAGTGCCCAATTACTATCAAATTTTGTAGCGGAGCATTCTTCGGAGTTGCAGATGTGATGAGCATACAACCTTTTATGAATAAATTGAACAAGATGTCAGATTCCAACATCAACAAACATCATCAAAAGACAATAGATTCTCACTTTTGTAGTGTGTGATATGGTGAAGATATCATCATGGGACAATAATTTATTTTTTTAAAGTCCATATAGTGTGACGTTGTGAGCGTATTTCTTCAATATAAAATGTTCTTTCATACATGTGTATCTTCATTGTGTATACAAAATAGGCCATTTTCTGGGAAAACCTCAATAATACAACATTTGAGGCCAAAATATCATATTATCAAGAATACGACATTAAGATAATACGACACTTTCTTGCGCGACCAAACATGTCATAATAAAAGAGGATAACAATAATTGGGATGACCAGTGTAGTGTACACAAAGTGAATGCCAATAGGACATAGTTGTTATTCATGTCACACAATTATCAATCATGAGTAAAACTACACTAAATATGATATTTAGTGTCATATGGCATCTAATGTCACTATGGTAACTTTTCGGGCGACACTTCTTATGAATAAGTTTACAAATATTGTCATGGATGATGGATGAGTTCATCCATCAACCAAAACCTTACCTTCTCTTGTCAGCAACTTGTGATGAAATATTGTCATATATGATTAAAATTTGGATGAAAAATCACTTGGTAAGTGACAGTAATTGCAACACTGCAAACCTATAAGCCCCCAACAAATTTCTAAAAAATAAAAGTAATGTTGGGTTAACACTTAGTGTTGGTGACACTATACCGCGGTTTACAATTAGTATTGAGCAAGACAATTAGAATTGGTCACACTAAATATCATATGCAGTCTAGCAATCATTGGTAACATCCTTAAACAATACATTGTTCTACCATACTTGTTGTTTGGCCATTGTTCACTACTCCCACTCTTAACCACAAGGTTGGTACTCAATGGTAATCTCTTTACATGCTCCTTGGAGAGAAAATTACTTTGTCCTCAACTCCCATGGGGTAGTAAAAAACTTCAAGTGGTGAGTTATTATAAGTGTTTGTTTAGGGTTTAGTTGTTGTGTGCTAACCCTAACCAGGTTTAACCCTTTATTTTGGGTAGTTTCTTAACATCTAGCAATATGCTCAGTATGCAGTTTAAGCCATGGTTGAACTAGTAATTATTTTATGGAGTAGTTGTGGGTATGTATCCTTTATTCATGTTCATGTGTCTTATTTATACATATTGAAGCCAAAGTTTAGAGAGAGAAAGAGAGAGAAAGAGAGAGATCCTAACTTGTTTGAGCATATGCTATTCAACCTCTATATGTAAGTGCATCCTCAAATTTGAGGCCCTTTCCTTTTTAGTCGCTATGTTTCAGGTGGACACGTGGAATTGTTTTCAACACACCATGCATCCCTTGCAACGTTGTAAACATACGATTCATTAGCCATAGCAGTCAAGAGATAAAAAGAGCAAAAAAGAAACACAACCAAGAGTGTGAACATAGTATTTGTGAAAACGCCCATTTGCATGTGACGGTTTTTTTCAAGGCTGATTCGATTTTTAGTCTTGTGGTATGTATTTGAACTTTGGAAAAAAACTGTAGTTTGGCAAAAACTTGTGTAGTTGACAAAAACTGCCTCAAAAGACCAATTCAAACCAACCTTCCTTGCATTCGAGAAAACGACATACATGACATTTTTATGTGCCATGTGACGTTTTCACGAATACCACGTTTGTGAGTCTCATTGCATTCTTGGTAAGGATATCATTCAAGTATATAAAGGGTTCTCAAAATATGAGTGGGTACAAGTATGTCTTACTCAAAGGGTATAACCACATAATTTACTAGATGCATGCTAGCAAACAAGTATCAAGGAGCCCCAAAACATAAAATGATAGCAAGAAAGTAATGTAGAACCACACCATTTATACAAGCGAACATTTTAATATTTTCATACCTGAAAGAGAAATCAAGAGCTTGCAAAAACAACCAAATGATGGATGCACTACTTTCCAAATTCCATTGTTCATTAAAAACAATTTATAACATTTAGCACGAGTAAGATTCAAATCTACAACATTCAAATTTCAAGCCTGACGAGTTACCAATTACTCTATCCCGCGCACATAATAAAGGTAGCGCTACAAAACACCTTGCCTCACATGTGCCATACCACTGACCAATGTACATGACGATTAGTAGCATACATGAGGTGAGCAACAACAAGGCTAAGTTGTCATCCATGTCCCTCAATTAGATTACAAAGAGTAGAAACTTTCAAGCCTTCACAAAACTTATGACCAATGTAGTGGTCAATCATACATGTTCTTTGGCCATAGCTCACGTGTTTTACCATAACAAGGATGTCCATGACAGGGATGTCAATGACCACTTTTGGTGTCCATTCTTACTTATATAGTCGCACTAGGTTGTCTTCCTTCTAGAGAAGAGCATGCCATACCACAACTGGACCAATCATATAAGTAGCCACCTTCGTAATCTCGGTAGACACTCATTGGCCAATTGTCCACATCCACATGAATACCCCAAAATCAATACACATGTATTCCCAGTCAATGATGGAATTCCTTTGCATGGCAATTTTGACATGGCAATTACACTTAATCACTATGAAAACACACTACTTATTTGCAGCCTATCTCTTTACACAGTTTAAGCTTTACTTTCAAGCATATGAGAGGTTGATTTCCAAAGACCCATTGGAAAATCCTCCCAACAAAAATCTTAAAGAAGCGCCTGAAAAGAAGCAATGTCACATGCGTTAGTGTCTCAATCCTGCAAGGCTTAATATTGGGAATTCAATTAAAATAGCATCAGCTTGTACATGAAACCAAATAAAGCCCAGCCATGGAAAAGACACGTTGGTTGCATAGACCAAAAGAAAGCTTTAATTTTTCAAAATTTCTTACAAGGAAAGTCTAAAAAGCTTCATCTATACTATCATCCCACAACCCCCACACATGTATATGGAGCGGGACCACCACCTCTAGGCCAGAAGAGCTACCCTGCTCAAAAGAGCCCTCTCTCAAGCCACCTTGCACCGAACCAATGTTGGAGTCTGAAATAGTCGACACCACAAGCCGCCAACTACCACCAACCCACCGCGGACTGACACCAGCTTGGTCACCACCAAAGGTTGTAGCTCCAATGCCCTCAGCAAAGTCCATAGTAGTGTTGCCTTCTGCAAGACTAGCTCAAACATCTGCTTTGGAGCCACCTACGTTAGAGATCTTGAAGAGCAGGGCCCCGTCGGTCACCATCCAATGCAACATCACCATCGTCATGCGATGTATGATTTGTTTCCCTCACCTCGACACGGTGATCAAGCGCAACTTGTTGCGCGTTTAAATACCTCATGTTGACCACACCCGTAATTGTGTCAAAAATACATTTGAAATATCTTTCATTTTAATGTCATGAGGCCTCATCATGATCTTTCAAATGGAAGCTACCCTTCACACATCCATGCCAATGGACCTCAAGAGAATGACCCACATAAGATTTGGGTAAAATCGGCCACTCTTACACATGAAACAAAGTCCCAGGTAGACTGAACACCCAAATACTTCTTCACATGAACTCTCGCCCATTGATTAGCCCTTTGGACAATATTGCTATGAGAGGGACTAGCACGATTTTTCAAACCGACCTTCCCAAACTTTGCATACTCCATTTTCACCTCATTCACATCACCTGATGATACATTGTGATGCACAAATCCAAATTGATCCTCTGCACTATCTTTCATACCATACCCAAGAATGTACGCAATCCCTCATCTCTCAATTCCTTGCAAATTACAACATGACCCATAGGTGGATTCTCATGCCAACCGCAAAGCAATCTTGATTTTCTTGTCCAACGCGGGTTAGCTACTAAAATTGCCCTTGACCACCCACCATTTGGAAATGCTCATGAGTTAGAGCACCCGCCCACCCCCTCTTTCTCAACCAAGCATAACCCTGCAATGCAAATATTTTCAATGAACCTTCTCAAACTCACAAGAACTGTAATATCAATATCAATACCCCCCCAAGGCAATTGTCATGATGCCTCAAAGTAATTGAGGCACGCACGAATCCACTCTCGTGCTTGAGCACGAACCATATCACACATTCTAGGAGGCATCGTAAGCGATGCAGTAGGGCAACAACAATTCAGAAATGCTTCACAACAAAAACGCTTCGCAAGAATTCAGAAATGCTTCACAACAAAAACACTTCACAAGAGTTCAGAAATGCTTCACAACAAAAATGCTTCGCAACAATTCAGAAATGCTTCACAACAAACTACGGCGTCAATCCTTTTTTAATGATTTGTCTGTCACGACCATTACAGAAGAGCAAAAGAGCAAAACACAAACCTACAGAAACTGATGCAGAAATCAAGGAACTCGAGAACTTCACCTGACGTTGTACTGTCTGAGGGCGTCTGAGGATGGAATAACTTATGCAAGGTGAAGAGTGTGCTCTCCACAAAACCCAAACGAATTCATGAGCATTCACATGCTAGATCATCCTGATGCTTTGCACGTTACTGTGGATTCGATATCATTATATGGTTGGTATCCGAAGACACCAACAAGTAATTATAGAAGTTGTTGGCCCAAGATTGGAGGGTTATGTTTATCTTAGAATCGACGTGAAGATGAGTGACGTAGAAATGCTCAACTAGCTCATGAGGAAGTTGTCGAACCAACAGCTAAGTGACAAAACTATCGGTTATTGTTGTCAGACACTCGGAGCTGTTCCTCAAATTGTTAAAGAAAACAACAAACAAACAAAACAAAACAAAACAAAATAACTGACACTTGAGATGTAGAGACAGTGTCATGAGAATGACGTTCATGTAAGTGGTAGCCATGCTAATAGTTTCTGATATAGTACTGCCACTTTCTGGTCACAAGTGCCGAATAGATGCTTGAATTTGGTGCATAATGTGGTATGTATAATTTGTAGATTGCTTCTTGGGCAGAGTGTCATTACAATGGTAAGTGAAGAAGAATATCAGGGTGGAAATTAATTTTTCACAACATTCAGTGGAGACTTTGAAATGCTTGCATTCTACCCCCCGAGTTAAAATGAAACCTCATTTGATGGGAAAGAACACTAAGGCTCACTAAAGGCTTAAAAGCCTTTGAATTTTTTCCAACTCCCCACCCCCGGGATATGAAGCTCCCAAATAATGTGAGGTCTTTGCGTGGTTGAAGTTACCCCTGAAAAGAAATGAAGAGTTTTGATTGGAGGATAGCTTAGAGGTTAAACATGATGGGTTGGTCCCGATGTGTGAATGGGAAAAAATGAGGAGAAAATGTTTGCCCCTTGCATGAAAACAAAGCTTGTGAGCCCCCTGCACACAAGCAGTGTGCATGTTTGACAAATTTCATTTAATGTTTAACTTCAAATTCAAAGTGTCACGTGACGTTTTCAAAAAATAAAATAAAAATTATCAATTGACATCTACATATTCCTCTAAAATGTCACCTCATTTGTCGCATGTCTAGTAGTACGTGTCATTTTCATTTCTAACGTGTCAATTGACATGAGGAATTTTTCTTCACAAGTCACACTACATGTCAAACTCTAAATTGTGCATGTCGATTGACATTTTTCTTTTCTTTTCTTTTTTGGGTCCAAGTTTTTACATGTCAAATGTCAAAAGCTTGCAAAAACTTTGTCAAAAATACATGTAACATGGAGCTCAACCCTAAGGTTGGTGATACTTGGGGAATGTTGATGTGTTCATGCCATATTAACCCTTAAAGGGCCCACAATGTGACATTCCTTCAGTAAATGAGACCCAAATTAGCTTGCATGTGTTTTTAGGATTTGGGTGAACCAACCGATACACTCGTTCCTTGTTGGATGCTTAAACCCTTGCCTCCAAGGAACCAATGTAAGGTAGAGGGTGCTTAAACCAACACTTTAAGCTATTGCACATACATATGGCTATGTGGTTGATATATAAAATATATATTCATATTAGCCTTTGGGCTAAACATAGGTATCAAGAAAGAAAAAATATTTCTAGTCTCAATTGAATATTTGATGAATATTCAAAGTCAAAACTACTAGCTTCCTTATACCAATCCATAGGCCCCGTGTATGGCAACCTCGCATATGATGAGGACCCCCACCTTCATTGCCTAGAACCAACACAACATAGCTGGGTACTAGACCCAAACTACATCAAAGCCCAAGTAGTAATGGTATGCAAAGCCACACGGCTACCTCCATGATCCCTCCCGGTTCGCTTGCAAAACCATCACCTTGCATCCCGGGAACCGACCCCCTTTGCATCCCGGGAAATGACCCTTTTGTGCTTTGTGGGCCTACCTCCTTGGCGTTGTGAATAGAATGACTAGAATAGGCATTGACAAGCCACCCTAATCCCACCTTGAACCAACCCAAGATAGAGTGGAGCCCGTTACATACCCTACATGAAGGTCATGGAGGCCGCTATGGGGTGGCACCACTAATGGCACCTAAAACCATCACTTCGTGGGCCCAGACACTCCTACACCGCCGGGTACGGTTCAAGGTTGTAGAGTGTTGGCAATTGGGAGGCGATTATAGGTGTTGGTTTTGGATGGGGTGTTGGGTTTAGCACCCTCTACCTTACAGGTTGATTCGCCCCAACCCGCTTTTAGGGGTTAATGGATTTGCCCAATTGTGGGATGTGAGCTCTTTTTGTGCATGTGCACTATGAACCGTCAGTGACGCAAAGTTTGATCTTTGGTGGCCATTGAGAGTAATGCCTAAACATGTTTACACAACTACTCCAATAGTTGTGGTTGTGATTCATGCCCACTTTCAACCACCATGAAGGCGATTTACATTTACACACAAGGTGTAGTTGTAGTTGAATGGTGAATTTGACCTCAATTATCATTCCTCCAAACTGGTGCAATCCGTGGAGTGACGTCATACAATATATGGATTCTAGTGGAAAGTTTGTCTAAAATGATTGCCTCTTACGAATCAATTCCCATGCCTTGGGCCTTGAAGTCCTCTTCCGGTGCCACTGCCACATGGTAACTACAAACAAATAGAATTGAAGTAAACTGCACCCATTGCAACCACTCCCAACTACACCTTGTATCGTTGGGAGAGAGGGAATTATCACATACAAGTGTACCTCTCATCCATCCAACATAAAAACTTGACCCCCTATACATTTGTTGCTGATTCATCTCAAATGACCTTTGGTAGATTAATTCAGGGTCTTGTTGCTAATTCCAGTGTCAATTCAACTACGACCATCAACTACCAGGACAGTCATTATGTGTAACCGCACCTTGAGTTTTAAAGAAATTCACTTCCCAAGCAAATTCAAATATCTAAATTCACAAAAGAACACGAGGCACATTATAGCACCCATTACAATTGCAGAGTACATCAGTAAACCAGTTGCGTCCACTCCAGAAGAGGAAGTCACCAAGAGTCTCCCAAGCCTCTTACATAATATACAGCGCCGCTACTACACATACATACACAATGACTAAGCATCGTACAGCTCAACTCACCATGTGCAACCTACAATTCTTAAAATTTGAAAGGGAGGAGCTGCGGCTCACTTGCCATCCTCTAAATTACAAACTCTGCCGGTATCGTATGGTAGAATGATCTAAAATGCAACATAAACTTTGAGCTCACCAGCATCATTCTCTTACCATGTTGATGATAGAGGCGCACTTCTTTGGAAGTTACATAAGAGTCAAGACTTTGATAAATGAAAGAAACCATTCCTCTTCTCCTTCGAGCTTGACTTTGAGATGACGATGTTCTTGGATGCTGAAATGCGCATGCAACGTTCAATTGAGAAGGTTTTCCATTTGCAAGCTCTTCTATACATGTCGGTGCCCCATGTCAAAGTGTCAAATTCAATTCAATTGCCAAACAAATGAACCCCAAAAGCCAGGACATGTGCTCCTGCCGCGTGATGTTTGAAAGGTCATACCATTGTTTTTCAGGTGAAGCTGATTCAATTGCACCTCCATTTGGGAGTGCAAAAAGGGTAAAGGTGAGGCCATTTTGCAGAAATATTTCTCTTGAGCCCCACTGGGTGCAGATGCCACTTCGAACACGCGAAAAGTGATCAGGTTAGAAGCTAACCACCGGTGGCGGTTTAGGTTAAAAATAAACCCCTAGTTATTCAGGTGAAAGTATAAGCTGGGTCTCACGACCTTGATCTCCGCAAATTACTGATCCGACGCCGTTCCGCTGAGCCAGATCCTCCTGAGCCAGACCCTCCTTTGCTGGATTCAATGCTCTCCCTCCTGTTTATCTGCAATAGCAAAAGAAAACTCTTTGTGAGCATGTGGAAACACCTGAAGACAAAATTTGTACACAAGGATCAAGGTGTACATATAGAATTCAAAGGCCCCCTTTGCAGTAGAAGCTCGAGTTGAGAGCTCAAAGAAAGGAGCCTTCTCATTGGCAGATAGGAGCCTCTTACACATGCTTGTTCATTCAAATCCACTTTACACGGGAGCTTTCAGCTTACGAGCTTGAACTTTTAAACGGGCCTACAATGCTTAGATGGAGACGGATCCCATGTGGGACGAGTACAACAAGCTCTTGTTCGTTTTTTGACAAGCTCTCAGTCAAAATCTTGAGGTAGGGTAGGCCCCTTTACACTAGAGCTCGATCTGAGAGCTCGAAGAAAGGACCCTTCTCGTTGGCAGACAGAGATGCCTCTTCTACGTACGTGAAGGACCTATATGACCACTTAATGAGCACAAAGAACTTCACTTTGATAGTAAATAAAATATTCATATGAGCTCCAAAAAGTATGAGGCAAATGGCTATGGGCACAATTTGGAATTGGTAATCATCTCGCACTAATTGTGTGTTTCTTATCCTCCGAGAAGTGGGTGCAGAGAAAGAAATATCTGACTAACATGTGTCTACCTTAACTGAGTTCTAAGAATGCTTACAGATGGTGGCGGCAATGCAGATGCGTCGCCAAGATATTCAATGAGAGCTGTCCCTTCCTCGTCTTTGATTGCAAGATACTCGACGCAGAACGGACCTTGAGCCCTTCGAGGATCATCTGGCTTGAGGAGATGACTGCTCGTTCTCAACGCAACATGCCACTCAGCTGTGACCTTGATATCATCATCCACCGTGAATTCACGGCTGCTCTTTGCGTTGTACCACCACAGGCCTTTCTTCCACACAAACGCGCCGTTCACCGAGGCCTCCACCTTGTTGAGCCCAAAGTTTTTGGGTGTCGGCCAAATCTTGCACCGCAACTGAATCTTGGAGTTTCCCACCATGCATTTCACGAGGATCGTGTTCTCCCGAATCTCATAACATGCCGGTCCACTTCGCTGCCTGTGAATTGGGGGGAATTCCAGGGATGTCCCATGGACAGTGGAGGCGCCATCAGTGGCCAGCATGGGTATCAAATCCATCTGCAACTGCAACAACCCCAACATGTCAGTCGAATCGTCAGCTTATTTTATCCTCCTATTATTGCATCATTTTGAATGGTACAACAACAAATATAGGTACCCTTCAACTCAATGGGCTTTTTCATTGGGAGCCGGTCCCCCTATGATTTTCCATTGGTTGTTACTTCATACTATATCAATTATTTCTTTCCACTCGTGATGGTGTGTGCTCGGAGGCAGTGTTTCAATTTGAATGAAGAGCAACATATTACATAAGGTTCATTGAGGGCCAGACTCATTTTACGACCTTTTTAGCATGCCATAATGAGTTTGACCCTCAATGAACTGATATAGAATATTCACCTTTCAAACCTCCAGACTACCTCCTCCAAGCATGCACCAAACACTCACCCAAAATGGGCAATGAGATGATATTCCCACAAGAATTAGTAGCAGCAGAACCATCTCATTGACAACAATTAACTCGAACAGAAAAGAACTTACAGTCACTTTGGGTTTGGCTTTCCAGTTCCTAGGTATGAACTCTTAATTTTTTATGTTTCTTTAGTTTTTAGGGGCTGAGGATGGGCTTCTAGACTAAATTCGGTACTAGAATCAAGTGAGTTCACAGTATGACATATTGACAAGGAAGGATCGGAAGGCTGAAGCCAAGAAATACAACGAGGTTGGAATTCCAATGCCTGGTTGCAAAAAAACTTCCTGCAAAAAAAAGACATAGTACCTACTTCCAATCAGTGATTCCCCATATTTACATCACAATTGTCTTGGTTGTCTTTCATGTTGCCTTGCTTCGGGGATGGTGGGCTATCAGATCACATGATTGTTGCTACAACTCGTTGAAGTTGCACAACACCGAACCAGAATATTCAAGTCAAGGGACAGCAGTGAATTAGATATGGGTTTGGCAATGGTTTAATCAATAGCTATGGGTTAGGTACATTCTCCAGTACAGAGAATGTTGATGACTGCACATAATGCTTAAGAAGCTGGACTTCCATCATTGCTCAGGACAGCTCCAACCAAACAGGACATTCAAGTCAAGAGAAAGCAGAGATAAGATGGAAATGGGTCAGGCCTTTCCAATGCCTGTCTGTAAAGAGGCTTTCCGTGTGTGTGTCTCTTGTTGGCTTTTAGCAAGGAAAGATTGGGAAAATCAAAATCAAAATCAAACCTAAGCAGTGGCCACCAGTAAGGATGAGTTCAATACAGCCTCCAATGCAGAGAGAGGCGCGTCTGATGAATGCTGGACTTACATTGTTGCTCGCCTCACCATGGGAGCTGGAGTAATTCAACGACCAAGCAAGCAAGCAGAACATTTAAGTCCAGAGGAAGAAGCGAGATAGAAATGTGTTTGGCATTTCCAATGCCTAGCTGTAAAAAGGCTTTCCATGTGCAGCTTGTTGTGTTTCAGCAAAAAAGAAGAGTGAAAACAAAGCAATGGGGGTTAGGGACATTCTCCGTTGCAGAGAGAGAGAGAGAGAGAGAGATCAAATTTGATGAATGCACAATAACAAGCTTGCGAAGAAGCTGGACTTACATCATTGCTGGCCTCGGAATCAGAGCTGGTGTAGTCCTTGCTATTGGCATTGTACAAGGCAGCCACCACATCCTGCATGGACGGCCGCAAGTCCTGCTTCTCCAGGACACATTCTTTCGCAACCATCACAACATCCAGCAATTGCTTCTCCTGAGCCTCATCCACGGGCACGATCCGGCTGTCCACAATCTTGGTCAACAAATGACGCATCAGGACCTCATCAGCAGCCAAGAAATCCTTGCACCAAGTGACCAAGCTCACTTTCTTCTGGATAGCTTTACGTCCCGTAATAAGCTCCAGAAGCACAACCCCATAGCTGTAAACATCATTCTTGTTGGACGGCTGGCCAGTCATCAAATACTCGGGGTCAACATAGCCATGTGTACCACGAACTCGCGTTGAGATTGTCGGGTCCTGCCCAGGTGACAATGGTTTGCTCAATCCAAAGTCAGCAATCTTCGCATGCATCTCATCATCAAACAGAATGTTTCCAGATTTGATGTCCCTGTGCACAAGGCTAGGGTTTGCGTGGCTATGGAGATACTCCAAACCCTGAGCAACCTCCACTGCACACCGCAATCTCGCCTTCCAATCCAACCTGCACACACCATCTTCGTTCTTATGCAAGTGCTGATCTAGTGACCCCCCTGCCATGTACTCGTACACGAGAAACAGGTCATCATCCTCAATGCAGTAGCCTAAAAGAGCAACAAGGTTTCTGTGATGCAGCCTTGAAATTGTGTTAAGCTCGCTCCAAAACTCGCGTTCCACTGTCTCCCTGCTCTGGAGGCTCTCCACCATTAAAAAGTTTGCACTTTTCTGGAGCCTCTTCACGGCTGCATGCTTGCCATCCCCCAAAGGAAGAAGATTGGCAAAGTACACCACACCTTGCCCTCCTCTTCCCAACTCGATTTTGCAATCATCAGTCATCTCCATCACTTCGCTTAAACTGTATTGTTTGACTATCCCCACAGCGCTCGTCCGAGCTCTTGGCACAGGTGGAGTGGAAGGGGGCTCCTCTCTTGCAGCTACTTGGAAAAGCTCCTTGGTTGGGGTTGTTGGTGTTTGTGTTTCTGTCTTTTGCTGTGCCTTCGAAAGCTGATTGTCTGTTTTGCCATAAGCTTTCCACAGAAAGCCTGTGGACACCCCCACGATGAACATCACGCAGAGTGAGGCTAAGGTGCCAAATGTGTCGATGGATGTCATATTTCCTGTGGAGTTAGTTGATGATGGTTCACTTGTTCGCAACACATGTGCCATAGCCATGGAGCTGAAGAGTACAATCCACTTGTTCCTCCCTACCCATGATTGCCATGCCTCCTTGCTCCCCACTTGCACTTTCATCCCAAATGGCACTACTGCAGGACCCGCCGCACCTTCTTCGTCACCCAAACCCCTCAGCATCAATCCTAACCCTCTGTGGGAACAAATCTGTCTCTACCTACTGATTATCTTCGATGAAGCTCAAGCTTCTCTCCTAGGATCCAACCTGGATTGTTTGCTCCTCTTGCATGGTACAACTGTCGCCACCTGTTTGTTTGTTGTGTAGAGAATTTTGAGTTTTGAACGCCCTGAAGCTCAAACTCCGTACGAAACCCTGCCACAAGGATTTGATAACCCTCTTACACAACACAAGTGCCTATCCTCAAACTCCTCAACATCAAGTCTAAACCTCTGTGCGAAGGAATCTGTCTCTGCCTACTGCTGATCTTCGATGAAGCTCAAGCTTCTCTCCAAGCAGCCCTGATTTGTTTGCTCCTCTTGCATAGTACAAGTGCCGGATGCCTTTTGTTATGTGAAGAGTTTTGATTTTCAGACACCCTGAACCTCAAACTCCTTCCGAAACCCTGCCACAATGATTTCATAACCTCTTATAAGACAAAAGTGCTTATCCTCAAATTCCTCAGCACCAAGCCTAACCCTCTGTGTGAAGAAATCTGTCTCTGCCTACTGATGATCTTTGATGAAACTCAAGCTTCTCTTCAAAGTAGCCCCGCTTGTTTGCTCCTCTTGCATGGTACAGTGCCAGAGGCTGTTTGTTTGGGTGAAGATTTTGAGTTTCAGACACCCCGAAGCTCAAACTCGTTACAAAACCCTGCGTTAGGGATTAGATAACCCTCTTACAAAAACACGGTACTTATCCTCTTCCAGCATCATCAAGCCTAACCCTATTATGAAGAAATTTGTCTCTGCCTGCTTCTCTCAGAGCCTTGGTTTGTTTACACCTCTTGCATGGTACAGTACCAAAATCTGTTAGTTATGTGAAGAATTTTGAGTTTCAGACACCCTGAAGCTCAAGCTTCTTGCTAAACCCTTGCCACAATGATTTTGATGCCCTCTTTCACAACACAACACCTAGCTCAAAACAAGGGCAAACAACAAATTCTCTTCTGGGAGAAAGCTCAAGACAAAAATAACAGCAACAACAACAACAACAACAACAACAAGGTGATGTTTCGACCTGGTGCATCATAATACAGTGCCTAACCTAACCCTGTCACAGTGCAAGCAAGCATAAACCAAAATTGTTGTAATTGCAATTACTGCGAACACAACAATTCCGCGAATATCCCATTTCTCCGTCCTTCCTCCGACTACTCATCAGTGCAGGAACAATGTACCGCCTAACCTACTTACCACCTACGTGCCAAAGAAAAAACACTGCATACGAAGTCTGGATTCTGGAACTCCACAATTGCAGGCTGCTGAGACTAATCTAATCTAACTTTTAGTGGCCGCCAAGTCGGATCACCAACTTACCTATCAGAGATTCCTGTCCTGTTTGGTACCATCCACATGAAGTGATAATATACATAGTCCACACGACCTCTAAATTATCAAACATTGATCTAACTTAGTAGTTATTCAAACCCTCGTAATTGGTATCCGGTCGAGCCTCTCTATCTTGGGCTCTTCCTCCGCATCTTCCTGCAACTGTCGCCTCAAAGTTCCCGCCTTGTCCAGCATTCTGTGTGTCAGTGGGGGCCACAGCTACAGAACCCACCAACAAGTTTCCACCTCCACAACCAAAACCGAAACAGAAAACAAAAAACAGAACTTGGGGATTGGAGCTTTCCACCTTCCGAGAGTAGGGTCCTACACTACACAGAAGCATAAGTTACTTACTGAAATGGAGAATGAGAAACAGGCCACCAACCTGCTTTGTAGTTACCGAAAGTGTTCGGAGGTGTGATGATTGTTACTTAGGCTGCTACGGAGGAGGAACCACATGTTTCCGACACCGTTGTCCAGCCTAGGCAATCTTATCACCAGTCTACAGATTGACTGCGAGGAAAAACTTTGTGTGCAAGTAGTAGATGTTCTTCGGTTAGTTTTTTCCCTTGTTCTCCATCATCTATGGATTACCTGATTTTACATCTTGCAATTTGTGTTGCATCATTAGCAAGGAGACAGAGAGAGAGAGAGAGATTATTTATTGCATACAAGCTTACCTCATCCATCCAACCTAAAAGTCTTGAAACATAGATTGGAGCATGGAGGTTATTGTCTTTAGTTGTTTTTTTTTTATAATTGGAGTTCATCTTCAAAAACCAAGAATTAGTCCAGTCCAAGTCATTTGAGTTTTGAGACGAATCTTCATATTTTATATATGGATAAAATTTTCTTCTTGAATGTTGTGTTGCATTAGGACATTTCTAGGGGAGAGAGAGGAAATTATCATTGTTTTTTTTCCTTTGTAGTAATCTAGCTTACATTACACGCAGTGCTTAAGAATAATCAATTTGTGCTTGCAGCTCAATCGGATAGAGCGCCAAATTATGGATTTGGGGGCTCAAGCAAACCTCTCATCCCAACATTATGAAAGTCTTGAAACACTATGTAGCCCCGAGGTTGCTACTTTATGGTTAATTTGGCATTGGAATTAGCTATAATGGTCCCAAATTAGTTTTATTGAGTCAATTGGGACAAATTGGCCACAAACCTATAGGGGGTCGCTTTGTTATGTTGAATGCTCTCTCTCTCTCTCTCTCTCTCTCTCTCTCTCTCTCTCTCTCTCTCTGTGAACGTAAATCTATGATGAAATATCAACACAATTGAACCTCCCTTGATTAAGTCATGGGTAAGTTATTGGAAGTGCATTGTCGGTATTTTGATTCCTTCAACGAATTGGTGGTATATAGGTCCCCCCCCCCCCAATTGTACAAAACACTCTTTTTTAGTGCCCATATGTTGTTCCCTTTTTATTTGTACCTTTGTCTACTAGCCTAGCATGTGTACAAACCATGGGAACCATGTCAAAGGCCAACAATGCTAGGTGGCAATATGGATAGATAAACGATTGACAGACACATACATGAGACACTGCATGCTCAAATTCATATCGAGTAAAAAGGAAATTTTGCACCCTAAGTTCAATGTCTAAGAATCTATTCACCACATTCTAGGGTATGCCGAACAATTTGTACGGGTTGAAGAATGTTATGTGTTGGATATCGAGTGTACTTTAATACGTGCAATTAAGTTGCCCCACATTATTGACTTATTGACATTCCACATTATTTTACTACCATAGTTCTGAGATGTAGTAATTATTATTATGTTGTGTTGCTATACGATTGACTAAACAAACCTATAAGAGTTTGTGATATGGTTTTGATCTAAGGTGATTTGCATTGGCAAAGAGGCAACCTATTGCATATGCAACCTCATTGCACATGCCAGTGTAGACCAATTAACAAACATTGAAGACATAATCCAATCTCTTTTAAAGATATGCCTTTATGATGTAAGATATGAAGGTGTCGTTTCGTTATTTTCTTTAACCAAACCCTTATATATTAATTTGTGTATGGTGATGCGAGGATTGAAGAACAAACAATATAAACACACATGTTCAGCAGATTTTGAACGAAGTCTTCAAACATTATCAACCAGCTCTTCACTCAATAGTAAACACAACTAGGAAGACCTACGTATTCACATAAGGATTTAACTAACATGCACTTACAATAACCATAACTAAATAAAGAGAAGTTTGATTTTCAATCCGAGTTTTGTTCATGCTTCACCATAGATATGGCAATCCAACAACACAAGTTTTGTTGTGTAAATATAACCGGTAGAAGTTGGAGAACGTGAAAAACAAACCGAATAACACCCATGCGTAGCCAAACCACCTACCCTGATCAACACCCCGTCGGGAACCTACAAGGTGCCATAATTTTAACCAGGTCATGCTGGATTCTAGGTGAGGCCGGAACCAATAACGCCACGACACATGTCCCTAGGTCGAGTGCTACGGCGAGGAGGAGTGAGCAATAAAGACAAATTCCAGACATTGATAATACACGTTTGGACTAACCCTTGGCTTCAAAACATTCACAGTAATTTCAAATTTTAAGGAAAAAAAATTACCAAAAAAATCACAATCCTCTTGATTTATGTCTTCCTACACATGAAAAAATTTACACCGCCTTATACTTCTCCAAATCGGATGCATAAACTCTTAAATGGTCAATTACGAGCGCCTCTACTCTACCTTATGTTGTTGAATTCCACACCTAACCACTTGCCACTCAAATGTAGGTGTCCCGTTGATAAGAAAAGCAACCGAATAACTTAATAGCCGCATGTGACCTCCAAGGATTGAAGCATTTAGAAACTTGCCCTCTAAGTTAACGCACAGCTGGCACATGGATTATATATATATATATATTTATTTATTTATTTATACACACACATTGTAGGTAGCATATAAGTTCATAGTCATCTATCTGACTAGGTCATAATTTTGCCGGTGTTTTTTTGCGCCACTGCCGGAAGATGCCTTGGGCTATGGCGGCTGCTTCATCATCATCGTCATCGTGTTCAAAGCCGAAATTAGGCAAACGGGGGCAAGCAAGCAGGGTTAAAAGTTACACTTTAAAAAGGGCCACTTCACATATGAGACTGAGGGCCCGTCACCATTGCACTTCAAGCACTCTCATTGGTGGAAAACGCAGAGCCGGTCCATCGTCGTCGTGTTCAAAGCCGTAAGTTAGGCAAATGGGTGCAAGCAGGGTTGAAAGTTACGCTTTAATAAGGGCCACTTCCCACATGAGACTGAGGGCCCATTGACCATTGCACTTCAAGCACTCTCATTGGTGGAAAACACAGAGCCGGTCCATCGTCGTCGTGTTCAAAGCCGAAATTAGGCAAACGGGTGCAAGCAGGGTTGAAAGTTACGCTTTAATAAGGGCCACTTCACACATGAGACTGAGGGCCTGTGACCATTGCACTTCAAGCACTCTCATTGGTGGAAAACGCGGAGCCGGTCCATTGTCATCGTGTTCAAAGCCATAATTAGGCAAACGGGTGCAAGCAGGGTTGAAAGTTACGCTTTCAATAAGGGCCACTTCCCACATGAGACTGAGGGCCCGTTGACCATTGCACTTCAAGCACTCTCATTGATGGAAAATGCAGAGCCGGTCCATCGTCATTGTGTTCAAAGCCGATATTAGGCAAACGGGGGCAGGCAATTGCAAGGTTAAAAGTTACGCTTTAAATAAAGGCCACTTCCCACATGAGACTGAGGGCCCGTGACCATTGCACTTCAAGCACTCTCATTGGTGGAAAACACGGAGCCGGTCCAAGTTCGCCGCTTCACACTGCGCTTGAGGGACCGACGGAGTAAGAGAATGCAAGATGGGTGAATAGTTTATATGGATTTCTACATGGCACCAAATGGATCGTGGTTCATGGTCACTTAGACTATTTTCAAAAACCGTCTGTTGGAGGTAGGCCTAACACGAAACCGAGAGACCGTGGTACTCCAGTATCTCATAGTTGTTGATTTATTTTAGTTTCTCATGTGTGAGGACCCGCGTTGTCGGGTAGAGAGGGTTCCGCCTTGGGAAAGCGTTGGGCTTCTGGCTGCAACTAGATTTTATCAGACCCGTCGAATCTTCTGATCTTCAATCGAATCTTCCGGTCTTCTAGTCTTCAATTTCTTCAATTTCTTCTAATCTTCAACCTCTTTCCCGTCAACCTATCCTGTTGTGGCTCTATATGGATAAAGGGTAAGGGTAGTGTGATAAGAAACCACGGCTTCGGACGGGTAAAACGGGACGTCAGAACACGAGCTGACGTCCGAAAGATTGGCTCCTAAACTTTCAAACCCACGGTGACCAGCAATCGCGCCTCACCAGTGGGAACGACAGAAAACAACCTTGTGGGTGATTAATCCCACTTCGTTGTCACACAGGAAACAAATTACAATGCAGAAATGAAATGCAACTAGCCTCCAAAACCGGCTTGGAATCACACACACAAGAAAAAGACAACGTGCCACAAGCAACCACACATTCGAGTCTTGAAGCCTTCAATTCTTTAATCTGTCCGTCTTCTATGGTCAGTCGAAGTCTCAGCTCTTCTTTTAAGAACCAACAGACTTCCCTCCACTCAAACAAGCACAAATCTTGATTGCTAACTTCCAAAACAACAAGTGAGATCTCTCATGAATCACAAATCCCTCGTATTTTATTTCATATTCTTCTCAAAAACAACTCACACCGTGAGCTTCGAATCCACTTCTCTCTCTCTCCACAACTTCTCTCCCTCAATAATCACATAACATCTTTCCTTCACCACCTCTCCCTATCCATGCGAGAGACAAAGTTCTCTCTTATCCTCATCACATGGCTTCTAATCACCCATTGGTCCAAAGTAACTCAAGATAACTAAAAGACAAAAATAAACTATGAGTAAATAAAAAGGTAATCTATTTCTATCATTTGGTAAAGGTAACTAAAAGTAACTATGAGTAAATATAAAGGTAAGCAACTTCTATCCACTTCTATCCTTAGGTAATGATAACTAAAATAAACTATGAGTAAATAAAAAAAGTAATCTACTTCTATTCTTTATTATTTTTCTCCAAGACCAAGATTCACAATGCAATATTAAATACGTACACATCTATATAGTGTACGTATTTACATCACGACAGCGTGAATAGAGATTCATTGAAGTAGAATTTGGTTGAGGGCCGGGTTACATTTGACTTCACACTTCACTTGAGGGCATGTGACCACGCAACATGATTTTGGAGGTGTGTTGGGATGGCCTTTGGACGCTTTCTTTTGGGCTCGCACGATTTCATGGTCACGGCTCTTGGCTTGTGTGTGAAGTGGCCCTAAGGTCAAGCTTAAAGCTTAACTCCAATAAGGTTATTTGTGCATGAATGGTTTATGAACAATAAGTGTTTGGAGAAATGAATATGGAACCAATAGCTTAACCATTGACTTCATGGAGTGTATTGTGGTTCATTAGATTATCTAAAAACCAAGCGATCTAGAACTCAATCGTTATTGTACCTAAAACAAAAGTTGTTGCTAACGATTTTAAGATCACATCAACACGGTAGAAATGTTTAGTAAGCTCTATGATTTGTGAATGTTTGATTTAGAAGCATTAAACTTCAAGAAATTATGATAAATATATGCAATAAAATTACAGTCCAACTTTTCAAGATCACATCAAGAATAGATATGCACTTTGAAGTAAGAAAAAGGAATCCATACAAAATTGACAATTCACAATCAAAATGATTTGAAGTTACTACATTTGGTAATGTACCAAACAAAGGGAAAAGTGACTTCATTCTTGACTTCAACATCTCTTGGGAACAACCATTTTTCATATTGGAACAGGATCATCGCCATTGACCAGAACATTTCACTAGGAACACAATGATACCCATCGTGACCTTCATAGCACCTTCCTTTGGATGAATTTTCCCTTCAAGAGTCATTCATAAGCCCATGGCAAAGAAACGTGAGGTGTTAGATATTTGAGTCAAGTTTGATTCACTTCATAGGTATAAAGGTCACAGTTTCAAAGAAACACTCCTCTTAGGAAATTGGTAGTTGGGTGGTGAGTAAGAAAGGAATTTGCACATAAGCTTACACCTTGTTAAGATAGGCCCAAGGGATAACTAAGTTAACATGATACATGGAGGTTCCGCAAAATCATGTAAATCATCTATCGGAGTATCATCTTTAGAGGGTGAATTGGAACATGGTTAACAAGTTTTTTTCCCTTTGTCTTCTTGTATTTTTCTATTCCAAAACCATGTGGTAAACTTGTATGTATACACACAAGTTGGGTTTAGATGTTATTTTAAGTTATTGAATCATTTTGAGCCCATTGAATAGGGCTTTGTGTTCCCATGCAAATTTCATATTAGGAGTTGGTTAATTGGTTGCATGTTATGTTAGTTAAGGACCCTTAAGACTTTTGATCAACGATAGGGGACTCGTGTCTCCATCGAATAGGGCGTGTAATGTGGCACGAATACATTTCTAATGATATAAAACAAGCCTCCTACTTCAAAGAAATGAATACACACAAAACCCTCAAAGTTTAGTGCCTTAGTTTTGAAAGATTTGAAAGAAGAGCGTGGGAACGGATGGTAATAGTTCACAGAGGTGAGGGAAAACAAAGATAGAAACAATCCTCCCCGAGAGCACAAATCCCCTCTAATAAGGTTTAACGGATATGACATACAATTGAATCAAAGACTCGTAGATATCATTGTGGTATGTATTTTGAGGTATTCATATTTGAATGATGAGAAATGATGTCTATAAAGGATAGTTTTCCAAAAGCTTATTATGTATGCATATATGCTTGAAGAGTTGAATTTGACGTGTATACACATGGTTTGTTTATTATTGTTTGAATGTACGATAACATTATTCAGATTCATAATAGTGTTTTGTGGGACTAACAATATTATGTGGAATATTTTTGGATATTCGTCATGTCCATTCTACACGTGAGGAATATTACATGGCATGTTTTTAGTCCGACAAAACATTGTTATGGATCTGAATAATGTTATGACGTGATATGAATGCCTTCCAGATAGATAATCATTTCAAAATAACAATTTCCAAATAAACCGTGTGTAAGTAGCAAACAAGAAGGTGATTTCTACCATATGTATTTTTGTGCCTACTTACCTTACCACCTCTAAAACTTAATATCTATCTATACACATGATAGACCCCCCCTCTCCCCCTTCCTTGCTCACTCTACCTAGTACATAAGGTGGCCGACCCATTCCCGCCTACCACCCCAATATTTCGTAGGTTAGGCCAACCTACTTCCACGTAACATTATCTCTAATCAATGCTTATGTGTCATGGTCAAATTATGTCACAATGTGGTGGATGAAGCATCTCGTGCAGAGGTTCCGTGTGAAGTGCTCTACGTGATGTTGAATGTTCAATCATAATCGTTTAGGGATACATCTTTAGAGTGCACTAAGTATGTTTTTTTTGGAATACAGGAGGCGCTTGACCATCCAGCTAGGTTTCCGTCAAGTAGAGAGACGACTTCACGACCGGGAATCAAACCGCCAACTACACTCTGTTCAGTTTGGGTACCTCTTCACCATCATCTAGTAAGTTAGTTTAGGGTCATCTTGGACCAGGAGTGCATTGTGTGTGGTGATTCCGATGTTGTCGTCGTGATGAGTGGAGTGGAGTGAGGGGCTGATCGCACCGGCCATTTCTGACACCATCCGTTGGCATCTCCAATTGTAATAGTGTGAAAAGTGGTGGGCCAACATCTATTCTTGAACATAATCCCCAACAATTTCACAATTGAAAGCATATGGAAAGTTTGGTGTGATCAGGGCACAAGTGAGAGTGGCAAACGTTGGAGGTTGGGGTGTGTGGTTCGGGTGGGGGGTTGGTTATTGGAGTAAGGCTCTCCCCACTTGACTTTAGCTAAGCCTAAAAATTAGGTTTAAAAACACGGCCTTCACACCATCGACATTATCTAGTGCCGAGCTTAGTTGGCAAATGATGTGGCACGGTTTAAAAGTGGAGGTTTTAAGCCTCAAGCACTAACCATCCCATCGGTACCCAGACATGAGGCAAGAATGTAGGACCTTTAAAAGTGTCGCCTCCCACCCTTGTGATTGGTTGTTTCTTAGTCTTAACTATGAGGGCACGAGGAGCTTCATCAACAAAAAATGATGGTAAGATAGATGAGTAATAAGGAATTTGGGGATGGGACAAAAACTATCCAACATGTCATTGCTTGGTAGATAAAACCATGAACATGTGTGAAAGCTACTTAACTAAAACCTACTCAAAAATCTCCGGAGCAAGTTCTTGTAGGTGCATTGGGATAGCTAGATGCCTCCCTTATAACCGAGGAAGCTTTATCCAGTTTTTAGGAAAGACTTTGGTTATTTGGTAAAGTCAGGTGGAGAGGGGCCATAATCAAGATATGGTTAATAGGGTGAATGGAGGGGGTTTAGGGTTTAGGGCATTTGTTGGATGTGTGTTGTCCCAAAGAAGAGAGTATGCTTGAGTGGTTTGTTTGAGTGTGTGGCAAAGTTGTTGGTGGCAAGCGGATCGGTGAAGGTGAAAAGAAAGGTTGCTAGTTGTGTGGTTGTGGTGTAGTGATTGGAGGTGGAGTGTAGTGGAAAAAGAACGAGAGTACTTGAATGTGGAGGTAGGGAAACACGAGGACATCAAAAGATCAAGCTGAAAAGATTCGGGTTGTTGTTGTTGTTGTTGCTAGGGAGGGAGGTTGTATAGGACATGAGGGGAAGAGTGAATGCAAAAGGTGCCCAGGAGTTTGGTCCCAAAAAAGGATTTTCTCTAATATTTTGTGTTCAAAACTCAAATGAAAATGAGGTTCGGCTCAAAGGTACTAGAAACCGGAACCACTAAACTATTGACACGTTAGGGTGCGGACTTGTCATGATGTAGTCCTCTAGTACTTGTGATGTTGCCGTGACCTCCACTATGTACTTCCGGAGTCACATCGGCATGGTTGAGTACTCTGAGCACGACTCCATTGGCTCGGACCCATGGTCCAAAACCATGTGGCACCTTATGTGCCATGTGTGGGTACGCCCTTGTACTAGGGGACTTGGGATATTAAGAATCTATTTTTTTGGTTATTACAAGGGCAACAACCTTTTGAGTCCATTCCTCCCCTAATGTGTTGTTGGGCATGAGCTCTTTTTGTGCATTGGGACATATGTAATGCTTGAACATGTTTTGATCTCGAATCACATTTCTTTAAGCCCAAAAAAAAAGGTGCAAGAAAGCAGTGCCTCGAAAGAGGGTGACCCCGCCCACCCTCCCGGGTATCTCTATTTCTATGTGTGACAAGCTTAGGTTGTATGTAACAAGTCTTTGTGAAGAAGAAACTTGGGCAATTCAGTTTTGCATTTTTTTTTTCAAATGACAATTATTGTTTAAATTCATTTTGGTGAGGAAATTCCTTTGTTCTCAAACGCTCGACTAACTAACTGCTCCCACGAAATAGAAGCTCAAAATTCACCAAGTGACTTATGACATTGCAACACCGTCCCCTCCTATGGCTATATATGGATTCATGGTGTCTACGTAAACTCATCCATTCGCAAGGTGAAACACACAACAAACTATTGTATAGTTTGGAAACAACATTTCAAAGATCATTTGGTTCCATAATGGTATTAGAGATCCCAAACTAGTCTAATGGACTCCAATTAGGAAAAAATAGCTTTCAATAATCTTGTAGGGAGACTAGTTTTTACTAGAGCCCCTTCACAACGAACACCATGCTTGGGATTTGTGGCGTCTATGTAAAATCATCCATCGTGCATGAAGGGGCGTTAGCATCAAAAGAAGAAGAAGAAGAAGAAGTCCCCTACAAAATTAAGGGCCGCTCTTTCCGATTCGACTCCGGTAGACTAATTCAGGGACCTTGACTCTATTTATAGATATCATATCATCCAAAAAACATAAATTTTTTACATGTTATTATTTAAATCATAGCGATTTCACCTTTGTAATGGATGAGTTTACGTAGACACCATGACTCCCTAGCCCGAACCCCAAGCCCTCTCCTATGAGGAGACAAAGAATTCTCACCCATCCAACATAGAAACTTGACTCCCTGCAGGGTTGTTGCAAGTTCATCCCAAATGCCCTCAAGTACGTTGATTTGGGGTCATTCCAACTAATTGTGGTGTTCAATCGAACGAATAAAATAAACATTTGGGTTGCATGCTATTTCAAGGATTTATGTTGAATGACTAAGAGGTATGTTTGTATACGATAATACCCACTCTCCCTCCTACAAGGTCTCCTCCCACTACCAGTGGGGCCTGGGCTCCAGGTGGCCTATTAGTGTGACCTTTTGATTAGAGTGACTTATTATGTTGACATGTGGTTTCAAGTTACTGAGATAAAGTTAATTTCAATTCATGACATGTGAAATTGTTTGAGTTTGTCTTTGTACTTATTTACTATAGTAATTTGGTTATTATACACTAAATATTATATTTAGTGTCATATAGTAATTCATGTATAGTATTGTGGTAAGTTTTCTAATGACACTTCTTATGGATCAATTTACGATACAATCATGAACGACTAAAATTTGGATGAAATCCATGCCAATCATAGAAACAAAGTTTTGTACGTTTTGTATCCTAAGATTTATATAATGAACTATTGCCTTGGATGATTGAAATTTGGATGAAACTTACTAAGTGACAATAATTGCAATATTGTAAATCTATAACCCCCAAGAATTTTTTACAAAGAGTGAAAAATAAAGTGAGGTTTAAATTTAGTGTTGGTGATTAAATATTAAATATATATATATATATATATATATATATATATATATTCAGTGTAGTAACTTTGGTCCAATATTCACAGTTACTATCATAGTAAAATTAAAGTACAATAGATATTTACGGGCTTTCAGAGAAATTTACGTTTGTCACACTAATGACCCTACTTGGTGTAGACATTAATAAATATTCGATGATAAATAATAATAAATTACCACACTATTTTACAATAATTGTATCATCTCAGTTGCGACAAAAGAACGACTTTGTCACACTTTTTTATCTGAGAAGGCACGGCCTCTATCACATGGATGAATGGATGAATGAAACCATTGTTCGCCACATGGATGGATGAGAAAGAAAAGGGATGCAATACCGACAGTGTATGACCTGGCATGCGGCCCTGGCTGTCAGTATTTTAATAGCCATGACCCGGACGTATATTGGTAAATTGTCATCCATAAATCTATCACATATAACTAATAATAGATATGGATGAATGATAAATGGGCTACATGATATACTCTCTCTATATATATATAATGTGATACTTTTTGGGGAGCTACATCGACTTTTTTTGGTTAGTTTTATTACTATTTAAAAAAATTATTGATAGTCAAATAGGGTGTGGAATGGAACGTGTTTTGTGGGATTCTTGGTACGTACTCAACAATTTCGCCCAAATAAACGTGCCTTCCCGATGACCATGAAGATAATGGCTTCCAAGAGTTTCCAAGAAATTGATTGAGCAAGAGATAGAGCAATGGCGCGGTAGAGCCCGGTCATACCCGAAGCTTCCATGGAAGGTGTCCAAATGATGTACTTAAAATTCTTAACTATCTTGTGGGGTTTATTGTATACTACATTGTTCAACGGATCAGTCAAACATTATTAAGCAGCGTGTGTTTCATCCATGTGGGTCCCCAACATAAACCCATGGATGCCACAACTACTGTAGTACAGATCAGTCCGCACTGCACTGCACTGCGTCACCTGTGGTTTTATGCTCAGGGCCCACATGAACGAACGTACATTACTCAAATATGGTTATGAGAGGTACATTTGTATACAATAATTTCCTCTCTCTCTCTCCCTTGAGGAGAGTGGTCTCTTATTATAATGAACCCTTCATGCATGTGAAAGTTAGTAGCTAGCCAGAGAGAGTGGTCAAAAATTCATATTCAAACTTTCAATTCGGTGCACGTGGGGATCCCAAGGCAATTATATGGGCGCACATTTATGGGCCCATGGAGTCCGCCAACGTGACTCAACTATGCTATGTAGATTTCGTAGTTTCAATAACAAAGGAATCAAAATTGATGATTAAATATCTTAAGGACTTTAAACATAACAGTGTTCAACCTCGTTGCATAATGTTATTCAGATTCATAACAGTGTTATGTAGGATTGTCAATATTCCATAGACTATTCCCCACATCCAGTGTGAATCCCCCACAGTATTGTTATGGATCTGAATAATGTTGTGTGTGTTGTTGCCTTTTTTTAAAAGGGGATCGCACAATGAGGTTGTCAACCCCAACTCATGTTGACCATGATATTAGGTCACAACTAGTGGCATGGCCTAACATCCAGTAGATGTGTTGGCAAATGTGAGGCCAATCAATAATCCCCGTCGGTTAAATGAAATACATGCTATTCATCTCCGACAAGGGAAGCCCCTCCATGTTCAAGTTTTGTTTGTTATGTATATTTGTCATGTTCTAGATTCCATAACAGTGTTCTAATGGACTGACAATATTCCACAAAACATTGTTATGTATATGAATAATGTTATGTCATGTTCAATAACACTGCCAATTAAATGAATAATTCGGGGGAAGGTGGACATGTCTATTTCGGTTACTTATCTTAATCAGATGCATGTAACGAGTGGTACGTGGCTTGGTCTCGCTCCAAGAATGGATATCAAGAAAACACGTGTCTAAAAGAGATTGGACTACGTGCTCCAAGCATGATAACCATTCTAAGCTCAATAGTGAACAAATTTTTTGGGGGGGAGGACATACATGACAATTTAACGAGCATGAGACTGATTACTTTGACAATGAATAGCATATGTGTATGAACTCCCAAAAAATTGAGAATTATGACTACGGCCTCGATTTGGATCTGCAATAACCGTCTCATACTAATCACACGTTCCATATTCTAGGAGAAGTGGGCTAGTTGGGAAAATAAAAGAACCATTTAAGACCCATCTACCCTAATATGAGAGGACCTTTGGGGATGGTGCACATCTCTTGCGGGTTAGATGTTTAGACTGTTTTGTTTTGCAATTGGCATTGAAATTAGGAAAGGAAAGAAAACAAGTACGATATTGTATTATTGTAGTGAACTATAACCACTTCCATCCCATAGTTCATTGGGGAGTGTTTAACCACTCCCCTTTCCAATCCTACATAAGACCATGTCAATGTAAACACAATTGTTGTATATAGATTTGTCTCAAAGTCTTAACCATTTTCCTATAGTATTGATATTTTGGCATCATGTGGCCAAAGCTCTAAAAACGCTCATATGGTATCATCAATGCAATGTGATTCTTTGACTTCAATTAAGTCTCAAAACATGAGCCCTTGCATGTGGAACAACAATGCATATTAAATAAGGTAGATGTGTGTTATTCATATGTTTTTATAAATGTACCCACCTCTTGTAGATAAGAAACATGCAATTAGTGCGAGATAATTAGCAAACCCAAATTGTGCCTCATAGCCATTGGTGTCATAATTCTTGAAGCTCGTATGAGTACTTCATTCAATATCAAAGTGAAGAGTTTCATAATTGTCCCCCCCCCCCCTCATGTTGACTATTGAACCTAGAGTAATTATCATATTTTGACCACACACCACTCAAACATAGATGTTAATATTAATAATATGTGGGATTTAGGCATGTTGATGTGAATCATGTTTATGAATTGAATACCAATGTCATAGCACTAGCCTACCAATCATGAACTAGAGATGAGATGACCCTAGCTATACCCAAACCAAAAAAGGTCATAAGGAAAGCATTGGCCTCCCAATGATGTGTTGTTCACCTTAACAATTTGCATAACTATTTTTAAGACATATCGAGAACATGAAATTTCAAGACCATTGTTTACAAAAGGTTGGTGTAAAAGAAGACATTTACACATAGTGTACTAAATAACCTTATTACTATGGGCCACAACAATTTTCTAGAGCCCAAACTAATTCTCATAATCAGAATTCATGTGGACCACACTAATTTTAAAAACCGCATTGAATTTATAGTAGAAAATTAGCATGGGCCACGTTAATTGTTTTTCCTAGAAAATAATTACGGATGATTACGTATTTTGTGCTACGTTTATCATATAACTAATATTCAATGTGTTGGATGGAAGTCTTCACAAAGACTCAAGGGAAGGCCTAGGGTTTTGGACCCACATTAATTCCACCTTGACTAGAAACTTAGTGTGGCCCATGTTAATTGGTTTCATGCTAATTTTGCATCCACATTAACAGTGTAATCCACTACTTATGCCCCCTTCCCACCTGGCTCTAGCTAATACCAAATGGGGTACCCTAAAACCCAGAGGCCACCTCGGAGGTTAACCTATCTACATTGCACTCAGGCTCGGAGGAACTTTTTGTGTCAAACCTACTATTTTGGTGATAATAAATTACCTTGGTTCCCCACTTGGTTTGCGTTTTAGAGCTACTCTTATACATTCATTCTTTTGTAAATATGGCAGTTGGCCCCAAAATAACTAAAACTCATTGCAGCCAATCCGAGGCCATTGTTGTTGCGTACTTAGGTGCCCAAAAAATGTGCCGAATTTATAATAACATTAATCAGGTTCGGTGGCTAAGTAGGTGGTAAACCAGTTTTAAGGTGGCTAGGTCATCCTTCCACATAGGCTCGGCACTACATAGAGATAGTAGTGTGAGCCCTACCTAGCTAAGAGCATCCTCAGTCGGTCTAGGTAAAGCTCACTGCAAACCAAAACCTATCTTTTGACTGACCTAAAATTAGAAACTGAAATTACCATCATTAGAAGCACACCTAAATAAACGTGAGATATTTCTCAAGAAAAAATAATTGTAAAAATTTGACGTAGGTGAAATCCCTCATTGAAAACACCACATTTTCAAAATTTAGAGGGAGTGCACCAAATCTTGCTTTAAAATGGAAAGATCCTCCCACACTCCCTCCAAATTTTTGACATTTAGAGGGAGGTGGGAGGATCTGTCCATTTTAAGCAAGATTTGGTGCACTCCCTCTAAATTTTGAGCAATTTTAAGCAAGATAGGTCTTGGTTTGCAGTGAGCTTTACCTAGACCGACTGAGGATGCTCTAACACCAAGTTCTAGTCTAAACCACTTCGTGCTAAAGTCAAGTGGGAAAGGGGCATTAGTGTAGTAGATAACTATAGATATAAACACCGTTCGCTTGAGGAAGGAAGCATCAACGAAAAAACGGTTTTGCCCACATGCTACTTACTACCCACTTTCGACGGAGGACTCCACTAGACTTTGTGCACATATACATCATGGCACTCTATGGTTGGGCATAGAGAGTAAATGATAACTCCATTCATTTTGATTCCTTTTTTGTCACATATTGTTAACACATTTGGTTGGACCTATAAAGAAGCCCCCTCGGAAATTACATTTCGGCACTCAAAGTGATGTTTGGTATACCTAACTTTTGGTAACCATTGCTTTTGCCCAAAGGTACACAAAACCCGGTTTCGTTTATGTGGCCTACAACAAAAGAGTGGAGCCATTTTGGGAGTAGGTAAGCCGCGTCATTGAGGCAGTGTCAACACCTCATGTGCGGTCGTGGGCTAGGAAGATCTCGGCCGTCGATTGCGATCTGACATATCTAAAGGCGCCTATGTTGCCCTAGCTTCTAACTTCTCTTCCACTCGGGTAGAGTATGAAAAAACTTCACGTTGGATGAAATCTTCACCTCCATCTTCTCACAAAGCTTGGATGAAAATTCCCAAACTAAGTCCTTCATTAAAATGACTTCCGGGGAACTTCATTGGGAACCTAGGGAACCCTCTAGGAACCTTCAAAATCCCACACAAATGCTCTAATACGATGGGATGAACTATCAACCCCTTCATCTTGCAAACATTGGTTCTTCATCCCTCGGAAGTTTGTTTTCAGACTGGCTGAAAAGGTTTCGTAGACCGTAGGATGGGGCTTTGTGAATGATTGGCTTGGATGTGGTCTACCCACGACCACACACCCTCGATTCACAACACCTCAATGACATGGGTAGGTAAGTTGCTTATTGTGCACTCAAATGAATATATAGCAAGTTGAATAACAATAATAATAGCAATGTGATCTTGTGATGTACTAGCTAGAGTCTTGCTAGTCACACACGGTTTCGATATGACGAACTTATGACAAAGCCACATCTTGGTAACAAAAACATTGACCCTCTAAAAGACTCCTTGACTCGGTCAACACACTTCGACAAATTGTTAGGTGCTTGCGTTGTGTTCAAGCTCCCAAAGGGAACGTTTCCCAAATTCGTCGGTAAACTAGAAAATCCCCACCAAATCTAATGAACGCATATCAAGGGCATAAGTTTCCATGCCTAGAATGTGCTTATCTAATTTGGCGGCACAACGAGTTTTGAACACATCAATGACAATTCGTAGGATTTTATTTTATTTATGTTTTTGAAAATATGGATGTTTGTTTTTTTCACATATCATTTCTACATTGGTTGAGATCTAGTTTACACATAGTGTGTAGTCTATAGTCTAAAGAGAAGAAAAAAAATGATGTTTAGCTGCCACGTTTGTTTTAAATAGTGTGGATTACCATATGGAGTTACCAAAAAGTGATGTAGTATGAGAAACTTACAAAGTGTTGCTTTATGTTAGAAGACTCACCCAATATCTTTAATTGTAAAAGTGAATGAAAAATACAAGGCACACACATATGGACTCACCGTCATTAACGTGGACTTCAAAACTAGAACATTCACATGGAACTCACTTGATGAGTTGATATTACAATGGTATATGGAAACGTTTATGCTATACGATCATTAGAAAAGCGATCTACACCAATATTGAATCCATGAAAATCTAAACAAGAAGGTCATAGCATTGGTAAGACTCGGATACAAACCTTTTTGTCAAAATGGACAAACTATACACCGTAAGGTTTTAAAGGGCAAACATAAACCCATGAAAGCTAGATTCGGTCTTAATGCATATGGAATCGATCCCTTCTTACTTTATGCAGTGACTTCGAATTCCTCGTCGAGGGGTGGCCCCATAAGAAGTTTAACAACGAGGAATCATGTGCCTAATATAAAAACAACAAATTTGTTGATTGTATCATTTATATGTGGGTCACGACCGGTGTTGTAGTAGAGCCCTTGAACCTCTTAGTAGCGTGATCTTCACTTTGAGATAGACAATTCTTATTCGGTTACACTTCTTATTAGGATATTTATGTTTGAATGGTATGTGGTTTGGTGTGGCTTCAATAACGCATATTAAAAGGACATGTGTTTAAAAGAGACTGGACTATGTACCTATAAATATGATAACCATTATAGGCTTAATATTGTATATAATTGGGGGACACATTCGTGACACATTTATGCAAACCTTGGACAACTGCCAAAATAAATATAGTTAACTAGAAAAATTCAAGACCATATTCAAGAACAACTATAGTCAACCATAAAAATTCCAAGTAACATTATATATTTGAGGGAGTTTGCCTCTTGATTTGCTTCAGTTAAGGGTCTTTAATATGCTCGGGCCACTGAGGATCATCAAGAAATGCCTTTATACGACCACTCATGGTGTTGGGCTCCAGAACAACCTCCATGTACGTCACCAACAAAAATAACATGCTAGTGACACTACAACACTACGACAAAATTCCGTGAACATGTTGCGCTCAACTTCAATTAACTAGATGTTTAGTTAACTAGATATAACTATAGTTAACTAGATTTGTTGACAGACCAAATTTAGAACAACTATGGTTACCTACATTTTTTGACAAGTCAAATCGCGAACAACTATAGTTACAAAAGGTAACTACAGTAAATAAGATATTTAGTGTTTGATACACTAAATACGAATGCATGCATTGAATATCAATAACCTTATGAAATCAAGTAACATTGTATGTAAACTCAAACATTAAATGTCAACTATGGTAACATGTGAAAGTTACATGTTCAAATTAAGTGTTGGTAAGGATATGAAAAAAAGGATGGGAGGTGGCAGTAGCGAAGGTGGCGGCGCATTTATGTCTCACACTAATTGTCAAAGAATTGAAAATTAGTGTTGAGCATGATAGGGTGGTAACAACCACCCTATCAACCACTAAATATAATCAACATAATCAACCACTAAATATCCTATTTAGTGTAGTGGACTTATAGTTGAATTGGTTGATTAGTTGTCCAAGGTATGCATTTATGCCTATGGTTGGCTTCACAGAAACCATGGGTACCCGACATCTACCGCCAAACCAATCCCATTACTTAGCTTGTAGAATCTATTCATTTGTCAATCTTATCTAAGTATAAAACTCCAAGAGACTCCGATCAACTTTCCATGGAAGGGGGTGCAAGTCATATTAGTTTTAAATGGTTACTTTTCCAACTAGCCCACTTCTCCTAGTATACGAAACATGCATGTAGTCCAAGATGGTTAGCAAATCCAAATCTAGGTCGTAGCCACTTTCCTCATCATTCTCAAAGTCCATGTGAATATCTTATTCATTATGAAAGTGATGATACTGGTGCTCATTAATTGGTCATAATATCCTTCCCCCCAATTGTGTTGACTATTGAGCCTAGGGGGAATGCATGCATATGAGCAATGGTACTTGTGAGTAGTAACAAAGTAGAATTGTGTGGAAACACACACCTTAGTATTCTATACCCATGATATCATGGGATAAATAGTATATGATTGGTTTATGATACGTGGAAATGCAAGATCTAAGATTGTTAGGATAAAAATGATGAAGATATGAACATGGGTTTAGGGTCCCTACACCCAGCACATTGGATATTCCCAATACCAATGAAGTCTACATAGAAATGAAATAACAATACTAGCATACATGAAAACCACAACACTGAGTTGCTCACACAAAACCATGCCCGCTATTTGTGGGTTATTCGTATAAAGGTGGTAATCATAATCCAAACATACTAATCGGAATTATGGACACAATTGTTGTGCTCTATGTTGTGCTATGACTAGAACCAAACACACTATCGTCCTCATTGCCTTCATGTTCCTCGTCATTTACATATGTATCGGGAATAAAACGCCCAGACCTTTGATGGGTGACCGGAGTTGTTGTGATTGTTGAGGCTTGTGCAATACGCTATGCATATGGAGGGGTAACCATAATTGAAGGAGGTGGTGCCTTGGCTATCACTTGCCTACAAAAGAAAATTAGAAAGTTAGATGGTCAAATACCGTATTTGACTTCCATAATATCATTAAGAGCGTTGCAAGGACACTAAACATATTGTAGACTTACTTACTAATGCGAGATCGTTGGGCAACCTTCCTAATTGGTCCATCATTATCCTCGAGAGATACATTATGATCTACACCTAATGAAGCCAAGGAGGTGCTCGAGTTGCACATAGGAGCTATGATTACATCAAAAGTTAGCAAATCTTCCTCAAATGCCACAATGTGGCACTTGTTGCATTCGCATGCCTAAGTGGACGCTCTTGACATTCAAAGTCAATATTTAATCAACGAACACTCAAAACATAACATAACATAAGTAAAGTATCATGTAGATTTGCAATGAAAATTATTAATACTTGTGGAGGGAAATGCATCAAGGACCAAGGCGTTGGCTTTAGTCGATGCGTCTATCAAAATCTACATGGATATAGGATATTTTTCTCGTCTTCCTGTCCAAGGCACAACTCTGTTCATTAGTTGTGAGGTTGACTTCGTGAGATTAAAGAATATGTTTGAATTTTCTTTCTCTACATCAAGTTGACCCCGCCCTTTTGAAAAAGACAATTGCTCATTGGAGGTGTTTTTGGGCACCGCCAACAAAACCCAAAAACGCTGAGTCTAGCAAAACCACAAAAAGGTTTAGAGTCCATGAGTGGATATGGAAATGGAAGGTGTTGCCACTGCAATAACTAATTAATAAAGATTTACAAACCCAAAAGATTACAACCAACTATAGAAAACACACAACGTCTTACCAATTTTGTGGTATCGACTCTTGAACACAAAGGCAGTTCATCGATGCCCCACCAGTCTTGCACAATTATGAAGTCGTAGGTGTTGGCATATGTCCTCACATCATTTTTGACATTCTTGACATATGGTAAGAACAAGAGCATGCAACCACCATTGTTAAGGTAAGCATGAGAATATTCATAACAAAACCTCCATGTGATCCTGCTTGTGAACTTTCCAAGGTGGAATGGCATTGGTAGGCCTAGAAGCACCAGGAAATGAAAACCCTCTGGCATGCATGCAATGATCAAGTCAACCTTAGAAACCTCCAAGAGCAAAAAACAGTCAATGTTACGAATTTTACGACGTATGAAGCAAAAGAATGTTAGAAAAGTGAAATGTTAAATAAACAATGTTATTGTTTTTACAAACTCCATTGTCTCTACCAACAATGGGTGTTGGTTGGCTCCATTCTCCATGACCATGGCTATTGAAAACAATCCCCTACGATTGACACATTTGTCAATCATGCTTGTGATGATGACTTACCCTTGTACCCTTTAGCTCCAATTTGTACATGTTAAGAATGTTGTTGGGAAACGACCACTACTTCATGAACAAGCTTTCAAGTCACATTTTCCAATAGAGTGGAAGAGGGGGGTCCTATTTGAGTTAGTGGGTCCATAGCCTTTACACCATGCTTGTGCTTCCCCACTTTCTTTGTAGGGACATTTGGCAACTCACTATCATCTTTCAACACATATTTAGTGTTATATGGTATATAATGTCACGATAGTAACTTTTTGGATGACACTTCTTGTGGATAAGTTTCCAAAAATAATGTCATGGATGATGGATGAGTTCATCCATCGGCCAAAACCCTACCTTCTCTTGTCAGCAACTTGTGATGAAATATTGTCGTGGATGATTGAAATTTGGATGAAAAGTCACTTGGTAAGTGATAGTAATTGCAACACTCTAAATGTATACGGTAATCCCCCTAAAAATTACAAGGAATGACAAAGAATGTTGGGTTAACATTTAGTGTTGGTGACACTACACCGCGGTTTACAATTAGTATTGAGCAAGCCAATTAGAATTGGTGACACCAAATATTATATTTAGTGTAGATGCCAAATTCTTAACTGGGATTTCATGAAAATGCAAAGACTGCCATCCTCTGTCCACGCAACAAATAAGTAGAGAGGGCATTCACTTGAATCGCTTTGTAAGCCGAAAGTTCCCTTTTAAGATACTTAACAAGGATAAACAAATGCACAAATCAATGGCAATTATTCAAACACAAAAACTGCCTATCACAAAATACAGTGGCTGCAATTTGCAAATGGAAACATAGTTGGACTCCAATCTTGGCACTCTAGTAGACACTTTCAAATTTCAATAACTCTTGCAATTTTGACTCTGCAACTTCGACTCGACATTGACTGCAACTTCAGCTTGGCAAGCACAACTATATGTGAATGTGGATTTTCCACACATAATTGGGTGAAGAGTGATCACAGAAGTCGATTAAAACTCGAAACATTGGATGCATTGATGCGAGTGTCATTATGCGGTTTTCCAATGGAAAATATGAATTGGGCTAGAATTTTTGACACTTGAAAATCGACCAGACTCCAAAGGGCTTTGCCTTTGGAGTTGGATGATGAGTAAGTGCATTATGTAGGGAATCCAAATAATTTGAGTGCATCATTTTAATGCATTTACTTCTTCAATATAGTGAGACATCCCATTATTTTCATATTCAATACAAAATGGCCAATATCAAGTATGTTTTTGGGGGTGAAGTGTTGCAAGAAAGTTTGAAAGTTTGAGTGAAGTATGATATTTTGAAGCCCTTCACATTGAAATGCATGTGCACACTTTCAAACTTGAACATTGCCAACAACTTCCTCGTTCTTTATTAGCAATTGTGTCATATATTGAGATGCATTTATTTAAAATTTATTTAAAATTCAATAAAATTTGAGGTGTTTTTTTAAATTTTTTTTTAAAAATTCACTACTACAGTTAGTCCATGCCAACAGGCCAAATATAGACACATGCAACTTCTTCAATTGTTCCATATTACCATATAGCATTAGTTTAGTCAAACTCAACGGCAGTGCCGAACCCCTGAGCCTTGCCACATGAACTGGCCAATATCAGAATACGAATTTCACATCAGGGGACGATCTAGGCGCAGTCATGGATCAATACTTGGGCGGAAAAGAGCTTGAAAAACTTATCTTGGAAGAAGGGAATGTTTCCGACAATGATTTACCATAAAAGACCTCAAGGATTGATGTCTTCAATGATTTTCAATTAAAAACATTAAAAACATTTTATAATGTATTTTATAATGCTGCCTCCGACCTCTAGAATAAAAAATGGCAACACTAGTTATATACCACGATATCCTGCCCTGAAATCTGGCAGGCCCTTACAAAACAGAACTCTCCCGCCCTCCAAGCCCATATGTACATCGACGGTTGAGGTGCCCTAATCGAGATCGAACGGCTAGAAACGCTTCCTGGCACTGTATGCGTGATAATGCGTTTTAATGGAGGCATTGTGTGAATGGAGCCCACCCCTCGGGCTCCCGCTCTTGCCCTCGGAGTGGGTCCGTATTCATCCATTGCCTCCACACTAGGGCAATATTTATTACCTTAAAGATAATATCTTTCACTAACATATGACAACATCACAACAATTATTATCAATATCTATGGTAGACATACCCATTTATAAGAACCACCCTCATTTTAATACACAAAGTCTCTTAAAGATGTGTAGTTTCACACATATAGTCATCATTCTCTCTCGGGGAGCTCACTAGACATGTATATATGTATACACATGCGTGACGAGGGTATTTATTCAAGGGGTATTTAATTGTCCATCCTTAATTTTTTGTACCGTATTATTATATAATTATATAATTTTTGTTTTTTAAATGACCCTATAATTACTTTTAAATTTGATAAAGCTCTAATTTTAAGCTAGGTATGTTCATTATAATTATTTGATTTTGCTCCAAAGGATTTAAGAGCATTCAAAGTACTAAGTCACCAAAATCCAAGGCACAACAAGGTTTTACATTAAGAGTGTTCATAAACAGTTTCAAACAACAAAATCAGCCCATGTTCCTCAATCAAGTTACACACACAATTAAACACAACAATACTGAGTGTAAAAAAAACCAATTAAAACGCCAACAACAAAGCAAGCAAAAATAGGGTCCATGCAATAATGTAGAAGGGTATAGAGTTAATACTACAACATCCTGCTTGAAGCAGATAGACACAAGACCAACCAAAACTCCTCTAATTTATCTTGAGAAATTGTTTCTAGCATTTAAAAACACTAGCAAAATTGTTCATATCAAATGAAAGATGTCAAATTCATCTTGCAAAACAATTCCTAGCTTTTAAGAAGACTAGTATATAATCAACATAGGCACATGCCTGCACAGGCCGCCTGCAAACCCCACCTCTCAAAAAGTCAACAGCGTCGAAGAAAAAACTCTCGCCAACACTGAACCGCAAACCCCACCTCTCAGAACAGTGAAAAAAAAACTCTCAAAACCTAATCCTCTAGCAACGTTCTCCCCCAATTTTTCCTAAACCCTAATCCGTCATCCACCCTCATCAATCTTTCATCCCATTTTTCCAACTGAATCGACGTAGTTTTTCATCCAAAACTTCCCGCCTTTGAACACAAAGGACACCTTATTTCAAAAAAACCTAGGATCCTTAAATCCTACGGTATATTTTTACAAATATTTTAAAAATATGCATTATTTGTATCAAGCCTACATTATTTATAATACAGATTTTATTATACATACTCACCTATATTACTTCTAAGAAAATTCTAAGTTTTTCCTTTTGTGAATATAAATTACCCTATATTTTCCCGCACGTTGTTTTCTAATATTATCGCAGTGAACTCCCCGAGCATTCTCTACTTTGGAATGCTGGAAATAGGTAGTGTCTATGTGAGAGAGGAGTTCTAACTGTCAAGGAGATCAACGTGACGGAAAAAGTAAGTTAAAAAGGCACGGATTTGGGTTCCTTGGAAAGCGCACCGGATGTACTCATGTTTTTGTTTACTACTTACAGAAACTGGTCAACTTGTGCTGTGAATATGGGTTGGGAGAGGATCTTGCTTTTGGAAATCTACTGTAATTTCATCACTTCAAAATAAATTGAGATCGTGATATCAATTTCTAGGCATTGTCAAAAATCACTCCATTATCACATGTGTACCACATTGACGTGAGATGGCTTTAAGTTATCGGAAATGGATGTGTCTACCTTTATACGTATTCTAGAGTGCCTAAAATTGAAGCCGGTGACGTGGCAATGACTTGGAGGATGTGTCACTTTTTGAGGGGTCTTTTTGGAGTGTGGAATTCATGTGGCGGCTGACATAGTGCATGTTCAAGCATGTTTGGCTTAGGTAACAGCCGCCATGTGGCTTTCTTTTTGGCCCTTTATTAGTTTTCACACTTTCATTTCTTGTGGGGTCTCTCCCAAACCCATTGGTGCAAGGAATCAATACAATACACACCTAAGGTAGATGGGTTTTAAATGGTTACTTTTTTCAACTAGTCAACATCTCCTTTGATATGAAAACATGCAAACGGTAGAAGATGCTTGGAAAATCCAAAGCGAGGTCAAAATCACTTTCCTTATATTTTTTGGAGCTTGTATGAATATCTTCTTCCTTATCAAAGTGAAGATTTTCAAGCTCATTAAATGGTCATATGTTCCCCATCCCTCTCCTCACCCTTGTGCATGCAATTATGTTCACCACTGAGCCTAGAATGGTTAATGTACTTTGAGCATGTAGTGTAATCTTTTTTAAACACATGTTTTTTAGGCGTTTGTTCTTGAAGTCACACATACCCACACCCCACTCAAAACATATGTGCCTGGTTAAGATAAGTGATTGAGTTAGGTGTTGTCTACCTTGAGTTTGGCAATGCCAAAAGTTTTTTTTGTGAACATATTCAAAGTATGATATGCTTAATTGTACACATTGGATGGGAGGAATGTTTGTTGGACCTCTAAAGGTAAGCATGCCTGATTCGTTCACTTGTCATCTTAGTCGGACACCTACATTTGAGCGGTGTGTGGGCAACCTATGCTTTGATTGTACCCATTGGATGGGAGGAATGTTTGTTGGACCTCTGAAGGTAAGCATGTCTAATTCATTCATTTGTCGTCTTAATCGGATACCTACATTTGAGCCATGTGTTGGCAACCTATGCTTTGATTGTACCATTGGATGGGAGGAATGTTTGTTGGACCTCCAAAAGTAAACGGGCCTAATTCGATTGCTTATCTTAACCAAGCATCTACATTGAGGTGGTGTAGTGCATGGTTAGGTGTGGATCTAAGAATATACCTACACCAAAAAGTCACGTGTTGAAAACATCACTACAAGCATATGAGTCTCGGGCAATTGTTCTGTGTCACTAGTTACTTGTCCTACATCACTAGAAAGTTTGCGAATCTATCATGTTGATAGATCTGTGTTCTTTTGCCGACACAATCGACTACCTAGGACTCATACGCTAGTAGTGCATATTGGACTATGTACTCAAATCTACCAACTATTACAGGTCTAATAATCAACATAATTGGGGGAGGGGACCTATGTGGTTATTTAAAAAGAAAAGAGTCTTTGAAATTGTAAATTTGAACAAGACATTCATATAAGCTCTAAAAATTATGAGGAAAATGGTTAAAAGGGCCTTGATTTGGAGGTGCCCAATCATCTCATCCTAATTGCATGTTTCATATCCTTGGAGAAATGGGCGCAGAGCTAAAAGTGTTGGTTTTAGGCCAACTTAACTTACCACAGTATGACAGTGCGAGCAACTTTTGCACTAAAACTTGGATTTAGGATTCTGAATGGCATCTTAAGTTACCAGTTCATTGGCATTGTCCAAAATGTCCATCACATGTTGATTGAGTTGATGAAGCTGAGAAAAAAATTAAAGAAAATATACAGATGTACATATTCACTGCAATTTCATCCAAATTTGGTGGATTGTTGGGCTGCAATTTCACCAGGCCATCATGGACATGGACTTGCAAATTATTTTCGAAAACAATGAGTCAACATATGTAACAATTTTCCAGCACCATTCAGATGTATCATGCACAACAAGTCTTTGACCAAAATTGACAAAATTTCATTTATGAGAGGATGCAAGATTGATGTGAAATTGGGAAATTCCACTGTAGGAAATCTGCCCAAAGCCAGATTCTGAACCGGCTTGATGTCTACCTGCAGGAAGATTTGTTAAAGTATTCTCTCCTGGGTCGCAAGAAATCAATGATGCACTTGAAAAGCATTCAATGTATCCACAAGCAGATCGACAATCAAGCGTGACAAGAAACTTCCAGCCTTATTGCAGAGTGTTTTTCTCATGGCATGCGATCGCAGATGCATTCGACTATAATACCTGCCGCCCACTTGCAAGTAGAAGGATTTCATGTGTGCACAGATAGATCATCAACAACAGGAAGAAAGTCGTTGTATACATGACAACATTAAAATAAGTTAGGTCCGTTCGTCTGGAACCGTTCAATATAAGGTAGACGTACCTAATTCCAACATAGCAATAATCTGGACACCTATAATTGAGACATATGTGGTTAGGTGTAGATCTAAGACAAACACCAAAAAGACATCATGTGTTTAAAAGAGATTGGAATATGTGCTTCACAAATGCTAACCATTCTAGGTCAATAGTCAACATGATGTGGGGGACCTGTATGACCACTTAATGAGCATGAGAATCCTCACTTTGATAATGAATAAGATATTCATACGAGCTCCAAAAATTATGAGGCAAATGGCTATATGCACAATTTGGATTTGCTAATCATCTCGCACTAATTGCGTATTTCACATCCTCCGAGAAGTGGGTGCTGAAAGAAAAGTATCTGAATAACCCACACGTCTACCTTATATATATCATGGTTTTTGGGTCTGTTGCCTATTTGTGGTAGGTGGACCTTTCGACAGATCAACAAACACTTGTAATGAAAGAATTTGAGCGATGGACAGTGTTGATGAGTGAAATGCTCAGATCTTTCTTCTGGCCCACATGAATTGCGGATAATGCACTTTGACTATGCTGTTTTGTAGAGTGCACTGAGAAATCAATGGAAACATTAGGCATAGCATCCAATTCTTGAGGTTTTGAGTGTTTGATGTGGATTCAGAAATTCATGATGCACACTTTGAAAAATTACAATGGAGATACGGCACGTTCTCTTACCTTGGACATGACTGAGTTGTAATAGGAAAGAGGTCAAGGGCGTTTTCTGTTTTTGATGACTGTTGGACGAGAGTTTCTGCACATCACAAAAACCCAGAACATCATCAAATGCAGAGTATTACATGAATTGGAATTATTTTCGAACAATGCACCCCCCTCATGCCTACCCATGCATGCGTGCAACAAATCCAATTAATAGCCACCAAATATCGTACCCTACTCATGCTCAACAAAGAAGAATTGAAATACAGTACCTCTCTATATTATCCACCAAAAGCACCATAAAAAAGCATACACTCAAGCACTAAAACCCCAAGGCCGAATTCTACAACCAAATGTCCACACTACCTCAATTAGCACCATTGCAGAGATAGACAACCACTTCACATTGCCCTTTGGAATCGGACCCAACACATGTTTCAACTAGTAAAGACACATTGTCACCATAACGCCCACCCCCGAGGTAAACAGATAAACACGCAAAACACTTACATACAACCCTCTACCTACAAAACCCCCGCAAGCCCCTTGTCACCTGATACCAAAAGGGACCACCTCCGACAGGAGGCAGTAGTAGTGCTTCTCCCATAGCCTTGCTCTGTAAGCCTGTTTTGGGTTCACATATGAACTTGCGGCTATGATCAAGGTGAAGCGTTCCTCAATTCATGCCAAATGCCAACACAAGAGGCCGTCGTTGTCGATGTCGTTGTCATCATCTCTCTCTCAACTGGAAAGGGAAATGATGCTTTGTTCTTGATACTGCAACAGTATTGGATCAAAAGGACAAGTCTAATTACTTGGAGGTAAATTGCAAGATATGTAACATCATCTTCAATTGACATGTTATATATCCCATGGCCAACAACCTACAACAAAATTTCGAAGATCAACCGCCTTTCGCAGATTGCAGGCAGAGGCACAAGCATAAGGGACCGAAGTGTGACACTGGATTTGGAGAAACCCTGATGAGATGATTATGCCCAGTGCTCGCTTTCCATCTGAAAGATAATGGAAATTCACGGAAGAAGTTCGAATGTCTCGAAGGCTGCAAAGTGGAAAGACTGTTTGGGGGAGTTACAATATGCACTTGGTCTAAAAAGGAGAGAATCTTGGACTTCCATTCGGAATGTGGCCAATTGTGAACATGGAGGAGAAGGAGCATTGGGGGAGCATTATGATCAATAGGATATGTCTAATTTCTTGCAGATTGCACGCAGAAGCCTAAGAAGGAACAGGGTTTGCCGACTACTAACCTACATTCCATCAAAGATTCGAAAATCTCGAAAGCTGGAAAGACTGTTTGGGGGAGAAAAGTGCACTATACAAAAAATGGAGAGGATCTCGAATCTCCGAACAGTGCAGAGACACTCTTTGGAGTTCCATCAATTCCGCATGTGGCGAATTGTGAACATGGAGGAGATTCATCAGAAGGAGAATTGCAACAAAGACTTACTTAACTTATGATCAGTAGTACGCAAGCTTAGGGGTTAATTCTTAGACTACTGCGGGAATATCCGATTCAAGAATTCTCCAAGAAGCCGTAGTCATAATTGGGTAAAGTACCTTCAATTTGTCGAGGCCGTTGCATCGACTCACGTGTAAGTCGTGTGAGATGAGTCTGTGAGGAGGAGCCGTGTAATTTCCGGTCGTTCTGGAGGACTCAATGGGCATGTGATTGGCCTTCACATCTGTGAAATAGGACAAGCGTTTTCCATGTTTCAGTATCATCATGGGATCAGGGTGGGCATAAATCACACGTAAACTATGGGCCCCTTCCAGCCCAAGATTTGTCTCCACCTCGTCATCTTTCAAAGTGGGACTCCAACCAAACCCTTGTGATCAATCACCACCCTTGGGCCCGGCGGACGGCCCGGAGCTACCACCATCGTCATCAATAACTTTTTTATAGTTTTACGGCCGCGTCAGAAGCCCATGACACGTCATTAAGTCCAATTTCCTCATTCCTCCACAACTTCGCCGCCAAAGGAGCTTTTAACGTCGCTGTGACAGTACCTGTATAATGTAGTTGCGAGGAGTTCCTTATTTGCACTTATCAGAATTTCTGGCGGTCAATTGTTGGTGCTTCTGTCTCCATCCGGTCCCGCCACATCTGAATGAATGATCTGCGGGTGAAGAGCATCTGATGTTGTTGTCACGACGTGGGAGTTTCGTTTGCGAGGTTGAATTTCATAAAATTTTTGGTGTACATTCGTTGGTTGTATGGGCGGGAGAGATTGTTGTTGCAGCGATTTTGAATTTTGTGGTGTTGATGGTGATCCGTGTTGAATGAATTGTTCGGGAACTTGGAACCTGTTATTGGATTGGATTGTGAGCAATTGTGAGCGTAATTGGCAATGTTAGTGGTTCCTTGAGCTCCCATGTTGTGCAATTTGTCTTCAGTGGGATTTGCATTCGAAGTTGATGAATTGCATGGATGAGTTTGTGAGAAAACTCCATGGTGATTTTCGTGGCGTCGATTTCCGGCTGTCCTTTTCTCTTCACAATTTCGTTTGGCTTCATCTCCCTTTTTAAGCCGAGTGCGTTCTTGGGGTTCGATGCCATATTTTCTTTTTCTGCAGTAAAGTGGATGAGTACGACTTGAAACTCTAAAACCCGGAGTCCGGGCTATTGGTGTGGACCTGCTTTTGAAGATTTGTGATGCTACCAGGTTCGGACCTGTCCCAATTTTTTCTATGTGTAAGATATGCGGTGTTATTCGGTTCATTGTTCTTGTTCTTTATCTTCTATTGATCAAATAGAAAATTGTCTTCAAAATTGTGTGGCATTAGCAGATTTATGATGAAACATCAACAAAAATCAGATTGAAAGTAGACTTACGGCTTGTGGTAACTTTCTTCATCACAATTCACATCGATAAAGCCCAGAATCTGAAGCAGATCTAGGGAAGTTAGATAGACCCAAGATTAATACCTGAGACCTACAACACTCAAAGATAGCAAGCGGAAGTGACGAGAATTCGGACCCTTATAACCTACCCAATCAGACCAATTCGGCCTTCATAGTTCTATTTACTTGGTGAAAGTGATGATGTAAGGTAAACTCCTGATGATGGCTCGTTTGGCAATTTTCACTTTCTTATGTACTGAGATACAAAAACGAATCAGCTATCTAATTGAGCATTCCACATGTATGTTTACTAGGTTCCCCTCACCATGTCCACCTTTTGCACTTCTAGTCCCCCACCTTTCCATATTTATGTCCTCTTTCCTCTTTCTTTTGTCCCGTGTTTGTTTTTTGGAAGAATTTTTGGCATGGAATCTTTTTCTTTGAAGAACTAGTTGGGCATGTGTCGATCTTTCGTAGACCACCACCACCACCAGCTCCGCTGTGTATAGAATGGACATGGAATTGAACCAGTCGTCGTAATTGAGCATTCTACATGTATGTTCATGAGTGCAGAAGAATATAAAGTGGAAAAGGCAACAATGACAGGAACCGGGGTGCGACGAGGCAATGGAATTGTAGGTGTTATGAAAGAGCAAACTAATAAATGGGAAAGACGTGCTCCTTTGTCCCCACACCATTGTACCAAACTCCTCAAGAATGGTGTCAGTCGAATCCTGGTGCAACCTTGTTCCAAAAGAATCTATCGAGACGATATGTATAAGGACGCTGGTTGTGAAATCACCAACGATCTCTCCGAATGTGGTCTCATCATAGGAGTCAAACAACCCAATGTAAGACATCAACCTCCATATTTCCAACCAAGCATACAACATATGTGCTTTTGGGGAAAGGTTAAATTTTCTCACAGGTTAAGGTCATTTTCATATGGTAACTATATGTGGTTTGGATGCGTGAATTCAGGTTGATAGTCTGCTACCAGACAGGTCTTATACTTTTTTCTCCCACACTCACAAAGCTCAGCCCGAGAATATGGCATTGCTTGATAAGGTACTTCTCACGGGCTTTTCGTAGTACGGAGGTCTTGTTATATACAAGCTGGTTTTTTAGGTTAACAAAGCATTCACTTAAGAGTATTTTCTTAATAGTGAAGGGATTGCTTATAATTATTCTCTTGTCAGTTGACAATGATATTCTTTTTAAGAGGTTTCTGCAATGGACAAATGACTTCTGCAAATTACGTGTCGCATAAACTGGCAGGTGCTTGAGAAGAGAATTTCCTTGTTCGACTACGAGCTTATCAAGGAGAACAATGTGAGGTCTGTGTATTTTGGACAATTTGCAGGCTACGCAGGCATGATCGATGGGTTACGTGGCTTGGGTGAATGTGAGAAGCCCCCTCCCCCCGAAAGAATACCAACTGAAATTTTAACATTCTTTATAATTAGGTAATTTCGTTATTTATGTGTTTCATGACTGCTTCGACAGGATTTTGTAAATATACATCTTGCAGCGTGAAGAGTGGGGATCTGTGTTGCGAGGATATTTTGGTGTCGCTTCTGAATTTCTTTGCCATGTTATTGGCAGGGTTGTTGAGCCTTGGATATTCTACCCCATTTCTCTCGGTTGGTTCTACCTATATGTATACGAGTCTAAGCGTGGCTAAGCAAGCTGTGCTCGCAATTGGAGAAGAGATCAAAAGTTCTGGACTTCCTCCAGAAATTTGCCCTCTTATCTTTGTATTCACTGGCAAAGGAAATGGTAACGCACCATTGATGAAGAACATCAATCTACCTGAACTTCTTATTGCTTATATTGAGATATTGACTCTCATGCACTTATATTTTATAGGAAGGTGAAACAATAGGCAGGATTTTACAAATTAATAGGATCAATTTGCCAACATCTTTTTTGCAAATAGTCAATGACTGGTAAGCTGGGGTCGTTGCAGTTATTATAGGAAATAATTGTGTCAATACGTTGTTTATGGTTGCAGTGTCAAGTGGAGCACAAGAAATTTTCAGCTTATTACCTCATGAATTCGTGGAACCATCCAAGCTTCCAGATCTCACATCCTCCCAGGTTGCTTCAAGTGTTCTTTTGAGGGTGCAAAATAATATTGTGTAACTATGGGATGTACTTCAAGGAACATACCAATACACCCACTAATTAAAACTCCTGAAAATTTGTGCAGACGACAGTAAAGGGGATCAATTTCAAGGTCTATGGTTGCGTTGTTACGTCAGAACACATGGTGGAACCAAAGAAACCCTCTGGTCCTCATGATAAGGTTTTACTTCCTAACCGAATTTTTATAATTTAGAAATGTGAATTGCATGTGAGTTCTGTGAGTGTAATCAGTAAACATTTGCATACATCTGATTGTGAATATATGTGGATGTATCAGAATCACTACTACAAACATCCAGAAGAATACCAATCGATATTTGCCAAAACCATTGGCCCTTATGCTTCTATAATTGGTAAGAACATTATGCATTAGATGCATCCAATCCAATCCAATCCCCCTACTATTCAATCATATTCTGCCCAGTTGACCACATTTGAGGCATGAGAGATTGGTGCAAAGTTTGAATTTTTTATATAAGGTTTTACCTCATGTGTACAAGATAATTCAACAAAATCAAGCGAGAATGCTCCCAGAAAGTTGACAGAAATTTGTATCTGGATTGATGCAGTTAACTGTATGTACTGGGAGCAAAGGTATCCAAGGCTGCTGACAAACGCGGAATTACTGGACCTACGTAATAAGGGACAGAGTCGACTTCTACTTGTAGCTGACATTACCTGTGACAAAGGTGGTTCGATTGAGTTTGTTAAAAGGGTCACTTCCATCCATAATCCATATTACAGGTTCGAGAATTTCTACCTCCTCAATCATTCAAAACCCAAGTCTTCAAGTTCGTTACTAACCCATTTCGGTGTCTGATGGGGACCACAATGAGAAATCAGGTGAAAAAGTTCATCATTTACATTTCTGTTAATGTCAGTTACAAGTATGTCCCTGTGTTGGACCTTGGTACTGCCATGAATTAACAACGTTGCTAAAAACATGTCAGGTACAATCCAGAAAATGATAGTATTCACAACGACATGGATGGGAAGGGAATTCTCTTTATGGCCGTTGACTGCCTTCCTACAGAACTTCCGAGGGAGGTAGGTGTGCCTCTACTATGACCTATTTCAAAGGCTTTTTCCACAGAATCACCGTTTGGGTGGGTGATGGTTGCAGTTTACTTTCTTTGATTCTTTTTTTTAAAGTATAAGGAGGGAGTAGGTGAATTGATGACCACCACAACTACAACTACGCTTACTTGCCCAACTACAGTACAAGGTGTCGTTCAGTGGGAGCGGTTGGATGGTTGTAGTTTACTTTCAATAGTTCCATTTCCTTTGGAGTTACTATGTGACATTGGGAGAGAACTTCAAGACCAAAGCATGGGAGAAAATTTGTAGGAGGCAATTTCTCTTAGAAAAACTTTCCAATAGAAATTATAAATTGTTTGCCTCCACTTTACGGACAACATCAATAGGAGGAACGAAAAATGAGGTCACTGAATTCTTCAACTACAACTACACCTTGTGTGTCCATGTAATAAATAGTAGTTGTGGTTGAAAGTGGGCCTGAGCCCGAACCACAACCACTGGAGTAGTTTTGCGTGAAGGCCCCTTGGGAGATCTCAGTGGATGAGCTAAAGTCACGTTTCTGGAGGTTCCTATGACATCTAGTGAAAAATATCATTGATGTTTGTTGTGCAGTCCACAAAGCATTTCGGCAATGCTTTATACCCATTTGTGATCAACCTGGCAAATGCACGCAAACCAGAAGAAACACTCACCCCACTTCGTGATGCTTGCATTTCGCACGACGGTAGCCTCATGGAAATGTATACGTACATCTCGAAGCTGCGTCAATCCTTCCCATTGTGAGTCAATCACAGAGTCTGATTCCTGTCCATTGATGTGTTATTTCACATAAGTCCTGCTTATGAATATTTTCATTTATTTTTATCGTCACAAGGGAGGGTGTACTTCAAAAGTTATCTCGTTACGAAAATGGTGGCTGTTTTGGCAGGGGGACACCACCAGCCGAAAGCACAGAGATCATGAGCTCAGGCGAGTTATTGACGGTTGTAAGTTTTCGCTTCAAACAAACTCTACATATTACACAAAGAATCTACAGTCAAAGTCCTTGAAACTAGGAGATCTCTTGAAAGGAGCAACTTGTGATCTCAGATTAAGTTTAAGATATTGGATGGTGCAACTGTATTTCTCCTTGGTACTGTTTGAGTCCTTGTTGAAGAGTTGGAGGAACATTGTCGTCTTAAGAATGTTTTTGCATATATGACTCATTAAACCCAAACTTGAAACCAAGCCCTCCAACTAGCCCTCCAACTCTCCCTTGCAGTGTTCCTCCCACTATACCCCCTACCCCTACCATCCCCAGCTGGGGGAGTTACTTGGGACATTTGACCTCGTTCGTTACATAGAGTCCACCATCGAAAGGTGGCAGTAGCCCGCGGGGGAAGTGACTCTTCATTCACGCTTGCCCTCAATTGAGGCCGGCGTATCTATCTATCTATCTGCATATATGATCTTCTATAAAATATGTATTCCTCTATGTATTTTGTGACTAAAATTCTTTTAGGCAAGTTGGTCAAAACCAAACGAAAATCTGGGCAATTTTCTCTCCTGCATAAAGGGTTGACTCTTTAGTTTTAGATCTATTGATGATGATGATGTATGTTCCCGGTGTCCAAAAATAACCCAATATTTCTTTGCATTGGAGGCAGGTATCATTAAGTGGTCACTTATTCGATCAACGTCTCATCAACGAAGCCCTTAACGTGATTTGTGACGGAGGGGGCCGTTACCGTCTAAAAAGTTTGGAGCCTGGCCAAACAGACGACGAGACATCCAGCGCAGACCTTGAGGTAAGGCTGGTCATTTATTATTTTACCCACTTTTATGTAATGATGGAGGAAGTAACTTTATTTCTTACCCAAGGACCTAAGGTGTGTGGGCCTTACGTGGTCACTATTCTTAATTGGAAACCTAAATTTGAGTGGTATATATGAAAAGGCATGTGTCATGACGAGGTTGGATTATGTGCTCAAAATGTGAATACCATTTTAGGTTCAATAATTATCACAATTGAAAGAGCTTATGCGGTCACTTAGAGTAAGAGAATCTGCATTTTGAACTAATATAACTTTTGCATCTCAACTCCAATTCTGAAATTCACAATGACAGCATGGTAGATGAACCAATTTCCAAACTGATCCAAATGACCACATTTCTTTATGTGGAGTTGGAAGTGCCCGCAATAGGTCCACATACAGTTACCTAGTTCCAAACTCTCTACTACTACTAGGCACTGGATCAATTTTTGGATGGGTAGGTGCTTTTTGTCGACGTGGATGGAGAGATTCGCAGTCAACCTCCCTTTTGTCTGTTGTGACGGCTGAGTCCACACTGTCGATAGCTTCTAGGCTACGAAGGTCGAACTCACGTCTCTCCTTGCAGAGACGTGAGGCAGAATAATTATTCAAATTCAGCAATGTTTTGAGTTACGTATATAAGTACAGGAGGCATCATAATCATCAATTCGTAGCTGTGTTGCACAAGATCGGAGGCGACTCAGAATATGATCGTGGGACGTTAGTGGATATCATTTGAGACAGAAATCAGTATGAGCTGAGCCTTGAAACGCTTGCCGCAAAAGATGTTTGACTGGGTCATGAGTCCTGTAGCTTCAAATCTGTAATTCTTTGTTTACACTTGAATCAGAAGTTTCTGTTCCGTCTCTGCATAGGAACTTCCAATTTACAAGTTTAAGTGACGTTCCATGGCGGGTTTCTTATGCTGTAAGACTGTTCATATCCTATGCAGTTCATTTCTGTAAAATCAATGACTTCTCACCAGAGAAGCAGAATTTTCTCCTGCGAACTTATCTTGGGTAGATGAACACAATCACCCGAATTTCATAGTTTAGGGTCATATAGGTCCCCGCAATCATGTTGACTATTGAACCTAGAATGGTTAGCACATTTTGAGTACATAGTCCAATCTTTTTGAAACGTATGTTTGTTCGGTGTCTATTTTATAGATCCACACCTAATTATATACCACTCAAATATAGGTGTACAGATTATTGCTATGTTGGATTAACACATGTCTACCTTAAAAAGTCAACGTGAAGAGGTCACTATCTTTTAAGTAATCACATATGCCCTTCCAATTGTGTCTACATTTTGAGCACATAGACCAATCTAGTGGTAACACGTGTCTTTTAAGCGTCCATTCCCAACTACAAACCTTGCCATATGCCACTCAAATTTAGGTGTCCAATTGAGGAGAGTGACCACATAAGGCCCACATACCATAGTACAAATTAGTTCTAACAAGTCTAAGCCTTCCGACTCTGGCAACCTGCTTACAATTCTCTCTACTTCCAATTCAAAAACTCATACTCGAAATCATGTGACTTAGCTAACACCGAGAAGTTTTGGCTGCTAACAGGTTACAGCTGAGAATGAGCAATCTTTGAACAGTATTGTTGAGAAGTTGGCGAGAATTGCCGCTCGAAGTTCACCCGAAGATATATCACAGAAGACTACAGAGAGTGACATACAACTACAAGTGGAGGAAATGGCACCTGAAGGAGGGTTCCAAGTGCTCATACTGGGAGCTGGTCGAATGTGCGAGCCTGCAGTGAAGTACTTAGCATCAACTGGCCGTCAATTTGGAGCTAGAAAGAGCTCATGTGTTGATGGGCCTGTTGATGAGCGTGTTTGGGTTGTCGTGGCTTCCTTGTTTCTTGAAGATGCTCAAAAGGTAAGAAAAAAGTTCTTGAAAAAAAAGATTCTTCACGACTTGTCTTCGATTATTTCATCTTCGATGATTGTCTTTGTTTCCTCTTCTTTCTATTTCTCACTGTTATAGAGTGGGTGTCGTGTGACAATCACATTACCTGAAAAGTCGTGAAGACCACTCTAATTAACATGGCACACCGATTTTAATTCCACACTAAATCATATACGAGTATCTCCAAGTTTTGTCGTCACAAGCTTTTTGAGGATACAGGTGGTTGCCGGTGTGCCCAATGCTTCGGCCATACAACTTGATACATCAGATGTCACAAAATTGGAGGAGTGCGTTGCAAAGGTACATAGAAGAAGGCTTCCTATTGCATTTCTCATTGGTCACTCATGGGATCATCTACCTATTGTTCTAAAGTATTCCTGCATCTGTTGATAATTTGGTGTTTGTGTGTCTTGAGTGTTCATCCAGAGCTTGCCTGACTGGATAGTAGCCATTCAATTTGGTCTTCAGAGTCATAATAGAGATGTTTTTATAAGTGGTATTCGCATGTATTGATCAGGCAACGGTTGTAATAAGCTTGCTGCCGGCAGACTTCCATATACCGGTGGCGAATGCATGCATCAAGGTGAAATCCACTGACCTCCTAAATACTGCCTGATGACATACCTCCACTTTGATTCAGCAGTCGTATTGTCAAAATGATGGTCAACAGATATGATTCATTATATACAGATATGGAATTTGATCAAATTTATTTATCAACAGCTACTAATGAACGAACTGAAACTTGCAAGTTTTCTGGGATTAATGTGATTTGGGGGGAATATTCACGTGGTATCACAACATTCAAGTCAAACATTTAGAATCTGGTAAACTACTCGGTGAGGATCTATAGTGAAAAAGAAACTGGTATGAACTTCTTAAAATAATGTAGCACTGTTTTGTTTCTGAGAATTCTGAAACTTTGAATGGTTGTGCAGTTCAAAAGGCATCTGGTGACGGCAAGTTATGTCAGTGCAGACATGCAAGCCCTGGATGAAAAAGCCAAGGAGGCTGGAGTGACACTGCTCTGTGAAATGGGCCTGGATCCCGGCATTGGTATTTACCCAAAATTTCTACTGTCTTTTTCTTTACAAACTGTTTTAAACTAGGCAATAGATGCAAGGAGCCCTGCCACAGGTTATAGTATCCGTCCAACCTACCAAGCCACAGTACTGGTGAAACATGTCCATTAGTGGACGAAGTGGTCAGGCCATGATAGGGTCATCAATTACGGGTGATAATGTGCTTATTGTATCCAATCAGGAATAAACACGTCAGCAAAACATCTTGGCCTAACCACTGCGGGTAGACATAAGAAGTTTGCTCATGTTTTCATGCTTTGCCTTGTCTGCCTTTGTCGTGAGTGGGTTTTTTTCTAATTCAAATAAAATAAAATAATACTTGAACTTTCTGAGAGGTTGATGTCTCTCCTCTAAAATTTTGTCATGTCTCAGATCATTTGATGGCAATGAAGATGATAGACTCAGCACACATGAGAGGGGGACATGTTCAGTCCTTCGTCTCATACTGTGGAGGTCTTCCTGCACCAGAAGCTGCAAACAATCCTCTTGGTTACAAGTTTAGGTGTGTGATCTGTTATTTTGTCGGTGGAGGATTTTTTCAGTGTTACAAATAAGACTTCATTAAAATTTATTGATGCAGATGTGATATTTTCCTTCGTGGACAGTATCGTCTGTTCAACTCTATGGTCAACCGAACTGAAACTTAGAGCATGCCTACACAATTAGGGTAATAGACAGTTAGCAATTTTATCTCCTTTTTTGATAGGGAATATGTATCGTAGACCTATCATTTTGGCCAGTCATGGCATATCCTTATGTATATCATTCAAGCTAAAAGATCTCTAAGATCCTACATAGAACATGTATCCGATTTCATAAAGACAGAGGAACACGAATTGGCTCTGCTATGCTATTAAAATAAAGTCTAATACAGTTGACACTTTCTTTGGTGCTGACAACACTTTGATGTTGGCAGCTGGAATCCTGCTGGTGCTATCAAGGCTGGCCGCAATCCAGCTCTTTACTTGAAGGACGGCCAAAAAGTCGAAGTTCCTGGTAATTTTAAGAATACTGCCTTATCATGTTGGAGTGCAATGGTTTTTGAAAATTTCCTAATGTCAACTCATAATCAGTGCAAATAGTGGATGTCACACCTTTGCTGTGATGCTAGTCTCAAATTGTTTGGTATTTGATATTATTTTGGGCATGTATAGCTGGTCTGAAGTGTTCATGTAGAATACATCGAAGTCTTTGTGACTAGTAACAGATTTTGTAGTCTTGAGCAAATAGCCTTTCTTATAGACTAGCAATTACCTTTTGACGAAAATGAGTGGCTTTTCTGTTAGTTTCCTCAGACATGATACTCACAGACATGATCATTATTGATGCAGGGGAGAAACTGTTTGCATCTGCTGTGCCGCTTCGGCTGAAAAGTGCACCTGCCTTTGCACTGGAAAGATTACCAAACCGAAACTCTTTAGTGTATGGTGATCTTTACGGCATCTCCAAAGAGGCGTCTACCATCTTCCGAGCGACTCTACGTTATGAAGGTTTTAGTAGCATTATGAATGTTCTGGGTGAGCTTGGGTACTTCGAAACAGAATCACACCCCTTGCTAAAACCCAGTACTCCACCCACATACAAAGCAATTTTGGAATCACTTTTATTGAAAGTTGGGACCAAATCAAATGCGGGGGAAAAGAGTTCGCTGGCAAACACATTGGCGAGCCTCAACTGCTGTCAAGACACTGCTGTTGCTGAAAGTGTTGCAACTTGCATTAGGTGAAAAATAATCAATCTATATATTTATTAATATGCAAAGTGCTACATCTCGCTTCACAGATGACCGAAACTAGTTTCTCTGTTGATTATCATCATCTTTGGAGTCAACCCGATCATTTCAAAACGCCTTGCGAATTTGAATTTTCAAGCTATTATTTACTCTACGCATCTTAGAGTACTTCCATTTCACATTGGATCCACCATTTTTTCTTGTGCTGTTGAAATGAAGACAAGGCAATAGGAACAAAAATAGCATTGGTTCAAGAGTCAGAGAATGACTACTAATTAGCCCTAATAATTGTGAATCAAACGCCAATTAAAGGTGTTAATTTGAATCAATGGCTATTGTGAATAGCGAATTTATAAATCATGTATTTCTCAGGTGGCTGGGGCTTGATGAGGCAGAAACTGTTCCCAAAACCTGCAAGAGTGTGTTTGAAATCCTTTGTGGTCGTATGGAGGAGAAGCTCACATTTGGGCCGGATGAACAGGTAGCTCCAGCAACCCTGCTATTTTAAACTATTAGGTCAATTGACATGGTGATTTAGACGAAATTCGTAATCAGCGTTCGATCCCTAATATGCTTCTATTGGGGTGACCTTGGCACTTGATTTCTGGTGCAACCTACCACCTATGGTCCACGCAATCATAGTGGGGGTCTCCGGATGAACTGGATATTTAAACCAACCTCATGGGAACTTAGAGGCTTTCCATTGGAGAAGATAGGTACAGGCGACCTTGTCTGCGTCCATTTAAGGTGTTCACCATTGAGAGGAGGCAATAGTCTTCAAGCCCCTCTAATTCTCTTGATGCCCGTTTCAGGTTTACATATAGATATAGACCAACTCGAAGATGAAGCAACACCATAATTCACACCTATGGCAACATCAAAGCCATCTTTCTTTCTTTTCTTCTACTATGGGCACATTGTTCATAATGTGTTGTTGTGGTGAAGGATATGGTAATACTACACCACGAGTTGGAAATTGAGATTGAGGGAGTGAGAGAGCGGCACACAGCAACATTGTTGGCTTTTGGCGAGGGTGCTGATATTGGAAGCTCACTGAGGCCACAATCAGCTATGGCACGAACTGTCGGAATTCCAGCTGCTATTGCAGCCCAGGTAAACTCCATTCACATTTCTTCTTGTCTGCTATTTTCATGGTGACAGCACTAGATTCCAGTACTGTTTTGAAATTGGACAAATTGGGAGGTTCACCAAAATCACAAACTTTGGTCTTAGGAAATTGAACCATTTTGTTGATCGTGTAGGAGGGCGTTATGTGGTCGCTCTTCTGAATCGAACACCTATGTTTGAGTGGTATATAGCAAAGCTTGTAGTTGAGAATGGACACTGAAAAGACATGTATGTGCTCAAAATAGAGACACCGTTCTAGGTTCAATAACAAACACAAATGGGAGGGCCTATGTGATCACTTACATAGAAAACATAATCTTCACTTTAGATTCTTATTACTTTTGCATGTCAACCCCGCATCTGAAACTTGAAATGACAGCCTGCGTGATTTGCAATTGTTAACCACATCAGACAATTTCTGAGCAGATCCAGTGGAAGTGCTCACAATAGGGCCATACACCTTAGGTCAATGGAAAACAAAACAATAGTACCTATATTCATGGTTTTTATACACTAGTGTCTGCCTGTCATGTGACCTAATGCTCGTTTTGGTTTGGTGTATGTGAGTAATTTGAGCTGTGTTGATCAGCTAATTTTTGTTTTGTTTCAAAATTAAATTAAATCTTGTGCTTTGTGCAATGCCTTTAGTTGCTGCTGTTTGATGAGGTGAAGACAAGAGGTGTCCTGCGCCCATTGACAGCTGAGGTCTATCAACCAGGTAATAATTTCCTTATTCTGAGTGGCATCATAGTTGGTCCGTGCTCCTTCCACATTTCCAGTCAGTGCTTTGAGCTACAAATCCTTGTCGCCGCCCACTGCTAACATATAGTGCCCCTTGTACTGAATTGAGGATCACTGCTGTTGGGTTATGCTCATTGCAACCTCAGCAATCTTAATTCAATATTTGTAATATTACTCAGGAAAAAGTAACATTGTACATTTGAGTCATCCGCAAACTCCCTCAAAGAGGGACCCTCTAGGAGTATAGGGCCTCATCGAGGGACTTTTCTATTAAGATCTCATATGTCTGGTGTCGAAGTCTAAATTGGAACCATGGTTGAGACTCCTGGGACCCGCCACCCTAAAGCCTGGCCCAGTTTATGCAAGGCTAGCTTGGCACACCGATCTTAACTAAAGACAGCTCAATATGGTAGGGCCGCAGAAAACTACAAATCATTTTAGAGGAAATCCCTGAGGTAGTAAGGTAGAATGAGTGGCAGTTTTGCCTGGGTCTGCATCTGCATTCTGGGTGGAGGCCACTTTTCATTCCCGGATGCAGATGCAGATCCAGGAACGACTGGGCTTGCTCTTAGTAAGCCAGAAAATATCGTTTTCATAACCCAGTGACCCTGATATGCATGTTAACTTAAGCCTTAATAAAAGCCTAGGCGACTTTGTGCATAGGCTCTCAAACTCACCTTTTAGCCTTTGACTTGGAGACTTTACAGATAAACTCTATTATTACTGGTCTTTAATATGGCAGTATAGCACTTGTGTTTAATACATGCAAAACTTCAATTCTGAGGGCTTACTCCTCACATATTATCTGAATTTCTTGTGTGCAGCCCTAGAGATTTTGGAGGCTCTAAAGGTATCATTGGTAGAACATGTGGAGGTTTTGTAGACAAATCTGCCTCACGTCTTTGTAGTTTAAGTCCTACCTTTTGTGTATAGGATTTTCCCATTCCATAAGTGATGGGTGTGCATAGATAAGGGTTGGTGAATTTAATTGGGTGACCCATTTATATAGATGCTAATATTCCAACTAGCTTCCTGGATGTACATAGCTATGTGTGTAAGGTACACTATTTTCATCCTCACATGTCAGTGAAGCTTGAAGAAAAGCTTCCTTGGCCAAATGAAGGGTCCCAAACTAAGATACAATAAAGGGTTGTCATTGTCTTTTGGTCTTGCAATAATACGAATGATTGTATCATTGGATCAACCAGTGTGCTACCGTAAAGTGCTTCTTGCTTTGGCTTCAAATATATAGTCATTCTTGATATTTTGCCACATGGCATTCTTACATTGATTGGACCATCTTAAATCACACGTGGAAACTAAACTTTGGCATCAAAAGCGATGAACTAGGAAGCACCTTACAAGGGGGACGTATGGAAACAAGGGCACTTAGGTCTTGGTATGGTACTGCTGGTTAGGTCTGGATGTAAGGTAAACCGGTGTTAATCCAACATAGCAAAAATATTTGAGTGGTGTGTGGTTGGGTGGAGGTCCAAGGTTAGACACCAAAAAGACGTGTGTAAGAGAGCCATTCTAGACTCAATACTCAACATAATCGGAGTGACTTATATAACCATTCAATGAACACGAGAATCTTTCACTTTGATAATGGAAAAGATATTCATACAAGCTCTGAAAAATTATGAGCAAAAATGGTTACGGCCACATTTTATATTTGCTGCTAATTAACTAGCACTTATGGTGTGTTCCATATCCTACAAGAAGTGGGTGCAGAGAGAAAAGTCTCCATTTAAGGACCACTTACCTTGTTGCCCAGAGTATTGGCCTTTGTGGAATTATATATACCTAAGATGCATAGGATGATATAACGATGGTAGTATGGTATGTGTTTTTGTTGATGTTTTCTTTGTGTGAGAATAAAGTTGCCGACCCACTTGATTTGGCATGAAGAATGTTGGTTAGGAAATTTCATTTGAAAACGTATTATGATCTCCAAGCCAACTTGGTGCAATTCTTCTCCACCTCACAAATTCCACCACACTAATTGCATGTAAAGTTCACATTGAGTTTACTTCATCATTACTCAGGGCCACTTCACACACAAGACTGAGAGCCCATGACCATTACACTTCAAGCACTCTCGTTGGTGGAAAAGGTGGAGCCGGTCCAAGTTTGCTACTTCACACTACGCTTGAGGGACCACCAAAGTACTAAGTGTATGCAAGATGGATGTAAAGTCTACATGGATTCCTACATGGCAATCAATGGATCATTTTTCACTGTCTATTGCACTATTTTCCAAAACCACCTCTTGGAGGTAGGCCTAACACAAAACCGGGAGACCATGGCACTCCGAACGCTCACAACCGTCGATTTATTCTATCTTACCATATGTGAGGACCCGCATGAATAGAAATCCATTGAAATAACATTTGGTTGCGGGCCCGGTCACGTATGACTTCACACTACACTTGAGGGTCCGTGACCACACTACATGATTTTGGAGGTGTGTTGGGACGGCCTTTGGACACTTTCTTTTGGGCTCTCACAATTTCATGGTCACGGCTCTTGGCTCGTGAGTGAAGTGGCCCTCACACATCATTTGAGTGGATGAAGCTACACCCGAATCAAAGGCCGTACAATTTGTCCCGAGGCCGCCGCACCAAAGGCATGGGGCTCATGGCTTGGAATAAGTTACGTGTGGGGACCCGCAAATCCACATCAAATTAATCTTGGGGTGTGTGGACTCGTGGGTTCGGTTTCATCATTATTATTATGTGAGGAAGCTCCAAAATGTGATCTAGAAGCATAGTTTCCATGGGAATCACCTGAGGTGTAGGATCTCCATTGCCTTTGGGCACACAAGAAGATATCATGGTACACTAAATAGTCCTATAACTGTGGGCCACACTAATTTTGTAGAGCCCACACTAATTCTCATGTTGAGAATTAATGTGGGCCACATTAATTTTCAATCTTTGTAAGTTTTTAGGAGAAAATAAGCGTGGGTCGCATCAAATGTTTCTCTAAAAACTTGATGTGGGTGATTATTTTGATTTTTTGCTTCATTCTGTACTATAACTAATAGTTAATGTGTTGGTTGGAAGTCTTCATGCACACTTGGAGGAAGACCTGGAGTCTTGGACCCACATCAATTCCACCTTGACTAGAAAATTAGTGTAGCCCACGCTAATTTTCTACCCACACTAATAAGAGTATTTAGTGTTTCTTGCCTACTTTTAACTTTCCTATCTCTTAATGCAAATAAGTTGGCGTCTTCTCAGTGAATATTATTAAAAAGGAGTCATGATATCTCAAATTTGGGGGAACCATACTATCTCATCCATATCTCGTGTCCACGATTTTCTTGCATAGCTTTACAACAAAAATGGTCACAAGGTGAGTTGACTAACTCAAGTGGACGGTGAACCTACTACATGGAAATTATGCTACATAGCGATGAGGAAGGAAGGGGGTCCTACCACATATATTGTGCTACATGCTTACCTCGGCCATCCACAAAAGATATGGTAGAACATCCCTCCTTGCTTGCTACCTAGTATATAATCTACGAGAGGATAGTGGATGATGATCTGCAATATATCTAAAAAGTGGTTACACTAAATCAAATGTTTAGTGTGGCCCACACTATTCATCGTCAAATCAATTTAATTGTCTTGCAATCACTAAGTGACAACTAGAGAGGACATCATCACATGACGCTTGGTGCTACATGACAAGTCAAGCCTACCACTCTAATGTCCCACTAATCAGATGTTTAGTGTACTAATTCTAATTTTCCAATGCTTTCAAAGAGAATCAATGGAGGTATTTAGAGAATATTCCTCGAATCAACAACAACAACAACAACAACATGCAGCCCTCTGTTCACTCGTCAACATGTTGTTGTTGTTGTTGTTGTTGTTCTAAGGGCATTGAAGACTTCAATTTGCAACACTATTTCCCCGCCCTTACGGCCAATCACAACATTAGTTCATCTAGCAAATCCAGTCTCCCTAGGCCGATGCACAGGGAGACACACTACTTATTTTCTTAAGCTAACGTTTTATTGAATCAATCACCTTCTATCCACATATTTAGAAACGAACCATTCATCGACAACCAGTTTCAAACCCCAAACCCGAATTCTTAAATGACACATACCCCAGTCACAATATTTAAGTACTCACATTAAAGAGAAGAAAGAGTAGCTGGAGTAGCTGGGGACGCTTAACACAATCTTATAGCTGTATTTTAGAAAGTCAAAGTAGAGTATTCAGTTACAAAGATTTGGACATCACAACGGCCAACTGACGAACATGAGCAAAGAGCCTTACTTTGCAACTGAAAGTCTCAGTTCTCACGGATTAAAAAGTTGTGGTAACAACATAAACATTTATAAAATTGTAGGACTAGAATCCAAATATGAATTCTGACCAGCAGCAGTGCCCCAGACTGTGGAGACAACTGACCAGAAGCGAGCTCTTACCAAACCCAGAGAACTGGGAGTGGTAGGCATAAGCTGCTATTACAACTAGAAAAATCAAATACAAGGATCCTCACCAAGGATGCTGTACCCTAACCCCAGGATATTTGCGTCCTGTATAAATGTTAGAATATTACACATTGAAAAATAATATGGTAGGCCATAAATCTTCGGAGGTGTATGGACCTTCCTGATGCCGATTTTAAATATCAGAATTCCACGAAAATCCCAGGTGAGCCTCAAGGAAAAATTCCGCTCACGCGGTAGGAGGCCGCAATCCTCTCAATAGCAATCAGGTATGCAGCTGTCCTAAAGTTGCATCCCTGCACAAGCTCACAATTGGCACTTGGCACTTGTCACTTTGTAATTAACTGATCCAAACAGGAGGATTGCCGTGCATTCCTGAAGCTCTCAAGAAGTTTTCAAAATAAAAATGACACAGTTGCCCTCCAATCCTGCAGGGATGAGAAAGAACAAATATAATTTTTTCTTAGAACCTCAACATTACAAAAAATTGGAGGAAGAGTAATATAGAGACGCACCCTTTCTTCAGCTGTGCGTTTGACATTCTCCCAGCTCACCAACATAGTCTCTTCTAAGCCAGAATAAACAAAATCGACCTCTCTATTCCTGCAGAGTGACACATCAGGAAATCGTTCATCAGGCGCCAGGTGCTTTGGTGATTAATGGAAGTTGAGTGAGGGATAGACAGTATTCTCATACGAAGGAAGAAACCTCATAGAATCACGAGTTCTAAACATGAAGCAAATAGTAACATACCCCTTGACAACTTGGCTTCGTACTTCCTCAGAAAACTTATGGCCATTTCCGAACTCATTTTCCAGGGCGTCAACCAACACCTTCAAACATAAAGCAAGGTTTTAGCGCATGCAGTGGAACGTGGAAAGCTTGGCTCACTGCTTAGTGCTTAACATTTTACATCCGGTTGCCTATAGTTACCAATTTCTACCAACCAAGACATTGGAACTTCCTTAAAGTTTCGATGTCAAAACACACAAATTTTACTGCTGTCATCACCCTCAAGAACCACTGAGATTTGGTGTGAAGGGACATTGCTGATACTTGGGTTCAAAGGTTGGTTGCTCTCTTTAGAGGGTGTTTGTCTGATAAGTGTTTATTATGTTATTGTGACAACCGTCCTGTGATAGTCTTTGAGAAGATTTAGAAATCACCAGTAAAATTCCAATTGTAGTCTCCTTTGGGTTTCAACCATATAAATACTGGGACGGCAGGTGAAGAACTAATGGCTACTTGACAATTTGGCAATCCAAGCCCTCCCATAAATAGCAGGATCTGATCTCACCCTCTTGCCATGCTCTTCCATCCGTCGGCTCATACGCCCAAAATGAATGTGGTTCAAATTCTTAAGCCACTCGAAATAAGATACGGTAACTCCTCCCTGCAGTCACATTGAATCGTCATCATCATCACCATCATCACTCTGAACCGAGATTGGCATTGACAGACCTTTACATAACCAAGAAACTCCAACTTGCCCACTTCTGCGAACAAAAACTGCTCGTCTTCACAATTTAGAACAGCTCCTTTGCCCACCACAGATCCGCTACAGCACCTTGAGGATGGGGTGTTATCGTACTCAGAGCCTAAAGAAGAAAAGTCCTTGAAACTTACAGCATTCAGTAGCAAATCAGGTAGGATAACAATTTTATTTTCCTCCAAGATAGTCTCTGCTGAAGCAGTGACGGGTCCGTTCGCAGCTTCCGCCACAATTTTGGCCTGAAAGTTTTCAGAGCAATTTAACAAAATCGCTGAAATAAGATCAAAATTCATACTTTCGCAATGAGAGCAACCACATTTATGACAATATTCGATACCTACAGACCTTTCATAAGTCAAAACATCAGTGAGCTCTATCAACATCTAAAAAGCAGTTATGAATTAATATCTCAGGAAGGCTATCTGTTGAGACCTTAATGTTTCTGGCATTTCCTGAGTGTATCTGCGATTCAAGAGCTGCTGGTATCAGCACGTCACAAGGAAGCTCCAAAATGCCTGCTGAATTTTTAACCTGTAAAAAGACAACACCTTAGTAGACAATCCACTTTTCATTTGCATAAAGTCGAATCAGTCCAATCAGAACATCTATTTTCTTCCTTGCAAGAGCAGGAGAATCTGCTTGATTTAATAGCAAATGCAGCGAGGATTCTGAGGAATGCTTTCAGATTATTTTGAAGATTATATAGTAAACTGCATACCGTCTGAGCACCAGGAAACCCGGTGATTGTCCCCTTTTTCATGTGGTGGGCCTTGAGGGCAGAAATGTCCAGCCCTTTCATGGACTCGTCTATTAATCCTCCATCAGCCTCAGCAATTGCAATAATTTTTCCTCCTGCTTCATGAATGCTCTGATTTCCCATACAAGATTACTCACTCAGACCCATTACTTTGGGAAGTCTAAACATCGTGGTAATCCCAGCTGTCAAAAACATTTGTACCATAGTTTCACAATTTGAGCACACTGCATTTAGATAGCTTGGCATGTGGAGATGATGCATGGACTTACTTCAATTGTGTGACGACCAACATTTCCATAACCCTGTACAATGAAAGTCTTTCCCTTCATCCCAGTCCTCAACCCCAACTTTGACATCATTGCCTGCAGTAAAGTAGGGTACCACAAGAAATTAGGTCCATAGGATTTATTGCTCATGCTTAATTCTGAAGTTGTAATATTTTCAGGTGGACTCCACAACGAAACCTAATGATAAGCTTGTTTCTCGTGATGACGTCCCCTGCAACTCCTATATGATCTCACACAGTATCTTATGTGAGTGCTCATTGGTGGATCAGAAAGTGTCGGAGTTACCTAGTCCTGTATCTAACACATGGAGTTTCGAATGTGAAAGGCATTAGTGAACAAATCATTGTTAAAATTATTCTTCTGCTTTGATATCCACAGGACATGAAAAAAAGACAGGAGAGAGAACCTGGTCATTAAGAAACTCTCGTAAACAGTAGAAAACACCAAGGCCCGTTGCCTCTTGCCTTCCATCAATACCTCCCTGCAAGTCAGGCAGAGGTTACATTTCAACGGGTCGCAAGAAACTCAATGTGTTAAATTATTCTTTAGGCATTGTGTAACATACTTTTAGGGCCCCACAACCAAGACAAGATATCACACGAAAACATAAAAAGTCTTTTCAGCATTGACCTTTTATCACATTACCTCGTACAAGAATTCAGTTCCAATGTAGAAACTCTTGACCAAAAATGACCACCAACCCAGGATAATCTGAGAAGTATCTGTGTACACTCACCTCCTCCATGGGTTTTCCCGTCACGCATGCTGAACTGTTAATGTCATCTGGTCGAAGACTCTCATAAGTATCCTTGATCCATGCCATTTCTTGTGGACCTGTTCCATAATCAGGGGCAGGAACGTCCTGCATTAATGCAGAATCAGGTTAATATTACACATCAGTTATGAGAGGGGCAGCCAAAAGCTGGTTACTTTCAGATTCTTACTACCTCCAGATTCGATGACCATCCTCATGGACCTTCAGATTCTTCTTTGTAATAATCCTCTCATGCTACTACCACAACATTTCTTCAGAGTACGGTAGATTCACATTGTAATTTCAAGTGCGGACCAATGCAGCACTAGCCACCTTGGTGGAATTATTTGCAAATAAATTGAAAATAAAACTTACAATAGATGGACCGATGAAGTTCTTCTTCACAAGCTCGCTCGTGTACCGTCTTATGATTGCTTCTTTCTCATTTATGGTGTACTTGGACGGATCTGAAGTCATCAAATAATAAAAAGCAACTTCAGCAGTGGTCACAACTTTGTTGTCAGATATCTCTGAAAGAGCAGGAATTCGAAGCAGAATATGAAGCATAATGTCGCGATTGTCAAAGCATTATTGCAAACTGGATATCACGTCAGGCTTACAAGTGTAATGTCCAGAGCATTGTGTAATAGGGCAGGATGGGAAAATGCATACATCCTAACAGAGGCATGAATGTACTTCAATGTAAGATGTCTCTGAACCACAGTGCATGAAGGATAATGGCTACTTAGGCAGGAGAGGTAGATCTGTTACCAATTTTAATGCCACCCTTGGCTCCTCCAAATGGGACGTCAACCACAGCACACTTGAAGGTCATTAATGTTGCCAGAGCCATTGTTTCTTCAGCATCAACAGTTGGAGCCATACGGATTCCCCCTTTCACTGAAAATGAAACACCAACGCCAATGTACATTGAGAAACAATTAACTCTCTTAGGTTTACCAAGCTGTGACTTCTTTCCTATCATAACAATCTGTAGAGTGAATAGCAGCTATCTTGATGATACAATACTAATCATCTCCCATCGAAACCTACTGTGAAGTGGATTCGAACTGGAATCATTCAACATACAATCCAAGATAATGACCTTGAGAAATGCATCTTCGTAAGCAACCAGTTTCTGATACAGCATGACTTGATTATTATTATAGAGATTAAGAAACCTACCAGGAAGGCGATGGTGTGAGTGTTGGGCTCTGTACGCCTCTATGAGTTCCACAGTGCCATTCATGCACTTTAGAGGGAATTGCACCTTCATAATGTTGTTGCAAGCCTGTCAAGCAAATGATCAAACCACATACACACGTGTTAGTACAGTCTTGGATGGCTCAAAGATCACCCTGCAGATTCAAAATCATCTAAATTTGCTCGACTTCTACTATTTTGTATGTAATGACATGCAGTAAAACTTTCCTGCCAGTGCAGAAAAGCAAAATCATATGAGATTCTTGGTCGTAAGCGGCTTTCAAATGTCTATGGGCAAAGGTGTCAAAGGCTGAGCATGCTAGTCTGTGACAACTAACGTTTCAAGTCAGATTTCAAAGATGGTGACCTAAGCATGATATAGCCATGAGCGCTTCCTTATTTAATCTGAAGTCAAGACCTCTCCCTGTCATGGCAGACCAACTAGAATTTATTGACACTACTGTTTCACAGTTCTCTACCTTAATCTGGGCAAGAATATCTGGCGTAGTGGAGGCGATTGCTGCAGCCTTGTCAAAATAAATGTCCACAGACTCCAAGAATGAAGGATCACCTGCACAGTGTCAAAAGTGGTATTTAAATGCACATTTGGCATTTGAAAAGGGGACAGCATCTTTTCAAGCACTATGAGCTCCCCGCTCTCACATTTAATCAAATCTTAGAGTTTAGCAACCAACGGCCTATTCTACGTAGCAAATATGAGATGTATTCTTATGAGGATTTGCAGGTAAATATGGGCATTGGAAAACCGTGTAGATATACACTTCTAATGTCGTTAAGAATCAAGGATAGACACAAATATATTTATATTCTAGAACAGGTGAGGTACAGGACTTATGCTCGGTAACCCGGTCTGTAGAGGAAAGTCTTTTCAGGACAAAGAGCAGTTACTATGTATGTTTGACAAATTTCATTTGACGTTCAACTTCAAATCCAAAGTGTCATGTGACGTTTTCAAAAACACAAATGAATGTCAATTAACATCTACATTTTCTTCTAAAATGTCACCTCAATGTCACATGCCTAGCAATACATGTCATTTGAATCTCTAATGTGTCAATTTATGTGTGGTTTTTTTCTTCACAAGTCACACTACATGTCAAAAACTAAATTGTGCGTGTCAATTGATGTGCGTTTTCTTCTTTGTGCAAGTCTTTGCGCGTCAGATGTCAAAAACTTGCAAAAACTTTGTCAAAAATATACCATGAGAGCAGTCCGTACAACCCTGTTTCTCGCAGAAATTTAGAAAAGACTTTGCAAATACTGGGTCACTAGGGTCTCGGATCGATAGAACAATTCCAAGAACCCACTGACGTGCTTACAACACTTGCGTCAAAAATCCTTGAATTCTGTTACCTCAGAGGAAAGGTAAAACATTGGAAGCAGTAACACACAACATTTGGATAAATCACTAAATAATCGATGACAAAGTAGAATACAAGGGATCCTCAAGAGATAGACACGAAACTGAATATCAATGTCTGTCCAGTAGAACAATTTAAAAGTTACCATGTGTAACAATGGAGTGCTCAAGCGGTGTGGATACAGGAGCCGCAACAGCAGGGGCACTGGCAGTGGCTGATGCAGCAGCAATAGAAGAAGATCTTCCCTGCGCATTAACGACAGCTCTGGAGAAATGCCTGGGGGCTAACGAAGGGCCTCCAGCCAGGATTCGCATATGTGCAAGCGGCTTTGCCACGCAGGGGCCAACCCTCGCCATGCGCATCGCCATTGTCATGAAAGATTGTCGTCCTCAACGAAGTTTTATTCTGCAAATTGTGAACCTGTCGGTGAGATCCAACGCCAGGGAAGTACTGCTGCTTGGAAAACAGTTCTTCTAGATTTTTAGAATTCCATACAGTGGCAAACTACAAGTTGCTTGAGCGAGGAGGAGACGCATGTTACGTTGTCAGTGACAGCCTTTCGCAACATAGTTCGTACCCATGCGACTTCTCAGCAAGTAATAATGACATGATCTACATCCGCAATTACTCTGGAGAAATAAATTCACGTTTCCAGTAACTGAGCTGCTTTGCTCGCTACTCAAAAAGTCAGTACAAACGAATTTTCAGTCACGGCACCCAAGAGAAAGTTTTTAGTGACTAGCAGATTGACGGAGGAGACCATAGTAGTGAGCGAGGCGAATGCAAGGAGACTACCAAATCGCAGCCCCGCACTACCAATCAGCACACTTAAATAATAGTTAGTAGCTTACGGCACATTCGCTACAAACTCCTCAACAACCAGAGACAAAAGCTCGCGCGTTTAAATGCAACACACGAGCTGCACCTATGACTAAGAGCCTTCAGCAATTCACATTGGAAAATTTGCGAAACCAACGGTCACAAAGCAGGCGGGCCACGTAACACGCCTGCGAGATTCAGCAGGCGATTCACTGAAGCTCGGAAAAGAATGAGACGGAGACTACGAACTCACAGCCCCGTACAATCAGAACACTAAAATAATAAATAGCTTTCGACACATGCACTGCAAACTCGGAGACAGAAGCTCGTGCGTAAATACAAAACACGAGCAACTAAGAAAGCAACAATTCATACTACACGCCCACTGCGGAAATTTTGAGCCGACATTGGACGAATTGCTCTGACAGGCAGGCGGGCCAGATGGTACGCCTGCGAAATTAAGCCAGCAAATTACTGAAGCTCCATGAACAGAATGCGACGGACACTACGAACTCGCAGCACCGTACACAACAGCACGCTAATAAAAAAAAACATATACATCTCACTTCACATTCACTACAAAACCCCTCCACGATCACTACAGACAGAAGCTCGTCCGTATAAAATACATCATTACAGTCATCAATATAAGGGGCGTCCCTGACCACTCCGGACACGAGGGCCTGGGAAATGAATTGACGACTTCCAGGAATCCAAAAGAAATCCAAAGGAGACCTCACAGATGGAGAATCCGGTTGCCGCAGACGCTCTCCGTCTCCGTCTCCCTCTCCCTCTCCGTCAGCCTCGCCGTCCGCACTACTGTCTCCTTTCCCCGTCCTTCCACGTTCAGCCGAGACGCTACAAGAAGCCGGTGCAGGGCGGGCGAGGAGGGCGGGCTGAGTGTGGAGAAACATGGCTACGGGGCGGGGCATTTAGGGAGCGGCAGCGGTCACGGGATCAACGATGGTGGCGTAGTCGGGCGATTGGGCGTGGGAGAGGATGGGGTGTGATGCAGCGCAGCGAGGAAGCAGTGCAAGATTTAATTTGATCAAGGCAGGCAATCGCGTGCCGCTACTGCTGCTACTGCTGCTCCTGCTTCCGCTGTGGACATCGTAGCAAGCATGATACCGACGTCAGTCGCTCGCGCATTGACCTGGCATTCGCCTTCGCTTCTTGTGACTCCACTGTAACTTCCTTCCCCGTCGTCTCGTCGCCAAGCAAGCGCAAGCGCGCCCGCCGGTAGCATGCATGCATGCCTCTCGTTGCCGCACCACCTACCTACGCCGGCCGATGGATGAATGCGCCTTCGTCTGCTACCTGGACGATGGATGAATGTGCCTTCCTCTGTTACCTGCCACCGACGGACGGACGGACGGAGAGAGCCGGCCGCCACACTAAGTGTTATCTTTGGCCTAGCATTTATGTGTGATTAGGGCCACTTCACACACGAGCATGGAGTTGTGAGAGCCCAAAAGAAAATGTCCCAAGGCCATCCCAACACACCTCCAAAATCATGTTGTAGTGTGGTCACGGACCCTCGAGTGTAGTGTGAAGTCATATGTAACCGGGCCCTCAACCAAATGCTATTTCAATGAATTTGTATTCATGCGGGTCCTCACACATAATAAAATAGAATGAATCAACGGTTGTGAGCGTTCGGAGTGCCATGGTCTCCTGGTTTTCTATTAGGCCTACCTCCAAGAGGTGGTTTTTGAAAATAGTGCAAGTGACCATGAAACATGACCCATTCAATGCCATGTAGGAATCCATGTAGACATGACATCCATCTTGCATTCACATACTCCATTGGTCCCTATAGCGTAGTGTGAAGCGAACTTGGACCGGCTCCGTCTTATCCACCAATGAGACTGCTTGAAGTGTAATGGTCACGGGCTCTCAGTCTTGTGTGTGAAGTGGCCCTTAGTGTCACCGTTGTCTTCCTCAATACTACTTGTAAACCCCGGTGTGGTGTCACCAACACTAAATATAATGTTAGCCTGACATTATTTGGCATTCCTTGTAAATTACCCATCGTGTTTAGAGGAATATATGGAATATACTTCAAATCCGTAAAGATGAAACCGAAAGACGTCAACATGTAACCACTTGGACTTGGAAACACGAGGACCTCATCTCAACCGATTAAGGTAGATGGGCCTTAAGTGACTCGTTTTCATAATCAGACCCCTATATTTGATTGGTATGTGGTTCCGTGACGATTGAAGAACAAACATCATAAAGACACACGTTTAAAAGAGATGGGACTACGTCTTCAAGAACCAATAACTACTCTACACTCAATAGGGAACACAGTTGGGAGGACACGGGTATCCAATTACGAAACCACCAAACAAGCTATTCCAGTAACCATAACCAAATCAGGGAAAAAATCAATCTTCAATCTGGTTTTTGTAGATGTTTCATCGTAGATTTGCTAACGTAACACGCATTTTGTTGTGTGAATTGAACCGGTAGAAGTTGGTTGGAGAACATGAAAAACGAACCAACTAACACTTACATAAGCTTAACTTATGCTCAAAAATCTCGCTAACACTTGTTACGCAGGTCTATGGGGAGATGCACTAACCAACCTACTACACCACTGTTGATGATGACTCCTCGTGAATATCGCCCTTGGGATGGGCTTCACATGACATTTGGATGTTGTATTGTATGACACCACATAGAGTAGAGGCTCATAACCGATCACTTTAAGAGATTCTATGCCAATTTTGGAGGAGTATAAGGCGATGCATATTTTTTTTCCCATGTAGGAAGCTATGATCGGGGAGAACCGGCCGTTAGTTACAAATGAACCGGTCGAGTTTGAGAAATAACCGGTTGAATTTCAAGACTTCAGGAAAATTACCAATCATTTTAGAGGAATTTTATAGAATATATCCCAATTTAATAAAGGAAAACCGGAGGATGTCAACATGTAACCGGTAAGACTTGCAAACACTAGGATGTCAACTAAGTATGTCCAAAAATCTCCATGATCACTAGTAGGAAGATAGAAATAAGGAGAATTAGTACAATTTTTGAAGCTAAAAGTTGGTATGAACATACTACCAATGTCCAAGGTCTGTCATGACCGCTCATTTTAACCTCTTATTTCTCCTCATTTTTAGCACTCAAAACCAAGACATGTGTCATGGCACTATTGGGGTGCTCTCTCTCTCTCTCTCTCTCTCTCTATTTCTTGAAATGCAGAGAGAAGTTACCCCTAAGATTGCCCGTAAAGGACTGCCCATACTAAAAATATCCATATGGGCTGCCCGATGTGGCATAAATTTACAGTATAAAAGGAAGGCCTCTGATAGCCGGTCTCATCAGAACAGAAAGGAGCCGAGTCTGTCAGTACAGTGAGTCAGATGCCTTGAGGTTAGAACCAGGAGGTGTGTCGTGGCTATCTCCAGTTCACTGTTTGAGAAGGAATGGGTCTCTGAGGGTGATTGAAACATAGGGAGGTAAAGCTGTTGTAACAGTTTTACTTAGTTTCATAGAATACTGGGATTCGGAGCCATTAGCGTGATTCAGATACACTGTTACTGAGATCTCACATACTATTGAGAAGCAATAGAGTGTAGTTTCTTGAAAGTTCTGTTCTCCTGAATAAAGAGAGGTTTAGCTTTCTGTAAGGAGCAGAGAATTACAGTGATCATTGCTGCTGCAAGGATGAGCAAGAATAAATCCTCGAAGGATGACTATAAGGTTTTATCCCATAGTTACAAGAATTATATTCTTGAAAAAATACTACACAGGAATTCATGATATATATGTGAGATTATTCATATCTTATTCTAATATATGTTAATCTTTCTCATTCAAGATTTATAAAGAGAGTTTAATTTTCTTATTCTACCTTTTTCCAAGGAATTGGTACAACCTTGTTGACATCGATAACAAGTAAGAAGGTCCGTTTACACCTATTGTACGCTCTACTAACTTACTTTTTGGTAATTGTGGGGAGCATGGGCACAGGTGAGGACCTCTTCTACAAGTGTTGTGCACACTCCGAAGAAAAGTCCATTCATAGTTCTTCCACAAGAAACTGTTTCTTGAAATTTGGATCAACGACTATGATACTATCTTTCTTGATGAAATAACTTCATACTCTCTATATTTTTGATTAAAATAATACCCGCTATATGGGTAATATGAAAATATTGTGTTACTATTACAGTGCAGTGATATTTTGAAAATAACTCCTGCTTGTAATCAGTCACAAATTTACCTGTGATAAGCAATTAAAAGGGATTTCGATCACACATACTTAGTACTACTAGAAATACAATCTGTGACTTAGACCAGATGGAATGTGGTTAGGAGGATATGACTGAGAATCAATACCCATAAACTCTCCGATGATAATTACTGAAGGATACCTCTTCGGATTATATTACTGGAGCTGATATCTGTAACTATGCATTTTCATCTGTAGCTTAAGTTCAGTAATTTGAATAAAATCCCTCTCAAAGATAAATTTCTCCTGTTAAATGAGAATGGTGAGTAGTATGAATAGTCCTATGACTGAAAGAAAGTTTTGCTTGATAAGAAAAGCTCAGAAGAATATAGAAGGGCTTAATCCCGTGAAATTGGTACCTATACATATATTTTTAAATAAGTATCAATGCTGAAATTTCGACTAAGTACTGTTTTAGTCATAAGAGGATCAGATGGGTTGTAAGAAGACCATGAGGTATATACAATCTGTGTTGATTCGGGATACTTGATGTTTAAGAACACTACAGGACACTTACTGAATTGAAAAATCAATTAAGAAGAAGTCTTATTCAGGTGTACGAATGATCATCTGTTACTAAAGGGTACATATAGACCCGTAGTAGTAAAAAGTGTTGTATCAAGTTGGTGTATATCTGGAGAGCTCTAGATACTTATTGCTACTCTTATACTTTTATGATATTCTGTAGAAGTGTGAGATAAACATCTATAAATCTACCCTGAGGATTGTAATATTTAACTTCTGAGTAAAGAGGGTTAGATGATGATATTTTGAGCTTACAGTGTACCATTAAGTTACATAAGCTCTTGAAGTATTCCCATATCTCTCATGCATAATGAGTGACTGGAATTGTTTCAATTGAAACATATGAATCTGTTTGTTAAATATCGGATTCTATGGATCATTGCAGATATTGAGCGTAATAAGGATTATTTCTTTTACTGATTTAAGCTGCTTACTAATGGAGTGTATAACAGACAAAGTACCATTATAAGCTAAGCTCTTATGGTAATATACCTAGTGGGTTGTCTCAAGTCGTGATCTACAGAGACAGAAATGATAAAGAGGAATGACCAATAAAGCTGCAAACATTTAGTTCTGAAATATGGTCCATTGAGGTATTTCAGAAGAATTTAGTTAACCAGATGAGAATAAGGGTGAAAACAGGACCCTTCAAGGTTCCAGTAAACTCGAATTAGTTGCTGGATACATTTACTTATTCATACAAGAAACATTTATACAGACTTTTTTTCTCTATACAAGTACAGGAAAACAGAAATGCATATTATATTGTATTATACCGAGGGATTATCGAGACCCTATTCCAACAGGGATGTATGTTGTCATTACATTACATTACATAACATTACTTAACTCTACAAGAAGGTAACACTACCTTAACTTGACTAGAGTATAATCAAGACAAGATTTAACAGCTCTCTTTAACAAAATCCACATGCATGGTTTCATCCATCTCAGGTGTTCATCCGTCTTGATTTCATCCACAAATGGTTATGTTCGGTAACTGTCTTGAGAGCAAGGGTGGCCTAATCATTACAGATCACTCCTCCAAGAGTCAACAAAAGGGTTATCGTAACTCGTCATAATTTTACATTCTAAGAGTTGTGACATTATAATCCATAATGCTTTAGATTTTGTCCATGAACCAATCGGTTATGATTGATAACCAGTTCAAGTCTATGGATGATTGGTCGCTCCCATAGCTTGTCATCCACTCTCCTCTCATTGGTTATCTAATCCATATTCCGTAGTTCAAGAAAATCAAAGGCGTTGTGTAAAGAGACAAGTTGGGATACCCTCTATCATTTTTTTGTTATTACCAAAACGTTTTATTACGTTTCATCGACAAAACCTTAGAGTACATGTGTTATTCCTGCCATTGGCCTTAAGGTGAACTAGGAGGACACCCAATGAAAAAATATGTTACATAAGGCGTTGTCCTTAGTAAACATAAAATAATTATTTGATATTTTACTTCATGACTTGATTATGATGAGTAGATGAGAGATTTTGTGACTTCATCATTTTTTTGGTTGAGGATGGCATGATGGGCAATTTAAGGTGAACAAGCTCATATTCACACCACTAACAATGATCACTACCGTTTCCTTTTCTTTGTATGCAGGAAGAGGTTCCACATGTGCAAGCACATGTAATTAGTTATGATGATGTAATTGCATGCCATGCATTATTTAGTCATGTGAACCCAAGTTGTGCACAAGGTAGTTCCCCTCGCCACACTCACTTGTGCTCAAGCTTATCACTTGGCATCTTCCGATCTTGTTGTCATAATAATGTTGAGTTCACGTAATAATAGCGATATGATGTGCTAACAATATCATACAATTGATTATACGGTCTATTGGGTGAGTAGTATGTGTTGACCTTTGGGTGGTCGAGAAAATCAAAAATCAAAAAATCAAATTGATTGGCTCAACCATCCACTTTGCACTAGGCCACATGACAAAATAGATTTCAACCCACTTCATTTGACATCCTTTGAAGTCAATCATGGTGCATAACATCATCCAGTCAAGGCGTTGATCACATCAGCCAGTTCTTACACCATCTATCGACATCTCCGACTGTAATAATCTGAAAAGTGGTGGGTCAGCATCTATTTCTCAACACAATCCCCAACAATTTCATGGTCGGAACCAGACGGAAATTTTGGTGTGATCCGGGCATGAGTTTGTACGTTGGGTGGGGCTATGAATGAGCCATATTATATTCAAGATCATACTTTGTTTAATCTCACAACATAACATTACATGGGTATATTCAAGCTATAAAACTCAGGTGAAGCAATGTATAAATATTATTAAAATGGAACGGCTGATAGCAACTGAATAATGGTATGTTGTAAAGTTACTCTTTGGACCCCGTTTTCCATTCTCAACCAACACGATTGTTTCGTGACAAAGTTTCTTTGATCATGGACTCTCTTCAAGTTTTGCAGCATCTCGCAAGAACCTTCATCACTCTCGCTAAGCATGCACCCTAGGGTTTAGGGTTTAGGGTTCAAACTTGACTGTGCTCTCACTTAAATTTGTCAACGAGAGGAACAGATTCAAAGGTCCAAGCTCTTGAACACCTCTCAAGAATCTCAAGTCATCAACTCGGAGGTCTAATTTTGGACACAAATTTCTCACTTTGTTTATGCAATGGGAGGCTGACGAGATTTGGGGGTGCATGTGTAAGAAGTGGATGATACATAGAGCTCACAATACATTATCCCTAACTTAATTTAGCTCATGCCATTAAGCAAGGAATCATCAATAGCGTTTACCACTATACAATACAGTAATCTCCCGTTTAAGTATGCACACATTTAAGTACGCAATTTTTTGGACAAAACTCATGGTTCAAATTTTATTGTTCGAACATGTCATGTAGAGAGTCATTTGTCACGAATGCATGAATTTTTTACACTCAACATTCAATGTCACCTTGTTAACGTTTCACTGAAACATCTCAAATGATCGTCGTTGTTCATCATACATCTATCCAACTTCTGTTTGAACGTCGGAGCAAAGCAATTGGCTGTTGATGTCGAGGACAAGGATGTGTAGAGCTTCAAAACCCTTGAAGTGAGTAGCACTTTCATATTCAACAAATGTCTCCATGGGCTGGATTTCGTCATCGATAGGTGGTTCTTCTTCAATTTGCATTGTTTCCACAACTTCTTCAACGTCCTCCAGCACAACAACACAATATTATTTGTTGTTTGCATCATTGATATTTAACAAACTGCTAATTTCTTTTGGTTTGATGAAGATCTACAAAGTACGCACCTACCAACTAAGTGCGTACCAATGGCCCCGATTCAAAGTGTGTACTTAAGTTGGTATGCCTCATATTATATGCAAATCAGCTCTTCATTCATGCTTCTTGCTTCTTCGGGAAGATGAAAGTATATATTTATCTATCTATAGTGTATATACATCACGTTTGTGTAATCCAATTAGTCAAAGACAATCGATACCTTTAAGAGGGTACTTTTTAAAGGGACTCTCATTGTTATTCAAATATAGATATAAGTTGACTTAAACGACTTGGGGTCATCGGCTTAACTCGTATTTAAGTAAATCTAGAGATACATCCAAAATCTAGACTTCATGATTAACTCGCTTATATTTACAAATTCATCGATATGTTTTCAATTGACTTGATTTTTATGGGAGATATGTGAACCCTCAATGATTTTTTGAATGTTAAGATACTAAATTATGATGGGATTATTTGTAATTCCATTTTTTTATATTATAAATTATAATAATGTAATCAAGATTCAAAAGAAATGTTAAAATATAATCATATTCATCTCCATATGTCCTATTTGAGGTCCTACCGCACAATCCTATCATAAGATCTTAGAATATAATTGTAGATATTGTAAATATGCACTGGGACTAAATTTAGTTTTATGTAATTTCAATTTATGTTTATAGAGAGATAATGCCAACCTTATGTTACTTTGGATCATAACATGCAAACTTATATGTAAACCTTAAGAGTCTAAGATGAGTTTTACGGAGGATGGTTATGGAACATGGGTTACTACCTCTTTGTTGGAGATGGTCCAAATTGTGTAGTCATTGTAGCTCAACCATGCCTGGAGGAAAGTAGATTTATGTATGTTGCTATAATAGTGTCTTTACGTATAATGAAAATTTTCTCCATTAGTGTGGTTCCATCGTTTACATGCTTTTGGCTTCTTGGGCTCTTAGGACAAATTTGCAATGTGCCTTCAAGTGTCGTGTAAAGACATTCACAACATGGATCTTAACCAAATGTTATTTCATTACCATCTTGCGCATGACATTGGCCCTTCTATACAATAAATTTCAATATATTAAAAGGAAGTTGTGAGATTTTGGAGTGTCATGGACCCACCTCTTTGAGGTGAAATTAACTCCAAATAAAGTAGACCAAGAAGCAATATCCATTTCATGCCACGTAGGGCTCTGTGTAGGTTTTTTATCCATTCAAACTTCCTTGGTCTTTAGGCCATCATGCTCTAGTATAAAATGCCCTTTACTTATTTAATTGTTGATGCTTATGTGAGTCTCATATGTTGTTACAGACAGTTTGAGTGACTTACATTACAGGCAATAGTGGAGGTCATATTTAGACATGTCTTGCAAACTAGAGAAAGATTGCGCTCACCCTTTGAATTTGAGTTATTTTGGTTCTAAATACGACAAATGTAGGAACTGACTCCCATGTATCTTGAATCAAAAGATTCGCATCTTCAAATGAATGTGTTGATGGTATGAATGGAGGTTTTTCCCGGAGCAAGCATGAATAAAGAGACTCTTTATCCACAAGTTATTGCCCCCTTTCGAGAGTGGGCTCTATTCAAAGGGACCAAGGAAACTACATGACATGCTAGTTCATGCAAGTTCGTGGGGGTGGGTGTTAATTAGGGGGATCTCAATGTGCTTGGACCTAACCTTGGGGCTAAGTGAACTAGTTAGTGGGTGTCGTGGTGTATTGAAACATAAACATGGGTTTGAAGCCCCAAGAGGCCACGGAATCAATGAGTGATGCAAGAAAATAGTGTCCCTTGACTAAGCTAGGTATGCGGTGCCAACCAACCACTTTCGCAATTTTCGGGGTTTATCATGCTCCATGCAGGAGACCCGTGGGTTGGAGAGGTTTGACGTGTGGTGTCCACGGGGGGGGGGGGGAGGAGGAGGTTTTAGTTGGCCATCTACAAAGAATATTTATGTTGAGAACAAGTGTGGACATGGAGAAGATGGCCATGTCTGAAAATATGTTTTTGCATTACGCAAATTTTAAGTATGGGAGTTTTTTAATTGGTATGTGAGTTGTGTGGTGGTGGGAGAGTGAATGCCTCTCTCAATGTGCTTATATTACACATAAATCATGGTCAAGTATGAAGAAGAGATGCAAGTATGGAGAGGGAAAATTAACGTCATATAACTTCATGTTTTGCATGTTAATATTTTGCACCATTTATATTGTTTGCTCACTAGTGTTTTTGTTGATTGTTACAATTGAATTTCTAGTTTTCCATGTTCATTTCTTGAGTGCACAAGCTCTGGCAATGTTCGAGTATCATGACTAAGTTATGAGTTTTGGATATTTTTAAAGATTTGTAACATCCTACATAAAAATTAACCCATTACCCACCCTCTTCCAAAAGGAAGCTTACACGTACCTAGGCGTTAAATTTGTCCCCTTCTCAAGTGGACACTTGAAAAACAAATCACCATTGATAAAATAAAGAAACAAAGTGCATTATTATTAGATTTCTCCACCTTTGCCCAATAGAAAATCAAAGTTCTTAACATTTTAATATGTTAATGGTGTTGAATATGCTCTTTACACAACTCCATTTTCAGTACATGACATTTAAAAATAAGTGTTGAACTATACCTGCTGAACTATATGCCCTATTACTCGCAGCCCAACACACTAAATCTCTCCCACATGACATCTTTAATATATTTCACTTGTAGCCTTAATAACATACACCTTCCACACAAACATATCAATCATCCTAGATGACAATGTAACCACCATGACAAACTCTTAATTGCTACCATTTTTGCACATATTCAAAAGGCATGCCAGCAAGTAGTGGTTTATAAAGTTTATGCCCATACCAACACCTTTGGTAATAATGAGGCATACAAAGTTACTAAACATAGTGAGAACATAGTTCCACTATAGTCATTATTTCGCACAACCCATTTCACCTTATTGGGCACCACATCCTATACTGGCCCCATACCAACCAACCAATAATCCCACTTCTTGTCAAAGTGACATTTCAATTTGCAACCTTAAAAGATATCTATAAAAAAATAACACCTTAGCTCTACTTATCGCCCGCCATTGCTAACTACTCCTATGTTGACAAATGAATCACCAATTAGGATATTGTCCACCCGCTAATGATCAATTTTTTTGGGGTCTTTAAGACAACAACATATGCTTAAATCACCCAAGCACTCAAATTTAGACATGTTAGATACATGGGCAACTTTCCCAATAAACGTTTTTTTGAACCCAATCTATCTCCCCTTTGCAACCTACGCATACTAAAACAAATTGACAAAATGTCTACACCCACTCTCATGTTGTACCAACAAACACATTATTAGACACAACAAAGCCACTCATGCCTTGGCACTCACTCTTTTATCCACCCTACCACAAAGCATTTCACACTAGTTAACATTGGTATTAAAGACAACAAACCCATGGCCAACACACTGCCAGCATGGCTACTCTCATGTTACCAACCCCATGTGTATATGCCTTACTCATATGTGCCCATCTATCCTATGCATCAAAGGTATACCCCCTTCCAATACGCCACCATTCTCTCCATGCCATGTTCTTCAAGTCCACATTATTGAATTCATATATTGTAATGACAATGTCTTGGACATTGCCACCACCCATAGATGAGAAAATTATGAATGTATTATCACACATCTTTAAATGATTTTAAAACGAGCACAATCATTTTGGGACCAAGGCTTCTGATTGTAGGGACACAGTCGTATTTCGTGACCATTTTAGGACCATTTCCATGTTGAGGTGCTCGCATCATTAGAAAGGTGATTGCTTATAGTCTAACATAATCAATTAAAAATCATTTCCCCTTGTTCCCTGGCTTCCCTCTTCATATTCCTTCATGTGCTCTTCCTTCTTGTTCTCATCCTTCCCTATATACACTTCTCTTCCTCTCTCTAATTTCTTTCCTAACTTGAGCATTTCCTGGGTCTTCCCTTGTTCTCGTAAACATTGGGTTTATTTAATCCCTCATAAGTTTCAAAACGATGACTATGTAAGCTTATGCCAAGAAAATTAGCAACAGCATGCAAGAAGCAATAAATATATCAAAGGAACAAAGAACATGATACTATAACTTAACACGTTGACGATATCCCATGCATCATTCAGTTTTGTTCAACAGTCACGATTGCACAATACATATGCACATGACCTAATAACCCCCTACCCCAATTCTTCTAAGTTAGCCTTGTCTCTAGCTTCCACACCGTCTCATTGGTTGCTACTATTCAATGTCGAACTATTTATCGGGCTTCCCAAACTTGATCTCGAGGCCCACAAATTGAAGTCCTCCATCACGGTTGCCTAACGTTTATACCGATTCCCTTGCTTTGTAACATGCATAGATTCTATTTCATGGGACTCGGAGATTCCGGGATGTATGTGGAGAATTTAGGGTATAGAAGCTTCGAACTAGCGGTCAAGAAGTGGTGAGATTTGGAGCTAAGCTCATGGTTCGGATAGACATGTTCAATTGACTCAACTAAAGCAACGACTCCCAAAGCCGCCCCTTTAAATCTCAACCTCTAGATTTATAAGGCCTTAATTATGAACTCCAAGAGCATGTTGGAATATTTTGGGGGATGAAAACTTAGCGTCCAAAGTAAAAGGGTTCGTTCACTCAAGCGTTGTGGCCAATCCTAGGCAACCGTCGATGGAGTCCCCCCCCCCCCCCTCTTTTCTCAAGGTATGTGGGCATTATGAAGTCACTTTTCTTAATTGGATGTCTATACTTGAATGGTATATGGTAAGGCTTGTGGTCGATAGTAGCCACTCAAAAAACATATGGTACAATGATATTGAATTATGTGTGTATAACATAGTTAATCATTTTACATTCATTAGTGAATACAATCGGTAGAGCCTATGTGAACTTCTAAAAGACGTCGAACCTTTGTTACGGATTCTCATTTTTTACGTCTATGTTTGACACCCATATTTGAAATGACAATCCTTGTACCAATTCAATGGGTCTTGAATGAGTGTGGAATATTAAGTGGTCGTAACAAGGTAATGTATACTTAGATGACAAACTATGAAAGCATGCATTTGCATTCGTTCAATGAGAATAGCATGTCCACTAGTCCCCTCTTGTCCCCATCACCACAATAATCATGCTAATGTGACATGGTTTAACTTCAAAACACTTTTGGAAGTTGGTTTGGATCCCTCCCATGCATACAATATTTTGAAACCCTACAAATGTGCATATAGATTGTGATGCAACTCTTTGATAGAATGAAAAGTTGTTGTCTTGCAAGGTTTTGCTTTGAATATGAAGAGCTTACGATGTAATTTGAAAGGATTTTGGATGAACGTTTCATATCATTGAATTTAAAGAGACACAAGACAATTGATATGAGCATGTAAAAAGCGTTAAGAGGTTAACCAAGGGCAAAGCAATCAATTTGGGGTTAAAGTGAAGCAATTGCACTGGAGTTGAGTGGACTAACGTCAAGTTTGGTTGCTTAGGGCAAGGCAATCACATTCAAAGTCAAACAATTAACACAATCACGTTTTGCCCACGATGATGGCGAGCACATATCGCATGGAAGCAAACACAAAGTGCATGAAAGTGAAATTCATTTAGCAACTTTCAATCATAGATGTCATCCATCCTATCACCGTTGGGGTGGTTTAAACCCAAGGCCTTAACCCATGAATGTTCGAGCCTTCACATTCCATTTTCAGGCACCTCCAACATCAATGTTGAAATTTAATGTTATGTAGCAAAATATGTTCTATTTATTTCGAAACTGACTATACAGGTGTGAACTAGACTACCCTATATGCACTTTATGAAAATTTCAAGTCAATTGGACCACATTCTCTAGGTCAAAGTGACATATGAACAACGCCTTCATATGGGGGCAGTTAGAGAAAATTATGAATTTTTATTTTTATTTTGTTTCATGACCAACTTTGCCATAATATGTTATGAAATGAATGAAGTTGATTTTAAAGTCCAAGAAGCCGAAAATGCTAATGGGACTGAAAGTACATCAAGATGGTTTCAAACCAGTCAATTCTCTATAGTGGTGGAGTGCAATAGCCTCCGTGAGATAGAGGCTCGTGCTAACTTGTTGGTCTAATTAAAAGAAAAGACTTGAGGTTCCCTCACGGGTAGATCACTCCATTGTCAAGTTGAACACCACGTGCGACCAAAAAAAAATCTTCTTTTGGTAAGTTGCACCACCAAAATGGATCAAAATTTTATCAATTTTTTTTCATGAGTAGATATACACAGTACCTATGACATAGTTAAAAGTGGTAACTAAATTTGATGATTTTTTTTTCATAAAACATACCGTTTCTAACTAGAATGACACATAATTGAACTAAAAAAATTACTAAAAAAAATAAAGATGACTACAAATTTCAAAAAAATATACAAAAGATACTATCAATGGTTATGTATATGTAGAAAAAATATCATAAATTTTAAAGTTATATATGGCATGTAATATAGGGGTAGCAAACTTTGTCCGCACGTGGTGTCAACTTGACAATGAAGTGACCTCCCCGTGGGTTCCCTGGAACTATGATCTCCAATAGTGATGGAAACTTATCTCTAATGGGGTTGTATAGGGGACATTCCAACACAAAATGTGCCTCATTTTCAATTGCATTATAGGAGCAAAAGTGGCATAGTCTGGTATCCCTAGAGATAGGGATACTCGTCCATAGTCCAATTTCAATGGCAAGTCTATGGTTCAAATGACGAACAAGTTATGTGGATGACGAATGAGCTACTCCCAAAAATTTGGGCTTTTTGAGCAGATTTAGATGAAGTCCATCAACCTCGAAGATGGAGGGACCACATGAGGTCATTTTGGGAGATTTTCCCTTTTTCATGGAGCAAACAACATGTGCACTAAGTTTTTCCCAAATCCATCCAATCAGGTTGTGCACAACCCTCACCTTGTGATAACGAAAAGAAAAAGAAAAAGAAAAAGAAAAACCATCCAAATGGGCACTATATGTGAAAGGTATTGGCTCCTAGACTTGGCTCCTGCATTTGAGCAACATGTGGAACCGCCTCCCCAAAAAAACAATGCCAACCTATCAAAAAATCCTACATGCTTGGAGTATGAGGGTTTTATATGATAATTTGGCCCACATGATAGTGGGCACCACCTTACACTAGTAGATATCTTTCCATCCACATCGATAGCCACTTAGTGGGTCGCGAGCCCAGTAGAATATTAGGTGGCGACCTGTTTCAAGTTGCTTGAGAATTTAAGGGTTAACCTAGATCTCATGGGAACTTTGAAGTTAAGGTGTCTAAGCCCGGAATACTACTATGATGGGTGACCTTCCTAGCACTTGATTTCTAGTGCACCAAACCATATATGGTCCCCCTTGAACAAGATATTTTCAACCAATCGTGTGGGAACCTAGGGCGTTACCCTTGGGGAAGATAGATGTTGGCCAGCTTATTCATCCTTATTCAAGGTGTTCACCTTCAAAAGAAGCCAATAGTCATTAGGACCCCTCCAAATCTCATAATGCCCGTTTCATAATTATGTATAAACCTAGACCAACTCGAATGAAGCAACACCATAATTCACGCTAGTGGGACCATTAAGTCATCTTTATGTCATTCTTTCTTTCTTTCCTACAACCGCCATCCTTTAACTTAGCTTAGTAAGGTAATGATTTAAAAAAACAAAGTTTACAACATGTGTCAACCTCAAAGTTACTTGATGTCCAAGTGGCAATCAAAATCAAGTATGGGGATGGGTATGGGATACAAGAAGTACGTGATTTATATGGTATGCACATCCCTTGAAACTAGCACATGAAAGTTACATGTTCTCCACTCTAGATCACCTATGTTGAACCATGTGACACCTATCATATGACATAGGGTTATCTATGATCTAGCATAACACTCCTATGCAAAAGCACTTGCCACCCTTTTGCCTCAACACGGATAGATTTCATCCTATTCATCACCACAAACTCATCCAAACCACAAGGTCTTCTTTCCAAGTCTTTCCCAATGAAAAAACCCTAGCAACACCATGCCGCACCAATCGCAAGTGGTATCCATAACCACCCGCTTTCAACTTCTTCTCTCGAAACCCTTAATTGTGGTTCCCTCTCTCTCCCCTACACTTTGTGTTGCAAAAAAAGTGTTATATTGTGGATGTAGTATTGTAGTTCCATAGCTTTGTAGAAGATTACTAAATGGGAAATATACCGTAGAGGGCTCTCTACTCCAACATAAAATAGTTATTTTACCCTAAAAAATTGTCAGGTGTCATGTTCACATTCATCACAACCCACTTGTATCCCACATGGAAACTACATTCGGATAACATGCAAAGATGAAATAGGGAGTCCTCCACAATAGTGGACACCATGATAGGATGTTAGAATACCAAGGATGTTGTATTTCCATTCACAAAGGTTGTTGATGAAGTTGTTTGTTTGTCTCTTGCAACCACAAGTTCAAATATTCAAAGAGAGACACAATGCCAGCCCCCTCGGGTTGGCGTGAACAAGGGACGCTTAATCTTGATCATAGTCGCGAGTTCATGTGGTTACCTATCCAGTAAACTCAACGCATATCAAGAAAATAGAAAATAGAAAACACAACATGTAAAGAAATTGGATTGGGCTGTCATTTAGATTTCATTAGAGGAAGATCACACAATTGAGTCAAAAGTGGGTTGCCAATTCTTATGTTGTTGTTTGTTCTTTACCACAAATCGACTAGTTTCTCCTTCCTTTGTCTATATGATTAGTGATTGTGATGAATTTAAGATTTGGATCTTAAAGGCTAGTTTCTAAGGCAAATTGTGATTTTTGTTTGTATTGGTGGAAAATAATGATTTTTTTTGGGATGGTAAAGGGAGATACAAAAAACCCACTCCCAACAAATGCCACTTGGAGTTGCATTTTATGAGAATAATAGACCCGTGTGGGAGCAAAAGGTATTCTCTGGGGTTCTTTTTTTTGTGAAGAGATTATTTGGAACCATTGGACTATGTAATTTGAAAGTTGTAGGTTCTTAAGTGGGGTTTAATTTCATTATGAGATATAGTGCTTTTTCTAAATCTTTATTGTATAATTCATACAAATTTATCTCTAACATACTTTAAAAATTTAAACATGCATGTGTGTTATGAGTATCAGCCAACAACTACTTTAGCCCTTTGCAATTATAAGAGGACTACAAATATTGAAACTACAAATGCAATCAAAGGGCTTGAAAATTCAACAAACTACATACTACAAAACACAAGGATATTGACTTTATCCTATGACATGGTCCTAAGAAGTTTGTGTAATCTCTCACCTATATTAATTTATTTAAAAAAATAATATTAGTATCATTTGATTGTAATACAAGTGTTTTAGTTAATATATGGGTTATGGTTCCAAGTTACACTGACCATTACTTAGAAGTCAATTGTTGCTATGTGGGGTAGGGAGTCCACAATGGATAATGCCCACCTTTTTATTGTGTGGCATGTTTGCAAGGCTTGTGCTTGAGCATTGTAGATATGGTTAATATCTTTGAGGATATGTGGAGTAAAGTGATTTGTTATTGAAGGTTTGCTACCTAGTGAACATGTCACTCTGTTGCAAGCTGAGAGGCAACAACCAACACCCCCATTTACTGTATTTATTTTTTACTAAGCGTTCTTGTTGCCACCACTACAAATCTAATCATTGCCATAGTAAGGAAGGGTTCACCAAGGGGGTATTGATATTATGGAACATCTAAATCAACATTCAATTGATGTTTGTGAGGTAAATGTTGTTGGATTTACAAAAAAATCAAGTACATGTACATTGTTGTTTTTTTGAATGGTTACAAACAATGTGAATTAGTGGAGGTTCATTGAATAAGTTAATAGCATCTTATGCACTTGTGTGATTGCACCATCTCCAAGCCATGTAGACATGTATTATATGAATATGTTAATTGAATCGATCATCATGATGCAATGTACATGTACAACATTTATGTAGAATAACCAATGATAAATGCATGTGGGAAGTTTAGCTTGCATTTGATTTATAGGAGATTTACTTTTATGTCAAGCATGGTGTTGTAGGGTGTAGATGTTCTTTGTTGCTTTTGCAGTGTAATCATCTACTCCATTCTTGTAGTTTGATGCAAAAATCCTACGTTGACGTTCCTCATGCGAGATTTTTTGTATCCTAGGATATCTTTCTTGAACAAGGGATTTGTTGTGTGCTCTGTAGAAACAAACTTTTCTTGGCCCTTGGGAAACTTTATTTGTGTGGTTCTAAGAATATCACTTGTTGGAAGACATCCCTTGTCCAAGGGCTCTTATTTTTATCATGATTGAAATCCAACCAAATAATTGTTGACTTTATATCTACATGTTTAGCTACCCACAACTAACATGCCTCAAATCTTAATAAATGCAGGCTTGAGTACTTCCAATCTTGCCCACCCACACAAGCGACTTCATAAAAGGTCTTTGTGGTACTCTCACCTTCCTCACGTGTCTATCATTTTCAAGGCACTTGGTGGTTATAGCTCTTGGCTTGTAGAATATGTGTTTCTACCTCTCGGTTTGTGTGAGAGTTGTTTGTGGCAGTTGATTTTTGCTTTGAGAGTTTTTGGTTTGTGATTTAAGTAGTTTTAGTCCTTCCTTTGCAGTCTTGGAGCTTTTGTATTTAATGATCTCTCTTGATTTACTAGCTTAGAACCATTCTTGAATCCCTCATGGTCTCCTAGTTTTGCACCATCATCATCATTTATTTTTGTTTATTTCTCATCTCTCTTGGATCTCTCTTAAAATTTAGATCCAACTCTTACTTTCTTCATTTTGAATTAATACTAGAACTCTCTAAGTCTCCTAACTTTGAAGCATTATTGGATCTCTAATGATTTTTTTATTTGAAAAAAAACTCACTCTTGCATCTTTTTAAGTATTCAATCTCTTTCTTAGTTTCATCACTTTGGAATATTATTGGATCTCTTTTAGTTTCCTTACTTTGGAGCGTTATTGGATCCCTCTTACTTTCTTATTTGTAAATCAATATTGGCTCTATTTTGATCTTTCAACTCTCTATTTGATATAACTTACTCATAGAACAAAACATAACAAAAACAAGACAAAAAGAAAAAGAAAAACACATATGAATTAATTTTTCCATCAACACTACTCAAAGTAGTGTTGACGGATTTGTGTTGGTTGTTTGTATTCTTTTGATACCCTATAATCTATAGTTGAAGATTACACACACTAAGTTAGGGTATCAATTGAAAACATATATCACAGTTGATACCATGTTTATAATGTGGATGTAGATATGGGTACAAGTTACTCTAATGGTCATGGCATTTACCATCACACACGCTATTGGTTGATACCCTAACCCTTGAGATTAAATCTAATATAATATCCTAAAAAATGTAAAAGAAATATGCATGAATTGCCTAAGTGTTAATGTCATTACCCTAACTTAGAAATCATCCACTCAGTAGTCAAATCGAGGAAAAATATTGAACATACTCCATCAAAAAAAATTGTAGAAGAAAAAAAAACTCTAAAATATGGATTAAAGTCTTGAATACTATGTTTTTCATATGGCAAAAGGATAGACGTAAATTAATAATATAAACTATAAATGTTGTAATTCACAATAAATATTCAGAGTATCTAAAAATGGAAATTATAAACCCTAAAACTTGTCATGTGTTCAAATTGTATTTGCAAAAAGCAATTAACAAACAATGGTTACATATGCTAGGGTTAGATTGAAATCAAAGCTAATGGTGTCTAATATGTGTAGTGTGTTGGGGTTCCATAAATAACATATTAAGACTAACAATTTGTTGACTTCGTATTTTATGTTCGATTAATGCACTACAAAACAAAACATTTAAATTTAGAGCAATATATGTATGAAGACCAAATTAATGTCGATGAAATTCAAATAACCATATTTCTTTAAAACCCTAAAATCTAAGCAAGCTCTACTACCCATAAAGATTACAAGTCATGCTATCATGTTTGTAGGATGTGACAAATATGAGTAAATAAATGAAAGAGGGTTTCGATGTTGTCATCGGCATGAATTACGGGGTTGCTTTAAATGTATTTATAATTTTGAAATGAACGTTACGATAATCCAAGTATTTTAGCTTTAAAATATTGTAGGTCACATGTAAAGAGAAATTTGTATGAACTTATGTCTGTGACCTGTAAATGCAATCCTAAACATTTTGACCTCGAGCTTGTTTTTTCATTATGATATGTGGAATTCGTGTAATATACAAATAGTTGGTTGTAAAAAACAAGTTGTTATTATTGTTATTATGATTTGAGGAGGGTGATAAGCATTGATAGTATCACAATCTTTGTTTGCATAGAATATTCTAATCTAGTATTATAAATACATAGATAGGCTCATTTATTGGCAAAGAGAAATTTTTAATTAATATGGAATACAATGCCAAATTATGGATTTAGCACCTAATAATATTAGGTTAGGATATCAACATTCCACTTAATAGTATAATAGAGAGCAATTGTGTTATGAAGCTTAGGTTAGGGTATGAAGCTTTGGTTTAATGGTTAAGATATCCATTGTAACAATTGCTCTTGGTTGATATCCTAACCAAGGCATTCAAATTCACTTGACTAGTGGAATGTGAGCCCACAATTTCATGTAACAATCCTCCACATGATATTATTTATTTATTTAGATTTAAGTGTTTGGATTGCCAAAATAAATATGATAATTTTATCAAAGAAAATATGTGTCCAATTCTCAACAACAAGAAAGATACAAGAATAAAAAAAATAAAAAAATTGTAGATATGAGAAAACTAGCAAGCGAGGTGGATTGTCGATAAAATAAATAAATAAGTTCTATAAGTCAACAAACAATGTTAATTGATTGCTAATGTTAATGTTATTAAGAAGGATCTAGAGCCACATCATGCACAACCTTTATACCACTCCACCTCAACAATTTCTTGAAACAACAATCCAAAATCATTCATGTGCACGTGTTTTTCTCTTTTCTTTGAAATCGGTGAAGAAGAGACAAGGATTGGCCCTACATGCCAACTTGCAGCCCACCCTCTGAAACGAGCTTCATCCCACCCACCTGACAAACTTGTCTGGAATTTGTTACCGGATGAGCTTACATAAAGGTTGCGAATCCCCAGCCACATTTCATGTCATTATGCCAAATTTGTAATGACACTTCTTATTGAAGAATCCACAAGTATTGGTATGAATGATTAAGAATTGAATGAAATCTATGCCTGATTTTTGAAACAAAGTTTGGTATATTTCGCATCTTAAAAATTGTCTAATGAAATGTTATCACAAATGACTAAAGTTTGGATGGAAAATCACTCAATAATTGACAGCAATTGCAACTTTCTACATCTCTAATGCCCATGTTTTGTTTTTTTTAATAGGAATGGCAAATAATGTTAGGGTTGCATTTAGTGTCGGTGACACTACACATGCAATTTACAATCAATATTGAATATACCATATTTAAATCATAGGCATTGATCTAGGTACGCAACCCCCATATTAAATGCAGGGGCATCGGCATTAAAATGGCTTAGAGGATGGTTTATTTTTAAAATATATCAAATTATATTAAAAAATTAAAAAATTGGGTGAAGACTAAATTAATAAAATTAAATGTTAAAAATGTGGGTTACATATTTATTAAAAAAACTCCATAACATATAGAAAATTTTGAAACACCTATTTTTTAACCTATTTTAATTGGAGTAGTTGCCTCCAATTAAAATTAATAGCCATTGGAAATATTTTAGTTATAATAAAATATTAAATTTTATTTAAAACCCAAAAAGTTGAGTAGTTTGGCCTATGGTACTTGTATTGAAAAAAACTCACATAATTAGGTTTTTAATGCAATTATATACTTCAAGGAATACTCATTTCCTATATATAATTACTTTTTTTGGATTCCTTGTTAGAAGGGCTACAAAAGATTCCTACGTTGAAATAAATCATATCACTCGAGATTAGACTAAAATGCATCATAAGTGATTATAATCAGGGCCATATAATACTGGAGTTGCGTACCCGAGGGCATTGAATGAAGCTATAAACCTAATCGAGTAGTAAATGTGAGAACTGAAGAGCCAACTTATAGCATCCACTCAAATTGATCTACTTGATATGGTCTTGATATGTGACTTAAAAGCTTCAAGAGGATCGATTAGATAGCACAAAATATAAGTACTTCAATGAGTATGTTAAGTTACTTCATGTGACCTCCCATCTCTTACTTGACAAGATGCACACGGACTTGAAATTCATTGTGTGCATTTCAATTTTGGTGGCCATCCATAATTGGTTGGATCTAAAGCACTTTGCCCATGAAAATTCATGTCCACTTCCTCTAAGAAGGGTAGACCACATTGCCATCTCGAATTCTAGAGTTGGAGTTGGGATGCAAAATGTGAGGTTATAAAAGCTCAAAGTTAAAGTTTGTCTTTCTCTTTGATTCCTAAGTGTTGAATATCTTTGTGCTAAGACTTGGTGTAGAATAGAAAGAACGATTTTGGAAGATTCCAATCGTAAACTCAATCATGGATTTTTTCATCTAAGATTCAAAAATGTAGATCGAAGTTTCTTATGGGTAAAGTTCTTATTTGAAAGAATTTGCCGTCCGAGTATCGTTATTTGCAACATTATTTGCTTCAATTGGGCAAGATGGACAAGAACATTTGACTCCGCTTCAAACTATGGAATGGACGATGGGATGATGGCCAAATGGAACAAGAGAAGGCCTTTTGGAAAGAAAAAAGAAAAACATCTTCCACATAGGCTTGGGTTCCACAAAAGTGAATGAAAATTGCGATTTTTTGAGGGGTGCTTGTAATGAACTTGTAACGTAATTCCCCTTGACCATCTCAAATCTTATGTGCTTCTCATTCCAAAGACTAACCATTTTGATGTCAAAGTCCAATTTCTCGGTCACTTTTGGTATGTCCGGCATTTAGAGGTTACTTGAGAGATGGTCAATGTAACAAAGTGGAATGATGTGTTTAGAAGAAAAGAGTTGAAAAACAATGAGACCTCGAATAGGAGCTCAATTGTAAATGTTAGCTAGGTGGGTCTTAAGTGGCTCATTTTCTTAATCAGACCCTAGATTTGATTGGTATGTGATATGGCGAGGATGAAAGAGCAACATTGTAAAGACACATGTTTACAAGAGATTGGGTTGCATCTTCAAATATTAATAATTACTCTACACTCAATAATGAACATAATTGGGAGGACATGTGTATCTAGTTAGGAAATCTACAAATGTGCAGTTCCACCAATTATAACTAAATCAAGTTAGGTCTGATTTTCAATCCACTTTTTGCAGATGTTTCATCATAGATTTGCTAATGCAACATGAGTTTTGTTGTGTAAACCTAATTGGTAGAAGTTGGAGAAGAAGAAAGAAGAACCAAAGAACATACATTAGCAATTACATAGATGTTCTCAATCGAGTTCATTATTTAACCGAGAATATTGTCTATACTATGAGCACATACTCCAATTTCATTGTAGCATGTGTCTTTTTTGGGGTGTATGTCCTAAACAACAAGCCTTGTCATATACCACTTAACGATAGGTGTTCAATTAAGAAGATATTACATATGACCTATTTGTGTTAGGATTTTATATTTGTTTATTTGGCTCTAGTGTTGTTATAGCTATAACTAAATCAAACATGTGACGAACAATCATTGGAATAAAAAAAATGTGTCATAGGTCTTTCTCTCGCATACAAGGTAGATAGTTAAGGTATGTGGGTCATATGTGGTTAGGTCTTCTTGATTATATACATGTCTATATTTGAGTGGTATATGACAAGGTTTGAAGTGAAGAACAAACACCAAAAAGACATGTGTCACAATGAGACTGGACTACGTGCTCAAAATGTAGACACCATTCTAGGTTCACAAGTGAACATCATAGTTGAGAAGGTGTATGTCATCACTTCAAGGGAAAGAAGATCCTCATTTTGACCTTTTGTAACTTTGGCATCTTAACTTTGATCTTGAAACTTGAAATAACCATCTTTGTGATCCACAAAATGCTTACGACATTGAACACTTCCCAATAAAAATCAAAATGTGCTAAATTGCTCTCGGAGTTGGCAGTGTCTACAATAGGACCGCAAACCTCCGTCTGCTACTTGATGCCACAAATGTGCAATTCTCATGCACAAATCAATGGTGCATCACCAAGAAGAACAATGTACAAACATAAGAAATTATTACATACAAACATACCTCTCATTCCTCCAACATAACAACCTGCAAAGAGTCATATATATATGGAGATAAACTACCTTTAATTGATTTAACACCGAAATTTGCTCCAAAGATCCCAAATTAGTCTAGATGTCACTTGATATGAATCAGTCGTAAGCCAACATGGGGTCAAGTTTTCATGTTGGAGGTAAGGTAGACGGTGCTTATACAATCACTTTAAGCTATTGCACATACATATGGCTATGTGGTTCATATACATAAAAACAAATATTCATATTAGCCTTTGGGCTACACATAGGTATAATGAAAGAAACAATATTTTTAGCCTCAATTAAATATTTGATGAATATTCAAAGTCAAAACCACTACCTTCCTTAAACCAATCCCACGACCAATCCCTATGCCACGTGTATGACGACCTTGCATATGATAAGGACCCCCGCCTTCATTGCTTAGAACCAACACAACATAGTTGGGTATTACACCCAAGCTAGATCAAAGCCCCAGTCTATAACAATACACAAAGCCACAGGGCCACCTCCATGATCCCATCTGGTTCGCTTGCAAAACCGCCACCTTACATCCTGAAACCAATACCCTTTGTGATTTGGGGGCCTATCTCCTTGGCTTTGTGAACAAAATGGCTAGAATATGCATTTGACAAGTCACCTAAAGTCATTGTGAAGCAACCCCAGATAAAGTGGAGCCCATTACCTAGCCTACATAAAGGCAGTGTAGGGTGCTACGAGGTGACCCCACTAATGACACCTAAAATTGTCACTCCGTGGGCCCCAAAAATCCTACACCATAGGGAACAATTCAAGATAGTAGAGTATTGACAGTTGGGAGGTGTTTATATGTGTTGGTTTTGGGCACCCTCTACCACATGCTCGTATGCAATAATTCCATGTCTCCCAATGTACATTGGTGTACTACAACGTTCGAGTTTAGCGAGCTTGTACAATGAACTCTTTTAAGTGTGGTTAGTAGGCTAGTACATATAGTTCACACTTTGCCTCTCGAGCCTCTCAAGTGCTTGAGGCTCGTGCTCCGTAGGATATTGGGAGTTACACTAAAGATATTTTAACCGTCATTGTTATTTGGAGGTACCTTCTTTATAGTACCTATGAATTTATTGGTCTGAGGTGACCCTAAACTATTGGATGATAGTGGAGAGGTACCCAAAACTGAATGAAGTGATTGGCGGTTCGATTCCTGGCCGTGTAATCTTCCTTCTACTTGATGAAAAAAGTAGCCAGGTGGTCAAGCACCTCTTGTGTCCCCCCCCCCTAATAAAAGGTACCTATGAGTTTACATTTATACCTCAATTGTCTTTGAGAGTGGGCCAAAAGCCCCACCGTATTAGTACCTCCCATAGTCTCATGGTGGTTTCGACGTTTATTGTCGTATTTAATATTTTGTTAATACGAATGAAGAATATTATGTCAATAACTTCAATTTTGTAAGGAAAACATGAGCATATCATGTAATGTATTATTGGTCAAAATGTAGATTTGAAAAATATATTCATTTCTTTGACAACGGATTGTAGACTATGAATTTTGTTGTCATAATTCCATCTTTTTTAAATGCCATATCATTCGTTAGATTTGTTCAACGAACCATTACACGACCTATTTCATCTTCACTTCACCCCTAAATGCATGGGGATATGTCCAAGTTGTCAAAGCACTGCATATGAGTAGTTTTTGTTTAGTTGAAGAAGTGCAAACCCTAAAGTAAAATCCTACATAACCAAACAAATGTATATTGAAACTATATTGAAAATTTCAACAAGTTTGGACAATATTTGGATTAGTCATTACGGTTTGCATGTAAGGAAAAGATAAAATTGAAAATAAATATATTGTAAACATAAAAAAATACTTGTAACACATAGCTCATATTTAGGTCAAATTGGACATGTTTTCAAAATTTGAGCTTTTAGATTAGCTTAGTTATATGGACGGGTTATTCATCAAGACAATTTCAATGCATCTTACTTTCATGAGAAATATGTGAATACTTAGAGCATAGTTGAATGTCCATGTTAATGTATGTCCACATCAAAATGTTAGAAACATATTACTTAATGATGTGATATATATACATTCAATTGATAAATGATTGAAATTCGATCCATACATCTATTCTATGTTATTGTTCTAGATTGGGCCTTGGTCCAACTCACTTAAATAGGAGTTCGAAGCTTTGTAAATATCCTTCATTTGTTAAATTGCACTTGAGCTTTGCATGCAAGAGAAAAGTAAAACTAGTGTTGGGCAATCCAACATGAATTTGAGCATGTTGACCCTACCTTGCTCAAGAATCCCCTTGGTGTAGGGTGGGGTTTACTTAAACTTTGGAGATGCATGTGCATGTTGTTTTTTGAGCAAGGATTTATAGATGATCAACCCCTAAATACCTAAGATTTGTTTTTGTGATTTGTAGGTTGATTATTGAAAAAAAGGTTTATCCCTATGAAATATCTAATTTCTTTTATGAAAAGTTAGTAAAACATAATCATCGCAAATATATGTGCGGTGGGTCCGTGGAGTGAGTCTTAGTATATCCATTTGGGCATTCTTAAAGGAGATGGTCTATAGAGTAAGAGGCGCCATACATACAAGAATTAGAAAAGTCCTCAACAACTTAGTCCATATCCTCAATGGTAATGAAAAATAAAACAACAAAAATTATCAACCAAATAGCCATCAAATATCTCACGTACCTAGTACTTGACAAGGGAAAACTTGACAATAAATAATAACATGTACGCCCCCTCCTAGTAGTAGAGAGAGAGAGAGAGAGAGAGAGAGAGAGAACCCCACTATGTACTAAGGGGACTATGTAGCATGATAGGGCCAATGGGCTCAAAACAAATTCATTATGAATTGACCGATGTTGATTTTATCTTCTCTTTCTCTTCTAAACGGACATTAAAATAACTTAATTATTACAAACAAGAGCCCACCTACTGCAAGGTACCGTAGGTCTTTAGCATCTTGGGCACCTTTTTGCCTAATAATTAATTGAAGTGCGAAAGTAAGTTAGGCATCCCAAAAAACAATATTCTAAAATTAGGTAGATTGAACAAATAATTTAAACTAAGTTAGACATTCATCCAAGTCATTTTTATAATTCACAAATGGTTTTCTTAATTTCATCTATGGTGCTTTTGTGATTTTAGGCACTCTTTGAATGTTGTTGCTATTTTTTTGGACACTCCACAAAATGAATTTCCCATGATTTAGGCATCTTTGAAGGTAATAATTATGTGCCCAATTTGCTAGAGAGCTATGATAGGTGGTAGACCCCATCATGTACTAAGAGGACTCTTGAGCATGATAAGGCTTACGGCCTTAAGTTGACCTTAGTTAGCTTTGCAAAGCTTTATGTATAGTCTGGATCTATTATTTGAGTTTTTAATGTAAACTTTTTCTTTCGTACAAAAACACAACATGTCAAGAAAGTTTGAAGGAAAAAAAAAAAAAAAACAAAAAAAGATCCTATAATGTATGTCAAAAAGCATCATCTATGTCATATATAATTTTTCTTGGCTACGGGCAGATGAGGAAGTTGTTCCCAATTTGAACGACCCTTTGAGACCTTGTTTTCGTTATTCAAATAACACTCAACTAGGGCCATTTTATACATGTGGCCATGGGCTGTGATAATTTCTTCTTAAGAATGTCTTGTGGTCATAATCAACGGTTTGAAGAACATGACCAAGAGAAATCCACATCTTTTTGAAAAGGCTTGGTCACGAGATACAATGTAGAGTTTAGACCAGGATATAGTTTCTTGAACAAAAGTAAAAAGTTGTAATGTAAAAACTAAAACAAGAAATAGATCCAAGAGACTATTAATTCTAAGTATCTAATTTTAGACAATCCTTTGAATTGTATTCATTATTATGACATGATCACCTTGTTTTCCACTTAAACCACCTACTTGTGTACTCTTGCTACAAAATCCAGGTGGCCACCAAACATTATCCATTGTTGGACACATAGGATTCCATGTCATTTCCTCATTCATTTCTCAACATGCTCAACCACGGTGACTCCTATTATTTGGTGACCATAATATGTATAACAAAGTGGGACCTCCATTAATTTCTCATTCCAATAAGAGATTCTAGAAAGAGGTGGACACGGTACCAGTTATTACACTAGATATTGTATGTAGTCTCACCAACTCTATTCAACATCTTTCAGAGTTATTATAAACTACATGTGTAGTGTCACCATAACATTATTCAGATTCATAATAGTGTTATGTGGAACTAACAATATTATGCATAATATTCCCCACATTCGGACTAAATGTGGGGAATATTCTATAGAATATTATTAGTCCCACATAACATTGTTATAAATATGAATAATGTTATGACCAACACCTAATTTAAACCTAACATTATTTGTCATTCCTTGTAATAAAATCTAAGCATTGTACATTCACAACGTTACAATTACTATCACTTACTAAGTGATTTTTCATCCAATTTTCATTCATGAATGACAACATCTCGTTACAAAACTGTTAGAATGCAAAAACCAACATTTACTTCAATAATTGGCATGGATTTCATCAATCATCCATGACAAACACATGTAAACCTATTCACAAAAAGTGTCATTAGAAAAGTTGCCACAGTGACAAGAAATACCATATCAACACTAAATACAATATTTAGTGTAGTGTGAACATGCCATTAGCCTCGTGATATGGGTTGGGCCCCAACCTCACCTCGAGCCTTTCCCGTACCCTAAATCTTTTGCCCTAAAGCCTCATAGCCACCCTCTAACCCACGACCGTCGATAAAGAAATGGTATAAAGAAATGACCTCTTTAACAATTAGGGATTGTAATAAGTAGGTGAAATTCACAAATAATTTTGTCTTTCATTTGAAAGGAGAATCGTGCCTTGAAGTGCAATTGGAGCTCATATGAGGTCACAAAGGCTTGAATGAAGAGGCAAACATTCTTGTTCCTTGTCCTTGTCCATTGGGAGGGAAAGATCGAGAGACACTTCACCTTGACCATAGCTGCAAGCTCATATATGAACCCAAAATATGTGTAAGGGTTAAGTTACCCCACGGTCCAAATAGGAGCGGTAAGGTAGACGTGCCTAAATCCAACAAAACAATAACATGGACTCCTAAGTATGAGTGGTGTGTGATTAGATGTGGATCGAGCATCAAGAGGACGTATGTTCAAAAGAGTTAAGACTACTTGCTAAAAAATATGCAAACCATTTAAGACTTAATAGTCAACATAATTGGGAGGGCTTATGTGACTGCTTAATGAGCATGAGAATTTTCACTTTGACAATGAATAAGATATCCATATAAGCTCCATAAGCATTTTAGGCAAATGAATAGATGCATGGTTTGGATTTGTTAATTATCTCACACCTAATCATGTCATTCGTATCCTACTTGAAGTGGGTGTAGAGAGAAAAATATTCATTTAAGGCATGTTTACATGGGCCAGGGCTAGACGCATGCACACCTCTTTGAGGTGAGCCCCTACCAATACTACTTGAGGTGAAATGGATGAGATTATGTTATAGCACATATATTTCTTTATTTTGGAAAACTCGATCCCATAAATAGCATCAAAAGCCCCAACTTAGTCTAGATGGCCCCACTTGAGATGAACAGACCACAAACCTATGGGGATAATGTTTTTATTAGAGTAGAGGCATCCATAACCGACCAGTTAAGAGATTTTGCGCTAGATTTAGATAAATATAAGGCAATGCAAAATTTTTCCATGCGAGAAGATAGAAATAAAGAGGATTGCAAGTTTGTCAGTAGTTTTATTCCTTGAATTGAAATCACTATGAATTTTCAAAACCAAAAGTTGGCCTGAACATATCACCAATGTCCAGAGTCTTCCATAACCGCTCATTCCTCCTCACTTTAGCACTAAAAAAACCAAGACATATGTCATGGCACTATTGGTTCCGGCCTAATCAAAATTTAGTCCCAACCTGATCGAAATTCCAGTACCCTATAGACTGTCGACGGGTTCTAATTGGGAATAGATGCCTCTACTATTGATCACCTTTGCCTCGGTAATAGTGGCAGGGGGCCAAGCTCAAACCGGGTACGCAACTCCCATTTTATATGCATGAGGCATTGGCATTAAAACGACTTACAAGATGGATTTTGTAGAAATTATATCAATTTATACAAAAGTAAAAGGACCAAAAAGTTGGGTGAAGACCAAATTAAATAAAACGAGATGTAGGAAAAGTTGGGTTGCATATTTATTAAAAAGAAAACTCCACAATGTGTGTAAAAAAGTAAAACACCTATTTTAAAACCTATGCCTATATATAATCAAAAAAATCCACACAAGTAGTTGCCTCCAATTAAAATTAAAAGTGATTGGCAATGTTTTATTTATATTAAATAGATCTTATTCTTTTAATTAAAAAGCCCAAAAAGTTGGGTACTTTGGCCTTTGCTACTTGTATTAAAACAACTCATATAATTAGGTTTTTAATGCAATTATATGCTTCAAGGAATATTCATTTCCTATATAAAATTATATTTTTGGGTTCCTTGTTATAAGGGCTACAAGAGTTTCCTACATTAAAACAAATTATATCACTCGAGATTGGACTAAATTGCATTATCAATGATTATAATTAGGGTCATATTATATGGGAGTTGCGTACTGGGAGCTCAAAGAGGTGGGTGTCTATTCTAGCCCTGGTTGTTTAGGGTATACATGCTTGATTTTCTCTTAATTGAACACCTATATTAGAGTGGTATATGATTAGGTGCAACTCCAAGACTGGATACCAAAAAGACATGTCTTTAAAAGAGATTGGACTATGTGCTCAAAATATGTTAACTCATTCTAGGTTCAACAATCAACATAATTGGAAGGAATCTATATGACTGCTTAACGACAACGAGAATCTTCACTTTGATAACGAATAGGCTATCATACGAGCTTCAAAAACAATGAGGGAAGTGGTTACACCCTCGATTTGGTTATGCTAACCATCGTGTACTAAATCATGTGTTTCATCATATAGTCTAACCTCGTCAATACAACACTCGTTTATATGACACCCTCGATATATTACGACACAATATTGCGAGACCAAACTTTTTAGTTCAAAACTCCATCTTTTATACGACTACAACACTCGATAATGCGACATTCAGAATCTCCATTTTGTCATATTAAAGAGGTAGTTAATGCTAAAATTCCTTTCATCTATGTTATATACACACCCATTTTCACTTGGGAACTTAATGAGAACTAGGGTTACTAGTGTAGAATGGACATGGTTAGGGTTAGAGTGGCCTCCTTCCTAGCATGTTACCTTATACTCATGGTAATATAGTATCACCAGTAAAGCTTAGTGATGGTAAACGTCATGCATCATTGTCGTCTAGTTTCTTATCAGGGATCTCTTTATATTTCGGTGTTACTGAAATGACTAGTTTTTAAAAGCTAGTACATAATTTACATAAGATGACAGCTGCCTAACTTGGGTAGGCAACACCATAGATCTTTGGACTCCTATTTCAGCAGTTCTTGAGAATATTCGTATTTGTTTGGAGTTACAAGTTATTATTTCATACCATCTATATCGCTTAAACTTGTTGTATATATTCTCAAGCTCATATTACTCGAGTTTTCGTATTCCCTTAATAATACGACAACTTTACGCCATTTGCCATATTATTGAGGAGACGACACCTAGATAATACGATTTTTTTTCGTGTTTCCCAAATGTGTCATACTAAAGAGGGAGGACGGCATCCTTCAAATAGTGAGCTAGTCCAAAAAAAGTAACCATTCAAGACCCCATCTACGTTACCTTAGGTGCACCGACTAACACTACAAACATAGAACACGATGCAATGAATTTTATAAGAGCACCACCGCCGCCCATGCTTTGCAAGTCAACGGCGTTGGCCCACCAAAGAGGGACTCAAATGTGCTCATTGTGAAAAACGTGCAAATGGGTTGGAGATTGTTGGCTCTTCAAAAGGGCCTTTTTATTAAGAGTAAAAGTAAGATGGTCGGTATATTGATAAGGTAGGCGGGTCTTTATTTATTTGGAGTATATTCCATAGATTCCTCTAGACCAATGGATGATCTTCACGAAGTCTCAAACTTCAACGGATTCCGTCTCAAACTCCAACCACTTCATTTTGTAACCACTCTACACATTGTGTTTAGTGTCATATGGTATTTTGATCTCATTGTGGTAACTTTTCTAACGACACTTCTTATGAATGAGTTTACAAATCGTGTCATGGATGACCGGAAGTTGGATGAAACCCATGCAAAGTTTGGTATATTCAACATCCTCACATTCTTGTAATGAAATATGGAGACAGGTAATTGGAATTTAGATGAAAAATCACTCACTCCTTGAGTGACAATAACTACACCATTGTAAATCTAATATGCCCGATTTTTATTTTATTTACAAGGAATGACAAACACTGTTAGGTTTACATATTGTGTTGGGTGTGGCGGTGGGTTTTGTGACAGCCTGGTCCATGTCTCCGTGACGCGTCACTAATTATGAATGTTATAGTACCATACGGCCTCATCCGTTGGACTTTATTGCAAGATGCTCGGGACCTTGGGACTTTATTGACGCTTGGAAGTTCAATCCGTCCTTGGGACGGGACTCAAATAGAGGCTCCATTCTAGCCTTTTGTACACTTGGCATTTCCATGGCTCGGAGAAAGGTTTATAAAAGGCGTCAAAGACATAGGAGGAGGTGTGCCTACACAATGGGGTCGTGTGTGTGGGTGGTCTTATCACTCCCTATTTTTCTTTCGCTACATGGTTTCAATGAAGAAAGAGAGAGAGAGAGAGATTTTTATATTGGATGATATGAAACGTTCATTAGAAAAAGAAAAAGAAAACATTTCCAAGTTATTTTGTGTAGGTGTTAAGAAGTGTAACTTTCCAAGGTAACAAGCTATCACAGTCTACCAAAGAATCACATCACAATATGTATATTAACATTGTACTACTTTTTAAAGTAGCATATGTGTGTCATATGAGAGGTTGAGATTAAGCTTCAAGCAATGGATGTGGTTGCTAGTTACAAATGAACTGTTTGAAGTTCAAGACTTCAAGAAGATTACCAATCATTTTAGAGGAATTTATAGAATACACCCCAATTTAGCATATACTTATTGAAAGATGTTGGACATGATGGATTTGGAAACACTAACATCTCGACTATTTATGACCAACATCTTCCCGAACACGGGTTTTCAGAGCCTTTAGGGACGAACTCCTAATGCTTTTGAGACTCAAATTTGGACCTGTCATACATTGAATATTTTGAGATTATACAATGTGATGATAGATTGTGATGTAATTTCTTGATAGATATGGTAGTTTTATTGTCTTGCAAAGCTCCCGGAGAGTTACACTTGTTGACACTTAATACAAAATAACTTGGAAATGTTTTTTTTTGTTTTTTTGATGAAGTGTTTGTTGTCATTCAGAATAAAAAAAAGAGGTAAACGATAAGCATGAAATTGTGAAAAGAATTTAGGGGCTCACCCATGTTGATTTAGGACCTAGGAATACGAATAATAAATTTGCAAAGCGAAATCATGGGTATCATGTTAAAGGGTTTTAGACCCAAATTTACACATAGGGAGGTACCCAAGTACCACACTACCTAACACTTGAGATGTTGCAATCCCATAAGCATGTAACATGGATAGAAGGACGACGAATATGTGGATGAATGAGGAACGGGTCATATGGATGAATGTACGATGGTATGGATGGATGGGAAAGGATGGGAAAAGATGGGAAAAGATAAAAGAAAAAGGGAAGACTCGAGTCTCGGAGCCTCGGGAGGGGGCCGAGCAAAGAAGAAGAAGAAGGGCCCAAGGAGGACGAGACTCTTCTATAGAGATTTGCGCTCGTCCGATTCCCTCCATTCTTGTCGAGTAATCCTCCTCCCGCGTGGTGAGATTCCGATCCTGCGCTCCATCCTCAACCGATTTCGCACTCGCTTTATTGTGTGTCAGTCTGTAAATTGTGGGCGTAATAAGTTTCAGGGATGCATTCCGTTCAGTTGTGGACGATCATTAACTTCGCCGAGCTGATTGTTCCGATTTCTTTCGCCTTTTTTCTGGTGCTTAGGGACTGATTACTTGCTTCTATAAGGTGTTTAGTGTGACGGTGTTTGAGGACACTGAGGAGTGTTCGCACACTCTTTTGTTGAAGAAATTGAGCTTGTTTGACGGGACCTGTGTTGTGTTGTGTTGTGTTCTGGTTTTCGCATGTATTTTTTTAGTTTTATTTTCTCACAGCTTATTTCAGGGAGTAGTTGCTGATGACGTTCATTTTCTTTATCCTCATGCGCTTCAGTGGAGCAATCAATTGCAGTTTCGAGCAATTAATTGCGGAATTTTCCAGTTGTTCGATGGTTCGAGAGCAAGCAGTTCTCTGAGCGCGTGAGAATTAATGTTCTGTTTGTTTTTTTCCTTCTTTTTCGATCAGCTGGAGGTTGAATTTATGGAGTTTTCAGACGAGGGCTATATCCTGCACATTCGAAGAATCGAGGCTTATGGGTTGGAGACGGATTTTGCAATACTTCGGATAATTCCGGAGACCTACGCCGGAGAGACTTCCGCGCAATTTGAATAGCTTCGAAATGTTCAGGTTCGTTCGAAATTTTCATAGCTGAGCTGGATTAGCATTGCGTACATGCTCCCCCTCCAATTTGCCTTGTTTCTCAATTCCTGCAATCCAATTTGCATCAGGCTATGTGGTACATGTCTTTTTACAAGTGAGAAGCCTCGCCAACTGCTGCCTTGCTCTTTGTCCCATCGACAACGGAGTCATGGTCTTGAAGTGATATCACGAAGTGGTAATGCGATCCTCCTCTTCATTTTCTCAATGATTCTAATTTGCTTCACGTAAACGCAGGTGTATCTTCCAGAGCTTTCATCATTGAAGGGAGGATCTATCTGGTGATCATAAGGATTGATGTGGATTGCAAAGATGGGATCCACATCACAACAACCGAATCATGAAGTTTCAGAAGCCATCTCCGAGTCAGATCCTGAAGATTCTCAATATGAGGCAACAAGTGATTCTGATCCTGATTCTGATTCTGAAACTCAACATCATCAAGAGGTGGAGTTGCCAAAAGAAGACCTTGATGGTGAGCAGCTCCAAGATACTGTCTTGGCCAACAGTACTTTGATAGGGAGTAATGCAAATTTTCCTGATTCTGAAGAAGTGGACAGGGATGATCCGTTACTGATTGCCTCTGTGCGAGCAAGGCTTAACAGAATTAAGAAGATTAAAAGGGTTGGGCACAAGACAGTGGAAAAAGATGTGAGCAACAGGCTTGAAATTCCACGAAAATTCAAAGAGAAGGAGAGGCACAGCGTGGTGGATCCTCGAAGGTATGTATACAGCCTTATTGAGGGATTGGTCCGGTAGTTCCTAGGAGAAATATAATGTCAAAAGGGACTAGAGAAATGTAATATTTACAACATTATATTGTAGTTATTCCACTTGGTCTTTAGTGTTCCTTTCAATGCAGCATGCAGAGCACTATAGTCCAGCTTTGGACAGTTGTGTTTCAATATGCCGCCATTGTAAAATAAAGTGTGAGTTGATCATGAGCATTGCCAAGCCTTCGCAGATAAACATGGAGTACTTGTGTTCTTTAAACTGATGGTGCAGAATGTTCGGCTCTTGCAGCTACCAGAGGGAGGCTTTCAAGACAGCACTAGCTAAGAACACCATATTACTCCTAAAAACAGGGGCCGGTAAAACGCTTGTTGCTGTGTTATTGATGAAAGCAATTGCAAAAAGGTTAAGATTGCCGGAGGATAAGCGTGTGGCTGTATTTATTGTTCCTACTGTTCTTCTTGTTCAACAGGTATGTCCATTTAAAAGACTTCGGATTATAGCATAGTAAAGGATGTTATTCGAATGACTTACTCATGTAGTCATCCACAAGCTACAACCTTCCTGCTTCTTCACAAGATCCAGATTTATTTATGAACCCTTTTGTCAAATGTGATGACTTAATTCGAAGTGTTGGTGGCTTGTCAATCTGAAGCATGTACAACCTACTGGCTGATTACGTTGAGCTGTTTCAAATCTCCAATTTTGCTGATACTTTTTTCTGGTTCATGTGGATGCTCTTAATTCTGATGATATCTTTTGCCCTTGTAAACTGTAATTTATTGCAATCAAGTGTAAACTGTATACTGTTCTGTATCCCAATTCCACCTAAGTTTATTCTTATGTGGTCATTGTAAACAGCAAAAAAATGTTATTGAGACACATACGGATTTCAAAGTGGGTGAGTACTATGGGTCCAAAGGTGTTGACACTTGGAGCAAGAAGGAATGGGAAGCTGACATTGCTGAGCATGAGGTCACATTTCCATTCTGTTCTAGTGACATAGCAGGTGTACAATCTGATTTTATGCTGTGTAGAAGGATATTGGATACTTGTAGTAAAGTTTTAAGGCATCTATTTGACATAGCTTGAGTTCTTGCTTTTCCATTCTATCGATTCTTCTAAAGATCTGTTTTTTTTGGTTTTTCTTTGATAGCGTCTAGGTCAAAGTTTCTACAACTCTGACCTATGCCGGATACACCTCCTTTCAAGAAATCCCCCCCCCCTCCCCCAACCCCCTTTGCTTTATGTTTTGAAAACTGATTTGACTATATGTCTTTTTGGTTTTTGGAGTGGTCAATCCCTCAATATAGCTTTTCATTTCTCGGTTGCAGTTATCTGTATACACTGTTTCCTTGATATAAGGAAGTAAATCACATGACATGGGAAGCTTCTCTTCTGGAACTCATTCATGCCTTATGATTTGAGAATTTTAACGGCTTTGCAGGTTCTGATGATGACGCCTCAAATCCTCTTGAACATTTTACAACATGGGTTCTTCACAATGGACAAGATTGAGCTTCTCATTTTCGATGAATGTCATCATGCTCAAAAAAACCATCCATATGCCCAGATCATGAAGGTAATGTGTACTCTCAGACACTGAATGCATTGCATGCTTATGGGAGGATGAGGGTTGCAAAGATTCTGATGTGTGACATGAGTTAAGGTTAAATAATCAAATAGAGGTAGATTTTGTTAGTTAGCCATGGTTGTCACATTTCAGGTTATCTGCACGGGCAAGAGAGTTGTTCCATCTAGACCCCAGGACTCATTTATTATATAGTGGTCTAGTGCTAGTTTATACAGTCCAAAATACAGCTCTTTGGAATTTTTATTTTTTAGTAGAACATATATACCATTAGTCTCACTTGATCATTAACTAGTGATGAGTCTTTTGAAAAACAGAGTTTTTATCACGATAATTCAGGGAATGGAAGGTTGCCGAAAATCTTTGGAATGACTGCATCTCCACTGACAAAGAAAGGTATGGTCTCTCAGTTTCTTTAAATTATACTGTTTGTACTATCCTTGGGTCAGGCATGTTTTTCCTGGACAGTCAATTCTGTTCAGGAATTATTTTTTTATGTATGCATAGCCTTTGGATCATGGGGTGCTGTATAGATAAACGCGAAGACATAACTAATGTGGTTGTCTGGTCTCCAGGTGTTAAATCAAGTAGTGATGCTGCAGTCCCACTCTCAGAACTAGAGCGCGTGCTTGACTCTGAGGTGAATTCTTTGATTCCTTTTAGGTATATTCATACAACTACTTTTAGCAATAACACACACAATCATGGTCTCTTTTTGAAGTACCTATACAGGTCCACAACTTATTGTGTGAAGTATTGTGCTTTTCATTCAAACATAGAAGATCAATTCTACATCATGCATTATAATCACAAATAAATTAGTGTCAGTGCATTCTAGGCTTGTTAGTTTATGCATTTGACCTGTATATAATAGAAGCAATGTCTAGAATTTACATACATATAAAACTCTAAAAAGTTTCAAATACCTGAATGCGAAATTCTCATAGTTGATAAAAAAGTAACTATTCAGGATGGACACACAAATCCCTTTAATGTAATGTGGAATTTTCTGCAATTACTTTTTGGTGCCGTTAAACACATATGTTTTTTTTTGTGGTGAGTCAGGTATTCACAGTGAAAGACCGAGAGGAGGTTGAATCAGTTGCACCTACGCCTGATATCATTGAGGAGTACTATACCCCACCTGATGTTGAGAAAGTTGCACATTACAAGATGCAACTGGAGCAGCTTTTGAGGAAGGTGAGATGTCTGGCTGAATGATTGTCCCTATTCTACTATACATGGGTGCATCAACACACACGCTGGATACTTGTGGTCCTCCTCTTTTTGTGGGTGGCCTTTGAAATCTTCCAAGTGGGTTACTTCAGCTTCATCTACTCTTCCTCACTCACAAATATATGGTAGGAAGTCAATTACCAAGTACTGGTTACTCAATGTGTATTTACTCTTATTTTCAGTATGAGGAGGCCAATGAGCTTGCACTAGGCAACAACAAAATCAAGTTCCATGACCAAGAGGAGCTCATTGACAAATTGAGGAAGAAAAGTGAAAAGTTTCACCGAGACCTTCAGTACTGTCTTGACCACCTTGGTTTGTGGTGTGCATACAAGGTATGTGAAGGGATTTTTATTGCTAATTTTGATTTGGTATTTGTAGCTGACAACACTTTGTTTATTTTTGAATTCTCACTTTTGGATGTGCAACTTTCTCCATGTCAATGCACCTTCACAATTGAACTAGCTACTAATCGCTTGGGCTTGAACTCTTTTTCCTACTGACTTTGGCTTTTCAGTATATACTTGGGGTATTGAAAGATGACTGCTGGTCGTGAACCTTGAGTCTATATACTCATGTATGCCAGTACATTAGCAACTTGGCTGTTATTTAAAGAGAGAAGTCTCCAAATGCAATTTCATTAGCACCAACTTTTAATGTAATCTTGAATGTTGGTCATTTGTAGGTTGAAGTTCCAAACAGTTGTAGGTAATCACCACTTGTTTTCAGATTTTCACTGTACTTATCTCATGTCATACATGTCATGTCCACTGTGACCAGTGACTTACTACAAGACTTGACATATTGGAGTGCAGGCGGCAGAGCATTGGATGAAAGGAGATTTAGGTGACAACAACTTGGATGTCTCTGTGGACGTTGCTCAAACCTTCAAGAATAACAGGGATTCTTTCTTAAAAGAAGCAATGCAAGTTCTGCGATCAGCCTTTGTCAAAGGTTTGTGTGAAACACAGTCTGTAAGAAGGTGGTTGTCCCAAAATTTCGAAGATGTGATTAGCATTACTTTGAAGTATCTTCTAGGTTGCACAGTATTCACAATAGTTAAAGTTGACTGAGATCATAATAAATTTAATATTTCATGAGAATTAGAGTGACAACTAATAATACTACAGCTTTGAATAAAGAATGGGGATTGTTAGATCGACCACAGAGATGCATCTATGGTCACATGACCCGTCAATATTAGATTTTTTCATTGCACACATAAAGAGAAGCAAGGTATCAAGTCTGTGTTAGAATTAATAAACCTGGCCAACTAAATGAATTAAACAACTTGGCCAATGCTTCTGTATGTGTCTATGTGGTTGTTTTAACCAGCGTGTGGTTGATTTAACAATCCCCTAAATAATTGTCATTTATAAATGTTTAAGTTGGACATGATTTCACTACAATTATGAATAAAAATTTATTTACATTTTTAGTCACATTAAATTTAATTGGTTTATTATGTAGCATGACTCACAATAAGTCACACCTACTCTCATGTCAAACTAATCAAAAGGTCACAGTGTATCTACAAATTAGTATGGCTGAGAATTCCAAAGTACTTTCCTTTTATTTTGTACTTGTCCTCCATTTGGTTGAGCCTTGACTTCGCAACAGAAGAGTACAGACTGGATCATGCGGCTAGAAATTTCTTGCTAACTTATGAGAACATATGATTTGATGTCTTTACGATTTGCATTGGGTGTAAACTTCTTAATATGATTACTAAGGAGCAATCCATATAGTGCAAAATTGTTCACTTAGTGTTGAAGCCAACTTAAGATGACATGCATCGTATAGACAAATCAAGTCATCACAATGTACAATATATACAGAAGAAATGTACAATAATATACGATATATACAGTTTTTGAGTCATATACACTTGTGTATGGGTGCCACATATGTGGCATATTACAACGTGGTAGGGTATCAGATGAAGCTAATCTTGGAGTGCTGGATTCAGAGTGGGCGAACCCTTGCACAGATCAAGGATTTCAAGTAGCAGTGGAAAGAGGGCTTTTAACACCAAAAGTATATCAACTTGTTCCTGTTCTTATTGGAATAAAGTGAGAATAATTTACTATGTTGTGTTGAATATATTCTGCTTAGAATACTCGGTTTCTCATACTTTCCTTTGGCAAATTGTGCTTGAAAAGTATTGTCACTTTTTCTGTGGGTTTTTCTGATATGCATTTTGTGATGGAACACATATTTGATGTTGATGTTGATGCGAGATGTTGATGAGATGCAATTTTCTGAAAAGAATTTATCGTTAAGTCAGCATTATACCTGGATGTGTTTGGACATTGGCTTCTGGTGCATACAGCGTTTTAAGAAAATTGTGATGGTTTGTTGCTACAGAAATGTGAAGGATGTGAAATGCATCATATTTGTTCAGAGGCGTGTAGCTGCTGTGGTGCTTGCAAGCTTAGTGAATAGTTTGGAATGTCTATCCAAATTCTTCTGTGGAGGGTGGATGTCGGGGTCAAGTTTGACAAGGGAACAACAACAACGCACACTGGATGCATTCAGGGAAGGAAAGGTTGAGTGAGCTTCCTATCCTTCTGAAGAATGGAATCACATAACATGAGCACGATGATGTGAACACCAACAGATTGGACAGATTTCTTTTACCAACAGCCAATCGAGCTCTCCAGTTGTTATGATCCATATGATTTTACATCTCCTTTTTCTTTTCTTTTCTTGGAGCTCAATGTTGCAGAGGGTCCAGTCTTTTGCCCTTGGATTCAAACAACATCTATGTCAAAGTGGACGTGGGAACTTCTCCATGACGACTAGATTTTGTTCTGATTTTGTATTATTGACTCTGGACAGGTGAATCTTTTGGTTGCTACTGATGTTGCAGAAGAAGGCTTGGACGTCCAAGGCTGCAGTGCAGTCTTACGTTTTGACCTTCCAAAGACACCTAGCAGTCTTGTCCAATCCCGTGGACGAGCACGACAACATGGCTCTTCTTTTATAGTTCTATTGGAAAGGTAATTGCAAGACATAAACTGTCATCTTAGATTCCCATATACAACATAATTCCTAAGGAACGTCAAACTAAAAACTCCAAATACTGTAATGTAGTATACTATTCTGGCTTCTACTGGTCGCCTGCCTGACTTGGATCTAAAAGAAAGTATAGTCCACATTGCAGGCAACAAGGTTGGGTATATTGTTTGCCTGTAGGGGATATTTTGATCTAACAATCAAACAATATGTCAAAAGTAACCCCTTCAGATTATCATATAGATAGCTCTTTTTGTGAAGACTATGTACGTAGTTGTTTATAAAAGGGTGAAAACAGGTGCAGAAGATTTCTGTTTTCAAGGTGTGGGACGATTTCAATCTAGCCTAAAGCGGATCTGTTTTGAGTTGCATTTTTTGCAATGCAGGAATAATGCAACAGAGAAAGACAAACTGCTGGCGTTGAAAAACAGTACAGAGTTCACGATGGAACAAGCTGTGTCCAGGAAAAATATGCAATCTACTGCCACCTTACCGCAGTTTGCACAATTGGAGACATACCGTGTTTATCTCACTGGTTCCTCTGTAAATACTGAAACTAGTATGAGTCTCATTGCTCGATTTTGCGGGAAGTTGCCAGGTGACAAGTAAGAAATAACTTCATTTCGATGCTCTCTCTCTCTCTCTCTCTCTCTCTCTCTCTCTCTCTCTCTCTCTCTCTCTCTCTCTCTCTCTCTCTCTCTATATATATATATATATATATACACTGCAATCCAATTTATTGATGGGACTCTAGGTACATGAGAGTAATGACGTTGTGTTCTGTCATCAGATACTATTCTCCAAAGCCAGAATATCTAGTGCAGAAAGCTGGATCAGAATATGAGTGCATCTTAAACCTACCTCAGACTTCACCTGTAATCAAAGTTATTGGTCCAAGTAAAAGTACCCCTCAACTTGCAAAGCAAGCGGCAGCACTAAAGGCGTGTGAAGAATTACATCAAGCAGGGGCTCTTAATGACCATCTCGTACCCACATTGGACCCAGATCTCGAAGAGGAGAATATTATGAAACTAAAAGACAAGTCTGGGACAGGTATGGATTATACTGTCCAGTCATATTCTCTTGCTTCCAACAGTATTTGTACGTGTTGAACAGAAGCATTCATGTTGTTCAACTCTTGAAGTGTTTCTAAATATAAAAGAAATATGTTTAGGAGTGTATTACTTAATCCTGACTTCATATGGGTTTCTACCACTTGATACTGAGCTGGAATATGTTGATAATGCTCTTAGTGGGAGTTGTTTTTGTGGTGGTTCTCCTTAAGTCTGGATGTTCTATGTGCAATTGAATTTTGGTTTCGGCAGGCACCACGCAACAGAAAGAACTATATCCTGTTCAAGAAGTTTTAGCATTGACAGGCACATGGCACACCAAGACCAAGGATGCACTTTTGCATGCCTACCTGATTTCATTTGATGGGCAACCGAATGAAGACAAGGTATATGCAGATTTTGTGTTACTGATTGCGGCGGAGCTTGATGGTGATGTGGCAAGAATAGAGACCGTCCTGTACATAACGTTCGGAAGACAAATAAAAGCCAAGCTTTCACCAAAGGGTGAAATTAAGTTGACATCAAAGGAGGTACATTGTAATTTCCTTAAAAGTGTAAGTTAAAAAAATTTCAACGAACAAATTAATGATAGAGCTTGTAAAATTTATGCCTTCCACAAAGCGAAGGCAAGCTTCAATTGCCTTTGGAACAGAAGGCTCACATTGCATGAGATGTATACCATGGCACTTGTAGTACAGGAAGAAGAATGTTTTTGCACAATTATGTTTGTGGTAGGATTGAGTGGGAGAGATACACTCTAATCTCTTATATTGGTCCCACTGAGGTGAATGATGACACAGTTGCTGTACATGCATTTTGAACTCTACCTTTGGTTCTTGAAATGCAGTTGGAAGCTGCTATGTTGTTTCAAGATATTTTCTTCAATGGAATGTTTAGTAAACCAACTGCATCTATTGGCGAGCCCCTCAAAAGGAGAAGAGGATCTGGTGGGCTGCCACTGTCCTTTCATAGGGATGATCTATGGAACTCAAAGAACATGTACTTAATCTTGCCAGCACTATGTATTTCTGGCAACAAATTTGATGTGTCCACATTGAAATCTGTGCGTGAAGATGTTAGGAAGTTAGAAAAAGGAAAAAGCTGTGAGTTAGAGCAACCGAAGAAGAAAAGGAAGATTCCTCTCTTGGAACCTCTTAATCAGGTCTTGCTTCAAGAACAAGATACAAAGTCACAGGAAAACTTGCTGTGCCTTGCTGGTGGAAACTCTATTCCGAAGTCAGAGCTTGTAGATGCTGCAGTATTAACTATCCACACTCGGAAGGTATACCATGTTCTTGGTCTTATAGATAATTTGACAGCTATAAGTAAATTTCCAGAAGGGAGAGATGGTGAAGCCAAATTTAAAAATTATGTGGAGTTCTTCAAATTGAAGTAAGTACAACAAATCACTCCTTGTCATTTTGTCATCTTTTATATATATGGATAGCATCTTGTAACTTTCTGTGCTTTTCTTCATGAAGTCAATCTGAATCTACCTTTGTTATTGTCATTTATTTTCACGATCCCCTTGCGAGGGTTCTGACAGTGACACATTTGAACATGCAGACATGGGCAACTCTTACAGTACCCAAATCAACCACTCCTAGCACTAAAGCAGGTCCACCGTGCTCACAACCTTCTGCCTACTGGGGCTGGAAAGTCTAAGGGTATGTCATTCCTGATATGCCCATGAAACTAGCAATCGAATGGACAAGTTTTTTTGTTCTTCACAATATTTGGGACCCAAAGATATTTCTAAATTGACGAATTCCATTGTGAGTAGGGGTCGGATAATCTTGTTATTTGTGCTTGTCCTTCTCAAATTCATGTGTGGTGGTTGGAGAGAATTTCTTTGGGGTTTACTCCAATCTAGGATCCTCAATAATTTCCTCCGTGAGAAAGGAAGACTATTCATTCCTGTATTCATTATCAATTTTGTGTCTGGTGATTATGGTGATCTGAGAGTGTGAACTGATGAGCGTGCTTCCACCTGAATGTCAATTGAAACTCTTACTAGTTGTGTCTTATCTCTGAGTAAGGTTTCTGAATTTCTAGGCTTATGTTGACATCATCATTTGTCCCTTTTCAGGCCCTGTCGGCATTCGAAAGCAGTTAAGGAGGTTTCTGAAGACTGATCAAAATGAAAAAAGGTCAGATGAGGCCCTTGGTGTGCATTGTTCTCCTCTGGTAGCAGCTTTGGATGACATCAAGAATACCTCTGAAGAGGTCCTAAAAGCAAATATGACCTCTCAGGAGAAGCCTGAATGTGTGGAGATGCCACCAGAGTTATGCTTGAACCTGGGCTTTCCAGCATCTGTGATCCGCTCTGCTTATTTACTACCATCAGTGATGTATCGTCTAAAATCTGTAATGCTTGCAAGCCAATTGCGACAGTCAATTCATGCTCCCAAAATTCCTGTGATGACGGTGAGTCCCTCTCTTCTATCCTTCTGGGCAGTTCTAGTTAGCTGTTGGGTATCTTATTTCATGTAAATGGCCTGTTTTGATAATAAAAGGTTTTCTGCATTCGATATCCTGTGTTCAGTATTCCACTATCTGAGGAATTGACAAGTGATACCATATAGGAAGTATGTTTTTAGAGCAGAGCATCTCTGGTGTTGTTTTGAATTATATCCTTGTAGAGGAGATTGCCTTTGTTTGTGTTGCATTTTATGTCCTAGTTTTACAAAGTTTTTAGCTTTTGAACTTACATCTTTCATGTGTGCAATGCCAATTTTGCAGGTTCTCGAGGCACTTACTACAACTCGTTGTAATGAAGAGTTCAATATGGAGGCCTTAGAGCTATTTGGAGACTCCTTCTTGAAATATGCAGTTAGTCGAAAACTTTTTGTGGAGTTTAAATCAGTAAATGAGGGTATTCTTTCTGCACGGCGCATGCATAGGATCTGCAACAAAACTTTGCATCGATTGGCTGTGAAACGAGGATTGACTGTAAGAGACTACTATGACTCTCTTGAAGTCCTTGTGTTGGCTCTTTTGTGTCAAGCGTTATGGTTGATCTTGTTTCAATCCTACATTTTGGTACACCTTGTTCCAAATCTTTACTCCTTCTGATGGTTTTGGTAGTGTTTTTCTTTCCTACTGAATGTTAGAGGTGAAAGCTCACTTCCTTCAAGGAAAATAACATTTCTTTTTCTGTTTTAGAAGAAAGGTGAAAACTTTACGCTATGTTCTGTAGTGGATCAAGGATTTTCTGTGTAGGGTAATAATCATGACATTTTGACTAACACAACCTTAGCTTACTCCATCTCTGGGTGATGCAAGTATGAAGTTCACACAATAATGAGGGAATTTAGTTTTGCAAGATTTTAATGCAGTTGAATATCAATTTTGGTGCAGGGATACATCCGAGACTGCCCCTTTGATCCAAACCGGTGGGCTGCGCCAGGCATGTCAATCATAAAAGAGGTGCAATGTCACTGTAAGGATAAACAAATGTACAAGGCATTTGTGACTACGACTTCCACTGTGGTTGCAGTTTTTGGTAATGAGGCCATCAAGGGTAACAATCCAGAGTCACATAATCCCAGTAAGGAGGGTGATGAGCGAACTGAGACAATCAAACCACGAATCGGGCTAACATGTGATAATGGTCACCGTTACCTCTGCTCCAAAACTGTAGCTGATGTTTTGGAAGCTCTAATAGGTGCATACCTTGTTGAAGGAAGCTATCAAGGAGCACTGGATTTTATGGACTGGGCAGGTATTGATGTCAAGTGTGATTCTCTTTTAACGACAACAACACCTAAGTGGCCATATATGGATATGAGTTGTGATTATGGTATGGATGTGGAAAATCTGGAGCAGAGGCTTGACTACAGATTTAAGAACAAATGCTTGCTGTTAGAGGCAATGACCCATGCCTCTGATATGGGTGGTGATGGAATACGTTGCTATCAGGTATGTGTTTTTATTCTGACCTTGGTAGTTTAAACCAGTTCGCATATAAGGGTGTGTGCAATCAGCAAGGTCCATCGTTTCTTATATCCTCACAAAGCATTTTTTCAAGCAATGTATACTAAGCTTTCCAATCTCAACATGTAAGCCAGGATAGGTTCTAATTTTCTCTTAATATCTTGCATGCAGCGGCTTGAGTTCCTTGGAGATGCTGTCTTAGATTTCCTCTTGACTCAACACTTATTTAATGAGCACAAAGGTCTGACCCCTGGGCTCTTGACGAAGTTGCGATCAGCATCTGTGAACAATGAGCGGTATGCACGAGTTGCAGTAAAGCACAAACTGCACATCTATCTTCGTCATGGGTCAGGCTTGCTTTTTAATCAAATTGGAGAGTTTGTTAGGGCACTGGACATAGCTGGTGATGACCAGAAAAACAGTGCGTATGGTCTCTATGGACTGCAAGGTCCAAAGGTTTGTCCCATTTCGATCACTCCATAATTCTCTTTTTTCTGGCATAAGGAATTGTAAAGTACTTTGCATCATGTTTACTATTAGTAACCAGAGTGTAGAAGTCAAAAGCCTTGCATACAGGATGTGTGCTTTAAATTTCCAATATTACCCTTGTTAAGGCTGTCAAGGTATAGTCTCAACTTCAATAGACAGTCTTTGACCATCTGAGGTAAACACCCTTAACATTGTCATGTTACTTGGTACTCCTTGAATCTGATTGTAAGAGTTTAAAGTACATAAGTCGTGAATCTTACTAAATTTTTGTGATATTTAGAATACACCTTATCTCCTCATGTGTGCTGATGGGTGCAGGTGCTTGGGGACTTGGTTGAGAGCATAGCTGGGGCTATTCTTGTAGACACCTCTTTTAATGTTGATGCAGTGTGGAGAGTAATGAAGCCTTTGCTGTCACCAATTGTCACTCCAGACACTCTTATCCTTCACCCTGTGAGCGAACTTGAAGAACTTTGCAAAAGCAGAGGCTATCACTTGAATCTCATAGACGAATCTGATGGTGAGAGGCAAACTGTGACAATTAGATATGAGGTAAGACCTGACTACTGGGACTGTAAATACTCTATTCCTTCAATTTTTTTGGTGAAATGTTGGGTCCCAATTCTTTTCTATCCCCTCAGCTTCGTATCCTTAGTTAGGGATATGTGAATCAACATCCTACATATGATTTCCTTGCTTGAAGATTAACAATCTCAGATATGCCCCCCTGCAATGTCTTAAGAGCCCACATTTTCCTTGTTTCTGAGATAAGTGCATTGAAGTATAGGTCTCTTTGGCTTGCAGGTCAAGATTAGTGAACAAGACGTTCTATTTGGGACGTCATGCAAAGCTACTAAAAAGGCGGCAAAAAAGGATGCTGCTCATCAAGTTTTAAAAAAGTTAGAGGTAATGTACAGAATTGAACTATGTAGACAGTGCATTTAATAGTTGGTGTTGCAAGAAGGGTACTTTGCAAAGCGGTGATCATAAATTATAAGTTGGATCTTGCTAAAAGTTTAATAAACACAAGGATGTATACCTCCTCTGTGCAGGATCGTGGCTACAGGGAGAAAGTAGGGAAGGAGATTATCAGGTGGAAAGAGAGAACAGGAGGTGAAATAGAAGCACCTGCTCTTCTGTCATACTCAGAGGATATGGATGGAGCTGCTTGTACAAATATGGAGATTGTGAATGAATTTGCTTGTGACAAGAGGGAGTTGATTCCAGACACCAACCTTAGAGACTCATTTGAGCAACCCACCTGTGTCACGATGTTGGATACTGCGAACTTGCCAAAAACTGACCGAGAGACCAATTCTCATATCCTACCCTCATCAATAAATATGGATAATGTAGTTTCTACAGCAGAAATTTTAATGAATGGGCAACATGAACTAGACACTCATCAATGCAAAGCTGAAGGTATTACTGAACATAGGACAATTCAGGATACAGAGGTTCTATCAGTTGGAGATTTGAAAGGAGCTCACGATGTCTTCAAGCTGGATCGTAGAGACCTGCTTCATTTGACAGACTTTACGGAGGACCTGGTGTCTATTGTGCCTTCTGTAAATGTGATATCTGCATCCCCAAAGACTCCAGATGCAGAGGAGGAGCACTCCCCAAGTGGACCTCTGAAAAGGATATTGTGCTCCTCTGTAGGAGATTTGAATAAAGCAAAGATTCGGACAAAGTTCCATTGGTCACAAGAGGAAACAGAAGACACGCTCATTACGACTAGTGGTATGACAACCAAAATTTCTGGTAAGCAAGGTAGTCAGATTCCATGTCAGAAGATGTTAATTTGTTTGTTGCTGGTCTAATTTCAGTATTTCTAGATGGTCGATGTAGGTGACATTCCTTACTTTGTAGTCTGAAGTGCATCAAGAAGTTAAAAATCGCATATGGCCAAGTATGCTAAGCATAAAAACTTAATATTGACCTCCTTAGAAGAACGCTGTGGAAGTGGACTGCAAGCGGAGCCAGAGACTGTGATTGACAAGTCAAATGCAGACGAATCAGTTGATCTCCTGAATTTCTGCCCATGGACAGGTCGCTACATCTCAGGTATTCCTCAACTGTTTTAAATTGGAGATCTCTTTAAGATTGTTCCTTCTAGATGAATCCACTCTCGTCCTCTGGCTATTTTTGTCCTCTGTACTACCAGCTGCAGTTGGTAGTTACTATTATAGGATTCATCTAGCCATTTTGCGTCATGCTGCCCTTCCAAAGAGAGGAAGCCCAAACCCTGAATGAGGATGATTGTTTCTTCCTTTAGCAACTTCTGAATAGCAAATTTCTCTAGATCGAAGCAAGTTTGGACCTTTACATATTCCTCGCAAAGTATTTTCTGTCAGTCATCTAATCAGAGTGTGATCATGATGACTGTACTGACAAGGTGGCATCTGTCAATGTATGCAGTCAGTACTGCTGCACCTGCAGTTCAAGAAAAGTCCACAACAACTCTTCATCAGAAAGAGGTGGTGGAAGTGCAAGACACCCTGTCATGGCAAGGCCAACCAAAATCTACATCAAATCTTGGAATCACTATGAAGCCATGTTCGCTGCCTTCACTAACTGAGGTGCATTTGGGGAAGAAAAGAGAAAAGACCATTTCAGTGAATTCCAGACAGGTCCTGAATGATCTCCGGATGAAAAACAAGTGGGTCAGCCTTGTATTTAACGCAGTCCTTGAAGAAGGCCTGCCTCATAGGAAAAGGTACATGCCTATCTAAATCTGGATAGTTTGACAGTGGAAATACAGTAAGTTGTGGTGGAACTTATATTTCTCACTCTCTGAACAGCTATGTCCTTATTGTCAGAGTTGAGCATGGTTGTATGTTGTGGCCGTGTCAGCTAGTGCATGATCATCCGTTTGGATATGCTGGCACATTTTCCTTGCACATGGGCATAGCTGGATCATATTATAATCTATGGTATGCTGTGCAGATTCCTCTTCTCTTTGAAGATTGACACAGGCAAGGAGGTGTATGTTTGCCAAGGAGAGCCCAAGATGGATAAGAAACAAGCTCAAGAATCTGCTGCAATCTCTATGTTAGCCCATTTGACAGAGAAGGGCATCATCAGATCATGAGCAGGCTGCCTGTGATACTGGAGCCACACTCTTCTTACTCCACATGCAGGTATGGTAAAATGTACATTATTGCTCTGTGCACACTAGAACTATCCTATTCCCAACAATGCACACTCTGTTGCAAATTGTGGATGGAAAATAGAAAAGGTCATCTAAAGAACTTGCACAACATATACGTTACATCCTGTCTTCTATTGCTTCCTTGTATTGTCTTCTCTCTTTTCATCCCCCTTTCCCATTCCTCCTTCAACACGTTGGCTAACTTGGGTACCAATTCTTCTTTATGTCGCAAACATCAACTAAATATATATATACTAGTATGAGCCCATGCTGTCCCGCCTGTTGCACCCTGTGCACCGGGCCAACCCCGCACCATCTGCACAACATGCTGTTGTCGATTGGCAACTGTATGAAAGTTTGGAATGACAATTACCCATGCCATCACCATTTGACCTCTTCAAATTGTATCATAGATATATGTAAGTCCTCGGTTGGTAGTTGGAAGAATTAAAGCGATTAGCAGGGCTTTGTATTACAATAGAACAAGAGCAATGGTGGCAAGTTGTTCATATTATATTATTGCATTCTTCTCTCGCTCTCTCTGGATTGTTGAGACCTCACAATCCTCAAAGTTTTGTAGAGGTTACTTTTGAAGTTGGAGGTCAAAACATATGATCAGAGGGTGAATGAGTAGTGCGTCGTTGAGGTGACCTTGTTCATGGCACTTGCAAGGTTGAGCTTACCATGAAGATTTAAGTTAATACTGGTGATTGATGGAGGCTTTGTGATTGTAATTTCAGGTCGATTTCCTCTTTGCACTGGAAGTGATCACGGTAATCTTAAAGAAACTTGAGGTTAACCTTGACAAGGAGCACATTATTGGATGCTTCAGATGAAGTAGCAGTCCACTTTTCCTAGCTTGATGAGAGTCTCACACATAGCACTACCAGGTCCGTGCCTTCAAGAGTTGATCTCTATTTATCAACAACCTCTGCATTGTCGACATCTCAATCTATTAAACTGCAGGTGTCCTTGAGACTTGCTCAAGGATTACTTCGTAGTTTCAGAGGGTGTAGGCCCCCACATCAGCATCCTTAGCAATGTAGTCTCAGATTTTTTTGCAGAAATTGTTGGTTCTATGACAACAGAATTTTTTTGATATAATTCTATAAAGATCTTGGTAGAATTTCTATCCAGCTGTGATGATGCGTAATGGTTTTGCCACTCTGTTGAGCTCAATGCTGCCTGATGTGTACCCTCTACCTTTCTATATGCTATTGCAGTGATAACCTTTGGACAAGTAAATGGAGTATCATGCCTGACGGTTCCTCTCTGGTACTGTGTATGGATATGCATAGAATTTCTGGGTTATGTGTCTTGGCAGAGTAACAATTATTTCCGGTTACATGATGTCATACCTTTTTGGAATTTAGTTGTCTCAGTCTTCCTGTAATTTGCATATTTCATTTAGCGCTGTTTTCCTTATATATGTGGTCCTTGTTCCATTATGGATATACTATTATTTCTTGTGCTGATTAGTAGTTACAGGTTTTTTCTTTTCCTTGGTTATTTCATTGCTTCTTTCATACGTATGGTTTTTCCTTGGTACACATTGTCATTATCCTGGAATGTGTTAGAGATTACTTGAACATAATTTTTTAGGAACGCCAAGGAAGATCCAAGAAATGCATAAGGTAGGAAGGAAAGGATAGAGGTTGTGAGAGTTGCAAGGAGGAGAGGAAGAAAAGAAAAATGAGAGGGAGGGAGAAAGAGATTTAACTTGTTTTTATTATACTATACCTATGTAGCCATCTTTCTAATGATCTGGCACCTCTTTAGTGTTTTATTTTTCTAAATATTGGAAGAGTAGGTAAATAATTAGATGTGCTAAATTGTTTATGGGTGCATCAGTTAAGGAGCAAGGGTTAACATCTTTCCTTTTTCTTTTCTCGTGCAGGCCGGGAAATAGTTTTGTTGCGCACCAAAGTCTGTTTATGGGTTGCAAGCACTCTTCGAATGAGCTGCAAATTAACTTTCTGATGTGCCCAATTTCCAATTATCCAAATGCAAGGTTCATGCCCAAGGTATAGAAAATCTGAGCTTTCATGTTTAGGGTTGAGCATTATGTTATGCAAATGACATGTGAATGTAGCTGACTTTCAGGGGGTTTCACTCTTTCCATTTTTGGCAACCACTCGTGTTCAGGGGGTGTTTTTGGGGCCTTTAAGTAATACCCTTAAAATATAAGTATGACATGAACATTCCAAATATTACAAGAAGATTTGGGGAATATACTTCAATATGGTATTTGGTGACCCTATGTTACTTAGAATACCTTGATTTATTTATTTATTTTTTAATCTCCCACCAATGAACAACATCCTATCTTTGCTAGTGCCCCGTGAGGGGCTCACATGGATGTTTCTAGCCATTTCTGAAACTTTGGAAGGGAGGATGAAATCTTTTAAGATGTAAATTGTTTAAGAGGGTCTTTATTTCAAATATTATGGACTGTGGAATTGCATGCATAATAAATAAAGTGGGCCACATGTATTTTCAAGAAGTAAAGTTTGAGGATGTGTAATATCGTAGCAGTGACTCTTGTTCATGGATAGTTAATTTGAAAATAAAAAATACGAAAAGATGAAACTTTTTGGGAGTTATGAATACAAAATCTTGAAAAATGGAACCTTTAACATACGAGCAACAAACCAAAGGCAAAACCAAACGCATGGCCGTGTTGTCTTTGTTTGATTTACATGACATTGCTTGTTTTCAATTCTCTTGAACTCGTGATGAAGTTCTTGGAAATCTTCCATTGAGACTTGTGAAATGATTTTTTCCACATAAATAAATATTTCATCACCCCAATGATGAACTAGCCTCACTCCTACAGTAGCACTATATCAACAAAACCACAAGTGCCATGAGGTGTTGCATCATTTGATATGTTTTATCTCTTCATAAATGTGCCACCATGAGAAATGGCAGGATGTGATGCAAACCATGAATTCTTCGAGATAGATCAATGCAAACTTGTGAAGGTATGCTTAAAGTATTCTATTCAGCTGTAAAATATTCAGATACTCAAAGAGTTAATCTTGCAATAGAAACCTTGAATTCAGTATCTTAGACCTTGAAATAGCTTAGAAAGATATTCCCATCATATATGACTCCGTTATTTAAGCAGACCTGATTTTCTCATGCCATAGTTCACTTGAAATCCAATATTAATGAGACCAACTTAACCCTTAACTTCTTGAGAGGCTCGTTTTGGGCTTATGAATGACTTTTGAAGACATTTTCATCCAAAAGGAAGGTGCTAGGGAGCAGGGCATAAAATTGACACCCTGGGGAGTGTATTTTGCTTCCTAGAGTGTCCTAGGACACCCAAATCTCAAACAGGGTGTCCCCGAGGACACCCAAAAATCCTACAAGGGTGTCCTTTTTACACCCAAAAAAAATTCAGGGTGTCCCCTGTACTTGTAGGGCCTATCAGCGTATATGTTTGACAAAGTTTTTGCAAGTTTTTCTTTTTTGATACGCAAAAACTTGCACAAAAAAAAAATACACGTCAATTGACACGCACATTCTAGAAATTGACACGTACTGTGACTTGTGAAGAAAAAAATCACACGTCAATTGACACACTAGAAATTGAAATGACATGTATTACTTGAGTACTATAAAGTGCAGCTCAAGTATCCGGAAAACATAACCCATAACAGTAGAACTTCCTACACTCACTCACATTGAGTTTGGTGGTGATGGTACCCTCCATGGGTGCAAGGTTATTGCACAGGCCTATGTGGTTAAGGTGATAGAATCAATGTAGCAACGATTTCCTGATTTGAAGCTCTTCAATGCAGCTAAGCTATTTAGCCCTGTCTGTTTTTCAACAGACTTGACACTTCTTCATCGAAATGCTCGTTTATGGCTTCAGAGTTTCATTGACCACTTCTGCACTAATGAAGGGAATCTTTTTGATGAGCGTGGTTTAAAATCAGAGCTTCGAGGTTTTTTGGATACACTTCATATTTCATGTGGTGGTCTTAAAATGCACCAAGCTTGGATGGTTTATTCTTCCAATTTGGACTATGTTGGAAGATATCCTCATATGACAAAGTTGTGGCAAGTTGTTCTTGTAATTCCTGCTAGTACAGCTTCTTGTGAGAGAGGATTTTCTACTCAAAATCATATTAAATCTACTTTACGGTGTAGTTTGGTATTAGAGACTTTGGAAGCACAAATGAGAGTTGCAATGGCAAAAATCCCCATAGAGGCCATTGACTTTGAACAAGTATGGGTAAAGTGGTGTGCTATGAAAGGCCGCCGCTTGTAGGTTTGATTTGCATTGCAAGTTATGATATGTAGTGATTTTTTTGATTTTTAATTGAAAATTTGAAATGATATTATATATTTTTCAAAATTGTACCTATTTTGACAAAAAAAAAAGTTTAAGAAAAATTTATGAGGACACCCAAAAATTGGAGCAGGGTGTCCTTGGGACACCCAAAATTTGGGACAGGGTGTCCCCTGGAAATTTGGCTAGGGTGTCAAATTTATGGCCTGCTAGGGAGGTCACAATGGGTGTCATTGTGTTCCTCATGATTTTTTCTTGTCATTGGCGACGATCCCATTCCAATATGAACAGATGGTTGTTTACAATAAAATTTTAAAGTTGAGAATGAACTAATTTTTTTTCTTCCTTTTTTCATACATTATTGTATATAGTAGCTTCATATTATTTTGTTTGAAAATTGTGGATTTTCTTAGGACTCCGTTTCTTACTTCAAAGTGTATATCTTTTTTTGATATAATCTTGAAAGTTTGGACTATAATTTTATTACATGTATTTATCCCAGTATCTTGAAGTTTATGATTCTAAAACAACTATAAAAAAATCATGAAAATTACTAATATCGCTACTATATTGATGTGGTCTTAAAATTATTAGCAAAAACTTTTCTTTTAGGTACAATAGAGTTATTTGGAGAGTACAATAGATGAAACCATGGGTTTATTCTCAAAGCTCGAGTTTAAGAGAATTAACACAAAGTCACCCAAGTTTCTAATTGCTTATTATATCATACACAAAGAGTGGTGTTGGGCTATTAAAAATTGTCTTTCTAGCTTGTCCTACTAGAATGGGTGGGTCAAGCTAGCCTTGCATAGGCCGATCCGGGATTTAGGAGGGTGGGTCCCATGTGCATACCCTATTTAAGATTCTAAAATTCTCTCAAAGTTTGAGAGGTGAAAAGAGAGGTCCCAAAAGTTTCACCCTACTTTCAAAACATGCTCCAATGTATAATGAGCTAATGACCTCCTAATAGAAAGTTTATTCAAAGAAAGATCAAACCCACAGTTTCGTCCTTCTTTGAGCAACTTTACGGATAACTCTAATAAGTGTTGAGCTCTAGAAAGCTTATATTTTAGACAATCTAATGAAACTACAATGCACTCTAACCTCCATAATATAATGCATGTAGCAACCAATGACAAAAGTACATGGTATATTAAGGAGGTATGTAGTGTTAACATGGATGCATGATAATAAAGAATCAACGTAGTGTGTGATAATTTGGAACAAGACAACGTCAATATTGCAATAATGATAATAGTTACAAATGATGACAACACAATGCGTGCAAATGTGTGGTTTGAATTCTTTGCTGAATTCTTTTAATGTCAAAACTTGTGATATATGGGAAAGAAATGTGACAACAAAGAGGGAGATTTAAACTGAACACATCCATTCCCTAGAGTTTTGGAATATAAGAGAGAGTGAGATTATGGAGGATGATATTGTGGAGGTTAGGGTATACGCTATAGGAAGTGAAGGGTTAGTGTGGCCTTTCTCATTGCGGGGTTTCCAATAGTGCCAAGAAATGCCTCCCTGTAGGTACTAATGTCCTTGATATTTCAACTTGACAACGCAAATACCCTGACAAACCCCTCATTTTCGCATAAAGGTATTTTGAAAATATCCTTCACATGAACCCCCAGTATCAAGGATATTTTCAACGAAAACAGATGTTCAACAATTTGACCATTTTGCATAAGAGCCTTGGAGTTAGATTCCTTGATGTCATCATTAAAGATCCATTTTCCACTAATTAAGGACATGGAAGCAGTAGGCCAAGACTGACTGCTTGCCATCATTCATTGTTTCCGAGTTTGATGCTGAATTCTTGAGTACTTTAATTTGTTCTCAATTTCTTGCAGATGTGATATTGATGTAGATCTGATTCTTCCTCCTTAAAAATATACATTATATATAGTAGAGGCGTCTATTGTCAATCAGTACCCCATCAACAATCTATAGGGTAATGTAATTGCAATCATACTGGAACTCAATTTCGATCAAGCTAGAACCAATAGTGATGTGACACATGTCCTAGTTGTCAGTGTTAAAGTGAGGAGGAATGAGTGGTTTAAATGAGCGATTATGGTACATTCTAGACATTGGTAATATATTCGAGCCAACTTTTGGCTTCAAAAATTCACATTAATCTCAATCTATAAAATAAAGTTACCAGTCCTGATTTCTATCTTCCTACATGGGAAAAATTTACGCTACCTCATACTTCTCTAGACCTGGCGCAATCTCTTAAGTGACCGGCTATGGGTGCCTCTACTTTACACAATTTTCACTTGGGACCAGTTAGAAATCTAGGATTCCATCAACTGCCTTTCTAAAAAAATAAACAGTGCAAGTCACAAACTCCCAATGTGGCCATACCCAAAATACTGTCTTTACTTGGAGTATATATTTTTTGACAGTCATCACAAGAAACTGACCAGAACACACATAATGGCCTGTATTCTTCATTAATAGTGGACTCTGGCATGGCATGACACTGAATTTCTGATGGAAGTTTTGAGCATCAAGATGAGGTGGCATTTTTGAAATTACAAAGAATACAGAAAGAAAATAAATAAGGTGACTAAGTTGTACACATCATTCTTTGGAAGAAGAGGATCGTCTGAGGCCTAGAACAGTTGAGGATAATGATCTTCAACCAAGATTGCATGAAGTAGTTCAGAACATTCAGCAGATCTTTCCATCAAAAAATTGGCTCACCTATTAGGGATCCCTATATTCTCTGCAAAAGGTGACATGATATGTTTCCCTTGCCATTCGATTCAAAATGCAAGAAACAAGTATGGCAATTTGCCTGCAGCCAATTGTGATGGGTATACATCCGACTTCATGAATCTCATGCCTATTTTAAATTGAATCATTGAATGTCTCCTGAGGTATTAAGTACATTTTGCACAAATCATGGTCCAGGCCTGCTCCTCTTTGGTGCTGGTACTGAGGCTCGAGGCATCTTAGCCTTGAGTTCCTTCAGCTCCTTGTCCTTCAATGTGATTTCCTTCTCCTTCGCTTTGATTACCTGTTTCAGGACCTCAACTATCTGTGCCATGGTAGCTTTCCTCTTTCCCTCAAAGTCCCAGGGCACACTAAGTATGTACCTGCCACTCGGATTCCACTCTGCTATTTCCAGAAGAGTTTCACACACAGAATTGTACACACAGGATCCATACTTTCGTAACTTTGTCAATTCTGGGTCATCCTCCTTGATGGCATACTGTAGCATAATAATGTGCAAGTGAGGTGTCACACATGGATTCAAATAAAATTTCATTTTAACACTAGCATGTAGTGTGATGCTCTACCTACACGTAGTCCATATAATTTACTTGAGATCATCAAATTAAGGTTCTTTGGAAAGTGTAGTCATTGGAATCAAAGCTTCCTTAGAGTGGAATATAGAAATGGAAGTTGACAAAAAAGACCTATCAGAAGGAACATAATCTAATAACATCTTCACAGGAAGGGAGCTGAAAGTCGCAACTAACACACTGAACCTGCCTAGAAACTGAGAATATGAGGACAGAGGCATACCTTGTGTTTGCCATGTCCAGCATCCACGACCTGAATAGGATTAAAATCATGCCCACGTAGACGTGCTTCCCACCTAGATACAAAGCTTGAAAATGCTTCTTCATCTTTAAACCTGTGACCGCATTCATCATACCAGCCTTCTGTGTTGAGGGACCCCATAAGCTTGATACCTATCTTGCTCTTGTCTCCATGCTTGACTAGAGTCTGTTAAATACAAGAGGAGTCAGAATATACACCTTGCAGCCGTGCCAGGTGTGATGTAGAATGAAGAAAATTATACCATACTTCATTGATAGGACAAGCACATACTCATGCTCTTTCACCTAAATACTTTAGCTATTGTTTCACCAGGAAAGAGTGGTAATCAAGAATACATGGCAATTTCTAACACAAATGCAATAACTGCTTCAGACAATGCACAAACACATTCTAGAAGAACAACCCCTTTTCAACGATTACTCAAGGTTGATCTTACTTGAATCACTTGTTTCTTTGCTTCCTCCACTTCATCATTCGCTTCCCGATGTTTATAAGTTAATGCATTCACAAGCTCATGGTCGCCTTCTGCTTCCTCTTCAAGGTCTTTGAGCTTCTCCTCCAATTCAGAGATCTTCTTCACATACTCTTCTTTCTCTTTCTCTGTTTCCTGTTCTCTTTCTCCCCCCAGCATCTCTGCCTCCTTTGCCTTTTCAGCCTCCAATTGCTCTATAATTCGCTGGCACTCCAATTCCCGCCTTTGTTTTGCTTCTAGCTTCCTGCGTATTTCCTGAACTTCATTCTCTAATTTATTGCTCTCATCCTGCACATGGATTCCAAGGTCATGAATACTAAAGAGAAGATAATAATAGAGACTGGAGTTCTTTGATGACGCAATACATTGAATGCCGGAAGATACTGGTGCATAAACAAGGAACAATTAACTTATTTGAAGCTATAGTTCTGAAGGTGACATTGTATGACTTGACATCAATGAACCAATATAATGTGAATAATTAAGTCCAAAGGGCTCAATAGAATACATATTTTCTTTGACATTAGACTAAGTTATGGTTGGGTCAAAGCAAGACTATCTTCTAAAAGGATCCCGGGGTTCAACCTCATGCTTCTGGATGAGCTTCAGCTGGTGCTCCTGCTGCATCTCTTGCTCCCTCGTAAGTCCTCTGTAAAAGTCCAATTGTTCTTGGGCCTGCACAGAATGCGTAAAATAATTTGTCACACATTCTGTAACTGCACTCACACAACCATGGGGAATTCGGGCCATGTCATTCAGATAATTGTGGTTTTTCTGCAAGGCTTGATCCAAAATTTCTCCTCAACTAGTAATCATTAACATAGTAATCGAACCCAAACATGGCCTACAACCTTGTACATTCAAGAAAATATGCACAACATGTGACACAAATTTAAATCACCAGGGAAACTCAAGTACACCTTTCTTCTTTCTTCTTCATGGACTCTCCTTTCTGCCTCGTTTTGTGATTTCATGAACATCTCTGACTGTTTAAGAGATTCGCATCGGATTTCCAGGTCTTTCATCTTCTTGTCAAGTCGTTGACGATGTGAACGCATACGCCTGAGATGCTCTTCTTCTTCCATCCGAGCAATCTTTTTGAGGTCTTCAAGCTCTGTGGGTATTCACCGTATTCAAAGTTGTGAAAAGTCATTACATTATGCTATTCACCAAACCCTTCTGCAACTGAAGTGAAATTGTGAGCGAAAGGAGGCCAAAGAGATCAGGAGTTTTAAGATTTAGTCAACTAGACCATCTGCTTCAACTGTAGCATATGTATGGTACAAGATGGCTCTGTCCATATAAGGTCATGTGGACATCGAAGTTCAACATCATTTTTCTGTGACATGGGGAAATGCATAATGTTCCTACCCTTTTTATGAGCCTCTTGCAGCTCTAATTTCTCTTTTTCTACTTGCACTCGTCTTGCCTCAACTATGTCTACCATGTTTTGCAGCTTGTGGGCTTGCTGATGAGTCTCCTGCAAGGTACTCTCCTTTCTATCCACCACATGTATGAGATTTGCAACCTGCTGCTGAGCTTTTCGTTCCATTTCTCGAACCATTTGGGAAAGAGTTTTTAAATCACCATTAGTCTTTAAATGCTCTGTGACTTGAGTCGATGGACCTATAACATCCTGTACCAAAAGATTAAAAAAAAAACAAGACTTGGTCATGTATTTCAAGGAGGACTAGCCCACATTCATCTGAGCACACATCTCTGTGATCATCACGATCAGAAAATCTGGTTCTCTGCACCAGCTCAATGGAAAGGGTATAGTCTAAGAGAAATAAACATGAAGTGTTGTTCGAATGCAGAGAAGTATGGCCTTACATAGACTAACATTGCAAGATAAGCCTTGTTTAGAATATAATATAGCATTCTTCTTCATTCACTGGATTTTAGCTAATTTTCGATCCAATAATGCAGTGATGAAGACATTATAACCTTATTGGTGGCCATCCAGCCATACAGATAAATTCCTCTCTGTTTTTCAGAATCCCTTTCAAAGTCTTTGCGAGCGCGTCTTTTCATATAGAAGCTGTGTTCGAATGCTTCAGCATCTTTGAAGCCATCCATGGAATTTCGAAACTCGACAACTGCCACGCCCAAGTGACCTCTTGCATCATAAAACACCTTCACTGATTCTGGGTTGAAGGCCTGCAACAACAAAACGGTAAAAGTAAGTAGAAACTCTTAGATAAATAAGAATGACATCAGAAAGAAGGGAAAAAACTTCCATTGCTGGTTAGAGAATTCACCTTGAGTTTTTCTTTAATGTCAGCCCGTCCTGGACCTATACGAAAACCATCAATTGTCCTTGTGCGATTGTCAATGTTCTGTAAAATGCCCATCCATGGACAGACTAACTTATCCTCCTTCTCAACTCTTAGAGGTATACTCTGTTCGAGGAAGATGTTACGTTCAGCTTGAGGCTGTGCCCTTACTGCCATTTCTTTCTTCAAGAATTTGACCAAAGCCCGATGATTTCCAGTTGCTGTAGGCCCTCTGCCTCCTTTACTAACTCCTTCGGCATGCTGTAATATTTCACTATACTTGTAGTCCTGCTTTTTCCGACCTGGGGAGAAAGGGCAGCGAAAGGTTTCATCTGAATTCAACACTTTCAAAGCACCATTTTGTATATCCTTTTCGGCACGAATTTCAGCATCCATCTCTTCATCTGAATCGGTGAGGTCGTCGTCATCAGAATCCATCTTTGAATAGGTAGTCTGTGGACCTACACAAGAAATGCAACCAGTTCAAGTAGAGAGAGAATAGCAATTCAATTTCTATCAATTTGAAGACACCTGACAGAAGATCATGGTCACTGGCATTGGGTTTTGTGATATTGTTTTTGGATATGGTAAGTGACCAGCCTTGGATAACCCAAGAGAAATTGAGATAAGGTCTTCATGTTGGAAAGTCTTGCACCTAATTTGACCTGTTTGTCAATCAAGAGATGCTGCGGAACCTCTAAAAATAGCCCCAAAATATTTCTGAATAGTCTTTAAAGTTCCCAAGAAGGTGATGGGATATTGGCATCAATACAGTTAACAGAGAAGATACCATGAATCTTCATCATCTAAACTTTTAATCAGAAAACGATACTTCACAAATCAACTCAACAAAACAACCGCATCATCAAGTGGACATCAATTGATTCAACGGTATTACTTTCTAGCTGAGCTGTGAGATGTACCTGGTCTGAGGAACATTTTTTAGGAAAGTTGTACAAGAACTTTTGGCATTTACTTGATTTCTCAAAGTGGAGACGGGAAATTTTTTCAAGGATACCAGATTTGAGCAACTTGACCAAGTTAGAGATCCAAGGCTCTCTCGCTTGGTCGAATTCTTCAAATTTGGCAAACTATTCCTTCTCTGGTTTCCACACAGGCAGCTCCCGCAAGTTGATGTAAGCGCCTACTTTTGGTGACAAGAAATGGTCGGTATCGTCAATACTGAGGACGACATATATTTTGAGGAGAGGTGCAGGATTACATATTGTCTGTCCATTCTAACCAAGTAGGATTTCTGGGCTTTTCCACTCCTTCAGAATCAAGACACTCTTTGCTAAATTTTTGTTTTATTGACAAAATCTGGGAGAGCCCATTCCAGATGACATATTCATAGAATGAAGCATTTCTCTGGCTCACGCCTGTACTCCTCAATGGACACGGTGACATTGACAGTTGCCAAAAACTGGTGCCGACAAAAACAAAAAACCCACAGAAGGGAAGTGCCAAGAGGAAGACAGGCACATACCTTTTGACCATGAGCTGGTGTGCGCTGGATGCACACGCGAGGCCCTTGAGAAGTGGAGACTTTAGAATAACCCTCTCCTAACTTCTCCTGCGAATTCCAAGATGCCAACAAGACTTCAACACCTTGCATTCCTCAATTGGGACGGTGGCATTCATAGTTACTTAATTGGTGCCTACAAAACCGAAGGCCGGCAGAAGAGAAGAAGACATGCACATATTTTTTATTTCTTCCAAGCTCGGTGCACCCGGGAGGCCCTTGAGGATGGAGACTTAAGGTTAACCCTCCCCTATTTTTCTTCTGCAAAGCCCACGATTCAACGAAGTCTTTAAGACCAGAATACTTCACCAATTGCACATTCCTTTGAAAGAAATTGAATAACCTCCGAATGCACCCCGCCCCCAAGCTCCTCTTCACACGAAACCCTTAAAGCAATAGGACATAGTCAGTCCCTTTGCTCACACCTATTCGAGTTCCAAAGACTCACAAATTGGGTACGAAGCTAAGCAGCACTCCAGAGCAAGATATTCACAAAAGTAAAAAACCCGATGGTTTCAGCTGATCAGCCACTCATTCGTGTCGCTTCACTTCACTTACATCCCGTAATTAATATACTTACCCCGAGAAGAAGGTAAAACGACTCAACAGCCTAACCAGAAGTGCTTGTTGCATCCGCAACAAGAAGTTTCTCGCAATAGCTAACCAAAGAACCGGCCACCGGATACCTAACCGCAACCTGTTATTCCGCTCCGTTTCCAATCAAAGCAAAAATAGCCTTCAACTCTGCCGCAATACAAAATTCGCAATTACATGCCAAGAACGCCCATCACCAGCTCCATCCCATGCTACCGCCCGCCCACCCCCAACCCCCTTCTCCCCATCCCCTTCCTCCTCTGCGGCTACCCAAAATCCTATAACCTTCCAATCCACTCGATCTCCAACTCCTGACACCCTACTGAAAATGTCAAGAAGCTGCGGGAGGGAAAAAAAACCTCCGGTGTTGCTGAGCTCCACCAATTCCGTCTCAAAGTTTTTGCAGGACTTTCTCACAGACGAATATCTTCTTCTCTCTCCCCCTTAGCGAGGCGGCTGGAACTAACATAGCAAACGGGCGGCATTACCAATTGATCTCCAAGCTCGACTCCACGGCGGCATTGTCAAGGCGGATGGTGGGTGGGTGCGTGCGCGGTGAAAGCTCAGCTGCAAGTGGGTTCCCAATCTCCGCCCTGCAAGTCTCCCGGTTGCAATCCTGAGGAGAAGGTGCACGGCGGGGAGTCATGAGATGAGTGTTTGTGATCAAGGACGCAATGCATCCCCAGGCGCGGAGTTGTGTTGCAAATCTGGGGCGAGGAGCGAGGTGGTGGCGTTGATTGAAGCTCCATCTTCCTCCTTCATCGCTCTCTCCGCTCGTAGGCGAATATAAGTCGAGTGGCGTTCGATTCTTCGCTTGCCGTGGAGTAATTCTTTGAATAAGTTGAGCTTAACTTATGCATGTTAGAAGTGACCACCAATAACCTTTCCTTGTTCCTCCATGCAGAGATTCCAAACCTCGAGTTGGTTCCTTCCCTCATCCTTGTGGGTTTTTTATTTTATTTTATTTTATTTGTTTATTATTGTTTATAATAATTTGTTTGGATGTTGAGGTCAAATGAAATATCGAGCCAATGTTGAGTAGGGAGAATTGACTGCTAGTTACATATGAACCGGTTGAGTTTGAGAAACAATTGGTTAAAGTTCCAGACTTTGGGAAATTGTTTTAGAGGAATCTAGGGTAGTGTGTACCTCAGATTAACACAGAACAACCGGAAGATGCCAACATGTAATTGGTTGGATTTGGAAACACTAGGATCTCGAATGATTATGCCCAAAATCCTCCCCGGACATTAAAACATGTTTTCTTTCGTTGGGAAAAGCATACAAGGCCACTCAGGCTTGAAATAAAGAGGGGGGGGGGGGTGCAACTCTGTAGGGTGCACACGGTAGACTTACGCTCCTCAAATTCTACAATGTAATTTTCAAAAGGATTCATTTTGAGCTCATTTTAAATGATTCTTTGGACATTTTGACACGGGGAGGTCATTCCATTGTAAAGTTGAACAACCATGTGCGAACTTTACATGTAAAAAATCCTACTTTCTACATAAAGCATCACCAAAATGGGTCAAACTTTTATCAAATTTTCTCCATGAGTAGATATACACGGTACCTACTACATAGTAAAAAAAGGTAACTAAATTTGATGATTTTTTTTCATAAAACATATCCTTTCTAACTAGAATAATGCAAAATTGAACTAGTAAATTACTACAAAAATGAAGATGACTAAAAATTTCCAAAAATATATTAAAAATATACTATCAATGGTTATGTATATGTAAAAACAATATCATAACTTTTAAAATGATCTATGGCATGTAATATAGGGGTAGCAAACTTTGTTTGCACGTGGTGTTCAACTTGACAATGGAGTGACCTCCCCGTGCATTTTGAATGCCAAAGATAAAACCAAGACTTGACCTCAATCTTTTCATGACATTAATGCATTTTTTAAAAATTATATTTCTTACTAATTCTTTCAAATCATATATTGAATTATCAATGATTTTTTTTTAAAACTTTGTTATTCAACAATCTATTGACCTTACATGGATTGTATTTTTTTGTTGCTTAGGTTGGTTCAAATTGCAAATTCTACTTTTAGGGTGTTTAGAAAGCAACACCAACAATTCATTTGGTTATTGCAAGTATCCCAAAGGGGCTTCATGTGTCTGGGGATTCAATACATTTTTCTTCACTACCTTTTTAGAATGTGAAGTTTTATTTATTTATTTATTTTGTGTATGCAATGTCTACATCTCGGGGAGTTCACTGCGATAATATTAGAAAACAACGTGCGGGAAAATATAGGGTAATTTATATTCACAAAAGGAAAAATTTAGAATTTTCTTAGAAGTAATATAGGTGAGTATGTATGATAAAATTTGTATTATAAATAATATAGGCTTGATACAAATAACGCATATTTTTAAAATATTTGTAAAAATATACCATAGGATTTAAGGATCCTAGGTTTTTTTGAAATAGGGTGTCATTTGTGTTCAGAGGTGGGAAGATTTTGGATGAAAAACTACGTCGATTCAGTTAAAAAAAAATGGCATGAAAGATTGATGAGGGCGGATGACGGATTAGGGTTTAGGAAAAATTGGGGGAGAACGTTGCTGGAGGATTAGGTTTTGAGAGTTTTTTTCACCGTTTTGAGAGGTGGGGTTTGCGGTTCAATGTTGGCGAGAGTTTTTTCTTCGACGTTGTTGACTTTGTGAGAGGTGGGGTTTGCAGGCGGCCTGTGCAGGTCATTCTCTCTCTCTACTTTGAGTGGAGGTCGAATCTTCATAACGACCACACAACTTGATTGAGGAACATGGGTTGATTTTGTTGTTTGAAACTCTTTATGAACACTCTTAATGTAAAACCTTGTTGTGCCTTGGATTTTGGTGACTAAGTACTTTGAATGCTCTTAAACCCTTTGGAGCAAAATCAAATAATTTGTAACGTGTATTACATATTTATTGTTTATTGTTTATTTACAACCTCTCATTCAACTAGGACTCCTTTACTAGAAGACTAGAGGCGCTACCCTGAGTGCTCTAGCAGTCCTAAACGTAAAGGGAGTTAACTAGTTGAAGCTATGGTTTTACACTTGGTTCTACCTCGTAAGTAACGACCATTAGTTAAGTGCACTTAGAATTATCCTAAAGGCATGGAGGGAGAGCTTGCTAGCATATACTTAACTACTAGTTGGAGGTGGCCTCAACTCATAGTAGTATCTAGTATATAAGCTCTAAGGTTGGGAGGAACATGCCTCTTGAATCTCATAATATTTGAGAACGTTACATTGGTATCAGAGCCAGCGCTCTTGTACCTTGTTTTCATTTGGGTTTTTATTAACTTCCGCTGTGTAATTGTTATGCTGGTAATTTTTCTGGAGGGTGTTGCGATCCTGGGGGGTCGCGTCTCACCTCGTCTCGTCTCGTCTCCTTCCGGCCTAGCAGAGGGAGGTAGCCTGCTGCCTGGGCAGTGAGCGTCGCACAGGAGAGTTACGTCGTCTCCTGTGGCTCTCAGACACGAGGTTAATTTTTCTGTTGGGGAAAGCTACTGGGGGGTAGAATTGTTTTGTCTCCTGTTTTGGTTTTTATTGTACAGAACCGCGTGAGCAGTCCCGCAAATTTTTGGCATTGTATTTTGTGTGTTTATGTTATGGCCATCGAGGATATGGACACTTCTGGACCGTCAAGGGAGGATAGTCCTTCCCAGGTTTTCCCGATTGGCACATCCTCTTCACCGAGTGATGCAAGTATCCGTAGTTTGGTGGTCCAAGCTATTCAGGATTACTGCAATGGGAAATTGATTGATGACTTAAGTCAATTTCAGCGTGTAGAGCAGCAAGGTGAAATAACCTTCTCGATTGTAAACACGCATTCCAATCGCTTGGAAGCATTGGAATGCCAGGTCCAACTCTTGAAGAAGTATAATGAGGGGGACCGTTCTAAGTCCACCACAGCTGCTGGCAAGCCGGAACGGTTCAAGGATAAGTCCAAAATTACCGTTCTGGCTTGGCTCAACCAGATGAAAAAGTTCTTGGTTGCACGCCAGATTGCTCTTGAGGAGTGGGTCACAATTGCGTCAACATATCTGGAAACCAATGTGTCACAACATTGGGATATGCTTGCATTGGAGCTGGCAGCGGATAAGAAAGATCCGCAGCTCTGGGATAACTTCTATGATACATTACTCACTGCTTATGGCAGTGTCAATTAGGAGTTGGTAGCCCGGAACAAGCTTCGTGTTCTTAAACAGAAAGGTTCTGTTGAGGACTATGCAAATGAGTTTCAGCAGTTGTGCTCACACATTACTAAAAATCTTGTCTCCCGGGGAGATAAGATTGAGAGATTCATATCAGGGCTCAAGGAGGATATCCGCAAGAAGGTCTTGGTGGATCCTAAGGGCGATGGTGGGCCATGGGAGGACATCAAGCGTCTCATCAATTATGCAGTGACTATAGACGCTACGTACACACAAGATGCAAAAGGACGGGACAATGATAAGTCTCATTTTGATGCACTGGTTGTCAAGACCAATGGCCACATAGGGCCGATTAGAGACAACAAGTCTCGTCACTCTGAAGGTCGCTCTTCCGCCTTTTACAAGAAGAGTAAGCAGGGTAAAGGGGAGGCCCTTTCGGCAAGAAGCACTGACAAAAATGATGGTCTTTGTTTTCAATGTCACAAGGAAAGACACTTGGCTAGAAATTGTCTTGATGACAAGAAGAGTGCTGAGCAACAACCTGCAAAGAAAGGCAAGAAGCATTTTCACAAGTCCGACACTTAGGCAGAGGGCTAGTGTCAGGACCTGTTCAAGTTTCAGAGGGTGTTTTTGATTTGCCTAGTGATGCTTTGGAAGTGATTCAGGGCTTAGTCGATAAGCAATTTAATGTAATCGTGTCTGATATTTTGAATAAAGACATTATTTTGCCAACTCTGTTACTTCCACTCAGTGATGTGTTAGATGTGAACTCCAAAGTTTATGGAGCGTTCTCATTGATTATACCATCAGTGGATGATTTGCAAAGTTTCTTGAGATCTTATTTGCACGGTAAAGAGGGAGCGCCCTATGAGACCAGTGCTTGTTTTATTATTGACAAACGTAAAGAAAAAAGTCTTAAGAGAACTCTACCAAGATTTAAGTTGATCCATCAATTTGAATCAAACTCAGTACAGTGGCATGTTTATTTGGATGAACCTAGGCCACGTGTGTTGAATCAGCTCACTCTGTCTTCTCAACTGATGATGAGTTTCTCAGGGCAAGTAGCTCATCAGGATGCATCTGTATTAATGGATAGTGCCGCATCACATTGCTTTGTGAGTTATGGTTTTGCTAAGACCTTCGGGTTAAAAGTGAAAAATGGCAGTAACACACTGGTATTAGGCAATGGTGATGAAGTCCAAACGGACGGCAAGATTAAAGTTCATGTTAGAATACAGCAATATCAAAGCCAAATTACTTGTCTGGTGGCAAAGTTAAGTAAAGGCATTGATTTGATATTGGGCAATGATTGGCTAGTGCAGCACAAGACACGCTTGGATTTTGCATCTGAATGTTGCGTGTTGTATAAGGGCCGCCGTAAAATGATACTGCATGTGAACCCAATGCGATGTCAGAGTCCAAATCCCCATAGACTCACCGCCATGCAGTTCAAACGGTCAATTCGGAAAGGAGCAACGTCGTTCCTAGTTCAGTAGACTGTGGTTGGAGACGATGTAGAGGACACAGTGGCCGCACCTTATGCCACCGTGTTGGAGGAATATGCTGATGTTTTTCAGCCCATACCTACAGGGTTACCTCTAGAGTGGGAAATGGCCCATACTATTCCTTTGGAACCAGATGGCAAGCCGCCATTTAGGCCGATCTATAGGTTGAGTCCTCTCGAGCTGTAGGAGGCCAAAAAACAGATCAAGGAGTATTTGGAAAAGGGATGGATAGAACCTAGTTCATCGCCTTATGGGTCTCCCATCTTGTTCGTCAAGAAAAAGGATGAAGCGCTGCGAATGGTGGTGGATTATCGGGCATTTAATAAGCAAACGGTAAAGAATCGTTATCCGTTGCCTCGTATTGATGATTTTTTTGACCAGTTAGCCGGCTCTACAGTATTTTCATCTCTTGATTTGGCACAAGGTTATCACCAGATTAGGATATCCGAGGAGGATGCTCCTAAGACGGCGTTTAGAATACCGTTTGGTCATTACCAATTTAAAGTATTAAGTTTTGGATTGACTAATGCACCAGCAACTTTTCAAGGAGTAATGAATCGTGTTTTTCATAAGTTCATTGGAAAGTTTGTTTTGGTATATCTAGATGACATCTCAATTTTTTAAAAAAACGAGGTGGAACATGTCAGTCATTTGGCACAAGTACTTCAAATTCTACGAGAGAATCAATTTTATGCAAAGATGTCTAAGTATCATTTCGGAAAGAGTGAATTGCATTATTTAGGACATGTTGTTGGCAAGGAGGGCATCAAGGTGGATCCTAAGAAAATTGAGACTATGGCCAAGTGGCATAGACCTCTTGAAGTCGGACAATTACGATCCTTCTTGGGGCTTTGCAATTACTTCCGTAGATTCATACATGGATATTCCACTCTGGTTGCGCCTTTGACTTCTTTGACGCGAAGCAAAGTCAAGTACATTTGGACTGACGAGTATGAACGCGCTTTTGAGAATGTTAAGTACGCTTTAACACATGCACCAGTTCTGACCTTACCCAAGTTAGGGGAGCCATTTGAGGTCGTTGGTGACGTTTTTTTACTCGGAGCAGGGGCCGTCTTACTTCAGGGAGGTAAGTCCATTGCTTTTGAGAATAAGAAATTTTCTCCCGCTGAGAGAAATTACACTATTGGTGAACAAAAACTTGTAGCAGTTGTGCACGCCATGCGAACCTGGCGGTGTTACCTAGAGGGTGCAAATTGCACGATCGTCACAGATCATAACCCTCTGGTGTATTTAAAAACACAACAAACGTTATCAAGGCGTCAAGCTCGGTGGTTGGAGTTCTTGGAGCAAAATTTTGTCTATAGATGGGTGCATAGACCAGGAAGGATTAATATGGCAAATCTTTTGAGTCGGAATCCACTAGACTCAGGTGACCAGCCAACCTTGATGGCACCGCGGTCTGCTCCAAGTAATTTGGTCCTTCAAATGGTGGCTGCAGAGGCTAGGCGAGGTGATCCTGTTGAGCAAGACAACAATGCGAAGGGGTACCCGGAGTTCGTCAGTGATCAGAAGTTATATCAAACTATCATTGTCGGGTATGCTCTTGATCCTTGGTTCTCAAACCCGCACACACGGGTAGATCACTTAGTGCATTTTAAAAACGACGTGCGGCATAATATAGAGGATTAAAATCACTTGAAATCAAAATTATAAAGGAATTCCAAATAATGAAGGGGCCATTAAATGTAGACAATCTCATTATAAGTAAGTTAGATGGACATAAAACGTGGGCCATTATTTTTTTGTAAAATTAATATAGGGGCTGAAGATAAGGATCCTAGAAGGTATGTTTAGTATGGTATGTAAATGGGTTTAGGACTCACAGGGATGGATGATAATTGGAATTTCTGTCTATCCAAAAATGGCTTAAAAGGAGTATAGAGTACAAAAAATTACAGTGACTTGGACAATATAAGTAATGGAAGGGTGCAAACAAATGGATCATTTTTGAAATTTAAGTAATTATAGGGAGGCTTTAATTCAGCCCTTGAAGGTAAATAGCCCCAAAACAAAAAACCCCCAGCCGCACGTGGTGCACAAAAATGCCTTAGAGTGATCTACCCGTGCTCACACAATCTGAAACATTTTGTTTATGAGAATCACATTTGGTGGTATGAAAAGGCGGTTGTGGTTCCAGATGTGTCATTCCAATGATCGAATATTAGGTCATTTTTGCTCCGTGAGTATCATGATGCAATGTATAGCGGTCATGTAGGGATAACTAAGACATATAAGAAGGTGCGAGTAAACTTTTGGTGGCCTGAGATGCAATGATCCATCAGAAGCTATATAAAATCTTGTGAGATTTGCCAAAGGAGTAAGGCCCCTACTCTTAAACCAGCAGGCCTTTTACAACCATTGGAGATTCCTGATAGAAATGGGGAAGTAGTGAGCAGGGATTTTATCTCTGGATTGACTCCATCTGCTAATGGTTATGATGCCATCTTTGTGTGCGTGGATAAGTTGTCCAAGATGGCCCACTTTATGCCAACCACCACACACGTTACTACTGAAGGTACGGTAAGGTTATTCCGTGATCATGTATATAAGTTGCATGGTCTACCCAGGGTAATCCTAAGCGACAGGGACACTAGATTCACAAGTAGGTTTTGGGATGCGTTGCATGGTCTTTTGGGGACAAGGTTGGCCATGTCCACCGCATTCCATCCTCAAACTGATGGGCAGACGGAACGGGTAAACCGTATCCTGGAGGATATGTTGCGGCATTATGTCAACCCAGTGCAAGATGATTGGGATGAATTCCTTGCAGTAGCTGAATTTACATATAATAGCTCTTGGCAAGAGTCTGTACGGAATACTCCGTTTGTCCTGAACTATGGTCAGCAGCCCCGGACACCAATTAGTGAGAACAGCAGGTGTCAAGTCCCTGCTGCGCAGAATTTTGTCGAGCATATGACACATGTGATTGGCGAGGCCAAGAAACATCTCATTGCTACGCAACAACGACAAAAGTTCTATGCTGACAAGAACCGACGAGAGGTCTCGTTCGAAGTGGACCAGCAAGTGCTAGTAAGTACTGCCAACATTAAGTTGAAGGTCCCAGGAGCTCGAAAGCTTTTACCAAGGTGGATTGGCCCATTTCGGGTGGTGCAAAGGATAGGGGTGGTAGCATACCGCGTACAACTGCCAGATACATTTAAGATCCACGATGTCTTTCATGTGTCACTTCTTAGGCCTTATGTGGCCGATGGCAGGGTACAACCTCCCCCTCCGCCAGTCTTTGAGGAAGATGCATCTTATGAAGTAGAACGCGTGCTTTCACACGAAGATAGAGGGTCTCGTTCTCGCCCCAAGAAATTCTATCTTATCAAATGGCTCGGATATGCACTTGAGCATAATTCATGGGAGCCCGAATGCAACTTGAGTGTAGAAGTCCTCAAGGAGTACTGGGATGCGGTACCAAAGTCTGAGGACAGACTTACACGCCATGGTGTTAAGCGTGACCGCGAAGCCCCAGCTGCGCAAAAACGTTTGAGGCGGAAGGTATCTTCGGGGTAGGCGCCTTCTGTTCTTTCAGGCTTGCACAAGATCCTGTAAACGGGGTGTTATTATTAACTTGTTTCACCCTGCCAATTGGCATGGAGCATGGTACAGATACAAATCCCATGGCTCGCTTAAATTAGTGGTGGTCTTGACTATATTTGTCTTGATGCACTACGATTTGGGATCATTCATGAACGCAGACGTTCATTCCTAAGTGGGGAGGTGTGTAACGTGTATTACATATTTATTGTTTATTGTTTATTTACAACCTCTCACTCAACTAGGACTCCTTTACTAGAAGACTAGAGGCGCTACCCTGAGTGCTCTAGCAATCCTAAAGGTAAAGGGAGTTAACTAGTTGAAGCTATGGTTTTACACTTGGTTCTACCTCGTAAGTAACGACCATTAGTTAAGTGCACTTAGAATTATCCTAAAGGCATGGAGGGAGAGCTTGCTAGCATATACTTAACTACTAGTTGGAGGTGGCCTCAACTCATAGTAGTATCTAGTATATAAGCTCTAAGGTTGGGAGGAACATGCCTCTTGAATCTCATAATATTTGAGAACGTTACATAATTATAATGAACATACCTAGCTTAAAATTAGAGCTTCATCAAATTTAAAAGTAATTATAGGGTCATTTAAAAAACAAGAAATTAGCAAATTATATAATAATACGGTACAAAAAATTAAGGATGGATAATTAAATACCCCTTGAATAAATATCCTTGTCACGCACGTGTATACATATATACATGTCTAGTGAACTCCCCGAGGTCTACATGACGATGATGCTTTGTTGGTATTTTATCCCGAAAATGCAAAGTTGACCAATTTTTTTTTTATAATTATAATTTCAAGGTTGGTCATGAACCTTGGACTTGTGTAAACCCACTTAATCTAGCCAATCCTCGCAGTTCAAACCAAAAAAATAGCGTTCCAATTTTGTTTCGTTCATGTTTTTCCTCATTTTCATGAAATTTTTTTAAATTTTACATTAAATTTTAATTGATTTATTATTTTACTTTCCATTCATTTGTTATGTAAATAGTTTAATCCACAACGCTCTTGCTTGTTGGCTCTTTTAGCAATACTTTCAGATTGAAACACATGTCTTTATCTTTTCAAATGGATATTGACAAAGATCTTTTGGAGCATGATATAGATTTGGATGATGATGTTTTATACAACTTCACGTACGTTATTTCTCAACTTATGAGAGATGATGGTATCACACCTTGCAAGGGCCCACAAGAAAAATGTCCATTTTTCTTCCAATTTTTTATTGATATTTTATCAAAACCTGAAGGCATTTTTGCAGACCTCATTACATTCACAAGTATAAATCCATTTGTTTTTACTTTGATACTTGTTTTTTTATTTAATGCCAATATGAACTAACATTCTCTCATTGATTGTTTTCTTCATAATTATGTATTATTTCTTTGATAGGTGAAACATATTATATACGTAATTTTTTGAATTCTTATGGAGTAATCAATTATTATTAAGACATGTATGTTGTCATGTACTTATAATGTGATATCACATTGTCACCAATGTTGACACAATGTTTTGGAAGACCCAAGTTTTTTAGCAACTCTGTCACCCCCATGATGCCTCCCTATCTGTGCTAGGCTATGGATTCTGTTCTTGTTGCTCAACCTTCCCCTTTAATGCATAAAAAAACTAAACATTATGATCGGTGGGTTTTAGATTTCATAGAGGTAAAGGCCTAATCATGTTCAACATCCATCACGTCAATTTATAACGATGGTTAGTTTTTTGTTAGCACGTGTTCAACTATCATTACAAAAGGTTCACACCTTTTATAGCCCATTAGCTAGCCGGGCTAGCCCATATTTTTGAGGCCTTAAATCTTGCCATAGCTAGGCTAGCCCATATTTTTTGAGGCCTCAATCTAGCCATAGCTAGGCTAGCCCATATTTTCTAAGGCCTCGATCTAGCCATAGCTGGGCTAGCCCATATTTTTTGAGGCCTCGATCTAGCCATAGCTGGGCTAGCCCATTTTTTTCGGGTACCGTTTTTAGCCATATAGCTGGACTAGCTGACCTAATAAATTAATTCATGTAGCTCATATAATGAATTCAAGGAGACATTGTCTCATCAATACAATTATATTTCATATCAGTCAAAATCACTCATCGTCATCAATATCTAAAACATGTTGCTCATCATTCTCTACCAACAAATTGTTATCATCCTCTATCAGCAACTCTTCATCGAAAATAGGGCGTTTGGGAATGTGATTCTTCCAATCAGAATTATCCAACAAGATCAACTTTTCAGGATCGTATGGCATTAGATGTTTGTTCAACTTCAACATCATTGATGCCTCTGCAAATCCTCCCCCAAGCGATGATTTCTTTGGAGTAATAATATCATTTAGACTGCCAAAGTCACATTCTAGCCCACCTGACCCATCTTTTTAGAGGAATGTAGAGAATATAGCCCACTTTGAGTAAAGACATATCAAAAGATGTAAACATGTAACCGGTTGCACTTGGAAGCATTTGGATATGGACAGATGATCTCAACCCTAAATTTTTTATGGTAGTGGTAGGGATGACATGGTTGGGCCTTAGCTTGAGCCAATTGAGTTACATGACTTATCTTTAGCTAGCTAATAACTAGTTGGGCTAGCCCATATTATTTGAGGCCTCGATCTAGCCATAGCTGGACTAGCCCATATTTTTTGAGGCCTCGATCTAGCCATAGCTAGGCTAGCCCATAATTTTTCAAGCCGCGATCTAGCCATAGCTGGGCTAGCCCATTTTTTTTAGAACCGTTTTCAGCCATAACTGTTAGCTATTAGGTTAGCCGCTAGCCCAAAAAGTCCGTGGGCTAGCGGCTGTACAAGGTCTGAAAAGGTTTCATTATTGGCATCATTTTTTTAATATACTTTCACTTATGCTATATCTTGGAGTTACACATGTTTTGTGTCCAACTCTATTTTCTTTGCACTCTCTATGTTTGTGTTGTATCATTGACTTATTACAAAATTAAGTACCCTTTGCAATATGTGTTGTTCCATTTTTTAAATTGTTCATATTATAAATATCAATGATAATCATATTCAACATTTCATGGGCATGCAATACAAACTATGAGATTTTTATATGATAAATATATATATGCCCATAGTCGTGTACATATTGTTCTTTTCTTGTTGTTCACTACTCAATGCTCATTTATCATTATGTACAATCTAGCATTCATGTTGTTTATCCTCCCCACCCTTTTTATTGAAACCTGAAAATTATTATTCTTCATGCCAAACTACCACGGTTATAGTATACTAGTCGGCCTATTACCAAAGAAATTGCCTTCCTAACTGCCCACAAGTTACCGCCCATCGCTCACAAGATAGCATTCCCCTACCTCAAAATATCAATTGAGGGTTTGTGTTTGTGGGATTTTTTGGTAAGAGTTGGAAGTCACATGTTTAATGAGCAAAAAATATTGTTGGATTAGAATGAAAGATGTTCATGACAATGACAAGTTCATGGAGAGAGAGAGAGAGAAAAAAAAAATTGGATGCGTTTTCAAGTGAAAGTGAAAGCCTCATAGACTAAAAATTCCCAAAATCTTGATATCTATGAAACTTTTTCCAATTTATTTGAAATTTCTTACTAAATGACCAACCAAATGACCTCAGATCTGCTTTTTAATATTTTGAAAGTTAACATTCATGGGTGCCAAAGAATTACAAATTGTACCTTTGGTGTCAAGACAACAATTTTCAACATTTTTGGACCCATACAAATTGTTATAAATTTTAAGGATTCTTTATTAAGTGCTTTTGAGATGGCCCCAGGAATGTTGAGTAGAGTTTCAAAGATCAAAGTTGGTGGGCCCCAAAAAATTGGAGTTTGAACTCTCGGTGTTGAGACAAAAACATTTTAACATTTTGGGGGCCACGAAACATGCTGAAAATTCTAACATTTTTTTTCAAGCAATTTCTAAATGACCTCATCATTGTTGTCCATGATTTTAGAGATCAATGTTCATAGGCCTTGATGAACTAGAAATTAAGCTCTCACAAAAACTTCCAAGGTTTTTGAAGCCACAAACTTTGTTACAAACTTTCATTTTTATTTTTTTTGAAGTGCTTTCCAAATGACCCTGCCAATGATGTTTTAAGTTCAAGAGATCAAAGTTCCCGGGCTCCAAACAAACAGAGTTCATAATGTTTGTGCCGAGGCAAAAACTCCCAACATATTGGTGCCCTCAGTCTTTAAAAAAATGAAATACACTATTTTGATCTCCAAAAGCGTAGAAACCATGGTTGGGGTCATTTGGAAATCACTTGAACGAAACAAACAAGTTTGTGGGCCTTAAAGAATCGGAAACTGAAGTCCATGTCACAAACTTTTGATGTGGTTGCATCCAAATTGCTGCCTATACTCCGAAAACATATGATTTGGAAATTGACATTCATCACTCGAAGCTGACCATAACACTTATACTGTCCACTCGTTTTGCACTCTGGCATGCACATGTAATAATGCCGAATCTTTGATTGAAATGAGAGTGGGAGGATGAGTGTGTTGAGTTCCCATCTAACAATTGGTTCACACTTATTAAGCATCTCCAAAATCTCTCCTAAAGCTGACAGGATGTGCTTCCCTTGAATTTGACTTCATGATTCTCATACCGTTTTTTGATCAAAACATTGTCTATCACACGACAGATTTGAGTGCATTTTGCACAATTCATGGTCTTGCCTTTTCCTCTTTGATGCTCATGGAGGTCTCTTATGTGCCTTTTAGTTCCTTCAATTCCTTGTCCTTCAATGTAATTTCTTCCTCTTTCAATTTTGATCACCCGTTTCCTAGATGTCGCCGTAGGGATTCATTGCATTTTGCGAGAATCATGTTCCACTGAACTTGCTCCTCTTTGGTGTTGGGTCCGAGGGTCAAGGCATCTTAGCCTTGAGTTCCTTCAGCTCTTTGTTCTTCAATGTGATTTCTTTCTCCTTCGCTTTGATTACGCGTTTCAGGACATCAACTATCTGCACCATGGTAGCTTTCCCTCAAAGTCCCAGGGCACACTAACTATGTACCTGCCACTTGGATTCCACTTTGCTATTTCCAGAAGAGTTTCACACACAAAATTGTACACACGGGATCCATGCTTCCGTAACCTTGTTAACTCCGGGTCATCCTCCTTGATAGGATGTTGTACCCTAATTATGTGTAATTGAGGTGTCATACAATTATTCAAACAAAAGTCCACAACTGACATGTAGTGTGATTTTCTACTTCGACCTAGTCCATAATAATCTTACTTGAGGTCATTCTACAATGAGGTTCTTTGGAAAGTGTAGTCATTGGAATCAAAGCTTCCTGAGAGTGGCATACAAAAGAGCTATTTGGAAAAATATTCCTAACAGAAGAAACACAATCTAACAACATCTTTACTGGAAGGGAGCTGAAAGTCCCAACCAACACACCTAATAGAAACTGAGAATATAAGGACAGAGGCATACCTTATGTTTGCCGTGTCCAACATTCACGACCTGAATAGGATGACACTCATGTTCGCGTAGACGTGCTTCCCCCTGAGATACAAAGTTTGAAAATGCTTCCCGATCCTTAAACTTGTGACCACATTCATCATACCAGCCTTCTGTAATGAGGGACCCCATAAGCTTGATGCCTATCTTGCTCTCGTCTCCATGCTTGACTTTGGTCACAAATTCTAGAATAACAACCTTTTTTTCCCATTTTAACGATTGCTCAAGGTTGATCTTACTTGAATCGCTTGTTTCTTCGCTTCCTCCACTTCATCATTCGCTTCCCGATGCTTACAAGTTAATGGATTCACAAGCTCATGGTTGACTTTGCTTCCTCTCCAATTCAGAGATCTTCTTCACATACTCTTCTTTCTCTTTCTTTGTTTCCTATTCTCTTTCTCCTCCCAGCATCTCTGCCTCCTTTGCCTTTTCAGCCACCAATTGCTCTATAATTCGCTGACACTCCAATTCCCGCCTTTGTTTTGCTTCTAGCTTCCTGCGTATTTCTTGAACTTCATTCTATAATTTCTTGCTCTCATCCTGCCATCGAGCTCCAAACTCTTAAGTACACACTGTCGATTTCTTCAATGGGGCAATACATTGAACGCCTGATGAGACTGGATATTATTTCACCTCCTAATAGTTGAGAGCTAAAATACCTCCCACCCCAAACAAAAAAGAAAAGTTTTTCTATATATTTGGTAAGCACACAAGTAACTTCTTTCAAGTTATGGTTGAGCTCAATGTGACATCGTATGACTTGACATCAGCAAACCAGTGTAATATGAATGATTAGTTCACAGGGCGCACTAGACGTCAGGCCAAGATTTGGTTCGGTCAAGCAAGACTGTTTCCTAAAATTCTCCTAGAGTTCAAATGTCATGTACTTGGATGAGCTCCAGCTTGTTGCTTCTGCTGCATCTCTTGCTACTTTGTGAGTTTTTTATAGAATTCCAGTTGTACTTGTGTCTGCACAGAAAGCCCAAAGAATTCGTCGCATATGCCTTAACTGCACTCAACCAACCATGGGAGTTCGAGACAGATACTGATCAGACCAAAACATGGTCTATAGTCTTGTACCTCCAGGAAATTATACACGACATAAGACGACACATTTTCTTAACCCTGGGGAAACTGGAAGTACACCTTTCGCCTTTCTTCTGCATTGAATCGCTTGTCTGCCTCGTTATGTGATTTCATGACCATCTCCAACTGTTGAAGAGATTGCCAGAGGAATTCCAGGTCTTTCATCTTCTTGTCAAGTCGTTGACGATTTGAACGCATAGAATGATCATGCTTCTCTGCTCTGTGAGCTAACCCACCATATCCAATGTTGTGAAAATTGATTACATTATGCTAGTCGATAGATCCTAGTGCAATTGAAGGGAAGAAAAAGTAAGCGAGAAGGAGACCACAGAGGTAATGAGACCAAAGGTTAAGTGATCAACTTGATCATTTGCTTGAACGGGTAGGATACATATGGTATAAGATGGTTCTGTCCATATAAGGTAATTTGGAAATTGAAGTCCAACATCACTCTAGCAAGCGAATCATTCTCGCAGAACTTTCTTGTAACAAAGGGAAACGCATAATGTTTCTACCCTTTTTATGACTCTTTGCCAGTTCTGATTTCTCCTGTTCTGCTTGCACTCGTCTCTCAACGATGTCTACCACATCGTTGCAAGTTTTGCAAGCGTACAGCATGCCTCTCGCAAGGTACTTTTTTTTTTGTCCACCACATGTATGAGATTTGTAATCTGCACCTTAGCTGTGGCTTCAATTTCTCGAACCATTTGGTCAAGTCTTTTAAAATCGCCAGATTTCTTTAGATAATCCGAGACATGAGGCTATGGACCTGAAACATCTTGTACCAACAGATATACCAAACAAGACTTAGCCATATATTTCAAGACGGATAACCCCCCCCCCTCATCTAAATGCACATGTCTTCCATAATCACCACCGGAAAATCTAATGCTCTACAACCATCTAACCGTATAGAGTACAATCTGTAAGTACATTACAAGTCTAAGATTAATATTTCACATATAAAATTCTTGGATTTTGAAGAATAAGGCCTCATACAGATTGTTATTTGCCAATAAGCCATGCCTACAGTATACTTGTTAATTCTTCTTCATCCAGTGGATTGCTGCAGAATTCTTATCCAACAATGAAGTGTGGAAGACAGTAACCTTATCGTTGGCCATCCAGCCATACAAATCCGATCCTCTCTATTTTTCAGAATCCCTTTCAAAGTCTTAGCAAGCACGCATAGAAGTTGTGTTCAAATGCTTCAGCAACTCGTCCATGGAGTTTAAGGACAACCGCCATGCCCAAGTGAACTCTTACATCATAAAATGTTAAACCAGAGACAAAACACTGCCTCGGAACTAATATGTTCGAAGTGAGCGAGAGGCTCACTTGTTAATATACATGAAGATTAAACCTAATGAACGGAAACCCTAATGAAAAAGACCTAGAAAACCCTAATGAAGAAGTAAGGATGAAAACCAAGAGAGAGGGGCTTGTGGGCAGAGTGTCAACACCCCCCCTTGCACGCACAGCCCCGAAAGCAATGGACCTAAGACTAAGGGAGATAACTTGGGTCTGTCTATTGACGTTGTTGGCATGGACGTTGTTGGTGATGATAAAACGTGGCATTTCCCAATTAATAGAGGCCATCGAGGGTCGAATCTTTGATAGGAGTGAGCCGATCCCGAGAGCAAGAGGTCATGAGGGAGAGTCGAGAAGAACACTGTTGCCCCCCCTTGATGACGAGCTTGTGTTAAGGCGAATCTGGCCGTTGCTGCACAAAAGGGTAAATGTGTCCTTTTTGTGGAGGCTCAAACGGGTGAACAGAGCGTGGAGGGAGCGAGTTGGAACCACCGTCGAATGGGCGGCATTGGAGATGGTGAGAGTAGATGCACCCGGTTATCTGCGATACCTGGCCGAACGAAGGGAAAGGCGACCTTCGTTACAGGAACAGGTAGAGAGCGAATTGAGTGCCTTCACGTTACTCCTGTCGGAACACCTGTTGAGCTTCGCGAGTCGATCGGAGATGGTGCTGTCGAGAGCAGAGAGACACGGAGCAGTCGTAGGTGAGAGAGGGCATCAGCCGGCCGAGATGTGCTTCACAGGATCGGAGAGCGAGGGTCATAGTGACAATATCAGTAGAAGGAGAAGATGTGCATATAATGAGAGTAGCACAAGCAGGAGAAGTGGTGAATTTGACCGTAGTGAGGAAGAGGAGGTCGAGGCGTATGAATCGTCCACTAATAGTTCCATGAGAGTTTATTATCCTCGCCATTTTGTCAGGTGAAAGGGCTGCAAAGGTGTAGCTTACTCCTGCAGTTGTCGAACTTGAGTCGTCCAAGAGACTTTGTAAGAATGTCTGCGGGTTGCTCCCGGGAGGAAATAAATTCAACCCTGATGGTATTGTTTTCGACCTTCTGTCTGGTGAAGTGATAGTCAATCTCGAAATGTTTTGATTTTTCGTGAAAAACTGGGTTATAACTAAGTTTTATACTGCTCTGGTTGTCGCAATAAATGGTGGTAGGTTTGTCATCTAAGATTCGAAGTTCAGCTAACAATCTCCGAAGCCACACTGCTTCACAAGAACATTTAGCTAAGGCTCTATATTCTGATTCACATGAAGACCGGGAAGTACTAGACTGTTTCTTTGAATTCCAGGATATAGGAGAATTGCCGAGAAAAAAGATATAGGCGCCCACGGAAATTCTGTCGTCAATGTCCTGGCCGTAATCGGCATCAGTGTATCCCCTCAGACAGTTTTCCTCCCCTTGTCGAAAAGACAAGCCCAGGTCAGGATAGCGGCGGACATAGCGCAAGATGTGCTTGGCAGCTTGAAGGTGAATTTCCTGTGGGCTTTGCATAAATCTGCTGACCACGCTAACAACATGCGAAATATCGGGACGAGTTTTACTTAGGAAAAGAAGCTTACCAACAAGCATGCGGTAAAGTGTAGCGTCAACTGGAGGTGTTGCAAACTGTTTCGAGAGAAGCAATCCTTCGGGAAGAGGAGTCTGAGAGGGAGTGCAGTGATCCATGCCGAATTGTTGGAGGATATTGAGTGCGTACTCAGTTTGGTGCATCCGTAGACAATTCGGGTTGCGCTCGAATTGGACTCCGAGGTAGCGAGTGATAGGACCGAGGTCTTTGGTTCGGAAATTCTGATGGAGATGGGTCTTCAGTTGGGTGAGGAGCCGAGTGTTACTTCTTGTGAGAAGGATATCGTCCACATAAACTAGCAAAGCAATGGTGTCATTGCCAATGTGGGCGTAGTATAGGTTGGGGTCGGAGTGCGATTGAAGAAGATTCCAAGCTAGGAGAGCGGCATGAAGCCGAGCATACCAGGCTCGGGGACTCTGTTTGAGTCCGTAGAGAGCCTTGTGCAATTTACACACAAGGTGTTATGTGCCTGGTTTGATAAAACCGGGAGGCTGGACCATGTAAACGTCCTCTTTTAGAATCCCGTTGAGGAAGGCGGTGAGCACGTCCAATTGGTGAATAGGCCAATTTAAGTGTACTGCAATAGCGAGAAGTGTCCGAATAGTCTCCCGTCGGACAACAGGTGCAAAAGTGTCCAGAAAGTCTACTCCGTTGGTTTGTTCGAAACCGCGAGCAACTAATCGGGCCTTGAAGCGTGCTTGGTCGCCGGTACCTGTTTTGATTTTAAACACCCACCGAGAAGTGATGGCTTTTGTGTGAGGAGGTAGTGGTACAAGGGACCAAGTGTGGTTACTGTAGATGGAGTCAAGCTCCTCTTGCATGGCCGCTCTCCAGTGGGGATTGAGTTGAGCCTGTTTAAATGTAATGTTGTCGGTGAAGTCCTATGGAATGAGGTCTGGGGTTTGTAGTTGGACGTGCACGGCGTAGTCATGAAGATGTCAAGGGAAGCGTTGAATCCTGTCGGATCGATGTGGAGGATCAATGGTGGGAGGTTTCGATAGGGTTGGCGATGGTGCAGGTTTAGCAGATTCGGCAGTGAGTTGTTCATGAGTTGTGTCGGCGGGGAGGGAGATGGTCAGTGTTGATGCAGACTGAGGCGATGTTGTCGTAGGAGAGCGATGCGGCGAGCCGCTTCCATCAGGTGATGTAGGCGGTGGGGGCTGCAGGTGTTGATCGGAGAAAGTTCTGAGTTCTTCTCGTTTGGTCGGAGCTGGGGTGTTGTCGACCAGGGGCTTCTCCTTAGGATCTGCCTGCTCACATGCTTGAGGGGGAGCAGCTTCGTCAACAAAAATGTCGCGAGATATAAAAACTTTTCGTGTAGAGGGTCTGTAACATCGGTAGGCTTTTGCAGTTGCATCAAAACTCAGGAGAATGCATTGTTCGGAGCGCGGAGCAAGCTTCGACCGATCAACCTTAGGAACGTGGGCAAAGGCTGGTGAGCCAAAGATTTTAAGGTGTGAAATGGAAGGTTTCTTACCCGTGAAAAACTCTTCTGGAGTTCTATCGGGATGCTTTTTGGTGGAGCGTAGATTCAGAATGTCGCAAGCTGCCTTGACAGCTTCACCCCACAGGTACCCGGGAAGTTGTTTATCGATTAGCAGACACCGGGTGATGTCAAGGAGTGAGCGGTTCCTCCTTTCGGCAACTCCGTTATGTTCTGGTGTGTACGGTGGGGGGAGCTCCTTGGAAATGCCTTTCGAGGCACAGAACTCGGAGAAGGTTTTCGAAGTGAACTCACCACCGTTGTCCGTGCGGAGAGCTTGTACCCTTTTTCCTGTGGATGTTTCAACAAGATGAACAAAGTGTTGAAATTTGGACAAGACTTGACTTTTGTGGCTGATAAAAAATATCCACATTTTTCGTGAGAAATCGTCGATGAAGGTGACAAAGAATTTGTGACCTCCAAGTGAGGGGACCCTAAAGGGGCCACACACATCAGAATGAATCAGCTCAAGGATTTGAGAGGCTGAGTTGGAAGTTTGCTTGGGTAGCTTAGTTCGGGAGTGTTTACCGAGTTGGCATCCGTTGCATGTTGATGCACCCCGTGGGTCATTCTCTTGCAATTTAGCTCAAGAAGACTCACGGTGAAACATCACGTAAATTTATATTCGCTTGAGAACTACCGTGCCTCATTAATATGTTCGGTCTCGAATTAATAATCCCTCTCTTCTCCTTATGATATGAATATATTTATCGGAGTGAACACAATCTCATTATCTTAATTCTTATTCTCAATGTAAGGCATCATTGATAATAAGAACCATTAGATGTAAAGAAAGCGTCAAGAGGTGTAACAATATCCTTAATAATAATATAGTTTCAATAAGTTGTATGAATCCTTAAGATTCGTAGTTCATAACATCACATAAATGATAGTATCTTATAATGATGAAGAAGATATAATATTCTTGAGTCTTCATTTTTAAGCTCAAGTGTTACTACGTATAATATTGTAACTTGACAATTATGCATATAGTAGTTATAAGTTCATGAATATTTCATTAATTGTTTTGCAATGTCACGTTGAACTTCAAAGTGTTTTAATAACAAGAATAATTATACTCTCTTGAGTTTTATTCAAGAGAGAAGAACTCTTCTCCGATTGTTAATGACATCCAACAACTCACAAAGTATCTTAAAATGAAGAGGTTCAATAATAATTATAATAAGTAGATTATCTTATATCAATATTACTTCATTCATATATATTCAAACTTTCATGTGAATTAATGTCTTCATCATTCTTGTTAATCATGAGTTCAACAATTAATATGTAGAATAATATGTATAATACTTATAAGTCAATTATATAGTTTTCAATAATAAATTCCTCCTCTTTTGAAGGAGTTTGTAATCGTTAAGTGGTTTTGCTTAAATCATAACATGCATATAATTCTTCAATCATTCAATCACATGTATATTTATAATTCCCTTTTGAGGAGATCAATGATAAGTTCCGCTTTGAGAGATAATCTTGTTTCCTTCACTCAAGTTCGACAATCGCTTTCTCAATTCAATCTCTCTCAAAGTCCCATTGATTCTCCAATTTGTCTTGAGCGCTTTGTTCTCACCCTCACACTATCTTTTGAGTTTCTTTCTCAAAAGAATCTACTCAATCTACTCTACTCTCGGTTGCTCAATCACTTAAGTTCCAAATACCGCTTAACAAACTTGTAAGACAATTTAAGAGAGAGGTAGACAGATCACACGTATTTGTAGAAAAGATAATGTATTGCAAAAGTTCCTCGAGAGGAGAGTTACAAAAGCCTCAAGTGATTCTTGACACTCAAATTTAAGATAACTTCGTTGTGTAGAAAATGAGGTGTAGGTCTCCTAAATTGCTTCCCTTATATAGTCTTCTCTTCCTATTCTAAAATCTATATTAAGAGTGGTTGTGAACTTCCACTTTCCTAGATACTTACTATCTTTGATATATGTAGATGATTCTTATCCTAAACGGTTACAATCGTTTTGTCACCTTGATGTTCATAATTCCCAAAATTTCCCTAACTCCTTGTTGTGGCTACATTCTAATTCTTTTGAGAATCCAATCAAGTTTCATAATTGATTGATTGATTCTAAATGGTTTGTAAAATCTATCTCTGTTCTATATGCTCATAATGCATATCCAACATTTATACATTCCATAATCATGTTCTCAAAGAATTGCTACATTCCTATATACTCCGTTATAATGCCTCTTTATCATAATCGTTGATCCTCAAAATCTTACAAATCTAATTATGTCTCTTAAAATAATCTTCCATCTCCAAAATCCTTCTCTCCTATATGCTCCCTAATATATCCTCCCTTAATACGTAATATTCTAACTTTTATCTAAACACTTAGTTCCCTTTGTTAACTCGGGTGGCCTCAAGCCCGTGGCTATTAGGCCCTATTTCCGCGCGTAAGTCCTCATATCTCTGTGGTGGTCCCATTCCCGTGGCCGAGGGTCGGTACAGGTGTCGGGCCAAGGTCAAGGACCTCGCCTTCTTCGGCATTCGGCTCTTTCTTCCTTCGCTAAGTGTTCTGCTGCCCTCTGCTGCCGTATACTGGGCCTCTCCTGGGCCTTCCTTTACTCTGTGGTCTCAAAGCCAGCTTCTCCTTCTTCCCTTTACTTTGTTGATCTTAATTAGCTCCATAATGTTGGTATTCAACATTTGATCTTATTTAGCTTCAAACCGGCTTCTTCCTCTTCCCTTTGCTCTGTTCTAATCTCAATTTGCTTCATAACATTGGTACTCAACACATGTGTACCGTGAAAAACGGAGTGGAGGAAGCCTTTTTACGGCTTCAGAGTTGATCATCCTCTGTAGGCCTTTGGTATGAAAATGGCCGAGTCGCATATGCCACAGTCTTGCTTGAGAGTTAGGGTATAGTATGTTAACTTCTGGTGCTAGAGATGTGTGTACGCCTGATAGTTTATAGAGACCCTTCTTGTTTTCTCTTGGGGCGAAGATCTCTACCTTGAGGGTAGTGTTGTCAATGATGGAACAACCGTTTGATCTAAACACAAGGGTTTTGTGTTGATCTGCTAAGGTCCCTACACTGATGAGATTTTTGGTAATGCCCGGGGTGTAAAGCACGGAAGAAATAGAATTTATTTTTCTTGATGTAAGCTGGACATCGGCATTTCCGATCCCAGTGACCTGATGGCTATGACCCCCTGCCGACCTAACAAGATTTCCGCTAGTCGGTCGAATAGAGGAAAAAACTGAGGAATCCCTAGAGACATGATGGGTGGCTCTAGAATCTAGGTACCAAGAGGGAGTCTGTGAGGGTGTCTCACACATATTTAGTTCTACCAAGCAAGCGTCGATTACTTGGTCTGCGAATTCGAAAGGTTGTGAGTCCTGGTTGTGATGATTTGATTCATCAGGTTCTTCAATGTGATGCACCTGGCCGCCGAAGTTGCGTTCCCGTTGTTGTAGCAGACGATTCTCGTAATCTTTCATGCGGTCCAGGATTGACTGCAGGTCGCACTCTCTCTCAAAGTGGCCATCTAGGCCACAGAAGTTGCATTTTTCGCTCCTGGGTTTCTCCGGTCCCCTGGATCGATACTTCGGTTGATATGTGGCTTGGGTGTTGTTCCTTTGTGTAGGACCAGAGGGTTTGTGTGTGTGCTGAAATCTCGGTGCAGATGCTCCCGCCTCCATCTGCTGTTGAGATTTGGCGTGTGAGGATCCTCCCGAGTCGGAAGGGCGCCTGAAGTTGTAGGGTTGTCTCTGCTGCTGTGAGTTCGGATGGTGATACCGTCCGTTTGGGGCAGATCTTCGAAACCGATCGTGATGAGAGAAAAAAACCTCCCCATCGTCCTTGTGCTGGTTCTCTAACTTGATTGATGTTTCCTCCGAAATCAGCTTAGCCTCGAGTTGCTCATACGTGGGTAGAGATTGTCCGGCAATCTGCATGCGTTTGAAAATTTCGTACTCCTTTGGCAGATTCTTGAGTGTATGGTCCTCCGGGATGTTAACGTCAACTTCCTCCAAGAGATTTGCAATCTCTTTAACTTCAGTGAGATGGGCATCCATTGAGATGGATTCAGTTTTTCTCAAAGAGAAAAATTTGTCAATGAGCATGACTCGCCGAGGGCCACTGTCGGACTCGTACCTAGTTTTCAATCCAGTCCAGCATTCGTGTGGGTCGTGGTATCAACGTAGGAGCTTAAGAGCAGTATTCTTTGCATTGCTGTTGATGATGCTCATGACTTGTTGCCGTGCTGTCTTCTCCTCTTCGCCCATGATCTTGCTTGGCGGTGTAATACAGTAGTGAAAACGTCCATCCTTCTGGAGTAGGTTCTTCATCCTGTAAGCCCAAACTCCAAAGTTATTGCCTCCTTCAAGATGGTATGTTTCGGGTAGTCCGTTATCCCCAGCCATGTTGGTGAGTCTATTGTTGTTGATTTGCAACGTGTTCTCAGTATCTCTCTCTACGAGTGCTTACTGTCTTTACCGCTATGACCATAGCATTGTTCTAAGCTCTCTAGAGTTGAACCTCCAAGATGGGGAAGAAAGGGAGAGAGAGAACACTACTTCCTACTGTATCTCGGGCGGAGATATCCTGCTCTGATACCATGTTAAACCAAAGACAGAACACTGCCTCGGAACTAATCTGTTCGAAGTGAGCGAGAGGCTCACTTGTTAATATACATGAAGATTAAACCTAATGAACGGAAACCCTAATGAAAAAGACCTAGAAAACCCTAATGAAGAAGTAAGGATGAAAACCAAGAGAGAGGGGCTTGTGGGCAGAGTGTCAACATAAAACACCTTCACTGATTCTGGGTTGAAGGCCTGCAACAATGAAAGAGTTAAAGCACATAGAAACTCTTGGATTGATCCAGTCTCACATCAGGGAAAAGGGAAAAACTCTCTCTGCTAGTTAGAAACTGCACCTTGAGTTTTCCTTTGATGTCAAGTGATCCTGGACCTATATGAAAACAATTCTCTGTCCGTGTTTGGTTATCAATATTCTGCAAAATCCCCATCCGCGGACAAACTAACTTATCCTCCTTCGCAACAGTTGGAGGTATACTTTGTTCGAGGAAAATATTACGTTTAGCTTGAGGCTCTGCCTTTGCTGCCACTTCTTTTTTCAAGAATTTGACCAAAGCCCGATGATTTCCAGCTGCTGTAGGCCCTCTGCCTTCGGCATGTTGTAATATTTCACTGTACTTGTAGTCCTGCTTTTTCCGACCGACCTGGCGAGAAAGGGCAGAGGAAGGTTTCATCTGAATTCAACACTTTCAAAACTCCATCCTGTATATCCATTTCGGCACATTTTTCAGCATTAGTTTCATCCTCGCTATTGTGGGATTTTCATCATCGGAATTCATTATATTAAGGCATCTTGGGGACCTAAACAAGGAACACAACCAGTTCAAGTAGAGAAACTATAAACAATCTGACGGAAGATCGTGTCATTGGATCTTGTCATACGGTTCATGAAGATGAAAGTTGACCATCTGTGGATAATCTCCAGAGAAAATGAGATAAGGTCTTCGTGTTGACATGTCTTGCAGCTAATTTGTCCCGTTTGTCATCCAAGACAGATACTGCAGAATCAGAAAAGAGCATACAAAAATCCAAACTAGGTGATATCATCTTGGTTTTATCACAGAGCACAAAGATCTACTTCTCACCATGAATATCCATCATCGTATGAAATTGAGATCCGAAAACGATACTGGGGTGATATTTCCCTAATCAACTTATGAACGGAATAACTGTGGGGTTGCTTGCAATGAAGATCTGATGCGGAGGCACAGCGTTTGTTAAGATCAAGTGGTGATCGTCTGGTTAGAAAAGATAATACTTTCTATCCAAACTGTGAGATGTACCTGGTCTGAGTAACAAGTTCTCGAAAATCTATACACAATTTACATGATAAAATGTTGGAGAGGTTCTTCCAGCTAACATGTCCGCAGAATGAACCACTTATTTGCCGCTCGCTTCAAGCCTGTGTTGCTCAATTGACACGGTGACATTCACAATTGCCAAAAGGTAAGTGCCAAGAGGAAGACATGCACTTACCTGTTCCATAAGCTGGTGTGCGCTGGATGCAGAAGTGAGGCCCTTGAGGAGTGAGAACTCAATGAAGATAAACCTCTCCTTTCTTCTTCTGCGAATTCCACGATGGATACAAGACTTTCATACCTAGATATCCTCTTGAATTGAAACGGTAGCATTCACAGTGACTACTTTCGTGGCTACAAATCAACAAAACGCCAGCAGAAGAGAAGTGCCAAGAGGAAGACACGCACATGCCTCATAAATGACCATGTCTGTATAGGAGTGGAGACTCGATGGTAACCCTCACCTGATCTTCTTATGCAAATTCCACCATTCAACAAAGTCTTCAAGACCATGATAATATTGCACCAATTGATTAAATTGCCACACATTCAATTGTGGTGAAAGAAGCAGCAAGAAATTGAACATCGTTCAAATACACCCCGCCCCCAAGCTCTTGTTCACACGCATGAAACCTTAAAAGCAGTAGCATAGTCGCTCCCTGTGCTCATACCCATTGCAGCTCCGAAGAACACAAATCCGGTACAAAACTCATGTGATGGGGCATTCCAGAGCAAGTGGTCAGGCACAAATTAAGAAAGAAAGAAATTTGATGGTCACAGCTGATCAGTCACTTTTCATTTGCTCCTCGCCAAGTCTATAAATAAGGAAGACAGCAAACATGAGGAGAAGGTGAAGTGATCGACCGGTAGCCTAAGAAAATTAAGAGCTTGTGACATCCTCAACAAAATCTGGAGCTGGTCATGATGATGAAGCTAAAGCGCAACTTTTCGTCAACTTCCAGATGTGAAATAGTTGCGGTTCATCATCAACATTTCGGTTGAGGCCACCATCATGACCGATCGAGCGAGTTGGCATAGACTTTTGGGGGACAATCATTCTTTCTCCTATAATGAACCCACCTTGAGACTTTCAACAGCGTAATTTTTGTTTCAAGTTCTTCACCATACTTCAAACTCTCTTCAAGTGTTCAATTCACCATTTGTGTTGGGTACAAAATTGTTAAAAGCGTAGTGTATGCTACAATGAATCCATTAGAGTTTCTTATGATGTCCCCTTTGTTCCAAAATGATAGAGATAGTTGTAGCATTGTTTTCTTGTTATTTACCATGATTACTATGAGTGAGGTTATCCAAAAAACAATTTACCATGAGTGGTGGAAATTTTCATGTTCGAGTCATATGAAGGGTTTTACAAGGTGTTTGGAGTTTTGACTCACAAGTTTGTGATGCTTTATGAATTCAAGAATATAGAATGACCTACACATCTTTTTTTAATCTACTTGAAAACTTGAGGCCCTACATAGAACATAAAACTACCAATTATAGAGCAACTATTGAAATTGATCATGCTATAACTATGGTCTTACATGAAATAAGCATTCCGGTATTCCAATAGACACGTTGCCAACATTTATTGTGTTGAACAAAGTACGGTATGGAAAAATAATTATTTTGTTACAGAGGTTTTGGCTAATCCAAAAATATTATATTCCCATTTTAGTAGTGTTCCTCAAGGTGAAAGATTGGTATCGATTATAGCACACTTTAAGAATTTGATTGGGTTAGAAAATATATGTGGGGCCGTTGATGGGACCTACATCAAATTAATTGGAAAACCTCTTATGAACTTAATTCGTGTTGATTATTAGAACCAGCATGATCATCCTTCAATATTTTTACAAAGTGTTTGTGATGCTAATATTTTATTTTGGGATGTGTGTATCAAGAAACCTGTAGGAACTCATGATGCTACTCACTTTTTAGATTCATTTTTGTACAAGAATTTTTTGGATAAATCTATTTTGCAAGAGCCAACGATTTAACTAGGTTCTCATCGAGTACGACTTTACATTGTAGGTGATTCTATCTATCCTTTGATGATCCACATCATGAAGGCATTTTCTAATTGAAGCAATGATGATATGTATGAAGATGTTTTTGATATGGCATTTAGAAAGGGTAGGGATAATATTGAAAATATTTTTGTTCATCTCAAGAATAGTTGGAAAGTTCTTAAATGTATTAATTTCACTGTCCCATATGCACGCCAAATTACTATTCCGTGTTGTGTTCTACACAATTTTTGTAGAATGAATAATGAACGATTTGAAAGTGGAAAACTAGTGGGTGCTCATCAAAAACTCAATGACTAGAGGGTTACAAGAAGATCAACTACTGAAAGAGCAACTAGACTTGCTGTAATTGCCATTTGACTTGATATTTTTGAGAATTGGTTAGATTTCATTTTAGATGACTAAAACATATTTTGTGATTCATTTTATTATATTACAACGTAAATTTTGGAATTCAAATATTTAATTTAATACATATATGAATATGCCAACTTTATATATATATCGATATGGTAACATAATCATAAAGAGATGCACTAGTTGTGGGTGATTTGAAAGTGCTCTAAAGGGTTGAGATTGTGATTACTAAACAAAAAGAACTGGCAACAAAATAACAAAAACATATGAACATGTAACTAGTTCGACTTAGAAACATTAGGATATAGACCAATTAAGATATGTGGGTGTTATTTAGTTTTTTTTTTTCATGATTTCCAACTTCTAGTATTGATGTGATTTACACACCAAAATTCTCGTTTCATTAGCAAATTTATGATAACACATATGCAAAAATTGGATTGAATATTGAATCTCCATTGATTTAGTTTTCGCTATTGGAAGTGCGTGTTTGTTGATATTTTAATTCGATACATAGGTTCTCCCAATTGTGTTCATTATTGAATGTTGAGTACTTATTAATTATCAAAGACATAGTCCAATCACTTATTTGAATGAACCCATATTTAACCATAAAAATATATGCTACATATAGAAAATTTGATATTCTCAATCAAATTGATTATATAATTATATATATATACATAATACTATAATATAAATATTTATAATTTACTAGTTCAATTTGTCATTTGTGTTTATTGAAACTACCAACTTTCATTTTCATGCAGAACAATTGGATTTTCAAATCTTCAAATCGTTCTTTGACTTGTGTATCTAGCTCGTGTAGCCATAGTTGAATTGTTTGATTATTAGTATGCATTTGGGCAACTAATGCTAAGTGTTTTTCGGGCATTAACAATTTGGTTTCTTGTAAGGATTTATAAACATCTACAAATTTGTTCAAAAAAATTGCACTAGATTTGTTAAGAATGTCGTTACATTTGAAATTCGATTTATCCTTCACATTGATCAATTTGTAAACTCTCTTTTGTGAAGACTCTTCAATTACCATAGAAGGTGTGATATTAATAACCTCTATTTCGGGGTTTATTTGTGTCATGGGTACTGGACTTGTAAGAATCTTTTTGTTTTTAATCAAATGTCTCATATTGATCAAAATCAATATTTGTGTTTGTCTAAGGTACTTCACTTTGATCTTGTGTTCATAATAGACTGAGGCATTTTGGTGTAGTTGCCCATATATAACGCTCCTCCATGTTATGTTCTACACTTACATCGCACAACACTTAGCTACTCACCTACACAAGCTATTTATACAATTAGTGTGCTTATTTTTCCAACCCTGGTCTTTTCCAAAGTTAGTACTCTCTTATGGTCTGCCCTAGTTTAACACACAAGCCACCACACCGTTAGCGCCATGACTATGAACTTTCCACATGTCTCGCGTACTTCAAATCCTTTACGATCCCTATTGTAGGAGTGAATTTACGACTCGCATCTATTATGTCCCTATGACATAGATTGTTCTATCACTCATATTAGTCCGCCTGCCTAGCACGAGGTTTTCAACCAGACTCAACCCACACACTCAAGGGAGTATGGGTCCTTGACCATGCATCCAACTCTTCTTTGTATTCTTCCATATACTTGTGGGATCTTCATTAGAGTAAATTTACACGTGATCAAGAAAGGCTCTCGAGATACTACTCAGCAGATGCGACGCAATGAATCGTCAAAAAGCAAGTAATCATTTGAAATATATAAATGATGATGGCGAAGGTACAAGATCGCTGCACGAGAATGGTAACAAGAAGAAGCACGACGAGACCTTTTAAGTTGGAAAAAAGATTGGTTGGACTCGAAAAACTTGAGAATACCTATGGAGGTATCAATTAAGTGGTCTGCACAGTGGATAGGGCCATTCGCGGTGAAGAAGATACTTCATAATGATGTGCATATGTTGGATATGGACAAGCGTGTGTGCAAGAATTGACACCTTGTATTTCATGTATCCTTGTTAAGAGAGTTTCATCGCGATAAGAAATGGGTACACTTGTGACATAAATATCCTAGACCGCCATCAAAATATGAACAATGGGATTACCTAGTAGAAGAAGTCTCGGCAATCTTGGACTTGTGATAAATACAGGGACGAGGAAAAGACTATAAATGCTTAATGCACGGATACTCATCACCGTATGAATATGAGTGGATCAATGCCGCGAACTTGCCCTACATTAAGCCTCTTATCAAAGAGTTTGAGGTTAACAAAAACTAGCCAAGGCAGAAGCGAAAGTGGCAAGAAAAACGACACAAATGACTCATAGGGCCAAGTTGTCAATCTTGATAGACGTGAACAACATCATTATAAATGATGCCCACACCACACACCACAGTCAAGAGTTGCAACCAGACGCAGCTTCAACGGTATCCCTTGAGATCTCCACCTTGAAGCCCAAGCAAATTAAACATCGGAAGCAAAGCCACATTCAAATAGGATGTTGAGTTTGGTAAGGACACCAAGACCCTCTAAATGTGAGAGGATGCCTCGATGTAGAATCAAAAGTGAGTAGTTTATACGAAATCCAATATGAAGTAAGATAAGGGTAAATATGCGTTTAATCGTACTCTAACGAATGAAGCAGTACGATAAGCTTGGCAAGACAAAGTGCAGGTATCAAGCGCAAAAAATTTTTAGCCGCAAGGCACATTTTGGAGCGGGAGCATAATATGAGCGGTCATTCATGTCGTATTAGATGATCAAAAGAGAAGAGTTGCTAACTTCAAACGCATTTTATTACCAATCAGCTTCCATATATTGGCTAACGCAATGCAAGAGGAAATAATACGAATTTAACCTTTGTTTTGGAGACCGATACGATGGGAGTTGGTCCGAACTGGGAGCATGACCACTTAGCTCAATTTAGAAATGAAGAGTGTCATACCAAAGTTTGATGCAGACATCAAATCCTCTAAGTATGGGAAAATGTAAGAACCCACAAGTGTATAGAGGAATACCAAGACTTGGAGCAAAGACTACAAAAGACTTGGAGCACGTGAGGCACGCGGGAAGTCCATAGTCACGGCACTAGGAGCTAACGGTGTGGTGGCTCATGGGTTAGACTCAAGGAGACTCCAAGAAAATACTAACTTTGAAAAGCACCAGGATTTTTAAAATGAGCGTACTAACCATGCCAAGTGGTTTATGTAGATGAGTGGATAAGTGCCGCGCAAGGTGAGTGTAAGACATAACATGGAAGAGCGTTATATGACATTTTACTTTGATCTTGTGATCTTGGTAGACTAGAGCATTTTGGTGTAGTTGCCTACATTTGATCGTGTTTTCAATACGAAATCCAAGTTGAAGATGTCCCGCTTGAAGTTTTGACAACCTTTGCATGTTTTTTTATGTTTTTTTTTTAATTATGAATTTTTTTTAAGCGTATGTTTTGTCAATTAAGTCCCTATTTCTTCATTAAACAAAGCGGTCAGTTCATTCTAATGATGATCTTTGGCATTTCCTCCTTTTAAATGAAAGCATTGATAAAAAAACAATAAAATCATAATCCACGCATCTAACCAATAGGTGGTACGTCCCTTAGAACTTGACTTAGTTGCGTCCAAATTTGGTAGCGCCATCCTACAAAATATAGTTATAATAAGTCAAAAGTTTGTTTTTTGCATGACTACGGGTACGTTGTTTTGTACACTACTAAGACAAATTGATCTTAAGTGGCTCGTTATTTTAATCGGACCTCTAGATTTGATTGGTATGTTGTGTGAAAAAACTGGTAGAAGTTGGAGAACATAAAAACAAACCAAATGACACATGCACACGTTAACGTCTATAATCTAAAGCTGGAGGGGCCTTCTGGATGGTTGCAATAAGTCAAACCAAGTTGCAAATATTAACAGAATAACTGACTGAACCATTTAACCTAGACTTGACAATCTCATTGCTTCAAGTATGCATGATAGGCAACTTGTTGAAAGCATTTTACTCACAAAGAACAGGTATTTAAAAGTTTCACAAAGCCGATCTCGCTGAAATATTTCCAACATCTTCTTCATGTTCTCTTCTAAATCTGTGGTAATATGTTCTAGACAGTATGTATGTGGTTGATCTTTCTAAAGTTACGTATGTTGATCTGTTCTAGAAATCGAAATGATCTAGTCTGGGCCATTGATGATATGAAGAAGTAACTCACACGTTTTCAGCCTCCACTCTACGGACAAAGAATCTAGCTCATTCATATTCTAGAACTACCTATAATTTGTTCGAACCAACAACTAAAGTTGCAAGAGATACTCTTGTATATATATGAAGAATAAATGCAAAGAGCCGATTGGTAGTTATTGATGAACCGGTGGAGTTTGAGAGATAACCGCTTGAAGATGAAGAGTTCAAGAAACTAACTTGAAGTGGTGTTGAATCCAAAGATGCACAACCCAATGAGGAAGGTGTCTTATAATGAACTTTCCAATGTGTAGCAACCAGAGGAGAATGACCAGCAAAGGTTAATCTTGGAGGAACTATCTTTTTTTGGTTGTGGTGGGCCCACATGTCCGACCCGCGTCCAAACGTGGACATCAGAGTGTAGGTTGTGGCCATCTCCAGCACCGTCATACAGGTTGGACGGTGATGGTCCGCTATGAAAGTCATTGTGGAGGACTTATTCACCTACATAGAATGGTGAGTGGCCTACATGGAAACTCACCCTAAGTAAGCTTATACCATAGTACCATTCAATGTGAATTTGGAGAATATCCGGGAATACTACATGGAAGATTGTCAGTCCCATAGAACAATATTATGGATCTGAATAATGTTATGATAAAAATTGGATTCATAATTAAAGTAGTCATGGTTGACCTTTGACTTTGAGCCATTTCCTCAACCTTCCTTGCCTCCTAGTCCTTTTCCCCCCCCACCGACCTTTGACCAATCCAATTGAATTTCTTAACAAATACGGCATCTCAACTTTACATAAAATCAATGCGTACAAGTTTAATGTGGGGTCATGCCTTCCTAGGAGAAGCCTGGAGAAGTGAAATGGGAGACCATTGAGTCATCATGTGCACATTCTTTGGAGGCTTGGACAAACCATGAGAGTTGAAATGATATTGAAATTGGATGGCATTGAACATTCAAGGTTGTCAATGGTAGTTCTTGTGCTGACTTGAGGTTGAGCTTTAATATCATGTATGAACACTTTTGTCTTGAATTAAGAAAGAAATATTGGAACGGTTAGATCGGGATGTACGTGAATGACTTCATTTTTACTTGAAATGTTATGTGGCAATAGCTGACTCTTGCAAGGAGAAGGTTGCACCCCTATTTGATGTTTGTGAACACATTATGAACCTTGGGGTGATGCTCAAGTCTTGCAACTGAATAGTGTGTAGTTGGGCAAGTCATGGAATACTCGCCCATAATTTCTCCAGTCCCTAGGGTTGTATTACTATGTGCAGTTAGTCAGGATCACATCAAATGACAAAATCCTTAGTTCTTATTAACTTTGAGTATAGTAATGGGGGCCACATCAATTGTCATCCAAAGCAATTCATTCTGAAGACTGAAGAGGTTCACTATATCATTTGTACTTTCGAAATAATTATATATGTTATGAGTATCTAAATTATAAATTCAAAAGTATGAAAGGGTGGCTTAAACCCATGACCTTAACTAAGATTTCATGGGTTTAAGGTTAAATTGCCCAAAGTTGGAAAGTACCTAGATTTGTGACCTTTACAGAGATAGGTGCAAGTTGGCTTGTTGGAGCCCGTTCAAGGTGTTCAAATTGCCTACAGTTTGAATTACATATAGACTTAACCCATAAGTGCTTGAGGCTTGTTTTGTGTGTGGGGAGCATGCCATGTCAAGTTCTTGAATTTAGTAATATTAATATTTGTGGCATGTATACACCCCTTAGTAATGTACATATGTATTGGGGCAAGGTTAGTATGCACACCTGGAAACACTTGGTAGTTTATGTGGCAATCATCACATAGTATATAACTGCATGGTTATGTTCCATCTTATATTTAGCATCTGACATGGGCCTCCACCATCTTACCTTCATGGGAAGAAATTGATGCCGATACTAATAATGAATAGTGTTGGTATGAATATTGTGAATAATGTCGGTATTTTCAGTGATTATGTTGCTAAGAATTGTACTTTCAATGAATGATACTCGGATGAACAATGTTTCTTGTGAATAATGCCCAAAGTATAACTACACCCAAATTTCCAAATGTTGGCGTGAATGTATAAATAGTAAAAAAGGATCCTTACCTAGTTTGGGGGCCACATAATATACTTGACATATTCCAAGGTCACAGAACTGACCCACATGGTTATCTCTAGTTAGGTACATTGATTATCCCATTTATTGAGGGTGAACTTATAATGCACGTGGAAAATTAGTGATGGTGATACTAAATTTCTTTACATCATGAAATTAGTGCCACCAAAAGGTCTAGGGTTTCAGGTGCCCCAAATGGCAATGTGTCATAAACTCTCAATGCAAGCTCTTTTCAGTTTCTTAGTGTTAGGAGATGCCTCAAGAGTGAGTGACGCTGGTTGAAAAGAATGAAGCTTCATCAAGCTCACCAAAACATATTATGCACTCAACAAACACCTTAGAGCATGCATTAATTATCTTAAACATATGACAAATGAGCATGTATTCATAAATTTAGTATCACTTAGTACAAATTTCAACCCTCATTGATTTTAAGATTTGGATGAATAGTGCATATTTTGGGGAATTAATAGCACACATACTAAATGGGATGATTAGTGTAGTGATCCGATGGTCGAGACTGCCTCAATGTAATAATGGTGACTTGTAAGGAGTTTGGGGCCTTAGGCATCTCCCTAGCACCATGCAATGGATTGGATGGAGTAGAATATTTTTTTATGGTGCTAGAGTTCAAAACATGTACATCAACCCCCTTCCAAAAGTTGGCTATCAAATGAAATTAGATCATATATACCCATAGAAAAATGTTTTGAATTTTTAAATAAGTGGTCCAAATAGTTGGATAATTTGTTCTAGGATGCAAGTACTAAAAGAAAACCCAATTAATTATGTTTCAAGAGTGATTTGACACATAGAAAATTGATCAATTCGTTTAATGACAATAATTTTGCACTCTTTAATGCAAGGACAATGAGAATTTCCTAAATTGTAACCAACTACAACACTTCATGTTGCAGTTGACTTTTGATGCATTAGTAGTAAGTAGATTCTTTGACTTGCATAAATATAGGAGTTTCGTGCCCATGTTGGTAAAAAGATATTAGTTTTTTTTCCTATTGCAATTAAGAATATTTTGAAAGTAAGGCCAACTCCAAAGATCCTTGGACACCTCTTGGTTGACATCATGGCATTTGTATGACGGAAATCCCCTCCTATTTTAGCATATATTCCAAGATTTCTTAGTGGGAGATTCACTCTTTTTATTCTTAGGTGGAACGTAATGACATCACTTTCAAGAGGTTGCAAATGGGATGACATAAATGCATCAAACAAATTTGGCAAGGTCCACTCCACTAGGCAAGGAGAAAATGGGCCAAAGGGTTAAAAGGTTTGCAATATCCGCATTCAAATGTGAGGAGACCCTAAGTGAGTGTTTTAACTCAATGTGTGGAATGAACGACTCGTTTTGCTTCAAATCCAATTCCAATATTTCTTGGAGTATGAATTTTGGCTAATGTGAGGTATACATATCATTACATTCATTAATTGGAGACTTTGGAAAGTCTCCAAAATAAAATACGCCCATAGTTTGGCATGCCAATATTGTGAGCATACGAAACATTGGGAACATGGGGAACATGACGGTTTACAAACTTGCACACAAAAAATATTCACATTACTAAAAATAATAAATATTTAAATCATAATCAAAACTTGAACTACACGTGGAAAATAGCAATCGAATCCCCAAAACAAATGGTTTTATGTCATTATAAAATTTAGGGTGTACATCCCATATACAAGAGTCTTATGGAATTGGATGGCACATCCCAAACGTATGTATAAATTTGAATGTAGCTACAGTAAAACCAAGTCTATGAAGTGTCGCTTACTTTTACCATTAATTCCAACCTACATTATGTTTTTTCATCTTCATCTTCCGCTTCATATCCATTTTTGGTGTGGTGATAATTGTTACTCCAAACAAAATAACTATTCATAAGATTGGCCGGATAGGTGGACTATTCTAATGTCTCCAAGCAATGATCTTCTAATTCCGATAATGCAGAAAAGTAATGCAAAGTTTAATTCTAAAGATTAATGTAGGACATCATGTAGTATACTAATGGAGAACACTAAAGCAAAACCCTATGTAAAATACTATGCAGAGCACTGACGTAGAACCTAATGCAGAGGACTAATGTAAAAAACTAACGCAGAGGATTAATGCAGAGTTTAATATAAAACATAATACAGAACCTCATGCAATGAACTAATGTAAGATATAATGTAGAAGACTCATACAGAAGACCAATACAGAGCCTAATAAAGAGGACTAATATAGAAGATTAGTACAGAGGACTAATGTGGAACACCATGTAGAAGACTAATGCGGAGGCTAGTGCAGAAATAATATAAAGACTAATGCAAAAAAATAATGCAAGACTAATCCAAAATCTAATGTAAGACCAATACAGAAACTAATGCAAGACTAATGCAAAAATTAATGCAAGACTAATGTAGAATCTAATAGAACAAGAAGTGAAGTAATAACTTATACAACTATAAAATTTGGATATCAAAAAATAATATAATTAGGTAATAATACAACTTTTCAATAGGGTTAAAAAACCATGTCATTCAACATTTATAGGGTTCATAAATCTTTTTATTTAAAATTTTTATTCTTATAATTGTAAGAGCTTTGTGTCCCTATCTACATAGAGAAGGAAAAGATGAATATTGTCCTAACCGTTAGTGTAAGAGATTGAGAAGTGAGCCTCCATACTCTCATTCAAGGAACTACCCCTCCAACTACAAAGCCTTGTCGGCCATAGATCTAGCTATACCTACATTTAACGTTTGACATTTACGGCCGTTATATTTTAGCTGCTATTATCTAAACTCTTAGATCTAATGGTCTTGGTTTCCCAACCGTTTGATCCAATGGCCTTCATCCGTTTAATACCATAATCTCTTTATTATTGTCTTACGCTTACGCTTTCATCCGTTAGACGTCTCATCGTTTGACGTCAACTTCTGTTCGTTTCCGTCCTTCATTCGTCGTTGTCCTACAATGTCCTTCATCTATTCAACGTTGTCGTACATTGTCTTTCAATCATTCGACGTTGTTCTATGCTGTTATTTAACCATTTGATGTTGTCCTTCATTTATTCGATGTCGTCATGCGTTGTTTTTCATTCATTCGACGTTGTCCTCTGTTATTTTTCATCCATTGTCTATATTTTTTTATATTAACTAGACAACCTTTATCTAATTTTTAACCACTAACTTATTTTTCTACTTAGACTGTGAACCTTAATCCAATTGCAAGCGGTTAAATTAATTTATTTGGATAAATAATATAATGACTTTATAAAAAAAATTGAGAAAGTTCTACGCACAAATGCGTAGTAACTTCTTCTCTATATCCGCCTAAAGATTATTTATGCTTTAACACTACTTCATCTTTTGATAACACCAGTCAATGTAACCAACCGGTTTCAAATCCAGTTTGTTCCAGACCAGTGTTAGACTAGTATTACTATTTTATGATACTAGTGGGGTCCTGATATGCTCGGGGGGGGGCAGTGTGTTAAAAAGTTAAGGATATAGGTGCGAACAACCACTATTTTATAGGGGGGTATTACTTTCAAATTTTTTTTTTCACATGCTATCATTATGTAAACTTCTACTTTGGGTTAATAGAAAAATGGCTTGCCTTACTTATAATTCCAAATTACCTATTATTTCATACCCTATAGTACTTTAAAGATGTCCAATGCCATTTTTGATACCCTATATTACTCTTAAGTCCAATTATAATTTTTTGCCCTCATGTTTTTTAAATACCCTATCATTTGTTCGCACGTGTATTGCTACTCCAACCAATGACTACCCCCCCCCCCCCCGAGCTGATATGCAATGACTTTGTAGCTCATTATTAGACCTTGATAAGGTATTAGGGGGATCATGAAATATAGAGCCTAGTATAATATTAAACATGCCAGAATTATGACTCTGCAATGGTACCAAATGTCAATTCAAGCGCCTTACTGATAACATCCAAGGCTAAACAATAGTATGTTATGATTTTAAGTCTTATTTTTCAATGCGTGGTGAAGTTCAATAAAATTTTCAAGCTCCAATTGTTGTTGATTTAAAAGTTCAAGACAAACATATTTCAATAACTATTCAAAGGATTGTTGGCCCATGGGATGCCACTTCACATTCAATATGGACTGCTTCAAGTGCGAGAAATCCCCGAACAAATGGGTGGCTAGGTCTCGCGAGAACGGGGGTGTGAGGTGGCAGATCAATAACCTCATGAACAACGTCAAGTGGGATAGGCAGACTATTTGCATCATGCCCAAAGGACTAACTTTTCATCCTATGGAGAAAGATTGGTTTGAATCTAGAATGACGAGTTCTTGATTATCAATGGTCAACACAACTTGGAGGCGTTGCAGATCATCCTCAAGGACGACAACTTCCAGCATGAGCTCAAGGCGGACCTGTAAAATTGGAAGACATTTTTGGTGTGGTCGGACGACTAGGACAAACTCCGGAAAATGTTGACATACCTTAATTTTGGCAACAATGTTAATGCATTTGAGGCGGCAAATATAATGGCTGCGAGAGGCGTCCGGGTCGCACACCAGTGTCCACCAAAGGAGAGGGAGAGCGCAAAGACCTAGTCACCACAGTGGAAGGTGAGTTTACAAACAAGCTTGGGTATTTAATATAAAACACTGATATCCTTATGAGTGTATTGCAGACATTCTGTAATGTAATGGTGGACAAAGTTTCCTCCATCGACATGAAGTCCACGACCACCAAATCAGTCATGGAACTCAAGGGTGAGTTCCCTCTGATTTGTTGCAACAACAACACCTGGGAGTTGTGGACCCATTTTTTTGACGTTCACAGCTTAGGCGATTTGGTCAACCCCAAAATTGAAGAAAAATACAACGTCGACAATAGCGCGGAAACCCCTCCACTACTGAAGGAGTTTTTCAGGGCCCTGCAAAGATTGACAGAGTCAGAGTTGCAGCGATGTGCGGTGCACGTTCTTGATAACACTATGGGAATGACCATATCTTATCCCAAGATATTTTTGAAGGGACCAAAGCACAAGCCCGATATGTATTCCATCAAGGAGTAGTGCGACCACAGGAAATTGAAGAGTGCTGTGATACGGGGGTTGAGTGGACTTCTACCAGAGATGCAACTCTTCCATGCTAACATCGACGTCAATTGGGCAAAATAGAAGGAGTTCAAGGTGTTATACAACATCAACGGTGCCTCAATGCGCAATCTAGTCAACGAGCACGCCTCCGTTCTGAAGCTCAAACGGAACAAAAGAACAAAGAAAACAAAGACGGAACCCGAGGAGCTGCAGCAATACATCTCCTTCTTGGAGCAGAAGAGAAACGCCACATTCAAAGGCGTGGCAAGATTTTGTATGGTGACAATGGGTTGGAGAGGACAATGTTCTCCAAATGGGACGGCACCATCAGCAAGGCTGAGGAAAGGGAGGACCAAAGGGGGTGCCCCTTTGTGCTTATCGATTTCAAGGGGATCCCAGGTGCATCAAGGCAGGGGGCGAAGGGGGTGCCATTTTACGACCCCTTCATGGCAAATTTCATGAAGTACAAATCGCCAGTCATGAGGGAGCCACACGTATGGTTGTGGATTGTGGAATATGATAAGGTTTCCGTCATCACCGAGTTGTACGAGGACACAATGAAGTTCGAGTCCAACATCTTTCACAACACATACGTGCCTGCAAAGACGAAAGGGATCGTGGCCAACAACGAGGCCAGGGGCAACAAACAGGTGGGATCGGTAAGCCTCATCTTTATGACGTTGAATGCGGCAAGGCATGGGTACGCACCCATCAAGGCCGACAACATGTTCAAGAAGTTATATATCATCCTTCATCCCCCTCCCAAAGATCTCTTGTAGGAGATATTGTACACAGTCTTCCCAACGCTGGAACTCAGGATGGAGTTCTACATCTCCATCCTACAGGCCTTGGCTGTGAATGGCGAGATGGTCTACAACGTCTTTGGAGGTAGTAAATTCATGTGCGTTGCAATGGTAAGCCATCTCCTAGGTTTTACAAACGCTCGTTTTTAAATGACTCAACCTTTCTAGCATCTTCAATTTTTTATTTTTATTTTTATTTTTTGGTTGGTTTAATGTGCATTGCTTGCCTCATAGGGATGATTTTTATGAATGCATGTCCGTCTATGACTGGCTCATTTGCCTCTATGTTTCAGATGTAGGGGTTGTCTATCAACAGTTACGTTGACGCCATCAATGAAGAGGAGTACAAGGTCCACATGTCGAAGGCGTTGACAATGGACCTAGGTGACATGACTGCCCCTAGGATGGACATCAACATGTTTGTCAACGAGGGCATACCCATCCTAGACACAGACGACAATGAGCACGTCCCCTCTGTCAACGTGGACGGAGTCATCCAGACATTTGACATTCCCCCGCTCTAAATAATTGCCCTAGCGGGAAATCCATCCGACCCGCAAAGGACTCCGGGTGGTTATACAGGATCGTCGGTGGGCACCACCCAAGATGTCCTCCCCGTGCGAACCTTTGGTGCGGAGGCCCTCAGCACGCCTGGCGGTTGTTCGACATTGGTGTCCCCCAGGCTAAAGCTGGTGGTACCTAAAATGAAGAACCTCGATGTCCTCGACCAACGCTCCCGTCCATCGTTGAACCACTTCCGCAACATGTGACGGAGGATGAAGAAGACCCCGTATGTGGAGTTGTTGGAGGGAGCAATCATTGAGGTCTCCGACTAGGACAAGGGGGACATGGACATCATAGTCGAGCTTGGGGTGGAGTTCGATAAGAACAAGAGGGTCAAAGAGGAGGCGCTCTCCATCGTCGAGCTTAACGCCAAGCTCAAGCAAAAGATGAAGGAGGACATGGCGGCAGCTGTAGCGGAGAATGCCAAGAAAATGTTTGTCATTCAAGGGGAGCTGAGGACCTCCAATGCAAAGATGAACGCGCAACTGGAGATGTTGAGCAGGATGCAGAGCTTCACAGTGCCCCCTCAACCAGCGTACTCCTTCCCTGCTAGATACCCCTCCCAATACCCCCCTCACGCTCTGTTCCCTAGAGGACCTTCCTACCAACTAGCGCCCCACCCAATGCCGGTAGGGACTCCTCCACCGCCTGCAGTGCCAGCAGACACCACCAACACCCACGATGCAGTCTCGGCGGCCATCCGAGAGGACGAGGGTTTACGAACGCTTGTTCGTGAATCTTCAAGTCCAGTAGTCCTCACCCCTCCCCATCAAGGGTAGGACCGCCTTCAAACACAAACATGTCCTCTTTCATCGTCGTCCACAAGATAGTAGATAGGTAGGGCGATGATACTGCGTGATACACTGATGGTCATTGTGGAGGACATGCAGGGGAGCTCGATTAAGACAACAGGGGTCCAAAGGATGGACGTCAAGGACAACCCTGCGTAGGACCGGCAACCCTCCACATCCATGGAGGATGTACATATGGAGACACTCGACATGGGTGGCAAAGACGACGACACATAGCACATCCAGCAGACCCAGGAGTTGTAGGCGGAGCAGGTGGACGATGTCATGAAGATGGAGGCATTTGCAGCAGTGGAGATTACGAACAAGTGTTTGTTAATCGTTGAGGAGGGAGTTGTTGTTTGGTCCAGTGCTGGTGCCCCTCCCCCCGATGACGAGGTAATTCATCTTTGAGAATACCACATGCATTAACGAACGTGTGTTCGTAACATTTCTAATCACTTGCGTTGTTTTTTTAGGACGTTCTCTTCATTGACATCCAAGACCTGCAAGAGCCTTTTTTACTTGCTCCCTTAGGTCAATTTCTTTTGTAGGACATGGCATCATGTTGCCTTAGGACCCTGTGTGATAGATTATCACCTAAGACAAATTGTACATTTTTTGGCGAATTTATATATAAGCAAATGAGCTTTGCATCGAATCGCCCAAATTTTGTATTGTATCATGTTTCTTGACTTGTGTATGTTCATATGCGTTTATTCGCTCCTGCAAATCCACCTCGTTCTCGAACACTCGTTTGTAAAAGGGTGTGACCCCATGCCCACCTCCTTCACAAATGACCGCTCGTAAATATATATCTAGTCGCGCTCACAAATGAGCAATTGTAAATGATGCACATCGCCACTGTCAGCCTTCATTCACGACGGCCCGTTTGCAAATGTACCCTTGAGCACATTTTCCTTACAATCTTGTTCTTGCTCCTCATCCTTTTTTCATAATGCATCATCTTCATGTTTGATGCAAATTTCTTAACTCGATCATAACATTAAACTAGTCAAATTGTTAATCACATGACCCCCAAAGATAGATCGCAACCCTTCAGCAAGATGACTATGAATAGGGATTAGAGCTATATGTGGCCACTTGTGGAATACCCCCCCCCCACACACACACATGTACATATGCCTTTGATTGCTTATGTGGGGGCTATGAGAAAGTCTTCTGGAAAATGTGGATTTATGATGTATTTAAGTGACTATGGACATATTCTCAAAATTTGAACTTTTTGGTTGCTTCAATTTTATTGGTGAATCCATCCATACATTTGTGATATACCAAAATTTTACGTTGGGAGAAATGTGAATTCTTAGTGATTACTTGAATGTTATGCTATAAAAATATGATGAATAAAATCATATATATGTTTCTTGATTTTAAAACTGTATAAATAAATATCTAATAGTGAAGAATAAAAAAAACTGCTATAAATGATATAATGTTATCATATTCAAATTTCCATATTCTATCGGAGATCTTACCATATAATCCTATCAAACCCGATCCTTTGATAAAACTCAACATGTTATAATCTTGAACTTGGACATAGTCCGATTTACTTAAACATTAGTTATTTGATACAATGTCATTGTGTTTTGGATGTATTGGTTAAGGGTCCTTCTAGGTCCATCAACTTCACATGTGTCCTCATATGTTTCAAGATAGAGACATCATGATAGACCTCCCTTCAACAAAATGCCATGATGCTCATGTATCCTTATCACACATTGGTGAATCATCAAAGTATCATTTATGACAAGCACAACATTAAATCATCATGTACTCTCAATGTTTGGGTTCTCTCACTGGAAAGTAGCGTGCTATGCACACTCAAACTCTATTTTGACATGATCATGTAATTTTGTTGGGTGTGAAAATTGGACATCCTTGATATTACTTTTGTGTAGTCTTCCCACAAACCCCAATACCCATTTTTTGAAATGAGGGTTACACACTTATAGTTCACCCACACTTATTGGTGCGGGCCACTAGTGAATGAGTTCTATTAGCACTAGTTACATCTAGTGACTCTCATTGACAAAATTGGAGTAAAAAGTGGCCCTTGTTGGTAGGAGCTGATCGCTAGTCACCCACGCTAGTAAGTGTGGGCATATATGTATTTAGCTGAGAGTGTGACATAATCATGATGTAGCAACCCCCATTCCACAGTGAGCGCACGAGAAAGCTGCCCCTCACTTTTCTTTGTTTTCAGGCTCCGGTAATTTTATAATTTTATGTAATTAAGGAAAAAAATAAATGAAAGAAAGAAAGAAAGAAAGAATGACACTGCTGATGAAGATTGTACAGTGCATGGCAGGTGCTTGTCAAGCTTCTGGAGCAATCTATGTAGGTCGGTGGAATATTGACAAATTGAGTAGGTGACCAATTTCTGTCGTGCTTCTGATTCCGAAGGACACAGCGTCTGGAGGGAAGTAACTTATACTGGTGTCACCAAAATTAGACTAGAAGATAAAACAAAGAAGATGAAGTCACAAGTCGTGTGAGGATAGTACTGGAGATTACTCAGGCTGCAAAGCATGTCATAAAGGAGACGATTTAACAGCCTCCTGCACTGGAACACACAACACACACACATGTCGATATGGGGAAGCCCATACACAGATATGGTGGACGTCTGGCACCTCAGGAAAAAAAGGTCATATATATTGGAATTAATTAGTGCACAATATCCATGCCTAAATTATAATATGTACATGCTGACATCGAAGATGACTTACTTATCAAGTACAGAGGCAAATTGCTCAAACAGTTATATTTTGCAACCTGGGAAGCCAAGTAACAGCAGGACTTGATTTACTACAAATTGACCCTTTCAGTGAATTTTACAGTGGGGGGCCTAACCCTGATGTTGCTTTGGAGCTGGGTAAGGAGGACCGGATCTTGTTGTAAGCCTTTGTCAAATGCTTCGTGGACTGAGGGATAGTCGGTGTAGCCGATACATGGGTCATGTGTGTAGAACGTTTTGTGGTCGTAGTTGTTCAAGCCCAAGTGCAAGAAGAAACGTAAGGGTAGGTCAGGATTGGCAAGAAACAAGCGGCCATAGGAGACAAGATCTGTATACCCGCTTTCGATGGCCTTCATTCCATCTTCCCTCGTGTAGCCTCCACTACTCATGAAGCAGCCCGTGTACTCGTCGCGGTATATTTTACAGTTGTGCTCTGTTTCTATGGTACCCTGGGCATGGAGGCGGGGCTCCGTCACGTGCAGGTACGCGAGATTAAACAAGGATAATTTGCGGACTAAGTATTTGCCCAAGTCTATGGGATTGGAATCAGTTGCTCCAATGTGGTTGATTATGGGCGAGATCCTCACACTCGTGCATTCCGGCCCAATCTCACTCGTTATCTTTGTCAGAATCTCGAACAGGAAGCGGCATCGATTCTCCAACGAGCCACCATATTCGTCTGTGCGGTCGTTAATTCCATCCTTCAAGAACTGGTCCACCAAGTACCCGTGGGCAGCATGAACTTCCACACCGTCAAAGCCTGGGCAACAATTTATCTCAAAGTCCAGGGAATTAGCCATTAATTACTCTGAATTGAATGCATGCACATGTTCCAAGGTTGAAATTGATGGTGAAAAAGTACAAAGTCTATAGTTTTGAGAGCAAAGTCAAGCAACAATCCTGCAATAACATAGATGTTAGTGGATCATGTCAACTATCATATGAGATGATCATGTATGTGTTTGTAGCCTCACAACCTAAAATCTATTCCACGGAGTTTTGTGGGTCCGGGAATTCATCCGGGCACGTGATTCTTACATTATTTTCTAGATGCACCAGATTCAGGGTGATTCTAATATCACAAACGTCATGTCACATGTCCAAATCATATTTCAGAAAGAGAACTTAACCCTAGTTGAATATGTTTTTGTCCTCCACCTCATGGTTCAGAGTACAGAAAGACTTGCTACTTTCTTACGTTCTTTAAAATATGCACGTTATTTAGCAGAACCCACTCATTTGAGGTGACAGTGCATTACGGCCTGCGTAATGCCCACCGTACAATGTTTTGTGTGGTAATGCTTGCAGACACTGCCTTTATGCAAGGAATTGCCTTTTGGAGTCGTGCTTTAAAGAATTTTTGGGCAAGTACCCTCATGTTCGCCTTTGAACAGTGTCCTCAAATCCTAGGATGCACTCCCCTCATGGATTTCCTATAAGCTACGTAGTTCTAAAGTGATATGTGATCTTAAATGGTTTCTAACATATAAGTACATATTCAAGTCCGAAATGTACATATCTGAAAGAAAACCATTCAAGACAATCTATGAGAACCACGTCAAGATTCCATAAGATTTTCACTTTCATTCCAAAAATAGCAAGATCAACTCTGATGTTCCTCATTTGGATTTGCTAATATGTTCATGAAAATTTTCTTGAAAATTTGTCAAACCCCTATATATGTTGGAATGCTGGAAGTGTCCATGTTAGGCACACTTACCTTCCATAAAAAACATGTTGCCAGTGTAGATGGTAAGCATAGAAGATGAAGACTACATGAAGCTTTGGGAATTAAGTATCAACTAAGGAAACATGTGATGAAGGAGACACAACCTCGTGGACTGTCAATACAATGAATCAGTCAATTCAGTTACCTGCAGCCATGGCGTTTTTGGCAGCCACTTTGAACTGCTCGACAATGGGTGGAATCTCATGGGTGGCAAGAGCTCGCGGTTCTGGAAACTCGGCCAATTGATCCTCCCGAACCCTCACCATGTATGGCTTTTGGATACCTTTGCTGGTAGGAGATAGCGGTGCCGCTCCGTTTGGCTGGTGGCCTGCCAACCCATGAAATGATCATAACAGAGTGGATCAATCATACCATTACTTACGTTCATTACGCTAGTTGAAGAGAAAAGGAGGCTAAATAAAGAGGATATGTTTCTTGATTCTTAAAGCAAGCCATAATACTACACTAAACATGATATTAAGTGTCACCAATTCTACTTGTCTTGCTCAGTACTAATTGTAAACCACAGTGTAGTGTCACCAACACTAAATGTCAACCCAACATTATTTGTCGTTCCTTGTAAATTTTCTGGGGGATTATGGATTTTAAATGTTGCAATTATCGTCACTTACCAAGTGATTTCCATCTAAATTTCAATCATCCATGACAATATTGCATCACAAGTTGTTGGACAAGAGAACGTAGGGTTTTGGCCAATGGAGGAACTCATCCATCATCCATGACAAAATTTGTTCACTTATTCTCAAGAAGTATCATCCGAAAAGTTACCATAGTGACACTGAATACCATATGACACTACATATCATATTTGGTGGAGTAACAGCTCCTTTCAATTTCAAATCCTTTCAAGAATACGTGACCTTGTGTTGGTTTTTGACAATGGAATAAAACATTTCACTCTTAAAAAGGAAAAAAAGGCGACTATATTCAAGCAAGCGATCAAAATTAATAACCCATACATTTGAATCAGGAAGAGTTGAAGGGTGGAAGCATGCGGGTTGACCCTGCCCTATGATCTATGAAGACCCCCACTAAAGTTGTAAGCATTTTATACTTCAGAACATAATTGATAGTAAGAATCTTAAATCAAATTTCTCTGCAGAGTCTATTTACCATGATATACTCCTATTCTCTTGTGTGTTAGTTTATTGAAAAAGCTCCCCTCGTTGTGGGAGAAGGGCCTGGGGGAGGGGAGGCAAGATGAGGGTTGTGACCTGGGTCCTGAATACACATGGGACACAATACTAACCACTAACTTATCACTCTGCTCCATCGCATCCTCACGAAGCAATCTAGTTTAGAGGTGCCCATAACCGATCACTTAAGAGATTTTACGCCATATCTAGAGAAGTATAAGGGTGTGCAAGTTTTTCTGATGTAGGAAGATAGAAATCAAGAGGGTTGTAAAAAAATTGGTAATTTATTCCTTAAATTATAATTATTGTGAATTTTTGAAGCCAAAAGTTGGTCCAAACCTATTACCAAAGTCTAGAGTTTGTCATAATCACTCATTCTTCTTCACTGTAGCACTCAAAACCAAGACATGTGTCAAGGCATTATTGGTTGAGGTTTGATTGAATTCATTCCCAACCTGATCAAAATTCCAGTACCCTATAGATTGCCGATAGGTGCCTGATCGGGTATAGGCGCCTCTACTATAATGATTTTTTGCTGCCATACAAGATAACAATTATTGTGTGCATTAGATACTCCTTGCTGAGAAGGCATGCCGAATAATTCATATCTCATGATATGCTTCCTAGATACTAGGTAGAACAAAATTGGTGGTAGCCTAGCTTACAAAATCCTAGAATCGAGGGATAAGGCCTTGAAACTATAGCTGAAATCTCTGACTCAAGCTCTAAGGTATGTGGGCCTTGTGAGGTCACTCTTCTTCGATGGACACTTCTATAAAGACACGTGAATAAATAGAGAACATTACCCCCTAGCAGAAAGATGTCATGGCGATACCCTTTCATATTTAATATTAAGGCACCTCTGGAGGTCTACTCCAAAGCTTGGGTAGCTTTGAAAAACTCATTGGTCGAGATCCTGAACCAATTATTTTTCAAAGTCACAAACCTGAATATTTGTACGTCACGAGGGACGTAACAGTCTGCCCCATTAAACAATACCCGACAAATTGCTGTCCCTCCCAGAGTATTGTGATTAACACTTCACCATGCTTTGCAAAAAGCACTTGCAGGAGTGCTTTCTGGTGAAAGAGAGCATGGTGGTCTCCACACCATATTGGATCCCATGCAAAGTGGGTAGCTTAGTCCACAAACGACGTGATACTTACAGTAGTGTGACGCCCTCCCAACATGCCAGATCTGACAGAAGATGTAGGCTCCTTTAGCATGCACTGCATCCACAACTCTTCGCCACGCCTCCACCTGCTCCTCGGTGTAGATTCCAGGAGAGTGTGCAAATCTGCACGAGCATGAAACCCAACCCTGGTGCCTAATATGAGGATGACATTTCAGTTGATCGAGGGAATTTGTTGGCTTGCAATGCTAGCAGATAGGGTAGATCAGTGTTAAGTGGCTGCTTTTCTTAATCAGACCCTTAGATTTGATGGGTATGTGGTTCCGTGAGGATTATAGAACAAACATCATGAAGACACATGTTTAAACGAGATTGGACTACGTCATCAATTATTAATAACTATTCTACACTCAATAGTAAAACACAATTGGGAGGACTTCCGTATTCAATCAAGAAATCAATGAATGTGCACTTCCTATAACCATAATTACATTATGGGAGGTCTGAGTTTTGCAAATGTTTCATCATGGATTGCTAATGCAATGCAAGTTTTTGTTGTGTGAATCTAATCGGTAGAAGTTGGAGAACATGAAAAAGGAACCACATGACACCCACACACCTTTCTGCACACCTAGTTAACCTACTAGGTCTAAATGACATCATTGTGTCATTTCGACCGGCTTCGTCAAATGTTCTACTCTCAAACATGTCATTTCTCCCTTCCATTGGTTTACAAGTTTGAAATCTATGAATATGGATTGGAAATCTACTATTGTAGTAGATTAGAAAACCATCTAATGGAAGTGAACACGTGGTAAGGAACCGCGATTCCCTTAGAGCTATGAAAAAGTTTGAGAGGTGAGCAAACCCCCCTCCTCCCCCCCCCCCCCCCCCCAAACAACCTCATCCTCACGATGGAGAGGACAGGCCTTGTTCTCCTCATGTCCTCGTTTATAGCTGAATCCCCATGCTTCTCACTCTTTGTTCATTATTAATTTCAGAGAGACAAAACTAAGTATTATGAACTCAAGGGACACATTCTTATGGCCATCATGTGACACAAATGTGTCCCTTGTGAAAATTTTAAATGACAGGATGTCATTTTGGACCGTGTCATTGACACCCATGTTTACTTGCAGTGAGTCAAAGAATCTAGATCTCTGAATACAGATATGATCACTCGGCAAAATTATACAGCTACTGTTCAGTGTTCACATAACATGACAATTTCTAGACACTTTTTGCAGACAGTGCGGAGCTCTCTGTTTACGAAGATATACTGACCAGCAATCCAATTATGCCGAGTGGCTGGTAAATGGGTCCAGAAAATCTGCCAGATATGGGAGTTATAAGGGCAGCTGGGGGCACTCAATCCACAGCTCCATCAACTCAGAATGAGACAAAGCCAATCAGTACATGAGAATGATAATGTTGAAATTTAGAGGACCTAGTTGACACAAATAGTGAGCAACTGGTGTCACTCAATGCTCAACGTTTGTTTGTACATAATATAGTACTGTTATGATGAATCAAATGTGGACTTGTCCTGCAGAGGCGTTGTTCTGACACCTGGGACCAACTATGGTGGTGAAATATCAAATGCTCTTGACCTGAATTGGCCACTGCAAATGTTGAAGTAGATTTTAGACACTTCTTGTGTTTGCCCTACAATCAGGGGTATGCCAATGTTGGTCTGGTAAATAGGTGCATGCATGGTATCAACAATCAACGTTAAAAATGGTGTCAAAGAACCTACTCTTGGGTATGATAATTGTAATATTAGTCAAATATTGAAACTTTGGTGAGTATGTCAACGTGAGAGAATCTTTGCATACCCGAGTTGTTATTTGGGACAATACATTGATACTAAGACGTCATTTCCTAGGTAGGAAGGTTCTTGCATGGTATATACATCTGAATGATATCAAAACAAATTACCGACAAATACTCATACCCTACTGTAGTCAAATAATATGAAATCCTCGTTATAGATACCAAATTGTCTAAAAGAAAGAGAATACCAGACCAACACTGGTTGTAACCTCTCAAACACATATGGGGAGCTCGGTCTCAAGTTCATCATTAACAGGCATTGGCGAATTAATGGTGTTGATGAAAATTTATGTAGCTCCGTCAGAGCATTTATGTCCATCACCAGTGGAGATCACTCTCGCAGATCTCACTTAGTAGAATACTAGGTCCAGGTCCCAAATGCAATTACTTAGGCTCACTATACAATTGCAGATATCAATGTCAGGCTCACTCTTCTGTAAATACTTACAGGACTACGTGATCCAAGTCGCACGTTAGTCTGACTCTACAGTGACCCAGGAACGAGACGTTAACATTTAAGTTCGGATTATGTGGGATACATGCAAGCCCCAAAGAGACCATGCACATTGCAAGAGATGTGATACCTAACCAATATGCTGACCCTAACCACAGTAGGTACCGGCAACTTCAAATGAAGACACATTCTCAAGTCAGATTCTATCTAAAGTTACTGCAGGAGGCTGCTCAGACAACTTCGCTATAATTTCAGCAATGGATTGTGGAGCTCATAGCCTCATAATTCTCTCTACAAATCAACATTCGTTATTAGTTCTTTTCTTTAGAAACCGGACTCTCTGTCACCCGAATGACGTACATTTGGGAATCAATAGACATAGTCCGCTGTGTGACCCCTTCTGATCCCCATTCTCGGGAGAACCAGTTCAAAGGTTAAGCAAGCTGCGTTATTGTTGTTGATGCCTCAGAAAACTTGAAAACTTGAAACCAGCCTGGGCTCTGAACCACAACCCTATGATGATATCCAGGTTCAATTGATTATTTTTACTTACCCATAGGCTTCCGGAGCAACAGCACTGGCCTCAGTGATAAGGAGACCACCTCGTGTGGCTCTCTGGGAATAATGCTCCACATGGGCTGCCTGAGGAACGCCACCGATAGCACGGCATCTCGTCATAGGAGCCAACACCACCCTACGCACACCAGAATCCATGTGGAGCTCATCAGGCTTTTGAGGAGTGTGTAAATAATTCTTATAAAACATCGACCTTACAATGATCAGATCAGACGGGTTTAAGAGTACATTTATCTACTACTCATGTGTCGGACTGGTCTTTGCAATAATATCCCTCTCGGACTCATGTCGAGGTGTTGATGAGCTGCTAGTTAGCACCAAACAGTATCATCTGTTTGCAGGATCAAAATAAAATGTTACTGTTGAGGGTTTTGTGAAACTGCCTGGAATCTTTCGTCCAAGCCTAACCCAACTAATTTCCTTGACCACAAGAAGCTTCGTGATCCGGTTATAACACTCTGACTTTATCTTTGTAACTACTTCGCTTGAAGTCCTAGTGGGTGTAGTGTTGATGTACCTGTGTTTTAACTCCATGTTGCCAAGTTGCAATGGTCGGAAAAGGGGGTTCACGTCATCTTCAAGCTTAGAGAAGCCTGGCAGTACCATCTTTGGTGTTTCGATGGTAGAAGTGGGGTTGAAAGGTCGCGGATAATTTGCACTCTACAAGCCCAGTGTACGCCACCCGATCCAACAAGACTTACTGTTCAGGCGTGGGAATACGTATGCTCCTGCACAAAAGAGGTGGATGATAGTCATTGACCTGGTCATCAAATTTGGAGTGATCAAGTCATCAATCTGGTTCAGTTTCTCAGTCTATCAAGACCACCAGTTGTGGGAGCATAATCTACACAAAAGTTATGATCGCGTCGCTGAACTTTCACAACTTGGCCGTCAATACTTGTATAGGAGTGAGTATGTTCCACTTTAATCTACGGAGTGAAGCGAAGTGCCGCAGAGGTAGAGAGAGAGAGAAATGGGGGGGAGCGGGGGGGGGGGGGGGTGATTCCAGGTGTGAAATAGCATGGTCAGTGACCCGTCTGGGAGACCAGGATGCGGTTCCGGAAGATGAAAGGGCATGCTAAATTATAATCCTTGGGACTTGATCGTCTGAATTTCTCGCAGCGGTTACAATACGAGGTTCAGAGTATGTTTCTCATGGGTTTTGTTGAAAAGACTTTTCATATCATCGTAGCTCTTCATTGTATCCATATCCACCAACACATCATGTGCTGCTGTGATTCCCTCCACAACTACCACAGTTCTCTCTTCGCACAGTGGCGTTCAGATTCTCTCCGGCGACCATACCGGCATCGATGTCGAACTGCTCATGTCTCATATCATACGACTCAGGTTTCCCACACACGTAACATCCATAAAATCTTCAGATTATGAATAGTCCGACAACATCTTGGACAGTCAGTTTCCAGATCACCCAATAACATACTACTCTAGACTCGCGCCTACAAGAGAATGCACTCATCCTTCAACATATAACCGCAACAAATGATTTCCTCAAAGTTACACCCACAACTTCATCAACCTCATAACTCGTCCAACCCTTGACCCAGCAGCCTTTGATTCACCATCCCGGATCACCACCGCAACTCTCCCAAACACACACACACACACACACACACACATTCATCATCTCCCTTCTATATCCCCTCCCACCACCAGAACCACCCAGACCTTCAACACCTTCACCACCGGCCCCCGATCACACCAACGAGACTACCCTCTCCGACCTCCCGAACCTCCTCATCTCTGCACCGATTCAACTGCGCTCGAGCTACACCACAGCTCCAACTGCAGCTTCACATACTTACACACAACCTACCTCTCCGGTTCTACGCACCATCCCATCTACAGCCCCTTATGAGCTGGAACAGCACACTCAGCTGAGACTCTTACGTACCAACCTAGCTGTTCCCACACACATTCACACATATCGTTACCCACAGACAGACCGCGAGCGAGCGAGCGAGACATGAGGAAGGTTCAGAGATCGTGCGCTCGAATTGGTAGTACCAGCACACGCAGTGGGCAAGTCAACCAGGTGCGAACCAACACAGGATGTTTCCCAGCAGCTACGAGTACCAACCTGCAGCGAGGAGTGTTGCTACATGATCACAGTTCATGCAAAACGAGCTTGGCATGTCGCCGCAATCCGGGATGAGATGCACGTCTCGCGAGCCTGGGATGCGATGAGATGCGGTGAGATGCGTTTGCCGGGTCCCTACAGCTGCGGGCGCGTGCTGGTTTTATAGCAAGGGAGCGAGCGATGGCGCCCCACGTAGGCATAAGGGAAGGAGGAAGAGGAAGAGGACCCGCCGCAGCAGCACCAGCACCAGCACCAGCACCAGCAAGCAGGAAGAGGCGGCAGGCGCAAAGGAGAAGCTGGAGCCGAAGCTGCTCCAGCTGCGGCGCCTTTTGGACGGTTCCGATCGGCAGATGGGAAGATCCGACGGCTTCAATCTCGTCAGGTCACACGTATCGGTCAGCCGGGTTGTTGCTCAAAAGTTAGAAGTACTCTTGGAGTTGTCATATGCAAATGTTGTACTAAGCTGGTTGTGGTATGTAGTGTCACACACACTAATATATGTGAATCAAAGCGCCTCAAACTATATGATGATATCATTCGCCAACATATTAAGCAACTTTTTTTAAATGAGCCATCGTTCATATTGTGACATTTAGCGTAGCACATTGGGACACTTGAGATGACAATTTTGCAGTTTACTATGTAAGAGGAAGATTTTCTTGAGAATACTCGTGCCAAGTATCATTTTGTGTTCATTTTAGTCAACTTGTAAACCAATGTGTGACATAAGCATACACCTCATAACATTATTGAACATACTCATGTCAGCGTATTGGCAACAAGCGCAGTTGAACACCACGTGTCATGAGGTGTCACTAATGGTGAAGTCGTTGGTCATTAGTGTAACTTAGCATACGCCCCAAAACAAGGGTAAATGACACTGTTACGCATGTGACACTAAAGACCATAAATAGTGTAGTTGTTGCAAGTCATATGTACTCAAAAGTTTTTGTATGTAAATTTGCACTAGTTACCATGAAGAAGATACGTAACATGTTCACCACCAAAGTTTTTGAAGGGTGAATCGTCACAACTCAAATGGCACTCAAATCATATCGGAATGTCCACATTTGTCATGGCCCCACTGGATGGTTTAGATCTTCTCATATGTACCTACAGCTGATTGTTGCTCAAAAGTTTTCATAGGTGGATGTATTGGATACCATGAAGAGGAATTCAGACCTTGGACAACCGCCAAAATAACTATAGTTAACTAGATTTTCTTTCAATAGATTTTAGGGAACAACTATAGTTAACTAGAGAAATTTAAGACCATATTCAAGAACAACTAAAGTTATCTACAAAAAAATTCCAAGTATTATTATATATTCGAAGAAGTTCATCTCGTGATTTGCTTTAGTTGAGGGTCTTTAATATGCTTAGGCCATTGAGAATCATCAAGAAATGCCTTTATACAATCACTCACAGTGCTGGACTCCGGAACAACCTCCATGTACACCAATGCAAATAACATACTAGTGACACTACAACATAATTCCATGAAAAGGTTGCACTCAACTTTAGTTAACTAGATATAACTATAATTAACTACATTTTTTAACAGGTCAAATCATGAGCAACTATAGTTACGAAAGGCAACTAGTCAACTATTAATTGAATTACGGTTAGTTAGTTGTCCAAGGTCCTCCACCGGAAGTTTCTTAGGGTAGTGAAATGCTGCACTCAAATGGGACTCAAGTTGTATGGAATGTCCAGATCTTCTCTTAGCCTTGTTGAACGAATCAAATTTCACCATACTCTATAGGCAGCCGATGGTGGCTCAGGGCTATACATACATTTTTAGTACTCAGAAATTTTCATATGTAAATGTATTGCTGTGAAGAGGGAATATTATTTCTCCACCCGAAGTATCTTAGGATGAACCATATTATTCACATCTTATAAACAGGCCATGTCTACTCCTAATCCCATCGGATTATTCAGATGGCTCACATCTCTATATGTATGTAAAGTAATCTCCCACTTAAGTACGCACATGTTTAAGTATGCATCCTGGTTAAGTGCGCAAATTTTTTGACAAAAATTAGGGCTCATATTTTATTGTTTGAACATGTCATGCAGAGTCATTTGCGGCGAAAGCATGAATTTTTTACGCTTGATATTCAATGTTAGTTTGTTAACGTTTCGTTGAAACATCTCAAACGATCATCCCAATTCATCATACATTTGTCCAACTTCTGTTGGAACATCAAAGCAAAGCAAATTGGTCATTGATGTCAAGGACGGTGTTGGGTAGAATTGCAAAGTCTTTGAAGTCGGTAGCACTTTCATATTAAGCAAATATCTCAATAGGCCGGATTCCGTCATTGATAGGTGGTTCTTATGAGGTTGTCAAAGCTTGTCCATCAACATAAAACCTCAATGGGAAGGGAATCGAACAAAGCCAATGGCTTCGGGAGCACCGTAACATGTATGGGTATTTAGGGGTAAGCTAGATGGGTATTAAACAGTTACTTTTTCTGACTAGCCCAATTTGGATCACTGGCGATATGAGTAAGGTACGCACCTACCAACTAAGTGTGCACCAACGGCTCTGGTTCAAAGTGTGTGCTTCAACACGAGATTACTGTATGTATGTGTATATGTATCTATCTATCTATCTATCTACCACCGGTCATTGCTTGGGTCTATACGGTTTTAATACTCAAAAGTTTTCATATGTAAGCTCTAAGATAGGTCTAATTTGGTTGTTGACAACTGCAATTCTTTGGAAACCTACTTTTGGGTCTAATTTAATCAATTTATGACATTAAAAAGTCAACGGCACTTGAAGACGTGCTTAAAAGAGATTGGACTATGTGCTCATAAGTTGTTGATCTTCTAGGCCCAATAGTCAATATAATTTCTAGACCTATGTGGTAGGCTCCTTAAGGCTCACTATCAGTGGATTTTGTTGTTCATGACAATTGAAGATTAGCTCCAAAACTTCATGAAATTGGTCTTTGCTTCATTTTGAATTGGGTTTCACATAGATTTGAACCTTAGGACTCTGAGTAGTATGAGGTAGCAAACAGTAAAAAGTAACCATGAAGTGAGTGTGTTCTTCACCTGAAGATTGTTAAATTGAAGCATATTCCCAACTTATTACTCAAGTATTGATCATGCCCTAGCCCCATCGATGATCGGACGGCTCAGATCTCACAATATGTATATACATCTTGGGTCTAAATCTTGTTCTCAAATCCTTCATGTGTGAGAAAGTGTACTACACCATTTATGGCATTTAGTGTCACATACACTATTTACAAAGGGCCTAAAGTGGATGTCTAGGTGTTTTAAAGTGTCACATCCACTAATTGCTAATATGATATTGTTCATGAACATAAGTAACCATTCTAAAGTGAAAAGTGATTTACATTATGAAATTACCATAGCACATTGAGATACTTGAGATGATAGTTTTGCTTTTTATTCTCAAGTACACAACTCCCATATTATACATAAGTGGCATCAACATTAAAATGGCTTAGAGGATGGCTTTTATAAAAATTATATCAATGTATACACAAATAAAAAGACCAAAAATTTGGGTGAAGGCCGAATCAAATAAAATGAGATGTAGTCACGTAGAAAGAAATTGGGTTGCATATTTATTTAAAACAAAAAAAAATCCACAGTGTATATACGAATCAAACACCTTTAAAAAAAATTAAAAAACTTTTAAAATATAAAAAACTTGCCTATGCATAATTCTAAAAGATCCGCACGAATTGTTGCCTCCAATTAAAAGTCGTTGGCAATTTTTATTTATAATAAAAAATGTTTTTTATTTTAAATCCCCAAAATTTGGATAGTTTGGCCTATGGTACTTGTATTTTAGAAATTCATATGATTAGATTTTAAATGAAAATGTGTATTTCAAGAAATATTCATTTCCTATGTTTAATTTTATTTTTGGATTCCTTGTTAGAAGGACTACAAGAATTTTCTACATTAAAAAAAATTATATGACTCAAGATTGGACTAAAATACATTATAAGTGATTATAATCAAGGCCATTTAATACGGGAATTGTGTACCTGGGAGGATATGTAGAGTGAGATTTAGGAGAATGAAGGTGCCAATAGGTACAGCTGAACCCCTTATAGACAATTTTATTTAGCGTTACTTAGAAACCTTAACATCATAATTAGAAGCTCATATTTTACATAATAAAAATATATTTGATATTTAAATTGTAACTCCCATGGATATCATAGAATTTTTTTTAATTTGGCATTGATAAAAAATTAGCACAAAATTATCATGAGAGACGAGTGCGCAAGATATGTAATCAATCAAAGTTTGGTTCATTATTTTCGTGCCGATGAATTCGGGATACATCAAACAAATCAAGATCTATCATAAATTAATTCATGTGGTGTTATCAATCCTTGCAAGAGTTCATCTAGATGATATGCCTAGGACAATGTATGCATTTTGCACTCAAACTCGTTAATTATAAATGTTGTTCCAGATAATATAGCAAATGGATGCAACAACACATGATGACGAAACTAAAACAATCAAATTGGAGCTGACAATACAACATGTAAACATAGTGCAAACAACTCGTTGACTATGCAGCAAATTAGATATCTTACATATGGAATGAATAGAATATATAATGGAAAACAATTTAATAAAACCTTTATAATGGTACCAAATCTAATCCGAATTTTGAGACTTCATTTCAAAAACTTAAAAGTTGCAATCCGACGCAAACTATGTATATGATGGTAGTGAGTTAGATGATGCCAAAACGTGTGCCATGGTAGCTGAGTTTTGAATTGCCCAATGTGGTATCATCATCTAAGACTTGACAATCAAAGTGGCACACCAATGGTCTTAAGTAGAGCGGATGATTGTGGGTTTAAGCCCAAACAAAATATTTTTGATGATCGTGTTGAAACAACGTGATATTTCATCATAAAATATGGGGCGAATTGCAAAACTCGTATCCTCATCATGTATTCTAGATGATCTCTTGCAAGGATTGATAACACCACATGAATTAACTCTTGGTAGATCTTGATTTGTCTAATGTCTCCCAAATTCATTCACATGAAAAATAATGAACTAAACTTTGATTGATTGCACATCTTGTGCACTTGTCCGTCACGATAATTTTGTGATAATTTTTTATCAACGCCAAATGAAAGAATCTCTATAATATATGTGGAAGTTACAATTTTATTATCAAATATATTTTTATAATGTAAAACATGAGATTCTAATTATGGAAGTTTTTAAGTAATGTTGAATGAAATTATTTGTAAAGGGTTCAACTATACCTATTAGCATCTTCATTCTCCAAAATCATACTCTACATATCCTCCCAGTTAATCAACCTCCATATTATATATAGGAGGCATTGGCATTAAAACAACTTAGAAGACAACTTTTGTAATATATATATACAAAAATTAAAGGACCAAAAAGTTGGAAAAACTCCAAATTAAATACTATAAGATGTAGAATAAGTTGGGTTGCATTTTTTTTGAAAAAAAACTCCATGACATATATAAAAAATTGAAACACTTGCTTTTAAAATCTATGCTTAAGATCCACACGAATAATTGCCTCCAATTAAAATTAAAAGTCATTGGCAATTTTTTTTTAAATTTTTTTTTTTTGAAATTCTATATGAAGCCCAAAAAGTTGGGTAGTTTGGCCTATGCTACATGTATTTAAAAACTCATATAATCAAGGTTTAATGCAATTATATGCTTCAAAGAATATTAATTGTTGTTTCAATGCGATGCCCCCTGCGTATGATACGGGAGTTGCATACCTAGGGATTTTATTCTATGATTCTACAATCAATTGTTGGTTAGGTCTATACAGTTTCATACTCAAATGCTTTTGTATGTAAATATAAGACTATCACATGAGAAAATGTTCTTCACCCAATGTTTTTGAGAATGAAACACATTGAATTCATATACACAATCCAAATTTTACTCGAGCCTCATCAGATGGCTTAAATCTTAACATTAGTATGTAGAGCAGATCTTTGTTGCTCATGTCTCTACGGTCCCAATAGTCAAAAGTGACAAACACAAATAATGTGGGGAACGTGTGTTTGTCACTTTGAATTTGATACCCCGGTGACCGGGAAAAAAAATTCGTAGTGTGAAATATGCTTGTAAAGGTCGGTCTGAAGAATATGCTCATGTAAGTGTTCCATGAAATTTTATGTTGATTTAGTCAAGATATCTTAAATGCATGCACCATGTTTTTGAGTCATTGTAGAAGTAAGCCTGCAACATGTGTAGCACAAAAGGTATTCTTGTTTTATGTATGGAATTGTTGAACACATTCTCATCCATTAGATTATAGTTCAAAGTAATTTGATCTTCCAACATAGGTCATCAAGTCACAAGCACTTATAGAATCTAAGCATGAATCATTGGAATATGGTCAAGTCGCATGTCCATTTTGACTCAATTGATTTTTGGTTTCAATCTAGTCCTATCTCCATAATATTTCAAGGTCGATATTTCATGAGGTTAACTCTATCTAATGTTCCACCCAGCTACCTCCATTTTTTGCGTAAACTCTTTCAATATACACTTATATTAGTGCTCAAAGACTTGGGAATCTACCCTAAGCACTTCCCAACAAACACCAAAGCACACATGAACATAACACAACAACGACCATTAATGACATGTAAAAGGATGTGGTGACTCCACCGGGGGTGCACTCTTTGTTAGAACTGGGAACTACATGCATGCATGACCTTGAATATCAATACCTCTAAAAATATTAATAAATAACCAACGTCGGGCAATCCGACGTGAATTTGAGCATGTTGGCCCTACCCTACTCAAGAATCTTTTTGGTGCAAGGTGGGGGGGATTTACTGCCTACCTTACAGTGGGTGGGCTCTTGGCTTCCTACTTACCTAGCTAGTTTTTTCCATCAAGTAGAGAGAAGATTTCACAGTAGGAATCGAACCGCCAACCACTTCATTCGGAAATGGATACCCCTCCATTATCGCCCGGTAGTTTAGGGTCATCTCGGATAGGTCATGATATAGCTACAAATATGTAGCTAGGAGATCCCCTCAAACACAAACACAAGTAAAAAATTAGTAAATCATAAGGACCCTAATCATATGTATACAACAACAACAACAACAAAATGGGAAAGTATGCCTAAAATGCTCTTAGCAGGACATATTTATTTATCATTGATGAAATCATTGAACAGATGTTCATACATTGAATGTAACTCATACAAATTTCTTTCTACAATATAAGTCATCGTAGCCAATCCAATGATGGTTTCTAACTCTACATCAAATGATATGACAAATCATAGGTCCACATTGACCCCCCTCCTTAGTTTTATACCAACATAATCATGTTTCCGTATTGGAAGGCTGGTCCCAGAGGTCAACTGGTTGTCAATCTTCGATCCACCTATTGCCAATTTTGCACCACAACCTATAGCCCCTTCCCAAATACCAAGTTGTGGTGGTCAATGCTTTGGCCAACTTGCTTTTTCTCCCTCTTTTCTTTATTCTTTCAACTACTGCTTGAGAAGTGAACAATACCGCACAATCACATCCTAATTTCAATAAGTAATCGTTATCCCTAGCTCTTGATAATCAAACATACCATGCTTGATTTCGGTAAACCTATCCTTGGACAACATGGGATTACCATTCAAACTCTCATAGTGGATGAAATATTCATTTAGACCTCTTGTAGATTGCCCATGTCATGAAAACTAATTATGGACCTAATGGTCAAAATACAATTAGGTTTATATGAAATAATACGCTTAGTATATTTACAAAGATAGAACAAAGTATACCCGTAACTTATGCACATTTTGTAACCCCTTGGCATAATCAATACCCTTTCTATGCACCCACATGGGGTCCATACGGGCCACACTGAGTGCACCCCTTGTGGGTGATTCATGATGTGTTTGTGTGTGTGTGTGATCGTGTCAATTCTTAAAGGCTCTATACATAAAATCACAATTCATGTAAGACTCAAAATTGCATATATTTTCACATATTTTTTTACAAAACAATGTCCTATGTGTATTATGCATAGTAATCTCATAATCAATATCCCTTTTTTATATACCCATGTCAGTTAATATGGCTATGTTGAATGCAACCATCGTGTATGACCCCACACTCAAAAAATTGCAAGGGTGAACTACACATGAACATTTAACACATCCACCTCACTCAATATGAAATTTGGTCTAGTGTTTTATCTACAAAATTCTTTAATTACATGCATAATCTTTTCGTTTTCAAAATTACAATAGATAGTGGTCATTGTGTGAATTGGGCTCACGGTCACCCACCACTTAGCTTGGTCCACCCAATGTTGATTATCTAATACATATCGGACATAGTATTTTGTTTGTACTATTATTATTTTTCTTTCTTTCTTTGGGGGGGGGGAGGGGACATCTCAATCCTAATTTGAACTAGGATATGCCTTTTACTCGAAGTTTTTTATGACAAACCACACATTCAAGCATATCCAATTCATCGCACATAGGACAATCAATATGATGCAACTCAATAAATTGTTTACAAAGTTCTAAGATGATGTCTATAATCTCTTCCCAAAGAATATTATGATAGACTATGGACATTGTGTGGACCAGGCTTGCAGTCAACCGCCAATCGGTCAAGTCCACCTAATAGTTATAATCTAATATGTTCTGGACATTGTGTACTCGTGTTTTTTAATTGGAGGGGGGTTCTCAATCCTAATGTGAAGTAGATTATGTCTTTCACTCAAAGTTTTCTAGAGCATTCCACAACTTATATTCAAACACATCCACCTAGCTTGTGAAATGTGATATGGTCCGCTAAATTGACCACATGGTTCTAAAATGACGTGCATAATCTCATCCCAAAGGAAATCTTGGTAGAGAGAAAACACTCTCCGCTCACTCTTGCCCATCATTATCTTATCTTTTGGGCGTTGTTTAAGTTGGGTGCCCTTGAGGAAGAGAGAGGAGCGGGTGCAATGAGAAACTAACACCCAAAATTCTAAACTTAGACTTAATGACACTTAAAATTAGAAGAAGAAAAAAATGAACTAGCTAGGCATTTCAATCCTATTTGAACTGGAGTATGTCCTCCACTCATCTCATTTAAAAAGAACCACATGTTCATTGAATATCCACCTTACAAAATGAAGCTATTACAAAGTTTTCAAAACGATGTGCAATGGAAATAATGGTAGAAAGAGAACACTCTCCACTTAACCAAACTGACACTAAATAGTATCTTTTGCAATGTTTAAATTAGGTACGTTCAAGTTCGCTAGGGAGGAGGAGAGAGGTTGGCTAGGCAACTCACTCCTAATTCATAGTTAGATCTACATACCCCAAAAGAAGATGGGAAGAAAAATGTATGAATTTACAATCCAATGAGTCATGCAAGTCAAGCACAAGACTCATGTCCATTTGTCTATGGTTTTGGAAATGTTATAACGGGTCATTAATCTCATCATCCAAAATTAAACAAATATAAGAACTATTATCAATACATAAATTGTCCAACATGAGTGATCCCAAATGTTATGAAGTCATGAGAGACAAAAAATTGTTCAATATTTATGAAGTCATGAGAGACAAAATGTGAAGACATCGTGCCATGAACCATGGTACCCTTGGCTTACATAGACGAACAAACCCTCATATGATAAAAACATAATTAGATTGTTCATGTGGTACATTTTCTTCTTCACATTGAACCACTTCAAATGTTAGACATATTCCCATAGCCTCTGAACCTTGAGCCATCTTGAGAAGAGTCCTATCAACAATGCCAATGCACCTAAGGAAATGGAGATTTATACAAGCAAGACAAACTCTTGCATTAGTATCAAGCCAAAACATTTCAACCCGGAGTGCATGATTGGATGCATGAAAGTATGAAGAGAGCATCATTGGATAGGGAAAAACGAAACCAACTCTAAACAAAAGCACCAATAGTTTAAAACATTATCATGTTTGGTATCATAGTACAAAATTCTACAAATGTTGTTGGGATGACAATTTCATGGGTTAACATGAGAGCTTGTACAATTGACCTACAAACCTAACATGGATGATAATGTTTGGTATAACAAGAGCACGTACTTGATCAATCCCACAATTGTGAAGTTGGTGGGAGTCTTCAAAGGCAATGTAAGATGACGTCGATAAGATCTCATGTACATGCGTATTGTAGTTTAATGCGTCATATCCACCATCTTGTTGCATATTCATATTGAAGAAATACAAGACAATTCATTTGCACAAATGGACATCATCATGTTGACAAACGTGAAGTCTCTTAAATCCTTCAAAATTTCATCACCATAATCATTATCATATGAATCTATCTATACGTTATTTGCCATCACATTGCAGTATAGCTCTTCAAGGGTGGACTCTTCATTGGATATCTAAATGACATGCGTGGATCACTATACTAATAAACCCTCATGGACAAAAATAACTGTGTAGGTAATAATGGTAGGTTAAAAAACATATTTATGTATTTATACTAAGTTTTTTGGATCGAATGTGGTACAAAAACATATACATATACAAAACATAAACTACAACTTAAATAGATTTTATTACATATAAAAATACAAATTCTGACTTAGTTGTGGTAGACCTTATTCCAAGAATGTCTCCCTCTTGAACATCACTCAACAAGTGTTAGTTGTCTAATTCCTATATTCCTCTCTAGTCTAACCTAGTCAACTTTTGGCTCACATAGCTCCTATTTCATTCATTATTTTTTCAGAAAAATTTAGAAGATAGTTTCATATATTATCAAAACCTCACATATCAAATTTTATGACTAGATGAGCTTTGCTTGCACAATCCATGGTGAGTGTTTCTTTCAAACTAACTTTTAGTTTTAACATTGCCTCAAATATATATTGATTGCATTTATATCCATATCTTCCAATATATAAGTCATGTGCAGAAGAAGAAGAAGAAGAAAAACTTCGGTCTCCGGAGGAGACCGACGTGAATTAAGTGTCTGTTCGATCCATTTAGTCATGTGCACTTAAGATAATGACATAGTCTAGACAAGAAATCTTTGTAACTACCTTTTGAGTTTCACCCTCACACTCACAACATTCACCCAAAACCAAGTTCTCAAAGTTAGGTCACATAGATGCCTTAGTTTTTGGACCCCCTTCACTTCAAGACTTTAATGCTTCTTTTCAAAAAGGATTCAAATCCTTCAAATTTGTATATGACTAATGTACCTCACCAAGAACATATTTTCAAAATCTCATATCAAGATCTCACTCTGCCCATACATAATACATCAAAATTAATATCCAAAATTCTTCCCTCTTTATAGATCAAGTGTAAACGATACATCTATTGTCTTTAGTGTCTCTCTTCACTTTCCTAAGTCACCTAAACATCCACAAGCAGTCTAACCACTTAGAAGCGCTTAGAAAACAATCACACTCTTAAAACCCCTTAACTCTCTAAACTCTAAGATTCAAGTGTTCACCTTCAATGATTAAACACCCCAACTTCCCAACTTTAAATACCTACCCCTTTGGCTAATTGAAAGCCATTGGGATTGGGGCACAAGGAAATTCTTGGTGGCTAGGGTTCCCGGCTACTACCGCCGTTTATCCCTAACTCATCCTAATCTAATCTTAACAAACTAACTTACTTGGTCAATAAAATAAAACCAATCCTTAACTAACCACCTCTGATACATAAACAAGAGCAATAATCACACTAACATTAATCTAACTACATACTTAAAGACATAACTTAAGTTACACGAATCTCTAAGTTTTATTCACTAACCGGCCCACATCACAACCATGTGACTCGAAGTTATAAGGTAGATATTTCATTCCGTATGGCCTTGTTTGATCTCATGCTTTGATGTTTATAGATATTTTATTGAAATTGTCTCGTCATTTTTCATCCCTTATAATTTGCAATGTATGTTTATCATATATGTTATGTGAAGCTAAGGTTGTCAAGTCAAGAACATGTGTTTTGGTTCACCCAATTTTTTTCAATCAAAACTAATATTTTCTAAAAAATAATGTGCCTTAAATGTTGGTCTCATGGATGTTACACCTTATAAGTAACAATAGCGTCAATAAAATTGACAAGAAATGATATTTATTCTAAAACAAGATGCATTCAAATAAGGATCATGTCATAATACTTACTAGATCTATGTTAGAATCAATCAACTTGGCCAACTTGGACAACAAGTCGAAGCTTAGTCGACGCCTTACATATTGATTGTGGTCGATTTAACATCCCCTACTTTCATAGGACTTTCTAAATTAATCATATTGGTCATATACCTTCATTGAACACCAATATTCAAGTCTTCAATGAGTCATATATAGGGCATTAAAAGAATTATGGTATGTCCACTTGTGGTCCCACATTCTTGCAATCAAGTGCACCCTAAATTCTGTAATATCAACCTCCATAATTCACTCCTTCATCAATATCCCAAAACCCTAGGGAATGGATGTTCTCAGTTCAGGTCCCACTCCTTATTGTCACATCTCTCTTCATTACATCATAGGTTTGACAATAATGCAAATCTAGGGGTAAAATCTTCATTGGAAACTCAAATGATGTGTGTGGATTACAATGAAATTTAACCTCCTATACATGAGAACTTTATAGAGATAAACAAATGTTTGCGCACTAACAGTAGGAAAGAAAATGGACTCATGTATTTAAACTAGTTTTCCAATATAGTGTGGTAAATGCCTTCACTACTTAAACAATATAAAAATCATGACTAAAGTAGGCCTTTATTGCATGTAAAATTCACTTTCAATTTCTTATTCAAAAGCTATTGAACAATTTTTTTTTCATCCATAGCATGTTACTCAACGATTGCATCAAACAAGCAAAGACGATAGCACAATAACTCGGGCCACTCACACCCCCTTACGTTTCATAACCACGTGCGATAAAAGTTTGCTACCCTATATTATATGCCATAGATAATCTTAAAGATTATGATATTTTTCTACATATACATAACCATTGATAATATCTTTTGTATATTTAAATCTAAAAATAAGCATCTGCATTTTTGTAGTAATTGTTTTAGTTCAATTCTGCGTCATTATGGTTAGAAACGGTATGTTTTATTTATTTTTTAAATAAAAAATCATCAAATTTGGTCACCAATTTTTACTATGTAATAGATACCGTGCATATCTACTCATGAAAAACGTTTGACCCATTTTGGTGATGCTTTATGTAAAAAGTAGATTTTTTTTTATCGAACATGGTGTTCAACTTGACAACGGAGTGCACCCCCCCCCCCCCCCCCGCGGGCACAATAACTTAGCCTTATTCCAAAAAGAAAAAATCAAACCCTACCAAGATTAGACATGATATTCATTAATAAGACAACAATGGATGAAAACATGAATTAAAAGAAATTAACACATCTAATGTTAAATGTTCCTAAACCTCAAGGGCCCCTTTTTGCACATCTACCATACTTTAGAAAAAAAATAATAGCCTTTCAAAATGTACAAACAGAGTAAACTAACACCTTTATCTTAAGTATACTATGTAAGCTAATACCTTAATAATAACCCTTCTTGCACTCATGTTGGTTTGTACATGGTGTCAAGTGTTTACCCCATGGGAATGCAAACCACCAAAAAGTCAAACCAAACTTTCGCATTGCGCCACGTGTCAATATTGGAACCCTTGAAATCTTCCAAAATGGAGGATCTACACCCATCTTCGAAAATCATCTTGAAATCATACATAACATTAAGGGCCACTTCACACATGAGCCAAGAGCCGTGACCTTGTAATGGTGAGGACCCTTGACTCTCATCCAAAGGCCATGCCATGGGTGTTGGGAAAGCCATTTTATGTAGTCTTGGGTCCTCAAGCATAGTGTGAAGTGAGAATGAACCATGTTGCGGGACCATTGCATATTTTGTTGGCGGAAAAAGAGGGGAGGATTTGGTTTAATATAATATTTCTCCAAGTTTATCAATTTAAGATAATTACTTAGTGGTGTTTGTCTGTCTTGGAATCTGTTCTGGAATCTGCCATGCAGTCTGTCCTAAAATCTATCATGCTGGAAAATTTATTAAAAAAAGAATGGTCTCCCGGAATTTGCGTCAAGCCCACCTCTCGGAGGTGGGCCTGACGCAAATTCCGGTAGACCATGCACCCTAATCCACAACCAACCATGTAGGACTCCATGTAGACTTTTCATCCACGAACTTTTCTTTGGGCCTTTAGGCCTTCACCTCCTAGTGTGAAGTGAACTTGGACGGTCTCCGCCTTTTCGTCCAATGAGAGCTCTTACATTGCCATTGTGAAGTGGCCCTAAGTAGCAAGCCTGAAATCACCTCCTCAAAAGAGCATCAAACCGGCGCATGCCGGTTTGATGCTCTTTCAAGAGGAAAGGTAGCACTACTTTTGAGTTTTATTTGGGTTATTTTTAATCTATTTGGGTAGTTACTTTCAATGTTTAGAATTAAGTATGTCGGTTTCTAAGACAAAACTAATGCCAAAAGGTGGTAACGGTTCTAATCTAGGCTAAATTACAATCTAAACAAATCTAAACAAATCTAAACAAATCTAAATAGCTATAAAGCAACGGGAAAGCTGGTGAGGTCAAAAAGGCCGTTGCACTTTTTGCAAAAGTCTCCCGACACCTGGATTGGAAACCTCTTTGATACCTTTTTGAAGCTATTATTATTTTTAATCATTATCCATTCATTCACCCTTGCTTTGCAAGCTTTTCCCTTCTTGTTGAGGTAATATTGCAGGTACTCAAAGGATACCATCCTAGCATTGCTACTTAATGTTATGTTTGATTCCAAGAAATTTGAGAAGCTTCCTATCCTTTGCTTTTGCCTCTCTTCTCTCTCGCAGAGCAGTTGCAAACGCTCGGTACCATGTGGTTCAACAAAGAAAGTTGATTGCAAATGGGCTAACAATTTGTTGTATGCTTCAAAGTTTGAGAATGTTTTGGATTTTGATTTGGATAGGGTTTGCCTTACTCATATGAGGATAGTTTTTTTGACAAGCTTGAGCACAAAGGAGGCGATTCCTTTTCCATTGCAAAATTAGCACTTGAAGTTATAGTGCATGATGGGTAACATGAAGTCATGGAAATCACTTTATGGAAAGGTGTATTTATGGGGGAATTTGGCGATGGAGCTGCAACTATCATGGATGAAGAATTATGGGTAAATTGAGAGGCTTCGTGATGACTTGTGTGCCGTGGTTTGGGTGATGCAAAGGGTTTAAGGTTTTGTAGTTTGGAGGTAGTCAATTGGGAGTCTTGGATTGATTAAGTTTGCAAAGATTTGAAGCTCAATACTCATCCCAAAAAACTTGCAAGATTCCAACAACAAATATTAAATTATATTTATAATTGCAACATTCATGCGTAATTTAAATATGCAAAACAATTGTTTGTGGGGAGTTTGGCAAAAAGAAATTGAGTTCTATTATAACTTTAATCTCATTATCACTCTAGTACTCAAACTACCCAAAATGCCAAGGGGTGCACCTATCACACCTATTATTGTGGCCCGGTATAATTTTGACACACCATGATAATTTTTGTCAGTGTAACTTTTTTTGATGCTCACCATCTTTGATCCCACATATCATATGTTCAAAAGTGAAAAACAAAAGTGAAAAAATAAAAAACAATACAAAATACTATAGGTCAAACAATTCAAAACAATACTATGCCAAAATATCAAAATTGTGTTAATATTATGTACTTACATATTTGAATAATTGGTAATTTATGAATTTATAAACCACCCCAATTTTCAACCCACACATAAAATGCAATGGATCACGGTATTTTCTACCAATGCTAGCTTTCAGCCCAAAGTAATAGGTGTATGAAAAGTTCCCCTTAATCATGGGTAACACTAAGAGCGTATAATATTTAAGAGTGTCTCAGCTTGAAGTTCCTATCAAGCCATGGACTTCCAACTTAAGGTACTAACCAATGTTGGTCTAGTATCAACCTTTTTCTTTATACCATTTGGGTATCTATAATAAGGTTTACAAATTATTTGATACTAGTAGGGTAGGAATATTTGAAGATATTCTTGTTTTCAAAACCATTTGGATCTACGCACCTTGAAACAACCTTTACACCTAGCCAGTATCACCTTAACTTGGTATCAATATGCATTAGAAAATTATTGACCCAAATAATAAGATAAATGTACAAAGATTCTCTCATCTTGACATGCACATCAATTACCAATATTTGACCATTATTACAAACCTAATGCAGATGGCTAGGTTCTTTGATACCATGCATTCACCTATATACCAAACCAGAATTGGTAGGAACAATGTTCTCTCCACACTAAATGTCGTATTTAGTGTGACCAATTCTCTTTATCTTTGCTCAATGCTAGTTGTAAATCACCCCTATAGTGCCACCTGCACTAAATGCAAACCTAACATTATTTGTTATTCCTTGTAAAAACATGTGGGCATTCTAGATTTACAATGTTGCATTACTGTCACTTACTAAGTTAATTCTTCATCCAAATTTCAATCATCCATGACAATATTTCATTACATTAATGTAAAGATGCACAACATACCAAAATTTGTTTTACTAATTGGCATTTGGATGAACTAAAAGGTAAAGTAAGGACGACATTACTTGCAAACTTATTCATAAGAAGTGTCATTAGAAAAGCTATCACAATGACATGAAATACCATATGACACTAAGTTCAATATTTACTGAATATTCCTTTTAAAGGTCTTCCAATGCATGTCTGATGGATTTAAGTTACACATGTGGAAAGAAAAAGAAAGTAAAATGTAAAAGTAAAGGAACCGTGAGTACATGTTGGAACCATAGCAAAAACGTCTATACAAATAGTTATGTTGTCCAATGAAGGCCAAAATATGGCGTTCTTGGAAATTTTGGACTTCTTTTGTAATCACATGAGTACAAGTACCCATGACCATTCCATGGCGGGACCTAGACTTCCATGTGAAAAACAATAAAATAACAATAAAATAAAATTGTGGACTACAAAAAACCCACCAAACTTGGTGGCATCCTTGTCATCGGGCCTGATTTACACTCATGACCAATGTCCATGACCACCTCTTTTTGCAATCTCTCATTGATTGAGGAATAAGTGGCAATCTTACTTTGTTTTACATGATGTCATCAAAGAATAATAAAAGTGACATCATGTAAAACATGTAAGAAAGCGGATAAGAAAGCGTCATGAAAGTGAGTTGGAATCCTACATGTCGAAATCTAGGTAATGTTTGTTGGTCACCTAAATTATACAAGGAGAGGACCTTCATTGATTGTCTCAACGGAAAACAAGCCAACCATGTCATATTTAAATACCAGTTTTTGACATCTTTAAATATAGAATATAGTTATTTTATAATAAAAACCTCTTTTAAACATATCTTTACTTTTATTAAAAAAAAATTGTTGTGTTTTCTGATAAAAAAAAACTACATCCTAGTCTAAGTCCATTCTCTATCGTATTCCGTGACCAAGGGTTTTGAAAGCGGCATTTGGATTTTTGTTGATCATGATCTTTGGACTTTTAGCATGACCATGAGAATTTCTTAATCAGTTTTTTCTCACGGCCCTTGGTCAGGTGTGTAAAGTGACTCTAAGCTCCATACGTGATGAAAATGATTGCATTTAGTCATAAATCAACCAATTCGACATTGTGGGCTTTTAGGGGTTAGAGCTAAAACTAGCACAATGTTTTCCTTTATTGATATATGACTATGCATGTTAGTTCTCCGTTTTATGGGTTTTTATGTCTTACTTATGGATCCAAAATTTACTTCAAGAACTTATCAATCTTTGAAAATGGCCCCTAAACTAGTAAAAGAAAACATCCCCAAATGACTCAAATATGTATAGGATATATTTTTGGGTCCAAGCTTTGTAAAGTGGAAAACTCTTGATTCTTGCGCATGTTTAAGTGATAATGGCTCAAAACAATATACTAGCTTTGAATTTTATGGGGGGGAAAAAATCATAATGGTATTTTTAAACATATTGATCTACAAAGCCAAGCAATTTATGTTGACAAAAGCGATCTTAAGAAAGCCTACATATTTTAGAAGACAGTGCAACTAGTTGTGCAAGTGGTGATATTGAACAAGTAATTTTGTATAAAATATGATAAATTACATTGAATTGATGATTTTCTACGTGAATTTTTTTTTTAAAAGTTGGTGATGACCTCAACTATATAATGAATTAAAAAAATGTGAAAAAAAACTCAAGTTCAAAATAGTTGAGGTCATAAAATTGAAGTCCAGAACCAGATCTAGACATTTGCTTTTGAACGTTACTTTTAATGATAAGTTTTGAAGATCTCATCTTGGTGTTTACATTCACAACACTAGAGGTCAGGATGAAAATTATTTAATTCAAAAGGCGTCTGACCCAAAAAAAAACTATGGTTTGAAGATACCGGAGCACTTTTTGTTATCCACTTTACCATGCTTGCACGGTTGCACCCATTCCAATACTGTACTTTAAACTTTATCATAAATTTTCAAACAATAATATTAAATGGAGTCATGATTTTGAGAATACACCTACATTATCGTTTTACAACCTATTTTTGCCTCCGGAAGTTGGTGCTGTTGGTTTCCGAAATTGGAGATTTGTGGATCAAGGTAAAGCTTGATGACTTTGACATGTTAACTTAGGGAGCTTGGTTCCCCTTCTATTAGTCATGTCCGTTCCCAATTCCCCCAAATTCCCTTTAAATACTTGCCTAATGAAGAGCCACTTCACACACGAGCCAAGAGCCGTGACCATGAAATTGTGAGAGCCCAAAAGAAAAGTGTGCAAAGGCCGTCCCAAGACACCTCCAAAATCATGTAGTGTGGTCAAAAACCCTCAAGTGTCATGTGAAGTCATATGTGACCGGGTCCTCAACCAAATGTTATTTCAATGAATGTCCATTCATGTAGGTCCTCTCACATGATAAAAAATAGTATAAATCAACGGTTGTGAGCAGTGCTGATTTTTCACAAAGTCCCTGACATGTCCAGGGACATGTTCATAAAAAAAAACATTTCCAGTGGACGGGTTCTTAGAAAATGAACCAGTTTTTGGACGTGTCAAATTCACTTTGGACGGGTTCTCAAAATAACGATTTTTTTGATAATTTTTTCCAAAAAAAATGATACAAATATCAGTTACATTATGTCATATATGACATGTGAATATAAGCATAATGCAATCAAACCACTAATACCCAATCAAAATATCAATCTTGAAGTGCTTGATTCACCTACATACATTAATTCATCAACCACAAAATTTAGAATGGGGTGGACTGGAAAGATGAGAATCGACAGCAAAAGACAGATAATTGACAAACATTGAAGGCATAAATTGTCAAGATCTTATTGTTTCCAAGTGCAACCAATCACATGTCTACATCTTTCGGTTTTTTTGTTTTTTGTTTTTTTTCTAATTTTTTACCAACATTGTAAGAGAATTATTTATACCTCTTGCGGGACAGGTATTTTTATTTTCAAACCGGTTTTGGGACGGGTTGCAATTTTTTTTGCCTTTCAATTCAAGGTTTTTGGATGTGGACGGGCAAAAACTTTGTGAAAAATCAGCCCTGGTTGTGAGTGTTCGGAGTGCCATGGTCTCCTAGTTTTGTGTGAGGCCTACCTCCTTCAAGAGACGGTTTTTGAAAATAGTCCAAGTGACCATGAAACATGATTCATGCAATGCCATGTCAGAATCCATGTAGGAATCCATGCGAACTTGGACCGGCTCTGCCTTTTCCACCAATGAGAGTGCTTGAAGTGTAATGGTCACGGGCTCTCAGTCTCATGTGTGATATGGCCTATGTGGTTTTGTGACCACTCAATAAAAACATAACCAATGAACGAGGAGAACCAGCTACCAATTACAGATCAGCCTTTAACAAATTAAAAAATTAAAAAATTAAAACCCAAATTACTGGTCATAATTAATACCGCAACAAATTTATCAAACCGTATTCTTAGAAATGCTACGGTCTTAAGTAAAGATACAAGTAAGAACTTAAGCAACGCGATGAATCACCGAATGATTGTTGAGAAGGAAAAGGATTTTGACCGAGTCGGCTCCATTTCTCCTCAATCGTGGCATCAAACTTTGGAGCTCTCCCCCAAATCTTCAAATTTCAACACGCAAAATATACAATTTTTTTCTCCTTTCTTTTCTAAATACAAACGTGTGACCACGTATCCTTCCGCCAAAGTCAATGCATTCCGCGTGTGCATTGACCGAACTTAGGTTTTAAATTTGGCATGAAGTAATGTGGACCACGCAAGTTTGTCCACCACAACTTATTAGATTGGGTGCCCAAGACCAAAGAGAGTCGGATTTCAAGTGGTCCGATTCGTTGGGAGTTAAGACCTTGGATCCGATCCGATTGATTTTCACTACGATTTAGGTGCAAGGTATTGAAAAGACGAAGTGGCGTTTATATGACATCACTTTCTCACCAAATTTGGACAACGCCTACTCATAAAAGTACTCATGGTTTGAGAAATCAATCTTCAAGCTTCGGGTGCAATCTTGAGACAAACAGTAAGGTCCACTAAAGGGGATTCTGGATCCCAAGTTTCTTGGACCCAAACCTTCCATTATAAATTCACCATTATTGTCAACAAAGGATCTTTATTTTATTTATTCTAACAATATCTCCAACCACATCCAAAATGTGGTGGAATGTAGCACTAATTTTGTGAGTTTGTGGGCTTTGAAATTTTTGACATGTCTATTGCATACGTAGAGAGAACAAATTATGACCAATCTCAAATCATATCATTACTAAGCAGCTAGATGATGATCTCTTTCCGAAGAAAAAGGCTATATATATATATAAAAGAAAAACTATGTAGTAAATAAATTGAGTGCTCCCCATAAACAGGGAATCCCAAAATTAAAGAAGAATGATGTTTTTTTCCGATACACAGTGTCATGGAACTCAACCAAGGAGTTGAGTAATGTTATGTTCAACACAAACCTTATATTCTGGATAAATATGAGGAAATTTTAGTTGAAATTCAACCCAATACTAACTTATTATGAATTTGAATGAATTAATGCACACATGGTAAGTAGTATATGTGCAAGATTTGAAAGGTCTTGATATTTATCAATAAGTGCTTAGTATATCGAAGCTGAGTAAGCTTAGGTGCCGGCTTGAAACTTGTTCTCTCAAACACCATGCATTAGTTAGAGAGAAGGTGAAAACCTTGCATGTACTAGCTACTCTATTGCATGTGCACTTGTTTCTTTTTTAGAAGTTATTAATGGTTTTCAATATGTGTTTGGATCCATGACTTTCCTGAGTTGAGTGACTAGGTTGGATGGAGTTGGGAATATGTCATATAAAGGTGCTAGAGTTATACCTTTGTGAATGCTTGTCTAAATAAATTCAGCCTAATGAATTCAGGTGTAGCATTATCATTAAATATTATCTGAATGAAACGGTTGATAACAGTTGAATAACGTTATGCTATCATTGTCAATATGATCATCACTAAAATATTGCACAATCACCTATTTATAGGTTTGTAACATTCTTCTATGAAATCGACTTGTTCGCTTCCTAGTGATTCAAGATAACTAGATATTGGGATAAGCTAGGTAAATGCCGGAATACAGAAGAGCTTCGATGCGAATCTTGTACTTGCGACGAGGAACAAGGTTCGATTAAATAAAGGAAAAGGAAAACTAAACTAAGAAACTATACTAAACTTAATGACTAGCTCGAGTATCTTTCATTCATTATCTATTTAGTCCTACTTCCCATTAAAACATGTTTCATCGCCAATTATCGTATTCTTATCTTCAAGCTTTGGTGTTATCCTATCTTTTGTTTAGGTTATCAAGTCTAGGCTTTGAATCATAATTGGAGACTTGTGAGTAGAGTCGGGAGCTATGATTGGGGAGCCCGATTAGTTGACCAATTGCAATTTAGCCATGGTGTTCCAAATGTCAATAATTAAACTGTGGCATATCAAGACCAACAACGCATGATGACAAATGATCAATAGCAACGACGTGAAGAATGGGGACTAGTTGGAAATGATAGCAACAAGCAAACTCATGATGTTCAAACTATGAAAAACACTGAAAGAAATGACAATCAACATAAGAATAAGAACGAGAAAATGAGAAAAACTTGAACCTTATATATTGCCGTCTATATATTTGTTTACAATTTGTCATGATGGGCCTTAAAATAAAATAAAAATAGTTCACAAAACCAAAGCCCGAGTAATGTAAATCACACAACAACAACAACAAATCGCGGGCCCAAAGTAAGTTGCAAAAAATAAATGGAATGCCCAAGCCAAACCCTATCCGCACACAACTAATATAGATGGTTAGTTTGCTATGCAAAGGTAAGTTGCAAAGGAGAATTGCACCACCCAATCCAAACCCTAGTCGCACACAACTAAAACATACGAGATTTGCAAAGGATCAAGATCAAAGGCCCTCTCTAACCCTAGCCGCATGGAAATGAAGGTATGCGAAACTCTCAAACGGGTCTTTGATCTAAGCAAAGGGAATGCAAGACTAAGGAGATCACCCATGTCGTCCACCCTTCATCCTAGAAAATAGTGACAAAGTCACACTTTTTCATCCATACGATATTAGTATTCAGCAACTGAATTCACCCTACTAAGAAAAAAAATTCATGGCCCTTGTTTTTCAAGGCTAACTTATTAATAAGAAAGAATACTACATGATGTTTTTACATAGCCTACTTTATATACATATATACATATAATTATGTACCATTTCATGAACCCTATAGTAGCCCTACAAATTATATGAAATCTCTCCCCTTCAAATTAAATGACCCTATATTCTAATTCACGTAATTTTCTAAAATATCAATAGTGATCTCCTCGGGGATAAACATCAATAATATGTGAATTAGGGGTGTACTTATCAATTATTTATTCATTTTTGTATACAAGCCTAGTGCTTATTTCATATGGAAGAACACATGTATTTTGAAGACTGATAAGTAGATAGACAAGTTGGTTTCTAGTGAAAGCAAGTATGAATGAAGAGCCTCTTTATATGAGGGCTACTACCCTTTTTCGAGGTGGACTAACATAGGCTAGATTATACTTTGTAAATACATGGGATATTGATTAGATAATGAGGAGCAATACGTTTTGTTAGATGTAATGAATAAATAAAACATGCACATTGTAGCTTATGTAAAAGAAGCACCTAGTAAAATAACGCAGGATGATTTTTGCACCAACAATTAATTTCAAGAAAAAGAACAACAAGTAGGGAGTATGCACATTGTGTACTACTATTACTAATTTTAATATTTTATCAAATAATAATGTTGTAGCACAAAATCAAAATCAAAATGAATTCCATATAGTAACCCACAAATGTGGTTTAGAGTCATCATATAAGAGATGACTACAAATATTGTTTTGTAAACTATAACATATCCATATGGCTAGAACGGGGCTACCACTAGCAACACCATCATTCATATTCATGAATTCAATTTCCTCAAGAATCAATCTAGTTTTTTTTTTTTTAAATAACAATGTCAAAGACACTTGAAATTGAATCATATTGACTAAATATACAATTTGCATGAGGTGGTGGAGAATGGCAAAATCCATATGGCAAAGGAACAAAAGAAAAAAAAAGGAACAAAAGGAAAAAAACTTAAACATCTTCCCAACCTCCTAGCACATAATGTTAATGATGAAATATTAGATGACATGCTTAGTGGGAAGACGGCCTCTATGTGGGCAAGATATTTGTATGAAAGAATATCCAAATTGTTTATTTTTTATTTCAAAAGAAAAAGTGAAAACTAGAAGTTAGAAGGACCCTCAAAAACTTGATCTGGATCTAAATATTAATCTAACGGTTGTGTGAAAATGGATTTAGCATGTTATCCAAATCAATGCCAATGATTCAATATCATCTTCACTTGTTAATTCAAGTATCCCATCAAATGTAAATTGACCTCCATTACGAACGGACACTTTATTCACGCCGGCCCCTTGCTAAAAAGGGACCGGAGTTTCTATCTATCTAAATTGACCTCGCTTTCTCTCATGATCAAAGAGTGGATTGGGCCTCTCCATCCCATGTAATTTATCTCAAGTGGACCACTATCACATTTTGAAGATCATACAATGTGCATGAACACATACACCATATACACATCACCCAATATGAACCAAAACAATCAAAAGAGAACACAAAATAAACAATTGTTCAAGCTTTCTACTAAGAACCAAATTTACCGTACAAGATTCACTCTTTCCAACTACTCTAACAAGGATTCCAAATCTTTCATCGTTTTGTTCCTTACTAGGCCTGACACCGAGCCCAAGAAAGGAAACATGATGTTGGCATTCATGCACCAACCCAACATTAGTGAGCTTGATGTCCCATTTTAGTGGGCCATGGAATCCCAATTGTATCGTCATGGTATCTCCCCACTTTTTCCATGTATGCAATGCCTATATCAAGAAAACATGGCTTGCCGACCCTAACTCAACGACCGAATCAATTAGAGCTTTCCCACATGCAGGTCGAGTGACAAATTTGTTAAATGTAGAAAGTTGATAAATTATGGCCTTGTAATTTTTGGTCATGGAAGCCTTCCCCTTTGTTGACTAATGCTATGTACGTGAATGTAACTTTGTTATCCTTAAGTTCATCATGGTTGTCCATGATATGCATTGTAAGGAGTAATGCCATCCTCTTGGAGGGTGGGATCGGGTGTGTGTGTGTGTGTTAAACCATGAGTGTGGCCGGTCATGGTGGAGGTGTTACTGGCGCTTCACTTTGGTCTAAATTTATTTTGTTTAGAATAGGTATATTAGGTAGTTTGTGGCATTATGGTGTATAGATTTCACTAGGTTTTCTAATGGTAGGTTTGAAGATGTTAAGGTTTTGAGCTTGAAGAGTAATACTCATGTATAGCGCCTTGTACTCTTGTTGGGATGTTGATTGATGAGTTTGCTTTCCATCCTTTATGATTTGGGATGCTTATCAGTGGGTAGTACTTTTAGTGTTTGTTTTCGATGGTTGTTTCTAGGTATTGATTGTGGCAACATGTGATTTTTATAAAGTATATTGTGTGGCAAGGGATTCACTTGCACCAAGCCCAAATGATGCTCATATCACTTCATGTTTGGTTCTTGCACAAGTGCATCTAAGAATATAGCATGTAAGAATATATGGAACACGGACATGGTGAATAGTGAGACTTGCACCACTACAAAAAAAATTGAAAGGTCAATTAACAACCATCAAGCCTCCTCCAACTTCCTTACCCAAACAAACAAATAAAACCCAAAAGAAATCAGGCATACAAGTGTTCTTTGGTTTGTTTTTCCTTGTTCTCTATCTCCTATTTACATCTCCGAATCTATGCTGCACCAAGTAAATCTTCATGATGAAACATCAACAAAAACATATGTAAAATTAAATATTTTCTTATCAAGTTACGGTTATTGTAAATCGTGTTTAATGATTCCCTATTTTGAATACACAAGTCCTCTCAACAATGTTCACTATTGAATGTGGAGTAGTTCATCGAATCTGGAGACATAGTTGACTCTCTTTTAAACATGTGTCTATATGGTGCTTGTTCTTTGATCCTTACCTATCCACACACCAACCAAATATAGGTGTTCCATTGAGACAATTGAGTGAATAACACCCACATGCCGTCCCCGCATGAAACCAAGATACGAGTGCATAGTATGATGCGTTGAATCCCAAAAATGTATCGTTTTCCATGCCGTTTTGTGAGGAGAATCGTGAGTTAGTTATAGTAATGAGCCGAACATCCAAAATAGAGGGCCTAAAAGATATGATTATGGGCGTCATGAGATGTTGGGCAAAAACTTGATGTCATTCAATGTATGCACATGATACTCAACATCCACAAAGTATAACCGCCACCAAGATCTGCGCATGGAATGCTACCAAAGTAACGACCATTGTTTTTTGGGTTGGATCCAAGGGCGGGGAGTACGATCTTTTTGGATCTTGCTCAATGCTCACCTTTGTACATGACCTTGGGCAAATGACTTTCTCCATAAGGATCTTTTCTAACTATGTACTCCCCGCCAAATGGGATTTTTTCACACACTAGTGCATTAGGTTTTGGGACGCACACACTACACTAAATAGGTAGATTAGTGTTAGATGAAGATTAGTGTTAGAGCCAATAGTTACCCAAAACACTAAATGTCACTTGAAAGTACAATTAGTGTTACAATTTCCTTTGTCTTTATTTTGCATTGTCAAAGTTGAGTTCCATTAAGTTTAAATTTTGTAATATCAAATTCCTAGCATATTACATTTTCTATGAGGCTCACATATTCTACCTCCAATTCTTCATTTGAAGATCTACAAAAAATGTCATCTAACACTAAATGCGCTTTTGTAAATATTCAAAGTTACTAATTGGTACAAATAGTGTTAGAGTTGACATTTAGTGTTCTAACACTATGAAGACAGTTGACATTTAGCGTTTCCGTCGACTATTAGTGTTTCCAACACTAATCTACCTATTTAGTGTAGTGGGTTAGGTTTTGGGACACACACGGAAAAGAAAGAAAAAAAAGAAGAAGATTATGTCCATGGTTGTGTTTTTGATTTTGTATTTGAGTTTTGGCACATGTAGTGGTTATATAGTTCCATTTGAGTCATCACTTGTCCTCTTGATAATTATTGCACATCATGAATTTGTAGCAGAGTTGAAGGATCTTGTGTGAACTCTTCCATTAGGTTGTTGACTTTTTGTTTACGATTCGATGATTGACCCACTCACGTGTAGGTCTTGTGAGAAAAATTATGTAACGCCAATAATCATGATGTACCTTTAGTAACATCTCGAGTTGCCAAAGCCTCTTTGCATGTGAAGAGGGGAAGTGTGAGGAAGATTGGTAGGGCATGATTCGGGCTTTGGTGAAGACATTTAAAACTTCATATAAACCAAGCATGTTTTAAATGAAAAAAAATCTCTCAATCCCATATCTTTTGGGATACAAAACACGCACCTAGTGCAAGATGACTAGCAAATCCAAATTGTCCCCGTAGCCACTTTCTTCATAAATTTTGGAGTTTGTATGGATATCCTATCATTTGTCAAAGTGAAGATTCTCTAAGTTATTATATGACCATGTAGGTTCCCCCCATTTACGTTGACTATTGCGTCTAGAAAAGTCAACAAATTTTGAAGGCATGGGCAAAATTCTTTTCAACACATGCTTTTTGGTGTCCATTCTTAGATTCGCACTCAACCATGCACCACCCAAATACAAGGGATGCAATTGCTATTATGTTATTGCTCTTAATTAGACACCCATATTTGATTGGTGTGTGGTTCAGTGAGGATGAAAGAACAAACACCAAAAGACACATGTGCTGAAGAGATTAGACCAAAGACTTTAAATTTAATTAACTAATACGCACTCAATAATGAACACATTTGGGAGGACTTCTGTTGTCACTCAACGGATCAACAAACATGCGCTTCTAATAAGAGGAGGCTTGATTCCGGTCCAATACTTGCCGATGCACTGTAGTTGATTTGCCAATGCAACAAAAGCTTTGTTGTGTTACACCTATTCGATAGAAGTTGGAAAACATGAAGAACACACTGAATAACACCCACATACCTTAGGGACATGTTTAAAATCAGGCGGCATATTAGACACATCTACCTTAGCATCGTCTTTCATCTACCTCGTGGGTAAATGTATTGAAAGAAAACTTGATATTTAATACCTAACACATCACGACATCAAACAACTTCATAAAAGATTCAAGAATACATGGACACGTAGAGGAAAATACACGGGTAGATCACTCCATTGTCAAGTTGAACACCACGTGCGACCAAAAAAAATCTTCTTTTGGTAAGTTGCACCACCAAAATGGGTCAAAATTTTATCAAATGTTTTTCATGAGTAGATATACACAGTACCTATGACATAGTCAAAAGTGGTAACTAAATTTGATGATTTGTTTTTTTCATAAAACATACCATTTCTAACTAGAATGACACAGAATTGAACTAAAACAATTACTAAAAAAACAAAGATGACTAAAAGTTTCAAAAAAGTATACAAAAGATACTATCAATGGTTATGTATATGTAGAAAAAATATCATAAAATTTAAAATTATATATGGCATGTAATATAGGGGTAGCAAACTTTGTGCGCACGTGGTGTCAACTTGACAATGAAGTGACCTCCCCGTGGGAAAATAAAAAGGTAAATTGATTTTGGGATGCAAAAGCTTCTTCTTTTTGGGTCTATGTCTAGGACCTAAACCTTTTTTCCAAGTTTTAGGTTTTGGGACTACTTATTCAAAAGAAACTTTTGTGTGAATCGAATGTTGGGGACGGGTGCTTGGTGAGGGGAAAGAAAACTTTGCGTAAAAAGTCACCTAGATTGCGAGCTACCATCATAGGGCCAAATCCCAAAAGGGATTTGGTGATTACTAAGGAGTATTTTAGGCGCCGAATGCTCATGTGGGGGAGGTAATCAATTCGTGTGCATAGTACGTGAGCGAGGCCAATCGTAGGAGCCCACATGCATCATCAAAGAAAAAGGATCCATCATGTGACTAAAAACGCATGTTCTAGGAGCTTTCCATGAACTCGTGGGCCTAATATGTGTTTGAGTGTGTATTGATATATCTTATATGGGCCATGTCTCCACTTTATGTCAGCCGTACATCAAAAGCTTTTCTTTGACTTAAGCTTTTCTTTCTTTATTACGTCATTTTTTGTGGAGTATTGAGATTAGAGCCTTGGAGGGGGATGCAGGGAGGGTCCTTATATATAGGACAAGTACGGAATTTCTTCCCGTCACGTCACCGAGCTCTTTGAGTTTAGAGTTTTATATGTTTACACTTTGGTTTTCTTGCAAAAGTAAATTGTGTTTCATAACGGCACTAGGCAAACATACCAAATCACCTTCAACATACCGAGTCTTAGGCCCGTCTTAAGGCAATCTATATACAATGCAAGATGCGGTGGTGACGCCGTCGTCATAATGCCCTATCGTCCCGAAATGTGGGGGGACCTACAATGATGTGTCATATGCACATGTGCAAAGGGTCGGGACAACATGATTCTATACTACGTTGATTATCCCACTAGTGTGTGTTACTATTCAAAGTTGCACAATGCTTTAACTAACTGATGTAATACTTCACCAAGCAAGACATTTATGTTCTATCATGTCCAAACAACCTACTGGACTTTCATAGTAAAATTTGAACTCATGATAGGATGGTATTGCATTGCATAACTCCAAATAACATCACGCACTAATTGGGATAATTGGGTGTAGTCGTTCTTCATCGGTGAAAGAACAATACAAATCTACAATGATGATAGATTTGCAGATTTTTAAGAGATGTAGGACAAGTTTTTAGTGATGTGCATGTCAATTGTCTATGACTCATTCTTATGGTGTATGTGGACCGTGGTTGATTGTATATGTCAAGGAATTCTCCTGGATACGACTGTCTTATCTCATGTTCAAATCAACCATTGTCAACATTCTCCTTTGGTAAGATGACTCCACATAAGTGCAACCTCAATGTCATGAAGGTTTTAAGCTAGTTCACGAACCTTCCAACCGATGTTACAAGAGTGTCCTACCAATTTCAGTTTGTGCCAAAATAAATAAATAAATAATACCAATTTCATGAACCTTCTATAGATTAGTTCATGATTCTTCTAAACCAACTTGACATATTGACCCACCTCAATTTCATGATAGTGAACCCTTTACCTTTAGCAACTTCATGAATCTTCCAAAACAATTTCATAAATTTTTTTTCACATTATGTGGTTTTCGTATTCTCAACTTCTTGCCTCCTCGTTTTGCATTCCTTGCCTTCTTGTGGTTCATTGGTTCCTCTTTGTTGTGTGTTTAGATTTTGGTTTTGATGTGCTAGAAGCCTCTAGCCTTGACATTGATTTTTCTTTGGCCTTTCATTACAATACCTCAAAGCCAAAAGCAAGCAGTGTTGGTTCTTCTCTGGTCTTTGATTATTTACATCAAAGCAAGCAACACAAACATAATGTAGTTGGAGTATGCAATTTGGTGGATTTGAGAGTGCATTGAGGTTGTGGATGGTGGGAAGAGTATTGGTTGCTTGAACAAAGTATGAAATAAAGGTATGCAATTCATAGCATTAATTTTGTGAAGTTGTGAATACATATACCAAATCATGAAATTATTCATAATATGTAGTGAAATTGGTCAAAAGTTCAAGGTAAATTGGTTGTCTATGTAGTGAACTAGGTTCATGATTCCAATGAAATTGGTAGAACATGTTGCTAAATTAGTTTGCAAAGTCTTGAAATTGAGTTTGCACTTTTGTGAATTCATCTTACCAAAGGAGTATTTCATCCTTGGTATTGACTTTTTTTTTTCATATCAATTTGGGTATCTACAACGAAGATTTCACATTTTTGATTCTACACTATATATGATGTTTATTGCCATATGGCATTTTATGTCACTATGGTGAGTTTTCGGATGACACTTCTTATGAATAAGTGAACAAATACTATGATGGATGATGGACGAGTTCATCTATTGGCAAAAACCCTACCTTCTCGTGTCAGCAACTTGTGATGAAATATTGTCATGGATAATTGAAATTTGGATGAAAAATCACTTGGTAAGTGATAGTAATTGCAACACTGTAAATCTATAATCCCCCCAAAAAATTACAAGGAATGACAAACAATGTCGGGTTAACATTTAGTGTTGTTGACACTATACCATGGTTTACAATTAGTATTCAACAAGACAAATAGAATTGGTGACACTAATATCATATTTAGCGTAGTAGGATATGGGTGTTTGGTGGTATTTTTTGTTTTTAGGATCATTTGGGTCCATTTACTATGCAAATTTTTTCAGATTAGGTCAAAATTGCCCTATTATCAAGTGAGCTAGAATGGTACTGACCAAATACATAGATTCTCACACCTTGACATGCCCACCAAACACCGAGAAAAGAGAAAGAGAGCTGGGCTTTTCTTGAGCCGTTCTATGCTTACTATCAAGCTTAGTCCGTTCTTATAACATCCTCTTATTCAGAGGCCAAATCATTCTTCAACATATCAATGTACCTTTTTTGAAAATCTGGGAGGGTGGGTGGGAGCAAGCTTCATGACCCAACTATTTGCAAAGCTACCCTCTTACCATAGTCATTGTCTCTACACTGCTTGCATCTAAGAAAGTGTTATGATCTGAAAGTAGTCTATACAACTCACAGTGTAACTTTTCATTTCACTCTTGTAGAAAAACTTCTTTACACATCCATATCAAGTTCAGAAAGGTAAGAGACAAACTCAACAAATACTTCAAAGTTCTACCAAAAATCAGATTATGTTATGCGTTCCTCATACCATTGGAATACATACGCATAAGTATAATCATAATGCACATACTATTTTTGATCTAAGATACTATGCAAAACCTAAATATGTCGTCAAGTTTGTGAAGGGTCCGCCTCACCTGTGCCCATGCCACCAACCAAATCCAAAGAGAGGGTTAGTAACGTACACGAGGTGAATAGCAGCGGAAACCCAATTGTTATCTATGTCACACAATTTTGTACAACTTGAAAATACATTTTGCATCATTGAATACACATATTGTCATAGAGTATTCTACCTGTTCCTTAGCCATTTGAACCTTGTGCAGTCGAAAAGAGAGGTAAATTACACACCCTCTCCACAAGACTAAGTTTGCACAACTTGCACTAATCCTGTAAGTTACTAAGGGTAAACTGCCATATGCGGTTTAACCTGCGAAAGGAGGCTCTCTTGGCCTCTTACTCTTAATATAGGATTAGGTAAATGTTTGTGTCCATTGATGTGAAACCCACGATCTATGGTTGATATTCGTTAGGTAACACTGGCTTAACCCTAAAAGGTTCTTACCCTAGGGTTAGATAAAGTTACCAAGCATGTTCATTTGTGGACAAGGAATAATCAAAGTAGAGAGAGAGAGAGAGAGAGAGAGAGAGAGAGAGAGAGAGAGACGTTAACTAAAGATCAGCGTGATTGAAATGCCCGTTCGACCCACCCTTGATATTATACCCTCTGGGCATAATAACAGTGGTGCATGACTACTAACCCTTCTCAGGGTGGGCACTATAGTAACCATGATAACCAGGTGACCATGGAAACTTAGCGGTTGGGTGATCTTTGCATTGGTGGTGTTAGCATGGTTGCGATGTTAGTAAGGGTATGTATTTTGTGTTCCTTCGTTTGGTCGCCGGGTCATGGACTACTCGGTGGTTCATTAAATGAGGGGGTTAGTAGCATATGTTTGGTGGTTTGGGTTTTAATTTTGGATGGTCTCATATGGGCATTGTATTCTGGTGTAAGTGACTTGGCATGTGCTATGTGATTTTGCTTAATATGAAAGTATGGCCCACAACCCTTATCTTGGGTTGGAATGATTCCTTAGATTTCGTTGGCATTTAATCTTTTCTTTTCATCCCAATTATTGATTTGTTGACGGGTATTTGGGGTTATTATGGTGGTTGTGTGTCTATTGGTAGTGGCTTGTTGTTTTCTATTCTCCTTTTGTGTAGGATTATGGACATAGCATATTGTATGGCAATAACATTAATTTCCTCAAATGTGTGTTTGATGTTTATCTTAGGGATTTTTAAATATTATTTCAATACTTTTCATAGAAGGGGTATGTGTGGCTGCCCTAGCACCAACCGTGATGACTATTAGTGGGTCTATCTTCCAACCTCTATTGATAATATCATTTATTATTGGTTTATATTTATTTTTCTTCTGTTTTTATGGTTATAGTATCATATGGTATTATGTCATTACAGTATGTGAATTCCTTGAATTGATATTGTTAGGTTCTCATTTGGTTATGTCGGTGTTGGGGATTGGTACGGTACTCCTTTCACACATAAGAGGACATGTTTGAACATGGCATTGCAATGACAACTTTGTTGGCTGCACATGCAAGGCAGTAGCTATGGAGGGACTGTGTTTTCTGGTGGGTTATTATTGTATGTGCCTGCATTCATGAGAACATAACATCTTGACTTTTTTTATGCCACTATAAGTTTTCTTAATTCCCATACTGCCTTATTATGTCTTTTGGTTCGGAGGGCATGTATGTGGTGTTGTTTGCACTTTAGAAGTACGTGTAGCCATGTGTCGGGGGTCTAGGGAGTTACATATGGGGCATGTGATTGACAGGAAGGCTTCCCTACCGAAGAACAATTGTGTCCTAGCATTCCCCATGTATTGGCCATGTCTTAGTTTTAGAAGACATGTTTTTTGAGAGTCCGTAATGTTTTTGTTCGTCCAAAATTTATTTGATAATTCATTATCTATTTTCTCATTGGCTATCCATTTATCTATGTTGGGGGTGCAGTATGGGGATTAATTCTAGATTTATATTTTTATCGTATTTTGTAAGATGTTTTTCAAGGAATCTAATAGGTCCTTTGTCCGGGGGTTGAGTCCATTGATGGCCATTTATCTCTTTGGTAGTAGTATGGAGTTGAGTGGGCAAATTCATGTGGTTTTAAGGCATTGAGGTGTTCCTTAGATGTACCTTCTTTAGCAAGTGTGTCGGCTTCTTCATTTCCCGTGATGTTTGCATGTGCTCTTACTTTATATAGTGTTGTGGGTTGGGTTCTTTGTATAAGGAAGTTAACAATTTCTTCTAAAATGGTTTTATCTGGGTGGTTGTTATGTAGTGTGGGGTGTTTTATTTGGATTTTTTTTAATCACATATAGGCCATTGAGGCAGTTTGTGAAGATATGTGCAGGTTCATTTGGGAAGTTTTTATTTATTATTGTGAGGTCGTGGTGTATGGCCATTAATTCTGCTTTAAAAATATTTTGTAGGCCTAGCAGTCTCATTGCAAGTTTGATATTTTTTTCTTGGTTGTATATGCCATAATCAACTTCTTCCCTTAGCCAAATATCTCCTACTTTTTTTGGAAGGTTGAAGGATCCGTCCGTGTAGAAGCAATATTGACAGGGAGAGAATTAAGGGGTGTTTCGTTCTCATAATTTGGGATTGGTGGAATTGTGTTATGATAGTGTATGTTTTGGCTTGAGTAGGTGAGGACATTCCATTTTTTTCTTATGTTAACTTCTATATTTTGTGGGGTAGGAGGGGCAATTTGTGTGGTTATGCGTGTTATGTTAAGGTTATTGCATATGTTTTTTTTATTGTGTCCATTTGTTCAATGGTACCGATGTTATTATGTCGGTGGTGTATGCATAGGATTCTTATAGCAAGTGTTTCTATTTGTGGTTCACTGAGTTCTGGTGGTTTAGTTGGTTCTTCGTATTTAGTGGTATCTGTTGGTATATGAGTGATTACATGTGTGTCTGAGAAGGGGCCTATGTACGGGGTGAGATTTTGATACCACTTTAAATATGGGATGGTGAGTATTGTGATGGTGTCTGGGTTGTGTTTAGCTGCTAAACATCACATTTAACTAGTATTGCAATTTAACTAGTATTTAACTAGTAACTGCTACCCATAAGTAGGTTTTTTGATATCATTATTGATGTTGATTATTGAAACCACGCATTTACCTATATACTGGTCCAACATAGGTTTTATCTATTATTTGATTTAATACTATTACTTTCCATCCCGAATTCCATGAACAATACATACTTATTAGTAGTAAACAAACCCAAAAAACCCTTTCACCTCCAATGAGAAAACACACCCACAACAAAATACATCGACCATGCTCTCATCCTTTACATATGATTATGTTCTTTGTAAGGTATCAAAACCGATATTTTGAGAAGGCAAGTTTTGAGAGTCCAAGTTCGCTTTTCAACTCCAAACTTTGAAAATAAGTAAAACCGGAAGCATATAAGGTAGGGAAAAAAATGGCAAATGACCGCTATAGGTGCACTAGACTAGGGGCAGAATGATTCTTGGGGGGAGGACTTTTCATACCATGTATGAACTAACATGAGTGTAAGAAGGGGTATTATTTGAGGTAGTAGTATACATAATGAAGAGGTATTATTTTTCTCTGGTGTGTACATTTAAAGCTAGTAAGAATGATGAAGTAAAGGTAGATGTACACATGGGGCCCTAGGGTTTAGAGGAAAATATGACGATAGATGTTTTATCCAATTCACGTTTTCATCCATTGTTGTGATATGGTAATGGTCCTCAATGACTACCTTGTTCATTCTTGTTGGGGTTTTGCATTGAATTTCTAGGTTTCTACAAACTAGAGCCTCTTGGAGTGCTTGATATGGGCTCCCTTTAGTTTTGCTCTCTAGATTGCGGCTAAGTTAATGTGGTCTTGTCTTTGTGTGCTTGATGCAATTGTTGCATTACATGCCATGCACGAAAAAATGTTCAACAAATTTCTCATTGGGAAGTAAAAATGGATTTCATTTGTAACAAATACTTATTTAATTCAAGATTTATATTTTGTATATGTGGTGGAGGCATTTATTATATTACATTGAAAAGCTCAATATAAATACATGAGTCCATTTCCTAGGATGCCATTGATGTGTATACATTTTTATTTTTATTTTTCTCTGTGAACTTCTCGTATACATGAGGTTTAAATTCATAGCAATCCACGCATGTTATTTAGGCTTCCAATGAAAAGTCCATCCCCTAGGGAACGATTCTTGTGTGGACCCAAAAAGGATGCAGTGCTAGGTAGGATTTGTTGGATAGGTGTTATTTCACACCACTTGCGTTCACTTTTGAGTGTCATTGAGTCAATTGTTTTGCATGCATTCATATGCAAAGTAGGATATTTTGATGCTCAAATTAGCAAGACTCTGCCATACAGTAGGGGGGTTTATGTTACTTGCCTCTTTAGGAAAATGTAACTTATCATTAACATGGAATACAATTATGAAACAACTTGCATTCGTCATCATTTCCTCTACTCCATCATCTGAAAACTCTTGCACAAATTTCAAGCCACTCTATTTGACCGAACCACCTTGTTTTCACCTTTTTCTTATTTCTACCTTAAGAGAGAATGGTCATTGTGACACATAGGATTGAGCTTCAACTGCAAATGTCAAGAAGGGCCTAATGGGATTTTGGAGACAGGAAATATGAGAATTTGGTATTTATGACTTTTTCCTCACTCATTCCTTTAGTAGTTAACCACATTGAAGTATTTTGATTCTTCTAGCAAAATTGTTATATTAGACAATTAGTCAAAATTAGGGTGCGGATACAATCAAGTATGTGAAGGACTCAAACGAATGACATATTAAATGCAATATTGGACATCTTAGCTACCATCTCTACAAGTCAAGATTGTTATGTCTTTTTCTTTTCATGTTTTGGAAATACATTGTATACAAGTTAGAGTCGCTTCAGACTATGGCCATCCAAGTCAAGAGGTTGTGGGATTGAATGACCAGACTTTGTTGAGAGTCCAAAGAAATGGGCTGAACATAGTTAAGAAATTATAGGAATTGGAGCCTTTGGCCGGGCATAGTGTGAAGCCTCCAGAGGCCAAGCCCAAAGTCCAAAGGAAGAAGGAGCATCCCACTTTATTCCATGTCCAGAACAACCCCTCCAATCTATCGGCCAAGATCTTGCCAATTTTTGATATTTTTAATGAAAGAAAATCGACAACCTTTTGACCAGAGTTTGGGTTTCCATTCCTATCTAGCCCAAACTTCCTTTGAGAGCTTGTCGCCTTGGTCAAAAAGTACTGCCATGTAGGCATTTTGAAGAGCGATGGCCTTTGGACTTTGACCTCTAGTGTGAAGGGTCGAGAGGCCAAATTCCTTGTTTCTTGCAATCTGATTGGTGGAAATCGACGGCCTCTTGACCATAAGTGTGAAGCGGCCCTTCGACTAGACTCTAGAGCCTTGGGAGTTGGTCCACACAATTTGATTATGTAAGACCTTGCTATGAATTGTTTATGGGATTTCATAATCAAAATCTTACACATAGTTTTTTTTTTGACATGTCGTGTCAATTTGAATAGGATATTTAAATCTACAGTAGCAATGCATGGCTAAGTATTTGACAAATGACTGCCTCTCCTTAAAGCAAGCACATGGTTGCCATTGTGCACCACTTAAACATAATTCTCTTGAAATCACCTTTGGTTGTTTCAAATGATCCTATTTCTTCATATCTTGATTTTTTTTTTTCGCACAAATAAAGCTCCATCCATGGACATTGAGACTGTCTTCTCACTCTTAATCATTTGGACACAATGACCATTCAAAGAACAACTTGTGTTTCATTTAATTGTCTTTAGTTTTCCCCCTCAATTATTACTTTCATGAAGTGAGTTCTTTGGGCGCTCGTCTGCATGCAATCAATTAATGTTGGGTTATAATCTAGAGATTGGTTACCTCTTGACAATTCTAGCGATTGTTAAATATTCAATCTTCTCAATCAAAGGTGATAGTGTAAGAGCTATTGTCATAACATGAAATAATATAAGATGTTATCCAGAAAAAGATTGAGCTTGGAAGGTAATGTATGAGTTGTTTATCCGGAATCACCTACTAGAAGAAATTTCTGATTGTAAAATTGACCATTCATTGTGATTGAGGTGTCCTCGGCTAGCTTTAGTTCAAGAGGAGGCGACTCAACATTGAACAACTGGACTATAATCAATTGTACTAACACATTTGACATAACATTATTCAGTTGCATGGTTGTGTTCCAATTTTATATTTAGCATCTGCCATGGGGTTTCACTATCTTACTTTTATGGGAAGAAACTTAAAAAATAAGAAGAAATTGACGCCGGTATGAATAACGAATAGTACCAGTTCGAATAGTAAGAATATTGTGAACAACGTCGGTAATTTCAATGATAGTTCTATTATTGATGATGATTCTAGGAAACAATACCAGGACGAACAATAATTCCTACGCATAGTGCCAGAGTATAACTCCACCCAAATTTCCAGGTTTTGCCTTAATGTATGGATATTGAATGAATATTTGCGGTTTGTTTGAGGGGTTCATGAAATATAATTGACATATTCCAGGGTCATGGAACCAACCCACATGGTTGAATAATGTTATGGAAATGTCACAGCTAGGGCAAGGTACAATAATGGATGCACTTTAGGGTCTGAGATGACCCTAAACTACCGGGTGTTAGTGGAGAGGTACTCATTTCCGAATGGAGTGGTTAGCGGTTTGTTTCCCGCTGTGAAATCTTCTCTCTACTTGACAAAAAAAGACTAGCTAGGTAGGTAGGAAGCCAAGAGCCCACCCACCACAAGGTAGGCAGTACACCCCACCGTGCACCAAGAGGATTCTTCTGCATGATAGGGCCAACAGGCTCAAATTCATGTCGGATTGCTTGACGTTGGTTATTTTTTGATTTATCTGGGAACCAATGGCAAGACTATGCGATGCCGGATTGCATATACTCGTGTGACTTGTTATTCTTGGACGGTCATGATAGGTATGTGTGCCTTATGTGGTCACTCTTCTTAAACCGACACCTATACTTGAGTGGAGGATGATTGAGCTTATACTTACAAATAGGCACAAAAAAATAAGTGTGTCACAATGAGATTAAAGTATGTGGTTGACGTGTTTTGAACCATTCTAGATGCATTAGTAATTTCAATAGGAAAGGCTATGTAGTCAAATAAAGAGAAAGAGAATATTCAATATGACCTCTTACAATTCATGCAAATTATCAATTCTAGAACTTGAATTGACAATCCTTGTGATTCATTGCAAATGCTAACCGGATGAGACAATGTCCGAATCCAAAGGGCCATAATTGCTTGAAGATTTCAAAGTGACTTTGTCAATCAATGCAATTGCTAACTGGATAAGCCAATTCTTCATCCAATCCAACGGCTAAAATCGCTTGAAGAGTTGGAAGTGCCACAATTGAACCACATAAGTAAGCGGATAGTATTCAGCTACTGACGCTAAACAAACGCAGGTCTCTACTTAAGTGGTGTATGGTACGGTGTGGATTTTTGTGAATTTAGGAACACACATCAAAAAAACACGTGTTTGAAAGAGATTGGAGTATGTGTTCAAACTTTGTCAATCATTCTAACCTCAACAATCAACATAATTGAGAAAACTTACATGATCATCCAATTAGAAAAATAACCTTTCACTTTGACAACGAACACCATGTTCATTTGAGCTCCAGCAAATAACGAGGACAACGACTTCGAACGCGATACAAATTTGCTCATCATCTCACACTCATTGTGTATCTCATATCCTATGAGAAGTGAGCATGAAACTAAAAAATATCCGTTTAAGGCATGCTTGCCTCACTCTTACTAGCCGGAAGAGCAAAGGAGAAGCACACGAGTGAGTCCTTCCACATGTAAATTTTGCACTTGTAGTTTGTGTTGTGGCGAAAAGTGTTCACTGAGTTGCTTGTGGACACGTCAGTTGGGTTATGTAGTTCAGTTCAATGAACAGGGAGCACCAACTGCTAGTTACAGATGAACCAGTTGAGCTCGACAAAGAATCGGTTGAAGTTCAAGACTTCCATTCAGAAAAATCACCAACCATTCTCGAGGAATCTATAGAATAGGCCTCAAGATTCATAAAGTTATCCGAACGATCGCAACATGTAACCGGTTGCACTTGGAAACACTCGGATTTTAACCGACCATGCCCCGAAATCTTCCGGGACACCGGTTCAATAGACTTCAACAACCGGTCTTTATTTATTTCTTGATTTCCCCACAGCTTGCGCTAGTTCACCCGAGGTCCATTCTTGCAATTAATGTTTCAATTTATGCCCACCTAATTTTATTGGATTTTCAAAAAAATCAAAAAACACTAACAAAAACAAGTCCTCGTGGTCATACTTCAAAAGCATTCCACTACTCATGCGGTTCATGCACTACTCCTCCTCCTCCTCCTCCTCCTCCTACTAAGCTTACTACTACTTGGGTGAGTCGACTGCAAAAAGTTTGCATTATAGTTTACGTTAGTGACGTCACGCACGTCCCCCGTGACCAACAATGATGCAAGCTTCGTCTGCATCAAGGAGAAAACCATTACTTCTACTTGCAAAGCAAACCACCATTTGATCACATGGGGCCATCGAAGTTCGGTCGTATTTTATGCAGGTTACTTAGAGCCTTTTAGTCGCCTCAGAAGTGCCCGGAAACAAGGAAGCGATTACTACTACAAATCAAGGCGTCCATGAATTTGGTCACATTTGGTGCACGATATTGGAAGCTTTTGGTCTCCTCACACGTGGACGGAATTTTGATTGCACATTGCGGAAGGCAACTTAGTCGTCACTAGATTCGGTTGTTCAAGGCCACCTTCGAAATTGCCGGTCAATCTTGACCTTTCACTTCCACATTACATCAAAATGTATTCCATGTTTCATCACCTTGGACCTAACGTATATGCTACCAACACATGAGCTCTCGGCAATCATCTTGCGTCATTGGAGGGAATATGCAAATCTACCACTTTGATGAATCGACAAGTTTGAAGACTCCCACCACTAGGAGCTCTGTTGTATGTGAGTTTGGGGCGTAGGGAAATTGTGCACTAGTGGCCTCTATGAGTGAAAGAAATGGTGGCGACGCAGGAAGGGACAACTTCATGGCATTTTTTGTTGCAGTCAAAATAGGGTAGTGGTCTACTTGATTGTGTTAGCAAGTGACGAATGTCGTCATCTCCTTCGTCGTAATGGCACTAGCTGGGACCCGAGCATACGATCTAATATCCCGGATGAACCCAACCCTGTATGCCCATGCCCATAACCCGCCAATGCCCCCATGAAGTCGCTTTCAGAAGAGGAAAATGGCATTTTTTAATTTAATTTTTCCTTTTCTTATTAAGTGATTTGTCCTACGTTGTCTTATTGCCCATGCCATGTCGCCACCTCCTCCTAGTTCCCCCCTTTAAGTCCACCTTTTGCACTCATAGCCCCCCACCTTTCCTCCTCTTTCTTTTGTCACATGTTCGTATCAGGAAAGAATTTTCCAAATGCAGCTCTTTTTTCTTTATAAAGATGATTGCACATGTCTTCATCTTTCGTAAACTCCCACCACCACCAGCTCTATTATAGACGATGACGTAGGTCCATCACCCATTATCACATATGCTTGTAGAATTATGTGAGCTTATAATGGACACTTTCCTCGAACAAACACCAACCTACAATTCTCCTAGATTTGCATTGTCAAATGAATAGACACCCTATATTTTAGACGAAGCTAATGACCATGTGACAATCAATGTCCATTTTGGGTTCACGCACCTCACAACAAAGTCCAACGCTCATCATCATGTTTTAGGAACATTGACCTCCATGTAACGTGGGTAGGTATACAATCATGAAAGAAGAAGAACTTGACTAAGCAATAAATCCACACCCTTTCAAGAGCTTTAGGGGATGTTGCATCACCAATGACCACATTTGGAATGTCATTTATTATAGGTAGTTTTCAAAGGATTTATGAGCTTATTCTATCTCCAAAGTGGGAAACATCTCTCATTCAAGCCAACCCCTGATTGCCGTCATCTCTTTCTAAAGGAGTAGCTTCTCCTAGGAACACACACATGGGTGGGAAAAGGGTTGACAAATCATAAACTCAATGGCGTAAACTACACATAGTAGCAACATGATGCCATAAATAGTAGATTACACTACAACAAAACACGTTTTTCTTGACTGGGTTTTCCTACTTCTACAAGTGAGAAAACGCGGACTTCACTGCCATTAAAAAGTAACTAGTCACTTCAGACAAGCAGTGAAGTAATGTAGGTGTAGTAATTTAAACTTCACTGCCATTGGGAACATGTCCAATGGGAATGTCACCGTCTTCACTACACCTCATCAATATAAGTAAGATATGACACACTTCCATCTGACTAAGCCTAGTGATATCCTGGCACTAGCACCAGTCATAAATGATGTCTAGGAAAATTTGCACTTCACGACACAAAGTCACATCATGTGCAATGCATAGATATACCAACCAAAGTGGTCCTAGTGCGGACACGGTTGTGATATTCTTACTAACAACCAAATCCACTCTCCAAGTTGAGCATGGAGGCGGACAAAGTGTACATGCGGCCCTTTTCCTTTCCTTTCTGGGGTTGGCTCATAACTTCCCACAAGCTGGTTCCCGGTCTCTCTCTCTCTCTCTCAACATCTCTTGTTTCTTAAACTATCTGGGCAGTACGATCACACAGCTTTGTAAGTAATAACAGACATGTGTGTGTAAGTGCTTGGCTTTGGAAGTTGTCGCACTTTATTCTTTTGCAGTCAAGTGTGTTAGCTTTAATTCGTACCCGGACAAGGTGATGGCTATGGGGATGGACAATACGTGTCCATTCGACACATATTTGAGTTGCATCGTGCATGACCACAATTGGTACATGGCAGATAATGGAGGTCCATGTCATATGCTAAATATAGAATGGGAACACAACCGTGCAATCGAATAATAATGTTGTGTTGTGTCGTGACAAACCTGTCCCTATGGACTCTATGGAGCGAGTGGGGTGGAACACCCAACTACTCAGGTGCTTCTCGTCGTAGTGGTACCCCATAGTCGTCCAAATCCCATCCTTCTTGGTTTGATAGCACCTAATCCCGTTCTGTGAGCAGTGTAGGAAACGCCCACACACCTATTCCTCTTCCCTAGGTGAGTAGTTTGTACCCTTCCCCCTCCGCGACACACATAGCATTATCCAGTTACGGCCGTAGGCATAGCATTATTCAACTATTGTTGGGGCGTTCCATTCTAATAGTGTCAACGACACTACTTGATCCAAGTTTATTGGGCTAAATTTACTCTCGTGAGAGAATAAACTCAGTGTGGTTCCTGAATGCTCTTTAACATATTCCCGGACCCACCCACCCTCCATACTCAATTGGATAATGCTTTGGGTTGGGTGGGGCCAAGAATAAGTCAAATACTATTTGGAATTATATCACAATTATTCTTTCTTACCATCATAATCAACTTAATAAACTTCGGTGAAGCACTAACACTACATACTATTAGAATAGAATGGTTGTTGATAGCAACTGAATAGTGTTATGAACTTGCTCCATCCTTAGCATGTACCATTTCGTCTGTATTAAAAACCCCTAATCAAATCTTGGCATTCCATTTGAGGTTGTTTATTGAGGATTAGGATTGGTGAGGGTGGGGATAACGAGTCATGGCTCGTTGGCGCCTTAAGTTCCTCTACCCCATGGCTAGATTGCTCAAAAAAACCTCCACCTTTGCCCCAATTCCCAGGTTACCATTTGGCTCTACCATCACCCACAGGTTTCAGACACCCTATGAACACAAGGATTTTTCACTACATATCTCAATTCTTAGTGTTTTATCCAAAAATAAATAAAATGCTTTTAAATGTCAGGAAAATCATAATCAATGTATAGATTATATTTTTGTACATAAATAATTTATTATGTTGACAATTAGTCAAACTTAGAAACACCTTACGGCAATAAAAACCAAGTAACCAGCTCGGTCACTAGACAAGCCATGAACTTCTCACAATACTACTCCCCACACAACAAGAGAAAATAAATTTTGGATCTCTAGGCCCGCCTTTTCCACCAAATGGACATGAAACATATATGCACACATAACCGACCTTTACATTCTCCCCAAGGCCATCAAATGGGCACAACAGTTGCACACACACACACACATAGACTCGATCACAATAAGCATCATTAATCATGAAGATTGATCGTATAACAAATTCAATCCACTCCAATAAAACACATCCACACCAATACGAACCATACCTCCCCTCACCATGCAATATGATATATCTTCCACTTTCCCACCATATTACAACAACACAAAACCTCAACTTACATATATCCTAATAATCTCCCACATGACCAACCCGCACACAAATAATCACCTTCCTACACACTACCCACAACCTTCCTCTCCTCCTGCACCACCCACCCACCCACCCCTCACCACAAACCATCCTATCTCCCTGCAAAACCCCCAAAGCATGGCACGAAGCCCACCCACCACTCTCATTCACAACAACTAACATCATCACCCCCCCCCCCGCCTACCACCATTAGTAACAAACATTCTCCCCCTATTCTTCCCGCTCATGCAATCTTACTACACAGATGGATCATTCACACCCCCTAATGGCGAGGGCAAAGGTAACATTGCTGGAGGAGGCGTATTCAATGGCCCACTACAAACCCACATATTTGCCCATTTACCAAGATATCCCAACATACTTTGAGCCGAACTATACGCATTATTATTAGTTGTAGATCACACGACAACACTTTGCACATATACATATGTATTTACAAACAACCTAAACAACATAATCCTACTCAACCATATCAGATATCCCTCCTCCCAATACAACCACCCTAACAAACTCTACAACATGCATCATAAACATATTATTAAAAAACTCCCACCACATCTATAAAGTAAGAACACACCAAAATGTCTTTAGAATTGACGAAGATTACAAACTTGCCAAAAAGGGGACAAAATAACCACAAGTACTATATATTCTTTTCCACCTCATAGGCCATTAGACACTATGTTGGCCCTTAGCGCCCCCCCCCCCTTTGACTTCCACACAACATGATGGTTCAATCCGCAACCTCAAAGGTACATCGAAAAAGAACACACTCACCTATTTTGCCATGAACACACTCCCCTTATGCAAGTAATTGGCTCTCCAACAACGACATCCACCAAAAATGATCCAACCCTTTTTGAGATGCCCAATAGTCTATAGATGCACAAATCACACAAGTCTTCAAATTCCGATACATAAGACACATCAACAATTACCATAGAAAAAATGTCCTTAAAATTGACATATCTCTATAATGTGATCTATGCACATCCCGTGAAATTGATACATGTCTACATCTCCTATCTTGTTGCACAAACAAACACATAAACAACCTCCACACTAACCGATATAATAAGCAACACATGCACTAGGAAACATATTGCTAGCCCACCCCACAACAAGGTGTTTTAAATTAATTAACACCAACAAAAGTACATTTAATATACCAATTACTGAATGTGGGAAATTAGTGAGGGTGATATTAAATTCCTTTATGATGTGAAATTAATGCCACCAAAAGATATAGGAAGCACTGTTCATCCCGGTACTTGGCACTGTTCATTGGAAGTACTAGCGCTTTTCATTGAAAGTACTAGCACTTGGCATGAAAGTATCAACATTTGGCATTATTCACTAAAGTATTGGCACTCGGCACTTTTCATTGAAAGTGTTGGCACTTGGCACTATTCACTAACAAGTTTGTGGAACACATTAATCACAAACACTCACCGATTCTCCTGAAATCTACGGTAAATGAGCATGTATTCATGAATTTAGTGTCACTTGGTAAAAATTTCCACCCTCAGTAACTTTGGAGTTTGGCTAGATTGTGCATGTGACCTTGCCACCCTCGCTAATTATTTAGTAAGTGACTGCTCGCCCAACAATATCTTACCCTCCTAGTGTGCATCATAGGAGCTCCTCCAACACCCAAACCATCCTTCTCCCCAATCCCAAACCTCAAAGTACAAATATTTGAATATACATACCGCAACGTCATGTCCTCTATGAAAGCCACCGCAAGGGAACTTGATAAATATGCCATAATACAACCAGGCAGTTGTCCCACCCATCGTCATCACTGCATGAATCACAAGATATGTAATACAACCATTAAACACTTGCAAGACCTCCACATCACCACCTCTAGAATCCGGAAACTAATGGAAATATTCTCACAAACAACACTCAAATATCTTACCCACATTATCCTAAACAACTGAAAACTAGAGAAGAACCAAGCCCCAATACCATTAGATTATATGGCTAATTGTAAATACACCAACACTATGGGAATAGGAACTAAGCCACTCCCGCCGCATACTTGCAGGAATATGAGATAAGAGCTCGCGAACGAACATCACAGAGGTTCCTTTATTTATCATATTAACATGAATGTCTCGGGGGGTCATTCCTTTGTATTCAATGGGAACACGTGAGAATACAAGGTGTTTTTAGGGGGGTTATTATGTTGGAGAATGTAAATATTGTGGACCCTAATATTATATAATTTTCTAACATTCATTAGGAATTTAATTATGAGTTTTGGGATGCCCGTGTTATTGAGTTTGGTTATTGATTGTTCATATATGGTTCCCCGTACAATTGCCACGATAGTTATTAGTGGTTTGACATTCCAACCATTTTGTTTTAGGGCGTCAATTTGTGGGTCTTATTTTTGATGTTGTGGTAGTATGTGAATTCCAGGAGCTGGATCGTGTGGCAATGGGAAAGGGCTTCTAGTATGCAATGTCATGTCTTCTCTAAGTTTTGCCATGCATTTGCAAATGTGGTTGGGACATGTACATGGTAGTAGCCATTCCAGAATAGTCAAGTTGGGGGGGTGCTTGTTAATGGTGTTTGCATTTGCTAGGGTGAAGAATCTCGTTGATTTGTTGGCTTTCAAAGTATGAGGGAAACTACTTTATTGTGTATGGCAATTCGTAGTCTTTTGATATGTTGGTTTGTGGATGTAGAGAGAAGGTGAGGGCAAGTGTCTTTATCATTGTTGGGGCATAAAGTGAAGTTGGGATTTGTATGGATATTTGGCCATAATATGTTTTACGGTGATTGCCCATATATTGGGCATATCTAAATTTTAGTATTTTGGTAATTCGTGTGTACATGACACTAGGTGTTTCCTAGAAGTAGAAGGGCTCGGGTAATTTGTGGTTGATGTGCTCGTTGGATATCCATTTGTTTGCAAAGGTGAATTGTGTTTGGCCATGTTTGTTTCTTGTTTACTATGTTCTTTGTTGTTGAAAGTATGTAGGTTTTGGATAGCGCCATTGTGCATGGTGGATGGTACACTAGTGAGCCAGTAGGGGATTAAGTGGATTGTATGTATATGGGGGGTGGGGGATTATGTGTCTTTGGTGGCACCTTCATTTGCTAGTTCGTCTGTTGTTTCATTACCACATTTATCATAGCACACACATGTATCATTGCCATTATTTCATTGTGTTGTGACAATGGGAGTCGGCTATGATTGTTGAGCATGTGTATGTTGTTAAGACTATTCGTGAAAATATAGGTGTCAAGCTGTGTTGTTTGCTTGATTTTGATGGCGAGGAATATGGCATATAGTTCTACTCTAAGGATGGTTTGGTAGCCTAGGAGTCTTTCTACTATGCGGATGTTGTTGTTGGGGCTATATATTCATGCTCTGGCTATATTCCCTATGATGTGACCTTCAACATTTTTGGTTGGTGGTGTGAAGGAACCATTTGTATAGATAGCTTGTAGAGGGTTATATCTAATTGTGGAGGTTGTTTGGTATTTGTTAGGTATTTGGGTTAGGTTGTACGTATGTGTGTGTGTGTGTGTGAGGGGCGGGGTGTTGTTCTTGGGGTGAGTTGCCATTGTTTCAAGTAGTTGATGTTGTAGTCTATCATGGTTGGTTGAATAGGGTAGTATCGATGTGTATATTATGGATTTTGAATAAGAGTTATGTATTGTAGTTCTACTTGATGTCATGTAAAATGTGATACTTTCACATGCAAGATCATGATTCACACATCAACACAACATGCACACATTTTAGCTTTCTATATGCACTCTACTCATTCAAAACATACACACATGAATATGGTGATAAAATGGTTGTGTTTAAAAACACATGCAAATGCTTTCAAACTTTGTGCTCAAAAACACAATTGCATACGTACATGTAGCGTTAGAATACAACCAACCAACACCAATTACAACATTTGTTTAAGGTCCATACATTCAATTATGAAGCGATTTGTATCATTTATTCAAGTCGAAGTGGTTAAAACCACTCAATACACAACATCCATTTTTTGGTGCTCAAGTCTACACCCACATAATTATGGTCCGAAGACCTCGAGTGCCATTGGCAATCCTTTAGAGTTATTGGTTTGAGATATTTTCTAAGTTTCTTATTGGCCATAAATTATCTAGTCATAACCTCGGCACTCACCAATGTGGACTTTAGGTCATATGCCAAATGTTAGTGCTCTCACCACTAACTCTAGAACCAATAGCTGGAGGCAATGGATGGTCATAGTCATAAAGGGGGGGAAGATCTTGGATTTCAACCTCCTTTGCTAAGCACTCTAGATTTTGTTGGGAGTCAGAAACAAAATCTAGGTCAACCCCGCGCATGCAATTTTGGGATTCAAAGTTGGATTCAACAAGTGGTAGAACATATACATCCAAAGAAACTTTATTCAGGCCTTGAAGCTCATAATTAATCAGGCATATACTATCAACATCAGAGAATTGAAAATGCCAATTTACAATATGAATAACTTCAAGTAGTGGTCTAAGTTTGGCATATGTCTTGCCCTCAACACACTCACAATGTCCAATAAATTTTGAAGTAGCGTTGGAAACAACAAGGGAGAACGATTTCAACTTTAAAGACATTGCAAACTTGGTTTGTGAGCAACAACCTCACAACGACCTTAGACCTTGACTTGCTCACTCAAACACCTCGTGTTGATATCGCCCCCTTCCTCTACGTTGGCAATTAAACCCAAAAAATATGAGAAATCACAGCAAAATCAAAACCCTAAACTCAACCCATCTAAGAAGCAAGCAAATAATTGAAATTAGGAAAGATGAATCTTGGGATGGGTGCACCTCAGGGGCACGACCATTCACGTGCGCCTAATCCTAAACCTTGATCAATCAACCATCGACATTCGCCAAACTCAAAAGAAGGGAAGAGTTCGTATATACATGAAACTTTAGAGAGCTATCACAAACCCTAATTAGGAACTCACAAAGCCAAACATAATGCCCAACCCTGTTGGGACACCTTCCCACACCTAACCCAACGGATTACATCTAACTACAAAGATACATTCATGAGATGTCATCCAATGGTGCTAATTCATAGTGTGGGGCCTTTCTACTTATTAAATTAATTCCCCTCCCTACTAAACCCTACGATATGTTAGTTTTAAAACACTCTAATTTATTTATACCATGGGATTCAATATACAACTTGGTCTATGTGACAAGTATAGCTTTTATAATATGCAGGTCACAACTTTAAAGTGGATCTATATTTGTAGTTTTATAAATGACGGGAGTGAACCTCTTAGAGCGAATGTGACAACAATAAGGAAAATTGTTAAGTATTATGACATTCATCATCATATTTACACCTTTCAGAATATGCAGTTGCAAATGTCCCAATTTAGTGTCATTTTTCAATTAAAGAAATATTTCTTCCCATATCATCCATAAATAGTTGTTTAAACTCTCATATTGTGACACATCATATATTACATATGTGCGTATAACGACAAATGTCATTGTGGTTCATGAAAATTTGTTGTAAATTCAAACTCAAACTACCTTTACATGGCGTTCACCAAGTTATGTGAGAATACCAATTATGTGGATATGATCTTTCAACCAATATCCACAAGTTTACTTCACAATTGCAACCTTCATTTTGATGGAGAAAGAACCTTGTGTGGTAGTACTATATGAGTAGAAAGGCATGGCTTTTAGGGGTTAAAGAATCACAAAGTACCTTCATATTTTAGGGCTCAAAAGGTTGAGCCATGTACTTGGTCTCAATTGTTTTGTAAGTAACTCCATGGTCTTCTCGATGTCTTCCTTGAATTAAAGTTGAAGTTTGCAAAGGTTGAGCCACTTGCTCAACATCTTCGATCCATCATGACAATAAAGAGGTTTTAAAAGTTGGTGTTATTTCCCCACAATCGAGTTGTGACCAAAAGTGTGTACTATCACATCCGTACAATTAAGATTTTTTTTTGATTTCACAATCTTCCGTACATTCAAAATCAAGTGACAAGTTTCAAAGTGTTACCCTTGACTACGATTTCAACGAAATCATTTCAATTATAGATGATTAATAATATAAATGTGTATAGCTATATAAATAAATAATAGTCCAAACTTTATGCAAATTGGACATCATCACATTAGGAAACTTGAGGGGACAAGGACCATGATGTGTTTAAACTTTCCCGTGTGCTTGAGAGTGGATTGGAACTTATGAAAGCTTTGGCCACCCTCAAAGTAACATTTATTCTTACATAAGGTAACGAGCACCTTAAACTGAGAAGTTAAGGTATTTAGCATAATGTGGTAATTGTACGAACTAGTTTTAAAATTATTATTTTTTAATTCCCAAGTAGAAAGAAAGAGACTAGGTGCACAAAAAAAATTCTTACCCCCCTCCTTTTATATCGAAATAAACTCAAATTTTTTAAAGTGAAATTGTGTTGTCACCCAAAATCGTAAGGAGGGCCTAATGTTCACATAGTGAACATTCTTATAACCAATATGTACTTATTATGCAAGATTTCAAAAATATTAGTTTTAAGGGTTGTCTTGGTTAAGAGTTGAGGGTTGAGACGCACTTGAATTCCACATGGAAACTACATTTTGACAATATCTATAGTGCTTCATAATTCATCATGTCTTCTCCCATACTACCTTAGCCCCAAGACTCTTAATTGTCCAAGCAAACTTCAAATATCGCCTCATGCAAAAGAACTCTTTCAATTGCACACGGGTGTGATCACTTCATGAGTTTTTATTTATTTATTTAAGAAGCATTTGAGGTGATGAATCCCCAAACTAAAACTCTCACTTCAAGATTCCTAAAAAGTTGTCTACAATTTGCAAATCAATCAAAACCATTTGTCAACATCGCGGGTGGGCAAATGTTCCGGGCAACCTCGTCTTTGCACTTGAGATGAACTTTGTAAGGTTGTGGTGGTGACCTACTATGCCTGTGTCAAAAATATACCCAAAATTTATCCTTAGTACATGAAACACCGGACTCTTTAGCCAATGAAATTGGACTACCCTTGAAAAGTCATGCAAAGTCCAATTTCAAATTAAAAACCTTATGTCTAAAAATGAATGATAGTATCATGATTAATGGATGAAAATGAACTCCCCATTCATTATGAGCCCACCGTACGCCTCAACTCGACCTCAATTATTCAATTTTGTTGTTGGGTCAATACCCAATTTGTATGCATTTTGGACTTTCTATTTATAATCATATATGCTTATGTGATTACCATGCAGGGGGGGGGGGGGTGTACTCATTGATAGACCTAGAACTACATGCGTGCATGATCATGAAATTGATACTTCTAATATACAAGATTAGGGATCCCTTCCTAAAAATAATATACATATAAATATGTAGTTAGAAAATCCCGTCAAATACATACACAAGTGGAAAATAAATACATCATATACATCTCAAACATATGTATACGTCAAAAATAAAATGTGGAAAATATGGCTAAAATTCTCTTAGCAAGACATATTTATTTATCATTCATGAAATCATAGAACAGTCGTTCATCCATTGGATGCAATTAATACAATATAAGTTGTTATAGCTAATGCAATGACAGTTTCTAACTCTATCATCAAATCATTGGTCCACATTGACCCATTCTTATTTTGATACCAATATATAATCCCATTTCCATACTCGAAAGCCACTCCAAAAGGTCATCTGGTGGTCGATACTCAATCCAAGTATTTCCAATTTTGTGGTGCTTCCCATAGACCCTACCCAAATACCAAGTCTTGGGGGTCAATGTTTTAGCCGACATGTTTCCCCCCCCCCCCCCCTTTAGTCTTCACTCCTTCAACTATTGCTTGAGAAACAAACAATACAACACAATGACATCCCAATTTCAATGAGTAATAATTATCGTCGATGCCAGATAGTCAAGCTTTAGGAGCTCCACAAAAGAAAAAGAAAAAGAAAACCCCGCCTACGAACTCCACCCTCACTCCACATATGATTTAAGGTTCCATAGGGTGGTCTTTCCCCTTGTTGTCCCAAACCCTACATTTCAAGATGAACGTGGCTTAAAATATTGGATGAAATATTTTATTTGGACCTCTTGTAGATTACCTACTTCATTATAATTGATTATGGGCCTAAAGGTAGATATACAACTAGGATTATGTGAATTATACATCTAGTATATTTACAAAGCTAAAATTAAAAAATACACGTCATTTATGTATATTTTGTAACCCCTGGGCATAGTTAATACCCGTCATGTGCCCTGATATGGGTCCGTACATGCCACATTGAGTGTGTCCCATGTGCTACCATGTCATATTCAAAGAATATGAAAATTTCAAGAACTTGAATACAACTTAAACACGAAAACTTGTGTCAAAGTCCCAAGTGAAACTTTCAAATTGAATTTTGATCTATAATTTATAATAGATCGTGAAAACAAAGGTATGCATCCACCTTAAAAATGGCCACATCTAGACACTCACCTCTTTTAGTGGGGGGCCTCATCATTATTACCATGATAAAAGAGATCTAGTAAAATAATTGACCCCATAAGTTAGTGGTTGATTTCATCTCAAGTCGGCCCTCCTAGACTTATTCAACGTAATGATTTTAATTTTGGTGTCAAATAAACTTACAAACTATATTGTGGGTGATACTATTGATTACTTTTTCATTGTGGTAATAAAGATAGAAGCCCAACTCAAAGAGGTGGGTGTCTAGTCTTGGTCCATGGCCATAAAAAAGAGGGATTAGAACACAATTGTGACAACTTTGGTTCTCAATGTAACTACCACAATCCCAAGATGGTTTCTACAAATCTTTGTGGACTAATTTATTTATTTCCAATATTCCCTTTTCATAAATAGAATGTTGTCATACTCTCATTCAAATAAATTAAGACATATATAGGGAAAACTAATCTCCAAAAATTTGAACAAACCCCAAGATAAATTAAGAGATGTTAAAAATGAAACCAAAGTCCATGCTATCATAGATACTTGACGTCACTCCATTTGTCAAGCTCAAGAACATATGTGGCAAAAGTAAACTAATACGTTTGTGACACATCACCAAATTTGGCCAAAGGGTTATCAATTCTCTCCATGAATAGAATTGTTAGATAATTATACCATAAGAAAAAATGGTTATTTGGTGACCTCTCCTTTTTATAAAACATACCATTTCTAACTAAAATGATGCAAAATTCAACTAGAAACAATTACTATAAAAACATGACGATGTATCAAAATTTCAAGAACATATAAAATTCGTTGTTAATGGTTTTACATCTCTAGTAAATCCTTGATTTTCTAAATTATTTATAGGGTTAGCAATCTTTGGCCGCACATAATGTCCTAACCCTAGGCATGCTATTTATTGTTAATTGTCGGTGTAGTCCTAGTGTGCACATTAAAAACAAGATGGGACACATGGATCACATGAAGAATAGCTTGAAGTCTACTTGAACTATCGTGGCACACCATTTCACCCTCAAACTAAAACGAGCTTGTTGTGTACCTTGTAAGTTACAACATCTTATGTACAAGTGACATCACGAGGTTGACTCGGTTAACACCCCTTACTAATACTAGTAGGAAGATATACGGTGTCAATGATGATCTTTCTATAGACATTAAATGGCCCATATATAGATATAAAGGTTTGGTGGAAAAGTGTGGGAACATAAATTCAAAAGGGCATGTATATATTCAACATGATAATCCTACTAAGATGTGTTTTCTATATGAGGATTTTTGGATGTATAGTAGACTCGAGATTCTATTTTAGGCTACTTGAAGGGGATATTAATGCAAGGCTTAGTTGTTGATTACCAAAAGTAGGTGGAGACCAGAGCCCAACATTTTCCTTTCTAATTGCACCCATACCCAGACCATGCCCATCAGCAGCGACCTATGCCCACCCATGCCCACCCATAGCATGACATGTGCGCACCCATGCCCACACATAGCATGACATGTGCCCACCCATGCCCACCCATGCTATTCAAATTGCGCCCATGTATTCAAAAATTATGTAATGTGTATTGTGTAATTGTGCCCCACCCATGCCCACCCATGAACAATAATATCGCAGCCATGCCCACCCATGCCCACCCATGCCCACCCATGAACAATAATAGCTCAGCCATGCCCACCCATGCCCGCCCATGAACAATAATATTGCACCCATGCCCACCCAAAACCCATGGGCATGGGTGGGTATGGGCATGGGCATGGGCATGGGCGCCCAATGTTGGGCTCAGGTGGAGACCCATTAGAAGTATTTCCTAAACAAAGGGCAAGGTTGTACCGGCTTGTTGCAGTATGTATATATATATATAAAAAAAAATTAAGTTTACGTTATGTTAAAGTTGATGAGAATTGCAAATGTATAGGGTGAAGTACAACATGATTTGAGTTTTGAATTTCGACAAGTATGTGTATAAGAACCGCGATTTTAGTACATGTTACACAAACTATTACTTGTATGTCACTACTAGCATGTGAGTCCTAGGCAATTGTGTTGCATTGATGGAAGACCAATGCAAATTTGTTGTTATGGTAGAATTTATAGAATTTTCAGTGACATAGGACAAATTTCTAGGTACGCATGTTAGTTTTCCAAGACTCACATGCTTGTAGCATGTTTGCAAAAATTGTATTTTGTTTGGTGTTGGCCATTATTAAGAACACCTCCTACCAATCTTGCCAAAGTGATGCATGCCTAGTAAGAAAATATGGTCTTTGTAGGTAATTTTGTTGGATTGTCTTAATTGAATTTTCTCAAATACAAATGTGTATTGTACTTGAAGAAACCACTAACACCACCACAATGCAAGATCATCACTACTTATGACACCTCAAATCATAGACTTGCCCTAGAAACTGGATGGTGGCTAACTATCCTTATCTCTAGAGATAATAGCTATGCCACTTTCTCCTCTTATAGTGAAGTTGAAAATGAGGCAAACTTTGTGTTGGGGTGTCTCCTATTTAATCATTGTTTGAGGATGTAGTATTAGGGACTCTCAAGTCTTGCTTTCAATTGGATTATCAAGTAGATACTAGCTTCTATCTCATGGATGCTAATGCAGTTTGCCACTCTAAGGAATTAGTTGGTTTGACTTGATCCGCGGTTAATCCCGTTCTACTTTTAGTCTCATAGACCTCTTGGCTTCTAGTAAGAATTTGTATTTAAACCAATTGACCATGTTCTCATCTTATATAATACCTAGTGGTTGGAGTCCAACTCTAAGGCTCCATGTTATGGTTACCCTAAGGCTCATCAAATTAGGCGTAAATTATTGTTTTCTCCATCTCTTGTATACAATAATGCCCTCTCTCCATCATCATAGAGCTCACCACCAGGAGGTCTGAGTAAATACACTAAATAGTCCTTGTATTGTGAGCCACAATAATATTCTAGAGCCAGGGTCCTAAACCCATGTTAATTCCACCTTCACTAAAAAAACTAGTGTGGCCAACGGTAATTATTTCCACGCACCCACTAATAAAACTACTTCGTGAATTTTGTAAGAAGGACGGTCTCCATAAATGCTTGTTTTTTCTTGCCGAGTTGGCGTTTACACCACTAACTTACCACCAATAAGTGTATCAACAATAATTGTCATTAGTGTGGCCTCCAAAGTCATAATATTTTGTCCCCATATTTCATATGTGTTTCATATAGTATATTGGACTCACCACGAAACACGTTCCTATGTGAAGTTAAGTTGTAGGTTAGAAAATTAGGGACAATTGCTAGAGGCTTTTAGTTGTGAGCTCGAACGTAACAACACGCTTTCTTAATGACACCTTCTGCCACTAAATGCATGCCTGTCATGACGACGTCATTAGAATGTTGGCCAACGTCACTATGATATCTTCTATTTCTGGAAGGAAAAAAATGAACATAAAGGACACACATCCCGTTTTTATCTTTTACCATCATGAAAGAGGGAAAAGATAAAGAAAAGTAACGTGGCTAGCTTTAGCTTTTAACAACATGAAGGGACTTTTGTATTGTGAAAGTGTAAGGACGCCGTTTGTAGGCAGTAGTTGTCTTGGTCATGCAATCATGTGAGAATATATAGAATATAAACCGATCCATCTTATGCATACGTCACCACCCTAGTTCAAATGAGTTTGTGTGGCAAGCGGGTACTAGTTGAATGGTTAAAGAATATGCTAGTAAGAAGTTTCCTTGGCAAATTTTTTTCTTCATCCTAAAGATATAGGTGGTAGATTCATAACATTACGCAAGCTCCTTGGTTGCGTTCCATGGGACCAGGTATCGAGCAAGTATAATTCTTCTTTAATTTCAAGATTCTCCATTTATTGGGAGCAATCAGGCTGTGTATGATAGAGTTTTCAACAAGCAACTATAATTTATAAGAGTTTTTTGATCGAAACCTTGTTCTTTGGAAACTTTTTTTCAAAAAAAATCCATCATATACTTGCTAAGGTGATGTTATTGAGGAGGTGTGATCGTTTCTAGTCTTTTATATTTGAGTGAGGATCAATGACCTCAAACGTCAACAAAGGTGACATGTTGTGAAACAATATTCTTGTTGGACACAATGATACATTATGAAGTAGTTGAAGTTGCAACTATCCCTTCGCAACATTCTTCAGCTGGGGGGTTTAGGTTAGTGGGATCATCACTTACCCCTCTAGACTTGAGAGTAAATACCATAATGTGCACATATTTTCTCTTATTTCAATTTGAATTTGAGATGGGGGAGGGGAGCCTTGACATGTTAAGCATCTGCCATATGGATGTGTTCTTCATCCAAGGCAAGGTAGTTCGTTGACCACCATGACATAAAGAAAATAAACTCAATCATGATTGGGAGTCGATTCCTTCACTAGCCTCTTGATCATTTCTTTGTTGTATGACATTGGTGGGTCATGGAGTACCTCCCAATTTGACAAGCAACCATAGGGAGGTTGCTGAAGAATGTTATGAGTTGTTAAATAGGTCATTTACATTGGTTAAATAGTAGTCTCTAGGACTCAATGTTTTACATTTGGTTATAATTTACTGCCAAAGGACTTTGGTGGAAAGATGTGAGATTAGCCATTCTATATGGATAAGGTCGTGATGGTAGGCCAAGAAGGAAACCCTCTGTGCATATAGTTGAGGTCAATTAAGCTATTTTGTCTTTGTTAGGAACAACTAGTGTTGTCTTAGATTGAGCACATCCTGTGGCCTTAGATGATTTGATCTTATGCTCATGGGGCTATGACCAATGTCAACCCCCAGAGTGCTCCACCACTTCGCGGGGTCACTTTTAGTTAGGATTTTATTGATACAAATGGGGGAAAAATTAGTTTATGTAGTATTTAGCCTCAAGAGGGTGGCATTTTCAGACGGCACTTCAAACCTCCTCCTTGACTATTTGAATTTAAAGATATCTTGGGAGAGACCCTTTTGCAAGAAATCGATGGACAACGATAATTCTTGTTATCAATATGGGTTTATGGATGAGCGGAGTATGGGCCTGACATTCAAAGGCCTGATCAAATAATGCTAGGAGACCTATTTTGCGGTTTGATGGACAAGAAAATGTGGTTGTGTAGTGGTATGTATTAGAAAGTTATATTAGAAGGTTGCAAAAACATGTCGCCATTACCATGGATATTGGTGAGAGGATGACCACTTTTGCAACCCAAAACTTAGTTCTTAAAGGGAAAAAGTTGCCTACCTTCTTGAGCTTTGTGTTGCTCAAGGGAGGAGCCGTCAATCGAATGTTCTTAAGGGATTCAATGTTGTCATCATGAACAACAAGGATTGTTTTACGTTTGCCATTGGGTGACAACAAAATCTACCTTTCTCCTAGATATTGATGAAGTTGCCTAGTGGATGGGAACTATGATGGGAAAGGTGTGGGGGAGAAGTGAACTAGACATGTAACTTAGCTTGGTTGTTGTTGTGATGTTTCCCACCACGACTAATGACCAATGAGACTATGTCACAAAATATTGAAAAATCCGGTAAATTATTGTCGAGCTTTTCATACAAAGGGAAAAGCGGGCGCACCGTGGCCCAACCATTGAGGAGCATCACGAAGTTGCATAAGTGCACAAAAGGGGAAGGGTGGCTTGGAATGTTGTGCAAATTCTTTTTTGTTGCAAATCCGGTTGCAAGCTTGTGTGTTGCTCTCATCTTTCAACTTTACCGAAAGGTAGAAAAGGGTCATGGCACGCATGCACACATCAAGGCACTACTAGCATGCATCTCCAAACACATCTAATTGATGACATGTGCTACCATGAGTGCGCTTTTTTGATCGGCTAAAGTAGGGCGTCAAATGTTGTTGCCGTATTGGATTTAGATAATCAATTATATTGTCCCTCCCTTGGAACCCAACTCTCGGTTTCATAGGCACCTTCGGCCCATCACTTTGCTCCTCAAGTGAATGCGTGGATGATAGCTTTTGAAGTGTGTTTTCAAGACTATCTCGTTCATCCGTCTACCACTAATATCTACGTACATTATCTTGGAGGGTGCGCCCTTCACCAAAAGCATCATGTTTGTGCCGCCTCTTCATTTTAATATTCTACATACATTTGTTTGGTGGACAAAAACAAATGTTTAGATTTAAAGTGATACATTGTTTAGAGGGATGTCCACTACAAGCATACAAGACCTAGGCAACTCACCTTGTGTCGGTGAATATTTTTTGCACATCTACTAATGGGGTAGATTTTCATAGTTTCTAGTGATGCAAGACTATTTTCACCGATGCGAGATGAGTGTCCTGAGTCTCAGTCATGCTTGTATGGTCCAACAAAGGGAATTAATGGACATTCAAGATGAAACATCTAAATTGTATTGGAAGATGATCCAAAACTATCACAAGAACTTGATGTTACGAAGTGGTGAACACTTTCTCATATTTCCATTGACGGAACTAAAGGTGGAGATGGCTTATGTCCTTTGTGATGAACTCCGAAATGCTCAACCAATAAAGTTCAAACACGGTTTTGGGGCATGTCTAATGCATTTCAAAATTTGACAAGAGCGTTAAACTAGACATGTTCTTCACATTTGTAGTAGTTGTGACAAAATAGGTGGAGGTTAAGGGACTAAAAGAGTGAGATAAAGTTAAATGAGGAACTACATTGCTCGCCTACACATGGGTTGGGACGGCAAATACCAAGAGTTTGCAAGGCAATAAATATCACCCGTCTTCGAATCATGCTCGAGTGGCCAAATCAATCAATATATTTTTATTGACTATCAAACGTTTATAAAAATATATGATGGAAAACAACGATGATGTTGCTAGTTTCAAATGTATGGATGTAGTCTAAAATTCATTGCGTACATCTTTCTTTTGTATGTTCATTCCAAAGCAAGCAGTTCAATGAAATAACAAATTTTAATACATCTTTGATTTGACTTGGAGCCCCAACACTTTTAAATGGTTGTTCTACCCCTAAGTTCTTTCATTGAATTCATATAGGGCAAAATCACAAAACATGATATCATACTGATGTTATGAAAATTATTCCTCAAAGCAAACATGTAGGGGACAACTTTTCATTGCCCCAGATGGTATATGTCCTTATTTAAATAAACATCTCATAAAAGGTCTCAATATCCAAACATAAAATCAAATGAATATTTGAAAATGCAAAATCTAAAATCTAAACACATATAGAAACATCATATGAATTTTTTTTTGACTATGTAAATCAAATATTGTCATCAATGATGGGATGGAGCATCACAAAACCTTTACTCAGTATGCACAAAATGTGCAAGATTTGAGGGTGTTGGTTTTGAGATGGGTAATGGTCTTAAGATGCTTTGCCTTTGATGCTTTTTCAATGAACAACTAACATCCTTGGCTCTTAGTGCAAAGAGGAAAAATGAAAAGTCGCAACTCTACATTATGTGCATGGAGTTCCTTAAATTTGGAAGCAAATTTGACGTTGTGGGCCACTAACATGTGTCCATGAATCCCGAGAGATCTAATGGTTGCATACACATAAGCCAATTGAGTTTTTGGAATAACATGCTCATTTTCAGGACTATAGGTGATCACCGACCATTTAAAGAGGATCTATTGATTATACCTTCAAAAATATAAAGAAATCAACATGGTTTACAATCTAATCTCATTAATATGGCATTCGTTTATATGACACCCTCGATATTACGACACGTTTTTAGTTCAAAACGCCCTCTTTTATACGACTACCACACTCGACAATACGACATTTAAAATCTCCGTTTTGTCATATTGAAGAGGTAGTTGCTGCTGAAATTCCTTTCATCTATGTTATATATATCTAAAATACATTATCCATTTTCATTTGGGAACTTGACTACTTGGGAACTTCACTCATCATTGGGAAGTTAATGAGAATTAGGGTTACTAGTGTAGATTGGGCATGATTAGGGTTAAAGTGGGCTCCTGCCTAGTATGTTGTATCATACACGGGTGATATAATATTACAAGTAAATTTTAGTGATGTTAAACGTCATGCATCATTATTGTCTAGCTTTTTATTAGAGAAACCTTCATATTTTGGTGTTAATGAAATTACTAGTTTCCAAAAGTTAGTAGGGAATTTAGATAAGATGACAATTTCTAACTTGGATAAGCAATACCATAGATCTTTGGACTCCTATTTCAAGAGTTCTTGAGAATATTTGTATTTGTTTGGAGTTATAAATTATTATTTCATACCATCTATATTGCTTAAACTCATTGTATATATTTTTAAGCTCATATTACTTATGTTTTAGTAATGCCTCAACAATACAACAACTTTATCCCATTTACGTATTAATGCGAAGACGACACCTCGATAATACAACTGTTTTATGTTTCCCAAACATGTCATGCTAAAGAGGGAGAACAGTACTAACCAAATGGACTTGGAAAGTTTTGGATCTATGTAGACCGGATTTGCCCAATTTCTCCCCGTATAAGGTGCCTAAATCTAACATAGCAATAATCCGGACACATGTAATTTAATGGTATGTCGTTATGTGGGGATCTAAGAATGGACACCAAAAGATACATGTTTTAAAGAGGTTGGATTGCGCCCTCAATATATGCTAACCATTCTAGATTCAACAGTCCACATGATTGGGGAACCTATATGACCATTTAACGAGCACGAGAACCTTCATTTGGATCATGCATAAGATATTCATGAGTTCCGAAAATTATGAGGCAATTGGCTACGACCATGATGTGGATTTGCTAATCATCTCACACTACTTAGCCCTTAACTTCCCGAGAGGCCAGTTTGTGGCTTATGAATGACTCTTTTGAAGGCAAATTTGTGCAAAAGGAAGTTGCAAGGAAGGTCCCATTAGGCATCAGTGTTTTGTTTTGTTTTGCTTTTTGCTTTTTGTTTTTTGCTTTTTTTCCCACAAATTGAAAATTCAATTGCAAGAAAGAACCCAAAATACAACCAACTCGGGCAAGCCATTGCAACTGAAGAGGAATCAAGAAATAATGCCCATCTACGGTTTATCCATCCAAGTGGCAACTAAGTTACTCCGGTCACAATAAGGTTTTTGAACCCCCCAAGTTGAATCAAATTCTTTAAGGACATCCTGGTAGGCCACATCCGGGGCCTTTTCCAAATCCCTAAGAGTTTGTTTTCACTCAATCCTACCATAATCCTACAAGGCATCCCGAATGCCTTGATGTGTTTTCTCAATGGGCCACTGTAGATTGTTAAAAACTAGATCATTTCATTGACGCTAGATAATCAACGGAAGACCGCTTCTACAAAAATCCAGATGTGCCTAAACCGTTTAAGTGTATTGCATAGAGGTTGATCAAACATACATTGCATCATAGAGAAGGACTTCTGCGGGCCAAGATTCTTGTTTTTGGCAAAGTTGCCAAATGATGTTGGCAACGTATCACCGCCCGTGTTGAGCCAGTGGACAGTTATAGAACCTATGTTCCACTCATTCCACTGATTGGGGGCCATGATGAGGGCAACTTTTGTCAATCTCAATCGAGATATTACCGCGCCATTCTTTAACCACAACTGCCTTGTGAATAACCGACCAGAGGAAAGCTGCCTCTATTTTTGTGCTTTATCTTTATGCCAGATGATGTTCCACTTGGGGGAGGTGGAAGGAGGGATTTCATTATGCCATTTGTGCAGAATTAGGCATCAGTGTGTTCTCTCATGAATTTATCTTGGCAATGGCGTTGATCCCATTCCAATATGAGAAGATGGTAGCTCACAATAAAATTTTAAAGTCTAGAATGAACTAAGTTTTCCCTTTGTTGATACATCACTATATATGATAACTCCATACACTCTTGGTTGAAAACTGTCAATTTTCTATGGACTCTTTTTCTTACCTCAAATTGTATATTTCTTCTTGATATAATCTTGAAAGTTTGGACTGTAATTTTATTGCATATATTTATCGAAATTTCTTGAAGTTGGATGATTCTAGATTGAAAATAAACAATTTATGAAAATGACTAAATATTGCTACCGTATGAATGTGATCTTAAAATCATTAGTAACAACTTTTCTTTCTGGTCCAATAAAAATTGAACCCTAGGAAGCTTACTTCTAAGACGATCTAATGAAAACACAATACGCTCTAGGAAGTCAAGGGTAAACTATAGGTCTCATACCCTACGAGGAGAAGTGGGTGTAGAGAGGAAAGTATCTAAAAAACAATCGTCTACCTTATGACAAGTATCTTGATCACAAAGGGAGCTAATGAGGATGCCCGGTTTGTTCGTGCACAAGTTCTAGTGTGCACTTTGAGTGGTCTAGATCTCTACTAGAATAATAACGCACGGCCAAATTGCCATGGCCCATATTGGGTCACTGCATCAACACTACTAGGATGATGGGATTAAATACACACTTGCATTTGACACAATGGTCCTTTGTATCGGAGCAACCATTTGTCAAATGGTCACTTTTACACCAAAGGACCATTGAGTCAATTGCAAGTGTGTATTTAAACCCACTGTCCTAGTTACGAATAGACTTGCCCACTCATGCACATATATGGTCACTTTGTAAGCTCCTTGTCATTTGGCCCCAGAATCATGGTAGATCCTTAGACCCTAAGATGGGAATGAAAACTAAAAGCCTTAGATGGACTTTCATGCATGTCACATAGCTTGAAAAATTTGCAAAAATTATATAGATCTAGTAATTGCTAAAGAATCTCCAGTGCCCCCCCCCCTTCTAAAAAAATGTAAAAAAAACATCTCATATGCGACTTGCAAAATTCGCAAAGTATTTTAAGAAACGAACCTTTTAGGCAAGTTAAATAAATTTAATAAGTTCCAAAAAAATCCATAGATTTGAAAACATATATAGAGTGTAAAAATTTATTTTCAGAAATTTAATAAATCCCGTATACAACCTAAAGGATTTTCCAAAGTCAGTTCTGTTAAAATGAGCATTTTAGGCAAGTTCAATAACTTGAAATAATTCCAAAGAAATTTCATAGATCTAGAAATCTTTAAAGAGTCTACCTAATTATTTTTAATGATATAAAATAATAAATTCATATGCAACTTACAAATATTTGCAAAGTATACAATAACTCTATGTAGTAATTGGGCAATAACCAGGTGAGTAACTCCTTCACCCAACAATTATATTCCATGCAAGGTATGTGCACATGTGATGCGAGTGGACGTGGAGGGCTAAGGGCTTGCTTTGAGATCCATAGGGTCCTAGGTTCACTATAGGTTCTTTTTTTTTGAGATAGAAGGCCGATAGGCCAACGCCAAAGCACAGGAGACAGTTGACCACCTGGCAAGTTTTCTGTCAAGTAGAGAGGATATTTCACAGCCGGGATTTGAACCGCCAACCTCTTCCTTGAGATTTGGGTATCTCTCCACCATCATCCGGTAGTTTAAGGTCATCTCGGACCCACTATAGGTTCTTGGAAATGCCATATTGTTGGGCCCTACCTATCGGTAGATTTGAGTACTTACTATGTATGTAAATATTAAAATTTATCAATTTCAAATTTTGCTGTCAAATACTCACATCCTACTGCTATCAAAAAATCTATAACTTCATTATAGATACCCAAATATATCAAAATACAATCATATATACACACACACTAGTCCAACACTAGTTTTAGGTCCTTGGATGACAAGCTAAGGCACATTTGTGTTTGGTGCAGTGTTGATATTCTGTAGCACAAGCACTTTGTGGACTAAATCCCTAAACCCATAACCCATGCACTTGGCAAGCAATTTGCTGCCTAATACCCTACACTACACTAAATAGGACATTTAGTGTTTGATACACAAAATTCAAACGCATACACTATATATCAATAACCCTATGAAAGTAAGTAACATTAATTATAAACTCAAACACTAAATACCACCTATGATAACATGTGGAAGTTACATGTTTGAATTTAATGTTAGTAAGGATATGAAAAAAGGGGATATAATAAGGGAGGTAGCAATAGGGAAGGTAGGGACACATTTATGTCTAACAATTATTATCAAGGAATCAAAAATTAAGGTTGAGCAGGGTAGGGTGGTGACAACACTAAATATAATCAAACACTAAATATCCTATTTAGTGTAGTGTCTAGGGAGATTTTTGAGTGCAACTGGTTTAGATCTGAGTGTTTCCAAGTCCAACTGGTTACATGTTGTGGTCTTTTGGTTTTTCTTCATCAATTTGAGGTATATTCCACATATTCCTCCAAAAATATTTGGTACATTTCCCAAAGTCTTGAACTTCAACCGGTTATTCCTCAAACCCAACCAGTTCATCTGTAACTAGTGGCCGCTTCTCCCCATTCAATGCCCTGCATCTTGACGAGGGTATGTAGAAGAACTACACTAAATTATGATATTTAGTGTCACCAATTCTACTTGTCTTGCTCAATACTAATGTATACCGTGGTGTAGTGTCACCAACACTACATTTTAACCCAACATTGTTTGTCATTCCTTGTAATTTTTTGGGGGACTTTCGATTTACTTGTGTTGCAGTTACTATCACTTACCAAACTTCAGTCCAAATTTCGGTCATCCACGACAATATTTCATCACAGCTGGATGAGAGTCAAGGGTCCTCACCATTACAAGGTCACGGCTCTTGGCTCATGTGTGAAGTGGCCCCTAAGTTGGGTGACGTGGGTGTTTCAATATTCTCCAGCTTCTACCGATTAAAGTTCACACAATGGTGTTGCAGCAACACATCTATGATGCAACAACATCAAGAATCAGATTGAAAATTGGACCTCCCATGAATCAGTTATGGTTATTGGAAGTGCATGTTTGTTGATTCCTTTCCTGAATACATAGGTCCTCGCAATTGCTTTCACTGTTTATTTGTGAAGTAGTTAATCATATTCGAAGACAGAGTCCAATCTGTTTGAAACGTGCGTCTTTATGGTGTTTGTTCTTGGATCCTCACCTCATCACACACCAATCAAATAAGAAAAGTAATTGAATAACCCCTGGATACTTAGCTTTACTGACCCTAATCTGTTTAGTAATTTATCCAAGAACGTGATACGGCCCTTATCGATCGAAGTAGGTCATCTGACCAAATCAGTTCCTCAATGGATAATTATGAAGAATAGTCATCTCAATTAAATGCTCTGGTAGCATGAAACAATGGGATGGCGGTGCGCAATGCAGCTCGGATTTTGAAATCCGTCTCAGAATTGGTGTTCCAAGGAGGGCATACTAGTTTACGTGTTCTGGATCAATGAGTAAATTCGATTGGTGGTTTATTGTTATCGTCTGTGGGAACTATGAGTTGATGGAAGTAGGGAAGCATGTGACTCAAGGCAAATGTGTGTTCAGTGCACTGCTGATCTCTGTCGCACGAGCTTTTTGCGTTCTAAAACCCTAAAACGGGACACACACAGGGAGATGGTGGGAAATTGATAACCCAATACTAGAAGAACTACAGGCAGTGAAGCAGGCAATCTCTGAAGAAACTCCAGGTTCCACTGACTCTCATTTATACAAGGATATTACATATTGCATCCTTCATCCTACTATTTCTGTCCTTCTCTGGAAAACCGTATGCAATTGTTTTCTCGCTGTTAGCACACAAAAATAGATGATGGTGTGTATACAGCTTAGAGCTTATGTCTCAGAATTGATGTTCAAAGGAGGGCAGACTATTTTATGCATTCTGGATCAATGAGTATTTCGATTTGTGGTTTATCATACCTATGTCCAGGAGTGACAGTTTAGAGCAGATTGTGAGTTAAACACAATTTGAAATTTGTGGTCAATGTACTGCTGCTGTCTGTCACCGGTGATTTCTGCAGTCTAAAACCCTAAACCCTTGCACTTGGTCAGCATTTCGCAGCCTAAAACCTGACACAAACATGGAGATGGCGATACATTGATAATTCCATACCAAGGTTGTAATCTGTTCATGAAGGTTACCCATGTCAGGGCTTATCAAAACATAACTGTTTTCTTATTTGTCTAACTTAATACCCAAATTTTTTGCACTTGGTGAGCAGTTTACAGCCCTAAACCCTAACCCTCACATAAATTGGGAGATGGTGATAAATTGATCATATATTACTAGAAGAACTACATGTACTGAATTAGCAGGCAATCGACCAAGAAACTCCAAGTTCTACCCACCCTAATTTGTACATAAATCTGTCCAAGAACATTACATCCTTCTCCAAGTAGGTCACCCCATGTCAGGGCTAATCATGCAGATTTTTTTTCTTAATTATACATGCTGTTACCACAAAATGATGCAATGATGGTGTGCATACAACTCAGATTTTGTACTCCGTCTCATAATTGACATTCAAAGGAAGGCAGACTACTTTATGCATTCTGGATCAAGAAAGTATTTTGGTTGGTGATTTAGGGTACTTTTAGAACTGCTATTGGCATCAGTTTTCTAGGAAATTACATATAGAGGATGTCATTCAACCGTTATTTTCAGATGCTTTTAAGACATCTCTCACAAATAGCTGTATGCATGATGTGCTCTGACTTATTTATTGCAAGTGTTGTCTCTAGCATCTGGTCATAGAAAACTTCATCAGAACCCTCTAAATCGATACTTCAATACTGATTTCACATCGGTTCAATCACATCAAACTACAACATAGGATGAATGCCTTCCAAAATTAGGGTGGCAATATTTAATCTGTAAACCCGGCTTCCACATCCACATAGCTCCATTGTGAGATTTTGAGGGTCCCAAATTGTTCTGGATTGGGTTGCTGCTTCTCAAAAAAATTCACTTGAGTGTTCTGGATGGCCCCTTTCTTATACTGTATAGCATGAAAACTAAGTACTGAGAACTTGTGAGTCATTTTGGGACCAAATGAGGGGATTCGTAGTGATTAATTCTGCTTCTTTATTGCTAGCCAAATATTACAGTTTAGCTTACTGCGGTTTTAAGTAGGTAAAGGGGAAAAGAAGTCTACGAACAGCTTCGATTTTCTCGAAGTTTTTAGCAAGTGATGCTTGATGCCCAAATCTCATCATGTCCTCTAAGTAATATAATTCCAGTTTGCAGAGAAAGGAAATTAAGTTATTCCACAAGAATCAGCTGGAAGTTGGATGATTCCAATATGTGGCTGGCGCTTCCTGAAGGAAGCTGCAATAGATGCTGGAGGCATCCTGGAGCCAAAACTCAAAATTTCCTGCTGCAACTGGTTTGCAAAGAATTATTTCGGACAGGAAAGAATATGTTGCCTGTGAACTTTCACAAACATTCCTATTTTGGTGGACGACCATTTTGGGCTTACGTATCAGCTTCACAGTCTGAGAAATTACATCGTAATGGGTTGGAGCATATTTTCCTGACTTGTGCTGGAAGCTGTATAACTCTCTACTTTCTCAAGCTGCGGTCATGTTGCACAGGTATGAAGGATTCAAGTATTTAACCATTTTAGTACATGGGTCTTAAATGGTTAACTTTTCCAACTAGCTACTTCTCCATTGATGTGAAACACGCGATTAGAAGACGATGGTCAGCAAATCCAAATTGAAGGCATAGCCACTTTCCTAGTGATTTTTAAGCTCGTATGAAGATTTCTTGCGCTCATGAAATGGTCATGTAGATCCCCCCCAATTCATGTGGACTGTTGTGTCTTGAATGATTATCATATTTTGAGCATGCAGTCCAATTTCTTGTAAGCACGTCGTTTTGGTGTGCATTCTTGGAGCCACACCAAACTACATACCACTCAAATATAGGTGTAGTTATAAGAAAAGTAACCAAATAAGGGTTGTCTACCTTAGTTGCAATCAAGGGTGATGCTGCAAGAACGAGTGTCTCTGAATATATTATTTCTGGCATGCAATTGTGTAAAACAATGTGTTCTTGAAAAACAAGTTAATGTGTGAGGATGATTTTCAAGGCTGAAGTACTCTCAGTACGCCCCCGAATTCAACTGCTCACTCTGAACTGTGAATGAGCACGTCTATCTTGGCTGTAGAATATCATCTCTTGGAAGAAGGTAGTTGAGTTGGAAAATGCTGGTGTTGTCAAGTGTTTTACTTCAGAAACTTCGTGATCTTCGACCAATTCACTGTAAGAAATCTTGTCCATTCCAACTGCATTTTGACTCTTCAGCAAGAAATGTAGAAACTACCAATTTCGTTGCCAACCTGAGGCTTTTGATTGTAATATTTGCACGGTTGCCAACCATATCAGTGTACGAATACATTTCTTTTCGCCAAGAGTTGCAATGGGTGGCTGAAATGGGGAAGATATCTTTCAGTTCAAACTCCATGGAGATCACACTTTGCAGGAAAGATCACAGAGAATATGACTACTTTTTTTACTCAACAATGGCTTCAATTCATGCCTTTATCTAGACTTGGAATGGATCAAGTATACAACCTGGACTCTTGAGGTGATCTGTAACTGAATCCACAATGCTATTATTCCAATCAAAGCTTGAAATTTTTGGAGAGAATCAGTATAGTGACACTCTTTTTGGTTTTGTTTTAATTCGATTCAAGTTCCATGTTTTCTGTCACTTCCTGCTCTGCATAATATACTTAATTAGTCCATGTGGTTCTGTTCAATTGTTTCTTGAATCACCTCATACTTGTCTTACACTTTAGACGCTTCACAATCTAATGAGGATTTCGCATTTTTTTGATCCCGAGAAGGGGTATGGGTCTTTGATGGTATTTGTGTTTTTGATACCATGCAAGAATGTTCATACCCAATATCAATATGGTTGAGAATGTTATCAATACAAATAGTAACTCGGGTGTATAAAGAGTCTCTCACCCTGACATATTCATCAAGTATCATTTATATGATTGGTATGGCAATTTTGAAGTCCACATGTAGGTTCTTTGATACCATTATGGGTGTTGATTATTGATACCCCTGCATACACCCACACATTAGTCCAACATTGGCTTACACCTAACACTTTGGTTTACCATTTGGAGTTGCACGTTGCTATAACTTTACACTAAGACTATCATTTTTTTACCAAGTAAGTTATAGTGTGTTCTTTGATGTGTATACTGTCCATTTATGTTTGAGTTTGTATACATAGTAACTTAGATACTTTGAGTTGGCCTATAAAGTGTTCTCTTATTGTAGTGGATTTCCCAAGATTTTGAATTCTAACTAAGGGCTTGAAAGGATTTGCTTGTTAGCTCCACTAAATATACCAATTAGTGAGGGTGGTACTAATTCAAGTCGCACGCCCAATCTAGCCAAATCTTAAAGTTACTAAGCATTGAAATTGCTACTAAGTGACACTAAATTCATGATTACGGTAAATTCTATGCTCATTAACCATAAATTTCAAGAAAATTAGTGCGTGCTTGTGATTAGTGCATGCCACATGTTTGTTAGTGAATAGTGCCAAGTGCTAATACTTTCATGACAAGTGTTGGTACTTTAAGTGAATAGTGTTTAGTGCCAAAATGAACAATGCTTCCTAGATCTTTTGGTGACATTAATTCATAGCGTAAAGGAATTTAATAAGATCTTCACTAATTTCCCACACTCAGTAATTGGTACATCTAGTGTAACATGCATATTAGTTAGTCTAACCAATGTGTTTCCTAACAATACGTTAATTGGGACCACACTTGAGTTTCTACGTAACTGACTTGATAACAAACTATTTGGAGGTATAATTTTCTTCTGGGATCTGAGGGTCCAAGATGACCCTACTGGATGATAGTAAAGAGGTACTCATTTCGGAATGGAGTGGTTGGCGGTTCGATTCCCGTTGTGAAATCTTCTCTCTACTTGATGAAAAAAACTAGCTAAGTAGGTGGGAAGCCAAGTGCCCACCCACTACAAGGTAGTTAGTAAACCCCACCATGCACCAAGAAGATCCTTGAGCAGGATAGGACCAATAGGCTCAAATTCACGTCGGATTGCATGTTGTTGGTTATTTATTTATTTATGGGTTTTGAGCAGAGAATTTGGTTTTTGGACAATTTTTTTCTCCAGCTTGTTTTTATTTTATTTTATTTTAAAAGGTTCTCCTTCTTCATTCCCCTCCCCTTGCCCAATGATGATTTCCTCCTAGAAGCACAAGTTCCATTGATAAAAATAGGTACCCATGTTCAAATTTCACTTCTAAAAAAATTGAGGGCAATTTTTTTTGGGAAGTTTTATATAACTTGGACCCTACAGTGCACTAAATAGAATTTGAATTGATTAACTTGTTCATAATTCATACAAAAAATACCCCCGTCAAATCATAATTGACTAAGATTTGACACATAAGCAAGAAATTGTATACTTTAAAATAATATTTATTCGTAAATGTGTTAGTATGATTTCATTTTTCATTCAAACAAATATTCAAATCTATGTCATTCATACATAGTTACATCAATTCTCATGTATGATTGTATCATAAATCTACGTGTACTTACTTATAACATCTAGAGGTTACTTTGAAACTTAAAATTGGTTACATGGAGTTCACATAGTTAGTCAAAGACGTGATGAAGGAGCATTTAAGTAACAAAATATGAAGGATTTTTTTGATTGTTCTTAAAATGAACTTCATATTGTAGTAAATTAGGCATGAAGTAATTTATATGTTGGTGTGGAATGATAATAGTCTTAAAAGTTACCTTACAATGATGAGGACTCAAATAATGAATTTTATGAAGTTGAAATATTGATAGGGCTAAGCACAAAGTGAATGATGTTATTAGATGATTAACGTAATCAAAAAATAGATTAAGTTGGCACAACATGAAATAATTGGTTCAAGGGGGTGCCCTTCATATCTAAAGGCTACCACATTTAGGGTTTGAGGCAAAGTTTGAGGCATGTCTTGACTAAGTATTATGAAAGCTATCTATATATTGGGTGCAAGTTTCCTCGACATTGCATGATTCCACCTGAGCGGCAAGTTTATGTGTTTATGAAGATCACCTAGGTTCATTTAATTTAAATATGTATTTTTGAACCTAAATCTAATATATTTGTGGATTACGTGTAACTACAATTTCACCTCGGGCTTGGTAAATAAGGGGAGTGCAAACTTCACCTCATAAACATGCCTATTTTTCTGTTTTTTTCTTCTTTAGAGTGTATTTCACATATTTTTTATTTTTGCATTATGTTCTAGTTGCTAATATTTTTTCACATCTCAAACATCATATAGGCAATTATCACATTAGACGTAATAACAATTCTCTTGACTACATTATTGAACATAAGACTTTGAGTTGTGATGGATTACTTTCTTTTCCAAATTTCACAAAGAAATAAAGCTTTATATGGACATAGGTCTAGGGGTGGAACGAACAAGCACTTCATTCACGTCGATCCCTACCCGGGGATCGAAGTTTCTTCTCTTTACACTTGTTCCATGTTTTTCATATCCTCCCAATTATTCAGTTTTTTAACATTGTATGTCTTATTTCATATATGTTTTTTAAATATCTAGAAAGAAAGACACGCTCAGCTTGACCACTACAATCTAAAAACTTTGACCTTTAGTATCATTCATGTAAATTCTTTTCTCACATATCACTTTCTCAAATATGGTTATTTGAATTATTTTTCATTTTTTAACTATTTCTTTAGTTTTTATGACATTCATTCTCAATATTTTGTAAATTTGACAAATTAGTTTGAAGAAACCGATATGAAGAGCTTTGGAGAAGAAAACTTTTGAAGAAGGTAGAAGCTCCTTGCCCATCAAGCATGTCAAGTAGGTGGGTGGATAATTATAAACTTAGTTAGTAAACCGACCTAGAGACATGAGTTAACTAACAAGCCGTTGAAACTCTTGAAGCTCCTTAAGGTTAATAACTCAGTTACCTAACCATTTACAATGCAAACCCAAGTTTCTTCAACAAGCATGTTAGCTAAGCATAAAGTGCTCGCCAACTACACTAAATATTGTATTTATTGTCATATGGTATTGTATGTCACTATGATAAATTTTTAAATGACACTTCTTATGAACACTTGTTTACACATACTATCATCCCAACTTACTTTTTAGTATTCATAAAAAAAAACATTTAAGACCTTACCTTTATGTGACACTACACGGATTGTTTACAATTAGTAATGAGCAAGACACATAGAATTGGTGACACTAAATACAATATTTAGTGTAGCAAGTGTGGTCAGGCTTTAACCATGCTACCAAATACGAGATTTGACTTATTGCTTAGACAATTACAACGACATCTTGCCACCATTGCATTTAAAATTGTATGTAGTTTGGATGACCATTTTAAAGGTACTATAATTTTTTTAAATTTATGGGTGATGCATATTGTTACAAATACATTACATTGAAATTCCACCTTGGGGGCTGCACGTTTCATCGCACGTGTGAGTATACGTGAGTGCACAAAAGGGGTATTAATTTGAACTTGTCCGTTCTACATATACATATGCTACAGAGATTATAACTCCTACATGTACATGTATGCTAGGGTCACTTATTGAAGCTCGTTTATTTGGAAGTATGGAGGAGGATGCGGAGTGTGATAAAGATCACACATTGATTGATGATTCTAGTGCACGAGGTGGAGACAAGGAAAATTGTAGTGTTGGAGAAGACAATTCAAGCATCTGCAAGGATGTTGTCATAGAGACGGAATTGATACAGTCGCATGTTGAAAGCGATTTACATGAAGATGTGGAGTTGCAAAGTGAGCTTCAACAAACTTGGATGTTCTAATAGATGAACATGAAAATGTTGAAGTGCCCTCTCAATCTAACGTAAAGTCCGTTGTGGTTTGTGCAGAGGTAGGGGAGTCTAGAATTTTCAAAAGCAAAATTGTTAGTCAATTGAATGGCAATCCAACTTTATCTACAGATCGATTGACTCGGATTGAGGTTGACATATTATATATGACACCATAGTCCTTACAGTTGCAAATCATGATACTTTGTCCTATCTCAGTTGTGATTGTGGAGTTTTTTCTTATTAATTTTTTTTTCAAAAAAAAATAACATGCATGAAACTAGAATTGTCAAAAATGTGGTAGACCAAAGAAATAACTCCAATTAAGATTTCATTTGTTGGGAGGGTTTATAGAATTTGGTGATAATTGGGTGGAGTATTGAGATCCAAATGACTTGATGGACCATCCATCAAACATAGACATTGGTTTATGTTTGTATAAAAAAAAGGAACCAACAATAATGGACTTACAATCTTATAGATCATTTGATGGTAGATTAAGAGACAATAATTGCATTAACTTCTATGACATATATTGTAGACTTAAATGCTTACGAGTTACATTCAGGGGATGAAAATCTCTTCAATGGCTTATAAATGAAAGCTAGGGTTTTACATTATACATGAAATAAGGGTTCAAAATTATTCAAAAGTACATTTGTATACTTATGTTAATGACTACATATGAATGTAAATCTTTTTACGTATACGTATTGGCACTTGTAATCTTATCATTAAAATTGTACTTGTATTGCTTGATTCTGCAACCAAAAAAAAATTATATATAAGGGGGTTTTTAGAGTATGTTGTGAATGCACATGGTTCTTGGTTTTGAATGAAAGGTGCATCCCCCCGGAATTCCACACAACATATACCACATGTTTTTGTTATACTTTAAAACACACACACACACACACACACACCATCATCAATCAAAATCACAGCAAGGTGTAATTCAAATTATGAATCACATTAAATATACCCTATGTTGTAGCAACGGGTCTTTGTGGGAGTTGCTTGAATGCTTGATATACGACCTTGGACAACCCCTTGTAGGATGAAATTTACATCTCATTGAAATTCACGATACACTTCATAACATTGGTTAATCCTAGTTGGGTGGGCACAAATTCCTAGGAGTATAATCACAACAATCTTGAAGGTTTTTGTGATGTCAGCCCGATGATGTAGGAAGCCCCTTATTATGGTGAGTAGTATTATGCTTCGCATCTTTAGATAAACATCTCTTGGGTACCAAACCCTAATGTAAAATTTGTAAGTGAGACAACAAGACTTCATTTACTAGTATGAGAGTAACAATTACTACACATGCAAAAAGGTCGTCATCAAATTCATCAAAATTTATTCATTTACTTATTGTAGCTTTATGTTGTCAATAAACATGATATTCAATATTTTGAGAGAGTGGGATCCTCTTAAAATAATATTGGCCATTTGGACACTCAAAAGTCATGTTAGGTTGATAAATACTAGATTATACTTCATACGTGTAGTTTCCATTAAAATGAGAGTATGTTAAGCTGGGAAATCGACTCATTTAGGTTGAGTCGACCTAAATGAGGATAATATTTTGTCAATTTAAGTTGAGTCGACCTAAATGAGGACAATATTTTGTCAATTTAGGTTGAGTCGACCTAAATGAGGACATTATGTTGTCAATTTAAGTTGAGTCGACCTAAATGAGGACAATATTTTGTCAATTTAGGTTGAGTCGACCTAAATGAGGACAATATTTTGTTAATTTAGGTTGAGTCGACCTAAATGAGGATATTATGTTGTCAATTTAGGTTGAGTCGACCTAAATGAGGACAATATTTTGTCAATTTAGGTTGAGTCGACCTAAATGAGGACATTATGTTGTCAATTTAAGTTGAGTCGACCTAAATGAGGACAATTATGTTAGTCAAGTTAGGTTGAGTCGACCTAAATGAGAACAATATGTTAGTCAATTTAGGTTGAGTCGACCTAAATGAGGACAATATTTTGTCAATTTAAGTCGAGTCGACCTAAATGAGTCGATTTCCCAGCTTAACATACTCTCATTTTAATGGAAACTACGGCGGAATTTACGGCGGAATTTACGGCGGAAAATCAAATGTTATTTTTTTACTTGTACTCTACAACTTTCCAGTGGTTTTCATTTCATTCTTGGATTAATAGGTTGCTTTATGTACTCTCAATTCACTGGAAAACTCTCATTTTAATGAATATTGTGTTAATACACAATCGTATGAATTACACACATGCCACATTGAAACAAGAAGGATAAGAATTTTCATTGCCTAGGAATGTATGAATTCTTGATCAATACAATTTGGACATGGATTCTCTCTATATAGACTATGTCTTAATGTAGAAAATTAACTTCATTTTTGAGAGAACGCCATTATCATCTTTAGGCGTAGTGTATGTAGAGACCAGGTCTTTGTGGGCCATTCTGCTCATTAGCCTTTTCAATTAAGCTATTAATTTCCCACCTTCCACTACAATGAGGGTCACTTCACACACAAGCCAAGAGCCGTGACCATGAAATTGTGAGAGCCCAAAAGAAAGTGTCCAAAGGCCGTCCCAACACACCTCCAAAATCATGTAGTGTCATCACGGACCCTTAAGTGTAGTGTGAAGTCATATGTGACCAGGCCTTCAACCAAATGCTATTTCAATGAATCTATATTCATGTGGGTCCTCACCCATGATAGAATAGAATAAATCAACAATTTTGAGCTTTCAGAGTGCCATGGTCTCCCAGTTTTGTGTTAGGCCTACCTCAAAGAGCCGGTTTTTGAAAATAGTTCAAGTGACCCATGAAACCTGGTCCATTTGATGCCATGTAGGAAACCACGTAGATTTTACATCCATCTTGCATTCACATACTATGATGGTCCCTCAAGCATAGTTTGAAGCGAACTTGGACCGGCTCCGCCTTTTCCACCAATGAGAGTGCTTGAAGTGTAATGATCACGGGCACTTAGTCTTGTGTGTGAAGTGGCCCTGAGTATCCAAATTAGTGAGGGAGGGCTAATAGTAAGTGTGGGAAACTCAGGAAAATCGTGATGCTAAATTTATTTACACTATGAAATGAGTTCCATCAAAAGATCTAGGAAGCATTGTTCATCTCGGCATTATTCACTAAATTATTATTCATAATAACACTATTCACTAAAAATACTAGAAATATTCATTAACAAATATGTGTTTGCATATAATTTATTTTCATCACTCTACAATCACCTTAGAGTATGCACTACACTAAATATGATATTTAGTGTCACCAATTCTAATTGTCTTGCTAATTGTCTTACTAATTGTAAACCATGGTACAGTGTCACCAACACTAAATGTTATCCCAACATTATTTGTCATTCTTTGTAGATTTTCAAGGGGGGGTTATAGATTTATAGTGTTGCAATTATTGTCACTTATCAAGTGATTTTTCATCCAAATTTCAATTATCCATGACAAGATTTCATCACAAGAGAAGGTAGGGTTTTTTTGGCCAATGGGTGAACTCATCCATCATCCATGACACTATTTTGTTCACTTATTCATAAGAAGTGTCATCCAAAATGTTACCATAGTGACGTTAAATACCATATGACACTAAATATAACCACTTCTCCTCTCTATTTTTAAATGTAGCATGTCACTCCTTTTGTGAACAACTTGCCAATAATAATCGGCTATGACAATCACACTCTCACCTCTTTCTAAGATGACCTTTAAATAATAACAATAATAATTTGACAAAGTCCATGCTATCATCCATGAAGAGAGCGGAAGTTGCGGAACCCAAAAGAACATGCAATGGATCCATGTCATAAGAATCGCACTACACTAAATATAATATTTAGTGTCACATGGTAACTTTGTGCCACTATGGTAACTTTTTGGATGACACTTCTTATGAATAAGTGAACAAATAGTGTCATGGATGATGGATGAGTTCATCCATTGGCCAACAAAACCCTACCTTCTATTGTCAACAACTTGTGATGAAACATTGTCATGGATGATTGCAGTTTGGATGAAAAATCACTTGACAAGTGACGGTAATTGCAACACTCTAAATCTATAATCCCAAAAAAAAATTTACAAGGAATGACAAAGAATGTTGGGTTAGCATTTAGTGTTGGTGACACTATACCGCGGTTTTCACTTAGCATTGAGCAAGTCGATTAGAGTTGTTGAGAATTTAGCATGGCTCTTGCCTAGAATGTCAATGAACACCCGAATGTGAAATGAAAGGAGTATAATTGTAAGTTAGAGGCTATCGATGGACTAGGTGGTGGATAAAGTACTAGGAAAGTGCAACTTAAAAATATTTGGCCATGGAAAGTTGAAGTCGCGGCCCCAAAAGCCTTCTCAACTACTAAGAGATGCTTGACATCTAGAGGCTGGGCCAATTCGTTGTGTAAGAGGCTTGAAATTCTCACTTGTGATTGGTCAAAATGTTGTAATCATCCCCAACCCCTTTACACCTAGAGGTCGGGCCGATTTGGCGATCTGAAATTTTTAATCAAAAAATGCATGGTCTGACTCGGTCCGAGCTCGTTGAATTGGGTGCACCCAAAATGGAAGACCAATTCTTGGCCTCGAGACCAACGTCATATTTCAATAAAAATTCTTTTTTAATCAAATATGATTTTTTTAGCGAACCATATCCATGTGAAAATTTGAACGGCTCTATGCTAGATTATGCTAGATCCGTTGGATTATGCTAGATTTATTGAATTGGCCTAGCTTCTTGGCCCTAAGGCCTTTACATATGAGAAAATTGGCCCCCATTATAATCTTAGTATAATGTGGAGTTGAGGCCGGCCTCCAACCCAAAAGGGGCTGAAATTTCATGCAATCGGCCTCAAGGGGAATTGGCCCGGCCTCTAAGTGTAAAGCGGCCCTAAACCTCTCCACCTTGTGGCTTGTAACCGGATTGTGTGGTGGTTGCATCAAGTCCAAAATGAATGGTTGGCCAACATTTCAAGCTTGAAATTGTAGCTCGAAATGGTGCCATGGTTGAGATTTATGCTCAACCCCATGGTTATTGGGGTTCGGTAACAACAACGGCAAGCTAGCATCCGAGAATGGGGACAAGGCTAGAAGTTTATTAACTATGGCTCCATTTCATTTATTGGATTCGGAAATGAACATGATGAAATTTTGGCTCGTCAATTGGTTTTCCCAAACTAGTTCGGGTATTCATGATAGAGATGGAAGTATGTTCTAAATGCCTTGTAATGTGGTCTTTCTTAAGTGAATTTGTGTTTGGGCATGTGTGACCGTTTCTTTTGGAAGATTAAGGGGTGGCCACCGTTTCAAGCTTGAAATGGTAGCCTAGATGGTGGCCTAATAGTAGAGTGTGGTGACCCCATCATGAAATAAAAGGATAAAGAAGTCAATGTGTGTGTGTGTTTTTTACATTGACATGCGTTGTCTATTCACTACCTCTTATCCTTGTCCGCATGGGCATGGTGATAACCCCATGATGCAACAATACAGTTGGCTTAGAAATACATGCATTTCGAAGAAGGCTCTCTATTCTCGTAGAAAACAACTACTATCTCCTGTAAATTATGTCACACGCCCGTCACACATCGTTCCGACACCCACCTACATCCCATGAAGAAACTGCAGTCCAACAATGATGTAGATGGAATAGAGAACCCTCTACAATACATGGAAGAAAAAGAAGCCTTGATAGGTTTCAATGGATGTTTAAGGATAAGCGTAGAATGAGAAATGGAGAGGAAACGAGCAGCAACCCAACCCAACAACACTAGGCCCATGACACGCATTGGGCACTACACACCATACCAGTCATAGTTTGTCGAGGAGTGTTTGGTGCCCTTCGCATGTTGAGGAAAATACAAAATAATATATCTTAATATTTTAAAAATATCCATTTGCATATTCCATAGCACACCTTTTTTGAAAACATGACAAAATTTATAGATATTTCCCAACATTGTTATTTCTCTTAACCGTACACCACAATGTGGTCGCCACATCATCACTCCAACTCCCTTAGCATTGGTTACAATTTCATCTTAAAAGGCAAATATTTTCTTGGGGGGGGGGGAGTTAGTGTTAACCCTTTATTTCCTAAGTCTATTTTCCATATGGTCAATATCATATTGTAATGAACATTTGAAAATTGTTTCTCGTTCCCTCCATTGATTTGTATAGCAACATGGGAATATCAAAAACTCATACTAAAATTTCTAATTTTTTAACAATAGGTTTTACGTTCTAATCATTTCATAGCACGAAAGAATTCGTTAAATCGTAAAAACTATGAATCGAGTCCAAAAATCACAAAACTTTGAAAGACTAGGTAACATATCCATGATAAGAATACCATGGCAAAGGTCGAATTTAGCTATAGCTAACTTGTATGTTATAAGTCCCCCCCCCCCCCTCAAATCCTAGTGTGTGGCCATGCCGCAAGGTGGGCGGAACAATGTTCAAATTGACACATGAGATGAGGACAAATAGTAGGAAAAAGGAATCTATAATACACTTAGCCAATTTAGAACCACAACTTCAACTTCAAAGGCGTTGTGGAGTGCCGCCATGTGTCACGTAGGCTAGAGTTGCATGTCCATACTTGTCGAGGGCCTTGAAGTGATATAGTTTAATCATAATTTAATCACGTACTATGATAATATTAGCATGGGCTAGCATGGGCTAGCATGGGCTTGCATGGTCGGCCGCATGCATGGATGGCTCAACTACAAGTCATAAAATAAGGTGCACCAACAAATCGATCATTATTTGCTCTCCTTGTGGCCAAAATATCTTCCACTCTCACTTATTTACTTACTTACTTGCTTGTTGGCCATCTCATTGAGCCATGCCCCCACCACTACGTATTGCCCTAGGTGAAAACGGAGTCCGTTGGATTGGAGCATGTAGATTATTAGTTCTTAATGAATGACCCCGTAATTAAGATCGGATACCCCAAATTAGTTGACACGTATATGTGCGATTAGGTTTTCATAATGTTACACAACTCTTGGTTGCGTTCCGTGGGACCCAATATCACATGAGCATAATCGTCCTTTTAATTTTGGGATTCTTGACATATAGGGAGTGCTCATTTATTCTGTGTATTGTGGACTTTTCGACAAGCAACTATAAATTAATCATAGTGTTTTTTAATTACAAACTCTTTCTTTGGATAGAAACCGTTATGTAGTCGCTTTGTAAAGTTATGGTCTTCGCAAGTACTTCGCCTCGTCACCCATGCAAATTGTCTTGGGTGAAAACCAAATAACAAAAACCTAAAACATTTTTTTATTCAATTCTATGTCAACCACATCACATAGCATTACTCAGCTAATGAGTCGTGTTCATCTGCCTTGACTTTAGATTTGGTCCGAAGCACCGGAATCCCGGCATCCGGAGGCTTTATTCTTGAATCTATTGTAGGGCCCATGAACATAGTAACTCGTCAACTAAGTAATGTTATGTGAAAGATGCATGCATATATTGTAGTTTGTTACTGAGTAGTAAATTTTCAAAATAGTACGAGACGTCGATATATGACTACACTAGCTATCCCATTTAGTGCGTATTACTGTTTGGGGTTACAAAGTGCTAAAATTATGTAAGGAGATTATAATATTTCACCAAGCAAGTCATTACTTGTTTTATAATGCATGAACAACCTATTGAACTCTTGAGTAAGACGTTATTGCCTTGGGTAACTCTGAATAATAGCACACGCTAAATGGGATAATCACCATAACATTGGAACGACCTAATTACACATATCAATGTAGAAGGTCCCACATGAGACCAAATTCACCACAAACTCATAAAGAGTTAGGGTTTCACCCAACCCCGTTACGTTAGTAATAGTGGTGGGGGCCCGATCCAAAGATGCGGGCATCCGTGTAACTTCTTAGCCAAGTGGACCTTATTAGTGATGGTGCAACTTGTTGAGGAGCGAAATTCATGGGCCCATGTTGTCCAACCAACTTTGCTCACCAACCGACTCAATCTCGCTCCCATCATCTAGCCCGGAAATAGTGTGGTGTGCTACAATTCCATAGTGGTCCACGGCAAACGAGTGTCAAATCTTTCATTTATATGGAAATTCCGTTTGGTTAATTTTAATCTAGTTTTCATAATAAAATATGTACAAACATCATGATTTTCAATGATCATTAATAATAATTATTATTATTAAAAAAAAACTCGTTGCCTTTGGGGACATCTTGAGGAGAGAATCCAATATTTTGGCACAATTGAGTTCTCTAATCTTCATATGATCACGAAAACCAATAGCAATATGAGTGGCCAAAGCACTTCACCCTTCTAACGCTCCACCATATTGCTTATGGCCTCCATGACAATTTCTACAAGCCTCCTAACAAGTATCAAAGTCTAATTTTACTTGTTCTATGCACTCGACAATATAGTATGTGGGTAACTCAAACAACCCCAAGTCTCTCATCCATTGATAGGTATGTTAATTTAAAATGGGGACAATTTTAACATTCGCATATGAAACTAACAACGTGAAGAACCTGAAACATCTTTCTAAAACATCTTGTAGCCCATCACGAGGTTTGGTCATGGCTAGATGCCCACCTCTTTCAAGATGGACCCCACCACTAATATCCAAGGGTGAAAAACATAGTCAGTTCTATCCTAGCACATACACTTTGTGAATTTATTGTTAAGATTTGACATCAAAATTAACATTAGAAGCCCTGAACTATTGTAGGGAACCCCCCTTGAGACAAATCAACCATAAAACTTTGGGGGTCAAGTTTCAATAGACGCTCTTTACCCTGGTAACAATGGTGGGGGCCAAACTCAAAGAGGTGGGCGTCTACACAGTTTTGTCTAATTCGTGCAAGTGACCATGTGGAGTTCACGTTTTATTGAGAGCATCATTTTGTTTTTACCCAATTAACTTAAGTACACTAAATGTGATATTTAGTGTCACCGATTCTAATTGTCTTGCTTAATACTAATTGTAAACTGTGGTATAGTGTCACCAACACTAAATGTTCACCCAACATTATTTGTCACTCCTTGTAGATTATTTTGGGGGATTATAGGTTTACAGGTTCGCAACTACTGTCAATTACCAAGTGAATTTTCATCCAAATTTCAATCATCCATGACAATATTTCATCACACATTGCTGACAAGAGAAGGTAGGGTTTTGGCCGACGGATGAACTCATCCATGACATCATTCGTTCACTTATTCATAAGAAGACTTATCCGAAAAGTTGCCCATATGACACTAAGCATCATACTTAGTGTAGTTAGTATGCACGCCAACGAATATGATATAACTTAGTTGATAAAAGAACCGATAATGTTGGTGTAAAGTTATAGCAACACGTAACTCGGAATGGTAACCCACACTAATTAGATAATTTAGTGTTAGTGTGAGGGCCTTGGCCTTTAGGGGTTGAGCCGTACGATTACCAACCATCCACCCATCTCTTTGTGACTTAGTTCCAAACTTACGATCTCAAGATAAGCTCAAGAATAATCTTGATTAGTTAACACCAAATAGTAACCCACACTAGATTCACTTGCATGAGAACGTGGACCCCAAACAAGTGTGTTTGTGCATTTTTAGCATATTCATCAAGATGTACAAACAATTTATATTTTCTCAAAGTGCATGGCATTTCATCTTGAATACGAATGGTCGAAATCAAGGCACATGGATTTAAGGATGCTTTCACACAAGGGTCTTCTTGCAATGCGCAAGTTGATGAGTAACAAACTTGAAAAAGTTCTTCGAACTTGCTCCTCATCACCTAAACACAAGTTGGAGGCCGTTTCATGGGTAATTGGGATCATGCACAAATATTCCGGAGTGCTCACATATCATAATAACGATTCGAGGATAGTTTGAACTCTATAATGTCAATATAAGGTAGAGGATAATCTAAAGTATGTATGGTGAAATAGTACCCCCCACTAGCTATAGATTTCACTTGCATGGGAAGGTGGACCCAAGTGTGCTTGTGCGTTGAAGTTTTGTCATTAAGATGTATAAACAACAAATGTCTTGTTTTGTGGAGCACATGGCCGTATTGAGTCTTGAATATGAACGGTCAAAATCAAGGCATGAGGATTAAAGGATGCTTGACACAAAAGAGGCAACCCATGCATAAGTTAATAAGTAACGGACTTGAAGATCTTCATTGTTTCACTCCTCCCAAGTTTTTCTTGATGCTTAAATGACCATACACAAAAAGTGGTGTCAGGTTATTGCAAACCAACTTTCTAGCTTGTTCTACTAGGATGGGTGGGCCAAGCTGAACTTGCTTAGACTAATGTGGGATTTTGCATGTCAACAAGTCCCATGTGTATACCCAATTTTAGATTTGTAAACTCTCTCGAAGTTCAGAGGTGAAAAGAGGAGGTCCCAAAAGCTTCTCTCAACTTTCAAATTAGGGCCACTTCACACACGAGACTGATAGCCCATGACCATTGCACTTCAAGCATTCTCATTGGTGAAAAAGGTGGACGTGGTCCAAGTTCTCTTCACACTACGCTTTAGGGACCAATGAAGTATGTGAATGCAAGATGGATGTAAAGTCTACATGGATTCCTATATGACATCAAATGGATCATGTTTCATGGTCACTTGGATTATTTTCAAAAACCACCTCTTGGAGGTAGGCCTAACACAAAACCAAGAGACCATGGCACTCCGAACGCTCACAACCATTGATCCATTCTATTTTATCATGTGTGAGGACTCTCATGAACAAAAAAAAATCATTGAAATAGCATTTGGTTGAGAGCCCGGTGACATATGACTTCACACTACACTCGAGGGTATGTGACCACACGACATGATTTTGGAGGTGTGTTGGGACGGCCTTTGGGCTCTCACAATTTTATGGTCATGGCTCTTGGCTCATGTGTGAAGTGGCCCTTAGGCTCAATACACAACGAGCTAACTATATTATACATCTCGAAACCATACTATTATTGGACGATGCACAATATCATATTCTCGGGTGCTATGGTATCATAATCATGCTTTGTGGATCCATGGGTTTCTTCCGACGACTAAAAAAGTGGCCAAAAATAAAATAAAGATATTTCTCCAGCCGAGATTCTTAGCATACGGTTAGCACCTATAATTCCCGTATCTGTACCTATCTGACTATGTATCATCTGGTATTCTAGCCACTGACAAACTCTATTACTATTCTATGAAAATATCTTCCTAATTCCATGCAACAAAAAGAACATTCCGCGAGGAATTTGGACAACAAGGACTTTGTCATAAGGAATTCCCAATTCCCATTCACTCCGGGTTTGGTTTGGTTTCCTAACACCTACCAAGAATAGTTAAAGCCGACCCCATGCATGTTTGAGGGAGGTTGATTCATCCCAAGTTAACGGCCACTTCACACACGAGCCAAGAGCCGTGACCAAGAAATTGTGAGAGCCCAAAAGAAAGTGCCCAAAGGCCGTCCCAACACACCTCCAAAATCATGTAATGTGGTCACCAACACTCAAGTGTACTGTGAAGTCATATGTGACCGGGTCCTCAACCAAATGCTATTTCAATGAATCTCTATTCATGTGGGTCCTCACACATAATAAAATAGAATAAATCAACGGTTGTGAGCATTCGGAGTGCCACGGTCTCCCGGTTTTGTGTTGGGCCTACCTCCAAGAGGTGGTTTTTAAAAATAATCCAAGTGACCATGAAACATGATCCATTCGATGCCATGTAGGAATCCATGTAGACTTTACATCCATCTTGCATTCACATACTTTGTTGGTCCCTTATGTGTAGTGTGAAGTGAACTTGGACCGGCTCCGCCTTGTCCACCAATGAGAGTGCTTGAAGTGTATTGGTCATGGGCTCTTAGTCATGTGTGTGAAGTGGCCCTAAGTTCACTACATTGGTTACCCCAGTTAGTGAGGGTGGGCTGATAGTGAGCGTGGGAAATTATTAGTGAAGGCGATATTAATTTCTTTGTGTTGTTAAATTAGTGCCACCAAAAGATACAGGAAGCATTGTTCATCCCAACATTATTCGCTAAAAACACTATTCATATGAGCATTGCACATTCACTCAAGTACCGACACTTGGCACTATTTACATACACGCATGTGGCATGCACTAATCACAAGCACGCTAATTTTCTTAGAATATGTGGTGAATGAGCACGTGTATATGAATTGGCTATCACTCATTAAAAAATTCAGCCCTCAATAACTTTGAGACTTGGCTAGATAGTGTGTGCTTTGGGAATTAGTACCACCCTCACCAACTGCAATGATCATTGTAGACTATTTGGAGATCTTTGACCTCGCTTTAGGAGTTTAACTTTTTTTTTTTAAAAGTAGTTAGATGGCTCTACAGTAGCAATCAATGTTCTCATCTTCCTAATTATGTGCACACTGCAAGCAATAGGAGCTACACTCTGCAAAGAATCCGGAGGTCAATGACCAAAGTTTGTGACTTTGTCTTATTTCCTTATCATTCCAATTTGGTTTCCTAACACATGCCAAGGGAGTGATAGTAAAATCAATTCCTTGCAAGTTGGTTGTTGATTCATCCTTATTTAAGGTCATTGGACTAATTTGAGACTTATGACCTCGATTTAGGAGTTAAATTATCTAAAAATAATTCTCACATGGCTCTATGATAGTAATAATCATTTTCACCCTCCCTTCCTCTGGTTCATCATCCCTCTTGGTAGGTGTTGTGAACATTTACTTTTGTCTCTCTACATACCATATGAGAATTGTGTTTTTTGATAATATTTAAACACCTTCTCCTTTACACTCTACCATGTGTCCTCCTTACATTGGTTGAGACCCACTCGAGTTTAACGTGGACATTACATTCTAGTTGTAGTAGTAAAGCTTGAATAGAGTGCTCCCTACTTACTATTTGAGGTTTATCCTTAAAAAACGGGGTCCGGATGAAGGAGATGAATATACCGGGAGTTTGGTTTTGAGTGCTATTCATGGAGCCTTTGATTCACATGAAATGGAATCCAAAAACAAACACACAAATTAAATTAAACCATGATCTACCGTCTACTTCAATGTTTGTATGCTTTATAGGTGAACGCATGGCATCAATCAAATCAACATCACTAATGGTATGAACCTCCTATTTCCAAGTAAACTTGGCCAAGCTCACAATTTACAACTACGCTAAGTAGTCCTATTAGTGTGGACTACATTGATTCTCTAGAACCCTAATTAATGTTCAACCCAATAGGGTAATTGTAAAATTGGCCCCTATAATTTGGTTGGTGATTCATCCCAATTTAAATTCACTAGACTAATTTAGGGTCATTGAACCCACTTTAGGGGTTATATTAACTTTCAAAACAAAAATCAAGCCCTATAGTAGTAGTCAATGTTTTCACCCTCCCCTTGCCTAGTTTGCCCTCCCCCTTGGTAGGTGTTGTGAATATTTACCCTTGGAACTCAAGGGAGAGAGAAAATTCTCATATACGAGTGTATGTTTTATTTATCCAACATAAAAGCCTTACAACAATATGCAAGTCAAAGGTTATTTTCTAAGTTCAATTGACACCACAATTAGCTCTAAGACCTTGAATTAGTGTACTCAAGGACATTTGCGATACATTGACCGAAAAAACACCTATAGGGGTCAAGTTTTTATGTTGCATGCATGAGAAGCACGCTTGAACACGATGATTCTCTCTCTTTCTCAACTCGAGGGTGAGGGCAAACTTCATATGGTTAAGATATCTCTATCATAACAAGCAAGTCCTTTACCATTAAGGTAGATGGCTCTTAAGTGCCTCGCTTTCTTAATCGGACCCTTGGGATTTGATTGATATGTTATTCGGTGAGGATCAAAGAGCAAACATCATAAAGACACTTGTTTACAAGAGATTGGACTGCATTCTCATATATTGATAACCACTCTACACTCGATAGTGAACACAATTGGGAGGACATGTGTAACCAATTAAGAAATCAACAAGATGCGATTCCGATAACCATAACTAAATCAAGGAAGGTCCAACTTTCTATCCAATTTTGGCATATATTTCATTGTAGATTTGCTAATGCAACACGAGGTGTGTATTGTAGAGCTCATCCGTAGGAGGTGGAGAACATGAAATACGACCCAAATAGCATCCATGCACCTTCTAGCACTTTCTATAAGTAATGGTCACATGGTTTAGTAGTAGTTGGTTTCCTCCAACTCAAGAGAGATTCCTATAACTTTATTTAAACTATTCCATCATATGACCAACTTTTATTAAGGGTGAGTTTCCACGTAGGCCACTTGCCCACTAGATTCTAGATAATAGTGGGTTGGAGGTGTTCACATATAGTCAAGCACAAGCCACCATCCAACCACACTTTGGCGGTCCACTAGAATGTGGAGGGTTGTGGACATGGGCCGCTAGACTTTCATGTGCCCACTAAAGAATCTTCAACCTACAAGTGCCGGTCACCAAAGGATTAAGACCGGTTACAAACTCAAGAGAACCAATGTTGGTCTAGAACTTCATCCATGATAACTAGGAGGGGGAGGTTAGTAGGTCGGCCTTGATTTGAGAAGATGGGAGTAGGTAGTTGGCACATACGAACCCTACCCCACCATATTCCCTCTACATTTGGGCAGGTTTTTCCTTATTCACACTAAAATCTGGTGGGCAAGCGGCCTACATGGAAACTCACCCTAAAGCAACTTTGAAGTTCCAACTCTCATCCAATGTATTATTTTTTAAAAGAGCCACCGTGACATTACTCAACCATGTGGGTCGGTTCCAATGTTCAAGTTTGAAGTGTGCACATGCATTTCAATGTGAAGGGCTTCAAAATAATCACATTTCACTCATATTTTCATTTTTTTTGGCAACACTTCACAAAAAAAACTTGATATTGGCCGTTTTGTATTGAATATGAAAATAATACGATGTCTCACTATATTGAAGAAGTACATGCAATAAAATGATGCACTAAAAGTATTTAGTTTCCTTACATAATGCACTTAATCATCATCCAACTCCAAAGGCAAAGCCTTCCAGTTTTTGGTCGAAAGCCTTTCCGGTTTCCAGTTTCCAGTTTCCAAGTGTCAAAAATTCTAGCCCAATCCATATTTTCCATCAGAGGACCACATAATGACACTTGCATCAATGCATCCAATGTTTCAAGTTTCAATCGACTTCTGCGATCACTCTTCACCCAGTTCTGTTTGGAAAATCCACATTCACATATAGTTGTGCTTGCCAAGCCGAGGTTGCAATTAGTGCCAAGTCAAAGTTGCAGAGTCGAAATTGCAAGAGTTATTGGAATTTGGAAGTGTATGCTAGAGTGCCAAGATTGGAGTCCAACTATATTTTTATTTGCAAATTGCAACCACTATATTTTGTGACATGCAATTTTTGGAGAGGCCTTCACTACGACTGATGGAAACTTTGCAGAGCACACATTTTTGTGGAGTGCCCAAAAAAAAAATTTGATAGGTGTTGAAGACTTCAATATTGAACATTTGTCAGTTCACAACCCTAGAATATGTCAATTATATTATGTGGACCCCCAAACAAAATAAGAATATCTGTTTACTATTCATACATTCAGGCTGGCACTTGAAAAAGTTGGGTGGAGTTATGCTCCCAATATTATTCAATGAAAATACCAACACCGTTCACAATATCCATACTAGTCACACCGACACTATTCACTAACTGTAGTAACATCAGTTTCTTCGTGTTTTATGAGTTCCTTCCCATGAAGGTAAGATAGCAGAGGCCCACGTCAGATGCTAAATATAGAATGGAACACAAACACACAACTCAATAATGTTATGACATGGGATCCACCCCTCCTCCACGTCAATTTCTCACTAGTCGGAGATACCAAGATATTTCAAGCCCATTTATTTATGGTAGGGCTGTGTGGCCAATGGCCATAGGTCGATCCTATAAATCGATCCCAAAGGGTCCTATTCGCTCTTCTTAATTGGGCATGTGCATTGGAGTGGTTAATGGCAAGGTCCGTAATTAAGAACTGGCACTAAAAAGACACGTTTAGGATTAGCTGAATTTTAACAATTCTGGTCTCAGTAGATTACATATCCTATCATTGTGTTCATGCCAAAAAGGAAAGATGAGTCCGATGTTGCCACCAGCGTGGATTATGGTGTTGTATCATTTTCGAGCTGGTTAAGTCTACATGTAGTCCCAGATCAGATAGTATGAGAATTAGTGGGCCTTCAACGACTACTACCTCCTTTCGAAGGTGAACACCTTGAATGGGCGTAGACAAGCTGGTGGCACTTATCTTCCCCAAGGGCAAGCCCATACGTCCCCGTATGGTTGGTTGGAATGTCTGGTTCACCTAGATACTCCACTGTGATTGAGTGGATCATAGGTCGTAGGGTGCACCAATCAAGTGAGAAGACGAATCCAAAGAGCTCAAAACTAACTCTTAAGTCTAAATATTGAGCAGTATACATCAACAATATAAATAAAACAACAGTTGATATTGGAATGGTCATTGTGACCACATGGATCCATGTAAGACTTAGGAGCCAATCTTGGCATTTGTGAAACGATATTGACAGACTTTATAACATGAAATGTAATATTCTTATTCATTTATTGGGTGAAGAAAGAAAGAAAATAAGATTTGAAAGAGAGATCACATTACTTGAAAAGTTGAAAGTATTTCGTAAAGATAGGCTTTGGTGGTGAACACCACCTTTTACCAAACACATGTTTGCTTTAAGGAGAAAACCCACTTGTCAAAACACCTAGATGTACACCACTACCCTAGATAAGCCCTTGTTCAAATTTAAGTACATTCACATTCACCTCATCTTTCTTCCCCATTGGCCATGAACTTTGTGTTGACCAAAACCCCTTCCCCCTCCCAACACAAAAAAATACTCATCTTAGCCATGGCCCACATAACGCCATGGCTAAGCTGAGTAATGGTATGCAAAGAACATGGTACACTAAGCAAGTAATTAGTGTGGTGCCTCAAAATCGGGAACCTTTATTAGGTAAAGTGCTCTTTGTGACTTATCATGTAGCATCACATGTCATATGACCCCGTCTCTAGTTCCCACCCTAGTGAGTACAAGACATTTAGTGTAAGTCGGTGATGAATAGTGTAAGTCGGGGCCACACTAAACTAGATGTTCAATGTACATATTGCTCATCTATTCAAGTGAGAAGTGCACATTACTTACCAATGCAATAAACAATGATGGATAATGAAAACCGAGAATCAAATGGTCATGCATCGGGTGCCTCTTGTGTATTTCTCGCATGATGCTTCCAAAAGCGTCCTTCAAGTTGAAAATTGATGTGGCCCACACTTGAAAGATGGAAAGAGAGTGTTGAAGTTGACACGTCCATTTTGTATGGGAAAGAAAGTGTGAGTATCACGGTAGAGTTTTAAGAGGCGGTCTCAATAGTCCCAATGTTGCTCCCCAACCCCGGCTCGCCCTTTGGGAGGGGCCCATAACTTAGGACAAGCAATCATTTTGGTTCAACAGGTGGTTTGAGCTTGAAGGCCTCTATATAGAGCTCCCCCTTGTGCGACAAGTGTACTTGGACATGCAAATTTTCCATTGAGACAAGTGTTCACCTCACCTATTCAAATCGATGACAACAACAAGCCCTAAATACAAGTGCGGTTTCCCATTTTGGAAAGGCGGTTGAAGGAAGTGGGCCTTAGTGGCGGCAACTTTGAAGCCACTCTTTTGGACCTAAAGAGCCATGGCCCACAACGTTGAAGTTTGAGAACTCGTTACCTTGTAGACGTGTGTACATAGAAGGGGGGGAGGGGGGGAATTAGTAAGTGTTTGTGGTTGTGTTTGTTGTGGACATTCTTATCATTTTAGTATACGATATGAGTGAAGCTACTTCATCATTGGAGTGATGGAATGTTATTTAGAATGAGCTATGTGAATTTGAATTTTTCGAGTTCTATTAAGAGTTATATATATAATAGGCAATGCCCAATTAAAAAAGAGACACATAGATAACTTATACAACTTTGCATTAGTTTGTTGTTCTTGCAACAAAGGTTTAATTGTTCAAGGAGTTTCATCACGGGTTTCAAGATTTGCATGCTTTCGTATTTTTAAGTTTATGATAGATGTATGGGGTTTGACCACAAAATGGAATCAAACACTACATGAACACATTTGCAAATCCAGATCAGGATCATGACAAAGAAGCTTGTTGTTTTGGGAGTGAAGGGAAAACATATCATGAAAACATGAATTGAAACACACAAATGACCGAGAATTGTTTTTTTGGATATGTAGGTTTTAGACTTGAATAGGCACTCATACAAGTCATTGTCCACATTAACCTCCTCTCATTGACCCGTGGAGCCAATAAATCGCATTTTTATTGAGCTTCCTTATCCATCATGCCATCTGACTTCAGAATCATCACTACACTAAATATGATATTTAGTGCTACTTACTATTTGGAATTACGCAATGCTATATATCCCATATTTTATCAACAAATGTAAAATCAATAGTATGGACATTATAGAACATTACAAAATTACTTGGTGAGAAATTACATCAATAGTAAGAAAATACAGCAGAGCATAAATCCAAATAGTAATTGACACTAAATATCATGTTTGGTTTAGTTGCCCCAACTTGGGAACTTCAATTTTGCAATATTTGGATCTTATCAAATTTTGTTGAAATGAGGAGAGCTTCCTTCCTAGATCTTCATAATGGAGTTGGTCCACAACACTTACAAGAGCCCGATCATAAAATATTTTGGTGATAATGGGGTTGAAATGCCTTCGACAACAAGGGTGGTATGAAAGCTCCAAGTTCATTGAAATGCACCATGTGGCAATAAGGGGCTAAGGTCCTACTAATGCCCCCTTCCCACTTGACTTCAACAAAGCCTAAAAGTTGGTTCTAAGAACACGGCCTTCACATCATTGACACTATCTAGTGCCGAGCCTAGTTGGCAAGTGATGTGGCATGGTTTAAAAACGAAGGTTTAATTTTAAGCCTCAAGCACCGACCCTCCCATCGGTACCTAGAGATGAGGCAAGAATGTAGGACCTTTAAAAGTGCCGCCTCCTGTCCTTGTGATTGGTTGCTTTTAGTCTTGGCTACGAGGGCATGAGGAGCTTCATTAACAAAAATTGATGGTAAGATGGATGAGTAGTAAGGCATTTGGGGATGGGACATAAACTCTCCAAAATTTCATTGCTTGGTAGATAAAACGATGAACATGTGTGAAAACTACGTAACTAAAACCTACTCGACAATCTCCAGAGTAAGTCTTGTAAGTGCATTGGGATAGCCGGATGCATGTGCTATAACCGAGGGAGCTTTACCTGGTTTTTAGGAAATACTTTGGTTATTTGGTAAAGTCGGGTGGAAAGGGGGCATTATAAGGTAAGTTAACCTGTAGCGGCCACTTTCACCAACATAAGACAAATCACAGTTGAATCATCTTGTGAGTTGACTCATTTGGTCAACAATTGCGAATCAAGAAGAATGTCAATTCTAGTTTGAAATCGAAGTTTGGGATGAAAAGATGTATGAAGTCAAAGTGAAAATTCCCGTTCTTTTTTAGTTGTTCCATCAACATTCCCGATCATGTGAAATAATGTTATATTAAAGCAATCTCAATAACTTGAGCACATAGTCCAATCTCATCATAACACATGTCTTTTCAATGATTGCTCTTTAATAGATCCAATGCCATATTCATTGAAATAAAGGGTTCAAACTAAAAGGAGTGAATGTATAAGGCCCACTCTCAAGGGGTGCATCCTTCATTAAAAACATATGTCATGTGCATGTGCTACCGAGGCGCCAACTAAAATTCAATACCCCTATATATAGTTTTTGGGTGAACTAGACCAAGAATTTACATGCAAAATTATGGCTAAGAGATTGGAAGAGGTGCATCTACCACACAAAATCAAAAGTAATACTACAACAAACGTATATGGGGAAAAAAAAAAAAACTTGCAAAAAAACATGCCTCAAATGTTTGTAGGGAAATATAATTCAATAATTCATCATAGATTTTTTTTTTCTATTTAATTCTCCTCATAATCTCCTATATTTGTATGCCTTTGATGCAAGTTTATGCACCACTTTAGTTCTCTTTACTTCCAATTTTCCTTTAAATACGTATAGACATTGACCCAAAAAAGCCTTAGCCCTATGTTTTTTTGTAACCTAGAGTCCTAATGAAAGCCTTCAATGGGGCTTTCATTGGTCCAAAAGTATGTGGCCCCTTGGGATTAGATATCCTTACGTGTAGCACATAGATTTTTTCTTCTTCTTTACATCACCCCATTGAAGGCTCCTCATCACGTTATACAATGTCCAAACATTCCTCCTTCCAAGGAAATGTATCCTAGGCATAAACAAGAGTCACTTTGGATATTCACGGTGCCACTTCATTTATTCATACTTTGAACTTGGACTTAATGTAACCTCCTTGGGTCCATTTTTATTTTACATTGAACAATATGAACGCTCAGTTTTGGAGTTTCTTTGACGTTCGACCCTAGTGGAGACCTAGGCTTAGGTACCCACCTGAACTTACATGTCAATAAACATCATTTGTAGTGCCCCATTGAAATGCTCCTCATCAAACACTCAAAACAAGGAGGTACGTATCCTAGGTATAAGCAAGAATCACCCTGGACATTGATGGTGCCACTTCATTTCTTTTCATACTTTGAACTCAAACCTTGAGGTAATCTCCTTGAGTCCAAATATTCTCAACCAATAGGATTTCTCAAAAAAACAAGATTGGTTTCTTTGCTCTTTGGACCCTGGTATAGACCAATTGTTGGATTGGTATCGTTCTTTTTATACCACTCATATATCTATAATGAGGATTTCACCATTTTGATACCAAAAGGGTATGGATATGTGAAGATATGTTCCTTTTGATACCATTTTGGTCTATATATTGTACCATGCAATAACTTTCATATCTAAGTAGCATTGCCCCAATATCAACATGGTTTATGAATGGAATTGACCCGAATAATAATTCAGATATACAAAGATCCTCACACCTTGACATACCCACCAAACATGAATAGTTGATTGGTATTGGGTCTTGGAGGGTGGACTTTTCATTGGAAACGTAAATGACGTGTGTGGGTCACTATGAAATAAAACACAATTTATTAGGAGTTTCTCAAGAAAAACAAATGTATGCATACTAACAACATACTAGAAAATGGATTTATATATTTATATTGAGCTTTTCAATTGAATGTGATAAATGCCTCCACTATATGATAGCATGTAACTTAATGATTGCATCAAACAAACAAATACAGTAACACAATAATTTAGCCACAACTTGGAGAGCAAAACTCCAGTGAACCCATGAGCACTCCAAGAGCCTCTAGCTTGTCTTAAAACCCAAATGTGAACCCTAACAAGAGTGGACAAGAGAGTCATTGAGGACTATTACCATATGACAACAATGGTGCATGTGAATTGGATGAAACTAACACATCTATTGTCAAGTTCTTCACGAAAAACTTAGGGTTGCCTTTTGTGTATCTACCTTTACCTCAAAACTCTTAATAGCCTTGTAAATGTACACATAAGAGAAAACTAATATATCTCCCTTATGTATATGTGAGGCCAAACCCCCCACCCTTAAGCGTCCGTAGTCCGAGTAGTGGGTTTGGGCTCACATTCCTCCGCGGTATTGGATTTGGACTTGGATGAGTCCATAGTACAAGGTTCACCCTTCAAGTGGTCTTGGATTTAACTGGAATTTCACTTTTAACAACTCAATGTACGATTTCAATACGTATGTGGAGAATGCACAAGTTAACTATGTTATTTTAACCTCCTTATGCTCGGGTGCTATTTTGTCTTTGTTTGCTTCTAACGTCCATCCGGCTGCTTTAGCTACACAAGCCCTTAAGGATATCCCTCTCCTAAATGGAGTCCGTGCCGTTGACTCTATACTACCACTTGAACTATCACTTGTGTATTCCGTATCGCTACTATAAGAGGTCTCACTTGGTGTCTCCATACCGTACATAAGCCTTTAAGTATTAAGAAATACTTATGTGACTTATGTCAATCTCTCCCTCGCACCTTTGGTCTTTGCTTCCTTTGTCTTGCCATCGCGAGAGTGCTCCACATTCTCCATTAAGTTGTGCACGTGGTTTATTTTTAAAGAGAGGATGCAAGTGTTAAAAAAACACTATTCTCTATAGTCAATCTCAAATACATTTACTTGTGAAAGCCACACATAACACTAACTAGCATAATGTAACTAACTACTTGTCTATGAGCTAATTAGGTAGGCTATCTACTAAGCTCCTTCATGAACCCATCTCTTTACTTTCTAATTACATAAACCTAGCTCCTTCATAAACCCAGCTCCTTCATAAACCCAGCTTCTTAGCTTCTAACTAAACAAACCCAGCTCCTTCATAAACCCAGCTCCTTCATGAACCCAGCTCCTTAGCTTCTAACTAAACAAACCCAGGTCCTTCATAAACCCAGCTCTTTACTTTCTAACTAAACAAACCCAGCTCCTTCATAAACCCAGCTCCTTCATGAACCCACAACTTTGTAGTTGTAATCCCCAATTACCTCACTAATTATTCAAGCCCTTAACTAATCTTCCTACCTAATTTCCCTAATTCTACTAACAACCCCTTTCTAATCACACAATTCTTCTCTAATCCTAAAATCCTAAAATCCTAGAGAGGAGAGGGGGAGAGAGAATTTCCTAACTTCACTAAGACTAACTAATCCACACAAGTATATTTTTGCACTCATCACAACATCAAGTGCTCAACTCTTAAACATGGAACTTGCAACCACGTGTATTCAAAACATGAACTTTAAGTACCACAAATTGGAATCATGAATTAACTTTAAAATCCTTCACGTCAACACTAATTCTACCAAGAGGTCAAGCCCTCTTCAAGGCTAACAAGCCTTGGCTCTCAAACTAAAAACTAAGCACACACATGTGCTCCAATATGGCTTCCCACACCCACACTTATAACTCGTGGGGTGCCTTGGAGCACAAAGGAAAGAGAGGATGAGTGAGGGAAGAATGAGGGATTATATAGTAAGCTTGAGGGGGTGAGCACCCTCAAGGCTCACGATAAGCCCTTGAGATTTCCTCCTACTTAGTAGGCGCCAATCCTATCTTCTAAGCCTTCCTCCTTCAAATGATCAACAAGGATCCTAATTCGAACATTTAACTAGCCTTGGCTTTCTACCTACTACACTTTACCAAACTTGGGATGCTTCAACCCAAACTTAGCCTCCTTCGCTTTCCGCCGCCATAACTTTCTCCCCTTACTTTCCCAAATCGTCGCTCACCACTTAATTCAAACCACGATGCTTAACTCGTGATTTGATTGGTGCTTTGAGAATTTGCTTATCCTCCACCTTGTATTCTTCCTTGGGCCTTCCCCATTAAGTGGCCATGATGAGGTGGTCCACTTGTGCGCTCCATGTGATCCTCCATTCATCCCAATTCGAATGCACTTGCCTCTTGAGTCACTTTGGTTGTCTCCATCCATTTGTACTAGCCTACTCACTAACTACTCAATCCAAGTTCTCCTTACCTATCCTCATTCATTCAAATCCTTCCGAAGGTAAAAACACAATAACAACTCACATCCTAGCCTCTTACAACATGGTACTTCTAAGACTAACATTTCACTCTTTTTATATTTTTGTGAAGTAACATGCTACTTCAAAGTGCATCAACTAACGTTTCAAGGGTCTAAGACTAAATGTGGGCACCCTTTTGGGCTCACAGTATACTATGTACGCTAGTGCCTCAAATAATACCCCTTCTTACACTTACGTTTGTTCATAGGGTCCATTCATGATTGAGGTACTACTTTTGGGACAAAGGACTTAAGGACTTCGCAATATTTGGGTACGTTTAGGGTATTTTTATTAATTACCAAAAAATCGGGGAGAACCAACGGCCGGGATCTTCTCGGATAAGCGTCAGCGGGAAGGTGACGGGATTTCCAGAGCAGCATGAATCCAAAATAAAAATTGACAATTTGGCGACATCAATGGCATTTTTTGTTATTTAGGTGTGCATTGGTGGTCAATTGTTTCCTGCTTTGCATCTTGGTACCTTGGCATAAGTGTCATGTGTCCATTCATATAATTTTTTTTGTCCAATTCTTATACTAGACGTTCCTTTTACGTGTGGCCGTGTACATATGTATTTTTGGCCATGTTTGGTGCCACATGTAAAGTTGGGCAATTGGTATTGAATACATTTTTGGTTCTATTGGTACACACTTGAAGGATGATTGTGAGGAAAAAATTTGGGATCGTTTCAACTAATTCTTGTTGTCCTTTTCATTCCTTGATCCTAAGGTGAACAATTAAGACAACACTCCTCAATGTCCTTTAAGGAATCAAAATGATATCTTAGATGACCCTGTTCCTTCTAAATTAACTTTGTCGGTGTACTCAATATGGAGTATGAATGGTAGGTATGATCCAAAATATGCTTCACAATACAAATCCAAGCATACCAAGCATGTGAAGTTATCCAAAAAAATCCTTTTTCCGTTAGACACCCAAAAGTAGTACCCCAACCGTGAATGCCCCCCATACGTGATATGAAGAGTTCACCCCCAGGTATTGAGTTGGTATTACAAATTTGATACCCTCGGGTAGGTTCTTTGAGGCCATAATTAATGTTGATTATGAAATACATGCTCCACCTATAAGATATGCATGTTTTATTCAAATATCTTTCTCAATCGGACCCCTATATTTTGACTGGTGCGTGGTTTGGTAAGGATAAAAAAACAAACATCATTCAGGCACATGTTTAAAAGAAATCGGACTACGCCTTCAAATTCTATTACCTACTCCACACTTAATAATGAACTCAAATGGGAGGACCGATGTTATCAATTTTTTTTTTGAAAAAAATAAAAATCAACAAACATGCGTTTCCAGACACCGGAAGTGAATATTTCAACCCAATTTTTTGAGAATGCTTCATCGCTAACTTGCTTATGCAACACACATTTCAATGTGTAAATCTACTCGGTAGTAATTGGAGAACATGAAAAACGTACCACATGACACCCACATACCTTACACAATACCATACCAACGCTGGTGCAAATTTGGTGTTAATGTAAGAGTTAAAAAAAGAAGTAGTTGACACTAAGTACACTAAACATTTTGTTTAGTGTCACTAATTCTATTTGCCTTGCTCAACACTTATTTGCAAACCGCCCATGTCGTGTCGCCCACACTAAAATCTTGACCTAACATTATTTGCCATCCCTTACTAAAAGAAAAAGTTGGGCATCATAGATTTACAATGTTGCAATTACTTGTCACCCCACTAAGTGAATTTCCATCCAAATTTAACCGTCCATGTCAATAGTCCATTACAAAATTGGTAGAATGTAGAATAAAGACCCAACTTTGTTTGCAATAAGGGGCACGGGTTTCATCCTAATTTCATCCAATCGTATCATCCACGACGGCACTTGTGATGAACTTATGTCATAAGCGAACGCCATTAGGAAAAGGTACGATGACAATGACGTAAAATGCCTTATGACACGAAACCACACTATTTAGTGTACCCATGTCCCCGAGACACATCGTTTGCATCGCCCAATTGGGGAAAGCCCCCCCCCCCCCCCCCCCTCCCCAAATAACACATCGACTCGTACAAAGGCACACTTGATGGGGGAAAAGGTGTGAGGAAACTAAAGCCCAAGGAAGTGACTTAATGCTTAAAATAGAAGCAAGGGGAATCAAACGGGAGGTGGAGGAGGCAAGGGTGGATGCCAACGACCCACAGTAATTTAGGGACACATGGGGAGCAATGGGGGGAGGACACGTGGCTGCCGCGTGGCCGCCTTGCTTGTGACGACGACCGGAAGATGCCCGGTAAGCTGAAGTGAAGCGAAGCGAATCGAATCAAACGGTGGCCGCCTCGCAGTTCCGACGTCCCATCGAGCCAGGGATGGATACATCGATCGATCGATCGACTGATAACCAGCTCTGCAGTCAATTTCTTCAACGGACGGCCTGAAATCAATCTTCGGAGAGTGCGCGGCAGAATCTGGGGATGTAAGAGGGATTCCTCCCCCCCACCCGGCCCGCCGGGCTCACCATGCAGAACAATCGCACCAGCGATTCGTTCGCCACAGTTTCATGCAGAATTCGCCTGCCACCTCACCGCCGCTGAGTTACATGGGGCGCTCAGATGCTTCGGGAGGTTGATGACACCATCATTCATTTGATTGGGAGAAGTGATCAGAGTTCGCAGGTACCAATCCCTGGGTGAGTCGTCGCCGACCACTCGCCTGCGTCGGTCGAGCGAGCGCCGCAAGGTGTCGTCCTTGTTGGTGGGTTCTCTTGGGTTCTCCCGCCCTCTCTACGTGGGGCTCATATGCTCCGAAGACTGAACGCATTTGATTGAGAGAGAGGTCCAAGTTGGAGAGTTCCTGGGTTCGTCTCCGATCATTCGTCGGCGTCGATCGTGCGCCCAAAGGTGTCGTGGTCCTGTTGGGTTTTCTTGGGTTGGCTTTCTGGCGGTGGGAGTGCAGTGTGGGTGGTGGAGACTGATCACATTTGATGGGAGAGTGTCGCTCGAAGTTGTAAATTCGAATTTGTAGCTTAAATTCCCTGGGTTCGTCTTCGAATCGATCTCCTACGTCGATCGAGCGTTGCAAGGTGTCATCTTCCTGTTGGGCTTTCTTGTGCTTTCCTTCTTGCGTCTGGAGTGCAGTGTGGTGGGAGACTGACCACATTTGATCGGAGAGTAGTGTTCGAAGTTGTAACTTAAATTCCTGCGTTCGTCTCCGATCGGTCTCCTTCGTCGATCGAGCGTTGCAAGGGTGTCATCTTCCTGTTGGGTTTTCTTGGTTTCCCTTGAGTTTCCTTCTTCCGGGCTCGGGCGGAGTGACGGGTTTGGTCGCCATTTGGTTACCATTTGATCGACCCAGTAGCTGTTCAGCCTCAAGTTTTTGTGGGTGCAACTCCAATCGTCGCAGGGTGGAGTTTGTTTCTTGGGTTTTACTTAAAGCTGCCGACAATTGGGTGCCAGTGGAAGGAAAGTGGAGGCCATGATTGCTACTTCAACGTGGCTCTCATTGCGAAGTGTACCAGCATTGCAGTGTCAATAAGTGCTTGTGGGGGGTGCATTACAGCAGCTCAGTGCAGTGGAGCCATTTTTACTTCTTTCTTTGTTGCTTTCCCCCCTTGGTGTTGGGTTGTCTTAGTTCGGAGGGAGAGCAAACTGATTTGCTTTCTTTCTTAGTACATGGGAAGGAGTAGCGAGTTGAGGCAGCAGACGGCGGCCTCAGAAGGCCGACCTGTTCAGACTTGGGGTAGGGAGTTAGCTCAGACCATCTTGGAAGACTTTTGAAGTTTCTACTTGCTTCAATTTAGAAAGCTGCTTTGTTTTTTTTGTGAGGCGGTGGTCGGAAGTTGGCGGTAACTATGGGGGATAAAGACGTCCGAGCGCTTATGCTGATGTCAGCGATACTTCTCCCACTCTGCTTCGCCAGTGTCATCTCGGCTACTTCTGTAAGGAATTTCTTTAAAATCTGAACCTCCACTTGAAGAAATTCCTGTACAAGAATGCACTTGTGTGTTTTGAGGTTAGTATGCTACTATGGCATGGACAGATCAGGACAATAACGGACACCTCATCATGACTTGGTGCATTTCTTCACACAACGGTGAGGCAGAATCTTTGATGACTCATCAGATTGCCATTTTCTTGTGAATTCAATTAAAAAAAAGGAACTACTGTAGGTGCCATTTATTATGGCTGTCGTCTTATAAGTCGGTCTCGAAAGATTCACATCACCATTTTCAAGGAGCTGGTGACATGGTCATGACTCACTTGCTGCCGATTTTCCTCTACTTATCCATATCAAGCTCTTGTTATTCAAGTCCGATTTCTAAATTGTTGACGGTCTCTAACTTAAATGCGTGGAAGATTAAGTTAAGCTTAGGTACATCCATCCAAATAATCATATGATCTGATGTTTTTTGCATTCCTTGTTAATCTGCCAATTTGCAGGCCATTTCCCTCCCAGGCCACAGCTTTGTAATCGAGAATGATCAGTTCGTGAAAAATGGTGTACCATTTCGGATTATCGGGGGCGATCTCCACTACTTTCGTGTCCTCCCAGAGGTAAATAAAACTTAGCCATATTTGAGGATCTGGTTCTGGAATTTGTCTGCTCAGTGATTTTTGTCTCCTTGGTAATAGCAAAGCATATTTGAGCTCTAATGCAATCTCTCTCTCCCTCTCTTTCTGACATTTTGTGGAACTATGACACTGGCAGCTCTGGAAGGACAGACTTCTAAGAGCAAAGGCACTAGGGTTGAACACAATCCAAACGTATGTCCCGTGGAACTTCCATGAGCCACGATCCGGCCTCTATAATTTCCAAGGGTCAGCAGATCTGCAGGCATTTTTGAACCTCGCCCAGGATCTTGACTTGTTGGTTATGCTCCGAATTGGACCTTACATTTGTGGAGGTATGCAGAACTCTTTAGTCTAGGCACTAAACTTCAACTTTCATAATGTTCCTTCATCAGTGTTGTCTACTAGACCTTTCCTTTGTTGGAGCAACTTCCATATTATTAAATTGCAAACATACAGCGAATGTTATGTATTCTTCGAGAAAACGACATCTTTTTCTTGAGGAGTCCATGTGTGATGATGAACAGAAAATATCCTTACATCTGTAAAGAGTTGTTAATTTAGTAATACATGGAAATATGAAGATAACTTGATCTACGGTTGAAGTCACTTTAGATAAATTGATCTATGGTTGAAGTTGCTTTGATGATAGTAAGATTTGAAAGGAAAGACTGAGATTTTGAGTTATGAAATTGCAGAGTGGGATTTAGGAGGTCTTCCTGCATGGCTGCTTGAACTTAAACCATCAGTGAGGTTACGTTCGTCAAATGCACAATTTCTCAATCAGGTGTGCAATCACCCTACACCCTTTTCTGGGGCCTAGGCTGTTAGATCTCAGTGTAAAATTGGGTAACTTTGTCAAGAAAGCAGGAGGAATTTGTTGAGGTTGTTTCTTGCAGTTTGTTTTTGACCCAGATGCTGGAAATCGTATAGGATGTATTTATAGGAAATGGTCATCTTGTAGAGGTAATTTCCAATTGTCAGAATCTGCTTTCTGGTTCTAGTGACAGATCTTTTACCTACAACTGTTTTTAAATCGGCAGGTGGACAAATGGTGGAAAAAACTGCTTCCAATTGTTGCACCAACACTTTTCTCAGCCGGTGGCCCTGTCATCATGGTGCAAGTAAGGTCCATAGCCCTCACTTGAAATTTGTAGCTATAATTCACATGTTAGCAATACTCGTCACTTCAGCTTTGAGGGTACAGAAAGGGGAAAACACAGATTCTACAACTCCACTTTGGATTTAATTATTTATACATAATAAAACACGTCCCATCTTGCTCCTCCCTTGAATTTCTAAGGCTCATTGTGATTAGCTGAATTTTAACCTACTTATGTCACAAATTCAATGGTGAGCAAATTGTTTATTTTCTTACAAAAGATTTTCCCGTGGTCTCCCAAGGATGTCTTTCCCCTTGAACGCTTTTATTTGATTTCTTTTTAACAGATGATTTTGGAACCCAACAGATTGAAAACGAATATGGATCATATGGTAGTGACAGAGTATACCTGGAGCACCTTCTTGATCAAGCTAGGCTGCACCTTGGGAATAATGTTATCCTGTAAGTATGCTCCACAAGTATCTCTTAACTAAAGAGTGATATGTCTTGTATCAGTGTTTTGGACAGTTTCCGATGTACTCCGCTGCGCGACCTTTGGGGCTTGCTAATTCTTTTATTATACAGTTAAAATACGGCATACCGAAAGAATCAAAATTGTAACTCTCTGCTGATCTTTATTATACCAGATAATACATTGAATTTTGGAGTTTGTATAATAATTTTCTATATCATTCATTCATGTTATATTTTTTCCTAATTGGGGGAGGGGGGGGGGGGGGTTTGGGCGCTCTAGACTCACATAAAATTTACGACTTGCACTCTTCGATTGATGTTTTAAAACCCACTTGCAATTTATTGCCACTTAGAGAGATGACTATAATGATGTCACATTTCTGTGCAGATACACCACTGATGGGGCAGGCAGGGAGACTCTAAGTGATGGGAGCCTATCTAAACATGGTGTTTTTGCAGGTTGGTCATTCTTAAGAATATGCATTAAATCTGTCACAGATTCTTACTATTGTTAGGAGCTTCGTGCTCAAGCAGACATAACTCCAAGCTCTTCAAGTTATCAAATAATGTGTAGTATTTTGCTTCAACGTTCTTCACCAGAAAAGTAGGGAGCATCATAGCTTTTCAATTTCTATAGCACTATCCTCCACCTGTTTAATGACATTACCTTCCAGATATTCCAAATTATTCCCTTTTATCTGTGTCCAAGCAGATCATATATTTGAGCACAATGTCAGTTGTTTATTCCATGGCTTTATGAAATAATCAACATGGCAGTGTGGCTTTTCTCTGCACTGACTAGGGTCTTCTTTTTCCATAAGGAATTTTATTGAATTGATATTTGGCTGTTCAGCAATCGATTTTCCAACTGGCTCGGATCCTGCATCTGCATTTGCATTGCAGAAAGAATACAACCCCCCAGGAATGGCGCCTTCACTTACTGCGTGAGTTCACTCCCTACTACCCTTTGCAATCTTGATCAATTTCCACGAGTTGGGCGCTATTTAGCAATATTCTATTCACAAGGTAGATTGCATGTAACACCATGTTAAAATGACCTTATGACTTGTGGTAGGTAGAAATTTGTGTGTTATAGACTCAACTTTTATTTCCAAAAGTCTTGAGACTTCCTAACTCTGCTGTAGGACCTATCATTTGAACGTTGTATCGTTGTATCACCTGGAGCCTGTTACTCCAAAATGGGCATGCTTAAAAAAATGACACTGGCTGGTTACTGCAGGGAGTTTTACACTGGTTGGCTGAGCCATTGGGGTGAGCGGCTGGCTCACACAGATGCACAAAGCACTGCCAATGCACTTGATTCTGTTTTACAGCTAAATGCTTCTGTTGTGCTCTATGTAAGTCCAACACCTCCTGATTGGTCAGTTGAATATCGTGACACAAAGAGTATTTATTATTTTTTTGCGTTTATTATATGCACGAATCACATAAGATCCACATGTAAAACATTTGTTTGGGTGTTCAGTAGAATACCAAGTACATGTTAATGAACATGGTCACAAAATTCAAACTGAAGCTGCTTATGCAAGTCATTTAGAGAAGCTCTTAATTCATAACGGTCCAACTCTTATTAGGTCTTCACGATCTTTTTACAACAGAATTCAAAAGAATAGATTGTTTCTAGAGTCGCAACCATCATTTCATATCATATTTAAGCCCCTCAATCAGGAAATTGATTATTCACACTTTAAGCTGCATTGATTTGATGTGGTCCATGGTGATTTGTCTTTATTGGATGCAGATGGCGCATGGGGGAACCAATTTTGGGTTTTCTAGTGGTGCAAATACAGGGGATCTTGCTTCAGAGTTCCAACCAGACCTCACATCCTACGATTATGTAAAATCTTGTCTCCCAATCCCTGTTGCATTCTGAGAATTTTACAATGTTGTAGACAATAATACTTATTTGCGTAATTCTACCCACTTTTGTACTATCTGGTGGAGGAGCTGAAGCAAAGACATGTAGTTGATGTCCGTTTAAGTTTAATTGTGAATTGCAATTCGTTCTTTCAGTACTAGTGTTGTCTGGAGTTTGAAATTTATTGTCTGGACTCTTTTGTCCTTATTAACAGGGAACTACTTCAAAGTGTTTGTTCTGTACATAAGATTCATTATGTAATTGTCTAAGGCTGCAATAAGTTAACCTATCTTTAAATTTTGCTTCCGTCAGGATGCTCCAATTGGGGAAGCTGGAGATGTCAACAGTGCCAAGTTTCAATGTAGGCCACTCAACATAACGTTGTGATGTAAAAAATCAGTGTTTGTGATTCTTTCTCAGAAAAAGTATTCCTGTTTGTTTGACTAAATTCTTCTGGTGTTCACTACATAGTGGTCTAACAGTTGATTCGTTATGTATATTTGTTTTCTAAATTAATTCTGTGCCTGACCTCATCTGTGATGATAATTGCAGCAATAAGGACAGTGCTGAGCAAATATGCAAATGGCACACTGCCTGAACCCCCTCCTCTTCCTGAGAGAATCGCGTATGGGGAAGTAACAATGCTAACCATCGGGTCCCTTTTTGATATCCTCGAGCACGTCAGTCAACCATCACGTGGAATTAGGATGGAGTGGCCTCTTCCTATGGAACAAGTTAAACAAGTAAGTAATCTTGTTCCTTGCATCTTATCTTAATTGGATATCTATATTTGAGTGGGTGTGTGGTTGACCGTGGATCTAAGAGTTGACACCAAAGAGATATGTGCTTAAAAGAGGTTGAACTATGTGCTCAAAATTTGGCAACTAGGTCAAATAGTCAACATTATGAGGTGAGGGGGGAAAGAGGAACCTGTATGATCATTAAGAAGAAAGAGAGTCTTCAATTTGATAATGAACAAAGTATTCACATGAGCTCCGAAAATGATGAAGAAATTGGCTATGGCGTTGATGTGGATGTGCTAATCATCTTGTGCAAATTGTATTGTTCAATATCTTAGGAAGAGTGGGAGTGTAGAGTTAAATGTGTCTGTTTCAGGCCCATTTACTTTAGCTCAATGCTCTCCATTTTATATTCAGCCTTAGTGAAGCCAGGTGTGACCATCTAAGTGTACTGAATATCCTCATCGATGTTGATGCAAGTGCACCCAGACTTTAAACAACTTCACAACACCGTTAATGGTGTTTAGTATCACCTACTGTTTGGAATTATGCAGTGCTATAACTATTTGCTACAGATCTCAATTTTTACCAACGAAGGTCAATTTGGTTGTTTGGACATTATGAAGTATTAACATCTATATGTGGAAGAGCTTACATTAAGCGAAAAAACTAATAGTACTACATAACCATGAATAGTAAGTGACACCAAATATCATAATTGGTGTACTCTAGTTTCTGTTTCTTAGTGAATTGAAGTTTCTTACTTCAACAGTGCCTGTATATTATGTTGTTGCACTTAAATGCAGCAGTGAGGTACTGCTTTGGTCAAAACTGATCCAGCTATGCATTTTGAAATTGCTATGCATGTTTACAGGCCTCTGGGTTTATTTTGTACCGATCAAAGCTTCCTGCCAGCATTAGGCCAGGAAGCAAACTTTCTGTCATACAGGTCAGTTATGTTGCATCTGTTTCAAAATTTGTAGCTTATTTGAGTTATGTAACATATCCAAATATGACTTCTTTCCACATTGTCAGTGATATCTGTAGTGTTTTTTGAGCTTACTGGTGGGCCTTGGGATTTGTAAATGGCAGGTATACGACAGGGCGCAAGTCTTTGTTGGGAGCACCACCACAAAACGGCTATATGTTGGCACATTGGAACGTTGGTCTCACAACACTTTAATATTACCTGCTGCAGCTGCGTTGGCGGGTTTACATATTGACATTCTGGTACTGTGCACATTTTAAGCTCATGTTGAATTCATCTAGATTAATGAATATAGGGTAATTGAGAAGAATATGCGAGTTGAGTGAGTCTTTATGAATTGCAAGAAATGGATGTGATAATGGCAATTGATGACGGGGAGTTCAAAGAGATTATTTGTACAGTCCAATTGGAAGGATTCTTGAAGGAGGGAATGGACATTAAGTATCTTTTAAAAAAATCTCCTATGAGCACCTAGAATGTTGAACAAGTATATTAATGCTTATTTTCTAAGCCTCTTCTAAGCTTATCTATTAAGCTCATCGATGCATTTTTTTGTTTTTGATTAACTGCAGGTTGAGAACATGGGACGTGTTAACTATGGGCTATTTATGGGCGAACGCAAGGTTTCAATCTTCACCTGAAAATTTGAATTGCATTGTGTTCAGATGAGAAGTCCTTGAATTCACATCAGGTTATGGCAGTTACTAATTGGCACAGTGTACAACAAACTGCCTGATAATGTCACTGAAATTATAACGGTTATTCTTTGTTGGGAGACATATCTAACTTTCAATGGTGTTCCAACTTTAAGAATTGTAACTTACGTGTGTAGGGCATTACGGAAGCTGTGTTGGTGGATGATGAGCCAATTCTTGGTTGGACTGCATATTCGATTGAATTAAACGAAGTCAGAGAGCTAAGTTCCAGAATCAAAGAAAAGAAGACGGCTGACAAGACTGCGAGTAGTCTTCCAAGAAGATTACTCTCTCCTTCCAATTCAACCCAACCTGCACTTCCACTTGGTACTGCAATCATTATTCCAATGTTCATTCTTGTCATCGATGAGTTTAAAAATGCCAATTTCAAGAATCTGTTGTTAACTTATCTGCTGTTTAACAAATCTTGGAAAATTGATGAGTGGGGTGGCTGCTGTTTTTGACAGTTGACCTTGTAAGCGGGCCTCAATTTTATGAAGGAGTTCTCCATGTCGAAAAGCCTTGTGACACATTTTTGTCTTTCAAGGGCTGGGTCAAGGGGGTGGCCTTCATCAATGGTTTCAATCTCGGTAGATTTTGGCCTGTGAGTGTTGGTTCTTGCCCTATACCGAGGGTAGATGTTCTTTGTGACAAACTGCATGGGATATGATATATCCAAATAACATGATGGAAGTGATGATATGGAGATGGTGAAGTCTTACCTGCTATACGTGTAACTACACTAAGTGGTCCTATTAGTGTGGGTGACATTGATTCTCCAGCACGCACATCAATTTTCAACCCATGCAAAAATGCGAGCTTAAAATTAGTGTGCGCCACATTATTTGTTTTTCTACAAAATTGATCTGGGTGACTATTCTATTTTATGCTGTTTTTGTCCTTAAACTGATACTCAAGGTCTTGGTCAGAAGTCTCCAGGAATGCTTAGGGGGAGACCTAGGGTCTTTGGCCAACATTAAATGACCACCTACACTAATAGGACTTTAGTTATTTTAGTGCTCATGGAGACTTAACCCTCGTTCCTTTGGTCCTGCAGAGCATGGGCCCACAATGCACACTATATGTTCCCGGACCCCTGCTTAAAAGCGGCAATAATCATCTGGTAAGCATATCTGTCTTTTAGCCTTTTCCATAAGTCATGTACATGTAGCGCCATCAAAAATTGCAATGTCTGAAGGGTTTATTTTTTAAGCTAGCCATCTCATGAGGTTGCTGGTTGTTTGTGTGGTGGTAGGTAATATTGGAGCTGGAGAGCTCAAGTCAAGCTCAAACTGTGCAATTCACAGACAAGGCAGACTTCACTTGCACTTATAAATTCTAAGGAGGTAATAGATATACAGTTGTATCATAAACCACGACCCCATGATTAGGGGGTCTGAGGATTGTATATTGATAAAATTTTGTTTTGAGATCAATCACAGGGTGTGTTTCGTAACGATTGTCATGGTGGTCCTTTGTCTTTCCATTGAATTGGTGCTTTGAGGACACCAGGATTGAATCAATTTACCGGATGCATGTGCTCTCCGATTCTTTGAGAAGGCAATCATACTAACGTCTGTAGGTCTGCTGGGTACATATTGGAATGAACACATATACCACCAATCTTGTCGGAGGTTTCTTTGATTATTTGTGAGATTAATCTGTATGTGATTTAGTTTTGAAGTAAATTGAGTTATACTTCAAATCTGGTGCAAAATCTCTTAAAGGGATTGGTTATAGGTGCTTCTACTAGTGCCACAACACATGCCATGGTTTTGAGTGCTAAAGTGAGGAGGAATGAGTGGTTCTCGCAGATTCTAGACATTGGGAATGTGTTCAAACCAATTTTTGGTTTTAAAAATTCTCAGTTTTTGTAATTAAAGGAATGAAATTACTGAAAGGTACATAACATTATTCAGATACATAACAATGTTCTATGAAAGTGAAAATATTCCATCGAATATTCTTGTATATTCCCACATCCAGTATGAATGTGGGGAATATTTTGTGGAATATTGTTAGTTCCACAAAACATTGTTATGGATCTTTATAATGTTATGAAGTGGTTTTCTTTACAAAATTAAAATTAAAATTAAAACGAGCATGGATTTCTACAAGTACGTGGATCAAATTTCCTCTCTTCAGCAAACTTATGATCATGATGTTGACAATACATTTCAAGTGGTTCACTCAAACTCATTATGTTGAGATTGTTACTAAATATTTGGTTGGTTTCTCTCCACTATTGTTGTTGTTGTCATGCCTCTCATTTGTCTAGTGAAAATGTTGAGAATTGGTTACAATTTGAAATTCATTTTTAAGGCCATTTGACACCAAGATTTACTCCAAGGACCTTGAGTTAGCCTAGTGATACCATGTTGATATTAAGTTATAGTTGTCATATCACTATTATTTTACTTTACTTTACTTTACAATTATTAGAATCTATTCTCAAAGTTGTTTGTCCAAAACTTTGCAATACGTAGCTTGTGTGCTCCCCCATGAATAGGGAATCTTGTAATGAAAAGAAGAAGAATGCTTGCCTAATACCTAATCGTATGGAACGCGGCCAAGGGAGCTAAATAATGCTATGGGGATTTGGTAAGAGCATGGCATGCTAAGCAACAAAAAGGTTTATCGCCATGGAGTTTCAAGCAAGGGCAAAGAATTTGAATGTCCAAACCCGTGGGGCCCTTGCTCCAAATGAAGGAACAAATCTCCTTGAGGGTCCAAATGATCTTGATGACCCACACAAAATTGAAATACAAGACTTGAGTCCAAGAGGTAATGGACAATGGTAGTCTTGGAATGGCTATTAAACCTTCCAAGATCAAGATTTGAGTTGACAATTGACCCTATAGATTTCCACGATCGTGACTACACAACTCATGTATTTCGGAGAATTATACTCAATGACATGCTACTACATGTATCATTGTTGTTTCTTTCTATGTAATGTCATAACGCTTTCAAAAAATATGTATACCTTGACGAGCTTGAAGTCATGGGACATTTGAGATAAGTAGGAAGGCATTAAACATTTTGATTCACCTTGCAAGCGAATGAGAGGACAACATGGATGAGACGCATTACTTTGCAAGTGATGAAATTGCATAAGCCTATCGGATTTGCTAAGGTATGTGGATGCTATTCGGTCACTTTTCTTAATTGAACCCCTATATTTGATCGGTGTGCTATGTATCCAATTAAGAAAATAATAAACACGCATTTCTATTAACCATACCTAAATTTGGGGAGGTTCGGTTTTCAATCCGGTTTTTGCAAATGTTTCATCGTAGATTTGCTAATGCAAGACGAGTTTTGTTGTGTGAGGTATATTGGGTGTTATGTGGTTCCATTTTCATGCTCTCCAACTTTTAATGATTAGAATTTAAGGTAGATGGGTCTTAAGTGGCTACTCTCCTTAATCGGACCCCTAGACTTGATTGGTATGTGGTTCCGCAAGGATCAAAGAGCAAACATCACAGAGACATATGTTCAAAAGAGATTGGATTGCGCCTTCATATATTAATAACTACTCTACAATCAATGATGAACACAATTGGGAGGACCTATGTATCTAGTTAAGAAATCAACAAACATGCACTTCTGATATCCGTAGCTGAAATCGGGGGATGCCAATTTTTGCAGATGTTTCATCGTAGACTTGCTAATGAAACACGAGTTTTGTTGTGTGAGGTATGTGGGTGTTATGTGGTTCCTTTTTCAAGCTCTCCAACTTCTACCGGTTAGAATTTAAGGTAGATGAGACTTTAAGTGGCTTGTTCTCTTAATCAAACCCCTAGATTTGATTGGTATGTGGTTCCGTGAGGATCAAAGAACAAACATCATAGAAACACATGTTCAAAAGGGATCAAACTACATCTTTCAACTAATAATAATTACTCTACACTCAATAGTAAACAGAGTTGGGAGGACCTATATATCCAGGTAAGAAATCAATAAACATGCACTTCTGATAACCATAACCAAAATCAGGGATGTTGATTTTTGTAGATGTTTCATCATAGATTTGCTAATGTGACACGAGATTTGTTGTGTAGACCTTTAGACTCATATGGTAGCCACACTGGGCCCAGCTAGCCCGACCGGTGTGGGGGGGGGGGGGGGCGGTTTTGGTGCCGTCCATCCAGGGCACAAAGGACAACGTCCAAGAGTGCCCCCGCTGGCTAGATGCAAAGCTCCCAGCCAACCAACCAGGGCACTCTTGGACGTTGTCCTTAGTGCCCTGAATGGGCAACACCAACACTGGAGACCTGCATCGGCCGGGTTGGCTAGGCCCAAGTGTGGCTACCATATCATCAGTAGAAGTTGGGGAACATGCAAACAAGAACCCCATACCTTATTAGTGTGGCATAGTAGAAGCTGGGGAACACACAAAAAGGAACCACATACACTACAAAAAATCGGGCGCACCAATGACTGCAATAAATGACTCACACAAAGTCATTCAAGAAAAAAATGACTGCATGGTGACTAGGGTCCCTGGAGTCATTGTGGACAAGTTTTAGATCATGACTTCAATTGTACTATCACCATCCATTTCAACGGTGGATGAATTGAAAAATGTCAGGGGTCTGTAGGGCAGCAAAGTCTGTACGGCAGGAAATTTTTGGGAAGATTTCGGGCAGGGTCCCATATTCCACTCTACCCGGACGACGTGGCATGCCAGCTCGGGCTAGTGCGATGTCACTCTTCAGTGAAAATTCAGTGCGGTTTAGGGTGACGTGGACTGCCCAGTCACCTTCAGAGTCAGTCACAGAGAAGTCATTTGCTAGTTTCGCATTTAATAGGTTTTGGGATACGTGGCATTTGCGGAAAATGATTTTGAAGTCGGCAGATAGTCATTTATATGGCACTAATTATCACTTCGTCAAGTGGAAAATGTGACGATTTAGTCACAAGTGCGTCACGTTTGTGTGGTGTATGAGAAGGGTCCCTTTAGCTGAAGAGTCACAACGACGTCATAAACAATTGCGTCTTACAGTGGGTACGGTGACAAACAACAACATGGCCTTCTCTGGCAATAACATAATTAGGACCGCAAGGATTCAATACACTTCTGGACATGGGCAAATGCATTCACGGGAACAGCGTTAGCTGCATGGGTAATTTACGAATATTTGTACATCAACGTACTCCTGCACCAATCCCGAAACACGGCAAGGAAATACAACATTCTGATAATCCATTCATGCCTGACATTGCAACTTCAATAGAGGTAAAAAAGGTTGAGTCAGGAGTTTAGGGTAGTTGTCCATGAAATGCCACCGTGAATGTTGAACTCAATTTCAGCGCTTCAAGTTACAAATTACTGTTTCTCATAGAAGAGTCATCTTAAGAGATGCAGCGCACTAACCCTATGAAACAAATCACTCCGATGTTACCACTCAACCAACTGCCTTAAGGTACTTCTGGTCCCATAGAGTAGCTGTCCCTTTCACATCCTCAATCTTGTCCTGCTCATCGTCACGACTGGGAAACATGAGCTTGACCCCTGGAATCAAAATTTCATGTACATCTATCTTGAACCAATTTACAGGGATGTCCTGGAAGTGAAACTTGTGTTTCCCTGGAATCCCACTAATCTTCCCAATTGCAGCTTTGTGGCGGATGGCGCGCGGGTTCATGAGGAAGACTTCATCGCCAATCCCATACTGTACAAAACGACACCAATTAGGTGATGATGGTTTAGGGGGTTCAAGCACGGAAATAACATTGATCACGGGTTGAACAAGATGGTACCTGCTTCGAGGAGGGGACAGAAGTTTTCTTCTCTGCGGCGGAAGCCGCCTTTGGTTTCGGTTCTTTCTTCAGTGCCTTCACCTGCACACGCATAAGATTCCATTACATACGATAATCAAAGGAAGGTGAGGGCGCAAGTCTGTAACGACGTGAGTGGGACGGGGAGATTACCTGTTGCTCCGATTTCGGTGGTCTCCTACACCTCCTTTGCGATGGAGACCCCGCAGCTGGTGGTGCTTCTGCAGGCTTCTGCTGAGCTGCTTCTGCAGGCTTCGTCTGAGCGGTCGGTGGCGACGCATGGGAGACGAGTTCCTGGACAGGGGACACCTCGCTATTCATTTCGTCGAGCGCTGCGGGGCCACCGTCCTCAGAATTGCTGTCCTCGGATGGTCCTCCACTATCAGGCGTTTTGGGCGTCTTAACAAGACCTTCGACGGCTACAACCTCCACGTTCTCCTCAGTTTGCGAAGGGGGCAAGTCTGTAACGTCCGTTGTAGACAAAGTAATGTCGAGCTCAGTCGTGGATGTTGGTGGAGCATGGGAGGGCTGTTGTGTTTCGGGCACCTCCATGGTTGGGTCCGCCACATCCACTTCACTGGGCCCCTGCCCAATCCGTTCTTCGACCTGCATTGCTACATTTGGGACCTCTCTTGACGGTACCAGGTCAGACACAACCCACGCTCCGGCTTCTGCCAATGAATCCACGTCAGGGTCAGTCACAAAGGGGAGGTCGTCATTGGAATTTGATATATCCACTCTCGCAATCTTCCGTGTAGTTCGACCACCTTCCTTCTTCCCAGTTGTGCTCACGGGAGATTGCTGCTTCTCCTTTCCTACTCCCGTCCTTGGTTTACAGGCTTTTTGTTGTTGGCTCTCCAATGCAGATTCTGTCATAGAGGGGCTGCCTTCGTCCAAGATCTTCTCCTTCCCTACAATGGTCGCGAACATGGATCGCAATTCCTCCATTGCCACGGCATGGGCTTTGGAATGTGATAGGAATGTGTCAAACTTGACTTCCACCTCCTTCTTCCAAGACTCCAGGGACTCCAATCGAGCTGACTCACCTTCCCCCCTAATCTGATCACACGAAAGAGCAGAAGATAAATGCCGAAGTCATGTGAGAGGTAGGACGAAGTCACCACATATGACTCTGTTATAACTGGCACGTACGCCCAACTTGTTAGTCACCCCTGCGCAACTAAACAGCAACTACCTAGTCACTGAATTTCAACTTCACCAAAATGGGTCAAATTCATATGACCAATGTCACTCTTACATTTTTTTGGCCGCCGCGCGAGGAACTTGCCACCCTCGTTTCGGCCACATCTGTGATTCCCGGGCTAGTTTCACGCCCCTCCCTCTGCCAACATGCAAGCACGAAACACTTAGCACAAATTATCTGCATGCAATACTAAATTACAGCGATCCCCTAGCGGATGGAGTGGACTCTCACCAGTCGTGCTTCCCGAGCAGCCCTGCCTCTCCTCCCTACAAGTCCATCACTGCGAACGCTTCGTCGAGCGATGGTCATCTTCTGCGCTTTAATTTTCTGCGCATCTGTGCTCCAGTACGCCTTCAGGTTGGCCCACTCTGCATCGCTGACGTGAAGAGGAGGCGCGGTGTCTTTGTCTTTGAGCCACCAAATTTTCAGTCGAGCCCTCTCTGCCTTCAAGTACTTCATCACAGACTGTCGGAAGCCGTGAATGCTCAAGGGATTTCCTAAGTACTCAAACTCATTGTCTAGAGCAGCTCTAAGTCTTTTCAGCGTGTGATCCTCGTGCTTGGACCACGAAACAACTGACATGTCCAAGCATTTCGGCACCAATTCCCGCAGGGCTTCATCCCATGCGTTCTTCCCCTCGCATGTCACATCCACTTCTCCGCCTGGTAGAACGAAGACTCGATTTGGTTTCCTCCCGGCTGTAGCCCGTTGTCGACTCTCCAAATCATACTCTGCTTTCCTCTTTCGCCTGCATGAGCGGTCCACACTGTCTGGGGCTAGGTCAACAGCAACTTGGCCAGACCAAGGAGCTCCATACGATGGTGGCGGCCCTGCAGGCCAAGGGTTTGTGCCGGTCGCCTGGCTAGGAACGTAGTGGCCTGGGACCCAAGACCAGTTGGGTTGGCCGTAAGATTCCGATGCAGTTTGCAGAGCAGGAGGCCGCGGTGGTATCTTCTGTGGGGGTAGAACGGGCGTTGGGATCTTCTTCCTTGGTGCCCGACGAATCAACAGGGGTTCTTCATCGGAGAGGTCGATTTCCTCTTCGGATGAATCCACGAGCCTAAGCTCCGATGCTGCAGCAACAATGTTGGACACATGATGTGTCAGCACTGTATTGCGGTGCACTGACTATGGTTTAGGGATCAGCCAAGCAAAGCGCAGAACTTTCTTCGCAAAAAACAAATGAATCGCCCAACCCAAGCACTAAACCCTAAACCCAAGAGTTGAGGAGCGGAATGTTTTTTTACCTGCTGCTCTATCGAATCTCTTGGATTGCCGGTCAACATGGGTACAAGCAATGGCGAGGTGCATCATACCTGTGGCAATGTCCTCGTCATTGGTATTCGTCGCCTCCGACGAAGTTGTGCGCAAGCTCGACATTTTCACCGTCTCCTCACCCCGCTTTCCAATCTGATCTCTCCCGGGAGCCTTTATTGCCTCTTGCCCTCCAAGATAGAGCCGCCTTCCACTTCGACGGACAGGTATAGCTTCGTTACTGGTGGGCTTCTCCACAAATCGGACCTGCTTGGGCTTCGCTTTCGAAGCCTCCCTGCGCCACCCCCAACTACCTAAAACATCTGGCCTCCCACACGCAAGACTCAAACACGCAAGACTCATACACGCCAAGCACAAGGAGAGCCGTGAGTGCTAAACTAACTCAAACTATACAGAAGACTATGGCACGCACAGCCAACTGACCAAAGGGAGAAGAAGAGAAACACTGGCTAGGGTTTGTCGAGACTCTCACGTGGCTACAATGCTCAAGGCTGGGATCCTGATTGGTCCTCCACTTCCCTCTGACTAGGACCCAACTTCTGAGACACTAGGACGTCACTCATTTGTAGTCACGTTCTAGTTAGGAGTCATTGAATGTGACTTCCCTGTATCCTAATGCCAACTCAAACTATCCCAAGGGAGAAAAAGACTCACAGACGCCCATAACCTCCACTCAACCCTAGAAATGCGCCGCCATGAAATGGCTGGAGTACTCACCACTCCTGTAGAGCTGCCACAACCGGTGCCATTCTCTTCTGCACCTCGGCCACTCTACGGTCGCGAGCAAGCTCGTAAGCACCTTTTTCTGGGGGCGTGCTGTCCATCTCCATGAGCTGCGGTAAGTGCCACCTCGTTGGTCTCCTTGGGAATTCAGGGCTTTGTAGAACTCTATTGCTTACATGAAACTTGGGGATCGTGAAAGTCGCCGTGTACAAGCAAAACACACAAAAAAACAAAGGCAAAACGAGAATTGCACCAAGTCCGCAGCCTCTCTCTCTCTTTCACGGAGAGACAGAAGCGAAAAGAATTTTCCTCCGTAATGTGACTGAACAGAAATCATGAGCTAATGTTAAGTGCTTGATGTTTGAATAGGTAGTGCTTCTGCTGGCGGCTCCCAATTATTCACCATGTAGCGAGGAGGTCGGCCGTTTCTGAAGTGATCTTGCATTTAGTGCGTCCCCTAATCCCTAGTTGGTACCCCTTTAGCTTAGGGGTACCCTGAACGGTAATCCTTGAACGCTCATTGAATTTTTGTAGTCACTTTGGAGTCCTAGTTGTCTAAAACGACTTCCGGTAGTCATACTGAAGTCACTGTCACCCAAATTTTAGTCAGTCATAAGTCAGTCATAAGTCAGTTAGAAGTCATTGAAGAGGCATTTGTTAGTCATTCTCTAGTGTCACTAACCTAACTAACCCCAAAAGTAGAGGTTAGTGACGTTGGTGGCAATTGATAAAGTACCTTGTGTCATATTCGAACACTGTGCATAATGTGTTGGAGCAGAGCAGTCTTTTCTCCGTGGCTAAGAAATCTTTCTGCAGGTTTGTAATTGTCGCCCTGAGTAAAGAGATGATACCCAGCAGACTACCGTTGTCTGACAGTAGAAGGCAGCGATTACGAGATGACAGATTGTGGGTTAGGGAGTTGAAGCGAGCCAGGGAGTGCAATGTTCAGAAATTGCATTGCCCTTGCATAAATTGTAGGGGGCGTAAGAGACTCTTCATACGGAACGTGCGGGAGCATCTCATCCAAAACGGTCGACATCCTGAATCACGGATTTGGAGAGGACCCGGCGCAAGAGATTCTTCGGACGAAGAGTGGGAACATCAATTCTGGGGACCCATTGAAGCAGAGCGTGATGGAGGACACGATGTTGGTGATACAAGTGTTCCGATTGCGCAAGAAACAAATGTGTTGGATGCCACCGTGGACACCCGTGGCATGGTCGACCATGCACAACCAACAGTGGACGTTCAGACATATTCAGCGGAGAGGCTTGGCGAGGAAGTCAGGGAAGCCTTTGGAATTGCTGATTCTGTTCATGAAGAATTCATGGAAGCGGAGTTCGGTGACCAAGTAGAGGAAGAGGAGTGTCGTGACGAGGAACCCCTCGCTGATGCTGATGTTGACCAGGGAGACGGTGACCCCCACCTTGACGATAGGGCCCTACAGGATTCACTGGAGCATTTATATGATGGGTCTCGTTGCAGCAAGCTTGCGGCTACAGTGTTGTTGATGAATTTGTGCACTGTGCACGGCGTGAGCAATCAGTGCGCGAACGAGCTCTTTAGCATTTTGCATTTGCATGTGTTGCCAGAGAAGAATACATTGCCGCGAACACATCATGCAGCAAAGACCCTTACCGCAAAGTTGGGTTTGACATACAACACCATCCATGCATGTGAGCACGGGTGTGTGCTATTCCGGGGACCCCATGAGGATGCACTTCGTTGTCCTAAATGTGGAGGCCGTAGATACCGAGATGAGGATCGGCGTTGTTACCCTTTGAAGGTGCTTCGTCACTTTCCAATCATTCCACGGTTGCAGCGCATGTACATGAGTCCGAGCATATCAAAGCTGATGGTATGGCATGCAGAGAACCGGAGCAACAAAGACGGAGGAGATGGCTTGGTTAGACACCCCTGCGACGCCAAGGCATGGCGGCACTTTGAGGAAAATGTCGACCCGAGTTTTGCACTTGATCCACGAAACGTCCATTTCGCTTTGGCAGCCGACGGAGTGAACCCTTACAAGCAGAATCGATCCACATGGTCAACGTGGCCCGTTCTACTGCTGAATTACAACTTGCCTCCATGGCTGAGCACCAAAAATTTCTTTATGGTGTTGGCACTTTTGATTCCAGGAAAGGAATCTGTGACGTCCGATGTATTTGACGTGTACTTAGAGCCTCTTGTGGATGAATTGAAGGAGTTATGGGCTGGAGTGCCTGCTTACGACGTATCAAAAGATGCGGGCTCCAAGACTTTCCAATTGCGTGCCATGTTGCTATGGACAATCCATGACTTCCCAGGCTACGGCACTGTTGGCGGTTTTGCTCATCAGGGCTACGCAGCATGTCCTTGCTGTGGAGAGGACTTAGGCGCAGAGCATTCAACCGAACTTGGGAAGCAAACTTACGGTGGTACCCGACGTTGGTTGCCTGAAGATCACCCGTACAGGTCACCTGAATTGAAGGACCACTTCAACGGACAGATTGAACATCGACCAAAACCAAGGGCCGTGACAGTGGAAGACCAAATTCGTCATGCCCTGGAGTGCGAGGCTTGGAAGGCCGACGGAAATAGGTGGGGTGCTGCTGGCGATCCTTCCAAAATACATGGTGTGAAACGTCTCAGCATTCTCTTCCGCTTGCCGTATTGGAAGGTCAGTGACTTCATCCCCATTGATATCTACTATAATGACTTACAAATGACTTTCCATGAACTACATGGGTACTATAGAAAATGCTTCGTGAGTCACTGCGTAGTCATAGAGTCGTTGTAGTGAAGTTGAGTTACTCTCAGGCGCCGAGTATATGACTTACCAGACGAGTCACACATGAGTTATGACGTACATGACGTGCCTTTTCACTGTCTGTAATGTTTAGAGTCTTCTCATTCGGAACACACTGGACGTCATGCACTGCGAGCTGAACCTAGCCAAGAACTTCTTGAAGACCATCGCAGGGAAGAAGGACACCGTGAAAGTCAGAAGAGACTTACAAAGGAGGAACATTAGACCACACCTATGGCTAACTCCAAACCCACGAAAGGCAGGGAAGATGGTGAAACCACGCGCATCTTACGTCTTGTCCGATGCAGAATTTGAGAAGTTTGTGAAGTGCATTGAGACCTTAAAGACGCCTAGTGGTTACTCTTCTGACCTTGGCAAATGTCTCCGCAAGAAGAACTTTGGGGGGTTAAAGTCCCACGATTACCACATTCTGATGCAGCAAGTGATGCCACTATCTCTGCGTGGACTGATGGAACCCGGACCTCGCACAGCTATCATGAGAATGTGTCGGGTATTTCGCCGGTTGTGCACGAAAGTGTACAATCCCGCAGATTTTCCCTCACTTGAAGCGGATGTGGCAGAGAGCATGGCGTTATTGGAGATACAATTTCCACCCTCGTTTTTTGACATCATGACGCACCTCCCATATCACTTGGCAAAGGAGTTGGACTTGTGTGGTCCAGTTAGCGCCCGCTGGATGTATCCGGTGGAACGATTTATGAAAGTGTTGAAGAACCATGTCAGGAACATGGCGCGTCCAGAGGCTTGCATGGCGGAGGGCTACTTGAAAGATGAATGCATAGGCTTCATTACCGAGTACCTCCACCGATTTGAAGGAACTCAAAGACGTGTATGGGATGAAGATGAAGAATATGGAGATGCTGAAGAGGTCCTGCAAGGGGCAGGGAAACCGTACATTATGAGTCCAGAGATGGGAGCTGTAGCCCACCAGTATGTGCTATCAAATGCCTCGGCTATGCAGGATTTGTACAGGTAACCTGGAACTGACCATTTTATGTGTTGCACGTGCTTGAAGTGAAGTTGGAAGCAGTGTTGTGCAAGTACTCTTTGGGGATGCCATGCTTATTGAACCATTCTGTGACCCAATTTCGATCATATCCCGGGACACTCATTCCCTTGTTTTTGCAGAGCGTGGAGTCGAGAAGCAGATGAGAATCAGGGAACACCTGATCTAGCAGACTGGATTGAACGCACAGTGCAGGCATGCAATTTAGATTTGCGGAAGCCGGAGGACATGGACCGGTTTCTACTAAGTAAGAGGCCATCACACCGAGCGACTAGGTATGCCAGAGTACTGGCGTTTGGTAACCGCTTTCGAGTGGACGATGACAGCACCGGACACTTGCTCAGCTACAACTCCGGGGTGGCGTCAGTGTTTCAGGAGGTGTCCGAGAATTCCCAAGAATCTTCTGTGAACTACGTGGGAGTATTGAAGGACATACTAGAGTTGGATTATGGTGCACTGACTATGAAGATTATTCTTATGCGATGTGAGTGGATTAAAACCCAAGACAATCGAGGCAACCCCACGTACATCCGCGACGATGCAGGATTCCTTACAGTGAACTTCCGCCACAAACTCCCTCGCCTGGCAGACCCTTTCATCTTTCCGAGCCAAGCGACACAAGTCTTCTTCTCAGATGTTTGTGAAAGACCTGGGTGGAAAGTTGTTTTACGGAAAGAGGCACGAGCCAGACGGGAAGTGGTGGAGGTTGCAGACGCATTTATTTGCACATCAACGGAGAGTACCGGTTTAAGAGCTCCAGACAGATTGCCCGTTCCTGCAAGTACGGTAAATCTAGTTGGTGCCATCGAATTGTCTGAGGAAGACAATTTGCTAGCAAATGCAGGGTATTAGGTATGAATGCAATTTACTAGCTACGACACGTGAATTCAAGTTGATGCCAAATTATGTTAAGGATTTAGGGTTTTCATGTAGATTCAATTTAGATGTAGGGTCAAGTATTTGTGGCGTGTACATTCTTTTGTGCACTGTGATCCAATTTTTGTGCAATTATTGAACATATTCAGCGACGAATATATCCTCACTTAGCCCTATGAGCTATATGCGAGTACTAATTGACTCGACTACTGTTGATTCTAGACTGATAATGAGTCACCCAAAAATGACTGCAGCCACGTCAGCATAGCGAACTGCCCGTGAAACTTTTCTGAGATGACCTAATTGTCCATGTGAAACCATAAAGTCATTCTGTAGTCAGGTGACAGTGGAATACACGCGCCTTGTAACTCACTGTAGTGGACTTATATGACTGCGCGACGTACGTGAGACATCCATCCTCTCCATCCAGCCTCATCCCAGTTCTATCAATGAAAAATTGCGGATGAACGTGGCACGTCGCATCAGGTTCATCAATAGTCATACTCCATGACTATGTTGTGACTGGAAGACCATGGATAGATCTTGAGTCGTGCCAAACGGGAATGTGGAGTCATTCAGAAGTAACTTCGGACATGAAGTCATTTCTTGCAGTCACATTTACCCCCGATTTTTTGTAGTGATACCTCATTAGCGTGGCGTAGTAGAAGTTGGGGAACATGCAAACATGAACCACATACCTTATTAGTGTGGCGTAGTAGAAGTTGGGGAACATGCAAAAAGGAACGACATACCTTATTAGTGTGGCGTAGTAGAAGTTGGGGAACATGCAAAAAGGAACGACATACCTTATTAGTGAGGCGTAGTAGAAGTTGGAGACACGCAAAAAGGAACCACATACCTTATTAGTGTGGCGTAGTAGAAGTTGGAGAACATGCAAAAAGGATCCATATGCCTTATTAGTGTGGCGTAGTAGAAGTTGGGGAACATGCAAAAAGGATCCACATACTTATCATTGGTGTGGCGTAGGAAAAGCAGCGAGCAGCAGGCTGCGGAGAGAACGACAGCCACAGAAACACTCGCGAGCGCCCCAAAACGACACACGAGACTCGTTTCTCGAAGAGCAGCCGACGACACCACGACGACGACGACGAAGAAGCCGCCGTGGAAAGATCGTCACCTGTGCCGCCCACATGCCGTATCCGCCACCTCATAACCTCACTCATTTGCATTCGTTATCCGCCCCCCACACACCCACCACACTCCTCGCCCCTCAACTCTCTGTCTCCGATTTCTCCACTTCCCTTCACATTCGAGTTTTGGACATCTTCTTCGCATCTGTGTAATTTGAGATTTGGAGTCTTCTTCGCATCTGTGTAATTTGGGTTTGTTGAGCCGGATTTGAGGAGATGGCGGCGACGGTGGCGCAGGCGGTGAGTTTGGCGTCGATTTCGTCGACGGCGTTCCAGGGCGCGGCTGCTGCTCCTCGCCCGGTGTCGCGAGCTTGGACTGCGCAGTCGCGGAGGAGGGTTAGCGGCGCCGTGGGAGTACGTGCGGAGGGGGAAACGCAGCAGGTTATACTTAACCCTGGAATTAAGAAGGACGTGGACAAGGTGGTCGACACGGTGGTGGCCTCCGAGCTGTCCAAGCCCATGACGGCTTACTGCAGGTAAACAAACTGCGGAGAGGCTTTAATTTGTTGAGAGCTGGAGCTTTTCAATGTGCGTGTAGTCCAGCTGGTTGAGTACATATACATTTGTTTCTGTCGGTTTTGTCTTTGATGTATCGGAACTGTTGCGAAGGATAATATCAAAGACCGAGCAGGTTCGTCAATGATGGTCAATGAGCTTGTCATACCCATTATTTGTTCGACATTTCTTTTGAATGTTGGTATGGCGGAGTATGTGTGTGAGGTTTAATTGTATGCCAATGACATCGGAGGGGCTTATCTCTTAGTTTTGTGGTTGCAAGATTGCCATCTGGCCCAACCAATGCTCTTCATCTTGATTCTATCACTTGACCTGTCCGTATGTTAGCATCGGAGGTGTTGCTAAGGATTATCACAGATGATTGTCGAGCAGGGTGTGATGATCAATGAGGAAATCTTGGCTCATTGAGCCACATTTAGGATTGAACCTGCAGGGAAGAATTTCACGGGAGCTTCGTGATATGTACTCTCTGTTCGACATAACCTACAAATGGGATATGGGTTTCCTAGTATGTTTGTCAGGTTTACTGTATATCAATGCATCCGACTTAATACCGAGGCTTTTTCTCTTGGTGCCAGGTGTTGTTGGCCCAACACTGATCTCCACCTCGATGCTGTCGGTTGGATTTCTAGTTCTTGACGTTTTATTTTCCAGCTTTTGAGTCTCTGTTTGAAGGTTGTGAGAGAAAACAGAATTGTCACAGTCGTGAGTCTGTCAACAAGACAATGTAGGTTTTGAATCCATTCGGAAACTGAACACCTGGCAGACAATGGTCAAACAATTTTCGACTTGAATGTTTTTCTTTTAACATGATGACCACCCGTGATTTCTTCCTCCTCTGTGACTCATCCCTTGCAATTGTGGCATGGCCAAATTATGTTTGTCGCTGTAAGTCATTGCATTGGAGTAGACCATCCCTATGTGTCATAACATTGTTCTTCATCTGGACAATATATTTCTGGACATCTAGACATCTGGACATTGTATGCTTCTTTTGTTATCCTGGACATTGCATATTTCATTCACACAAGACAATGTAGGTTTTGAGTCCATTTGGAGAACTCAACACCCTGGAGACTCAACTTGAATGTCAAAGAGATGGGTGAGAGGCACTTACTAATAACTCCTGTGGGCGTCTATGCAGGTGCTGGAGATCTGGGACATTCCCTCTTTGTGATGGAACCCATGCCAAGCACAACAAAGCTACCGGCGACAATGTTGGACCCCTTCTTTTGAAGAAGTAGAGATTCAGTAGATGGAAATTATTCGGTATTGAAGTTATTCGGTGTGATGTTGCCTCAGTGAGTTTATGCATCCTGAAGGTCGCAGGGAATTTTGACATGCCCTGTGAGAATGTAAAGTCAAGAGAGTGGTTCTCTTCTGTCACAGTGAGAAAGAAGCCAATGTAATGAACATGTGCACATATTTCTTTTTGTAAATTCAAACCATTTTTTCTTCATCGTTATCGTCTGTGCTTCATTTTCTCACTTAATGAGAGTGGACTGGAGGGTGATCAAATGATTGTACTACAAAGTCAATGTTTTGAGGTAACAAGAGGAATTACGATCATTCAACAAGTATGGAATCCACTCTGAAGCTCTAAAGATGCTGGAGGACTAATAAAGCTGTGTCAAACTTTCAGGAGACAATCAGTCACAATTGTAGCAAATCATCCAATATAAGTACTCAATCTTTTTAATTTTTTGTGTTGTCAACTTCACATGCTGCATAGAGAACTGAGAGGAAGTAGGATTGTGAATGAAACCAAGTGTCCAGAGTGTATGAGACGTACTCTTCCTTGAAAATGCTGAAGATTTATGTGCAATTTATGATGCAGTCACATGAAGCTCACTTTATACATGGCTTGGGGCTAGCTCAATTCATGTACAATTAATAGCTCACTCACACCTACTAGTGAGGGCCACCAATGAACAGATTCTATCAGTATTGGTTACATCCAATGGTTCTCACTACCTAAACTGGAACTAAAAGTGGCCCCTGCTTGTAAGCGTTGTATACTCCTTGCACACGCCAGTAAGTGTGAGCATGCTAAAAGTTTAGCTCTCAATCTGGCCCAAGCTTATCAACTTTTTGCAGGCCCAACCTTGTCACACATAAAGTGATGAGACCCAATTTTAGGTTTAGATGTTGTTGAGAAGAAAATGTCTTGAAGAGAATCAACATTTCATGGAATAATGATACATAGGTTCATTATCCAACGGATGAGCCCAATCTGGCCCAAGTTGAGACTTTGGGCCAAGGAAAAACTCAACATGATTCCTTGAAGCATGTTCGAAGATTTGGCGCCAAAATTGTGCCACCATCACATGGGATGAGTGAGTGTTCGGGCCCAACTCTAATATGAAACCTTTGGGCTGGATTTGATGAAACTGAGCAATCCTATTGAGCTAATTTTTTAGAGTTCAAGCAAGCCCTCAATCCATCTTCAAGTATAAAGTGGGCCTTAGGTGTTACACCCATTTTACCAACAATCTCTTGTTTACCTCACTCCAATTTTTTTTCCTTATGAGAAGCTCTTTCACATGTGTTCACTGCTTGTTGCACACTCCATAGAGCATTAGTAGGGGGGGGGGGGGAAACAAAACAAAAAAACGTATGTGCATTGTGAAATTAGAATGAATTCAACGAGCACGAAAGTTATCCTCACCTCAAGAGGCTTACAAAGGTGTACATTTCTCAACATAGGTGCACTTATTTCAAATTTTCATTTATACACAAATTAAGTGTACAATGGACATAAAGCATATGTTATATGCTTCTCAAAGAAATCAAAACCAAACTTGAGGCACAGGATAGAAGCATCTATGACGAACATTTTGAGCACTTGACACCTTAAACATGTATAAAATGTTTCACAGAAACCTTCAAGAATTTAGTAGATCCACAAGGAGGCTAATGCACTTGGGATCATCAAATTTAGATATATTGCGTGATTTAGATATAATTTATGATCTAGCCAATGTTCTTTTGCAACCCAAAGTGGATGTATAGGCCTACCCAAACTAGATGATGTTAATCGTTGACATTTTATCTCTTCAATCAATGAGTTGCGTTCTTAGTTCTTATATTTTGATAAGTAGGTTCAAAATTTGTAGCTTGATTTCGGGACAAAATATAAGTGTTGGAATTGGGGTTCTTGATGGAATTGGGCGCTTCTATCTTAGTATGGCACATTAGCCCAAATAAAATGCCCGTGGCCCATCATAACAGGACCATAATAGACGTAATAGTGAGCAGAAGATCCATAATAAGTGAGTTTAGGAGCTTGCCAATTTTACTCTCTAATGAACTATATGTATGGCATAATGAACAAGTGTGGAATTCAATTTGTGGTTGCACAAACAAATGCTCCAATAGTCACTAGAATAGGTGTTGGGATATTTTAACTTCAAAATTTTGTAAAATTTTGGATTACATTTTCAAAAACTTCTCGTTATATCCTCTCCAAAGCAGTTTGAACACATTATAATGAACAAAATTACACATAAATTGGGATATTCATATTTTAGTGTTGTTTACTCAATCAATGGAAAATGAAACAAACAAACACGAACTGGAACAAATTAATTTTGAATGATCATAGTCAAATAGGCTATAGTCACAAGCTAAAAAGTTCTTGATTATAGCCCATCCAAGTTATTGTGACATCTTCCTTATGTCATGTGTTTCAAAACCCTTAACTAAGCTCTCATTATCAAATAAATTTCAAAATCCCGAAATGGCGCCATGGGGCTAGAAAACCCCTTCAACCAAACTAGCCACCTAATGGTTGGCTAATATCCGGCCAGTATCCGGAAGGTTTTAGTTTGACCTAGTTGAAATCCGTCTTATACCCTTGGAGAGTTTTTAAATATTTGCCTCCCACTTAGGTTAGCCCGCCCACATCCACATGGAACCAATATTTGGATGGATGTCCATCCACAAGTCTTCAACTTTAACCGGTTCAATTGTAACTAACTTCCGTTTCTTTCCATTCATGGGGTAAGAACCAAGTGCATGTGGACTTATTAGAGAAAAGGAGGGGGGGGGGGGCAATGCTAGTGACCATGAAGTTGTGAGAGCCCAAAAGAAAGTGTCCAAAGGCCGTCCCAACACACCTCCCAAATCATGTAGTGTGGTCACAGATCCTCAAGTGTAGTGTGAAGTCATATGTGATTGGGCCCTCAACCAAATTCTATTTCAATGAATTTCTATTCATGCGGGTCCTCACACATGATAGAATAGAATAAATCAACGGTTGGGAGCATTTGGAGTGCCATGGTCTCCCGGTTTTGTGTTAGGCCTACCTCCAAGAGGTGGTTTTTGAAAACAGTCCAAGTGACCATGAAACACGATCCATTCGATGCCATGTAGGAATCCATGTAGATTTTACATCCATCTTGCATTCACGTACTCTGTTGGTCCCTCAAGCGTAGTGTGAAGCGAACTAAGACTGGCTCCGCCTTTTCCACCAATGAGAGTGCTTGAGGTGTAATGATCACGGGCTCTCAGTCTCGTGTGTGAAGTGGCCCTTAGACCGTTGGTCAGGGAGATTTATGGCATAATCGGTCAAAATCCTAGTGTTTCCAAGTCCAACCGCTTACATGTTGACATTTTTTGGTGTTTTTTTTATTATTATTACCTCGTTGTGTTTATATGCTTATAACGATAGGTTATTTGCATTCTGCCTATTGCAACAATCATGTCGTCATTTGCAGGAAGTTAGAAACTTGAGGATTTGCTTCCTCAAGCTCAAAGCAAGTTGGCTTTGGCATCATCTTGAGCAAGAGGTCTTTGTTGATCTATGACTTGATGATGTCCATATTCAAATCCAATCACTTCCTACAAGAATAGATACCTAGACTTAATCCAAACAATCCAATTGGGTTAGCTTCCCCAACTTCATCACACTTAAAGGTTTACTCCATGAGAATAAGGAGATGCACTAAGCATTGCAAAAATGGTATGTAAGGTTACTAAGGTAGTACGGATGGATACCAAAGATAAGGATGCAAAGGACCCATGGATTTGTGTGAATTTAGAGTTGAAGAAAAATGGGTTGCATTGATTTGCATGAATGGTGATCCATACGATGTCCTCATAGACTATGATCAGTTGTTTTTAAGATGATGGATTTGTCTTGAAACGTGCCATAGAGCCAAGGATTGCCCAAACCATGAGGAATGTATTTCCAAGAAATCAAGAGAGAAAGTTTGATGCATTGGAACACAAGCCACCTACTCAGAGGCCTTACACAAGATATGAGGAAGGCTTCACCATGGTTGTGAGAAGGCATGCATGCAATTTTTTAGGAGACGCCCACAATCATTCCTCCCAAGGACTTCAACGAGGCCCACATGAGACCCAAAGCACAAACTACAGATACAACTCATGTGAGGGCTTCCGGAGAGTAGACTCACACTAAGGAGGTGGTTGTATCTATCAACCCAAGGATCGGAGATATAGAGAATTACAACCTGCAACCTTACCCTCGTAACTAGGGTCACCCATAAGATTGGCAGGTTAAAAAAGAATGCTAGAGGTTTTGTTGGAGAATGAGTGCCTTCAAGGAGAAGAGGCAGAGGATGGAGACGAGGAGGAGGCGGAGGAACGAAAAGAAGGTGAGGAAGAGGAGGACAAGGAATAAAAAAAATTAAAAAGAAGAAGAAAAAGAATTGGAGGAGGGGGAGTTCAATAGTGATAAAGGAATGGTAGAGATCAAGAAAGGCAAAATTGAGGCAGAATGCGAGGCAGGCAAAATACTTGTTATGGAGCTAGAGGTTGGTGTCAATGAGGAAGTTGCCAAAGATGGTATTGTAGGAACATGATGGCCACACCTCTCATTCTACCCACCCAAGTAACAATCCCCTACCTCTTGGTATGCCACCAAAATCTATCCTTCGGAAGTTTAAACGGACATTGTGCTATGGGGCCCAAGGAGAGACATCCTCCCACACCACATTCCTAACGTGCACTAATGTAGAGGTAAGAGCCAAGCTATGGGCGGACATCGGCCTTGACAGTCCTCACGCTTCCATCACTAGTCAAAATTTTAAAAAATCTCTTGCTCTAGAGGTAATTCTACTTTCTTGCAACATGGAAATATGGCACCCAAAACACAAGGGCAACTTGTAGCCAATAGGTTGTGGAATTTTGTGGGGAAGTTACAACAAAAAGAAGAGACTTGGAGGACATTTTTTTTTATTCTTATGGCTCACGTAACAAGGTCAACAATCCTTAGAAGAGGCTATGGCTAAAATGTTAGATGGCTTGGCTATCTCAATTACTACTAAAATGTGAGGAATTAGTCAAACCTTTTACCATTCTTGATATTTTCAAATTTGTTGAGGGTATGGCTGATGGCAAGGCAACATGGCATGATGGCATACCCATTGAATTTTTGATAGAATGTTGGCTCATAATAGGAGAGGGTTTTTTCGATATGATTACCTAGACCTTGGATGTGGGAGAATTTCACCTAGGGATGACTAAGGGGTTGGTAAGTCATATCCCTAAGGACGGTGATCTCAAGGACCTCAAATATTGGAGGCCCATCACCCTCCTTGCCGTCATGTATAAGAACATTGCCAAGGCAACACAACTCATGCCTCAACCTCTTCTTATGGAAGTCATTAGCTTAGAGCAAACCACCCACAATCTTCCTCAAACTAGATTTCTCCAAAGCTTATGATAAAGTACCTTGAAATTTTATATTTGAAGCCATGCATATGCTAGGCATGTATGAAATCTTTATCAAATGAACTAAGATGATCTTTGGCAATGCACAAGCATCTGTGAACCTCCACGGTAGCCCATGCAAGGAATTAAAAGTGGAGAGAGGGTTCAAGTAACAATGCCCACTGGCACCCTACCTCTTCCTACTAGTAGGGGAAGTCCTAAATCACATCACCACGAAAGCAATGAGAGAAAAAGAATGCTTGGAGTCAAAACCCCAGGGGGGGGGGGGAGTAATCAACAATCACAATACATTGATGGGTTCGTCTGCCTCCTAGGGATTTTTAGTCGGGCATCAGGCATGGAGATCAATTGGCATAAATCTTGTGTGTGTTGGTTTGACCGTCGTACCAATACCCCAAACATGCCTAGCTTAGCTACTACAATTGCTAGTTTGTCAAAAGTGATCCTATCTAAAATGAACTCATCTTCAAATTTATTTCTCAAATTATTTGAATACCTTAATATTATTGAAGATCTAGGAAATATAGCTAGGGTTTCGGAGAGGTCATCATGGTGCATGTAGAAAACTACATGAGATCAATGGTAGCACGGGTTCCATTCACAAAGGCTAAAGATTCCAACGTGCATAGAAGTTTGGCAACATTGGGGGGGGGGGTGGGTGGGAAAAAGGACCCAAAAACGATCGCTTAAACACCATAGTGCATCATCAAAAGTGGTGCAATATGCAATTATTAGATGTATTTAAGGGTAGATTTACTTTTGTGGGGAGATTCTTCTAGATTGGGATCCGATGTAATGATGACATGTTGATCAAGACTTGGGTTACAATGGAGATGTTTGATTGCAAGTATGAATAAGATTGACTCAGGGCCGGTTTACACTATGGACCATGAAGTTGGACCAGGGCTCTGCAAGGCAGTTGATTGGTTGTTGAAGGTCTCCCAAGACAACTTCGGTTTACACTAAGGAGAAAATGGCAGAGGGACCATGAAGGTCGAGGTCCCCAAAATATAAATTTTAAGGCCTAATAAATGCACTGACATGGTCCAACGGGTTTTGTGGTGAGAGAGGCAAGAGAGGTGGTATGGTAGGAAAAGGCAAAGGCCCATGTCAGAGAAATACCATTTCAATAAATTTGTAATGGATCTACCTTTTATGTGCCTTAATTATACCATAACCCATGAGACATACCAGCATTACCTTGCCCTACCCCTTAAACCGGCTCACACGTGTTTCACCAAACAACGTGGAACATCTAGAACTCAAGAATTCAAGTGCATATTTGTTTTTTTGGTCTACCAAATGCAATGTTTGGAATTTTGGGGCTTGTAATATACCGTTGGAAAGGTCTTGAAAATAAATTTCCAACAGTATATTACACACCCCAGAATGTATACAAAATACAAAAACAAAAAACAAAAAACAAAAATATGTAGTGGTTTAGTGACTGTAGATCAGAGTAGTCAAAAGAAGTGCAATGGGAAATCTTCTAACACTAATTATCAGAGAATTGAAAATTAGTGTTGAGCAAGGTAGGGTGGTAACAACATTAAATATAATCAAACACTAAATATCCTATTTAGTGTAGTGACAACACAAGGTATATGTCACATGTAAATTACATTGAGCATGTACAAATTAAATTGCTAATTTTTTTGTCGTAAAAATTGTTGTGAGAAGATTTGCAAGCCACATCTTCGACACATTTAACAAGAAGTGAAGACAAGTGAAGCCCAAGAGAAGACAAGGAATGATCAAACTTAATTTTTTTTCAAAATTGCCCTTTTTAGGCATGTATTAAAAAAATCAGCACCTTCACATTTTCGTGCGTGGTCATTCTTCTTGGTCCATATTTGGTTTACACCTAGTGAGGGGCCCAAGGCTCTCAAAACTATTTTTTTATGAAGTCGGACCATGAAAGTTGGACCATGAACTCGGACCATTGACAAAGGCCATCTTCCATGGTCCGACTTCATGGTCCATAGTGTAAACCGGCCCTCAATGAAGTATGCCTATACTTTGGATGGTTGATACATGGTTGAGTCATCTATTGGAGTGGGGGTGGGGGATGGCAGTCATAAAAATAATGACATTAATGAATTAAAAGTTAAAATATCATTTGATGCTCTATAAATACATTCATACATGTTAGTGCTTTCCTTGAAATACCCAAAAATAAACAAAATCTCTTATAGGGAGGGAAATAAAACGAAGGATTGTAAGTAAATACCTTGGTTTGACACTTGCCCAAGGATAGTGTGTGTAGTTGCATGCCCTTAGTTGCCACCAATATGTAGTGGGTGTTTCTATTTATGAAGGGCCTTGTAGGTAAGTTGTTATAGGGATGGCCTTGAAAAACATCTCATGAAATAAGATAAGAATACAAATCTAGAATTGATCCCCATACTATATTCCAACATAGATAAATGGATAGCTGATGAGAAAATAAATAACGAGATGTCAAATAAATTATGGACAAACAAAAACATAACTGACACTCAAAAAACATGTCTTCTAAAATTGAGACATGGTCAATATATGGGGCACGCTAGGAAACAACTGTTCTTTGGCAGGGAACCCTTCCCATTGATCACATGTCCCATATGTAAGTCTCTAGACCCTGGTACATGGCTACATGTACTTCTAAAGTGCAAACAACGCCACATACATGCCTTCCGAACCAAAAGTCATAATAAAGCAGTATGGGAATTAAGAAAACTTATAGTGGCATCAAAAAAGACAAGATGCTATGTTCTCATGAATGTAGGCACATTCAATAATGACCCTACAGAAAACACCGTCCCCCCATGGCTATTACCTTGCATGTGTGGCCAACAAAGATGTCACTGCAATGCCAAATTTAGACTAGACATTTTATGTGTGAAAGGACTACCATATCAATCTCCACCACCAACAGAACCTATTGACAACTTAATAATACAATTTTTTGAAATTACATATTGTAATGATAGAATACTAGATGAAACTTTAATTATAAAATATAAAATATAAACCACTAATAGACAATATTACCAATAGAGGATGGAAGATAGATCCACTAATAGTCATCACTGCAAGTGCTAGGGTGGCCACACACACCCCTTCCATGAAAAGTATTGAAACAACATTTAAAATCCCTAAGCTAAATATCAAATACACATTTGAGGAAATCAACATTATCGCCATACAATATGTCATGTTCATAATTCTACACAAAAGGAGGATAGAAAACAACGAACCACTACCAATTGACACACAACTACCATAGCAACCCCTAATACCCACCAACCAATAAATAATTAGGATTACAAAAGCATAAATGCCAACATTGGCTAAGGAATTGTCACAGCTTACGGTAGGGGTTGGTGGCCATAGGATACAACTTTCCTGCCAAATAACTCACATAGCGTATGCCAAGTCACTTACATCACAATACAATGCTTGTACAAGGCCATTAGGAATCAAACCTGGATCACTAAACATGTGATGTTAACCCTCACGTACAATGAACCATTGAGAAGTCCCATGACTCGGCGGCTACCTCACGAAGAAAAGTGGTCATATACCCCTACAACACCACAACCACACTAACCCTACCAATACAAAAAACACATAAACACTAAGTTCTCATGGTTACTTTGATTACCGTGATTACTATAGTGCCCACCCTGAGAGGGGTTAGTAGTCATGCACCATTGATATTATGTCCAGTGGGCATAATATCATGGGTAGGTCGAATGGGCATTTTCATCATGTTGATCCCACTAAGGTCAGAGTTTCTTCCCTCTTATATTGATGGCGTTGATTGAGGTCCAAGATGACCCTAAACTACCTAAAGATGATAGGGGAGAGGTACCCATTTCCAAATGAAGTGGTTGGCGGTTCGATTCCCGCTGTGAAATCTTCTCTCAACTTGATGAGAAAAAAACTAGCTCGGTATGTAGGAAGCCAAGAGCCCACCCACCACAAGGTAAGCAGTAAACCCCACCATGCAGCAAGAAGATTCTTGCAGTAGGTAAGGCCAACATGCTCAAATTCACATAAGATTGTCTAACATTGGTTGTTTATTTTATTGACGTCGATTGCTTGTCAAATGACCAATCGATTGAATCAGAAGGTGGAACTTATATATCCAATATGAATACAAACCCTATGAAAACATCAATAGAACAACATTGGACAACTTATAAATGATCATGCGAAACTCGAAACACCAACTAAGAACATCCATTGGATAGTGAGATGTGAACCGGGTTTCTCGGACGCTTATTAAAGGTTAACACACCAAAGCACGAAAGTTCGACGAGAGCATGACACGTTTCCCCCCTTCACTACCTTTCCACTTTCCCAACTACTCCAAAGTAAAGTAGTTGTAGTAATAACCATAACTTTTTCTAAGCCATTGGATTGGGCCACCGTGGAATTTCGGGTGTTTTCTTAAAGCTTGCGGGATTCGTCGAAGCAAGAAGAGGAGGAGCTTGGGAGACCGGGAAAAGGTCTCCTTTGTGGAGCTCAAGCTTGCTTTATTCTTTTGTGGTTGCCATGGTCGCACAAGTGGTGGAGCTTATCATGGTGACTCACCCCACCCGCGGTTTGTGGCTATTGCACGACGAGCGACCGTATAATAGCGACAATATATTATAGTAGTATATAGGCTTCGGAATCCCTCTTTGTAGGGTTGAATGATGATGAGTCAAGATAGACACCTATTTACGCACAAAACTTATGCATCGCAACTTGACATGCCGATGAATGAGGGTAGTGTGTTTGGTTAGTGTACACTAATGATTGCATTAGTGTCACTTACTATTTGGAATCAAAACTATTCATCGTGTGTCTCTCTCTTCTCTTTTTTGGCGAACCAAGGTCGAATTGGTTGTTTGGACATTATAGAACATTGGCACCTTTATTTGGTAAACAATTACAGTGATAATGGATGAAAGACATATCACAATGTTACTCAAGTAGTAAGTAACGTTGAATGTCATATTTAGTATAGTGTATGTAGTTGAAAAAGGTCTCTCGGAATATATATATATATATATATATACACTTCTTGAGTTTCTTTTGTAATTGTATATGGAATATGACTACATCGCACCACATTGTTCACCAAGCCATGTCTTAAGGTGTTCCAATACCAACGAAACTATGAAATTGAATGATCCCATTAGGTCAACGAGAGAAAAATGGACTCAAGATGATCAAAGTAGGGTTTTGTATCCACAGTACGAGAAAAGAAAAGGGAAGTGGTGCTAATATGGCATTGCTTTCTCGCCAAATCATATCGAACTTGCCTTTAAAAAACCAAATTTACCAAAATTGAGAAACTTCGAGTTTGGGTTTCAATTAGACGTGATTTGCACCTCAAGTTTTCTACATCTAAACCATAATGTAGCCCTACGTGTGGGGCATATCATTGCATTTGCTTTGGTGATTTGCAATAACTTAATGAACTTACTACACTAAATATGGTATTTAGTGCTATATGGTAGTTGATGTCACTATGGTAACTTTTTGGATGACACTTCTTATGAACAAGTCAACAAATACTGGCATGGAGGATGGATGAGTTCATCCATTGGCCAAAACCTTGCCTTCTCTTGTCAACAACGTGTGATGAAGTGTTGTCATGCATGATTGAAATTTGGATGAATTATCATTTGGTAAGTGATAGTAATTGCAACACTGTAAATCTATAATCTCCCCCCTTTTTTTAATTTACAAGGAATGACAAATAATGTTGGGTTAACATTTAGTGTTGGCGACACTATACCGCGGTTTACAGAGCAAGACAAATAGAATTGGTGACACTAAATATCATATTTAGTGTAGTTGCTCTTTCCTTGAGTTGTATAACCCTAAGAATATAACTAGTCATAACATAGTGAATGTCTCCCAATTCGGTTGTGTTGATTATGGTTAATAATGTGGGCATATGCAAGGTGACTTTCCCTTTGCATCCCTAGATAAATATATACATATGGTGGTCCAACATACACCATCAAGCATGAAAATAATGTGTGATGCTAGTTACAATTCAATCTTCAACTTGTTTCTTGACGACAAATGTAGTTGGTCGTCGATTGTGCCCTAATGGCTAAGAGTTAGAAGGTGATCTTGATGTCTTTTGAAAGAGCACACAAAACTCAATTAGATTAACAACTTGTCTATCTATAAAAAAAACGACAAGCAACATTTGGAACACAATATGATCATTTGTTTCTTGAACCCATGATATTAGAGAGTGCAAGTCGATAAATGACGTGCACCCACAATGCTAATGTTCCCAATGTAAACCAATATAGTGTGAATATGTTGTAAATAACGAGGCCCACAATATATTACCGGAAATCTAGCGAATGTGAAAGAAAATAGTAAAGCGAAAACCGACACTCATTACGACTTCATTGTGCTCTTGACCAAAGAAGGCCCCCAAGTTAATGACCACCAGTCAAGTTTCGTAACTTCCTCTTGGATACCCGGCTCTATACCTCAAAGAAACATTCAGCACATCAACAGCAAAAGCACTGAGATATTTTCATACAATCTCTTTAAAAATAAATAAATAAATAAATAAATAAATAAATAAATAAACAAATAAAACAAAAAATAAAATAAATATCTGTGGTTCACCGGTTTCGATTAGAATCATTGATGCTACATATCAGTGTTCCCGCATGATAATTCTTTGGCACTTGCATAGTGGCCATCAAAGTTGAAGTGAGCACCCCACTTGACCCACAACTCCATGTTTTTGGGGATACCACTACACCATTGATGGTATTGAGGGCCACTTCACATACGAGCCAAGAGCCGTGACCATGAAATTGTGAGAGCCCAAAAGAAAGTGTCCAAAGGCCGTCCCAACACACCTCCCAAATCATGTGGTGTGGTCACGGACCCTCGAGTGTAGTGTGAAGTCATATGTGACCGGGCCCTCAATGAAATGCTATTTCGATGAATTTCTATTCATGCGGGTCTTCACGCATGATACAATAGAATGAATCGACGGTTGTGAGCTTTCGGAGTACCATGGTCTCCCGGTTTTGTGTTAGGCCTACCTCCAAGAGGTGGTTTTTGAGAATAGTCCAAGTGACCATGAAACATGATCCATTCGATGCCATGTAGGGATCCACGTAGACTTTACATTCATCTTGCATTCACGTACTCCGTTGGTCCCTCAAGCGTAGTGTGAAGTGAACTTGAACCGGCTCCGCCTTTTCCACCAATGAGAGTGCTTGAAGTGTAATGATCACGGGCTCTCAGTCCCGTGTGTGAAGTGACCCTGAAGCCCGGTTTAGGGCCGTTTCACACTATGGATGTCCAAGCCGAGAGGCCGTGGGATTGAATGACCAAACTTTGTTGAGAGTCCAAAGAAATGGGTTGAAAATAGCTAGCCAATAAAATATAGGAATTGGAGCCTTCAGTCGGGCATATTGTGAAGCCTCCAAAGGCCAAGCCCAAAGTCCAAAGGAAGAGGGAGCATCCCACTCTAATCCCTACCCAAAACAACCCCTCCAATCTAACGGTCAAGATCTTGTCGGATTTTTTTTTTTGAATTATGAAAAAAATCGACGGCCCCTCGACCATAGTTTGGGTTTTCATTCTTGTTTGACCCAAACTTCCTTCAAGAGTCCATCGCCTTGGTCAAAAAGTGTTGCCATGTAGGCATTTTGGAGAGCAACGGCCTTTGGACTTTGGCCTCTAGTGTGAAGGGTCGAGAGGCCGAATTCTTGGTTTCTTGCCTTCTGATTGGTGGAAATCAACACCCTCTCGACCTTCAGCCATAGTGTGAAGTGACTTTTAGACTATGGTGTAGAAATGCATTGGTCGAGAAATTTAGGAGAACAGAGCAACGTGATTGGCTACAAAATGGGGTCTTCACCGGCCAGAGTTTACACTACGGTCAAGTCTTCTCTAGCGGATAATTTCAAGCATGAATGAAAAAATGACATGGTTGTCAACATGACAACATTTTTTTGTTAGGGGAGTTCTCTGGAGGTCAAGTTTCTTGGGCAACCTCAAAACCCTCAAATAAGAAACTTGGCCTCTAGAGACCTCCAACTTGAGGCCTTCTTTTTAAAAAAAAATCCATCTTGCTCGCCATACCAAATGTTGCCTCAAATAGCCTTGTTTTGAGCATACATTCTTGACCAACCGGTGCACTTCTTTAGTGCAGTCTAAACATGAGACCATTAGTGTCACATGCGTAATAGGGTCACTTATGCTATTGCAAGGCGTATGCCAAGTTACACTAATGATCGCCAACTTTGCCATTAGTGTCACCTCATGACACTTTGTGTTCATGTGCGCTAATTACTAATATCTTGTTATGAGGTATATTCCTACATTACATAGTGGTCTGCAAGTTGACCAAAGTTGACTAATTTGAGTGGGATTCCAATGTAGTGCGACATTGAATTGCCCGCACCAATTGTATGGAATATGGATCAAAGCTTGTCCCATTATTCAAGACAAAAACGAGGCAATATAAATACATTAGATATATATGCAAAGTTCTTGTGTTGAGGCTTAATTTTGAAACACAAATGAGACTCATTGGACCTCCTCTTCCAATCCAAATTTTTAGAAGCGATTTCCATAGTTTAAAATATTGCTGGATACATGGGACCCGTCACATATTACATACTAGCCTATGCAAGACTAGAATATCAAACCAAACTTAGTATAACAACCCATAAAGCATGTTTTAAAATTTAAAAAATAAAATAATCCGATCCCACTCTCTTAACAATCAATTCAAGCGTTAATAAAACTTGGGGCCACTATGCCATAAACTTTCAAACTCACCTTTTAGCTAACTCACTAGAGTTTGGCCTAGAGAATTCATGAACAACTCTAATATACCCTAAAATTTGTAATATGAACTTCCATAATGTCACTCACTCTCTAATATCCCAAAACCCTAGGATGTTGCACTTTGTGTTATTCCATAGTGTCACATTCTACACTAATTCTACAGTATCATGCATCCATGTTAACACTATAAAACTCCGTAATATCATGTACACTTTGGTTGCCACATGTGTGATACTACGGAGTTTAGAGTGTATAAAATCCAACAAATAAAAAACAACAATTATGATGTTCAGGACTAAAAGATTCTCACCTTGAGGTTCTTCCGCGTGCAACTGAAATGAAAGAACTACATTAACACTTGGATTCCCCCAAAAAAACACGGAAAACAAAGATGAAAGCTAACTTATTAGGTGTCAAAGTTAAAGCAACTTGAACAAACTATAACTGAATGTTCCTTAGTTTTCACTTGAATTTTAGCATGTTGGTGAATGTAAACCCTAACTTAATAAAACAAACTTGGGTCACTTTAAGCATAAGCTTCCAAGCTCATCCGGAAATTCAATCCAGATGATTTCCAAACAACTCCCATTTATTAAGAAATCGAACATAAAAAAAACAACGGTCAAGACTCACCCTGCAAGAGGGATTCTCGCCTCCTCGAAGGTTCTTCATCAGTATGTATACATACGGACAATTGATGCGATTGAAACGAAAATGACTGGCACTTGTTTTGGGGAGAACCAAAAAAATGAAAATTGAAGGCAACTTGAAGGAAGTACTGTTGAGTAATTGTAACTTATAAACTTTTGTCTCGGGGTTTGGGCCTCATCAGTACAGTTGTTTGTCGCCTCCTCCGATGGATTCCGATTCAATGTGACTTGGAAAGTGCTAATTCGTTCTAGATTCATAGCCCCCACCTCCGACCTCCGCGCACTGGATAAGCTTCTGTCCTAACGCAACATCATCATCATCAACAACAGCAGCAGCAACAACAGCAGCAACAACAACGAATTATTCTTACAAATTCTATTCTACTTCTCTTGCTTTGATCACTCAAGGAGAATCGGGATTCTGTGACTGCTTGGAATTAACGGAGTGGTTAAGCGGTCATTTGTTCTTTGAGGCGTGATTCTTTGAGTCGGGGTATCGTGGGGTGCCAGATTCTTTATTTCCATGTTGCGATTTGATGTAAGTTGAAGGGAGTCGATGATCACCCATTTTCACTCGATTTGTTGATCTTCTTGTGGCCAGTGAGAGTTTTCGAATATTGGGTGTGCCGGAAACTTTAGTAAGTGATTTGTGGGTTTTGGGGGGTTTTCTTTTGGGTACCCGCACGATTGGAAGGCTTTCTTTTGCATCTCGTCGTTTTTGCAAGGGTTGGTGTGCGGAGGAACCTCACTTGACCTAAAGATGGGGTAGAGGCGACTTGAAGAAATCCTACGATGGGGTTCTTTTTAAAATAAAATTTACCTTCGATTTCCCAGATTCTGTGCTTGGCCCTGGATCTTAAACTTCGCAAGTTTTTGTAGTAGCCAGATTTCCCCTGTTATTGCAGGAGGAGTGTGTGCTTGAATCTTTTTCGAGGTGGTTCTTTCTTGCGGATGACTAAGCATTGGTTTTGTGTTTTCAAGTTCTTCTTCGATCCCGCCCATTTTCCTAAGCTTTGTTACCTTCTTGTTGCAAAGGAGAAAGTGCTAGGTGAAAGCATGATTGTTGGAAATCACCCGCAGAAACCTTTTAGGCTCAATGTTTGGGCTCACCCCGCCTGTAGTTGCACCACCTGATGCTTCACAGAATTTGACCCTTGGATGTTTGCAAGAAAAGATGTGCATCTATGTCAAATTTCAAATTGGATTTCTTGTCTCCTCCAGACACACATTTATGTAACTCTCAAAACTTCCTCAGGCCTTGTTGACTAAGTCATTCTGAAGTATTCCGTGGATGCTCGAGACACTGAATGTTTTGCTGGTGGTGCCCCATTTGCAGAAATTGCTTGAAATGGAGTATTTTGAGCATTTTGAGCAACGTGTTCGAGGTTGAGATTTCTGTGCAGAACTTCCTGAAGAGCACCGTCACAGTTTTGGGAGGAGTTGTGGATGATATGTAGCATGTGGCCAAGTCATTGAGTTGGGGAAGTGCACATTATTAGAAATTTGAAGAAATATGGCAGGTGGGTAGTTTGTTTTTTCCCAAGAGGAGGAGGAGGAGGAGGAGGAGCCATTTTATTTTAGATTTTTCATTTCTTCATGGGGTAAAACCATGGTTGAAATTGGCTTGAGCAATTATTATGTGGTGGACGAGAGGGCGTTGAGAAGCTGTGGCATAAACATGACGACAAGCGATGATTGGACTAGGTTGAGTTGGACATCAGTGTGGACATCATGGGTGGCACTTGCAGCCATCTGCGTTTTTCTCTTATTGAAATTCACGGTCTCTTTTTTGAGGCAGGCGATCCGCAAATCAAAGAAATCTCAAGGCATTTCTTCTGTCAGGTATGTGCCTTTTTGAAAAGGTTGAGAGGTCGGCATAAATGTGTAAATTGTAAGTGATGTTATATTCAAGTTGGCTGAAGGCAAATGAACTTCAGTGAAAGAAAGGTGTATCCTCAGTGTCCTTCATGGCATGCTTTAGGAGTGGCCACCAAATAACGGAAGAGGCAGGAATTATGATGAACCCACAATAGAGTTATCCTTTAACTCAATGGGACTTTGTGTCACGAGTTTGTCCCCTGTGATTTTCCAATGGTTGTTTTGCATACACAATCAATAATTTCTTTCCACTTGTGATGGTGCATGCTCGGAGGTGGTTTTTGAATTTGAACAAAGATCAACCTAATTCAGTTCATTGAGGGCCAACTCATTTCACGTCACTCTTGGCATGCCAAAATGAGTTTGGCCCTTAATGAACCGTTATTGACTTCTTTTGCTCAAACCTCCACACTATTACCTCCAAGCATGCATCGAAAAATTACTAGTCGTGGAAGGTGTTGTATGCACAAGCATCAACTCCCAGCCAAAAAGTCATGTTGGGTTTGAGGAAAGCTCTGATATAGCAGAACACTGACGTCCCTCTTTATTGCATACATGTTAGTGTAGTGTTTTGAAAGTGATGAATTGAAAGCTATAAATGATATTAACCTAGAGCCCACAACACATTGTGATTGGAACAAACTTTTTGGCCACCTGATGCAGCAAGGAAAAGAGTGGGACTGGATCTGCAGCATCCAATTCTGCTATTCGCATAGAGGATGATGAGCTGGCACATGTAATGGAGCTTCTAAATGACGGCGATGGGCAGAGTGGTGGTTCCAATGAGCAATGGGAGGCAGTGATTGACAAACAATCGGATGCCGTGGCTTACACAGCAAAGCGGAGAGATCCCAAGGTTTGTACAGATATTAATCTTAAAGGCCCAATTTACACACAACCACCATTCCGGTGGTTGATGGTTTGGTTCTATTTTTGAGAGATAAGACCACAACCACTATACCTTGCCCAACTACAATACGAGTTGTAGCTGGGAATGGTTGCGATGGTTGTCGTCTACTTTCTTTGCTTCTATTCTGTTTGTAGTTACTATATGGCACCGGGAGAGAACTTCAAGGCCAAAGGATTGGAGAGGATTTGTAGGAGGCAATTGTCTACAATTGTCTACAATTGTCTAGACAAACTTTCCACTAGAATTCTTAAACTGTTTGTCTGCACTCCATGGATTGCACCAATAGGAGGGACGATCATTGAGGTCAAATCTACTCTTCAACCACCAGTAGGTGCGTGTAAATGTAAAAGATTTTAGTTGTGGTTGAAAGTGGACCTAAACAACAATCACAACCACTTCAGTAGTTGTGTGTAAACGCCCCTTCAGGTCAAATTCTCTAGCTTGTTTGGGTGTGATTGACCTTTGAGTTTTGATGCATGTGGGATGGAGGATTTCTGTATTTTATCAAAGAGGATGCAGTTTGAAGTTGCTTCCTCTAGTTACAAAAGTTCGATGTGAATGTTGGATCATCCTTTCCTTGTTTAGGAGGGCTGTAGTGAGTTATGATGGTTAGAGTTTGAGCTGAGATGAGGGCTTCTGATTTCCATAGTTTCAAGACAAGAAAATGTTGAACAATGTCTATAATGAGTTGGCTTACAAAAGTTTTCGAAACTGCAGGATGGAGGTGCTACAGAATACCTGAGCACAACAGTTTTTGAGAACTGTTCTACAAAGCTAGTGCGAGACTACTACATGGACAGTGACTACCGCGCAGAATGGGATAAAACTTTGATCCAACATCGGCAGCTGGAGGTTTGTCCAGTAACTGGAACAGAGATTGGGCTGATGGTCAAAAAGTTCCCTCTCTTGACTCCTCGGGATTACGTTCTTGCCTGGCGCTTGTGGGAAGGCAATGATGGAACATATTATTGTGTTTTAAAGGTAATTGCATATTCATAATCAAGTCCTGAGTGATGCGATTTGTTATTTGTACCTTGTTCAAACATCAAGGTTCTGACCAGTTTTGGACTGGTATTAACTTTTCTTGATACCACTCAGTTATATGCAATGAGTAAATCACATCCTTTTGATACCTTTAGGGTATTTTAGAACTTTTTTGTTCTTGATGCCATTTGGGTCTATGTACTGTGCAAAGAACCTTCATACCTAGGTAAAATTACCCTAGTTTCAATATGGTAGTAGGATAATAATAATGATGACCATAATAATAAGTCAAGGTAGACAGAGATTCTCTCATCTTGGATACCCACCAAGTATCAATATTTGACTGGTATTACAAATTTGATATCAGTTGAGTAGGTTCTTTGATACTGTTCTAGATAATGTGTATCGATTCCTTATATACACCTACATATCAATCCAACATTGGTTTTTCAGGTTTTATTGTAATTCAAGGCTAATTAGATGTTCTTCTTATTAATATTGAATGTGTGGACAATGGACAGGCTTGTGAGCACAAGGATGCACCAAGGCAAGCAAAGTATAAGCGTGTGGAGGTATATAATTCAGGATGGCGCATTAGGAAAGGTTGGTATATTTGTCATTTTCCTAAACAGGACTTTAAGACACTGCAATCACTTTGTCAAGTGTATTTGATTGCCAAGGACCAACGATTTACCATATATTTTTTATTCTGTTTTCGTTTTACTGTTTGTACAAAAAGTACTTGTTTGTATGGTTTTTTGATATGTATTTCCCACGGTTTGTTTTGTATGTTTATGAAGGTTGGTATTATGTATACCACTTCTGGATGAATAAAGAATATGCTTGCAGCTTTAATAATTTAAATCTTCCCTTGAAATGCTGCAGGATAGTGTGAAATGCTTGCTCTAAACCCTGGTTGTTGTCCTGTTGATTTTGTGGTTTGAAGTGTGTGGATGATGTTGTTATTCACAGGGGATTTATTTTCTTGAATGATTGAATGTTTGGCAGTTGCTGGAAGAGATGCTGGAAGAGATGCATGTGAAGTGAAGATGATACACCAGGAGGACACAGGCATGCAGCGAGAGATGGCTAAAGTTGCATTTCGTCGCGGCATTTGGAGCTACATTCTCAAGATGGACATCCATCTCCGCAAATATGCTCTGAGACCCAATGCGCTAGCAAATGAAGTCAATGCTGTATCTCTTGCCCACAAGGTACATCCTACAGACCCACTCAAGTTTCTTCTCATCTTGCTATTCTGTCTTTGACATCTGCAGCTGTGAGTCTATCTCAGTTTTGTTGTTTTTTCTTTTTTCTTTTTTCTTTTTTCTAGACACAAATCACATCTGTAGAGAGGGATGTATCCTAGTGCAAGATTCAAAAAGAAAGTGGGGAGTCTTTTGTATACTGAAAGTTGGCATTCTTGTGAAAATTATGGGTTATGGATTGAGTTATTGTGACAATTTTGGCTGTTAAATTGGGTCAGGAATTGTCTCATCCGGTTACAAAATTAAGAAACTGCAAATCAGTAAGATTGTCAAGTACAATGTTCCAGAATTGGAGTTGAGTTACAAAAGCTTTAAGAGGTCAAGATTTTCTTGCTGTTTAAACAATCACATAGACCTTCCCATTTTTGTCCACTATTGAACCTATAATACTATCTATATTCTGAGCACGTAATCCAGTCTCATTCCAACACGTGTTTTTCTAGTGTCCGTTCTTAACCACAAACCTTGCCATATACAATTAATTATAGGTCTCCAATCAAGAAGAGTGACCACATAACACATACATATATTCTAACTGGAAATATGTGCCTGATTGATTCTTATTTCAACATATAAACCTTTTCTTATAAAGGATTCACCATCTTGTGCCGAGCATGGTAAGTTATGTCTGCCTTCCTAAATGCTAACAATTTGTTTCCTGCGTACAGGTTCCCGAAGCACTGAGGGTGAAGTATTTGGCCGCAGACAACACATCTGAAATACCCCAAGAAGGTAATTTAGATGCCCTGACACCTGAAGGTGGCAAACTTCAAAGACTCTCCTCGAAAAGGAAGCTGGCCAAAGGGTTGCTACTGGTAGGAGGAGCCTTATTTTTCACGCAAGGTTCAGCATCTTTGGGGGCAAAAATTGCTGCTGTCTGTATTATAAATAGGGCTATGAGGCCGCAAGGCGCCTCCAATTTTCTCCAGAGGTTTATAGACAGGGTGTGACGAGGTTTTTGCGCAGAGTTTGTTGCAACAAAACAAAAGCAGATGTTGCAAACATCTTGAGGTTGGGAGGGTTTAAGTAAAACCTCTCTCTGCAAGGTAGAGAGTAAGAGGGAGAGAGAGTGTCAGGTCTACAAAATCTGCAGACCGTTCTTGTAATTGTGTTGGGAGGTTTTCAACTGTCTCTAGGTAGGTAATAGTTGTCCAGAGTGTAATTGTAAAAAGGAACGAGGTACTTTGAGATTCTATTGGATTTCAATGTATAATGCAAATGCATCATTGAGAAGGAACTGTTATTGTCTGCAAATTAGAATCTAAATTGCAACCAACACTTACATCAGAGTTTTTCTGGTTGGCATCCTGTGGCCGAAGTTTGCCCTCCTCTATTGCGGTAATCAAGGTAAAGAAACACTTCTCATTCTGTGCAATGTGGCGATACAGCGAGATTATCAGCTCTCTACAATTTATTTTGATTGCTCTGATTGTCCATGGTCTTGATGATCTGGTCTGAGAAGGCCAGTCCCATGTAAGTATCAAGGTAATGATAAATTTTACAAATAATACCTATGATGTACTCTACTTTATATTAGGATTCGCTAATCATCTTGTACTTATCACGTGGTCTAAGGTGCTAGACGAAGCAGCTTATCACTTAGGTGCACTTACCTTAGGTCTTGGTTTAGATGTTTTACCGAGGGGGAAATAGTTAAAACTTGCATGTATGTAGGTTTGTTGTTGAATCATCCCAATATAAGTTCATTAAACTAATTTGGGGTCTCTGATCTCGATTCATCAGTTCAAGGGAAATAGAAAACTCGGGCTTTACACTAAAAATTGACATCTTCGCCCTCCCCTCCTACTGTTTACCCTATCACACCTGTTTGTAATGCCTAGAATATGGTTCATTCATTCAGAAAATTGACAAATCCATAATCCTAAGTATATTGGATGGAGCTTGTAATTTACCACCCAATGAGCTCTTGCAACCTTGTTTGAGATTTGTCATGCATTGTCATAATGTGGTAATAATCATCATAAAGTGGATAAATGAGTAAATGAGTCTTTGCTTTGAAATCAAATAGCATGTTCATAAGTGCTCCAAAATTGATATTGGGGGTTGGTGGCTAGGGCTAGATGCCCACCTCTTTTAGTTGGGCCTCCAACACCATTACCAAGGTAAAGGGGTGTAAGTAGTGATCAGTGATTGGGGAGATTTTTGGGCATAAGGGTTGAGATCCTAGAGATCCTAGTGTTTGCAAGTCCAACCGGTTACATGTTGACTTCCTCCAATTCTTCTTTATTAAATTGGGGTATATTCTATAAATTCTTCTAAAATGATCAATAATTTTCTTGCAGTCTTGAACTTCAACCGGTTATTTCTCAAACTCAACCGGTTCATTTGTAACTAACTACTGGTTCTCCCTGATCATAGGTAGTGATAACATAACCCCCATAGGTTTGTGGTTTATTCATCTCAAGTGGGTTCCTCTAGACTAATTTGAGGACACTAATGCTAATTATGAGGTCAAAAAATTCCAAAAAAAGAGATCATGTATAATGGAGTTGCATGCATTTTCAACTCTAATCGTAGTGGTAGGGACCCAACTCAAAGAGGCGGACATGTCTAACTTTGACTGGAGTTAGCTATGACCTCATTTTTTGTTTTCTAATCATCTTGTCCTCATTGCATGTTTGACTTTCTTTTCTCCTAGGGGGGATTTAAGACGAAGGAGGGATTTTTTAGACCAACATTGATGTTGAGGGCTTTTCATCCCACTTGCTACCATAGTTGTTTATAATTGACCACTCACACGCTGTAGCTAACGCCAATGCACATCTATGAGAAATGGACATTCACTTGTTTTATCAAATTTGAGAAAATTCAACAGTTGCAATCTAAGACTATTCAGATGATTGTTCTTATTAGTCAAAGTCATCATACATGAAACTTTTATCAATAAACTTATATGTAATGTTCAAACAAAAAGGAGACATGCCACTTATGGGTAAAGTGTTATGGTAGAAAGTCATGATTCATACACAAGATTTTTCACAAAGTTTATGCCCGTCCACGTCCAAAAACCTTGAATTGAAAGGCAAAAAAAATTGCAACCCGTCCCAAAACTGGTAGTTTCTAAACCAACCCGTCCATGGAAAGGTTAAAGAAAAAACAACCTGTCCCAAAACCAGTTTGGAAATGAAAATACCCGTCCTGCAATACGTATAAATAAGTCTCTTACAATGTTGGTAAATATATATATATATATATATATATAAAACAAAAAAACCAAAAGATGTTGACATGTGCCTGTTTGCACTTGGAAACAAATAGGATCTTCACAAATTATGCCTTCAATGCCCATCAATTACCTGTCTTTTGTTGTTGATTCTCATCTTTCCAGTACACCCCATTATAATTTCCTCTGCCACCATCATTTCTTTTGATTTCTTGTCCTTCAATCTCCCATTTCTTTCCCCAGACTCTATCCTCAAGGTGTTTCCATCACCCGTTATCGCCCGTCCGTCACCACCCACATGCCCTCCACAAGAGGGGTTTTTCTAGACAAAACCTAATCAAAAGTCATCTATGTGCTAGTTTGAAGTTAGAGACTTTAGATGCTTTGATGCGCATTTCATGTGTAAATATTCCAGTTGAAAACATCAATTGGAATGCAGTGATGCTTGTTTGGAGATCATTGAAGGATAGGAGAATTCATCCACTTCTTTGAAGGGTGAGTAGCTCTTTATTTTTAAATTTTTGAACATGTTTATATATACTAATTCTTATTCAATTGCTAAGTTTACCTTCAATTATAATCTTTGACATTATGTTAAAAAGGTTCTAAATTTTGTGGTTGATGAATTAATGTATGCAGGTGTATCAAGCACTTCAAGACGGATATTTTGATTGGGTATTAGTGGTTTGATTGCATTATGCTTATATTCACATGTCATATATGACATAATGTAACTGATATTTGTACCAATTATATTGTTTGGAAAAAATTATCAAAAAAATTCTTATTTTTAGAACCCGTCCAAAGTGAGTTTGACACATCCAAAAACCGGTTCATTTTCTAAGAACCCGTCCACTAGAAAGGTTTTTTTTTTTATGAACATGTCCCTAAACATGTTGGGGACCTTGTGAAAAATCACCACTGCACAAGAATGAGAAACCGGTATCATTGTCACCAATCACAAGCCAAGATTTGTGATGAAGATGGTAACTTGGTCTTTCATATTTTTATGTTTTAAGAGTTGTCAAATGTTTTGGTAGTTGAACGTTCTTGTTTGTCCAATATTGGAGTGCACAAGGTGGTTCCTCAACTTGCGGGAGGGTCCTTTAACGTTAGACAATTGCCATGTGCGAGTGGGCTGTAAACTAGGTGCATATATTTAGGTTTGTAGCCCACTTTGGAGATCTAAAACTAAGGACACAGTAGACACAGAGGATACTATGTTACATGGTCAGCCAGTAAATTAAAAACCAAGTGGAGACATAGCATGCATAACCTATGTGCACGAACGGCAAGTATATAGTTTAGTACACCATGACATAAATAATTGAATGGAGACTCCAACATAGATAAGGTTGTGGATACTATATAATTGAATCTTTTGTTTGTTCTCCACATGTGGGGAGCCTTCAAAGGATGTGAAGCAAGTGAATTGATCCACCTACACAATATAGCTCTTACAAATACGACACATGTGCACATTGAAATGAATCGTTATGTATTTACCGCTCGTAAGTCTTCTTGTTACTCTTGGGAGGTTTATTTGCTAACAAAGGACAAGGATTGAGAGTTGCATGAGATTGTATTAGGTAGATGGTAGAGCTGCCGTCGATATCAAAATTGAGTGAGATGATGCCTAATTTTATTTATGAAGTTGATGACTACTGTATATAAAAGGTCCAATCATACAAATGTGTCAATCGACTTTGTGTCAACAATTTTGCTTCATGAATGTTTCATAAAGCAAGGTTGCAAATCTCATTTTATAACTCATCTTGAAAATAAAAAAAATCATAGGGATAATAAGGGTTATGGGTCAGTTCATTGATATCAAATTGTGCTAAATGATATGTAGGTTGACCCCCTACCGTGAGTGGGCTTAGGGGACCCATTATTAGAATCAAAACGCATTCACCTCTCTTATTTCATCAAGAAAGAAGAAGAATCACAACATTGCCATGGACTCCACTACATATTGTATTTAGTGCCACTAATTCTATGTGTTTTACTTATTACCAATTGTAAACAACCCATGGAGTGTCCACCAACACTAAAATTAAACCTAGCATTATTTGTTAATATTCCTTGTTAAAAAAGTTGGGCATTCAATATTTACGACATTGCAACTATCTTCACTTCCTAAGTGAACTTTCACTCATATTTCAATCATCCATGATAATTTTTCAATGCATGCATGTTAGGATGCTAAATAAACGTTGCTTCAATAATTGGCAATGATTTCATCCATGACAAAACTTGTATAATTATTTGGTGACTTTAAACACAACATTTAGTGTAGTAAAACAAAGCATATAGAAATGGCAATACTAATAAAAAAATTTAGGGTCTCATCCCAAAGGGACACGTGAAGGTATGTGGGTCTTAATGCGTAATCACTCCTCTTAAAGGGACACTAATATTTAAGTGGTATATGGATATATACCAAAAATGACATATGTCATGATGGAGTGTGTGCTTGACACATAGACATTGTTTTAAATTCATCGATTAACACATTTGGATAGACCTATATGATCAATAAAAGAGAGTGAGATTCTTCACCATGGCATTTCAAATTTGGTTGTAGAATTTGAAACAACAATCTTGATGACTCACAATTGTTAACATGACAAGACACTTCTTAGTCTAAATCAACCGTTGACTTTTTGTGTGGAATGGGAAGTGCCCACAATAAGACCATATAGTTCATGTTCATATACTTCTAATACGTTCATGCTAATTATGTACATGTTCTTTATATTAGATGATATGAAATATTTGTCAAACTCTTTCCGAGTTACTTCACATGTGCAGAAGAATAGATAATCTTGCAAAACAACAAGCTTTCATTAGTATCTATGAGAACCCGAATCGGACTTTAAAAATGTGTTGGGGTTATTCAATGATAAGTTAAAACAAGAAGGAGCCACGGTCGCATACAAGTTGGGCAATGCTTTAAACTCTCAATTACAACCAATATCATCTCCTAGTGATGTGGCAAAAAGCAGGCCCCACCTCGTCACAAACACTTAACTTGGGTTGGTTTACACTATGGACCATGAAGTTGGACCATGGCATTGTAAGAGCGTTGATTGGCTGTTGAACTCGTCCCGACACCACTTCGGTTTACAGTTAGGAAAAAATGGCAGAGGGACCATGGAGATCGAGGTCCCCAAAATACAATTTCCAAGGTCTAATAAATACATTGACGTGGTCCAATGGGTTTTGCGGTGAGAAAGGTAAGAGAGATGGTTTGGTAGGAAAAGGCAAGGGCCCAACGTAGAGAAATGTCATTTTAATATATATTAAATGATATTTTTTGGGGGGCATGTATACAACTCTTCCCACTAGGCAAGGCTCACACTTTTTAGCATCTATATGATGTTATGAATCTTGAAAAGCAAGTCCGCCCTCTATGTGCCTAGATCATATCATAGGCCATGAGACATACCATTTCTTCCATGCCCTACCCCTTGAACTTGCTCCCACATGTGTCATCAAACAATGTGGGACATCTAGAAGTCAAGAATTTGAGTGCAGATTTGTTTTTTTGTTCTACCAACATAAATGTTTGGGATTTGTGGAGTTGTAATATACTGTTGGAAAGGTCTTGAAAATACCTTTTGACGGTATATTACACGCCCCAAAACTTTTAAAAATTACAGTTGCAAAATGAAAAAGAAAAATTTGTAGTCGTCTAGTGATTATAGGACAGGGTGGTCAAAAGAACTGCAATGGGAAAACAATTGTGGGTTTTTTTCACATAGTTTTCTACTACACTAAATAGGTTGTTTTTCATTTTATACACAAAATAAGAATGCATACATTTGATATGAATAACCCTATGAAAACAAGTAACATTAAATGGAAACTCAAACACTAAATATCAACTATAGTAATATGTGGAAGTTACATGTTTTAATTTAGTGTTAGTAAGGATATGAAAAGAAAACAAAAGAAAAATGATAAAAGGAGATATATTTCCAACATATCTTCTAGCAAATCTTCTAACACTAATTATCAAAGAATTGAAAATTAGTGTTGAGCAAGATATGGTGGTAACAACATTAAATTTAAACGAACACTAAATATCTTATTTAGTGTAGTGACAACACAAGGTACATGTCACATGTACAAATTAAATCGCTTGTTTTTTTGTAGAAAATGTTGTGAGAAGATTTGCAAGCCACATCTTTGACACATTTAACAAGAAGTGAAGCCCAAGAGAAGCCTAGAGAATGGTCAAACTTCAATTTCTATCAACATTGCCCTTTTTGGGCATGTAGTAAAAAAAACCAGCACATTCATTTTTTGGTGCATGGTCATTCTTGTCCACATTTGGTTTACACCTACGGAGGGGCCCAATGCTTTCAAAACTATTTTTTCAAGAAGTTGGACCATGGAAGTCGTCAGACCATGAACTCAGACCATTGAAAAAAGCCCTTTTCCATGGTCCGACATCATGATCCATAGTGTAAACCAACCCTTAGATATATTAACATCCCACAAATTCTTCATTGACTAGAGTAGAGTAAAGTAGAGTAGAGTAAACATGTGTTTCGGCTTAATCAAAATTGAGTCTCACCTTGATCGAAATGCATGTACCATGTAGATTGTTGATGGGAACCAGACCGGGAATAGGCACATCTAATATACACTAATAATGCCATGACACATGTCCCTAGTTGCCAGTGCTAAAGCTCCTCAGGGAATGACCGGTTATGGCAACCTTTAGACATTGGTAATATTTTCGGGCCAACTTATGACTTAGAAAATTCATAGTGATCTCAATTTAAAGAATAAAATTACCAACAAAAATTTGCAAAACACGGGAAATATTTGCGTTGCCTTATACCTCTCTAGATCCGGTGCATAATCTCTTCAATGATCAGTTATGAGCGCCTCTAGTATAGTGTGGGTTACCGTTTGGAGTTACATAGTGATATAACTTTTCATCAACATTTTTTTTTAACCAAGTAAGTTACATCATGTTCTTTGATGTGCATCACCCGTTAATATGATGAGCATACTTCTTGAATTAATTGGGCTTTATTTGTATGAATTAGGATTATTTAGACTTAATTACATTAAATCACACTTAATTACTTTGAGTGTGTATGAATACTTTGTGAAAGAGGAAAGTATCAACTAAAATGTTATAAAATGAACACACTAAAAATAAATCACTCATTTTAGTCCCATTTTAGAATGACAAAGACCCTTTGACCAGTAAGTCACGAAATTTATAACCTCAATGCTAATGAGGATTTTGCAATGTTTTTGACTTCCAAATTAATTACATGCTTTATTGACAGTTTCATTTCGAAAAGGAAATCCCAATCAATCATTTATTTACTCGATGGAAGTGAGCATATATATTAGATTTTGAACCTTAAAAACAAAGTGCACTCAATATGGGTTATATGGACAAGCGGCCTTCAAGAATGCTAGGGTCAGGCCACGGTCCAGAGGTCGAGGCTTTAGCTTTTTTAGTGCCGCCCCCGCCCATTGTCCTAATGTGTCGGAGATATTTAGAAAGACCCCAGACTTGGGAGGCCCGATGCCCTTTACGACCACGTTCGCGAGCTTGTCTCGAGGTCGACAGACAGCCGTAGGATGTAGATACGATGGACGGCTGAGATACTCCCACCCCTCCCGTTAGTGAGGCCGTTAGTGAAGGCTCCGTGCTCTTAAGCCGACGGCCTGCAGCCTTTCCATAGCCGACCCTCGGATAGCTGCAGTGCATTTGTTTCCATTGCACTCGTGGTATTGCGTTCGTGCCGGTGTTGGCGGAGTTGTTCACTATAAGTTGGGGGTGGAGATGATGTTGGGCATGATGGCGTGAAGAAGGATGCATGGCATAATGATCCGGGGTTTCAGTATATACCACATTGGCAAGAGCTTGTTGGAAATCGATCCAGTGTGACTTTTGTTTCTCAACATTCACAAACGATCTGGCATCGAAGAGCTGTAACCGGATGAGTACTCTCTCGTTCGAGTGAGGTAGATCGTTGTTTCTACATCCTCCGAACCCAGAGTGCATGGGCGAAGGCAATCGCAACGCAGCAGAAAGATGAGTGGCACTAACACGTGAGGCATTGACGGGTGCTAATGCCGGCAGAATCTAGACGAGGTCCAAAGGGAAGAACCCACTCTCATTTCGAAGTGAAGTAACGTCGGTGGGGTACAAATGAAGGGGGGTTTGGAATGGCCACGCAGGTTGCGTTGGTGTGCGCGGTTGGATCCTCTGATTTTCTCGGCCATAGTCGTCAGTTTGTGGTCCGTTGTGTTTGCTGCTCAAACGTCGGGGACATGCGAGTGTGATCAACAGGGCCCTACGACAAGGGAGTTGGTGACAACTGTTTGGGGCGGTGTCGTCACCCTCTTTGTGCTCTCGTTTGATTTCTGGAGGACAGTGAAGACATATGTGTATGCTGATGATGATTCTGGGGGGACATTCGGTAAAGTTGTGGGAATATTCTCAGTGGCAATTCTTGTTATTATAAGTCCGGTTTTAATGCTTCTTGCGATTGTTTTCAAGGCGGCGTGGAGATATCACAGTTGGCGGAGAATGCCTGGGCGTACAATTTTGTCCTTGTTGTCACCATGGACGAAAGATCCTGCAAAGATCATAATCGGTTGTGAAGTTGTCATCACTGTGCCTGAGGTGATTTCTATTCCTGACAGCTTTATTGCTTTGGACTTGCCGAGCCTTTCAGAAGCAGTGGTGATTGGTCGTGGACCAGAAGAATCACGGGAGACCAAAACCATTCACCTTAGTTACGAGGGAAAAGAAGTTTTGTTGCAAATGGGTGTTCTTCCTCCATACGATCAACTCAAGGTCTTGCAAGGACGTTCTGGGTGGGCCTCAATTATATCATCAGTGCAGAGTATGGGATATATATATGGTGTTGTGCTTCGGACTATACAAGGACTCCCGGTGAGTCCAATTGAAGTTGTTGCTTTAACGTTGAGCATACAAGTCTTGATCAAGGCTCTCCTACACAATATTGTAAGTTTAAGTTATATGCCCCTTCATGTTTATTTGACACATGACCAAGCACAAACTTTTGTAGATAGGTGCACCGAATACACTCCAGATGGAGTTCCTAATAGTTGGGTTGCGGGTTCATCCGTGGTTATAGTCTTGTTGGTTTCAAGTGTGGCAATTTATTACGTCATACATGTGTGGCAAACAACAAGAATAATCATGGTTGTCCCAATAATGCTAACACTTGTTGGATTATATTTACAACTAATCAGCATATGGGCACTTACATATGGACGTACAGGGGATATAATTGGACCTCTCGTTCTAACCATGTGCACCATGGTAAATGTAACATCGTACATTCTTGCATTAGTTGTTACAATTAAATATTGGAAGGTTGATGGGTTGAATGCGAAATCTTCTAGCATGCTAGCTCAAATATTTCCATACATTGGTCAATAAAAATATTTGCAATATGATTTGCACATGTAGTGTGCTTTTATTGGAATAAATTTCATTTCCATTTGTACTAGGTTGGTCACTATAACAATCTCTCTATTTAGAAAAACAATAAATTTTCTAATGGAATGGTCGTTGTCAACTTTATGTACATCAAATAAGAATTTGATGGTCATTCCAAGTTGGGTTTGATGGTAAATCTTGTCAAAATGTTATTCTACATTCTCGAAATATATTGTAATAGGTGGACCCATCACGTGGTGTCATGGAGCCCATAATTGGTAGCATGTTCTTTGCACGTACAATCTCACCTCGATACATAACCACACCTCGGTTATTTGACATATTCCCCGTCAACCAAACCTCTAGAGTTAATTTATCCCTATATTACGATTACGATGCTTGTAATATGACATGTTTTAGGCCAATTTGTCATGTTATACATGTAATTAATGTGTACACGTGGTGTACCCACACTAAGATAATGCTATGGGATTGAGGAGTTGTTCCGAGTACGACATTGGTTTGTTGGTGGGTTAACTTAACTTAATTCAAGTAAATTGTTTGATCTTGGTTCCAAAACAGACGTTGCACTTTTGGGTGGGGGTTAAAGAATTTGAGGATTGTAACAATTGAGATGAATCTTAGGATTCGGGATGTTGTGAGCATTGTAATTGAGTGAATCCATATGAGGTGAGAGACATGCAAGTTGTTCATGAATGTTGTTGCCACCCTTGCCCTCCTCATGAAGTAGACTACAAATAATGTATTATTTTAGGTTCAACGTTACGCTAGTGGTGCAACCAACATATTTGAAGCTGACAACTTTGAAACGAGGTTTCTTGGAGATCCAAGGAAGGGCCATATCATACAACAAAGTTGTTCCATGGATGGCACATGAGAGCTTTTAATAAAGCATCGCCTTTGAAGGTCATGTTTAACTTGGTATAACCCACATTTGAATCTTTTGAATCATGGAATCCTTTGAACCTTTGAATCTTGGAAGTGAAGAATATGTGTAGGTGATAGACAACCTATCAAAGAATATGTGCAATTGGGAGGGGAGTATTGTTGATCAATGCAAAATACAACATGGTGTAGTTGATGAATTTGGGATGAGGTAGAGAAACCCTTTGGATTTTTATTTGAAAGAACAACCAATGAACATGACTGATGTGGATGACCAACCAACACCAGTAGTCAATCTTACTCAAGCTCATGAGTGCGCCCAATTAGTATCAAGTCTTGCAATGGGGCGTTCTTTGGAAATAACAATTGTAGATGTGATGAACATGTCAATTTTTACAGATTAATTGAATAGGACGTCAAATTCCAACATCAAAAAGCATTATGGGATGACTATATATTTTTACTTTTGTAGTGTGTGCTATGGTGAAGACATCATCATGCGACTGCAATTTTTTTAACTCCATATTGTGTGATGTTGGAAGCATATTTCTTTAATAGAAAAGTTTGTTCAAACTTATGTATCTTCATTGTGTATACCAACTAACATCTTAAATTGAAATAGGCCATTTTCTTGAGAAAACTTGATAGTACAACATTTGAGATTAAAATGTCATAATGTTGAGAATACAACATATGGAAGATATGATACTTTCTTGCACGACCAAACATGTCATCTCAAAGAAGCAGAAGAATAGTCAACCTTGTCAAAGAATTACTCCCTTTTACCCTAAGAAATCGAAGTATGTTTATCGACCTTATAGTCTTCCCTCTACCCCATTAAGTTACCGATTATTCTATGACGGTTAGATTACTACATTCTATTGGTCACATGACTAGTAGATTCACCACTATTGAAACTGCCAATATCTATCTTTGGAAGCTCATCGGTTAGGGTCCCTATACTAGCTTGCCACCAGTCTAACTATACCATCAATATTGTCAGGGACTTCCTTATACACTATGGTTACCAGTCAGCTCGCTCTTTCCTCTCCTATTAAGTCTTTCGGTTACCCATAACCCATGAGAATAACTAACTAGCTATTCCCTATTTTGAGTATTGGTAGCCCTTTTCCTACTGTTGGTAATAGCATCCCTATTACCAAAAGATAGTTTCCACATTGACCACCTATCACCTAGGAATCTCAAATTCCCAAATGTGTCAATACTCATGTGTTAGGATTTGGTGCTACCATCTATCATTAACATATAAACATGCTACTTACTCTCTACCCCCGTTTGTATCCCAAACCTCTATTCTTATGGACACACACTTTGTTAGCAATATTGGTCTTGTAGCTAGCTTAAGATCCATGATAGGGCCAACTCCACACAATTACCAGCACACTACCTCCAACCATGCACCAAGTATGGAAGATGTTGTATGCAAAACAACCAATTCCCGACCAAAACTTCCATTGAGTTAAAGGATACCTCTATTGAGCAAGGTTCAAGAGAATATATGAGTCCGTGTCTGAAGAGGATTTTGGGCATAATCAGTCAAAGTCCTAGTGTTTCCAAGTCCAATTGGTTACATGTTGCAATATGTGAGTTTCCTTCATCAATTTGAGGTATATTCTATAGATGCCTCTAAAATGATCGTATGTTACGTGTATGAAAAGTGTTATTATCGGTAAAAAGCTACAGCAAAGTATAACTCCTAATACTAACCCACACTAATAGGACAATTTAGTGTAGTAGGAGAATCGCTGGATTAAAATACTAACACCACTCCCAATCTTTGCAACCGTCCTCCATGGGCATCTTAAAAGTGGACTATGTTACCATATGGGCCTACCGTGCCCAACATCAACCTATGGTGTGGATCAGTGGCCGGGAAGTTTTTGAGCATGTCTTAGGGTCACTTCACACACGAGTACTGAGAGCCCGTGACCATTCCACTTCAAGCACTCTCATTGGTGGAAAAGGGGCAGCCGGTCCAAGTTTGCTTCACACTATGCTTGAGGGACCAACGGAGCATGTGAATGCCAGATGGATGTCAAGTCTACACGGATTCCTACATGGCGTCAAATGGATCATGTTTCATGGTCACTTGGACTATTTCCAAAAACCACCTCTTGGAGGTAAGCTTAACACAAAACCGGGAGACCATGGCATTCCAAACGCTCACAACCATCGATTTGTTTGATTTTATCATGTGTGAGGACCCGCATGAATAGAATTTCATTGGAATAGCATTTGGTTGAGGGCATGGTTGCATATGACTTCACACAGCTCTTGAGAGTCCGTGACTACATTATATGATTTCGGTGGTGTCTTGGGACGGCCTTTCGACACTTTCATAGGCTCTCACAATTTCATTGTCATGGCTCTTGGCTCGTGTGTGAAGTGGCCCTTAGTGTCACATGCCATAATTTACTGACCCGCAATAATCCACAATAATCCACGTTCAAGATAAATCACGGGTCCACAATGATCACACACTAGCGAGATCATTGACAATAATAGCGTAGACATAATAGTATTGATTTAGATATTGGAGCCCTTGAAATGCAATGTAAGATTACGACTTATAAAAGAAAGATAAAAAATTAAAAAATTAACACACTCCAACATACTAATTGGTTCAAATAATAGAGATCATAAATTAAATGTGAAAGTTAATGTAGATATCATTCTTTTGGGTTAATATGAAGAAATTGTCCACGGCATCATTTCAAGTATATCATGCATGCATATTTTGTTGTGAGCTTATGTGAGGGTGTTGACTCCATTCAATGGTTGCCACTCCAATGTAAACATTCCATGGACATAAAACGTGTTTGTTTTGGTAAAAGTGATATTTTGTGATGCTCATGCAAGAATGACATGTGTGCTCACATCAATTGTTTAATTGAATGTTTTCACACTCTTTGATTTTTAAGGAATTATTTGCATATACACAGTTAGAAATATGGGACGATTTACATACTTCAAATGCAACGCAACTAGCCTATTATGGATTGCAAATTTTTGGCAAGAGAAATCGTGGAGGTGGTCAACTATTGAAGTTGACCATCTAGTGAATCACACAAGCATTCCACTCCCTTTTCATGTGAAATGGATTGGACAAAGGTCTTTTGTGGGGGATAAAACATGACATTTTCTTGTGCATCCCTCCCTTCAATTGTGATAATCTAAAATTACAAACAATTGTTCATGGCCATTCCACCTATAAATAGATCATCTCCCACATTTCAAGAACATACATATAAATTCCAATATAAGCTCAGAACTTTGTCCATGAAAATTCCACGATCAACATAGAATGAAATGCTCCCAAAATACCCTCCCCCCATAGGCTTGGGATGTTAGGGGTTAAGTATACATCTTTTACTTTCTGCATTCATTTCTTGTAAAATATGAAACACGCAATTAGTGCGAGATGATCAACAATTCGGACTCATGTCCTTAGCAACTTTCTTTGTAATTGTAGGAGCTCATATAAACATCTTATTCATTGTCAAAGTGAAGATTCTCATGCTCACTGGATGATCGTATAGGCTCCCACCCCCCAATTATGTTGTTTATTTCTTGGTCAATAGATTTAGGCAAGAAGTCCATTATTTTCTCAACACATATATTTTTGGTGTTCAATTTTAGATTCACACTCAACTATACATCACTCAAAATATAGGTGTTTGTTTATGAACGAGCACCATCTTAGGCACATCTACCTTATTCTTCATTGTGAGCAAAGAAGATTACCATAACACAACATTAGAGAATATATAAGACTCTTGTTTTGTTGGGCTTGTAACCCAAAACTCACACATAACATGGATCCAACATTGTGTATCAATGTTATACACTTGAAACCATTAAATGTATGCTTGTGGTACATAGTGTTGGTTTTGGACTTCCCATTCTATTCATCTTCTCCAACTTCCACATGTATAATTTGGCCCTCTGTTTTTTTGACAATGAGTACAACGTATGTTCAATGTACACCAATGTGGTTGTTGGCCATGACATTGCAATAATTGGTGTGACCTTTGACCACAACTTTGAAGTCTTTGGTATAGTCTTTGGCATCCTATGAGCCCAAAACGGTGCCCACATGTGTGGTTACCCTCAAAAAGTTATTAGGATTTGTTCCTTTTTATTGTGATTGCTAATTCAAAACTAAAAAGAGTGTAATCCTTGGGTTTAGTGTGTTTTTGTGTTAACAAGTGATTTACGTCACTTGTGTGTTGAAAGAGAGTTAGTGTTAATTAGATTTAGTTGAAGAGATTGTAGTTAGTACTTTTGCTATTCGGGAAGGGAATGTGAGCTTGGAGCTTTAAGGCTGGGTTAGGTGCCCGAATTGGGCTTGGAAGCTGCCCACATTGGGACCGGGGGTTGATTGAATTAGGTTGTAGCCTTGTTAGAATCAGGTAAGTGGTAAGCCTTGCCGAGCGGAGAGAACACTGGATTTTCGGGATGGATCAGCTGCGAGGTGGTCAGGAGCGGCAGCTCGCTTCAAAGAAGCTCTCTCACTCTCTGTTTTGAGGACTGGAGCGAAGCTCCTGGGAGGGGATTAGAGGTTCGAAGACCGAATGCGAGGCCCCTGGGCGGGGATTGAAGGTTGAAGGTCGAAGACTGAAGCTACTGAAATGGATTAGAGGTCGAAGACCGAATGCGAAGCTCCTGGGAGGGGATTAGAGGTTGAAGACCGAATGCGAGGCCCCTGGGCGAAGATTGAAGGCTGAAGGTCGAAGACTGAAGCTACTAAGATGGATTAGAGGTTGAAGGCTGCCGAAGCTATGACACCTGTACTGGTGACGGGCAGTGACGGGCTGGGCCCCGAGCCCAACAGCGCTAAACCCGGACTAAATACCAAGACTGAAGTTGACTTAGGGTGGGGGATTGGTAGTATTAATACTATATTATAGTGTGGACTAGTTAATTAGGCTAAATGCGAAGGGTTAAAACTAGGAAATAGATTATTAGGGAATTAGGGGGCCACCAAGGGCAAGGTTGTGACATTAGGGAGTGGACCTTAGGTGGGGAATTGTGAGTGGGGTTGTGAGAGAGTGTAAGGAGAGGGTAATGATAGAGAAGAGCATTTTTCAATGCTTGTACTCTTATTATGGAATAAAACAGTGTGCCAATATTGATGTGGAATGCGGTGGAGGTTGATGACGTCGAAGAAATAGAATGCTGAAGGCAATGAATGTGAGCTACATGCCCCCACCCGGACTACGACGCATAAGGGTGGGTGGTTTGGCCTCACACATCCACCAAATTGTATTCCTTGGTACCATGGCAAGCCATACATTTTATGTTCACCAACATTGGAGTGTAGTGTTTTTGTGAGATTCAACGCCTAAAGGTTCGCAAAGCCCAAATTTTGGTTGTAATTTTTGTGTACATTTGGGGTGTTTGACAATTGAAATTAGATTTGGGACTCAAATGTAGGAAATGTGGGTGTAAGTGCCACATGTGCTCCCAACATTCAAGGAAATTTGATAATTCGATACCCAACTTTTAGGCTTTCTATAACATCGTGTTTTACGCATGAAACCGTATTAGAATTGGTTTGGGGTTCGTGGCATCTATCTAACTCACTCATGATGGACAATTAAGACTCCAATATAAACAAGCCCCCTTCAATGTGAGGGTTGATTCATTCCAACTAAAACCCACTAGACTAATTTAGGGTCTTTGATGTTATTTATGGAGTGGAGACATCTTTAAAAAATGCGCATGCTTAGACATAATACCTCACTACGTTGTCACCTTCCTAATGATGAGTTTACGCAAAAACAATGTATCCATAACCAATTGGTTTCTATTCATTATCATTTCATTTAAACATGTGAATCATTGAAGGGGGGGGGATGACATTTGTAAGGGAACAAGTTGAACTCACACATAGATAGTTGCCCATAACAAGTATGGGAAATGACTCCTAGGCATGCTAGTAATTACAAGATTTAGATGCTTGCATGTCAATGGTGAAGCATTTTCACTAAAAAATGCCTACCTTAGATGTATCGGGGAACAACTCATAAATGCACAAAATGATAAAGGCAAATTTGGAACAATCTACAAGGGTCTTACACACTCTATACTTGCTAAACATGGAGGTGCAAAGAACATACCTAGAATCAAACACAACGACTGTAACCGATCACCCACCACTATAACATATGCCTTATAAAAGCAACAGGTGGAGCCCATCTCAGAAGTCGAATAGAAAAAATCCCTTTGCAAGCAACACCAGTTGAAAAAAAATGGCATAAACTATCCACAACACCACCACTGCAAAAAATATTTATTCAAAATCCTCAGGGAGTTCACTGCGATTATATTAGAAAACAACGTGCGGGAAAATATAGGGTAATTTATATTCACAAAAGGAAAAACTTAGAATTTTCTTAGAAGTAATATAGGTGAGTATGTATGATAAAATTTGTATTATAAATAATATAGGCTAAATAAAAGAGCAGTGCTTGTAACACTCAGGATGACCGCATATGAAGTTGTGGTGAGCATTACAAAGCAATGGTGAACTTTTGCGGTGTATGACCTTCCTAATGAAAGCAATAGTGTTGGTCCTTAGAATATTATTATTTGGGTTTGAAGGGATTCCTAACTTGTTTGTGGTTGTAATAAGGGCCAAGTTCCATGTACCGGTCCGGTCCGTTCTTTTGGATGGGTGAGAAACGGGTGACATCATCCAAAAAATGGGTGATGTCACCCGTTTTTTGGAAGGGTACTTCTATGTGGGGTGCCGGTTTATTGGGATTTCCTACTTTCTAACTAAATTTGGTGATACGTAAGACATGACACTTTATGAAGGTGACCGGCAATGGAGGTCATCCTCATTGAACTTTTCATATTTGATTTGCACATCAATTTCCATACCCCTAATTGATAATTTAATTACCAATATAACTACTACATAAAATGAAATAATTATGTGTTTATTTTAAGGGAATTTAACTGTAACACCTAAATGATACCTAAATAATATTTTAAATAATAATATATTTATATTTATATTTATACCCTAGGTGACCGGCCGATCCGGTCACCATAGCTCTCTAACCGGCACATGTCCTTCACGTTACCGTTAGGACCGCCGGTCCTTTGGCACCCGTTCTTCCACAACACAAAACGTGGGACACCCATCCATGGGGGGTACCGGTCCTTGGGTGAGAGGGATGGGCACATGGCACCACCCTCTTTTCACCGGCCCACCCATTTATTTTGAAAAACACAGACCCGGACCGGCACATGGAACTTGGCCTTAAGGCCTGTCAAAGCAATTGATTCCAAGAAGTCTTGGAGAGACGAGACTTATGTATTGTCTTACATTCATTTTTTTCTAATAATAAGAAGTACCTATCACATTAGTGTGAAGAGTTAAGAGAACTAAGTTGGCCAACCCTGAATATCACTACCGGTCATATATAGACTAAATTAGAAAACTAGAAGTAAATATGGAAGATCAATCACATGTTGAAGGGTACGGCAGAAGAGCAGAGTATACTGGGGGGGGGGGGGGGGGGGGAAAAAAGCGAGTGGAGCGGAAGAACTTTGGAAGTCAGTTTTCTAAAGCTAAAGCACAAAACAGAGGAGAGCAAAAGTCAGCTGGTCGAAGATTGAGCAGGGGCGTAGTTGGAGTTGTGAATCAGATCATGTAATTCATCCTAGCGTGAGCCAGCTGCCTGAATTCTCACCCGAAGCTCCCGAACTGCATCAGGGACCTCAGAAAAATGGTGCTGCCGAATTTTATAAAGGCCACTTACTACTGGAGGGAGGCTGAGGCCTTGGAGGCAATCGACAACCCTCTGTTGCACAATGCAGATAGCCGAAGCCTGCATTTGGTGTAAGCAGTAGCTGGTACGAGGGAGGGAGAGTTTGTTTCAGCCTCTGAAGAGGAAATGAGGAGTGTTGATTCCGACAGTGGGTTGTGGGAGTAGCCCTCTCCCTGGAAGAGGATCAGCAATTAGTAGATAGGTTAGTAACAGGGGAGTTGTAGCACTGGGTCGAATATTAGTGTGGGGTAGCTTAGGTAATGGATATGAAGTTAGATAGGTGTGTTGAAGGTTGATAAGTGATTGTGTTTTGGAAGGATTACAAGTGCAAGGAGTATTTCTAAATACTTATCACCTTGTGGTCTTTGAATAAAAGTGTGTGTTGACATTGATATTGCTGAAGCGTTGGGTGCCTAGTCCCAAAGGCTAAGTGGGGTTGATCGAAGGCATGTGAGTCATAGGCTCCCACCCGGACTACGACGCATATGGGTGGGAGTTTATGGCTGACAACCTACATGAATTCCAAAAATATAGTCTAGAACATGTTGGATACTCATGACATTATTTAGTTGCATGATTTTGTTACATTCTATATTTAGCATGTGACATGGGCCTTCACTATCTTACCTTCATGGGAAGAATTTAGAAAATTAGAAGAAACTCACACCGGTACAAACAATGGATAGTGCTACTATGAATAATGTTGGGATGAATAATGATTCTTGCACATAGTGCTAAGAGTATACCACTCAAATTTCCAACTTCACCTTGAATGTACGGATAATAAACAAATATTCTTACTTTATTATTGGGGCCCATGGAATATAAATGACATATTTCATGGTCATGGAACCGACTCACATGGCTAAGTAATGCTATGTTTGGAATGTGCTTGCATTTCATCTTAAGAATTTGAATTTTGAATCTAGCGACAATGTTAAAAATCGTCTCCAAACTCTCATTCCAAGCTTGTGGTTGTTGATTTTAGAAGTAAAGCAAAGCACTCGTTAGGTTGATTACATTATGTGTGAACTCCCCACTCATACTATCATAAACAAAGATGTTGTTATTTACGCTAGAATACCATAGTTAAAAGATACCAATGGGTGTATTTCCAAATATTTTGCCAACCTCACCACTCACAAGTTACTGCTCATCGCTCATTGCTCACAACTCACATGTTCCCACTCCCATGTCCAAAGAGACACACTTTCCTTATCGTCTCAATCACTAAGAATGAATAAGTTTACGGTACATTCCCAAGACCGTGATCTTACAAGAAAAGAAAAAATAACGCCCGTACTATGTACCGGCATGAATGTGAGCCCGTTAACCCAATGCTGATCATGTTACCCATGATGCAGTATGGGGCGTTATGCCTCTTAGCTATTTCCTCATCTGCGACGCAGATCTTACAACTTAATTCTCAAACATGCATTTGTGAGTCATGTAGTCTATTGGAACTCCAAAACAAACCTAGTTTGATCTCATGTAATCATATGTGGCATTTATAACACCGAAGCCATTACTACAAAAGCCTAATCTTATTGTTCAATCAAGAAGTTCATCGTAGCTCTATAAGTTGTACTAGCCATCAGAATTGGCACTTAAAAGATTTTGCTTGGGCAATGGCAGAATACACCAAGGGCCAATTCTCCTTGAGGCCGATTGCATGAAATTTCAGCCCCTTTTGGGTTGGAGGCCGGCCTCAACTACACATTATAATAAGATTATAATGGGGGCCAATTTTCCCATATGTGAAGGCCTTAGGGCCAAGAAGCTAGGCCGATTCAATAAATCTAGCATAATCCAACGGATCTAGCATAATCTAGCATAGATCCATTCATATTTCCACATAATCCAATGGATTTAGTTCGCTAAAAAAATCATTTTTATTTTTATTTTTATTTTTTTAATATTGAAATTTGACATTGGCCCCGAGGCCAAGAATTGGCCTTCCATTTTGGGTGCACCCAATTCAATGAGCTCGGGTCGTGTCATACCATGCATTTTTTGATAAAAAATTTCATACCACCAAATCGGCCCGACCTCTAGGTGTAAAGGGATAGGGGCCGATTTCAGCCTTTTGGCCAATCACAAGTGAGGATTTCAAGCCTCTTACACAACGAATTGGCCCGGCCTCTAGGTGTAAAGCGGCCCTAACTACGAGAGGGCATCAGAGTAAGCCCCACCATATGATATCCCACTAGGACGTAAACTTCTGAAGTTATGTTGAAGTCCCTCATGGTGGGACTGCAACAAGAGTATGTGGGCACGCATTCCATCACCAAGTTTGTCTGAATCAGCTATTGTTGATCTTAATTCTTTTCCTCAAAAGAAGGGTTGTTGAATTGCGTTTGCAAGCCTAGATCTTCTTTCACCTAAGGTGGAAATATCATAACCCGTGAAAATAAGGTGATTCGTATTGAAGATCTGTTCTGACAATCATGTGATCATTTTCCAAGATAGACGAGACGATTTCATGAAAAATGCAAGTTGTTTCATAATTTTCTACCCTATACAAAAAAAAAAAAAGCTACAATTTTTCAAAGTGGAAAGTTGTCCCAATCCCCTACTCATTCACTACATTCTCCCTACACCGAACACGGTGCTCCGCATTTCCATACAGAACATCGCCTAAATCGGTTACCTCATGAGTACATTAACACTTGACTCCCATTGGCTACACTAAGTGTGCACGCATTGAAGTTGCCGCCGAGGCATTGATCGGTTTTAGAAATGGCACTTCACCATTATGACGGCCGTCTAGTGCACGGCTAGAGGGTGGTTAACGGGTTATGATATTTCTACCTTAAAGCTTGTCTGCAAATCTAAAGCTACATTGCGACTAATCGTGCCTTTGTAATGGGTTGAATTCAATCCCTCCGCAACCAATCTATCCCCATCATCAAGGGTTGAAGGTGCTTGATCACCCTTTTTCGTAGCTAGATTCTCGGGGAGGTCACTAGCAAAAATCGCATAAACAACATGCGATACAAAAATAGGGTCTAATATATTCATTGTAGATAAATTTGGCGAAAAATGTACATATAATATAGGGAGTTTTAAAATAGTGAAACATGTTTACATGGAAAACACCATCACATATAATGGCCTCTTTTATCTAGTCAGTACATGTAAAATAACGTGGAAACAATTACTAGGGGTAGTGGGTTTAGGGTAGGGTCTGTGCTTGTGGATGAAAAGAGGTAATTTTTTGTTGAAAACGCTTGGATGGATGAGTTCCCCCAAGGCTATGAGGTTGCTCAATCCGGAGGGAAACACTTCCAATGTCTCACACCCCCACATGATAAGTTTTTCCAAACATGTCAACGTTCCAAATCCTTCGGGCACGTGTTTCAAAGCGCAACATTGATGAAACCATAGCTCCTCCAAGCCTATGAGATTGCTTAATCCAAACGGAAACACTTCCAATGCCTCACACTTCATAATTTTAAGTTTTTTTAAAGATTTGAATCTTGCAAAGCCATTGGGAATTTTTATCAACGTTTGGCAATCATAAATTTGCAAACATTCTAGAAATACCATATGGTCAATTTCAAAGATAAAATTTTCAAGGTTAACACAATTTACTAGTAGTATGCTTTTGAGACAAGGAAGAGTGAATGAACTTAATGGACTAAAATCAAGAAAATCACAATCATAGATTTGTAAAACACACATTTGATGTAGAAATGTTTGAGCAATGTTCCAAAACTTGTGGGCGAAAGTCTTTTGTTCTTTAATAGACTTGTCTTTTTCAAGTGAAATGTGGATCTTCAACCATCGTAGTTGGATAAACTGCTTTAAAATATCAAAAAGAACATCCACATCATCACAATTTTGAACGCTCAATAATCGAAGGTTTGGCACGTATTTCATCTTAAAACTCCCCTCATATGTGGACTTATGCTCAAGCCTTTCAAATGACATGCCTTGTACACGTTCTATGTGCTGCATGCACAAACAAATGACATGTTATAAATCAATATTTTCAACAATTTATTCAAGTTTGTTTCCATGTTTTGGATTTAAGCATGATAACATTGACAAAAACAACAAGGTACACATTCAATTGACACCTATTGGACATAAATTCCAAATATGTTCAAATACCTTAAACTTCCTTGATATAACATCAAGCTTTATTTGCACAGTTGGGGATGGGGGTTTGTTAACCTAGTTCTACTTGCAAAACATTCTCAGAATAAGATGTTAAACTTGATTGAGACCTATTTCCACACTCGACTTATGTTGTTACAAAATTCATGATGTTTATGTACCTTATTTCAAAGATGTATGAATTTGATACTACAACGATTATATCAAAAAACTATTATGTTGCTCAATATGTTGGATAATAATTTGTAGTGGACTGTAGATAGGTTTTTAGATTGGGTTCCAATTAAGAAAACCACACAGGGAAGACTAAATGAGTGTCAGGTGTTACATCTAGGGATCACCATTGAGTTAATTGATAGATTACAAGAGAATTAAGATGTATTTAGAACAACAAACACAGGGAAAAAGACTTCTAGAGTGAGCTTTAGGATTGATTCAATTAAGGTTAAGGGTCACTCACAGCAGTACATGCAATTGATCAGTCACTCCCTCACAACCCACTCTCATCAGTAACATCACTCTTATAATGTGTTTTGCAATTCAGGGAGTCACAGCTCAGCCATAGACATTTGAGTACGCCATAGTCTCAGAAACCCAAGGCAAAAACTCCTTGAGGTGACCATAGTCTCTTTAAAGAAGTAACCAAGGACTATAGGCCATACCACAGTTAGTAAGGATATCATGTTCACACTTGACTCCTCCTATGGTTAAGTGATTGATTTAATTAGATAAAGACCACAAAAATGAATTATTTCCTTAGTCAGTTTTAGACTTAACACTTTCACAGTGGAATTGAATGCATTAAAATAAATTATTGAAATTAACAAAAGTCTAACGTGCGACAGTAACCTAGTGACTGAGTCTAAGCGAAGCGAACTAAACCGGACCGGAACCGTAAGAGTCTAATCGGTAGGACCATAGTCTGCACGGCACGGCCATAGTCTAGTCACCAGTAACAGTCACAAGTAACCAGTATCAAGTCACGTCTTATAGAGAGGGCCATAGTCTTAGTATCCAGTAACCAGTAACAAGTAGCCAGTCACCAGTAACCAAGTCAGCGTCAAGTTCTCGAAGGTGATGCTGGCCACTCCTCCTTTTATGCTTGCCTTTGAGTGCTCCCCCTAACAATATGGGTTAAAGGGCAGCTTAGTTCCCTCTCGCGCGACTCCTTCGTCCACACCCGGCTTCTTCCTTTTCCCCGCCAGGCTCGTTATCTTCGATCAAATGCTTCGCGGGGCAGATCTCCTCTACCATCTCATCTCTCCATTTGTTACCATTATCTCACAGATTCCACAGATAGCTAATGCTCTTCTTCACAGAGACTCACATAAAAAGAAAATAATTAACTTACTCTCTATCAATTAAGGAGGCATTCTTCTATCATCCATAATGTATGTTTTCAGACAATGTTCCTGCGTCAGAGAGGGAGACAATTAAACTTCATTCGGGTTCGTCGACTTCTTATCTCACATGAGAGAGTACGCAACAAGAAGCTTCCTACTTTGAAATTGTGTAAGACTGCCCTTTGAACGATTGGACCTTTACAAAGTTTCAATCTTCCTTTCACAGGAAAATACGCACCCTGATTTCTTCACAGGGCCCACAGATCAATTAAAAGATTAATTCTCTCTCTTCTCGGGAGTTCACATACGCAGGGAATCTTGAGGACAGTTGAAATTGGTTGAGACAATTGTTCGAGCAATTTGGCACCCACACACTTTCCAGTCCTCTCTCCCAGAAAGTTCACACAGTTATTATACTTCCTCCCTGCATCTAGCTAGAGGTTTCGATTTGCGAGTTAGGCGTTACCGACTCGTTTTATGGTTACATTTCTTCGTGATCATCACTCCCAATGTTAATTCCATTAGGTTCATAAGTAGAGGTACCTGTGATCCTTTCACAAAGTTTCAGTATTCATTCACCCACTCATACTCAAATAGGCTCACACTATAATTCACCGCTTCTGAAGTTTTCCAAAAGACATTCATTGAAATCACTTCAAGGTGTAAACGTTTCTATCTCTCTCTTCTCGAGAGTAACGAAAATTTCTCTTACATGTTTCGCAAGATTAATTTATGTTCTCCCCCACAGTGTAATTTCACATCCCACTTGTGAGGTATGGTCATAAATAATAATATCGGATTTGAGACACTTCATATATTTCACACAGTTCCACTCTTAACACCCACTTACACCAATCAAGCACAATTGAGGTATTAAGGTTGAACTAATTCGGATCAGGATATCTCTTCTCAAGAATTCCCAATTCGATCCAGAGTTTCACACTCGATCTCTGTAACTAATATACTTACAAAAATTACGATCTCACATCAGATAACTTACTCCCTTCACAAGAGTAAGATATCACAGATTCTCCCTAGGTTCTTCCCGAACCAAGAAGAATACACTTTGGCTCCCTCGATTCAACACAAGCATCAACACTACAAGTTCAATTCTCATACACACAATTGATAGAAGAGCTTCACGCTATTATATTATGTATAGTAAAATGTTCATTCACAAAGGGCTTCACACCCAGGCTAGAATCGCTCAAAAACTGCCAGACAAGGGAGACTCTCTTCTCGAGAGGTACTGCCTTTCTCCTCTCCCTCTTCTCCTCTATATCCCCTAAATTAACTACCTCGTCTCTTGGAATCATATTTCATAAGGCTCTTCGACTTGGTCACATGTCTATTGCCCTACCCAAAAGACTCTTCCTCTTGGGATCTGTTTCATATGAACTAAATGTTTCACCCTTAGCTCATTTCGGATAATTGGTCACTAATGACTTACTTTAACGTCCATTTCACATTCTGAGTGCCAATATGAATTCACATCCTATCAAAATTCTAAAATGACTATTCTGAGACCAAAAAGTTGTACCACATGGACCATGGAGAACTTTGGTCATGGATACTTTCCAATTTTCTCTAGGATGATCAAGAGTGATTTTTTTTACAATGTTTGCATCCTCGCTTGTGGCATAATCTAATTCTTTTGTAGTGGAAATCAAAAGGGTGTGTTTGGATGATACTAACCTTTTGCTTACAATGGTCGGTGAATGTTCCCAAACAAAAATTCATAAGTCGAGTTTCTTTGAATTCTCCCAAGTTTGCGAGCATACGACCCATGGCACACAATTGATCATGAATTTTCAATATTCCACCATCCACTATCACAAGTGACTTGCTATTTAAATTTTCCAAGTTTTTTTGAGCAACGTTGGCATCAAGGTCGGATATTCTAATCATGTCTTCCACCCGAAAATAAAAACCTGGAAGGTATGGATCTAGCAAGGCTCACATGATTGGTCGGTCCCAAAGGCATGCATGGAAAATAGTTCCATAGGTTTATCACCCTCAAGGGTCTTCATGTTTACGATTATATCGTCCAAAAGATTGCCAACCAGGAGAGCTTGCAATCAACTTATTGCCATTAACATCTTTGAGTATGTGATCACCTAATAGTTGATGTAAGTCAATATGTTCGCTCACGTTGTCTACAACAATACGAATATTTATTGTTTTGCAAATATGTTCCATCGTTATTCTTGCTTCTACCAATGTTTTTACTTGAGGTGCCACTTGCGTATCTTCCAACTTGTGCTTGAATATAAAAGTACATGTTTCACCCTTAAAATCACCTATAAAGCATGTCCCATCAAACTGGTGGGAGATATGTTCACTTGCCCATGCCGACGATCCCCAAACTACCAATTTTTTGCAATTGCCTTTCAAATTGAAGTATTCGGTCTTTGATACCAATCAATCTCTTAGGTCCATTCCTGGTATTATTGACCTACAAGAATTTCAACATCCAATATTAGCTTTATAAAAAATTACATGTCAGATCATAGCAATTTCCAAACTAACCCAAAGATTCAATATCACTAATCTCACTTAAGATTGAAATACCATTTGCATACTATATTTGACAATGAGCAAAATAATATCAACAACACAATTACCTTATCAAGAATTTGATGTAATGATGGGTCGTTGCATGTATCTTGAGGTGAACTACCATATTCTCCAATTTTGGGCATAAATCGTAACTAGAAGCTCAGGGTCACAAAAACTTGAAACAATAAGATTATTTGACAAAAGGCACTATAAATAATTCTCATAAAGTCGGTCCACCATTGCTTGGGATTCATCAACAAACCATAGCTCCATGATGGTTCTTTATGTTGAAGTGTTTCATCCATAGAGATGGCATTCTTGAACATTGCGTTCTTCAATGACCTTAATGTATTGCAAATGTCAAGAAATGTGGGCCTCTTTGATGGATCCAAAGACCAACAATCATGTATTAATGACTTCAAATCCTTCGAGCAATTTTCCGGTAGCTTTGGTCTCTTGCCATCATGTATAAACTTCCAATAATCATTGGCTAAAATTGCACCAAAAGGTTTTTCTCCTGAAAGAATCTCAAAACTTGTCATGGCAAAACTAAATACATCGGTTTAAAATGCATTTACTTCCAAACTTCGATTTTCAAATGCCTCCGGTGCCATATATTGAAAGGTGCCATAACGAAATTGACATGTGGGCACTTGTGGTGATTCCTTTACATCAATTTTTGATATACCAAAATCAACCAACTTCACGTGCACATATTCAAGGCGACCATCCCACTCTGAGACATCCATGGAAATCACAACAACATTGTTGGGCTTCAAATCGTGATGTGCTACCTTCATATCATGAAGGTACCACATTCCGCTTGCAATTTGTAACATAATGTCCATTTGAACGGCTTATGCGATTAAAGCTTTCTTTTCGACCAATAATTTGCACAAGTCCAACTTTCCTCGTTCCATGCTTAGTTCAAATTTCTCAATCTTTTCAACAAAAACAACACAACAAAAAAACTTGATAATGTTTGGATGATTCAATCCCCCCAATATACTTGCTTCTTTCAATAAAAGTCTCTTGTATTCAAGGTTTGGAACTTCCATCACCTTTGTTGCAGTTTCAATGCCTACCCATTTAGTAGGTAGTACAACATATCCCTTTGTGTATGTTTCACCCAACGGAATATCAAACTTTCCTGAAGGCTCAAAATGTGGATAATCAGAAGGGAAAATAATCTTATCCAATTCTTCACCTCGAACCAATTGTAAACATGTCACTCGTCCCAATAGGTATTGTGCAAGTGCACGATCCTTAATTGTGTCAATTTCCAAATGCTCTAAGAGTCTTCTGTGTATTGAATTTTGGTCTCGGGGAGTTCACTAGACATGTATATATGTATACACGTGCGTGACAAGGGTATTTATTCAAGGGGTATATAATTATCCATCATTAATTTTTTATACCCTATTATTATATAATTATATAATTTATTGTTTTTTAAATGACCCTATAATTACTTTTAAATTTGATGAAGCTCTAATTTTAAGCTAGGTATGTTCATTATAATTATTTGATTTTGCTCCAAAGGGTTTAAGAGCATTCAAAGTACTAAGTCACCAAAATCCAAGGCACAACAAGGTTTTACATTAAGAGTGTTCATAAACAATTTCAAATAACAAAATCCACCCATGTTCCTCAATCAAGTTACACACACAATTAAACACAACGATACTGAGTGTAAAAAAAAAATTAAAACACCAACAACAAAGCAAGCAAAAATAGGGTCCATGCAATAATGTAGAAGGGTATAGAGTTAATACTACAACATCTTGCTTGAAGCAGACAAACACAAAACCAACCAAAACTCCTCTAATTTATCTTGAGAAATTTTTTCTAGCATTTACAAACACTAGCAAAACTGTTCATAGGAAATGAAAGATGTCATCATGTTCATCTTGCAAAACAATTCCTAGCTTTTAAGAACATTAGTATATAATCAACAAATAATGCATGCCTTTAATCCTAAACCCAGGAATCCGTCATCCGCCCTCATCAATCTTTCATCCCATTTTTCCAATTGAATTGACGTAGTTTTTCATCCAAAATCTTCCCGCCTCTGAACACAAAGGACACCCTATTTTTAAAAAAAAACCTAGGATCCTTAAATCCTACGGTATATTTTTACAAATATTTTAAAAATATGCGTTATTTGTATCAAGCCTATATTACTTCTAAGAAAATTCTAAGTTTTTCCTTTTGTGAATATAAATTACCCTATATTTTCCCGCACGTTGTTTTCTAATATTATCGCAGTGAACTCCCCGAGATTTTGGTCCTCTTCAACTTCATCAATGGATGATGGATAGAATGTGGCACAACTCTGAGTCTGAAGAATATTTTGGATTTGACCTCGATAACACATTTGAGATATGTCACACATTGTACAGAAACAACATTCCAAGTCCAAGAGGAGCTCTTTAAAAGTCTCTTTGTTTTTTATTTGCAATATTGCATTATAGCACCAATCTTCCTTGTAGCATTCATCAACCACATTTTTTGCTTTGTTCCCAATCCGAACTAAATCTTGTTCAACTTCACTGAAGACATCCCTCCGGGTGCCTTTGTTGATCTTCTGAATTGCTTCCACACCCTTTCGGGAGTTTGCCACCAAATTGTTGCATTGCTTTTCATTCAAGAGAATCAAACTTGACATATCTTATCATATCTTCCACAGTCCCCAAAGATTTCTTCATGTTGTTTGACATTTTAAAAGTGTTACAACAAGAAAATTCGTTGTTTTGATATTTGACTTTTCGTGTGAAGATTTGTGATGATAAAGTCAAAGTTTGCAGCACAATACCTATGAATCCACACACTCATGTATTAATGCAATAAAGAGGCAACCGGTACTTTAAGAATGAGGTGCACAATACTCTTTTGTGTAGACATTGGTAGTATGACCGTAGATTCATTCGTCCGCCCATAACATTCACAAACCTTACATTCAACACTAAGGAATGTAACCCACACAAAGACATCATTACTAACAAACCCAACATACAAATATACGGAACGGAATCCACCATATACGACCAAACGGGAGCGTTCATCCTCACCATGCCACTTACAAGACCACACTGGCTATGGGAAAGATATAACCAAAACCAAAAACACCCCATGGCCCACTTCCTTAACCCCCCACCTCAAGACTTTGCCACCGAAATACTATGGCTAACCCAAAGATATATTACAATCCTCCCTAAAAGAAGACCAAAAAAACACAACCCACATAATAACCATCAACCCTCCACCCCTCCACCCTTCAAGCCCTAATGGAAACATACAAAATAACACACTCATACTACTCCTCACCCTTTACATGCCCAATAACAATTACCCATTACAACTCCCCACACAATAGAGACATCATATTTGGTTCGGCAGGGCTAGCACACTCATCAAAATGGAAGGGTAACGGCCTGGCCCACCCTCCAGACCTCAAAACTGCCATGACATCCATCCACTGGGCCCGCATGGCCACCCAAGAAGACCGCAATACCACAACCATCATCATAATCAACCATAAAGAAAACCCCCTCCCAATGACGCACGACGAAGTACACATAATAGCAACCATACCGCCCAACACCATACAATACAACCCTACAGAGGAATGGCCAACATATTTACACCAACTAGAACACCAATATACCACCATAATTAGCATACAAAACCCCTCCCTAGGTAAAACTAGAACACCCAACACACTCACATCAAACATATTTGAACTCTATAACACCCAACACTGCAAGAAAACCAGCCCAATGTGACTAGGTTTTATGACTACAATAGAGCATAAACCAAAATATGACTAGCACTATTTGTAGTCATTTCGACTTAGTTGCTTCGGACAATCTGACTGGGGGTCATATCGGACACTTCTTGTTCCCAATGTTGCGTTCCCACAGTGCTTTGGGATCTCAAAACGGGACCTGCAATGAGACTTGGCACCATATGACTCTACATAGTCATACCTCTATGACTACATGTAGTCATCTATATGCAAATAGTGAATGTCTGGCATGACTATGCTTAGTGAGGTATGATTCAATACATGACTAGTTCTATCACTACGCATAGTAGTGGGATGGTGACTGTGTGTAGTCATACATTGAGTTGGGAGCATACGACTCTTTGGAGTCACATCTATTTGAAACCCCATAGTCACAAATGCGGAGATAGCTTCTGAATGATATGACGAATTTTAGTGAGGTATCAGTCATTACATGACTGGTTTTATCACTACGAATAGTAATGAGATGATGACTGAAATGAGTCATACATTGAGTTGGGATAATAGGACTCTTTGAAGTCACATCTATTGTACTACCCATAGTCACGAATACTGAAATATCTTCTGAATGCAATGACTAATTGTAGTGAGATATTAGTCTCCACTGCTGAAATCATGAGATGGGCATGACTAATTATAGTGAGAATTTAGAGAATATAGCAATGGTTTGATCACTATGTATAGTGATCTGATTGTGACTGTGTTGCATCATACACACACGTGAGATAATATGGGGTTGTGAAGTAAATATGCTTCACTACACATAGTCACACATACCAACTGATGACTGCATGGAGTCCTCGTATATTCGTTTCTTTCACTACTGGGAGTCAAATTCAATATTAAATCGGATGCATTTGAATAGGACTTGACTCTCCGTAGTCCAATGCACACGTATGCCATGCCGTCGATTATGCCATTCTTCTGGTGTGTAGTCATATATTTCAGTTTCAGATTAGGGTGATAATGAGATGTGTTGACTATTACAAGCCATCCGTGCGGTTGTGAGCACTGCGTCAGGTCATGCAAATGTTTTTCACACATTTCATTGAATGAGAACATTAAGAGTTCTGAAACAGGATGCAAGTGGCATTGTATCTCAATCAGTCTAAACTGCGGCGGAGAAGGACAGATCAATGTCCATGAACTCTGTGGGCCACAGTACAAAGTGCCCTACTGCTTGTCCTACCGAGGTCACGGGTGGATCATCTAGATCTACAGGTGCAAACAAACTGTAGTCGTCATCTAGGCTTTTCACCACTTCTACAGACACGGTTCCTGCAATTATGGTTCTCCCGTGTAGAGAAGCCCCAGCCACATTCTGCACTTTCCCGAGTGCCACAACTTTATCCTCCTCCCCTTCTTCAAGTCCCTTGAGTCTCACAGGGTCACCCTTCTTGACCTCCAGGTCCTCACCTTCTTGTACAACCTATAATAATAATAAAAACACAAAACAAGGATCAATTGGGACTAAGTTGCTGTGATGATACAAATATGTGGTTCTCCAAGGCTCATGGCACTAATTCAAACTCTATGACTGTCAGAAGTCACATATTATAACGTCATTACTAATATCAGTCACGTATCCTAACTTCATGACTGAACCTAGTCAAACAATCACGAACTTGGCATACTGAATTTTCAAAGAACTAAGGCACAACATTCGAGGAAGTGGCCCATGGCACTTACATGATCATTTTTCTTGAGTCCCACAGGGTCACCCTTCTTTATCTCAGGGTCCTCGGTTTCTTGTACAACCTAAAAATAAAACACACACACAAAACAGGGATCAGTTGGTTCTAAATCACTGAATTCGTATGTTCAGAAATACACGGCTGTCGACCCTTACATGTTCACTTACCGGTGCGTTCATGTTTCTCTTTCTCTTCCCTTTCGTGTACGTCTAACTGTCAGTGTTGGGTTCCTTGCTCTTTTCAGCTTTCTCTTTGCTCCCCCTGAGTGCCCTTTGCGACTTTGTGTCATCGTGGTCTTTCTTCAGCTTCTCAACCTCTGTCAAACGCATTTTCTTCTGGGTGCGAGTGTCCTCTTTTGCAGGCTTGGAAGCCCTCAAATTGCGAGTTGAGTACACCACTGTGGCACGTCCTCCTGACTCTTCAACGGTCACTGTACCACATTCTAGAGTGCCTCCTCCAGGGTTGCTCGCAATTTGCGACGGATGTGATTCCTTCACATCACCTGCTGCAGGAACGTCCTCTGCCTTATCCAAATCTTCAGGCTGCGATTCGGACTCCCCTGCTTGATGCAATCCCTGCTGAGTATAGAGGCAGCACGTCAATAAGGATCCTCTCAATCATGGCTTTTAATCATGAGCAATGTTTATAAATGTGTTCAACAATGGAACATCATGTGACCATTCCAGTCACTTTTTCAAATTCTATGATTGTGGATCAGAATAGATTCTAAACTGATGACTGTGAAAAATCACATATTCTAACTTCATTACTATTATCAACCACGAATTTCAACTTCATGACTGCATCTAGTCAAGCCTGTTCACTCTTTCCATATCATTGTGTACAAACAGTCGCGAACTTGACATATGCATACATTCTAGAACTAAGGCACAACTTGCTGGACATAACACATCAAGATGATACTTGTACCTGCGGGCGCATGATACTTTCTTGAATGGTATCGGGCAATCGTGAATTGTCGGTGCCGGTGGACTCTGAGCTGGAGCTGCTCTTTGCACTTGCTGCCTTCAAAGGGGTGTCAACGGGAATCTGCAGGTGCTGCATGATGCGTTCAATGTTCTTCTCAATGGATCTCCGCCAATCACTAACAAGGTCTGTGTGGGCATCAGACACTCGGCTACTCGGGGAGGTTTCATTTCTTGGATTCAGTCTTCGAGGGGCGTTTTTGACACGTGCAAGCTCTCTTTCAATTTCAACCCTAGTTGGGCTTCTCTCCAGCTCAATGGCCTGTATAGAGATAAGAAGATTGCCTTGTTAGTGCTACATGATTAGTGACAATTGAAGAGTGCTTCCTACCCAATGTACACAGAAATTGCTTACAGAAATGAGCTGCTGCCGTCAAGTGGCATTGAAAATGAATGGGTTAACCTGGGTCAGACATCTCTGTGACTAAAAATGGTCACAAATTCGAATGTGATGACTGAGAACAGTCACAGCCTCTATTTTGATGACTGCACTTAGTCACTTGAAGTCCTGGTTGGCGCTATGGATCAGTTGTACAACCTTTGACATATTCAGTTGTAATGGTCTTTTGACGAACTTAAGAAGGATAACATGCAAATTTCTCCAACTTAAAGACTGAACACTTACCAAATTAGCTCGAACATATTCTTCGTTGCGCCCCGCAACGGACGGCCTCCTCACTTGCGCTCGACTGTAGCGCAGCTTCTCTGCTTCATGCTGTTTTTTCTCTTCCAAGATGAGTTTAGACAACTTTACCCAATGGTCGTGCCGAATGTGCTTTGGCTTGTCCTTCCCTTCTTGCATTCTTTTCTTCAACTGATATCTCTTCACCTTCAACTGGCCCTTCAAAATGCTGTGGAAAGCCTCTTCAGTCACCTTGCCAAGGCCCCCATGGTACTCAAAAGTGTTGTCCACTCGTTCCTTGACAGCAAGCAGCATAGAAGTGTTGAGATTCTTGTAGTTGTCTTCGCTGAAGTCTATATCCTGCGCATGACCTCGAAGACATGTTAGCCACAATGGGCGATTCTGTCCTTGTGGATGTCCTCTCAGATTGACCTCCACAAGGTGTTTTCTAGGTCCTCGTGCATCTCGAATGGTCACCTCCTGAGCTTGTTGTTGCTTCAACGCGACCCGTCGTCTCGACTTCTGGTCTCTGGAATATGAGGGCTGACCAAAGCTCTCAGTCATCTCTGATGCAGAATATGTGGAGGAGTTCACCCCAGGCTCCTGCATCTCCATCGCACGCCTCCATTGCAGTAGTTGGAGCTGTTTTTCTGCAATTTCAAGGTCCAAGCTACTAATGGCCCCATGCCGGGGAACGAATGCATTTGCTGTATGGTTAGGAGGAACCTCGGGTACAACGTCGTTGCAGTAATTGAAGGGCTCCCCTGACATCTTCAAACGATTTCTTTGCTCGGGTGGGGTTGTTTGCAAAGGATGTAGGCTCGTTGACCTGGGTTTGGGAATTCCACAACCTCCAGGGCCTCGCTTCCGCACTTCCCACACAGATGGCTCGGTTGTCTGTGCGCTGGCCTGCACAATTCATGTAAGGGTAATCATTCTCAATGTCAATGTTAGTCATTGTACCAGATCATGTGACTAGGACCAGTCATAAATCCAGAACATATACGTAGTTTGATAGTCGACTATTTAGTTCAAGACTACATGAAAATTACTAGTCGTTTTAGAGGAATTTACAGATATACCCCAATGTAATGAAGGAAAACTGGAGGATGTCGACATGTCAACGGTTGGACTTGCAAATAATAGGTTCTCAACCGGTTATTATGCCCAAAAATATCCCTGATCACTGAGTATAGCGATTTCTAAGTGCAGAAAGAATTGTATGCAACTCCTCCATCACAAACAGATGCCTCTATGACCCTTTACTTGTCCGCCTTAAGACCAAGTTTGTATTTATGTTATATTGGTATCTTACCTTTGCCATAGACCAATGATCGGGAAGAACCTGAAGTTCATGTGTCTAGGACCTGGGATAAATCCACATAGTATTTACGGTGTTTGATAGTCACCTATTGTACTTAATGTGACTGAACTCACATAAGGGTAATCATTCTCAAACTGATTCCAAGCAATCAACGAGCCTACGGAATCAACTATTCGATTACCACCTCTGGTTTGCATGAAAACCTACTAATTAGCACCATAGAAGAAAGTGGCTCAGCATTCGACACAATGGAAATCTTGCTGCTCAAAAAGTTCAATTGCACTGTATGCACATTTCAACATGCAGGTCTCAAGACCGGACAACAATGTCCGGGGTGAACTGGCAGTTAGTTACAGATGAATCAGCTGAGTAATAAAATGCGGTAGAAGTTCCAGACTTGAGGGAAATTACCCATCATTTCAAAGGAATCTATAGAGAAAACCTCGATTTGAATAAAGCAAAACCAGAGGATTATGTCAACATGTAGCCGGTTGGATTGAGAATCACCAGGTTCTTGGCCGACCATGCCCAAAAACTTCCCAAGCACTACTGGACATACAGATTTGTACTCCAATTTGCAATATCTTCATTACAATGCAGCATACTATAATAGCATCCACCCGACTTGTTTGAGCATATAGTACCTCCCAAAACCTCATTTGAAGCAGCCAAATCTGTCGCATGAACTCTACTTCCAGAAACACTAAACATCCATGATCTTGTTCAACAATTGTGAAAGTTTTGGTTGTGAATGGTTCAAACAACCTTCCTGATGTCAGGAAACTAAGTGAATTATACTCTATTGACTTGTACAGAAAAACCTATGCTAGAGTACAAAAGCAATTTCATATTACAAAAGGATGACAAACAAACAATCATGATGCTACAGCAATCAAGTCTTGTTGAAAAGCCATCAAACAAAGACCAAATTCAGTCATACATCTTGAGGATTATGCTAGTTTGTTAGTCAGAATTCTCGTTCATGTGACTATGAGCAGTCACAGAGCTAGGAAACATGACTGCAGTTTCGAGGCAAGCAAACACTGAATCGAGGTAGTTTGATGACTATGGGAAGTCCCTCATCATCCAGGTAGATTGATGGAAGCAATCAGAAGCTATCACTCGTCAGCATGCTAAGATAACCAAATAGTGAGTTAGTACACTCACCTGAGGTTTTTGCTTGCCTCGAGGGGGTTTTCCCACTCCTACTGGCGAGACCTCATCATCGCCATTGCCACGGTCGTCATCATTGTCGATGTCAGTTGCGCTGTCTGTTTTCTCCTCTTCGTTGTGCCACTCCTCGGAGCTGTTGTTCACGCTCTTCCCGCATTCGCTCGAACCCTTGCAGCGAGCATCCTTCTGGGCCTTCCTTGCAGAGCGCAACGTCCTTCCAGCTTGGGGTGGCGGTTTGCGAAATCTCTTACTCCGACGCACGAGCTCAGAACCTGATCCTCTGTTCTCTCAAGCAGTTCAAGCAGGACTGGAGTCATGGCTCACTTAACCGGGACGCATACAGAAACGGGTGCGTACTATCATACTATGCTATGTGTTGCGATTACACAGCCAAAGGATCGACCTATGAAGCTGATATGGACACAGGATGGCCACAGACAAATTTTCATTAGATAGAAATCCGTGACAAAAACATGGACTGCATCATCAAACAGTATCTCAATTGTGTGGGATTTGTGTATTACTGAACTACTCAGCCGCACTTTTGCCCACAGCACAGAAAAAAATTACCCAGCATTTGTAATTGGAGAAAATTGGACATGCCTCATACTGCAAGAGCGGCCAAAACTCCTGTTCCAACTAAAAGTGCAAAAGCAACTGAAAACACGGCAATTCTGGCCACTGACAAATTGCGGTAACAACATAAACTCAAAAGGCAAACTTGGTCCCCAAGAACAAAAACACCCTGAAATAAAATCTCCTAGGACAAAATCAACCCGAAAAGAAGACAATTGGACATGATTCACAGTGCAGGAGACACTGAAAATTGGACATACACTGTATACTACAATCTTCACATCACCACAATGCTTCTGGAAGCTTCCATGGAGATAGAAAGGCACCAAAAGCTGGGAGCTTTAATAAACTTGTGTAATTGAGCAATTGAGATTTGTCTACTCCAGAATCTACTGCATGTTGTGATTAATTGACAAGAATATTGCACAATTTCAAAAGAAAAATCACATCATTAACACACTGGTTGTTTCCTTGAAGGAAATGATGGTCCAAAATCATCCATGACACTCCACTTGCTGGTGGACTAATTAAAGCAAACGATGCACTTGCACTGAGGACACCAGACCTTCATGCAAGCAACAAGGCTAAATTATCTCAAACCTTAAACCCTGTCACAGAAGGACTCACCTTTGCAGTCATGGCAATGGGATTTAGAGTCTGCCATTAATTATTACATCCGTAGTCCATTTGCACAATTTGCCAAAGGACACAAAACCTTCATGTGGAGGAAAATTGACATGAATGTGGACACAAATCCCTAATCCTCAAAGGAGAGAGCTGGGGTCATTTCCAACCTTGCTTTGACAGGAAATCTATTTGTGTCAATCTTTTCCACGTGCAACTTTTGTGTCTGGATTCATGTCAAAAAATTTAACATCCTGAATACTGCCATACCTGCCGAACTAAACTGTAATATTGCAATCTTCACGTTGCCACAATGTTTCTGAAAGCTTGTTTGGAGAGGCACCAAGAGATGGCAACATCAACATACTCCTGCAATCGAGCTATTGAGGTCTTTCTACTCCAGAATCTATTGCATGCCAACTATAAATTTGACTGGAACATCACACGATTTTAGAAGCAAAATCACATTATGACCACACTGCGTGGTGTGCTTTCTAACACTTTGTGAAGGGCTCATCTTAAGTACGTTGGTTACTTCTGCACGAGGATTACTCTTGTGGTTAATCTCCAGAATGTGGGGGGCACCACTTGATGATGAGAGCTTTGCTCTATCAACCACGAGGATTACAACAAAGAACCTCTTTCTGCAGGTAATACTTATCCTGACACAAGAAGATCTGCATTTAGTTGTTATTAAATCGGTTAGAATTTGTGACTAAGTCTAGTCACATATGACTAATTTTAATCAAGATTGACTAAAATAAGTAACATGACACTAAAACTAGTCACAAATTTTGATAGTGACAGTACGTGATGTAACAAGCAAGTCATTTGATGTCCAGTGCTAAAATACTTTCAATTATTAATTCCCAGAGTGTGCTATGCTCAGGCGGGTCTCGTGGATGCGGAGACAGACCTTGTTGAAGAGGAAGTCAAGGAAAGCACTCATCAGCTTGAACACAACAATGGGGGCATGGACGCAATAAGAATGATCATGGAGTGCCTCTCCAGATACGATAACCTCGTTGACGAAGACCGTGAGGATTGTAGAACAACAGACGATGTGGAGGAGGATGACACAATCCCCGAGGAGGAAGGGGACTGCAGGGCAGATATAATGGAGGATTTACTGGAGCATGCACGAACTCCTCTTTTTGCAGGTGCCACAACAAGTCGGTTGGTCTCAACTCTTCTGCTACTCAATTGCTTTGCGGTGTTTGGAGTATCGAATGCATTTGCTGACGAACTACTTCAACTGCTGCATATTCTCCTTCCAAGCGACAATTACCTACCCCGTTCTCACTATGAAGCCCGCAAGTATGTGGTGAAGCTGGGACTGTCTTATCATATTATTCATGCATGCCGCAATGGATGCTGTCTGTTCAGGAAGGAGCTGTCGGATGCGAAGTCCTGTCCAAAGTGCAACGCCCCGAGATACAAGTCGGAGTCCAGCCCAATCCCATCCAAAATTCTACGCCATTTTCTGTTGATTCCCCGTTTGAAACGCATGTACCGATGTAAAAGACTGGTGGAACTTAACAAATGGCACGCCAACCAGAAGAAGGATGGGAGTAACGTGGATTGCGTCCCCAAGTCGAAGGCCTGGAAGCACATTGACTCATTGGATGCCGACTTTACAGCTGAGATGAGGAACATACACTTGGGGATGGCTTTGGACGGAGTGAATCTGTTTGGAAACCAATCGCTCAGTCACTCGACATGGCCGGTTGTCTTGGTGAACTATAATTTGCCTCCATGGCTAGTGACGAAGCCATTTTTCATCATGCTTGCATTGTTGATTCCAGGTCGCGAGAGCGTGACCTCGGAGAACATCGATGTGTACCTTACTCCACTGATTGAAGAGCTCTTGGTACTGTGGAAAGGGGTATCAACTCTAGATGTGTCTGGAGAGCCCCCTAGACAGCATTTTAAACTACGATCTCTACTTCTTTGGTGCATTCACGACTTCCCTGCGTACGGACTCACATTTGGCCAAGTCACAAAAGGGTATAGAGCGTGTACGGAGTGTGGGCCAGATGTTACAACTCGACGGTCAAAGGCTCTCGGAAAGAATGTATATTTAGGTCACCGCCGGTATCTCAGTAGATGGCATCCATATCGTAGGCTGAAGCATTCATTCGATGGTCAACAGGAGTACCGGCCTCCCCCTCCAATTCTAACAGGATGCGACATCAAGGGCCATGCACAAGAAAGATTGTCCTTCCTGCAAGAGTCACAGGGAAGAAGAGGTGGAGGAGAAGGCGACCCCATTCAGCGCACCGGAGTGAAGCGGCTCTCAGCTCTGTACATGCTTCCGTATTGGCAGGTACTTAGCGCATTCACAGGTTCCAGTAACTACAGTTAGAATTGTTGACTGAATCTAGTAACAACCACGTTTAGCAGGTTGAATGTGAATAGTGCAATTTCTGAAATCAATCACTGGTTCCAGTATATACAGTTATAATTGTTGACTGACTCTAGTAACCTGGTTGGTAAGAAGATTGACTGTGAATAGTGCAATTTCTGAAATCCATCACTAGCAGTATGGAGGAAAAAAAATATAGACCTATATCTTTTCAATGAATGCTTAAGATTCTTTCTCGAAAGTGAGTTAATCTGACGCATTGTCGCTTTGGTGGCATTTCTGGCAGGACCTCCTCATTAGACATGTTTTGGATCCCATGCACTGTGAAAAAAACATCTGCAAGAACGTGATGAAAACAATTTGGGGAGTCCGTGACACTTTGAAGGCCCGGCTAGACTTAAAAGAGGCCAACATTCGACCATATCTGCACCCTCTTCCTGGAAGGAAACCTGGGTCTGTCGTACTTCCAACAGCTCCATATGTACTATCGAAAGAAGAGAAGGCAAAATTCATAGACATTATCCGCAATTTGAAGACTCCTACAAACTACGCTGGCCAACTTGCAAAGTGCATTGCGTCGGATGGGGACTTGAAGGGGCTGAAATCTCATGACTACCATGTCTTGATGCAACAATTGCTCCCCTTGTGTTTGCGCACTTTCTTAGACAGGGATACGCGGGTGGCAATAATGCGGCTTAGCCGGGTGTTTGTACGATTGTGCGCAAAGTCCGTAGATTCCTCATCCATGGAACAATTATTGGAGTACACAGCTGAGACTCTATGCATGCTAGAGATGGTTTTTCCACCTTCATTCTTTGATGTCATGTTGCACCTCCCCATTCACTTGGTGCAGCAGTTGGATATATGTGGTCCCGTACACACCCGATGGATGTATCCTATTGAGCGGTACCTAAAGAGACTGAAGGGCTATGTTAGGCAACGAGCAAAACCCGAGGGATCCATGGCGAGGGGGTACACAATAGAGGAGGCGTTAGGATTTTGCACAGAGTACATGCAAGGCTGTGAGCTAACACGCAGGAGGACTTGGGATGATGAGGAGGAAGTAGGGGCCAAGAGTGAGGTCGTGGAGGGTACAGGTCGATATCGACTCTTGACATCAGAGCTGAGGGCACGGATTCACGAGTTTGTTCTCACAAATGCTGAGCCTCTACAGTCATACAGAGAGTAAGCATCACATGTTTTAGTCATGCACTCTGTCTAGAAGGGACAATGTGATTGTGTGTAATCAACAAAGGTCTATTGCGTACTAATTCCAGTCATCATATTGCAACACATGACTAGGGAATTAGATGTTGATGACGTTTACCGATATCTGCCGACTGTTTTTGTTATGTAAAAACTTTCCATCCACTGTGGCTTCTAATCAGACGTCACTACTTGGAGATGGAAGCGCGGCAGCGAATGCGTGCAGAGATACGTCGTCGATCACGGGGTAGAAGAGCAGAGTATCCACCAATCGCACGGAACGAGCAGTTTTCTGAGTGGTTCCCTATCGCAGTGCAACGGGATGTGGCAGCAGGTCCATGAAGATATTCTTGGCCTTGTCCTACCACCTTCATGTGAGGCAAAATCGTATCGCAGCATGTATGCATACGGGAACCATATACGTGTGCGAACAGCAGAGGCAGACTTATCAACGTGCGACAGCGGAGTAGCTGCAACATTCTCACAATCTTGCCGTTCCAGCAGAAAGGACAAGAATCACATGCTCGCGAACGTGGAGTACATGGGGTGGGTCGAAGAGATTATTGGGGCTGACTATGGGAAGTTCGAGTTACTCCTACTATATTGTAAGTGGGTCCAAGCCACGTGGATAGGGCCACGGGCAACTATGAAAAGAGATGAGTACGGTTTCACTCTCGTGAACATTGACCGTACCATTCCATACTCAACAGATTCGTTTGCGTTTCCTCTTCATGCTCAACAGGTCTTCTTTGTTGACGATGTGGCACATCCTGGATGGAAGGTTGTTCTTTACAAAGAGTCACGGAGTGTGAGAGTGACCTCCATGGCTGAAGGAAGACCAGTTCTACACTGCCTAAGCTTACGCGACGATGCTGTAACTCACGGATTGATGGCACAGAATGTCACTGATGATACCGTAGCAATGCCGCCTGTTTTATCAAGTTCCAGGGAGCTTTCTAGCAACGAGGTGCAGCTTGCTCTGCAAATGGAGGATACAGAGGCGGACTACAATGATGAATCACCACAGTAGGAATGTAGGAGCCCAACTACTATCTGTTAAATTTTGGTATAGCAAAGGAGTAGTAACAGAGGTTGCACAGTTAACAAATTAAAGTTGCATGGACAAAGGGGGTTCATTACCAATATAAGTAAAGGAAATTGTGTCGATGACTATGTTATTTCGCAGTCATGACTAAATCCAGTAAAGAAAACTGTCCACATGACTACGTTATTTTGCAATCACTTTGGCATCTCAGAAAAGTCAGTGAAGGTGATCAATAACGGCTTTGTTGCAAGCATGGGAATTTTGTAGCCTGGTTAAGCATACAAAGCAATGTCGTGCATCTGCAAAGAAAGTGGAAAGATAGAGCAAGTGGAATCATGATTTTTGGACGCCCAATCCAATTACTTACTAATGTGTTTAGGTGTTGTTTCTAGAATGGTGCCTCTAAAATGACACGTGATCATGTTTGCGCGCAGACATGGAAGTGTTGAATAGACAAGCTATTATGTAAGTAAAGATTATGGACCTACTCCTATATCACAGCACTCACCCATTGAGCCAACGACTAGAGGACTTCAAAATCATCTGATTGAAATATATGACTACTATTAGTCAGTTCATTTACTACATGAAGTCATGTAGTCACCCAAACCAACTCTCTTACTACACTAAGAGATACATAAACCATATACCCATACTTCCCGACCACATTAGCATGACTACACATAGTGAGCACTCATGGCATGACTCTGGGAACCGGGCAAGAGAACATATGTCCCGTTCCCGTAGACGTTCCCACCCAGGTCCTCAAAAATATGACTACGTATATGACTAGTCCATGACTGGACCCTCTTAGGACTGATTCTAGACTAAACCAATGACTGAGGTGACTACATAGTCATATGCGCTTAGTCACATCCGGTCACATTGGGCTGGTTTTCTTGTAGTGAACAGATCACCCTGACCAAGGGACAATTCGGTGCAATTAATCACGGAACCATTCTCCGAATGAGCCTGCCGGATCACCCAGGTCCCTCGAACCAAGGATACCATGACGCATGAGGACATGCTTTCTTTCCAGGGGGGGAAATAAAATGGGTAACCCTCCAAGAGCATGGCCGCAAAAGCAGAAACAAGGAGCAGCGACAGGGACGAACACCGAGGAGCAGCGATCGAGGGACTGCGAGAGAAGGGCAACGCGGGAGACAACAGGAGACGAGGGAGCGGCCGGGTAACAAGGGGAGCCAACGGCAGGAGAGAGAGAACGGAACAGGTGGCAAGCCAGGGAGCACCGAGGGCATTGAAGACCGGATGAGGACCGGCCTCCCGGTTATGTAGCGGCCCGGGAACGCACGGGAACGCACGGGAACACACCAAGGCGGCCCGGGAACGCAAGAGAACGAGGGGAGCGACATCATGAACACGATGAAAGGGCTCGGGAACGAGGGGAGCGCACGGGAACACACCGAGAAGGCTCGGGAACGAAGGGAGCGCACCGGGAACGTACCAAGAGCCGGGAGAAGTGAACGACACCGGGAACGCCGTCATCAAGCCGGGAACGGACAAGCAACTAAGTAGGGTAGGATAGTTAGTTGCTAGTGAACACCTAGGCAAAAATAGATGAAAGACATGCCTCAAAGGGATGAAAGTCCTTTTTAGATGAACATAAACTATTCCCTTTAAATGAATAGTTGCATTCCGGATGAAGGAGGCCCATGGATGATAACCGAACCATGAGGCACATCTAGGTTAAGCCAAGAAATCCAACGAATGAACTTCACAAGTACATTTTACATTCGGACATTATAACTGCTGTAAATAGATCCGGGCAGCCTAAAATTAGACTGTAACCGGATACAGGGATAAAAATAGCCTAAATGAACATGTGGCATTAGGGGAAGTTAGGCCTAACCGCCACATCTAATTAAAGATAGATGTTGAACACTATATAAGAAGCCAACTTAAGGCACATAATACACTTCATTTGAACACGCAAACTCTTCATGAGTGTCGGAGCCTCTAGCACTCTCTCAAAGCTAGTTCAATTAGCCGAGGTTTTCGTGCCCTAACTCGGAGGGCAATCGAGCTAGCATTGCAATTAGCCGAGGCATTCGAGCCCTAACTTGGAGGGCATTGGAATACTAATGCGATTAGCCGAGGCATTCGAGCCCTAACTCGGAGGGCATTGGAATATTAATGCGAGTAGCCGAGGCATATACGAGCCCTAACTCGGAGGGCATTGGAGACAATCATGCACGAAGATAGCTAGCCGAGGCAAATACATACCCTAACTCGGAGGGCATTCTAAAGTGTTAAAATATTTAGCCGAGGTTCTCAAATCCTAACTCGGAGGATATTAGCACATGTTATTACACTAAGGTAAATTAGCCAAAGCTTCGGATTAAGGTTGCTCCGGTAACTAAGATCTTGACGAAGGAGAATTTCGAGCCGAAGGACCCGAAGGGAAATAATTACAGAGAGGAGGAAATCTCATTCGGCGGTACACTCGAGTTAATCCCCGACCTCGAGCCGGCCAAGTAAGATAGATCATCACAGTAAAAGCACAAGTCACTCATATTTGAGGAAGGTAAGTTGCGGGCTTACCGGCTTACCATCACGTCATACCGGGTATGACTAGATACTAAATTATTACACGGTGTTAAATCCAAATCAAAGGGAATTAGCCTAAGGGGATTTCAAAGCATCTAAGGGGAACACTTGGGGAAAGTTAGGCCATGAGTTTAATACCTCATAAATGAGGGTCATAATAATCAAACATCTTTGAGTGGAAATCGGTTTACCATATACATTAGAATCAACAAGGATTCTAATCCCTCTAATATTCTCAAGTGAATTTGGAATGTTGAAGGACCAAGGATACCATCAATACAATATAATCAAGGCTAAGGAGACAAGAAGATTCTCAAGATTTTCATAACGTTAAAGAATATGTTTTAAACTAGAAACTCTTTACGAAGACATTCTCGGAATATTCTTAGAAAGTAATAAAGATTAGAAGCATTCAAACCATGAGGACGAAGCTATTTTGCGAGCGGTGAGCGGTAACTTCCGAGATATTTTGATGAAAATGTTATTTAGAGCAGTAAGGTTACAATATTTTTAGACTAAATGTATTTTTAGTAAAGTTTTTTCTAAACTTAGTAAACAGTGGGTCCTATGGCCGTGGACAATTACAGGAAAAAATGTTACTGTATCAGTGAAAAATATGGTGTAGGGTGTTAAATTGAGCATTTGTAACACTTATAGAAATACAAAGTTGAACAAATCAAAACATAACACGTATAAATGTAACACAAGTAAAATATTATTATAATACCAAGAGAAGTTCCAAAATACAATTGAGGAGTTTCACTCCTCCATTTCCACTCCTCTAGGATGGAAGAAGGCATCTATAGAGGTCTGCTGGAGCTGATTCACATGTAGGTGATCAATCTCTTTTCAAACTTTTCTAATTTCTTGACCAAATGCATAACATCAGTAGACCTCTGCTCAAGATAATGACGTAAAGTTTGAAGAGAAGACTGCACATCATTGTAACACTCAAAAATTCGAACGCTGGTAGATTGGCTCAACCTGCTAGGGTGCACTGAGTTGACGAGGGAGGGACTTGCAGTCAATAACTTAAACCCTAATAATTTCTAAATGGGGGGTATGTTACAGTATGTGACAGTATATTACATGTGCTATGTTACAGTATATTGTATTGTATAGTATTATATAATATAATAATAAGTTAACAGATATAGAGGGAAAAATTACAAAGAGGGGAGTAGCCAATCAGTTAACACTTAACACTTAACGTTATTGTAGTCTCCCCAAGTAGGGAATAGGAAAAATGTTAACACTTATGGAATTTTGTAGTGGCCCTTTTAGTCTCACTACATCATGATTATATAAAATCTTGCATACATATGTTTCTTTAAAGAAACAGAAAATTCTAAGAGTCAAGGTACTTCAATAAACCAGCCTGCAAAACTCGCTTCACTTCGTTGAAGCTAAAACTAGCTGCATGAATGAACGTGTTTGAATCTGAGTCCAAACCACACACTACTGTAAACAAATAATATAAATGCTTGCAGTTGGCCCATTGACCCCTTTTCCAATTGCTTTAGTCGCCATCTCCTTAAAGTTAGGACAAGTGCATGCTGGCAGCTGCGAAATCGTCAAGTAGTATTGCTGAACCTTTGGGGGCGTGCCGGAATCCAACGAGACGATGCATCCTAAGGCAGGGGCTGGAAGCATGCACAATTTGTGCACTTTGGCTTTCAGTGATAGGGCTGAGGCACAATTATTGGCGTGTTTTGTTGACGGGGCCTTCTTGTTGCACCTAATCAACTTCCCTGAACGCCGGGTGGGAAACTCATCCGGATATGCAGGTGTTGTGTAGCTTGCTAAGTCCAAAGGTAACGGGTGGTCCTGAAAAATTCTAGAAGGTGTCATATCCTTCCACTGGGGCAGTCTAAAGCCTGCGTTTTCTAAAGCGAGGATCTCTTTGCAGGTTAAGTTGGTCCCCAACTTAACAGGCCATACATCCAGAACGTTCGGGACTGAGACCACCCATCTCCTTTTTGTACCCTTCACACATCTCTCAATGTCGTCATTGCAGAAAAAGAAGTCTTGAGGGTCCAATCTCTTCTTCCGAAAGTTATCCATGAGGCCTGAGTAGGTAGGTGCAACGGTGCTCTTCCCGTCTTGTACAATCCGAGCGACGCACTTCTTCTTAGTAATTGCTTGTAAAGCAAAGCAAACCTTCGCAGATGTCTTAGGCAGCCGTGCGATGTGCCACTGGGCAGGGTTGTATAATGTCTCCTCAATCGCGGTGACGTGGTGTCGATCCACCTGTTGCAGAGCGTCGTGTGTTGGAAGTTGCGGCTGCTCTTCATCTGCAGTTGTGGGAGTTGTGGGAGAATCTGGAATTGTTGGAGAATATGGAATTGTCACAGGAGTAGGAGAATCGTTAAGTCGGGCAGATCTGGTTTGGACGCGTGGTCGGGATACACTGATTTTGTCTGGCCTATGAGATTCACGTTCATCACCGAAAGCAGTGTCTGGTTTACGCTTCAAAGAAACAAATACCTCTTCCCCTTCGAGGTGGGGAGTCCTTGTGCACCAATCCTCACCACCATGCATCTTCAGAATGGCCTCATGCAGCGGTTTCGATATTCCTGTTTTTGCGGCAGACCTTTGAGCACGCCTCAGCTTCAATTCCTCCTTCGACGGTCCAGTTCCAGGGTTGTCTCCCTTCAAGAACTGGGAATATGCTGAGCATTGCATGAAAGCACGCACGAAATCATCGACTGTTGCCACATAAAGATCGCTGCCTCGATCGCCGGATTGCTGCTTCCACTTGTTATGGATAGATTCAGCCAAGTTACAGGATGGCATTTCCGCTAGTTCAGCTTCACTTAGATTCTGCAATGCCCATAGACTCTGAATTAGACTAATGGCGAAATCATTGTAGTTGAACTATAAAGAGTGAAATATACAGGCAAGGGGATGGGAAGTATAGACTTACCAACTCCATAAATCCACCCCATTGGCGGTAACAGAAATGCCAGAAGGCCAGCCAGAGCTCCAGTCGGGGTAGAGCTTGTTCAGTTGCTGCACCGGATGACATCCACCATGCCCAAATTGCCAGAAACTTTGTCTCTGCCTCTGCCATCGATTTCGCATTCTTGTATTGATGGCATAGTACTCGATGCTGGTATTGCAGGTCTTGACGGATATCGGCCTTGGTATGTTTCTCCAAGGACTTCGTCCAATGGAAAAGACAAGTCCTCTCTTTGTCCACCATCTTCTCAGACGCATCTCCACTTCCGTATATGATTCGAACAACATTCCAGTTCGCTTGGGCACTGTCGGCCATGAAACCTTTAAAATTAACTTTGTCCACTCCATGTTGAGCCATGAGAGCGTTCAGGTTCTTCCATACCACTGACTGGGCTGCAACATCTTCAGATTGCATGTCGCATACTGCGATGGTCATGACACGGCAGTATGTGGAATCGTACACATGACAAGCCATTGTCGTCCACGACCTGACCCGTTTGACATGGTCAAACATTATCCAGGAGTTCTCAAAGTCACCACCGGGTTGCATTCGTTTGACCAGGTCGACTCCGCTGCCCGGTCCAACTTCAGACATCTTGAACACAAAGACCTTGTCCATGTCCGCTCCTTGCCCTGGAAACCTATTCTGCTGCACGAACCTCCAATTGCTAGCACCCCGTAACTTGGTAATACTGTCCATGACTCCAAAGCGACGTATAGTCCTGAACGTGTTGACTGCGTTACGAATGTTGGGCGAGGTGAGGTGCTTACACCGATCGAAAATACCTTGCAGCTCGTCCAGCTCCAAGATCTTCTGTGGGTCACCTTCTTTAGCAAGGAGGAATGGGCCCAGAACTTCCTTTGCAGTTTCAAGCACAATAGCAGAGCGAGTGGCGGAGGGGGTGCGTTCGACTTGATCCCCAATCAAGTTGTCTGCCAAATCGATGAAGTCCCGATGATCACTAGACTTGACAGGATGGTCGTGAGATCCCAAGTGCACACAAGCCCTTGTCATGTGAGGTGTTCCAGTAACATAGTAGATCTTGGCAGTGCAGAGAGCAACACAGGTGGGAGGGACATTACAGGATTTGCAAACAACTGTCGACCCAGCGGGAGGCTTGGACCCTACTTCAAACAATTTCTCAGATAATCCTTCCCACTCTGTTTCATTCACGCTAAAAGTCCTGTGGTCTCGCTGAAGATACTCACAGGCAGGATTGTCGCAACGGAGGTGGCCCAAACAAGAAGATGTACGAAACAAAAACTTGAGATCATTCTGAATATTGGATGTAATCGTGCGAGACCAAGCATGGCCATCTTACCTTCTATCCATTCCACGAAGCTGCTTGGCCTTTGTATTCAGCCCATGGTCACCTAAAGGTGGAAATTCGAAGATAATGTCACCATCGTAACGAGGGGGAAGGTAATCAACCTGCTGGAGTCTGATCGCATCAAAGTTAATTCGAGACAACACGCTTTTGGACCGCTTATGAGCTCCAAGGCGCATCAATGAATGAACGATACTGAGAGGATGACTTGCGACAACCTTGGCCTGACCAGAATGACGAGAGGGACTAACAGGAGGAGTTGTTTCCTTGCGAACTGCTTCTGGAGTCAGCGAAGGTTGGACTGGACTCTCTGATTTTAGGACTTCAACATCGCCGTCGGAATCATCACTCAACTCATAAATTGTCTGTAGACCGGGCTTAATTTTGACCTTAGACAGCACAGGTATCTCAACGCTAACAGTGGACGACTCCCTAGGTGTTAGGAGTTCAGTCGAACACTCTAACATAGAATCTGAGACTCCATATACACGATATTTTCCAGGCTTCAGCAACCAGAACGCACCGACGTCATTCTCAACTCTAGTCTGACGAATTGCATGTGAAACCAGACCGGTATGATCGTCAAAAACCTCTTCTTCGACAAAGACAGTGACCTCACGATACTGAAACCTCAAACTTAATGTTGTAGAAGTGACTATAGCATGACCGTTTTCACCTAATGGAAAGAGGACAGAAACAGAAGGAGGATCAGCACGAAGCAGGGCCATAGTATTCCACAGAACTCTGACCAAAACAAGTACAATGACCATTGAAATGGCGACAATATATACCAGGAGAGCAATTACAGAGCCAACTGGCAATATATGAACTAGTCATGCAGATTAAGCTGAAAGAAGGCTGAAAAACCAATTTTGGACGTAAGTCCGAGACAGGTAAGAAACCGAATAGTATAATCCAATAACATGCATACATTCTAAACATTGATGAATAAAATATATATTGGCAAATAAGGTCATAAGAATGACGGCCGCCAAGAATAATGTGTAGAGCATGATATAAGCTCGGTAATAATATTAGAATGCTAAATTGAGATTAATGACGAAGACGCTTATGGGGCCCTTTGCCATTTTTGTCACCGGCATGTTTATGGCAATGGTCAATCCCTAAACTATGAACTGCAGTGCATCCTGCGTAACCGAGTCCCTGACCTTGAGGACGTGGGGCACTCCTTAATAGAGATCTAGAGTAAGTGCCCGGTTTAATAACCCCTACTCTAGAATAGGCATGAGTCTGTCAAGGAGACTTGTCCTCTATCAGCGTTGCAACATCCGTCTGCAAAGATGGAGTCCGGGGATGTGGACTCTGAACTGCGATCGCTGGAGTAACTGAGCAGTCAGGGTGGTTTAGTATCTTCATGTTGTTGCCGTCTACAAAACCGGGGAACGACGACGTCGTGTGGATTTGTGATGAACTAGGAACACCTAAAGGAGCAAGGCTCGGGAGTCTTGAGTCAGTACCCATTGGAGAAGAATATGATGAAACGAGATGAAAGAATGGGTACAAGCAATCTCGTATTATATACACCCAATGTAGGCACCAATGCCTGTATATATGATATCTTGTAGATCAATTAATAGTCAATATTTATTTAGGTAAATGCTGGGCAACCTGTAACATGTAAGAATAGAATGGACTTGAATAATTGTGAATCATTTATGAACACCAAATATCTGACATGGCAGGATTCGATTAGGTATAATAGGTTATAGCGCCGAGTGATAATTCAAGAATTAGAAGATTAATTATCTATATCCAATGTGAACAAAATGGCGAATATATGTTAATTATGACAGAGTTGACAATGATATATAAGATCTCTTTGCATCAATAATGATAGAGATGAATACTAGGTCGAGAGCGAGAGCAGATCAAGAAGTTAGGAGGAACATTGAAAAGCAGAGGCGTATTGAGAGAAGGCAAAGGTTAGAATCAAGGGAGAGGATTGGAACGCCGTATAACTTGCGGACAACAATGGGTAGGTGAGGAGTTAAATCTTCTAGGGCCACAGCTAGAGGATCTGAAGGGGAAAAACCATTTGATGTTTCAGCGGTAGATCCAATAGTTTTATTTCCTGTATCGGAGGAAGAAAACCAAGTTGACAAAGGGGGAAGTGAGGTGATGTTTATGTGCTATCATAATTATATTTCTTTAAGTGCAATGATATAATTAACTTTGTGGACAGTAAGTTACAACATTTGAGACCCAAAATATTCCATTGCCCTGTGGGCAATATTATCGGCTCACATTTGTTGTTGAATCTGGAATATGACTTCGACTTGGCTTTGACATTTGGAACAGGGCATGACCCAGACAAAGGAACAACCTGGTGCAGCCTCGACTACCTCAACATCGGATCATACTGAGCAGCAGGTCTGCAAAGATTGTTTCAATTGCTGAATTTGAGGGTTTTTGGTATAGGTTAAGGTTTCACTTTCAATGATAACACTTTATGTGGAGTACAGCATACCTACTAAGCACAGGGCATATTTATTGAACAGAGCCTTGCCAAATTCGATGAGGACGCTGATGTAGTTGATTTATGCAAAGCCAGCATGGACAACAACGAGCATCAATTTGGGGAAGAGGTACGATGTCAAACCATAAACCAAAATTTGCCGTCTTTCTCGAATGTGGTTGAATGGTGTAGACTCGTATAAGGGCAAAGATGAATTTTGGCTTATGGGTTTGATTTGGTATGTGCTGAGTTCAACATTGCAGCTTGTTTAGGGGCATTCGGGTCCGAACCCAGTCTGCAAACATTACAGTTTGATAGGGTTAGTCGGGGATGTGGATACCCATTTTACTGACAGAGCTCGACGCTTACTGGTAGTAGGGTAACAACCGGGGAGGTAGAAAACGCCGCTTCTAGCATGGATTCTGACTTAGAGGCATTCAATCATAATCCTACACATGGTAGCTTCGCGACACTGGCTTTTCAACCAAGCGCAATGACTAATTACGTGAATCAACGGTTACTCTCGTACCTTAGTTGAATTACTATTGCGGCACCGCGCATCAGTAGGGTAAAACTAACCTGTCACACGACGGTCTAAACCCAGCTCACGTTCCCTATTGGTGGGGAACAATCCAACACTTGGTGAATTCTGCTCGACAATGATAGGAAGAGCCGACATCGAAGGATCAAACGTTGCTATGAACGTTTGGTCGCCGCTTGCCGTCTGTGTGGCAGGCTCGATGTCTGTCTCTTTCAAGTTAGGTTGATAGAGTACTTCTCTCTGTAAAGAAATAGAGTAGGGTCTTGGCTTCAACCTGCCAATTTTGAGTCTTGTCTGAAACGCGGATTGGAGACGCAGAGGAGGTTGGGCCGGCAGAGTCGGTTGTGGGATTCTCTACAGTCTAAACTATGTTGGAACAGGTGAGTTTGGGGGGGGACCATCAATTGTTTGACTTTCAGTTTGATATCCATCTTGTTTCAGGTTGTATGATTGATAGGCTTCTAATTAGGGGGGGGGGTTAAAGTGAGTGTTTTTGGTTTTATTTCTAAGTTCTTTCATCAAGCTTGAAGCTTTCATTATGTACATTAGGGCCCGAGCATCATTTTTTTGCCTTTCAGTTTGATATCAGTCTTGTTTCAGGTTGTAGGATTGATAGGCTTCTGATTAGGGGGGATTTAAAGTGAGTACTTTTGGTTTTATTTCTAAGTTCTTTCATCAAGCTTGAAGCCTTCATTATGTACATTCGGGCCCGAGCATCATTTTTTTGCCTTTCAGTTTTATATCAGTCTTGTTTCAGGTTGTAGGATTGATAGGCTTCTGATTAGGGGGGGCGTTTAAAGTGGGTGCTTTTGGTTTTATTTCTAAGTTCTTTCATCAAGCTTGAAGCCTTCATTATGTATATTAGGGCCCGAGCATCATTTTTTTGCCTTTCAGTTTGATATCAGTCTTGTTTCAGGTTGTAGGATTGAAAGGTTTCTGATTTAGGGGGGGTTTAGGGTGAGTGTTTTTGGCATCACTTTGATAGGCCACATCTCCTAGTCATTTCTTTCAGTTGTTTTGAGACTTTGTGACCTTTTAGGTGCTCATGTTAGCTTTCTAGGGATGTATGGATCTCTCCATTTGAAGTTTTCAAGTAGAAGTTATGGACATTTGAACGCAGGGTGGTCATGCTGGAATGGTATGCCGTTGACGGCATCACTTTGAGAGGCCACATCTTCTAGTCATTTCTATCCCTTGCTTTGAGACTTTGTGACCTTTTAGTTGCTGATGTTAGCTTTCTAGGGATGTATGTATCTCCTCATTTGAAGTTTTTAAATAGAAGTTATGGATATTTGAACGCAGGGTGGTCATGCTGGAATGGTATGCCGTTGACGGCATCACTTTGACAGGCCACATCTCGTAGTCATTTCTTTCCCTTGCTTTAAGACTTTGTGACCTTTTAGTTGCTGATGTTAGCTTTCTAGGGATGTATGGATCTCCTCATTTGAAGTTTTCAAGTAAAAGTTATGGATAGTTGAACGCAGGGTGGTCATGCTGGAATGGTATTCCGTTAAGGGCATCACTTTGATAGGCCACATCTCCTAGTCATTTCTTTCCCTTGCTTTGAGACTTTGTGACTTTTTAGTTGCTGATTTAAGCTTTCTAGGGATGTATGGATCTTCTCATTTGAAGTTTTGAAATATCCATTTGAACTTTATAATACCATTCATTTTCAAATATTGGGTCTGCTGTGCATTATAAATTTGGTGTTGTTTGGGTAAAGTTGTAACTTTTTGCATTAAGTTGGGAGCTTTCACTAACTTTCTAGTACCTTTAATTCTTAAACATTGCTTCTGGTGGAACTTGAATCGGTTGTAGTGACACTTGATGCAATATTTGGGTGACTTGAAGATAGTTATTGAGTCTTTAGCCACTCTGCTTGAACAGGAGGCAGCAACAGCTTGTCCACGTGATTCACCAGTTCAACCTTCGGTTGTCGCTATTGCGGACACAGATATGGAGGACGATGGAGGAGAGGACTAGGATGAATCCCACAACGACGATGAGTCGTTTGGAGATGACGAGGACGAGATTCGAACCAGGCAGAAATTAAACTCCGTTGCCACCATTTCCAGCCTGAGATTCCAGCCAATTTCAGTTTCACGATTTTCGATTCCACTTTGCAGGTTGGTTGCCATGCCTTTGGTGAGGCCGACCCTCCAGAGTGATCTCAATAAGCTTGAACAAGAGTTTGTTCATGGCTATCGTGACGGGGTTGCAGTGTTCTACGTTACATTGACTGATGAACATGGAAGTACTCAGGAGGTTACATCTGTGGTGAAGGAAAATTGGGGATCCATCTGGAATGCGCAAAATGAGGAATTCAACAGGTATCTCCTATCGGTACCTGAACTTTCACATATGAAGAATCTTATGTTTTTTGTCTGTGATGGTAATCACAGACGCCAAGCATGGCTCAACCATATTGACCGCCTTCATAAGAATGATCTTTCCTGGCATTTTAGAGTGGACTCCATTCTCCTCAACACGAAGGACAAAATCGGCTTGGTTATGCAAGTGATGCACACGATCAACAAGTAAGTGTGATTTTCAGCGTTTTAATTATCTTTAAGGTTGTTCCTGAATTCGAAACATTTTCATGTATGTATTGTTGTGTTTCAGGCACACCGAGGACTCCCATGTCAGAACGAACATTGTCCATACGCTATTCAGAGTTAGAAAATATGGACAAATGGATATTGAGAAACTGAAGGACGTGTTGTCACCAGCAGACTTCATGCGTTGTAAGCGTGACCAAAAGAAAACATGGTACACCTTACCTTTGAATGTTTTCACCTCCTTCATCTTTCAGGTGAGTGCACTTGTTCCTTTTGATTTAAAGTAATGTGCTTCACTCATTTTGATTAAATGTGTAGTTCGTTGAGAGTACTGAAGTTCTTTGTTTAAGGATTCTTCGTAACAAGAGTGTGGATTATTCGCAGCACGAACTAACTTGTGGATAATTGGCAGCATGAAATAAGCATAGCTTCTGACAAAGGTGTCCGCCAGCTTGTTGAGGAGTCTGATGTGGTTGTATCTCCTGCTCAAAAAGCGGCCGCGATGAAATCCGTAGTGGACAAACGATGTATTTCATTGCGTCAGAAGATGAGAAAACTGGTCGCGGTTGCAAATCCAGACCTCAGTGATGGTTGGTTTGATGAGGTAAGTTCCATTCCTTGAATCCAGTGTTTTATCAGGTTGATCATTCTGAATTTGATTTCAAGATACCTGCTTTGTCCATTTTTAATGAGGACGTTTGTAATTGGATAGATTGAGCGGCATTATGCCAATAATTCAATATCTTCAGAGCTCAACTTGGAAAAACTTCAACTAATTGCTACATAAACGCCTCTGCCGCAACTCGAGAGGCAAGAAGAGTTCCTGCGAAGCCCGTTACCGAAGAAAAGCTTTCAATTTTCCTAACAAAGGCATGCTGGTGGGCTGGGGTATGAATATCTTTAAACTTCAGTATTTTCCAACACAGTTTGCAATGTTGAAATTGAAGTTAGAGAACTTGGAAAATTTAGGAAATAATACCCACACACTTTGGGTTGTACTATGGGCTCCTTGGAGCTATAAGGGTTAAGTGTTTTCCAATTTATATAGCATTGCCTTTATGGACACACCATTTCATAGATGGGTGAAATGGTATTCAAAGCTTCTTCCGAACATCACTACCTTTGCCGCAAGCTTGACCAGTTGACCTCCAATGCTTGCTTTGGATTATGAAAGGCCTAGTTTGTGCCCTATTGAACCTATACACTAAGTGCAACCTCAACACATATGGAAACTAGCAATATGGAAACTAGATAATTAATGTGGATGTATCAAAGTATACCTTAGATAACTAGATATTAATTAACTGAAATTAGATAGAGCTATCTAGAACTTAAGTTAACTTCCACTCTTGAAATAAGGCATGGGGGGAGCTATATATGAGGAGAGGTTATATTCAGCCTTACATGTGTAGACCTTGATCTTAAGTCCATTTGAATATGTTGGTGTAAATTTTGTGGTGCATATCATTGGGCATTGAGGTCATGCATTGAGCAAGTTGTGTGGTATTTCATGTGGATTTAGTTCAACTATGCAGGCACTCTAAGGAGCATTCTGGTCCGAGACCACTATTTTGGAATTCGAGGTTGATAGGAATTAAGGGCAGGTTAGGGGGGGGTTAAATGATTTTGGTTTATATTTTGATTTCATGTGGGTTTAGTTCAACTATGAAGGCACTCTAGTGAGCATTCTGGTTCGAGACCACTATTTTGGAATTTCAGGTTGATAGGAAATAAGGGGATGTTAGGGGGGGGGGTTAATGATTTTGGCTTATATTATGATTTCATGTGGGTTTAGTTCAACTATGAAGGCACTCTAAGGAGCATTATGGTCCGAGACCACTATTTTGGAATTCGAGGTTGATAGGAATTAAGGGTAGGTTAGGGGGGGGGGGTTAAATGATTTTGGAATATATATTTTGATTTCATGTGGGTTTAGTTCAACTATCCAGGCACTCTAGGGAGCATTCTGGTCCGATACCACTATTTTGGAATTCGAGGTTGATAGGAATTAAGGGGAGGGTAGGGGGGGTTTAAATGATTTCGGTTTATATTTTGATTTCATGTGGGTTTAGTTCAACTATGAAGGCACTCTAAGGAGCATTGTGTAATTTGTTTACTTTCAGATTTCCGATAATGCGACAACTATGTTTGAGGACATAGTTCAACAGGATCGCATCCCCATCGACATGTCTGTGCCTTCCGAGCCTCTAGCTTTGGCTGCATATATTGAGGAATGCAGGATCGCGCTTTGGGACAATGCATTTGTCTCGGTGTTTCGCGGTCACGACTGCTTTAAGAAAATTGATGATTTCCAGGGATACAAGGGAACGGACCTTGTTGTGAGAAGAGTCCTCTTCAGGTGTTTGCTCTGTTTGCCTTTCATGCTTTGATTTCATACTTCTATTTCCCGCTTTATAAATTCCAAATGTTTCATGTTCTTATGGCCATCATTATTTTCCAGGTTCTTCAAGTTTGAGCTCCTTCCAAAGAAAGTGATTCTCAAAGAGGACTTGCCGCTCTTCTTGAGTACTTGGTTGAACCGGTCCAACGCTGCATGCATGTTCACAGCTGCCCAGCTGTCGCAACCCTTGCTAGCCCCCCCTTGACCATCTTGCCAATTTTCAATTCTAGCAAAGGTTACGAGTGGCTAACCCTTCGCATACCGCCATGCTAATGGTTAGCTCCTCTAACCCCGGACCAATAGTTCATAGGAGGGAACCAACCCTCCTACTTTGCTTTCGGGACTCACCCCTTAATCGGTAACCCATTTCCCCAATGTGGACTTCCATCCATGGAAGTCCAATCCTATGTTGATCATCGCGTTGCCGGAGCAACACTACAACAACCTGAACCATACTAGGCAACTATGGCCTCACAATAGGCCAAAGCCCATGGAGGCCTTGCCGTTCGGCCTCGGGTGGGTGAGGCCACACCACCTCACCCATATAAGCCTCTAGGACTTCACGCGGGGCCCCTACCCCACCGTCAACCAACCTCTTGTCTCTCCACCAAGAGTTGGGGCCAAGTGGACACTTTCCCTTAGCCGCTGGGCCTAGAAGCCCCCATCAGCTTCAGACCATCATAACTTCCTTGTATGATGTCTGATTCCAGCAACCAACCACTCCATCCTCATCTACGCTTCACGTAGATGCGGATGGACTCCTCATTTTCCCCATTCGGGCAAGTCTTGAGGAAGTTATGCCTGTTTGAACCTTGGCAGTCCCGGGAATCACTCCCAGGCACTGCTGTACCAGGGCGCTGTCCCGGGACAACGCCCCACTCAAATGGCCATAACTCCTACCTCACACCTCCGATTGAGGTGTTCTTGAGCTTTCTAGAATCACCACGCCATGAGCTACGCATAGCTCATGGCCTTACCCTTGTGCCTCCTAGTCTTCGTGGGTGGGAGGCGTTCCCAACGCCCGGGGCCCTCACCCACACTAGGATCACTTGGGCCCTCTCACCAACGGCGCCACAAGTCCCGGGTGTCACTCCGGGGTCCCCCTTGTGCCCATGGTGTTTCGGGCACTCCTCATGGAGAGGTGCGCGACACCAGCAGAGGACATGGACGACTTCACACCTTGCTTCTGGCGCGTGGTATTTCGATTGTGCTACACATTACACCCCACCTTTTGAGATGGAATTGAGGAAATCACGCGAGGCTATTGGAGAGTCTGGAGAGGAGATGCATGACTTGAAGGGCATCGAGGATGACAACGATAGGGCTAAGGCACTGAAGAGGCGGATTGAAGAGGACCGCAAGAAAGCCCTCAAGGTGAAGGAGGCAGAAGAAAAAGCTCACCTGAAGGAGTTGGAGAGGCAGCAGAAAGCAGCTGCAAAATCGACGAAGAAAGGCAAGAAGAAGGTGTCAACTCCTGTAGAGGTAGAAATGATAAGTCATGTGCAGCCTAGTCCAACCGTGGACTCTGGTTCCCAGATTCGCTCAGTTTCAGCTAGGGGTACTAAGAGGGACACCTCATATGAGCTCTTTTCCCAGTTGCCGGTTGTTGATCTCACAGAGAAGGCCAATTGCATGAATGATGAGTTCATTCTTAATTCATCATTGTTTGAGGTCCTTGGCGGTGAATCGGGCAGTTTATCGCCCCTCTATGATGACCTCAAAGCTTTTATTTCTAAGGTATCTTTATTCTCATTTGCCCATCTGATGTGGTTATGTTTTGCAACTGGTAGTGTTTAGTTCTCCATTTCTGTTTGCTTTTGAAATTGTTACGTTTCTTACATGCATTGAATTGCTCATTTAGCAGCATTCATCTGATAAAAGGCGTGCGCACAAAGGATCTTCTGGAAACCACCCTTGTGTGGATTTGATCCTTGTGGACCAACCAGAAGGTCTCCCAGTTCCAGGTATTTCGAACCCTATTTCATCTGTGCCCTTATGGAACCAGGATTCTAAGGAATGGCTGGAGCTCATTTTTGATTTTGCCGACCAACACCTCCAGGATGGTGGTGCACTCATCATCATTCATCCTTTTCAATTGAGCACAAAGTCAAACATACTCGAATACTGCAAGTCCTACGGATTTGAAATCCGCAAGGAATGGTGGGGGATGAACCGTCTGCATTTGACATCGGCAGTACATCCGACATCCACTGTAAGTTCAAAACTATGTCTTGTGTTCTGATTCGGCTTTGACATTAAGGATCTTCACACATGATTTGATTATCCATGGACATTGTCATTCTTGTCTAATATTGTTGTTCAAATGCCAAACCATGAGATTTGGCATCTGTTTGGCGGTGAGGAGTCTTTCAGGGGTTCCCAATTCTACATTTTCTTTTCAGCCAATTCCTGCTCTTGACCACCACGGAGTAGACGTTGCCAGAGATGACATCCTCATGAACCTGGTCACAAAAGATGATCAGCTCATGAATGGCAATTTGCCTTGGCGAGGCCCTCGGGAGAAGTCCGTCTTGCTCATGCAGATGCTTATAGAAGCGTCTACCTTTCCTGGGGATCTCGTGGTTGACTGCACTGCAGCCACTGGTTCGTTTTCTCAACCTAAACCCTACTCAGTCTCAGTTTATTTTCCTCAAGGTTTCAACTTAATTTTATTTGTACATTCACTTAACACCTAAATCATCTTCACTTCTCTAGGGTCGTCCATATACGCTTGTCGCAATATCAACCGATATATTGCCGCGTTTGAGCCGGATGAGGAAATCTTCAAGGCCTTACTGGCACCCCTCATCCGGGCTTCACCTGCTCTTTAGCCTCCTCACCTGGATCCACTCACCATCGTGGATGACATTGATGGCAAGGAAATTGAAGTTGAGCGGATCGTGAAGAAATCCCGATTCAGTAAGTAAGTCTAAACGTTCAAGTATGCATTTCTATTGAGATCATGTTGATTTATGTTACTTCTTATTTCGGCTTTCGTTTTGCAGGTGCGAGATCCTGATTTCTCCACAGCATCGACCTTTTTTTTGTAGGCCGACATTTTTCCCAAGCCCTCCTAAACCCTTTGAGTTGCCTACATATGCCGAAGAAATCGCTTTTTGTTTTGCAACTGAGGGCATACGGAATCCCACTTCGCGCTCCCGTTCTCTGTCTCGTAGAGGCTTGAGTTTTCTAGATCTAGAAGTTGTTCAGTGTGATGAGGAGGAGTGAACGCATTCGTACACTTTTTCAATGATTGCTTGCAATTTGTTAGGCGAATGTTGTGTTGAATAAATGACCCTAAACCATTAGTGTCACCTCATGTAACTTGGCATTCAAGTGTGTTTTCTAATACCTCTATATGAGTATGTTCAACAATGATATGAGATGCACACCTATCTTACACAATGGTCTACAAGTTGACTAAAGTATACACCAACGAAAAGTGTACCCTAAACCCAACTTCCACTCTATTCTTCAATAAGACATAGAGGTTAACTAAAAAAAATAAAGAAATGTAGTTGTAAAAATATAGATCAAAACATGAAACAAAGACTAAGGAAAACTAAACCGAACAACTAAACCAAAATATTAAAGATAATAAGTATAGAATATCAATACAATTTTTAGAATTACAAATAATAAGAAGATACACTGGAAGAAGAATGGAAGAATTAAAAAATGAGAATATAGATTGGAAGAAGAATGGAATAACCCAAAAAATGCTTGTGCATAAATTATGGACATCATCCTATGTTTTATGTTCAAATCAAACATCAAACCCCAAGAAATTCGGGGCCATATCCAAAGTGGCCACTCCCGCATGACATATGAACCACTTGGCATGCCGAGACTCAACCTGAAACCAATGATTTGAGGTCAAATTTATAAATTCAGGTTGAATGTAGCTAAGCATGAATCCTAAACATTGCATGTCCTCATTCAACCTGAAGCTATCAACTTGACCTCAAATCAAACAACAAACCCCTAGGCCTTTGTCCAAAGTGGCCATATATGCCGAGACCGAACATGAAATCTAAGCCGTTGGGCATGTCGAGACCCAAATTGAAACCAATGATTTGAGGTCAAATTTATAAATTCAGGTTGAATGTAGCTAAGCATGAAACACAAACATGGCATGCCTACATTCAACCGGAAAGCATAAACTTGACCTCAAATCAGACATAAAACCCCTAGGCCTTTTCCAAAGTGGCCATGCCGAGACCGAACATGAAATCTAAGAGACCCAAATTGAAACCAATGATTTGATATCAAATTTATGGCTTCAGGTTGAAAGTAGCTAAGCATGAAACCCAAACATGGCATGCCTACATTCAACACAAAGCGATAAACTTGACCTCAAATCAGAAATAAAACCCCTAGGCCTTGTCCAAAGTGGCCATGCTGAGACCGAACATGAAATCTAAGAGACCCAAATTGAAACCAATGATTCGACTTCAAATTTATGGAGTCGGGTTGAATGTAGCTACACCCTTTAAACACAATCAGAATGTAGGGGCTCAAGCCATGAGGCCTCGGATCCGAGGCCTTGTCCAAGTGGGATTTAGTCCACCTCAAATGACAACCTGTAAGCATCCGAGACCCATTCCCAACCTACAAACCTTATACCCAATCTGAAATGATACCGCAGCCATGAGGCCTCGGATCAGAGGCCTTGTCCAAGTGGGACTTAGTCCACCTCAAATGACAACCTGTAAGCATCGGAGACCCATTCCCAACCTACAAACCTTATACCCAATCTGAAATGATACCGCAGCCATGAGGCCTCGGATCCGAGGCCTTCTCCAACTGGGATTTAGTCCACCTCAAATGACAACCTGTAACCATCCAAGACCCATTCCCACTCTACAAACCTTATAAGAGAATCTGCAAGCAAATATAGTATAGGTTCCTCAACCACGGTTATAGGTTATTTTTGTCAAAAAAATTGTCAAAAAATATTTCAATATTTAGCTCTACACCGCGGTCATAGGGCATGTTTCACCACACAAAATTTCAATATTCTACAAAACTCACCGCTCACCGCTCGCAAAATAGTTTTTCCCCAAACCATGAAAGATATTGTTTACAACATTTAGAGTTTCCTTTGAAACACTTAACCTCGACATTAGGATTTCGGGAAACATAAACTTGAAAACCTAAGGCACTTTCTCCTTGGAGATTTATAAAAGGAATCTTAAAATACAACATTCCGGATTTGAAGAAATAAGATTATCTTGCGAGATCTTTCAAACCATGAAAGATGCAAGAACGAATAGATGATTAAGAACTAGGGAAAGTAGTTTCTTAGAGAGCACTTTAATATTAGATTTCGGGGAACATAAACTTGTAACCTCAGGTCAACGATACCAAGAGGATTCAAGAGTAGTAAATTAAAGATTACAAGTATTAGTCAACAAAGAGTTAACGGACACCTTCACAAGTTTTGGAAGCTAAGAGAATCTAATTTTGGTGGGAGTAACTTCCATGTAAACTGGTCAGCAACGGGTTGCACCGTCTAAGTTTGCTAAGGGTTTGAAGGTGACCTCGACAGACGTGCGATGTGCCACTTACTTTCGTCACAAGCTGATTCTTGAACTGCTGTAACATGCTGCAAAGGAGCAAGTGGGGTGACATCACTTACTCGAGTCTTGCCGTTCGATTGTTGCGGCGCAATTGGAGTTGCAAACGTTTCAGGAGATTCAGAATCAGCGGTTGGTGAGGCCGTTTGAGAGTTTTTTATGGAAGACCGCGTTTGCACTCGGGGACGAGAGATGGAGATCTTGTCAGGTCAGTGAGAGTCAAGTTTCGAACCTGGAGGAAGGTCAGCCTTCCGTTTCAACGATAGGAAGACTTCTTCACCTTCTAAGTGTGGCGTGCGGATGCAAAACTCTTGCGCTCCGGGCATTCTAGTCATTGCTTCGTGAAGGGACTTGGTGTTGCCGGTAATCTCCGAAGAACGTTGTGCGGTACGTAACTTCAGCTCTTCCTTGGACTGGCCAGTACCAGCACGATCTCCTTTTAAGTACTGGTAGTACGAGACACAATGCATAAATGCGCACACGTAGTCATCAACTGTTGCAACGTATGGATCCTTACCACGGTGGCCGGATTGTTGGAGCCACTTATTGTGCACGGTCTCGGCCAAATTGCAGGAAGGCATTTCAGCCAACTCAACTTCGTTCAAGTCCTATGGAGAAGGAGTTTAGAAAGAATCGATTAGGAAACATGTAGGAGACGATTGACGATTGCTTTATCAATGGATGGGTAGACGTTCAATGAGCGAAGAACTTACCAATTGCATGAAGCCACCCCATTGGCGGTAGCGGAAATGCCAAAAAGTAAGCCAGAGGTCGAGTCGGGATATGGCATCCTCAGATGCGGCACCGGACAAAAGCCACCACGCGCGAATGGCAAGGGAGCGCATTTCAGCTTCAGAAATGGTCTTGACGTTCTTGTATTGCTTGCAAAGCAATCGGTGCTGATCTTGAAGGTCGAGTCTAATGTAGGCCTTTGTGTGCTTCTCGAGGGACTGAGTCCAGTGAAAGAGGCACATTCTCTCCTTGTTTTCCATGGGCATAGATGCATCTCCGTTTCCGTAGACAATACGGATAGCATTCCAATTGGCTTGAGCGCTATCTACCATAAACCCTTTGAAGTTTGGTTGAGGAACGTTGTGGCGAGCCATAACAGCGTTGAGGTTTTTCCAAACCACAATTTGAGCAGCGGTATCCTCGGACTGCATGTCGTAGACGGCAATGGTCATTACTCGACAAAAGATGGCATCATAAACATGGCACGCCATTGTACTCCAACTTTGCACACGCTTAACATGGTCAAACATGAGCCAGGCGTTTTCGAGGTCTCCACCGGCTTGCATCCGTTTCACGAGGTCGACTCCACTACCCGGTCCTACCTCAGACATTTTGAACACAAAGACCTTGTCAGTTTCCGCTCCTTGGCCTGGAAACTTGTTCTCCTGGACATAAGGCCAGTTGCTTGACCCACGAAGTTTGGTGATGCTATCCATAACCCCAAATCTACGGATGTATTTGAAACCCGATACAGTATTACAGATGCTAGGCGAAGTAAGGTGCTTACAACGATCAAACAAAGGCAGGAGGTCATATACAGAGAGGAATTTTGGTTGTGAACCCTCAGGCACTAGGAGCATGTCTCCAACTAAGTCTTTGCTAGCTTCCAAAACTAAAGCGGAGTTGGTAGTTGTAGGAGTGCTTTGAATTTGTTCACTCAGGAAGCTGGTAGTATGCTCAATGGAGTCGCGATAATCACCAGTTTTGACCGGATGGGCATGGATTCCGAAGTGAATACAAGCCCGAGTCATAGATTCTGATCCAACTACATAATAAATCCTAGCCGGACACAAGGCAACACAATTCGGCGAAACCTTACAAATGGAACAGACGATGGTTGAATCCTTGGGAGGCACGGTACCACACTCAAAGGGCAAAGATGAGTTGCCCTCCCACTCCGTTTCATTAATAGGTGTGGTGCGGTGTACTCGAGTAAGGAATTCACAGTCAACATTATCGCACCGTAAATGACCTAAACAGGAAGAGGTACGAAAAGTGAGACCAAAATCGTTAGAGATGTTGGACGTGATAGTTCGGGTCCAGGCGTGGCCATCGAAACGTTTGTCCATACCACAAAGTTGTTTCGCTACAGTCAGCCGAGTGGCAGAAATTCAAAAATGATATCTCCGTCAAATGTAAGCGGGAGGTACTCAACCCTCTCTATTGTAATGGTATCATAATCGATTTTGGAAAGAACGTTCTTTGACCTCTTTCTGGATGCAAGTTGTTTCAGTGAATCTATGACACTAGTAGACTTGCTAGTAGACTTGCCAGTAGAATTGCTAGTAGGTTGTGAATCGGAGTCTTTGGGCAGATATTTTGTGCTACATTTCTCAAACATGTGGCTGACATCGACATTTGGAAGAGGGCAAGAGTCTCTCAATTCATAGATAGTACGGAGTCCAGGCTCAATCTTCACTTTTCTAAGAGATGGTGTCTGAACGGATGACATGGACGACTCTCTGGAAGTAAGTAACTCGGTAGATGCATCCATGAGAGAAATAGAGATTCCGTAGGCCCAAAATTTTCCTGGCTTCAAGAACCAAACCTTCCCGTCATCATTCCTGAAAGAGAGTTGTCCAATAGTTTGAATCGCTTGAGGGGATTTGGATTCAAAAATTTCTTCCTCAATGTGGACAGACTCCTTTTTGAACAGAAATTGGAGAGCAAGACTTCACTCACTAACTGTGGCATAACCAGCAGGACCAACTGGAAAAGTGACTGGCACAGGATGATCATCAGCACGAATGAATGCTAAAGCGGAGGGCTGCACAGGGGTACTCGTCTCAAACACATTTGAGTTTGAAACAAGGACGTCCTTACTATCAGAATCGTCACTGAGGTTATGGATGGTATGATGATCAGGTTCTACTTTGACTTGTATAGGAACGAATGGATCAATGCTAACAGTGGACGACTGTCGAGGAGTGAGTATTTCAGTGGAAGCAGGCATAACAGAATCAGGAAGTCCGTATGCTCGATATTTTCCGGGTTTAAGCGACCAAAACATACCGGCATCGTTCGTACTATGCAACTGACCAATTGCGTGCTAGAGGATTCCAGATTCATTGTCAAAAATCTCCTCCTCGACAAACAGTGCATCTTCATGAAATTGGAACCTAAGACTAAGCGTAGTTGAGCTAACGATGGCATAACCATTCGCACCCAAAGGAAACGTAATCGGCACAGAATGCGAATCAGCACGAATGAAGGCCATTGAACCGTAAACAACAGAGGAAGAAGAAGAGATTGGATCAAAGAGGGAATGCAAGAGACGATCTGAAGCTAGAGTTCTGCAATTTATAAGCTCCAGGTTAGGGATACCTTGAATCCAGACTACCAAGCTTTGTCTAATCATGTGCTGGTATACAACAGCATAAATAATTATAATTACTGTGAAACGTGGTAAGGAATCGCAATTAAAAAATGGATGGATCTCAACAACTATATGCATTAATTGTCCGCACCTTGAAATGAGCAACTTGACATGTCAAAAATGGAGTGGAATAAGACGTGGGCATCGGAATTAGAAATTGACTGGAATAAGACGTGGGCTTTGACGGCGCAAGCTCTATAATACGAACACGACATATGTCCAGCATGGATGATCCACATGTTCATCTATGTATAGTTAAAAACCTGCTGGAACAATTCAGAGAATGGATGGATTTCGGTAGTCGTTAAAATCTTCCCATGCAATAAATGTATATTAAAAAAAAATCCATGTGCACTTTTAGAAGAGTCTTGTAAGGCACGAAAATGTACACCTGTAAATCATATAAGAGCAATCGGAATTTGTAGTAAGCGAGAACAGAATGCTGGGAGTGAGTGCAAGAAAAAGACGCAAGCGTGGTCTCCTCTTTACAAGTGCAAACACATGTGCACACAACTCTGGACTACTAACACAATACTATACTGAAAAACAACATAAACACTACTCAAACTTAATAAACGCTCACTTTGCCACAGAACAACAACGAGATACGAGATATGTCACCCCCGCAACAAATATCCCAATGGCACATATCTCTATCCATGAGTGTAACCCCGAAAATGACATAGAAACCTCCACAAATACTATCCAAACGCATTTTGATGTTGCCAACATATATGAGGACAAGGGACGGCACCTCATTACCATTCCCAAAACCAGACTACATTGGCTCTGGAAACAATACCAACTCGCACAAAATACCCCACATGGGTTAGAACCACCTACACAACCATTCGAAACTGAAATAGTATGGCTATACCAAAGGTACAAGTACCGGATCCCAAAAAATGACCCACTAAAACTAGCCCAATACACATTACCAACTCCAATATTAAATTTTCTCATCACATCATTCAACATTAGCCATTCATACTTCTCATCCCCAGTCACATGCCCTACACAACTTAATAGATTTTACTCTCCATTCGCAAGAGATAAAATATTTGGATCATTAGGGAAAGCCTTCGACCACAAATGGAATGGAATAGGCTTTGCCCACCCCAACAACGCTACAGACCTACTACAGGCTACACATTGGGCCCGTCTTGCTGCCAAAGATGACCCAAGCAACATCACAATAATCATCTCACCTGACATAAATTGGTACCAAAACTTCAACCCATACTCGGGCCCATTCCCAGATACACATATTATCGCTCACTTTGCGGCAGATACAATCACATACGAAGAACCTACTATACCACCTGAACTTAATATACCTAGGAAAGAACTCTCCACACTACAAATACTCTGCATACACCACCAAAATAACCACATAGGCACCTATGAACAGCTAAATCAACTCACCCATATTGCAAATAACCTCTCAATAACACAACTATACACACAAATTGCCATGCACACCCCCCCGAATACTCCTGTCGTCCCTAACAAAAAGTGGTCCAAATTAACTTACCCCGATACCCCCATACTCAATGTATCACCTATACCTCAACTACCGGACTACCAAACTAACTTACCATTGAAATACCATCCACAATATAGTTATTACACCGATGGCTCATTCAAAGAACCCAAACTAATCTCTACCGGAGTATGGAGGAAAGAAATGGCAGGACATGGTATCTATAGCCCTAAAGGACTAAGTATAGCCGAAAGGCTATATGGACACCAAAATATCCTCAGAGCAGAAATGATGGCTATACATAAAACATTGCGAATTATCAACGACCAATATCCAAATGAGCCCGCATATATATTCACCGATAGCCTCAATGTCCTATACCTACTAAACACACAAATCAAACACCCCACACTACACAATAGTCACCCAGACCAAGTCACACTTGCCTCCATGGTAAAATTACTCCAAAAACGCTCTCAACCAACTACATTATACAAAGTTAGAGCACATGTCAACATAGACGGCAACGAACAAGCAGATAAATTAGCAAAAGAAGAACTGGACCTTACCCATAGAAATGCCATACACCCACACGAACACGGTCATGCCACACCTTACTACTATCAAAAAGACAAATGGCCCTCCATGATAGACACGCCAGACAAGGGCCCAGTCAGATTCCTAGAAAAATAAATGAAAAAATATGATAGAACAAACAACTTAGAAAACATGGCCGCACAAACCCCTAATATTTGGAAATGGATAGGCAATGAACACATTGACAAGGAACTTTCTAATGAATTATGGAATAACCCTACTATTACGGACAAACAAAAGTCATGTCTTATCAAATTTTGTACAGGAACTTACATGGGCCAAGCCAGAAAACAACTCTTCTTTGGTAGACAAAGATTCCCCACCATCACATGTCCCATCTGTAACTCATACGAACCTGACACATGGCTACATGTACTACTCACATGTAGGCAACAACATATTCACTCTCTACACGTAAAAAGACATAACAAATCAGTATGGGAAATAAGGAAATTACTAATCTCATCTGAAAGATCCCGATGCTACACCCTTATGAACGCTGGCACCTTTAATGACAACCCCCAAGAAAACACCGTCCCTAACTGGTTATTACCCTGCACATGTGGAACCCAAAGATGTCACTGCAACTCCCGTTTTAAACCCGACATTCTTTGCGTGAAAGGACTACCATATCAAAATACACCCCCCACAAATGTAGACCAAACAATTACCATACAATTCATTGAATTCACATACTGTAATGATAGATTTTCACCAGCAACTCTAGAAGCCAAAACTAACAAATACCAACCACTGATAGAAAGCATTGCTACCCTAGGTTGGAAAACCGACCAGCTTATTGTTATTACAGCAAACGCCAGAGCCGCAACACACATCCCATCAATGAAACTATTGGAAGACAAATTTAAAATACCTATGTCATCCATCCGAAATACCTTCAAAAACATTAATACCATTGCGATACAATACGCCATGTCCATCTTGCTCCACAAAAGAAGACTTGAAACTCACCAACCTCTACCTCAAATACAAGACCCCCCCTAAACTCCCTAGATCAAACTAAACAAAACAAACCCTATATTAAACCATCCCTTGGGTATAGTCTCCCTTTGTGTCATTAACCAATATTGGTCACTGGCTCTTATTTGTTATTGGTTACTTGTGACTATAGTGTCTACTCTCGAAAGGGGGAAGTAGTTCCTCACTTCTACTCCTATGTCCCGTGGACATAGGTTGGGTGGAACGAACAGACACTTCATTCACGTCGGTCCCCCTGGGGATCGAAGTTTCTTCTTCTTCTTCTGCAAAGTCTTTGAAGCGGAACAGAATGGTTCGGACGAGGCGTTCAAGCGAGGAGAGGTGTGACATTACCGATATTGCGAAGGTGCTCAAATACAATGATGAAGGACAAGAGAACCAACTAGAAGGCATACCAGAAACGCAGGAAGGGGGTAGCTCAAACAGTGAAGCTCATGATGCCCCAAGGAGCGATGACAGGGACGACAGGGACTCGGACTCGGTAAGTCTCGAAACTTAAAATTTTAGAACAAGAGTTGGGGCAAGCGGAACGGAAAAGGCTTTGTAGAGGCTAGTAGGGCGGGCATTGGGGAGGATAGTAGGGCGGGCAGGTGCTAGTGAGAGGGTTAGGCAAGCGGTAACCCTAGAACATATCTAGCAGCACCCTAAACATTTCCAAGCTTTTGAGAGGGTGCGCAAGCTGTGGCAGATGAATCATGCGCCGACAGCCATGGACACCAGGGAGGTCACAACGGGCAATCAAAGAGGTAGTACATCGAGACAGCTTGGAGAGTTGTCGTCGACGGAGGTGCGCAACCTCGAGGGCGACATCGCAGGTGAGCCTTGAATCCTGAAACCCTAATAAAACTTTGCGGGTTTCTTCATGCTTCTAGCCTTCGGAAAACTTGTGCTTGTGCTTGTGGGTTGCAATCAGATTGCTTGTGGGTTGCTCTTTGTGTGTTGCAATCAGATTGCTTCTGGGTCGCTCTTATTGTGCTCTCAGGTTGCTTAGATTTCTCTTAAGGTGCTCCCAGGTCGCTCTTAAGGTGCTCTCAGGTTGCTTAGATTTCTCTTAATGTGCTATCAGGTCGCTCTTCATGTGCTCTCAGGTCGCTTAGATTTAAAAGTTGGAATTTTCATTGGGTGCCTGAGGCACCCCGCCGGTGCCGGCTAGGGGCTCTGGGCTGGACCCTGAGGGATCCTAGTTGCTCCCAGGTGGCTCTTAAGGTGCTCTCAGGTGGCTTAGATTTCTCTTAAGGTGCTCCCAGGTGGCTCTTAATGTGCTCTCAGGTTGCTTAGATTTCTCTTAATGTGCTCTCAGGTTGCTCTTAATGTGCTCTCAGGTCGCTTAGATTTAAAAGTTGGAATTTTCATTGGGTGCCTGAGGCACCCCGCCGGTGCTGGCTAGGGGCTCTAGCTGGACCCTGAGGGATCCTAGTTGCTCCCAGGTGGCTCTTAAGGTGCTCTCAGGTGGCTTAGATTTCTCTTAAGGTGCTCCCTGGTGGCTCTTAATGTGCTCTCAGGTTGCTTAGATTTCTCTTAATGTGCTCTCAGGTTGCTCTTAATGTGCTCTCAGGTCGCTTAGATTTAAAAGTTGGAATTTTCATTGGGTGCCTGAGGCACCCCGCCGGTGCTGGCTAGGGGCTCTAGCTGGACCCTGAGGGATCCTAGTTGCTCCCAGGTGGCTCTTAAGGTGCTCTCAGGTTGCTTAGATTTAAAAGTTGGAATTTTCATTGGGTGCCGGCTAGGGGCTCTTGGCTGGACCCTGAGGGATCCTGGTTGCTCCCAGGTGGCTCTTAAGGTGCTCTGAGGTGGCTTAGATTTCTCTTAAGGTGCTCCCAGGTGGCTCTTAATGTGCTCTCAGGTTGCTCTTAATATGCTCTCAGGTCGCTTAGATTTAAAAGTTGGAATTTTCATTGGGTGCCTGAGGCACCCCGCCGGTGCCGGCTAGGGGCTCTGGGCTGGACCCTGAGGCATTGTGGTTGCTTCTAGGTGGCTCTTAAGGTGCTCTCAGGTGGCTTAGATTTTTCTTAAGGTGCTCCCAGGTCGTTCTTAATGTGCTCTGAGGTTGCTTAGATTTCTCTTAAGGTGCTCTCAGGTTGCTTGGATATAAAAGTTGGAATTTTCATTGGGTGCCTGAGGCACCCCGCCGGTGCCGGCTAGGGGATCTGGGCTGGACCCTGAGGGATCCTGGTTGCTCCCAGGTGGCTCTTAAGGTGCTCTCAGGTTGCTTAGATTTAAAAGTTGGAATTTTCATTGGGTGCCTGAGGCACCCCGCCGGTGCCGGCTAGGGGCTCTTGGCTGGACCCTGAGGGATCCTGGTTGCTCCCAGGTGGCTCTTAAGGTGCTCTCAGGTGGCTTAGATTTCTCTTAAAGTGCTCTCAGGTATCTCTTAATGTGCTCTCAGGTGGCTTAGATTTCTCTTAAGGTGCTCTCAGGTATCTCTTAATGTGCTCTCAGGTTGCTTAGATTTCTCTTGATGTGCTCTCAGGTTGCTTAGATTTCTCTTAATGTGCTCTCAGGTCGCTCTTAATGTGCTCTCAGGTTGCTTAGATTTGTCTTAATGTGCTCTCAGGTCGCTCTTCATGTGCTCTCAGGTTACTTAGATTTCTCTTAAGGTGCTCTGAGGTTGCTTAGATTTCTCTTAATGTGCTCTCAGGTCGCTCTTCATGTGCTCTCAGGTTGCTTAGATTTCTCTTAAGGTGCTCTCAGGTAGCTCTTATTGTGCTCTTAGGTTGCTTAGATTTCTTTTAATGTGCTCTCAGGTCGCTCTTAAGGTGCTCTCAGGTTGCTTAGTGCTAAAAGGTGGAATTTTCATTGGATTGCTCTCAGGTTGCTCAAGTTGCTCTAAGGTTGCTCAGGTTTCTCTCTTGTTTCTCTCAGGTTGCTCGGTTGTTGCTCTCAAGTTGCTTGTAGCTTTCAGGTGCTGAGGGCTGAGGGCTGTGGGCTGTGGGTTGCTCTCAGCTATCATGCGAGACCGTATTCTTGAAATTCTCGAGAAACAGGTCAGCCAATTTCTTGCCCTAAACCCTAAACCTTTGCCATGGATCCTTCCATGAAGGTACTTTGGCTTGAGCGTTGGAATCAGCCTACAAGCCTTCGGGTGCAACTGAAATTCCCCAAGCAAGGTTTCAACGATGACGCCTTTTACACTTGGCTGAATAAGGCAACATGGTGGGCTCAAGTATGTGATTCTCCACCTGCCCTCTTTGTTGAGTTCTCAAAAATTGTTGTTGAACTTTCATCTTCATTGCTAGTCCATTCCAAATTTGTTGTCTTCTGTGTTCATAACTCCTTTGTCTTGCTATGCAGTTGGCAGTGGAAGCACAAAAACTTCTCGATGGTGTCCTGCATGATCAAAAGGCCACCATCAACTACCAACCTGATGGCCGGGATCCAATTCCCACCATTTTTTATTATATTGAGAAAATTCGCATTTCATTATGGGACACGGCATTCTTCCGCGAATTCGCAGTGGAGAAAGGAGTGAACAAGAACAACACTATCGACAAGCAGTACTTGTTCAAGCCAGCATTACACCGTGTCCTGTACCGGTACTTCAAATATGTCCTCTTCCCCTCCAAGGCTATCTCTAGATCCCCTCCATTCTTTGTTAATTTCTTGGAGATAGATAGTGAGGATTTCATGCTCACTGAGGGGATCATGAAATCATGGGATTTTGTGCACTGGGAGCGATGTGGTTGGTATCTTGACTGCCCAGCTTTGAAGGCCCCTTCGTTTGACATCGCTCTTCGGGACTCTATCCAACCACCTTCCCTTCGAACTGGGACTCCCTCGGATACCGTCGACACTCCACTTGAGGTGCTTGCCAGTCAACGGCCGGCCTCAAAATCCAAGAGGCAACCGAGGCAGAAAAAAGCTCCCGTTTCTTATCAGGTTCAGAGGGCCACTTCCCCGGTTGTGACGCCACCCCTCTTCTCTGCACCAGATGCTGCACATGCTTCAAGTGCATCTAGACTTCCTGCATCACCTCCGAGTCCTTCAGTACTTCCAGCAGAGCCAATTACGAAGTGCCAGAAAGTTGATGTCCCGGAGTCCAGTACGGCCACCACGTTCTTGTCTCCCCCTAAGCGTCATCCCATGAAGATGAAGGTTGTTGCATTGTCAAGCGCATATACTTCTCAGCAACTTCTTGTGAATGATTCTTTTGTTCAAATTGTGGAGGAGAAGACAATCACTGGAAAGTTCAGCACCAACTACGAAGACATTGTTTACTTTTTTAACAAGGTTTTCACTCCCCCTCATTTTCCAATTCACTACAGCATTGCTTTCATTTTTTCAATGTCATGTTGTAGGTTGGTAGTTGGATTTTTGTGGCATTGGATATTTTTTTCAATGTCAAGTTCTAGCTCGGAACTCCCAGGACTTACATTCCTCTCCGTTTTAGGTTGGCAGTGGACGCCACTTCTACTCTCATGGCAAACTCATTCAAAAACCTACAGTGGACTTGCTTATTGCTGAGTACCCTGACGGGCAGAGAGTTCCTGGAGTTTTTAATCCCCCGTCTCAGATCCCACCTTGGAATGAGTACTCCGATTCTTTTCTTCAAGTGACCATGGGATTTGCATATTCCTACTTGCATGACGATGGAGCCTTCATTCTTTTCTACCTCCATGGTTCGCAAGGAGATTTCATCATTTTTCAAGAATTACAAGATGAAGGTTCTTGACGAGTAGACCATCATCAATTATTTGCACCTTGCCAATCCCCTCGTGCCAGCCAAAAATGTTTGTTTCTTGTCCTTCTCTCTTTCCTACTATTTTAACTAAGTTTTTACTTCTCTTCCGATTTTTCTTCTTAAGAGTTAGCTAATTGTTTGATTTACCTTTGCAGACTTTGAAGTTCAAGGCTATTCTTATAGTCAGATCTGTCCCTACTTCTGAGGCTAAGCAGCCAAAGAACCTCACGATCACTCCAGATCCTTCAGTCCCTCGGGTGGACTTAGCGTGTGATGATGTCCTCTTCAATCCTGTCACATCCGAGTCCCAGTTGATTCGTAAAAGCGATGGTTCGCCATGGCGAGGCCCGAAGGAGAAATCGGATGTTCTCATGAAGCTCTTTGTGCATGGATTATGTCCTCCAGATGGTATTGTCGCCGACCTAACCGCTTCCACAGATACCTCATACCCACTTCTCCTTCCTTTTTTACTTTTAATTTTCATACCATGTTTCATACCATGTTTCATGTCCTAATTTATCCCATTACTCCAGGAGCTACTATTCGCGCAGCCCGTGCATGTAATCGCCACATTCTGGCTTTAGAGAGCGACTCTATGCTCTTTTCTGAAGTCCTTGAACCCCTGGCAGTTCCACCTCCAAATGCTTCGACTTTCTCTACTCCGGGCGACCTGATTGATGATGACGAGTCCATTCAAGATGCCCCTTTGCACGATATATGTGAGTAAGTCCACGCCTTCGTTGGTTGACATTGTTTTCTATTTATCTCTTAATTGTAATCCATCCTTTGTCCATCTCTAAATCTTGCTCTGAACATGGCAGTTTGACAAATCCAAGGAGACCACTACGAACTCCACCTTCAACTTGGTACTTTCCGTCGCCGCCCCCAAGTCCTCGTGGCTTACCTGTATATGTTGAAGTCATGGCCTTGGCGTATGCCCATGGTAGCTCTGGGAATTCGACATCCTTCTTCACTCCTAAGAATCATGTCGACCCTCGAGTTCTACGCTACTTTGATTTAGAAGCAGTGTCGAGCTCTCTATGTAGCAGTGATTGAAGTAATGGCGACCTTCTTGATCATACAAAGTATCTTGAGCTCCCAGGAATTGTCACGGATATAGGCCCCTTTAATAAAAATTGTGTTCTACAACTTTCAAGTTTTCAGTGAAAACCGCGGTCATAGAGCTCAAAAGTTTTCAAATTCTTGCTCTATTCCTGATTATAGGGCTTTATTTTCAATAAAAAAATATCTAAAAACTGTAGAAGTTATCGCTCACCGCTCATTGCTCACTGCTCACATAATAGCATTCCTCCAAGTCAACCCGCTTGTTACAATCACAGCCGGAGTTAGAGGGGCCATCCACGAACAACCAATCAAAGAATTAGAAAACCTTCAAATACCTAAGAGAGAAATCAAAACACTTATGAAACAAATACACCAAATTGCCATTAAATACCTCACATTTTTTATATTAAATAAAAGAAATCTAGACAACAAACAACCCCCCGTTGACCCCCCTTAGGGGCTAGGGACTCAGTCAGTGTGTAAACTAAAGGAGCCCACATCCGGAGAGGGAGGAAGTACCCCTTATAGTGACGCTTGGTCAAACAAGACCACGGTAAAAGAGGAACGGGCTCCCATTCACGTCAGGGTAAAAGAAACCCGGACGTTGTTTTTATTTTATTTTATTATATGTAGACATTGATACCAAATCATACAGAGTGCCCAACAATGCCCGGGTAGTTTTTGGGCATAGTCGGTCAAGATCCTAGTGATTCTAAATCCATCCGGTTACATGTTGGCATCTTCTTATTGTGTTTTTATTCATTTAAGGTATATTCTATAGATTCCTCTAAAATGATCGGTAATTATCATGAAGTCTACAACTTCAACATGTTGTTTCTTAAATTCAAGCGGTTCATTTGTAACTAACCACCGATTCATCCTAGACATAGGTCCCCAAGTCACTTGAGGTCAATCCGTGCAATCTCAACTATTGGTAGCATGGAAGTTGGGACTTACCACTTCACACGGTGTCCCAAGTCCTAAGTCCCAAAAATGACATGGTGCCTACATGGCAACAACTTCTTGGAGGTGAGGCTTGGGAGATGTGTTGAGTGTTGGGTCGAGCAAAAAGCTAGACCCAACTCTCAGCCCAAGTCTTGCAAATTATTTTTGCATAAAATTATCGAGATCCAACTCCAATGATAATTAATCATAATTTAATGGTTTCTTGAAGCTCAAGAGTTGGGACTTGGTCTCCATTTTGGGACTCTCTAACATGAGTGGGATCTGGGACATGGGACATTGGACCCCACATGAACCAACTCTTAATGTAATGAGGGAGGGGGAGGTTTCAAAGCTAGGTGAAGCCCATCTCCACAAAGGAAATCTAGAAGCACTTACATTGGAGAGGCAAGAACAAGAAATAAGGACACAATATCTCTACTTTTCACGAGCATAATTTCATGGACAAAATAGTTCCTTCCTACTCCTTTGCTATGATTGGTGGCTAGGGTGTCAGACTCAAGACACATGGTGCATTACATTACTCAGTGTACAACTCTCATTCCGTGAGCCCTCAAAATACGACAGTGAGGTGCTCAAAAAGATGTGCATGGAGACTTGGATACATACTAAACTCCCACGATCTCACTATTATGTTTTGAGGGCCCGCGTCATTGAGTAATGTTATGTGATGGTATTTAAAGCCAAGTTAGTGTGTAGTAAGCTCACTAGGAGTCGGTTCCTTGAAGACACGTGATGAATGTTTAAAGATAAACTTGGAGGTGGAATATCATATAGTTATAGACACCAATGGCAAATCACTACTCTCTATGAATGGGTCTACTTGAAATCTAATATGACGTGTCATTAGGTCCATCATAGATCAACCTAGCATAACACTTTGAAACTCATAACTAATTCGTATTATGTCTCAAAACATATCAAATAAGTTTGAAGACTCGGTTCCAATTTCTTGATTTACAATAAATGTTTCTTGAAGAAACGTAAAAATCTCTAGATGATAAAATTGCTCAAGATGTACACTAAATATTGTATTCAATGTCATCATGATAACTTTCCTAATGACGTTTTCTATGAATAAGTTTACAAGTATTGTCATGGAAGATTGAAATGTCAATGATATTTATGTCAATTCTTGAATCAAAGTTTGGTATTTTTGCATCCTAGCAATGAAGTAATGAAATCCCCGGTTGAGGACTCTTCATTGGAAACCTTAATGATGTGCATGGGTCACTATGACATTAAAACCCCAACATACGAAAAGTTTATAGAGAAAACAAAATGTATACGTACTAATGGTATGCTAGAAAATAGACTCATGTATTTATACTAAGCTTTTCAATTTAATATGATAAATGCCTTCCCTACATGTATAAAACAAAATTCATGAACTAAATAGACCTTTATTACTTACACAACCCACTTTCACTTTCCAATGAGAAGGTCGCTAAATGTTTTTTCCTCCATAGCATTTAACTCAATAATTGCATCAAACAAACAAAGGCAAGAGCACAATAACTTAGAAACAATTCAAAGAGGAAAACTCAAGGGAGCACATGAGCGGTTCCAACAGCCTTCAATTTGTGAAACCTAGAATCCAAATGCAAACGTTAACAAGAATTGGCAAGGTAGTCAATGAGGACATTACCATATCACAACAACATACGAAAACATGAATTCGATGAAACTAATGCGTCTATTGTCAAATCTTGATCTAATCCTTAGAGCCAACTTTTGTACATTCACTTCCAAATTCTTGATAGCCTTTCTAAATGTACACACTAAAGATAAACAATACATCTCCCGTACATATACTATGTACATTAATGCCTCAAGTAATACCCCTTCTTACAGTCTCATTACTTCATACGTTGAATGACGAGTCCACCCCCCTCCCTGTGAATGAAACATTGTCAAGGATGATTGTGTTTTGGATGAAAAATCACTTAGTAAGTGACAATAACTATAAATCAACGATGCCCTAAATTTTGTATGAGAAATGACAAATAATGTCAGGTTTACATTTAGTGTCGGTGACACTACATGGGCGATTTACGTTTAATATTGAGCAAGACCAACAAAATAGGTGACACTAAACACAATGTTTAGGCTAGTTCATATCTTACTATGCTCAATAACATAGTTTTGCACATCTTGGTAAGTGAAGGTGCACATTGGACATTGGGCATTAGGCAACACTTGGATTTTGATTTGCTCAATTTACAAACAGGGAGAGCCATCCACTACACCAAATACAACATTTAGTGTGACTTACTATTTGGATTTACACGGTGCTATATCTTTTTACTATTGAATGTTTTTTTATATCAAGTAAAGATGTCAAAGTTCTATAATATCCAAAGTACCAATTTAACATTTGTTGGTAGAATATGAGATTTATTGTAAATAGATATAGCATTGCGTAATTTCACAAAGTAGGTCACACTAAATATCATATTTAGTGTAGCTTCAAATGGGCCGGTTGAGTTTGAGAGATAAAAGGTTTAAGCTTGAGACTTTAAGCAAATCATTCATCATTCTAGGACTCTATAGAATAAGTTTTAAAAGAGATCAACATGTAACCAATTTGACTTGGGAATACTTGGATCTTAGGGCCACTTCACACACGAGCCAAGAGCCGTGACCATGAAATTGTGAGAGCCCAAAAGATATTGTCCAAAGGCCGTCCCAAGACACCTCCAAGATCATGTAGTGTGGTAACCTCGGGGAGTTCACTGCGATAATATTAGAAAACAACGTGCGGGAAAATATAGGGTAATTTATATTCACAAAAGGAAAAACTTAGAATTTTTTTAGAAGTAATATAGGTGAGTATGTATGATAAAATTTGTATTATAAATAATATAGGCTTGATACAAATAACGCATATTTTTAAAATATTTGTAAAAATATACCATAGGATTTAAGGATCCTAGGTTTTTTTGAAATAGGGTGTCCTTTATGTTCAGAGGCGGGAAGATTTTGGATGAAAAATTACGTCGATTCAGTTGAAAAAATGGGATGAAAGATTGATGAGGGTGGATGACGGATTCCTGGGTTTAGGATTAAAGGCATGCATTATTTGTTGATTATATACTAGTGTTCTTAAAAGCTAGGAATTGTTTTGCAAGATGAACATGACATCTTTCATTTGCTATGAACAATTTTGCTAGTATTTTTAAATGCTAGAAACAATTTCTCAAGATAAATTAGAGGAGTTTTGGTTGGTCTTGTGTTTGTCTGCTTCAAGCAGAATGTTGTAGTATTAACTCTTTACCCTTTTACATTATTGCATGGACCCTATTTTTGCTTGCTTTGTTGTTGGTGTTTTAATTGTTTTTTTACACTCGGTACCATTGTGTTTAATTGTGCGTGTAACTTGATTGAGGAACATGGGTTGATTTTGTTGTTTGAAACTATTTATGAACACTCTTAATGTAAAACCTTGTTGTGCCTTGGATTTTGGTGACTTAGCACTTTGAATGCTCTTAAACCCTTTGGAGCAAAATCAAATAATTATAATGGACATACCTAGCTTAAAATTAGAGCTTCATCAAATTTAAAATTAATTATAGGGTCACTTTTTAAAAAAAGAAAGAAAATCATATAATGATACAATACAAAAAATTAAGGATGGATAATTAAATACCCCTTGAATAAATACCCTTGTCACGCACGTATATACATATATACATGTCTAGTGAACTCCCCGAGGTGGTAACATGCCCTCAAGTATAGTGTGAAGCCATATGTGATTGGGCCCTCAATCAAATGCTATTTCAATGAATTTCTATTCATGTGGGTCCTCGCACATGATAAATCAATATAAACCAACGATTGTGAGCATTCAAAGTGCCATGATCTCTTTGTTTTGTGTTAGGCCTACCTCCAAGAGATGGTTTTTGAAAATAGTCCAAGTCACCATGAAACATGATCTGTTGGATACCATATAGAAATCCATGTAGACTTTACATCCATCTCGCATTCACATAATCCGTCGGTCCCTCAAGTGTAGTGTGAAGCGAACTTGGACCGGCTCCGCCTTTTCCACCAATGACAGTGCTTGAAGTGTAATGGTCACGGGCTCTCAGTCTCATGTATGAAGTGGCCCTAATACCACACTCACACATGGGCAAATGTCGAACATTTTGTCATTTTAAAAATTAGCCTCACGTGTGTGAGTGCAGAGAAGCTTTCAGGACACCCAGCATTTGGGTAAAGTGTTATGGTAGAAAGTCATGACTCAGGGGCGATTTACACTATGGACCATGAAGTTGGACCAGGGCTCTGCAAGGCAGGTGATTGGCTGTTGAAGTTCTCCCTGGACAACTTCGGCTTACACTAAGGAAAAAATGGCAGAGGGACCATGGAGGTGGAGGTCCCCAAAATATAAATTTTAAGTCCTACTAAATGCAATGAAATGGTCCAAGAGTCGTGGTTTGGTAGGAAAAGGCATGGGCCCATGTCAAGAAATACCATTTCAATAAATCTTTAATGAATCTACCTTTTAGGCACCTTAATTATACCATAGGCCATGAGACATACCAGCACTACCTTGCCCTACCCCTTAAACCGGCTGACACGTGTTTCACCAAACAACGTGGGACATCTAGAACTCAAGAATTCAAGTGCAGATTTGTTTTTTTGGTCTACCAAATGTAATGTTTGTAATTCTGGGGCTTGTAATATACCGTTGGAAAGGTCTTGAAAATACCTTTCCAACGGTATATTCCACACCCCAATATTATTACAAAATGCAGTTGCAAAACAAAAAAGAAAAATCTGTAGTGGTTTAGTGATTGTAGATCAGGGTAGTCAAAAGAAGTGCAATGGGAAATCTTCTAACATTAATTATCAAAGAATTGAAAATTAGTGTTGAGCAAGGTAGGGTGGTAGCAACATTAAATATAATCAAACACTAAATATCCTATTTAGTGTAGTGACAACACAAGGTACATGTCACATGTAAATTACATTGAGCATGTACAAATTAAATTGCTCATTTTTTTATTTTTTTTATTTTTTTGTAAGAAGCTTTGCAAGCCACATCTTCGACACAATTAACAAGAAGTGAAGACAAGTGAAGCCCAAGAGAAGACAAGGAATGATCAAACTTAATTTTTTTTCAAAATTGCCCTTTTTGGGCATGTATTAAAAAAGTCAGCACCTCCACTTTTTGGTGCATGGTCATTCTTCATGGTCCACATTCGGTTTACACCTAGTGAAGGGCCCATGAACCATGAAAACTAATATTTTAGTAACTCGGACCATGGAAGTCGTCCCATGAAGTCGTCCCACGCAAAATAGGCCTCTTACGTGGGACGACTTCATGGTCCATAGTGTAAACCGCCCCTCATACACAAGAATGAGAAACCGATATAATTGTCACCAATTGCAAGCCAAGATTTGTGATGAAGATGGTAACTTGGTCTTTCACATTTTTATGTTTTAAGAGTTGTCAAATGCTTTGGTAGTTGAACGCTCTTGTTTGTCCAACATTGGAGTGCACAAGGTGGTTCCTCAACTTGCGGGAGGGTCCTTTAACGTTAGAGAATTGCCATGTGCGAGTGGGCTGTAAACTAGGTGCACATATTTAGGTTTGTAGCCCACTTTGGAGATCTAAAACTAAGGACACATTAGACACAGAGGATACTATGTTACATGGTCTGCCTTCAAATTAAAAACCAAGTGGAGACATAGCATAACCTATGTACACGAACGGCAAGTATATAGTTTAGTACACCGTGACATAAATAATTGAATGGAGACTTTAACATAGATAAGGTTGTGGATACTATATAATTGAATCTCTTGTTTGTTCTCCACATGTGGGGAGCCTTCAAAGGATGTGAAGCAAGTGAATTGATCCACCTACACAATATAGCTCTTACAAATACGACACATGTGCACATTGAAATGAATCGTTATGTATTTACCGCTCGTAAGTCTTCTTGCTACTCTTGGGAGGTTTATTTGCTAACAAAGGACAAGGATTGAGAGTTGCATGAGATTGTATTAGGTAGATGGTAGAGATGCCGTCGATATCAAAATTGAGTGAGATGATGCCTAATTTTATTTATGAAGTTGATGACTACTATATATAAAAGGTCCAATCATACAAATGTGTCAATCGACTTTGTGTCAACAATTTTGCTTCATGATGTTTCATAAAGCAAGGTTGCAAATCTCATTTTTATAACTCATCTTGAAAATACAAAAAATCATAGGGATAATAAGGGTTATGGGTCAGTTCATTGATATCAAATTGTGCTATATGATATGTAGGCCAACCCCCTACCGTGAATGGGCTTAGGGGACCCATTATTAGAATCACAACGCATTCACCTCTCTTATTCCATGAAGAAAGAAGAAGAATCACAACATTGCCATGGACTCCACTACATATTGTATTTAGTGCCACCAATTCTATGTGTTTTGCTTATTACCAAATGAAAACAACCCATGGAGTGTCCACCAACACTAAAAGCAAACCTAGCATTATTTGTTATTCCTTGTTAAAAAAGTTGGGCATTCTATATTTATGATATTGCAACTATTTTCACTTCCTAAGTGAACTTTCACTCATATTTCAATCATCCATGATAATTTTTCAATGTATGCATGTTAGGATGCTAAATAAATGTTGCTTCATTAATTGGCAATGATTTCATCCATGACCAAACTTGTAAGCTTATATGGTGACTTTAACCACAACATTTAGTGTAGTAAAACAAAGCATATAGAAATGGCAATACTAAAAAACCAAATTAGGGTCTCATCCCAAAGTATGTAGAATTATCTGCAAACATCATGTGAAGAAACATGTGAAGGTATGTGGGTCTTCATGCGTAATCACTTGTCTTAAAGGGACACTAATATTTAAGTGATATATGGATACATACCAGAAATGACATATGTCATGATGGAGTGTGTGCTTGACACATAGACATTGTTTTAAATTCATCGATTAACACATTTGGATAAACCTATATGATCAATAAAAGAGAGTGAGATTCTTCACTATGGCATTTCAAATTGGGTTGTAGAATTTGAAACGACAATCTTGATGACTCACAATTGTTAACATGACAAGACACTTCTCAGTCTAAATCAACCGTTGACTTTTTGTGTGGAATGGGAAGTGCCCACACTAAGACCATATAGTTCATGTTCATATACTTTTAATACATTCATGATAATTATGTACCTGTTCTTTATATTAGATGATATGAAATATTTGTCAAACTCTTTCCGAGTTACTTCGCATGTCAAGAAGAATAGATAATCTTGCAAAATAACAAGCTCTCATTAGTATCTATGAGAACCCGAATCGGACTTTAAAAATGTGTTGGGGTTATTCAATGATAAGTTAAAACAAGAAGGAGCCACAATGGCATACAAGTTGGGCAATGCTTTAAACTCTCAATTACAGCCAATGTCATCTCCTAGTGATGTGGCAAAAGCAGGCCCCACCTCGTCACAAACACTTAACTTAGGGTTGGTTTGCACTATGGACCATGAAGTTGGACCATGGCATTGTAAGAGCATTGATTGGCTGTTGAACTCGTCCCGACACCACTTCGGTTTACAGTTAGGAAAAAATGGCAGAGGGACCATGGAGATTGAGGTCCCCAAAATACAATTTCCAAGGTCTAATAAATGCATTGACATGGTCCAATGGGTTTTGCAGTGAGAGAGGTAAGAGAGATGGTTTGATAGGGAAAGGCAAGGGCCCAAGGTAGAGAAATGTCATTTTAATATAAATTTAATGAAACTTTTTTGGGGGGCATGTATATAACTCTTCCCACTAGGCAAGGCTCACACTTTTTAGCATCTATATGATGTAATGAATCTTGAAAAGCAAGTCCGCCCTCTATGTGCCTAGATCTTATCATAGGCCATGAGACATATCATTTCTTCCATGCCCTACCCCTTGAACTTGCTCCCACATGTTTCATCAAATAATGTGGGACATCTAGAACTCAAGAATTTGAGTGCATATTTGTTTTTTTGTTCTACTAACTTAAATGTTTGGGATTTGGGGAGTTGTAATATACTGTTGGAAAGATCTTGAAAATACCTTTTGGACGGTATATTACACGCTCTAGAATTATTAAAAATTACAGTTGCAAAACGGAAGAGAAATTTTGTAGTCGTCTAGCAACTACAGATCAGGGTGGTCAAAAGAACTTCAATGGGAAAACAATTGTGGTTTTTTATTGCATAGTTATCTACTACACTAAATAGGAAGTTTTGCGTTTTATACACAAAATAAGAATGCATACACTAAATATGAATAACCCTATGAAAGCAAGTAACATTAAATGCAAACTCAAACACTAAATATCAACTATGGTAATATGTGGAAGTTACATGTTTTAATTTAGTGTTAGTAATGATATGAAAAGAGAAGAAAAGAAAAATGATAAAAGGAGAGTTCCAACATATCTTCAAGCAAATCTTCTACCACTAATTATCAAAGAATTGAAAAATTAGTGTTGAGCAAGATGTGGTGGTAACAACATTAAATTTAAACGAACACTACATATCTTATTTAGTGTAGTGAGAACACAAGGTCCAGGCCACATGTAAATTAAATTGAACATGTACAAATCAAATCGCTTGTTTTTTTGTAAAAAATGTTCTGAGAAGATTTGCAAGCCACGTCTTTGACACATTTAACAAGAAGTGAAGCCCAAGAGAAGACAAGAGAATGGTCAAACTTGAATTTATATCAACATTGCCCTTTTTGGGCATGTGTTAAAAAACACCAGCACATTCATTTTTTGGTGCATGGTCATTCTTCTTGTCCACATTTGGTTTACACCTACTGAGGGGCCCAAGGCTTTCAATATTATTTTATCAAGAAGTTGAACCATGGAAGTGAAACCATGAACTCGAACCAATGACAAAGGCCCTCTTCCATGGTCCGACTTCATGGTCCATAGTGTAAACCAACCCTTATATATATTAACATCCCACAAGTTCTCCATTGACTAGAGTATAGAAAAGTAGAGTAGAGTAAACATATGTTTCGGCTCAATCAAAATTGAGTCCCACCTTGATCGAAATGCATGTACAGTCCACCCTCTATAAGTGTTACCTCTATAAGTGTTAAAATTCCATAAGTGTTAACATTTTTTCTACTCCCTACTTGGGGAGACTACAATAACGTTAAGTGTTAAGTGTTAACTGATTGGCTACTCCCCTCTTTGTAATTTTGCCCTCTATATCTGTTAACTTATTATTATACTATATAATACCATACAATACAATATACTGTAACATAGCACATGTAATATACTGTAACATACTGTAACATACCCCCCATTTAGAAATTATTAGGGTTTAGGATATTGACTGCAAGTCCCTCCTTCGTCAACTCACTTTACCCTAGAAGGTTGAGCCAGTCTACTAGCGTTCGAATTTCTGAGAATGTTGTTTTCGAATTTTAGACTTGTAGGGCGAATCGCATACCATTAGAAAGCTATTAAGGAGAATTTGACTTGAATAATCCTTACCAACCATCCAATGAGGAATTGATGGAGATGTTCAACCCAGATTCCTTTGTTGAGGAGGAGGATGACACTGAAACTCTTGCATCTGAACCTATAGCCCCTGCGTGTTACAAGGATGTGCAGTCTTCTCTTCAAACTTTACGTCATTATCTTGAGCAGAGGTCTACTGATGTTATGCATTTGGTCAAGAAATTAGAAAAGTTTGAGAAAGAGATTGATCACCTACACGTGAATCAGCTCCAACAGACCTCTATAGATGCCTTCTTCCATCCTAGAGGAGTGTAAATGGAGGAGTGAGACTCCTCAATTGTATTTTGGAACTTCATTTGGTATTATAACAATATTTTACTTGTGTTACATTTATACGTGCTATGTTTTGATTTATTAAACTCTATATTTCTATAAGTGTTAACACTCTATAAGTGTTAACAATATTACCACTCCCAATTGTTAACACTTATAGAGGGTGGACTGTACCATGTAGATTGTTGATGGGAGCCAGACCGGGAATAGGCGCATCTAATATACACTAATAGTGCCATGACACATGTCCCTAGTTGCCAGTGCTAAAGCTCCTCACGGAAGGAGCGGTTGTGGCAAACTCTAGACATTGGTAATATGTTTGGGCCAACTTATTCATACTTAGAAAATTCATAGTGATCTCAATTTAAAGAATGAAATTACCAACAAAAAATTGCAATCCTCATGAATATGATATTTGCACATGGGAAATATTTGCGTTGCCTTATACCTCTCTAGATCCGGCACATAATCTCTTCAATGATCAATTATGAACGCCTCTACTATAGTGTGGGTTACCGTTTGGAGTTACATAGTGCTATAACTTTTTATCAACATTTATTTTTTTACCAAGTAAGTTACATCATGTTCTTTGATGTGCATCACCTGCTAATCTGATAAGCATACTTCCTGAATTAATTGGCTTTATTTGTATGAATTAGGATTATTTAGACTTAATTACATTTACTCACACTTAATTACTTTGAGTGTGTACGAATACTTTGTGAAAGAAGAAAGTATTAACTAAAATGTTATTAAATAAACACTGTAGAAATAAATCACTCAATTTAGTCCCATTTTAGAATGACAAAGACCCTTTGACCGGTAAGTCACAAAATTTATAACCTCAATGCTAATGAGGATTTTGCAATGTTTTTGACTTCCAAATTAATTACATGCTTTATTGAAGGTTTCACTTCGAAAAGGAAATCCCAATCAATCATTACTTACTCAATGGAAGTGAACATATATATTAGATTTTGAACCTTAAAAATGAAGAGCACTCAATATGGGTTATATGGACAAGCGGCCTTCAAGCATGCAAGGGTCAAGCCAGGGTCCAGGGGTCGAGGCTTTGGCTTTTTCGGTGCTGCCCCCGCCCGCCGTCCTAATGCGTGCATTGGAGGTATTTAGAAAGACCCCATAATTGGGAGCCCCGATGCCCTTTACGAAAACCTTATGGGCAACTAAGGGCCAAGTTCCATGTGCCAGTCCCCGTCCGCTTTTGAAATGGGTGAGAATCATGTGACATCATCCAAAAAATGGGTTGAAATTGTCATTGTACATTGTTTATAAGTGATTTTAACTGTGACACCTAAATGATACCAAAATAGTCTTTTAAATATTTCATGAGTGTTTCCTTTGGTTTGTTTTCCTTATCCTTATATATATATTGTTAAGATCTAGATTCTAGAAACATCATAAAATACACGTTCCGTAAGAGTACTCCTCAAAAGAAAGGACTTGAAGAACAAAGTGGCCTTTAGTATTCAAAGGTGTACCTTAGGTGACCGGACGATCCTGTCACCAGAGCTTTCTAACCGGCACATGTCCTTCTTGTGACTGTTAAGACCGCCGGTCCTTTGGCACCCGTTCTTGCACAACACAAAATGTGGGACACCCATCCATGTGGGGTACCGATCCTTGGGTGAGAGGGATGGGCACATGGCACCACCCTCTTTTCACCGGCCACCCATTTATTTTGAAAACAATGGACGGGACCGGCACATGGAACTTGGCCCTAAGAGCATGCCCACCTACCCGGGCATGGGGCATGCCAACGCCAAAATGGGGCATCCCGGGTTCTTAGGTGGTGGTACCATCATAAATTAAGCCCCACTAATAATTTAGAACCGGCCCGGGTATAGTAAAGACCTTCCGAAGCCATAAATAGTTCATATAACGGCCCTCCTCCGGCCCGCCAAAAGATTACTTTAATATTAGATACTCCGATATCCTACTTTATCACATGTCTTATTCATTGCTTCCTAATTATACCAGGGGTATACTTAGGCTTTGGTGGGCTTTGACTCAAGACGAGCTACCCCGCCCAAGTTGAAGGGCTCCCCAAAGGTATAAACTATTTTATACTCTATTTGGCATGTACCCGATCTGGAGGGCATGCTCTAAGGAACCTTGATTGTTCTAAGAAAGTCATGTCCACGTTCGCCAACTTGTCTCAGGGTTGACACACAACCATAGGATGTAGATACGATGGACGGCTGAGATACTCCACCCCTCCCGTGGCTCCATCGGCTGTTAGTGAAGGCTCCGTGCTCTTAAGCAGACGGACTCCAACCTTTCCTTAGCCGACCCTCGGATAGCTGGAGTGCATTTGTTTCCATTGAACTCGTGGTATTGCGTTCGTGCCGGTGTTGGTGAAGTTGTTCACTATAAGTTGGGGGTGGAGATGATGTTGGGCATGATGGCGTGAAGAAGGATGCATGGCATAATGATCCGGGGTTTTAGTTTATACCACATTGGCAAGAGCTTGTTGGAAATCGATCCAGTGTGACTTTTGTTTCTCAACATTCACAAACGATCTGGCATCGAAGAGCTGTAACCGGATGAGTACTCTCTCGTTCGAGTGAGGTAGATCGTTGTTTCTACATTGTCCGAACCAAGAGTGCATGGGCGAAGGCAATCGCAAGGCAGCAAAAAGATGAGTGGCACTAACACGTGAGGCATTGACGGATGCTACTGCCGGCATAATCTTGACGAGGTCCAAAAGGAAGAACCCACTCTCATTTCGAAGTGAAGTAGTGTCGGTGGGGTAGAAATGAAGGGGGGTTTGGAATGGCCGCGCAGGTTGCGTTGGTGTGCGCGGTTGGATCCTCTGGTTTTCTCGGCCATAGTCGTCAGTTTGTGGTCCGTTGTGTCTGCTGCTCAAACGTCGGGGACAGGCGAGTATGATCAACAATGCCCTAAGACAAGGGAGTTGGTGACAACTGTTTGGGGCGGTGCCGTCACCCTCTTTGTGATCTCCTTTGATTTCTGGAGGGCAGTGAAGACAATAGTGTATGATGATGATGATTCTGGGTTGGAATTCGGTATAGTTGTGGGAACGTTCTCATTGGTCATTATAAATCCGGTTTTCATGCTTCTTCTGATCGTTGAGAGTGCGGCGTGGAGATATCACATTTGGCGGAGAACGCCTGGGTGTGCAGTTTTGTCCTTGTTGTCACCATGGACGAAAGATCCTACAAAGATCGTAATCGGTTGTCATGTTGTCATCACTGTGCCTAAGGTGATTTCTATTCCTCGCAAGTTTATTGATTCCGACTTGCCGAGCCTTTCAGAAGCAGTGGTGATTGGTCGTGGACCAGAAGAATCACGGGAGACCAAAAACATTACCCTTGATTACGAGGGAAAAGAAGTTTTGTTGCAAATGGGTGTTCTTCCTCCATATGATCAACTCAAGGTCTTGCAAGGACGTTCTGGGTGGGCCTCAATTATAGCCTCAGTGCAAAGTATGGGATATATTTATGGTGTTGTGCTTCGGACTGTACAAGGACTCCCGGTGAGTCCAATTGAAGTTGTTGCGTTAACGTTGAGCATACAAGTCTTGATCAGGGCTCTCCTACACAATATTGTAAGTTTAAGTTATATGCCCCTTCATGTTTATTTGACAGATCACCAAGCACAAACTTTTGTAGATACGTGTAGAGAATACACTGCAGATGGAGTTTCTAAGATTTGGTTTGCGGGCCCATGCGTGGTTATAGTCTTGTTGGTTTCAAGTGTGGCGATTTATTACGTCATACATGTGTGGCAAACCACAAGGATAATCATGGTTGTCCCAATAATGCTAACACTTGTTGGATTATATTTACAACTAATCTTCATGATGGCATATATATATAGGGGTCCGCATACAATTATCGCAATAATTGGAATTTCATGTACAATCATGAGCACCATGGTAAATGTAACATCGTACATTCTTGCATTAGTTGTTACAATTAAATATTGGAAGGTTGATAGGTTGAATGAGAAATCTTCTAGCATGCTAGCTCAAATATTTCCATACATTGGTCAATAAAAATATTTGTAATATGATTTGCAAATGTAGTGTGCTTTTATTGGAATAAATTTCATTTCCATTTGTACTAGGTTGGTCACTATAATAATCTCTCTATTTAGAAAACAAAACAAAAAAAATTCTAAGGGAATGATCGTTGTCAAATGTATGTACATCCAATAAAAATTTGATGGTCATTCCAAGTTGGGTTTGATGGTGAATCTTGTCAAAATCTTATTCTACATTCTCACAATATATTGTAATAGGTGGACCCACCACATGGTGTCATTGAGCCCATTTTTGGTAGCATGTTCTTTGCACATACAATCTCACCTCGATATATAACCACACCTCGGTTATTTGACATATTTCCCGTCAACCAAACTCTCTAGAGTTAATTTATCCCCATATTACGATTACGGTGCTTGTAATATGACATGTTTTAGGCCAATTTGTCATGTAATAGAGGTAATTAATGTGTACACGTGGTGTACCCACACTAAGGCTAGGGTGAACCAGCACCTACACTCGTACCTTCGGGGGATGAAGGCCTCGCGGATGACACTGAAAACGTCATCCTTCTTTATGGGAAAGCCCCCTGACATTTTTCTGCACCCGACCGAAAACTGCTGCCCGCCCGCCCGATTTTGAAAAAACTAGTGTACTTGCATTTTTGAAGGCTACTTGTCCACAAATCCCATATTGAGTGCACTTCATTTTCAAGGTCTCCAATCCAATATATATGTTCACTTCCATTGAGTAAATAAGCAATTGACTAGATTTCATTTTCAAAGTGAAACCATTAATAAAGCATGCAATTAACTTGGAAGTCAAAAACATTACAAAATCCTCATTAATACTAAGGTAATAATTTTTGTCACTTACAATTGAAAGGGATCTTGTCATTCTAAAATGAAACTAAAATTCATGATTCATTTATTTTATTTTTAATATTTTAATATAATATAGTTAATACCTTCTACTATCACAAAGTTTCCATATGCATTTAAACTAGTTAATTAAGATTGAATGCAACTAAGTCTAATATATTTTGATTAATCCTAATTAAACCCAATTAAATCAGAAAATATGCTTACCAAATTAATTAAGCCTAATTAATCATAAATTATATTTACTGGAGTTAATTCCATTTAAATCATGACTAATTCCAGTAAGTACATTTTATAATTAATTAGGGTTAATTAATTTGGTACGCATATTTTCTGATTTAATTGGGCTTGAATACGATTCATTAGGATTAACCAGAAATTATTAGACTTAGTTGCATTCAATCTTACTTTACTAGTTTAAATGCGTATGAAAACTTTGTGATTGTAGAAGGTATTAAATATATAATATAATACTATAGTATATACTATATTTAAAATATTATACTAGAATACATTATAAAATATTTAAAATAAAATAAAAAATCATGAATTTTAGTTTCATTTTAGAATGACAAGGTCCCTTTCAATTGTAAGTGACAAAAATTATTACCTCAGTATTAATGAGGATTTTGTAATGTTTTTGACTTCCAAGTTAATTGCATGCTTTATTGACGGTTTCACTTTGAAAATGAAATCTAGTCAATTGCTTATTTACTCAATGGAAGTGAACATATATATTGGATTGGAGACCTTAAAAATGAAGTGCACTCAATATGGGATTTGTGGACAAGTAGCCTTCAAAAATGCAAGTACACTAGTTTTTTCGAAATCGGGCGGGCGGGCAGCAGTTTTCGGTCGGGTGCAGGAAAAATGTCGGGGGGCTTTCCCATAAAGAAGGATGACGTTTTCAGTGTCATCCGCGAGGCCTTCATCCCCCGAAGGTACGAGTGTAGGTGTTGGTTCACCCTAGCCCCCACACTAAGATAATGCTATGGAATTGAGGAATTATTCCGAGTACGACATTGGTTTGTTGGTGGGTTAACTTAACTTAATTCAAGTAAATTGTTTGATCTTGGTTCCAAAACAGACGTTGCACTTTTGGGTGGGGGTTAAAGAATTTGAGGATTGTAACAATTGAGATGAATCTTTGGATTCGGGATGTTGTGAGCATTGTAATTGAGTGAATCAATATGAAGTGAGAGACATGCAAGTTGTTCATGAGTGTTGTTGCCACCCTTGCCCTCCTCATGAAGTAGAAAACAAATAATGTATTATTTTAGGTTCAACGTTACGCTAGTGGTGCAACCAACATATTTGAAGCTGACAACTTTGAAACGAGGTTTCTTGGAGATCCAAGGAAGGGCTATATCATACAACAAAGTTGTTCCATGAATGGCACATGAGAGCTTTTAATAATGCATCGCCTTTGAAGGTGATGCTTAACTTGGCATAACCCACATTTGAACTTTTTCAATCATCGAATCCTTTGAACCTTTGAATCTCGAAAGTGAAGAATATGTGTAGGTGATAGACAACCTATTAAAGAATATTTGCAATTGGGAGGGGAGTATTGTTGATGCAAAATACATCATGGTGTAGTTGATGAATTTGGGATGAGGTAGAGAAACCCTTTGGATTTTGATTTGAAGGAACAACCAATCAACGTGATTGATGTGGATGACCAACCAACACCAGCAGTCAATCTTACTCAAGCTCATGAGTGCGCCCAATTAGTATCAAGTCTTGCAATGGGGCGTACTTTGGAAATAACAATTATAGATGTGATGAACATGCCAATTTTTACGGATAAATTGAATAGGACGTCAAATTCCAACATCAAAAAACATTATTGGATGACTATAGACTTTTACTTTCGTAGTGTGTGCTATGGTGAAGACATCATCATGGGACTGCAATACTTTTAACTCCATATTGTGTGATGTTGGAAGCATATTTCTTTAATAGAAATGTTTGTTCAAACTTGCGTATCTTCATTGTGTATACCAACTAACATTTAAATTGAAATAGGCCATTTTCTTGAGGAAACTTGATAGTACAACATTTGAGATTAAAATGTCATAATGTTGAGAATACGGCATATGGAAGATATGATACTTTCTTGCACGACCAAACATGTCATCTCAAAGCAACAGAAGAAAAGTCAACCTTGTCAAAGAATTACTCCCTTTTACCCTAAGAAATCAAAGTATCTTTATTGAACTTATAGTCTTCCCTCTACCCCATTAAGTTACCGATTATTCTATGACGGTTAGATTACTACATTCTATTGGTCACGTGACTAGTAGATCCACCACTATTGAAACTGCCAATATCTATCTTTGGAAGCTCATTGGGTAAGGTCCCTATACCAGCTTGCCACCAGTCTAACTATACCATCAATATTCTCAAGGACTTCCTTATACACTATGATTACCAGTGGGGTCGCTCTTTCCTCTCCTATTAAGTCTTTTGGTCACCCATAACCCATGGGAATACCTAACTAGCTATTCCCAATTTTGAGTATTGGTAGCCCCTTTTTCTATTGTTACTAATACCATCCCTATTACCAAAAGATAGTTTCCACATTGACCACCTATCACCTAGGAATCCCAATTGCCCAAATGTGTCGATACTCATGTTTATGATTTGGTGCTACCGCCTACCATTAACCTATAAACATGCTACATACTCTCTACCCCCGTTTGTATCCCAAACCTCTATTCTTGTGGACACACACTTTGTTAGCAACATTGATATTGTAGCTAGCTTAAGATCCATGATAGGGCCAACTCCACACATTTGTCAGCACACTACCTCCAACCATGCACCAAGTATGGAAGATGTTGTATGCAAAACAACCAATTCCCCACCAAAACTTCCATTGAGTTAAAGGATACCTCTATTGAGCAAGGTTCAAGAGAATATTTGAGTCAATGTCTCAAAAGGATTTTGGGCATAATCAGTCAAAGTCCTAGTGTTTCCAAGTCCAATTGGTTACATGTTGCAATGTATGAGTTTCCTTCATCAATTTGAGGTATATTCTATAGATGCCTCTAAAATGATCGTATGTTACTTGTATGAAAAGTGTTATTATCGGTAAAAAGCTATAGCAACGTATAACTCCTAATACTAACCCACACTAATAGGACAATTTAGTGTAGTAGGAGAATCGTTGGATTAAAATACTAACACCACTCCCAAACTTTGCAACCGTCCTCCATGGGCATCTTAAAATTGGACTATCTTACCATATGGGCCTACCGTGCCCAACATCAACCTATGGTGTGGATCAGTGCCCAGGAAGTTTTTGGGCATGTCTTAGGGTCACTTCACACACGAGTACTGAGAGCCCATGACCATTCCACTTCAAGCACTCTCATTGGTGGAAAAGGCACAGCCGGTCCAAGTTTGCTTCATACTACGCTTGAGGGACCAACGGAGTATATATGTGAATGCAAGATGATGGATGTAAAGTCTACACGGATTCCTACATGGCATCAAATGGATCGTGTTTCATGGTCTGCTGGACTTTTTTCAAAAACCACCTCTTGGAGGTAAGCTTAACACAAAACTGGGAGACCATGGCCCTCCGAACGCTCACAACCGTGTATTTGTTTGATTTTATCATGTGTGAGGACCCGCATGAATAGAATTTCATTGGAATAGCATTTGGTTGAGGGCATGGTTGCATATGACTTCACACTGCACTTGAGGGTCCGTGACCACACTATATGATTTCGGAGGCGTCTTGGGACGGCCTTTCGACACTTTCTTTTAGGCTCTCACAATTTCATGGTCATGGCTCTTGGCTCGTGTGTCAAGTGGCCCTTAGCGTAACATGTCATAATTTACTGACCCGCAATAATCCACAAGAATCCACGTTCAAGATAAATCACGGGTCCACAATGATCACACACTAGCCAGATCATTGACAATAATAACGTAGACATAATAGTATTGATTTAGATATTGGAGCCCTTGAAATGCAATGTAAGATTACGACTTATAAAAGCAAGATAAAAAATAAATAATTAACACACTCCAACATACTAATTGGTTCAAATAATATAGATCATAAATTAAATGTGAAAGTTAATGTAGATATCATTCTTTTGGGTTAATATGAAGAAATTGTCCACGGCATCATTTCAAGTATATCATGCATACATATTTTGTTGCGAGCTTATGTGAGGGTGTTGACTCCATTCAATGGTTGCCACTCCAATGTAAACATTCCATGGACATAAAACGTGTTTATTTTGGTAAAAGTGATATTTTGTGATGCTCATGCAAGAACGACATGTGTGCTCACATCAATTGGTTAATTGAATGTTTTCACACTCTTTGATTTTTAAGGAATTATTTGCATATACATTGTTAGAAATATGGGACGATTTACATACTTCAAATTCAACGCAACTAGCCTATTATGGTTTGCAAATTTTTGGCAAGAGAAATCGTGGAGGTGGTCAACTATTGAAGTTAACCATCTAGTAAATCACACAAGCATTCCACTCCCTTTTCATGTGAAATGGATTGGACAAATGTCTTTTATGGGGGATAAAACATGACATTTTCTTGTGCATCCCTCCCTTCAATTGTTATAATCTAAAAATACAAACAATTATTCATGGCCATCCCACCTATAAATAGCTCGTCTCCCACATTTCAAGAACCTACATATAAATTCCAATATAAGCTCATAACTTGTCCATGAAAATTCCACAATCAACATAGAATGAAATGCTCCCAAAATACTCTCCCCCCATAGGCTTGGGATGTTAGGGGTTAAATATACATCTTTTACTCTCTGCATTCATTTCTTGTAAAACATGAAACACTCAATTAGTGCGACATGATCAACAATTCGGACTCATGTCCTTAGCAACTTTCTTTGTAATTGTAGGAGCTCATATATACATCTTATTCATTGTCAAAGTGAAGATTCTCATGCTCACTGGATGATCGTATAGGCTCCCACCCCCCAATTATGTTGCTTATTTCTTGGTCAATAGATTTAGGCAAGAAGTCCATTATTTTCTCAACACATGTATTTTGGTGTTCGTTTTTAGATTCACACTCAACCATACATCACTCAAAATATAGGTGTTTGTTTATGAACGAGCACCATCTTAGGCACATCTACCTTATTCTTCATTGTGAGCAAAGAAGATTACCATAACACAACATTAGAGAATATATAAGACTCTTGTTTTGTTGGGCTTGTAACCCAAAACTCACACATGACATGGAGCCAACATTGTGTATTGTAAACCACCAAGGGACCGCAAGAGTGAAGCAAGGACGAGCATCGGGAAGAAACCAGATCAGAGGAACCAAACAGGGCAGCTGTGAGATCGAGAGGCCGAACCAGGAGAAGCAAGCGGGTATTAGCAGCGGAGACACGAGGGTGGAAGCGAGTCGAGAGAAAGACGACGAGCAGCCGGAGGCGAGAAGACCGGATTTGATATCCAGGAGCCGGGTGTCGGGCAAAGGCAGGAGCTGAGGAGACAGGTGAAGGCCCGGGACTGATAACCCGGGTAGCTGGAGGGGAAGCAAAGGGGGGCCGGGTACTTGAAGGCGGACAGAAGGAACGAGTGATGGCCACGTGGCTCAGGTACAGGCATGGCTCGAGAACGGATGTGAGCATGGGAACGTACTTAGGCCGGCGAGAACACGACCTAGTACCTAGGGGACGTAGGTAGGAGGAACTAGTGAGTACCTAATTAGTAGGTAGGAAGAACTAGTGAGTACCTAGTTACCGTTTTTGAAGAAGGAAGTGAGTGCCTTAGTGACTAGGGATAGTAACACCTAGTTGTTTTAGTGAACACGTAGTTACTAACAATGATCTCATTAAAGGATGTGGATGAAGGACCAAGCCAAGGGATGAAAATCTCTTGGATGACATTAACCACCTTAACCATCTCGCAATGAAGGATGAAACTGTGAATGAATGGATCATGGATGGTAACCGAACACCACCTAGGCACATCTAGGAAATAAGAAGAACTATAACCAATCTACCCCACAAGGACATCTAAATTTAGCACGTGGGTTTACTGTAAATAGATCCGACAATCCTAAATTTAGACTGCAGCCATATTACAGATTTAAATTAGCCTATTGGGACATTTGGCATTAGGGGCCGAATGTCTAACCGCTAATTCAACCAATCACAAGATTTCAAAGCCTATATAAAGGGGCACTACGGGACCCTAATTCACCTCATTTATCATTTCAACAATCCAACGTGAGCGTCATCGAGCTATCGGAAGAGATTGCACGAAGCCGGCCTTGATTTGAAGGTCCGCAAAATTGCACGAAGCCGGCCTTTGAATTGAAGGTCCGAAGTTTGCTTTCCGCCGGTCTTCGGATTGAAGGCCCGCGAAATTGAAGGCCCACGAGACCGAAGGTCCGGGGAATCGATCAGAGCCGGTCTTTGAATTAAAGATCCGCAAAGAACGAGTTTGAAGAATCGCGGAGGCACGACGCCGGTCTTCAAATCTGAAGGCCCGCGTGACTGATGACCGCGGTACCAGAGGCCAAGAAGACTTTAGGACTTGAAGGTCTTTCCGAAAGATTTCGCACTCAAAAGACTACAAGAAGACCTTGAAGACCCTAAAAGCCATGTTCGAGATTTGGGGGACTGAGGGCCCGCAGGACCGGAGGACCGCAAGCCCAAGACCAAGGCCCCGCAAGATCAAAGACACTTTTGGAGACCAGATTTAAGGAGTTTATAAACCAAGGTCTAAGATACTTTTGGGACTAAGGAGAAGTCAAGATATCAAAGGCTAAGACACCTTAGAAACTGAAGTATTCTTTAGAAGACTAAGGAGATTTCCTTAAGGATCTCGAGACCGAAGTACTCAAAGAAAATAGGAAGATCGGAGAAGATCCTTTCAAGGAATTTAGATCGAGAGAAGTGTTCGAGAACGAAGAATTAAACTTTCACGATTAGAGAATACCAAAAAGGGAAACCAGACAAAAGAGACTCTTGAAGACATTAAGAGGGCCTCAAGCCATCATTCAAGAATAAGAGACTTTGAAGACCATCAAGTAGTCAACTTTCACCTTGAAGGCATTACAATGGATTGTTAATGAAAATACTCAAAGTAATGTGATTGTGAACTTTGGTTGAGGATTTGTAATTGAAAACGGAATGAAAGAATGTTGTTATTGATTACAAAGAATATTCTTTTCATTCATAACACTTAACCTCGACATTAGGATTTCGGGGAACATAAACTTACAATCTTAGGTCAATGACTTCATGAGGATTCAATGAGCATTAAAATTATAGGTTACAAGATTGAGTTAACAATGAGAGTACGGACACCTTCACAAGTATTGGAAACTAAGAGGATCTAATTTTGGTGGGAGTAACTTCCATGTAAACCAGTCAGCAGCGGGTTACACCGTCTAAGTTGCTGAGGGTTTGAAGGTGACCTCGACATGTATCAATGTTATACACTTGAAACCTTTAAATGTATGATTGTGGTACACAGTGTTGGTACACATGTGCTCCCAACATTCAAGGAAATTTGATAATTCGATACTCAACTTTTATGCTTTTTATAACATAGTGTTTTACGCATGAAACCGTATTAGAATTGGTTTGGGGTTCGTGGCGTCTATCTAACTCACTCATGATGGACAATAAGACTCCAATATAAACAAGCCCCCTTCAATGTGAGTGTTGATTCATTCCAACTAAAACCCACTAGACTAATTTAGGGTCTTTGATGTTATTTATGGAGTGAAGACATTTTAAAAAAATGCGCATGCTTAGACATAATACCTCACTACGTTGTCACCTTCCTAATGATGAGGAGTTTATGCAAAAACAATGTATCCATAACCAATTGGTTTCTATTCATTATCATTTCATTTAAACATGTGAATCATTGAAGGGGAGGGGGATGACATTTGCAAGGGAACAAGTTGAACTCACACATACATAGTTGCCCATAACAAGTATGGGAAATGACTCCTAGGCATGTTAGTAATTGCAAGATTTAGATGCTTGTCAATGGTGAAGCATTTTCATTGAAAAATGCCTACCTTAGATGTATCGGGGAACAACTCATAAATGCACTAAATGATAAAGGCAAATTTGGAACAATCTACAAGGGTCTTACACAGTGTATACTTGCTAAACATGGAGGTGCAAAGAACATACCTAGAATCAAACACCACGACTGTAACTGATCACCCACCACTAGAACATATACCTTATAAAAGCAACAGGTGGAGCCCATCTTAGAAGTCGAATAGGAAATTTCCCTTTGGAAGCAACACCTCTTGAAAAAAAATGGCATAAACTATCCACAACACCACCACCGCAGAAAATCTTTATTCAAAATCTAAAACACATACACAAACTACTCTTACAAAACATATATGACATAAAACAACTTACTCTAAGGAATGGCACACACTTGATGTCCTATACTAAATATATAAACTTCTACAAAAAACCAAAACACGTGATAAAAACAAGCACTAAAAATAGAAGAATGATTATTTTTCCACCTAGGATGCAATGAAAATTGTCAAGAGCCATGCCAAAATCATAACCCACCACGCACACTAAAACAAGAATACATTATAACAAGACATAATATAGAACCTCTAAATAATGATACCCACACACAACCACCAACCCTAACACATCTAATACACCCGCCCACACCAACACACATAATAAATAACCCAATAAAATACCCTATACACTCAATAATAGACCATTATACGATACCAATCAAAGACAAACATAAAAATATTAAAAAAAATAGTACACATACCTAGGCCATTGGATACTACCCGATGGTACAACTTATAACAAAAAAAACCCCACAAAGATAATTGTTCCCCTATAACATCCCAAGAGTCATACAACACAGTACAAATATAATACTCACATACTTTACCAAGAAACAACATACACTATATGAAAATATCATACGAGAAAATGATTTTTCTACCCAAAACAAAGGCCCAAGGCACATATCCCCGCCCCTAAGCATCATCCTCATAAAAATTTCAACACATGAATGCAACCCCAAAAAAGATACCAATACTAACACAAACAAAATTCAAGTACAAGATGATATCGCCCACATATATGACAAAACAAACAAACATCTTATAACCATTCCTTATAATAGACATGCATGGCTTTGGACCCAATACAATCAAATGCTACACCAACCACATGACCTAATACCCCCCACCCAAACATTTGAAATAGAAATAACTTGGCTATATCAAAGATATAAACATAGAATCAAAAAATGACCCACTCAAAAACTCACACCACCTCCTACCCAAAGTACTATTAGACCACATTGTGTAGCCATTAAACGACCGCACCATGCCGCACCGGCGGCGGTGCCAGGAACACCAAGAGGAGAACACTGAGATTGGAAGCTGGAGGCCTGAGAGCCCAGAGGGAGACGTTGAGGAGAAGAAGAGAAGACGGGGAGGTGACCGAGCCATGACGGGACTTAGGGCTGGCAGCCGCAGGCTGCCACGCGTCACCGGGAGCGGGAAGCAGCGCGGGAACACCGGGAGCGGGGAGAACGACCCCCGGGAACACAGGGAGCTGGGAACAAGCCGGAGCGGCCCGGGAACGGGGGAGCATCACCGGGAGCGCACCGGGAACGTCGAGCAGCCTCGGGAACAAACCGAGAGCGTGGAAGCAGCCTTGGGAACGAACCGAGAGCGTGGGAGCGGCCTCAGGAACGGCCCGAGATTAGAAGAGACATTTTGAATTAGGACACGTGTTAGAATTAGGGAAATGAATGGAGGACGGATGAACTCTCAACCGAAGGAGATGTACCTATTTACTACATCTCAAGGATGGTAGATTCCTAGCTCCAAGATTAAAGACTTGTGATTCAGGCTATTTATAGATACATTGCTATTTATATCCGAGACTGATATTTGAGGAAATTAGACAAATGGTAGATTTCAAACACTATATAAAGGGGGCAAGTTGGGACCCCTATTACACTTCATTTGCCGCGGACCACTAGTCGTGAAGTGTCCTCAAAGAGGCCGTACGAACAACCTTTTGGAGACCAAAGGACTCGTGGACCTCTTACCTTTATTAGCTCAAAGAGGCCGTACGAGCAACCCTTTGGAAACAAAGGACTCGTAAACCTCGAACCAAACTTAGGATTCAAAGCCGATGAAAACCCAACGAACGCTTAAAGGAATTTAGTGGAACTTACGAGATTTACAAGATAGACAAAAAGATCCTCGGAATTTCATACGAACTCAAGTAGGAACTTGAGGAACGGCCAAATCATTTACAAAGGCCAATCAAGTGGAGCTAATTAAAAGTCGGAAAAGACTCAGAAAAGATTGTAATTTACTTAAGAGAAAACTTATCATGAAACAACATTGTAAGAAGCCGGAAGAGGCTAACGCTTTGGATGAACAATAAAAAAGATTTGTGTATAGTAACACTTGAGCTTAAAAAGGACTTGAGTTACCTTTCACTTACTTGAGCAATCTTGAACTAGAGGTACATTATCCATTGCATTAGGCTAAGGATTGTAACTAATGATTTCTACTCGAGCAAAGCCACCAAATAGGCGATTTCCACATCTTGTCACCATGATACCTACACTAAGATTTCACGTCATTCCAATCTAAGGAAACTTAGGAATAGTAAGTTAAGGCATTGAAATCTAACCAAGGATATCTCGGAGAATTCTACTTAATAGATCTTGAGAATTCGGAATTACACCTAAGTAAGGGAATGTGAACTTTGTGGACTAAGAATAAATTCATGAATAAAAAAGAAAGGTATACAACCATTGTAAGTGTATTCGAATTAAAAGATCTTAGTACAATATTCTTACGATTGAAATGGAATAAGAATATTTCATGATCATTCAAACCATGAAAGATATTGTATGTAAGGATAAGAGTTTCCCTTAAAACACTTAACCTTGACATTAGGCTTTAAAGGAACATAAACTTGCAACTTAGGTCAACTACTCCTTGAGAATTCAAAAGAGCATTAAGATTACATGTTACAAGATTAAGGCAATAGAGAGAATTCAAACACCTTCACAAGTATGAAAAGCTAAGAGGATCTAATTTTGGTGGGAGTAACTTCCATGTAAACCGGTTCAACAGCGGGTTACACCGTCTAAGGCTGAGGGTTGAAGGTGACCTCGACACACATCACAACATCCTTTAACATTACTCATTCTTACTTCTCCTCACTAGTTACATGCTCCACTCAACTAACAAAATTCTTCTCGCCATTTCCCATACACACATGTAATCACTCAAATATCGGCAAATACCACTAAATACGAGGAACCAACTAAACCTCCAGAACTCACCGAGCCACGTATAGAACCACTTGCTATTAGAATCCTTTGCATACACCACCAAAATAACAACATCGGTACCATAGAACAAATGGGCACAATCCAAAATATATGTGATGACCTTAACATAAACCGTACAACCACACAAATTGCTCCTCCTAGCCCGCAAAATATAAAAGGTAACAAATTTAAGCAAAACATGGAATGCCCTCACTTACTCAAGTCCAAACACACACAATCGTAACACAATCCCACCAATCCCAAACTACGAGAACAAAACACCCCTCAAATTCTCTCCCCAATATCGCCTCTACACGGACGGATCCTTCAACCCTCCAAAAAAATAAGATATACATGGCTAAGGGAAGAAGTTGGTTACGGCATATATAACCAAGAAAAAAAATATCAACGTTGCAATACGACTACCAGGCCTACAAAACATTTTCAGAGCATAATTAATGGCCATACACCACACCCTTACAATAATATATAAAGACTTCCCAAATGAACCCGCACATATCTTCACAGAGTGCCTCAATGGCCTATATGTGATACAAAACCAAATAAAACACCCCACACTACATAACAACCACCCAAATAAAACTATTTTAGAAGAAATAATTAACTTCCTTATACAAAGGACCCAACCCACAACACTATATAAAGTAAGAGCACATGCAAACATCATGGGATTGCATTATTGCCTTAAGTATTAGATTAGACTAGGATTATTTAGAACTAGTAAAGCTTTATATTTTTGGAACCTTTGAGACAAGTAGCCGACGACATAAGGTAATGTCTAAAGTGGTTCATCTCATCCATAAAGATGAATGAACTCTTATTAATGAGAATACATGAGTGCCACAAATCCCTAGCCTGGAGGGCCCCGACACATGGCTACACGTACTTCTAAAGTGCAAACAACACCACATACATGCCCTCCGAACCAAAAGGCATACTAACGCAGTATGGAATTTTTTTTATAAAAAAACTTATAGTGGCATCCAAAAACTCAGAATGTTATATTCTCATGAATGCAGGCACATTCAATAATAACCCACCAAAAAACACAGTCCCCCCATGGCTACTACCTTGCACGTGTGGTCAACAAAGATGTCATTGCAATGTCAAATTCAAACCAAACATCTTAATATGTGTGAAAGGACTACCATATCAATCCCCACCACCAACATAACCAAATGGGAACCTAACAATACAATTCATGGAATTCACATATTGTAATGATAGGATACCATATGATACTATAATCATAAAAATATAAAAATATAAACCATTAATAAACAATATTATCAATAGAGAATGGAAGGTAGACCCACTAATAGTAATCACGGCTGGTGCTAGGACAACCACACACACACCTCCTATGGAAAATATTTAAATAATATTTAAAATCCCCAAAAATAAGCATCAAACACACATTTCAAGAAATCAATGTCATTGCCATACAACATGCCATGTCCATAATCCTACACAAAAGGAGAATAGAAAACAATGAACCATTACCAACAAATACACAACCTACATAACAACCCCAAATACCCACCAAAAATTAAATAATCAAGATTAAAAGAAAATAATAAAATGCCAACAAGAGCCAAAGAATTGTTACAACCCATGGCAAGGGTTGATGGCCATATGTTCCACCAAGTAAACTCACATAGCATACGCCAAGTCACTTACATCACAATACAATGCTCGTAAGAGGCCATCAAGAATTGAACCCAAACCACTAAACCGGCGCTAATAACCCCCACATTTAAAGAACCACTAAGTAGCCCACTCGGAGACCACCACACAAAGAAACACAAAACACATACCCTTATAAACATCACAACCACATTAACATCACCCATACAAAAATCATCCAATTAGGGGTTAGTAGTTGTGCACCACTGTTATTATGCCCAGTGGGCATAATACTAAGGGTGGGTCGAACATGCATTTCAATCAGATTGATCCCATAAGGACCAACGTGTCTCTCTCTCTCTCTCTCTCTCTCTCTCTCTCTACTTTGTTCTTACTGTGCCATAGATGAACAAATTTGGTAAAAAAACATAACCCTAATGAACTTAATGTTCTAGGGCTAAGTAAGGCTTACCTAAATGTTTTCAACCATAGATCTCACACTAAGGATCTACGGATGAGAGCATTTACCTTATCATATATGAAGGGTGAGGAAAGCATTGAGACCTCCTTTCAAAGGTTAAAACCGCTTATGCAGTTTTACCCTAAGTAACTTCTCGGATTAGTGTGAGTTAGTGAATACTTGTGGAAGGTGTACACTAACGGCCTCAGTATTGTTACACACTAAGCTCAAATGGCCAAAGAACAGGTAGAGTACTTAATATTGTTAAGTATTCTTAGATACAAACCACATGATTTTACCGTATTCATTTGTGTGACATAGATAACAATTGGCTTATGTTGTTATTCACCTCGTGTACATTACTGACCCTCTCTTTGGATTTGGTTGGTGGCATGGGCACATGTGAGGCAGACCCTTCACATTTTGGACGGCCATCTTAGGTTTTGTATTTCATCTTCAAGCAAAAATATTGTGTGTACAAGGCTTATTACAAAGCCTTGTTTACTTGTGAATGATACTTGAAGTATTTTTTTTGAATAAGAGGCACCTACTCTTTTGATAGTGACTTGTTATGTATCGGATATGTTATGTTATATTTCACTTAAGGTTTGAAAAGCTTACAACCTTAGAGGTGTGAATACTCAAAGGTTTTAGTAATGCTTTGAACACACACCAAGTGGAAGCATTTTGTAAATACTTAGAAGTAATCTTGCAATGATGTGAACAAGACGGATGGCCCCACCCACCCTCCCAGGTTTTGGAAGGTTTATAGATATGTTATAGAATGATATGGCCTCTAAACAAGAGGATGTACTAAGAAGGAGCTATGCTGGAAAGTAAGCATAGAATTTGTTCAAGCAATGCCCAGCTCTCTCTCTCTGCTTGACAGTGGAAGGCAACCACCAAGTAGGTTACCGTAGTTTACTAGCAGGTTAGGCAACTTGCTGCCTAATATTTAATTAAAGTTCAAAAAGTAAGTTCGGCACCTAAAAATAGTATATTCATATTTTCGGCAATTTTCTCTTTTAATTTTTAAAAATTCGGCTTACATCATTTTTAATTTTCTATTTCAACTTATATCTTGTACATCTCTCTTGCATTGAATGACAAGTAAGATGTGAGTGAAGAGTTGAGAATGCTCTGTGCTTTATGCAAGTAGAGTGGAGTTGTGTTCAACAATGCATATGGGATATGTAGACTTTGAGGTGAAGCACCTAGTTAGACGTCATTTTTATAACACGCATAACTTTAGCATAGAGTCTTCAAATGACATAAAATTTGTTGGAGGTGAAATATTACTTGATTTCTAAACTTTTCTTCGACCAACAAAATTCCAAAAAAGTTGATCTTCTATGCACAAATGAGCTCCAAAAAACTGTTATGAACGCATTTTAATTTTTTGATCTTTACACGGCTGCAATGTTTTGTCCATATCTTTTGCATAAAGACTTATTTTGACACAAAACTTGTTGGAGGTGGAAGAAGGATTGATTTCTCAACTTTTGTTAGTTGGACAAAATTCTATAAAAACTTCATCTTCTATGCTCAATTGGACTCCAAAAATTTGTGTACAACACATTTGAAAAGCCTCGCCTAGAGTCTTGCTACTTCTTAACCCATATTCTTTGTGGACTAATGTACGTGAGCTTGATTACAAAAGGAGCACCTTCTCTCCTTCAAAATTCACATATGCTTCCACTGTAAGTAAAACTCTAGTGAGAAGTAAAAATTTCTTACTTTTAGGCAATTTTGAAAAATAATTAATTTCATATTCGGCAAAAAATGCCAATAATATTCCAAAATTTTAGGCATCTATTTTTAGAATTATTTTGTGCCGAACCTGCTATTAAACTACGGTAATCACCGCAACAATTACATGTTGGAGAAATGGGAAGGCGGTTGTGCACACACATAGAAGAGAGCAACCTCCTTGAAGAGAATAGACTATTCATTTGCATTATTGTAGTTACATGGCAACATTGATGTTGATTGCTTCGTTATTGAAGCAACGATGCCATGTGTCACATAACTATAGACTAGAGCTCGTTACAAACACTAGAACAAATCTTGTTCATTAGAACCATATGTTGTGACTTGTCCATTGTGATCATGGCAAGAAAATGCATAATAAATTGTTTTGGTTGTCAACATGACTTAGGTTTATGGTTGCGATTTTTAGACATTTGGCAACCACAACCCTATGGTTGACAACCAACCGACTTATAATGCATTTCCTCACCATGAGTCACAATGGACAAGTTTTATTGCAAAATGCAACATGCATAATGTTGAACATACCATGGTACCACAACATCGCACTCACAAGTTTGCACTTAAGCCATGTCACTAGGGAAACACCACTTTCTCATGACGCGAATACCTTGTTTTTTACGTTCTTTCCCTTTTTGCTAATTCTATTTGAGATGGAAGAGGGGTACGACATGCATGTGTAACTTATGTGGTCACTCTTCTTGATTGGACACCTACATTCATGTAGTATGGGTGTGGTATAAGGGATAAATTGTAGTTAAATATACCACCAAAAAAACATTTGTGCGCGATGAGATGTGACTACCTGCTCTTAATATAGACACCATTCAAGGTTCAATGGTTAACACAATTGAGGTAGCCTATGTAGTCCCTTGAAAACAACATTCAATTTACCCACTTATGACTTATGCATCTCGACTCCTAATTTGGAACTTGAAATGGCAATGTTGACGAGCACAAATGCTACCCGGATGAGACGGTTCTTGAGTTGACCAACCATCAAAAGTATATGTGGAATTGGGAGTGCCCACACTAGGACCACATAACTTACCTCACTATCGAATGAATCAAGTTTCTAATAATGTACGCGGGTCTTGTTTGGATATTTATCCTAACCATACACCTATACATGAGTGGTGTGTGGTCAAGTCATTATTAAGAATGGACACCCAACAAGACACATGTTTAGAAGAGATTGGACTACACACTAAAAAATGATCAACCACTATAATGAACACAATCAGGGGCCACCTCGATACTCATTCAAACAAATAACACACATGCACTTTTGATAATCATAAATAAATTAAAGGGGTCCAATTTTCAACTCGATTTTTGTTGATACTTCATCATAGAAATGCTAATGCCACAATAAAAAAAATTAATTAATTTAAAAAAAGAGATTGATAGATAAAACAAAACTAACCGAATAGCACCCACATACCTCACTAAGGGACCCAACAAAACAGAAGGTGTACACGGGGACACCTAAGCAGCTTGCCTATTCTTTGTCAACATAGCAGAGCCCTACATCGGGCGCCCATACCCATGCCCATGCCCATGCCCACCCATGCCCATGGGTTTTGGGTGGGCATGGGTGCAATATTATTGTTCATGGGCGGGCATGGGTGGGCATGGGTGGGGCATAATTACACAATTACACAATTACACAATACACATTACATAATTTTTGAATACATGGGCGCAATTTGAATAGCATGGGTGGGCATGGGTGGGTATGGGTGGGCACATGTCATGCTATGTGTGGGCATGGGTGGGCATGGGTGCGCACATGTCATGCTATGGGTGGGCATGGGTGGGCATAGGTCGTTGCTGATGGGCATGGTCTGGGTATGGGTGCAATTAGAAAGGAAAATGTTGGGCTCTGCAACATAGTCTACCTTTCCCAAGGGATCCTCTGTGTGACCTTAAAAGTGTGAACTGTGGCCGTAGGGCCTACTCCAGTTTAAGGCAGGAACACCAGAGTTTGAATATGCGAGGGAGTGGATTTTCGAACTGAGTCTCGGGAATGCGGATATCGAACACGTTCTCATGAGTTCCCGTGGTTCCCTCGGCAGGTGGGTCCCGCGAACGGACTTGCATTCTAAGCACTAGGGCTACTGAGCTCTTCCCACTTCCCATTCCACTCAGCTTCTCTAGCTTCCTCTGCCTTTCTAGCTCTTGGGCGATCTGTGCTAGTTTCCATTTCTAATGTTTTGTTGTTTGCGTTTGGGATGCGTTGTTGACGATGTCTGGACGCGGAGCTAAGGCGGGTGCTACCAGGAAGAAATCAGTGACGAAGTCGACGAAGGTTGGACTTCAGTTTCGAGTGAGCAGGCTTGCTTGGTACTTGCTAGCGTGTTATTTTTCTAAGTCTTCTCAAGTGTCATGGTGATAGGATGTAATACCAGACGTTTAAAGATCATACCATGTTCCTCCACTTCAAACTTCTCCACCTCTACGATAACGAGTAAAACAATAGACTTAAGACAAGATGGACGTTACATTCTATTCCATATACTAAAGTAAGAGATTCAAGGCGGAAAAAAATTACATGTGTTAGCATAGTCCTCCTAAGTTGCAAAAAGAGGAAGCAATCTCCTAGAAGAGACTTTAGCAATAGAACTCAATCATGCGCAAAATTCACATCACATACTTCCGGTAAATAGTTTATTGTTTGACCTACAATAACTCTCAGTAGACAATGGTTTGAAAAGTAAAATTCAATTCTTTCAATTTTTGTAAAATTAATGAGACGATAAACTTGTAGGAGTTCTATTAGCCCTTAAAAAAAATCATCATCCAATAAAACCTCCTTCTTTATCCACTTGGTGATGTATCCAAGAAAAATCTTCTTTTTAAGCTGGTAACTTCTTCATCTCAAACTTAACTGACACATAATCACTTTGGATTCTTCCCAATCTTAAGCTCACGCCATAGACTCTTATAATTTATTTATTTATTTATTTTCCGTTACCTAAGTTCAATCTTCCAAAAGGAACATATTAGATATAACAAATAAAAATCTACATGATAGTAGTGGTCCTAAGGAAGGAAGAAATCGCTCCATTCCCTTTCTTATATTTTCTATCAAAAGGATCCATTTAACCCGACATTGTAGTTGATAATTCCTTTGCTACATGTAAGTTTCTTATTCTTTATAGGAATAATCATGTAGTTGTAGCCCTCCATACTCTCATTTCAGTCTCTTATCATCCACTTTCTTCTTCTAGGATCTTATCCAACTCAAGCCATGGATTCTTCCACGTTACAACACTTAGTTGAATATAACAAGAAGGAAAAGTTTCCTAGCCATCACTTCAACTTCTTACAACTATTGGATATCAATAACAATTATTTTGAATATGTCTTGAGAAAGCCTGAGCTTCCTAAAAAATGACTATAGCCTTCTCACAAGCACCCTCTAGACTATAGTCTATGACCAACTTTCAAAAACATTCACCCCTTTTTTAACAACCTATTCACTTTCTTTCAAGTAACGTCATTCTTCACTTAGAAGGAGGTCCTAACTAATGTTCTTAACTAATGTTCTTCAACACCTTTTTGAAATTTTCCTTTAATTTTTTTCAATTATTTTACACATGGCCCTCATATCAATTATATTACAAATGGCTTTAAAACGATTTTATAAATGTTCAAGAAAATTGAAACGAGGCATCTTGACGATGAGGTGACTAATATCAATATTTTGATACTATTAACTTTCTCTTAAAATTTCCTCTGTCTTTTTGAAATTGTTTACAAATTCCCTTACCCTTCCCAAGGATTTAAAAACAAATTAACAAATCTTCAAAATATTGAAAGTACACACCTTGGTAACAATGTACTAATATCAAAATTTGGTTACTCTTAACTTTGTTTGAAATTTTTCTTTTATCTTTCTCAAATTGTTTACAAAGGGCTTTCATGGTGATTTTGAAAACTCTTCAGAAACTTAGAATTAGTCACATATGTGCTAAGATGAGCAATATCAACATGAGGTACTCTTAAGCTTCTATGAAAAGATCCTTTATTTCTCTCGAATTGTTTACAAATGGTCCTCACAACGCTTTGCATGGCTTCAAAGAGGATTTTCCAAATCTTCAAGAAATTAAAACTAAGCACTTCTATGCCGTGGTGACTAATATGAAAATTTGCGTAATCATTGTTTTCTCTAAAAACATCCTTTATTTTTCCTAGGACTTCAAAAGCAATTTCACACATCTTCAAGAATTTGGAACTAGGCACCTCAATGCTGAGGTGATGGAAATCAAAATTTGGGCAACATTTAATTCTCTCTATGATTTCCTTTATTTTCCTCAAATTGTTTACAAATGGCCCTTGTACCACTTCATAGAGTCTTGTTTTCTTTTAATTAAAAATATTCAAGAAATTGAGATTAGGCACCTATGTGTTGAGGTGAGGAATATCACAATTTGAGCACTCTTGACTTTCTCGTAAAACATTCTTTATGTTTCTCAAGTTGTTTACAAATTGCCTCGTGCGCTTCCTAGGGATTTAAATACAATTTTACAAATATTTAAAGAATTGAAATTAGGCCCCACAGTGCCAAAGTGACTAACATCAAAATCTAGGTAATCTTAAGCTTCCTTGAAAAAATCCTTTTATTTTTCTAGAATTGTTTACGAATGGCTCTCATATTGCTTCTAAGGGCTTTAATAAAAAAGTTACAAATTTTCAAGAAATTGAATTAGGCACCATGCTAAGGAAATTATTATCAAAATTTGAGTACCCTTAAGTTTCTATGAATTTTTCCTTTCTTTTTCTCAAATTGTTCACAAAATGGCCTTCATTCCACTTCCCATAGCTTTAGAAATTGATTTTACAAAACTTTGATAAATTGAAATTAGTTATCTCAATGGCAAGGTGACTAGTGTCAATATTTGGTTACTCTTAATTTTCTCTGACATTTTGTATATTTTTCTAGAATTGTTTGCAGATGGCTCTCACAATGCTTCATATGGCTTTCAAAGAGATGTTGAAAACCCTCCAAAAATTTGAAATTGGTCATTTATGTGCCATAGGTGACTGATATTAACATTTGGATACTCCTAAGTTTCTCTCACAATTTCCGTTAAATTTCTCAAATTGTTTGGAATTGGCCCTTGCAATGTTGCCCAGGGCTTTCAAAGTGAACTTGAAAACTCTCCAAAAATTTGAAATGAGTAATCTCGGTGCCAATACAACTAATAATATCAACATTTGGGTACCTTTGAGTTTTATTTTTCTCAATTTCCTTTATTTTTGTCAACTTGTTTACAAATGATCCTTGCAACACATCCCAATGTTTTGAAATCGATTTTGAAAACTTTGCAAAAGTTTGAAATTAGTTGTTTCGACTACAAATGACCTTGGTAAGAATTCCCAAGGCTTTTGAAGTTATCTTGAAAAATCTCCAAAAAAATTAAAATTTGTGTGCTCGGTGCCAAGTTTACAAAATATCAACATTTGAATAACCTTGAAGATAGTTCAAAATAATTTCAGTTTCCTCAAATGCTTTGTAAATGATGTTGTCAACACTTCACTGTGGACTCTTATGGCAAGAAGTTGTGTTTTATTAAGTAATTAGTCAGAGGTAGAATTAGGTTGTTTTTGAGGAGGCAATGACAACTATCGATGAAGGGGAAAAAATTGGGAAGGATAAATAAAAGAGCAGTGCTTGTCACACTCAGGATGACCGCATATGAAGTTGTGGTGAGCATTACAAAGCAATGGTGAACTTTTGCGGTGTATGACCTTGCTAATGAAAGCAATAGTGTTGGTCCTTAGAATATTATTATTTGGGTTTGAAGGGATTCCTAACTTGTTTGTGGTTGTAATAAGGCTTGTCAAAGCAATTGATTCCAAGAAGTCTTGGAGAGACGAGACTTATGTATTGTCTTACATTCATTTTTTCCTAATAATAAGAAGTACCTATCACACTAGTGTGAAGAGTTAAGAGAACTAAGTTGGTCAACCCTCAATATCACTACCGGTCATATATAGACTAAATTAGAAAACTAGAAGTAAATATGGAAGATCAATCACATGTTGAAGGGTACGGCAGAAGAGCAGAGTATACTGGGGAAGGGGGAATAAACGAGTGGAGCGGAAGAACTTTGGAAATCAGTTTTCTAAAGCTAAAGCACAAAACAGAGGAGAGCAAAAGTCAGCTGGTCGAAGATTGAGCAGGGGCGTAGTTGGAGTTGTGAATCAGCTCATGTAATTCATCCTAGCGTGAGCCAGCTGCCTGAATTCTCACCAGAAGCTCCCGAAGTGCATCAGGGACCTCAGAAAAATGGTGCTGCCGAATTTTATAAAGGCCACTTACTACTGGAGCAGAGCCCAACATTTCCCTTCGAATTTGTACCCATACCCAGACCATGACCATCAGCAGCGACCTATGCCCACCCATGCCCACCCATAGCATGACATGTGTCCACTCATGCCCACCCATGCCCACCCATAGCATGAATGTGTCCACCCATGCCCACCCATGCTATTCAAATTGCGCCCATGTATTCAAAAATTGCACCCATATATTCAAAAATTGTGCCAATGTAGTCAACCTTGCCCAGTGGCTTTTGTATTTTGGAGCTTTCCACTTCACTACTTTGAGAAGAGAAAGTCATAAGGGGTTAGTAGAGTAATCCAACATGTAACACAGTCCGGTCCTCCTCGCAACCGTCGAAAGCATTTGAATGAGAGCTCATTCAATATGCTTTGCTATAGCCCATGCCCACCCATGAACAATAATATCGCACCCACGCCCACCCATGCCCGCCCATGAACATAATATCGCACCCATGCCCATCCAAAACCCAGGGGCATGGGTGGGCATGGGCATGGGCATGGGCACCCAATGTTGGGCTCTGTACTGGAGGGAGGCTGAGGCCTTGGAGGCAATCGACAACCCTCTGTCGCACAATGGAGATAGCCGAAGCCTGCATTTGGTGTAAGCAGTAGCTGGTACGAGGGAGGGAGAAGTTGTTTCAGGCTCTGAAGAGGAAATGAGGAGTGTTGATTCCGACAGTGGGTTGTGGGAGTAGCCCTCTCCCTGGAAGAGGATCAGCAATTAGTAGATAGGTTAGTAACAGGGGAGTTGTAGCACTGGGTCGAATATTAGTGTGGGGTAGCTTAGGTAATGGATATGAAGTTAGATAGGTGTGTTGAAGGTTGATAAGTGATTGTGTTTTGGAAGGATTACAAGTGCAAGGAGTATTTCTAAATACTTATCACCTTGTGGTCTTTGAATAAAAGCGTGTGTTGACATTGATATTGCTGAAGCGTTGGGTGCCTAGTCCCAAAGGCTAGGTGGGGTTGATCGAAGGCATGTGAGTGAGTCATAGGCTCCCACCCGGACTACGACGCATATGGGTGGGAGTTTATGGCTGACAACCTACATGAATTCCAAAAATATAGTCTAGAACATGTTGGATACTCATGACATTATTCAGGTGCATGATTTTGTTACATTCTATATTTAGCATGTGACATGGGCCTTCACTATCTTACCTTCATGGGAAGAATTTAGAAAATTAGAAGAAACTCACACCGGTACAAACAATGGATAGTGCTACTATGAATAATATTGGGATGAATAATGATTCTTGCACATAGTGCTAAGAGTATACCACTCAAATTTCCAACTTCACCTTGAATGTACGAATAATAAACAAATATTCTTCCTTTAGTATGGGGGCCCATGGAATATAAATGACATATTTCATGGTCATGGAACCGACTCACATGGCTAAGTAATGCTATGTTTGGAATGGGGTTGCATTTCATCTTAAGAATTTGAATTTTGAATCTAGCAACAATGTTAAAAATCGTCTCCAAACTCTCATTCCAAGCTTGTGCATGTTGATTTTAGAAGTAAAGCAAAGCACTCATTAGGTTGATTACATTATGTGTGAACTCCCCACTCATACTACCATAAACAAAGATGTTGTTATTTACGCTAGAATACCACACTTAAAAGATACCAATGGGTGTATTTCCAAATATTTTGCCAACCTCACCACTCACAAGTTACTGCTCATCGCTCATCGCTCACAACTCACATGTTCCCACTCCCATGTCCAAAGAGACACACTTTCCTTATCGTCTCAATCACTAAGAATGAATAAGTTTACGGTACATTCCCAAGACCGTGATCTTACAAGAAAAAAAAAAATAACGCCCGTACTATGTACCGGCATGAATGTGAGCCCGTTAACCCGATGCTGATCATGCTACCCATGATGCAGTATGGGGCGTTATGCCTCTTAGCTATTTCCTCATCTGCGACGCAGATCTTACAACTTAATTCTCAAACATGCATTTGTGAGTCATGTAGTCTATTGGACCTCCAAAACAAACCTCTTTTGATCTCATGTAATCATATGTGGCATTTATAACACCGAAGCCATTACTACAAAAGCCTAATCTTATTGTTCAATCAAGAAGTTCATCGTAGCTCTATAAGTTGTACTAGCCATCAGAATTGGCACTTAAAAGATTTTGCTTGGGCAATGGCATAATACACGAAGGGCCAATTCTCCTTGAGGCCGATTGCATGAAATTTCAGCCCCTTTTGGGTTGGAGGCCGGCCTCAACTACACATTATAATAAGATTATAATGGGGGCCAATTTTCCCATATGTGAAGGCCTTAGGGCCAAGAAGCTAGGCCGATTCAATAAATCTAGCATAATCCAACGGATCTAGCATAATCTAGCATAGATCCATTCATATTTCCACATAATCCAATGGATTTAGTTCCCTTAAAAAATTATTTTTAATTATTTTTAAAATTTTAATATTGAAATTTGACATTGGCCCCGAGGCCAAGAATTGGCCTTCCATTTTGGGTGCACCCAAGTCAATGAGCTCGGGTCGTGTCATACCATGCATTTTTTGATAAAAAATTTCATACCACCAAATCGGCCCGACCTCTAGGTGTAAAGGGATAGGGGCCGATTTCAGCCTTTTGGCCAATCACAAGTGAGGATTTCAAGCCTCTTACACAACGAATTGGCCCGGCCTCTAGGTGTAAAGCGGCCCTAACTACGAGAGGGCATCAGTGTAAGCCCCACCATATGATATCCCACTAGGACGTAAACTTTTGAAGTTATGTTGAAGTCCCTCATGGTGGGACTGCAACAAGAGTATGTGGGCACGCATTCCATCACCAAGTTTGTCTGAATCAGCTATTGTTGATCTTAATTCTTTTCCTCAAAAGAAGGGTTGTTGAATTGCGTTTGCAAACCTAGATCTTCTTTCACCTAAGGTGGAAATATCATAACCCGTGAAAATAAGGTGATTCGCATTGAAGATCTGGTCTCACAATCATGAGATCATTTTCCAAGATAGACAAGACGATTTCATGAAGAATGCAAGTTGTTTCATAATTTTCTACCCTATAAAAGAAAATGCTACGATTTTTCAAAGTGGAAAGTTGTCCCAATCCCCTACTCATTCACTACATTCTCGCTACACCGAACACGGTGCTCCGCATTTCCATACAGAACATCGCCTAAATCGGTTACCTCATGAGTATATTAACACTTGACTCCCATTGGCTACAATAAGTGTGCACGCATTGAAGTTGCCGCCGAGGGATTGATCGGTTTTAGAAATGGCACTTCACCATTATGACGGCCGTCTAGTGCACGGCTAGAGGGTGGTTAACGGGTTATGATATTTCTACCTTAAAGCTTGTCTGCAAATCTAAAGCTACATCGCGACTAATCGTGCCTTTGTAACGGGTTGAATTCAATCCCTCGGCAACCAATCTATCCCCATCATCAAGGGTTGAAAGTGCTTGATCACCCTTTTTCGTAGCTAGATTCTCGGGGAGGTCACTAGCAAAAATCGCGTAAACAACATGCGATAAAAAATAGGGTCTAATGTATTCATTGTAGATAAATTTGGCGAAAAATGTACATATAATATAGGGAGTTTTAAAATAGTGAAACATGTTTACATGGAAAACACCATCACATATAATGGCCTATTTTATTCAGTCAATACATGTAAGATAACGTGGAAACAATTACTAGGGGTAGTGGGTTTAGGGTAGGGTATGTGCTTGTGGATGAAAAGAGGTAATTTTCCGTTGAAAAGGCTTGGATGGATGACTTCGCAGGTTGGCTGGCTTCAACGTTATTGAACCAACATATCTAATGGTGAGTAAATGTTCTCTACCTACGTGCCGGGAGGGAAAATTTCAAAGCGTTGTTTGAATTGCAATTTCCTTTCTAATTTTTTTTGGTTGTATAAGCAAAATAAAGTATTTCAAATTAATTCCCCTTAAAATTACAATTATTGATAGGGTGTATTAAAATACAAGCATTTACTTTTATTTTGAAAAATACCATACCTTATAATCTTTTCGACAAGATAAATACCCCCCCCCCCGGCGATAAATGAGTCCTAAACGTACTTGTATGCATTAAAATAAGAGGGAGTGACCTCCCCAAGGCTAGATTATGTTTGGTAATACCCATTCCAACTTCACAACCTCTGTAGGTTCTAGATCGTTACGAGGATGATCCTTGTCTTGTGTGTCTACCTTAGATGTGTTGCTTGTAGAATTTGGAGCACCACTTTCTGCTAGACTACACTCTAGAGTTGCAATCTCAACTCTTGGTAGTATGGAAGTTGGGACTTACCACTTCACACAGTGTCCCAAGTCCTAAGTCCCAAAAATGACATGGTGCCTACATGGCAACAACTTCTTGGAGGTGAGGCTTGGGAGATGTGTTGAGTGTTGGGTCGAGCAAAAAGCTAGACCCAACTCTCAGCCCAAGTCTTGCAAATTATTTTTGCATAAAATAATTGAGATCTAACTCCAATGATAATTAATCATAATTAAATGGTTTCTTGAAGCTCAAGAGTTGGGACTTGGTCTCCATTTTTGGACTCTCTAACATGAGTGGGATTTGGGACTTGGGACATTGGACCCACATGAACCAACTCTTAATGTAATGAGGGAGGGGGAGGTTTCAAAGCTAGGTGGAGCCCATCTCCACGAAGGAAATCTAGAAGCACTTACATTGGAGAGGCAAGAACAAGAAAAAAGGACACAATATCTCTACTTTTGACAAGCATAATTTAATGGACAAAATAGTTCCTTCCTACTCCTTTGTGGGGGACGTTAAATACCCCCCCACGAACTTTTCGGACTGTCAGAGTCGGGCTGGGGCAGCCGCCCGGCCAGAAAATCTGAATTTTCTGGACCCGATCGAAAACTGCTGCCCGCCCGCCCGATTTCGAAAAAACCATTGCCCTTGCATTCTTGAAGGCCACTTACTCACAAATCCCATATTGAGTGCACTTCACCTTCAAGGGCCAAAATCCAATATATATGTTCACTTCCATTGAGTAAATAAGCAATTGACTGGGGTTTCATTATCAAAGTGAAACCGTCAAAAAAAACATGTAATTAACTTGGAAGTCAAAAATATTACAAAACCCTCACTAACATTGAGGTTATAATTTTTGTGACTCACAATTTGAAATTGTCTTTGTCATTCTAAAATGACACTTATAACATGTAATTAACTTGGAAGTCAAAATATTACAAAATTACATATATTAATTATTATAATTAACTCACTGGAATTAATTCCAATAATTAATTAATTACAGTAAGTACATTTTATAATCAATTAGGTTTACTTAATTTGGTAAGCATAGTTTCTGATTTATTTGGGATTAATAAAGATTAATTAGACTTAATTATATTTAATCCCACTTGATATTATTGAATGCGTATGAATACTTGTGAAAGTAGATGGCATTACCTAAAATATTATAAAATACACATACTAAATCAACACACATGTTTTAAGTGTCATTTTAGAATGACAAAGACAATTTCAAATTGTGAGTCACAAAAATTATAACCTCAATGTTAGTGAGGGTTTTGTAATATTTTTGACTTCCAAGTTAATTACATGTTTTTTTTGACGGTTTCACTTTGATAATGAAACCCCAGTCAATTGCTTATTTACTCAATGGAAGTGAACATATATATTGGATTTTGGCCCTTGAAGGTGAAGTGCACTCAATATGGGATTTGTGAGTAAGTGGCCTTCAAGAATGCAAGGGCAATGGTTTTTTCGAAATCGGGCGGGCGGGCAGCAGTTTTCGGTCGGGTCCAGAAAATTCAGATTTTCTGGCCGGGCGGCTGCCCCAGCCCGACTCTGACAGTCCGAAAAGTTCGTGGGGGGGTATTTAACGTCCCCCCTCCTTTGTTGTGATTGGTGGCTAGGGTGTCGGACTCAAGACACATGGTGCATTACATTACTCAATGTACAACTCTCATTCCATGAGCCCTCAAAATACGACATTTGAGGTGCTAAAAAAGATGTGCATGAAGACTCAGATACAAACTAAACTCCCACGATCTCACTATTATGTTTTGAGGGCCCGCGTCATTGAGTAATGTTATGTGATGGTATTTAAAGCCAAGTTAGTGTGTAGTAAGCTCACTAGGAGTCGGTTCCTTGAAGACACGTGATGAATGTTTAAAGATAAACGTGGAGGTGGAATATCATATAGTTATAGACACCAATGGCAAATCACTACTCTCTATGAATGGGTCTACTTGAAATCTAATATGACATGTCATTAGGTCCATCATAGATCAACCTAGCATAACACTTTGAAACTCATGACTAATTCGTATTATGTCTCAAAACATATCAAATAAGTTTGAAGACTCAGTTCCAATTTCTTGATTTACAATAAATGTTTCTTGAAGAACCGTAAAAATCTCTAGATGATAAAATTGCTCAAGATGTACACTAAATATTGTATTCAGTGTCATATGATATTTTATGTCATCATGATAACTTTTCTAATGACGTTTTCTATGAATAAGTTTACAAGTATTGTTATGGAAGATTGAAATGTCAATGATATTTATGTCAATTCTTGAATCAAAGTTTGGTATTTTTGCATCCTAGCAATTAAGTAATGAAATCCCCGGTTGAGGACTCTTCATTGGAAACCTAAATGACGTGCATGGGTCACTATGACATTAAAACCCCAACATACGACAAGTTTATAGAGAAAACAAAATGTATACGTACTAATGGTATGCTAGAAAATAGACTCGTGTATTTATACTAAGCTTTTCAATTTAATATGATAAATGCCTTCCCTACATGTATAAAACAAAACTCATGAACTAAATAGACCTTTATTACTTACACAACCCACTTTCACTTTCCAATGAGAAGGTCGCTAAACATTTTTCCCTCCATAGCATTTAACTCAAGAATTGCATCAAACAAACAAAGGTAGGAGCACAATAACTTAGAAACAATTCAAAGAGGAAAACTCAAGGGAGCACATGAGCGATCCAAGAACCTTCAATTTGTGAAACCTAGAATCCAAATGCAAAACCTTAACAAGAATCGACAAGGTAGTCATTGAGGACATTACCATATGACAATAACATATGAAAACATGAATTCGATGAAACTAATGCGCCTATTGTCAAATCTTGATCTAATCCTTAGAGCCAACTTTTGTACATTCACTTCCAAATTCTTGATAGCCTTTCTAAATGTACACACTAAAGATAAACAATACATCTCCCGTACATATACTATGTACATTAATGCCTCAAGTAATACCCCTTCTTACACTCTCATTACTTCATACGTTGAATGACGAGTCCACCCCCTGTGAATGAAACGTTGTCTAGGATGATTTCATTTTGGATGAAAAATCACTTAGTAAGTGACAATAACTATAAATCAACGATGCCCTAAATTTTATATGAGAAATGACAAATAATGTTAGGTTTACATTTAGTGTCGGTGACACTACATGGGCGATCTACATTTAATATTGACCAAGACAAACAAAATATGTGACACTAAACACAATGTTTAGGCTAGTTCTCCTATAATATCTTACTATGCTCAATAACATAGTTTTGCACATCATGGTGAGTGAAGGTGCAAATTGGACATTGGGCATTAGGCAATACTTGGATTTTGATCTGTTCAATTTACAAACATGGAGAGCCATCCACTACACCAATTACAACATTGAGTGTGACTTACTATTTGGATTTACACGGTGCTATATTTTTTTACTATTGAATTTTGTTTTTACCAAGTAAAGATGTCAAAGTTCTATAATATCCTAAGTACCAATTTAACATTTGTTGGTAAAATATGAGATGTATTGTAAATAGATATAGCATTGTGTAATTTCAAAAAGTAAGTAACACTAAATATCATATTTAGTGTAGCTACAAATGGGCCAGTCGAGTTTGAGAGATAAAAGGTTTAAGGTTGAGACTTTAAGCAAATCGTTCATCATTCTAGGACTCTATAGGATAAGTTTTAAAAGAGAACAACATGTAACCAATTTGACTTGGGAATACTTGGATCTTAGGGCCACTTCACACACGAGCCAAGAGCCGTGACCATGAAATTGTGAGAGCCCAAAAGAAATTGTCCAAAGGCCGTCCCAAGACACCTCCAAAATCATGTAGTGTGGTAACATGCCCTCAAGTGTAGTGTGAAGCCATATGTAATTGGGTCCTCAATCAAATGCTATTTCAATGAATTTCTATTCATGTGGGTCCTCGCACATGATAAATCAAAATAAACCAACGATTGTGAGCATTCAAAGTGCCATGAACTCTTTGTTTTGTGTTAGGCCTACCTCCAAGAGATGGTTTTTGAAAATAGTCCAAATGACCATGAAACATGATCCGTTCGATACCATATAGAAATCCATGTAGACTTTACATCCATCTCGCATTCACATAATCTGTCGGTCCCTCAAGCGTAGTGTGAAGCGAACTTGAACCGGCTCCGCCTTTTCCACCAATGACAGTGCTTGAAGTGTAATGGTCACGGGCTCTCAGTCTCATGTATGAAGTGGCCCTAATACCCCACTCACACATGGGCAAATGTCGAATATTTTGTCATTTTAAAATTTAGCCTTGCTTGTGTGAGAGCAGAGAAGCTTTCAAGACACGCAGCATTTGGGTAAAGTGTTATGGTAGAATGTCATGACTCATACACAAGAATGAGAAACCGGTATAATTGTCACCAATTGCAAGCCAAGATTTGTGATGAAGATGGTAACTTGGTCTTTCACATTTTTATGTTTTAAGAGTTGTTTTGGTAGTTTGTCGAACATTGGAGTGCACAAGGTGGTTCCTCAAGTGGCGGGAGGGTCCTTTAACGTTAGACAATTGCCATGTGCAAGTGGGTTGTAAACTAGGTGCATATATTTAGGTTTGTAGCCCACTTTGGAAATCTAAAACCAAGGACACAGTAGACACATAGGATACTATGTTACATGGTCTGCCTTCGAATAAAAAACCAAGTGGAGACATAGCATAACCCATGTGCACGAACGGCAAGTATATAGTTTAGTACACCATGACATAAATAATTGAATGGAGACTCCAACATAGATAAGGTTGTGGATACTATATAATTCAATCTCTTTTTTGTTCTCCACATGTGGGGAGCCTTCAAAGGATGTGAAGCAAGTGAATTGATCCACCTACACAATATAGCTCTTACAAATACGACACATGTGCACATTGAAATGAATCGTTATGTATTAACCGCTTGACCAAAAAGAACTACCATACCAACCACTTGACCAACTACTGCAAAAGCAACACCGAGGGAGCTAACCGAAAATCTCCCTCACTGCTGAAGAGCCGCTGCTGGAAGACAGAATCAAGTTGCGACCAAGATAATTCAAGAAACCGCTGCTGGAGTCAACCTAACTGTTCAAAACCATAGTTGGAGCTGCCACCTTGTAACAAAGTAGCAAGGAGCTGCTGGAGTACGAGAAGGAGAACGGGACGTGCAAAGCTGCTACATTTCAAGCCCGAAGATTTCTAGAAGAAGAAGTTGGTAAGTTTACACTTCAATTTGTTTTCTCATTATTTGCACATAGGCACACACATTGTCTTAGACACATCATAGCATTGATAGGTTTGTTAGGATAGTAAGCAAAATGAAGGTTGCATATGCAACCTACCTTGTTATCATTATGTGGCTAGTACTAGCCACACCATACTGGATATACTCTCATAGTGTCAACTCTCACACCACATGGGAATGCCTTACAAACTCTTGCTTTAAAAACACATATAAGAACGTCATAAATCCAAAGGTATGGTATAACAGCCTTAATGTTCATATCATAAATGAATGGTCCATTAGAAATAATGGATCCGTGGTAGTAACGGTAGATGCTTGTGCTTTTAGTTATACTTGCCTCAAATGCTTAGGAGATGTATGGAATGCTAGAGTTGTGACAAATCATAATCTACATAAGAGCACTTACAACCAATTTGTAAATACTAATATGAAGATTCATATGAATAGGAAAAGGTGTTATCATATGATGCATGCAAGTTGTACTCATACTAGTACTCATATGATATTAGAACATGCAAATCATTTCTTCTTTCACTCTCAATTCCTAGGAGGCCCACAACTTAATTTGTGGAAAGGAATTAGAGGAAAGAAAATAAGAAGTATACCTCATTCAAAACTAAAGTACAAAACGTTTGTTTGCTTTGCTTATATCAGAATGGCAACCATCACTCCAACCTCATCATCCCGTAAGTTGTTTGAAAATGAAAAAATAGATTCTACAAGTGGTAAACGTCCAGTGCTTGCTGTGGTATTGTCAAGTCAAAAAAAGGTTAAAGGAATAGCACCCATTGAGAGAACACGCCCCCCCTATTGGCTTGGTTTTCAAGCTATGAACACAATTGCAAAATTTGCCAACATGCCTCTCATTCAAACACCTTCTTTCACTGAGTTAGTCAAAAAATGTATGTGTGAGTCTGAAGCACATGAAATGGTGGAGTCATCTCCCTCCTTTCTGTTCGTTGCCCAAGAAGAGTGGCCTTCCATACGAACGGATGGTAAGGAGGGAATGCACTACAATCTCACCTAGATTCCTTCGGATGTGGAAGTGGGTGACCATGGATTTGCTTTGGACTATCACATATCTATCCATTTTAAAATTGAAAGAACATAATTGGATAGAGATATGATATTCAACTTAACAAAGGATAGACTAAAAACAATGAGGATAGAGGTCGGGGAAGTCCTAGGAGAGCCCATAGCTATCCTTTGTTTTCATGGGACCAAAAGATGGAGTGGAATTATTAAACTCCACCTTAAAAACCCTGAAATGGATGGATATGGCCTTCTATGTGGATTGAGACCTTTCATCCTCAAGCTTGGCCAATTTACACATGCTATAGGCAAAGTGTGTAAATCCTTTGATACCATTGCAATTGCATCCATGCTCTCCGTCAAAGTCACAACCCCGTCAATCAAGGGTAAAAAATGGTATGATTTGTTTGTAGAAATAGTTGAGGATGGATTTCGACGAGGCCTTGACTTTGAAATAACGAATGTGCAAAAATCGGCGGATGCAGAGTTTGCTTGGATTAAAGCACCCTCTCCAGAAGAAGCCAAAAGAATTAAAGCACTCAAACTTTCGTTTTTTAATGAAATAGTAGATGTAAACTTTGCAAGTAACGAAAAACTCTCAGAAGATGATAAAGCCCGAAAGAATGTACTCATTCTAATTGCCCGTAACCTCAATAAGGTAAAAACAACCATGCAAATCGAAGAAGGAATCCAAAAATGCATGGGACAACTAAATGTTCTCGGTTTTTACTTTAGACTTGAGAACGGGAAGCATACGGGCTCATGCAATGTCCAATGCCTCAACTTGTTTGTCTACAAGAAATTTGTTAAGAAAAATGAAAAAATATTTGGTAAATATGTTGAATTTACCCCCCATCCAGAAAGTCTAGACGGGATAAATGCACCTAGTAAAGAAGAGCTAGTTAGACTTGGATTTTCAGACGTGAACACCGCACTTGCAAACACCATCCAAGCTCTGGAGAATGGACCGCACCAAAACATCACCAACAAAGATCTCAACAAGATGGTAGAAGCAGCGGTAAAAAAAGGGACGGATGAAATACGAAAGGAAATGGTGAACCTTAAAGGTGAGATTGTGCAAGAGGCAAAGGTTTATGCCGACCATGTGCATAGCGGAGTCAAACAAGAATTCCAAGCTCCAAATACAACTCCTTCAAAGGCAAATGAAGATTACCTTGGATGCTATCGAAGCGGCTCATCCGGACATATCGGAAATTGAAAACAATATGGACTTGACAAACTAATTTTGACAAACATCCCGGTGGCGTACAATTATAAATTACTTATAGTATATTTATATACTAAAAACAAAAAATTATTAAATTATTAATATATACAAAAAATAAAACCCTACCTATAGTATTCATGAATACTATAACATAAAAAATTCACAAAGAAAACCCCCCCAACACCTCACAAAAACAAATCTATTTACTCACAATACAACAATATCCTATCCAATACAACAAAGTACACAATACGACCTCGGCCTACTGGCCTCGCCACAAAATAAAACTAACAAGATATATACACTACCACTCCCTCAACCCCATCATTAACACAATCACAAAGCCTACCCAACAACATACTAAACCTATACACTATCTCCCAAAAACTACACAAAAAACAATAATTGCCTTACCTAATCTATTTACAAAAAATATATATAAACTACTCACCTTAAATAAACCTCACCTCAACATCAAACACCATCCTAAACCCTATTTCAAACACCTATTAAACCCTCATTCAAAATACCAACCTCACCGAAAAGGTACAATGGCCTCGGCCTACCGGCCTCGCCACACAAATAATAACACATACCATTTCATAAATAACTGGAGACCTAACTCAATAACAAGCCAAAAATCTATAAAAAATACAAATTCACACTTCTCACCCAAACAAATGGAAAACATCATACCCGCTATACCTAACCTCTTTACCAAAACCAAGTTCACAATCATAATATATCTAAAACCAAACATGAAGAATAAAAAAATACTCCATTCCCACGGATACTACTTTATTAACAAACTAGAATTGCTAAAATGTGGGGACATAGAGCCCAACCCCGGACCAATGCCTAACATCCTACATACACACCCTATTACACACAAAAAAAGAGCCAACATCTACTTCATTCCAAACACTATAAAACTACAACCTGAATACCAACACATAGCAAACACATTTGACCCCATACTAAAAAACACACATCCACAATATCCTCAAGCAATAACCACCTACCCGCATCTACATCAATATATCCAAACACAAAGGCAATCACCACTAACCCATATGCTATATGCTCTAATCGTCACCATCCACCCCTCAATAGACACATGCAATAACATACTAGCCCAACCCCAAAATTATCAATTTAATAACATATGGACGAACACATTGATTATCAGACTGGCCAACCTCACCAACCCCCCCGAAAGGCATATATCAACACCTCACCCCTACACAATTTTTGTACAAAACAATCAAGATATAATATACCCAACAAATTCAATACACACACAGATATATGAATTTATCCACAACCAAGATACTACACCAACACCAATCACCCTTCAAAATAAATTTCCCTTCCTCCCAAATCAATTTATCACCGAAGCACTCCGATGTCTAGAAAGCATCAACGAATATTCACACCCACCCCCACCCCCAGCTACTCCCACACCAACCCCAAGAATTAACACCGACACCGAGCACGAAACAAACATAATAACATGGAATGCGTCATCACTCAACACATCATTACCAAACCTACAAACCCTAATAAACAATTCGCTAAACAACACATCAATCATACATATCTAAGAAACCAAACTAACTACAAATAAATCTACAAAATACATACAAACCTATTTCCGGAATTTAAACTCATTTTCAACAACACACATGCACTCACAAGATGCATACAAGAAAGAATGCCATATACCCCTGGAAGAGGAGGCTTATTCACACTTATCCACAAGAAATATGCATTCCCTGGAAATATCACCAAAATTCCCACGCCAGTAAATATATCCCCATACCTACAAATAATTAAAATAAACAACCATCCACTAATACCCTGGCTAATCATACACATGTACATGCCTACACACTTAAAAGACACATGCCTCATTCCACACCTTAAGAATGAAATCACTAACCAAATCACTATACACCCCAATCACATTATGTGGGGACTTTAACCGAGATATCGCACTTAGAGGCAGACAAAATAACAACATTAACACCCCTCCACAAGAAGAAGATTACCAATGGAAAATTTTCACCGAATCACTTTACCTAGAATATATCCCAACTAACACTAGCATCTCCAGACAAGGAGGCTATAATTACACATCAACAAGTCTAATAGATGGATTCTACATTCACTCACCAGACAACAACAAATTCATTTCTACCACAAACACAAACATGAATCTAAACTCAACCCACTATCCAGTTGTACTACATATTCCCCACAACACCCTTATAGCCAGATCCCCACCCCCACAAACACGTCACCAACTAGAATACTAAACCCAATACCACCAGAAAACATCGAAAAATTCAACATAACATTCTTCGAAAAAAACTCTGCACAAATAAAAGCCCTTACCACCCTACTTGAAAACCACCAACACTTAAGCCCGGATCAATGGGCGGAAGCCTGTACAACATTCGACCACATTGTATACAAAATTTCAAAAACAATTGAAGAAACATGTAAAGCAGACCCACTACCCAACCTTACGAACAGAACATCACAACAAGGTGGGTTTTTGTCACGCAAACTTGCGAAAAAATGCAAAAGACACCTCAACACATATCACCTCATCAGGAAAACCATATATATTGCACAACACGATCCACTCTGGCAAGCACACCCCATCCTCACCGATACACAAAACCACCAACACACAAACATCCCACACCCACATGTTACAACAGCACCTCATACTGAATGAATTGATGTCATAGCAACCATCGCAAAAAATGCAAATAAAGAAGCCAGGAAAATCCCCACAAAATACACCAAAGACTGCATTCTAAAGGCCGTATCAAAATACCGTCAAATGTATGAAAAAAGCCCAAAAAGATAAATTGAAAAGTCTTCAAGAACACTGAAACCTCACCCCTGGACTCCATCATTGATAGACAAAACAATATATTAACTAACCTAGAAGATATCGCAGCAGAAATATACACGCAACAATCCATCAGTAACCGCCCTACAGTTCCCACATGCCAATATCAAAATACACACCCACTACACTGCACATGTGGAGTCCGGCAATATCCATGGCATGACTTAGACGGATACATCATTGACAAACGAGGAGAACCCCAAACCCCCCTAAACACGTATTTTGACCAAGAAATATACGACTTTTGCCTTAAAAACCTAAGTAATAACAAAGCTCCAGGCCCAGACAAAATACCCAATTCAATTCTAAAAAACATGCCTCCACGCTTCCATAAATTATTCTTCCTATTTTTTAAACATTGTTATAAATAAAAACAAATCCCTGCATCATGAAGAACCAGTCTAACAGTTTTACTATACAAAAAAGGTAACCCATTACAACTAATAAACCATAGACATATTGCACTAGCTAACACCATATATAAATTCTACACGAGTACATTAACTTCTATCCTATCAGCGTATGGAGAAAAATACCAAATATTACACGATGGTCAAGAAGGGTTCAGAGCAGAGAGAAGCACTTCTAGACAAATCCAATTATTAATCGCAGCACTTGAAGACGCAAGACTCACGAACCAAGATATATATATCCTTTACATTGACTTCAAAAACGCCTTCGGCTCCATTGATCACGCCAGACTTTTAGCCATAATGAAAGATCTGGGATATCCCACTGACTCCATAAATCTCATAGGAAACATATATTCACAATCCTCAATAATATTCACTGGTAAAACCTTACCAATTCCCATTCAAAGAGGTACAATACAAGGAGATACCCATAGCCCATATCTATTTATCACATTCCTTGAACCCCTCCTCAGATGGCTACAACAAGAGAATAATGGATACACTTTTGGTACATCTAAAATTAAAATTTCATCAGCAGCATATGCAGATGACCTAGCAGCAATTGCCAATAAACTAGAGACACTACAAACACAACTCAACAAACTAGACAAATTCTGCGAATGGGCAGGAATGGATCTTGGAATACCCAAGTACGCAATAACTGGGTGCCCAAACAAATCCAAACTTCACCCCACAACCTTTAAAGCCCTAATCCAATCTACCAATATCAACTACAGAAACCAACCTATACCAGTCTTAAACCAACATGAACCATACACGTATCTAGAAATAAATCTTGCACCATCACTCAAATGGAAAACGCAAATAAATACCACTACAGCTAAAGTAATAAAACAGTGTGAAGCCCTTGTAACATGCCCAGCTACTATGAAACAAAAAATAAACATGGCAAATACAGTCATACGTGCTGTAATAGCATATAGCTTCTACGCAGTGCCATACTCCATACCAGCTATCAAAAAACTCGATAAAAAAATTATAGCACTTCACAAAACGGTATGCGGAATACCCAAATGCACATCTAACATCGCTACACAACTCCCACACAACCTATTCGGAATCGAAGCATTCTCACTACAAAATGCCTATTTAAGATGCATTGGAGAACAACTACAAAACGCCCTCAATGATAAAGGTAGAATTGGGAAAATATATGTTGGTCTACTACAATTCATACTCGCCAAATACGGGGGCTCTAAGGAAACCACCCGCATTAAATATCTCCACTGTGTTAGATCACCCATCACTAGAACATTATTCTTGCTCAAACATAAAGCCGGAGTCCACCTAAAAAGTACAATAAACAATTTCCTACTAACCCCATCCCCACTTGAAACTGCATGGATGCAGGAAGCACAAATGCTTCATGGACTAAATTCCAACACCTCACTTAAATTACTCCACAAACTACTTGTACATAATATAATCACACTATACCAAATTACAATGTCTAATGGTACCACTCTAATGAACCCGGACGAATTTAAAATCTACCACTCTACTCCTTCTAAACTTATCAAAAGCGCACTTAACATAGCTAATCAATTATTTTGCCACCCCCCTTGTAATCAATGCGCCCTACCATGCCAACAACACCATCCACCAAGATCCCTAAAAAATAAATATATAATAAGACACTACAATATCCTACCACACCCACCAACCGCCCCCGTACACCCCCCTAACATCCCCATCCCCCCTCTACCCCCTCCTCCCAACAACATGCTTAAAGACCCCCGACAATTCCCTATACACAAAATAATCGATCATAAACAAAAACAATCCAATGACCATAACGGAATAAAAAGAACAGTCACGTCGTACTTATGTCAATGGACTACAACAAATAACAATACATATAACAAATGGCGAACTCAAAGGGACCTATACCCCTACTGTGAAGCCAATACATGTAATCACAACACAGACCTACTTATCCATTACTACAAAGAAAGACAACACAAACATTTTTCAAACATAATTAATGCCTACTTCTCCACAGAACAACATAGTGATACAAGATACGTCACACCAACCACAATAATTCCACTAGCACATATCTCTATTAATGAATGCAACCCAGAAAACGACATCGAAACAAACTCTGATACCATCCAAACACAATGCGATGTCGCTCACATATACGAAGACAATGGCCGACACCTCATTACCATCCCGAAAGCTAGACTAAAATGGCTATGGAAACAATACCAATTGGCAAAAAACAATACCAATTGGCAAAAAACAATACAAACGGTCTAGAACCATCTACCCAATCGTTTGAAACTGAAATTGTTTGGTTATACCAAAGATACAAATACCGTATCCCAAAAAATGACCCACTCAAACGAGCCCAATATACAATACCAACCCAAATATTAGATCTCCTGATTACAACATTCAATATTAACCACTCATATTTTTCATCCCCAGTTACATGCCCCACACAATTCACCCAATTCTACTCACCATTCTCGCGAGACATAATATTTGGATTCCTAGGTAAAGCGTTTGACCATAAATGGCAAGGAATCGGTTACGCACACCCTCATAATACAACAGACCTACAACAAGCTATTCACTGGGCGCGCATAGCGGCCCAAAATGATCCATATACAATCACTATACTTATATCTCCGGATACTAACTGGTACCAAAACTCCAACCCACACACAGGCCCATTCCCAGACACACACGTCATTGCCCATTTCGCCGCTGATACGATCACGTATGAGGAACCCACAATACCCCCCGAGCTCAATATCACAAGAAAAGAACCATCTACCATGCAAATATTTTGTATCCATCACCAAAACAATAACATAGGCACCTACGAACAAATGAAATTAATAAACGACACAGCAAATAACCTCCAAATACTACAAAGTCACACACAAACTGCACCACCCACCCCTCCAAACATCACCGTTAACCCTAGTAAAAAATGGGCCAAATCAAACTACCCAAATACAATCCCACACAATAATACCCCTACCCCACAACTTCCAAACTACCACACTAATCTACCGCTAAAATTCCACCCCTAGTTCAGCTACTACATGGATGGTTCCTTTATAAAACCCAAAGAAATTGCCCCTGGGGTATGGAGAAGAGAAAGAGCTGGATACGGTATCTATAGCCCCAAAGGCTTAAATATCGCCAAAAGACTCCATGGGCATCAAAACATACTACGCGCAGAAATGATGGCTATACACAAAACACTAAGAATCATCAACACAAAATTCCCTAATGAACCCGCATTCATATTCACGGACAGTCTAAACGTATTATACCTACTCAACACACAAATTAAACACCCCACTCTCCATAATAGTCACCCCGACCAAACCACACTCAACTCCATGGTAAAAATCCTCCAAGATCGTACACAGCCAATCACACTATACAAAGTCAGAGCACATGTCAACATTGACGGTAATGAAAAAGCGGATAAACTAGCAAAAGACGGGTTAGAATTAGAACACAGAATTGCCATCCACCCATACGAACATGCCCACGCCACCCCGTACTATTACCAAAAGGACGTCTGGGCCTTGATGGCAGAAGTCCCAGACAAAGGCCCAGTAAGATTCTTAGAAAAAAAAATTAAAAAATATGATAAGGAAACCAATATAGCAATCATGGCCACACAAACCCCCAACACGTGTAAATGGACAGAAAATATAGACATTGACAAAGAACTGTCCAACGAATTCTGGACAAATCCCTTAATCACAGACAAACAAAAATCCTGCCTTATTAAATTCCGCACAAGAACATACATGGGTAATGCTAGAAAACAAATGTTCTTCGGTCACCAGAGGTACCCCTCTATCACATGCCCTATATGCAATTCAAACGATCCAGACACTTGGCTACATGTTCTACTGAAATGCAACCAACAACATATACACTCACTACGAATTAAAAGACATAACAAAGCAGTCGGAGAAATTAGGAAGCTTCTAATCTCGTCCGAAAAATCCCGATGTTTTACTCTCATGAATGCCGGTACCTTCAATAATAACCCCCAAGAAAATACAGTCCCCAATTGGCTACTCCCCTGCACATGTAACACACAAAGATGTCATTGCAACGCAAGATTTCGACCTAATATACTCTGCGTTAAAGGATTACCATATCAAAATAAACCTCCCATTAACATTGACCCTAACCTCACCATACAATTTATTGAATTCACATATTGTAACGACAGATTCTCCCCGGAAACAATAGAAGCAAAAAACAACAAATACAAACCTTTGATTGATAGTATCGCTTCCAGAGGATGGAAATTCGAACCACTTATTGTCATCACAGCTGGGGCCCAAGCTACGGCCCACATCCCATCTATGAAAATACTAGAAGAAAATCTCAAAATACCCCTGGTTACCATCAAAAATACCTTTAAAAACATTAATACCATTGCAATACAATATGCCATGTCCATCCTCCTCCATAAGAGGAGAATTGAAAACCACCAACCGCTCCCCCAAAACTTAGACCCTCCATAAAACCCAAAAAACTTATATAATATTTAGTATCTATTTACAGCTCAGAATAAGGGATTGGTGCCGGTTGGTTGGTACAAATTTCCTGCCTTTTACCCACTTGCAGCACCAAGTCACGCGTTACATTTTAGACGATCATACGGACTCGACTGAAATCGAACCCGGAACGTCTTAACTCAAACATCCTCCCACAACCAACCGAGGAATCATGACTTGGCGTTCACTCTCATAACAAAAACACTAATTATACCTAAAAGGCATGCACCGCCGTCGGCCATGATCGGCCCACGTTATTTGTTTCTCGGTTACTATAGTGTCCATCCTCGAAAGAGGAGAGTAGTTTTGTCCCAGCTTCCCCATGTCCTGTGGGCATCGGGTTGTTGGCATTACGAACGGACACTCCATTCACGCCGGCCCTAAAAAGGGACCGGAGTTTCTATCTATCTATCTAGGTTGTGGATACTATATAATTGAATCTTTTGTTTGTTCTCCACATGTGGAAGCCTTCAAAGGATGTGAAGCAAGTGAATTGATCCACCTACACAATATAGCTCTTACAATTACGACACATGTGCACATTGAAATGAATCGTTATGTATTTACCGCTCGTAAGTCTTCTTGCTACTCTTGGGAGGTTTATTTGCTAACAAAGGACAAGGATTGAGAGTTGCATGAGATTGTATTAGGTAGATGGTAGAGATGCCGTCGATATCAAAATTGAGTGAGATGATGCCTAATTTTATTTATGAAGTTGATGACTACTCTATATAAAAGGTCCAATCATACAAATGTGTCAATCGACTTTGTGTCAACAATTTTGCTTCGTGAATGTTTCGTAAAGCAAGGTTGCAAATCTCATTTTATAACTCATCTTGAAAATACAAAAGACATAGGGATAATATGGGTTATGGGTCAGTTCATTGATATCAAATTATGCTAAATGATATGTACCCCCCTACTGTGAGTGGGCTTAGGGGACCCATTATTAGAATCAAAACGCATTCACCTCTCTTATTCCATCAAGAAAGAAGAAGAATCACAACATTGCCATGGACTCCACTACATATTGCATTTATTGCCACTAATTCTATGTGTTTTGCTTATTACCAATTGTAAACAACCCATGGAGTGTCCACCAACACTAAAAGTAAACCTAGCATTATTTGTTATTCCTTGTTAAAAAAGTTGGGCATTCTATATTTATGATATTGCAACTATTTTTACTTCCTAAGTGAACTTTCACTCATATTTCAATCATCCATGATAATGTTTCAATGCTTGCATGTTAGGATGCTAAATAAACGTTGCTTCAATAATTGGCAATGATTTCATCCATGACCAAACTTGTAAGCTTATCTGGTGACTTTAAACACAACATTTAGTGTAGTAAAACAAAGCATATAGAAATAGCAATACTAAAACAAAAATTAGGGTCTCATCCCAAAGTATGTAGAATTATCTACAAACATCATGTGAAGAAACACGTGAAGGTATGTGAGTCTTAATGCGTAGTCACTCCTCTTAAAGGGACACTAATATTTAAGTGGTATATGGATATATACCAAAAATGACATATGTCATGATGGAGTGTGTGCTTGACACATAGACATTGTTTTAAATTCATCGATTAACACATTTGGATAGACCTATATGATCAATAAAAGAGAGTGAGATTCTTCACTATGACATTTCAGATTTGGTTGTAGAATTTGAAACGACAATCTTTATGATTCACAATTGCTAACATGACAAGACACTTCTTAGTCTAAATCAACCATTGACTTTTTGTGTGGAATGGGAAGTGCCCACAATAAGACCATATAGTTCATGTTCATATACTTCTAATACGTTCATGCTATTATGTACTTGTTCTTTATATTAGATGATATGAAATATTTGTCAAACTCTTTCCGAGTTACTTCGCATGTCAAGAAGAATAGATAATCTTGCAAAACAACAATCTCTCATTAGTATCTATGAGAACCCGAAACGGACTTTAAAAATGTGTTGGGGTTATTCAATGATAAGTTAAAACAAGGAGGAGCCACGATCGCATACAAGTTGGGCAATGCTTTAAACTCTCAATTACAGCCAATATCATCTCCTAGTGATGTGGCAAAAAGCATGCCCCACCTCGTCACAAACACTTATCTTAGGGTTGGTTTGCACTATGGACCATGGCATTGTAAGAGCGTTGATTGGTTGCTGAACTCGTCCCAACACCACTTCGGTTTACAGTTAGGAAAGAATGGCAGAGGGACCATGGAGATCGAGGTCCCCAAAATACAATTTCCAAGGTCTAATAAATGCATTGACATGCTCCAATGGGTCTTGCGATGAGAGAGGTAAGAGAGATGGTTTGGTAGGAAAAGGCAAGGGCCCAAGGTAGAGAAATGTCATTTTAATATATATTTAATGAAACCTTTTTGGGGGCATGTATACAACTCTTCCCACTAGGCAAGGCTCACACTTTTTAGCATCTATATGATGTAATGAATCTTGAAAAGCAAGTCCGCCCTCTATGTGCCTAGATCATATCATAGGCCATGAGACATATCATTTCTTCCATGCCCTACCCCTTGAACTTGCTCCCACATGTTTCATCAAATAATGTGGGACATCTAGAACTCAAGATGTTGAGTGGAAATTTGTTTTTCTGTTCTACCAGTTGAAATGTTTGAGATTTGGGGACTTGTAATATACCGTTGGAAAGGTCCTAAAAGTACCTTTTTGACGGTACATTACACGCTCTAGAACTTTTAAAAATTACAGTTGCAAAACCAAAAAGAAAAAACTGTAGTCGGGTGCAAGCACAGTAAAGTGGATAGCTCCCGATCCCTACCCAGTGTTCAGTGAAAGTGATTCAAAACTATACACTATCTTTGAATTTTGTGAAGAAAAAAATCATAGACATTTTAAAAACATACTAACCTACAAAGCCAAACAAATTCTGATGACAAAAGAAATTCCAAGGAAAGTCTACATATATTAGAAGACAATGCAAGTGGTGTGCAAGTAAGTGATATTGAACAAGTGATTGTCTAAAATTTGTTTAAAGTATGATAAAACTCCATTAAATTGATGGCTTTCTACAAAGTTTTGTGATGATGCCCTCAAGTAGATAATGAATTCAAGGAATATCAAAGAAAATTCCAATATCAAAATAGTTAAGGTCGTGAAATCTATGTCCAAAACCAGACTCAACCATTTGCTTTTGAGCATCACTTTTAATGATAAATATTGAAGATCTCAACTTGATTTTCTACATTTGAGTATTCTAAACAACAACAAAAGTCATCATGAAAAGAAATCCAAATTAGACAACGTTTTTCTACTACTTTTAAGCCTTTGACCAAAAATATTATGGTTCTAGTATACCGGAACACTTTTTGGGTCCACTTTACCATGCTTGCACCCAGTCATCTAGCGACTATAGATCAGGATGATCAAAAGAATTGCAATGGGAAAACAATTGTGGTTTTTTATCACATAGTTTACTACTACACTAAACATGAAGTTTTGCGTTTTATACACAAAATAAGAATGCATACACTAAATATGAATAACCCTATGAAAGCAAGTAACATTAAATGCAAACTCAACACTAAATATCAACTATGGTAATATGTGGAAGTTACATGTTTAAATTTAGTGTTAGTAAGCATATGAAAAGAAAAGAAAAGAAATCGTAAAAGGAGATTTCCAACATATCTTCTAGCAAATCTTCTACCACTAATTATCAAAGAATTGAAAATTAGTGTTGAGCAAGATGTGGTGGTAACAACATTAAATTTAAACGAACACTTAATATCTTATTTAATAGTGACAACACAAGGTACATGTCACATGTAAATTACATGTCACATGTACAAATTAAATCGCTTGCTTTTTGTAAAAAACGTTGTGAAAAAATTTGCAAGCCACATCTTTGACACATTTAACAAGAAGTGAAGCCCAAGAGAAGACAAGAGAATGGTCAAACTTGAATTTATACCAACACTGCCCTTTTTGGGCATGTATTAATAAACACCAGCACATTCATTTTTTGGTGCATGGTCATTCTTCTTGTCCACATTTGGTTTACACCTACTGAGGGGCCCAAGGCTTTCAAAATTAGTTTTTCAAGAAGTTGGACCATGGAAGTCAAACCATGAACTCGGACCAATGACAAAGGCCCTCTTTCATGGTCCGACTTCATGGTCCATAGTGTAAACCAACCCTTAGATATATTAACATCCCACAAATTCTCCATTGACTAGAGTAGAGTAAAGTAGAGTAGAGTAACATGTGTTTCAGCTTAATCAAAATTGAGTCCCACCTTGATCGAAATGCATGTACCATGTAGATTGTTGATGGGAACCAGACCACGAATAGGCGCATCTAATATTAATACAATAATAATGTCGTGCACCACTCCATGAGGAGTGCCCAAAACACCATGGGCACAAGGGGGACCCCAAAGTGACACCCGTGACTTGTTGCGCCGTTGGTGAGAGGGCCCAAGTGATCATAGTGTGGGAGAGGACCCCGGGCGTTGGGAACGCCTCCCACCCACAAAGACTAGGAAGCACAAGGGTAGGGCCATCAGCTATGCGTAGCTTATGGCGTGTAGATTCTAGAATGCTCAAGAACATCTCAATCGGAGGTGTGAGCTAGGAGTTATGGCAATTTGAGTGTGGCGCTGTCTCGGGACAACGCCCTGGTACAACAGTGGCCTGGAAGTGGCTCCCGAGACTGCCAAGGTTTGAATAGGTATAGCTTCCTCAATACTTGCCCAAATGGGGCAAGTGAGGAGTCCATCGGAATCTACGTGAAGCGCAGATGAAGATGAAGTGGTTGCTTGTTAGCATCAGAGATCACAAAAGGAAGTTATGATGTTCTGAAGCTTCTAAGGGCTTCTAGGCCCAGCGGCTAAGGGAAAATGTCTACTTGGCCCCAACTCTTGGTACAGAGACAGAAGGTTTCTTGACGGTGGGGTAGGGGCCCCGCCGAAAGTCCTAGAGGCTTATATGGGTGAGGTGAAGTGGTCTCACCCACCCGAGGCCGAACGGCACGGCCTCCATGGGCATTGGCCCAATGTGAGGACATAGGTGCCTAGTATGCTTCGGGTTGTTATAGTGTTGCTCCGGCAACGCGATGATCAACATAAGATTGGACTTCCATGGATGGAAGTCCACATCTAAGAAATGGTTACCGATTAAGGGGTGAGTCCCAAAAGCAAAGTACGAGGGTTGGTTCCCCTCCTATGAACTATAAGGTCCGGGGTAGGAGGAGCTAACCATTGGCATGGCAGAATGCGAAGGCTTAGCGCTCATAACCTTTGCTAGAAATGAAAATTGGCAAGATTGTTAAGGGGGCTAGCAAGGGTTGCGACCAATAGTGCCATGACACATGTCCCTAGTTGCCAGTGCTAAACCTCCTTACGGAATGAGCGGTTATGGCAAACTCTAGACATTGGTAATATGTTCGGGCCAACTTATGACTTAGAAAATTCATAGTGATCTCAATTTAAAGAATAAAATTACCAACAAAAAATTTCAATCCGCATGAATATTATATTTCCACACGGGAAATATTTACGTTGCCTTATACCTCTCTAGATCCGGCACATAATTTCTTCAATGATCAATTATGAGCGCCTCTACTATAGTGCGGTTTACGATTTGGAGTTACATAGTGTTATAACTTTTCATCAACATTTTTTTTTAAACCAAGTAAGTTACATCATGTTCTTTGATGTGCATCATCCGTTAATCTGATAAGTATAGTTCTTGAATTAATTGGGCTATATTCGTATGGATTAGGATTATTTAGACTTAATTACATTTAATCAAACTTAATTACTTTGAGTGTGTATGATTACTTTGTGAAAGAGGAAAGTATTAACTAAAATGTTATAAAATGAACACACTACAAATAAATCACTCATTTTAGTCCCATTTTAGAATGACAAAGACCCTTTGACCGGTAAGTCACAAAATTTATAACCTCAATGCTAATGAGGATTTTGTAATGTTTTTGACTTCCAAATTAATTACATGCTTTATTGACGGTTCCATTTCGAAAAGGAAATCCCAATCAATCATTTACTTACTCAATGGAAGTGAACATATATATTAGATTTTGAACCTTAAAAATGAAGTGCACTCAATATGGGTTATATGGACAAGCGTCCTTCAAGAATGCCAGGGTCAGGCCACGGTCCAGAGGTCGAGGCTTTGGCTTTTTCGGTGCCGCCCCCGCCCGTTGTCCTAATGCGTCGGAGATATTTAGAAAGACCCCGGAATTGGGAGGCCCGATGCCCTTTACGACCACGTTTGCTAGCTTGTCTCGAGGTTGACAGATAGCCGTAGGATGTAGATACGATGGACGGCTGAGATACTCCCACCCCTCTCGTTAGTGAGGCCATTAGTGAAGGCTCCGTGCTCTTAAGCTGACGGCCTGCAAGGTTTCCATAGCCGACCCTCAGATAGCTGCAGTGCATTTGTTTCCATTGCACTCGTGGTATTGCGTTCGTGCCGGTGTTGGCGGAGTTGTTCACTATAAGTCGGGGGTGGAGATGATGTTGGGCATGATGGCGTGAAGAAGGATGGCTGGCATAATAATCTAGGGTTTCAGTATATACCACATTGGCAAGAGCTTGTTGGAAATCGATCAAGTGTGACTTTTGTTTCTCAACATTCACAAACGATCTGGCATCGAAGAGTTGTAACCGGATGAGTACTCTCTCGTTCGAGTGAGGTAGATCGTTGTTTCTACATCGTCCGAACCAAGAGTGCATGGGCGAAGGCAATCACAAGGCAGCAGAAAGATGAGTGGCACTAACACGTGAGGCATTGACGGATGCTACTGCCGGCAGAATATGGACAAGGTCCAAAGGGAAGAACCCACTCTCAGTTCGAAGTGAAGTAACGTCGGTGGGGTAGAAATGAAGGTGGGTTTGGAATGGCCGCGCAGGTTGCGTTGGTGTGCGCGGTTGGATCCTCTGATTTTCTCGGTCATAGTCGTCAGTTTGTGGTCCGTTGTGTCGCGCACCTCTCCATGAGGAGTGCCCGAAACACCATGGGCACAAGGGGGACCCCGGAGTGACACCCGGGACTTGTGGCGCCGTTGGTGAGAGGGCCCAAGTGATCCTAGTGTGGGTGAGGGCCCCGGGCGTTGGGAACGCCTCCCACCCACGAAGACTAGGAGACACAAGGGTAAGGCCATGAGTTATGCGTAGCTCATGGCGTGGTGATTCTAGAAAGCTCAAGAACACCTCAATCAGAGGTGTGAGCTAGGAGTTATGGCCATTTGAGTGGGGCGCTGTCCCGGGACAGCGCCCTGGTACAGCAGTGCCTGGTAGTGATTCCCGAGACTGCCAAGGTTCAAACAGGCATACCTTCCTCAAGACTTGCTCAAATTGGGCAAGTGAGGAGTCCATCGGCATCTACGTGAAGCGTAGATGAGGATGGAGTGGTTGGTTGTTATGATCAGACATCATACAAGGAAGTTATGATGGTCTGAAGCTGCTAGGGGGTTCTAGGCCCAGCAGCTAAAGGAAAATGTCCACTTGGCCCCAACTCTTGGTAGAGAGACAAGAGGTTGGTTGACGGTGGGGTAGGGGCCCTGCGTGAAGTCCTAGAGGCTTATATGGGTGAGGTGGTGTGGCCTCACCCACCCGAGGCCGAACGGCAAGGCCTCCATGGGCATTGGCCCATTGTGAGGCCATAGTTGCCTAGTATGGTTCGGGTTGTTGTAGTGTTGCTCCGGCAATGCGATGATCAACATGGGATTGGACTTCCATGGATGGAAGTCCACATCTAGGAATGGGTTACCGATTAAGGGGTGAGTCCCGAAAGCAAAGTAGGAGGGTTGGTTCCCTCCTATGAACTATAAGGTCCGGGGTAGGAGGAGCTAATCATTAGCATGGCGGAATGCGAATGGTTAGCGCTCGTAACCTTTGCTAGAAACGAAAATTGGCAAGATTGTTAAGGGACCTAGCAAGGGTTGCGACACGTTGTGTATGCTACTCAAACGTCGGGGATAGGCGAGTATGATCAACAGCTAAGACAAGGGAGTTGGTGACAACTGTTTGGGGTGGTGCTGTCACCCTCTTTGTGATCTCCTTTGATTACTGGAGGACACTGAAGACAATAGTGTATGCTGATGATGATTCTAGGCGGAAATTCGGTGAAGTTGTGCTAAGGTTCTCAATGGCAATTCTGTACATTATAAATCCGGTTTTCATGCTTCTTCTGATCGTTGAGAGTGCGGCGTGGAGATATCACATTTGGCGGAGAACGCCTGGGTGTGCAGTTTTGTCCTTGTTGTCACCATGGACGAAAGATTCTGCAAAGATCGTATGCGGTTGTGATGTTGTCATCGCTGTGCCTAAGGTGATTTCTATTCCGCAGAGCTTTATTGGTTCGGACTTGCCGAGCCTTTCAGAAGCAGTGGTGATTGGTCGTGGACTAGAAGAATCACGGGAGACCAAAAACATTACCCTTAATTACAAGGGAGTAGAAGTTTTGTTGCAAATGGGTGTTCTTCCTCCATACAATCACCTCAAGGTCTTGCAAGGACGTTCTGGGTGGGCCTCAATTATATCCTCAGTGCAAAGTGTGGGATATATATATGGTGTTGTGCTTCGGACTGTACAAGGACTCCCGGTGAGTCCAATTGAAGTTGTTGCGTTAACGTTGAGCATACAAATCTTGATAAGGGCTCTCCTACACAATATTGTAAGTTTAAGTTATATGCCCCTTCATGTTTATTTGACAGATCACCAAGCACAAACTTTTGTAGATACGTGCAGAGAATACACTGCAGATGGAGTTCTAAGATTTGGTTTGCGGGCCCATGCGTGGTTATAGTCTTGTTGATTTCAAGTGTGGCGATTTATTACGTCATACATGTGTGGCAAACCACAAGGATAATCATGGTTGTCCCAATAATGCTAACACTTGTTGGATTATATTTACAACTAATCTTAATGATGGCATATATATATATATGGGTCGGCATACAATTATCCCAATAATTGGAATTTCATGTACAATCATGTGCACCATGGTAAATGTAACATCGTACATTCTTGCATTAGTTGTTACAATTAAATATTGGAAGGTTGATAGGTTGAATGCGAAATCTTCTAGCATGCTAGCTCAAATATTTCCATACATTGGTCAATAAAAATATTTGCAATATGATTTGCAAATGTAGTGTGTTTTTATTGGAATAAATTTCATTTCCATTTGTACTAGGTTGGTCACTATAATAATCTCTCTATTTAGAAAAACAAAACAAAAAAAATTCTAAGGGAATGATCGTTGTCAAATGTATGTACATCAAATAAGAATTTGATGGTCATTCCAAGTTGGGTTTGATGGTGAATCTTGTCAAAATGTTATTCTACATTCTCACAATATATTGTAATAGGTGGACCCACCACATGGTGTCATTGAGCCCATTTTTGGTAGCATGTTCTTTGCACATACAATCTCACCTCGATATATAACCACACCTCAGTTATTTGACATATTTCCCGTCAACCAAACTCTCTGGAGTTAATTTATCCCCATATTACGATTACGATGCTTGTAATATGACATGTTTTAGGCCAATTTGTCATGTTATACATGTAACTAATGTGTACACGTGGTGTACCCACACTAAGATAATGCTATGGGATTGAGGAGTTGTTCCGAGTACGACATTGGTTTGTTGGTGGGTTAACTTAACTTAACTCAAGTTATTGGTTTAATCTCGGTTCCAAAACATACGTTGCACTTTTGGGTGGAGGTTAAAGAATTTGAGGATTGTAATAGTTGAGACGAATCTCTGGATCCAGGATGTTGCGAGCATTGTAATTTAGTGAATCAATATGAGGTGAGAGGCATGCAAGTTGTTCATGAGTGTTGTTGCCACCCTTGCCCTCCTCATGAAGTAGAAAACAAATAATGTATTATTTTAGGTTGAACGTTACGCTAGTGGTGCAACCAACATATTTGAAACTGACAACTTTCAAACGAGGTTTCTTGGAGATCCAAGGAAGGGCCATATCATACAACAAAGTTGTTCCATGGATGGCACATGAGAGCTTTTAATAATGCATCGCCTTTGAAGGTCATGTTTAACTTGGCATAACCCACATTTGAATCTTTTGAATCATGGAATCCTTTGAACCTTTGAATCTTGGAAGTGAAGAATATGTGTAGTTGATACACAACCTATCAAAGAATATGTGCAATTGGGGGGGGGGGGGAGTATTGTTGATGCAAAATACAACATGGTGTAGTTGATGAATTTGGGATGAGGTAGAGAAACCCTTTGGATTTTTATTTGAAGGAACAACCAATGAACGTGACTGATGTGGATGACCAACCAACACCAACAGTCTATCCTACTCAAGCTCATGAGTGCGCCCAATTAGTATCAAGTTTTGCAATGGGCCATTCTTTGAAAATAACAATTGGAGATGTGATGAATATGTCAAATTTTACGGATAAATTGAATAGGACGTCAAATTCCAACATCAAAAAGCATTATGGGATGACTATAGACTTTTACTTTTGTAGTGTGTGGTATGGTGAAGGCATCATCATGGGACTACAATACTTTTAACTCCATATTGTGTGATGTTGGAAGCATATTTCTTTAATAGAAAAGTTTGTTCAAACTTATGTATCTTCATTGTGTATACCAACTAACATCTTAAATTGAAATAGGCCATTTTCTTGAGAAAACTTGATAGTACAACATTTGAGATTAAAATGTCATAATGTTGAGAATACAACATATGGAAGATATGATACTTTCTTGCACGACCAAACATGTCATCTCAAAGAAGCAGAAGAAAAGTCAACCTTGTCAAAGAATTACTCCCTTTTACCCTAAGAAATCGAAGTATCTTTATCGACCTTATAGTCTTCCCTCTACCCCATTAAGTTACCGATTATTCTATGACGGTTAGATTACTACATTCTATTGGTCACGTGACTAGTATATCCACCACTATTGAAACTGCCAATATCTATCTTTGGAAGCTCATCGGTTAGGGTCCCTATACCAGCTTGCCACCAGTCTAACTATACCATCAATATTGTCAGGGACTTCCTTATACACTATGGTTACCAGTTGGCTTGCTCTTTCCTCTCCTATTAAGTCTTTCGGTTACCCATTACCCATGAGAATACCTAACTAGCTATTCCCAATTTTGAGTATTGGTAGCCCTTTTCCTACTGTTGGTAATACCATCCCTATTACCAAAAGATAGTTTCCACATTGACCACCTATCACCTAGGAATCCCAATTGCCCAAATGTGTCGATACTCTTGTGTTAGGATTTGGTGCTACCGCCTACCATTAACATATAAACATGCTACGTACTCTCTACCCCCGTTTGTATCCCAAACCTCTATTCTTGTGGACACACACTTTGTTAGCAATATTGATACTGTAGCTAGCTTAAGATCCATGATAGGGCCAACTCCACACAATTATCAACACACTACCTCCAACCATGCACCAAGTATGGAAGATGTTGTATGCAAAACAACCAATTCCCCACCAAAACTTCCATTGAGTTAAAGGATACCTCTATTGAGCAAGGTTCAAGAGAATATACGAGTCAGTGTCTGAAGAGGATTTTGGGCATAAATAGTCAAAGTCCTAGTGTTTCCAAGTCCAAATGGTGACATGTTGCAATGTGTGAGTTTCCTTCATCAATTTGAGATATATTCTATAGATGCCTCTAAAATGATCGTATGTTACGTGGATGAAAAGTGTTATTATCGTTAAAAAGCTACAGCAATGTATAACTCCTAATACTAACCCACACTAATAGGACAATTTAGTGTAGTAGGAGAACCGTTGGATTAAAATACTAACACCACTCCCAATCTTTGCAAACGTCCTCCATGGGCATCTTAAAATTGGACTATCTTAGCATATGGGCCTACCGTGCCCAACATCAACCTATGGTGTGGATCAGTGCCCGGGAAGTTTTTGGGCATGTCTTAGGGTCACTTCACACACGAGTACTGAGAGCCCATGTCCATTACACTTCAAGCACTCTTATTGGTGGAAAAGGCACAGCCGGTCCAAGTTTGCTTCACACAATGCTTGAGGGACCAAATGAGTATATATGTGAATGCAAGATGGATGTCAAGTCTACACGGATTCCTACATGGCATCAAATGGATCATGTTTCATGGTCACTTGGACTATTTTCAAAAACCACCTCTTGGAGGTAAGACAATGGCACTCCGAACGCTCACAAACGTCGATTTGTTTGATTTTATCATGTGTGAGGACCCGCATGAATAGAATTTCATTGGAATAGCATTTGGTTGAGGGCATGGTTGCATATGACTTCACACTGCACTTGAGGGTCCGTGACCACACTATATGATTTCGGAGGTGACTTGGGACGGTCTTTCCACACTTTCTTTTGGGCTCTCACAATTTCATGGTCACGGCATTTGGCTCGTGTGTGAAGTGGACATACCGCTACTAACATAGTGTCTACTCCCTGAAAAGGGTGAAGTAGTATTACATCCAACGCCACTACCCTGGGGTATGGCCAAGGATGTCCTACGAACATACACTCTATTCACTCCAGCCCCTCCTTTTGGGGTTGGAGTTCTTCTTCTTCTATTGATTTAGATATTGGAGCTCTTGAAATGCAATGTAAGATTACGACTTATAAAAGCAAGATAAAAATTTAAAAATTAACACACTCCAACATACTAATTGGTTCAAATAATATAGATCACAAATTAAATGTGAAAGTTAATGTAGATATCATTATTCTGGGTTAATATGAAGAAATTGTCCACGGCATCATTTCAAGTATATCATGCATGCATATTTTGTTGCGAGCTTATGTGAGGGTGTTGACTCCATTCAATGGTTGCCACTCCAATGTAAACTTTCCATGGACATAAAACGTGTTCATTTTGGTGAAAGTGGTATTTTGTGATGCTCATGCAAGAACGACATGTGTGCTCACATCAATTGTTTAATTTAATGTGTTCACACTCTTTGATTTTTAAGGAATTATTTGCATATACATAGTTAGAAATATGGGATGATTTATATACTTCAAATGCAACGCAACCAGCCTATTATGGTTTGCAAGTTTTTGGCAAGAGAAATCGTGGAGTTGGTCAACTATTGAAGTTAACCATCTAGTGAATCACACAGGCATTCCACTCCCTTTTCATGTGAAATGGATTGGAGAAAGGTCTTTTATGGGGGATAAAACAAGACATTTTTTTGTGCATCCCTCCATTCAATTATTATAATGTAAAAATACAAACAATTGTTCATGGCCATTCCACCTATGGATAGCTCATCTCCCACATTTCAAGAACCTACATATAAATTCCAATATAAGCTCATAACTTGTCCATGAAAATTCCACGATCAACATAGAACGAATTGCTCCCGAAATACCCTCCCCCCATAGGCTTGGGATGTTAGGGGTTAAATATACATCTTTTACTCTTTGCATTCATTTCGTGTAGAATATGAAACACGCAATTAGTGCGAGATGATCAACAATTTGGACTCATGTCCTTAGCAACTTTCTTTGTAATTGTAGGAGCTCATATATACATCTTATTCATTGTCAAAGTGAAGATTCTCATGCTCACCGTATAGGCTCCCACCCCCCCAATTATGTTGCTTATTTCTTGATCAATAGATTTAGGCAAGAAGTCCATTATTTTCTCAACACATATATTTTTGGTGTTCGTTTTTAGATTCACACTCAACCATACACCACTCAAAATATAGGTGTTTGTTTATGAACGAGCACCATGTTAGGCACATCTACCTTATTCTTCATTGTGAGCAAAGAAGATTACCATAACACAACATTAGAGAATATATATAAGACTCTTGTTTTGTTGGGCTTGTAACCCAAAACTCACACATCACATGGAGCCAACATTGTGTATCAATGTTATACACTTGAAACCATTAAATGTATGATTGTGGTACATAGTGTTGGTTTTGGACTTCCCATTCTATTCATCTTCTCCAACTTCCACATGTATAATTTGGCCCTCTGTTTTTTTGACAATGAGTACAACGTATGTTCAATGTACACCAATGTGGTTGTTGCCCATGACATTGCAATAATTGGTGTGACCTTTGACCACAACTTTGAAGTCTTTGGTATAGTGTTTGGCATGCACCAAGTTGTATTCCATGGTACCATGGCAAGCCATACATTCAATGTTCACCAACGTTGGAGTGTAGTGTGTATGTGAGATTCAATTCCTAAAGGTTCGCAAAGCCCAAATTTTGGTTGTAATTTTTGTGTACATTTGGGGTGTTTGACAATGGAAATTAGATTTGGGACTCAAATGTACGAAATGTGGGTGTAAGTGCCACATGTGCTCCTCGGGGGGTTCACTCCCTCTTATATTTTGCATACACGTGCGTTTGGGACCTATTTATTACGGGGCTAGTTACCTTGCAGGAAAGATTATAAGGTATGGTATTTTTCAAAATAAAGGTGTGATGGTATTTTACATGTAATCATTTTTCACTATTTGAAAACCCCCTATATTATATGTAAGTTTTTTACAAAATTTATCTACAATGAATATATTAGACTCTATTTTTTATTGCGCGTTGTTCTACGATTTTTCGCCAGTGAACCCCCCGAGATGTGCTCCCAACATTCAAGGAAATTTGATAATTCGATACCCAACTTTTAGGCTTTCTATGACATAGTGTTTTACGCATGAAACCGTATTAGAATTGGTTTGGGGTTCGTGGCGTCTATCTAACTCACTCATGATGGACAATAAGACTCCAATATAAACAAACCCCCTTCAATGTGAGTGCTGATTCATTCCAACTAAAACCCACTAGACTAATTTAGGGTCTTTGATGTTATTTATGGAGTGAAGACATCTTTAAAAGATGCGCATGCTTAGACGTAATACCTCACTACGTTGTCACCTTCCTAATGATGAGGAGTTTACGCAAAAACAATGTATCCATAACCAATTGGTTTCTATTCATTATCATTTCATTTAAACATGTGAATCATTGAAAGATGGGGGGGATGACATTTGTAAGGGAACAAGTTGAACTCACACATAGATAGTTGCCCATAACAAGTATGGGAAATGACTCCTAGGCATGTTAGTAATTGCTAGATTTAGATGCTTGTCAATGGTGAAGCATTTTCATTAAATAATGCCTACCTTAGATGTATAAAATTTAAAGCATTCTCATATAAAATTTAGGGCATCGTTGATTTATAGTTATTGTCACTTACTACGTGATTTTTCATCCAAAACACAATCATCCTTGACAATGTTTCATTCACAAGGAGGGGGAGTGGACTCGTCATTCAACGTATGAAGTAATGAGAGTGTAAGAAGGGGTATTACTTGAGGCATTAATGTACATAGTATATGTACGGGAGATGTATTGTTTATCTTTAGTGTGTACATTTAGAAATGCTATCAAGAATTTGGAAGTGAATGTACAAAAGTTGGCTTTAAAGATTAGATCAAGATTTGTCAATAGACGCGTTAGTTTCATCGAATTCATGTTTTCGTATGTTATTGTCATATGGTAATGTCCGCAATGACTACCTTGTCGATTCTTGTTAAGGTTTGCATTTGGATTTTAGGTTTCACAAATTGAAGGCTCTTGGATCACTCATGTGCTCCCTTGAGTTTTCCTCTTTGAATTGTTTCTAAGTTATTGTGCTCCTGCCTTTGTTTGTTTGATACAATTCTTGAGTTAAATGCTAAGGAGGAAAAAATGTTTAGCGACCTTCTCATTGGAAAGTGAAAGTGGGTTGTGTAAGTAATAAAGGTCTATTTAGTTCATGAATTTTGTTTTATACATGTAGGGAAGGCATTTATCATATTAAATTGAAGAGCTTAGTATAAATACATGAGTCTATATTTTCTAGCATACCATTAGTACGTATACATTTTGTTTTCTATATAAACTTGTCATATGTTGGGGTTTTTGATGTCATAGTGACCCATGCACGTCATTTAGGTTTCCAATGAAGAGTCCTCAACCGGAAATTTCATTACTTAATTGCTAGGATGCAAAAATACCAAACTTTGATTCAAGAATTGACATAAATATCATTGACATTTCAATCTTCCATGACAATACTTGTAAACTTATTCATAGAAAACAACATTAGAAAAGTTATCATGATGACATAAAATATCATATGACACTGAATACAATATTTAGTGTACATCTTGAGCAATTTTATCATCTAGAGATTTTTACGTTTCTTCAAGAAACATTTATTGTAAATCAAGAAATTGGAACCGAGTCTTCAAACTTATTTGATATGTTTTGAGACATAATACAAATTAGTTATGAGTTTCAAAGTGTTATGCTAGGTTGATCTATGATGGACCTAATGACACGTCATATTAGATTTCAAGTAGACCCATTCATAGAGAGTAGTGATTTGCCATTGGTGTATGTAACTATATGATATTCCACCTCCAAGTTTATCTTTAAACATTCATCACGTGTCTTCAAGGAACCGACTCCCAGTGAGCTTACTACACACTAACTTGGCTTCAAATACCATCACATAACATTACTCAATGACACGGGCCCTCAAAACATAATAGTGAGATCGTGGGGGTTTAGTGTGTATCCGAGTCTCCATGCACATCTTTTTGAGCACCTCACTGTCGTATTTTGAGGGCTCACGGAATGAGAGTTGTACACCGAGTAATGTAATGCACCATTTGTCTTGAGTCTGACACCCTAGCCACCCATCATAGCAAAGGAGTAGGAAGGAACTATTTTGTCCATTAAATTATGCTTGTCAAAAGTAGAGATATTGTGTCCTTATTTCTTGTTCTTGCCTCTCCAATGTAAGTGCTTCTAGATTTCCTTCGTGGAGATGGGCTCCACCTAGCTTTGAAACCTCCCCCTCCCTCATTACATTAAGAGCTGGTTCATGTGGGGTCCCAAGTCCCAAGTCCCAAATCCCAAATCCCACTCATGTTAGAGAGTCCCAAAATGGAGACCAAGTCCCAACTCTTGAGCTTCAAGAAACCATTCAATTATGATTAATTATCATTGGAGTTGGATCTCCATTATTTTATGCAAAAATAATTTGCAAGACGTGGGCTGAGAGTTGGGTCTAGCTTTTTGCTCGACCCAACACTCAACACATCTCCCAAGCCTCATCTCCAAGAAGTTGTTGCCATGTAGGCACCATGTCATTTTTGGGACTTAGAACTTCGGACACCGTGTGAAGTGGTAAGTCCCAACTTCCATGCTACCAACAGTTGAGATTGCACGGATTGACCTCAAGTGACTTGGGGACCTATGTCTAGGATGAATCGGTGGTTAGTTACAAATGAACCGCTTGAATTTAAGAATACTTCAATGCCTCTCAGGAGATTTTTTGTGCTTGCTATTTAGAAATCTCTATCCAAATTTGAATTAGTGACCAATGGAATTTTTTTTTGGCAGTTGAGTCTAATGCTAGCCTTGTTGGTGAGGTTGTTTACCGCATTGGACCAATGTGGGCAGTGGATTAATTGGATTAGTGTCTTGAAAATGAAGGCACCGAACAATCATTTTCAGAGTTAAGGGCTTAATAAGAGACTACCTTATGGCGTAGTCATCTTCATTATGAGACATAATCCTTGTATGCAATAGTCTCATGTTGTACTAAGGTTTTTTTTTACTTTTGTATTTTTTCCTAAATTCAATTTGTTATGTCTGGCAAAGCTTCACAAGAAATATCTTATCTTGAAGGGGAGCTACTTGCCATGAGGAATCTTCTATCATCTCAAGCAACTCTAGACTGTAGTTTAGTAGAAAGTGGTGCTCCAAATTCTACAAGCAACACATCTAAGGTAGACACACAAGACAAGGATCATCCTCATAACAATATAGAACCTACAGAGGTTGTGAAGTTGGTTTGGGTATTACCAAACATAATCTAGCCTTGGGGAGGTCCCTCCCTTTTATTTTAATGCATACAAGTACGCTCTGGACTCATTTATCGCCGGGGGCGGGGGGGGGGGGTATTTATCTTGTCGAAAAGATTATAAGGCATGGTATTTTTCAAAATAAAAGTAAATGCTTGTATTTTAATACACCCTATCAATAATTGTAATTTTGAGGGGAATTCATTTGGAATACTTTATTTCTCTTATACTACCAAAGAAAATTGGAAAGGAAATTGCAATTCAAACAACGCTTTGAAATTTTCCCTCCTGGCACGTAGGTAGAGAACATTTACACCACATTAGATATGTTGGTTCAGTAACGTTCAAGCCAACCAACCTGCGAAGTCATGCATCCAAGCATTTTCAATAGAAAATTACCTCTTTTCAGCCACAAGCACATACCCTACCCTAAACCCACTACCCCTAGTAATTGTTTCCACGTTATTTTACATGTACTGACTAAATAAAATAGGCCATTATATGTGATGGTGTTTTCCATGTAAACATGTTTCACTATTTTAAAAATCCCTATATTATATGTACATTTTTTGCCAAATTTATCTACAATGAATATATTAGACCCTATTTTTGTATCGCATGTTGTTTATGCGATTTTTGCTAGTGACCTCCTTGAGAATCTAGCTACGAAAAAGGGTGATCAAGCACTTTCAACCCTTGATGAAGGGGATAGATTGGTTGCCGAGGGATTGAATTCAACCCGTTACAAAGGCACGATTAGTCGCGATGTAGCTTTAGATTTGCAGACAAGCTTTAAGGTAGAAATATCAGAACCCGGTAACCACCCTCTAGCCGTGCACTAGACGGCCGTCATAATGGTGAAGTGCCATTTCTAAAACCGATCAATGCCTCGGCGGCAACTTCAATGCGTGCACACTTAGTGTAGCCAATGGGAGTCAAGTGTTCATGTACTCATGCGGTAACCGATTTAGGCACTGTTCTGTATGGAAATGCGGAGTACCCTGTTCGGTGCAAGGAGAATGTAGTGAACGAGTAGTGGATTGGGACAACTTTCCACTTTGAAAAATTGTAGGTTTTTTTTTTTTTTTTTTTTTTTGTATAGGGCTGATTTAGACAAACTTGGTGATGGAATGCGTGCCCACACACTCTTGTTGCAGTCCTATCGTGAGGGACTTCAACATAACTTCAGAAGTTTACGTCCTAGTGGGACATCATATGGTGGGGCTTACACTGATGCCCTCTCGTAGTTAGGGCCACTTTACACCTAGAGGCCGGGCCAATTCGTTGTGTAAGAGGCTTGAAATCCTCACTTGTGATTGGCCAAAAGGCTGAAATCGGCCCCAATCCCTTTACACCTAGAGGTCGGGCCGATTTGGTGATATGAAATTTTTAATAAAAAAATGCATGGTTTGACACGGCCCGACCTCATTGAATTGGGTGCACCCAAAATGGAAGGTCAATTCTTGGTCTTGGGGCCAATGTCAAATTTCAATATTAAAAAATAAAAATAAAAATAAAAGAATTTTTTAAGGGAACTAAATCCATTGGATTATGAGGAAATATGAATGGCTCCATGCTAGATTATGCTAGATCCGTTGGATTATGCTAGATTTATTGAATCGGCCTAGCTTCTTGGCCCTAAGGCCTTTACATATGGGAAAATTGGCCCCCATTATAATCTTCTTATAATGTGTAGTTGAGGCCGGCCTCCAACCCGAAAGGGGTTGAAATTTCATGCAATTGGCCTCAAGGGGAATTGGCCCGGCCTCTTGGTGTAAAGCGGCCCTTAGTGTATTCTGCCTGTAACGTGTATTACATATTTATTGTTTATTGTTTATTTACAACCCTCATTCAACTAGGACTCCTTTACTAGAAGACTAGAGGCGCTACCCTGAGTGCTCTAGCAGTCCTAAAGGTAAAGGGAGTTAACTAGTTGAAGCTATGGTCTTACACTTGGTTCTACCTCGTAAGTAACGACCATTAGTTAAGTGCACTTAGAGTTATCCTAAAGGCATGGAGGGAGAGCTTGTTAGCATATACTTAACTACTAGTTGAAGGTGGCCTCAACTCATAGTAGTATCTAGTATATAAGCTCTAAGGTTGGGTGGAACATGCCTCTTGAATCTCATAATTTCTGAGATACGTGACACTGCCATTGCCCAAGCATAATCTTTTAAGTGCCAATTTTGATGGCTAGTACAACTTATAGAGCTACGATGAACTTCTTGATTGAAAATTAAGATTAGGCTTTTGTAGTAATGGCTTTGGTGTTATAAATGCCACATATGATTACATGAGATCAAACTAGGTTCGTTTTGGAGTTCCAATAGACTAAATGACTCACAAATGCATGTTTAAGAATTAAGTTGTATGATCACGGTCTTGGGAATGTACCGTAAACTTATTCATTCTTAGTGATTGAGACGATAAGGAAAGTGTGTCTCTTTGGACATGGGAGTGGGAACATGTGAGTTGTGAGCGATGAGCGATGAGCGATGAGCAGTAACTTGTGAGTGGTGAGGTTGGCAAAATATTTGGAAATACACCCACTGGTATCCTTTAACTGTGGTATTCTAGCGTAAATAACAACATCTTTGTTTATGATAGTATGAGTGGGGAGTTCACACATAATGTAATCAACCTAATGAGTGCTTTGCTTCACTTTTAAAATCAACAACCACAAGCTTGGAATGAGAGTTTGGAGACGATTTTTAACATTGTCGCTAGATTCAAAATTCAAATTCTTAAGATGAAATGCAAGCACATTCCAAACATAGCATTACTTGGCCATGTGAGTCGGTTCTGTGACCATTTAATATGTAATTTATATTCCATGGGCCCCCATAATAAAGTAAGAATATTTGTTTATTATTCGTACATTCAAGGTGAAGTTGGAAATTTGAGTGGTATACTCTTAGCACTATGTGCGAAAATCATTATTCATCCCAATATTATTCATTGTAGCACTATCCATTGTTTGTACCGGTGTGAGTTTCTTCTAATTTTCTAAATTCTTCCCATGAAGGTAAGATAGTGAAGGCCCATGTCATGTGCTAAATATAGATTGTAACAAAATCATGCAACTGAAAAATGTCATGAGTATCCAACATGTTCTAGACTATATTTTTGGAATTCATGTAAGTTTGAGAAATGAATTGATATTAGTGAATTAGATATATTGGTAAAATACGAGATGTATTGTAAATAGATATAGCATTGCGTAATTTCAAAAAGTAAGTCACACTAAATATCATATTTAGTGTAGCTACAAATGGGCCGGTGAGTTTGAGAGATAAAAGGTTTAAGGTTGAGACTTTAAGCAAATCGTTCATCATTCTAGGACTCTATAGAATAAGTTTTAAAAGAGATCAACATGTAACCGATTTGACTTGGGAATACTTGGATCTTAGGGCCACTTCACACACGAGCCAAGAGCCGTGACCATGAAATTGTGAGAGCCCAAAAGAACTTGTTCAAAGGCCGTCTCAAGAGACCTCCAAAATCATGTAGTGTGGCAACATGCCCTCAAGTGTAGTGTGAAGCCATATGTGATTGGGCCCTCAATCAAATGCTATTTCAATGAATTTCTATTCATGTTGGTCCTCGCACATGATAAATCAAAATAAACCAACGATTGTGAGCATTCAAAGTGCCATGATCTCTTTGTTTTGTGTTAGGCCTACCTCCAAGAGATGGTTTTTGAAAATAGTCCAAGTCACCATGAAACATGATCCGTTCGATACCATATAAAATCCATGTAGACTTTACATCCATCTCGCATTCACATAATCCGTCGGTCCCTCAAGCGTAGTGTGAAGCGAACTTGGACCGCCTCCGCCTTTTCCACCAATGAGAGTGCTTGAAGTGAAATGGTCACGGGCTCTCAGTCTCGTGTATGAAGTTGCCCTAATACCCCACTCACACATGGGCGAATGTCGAACATTTTGTCATTTTAAAAATTAGCCTCGCGTGTGTGAGTGCAGAGAAGCTTTCAAGACACCCAGCATTTGGGTAAAGTGTTATGGTAGAAAGTCGTGACTCACACACAAGATTGAGAAACCGGTACAATTGTCACCAATTGCAAGCCAAGATTTGTGATGAAGATGGTAACTTGGTCTTTCATTGTTTTATGTTTTAAGAGTTGTCAAATGTTTGGGTAGTTGAACGCTCTTGTTTGTCCAAATTGGAGTGCACAAGGTGGTTCCTCAACTTGCGGGAGGGTCCTTTAACGTTAGATAATTGCCATGTGCGAGTGGGCTGTAAACTAAGTGCATATATTTAGGTGTGTAGCCCACTTTGGAGATCTAAAACTAAGGACACAGTAGACACAGAGGATACTAAGTTACATGGTCTGTCTTCAAATAAAAAACCAAGTGGAGACATAGCATAACTTATGTGCACGAACGGCAAGTATATAGTTTAGGACACCATGACATAAATAATTGAATGGAGACTCCGGCATAGATAAGGTTGTGGATACTATAAAATTGAATCTCTTGTTTGTTCTCCACATGTGGGGAGCCTTCAAAGGATGTGAAGCAAGTGAATTGATCCACCTACACAATATAGCTCTTACAATTATGACACATGTGCACATTGAAATGAAGCGTTATGTATTTACCGCTCGTAAGTCTTCTTGCTACTCTTGGGAGGTTTATTTGCTAACAAAGGACAAGGATTGAGAGTTGCATGAGATTGTATTAGGTAGATGGTAGAGATGCCGTCGATGTCAAAATTGAGTGAGATGATGCCGAATTTATTTATGAAGTTGATGACTATTGTATATAAAAGGTCCAATCATACAAATGTGTCAATCGACTTAATGTGACAATTTAGTGTTAGTAAGGATATGAAAAGAAAAGAAAATAAATTACAAAAGGAGATTTCCAACATATCTTCTAGCAAATCTTCTAACACTAATTATCAAAGAATTGAAAATTAGTGTTGAGCAAGATGTGGTGGTAACAACATTAAATTTAAACAAACACTAAATATCTTATTTAGTGTAGTGACAACACAAGGTACATATCACATGTAAATTGCATTGAACATGTGCAAATTAAGTCGTTTGTTTTTTGTAAAAAATGTTGTGAGAAGATTTGCAAGCCACATCTTTGACACATTTAACAAGAAGTGAAGCCCAAGAGAAGACAAGAGAATGGTCAAACTTGAATTTATATCAACATTGCCCTTTTTGGGCATGTATTAAAAAAAACCAGCACATTCATTTTTTGGTGCATGGTCATTGTTCTTGTCCACATCTGGTTTACAACTACTGAGGGGCCCAAGGCTTTCAAAACTATTTTTTCAAGAAGTTGGACCATGGAAGTCAAACCATGGAAGTCAGACCATGAACTTGGACCAATGACAAAGGCCCTCTTTGTGAGGCCAAACCACCCACCCTTAAGCGTCATATTCTGGGTGAGGGAATGGGGATCACATTCACGTTTACATAACTCCTTCCCAACTTCGTAAACATCCATCACATTTCCCATCAATCATTGCACACCAATCCATTCCACGATAATATTACAAGCGTTGACAAACGCTCTTCTCTATTATCACAATCATAACACCCCCTATTGCGACCCCAATATCATTCACACCCCAAATTCAACCGCTACCGTAGGTTCATAGCTGGTTCGACAAAAAATAATTCTAAAAATAGATGACGAAAAGTTTGGAATATTATTGGCATTTTTTGCCGAATATGAAATTAATTATTTTTCAAAATTGCCGAAAAGTAAGAAATTTTTACTTCTCACTAGTGTTTTACTTACAGTGGAAGCATATGTGAATTTTAAAAGAGAGAAGGTGCTCCTTTTGTAATCAAGCTCACTTACATTAGTCCACAAAGAATATGGGTTAAGAAGTAGCAAGACTCTAGGAGAGGCTTTTCAAATGTGTTGTACACAAATTTTTGAAGTCCAATTGAGCATAGAAGATGAAGTTTTATAGAATTTTGTCCAACTAACAAAAGTTGAGAAATCAATCCTTCTTCCACCTCCAACAAGTTTTGTGTCAAAATAAGTCTTTATGCAAAAGATATGGACAAAACATTGCAGCCGTGTAAAGATCAAAAAATTAAAATGCGTTCATAACAGTTTTTTGGAGCTCATTTGTGCATAGAAGATCAACTTTTTTGGAATTTTGGTGGTCTACGAAAAGTTTAGAAATCAAGTAATATTTCACCTCCAAAATTTTTTATGTCATTTGAAGACTCTATGCAAAAGTTATGCGTGTTATAAAAACGAAGTCTAACTCGGTGCTTCACCTCAAAGTTTACATATCCCATATGCATTGTTGAACACAACTCCACTCTACTTGCATAAAGCACAGAGCATTCTCAACTCTTCACTCACATCTTACTTGTCATTGAATGCAAGAGAGATGTACAAGATATAAGCTTAAATAGAAAATGAATTTAAGTTGAAATTTTAAAATTAAAAGAGAAAATTGCCGAAAATATGAATATTCTATTTTTAGGTGCTAAACCGACTTTTTGAAATTTAATTAATTATTCGGCTAACATGTGTCGAACCAACTATGAACCTACGGTAATCCTACCATCCAATAATTCTTGTCCTCCTTGCTTACTAATGAACTAATTATTTAAACTAATATTAAGTGACAACCTCATCACTATCTATCATCTAGTCTAATGTGGCACCACGGCTCCCCCCTTTATGTCACCTTGTCCCCCTTTTAGTCCTCTAACTAAATCCCTCAAGGTCTTCGAATCTGCTGCCTATGGCCGTCCTCGGCAGCTGCTGCCCAACAGGTTAATCTTCACTCTGCCCTTAGGCCAGTCTCGGCAGCTGCTGCCCAACAATTTAATCTTCACTCTGCCCTTAGGCCATTCTCGGCAGCTGCTGCCCAACAGGTTAATCTTCCCTCTGCCCTTAGGCCATTCTCGGCAGCTGATGCCCAACCAGGTGAATCTTCAACTCTGCTCCTAGGCCATTCTCGGCAGATGATGCCCAACCAATTTTCATACTAAGCCCCTACCTGATCTCAATAATCTCTTCAAGACTTTCTTACTAACCTCCCTACCTAATTACACTAACTCCCCTAATACCCTCTTACTAATCTTCTTACCTAATTACACTAACTCCCGTAATACCCTCTTACTAATTCACACACTTTCTTTCTAACTCTAAGAGCTCAAAATCCTAGAGAGGAGAGGGAGAGAGACGAGACGAGACGAGAGGAAGAAGGAGAGAAAAGAAGAGAAGGAGGAAGAGAGTAAGAGAGTGAGAGAGGAGAATAATGGAGGAAGGTGCACCCAACACCACAACCCCTTAATCCTCTCCTACTTAGTAGGACCTTATCCTATCCACTAAACCCTCACCCCCTAAACCAACAAGAACATGTTCTAAATCAAACATTTAAATCCAAGGTCCTTCCCCTTGCTTCATCAAACACTACACACTTAACCAAAACACTCCCTAATGCCACTAAGCTTCTAATTAACCACACAAAATAGGCTTAAGGCCTAAAACATAAACCACACCAAGCCTCACTCTTTTTATACTTTTGATTGTTTCAATAACACTCCAAATGCAATTCTAAGCATAAAACAAATATCAGCCACCATTTTGGGCTCATACTCTTCCATAGTCCAACTTCATGGTTCATAGTGTAAACCAACCCCCTTAGATATATTAACATCCCACAAATTCTCCATTGACTAGAGTAGAGTAAAGTACAGTAGAGCAAGTAGAGTAGAGTAAAGATGTGTTTCCGCTTAATCAAAATTGAGTCCCACCTTGATCGAAATGCATGTACCATGTAGATTGTTGATGGGAACCATACCGGGAATAGGCGCATCTAATATACACTAATAATGTCGTGCACCTCTCCATGAGGAGTGCCCAAAACACCATGGGGACAAGGGGGACCCCAAAGTGACCCTCGGGACTTGTTGCGAAATTGGTGAGAGGGCCCAAGTAATCCTAATGTGGGTGAGGGCCCCGGGTGTTGGGAACGCCTCCCACCCACATAGACTAGGAAGCACAAGGGTAAGGCCATCAGCTATGCGTATCTTATGGATTGTAGATTCTAGAATACTCAAGAACACGTCAATCGGAGGTGTGAGCTAGGAGTTATGATAATTTGAGTGGGGCGCTGTCCCGGGACAGCGCCCTGGTTCAGTAGTGGCCTGGGAGTGGCTCCCGGGACTGCCAAGGTTTGAACAGGTATAACTTCCTCAATACTTGCCTGAATGGGGCAAGTGGGGAGTCCATCGGCATCTACGTGAAGTGCAGATGAAGATGAAGTGGTCCCTTGTTAGCATTAGAGATCACATAAGAAAGTTATGATGGTCTAAAGCTTCTCGGGGCTTCTAGGCCCAGTGGCTAAGGGAAAATGTCTACTTGGCCCCAACTCTTGGTACACACACAAAAGGTTTCTTGACGGTGGGGTAGGGGCCCCGCCTAGAGGCTTATATGGGTGAGGTGGTGTGGCCTCACCCACCCGAGGCCGAACGGCACGGCCTTCATGGGCATTGGCCCAATGTGAGGCCATAGTTGCCTAGTATGCTTCGAGTTGTTATAGTGTTGCTCCGGCAACGCGATGATCAACATAAGATTGGACTTCCATGGATGGAAGTCCACATCTAAGAAATGGGTTACCGATTAAGGGGTGAGTCCCAAAAGCAAAGTACGAGGGTTGGTTCCCCTCCTATGAACTATAAGGTCCGGGGTAGGAGGAGCTAACCATTAGCATGGCGGAATGCGAAGGGTTAGCACTCATTGCGTTTGCTAGAAATGAACATTGGCAAGCTTGTTAAGGGGGCTAGCAAGGGTTGCGATAAATAGTGCCATGACACATGTCCTTAGTTGCCAATGCTAAAGCTCGTCACGGAATGAGCGGTTATGGCAAACTCTAGACATTGGTAATATGTTCGGACCAACTTATGACTTAGAAAATTCATAGTGATCTCAATTTAAAGAATAAAATTACCAATAAAAAATTACAATCCGCATGAATATTATATTTCCACACAGGAAATATTTACGTTGCCTTATACCCCCGAGGAGGGCACTCCATTGTCAAGTTGAAACCATGTGCAACGGAAGTTTGCTACCCTTATATTATATGCCATAGATAATTTTTAAAATTATGATAATTTTTCTATACATACATATCCATTGATAATAGTTTTTGTATATTTTTTTGAAATTTTTAGTCATCTCCATTTTTTCTAGTAATTTTTTTAGATCAATTCTACTATAGTGCGGTTTACCATTTGGAGTTACATAGTGCTATAACTTTTCATCAACATTTTTTTTATCCAAGTAAGTTACACCATGTTCTTTGACGTGCATCACCCGTTAATCTGATAAGTATACTTCTTGAATTAATTGGGCTTTATTTGTATAAATTAGGATTATTTTGACTTAATTACATTTAATCACACTTAATTACTTTGAGTGTGTATGAATACTTTGTGAAAGAAGAAAGTATTAAATAAAATGTTATAAAATGAACACAGTAAAAATAAATTACTCATTTTAGTCCCATTTTAGAATGACAAAGACCCTTTGACCGGTAAGTCGCGAAATTTATAACCTCAATGCTAATGAGGATTTTGCAATGTTTTTGACTTCCAAATTAATTACATGCTTTCTTGATGGTGTCACTTCGAAAAGGAAATCCCAATCAATCATTTACTTGCTCAATGGAAGTGAACATATATATTAGATTTTGAACCTTAAAAATGAAGTGCACTCAATATGGGTTATATGGACAAGCGGCCTTCAAGAATGCCAGGGTCAGGCCACGGTCCAGAGGTCGAGGCTTTGGCTTTTTCGGTGCCGCCCCCGCCCGCCGTCCTAGTGTGTCAGAGATATCTAGAAAGACCCCGGAATGGGGAGGCCCGATGCCCTTTACGACCACGTTTGCCAGCTTGTCTCGAGGTTGACAGATAGCCGTAGGATGTAGATACGATGGACGGATGAGATACTCCCACCCCTCCCGTTAGTGAGGCCGTTAGTGAAGGCTCCGTGCTCTTAAGCCGACGGCCTGCAAGGTTTCCATAGCCGACCCTCGGATAGCTGCAGTGCATTTGTTTCCATTGCACTCGTGGTATTGCGTTCGTGCCGGTGTTGGCGGAGTTGTTCACTATAAGTTGGGGGTGGAGATGATGTTGGGCATGATGGCGTGAAGAAGGATGCATGGCATAATAATCCGGGGTTTCAGTTTATACCATATTGGCAAGAGCTTGTTGGAAATCGATCCAGTGTGACTTTTGTTTCTGAACATTCACAAATGATCTGGCATCGAAGAGCTGTAACCGGATGAGTACTCTCTCGTTCGAGTGAGGTAGATCGTTGTTTCTACATCGTCCGAACCAAGAGTGCATGGGCGAACGCAATCGCAAGGCAGCGGAAAGATCAGTGGCACTAACACGTGAGGCATTGACGGATGCTACTGCCGGCAGAATCTTGACAAGGTCCAAAGGGAAGAACGCATTCTCATTTTCGAAGTGAAGTAATGTCGGTGGGGTAGAAATGAAGGGGGGTTTGGAATGGTCGCGCAAGTTGCGTTGGTCTGTGCGGTTGGATCGTCTGATTTTCTCGGCCATAGTGGTCAGTTTGTGGTCCGTTGTGTCTACTGCTCAAACGTCGGGGACATGCGAGTGTGATCAACAGTGCCCTAAGACAAGGGAGTTGGTGACAACTATTTGGGGCGGTGCCGTCACCCTCTTTGTGCTCTCCTTTGATTTCTGGAGGACAGTGAAGACATTTATGTATGCTGATGATGATTCTGGGTGGGAATTCGGTAAAGTTGTGGGAACGTTGGCATTGGCAATTCTGTTCATTATAAATCCGGGTTTTATGCTTCTTGCGATTGTTTACAAGGGGGCGTGGAGATATCACCTGAGGCGGAGAATGCCTGGGTTTACAATTTTGTCCTTGGTGTCACCATGGACGAAAGATCCTGCAAAGATCGTAATTGGTTGTGAAGTTGTCATCACTGTGCCTAAGGTGATTTCTATTCCTGATAGATTTATTGCTTTGAACTTGCCTAGCCTTTCAGAAGCAGTGGTGATTGGTCGTGGACCAGATGAATCAGGGGAGACCAAAAACATTCACCTTACTGACGAGGGAATAGAAGTTTTGTTGCAAATGGGTGTTCTTCCTCCATACGATCAACTCAAGGTCTTGCAAGGACGTTCTGGGTGGGCCTCAATTATATCCTTAGTGCAGAGTATGGGATATATATATGGTGTTGTGCTTCGGATTATACAAGGACTCCCGGTGAGTCCAATTGAAGTTGTTGCGTTAACGTTGAGCATACAAATCTTGATCAAGGCTCTCCTACACAATATTGTAAGTTTATGTTATATGCCCCTTCATGTATATTTGACAGATCGCCAAGCACAAACTTTTGTAGATAGGTGCAAAGAATACATTGCACATGAAGTTCCTAAGAGTTGGGTTGCGGGCCCATCCGTGGTTATAGTCTTGTTGGTTTCAAGTGTCGCGATTTATTACGTCATACATGTGTGGCAAACAACAAGGAGAATCATGGTTGTCCCAATAATGCTAACACTTGTTGGATTATATTTACAATTAATCTTCATAGTGGCATATACATATGGGCAACTGCATACAATTCGCATAATAATTGGATGTATAATCATGTGCACCATGGTAAATGTAACATCGTACGTTCTTGCATTAGTTGTTACAATTAAACATTGGAAGGTTGATAGGTTGAATGCGAAATCTTCTAGCATGCTAGCTCAAATATTTCCATACATTGGTCAATAACCATATTTCCAAAATGATTTGCACATGTAGTGTGCTTTTATTGGAATAAATTTCATTTCCATTTGTACTAGGCTGGTCACTATAATAATCTCTCTATTTAGAAAAAAATTCTAATGGAATGATCGTTGTCAAATTTATGTACATCAAATAAGAATTTGATGGTCATTCCAGTTGGGTTTGATGGTGAATCTTGTCAAAATGTTATTCTACATTCTCAAAATATATTGTAATAGGTGGACCCACCACGTGGTGTCATCGAGCCCATAATTGGTAGCATGTTCCTTGCACGTACAATCTCACCTCGATATATAACGACACCTCGGTTATTTGATGTGTTTCCCGTCAACCAAACTCTCTAGACTTAATTTAATCCCATATTACGATTACGATGCTTGTAATATGACATGTTTTAGGCCAATTTGTCATGTTATAGAGGTAATTAATGTGTACACATGGTGTACCCACACTAAGATAATGCTATGGGATTGAGGAGTTGTTCCGAGTACGACATTGGTTTGTTGGTGGGTAAACATAACTTAACTCAATTTAATTGTTTAATCTTGGTTCCAAAACAAACGTTGCACTTTAGGGTGGAGGTGAAAGAATTTGAGGATTGTAACAATTGATACGAATCTTTGGATCCAGGATGTTGTCAGCATTGAAATTGAGTGAATCAATACGAGGTGAGAGACATGCAAGTTGTTCATGAGTGTTGTTGCCACCCTTGCCTCCTCATGAAGTAGAAAACAATTAATGTATTATTTTAGGTTCAACGTTACGCTAGTGGTGCAACCAACATATTTGAAGCTGACAACTTTGAAACGAGGTTTCTTGGAGATCCAAGGAAGGGCCATATCATACAACAAAGTTGTTCCATGGATGGCACATGAGAGCTTTTAATAATGCATCGCCTTTGAAGGTCATCTTTGACTTGGCATAACCCACATTTGAATCTTTTGAAAAATGGAATCCTTTGAACCTTTCAATTTGGAAGTGAAGAATATATGTAGTTGATAGACAACCTATCGAAGAATATGTGCAATTGGGAGGGGAGTATTGTTGATGCAAAATACAACATGGTGTAGCTGATGAATTTGGGATGAGGTAGAGAAACCCTTTGGATTTTTATTTGAAAGACCAACCAATGAACATGACTGATGTGGATGACCAACCAACACCAACAGTCAATCTTACTCAAGCTCATGAGTGCGCCCAATTAGTATCAAGTCTTGCAATGGGGCGTCCTTTGGAAATAACAATTGTAGATGTGATGAACATGTCAATCCTTACGGATAAATTGAATAGGACGTCAAATTCCAACATCAAAAAGCATTATTGGATGACTATAGATTTTTACTTTTGTAGTGTATGCTATAGTGAAGACATCATCATGGGATTGTAATACTTTTAACTCCATATTGTGTGATGTTGGAAGCATATTTCTTTAATAGAAATGTTTGTTCAAACTTATGTATCTTCATTGTGTATACCAACTAACATTTAAATTGAAATAGGCCATTTTCTTGAGGAAACTTGATAGTACAACATTTGAGATTAAAATGTCATAATGTTGAGAATACAACATATGGAAGATATGATACTATCTTGCACGACCAAACATGTCATCTCAAAGAAGCAGAAGAATAGTCAACCTTGTCAAAGAATTACTCCCTTTTACACCAAGAAATCGAAGTATCTTTATCGACCTTATAGTCTTCCCTCTACCCCATTAAGTTACCGATTATTCTATGACGGTTAGATTACTACATTCTATTGGTCACGTGACTAGTAGATCCACCACTATTGACACTGGCAATATCTATCTTTGGAAGCTCACTGGTTAGGGTCCCTATACCAGCTTGCCACCATTCTAACTATACCATCAATATTCTTAGGGACTTCCTTATACACTATGATTACCAATCGGCTCGCTCTTTCCTCTCCTATTAAGTCTTTTGGTTACCCATAACCCATGAGAATACCTAACTAGCTATTCCCAACTTTGAGTATTGGTAGCCCCTTTCCTATTGTTACTAATACCATCCCTACTACCAAAAGATAGTTTCCACATTGACCACCTGTCACCTAGGAATGCCAATTGCCCAAATGTGTCGATACTCATGTGTTAGGATTTGGTGCTACCGCCTACCATTAACATATAAACATGCTACGTACTCTCTACCCCCGTTTGTATCCCAAACCTCTATTCTTGTGGACACACACTTTGTTAGCAATATTGATCTTGTAGCTAGCTTAAGATCCATGATAGGGCCAACTCCACTCATTTATCAGCACACTACCTCCAACCATGCACCAAGTATGGAAGATGTTGTATGCAAAACAACCAATTCCCAACCAAAACTTCCATTGAGTTAAAGGATACCTCTATTGAGCAAGGTTCAAGAGAATATACGAGTCAGTGTCTGAAGAGGATTTTGGGCATAAATAGTCAAAGTCCTAGTGTTTCCAAGTCCAATTGGTTACATGTTGCAATCTGTGAGTTTCCTTCATCAATTTGAGGTATATTCTATAGATGCCTCTAAAATGATCGTATGTTACTTGTATGAAAAGTGTTATTATCGGTAAATAGTTATAGTAATGTATAACTCCTAATACTAACCCAAACTAATAGGGCAATTTAGTGTAGTACGAGAATCGTTGGATTGAAATACTAACACCACTCCCAATCTTTGCAACTGTCCTCCATGGGCAACTTAAAATTGGATTATCTTAGCATATGGGCCTACCGTGCCCAACATCAACCTATGGTGTGGATCAGTGCCCGGGAAGTTTTTGGGCATGTCTTAGGGTCACTTCACACACGAGTACTGAGAGCCCGTTCCATGCCACTTCAAGCACGCTCATTGGTGGAAAAGGCGCAGCCGGTCCAAGTTCACTGCTTCACACTACGCTTGAGGGACCAACGGAGTATGTGAATGCAAGATGGATGTCAAGTCTACACGGATTCCTACATGGCATCAAATGGATCATGTTTCATGGTCACTTGGACTATTTTCAAAAACCAGTTCTTGGAGGTAAGCTTAACACAAAACCTGGAGACCATGGCACTCCGAATGTTCACAACTGTCGATTTGTTTGATTTTATCATGTGTGAGGACCCGCATGAATAGAATTCCATTGGAATAGCATTTGGTTGAGGGCATGGTTGCATATGACTTCACATTGCACTTGAGGGTCCGTGATCACACTATATGATTTCGGAGGTGTCTTGGGACGGCCTTTGGACACTTTCTTTTAGGCTCTCACAATTTCATGGTCACGGCTCTTGGCTCGTGTGTGAAGTGGCCCTTAGTGTAACATGTCATAATTTACTGACCTGCAATAATCCACAAGAATCCACGTTCAAGATAAATCGCGGGTCCACAATGATCACACACTAGCCAGATCATTGACAATAATAACGTAGACATAATAGTATTGATTTAGATATTGGAGCCCTTGAAATGCAATGTAAGATTACGACTTATAAAAGCAAGATAAAAAATTAAAAATTAAGACACTGCAACATACTAATTGGTTCAAATAATAGAGATCACAAATAAAATGTGAAAGTTAATGTAGATATCATTCTTTTGGGTTAATATGAAGAAATTGTCCATGGCATCATTTCAAGTATATCATGTGTCAGCCCTAAACCCCCACCCGTAATGCGTCCTAGTCCGGGTGAGAGCTAAGGCCAACATGCACCTAAATCTTCTGGCTAACCTGGTGCCAGTGAGTCAAGCCCATTCCAATGCAAGGCTTCCGTACATCCTGTAACTTTTTATTTCAAAGAACACAAGGTAATCAATGTTTAATAACACTCTAACACCTTGTGGTTGCTTAATCTTTGCATTACTCTCATGAAACTAACAAGGAATACACCCAAATGATAACACTTACTACAACTCCGCTAATGTCCTTCTTCTTACCTAAGGAAAACACTAGTACTATTGATTAACCCTTCCTTTCCCTAATCTAACTACTCTCTTGGATGCGGGTAGCCTAGTCCCCAGTAAACATCCCCTTGCTCCTTCATTAAAACCTAATTGGCCAACTTCAGTCTCGGTGCTTTGTTCGGAAATCAACGTTGTTCACAGCTGCATGGTACCCGTCATCTGCCCGTCATGAGCCGTCAAGGCCCGTCACCGAGATAGGTGGCCTTCCAGCAGCTTGCCATCGGATCCTCCTTAGCTCCCAGTCACCAGACAAGCTCTGTTCACTCCTAGGAAGAGCCTTCGCTGCTGCTCCACCTTCCCTCTGCTGATCTTCGATCAACCCTTCCTCAGCAGCAAGCTTTTGCTCAGGATCACTCAAGGATGCCCATTTCGGTGCAGAGGCGAATTCCAGCCTCCTTCCCAACTACCAGGAAATGCTCGACTTCGGCAACCTCACTCATCAGCTCAAATGCACCCTTACACAATGCCCATACCCTGCTTTGGAAATTTCTAGAATGCCGGCAGCCCTTCGGAAATTCCAGGTTGACGAGTTAAGCCCACTCCTCTGATTGCCTGATCCCTCTTCGAACTGCCACTCATGCCTCAATGCTCATCGAGAATTTGACTTGGCACTGGCGAAACAAGGACGGAGCTGAACCCTTTTCAAATCCGAACTCCTCAAACTTTGGAATTAGCAACAACACTCACATTATGTGGACAGAGTGTCCGAATTTAATCGTAGCTTCTTCCCTGATTTCGAATGCTTGGAAGCAAGTGAACTCTTTGATGACTGAATCCACATCCAGTAGGTTGCTCTCGCCCAAAACTCAGTTACCCATGCCCTTCAATGTCCCAGTTTTACATTGCCGCTTCTGGAACCTCTGATCCCTCTCTTCCCTGGTGTCCAATCCTCCGAATCCCAGAGGCTCCAACCTTCCCAGTGAGGAGATCCCTCCTGGTCTTCGCCACCTTCTCCTCAAAATCCCGAGCGCCCTTTGCCGCTGCTAGCTCTACCATATTGTCCCTCGGCATTGTCTATTCCTGCACTCCTTCACTGAACATCCAATTCCCTGATTTCGGTCGGCCCCTTTGGGCAGACTCACTCCCGAAACCTCACGATCCAGCAAGCTCCGCCCTCCGCCATCCTCACCGCACAGAGAGAGAGAGAGAGCCGTCGTGCCTCCCGACTTCCAACTGCCTTGTCCACTGCCCCGGATTTCACTAGGGTGCAGTGGCCAACCTCCTTGAATGAACACTAATCGAGCCCTATTCGGCTACTTAATCCCAGCCTACAACCTTACAACTTAAGACCACAACTTAGCTAACTCTCCTATAATAATTAAATTCAAAACTTGAAAGCATCAAATCCCTACCTATCCTTCCTACAAGTAATTCAAACCCAAAACTAAAGCTTGCACTCTTTTTATATTTTATATAAATTGATGGAAGCATCAATACTAACTATTGTGTGATTACTACAATAAAGCACATATGAGCATACCATTTTGGGCTCATATCATGCATGCATATTTTGTTGCGAGCTTGTGTGAGGGTGTTGACTCCATTCGATGGTTGCCACTCCAATGTAAACTTTCCATGGACATAAAATGTGTTTATTTTGGTAAAAGTGATATTTTGTGATGCTCATGCAAGAACGACATGTGTGCTCACATCAATTGTTTAATTTAATGTGTTCACACTCTTTGATTTTTAAGGAATTATTCGCATATACATAGTTAGAAATATGGGACGATTTACATACTTCAAATGCAACGCAACTAGCCTATTATGGTTTGCAAATGTTTGGCAAGAGAAATCGTGGAGGTGGTCAACTATTGAAGTTGACCATCTAGTGAATCACACAAGCATTCCACTCCCTTTTCATGTGAAATGGATTGGACAAAGGTCTTTTATGGGGGATAAAACACGACATTTTCTTGTGCATCCCTCCCTTCAATTGTTATAATCTAAAATTAAAAACAATTGTTCATGGCCATTCCACCTATAAATAGCTCATCTCCCACACTTCAAGAACCTACATATAAATTCCAATATAAGCTCATAACTTGTCCATGAAAATTTCATGATCAACATAGAATGAAATGCTCCCAAAATACCCTCCCCCCATAGGCTTGGGATGTTAGGGGTTAAATATACATCTTTTACTTTATGCATTCATTTCTTGTAAAATATGAAGCACGCAATTAGTGCGAGATGATCAACAATTCGGACTCATGTCCTTAGCAACTTTCTTTGTAATTGTAGGAGCTCATATATACATCTTATTCATTGTCAAAGTGAAGATTCTCATGCTCACCGTATAGGCTCCCACCCCCCAAATTATGTTGCTTATTTCTTGGTCAATAGATTTAGGCAAGAAGTCCATTATTTTCTCAACACATATATATTTTTGGTGTTCGTTCTTAGATTCACACTCAACCATACATCACTCAAAATATAGGTGTTTGTTATGAACGAGCACCATGTCAGGCACATCTACCTTATTCTTCATTGTGAGCAAAGAAGATTACCATAATACAACATTAGAGAATATATATAAGACTCTTGTTTTGTTGGGCTTGTAACCCAAAACTCACACATCACATGGAGCCAACATTGTGTATCAATGTTATACACTTGAAACCATTAAATATATGATTGTGGTACATAGTGTTGGTTTTGGACTTCCCATTCTATTCATCTTCTCCAACTTCCACATGTATAATTTGGCCCTCTGTTTTTTTGACAATGAGTACAACGTATGTTCAATGTACACCAATGTGGTTGTTGCCCATGACATTGCAATAATTGGTGTGACCTTTGACCACAACTTTGAAGTCTTTGGTATAGTGTTTGGCATCCACCAAATTGTATTCCATGGTACCATGGCAAGCCATACATTCAATGTTCACCAACGTTGGAGTGTAGTGTTTTGTTAGATTCAACGCCTAAAGGTTCGCAAAGCCCAAATTTTGGTTGTAATTTTTGTGTACATTTGGGGTGCATGACAATGGAAATTAGATTTGGGACTCAAATGTAGGAAATGTGAGTGTAAGTGCCACATTTCCTCCCAACATTCAAGGAAATTTGATAATTCGATACCCAACTTTTAGGCTTTCTATAACATAGTGTTTTACGCATGAAACCGTATTAGAATTGGTTTGGGGTTTGTGGCGTCTATCTAACTCACTCATGATGGACAATAAGACTCCAATATAAACAAGCCCCCTTCAATGTGAGGGTTGATTCATTCCAACTAAAACCCACTAGACTAATTTAGGGTCTTTGATGTTATTTATGGAGTGAAGACATCTTAAAAAAATGCGCATGCTTAGACATAATACCTCACTACCTTGCCACCTTCCTAATGATGAGGAGTTTACGCAAAAACAATGTATCCGTAACCAATTGGTTTCTATTCATTATCATTTCATTTAAACATGTGAATCATTGAAAGGGGGGGGGTGACATTTGTAAGGGAACAAGTTGAACTCACACATAGATAGTTGCCCATAACAAGTATGGGAAATGACTCCTAGGCATGTTAGTAATTGCTAGATTTAGATGCTTGTCAATGGTGAAGCATTTTCATTAAAAAATGCCTACCTTAGATGTATCGGGGAACAACTGCACTAAATGATAAAGGCAAATTTGGAACAATCTACAAGGGTCTTACACACTGTATACTTGCTAAACATGGAGTTGCAAAGAACATACCTAGAATCAAACACCACGACTGTAACCCATCACCCACCACTAGAACATATACCTTATAAAAGCAACAAGTGGAGCCCATCTCAAAAGTCGAATAGAGAAATTCCCTTTGGAAGCAACACCACTTGAAAAAGAATGGCATAAACTATCCACAACACCACCACCGCAGAAAATCTTTATTCAAAATCTAAAACACATACACAAACTACTCTTACAAAACATATATGACATAAAACAACTTACTCTAAGGAATGGCACACACTTGATGTCCTATACTAAATATATAAACTTCTACAAAAAAACCAACACACGTGATAAAAACAAGCACTAGAAATAGAAGAACAATTATTTTGCCACCTAGGATGCAATGAAAATTGTCAAGAGCCATGCTAAAGTCATAACCCTCCACGCACACTAAAACAAGAATACATTATAACAAGACATAATATAGAACCTCTAAATAATGATACCCACACACAACCACCAACTCTAACACCCTAACACATCTAATACACCAGCCCACACCAACACACATAATAAACAACCCAATAAAATACCCTATGCACTCAACAATAGACCATTATACAATACCAATCAAAGACAAACATAAAATTATTAAAACAAACAATACACATACCTAGGCCATTGGATACTACCCGATGGTACAATTTATAACAAAAAACCCCCACAAAGAGAATTGTTCCCCTATAACATCCCAAGAGTCATACAACACAATACAAATATAATACTCACATACTTTACCAAGAAACAACATACAATATATGAAAATATCATACGTGAAAATGATTTTCCTACCAATACAAAGGCCCAAGGCACATATCCCCGCCCCTAAACATCAACATCGTAAAAATTTCAACACACGAATGCAACCCCAAAAAAGATATCAATACTAACACAAACAAAATTCAAGTACAAGATGACATCGCCCACTATGAGCCCAAAATGGTGGCTCATATTTGTTTTATGCTTAGAATTTATTTAGAATTGCAATTGGAGTGTTATTGAAACAATCAAAAGTATAAAAAGAGTGAGGCTTGGTGTGGTTTATGTTTTAGGCCTTAAGCCTATTTTGTGTGGTTAATTAGAAGCTTAGTGGCATTAGGGAGTGTTTTGGTTAAGTGAGTAGTGTTTGATGAAGCAAGGGGAAGGGCCTTGGATTTAAATGTTTGAATTAGAACATGTTCTTGTTGGTTTAGAGGGTGAGGATTTAGTGGATAGGATAAGGTCCTACTAAGTAGGAGAATGTTAAGGGGTTTGTGGTCTTGGGTGGCCTCTCCTCCTCCTCCTCTTCTCTCTTCTTCTTCTTCCTCTCTTCCTCCCCTCTCTCTATCACTTCCTCCTCTCGAGGAATTTGAGCTCTTAGAGCTAGAAAGTGTGGGAATTAGGAAGGGGTTTAAGGGAATTAAGGGAGCTTGGTTAGGATAATTAGGTAGGGGGCTTGGTAGAGTTATATAGATAATTAGTTAAGCTGGGACTAATACTGGTTTTCGGCTGGGAATACTGTTGGTTCAACTGGGATACATTACTGGTTCAGCTGGGATACATTACTGGTTCAGCTGGGATACATTACTGGTTCGGCTGGGAATACTGTTGGTCTCGGCTGGGATACATTACTGGTTCGGTTGGGAATACTGCTGGTCTCGGCTGGGATACATTGCTGGCTCAGCTGGGATACATTATTAGTTCGGCTGGGAATACATTGTTGGTTCATCTGGGATACATACTACTGGTTCGGTTGTTGGACGTGGAGACGGTGGCCGAGTTGGGAGCCGGGTATGAACCCTCAATGGGCCCGGTCGCGAACTCGATCGGGTATGACAACGGCCAAGGGCCAAGGTCCTAGAGCCTAAGGGAAATTTATTTTCACATAGATGAAGAAGGGCATAAAGGCATGAGTATTAGTTGGGATTTGATTATGGAGTTGAGAAGTAGGATAGGAGGAAAGGGATAAATAGAGAAGAGCATTTTTCAATGCTTGTACTCTTATTATGGAATAAAGTGGTGTGCAAGAATTGATGGGAATTGAGAGGGACTTTTATGGAATTGGTAAGATGGAGTTATGTGAACACGAATGTGATACCCATTCCCTCACCCGAACTAGGACGCTTAAGGGTGGGTGGTTTGGCCTCACACCCACATATATGACGAAACAAACTAACATCTTATAACCATTCCTTATAATAGACCTGCATGGTTTTGGACCCAATACAACCAAATGCTACACCAACCACACGACCTAATACCCCCCACCCAAACATTCGAAATAGAAATAACTTGGCTATATCAAAGACAAAAACATAGAATGAAAAAATGACCCATTCAAAAACTCACACCAACTCCTACCCAAAGTACTTTTTAGACTACATCACAACATCCTTTAACATTACCCATTCCTACTTCTCCTCACTAGTTACATGCTCCACTCAACTAACAAAATTCTTCTCGCCATTTCCCAGGCACACATGTAATCACTCATATATACCGGCAAATACTACTAAATACAAGGAACCAACTAAACCTCCAGAACTCACCGAGCCACGTATAGAACCACTTGCTATTAGAATCCTTTGCATACACCACCAAAATAACAACATCGGTACCATAGAACAAATGGGCACAATCAAAAATATATGTGATGACCTTAACATAAACCGTACAACCACACAAATTGCTCCTCCTAGCCTGCAAAATATAAAAGGTAACAAAAGCAAAACATGGAATGCCCTCACTTACTCAAGTCCAAACACCCACAATCATAACACAATCCCACCAATCCCAAACTACGAGAACAAAACACCCCTCAAATTCTCTCCCCAATATTGCCTCTACACAGACGGATCCTTCAACCCTCCAAAAAGATAAGATATACATGGCTACGGGAAGAAGTTGGTTACGGCATATATAACCAAGAAAAAAATATCAACCTTGCAATACGACTACCAGGCCTACAAAACTTTTTCAGAGCAGAATTAATGGCCATACACCACACCCTTACAATAATATATAAAGACTTCCCAAATGAACCCGCACATATCTTCACATAGTGCCTCAATGGCCTATATGTGATACAAAACCAAATAAAACACCCCACACTACATAACAACCACCCAAATAAAACTATTTTAGAAGAAATAATTAACTTCCTTATACAAAGGACCCAACTCACAACACTATATAAAGTAAGAGCACATGCAAACATCATGGGATTGCATTATTGCCTCAAGTATTAGATTAGACTAGGATTATTTAGAACTACTAAAGCTTTATATTTTTGAAACCTTTGACACAAGTAGCCGACGGCATAAGGTAATGTCTAAAGTAGTTCATCTCATCCATAAAGATGAATGAACTCTTATTAATGAGAATACATGAGTGCCACGAATCCCTGGCCTGGAGGGCCCTGACACATGGCTACACGTACTTCTAAAGTGCCCTCCGAACCATTAGTATGCCTTTTGGTTCGGAGGACATGTATGTATGAATACTTGTGAAAGTAGACGGAATTACTAAAATATTATAAAATATACATACTAAATCAACACACTGAATTTAAGTGTCATTTTAGAATGATAAAGACAATTTCAAATGGTAAGTCAAAAAAATTATAACCTCAATGTTAATGAGGATTTTGTAATTTTATTTGACCTCCAAGTTGATTACATGCTTCGTTGATGGTTTCATTTCTGGAATGAAATCCCAATGAATTGCTTATTTACTAATTGGAAGTGCACATATATATTGGAATTTAGACCTTGAAGGCGAAGTGCACTCAATATGGGATTTGTAGTCAAGCGGCCTTCAAGAATGCAAGAGCAATATTTTTTTGAAGTTGGGCGGGGTGGGTAGCAGTTTTCGGTCGGGTTCAGAAATTTCCCTGGAGGCTGCCCCCCTTTCTAAGGGGGGGCTTCCCCATAAAGAAGGATGAAGTTTTCAGTGTCATCCGCGAGGCCTTCATCCCCCGAGGGTACGAGTGTGGGAGTTGGTTCACCCCTATGATCGGGGAGAACCGACGGCTAGTTCATTATCAACCGATGGATTTCCCCTCATGGCCGGTCCAAATTTTCAACCATCGGATGGCAATCTGACTGTAATTTCAATCCTCCGGCAATTAGCCGATGGACCAGAAAATGTCCTGGAAATGTAGCTGATTCTTCTTGTGAGTTACTGGATTTCAGCCGGAAGAAGTATTCAAATTTCAAATATTGGCCGATACCCGTGTCTACATCTAACTTAGAAAGTATGATGTGTGTTGCTATGGAAGGCCTAGACAATGATTTTGATGACATTCTAACAAGTGCTCTAGATCTTTGGAAGGATGCTGCTAAGTTTCGCTATTTGTAGAGCAATCCAGAGCGCTATTTGTCTGGGACATCTGATGATGCACTTGAGGAAGTACCCTAAACCTTAAACTTTTTGAATTATGCAACCTTTTCCATGACCAAATCTATTTGCTTCTATGAAGAATTGGGGGACCCTTGGCCTTCAAGCGGTGAAGGCATTACTAGGTTCAATTCCTACCAAGGATATTAACTCTTCAAATTTAAAGTTTTGAACATGCCTTTCTTTTCACTTATTCAAGATTTTGTACTAAGAAATGATTTCTAATAACTTTTCATACATTTTTAAAACAATTAGTGCCGATATGAATTCCATTTAATCGGATATTGGCCAATGAAAATATGAAAATATAGGCAACTGGCCGATTGATTTTACAAAAGACCGGCTCTTGCCGATGTAAATTGGAAAAAAACCGACCCTTCGTAGCAACTACCGGCAATTAGCCACTAAGGCTTCAAAAACTTCCCGAACTCTGGTTCACCCTAGCCCTTACTACTGGAGGGAGGCTGAGGCCTTGGAGGCAATCGACAACCCTCTGCCGCACGATGCAGACAGCCGAAGGCTGAATTTGGTGTAAGCAGTAGCCGGTTTGAGCGAATCTGGGAGAACAGGGTGGTCGATTTGCTCCGAAGAGCTGGACAAGCCAATGCTTACGAGGTTGCCATCAGATGCAGGGGTGTAAGGGCGGACGTTAAAGTACCCCCTACGAACTTATAGGGGGGCATGTCAGATCAAAAAACAGGTTGCCCGCCCCCCCCACGGATGTCATTGTTCCGTCCATCGCGAAGGACACACAGGCGGATGTCATTCAGGTTCGCGTCATTCTGGACATGTAATTCGTCATGCCGCAATAATCGGATCTAAGATCCTTAGATCTAGGGATTTAGATAATGGCGGCTAAGGTTGTGGCGGCCGTAAAGGCCAGCCGTTAGATGTAGGTATGACTTGATCTACAGCCAAGAAGACTTGGTGGTTGGAAAGGGTAGTCCTCCGAAGGGAGTGTGTGAGCCCAAAATGGTGCCCACATGTGGTGATTAACTCTTCGAAACCAATTTTAGTTTGACTTTGAGGTGTTATGATTATTCACAAAACATAAAAAGAGTGAAGTGTGGTGTGGATTGAAGTTTAGGCATTAGAATGTGTTGTGTAGTTAATTCAAGGTTTGATTTCAATAAGAGGATGCCTTGATTATGTGAGTAAAGGGTAAGGTGAGGCAAGGTGAGCTCCGCGGGTTAAATGCCCACTTTTGGATCCACTTTGTTAGTTTAGGAAGAAGGAAGCTTGGTGGATGGGGATTAGTCCCTACTTTGGAGGAGAGGGTTAAAGGCTTGTGATTGGAGGTGCTAATCCTCTCACCCTATCCTCACCTCTCTCTCCCTCTCTCCCTCTTTGCTACTTAAGGTGTTTTTTCTCTCACTTTGCCTCTCTCTCCATCAAACGCTCTCAAGGGAGCAAGCTCTTAAGAGCTTGAGCCACGTGTGTGTGACATTAGTTTTTAGTAGAGTTAATTAGTTAAGCTCTCTCTCAAGTCCCCAAGTGAGGGAGCTCTTGAGCTTAAGGTTGCATGTAGTGATTAGGTGGTAGTTAGTTAAAGTAGTGTGTTAGATTAGCTCATGACTTAGAATCAAAAGAAAGAAAAGAGAAGAAGAATTTAGAAACCTTGATTAGTGATGGGAGAGGTTGTATTAAGGGTAGCCAAGACTAAAAGGTTTGAGGAGCGACTGCTGGAGGGACTTCGGCTGGGGCCTAAGGTTTGAAGGGCGACTGCTGGAAAGACTTCGGCTGGAGCCTAAGGTCTAAGCAGCTCGGCTGCTGGAATGTAATTTGGCTTGGGCTTAAGGTTTAAGGGCGACTGCTGGAAGGACTTCGGTTGGGGCCTAAGGTTTGAGGAGCGACTACTGGAGGGACTTCGGCTGGGGCCTAAGGTCTAAGCAGCTCGGCTGCTGGAATGTAATTTGGCTTGGGCCTGAGGTTTGAAGGGCGACTGCTGGAAAGACTTCGGCTGGGGCCTAAGGTCTAAGGTTTAAGGGCGACTGCTGGAAGGACTTCGGCTGGGGCCTAAGGTTAAGCGGCTCAGCTGCTGGAATGTAATTTGGCTTGGGCCTAAGTTAGTTCATTAGCTCTAATTAGTTAGGCTACTGGGGGGGTTGTAGTTAGGATAATCCCTTTTAGGATTGCTAGACCATACTAGATTATTGCATGCCATCTTGGTTTTAGGTAGAGTTGGATTTACTAGGAAAGTAGAAGTGTGTGGGACTTTTAAATGTGTGGATGGTTACCCATTGAGGCAAGTGTTTTTAAACACTCGTACTTTTTGGTTGGAATATATTACGTGCACAATTAATGGGGACTGTGGAGGATCCTAGCAAGGACAAGATAAAGGAAGTAAGAATCAAGAAGTCTAGAGGGATCTCTTTAAGGGCATGCGTGGCCAAGGCCGCGGGTTGGACCCTTGAGAAATCGAATTCCACTACGAGCAACGATGCTCACAATAATAAAGCAAGTGAGTTAAGATGAAGTTAGTGCCTTGGACATGAGAGCCATATAGCAATTCACGTTATGATATTAGGAATTGAATGTGATTCTCAAAGCCATCACCCGGACTAGGACGCCTAAGGGTGGTGGATTTGGCCTCACATAGTGCGGGGGCTCATTCTTTCTTTCTTTCTCTCTCTCATTCTAGTGGTTAGGACTAGACTTCTCTCTCACACATTCTTGTAGTTAGGACTAGACTTCTCTCTCACACATTCTTGTAGTTAGGACTAGACTTCTCTCTCACACATTCTTGTGGTTAGCACGACTCCTTTCTTTGCCCCCTCTCCATGTATGTAGATGTAATTAGTTGTTGAAGTATAGGAATAGAAATGAGGGACAAAGAGGTTTATGAGCCCTATGAATGTTGAATAACAGGGTTTTTGAACCCTATGAATGTTGAATGATAGGATTTTGAACCCTATTGAAGAGATGTGTTATTATCTAGTTGCATTAGCTTTTATATCTTAAGTTATTGGATGTTACTTAATGATCACTTAATCTTTCCTTCCAGCAGTTCTTGCTTTAGTCTATACACTTTATAATGAATTATATGTTCATCTATGTCATTCATTGTTTTAGACAGTCATTCACTGTTTGGTTGTTTGAATAACAAACACTGATGTAATTTTGGATGTCATTATTCCCTCCATCGCAAACGACACATAACACAGGCGGATGTCATTCACGTTCGCGTCATTCATGACATGTATTTTATCATGCCGCAATAATCGGATCTGAGATCTGAAAGTTAGGTGCGTGCATTATTTATAATGAAATACATGTCCATCTATGTCATTCAATGTTCCAGACCAGTCATTCACTGTTTGGTTATCTGAATGACAAACACTGATGTAATTTTGGATGTCACTGTTCCGTCCATCTCGAACGACGCATAACACAAGCGATGTCATTCACGACAGTGTCATTCATGACATGTATTTCGTCATGCCGCAATAATCGGATCTGAGATCTGAAAGTTAGATGCGACTATGTGCTCATTTGTAGACCATAGAATAGTACACCCATCTGGCCAATGTTGTGGATTGTTACTTCATTTGGAATAACAATTGTCACCACACTTGTCGAGCAAATAAAACATAGAAGCTCCCATATGAGCATGCCTCTTAAACCTTAAACTTTCATCCCTAAAATATATGTTAAAAGTAAATGCAAATGAAATCTACAAATATAATACTCAAGATGCACATATCAATCAATTTACATAGAAAATTTAGAGTGATGTGTCACCCTTTTTCGTAGCTAGATTCTCGGGGAGGTCACTAGCAAAAATCGCGTAAACAACATGCGATACAAAAATAGGGTCTAATATATTCATTGTAGATAAATTTGGCGAAAAATGTACATATATTATAGGGAGTTTTAAAATAGTGAAACATGTTTACATGGAAAACACCATCACATATAATGGCTTCTTTTATTTAGTCAGTACATGTAAAACAACGTGGAAACAATTACTAGGGGTAGTGGGTTTAGGATAGGGTTTGTGCTTGTGGATGAAAAGAGGTAATTTTTTGTTGAAAACGCTTGGATGGATGAGTTCCCCCAAGGCTATGAGGTTGCTCAATCCGGAGGGAAACACTTCTGTCACGGTATGCGGCGTCGATGGCCGCACCTTATCCGTTGGGTTTCATCCATCTAGATTTGGATGGATGAATCTAGATGTGGAGAGGAAGGCTCCTAAGTGAGGAGCCTCCTCCTTGGCTTGGCATTCTTGCCAAGTCAAGTCTTGTGAGTTAGTGTGTGGAGAGAGCTTGTGTGAGGTGTAGATTGCATGATTTTGCAATAAATCTTGAGTTCTTCTCCCTCTACTTACACTCTTGGATTCTCCCTTGGTGGAGTGAGAGATAGCTTGACTAATTGTGTGCATTTGAAGAGAGATTTAGAGCTATTATGAGTGTTCTACTTCTTCCTTCTCACTTGACAAGAATGCTTCATCTTTGATGTTTTCTACTTCATTCTTGAGATGTAACGCGCAAGGGAGGGCGTGAAGACAAGGAGTGACGAAGTTGTGAAGCTCCGGAGGGAGAACACCGCGAATTTGCGAAGCAACATGAAGAATGTTTGCTTGTGAATGTCACTTCAAGGTGAATTGTGGTGATAAGGTGTTGCATTTTCCACGGAATTTCATGTTGTTTTGCTCACATTCAAGCTTGAATCCGTGACATTGAGCTTTGTAAGCGGAGTTTTGATTCTAAGTAGAAGAAACCTTGAATCAAATAAAAAAAAATCAAACTCAAATTCAAATAAAATAAAAAAAACGGCCAAGAGCCGGCTCCGGGAGCCCCAGGTCCTGGCTCGCCCTAGTCTATACAGAAACGGCGGCTATCTGCGGCCGAAGCGGCGGCTAAGTGACGGCTGGGCTAAGTGACGGCTAAGTACTGGGCTAAGTGACTATTACAATCCTCAAATTCTTTAACCTCCACCCTTTAAGGTACTTGGGCTAAGTACTGGGCTAAGTGACGGCTGGGCTAAGTGACGGCTGCTGGTCAGGCTGTTCGTCTGCATGCGCTCCAACTGAGGGAAGACTATGTTGGGCATAATCAATTGAGAACCGGGTGTTTGCAAGTTCAACCGGTTCGTGTTGACAAATTTTTTTTTTTTTTTTTGAATTAATCAATGCGTTAATGAATTAAAAGCGGACTTAATTTAATTTAATTTAATAAATAAAAATTGGATTTTTAATTTTAATTAAATTAATTAATTAGTTTATGTTTCCTTTCAACTTTTAATTTTTCTGCTCTTTCTAAGAGGTTAATTTCTTGGGCTCATTAATCAAGGACACAAGGAAAAAAACCTAAGTTCTTATGAAATATTAAAAATACTTGGGATTCTTTTTAGGGGTTGTGTTGTACAAAATTTCCGAGGGGAGTGTCATTGGGAATTGGGTGGCATGTGGAATTTTTGTTCGGCCTAAAATAAATTATTATTAGGGTCGAATTGTGTTTATCAATACATAATCCTGGCATTGTTGTGAGGATAAATTCTTAGGTAGTGGTGGGAAAATGAGAGATGTGCAGTTTCTTTTCTTAAGCAACAGGGCCTCTTCATTTTGACCACCAACCGCAGGCGGGTGCCGGTTGGTCGCGGTTGCTTTCAATTTTTGTTTAAGTGTTGTTTTGGGGAAGATGATCCAGTGCTGTTATTGCATTGTTCCTTGTATTTTGTTGTGGTACCTTCCCCTGTTGCGGGCTATTGTGTTGGAGTCTTCCAACATTGCCCATTTTGTGTTGTCTTAGTTTGTGATAGGATATTGTGGGGGTGAGGTCGGAGTAATGACCGACGAGACCCTTGTGTGTGCACCAAGTGGGCGGTGCTTGTATTCCCTTATGGTGAGGCTGAATTGATGACCAGCAGACCATAAGTTTGGTGGTGTTTGCAGGTGCAGGTTGCATTTCACCTTTTGACCTTTGTACCTGGATACTAATTCATTTGGGTTGTTGATTCGGTGACCATCCCATTGTGGGTTTATGGTTACAACTCGTAGTCAACATTATCGTTCTCCGTCCCCAGGAGCATCGGAAGGTCATCCCTCGGACCTCTCGGACGTTGAACCAGTGGTAGCACCCAACGAGGCTTTTCAGCCTACTTCGGCGTAGGGGACTATCACTCGGTCTCACGTCCTGTGGGTGGGAACCTTTGACGATATGGAGGAGGAGACTAGGGGAGGGATATGAGACCGGTTTTCCGGTCAAGCAGGGACCATTTCTCTACAAGACTGGAAAATCCGGTTTCGTACGTGGATGCGAGAGAAACGCCAACGCAATACCAATTTTAACGATTGGTATGTGTTCGAGCTTCTACCTCAACATTTGGAGCATGAAGCTCTCCAAACTTATGAGCAGTGGACGGAGGCTCATTGGATGGAGGTGCGCCAGGTGGAGCGATACTGGGAGACTTGGGTTGAGTTGGTATCCGCATTGAAAGAAGGCGCAGCTTCCAGTTTCATGGCCGTCCCTGAGGTTAAGTCGGAGGTGTCGAGGGAGTATTTGTGGTGGACGTGGAGGGAGCTTCTCATGGTGAACCCAAGGATAAGGGTTCTGCTCCCGCTGTGGCGAGTACGTCGAGCCCCATTCTTCCACTCTCCCGTTATGCCCAGGCTACCCAGGCGGCTTTAGCTTCTTTGGGGGCTCCGCCAGTTTTTGAGCCGTTGCGGGCATTTGAGCTGCATCTACATGAGGAGTACGGAGGTTTCCGCCGGGACCAGATGCAGCGGATACAAGATTTTAGACGGGAGAAGGACGATACACCTCGTACCATGTATACGAGGTTGGCGAGGTTTGCCAGAGAATCTGGAGGTGTGTTTGCGGAAAGTCTATTGGTAAAGGTGTTTTTGTCCAAGATTGACAAACGCCTCCTTGACTTGGCGCTGCCCAGGATCATCATGGATTATGGTGGCCGGGCGACACTTGCAGAAGCTTTCGCTATTGTCGAGCAGTGTGATCGTGCATTGTGTCAACACGATGCCACTGATTTGGTGTCCTTGCTAGTAGATTCTAGCAAATCCCGAAGAGTTCCGGTTGCGGTTGCGGGATTGACGGAGGCCGAGGTGGACAAGACCATGTATTGTTGGCCTTGTGGGCAGGCCGGCCACGCTAAGAAGGACTGTCCTTCGAAGCAAAGGCAAGCCCAGACCATCACTACTCCGAAGTGAAAACCATTTGTTCCCGCTAAGGAGTCGAAGAAGGGCACGGGTAAACATTTACCCAAGCAGTTGAAGTGTTCCCATTATGGGCGGAATAATCATGCGGTGGAGAACTGCTTTGCTCTCCATCCTGAGAAATGTCCTTCTTCCGACCGGGAGAAGACGTTGGAGGCAAAGGTTGGAGCCATGGAGGAGAGGTTCAAAAGCTTGTCGTCATCCGGCCAAATCTTGGCCTCACCGTCTTCCTCTGGAGCTCAGGCTAGTTCTTCTACTCCAGATTATTATATGTTCGGAGCCTTGGGCAAGGTGGTGAGTTCCGCAGCCGTAACACGTGCTCAAGCCGTGTCACAAGCTATACCTTCGACCACAAGTGAGTATGTGGCAAGCTTGCGAGCTCGGGACAATGCGCCCACGGACCAGATTGGTCAGGCACGACTACCATTATCTTTTGGATTGGCCGATGTCGTCCAATCTGTCAGTGGTCGTCATCCGAACGATGAAGTTTCAAATTCAGCGACCGACGTGGCTCATACGTTGGCATCTAAGGTGTTGCACACACCTTTGTTCACGACACTAGAGTGGTCGTCGCCAGAGTTCCAACCTGCTAAGGTTTCTCGCTTAGCAGGTAGGATTTTGGAAGGGAAGGCATCCTTACCTTCTCTGACCATGGCTCAAGCCAATACGGACATCCCTGCTTCTGAAGATCCTGAGGAGGTGGCCAAACAGCGAGCGAGACTTGCGGCAAAGGCCATTGCGTCTTTTGACGCACACGCCTCAGATGACAGGGCACCGACCACGTCTTATGACTCACCAGTATCCGCGGGAGCAACTTATTTGTCTGATGTCGCTGCTAGACCTGCCCGCGAGCGCCGCGGCATTTGACCCGGCGTTGTGCGTATGGTAAATGATATCGGCATTTTGGTGGTCAGTCGCACTGGGAGCAATGCTACTCGGGTTGCTCCTCGTTGTGTGATGATGGATTCAGGGGCACAACCAGTTATGATCGGCAAGAGGCTTGCCCAAGAGTTGGGGTTGGCGGCCGAGGATTTGGCTCCCTGTCCATTCATCATTGTCACATTCATTGATCACGTGGAACGGGCCACGGGTTATACTCGCGAGCCATTACAGCTTAATTTCCAAGTGAAGCCTGGAGATTCACCCGCACCTCTTCTTCTTAGGTGTGTGGTGACGGATGCGACCAACTATGACATTTTAGTTGGTCAACAAGCACTTTCTCCTCTTGGTTTTGGTTTGGACAACTGGACTGAGGAGGCGTGGATCCGACCAGGTTGGTCGGCTGGGGATGGCCGCAGGGAACTTATTCCCGTGGCTTTCGCGGCAGCCGCGACCATAGCACCATTATCTATGGTTTTTGGATGTGGTGCTATGGTGGACACATTGCCTTATGGTTCCGCATTGTTGGAGGAGTCATTAGCATTCATGGGAAGTACAGACGATCAACGGAATATGGCACCTAAAGGTGCATTAGTGCGCCATCCCAAGGATCCCCTTCCTCCTTGGCGTGATTCCGCCGAGCTATTTCGGAGGTGCGAGGATATTATTCACTCTTTCACTCCCAGAACACCGGTCATATCGGATGCCTTCTCGGCATTGGCACATCCCATTTTATAGCAGCCGCCAGACGCGGGGATTACTTTGGTGGAACTATTTGGGGGCATCGGCACAGGCTTAGCGGCCGTATTGGAGGTTGGCCTCACGGTTAGACGGTATGTCTATGTGGACAACTCTCAAGTATCCACCCGTGTGGCTCGTCACCATCTTCACCATTTGATGGTATTGTACCCCCAGCAGTTACCTCCAACTGCCATTCGTGGGTGTTTTTCACGTCTTCCTCGTGATGTTACACTCATCAGTGAGGCCGACTTACGACACTTGGGTCCGGTGGATATGGTCATTGCGGGATGGCCATGCCAGGGCCATTCACGTACTGGAGCCGGCCGAGGTCTAGAGGATCCCAGGTCTAATTTATTTTGGGACCTCATCCGCCTCATGCAGTGGTGGTTTTCCCACCAACATACCCCTCCATGGTATATATTCGAGAATGTACCATTGTTGGGCGACTCTGGGGATAAGGTGTTGGAAGGTGATCATTATGTTCGTCAACACCTTGGAGATCCCATTTTTGTGGATGCCGCGAGCATTGGTTCTTATGCCCACCGGCCTCGCTGGATTTGGACCAACCTCGCACCGTCATCTACTTTAGCTGCAGCATTTTCTGCAGTACCTCCACCTTTGGATCAGAAGGTGGATGACATCTTGGATCAAACCGGACCTCTTTGCCGGTTGTTCGAGATGATTTACCCCCGTTGGCATTGGTCAACAAAGTGGGGGCACCACGGAAAGCATTTCCCACCTTTATGACGTTTCCACAGTCATTCGCCTTCCGCGATCGGGGGCCGGGTATGGTGTTGGATGCTAACACCAAGACCCACACTGAACCCTTGGCTGATGAACGAGAGCGTGCCATGGGCTTCCGCACTGGTACCACCGCAGTTCCTGGCCTTCCTGAGGGCCAACGACGCTTCGTATTGGGCCAAGCCATGGATCTCCATACAATGGTGTGGACTGTTAGTTTATGCCTTGCATTGCAACGGCATCGTGGTGACCAGTTATTGTCTCTGGGGGAAGAGGATTCTGGTCAGGGGGCAGAGGATTCTGGTCAGGGGGCACAGCGATCCACATCCATGGAGGAGGGAATTGATGTCATGGTTGGAGAAGCCGAACGAATCTTTCGATTCGAGCAGTAGGTAATGGAGGAGCTCCGAGCTCAACGAATTTATACTGCTTTGGCTTCTTTACCTCCGGTGGTGGCTTCATCATCACATATTGGTGGTGATGAAGAGGAGATGGACTCTATTGCTAGCACGGAGGTTGGGGGCATGGTTAATGTCCCCTCCTCTCATTAGCAGTTAGAATCCGTGCCAGCACCAGGTGCACGGGGGGATCACACCCCCTTACATTTCATAACCACGTGCGATAAAAGTTTGCTACCCTATATTACATGTCATAGATAATTTTTAAAATTATGATATTTTTTTCTACATACACATAACCATTGATAATATCTTTTGTATATTTTTTTGAAATTTTTAGTCATCTTCATTTTTTGTAGTAATTTGTTTAGTTCAATGTTGCGTCATTCTAGTTAGAAACGGTATGTTTTATAAAAAAAACAAATCATCAAATTTGGTTACCAATTTTTACTATGTAATAGATACTATGTATATCTACTCATGAAAAAAAATCATAAACTTTTGAACCATTTTGGTGATGCTTTTATGTAAAAGTAGATTTTGTTTTATCGCACGTGGTGTTCAACTTGACAATGAAGTGCACCCCCCGTGACCAGGTGGCTCTCTTCTAGTGGAAAGGGAGACCACAGAGTTTGATGATTGGCCATTGGAATTGGGCCCTCATCTCACTTGTCGCAACCCTTGCTAGTTTTCCTTCACTTAGCTTGACCGCCTTTCCAACCTAGCAAGTGCCACGAGCGCTAACCTGGACATCCCACGCACATGCATGGTTAGCTCCCAAAACCGCGGACCTTCAAGCTCATGGCTACGTCACCAAACCCTCCTACACATGCATTCGGGACTCTCCCCTTAGTAGGTAGCCAATGGCTAAGGTGGACTTCCATCCATGGAAGTCCACTCTTGAGTTGATCATCGTGTTGCCAAAACAACACTACAACTACCCGGAGCACATTGCCAAGTATGCTCCGGGGGGGTCGGTCGGCTAAGCCGCCTCACCCATATAAGCCTCTAGGACTTTGGGCGGGGCCCCTACCCCACCATCAAGTATCCTTTTGTCTCTCTACAAGGGTTGGGGCCAAGTGGACATTTTCCCTTAGCCGCTGGGGCTGGAACCCCCCAGCAGCTTCAGACCATCATAACTTCTACATATGATGTCTGATGCTATTGAGCCACCACTCTATCGTCACCTACTCTTTGCGTAGATGCCGATGGACCCCTCAATTGCCTCATTCGGGCAAGTATTGAGGAAGTTATGGCTCTTCAAACCTTGGCAGTCCCGGGCACCACTCCCAGGTCACTGCTGTCCCAGGGTGTTGTCCCGGGACAGCGCCCCACTTAAATGGCCATATCTCCTAGCTAGCACCTCCGATTGAGGTGTTCCTTAGCATTCTAGAATTCCACCGCCATAAGCTACTCATAACTTATGGCCTTACCGTCATGACTCTTAGTCCCCGTGGGTGAGAGGCGTTCTCAACGCCCGGGGCCCTCACCCATGCTAAGAGTACTTGGGCCCTTTCACCAATGGCGCCACCAGTCCCGGGTGTCACTCCGGGGTCCCCCTTGTGCCCATGGTGCTGCGGGCATTCCTCATGGAGAGGTGTGCGACATCACTGGTGCTGAGGCACGGAAAGTACGAGCATTTATTCGCTCGTACCGTAGATGTTTTGCTTTTAGCCTTCAGGATCTTAAAGGTTATAAAGGAAAACCCATCCACATTCAGTTGGAGGACGACCATCCCCATTTTCAGAGACCTTATAGACTAAGTGTTTCCGAGCGGATTGGCGTTCATGCCCGTTGTCGAGAGCTTTTGGCAGCAAAACTAATCGAATTTTCCAACGGGGAGTATGCTTGTGCTACGGTGATGCCATCGAAGAAGGATATCTTTGGCAATTGGACGGAGAAGAGGATGTGCGGGGATTACCGTCCAGTTAATCGGAAGACCAAGTCGGATCGGTATCCCATGCCAATTCCCGAGGAGTTGTTCGATGCCATCGGATTTTCTCGAGTCTTTAGCACCCTAGATTTGAGATCCGGCTATCACCAGCTCCCATTACTTGCGGGAGATCGAGTGAAAACCACATTCTGGGGAGTTGATCAAGATGGGAAAGATCAACTTTATCATTGGAAGTTTCTTCCATTTGGCCTGAAGAATGCACCCGCTGAGTTTCAGCGGGTGATGGATCAGGATCTCTCTGGCTTGCCCTTTGCTCGGTGTTACATAGATGATGTGATCATCTTCAGCACAACACCACAGGAGCATGTGAGGCATCTGCAAGCCATTTTTGAACGGTTGCAGCGGTGGGGATTGCGCTTGCACCACGGCAAATGCAAGTTTTTCCATGACCAGCTGGCATATCTGGGGCATATGATTGTTCCAAGAGGTCTTGGGGTACAACAAGCTAAGGTGGACGCCTTGCAGAAGATTTCGGCACCGGTTGATGTGCCGAGACTTCATGCTTTCTTGGGCTTGGCGAATTACTATCGACGATTCGTCAAGAACTTTAGCTTGATCGCCATGCCTCTCACCATTCTCACGAGCAAGGACCGACCGTGGACTTGGGGTCGTGAGCAGCAATAGGCATTTGAGACATTGAAGCAGAAACTAGGTTCGGCTCCAGTGCTTCGACGTCCAGATGTCTCCAAATCTTTCCAGTTGCATACGGACTGGAGCTCATTGGATTTGGGAGCAATTCTCACTTAGAAGGATAGCTTTGGCCGGGAGTATGTTGTTGCTTACGCGTCGTGAAGCAACAACACGGCGGAGGCCAATTATTCGTCTTATGAGGGGGAAGCATTGGCGGCGGTGTGGGCTATTGCCCATTTCCGGCCATATCTTTATGGTTAGCGCTTTACCTTGGTAATTGACCATCAGCCGTTACGGTGGCTCATGGAGTCGGATAATCTTACTGGCAAACTCGCCAGATGGGCTTTGTTGCTTCAGGAGTATGACTTTGAGGTGGTGCACTGTGCTGGCATTACCAACTTGGATGCAGATGGACTTTCACGCAATCCAAGTCCTTCGGATGAGGACTTGACCGGGGCCAGGTGGCATGAAGATTGTGATCGGGAGGCGGTTCCAGGTTGGCACGCGGCTGCTTACCTCATTCTATTTTCTGGTACAACTGTTGAGGTTCCGATACAGGGCTCAGATGATGAGACTAATTGACCGCAAGCTATTGCGGATATATGGGAGGACCTTCCCGTATTGCAAAAGCTTCAGCAGGGGACCTTTCCTTCGTCTACCTCAGCAATGGAAAGGGATAGGATTGGACATCGAATAACGGGGAAAGTTAGTATGCGAGCGGAGAGCGGAGAACTCCATTTGAGACATTAATTGAGAGGGGAAATGCACCTATAACCGTGAGATTATGGGCTTAGGGTAGAGCTATTTTTAGAAAATTTTATGAGTTAGGGTCTCTATTACTGTGGAAATAGAACAACATTTCCCCATTTGAAACGTTTACATATTTTTGAAACATATATATATTATAATAAAATACAAAATTAGGGCTTACATCACTATTACGTCATAAATACAATTACCAAACTTGTGTACTATAGTACATATCACTGTAAATCAAATAAAAATTACTATATGAAGGAAACACGAAGGAGGTATGTGAAAAGAATTCCCCACATATAGTCCACTCTATTAATGTTACACTTATAAATGTTAACCCTTTCTAATTGTTAACTTTATTCTACTCCCCACATATTGCACACTTTTAAATTTGACTCTATATATGTTAACGAATGAAATGCAACCATAACTACTCTTTGGAAAGACTACGTTTGGCTACGTTTAGTTCTAGTGACGGAAGTGTAAGAATGGAGGCACATGAGAACTTCCATTAGAAGGTACATGAAAACACGTTCATGTGGGTGTCCAAGTATGTGGGTTTGTTGGTGCAAATTGAGAAATATTTGCAAGTTGTGCATGCCCATGATTCATACTTCACCCATGATTTCTAAACTTCATATTGAATAAAGTTTTGATTGGGTTTGCAATTTTATGAATGGTATTCTCTCACAAGGACTCTTCAAAAATGCTTATATTTATAAATGTTAAGATTTGTATATTGGTCGATAAAACAATTTTATAATTGGTAACTGTTAACACCTTAATAAATGTTAACTATGATCATTTCCCGAGGGTGAACATTTGAGGGTGAACATTATAGAAAGTGTTGTGTGGTGTGCAACTTAAGTATTATTGAATATTTATGATTTAGTGAAACAAGGAGGAGGTGTGTGAGGCACCAACTTTATATTTGAATGGGTGGATGCTACATTAGCGGTTAAGATTGTGAGAGGCATACCGTTTAGGGATACTCGAACTATACTTAAGGGCTAATCCACAAACTAAAAACATTTACAATAATAATTGAAAAATGCAATGCGGGTTGACATTATGGGAATGAAATAAAGAAGAGCAAGTATGAGACTTGCGCCGGAAATCTAAAAGCCAAAAATAATACAATCCAATACAAAATGGAGTTCAAGGAATAAACTCATCCTCACTCTCTGAAGCACTTTGATCTATGTATCTAAGTACTCTTGGATCGTATCTCTCACGTGGACTAGAAGAGGCACTAGAGCTATGGGAGGAGTATTTGGCATAAGCTACTGCCATATCCTCGGCATAAGAAGGAAGTCGCATGGTAGGACTAGTCGGCGAGCCGAAGTATTGATCCATCAGACTGCACCAACAGAGGAGAAATTACGATTGTTAGAATACTTCCAATCAAATGCAACATACTCAACATTAAGTTTAAGATGACAACAAACTTACTCACATAGATTGTCGCAACCCTTGCTAGCCCCCCCTTGACCATCTTGCCAATTTTCAATTCTAGCAAAGGTTACGAGTCGCTAACCCTTCGCATACCGCCATGCTAATGGTTAGCTCCTCTAACCCCGGACCATTAGTTCATAGGAGGGGAACCAACCCTCCTACTTTGATTTCGGGACTCACCCCTTTAATCGGTAACCAACCCCTTTTATCGGTAACCAATCCTTAGATGTGGACTTCCATCCATGGAAGTCCAATCTTATGTTGATCATCGCGTCGCCGGAGCAACACTACAACAACCCGAACCATACTAGGCAACTATGGCCTCACAATGGGCCAAAGCCCATGGAGGCCGTGCCGTTCGGCCTCGGGTGGGTGAGGCCACACCACCTCACCCATATAAGCCTCTAGTACTCTACGCGGGGCCCCTACCCCACCGTCAACCAACCTCTTGTCTCTCTACCAAGAGTTGGGGCCAAGTGGACACTTTCCCTTAGCTGCTGGGCCTAGAAGCCCCCAGCAGCTTCAGACCATCATAACTTCCTTGTATGATGTCTAATTCCAACAACCAACCACTCCATCTTCATCTACGCTTTACGTAGATGCCGATGGACTCCTCACTTGCCCCATTCAGCCAAGTATTGAGGAAGTTATGCCTGTTTGAACCTTCGCAGTCCCGGGAATCACTCCCACGCACTGCTGTACCAGGGCGCTGTCCCGGGACAGCGCCCCACTCAAATGGCCATAACTCCTAGCTCACACCTCCGATTGAGGTGATCTTGAGCATTCTAGAATCACCACACCATGAGCTACGCATAGCTCATGGCCTTACCCTCATGCCTCCTAGTCTCCGTGGGTGGGAGGCGTTCCCAACGCCCGGGGCCCTCACCCACACTAGGATCACTTGGGCCCTCTCACCAACGGCGCCACAAGTCCCGGGTGTCACTCCGGGGTCCCCCTTGTGCCCATGGTGTTTTGGGCACTCCTCATGGAGAGGTGCGCGACATAGATTAACTGCACCTTGTTGAGGGAGGGCATCGTCGTCGTCCTCGTCAAGGTCTACAACGTGAGTTGGATCGACCCCTAGAGACTCGGAGGCTGCGACCTATATTGGGTGCAAAATTTCTTCGTACAATTCCTTGTCTCCCTCAAGTGCCACTATTGCCCTGTTAGTAGATTGTGCTGCAATAACCAAGGCACCTACAAAGAGCAAAACAAATGAATTAGTAGAAGGTGATTGAATTGCCCAAGTCTAGAGGCATGGGAATGTTATACAAATTACTCATACCAGTTCCAACAGTGAGGTCACATATAATCCCGCCTGGAGGGCTAAGGCCACTGATTAGAAGCTGGAGCAGGGACACTGCCTTCTCTTTAGGGCCCCTCCATAATGTGTCACCGTCGTTGCGCTTGAGTGCAGTATCATAGGTGACAATGTTGAAAAGAACGTCATCATTTGCAAGGTCAACATCTTCAAATTTGTCACTGGAAGAAATAACAAACTCCTTGGGTGGCCTAAGCAAAGGTGTGGAGAAAGATCGAACCAACACGATTGCTTTGAATTTCAGAGTCTGGACATCAAACATAGGCCTCGAATTGTTAGCAATGTGATTGAAAGTATGAATGACTTCGAACTTGAAAAGTGGGAAATGGCTACAATTACTCACCCGCTTAGAGTTATGCATAGGGTGAGTGAGGTGTAGAGAATTAACGATGGTCTATTCCTCCTTGACCTCCAAGTTGTTGTTGTAGAGAAAGCTCAAGACCTCCTTCTTGATTTGCACACTGTCAGGATAAAATAAGAGGAGTGCGCCATCGTCATGAAGATAGCCCTGACAAAAACCAATGGTGAACTTGATAAAGTTCTGAACCTGCTTATTCCAATTTGGAACTTGCCCCGGGAATTCAGAAACTCCTGGGACAGGCAAACCATCAGGATACTCTGCAATGACGAGGTCCACCGCAGCCTTATGCAATACCTTGCCGGAGAAGAAGAATTCCCTGGATGCTCCAACCTAAAAAGAAAAAACCCGTGAACGGCATATCTCGAGAGGGTGCCCTTAACGAAAAATTTGATTTTCATTACCATATCAAGCATCCTAATATGACCATTAACCAAGAATTAAATGAACGTAGCGGGTCCACCTATATGACCAACCTGAAATTTCTAACCATATTCGGTCATCCTAAACCTATTAGTGCATATCCAGGCCATATATGAGCACCAAAAAAATAAAAATAAAAGTCCCCCGAGGGGGGTGCCGTAAACGGCAACTCTCGGGGGCACCACATATTAACCTCAAAATCTTATATTTATGAGTGTATTATGCATCCTAATATGACCATTATCCAAGCTTTAAATGACCGTAACCAGTCCGAATATATGACCAACCTGAAATTTCTAGCCATATTGACTTACCCTCAACCTTAGAGTGCATAAATAGGCCATATTCAAGCACCAAAAAAATAAAAATAAAAACCCCCGAGGGGGGTGCCATCAACGGCACCTCTCGGGGGCACCACATTTTATCCTCAAAATTTGATATGTATGAGTATATTATGCATCCTTATATGACCTTCAACCAAGACCAAAATCAACTTAAGGGGGTCCGAGTATACGACCCACCTGTTATTTCTGGCCATATTGACTTACCCTCAACCTTAGAGTGCATAAACAGGCCATATTCAAGCACCAAAAAAATCAAAAAAAAAAACCCCGAGGGGGGTGCCGTTAACGGCACCTCTCGGGGGCACCACATTATAACCTCAAAATCTGATATTTATGAGTATATTGTGCATCCTTATATGACCTTCAACCAAGACCAAAATCAACTTAAGGGGGTCCGAATATATGACCAACGAGCAATTTCTAGCCATATTGACTTACCCTCAACCTTAGAGTGCATAAATAGGCCATTTTGAAGCACCAAAAAAAAAAAAAAAAAACCCCATAGGGGGTGCCGTTAGCGGCACCTCTCGGGGGCACCACATTCTATCCTCACAATCTGAACTTCACTAGCATATCAAGCATCATGTTCTGTCCTTCAACCAAGACCAAATTGAACTTAGGGGGTCCGAATATATGAACCTGAGTCTCCGCTGGACACTTCGGGTTCCATCCTCGGCCTCCAAATCCTACCTCACCTTACAATCAAACCCTCAACAACAAAACCCTTCCACACCCTCGGGGGCACCCTAGAGCTCCAAAAGATTCCCTCAATTTTCAAAGTTGAGTTCACTCCTTGGCTTTACCTTCAAACCCTAAACCCGTAAACCTTTGGACGCACTCGGGTGCACCCTAGGGCTCTAGAAAGATTCCCTCAATATCGAAATTTGACTGCACTACTAAGCCATACAATCACTTCCGGAGGGGTGCCCTTGACGGGTCCTATTCTTTGGCTACTCTAAGCCCACCACTTTTTGGGCTAACTTCTATTCCGCGTCTAAATTCTTTCAAAATGGTCAAGTTTAGGGTCCGAGGAACCAACCTTCTGGTTCCATCAAGCTCATCTCTTCAACCTCTTCCTCGCCACTCTTCTCCTGCGATGCTGGATTGGATGCGGGATTGGACTCTGTCCCCACATCCTTTGATGCTTCTCGACACTGTGATCCTGGGCTCTTGGATTTTGAGGGACCCAGAGATTCGTCTATCGTCGATAATGTTCCGTTCTCCTGAGTGTCGTCAAAACCTAAAACTTTGTTAATTCCACTAGTGTCATATGTTTCAGGCGCCACCTTCTTCCTCCCCATCCTGCTCGACTTCAATTTCTTAGTGCTACTGAAATATAACTTCCCTCTTTTCTTTCTCCTCTTGATAGGGGCCTGCATGTCACGTGTCACCCTTCCTGTGCATGTCTACTCCAACACTCGCAAACCCTCCCGTCAATCAAACACGTCTTACGCCTCTCATGAAATTCATAACTTTTGACACTAAGTGAAAGGATATGATTTTCACGAAATCTAAGACAAGACTTTCCAGGTGTGACATTCCTTTATTTAATGCCTAATTGGGATTTCATTATACTTCCTATTCCTGTCCTGAAACGTCATGCCTAATTATGATTTCAGGCTTTATATCGGCGCCAACTAATAATATGTAATTGCCTGTCAAGTAGTATGTCTACCATGACTTGTACTCTCTTATTTTGTATATCGTGACAGCGTTACAAATTTTAAAAATATTAATGTCACTCTCGTTTAGAGTACCTCCGTCATGTGGAGCTTGTGCATCGCAGTTCTCTTTTGGCAGCACATTCCTAATAAATAGGTAGCCCACAATGTTGAGATTCCTCTTCCATAATTCCATTGTAATACATTCTAATCCTTCATGCTACAGTTTGTCACAATTTACATAAATACATATTGACTCTATATTGATCTAACAGGTTATCAAATATTCTAAGTGCATTGGTGTCTACCCTAAGTGTATATAATACCCGATTACTTGTACCCATTCCTTCATGTAATCTACTCATATTCTTCTCAAATGGGTACTGACGCAAGTCCCCCCAACCTTCCTCCGTCAGGTGCTCCTAGTTCCTCTGGAATTCACACCAAGTTGACCATCGATGGTTCTTCAGACGTCAACATCATTAAGATTCCCAACCCACATGACTGCTCAGTTCCTCCGGCTGTCGTCGTTCACACTCCTCAACCACATACTCCATCTTTGCAGGCAGATGTTGCAACGCTGAAAGAGGACAAGTCTACTTTACAAACTCATGCCTATTCTAGAGCAGGGGTTATTAAACCGGGCACTTACTCTAGATCCCTGTTTAGGAATGCCAAAGGTCAGAAACTCGATTGCGCAGCATGCACTGCAGTTCATAGTTTGGGGATTGACCATTGTCATAAACATGACGGTGATAAATATGGCAAAGGGCCCCATAAGCGTATTCGTCGTTAATAACAATGTTGCATTCTAATGTTTGGAATTTCCTATTCATGAGGTACTATCATGTTTAGTATATATGCATGTTATTGGATTCTATTATTTGAAAATAAATACTATCTTGTCAAGTAGAATGTCTACCATGACTTGACTGATATAATTTGGTATATCTTGACAGCCTTTCTGCTCCCTTTCAGACTCCTTGGTTTAGGGTGGGTCATTTTTAGAAGTATTTATTCATGCTTTCCTTCATTGTTCATTCCGGATGTTTGGCCAGTGAAACTTGGGACTAACCTCAAGCAATGTGAGATCCTGGCCCTCGAGGCGGCCGGATTCCAATTGCTGCAGAAAGTGCCAGTCTCACCCAGAAGGCTCTTTTCCACTGCACCGTCTCCGGCAAATTTAGACTCCGTGCCGGTGCCAGCAGATGCGGACAGGTATCCTGGGAAGAGAGAAGGGAAGCTCGTTAAGCGCACCGCAACCCGTCCAAACCCTCAGCAGCGGTTATCCATGGGCTCTACGGACTCCCTCAAAGCTCAACTCCGCTCGGTGACGATGATTCCTCACCTTGGCCATGGCTGCATCATTGCGCTAGACTCGATGACGCCACCCGACGTGACACAATACCACATCACCATCAGTTCCCTCCCGGGTTGCACCTGCCCTGCATTCAAGAAGACAATGACCAACTTTCGAGGGCGGAGTCAATTCTCGTATTGCAAGCATGTTTACTATATTTTCTTAAAGGTCTGCCATCGCAATCCTGATGTAGACCTTTTCATCCACGCGCCAACCTTCAGCTTCAACGAGGTCAAAGTTATTCTCGAGAGTGGAATTTTAACTCATCCTTTAGATCGGGCCTAGGATTTACTCTAAGTGTCCCTTTCTCCCATCAACATGATAGATGAAGTAGTGCCTATTCATCCATGTTTCTAATAGAGTACACCATATACTAAGTGATATAAGATTTTCATTGAATAATTAAATATTGTCAGCTCAAAAATATAATAAATATAATTTCATGGATTATTTTTATTCAGCTCAAAAAGTTGGATTACAATACTCAACCGTATCATGTGTCTCTATACATATTGGGATCATCATTGGTTTTCATCATCTACTTAATTATTATATCACAATTTTACGATCATTTTGGCACTTCACGGTTCTCAAACTAAATCAAACCATTTTAAATTCAGGGCATTTATTTTATTTAGTGCCCACACATTCCACGGAAATAGGTCCCAAAATTTTCTATTTTTGGCAAAATCTGGAATATTCTAAGTATATTCTTTTAATATTTTAGGGAATTCTAAATTTAATGCAGAATCTATCCTATTTTTACCACATTTCCGCTCTCCGCTTTCCAAATCGCCGCTCTCCGCTCTCCGCTCACCGCTCGCATACAAGCCTCGTCCATCGAATAACAAGGTTCCGTTGGGAGAACGGTTTGTTATTTCGATTGTGGCCGGATGGGACAAGGCGTATTGTTCCTAGGCCGGATCAGAGGGCCTCCTTGGTGCGACAAGTGCACGAGGAACTTGGCCATTTTGGCATACGTAGGACACATTTGATATTGCGTGGCCAATATTGGTGGACTGGCATGTATCAGCAGGTGGATGCCTATGTCGGGAGGTGTGAAGTTTGTGATCGGGTCTGGTCTAGCTTTAACACCTTATCACCTCAGTTACAACCCTTACCTATCATGGGATTGGGCTACCGTTGGTTGCTGGACTTTGCAGGGCCATTGGTGGTTACACCACGTGGAGCAAAGTACGTTTTGGTGATGGTGGAGCATTTTAGCAAGTGGATTGAGCTTGTTGCTCTGCCCCAAAACTCTGCAGAGTTGGCCGCGGCCGCCTTTTTGGATCGTGTGTTGGCACGTTTTGGAGCACCGGCTAAGGTGTTGACGGACCAAGGGAGGGAGTTCCTTGGTGCTTTTGAAGAGTTGTGCACTAAGGCGCTCATAGATCACCGTACCACCTCTCGGGATCATCCGGAGGCAGATGGCTTGGCTGAACGGGTTGTTTAGACAACCAAACGTGGCTTGAGGAAGTATGGATTACTTCGGGGAAGCCACCGGGATTGGGACCTTATGTTGCCTTGGATTGCTATGGGCTATCGATTTAGTAGGCAGACCTCTTTGGCATCCTACAGCCCGTATCAGTTATTGTATGGACGTGAGCATATTCTCCCGAGTTCTATTCGGGAAAAATTAGCTCCTATTGTGGACTTGGATGACCCGAACATTTGGGCAGAGTGTTTGCAGGAGCGGGCTCAATTCTTCCAGAGAGCCATGCCTATGGCCATGGAGAATTTGTCAATTGCTCAGTGACACATTGCGTTATGCACGCATTCGTAGTGGTGCTTACCGACCTCAGTTGCGGAGATTTCGGCAAGGAGATTATATTTATCTTCAACGTGAGGCGCCTACGACATTGGATGTCATGGCAGGGCGCACTATCCTTCGGGTGAAGGAGGTGTTGCCGAGTGGTTTGTTGTTGTTGGAAGGCAAGGATGGTAGGGAATGTCGCGAGCATTCCAAAAACTGTGCCCCATGTCATCTACCCATTGAGGGTACAGTTCATCCTGAACTAGCCGTCATGCAAGAGGATCTTCCATGTTTTATGTGTGGAGAGAAGAAAGGAGCAGCTACTATGCTCTTGTGTGATCAGTGTCAACGCGGTTGGCACATGGCATGCTTGAGGCCACCCTTGACTTCTCTACCATCTGGACAGTGAAGTTGTCCTCGCTGTCAAGGATCTTCGGTACTTGGTGCTTCCACCAATCGTACTCAATGATCCTGTGTCGTTTTCATCATCTTGTGCTTGCCCAAATGGAAAATGAGGAGTTATGGCTTAAAAACGCAATCAACATGAGGCAGTGGATTTAATTCTTTGGGATCTGATGGCCAAACATCAGAGGCGATTAAGGATGGGGTTCACCTTGCACCCAGTCTACAGTTCATTGGAATCACATTTACTACACTAGTTAGTTGCGGAGCAATCTTTCATTATCCATGCCCTTTAGATTGGCATTGGTCCTAGCTGCTTGGCGGGACTCCATAGTCAGCTGAGGGGGGGCATGTCGAGGTGTGTTGTTTATGTGTGACTTTGCTATGTTTTAGTGTTGTTTGTTAGTGGTGGTTGGTACTCGAGCTGCAGTGACACACGATCGTTATTTACACGACAGCTGTCACGGTATGCGGCGTTGATGGCCACACCTTATCCGTTGGGTTTCATCCATCTAAATTTGGATGGATGAATCTAGATGTGGAGAGGAAGGCTCCTAAGTGAGGAGCCTCCTCCTTGGCTTGGCATTCTTGCCAAGTCAAGTCTTGTGAGTTAGTGTGTGGAGAGAGTTTGTGTGAGGTGTAGATTGCATGATTTTGCAATAAATCTTGAGTTCTTTTCCCTCTACTTACACTCTTGGATTCTCCCTTGGTGGAGTGAGAGATAGCTTGACTAATTGTGTGCATTTGAAGAGAGATTTAGAGCTATTATGAGTGTTCTACTCTCTTCCTTCTCTGTCGAGGTGCGTTGTTTATGTGTGACTTTGCTATGTTTTAGTGTTGTTTGTTAGTGTTGGTTGGTACTCGAGCTGCAGTGATACACGATCGCTATTTACACGACACTTCCAACACCTCACACCCCCACATGATAAGTTTTTCCAAACATGTCAACGTTCCAAATCCTTCGAGCACGTGTTTCAAAGCGCGACATTGATGAAACTATAGCTCCTCCAAGCCTATGAGATTGCTTAATCCAAACGGAAACACTTCCAACACCTCACACTTCATAATTTTTAGTTTTTTTTAAGATTTAAATCTTGCAAAGCCATTGGGAATTTTTCTCAGCGTTTGGCAATCATAAATTTGCAAACATTCTAGAAATACCATATGGTCAATTTCAAAGATAAAATTTTCAAGGTTAATACAATTTACCAGTAGTATGCTTTTGAGACAAGGAAGAGTGAATGAACTTAATGGACTAAAATCAAGAAAATCACAATCATAGATTTGTAAAACACACATTTGATGAAGAAATGTTTGAGCAATGTTCCAAAACTTGTGGGCGAAAGTCTTTTGCACTTTTGTTCTTCAAGTGAAAAGTGGATTCTATACACTGCATGCACAAACCAATGACATGTTATAAATCAATATTTTCAACAATTTATTCAAGTTTGTTTCAATGTTTTGGATTTAAGCATGATAACATTGACAAAAACAACAAGGTACACATTCAATTGACACGTATTGGACATAAATTCCAAATATGTTCAAACCTTAAACTTCCTTGATATAACATCAAGTTTTATTTGCACAGTTGGGGACGGGGGTTTGTTAACCTAGTTCTACTTGCAAAACATGCTCAGAATAAGATGTTAAATTTGATTGAGACCTATTTCCACACTCGATTTTGTTGTTACAAAATTCATGATGTTTATGTACCTTATTTCAAAGATGTATGAATTTGATACTACAACGATTATATCAAAAAACTATTATGTTGCTCAATATGTTGGATAATAATTTGTAGTGGACCATGGAGAACTTTGGTCATGGATACTTTCCAATTTTCTCTAGGATGATCAAGAGTGATTTTGTTTACAATGTTTGCATCCTCGCTTGTGGCACAATCTAATTCTTTTGTAGTGGAAATCAAAAGGGTGTGTTTGGATGATACTAACCTTTTGCTTACAATGGTCGGTGAATGTTCCCAAACGAAAATTCATAAGTCAAGTTTCTTTGAATTCTCCCAAGTTTGCGAGCATACGACCCATGGTACACAATTGATCATGAATTTTCAATATTCCACCATCCACTGTCACAAGTGACTTGCTATTTAAATTTTCCAAGGTTTTTTGAGCAACGTTGGTGTGAGGCCAAACCCCCCACCCTTAAGCGTCCGTAGTCCGAGTAGTGGGTTTGGGCTCACATTCCTCCGCGGTATTGGATTTGGACTTGGATGAGTCCATAGTGCAAGGTTCACCCTTCAAGTGGTCTTGGATTTAACTAGCTCCTTCATAAACCCAGCTCCTTCATAAACCCAGCTTCTTCATGAACCCACAACTTTGTAGTTGTAATCCCCAACTACCTCACTAATTATTCAAGCCCTTAACTAATCTTCCTACCTAATTTCCCTAATTCTACTAACAACCCCTTTCTAATCACACAATTCTTCTCTAATCCTAAAATCCTAAAATCCTAGAGAGGAGAGGGGGAGAGAGAATTTCCTAACTTCACTAAGACTAACTAATCCACACAAGTATATTTTTGCACTCATCACAACATCAAGTGCTCAACTCTTAAACATGGAACTTGCAACCACGTGTATTCAAAACATGAACTTAAAGTACCACAAATTGGAATCATGAATTAACTTTAAAATCCTTCACGTCAACACTAATTCTACCAAGAGGTCAAGCCCTCTTCAAGGCTAACAAGCCTTGGCTCTCAAACTAAAAACTAAGCACACACATGTGCTCCAATATGGCTTCCCACACCCACACTTATAACTCGTGGGGTGCCTTGGAGCACAAAGGAAAGAGAGGATGAGTGAGGAAAGAATGAGGGATTATATAGTAAGCTTGAGGGGGTGAGCACCCTCAAGGCTCACGATAAGCCCTTGAGATTTCCTCCTACTTAGTAGGCGCCAATCCTATCTTCTAAGTCTTCCTCCCTCAAATGATCAACAAGGATCCTAATTCGAACATTTAACTAGCCTTGGCTTTCTACCTACCACACTTTACCAAACTTGGGATTCTTCAACCCAAACTTAGCCTCCTTCGCTTTCCGCCGCCATAACTTTCTCCCCTTACTTTCCCAAATCGTCGCTCACCACTTAATTCAAACCACGATGCTTAGCTCGTGATTTGATTGGTGCTTTGAGAATTTGCTTATCCTCCACCTTGCATTCTTCCTTGGGCCTTCCCCATTAAGTGGCCATGATGAGGTGGTCCACTTGTGCGCTCCATGTGATGCTCCATTCATCCCAATTCGAATGCACTTGCCTCTTGAGTCACTTTGGTTGTCTCCATCCATTTGTACTAGCCTACTCACTAACTACTCAATCCAAGTTCTCCTTACCTATCCTCATTCACTCAAATCCTTCCGAAGGTAAAAACACAATAACAACTCACATCCTAGCCTCTTACAATATGGTACTTCTAAGACTAACATTTCATTCTTTTTATATTTTTGTGAAGTAACATGCTACTTCAAAGTGCATCAACTAACGTTTCAAGGGTCTAAGACTAAATGTGGGCACCCTTTTGGGCTCACAGTTGGCATCAAGGTCGGATATTCTAATCATGTCTTCCACCCGAAAATAAAAACGTGGAAGGTATGGATCTAGTTGGTTGAAAAAACTAGAGATGTCAATAAACATGTTTTTTTCTCTATCATCTAGCTCATCAAAGCTTATCCTCAATGTCTCCCATATTTGTCCATCTGGACTTCCATCATGTCTAGCCTTCAACAATCTATGCAACGTTCTCTCCCATATTCGTAATCGTCTCTCCCCATGCATGCATTTGCCCATTACCTCCAAACTCAATGGAAGCCCACCACAAGCATTCACAATCTTCTCAGCTACATGTTCTAAACAAGGCTCACATGATTGGTCGGTCCCAAAGGCATGCATGGAAAATAGTTCCATAGGTTTATCACCCTCAAGGGTCTTCATGTTTACGATTATATCGTCCAAAAGATTGCCAACCAGGAGAGCTTGCAATCAACTTATTGCCATTAACATCTTTGAGTATGTGATCACCTAATAGTTGATGTAAGTCAATATGTTCGCTCACGTTGTCTACAACAATACGAATATTTATTGTTTTGCAAATATGTTCCATCGTTATTCTTGCTTCTACCAATGTTTTTACTTGAGGTGCCACTTGCGTATCTTCCAACTTGTGCTTGAATATAAAAGTACATGTTTCACCCTTAAAATCACCTATAAAGCATGTCCCATCAAACTGGTGGGAGATATGTTCACTTGCCCATGCCGACGATCCCCAAACTACCAATTTTTTGCAATTGCCTTTCAAATTGAAGTATTCGGTCTTTGATACCAATCAATCTCTTAGGTCCATTCCTGGTATTATTGACCTACAAGAATTTCAACATCCAATATTAGCTTTATAAAAAATTACATGTCAGATCATAGCAATTTCCAAACTAACCCAAAGATTCAATATCACTAATCTCACTTAAGATTGAAATACCATTTGCATACTATATTTGACAATGAGCAAAATAATATCAACAACACAATTACCTTATCAAGAATTTGATGTAATGATGGGTCGTTGCATGTATCTTGAGGTGAACTACCATATTCTCCAATTTTGGGCATAAATCGTAACTAGAAGCTCAGGGTCACAAAAACTTGAAACAATAAGATTATTTGACAAAAGGCACTATAAATAATTCTCATGAAGTCGGTCCACCATTGCTTGGGATTCATCAACAAACCATAGCTCCATGATGGTTCTTTATGTTGAAGTATTTCATCCATAGAGATGGCATTCTTGAACATTGCGTTCTTCAATGACCTTAATGTATTGCAAATGTCAAGAAATGTGGGCCTCTTTGATGGATCCAAAGACCAACAATCATGTATTAATGACTTCAAATCCTTCGAGCAATTTTGCGGTAGCTTTGGTCTCTTGCCATCATGTATAAACTTCCAATAATCATTGCCTAAAATTGCACCAAAAGGTTTTTCTCCTGAAAGAATCTCAAAACTTGTCATGGCAAAACTAAATACATCGGTTTTAGATGCATTTACTTCCAAACTTCGATTTTCAAATGCCTCCGGTGCCATATATTGAAAGGTGCCATAACGAAATTGACATGTGGGCACTTGTGGTGATTCCTTTACTTCAATTTTTGATATACCAAAATCAACCAACTTCACGTGCACATATTCAAGGCGACCATCCGACTCTGAGACATCCATGGAAATCACAACAACATTGTTGGGCTTCAAATCGCGATGTGGTACCTTCATATCATGAAGGTACCACATTCCGCTTGCAATTTGTAACATAATGTCCATTCGAACGGCTTATGCGATTAAAGCTTTCTTTTCGACCAATAATTTGCACAAGTCCAACTTTCCTCGTTCCATGCTTAGTTCAAATTTCTCAATCTTTTCAACAAAAAAAACACAACAAAAAAACTTGATAATGTTTGGATGATTCAATCCCCCCAATATACTTGCTTCTTTCAATAAAAGTCTCTTGTATTCAAGGTTTGGAACTTCCATCACCTTTGTTGCAGTTTCAATGCCTACCCATTTAGTAGGTAGTACAACATATCCCTTTGTATCTATTTCACCCAACGGAATATCAAACGTTCCTGAAGGCTCAGAATGTGGATAATTAGAAGGAAAACAATCTTATCCAATTCTTCACCTCGAACCAATTGTAAACATGTCACTCGTCCCAATAGGTATTGTGCAAGTGCACGATCCTTTAATTGTGTCAATTTTCAAATGCTCTAAGAGTCTTCTGTGTAGTGAATTTTGGTCCTCTTCAACTTCATCAATGGATGATGGATAGAATGTGGCACAACTCCGAGTTTGAAGAAAATTTTGGCTTTGACCTCGATAACACATTTGAGATATGTCACACATTGTACGGAAACAACATTCCAAGTCCAAGAGGAGCTCTCTAAAAGTCTTTTTCTTGTTTATTTGCAATATTGCATTATAGCACCAATCTTCCTTGTAGCATTCATCAACCACATTTTTTTCTTTGTTCACAATCCAAACTAAATCTTGTTCAACTTCACTGAACACATCCCTCCGGGCGCCTTTGTTGATCTTCTGAATTGCTTCCACACCCTTTCGGGAGTTTGCCACCAAATTGTTGCATTGCTTTTCATTCAAGAGAATCAAACTTGACAATTCTATCATATCTTCCACAGTCCCCAAAGATTTCTTCATGTTGTTTGACATTTTAAAAGTGTTACAACAAGAAAATTCGTTGTTTTGATATTTGACTTTTCGTGTGAAGATTTGTGATGATAAAGTCAAAGTTTGCAGCACAATACCTATGAATCCACACAGTTATGTATTAATGCAATAAAGAGGCAACCGGTACTTTAAGAATGAGGTGCACAATACTCTTTTGTGTAGACATTGGTAGTATGACCGTAGATTCATTCGTCCGCCCATAACAATCACAAACCTTACATTAAGCACTAAGGAATGTGACCCACACAAAGACATCATTACTAACAAACCCACCATACAAATATACGGAACGGAATCCAACATATACGACCAGACGGGAGCGTTCATCCTCACCATGCCACTTACAAGACTACATTGGCTATGGGAAAGATATAACCAAAACCAAAAACACCCCATGGCCCACTTCCTTAACCCCCCACCTCAAGACTTTGCCACCGAAATACTATGGCTAACCCAAAGATATATTACAATCCTCCCTAAAAGAAGACCAAAAAAACACAACCCACATAATAACCATCAACCCTCCACCCCTCCACCCTTCAAGCCCTAATGGAAACATACAAAATAACACACTCATACTACTCCTCACCCTTTACATGCCCAATAACAATTACCCAATACAACTCCCCACACAACAAAGACATCATGTTTGGTTCAGCAGGGCTTGCACACTCATCAAAATGGAAAGGTAACGGCCTGGCCCACCCTCCAGACCTCAAAATTGCCACGACATCCATCCACTGGGCCTGCATGGCCACCCAAGAAGACCGCAATACCACAACCATCGTCATAATCAACCATAAAGAAAACCCCCTCCCAGTGACGCACGACGAAGTACACATAATAGCAACCATACAATACAACCCTACAACGGAATGGCCAAAATATTTACACCAACTAGAACACCAATACACCACCATAATTAGCATACAAAACCCCTCCCTATGTAAAACTAGAACACCCAACACACTCACATCAAACATATTTGAACTCTATAACACCCAAGCCAAAACACACCCACAACAAAGGACACCCTCTAAAACCATACAAAAGTGAAACTATCACACGCATGGCATAAAGCCCCAACATATGAACACCAGGAAAGCACCCATCCAACACAACAACTACCAATAGAACTATACCACACCCACCCCCTTAAATTCAACCCCCAACAATGTATATATACCGACGGATCATTTATCCCCCCAGATGAGAACAACATCTGGAACACAACTGGCTCAGGAGTATACTGCCCCGCCAACAACCTCCGAATCGCACAAAGACTCCCAAGCCTACAAAATATCCTCAGGGCTGAACTAAACGCCCTCTTATAGCAGTTGAAGAAACACAACAACACACACAAAATACACACATCTTCATAGACAGCCTTAATAGTATATATCTAATACACGACCACATACGGCATCCATCATCCCAACACAACCACCCGGATAAACTACTCATCTCCGCTATAGTCAAGCACATAACACGGTCCACACACAAAATGACAATCCAAAAAGTCAGGGCACATACATGAATAATAAGAAATGAAATTGCGGACCAGCTAGCAAACAATGGAGCCCTCCTAGACAAGCCCACCAACATTCCTAGGATACATACGGCCCATATTGGCTCAACGGGGTCCCAACAGGTACACACACGGGTGCCATTCGGAACCTACAAACATACGTTAACAAAGAACACAAAAACCAAGACTTAAAGTGGACCCAATCCAAATACACATACATAAACAAATGGACATCCAACGACCAAATCAACCCTAAACTCTCCAACCAATTTTGGAAAAACCCCGGAATAACAGACGCCCAAATCACACAAACCCTAAAATTCCTATACGCTCAATACATGGGTAACCACCGCAAACACATATTTTGGCCCAACATATACCCAAATCCAAACTATACACTATGCCCTAATCATACCTTAGATACATGGCCACACATACTCTGTACATGCTCAAACCCCCACCTAAAGGGACTGTGTATAGCAAGACACAATAAGGCAATGCACCAAATTGTACGTACATTACAATCAAGCAGACATACAAGATGCTACACCCTTATAAACGCAAACAACCAAAACCTCAAGGCACAAGACAACACAGTCCCAACATGGTTACTCCAATGCTCATCCCATACCACACCATGTACATGCCTAGCCAGGCTCAGGCCACACATACTATGCGTACTAGGTGCCCCCCTTGAAAGCCAACCCCCCGACACGAACCTCACCAGACATCATACAATTCATTGAATTCGCATAGTGTCATGACATATTCCCAAATACCGCACACAAGGAAAAAACCGAAAAATACAACCCACTCATCCAAACACTCAGAATGGCAGGGTGACAAGTCAACCCGCTTGTTACAATCACAGCCGGAGTTAGAGGGGCTATCCACGAACAACCAATCAAAGAACTAGAAAACCTTCAAATACCTAAGAGAGAAATCAAAACACTTATGAAACAAATACACCAAATTGCCATTAAATACCTCACATTTTATATATTAAATAAAAGAAAGCTAGACAACAAACAACCCCCCGTTGACCCCCGTTAGGGACTAGGGACTCAGTCAGTGTGTAAACTAAAGAAGCCCACCACCCGAGAGGGAGGAAGTACCGCTCACAATGACGCTTGGTCAAACAAGACCACGGTAAAAGAGGAACGGGCTCCCATTCATGTCACGGTAAATGAAACCTGGACTTTGTTTTTATTTTATTTTATTATGTGTAGACATTGGTATCAAATCATACATAGTGCCCAACGATACCCGGGAAGTTTTTGGGCATAGTCGGTCAAGATCCTAGTGATTCTAAATCCATCCGGTTACATGTTGGCATCTTCTTATTGTGTTTTTATTCGTTTAAGGTATATTCTACAGATTCCTCTAAAATGATCGGTAATTATCATAAAGTCTACAACTTCAAAACGTTATTTCTTAAATTCAACCGGTTTGTTTGTAACTAACCACCGATTCATCCTAGACATAGGTCCCCAAGTCACTTGAGGTCAATCCGTGCAATCTCAACTGTTGGTAGCATGGAAGTTGGGACTTACCACTTCACACGGTGTCCCAAGTCCTAAGTCCCAAAAATGACATGGTGCCTACATGGCAACAACTTCTTGGAGGTGAGGCTTGAGAGATGTGTTGAGTGTTGGGTCGAGCAAAAAGCTAGACCCAACTCTCAGCCCAAGTCTTGCAAATTATTTTTGCATAAAATAATTGAGATCCAACTCCAATGATAATTAATCATAATTTAATGGTTTCTTGAAGCTCAAGAGTTGGGACTTGGTCTCCATTTTGGGACTCTCTAACATGTGGGATTTGGGACTTGGGACATGTGACATGGGACCCCACATGAACCAACTTTTAATGTAATGAGGGAGGGGGAGGTTTCAAAGCTAGGTGGGGCCCATCTCCACGAAGGAAATCTAGAAGCACTTACATTGGAGAGGCAAGAACAAGAAATAAGGACACAATATCTCTACTTTTGACAAGCATAATTTAATGGACAAAATCGTCCTTTGTACTCCTTTGCTATGATTGGTGGCTAGGGTGTCAAACTCAAGACGCATGGTGCATTACATTACTTAGTGTACAACTCTCATTCCGTGAGCCCTCAAAATACGACAGTGAGGTGCTCAAAAAGATGTGCATGGAGACTCGGATACAAACTAAACCCCCACGATCTCGCTATTATGTTTTGAGGGCCCGCTGTCGGGTAGAGAGGGGTCCGCTTTGGGAAAGCACTGGGCTTTTGGCTGCAACTAGATTTGCTTGCCGGACCGTCGAATCTTCTTGTCTTCAAAAGTCTCGGTCTTCAATTTCTTCAAAACTTCAAACTCTTTCCTGTTGGCCTATCCTGTTGCGGCTCTAAACGGGTTAAGGGTAATGGTAGGGTGATAAGAAACACATGCCTTGGACAGGTAGAACGAGACGTCAAAACACGAGCTGACGTCCGACAGATTGGCTCCTAAACTTTCAAACCCACGGTGACCAGCAATCGCGCCTCACCAATGGGAACAACAGAATACAACCTTGTGGGTCATTAATCCCACTTCGTTGTCACAAACACGAAATGAGGCTTTTATGGTTTCCCACAAAAACCCGAAACAATTTAACGATGCAAAAAAAAACAAGTACAACTAGCCTCCAAAGCCAGTTGGGAATCACAAAGAAAAATGACAACGAACCACAAGCCACAACACACTTGAATTTTGGAAATTCTTCAAGTCTTCAAATCTTCATATGCACACCAAATTGATCGAATCATATCTTTACAAAAAAAACTAACGGTAAGTGCTACACTTCCTCAAAGGTTTGTTGCAAACAAAAGGCTTGTCCGTCTTCTATGGTCAGTCGAAGTCTCAGCCCTTCTTTGCAAGAGCCAACAGACCTCCCTCCACTCAAACTAGCACAACTTTTGGTTTTTTTTGCTAACTTCCATTCAAGCAAGTGATCACTCTCGAGAAAACAACACCATGAAACGCAACTCCTGTATTTTTTTTATTTCAAAATTCTCGTAAAATCCACTCACACACCATGAGCTTCCAACCACAACAACCCAAAAACAAACTCTCCTCTCTCCAACCTCTTCTCTCCCTCTGAGTCTTCTCTCCAACCACACATGTGAGATAAGCCCAAAAATCCTCCTCTTATCCTCATCACATAGCTTCTAATTATCCATTGGTCTAAAAATAAACTAAGGATAAAACTAGAAGTAAGACTAAAAGAGATAAGCTAAGAGTAAACTAAGAGTAAAAAAGAGAGATAAGATTAAAAGGGTAAACTAAAAGTCACTAACAATAAACAAAAAGGTAATCTCTAGATGATAAAATTGCTCAAGATGTACACTAAATATTGTATTCAATGTCATATTATATTTTATGTCATCATGATAACTTTTCTAATGACGTTTTCTATGAATAAGTTTACAAGTATTGTCACGGAATATTGAAATGTCAATGATATTTATGTCAATTCTTGAATCAAAGTTTGGAATTTTTGCATCCTAGCAATCAAGTAATGAAATCCCCGGTTGAGGACTCTTCATTGGAAACCTAAATGATGTGCATGGGTCACTATGACATTAAAACCCCAACATATGACAAGTTTATAGAGAAAACAAAATGTATACGTACTAATGGTATGCTAGAAAATAGACTCATGTATTTATACTAAGCTTCTAGAGGTAGAGAAATGTCATTTTAATATATATTTAATGATATTTTTTTGGGGGCATGCATACAACTCTTCTCACTAGGCAAGGCTCACACTTTTTAGCATCTATATGATGTAATGAATCTTGAAAAGCAAGTCCGCCCTCTATGTGCCTAGATCAAATCATAGGCCATGAGACATATCATTTCTTTCATGCCCTACCCTTTGAACTTGCTCCCACATGTTTCATCAAATAATGTGGGACATCTAGAACTCAAGATGTTGAGTGGAAATTTGTTTTTCTGTTCTACCAATTGAAATGTTTGGGATTTGGGGACTTGTAATGTAGACTTGGAAAGGTCTTGAAAGTACCTTTTCGACGGTACATTACACGCTCTAGAACTTTTAAAAATTACAGTTGCAAAACCAAAAAGAAAAAACTTTAGTCATCTAGCGACTATAGATCAAGGTGGTCAAAAGAATTGCAATGGGAAAACAATTGTGGTTTTTTATCACATAGTTTTCTACTACACTAAATAGGAAGTTTTGCGTTTTATACACAAAATAAGAATGCATACACTAAATATGAATAACCCTATGAAAGCAAGTAACATTAAATGCAAACTCAACATTAAATATCAACTATGGTAATATGTGGAAGTTACATGTTTTAATTTAGTGTTAGTAAGGATATGAAAAGAAAAGAAAAGAAATCATAAAAGGAGATTTCCAACATATTTTCTAGCAAATCTTCTACCACTAATTATCAAAGAATTGAAAATTAGTGTTGAGCAAGATGTGGTGGTAACAACATTAAATTTAAATGAACACTTAATATCTTATTTAATGTAGTGACAACACAAGGTACATGTCACATGTAAATTACATTGAACATGTACAAATTAAATCGCTTGCTTTTTGTAAAAAACGTTGTGAAAAGATTTGCAAGCCCTATCTTTGACACATTTAACAAGAAGTGAAGCCCAAGAGAAGACAAAAGAATGGTCAAACTTGAATTTATATCAACACTGCCCTTTTTGGGCATGTATTAATAAACACCAGTACATTCATTTTTTGGTGCATGGTCATTCTTCTTGTCCACATTTGATTTACACCTACTGAGGGGCCCAAGGCTTTCAAAATTATTTTTATAAGAAGTTGGACCATGGAAGTCAAACCATGAACTCGGACCAATGACAAAGGCCCTCTTTCATGGTCCGCCTTTATGGTCCATAGTGTAAACCAACCCTTAGATATATTAACATCCCACAAATTCTCCATTGACTAGAGTAGAGTAGACTAAAGTAGAGTAGAGTAACATGTGTTTCGGCTTAATCAAAATTGAGTCCCACCTTGATCGAAATGCATGTACCATGTAGATTGTTGATGGGAACCAGACCAGGAATAGGCGCATCTAATATTAATACAATAATAATGTCGTGCACCGCTCCATGAGGAGTGCCCAAAACACCATGGGCACAATGAGGACCCCAAAGTGACACCCGGGACTTGTTGCGCCGTTGGTGAGAGGGCCCAAGTGATCATAGTGTGGGAGAGGGCCCCGGGCGTTGGGAACAACGTTTTTATATCTGGCTATACATATGTTTTTTGCTACACTAGTTAGGGCCATGCTATGTTTACACATGGTTTATTTTGAAAATGCCCGTTGGGTTAGCCTCAAACCGGGTCGGGCGGCATGCATTGTAGCCAACCCGGCCCCGTTACCATGGTGTTAGAGGCCACCCCCCGGCTCAATCACGGCCACCCGTATCGCCGTCGATCTAACGGCCGAGGGATAGGGGGCCCAAACCCTAACCCTCACTCCAACCCCTCGCCTCTTCCGTCATCTCCGTCATCTCCTCCCTTTGCTGCCTTCGCCACCCCAAGCCCGTTGTGTGCTTCTCCATCGTCGCTCTGCTCCTCTCTTGCCGCTCTAAAGCCACATGTGCTCCTGCTCCTGCTCCGCTCTCGCTCCCGGCACCTGCTCCTGCTCCGCTCCGTTCCTTGCACCTGCTCCGCTCTTGAGTCCTTGTAGTTGCCGCTCCCGCTCCCTGCACGTGCTCCGCTCTGTGCACCTGCACCCGACTGGCAACTGCACCTAGTTCCTTCCCCGCGCCGTGTTTGTTGATGTGGCCGCTCCTTGTTGCTCCATCCCCGCTGCTTCATCCCCGCTCTTTGGCGCTCCATCCTTGGTCCTTGGCGCTCCATCCCCGCTCCTTCCCTGCTCTGTGTTTCTTCATCCCCCTCTGTGTTTCTGCATCCCCGCTATGTGGTGCTCCATCCCCGCTGCTCCATCCTCCGTCCTTGCTGCTCCATCCTCAGTGCCTCACATGTCATCTTCACTTTGTATTTGGTAGTTGAACCCTTTAGATCTCTTGGAGTTATGGGTGTGTAGGTTGGTTGGTGATTGTGTGGCGGCGGCTGCACTTACAAAATCTACAGTTTATTGTTTGAATGAATGTTCAAATTTAAACCTCCATGGCCATTTTGAATCCGCAAGGCAAACTCCCAACCATCACCCCATTTCAATTTTTTTTCCCTTTCCTCATTTTTTGTCTTGGACTTTGCATTTCAAGTTCTAATGGCCCCTTCTCATGTGTTCTTAGGTGGAGGATGTTGCAGATTGCTTAATGCATTGCCACCGTGGGCACCAACGGTCCCCAATGCGGCCCGGGCCAACAAAAAGTCCCCACCGTCCTATGGTCTGCCGGGTTTTCGAGGCAGGCCCCGGCAAGTTTAGACTCCCTCCACGCCGGGCGCCTAGGTTTTTGCAGGTGGGCACTTTTTGTTTAACTTTGGCTTGTTTCCGAGCCAAACCAAGCCAAGCCATGCCGCGCTGCTCCCGCTCCAGCTCTTTCTCTTTCTCTGTCTTTTTTTTCCTTTATTTCTGCTCATTGGGGTGTGGACAAGGGTTATGGGACATGTTCTTGTGGCCCTCTCCTTGTATTTGAGGAGGAATACCTCACATGTATAGGCTGTAGCCATATTTTTGAGCATTCTTCCCATGGACAACCGCCCTCTTTGTGGTCTTCGGACCTCTCACCCTTTTCCAATGTTTTGGTGAGGTTTTTGTGGGTTCTCTCATTGCTGAAGTGGTGTTTCATCCTTGTTAGGACGCATCCTTTGCTAGTTTTTGGCTCCCCTTCGCCGCATGTATTTGTGATTGCAACCTTAAGTGCTTTAAATCCTTGCTGGTTGGTTTTTTAGGTGGTCTTGTTTGTAGTTTGAAGTTGTTAGGTCGTTGGGTGCCTTCTTTTTGTTATTTTCTTCGTTTTGGCCATAGTTGTGACCAGAGGGAAGCTAAGACATGAGCAATGAGCAGTGAGCAATAACACGTGATCGATGGTGCCAAATATAGTAATTGGGCACGGTTTTAGGGTACATATTCTAATATTGGCATTTTTTTCTTTGCAATTTAAGAATTATAAAGTACTCACATTTTGATTGAACAAGAGTGAAGGGAGCACATTATCATAGATATTTTAAAAAACCATCAGTCCTTTGCTGATTTTTATTATAAAAATCCACACTAATACATGTCACTTACCAAAATTCTTAAACATGCGGTTGAATACAACACTTGGAATATTACTCACATTCGACAACACCTGCAAGTTCAAGGAGTTGCATAACCTCATTGTAGGAGTATGTTGGAGCGTGAATGAACTTGTCACTACTGTAATCCACCTTACACAAAAATCTAAACACATAGTAAAGATGTTTGCAATACACCCATTTCCCTTTCTTTCCCAAAGATTGAGATGACATTTTCGTGAAGTTAGGGCATGTACAATGTGGCATGTCAGCAATTGTGACACAATATTTGATGTTATCCTTGGAGACGATGTTGAATAGGACTCCAAATCCTGGATATGGAATGGCAGTTACTCCAACTACATAGTAACCGTCCATGAGTCCAGCGTTCTCCCATTTGTTTTTGTGATCTGCCGTCGGTGCTCCTAGATTGCGGCGCACCGTCTTTCCAAACCTGGAAGTTGGATGGGCATCTGGTTTTTGTGATACACGAAAATCCGTCCGAGGAATCAGGAGCGTCGCAATTGTGGAAAGCCTACGGCGAGGAGAGAGAACCTCCCTTTGTTGTAATTGGAATCCAGCATCTTCGAGCGCCAATACCTCCTGCCTTGAGAGATTGGTACCTATCTTTACAGGCCATGTGCTGGGTACTATAGGCCAGTCTAACACATATTTCTTCTTGCTACCACTTACACAACGTTTGATGTCGTCAGGGCAAAACCAAAACTCGTACTCCACATTGTTGGTGGAGCGGTATTCTTTCTTCAATCCCTTGTATGTAGGAGCAGGGGTGCCATGTTTGTAAGTTCCAACTTTGGCATTGCACAAAGACCCTGTATTGGCTTGCATCGCCCAACATCTTTTGGCAGAGTTGGATGGCAATCTTGCAATATGCCAATGAGAAGAAGGGCAATCAGTCTCTAACACCGATGTGGTATGTGCCACACCATACTCTGCAGAATTCAAAGATTCCTCTATGCATGCCCTTTTAACCCTAGTGTTAGGATGAGGAATCAAGTAGTTCACTTTGTCGGGTCGATGTGAGTCGCAATCTGCACCTGGCGGCAGATCAAGTTTTCGTTTGGTAGATCCAAACAGCTCAGACCCCTCCAAAGCACAATCCCTTGTATTCAGATCTTCAGCCCCCGCATAGGATTTCATGGCATCTGCTAGTAGCTTTGGATCTCCACACCGGGCAGCAGCCTTCAACTTCAAGGACGCAGAATCAGGGCCTTTACCAGTAAAACCTCCTCTCAACCACGATCTATAATTTGCAATCTGCATGAATGCACGGATCAAATCGTCCACTGTTGCTTCATAAAGACAAGTCATCTTGTTTCCAGACTGTTGGAGCCATTTGTTGTGCATTGTCTCTGCAAGGTTACACGTCGGCATTTCTGCACGTTCATCTATATTCATATCCTGCAAACATTACACAAATCATAGTAGATTGTATATATCATGGATATTCAAAATTAAATAATATTGGAAAAACATAGTAATGATGCACTTACAAGAATCATATGACCACCCCATTGCCTATAACGGAAATGCCAAAACCCCAACCACTCGGAGAGCCCGTGAATGTCTTCTTCTGTGGCAGCTCCAGATGACAACCACCATGAACGAATAACATGATATTTGGTTTCGGCTGCGTCCATTGTTTTCGCGTCTTTGTAATCTTTGCATAGTTGTTTGTGCTGAAACTGCAAAGATGCCTTGATATATTTTTGCATCACCTTGTCCAAGTTTTGTGACCAATGGAAAATACAAGTGCGCTCACGACCCACCATTGGCAGACTTGGGTCACCTCCACCATATATCTTCCTGACCGCATTCCAATTTGCTTGAGCACTGTCCGCCATAAAACCTTTGAAATTCACGGTTAACACTCTATTCTCCGTCATAACAATATTCAAGTTTTCCCATAAAAGAGTTTGAGCTGCACCATCTTCAGATTGCATGTCACAACACGCAATGGTCAATACCTTACAATACTCGCTATCGTACACATGACACGCAAGGGTGGTCCAGTCCTTCAGACGTTTAACGTGGTCAAACATTATCCATGAATTCTCCATATCTCCTCCCTCCTGCATACGCATAACAAGATCCACACCACTCCCCGGAAGATCTACTGACATTTTGAAGACAAATACTTTGTCTTTGGACTGTCCGGGGAACCTACTAGCATGAACGTACTTAAAGCGCGAATGGTCTTTGAGCGCCATGATACTATCCATCGTACCCATTCCACTACGAACAAATCGCTTTGAGCCGGATACGAAATTCCGACAATTTGAAGAGGCAAGAGTACTAAATTTATCCATGACGACCTCCAAAGACGAACCTGTCAAGTGATGTCTTTCACTGTTTGATGCAGATTTTAGGAGGTAGTCTGCCAAAAATTGTTTGCTCGCTCCCATTACTATAGCGGAGTTTTTGGCAGTGGGTGTTTTTATGACCTCATTGGCAACACATTGGTATGCAATGTCCAAAGATTCACGGCATGTACCATTGGACACAGGGTGGTCATGCACGCCTAGATGAATACAAGCCCTGGCCATTTCAGAAGATGTGGAGTGCACATATATTATGCGAGCAGGGCATAAAGCTATGCATATAGGTGTGGAATGACAAACCTTACATTCCAATTTGGACCTCTCAGGGGCAATAATACCCATAGAGAATGGGGTAGGAGTTGACCCGGCCCATTCGGTGTTGTTGCGCTCGCCTGCATTGCGATGCATATAATCACAAAAATCATTAGAGCATTGGAGATGACCTGCACAAGTAGAACGTCTGAAGGTTAATCCAAAATCATTTTGGATATTTGTGGTTTTGGTGGTGCACCAAGGGTGTCCGTCGCACATCTTATCCATGTCATCCATCGAACGACCATAGGCGCTTGGAACTCCAAATGGCACAGGGGGCAATACAAACAAAATGTCACCGTCAAAAGAGGAGGGCAGATACTTAACATCTCGCACCTCTATGCTGTCAAAATCAATGGACGCAAGATCCGACTTGGATCTTTTCCTAGACTTTGTTTGTTTCAATGCATCGACAATATTCATACCCACTGATGAAGAAAAATTGTGTAGCGGGGGACGTTGTGATACTTAACCATGGTGTGCTACTTCACATACAGAGGACTGTAAGGAGATTTGGGAAGATCCATAGGGGGTTTTGAAGGGGTGGAATCTTTACTTCTAAATGGAAATGGTGATGTATCAGAAAGGTCAACAGCAGCACAAATGTCATCTTCAGAATCCGACAACACTATTACACTATCATCAGTAGGTTCCAATTTAACAGTGACGATACTTGGAACTTGAACAGTTGATGTACCAGATTCATTTGTCAAAATGACAGTAGAAGCTTGCATCTGAGAATTAGAGAGTCTCATAACTCTATATGAACCAGGTTCTAAACTCCACATAGAACCACCCTCACTTCTATTCTTTTGCATCAAGATTGTTCTAGACACCTCTCCACCTACAGAGTATATCTCTTGCTCGACGTACATGGTTTCTACTTGGAGGTTGAATCTCAAATCAAGCAAATCTTCTAAAACAACTACACAACCATCACTTCCAAGAGGCAAAATGAAGGGTATAAAGGATCCATGAGCACGGATGGTAGCCATGAAGAATGTGTGGATGCAATATACATCATACTATGGAAAACATGACCTATTTGTATTGTGTCTTGGCAATCTTAATCCGTGGACTTGAAAAATATACTATATGAATGTCTATTGAAAGAAATGGTGCACATGGGCTGGTAGGTGTAAAGAAGGTAATGCCAGTTGTTGATTATATTGGGTAGACAATGACCAATGTAAGGAAGATATTTTAATAGCGTATCTTTAGCTTTCAAATAAAATTCAATATCTTAATGTTTGGGTTCTAAAGATGGTGGTGGTGGGCCTTTAATAATTCTTAAATCCCAAAGAAGAAGAAGACATAATGAGTGATGATCTGTTTCAAACTTCTTACAACTTCAAAGTGAGGTAGAGCTTTTAGGTTATGCAAAAAGCGAATGTAGAGAATTGATAGATTTTTAAGGTTGCAAATGCAAGAACGGGATTATGCGACACCAACAAAGCGGAAGAGAAAGAGGGGTGGTTTTAAGTACTCCACCAAAAAAGCATTGGCGAGATCAAGAATGGGGAAAAGATTGAGTAGGGTCGATGAGGGAGAGGCATTTTTGACATCGAGAACTATATTGTTTAAGCCCGGAGACGAAGATACTTACACCGATGGGCTCGGCTCAACACCTTACATTGGAGGCGAACCCAATACAGAAAGAATTACGGACACCCAAAAATCTTCTGGAGCCGAGGATGAAGGGGAAACTCAATATACAAGAGAAGTAAGACTCAATATTCATTTCTCATTTTGTAAATTCAATTGCAAGTTTTATACACATGTTGAAAGTACAATTGATATGAAGGTGGATACATATATTTTTTGTGGGCAAATATATGTTAAAGTTTTGAAATTTGAGATTTTGGGTAATACCTAAGTGAAGTCGTTCTTGAAATGGATGTCATTGAGGTGAAGGTTATGTAGTTGACCATATACATTGTTACATTTACGGTTTAGAACTCAAATAAGTCATAGTTGACGTGTGTATCCTTGAGGGTGAAGGTAAACATCGAGGACGAGGACGAAGAAGACAACTTGAATGAAGATGAAGAAGGAGAGGACGGTATAAAATATGAACTAAGAGGAGGCTTGATAGACGAAGCAAGAGGAAGCATGGAAATCGATGGAGGAGGCGACTTCACCGCCGCCCAAAAATCTCAGGCAAGCATTTTGAAAGTGAACTTGAATGCTTGAAAAGTTTCTTAAAGATTGAGGACACGGATTTCATCACTTCCTCCTTACCCTTGGTTTCATAAGGTGCTGAGAATGAGACATTAACCCACAAAATAAAGAAATAATGAAGCAAGAAATCCCTAAAATGAGTCTCGGTTCCGTGACTAGGTTTTTTGAAATTTATGGGTTTTCTTCTTGCTCTTCAATTCTTGCTTTTGTCTTTCTTTTTGCACTTGTTTGGGTTCATTGCTTGTATCTTGCCTTGATAGGTATGCTTACAAGTTATTGATAAGTATGCTTGATGGGTTAGTATGTGGTTTCAAGAATTTCAATGAAGAAGCTTCATTGTTGAAATTGAAGCTTGAAATGAATCTATAAGTTTGAGGTCACGGATTTCATGACCTCCTGTTCACCCTTGGTTTGGTAAGGTGCTGAAAATTGAGACATTGATGTGTACAAAAAGAAGAAAATGAAGAAGTTAGAAAAAACTTCAAAATTCCAAAAAAATGAGTCTCAGTTCCAAGACTAGGTTTTTTGAAATTTCTGGGTTTTCTTCTTGCTCTTCAATTCTTGCTTTTTTCTTTCTTTTTGCACTTGCTTGTATTCATCGCTTGTGTCTTGCATTGATAGGTATGCTTACAAGTTATTGATAAATATGCTTGATGGGTTAGTATGTGGTTTCAAAAATTTCAATGAAGAAGCTTCATTGTTGAAATTGGAGGTTGAAATGAATCTATAAATTTGAGGTCACGGATTTCATGACCTCCCGCTCACCCTTGGTTTGGTAAGGTGCTGAAAATGGGGACATTGATGTGTACAAAAAGAAGAAATGAAGAAGTTAGAAAAAACTTCAAAATTCCGAAAAAATGAGTATCGGTTCCAAGACTAGGTTTTTTGAAATTTCTGAGTTTTTTTCTTGCCTCTTCAATTCTTGCTTTTCTCTTTCTTTTTGCACTTGTTTGGGTTCATTGCTTGTGTCTTGCCTTGATAGGTATGCTTACAAGTTATTGATAAGTATGCTTGATGGGTTAGTATGTGGTTTCAAGAATTTCAATGAAGAAGCTTTAAGGTTGATATTCAAGCTTGAAATGAATCTATAAGTTTGAGGTCACGGATTTCATGACCTCCCGCTTACCTTTGGTTCGGTAAGGTGCTGAAAATGGGGACATTGATATGTACAAAAAGAAGAAATGAAGAAGTTAGAAAAACTTCAAAATTCCGAAAAAATGAGTCTCGGTTTCAAGACTTGTTTTTTTGAAATTTCTGGGTTTTTTTCTTGCCTCTTCAATTCTTGTTTTTGTCTTTCTTTTTGCACTTGTTTGGGTTCATTGCTTGTGTCTTGCTTTAATGTGTATACTTGGAGGTTGTTAGATAGTTTGTTTGTTGTTTTTGCGGTGTATCCTAGAATTTCAATGAAGAATCTTCAAGGTTGAAATTGTTGCTTTAAATGATTCTAAGAGGTTTAGGGCTTAGTTTTTTTTTCTTTGAATGGTTAATTTTTATGTAATTTGATTGAACGTTATTTGTGGTTTCATAGTTATGTGTTAATTTCATTTCATTTGTTATTTGAATTTCAGGATGGTGGAGATGACGATGGCGGTCCCCCACTGCCCAATGATTTGTTAAATGTGGAAGAGACTATGTCTCATATGCGAGATTTACAAAATACAAACTTCAATTCTTTAATTGGAGGACTTCGTATGAAGCCGTTCTCAAAGTCAAGAGTTTCAATCCCTCTTTGTCGGTTAATACCGTTGCCTATTGTGAGGCCAATCTTAGAAATCGATGTCCAGCTTTTGGAGAATGAATTTGTGAATGGTTATAGGGAGGGTGATAGAGTACTGTATGTATCTTCATATGACAAAGATGAAAATACTATGGATATTCGGGACGAAGACACTTGTGGAGAACATTGGCAATCTTTCAATAAATCATTTGAGGAAATCCTTAAGAATGATAAGAATTATAAAAGGTTTTGTGGTAAAATGTTCTTTGTTTAGGAGGGTAACCATCGGAAAACGGCTTGGCGTCGCCATATCGATAAGGTCCATGGAGAAGATAAAAAGTGGCATTACTTCGTTGATTGTATAGTACTTGAATCAACCGGTTCGGTGGCTCTTCTTCTAAATGCTATGCATGATATGAACATGTATGTTTCATGTTTCGATGTTTTTTATATTTTTTGTTTATAATTTTCAAATTATAAAATTCATTGATTTTTTTTGTCATCTCTCTTAGGTCTACGGAATCAGATCATGTCAAGACAAATTTGGTTCACAAACTCCATCGTGTCTAATGTTTTGGAATCAGGAAGTTAGAGGAATTTAAAGACCTTCTTACTCCTTATCAATATTCCAAATGTTTGAAGAAAAGTGGAAAGGGAACGTGGTATACCCTCACTTTGGAAGTCTTACTCAATTTCTTTACAAGGTGGGTATTCTAATTCATGCTAAGCTCTGTTTTTTAATATATTTTTGCTAAAGGATCTTAAACTAATTCTTAGTTTTTGGTTGTGTAACGTAAGATAGCATCTATGACCGAAGAGACACTTCGTAAATAAAATGACAAACTCCACTTCAATCAAGGACATCAAAAGGTATTTGGGATGTCATGCAGAATGCAACCAAGAAAACAGTATCATCAATTCGTGGAAAAGAATTCGAAAAACTTATCGCTGTCGCAAATCCAGCCAATGGCTTCGAGTTCTTGGAGGAGGTAAGTCATTATGTTTTTTTTATGTAGCATTCATTTCGGTATTTTATATGAGAGATTTTCATTATTTTCACCTTCCATTTCGCAGATCAATAAGCATTTTGGAGATCGCTTTGAGCCTACTATGACCCTAGAGAAACTGCAAATGATTGCAACTGCTCCAGTAAATTCTTTATTCAAAATCAAATGGTTAAGGTGGTGGAATTCTAGCGACATATTCCGTGAATCTCTACGCTTTCCATTGGGAGATATCAAAGAAAAAGAACTTGAGAAATGGTTGATCAAAGCGTCATTTTGGGCCCAGGTTATCCCTTATTCTTAAATATCTAAGTGTTTTCATTTCAATTTTTTTGAATGTTTTATGATTTATTCAATGGTCGTGATGCATATGTATCATTTTGCAGTTGGAAGACGGTTTTGTGAAACAATTTGAGGATATGGAAAAGGAAATGAATGTGAAGATTATTTGGAATGCACATATACTTATGCCTTCTGAGTACATTAAAAAGTGGCGTATTATGCTTTGGACAAAAGCATTCCGACATTTTTTTGGTGGCATGAGTGCATTTACAAAATCTACTCTACTTGGTAAAAATTTTGAAGGAGGCATTGCTATCAAACGAGTGGTATTCAGGTAATTTATCTTTTCTTTCTCTCATAGCTTCAATTCGTTCATTGCATACTTGAAGTTTGCCTTGACGTAATCGATTCACTAACTTCAATCAAATGGTTATTTTGTCTCAAAGGTACATAAAAAACGAGCTATTGGCTTCAAACGCCATCTCCCTTGGCTCCATTCCGAGTTGTTTCTCTTCATGGGCTGACAAATCTAGTGACCTTTGCATTTTTACGGCAACCCAGATAAGAGTTTGGGATTATGCCACTTTGCAGTCTTGTCCATGGTTTATTAAGTGTCCTCTTACGTTTTGTCCAAATGAGGAGGAGGAGGAGCTCATGAAACAGTCATGTCCAATAGATTTGCCTCCTGATGATATTGACATGATGAACAACGAGGATGTGTGTGTGGTGAAAGTAATCAAACCGGAGGGAAAAGCTAAACATAAGCGTGGCTCAAAGGTAGATGAGGTTAATCCAACACCTTCATCTCAAACCGGTGTTATGGCACACAATCCTAGTCCTTCAACACCTACACCTAGCACTCAAGATAATGATGGACCTAAGTTTTCTCCCATTTCAAGATCACTACGATTTCAGCATGTGTCAAAAACCATTGTCAGTGGTGCTTCACCTTCTAGGGCAATTTGTTCAGTGATGTTGGAGAAGATTTCAATTCAAACATTGATGGAGAATGGTGGTCATGAACATCCGTTAATGTTGAAAACATTTGAATTTGTGACAAAGGTTAGTATACTCAACATTGAACTTATTTTTATTTTATGATATATCACTAGTAGAAAACATGGTAAAAAAGAACCGCATTCGTTTTTCCATTGCGGTTCTTTTGACCACCCTGATCTGCAGTCACTAAACGACTGCAGATTTTTATTTTTATTTTTACGACTACAATTTTAAAATTTTGGGGGCATGTAATACACCGTTGGAAAGGTATTTTCAAGACCTTTCCAGCGATATATTAAAAGCCCCCAAATTCCTAAAAATTTAGTTGGTAAACCAAAAAAGAAAAATCTGCAGTCGTTTAGTGACTGCAGATCAGGGTGGTCAAAAGAACCGCAATGGACAAACGACTGTGGTTCTTTTTTACCATGCTTTCTACTAGTGTATGGTGTTGATGTTGCAACATGTTTTGGACTTGAGTGTAATATTGTTTTTTGGTTTTTTTTTGTAGGTGGGTTCTGGACGCAATAGGAGGGTTTCTTCAGAGGATTGTAGTTTTGGAGGTTTTGACCTTATTATTGCAGATTTGCCAGAAGGTTTGCCTGTACCTAACGTTTCATCTCCTCCACATATAATCCCAGCTTGGAACGAGCACAAGAGAAAGAACATTGAGGCTCTATTTGAATTTCCATGTGCGTATCTCACCGATGATGGCCCCTTGTTTTTGTTTGTTCCTGAGAACAAAGATGTCAGAGAGGAAGTAAGGACATTCGCAGCCTCCTATGATTTTGTATTGCGAAAAGATTGGTGGGGCTTCAACGAGTTGCCTTTGTGTTATCCACTTGACACATCATTGACGGTATACATTAAACTCTATTATTTATTACTTTGAATTCTACTTTTTCATTGTATTGCAATGTTCTTATCAATTTTGTAATTGATTCCCTCGCTGAAGGTTTTCTCGTGGTTTATAGACTCGTCGTTTCCGCATCATGTTGTTTCTTCATTCTACTCCCAAGTCGGAGTTTGTTTTTCAAAAAAAGAACCCAAATACTGAGGTGGATGTGGAGGCCTTGGATGTGTTCTTCAATCTCACATCGGCAAGCACTCAACTTATGAACGGAAAAGTGCCATGGAGAGGTGGTAGGGAGAAAGACTCGGAATCGATGCAAATCTTAATAGAGGCTTTAACAACTCCCGCATCGGTTGTCCTCGATGCTTATGCATCTACAGGTTGGTTTATCTCTTACTCAAAGGACCTATTATATCATCTCCCAATGTGTTTTAATGAAATCATTGTAGTGTTGTCAGTGGCTTGTGCAAATTAACTGACATTTCAACATTTCATTGGCAGATGCATCTATTCATGCTTGCAGAAATAGTGGCTGCCATCTAGTGGCATATGAGGAAGATTCTGCATTGTTTGATGCCATTCTATCCCCATTAAGTGATCCACCACCAACTGCTACTGTAGGTGGATTTATGCCATATAATGCCTCCATCGATTCCGATGAAGAGCCTGTTAAGAAGGTTGCGAGAAAAAGTCGATTGAGTACGTAAGTTTTCAATTTCTCCATATTATTTGTTAATTTGGCCACCCAATGTATGATATGTGTGCACTAGAAGTCTAACACTTATGATGTCAATTTGCAGAAAAAAGAAAAACATGACTTCATCTCCGAATATGAGTTTGCCAATATATGCAGAAAATGTTGCTCAGATCATGGCAAGATCAGTGACGCCAACTCCTCGCCGTATATCTACACGAATTGCTCGTAACCCATATGTAGATGATGAGGCAATTCAATGCGATGATCTAAGTGATTAAGCTAAACTAGTTTAGGGACATTTAGGTAGTTGTCAATACCATCCACTATGTGTTTGATTGGATTGGATATGATTGGATTGGATATTATTCGGTGGATGTGTGACAAAGTTTGGATTCATCATTTGAAATTACCACAATTAGTGGACATTGAATTGTGTGAGCAATTTCCTCTTATTCCTAAACCCTATATCCTAAAACTAAATTACCTCTATCAATCCATTTCTCAAACTTACATGAATTTTAGAAATACAGTTTAGAGCAATACTTGAAAGGTGCTTGCATTGTTATTACAATTGGATGTTGCATCCAACAACAACATTAAAAATAATTTTCAAACCCTCATGCCAAGCTTGCAGTTGTTGAATTTAAAAGTAGAGTTAGGTATTCATGAGGATAATTACATTTTTTGACTATCCATTAATTTTATTATAGAAAAAAAATATATTATTTATGCCAAAATACCATGGATATAGGGTACTAGTGCGTGTATTTCCAAAAATCTTTCCTCACCTACCGTTCACAAGTTACTGCTCATCGCTCACCGCTCACATGATAGCACTCCCCGTTGTGACCATAACCATGGCTCCACCTCTTGCCCCTCCAAAAGGTTTCAAATTTAGAAGATTTTTCTCTAGGCCTGATCCCAATGGCGCTAGTAGTAGTCATGTGCCCCCCTCTGATGTTGATATCCTAACCCTTGGTGATGGTGATGTGCAACCAACAACTCCGTTGGTAGAGTCTAGTGTCAAGAAAAAGACGTATGACAAGACTCGTCAATTCCAACTCCTATGGTTGCCAATTTTCCCTTGGGCGGAACCCATCTACAAAGGTGATGAGGTCACAAAGGTAATTTGCAAAGTCTGCTCTAAAATCCGAGGGAAGTATATAATTTTGTGTGCTAAGAGCGATAATCTTTGGAAGCATCAAGGGAGGAAAACCGCTAAGGGTCCTAGTCATGGGGTTGCTGTAGGGGAGAAGTACATGGATTTTAACTCTATCCATCTAAAAAATGAAAGACTGTTTGCAGCCATCCCCACAGATAGTATTGCGGCCCAAGTGGCAGAGAACACGGTTAGAGATAGGAAGAAGAAATGGATACAGTTTGCTACCCTCTTACACTTGCTCCAGAGAGGTAGACCTATCACAGACTATGAGCAAATGTACGTCTTGTTTGAAACCCTCAAATTAAAGAACAATCCACACCACCACTGGAGTGACAATAGTGGGTGGGCAATGGCAGAGGCGATAGAGCGTGTTGTGCTGAAGAGAACAAAGGAGGTTATGCAGGTTGCTAACTTCTTTAGTTTGTCTTGTGATGAGGTTACTTCTGTAGACTGTCAGTCATGCATTAATGTCCATGGTTATGTTGTGATAGATTGGAAGCGAACCCCTGTACTCCTTACCCTAGAGAGAGTTATTGAAGGAGGGACAGCAAATAATCTCACTGCTGTCATTGTCAATGTTGCTCGCGCTTATGGAGGTCTAACCGAGCAGAAGATTAGGGAAATGTTGATCACATTTAGGGCAGATGGGGTTTCTACATTTCAAGGTGCTAAATCCGGTGTCACTGTACAACTTATCAACAAACACGCTCCTTTCATGGTGGGTGTCCATTGCATGGCACACCGCACGAATCTTGCTGTCCAAACCCTATCCGAGTTTGAGGTGGTGAAACATGTAGAAGATCTTTTGGCAGCGCTGTACTCTTACTTCAGTTCCTCTCCCAAACGCAATCTTGAGTTCCAGAAGCTAGCAGCTTGCTTGGAATCCAAAGGCAACAAGATACTTAGGAACGTCAAGACTCGTTGGATATCCATGCTTGGACCTGCAAGGAGGGTGCTTGAGGAATATAAACCCTTGGTGACGAAAATGACAGTGGATGCGCCCAAGGAGCTTGCAACAAAGAAGAACCTTTCCATGCTCCTAGATTGGCAGAACATGCTCACCCTACCTTGCTTGATGCCCATGCTGCACTCTGTGAATTCATTCATCAAGTTTTTACAGTGTCCAGCATGTTACATTGTTGATTTCATTTCTGCGGTCAAGATATGCCAGGGTGATCTATATCGACTTTATGTAGATCCAACCTTTGCTTTCCACGGAGAGGAGTTTAGCACATTTTGGTCACTAGCAGATGACACGTCCATGGTAATCGAACAAGATTGGTTGTTCTGCTACAATCGTGAGGAAGACCACCTGGTTTTCAGGGTTGTAGGTGTGCCCCACATGGCAACCATGAGATCAGTAGCCTTCCTAGGGCAGTGGGAAGAGGTGAACAAGATTGACCGTGAGGTCATCCTTGGTGAGGTGCAGCGGCAATTAACCAGCGCGAGGAGTTAGAGAAGAGGTTCCCTCACCAAGAGGTGATGTGTGCTTTGGGGATATGCTACCCCCAATATTGGCTGAATGATACATTCGAGGCTACATATCCTGGGCATATTGCAACACTAAAATTATTCTATGGGACAACGAAGAAGTTGTGGGTACCTGTGGATGTTGAGACCGAGGATGCTGAGGAGTGGGTGCCTCCACCCCTTGACATCCGCAACCTAGAGCTCCAAAGCTCCTTCTTCAAAATCACCATGATATCAAATGCCCAAGCTGCCATGGCCTTATCCATGACCGAAAACCCGATGTCCCGACTTTGGCGCAAGCTTTCTAGCAATGCCCTCATTTCAGCGAAACTTTCCGAGTTCGTGAAAGTCGCTCAGATTGCTCACGTTCAAGTGTTGGGTAGTGTGGAAGATGAGAGAACATTTAGCTCCTTGTCCTTCTTGAAGAGCAAGTTGAGGAACCGGCTTACAACCCACCTAGACTTGGTGGTCCGCATGTTTGCACAAGACTTTTATACCTTGAACACTTTCCCTTACCAAACGGCCATAACAGATTGGAAAACTCAGAAGGTTCGCTATGGAGGAGAAACTTAGATGAGTTCTAATGTATTGTCGCAACCCTTGCTAGGTCCCTTAACAATCTTGCCAATTTTCGTTTCTAGCAAAGGTTACGAGCGCTAACCCTTCGCATTCCGCCATGCTAATGGATAGCTCCTCTTACCCCGGACCAATAGTTCATAGGAGGGAACCAACCCTCCTACTTTGCTTTCGGGACTCACCCCTTAATCGGTAACCCATTTCCCCAATGTGGACTTCCATCCATGGAAGTCCAATCCTATGTTGATCATCGCGTTGCCGGAGCAACACTACAACAACCCGAAGCATACTAGGCAACTATGGCCTCACAATAGGCCAAAGCCCATGGAGGCCTTGCCGTTCGGCCTCGGGTGGGTGAGGCCACACCACCTCACCCATATAAGCCTCTAGGACTCTACGCGGGGCCCCTACCCCACCGTCAACCAACCTCTTGTCTCTCTACCAAGAGTTGGGGCCAAGTGGACATTTTCCCTTAGCCGCTGGGCCTAGAAGCCCCCAGCAGCTTCAGACCATCATAACTTCCTTGTATGATGTCTGATTCCAGCAACCAACCACTCCATCTTCATCTACGCTTCACGTAGATGCCGATGGACTCCTCACTTGCCCCATTCGGGCAAGTGGTGAGGAAGTTATGCCTGTTTGAACCTTGGCAGTCCCGGGAATCACTCCCAGGCACTGCTGTAGCAGGGCGCTGTCCCGGGACAGCGCCCCACTCAAATGGCCATAACTCCTAGCTCACACCTCGGATTGAGGTGTTCTTGAGCATTCTAGAATCACCACGCCATGAGCTACGCATAGCTCATGGCCTTACCCTTGTGCCTCCTAGTCTTCGTGGATGGGAGGCGTTCCCAACGCCCGGGGACCTCACCCACACTAGGATCACTTGGGCCCTCTCACCAACGGCGCCACAAGTCCCGGGTGTCACTCCGGGGTCCCCCTTGTGCCCATGGTGTTTCGGGCACTCCTCATGGAGAGGTGCGCGACATGTATGTTGCTGGAAGTAGTTTCTAAATGCAATGGTAGTTGATGTATGCAAAGGTTAGGGGCAGCTAGCAACAACAAAGTAGTGGCTTGGAAAATGAAGGACTAGTGCAGTGCTAGTTCTATGAGAGGTACCCAATGTACTAAACCCACAATCAATTTTTGGAACATGACGAGGGAGGGCATGAATTTATACCTCAAGATTGTGGTGTCTGGGTACTGCTTTGAAGCATGTGTGGCATGGTTGAGTGTGCAGGTCTTACGAGACTGCATGCGTAAGTTTACTGGCTATATTTGGATGGAGCCGTTGGAGGAAGATGTTGGTGGGCCCCGAAATTCAGCACATGTCGGGTGTTTAGTTTACTAATTTTGTTTGGGTGGTGGATGGGTTGTGCTAATGTGTGGTTTTGCAGGCCGTTCCACGCTGTAGTGGGCAGGGTTGAAAAACCGGGGTTCAATTCCCCCGTGGAACAAATATTTTTTGTACATTGAATCTTAGATGTAGCCAAATTTTGATGTACTTTGGGTTGTATTAGCCACATTTACATCAACAACGTAGGAAGTGGGGGCCATATTTCAACTCTACGTTGGCAAAACATAGCCACATACACTCGCCCCAAAAAAATTATATATCGCCACATACTCAAACCTTCTATGACATCTAGTCGCATTCGCCATATGTTAAGTCATCCCACGTGGCCAGCTAGGGCTCCTTCAAGCCAACTCAAATTGCCAAAGAAGCTAGCCAATGGATGGGCCAAGAGCCAATGTAGAGACCCATTTCTTTTGAAAAAAATAACACTGGTTGGGAACGCCTCCCACCCACAAAGACTAGGAAGCACAAGGGTAAGGCCATCAGCTATGGCGTGTGGATTCTAGAATGCTCAAAAACATCTCAATCGGAGGTGTGAGCTAGGAGTTATGGCAATTTGAGTGGGGCGCTGTCTCGGGACAGCGCCCTGGTACAACAGTGGCCTGGGAGTGGCTCCCGGGACTGCCAAGGTTTGAACATGTATAACTTCTTCAATACTTGCCCAAATGGGGAAAGTGAGGAGTCTATCGGCATCTACGTGAAGTGACGATGAAGATGAAGTGGTCGCTTGTTAGCATCAGAGATCACATAACGAAGTTATGATGGTCTGAAGCTTCTGGGGGCTTCTAGGCCCAGCGGCTAAGGGAAAATGTCTACTTGGCCCCAACTCTTGGTACAGAGACAAAAGGTTTCTTGACGGTGTGGTAGGGGCCCCGCCTAGAGTCCTAGAGGCTTAGATGGGTAAGGTGGTGTGGCCTCACCCACCCGAGGCCGAACGACACGGTCTCCATGGGCATTGGCCCAATGTGAGGACATAGGTGCCTAGTATGCTTCGGGTTGTTATAGTGTTGCTCCGGCAACGCGATGATCAACATAAGATTGGACTTCCATGGATGGAAGTCCACATCTAAGAAATGGTTACTGATTAAGGGGTGAGTCCCAAAAGCAAAGTAGGAGGGTTGGTTCCCCTCCTATGAACTATAAGGTCCGGGGTAGGAGGAGCTAACCATTGGCATGGCGGAATGCGAAGGGTTAGCGCTCGTAAGCTTTGCTAGAAATGCAAATTGGCAAGATTGTTAAGGAGGCTAGCAAGGGTTGCGACAAATAGTGCCATGACACATGTCCCTAGTTGCCAGTGCTAAAGCTCCTCATAGAATGAGCGGTTATGGCAAACTCTAGACATTGGTAATATGTTCGGGCCAACTTATGACTTAGAAAATTCATAGTGATCTCAATTTAAAGAATAAAATTACCAACAAAAAATTACAATCCGCATGAATATTATATTTCCACATGGGAAATATTTATGTTGCCTTATACCTCTCTAGATCCAGCGCATAATTTCTTCAATGATCAATTATGAGCGCCTCTACTATAGTGCGGTTTACGATTTGGAGTTACATAGTGTTATAACTTTTCATCAACATTTTTTTTAAACCAAGTAAGTTACATCATGTTCTTTGATGTGCATCATCCGTTAATCTGATAAGTATACTTCTTGAATTAATCGGGCTATATTTGTATGGATTAGGATTATTTAGACTTAATTACATTTAATCAAACTTAATTACTTTGAGTGTGTATGATTACTTTGTGAAAAAAAAAGTATTAACTAAAATGTTATAAAATGAACACACTACAAATAAATCACTCATTTTAGTCCCATTTTAGAATGACAAAGACCCTTTGACCGGTAAGTCACAAAATTTATAACCTCAATGCTAATGAGGATTTTGCAATGTTTTTGACTTCCAAATTAATTACATGCTTTATTGACGGTTTCATTTCGAAAAGGAAATCCCAATCAATCATTTACTTACTCAATAGAAGTGAACATATATATTAGATTTTGAACCTTAAAAATGAAGTGCACTCAATATGGGTTATATGGACAAACGTCCTTCAAGAATGCCTGGGTCAGGCCACAGTCCAGAGGTTGAGGCTTTGGCTTTTTCGGTGCCGCCCCCGCCTGTTGTCCTAATGTGTCGGAGATATTTAGAAAGACCCCGGAATTGGGAGGCCCGATGCCCTTTACGACCACGTTTGGTAGCTTTTCTCGAGGTTGACGGATAGCCATAGGATGTAGATACGATGGACGGCTGAGATATTCCCACCCCTCCCGTTAGTGAGGCCGTTCGTGAAGGCTCCGTGCTCTTAAGCCGACGCCTGCAACCTTTCCATAGCCGACCCTCGGATAGCTGCAGTGCATTTGTTTCCATTGCACTCGTGGTATTGCATTCGTGCCGGTGTTGGTGAAGTTGTTCACTATAAGTTGGGGGTGGAGATGATCATGTTGGGCATGATGGCGTGAAGAAGGATGCATGGCATAATGATCCGGGGTTTTAGTTTATACCACATTGGCAAGAGCTTGTTGGAAATCGATCCAGTGTGACTTTTGTTTCTCAACATTCACAAACGATCTGGCATCGAAGAGCTGTAACCGGATGAGTACTCTCTCGTTCGAGTGAGGTAGATCGCTGTTTCTACATCGTCCGAACCAAGAGTGCATGGGCGAAGGCAATCGCAACGCACCATAAAGATCAGTGGCACTAACACGTGAGGCATTGACGGATGCTACTGCCGGCAGAATCTTGACGAGGTCCAAAGGGAAGAACCCATTCTCATTTTGAAGTGAAGTAACGTCGGTGGGGTAGAAATGAAGGGGGGTTTGGAATGGTCGCACAGGTTGCGTTGGTGTGCGAGGTTGGATCCTCCGATTTTCTCGGCCATAGTCGTCAGTTTGTGGTCCGTTGTGTCTGCTGCTCAAACGTCGGGGACAGGCGAGTATGATCAACAGTGCCCTAAGACAAGGGAGTTGGTGACAACTGTTTGGGGCGGTGCCGTCACCCTCTTTGTGCTCTCCTTTGATTTCTGGAGGACAGCGAAGACAATAATATATGCTGATGATGATTATCTATGGAATTTCGGTAAGGTTGTGGGAATTTTCTTCTGGGCAATTGTGGTCATTATAAATCCGGTTTTAATGCTTCTTCTGATCGTTGAGAATGCGGCATGGAGATATCACATGAGACGGAGAATGCCTAGGTTTACAGTTTTGTCCTTGTTGTCACCATGGACAAAAGATCCTGCAAAGATTGTAATCGGTTGTCAAGTTGTCATCACTGTGCCTAAGGTGATTTATGTTCCTGTCAGCTTTATTGATGTCCGCAGGCCGAGCTTTTCAGAAGCAGTGGTGATTGGTCGTGGACCAGAAGAATCACGGGATACCAAAAACATTCACCTTCATTACAAGGGAAAAGAAGTTTTGTTGCAAATGGATGTTCTTCCTCCATACGATCAACTTAAGGTCTTGCAAGGACGTTCTGGGTTGGCGACAATTATATCCGCAGTGCAGAGTATGGGATATATATATGGTGTTGTGCTTCGGACTATACAAGGACTCCCGGTGAGTCCAATTGAAGTTGTTGCGTTAACGTTGAGCATACAAATCTTGATCAAGGCTCTCCTACACAATATTATAAGTTTATGTGATATGCCCCTTCATGTTTATTTGACACATGACCAAGCACAAACTTTTGGAAATACATGCAAAGAAGACACTGCAGATGAAGTTCCTAAGAGTTGGGTTGTGGGCCCATCCGTGGTTATGGTCTTGTTGGTTTCAAGTGTGGCGATTTATTACGTCATACATGTGTGGCAAACTACAAGGATAATCATGGTTGTCCCAATAATGTTAACACATGTTGGATTATATTTACAAATAATCTTCGTATGGGCATATACATATCCTGTATATGGGCATATACAAGATTGGGATACAAATCGCATAAGAACTGTAGTTTCATGTATATTCATGTGCACCATGGTAAATGTAACATCATACATCCTTGCATTAGTTGTTACAATTAAATATTGGAAGGTTGATAGGTTGAATGTGAAATCTTCTAGCATGCTAGCTCAAATATTTCCATACATTGGTCAATAAAAATATTTGCAATATGATTTGCACATGTAGTGTGCTTCTATTGGAATAAATTTCATTTCCATTTGTACTAGGCTGGTCACTATAACAATCTCTCTGTTTAGAAAAACCAAAAAAAATTATAATGGAATGATCGTTGTCAAATTCATGTACATCAAATAAGAATTTGATGGTCATTCCAAGTTGGGTTTGATGGTGAATCTTGTCAAAATGTTATTCTACGTTCTCAAAATATATTGTAATAGGTGGACCCACCACGTGATGTCATTGAGCCCATTTTTGGTAGCATGTTCCTTGCACGTACAATCTCACCTCAATATATAACGACACCTTGGTTATTTGACGTATTTCCCGTCAACCAAACTCTCTAGAGTTAATTTATCCTCATATTACGATTACGATGCTTGTAATATGACATTTTTCAGGCCAATTTGTCATGTTATAGAGGTAATTAATGTGTACATGTGTTGTACCCACACTAAGATAATGCTATGGGATTGAGGACTTGTTCCGAGTAGGACATTGGTTTGTTGGTGGGTAAACATAACTTAACTCAATTTAATTGTTTAATATTGGTTTCAAAACATACGTTGCACTTTTGGGTGGAGGTTAAAGAATTTGAGGATTGTAACATTTGAGACGAATCTTTAGATCCAGGATGTTGCGAGCATTGTAATTGAGTGAATCAATACGAGGTGAGAGACATGCAAGTTGTTCATGAGTGTTGTTGCCACCCTTGCCTCCTCATGAAGTAGAAAACACATAATGTATTATTTTAGGTTCAACGTTACGCTAGTGCTGAAACCAACATATTTGAAGCTGACAACTTTGAAACGAGGTTTCTTGGAGATCCAAGGAAGGGCCATATCATACAACAAAGTTGTTCCATGGATGGCACATGAGAGCTTTTAAATAATGCATTGCCTTTGAAGGCCATGTTTAACTTGGCATAACCCACATTTGAATCTTTTGAATCATGGAATCCTTTGAACCTTTGAATCTTGGAAGTGAAGAATATGTGTTGGTGATAGACAACCTATTAAAGAATATGTGCAATTGGGAGGGGAATAATGTTGATGCAAAATACAACATGGTGTAGTTGATGAATTTGGGATGAGGTAGAGAAACCCTTTGGATTTTTATTTGAAAGAACAACCAATGAACATGACTGGTGTGGATGACCAATCAACACCAACAATCAATCTTACTCAAGCTCCTGAGTGTGCCCAATTAGTATCAAGTTTTGCAATGGAGCGTTCTTTGGAAATAACAATTATAGATGTGATGAACATGTTAATTTTTACGGATAAATTGAATAGGACGTCAAATTCCAACATCAAAAAGCATTATTGGATGACTATAGATTTTTTCTTTTGTAGTGTATGCTATGGTGAAGACATCATCATGGGACTATAATACTTTTAACATTATATTGTGTGATGTTGGAAGCATATTTCTTTAATAGAAATGTTTGTTCAAACCTATGTATCTTCATTGTGTATTCCAACTAACATCTTAAATTGAAATAGGCCATTTTCTTGAGAAAACTTGATAGTACAACATTTGAGATTAAAATGTCATAATGTTGAGAATACAACATATGGAAGATATGATACTTTCTTGCACGACCAAACATGTCATCTCAAAGAAGCAGAAGAAAAGTCAACCTTGTCAAAGAATTACTCCCTTTTACCCTAAGAAATCGAAGTATCTTTATCGACCTTATAGTCTTCCCTCTACCCCATTAAGTTACCGATTATTCTATGACGGTTAGATTACTACATTCTATTGGTCACGTGACTAGTAGATCCACCACTATTGAAACTGCCAATATCTATCTTTGGAAGCTCATTGGTTAGGGTCCCTATACCAGCTTGCCACCAATCTAACTATACCATCAATATTCTCAGGGACTTCCTTATACGCTATGATTACCAGTCGGCTCACTCTTTCCTCTCCTATAAAGTCTTTTGGTTACCCATAACGCATGAGAATACCTAACTAGTTGTTCCCAATTTTGAGTATTGGTAGCCCCTTTCCTATTGTTACCAATTCCATCCCTATTACCAAAAGATAGTTTCCACATTGACCACCTATCACATAGGAATCCCAATTGCCCAAATGTGTCGGTACTCATGTGTTAGGATTTGATGCTACCACCTATCATTAACATATAAACATGCTATGTACTCTCTACCCCCGTTTGTATCCCAAACCTCTATTCTTGTGGACACACACTTTGTTAGCAATATTGATATTGTAGCTAGCTTAAGATCTATGATAGGGCCAACTCCACACAATTATCAGCACACTACCTCCAACCATGCACCAAGTATGGAAGATGTTGTATGCAAAACAACCAATTCCCAACCAAAACTTCCATTGAGTTAAAGGATACCTCTATTGAGCAAGGTTCAAGAGAATATATGAGTAAGTGTCTGAAGAGGATTTTGGGCATAATCAGTCAAAGTCCTAGTGTTTCCAAGTCCAATTGGTTACATGTTGCAATCTGTGAGTTTCCTTCATCAATTTGAGGTATGTTCTATAGATGCCTCTAAAATGATCGTATGTTACTTGTATGAAGAGTGATATTATCAGTAAAAAGCTATAGCAATATATAACTCCTAATACTAACCCACACTAATAGGACAATTTAGTGTAGTAGGAGAATTGTTGGATTAAAATACTAACACCACTCCCAATCTTTGCAACCGTCCTCCATGGGCATCTTAAAATTGGACTATCTTACCATATGGGCCTACCGTGCCCAACATCAACCTATGGTGTGGATCAGTGCCCGGGAAGTTGTTGGGCATGTCTTCACACACGAGTACTGAGAGCCCGTGACCATTCCACTTCAAGCACTCTCATTGGTGGAAAAGGTGCAGCCGGTCCAAGTTTGCTTCACACTACGCTTGAGGGACCAACGGAGTATGTGAATGCAAGATGGATGTCAAGTCTACATGGATTCTTACATGGCATCGAATGGATCATGCTTCATGGTCATTTGGATTATTTTCAAAAACCTTGTTTTGGAGGTAGGCCTAATGCAAAATCGAGAGACCATGACATTCCGAATGCTCACAAAGAAAATTTGATAATTAGATACCCAACTTTTAGGCTTTCTATAACATAGTGTTTACGCATGAAACCGTATTAGAATTGGTTTGGGGTTCGTGGCGTCTATCTAACTCACTCATGATGGACAATTAAGACTACAATATAAACAAGCCCCCTTCAATGTGAGGGTTGATTCATTCCAACTAAAACCCACTAGACTAATTTAGGGTCTTTGATGTTATTTATGGAGTGGAGACATCTTTAAAAAATGTGCATCCTTAGACATAATACCTCACTACATTGTCACCTTCCTAATGATGAGTTTACGCAAAAACAATGTATCCATAACCAATTGGTTTCTATTCATTATCATTTCATTTAAACACGTTAATCATTGAAGGGGGGGGGTGACATTTGTAAGGGAACAAGTTGAACTCACACATAGATAGTTGCCCATAACAAGTATGGGAAATGACTCCTAGGCATGTTAGTAATTGCAAGATTTAGATGTTTGTCAATGGTGAAGCATTTTCACTAAAAAATGCCTACCGTAGATGTATCGGGGAACAACTCATAAATGAACTAAATGATAAAGGCAAATTTGGAACAATCTACAAGGGTCTTATACACTGTATACTTGCTAAACATGGAGGTGGAAAGAACATACCTAGAATCAAACACCACGATTGTAAGCGATCACCCACCACTAGAACAATATACCAACGCACCTACAAGAACTTGCTCCGGAGAATTTTGAGTAGGTTTTAGTTAAGTAGCTTTCACACGTGGTCATTGTTTTATCTACCAAGAAATGAATGTTAGGTAGTTTTTGTCTCATCCCCAAATGCCTTAATACTCACCTATCTTACCATCAGTCTTTGTTAATGGAGCTCCTCGTGCCTTCATAGCTAAGACTAAAAAGAAACCAATCACAAGGGCAGGAGGTGACATTTTTAAAGGTCTTATTCTTTTACTCTTTTACACTTTTATTCTTGCCTCATGTTTAGGTACTGATGGGAGGGTCGGTGCTTGAGGCTTAAAACCTCCACTTTTAAGCCATGCCACATCATTTGCCACCTAGGCTCGGCAGTAGATAACGTCGATGGTGTGAAGGCTGGGTTGTTAGAACCAACTTTTAGTCTAAGCTAAAGTTAGGTGGGAAGGGGGCATAAGTACACTAAATATGGTATTTAATGTCACTACGGGAACTATTTTGATGACACTTCTTATGAAAAAGTTTACAAATACTGTCATGGATGATGGATGAGTTCATCCATTGGCTAATACTCTACCTTCTATTGTCAGCAATGTGTGATGAAATATTGTCATGGATGATTGGCATTTGGATGAAGAATCACTTGGTAACTGGCAATAATTGCAACACTGTAAATCTATAACCCCCCCATAATTCTCGGGGGGGGGGGGGGGGGGCACTGGCGAAAAACGTAGGAACTACGTGCGATAAAATATAGGGTCTTGTATAAAAATTTGGCGTAAAATTTGTAAAATTATTAGATGTAGTATAGGGTGCTATGGGATTGTGAAACATGATTATATGTAATATAGCATTTGACAAAACATGATTAAATTACCTAAGTGGTACATATAAAATAGCATGGAGAAAAAGCGATAGTTTAAAAAATTAAATACTTTGCCACCAAAATATAAAACCGGCCCCACTTTAGACCTTTCGGAAATTGCATAAATGAAAAAAAAATGCCGGCTAATTGCCTAAATACATTAGGAAATGGGGGCTATCAACCGATAAATTTTGCACTCTCTAGGCCCACTCTCGGGTAAAAATTGAAAAATCCGAGCTACCTCCAGAAAGCTCGGCAATTAGCCGTTTCCTCTACAGAACTCCCCGGACTCTGCTCCCGCCCTCTCTCGCCCCCGCCTCCGTCAACCCTAGTTGGCAGACCTCAACTTGGTGCAAGAGTGGCACTCTGCTTCTCCGAGGCCCTGGAACAATCGGAGGATTCGGCTTCCAAACAATCGAAAACAATCAAGCAATCACCACCGGAAGCCTAGACATATAAGTAATATAGGGTACCATAAAATCAACCATCCAAGAATTTATAATTACCAATAGGGTGCAAATAATCACAACAATTTACCATTATTTCAAAAATTAGCATCCCTTATAATCCTTTCTCATAGGTAAATAGCCCCCATTTTAATAGGTCATTATCGCAGGTGTATGCAAAATATACAAGGGAGTGCCCCCCCGAGCCATAATTACAAGAAATGACAAATAATGTTGGCTTAACATGCAGTGTTAACACTATACCACGGTTTACAATTAGTGTTGAGCAAGACAATTAGAATTGGGGACACTAAATATCATATTTAGCTTAGTGTGTCTCCTTGTGCATTTCCCTAAGCTTACAATGGTATGGACATGATCAAATAACTGATTCATAACATGTCGCTCATCTAAGGGCCACTTCACACATGAGCCAAGAGCCGTGACCTTGAAATTGCGAGAGCCCAAAAGAAAGTGTCCCAACATTGTCCCCAGACACCTCCAAAATCATGTAGTGTGGTCACGGATCCTCAAGTGTAGTGTGAAGTCATATGTGACCGGGCTCTTAACCAAATGCTATGTTAATGAATTTCTATTCATGCAGGTCTTCACACATGAGAAAATAGATTAATTTAACGGTTATGAGCATTCGGAGTGCCATGGTCTCCCGATTTTATGTTAGGCCTACCTCCTAGAGGTGGTTTTTGAGAATAATCCAAGTGACCATGAAACATGATCCATTCAATGCCATGTAGGAATCCATGTAGACTTTACACCCATCTTGCATTCACATACTCATTTGGTCCCTCAAGCGGTGTGTGAAGCGAACTTGGACCGGCTCCGCCTTTTCCACCAATGAGAGCGCTTGAAGTGTAATAGTAACGGGCATCCAGTCTCGTGTGTGAAGTGGCCCGAAGTGGAGGGCACTGCCAACAACTCTCTTGCGCTTTTCCATCCACGAAGGTCACTTTTCATCCCTGACCTACACTTTACATCCATCAGCACATATCACCTATGGCAGTCCACGTCGGTTACCGAACGTAGTCGGTCCATTTGGATGAATACCGCCACAGATTGTGGATGAGGACGCGCAGATTATGGATGAACATCAATGGCAGACTAAAAGTGGACTTTCTTGGCAGGTGGCGGGGTCGCCCTTTGCTTTACTTCTACGCGTTCCTTCTAGACCCTTCGTGCAGTTTCGTGCTCTCCTGGAAACTAACCCTATCCCTACGCCAAGTACTCTTCTCTCTTCCCGCTCTGCTGCGATAATCAACGCGATCACCACCGAATTTGGTACTGTTTCGTGCTTCGGAAGCGATTACTTGATGAGTAGTAGCTGCTTACTGCGGCAACGACAGGTTTGCGGCCTCGAGAAGGCTGCGCTAAGTTATGGCGGAGCATTTCGTTTCGAAGTTTGGAACCGACAGGAAGGGCCGTGCGAAGTGCTTGTTGTTGTACCTCAATAAAGGAGCATGTCGCTACACCGATCGGCGCATGGCGATTCAGGCTTTGCTGCGCGGGGATATGTGTCTGTCTCTGGATGTCGTGACGTGGAAATTAGGCGGTCTCGTCCTTGAGGAGCAATATTGTGGTTAGTATTTCCCTCATCCTCATTTGTGTAGTATATTGTCGTTGACAAGGCATATAGGTACAGGAGTGGAAAGTCTCGGAGAGGCGGTCGGATTGTAGGAGTTGGTAAAGACAATCTAGGGTAATGTGGTGACATGTTTTTTCCATGTTGTGCTAGGGTTTGTATTTGGGTAAATGAGCATATGTCCTTTTGAGGTTTACTCTGCCGTGGTGTGGTGCTTTGTATCGCAGTCGTGTTGTGTTTGATTGTTTGTTTATTTTCTGACGGTTGTATTCTCGGATGTGCAGGATTTTTACGAAGGCATGCTTGTGGAATAAAGAACATGTAGGTGTGCGTGATTTGCTGGAAGACCTGAATTTTCACGAATGACTCAATACGCTGTTGCGCATCGGGTGCCGGTGAGTGTACATGGTGATGATGTTGGTCTTGGTTCTTTGTTTGATTCTTTTCTCAGCTCTGTGGTTTAGCGTTTCTTGGTTATTTCTTAGTTCTGACACTGGGTTTTGTGTTGACAGGATGTACAGCATGGGTGCAGTTGCCTTTTGTTGCCAACTAGAAGGTTTGTGTTGGGGCGAAACCACCTCAGACCTCCTGAGTCGGGACAAGGCTTAGGACAGGAGTATTTGAAATGTTAAGGCGGCTGCGAGCATTGAAATGTTATGGTGGCGCCGACACGGTTCATGCGTAAGATTGGCGGCCACAGTTTAGCCATGGTGGTTATATAAACCAGGCTGACTGAATGGTCGAGGACCTTGCCCTTATGGGTGCGCTTACGGGGCAGGTCCCATCTTAAATAAAGAGAAAATTTGATGGTGGTTGGGGAGATAGTTGATCTCCCCAGGTTTGTGTGGGTCTGGTCGTTTTGTGCTAACTTTCTTTGGAGTGTGCATGTTGCAACGCGTCAACCGAGGTTTCCTTTACAATCAATCACTGCAGAGCAAGAGCTTCATAACCAACAGGGTTTGATGACATACTGAGTGCGACATCCTGATTGGAGTCTTGTTCTAAGCACCGCATACAAGGCGTGACTACCGATCAGTATCAATTTGTTCACATCATAAGAGTCACACACAGACAGTACAGCGATGAAATCTGTTCAGGTTTCCTTTGTAGTGGGTTAAGATACTGTGCATCATCTCTACACATGATGACCAACAAGTGGACTTTCCCAGCGGCAATGAGAGCTCCACTTGTCCTTGACTTTCAAAACGGCAGTGGGTTTCGAACGTTGTTGAGTTATACATATCTAAAGCTAACGTCGACATCTTCCGCACACTCGGAGGTAGCTGGCCTCTCCCTGACTGTGAGCAACTTTCATTCTTACTTGTGCTAGTTATTGTGAACGCCATTCTTGCAAACTTTTTACACATTCTTCTCCAGAACAATTCCCTTCGCATTCACCCTAAAGAAGCATGCATAGGATGCAAGTTGCAAGCTCTTTTGCAGTACGCCCACCACCCCTGTGGACCTTGCCTCTCAGTACGCAAACCACTCTGCCACTGTTTCCGAGATGGATGGTGGTTCATTACCATTTGCAATGGTATGTTTGATGTATGCAAGAGCTTCTCATGCTCTGACTGCACACTGCCATATTCGAAAGCTATGGAAACCATGGAGTATTGTTGGATAACTGTCTGTTTTGCCAGTGGAATACTTGTCCAGAAATGATACGACCACTTAGTTGTGGAGTTGCTTATAGCCGTGTGTGCGTCCACTTCATGTTTCTCAGGCACTAGTATACCCTTTTGTTAATTTGTGTTCTGACCATATCATGTGAATTGTGTAGTGGTATTGTTCAATTGTTCCGTCTTGAACATTTTTTACATGCTTGCAGCGAGGTGCTTGTAGTTTTTACTCATTATTTTTGTGGGTTTTCTCAGTTTCAAGCTGACAAACATTTGTGTGGGTTGTTACCCTATATTCTGGATTGGTGATTAGATTATGTGTGAAAGCTGAGAAAGAAGGGGATAGTTTTAGCTTTTCTGGGAGGTGGTGGAATGTTTCTATCGTGATTAGGTAGTAGTAGGTCAGAGTGACATTGGAGCTGGTGTGAACACAGCTTCAAGCCAATTATAATATGGAGGCTGTTGGAGATTGGAGCATCTCTGCATTAGCTGCTGCACCTTGGTACATCCTTTTTCATTTACTACTCATCCTTTTTCTGGAATATGCTGAGATTTTGTTGTCCATCTATGCCCAGCTTTTCCGTATTACAGTAGATATCTTTGTTAATTTGGGACTTATGTTATGTTGTTACAGGAGAACCGTTATGCATTCTTCAAATCATCTGCAGGACTCTACAATAGAGCAGTGCTACCCGAGAATAGTCATATTGGTTGAGGTTAGAAACCTTCACCTCCATGTTCCGTAATTTTCCTCCACTGCATCTAGACTGATGCATATTGAGCTTCTCGAAATAATTCGTTACTTTGAGCACATTGCTTATGTTGGGAGCATTTCCAACCTTGTCTGTGTGTTGAGACTTTCTGATAGTTTGTTGTATCACCAGTGGTGCTTACATATGGATATGTTGTGTGGTTGCAGGCTGGACCGTTAACAATGAGAGCAACTCTAAGCTTTCAATGATAGGGCTGTGGTTTTTCCAAGTCCTGGAAGGAATGAGCTGTCTGACTGGCTTCTACAAGCTTGTTGATCCTTGCAAGGATGAGTGTGTTTTCGTTATGAACACTGTTGAGGGATAACAGTTCTTATTGATGCCTCTGGCAGTCACTAGCCATTTGTCTATCTGCCCTTCCTGCAACAGCTTGACAGGACTTAGATAGCTTACTGGATGTTACGAGGTTCTGATAATGGTTTGGAGTATATTTTCGCTCGCTAGAAATGCAACCGTACAGCAACTGGATCTGAAGTCTGGATGCCAACTAGAACTCTGAATCATATGTTGAATAAAAGTCACACCTCTAGGAATGTTTTGTGTATATTTCAGTTTAAGTGCCCAGATATGCACGTGGTTTGAACTTCAGATGTTTGACGTCAGTTTTCCAGTGAGTGATGCGTTTCTAATACATAATGGTGTTGATCCTCGACAAATGTAATCTTTCACTACTATATGAAAATTTTCTTCAATAAACAATCGTTGGTTTCAGTGCATCAGTTGGATATGAATTGGACTTCAATCTCAGTTTCTCCACAGGGTTACTTCTGTGGGGCCAGGATCGCTCTGAAGCAACTTGGTGCATCTTCAGTGACATTTCTTTAAGTTACAGTAGTGCAGCAAATGGGAGTTCTTGAAGAATGTGCCCCTGCTGTTGAAATGTCACTATATGTTACACCTCTAGTGCACTGAAGATGAATAGAATTGCACATGCCCGCTTTTGCTACTATTTTAGAAGCATCACCAATAACGTGTCCAATGATTGTGTTCAGGGCTAATGGATGTGTGGGCATCCTGAGTGGATCAGGGAAAAGAGAAAGCAGTGGTCGTAGACTCTTTTGAGGACAGGAACAACAATGCAAGTATACTAATGAGCATGGCAATGGCTTTCAAGACTCAGTTAATACTAAAGGTGTGTAACTGCAACACAATTGTGGTTTGGGTTATGAGCAAAACATTTGTTTGCCGCAGGCACAATTTCCACCTATGCTTTAAGAGGCTGGTGTTGGAGGGCAGGTACAGGGTGCTGGATTGTCACGATAGGTTTCCTGTCGTATGAACAGGAAGAAGCGCAAGGCCATGAGAAATTGTTAAGCTGAATATATGATTACCAATTGATATAGAAACAAGATCCAGCAATGACCCTTTCCAGTTTTTTTAATTGACAATAGTCCAGAGCCATGTCAACCCACAAGAAAACGACAGGAAGGACATTGGAACTATCAAAAGAATGTGTCAAGAGGAAAGTTGGAGTATGTTTGCGTTCCCAACTACAATGTTGCTGCTGGAAACTGGAAGTGATGATATTGTTTGCTCAACCAAAAAATAAAAGTTCTTCACCTTTGCATATTGGATTCAAATTTACTAAGAATCAATATGATGTCTGTTTTCCCGAGGGTTGGAGCTGTGATACAGAACTGCTGTCAGCGCCGGAGAACCGTACTTCAGGATTGAAAGTCCACCTATATTTGTGCATCACTTCTGGCCCCTGATGTCTGGAGAATTGTAACGAATTCATCTTACATGATCCAAGCTAATTGTGTCTTATGTATCACACAGGGACAAATTTCCCCATGAAGACTCAAATACATATATATATATATATTAGTAGTATATCTGACTGGCGATTTGTGGAAGAACAGATGTGACAATGAAGCAAAGTTCAGCTCTTCAAGAATTGAGACACAACATGATAAGTTTCAATGTCAATCAACTTGGAAACAGGACACAAACATCTTACTGCTGCTCACAATGATATTCGATGAGACACTTTGGAGGCCTCCCTTCATTCAACCAATGCATGCGGATGAACTTGTTGAAGTTGAGAACCAACTGATTGAATTTGGACACACTGGAATTTTGACCGATTATGCCCAAAAATCTTTCCGGACAGTGCATTGGACATGAACATGATGAATATAGGTTGGAGCAAGCGGCCCTCACGACATGGTAAGTGATATACTCAATGTTTGTCCACGTGCCACTTTGCTACAGGCTGTAGCAAAGCTCCTCGTGCACAATATCTAGAAGTTAAAATGATAAATCAAACTTTTGGTCAAAAATATGGGAAATATGTATACATTATTGTGCCTCCACAAATGAAAAATTGCGACAAGTATTTATAACCCATTTGCTCATGGATGAGTGATTGGTTATGAGGAATGGATGCAATGGCTTTGCGTCGTGTGGGTGATTATTCGGCAAGTTGGTTTGAAGATGGAAAGGAGGGGGGGTTTGAACCCCTAACCCCACATATGCACCCGAAACACCAAAAAGAGCATGGGCTCACATAAATGGTTCCATTTTCCATGCCAATTTACCCAAGGTGATCGTTGGGTTAGTTCACGATGCATGGGCATGTGATCTTAAGTCTTGCTCTATGATGTGCATCAACAACCACTACGAGAGATTGTGCTTGGGTATCGTCATATTCCACTATCGTAATAATATGATGTCTTATTATCAAAAAGGTCACAATATCAACAAGATGATAATGTGCTAATGTTGTACTATTCATTCAAATGAAAGTCTATTTCAACTAACTTACTCCTTGAAGCTTTAACTTGTTACTTATTATTATTTTAAGAAAAACTCTAAATGAAACTTGATACGTGAATCTTTGTGGGTCCCATGTAAACGTAACATTTAACATGACAAATTGTTGCACTATTGGTGGCACGGTCATATTATCAAGGGGAATTTGAACAAAAAGTTTGGTATACATGATCTCCATGGTCTTATTAAGACTGTCGTATCGTCAAGGTAAGATTGTATTGAAGGTAGAGAACCCGGAGAGACGTTGTCAAGGAACACATAAACATTTTGTTACAATTCTTTTTTTAAAATTTATTGAATGAGATTACAATAACTTCTTCTAATGATTGAAGTTCACTTGCATTTCTTTAGGCAATAGTCATGAAAAAGAGAAGTGTAGTTTAGTCCCAATTTAGGAGCTCCATGTACAATATTGTAGCATCACCTGCTACTAGCATGTGTGGCTTGTTGTGTTGCAACTTGGATATAAGTAACCAATATATATATATATAAAGTTAAATTAAAAAACTTTTATTAATTATTTTTTAAATAAAATAGTTTATTAAATAACCAAAATATGTTTTGTTATTTTCGTTAAATATTGTTGTAAAAGTATGTAAGTAAAATCGGCCTCATTATGTTGCCTTGTCTCATGAAGCATCCCCATAAATGTAATAGATAGACAATTGGTGCATGAAAGTAGTTTTTGCAAATTGAAACGTTGGCCAAGGATATTGAAACTCGTGTAAAGTATTCTAGGCTAAAGTAATAGTCAATGAATGGGCCCACAATAATGCCCATAACATTACCATGGATTCAATGAATAGGCAAGGTCATGAAGAACTTACCAACACTTTCCACACCTCGAAGAAAATACTATGATGGGAAGGTCAACTTTTGTGTCCTCACTTACATCCATAATAAGGTAGACGAGGCTAATTCGGTGGGCTTCCTTAATCGGACATCTATTCTTGGCTCCTAATTGATGGTATAATCATTTTACTTCAACATGCAAGTAACATATGATAATTTAGACGCCGCCTTGAGGATATTTGGGTTAGTCACATTTACAAGAGTCAAACTACAGCCACCATCCTCTATAATGAGAAGTGGTATCCACCGAGCTATGGCGCTCTTGATTTTTGTGCCTGAAGTGGGCGGCGAATCAAGAGACGGCATGTGGTTGTGAGGCGCTGACCAACTTGTATTGTGAGTATTCTACAATGAGAAAACAATTCGACAACATTTTAAACAATCAATATATTTAAGTACTTGCATGCTCCATAACTTATATAATCCATTCAAGTCCCTACATAGTATGTTGATGATTGTGTATAAAAGGAATACTAAACAATGGAGTACAATGCCCTTTAAAAAATTGCACACCCCTTGCTTCCATGCAAAGTTAATTGTTGGTTATGCTCAAGGGATAAGAATCGACCTAACACATGTCGATCAAGGAAAGACAACATGTTCCCAAAATGAGCTCTCTAGTCACATTACTCTCGAGGATAACGCCTACACGCATCGCCCAAGCTACCGTAAGAGGACCAAAGCTTCGAACCCGCTCCCCCTTCCAAGGAGAGCCGTCCATGAGCTTCTTTATTAACTTACAATCGCTTAAACAAGACTTCATGTTGAACACTATAGATGTCGGGAATAATGAAAGCATGATTCAAACACAAACCATAGATATTTATAAGAAAGAAAGAAAGAAACAAGCACAACTTCAAGCTTAGATCACTCGTTGCTTTTTAGAATATAATTTAAAAGACGGGTGTAAAAATTCCGCACGGAGATAACCCGACAAGTAAAAATGGTTTTGTTTTCTAACACCTACTGAGGGGGTAATAATAAAAATTGCACCCCGCCGCCCTTATAAGTCGGTTGTCGATTCATCCCATTCAGACACTCACTAGACTAATTCGGGGCCTTTGACAACCATTCAGGGATCAATGAGCTAAAGATTGGCAACCTTTGGGCTCTACTATAGTAATCAACATTTTCACCCTCCTCCCTTCCTCAAGTTTGTTCTTCCCTTCAGTAGGAGAGAGCGAACTATCATATACAACGAGTATACGATTGTATCTATCATTCATCCAACATTCAAAAAAACCAAGAAGTAGTATGCAACATGGAGGTTGTTCTTTTGGTTGATTGATCGTAAATTGGCTCAAAGATCCTGAACTAGTCTATCGAGATCATTTGAGATGGATTGACGAACTTGGATGAAGAGATTTGATGATTGATTGTGCAAGAAAGAAGGACTAACCGTACTTTGTTGTACTTAGCATGTGAATAGATGGTGTTTGGAGTCAGACAACCCAAGAAAGAGTGATGTGCAAGGGCTAGACAACTCCAGATGGAAGATATTTGCATTGGAGTTAGACAACTCCAACTAGGAGTTAAACACCTCCCTATGGAAAAGATATATGTGTTGGAGTTAGGGTGAGTTTCCATCAAGGTGCTCACCCACTAGATTATAGATAAAAGTGAGTTGGAAGTGTTTGCACGTAGTCAAGCATAAGCCACCATCCAACCACATTACGGCGGTCTGCTAGAATGTGGAGGGCCATGGACACAGACCGCTAGACCTTCATGCAACCACTAGATAATCTTGAACCTATAAGTGCAAGTCATTGAAGGATTTAAGACTGGTTGAAGACTCAAGAGAACCAATGTTGGTCTAGAACTCCATCCTTGGTAATCGGGAGGGGGAGGTTAGTAGGTGGACCCTGATTTGAGAAGATGGGAGTAGCTAGTTGGCACATATGAACCCTACCCCACCAGTTTCCCTCTACATTTGGGCATGTTTGTCCTTATTCACACTAGAATCTAGTGGGCGGTCGGCCTACATGGAAACTCACCCTCACACAACTCCAACTAGAAGGTATGAATCGGAGTTAGACAACTCCCAACAGATGGATGTTCTTCATTAGAATTAGACAAATTGAGTCAATGAATCGAGTTAAAATTAGACATTTCGAACTAGAGGATTTGTGATTGAGCCAAAAAAAAGATAGTAGATTCACAGTAGAACCAAAGATAGAAGCAAGAATAGAAGACTCTTACTATACGAGGAATAGAAGTAAAAATGGTGCCTTGGGCATAAAAGGGAGCTCGGGGGAGGAGAGAAGACCTTTTTGTCTCTCCCCTATGGTCAGGTGGTTTGAGCTCATACGCAATCACAATCTGGCGTTTGAGTTGTAAAAATTTACATAGTTCAAAAGTTCACAGTCTCGTGTCCCATGTGCATTCTTGAATGCATTATTTATGTGATAAAAGTGGAATGTGACACGAATCGGCAAGAAACCTATAAGGAATCACGTTTTCCTTTGTGTCGAATGGATGAAACGTATGCTCGTATACGATATTCCCTCTCTCCCCCTCGGTAGGTGTTGTGAACATTCATCCGAGTTAAAAACGACAAGGGACTCGTGTGGTAGAAACGTTAAAAAAGAGAGGCCCCTTTTAATGCTTTCCCCATACAATATTAATGTAGGCTTTCGTGGGCTAAATATAGGGAGACGACCAGAAGTTGGCCTCATCCATGGGTGTCATCCAATTCACATCCATTCCACCCAACGAAATCGGTATTTATGGATGGAATCGCGCCAAGAACGATGGATGAAGACGCGCAAATCGTGGATGAAAGTGGACTTTCGTGCAAAGGTGGGCCCATGTCTCCTTTGCTTGTTTCCTACTCCTTCCTTCTAGACCCTTCGTCTCCTTCCGTGTTCTCCGAGGCGAGCCAAACCCTAGCCCTTCTGCTCCAACTACGCTAGCCTCGGTTGTGTTCCCTTGCGATCATCGCCACGACCATCACCGAATTTGGTACAGTTTCGTGCATCGGAAGCGATTACTTGATGAGGAGCTGCTTACAGCGGCGACGAAAGATTTGCGGCGTCGAGAGGGCTTCAGTTCTAAGTTATGGCGGAGCATTTCGTCTCGAGTTCTGGACCCGACAAGGGCCGCGTGAAGTGCCTGTTGTTGTACTTCAGGAGAGGAGAGGAGTATGTATGTAGCCAGAACGATCGGCGTATAGCGAGTCAGTCAGGCGTTGCTGCTCGCGGATATGTGTCTGTCGCTGCATGCCGTGACGTGGAAATCCGGCGGTCTCGTCCTTGCAAGTTGAGGAGCTTTTTTGTGGTTAGTAATTCCCTATCTTGGTTTGTGTAGTAGATTTTGCAGGTGCCGTGCATAGGTCGAGGAGGAGAGGGGAGTTTCTAAGAGGCTTTCTGATTGTAATAGTCGGTGTAGAGAAGTTTATGGTACTTTGTGAACAGGATGTGGAAGTGTGAAGTTTTATGTTGTGTATATGGATGAGATTTACTCTGGTGGCGCCGAGAGGATTGTTCTAGTTTTGTCTTGCTTGGTGTGGCTTGCAAGAGAATTAATGTGTTCTTAGGGTTTGTACCTCTGCATTTTCAATTGATGGTGGGGTCTGTGGCGCTTTGTATCGTTGTTGCTTTGCGTTCTTTTTCTTCTGACAGTTGTATCCTTGGATGATCAGGAATTCCATGAAGACATGAGAGCAAGAAACCAAGTATGGTGATATGGATGTATGTGACGGCTGGAAGATCTGAGCCTTCTTGAATGACTTGGTGTGCTGCGAGTGCGTTGTTTTGGCGGCCGTCTCGCAAAAGCTCTTATTGCTCGTGTGTGGAGCTCTGGCTGTCGGTGAGTATATATGTGCCAAACGATGTTAGGCTTGGTTCTTTGTTTGATTCTTGTGATACCTCCGTGGTATAGCATTTCTGACGTTGGGTTTTCGTGTTGACAGGATTTACAGCATGGCCTTTTGTTGCCAACTAGGAGGTTTGTGCTGTGGCGAAAGCACCTCAGACCTTCTGAGTCGGGACAGGCCTTAGAACAGGAGTATTTGTTAAGGCGGCCGTGAGCATTCCTAAGGATGGTGGCGCCGACACGGTTCATGCGTAAGATTGGTGGCCACAGTTTAGCCATGGTGAAATTCTATGAACCAGGCTGACTGCACGGTCGAGGACCTTGCCCTTATGGGTGCGCTTACGGGGCAGGTCCCATCTTAAATAAAGAGAAAATTTGATGGTGGTTGGGGAGATAGTTGATCTCCCCAGGTTTGTGTGGGTCTGGTTGGTTTGTGCTAACTTTCTTTGGAGTGTGCATGTTGCAACGCGTCAACCAAGGTTTCCTTTACAATCAATCACTGCAGAGCAAGAGCTTCATAAGCAACGGGGTTTGATGACATACTGAGTGCGGCATCCTGATTGGAGTCATACCGCATACAAGGCATGGCTGCCCATCAGTATACTGGTCTTATGTTATGTGCATATTATAAGAGTCACACGCAGTCAAAAGAGCGATGAACTCTGTTCAGGTTTTCCTTGTAGTGGGTTAAGATACTCTGCATCATCTCTGCACGCTCACAAGCAACAAGTGGACCTTCCCAAATAGCAAAGCGCTAATGCGGCAATGAGAGCGCCACTTTCCCTTGACCTCTTGTACGTGATTGAGTCGTACAAATCTAACGATATCGCCGACATCCTCAAAATACTTGGAGGTAGCTGGCCTCCCCCTGACTGTGAGCAACTTTCATTCTTACTTGTGTAGTTATTGTGAAGGCCATTCTTGCCAACTTTTTACACATTATTCTCCAGCTCAACTCCCTGCGCAGTCACCCTAAAGAAGCTTGCATAGGATGCAAGGGTCAAAGCTCTTTTGCAGTACACCCACGACCCTTGTGGATCACTTTCTCTTTCTGATTCCTCAAAAGCACTCTGCCACCGTTCCAAGATGGGTGGTGATTTACTACCATATGCGATGGTATGTTTGATATATGCAAGAGCTTTTCATGCTCTGACTGCACACTGCCATATTCAAATACTATGGATACCATGGAGAATTGTGGGGTAACTTTCTGTTTTGCTGTTGAGATACTTGTGGAGGCATGATACATCCTTTCTAGTTGTGAAGTTGCTCGTAGCTGTTGCCAAGAAGTGCAGATGGAGTGGAGTTTGTGTTGTGAAGACATCACATTTCACAAAGTATTTGTGTGTCAACTTGATGTTTTATTTTTTTCAGGCTCTCTATATCCTTTTGTTAATGTAATGTGCAAGTGTTCTGATCATCTTACATGCATTGTGTAGTGGCACTGTCCAGTTCTACGACGGAAATATATGTTCAATTCTTGCAACTATGCCCTTGTAGTTTGAATATATTTTCTGGGCCTGGTTTCTTCAGTTTCAAGCTGATGAACATTTGTGTGGACATTTGCAATATTAAGGGAAGTTGGCGAATAGGTTATTTGTGAAAGTTGAGAAAGAAGGCGGTAGGTTTAGCTTTTCATGGAGGTGGTGGAATGTTTGTATTATGGTTAGGTAGTCGTAGGTGCAGAGTGACATTGAAGCTGGTGTGACCACAGCTTGAAGTGCGTTTCAATGTGGAGGCTGTCGAAAGGATGGAGCATCAGCGCACTCAATGTTGCACCCTGGTACTTCCAAGTCTTGTACTATGTCTGATATGCCCACTTTTTGTTTGTGCATAGCCTTTCTATGTGGTTGTGGGCACTGTGAATAAAAGTTGATGCTGATGTTCTGTTGTGTTCTGATGTTGTTGCAGGAGAACTGTGAGGCATTGTTTTTATTGACCTGGTGAAGTTTGCAACAGCAGTGCTAACCAAAATTTCATTTATTGTGCTTGAGGTTTGAAGCCTTCACCTTTATGTTATCTGTTTCCTCCCCTGCTGCTAGACTGACTCATAACAAGCTTCCATAAAACGTATCATGTGAACAGATTGCCTTGTTTGGAATCCAGCTGGTGTAATGTTTGGGAGTAATTTCAACCTCATTTTGTTAAATCCTGGGGTCCTTCGAAATTGTTGTGTTACCTGTAGTGCTTATTGAAGAAATGTTGTGTGTTTGCAGGCTCCACTCTCAACAATAAGGGCAAGCTGTAAAAAACCAGTCCGCAATTCTTTGAATCATTTGAGAAAGTGACCTGTCCATGACACGTTTCTACACTTCTATTGATCTTTGCAAGGAGTGTCAATTGGTTATCGGTCGTTCATGTATCTTCCCTTCCTGCAGCAACTAGAGAGAAGATTGATGGCTTGATGAACATTGTGAAATTCTGATAATGGGCTTTGGAATAGATGTTCCCTCACTAGAAATGTGATGTTTACAGCAACTGGGTTCTAAACTTGGATGCCTTTCATTGAATTCTAGATGTACTAGTAGCTGAATAAAAGATGCACCCTTTGTGCATATTTTCAGGAAACATCAGGATATTCGTGTCTTTTTAGCTGGATTTGTCCCATTGTTAAAAGTATCGCAGTTCTCAGTTACATAACAGTGTTGGCCCTTGAGCATACATTTTCATGACCAGATAAGAAATGAAGTTGTCGGTCTCAAAATTTATTTCGTAGTGCATTGATTGCGCCGACGCTCCTTTTTGCACCGGTTACAGGGAAACAGAAAGGCATATAACGATTGAAACCGAAAAATTTGCAAGGAATGACGAATTATGTTGGGTTAATATTGAATGATGTTTGTGACACTGCACTGTGCTTTACAAATAGTATTGGGCAAGATAATTAGAATCGGTGACACTAGATACCATATGTAGTTTACATTTTTAAGTAGTGACGGAAACCTATCTCGAATTCATAAATGAAGGACGTATCAAGGATATTCCAACACGAAATGTGTCTCATTTTTTAATCAATTATAAGAGCAAAAGTGGCATTAGGGGTTTAGGGTTTAGGGTCTACTATCTCCAGCGAAGAGGGATAATTGTACATCGTCCAACTTCTATGGCAAGTCTCTGGTTTGAAGTGCGGTAGGCAACAATGATCTTAATGGTTGCTTCAAGTGCAATTCATATACGTATTTGAGAAAATCTTTGAGGTGGACGTAATCTAGTTTCTTCCCTAAGAGATGGAAAGAGTTCCGCTTTCTAGCAAGAGAAACCTCAATTCATATCACCATATGGTATTTTTGATGTGGTTAGGTTGTCATGGTTTTCCCAATGAGACAAACCCCATGACGTCTTCCACATGGTTATTGATTTGTGCGAGGTGTTAAATCTTTGTTCAACCATAAGTTGGGAAAGTGAGGCTGCTTCATTGATTAATCACGAAAGGGGAGGTAGGCGGGTAAGCTGTTGGAAAAGAAGAAAAAATGCATGTCGCATGGAAAAGGAAAAAAAAAAACCCCAACCTCTCAAAGAAAAGACTCCTTAACCATTACTTGTCAACCAACCATATCCCAAAACTATGGGCAAACGATGTCGAATCCCATAACATATAAACCATGCTTCGATTTCATATGAATGACTTAGGAGGTATGAGTCATAATTAAGAAGAGTGACCAACATGAGGCCCATGTACCTCAACAAGTGTTGATGTTTAGTTGCAAACGACAACAAACAACGGAACAAGTGGAAGAGCATGGAACAAATCAGCCTCCAAGTTTGATTAAATTTCCAAAGTCTTTGCTAATTATATTATTGCGGAATCCGTCCGGTTTTATGGGTGGACTAAATTGTTGCAGCAGGGACAGCGTTGGCAGGGTTTTAGACTGTCAGAGAATTAGTTAACTAACCAAAGTCATTAGAGTTATCCGTAAAGTCCCTAAAAAAAGGAACAAAACCGTGGGTTTGATCCCTTCTTAGAGAAAGCTTTTTATTGAGAGCTTGTCAACTTGTCGTGTATCAAAGCCTGCTTTGAAAGTTGGGTGAAAGTTTTGAGACTTTTTCTTTTCAGCTTTCAAAGTTGAGAGAACTTGAGGACTTGAATTAAGGTGTGCGCATGGGATCCGTTGTCCTAAATCCCATATTAGCCTATGCAAGGTTAGCTTGGCCCACCCATCCTAGTAGGGCGAACTGGAAAGTAAGTTTTCATTAGCCTGACACCACTTTTTGAGTATGATAATTGAAGGATGAAGAAAACATGGGTGATCTTTGTATTATTTCTCATGGAACTCAAGGAGTGGGGCTGAACCCATGGTTTCTTTTTACTTGTTGCGGACACTTGCCATAAGTCACTTTATGCATTAGAGTAAAATAAGTTTGGTAAAATTGTACTAAGGAGGCAATATAATCCTCACAATATGACCATTCATTGTTAGCAAAGTGTGTTTTGATATAATGGTTGTGTGCCATAAATAACAATCGAATTATGTTGTTATTTACCTCGTGTACGCTACTAATACTCTCGTTTATATGGTAAATGCCATAGGAACACGTCAAAGTAGACTCTTCACAACTATGGCATCCACAATTTGAGATTTGATTCTTGTCTTACTTTCATTTCACACATTATTGCACTTGTAAGATCCTTGTGTCAAGCTTGGGCTACAAAGCACGAATGTATATATTGATTGGGCTGATTTTTGTGGGATGTATGACAAAGAAAGAAACCATGCCCATATAGAGTTCTCGAGCTCTCTCTCTCTCTCTAATGAAGATTTAACATATGTATATGACTTCATGGGTGAAATTTACTAATATGCAATATTGGTTAAAATTTTATTGAAGCCCAATTAGGAGAACCTTTTACAGTGGTTGTTGGAGACAGTCTAACCCTTAAACCCTTAAACCCTTAGAGGACACAAGACCTCAATAAGCAATTGTGTACACAATTAATACAGGCCTCACCAAGTTTAAAAACTGGCATACATTATGTATTCATGGGTTTGAAACCATGTTTTATACATTGTCTTAAGTCGAGGAGAACATAAAAATTTATTCAAACGCGACGATGATGATCAAAACACAACGTAATGCCTTGTAGACAAGTTGTTGTCTACAAGGTATACTACAACTTGGGTGGCTTAAACCCAAGGTTTGACTACGATCCTAAGGGAACTCTGAGGTTAAGCATTTTGAGGCCGCAATAATACTGGGATGGGTGACCTTCCTAGCACTTGATTTGGTGTGCACCACACCACCCTATGGTCCACCCAATCATAGCGGGGGTAGGTGGGTGAGCTGGACATTCTCAACCAACCATGTGAGAACCTAGGGGGAGATAGGTGTCAGCTAGTTTGTCTACACCTATGAGCGGGGAGAATTGGCAATTAGTTACAGATGAGCCGGTTGAGTTTGAGAAATAACCGGTTGAAGTTGGAGACTACATGAAAATTACCGATCGTTTTAGAGGAATTTATAGAATATACCCCAATTTAATAAAAGAAAACTGAAGGATGTCAACATGTTACCGGTTGGACTTGCAAACACTAGAATCTCGAGCGATTGTGCCCATAAATCTCCCCAATAACTGGTTTGCACCCATTCAAGGTGTTCACCTTCAAAAAATAAATCTTTTGGGGGGGGGGGGCTCTAATTCTTGTCATGCCTATTTTTGGATTACGTATAGACTCAAACCGACTTGAAAATGAAGCATGACCATAATTCATGTCGGTGGCAACATCATATTTGTCTTTCTTTCTTTCTTTCTTTCTAACACAATCTCTATCATGGCACACCTCATCATAGTCGGTACTTCTAGCTTACATCAATGACATGAAGTCCCACAAAATTTAAATTGGATTTTATGTATGTGAGTGTGCCATGAAATGTTCCACGATGGGAGAACATGCACTAGTACAAAACATGTCTCTTTTGAACGTTTGTTTAGACACAAATAAAGTCAGAAAGGGTCCATTTGACGCGTGTTCAAATTTTGGTCCATGCATGGCTCCTAACGTGGTGCAAAGAGCGTTGTTCGGGCCATGTGCTAAGGGTCATGTCCTTTTTGACACAAACCAAATTTTACTTAAGCATTACCAAATTCTTCATTCTAACATGGTAATTTTTTGGTTCATTAAGGGCTTTGAAGCACTCTATATGTGAAGGCCTCTTTTACCTTGTAATGTAAGAATCTACCAAGTAAAGTACCTCTCATCCATCCAACATAAAAACTTGTTTCTTATAGATTTTTGGCAGTTTCATCTCAAATGACTTCGACTAGAGTAATTTGTGGTCTTTGAACCTAAATCCGGTGTCTACATGACTAAAAATAGAAAATATGAACCATTTATTATTTTAGTGCTTCTATGTTGGATGAATGAAAGATACACTTTGTATGCGGTAATTCCCTCCCTCTCACATGAGTAAATTACTAAGGAAGGTGACTCACATCAAGATCTAGATCTAGATCTATAATATCTCTAAAACTAAACAAAGATAGAACATTCCTTCACCGACGTTCAATAATAAACATGGAATCTAGTGTGTAAGCTTGAACGAGTAGCCAAAAATATAACAATTTAGAGGAAGGGAAATAGATCATTATAAGAAGACCTTTAGATTAACAAAGAGCAAACATAACTTCCTTCATATTGTACATTCAATAATATACATGGGATCTAGGTATTATGAATATGCTTGAATGAAATCTATATCTAATAAGTAGCCCAAACATATAACAAAAACTTCATAGACCTTTTGCATGGCCAACAAAATAGTAAGACAACACTATGGCCCACAAGAAAGTGATTATAACCATGAAGATTAAGATCAATAGCACAAATTTAGTGGTGGTCCAAATGACAAAATGGCTCCAACAGTGGTCCAGAAGAACGTGGAATTCAACACGAAAAAAATCCATGTTGAAGCCAAGCGTTTGAAAGAGCCATGTTCTGTACTAGTGATGGATGATCACCTTGCATACATGCAATACCATCTTTTAAATTTGAAATAAAAACATCTTTGTTTGTATTATTGTGTACTAAATCTGAAACAAATGAAGCCTTAATCACATAAGGAGCCTTGAAGCAACTTCTCTTGTTTGGAACTCCTCATGGTCTCCACATCATGTCACACTTGGATCCTCCACTTGACATATACACCTTTCAAAGATGACATGTGGGCTAAAGAAGTAATATAGATTATGTATGTATGTATGTATATGTATGTATGTATATATATGTATGTATATATATCGTGGTTCATTGCATGTTATGTGTGGGTTGAAATTCAATGTTTCAATTATCGTACACTCGTATGCAATAATTCCCCCTCTCTCCCAATTATTTTAGGGCTAGGTTTGTCATGGATGAATGGGGAGGTATGAAAGTGTGTGATAAGTTAATTTCTTCTCCACATTCATCATGGCGGTGGAAGGAATGGAATCAAAAGAGGAAGTATAGTGGCAGGCTTTTGAGATTTGAATGAATAATTGGGTACTTAACTTATTAAGGATAAGTTGCCTTGAAGCGTCCTTGTGTGCCAAAAGGCTTTTAAGGTGAGGTGCGTTGACTTTGTTAATGTTCAAATAGTCCCACATGTGTGCAGGTATTTGTAAAGTAAGGATCTCACACATGTACGTAAACTACGTACTAATTAAAATTAAGCTTACTTAATTAAGACTAAGTAAAGTAAGCTTACTCAACACTAAGGGTCGGTTTACACTATGGACCATGAAGTCGGACTATGGAAGATGGCCTTTGTAAATGGTCCGAGTTCATGGTCTGACTTCATAAAAAATTAGTTTTAAGAGCCTTGGGCCCCTCACTAGGTGTAAACCGAATGTGGACCAAGAAGAATGACCATGCACCAAAATGCGAAGGTGCTGATTTTTTTAATACATGCCTAAAAAGGGAAATTTTGAAAAAAAATTCAAGTTTGACCATTATCTTGTCTTTTCTTGGGCTTCACTTGTCTTCACTTCTTGTTAAATGTGTCGAAGATCTGGCTTGCAAATCTTCTCACAACAATTTTTACCAAAAAATGGGCGATTTAATTTGTACATGCTCAATGTAATTTACATGTGACATGTACCTTGTGTTGTCACTACACTAAATAGAATATTTAGTGTTTGATTATATTTAATGTTGTTACCACCATACCTTGCTCAACACTAAAGTTCAATTCTTTGATGATTAGTGTTAGAAGATTTCCCATTGCAGTTCTTTTGACCACCCTGATCTACAGTCACTAAACGACTACAGATGTTTCTTTTTCTTTTTTCAACTGGAATTTTACATTTTCTTGGGGCGTGTAATATACCGTTGGAAAGGTATTTTGAATACCTTTCCAACGGTATATTACAAGCCCACAAAATACAAAAAAATTAGTTGGTAGAGAAAAAAAACAAATCTGCACTCAAATTCATGAGTTTTAGATGTCCCACGTTGTTTGGTGAAACATGTGGGAGCCGGTTTAAGGGGTAGGGCAAGATAGTAATGGTGTGTCTCACGGGCTATATATGATTAACGCACATAGAGGGTAAGTTCATTAAAATTTTACTTAAATGGTATATCTCTGCCATGGGCCCTTGCCTCGTCCTACTAGACCACCTCTCTTGCCTCTCTCACCGCTGAACCCGTTGAACCATGTCAGTGCATTTATTAGGCCTTAAAAATTGTGTTTTTGGGGACCTCGACCTTCATGGTCCCTCTGACATTTTTTTCCAAGTGTAAACGGAAGTTGTCCCACGACAAGTTCAGCAGCCGATCAGCTGCCTTGCAGAGCCATGGTCCATAGTGTAAACCGGCCCTAAGGGGTTGTTTACACCATGAATCGTGAAGTTGTTCTAAAGCCTTGTAAAATTTGTGATTGGTTGTTGATCTCATCCCGGGATCACTTGGTTTACACCAAGGAAAAAAATGTCAGAGTGACCATGGAGTTCGAGGTCTCCCCAAAAAAGACATACTTAAAGGCCTACATTATCCACTGACACAATCCAAAGGGTTTGGCGGTGGGAGAGATATAAGAGGCACTCTGATAGGAAAAGGCAAGGGCCCATGGCAAAGAAATGTTGTTATAATAAAACTTTAATGAAACATTTTTTTTCCTCGGGGAGAGAAGACGAAAGAATGGTCAAACTTCGAGATTTTTTCTTTTATTTTCAAAATTGCTATTTTTTTGGCACATATAAACAAAATCGACACATTCAATTTAAGGTGCATGGTCGTTCCTCTTGGTCCACATTCAGTTTACACCTAGTGAGGGGCCCAAAAGGCTTTGTAAATAGATTGTTTAAAGAAATTGGACCATGGAAGCTGGACCATGAAGTTGGAACATGAAAAAAGTCCATCTTCCATGGTCTGACATCATGGTCCCATGATGTAAACCAACCCTAAATACCGACTTGATGGTCCAATTGAAAGAAAGATTTGAGACTCCCTGTTACTACATTCCCAAAAAGTGATTGAAACTTCAACTCTAACGGGAGTTATATACAGAAGGCCGGGACAATCCAACACAAAATGTGCCTCGTTTTCATCATTAAGTTATTTAAGCCGGTCCGAGATGACCTTAAACTACCGGATGATGGTGGAGAGATACCCAAATCTCAAGGAAGAGGTTGGCGGTTCGAATCCCAACTGTGAAATCTCCTCTCTACTTGACGGAAAACTTGCTAGGTGGTCAACCACCTCCTGTGCTTTGGCGTTGGCTTGTCGGCCTTCTGTCTCAAAAAGAAGAAGAAGAAGAAGTTATTTAAGCTTACCCTAAACTAAGTAATTTGACTCGCTTAGTACTAAGTTAATTTAAGCTTACTTGATACTATGTTTAGGTATGTGCGTAGTAGGCATACACTGTGTTTGAATTACATGGAGCCCAAATCAAATTTCAAATCGTGTAAACTGAATCCAACAGCTCAATTGTAAGCTGTCAGGTAATTATAGGTCAATTGCCTTGTGTGTTGGTGAAGTTAAAGTTAAGTGAACTTTAATTAACTTACACCGCAATCAAAGACATGAGATGAATTAATTAACTCCATTTCTCACGATTAAAGACACGGGCTATAATAAACCATTCATCGGGCTGCTCCGGTGGTTTATTGGGAACATATATACGTCACAAGCCACAATTAGAGATCATGGGTTTACATGCCAATTGTATACTTAGGGCCGCTTTACACTTAGAGGCCGGGCCAATTCCCCTTGAGGCCGATTGCATGAAATTTCAGCCCCTTTTGGGTTGGAGGCCGGCCTCAACTACATATTATAATAATATTATAATGGGGGCCAATTTTTCCATATGTAAAGGCCTTAGGGTCAAGAAGCAAGGCCGATTCAATAAATCTAGCATAATCCAACGGATCTAGCATAATCTAGGATAGAGCCGTGCATATTTCCACATAATCCAATGGATATGGTTTGCTAAAAGAATCAAATTTTATTAAAAAATGTTTATTTTATTGAAATTTGACATTGGCCCTCCAGACCATGCATTTTTTGATTACAAAATTCATACCACCAAATCGGCCCGGCCTCTAGGTGTAAAGGGGTTGGGACCGATTTCAGCCTTTTGGCCAATCACAAGTGAGGATTTCAAGCCTCTTACACAACGAATTGGCCCGGCCTCTAGGTGTAAAGCAGCCCTTACTTAACTAGGGGCCAAGGGTACTTAGTTAACGCAAAGGAAAATTTCGAGATCGAGGGATCTTTTTGGTTGAGGGTAGTTGTTTTTGAACTCCAAGACTTTACACTAGGTTCGCGTTTAGAGTGTTGAAGAATTGAGCTTGGGTTCGTAAACGGTATTACTACACTAAAATAGCCCTATGAGCATGGAAAGAATTAGTGTTGGCCACACTAATTTTGTGGTGAAGTTGGAGTCAACGTGGGCCTTCTCCTAATCCTTCATGAAGAGAAGACTTCCATCCATCACATTGAATAATAGTTGTAGGACGAAAGTAGCACACAATCAAGCAATCACCCGCATTGATTATCAAGGAAAAACAATGAATGTGATCCACAATAATTTTTTGAACTATAAATTAAGCGTGGGTTGAAAATTAATGTGGCCCATAGTCGTAGGACTGCATTTCATGTTAAATATTGTTAGCATCAACGTAAAGTATGTTCCTTTTTAGTTTGAGAAATTGATCTTCAAGCTCGAGTCCAATCTCGAGCTCAAAAGTAGAGTTTGTTGAGGGTGATTTGGACCCTTATCCTAATGTAAAACATGCCCTCATTAGCTTGACACTTGAATTACCATTTCCACTTTCATTATGGACTCATATTCACTAACTAAGATTAGATAAGAATTGGGATCGACAAGAACTAAGTTCAAACCTTCCAACATTTCAAGAGATAGTTTTTGCACTTATCGTAGAAATGCCCAATTATGTTAGTGATCCCAATTCCAACACCTACTTTTCCCCCAAAGTGGACAACTACACTCAATATGATATTTAGTATCATATGGTATTTAATGTCACTTATGGTAACTTTTTGGATGACACTTCTTATCAATAAGTGAAAAAATATTGTCATGGATGATGGACGAGCTCATCCGTTGGCCAAAGCCCTACCTTCTCTTGTCAGCAACTTGTGATGAAATGTTGTCATGGATGATTGAGATTTGGATGAAAAATCACTTGGTAAGTGATGGTAATTGCAACACTGTAAATCTATAATCCCCAATTTTTTATTTTTTTTATTTTTTTTACAAAGAATGGCAGATAATGTTGGGTTAACATTTAGTATTGGTGACACTATAATGTGGTTTACAATTAGTGTTGAGCAAGACAATTAGAATCGGTGACACTAAGTATCATATTTAGTGTGTAGTACTTCAACATGAACACTATCCTTATTATTAGAGTGGACAAACCTATTTATGATAAGTTAAGCAATCTCACATAAGTGTAGTACAAGTATGATATTGGGGTGATTTTTCACAGGTCCAGAAATTGATATCACAATGTTTAACAAAAAAATCATAATGTATTTTCAAGTTTTGAAATCATGGTAAAATTTCACAAGCAAGATTGTCTCCCAACCCATATGCACAACCTATGTCAACTTATTTTTGATAGTTGGAAGACGAAAACTTGAGTACAATTAGTGCCCTTTTCAAGGAACCCAAATCTATGCCCTTTTAACTTACTTTTTCCAGCACCCCAAATGTGAAGGCTACAAGTATCATTCTTCTTGACTATTTCTGTCATGTTAGAAAGTGGGGGTTGGACTCTTCATACCAAGTATGAACTACTTGACTATAAGAAAGGGTATTATTTGAGGCATTAGCGTACATAATATGCATAAGGGAGAGGTATTCATTTTACTCTAGTATGTAGATTTAAAATGGCCATTAAGAATCTTGAAGTAAAGGTAGATGTTAAAAAGGGGGCCTCTAAGGTTTAGAGATTTTTTTGAGAATAGACGTGTTAGTTTCATCTGATTCACATTTTCATCCATTATTGTCATATGGTAATAGTCCTTAATGATTACCTTGTCCATTCTTGATAGGGTTCGCATTTGGATTATAAGACAAGCTAGAGGCTCTTGGTGTGCTCAAGGGCTCTCTTGAGTTTTGCTCTCTAGGTCGTGGCTGAGATATTGTGGCTCTCTTGTCTTTGTTTGTTTGATGTAATCCTTGAGTTACATGTTATGAATGGGAAAAAATGTTCAGTGACTTTCTCATTAGAAAGTGAACATGAATTTTACGTGTAACAAAGTCATATTTAGTTCATGGTTTATATTTCGTATATGTAGTGGAGGCATTCATCACATTAAATGGAAAAGCTTAATATAAATACACATGTCCATTTTCTAGCTTGTCGTTAGTACATATACGTTTATTTTTCTTTATAGACTTCTTGTTTGCACGGGGTTCAACTTCACAGTGACCACCACACATCATTTTAGGTTTTCAACCAAGAATGCAACCCTTGGACGGCTACATATGTGGAACTTCACGACTTTAGGGGACTCTTTATAGTAAGATAAAGGGGGGGGGGGTTGGAAATGGGGGGGTTCACACCCATCACCTAAACGTGCTCTAATCCCGTGTTTAGGGAGAATTTTGAGCATCTGTAATTGGTCAAGATCCTAGTGTTTTTTCAATTAGTCCAACCAATCACATGTTGTGATCTTCCAGTTTTTTCCCTTTATCAATCTGAGGTATATTCCACACATATTCCTCTAAAATTGTTGGTAATGTTCCTGAAAGTCTTGAACTTCAACTGGTTAATTGTCAAGCTCAACCGGTTCATTTGTAACCAGCGGTTCAATCTCCAATTCATTGCTCTAAAGGCCACTTCACACACGAGCCAAGAGCCGTGACCATGAAAATTGTGAGAGTCCAAAAGAAAAGTGTCCAAAGGCCGTCCCAACACACCTCCAATATCATGTAGTGTCGTCACAGGCCCTCAAGTGTAGTGTGAAGTCATATGTGATTGGGCCCTCAACCGAATGCTATTTCAATGACTTTCTATTCATGCGGGTCCTCACACATGATAATTAAAATCTAACCAACGGTTGTGATCGTTTGGAGTGCCATGGTCTCCAGGTTTTGTGTAAGGCTTACCTCCAAGAGATGGTTTTTGAAAAATAATCCAAGTGACCAGGAAACACGATCTATTTGATGCCACGTAAGAATCCATGTAGACTTTTACATCCATCCATTCATCTTGCATTCACATACTTTCTCCATTGGTTCCTTGAGCGTTGTGTGAAGCAGTGAACTTGGACCGGCTCACGGGGAGGTCACTCCATTGTCAAGTTGAACACCACATGCAAACTAAGTTTGCTACCCTATATTACATGCCATAAATAATTATAAATTTTATGATATTTTCCCTACATATACATAACCATTGATAGTATCTTTTGTATATATTTCTTTTTGAAATTTATAGTCATCTTCATTTTTGTAGTAATTATTTTAGTTCAATTATGCGTCATTCTAGTTAGAAACGGTATGAAAAAAAAATCAACAAATTTTAGTTACCATTTTTTACTCTGTAATAGGTACCGTGTAAATCTACTCATGAAAAGATTTTGATAAAAGTTTTACCCATTTTGGTGATGCTTTATGTAAAAAATAAGATTTTTTTGACATTTAAAGTGTTTGCACGTGGTTGTTCAACTTTACAATGGAGTGACCTCCCCGTGGACCGCCTTTTCCACCAATGAGAGGGCTTGAAGTGTAATTAATGGTCACGGGCTCTCAGTCTCGTGTGGGAAGTGACCCCCTAATAATCGATTGTTTTTGGTGCCACCTGCATCTTGTAGCAAGGACAAAACCCTTGTACGCATGTTACGTTAACAAGTTACTTTTTGCACCCTCTTAGAAAATTTATGAGATTGCCATAAAATTAATCATGAACCTCGATTTACATATAACACACATGAATAAACTCTCGAGCAGCCGATTGGGCCCTTTTTTGTGGCCATGGGGAAATTAGTGTGGCCGGGGGGTCGTCGTGTGTATAAGCTAGCATGGCAATCAATGAATGGGGAGAATCGGCTCCTACACTAAATAGTGTCACTAAGTCTATTTGTCATCCTCAAAATTAATTGTAAATCGCCCATGTAGTGTCACCAACACTAAATAATGTTTAAGAGATTTGGACATTATAGATTTACAATGTTGCAATTACCGTCACTTACTACGTGACATTTCATCCAAATTTCAATCATCCATGACAATAATTTATGTAAGGGTGAGGGATATACCAAAAGCGGATGGAATAAAAGTAAATTGGGGTGACACTATTTGTAGGCCTATTCATAAGAAGTGTCATTAGAAAAGTTACCACGGTGACATAAATTACCATATGACACTAAATACCATATTTAGTGTAGTTATAAATGAACCGATTGAAAGTTCAAGGCTTCGGGAAAATTGCTCATCACTTTAGAGGCATCTATGGAATATTCTCCAATTGAAGTAAGGAAAAAAAGACCCGAAAGGTGTCAGCACGTAATTGGGTCGGACTTGGAAACATTAGGATCTCGACCGGTTAAATATGCCCAAAAATCTCCCCGGACATTGATGATGATGTTGCATGACATACATGGGGAGGACATGTGATGCCTTTAGCTTAATTTTTTATGTGATGAAAAAACTAGCATGAGGTTGCAAGAAGATGGACTTGAAATGAGGCACAAGGTCGCATGTGAGGTAGAAGTGCCTATCGTGGACAACTTTGAGCACTACGATTCCTTTTCTTAATCCCCAAGACAAACTATTCACTAATGGTTTTTGGATAAGCGATTACGTTATGAGCACAATGACATTAAGATCACATGAATCAAAGCCACGCATCTAATTCCTATAGACATGTTTAGAGTCTCATAATATCATACATGCTTTAGAGCTTGGTAGGTTTCCAAATTGAAATATGAGTTCGCCCCATAATTCAAGCAAGTGGATTCTTGATGGTATGGTGGTGACACGCAACTGGATAGCAAACCAACTGAGTAGTGACATGTAAATATGTTTTTAACATTGATATTTAGCATTTTTTTTTAGACAGAAGGCCGACATGCCAACGCCAAAGCACAAGAGGCAGTTGACCACCTGGCAAGTTTTCCGTCAAGTAGAGAGGAGATTTCACAGTTGGGATTCGAACCGCCAACCTCTTCCTTGGATCTTTAGCATTGTAGTTGTGACAATGATTTTGACACACACATTCACTGATACAATGTTTTTATGTTGATGACCAGTTGCCGGTGATTATCAATCTACAGTGAATGGCACTCACGTTGAGTATACCCCCAATGTGGGGGCACCCATAATAGAAGGGGCATAGTGCTCGGGGATTCCTAGCCCCACATAACATTGATACCCTTGGCGGATGGACTCTTCATTGAAAACCTCAATGATGTGCGGTGGTGACTAAAATAAAACCCCCTATATACCTGAAAAATATTATAAAGAAAAAGAAACGTATATGTACTAAGGGTAGGCCAGAAAATGGACTCCTATATCTATACGAAGCTTTTCAATTCAATGTTGTAAAGGCCTCCGGTACATATACCAAAATTAAATCATGAAATGAATAGGTCTTTATAACATACAATCCACCGTCACTTTCCAACGAGATAGTCTTTGTACATGTTCTCGTCCCTAGGATGTGACTCATAATAATCCGGCCTTGAAACACATGTCATTTTGGATGCAAAATGTAAAATTGGATGAAACTAGCACATTTATTGTCAAATTATCTCTAAACCTTAGGATCCCCTTTTACACATCTACCTTTACTTCAAAAAGACAAAACAAAACAAAAAGTACATAATAGAGAGAGAGAAAAAAAGCCTCTCTGTTATGTACTCTAAGGTCTCAAATAATACCCCTTTCTACACTCACTCTAGTTTGTACATGGTATGAAGAGTCCACCCCTGGAGATTTGATACATTGTTGAGTCACGTTACGCTTAAACCTCATTTGAACCTTCTTATCAAATAGCCCCCCCCCCCCCCCCCCCCAAAGTGGACGACATTGATCATTGACATTTTTTCTCCCTCAACCAATGACGTGCATTTTGAATCCTTGGAATAATGCGATCAGTGATTGTGTTGAAGTACATAGTTGCCCACTTTGGAGAGAAAAGTAGGTGTTGGAATTGGAGTCAGTGACAGAGTTGGGCACTTCTACTGTAAAATTATGGTAGAGTTATGTGTGTTTAAGTCCATACCCTATTCGTGGCCAAGTGGCATCCTTTCATTGAACCAAAAATCTACATAGAGTAACCTACCCAAATTTGGATCACAAGTTTCTAGGGAGTTTCTTGAACCTTCACCCTAACACAAACCCAATCTTAATGCATTTCACATAAGTACACTTAATAGTCCTATTAGTGTGGGTTATCAAGTTACGTTGGAGTTACATTGTAGTTACACTCCATATGGTAACCCATACTAATAGGTCTATTTAGTGTAGCATTCAAGTAACAAAACGTGACTCGGCTTCGAAGTAAAGCCTAGGGGTTTTAGCTTGAATCAAAGATGTAATATAAAGGATGAACTAGAAACTTTATTTTGTGTTGGCATACAAGAGAAAGTTTTAGGGAGGTAAAATTTTAATCACATTTGTGCAGTTGGAACATGGATTTGTATCCTTGGTCTCCACCAAATCATTTTACAAACACTTTCCTTCAATTTATTTATTTTAAAGATGTATCAAAATCACTTGATTTGATTTGATTGGCTTAAAGGTGGAGTTGCATAAGTTGGTGGGGAAAACCAAAAATATCACTATATTCGGTGATCGGAGACTTTTTCATTATTTTCAGACTATTTAAGGACATAGTTTTCAAATAAAGAACAAGAAAAACACAAAATATATTCAATGTGAGTTAATAAAGTGATTTGTATGGGCGGCACTAACCAATTTGGCACAAATACATGTCATCAAAACAAGAAATTAAACCATATACTAAACCATTTGCATTTATTGTGAGACTTTCCAAAGTCTCTAATTAACGAATATAGTGATAAATATGAATACCACTGACATTGTTACTTCCCCAAAACATCTAATTTTGTAACAAAGAACAAATAAAGGGTGCCAATCATTGTCTGGGGAGAACTCACATCTAGTTATGGATGAACTAGTTGAGTTTGAGAAATATCCGGTCGAAGTTGGAGACTTTAGGAGAATCACCGATCATTTTAGAGGAATCTATAGAAGAATATACCTCTAATGAATAAAACAAAATTGGAAGATGTCAACATGTAACTAACTGGCTGGATTTAGAATCACTGGGATCTTAACCAAACTCTACCCAAAAACTTCCCGGGCACTGGTTCCAACCACTTCAAGGTCCATATCTTAGAGTTATTGACATAGAATTTCACTCTACTTGCTATAGAAGGCGCAAAAGAAACTTTACTATGGTAAGGTGCAAGAAAAGAAGACAAGGAAAGGAGAAAAGGGGTGAAGAAAAATGATCCTTTAGTGCCAAAAGTGCATGGGATGCATGGACGGGCCCCGGGTTCGAGCCAATGAATGCTCAATGAAGTACACACCGATGGATGAAACATCCGTAGCTTGCGGTATGACTCATCCAAGACCTAATTAGTTACCACCCCCCCCCCCCCCCCCCCAAAAAAAACCGTACTGCCCCAACAACGGCCTACTATCTAGTCACATTTCAAACACAAAAAACAAAATGAAAATTCCTCTACTATTATAACGGTTGGGTTGAATTGAGTTCCCATAATTAAAATAATAATAATAAAATAATTATTGGGATTTCTTGAAAGTTCCGACTTCGACGTTGTGCTAAGGGGGCGTATTAATTGTGCGTTTGAAAAAATTCAAAACCGAAAGCAACTTTTGGAGTAGAAAAGTTTTAGTAGTAATTGCACCTGATTCATCGCCCTTCACAATGACAGCTTCTTTAGGCTGCCAGATCTTGCAGTGTACTTTTGGCGTAGCTTGAATTTTGGTACCTGAGCTTATAGCTTTAAATGACCTAATGACAGTGTTACCGTAGTCGCGGTTCACCAAGAAAACAAAAGCAATTTTTTAATTTTTTTCCCTTCTTCTAATGGTACGTAAAAATGGCTACAATACAATATAATACAATCGTCCCAACAAAATTTAAGTTTAAGTCTACCTACATTTATTGGTGCAGGCCACCAGTGAATGGGGAGTAGCAGCAGTGGTTACATCTCGTGGCTCTCACTGGCTAAATCAACTTTGAAAGTGACCCCTGCTGGTAGGAACCGTTCACTGGTGGTGGCCCGCACCAGTAAGTGTGGGTGGACTGTTATCGAATAACATTCAGATGTTGTAAACCAAAATAGTTGCACTCGCTCGGATCAATACACTGAATAATGTGTGTTTAGTGTCACCCATTCTAAATTTGTAACTCCCCTCCCCCCCCCCCAAGGTAGTGTAATCGACACTAGATTTGTAAACCTTGCATTATTTGTCATTCCTTGTAATTTTTTTTTAAAATGAGGCATTGTAGATTTACTAACACTTTCTAAAGTGGTATTTTATCCAAATTTCAATCATCCGTGATAGCCTTTTATTACATAAATGTTAGGATGCAAAATACACGAAGAATGCATGAACTAATAAGTAAGGTAAGGTGACAGTGCTGTAAACTTATTCATGGAAAGTTACCACAATGACATAAAATACCATATGACACTAAATACAATATTTAGTGTAGTACGGGTAAAAAGTCGTGTGCAAAAATCCGATCCCTCAAAATGGAGCCTCAATTCTTTACTCAATGTAACTTGCAGGTTTAATTCGGTTACTTGCGATTCTAAACAAATTTTTGAGTGGTGTGTGGTTAAGCGTGGATATGAAAACAAACACCAAAAATAACCATATATGTCCCCCCCCCCGTTATGTTGACTATTGCGTCTAGAATGGTTATTAAATTCTAAACACGTTGTCCAATCTCTTTTCAACATACTTCTATTTGGTGTCCGTTTTTAGATCCACACCCAACCATTTGCCACTCAAATGTAGGTCTCCATCTAAGATAAGGCACTGAATTAAGGACATATGATGAGGGCACTCATTGCTGGACACACAAGGTTCCTTTTGTTCGTAGGCTCCAACTCACGTGCAATTAGGTTGCCCCACACTAATATATCGACATTCCACACTATTTTGAATCTTTACTACCATCGTAACAAAATACAACAATTGTGCTTTGACTGTGGTTCCTATACGGACACAAGAAACAAAGTCGTAAGTTGTTGTAATTTGATTTTGACCCAAGGGAATTTGCACAGGTAAAGAGGCAACATATTTGCAAAGACAACCTAATTGCGCATATCAATGTCATAGCTTGTTTCGCTTCATATCTGAGGCAAGGGAACGAACCATTGGCCAAACCAATTGGCAATATCTAGAACCACAAGCGTTGCGGTTGAATTTTACGAGGAATTTATTTGGAAGGAGCTAGATGATGATCTCTTTCCAAAGAAAGTGGTTGCAATTGAAAAAACTCGGATAAATTATAGTTTCTCGTCGTGAACTCTACAATACACAACTTGAGGGTTCAGAGTTCCCCCATAAACATGGAGTCCCAAAATTGATGGAGAATTATGCTCATCGGATACCTCGTCCCACAAAACACATCCAAGGAGTTGAGTAATGCTATAATATGCCCTATACTTCTAATTAATAATATTAAATGAGGTTAAATGTTGGACTAAGTTTAGCTTTGCACAATGTTAAATTGATCATCTTGATTTTTGTATGGTCATTCTTGGGGTAAGGTATGCGGGTCTTATGCAATCACTCTTCTTACAGTTAAATGACCATAAGTAGTTGATTGTGGAGTTGGAAGTCCACATTGGATTGCCAACATATAGATATCTTATGCCCCCCCCCCCCCCCTCCACACTTGACTTTAGCTGAGCCTAAAAGTTCGTTCTAAAAACACCGCCTTCACACCATTGACATTATCTAGCCCCAAGCCTAGTTGGCAAATGATGTGGCATGGTTTAAGAGTGGAGGTTTTATGCCTCAAGCACCGACCCTCCCATTGGTACCTATGTATGAGGCAAGAATGTAGGACCTTTAAAAATGTTGCCTCCTGCCCTTGTGATTGGTTGCTTTTTAGTCTTAGCTATGAGGGCACGAGGAACTTCATTAACAAAAACAGATGGTAAGATAGATGAGTAGTAAGGCATTTGGGGATGGGACAAAAACTATTCAACATGTCATTGCTTGGTAGATAAAACAATGAACATGTGTGAAAGCTACTTAACTAAAACCTACTCGACAATCTTCAAAGCAAGTTCTTGTAGGTGCAACGGGATAGCCGGATGCCTCCCCTATAACCGAGGGAGCTTTGCCTGGTTTTTAGGAAAGACTTTGGCTATTTGGTAACGTCAAGTGAGGAGGGAGCATTAGCACAATAGATATCAGATACCTTTGTTAATTAAACACTAACATTTCAATGGTGTGTGGCTAGGTGTGGATCTAAGAACGGACACCAAAAAGACATGTGTTAAGAAAAATATTGAACTATGTGTGCCCACAATTTATTAAGCATTTAATAATCAACTACGTGACCATTCCATGAGCTCGAGAATCTCCACTTTCATAATGAATAAAATATTCAAACGGACTGCAAAGATTGTGAGGAAAATGGCTACAAACATGAGTTGGAATCGGCAAGATTTCATTCCGCACTAATCGTGTGTTTCTCATCTTACGAGAAGTGGATGTTGAGAAAAAGAATGTCCGTTTAAGACCCACTTACCCTAACATGGGGGTGCTTCTAAGAAATTGAGGCGTTGCTTGAGCAAATTGCCTTATATATATATATATATATATACACACACACACACACACACACACACACAAGTACACTAAACATTGTATTTAGCATCACCAAATCTATTGTGTCTTGCTCAATACCAGGTAAACTGCAAATATTGTCACTAACTCGACAACTTTTCATCCAACCTTCAATCATCCATGACGATATTTCATCCCAGAAGTGTTAGGATGCAGAATATACCAAATTTTGTTTCAGTAATTGGCGTTTGGATGAGCTAAATGCAAGTTGCGAGGACAGTCCTTGCAAACTTAAGTCATAAGAAAGTGTCACTAGGAAAAGTTACCAGAGTGACGTAAAATACCATATGACACTAAATGCCAACACTAAGTTACTGTATAGTAAGGTACTTACTTTTACCTTTTACTTTATTACTAACTGCCCCTTTTTTTACGGTGGCTCTTCCATCAATATTCTAGGTGTGCCCGGGCACCTACCGTCTGCCCTGACTCTCTCACTGCCCGAGAGACTCAGCAGCTAAGCTTAAATTAAGTTAAGTCAAGTCACTTAACTTACAAAGCAAATGATGCGTCCCTTGAGACCCACCCGTCCTCGTAGGTCGTCCCAATCACTCTTCTTGTGACAAATCTACCGTATGTGAGTAAATAAGTCGGTGGATAATATGGGGTAGGGGTTCGTGGTGTTTGCGTAAACTCATTTATTAGGAAAGTGAAAAGGCAACAAATTAGTTTGTAATATGAAAACAATTGTTTTAGGTTCAATTGTTTTAGGTTCAATTGGTTCCAGAAACGACATCAAAGACCCCAAATTAGTCCAATGGCTTTCAGTTGGACCGAATCAACCTCCAACCTTGCAGGGGACTCATCTGATGACAAATTTATAGTGTGTAAGTGAATAAGTTGGTATTGACAAAGCCAATGAAGTATGGCACTCGACATGACATACTGACAAGTATTGCTTCATGGATGAATACACATGATTTGGTTTTGGGTACGAAGTGTACTTGGATGAAAGAAAATCCTTGTGTGAAAACTGGGGGGGGGGGGGAGGGGGAGGTACAGTTAATGAAACTTCCCCTTCAAAATCCACACTACCCTATATATTTGTACAATGCCAACCAAACTCTCATTAAATACCTTTGGTACACACCCACATGGTGTTGTCCATGCTATGTGGAATTTATAGAATTGGAGCAACCATAAAGTTCAGATTGAATAAGTATGTCCGAATTTACTTAAACACAAGTTGTTTCACCCCCTAAAATTTGAGCCTAGAAATGGCACCAAAGACTCTTCAATTAGTGTGGTGAAAGCAAGTAACATACAACTCAAATGATGCATTTCATATCAAGACCCACACATTGTCTTGTGGGTCTTGCCACGATAGGTGGATAAAATGCTCACGACGGTATGTACGACAATAGCATAGCAACTAGAGCTTCTCGGGCTTAACCATGTAATCTCGTCCATTTGGAACGTAACAAACCAAAGCGAACTATTCTTTAGCATGAAAATTGTTTTTAGGAGACGATTCAAGTCCCATAGTGACACCAACCACTCTGACTTGCATTGGTGGGAGCCAAATGATACAATTTAACCACAAATAGTGTGGTTATGTTTAGACGAGTTGACTCCAAAAAGATCTAGTTGCTTTGAATCAATAGACTTCAACTTATGTTTAAAGTCTCTCAAACCCTCCTCTTGTGGTGAGGAGTTTCACCCCATCGCCTTTGGGAAATTCATGATCTTTGAGGAGCATTCAAGTGGTGTTAGAATCCCTAGTAAAATTTGGTGAAAGGAAAGGGGGAGGCGTTTGACGTTGGCCAAAAAGAAGGTTGTGTGAAAATGAATTTCGTGACGAACTTTTGAAGGGACCTAAGATGATGCTCTAGAAAGTTTGACAAGGAGTTCATTTTTATATAACCACGTGTCGCCCAAACTGAAACACCTCTGATTCAATTCACAAGAGCCATCTCTACCCCTCTACGATGACCCCATCAACTCCTTAAACATTATAAGCTGTCAAAAGTAAGGCAAAACTCCTTGCCAAGACATCAAGTTTTTGGGGGATTTTAAGGATATCTTTACTATAGTAGGATTTTGTTGGAATTAATCAACCCTTAACCTCATATTAGGTGATTTGTTTATATCGGAGCCCTATTGGAGCCCCTTCATCCATCGTGGATGAAAGATCACCAATAAAAACTAGTCCCCTACAGAGTCGAGGGCTTATTCATTATACTAAATCAACGGGCCCAATGCTATTTTCATAGTCATATACTTTAAAATCATATACATGCTATAAAATAACCCACTACGTTTTTCACCACCGCAACATGTGAGTTACACCATGCCCCACACTAGGACCATCAACTGACACATAGCAGTGGGAGAGCTTCCACCTTCACAAGAGTGGCTGTTGCATGCCCATCGGTAACCTCAGTTACGAGCTGGACAAAACGTCCTTACATGCAACAATAAATGTCCAACATGGATGACCTTTCCCTACCAAGAGAGACTCCTCGTGTTGTTGAGAAGTGACAACTGACCCTAGCATGGCTTGGGATTCGTGGCGTCTATGTAAACTCACCCATCATGGATGAAGGGGCTCTAGTAAAAAGGTCCCCTAAAAGATCAAGCATTGATTCATTCCAATTGGACACCAATAGACTAATTCGAGACCTTTGACTTCATTTTTTTTACAGCTAGATCATCTCAAAATATAACATAATTCAATGCGTTTTCACCTTTGCAATAGATGAGTTTACATGGACACCATGAATCCCTTATAGCGGGCCAAGCCCTAGCCTAGCCCCCTTGTAAGTGAAGTATAAAATGCATGTACAATCCACCCTCTATAAATGTTACACCTATAAGTGTTAACCCTCTCTAAATGTTAACTTTCTTCTACTCCCCACATATTGCACACTATAAATGTTAAACGTGTTAACTGTTAACAAAATGGTACTCCCTTCTTTCTAAATTTGACTTTATAAAAGTTAACAAATGAAATACAACCATAATATGGATGATAAAAACTACACATCCACTTACATTCCTCTCTCTCTCACCATGCGTTAGGAACCCATTCCATCTTATAGTGACTTGCAATCTAGTTTTGGTACCATTAGAAGGTACATGGAATCACGTTCATGTGATGTGTCCAAGTATGTGGGTTTGTTGGTGCAGATTGAGAAATATTTGCAAGTTGTGCATGCAGATGAATCTCACCAAAGAACCATTGATTCATACTTCACCCGTGATTTGTAAACTTGATATTGAATAAAGTTTTGATTGGGTTTGCAATTTTATGAATGATATTCTCTCACAAGGACTCTTCACAATTGCTTATATTTATAAATGTTAAGATTTGTATATTGCTCAAAAAAGTAATTTTATAATTGTTAACTGTTAACACCTCTATAAATGTTAACTTTGATCCACTCCCGAGGGTTAACATTTATAGAGGGTAGACTGTAGCTGGTGTGTTTATTCTATACCATGGTTGATGCCTTGGTCCCCTCCCTCTATTTGGAGAGAGGATATATACGCTGACCCTTCTCCACCGCCGATGGCCACTGTGCGTGTGACGCGTGGCCAGGGGACCCATCCGCGCGGACATAGGGGTTCTTTCTCCGTCCGTTGTCAGAGCGGCCCTCTGCCATGGCGCCTGTGGACTAGTCTTTCTGGTCAGTCGTCGCCTCCTGCGCTGTCGTCACTCGCACCAGCTCGCTTCAGCTGCCTAAACCATGCACGTCGACCTCGCCGGAGCGCCCCGCGCAAGTCCACCACCGTCTTCTCCTCCTCGCAACGTTTCGATCGATACCACAACCTCCCCTGTTCCGCGCCGCGAAAGTGTCCAAGAACGCTGTTGCAGCAGTAGCTCCCCGCGGCTGTTCGCTGTTACAAATTCGGTACGATGATAGGAGTTATGATTGTCGTTCTGTCTCTTCCAACACCCTGTCATGGCTGCTGTCACCTGATATGATTGTGCGCTACTGTTTCGAGTAGAAAACTAAAGAGGGAGTAGTAGCAGAGTGTGGTGCTGCTGAGTACGCCAGTTTAGCTCGAGAAGCTCCTGCGATTGTTTGGAGAGGCGCGTGAGTCTGTACTGTTGCCGGTAAACGCTGCTGCTGCTGCTGCTGTTGCTGTTGCTGCTGTTCTGTGAGCTGTTCCTGCAGTTTCTTGATTATGTGCCATCTCTCTCTCTGTATCGGCAGCTTGCGGTTAGTAGTGAGAGTAGCAGGAGCGAGAGTTTTGGTGCTCGTGTGCGTTGAGGTTTGAACAGCCTCTTCGGATACTTACACTTCCGCTTCACTGCAGTTTTGTGCATGGCGCCGTGAAGTACAGAGCTTCTCTTCTCCGTCTTCTGGTACCCTTCTGGTGCGCTCTTCTTCATCGCCTGCGTGATGCTCTTCTCTTTTGTCAAACAATCGATGTGTCCTTCTTGTGCAAATTTCCATAGTACCTTGTTTTGCGCCATAGTGTAGGTTTGGATTGAAGCGCTGCGCTATGCGTACGATGCTGTGCTTAGCATTCTATTCAGCGAGTCTTGTTGAGATTGCAGTCGCTTGCCTGGAAAAACAGAGCGTGGGATGAAGTTTCACTCAGCCGCCACCGTTTGGTGCCTTCCTTCGTGTACACCCGGTGCACATTGTCTTGACAAGGTAGAAAGTATTTCTGAAATTTCGATGTGACACTTGTTGCTGGTCTTCCTTATGCGGCTTGAGAGTCGAAGTTGTATTTTATGTTTTCTGTTTCTCCTTTGAACAAATCCAGTCTTAATGCCGCTGTACTCGTGGAGTGTAGCGATGTGGTGGTCTCGTGGTAAGTTAGCTTTGAGTTCGCTCTATCCGCTTTCGTGATACATTGCAACCTAAATCGTCCCGAGGTTAGAAACTTACCTGTCGGAGTTTTTGTGTACGTCTGTACATTTTCAATTTTGCCTAGACATGTTTAATCCATCGCTCCTTATCGTGCATCCTGTCATTTACCTAGCTTGACTCACTTATCTGGCCGACCTCCTCGTGCATTCTGATATGCCTTCATGTAGCTGTCAGCACCGAGTTAATGTTTCTACTTCTTCTGTAAATCCGACGTTTGTCTTGTATACAGAAAGCACATACATTGCTAGTTATGCCAAAGCGATTGTGTATATTATGTCCGGACCCCTGCGTCACGGCAGCCTGTTTTCTCAGGTCGCCTTTCGTGGAGCCAGAGTTTCATGGAGCCTCAGTAATTTTCCAGCGGCATGACTGACAGGCTTCTAGCATTTGGAAATGGCTTGCTCTTAGAGCCTCCGTTGCTAGTACAGCACACGTGTTGTCATCACCTTTTAACGAAGGTACTCGTCGTAGTTGTTGACGAATTCTTTGTCTCTCAGATTTCTCATCCACGACCAATAGGCCATGGGAGTCATTAAGGTTTCTGCGAATCAATATACATCCGTGGACTGTAGCTCGGTCTGAGAGGCTATCTCTACTCCTATACGTTTTTTCTCTCTCCAATATCAGATATTCGGAAAAATTTAAGCCTATACCTCGGTTTCCATTTTTGGTCACGCAGCTCGTTGCCTGTTCTCTTCCTTAAGTTCTCCAAACAAGGTACATTGAGAGGGAAACTTGTTAACACCGGTGTGTCCCAATCGAAGCTGGTAACCGTTGTCTTGCAACTAAACCGCTTGTCTGGATTCGTATTTCTATGGTTGAGCAAGAGAACTTCGCTAAGAAGCTCCGGCTTGAACTACACGGTGCATCACTCCGGCTTCTTTTGGTCCTTCACAACCTTGGCTCTTCCCGTTCGTTATCTCAGTGTCAACGTTTCGTCAGTATGAACTTCAGAAGCTTGGCCCTGCTTGTTTCGCTGCTTGGAAGGAAATTGGATGAGAACTAACTTCAGAGAGTAACTGATGTCCTTCAGCATCCCTTGAGCAGAAACGAATCCTTTTCAACTGCATTCGCTGTGCATTTGGAACCTCAAAAATAAGGAGTAGCTCAATTTTTGGCAGGAAAATTTGTCTTCTGCGACTGAAATTTTCACAATTGGTGGACCTAATTCGTCAATCTGGTTAGTTCTTTGTTTGAACAGTTGTGAGATGATTGCTGCATGGCTGCCCGGAGGAGAAAACCTTCAAAGTTCGGCGTGGAGGTCAGGCCGTGTGGGGCCCGCAGTGAATTTGGTCTCTGACCGAGGGGAGCTGTAGCAGTTAAGGATGGCCTCGATGCAGTTCAGACTCCACCTAGCCATTGGTGCAGTAGTGTCTCTCCTTGTGTTAGTACATGGAGCGACAAATCCACAGGATGGTATGTGACTCCTACTCCAAGTGATTCTTCGTGTAGTCTGATGTCCCTTACATTGTGAGAGATACTCTGTCTTTAGTGTCCTTCCAAGAGGAAGTCTTTTACTTGTACGCCTAAGTGTAGATACCATGCTGGGTGCACTTATCAATGAAATTCATACAATCACAAACAGTCAGTCTCCTCAAACTCCTTATAATGTAGAGGCTTTAGTATACTTCTGCTGCTAAGAAAACAAGATATATACTCGGTAAAGGAGGTACCGTTATCTGTGAGTAGTTTCAACAATTTACTTACAAGGACACTTCTTTGCGATAATTGAATATTGGTCGGAGCATCAAGTAGAAAAGCATTCAGACTCTTATCAGTTCTATGCCTCCATTAGTCCTGCTTCTGACATCAACCTATATTTGGATGCAAGATGCCCTGGTGTTTGTCATCTTTTTGATAATTTTGATGTGGGAGCCAATAAATAAGCTTTGTTTTATGTCACGATACTGCAGTGAATGCTTTAACAAGCCTTTATATTTCCTTGAACAAGCCTCCACAATTGACCAACTGGAATGCAACTGGAGGTGATCCATGTGGTGAAAACTGGCTTGGGGTTACTTGCTCGGGGACCAATGTTACAGAGTTGTACGTTACCTGCCTTTCAAGTTCACTTTGATTTGAAATTATATTGTAACGTTATATAATCATGAATATATATGGGCTTTATACTCTCAGATTGTCGAGTGTTATTGCAATTTTTAAGCAATGTTTACTAGGAAATGTAGACATAAACATAGTCTATCTGCCCCTGGATGTGGTTCGTGTTTGTTGATGGTAGAATCAACATGTTGTGTATTTTTACAAGTGTTCTCAATCATGAAACTTAACCATTGACTTCATCTAGGAGGCTTAAGTTGTCAAACCGTTATAATTTTTCTTACCTCAGGAACTTGAACAAGAAGAGCATCTCAGGAACTCTTGGTTTCTCCCTCGGGGATTTACATGATCTATTGATACTGTAAGCTCCCAACAATAACCTTCAAACACAGCTATAACTTGTTTGGTGCAGATGTTGGACTTAGTTCATGATTTTTGTCACATTCTTTCTCAATGTAATCCCATGAATTCACTTTATTCTACTTTGTTGCAGTGATTTCAGTAACAACAATATCGGAGGGAACATACCCTACCAGCTGCCCAGCTCTGTGCAGACGATGTAAATCTACTCTGCCCTGTCATGGCCCTGTAAATCCAAAAAAATGCAGTGTAATGAATCAGTGCTCCACAATCGTACCGTCTATTCTCCGGGGAACTTGCACAACCTCACTATACACTGCTTCGTCTAGCTGTCTGTCTAACCCTCTAAGTACTTTCGATTTGAGATCGTAAATATATTAGCACACAGCAGTATTGTGGTTGGAAATGATATTTGTGCATGTCAACTGGTTGATATTAAATTCATGGACAAAGTCTTATACATGAGGAGGTTACAAACATTACATGGAAAGTTGAAGATGTTTTGATTGCAGGTTTGGAAGCTCAAGATATGTAATTCAAGATGTGTCCTCAAATAGGAAGTGTGTTTAAGAATTTGATGATAACACGCACCGATGGTTTGAAGTGCAAGCACACATTCTGGGGTTTTTCAACCAACTTGACAAGATGGATGTGGCCAATTTTTCTGGATACAGGAACTTTGGAGGGAATCAGTTAACTGGCAACATACCTTACTCGTTGCAACAACTGACAAACATAAAAAAATTGTACGTATCTTACTCCAGAATGAAGTAACATCGTCACAAGGAAGTCATATTTCCAGGAGTCGGGGATCAATTCAAGGGTCAACAGTGCACTGATATAGTTCCCCATGTTTTGCAAGCACAGGAGAAAGTATTTTAGTATATTCAAAGACCGTTCGGTTGAATTTCACATACTTGGATTTTGAAACAAAAGAAACCTTATTAATGTATTTGGATTTCGAAGGCTCTCTTCTAATACGCCAAACTTTATGTCTCTTGCCACAGGGACTTGAGCCACAATCAGCTGTCAAATGGTATTCCGGATCTTTGGGCATCACTCAATACCTCCTTGCAGACTCTGTTAGTATTCTCATCTAAAACACCCTAATTGCTCACTGCAGTTAGAGGTATTGAATTCCTTAATTAATGCTTGCCAGCTGAATTATATACTGAAATATAGAGAATAATAATCACAAAGTGAACTTTCATAACAGATCCTTGTTTCGTAGCCTTGAATGTTGTTATACCCCTTCAGAAAGGAACACATGATGTGTGAAATATTATTTATCCTCTTCTACTTGCATTTCACCTTTTCATTCTGCATCAAATTGTAAGAGAGCTGCCGTTTACGACATCTGCCTATGATGTGATTGTCCACCGGGACTTGCCCAGGAGTCAGACAGATGTGTTTAGTTTCATGTCTGGACAATTGGCAAAGTTGTTGGTCTGATGAAGAAGTTTCAATGAATATTTTTCTCTTGCAGGGATCTATCCTACAATGCGTTGACAGGCCCACTTCCTAGTACAATTGGTAACTTGTCTGCTCTTACTTACCTGTAAGATTCTTGGACTTCCTTGTGTCCTTTTATGAGTAGCAATATCCGCAGCACAAGAATCCTCTAAAGTTGCGGTACTTATTTTACTCAAGACTGGGTTTCTTTACCTGGTGTATTAGTCTTAACCTAATTATTACTTCTTGCTGTCCTCGTGAAGTCATCTCTTATGCGTGTTGAGGAAATAGATGTGTATCCAAAGATTTCATTCCTTAGATTTTGTATCACCTGCAAAAAGGCATTTAATAAGATTGTCATTGTGAATTCTCACGGTGTTTTTCAGGGATGTGTCATATAATCATTTACAAGGCGATCTGCCTCTCTCACTCTCAAATCTGATAAATCTCCAAACCCTGTAAGTCCACATCCACTTTTGTCTCTCGCATTATCCTATTTATGAATTGTACAACATGCATTTACAGCAACTTTATAGACGATGCTGTGGCTGCTGTAGACCATATTTAGCTCACAGTTGGTGAATCGACAATGGAGGTAGTGTGCTGTCCCTCAAGACGGTCGTACAAGAATTATCTATAACTTGGACCAATGTACTTGAGTCAATACGAGCTTTTCAGTTGTAGGATATATGGCAAGTATTCAATGCTGGTCAAGTTTCACGGAAGCAATTACCTATTCTGGAGTCACTTGCCAAAGATGTTGGAGGATGAAAGATTATTTGATGTGCAGAATTCTTGAAAACAACAGTTTTACAGGATGGCTTCCTCCAGGTCTCCACCCCTCTACACTGAAGTATGTGCGCTCAGCATCTTACCTTCTATAGATCACTTCTGGTTTATAAGCTCTACTTTCTTGTAGACGTGAGCATTTTCTTGTAAAATATGAAAGCCTCACTGCAATGTCGTGTTAATGACCACTTTTTGCATCTTTGGTTGAATATTTGTTGTTTTGGCGTACTTTTAAACATACCTTGCAGATTGGGATTGAATAGAATCCGATAGAGCTCAATTTGTTGAGGCGTTACTAAGTGAAATAGCTCACCTCAGTAGGAATCAAATCTCAAAGATACTGCCCGTGTCTGAATCTATCGGTGATTTTGCAATTCTGACATGTACACCTCACAGAATTGGAGGCAATAACTTTAACATTGCACCGGCACCACCACCCCCTCCATCTCGTCCCCCACCCCCTGGGGCAAGGCCACCGCCTCCGCACCGAGCTCCTCCTCGACAGAAGTCACCATCTCCTTCACCACCGTCTCCTGGTGGATCCGGAAAGATTGGGTTTTGGACAGCTGGCCGTATCACTGGAATTGCATTCACAGTCTTACTGGCGATTGTTGCTGTAATTCTATGCGTTCTATTCTTCTCGCACAGAAAACACAAAGAGCCAAGAGTGCAGGGTCGTCGCCGCACATGGCTGCGACCTCTGATACCTATTGGTCTGACAGGTATGCTGCAATCTCGGCTCAAATGAGCCGGGGGGGGGGGGGGTTCTTGTACGTGGAAATGAAAGGCAAAACTATAATTAAGAATCTTTGTTCGAGTGCATGTCTTGTATGTTGAATCAAGAAAACTGCATGCATTTTTTCATTTGCATGATTATTGTGAGCAACCCAAAACGAATACTACAACAGGTCTTCAATATTCTCTGATGTCCATGTTGAAACAAGTTTTTTTTTGTAAATGTACGTGTTTCGATCAGCATGACTTCAATGTCGTTAATTCTATTTGATACTTTGAATATTTATCATGATGACTTGTACGATGACAGCCAAATCGAAGCAAGGGAATTACAACTCTGGCGAGATAGGTGAGGCTTTTTCAAAATATTTCTTAGTAAATTCTGTACATAATTTTATTCCATTTCAATTGAGTGGAACTGAGATACAGCAAGAGTATCCAAGCGACACTTTTGAGTAAGGTTTTGAATTAGGTTCAGTGTGAATATGTAAGTTGATCACTGTGACCAACTAGATCCAACTTGGCACATTGTTAGTGAAAGAATTTGACAATCTGGCAAACATGATATTCAATGTCTGTAATTCACCTCAGAATATGTAAAAGTTATTTTCCGATTGCTGGCTTAAATTGGAGCAAGAGCCCCTTCACTGAAACCTGTCTAGCTGACCAATGAGAGTTTGGAGTAGGATTTGGGCGTGCAAAAACTGTTTTATTCCAGATGTGGATTGGAACACAGAGAAATGGGAAAAGATAGTGAGTAGCCTGGGCAGCCTCTGATAGTGCAGAATGTGCTTACTGCAGGAGCATTCAATGGCGTTGGCGGCAAGACAAGCCCTCTTGAACATAGGAAGGAATCTCCACCTCTAAAGTCTGAGGCTCTAAAGGCACCTCCATCTTTTAAGATGCTGGGAGAAAAAGGTCCAATGAGGCCCCCTCCAAGTAGACCACCACCGACCAGAAGTGTTAAGGTTCTCGTTCCAGCTGAAGCGTATTCTGTTGCCGATTTACAGGCAGCAACAAACAGCTTTGCACAAGAAAATCTAATCGGGGAAGGATCTTTAGGTCGTGTGTATCGTGGAGAATTTCCAGACGGCCAGGTAATAGTTTTGCTTCCAGGAATAATAAAAATGTATATTATGTATACCAACATGTGTTTGTGTTAGTATGCCAATATGTAAGGCAGCTCCGGTCTTCCTAGGTCGTTGTCGAGATGGTATAAGAACGGAAGGTGTATGTAAAGTAATGTCTACAGGATAGATTAAGTAGGACGTTGTGACCTTCCCGGCGGCCAAATCTACAAAACTCACCATTCCCAAGCGACCTCTACACTTCTCTATACAGTGCTAATGGTTATCAAACACTGTCTCAATCCTTAAGAGGATCAGTTTCTAGTGAGGCTCTTTGTTAACAACTTTGGAACACACTAAAATGAAGAGCTTACAGGAGCTTCGGCAACAAAGTTGTAACAACGGAAATTTGGTCTTTGTAGTCAGCAATGTACTACTTTTAATGATATGAACATGTTTTGTATGGTCATTATATAATTCTCATGTATGGTGAATCATATAATTATTGTACAAAGCATATGGTGATGATTATATAATAAACTACACCCTATGAGCACTCCATATATTTCTCAAAATACCCATTCTCTTACAAGTGTTACAAGAGTGTGATGATGCGCTAGATCAGGTCACTGGTGAACTCACGGATTGGAGATGGAATGTCTTTTAGAATAGCACATCCTAGCTCCATTCTTACAGGACTTGACATCTTATGGATTCCAGTAATTATCATTCCATGTGTTGATTTCTCATACTTACACACATACTTGTGTAGCAGGTCTTTGCAGTGAAAAAGCTAGACACTTCGTCACCTTTGGTACAGAACGAGGAAGACTTCCTCAAGATCTTAGCCGGTATGGCACGCCTGAGGCATGCAAATGTCACCGAGCTTGTGGGATATTGCGTGGAACATGGACAGCGATTGCTTGTATACCAATATATTAGTCGTGGAACGCTGAATGAAATCCTTCATACAACAGACGAAACCACCAAACGCCTCTCATGGAATGCACGGGTCAAGGTAGCTCTTGGAGCTGCTCGTGCCCTTGAGTAAGTGTGGTCCGATTTTATATCTCCCTTGTGTATTCTTTTCCTTCATATCTTTCCAATCTGTGTATTTAGTTGCCAAATGGTGCAACCCACTATGTGTCAGGAGAGAAGCAGACGTTCTTCCAATCCAATTCGAATTCTTGATTGATACCCAAACCAGAATATCAGTGAACCTACATTGCACTAATTAGGGGATTTTTTGTAAGAAATTTCTGAGCACAACGTTTCTTGATGCCAGATACTTGCATGAAGTTTGCTTACCAGCTGTTGTCCACCGGAACTTCAAGTCTGCAAATGTACTACTGGATGATGAGCTCAACCCCCACCTCACAGACTGTGGGATTGCAGCACTTACACCACTTGGTTCAGACCGTCAGGTGCGAATCAGCCACTTAAACAAGATGCATTGTGTAGCGGATTTGACGTTGATCTCAAAAATAATTTTTTCAATTGAACGCTAGTAGAAATTGGAACCATCATTACAAATACCGAGTTTTAATATTTCTGAAGAGGAAGTCACTGCAAGATGTGAAGCAGAGTTACTGAGGTACTACTGCCATGCTACCCTCCGGATGGCCGTACTGATAGATATAACTGGAGAGCCAGACAAATGCCAAATTGCCAGACACACATGAAAGAGTTGATAGTTGATTGTGTCCAACGCTACTAGGGCGGTTGCTCTCAAATGTTAACTTAAATGAAACACAGTGGCGGGATAAAAGACTCCATAATAGTTCAAACATTTGAGTGGTCTCTGTTAAGCTTGAGATTTACGTCAATGACTGCATGCAATGTGATATTTGTAGTATGATTGTGACTGCCAAATGCCGGTTGGACCAGGTGTCTGCACAAATGCTGGGATCATTTGGATACAGCGCCCCAGAGTTTGCAATGTCCGGCCTCTATACTGTGAAATCTGATGTGTACAGCTTTGGAGTGGTCATGCTTGAGCTTTTGACAGGACGCAAGCCCTTGGACAGGTACTCAAATGACACTGAAATTCATTGAAGCCGAATTTCAATCCGTTTGATTTTTGTAAAATAAAACATGCTCTCTGTTGCCTTGAGTGCAGACTCCTTATGCAGGTCTTCTTTGCCTGCAGCTTCTATACCTCTTAGTCTTTTGTGGAACTAGAGTTTGTCATCGCTTTATATTTTGTCCAAATATTATATTTCTCTCTGACTCGGATACCAAAATTTTAAAAAGAAGATTGTTTCCTGGACTTCAGACATGTTGTGTGTCATGTGGAGTTAGATACACACCTGTAACACCATCCAAACACTTCAAGGTGTAGTTCCCACACCTGACATCTTACTAGATTGCATGGAGATTGTCTATCCGTGGAAGTTGGAACTGAGAGTGTAGATAGAAAGTTGGAGCTCCCTCAGAGAGATCAGTGGGAAGCAAATTGCTATTCAATCATTTTGAATGTATATCTTACAGCATCACGCAGGTCGCCCTTACAAGTCATCAGTCCTTAACTCCATAACATGTGCTGTTTGTTTTTGCAGTACAAGGATCCGAGCCGAACAGTCGTTGGTGCGATGGGCTACTCCTCAACTCCATGACATTGATGCGTTGGCCAAAATGGTGGACCCTGCTTTGAAGGGAATCTACCCTGCAAAATCACTTTCTCGCTTTGCTGATATAATTGCCCTCTGTGTACAGGTATTTCTCAACCTTGGTGTAATACACCAATTTCCATTAGTAATTTCCAAATTCGCATGCATGTTTCATTACACAAACCTCTTCATTTATAATTTCCAATTGTGAACATTTTGTTGAGCCATGTGCAGCCTGAACCTGAATTTCGTCCACCGATGTCGGAAGTAGTCCAAGCTCTTGTGAGGCTGATGCAACGAGCGAGCCTCAACAAACGCAGATCCGGAGAAGACTTGGGAGCGTCCAACCGAAGCACAGACCGCCACGACCCCTCCGACTCTTCAACGTGATAAACCAGGCGAGCCACGACGGGACATCTACCTTCGAAATGCACATACAATTTGGAGATGTGGTTTGATTTATTTTTTTCCCAAATTTCTTCTGCACAGCAATGCCAGAGCAACGTCATCCTCCACGAGTGCAGTGGGTTTCCAAATGTTCAACCATAGGATCAAATTTTGTGATCTGAAGGCAGTGCACGCACAAATTGACTGATCTTGCTGCTCATGCTGCCTTTCCTACAGGATGACACCAGTTGCAGGCACATGATGATGTTTAACCAAACATTTTGGTCTTCCTCTACTAGAGGCTCACATCTCAGGTAAAACTGATTGTACAATGTGTTACTAATTACAAATGATTTCTTTGTGATTTCTGTTGTGGATTCAAGTTTGGAAGCTGCCTCTGCTGCTGGTTCACATCAATTCATTATCTCATCATCAGACTATCATTCATTGGCTATTTTGTATAGTAGACTGGTCTGAGGGAAGGGCAATTATGAAACTAATTCCCTAACACGATGGCCATTTCGACTTTGCTGCATTGAAAGAATTCAAATTCTCTTTTCTTGCTGCATGGTCATATTTTCATCTCCTCCATTTCCCCAGTGCTATTTCCCCATGGCTTTTTGTGCTTGTTTTATTTTTCTTTGTTTGTTTCTTTTTTTGGTTGTTTCTACCATCGAGCTCTCTGTTTGTTAGAGATTTTCTTAAGAGGTTTTGCGGGAATTTTGCAAAGGGTTCTTGCAATTACGGTGAAGAAAAAACTCTTTCTTTGTTTTAATTAGAAAGATGTTCTATAATCTGAAGGTGGGAAGATATGGTGACGTGGAAGGCATTTGGAGGTAAGAATGTGACGGGGCATTGGGAGAGTAAAGGTCTGTTTCCATGTATTCTGATAGCACCCAGTTAACTGTTGGGGGTTTTCATGTGAGAAGTGGTAACACTCGCACATTATTCTGGTGTAATCCCCCCACACCGCCTAGACTTGGAACATGAAATCGATTGTGACGTAGAAAACGCTTTCCCATCAATAACTTCATCGACAAACCCTGATGATTAATCGTTCTAGGAGGCATGGAAACGCGTTCCCATTGCTTCGACCCAGATTCATCAAGTTTGAATAATGGGCAACCAGAGAACATGGAAACTGAACCTAAATGCTCCTTCAAACTAGGAGCTTGAGATTCATATTTTGGGAGTTTGTTTCTTATAGATTTGACAAGCTGTCATCCAAAGCTATCACAATAGGTCGAGCTAGTGTAGAGTGGGATATGAAGGGGGTTATGGTAACTAGAATTCATAACAAGCCATTCAATGGTTGAAAATCCATTGACTTGACTCCAAAACAGGAGCACAAACTCCCGACTTTCCTACGCAACCCTCAACAAGGTAGCTTAGGATCTTGACCGAGAGTTTGTCCAGAACGACATAGTGGGATCCATTAGAGTTCTTGCTCAGTGTTTGGAAGCCTGGTGGGAAGATCAAGTTCCTGGTGGGAAGATCAAGTTCCTGGTGGGAAGTTGACATTGTGAAATGGACATAGCGTCAGGAAGAGGCTCCTTGCAAATGAGAATGCTCATTTCTTCAATCTCTCAATCCTAGATCTCTCAATCTCACTAACACCGTTTATGGTGTTGAGTGTCACATACACTAATTGCAAAAGCTCCTCTCTCATTTCTTGTGCCCCTCCCCTCCCCTCCCTGCCATCAATTGGAAGAGCTTGACCAACAAAATGTAGTGAGATCGTGTAGAAGCTTCTGCCAGCGTCAGTGAATTCTGGCAACAGGATCATGGAGATCTGGCCGAAGAATGACTGATGAAATCAGGTGAATTCGGCTGAAATTAATCCTTGTTGTGAAATTTCTTTCTGATCACTAATGTGCCTGATTTATCCAAAAATAGTCCAAAAGGGCAGTCTATTTCCTTCAACTCGGGAGCACAACTTTCCGTTGCCGGGACTCGAACCCGGGTCGCTCGGGTGAGAGCCGAGTATCCTAACCATCTAGACTACAACGGAGCATCCGGATGAAACTCATCCAGAGCAGATGTACATATGGTCATGTCTAAATTATTTATAAGATTAGTGACCTTGAAAATAGTCAAACTTTTCCGATCTTCCTTTGACTACTACGAAGGGTTTACTGTGGAGGCCCTGATTTTCTTCTTTGTCCAAGGCCACAGTCAATTGTAAAACTCCAATGGAGTTTCTTCATATTTGCATATTGTGGAGTGTAGAAACATTATCTCCACGTAGGAATCTATAGGGTCTCAACCAATAAGATTACAAATGTGGCAAATTTATTCTAGAAATCGACTGTTTGAAAGAGTTATCCCATAAAGTCCCTTAAAGAATGACAATACCATGGTACTGTCCTTCTTTGAGAAAACTCTCTATTAAGAGCTTCTCGTGTACAGGAGCCTATTTTGGAAGTTGGGTGAAATTTTTGGGACCTCGTCTTTCCACCTCAAAAACTTATCTGAAAATTTAGGGCATGTACATGGAACCTGCTGTCCTGTATCCCGGATCAGCCTAAGCAAAGTTAGCTGGGCTCGCTCATCCTTGTATGACAAGCTAGAAAGCTAGTTTTTTTATACCTGAACACCACTCTTGGTGTGTGATAATTTAAGCATTAAGAAAACTTGGATGACTTTGTGTTAATTCTCATAAATTCAGGGTTTGGGACTACGCAAAACATGGTTTCATCTACTTTACTTCACAAAACACTCTAATGTTGAACTGCACTTGAAATGTAATAACTGGAATTCCGAGCTCAAAGGGATTTTGTATATGGGCAATCTGTACATTGGGCAAGATGAGGGCAGAAATGCATTCTACATTTTGGAAGTTTTTCAATGAAAAATCAGCTACACTAAATTGTCATATTAGTGTGGCTTATCATTTGGAGCTACGTATTGCTGTAAGTTTGTGCTGGCATTATCCTTTTTTACCAAGTTATATCATTTTTTTGAAGTGCATACTAACTATTTATGCAGTTTAAGTACAAAATCATATACTCTGTAGAATGTCATAGCAATGCTTAACTCCAAATAGGAACCCAGACTAATAGGAGGATCTAGTGTACTGCCCAACAATTATGGGCTCTAAAATGAAGTGTGTTTTTGAATTCAATCTTGCATGAAGCCGTTACCTCTGGAGTCGAATCCACAAATCATATGTTCTGGAGCATGTTCTTTGTAGAATACACAAACTGGCCACATACTAGGCACAAGGTTGATGTAGCCTCTTCGTTCTCCCTCGCATCGCCCTTGAATTTGTGCTGCAAGTTGAAGTTGAGATTGAAATTTTTTTATGTACAATTTTGTGGGCTTGTCCAAGTTCATCGATTAGATCGTGCCTTTGCGCAATATTTTTCTTCCAATGAAGCAAGCCATGGGTGACATGGGCACTTAGAATGCGTTGTCTATTTGTGTATCATTGTACTTGGCAAGGTGGCCTTTAGTATAAGCGTTCATTCATCGTTACTTGCACTATGGTGCACGATAGATATGCACAAATGTGGTTGTTTTTTTGTGAATAATGCAATACAGTGTTTTACAAATAATACATTCAACAATTCTAGTTAACAAATTTATCATTCAACTAAGACTATGCACATGTCCATTAAAATCTGCTTGAAGAAAAAGGAAAAAGAACACAAAAAACAACAACAACAAATCTTTTAAGGTTAAGTGAACACTGTGAATGCTTGTAGCATGCTCATAGCAATCAATATAGTTTTTTTTCTTAGTTTTTTTTAATGATTTTTAAACATGAGACTTTTTACGGTGGATGTAATGTTGGTGATAGGTAAGCATCTTGTAAGCAAATTCTTCCTCCAAGAAAGTTCACACGTCCATCTTTTCCATACCATCAATTTTTGTGAGCATTGGGAAGTGTAGGAATATATGTTAGGTACGTTGTGTTAAGCGCTTTTTGGCATCACATTCAAGATTCCATGCCTTAAAGAGTTCGACTTACAATGGCATCTTTCATGTTTGTTTCGTGACACCTTGCATGGTGGAGGGCGAAAACGTAGAAAACCATTCTATACCCTTGGGATTTCTATATAAAGTTGAGTTGGCCTTTAAATCGGGCGAAATGTTTCAATTGGAAGTGAGGATTAACAAAATTGGGGGGGGGGGGGGGGGCAAGTTATTTATCTTCCATGGTAACTGTCATGAATTGGAGTTTGTTTTTCAACAACATACTTATATATAAACCTATTAATTTTATAAAGTCACTGCGATCAACAACTAAAAGTAGTAAAACTTCAAGTTCCAATCTAGACTCAACATATTTGTTTTGTGATTTACGGTTGGTTGGTACATGGTGATCGTGTGACCACGCTAAATAGTGTGTTTAGTGGATGATTGAAATTCGGATGAAAAAGTCACTTGGTTAGTGACAATAATTGCAACACTTTAATTCTATAAGGAATGATAAATAATGATAGGTTTGCATTTAGTATTTGGTGACACTACACGGGTGTTTTACAGTTAGTTTTTAGCAAGAAAAATGAAATTGGTGACATTTATTACAATAATTAGTGTGGCAAGAGAGTTGTTGGATGGATTTGAACCTCTCATTCATCCAACAAAAACATACCAATCTAACATGGAGCTCAGAGGTTATTTATTGAAGTGGATATGATCTCAAAATTAGTTTTGAAAGCCCCAAAGTTAGTCTAGTGCAGTGTAATTGACATGTATCAACCACAAACGTGTAGAGGGCATGTTCAAAACAAAGATGGATGAGGTACACTCATACGCAACAATTTCTTTTCACCATGTAGGGGAGCCTAATTCAATCACTTATCTTCATAAGCACACACCTCTATTCATGTGGTGTGTAATTCAATGCAGATCTAAAACAAACTTCAAGATGACAAGTGCTGCAATAGACCGTAGAGCGCATGCTCATTTTTTTTTATAGATTATCTACGTTCAGTAGTCACCATAGTTGAGAGAACGTAGATGATAAGTTAAGAAGGAAGAGAATGTTCACTTTGATGATGAATAAAATATTCATATGGACTCCAAATGTTTTGAGAAGAATTACTACAACCATAATTTGTATTTGCTAATCATGTGCTTAATATCCTAGGAAGTGGGCTAACTTAAGAAAGAAAAACGTATGTCTTTGGACGACTTTATTGTATGAGATGACCGATTATGGAGCAAGGCAACCTCATGTCTTCTCCTTTTTCTTTCTTGATATTTGTTCCACGATGGTTTGGATACCTTCTTAGATTGAAGCTTTTGGTTGCGGCGCATGCTTATTATAAGGAAAACGTGCCAAAAGTTTTCCAAATTCATAGCAATTCATGTACTTGGATCACTTGGAATTTGAGCCCTCACCGTGGTAGGCAATCAAGCATGGGCCTACCATAGCAACTTCCACTTGTGTACTTGAGACCGATAGATATGAAGTGCCATGCCCAAAACGTTTAGATATTCTTAAAAGGCCATCAAATTGTGGTTTTCTCTAAAAAGTTTTGATTCTTACACTCAAGTGCCGAAGCAAGTTGGATACATTGAAGGAAAAAGGAAAAAAAAAGGGGGTCTTATTGAGCATCCGCTTCATTAGATCGCGAAATTCTCGAGGAATGCTTGGAGGACCTATGACGAAGTGGAAAGAGATTTGGTGAGTCACATGGCATTTTTTGGAAGGGGGATCATTGTCCGGCACCAAAGGACTAGATATCTCAAAAAGGGTTGTCAAAACGGGATTTTTACTTAAAGTTATGATTCCAACACTCGAGTGCCGAAGCATGAAGCACTCTACTCATTGACCGCCTTCTTTGCTTCCATGCTTCTTCCTTCTTAAATCGACCCCGATCAATGTCGTCCCCAATCGTCAATATCCACTCTCTCTCAAAAACCACAAAAAAAAACTAGCAACTAAAACAACAAGGATAACTACAAGGATCACGTGGCACTAGATGGTATCAAGGGCTACCACAACAACGATTTTAATAGTATCCACAAGTGGATGAGAACCAATGGCAAGTCATGCGATTGTTATAGTGGATTCAAGCGTTGACGAGAAAGAGTCAAGCCGCAACTCTAAATTCAACCACCTTGAGCCCTCTTTTCCATTGAAGGCTTGATTCTAGGTTAGATGGAAAATGATGAAGGGTAGGGGAGAAATTGAGGAGGAAATTTCCATCACTTACATTAAACCTAGAAGAGAACTAACAATCCATGAAGGAACGCATTCCCCAAAGATAAAAACAAATAAAGCCACTAAAATGGAATGAAGTGATCCTTCAGATCTGATGTTATGATAAATCTAGTGTTCGCTTGACTCTTCGACAAACTCGAACATCACATCATTCAACTAAGTTTGTACGCTAGGTGGGCCCGGGAATAAGCCAAATTCTATGTGGAATTATGCTTTGTTTGTTCTCATAACAGAACGTTACACTGGCATATTTAGTCTGAACAACTTGGGTGAAGCAATGTTATTAAAATGGAATGGTTGATAGCAGTCGAATAATGTTATGAAATGCGTCTTATCGTTCAGTTATAGAATAATTTGTGGATTCACTTGGTCTGTCACTAAGGACTTTCTTCACTAGTTTAAACCCCTATTAAATGCATACATAATCCTACCAAGTCGTCAAGGACCTTCATGTACATAAAATGATTGCATTCTCACACTTTGGCTAAAGATGCATGGCGAACATATAAGGGGGTCTAGTTAAAATCCCCCCCAAATACGTTTAGGGTCCATTCATCCTAACTTAATAATCTCATTGCTCTTTGATGCTAATTCCAAAGTCAATAATGTTGAAAGCATACATTAACAAACTATAAAAAGCTCTCAATGTTTTAACCTTCAACTGGCATCGTTGTTACACATCTTTGGCCCTTACTCGACAAGAGGAAACTATTGCATATATGGGTACCTTTCATGTATCCAACAAGAACGCCTTAGAACTATATGTAACATTTTTGGCTATTTTTTGAAGTCGATTTGACAATGAAACTACCTTGAATGCTCCCAAATTAATCTAGTAAGACACATTTGAAATAAGCTAACCACAAACCTATAAAACCTAGGTAATTTCCCATCCTTAACATAGATGGATGGTCAAGGAGAAGGCTATGGCTGCACTATAGAAAAAACGCCCTTTGAGTCGGCCACATCACCCCTATGTTTGACATTCCCACTACGTTCCCTTAGAGAGGGTTTCCATTTCTTCACATGCCTTCATCGTGACAATGTGCCATTGGTAGTATAACAAGTCCCTTGTATGCTCGTATGCAACAACTCCCTTTGGCTTCAAAACTCGTAACCCTAGTGAATAAACCAAACATAGCTACACATATATGTGCAATTAGGTTGCCCAACGCTAATTTTACTGAAAATCCACACTATTTTGGATATTTATTACCACATCATCAACAATATACAAAAGTTGTTTCTACATGGTGACTCCTATGCATATAAATAAACAAATCTATAAATTTTTATAACCTAATTCTGACCCAAGGTGATTTGCATGAGTAAAGAAGCAACCTATTCCCAAAGGCATTCTAATCGCACATAAGCTTATGTATCCATGTAGCTATTGCACAAAGGTCAAGCCCACAACCTAATTAGGGCCACTCCACACACAAGACTGAGAGCCCATGACCAATACACTTCAAGCACTCTCATTGGTGGAAAGGGTAGAGCCGGTCCAAGTTCACTTCACACTACGCTTGAGGGACCAACGGAGTACTAAGTGAATGCAAGATGGATGAATGTAAAGTCCACATGGATTCCCACATTGCATCAAACGGATCATGTTTCATGGTCACTTGGACTATTTTCAAAAACCACCTCTTGAAGGTAAGCCTCACACAAAACCGGGAGACTATGGCACTCCGGATGCTCACAACCGTTGATTTATTCTATTCTATCATGTGTAAGGACCCACATGAATGAAAATCCAATGAAATAGCATTTGGTTAAGGCCCCGGTCACATATGACTTCACACTACACTCGAGGGTCCGTGACCACACGACATGATATGGAGGTGTGTCGGGACGGCCTTTGGACGGTTTCTTTTGGGCTCTCACAATCCCATGGTCCCGGCTCTTGGCCCGTGTGTGAAGTGGCCCCTAACCCAAACCCTAAAACACCATCAAACCTCACATACGCACTACCAAAAACCATGGACCCCATCGAGGTGCCACCTAGCTAGGTTGTTGAGGGGTCCACACGTCCACATGACAAATCCATCGCCCTCGTGGCACCCACCTTTTCGACTCCTTTTCCAAGTCGGCACGCCAACTTGGATCTCCGTGCGCATTCTAGACACCTTTATGAGATTATTAATAATATCATGACCTTTCCCTTCAAGCGTCAATCAACACACTACAGTCCACCCTCTATAAATGTTACACCTATAAGTGTTAACCCTCTCTAAATGTTAACTTTCTTCTACTCCCCACATATTGCACACTATAAATGTTAAACGTGTTAACTGTTATCAAAATGGTACTCCCTTCTTTGTAAATTTCACTCTATAAATGTCAACGAATGAAATACAACCATAATATGGATGATAAAAACTACATATCCAGTTACATTCCTCTCTCTCTCATCATACTTCACCCGTGATTTGTAAACTTGATATTGAATAAATTTTTGATTGGGTTTGCAATTTTATGAATGGTATTCTCTCACAAGGACTCTTCACAATCGCTTATATTTATAAATGTTAAGATTTGTATATTGCTCAAAAAAATAATTTTATAATTGTTAACTTGTTAACACCTCTATAAATGTTAACTTTGATCCACTCCCGAGGGTTAACATTTATAGAGGGTAGACTGTATATATCCCCGTAAAGTGCCGAAAACGAGCCTCACTTCACATATTCGAAAGAGCGAGTGCGTGTAACCGCCCAATTCCCGGGCCGGGAACATCTCGGAAGTCGGGAAACCCTAATAATAACGGCCCTTATAGTTGTGCGGATTCTCTCGATTCCATATAGTTCAAGCTTTGAAGCTCACTCCAACCCCCCGGAATTCATTCCTTCATTAATTTATTTATTTGCCGAGAATTGTTCCTGCATGTTGCCCATATCCGACGGTCCTGATTGGAGCCCGGAAATAATAGCCCCGTGTGCACGTCCACATGGCACGTCGCGATTGGCCGGGAGAGGTATAATAATGAGTGTGCTTTTTTAATGGGGTACTTGCCAATTATGCGAGGTGATGATGATATACACTTGTCACTCCCGGCCGGTCTCCTCTTATTAATTGCATGCCTTGGCCCCCGAATACATGGAGAGGAATATATGTGTGTTTGTATATGTTGGACTTGGTTTCATGGTTTTATTTAGAACTTCATGGGGTGGTTTTTTTAATTAGCAACGACAGCATATGCTGCATGGACGGAGCTCCCCTTTCCTGCCTGCATTAATTCCAGGCTTGTGTTTTGGCCCCCGTTTTGTCCGCCATGGACTTTAATTGGAGGGAGTTTCTAATTAGGCGCACTAAATCATGATAATTAGTGTCGCCAATTCTACTAATCGTTCTTGCTCAAGACTAATTGTGAACCGCGGTGTAGTGTCACCAACACGAAATGCTAACCCGACATTATTTGTCGTTTCTTGTAATTTTGGGGGGATTATAGATTTACAGTGTTGTAATTACTGTCATTGACAAAGTGATTTTTCATCCAAATATTCACCATCCATGACAATATTTCGTCACAAGTTGCTGGCAAGAGGAGGTAGGGTTTCGGCCAATGGATGAACTCATCCATCGTCCACGACAGGTATTTGTTCACTTATTCATAAGAAGTGTCATCCGAAAAGTCGCCTTAGTGATATTAATTACCATATGACACTAAACACCATGTTTAGTGTAGTTCTAATTTGGACCTAGTGCATCAAAATTACATTCGTTTTCGTATACAGTATTTAGCCGTGTTTTCAAACTTATTGCATGCCGGATTCTTTGCAAGTTCGAATTTCAGTTGGTGCATGAAAGTGGAAAATATCTTGGAGCAGTGAGCAGAATATACTACACAATTGATTTATTTTTTTTGCCCTCATGTTTTTTGAACGATACACCCTAAACTCCGTAATATGAACCCCCATAATGTCACTCACTCTCTAATATCCCAAAACCCTAGGGAACGGATGTTCGTAGTTCAAATCTCACTCCTTATTGTCACATTTCTCTCCCTTATATTACGAATTTTGACATTAATGCAAACCACCAAAGAAGTCAACCCACGCCCTCGCATTGCACCATGTGTCAATATGTGGAGTGTCACCTTCTTCTTCTTCTTCTTATGCCACTTGTTGAATGTTGGTGCATGCATATGCCACATCGCCCAAGCAGGCCAAGTGGAGTGGACCACACCACACCATTAAAATGTTGCACTTTGTGTTATTCCATAGTATCACATGCTACACTAATTCTATAATACCACGCATCCATGTTGACACTACAAACTGTTGTAATATCACATGCACTTTGGTTGCCACGGGTGTGATAATATGGAGTTTAGAGTGTATTATTGTCATAAAGCCGGGCCATGAAATGGGGAGAACTGACCGCTACACGATTTTGTCTAATTGGAGTGGGGGTTATCATTTGGGGTTACGCATTGCTATAATATTTTACCGAGAGCATCATTTTTGACCCAAACAATATAAGTAGTGAGTCCCCAAGCTAAATCACATTTGTGTTCAGCTAGGCCTTGCCCCTCCCATGCCTCTTTCACTGCCCACACCTGCGTGGGAACTCTTCTTCGTTGGGATCCAAGGAACTGAATTAATTGGATTCTCTTCCATGTGGTACATAAATTCTTTCTCCCTTCAGACTCCTTGAAGCAAACATACATAATGAGTGGTTTTGTTGCTTCTGTGTGTTACAAGATGCACTTTGTGTTTCTTATTTGGAGGAGAATTCAAATCAATTCAGGTCCTTGGTTCCCAACAATGGAGAGCTCCCACGCATGTGTGGGCAAGGAGTCGGGTAGTGAAGGAGGCGTGGGAGAGACGGGGCCCAACTAAACATAGATGTGTTTTAGCGTGGGGCACTACAATGAATAAGATATTTAGTGTTTGATTACATTTAATGTTGTTACCACCCTACCCTGATCAACACTAATTTTCAACTTTTTGACAATTATTGTTAGAAGATATGTTGAAATTCTCCTTTCATCATTCTTATTTTTCATTTTCATCTCCTTACTAACACAAAATTCAAACATGTAACTTCCACATATTACCATAGTTGATATTCAGTGTTTGAGTTTACATTTAACGTTACTTACTTTCATAGAATTATCGATATTTAGTGTATGCGTTCATATTTAGTGCATCAAACACTAAATAACCTACTTAATGTAGTTAGTATGCACACAAAAGAATATGATAAAACTTAGTTGGTCAAAACAACGATAATATCCATAAAGAATTAAAGCAATATGTAACTCCGAACGGTAACCGACACTTACCAGACCAAACAATGTAGTTACAGATGGACGCGTCGAGTTTGAAAAATAACGAGTCAAACTTCAAGACACCCATTATTTTGGAGGAATCTATGGAATATTCCCCTAAATTAATAAAAGAAAAAACCGAAAGATCCCAAACAACATCTAACCGGTTGGACTTGGAAAAAAACCGCCAGGATTTTGACTCCAAAAAAAAAAAAGGCTCCTCGGACACCGAGCCGGGCGACACCCACGAGGCATCTTCTTGGCATCCACATGGAGACTTGTGGAATCGACCAAGTGGCTCATCGTACGAGTAGTAGTAGTAGTCGTATAAGCGCAAGGTGCTTCCTAAGTTGTGTTTTTTGTTTGTTTATTCTGTTAAAAAAAAGTATAAAAAAACCGAATGGTGGTTGATTCCAATGAAAGGTGAAGATGCCCCACAATCGGCACTTTTGCAATCACCCAAGCTCATAAGTTCGGGAGGGGAAGGAACATGAAAATCGACGGAATAGTTTCAAGGTACAAATCTTTACCAGCACATCACGAAGAATCGAGGAAGTTGAAACCCCACATTCACAATGGCCACGACATCCCCCACAAGTTGATTGTTGAGTGGCCAGAAAGAAAAAAAAGAAGAAAAAGAGATCGATCAGCAAAAGTAAATTTTCAAATGAACCAGGACCCAGATCGTGAGTCCTTTTCAATCTTTTGATGCTGCATTATATTCTCCACAGGAGATTTGAGTTGGGTCTCGAGCGATTTCTTTTCTTCAAAAAACAAACTGCCACATGGCAAAACTTTTGAGAAAGATAGGAAAAAATGTAATCGAAAATCCGAAGAACGAAGCACCAACTCTACTACAGTGTCGCATGTCATGTTTGTCCTTGGAATCATGAAACCCTGATGCTTCCATGAAATCTTGTGTGGCTACCTTATAATGCTCTTTCAAAGTGCTTTGGATTCTTCTGCCACGATGGGGACATTGTGTGATGATTTTTCTGCTTTCGACGAAGATGTACGCTTAAGTCTCACACATTTCTGTACTCTTGCATGATGGGTTGATGTTTAGTCCTCCCGACTTGTTTGTTGTTGGGTCCCTTGATGTAAATCGGAACTTGATCATAACATTGTTCAACTGAGTGATCAGGTTGGGTGAGGCCGGGAATATGTCATGTAAGGTGCTAAAATTATACCTTATGGATGCTTATATGAGTATATTTAGCTTGATACACTCGGGTGAAACACCATCACTGAATATTATTAGAATGGAACGGTTGATGGCAATTGTATAATGTTATGATTCGATATCACTAATTTAGTTAGTAGGTAGGTAACTCTTCTTCTGGGATAAACCAAAAAAATTATATGTGTATATATATAAAGGCCAAAAGGCGAAAATAAAACAAATGGATGCGCGTCACCTGCATCACACCGGAAGTGAAGTGTATATGTGTATATTCCTTGGTTGTGAGCCATTCAGGGCCTAGCTTGAAATTTAGTGGCAAAAGTGCAAAGAAGAGGATTTTATCATCTTGAAGAAGGTTCATGGCTTTCTTTTGTACACGTGTGCACACATATATACCTTCTATGTTTTTTTCAAGCATTCAAATGTTGCGGAGACTGACATTCTTCTACTTTGAGAGTCATTTTCCCCACTTGGTCCAGGCAACTATCCACATGTGGCTTCAAGCTTGCTTTTGGGTGATGCTTCCTCCCCTTTCCATGTTCACATGGTTAAATGACAAGATTTTGGTTAAAAAAATTGTCGTCCACTTCTTCATGACCGTATTTAAAGACAATAAAATCCATCTCACATTGTATTGACTGCACACATCATGTATGGTTTCAATGTACGTCACAATTTCCATCTGTTGAGGTTCTTATTTTTGAATGTCATCAACACAGATATCTCTGCAGATAAAGCAATAATGCCATGAATAAAAATTGCTTGCAAAAGATAGAAATTACACCAAAAAATAAAAAGGCTCAAGAATTACAAACGCCAAGTATGTGCAAAAAGAACCATGTGAAGATTTCATTGATCAAACCTCCAATTTGTTTATATTACATTGGTGAATCATCAGACAGATTTCGAACATCGCAGTGATGACCAAAAATGAGCCAACTCTTCCTCATACTTTTTCCTCAGTGACAAGGGGAAAAAAAGCAACCCAAACTCCGTACACTAAGGGCGCAGTTTTGCACGTCTGCGAACCCCCAGGTTTTTACGCTTTGAAATTAACAAAGCTTTCTCTACTCTACAAGGTGCTACCCAACTTCTCCAAAATGCAACCTACCTGTGAAACCTAGTTCTGACAATCTGCTAGCAACCTGTGTATTGGAAAAAAAATTACAAAAGGCCACCTTTTATGTATCAGGGTTGTGGCACCAACTAGCTCGTTCTCAGAGATAGTTTTACAACATCCCCTGTTGCATGGACTCAACGAGATCTCGGATCCCGGATCCAGCTAATTGGAACAATCACTCACATTTTGATTTGTGATTCCAACAGACAAATTTCCAGCTGAAAGTTTCCAGTCACCGTTGTTGCCTGTGCAGTTCCACCAAAATTCAAGCCCTGCTGCCCAGCACAGAGTTTGTGGCTTGTCTGCATGACCAAATATGGTCACAGGCTTACAACAGCACCACAGAAACCTCCTCTATGAGATGATGTTGTTGAGAAGCAGATTGGGTTGGGAAATGATGACAATATTTTTCTTCGTCATTGTCATTCTCGTCTAAATGTTGTATTGTCTGGAGCCAGTTACGAGCTCGTATAGAGGACTAAAGATGGATGGCAAGCGGTATGCTCGTGAATCCCTCCAGAACATCACCCCTGTTCACCACAACAACACCAGAAAAATAAACTATGAGCAACATTGTTCAAATTTCATTCTACTCCAGATTTCAAATTCAGATAATCAACCCACATCATTCTTCCACAAAAGTTGATGAAAGGGTTTGTATGGAAATAAATACCTAAATAGGAGAAGTAACCGACTGTTACTCCGTAGAAAAGTGGGGCACTGACACAATCATTTCTGCATCACAGAAGACAAAGTAGGATTAGTTTCTAAAATCCATTCAATGACATGGAATGGCATGACCTTAAAAACCGAAATAACGGCAATGAAGTATGCGTTGTTTCATTTTTTACTTCTACTTTTTCTTTTGCATAGTATAGGAACTTACATAAACATGCTTATCAAAATTCCCTCGCCGGCCAAAGAGCAACCCCATGATGAGCCTGTGAACCACATGAAATCCCTGATGAACAATGCTCGCGGCAACAACAGACCATTTCCAACCATAGCCAACAGCACCGTGTTCACCGAAAGCCCCTTGATGTTGGAAGGTGTCAAGAAGTTTGTCCACATTTGCGCAACAGGTCCCCACATGAACAAAAGGGTGGCAGTCCAAGCTGACACACTGCCCATGTACAAAACAACCTTCTCCGGGAGCTTACCCATACGAGCCTGCACACCAAAACAAAAAAACCATAAAATTCATCAGCACTCAAATTCATCTCTCCCAACTTCACGAGGAAATGACACGATGAGCTATGAAATGGGAAGGCAAAAAAATTGTAGGTAGAGCTGAATCTTACAAGAATGATCATGGTAAGCGCAGCACTGCCAAATATGACTGAGGGCAGAATTGAGTGAGGGATAATGGGCTCAAATGTTGACCACATAACCTGCACCACATCCACAAGTTCTCATCAGTAAAATTAACCTCTGGGGAAACTTCTTCACAATAGAGAGATTGAATTCTTGTTTTCCCCTCTTGCCCCTTCCTGAGTGACCCTCTCATCGTTTGAACAAACTCTGCTTTTCTTGAGAACTTTGTTGACGGTGAAATGTGAGAAGTGAATGTTACGTGTACCTGAGGGAGCACAGTTAGGCCACCCACAACAACAGCTTCTTCCCAGAACCGCCAGATGGTGGCACTCAGAAGCTCATAGTAGTTGAGTAAGTTGAGAACAAAGCCAATGACGACTGCCATCGCAGTGACACTGAATGCAGCCACTGGCATTGCCCCAGCAATAGCCAGTTGCATCAGAACGATGAGAGTGGCCACCACACCCACTGCTTGCACTACCATGGCACCTTTTTCCCTTTTCCCAGCAAAATAGGAAAGGAGGGACAAGTTCCCTAACAAGCCTGTCAGTTGGCCCTGAAAAAACCAACAGAACCCATTCCCACCATCATCAACAAGAGGACCGATTTTTCATGACCATTTTGGGGCCCCAAAACAAACAATCAAACAAACCCCTGGATAACCTATTGAAACCATCACCAGCAAGAGGAGCAGTGAATGCCATTACCATTTTAGGCAAAGAAAGTCAAGAGGTGGCAGGAAAGAGTGGGTTATGTTCTGGAGGATGGGATTTTTATGACCATTTTTAGCCCCAGAAACTCAAAAAACAATCAGCATAACCCATTAGGATCAGATTCAGCAACGAGGAGGGGTGATTTCCTTGACCACTTTGGGCCATTGTTGTGAAGAAAACCTCAAGAAGTGGCAGGAAAAGAGTGGGTTATGATGTTTTTTTGACGGTAAAGTTGATGGAACTTACCATCCATGGCACTGCGGAGAGGGCTTTAAAGTCTCCGGCGATCAGGTTCTGGGTGTTGAGGATGATTTGGGGCAGCTGCAGAAGCACAAAGGCGAGGGTGGCCGACTCGGCTAAGCGGGAAGTGGTCGAGTCCCAGCGGTTGAAGATGACGTCCTTCTCATCTTGGGAGTCTTTCCATGAGTCTAAGACCACTTTCGGATCGGTGTTGGCGAATGTGCCATACTCTCCTCTCTGCATGTGCCAAACACTGAATCATATCAGAATGTTGAACTGGTTTTGGAGATATCTGGACACTCAGCTTTTTTGAAGCTTCAACTTAATCATCGACGTTTTGGAAAATTTGTGGTGACGCAGGGGATGGATTCGAGGGAGAAAGGGGTGGAGAGAGACTTATTGTGCTCATATTAAGAAGAGGAAAAGAAGAAAGAAAAAAATCCTCAAAACAGGCAAGGACAGTGTCATTAAAGAGGTTTGCCACTTGTCGGGAGTCAGAGAGATGAGCAATAATTTAGTCTCAGTTCTTCTCCTGTTGCCAAAACAGAAAAATGCCTTCCATCACAGGGCTAGACCTCTGAACTAACTCTCTCTAGTCAGGAGAGATCGATTGCTAACTACCGTCCACCTTCAAGACTCATACACACGATTCTTAAGACTTCCATATCCCCCTCCCCCCGCCCAAAAAAAACAACCACAACAACACCATTGCCCACTTTCCAATTTTCGTGGCACCTTGACCCGGCGATCGCCGCATCAAAATCACCCCCATGAGATGCATTGCACCCAACACAACACAACCAAACTTTCTACTCCATCATTCCCAAAAATGAAAAAAACACCACGCACCTCCACATCGACGTCGTTCACGAGGCTCTGTGACTCGGGGCTGTGGTCATCCACCAACGCCCGTGGCACCACAATGTTTGCCATCTCTCCAAATTATAATTTCCCACCCGAAAAACACACACACACACCCAACCAAACAGAACTAAAAAAAATTTAACAAAACCAACAAAAGGCTAAGCGACCGACGCCGCTGTCCGCCTTCCGCCTTCCTTACAAGTCCATAAACACCACCAACCAACTCCCCGCTCCCAAACTACCCCGGACCGACTACGACCGACTGGCGCCCAACACCAGCTCCAGCTGCAGCGATCGCTCGACGACGACAGCGACAGGTCCAACGCCGGGAGCCACAACAAGCCTGGCCTTGAGAATGGGGGGGGCGGGGCGAGGCGATTAGGCAATGGCGGCACAAGAGAGAGAGAGCGCTCGAGCGAGCAGCGATGCGTTGATCGAATTTGGGCTGCGATGGGGGACGCAGGGAGGCCTTCTTAAGATCGATCCATGCAACGAGGTGGCCGCGGCCGACGCTCCTTGTGCTTCCTCGCCTCCGCGCTCAGACTTGTCATGGCTGGCGGCCCCTCTGGACCGTCCGCTCCCCTGCCACGTCACCCGCCCGTGCTCGGGTGGCCCGCCCCGCCCGGCCCGGCCTGGCTGCGCGGGCGACCGGGCCTCCGTTGCGCTGCCTGCCTGCTGGCTCCTGCGGGGCTCGGAAGGGGCGGCCAGGCAGCTGCTGGGAGAATAGCTGGCTGAATTAGGGTGAGTGTCCACGTAGAGCCCACCAGATTCTGGTGGGTGAATAGCTGGCTGAATTAGGGTGAGTGTCCACGTATAGCCCACCAGATTCTGGTGAGAGAATGGCTACTTGAATTAGAGTGAGTGTCCACGTAGAGCCCACCAGATTCTGGTGGGTGAATAGCTAGTTGAATTAGGGTGTGTCCATGTAGAGACCACCAAATTCTGGTGGGTGAATAGCTAGCTGAATTAGGGTGAGTGTCCATGTAAGAGACCACCAAATTCTGGTGGGTGAATAGCTAACCGAACTAGGGTGAGTGTCCACGTAGAGCCCACCGGATTCTCATGGGTGAATAGCTACTGTAGCTGAATTAGAGTGAGTGTCCATGTAGAGCCCACCAGATTTTGTTGGGAGAATAGCAAGTTGAATTAGGGTGAGTGTCCATGTAGAGCCCACCAAATTCTCGTGGGTGAATAGCTAGATGAATTAGGGTGAGTGTCCATGTAGAGACCACCAAATTTTGGTGGGTGAATAGCTAGCTAAATTAGGGTGAGTATCCATGTAGAGACCACCATATTCTGGTGGGTGAATAGCTAGTTGATTTAGGGTGAGTATCTATGTATAGCCCACTAGATTCTAGTGTGCGTGAGGACCAAGCCCGCCCAAATGTAGGAGGGAATCTGGTGGCAGGGGGGGGAAGGAAGGGGGTTTGTGTGTGCCAACTACACTAAATATGATATTTAGCGCCACTTCACACACGAGCCAACAGCCATGACCATGGGATTGTGAGAGTTCAAAAGGAAGTGTCCAAAGCCCGTCCCAAGACACTTCCAAAATCATGTAGTGTGGTCACGGACCCTAAAGTGTAGTGTGAAGTCGTATGTGACCGGACCCTCAACCAAATGCTATTTCAATGAGTTTTTATTCACGCGGGTCCTCACACATGATAAAATGGAATAAATTAATGGTTGTGAGCATTCGGAGTGCCGCGGTCTCCTAGTTTTGTGTTTGGCCTACCTCCAAGAGGTGGTTTTTGGAAATAATTGAAGTGACCATGAAACATGATCCATTCGATGCCATGTAGGAATCCAAGTAGACTTTGCATCCATCATCTTGCATTCACATACTCCGTTGGTCCCTCAAGCGTGGTGTGAAGCGAGCTTGGACCGGCTCGGCCTTTTCCACCAATGAGAGTGCTTGAGAATGTCACGGGCTCTCAGTTTCGTGTGTGAAGTGGCCCTTAGTGTTGTATGGTATTCGATGTCACTATGGTGGCTTTTGGATGGCACTTCTTATAAATAAGTGGACAAATATTGTCATGGATGATGAATGAGTTCATCCATTGGCCAAAACGCGATTTTCAAATTGCAATACCAAGCACATATTGATATGTGATGGGTATGTCAAGACGGGAGAATCTTTTTATACTTGAGATTATTATTTGGGTTAATATTATTTTGAACCATTTTCATACTAGGGCAATTTTACCTAGGTATGAAGGTTCTAGCATGGTATATAGACCGTAATGTATTGAAAAAAAAAACAAACAAAACAAATGAATATCCATGCTCTATTGGTGACAAAAAAAATCATTGTAAGAACCTCGTTATAGATACCCAAATAGTATTAAGAAAAAGAAACACCAGACCAGCCAGTGTTGAAATCAATTTTCTTATTTCAATAGGTTATGGATATCTGACAATATTTGTGTTGTCAATATCATTGGGGTCTATGTACCATGCAAGAACCTTCATAACTGGATAAAATTGCCCTAGCATCAACATGCTTTAGAATGGAAATATTCTCTCACCTTGACATACCCACCACATATAAACATTTGACTAGTATTACGATTTCAATACCATGCATAGCTTCTTGATAGCATTATTACTATTGCTTATTCATATCATGCATTCACCGATACACCATACCAACATTGGTCAGTAGGTTCAGGGCCCACACGTCCAAACCAAGAAATACTTCAAATTCGAGCAACCTTATCGCTCAAGTGACATGTTTCCCAACACCTACCATCGGGGGTGCGGTAAAAATCTGCCTGTGCAAGTTTATTGTTGATTCACACGACATCAATCAATGTGCGGTCTTTATCCCCAGTTTAAGTGTTACTTTGACATGAGATAGGAATCTCCGCGCTCTACACAATCATCATTTATTGTCACCCTTCCCAACGATAGACACTGTGAGCACGTACCCTTGATCAAGAGCAACATTTTGGGCCCAGATTTTGTCACCAGAACCCATTTTCAAGGTGTTAAACAAGCCCGTGACGTTAATGTGACAACACTTTCCTACCAAATTTGTCGGTCCTAACCCAAGGGAATATTCCCTCATAGTCGAGGAACAACCCTCGAGCTTCAAGCCTCAAAACACACCCTACATTTGTCAAGTAAGTACGTGTCGGACTTTACAAGGGATTCGGCCCGCCCCCCCCCCCCCAAGTCCATACCCGGGTCGCCACCACCCGGACATCGACCTAGGTATCGGCCCAAACGTACAAATATTCCCGGACTTCTCATGGCCACCAAGTATGAATGCCTGGTCGAAATCGCACATCGTCGTGGTGCCTACTATTCAGATATGTATGTTCGTTTGATGCCCGCATCATTGAAAGTGTTTGTGGGTGCTTTTCGTTCGCCTAAATTATATAGATAGAGAGGAATGCCCCATTGGACGTTGGCCCCCCAATGTTGGATTTGTATATTGCAATAGATTGATTGAGTACATGTGAGTGAATGGCATCCACATACCCTTTCAATGAGGGTATCTAACTTATCCCAAATCCCACGCTCCCAAGAGTGTCTCTTATCGTGTTGTGTTTCTAGTATTGCTTCATGTGCAAGTCTATCTCTTGTGAGTGTAGTTGTCATCCCAACACCAGAATATGAAACAAAAACAATGCAAGAATACTATATCCAAACATTGAACGTCTTGGGTAACACTAGGTAGGCATACATTGTTGGTTTAGTCCTGGAAAAATCAAAATTATAGAATAAGTGACTCGTGCTGGTTACATGCTCGTGATTTGGGGGGGTGGAGAAGAGAAAAAGAGGGTAATGGTTGGGAATGGTTGATTAAGGATCGGCTATGCTTAGAACAACAATGAAGTAGCAAGGCAAACCTACCATGCCACCCTCAGCATGTTCTAAATTCACTGTAACAACTTCAACCAAATGGTTTGTTAACCCTTAACTTCTTTGAGTGTATTGTGGTTTCATTAGGTCATCTAAAAAATGACCTCTTAAGAGCTCGATATTTATTGTGCTATGAAGAAAGTTTTTTTTTTTCCCCCAGATAATGATTTTAAGATCGCGTTTAGAATCATCAACTTTGAGAAATTGTGATGAGTATATGCAAAGAAATCATAGTCCAAATTTTCAAAATTATATTAAAAATAAATGTACACTTTGAGGTAAGAAAAAAGTCCATACAAAATTGACAATTTTCAATCAAAATATAACAGACATGCTATTTATAGTAGTGTATCATCATGTTGGAACACGATCATCGCCATTGACAAGATAGTTTCATGGGGAACATAATGATACCCATTGTGACCCTCCTAACACCTTCCTTTTGCATGAATTTGTCTTCAAGAGTCTTTCATAAACCCCAAAATGGGCCTCTCATGAAGTTAAGGGGTTAAGGAGCAAAAAGGGCCTTCCATTGCCCTTTGAGTACTACATAATGAAAACATATTTATAACATGAATAAAATCATTTGAAATCGGTTGAATCAATCTTTAGTACTCCAATCTATGGTTGGCATCAAAACATACAACAATCATATTCATGTTCTCTCCTCGATCGAGTTTCTTAAGCGCTTGGGTATTGCATACCCACCACTAGACTTTCGTCTTGTTAAAGACATAATCAAAGTGGAGGATCCATCGAATTCTAAGGATCAAAGGTTTGAGGATTTTTGAGAACCAAGAAAATAGAGAAATAGTGAGATATGTTACATGCCAAGTTAAGTATGGGTTTGGATTAGAGTTGACAAGTAATTTTCTTTAGATTTCTAATCACTCCTTCGGTTGACATGAGTTAAATTTTGAGACTTAAGCTTTGGATTTGGATTTGAATTTTATTTTTTGGCACAAATTGAAAAAATCAATTGCAAAGGTAAACCAAAATACAACCAACTGGGCAAGTCAACGCAACCTTTTGGATTTGAATTTAGGTTGGTCACATTCATTGATTTTCAATTAGGATCTTTAAACCACACTTTAGGTGACACAAGTTGAATGGTCTCAAATTCGACATAAATATGAATGAATTCAAATCACACTTGGTGTGGGTCTAACTAAGCCTCGAATTGCAAGGTTGAACATGTATTCAAATCCTCGATCCAATTGCCCATTTCAAATAGGTTAACGTGCCAATTGAAACATGATCATAAAGTTTATTCACTTCATTCTAGGTGATTCATAACATGTTGCATGGTTTCAATATTTTGAGTGCCAAAAGACAACTTCCAAGTAGGATTCAACAATATTGTTGCCATCAATGTGGATACAAATACTCTCAAAATCGCTCATTTATCGTGTCAAACTCACTCCGCGGTAAATGGCACATAGTTAAAAATGAAATGGCAACCATCATAGCCTCTATCACTTTCTCTTCTTCTTTCTTGGATGAAAACCGCCACAAGCTCACCACCAAACAAAAAAATGAAAGATGACCGTAAGAAAAGGCTTAGACAATGCATGCTCACAACGGGGACACGAAATTTCAATGACAAACTAGATCGTTTTTTTTGCATTATACCGTGTTGCATCAAACAAGGGTACCCTTTGGTCCATTATTTCTACATCTTGTGGGGAAAACCATGAATTGAATAGTGAAAACAAATGGCACACAAGAGAAACATGGAAAGAGTACAATTACATGTAGGTACTACTCAACATCTACACTCTACGTATGACCTTACACTTCATCATCAACCCTTGTAAGTAATATCTTGCAATCAATGAATGACAACTAAAGAAGGTGATATGGGAGACTTGGTCCCACAAACCAAACCATGGAGGTCACTTTAAACTACATGACACGTTACTTCTCATACCATAATTAAATCCCACCCTCCTTCTTTTCAATCCAGCTTAGCTCATGTTCAGTTCACTTACCTTTAGCTCAAGGTCGCATAAATATATTCCCAAAATAGACAACTCAGCTTGAAATTCAACAACTTGTTCAAGAGAATCTACACTTCTCACGATAACTTTGTCCCGTATGAATGGATGACATCTTTATGTAGTTAGGATTGTTTACATAATTTGTCGACCATCCTTGTATCTAGAATCAGAAGACGATAATGTAAAAACGTACGTTAGTATTGTCAAACATTGATGACCGTCCAAACAAAAACGTTTGCCACAACCTTTAGGGGGTTCAAACGGCCATTCATGGTGCACCAAAACCAAGTCCACAGGCAACCAAATACATAGAGTTCAATGTGCCACATGTAATAAAAGGTTTCATTTATGAGATGAGTGAACGCCAATCATACCCCACTAGCGATGTGTTAAAGGGTATCATAATTGTTCGCAAGAAGGACAATGTTATCACCCTATGGCCATCATATAGTGTAAGTACTAAAGAGTGAGGAGTGTCTAGTATTGACATTGACTCATAACAAGTGTCCAGCTCACCTTTTTGTATTTTTATATTTTTTTTGGAGAGTAAAATAGTGCTCATTGAGTACGTACTATGGTAGTCGGGTGCAATGCAATGATTGGGTGCAAATTTTGATTCATTTTGTGGGTTCGATTGAAACCCCTTGATGAATAGGGGTGCACCGGAACAACATTCATTGGACTTTGCATCAAATGGAACGTGTCATTTGAGTTATCTTTTGCATGAAAATTGCATGTGTGGTATGTTTTCCGTGCATGCTTTGGAGTCGGTGTGGAGGTTTGAACAAACGACTTTACATATTAATTCATTGAGGGTCACATCGTCCGCGTAGTGTCACCTTGAGAATGAATCCGTTTGTATTTAGAGTTTCTATGAATATCTCATTCATTATCAAAGCGAGGATTCCTCGTGCTCATTAAGTGGTCATATAGGTCCCCCCAGCTATTGAGCCTAGAATGGTAAATATATTTAGAGTACATGCTCCAATCTCTTTTGAACACATATATTTTGGGTGTTTATTCTTAGATCCACACCTAACCACACACCACTCAAATATATAGGTGTCCATAGTGTTGTTGTGTTCGAATCAAGCACGTCTACCATACATGCGGTTGAACGACCTAGTGCACACTAATTGAAGCAAGTGGATGCAACCAAGATACAACTGAAAGTTCAAGCTCCAAGCTTCTCGAAAAACATCAAGCATGCCTAATTCGACACTCATTTTTGAGTTGTACAGTATGTGATTAGGTGTGGCTCCAAGAATGCCATACCAAATAGAGACGTGTTTGAAAGAGACTGAACCACATAGTCAAAATATGATAACCACTCTAGGTTTAGCAGTCACCATCATTTCGGGGGGGGGGGGGGGGCTGATATATGACGATATAATGAGCACAAGAATCTTCAATTTGGTAATGATCAAGATGTTCATATGAGCTCCAAAAATTAAGAGACAAGTGGCTTGGGGCTTGCCATTTCATATGAACCGAAAAAAGTAACCATTTAAGACTCGTCGACGTACGTTAGGGGCTCTACGAAGCAACCGAGAACGCAACCCGGTGTGGGTGGTTGGAGCATCTTCTTGCAATGCAAGGAAACATGTGCACCCCACATTCCCAAAACGACATCGGAGTCTCCGCATTGGAAAGGCCGCCTCCAAGTGGCGGCCCCGAATAAAGAAACTTGAAAGGGTTTTCTTCCCACCTCCCTCACTCTCGCTCTCATTCACTCTCACTTTTCGGCGGCATTCGTTGGGTTGTTGGCCAAGCTTGATTGAGAGGTGAGGGGAGACTTTGCGGCAACTTCCGGGGTGACCCACAAAGGGTGGCCGCCACGTGGCACCGCCACGTCACCCTCCATGTTGCCACGCGGACACCCCTCCTCTCTTTTATTATTTTGCCAGCTAGAACCTTGCCGCACTTGCAGCCAACTTAGCTACACTCAAAACATGCCACTCAGTGAGGGCGGGACACTAGTGGAGGTGATATTAAATTCCTTTACATTATAAATGAGTGTCACCAAAAGATCTAGGAAGCATTGTTCATTTCAACACCTGACATTCACTTAAAGTACCGGCATTTGGCATGAAAGTGTTGGCACGTGACACGAAAGTATTGGTTCTTGGCACTTGGCATTATTCATTGACAAGCATGCGGCATGCACTAATCACAAGCACGCACTAAGTTCCTTCAAAACTATAGTAAATGAACATAGGATATACTATAGTCATGAGTTTAGTGTCACTCAATAGCAACTTCAACCCTGGTACCTTTGAGATTTGGATAGATTGTGTGTGTGACTTGAATTACTACCACCCTCACTAATTGGTATATTTAGTGTAATGGTTGGATGCAACATGGTAGTAAGTTAGTGCAATATTTTGGGTGCACATCAATTTTTGCAAAACCTTTGTGGTCGATTCACAACCTTATTCATCTCCAACAAGTTGTTCCATTCTAAAATCAAATACCTTCACCATTGTCAGAAGTTTTCTGGGATGAATGTGTTGGGTGAGGCATCTGTAAGGTATGATTCTTGGACCTCAACTGACGAATTCCCGCCCCCTTACTTAACTCCCTCTTCAACTAGATAATGTTAAGTTGGGTATCTTGTCGAGGTCATATATATATAGATATATAGATATATAGATATATAGTACCCAAAATAGATATAGATATAGATAGATAGATATATAGTACCCAAAATATCAAGTGTGCAAGAAAGAGGTTGGGCAACAATTGGTCAAAATCTTATTGTTTCCAAGTCCATCCGGTTCCATGTTGTGATATTTCGGCTTTCCTATATTCATCTGAGATATATTATATAGATTCCTCTAAAACGATCGCTAATTTGTCCTCAAGTTTTGAACCTCAACCGGCTCATTCGTAACTAAGCAGTCGGTTCTCCCCGTTCAATAAAAAAAAGATCAAAATAATTTTACAGTCATTTCAAAACAAGCGGCTAGTCACAAGGGTGCTCTCCCCTACCTAGTCTCTTGCACATACAAACGGGGATACGCTTTGCTTGCTTAAAACCCCGCAAATTATGCGACAATCGCATGCAAACGTGAGCTCCCAATGCCCCATGATATAACCTCACCTCCCCAATGGATGGATGTGTTTAGAAGAGACAACGAATATCTTATTAGCCTGCCCTTTATGGTTCATATAACTGACAATTGCTTTAAATTCCCATACAATAAATACGGCGTTTTCTGGAAGTAGAGTTTGGATGTTGCTGTCTCCTCGGAAGCTAACCCATCATGATTAGGAGGGCTGGAAGTAAAGCTATTTATTAACTCCCCAATCAGTGTTCAAGATTGAAGCCCTCATATGAGTTTCATTTTGAAGGGCTCTAAAATTTGAGCCCTTCGGTTGAAGGGCTAGTTCAAATTCAAGACGTCAATTCAGTAATATAGAAATAAAATATAAAAAACTCATATTAAACTTATGCATGATTTATATGGTGCATGCTTCCAATACAATGTGAAGAATTAAGAATCAACCATCTAACTCCACCTCTTCTAGTGATAATGCCCTACGCTTGTTGGTTCTTGTGCCAATTTTCCAAGATTCAAAAATACTATCCCAATCCATGAATTCAACTCCTAACCCATTTAGACTAACCCTCATTAAAGCATCTAGTGTGTCAAGGTTGAGTCTAGTTCTCCTTTCACTCTTAACCCAATTTTGCTTTGAAAAACCACGCTCACAAACAACAATGCTAGTTGGGATCACAAGTATGGCTTGCCATAGCGACATCATAGTTGGCCAATTAATCATGAACTCCCGGTCATTGCCACAAAAAACCCAAGCTTCTTGCATACTTCGGCGTTCACAAACGGAACATAACATCTCCACGAATTCTAGCAATTCCGCATTGCATTGATTAACAAGGTCATCGCTCCAACGGAAATGTGTCACCAACCGGTTCAACCATTGTTCCGTTAATGTCCCTCTGTCCAATTCATCTACGGGATAGTGCTTCGGGCTAAAAAGCCGGGCCGCATTGAAAATGGACAAGTCAGGAAATCGATCATTGAGTTGCATCAATTTGATCAACCTAATTCATCAATTTGATCGGTTGCATTCACAATAAGATGACGAAACCGGTCTCTGGCACAAGAATGCAACAGACTTTACTCTCACCCTTAGAAGTGGTGTTTAACCTAAGAAGCTCATGCTTAAAAGATGCAACAGATTTCACTCTCACCCTTAAAAGTAGTGTATAACCTAAGAAGCTCATCCTCAAAAGTGGTGTAAATCCTTAAGGAGCCAGAGCTATAATTGTAAACAACAACATTTCAAAGCCTGAATCAGTACCTTATCAATAGCTGGATGGAGCTTGGACTGTGCTTCCTTCCCCTAATGCACTCGCAGCTGCAATTGCACTAATTGATGATCCTTTCAGAACCCCACCATCATGCTCCACCACTACCAGTGTGCTGGCCTTCACCCCACAAAAAACATTCATTCGTGATTAGCCTGTGAATTACATCACAAACCTTTAAATTTGTAGACCCAAATCAGCACTGATTTCACATTGATTGAATCACATCACACTACAACACTGACTCAATGCTTACCAAAGAAAGGGTTGGATTCCAATCTTTTGCAAGACTTAAAAAGTTGAATTCCAAGTCAGATCGATGTTGAATGAATCATTTGCTAGGTGTTGAGGTTGTCACTGTAGCGACCTCCTCGTCACTGTAGCGCTACAGTGTTGACGGGTGTAAAATTTTTGAGGACATCAAGTGAAGTTTTCATTTTGAGTTTGGGGTTGCATTTTGAAGGGCTGTTTTGAGAGAGGTATATTTTGAAGGGCCAAATCGCGTTTGAAGGGCATTGAAGCCTTCAATCTTGAACACTGTCCCCAATCTCCATTAGCCTTTTTGGAGCTTCCCAGATTTTAGAACCGAGCCGAGTTGATATTCTTGAAGTCGGGCAGCCGGATTCTCATGAAATTTTTAAAAATATTAAAAAATCTCACGGGAGGTGCATGGCGGACATCTCAATGCTTCCAAGTTGCACAATCTTACGGAGTCGCAAGTAAGATGACAAATTGTGTGACTTAACATACGTGACTTAATGTACGAAGGCCACATTCAACAACCCGTGTTCCGTGAAATGAGATTCTTGAAGCCGGGCAGGCGGATCGGTATGGCAAAACAAAAAAAACAAAAAAAATCTCGCAAGGGAAGGGGAGGTGAGGGGAGGCCGTTAGGGGCATGATGCTCGACATAAAAGGCGTCCAAGTGGTGTACTCTACTAAAGCTTATAATAAGGCACCTGACACCCACATGCAGGATCCTCCCTACATTCGAATAAATAGCAATTGTTATAAGCGGCCGGGCTAGTGGCCAAAAACCGCAACTTCTTCTCTCCACCGTTGAAAAGGGGCCCACCCCCCCCCCCCCCCTCACCCCGGCCCGAGCCCCCCTCCATGCCTTGAGATTCCCCTCACAACGTACGATGGGAGCTTTGCTTCTTGACCAACAAACCCCCCCCCCCCCTCTTCCTTCTTGACTTATTGTTATTGTCGTCACCTTCACTTCAAGTGTTGTACGCCCATACACAACCAACTAATTAAGGGCCACGTCACACACGGGCCAAGAGCCGTCGTGACCATGAAGTTGTGAGAGCCCAAAAGAAAGTGTCCCAAGGCCGGCCGTCCCAACACACACCTCCAAACTCATGTAGTGTGGTCACGGACCCTCAAGTGTAGTGTGAAGCCGTATGTGACCGGGCCCTCAACCAAATGCTATTCCGATGAATTTCTATTCACGCAGGTCCTCACACGTGATGAAATAGAATAAACCAACGGTTGTGAGCATTCAGAGTGTCCTGGTCTCCCGGTTTTGTGTTAGGCCTACCTCCAAGAGGTGGTTTTTGAGAATAGTCCAAGTGACCGTGAAACATGATCCATTCGATGTCATGTAGGAATATGTGTAGACTTTACATCCATCTTGCATTCACTGAGTACTCCGTTGGTCCCTCGAGCGTAGTGTGAAACGAACTTGGACCGGCTCCGCCTTTTCCACCAATGAGAGTGCTTCAATTGTGATGGTCACGGGCTCTCAGTCTCGTGCGTGAAGTGGCCCTAACCCCCTTCGCTAAGGTATGTGGGTGTTACTTGGTTCGCTTTTCACGTTCTCTAACTTCTACCAATTAGATTTACACAACAAGATGTGTGTTGCATTAGCAACTCTACGGTGAAGTGTATGCAACAACTGGACAGACGATCAGACATCTCTTGATTCAGTCATGGTTATCTGAAGTGCGTGTTTGTTATTTTTATTTATTTTATTTTATTGGATACATAGGTCCGATACCTAGTTGTGTTCATTGTTGAGTGGAGTTGTTACTAATGTTTGAAGTTGTAGTCCAATCTCTTTTAAACATGTGTCTTTATCATGTTTGCTCTTTGATCTTCACGGAAACACATACCAATCAAATATAGGGGTCGAATTAAGAAACAAGCCACTTAAGACCTATCTACTTTACACACAACCCAATTAGTCCTTAAAGGACGTGGGGTCTCAATATATGGCCATATACACAACTTATACAAGCTTCACCACGTTCAGGGGTCATAATTTCATAGGTTTGTGTGTTTGAAATCTTATCATATACACCTATCTTTCGTCAAGGAGAAAATTAAAACGTATTCATACTAGATTGATCAATGTCTTTTTACTTTTACTTTTACTTTTTTTGGTTGTGTACAATTGAAAGAACTTCAAGTATAAAGAGATTAAATCAAACCACCATAAATACAAAACCCACATTGGTTTCCAACAAGGAAGAGTTCCCACGCAGGTGCATGCATGAAGATTGGACAATGAAAGAGGCATGGGAGGGGTGGGACCCGGCCAAATGAAGATGTGATCTGGCTTGGGGCATATGAGTGCTACTAAATGGACATTTTTTAGCAAGACCCCATCATTTGAAATTGAAATTCTCATTTTGATACATCTAGACTCTAACCCATAAAGGTGTAAGTTGAATTTGGAAGTCAAAAATCTAAAATCCTCGAAGCTTTTGAGACACACTAAATTGTAGAGTGGCTCTTGCTAAACATCCATCTTCAAAAACATGCCACACGTTTCATACTTACACCACGTTAACGAGACATTAATCCTATGTGGCAATTGCAAGTTCGGCACCTCGTGAAGTAGGAAGGATCCGGATCTTACAACATGGATTTACAACATCTTGATAAATAACACCTTCGACAATGATATCCAAATGGGTCCCATTGATATGTATGATCCGTAGGTCATTGCCGACACTATCATTACTTTGGCCTCTTCATCTCTCAAAACGGCTTAAATAGTGTGGGCGGAGAAAAAAATCTTGTACTTGCAACACACAAGGGCGCCTAAGAAAATATCCTCATAGCACTTGTGTGGAGGGTCCTCAATTTGATGTGATCCCCACCTAGGTAAATTTGCTTAAGGCAAGTTCCAAGAAAAACAATGGGGTCCACATAGATTTTTCTGGTATGGTGAGTTGTCAATGTTAGTTGGTAGTAGAGTCAATCACGTATACAATGTTTTGCCACTTTGATATCATGATGGTTGTCATGCGGTTAACAACATTGTACAATAGTTTGTGACTACTGTGGACTTGATACTTTCAACATTATTGTCTCTTACCTAACTCACTCAGACAAATTATCCGATATTTTAGTTGGATTGTCAATTATGTTATGAGCACAACGACATTTTAAGATTGTATGAATAAGAGCATATATGATTCCGATAGGAACGTTAAAAAGTCATAAACCTCATTTGATATTTCTTAGTCACATAGAGCCTCTCAAATTGGACAATGTATTTGACATTTTGCATTGTTTAACCAATATATTGTGTTTCTAGTCCTTAGAAAAATATAACTAGTGTTGATTTTGAAGTATGTAGTTTGCATTGGTTAGCATGTGTTGGTTGTATTTTGGTTTCTTTCTTGCAATTGAATTTTCAGTTAGTGTCGAGAAAAAGGAAGGAAAAGGAAAAGGTACGTAGTTGCCCAATTTGGGGGGAAAGTAGATGTCAGAAGTGGGGTCACTAATTGAATTGGGTACTTCTACCTTATGATGGTTTAGATTACGAGAACAGGCGTGGTTGTTGGCATTAACATGATTATAGAGTTTTATGGGACCTAAGTTTATTTGTCAGAGAGTGCACTCAATATAGAGGGTCAAAAGGATGTACTTTTGCCCCCCTCCCCAAATGTACATTTATATGTGATATGGGAAAAAAATTATGTTAATTCTTGTGCAAATTCTATGTGTTGTTACTTTGTCTCTAAAATTCCTCAGTGTAAATCATGAGATATTTCAAACCATAGTTTCACTCACGTTTTGATAGCCACTTTCATTTTATTTGGTATTTTCTTTTTGTCAAATGAAAGAATTGAAGTAATGAGATAGTACATACATAAATTTGGACCCTAAAAATGAGATTTATGCATTTACAATAGGGAAATTACCATCATTTCAAACTCACGTGTTTTTTTTTACCCTCTACAATGAGTGCACCCCTCATACATTTATTAAATTCATTTTCTTAGAAAAATAAATACAAGCATATGAAAGTTGTCATTCAAGAAGTCAACATATTTGACTTGTCCAAAAGCTAACGAGGTTCCTACAATGTATGATTATAGTACATAGTCATTTGGTTTTTAGGTTCAATGTTGGTTCTACAATACTTGCGAAGGAGATGGACACCAAGTGGCCAGGCTCTGAAATATTGCAAGAACATCCAATGCCAACATAATTTATCCACGAAATTTAATTAAACCGATCCAAACAAGTGCTCGGGAGGATGATCCCCACAAGCAGTGAGAGATACCAAAACCGGCAAAGAAAACTTTCAAATGTCAATGCCATACATTAAAAGCCCTCAAATGTACGATTAAGAGACGTAATGGTTTGATTTTCCACTAGTCACTACCACAATATTCGCCAACGAGGCTTCTATACACACACTTCAAAATGGCCACACCTTCTAATCAAGTCATTTTACTGGAGTGTCTTCGAAGGTGCTGCTCAATATTCATAAAATCGTGGAGCTCTAGGCTAGCCGAGGTTCTTCAACAACCACACTGCATCCCAAATTCCTATTAAAAAACAAATCACAGTTGTCAAAAGTTATTCAAATCATATTCCTAATTTTAGATTCATGATTGGTTTTGGGTATAAGCTATAACATAATATAAGATTGTTTGTCATCTCACGTATAGAATCTAAGAACTTCATAGATTGTGTCTAGTTTAGGTACATTGGCCATGAGAAATGCCCATATACATAACCTCGTGTACCTTTCATGAAGGTGAACGCCAAGTGGTTGGGCTCAAGGCTTGAAAGTGCATCTACTTTTGGCATCTACATTTCTATTCACAAAGAAAATGGGTCCATACAAGTGGAAAGTTCCATACCCACAAACAATGACGGCTGCTACATTGTGCAAAGAATTCTCTCACACGTGGAAGATACTCGGGATTTGGAGGTAACTTCCCCTTCTTCTTCTTTATTTCTTTATTTCTTTCTTGTCCTTATATAATACAACCCCCACGTAAGGTCGAGAATCACGAATCCTAGTAGGTATTCCTATATGAAAAGCTAAGCCATGGCGGGAAAGGTGGAGCTAAGACGTGAGCACAAGTTTGTGTCCATTTTGGCCTATCCATCTCCAACCTATGATATGCAAAGGAGTGTTGAGAAGTTCTTCACCACCCCTAGTAGGGTTTATATATAGTGGTTTTTCTTCTAAAAGCGTTTGTGGCCACAACCCCCCCCCCCCCCTCCTTCCCTTCCTTCCTTCCTTGTCTTGGGAAATAGTGTGGATGATAATTGGTAGTGTGGAGTCGTCCACACTATTTTAAGTGGAGAATTTTGAGTGAGTAGATGTGGCCGTGGTCATCCCACCCGACATCCACATGTTTGTGCGTTTATCCATCCTACATCTCCACTACATTTGATGCTAAAGTGCTTGGACTCGGATAATCCGTGACCCGAGAAACTAATAAATGTCCGAATATTATACACATGCTTCTCATCCAAATCCAACCTTTGTATGCCGTTTTTGAATAGATCCACCATATTATGTGGTCCACACTAATGCCAAGATGGGTGACTTAGAAGTCCCATTCGCTTTTTGGCTACCCGGAATTGAAACTCGATTTCATTTCATTCCCATACCTAACTAAGTCTTCCATTCCCTTCTTGTGCTTGGTCTCACTTCGATTCAATTAGTGAACCTCGCACCTAAGGTAGATGGGTCTTAAATGGTTATTTTTGTTTTTTCCAACTAGCCCAATTCTCCTAGGACATGGAACACGTGATTAGAAGGAGATGGATTGGAAATCCAAATCGAGGCCATAGTTGTCACTTTCCTCATAGTTTTTGGATCTCAAGGCCGGTTTACACGGGGTCCCAAGTCCTAAGTCCCAAGTCGCTTGAGGTCAATCTGTGCAATTTCAGTCGTTGACAGCATGGAAGTTGGGACTTACCACTTCACATGGAGTCCCAAGTCCCAAGTATGACATGGATGTCCACATGACAACAGTTTTTGGAGGTGAGGCTCAATACTTGTGTTGAGAATTGGGTCGAGCAAAAAGCTAGACCCAACACTCGACACAAGTCCCATGAATATTTCTACATACAATAATCAAGATCTAACTTTAATGATAACAAACCATATTCTAATGGTTTCTTGAGGCTCCAAAGTTAAGACTTCGCCTTCATGTTGGGACTTGCTAACGAGAGTGGGACTTGGGACCCCATGTGAACTGGCCCTCGTATGAATATCTTGTTCATTGTCAAAGTGGAGATTGATTTCATGGGCATATAGGTCTCCTCAGTTATGTTAACTATTGACTGTGGAATGGTTACCATATTTTGAGGATGTAGTTCGATCTCTTTTGTACACAAGTCTTTTTGGCATACGTTCTTGGAGCCACACGTAACCACGTACCACTCAAACATAGGTGTTCGATTGAGAGAAAGTAACCGAATTAGGCAATTGTCAATATATCAATACTAAGTGTCGATTGTGAATACTAAAAAGATTTTATTTGTTCTCAACTACATCAAATCATTGTAACTTTGTTATTTGGTTGGTAGCATAAGTCCAACTTTCATGTATGCAAATAACCCAAATGTGTTTAAGTTATCAATGTCAACACTAAAATTGTTATATCAAGAAGGTCTTCGAAAAAGGGACATGGGAGGTCACTCCCTTGTCAAGTTCAAAACCATGTGTGATACAAAAAAAGAGTCATTCTTATTTTATTTATTTATTTCCAAGAGTAGATATGTGTGGTATCGATTAAATATCCAAGTACTCTCATGAAATTTGTTTTAAAATTTTGTTGTAGAAAATGTACTGATTCTAGCTAGAATGGTGTAGAAAGTAAACTAGACAAAGGACTTTAAATATATAAATATATAGTACATACTTATATTGGTGAAACTCTTCAAAAATATACAATATTAATGTTTATATAGGAAAGAAAGATATTTATTTATTTATTTAACATTATTATATGATATAGGGGGTAGAAAATTCAAAATCCGCATGATAACTTAATACACGGAGAATGATCTCTCCCGGGCTTGAAGCTCACATGAGTGTGGAAGAAGGTTGCGTAATGTTATGACATTGGAAGGATGTAAGTGAAGTAAAAAGAGAGAAATACTATCGAGTCTCAAGGGACCGATGTGAAACAAGCTCGTGAGCCTTAGGTTGTTTCATGGGTTTCCCATTGAGAACAACATTGAAGTTACTCCATATTCTAGAAACATGGAAGCTTCATCTATGCATTAAATTATTGTCTACAAAGAAACATAAGGCAATCAAATTTCATCAAGGGAGGTTTTCTTGAGTTTGAAACGCATGTGCACACGATGGCACAAAATTTTCAAATGTGACCGAGATTGAGTTAATTTCCTAACAACACACACATGACAAAGAAATCTCAAACAAAGACAATATGAACCATGAGTTCGTAAAAGTATTGAGGGGGTTTTGGGCCTCCTATTAACTTGAGGTTAACTTAGCTTGCTCACTTTGACTTTCGGGGGCGAGAGGGAATTATTGAATATGAGCATAAAACTTGACCCCTAGGGGTTTATTACTGATTCATCTCAACTGACTTTGATTACACTAGTTCAAGGTCTTTAGAACCATTTATGGTGTCAAACTAGCTTTAAAAGGTGACCTCTAAGATGCATACCATCTCAAGGCTTTTGTGTTGGATGAATGTGAGGTACACTCATATATGATAATTCCCTCTCTTTGACCTCTTAGGGTTGATGTTTCAACTTATTATGGTTGCAAAATTTTGCGTCGGGTTTTTCTTTGGCACAATGGTACGTGCATGTGAAGGATCGACCACTCTCAAGCTTGTAAATTTGATGGGCCAAACTAAAAGAATATGGACTCTTTAAGGTAGAAATACCATAACCCGTGAAAATAAGGTGATTCGCATTGAAGATCTGGTCTGACAATCATGAGATAATTCTCCAAGATAGACGAGAAGGATTCATGAAGAATGCAAGTTGTTTCATATTTTTCTGCCCTATACAAAAAATGCTACGATTTTTCAAAGTGGAAAGTTGTCCAACCCCCTACCCGTTCACTAGATTCTCCCTACACGGAACACAGTAATCCGCATTTCCATACAGAACATCGCCTAAATCGGTTACCTCATGAGTACATTAACACTTGACTCCATTGGCTACACTAAGTGTACACGCATTGAAGTTGCCGTTGAGCCATGATCCGTTTTAGAAATGGCACATCACCATTATGACGGCGGTCTAGTGCACGGCTAGAGGGTGGTTAACGGGTTATGGTATTTCTACCTTATATGCGTCTTAAATGATGGAGCTTGGTTCCTCCTTATTTTGGATTGATTTTCATGTTTTAAGTTCGAACTTGAACTTGTAGTCACCGGAATTGAAAATTCTACAGTTCAAGTTTGGATGTGAACTTCACAATCGATAGGAAAAAGAAAGTGGGGACCTAACTTGGTATGAAGCACAACCATCTTAGGCACATGTAAGATACGCAAGTGTTAAGTGGCTCACTTTTCTTTGTTCCATCTTCTATGGATCAACTTTTTACCACTTGAGTTTGTGTTCTGTTAGCAAATGTATCATGAAGCAACAACAACTACAACAACTACAACAACAACAACAACAACACCTTTTTTTGAATTAAAAAGAGAGATCAAAATTCAAACCTTCCTTCATTTGGTGATGGGTATTGAAAATGCATGTGTTGTTGATTCCTCAATTGACCAAACACCATTCAAATATAGGTGTCCGATTAAAAAGAAAGTTACCCAAATAACGCCCGCCTACTAACCTTAACGGCTCAAATTCTTTTCGCTTGGCCCACCAAACTTCAAACTTGGAAGCTCAATCTCTAGCTCAAGTTTGTGTGTGGCAACCCCATGGATCGCAAAAAGTGTGAATTGTAGGCCCAATGTTTAGATAAGAAAGTTTGATAGATTTAGTTAGTTAATTTGGAGGGTGTGGTTCCCCACCCTTTAACCTATAGCACTCTCCACCGTCACTAAAGTCCACAATTCCGTCAACCAATCAAAGCTATGGATTGGCCCCTCTTAATAAATTCCAAAAAGACAAACGGCCCAACCAAGCTACTGCAATCTCTTGTCCACAAAAGTCCAAAAGCCCAATTCTTTTAGAATATAACATAAATATATGTATTCCATTGGCACAAAACTAGGCTTCGTTGAGCCCGGGTCGCTTTTGGGCATGAGTTTGGCAAACAAACAAACACACACACATATATCTCTTATGTTCTTGCATGGTATTGGGCGATTCTAAGCCCCTCCTCCAATTTGCCGCCACTCTTGCACCACTTGGCACATTCCTCCCACCCCATATCAAAGCACACTTTGAGCCATCCCTTTCCTCCACCGATGTCTCTTTGCTAGGCTCGTGGAGCTTCAATATGGTGTAAGGTAGATGGGTCTTTCTTAACCACTAAATGCCCAAGAAGCCAAATAGTGGTTGCAAGCATTTCTGCAAAGATAACATCTTTCAAGGCAGTTCAGTCTTCTTCTTCTTCTTCTTCTTGTATTTTTGTTTTGTTTTTGTTTTTCATCTTGACATAAATAAAGGCATGTATCGTCTAGAGCAAACGGATCGAAAGTTTATATCAATGACTCTAAGATATGGAACTTGAAGTGGTTGGAACCCCTAATTTTGTTTTGTTACAAACTTCTGACAAAATTCTAGAGGAAGTTGATTATAAATTAATTTGGTTTTCCACTGGTATTATGTCATGAGGGCATAATACCAAGGGTGGGTCGAATGGGCATTCCAATCACGTTGATCGCATGGTCAACGTTTCTTCTCTTCTCTCTGGTGAATACCAGGGATAAAGATCCATATTCCAACCGCACGGATGTGATTTTAAAATTAGCTCCCTAAAACTTTATCATGCATGTCAACACTAAATAAAGCTTCCAATTCAAACTTATAGTACATCTTAGGTCCAAGCTAAAACCCTCGAGTTTCGACATGTTAAATGGCTCATTTTCTTAATTGGATCCTTAGATTTGATTGATACATGATTTAGTGAGGATCAAAGACCCAACATCGTAAAGATATGTGTTTACAATAGATCCGACTATATCTTCAGTTTTAATAATTATTCTACACTCAATAGTGGACACAACTTGGAGGACCTATGTATCTAGTTAAAAAAACCCACAAATTTGCACTTATGATAGCCCGGTTCTTAGTATGATTATTGTGGATGTTTCATTATAGATTTGCTAATGCAAAATGAGTTTTGTTGTGTAAATATAATCAGTAGAAGTTGGAGAACATTTAAAAAAAACGAACCAAATAACACCCACATACCTTACAATATTTCAAAACACCCAAAAATTTTGGTTTTGAAATATCTATAATTTTAGGCCATGACATCATTGATAGTTATACAATTTCTAAGTTAGGCGGCACTTGTAGAACTAGGAAAAAGTTGTGTAAATGTAAACATTAGCTCCATGATGTAAGAAACACAAAATCAAGAGTTTAGTTTTTTGAAGTTTTTGTTTTCGTTTGTTCGCATGCATTGGTATGTTATGGCCACCTTTAGAAAGAGAGACACGTGGTGTTCCAAATCCTAAATTTCTCAAGTGATCAAAATTCCAATGAACAAATGTTACTAATTGGTATCAACAAGTTGAATATGTGGAATAATGTTAGATGTGCACATTTGCTTTTATGAAATTTACTTTTGGATCCGAACCCATCTCGGTTGAGGCTTAGGGCCACTTCACACACGAGACTGAGAGCCCGTGACCATTACACTTCAAGCACTCTCATTGGTGGAAAAGGTGGAGCCGGTCCAAGTTCGCTTCACACTACGCTTGAGGGACCAACGGAGTATGTGAATGCAAGATGGATGTAAAGTCTACATGTATTCCTACATGGCATTGAATGGATCATGTTTCATGGTGCACCCTATTGATATGAACATACTCCATTTTTTGGTTATTTTTTGGACCATGTCGTTTACTTATACAATGTAGGAGACATTAATTTAGAGCGCTTGTATGCATACTAGAAAAGTTATTTTTGACACAATAATATGGTTGTACCCAAAACAAATGTGCTTGAATCCATAATTGTGTGAACCCATTAATTGTGTCACTTCCAACTACCAACACACCATCAACACATGGATTCCATCACGATTAGAAATGCCACAAGCCCTAAACCCTGAACCCTAAACATGCAAGGAAATGCACTTCTCCAAACCAACAAAAGAATCGAGCACGAAGTTAGACCTTGAAATCCTAAAATGAATAGAAGTTGGGTTTCATTTTTTGGATGACAAGGGATGTTAAAAAAATCATTCGTTAAAGTAGACCGTAAATTTACTCCTAAATAAATCAAAATTGCTTAATTTATGTAGGATTGAATACATGGCTATGTTTTTAGAAAACCATTCTTCATCATCAGTAAGGGACCCTATATTAACTCCACATGATCTCTAAGAGTGTCTTCCTAGCAATGAATTGGACCCTATCTTCCCACCCCAACCAAGTTTCTTAACTTTTCTAACTGTCCGCTCCGGAGTTCCCTCATTGACACTTACGATTATGTGCCATTGTGTTATTTACTTTCTCCTAGAAATAACCATCATACGCTTCTCTACATTACTCCACATGGAAATGCTCAGCCAACGTCATGTAATGAAATCACGTTCAAAGCTCTGCCCACACCAAACGGAGTCTAATTTTGTTTGCTAAAAAGGTTCGGCCAACACATTGAAAACAAGTTCCTTCGTCCTAAGACCCACATAATACCTTTTTATGCGGGCTTCTTGTGTGGCCACAAAACACAAAACATGAAAATGACACCCGAGAACGGTCCCCTAACGTCCGTGTCAATCAAAATTGCACTCCATGAGACACGGCTCCCCAAGTGAAAGGAGGGAGGGGAATGCTTGCCTAGTACTTGCACTTAACAACCACCACCATACATGTGCCCATCGAGCCCTATTCATTTTTCGGGTGTCCCATCACCACCAAAATTCTCATGACAAAACATTTGATGTGATGATACATGTGACCGACATTGGCGTAGCTAATATCATATGTTTGATGCGCTATTATGATAAAACATCATTTGCATCATCAACCATTGTCTTATTTTGGGACTATGGGAAAATGAGATGCAAAATTTATTCAAGAGGCACATAACGAAGGTGGGTCTTAAATGGTCTATTTTTGTTCATTTCTGGACTAGTCCACTTCTCCTGGGACATGAAACATCGTATAACTTCACCCCTCATCATAACACATGTTTTCTTGGGTGTTTGTTCTTGGCTACAAGCCTTGTCATATATCACTCAAATATAGGTTTTTGATTGAGAAGGTTGGGGATTCATGGCACTCACTAAAAATCATCCATCCAAGATATCGTGGATGAAGTGGCTCCAATAAAAAAAGCCCCCCTATGGAGTTGAGGGCCGATTCATTCGAATGTGACGTCACTAGACTAATTCGGGGCCTTTGACTCTATTTCCGGAATCAAATTGCCCAAAAATAGCCATTTAGATGATTCCTGTGTTTTTTTCATCCGCACGGATGATTTTTAGTGAGTGCCACGAATCACCGGCTGATTGAGAAGGCATAGTACGTAAGACTCACATATTTTGACCAAAGACAAATTTCTTATATAGTTTTTTTTAGTACATGTGTCTCTTTAATACAAGTACCTTCTTGGCATGTGTTTATTATATTGACTATCACATTGAGAGGGTTGTCTATTGTTTGGAATGCAATTTGATGTATGAATAGATAATGTTGAGTGTGCCTTAAACGATTGTAGTAGAAACAAACTACTCTCCTCCCCCCCCCCCCCCCACATACATATTCGAGAAATCAAAGTATCCCAAGTTTGACCATTGATAACTATCGTTGGTGATATTTGTTTATTTTATTTTAAGTGGCGTTCTTCTGGGTATAGATTACTAACATTCTGACATCATTCATGCTAATATCCAACATCATAGTTGGACCGCAAAGCTGAAAAAATATGCCTATAGTAGACCCACACACACCTTAATGTGGGTTTACATTAAGGTCGATGTCCCATATAGTTGGGGTCCAAACTCCCCTAATAGACCTACCTTCAAACCCAAGATGGGCCCAAAATTGAAGATTGGTTTCTTAAACTAGGAAGACTATTTTCTTGATTGGGGACCGCCAAGACTTGGTGGGGAAGTGCTGCCACATTAGCGCCACTTCAAATTTTCATACCTTGAACCCAAACCCCAGTGTAAAAACGCCTTGGATCCCAAATCTGCTCTCAGCCCAAAGGGTCACACAATTTTGGAGTTTATTTGGTCTTTGACCTCACAAAAAAAACCCCACCCTTGATTAGTTGTGCGTCAAGGGCTTCTCATGTCATCGTAGCCCAACACTAAACACCATCGGAATTTAGAACGTACATTAACATGTTGCAACTAGGTTGCCTTCATGAATAGACAATGGCCTCTTTACCCATGCAAATTTACCCTAGGTCAAAACTAGATCATTACAAATCTAAATTTGTTCCATTCATCAACATACCAATATCAAAATAAAATAAAACAACAACAATTCACGTATTTTGTAATTGTGGTAACAAATATCTAAAATAATATGGAATGGCAATAAATGCAAGCAGGGTTACTTAATTGCACATATCGGTGTAGCTCTTGAACATTCTTTCGAGAATCGAGAGAGCAATCATAGGTCCCCAATTAAAAGATCCCATGCCTACTATTCTTCCCACCACCCTATCATATTTTAAGCATACATCTATCTATATTATTTCTCTCGAATCCCAAGGGGTTGGGTTCAAGGCCGAGGTGCCAAATTCCAATTCACAATTCACAATTCACAATCGTTTGATCGGCTAGCTCCGGCACCCAAATAATTGGCACCGTTGCTTTAGAATATGTTTATGTTCTTGTGCTAAACTTGGTCATGGGGACATGGCAATACACTTTATAGGGCAAACCTATCACCATGGCTATCACGGTCCCTCGATTGGTCACATTAGGGCGCCAATACAAATGGCTCGAAGTTCGCGAAGAGAAATGGGTTCCATGCTTTGAGAGCTTGAATCACATTATTAGGGCGCCAACATATGACTCGAAGTTTGCAAAGAGAACGGAGTTCCATGTTTTAAGAGCTTTGATCTAGTTGTTGCACCGTTGTTAGACTATGTTTAATGTTCTTGTGTTGTACTCGGTCATGGGGGCATGGCGTGCACTTTATAAGGCATCCCTATCAACACGGCAATGGAGGTCCATGGTTTGTCGCATTTAGGGCGCCAATATATGACTTGAAATTCACAAAGAGAACGGGTTCCATGTTTTGAGAGCTTTAATTTATGTGGGGGCACCAATGGAATATGTTTATGTTCTTGTGTTGTACTCGGTCATGGGGACATGGCATGCACTTTATAAGGCGTACCTATCACCATGGCAATGGGTCCATCATTCATCACATTATTAGGGCGCCAACATGTGACTCGAAGTTCGCAAAGAGAATGGGTTCCATGTTTTGAGGGCTTTAATTTAGGTGGGGCACCAATAAAATATGTTCATGTTCTCGTGTTGTACTTGGTCATGGGGACATGGGCATACACTTTATAAGGCACACCCGGTGTTCAAGATTGAAGTCCTCATATGAATTTCATTTTGAAGGGTTCTCAAATACCAGCCCTTCAGTTGAAGCGTTGGTTCAAATCCAAGAACATAGGAAATGAAACACAACACTCATATTAAACCCGTGCATGAATTATAAGGTACATGCTTTCAGTACAACGTAAAGAATTAAGAATCGACCATCTAACTCTACTTCTTGTGGCAGGCAGATCATATTGAAGACTTCAAATGGCGTCTTCATTTTCAATTTGGGGTTGCATTTTGAAGGGTTGATTTGAGAGAGGTATATTTTGAAGGGCCACATCGCGTTTGAAGGGCATTGAAGACTTCAATCTTGAAACACTAGGCACACCTATCACCGTGGCCTACGATTTTGTCACATTATTAGGGCACCTCTACATGTGACCCCAAGTATGGCAAAGAGAATGGGGTTTCCGTGTTTAGTGGGGCTTTAGTGTGGGGGTTTTTGTCCTCGCCAATTGGTGGTGGGGGATTGTGAAGAATCAAAGGACCGTTGTCAGTCTTTATTATTAGCATGGGCGAAGGAGGGCCGTCCATGAAACATGGGTTGGGACCCGTACCCGAGCTTCCATGGTGGAGATGTGAGGTCCGGGAGAATGGTTCTCTTATTACGGGGGAATCTCCTATTAGCCGAGTAAGCCTTTGTCACTTATTATTAGTAGTAGCAAGAGGGAAAAGTGCACCCACAAATTAATATCCTTGAAGAGTTCCACGTCAGATGGGCCTTAGACAGCTAGAAGCTTCACAACCGCCGTTTTTCCGGCTCCAAAAAGTGACGAGTCAAAAAATCTCTTGTGATCGATGAGGCTCGTGAATTAGGGCACAAATTTCCGAAGCAATTTCATGGTATTTCTAGTCACAAAGCTACCGAAGTATATACTATACTATGTAGATTGGTGAAGGACGTAATGTCCTTTCTTTTTGTTACAATGATTCCATTTTTTTGTTTTGTTTTGAAAGTACACTAAATAGCTCTATTCGTGTGTGTGGAAGTAATTAGTGTGGGTCACACTAAATTTTTAGTCAAGGTGGAAATAATGTGGGTCAATATCCTAGTTTATTTCCCAACGTCTTCATGAAGATTACCGACTAACGCATTGAATATTAGTTATAGGAGAAGAGTGACATAAAATAAAGTAATCAACTATTATGATTTCCCATATTAAGAAGTGGCCCAGGCTAATTTCAATTGAAGAATCAACGTGAATTGAGAATTAATGTGGCCCACATTACTTCCCGTTTGTGAAAATCAACATGGGCTCTAGAAATCATTGTGGCCCACAGTATTAGGGCTATTTAGTGTAGTGTACTTTTGACCACTCCTTTACAAGTGAGACATGTTTAGATTACTTTGCAATCTAACACCTACCATGGGAAGACATGAAATTCAACCACACATGCTATCATGACGTCGACGCATTAGCAAAATAGGCTATCCTTTGTTTACATGCTCTTAATCTATTTCAATCCTAATGAAGACTATACTAAACCCTAAACCCTATATGAAATTCCTTTAAGTAATGTCTTTGGCAACCTATAGCATGCACACAAATGTCTGTAGGCCTCATCACCCTTGCTTGTTCTAACTTGCTAGGCTATGTTCTTCATTTTAGCATTAACCCAAACATGAAGCATTCACTCTCTTACCCCTCTCTTGGCTACCTTCTGGGTCAAGTCGTGGCTATGGCCTCACAACTCTATTTCAAGACCAATATGCCCATCTTAGGCTCTTCGTTTCCTAACTTCCATTCAGGCTATTGGCCTTTCATACCCACTGAGAACTAAATCATCTTTGAAACACTCTACTTATCATATATACCCATTTTTCTCTCACAAGTTATTGCCATCTCTCCAAACCTTTATCTTTTACTCCTTTCCTCTTCCTTAGATTAGGAGTAACATCCCTCATCACTTGCTTCTTAAACTTAATCCTTCACTCAAATGCAATGCCAAATGACTCATTCGGACTACTCCAAGCTTTGAAGGATCTTTCATCTCACTTCTCTCCTCTATGTTGATCACCTTTATCATATTCCAATGACTACGACTCCTCTGCAATTCCATCCACTCGCATTACCCCGCAAACAATGTAGCCGACAAGTTACCCACACAAATTTTGACTATGGCTCTTACAGTCTCTTATTCATTATTTTCCCATGCTGACGTACATCTTCCTCTCATACTCTTACACTCTCGCCACCTTTCATGGTTGATCTAGCAATTTGTTATACTTGGCATGGTTGATCTAGTAGTCTATTATACTTGACAAATCTTACAAGCTTCCGCTTATAAACTTGAATCAGATTACTCAAACTGTTAATGACTCACTCACTCAAAGTCATGTTTATGGCCAATGTTGTTACACAAGACCTTTCATTCACTCTACAATACAAACCAAAACCATTGAATTTGCACTCCATGTTAGTGCTCATCAAAATCATTTGTTTACTCTTAATGTCAGGGTATCCAAGAATTCCCAGAGTCCAAATCACTCAGCTCCCGTCATACTAACTTCCTATCCTCAAGCATCTCACTTGGGATTCGCCTATTGCCTACTCACCCAAACTCTATCATTGAGCTTCAATGTTCACATAAAACTCTATTGCTATACTATGTTGAGATTGTGCCTAATTCTACGTATGAAAATAGCATGTCGCTTTTGTGGCCAACCTTCTCCTCATTGAGTCGGAAGGGAGGAGACATGGGTTACATGTAATAATTGACTTGAAGTGGCAATAGCCTGCTAAATCCCACTATGGATGAGAATCTAAGTACCAATTGTTGGATGAAAGCCACACAAAAAATTGAGGGTTGGCCGCTTCGGCTGGGCTATGGCCAAAAAATGTGCCTTTCATGCAACCCAAAGGTTACTATTGTTATTTGACTTGACATTGAAATTAGCTTCAAAAGATCGTGAATTAGTCTAGTCCAAGTCATTTGAGATGAATAGGGGGGACACCTATGTTGTTGTTGTTGTGGTGGTGGGGGAGGGGGGAGGGTCAAGTTTTAATGTTGGATCATGTATGAGAAATACACTAATAGTCCTATTAGAGCATGTGTGTGGAAGTAGTAGCGTGGGCCACACTAATGTTCCTAGTCAAGATGAAATCATTGTGGGTCCAAGACCCCATGCTGTCCCGTAAGTCTTCATGAAGACTTTTGACCAACACATTAAATGTTAGCTATAGGACAAAAGTAGAACATTTTAAAATAATCAACCACAATAATTTTTCTAGCAAAACAATTAATGTGGCCCACATTAATTTTCTACTAATTTAGTATGCGTTGACAATTTGATGTGGCCCATACTAATTTTCATTATGAAAATTAGCATGGGCTCTTGAAAATTGTCATGGTCCACAATAATAGGTCTATTTAGTGTGAGGTAAACAAACCGTTTATGATAATCTCCCAAATTATGATACATAGAGTCCCTTCAAGCCATAAAGTTCCACACTTTGTAGTAGCCGCCATTTTGTAATTCGGAATGTTGGAAATAGGCAGTGACCAAGTGAGAGAGGAGTCATAGCCTGGGAGGAGTTCAATGTGATGGGAAAAGTAAGTCAACATGGCACACGATTTGGGTTCCTTGAAAAGGGTATCGATCGTTCACGTTTTTCAACCCCATTAGAGCATCCTCAGTCGGTCTAGGTAAAGCTCACTGCAAACCAAAACCTATCTTTTGACTGACCTAAAATTAGAAACTGAATTTACCATCATTAGAAGCGCACCTAAATAAACGTGAGATATTTCTCAAGAACAAAGAATTGTAAAAATTTGACGTAGGTGAAATCCCTCATTGAAAACACCACATTTTCAAAATTTAGAGGGAGTGCACCAAATCTTGCTTTAAATGGAAAGATCCTCCCACACTCCCTCCAAATTTTTGACATTTAGAGGGAGTGTGGGAGGATCTATCCATTTTTAAGCAAGATTTGGTGCACTCCCTCTAAATTTTGAGCAATTTTAAGCAAGATAGGTCTTGGTTTGCAGTGAGCTTTACCTAGACCGACTGAGGATGCTCTTACACTGTACTCAAAAATTTGTCTAGTGGTGACAAGGGAAAATAGGTTGACCTATGCTATGAATACGAATTGGGAGAGAATATTGCCTTTGTAAAATTATTGTATTTTCAATACTTCAAACTAAATTCCAGTATTCATGTTGAACGTTGTGATATCGATTTCCAAGCCTTTGAATAACCACTTTAGTCCCACTCCAATATCACACAGGTACCAAATTGCTTAAGGGCCACTTCTCACATGAGACTAAGTGCCCGTGACCATCACACTTCAAGCACTCTCATTGGTGGAAAAGGCGGAGCCGCTCCCAAGTTCGCTTCGCACTATGCTTGAGGGACCAACGGAGTATGTGAATGCAAGATGATGGATGTAAAGTCTACATGGACTCCTACATGGCATCGAATGCATCATGTTTCATGGTCACTACGACTATTTCCAAAAACCACCTCTTGGAGGTAGGCCTAACACAAATCCAGACATGGCACTCCGAACACTCACAACCGTTGATTTATTCTATTTTATCATGCGCGAGGACCCGCATGAATAGAAACTCATTGAAATAGCATTTGGTTGAGGGACCGGTCACATATGGCTTCACACTACACTTGAGGGTCCGCAACCACACTACATGATTGTGGAGGTGTGTTGGGACGGCCTTGGGACACTTTCTTTTGGGCCCTCACAACTCCATGGTCACGGCTCTTGGCTCGTGTGTGAAGCGGCCCTCAGTTATCAAAAATACGCAAAAATATGCAAAAATATGCAAAAATTTCTTACATCTGTATGCGAAAAATATTGCCTTCTCTCTCCCTCTGAGCTGCCACACAAAAAGTTACTGACTGACAATTAAGCTTAAACAAAAAAGCCCATGAAGAACAGTAGAAAAGCGAAGTCGGATGCCTGCATGCTGACCTATATATGGAACTCAAAGATCCGATGCATGTGCCATGCACAATTTGTATTTGAAACATCGAATTGCGTGGATTCGAATTTCCGACCTCGATTCCAATGCCCTCTTAAGTCAAACTGGTCACTTGGGTCAAACTATTATAGCTAGGTAGCACTAATACACGAGAGTGGTTATATATGGACGAGGAGGCTAGGAGTGTTTAAAATTTGATGTTTTTTTTGGTGTCCCATGCGATGGAAATGGATCTTTAGAGTCTGTGACGGAAAATTGCATAACATTACTTGGCATTCCACGCTCATTCTGTGGGCCCTCGGAATATATCAGTGGGATGCTTGAAAATCTGCGCATGGAGACTCAACTTTAGACTGAGTTCCCAACATCCTACTGCTAGATTTTAAGGGCCCATGTCACTGAGGAATGTGATGTGGGAGGTAGAACTGGTTGCTGCTACATTGAATATTACAATTCATTGTTACGAATTCTCGAACGAGCTGGCATGGAATAAAAAACTGGTAACAGGGAGTTTGAAAACTATTATTAACAATAATTCCGATTAACTAATTATAGTATAGTGGATTAGTTAAACAATCAAGAAACTAAACTACTATTAACAATAATAACACTATTATTAGGGATGATATCCTCGTGCCGGGGTTTGGGGGGGGGGATTATAAGTGCTTTTTGTAAGCTGTGATAAGCTATCAGTCTTTCGAAAAGCCGAGCTCTCTTATCATGAAATTTTGTGGTCTCGAGAGTTGGGAAAGGTAAGTATCATTTAATGGTGACACGACATTTAATGATGAGTGCATGGGAAATTTTAATTCGGGGATTTGCAGTTTTTAATGAGCAAGTCTGGTTGGTTGATTTATTTAGTTAGATCTAGTAGGGCAAAAATTATTTGTCTGCCCGAAATTATGAGTTATTTTATGAGCTGGTGGGTTGCTAATTGGAAAGATCCTTAGGGTTTGGCCATGTGTGATTGATGGGCCCCGTGTCACATGTCTGTGAGACTTTGTGAAAGTTGAAGGCCTCTTTGTAAAGCGCTTCAGTCACAACGCTGGCTTTCTTTAACCAATGTTAACGAGTGCTATGGAGAAGTGTTAGCTTATGTATTATGTTGTCAACTTTCACTTGTTAGGTGATTTAACTAGGCACATAACTAACACTACAATATTTATGGTAAGCATTGTGCTAATTTTGATGCATTATAGTGTTTTCCACACTATACAACTTCTATACAATAGATAGGCTTTGGGTTCAAGCAAGTGTTGGCCTTCAAATAATGCAAGACATGTCCCACATTGATTTATGCAAGTGATGGCCTATTTATATCTATCTATCTATATATTCTAAGACTATTTTTTTTGTTGCAAGAGTTGGCCTTGGGGTTTTGCAAGTGGCCCAAATATCAATTTATGTGTGTTGGCTTTCATATTTATTGCAAGTGCTAGCCCACATTTTTTAAGATTCAAGTATGGGTTATAAATTATGCAAGTGATGATTTGAAATTTTCTTGTTGGGCCTCAAATCACCATGCCGGGCCTCAAATTTTCATGCTAGTCCTCAAGATTATCTTGTTGGGCCTCAAAATTTCTTGCTAACCCTCAAATCATCTATGTTGGCCCTCAATTGTCATGCTAGGCCTCAAATTGTCATATAGGGCCTTGAGATTTTTTGCTAGACCTCAAATTATCTATGTTGGGCCTCAAAATTTCTTGGTGGGCCTCAAATCATACTGACAGCAATAGCATCCTCACACAAGCTTCAAACCTGCAATCACACTCACACTTGAATCGAACAAGCGGCAATCATGTCCAATTATGCATACCACTTCAAAACCTAAATGACGAGGATCCTTGGAGGTTTAGTGCAGATTGGTGCAGATCATGTTCGTTGCAAACCCTTGGAGCGATTTGGAGGAGAGTGGTGCACATCATTGGACGTTAAGGTAGCTCATGTGAAGGGATAATAAAGAGAGAAAAAATGTCCATGAAGAGAAAAAGAAGGATTGCAGAGGGTAGAGAATGTGATAGCTCTAAACTTGAGCACTTTGCATCCAGGGTGAACCCAAGCCTACACCATGCCAATTTGGTGTGGGATGGACATGGCTAAAAGAATGCCGCATTAGGAATTTGGTGGCGATGGGACCATTCCCAAAACTGTCATGCGCCGCAACCATGGCTTCGACAATTGGGGCATGGTTGTTGAGAGAATCCTCAATAGTGAGTAGATGAAGGACCTCCTTTGGATTCTTCAATCCGAGTCCCGGAAACGACCTAGGAATCGTCCATGCGATCCTTCGTACATTGGCTAAAGTCATACCCATAACACCATAGCTCCGCGTCTCTCCAACCACTCACATTGTGATCTAGGGCATCATCGCCTTCATCCTCCAATTTGAGATCCTCGTAGTTAAGGTATGGAGTGTAAGTGTGGGAATCGCCAGTGGTTGGAATTGTACTGAAGGTAGGAGAATGAGGTGGAGGGATGGTAAAATAAGGGGATGAGGATGAGAGAGGAAGGGCAAAGGGAATGCCCACCTACAAGGATGGATGCAGGCACCTCTGCCACAACTCATTGGGCTTCCTCTGCCACTAGCTTCCACTGCAACTTCGCCAAGTCATGCTGCAAAGTACCAAGGCATGGCTCTTAGGGGATAATGGGCGAAGGTTGGGAATCTACAACCCCTATTTGCCCTTTCGAATGAACTACAACGAGATTAGATTTGGGGCTAGGACCAACCTTCCTCTTCCCCATTGGCTTGAAGATTGTTGTAAACCCGAGGTACATGCGGAGGAGGAACCAATAATGTTTGAAAACAAAAGTTTTCTCGACTTTTTGCTTGTACAAGTCCTTTGCATCACAAATTAGACCACCCCTTGACTTCCCCAATTCGTTGAGCTCCTTGATCAATTCGTAGCACCTTGTAAGTTTGCAATTGCGGCCTTGATGTCACCCACTTGATCTCAAGCAATCTCGCATGCCTCTTTGTGCCTCCCTTTGGATTGTGTTTGGTATAGTCGTGGGCCACATTTGTCTAAAATGTTGAGTTTTTTGGGGGTCCGATCCCCCTCTTCACATCCATGGAGATGTGTATGAAGGAATGACAACATTGCTCCTCTTCCTCCATGCAATTTTTTTTTTGCCTTTGCGAAGTTTCGCACCCATGATGACGCAAGCCTCTAGAATACCCGACATGATCAAAGATAGTAAGAGAGGTGGGCAACAATAGTAGTAAGGGCATGCTACATGAGGCAAAAGTGGCGGTTTGAGACCTACTCTTTACCTGCCCCACTCACACTTATGGCAAAGGTGGGTGTTGGTGGGTGCCACTAAGTGCTTGTCCCACCCCTACAAATCCAGGTGACCATTGCATGCCAGTAAGTAAGCTTTGGTGTGGACGCTCTAATACTTTAGTTGCAAAGGGTTTCCATGGTACACCCTAAACTCTGTAATATCAACTCCCAGAATGTCACACACTCTTTAATATCCCAAAACCCTAGGGAACGGATATTCGTAGTTCAAATCTCACTCCTTATTGTCACATTTCTCTCCCTTATATCATGAAATTTGTCATCAATGCAAACCACCAAAGAAGTCAACCCACGACCTCGCATTGTGCCATGTGTCAACATGTGGAGTGTCACCTTCTTCTTCTTCTTATTCTTCTTCTTATGCCACTTGTTAAACATTGGTGCATGTGTCCATCACATCGCCCAGGAAGGCCAAGTGGAGTGGACCACATTAGCATAGGTGACATGACAACGAATTCAAATTATCCTCACATCTCCTTTGTGTCATTCCATAATGTCACATGCTACACTAATTCTATAGTATCACGCATTCATGTTAACACTAAAAAACTCCAAAATATCACGTGCACTTTGGTTGCCACATGTGTGTGATACTACGGAGTTTAGAGTGTACCTACAATGAAGTGACGGCGAGAAGCCACCACTAGTTTCTAATGAACCGGTTGAGTTTAAAAAATAACCAGTTGAAGTTCAAGACTTGAGGAGCAGGCCATAAATTTGACACCCTAGCCAAATTTTCAGGGGACACCCTGTCCCAAATTTTGGGTGTCCCAAGGACACCTTGCTCCAATTTTTGGGTGTCCTCATAAATTTCTCTTAAATTTTTTTTTTGTCAAAATAGGTACAATTTTGAAAAATATATAATATCATTTCAAATTTTCAATTAAAAATCAAAAAAATCACTACATATCATAACTTGCAATGCAAATCAAACCTACAAGCGGCGGCCTTTCATAGCACACCACTTTACCCATACTTGTTCAAAGTCAATGGCCTCTATGGGGATTTTTGCCATTGCAACTCTCATTTGTGCTTCCAAAGTCTCTAATACCAAACTACACCGTAAAGTAGATTTAATATGATTTTGAGTAGAAAATCCTCTCTCACAAGAAGCTGTACTAGCAGGAATTACAATAACAGCTTGCCACAACTTTGTCATATGAGGATATCTTCCAACATAGTCCAAATTGGAAGAATAAACCATCCAAGCTTGGTGCATTTTAAGGCCACCACATGAAATATGAAGTCAGAATATCAACAGATATGTAGAAGCATGTGATTCAAAGGGAATTGCTCAAAACAGTTTTGGTTGAAAAGCAAGAAAAACTCACATTGGTTGGAAGCAAGAAAAAACTCATATTGAGTGGAGGATGTGGAGGCACCACGGTGATAGAAACATTTGCCTCACCATGTTCCTAGTTAGTCTCGCTCTCCATTCACTGTCCTAGCTCCCGGTTACAAAGGAAATTGCAAGAGCAAAGTTGAACTTAAGTATGTGAGTGAGTGTAGGAAGTTCTCCTACTGTTATGGGTTATGTTTTCCGGATACTTGAGCTGCACTTTTTAGTACTCAAGTAATACATGTCATTTCAATTTCTAGTGTGTCAATTGACGTGTGATTTTTTTCTTCACAAGTCACAGTATGTGTCAATTTCTAGAATGTGCGTGTCAATTGACGTGCATTTTTTTTTTGTGCAAGTTTTTGCGTGTCAAAAAAGAAAAACTTGCAAAAACTTTGTCAAACATATACGCTGATAGGCCCTACAAGTACAGGGGACACCCTGAATTTTTTTTGGGTGTAAAAAGGACACCCTTGTAGGATTTTTGGGTGTCCTCGGGGACACCTTGTTTGAGATTTGGGTGTCCTAGGACACTCTAGGAAGCAAAATACACCCCCCAGGGTGTCAATTTTATGCCCTGTTGAGAAGATTTATCAATAAGAATATACCAAAAGATCACAACATGTAACTCGGTTGGCTGGGGTGAAACAACCCGTACACTGGTTCCTAGCCTTGAAGGCAAGGGTTTAAGCTTGGAAACACTTGGATTTTAACCAATTATGCCCAAAAATCACCCTGGACACTACTGTACTGCTACATATATATAAAAATATACTAGTACTACATACTAAGCTTCATAACACTGTAGGAACTCATCAGGTGGCCTAGTAGTACATTATAAGACTGTAGGTAGGAAAAATTATATAATACATTCCAAATGATTAATTGCATGTGCATGCTTGGGGCTAGTTGTGACACGTGGCATACAATGGTTCGCTGGGTCCACAGAGTCGTTAGGGATTCTTTGGCCTTTTGAGTCTTCAGCCAGCAAGGTAACATTATTCAATTTAGTGTGGTTTATTCTTATTCTTATTCTTATTCTTATTAAATTTATAATTCCAAATAGCCACGTGGCAGCATCTCATGCAGTCTGCTGAAGCTTCTCATGTGCAGCAATCGGTTTGCAGCTCTGTACTGCCCGACGCAATTCCCTTTTGGCTTCCTGGACTTTAACATTTTTATTTTACTTTATTTATTTATTTATTCTTCAATTTCATTTCATTGGCCACAGATGTGTGGTCAACTATGCATTGTAAGGTATATATAAAATATGTATTGTGGGTGGTTAACATTCGGTTAGGTATTTTTTGGGTCCTTGTCATCTAGGATTGTGTCATATTTTACGTATAGAAGCAACATGTGTTGCATCAACAATGAATCTATGATGAAACATCAATAAAAAATCATACTTCCCTTGATTTGGTTATAGTTTATCAGAATTGCACGTGTGTCGATTTTTTGAATGGACATGTACACTAGTCCCCTCGACTGTGTCGCTTGTGGAGTGTATATATAGTAGTTAATATACAATTGTGGATGCAGTTCATTCTCTTCTAACCACATGTTTTATGGTGCCTACAATCAGATTCATAGTTGTCCACACACCGGTCAAATGTAGGTGTTTGATTAGAAAAACGTGTTTGAATTGGATCTGCTGACCTTAGATCTTTGCGTGATTCATATACATGCACACGGTAGTTATTGAGGTTGAAAAATAAATTAGGAGTCACGTACAACTTTAGGATAGCTTTTTAGGGTTTACATGACCCTAGAATTGCCATCAGAGAGCTCGAATCAACTCGTTGTTTGTCCCCCATCCCAAGTGTGTATGAATGTTAAAAGAAGAGGAAGAAACCCCGACCCTTGCACATTGGCTGCAATTGATCTCTATAGTTGTCACCACGTGTTGGTGTGCTACATATAGGGCAGGGCCTTGAGGAGAAGGCATTCCTGGAATTGGGGGTCTGTTGCCGAGGGCAGTAACCCAAGGTGTAGGCCCGCAACTCCGAGAATGTCCAAACCGATAGGGCCTACCATGTGTAAAGAAATGGGTTAATGACAAAATAACTACATTGCTATTTGTGGTGGACATGGAATATTTTATAGCATGTAATGCCCTGTCACCTATAGGCGGGACATTTTGCTATATAAGGGACATATATTAACAAAGGGGAATCAAATCCCCTTCTTTACATGGAGTGTGTGGCCTTATCATTGGCTCACACCCACTAGACGGTTGCAAAACCTATGAATTGCCTATGAATATGGATGCAGAATGTGTTGCTTGTAGAGGACATAAATTTGTACTATGATTGGGAACCAATGGCAAGGTCACATGTTGCATAAAGAAGGGCGTTGATGCACTAGGTATGCTCGCAATGCTTCGGAATTGACACCAATTAATGCAAGAGAGGCAATTTAGGGTAATGTGGTCATGGATATCAAATACTTTTGTTCTAGAGTGTGGTCTTTGAATACACATGTTGCTAAGCCCAAGGGGTGGCAACCATGTCTTGCACATGCAAGGGTCAATGTCTTTAGCACTTGGTTTAAATTTGCTCAATTATTCAATGAAAATTTTATTTTGGGATAAGTCTTGCCTTGTAAGTACTTCAAAACTATAAAATCCCAAGTCTTTGTAAGTACATGCAATGATTATTTTAATTTTTAATTTTTTAATTTGATTTTATGATTTTATGACTTTTTGTTATTTTTTGTTGTTGGTAAAACTTGTCTAGAAGTGAAAGTAAATACATAAGGGCCTGGACATGACCTGTGCTTTGGAAATATTGTTCAAAATTAGTTCTAGAACAACAACTTGAAAATGGAAATAATTTTGATCTTTGCATAAAATGGTGTCAGTGAAATGACTGAAGTGAAGTTGATTTTAAAGTCCAGGAAGTCAAAGGCTCATGGGACTAAAAGTACATTAGGATGATGTCCACTGCCTAAATTTGTGGAGTGGCGGAGTGCGGTAGCCTTCGTGAGATAGAGGCTAAGGGTTGTTTACATCATGGATCATGAAATCTTCTCAAGGCCCTCTAAAATCTATGATTGGCTATTGAACTCATCCCCAGACCACTTCGGTGTACACCAAGGACAAAATGTCAGAGTCACCATGAAGTTGGAGGTCCCCAAAAGACATATTTTAAGGCCTACATTATCCACTGACATGGTCCAACAGGTCTTGTGGTGGGAGAGGCAAAAGAGGTGCTCTAGTAGAAAAAGGCATGGGCCCATGGCAAAGAAATGTTGTTATAATCAAATTTTTATGAAGTTTTTTCTGGGGAAGAGAAGATGAAGACAAGCGAAGACAAAAGAATGGTCTACCTTGATTTTTCTTTACTTTTAAAATTGTCATTTTTTGGCATATATTGAAAAATTCAGCACAATTACTTTTTGGTGCATGGTCAAGACCACTTAGTCCACATTCGGTTTACACCTAGTGAGGGGCCCAAAGGCTTCACAAATTGATTTTTTAAGAATCAGACCATAAAAGTTGGACCATCAAGTCGGACCATGGGAAAATGCCATCTTCCATAGTTTGACTTGATGGTCCATGGTGTAAACCAACCCTAATATCGACTTGATGGTCCAATTGAAAGAAAGATTTGAGACTCCTTATTACTGCATTCTTAATAAGTGATTGAAACTTAACTTCGATGGGAGTTGTATAAGGCCGGGACAGTCCAACACAAAATGTGCCTCATTTTCAACTATATTATAAGAGCAAATATGGCATAATTAACGGATTCCCTCTTTCCAAGCATTTTGCTCCTCTTTGTGAAACACCAAATCACAAGTTCATCAGCAGCTTGAGAAGTGAGTCACAAACATTAATTCCGAAGGGCAAAGTGTGAAAGTGATGATGACAACAATAAAAAAACGAGCCCACCCACCACAAGGATAGGTAATAAACCCCACCTCTAATACAAAAGAGATCCTTGAACAGGGTAGGGCCAAAGGGCTCTACTTCATGTCAACGGAAAATAACCCATAATCATTTATTTATTTATGTATTTTTCTCTTGACAACGACAAGAGGTACGAGATACAAAAGGTATGAGATACAAAAGGCATACAAATCAAACTAGACTTGGCAAGATCGAAAGCCACATTCATGTTTCAATGCACAACTCACGTTGTTTACAATATATTTACAAGCCGCGAATTAGGGGGAGTTTCGGATGTCATATAGTACAAAACAAGGTGCCACCAAAATCGGCCGGAATTGCGGATCCCTTCCACTCTTCTTGAGGATGTAAGTGCTTGTTTACGGCATACCTATGCAATTGAAAATCCCATACGTTTTGCTTCCCGAAAAACTCATACAATACGAGAATAAAAATTTGCTTGTGTTGGGTTGTTGTACGGTAGTGTGATGCGATGCGAGATTAGAAGGCCAGTCCGGTGAAGAGTCCGACCCCTCGGTTGATCCATTTGGCTTGCGGTTGGTCGGAGGGCAATTCCATGTACATCACGAAGTTGGTGGAGTGCCCCGTGGTTGAAAGGGTACCTGTTTGTGGGGCCACATGGAAGAGGGTTAAGAGAACTCAATGTCTTAGGGAAAAAGGGGAACTAAGGTCCAGTCTATAACTACAACATGCTGAATTGTATGGTAGGATTCTTCAATAGAATATGCAGAGATGACTATGATGATATTAGATGTTTATTTATTATACTATGTTTGGTCATCAACTGGTTATATGCATTAGATTTCGATACTAGTGTGCTCGTTTCTTTTTCCATCAAAATCCAATGTCATGACATTCATGCAATCATTGAGAACGCACATATTCCCCCATGTAATTCAGTCGATTTAAAGTGTATTGACTTGCTTGCCCATAATCGAGAATTTGAAAATATGTCCATTTTATCTTAGATATGAGTTATTGATGTTGGTTTTGGTTTGCTTGTTACCTCCAATAGAAATGTACTATATTCATCAAGGTACAACAATTCTAAACACATACCTATATTCAACTCAACCTAAATTTGTCCCACTGTAAGTAAATAGTCCAAGGGTTGTTGGTATTGAGGGTGTTGACTAATGAGGTTGGATATTGATTGGACATGTCAATGGCTACTTGGAGTCAACAAAGGCTAATAAGAGAATGTCATTAGATAGGTTTAGTAATGCATGTCGCATGAAATGGTATGACCATAGTGATAAAAAATACCATGTGACACTAAATACGATACATACATACATACATACATACATATAATGTGGTGTAAAAGTGAAAGGGGGGGGGGTCTTGGCATTTTCTAGCAAATGAGAGATTGTAGATATATCAATGGTCACGGGCCTTCATAGGAGCTTGATGTTTAACTTACGATGATGCGATTTTTTTCAACATTTCATTATTCTTACATGATAGTTTAGACGTTGGGAATTCATTGCAATGCTCGAGCCTTTTGACGACATTTGCAAAGTTTGGAATTGAGAGTTTATTTTTTTTACCTGCTCGAACAAGGGTCTTGTAGACGGGGCAATTGTAGAATCCGGAGGTCGGTTGCACTCGGAATTGCTTAGGGTCAAGCCACATTATGGGCAAGTCCGTGTACAATTCCTTTGGCCGCGACTCGTCGAGCACGTGGGTGGTGTAGTCCCACCTCGCGCCTTCGAGATATAAGCCGCGGATGTAGCACCCGTCTTCGGGTGGGCTTTTGATGATGTCCATTGTTAGGTGGTCGACTTGAACAAAGTCGAAGGCTACCGTATCAATAGGCATTTTTTTTTTCCGCGCAAAATTTTGGAGGGTGCCCGTAAGGAAAGCCTGCACATGGCATCCCTTCTAGAATCACATTGATATTCATAGAGTCTTAAAGTTGTCATACATCTCAAAATGCATGTACATAGTATGTTGTGACCAACATTTATGGCTGGTTTGGACTACGGTGGAGAAATGTACTGGTTAGTCAAGAATTTCAGCCCAAGACAAGGTTATTTGAGGTGATGGTTGGTATGGCGGACAAGATGGAAGAAACATGGCAAAAACAAAAAAAAAAACAAAAAAAATCTCAAGTTGGAGTTCTTTGGAGGTCAAGTTTCTTGATGGAGGGTTTGAGGTTGTCCAAGAAACCTGACCTCCAGAGAATTCCCCTATCAAAAAAATGTTGCCATGTTGGCCAACCATGTCATTTTTTCATCCATATTTGAAGATCTCCACCGGAGAAGTCTTGGCCATAGCGTAAACCTTAGCCAGTGAAGAAACTATTGCGTAGCTAACCATATTGCTCCGTTCTGCTTAAATTCTTGACCGGTGCACTTCTTCACCGTAGTGTAGACTAGCCCTTAGTGTAGAGTATATGTTGATGATACATGAGAGCTATTTGTAAAGTAAAGCAAATGAAACCATGGGTGTAGTCCTGAACCTTGAGTTTATGAGAATTAACATAAAGTCACCCGTCTTTTCTTAATGCTTAAAATGCCATCCACAATGGTGGGTTCTTAACAACCGACTTTCTAGCTTGTATATTAGGATGGGTGGGCCCTGCTATCCTTGCATAGGCTGATATGAAATTTAAGATAGCACGTCCAATGTGCATACCCTAATTTAGATCCTAAAATTCTCTAAATTTTTTTGAGGTGGAAAGATGAGGTCCCAAAAGTTTCACCCAACTTTCAAAATAAGCTTCAATACATGACAAACTAATGAGCTCTTTCATAGACAATTTTCTCAACGAAGTATATGATATATGGATTTAGAGGTTTGTAATGTAATTGTGGAACGTAATCCGAATAATCAGTACGATGAATAGGAGTCATCCTTCCTTTAATTCAACTCAAGTTTTGGTCGGGACTTGGTGGTTTTGCATACAACGCTTTACCATGTGTTGGGGCGAATTTCCAGTGCATGCTTGGAACATGTGTGGAGGTTTGAACGAAGATACACCTTCTACGTATCAGTTCATCGAGGGGCCAATCTCATTTTGACATGCCATTTGGATTAAACACGAGTTTGGTCCCCGAATAAACCGATACAGAAGATTCTTCGCTCAAAACCTTCACAACAATTCCAAGTGTACACCCGAAAACAAACCGACACATGAAATGTATTCTATGCAAAATAACCAACTCCCGACCAAAACTCCGGTTGAATAAAAATGGATCGTGCCAATGACACCATGTTGAAAATATTCCGTGGAATACTGTCAGTCCCACAGAACACTGTTATGGATCTGAATAATGTTATGACCATTGATTGTTTTCAATTTCAGTTGTCCATTACCTGGGGGAAGAAAAACCCCGAAATCCAATACACAGCAGGGGCTCCCGTGTCGATCCATGCCTGGATGAATTTGCACCTTTCAAGCAAATCTTGCACCCATGACGACAAAGGCTTGAGCGAGGGATAGGCCTTGCCTTGCCACATCTCGGGCACCTGCATTCACCACCACATTACCGCCGATTGGCTTCATGCTTGGGCTTGTTAAAAAAAACATAAAAAATTTGTTCTTTAAAACTTGCCTTATGGGAGTCTTGCATTGCTTGAAACTCACTTGAATCTCACGTGGAAAGCATAGTTCGGCATCTAAAATGATGATCCTAGATCTCGAAAGCAAGACATCTTCCAATTAAAACAAAATAAAAATGACATTGGTGCTTGTGTTTGCACCAACGTCATCTTTCCATAGTTATTCTCCCGGGGTGGCAACTAGTGCAAATACTTTGTAACATATCATCCATCCATATTATCCTTGTACATTCATACCAAAGAACCATTTTACAGAACTTAGAATGGAGTGATGTAGTGCACATTGAGACTGTCCATAATATGTAATAGTTTTTTGATTTAAACATGTCTATGTGTTATAATATATGATTAATTTGAAAATATAATGTGGACTTTCTCTTGGACATGGGTGCCAGTCCATAAACTAGTCTTCATGATACCTAATTATGATTTATATAATCTACAAAAACTAAAGATAGTATAGATTATTTTGGCTTGTAAGCCGTAACGTTAACTCTCTTCCCGACTTCTCTTCTGAAACTCTTCAACTTCTCTTCAATAGTTGAAAGTTGTAGATTATTTGAAACATAATCTAGATTATATATACGATTAGGTGTACATAATCTAAGCCTTTTTGAAATTTTTGGACAAGCCCCCTGTAATTATTTGTTTGAGTTGCCACCCCGGGAGTATACTCGGACCTGTACACTCAAATACCACGAGCTCTTGAATCAACTACATAATCAACTCAACTATGATGCTAAGTTTTTGCTGAGTTTTTGCCCTTAGTTTTTCGGGATAGGATGCATGCGACTTGTCATGACAAGTGGAGTTTGCAAAGATCAAATATTTGTGTATGTCGTCAAGTCTTGAAGTTCCTCCATGGAAACTTACGAGTCGATCGCACATGTTTGGATTTTTGTTTTTTTAATAATTGTTTTAGATGAACGAGTAGAGGGGGTGAACAATAAGGGGGGGGGGGTTAGTGAGACTAGAAGATTGCAAGAGACAACAACCCAAGGAAATGGTGGACGGAGAGGGTATGGGGTCCCCTTGACAACACTTTTATCATGTTCATTATGTATGTGGATCTATACTTTACATTCAACAATGTCACCCTCAACCTATCATTGCGATTTCGCCGATTAAGCAACCTAACCCTCTTTCTCTTGCTCTTGCTCTTGCTTGAATACATCATATGCCGGGGAGTCCACTACATATATAAGGCCTTCACATAAAGTCTATATGCACTAGTTGAAAACTATGCCAAAAATTGACTGTGGTCGTTTTGACCAGCTTGATTTGCAGTTGCTAAACGTATGCATATTTTTTTTTTTTTGGATTAAAGAATGAAATTTTAGGAATTTGAGGGCGTGTAATACACCGCTGGAAAGGTCTTGAAAATACCTTTCCAACGATATATTACATATTACAGAAATTTTAAAAATTGCAGTCGCAAAACAGAAAAGAAAAACTTGTAACCGTTTTAGCAACTGCAGATCGGGCTGGTCAAAAGAACCGTAGCCGCCGATTTTGGTTGTGGTCATTTCGGGCTCAGTTTTCTATTAGTGATGCATGGGAATATTCTAAGCATAAAAAATATTTGTTTAAAAAGTTATGTTACTCAGAACCTGCTTCATTACAATGAACGGGGATAACCGACCACTAGTTACAGATGAACCGGTTGAGTTTGAAAATTAACCGGTTGAAGTTCAAGACTTCAGGAAAATTGCTGATCATTTTAGAGGAATTTAGAGACTATGCCTCAAATTATGAAAGACGAACCGAAAGATCACAACATGTAGCCGATGGGACTTTGAAAACACTAGAATCCTGACTGATCATGCCCAAAAATCTCCCCGAACACTGCTTCGTTACATCATTGGAACCCTTTATTAGAAATTCTATTGTTGTGATGTTTTTAAGATTTAAAAGTTGAAATTTCTTATCTCGAACGAATTTTAGGGACCTGAAACCGATGGCGGACGAGTTGCAGCGGCGTTGGGGAATCGGACCTGGTTGTTGAAGACGCTAACGCAAAGCATTTCGAGGTCGTTGGACATGACGACGAGGCCTTTGAGCGCTTTCAACGATTCGCGGAGGGAGATCTTCATGATGTTGAGCAGCCCGTTGTAGCGAATGCACTCTTGTGTCAAGACGGTGTTCATGCTCTCATCGTACATGGTGGGATACGCTTTCAACACCATATCCACGTCGAAGAGCGGCGGTGCCACCGTTTGAATCTCCGTGCACGTTTTCTCAATCAACTCCTCCCGCGTCATCCCGCCTCCTTTCGCCTGCTCCCTCGGCTGAAGCGACAGCACGGTTCCGAAGAGGTCGTACGATTCATTCTGCAAATCCCCGCCCGCCATTGAACTTACATTTTGAAATGCGCGCAGCATTTTAGCAGTGCACCGTTGACGTTGTCGAACCCACGGTTTCAATATATAGAGAGGGGCAGTAGCATGTGGATGGAGAGGCACTTTCCTTCGCGCTTCTTGCTTGCGTCAAGAAGCTTGCGTGTTTACAAATCTCTAATCTTTGTCGACACCTAACATGTTTCTCAAGTGCAAAGGAAGAAAGAAAGTTGGACGACTTCGATGTTGCCACCAGTGTGAAGTTATGCTGTTGCTTCATTTTTTATGCAACATTTTAGGACAACGTTACATTGTTTCCAACAAGCTTGCCCAATCGTTTTAGCAAGGATGGGGGGCAGTAGCGTGCGGGTGAAGTGACTCTTGATTTATTCGTGGAGTGTTTTATATTTGGTCTATCAATCTGTTCATCTCTGTCTAGAATGATACCACGGATGTTTGCCAACACCTACATGTTTCCCCAAGTGATTACCAAATCTTGTGCATTGCCTCAATTACAAGGTGAGACTTTTCTCGGAAATCATAATGGGGACAACTATTTTAGGTTGTTGATTGTGACAACACTTCCTTGGCCAAATCGTCGTCATATTTAGTCGTAGGACAAGGTTTTGTAGATAATTCCGATGCAACGTCATGGTAACGTCGCATAGTGTACAATGACTTTGCCGAGTTGTTCATGGCAAGGGTGCAATAGCTTGCACTAGTAGCGACTCTTCATTTATGCCTGCTTCTTCAGGGAGCCGGCATACCTCAGATGTTTGCCAACAACAGCACGTTTCTCTAAGTAATCATGAATTCTTGAGTACTGCCTCCATTACAACCTGAAGGTTTTCTAATGGTCGTAACGGGGGCAACTACTCTAGATTTGTACATTGTTCTTCTCCTACTAAGCTCCTTGAGCCCCTCGTTTCGACATAATTTTTGAGTCACCAGTAGATCTGGTGACCCGACTATGAACGGGTGGACCATGACAAGTGACACGAACATGGCTTCGTAGAATGAAAAATCAATCATTCAAGCGTCGGAATTGTGCGGAACTTGCCTTCTTGGCGATTTTGTACGTTGTTGCTAATGCTTTGAATGTGTCAGCTCCATCCAAATTTTAAAAAAAGGAAGACAAAAATATCTTGTTGACCTCATTCGCTACACAGCAATCGAAATCGACGATCAATCGAGTGTTGAGAGAGAACCTGGTCACAAGTGATATCGGCATTTTCATGGAGGCCGAAAATCTCAGGCCGCGGGGCCAAAGGGAGCTCCCTGATGTATGCCAAATATCCACTCACATTACTTGCTTCCGGGACTCTAAAGATGCCGGAGTCGCTAAATTTGTAACCTGTCGTTTCGCATACCTGCCAATGACATAACATTACTCAACATCACAACCTCGTTAGTTTTGGAAAACCAAAATGCCTCTCAAATCAGCCATGGGGTCTGGAATGATTCCATTCCTGCTGGCATGGTTCCAACGAGTCAAAATTATGAAATGTGTCGATCTTAGCAGCGGAGAAAATCCTGCCAACTTTGAAGCCGAATTTGGTTAGTATTGGGTGCACCGGTGAGGTGATTTGTGCAAGCGACTTCTCTCACCTTCAGTGAAAGTTGATCCCCCCTTTCGCCACCGACCTTGCTGATTCCCTTCTAAGAATCCAGTTTAAGTGGTGGCTTGGTTTATTTTTGGTTTTTATGGGTTCACTTTGATTCTGCCCCTCAAATGTGCAGAGACTATTATTCTTGAATCAAACCATTGTGATGCTTAGATTGTTTGACTTCAATCTAAATCTGTGATGCCCTACTTGATCTAACTCAACCGAATAGTGTTCTGGAAAGAAAATTGAATTGCAAAGTGGATAATTTGCCGACCTGTGCTTCAAACTTTTTAGGACTGGGTGGCCTTTTAGCAACAAAAACATGACAATGCCATCATAACATACTTGGCGATATCCGCAATGGTTATCCCATATGGATCCATTTTGCACTTCGCCTTGAGATCGATCTATAATTGAATGTGTGTCGGCTTCACGTTGTACGATGGGTAGCAATGGGGTGGAGGGTTAATCAGAGCTTGCCACTGGTGTGTTCTTGTCATTCATTCATGGAAATAAGGTCTTGATATTCTTAAGATTGATTCTTTGGGAAAAAGATAGAAATCCTCATAAATCTCAAGAATGTCATGATGAGTTGTTTGGTGAAATATTTGCCTATGTATGTCAAAGATTAAGGTACAAATGGAAGCGCACCTCTGGTCGAATGAACGTCAAGAGTAGTGTATTCATACACCTTCGGTCTTTATCATCTGTGACTCGACCGCCATAGTTGATCTCTCCACATAAAAACCTGATGACCTGTGAAGTCGGATGGAGGAGATCAAGACGTAAGGATGCGTCTCAAACATTCATTTCACAAGAAGCTCAAGCTCGGGCTTTGGATGCGACGAATAGGTGATATGAATATTGACAATGACTAAGTTTTCGTTCAAATAGTATAGCTTTTGTGGATTAAGTACCTAGGTCCTAGGCAATATTGTGATTCATTTTAAGATCTTCTAAATGATGAAAACCATCGAGCACGTCGGAGGTTCTTTGATTATGGTTGTCTTCATCTCCTAGACATCGGGAGCACACTTTGTGACAATGATTTACAAATCAAAGTCCTTGTAAGGGATGTTCACCTTGTATGGAATGTGTTCATACTCGTTCAAAAACATGCGGACTTGAACTTGACACACACTTAAGTCACCGTCCGTAAAGTCGTAGCGGATATTCCAACCTAAAGGTCCAAATTTACGCCGCTCCTGAATTACAGCATGGAAGAGACAAGTAGCAAACACAAGCCGTTTCCAATCTTCGGGCTTGTTACAATCGTTCAAGACTTTATCTGTAAATCGTAGATACGCTCGAACTAGATTCGCACGGAGTCCTTTAGGTGGTTCTAGTGTCATCTTTACTCCATTTTGTAGAATAGATACCGGGAAGTCTGGGCTAGGCATGCTTGTAAGCCAAAGTCGAAAATCTTTGTGTACCTATCACGGAATTAAACGCCACTATCATGATGTTGCTCTTTATTCTAAAATGTTGGCATTTGATTTATTTCAATGTTAGTCACGTATTTCATGTGAATTGATTTAAGTGATTTGGTGTTGCTTTTAAAAGTTGCCAAAGAAAGTGAAACCAACACCATTAGAGCATGAATTACCAAGCATGTGGTCTTTGAAATTCTAATCATTTAACCAAAACTCAACTAAAAAGTTCCCTTCTTGAGGCATCCCATAAGGTTACGATACATGCTCATTTCGGTCCAATTGGGACCCTTCAAGACCAAGCTAGGCCAAAATCATGGTGAACGACTGCCCAAGACAAAATCCTTAAACTTGTAGCACTTATAAGAAAAAGAAGGGAATGGATGTATTCATTTTATGTGCACTTTACTGATTGTCAACTAAGCCGACCCAAGGATAAGACTTCATTTTTTGTGTTGCCTAAAATCAAGGCTCACTAGTGGTGTGAGAAGAGGTTTTGAGCTTTCAAGCATTTTGGGATGATGTTCAGAGTAGAAGTGGATGCCAAATGCAACCATTCCAAATCATGTCTTGTTCAAGATACAATCTAACTAAACTTGAAGGTTGGCAATTGTGAGAGTTACCTTCTCCGGATCAATGTTGTCTACTATACGATCGAGTGCCGGCATCCAAGATTGAGATAAGTGGCAATTTTGCAAGCACACCCACATCCCACGCTCCATACCTTGTGTCAAAAGTTTCTCGGCTTTTGGTCCTTGTCCTTGCCCCAATGACACCTGCAATATTTGGCCATGTTTAATGAAACGTGCCCCGAATTTCAACTTTCCAATTGCAATGTCATGAAGTGGTTGTAGAAAGACCTGAATTCCTACGAACATTCGGTAAGGAACCTGGAAACATTTGCCCATCAGGTTGACACCTATGTATGGAAGAAACATGTTTGTAGCAACATATAAAACACAGAAAGCTTGAAAAAATACTTCAAAAGGTGACTTGTTTCTACTCTCAAATAGAATTCATAAGAGACTTGAACTAATTTGCATGATACTCAATAGATGGAATGTACCACTTGACTTGAGATAGTTAGGCAAAGTCTTCGATATCGGATGTTTACTTGATAGAATATGTCTTTCTTTCAACGGTTTCAAGTAGATAAGCCTAATTCGAATGAAATGGCCAAGAAATGAAACAGGTGTCAAGATTCTAAACAAGTTCATTTTGATGAAATTTGATTGTCATATGGTGCTTTGATGGTATGGCGACCTTCACATATTGCAAAGGTTAAGGAACAACCTTTTCAAACTTCTTTGAAAATCGGTAGTCGTCGGCTAACTTTAATAGATCAGCCATAGGATCCGCTCCGGAAGATAAGACAAAAATAAGGGGAGAAGAGGGGCCTCCATCTTTGTAACAAGCGTTCAGATCAAATGCTGGGGGTTCAGTGAATTGTTGTCCCAATTCCTTAGAAACGAAGTCCTGAGAGAAAAAATTGTGTCATGAGCATTTTTAGAACCATTATGCAGGACGGTGAAATGTCACAATATTCATGAGCCTCAGTTTGTATACATACTATCATATATTTTACTAGATCAAACAAAATTCACCATAGAGTTTGGTGTAATATCTGACACTCCAATTCACATGGCCCATTTTGCTTGTGCACACAAACATTTCCCCCCTAAAACCAAAACCTTTATACTGCGACACCTCGCACATTTCGATTACCGCAGGAAATTCAATCCCCTCAAATTAAGTTGCGTAGTACAATCAATGTTGAAGTTTTCACCACAACACTCTGAATCCATATCATATTGTCGACATAGATTTAATCACATCAAAATTACAACCTGGAATGAATGTGTACCAAACATAAGGTTGCAATTTTTTTGTTTCTATATCTTGTAGTTGCAAGATCTCAAATGTTGAATCAATGCTGAATGAATCATTAGCATGATGCTGAGTTAACACCCAACTCTGAAGGATGTACATCAACAGAAATTAAACAGAAGGAAGTTTCGTGGCAAGCACATAACTTACAGCAGTAGCAAGGAGAGCTTTGTCAACTCGAATACATCGTAGAAACAACATCTTTTGGAACTGAGATAGCTTTGTATCCCATTCCCCAGCCATGGGTTCACGATGGGCATCGCCCGAGTCGAAAAAGTGACGATAATGTGGAAGGTTCTCCACAAAGTGCTGTTCAAGGCCCTTAAATTTTGACAGCCGGCTAAGATTGAGGATCTCCATCCAGCACTGCCATAATCGCACAATAACATTTTCATCAGCTTGCAGTCTTCCATCTTTTCTATTTCTCTGATTTCATTCGAGACCTAGCTGAATTTTACAACATTTGTGATCAACGTTTGTATCCACAGATCAAGGTGCTACCTACAACTTGCTACACTTTGAAAAATTGACATCATATTAGACGGTATGCATAAAGTCCCTCCATGACAGAGTCTTTGAGTGTGGAAAGAATCTCTTATTAGGAGCTTGTTTGTCGTCGTGTGTTGGATGAAATACCTTGGATCTCCTCTTGCCATTTCAAAAACTTTGAGAAAATTTTAGGATCTAAAACAACGTCTGTCCATGGCACCTGCCACTCTAAATTTTGGATCGGCCTGTGCAAGGTTAGCTTGGCCCACCCATTCTAGTAGAATAAGCTAGAACGCCGGTTTTAATAGCCCGACACCACTCTTTGAGTATGGTAATATAAGGGTCACTTCACACACGAGACTGAGGGCCTGTGACCAATGCACTAAAAACACTGTCACTGGTGGAAAAGCCAGAGCTGGTCCAAGCTCACTTCACACTACGCTTGAGGGACCAACAAAGTAAGTGAATGCAAGATGGATGTAAGGTCTACATGGATTCCTAAATGGCATCAAATGGATTGTGTTTCATGGTCACTTGGATAACTTTTCACAACCACCTCTTGAAGGTAGGTCTAACACAAAACCGGGACACCATGGCACTCCGAAAGTTCACAACCATTGATTTAGTACATTTTATTATGTGGGAGGACCCCGCATGAATAGAAACTCATTGAATTAGCATTGATTGAGGGCCATTGGTTGAATTAGCATCTGGCTGGATGATCCAATCTTTAAATTTCTGATACATTTGGAAATGCATTATTGCAGATCATGTTTTTTGAGGAGTGAAGAACTAGAATGGGACAGGAAGCACGATACTATACTTACTTTCTCAGTGACCCAACTGGGATCAGGATTGGGGTTTGTAAATGCTGTTGATGTGCCCCCTTGTAGCAAGAATCGCCACTCCACACCATCAACCTTGCCATATCCCTGTATGTTTTTACCATAGCTGTTGAATTTTAGCCACATGACACTTAAAAATAAACTCCCAACATCAAAAACTAACTTAGAGAGTGCGGAGAAGGCCTTCAACTAACAAAGATATCATGGACAACTTTGATGCGTTTGTAGGGGACGACAACCTCCTTTTTTGTAAGGTCCATCTCTAAAATCTCTTGGAATGTCAAGTTGTCTTTTGGTAGCTTACTTTTAACATGCTTAGGTTGGCTTATCCTTCTTGGGGTTTGCCTAGTTCCATCATGTGCACCCTAGAGAAGTTGTTTCTCCCACTCTGTTTCAGGTTTTTGTGACCTTGTATGTTTGTTGGTAATGAAAATAAAAATGGTTCATTTGCATTGAAATGAACAAAAAGAAAAAAAGAAAAGAAAATTCCTGACGATTGAATTTGGATAAGAAAGCGAGCACAAAAGGTAGAAGTAAATCACCTGAAGGATTTTGATGCAGAGCATGAGCGAAAACATCAGCTTGTGCACCTCGAACAATGACCGGCACACATTGATATACAAGGAGTACGTAAAATAATCGTTGAGGTTTATGATACGCTGTTCAATTTGAGGGGCTTGTGCAGCGCTTTCTGTTGCTCGTATAAACAGATGAATAAACCATGGAAGACTATATTGGTACATGGGGTCCACTAGAGCTAAATCTGAAATGCAAAAGAACAACAGAGAGGCTCTTGTCGCCACCGGTCGGTAGACCTGCCAAGAATTAAACACATTCATGTCAATATCTTCAACGAAAACCGCAACCGTACCCACGTGATAACCAAACTTTATTAAAAACCTCCAGCATTGTTCATTTTGTCAAAAACCCTTAAAAGGTCCTAAGAAGCCCATTCTAGGCCTCAAGATGTCAAAGGGAGGGGTTTAAACTTACGTCCTGATATTCTAGACAATATGTGTCAAAAGTGATCTACTAGTTCAAAAGTAGTCCATTTGTCAGATGCACTTTTGTCAATTGGAAACATATGTACATATGAAATGAATGATAAGAAGGTTTGAGCTCGTAGAATGGCCTAAACTCAAACAAAGACCATGTGTATCAAATCACGGTCATCACATGTTACTTGAATTTTCGCTCCCTCTCTTTAATAGGTTGTGCTAACCATTGACCAGATATAATATTATTTCACATACAAATAGTTGCGTATCACATATAAATACGCCCCCCCCCCCTTCGTCATTGAAGGGGCAGTTATAATTACTACTATCACTACTATTAGAAGATGATTGTGCAATTTTGGCATCCTAACCTCACGTGTTTCATCAATTGCCACCTCTGTTTTCTCGGATTCGGCGACCTTGATTTTAATTTCATCAGATGTAACTTTCGATTCGGCCAGTGTGTTGATGAGGACCTCGTCATCTAGAATGTTGCCCTGCATACACCCACAAATGCCCATCAAATTTATCTTGTCTCTGTGTCAAGGAGATCTCTGGACTTCTCAGATCGAGAAAGCTAAGGAACTACACCAGTATTGTTTTTCTCATCCAGTTTACATTTGTAGTTCACTGTGGGTCAGTACACAAAGTGCATGAAAAATCGATTTAGGTTGGAAACTTCTTCTTGATCTTGTTTTTTTATGAACATAAAGAGGAAGGTGCTGTTGGAATTATTTTGAATGACCACCTCTAGACAACCTTCTATAGAATGAACGTGGTGTTTAGAAGGATTTTCTTTTTGGAAAAACCACTACAAGCATATGAGTCCTGGGCAATTGTTGTGCATCACTGGAAACTTGTACTTCGCCGTTGTGAAAATCTGCCAATGTACCATTGCAGTTATAGATTTGCATTATTCTTTCACCGATGTAAGCCGATTGCCTAGGACTCATGCTGGAAGTGGACCATGGGCCTCATGATAAAACAATTGGCATTTTGCATATGCTTAAGATGTAGGGCTCTTGATTTCTTGATTCATTTGTTTGAGGCAAAGCTCCTTCAACAAAACCACTTCATACTTACTAATTATATTCCCCTTTATTTATGCAAGTCCTTTGATTATGCAATATTATGACAGTGTAACCCAATCACGAAGACCTCTGTAATGTTATGGCACACCAATTTTAATGCCTCACGAAATTAGATGTTTCGTGTGCTTCGAATAGAAATTGGCAGCTCAGTGCCACTTCACACACGAGATAGCCATGTGGATTCCTACGTGGCACCAAATAGATCATGTTTCATGATCACTTGGATTATGTTTCAAAACCACCTCTTGGAGGTAGGCCTAACACAAAACCAGGAGACCATGGCACTCCGAAACGTCACAACCATTGATTTATTCTGTTTTATCATGTGTGAGGACCCGCATGAGCAGAAATTCATTGAAATAGCATTTGGTTTTGGGCCCGGTCACATATGACTTCAGACTACACTTGAGGGCCCGTGACCAGTCTACATGATATTGGAGGTGTCTTGGGACGGCCTTTGGACACTTTCTTTTGGGCTCTCACAATTTCATGGTCTCGGCTCTTGGCTTGTGTGTGAAGTGGCCCTCAGTTGGTGGTTAGAATTGCAATACCTGAGCATTCGAGAGAAGGTAGAGAATTTGGGATTCAAGATGTTTGAGTTGAGCCTTCATGCTGGCATTGGAGAGTGTGAGCTGGATCTTCATTTCAGCTAAATCTGGTCTTTCTTTGGCGACCACATTACCCAGCAACTGGTCTTCCAAACCCTCCAATGTGACGAAAAAGTTCAGGAGAGTGACCTTCACACAAACCTGCATCAAAGCGCAACATTGAACGATTTGATTACCAAACAGACCAAACAAGGGTTTGGATGCCTCTTAGGACTTTTCCTATCAAGAGCTCGTTACTGTGTCGAAGCCTAATTTCCAAATGTGAGTGAAACGTCTTGGACCTGCTCTTTCAATCCGAAAAGCTTCCAGAGAGTTTGAAGATCTAATATAGGGTCTGACATATGGGACCTGGAATCTTGAATCATGACTCAGCCTCTGCAAGGCTAGCTTGATCCATCAATCCTAGTATGAAGAGCTTTAAAACATAAAAAAATGTTTTCAATCTCCTGACACCAATCATTTTAGCATGTTATTTGAGCACTTAATGAAACTTGGGTGATTTTTGTGTACTAGCTCTCAAACTTACCTATTAGCCATCTCACCTGGAGTTTGACCCAGAAAACTTTAAGGATAACTCTATTATACCGAAGGAAAAAAAACCTGACTTGGATCATCAGAATGTTGTTGCATTCCTGAAAGAAATAGGTGAAACAAGGCCTGATTCTGGCTACTTAATCGGCCCTCATCCAATAAAAGATCAGCAGTGTTATCGAAATAACATAAGTTTTGAGTCTTTGCCAACCTCAGGAGGGTAGTGTGGGTTTCGAAGTTTTGTGGTCAAATAGAATTTGAAGTCTTTGTGATATGGAATGATATTATCTCCAATTTTGATCACTTCTTGTCCACCCTGTTTAAACGTCTGTTGTAGGAGTAGGGGCTCCAACGCAGGGTCTAGAACTTCCAAGATGTTTTCAAGTAAAATTGTTCGGCCGAATCGGACACCGTTCTCCAGTGTCCGCAAATAGTCCTTTTCTGATAGCTTTATGACATCAACTCCAACGTCTTTAAACATGTTTTTAATCCACTTGTTAGCCTGCCCCTGCACTTGCATCGTATGACAAGCCAAGAAGGAATTCAACTTCAACCCACATGTGCTACAAGAAACCTATTAATTAGGTCTGCTTATGTTTTGACAAAAGAGGAGCAAGGGAGCTGGCATATCTATCTATCTATCTATCTGCATTTCACAAGTCATACACGATGAAGATTGTTACAAGAATCGAGACTGCTGTAAGAGTGGGGCTAGTTCATCACTGGAGTGACAAGATATATTTATTTATTTGGATGACAGCACTTCACAAGGCTTATTTGAAAATTTTGAAAATTTTCAATCATTGGTTCATGAAGGGTATCAAGAATATGACAGTTTCATGTCTTGATGACAGAGCTAGCCTATATAAAATTTGCATAAAATTTGTTGCTTTCAAACTTTATGCAACGAAGTTTGTTTGCTTATCAAGGTTTGAATTATCATGAATTCATCATTGTGACTCCACGAGATGCATGTTTTCATATTCTTATTTTTTCTCCAAACAAAAGTTGACAAACTAGGGTTCAATGCTAGGGATTTAAGGAGAACCTGCGGGTCGATCATAAGGGACCATCGCCGTGCTTTGGAGACAATAATGCCGTTGTCTTCACTTAGTGAATCACTTGGAAGCCCTGCAATATTCCATTCTCGCATCTTGACTGGATCCTTCAAGCACATCTGAAGAGTGATGTGTGCTGTGTGTGGGACCTGCATGAATAATTTGAGATAAAAACAACAATATATTAAGACCAAAAGAAATTAAAAAAATAAAAATTCTCCAATGTTGCCATCAGTGTGAATTATCATGGTGTTGCTTCATCACACATTGGGTGGACCATAGGTAGTGTAAGTGCTAGAAATCAAGTGCTAAGACCTTAGGGTGTAAGCCACCCTTTATTGAATAACAATTGTGTTATTCATAAAGTCTCCCAAATCACCCAAATCTTATGAAGGTTGAATGAACATGTTGAAAGAGTGGAACCGAGTTATAATACACATGCTTTCTTTGTCCTAATAGGATTGGTGGGCCAAAGTAGCTATGCATAGGCCGAGTCAGGATTTAAAGTGGCGGGTCCCGTGGTTCAGACCCTTTTTGAAATCCTCAAAATCTCTTGAAAGTTCTGAATTGGAAGACGACATCCAAGGAGTTTCACCCGTGTTTCAAAATTAGCCTCCGCCATTCAATGCTCTAACCAACTCTTCAAAAACAACTCCTTCAGAAAGGCACCAGGCTCTCTGTTTGGTCTCACTCTGAGGGAGTTTACCGATCACTCTAATGTCCTTGAATCTTTTGTCGCGGGTAAACAATCAAAAGTCCGCGACCATTGGAGCCAAAATTTACCTCCATCTTCACGAGTAAGTTAACCCAATCGTTGTTGAGAGCCAGCCTATATGGAGGGGTGAATGGTCCAGTATATGCAATATGGCCCCCGGCCACTGTCACGTCTCCAATCACGTTCTTGAGATCCACTTCAATGCTCGCTATGTTGGCGATCCATCGTGTTCTCTCACCTCCTAAACCACCAATGAGCTTTCCCGCTCGATCAAGTTTTTTCTCACAATCATCTGCCTGCTTTGCAAGCGCCATTTTCTTTCCCACTGCCTCAGCCAGTTCTTCCTCTAGCCTTGCTAATTTGGCCTCCACCTGTACTTGAAACATTCCACTTTACAATGAAACAAGATTGAGATTAAGATTATCTAATCTTCTACACGTAGCAAAATAAGAGAAACATAACATACATAATTATAACATCGTTGTTGAAACAGTTCGGTACATAACATTCTTCAGCAATAGCTTACTATCCGGGAAAGGAATTATGAGAAGATGTCGGAACCACTTGTATAGCTCGCCGGATTTAGTTTGAGCGTATTTGTTTCTTTGAATTTAATGCCGGATTTAGGTAGGTTCTCAAGTATCTTTGTCCTCGGGAGCACCTTAGGGCTGATTCACATGGGTTCCCAAGTCCCAAGTCCCTACTCACATCAACAAGTCCCAAATATGATGGCAAAGTCCCAACTTTTGAAGCCTCAATCGCCCATCAAAGTATGGTTCATATGAGAAATTTGTCAGATCCTGATCTTCTCGTGCAAAAAAATCTTGGGACTCATGTTGCGAGCTGGGTCTAGCTTTGTGCTCGACCCAACTCTCAACACAAGTTCCGAGCCCACCGCCAAAAAGTGTTGCCATGTAGGTTTCCATGTCATACTTGAGACTTGAAACCTGGGACCCCATGTGAAGTGGTAAGTCCCAACTTGCATGCTCTCAACAACTTCAATTGCACAGATTGACCTCAAGTGACTTGGGACTTAGGACTTGGGACCGTGTGTGAACTGGCCCTTACTAGATTCAGATTGAAGTTGCTTCAGGATGCACATAATTTCTCAACTGAATAAACTGAATCTATTGCAGTAGGTCGCCGCCCCACCACACGCCCCTATATTGCTGAAGAATGTTAGTCTGTAGATGAGGAAAGCACAACTAGTAGGCTTTGACATCCCATATGAATTTTGCAGAAAATTTATAGATGAAATGAATACAAAGAAGCATCGTACCTCTGCGAGCTTGGCTCGGGCAGTGTTTAATTCGATCATGACTTCTTCTAGTTGAGCATTCGCTTCTGCCAACATGGCACGCTTGGGAGCCACCACTTTACACACCAAGTAGTAGGAGTGCATGGCCCTCACCCACATGCATATGGATGTGCATGCCTTTGAGACTCTTGCCACCTAGAAAATGAGCGACCATTGTGACAGTCAAAAACATCTTTGCAGCTTTAGGTAGATGGTACTGAATAAGACGTTCATACAAACTTCAAAAATTACGAGGAAAAAGGACTATAATGGCCTCTATTTGGATTTGCTCATCGTCTCGTACTCGTCGCACGATCAATGCTCTAGGAGAAGTAGGCTAATGGAAGGATAAAAAGTAACCTTTTGAGGGTGAGTTTTCATGTAGGCCGCTTGCCCACGAGATTCTAGTGGGAATAAGGACAAGTTCAAGTGTAGATGGAATATGGTGGGGTAGGGTTTGTATGTGTCAACTAGCTACTCTCATCTTCTCAAATTTGGGTCCACCTACTAACCTCCTCCTCTAGGTTAAAACTTCCTCCTTCTCTGAAAACCGGTCTTTAATCCTTTGGTGAACGGCACTTGTAGGTTTAAAAATGCTTCAGTGGGTGCCTGGAAGTCTAGCAGCTTGTATCCACAGTCCTCCACATTCTAGTAGGCCACCACAATGTGGTTGGTTCGTGGCTTGTGTGGATCTACATGTGAACACCTCCAACTCACTATTGCCTAGAATATAGTGGGCGAGCAACCTACATGGAAACTCACCCTTGAAAGTTTACTTTCTTTTCAGTAGCCTACTTCTCCTAAGGCATTGATCGTGCGACTAGAATGAGATGATAAGCAAATCCATATAGAGGCCACAGTCCTTTTTCTAATGTTTCTTGAAGTTCATATGAATGCCTTACTCAATACCAAAACGAACATTCTCTTTCTCCTTGAAAGATCATTTAGGTCCCCCCAATTATTATGTTGACTCTCTAACCTAGAATACTTTAGAATTTTTTATTGGGCATGTAGTCCAATCTCTCATTTTAGACACATGTATTTTTGGTGTATGTTCTGAGATCCACATCTAACCACAAACCACTTGAATATACGTGTCCGATTAACATGGGTGGTCGAATTAAACCTGCTTGCTTTGTGCCATGTGTAATTATCAACTCTCGACTTGTAGATGAAAGGAGTTACCTACAAGTGATCCACACACTTATTACTAACCTGTTCCGGGGTGAACGCCTCCATGGCAATATATGGTTCGATCTTCAAGATAACAGAATCAGGAATGTTCTCTTTGTCAAAATTCAACAGAGAGTCCAAAAATATAGTTGGGTCTGTCAATATCTTTGTGCTTGCGTCCCAATAATCAGGCATTTTTTTCCCCATCTAATGTAAACCACAAGCTCCATGAAGGTTAGCTTCACAAACTCTACATGAAGCCAAAAATTGATATGGACTCGCACTCAATTTTTTTATCTACGATCTTGAAGTTTCAGATCAAGAACACATGATAGCCAGACTGTTTCTCATCTCATGGACTAAATTGAAAGTCTGATTGGAGGGTAACAAACAATATGTATCCATACATTTAGGATATAAAATATGGAGTGCAAAGTATTTCCGAAGTACTAGTTTGTCACACTATCTTTCCACTGTATACGAGCGATTCCAACAATCACTGTAAAATGATTTTCTCAATAATCAGCTTTCTAGTTTCTTTCAAGCAAAGCACAATACTCTGTTCCCACCCACAAAGTCCATATGTTATCCAAATCTTTATTGCCCAGCGATTATTGAGAGAGAGAGAGAGGCAATCCTTTAAACCCTTACCACTCTCAAAAATCGAGTGACCAAGGACTTTAGAGGGATGTCCCTCTGTTGATAACCTGAGGCCAACGAAGGTTTATGATATTAATGGACTTTATGGATGATATCCTCTTAACTCCACATGAATTTTGGTTGGGAGTTGATTGTTTTGCATACAACACCTTCCATGTTCGGTAAGTTTGTAGTGTGTGGTTGAAGGTAGTGTGGAGGTTTAAAAAAACAACACATTCTACATAGAATCATTGACGGTCACACTCATTTCGGCATGCCCAGAGGTACTAAAATGAGTTTGACCTTCAAAGTACGGAAATTGATTGCTCTTCACTCTAACTCAAACACTACCCCCAAGCATTCATCATAAGTGGAAAGAAAATTAGCAAATCTACATGCAAAACAACCAATGAGAAATCATAGGGTACGAACTCCTGACGAAAAGTCCCGTTGAGTTCAAGGACAACTCCATGGGCCCCAAAAAACCATCGAAAGCTGATTATTGAGGGAACCACATTCCAGCGATCATAGGAATTGCTTCCATAAACCACACGCTTCACGAAACTCCGGCACGGCTGCGGTAGTTGGCAAAGACACGTTTCCCAAATCAAACAGTCGACAAGTATTAGGACCACATGGGAAGTGAGAGTGGAACTTAATGCCACCTTATTGGGGTCTGCAACCATCTTGGGTGCCAAATTGAACATAATGCACGTGGCCTCCATGACCATCTTCACTCCCTGAGGAGGGTTCCGAAGAGACTTGACTTCCACAATATCATTCCTGGTGAGACTTTTCAGAGATGCCAGGGCAGAATCCAAGGCCGGCAATGCCAGATCGAGCTCTGCTTGAGCACTATCAGCTATGGCCTTGGCTCCAGCGGCCATCTTTTTAGCGGACGCTTCTTGCTCTCCCACCTGCATTCCTATGAATCAGTGCCAGTCAAATAGATGGATGGATGGATAGATAGATAGATATAAATGCCAGCTCCATTGGAACCAGTGATCAGGGAGATTTTTGGGCATAATCAGATGAGATCCTAGTGTTTGCAAGTCCAACCGGTTACATGTTTGACATCCTTCGGGTTTCCCTTTATGAAATTGGGGTATATTCTATAAATTCCTCTAAAATGATCGGTAATTTTCCAACAGTCTTGAACTTCAACCGGTTATTTCTCAAACTCAACCGGTTCATTTGTAACTAACTGCCGGTTCTCCCTGATCATAGATTGGAACAAAGCATGAATGACGACACTACTATCGTACGACTTGTACGACTCGTATGCAATCGTCCCCTGTCGATGCAAATCTACCACTATGCTAAATTTGCAAGTCTTACCAGTTACGTAGGACAAGTTTCCCAGTGACGTAGGTCAAGTGCCTAGGACTCGTGTGCTTGTAGCGAGCGTCTCTTCGCCCGTGGGGTATTGCCCCCTTTCTGAACTGGGCTCTACCTATCCTAGGTGAACCATCAAGGTAAGCTTAGGCAACGGTTTGATATGAAAGAAAGAAAATGGTTGAGGAAGAGGGGACAACCCAAGGGTATGTTGGTTAGAGGGTGAGGTAGAGGATTTGAGCTGTGGCAATGGTCAGTCATATGGATAGATATAAACGCCGCTTCCGTGGACGTAAGCATGAATGAAGAGTCTCTTCTGCCTACGGGCAACTGTCTCCTTGCGGAGGTGGGCTCTATTCTAAGTTACAGGGCATGTTCAAGGAGTCAAGGTAAGGTCTGACAATGGTTTGATATGTAAGGGGGGCAAAGTGGGTGGGACGGGACGATCCAAGTCTACGTTGGAGGATTTGAGTTGTGGCAATGGTCTGGGTTTGAATCCGGTGAGGCTTCGGCTGTAGCTAGTGTGTGCGCCAAGAGGGGTTGAATGGTTGTGGTATGGAGGTGTTTTTGGAGGGTTTTGATTGTGGGTTGGAGAGTTTGAGTTGGTCGAAGAGGAGTGTAGTGGACAGCCACCCCGTTGACCACTGCTAGTTGCATTTTTGCGTGCAAGTGCACAGAAAAAGCAGACATAATCACGTGTGCCTCCAAGCACGTACGTGAAGAAAATGCGTTCGCCACCAAGGGAACACTCTTGCAGAGCAAACTTAAGGTGGTTACTTTGGTGTTGTACTGCCTACATGTGGGTTAGGATTTGCTCACCTGTGTGTTACGCAACATGCGAGTGCCATTGTGGATTGACTACTGCAACTAGTCACATGTTTGTGCAGAAAAACCCATCTTGTTCAGTTTTTAGTAAGGTCTCTCTAGTCTTTGGTCTTTGATCTGTCTGTTGTGTCCATTAACTAGAATATGTGGGATGGAAGTGACAGGCCTGGGCTTTTGTGACCGCAGCATCAGCTTTGTCGATAGAGATAGCTTCCATCATGTCATCAGCTTCTTTGGCAGTTTTGATTAAAATGGGCTGCAGAGAAATTAGTTCAATCTGCATGACTTCCACTTCTTCAGCTGTAGTGAGAAGTTTGTCCAAACCAGCTCCTAGCCTTCCTTTCAGTCCTTCCAGATCCTCTCTCTTCTCAGTCAGAAGCTTAATAAAGCACATGAGAAGCTCCAAGTAACTGGTAGGAGTTACATAATTATAGCGGCGCAGCTCCTCGTAAAACTCTACGGACTTTTTCTCCACGGACTGGTGAATGTACACACATACGGTTACAATTTTTCCTACCTGCCACAACATGAAGGTAGTGTCAGGTATGCAAGTCAAAACCAATGTTGGACTGGTGTATAGGTGAATGCGAGGTATCAATGAATCTACCCAGCGAATATCAAATTTATAATACCAGTCCACATTTTGATGCTTGCTGGGTATCACAAGATGAGAGAATCTTTGCATATCCAAGCAATTCATTAGTCGGGTTGATGCCATCCTATTATCAAATTGAAACTAGGTTGATTTTAGCTACGTATGAAGGTTCTTATGTGATATATATACATGATGATATCAAGAACAAAAACATCCTCAAATACCCATACCCTACAGGTCTAAAAATAAAAAAATAACAAAAACCCTCGTTATAGATACTCAAATGGTATTAAATGAATATTGGTACCATTCCAACACTGGTTAAAAAATCAAACCACAGACATGTAATCAAGAAAATACAAAACACTAAAGTAACCGCACAAGTGTGTCATTTGAAATTATACAAGACTCAGACTCATAGAAGATAAACCTCCAAAATGAACTTGTAAGCTCTTGTTCTAAGTAATGCTCACTGTACGACTCAAACACTCCTCCAACCACCTTTCCACGTCCATCACTTTAGGGGTTGATTAAAGCAATTTGATAAAAAAAAAAAGAAGAAGAAAAAGCCAACAATGTCTCAACATTCTTCAAGTGAGTAAGTTAGATCTCTCAAAGAATAATGTGTATACAAATGACAAGAGGGGCATTGTCAGGAATAAATTCCAGGATTTTGCAAAACAGTTTCAGCTTGTGTACCTCACTGTCTGTTAGAAGTCCTGTTGCCGTGAGGAAATTCCGCGCAACAGAGCGTAGAGCTTCTTGTGGCCACTCGCTAAACCAGTCAATAGTACAACAGTTCACAAGTGATGGAAACATCCGTAGCCGTGTTCGGAATGCATCTCCAATGGGACTCATGCATATGCACACGTGTAAGTTAGCTCGAACTCGACTTAAAAACTCTGTTGCCATTGCCAACTTGGTAACCGCCATACCCTTGCTCAACAACACAGGTCGCATGGCGTTTGCTATAATGTCCTGATCCTCGTTCTTCCACAAATTGGGCACCTAGCAGCAAAGTTGGAAAGTGTGAGGAGCCCCAACACTTTAGACAATAACCATTCGGTGACTGAGGTCACATTCCGGGATTGTGGAGGGCGATGACATCTCATACCATAATCCTTGCCTTCCCCGTCCTCAATCTAGGTTCTGGGGGGGTTATCAACGCTCCACTAGACGCAATAGTGACTTAATTAAAGTTTCAAAGTCACAATTCTAAAAGTGTCAAAAACAATTTAAGGTATTGGAAACTCATCTGAGAATATAATAGATATTCCGAGAATATCCACCAGATGTGCAGAATATCCCATGAATACATGCATTACTTCATAGCCCCCCTGAAAATACCCCTTTATCTCATGTGGCTCATATCTCTACAAGAGATTGATGCTCCCCGCGTCTAAATTGTTGATTTTCATAATTGAGGGGGCTTAGTGGGAAGGAGGGCGCTTAATTGGTTATGTCCAAGAACCTCACTCGGGCCTACCAGCCCTCCAGGGATACCTAGTCCTTGAAGCCTTGAGAAAATTCATGGTTTTTCACAATTCTCATAACTCAGAGGATCTTGAGTTTGTTCAGAGAGTCGGGTACGTTGTTCAAGACTCCCCCATCTGATGATAGACCCCTCCTATAGCTTCTGAAATATTCTAGAAAGACATGCACCTACTGAAGTGCTATCCTCATAGATCTGACCTCCTTTCAAAAATGCCCAACTGTGCATGAAACGTGATTAAAGAATATATGAAGAAAAAAAATGAGGAATTGTGTGCAAGGTGGTCGATTCAACCAACTTTAAGGGCCTCCTGACAATTGATTGGCCTCCTTTAAGCATCAAAAGAGGGAATGATACTAGTGAGAAAATATATAACCCAAAGGCAGATGAAGTTTGCTTATAAATGAGAGCTACATCATACCTCTCCTGAATTTAGTATGTTGTTGATGTCCTCGAGGAAAGACTCCATTATAATTTGGGTGTCAGAAAACAAGAACACAGTTTTCTTATCGTCAAGACCTGCTTTCATTAAGCAAGTCTTCAAGTCCTCTTTCCACTCATTGTTGCCATAACCCTTGGCAATCTCAATCTACACAGAGTGAAGGGATGAGTCAGCATTTGTGCCACAGTCATAAAACTTGAGAAAGATGTTAATTAGATCTCTATTTTGGACCACCTGTACTTTGACCATATCGTATTCTTCTTCCTTCTTCATATCTGCATAGACTCAGGAAATTGGTTGAGAAGTACATAGCGCAGTGTTAAAAGTAAATCTAGAGTAATGCATGAGTTTTGGACAGAATGAAACCTTGGTCCACAATGCCTCTCAAAATATGTATAAATTTGAGGGTCATCATCATAGTCTTCTGGATTACTTCCCCCATATAATTTATTTTACATCATTGCTTTTGGACATATATTAAAGAAATTGTTAACTTCAAGCATAGTTGCATGGAAATCAATTAACATTTGCCTCTCTTTGCAGAAGGAATACTTGAACACCAACATTAGTCGAAATTTATTGCAGGGTCACCTGGAAAATCTCAAACTCCTCCATGAACGTTGCTAGCTTGGTTAAACTCTGCCTACCACTGCCACCAACTCCAAGCAAGAGGGCATTTCCAAGAGGAAGTCCAATGACTCGACATATTCGTGATGTGTGCTCAATGGCATCCAGAAACAAGACCAATTTCATGGGGGCGTTGCTTATATTGTTGTATTCTTCCAAGTACGACTCTGCAACTTTTTGTAAGGTTGGAATATCTGTAACCTGCTCCCCACAACTGAATTTTAAAGACTTCCTAGCGTATTTTGGTTATGTGTCTCGACATAGAATGATACAACTCCTGATGCCACTTCCTTCCTCGCATTCAATTTCAATCTCAATTTGAGATTGAACCCGATTATCTACAATATTCATGGTATTTAGCGAAGAGTGCACTAAACACAAAGCACATGTACTAGATGTCCACCACTACCCTCTCAAAGTCGACTACGCTTGTTGGGATAAAAATAATCCACCAGTGGATAGGCTTTTCCATATAGATTAGAGTTATCCTTAAGTCTCTCAAAAACTCATGTTTTGGTAGGGAGTTTCACCCCACTTTTAACAATTCATAAAGTTTAAGGAGTGTTAAAGTAGTACCAAAACATTCTATTTTCGTGAAATGAAGGGGATGCGTTTGATTTCGGCCAAAAGACGGCTATATAAAGATGTTTCTAATGTCAAACTTCGAAGGCACCTAAAAGGGTCTCATTTTCTATATTATCATCGTTTGGCCACAGTCAAATACCTCTGCTTCAGTTCAGTAAGATTGGAGCTTTTGATAACACTTCCTTTAACATGATAAACTGTCAAAAGTGGGATGAAACTCCATACCAAAAACATGAGTTTGTAAAGAGACTGTAAGGATAACTCTATGAGTGATGCTAATAATATATGAGTGCCACACTAAATGCCACAAACGGCGTAGTTTAAGAAAATTCATGAAATTCATGAAATATGTGGAATCTTTGAATTCACGACCTGTTCATAAACTCTTGGATCCATGCCAGGAACAAGAAAATCGCCAAACATGAGGCGCTCGGACTGGGTAAACATGAACTCCCACTCCATGTTGAAACGGTTCTTCAGCTGCTTGGTGACATTCCTTTTGAACCATAGCCGGTCATCATTGTTGATCAGGCGATCCTGCCCAGAACAAAGGTTTTGTGTAACACTTTGCCCACGTCGTCACAAATGAAATAATACTTTTATTTTGTTTATGGTATTGAATCCATATTCAGCACAACCTATTAACAAGAGGAAGTGAAAATAAAGTCATAGTTGTTATGATTGAGGTGGGAGAGAACATTGCAGATAAGGGCACGAATTAGAAGGATAATGGCTACAGGCACAAATCGGATGTGCTAATCATCTAGCACTAATTGCGTGGTTCATATTCTACAAAAGTGGGTGCAGATAGAAAAGTGTCCAATTAAGGTCCACTTACCTAAAAGAAACACATGACAAGTGCGATTTTACAGCATTGGTCTGACCTGGAATACTCTCATAGCTTCATGTACCCATAGAGCGATGATGACACCCTTGTCTTTGCAATTCCCTGGATCCGCACGCAACACCCCTTGAACGACCTTGCTAAGATCACGTAGATTGAATGTATAGTGTGATTTGGCAGGGGTAGGCAGAAGCTCCTGTCGAATGGTATTGTACACATCAATTGTTCCATTCACAATCTCCTTCCCACAACTCTGAACCTCCTCGTTGAAGGCCACTTTCAAGGTAGCATTCAGGATGGTGTTGAAGATGAGAAACAAGCTCTGGTCTGCCATCTCTGTGAAGGAGAGGAAGTTGAAGTGTCGGAGGAAGCGCATCGTCACCGGGTTTCGGCCTCCCCCTGGGGGTCCCATGCATCCAATAAACTGGATGTCCACCAAGTTTCGGAATGCGCAGGGCGGAATGCGATCGTACCAGCCTTTGTGGTCCATCCATTGTCGAAGAATCTCGATGGGTGGTTGAGCAAAGTATTTCTCTCTTTGTGGCATGTTCAAATCGTCCACAAATATCACGTACTTCTTCAACGAGGGGGGACCATACACACCTTTACGTCGCTTCTCCGTTTTCGAATCGATCAAATCCTACAACGTGAGCGAAGAGACTTGACTTATGTGCAAAAATGTTTCAAGCTACTGTAAATGTTGTCCCACCTTATAACAACCTCATTGTACTCTGCCTTACATGAGACAGAAAACACTCGGGTAGAAATGTGCAATTGTTTCAATCAACTGTCACCTTACAACAACCTCCTTGTGCTCTCTACCTTCCAAAGAATAGAAAAAACTCAGGTGATATTTCAATGCCACTGTAAACATTGTCCCATCTTACAACAACCTCATTGTACTCTATCTACAGTAACATCTGGTGAAAGAATGCAAATTTCTACTGCAACTGTAAACATTGTCCCACAGTACAACCTCATTGTCCTCTACCTTCCATAAAATAGAGAAAACTCAGGTAGACTACGATGAGGTTGTTGTAAGATGGGAGACTGCTTACAGTTGCATATTTACAGTTGCCAACACTGTCCCATCTTACAACGACCTCATTGTCCTCTACCTTCCATAGAATAGAAACATTGCCAATGAAACATACTTGTGTCTGGTTTGCACCAGTTCGAGCAGAAAAGTTGATGAACATGGGGATGAACTGCTGATCCAGGAAGTTGAGTAGCTTGTCACGAACCACAAGAGTCTTTCCTGTCCCAGTCTCACCTACACACAAAATATGCTTGTAGATCATGATCAGGGCATGCACCACATACTTATAGCCCACTGAATCAGCTGTGGGAACAATCAGGTCTGCAAACGGCTGTGAGGTGTCGCACACGAAGTTGGGTACCGTGTCCATCCACTCGTCCCACTGAAGCCTGATATGGTCAAAACGGCAACCGAAAAGGCTCCAGTCCGGAGGAGGTGGACGTTTCAGAGAGATTTTTGACAGTAAATCTTGCATGTAAGTGTTGTATTTCAGTCGACCATCGTTGTCACAGGTTGCACCCACACACCACACCACTGAGAAAATAAACAGAGGCTCAAAAACCTGCAACATCCCATCAAATATAATTTAAGAATTGTAAGACCAAATGGAACAATAACGGTACACTTTGCACACCAGGAAAGCTCTTGAAGAAGAAGAAATCGTCAACAGAATCAAAATGGGTTGGAGTGATTTAACTTTGCTGCATATGTTTCTTATGAACTAGGTAACAGAGGAGAGGGAGGCCTACCACGAGTTGTAAACCTACTTAGCTGCAGTAGTAGCAGCGAGGTAGGTGTTAGGTGCCTAATACTGTCAGTGGCAGATGACACATGTCCATTGCCGGATGTAGTGGTCATGCCATGGCATGGTGATCAATACGAGCGACATTGTGCCCTTTCCTATCCAATCACGGATAAAATACATTTCTTGGCAAAAACTCTTGGCATGACCACTACGTAAGTATAGTTTAGAATCGGTAGGACAAAGTGTCGGAGTAGAAAGTTCTTCGAGAGGAATTGTACTCAGTTGTTCTCTTAAGTCATTCTAGTCATCAGCTAGAAATTAGAACATAAAGACCTTCATCAATGCAAATGCATAGCCAATCACCCATCGAAGTGGAGAGCACCTCCAACAACTCCCCGGTTCTTTTCTATCCGAGCAAACAACACTGCACCCATAACCTCTAGTTTACATCCATGAGCAGACATGTAATGCCCATGAACTGCTTGAACAGGTGGCTGCTCTTCGTCCACTCCTCTCTCGCGGGTTATGTAGTCCTTAGAAGTGTAAACACAGAAGTATAAATCTAGCATTTGTGGGACCTCACCTTACCCACTCGCCGTTTCTCGTCATCGTTAAGGTCACTACCATCTGCTTTAACATAACTCACTATCATGGAATCCATTATACTGAACAAGCCCAACACCATGTTGTCCTCCGTGGTGGCCACTGTTTGCTTGAAATTCCTCTTCACATGCCTGATTGCTGGCTCAGCGACCTTCCAAAACAAGTCCCGAATGATGGCCTCTCCAGCATCCTTGAGAGCCTTGGTCAGTTTCTGGATGTATGAGTCTACCAGAGGCTCAAATCCACGTGCATGAGGCTCCATATAAATCATCCCACACCGGCTCACCGTGGCTGGTGAAGCCACTGCCAGATCCTCCACCTCAAACATCATAGTCATAGTGTTAGACATCTGAATGATCTCGCCACTCACCAGGCACAGCTTTTTGTTGTCATCCAGCACCGTGTTCTGTGATTCAGATGCCACCATACATCACAATAGACATTATTGTTTCGCTCGAGGACGCACTCTTCATTAGGATCAACAGTAATGTGTGTGCATCCCATTTGATTTAACATCCCTATGCACAGAATAATTTGCAAGAAAAACAGCCTGATATATATATATATATATATATATAGATAGATAGATAGATACACACATATTTAAAGATTACATGTAGCCTCAAACATATGTACCCCGGGTACGCAACCCCCATATTATACGCAGGGGGCATCGTACTTAAAACGGCTTAGAGGACAGCTTTTGTAAAAATTATATCAAATTATATCAAATTAAAATGATCAAAAAGTTGGGTGAAGACCAAATTAAATAAAATGAGATGAAAAAAAAGTTGGGTAAAGACCAAATTAAATAAAATGAGATGAAAAAAAAGTTGGGTGAAGACCAAATTAAATAAATGAGATGAAAAAAAGTTGGGTTGCATATTTATTAAGCCTCCCATTAAAATTATAAGCCACGAATAGTTGCCTCCCATTAAAATTATAATTCATTCACAATGTTAAAATTTTATTAAAAAGTCCAAAAAGTTGGGTAGTTTGACCTATGGTACCTGTATTAAAAAAAATCATATAATTAGGTTTTTAATGCAATTATATGCTTCAAAATATATTCATTTCCTATATATAATTACATTTTTGGATTCCTTGTTAGAAGGGCTACAAGGGTTTCCTACATTAAAACAAATTGTATCACTCAATATTGGACTACAACGCATTATAAGTGATTATAATCAGGACCATATAATACGGGAGTTGCGTACCCGGGATATGTACTCGTCCAAAATCTACGCACCCACTCATGGTTAGAATCCTAGTTTTGCATCTCCTGGGCCTTGTATATTTTCATATACTAAAAACATCACATAATGACCCGGAACATACATACTAACCTGACCTTCAACAATATCCCTCCTATTTTTTACTATGTATGGGACCTATTCAATTGATACCCCTTTTGTGCACCCACTCGGTAGAGGCTAGGTAGGTAGTCCAACATAAAATGCGCCCCCGGGTTTTACACTCTTGCGGTGTTTTCAATGTAGGAGATCCCCCCCCCCCCCCCCCCCTCAGAAAAAAGGATAACACCTATGTTGGCTAGCACTAGCAAGAATTATAGAGTATCTTTGCCGACGGGGATTCTGCCTCAATTTGAAGTTGGATTGGACTTTTTCTAGCAGTTGTAACCGAGCAACTTGATTGCCCATTGTCCCTCCCCTTCCAGGCTCGCCGAGCCCGTTGGTGCCAACAACTTTTTAAGATGACAGGTTTTCCATATAATATTTGCTACACACGGAAGATGTGGAGGTCGAAATTGCTTACCATATTTTCAATCCAGATAGCATCTACAGGTCCATCAAACATCAACCATTTTTTCGCGGTTGAGGTATCCTCCACCAACTCCCTCATGTAGCAAGCAAGGACCCCGTCAGTCCACTCGTGTGTGTTTTCATCGAAGTCCCCGTATAATTGCCCCATGGATATGGACTTCGGATTTAAGCATGCAATTCTGACCTGATAAGAGAACTCAAACAGTTTCAGGTTCCCTTTTTACATAGGATAGTGAACCAAGGGATGAACAGATGATATCTCCTATTGAGACGATGATAATAGAGAGTTGACTGTTATCCAAATCCACCTTCAGAAGGCAATTGTGTCGGAAAACCATCAACGTCTGAAACAGCAGAAATAGCGGAAGGACAATCGAAAGTGTAGCTGATTGTTTGCTAGGTTTCATTGAGGTAGGTTTGCAAATTACCTTGTGTTTCGCATATTTTAAATCATGGAAAACAGTGAAATACTCAGGGAAGAGAGAAACAGTCTTAGAGTTATCCTCTAACTCAGCATGACTGTTGGTTGGGAGTTGATTGTTTTGCATATGACACCTTCCAAATTCAGTAAGGTTTTGGGTGCATGCTTGGAGGTAGTGTGGAGGTTTCAACGAAGAGCATTCTATATTGCTTCAGTTAGGGTCAAACTCATTTTCGTATGCCAAGAGGCGCTAAATTGAGTTGCCCCTCAATGAAATGAAATAGGTTGCTATTCAATCAAATTCAAACACTACCTCCAAGCATACACAACAGGTTCAAAGAATCATTGATTTTGTATGCAAATCAACCAATAAGTAATCATAAGGGACCATCTCCTGACAAATATTGAGTTTGGGGAAACTCTATTATCGTGTACACATTTATGGAAAACAACTAGAGGGAAATTTAAGGCAACGAAAGGATTTAACAGTCAATACAATCTCTGAAAAGTTGAAATGACCTTCTCATATTTTTCAGAACCCTCGTTATTCAATAATGTCATGGCTCCAGCAAGGGCTCTGTAGTTACATGTTTTGCCACCCCCTGTCGGTCCCACCAGCATAAGCCCATGCCTAACTAAAGTCGTCTCATACAACTGGATGATCTGTTCAGATAGACAACAAAACAATTCCTGTTTTGAGTTAAGGCAGAATGTGATTTACAAAATTTCAAACGTTAAAGATATTTAATCTGTCTGCAATCTCTCAAAAATTGAAGGACCCATAGATCCGTATGGAGATATAAAGCATCCTTACTGATTGTAGTAGGAGGTTGGTGATCAATCAAAAGTATTATTTTTTAACAATACTGAAAGGACGATTTGCAACCTTGTCAGTGAAAGTCGTCACCGGCTGAATAAAATCTTTTAAACAACATCGGGCAAGTGCATCCAACAGATCATCATACATGATTTCTGGAGGCATGACTCCTGGAAACAAGTCAGTGATGATACCAGCAAATAGAGGTAAATCTTGAGTCAAAAACTTGGGAACATTAATATCTCGAAGACCGCGAAGAAGCAGCACATCTTCATTTTCATCTGGGTAGGCACGCTTCAAATTACCCGCTGCAGTAATCACACTCTTCACAGCTCTCATGCCATAGTCATAATGATCCTGTGCAAGCAAATCCTTTTTTCTGTGTGAGCATGATTCAGCTTCAAAAGTGTGTTATATAGGATACATGATTGTCAAATACAATGGTACAAGGTCTGTAGCCAAATATCCCTGTATTAGAGTAACCTGTACTGTCTCCGGATTAAACTCAGGGTGAGTTTGAGAGGTTATGCAAAGTCACCCAAGTTTATTTTAAGGCTCAAGTTAACATGTTAAAAGAGTGGGTACGGAGACTAATAAATCAGCTTTCTAGCTTGTCATACTAGGATCAATGGGCCAAGTTAGCCTTGCATAAGCTGAGCTGGGATTCAGGGTAGCAAGTTCCATGGGTCAAACCCTTTTTGAGATCCTAAACTTTCCTTATAGCTTTCTGGATTGAAAGTGGAGGTCCAAGAATTTTACCCAACTTTTAAAATTAGGCTCTGACGAGCTCTTTTGCGGATAAATCTCTTAAAAGTGAAAAGAATTGGGCGTTTGAAAGCAGCCTAAATAGCCAAAAACCATATATGTGGGGGATTTCACCCTCTTCCTTCATCGAGACTCTTTATTACCCACATTAAATTAATATGAAGTCAATTATGTGGCCAATGTTAGACATAAAAAGTGTGGGTGAGAAATTAATGTGGACCCCCGTGGACCACATCATTATGCCTGATTGCTATTGGTGTGGTCCATGACAAAAGTGTGGCCTCACTAGATTGGAATTAAAGTGGAACAAAAAAATTTGTATGTAGGGCAGGAAGAATATATCTACTGACATCAGTTTTTCCCATGTCTTAAAGGTTGCAAGTGTCTGGATATCTAACCCTCCCTACCTGTCACACGTTATCTCTTTATTCTGTTCAGATTTTGATATTTTAGGGATAAACTTCATGCCCATTTAGAATGGTTTAATGTTAAAATCCATCCATATCCCACAATGACCTACAAATAGCATCAAATTATGTTCAGGGAAAGTGAGGAAAATTGATTCACCTGTGAGGAAAGTTGCTCTGAACACAACTTGAAAGTTGTGACCATCTTAGCTGCCAGGGGCTTAGCCCTGCGGAAACCAAAGGAAAACAAACTGATTTCGCCAATAAGAGCATAATCTGGAACCATCATGGCACATGGCCTAAACAAGGCTTTCAAATTATCTGGTAGCTCAGATCGTCCTGCATAGCTGAAAAACAAGAAAACATGTACAACTTGTCTTTATCACCATAGAAAAACACGTAATGCAAGAATGGTATTGTTTTCATAGAGCCAGTTATTTAGTTGAGGTAAGTGGGCCTTAAATGGAATTTAAACTCTGCACCCACTTCTCCTTGGATGCGAAACACACAATTAGTGCAAGATGATTGCCAATTCCAAATCAAGTCCATAGACATTCGTCTCATAGTTTTCGGAGCTCATATAAATATCTTCTTTATTATCAAAGTGAAGATTCTTGAGCTCATTAAATGGTCATATAGGTCCCCCAATTCTGCTGATTATCGAGCTTAGAATTTTGAGCACGTTGTCCAATCTCTTTTAAACACATGTCTTTTCAGTGTTCGTTCTTAGATCCATACCTAACCACACACTACTCAAATAGAACTGTCTGCTTGAAAAAAGTGACCATGAAGGGCCCGCAGACCTAAGGATTGCAATGAAAGCTCTACATTCCATTCTGAACTCGATATTGTCAAAGGTCTTACCAACACATTGAATATTTCACATTGCAACCTTACTTCAATCTCTACACTATGGGGATCACCAAAAAAAATGGGTGTACAATAGTGTACTTACCCAGGATTCATGGTAATGTAGACAGAGCAGGAAGGCTCCAGAGATATTTCTGTGTCTTCGAAAATAAATCTTTTCAGTTTCTGCTGGATTGCAAGCTGTATAGTCAAAATTTGTTGGGCAATCACTGACAGAACCTCTAGGTCAATACGATTGAATTCATCAAAGCATGCCCATGCTCCACTACTGGCCAATCCTTTGAAAAATTTGCCCATAGCTAGGTAATCCAAACCATCCGAGCAGTTAAACACCACACACTGCTTTGCCATGGCCTGCACAGTGCAAAAGCATCACAAACCAGTGCGAGTTTAACAAAAATTAAATGTTCCAGTACAATACCGTGTGAAAATCAGAGAACATAACTATGTTGAGGAACAATTCACCCCTGAATGCTTACTATGACTCCCAGAAATGGTTGATGGATGATCATATACACTCTTTTCATCTTAAAGGAAGCTTCTAGGAAGGTTGCTATTGGGTTCATTGGATTCCAAAAAAATGTTTGTCTTTGACATGGAAGTGGTCCATCTTGGTGTGGTGAAGTATGTGATCACAAGAAATTAAAAACGCTAAGCATCTCACATATTGAATTTTGAATTCTCTATGATGCTATATAGAAAATCTTTTGCTATAGTTTCTACATGTGACCACACTTGCTTTGAATGCTTTCATAGCATGAACACACATGGATTGTAAAGGACTTGTAAATCTGGATAAAATTTCACTTGTTATCAGGTCATGTGTTCAAATTATAAGTTTTCATGGGGTAAATCCTTCTAGGATAGCAATATGGAGTTTAGAAAGAAATTTTCATATTTTGATTGTATTGTACTGCTAGAGTCTCAAGAACATTTCCAACAACTTTGTCGAAGCACAAAATGCTTTTCGAAAGCCAAAAGCAGCATTCTAATTAGATTGTTATTTTGCTGGGAGAGGTGATGATGATGAATGTGCTGATGATTTCCATAGCACCCTTGTCTGAACCCTTAAATGATACTTCGTAACCAAAACGCAGGAAGAATTTAACTATGAAGTCCTAAAACATTTGTCAAAAAACCGGCAATTCTTTCAAACACAACATAATCAATAGGTAACCCAAAGCACTAGTTTTCAAAACCACAATACCTTAGCCAAGTCCTTGGTTGTCTCTGTCTTCCCTGTACCGGCAGGACCAGCAGGAGCTCCACCAAGATTTAGATGAAGAGCACCCATTAAAGTCATGTAGCAACGATCAGTGAGGGGTGTAATCACAAGGCGCGGTGTGTTACCCAGATATTCATAGCCATATGACAAGGAGGCTTGCACCATTTTAACCCAGATGCCTTCATTCTCCCAGTAATATCGTAATTGGCTGACCCACTCAAAATCTGTGACTGCCCTTGTCTGGAATAGAAGGAAAGCACAATCATCAATCACATGCAAATAGTAAGAACTAAAGCTTTGTCATTGTTCTACACTATTTAAGGTATTTAGTGTCACCGGCCCAATAGTGTCATCTACCCTACAATGAGGTTTACACTAGATTACAAAATTATTGAACAAGTTGATCATTAATGTAAACCACATGACATTTGGCATTAGTATGCTCAATAAGTTACACAATGACCAACAAGTTGACAGTTAGTGTAAAAACATGACACTTGGCATTAGAGTTCTCAATAATACCTTAGTCTTGCACACACAAGAACGTAGCACTATCTTATCAAGTACTGCAATGTGCTACGCTACATGTCATATTGTTAAGAATTTATTCAAATCAGAAGGTCACTTACATCAACAAATAGTGTCATGTTAAGAAATTAGCAGATGTGACATTTCTAGGCCTCTAGACAATTTGGTGTAACCATGTGCAAAATAGTGTATGTCACTCTAAATACCATAGGCGGTGTAATACTTGATGACGCACTAGCAAAAACAATTCTCCACCTACAGTTAAATACAGGTGACAACATTTAGACCAGCATATTATTACATGAGCAATCGCTACTGCTAGGTATTAGGAATGGTCTAGTTGTCCAGATCTTGCTTCATTCATTCTAGCTGTGGAAATGGGGAACTTACTACGCATCCATCGGTGCATGATTAGGGTGGTCCTATTTGTCGCTCTTACAACACAACATGAGTTTTTCATATTTAATTTCCTTTTAAAGATATAAGTTTTGATGATCAGAAGTACTTTGCAGCCCCTTATTATGAATGGTTGAAACTGGAAGAGTGGAACCTAAGGTGGGAGAGGCCTATTGTTACAGACACGCGGCTTCTTAGAGAGGTTAGGTACTAATCCACAACCGCCCTAGATTTGTGTTCTGAGATAAATATGCATGCCACATTCTAGAGAAATACTGACCACCTTAGGAAGGGTGTCTTTGGTTCATTTTTCATGTTCTCCAACTTCTATCAATCAGTTTTTACATAACAAAACTCATGTTCCATTAGCAAATCTATGGTGAAACATATGCAAAAACCGGATTGAAAGTCGGACATCTCTGTCCATTATGGGAGGCTTCTACCTTAGGTGCATCTCCTCTTGACCTGTACATTTCATTGCCCTTCTTTGGCTGTTTATCAGGATATTTCAGGCATCAATGCCTCTGTAACTCAATTGTCATTTGACAGGTTGGCCAATTAATACTAGTTGTTCCTTGGCAGTTTGCAATCAATTTTCAAAGTTGGGTTGTCGATAGATGTACATTTTCATTGATAAGCTGCTGCACAACATCACGCGCATGGACATCTATCACAATGAGAGCTCCCAATGTGAGCCTGGCAAGGATGGTGAGCGGTTTACGGACAAGATCAGTCAAGCCATTGAGCTGCTCCACCTGCAGTGTAGGATATCACTGTTATTATTGGCATCTCTAGAATATTATAGGGCAACATATTTGGTCACAATGTTATCCTCTCACGGGCCTCTCACTCATCATGACTATTGGTCGGGGGTTGGTTGTTTTGCATACAACACCTTCCATGTCCAGTAAGTTTACGGTGCATTCTTGGAGGTGGTAATGTGGAGGATTGAACGAAGAAGATTTCTATGTCAGTTCATCGAGGGTCAAACTCGTTTTGGCATGGCAAGAGGTGCTCACGACATAGGTTGCTCTTCGTTGAAATTCAAACACTACCTCAGAGCATACACCACAAAGTGGAAAGGAAATTATTGACTTTGTATATAAAAACAACCTATGGAAAATCACAAGGCGACCAACTCCCAACGACAATTCTCATTGAGTTAAAAGATAACTGTATTGACAAGTGGAACAGATCTGTGCATTTTGCATTTTGCATTTACTTGAGATCCTTCATACTGGATCACGGTGCACTCACTTTGGATGAAGAAGGGTTGTGAAAAATTGCATTTACCTGCACATTGTCAAAAAAGTCCTGCATTGTGTTGGTATTGATTCCCCGCTCCACACCCTCCGTCCAGTAAACTGAGCTTCCGGCAAGAACTACTTGGCCTGGCCATTCTTGCACCCATTGTGTCCTTGGTATGACCTTGTAGGCGATGATCGAGTGTTTAGTCTGCACACACAAGGAATAATTGATTGCACTTTTGTTTGCTTGTTGGAGACACGACTATGTACCAATCCATGGGATCATAACACTTTTAGTCTCTTCAGAAAATAAAGTGCTTGAAAATAGCATACTGAGACGAAAAATCCAAGGAGTAGATGCTTTCTAGAGGTTTGGTTTAACTAGAATAGTTTTGAGCGACCCATATAAGACGAGGATCTTGAGGTGAGGACTATTCCTGCTGAGACCTCTGAGACCTCTGGGCTTCATGAATGGGTGGTTCATTTCCTAAACAAATTCTTCACCTTTGATAATGTATCTATCTTCTCTAAATCTTTGTCTTGTACCTCTCACATTGGTATCAGAGATTACATTTGACATATGATAAGTTCGGATAAGGTAAGCTAGGTCTGAAATGGACACTTTTAGCTCTGCACCCACTTCTCGTAGGATATGAAATGCGAAATTAGTGCAAGATAATGAACAAATCCAGATCGTGCCCATGGCCATTTTCCTAATAATTCTTGGCACTCGTATTCATTGTCAGAGTGAAATTTCACATTCTTATCAAATCATTGTATAGGTCCTCCCAATTATGCTGACTATTGAGCCTAGAATGGTTAACAACTTTTTGAGCATGTAGTCCAATCTCTTATAAAGACGTGTCTTTCTGGTGTCTGTTCTAAGATCCACACCTAACCACACACCACTTAAATATAGGTGTCTGTTTCAGATGAGTATCCAAATTAGGCCCGCTTACCTTAACAACAAGGACAACAATATCACCACCACCACCACCACAACGTTAACAACAACCTCAAATCATACCTGCCAATGTATACTCTCCCTCATCTTGATCTCCACTTCACTCAGCCAGTTCTCAACATTCCCAAGAGGCATCATGCTTTGTGGAAACGGGATCTGTGTGTGAATCATCACAAGATTACAGGTTCAGTGTTCTATGTACACATTATACAACCATGATAAATTCCAATTTGTTCTGTGTTCTCGCCAGCTCTAAAGAATGCTGCCAAGTTCTCCCTCTTGTCTAAAATCACTACACAACAACATATAGTTACTTTTTATTAAACAAGGCTTCTTCCATCAGAAACTTTTCCAGCCAGCACCAATATAGATCAAAATTTAGTGAAACGTGTTATCATTGTTCTGTACAAAGCAGCAGCTGGTTCAAGTCACTCCCCATGCACTAGAAAATTGCGTGAGAAAAAGGATTGCTACCCCTAATTGGAATAATCATGAAATTTTAATCAGAGACATAAAACCAACGACAAAATATTTTATATATTTCTTTGACAATTTTAATCGCGTTTTTTTTTTAAGTAATCATTTTAGTTGATTCCTGCGTCATTCTAGTTAGAAAAGTTACGTTTCATAAAAAACGAAATCACCAATTTTGGTTACCATCTTCTCCTGTGCGATGAATATCATGTATATCTACTCATAACAGAAATTTTGTTTGGTTGCAAAATTTTGTTTGGTTGCAAAAAATTGGTTTACTGCAGAAATTGTGTTGGTTGCAAAAAATTCACCTTCTCCCCTTCAACAGAATTCATGGCAGTAATCTCCAAGTCAGGCTTGAAGTCGAGGGAATCGATGGCTTCAAAGCACTTCCGCAGATGAGGCTGCACGGCTAGAGGATTTTTTGCCTGAGATAGAATTTGGAGCAGTTCATCGTTCGACAGGAAGAAGAAGCGACTGAATGCCAATCGCTTCGTCTCCAAATAATCTGACAATCCTTTCTGCACTAGATCCAGAAGCTGCACACCAATTCCAAATGGAATATCAGATATTGATGTGAATCTCACTACAACCTTCATAAAAGCACAGGCAGATTTCATTTTCAGGGGAGCAAAGCCCACTACCAAGTGATTCTGATTGTACTTGTGATTCAATACACAATTTGTCAGTAGCAATACATGCAAAAATGTACCAGCGCCTCACTGTCAAAAAAACCGAATTGGCTGCTGATTTAATGATGCAGATTACTCTAGTAGATGGACGGGGGATTTTTCTCAAGAATGAGATTACAATGTGGTTAATAGAGTTATTAACTCAACGGCACTTTTGGTCGGGAGTTGGTTGTTTTGCAGACAACACCTTCCATGTTCGGTAAGTTTTTGGTGCATGCATGGAGGTAGTGTGGAGGTTTGAACGAAGAAGAACATTTCATATCGGTTTCATTCAAGGGTCAAACTCACTTTGGCATGCCAAGTGGTGCTAAAATGGGTTTGATCCCTCAATGAACCTCACGAAATAGGTTGCTCTTTATTCAAATTCATACACTACCTCCAAGAATGCACCACGAGTGGGACACAAAATTTGATTATGTATACAAAAGAACCGACGAGAAATCATAGGGGGTCCAACTCCCAATGAGAAGTCCAATTGAGTTAAAGGATAACACTAATACAAATAGAAAGAGTGAATTGTACTCTGTTGGACTCTCTAAATTGCTCCAGTAACTTTCTGCTTGAGCACATGGCAAGGACTCCAGGAGTGACAACCGCCTGCGACAACGCTTTACGCCAGATGCTATCCACTGTATCAAATCTTTTGCTTTCAATAGGCAGCTGTGTTTTGATGTCTTCACTGTTAAAAATGGGTTCCAGGTACATCCATTGCCTTTGCACCTTGAGCCACTCTTCAATGATTTCAGATACCAGAATCAGAGAGGTCTCCCACTTGTCAATAGCCTCTTCAAAAGGTTTTTTGAATGGGGAGAAACTCATGGACTGTGTCAACACGATGTGGTCATCTAGCTGTTGAAGTGTGGACTCTTCAATCTTCATGATATACGTTCCAGTTTCCTTGTAAATTGAAATCTGGAAACATGACAAGTTTCGAGGTTGAATATGATCATACTTATGATTGAGTTATTAACTAGAACTCTAGTACTTATTATACTAGAGTTATCCTCTAACTCAACATGACTTTTAGTCGGGAGTTGGTTGTTTTGCATACAACACCTTCCATATTCTGTAAGATTTTTTCTTCGGTGCATTCTTGGAGGTAGTAGTGTGGAGGATTGAACGAAGAACATTCTATATCGGTTCATTGAGGGTCAAACTCATTTTGGCATCCCACGAGGTGCACAACATGAGTGTGGCCCTCAATGAACCTCATGGAATAGGTAGCTCTTCATTCAAATTCAAACACCACCTCCAAGCACACACAATGACCAAGTGGAATGAAATTGTTGATTCATCCTTTAACTCAATGGGACTTTTGGTTGGGAGTTGGTTGTTTTGCAAACAGGATCTTCCAAATTTGGTAACTTATTGGTGGATGCTTGGAGGTAGTGTGGAGTTTTGGACAAAGAACAATTCTATATCACTTCATCGAGGGTCAAACTCATTTCTGGCATGCCAAGAAGTGCTCAAATTGAATTTGGCCCTCAATGAACCTCACGAAAATAGGTTGCTCTTCATTCAAATTCAAACACACCTCCGAGCATGCACCATCTCAAGTAAGAAGAAGATTATTGATTTTGTATGCAAAACAACCAATCGAAAATCACAGGACGCCAACTCCCGACGAAAAGCCCCACTGAGTCAAAAGGACAACTCTACTAAACACAGCAAATATACTTGATAACCTTCAGCTTACAAAGAACAAATTTTATTTCAAATAGAAAGGTGAGAACCGAAAGCTCAAGGCTCTGCCACTCATCCTGCATCTTCCCTAAGGCAACTTCAATTCCAAATTCTTTGCTTGCCAGCTCAGAAACTTCTTGTATAGATTCCAAGTGATCCAACAATCCCATTTCTATTGCAGATGTCAATGTGAACTGATCTGAAGGGTGCACATCCAGGGCCAAGGTGTCTGAAATCTGGTCCCAATGCCGATCTCGCATACCGTCTTGACGCAGGGCAGCTATTAAAGGCACAAAAGGTTTAAACTCGCCCACCTGACATACCAACATGGCTAAGAAGTCAATGATGTGATATATTAAATTGATAGCGAAAAGAGAAAATCACAATTTAAAAGAATGTGGTGTTCTTCCTGGGTTCTACCAGAATGAATTAAAAGGAACCCATCTCAATGTTAATTCCACTGGAAGGGAAATAATCACCTGATCCCGAATGACCTCACAATTCGCTGCTTGAGCTGCCATCTCACGTTTATTGAATTCACGTTGGGTTTTGAAAAGCCCTTTCCACCATCCTGTGACCTGAGTATCGACATCGGCTGGATCCAAAGTTTCAAATGGATCATTCATCCAGCTGTCATGACTGGTACCCCATGTGTCACCTGCATTCCACAAGTAGAAGAATGGTTCAAAGAACTCCACTAGTTTTTTCAGCCGGCTGTAATCTGTAGGTGGAACCCCAAAGAGCAATTCGCGCGAGTTGAATTTTCGAGTGAGTTCCTGAGCATTCTTCAGTCGCTTATCAATTGCCCTGGCTTCTTGACCATATCTTTCAACCTACACCACCACAACCAAAATAAGGAAGAATTTCACAATGTCAACTTCAATATGTAGTTACTAAAATTAATTTCTTATTTGACCTAACCTGGTCTCCTGACCAGAAGTAGATGACTCACGTGATACTAGTTTATATATATAAGTCAGTGTTTGACTCTCACGGTTCGAAAACTGTCTGATTGTTGTAGAGTTATCCTTTAAATGGAATGAATTGGTCTCCTATGATTTTCCATTGGTTGTTTTGTATACATTTCCAATCATTTCATTCCACTTGTGGTGCATGCCTTGGAGGTAGTGTTTAAATTTGAATGAAATACTAACCTATTTCGTGTCATTGAGGGCCAAACTCAATTTAGCACTTTTTGGTGTGCCAAAATGAGTTTGACCCTCAATGAACCGGTATAGAATGTTCTTCTTTCAAACCTCCACACTACTACCCAAAAACTTACCAAACATAGAAGGTGTTGTATGCAAAACAACCAACTCCAACCAAAAGTCCCATCGAGTTACAGGATAAATGTAAAACACTGTAATAATTGATCCCCATTATGGTGAGTTCTGAGGAAAATGTAAAATACATTTGCAAGATCTGTGAACTGTGAGAAGTTGTTAACAACAGTATCCAGGCTTTCCATTGTGTTGGCGAAAAGGGCTTGTTCCCCTTCCATTTCCTTTTGATACCGTTCATTATCAGCTGCTAAAACTTTCATTGTCCTCTCCATTTGTTTCTCAATTTTGGCAGGCCAAGTGAGCAAGGTCCACTTCTGGGTGAAATCGCTATCACCAAGTGGGAACTGCAATTCGTCAAGCGCAACGTAGAATACCTGCATGTCCAGTATGAATGATAAGTCAGACTTTTCCAAAAACAAGAATGATTTCTTTTTCGTGTAATTGGGATATCAGCAACAAAAACAGATACCTATTATCTAGATGAGGCAGGGATGTGGTGATTTTGCAGGCACGACCATTTTCATCTCTCAGAAGAATTACAATATAGAACCAAAAAAAAAAAATTATATGATCAAACTCAAACAGGAGGACGTACTTCAGTCTGGTCAATTTCACCCCTCAGCTCATTGATTGTTATTGGCATTGTAACCATTCGTTGTTTCAAAAAATCAACTTCCTCTGGATTCTGAGTTTTGGTTTTGAGTTGTTTCTCCAAGGCCTCAAATTTCCGTCCTATTTCAGCTCCCTGGTTCTTTGGTTGCTGAGCAACCATAGTGAAAACTGCACTTCAGAAATAGACTGTCTGGTTATTACATGCAAGGGGTAAGAACTTCTTTAGAGTTGGACTGCATCATCGGTCCCGAGATCCAAAGATACTGGAAAATATGTCCAGATGATTCACTTTGAAAATAACATAGTAATGCGATCATCCGATTCATTTCAAAAATTAAAATAGTGCCAAGAAAGTAGTCATGAGCTACCCAAAGAAGTTAGCCTTGAAGAGAAGCTACACATGGCTATGCTCTAAAACTTAGGGGATTATTACCTAGGTCAAGCAACTGCTGCTTTTTTGCCATGAGGAGCGTCCGAACTTTTTTGACAGAAATCATGAAGCAACCGAATTGCATAGTAGTTGGGAGGCTGCAAAACACCATTGAAAGTGATTACTCAAGAATTTCATGGTCAGTGATTGAGGGCAAGGAAATTCAACAAATTGCAGAGTTTTCCTAGTTTCTTTCCATAAAATCAGAAGGATACTTCCATGTGCTCCTGAAACCTTTCTAAGTTCACGACACTGTCATAACTGTTCTCTAGGACCCAATTCCTCTATTTTCTGCAGTTACAGGATCTAAGGTATCCGGGCCTTTCATTATGACATTTTTTTTATCATGAAGCTATATTTGAGTGGTGTGCGGTTAGTTGTGGATCTAAGAACAAACACCAAAAAGACATGTTTGAAAGAGAGTGGACTATGTGACCAAAATTGTTAACCAATCTAGGCTCAGAAGTCAACATAATTGGTGGGACCTTTATGACCATTTAATAAACTCAAAAATCTACACTTTGATAATGAATAAGATGGTCATACAAGCTCTTGAAATGATGAAGCAAATGGCTACGGACACAATTGGGAACTGACAATCATCTCGTGCTATTTGCGTTTTTTCGCATCTCAAGAGAAGTGGGTGCAAAGTTAAACGTGTCCATTTAAGGCCCACTTACCTTGTATTCAACTGATTATGAACATGCAACAACTCCAAGTTCAAGAAAGATATATGTTACTAGCACCCACATATCTCAAGACAATTCTCACAAGTACAATAATTCAATTTCTAATAATGGTGTGCCTTTCATACTTCTTGTCCAACTTGTCTAAGTCACGTCTATGGATTTGGACCTCTGCAAGCAATTCCTTTAGACCTGCTTTTCTCGCTTCAAGCCCACTTTTGTAAGCTTTAATATCTAGGGTAAGCAATTCCTCGTGTTCCGTAAAATAGCCCAAGTAAAGAGTTGCTGCCGTCATCGCCTTTCTTATGGCTACCTACACCAGCAAGCATACACCTCAATACTGTATCTCAAAGTTCTCAAAATGTCAACAACTAGGCTTCAAGTAATTCTAGATTTATGCATAAATTTTGGACATAGTAAAGTTGCATGCATGTGTTTTAATAAAAGAAATGAATAAACTATTCTTAGTTGTGCACTGCATCTCTTGTTATAGACATGTTGTAGTTGCACACACATTGTGTTATCTGTGAAAGAAATACACATCTATAGTGATTATTTGCCCACATTCCTAATCAAGGTATAAATGATTAAATTTTAACAATATTCTTTGAAATTATTTCCCCAAATAATGTGCATGTCTTGACAGGCTAGAAAAAAGTCTTGGATACATTATTATTTTTGAACAAGTCTTTTGTCCATATTTACTTAAAACCTAGTTCATTGACATTTAAAGATATCATTTAGAGATTACCTAGTATTATAGCACCCAGACATCATTCCCAACATCATGATCCTTTAATCCTATAATTCAATTAAGTACTAATTTGAAGTGGGCAACCGAATTTGATATAGATAAGGACAGCCTGAGAGGCCATCAACCAATGGAACTGAACTGATGAAATATTTCAAAAGTACAACCCAGATCAAACACCCAAAGACCTCCGCATGCAAAGACTCAAATCCCCAACTTTAATGACTTGGCTTGTTGAAGAAATTTTTTCCAGCATGCAACTGTTTGAATTTTTCACCTGGAAACTTAAGTTTCTGTGGTACCCATAAATATCCAGATAAATACAAATCATGCAGGAGCCAAAGACTGCTATCAAGCTAGCAGTACTCCCCATACATGAAGTTCGAAACAATCGAATCATTTACATGTCAGGTATTAATGACAGCATTTAGGGACTGGTGGAATAATGTAGACTTTGGAGGTATGTGGGAAAGGTCCAGCCTTTTGCATTTGTCTCGAAGACTGGAATTTGTTAACTTCAGTTGGTTTTTCAAACTTTGTGTGTGAGGGTCTGGAATAAAGACAGAGAACCTCCACTCGTGATTTGAGTTTCTCCACCAGTGGCTCGTTTAGTTGAACAGCTCCTACCAAAGGAATTTTACTCCATTTCAGTTTATCCATTATAGATGCCTCCACCTGCGGGATATTCTGAAGAACGGTGACACAATGGTCAATTGCCTTTTTTGTCACCTCCTCAAACCTGCTGATCACTGTGTTGTAGTCAAACACTGCATTTTCAGCTGTTACAACCTCCAGGGCAAACAGAGGTGGTTTTCTGATCATCTGCAAAATCCTCACATCAGTCAGGCCACCCCTTTCACAAAATCTCACACTAAGGTAAGCAGGCCTTTTCAAAAATTCTGTTACTTACCTTTGACGAACACCGATATTTGAGTGGTGTGATTAGAAGTGGATCCAGAGAACGGAGACCATGAAGAGACGTGTTTAAAGGAAATTGGATTATGTGCTCAACATTTGGTAACTACTGTAACTTCATTAGTCAGCACAATTAAGAGGACCTCTATGATCATTGAAGAAACAGAACCTTCAGTCTATAGTGAATAGGATTTTCATAGGAACTCTGAAAATTATGAGAAAAATGGCTACGGCCTCGATTTGGATTTCTCGTACTATTTGTGTGTTTAATATCTTAAGAGAAGTGTCTGTTTTAGGCCCAGTTACCTTACCCAGTGAGAGACAAGCAATCTCTCTCTCTCTTTCCATATATGTATATATAAGATATTTTGGATGACATAGTTTTCTCATACATGATGTTGTGGTGAATTTTGAAGGCTAGGATCATCCCCAGATGCAAATATCAAAGCCACCCAGGTTTAAGGTAACCTTTCATATACACCTAACATGGAGAGGTAAATTGAAATTTCAGTATTTCTTTTACCTTTGTTATTAGGGTTATTCTTTTAACTCAATGGGATTTTTCGTAAAGGATTTGGTCCTTTACAATTTTCCATTGGTTGTTTTGCATACAATTGTCAGTAATTTATTTCTACTTGTGGTGCATGCTCAGAGATAGTGTTTGAATTTCAATGAAGAGCAACCTATTTCGGTTGAATGAAGCCAAACTCTTTAGAGCAACCCGTGGCATGCCAAAATGAGTTTCACCCTCAGCAGACTCGTAAAGAATGTTCTTCGTTCAAACCTCCACACTACCTCCAAGCATGAACCGGAAGAAAAATAACTTCTCAAATATGGAAGGTGGTGCATGCAAAACAACCCAGTCACACAACAAAAGTCGAGCTGAATTGGAGGATAACTCTATTGTCTCACATATAAGAATTGTCCAAGGCTTCCTTGTCCCCTGATAATAGACCGCATGACTAGGTATTCTACAAAGAAATAATCTACGCATAGAATTTCGAGGTTTTTGTGGTAAGATAGTCTTACAGCTGCAAAGTCATTTATGGGCCACTCAGTGGAGACGTCATTGATGGACTTCAATTCGACCCGTGCGGCACCAATGTGTCTCTCAATGAAGTTGGTATACTTGATGAGCATATGCTCTGTCAAAAAACGCAGTGAATCTTCCATCATGTATCGCACCATAGTGAGATATCTTTTCATTTTGCTGAAATTGTATGCATCCAAATTAGTCTCCTTCAGGTTGAACCACCCCTTGCCTACATCTTTGAAGGAAGATTTTATTATTTGCTTGATCAGCAACGTCCAGCTGTTGAAAACCCATCAAATCCCAGAAAACATATCATCTCCTGTTTGCATTCCAATAGAGTCAAAGAGAGATTGTACAATACAAGCTTCTATCTCAGCCTTAAGAGGGGATTTGCTCAACTCAAGTTTAAACTGTGGAAGACATTACAGTTATCCTTTCACTCAATGGGATTTTTAGCTGGAAGTTAGTCCCCTTTGATTTCCCGTTGGTTGTTTGGCATACAAAAACAAAACCTCTTTGCACTCGTGCTGCATGTTGGAGGTGGCGTTTGAGATTGAAAGACGAGCAACCTATTTTGGTTCATTGAGGGCCAAACTCATTCTAACACTTCTTGGCATGCCAAAACGACTTTGACCTTCAGGGAACCAATATAGAATGATCTTTTTCAAGCCTTCACACTAACCCCAAGCATGCACCGAAAAGCTTACCAGATATGGAAGGTGTTGTATGCAAAACAACCAACTCGCAACCAGAAGGTTTATGCTCGGTCGTGCTGTGGAGATTTGAATCAAGAACGTTCTATATGAAGGTGGAAAATAAGGCATGCCAAGAGGTGCTAAAATGAGTTTGGCCTGGATGAACCGAAATAAGTTGCTCTTCAGTCAAATTCAAACACTACCTCCGACCAAGCACGGCAAGTGGAAAGAAATTTTTGCTTTCTATCGAAACCAACCAATGGAAATCGTATGGGACCGACTCCCAACGAAAAGTCCCATCGAGTTAAAGGGTAAGTCTATTGAGGTTTTTGAAATACATGATCCTCAGGCACATATCAAAAGCCACCAATCGATTTGTGACAAGAGTTTTAAGTAAGCATCACCTCTCTCTCAGGTGAGAAGCCCCCTGGTCAGAGAACTGAGTCTGCATTTGGTCAAATTCCTCGAGCTTCAAGCTCTTTGTATAATGAGTTTGTAAAATCGCCAATTTCAAAATCTTGTCACACTCAGCCCTCACTCTGCACGTAGCCCTGATAACTTCCGGCCTGGTGAGACAAGAAGTGAAAAAAAACTCGTTTTCCTTCTCTTCATATTCATAGTCTGGAACAGGTATTGTGCCATTCCTGCCAAATCCAACCAGGATCAAATTTCATTGTCCGTCAATCATGTCCATACATTCATTGATTTTATCCTTAAAGTCTTTCAAAAACTCGATTTGATACAAAGTTTCGCCTGACTTTTGACAATTTAAAATGTTGAAGGAGTGTTCAAGTGGTGTCGGAACCCCTAAATTTGGTGAAATGCAGGGGAGGCGTTTGAATATGGCCAAAGGACAGCTATAATGGCAAACTTTTGAGTTTCATGGCAAACTTTTGAAGGCACCTAATGGTGCTCTTGAAAGTTTGACAAGGAATTCATTTTTATATAGCTGTTTCTTGGCTAAAGTCAAAACACCTTCACTCAATTCACCAAAATTGGGGATTGTGACACCACTTGAACGCTCCTTCAACATTTTAAATTGTCAAAAGGCGGTTGAAACTTTGTACCAAAACAAGTTTTTGAAAGACTTAAAGGATAACTCTAATGTCAGGAAACATAATTATTAATCAGGAAACATAATTTTGTTAGAGTTGCTGGCCTTCACTTAGTTTCTAAGAGACTGAATCAAGACTGAATAAAGCTTGAGTCCTCCATGCAGCTTCATTGATGGCATGACCTTCTACCAGCTACGACTACATGAAATTTATTCTAAATATTCTCTTCAAGATATATACACCTCAAATTGAAGACTATCAGATAACATAATCTAAGTATTAACTGGAAAATTTGTAAACGACATGAACACATTTGAGGGAAGTGTCCACAAGCATCCAAAACCTTAAATGTACTCCAAACACATTAAATTTAATTTGCAAGGAATGTACCGTGGTACCGGTGGCCTCGAATTATCAACAGGAAGCGGTTCAACTAAGTCCACAGTAAACTCTTGTGTTGGTGACGACTGACGCTTGAGGCTTTCATCAAACACAAGCTTGTTCATCATATGGGCATAGTCCATATTAGCTTCTGCCAAAAGCTTTGACACATCCTCATTCCGCTCTCTCATTGCTTTTGAGTTGTAAACAATGTCTTTTATCCGCTTTATCTGTTCAACGGTGAGCGTTGGGATATCCTCTACAGGCATACTCTCCACATACAGTTTATACCTCTGCATCCAAGATAAAAACAAAAGGAGCAACAAAACACAGGGATTCAGTTGAAATTTTCTTTCACTTGTATTCTGCATCCAGATGTGGAATTTACAACCATGGGGTGTGTTGCAAAAAAAACTCACCAGCTTCACTTTCTGCGTAGCACGAGCTTTCACTGCGTGAACAAATCGCTGCAAAAAGCGGAATGGATCCTCAGCCTGAAAGAACACTAAAATCCTGCACCCTCCTTTGGTCACACACAATGACAAAATCAGTGTCAGGTTTTTTGGTGTAGCACTATCAGAGCATCCTGCTTATTTTTCAGAGGTTCCCAATGAAATTTCCTTTGATTATGTTACAATCCAATGGCAAACAGGTTAACTTGTAGACAATTCTCAAAGGTCAGTGAGCATGGGAAAATATATATATAAGGACCACTTTCACGTTGTGGTCAAGGGCCATGACGATGAAATTGTGAGGGCCCTTGAAACTCACCCAAAGGCCGTACCATGGAAATTTAATATTGGAATTTTTGCGGTCCTGGGCCTTTAAGTGTAGTGTAAAGACATACTCGACCTAGCTCTCAACCGAATGCTATCTTATCACCATCCTATTCCTGTGGCCCTTCTACACCATAAGGTAAAATGAATCGAGGGTTATGATGGGATTATGAAGTGTCATGGTCTCCTGGTTGTGTGCTACTTAGTCCCACCTCTGTGAGGTGGGTTTGACGCAAAATCTGGTAGACCAAGATACATTATTCATTGCATGCCAAGTAGTACTCCTTGTAGGTTTGATCATGCATTCAAACTTCCTAAGTCCCTCAGGCCCTCCAGCTCTAGGGTAAAGTGAAGTGGGACAATCTCGGCATTTTCCACTAATGAGAAGAATTTAGAATTCAGTGGTCAAGAGCCCTCAAGCTCTATGAGAGACTCAACTCAACCCAATGCCTAATAAAAGATACAACATATCTTTAGGTATCCTCCAATATTAATGTAGAAGATGAAAGCATACTCAACAAGAAGATAATTGCAACAAAAGAAAATCAGTAAGTCAAGAGTATTGCCTTGGTAACCACGTAAATTGTCCAGTGTCACTCCACTGCACGAAATACGTGTTGCTTTCTTCAAAGTAATCAGTGACGGTTACCGGCTTCCACTCGGTTGTAGAGTTGGATCTTGTGAAGGCTGCTTGTGCAGGAACTGGAGTAACCTTGTCAATCCTGGTGTTCAGTTGGGGGGGAAATGAGGAGCAACACCACAGAGCTTGTAAGTGGAAAATAAATAAACGAAAAGAAGAAAGATTTTGTTGCACTCTGAGCTTCAACACTGCCCAGAAACATTTTCCAGGTCAAGAGAAACTGCTTTGACGTGACAAATCAGGACACAGCAAACACCAAAGAGGAAGTAATACCAGAATTTTTAAGTGGGATGATTATATTATTATAATTATTAAAAATAAAAACGCATTTTGATGCACTCTGAACTCCAACACTAGGTACCCGAAAACATTTACGAGGTCAAGAGAAACTTCTTTGACGTGATAGATCAGGACACAGCAAACATGAAAGTTTCGAAAGAGAAATCTCAACTAGAACATGCCACTACTTCTTTAGTGATATTATGAACCTCAAAACGGAGCCTGACCTTTTCAGAGCAGAAAGCAAACATTTTGGTATTGGGGAAAAGTACCACTGAGATGGGAGTCGTGTCTCAAAGGTTATATCGTCAAACAGGTGAAGTGGCAGTTCCCCTTTTTCTCCACAAACGATCAAATTGTCACAATCTATTCCTTCCTTTTTGAGCAGCTCAGGTATGTTTTGCAGGGAATAGTATCGTTTTAATCTGTCAAACAGAGTTGAACGCAACTAGGTTCATATGAACTCATAGGAAACCTCATAATTTACAAGGCATCGTACCTTCAGTAGATAGTTCGGAAAGAGTCCTTCACAAGAAACAAGTTGTCCAATGCGATCGAACAGAAATCAAATACAACTTCAGGAGACTAAAATATTGTACAACTTTCTACCACGCGGAGAAAATTAGAGAAAATTTAACAGACCTCTCGACGGCAACGTCTCTGGTCATATCACCAGATTTTACAATAAACGGAACCATCACCATTGGATCCAAGACACTTCCCAAAGTCTGTGTACAGAAACAAGCAAAGGACTTGTTTAGTTGTCAATTTACAAGCTTCAATGCAGGTAGATCCTGTAGAATTTCCAATTAGAGTTCTTGCGAGAAAATCATGTTGAAATAGATCATGAACTGATGACTGGCAGTGGAATTTATTACCTGTGAATTGGAGCCACTTGCTTCATCTTCTTTCTTCTTCTGATCCTCTGAATAATTTTGAAAAAATTTGAGGGATTCAGAATAACAGTGCAAACAGGGGTTTGGGCAACAACGCAGGTGACAACACCATCCAGAACAGTATTGGTTTCTTTCATGCTTGTGAACTGAAACAACTAGTGATTCTACAGTCTCGAGTTCAAATTTATTTGCACCAACCCTACTGTTTACTTAGTTTCAGTTCATGTTTTTACACTGTTGCCAAGAAATTGCCACACACACTTACTAGAGACAAGCATCTTACCCATTTTTTCTGGATGATCAATACTCTTTGATATGCACACTTAGATATCAGGCTTCGTCTCGATGATCTCGGTGTAAATCGAATCCACCAACACAATTCCACAAACTTCACAGACAAAAATAACCATCCATGAAAGGAAAACCGGTTGCACAGACTTCAGCTGGCAAAAACAACCTTCTGTGCACCTTGGTGGTTCGCATGTATCGTTCTGCAGATTATGACTGCAGAACCCAAGACAATCCTGAATTTCAAGGCAACCATAGAAAGCTTTTGTCAATGATGACGAAGCAATAATCAGTTGCACTCATTAGATATTCCAATCTCGGCCTATGTCTCCTACACTTTGTGTACTCTCCACATGCTTTTTGGGGCTACGTAATTGGTTCACTTTACAAGACGGAACACACAATCCTGTACAAAGAATGCAGAAAGAACTATCCTACAGAAGAAGAAAAAAATTGGCCATCCGAAGTTTTCTACATAGGTTTGAAGCTCTTATAATCACAATCGTAACAAAGAGGATGTGAGAAACCTACCACACAAGCATCCTTGCATGGAAAAAGGTGAGCTATCACTTGCAACAACTCAGATTAAGCAACATGACGCTCCCAGTGGTCCATGTGACCAGACGGAAAAAGCTTTGAATTCATCTAAAATTGCTGGGGATGGTGAGAGTTGGTAGCCTCAAGAAACTTCTCATCACAATTTTTACAGTGAGATGGAGCATGAAGAGAACAAATTAGGGCTGATGATGTAAATGACCTAGGTGCTGTCAAAGTTTCTTGACTAGCTGTAAACTTATTGAACAGACTGATAATAAGAATTATGTAGAAAATCATTGCAGCCTTTGCGACATAAATGATCAGAAGAAGTTCCTTCACCGGAAAAATGAAGAAACCTCTATTTTTCCTCTTTGACCTCCACATTGAAACCTTGCCATTCAATGAACTTGCCTTTATCAAGAAGCACCCCAAAGTCCAGTGACATTCATGCAGAGTTTTCCTTTCTACCAAGACTTCCAATCCCAAATACTTTTTAGCCAGTTCTTTTTTAGTCGTGGAGGGTGATGTTACCTACGGCTTTGCAAAGTGGCATAGATGCATTGCACAGCAAAAACGTGATGGGTCTTCACTCTATCAAAGTTTTCACCAAAAAAGCCTTTGTATGCTGAAGAAACAGAAAAGATGTAGCCTCAACTGTAAAACCTATTTGATTTCAAATATGAACAAATTTGCAATGGAGGAAAGCAATAAATCTGCCGTCTTTCATCAAAAAATATCGCATAGGAAATAATTTCCCCTGGCGCCTTAATCCTCAGAATTTTGGCTTGAGATTTTGGCTTATCTGAACAAAATTGCAATGAAGAATAGAAATGGACAGCACATAATTCTGCCATCTTTCGTCAATAAATTCTCACAGTAAACACATAGAGAGCATTTCCAACTACGGTTCCGATTGTAACTACAAGTTCAAATTGTTTGGCTACTACTCCATAAATAATGTTTTTGCCTTGGCGCTTTAATAATCCTCACCATCATTTTGGGATAAGATCATCCAACCTCCAATTCCAGCATGACTAACCCTATCATGTGCATTCTTCACAGACAATGATAACTTACATCTCAGAGATGCAGCAAGACTTAAATTCCTTTTGTGTCAAGGAAATTCTTCAAGTTTCTCACCCGCCAATTTCAGGTGGCTCCATAATTCTCTCGATCTCCGCCGCTTGCCGGCAGAATGAGAGCCGCGACCAGACGCCGGTTGACGCCCTATAACGATTCTCATCCACATATGGATGGTACCGTTCGTCCCAATCCATCTTCTTACAAACCCAAAAACCCATAACTCCTTCAATGAACCATTGCATGGTGTGCTACTTAAGTTAAGCTAACTCCTAAGTTACTTCCATTTGGTTGAAGAGCAGATCGTTCCGAGTCGAATTTCTCAATCTAACTTAAGCGAGGGAAAAAGTTTGAACAGATTCTGGAAAGTGGTATGAAACTTATGCAGAATTGTGTGGTATGGCGCCACTTGAGGTTAACATCGAAAAACTTCCGAACAAGATCTTTCAGCTCTGGGAAGGAGGCTCAATCCGAAGTGCATCATGTCTCGCCATCTCCGAACTCTGTTCCAAAATGTGTAGCGCTAACGGTGGAGGATTTCATGTCCGGGTACTATGAGGTCAGATTATGGCTTCTTCTTTTTTCGCTTTTGTAGGTGGTTTTTGTGGAATTTATGGTTTAAGCAGTCTCAGACAATTTGTACTCATCAATGAACCCAACTACCCAGTTTCTAGTGCCCCCCATTTTTATAAACCCATCTTAATATATTGGGACCCTCTAAAACCAGAGGGATAGAACATTTGGGTGTTGTTTTGACCACAAAACACGAGTTAAAATGGCCAAATTTTCTTACAGAAATTTTTTTTTCTCTAATTCAACATTAGTTTTGGTCTAGATTTCATTGATTTACATACAACACCTTCCATGTTCGGCAAGTTTTTGGTGCATGCTTGGATGGAGGTAGTGTGGAGGGTCAAACTCATTTTGGCATGCAAGAAACAGTTAAAATGAGTTTGGCCCTAATGAACCTCACAAACAAGGTAGCTCTTCATTCAAATGCAAACACTACCTCGGCGCATGCACCACAAGTGGAAATAGAGTATGGATACTGTGTGCAAAAACAACCAATGGAAAAATCATGAGGAACCAAATACCAATGAGAAGTCCCATTGAGTCAAAGAATAACTCTAAATGGCTAATGCAATCTGTGACTAACTTATATTTTGCGTCTCCAGACACAAACTCCAGTAGTGATACAAGGCATAATGGAAACATGGAGATCGAGGAAATGGACTGTGCAATCATTGAAAGAGAGATTTGGGCATGTAGAGGTTCCTGTTGAGCTTGCTCGGTGGAACAACCGAGAAGGACGATGGGGAGATTACCGTGACCTCCACAAGGCAACAAACATTCAAGCAGATGGTGAATTTGGACCATGTTTCTCGCCCCATACGCCCAGTGAGTTTCCCATTGGCTATTGCGACATTTGTGAAAGGAAAAAAATTCTATTATTACATTCTAGTTTTTGATTGTTTCATTTTGATTGCTTTGTATTGAGTTGATTTTTTTTGCGTTAACTGTGTCTTGATTCTTAGTTTATCGTGTATTTAGGTTATACCTCAGTCTGTAAGTGTTGTTTGAACCATTGTTGGACTGGTATCGTCTTTTTCAAGTATCTATAATGAGGATTTCACATTTTTCTCTTGACAGTGTTGTTCTTTTTTATAACATTCGGGTGTATAGAACATGCAAGAACCTTCATACCCAGGTTAAAACGTCCTAGTTTCCATATGGTTTAGAATGGTGTTGATCCAAATAATAATTTAATTATACAAACATTCTCTCACCTTGACATACCCACCAAATATCAAATTTTGACTGGTGTTACAATTTTGATAGCCATGGCTAGGTTCTTTGATACCATTATTGATGTTGGTTATTGAAACGTGCGCAGTCATCTATATAAAGGTTTAGCATTGGTTTGAATATTGATAATTACAATTATATGTTCTATTAATAGTGATGTTCAGCAGCAAAAGAACCCACATCATGAACAATCAACCTAATGCCATTAAGAATTCGCATCTACCCAACAACAACATGTCCAGAAATATATCAGAAGTATGGTTTTCTTCTATGCAGATTGTTGTGAATGGATCTGGTCAATTGGTTCGCCACCATTTGGCTATTGCCACATGTTGTGAATTTTTTTTCTAATTCATGCTAGTTCTTGGTTGCTTCCTTTTCATTGCATCCTATCAAGTATGTGGTAATAAATTTAGAGCATTGCATTAACTATCTCTCCTGAGTCTTAGTTTATGGTGTACTGGTTACTTCTATCTGTAAGTGTTCGAACATCGATGCTTACAGGGATACTCACTATCAGTAGCAATGATTTGCAACAAAAGAACCGACATCATGAATAGTCAACCTAAGGCCATGAAAAGTTTATATCTACTTATATCGAGAAACATTTCATGAGCATGTAATGGATTCATTTGTTTTTTTGTGAAAAAAATTAAGTTATTGTGCATACCTTGAGGTATCATCTCACCGGTGTGTGATAAATGGGGTGGTACAAGTGTCACTAGCAGATTTTATGGATATTTTCATGGACGAAAGCGTAGACACATTGTCACCACGCCCGCTTATTGGATACATGGCTCAGCATCAGCTGCTTCGTGAAGTACCGGAATTGGCAGCAGACTTCCCGTAAGATTTAGCTTCACTGCTGGAGATTAGGTACTCATCTTCATTTTATTTTAAGTGTACGTTGCGAATGCCATGTCTACCAAGAAGATTAGTGAGGGCCACTTTTACACTAGAGCTTGAGGGCCTGTGACCATTGGAATCTAAAATCTTCTCATTACCTAGTGGCCAATGTCGAGACTATCCCACTTCACTTCACACTAGAGCTTGAGGGCCTCAGGGATTAAGGAAGATTGAGTGGATGAACAAATCTACATGGAATTTTACATGACATGCGATGGATAATGTTGTGTGATTTGGCGGATTGTGCACCTAGAAGAGGTGGGTCTAACACAAAACCGGGAGACCATGACACTTCAAATTCTCATCATAATTATGGTGTAGAAGGGTTCACATGTATAGCATTCGGTTGAGAGCCCCAATCAAGTATCTTTTTACACTACATTTGAAGGCCAGTGACAATCTAAATTTCAATTTAATCTTCCATGGTACAACCTTCGGATGAATTTCCAAGACCCTCACAATTTCATGGTCATAGTGTAAAGTGGCCCTCAGAAACCCACAATCTTCAACCACCAGAACTGCTTCTGCAATACATGTCTGCACAAAGGAGGTTTTTCTTTTCTTCCAAATAATAAAAGCATTGACCATGTGCCAGGGACCCAGATTATGTGAAAGCTCAAAAGGATGTGTACATGAGGAATATATGGTTGGGGCCTTCAGGGACCGTTTCTCCACTTCATTATGACCCTTATCATAACATCTTGGCACAGGTTCCTTTTTTAATTGCTTCACCATATTTTTCATCTGTCACATTCTTGAGCAATATGTTACAAGTATCTACTGGTGGTCAGAAATTGTTTGGATGGCTTTGAAAAGGGTCTGAATCCTTTCTTCCAACCAGTTTCTCTTTTTCCAGATGTTATCATTATGTTAATATCAAGTCTCTTGTGCCTGGACAGATTTGGGGATCAAAATATGTGCGCCTGTATTGTCCTCAAGAAAGCCCAAAGCTCTACCCCTTTGCATCTAATTTATTTCTCCGCAACACTTCCCAGGTGTGGCCAATACTCCACCTTGTCGCTGTCACATTCTCCAGTAGTCCTATTAGGTACACTAAACATCTGAATCAGTGGGGCATTAAAATTGATGCACCATGTTAATCAGAACGTTCTTCATGACTTACATGTAGCACCAAGTGTTGTAGACACCCTCTCTCTAGTCGCACGCAATCAGTGCAAGACAATTAATGTTGGTTGATGATGAACAGTGTGGGCCACACTAAATCAGATATTCAGTGTACTTCGAATTGAATGTGCAGTGCTCTTACTGTTTTGTTTTTTACATGCCCAAAGAAATGTTATAACCAGAAGACAGTTCAGAGATTTTCTAGGGGATGGATGTTAAGAGTTCAGTGCTATTACATTTGGCAGGTCAATGTGGAGGGAGTAGATACAAGCAAGGATTGGCCAGAATTCGGAAAAGCAGAATATTGGGAATGTGAATTACAAGCTGGCGAAATGCTTTACATCCCTCTGAAATGGTCAGTTTCCTATTGCTTTGCCTAATCATTTTCCTTCTGATTTCATCCAATAGCAAGACAATTGATTTTTCACAAGATGGGCTAATCCTACAACAACAATTTCTGGGTGCAGGTGGCACTATGTGAGGGCAAAAGAAAATAGCCTTTCCGTGAGCTATTGGTGGCTCTGAGAACAACTAAATGGTAGTTTGAGAGCAGCATCTGCAACAATCATAGCGATGGTCTCAAATAAGAAGACTCGCATGAAGTTTTGAGTTCTGAAAGCAGACTCATAATGTTCTGAGGACGTGAAGGATGAGGGAAATTGGAATTCCTTGATGATGAAATCTCTTATAGTTCAGCTTGTATTGCTGCATCTAAATCTTCTATTTAAGCATTTTTTTTCTGGAGTTTTGAGAGAATACGTTCTGACATAAAGCACATCATATTGCGCAATGCCTTTGATTCCTGCTCTCTTGTTATTCTAGCTCCTAGACGTGTGCCTGTATTGTCCTCTTCTCATCTGTCTACTTGTGTTAGGTTACTGATTTCTCCTTTTCCTACGGATTTTTGGACCCAAAGATATACAGTCTAACCTCGTTAATATGACACCCTCAATATTACAACAAAATTTTGCGAGACCAAACTTTTTAGTTCAAAACTCCCTCTTTCATACGACTACAACCCTCGAGAATGTGACATTTAGAATCTTTGTATTGTCATATAGAAGAGGTAGTTACTGTCAAAATTTCTTTCATCTTTGTTATGTACATTTGAAATACATCCATTTTCACTTGGGAACTATTTGGGAACTTCACTTATCATTGGGAACTTGATAATAATTAGGGTTACTATTGTAAAATGGGCATGGTTAGGGTTAGAGTGGCCTCCTGCTTGATATGTTGCCGGGGGGGTGTGGGGGGCACTCATAATAAATTTTTGGAGACACTTGTGACAACCACTTATTTTCAAGGGGGGTATTTTTTTAAGAAATAGAATAATAAAAGTCTTCCTTAAAGTAGAGAAAAATATACTGAGCTTATAATTTTAATACCCTATTATTGATCTAAAATCTAGAATGCATTTAATATTAAATACCTTATTTTTCTTACAAATTTTTGATAGCCTTTAAATTTTAGCCAAGGGGGGGGGGTGCATTGTGAATTGACATTTTAACAACGGTATTGCATTGTTGTGGTATGGCAAGAAAAAAACACAATAGAAATTAATTATACCAACAAGATTGTAATGGAGATGCAAGTAGAGTGCAACCTTAAAATTTAGTGTGTTAAGAAACACAATTGTCCAACATTTGCAGGATAGCAAGAGTTCATACAACATTTGCAAAAGAATTTCAAACATCAAATATTGTCTCAAATATACCCCGTTGTGTCAATGTTTAAACATAATGGAGTTCAAAGTATCCTCAATGAAGAGAGAACCTTCATGAAATAAAATTAAGCCCTCCATCTTCTTTGATGAAGCAAAATGTGGTCCCTTACACATGTTATGTTGCATGGTATTTTTTTTGTAATTGGTTTCCAACATTAATTTGTTGTTTCTAAAATACCGCTAGTTCCCCCCCCCCCCCCCCCCACTTATTAGACAAGTCTTTATATTTTGGTGTTAATGAAATTTTCAGTTTTCAAAAGTTAGTAGGGAATTTAGATAAGATGACAATTTCTAACTTGGGTAGGCAACACCAGAGATCTTTGGACTCCTATTTCAAGAGGTCTTGAGAATATTTGTATTTTTTTGGAGTTATAAGTTAGTCTATTATACCATTTGTACTACTTAAACTCATTGTATATATTTTTAAGCTCATATTACTTATGTTTTTGTATTCCCTCAATAGCACGACAATTTTATGCCATTTGTCATATTAACGAGAAGATGACACCTTGATAATACAACCTTTTTGTGTTTCCCAAACGTGTCATACTAAAGAGGGAGAACAATACCCATTACGTTGCAGACATTAGGTGTTGGGTTCCAAGACACATAATGAGTGTGTAAAGATAAACTTAAAGTAGAAATATTAAAAATGATGAAAATTAGTTGATTCGACCAGAAAGAGTGGCTTGAAATTTGTGTAATATTTTCAAAGATGGATTAGAGGAAATGATAAGGATCGCAAGTTGTTTCATAATTTTATTCCATGTAAATAATTAGTTACATTTTTCCAAGGTGTCAAGTAAGTAAACCCCCTACTTGTATAGTAGAGTCTTTCTAATTTTAGCAATAAATATCCTACTTTGCAAATGAATGCACAAAAAACAGGTAACTCAATGGCACCCAAAAGTCATTGCAAGTGGTGACACAACACCTATCCGACCAATCATTGCATCCTTCATAGGTAACTACTTTTTAGCCATTTTGGGTCCACAAAAGAATCATTCTACCCCTAGTCTAGTGCATCGATAGTGGTCATTCACCTTTTTTAGTTTCCTATCTTAAGAGGTAATAATTAGACAAGATTTGATTCTATGAGAGGAGTTGTTCAAGTCTAAAATGAGACCTTTTGTAATCTATTGTAGCACACTGCAACATAATTCTTTAAAAATTCATAGCTAATTTAAATGATAAATTTAAGGGATTGTTAAATTGACCATGTGGTTTGTTAAAATGACCACAAAGACACGTCATGCGGTCACATGACCTGTCAAAACTTGATTTTTCATCACACATGAAGAGGAGAAAGATATCCGCTTTATGTTAGAAATAATAAACTTTGACCAACTAAATGAATAAAACAACTTGACCAACGCTTCTATATGGATCTATGTGGTCGTTTTAACCAGTGCGGTCGATCTAACAATTTCCTAAATTCAATTCAATATAAAATTATGGCAGATTTTTGTATCACTTCCTCTACATAAGGAAAAAAAATTCATGCCAAAATGCCAATGTACATTAATTAATTAATTAATTGCTCGAGATGCAGTCCTCTATCATAGGGCAGAATGCATCACAGTATATATGAAATTTAGGAGTCCCTTACTATTGTATTTACCTCTAGATTCAGTGTCAGAATGCCTCTTTTTCAACTTGAGAAACTTCAAAAAAATTCCAGCAACATCGACAAGGTCAGCCTTCCATCATTGAAGCCCATCCTTGAAGTCCGCAGATATGTGCATTCTATCATTCCTCTAAGAAACATTGATTGAAGAGCAACATGTAACAACAAAACTTTTACTTGTAAAGAGTGTAGTGTAGGGTTTATGCAGTTGCTCTTCTAAATTCCCTACGCATCTCATAGACCACCAATCGTATTTCACCAATTTGTTACCCTGTATGAAGTTCAACTTTTGAACCACAAACACCATAAAGCATGCGAAGTAGTCATTTCTGTCACCATGGAAAAAGATGAGTATGTGGTACCCCTGTAGAAAAGCTAAAATTCCACCAGCAACAGGCTGGAATGAGCTGAAAGTGCAGGCAGCTATTTCTTGATTCCCTCTCCCAAAAACCCTATCATTGAGATTGTATAATACACTGTTTCCAACTAACTTGATCCGTTGAGTGAGTTCGACATTCCGTTTCATTATCGAGTCTCAATCTGACATTAGCAAAAGACTGTAACAGAGGTGGTGCTAGGTTGAGTATTTTAACTCTCAATTGAATGTGCAATAGCAACTTACAAATTGGTAAGAATGCTTTCATGAAGAGTTTTTCGAGAAACTTCGTCACAGTTAGCCTACAGAAGTCACTGTTCACAACCTGTCAAATTGGTTCACTAGAACAGTAGTAGTAGGCTCAGTACTCACTCATGGTGTCCAGAACTTTCAAATCGGAAGCTATATTACAAAAAGGGGCCAAGGAAATTACAACTGCAGGGACAGACTAGGCTGCGTAGGTCCCCCCAAGGAGTTAAGTTGCCCAGAAGCTTGTGGTGTAGAAGGTGAATCAAGAGGTTGAAGATTTAAGTCAGGAGGTGGTCTTGAGCTTTGAGTATGATGCTGTTGCTGTTGCTGCTGCTGCTGCTGCTGTGTGATAGGATTCAACCCTGGTCGAGGAGGTTGCCCGTAATTGTTGACAAGGGACCCCGTTTGAAGCTGCAAAGGTTGTGAAGCCACTGCTTTCACACTCCCAAACTCTTGCTTCGAAGATGGAAATGGTTGGGATGGCATGACTACATGGTTGGGCACAAACGGAACCCTTAAAGATCCAGGTTGCAGACCATAGGAAGGCATGTTTGTGTACATTGGTTGCTGCAAATTCTGTACAGGTCGTGGTGCTTGAGAGAGATGAACATTTCCCTGCATCTTTGCCCTTGCATTCGCATCTGCCTGCAACAGCCCCAGACTATGTGCTTGAGCCTTGCTTGCATCATCCTGCCCGCCACTCACACTTGTTGACGTGGGAACTGCTCGAACTGCAGTACTGTACACAAATGTTGGACCTGGTTGGGATGTTGAACCAGCCCATCTCGAGGATACAACGTTTGCTGATTCTGACATGCTTTTGAACACAAAGCCTGAGGTGGACTTGACCGGTTGAGAAGCAGGGGGCTGGGATGTCCACACTGGGCGCCCTGTTGATGCAGTCAACCCCTCACTAGAACTGGGCACACCTGGGCCCCTGCTATGTTCTAGTTGATACACCGGTTGTGTGGCTTTTGATTTACTCGTGTCCTGCTTCAACAATTGGCAATATTGACTCACCACCAGGGCAGAAAATTTGGAAACAGAGGATAATAGACCACAAGCAGCACAAAGTCAAAGTTATGAACACCATAAGATGGAACAACAACTGAGTCAACCAAGTGTAGAGTAAGTGCAGAAGAAGATATGACTCAAAATAGATGTACTCACCAATGTTGGCTTTCCTGGTAACATAGTCTGACTTGATACGCCCGATGCAAGCATCGCACTAGTCACAGTAGTTAACAAAGAATCCATTGATGTCTGAGCCACAGAAGTCATTGGTGCTCTGGATGATTTGGGTGTATGCACAAATGAAGAGGTCATTGCTGGAGCATGAGAAGTGCTCGAAAGCCCAGGCTGGCCTGAAGGTATTGTTGTCGCAGATACTTGGTTGTTTGCAGCTGCGTTCACAACCTTTTTATCAGAAAGAGATGATTTGAATATGGTGCCTGGCGGAGCTTCATGTTCACCAATCCACCCTTGCCCAAAAGGTACAGAGGGTGCTAAAACTCTCTGCAACCGTCTTGCTGCAACTTTCCAACCATCTGGTCCCAATTTAGATGCAAATTGGGACAAGCTCTTTGCATACGCAAACTCTGCTTGGTATCCTGTCTGCATAACAAGAAATCACAACCAATAAGACTTGATGAAGAGCAAAAGTTCCACATTGTAAATGTTTTTCTTATTGCAATTTCAAGACCAACTATAGTAATAATGCATAATTGCCATAAAATTCCAAAATCGTTTAATGTATTCATGCTTACTGGTACAAGGTGAAAGAGCTCTCCACCAACTCCAGCAATGGGAGGCCCTCTGCCAAGAGCTGGAAGATTTCGTGGTTTGTAGGAGCTTCTGTGATACTCATCTGTTGAAAGAGGCCTTCGTCCATCTTTCAGTGTAGGTGGTTTAAGTGTTGGGCCTGACCCTGAACCACAACCAAAACATCCCAAGTCACTCTCTAGAACTACGACCGTCATCCATTTAAAAAGAGCGAGCTCTGTTGAAAGAAATCCCCAGACTGCTCACAAAACCTATAAAGAACTAAACATTGATTCTTAAAGCAGGCAAAAAATCACATCATCATTATAGGGTTAGGTAGCATTTGTACACAATCTTGAGGTGGAGATGAACAGGCAATGATAAGCATAAGCGAGAAGATTACCTTGTTCATCTTGTAAATCTGGGTCAGGCTCCAAGCCAGTGCTTCCATGTGATTGCACACCCCAGCCTGACTCTTCACCTGCAACACTTCCAGACCTATCTGAGGGTGCTCCCTTCTTTAGAGGGCCACCCTTTACTCTAGCCCCTTCGTCTCCTTCAGCTGCTAAAGTGGCTCCAGAAGCAAAATCAGAATTTGCTGGCTCAAGCAAACTTTTGACAGCTGCAGTGTTTTTCCAACCTTTCTTAGCTGTATGAGGTTGCTTCTTATGTGATGTAGGTAGCTTGACAGCCTCCGGAACTCCTGCCTGGGCTGCAACCACTTCCAAAGCCTTGCGAGCCGCATCTTGTATTGAACGGGCCTGCAAATTTTGGAACACCATCATCATCAATATAGCACTCTTCATGAAAATGAGCAGCAAGCACACTAATAGAGGGTAAAGCCTATCAAATTCCTCAACAGAACATAGTTTAACATAAAAATAATTAGGTACATCTCATAAATCAGTAAAGTCAACAATGCCAAGCACCAACTAAGATCCAACTTTCACAACATAAGAAAATCAAAAGATCAATTGAGAACAGGAACTTCAACTAAACAGGGCTATTCAAATGCTTGCAAGAAAATGTGGAGTATGGATCCAAGAGCCAGAAAAATGAAAAAGCCATACCTGCTTGTAGTAAATTGTGTCAGGGCCATTGTATCGCATAGCATTGCTGCAGATGAGCATAATATCCTTCTGCAGAAAACCAGAGAAAGACACCGTTAAGTATCCCAAAATGGTGGATCCATAACATGATAAAGAGACCAACCATGCCTGTATCAATTTCTAAAACAGTGGCTCAGTGACTTGGGAGGAAGGTAGACAGCAGACAAAAACTACCTTTACAATTTTTAAAGGGCACAAAAGTGTTCACCTCAAAAAGAGCAAGAGTTTGATAGACCCCCTTTGATATCTTCTTATACATTGTGCCAAAGTCCATTGGATCTTTAATGACATCATAGTAGTCTGGAACCTGGGGTGAGCATTTAAAATGTCAGCACAAAACACCAGCTACTTTGCACCGAACAGAAAACTCGTGAACAAAAATACTTGAAGCCAAAATTTCTGTGGCTAACTGGAAAACAAGTGAAATTATATCCAAAGTGACAGTAGTCCAGCTGAGATGATAGTCCCACAAGGACACCAATCTAAAATAAAAATTTAATCAGATCAGTCATTCACAATGTGATGATAATAAGGAGATTGATGCCTACCATGCGAGAATCCACTGGCTCAGAGAACACTCCATATGTGTCTTTCCTGAAGATTGGAATGAGACATAGAACAACAATCAGAATCTTCCAACCTTCTGTGGTGCTCATCTTTCTTGAACTACAAACACAAAAGTAAAGCACCCTGTGATCAAAACAATTCATGCCATACTCAAAAAATGCAACTCAAAAAAGGACTAGAAACTCAAAAATGAAAACTGACAGAAAACTTGACATGAGAGGTAACAGAATATTTCAACTCACTTCTTCAGTTTGTCCAAGATACCTTCGAGCACCTTCTTCGCAGGTGGTGGAACCGTAGAAACTTGTCCTCGCCCTATCCATGTAAGGCCAAATGTCAGCTAAATTCATCTTTTCAGTAGGAGTGAAAGAGACAACAGAAAAATCAAACAACAACTTTTGTAACGGATCTCACCTGCACCTGGTCTTTCTCCAGTTTCACTGTTGATTGGCTTCTCCTTCTTCTGGAAAAAAATTCCACTATTAAAACACAACTCTCATAACAACCATTACTGATAGTGCCACCAGGATTTTCAGGTTTCTGTACTTCATTTTATTTCTTTTGCAAAACCTAGTGGTCAGGTCATCCGTCACACCCTCATGCCCATCCCTTGATGAATTCATGAAGAAGGCATGCATGGAGGATCATGCCTAGTGGTCATCAATCTCAACCTGCATGGATGTGAACAACCTAATCGTCACTCCTGTCAACCTGCACCCTAAGACCAGACCTAGGATGTTCCTCAAGTGTACTCGCCCCTGTTCATTTAACCCTCGGTCGCATGACTCTCATTCTGCTCCCATGCTATTCAGAAATCGTCTCATACGCCCTAAGGGGTGCATAATATTACTGCCATTCCAAGTTTTCCATGCCAGACAAGTTTCTCAGCTGACCAGCAGCCACAGAATTATCCATTCAGACATTCCCCGGCCACCTAAAATCCAAGAACTGCACGAACGAACGCTATTCAGAGCGACATAGGGTTTCCTCAGCCAAGCTTACATTGCTAGGGTTAGCCCCACACACACACACACACACACACACCTTATGCGAGGGTTTCTTCGCAAGCGGGGGCAAGGGCGCCTTGAACACAGCGGGCGAGGGTGCCGTGACGCCATTCCCCGCCGTGACCGCCGCGGCACTACTCCCGCCATACACCCCTCCGCCGTTGTTAATCCCATCCCGCGCGTCCCCGTCCACTAGGGTTTTGAACTTGCGCTTCTTCGGCGGCGTGGCTACCCGGCCATGGCTGCTGCTGCTGCTCCCGCCCCCCGCACCTCCCCCTACACCAGACGCGAGATTCGCAGCAGGCGCCGTGATGTGGTCCCTCCTTGCTGCTCCTGCTGCTGCTGATGATGCGGCCGCGGCTGACTTGTGCGACATGCCAGCAGGCGGGGCGGGGGTTTGCGGGGCTGCAACATGGTGATGCGCGTGATGGTGATGCGACGAGGGGGGAGCGGACGACGACGATGATTGATGCGCTGCAGGAGGATGAGCAGTCGTAGCGTGGATTGATGATTTGGCCGTGCTTGTTGACGATTTGCCAGGAAGTTTGAGAATTACCCTCAACTTCTTGTCCTTGTCCGCCATAAGCGGCCCTGCTGCTTTCCAATCCCACTGTCCCCTAACCTAATCCGCAACCTAATGTTCCCCTTCTTGGGCCGCGCACATGACCACCCTCCCCCTTCCCCCTTCCTGCCTGCCTGCCTGCCTGCCTGCCCTGGGCTGGCTGACTCACAACTCCCCGTTGGCTCCCCCTCCCCTCCCTTCGTCCGTCCGCCCGCCCAGGCCTGGTGGATCCCCTCCCCTCCAGGCTCTCTGCCCTCGCGCCTACTACTGTACTCTGTCCCGTCCCTCCGCTCTCCCATCACACATAATGAAAAACATCACTTTTTTTTTAATTAAAAATAAAATAATAAAAACCCAACCCAACCCACCTCCGCCGCCGCCGGTAATCATCCCCTCCCGCGGCCTTGGGGGCGCCACTGGTGGATGAGTTTCATCCATTTCTGGAGAGGGCGCGCCGCTGGGTGGATGAGTTCCGTCCATTTTGTATGGGGCGGGGGCAGTGTCTCGGAAACGGATGGTGTTACATCTCCGGGCACTCTTTTTACTCCGCTAGGCTGGGTCCGTTCCCCGGCCCACCTTCGCCCCTCCTGGGGGAATGCTGCTGGGATTATGATACTGTGTGTATTCCTGTGTGCGTTGGCGTTATGTGTGGGGAGGGTCTCGGGGGGACGGATGAGTTTCATCTTGGCTCTCTTCGTCCCCGTGATTCTTCTCCCACCTGGACCTGCCTTGGGAACACGGATGAGGTTCATCCATCGCGGTGCGCTGGGAGGGCGTGCACTTTGGGGAGCGTTTGGGGAGCGGATGAGTTCCGTCTGTGGTCAGGGGGGAGTCCCACGTGACTATTATGGGTCAGTGTTGTTGTGTCTCCATCAGCCGGCACCGGAATCTCTCTCCAACCTGGTGTGGTAAGATGTAAGTTAGGAAACGGGGGAGGGAGGGCCGGGAGCTCTTGAAGAAACATCCATGGGGGTGGGATGGATGAGTTCCATCCGTGGTGTACCGGCCCAGCAAGTCCTCCGTTGACCCTTGTCTGTTTTCTTCCTCGTACATAACTTCACTAAGTATGATATTTAATGTCACTTGCTATTTGGGAATTAAGCAAGGCTATATCTATTTACTGTATCTCTCATGTTTTACCGACACAGGTGAAATTGATAGTTTGGACAATATAGAACATTAACATTTTACTAGGTAAAGAATCGCATTGATAGTAAGAATGTGTAGCATTATGTAAATCCAGACAGTGGGTGGTACTAAACATCATATTTAATGTAGTGATGGCCCATGCCGGACACTGGCTCAACAACTATTCCGTTCAACGAAATATATTGAAACAAAATAAAACATTCAATGGACTTCTCATTTCACATTGATGGTTCTCAATAACACTCTGAATCTCTCCTTGATGAACAAAGCTCCTGTGAAGACAATTCTAGAAGCACTCCAATACCGCGATTCACGATGTAGCTCGTGTTAGGTTGAGTTGGATGGATAAGTCCAAAGATGACAATGTGACATGTAGATTGCAATTATTTTATGGGTTTTTTTCCCATGTTCACCAAACAACGAAACACATATATACCGTATATTGAAAAATATGGTCGATCATCCCCATGGTATGTCATGCAAATGGGATGGCAAAGGGTTAATTCTTCCATTTTATTTTTAAAAAAAAATTAAATCAAGTCGAGAGGGTATTTTGAGTATAACAAATAATAATCACATGTAATTCTCAGATTTTCAACTCACTTGTGTATACATAATCATGCAAACCATGATGGGCTAATTACATGAAATGAAATTGCAAAAGGCATTGCCCTTTGTGTCAGTAATTTTACAAACAATTGTCGCCCCCAAAATGTGCCTTTGGAGAGAACATGAGGGGTTGCAGTCTACGTAACGATAATTTGTGTCATTGTGCTCAACGCTCAGCTACCAATGGCTCAGGCTGAGGGGCTGATCACACTAGCCATTTTTTCCATCATATGTTAGCATCTTCGGTTATAATAGTGTGAAAAGTGGTGGGCCAACATCTATTTTAAACATAATCTCCAGCAAGTTCAAGGTTGGAACTCGACATAAGGTTTGGTGTGCTTGGGGCATGACACCCGGCTCTACCTCCTTGTGGTAATCGTTTACTCACATGCGATTTACTCCAAATTTCAAGTAAGCTTATAATAGCTTAATCAAATCCTCCACATGTTGTTTGCTTATTGCATATGTAGTTCACTACTACATGGGAGGGGTGGGGCTTTTTCCTACATCCGGAACCGTCTTCCAGCCACAAACAAATAAACACTGCTCCTCTATGTATAATAGATACACCTCACATTGTGGGCAATGTTGATGGCTTTGGATGTCCTTATTTTCATATGTTTGAGAGTCACCAGCAAGATGATTAAGAGCAAGCTTTTTGGAAGTGTTAAGTAGAGAATGGATGTTTTCCATCATCTTTGAAAGGACGTCATCCCATGACACAACTATGGGTGGTTATGTTATATGTCGTTAAAAGATGCACACAAAGAATCAACGGTGGGGAAACTGAGGGGCACATCACACTATGGCCATCCAAGTCGAAAGGCCGTGGGATTGAATGTCCAAAGTTTGTTGAGAGTCCAAAGAAATGGGTTCAAAATAGCCAATAAAATATAGGGATTGGAGCCTTCGGCTGAGCATAGTGTGAAGTCTCAAAAGGCCAAGCCCAAAGTCCAAAGGAAGAAAGAGCATCCCACTTTATTCCCTATCCAAAACAACCCTCCAATCTGACGGTCAATATCTTGTTTGTTTTTTTGAACGAAAAATAATCAACAACCTCTCGACCATAGTTTGGGTTTCTATTCATGTCCAACTCAAACTTCCTTCGAGAGTTCGTTGCCTCAGTCAAAAAATATTGCCATGTAGGCATTTTGGAGAGCGATGGCCTTTGGACTTTAGCCTCTAGTGTGAAGGGTCGAGAGGCCAAAGTTTTGGTTTCTTGCACTTTGATTGGTGGGAATCGACGGCCTCTCAACCTTCAGTCATAGTGTGAAGCAACCCTTAAATAGGTTGGGCACATTGCTCATCATTGTTGCCCTACACATGTTTTTAGCCGTTGGGGAGGCAGGCTTGTCGGGCAAACAATTGGCAATAGCCACTTTAAACCTAATAGTTTAAAGCGGCTATTGCCAAGGCAAGCCATTGCACATGCTACAGAATGCAGTAGAAACACAACTTGTGTTTTACCTCAACGCAATAACTACAATGCATACGTTTTACCTAAAGGTTTTTTTAAATATTTCTATTGCACATGTTTACTTTCACGTTCAAATAATTTTACTTTTAGGCTTGGTTAGGTCGTGTGGTTGATGCCTTAGGAATACCTATCGATGGAAAATGTGCTTTAGGTGCAACAGTACTCAGGTCAGTTCCTTCATCAAGGAGCGTATCATATAGAAAAATTCTCGTGGAATGAAAAAAAATATATTGTTGCAATCCATGTCTTCAAAGACCGCCAGGTTGTGAAAGCCCATGCATATGCCCAACCCTAGAGGAACTACTTGGGTTGGATAGATGAACCCCAACATGGGAACACCATTGAGGCGTGGACGGTAATCATCCATTTTTTGACTCCCCGGGAGGGGTGCTTTGGGTTGGATAGATGAACCCCGACACGGGAACGCCGTTGAGGTGTAGACGGTAATCATCCATTTCCGATTCCCCAGGAGGGGTGCTTTGGGTTGGATAGACAAACCCCAACATGGGAATGCCATTGAGGCATGGACGGTAATCATCCATTTCCGACTCCCCAGGAGGGGTGCTTTAGGTTGGATAGACGAACCCCAACATGGAAACGCCATTGAGGTGTGGACGGTAATCATCCATTTCCGACTTCCCAGGAGGGGTGCTTTGGGTCGGATAGATGAACCCCAACATGGAGACGCCATTGAGGTGTGGACAGTAATCATCCATTACCGACTCCCCGGGAGGGGGTGCTTTGGGTCGGATAGATGAACCCCAACATGGGAACGCCCTTGAGGTGTGGACAACAATCATCCATTTCCGACTCCCCGGAAGGGGTGCTTTGGATTGGATAGATGAACCCCAACACGGGAACGCCGTTGAGGTGTGGACGGTAATCATCCATTTCCGACTCCCCGGGAAGGGTGCTCTGGGTTGGATAGATGAACCCCAACACGGGAACGCCTGGAGGGGTGGTTTGGGTTGGATAGATGAACCCCGACATGGGAACGTTGTTGAGGTATGGACAGTAATCATCCATTTCCGACTCCCTGGGAGGGGTGCTTTGGGTTGGATAGATGAACCCCAACACGGGAACGCCATTGAGGCATGGACGGTAATCATCCATTTCCGACTCCCCGGGAGGGGTGCTTTGGGTTGGATAGATGAACCCCAACACGGGAACGCCATTGAGGCATGGACGGTAATCATCCATTTCCGACTCCCCGGGAGGGGTGCTTTGGGTTGGATAGATGAACCCCAACACGGGAACGCCATTGAGGCGTGGACGGTAATCATCCATTTCCGACTCCCCGGGAGGGGTGCTGGACTCTTTGGAAACTCCATGGGAGCGTTGCCGGAACAAAAGATCTTTCAGCCGGAGCAGGACGGATGAACTCCGTTAGATTTGTCTGTGCTCCAGAAGCCACTGCACATGGTGGGCATGTGTGTGTGTGTGATGTCAGGGGCGTCAGGACGTGGCAATAACTTATGTATCAGACCCCTTAAAGGAGCCTCCGTGTCAGAACCCAGTGGGCAATGTTGGGACCGCCTGAAGTGTGGATGTTTTTCATCCATACGTGCACGAGTATCCAATGAACGGGAAGAATTGACCGCTTATTAGTTACACATGAATCGATTGAGTTTGAGAAATAACCGGTCAAAGTTGAAGACTTTCAGGAAACTTACCGGTCATTCTTAGAGGAACCCATGGGATTAATACACCTCACATTAATAAAGGAAAACCAAAAGAACATACCATGTAACCGACTTGACTTTGGAAACATTAGGGTTTTGACCGACTTTGTCCAAAAAAATTTATAACATTGTGACTATTTGAATAAAATGTAGATGCTTGATTAATGAATGGGGAGAACCGACTGCTTAGGGCCGGTTATACCATGGACCGTGAAGTCGGACCATGGAAAAACCATGGGAGATGGTCATTTTTCGTGGTCCAACTTTCATGGTTTGATTTCTTAAGTAATCAATTTACAAAGTTTTTGGGCCCCTCACTAGGTGTAAACCGAATGTGGACCAAGAGGAATAATCATGCACCAAAAAGTGAATGTGCTGATATTTTTTAACATGTGCCCAAAAAGGTAGTTCTGAAAAAATCTAAAGTTTGACTATTCACTTGTCATCATCTTCTCTTCTCCCAGAAAAAGAATCTTTAGAAATTTATTGTTACATCATCTCTTTGCCATGGGCCCTTGCCTTTTTCTACCAGAGCGCCTCTTTTGCCTCTACCACCACAAAACGTGTTGGACCATGTCAAAGGATAATGTAGGCCTCAAAATATGTCTTTTGGAGACCTCAAACTCCATGGTCACTCCGACATTTTCGTCCTTGGTGTAAAGAGAAGTGGTCCGAGGACGAGTTCAACATCCAATCACATATTTTACAAGGTCTTGGGACGACTTCATAGTCCACGGTGTAAAACAACCCCTTATTTACAGATGAACCAATCGAGTTTGAGAAATAGCCAGTTGTAGTTCAAGACGTTAGGAAAAATACTAATCGACCTAGAGGTATCTACAAAATATACCTCGAATTAATAAAGAAGATTTGGAAGGTGGCAACATGTAGATGGTTGGACTTGGAAACATTTAGGTTCTTGACCGTTTATATCCAAATACGGGTCCTGAACATCTGAAAAAACATAACAAACACTCATCTAAGTGAAAGAGCACTCCCGTTGACTATCTTATTGGTTTTTCTATCTATGCATAAAACATCTCATTCATAGCCTTCGGTTTACATAGTGGGTAGACCAATTATGTCCCACAAACAGCTTGAGTAGATGGATGTCTTGTTATTACAACCACAACTCTTCAACCATTCTCCTCTCACCGTGTATTAGGTATTGGTTTTTTTTTTTTTTTTTTTTTTCTAATGACAAGTATTGGTGTAGAATAGGGGCCTTCAATAGGTGAGGCATGTAGGTTGAACTTATTAAGGAACTTACACACTAATACCCCGCCTCAAAAAACCCAAACTACACACAATCATCGACATGGCTATATCAAGCCATTAATCGTTGGCCATGTCATTCCTACCTACATGACACGTCATCAAGTAGTGATTGTAGTCGTACAATTGACCCCCTTGGATCCACTAAGAGAATGCCACATATGTGAGATACATCCCCAAAGTGATTATGTTCTCCATATTGGGATCTCGACTTCAAGTGAATGATATGTTCATTTGATCCAAATAAGATTATACATGTTTTCAAAAGCACACTACCATTTTGTGATCAATGTCAACAATTGCAAAAGCGATGGTTTTCATGTAAGGTTTCTCTTGAACATATCAATATGTGAGGTATATGCAAGGTCACAAGGGGGTCCACATGCACCATGAGAACAAATTTTATGAATGTATAGGCTTTATGAGGGTGTCTTAGTTTTAAGGGTTAAGTGTCCGACAATGTGCAAATGATGACCACGGATTTGTGGAAACAAGTAGACCCCGTAGTTGAAAACATTGAGAACCACTTATTAATTATGATTTTTTTCTTTCTTTTTTCAGTTAATTTGATCCCGAATTTAACCGTATACATCCCGGTGATTTAGGGCCTTTCAAATTGGGATAAATCGATCACAAACCCTAGAAGAGGCGTGTGTTTTACTCGACCCCTTATATGCAATTCATGGATCCCAAGCATATAAGAAACTTTCATTGGTGGTCTCTTGTGTGCAATAACTATTTGTATAGTAGAAGAAAGTACTTGAAAACACGTGGGACACCAACTTTGGTTGCATAAGGTAGACATCTCCATTTCCATTACATGTAAGCAACTTTGCATATGTGTAGTACATGTGTGATATTGGAGTGATTTTTCACTGGTTTGGAAATTGATATCACAACGTCCAACAAAAAAATCATAATTTATTTCCAGGTTTTGAAATTACTGTAAATTGTTAAAGGCAAGATTCTCTCCCAACCCATTTGTCATAGCATGGGTTGACATGTTTCCAATAACCAGGAGACGAAAACTTGAGTATAATCGTTGCCCTTTTTAAAGAACCCAAATTTGTGCTTTTTTAACTTACTTTTTCCATCACGCCGAATGTGAAGGCTACATGTGTGATTCTGCACAGCTTTAGGGGACTCTATGTATAAGGATTTGGGGGGGGGGGGTATTGGAAATGAGTATATATGTCTACCATAGGCATCAATTACTCCATGCTCAACCATTCACTCCCACCTTTCTCCTCCATAACGTAAGTGGGCCTGAAACAAACACTTTTAGTTATGCACCTGCTTCTTGTAAGATATTAAACAATAGATTAGTTAATATGAGATAATTAGCAACCTCAAATGGAGGTTATAACCAAATTTTAACCGTGATTTCGAAGTTCACACAAATGTTGTATTTGTTATTATAGTGAATAGTAAAATGCCATGTATATCCCCCCAATTATGTTCAATGTTGAACCTACTATAGTTAAGAGGCCTTGAGCATGTCGTCCACTCTCTTTCAAACACATGTTTCTGGGTGTCCATTCTTAGACTCACCACAATATTTAAATTTTGTGGAACAAGTTTATGCGTATCGTCATGGTTGACCAGAATTTGGATGAAATCCATGCCAATCATTCAAACAATGTTTGGTATATTTTACAATTAATATTTGGTATTGAAATATTGTCATGGATGATTGGAAATTGGATGAAAAATCACTTAGTAAGTGACAATAATCACAACATTGTAAATCTATAATACTTAAATTTGCTTAACAAGGAATGACAAATAATTTTAGGTTCCCAATTAGTGTTAGTGATGATACACATGCGGTTTATAATGAGTATCGAGAAAAGACAAATAGAATTGGTGACACTAAACACAATATTTATCGTACTTAGCACCCTCCTTCCCCACACACCGAACATGATCCGAGAGTTTAATAAGGACCTGCAAACGGATGACATTCATCCAACTTTGCATAAACGAGAGATTGTCATATCTTGACCAGTCGTGAAATGGATGTCGGTGTTAGTGATTGTACACAATTTGACTTAGGGTGAGTTTACACACTAGGGCCCGAAACACAAAAAAAAAATTAAAAAAATTAAAAAAATTAAAAAAATCCAAAATCAAGCTATCCTATTGGTTGAGAGCAAAAAAAAACTACAATTAACGTGATATTTAGTGTCACTAACTAGTTGGAATTATGCAATGTTGTATATATACATGTTTATTGTATATCTCATATTTTTATCAACAAAGGTGAAATTGGTGGTTTGGACTGCACGGAACATCAATATTTTTACTGGTAAAAAGTTGTATCAATAGTAAAATCATATAGCATTGTGTAAATCCAAATAGCAAGTGACACTTAATATCATATTTAGTGTAATTTCATTGATTTTACATTGAGGTATGGGTCCAAGGTATAAAAAAATCGGACTGAGGATGATGTGGCATCACTTTCCCCATATTATCGACAATCCTCACATCGGATGTACTCTTCCTTGTTTGAAAAATTGGTTTTGAAGCTTGGGTCCAGTTTTTAGTTCGAAATTTAGGGTTTGTAAAGGGTTGGTTTGGACCCCGAGTTTCTTGGACATGGACCCTAATTTGGAACTCATCCTCATATGCAAGCCAAATCAAACATGCCTTCCATGTTTGTGCATCGCCTACTAAATAACATTGTGAAACCCTACCAAGGATACTATCAACAAATAATAATCATAATATGAAAAAGAAAGGATGACTTCAATATGGGATGCACGTAAGGGTAACATGAATGACCAAGACTTGTGGTGTCTTTGTAAACTCATCCATTGGCAAGGTGAAAACATATGAGATGACAAATTAGTGTAGATGACTTGGGTTAGGGTTTATAATAGGGTTATGGGTCCAAGAAAACTTGGGGTCCAAAACACCCCTTAATAGACATGATTTGGTCATTTTTCTTGATTGGACACATATATTTGATTCATTTGGTATCGAGTGTGCATTTGAGAATGAACGCAAATAAGGCATGTGCATAAATAAAATCGGACAATGTCCCTAAAATTTATTTATTACTTGATACTTGATAGTGAACTAAATTGGACAAAGCTATATATTCATTCAAAGAATCATCACATGTGCAATTTTGTTGATCTTCATTAATGATTCATTTTGAATAAGGTTTTTGCAGATGTTTCATTGTAGATTCGTTGATGCAACACCAGTCATGACACATAGATGTTAAAAATATATGATGAAGAACAAGAAAATTCTAACAAAATCATACCTTTATACCTTTTGAGGAGTATTTTCTCAAGTGACAATAGTCAAAGTTCGGCAAGAAAGTAATGCCACATTAGAGCTAATTTCAATTTTCAAACCTTGAACTTGGATTCTAGTGTAAACTCTTTGGTACCCATAGTTTTGTTGTGGATCAATGTGATCGCTCAATTCAAAGTTTACTTACTCTTAAACTCTAGTGCAAACCCACCCCTTTGGTAGATCACAAACCTCTAGATTCATATATCAATGTTGACATCACATTGGTTCAATGACATCGAACAACAACGTTGAATCAACGTCTACAACACATAGAGTTACAATTTTATTCTATTTTTTTATTCTATTTGGGAGTCACAATATATAACGAGATGAAATGTGACTTGACTCATAAAATGAAGACGTCACTTGAAGTCCTCTATATAATATGCATGTCAAGCACTATTCATACAAAAATTGATTAGATTTTATTCGTTCTTAAAGAGCAAAGACTAGAGACTTGAGAGTCCCTCCCTTTGCTTCCTCGTTACAACCTCCGTCCCTAAACATTTAATCTTTGAGACTCCCCTCGGATGCCCCTCTCCTCCGGATTTGCCATTTGCTTCATCTCTGTCACCATACACCTCAACAATGAGAACTACGTTAGATTGGTTTGTTTTGGTTGCCATTCGGACATGCCAAATCCATGGCTTCCAATCCGATCTACTTCACACTAGTAGGGCACGGATGGCCAGGCATGCATGTTGGCATGCTAGGGGGGGGGGGTTGGATTACTACGAGCCTAAGCGCTCAGCTGCTAATGCGATGATTGAAATCAGAAACTAGATCTAGGAGTTTCCGAATTCAAGGCTCTCATGTTTGGGGTGGAATCTATAACTAGGTTTAGATGGGTAGTTGTATGACTAGCCGTTGAGTCTGCTATGTTAATTATGGGATGGAGGTTTCGATATCAATTTGGAGCTATTTGGGGTGAGGAGGAATGTGGTGGAGTAGCAACAACAACTGCAATAGGGGAGGATAAGCAGTTGCAAGGATGCTTGTAAGGAAGAAAATCTTCGGTCTCCGGAGGAGACCGACGTGAATGGAGTGTCCGTTCGATCCTTCTCCAATCCAATGCCCACATGACAAAAATATGAAGGTAAAGATCTACTCCTCCCTTTCGAGAGTAGACACTATGCTTGTAAGGATGATTTATTCACATGTGTAATTTGATCAAATGCTACTGCTATATTGTGGACCGTCCTTCGTAGGCACTTGTGATGATGATGATACAAGGTGCTCCAAGGTTATTGTAAACATGCATCGATGATGGTTATAGGGGTTAGGGGGTCTTGGTTCATTTAAAGTAACCATGCTAAAGGATTTTGTAGTATTAAAGCTTAAGAGAATATTGAACATGCAAAGATAGAACTAACTACGAGACATTATTCAATGCAACACTATCCCGTAGATGAATTGGATAGAGGGACATTAAATGAGCAATGGCTGAACCAATTGGTGACACATTTCCGTTGGAGCAATGACCTTCTTAATTGATGCAATGCAAGATTTCTAGAATTTGTGGAGATGTTTTCTCATGTTTGTGAACACCGAGGTATGCACGAAGCTTGGTTTTTTGTGGCAATGACTGGGAGTTCATGATTAATTGGCCAACTCTAACGTCGCTATGGCAAGCCATACTTGTGATCCCTACTAGCATTGCTATTTGTGATGCGTGGTTTTTTTAAGCATAATTGGGTTTAAGAGCAAAAGGAAAACTAGACTCAACCTTGACACACTAAATGCTTTAAAGAGGGTTAGTGTAAATAGGTTTGGAGTTGAATTCATGGATTGAAATGACATTTTTGAATCTTGGAAAACCGCCACAAAAACCAACAAACATAGGGCATTGTCACTACAAGAAGTGGCGTTAGATAGTTGATTCTTAATTTTTCACATTGTCCTGGAAACATGTACCATATAATTCAAGCACAAGTTTAATATGAGTTTTGTACTTCATTTCTATATTCTTGGATTGACATCTTAGATTTGAACCAACCCTTTAACTGAAGGGCTGAAATTTGAAAACCTTTCAAAATGAAACTCATATGAGGGCTTCAATCTTGAACATTGATGTTATGTATCTCATATAACCACACCCAGGACCTTGGAGGAGTTACAAAATGGTGAAAGTCTCTTAGTTTTATTTTTATTTTTAATAGATGATCACCATCATATAAATATTGAGCAAGAACTTTCATTCATAATGGAATATAGAAGTTTTCTTCCACACATGATCCAATTTTTGGTCTCGATCCATTTCAAGATTTGCTCCCATAAGAAGGCCTTGGCAAAGTCAAAAGTTGGTCATTCCGGGGCATCCCAAGCATTTAAGGAGTATAGAGGCGTTCGAAACTCCAAGTTTCTTGGATCCAATCCCCAATGCAAACCCAATAGAAGACAAGAACAAAATGATCATGTCAAGCCCTTTTTTGATGTTGAAGTTATGAACCCTTCCTATTGGGTAAACCATATAAAACCTATTATAAAATTTATACTAAAGGTAGGATGACCTTGAGAATGGATAGAGGGTATTATCCCATGAGTCCATGATAAATAATATTATAGCATAGGCGATAAGTATTAAGAATGTTGTAAATAAAAAAATTCAAAAATCAAAAGAGAGTTTTGCTTATCAGTCATAACCTCTTCAAAATCCAACATGTCACCTCTAAAAGTCGGCATATCGATTCTAAAGTGCCAAACATGATTAAGGTAGACGTGCCTAAATTGGGATACATCAATAATATAGACACTTGGGGCCACTTCACACACGTGCCTAGAGCCGTGACCGTGAGATTGTGAGAGCCCAAAAGAAAGTGTCCAAAGGCCGTCCCAACACACTTCCAAAAACATGTAGTGTGGTCACGGGACCTCGAGTGTAGTGTGAAGCCATATGTGACCGGGCCCTCAACCAAATGCTATTTCAATGAATTTCCATTCATGTGGGGTCCTCACATGTTATAAAATATAATAGTAAATCAATGGTTGTGAGAATCTGGAGTGCCTTGGTTTTAAGGAAATGACATTTTTCTCCATATTATTTATTTATTTATTATAATTGTTTTCTTCCAAAAATTAGTTTAAAAAAAAAATTGGTGCCAAAGTGGTCAAGGTACTATAATTGTATATAATCCACTTTCCATTTCCAATGAGAATGTCATTGAACATCTTTCCTCCATAGGATACAATTCATAATAATTTGACCCTAAATCACGCGTCAATTGAATGAAATAAGGTAAGTTGGATGAAACAAGTTGTCATTTTTTCCCTCAACCTTAGGCCCCCCCTTTTGTACATTTGCCTTTACTTCAAGAATAATAATAGCCTTTTTATATGTACACACTAGAGAAAAACAATACCTCTCCCTTATGTACTTTGTATCATGTACATTGGTGCGTCAAATAATACCCTTTTCTACACTCACGTTAATTTACACGTGGTATGAAAATTCCACCCCGTGGGACTTTGATAATGAATACGTTATTCAAATGAGCTCTAACTGTGGTGATACAAATGGCTATGAGCACAATCTGGACTTGCTATTCATCTCATATTGATTGAGTGTTTCATATCCTGCAAGGAGTGGGTGCATAGAGAAAAATATCCAAATAACACACGTCTACCTTATCACTCACAGTGTATGGCTTGGGGAACATTTATGGAATAATGTAAAGTCTCGTAAACCAGATGTAATTGTATGCATGGATGACAAATATCCATGACTTCCTTAAAAATGTTGCCAAGAATTGTGTACGACACTTGCTTAGTCTATCTAAAGACGTGAATAAGAGGAGATCCGATTTTTGATGATGCTTCATCATAGATTCACTAATGCAACACAAGTTTATAATTTAGATCTAATTGGTAGAAGTTGGAGAACATGAAATGCAAACCAAATAACACCCATATACCTCAAGGGAAAAACGATATAGCCTTGAGAAATGTATTCTTGAAAAAAACTACACTAAATATTGGATTTAGAGTTGCACTTTGTATTTGTTGTGCTCAATACAAATTGTAAAGCGTTGGTGTAGTGTCATCAACACTAAATGTAAACCTAACATAAATATTACCATTCCTTGTGAAACAAAATGGACATTATACATTAAGAGTGTTGCAATTCATGTTACTTAGTAAGTTGACTTCTTAAGCATTTAGGGATTTATTTACTTTTGGCCTTGTTAGAGAGAGAGAGTTAGAGTGAGAGAGAGAGAGAGAACAGAGAGCCTTCTTCGCAAGCAAGAAGCAAAACAGGGGAAGGATTGCTTGGCTTCGGGACGGAATCCGATCGATCAGGCACGATCTGACGACGAATGCATCCAAAAGCACAGAATCAAAGAGGTTGCGGAGAAGGATGGAATTGAAAAATCTGAAAGATTGAATGTTGGACGCTGTCGAGTAGGTGAAGCAAATTTTTGAAGCTATGGAGAGCGTTCGAGTTTTGCGAGGCTCCGTGGAAGTAGCAGGAAGGGGCGTCACATGGTTGCTGGGTGTGCCTCATGCCCCGAAAACAATTCTGTCATCGGTGCGTTGCTTGCAATTCGATGTCAAAAGTGATGAGCCTGAATATGGGGTTGAGGCTGGTAAGAAAACACGAGTCTCAATTTGCATCTATCTGTATGCAATCTTAGAAATCGTGGAAGATTTTAGGTTTTTCTACAGGAATGGAGTTTGGGAGTCCTCTATATAATTTTGATATATTTTTCATTAGCATTAGTATCCATCTCCCATGCCAGAAAGATTTAGCGAAGGGGAAAAGATAAACAAGGGATCCATGGCATGACAAAATTGAAGCATCATGGCTCAAGATTTCTGCTTGTACTAGTGCAAAGGAGAAGTCGTATTGAAGAGGTTGATGTCTTATGTCTGTTGCAAATAATTGCTTTCCGTTTTCTCAATCATCTTAGTGTTGCGGTGACTTAACCTGCTTGAAAAATTGGCAAAGGAGAAGTGAAGGTTGATATCATATATGTGTTGTGCACATGATCGCCTTCCATTTCTCAAGCATCTAAGGGTTGCAGTGACTTAGCCTACTTGAAAAATTGGCATAAGGAGAAGGCCTCTTGACGAAGTTGGATATGTTATATGTGCTGCAAACAACCGCCTTCCGTTTCTGAAGCAGCTAAGTGTTGCGATGACTTAACGTATTTGACATCCACCTTCCATTCTCAAGAATCTAGGTCTGGTGGTGATTTTCCTATATGGGAGTCGTCTTTGCTCCTCGCTACGGGCAACTATCCACATGTGGGTTAAAATTCACCTGCAAGTAGATTTCCTCCCTGTGGTTCACATGGTTACACGAACTGAGGAGCAATAGGAGATTCTTTGATTGTTTTTCACTACACATTAAGTGACCTCATCTAAAAACCTCATCTCATATTGGGACGTCCTATAATATTTGTAATGATGGAAGATTGTGGGTTTTGCTGAAGAATTGGAGTTTGGGGTTTGTTAAGAAGATGCATGAGCTAATTTTCAATTTTTACTGGGCAGAGGAGCTGCGAGTCCTGCTACCCAGGGGTTTGGACGTGCTGGGTGTGCTTTTGATCATCGAGGAGAAACAACCCGAAAATATTACACGAGCTGGGGACATTACACTGAAATTGCGAGGGAGGCTCTGGCCAGGGACAAACACTCACAGAGGAGCCATTGCAGCTGTGGCCCAGCTCGGTGGAAAAAATGAGACAGTGCAATATAGTTGGTATGATGGAAGCAGCTCGAGCAATCTGCAAGCCCTTGGAGTGGAAATTTTTGATGATGGCGCATGGAATGACATCACTTTGCTGCGTTGCCAGATGCAACTGAGCATGCCATTATATTTTGTATCGTCGGTGGAAGCACCAGGTAACTTCATTTGCCACGTTTCTTGCTGCAAGTGCCTCTTAAGCATTTACACTTAGGGCTTACGGTTGGGGTTTAAGCATTGCAGAATGCAAGTGGGCAGCATTTAATGTTGAGTCTGTCTTGTTACACACCCTTCAAGGTTAAATATCTTTACAATGTAAATTCAACATTTAGCTAATTATTCAATCATCTTAATATCAACTTTCCACAATTAAATATAGAAAAAAAGATTGGAATTGGAACCCCATGTTTGGAAGGCATTTGAATAATGTTGTCGTTTGATGTGATTGAATTGTTGTCCAATTGATATTGATATAATGGATCTGGAGATTTGTGATGAGGTTCTCCAGGTCTGCTAATTGTTTCTGCTAGATTGCTGTGTACTCGTAATCTTGTCAGGGGTTGTTGGTGTGTTAGGTTCCCGCAATAGGACTATCTGAAGTTGAGTGAATTGTTTATATAATTAGTGACGTTCTGTGTAGGAGTGTGATTTCGCACCTCAGAACATTTCCAGCTGGCTCTAAAGTTGTTGTGGTGTAGCAGTCCTTAAGGGCCTGAGGAGTGAAGCATTTTCTAAGACGTGTTCTTAAAATCAGGTTTTCAAGGGTTTCTTCACATATATTACACAAGAGAAGTTGTGAGGCGCCGTCAAAGGATCACATGTATATGGTATAATTTAGAATAACTACTTATGGTCCTCCCAAAATGAATTTGGAAGTACAACCTTTGGATATACGTCATAACCACAAATCTCACTCTTCTGGATGTGAGAAACTTGATGTGATTGGCAAATAATACACATACTATAGATTGGTGGAAGGTTGCAAGCATAGTATGATCTTGAAGTGATTAAACAGTCAAAGAGTCTCTTGAGATGTGAGCACTTCATAAAGTGTAGAGGATAAACATTCGTGATCAAGCTTTTGGGGGTGGTAAACAACTTTAATAGCTATGTATAGGGGAAATGATTGCTAAGAAATACTTATTTCTGAGCATATCTGATCTTTTAAAAGTGACAGTCCCTTTTTGGGATGTTTAGGCCAATAAAGGTTGAATGCCCAATATTTAGAGTGCAGACACTGTTGTCTTCCACAGATCTGTAACATTTTTTGATTCCTGTTCAGCATTTCAGGAACAAGCTCTTAAGGCTATTGAGAACATCATAGCACAATTGAAGAGTGGCAATCCAACATTTCTAGTGGAAGGGCCAGGAGGAGCAGTTTTACTTGGGACATCATTTCAGGCTGGTTCCAATGGTCAACAACAGTCCCCCGTCTGTTCCAGTCTCTCTGCACCTCAGACATTCACAACTCCTGGAGGATACCAGGTGTGGGTACTTATATTTTTTGTGCCTAACATAAATTTTGTTATTGAAGCACAACTCGATTAATCACTTGAACCTTGCTCAATAGAGTTATCCTTTAACTGAATGGGACTTTTAGTTAGATATTGGTTGTTTTGCATACAGAACCTTTCATATTTGGTGCATGCTTGGAGGCCATGTGGAGGTTTGCATGAAGAACATTCTATATCAGTTCATTGTGGGTAAAACTCATTTTGGCATGCCAAGAGATGAGTTTGACCCTCAATGTATAAAGATGGGTTGACCATTGAAATTTGAACACTACCTCCAGCGCGCACCACAAGTAGGAAGAAATCATTGATTCCAACTTATGGGAAATCATAGGGACCAACTCCTGACTAAAAACCCATCGAGTTAAAGGATAACTGTAATATGGCGTTTGCTTCTAGGGCACGACTTGATTAATCACTGGAAGCTTGCTCAATAAATGTCGTGAGTGATTTTCTCTTTCTACAAATCTTAGCTTTCACTCCCTTTGCAGATTCCCATGCCAGTGAACGTCAAGGTTCTGGGTGACTCAGCAATCGCAAAAGACTCTGGTCTTCTCATGCAGAATCTTTCTGGTACATACTAAACCCTAAACACCAACCCTAATTTGCACTACTCTCAATTTGAGGCTTGAATCGACAGCTTGAAAATTGGTGGTCTTCCTTCGAAAGTGCTCTGCAATACTAACAAGCATGCTTTCCCTCTTGCACTGGTTGTTTAACTCGCAAAGAAATGAATGTCATCACATACTTCGAAGTGTGAAATTAAATATGAGTATCTATATCAAATTTCCACCTTGTGGTGTATAATGTAGTTATGTTACAATACATTCATTATCTTACATAAAAATTTGCTAGGTAGTAGTATAATCTGATACATAATATATATGAAAGTAAAATAAAAAAAAGACCAGAAAACTAACACAAATTAATATATAGTCTATGCTGTTTTTTTTCAATACATGGTTGTTTTGACTTGATAATTTTGCCTCTGGAAATTTGTGATGGTTGCAAGAAGCTGATGTTGTTTGAGATGTATGCAAATTACTGCAGCCAGGAGTCCTGTGTTTGTTCAACTATTGAAGCTGAATGTTGACGTGCTTTGTATGGCACCGAGCCATATGTCTGCGGTGGAAGCAGCCACGTCACTGGTCACACCTGCTCTTTGTGACCAATTGACAACAATGTGTAACATGGTGAAGAAAAACACCTTGCTGAATTCCAAGGTATTGTGAATTATTTGTACCTGTGTCTCTTAAACCTTCATTTGGTTATCAGGACCAGTGGTGTGTTTATACAGGATATGTCACAATTTGTACAACCCCCCAACATGTATGGAGTAATGTTTTATCTGGTCTATGTATTGACTCCATACTTAGCACAACCTAACTAAGAGAGGAAGTGAAAATAAAGTAATATGTGATAAATACATGCATGTATTCTCTGATTGGAATAATGAATATGGTACATAAGATAATTTTAGCTATGGTACCCCTCTGTATGACACCCTGAGCCCCAGATGGCCTCTCAAACCTTTAAGGATTTAGATGAGGACATCGACTTGCAGATTACTGAACCCATAAGTAAATTACCATAATAGTCTTTCGCAAGGTTCTACTTTGGGATGGCATGAAGAATGTTAGGGTTTCTGAGAAGATCTCAGAATGCTGAAAGGTGAACAGAGTGGAACCATGATGCTTTTTTCTTTTTTTTTCTTTCAGATATCAGCATTCCATTTTTGTCCCTTGAGGTTTCCCATCACAGCAATTTTGGACCTGAGCTATGGGGAAACTGAGATGGCTCTTGGTGAGTCTCACTTTGAGGTTAAGCCACTCAAAATATATGAAGAGAACCTCTGCCAATATATGCATCTTCACATCTTCTCTTAGTAAAATGATCCATTTGAAGTACTAGCATTAACAGTGATTGGCTGCTCCTCTTGTCACTCTAACTAGAGATTTCTGTGTGTGTACTTCTTGATGATTTCTGCACTTTGACCTTTTCCTAAAGGTTCTAGTTATTTTAAATTCTTGTATTTAAAAATTTCATCCTCTAACTCAACATGACATTTGGTCGGGAGTTTTTTTTATTTTTATTTTTATTTTTTAATAGTAAAATTGAAATTCCCCATACAAAACCTTCCATATTTGGTATTTTTGCAGTGCACGCTGAAGGGAAGTGTGAAGGTTTGAACAAAGAACAATCAATGTTGGTTCATTAAGGGTCAAACTCATTTTGGCATACTAGGATGTGCTAAAATGAGTAAGGCTCTTAGCAAACCGAAATAGGTTGCTCTTCATTCAAATCTAAACACTACCTCCAAGGATGCACCACCACTGGAAAGAAATCATTGATTTTTACGCAAATCAACCAATGGGAAAATTATAGGGCACCAACTCCTGACGAAAGTCCTATTGAGTTAAGGGATAAGTCAACTATGTCTGGTTTTTTGGTTCTAATAATGGTTGGTCTGTGGCAGTGAACAAGAGAAAAGCATTGCATCAAAGATTGGGATTGCCATTAGATCGACCCATGCTTCGTGTTGCAAATGCATTGACATCTATGAACGTGGAATCTGTAGTTGATGCTTCTTTGGGTATAGTGCTATCATCTGAATATGTTGTTCATTTGATTTGTGCTGGAAGTGATTTCAGTGTTTTTTGTAATGCAGTTCCTAATCCTGAGGCATGATCATGAGCCTTGGTTCATTGACATTTTTGTTTGTTTTCCTGGCATAGGGTGGAAGCGTTTGCGTGATGTGCACATAGGCTTGCCTTCTTCTGGAGGTCAGTTGTGTGTCATCTTTTGGTATCACCGTGGTTGTTACTGTGCAGTTTTGGGTGATATATATATATATATATATATATGCTAATTTAGAAACCGCATTGTGCTTCACACTCTAACATGCCTAAAAGATGCGGGATATGTCTGGATGCAGTCCTACTAGCAAACAGCCCAGCAATTAGAAACATATTTGAGCTCATGATTCCTTAACCCTCAAAGAACCCAAGGGGTACAATGTACGATCTATGCACATAATTTCTACAGGGCTCATCAAGTTTTGAAATCATAATATTTTAGATCTAAGGGTTTGAAACTGTCCTTAGCACATTATTGTCAAGGAGAAAATGAAAAAGACACGCATATGCGATGTTGATGAACAAAGTACTAAGTATTTAGTTGCATCCAAGGGCACCCAGGCTGTGTATATTTGAACCGAATTTTTAATAATATACTGGTATTGAACTGATTTGAAAAGTTCACTTGAAAAATGAGTTGATTTAGGATAGGATCACTTTTGGCACAATCTGCCAAAAATGGAAGCATGCATTTCAAATACACATTTTTGTGCATGGAGGGGCTCAGAGTGGGCCTTTTGGACGCTCTCGGTACATGCTGAAGAAGCCTGATCCTTGTGGTAGTTGTATCAGTTGTTGGTGGCACGCAGAGTTTGGTGGATGGTTCTTACGAGTACTTCCATTACCTACAAGATCGCATTGATGACAATGTGAGCTCCATGTTGAGATTTGAACCTATGCTTGCAAATCATTTAAATTGAGAAATGCATGTAACAATGTTGTATTTAAGTTCTTTCATGCACTCAACTTGACTTTCAGAAGCCATGTTACCAACCTATGTTAACATCATGATTTGTGACCAAGGGCTTCTTCTTGAGATCACCATGTCTTGCATTTATTATTGCAAATATAGTCACCAGTAATATTGCTTAGGTCTGCCTATTATTTTAAAGTATTATAAAAGTAGTGTTACAATATCCTATTGCAAACATGATGCTTTATTGTCAATGTTTCAGGGTTGGGGATGTGCATACCGATCCTTGCAAACCATAATCTCTTGGTTCAGATTACAACATTACACCTCTGTGGCTGTCCCTACCCACAGGTATAAAGCTATCGTCAAATGTTTCTCTTTCTGCAACATTGAATTAACGTTGGTTTGATAGTGGCTTTATTTTACTACCATTTGGGTATACCAGTAGGGAATGGATAAGTGACAGTATTTTTGTTTTGATACCGTTCGGGTCTTTATACCATGCAGGAACTTTAGTACTGAGGCAAATTTACCTTAGTATCAATATGGTTTACAATGGTATTGATCCATATAATAGCTTGGGTTTGCAAAGATTCTCTCACCTTGAGATACCTACCAAATTTTAATATTTGATACCTTTATTGATGTTGATTATGAATACTCATGCATTCACCTATATACCAGACCAACATTGGTTTGTATTTGATACAGAGCCTTTAAATGTGTTTCCCATGCGAAAGAGTATTTATGTTAATCTACGTTCTATGATGATGATTCTTTGATGTAGCGAGTAGGTCAAACAATGTTCCTCTTCAAAGCAGGATTTTCAACCACAAGCAATCTGCATGCAAGGGTCCAAGTTGGTTTAGCCTTATAATAGTTGATAGCTATGAATTACAATATACATTATCTGTGGAGCATAATTGTTATGTTATGATGTAGATATTCAGTTTTGGGATGCAAATTCTCTTTTTGTAAATTGTCTTGACTTTCATTTTTGACCTTTGCCAGGGAGATTCAGGAAACACTAGTTGAGATTGGCGACAAGGATGCTTCTTTCATTGGCTCGCAGGGATGGATTGGTGCAATCGAACTGAGTTTTGTTTTAGACAAACTACTTGGTGTACGTAAGCCCAAGATGTATAATTTGGTTCATGAAATTTGGTGAAGTCTTCTAATTACAAATGATCATCAAAGCATAAAGATTGTGTTTTTTGTTTGGAGCATGTAGGGAGATGATGAATTACCTTTTGTGATTGCTTGCAGATATCTTGTAAAGTGCTCGATGTGCGGAGTGGAGCTGATCTTCCTGGTAAATGTAGAGAATTAGCTCTCCATTTCAACACTCAGGGTACACCCATTATGATTGGTAAGGCTTTTCCATTCCCTTCCTTCTTTATAGGGTTGGTAAGCATAATCCCGTTTTAAACTAGAGCTCAAGTTGAGAGCTTGAACTTGGGATTTGTGGGAGTGGATGCTTGCAGTTGACAAGCTTTCATCCAGAGCTCAAACTATTGAGAGCTTGACCAATCTTCAAGCTCTCATTAATTTGAGGCAATCGTAAAGTCCCTATCAAGGGGGAAGTATACTAGAAATATGACCAATCATGACAAGCCAAAGAATGCTCGAAAGCAAAAATGAAAGCTTGAGTTCTCAAAAATTCCTAAGCCTAAGCCTACCTCATGCAGGTAGTTTAGTAATTTGATTGAGAGCTTGTTGTAGCTGTTCCACATGGGATCCATGAAAGCGCCATTAAAGCATTGTAAGCATTGTAAGCACGGTCAAAAGTTCAAGCTCTCAAAGTTGAAAGCTCAATTGTGAAGTGGATTTGAGTGAACAAGTATTTGTAAGAGGCACCCTGCCAATGAGATGGTTCTTTTCATCAAGCTCTCAACCTTTGATCTTTCAACCTCTCTTAATGGTGAAGTTCCATGGAGCAAACCAGGCACCATGGTCCAAAATACTCTTTTGGCTCCATGGGTGTAGACATGGTCATTAAGGTTCATTATAGACTTAAAGCCTTAAAATTTCCCACCCCCCTTGGATACAAAGGTCCCAAATTGTAAGGTCTCAAATACCACGTCACTGGCATGATCAAAGGTACCCATGAAGTGAAGAGTTTTAATTTGAGGATAACTTAGGTATTACATGAAAAGGCAATGGACCCTACAGTGTGTATGGGAAAAAACGATGAGAAAGTGTACATTGCACACTTTCTCACCCCTCATGGAAACATGGATTTGGGGGAGTGCATCCATGGTGGAAGGGAGCATTTGTAGGCATACAAAAATGCTTGCCACCTCCTCCCTTGGATGTTGTTCCTAAGGCCTCCTTTACACTAGTGCTCGAATTGAGAGCTCAAACTTGCAATTTTGGGGAGTTTGATACTTGGAATTGGCAAGCTTTCATCTGAAGTTTAAACTATTGAGAGTTTGACCGATCTTCAAGCTCACAATATTTTGAGTTTGTGCAAACCGGTAATCCTCAAAGTGAGAGATCAAGGAGGGAATGATAGTAACAAAGAAGCATTCATGGAAGTAGTCATTTCACATAGGATCCACATTCTATGTTTGAATGAGAGCTTGAAGTTTTTATGATATGTATGCTTCATGATAGTAGACAGAGAAGCATTCAAGTCGTAAACGTTCCACATAGGATACATCAAAAGTCATAGTCACCGCACATAGGATCTGTCAATGCACCATCTAAGTGTTGTAAGTCACGTTGAGAGCTGGTGTGGAAAGTGGATTTGAGTGAACAAGCACACTGCCAATGAGAAATTTCCTTTCTTTGATCTCTTAACCAAAGCTCCCAACTCGAGCACTACAGTAGTGTAAAGGGGGGGACCTTTACCTTGGACTCTTTCTTTGTCTCTGATGTGAATTCTATTCATTGCAGTTGGTCAGTCTACTCAATATCACATTTGTTTGGCAGGAGGGGGTGTGTTGGCATACACATTACTGGGAATTGATTACAACGAATTGACTGGAGAGAGCGCATTTCTCATATTAGATCCTCATTACACTGGTGGTGAAGACTTGAAATCTATTTGCAGTGGAGGCTGGTGTGGCTGGAAAAGGGCTGTAGGTGTCAATGGGAAAGAATTTTTCCTTGCTCATAAGTTCTACAATCTTTTACTACCACAACGTCCAAACACTGTATGACCTGTGCTGTGGTCCACACATGTGTAATAGACAATACACATTTTTGGCATATAAGGTAGACATGTGTTATTTGGAAACTTTTCTCTCTGCACCCACTTCTTGAAGGATATGAAACATGCAATAAGTGCAAGATGATTAGCAAATCCAAATCGTGCCCGTAGCCATTTGCCTCAAAAATTTTGTAGCTCATATGAATACCTTATCCATAATCAAACTGAAGTATCTCATGCTCATTAAATGGTCATATAAGTCCCTCCAATCATGTTGACTATTGAGCCTAAAATGGTTAGCATATTTTGAGCATGTAGTCCAATTTCTTTTAATAACATGTTTTTTTGGTGCTAGTTCTTAGATCCACACCTAGTCACATGCCACTCAAATATAAGTGTCAAGATTATTGCAAGGGGGGGCTAAGTTCTAAAACATGAGTAAATTTGTTTGTTGTGGAAAATACAAGTTGGAATGTCATTCATCATTAAATTAGCCTAGTTTGGCTGTTGCATGAATAACTTATATAAACTTCATATCTGGAGATTCTAGAAAGAGGACTTTTGATAATTTGAGAACTCCAAGTAATATTTAAATAATGAGAATATGCTAGCATGACAACATTTTTTTGCAAAATCTGACAATCTTTGGTCCATATATTGGTTCTTTTACAAATTATTAATTTGTTGCTCAAATGAAAGTCAATTTTTGACTTTGGAATAGAGAGGTGGTCAACTCCCTTCCTCAAATTTCAACTTCCCCCTATAATTGTGCATGGAAATTGACTTTCATTTAAGCAATTGACTTTTTATATGGAAATGGGTCAAAATTTGTCATTTCGAAGTTTTCTCCAACACAGCTGGCACATGGATGTGCGCCCTTGGGTTGTGCATACAATTTGACTATGGATCCAATCAGATTAGGACTCCAACAGCCTACTTTCAGTAACCGACTAATTCAAATTGTGTCAAAATAGCTATTAAAAGTGATTTGTGCAAGAATTCTCCACCACCTAACTTTCGTGTTTGCAACACTTCTGTGTTGATTCACAATCGTAGGATGGAATGTGGATTGCCCACTTGGACAAATTGGAGACAGTGGTATGATTTCAAATGGTGTTTTCCATATTAGGAAACTGCTTTCAAACCAGAAAATCAAAGCATCCCACTTCCACAAAAGTCAAGTTGGTACTGAGAGGAGGGGCACATTTTAGTTGGACAAGAAAGAATTCATCCAACCTTGGCTCAATAATCATTCTGTAGTGACTTTGTGTGTAGGTATGGGATGGGTAAAAGATCTCAGTATATTCCAACTACGGTAAGACACAGCTTTTGCTCAACTGTAGCATAGCTGAAAGTCCCCAGTACACATTTAGCTACAGCAAAGTGGACCCATAGCTCAGAATGGGCCTTCCAAAGATGAGAAATGGGGCATGAAAACTATGGGCTTACACAAATGTCAAAGATAAAGTTACACTCAACCAGGACTTTATCTGAAAATTACTAAAATTCCAGAAAAGAACAAGGTACTCATCAACTTGGGAACATGTTGACCACTGCTGTTGTAGGACCAGGACACAAGCCAACTTACACAAGCATTGAAAACTTGCTTCAAGTTTCCAGCCCTACTTGAAACACACTTCAAATTAGATGGAATAATACTCTGCTCTCAAGAACTCTGGTGCCTTTAGATAACAATAAATAAAATTGAATGTATTCCGCTGGATGGTCATAAATGTTTGTACATGGGTTGAATGACGACCGAGAACAGATGCAAGTCACTTCATTAATAGAGTAACCTCTTGACATCTGTTGCACTCTGCACATCATTTACACCATCCATCTGAAATGTATCTACTAATTAGACCCTCTACTGGTGGAAAGATCTGCTTGATTTTAACTATATCTGCAAAGCATGTGGGGACTTCACCAAAACTCTTACTATTAAACATGACGTTGCAATATACAAATTGAGCACCCCGCTGCTGCATGCGCATCTTTCGTGATGAACTTCCCCACCAAACTCTACATTTCAAACAATGAATCTCAAAGCAATAAGACAGCAATATATCAATCAGAGCCTGTCAGTCACTTGTAAGAGGCCGAGTCAAACAACCACAACCTCGAAACCGAGCCCGTCGCACAGTCGTCATGATCTCTTCTTGTGCTTGCTCCAACATTTTGACAACCTGCACAAAGCTCGGGCGGAGATCAGGATTTGCATCCCAACACCGTGACATGATATCTACAATCTGTGGAGGGGAATCGGTTGGAATTTGGGGTCTGACACCTCGATTCACCACTGCAAAAGCTGCTTGGACTGCTGTCATATTGGAGAATGGAAGTAAGCCTGTAACAAGCTCCCACAGTACAATGCCGAAGCTGTAAACATCTACCTTGTGGTTGTAAGGTCTGTGCTGAATCATTTCCCTGCAATCCCAGCATAAAACATCCAAGGTTCAAAACGCACACCTTATACTTGCACCCAATACTATTCCACAAACATCGAGTTCTACAGAAATAATCACTGACCTTTCATATCCTTGTACTTCTTGGAAGGTGAAACATCTGTTGTATTGTCAGTTTCAGATACTGGTGACCCCAAAACAGTCCTAAAGTTCATGCTCAACTGCGAAGCACACTAGAATTGAAAAACAAAACGGGACTAGAAGTGAACTCACGGAGCCATCCATCGATATGTTCCTGTCTCTGGGGTCATGCCTTCAACTTGCACTTCTATCCTAGCAGCACCAAAATCAGCGATCTTGATAGACTTGTCAGTTGCTATGAGCAAGTTGTCCGACTTCAAATCTCTGTGGATGATCTCCAAGCTATGCAAATACTCCATGCCCCTGGCAATATCCAAGGCTTGTTTCACAGCAAGCTTCAGTGGCACTGCTCGTGACTGCCGTTTACTAAGAAAGGACCGCACTGATCCACCTTTGGCATACTCTGTGACTATGCACCATACTAATGGTTTCCGGCATGCACCAATAAATCGCACCACGTTTTGATGCTTCACTTTCGCCAGCATGGTTACTTCTTTGGCAAATGCTGACTCCATCATTATCATCTTCTCGTGGTTGTTTTCAGGTCTTTCCAGAATTTTCACAGCCACGTCTTCTCCATTGTATGTCCCTTTATAGAGCCGACCAAATGCACCCTGTGCAAAGGCAGGACCCATTTGCAGCCTCCGTAAATCAATAGTCCAGTCGTCATAGCCCTCCAAACCTTCTGTTTGAAACCTGCTCATAGTATTTGGATTGTCAGCACGACTGGCACCCATTCTTCTAAGGTCCAATTTACACTACAGCTCGAGTTGAAAGCTTGAAATTGTAAGATTTTGGGAGTTTGATACTTAAATTCAACAAGCTTTTGTCCAAAGCTCAAACTATTGAGAGCTGGACAAATCATCAAGCTCTCACTGGATCTATTTTAAGCAAGTGTAAAGTGGCCATGCTCAAAATGAGATATCAAGGATAACATGGTATAAAACAAAGGGAAATTCAAGACAAGCCAAATAATGCTTAAAATCCTGTTGACTTTGGATCCACAAAATGAAAGCCCAATCTCTCAACATTCCTAAGCAACCTCTGTGAGCTAGCTTATGATTTTATCTGAGCAGGTTACAGGGTTGTATGTAATTCTAAACATAGTCTACCCACAGAGGTGATCCTACCTGCCATTCAGAAGATCACCTACAACATGTACGGCTATCACAGTATTCTTCTGAGATGGTTAACTTGATGAGCTCTCAGTGGCTGAATAATTAGGTACAAGGTGCTAGAACCAACACCTAGAACCGTGCATTACAAGCACATATTGATTCTAAGAATGTCCACAACCTTAACATCAGACTCCCATGTTGGGTTTGGGTCATCTAACAATAACTTTGAACCCTTATGACTTTTGCATCCAGAACACACATATGAATGCCCTTTCTTTCTTTTGAATCAACTGGCGTTTTCCATCCATAAAAGAAAAATACAACTCACAAGGCAACTCATTGATTCCAAGCCAGGCTTGAGAGAGCAGCTTGGAATTGGAATTGGAATCCCTTTCAATAGCTAGCAAGAAACATCTATAACGTTGCCAATCTAAATAACTCAGCGCTTAAAGTGACGGTTTTAGCACCATCTACCTTAAGTGAATAGATAGTTCCGTATAGCCCTAGTCTTCGCATTCCTGTAGGAAGAGGGTGTGTAGAGAAATACTTCCACTGGACGATTCAAGTTGTTGCATCTCTAATGTGCATCTCTATAACTCTCCATTTTTAAGGTTAAGTGTAAAAAGTACAAGAAGTACAACGAGAATAAGTAAGTACCGAGTACTTACAAGGGATCCATAGGAGCGGCAGGAACTCAGATATGACATACTTTGGTGCGTTAGAATCCCTTTTCAATTGCTAACGAGAAAACATCTAGAGCTTATCACTCTAATGATATTAGTCACACTCAGCACTTGAAGTGACGATTTTGGCACCATCTACTTTAAGTCTATCAATAGATACTTACGTATCGGCGATAGCCTTTACATGCCCAAAGGAAGGATGTGTAAAGAACTGTCGCTCACTGGAAGATTCATGTTGTTGCACCACTAGTATGCAGATAAGATGTCCAGTATTCTACAAAATGAGGTTAAGTATTGAAGGTACAAGAATTAAAAGGAGGATGAGTAAGCAGAGTATGCCGACCTCGGATCCATAAGGGCGGCTGGAACTCAGATATTACATACTTTGATGCGTTAGAATCCCCATTCAATTGCTAGCAATGAAACATCTAGAACACTATCAATCTAATAATAATAGATACACTCAGCGCTTGAAGTGACGAATTTAGCACAATCTACCTTAAGTCATATAGATAGTTCCGTATTGTCCTAGCTTTCGCATGCCTAAAGAAGAGGCTGTATTAAGAAATGCTTCCACTGGACGATTCATGTTGTTGCAACTTTAGTCTGCAGATAAGATGTCCACAACTCTCTATTTAGCACCATCTGCCTTAAATCACATAGATAGTTACGTAGCGCCCTAGCCCTCGCATGGCTATACGAAGAGGATGTGTAAAGAAATGCTTCCACTGAACGATTCATGTTATCGTATCTCTAGTGTGCAAATAAGGTGTCCATAACTCTCTATTTTCACGGGATAAGTTTTAAGGGCACAAGAAGTGAAACAAGGATAAGTAAGTACTGGGTACTGACCGCGGATCCATAAGAGCGGCTGCAAGCATGTCTTCTCCGACGGTATGTGTAACGATTCCCGGCATGACCACGCTGTTTGAAACGGATGCATTACGAGTACCATTTCGAACACGGAGGTCAGGGTGCATTAATCTTGTCCGCAGTGAGTTGTTGGATCCCACGCTACTGTCTTGGGACATCATAGATACTGAGTTCCCAACATTACTCATACTCATAGGTATACTTCCAATACTCTCAACCGACATGTCTGAAGCTTCCGGCAGCCTTTGATAATAGTCATCCTGAAACAAAAAGTACTCCTGTGTTGCCATGATCGCATCCCTCTTCCGATTCCCGATGCCGATGAAAATGACGATGATTCCAACCTAATTCCGTTCCAACTACTTGCCCAGCTCCACTAGAATTCAGAACAAATTCCTATCTTTCCTGCCTAACATAGATCATTTGTCCAAATTTTGACCCTCCTCCACACATCATCGTTCGTTCTCCATCGCATAAAGTCAGCTGGAAAAATCTACACTACTGGTCTGGTGGAAGTGACCTGGAATGCAGCCATGACATCTCAAAATGCATTGTCACACAATCATTTAAACTACAAGAATGCGTCCATGGCAACTACCATCACATCCACGTAATCAATTCCTGATAAGAACCAAAACCAAACCAACCCCTGAATGCTCCCTCTCCAAACTCCGGACCTCCCGCGAGATCACTCCACTTCAGAGGGCTAAGAAATTCCGCAACACCGCATAATTTTGTAAACCCTTCAAAATAAACACCATCTCGAGGTAGCTTCCCCCAACAACTCCTGTTCGTGACAAAATCTTCTCCGCCTAACCTTAAGCTCCTTAACCTTAACCCACACTTCACATCTTAATCTTCACACCATCTCTCACCATAGCTCCTCAAAACCAGAACATCCGAGCTCCCTGGACTCTTGCACACATCTAAACCATCTTCTCACAGACTCCTCCGAAATCTTGTAGAATTTTCAGCCCTGCCATGCCACATAGCCTTCCTTCCCCTTGAAACCCTACTCCACACAAAACCCTGGAGATAGATCTACACTCCACCGTTTTCGATGCGGAAACTTGCAAACTTTCGTTCGCGATTCATCTGCTAGCTCAAAATCGAGTCGGAGAGATTTCCAGTCAACGGAGTAGCCCGCAATGGCGATCCATTTTCGTGGCCTCCAGACTTCGGAGGAGACTTCGAAGACTACAACACACCCCCCGGTGAAGAAAATAGGGGACAGCTCCAAAGCCGGGAAAGAACCGGACTCACTAGTAACACAGAAGGGGTTTTCGGCCGTCCGATCTGGAGAAGAGAAGGTTTCGGCCGTCGGATAGGATAGAGTGATTCACTAATCGTAAGCTGGACGTACCGAAAGGGAAGGGCCTTCTGCCACGCCGCAACTCTACCTTACAGCTAATTTCCCCTACAAAAAATCTACGTATCGGCCTTATTTTAGGTGGCAGGGCATACGTGGTGGCAGATCATGGGCCTTCGTAGATTTGGGGCCTGGCGAGTGGGAGATTGTGGAGGTGGCGTCGACCGGCTCGACCGGTCTTCCTCCAAGTTAGCCGTTAAAGCAGGATAAAGCGTATTTTTATAGCCTATATGCTCACATTAGGGGGATTGCAAAGTTGCTCAAAACCTGGGTTTTGGAGATAGGGTGGGTCTCAATGTGAGGTGATCGGTGATCGGTGATCGGGAGTTATTATACATGAGCATACCTCTCATTCATCCAACATAAGAGCCCCGAAGTAGTATGCATCCCCGAGGTTATTTTTTTTTAGAAGATTTGACACCGGAATCGGTTTTAAAGGCTACGAATTAGCTTACTCCACATCGTTTGAGATGAATCGGCAATAAACTTATAGGGGGTCCAGTTTTCATGTTGGATGGATGAGAGGCACATGTATATACGATAATTCCCTCTCTCCGTGAAGAACATGACTCCTGATGAGGTTGAGGCAGTATACCAAACAAGCTCATTAGTGTGACCAATGGTCGTTTTTTATTTCCCAACATGCGGTATATAACCATAACATTACTAATTCATATGAGTCTCAAATGGCTACTTTTCCAACTGGCCTACTTCTCCTAGGATACGGAACACACATGATTAAAGTGAAGATTCATGTGCTCACTAATTGGTCATAGTGTCCCCATTCGTGTTGATTGTGGAGTCTATAATGGTTAGCATATTCTGAGCATGTAGTCCGGTCTCTTTTGAACACATGTTTTCTTGATGTCCGTTCTTAAATCCTCAGCTTACCCCATACCACTCATATATGGGTGTCCATTTTATTGTTGTGTTGGAAATAGACACATGTACCTTAGATTGTGTGCTCCCTCCACCTTTCAAAATAAAAGGGATGCACTTCTTAATGGGGACCTTGCCAGTGCACTAACATTGTGGTTCTCGTTTTTAGATTATTGCAACATGCTTATTCCCAATCATTGGCCATGTTTGTTTTGGCCATGTTATTCACATGCCTAATATACGTGGCAAACAAAACTTAGCAATGTTGGGGCCATTCACGGTTGGGGTACTACTTTTGGGTGTCTAACGGTTTAAGGACTTTTTTTGATAACTTCACATACTTGGTATAATTGGATTTGTATTGTGGAGCATATTTTGGATCATACCTACATTTCATCCTCCATATTGAGTACAACGACAAAGTTAATTTAGAAGGAATAGGGTCATCTATGATATCCATTTGATTCCTTAAAGGACATTCAGGAGTGTTGTCTTACTTCCTGACCTTAGGATCAAGGAACGAAAAGGACAACAAGAATTAATTGAAATGATCCCAATTTTGTTCCTCACAATTATCGTTCAAGTGTGTACCAATAGAACCAAATATGTATTGAATAGCAATTGCCCAACTTTACATGTGGTACCAAACATGTCCAAATATACATATACTCACGGCCACACGTAAAAGGAACATCTAGTATTAGAATTGGACAAAAAAATTTATATGAATGGACACATGACACTTTTACCAAGGTACCAAGATACATAACAAGAAATAATTGACCACCAATGCACACCTAAATAACAAAAAAATGCCACTGAAGTGGCCTAGGGTTTAGGGTTTAGGGTGATTATTAAATAATAATAAAAATATTTCTTGATAAAGCTTATGAACTATCTACTTATTTATGTAAAATTTATTGATCAAATAATTATAAATCATGATAAAAACCAAGATTAATGCGACAAAGTTCTTAAGTCCTTTGTCCCAAAAGTAGTACCCCAACCGTGAATGCCCCCTGTTATGTCCAAGATGTTGTTATGATTGTAATGTAGGACCTACTTAGAATCTACTAAAATCACATGCTACAAGAGGGTCTCGATGCCCTCCGCCCTTTTCCAAAAGGGACCATCTCCATCAATAAGCGACATCACATATCCCATAACATGTAACCATTATTTGTAAACATGTCATGGGTTTAGATCTCAATGGGTGGTATGATCAAGGGTGAAATGTCTTTCAGTCACACCAAGGTTAACATTGTCAACCTTGGATCTCTCTCTCTCTCTCTCTCTATGTGGACCAACATTATTGTAGAAATCAATTTACTACAATCTATAATAAATAAGATTGCCATTGTTATATTTGGGGCTTTAGTTTTAGTGTCGTATTTCTCCATGTCTCTCCATGTGGTAGCTAGTAAAACCAACTTTAGCTCAATAACTTGGAACTATGAGCCAACACATTAAACTACACTAATCAAACGGTCACACTAATGAAGTTGCGTGAGTAGTGTAGAAGTGGAGGGAGAAAGCATAATAACATTATTATTATTTAATAAGAAGAAGAGTGTATAATATATAATATTGTCATCAATGCATCCCTTTTATTGCATGATTCCATTGTGTGAATCATGAGGAGGAAGCACCACTTGCATGTGAACTTGAATTAAGATGTGGATGGTTGCATGTGGTGAGTAGGGGATATGAGTCCTAAATAGGTTAGATGCTTGAGAATGGAAGGCATCCACCCACTAGGAATTGAATCATTGAACACACATATGCTTGGGAAAAGGAAGGCAATTTAGTGAACACATATATGAGAACAACCTTCTTTGAGGAGATTTCTCTTTGCACTTGAGCCATGTGGCCAAGGGACACTTCACATGTGTTGCGACTTAGCTAGATTCCATGGTTTCTTTTCTTCTCCTTTTTCCCAAATTTGTTTGGCATAAAAGATGGTTACTAATGCTTATATATCATGTTTTGATAAGGGTAGTAATTTGTAAGGTAGAGGGTGCTTAAACCAACACTTTAAGCTATTGCACAACTATATGGTTAATATACAAAAATTTATATCAGCCTTTGGACCAAACATAGGTCTAAAGAAAGAGAAAAATATTTGTAGCCTCATATGAATATTTTATGAATATTAAAAGTCAAAACCACCAGTTTCCTTAAACCAATCATAGGCCCCGTGTATGACGACCTTGCCTATGATGAAGACATCCACCTCCATTGCCTAGAACCAACACAACATAGTTGGGTACTAGACCCAACTTATAACAAAACCCAACTACGCTAAACATGATATCTAGTGTCACCAATTCTAATACTTAAGACTAACTGTAAACCACGGAACAGTGTTACCAACACTAAATGTTAACCCAACATTATATTGTCATTCCTTGTAATTTTTTTTTGGGGGGGGGGTCTATATTTACCATGTTGCAATTACTATCACTTATCAAGTGATTTTTCATCCAAAATTCAATCTTCCATGACAATATCTCATCATAAGTTGTTGACAAGAGACGATGGTGCAACTAGTGTAACCCATGCCATCCCAGCTTGTTGCACCCCTCCATGACCACACCATTCTAAATATCATTATTGGTTAAAAAACGAGCATGTAGTCATGCTTTGCTTTATAAGAGGTCATGAAAAATAAGAGTGACATGTTAGAGAAGGGATGTGAAATTAACACATGATTCTACATGTCTTGAATTGAATGATGTTTGATGGTCATCTCAATTTTATAATGAAACCATCAGAACATGTAATCCTAACAAAAATGAAAGTGACATGACCATCTACTTTACATTATATTATATCCCATAACCAATAATTTTTTTAAAGTGGTGTGGATTTCTCTTTTGTCTCGGCTTTGGACAAAGGCCGCAACCATGAGATGACAAATCATTGATATTATTTTCATGGTCTTGTTGATTAGCATAAACATTCCCTAAGGACAAGTCACCAAAGACGTCCTACCTCCACTCCTTGGATCACAATGAATCTAGCAACACTCACACATAATTCTAGGTAGGCACGTGTTTAATTACAAGTTCTCATTGGACCAAGCACCCACTAAACATAGATGTCGTCGCATTCACATTCATAGTCTATGAGATATGTAGCAACATGCTCGTGTAACTAGCAAAGAGGGAGAATGATTGACCACAAAGAATAAAGAAGAGTGTGCCTAATTTGCTTACTTACCTTAATTAGACACCTATGTTTGAGTGGATTTGGTCAAGTGTGAATCTCAAAACACACCAACAAGCCATTGATGTCTTCCCAAGAGATTGGATTGCACGCTCAACTTTTGTTTATTTTGAACTTAGTTCTCAAAACAACTGGGAATATATGTATGCTGGTTTTAAAAAGGTGAATATCATGACTCTTCTCATTCTTTAAGCATATTCTAAGTACACAATCCAATCTTTTTTAAACACATGTCTTTTTTATGTCCGTTTTTAGATCGACATCCAACCATATACCACTCAAATATAAGTATCCATGTTATTGCTGGATTTGAACACGTCTACCTTAGTCGGCAAGAGGTGAAGACGACAAATAAGGAGGTTCGTTTGGAGCATGACATATTTGAGCTCCAATAAAGGAAGCAAGGATACGAGGACTTAAATAGACGGAAGAAAATTGTGGCTCCGCAATCACTAGAAGTTTGAAAGATAGGTAGGAATCCATACGGGTATTCTACCGACAAGTGGCAAAGTTTTTGAGCTCCAATAGAAAATGAAACCGCCGTGAGACAAAGTGATGATAGTTATTGGTTTCTTTTGGGCCTTTGGGGTCACTAGCGGTCAAATTGACTGGTAGAAACACAAGCATGGTTTCAATGACATGACACTTTAAACATCCGTACACGAAGACATTTGGTCCTTAAAGAGCTTTGCACTCAATACAAATGAATAGTGGAAATCAAAGCAAAAGACAACAAGGTCTTAAGGTAGACGTGTGTTGTTCGGATGCTTTTCTCTCTCCACCCACTTCTAGTAGGATATGAAACACGCCATTAGTGAGAGATGATGGGCAAAGCCAATCGTGCCCGAAGTCATTTGTCTCATAGTTTTGTGGAGCTTATATGAACATCTTATTCATCGTCGTTGTGAAGATTCTCATGTTCATTATGTGGTCATACATGTCCCCTATAACATGTTCATTGTTGAGCCTAGAATGGTTACCATATTATGAACACGTAGTCCAATCTATTGTTAATACGTCTTTTTGGTGTCTGTTCTTAGATGCAAACATGATTGCATACCACTCAAATATAAGTGTCTAAATTATTGCTTCGCTTGTTTTAGTCACATCTACCTTAATGCCTAATTGTTCCGGATGAGCGGAAACGACCAATTTGTACCTTTGAGGCCATGGCCCGCAAGGGGTACAATAGCTTTAAGAGATTAAGACAAACATTTGGATCGTGTGAGGGGGGGGGGACTGGAGAGAGGGTATTATCGCATACGAACGTACCTCTCATACATCCAACATTGAAAGCTCTTCAATAGTATACCCATTGGGTGGACTCTGCATACCACGTATGAACTAACGTCAATGTGAAGGAAGGATAGTATCCTAGGCATTAGTGTACATGATATGTACAAAAGGGGGCCTTAAGGTTTAGGGAAAATTTTGACAATAGACGTTTCAGTTTCATCCAATTTGCATTTTCATCCATTGTTGTCATACGGTCATAGTTCTTAGTGACTACCATGCCTATTCTTGTTAGGGTTTGCATATGGGTTCTAGATTTTATACAAACTAAAGGTTTATGATGCGCTCAAGAGCTTCCTTGAGTTTTGCTCTCCGGATTGTGGCTAAGCCATTGTGCTCTTGTCTTTGTTTATTTGATACAATGGTAGAGTTCCATGTTGTGGATGAAAGAACGTTCAATGACTTTCTCATTGGAAGGTGAAAGTGGAATTTGTGGAGGCATTTATCACATTAAATTGAAAAGCTCAACATAAATACACAAGTCCAATTTCTAGCATGTTGCTAGTACATATACATTTGTTTTCCTTCTATAAACTTCTCGTATGTAGGGGGTTTAATTTCATAGTGACCCATGCACGTCATTTAGGGGACCTATCTACAAGAAGTTTATAGAGGGAAACAAATGTACACATTCTAACAACATGCTAACAAATTGACTCGTGTATTTATACTAAAATATTTCAAAATTAGTGTGATGAATGCCTCCACTACATTTAAAAATAACAATTCATGAATTAACTAAGACTCTAATACACATAAAATTCATTTCCAGAGTCCAATGAGAAAGTCATTAAACATTTTTTTTCATCCATAGCTTGTAAGTCATGATTGTTTCAGACAAACAAAGAAAGTAGCACAATAAGTTAGCCACAATTTGGAGAGAAAAACTCAAGGAAACCCATGAGCACTTCAAGAGCCTCTAGTATGTAGTTTCTATATACTTAGAACCCAAATGCAAACCCTAACCATAACATATATGGTAGTCACTGAGGACTATGACCATATGACAACTATGGATGAATACATAAATTGGATGAAACTAACACATCTATTGTCATTTTTTCTAAAGAAAAGGGCCCCTTTTGTACATCTACCTTTACTTTCTTATATATATATATTTTTAAAGAACCTTTCTAGATGTACACACTAGAGAACAATAATACGTCTCCCTCATGTATACTATGTACATCAATGCCTCAAATAATACCCCTTCTCACACTCACGTTAGTTCGTACATGTTATGAAGAGTCATCCCCCCCCCCCCCCGGGGGTGTTCTTTAGATTGCAGCCCCATTGTGGCTAAGATATTGTGCTCTTGTCTTTGTTCACGGGTAGGTCATTAAGTGCATTTTAAATACAATGTGCGGCATCATATATGAAGGATTAAATTCATTTGAAATAAAAATTTATAAATGAATTCCAAATAATGAAAGGTTCATTAAAAGTAGACAATCCCATTATAAGCAAAGTAGATAGGTATGTAGGCCATTGCTTTTTAGTAGGAGTAATGTAGGGGTTGAAGCTTAGGATCATGGGGATAATGTTTAGCATGGTCAAGAATTGGGAGCTAGGGGATTTTGAATTTGCAAGAGAGGTTGTCATATGTTTTTGTACCATTAAAGGGTTTTCTTTGTGCTTGTTCACACACTCTTATGGAGTAGGTTCTCTGTTTTTGTTTTAGCACACAATCATAATTTTTTGGGTGAATACATATGCACTTTTGTAATGCATATGGTGCATGAGATTTTAGTTGTTGATATTGTTGTGTATGGTACGCAAGTGTGATGTGGTTGTGTTGTGTTTGAAGGCTCTTTGAAGTTCATGACTTCGGGAACCATATTTGCAATGATATGTATGAACATGGATTTTGTATGTATGCAATGATATGTATGGACATAAATTACGTTTTTATTACTCAAGAGGAACACATACTACAGTAAATAGCACTAGCATGGGAATTATAAGCAATGATAGGGTGCAAAGAAATAGGTTGTGTTAAAGAATTAAGTAACTACAATAACCTCCTGTTTAAGTACGCATCCCGGTTAAGTACACATTTTTTGGCAAAAAATTTAGGGTTCAAGATTTCTTAGTTGAACATGTCGTGAATCATCATTTGGCGTAAGTTTTGAAGTTTTTTGTGTTTGGCTTTGAGACCGACCACTCGGATCTTGCCCTGAAATGATTCAAACGATTTCTTAAGGCCATCAAATGTTTCCTCTACTAAGTACGCACCTACCAGCTAAGTACGCACAAACTGCGCATGTTCAAGTTGCGTACTTAAGCGGGAGGATATTGTATAAGGAACCTTCAATTCATGCCTTGGAATTAAATAGCCCCAAACGAATACCCCTCTGTTGCACGTGGTGCACAAAATTCCAATAGAGTGACTCACCTGTGTCTTTGTTTGTTTGGTGCAATTTTTCATTTACATGCTATGGATGAAAAAAATGTTCAATGACTTTCCCATTGGAGGGTGAAAGTGGACTTTATATGTAACGAAGGCCTGTTTCATTCAAAATTTATATTTTATATATGTAGTGGAGGCACTTATCACATTAAAACCAAGAAGCTTAGTACAAAGACATGATTCTAGGATGTTGTTAGTGTGTATACATTACTATATATTTCATGTATACAAGGGTATAATTTCATAGTGACCCACACACGTCATTTAGGTTTCCAATAAAAAGACTAGCCCATAAGTTGGAAATGATACAACCAAACCTGTAAACGGTCAAGTTTTCATCCTAGATGGATGAGATCTAGCAAGCTGTACTCTCTCTCTCTCTTACATATAATACTTTTCATCTAAATGTTTTGAGCTAGTTTGTTTCTTTGTTATCTGTTTTACTTAAAGTGGATTTTTTTGTTATAATCCCCACCTTAAGTCTTTATGTTTGTAGCACTTTCATATATTAAATGCACACACTCTTGTGACTTCTTTGATAAAACTTGGACCCTCGAGTATATCATGTCATTATCTTATGACTTCTTGGAGTCAAAATTTTCAAAATTGAAAATACGAAGCCCGTGAATTTTTTTGAGCATTATGATTGTATGAATGTGGTCTAAAATTTATCATTTGTAACCTTGTAGAAAGGTGAAATTATGTCTTTTGAAAACTACGAGTCAAGCCATCTCATCAATTTATGAATAAATAAAAAGTTCAATCATTTAAGGGTTAATTTATCACACATTGAGGAAAAAATGTAATCGTCCTTTATCATTGGAAAAAGAAACAAAAAAAAAACCTAGTTTGTATCTTCAATTTAAGTTATGAACAACCCAAAGGGGGGGAGTCTAGAAACTCTAGCCTTGTTGTTAGCAGTTCCAATTTCACACACAATTTTGTCCTGTTCGACCAAAACCAAAAATGTATTATGGTTAGCGACTGTGAATGACACGTAGGATCATTTCTTTGACATGCAGAATAATAAGAGGTCAAAATGAGAATTCTCTTTGTTATTGAACTATGGCATAGACGGGCTCCCAATTATGTTAATCATTTAACACACAAATCAATGCAATTTTTGTAACAAGATCTTTTTATCATGAATTCTTAACTATAAACCTTGACATAAACCACTCAAACATAACTTGGGTGTTTAGTCAAGAGGAGTGGCCATGTAAGGCCTACATACATGAGTGGATATGTAGTGTTTTTGAGGTTTGGTGGTTGGAGTTGGTGGAGCACTATACCAAATATTGTATTTAGCATCATATGCTATTTTATGTCATTGTAGTATGTAACAATTTGTTCAGCACACTTCTTATAGATAATTTTACAAATACGATCATGGATGACTGAAATGTGGATGAAAAATCACTTAGTAAGAGATAATAATCACAAAATTGTAAATCATTCATGTCCTTTTTTTATGTTTTTTTTTTTCCTTTTTCTTGCATGGAATGCTAGATAATGTTAGATTCGCATTTAGTGTTGGTGACACTACACGTGCGATTCACAATTACCATTGACCAAGACAAATAGAGTTGGTGATGCTAGAGATAATATTTTAGTGTAGTATGTGCCATGATAGGTATTGGAATGAAATACTAGAGATATTTTTCCTTACCCCATGCAAAAAAAATCTTCATCCATCTTTTTGCAACTTGAACATTCAACATGAATTGGTAACCTTCTAAGGTACGACAAAGATTCGGCCCTCATGGCCATGCATGTGTTGGAGGCTTTTGGTGATGGCAAGTAAGGGAGTTTATGTGTCATTTGATGCCACATAGGTGCCATGTCATTTGAATCCTCTTGAATTTTTGAATTTTTTTTTCTTCACAATTTTGCTTGTGTGGAAAATTTCAAGTTGGAATCTACACATTCATTCCTTTTCCTTCAAGCAATGGAGCCTTCATGAATCGAAAGTTGGAAACTCAAAAGCATTGGCATTTCAAGAGGGGTGCCACCTCAGCATGATGACGAGGCCATGAGTTTGGGAATGTTTAACTCTCGCAAGATAATATTTATGTCCATAACCGGCCACTTGTCAAGCGGAGAGCAACCCTTGTACCAATTTCCGGATGTTTTTGATCCACACAACAAAGTATTTCACAAGGTCAAAGAGCCTAATTTGGTTACGTATCTTAATCAAACACCTATATTTGAGTGGTACGTGGTATGGTCCGGCTCCAAGAACGGATACCAAAAAGACACGTGTTTAAAAGAGATTGGACTTTATGTGTTTACAATATGACACACGTTCTAGGTTCTATAGTGAACACGATTTTCTTTTGTTTTTTGGGGGAGGGGGGCGCTATATGACCATTTAATGAGCATGAGAATCTTCACATCGTTGATTAATAAGACATTCATATGAGCTGTGAGAATTATGAGGAAAGTGACTGTAGGCTTGGTTTGGATTTGCTAACCATCTTGTATTAATCGCATGTTTCATATCCTAGGAGAGATGGGCTAGTCTGAAAAAAGAAAGCATTTAAGGCCTGCTTCACACTGTGGCTGAAGGTCGAGAGGCCGTCGATCTCCATCGATCAGATTGCAAGAAACCAAGAATATGGCCTCTAGACCCTTCACACTACATGCCAAAGTCCAAAGGCTGTCGTTCTCCAAATTGCCTACATGGCAATGCTTTTTGACCAAGGCGACGGACTCTCGAAGGAAGTTTGGGTTGGACAGGAATGGAAACCCAAACTATGATCGAGAGGCCATCGATTTTTTTTTCATCAAATTTTTTTTCAAAAACTGACAAGATCTTGATTTTTAGATTGGAGGGGTTGTTTTGGGCATGATTTAAAGTGGGATGCTCCTTCTTCCTTTGGACTTTGGGCTTGGCCTTTGGAGGCTTCACACTATGCCCAGCTGAAGGCTCCAATTCATATGTTTTACTGGCTAGCTATTTTTAGCCCATTTATTTGGACTCTCAACAAAGTTTGGCCATTAAATCCCAGGGCCTCTTGACTTGGACGGCCATAGTGTGAAGCGGCCCTTATCCAATGGCCAAAGTTTTTTGTGGAGTTGGAAGTGCCCATAACTTGGCCAGATAGATAGATAGAAACTCCGGTCCCTATTTAAAGGGGCCGGCGTGAATGAAGTGTCCGTTCGTATTGTCAAATGACCCGATGCCCACCAGACAAGGGGAAATTTGGACAATACTACTCTCCCCTTCCGGGGATGGACACTATAGTAACCGGAAACAAAATAAAGGTAACCCTCCTTAGTTGATTAGCGCTCAGTTGCGTCAGTGTTATAGTATAAGATATAAATTATTGTGTTTGGTGAACGCCAAGTCATGTTTCCTTGGCTGGTTGAGGAAGGATGTTTAGCTACATGTAGACGGTCCGGGTTCGACTCCCGTTGAGTCTGTCTGAGCGTTTAGTGTGTTATACATGACTTGGTGCTGCTAGTGATTTAAAGGTAGGAAAATTGTACCAACCAGTCGGCTCCTACCCATCTTCCTGAGCTATTAGAGTTTACATTGTACTAACTTGGCCACATACTACTAGCTCGAGTTGAGAGCCCGAACATGCAGTAGTTCAAGAGTGTAATACTTGGATTTGACAAGCTTTTATCTAAAATTCAAACTAGTAACAACTTGACAAAACTTCATTAAATCTTTCAATGGTTTTATGCAAGTGTAATTTGGCCATGCTCAAAGTGAGGTGTCGAGGGGGAAATTGTATGAAAAAAATGGGGACTTAAGAGGAGAAGCTCCCTTTCAATGGTGCCCTTCATTGATGTTGTAGACACATGGCACTTTTTAGATGGGAATTAAATGGGACATAATGTTACCAAATGTGAAGATTGTATTCATTTTGAACTATCAAAACTAGGACACTTGGACATTGGCGACCATCTTAAGTTAGTGTTGACTACCTAAAGTATGCATGTGGGTGTAATTTGATTACTTTTCTCAATTGAAGACCTATGTTTGATTGATGTGTGGTTGGGTGAGGATCGAAGAACAAACATCATAAAGACACGTGTTGAAAAGAGATTGGACTACGTCTTTGATTTCTATCATAACTCCAAGCTCAATAGTGTCATAAATGGGTGTAATGAGTATTTAATTTAAGGGATCGACAAACTTGCACTTTTGATAACCATGACTACACTAGGAGAGAGTTGGATTTTCAATCTGATTTTGGTTGATGTTTCATCATACATTTGCTAATATAACACATAATTTAAAGATGTGAGTCTTATCAATAGAAGATAGAGAACGAGAAAAAACAAACCAAATAACACATGTTTACTTATAGGCCACACACCTAATGTGTGGGTAATGTGCATCAAGAGGTCATGGTCTCAAAGATGCCAACACACACTAGATGGACAACTACACTAAATATCATATTTAGTGTAACCATTAATTGTCTTGCTCAATATTAATTATAAACCATGGTATAGTGTCACCAACACTAAATGTTAACCCAACAGTATTTGTCATTCCTAGTAATTTTTTGGGGTATTATAGATTTATAGTGTTGCAATTAAAATCACTGCTAAGTGATTTTCATCCAAATTTCAATCATCCATGGCAACATTTCATCACAAGTTGCTGACAAAAGAAGGTAGGGTTTTGGCCAATAGATGAACTCATCCATCATCCATGACAATATTTTTGGAAACTTATCCATAAGAAGTGTCATCCAAAAAGTAACCATAGTGACATTAAATACCATATAACACTAAATATCATCTTTAGTGTGGCTAATTGAATCCTCGACTAGTAGTTGGATCAACCTCGTATGTAAATTTGCTTCAAACTAGACCAAAAGACATGAAGTGATAAAGAGGAATTTGGATGATATGGAGCTCACATGGCATCAAATGGATGATGTTGGTTTTTGGTTGGGCTACTATTGGATGATGTTTATATTTTGTGAGCACATAGTCCAATCCCATTGTATTGGCATGGTATGTGTTCATATTTGCAAGTCTTGCCATCTATCACTATAATGTAAGCATTCAATTGAAAAGAGCGGTCACGTAAGGTCCAATAGTTTATTGAAATATGTTCAATCAATTATAGTAGTGGACTAAAAATCAACAATTATGTGGGGTAGATGCGTCTTAGGGCCGCTGCACACTATGGCCGTCCAAGTCAAGAGGTTGTGGGATTGAATGGCCAAACTTTGCTGAGAGTCCAAAGAAATGGGTTGAATATAGCCAATAAAATATAGGAATTGGAGCCTTCGGCCAGGCATAGTGTGAAGCCTCCAAAGGCCAACCCTAGAATCCAAACCTTTGGGTATGAACTCCCGCGGCCTCTCGACTTGGACAACCATAGTGTGAAGCCTCCAAAGGCCAAGCCCAAAGTCCAAAGGAAGAAGAAGTATCCCACTTTAGTCCTTGCCCAAAACAACCCCTCCAATCTAACAAACAAGATCTTGTCAAATTTCTTAAAAAAACATTATGAAAAGAAATCGATGACCTCTTGACCATAGTTTGGGTTTCCAGTTCTGTCCAATTCCAAACTTCCTTCGAGAGTCCGTCACCTTGGTAAAAAAGTACTGCCATGTAGGCAATTGGAAGAGCGACGGCCTTTGGACTTTGGCCTCTAGTGTGAAGGGTCAAGAGGCCGCATTCTTGGTTTCTTGCAATCTGATTGGTGGAAATCGATGGCCTCTTGACCTTCGGCCATAGTGTGAAGCAATCTTGAGATGGGAGTTGTCTTTTATGGTAGGTTCACAGTTGCGGTGAATCACGAAGTTTGTCATTTCAAATTTTAGAATCGGAGTTGAGTTACATAAGTTATAAATAAGGGGTTGAAGTGAAGTCTCTTTCTTTTTAGATGATCACAAAGACTCTCCCAATTGTGGTAACTATCATTCCTATTAATGGTTGTCATTTATTGAGCACGTAGTCCAACCTTATCCGACACACATGTCTTTTTAGTGCCCATTCATAATTACAAGCCTTGCCATAGTCCACTTGTATAGAAGGTAGAAATGACCAATTCCGTATGTGACACCGATTCAAACATCTATTTTTTCGTCAAAGTGGACAACTACATAATTCAACATGAACGTTGATTTTAAGAGGTAAAATCCCAATGCTTTAGTCGAAGGTGATGAAATGTCAATGATCAACAATGTCCACTTTGGGGGGTGGGAGGCGACTAGGAAGGGTCAAACGAGGTTGGTGACTTTGATCATTTTTAAAGAAATCATACATCTTTTGATTCATGTGATGCTAATGTCGTTGTGCTTGTAATGTACTTTGCTAATCCAAATAAATTATCAAATAATTTATCTGGATTAGGGAAGGGCCATAGTGCTCAAAGTGTCCGCAATAGGAAATTCCACCTTTGATGTCCAATTAAGAAGCGTGTTCACATAATGCCCACATACTTTATTAGTGTACAGGGGCAATTTCCATAATGCCCCTAAACATAATGAAAATGTCATAGATGGATGATTTTCATCGACAGTCAGGACGGAGATTTCGTTTGCGGGCTGCCCGACCGACCCAAAGTATCGGAAACCCTAGAAACATGGCTATGGCGAGGGCCTCGGTAATGGCCATGGCGAGTAGGGTTTCTTGTTCGAGTTTCTGAATCCTATTGCTCCTATAGAGTTTGTGATTTAAGTTGTTCGCGAAAGCTATGTATGGTGTTGCAAAGTGAAAATTGAGATTGAAAATTGGATGCTAAGGATGCCAGGTCCAGTGGGGCAGAAAAGAGTGCAAAGCGAAGAAGACGATATCTTCGAGTCTACGGTGAACTTGGAGCACTCGCATTTGCAGCAAGGATACGAAGATGGATTCCAGGATGGTGTGAGTCTCGGCAAGGTAGAAGGGAGGGAGGTTGGATTGAAGACAGGGTTTGAGCTTGGAGAGGAGATTGGATTCTTCCGGGGTTGTGCAGACCTTTGGAACGCCGTCCTCCAGAAAGATTCTACGGCCTTTTCTGCGAGAGCAATACGAAATATTCGCCAGTTCGATGTGCAGCTGAAGTCGTATCCTCTTCAGAACCCGCACGACGAAAGTCTGCAAGATTCACTCGACCTTTTACGTGTCAAGTTTCGAGCTATCAAGTCTATGCTGTCGGTTCATCTTGATTACGAAGGTTCACCTAAGCTTAGTCAAGCTGAAGAATCTGAATTCTGAAGTTGAAGATTTGTTGTGATCGAGGGATGATGGCTCAAGCGAGCAGAGTGTCTGGCACTACGACCGAGACTGTGCAGTTGCAAGATACAAGAACGGCAGAGCAGCCGCAAGTACAGACGGTGATTTTGCGATTGGCACCTCGGAAGAAGAAGAAAGTGTCTTGGAGATCAGACACTGTCGATAATGAGCACATGCAGAAGAAGAAATCCAAAATATGTTGCATATTTCACAAGGATGATGATGATGATTCTGGCGATGATGGCGACGAAGGTAGTGGTAAGGGCAAAGGCAAGGAACATGATCATCACCATGACTGTAATCATGGATCGGATGATGCAAATGGCAGTGTTGAGCCCTCTGACCATGGAGCAACCTCCAGCAGTTAGGGTTAGGTTTATCAGTTACACGTCTTTAGTGGCACTCAATAACAATAGCGGATATTGAGGATTTGTTGTTTCGGATGAGTTCTCTGTTCTCTATCTGGAGTCACGCTGGCAGATCAGGTGATCCTTGGTAAACCATTTACCTTTAGCACAAATGCAGGAATTCAAGTTGCCGCGGTCTCCGCATGTTTTTGTACAATATCAATACATTGTCTTGCCCTCTCTCGACTTAAGCATTTGTAGCGGCAAGTTGCTAAATATCAGGACTCTTTTCATTCTCTTTCAGGCTGAAGTAGTATGTTGTTGTGGAGTGCAAATAGGGATTGCGGTTGTGAAGTTACATTGGTTCGGTGTCAGTCTTTGGATTGATATGCTGTTGTCATCTGCAGAGTAAGGAGGATCATCACACCGATAGTAATTACATCTTGTTTTGCAGAGGAATCCATGGACACCGTGGTTTCCTCATGTTTTCGTATGGTATCAATGCATTGTCTGGGCGTTTATATCGTTAACCATCTGTAAAGGGGAGTTGCTGAGAATCAGGACTCTTCTCATTCATCGAGCTGACAAATGGACTATGCAAAGGAGGGAATCTCTCTTTCAGGCAGAAGCAGTGTTGTTCTGGGAGTGCAAATAGGGATTTAGGTTGTGTTGGCGTCCGACTCCAGATTGGTATGATACTGTCATCTGCAGAGCAAAGAGGATCATCACGCTGATAGAAATGACATTAAGTTTCACTTAGGAAGGAATACAAGGACTACCATGGTCTCTGCATGTTATTGTAGAGTACCAATGCATTTTCTTGCTCTGTCAAGTTAAGCATCTGTTGAGGAGTTGATGAGACCAGGATTCTTCTCATTCTTTGAGCGGTTGTTGTGAGAGTGCAGATTAAGAATTTAGGTTGTGTAATTGTGTTGATTGGTGTCGGTCTCTGGACTGATATGATACTGTCATCTGCAGAGCAAGAAAGATCATGGCACTGAGAGAAATGACATCCTGTTTCACACACAAATGAAAGGACTGTGGCTGCCTCTTGCATGGTTTTCTACAACATGAATACATTGACTTGGCTCCCTGAGAAGTTAAGCATCTGTAGGGGCCAGCTGCTAAAATCAGGGCTCTTCTCCTTCTTCAAGCTGTCGCTATGAGAGTCCAATAGGGATTTTGGTTATGAAATTATGTTGGTCGTTGTCTATTATACGGACTAATATGATACTGGCAATTGCAGAGCAAGAAGTATCATATTAATGAGATTGATGATATCCTACTTCGCACAGGTATGCAAGGACTGCTGCTGTGCCGCAGTTTCCGCATGAATTTCTACAATAACTTATGAATACATTGTCTTGCTCTCTGTCAAGTTAAGGATCTGCAAACTGCAATTGCTGAAATCAGGATTCCTTTCATTCTTTCAGCTGTTGCTGTGTGAGTGCAAATTAGGAGTCCCTTGGTGTGTTAATTGGAGTTAGTCTCCGGACTGATATGAAGTGGTACCTGCAAAGAAAGTAGGATCATCACACTAAGAGGTAATGACATCTTGTTTTGCAGACAAGAACTGTTGCGGTCTCCACATGTTTCTGTAAATATCAATACGTTGTCTTGCTCTCTGTCAAGTTAAGCATCTGTAGAGGGGAGCAGTGTCTGGGGAGATTTTTAGGCATACTCGGTTGAGATCCTAGTGTTACATGTTGACATCTTTCGGTTTTTCTTTATCAGTCTGAGGCATATTCTCTAAATTCCTCTAAAACAATCGGTAAGTTTTCTAAAGTCTTGAATTGCAACCGGTTATTTTCCAAACTCAACAGGCTCATCTGTAACGATCGGTTCTCTCTGGTCATTGGAGGGAGTTGCTAAAATCAGGATTGATCTCATTTTCTGAGCTGTTGTGAGAGTGCAAAAATGAAAATACATGGTGAAATTATGCTGATTGGAGTTGGTCTTTGGACTAATTTTATACTGTTATATGCAGAGTGATAGGGATGACTGAGAGTAATGACATCCTTTTTCGCAGCACAATGCAAGAACTGGCATGGTCTCTGCATGGTTTTGTACAATACCATTACATCGTCTTGCCCTTCGTCTAGTTAAGCATCTGTAAAGAGGAGTTACTAAAATCAAGATTCATTACATTCTTCAAGAGGTTGCCTGTGAGAGTGCAATTAGGGATTTAAGTTGCAAGATTATGTTGATTGGTGATGGTATTGGGATTGGTATAAAACTGGCATCTGCAGAGCAACAAGGATCATTACATTGAAAGTGTTGACATCTTGTTTTGCAGAGTATGCAAGGACTGCTTCGGGTCTTCGAATGTTTTTGTACAATGTCATTAAATTTGTCTTGCTCTCTGTCAAGTTAAGCATCTGTAGTGGGGAGTTGTTTTCTCTGATTCTACAATGGGGGCAATTGTTCTTAGTTTCTCTCTATAAATGATACAATTGTCTCTCCATAACCCCACTTCAGGTTTACAGATGAGCTTAGTCCATGTCCAAGGGTGAAATGTCTGTTGTCGATGTCAACCCCAAGTCGGTGTCACCTCCCTCTCTTCAATTCTTAGAGGTTTTGGGGTGATGAAATTCACAACAATGTTTGTGCGCATGCAATTGATTGATATGCACTCTAGGCATTTTCTAACATGGAATGTGTTGGTGTCATAATTGTTTAGGGTAATCCAGAGCTAATACTGTGGCTTCACCTGTGGGTTCCACATCTGATTGTAGGATCTCACTTAGGTTTTTGTTCCTCAGAGGTACTCAAATTTTTAGGCAAATTGGTCACAGGGGTGTTGCAGATTAGGCTTCTTTGTATGGAATCTCTGCATCTCAGTCAGTGCCTGTTACGGGCAAATTTGTTTGTGGCGTGAGAACATCAGATCTTAGGTATCCGACCCATTCCTGACCACCATCTCATTTTCAGCCTATCCTGATCCCTCTATCCAAGTCAGGCTAGCAGTGTAGTTTGCTTAGGTAATCAACTTACATTGGGGTTTCTTGGTTGCTCATACATACAGATCGAGCAATGAACAGGGAGGATCAGTTACTATAAACTAGTTTGTTTTCCAAATTTCCGATTCAAAATCAAAACTCTAGGAAATGGACCATACCATATTTTGTAAAAATGCAAGGAACAACCAAAGCATATCAATGAATAACCAGTTGGTAATGAAGAAGTAAGTACATCTACCGAGTTGGCCCGAAGTTCTCCCTGTATATTGATTCAGATTTTGACATTTTCTACTAATTCTGAACATAGATGTCAGTTATATATTCTAATCTACCAGATGGCCAGGAAACATGCTATTTAAATCACTGATTAGACTACTGATTCCACTAATCCTTTTGGGCAGGGTTCATGGGCTTCCATTCAGTGTATATGTTTGACAAAGTTTTTGCAAGTTTTTCTCTTTTGACACGCAAAAACTTGCACAAAAAAAAATGCACGTCAATTGACATGCACAATCTAGAAATTGACACGTATTGTGACTTGTGAAGAAAAAAACCACACGTCAATTGACACACTAGAAATTGAAATGACACGTATTACTTGAGTACTATAAAGTGCAGCTCAAGTATCCGGAAAACATAACCCATAACAGTAGGAGAACTTCCTACACTCACTCACATACTTAAGTTCAACTTTGCTCTTGCAATTTCCTTTGTAACCGGGAGCTAAGACGGTGATCGGAGAGCGAGACTAACTAGGAACATGGCGAGGCAAATGTTTCAAATACACTGAAGAAGAGAGTGACATGTGTAAGGGAGAACTCTTGGAATTTACGGAAACACTTCGACATGAGTGTGACAACAAAACGATATTTGAGGCTTGGCACATATGTGGTAGCAATTTGGTATGGCACACAAATTGGCCTAAACTTATGCAACTTTGGCAAAAATTTATACTCATTCCATCAAGTATAACTATTTGTGAGAGAGGATTTTCCAAACAAAATGCAATCAAAAGCCACTTGCGCAATAGGTTGAACTTGAAGACCCTTGATGCTCTTATGCAGGTTTCTCTTTGTGGGCTTGAAGTGGATGCAATGGATTGGGCTACCATCTTCAACATTTGGAGAAACATGCGAGACTGAAGGATACTTACGCTCGATTGATAGTTTTTTTTTGTTGCAAATCAAGTTTGTTTTTTATTATTCAAAATATTGGTTTTCTAAAATATTGTGTAAGCCAAAAATTGAGGTGACATTTTGGAATAAAATGTAGATGTCAATTGACATTCATTTTTGTTTTTGAAAACGTCACGTGACACTTTGGATTTGAGATTGAATGTCACATGAAATTTGTCAAACATACACACTGCTTCCATTCACAGCGGGTAAAGGTACCCAGTTTGGCGATAAACCCCACCTGTACACCCTCCAAGTGCACAATTCAATCCAGTCTCTGAGGAGATAATCAGTCACGATCCTAGAATTCCCAAGTCCAACCGGTTACATGTTGTGATCAAATTTTTTTCTCAGATTCAACCAGTTCATCTGTAACTAAACTATTTTGTCTAATTAGTGTGGGTCACAATTCAGAGTTACGTGTTGCTATACCTTTTTATTGACATCTTAATTTCTACCAACTAAATTATATCATATTCTTCAGTGTACATACTAACTACACTAAACATGATAGTTAGTGTCATATGGTACTTTATGTCACTATAGTAACTTTTTGGATGACACTTCTTATGAATAACTGAATAAATAGTGTCATGGATGATGGATGAGTTCACCCATTGGCCAAAACCCTACCTTCTCTTGTCATCAAATTATGATGAAATATTGTCATGGATGATTGAAATTTGGATGAAAATTCACTTGGTAAGTGACTGTAATTGCAACACTGTAAATCTACAATCCCCCACAAAATTTACAAGGAATGACAGACAATGTTGGGTTAACATTTAGTGTTGGTTATACTATACTGCGGGTGACAATTAGTATTGAGCAAGACGATTAGCATTGGATATACTAAATATCATATTTAGTGTACTTTTGTTATCTGGGTAAAACATGATACTCGCAGTAAAATGTTATAGCACTGTGTAACTCCAAATGGTAACCCACACTAATTAGACAAAAATATTTGTAGTGCTCGGTTCACCCCTTTCATTAATTGTTTCTTGATGTGGGGCCGAGGACTGGCGTGGTGTGAGAATATGGTGGATTGGCATGGACGGCGTAGTGGGTGGTGGGTCTGCAAGAAAGGTAAGAGTGTCCCCACCAGATCAGGCATGGGGCATGCCGACGCCAAAAATGGGGCATCCTGGGTTCTTAGGTGGCGGTACCAGCATAAATTGGGTCCCACCAATGTCTGGTCCCCCATAATTTAGAACCGGCCCGGGTATAATAAAGACCTTCCCCCGCCATAAATGATTCATATAATGGCCCTCTTCTGGCCCGCCAAGAGATTACTTTAATATCAGAAACGCCAATATCCTACTTTATCCCATGTCAGATAATAGGTGTCGTTGTCTTATTGATTGCTTCCTAATTATACCGGGGGTATGCCTAAGCTTTGGTGGGCTTTGACTCAAGATGAGCTGCCCGCCCAAGATGGAGGGCTCCCCAGAGGTATAAAATATTATATACTCTATTTGGCATGTACCCGATCTGGTGGGGATGCTCTAAGGGATCAAAGCAATGAACGGAGAGAACCTACTACTACACTATTTGGTGTAACTAGTGAGGGTTACCATTCGGAGTTAGGTATTGCGATAACTTTTTATTGAAGTTATCGTGTTTTATCAGCTAAGTCATATTTTATTCTTTGGGGCGCATACTAACCACTTATGTTATTTTGGTAAAATAACAGGATTCTCTCAATAAAATGTTATAGCAACACGTACCTCCGAATTGTAACCCACACTAATTAGACAAAATAGTGTAGTTACAGATGAACCGGTTGAGTCTGAGAATAGGCGGCTGAAGTTCAAGACTTCACGAAAATCACCCATCATGTTAGAGGAATCTATGGATTACACCTCAAATCAATAAAGGAAAAACTGGTTAATAAAGAAAAACCAGTTGGAATTTGAACACTAGGATCCTGACCGATTGTGCCCAAGAACCTCCCCGGACACTGGCAGGAAAGCCAACAAAGTTCGCGTAGTGACAAATTGAGTTGAAAGTAAGCAAGAATTGCTTACAGTCATCTTCTTAATGTTAAATCTCGCGAGCTAATTGAGAAGTTTCTTCGACGATATAGAGGCCCGCGGGGACATTCGGCGGAAGATGCAAAATGTCATATTTGTGTCGCTAACCGGGCTGGATTATCTTGAGGTTCTCATACCGTCGCCGGGTTGACGTTGCAGGCGACGTCGCATTCACTCCGACTTAGACAAAGGTAGACAACCTTGTGTCAGATCCTGTTGAGAGAGACATGTCAGTCCACCACCTTTGGAGTTGACATCATCTTTTTGCGCTCCCTTCTATTACTAATGCTCGATGTGAATGTGGCCAATCATTGCTGAAACAATGTGCGGAGAATTACCGGCACGGTGTGTACAGGCAGGTGGAGTACAGCTGCGGCACAATCCAATGAAGCTCTAAGTGCTAGTCCATGCAAACTAACCAATTGCAATGTGGCACCTGCGGGCTACCACTTGACCAATCTTTAAGGTAATAACCATGTCTGAACTCGGTTATAACCATGTAGTTTTTAAACTTCATTCAAATAGTTAGATACACGTCATGACATTCACATTCCACAATTCAGAGAGCAACAATACACGTACCACAAGCTTGGGAATCCATTCAAATATTCAAACCAATCTTAGTCTGCACTACACCTCATCATTCATGCTATTTCTCTATCGCCTACACATGAAGAGCACCATCTCGTTGCATCCTCATCGCGGAATACCAGATAGTCATCACACTGGAAGGGAGTCAACAAATCTATTTACCAGGGACCCCCCAAGGTCTTTAATTTCTTGCTAAGATAAACAACATAGTGCCAAACATTGTTCTAAGAAGGCATGTGAGCACTACGATTCTTCTTAGTCAACTGAATCCAGATCTGTGGTATGTCTGTGATGTTCTAAAGACTGTCATTAGGTATTTTCTTCATTGCCAACTTCAGAGCACACAATATCATAGCCACCTCTCAAAGCAATTGGCCCCCCATACAAAGGTCTTACATTTGATATTTTGCCCTTTCAGTAATTAACCTCACAATCAAGTCATTCCTTTGGCATTGGCTACCAATATTCTAAAATCTTGTTAAGATTGCAGACCCTTCAATGCTCCGCTTCCGATTACTTTTTCCATGTTGGTGATTCTTCAGATGGCCTAGACTTCCTGAGGATCCATCCATGCACACGAAGTGGTGTCATTGAATTCGCAGCCACATCTTTGGGGCTCTCTGCTGACAATTCAGTGGCAGCCGCAAATTGGTTAACTTTTGGTGAGGTGTGTGTCGCAGCCACCCTAGAGCTCCTGCTCCCTAAGGCTCATTGCAACGACTTCCTGAGGACGTAGGGTACCTCCTCCTCCTCCGGGTTTGTCCACCTCCCTCTGGACCAACTTTGAGCCAAGATGATATGTGAGGTGCCACCTGTTGGCCAGCATGGCCACAACTACACTTGACAACAACATCAGTAATTTCTTCTCCCTAGCTCCGATCAGAATTGAGGCATCGGCCTCTCACGTTTTCTTGGCCACCTCACATTGAGTATGGGGTTCAATGTCACTGAGTGTTTCGCTGCATACATTATGAGCCACTGGGGCCACCTTTAAATCGCCATGACCTCTACATCATAGTCCATTGTATCTACAAACATCTGTGCTTACATCAACATGTAAGCGCAGTGAATGCGATTGATTGGGATATATTGACTGGATTAAATTCAGTCGCGGCATCACAACACAACCTATTCCAGGAGTCATTTTCCTTGCAAGGGGTGTCGTCCATCTACTCTGATAGTGACGACCACATCTACCTCCACTAAGTCTAACTAGCCACACGCCGCCCATCAACGGTGACAATAAGGCTACATTTGTGAGCCTGGATATTTTGCACAGGGCACCTTCCATGCATTTCCCCACTTCGATTCTTCTAACTAGCTTCGTCAACTATCTGCAGCTTAATCCTAACCTCCTTATTTTGGATCCAGGTAAACTTGTGGATTTTCCTTGTTAGCCCACGTCTACTCAGAGAATACGTATGATGCCCCTCGTTTAGGCCGGGGATTCGTGGCACTCAAGTAAAATCATCCGTGCGGATGAAAAAAACACAGGAATCATCTAAATGGCTATTTTTGGGCAATTTGATTCCGGAAATAGAGTCAAAGGCCCCGAATTAGTCTAGTGACGTTACATTCGAATGAATCGGCCCTCAACCCCATAGGGGGGATTTTTTTATTGGAGCCACTTCATCCATGATATCTTGGATGGATGATTTTACTTGAGTGCCACGAATCCCCAGCCCCTCGTTCATCAACTTTGATGCTCATATACATAAACTTGATTTCTTACCAAAGGTAGAGTGTTCTTGTTTTTGATTTTTCCAGCAACTTCTACATCAAGGCGTCTTGTTGAACAAAAAGTGTTGAACTAGGCTTGTCCTCCTCATAAGGCACGTACATCTTAAATGGTTACCTTACCCAACCATCCCACTTCTACTAAGGTATGAAACACACGATTATTACAAGATGGTTAGCAAATCCAATTCAAAGCCCGAGCCATTTTCCTCATTATTTTCAGAGCTCATTTGAATATCCTATCGATTCTCAAAGTGATGATTCTCATGCTCATTACACGGACATATAGGTCCCTTTAAATTTTGCTGACTATTGAGACTAGAATAGACATCATAATTTGAGCACGTAGTCCAGTCACTCATAAACACGTGACTTTTAGGTATCCGTTTTTGAAGCCAGACCCAACCAGATACCACTCAAATATAGGTGTCCGATGTTATTGTTCTTCACAGAATGTGGTGCAATGTGTTCCAAGTCTCCTATGGAATAGTCACCATGAGATCCTCATAGTTGAGACCATCACAAATGTACATGTGTTGGATATGAGTTTTTGGGCCAACCCGGGGCCATTAGATGTAGCGCACTAGAGCATCCAGAGAAGGTGGGCGTTTTCTGTGTAGTTGGAAATTACTGAAGAATAGGAGTGGCTCGAATGCTTTATCCACTACACCGGAGTTAAAGTTCTCCAGATTCGGCGTTTTGAGGATAGAGCCAATGGGCAAGCCATTAGGGCGTACTTCAGAGCAGGAGTTCATTGTATGGATGTTCGGAGAAGACAGAAGCATGTAGGAGAACCATCTCCTTCGAGGGTAGGTCCCTTAATGGTTCATGTATTGCCACACTAAGGATCCGAGGTGGAGGTTTACGTAGACATGGGAGATCTCCCAAAGGTTTGACCTGAGCATCAGCAAGCACTAAATCTGGCAGGCATCTGCGAGCTCCATCGTCCAGGGCCGAATGCAAATACATTCGCAAAGAGGATGCTCCAAGTCTCCTTGACTCTAAAAACCAATCAAGATCACAGTGCCATCACCATCTGCTAAGGGTGGTCCCAAGTGACAGCAATCAATAGGATGTTGGATCGTGCTAAAGCACTAATCACTACAAGGCTGAAAATGAGGGCAAATGAAGTCGACAGTTACGTTTTGTGCATGATAAATTTCTAAGATTTCTATATGTGTAACAAATATTGGTGGGTTTCGTACATGCCGGAGATTGTATCATTTGGTGAAAACATTAGAGATGTGCACCCCGGGTATCCCAACTGTCCACGCTAGCAATAACCGCTTGAGTACAACATGCCCGAACTCGCAGCTAGCAAGAAGAGAACATGCCCGAGTACTTCGGAGTTATCAACTAAATGTCGGTGTGATGATATTGGAAGATGAATGGGTCACTGATTATGGAAAGGTTGGGTGAGATAGAATTGGGCTCCAAGATCCGATGTTAGGAACACAATACTCTACTAGTGTGCCCATTGAATTGCATAAATCACAAAGCCTGCAGATTTGTGGTCTCGCAGAACACAGTCAAATCAACTTGGATTCTGGTCATCTGCAATCCGTTGCTTAGAGGATCGGGGAAGAAGAATTAAACTTGCTCTAGATCTCCTCATCCTCGCATTCAGACTGCTTCCATCGTTTGTCGGAGCCGGATCGTCGGCCTGATATTGGCATTGCCCAGAGCCCGAGCTTAATTGCACACTTTGCAAGGGGGATGGGATGCTGCAGGAAGCACATGGATTGAGGAACAACACATTATCGTCAAATGGTTGGTCAAATTGGGTGATGGAATGAAGGCGTGCATTCTGATTACCGGAGCATTCTGATTCGGAGGTCTCAACTTCGGACGCAAAATCTCTTGAGCTGGCATATGTTGCCTGATCTACTTGTCGGACCACATTAATTCGCGCAGTTTCCGATTTACTTTTGTCTTCAAGCCCTCGTGATCTCCCTTGGGTCGCCATTCGCCCCATCCCAAGGTCTCAACCACGAGTCTTCGCTAGTGGCACCTGAACTTTCTTGGCGCAACACCATCATGCATGTGGTTTAGATTTTGGTTGGCAAAAAAAACCAAGGGAACACTTAAAAGGGGATTTTGTATCATCTAGCTGTTTCATATTAGTTTAGTCCGGACAAACATAAGCTTGTTTCATTTTACTTAAGGTTTAGACTGATAATTTACACAATTACTCAAAAATTAAGGGTTGGAATCTCTCAACAACAAAACATGCATTGTGACAATCACTCGTGTCACACTAATTTCCATGACAATTATCTGACAATGAGTTCATTTCAATTGGACTTTGTGCATTGTGCAAGCATAGGCGCAACCGGTATCAATAGTTTTGTATCAAGTATCTCAATTTTGTTTCTTTACCAAAACCAAAGGGAACTTTGGTATGGTTAGTAGTATGATGTTAATTAGCTTTTTTTTGGTGTAACTTGAATTGGCAATGCAGTCACACTTACAAGGTGATTTGGTTTTTCTTGATTAATTCAAATTTTAATACTTTCAGATTATAGTTTTGTTACCTCAATCTGACTCCCCTTTGGCCTTCTTTATTCCCTTCGAGGACAATAGTTTGTGAGAGGACCTTTGAGATCATTTATAACACCAAAGTGTAAAAGACGGAAAGCCTTTGGGCTTCTTACTCACAATTATTTGAACAATGATATCGGCTGACATCAATCACATATGATCACTCAGCCTTATCAAGGCTACTGGAATACATCTCACGTATTACAACTCAATATCTTGTTAGATATAAAGTTGCAATCCATTGTACAGTTAATTATGCTCCTTGTTGCTATTAAGTATTGACCACCTTCTAGTAATGATTCTCAATTAGTATTCCACCTCCAGAGCACATCCCTTTACATTTAAGGTTCCTCGTTCTTTCTCAAGAATTAGCCTTGTTGATACATTTGTATATATTCGACAACCACATTCACATACAAACGATGGTCACTTTGAGCATGCTCTTAAATCAGTCGAGGATGACACATCCAAAACCACTCAAGTCTAACAACCAAGCTTTACGAGGGTATGACTATTCTCTTTACTTGTTCACTCAAAGAAGTTTCTCAAAGGTAGATAATGCAACCTTGTCTTGAAGCACTTAATTTCAATGTTAGGCATCTTGTCTTCTCATCCTATCTCAACCAAGTTATTTAACTCTACGATTGATTTGAATCCAATATGCAGGTTGTTCCAAAATATTGGCACACAACAGAATCTCAACCATCCTAAAACTGGAAAATCTCACCTTCTCCTGTTCCACGTTCATAGGTATCAAACCATTAGAAATTTGGGCACACACAAAACTGAAATCAAAATCCTTAAGGAAATTTTGTATTCATTTTTCATATATGTAGATTATTGTCTGAATTGAGGTTTCAACTGTACCACAACATGTATAAAATCATCACTTTCTAGGCCAAGGAATCGCTCTTGGTAAATCAACTATTCCGACATCAATAGGTCTCACACTTTGAGGTTAGGCAGACCAATGATTGGGGAGAACCGGCAGTTAGTTACAAATGAACCGGTTGAAGATCAAGACTGCAGGAAAATTACCGATCATTTTAGAGGAATTTATAGAATATACTCCATTTTAACAAAGGAAAACCAGAGAATGTCAACATGTAGCCGGTCGGACTTGCAAACACTAGGATCTCAACCGATTATGCCCAAAAATCTCCCCGATCACTGAGGCAGACGACATGCAACCCAGTACAATCACCTTGGGTGTAATCAGATTATCAGTGCAACATCGATAGACTGGATGCTATGGAATCGCACCAAAACTAATCCAAACAGGTCCTGTGATTAATAGTAAGATAGAAAAAATCCAACATAACTTTGGCATCGCCAGAGAGTATCTCCTCCTGTACCTAACAAATCAAACTATAATTACAATGAATTCCAAATTGAGATAAAATTCTGGCGCTCCAGTCAGTGCTCAAAATTGAAGTCTTCAGTGCCCTTCAAATGGGTTTTGGGACTTCAAAAAATACCTCAAGGAAAACAACCATTCAAAACATAATCCTCATGTCTAAGTGCTCCCTTCACTTGAGTGCTGGATAAATAGTACCCTTCAAGTACTGTTCATCATCTCAAGTAGCCGTTTAACTCCGGATGTCTAACTTTGGGCTCCAGATGGAAATTAGTCCAGATGGGAATTGTATGTTGATAGGTTTGGTTGTGAGAAAGTGCATACTTTGCACTATGACTCTATGCCTGGGTGTGATGTAGGGGGCTTGTTGGAAGATTGCATCACCCTTGGTAGACTATACGTCCAAAAGGTTATTGACTCACTAAATGATCGCTTCCCCGACTTGCCCATTTTTAATGCAGCCAGGCTTTTAAGCCCAAAACACTATCCCATGGATGCATTGGATCGAGGCACTTTAACTGAGCAATGGTTGAACCGGTTGGTGACACATTTCAAGTGGAGCTTTGTTCTTGTTGATCAAGCCAATGCGGAGTTGCTCGAATTTGTGGAGATGTTATCTTCAGCTTGTCAACACCGAAGTATGCATGAAGATTAGGTTTTTTGTGGCCGTGACCGAGAGTTTAAGATCAATTGGCCAACCCTTATGTCGCTATGGCAAGCCATACTTGTGATCTCTACTAGCACTGCTGTTTGTGAGCGTGGTTTTTCAAAGCATAATTGGGTTAAGAGCGAAAGGAGAACATGCCTAAACCTTGATACACTTGATGCATTGATGAGGGTTAGCCTAAACAATTTGGGAGTTGAATTCATGAATTGGAATGGCATTTTTGACACTTGGAAAACCGCTACAGTAACCAACAAGCGTAGGGCATTGTCACTTCAAGAGGTGGAGTTAGATAGTTGATTCTCCATTATTTCATTGTACTAGAAGCATGCACCATGCAAATCATGCATAATTTTAATATAAGTTTTGTATTTCTTTGAAAATTTTCCATTGACGTCCTAGATTTTGATATGCCCTTCAATTGCAATGCTGAAATTTCAGAGCCCTTCAAAATGAAATTCATATGAGGGCTTCAATTTTGAGCACTGGCTCCAGTTCAAACACCCTAAAGCTATGTCCGGGAAGAACGGACAGTTTGTGAAGTCTCCTCTCTACCTGACGGAAAAACTTGTCAAGTGGTCAACTGCATCCTGTGCTTTGGCGTTGGCTTGTCGGTCTTCTGTCTCAAAAGAAAAGAAAAGAAAAGAAAAAAGAACCAGCAGTTAGAAATTATCGGTTGAAGTTGGAGACTTCAGAAGAATTACCGATCATTTGAGAGGAATCTATAAAAGAATATACCTCAAATGAATCAAGCAAAACCGGAAGATGTCAACATGTGACCGACCGGCTGGATTTATGTCACTAGGATCTTGACCGACTATATGTGCCCAAAAACTTCCCAGGCACTGCCCTAAAGGCCTTTGAATTACTCAAACATCGATCAAGAGCCTTGCACCATGAATGCTAGAGACAGATTGTGTAGTTGGTGAAAAATAAAACTTTTCGAGGTCGAGAATGTAAATTGAGTTTCTGTATTGCTCAAAGAGAAGCTCAACGAGAGATGTTCGAGCTCCACAACTACTAGCCTATACACCCTTGAATCAACATTTTGTAGATCTCAAAAAACATATCCCTCCCCAACAAGCCATGGTCTTTCCTATTGTTATTTTTGATATCTCAAGACAATAGCCTATTCATACATGTGTGGTTTAGGGATTTTTTAATACAACTGTTATCATGTTTGCATTGATCCCCTAATTATCCTAAAAAGATAGAATTTTCGCATTGCAATGCATGAATTCATAAATAATACTCAAATTTTCTTGAGCATGGAGAAATTCATCATCCAGACAAGCCAATGCAAATCTTACCTAGGCCTCAGTGACATGGGTGACACAAGGGGTGGATTCTTCATACCACATACAATGGGGAGGTCACTCCATTGTGAAGTTGAACAACACTTTACATGTAAAAAATCCTACTTTTTACATAAAGCATCACCAAAATGGGTCAAACTTTTATCAATAATTTTTCATGAGTAGATACACACTATACTTATTACATAGTAAAAAATGGTAACTAAATTTGATTATTTTTCTGTTTTTAAAAAATAAAAAATATCATTTCTGACTAGAATGATGGAGAATTGAACTAAAACAATTACTACAAAAATGAAGATGACTAAAAACATATAAAAAAGATACTATCAATGGTTATGTATATGTAGAAAATTTATTATAAAGCTCAAAATTATCTATGGCATGTAATATAGGGGTAGCAAACTTTGTTCACACGTGGTGTTCAACTTGACAATGGAGTGACCTCCCCGTGCCACATACAAGTTAACAAGAGTGTAATAAGGGGTATTATTTCAAGCATGAGCACACATAACATAGATAAGGGAGAGGTATTTTTTCTCTCTCTTGTGTGTACATTTTTAAAAGGTTATTAATTTTTTCAATTAAATGTAGATTCACAATAAGGGGCCTAAAGCTTTCGAGTTTATTCTAAAATAGATGTGCTAGTTTCATTCAATTTATGTTTTCATCCATTATAGTCCCCAATGACTTGTATATATAAAACATGCCTATTTATTTCATGATTTATATTTTGTGTATGTAGAGAAGGCATTTGTCTCATTAAATTGAAAAGCTTAGTATAAATATATGAGTCCATTTTCTAGCCTACCGTTACATATACATATACATATACATATACATTTTCTCTCTCAATATTATCTTGTATATAGGGGCATTTATTTCATAGTAACCCATGCATGTCATTTAGGTTTCCAATGAAGAGTCTACCCCCTAGGGGGATGGGTGATCTCACGGCAACCAATTTTCTAATGACATTTGTTGCTAGAGCCGAGTGGAGAGAAACTAGAGGTAGGGTGAGAAGATTTATTCAAGCTAAGAAAAGACATGATGGAGCTAGGTTAATGAGCAAATTCAAATGCAAGAGGTGAGGATGAGTTGAATTTGTGAGCAATTGAAACAGTCGCAATAGTTCTTGTTACTAGGTGCCACTAAAGTTGGCGACTAGCTAAAACCATCGTGGTGAAGTTTTTGGACGATCAACCACCACAAAAGCGTTACATAAGACCTAGTAGGAGCGAGATATTATGTAGGTCGATGACAATCCTTCAGCTTATTGGGAGAATGTTGGTTGGAGAATACAATTGAAAGGCTTGTGCATAACTTCCAACGGGCGGCGAGGCGCTCCGACTAGGGCAGCAAGAGGGGGGATCCTAGTTTTCCAGACTTGGCCATTGCCAATTGAGGGTTGCACATGACTTCATCCACATCTTACCCCATCCACACACATGTCTTTGATTGGGTACACAATGCCATGCGCATGGCTAGATAAAGGTGACACATTATGAATAGATGTTTATGGCATAATATAGTGAGTGGGGTAGAGGGAGCACCTCTAAGCAAGTATTGTTTTCTACACTGTCTAGAAAATGACTCTTGAAAACAATCAAATTTCGCCCTGGAAAAAAGAAGGTGAGACCACACATTGGTCTTGCCCACCCGCCCTTAGGGATTAATAACCATCCACTGCAACAATATAAAAAAAAAATGATGTTATTTGAGGCCATTGAGTTTGATATTGTAAACTAAGCATGAAATCCTTTCATGCCCTTGTTATTTAGGGCTTCAATCAAAGAACAATTCATCCATATTCAAAAGTTTTGAGTTCATTTGTATGATGTTCCAAGTCGCATAATGAAACGTAGTATACTTTCATTCTTCGTATGAAAAGCTCATTATGTTTTATATACTTTGCGATGGATACTTGTATTATGATGTGAATGTAAGCTACACCGTTATTTCAATTAGTGTTCACTTTGTCATTGGAGTGTTCAAATGTTTGAAATTTGTTGGTCCACCTTAGTATGGTTATGAATGTGCATGGATGTCCATCACATAAATTTTTTTGTGATCACATATCTAGTACATATTGAGGATTTTATTTTTTATTTTTTATTTTTTGCATTTGGGAAATACTTTCATATGAATATTTTCTACAATAGGTAAATATTTGGTGTCAAAATGAGAGTTCCAACTTCATGCATGAATCGCTTGGCACTGTTGAGTTGTCAATGGTGCCCATGTCTATTGACTTGGGGGAGGTGAATTGTTGTTGATAAAATAAGTCTATTGACAAATGCACCGACTATTTGATCCAATTCAAATTCTCATATTTGATGCAACCTATCCTAACAATAATATCCATTAGCAGAGCTTATCTACTCCCTCTTGTAGTTGAAAATTTCACCTTCATGAACATTGTGGAGTTACACTACATAGTCAACCACAATCGTCGATATGTTCTCTTCATAGATATTCTCTAAACAAACGTCATAAGCTCCTAGTCACATTTTAAAAATATAATAATTTTAATTTTAATTTTAATAAATTTATAAAAATTTATATCCGGTATGTCAAGAATAATGGCTTGGGATACATGAATAGTTTGAGGCTTGTTCTTGGGCCCACGGAGGATGTGCATGCCTTTGAATTAATGTTATGACTGACATAAGTAGTATAATTACAATCTTTTGGAAATATTGGGACATAATTCGAAGCAAGATTAAAGAATGCATTGCACAATCAAGCCCATTGATACAATAAATCATGTGTTAGCTACTAGTTGCATGTTTTTGATTCTTCTTGGTTGTTTCATCTTTTCTTGAATGCCTCTATGTTGTTATTTTAATGAAATGCAAAGCTAGTCATGATGTTGGAGCTTACTAGGGCTGACATGAACACAATGTATACAAAGCAAGAGAATCCCCAAGATAGAAAGTCAAGGTGGTAGATGAAGAGAGCATACACTAATAGACGTAAAGGCGAATTGTTTTTCTGGCACATTGATGGAAATTCTATGAAAATTTTGGATGTTGATTGCTTTAAAACTTTGGTTTGGTTGATATATGGAACATATGAATAAAACCCTAAAAACCTTCACAGCGGAGCCCTATTACTTGAGCAGTTGGACATAGCATGGATGTCCAACTACAAATTTAACTTGGGCATAATTGATCCTATGAGAGATGTGTATATTCCATTCATTATTGCTATATGTGAGTGAGCATGTCCTCAAAAAAAATTCATTTCAAATTCCTATTAGTGTTCATTCGACCAACATATGGTGTCATGTGCTAAAATTGGACAGTTTGGTTGCATCATGAAACAAATAATTGCTAGAAAAATGTGAATATTGGACGGAGCCACTATGAAGGGGGAATAATTTGCAATGAAAATGCCAAGCATCAAGCACAAATCCAAGGACCAATGCACATTCGCATATATTGCAAGATGATCACAATCTTGGGATAATTTTTAATTTGAGGTTCTTTAATGCACTACTCCTAATCAATGTATGCATTACGTCCTACACCAATCTTTGTATTGTGATTAATGCCTCACTTTGACTCATGATGGAATGAACTTCAACACATCGAGGCAATGTGCAAATGAAGTGCAACGTTGAAGAAATCTAAAACAAATAGATGCACCAAGAACATGTGAGCAAAATGATATCGCTTGACAAAATGGGGTTGGAAATCGATTGTCAGAAACAAACCCATGCAGAGAGAACTGTGGAGGATGGTTTACAAATGCTCTTAGATAGGTGGCGTGTTCAAGAGGAAAAATTACAAGTCTTGGAGGAGAGTCTAAAAAATATGAACATGTTTTCCTTACCGCTAGAAGAAGATGTCAAAGAAAATAAGTGCATATATGATACTACAAAAGTTCAAGGAGTTTCATTGTGTGAACAAATTAGACACCCTATATCGTCGAGTTTGAAAAATGATCTTTGCCATGACATTGAAGAAGTAGAAGTTAAAAATCGGTTGAGTATGTCAAGCATACTTGAAAATATTCAAGGCCACGGACTTGACAAAGATCGTTGTGTTGTTCCACAAAAACTCAAGTCATTTGAGAATTTAAATAGCACAAATACATTATCCAAGTCCTCACATATTCAACTTGGTGATTCCATGGCTCCAAATAATATTTGTCAAAAACATGATCAAGTTAATAATCCCAACTACACAATAGTCAATGAAGGAGATGCTTTAAAAGACATCATGAATGATGAAGACTATTCTCAAGAATTAGTAGATGATGATGGATGCATACAAATAAAAGGCGATTTCTCATCAAATAGAGACAATGGACTCAATGACTTCACTCAAGCCACTAAGGACAATGTCTATCAAGGATCGAAAAGAGTTTTTGGGAACAAAATTTGTGAAGAAGGTGGATGTGCTTCAAGCATACCATGTGTTAACTCCTTCGATTCTTTAGGGTTTTTGAGCACGGGTTTTCCAAAGTCGGATACAAATGTAAACGATATGACATGCTATTCCCAGTTTCACGACGATGAACAAATTGACAGCCTCAATGTGTTGTCGATGCAAAGAACAAATCTCTATCAAAGCTTCGTGATTGCGGAAAATCGCAGGGATTCTGTGAGACGTAAAGAGCAACTATTTGACAATACCAACGCCTCAAGGCAACACAAGCATCATTCAAACTTGGATTATTGCGTTGAAGTAAGTTCTCAAATAAAATTACATGCATGGAAAATAGTGAACTAACCAGTGTTTTACATCTTTCAAAATTGTTCTGCAGAACAAAATCGTGTATTTTTGTCATGTTGTAGAGAATGGTTCTTTTTGGAGAATAATACAAAATATCCTTATTATTATAATCTTCCCCTTCAATGTCTAGGAGATATAGAATCATGTACAAGTAGAGGAAGAGGAAAAACGTGCTACACTTCAACAATATCAGGATTTGCAAGAACAGTGAGTTCTTTGTGTAATAATACTATCAAAACACACACACACACACATTGAATACACCATGAACTCAAAAAAATTTGAAATACTTGGAATTCCAAAAATTGCACATAGCAACATTCACAATTATATCCGCATTCTAGATGCATCATTGTTGTTATGGAATTGTAAAAGCATACCACCATTAAGAAGCGTTTGTATTCAATTTCCGTTGTGCAACCAAAATGAATTAGTATTTTGTGCATGGTTGCCATGGAAATTTGAATGATCCGACGTCTTTACCTATTTATAACAACTATGTTATGAGATTTTTAATTTTTTTTTCTTTATTAATTAAATTTTTCATATCATATTGTTGGCTTATTTGCAAAGTGGTCTTTTACAATTGTGGGACTTAGAGAAAACGAGAGGGATCAACTGCTGAAGAAAATTCAACACGAAGTGGCTACGAGCAATGCCGATCTCATGGTGCTATCAAACAATTGGAAAGTGTATGAACAAAACATGGTGATTGCTATACCTTTGCTCTCTACGATCCCATGGTAACTTGTATTACAAATCTAATTGGAATTGGGTGTTGGTTGTGTTGGAACAATCTTATGATGGTGATATTTACATGGGAAAAATAATACTTGCATTGGTCGTCAACAAACATTTTATTCGTTTCATGCACTGGAGGCGGACATAGACTAGAGGTGGTGAGCGGACATCTCATGTCATTATAAAATGAACGTTGACGTTCTTTACTTTTTATGCGTTTCATGCAGGAGGAAAAGCGACAAAAGGAAAAGGAATTGAAAACAAGGAGAAAACTGGAAGAGGTATATATCTTGAGAGTAGTTTTTATCTATGTATATTGAGGTATTGGCTTTAAAAAGGTACTTATTGTGAGTTAGGTATACATATTTCACTCTTAGGACAATTTTCATGTAGTTTTAATTCCATCTCAAAAATTTCAAAACACAAATTTATGTATAATTGAACTAATACATAAGACTGTACCTAGAAAACACTTAAGCATCCAACTTTCTAGGGCAGATGGGTATGAAGTGGCTCATTCTCTTAATCGGGCCCCTAGATTTGATTGGTATGTGGTTCGGTGAGGATGAAAGAGTGATCATCTTAAAGACTCGTGCTTAAAAGAAATTGGTCTACGTCTTCGAATATTGATAATTGCTCTACCCTCAACAAGGAACATACTTGGGAGGACCATGTATCCACTTAAGAAATTAACAAACATGCACTTCCAATAACCATAACTGAACCATAGGAAGTTTGATTTTCAATTTGATTTTTGCATATGTTTCATTGTAGTTCTGTTGTGTATATCTAATTAGTAGATGTTGGAGAACATGAAAAGCAAACGAAATAATACCTCATACCTTAATGAGAAAGAAGCCCCACACCTTAGGGTTTCTCTTACATCCTCTATATACATATGATAGTATAATGGGCATATAAGTGAGGTTAGAGTGGTAATTATCATCTTTGCCAATTAAGTAGCAGTTTAAAAGTGGCAAAGAAAACCACAAAAAGTGATTATTGACTTATATTATCTACCTATCCCCATTGTTGTTAGTTTAGGTTTACATTGTCAAATTAGAAAGATTTTTCATACTTGTGTTTCTAGAGGCAACGAGACAAGGCATCGCGGAGAATTGCCCAGGCTTATAGGAAACACCGGTGCTTAGTGCTTCACAAATGTTGTACCCTAATTCAAAAATTATTTCGGGGGTGTTTGGCTCGTCGCAAAGTTAAAATTCTCAAAGCTCAAAGATGTGAGGTAGATCCTCAACAATTTTCAACTCTCAATATTCAATGTCCATTGTATGCCTAATAAGATGAGGGTACTATTTCTTGTTACTACATGCATGTATGAAAGAATTAGTTCTAAGTTCTAAGGTAGATGTAAGTTCACAAAAGGGGCTTCAAGGTTTGAAGAAAGTATCAACAACATAACTTATGTGTTAGTAGTTTCTCCCAATATAACATGTACTTGTCCCCCCTCCCCCACATAGCATTATTCAGATCCATAACAGTGTTATGTGGGACTGACACTATTCCATAGAACATTGTCGGATATTTCCCATATTGAGTTTGAATGTGGAAAGTATATGAAAACATTATGTGGAATACCATTAGTCCCATAGAACAGTGTTATGAATTTGAATAATGTATGCAACCCCCCCCCCAAAATAGTTTATTTCTATATTTATTATTTTATGATAATCAATTTTAGGTCTTCATCTAGTCAGTCCCCTTGTGTCCATGTCTTCCCCATCATTCTAGGGTTAAGGGCCCTTCCCAAGCCTCACTTAAAGCCCGGGTTGCTCGGGACTTAGTTAGTGTTGAATCTTTTGTCTTCCTTTCCAAGTTCATGTTTTGTTTGGCACTCACCCTATGCCCACATGGGCATGGGTAGGGATGTTGAACCAACATTGCATGTTAATGCATTCACATTGACGTTCCTTTTATTTATTGTTATTTTTGGTTTGGCACTTGATTTCCTTTGAGTTTGGTGATCGTGTTTGGAGGCTCTTGGAAATTAGGAGGTAGTGCTTGAATTTCTAGTTATCAAGATTTTTTTTTGGATCAAGATTTAGATGATGTTATTGTCCTAGATTCAAATGAAGTATTAAGGGCTAGTTCACAGGGGGTTTCAAGTCCCAAATCCCACTCATGTTAGTAAGTCCCAACTTTTGAACCCCAAGAAATCATTAAAATATGGTTAATCATCATTAAAGTCGGAAATTGATTATTTTATGCAAAATATTTACGAGACTTCTGTTGAGGGTTGGGCCTAGTTTTTCGCTTGACTCAACTCTCAACACATGTCCCAAGCTTGACCTTCAAAGAATTGCCATGTGGGCATCCATGTCATACTTGAGAGTTAGGATTTGGGACCCCATGTGAAGTGGTCAGTCCCAACTTCCATGCTCTCAACAATTGAGATTACACAAATAGACCTCAAGTGACTTGGCACTTAGGACTTGGGACCATGTGTGAGCCGGCCCCAAGATAAAACTTTCATAAAATAATTGTATAGAGTAGAGGCGCCCATAACCAATCACTTAAGAGATTTTGCGCCAAATGTGGAGAAGTATAAGGCAGTGCAAATTTCTCATGTGCAAGAAGATAGAAATCATGAGGAGTGCAAAAAAAATTTGGTAATTTTATTCCTTAAGTTGAAATTACCATGAATTTTTGAAGCTAAAAGTTTGCTTGAACACATTACCAATGCCTAGAGTTCTACCATAACCGCTCATTTTGAGACGAATATCTCCTCACTTTAGCACTCAATACCTGGGACATGTCTCATGGCACTATCGATTCCTTGGTGATACCATAAATGGTGGCATATGCATTTCCACTAGAATATGATGGGCGAGCAACCTACATGGAAACTAACACTTAGAAACCATGACACGGGGTACCTTAGTTTTAACTACCCACAAATTTTTTTATGAAATCAATCCCAACTTGATCGAAATCATAGCACCTTGTAGATTCTCGATGATCCTTAACTAGTTTCACATGTTCCTATGTTTCTCAAGAGTTTTTTTAATATATATAGAATTAATTTTTTAATCTTTTAATCTTCTTCTTCTCTTCTTCTTCAAATGCACTTACAATAAGAAGGTTTATTAGATTCCTTTGTACCATGTCACAATTTTTGTTACTTTGTTAAAGTAGAAAGAAAAGAAAAGAAACATGTCATGTGGTAAACCAAGATCAATGGTTACTTATGGCAACACCATTATTTTAAGAGGAGGATTAAATCTCCCAACTTCCAACCTTTGACAATATCATCAAGCGGAACTTGATATTATAATTATATAAGAACACTTTTGATATGATTTTATTCACAAAAGTATAAATCCACAGGTCATGAGCCATCTCGTGAATGCTATGGAAGAATTGGATCTAGAGAGGTTGATTGAATTCTCATTGGAGGCCCAAAAGCTTGGTTTGCACAAAGAAGTTGACCTTGTGAAATTTGAATTTGCTAAAAGGAAAGTCACATTCCTACATAAAGTTGAAGACGTTAAACAATCTCAATCATTCATACCACCAATTAATGTGGTCAAGATTGGGGATGTTGAGAAAATCGTCGTCCAAGTGAAACCCATCAATATCGAGGTCAAGGAGAATGTGGATGCCACAAACGACATCCTTGAGGTAAACTAATGTATGATTATTTGTTTCTACTTTTGCATATTGTACACCTAAATTGCAAGTATACTTTGTGTCGAATTCATGTACATAAACATAGGATTAAAGTTAATTTGAATTTTTTAGAAGTTCTTAATTTAGCCATGGTGACAATCACATTCGAAGCATAATTCCTCAAGCATAGTTGATTCCGTAGCGATGAGTTTTTGAAAGGCAAGTTTGTTTGGATGTAAATGTCCTAGTGTTAATTGATCATATTGTTGGCCGAGACCATATAGAATAAATATCTATACACTACCTTCAACTAAAAGTGATATGATCATGCTAAATGTATCATTCAATGCATTTCTACTTGAATCTCAATCATGTAAACTTGATTGAATTGAGAACGTCGCCATAGATAATTAATTTTTTTCCAAAACTGAAGTTTTGCTTGATTTTTTTTTGTTTTATTCCCAAAACACAAGAAAAACATATGTAGAAGGTGTCTCTTCATATAAATTGTGTTCCTACTTCTTTTCATGGAATAAAATTTCCTTTTATTTCATTGTGTAGGTTGGAGACCTTGTCAATGACCCCACTCTAGCACCAAATATACTCAAAGAATGCATTCAATTAGCTAATGCAATAAGGCCTTTCAAACTAGACATTAAATATGATGTGCACAATTTTGTGCAAAGTATCCGTAACCAAATTATAGGCTCCATCCGAATATTGGAAGATGATATTCGGCACACCCAATTAAATGGAGATTCACCTTCTTGTCACTCTATCGACTTGCATATAAAACCAACAACTCTGAAAATCAATGAGATAATCCAAGAAAATGTGGTGGACTTGATTCATTATAGTGTCTATCTGGAGCATGAAAGAGTGGAGAAAACAACAATGATGACTACATTTGATTGTGATTCAGTGGGATACCCTAACGTTGATTCCACAAGGAATAGAGATACAACATTTTGGCTGAAGACAATGCCATTCAGGTCTGTTTCATCGAGCAAGTTCAAATAGGGTGTTTAATTTGGAGTCTAAATCTATTACATGAATTTCTTTAATTTTCAATTTCAACACTTCAATATTTGTTCACCTTTTCTTATTCACCTTTCATTACAATAATTGACCCCTTAACAATATCATTTAAAGAAATGATCATTAATATGTGACATAGAAATACTAGTCAACACACCATATACTACATGAACAACCTCGATTATCCATCAAAGTTAATTTCAATGGTCTTGAGAGTTCAAGGAATGCGCTCAAATTCTGCACATGACCTTATATAGGTCACTTTTAACCCCAATTCTCTAGCATTATCCCTAGCTTTCAAGTCCCTCAGTGCCCCTTTATCTTCTTAGTTGTTGCTATTTAACTCCCCCCAAACTAATGACTTCAAATGGACAAGGTCTTGACGAGGCCCACATTTTTCAACTTGCATACACTTGAGTATTTTTATTCAATCATAAACATTGTGTGATACCCACAAATTTCTTCATCACGCTCTATATAGGGAATTATTTCAACATGCCAAAAGGCCCTATGAAGCCTTCAAAGAAGCATGTTACTCACACACTGAGGCTGAGATCTCGTCATTGCAGAGTGCTCTCCATGTGTGTGATTACATGCAAAATTTTCAGAAAGTTGATGAGTTGAGAGTTGAATGGACAAAGTATTATTTGCAAGAGAAATGTAAATTGGCAGCATTGAATAACATTGGAGAAATTTTGGAGCACTTGGAGGGGAACAATAAATCTAAATCAATGACATCAGGTAATACAATAGTGATTAAGGAGAACTTCCTCAACCTTGATTATTGCTTCAACAACTTGGCTGAACATGACAATAACAAGAGAGAACTTAATGATATGGACCTCGAGGATGATAATTCTATGAATGAAACGATTGTTAAACATCAAAATCTGCATATAATATATGAAGACAAGCAAATGAATCGGAGGTTGACTCCAACTTTGTTGGCGCAAAGTGCAAGTTGCAAGGAAGTTGAGCTACAAAAGGTTTTGAGACTTGATGTTGGCGCGCATGGCCTTACGTCGCTAGGAAATGGCATTATTGGGCGGTTGTGTCCACACCTCCAGAGTTTTATATGTGGTGTCAACAAAATCAAAACTCCATTAGGAGGAGCATTCCAAGGATGTGAAAATTCTTTGCGACATGTTTCAATCAAGGACAACTTCCTGACAACTCTTGATGGTTTGGAGTCTCTTTGTAATATAGAGGTTCTGAATCTTGAGGGGAATGCATTGTCAAATATTTTTCCTCTAGGTGAAGATGATGTCGTTCACAAAACCCCCACGTGTAAAGCACCTGCACCTTTGTGCTTATACTGCAATCAACAAGATGTCGCAACATGTCTTCAAGACAAAATTGATTTGAAAGTTGTTGATTGTGCAAACTATGAGAATCTAACTACAACGACATGGCCACATTTGAAAGCATTGTTCCTTGGGTTCAATAAGATTGACAAAATATCAATGTTGGCTAAGTTGTGTCCAAATGTGGAGGTTCTTGATCTTGCATCCAATCAATTGGTGACACTTGGTGGATGTAATGGAGTAGCACTCCTTGGCTTACGGCAACTTCGTCACCTTGATGTTGGACAAAACAAATTAAAAGGAGACAACCTTTGGAAAGGGTTGATGCATTGTCCAATGTTGATGTCACTAGTCGCTTCTTGGAATAGGTTGACAAATATGCCTACTCACTTGGGTAATGTCATGCTCCGAGAAATTTGGCTCAACGGAAATGCAATTCGATGTCTTTCTTGCAAAGCATGGCTTCCCAATTTGCAAAGATTATACTTGCAAGACAACTTGATCGACACTTTAGAGCCTTGTTGGGGATGCCCTTCTTTGGAGGTAAAACATTTTGCGATGTTCATGTTTTCATGCCAATTATAACATGCTCTTATTTCACACACATAATTTGCTGCCACCACAAAAAATGTATGTGAAGTAGTGAACACGTGATTTTTTAGGTGGGTTTTTTAAATACAAATTTACATATTCTATTATCACCTATATTTATCAAGCTAGTCTAAATTCTTACATGATTATTCATTTCTATTCAAGAGAATTTAAATCACTATTGGATCAAGAGAAATGAATAACTTTTAATAGAACTATATGACATCAATCTTTGGGTTTGTTGTCAAGAATTTGGTCACTTACATGTTGGATTTCTTCAATACGAAGGTGTTGATTAATTTTTAAATTGGCGATGAAGTATTGTAGCAATTTAGAGTATGTTACCCAAACAAGAATGGTAAGCTTTTTGTGCATGTGACATGGGACACAGGTGTTGGACATTTCATTCAACAATATATATGACCTTTCACAATTGAATAACTTGTCATCGTTTCCTCGCTTGAAGATACTTCACCTCAATGATAATTTTGTTTCTGATCAAAAGAAGCACATTCAAAAGGTCATGGAGGTAGTTCCATGGCTCATCGAACTTGACAATGAGCCTGTGAAAACATTGTATCAAGATAATGCAACTAAAGAAAATTTTCAGAAGTTTATGGCACTCGTTGGGATGCAATACCTTCGAGAGAGAGGTGCCCGAGGAGAAAATCCATTCTTAATCTACAAGAACCCAATGGAGGTGGAACAACTTTGGATTGGCACATGCGTCAAATCAAATGACACTCGTGACTCATTTACAAGCCGGTCTAAGCATGTCAATATACAAGAAAACAACACTTGTAATATTATTGATCAGGAATATGGTACTAGTATGAGTTTACAACTTTTATGGGCTACTATCGTTGAATTGCATTGCATAATGAGCACAATTTGTTTATCGAGGACTAGAACAACTTCTCAAGGAAGATGTGATTCTATCTCTCTATTATTACCACATCCATGCACATTTCTAGTGGAAACAACACAAAGGTCTCTAGCATTTCAAGAAATGCTTGAAACTCAAAAGAAATTGATTTCAAGGTATAATTCAAAGAATTTAAGCTCAAGACATGAGCATTCAAGCTTTGAATCCACATCACATGGAGCTCAAGAATTAGAGCAAGAGTCGCTCTCCTTGAAGCCTAAATTGAATGAACCTACAAACAATGACCAATGCTTCAGAGATCACCTAAACTATGCATGTGATAGTTATGTGGATGTTTTTGAATATTGCATGGAGTATAAGTTGGAGGTTCTAGGTCACACCAAAAGGATAACAATTATCCAATCCTTGGCAAGGGGCATACTGGCTAGGAAGAAATACAAATCCATGCAAGATCTCAAACATAAGGAAAGGATAAGACAATTAAGCCTCAAAATTGCAACTCAACGTATTCAAGCAAGTTCACTATGACCAACTTTCAGAAGCCGCTAATTGAATACTACAATACATATTATTATTAAAAAAATCATCAAACTATGACATGTAGACGAAGATAAAGCTAAAGCTATCTACTAATGGTACAATATGTTTTTTCTTTGTTTGACACAATTGTGTCACTTAGACACACAATTTTTTTCAAACTCTAGAAATAAATATGTGATGCACTCGGGGGGGGGGGGGCAGTGTGTTAAAAAGTTAAGGATATAGGTGCGAACAACCACTATTTTATAGGGGGGTATTACTTCCAATTCTCTTCTTTTTTTCACATGCTATCATTATGTAAATTTCTACTTTGGGTTAATAAAAAAATGGCTTGCATTACTTATAATTCCAAATTACCTATTATTCCATACCCTATAGTACTTTAAAGATGTCCAATGCCATTTTTGATACCCTATATTACTCTTAAGTCCATTATAAATTTTTGCCCCCATGTTTTTAAAATACCCTATCATTTGTTCGCATGTATATTGCTACTCCAACCAATGACTACCCCCCCCCGAGGTGATGCATAAATAAGTCACTTTATATTTTCTCATAAATCTTGAAATATGTCTGAATGCAAATAATCAACATTATTGTCTTCATATTGATTAAGACATGCTATAATAACACACTTATTTATAGTTGACTTAATAAGACACTTTATTAATCATCATAACTTTCAATCAAATGTAGAGGTTTTGGAGGAAGCTAAGGCAAGAGAAGGCTAGAATGGCAATAAAGGCAATCACATTGATGCAAGCTATTTGGAGGGGACATGTGACGAGAAAAAGATTTCAAGAGACGATGTCTAAGTTAACATACGTTGACGCCGATGATTATGAATATGTTCCCGTGGATGAAAAAGAATTTGCACTTGTTGCATCAAATTTTGAGGACTTCATCAAACCTATTCACAATTACGGTGTCAAGAAGCCTTTGTTGGAATCAAATAAAATCGGTCATGATGATGATGATGATGTTAGTGAGGTGACGGTCGGTTTGTGTGCACCAAAAACTTGCACATCTTCCTTGGCGAGCGATTGCAAAACATATCCACATCAAATTTGGAGCATGGAGACATTGACGCCCATCAATTCCGAAGTCTCGGGGACTCAAAGACCCAATAGCCCGTGTATATCCCATTCAAGTTTGAGCAAAACATCTCCCACAAACTATCGTATTTCTATGGTAAAGTCGATTTCAAAATTTGTCATGGTGAGAGGGAATTGTTACATATGAGAGTGCCTCTCATCCATTCATGTTAAAAATCTATCTTCTATACATATGCAGTCGTATCATTTCAAAATGGCTCACTTGATTAAGTTTGAATCTTTGAATCTACTTCTAGTGCCAAATGATCTAAACTAAGGATTATCCAACCTACACTTTGTTTATGTGGACTAGGATCTAAGAAGGCTATCTAGATGTCCTTGAAGAGAGCACCTAACCCTTTCATGGTTGCCAAATATAACACAATTACAACATGCATGTTCTAATTGCAATAAGTTGAAGGTTGCACTTTTGGGGAAAGAAAGGAGGGGGGTTAAAAAACATTTCCCCTCTTTTAATCTTTGTCATTTAGACCATAATATCCATTTGAATTTCTAGGAGTTAATAAGGTTCTTGCATGTATCATCCAACGTTAAGGATGCACCACCATTTGCATAGAATTCTTACGTTGCATCGTCAAGATTTTTAACCCACACGATGTTTGCCCCACTTTGTAAAATGAAGCCAATGCTACTATACAATAAATTACAGACATGCATTTAAAAAGTTGCCAATGAACCAAACTCTTCAAACAATTAGCTAATGCTAGTGGTATGTAGAGTTGGCTGAGTAGTTATAGCCCATGGTATTAATTCATACGCATGGGTGCAATCAACTAAGACAACATAGGTCCAAACTACACTAATGCCAATATTTAGTGTCACCAATTTTATTTGTCGTCCTCAATACTAATTGTAAACCACCCGTGCAAAATAGGAGCACCTTAAACCAAGACAACCCCTAAAACCAACACCCTTACACTCTTGCATGATAAGTACATATTGATTATGAGAATGTTCAAGACGTGAGCATCAAGCCCCCCCCCCCTCCCCCCTCCTAATGGTTTTGGGTGACAACACAAATTTTTACTTCAAAACTTTATGATTCTTTCAATTTTGGAAGGTAGTGGGGGTGGACTTGCAGTGTACAAAGTCTTCTTTTCTCTCTACATGCAAATAAGTTTTTTTTGGTTCATACCGCTACTAGGTGTATGCCAAATACCTTAACTTCTTGGTTTAAGGTGCTCCCACCTTACAACATGCCCACGCTTACTAGTACATGCGAGCAGTGAACGGTGAGTAGCAACATTGGCTACATCTAGTGGCTCTCACTGGCTAAATCAACTCTAAAATTGGCCCATGCTAGTAGGAACCGTTCACTGGTGGCCCGCACTAATAAGTGTGGGTGGGCTATTAATGTCACCAACACTATTTTAGAACCTAACATTACTTGTAAACATGACAATCTTTTTTTTTGAGAGGGGGGGGGGGCGCAAATTGAAAATTCAATTGCAGAGAGAACCCAAAATAGAACCAACCTGGCCGAAACAAGGCAACCCATGTGGAAATTAAGAAATAATGCTACATGACAATCTTTCATCACATAAATGTTAGGATACATAATTACCAAAAGTGGATGAACCTTATGACACTAAATACAATATTTAGTGGTATAAGTACACTCAAGCAAGTGTCATTCACTCCTTACCAATTTCTTATTGATTTGGTTCTTGATCTTTATGCAGGTAGTAGACAATCCTAGTGTAAGTGGTACATGTAAAGATGCGCTTCATGTCAACAAATCCGAACAAATGACTTCACGATCCCAGTCCGAACAAACGATGACATCATCAAGGCAAAACAACAAGGTTGGCTAAGAAACATTAACCGAGTGCCTCGATGTATGACCTATATATACAATTTCTTTGAGCCCCATCTAGTCTTAAAATATATTTTTATATACTATATATTTTGGCTCGGAAATTTTATTTAGTGCATTCTCCTATACAAAAGAAAATATTTAAGAAAACAAAATAACGCAATGAAAATGCAAATTGTGTGTTTGAACCCAAGCCTTTCAATGCCATTAAGGTGTTTGACTAATTTAACAAATTGGGGGGCATTTAATGCAAATTGGGGGGTCTGTCTACTCTGGGGGCACTTTTCCATGTGTTGGAGAATTTGATTTGGTGATGTGTGGGGGTAGGTTTGATAAGGTGGGTATCTACGTGAATATTATGTATTCTTTTTATGACGTATTGGAGTTCATGTGGGGTTTGATTGGTTATGTATGCATATTATGGATGTGAGTGATTGTTATGTATACGGGTTGTATCTCGGCCATTCCAGTGTGGGGTCATAGTTTATAGTGTGTGGTGGGATGGTCACTATTGTGTGTATGTCGGCATGTTTGGTGATTGGGAGTTGTTGTGTTGTCCAATCTTTGTGGTTGGCAATTAGGATGGTCATTGTGTGGGCGTAATTTGGCAAGTGCAATTGAGATTGAGATAAGTTCAAATGGGGTTGTTTCTTACACAATTATCTGAAAATGAAAATATGTGGTTCTTGAATACCAAACCTCTCAAATGCTTAGGAGTTCATGATTTGTATTGTGTTAGTACATACGTCATAAACTATAGCATGGCCCTTGTTGTAGTTGTCCATCACCGCAAGAAAAGCTCAAATTCATAGATTATCGTGAACAATAATCTTCAAAAATAATGGATTGTTAAATTAACCACACATTGGTTACAACGACCACAGTCAATAACATAAGGTATCAACTAGACTTTGACTTGTCATCCAAGTTGGCCAAGTTTGCTAAATTTACCACAAAGTTGATACCTTGCTCCCCTTCACGTGTGTGATGTAAAATCAAAATTTGACAGGTCATGTGACTGCACGATGCGCCTTTGTGGTAGTCTTAACAAAATAAGTGGTGGATTCAACAATTCTCTTTACGCAATATCTTACGCATGGTTGTTGAAGTTTTCCATCACATCCAAAAGCTTTACGATAATTGATTATGAACAATCATCTTTAGTACCTCACAAATGATTTGCATCTCAATAATCGTACTAGAATTTTGATAACTTCAAGATCATATTGTTCTTGTAACTTGCGATCCAAGATGGCGATTAGATGTTTGATCATGGTGAATGATTAAATAAGTGGATAGGTTTTAATAAACATGGATAGTGCACATGCTTGTTAAGTTGCACCTCATCTTTCACAATTGTTTGAACTCGTGATTTATAGGTTCACATTTGTAAGAAGGAGGATAACGGGAAGAAAACCAAAGCAACGATCCACGAAATTACAGATGATTGGTGCGAAACCAATCAATTGCTTCATAATATCGTAACTTTCATTCAAGTTTGATCGCAATATAAAAACTTGATTGCATGCATGCTTGAGATATGTGTTGTAAAAGCTTACCTACTTGGTTGCATCGTAACCGGGAGACTCAATGAATAATCCAATGACTTTCATACCATGCAATGATCTCATCTATGTATGATGTACTTTTTTGCATAACAAATTTTCACTTTGGGTGATAAAAGGGGCTTAAAAGATGAAAAAACAGCCAAGGCCATTATGAAGGCAAGGAGGAAAATACAAAAAACCGTTGAAAAAGACAAGAATAGCCATCAAGGTGAACATTTTCGCCACCGTAAAATACCACAAAATTTAATGACACAAGGTGGACTTTAAGACCACATAAGGTATGCGGGTGTTATTCGGTTTTGTCTTTTCATGTTCTCCAACTTCTACCAATCATATTTACATAACAAAACTCCTGTTGCATTAGCACATTCTATGATGAAACATATGGAAAAATCGGATTGAATATTAGACCTCCCTTGATTTAGTTATGATTATCGGAAGTGCATGTCTGTGGATGTCTTAGCCATAATACATAGGTCCTCCCAACTGTGTTCATTATTGAGTGTGGAGTGATCATTAATATTTGAAGACATTGTCCAATCTCTTTTAAGCACGTGCCTTTAAGATGTTTGCTCTTTGATCCTCACCGAACCACATACCAATCAATAATCAAATATAGCACCCGATTAAGAGAACAAGCCCCCTCAAGACCCATCTACCTTAATTGTTACCTTTCTGTCAAATCATGTATTTTCTACCTAATTCATACACCAAGGATACAAGTTTCTAGTTGTGGTTTACGCAATATTGACCATAAATTAAAGTTATATATATATGAATGAGTGAAGAATAATGTTGCTTACTGGAGGACCACATGGTGGTTTAGGCAAATTAACACTGAAATTGCCACAGTATAACTATGATATTTGATTGTAGATGCCGAGAGTCGGTTCAAGTTATTCAAGGCAAAAAATGAAGAAACACTTGCTCATGCTCCACCTGTGTACACTCATACCAAGTTAATGGCCCGACATCCATGTAAGCATTGGATTTCTTAAAATAATTAGTGAATTTATTTACATTGAGTATTGTAGCTGAATTTTTTTCTACATAATTCATGTTATTTTAGAAAATAATTTGAATATATATATATATAGAGAGAGAGAGAGAGAGAGAGAGAGAGAGAGAGAGAGAGAGATTATCATTAATTGCAGTAGTGCACTTTAGTTTTTGGGTTGGCTAAATCAATAACACTTTGTACATTGACATATAGTTTTGTATTGTTGTTTGTGATATTGTGAGCAAATCAACTTGCAAATCGATTTGGTGACCAATATTAAGAAACAAAAAAAATGTGATTGATATATAAGAAAAGCATGGAATAAATCTCCCCCCAAAATAGAAAATAATAATAAATTGTTTCAATATAGTGATGATTGCCACGATGTTCACAAACAAAAGCCCTAAGTTTGCCATTGTATAGGTCAAGTGTTGGAGAGTTTAGAGATTCCTTCCGAGAACATAAGTTTTGATGGGAAGGCCGTGGAGACTTGGTTGCATCGTCATGACGCGGAAGCAATGAGTGTGCACCCTAAAGAGTCTCCGATGAAAAGAGAACACTTGAAACGGAATTGTCCTCGGGATCCGAACTCGAGGCGCAAATTGGGTGGTGTATTTTTATGATCTAAAATTTGGAGAATGTGTGATCACGAAGTTGCTTCAATATGCATATGCGTGTAGTAATGACTATGATGCCAAAAGCATCCTCTCTACCACTCTAGATTGAGCCTTAAAAGATGCACATGCATTCCATTCATATTATGGAGTGAGGATGAGATTGAAAACCTTGACATGGAGACAATGCGATTATGAGTTTATGATCAATAAAGAACAAGGAAAAACACAAAGTTTGTAGATGTATTGGACATGCACATGTTTTTCCTAGCAATAAAGATGATAATTTCATGGCATTTGGCAACATAAAGCATGAAAGCATATTAAATGGACCATAATGCAACCTTGTTCAAGTCAAAGACAATTGGATTGTATTGCAATGTTTATAGAAAAAGAAGTATGAGAGTTATAGAGTTGAATTTTCTACCACGGTTTTCATCAATATGGAGATTACTACACTAAATATGATATTTAGTGTCATATGGTAATTTATGTCACTATGGTAACCTTTTGGATGACCCTTCTTATGAATAACTGAACAAATATTGTCATGGATGATGGATGAGTTCATCCGTTGGCCAAAACCCTACCTTCTCTTGTCAGCAACTTGTGACGAAATATTATCATGGATGATAGATATTTGGATGAAAAATCACTTTGTAAATGACAGTAATTGCAACATTGCAAATCTATAATTCTCCAAATTTTTTACGGGGAATGACAAATAATTTTGGGTTAACAATTAGTGTTGGTGACACTATACCGTGGTTTACAATTAGTATTGAGCAAGACAATTAGAATTGGTCACACTAAATACCATATTTAGTGTATTAAGCCCCCTTCCCCCCCCCCCCCCCCCCAAATTACCGGTAATTAGCAGCCCGGTTTTCCAAGTGAAAAGGACCATGCTGCAAAATGTAGACTTAAGTTTTAAATATTTTTTTCATCATTTCATAGATGATATCCTCGTGGTACATTTCAAAAATGTAAAATTAAGATAAATTTGCCAATTTTTTTGGATGAATGTATCCATGTTGGAAAAACTACAAATTTGACAAAATGAATGCTTGACACCTTCATTGACAAAATGTGGAACCCCATTCATCTATGAAATGCAACTGACAACAAATATATAGCGATTTGCAACCAACAACATGATGAGAGACAATGTGTTGCAAAGCTGCTCAAAGTGAAAACAAATTTAAAGAGAGGGTTTAGGGTTTAGGGTTTTGGAGAGAGATTTAATGGAGAGAGATAACATGTTGTCTAATTATTTTTCTTCAAGGTGCGCCAATGAAGACCGTAATTCAACTTTGTCCAGTGATAAGCTTTATAATCACAATAATTATAGCTGAATCAACCAGTGGTCCAATGTGAGCAACAATTTCCACTTGACCATGAAAGCCAGAGTGTCCTAGCAAAGCGTGGATTTGCGTGTATTTTGACAAAGTTTGAATTGCAAAGTTTTGACATTTGACATGCAAGACCCTGCACCCAAAAAAATGCATATCAATTGAAAATTGTGACCATAATGATATGAATTGTCTTATGGCTTGAATTGCATAAATTACCATATGACTTGCATTCAATTGATCATTATGCAGTTCATATGGAGGTTTATTCAAAAGAATGGAAGTAGAATGGAAAAAAAAAACACCAAAGCATGTGCAAGAAAGAATTGCAAACTTTAGGTTACGAGCAAACCTCAACTTCACCGGATGCCAAGTTGATACATGCTCCTCGTAACCTCTCCTCCCCAATTGCAGAATGCCCGGACAAGCTCCTCGGCGCAAAGAGTGAGGACAAATTGAGTAAAATATAGATCACTAACTGTGCAAGGGTGAAAAGGGATGTGAAGGATGAGTTGCACTAGAGTGAGGAGAGATTTGAGGGGAAAATGGAAATGAAGGAAGAAATGAACTTGAACAAAATATCGAGGAGGAAAAAAATTCTAGAGAGGGGTAGAGGAGGCAAAAAAAAAAACATACACACAAAAAAAAGGGAGAGGGGGGAGAGGTGAGAACATCAAAGGGCGGGGAGGGGATGCGACCCTTCATCCCCTTTTGATGATTGGGATTCAACCGTCTTGATGGACGGTTCGGATCCACTCTTCCCATCCCATGACGACATTTGTACATGCTTGTAGACCAGATGTTACTTGGAATGTGTAATACACTCATTAATAAGGTAGATGTGTATTGTTTGAATGATTTTCTCTTTGCACCTACTCCTCATAGATTATGAAACTTCATAATTACTACAAGATGATTAGCTCATCCAAATGGTGCCCGTAACTGTGTGCCTCATAATATTTGGACATCATATAGATATGTTACTTTAAGCCGCTCTAGTAACTTCTTTGATGACACTTCTTAGAAGTACGTTTACAAGTATTTTCATGCCAACTTCTTTGTCATTCATCCGTTGCCCGATTATTGAAACAAAGGTTGATATATTTAGCATCCTAATGTTTATGCAGTAAGTTATAATCTATCATCGATGATTGAAATTTTGGATGCATAATAACTTAGTGAAAAGATTTGCAACATTTTGTATCTTTGTTGTCCAAAATATGTTCACAAGGATTGACAAATAATGTTAGGTTCACAATGAGTGTATTTGAGTTACATGTAAACACTTTTAGCTAATCTTGCCAACAGTGACCCTAACCAACTTCAACGTATTCTTCAAATGCACCATTTTAACAAATTGAAGGTTTTGATGTTACTAAAGATTTAAGTTCATACACACACCCTGCCAGGTGCCCTTGGATGCAAAGTTGTACTTTGATCATCAATGTCTGCTATGAGGAGTTTTATTATGTTCTTGAGACAAGACAATGTAAACAAGGGTTTAGGGTGTCTAAATGTATACAACAAGGTTTCAAACACACAAATATATAAGGTATGATTTATGAATGATCTTCCACTTCCTATGTGCCTAGAGAATTGGGCATTATGGATTTAGAATGTTACGATTACAATCACTTTAAAAGTGGCTTTTCATCCAAATTTCCTTTATCCATGTGGTGTTAGTTGATTAGAAATTGACTCTCAATTGTCCCTACTATGATGAGTGGGCCAAGCTAGCCTTGCATAGGTCGGTTTGAAAATTAGGGTACTTGGTCCCATGCGGAGGAGTTATTTTAAAACTGAAAATCCTCTCAAAGTATGAGAGATGGGAAAAGGAGGTCCCAAAATAGTGTTTTGTGGGTGTTCCCCACGTTCAGACTGAATATGGGGAACATTCCATGGCATTATGTGGGTCCCACATAATAGTGCTATGGATCTGAATAATATTATGGTTGACTATTGAACCTAGAATGCCTATCATATTTTGAGCACATATTTTGGAAATATATATCAAAGCCATAATGAAAAACTCAAAGATCACAACATGTAACTGGTTGGACTTGAAAACACTAGGATTTTGACTGATTATGCCCACAAATCTCATGGCTAGTTTATATTGAAGGATTGAAGGCCGGTAGGAAGGAAGAGAGAAAAGTGGGTCGGTAGATAAAGAAAGAGGTAGCAGGTGTCGCCCACAAGATTGGCAGTGTAGCAGCCTCCGCCACCGCTTTGCTATCCCCAACTCTCCATCTCCCCATCTCGTCTCCCTCGTCGCACGACGATCCATACTTGTTTGGATCGGCAAGGAAAGGAAAGGAGGAAACCCGATTCTTCACAAACACGGAACAGTCAATCCTCAAGTGATGGCGGCATCCGCTGGCCTGCAACGGAGCGTGTTCCTGGGGGAGTCATGGCTGGACCGCTCCCGCAAGGCCACCACGATTCATCAGCGGGGCTCCCGCCCATCTCCACAGCAGATTGTGATGACGTCGGAGTTTGAGAGGACCAATCCATACACGGAGGAGCTGAGGCGGACGGCCTCCTTCATCTCGCAGCCCGGCAAGGGCATTCTGGCCTCCGATGAGAGCAATGCCACGACTGGCAAACGGTCAGTAATGCCTACTTCACCAATTATGCTTTCACTCTCAGCTGCTCACTAAGTTCGGATTATGGTGCTCCGATGTTTGGTTTAAACGCTCAAAATTGCTCAGGATGGATTGTTGCAAGTCTGGGCCTGGTGAATTGCCGGATGTTGTCCCATAATTCGCAATGCTGCCACCATTTGAGGGCTTTTAATTTATGTGTGATGAAAGAGAGGTACGCTTGTATGGCGATAATTCCCGCTCTCCAGCTAGCAACTGTTGTTAAAAGGGGAAACTTGCCCGTGCAGAGGTTTAGTGCTTCTGTTGAAGTGGAACAGCGACTGATCCTTGGTGAAAGTATGGCAATGGATTGTTGCAGGTTGGCGACAGTTGGGCTTGACAACACTGTCGAGAACCGGCAAGCGTGGCGCGAGCTTCTCTACTCCGCTCCTGGCCTCGGAAACGTAACTTGCCTACTTCCTTGTATGCTTGAGTTTCTTGGGTTTTTTACTTGCTTTTCATAATTGCTGCAATGTGAGCAGATTGAGCTACACTGATATTTAGAACGTGCAATCAGGCTGCCTTTGCGATAGGTTGCGTCTTTACCCATGCAAATCACTTTGGGTCAAAATCAGTTCATACCGCTCGGGTTTCCATTATTAATTTAAGGTGTATTGTGTAGATTTCCTTACAATGATCGATACTTCGCCTAATATTTTCAATTTGAACCGTTGATTTCTCAAACTCAACCAGCCCTACGAACGGGGAGATCCGGCTGCTAGTTACAGATGGGCCGGTTGAGTTTGAGAAATGACCGGTTCAAGTTCAAGACTTTAGGCAAATCGCTGATCGTTTTAGAGGAATCTCTACATTATACCTAATTAAATGAAGAGAGGGAAACCCAACGATATCAACATGTAACCCGGTTGAGCTTGAAAACGCTCGGATCTCGACGGATCGTGCCCTAAAGCTCCCCGGAGCGGCCCATCTGGAACCACCGGTCAGATCTCCCCATTCGTAGATGGGGATGAAGATATGCCTCTGTCCCCAGAATGGTACTCAAGTTTTTGAATTCTCTATGGTGGGTGCAGTACATTAGTGGCACAATCATGTTCGACGAGACCCTGTTTCAGTCGTCTCGGGCGGGAGTGCCTTTTGTGGACATTCTTAAGGAGCAAGGCATCTTGCCGGGGATCAAAGTGGACACTGGCCTTCAACCCATTGATGGCACTGATGGAGAAACCTCAACACAAGGCTTGGATGGCCTTGCCGAGCGTTGCAAAAGGTTGGTTTCATTTCTGTCCCCCTGCCCAAAATTTCTGGAGAACAGTCACCCAAGCTGTCTCAGATTTATCCACGCACAAAGAAAAATTCTATTGTTTTCTTTTTCCAAATAATCTTCCAAATAATCTAGTATCTTTTTCCACTAGAGGTGTTTGTCTTATCTCTCCTGGATTCCTTGTGTTGACGAAATTGAGGTCTTAGTACACATGGTATACAACAATTTGCTCGGGTCTTCCCACTTCCTTTGGAGATCAGTACTTAGCAGAGACTCAAGACACATTTCCCACTTCCAAGAACGAGTTATTGTTGTGGATGGCTGCCATTTGGGATATTGCTGCATGTGTGATTTTTTCGATATATTTCATTCTCGATTTTGATTACCGTAGAGTGAGGTTTGGTTCAGCACTTCAAAGTATTGAAAGGCTAATTTCCATGGTGGATTGAGCATGGTCTTGACTAATGCGGATATGCCACACGGCAAAATGCTTCTAAATTGATATTTTGGTGTTGAACCAGGGATCACTTTGCGGGGCTTCAATTTGATTGCTTTGTTAGTAGGTGTGGAACTCTTCGTAAAAGCTTTGGGTTCAACTATCTCTTTGCGGTTGTGTGCTTTGTGAAGGTATTACCAACAGGGGGCTCGATTCGCAAAGTGGCGGGCTGTAATCAAGGTGGACTCCACAGTCCATCCCTCCTCCACCGCCATCCTCGAGAACGCACATGGACTTGCTCGTTACGCTCAAATATGTCAGGTATTCCATATTCATGGTCCGCGTCCTAAGACTATATTATGGCAATGTAAGCATGCACCGAAAACTTACCGAACATGGAAAGTTTTGTATGCAAAACAACTAGTTCCCAACCCAAACTATGGTCAAATCAAAGGATCACTCTAATGATTTGAGATTGCTATTAAGGTCCCGGAAGCTAAGCAACTTACATGACTAGAAGTACATCAAGATGTTGTCAAAAAGGCTCTATTAGTAATGTACATTTGGTACATGGCCCACACAATAAATGTACATTGCTGCTCAAATCATTCCACACAACTTCTAGTATACCCACATGTTTTAAACTCCCCCAATTAACCCACTTCTCCTAGAACATTAAACACATGAATAGTATAAAATGATATGAGCAAATCCAAATTGAGGTTGTAGCCATTTTTCCTCATAGTTTCTAGAGCTCGTATGAATGTCTTGTGCAATATCAAAGCGGAGATTTGTTTCTTTTGTTAAACGATCATATGCGTCGCCCCAATCATGTTGATTGATGAACTAGGATGGTTAACATCTTTGGAGCATGTAGGTCGACCTTTTCAAAGCACGTGATGCCCTTTTTGGTGTCCATTCTTAGATCCACACCTAACCACACGCCTCTCCGATATAGGTGTCTGATGAAGAAAAGTAACATAATTAGGCCCACTTACGTCACGAACATTGTGAACTTTGTCCAAATTGAAAGGGGGAATTTGTCGCCATTGTCTTTGGCCGAAAGAGAGGAATATGGGGAGATGTGTGGGTGTAGGCAAATGGGCTGGTTCCTATCGTGGAGCCGGAGGTGACCCTCGGTGAAGGCGATTACAGGTGAATTTCAGGACTAGTTTCTCAAAGGCTACTTCTGCGCTTTCTGCTGTATCTCTCGTCTTACAGGAGATGGGTCTTAAATGGTTATTGTTTCCGAGTATCCCACTTCTCCAAGGACATGAGAACACGTGATTAGTATGAGATGGTTAGCGAATCCAAGTTGGGGCGGTAGCCACTTTCTCCATAATCTTTGAAGCTCATATGAATATCTTACTTATCATCACAGTGAAGACTCTTGTGCTCGTTAAATGTGATCTTGTAAGATCCCCCAATGATGTTCACTATCGAGCCTAGAATGGTTAACACGTTTGAGCATGTAATCCTATCTTTTGTAAACACGTGTCCTTTTTATTATGTTCATTCCTGAAGCCACACCCAACCACATACTACTCTAATAAAGGGAGGTGTTTGATTAAGATAAGTAACCGAATTGGGCACCTCTACCTCATCTGCACTAATTTCTGCAATCTTCTTTTTTGATGGTGTGCTCTTATTTCTGCACATGCAGCATCGAGCGAACAGCTTACATTTCCGAGAAGGTCAACTCGCATGTTTTCCGACTGCTGAATGAGTACAAGTAAGCTGCTAACTCCACCTTTGAAGGTATCTGATTTCTTCAAAAATAAAAAAGAATTGTGTACGTGTAAATGGCTTTACGATTTAGCAGTGACATGAAGATAGACAGATCATTCAAGGCTTCCGTTTCTTGTTGATTGATGATGACGAAACCCTAAGTTTCTCACAGTGTTACATGCTGACCTTGTGCAACAGTGTGATTCTTGAGGGCATCTTGCTGAAGCCCAACATGATCCTTCCAGGTATGGAATGCTCACCTCAACCAGACCCAAAGTACATACATATCAGTGTCCGGGGAAAAAAATTCGGTCAAAATTCTAGTCTTTCCAAGTCCAACCTGTTACATGTATTGGTCTTTTCGGCCCAGTCTTTATTGAGTGGAAGTACATTCCAGAGATTCCTCCAAAATGATGGATAATTGTCATGAAGTCTTCAACCTCAACCGGTTATTTCTCAAACTCAATCGAATCATCTGTAACTAGCAACCGGTTCTCCCTGTTCATTGATACAAATACCATCATATAAGAATAAGAATAAGAATAAGAATAAGAATAAGAATAAGAATAAAATCCTCAAATTTTGCCACATGTCATTCCTATATTGGTTAAGGAATGACATGTGGCAAAATTTGAGGATTTTATTTTATTTTATTCTTATTTTCTATTTTTTCCCGCCGGAATAGAGAGCCATGTAGGGTACTCACATACACACACCACTTTTTGTATTTGCCACACTCACAAATGGTTATTTTATTTTATTTTAAGGTTTGGATGTCCCCACACCCGCACCGGAAGAAGTGGCCCGCTACACCGTCCGAACTATGCTCCGCTCTGTCCCAGCAGCCGTCCCTGGTATGGAAGTTCAAGCACACCTCATCAACCTCACTTGATTTGGCTCCTTCAAAAGATCTAAATGGTTGCCTTTCATTTCACAAATACACTACACTGATTATCCCTATTAGTGTGTGTAGTATTGGGAGTCACAATTCAATGATAATGTAATCTTTCACTACACAAAATCAATTATGTTCTATAGTGTATGAACAACCTATTGAACTTCCGTTAGTAAAATTTTGAACTCCTCAACAAGACGTCATTGTACTGCGTAACTCCGAATAGTAAAATGCACTAATTGGAGTAATCTCTGTAGTTGTTCTGGTTGCTTGAGAATAAATAAATAAATAATATATAGATCTCAATAATAGAAAGCGAAAGTGCAAGGGGGAGCCGACTGAAAAGTGAATCACAATTTACCCTTTGTATTCATGCAGGCATTCACTTCCTTTCGGGGGGAATGAGCGAAGAAGAAGCAACATTGAACCTACAGGCTCTCCAGGTATGTATCCCAAAAGACCCTAGTAGTGAGGATTTGAGAAGTACATGTGGACAATTCATTTGTCCAAAAATAATAATGCATTTGAGGGAACTGCTGCTCCATCCATTTCAAGAAACATTATTCAGTTGCTATCAATTGTTATATTTTAACAATATTAGTATCTTGCTTGATCCGAGTTTCTCAGCCCGACTTTGTCGGTGTAGTGGAGATAGATTAAACAGAGTGTAATGTTGAATAGAATCTTGCTTATTTCCAGCCCCACTCATTGCACAAAGTCGACTCAATCATGTTGTGACATGAGTTGGGAAAATATCCCCAAAGAATATGACAAAAACCCTAACCATAATCACTTTTGGAAGCAAGGTAGTCAAATAATCCTTATAGACGTGTATTTCTCACAAATAAAACAATGTGCATGCAACTAGAACGTGTTTATAGCAAGATGCAACCTACATTTATGACTAGTATTTTTCATATCTATCATAGGGTCTGCCAAGAGAAGTGTTTGAAAATCTAGTCAAGTGACCTTATAGTGATTTTCAAACAACTCCTAATTCAAGCTTGTTATGGTTTGTTTTCGTTCCATGTTCTTCTTTTCTAGGGGTTCCCATTCAATTTTTCCTACATATAGAAGGCTTTGTCCCAACCTAAGCATGTGATCTATTGTTTTACAATCGACATTTTGTGCTAAAAGGTTGAAAACTTTCTTTTGTTACAAATATTTCATATGAAGAAAATCACTAGATCATTTATATCATAGTTGGTTCTATTCTCATTTGTATCAAGAAAATTGTCTTTATAGCAGTAAAAGTACATCTCAAGATATTTTGGTCAACTCTAAAATTGTGATTATTATTAGTTTGGGAAGGAGATTAGTTGAAATATGGACATGTGGAGGTCAATGATAGTTTTGCAAGTTCTAACTCCATAAATGTGATCTACACTCCACCCTTCACAACTTCTTTCGAATATCAACTTCAAGCTAGACATATGAAACATATTTTCTTTTGCATCTTTTGATTTGAAGAATGCCCCCTCTAAAACTTATATAGATAATCCGTAATCTCATACCAAAATTGAATTGGCTTCTTGTGTTCCCAATATGAACATAGAATACGTTACCCTAGTCTATACCAATTGCAAAATATACTACTTCAAGCTATAGTTGACATTTGGAGCTGTAATTTGCAAAGATTTCACTGTTGGGTTCAATTTGTACTACTTCAAGCTATAGCTAGCTCTTTACCCTACCAATCAATGCATATCCAACTAGTAGCTCTACGCATAACATTCAACTACGGGCTAAGCTATACCTCTTATAGATTGGCTTGATATTGGTTATGATAATCAGGCTTATGGACCCACTCCATGGTCCTTGACATTCTCCTACGGCCGAGCTCTTCAATCGAGCACCCTCAAAATGTGGTCAGGAAAGGTACGTTAACCCAACTCAACATAAACACATCATTTTTGGCATTGCAGTGTGTTTGTCAACTTGGCTTAATTCTTATGAAGAAATTGTAATGAATCCAATTTATGAAATTTTTATTTTATAAAATTTATCTATCCAAGGAGGAAGTCGCTACTAACAATTTCCTCAACTAAAAATATGTTCCATTGAATGTTGCTTTGTGTTTCAGGAGGAGAATTGGAAAGCAGCACAAAATAGGCTTGTCGCTCTTGCTAAAGCGAACTCAGAAGCTCAGGTCAGTCACTTACATTCTACCTACACATATTGGCAATTTATCTATTTTTCGACGATGTAGGACAATTTTAGAATGACATCGGTCAATCGCCTAGGACTCGTATGCTTGTAGTGTTTCGTGCATCCAATGGAAATTTTAGTGTAGCCTATTCAAGTTCCAACGCAAGAAACGTAGTTGTTAGGTGTAATTTGACACCCTAAGAATGATTCCATTTGGGATACTCCTTTTGAATTGAATCTTGGTTCAATAGAGGAAGGCTTTCGTGTCCAAAGACAAGAAACAATGAGGTTTCTTGTGAAGAGAAAGAAATTCCAAGGAGAATGCAATTATTTTTATGTAAAATTCATGAATATGAAATTTGCTACAACTTTCAAAGCGTATATCTTTAACGTTACACATAGTCGATCTAAAGGCTAAGATTCTTGAAATTTTATCCTTGAAGATAGAATAATAAATTATATTCTTTATTCATGCAGAATGCAAAGGGACATCATTAATTTCTTCTATCAAGAAATCAAAGAAATCTACCCCTCTATTATGTAGTTGTAAGTAGAAAAGAGGCATTCATAACTGATCACTTAAGAAATTTTGCGCCAAATCTAAAGAAGTAAATGGTGGCACAACTTTTTCCTATGTAGGAAGATAGACATCATGAGGACTACATATCTTTTGGTAATTTTATTCCTTCAATTGAAAATCATCCATTCTTTGGACATAAAACGTTTTAGTTGATCCCAAGCCCTTCATTTTGTTCCCACCATGGATGCTTCTCTCCTAGACGCATGCATGACATCCATTCCGACCTGCAAAGTTTCTCCAAAACCTAAAAAGTAATTCCAACCAAATTTTCATGGTGAGATAATCCATGATCAATATGAGAAGAACATGCTCACATTCACGACATCGGTACATGAACACCGATGTTTCATTTTCTTTTTCTTTCTCGTTTCTTTCCTTTCACGGTGAGATGTGTTTAATTTTTTATTCAACTCATGGTGACTACTTGTGCAGCTTGGGAAGTACACAGGTCCTCACCCATCACCAGGTGGCACACGCATATTGCAGGCCCTTAGATTAGGTGGAGCTGGCAAGTAGAGATGTCTTACATTGGCATTCAATTTATTAACAACGTGCACTTGTGGCGCCTTGCACTTGAGCAATGCATTCTATTGGTCAAAACAACATTTTCGTGAAGTTTTCAATCCAAGGAGTACACCACACATGGTATTTAGTGTCACCATTTCTATTTATCTTGCTCAATAGAAATTGTAAACTACTTGTAATGTGTCACTAACACTAATTGTAAACTTAGCATTATTTGTCATTCCTTGTAATGAACTTTTTGGGGCCTTATAGGTCTTCAATGTTGCAATTGCTAACACTTGCTATTTGATTCTTCATCTAGATCTTGATCATCCATGACAATATTCTATCACCAAAATGCTAGGATGCAAGAAATATGCAAAAATGAACTAAAAGTAAGTTGGGATAACAATATTTGTAAGATGTATTCATAGGAAGTGTCATTAGAAGGGTTACAACAGTGACATAAAAAACTATATGACACTAAATACAAATCGTATCCAGTGTGGTGAAGTAAGTATTGCACTCCAGAACTTGAGCATTCATGTATAAGCACTTAATTTCCTGCTTGTATGCACAGCGATCGATGGATGCATTAATGGTCAACTTCAAGTCTCAGAACTTTATTTCTTATCTTGTAGTGTGGTGTTTTTTAAGACTCCAACAGATAACTCTTTCCGTTTGACACCTTTGTGATGTCGCACAATTGATCATGATGTGAGAAGTCTAAAGTAGAAACTCCTAGTTTTATATGCTTTCCTCTCCGCACCTACTTCTAGTAAGATTTGGGACACACAATAACCTGGTGTGAGATCATTGGCAAGTCCAAATCGTGCCCGTAGCCATTTGCCTCTTGATTTTGGGAGCTTGTATGGATATCTTATTCATTATCAACATGAATGTTTCCATGCTCATTAAGTGGTTGTATAAAGGTGCCCCCAATCGTGTTGATCATTGAAATTTGAAGGTTTACCATATTTTTGAGCACGTAATACATTCTTTTTTAAACACATGGCTTTCTTGGTGCTAGTATTTACATCCATATTCAACTACAAATCTCTGAAATATAGGTGTCCAGTTATTATGTTTGGTCTACGCATATGTCTATCTTGATATGATTTTGGTCATATGTTGAAGTTGATGATGATGATATCATCTAAGTCTGAGTAGGACCTTCCATATTGTGGCCTACTATAATACTGACATACCACGATAATTTTGATCAGTGTAATTTTTTTCTATCCACGTCATTTTTAATCCCACAATATCATATGCTCAAAAAGAGGAGCATGGACATTTATTGACAACATGAATGATAGTGGGTTGAAAATAATAACATCACTTTTATACCAAAATTTCTACTTATGGAGAGAAAGTTGTTCGATGGATTCTTCACGACAACATGTTTTATCTCCATATCTAAATTCGAATGTGCCATGAGTTACACTTTCATTCATCTATGAAAAAGACAGAAGGACATGATGGGAAGTGACGGACCTAGACATGAAATTCTTGCCTAAGGTCCTACAACGATATGAGATGTAGTTGGGCTAATCATTACTTACTTTGTGGAACACCGTATAATATGCAATGTATGTGTATTGGTCTATTAATTATTTTAAGTATCGTACAACAAATGCAACATTGAATACCGTAGTTTAATAGCAGGTTCGGCACCTTGCTGCCGAATATTTAAATAAAGTTCAAAAAGTAGTTTCGGCACCTTAAAATAGTATATTCTTATTTTCGGCAATTTTCTCTTTTAATTTTTTAAAATTCGGCTTAAATTCATTTTTAATTTTCTATTTAAGCTTATATCTTGTACATCTCTCTTGCATTGAATGACAAGTAAGATGTGAGTGAAGAGTTGAGAATATTCTGTGCTTTATGCAAGTAGAGTGGAGTTGTGTTCAACAATGCATATGGGATATGTAAACTTTGAGGTGAAGCACCGAGTTAGACTTCATTTTTATAACACGCATAACTTTTGCATAAAGTCTTCAAATGACATAAAATTTGTTGGAGGTGAAAGATTACTTGATTTCTAAACTTTTCTTAGACCAACAAAATTCCAAAAAAGTTGATCTTCTATGCACAAATGAGCTCCGAAAAACTGTTATGAACGCATTTTAATTTTTTGATCTTTACACGGCTGCAATGTTTTGTCCATATCTTCTGCATAAAGACTTATTTTGACACAAAACTTGTTGGAGGTGGAAGAAGGATTGATTTCTCAACTTTTGTTAGTTGGACAAAATTCTATAAAACTTCATCTTCTATCCTCAATTGGACTCCAAAAATTTGTGTACAACACATTTGAAAAGCCTCACCTAGAGTCTTGCTACTTCTTAACCCATATTCTTTGTGGACTAATGTAAGTGAGCTTGATTACAAAATGAGCACCTTCTCTCCTTCAAAATTCACATATGCTTCCACTTTAAGTAAAACTCTAGTGAGAAGGTAAAATTTCTTACTTTTTGGCAATTTTGAAAAATAATTAATTTTATATTTGGCAAAAAATGCCAATAATATTCCAAAATTTTTGACTTCCTTTTTTTGCATTATTTAGTGTCGGACCAGCTATGAACCTACGGTATATTCTTCTACCCTAATTCTCATTCTTTATCTCAATCTCATGGCAGTGGAAAGTAAAATACCTTATACATTCCCATTCTTTGCACTTTATGTACAATGCCTTTGGCTAATCAACTTGACCAATCTGAAACCTAGCATTTCATTGAACAATTTTGGATGCAAAGATATATTGCCATCCATATGAGGCCTCATCACTCCAATGATTGTAGCCAATGCGGTTAGCTTGAAAAGGTTAAAATATAAATCACTACTATTGTCCATATCATCAAGTTCACATACAATAATCTCCATTGATTTCCTTCACCTTTTAAGACATTGTTTGTTGTGCATGTGAAGATCGAGTTTGTCTAACATGCCCTTGCAGATGCACGCATTTTATCCAATCATGTTCTTTCCATAAACCTTCGAAGTCAAGTTGCCCAATGTCTTCGGTATTTCCTTCAGGTTCAAGCAATAACTCAAATCCAACGTAACCAACGAAGTCAAGTTGCCCAATGTCTCCGGTAATTCCTTCAAGTTTGAGCATTTACTCAAATGCAACGTAATCAACGAAGTCAACTTGCCCAATGTCTCCGGTAATTCTTTCAAATTCGAGCATTCACTCAAATCCAACGTAACCAACAAAGTCAAGTTGCCCAATGTCTCCCTCAATTCCTTCAACTCCAAGCAACGACTCAACTCCAATGTACCTTATAAACTCAAGTTGCCCAATGTCTCCGGTAATTCCATCAAGCTCTCACAATCCCTCAAGTTCAATGTAACCAACGAAGTCAAGTTGCCCAATGTCTCCGGTAATTCCTTCAAGTTCTCGCAACCACTCAAATCCAACGTAACCAACGAAGTCAGGTTGCCCAATGTCTTCGGTAATTCCTTCAGGTTCCACCAATCACTCAATTTCAACGTAACCAACAAAGTCAAGTTGCCCAATGTCTCCGGTAATTCCTTCATGCTCCAGCAATAACTCAAATTCAACGTAACCAACGAAGTCAAGTTGCCCAATGTCTCCGGTAATTCCTTCATGCTCCAGCAATAACTCAAATTCAACGTAACCAACGAAGTCAAGTTGCCCAATGTCTCCGGTAATTCCTTCAAGTCCCAACAATATCTCAAATCCAACGTAACCAACGAAGTCAAGTTGCCCAATGTCTCCGGTAATTCCTTCAAGTCCCAACAATATCTCAAATCCAACGTAACCAACGAAGTCAAGTTGCCCGATGTCTCCGGTAATTCCTTCAAATTCGAGCAACAACTTAAATCCAATGTAACCAATGAAGTCAAGTTGCCCAATGTCTCCGGTAATTCCTTCAAGTTCGAGCAAGAACTCAAATCCAACGTAACCAATGAAGTCAAGTTGCCCAATGTCTCTGGTATGGATTTTAACTGCCAACAATTTGATATGCTAAGATATTCTAACATCTTGAGTGTATCAATTTCAAATGGAAGGTGTTGCAAATGCACAAACCTTTCCATCTCCAACACACGCAATTGTTTGAATGGAATGAAAAATGATGGTTGCAACTCTTTGATTTTTTCACTTCTATTTACTCTAGAGCTCCTGGCTCCCCACAAATCCCACCGAATTTTACGTTCTCCGAAGCTCGTGCATATCCGCATCCACCTCAATTTACTCGCATTCTTCATTGTTTTGTAAAAATAATCAACATTCTTACAAATTTTGATATGCAAAAGCCTAATGTTCTCCAAATCCATGTTTGTAAGCATGTTGTTATTGCAATGAGATGCATCTATATGAACACCTTCCACATTTTGTATCATCTGCATCAATTACAACACAAAATATCATTCATGTCATTCCATTAAGTGCATCCATATTGTCATTCTATGAATAGATTAGAAAAACTCAAATCAAATACATTTCTTCCCTTATATTCTTCCCTACAACATATCCTATAAATGCAAACTCAATTCAATTAAAATTGCACGCTTTATGATTACGAGACTAGACAAAGATGATGAATATTCATTTACCATGCATGCATCAGATTTGGTGGGCTTGAACTCATCCAAATTCCAAATTCTTTGCCCTCCAATAGGCTCTTTGCATGCTATCATACGTCCCATGTCACGTAAATGATCATGCATTGTCAACATCCCATCCGAATCGATTCGCACAAGACTTCGGTCCATGAGATTCAAAAGTGCAAGATCTGCGTTACCATCCTCACAATTCCATATTCTCAACGCCTTCTCTTCTTGCATCCCCTTCTTCAAAACATCACGGCAAAAGAAGCAAGCAATGTCCAAAAACATGTTCTTCTCCTCTTCATCCAAATTATCGTAGCTTATTCTCAACGTTCTCCATATCCTTTCGTTGTCCCAACTACCACCAAGGCATTGTCCCCTCTGTAATCTTCGCAATGCTTGTTGCCATACCCTAAGCCTTTCAACTCCACACAAATAACTTCCCAATACTTCCAAGCTCAAAGGTAGTCCACCACATGCTTCGATGACTTTGTTGACAACTTCTTCAAATTGCGGCCCTTGAGGTCGTTGTTGCAAAAATGCATGCTTGTAGAATAGCTCCTTTGCTTGACCTTTGTCCAATAACTCCATGTCCACCTTTGCGGTGTTTGAAATACAAGTTGTTTTTAAGTCTTGCCAATTTCGACTTGTGGCAATGATCTTGCTACCGTTAGCAAACACCCACGTACATGAAACTAGCCCATGGAGTTGTTCTTGAGAGGCAACATCATCAAAGACAACAAAGACCTTTTTGTTCTCAAATATGTCTTGTAAGCACTTGAACCCCTCTTATGTGGTCGATATGGACTTCTCGTCCTTGAGATCCTTCAACAATTGTCTTTGTATATCCAAAACATTTTTGGAGTCTCTCATATTTGCCACAAAGCTTGTTGCTTCAAAGCCTTGATGCACACGATGAAGAATGGCCTTTGTCAAAGTGGTCTTTCCACTTCCACCCATCCCGACGATGCCTAGAATTTGATTGGATTCTAGTTGAAATAACACGTTTGAGATTTTTTTATCAATATTGACAAAATGAATCGGGAGTGACGGTAATGAATGTGTGGACCGCACTTGCGATGGAAGTATTCGGTTGGCCCATGACAACGGTGTAGAAAGTTGAAACCTCTATAGATACAAAGTTTGATATTAGATATTGGTTTATAACATAAGTTACAATTAATGCAAAAGAGTATGATTTCTATGAATGATATTAAAGTACCAAGATTATCTCATTTTAAAGAATACAATACTTTTCATAAGGTTGTAGTTTTGCATTTGGATCCAATATTTGACGATAATGGATACGACAAGATAAACTGATTATATTTTCAACCCATTTGAAAGTTGATATAAAGTAATTTCTAAACCATTCCATGTACAGTTAGGACTAGTACCTTGGGATGAATTTGAGTTGTATGTTGGGCCTCATTCGCTTCTCTCCCTTCCAAATCGGGTTCCTTCCAAAAGCATTTGAACATGTACATGACATTATGAGGTAAATTTAAAATGCTTTGAGACATAGTTGTCTGTTTTTCCACCTCTTGCTTTCTAAGTGCAACATTTCCCCTTAAAATGGAGCTCCTCAAATCTTCCAATGTTGCACAAATCTCTTTGAATTTGGGTCTCTTTGTTCGGTCCAATGACCAACATTCATTGATCAAGGAGACCAAATCCTCGGGGCAATCATCAGGCACCCATGGCCTCTCACCTGACCTTAGCCTTGTAGGAAGATCATCACCATTGCCTTCAAATGGTTGTTTTCCTGAGAGTATTGTTGCACACATCACACCAAAACTGTATACATCGGCTTCATGTGCATTCACTTTTTCCACTAAAGAGTACGTCATGTTCTCTCTCATTTGTTTGTTGTATTGGAATACCTCTGGTGCTCTGTACAACCACGTCCCAATACCTTGGCTTAATTTCTCGGAAATGTTGCTATACGCATCCGTTTTCGAAAGTCCAAAGTCAGCCAACTTCACATTCACATAATTGTCCTTGTGCAATTCGTCCACCGTGATTTTATGCACCAATACATTTGCTGGTTTTAAATCCCGGTGGGCAATTTTCTTCTCGTGGAGATAGCTCATGCCCTTTGCGATTTGCAAAACAATGTCCATAGCTACTTGAATTGGGAAGGATGTCCTTGTTCCGCCATTTGATACCTCTTTGATCAATTCCTCTAGGTTTGTGTCTAGAAGCTCCATAGCAATGAAACACTTGAGTTTCTTTGGTTTTCGGCCACAACATATGAACTTGACAACATTTGGGTGATTGACACTTGCAAGTATGGCAACCTCTTTCTTAAAGAGTTTGTCCCCATCTTCCATGTCACCCAAAATTTGCACCTTCTTTGCACATGGCAAACCAAACCAAGTTGTTTTCTCTACATTGCCATACGTACCTCCTCCAAGTGGGATTGAGCCTCCCCAACCCAAACGTGCATCAACCTCCACATGGTGTCCACCATTTACATAGTTTCCTTCATTGTCATATCTTCCCAACAAGTATGCCGCAATTGGTAACTCTTCATCAAGGTCCTCGTTCTTTGAGGATGAATGCATGGATTCTACAGTTGCTTGTAATCGCCTCACCAATACACGATCATCTTCAACTCCCAATTCACTCATGGTGCTTAGTGAAAAACTCACATCATTCTCAAATTGGTTGAGTTGTCCAACCCATTGGCCTTTTAAGTGTCGATAAATATCATTATAACAAGTTTTGAGATCCATGAACAAGTCTCGGAAGGCCTCTTCATTGTGGATTTGGAGCAATGCTGCACGCCACCATTTCTCACCATAGCATTCTTGTACCAACAACTTGGCCCTTTCAATAATTCGAAACAACTCTTTCAAGAGCAAGTCAAAGTTGTTAAGAAACTCATCGGAATGGGAGAGAATACTAGCTATGCTTTTGGTGGATTTTTCAAGTGTTTGTGCAAGACATATGCATTGACTTTGATTCAATGCAAATTTGGCACCACCCTCACGCACAAGTTGTTGTATATATTTGGTATTGAGTATACAAAGCCCCAAAATATTGGATTGATTAGCCATCATATCCTGCATACAAAATAAAAAAGAAGGAAAGAATTAGAGTCACATGCCATCTACAAATTGAATGCCACGTCACACAAAGACAAAAAACAATAACATTTGGCATAATTTGTATATGCAATGCATGGCAAGACTTCTTCTATGCTTGATGCCCACTTGGTGTCATTGTTGTGTTGTTTTCAAACAACTCTTGATATGGAACACACGTTGTCTAAAGGCAAACCAACATAGAAATGCAATTGATGTCAATCAAAATTGGACTTTTGATGTTCTGGTCATCTCGGTTGTCAGAACAAACAACATATGTGTGGGTAGAATGGAAAAGATTCTAAGAAATGACATGTCCAACTTGACTTGATACATTCATTTTATGCATTATAGTTTGGTCATTGGGGCGATTCCAATTGGATATTATTAGATCCGTCAAATTATTTTACACACCAAACATACCAACATCATAAATTAACACATAATTTTAATATATTGTACATTGAACTAGTATGTCAATTGCGAATTTCAAAATAATTCATCACATGCCACTTATCGACATATTTGGTTCGCAATATACAATACATGACATTGCATCGTCAAACTTTGATGTGTACAACATAAAAATGAACCCAAGATGAATAACATGCTTAATCCCTTAAAAACTTAGGTGTTATTTGTATTACAAATTAATTATAAACTCGATATGAAGTCCATCATGAGACAAATACCAATTTATTGTGCACACCCCATATGCTCGGAGTACCATAAGGTGCATATAACCTCTTCCTAAGTGGACATAATATAAAGTTCCTCACCCATCTAAATTATGTCACTAAATTTTATAGAAAATTGTTTAAGCCTACTTGTTATGTCTTGTAGACCTAAAACTTATATTAAAGCAGTTTAAGTTATGTGTGACACATAAATTAAAAGTATTTCTTTGTTCACCACAATTATAAGAGAAAATATTCCAAGTTCAAATTTATGAAGTCTAATGATTCGTTCATTGTATTTGAATAATTTCAAAACTGTAAAATATCCACATTAAATTACTACAACCTCAATACGCTTATTGCTACTCGAAATGTTGTCAATTACAAGTTTGGAGGGACAAAGGATGAGAACAATATAAGACAACAAGTGGTGAAATTTGAGTGGAATTTCAACAAGGATGCACACTCCATCACAACAATAACACTCTTCTTCCTAACCCATTGAGAATTATAGCGCACAAGCAAATTTGAGCATCAATCTTTTTGTCAGCAATGTGATTGACAACTAGAAAAAAAGATAAAGGTCATATTCCTTTATTTAACCATTCAAAACAACTCTGGAATAATTAACATCGATTGCACTTTTAATATTGTAGGTGTTTAACGAAGCATGTGAGGTCATCACCTCGGTGTGTTCTTCTTTTTATTGTCAAATGCAACTTCATAGTTCCACAATTTGAAACATTCATATTTCCAAAGTGGTGTACTAATCTTTCATATCATCTCCATCCACCTCCAACTGCAGTACACACAACCATCTTTTCCAATTTATTTTAGTCCAACTTTCAATTTTGTCATTTCGGTGATCTGCACCAACCACACCTCGCTTTCTAGCATGCTTTGATATTGGCACATGCACTCTACTTTACTTTGGCATAGTGGTCTATAGTTCTCGGTTCAATTGAAAAGTAAAACTTATTTTTGAACAAACCACCCTATTTCAATTTTCGTCCACAGTGAACCAAAGTATCATTACAATCCCGATTCTTAACAAGACCAATCTCCATTGGACATGGTTAGAAACAAGTTCATGGGTGTTCCATTGACAGTGATGGCATCAACTCTCCAAAGCCAAAAAGATGAAATGGATAAACAAATCTCTCCACATAAACTTAGTGTCACCTCACCAAATTGTATTCAACGTTGTTTTACAAGAAACGACAATCAAGATATATGATTTTTGAATAACCAAACTTTTGCACCGAAATTTTCAGCTTCCCCCACCAAGACATCAACAACATGGTCAATCATTCTTAATGTTGGAAGTCCAGGATGGAATACTCTTACAACTACTTATATTATTGGGATCACATTCTCTTCCATCAATACTCCTTCAACCCAACACAAAGATGAGACTAACATTGGTTTACAAATATAATGCCCAACTTGATGTCAACCGATGCCCACAATTTTATGTAAATGATCTTCCTCAATATGAATACCTTACAAGAAACAAGAATAACCCTGGATGCATATAACAACACCTTGTTTGAATTTCCTTCACAACTACCTTGTCTGTTTGAGACTTGTCCGCCTGAAAGACGTTGCAAAACAAAAAAAAACATCAGATTAGATTACCATGGATGGCAATCAAATTCAACAGAAACTTAGTCGACCTTCTTCATGACCTGCATCTATGCAATCTAATGAACGACCGTTTCTTTGTAATATAGGGTGATCGAGTTTGTATACAGAGAGATCCTACACTTCTAGACATGTGAGAGATTGTCTAAAAATTTTAGGCGACTTCAATCAAAGATCATTATGTGAAGGCTAGGGACTAAGTAAACATGTCTGCTTTAATCCTGTCAATAATCTACAGAAGTACGATCTAAACCCGTTCTCCAAATTGCTTCTGTGCATAAGGTATGCGGCCTACTATGGGGACTTCCAACTCTACATACCATTTGAAATGTTGTCGGATCATATGCAGGATTGTCGCATCTTGTCAATATTGAAGATTGTCGTTTGAACAATTACCATTTGCCAATTGTGAAGATTGTCATTTCGAGTTTTAAGATCGGGATTGAGATGCAACGAGTAATAGGAAGTCAAGTCATGCTTCCTTTCTCTACAATAGATGACACATGCCCTCTCAAATTTTGTTAACAATTCAACCTAGAACGGTGCTTGCATTTTGAACACAAGTTTAAATTTTAGCATAACACGTGTCCTTTTGGTAATTGTTTCGAAACTTTAACCTTGGTTATGTACAACATTAATATAGATGGATGATCTACATGAGCGATGACATAAGGCCACCATACTTGTGCGTCAACCACCAACTCACAAAATTCATCCTTTTTGAAATGGCATGTTCGATTCACAAGAGAGGGCACCCTGTGAGCTTTCCCATGTTTTCGTTCACTTGCAAAGAAAGGAATAATTGACAAAAGAGTCCAATGGCACCCTACGGGCAGCATCTCCTAACCTACTCAAAGAGTTGGGAGGATTTAAGTTACACTCATTATTGTTAATGAAGAACAAGTATGTATTTCTACTACTTAAGGATGGTGTGATTGTGATCCAACCCTGTATGGGTCCTTTACCAAAACTTGATTCGTTGGCACTCATATTCTCTTCCATGCGAAAAAGACTTGACAAAAGTTAAAAGCCACAGAATCTACGTCATGACAAAAGTGAAGTACTCCCTAGGGACAAGGCTCAAGTGAAACATATGTCCTCTTGAAGAAGGTTGTTTTTTGCAATAGGTGCGTACACAATCGTGTTCCACTTCTCAAGCATCTAAGTGTTGTAGTGACTATCTTGCTTAGGGATATATTTTCCCTAGGCATCTATACACGTTTGGGATGAAGTTCACATGCAAGTGATGCTTCCCCCATCACTAGTTCTCATGGTTACATGCAACAACGACATAAATTCAATGTTTCCTCCTCTCCTTGTGCTCCCATTCAAAAATCGAAATAAACCCCATCTCCCAACGGCGAGCTCTATAATGCTTCCAACGCACTTTCGAGAACGAAGATGATGCCAAGACTCGCTTACCAATTACTCTCCAGAGTTGCGAAGAACCGAGTTATCCAGTTCTTACCTTTGCCGTTGCTCGAGGCTACACAATCTCCTAATGTGAAATATAATTGAGAGTTGTGAACCACTGCCTACACCAACATTGAAATCCGCTTCATGCTCATAGCTAGAGGAGAAAAGAATGACCAACCACAAGCAAGCAAGCACAATAGGTCGTAGCTATGGAGGAGAAGAAGGGTATGCATGGATGGCTATGGCTGGGGACTCGTACTTAAAGAAGTTGCCTGGAGATTGATTAACTTACTTTCCTTTAATTGCAACTTGCCAAGTCCAAGTATCTATATCATGAGTATTTGGAGATAATGTATCTCACTCCACCATTCTCAACATGGAGGAGGAAGAACCCATGCAATGATAGCAGACTGCCTCAAGCTACTCCGCACCTACTGTAATCACGGTAAGTAAATGGCATGCGACCACATCATTATCACTCGGCTAAATTTCGTCCGTGGTTGATAGAGTCCAACCCGGGCACCATTATTGTGTAACATCCACGGATATCATGATCTAGTGCTAGCACGGATTCACCTCCTACCCCTACGAACGAGCCTCTGTTGCGGCCCTCGCCGATGAAAAGACAGTCAATGCATCTTAATTTTAGGGAGACAATACCTGGATGGAGAAAATGGCAAACTCCACACCAATTGTCGACTTGGACTCCAAGCCAAACTCGTTGCACGTGAATCTAGATAGAATTCAATCGAACTTCCCAACTCCACAGGCTCCCATCAACACTCCCCTAAGCAGATCTTCGAACTCATCACCCGTTTGTGCGCCAATTTCCCTACGCACTCATCTTGCTTGCAAAAGATTGCTCCCCATTTTCAAAAACCCATTGCAAACCACCCACCCACACTCCTTCACCAAAACCCACAACCCACCCTCCCATGCAAGGAAGAACTCGTCACCTACAACACATCCACAACTGGCGTCCAGCTAGCCCCCTCCCCTCACCGAAACCTACACCCACACCGCGAATCCAACCCCACGCCACCACATGCTCACACCAAAGCATCACAAAGCATGCGATGATAACATGGCCCGGGAGTGAGCAGAACCTCCCCCGGTGGCGATCCAAAACTTATTTGCAGATTCCATCAAATGAGAACCGCAAACCCAGAATTGGAACCCTAAGTGTGAGCTTGCAAGCCACATAGAGTGAACCTGACGCCCACCCCCTCCATGCGCCCGTGTCACTAATTAACTCTTCACATCCCATGAGCTGCTGGGTGGGGGACGTTGCATTGCAATACTGCACCAATCTGCCACACAATTCGGTGCTGGGAAACCAGACGTGGTGGAGTTTAGTGAGCGCAATCAAGAGAGTGAACCGACTTCACCAGGATTGAGATGCGCATCATGTTCATGGCCAGAGGAGGAAGCTAAGAGTGACCGGCCGCAAGCAAGCGAGCAAGGAAGTGGCAAGGGTGGTGGCTATGGCGGAGAAGGGAAGGCGGTGGACAGCCACTTGTTGCGGTAATGCGGGAATTGTGGGCAGTCGTCCCTCCCAGGCTTGGCTGTTTCCAGGAATTCGGTACATCTCAAGTTTCCACTCCTGCATTATAATATTTTACATTTCACACGATTCAAGATGCCAAGTTGCATCACTATCTATGGCACTTGAATAGTCTATGAGTTTGGGATGGAACTTAAGTCATGCGGGAATCATCCATGCGGACTCAGCGTACCACCTCGCATGAGCTGCCTAGGGAATGGATGTTCTCTCCATAAAATCCATTCCTTGTTGTCAGGTCTCCACTCCCACATATATCATGGGATTCGACATTAAAATAAACCATGAACGAGGTGCTAGTTAAGGAGGTCATGGAAAGGGAGCTCCGGGGAGCGGTCAACTCAATGGCAAAAGGCAAGGCGCCGGGACATGACGGCATCCCGGTGGAGTTTTACCAAAAAATGTGGCCAACCATAGGTACGGATTTTCATCGAATGATTATGCAAAGCATGGAAGAGGAGAAATTACACGAGGGGGTTACGAGAGGGTTGATTTGCCTAATACCTAAGGAGGGGGATGCCAAAGACCTCAACTATTGGAGGCCAATCACCCTCCTCACGGTAATCTACAAAATCTTTGCCAAAACTCTACAAATTAGACTTCAACCCATGTTGAGAGACGTAATTAGCCCGGAGCAAACGGCTTTCTTACCTCTTAGGTTTATTCTAGATAATATAGTGCTTACCCAAGAGACCCTTCATTGGGCGAGAGCGTCTAGGCAACCTATAATCTTTCTTAAACTAGACTTCTCTAAAGCGTATGACAAGGTGTCTTGGCGCTTCCTTTTTGTGCAATGAAGGCTATGAATATTGATGAGGTGTTTATAAAGTGGGTAAAACTACTTTTTACCCATGCATCCGCGGCGGTTAACCTTAATGGTAACCCCGGCGGGAACTTCAAAATTGAAAGGGGAGTAAGGCAAGGGTGCCCACTAGCCCCCTACCTATTCCTAATAGTGGGTGAGATTCTTACCCACGTAATCAAAAAGGTGGTGGCGGAGGGTAGGCTCAAAGGAGTTTACTTACCCGGGGGGAAGAAACAACAAAGCATTTCCCAATATGCGGACGATTCTTCATTCATGGTAAGAGGTACCAAGGAGGACGTCGACGAACTTGTGAGGTTGCTTGAAACATTTAGCAAGGCATCCGGGATGGAGATCAATTGGGAGAAATCGAGCGCATATTGGTTCGACAAATACACCCACAAGCCGGATTGGCTCTTAGGCTACAATTGGAAGTGGGCGGAGGAAGGCGACCTCTCCAAGCTTCTAGGTACCCCCTTTGGCCTAAATCTCAACACAAGAGATATTGACCAATTCCTTTATAATAAAATAAAGAAGAAGCTAGAGTATTGGAGTGGCATGAAGTTAACCCTAGCCGGTAGAATTGTAATATGTAACCAAGTGTTACTTTCAACACTATGGTTTTTTATTACGGTTTGGAGAGGTTCTAACAAGATCTTAAGGAAAATACAGGGAGCAATCAGAAATTACATGTGGTCCGGCAAGGAGCAACTAACCCGGACTAGAGTTAGTTGGCAAGAGTGTTGTAGAAAGAAGAAGTATGGAGGGTTAGGCCTTGTGGACCCGGAGGAGGCTAAAACTAGCCTCTTGTGCAAGTGGATAGTCAAAGCAATGGAACCCGGAGAGTCCAACCTCCAAATCATGCTAAGGTATAGGCTTGCAAGATTTAACCCACAAAGAGGACGGAGTTGGGGAGTGGACCTTGAATGGTTCACTAGCAAACAACATCAAGGGTTCTCCGGGTCTAAAGTTTGGGGTCACATAAGTAAGGCATGGAAATGCATGGCAAAAAGTATTTACCAACTCCCGCCACGCACAAGGATGGAACTTCTTCACTCCAACCTATGGTGGTCGGATGGGGTAGAGCTACTCAAAAAGGGCTTCACGTACACCAAGGGCTTGGAGTTCTACCGCAAAGGCATTCGGAGAGTGGACGATGTGTGGGACAACGATAAAAAATATTTCCTTACGTGGGCCGAAGCACAACATTAAAATAAACCACCATGTGTGGGTGGACAATTTGCATGGGAGTAATCAATGTGGACCACACAATTGCCCAAACGAGGTGGATGTAATGTAAGGTAGAGGGTGCTAAAAGCAACACCCCATCCAAAACCATCACCTATAAACGCCTCCCAATTGCCAACACTCTACAACTTTGAACCATATCCGGAGGTGTAGGCATTTCTGGGCCCACGGAATGACGGTTTTAGGTGTCATTAGTGGTGTCACCTCATAGCGGCCTCCACTACCTTCATGTAGGGTAGGTAACGGGCTCCACTCTATCTTGGGTTGGTTCAAGGTGGGATTAGGGTGGCTTGTCAATGCCTATTCTAGCCATTCTATTCACAACGCCAAGGAGGTCGGCCCTCGAAGCACAAAACGGTCATTTCCCGGGATGCAAGGGGGTTGGTTCCCGGGATGCAAGGTGATGGTTTTGCAAGCGAACTGGGTGGGATCATGGAGGTAGCCGTGTGGCTTTGCATACCATTACTACTTGGGCTTTGATGTAGTTTGGGTCTAGTACCCAACTATGTTGTGTTGGTTCTAGGCAATGAAGGTGGGGGTCCTCATCATATGCGACATTGCCATACACGGGGCCTATGGATTGGTATAAAGGAAGCTAGTAGTTTTGACTTTGAATATTCATCAAATATTCAATTGAGACTAAAAATGTTTTTTCTTTCTTGATACCTATGTTTAGCCCAAAGGCTAATATGAATATATATTTTATATATCAACCACATAACCATATATATGTGCAATAGCTTAAAGTGTTGGTTTAAGCACCCTCTACCTTACATGCCGACAAAAGCGTCGACGGATTGAGTCTCCCAAAACTTTTGCAACATGCTCCGTTTTTCCACACTTCAAGCCACTGTTACATCACCACACAGAATAGATTATTACACTATTTATGGTATTTAATGTCACATCCACTATCTGCGAAGGATCTAAACTAGATGCCTAGAGGGTGCCTAGAGGTCACAAAGTGTCATGCCCACTAATTGCTAAATATGATTGTGTTTGTCAATTGATTCTAGACGATCCTAAACTATTGGATGATGGTGGAGAGATACCCCAATCTCAAGGAAGAGGTCGGCGGCTCGATTCCCGACAGTAAGAAATCTCCTCTCTACTTGACAGTATAACTTGTCAGGTGGTGATTGCTTCCTGCTCTTTGGCATTGGCCTGTCGGCCTTCTGTCTTATTCAAAATAAAAATATAAAATATAATAAAAATCATTCATCAACACAAGTAACTTCTTTAAGTAAAAAAAAAAAACATCTACATTATGACATTAAGAGTAGCACATTGGGATACGTTAGATAATAGTCATGGGGTTTAGTTTGCAAGGGGAAGATGTTTTTGAACGTACTAATGGCAAGTGTCATGTTTTTACATTTTAGTATACAAGAGGAAGGTATTATTGAGCATAGGAATGGCAAGTGCAATTTGTGTACACTTTAGTCCACTTGTACACCATAGTGTAACACAGGCATGCGCCTTATAATATTATTTGAACATACTCATGCCAAGATATTAGTAAACGCACTTGAATGCCAAGTGTCATAAGGTGACACTTATAATGAAGTTGTTAATCATCAATGTAACCTAGCATACGCCTCAAAAATAGGGTAAGTGACACTATTACACATGTGACACTAAATACCATAAATGATGTAGTATGGATGAAAAAGTAGTGTGGAAGTCTTTCTAGTGGACCACGCTAGTAGTCTAGTTAACGTAGAGATAATGGAAGCTGAAGACCCCAAGACTTCTTCTATGTCTTCTTGGAGACTTCCTACCAACTTCTCAAATCAATAAAGTAACTACACTCAATATAATATTTAGTGTCACCAATTCTATTGTCTTGCTCAATACCAATTGTAAAACCGCGGTATAGTGCCACCAACACCAAATGTTAACCTAACATTATTTGCCATTCCTTGTAAACTTTTTGGGGGATTATGGATTTATAGTGTCGCGATTACTGTCACTTATCAAGTGGATTTTTATCCATGAAAATATTTCATCACAAGTTGCTGACGAGAGAAGGTAGGGTTTTGGCCGATGGATAACTCATCCATCATCCATGACAATATTTGTTCACTTGTTCATAGGAATTGTCATCCAAAAAGTTACCATAGTGGCATAAAATACCATATCACACTAAACATCATATTTAGTGTACTAGCATGCGAGTCCTATGCAATCGTCCCACTTCAACGAAAGAGCAATGCAAATCTATCTCCATGATCGATTTGTAATTTTTCCAGTTACATGGGACAAGTTTCTAGTGACGTAGGTCAATTTCCTTGGACTCATATGCTTGTAATGAATGAAATGAAATTGATTCTAAAGTCTGGAAAGCCCAAAAGGCTAATGAGACTCAAACACATCATGATGGTTTCAAACCAATTGATTCCCTAGAGTGGCGGAGTGCAGTAGCCTCAGTATGATAGAGGCTCATGTCAACTTGGTGGTCCAACTATAAGAAAGACTCAAGGCTCCCTAGAACCGTATTCTCAAGTACTGATGGAAACTTGTCCCTAATGAGGTTACATAGGGGACACTCCGACACAAAATGAGCCTCAATTATAACTATAGTATAGGAGCCAAAATGGCATAGTATTTTATCTCTAGAGATAGGGATAGTCGTCCATCATCCAATTTCAATGGCAAGTCCGAGGTGCGGTAAGCAACAATGATCTTCCATTGTTGTGGTGTCAATGCTTGCCTCAAGTACAATTCACATTCGTATTTCAAAAAAAATCCTTGAGGTGGAGGTAATCCAAGTTTCTTCTCTAAGAGATGGAAAGAAGTTCCACTCTTTAGCAACGAAAACCTCTTGGATGTCATCATATGTGATTTACGATGTCACGGGTTTCCCAATGAGATAGATCCCATGATGCCTTCCACATGGTTGTTGATTTGTGTCATGTGTTTTAAATCCTTGTTTGGCAAGGTGTCAAGAAAGTGAGGTTGTTTACTGACTTACCAAAATAGAGGGTAGTTGGGCAAGCTGTTGTTGAAATCCCATAGTGGGCCTAAGAGCATATAGTTCTATGGGAGGTTCTCCAAATTCAACCAACAAAACAATATGGGTTGTCGAAGAACGCACTTTGACGTGAAACATCATGTGCATCTTCATGCCCTTATTGAAACCTTCTTATGAGAGTTTGTCAAGTCGCCTCCCTACTTTAGTGCCGCATGTGAAAGTTGGACGCATGAAAGCCTTGAATAGATGAGATTTGAGTTCCCAACATGTGACTCCTTTTCCTTAAGGTGCGCAACGAGGCTTTCGTACCTCCAATTCTTCACCTTTCACTCGATGGCTCAAATTAACCATGTGAATATAAATTAATCCCAAGATGTTTGTATTCAATGGTTATCTCAATTTAGTCCTTGTTTAGGTAAAATGCCTTTGGTTTAATTTCTTTATGTTGCGGGAAAATACCATTTCTTTATGACATTTTGAAGTTGTCCTAATTACACTTCTTCTTCCAACGTCATCTAGACTGCCGTTATGACAAAGTAATCACATTTGGGAATCACATGCAAGCCTAATCCTATTACAGGTTAGACGGATTCATTGAAACGATTGGGGAAATTATCAGTAGAGGATTGCACCAAATAGTCCTTCTCATTACAAATTCACTCTCTCACCAACCATGATGAATCAGTATGCTTAACTCCAATGACGTCTCTTCTAACGTATACGGATTACCGGGTTTCACACCCTTTTATCACAATTAAAAACCAATAGGGAAAAAAAGGTGTATTCTTAGTGAGCAATGTGCGTGGTCTATGCTTTCCTCTAGGTCAAATCTGTAATGGATCACACACATTATGCCATCATAATTCTATCTAATTGATAGTCATTACCAAGAACTTTGCAATCAGCATAGTAAATCACTCAAGGAGATATGAGAACGCTTTTTACAATATGGGGCCCAAGATTTTACTACTTCTACATAGACCTCTATTGCTACCGAGGCAAGGAAAGTCACTCTCTTCCCAAGAGGAGAGTCATCCTCATCACCCCCCTGTTCTTGCCTATGGTCCTTATCAATCAGACAAGTCTCCCTCACCAGTAGGTCTACCCGTATCTCGATCTTTTGAGTCTCTTCATTTTGATCAAATGTCTATGGCCTTACCTATTCGACTCTTCCGTCCTAATTTTTTAGTTTAGGTGAGTGAACAAAATTCACTTCTTACTCACTTCTATTAATTAGTCACTAATTTCCTATTTTCCTATTCATTCGGCATTCTAACTTCCATTTGGAGCACATATTTCATCAAAATTCAAAAAGTCATGCTTCCTAACCAAAAAATTGTATAAGAGGGCCGATCAACCAAAATTGTCCCCATAACACATGATAATAGCTATTTCGTTATACCTAATGGTCGTTTGGGTTGATTAACCCAAACTCTCCCAAACTTCACATGGTAGATCACCTCTTCTTCACACTTCAACCAAAAGACATCGTTTTGGGTAAGCCAAACAAACCCCCCTCTAGTTTGGGATAGATGACCCAAACTCATCCCCCCTGTACAACATATCCCATGAAATTATGGGGACAGTTTGGGCAAATCAAATGAAACTACAACATTAAAAGGGCTCAAGGAGCCTGTATTAACTGTTTTTCCATATCAAAACACAATTGCTTATACGCAAGCAAACCCAATTTGTCAAAATGCACTAGCAATGTCAAAATTTGGGTCGCATGCCAAAGCCTAAGTTGGGTTTGGGTTGATGGATCCAAACCTTAACACTGTCAATGGTATTTGTTTGTCATTGGTATATTCTATCACCATAACTAAATTAAATTGCACATGTGATGAACCAACAATTTACACATTTTACGAATGACTATACTCTCCTGACATCGATGTCGAAGCATTAACCCAACAAGGCAATTCCATGCCCAAACATTTGAAACAATGAGAATCCAATAAATAGTTTGGGTTGATGAACCCAAACAGAATCATCCAATGCTCACTTCTAGAAAACCTAAGCGCCTCAACTCAAGTTCCACAAGACATATCACAATTTTCCCTTCCTTCATCCCTCTCAAATCCAATGCAAAATATAAAATCATGTTGTTGATGGACGTTTGCGTTCACATACTAGAAGACCCTTGTAGTTTGGTCGGACAATGAAACCATATTAAGTGGGCATATGCAGATATTTTAAGAAGAGGGAACGAGAGAACACCAAAGACAAGAACCCCAAGTGGGAGGTGAGTAATGTTTCGGTTGTCCTATCCAAGCTACACTTCCTTTGCTAAAGCTCTACGAGCACAGTTCTTGGGGGACTCTTTATTGCAAGCCTAAATGACTTGCGTGGGTCGCTATGAAATCAAACCCCCTATATACAAGAAGTTTGTAGAGAAAAAACAAACGTATATGCACTAATGGTGTGCTACAAAACGGACTCGTGTATTTATACTAAGCTTTTCGAATTTAATGTGATAAATGCCTCCACTACATATACAAAATGTAAATCATGAATTGAATCGCTCTTTATTACATATAAATTTCACTTTCACATTCAGCGAGGCTCCGACCCATCTCCACAGCGGAGATTGTGAGGAGCTGAGGCGGCTGGCAAGGGCATTCTGGCCTCCTCCGATGAGAGCCATGCCACGCCTGGCAAACGGGCAGTAAGTAAGCAAGCAAGCAATGCCCACTTCACCAACTCTGCTTTCACTCTCTGCTGTCTCACTCAGTGCTCTGACGTTCGTTTTTAAACGCCCAAGATTGCTCCCCATGGCTTGTTGCAAGTCTGGGCCTGATGAATTGCCGGATGTCGTCCCATATTAAGGTAGAAACACCATAACCCTCTAGTGAAGTGGAGGAGTTGGAGTTCCACACCATTATTACTGACAACGACACACATTTGAAATATGGACAACATCATTAACGTAGAAACACCATAACCCGTTAACCACCCTCTAGCCGTGTATCTAGACCGCCGTCGTAATGGTGAAGTGCCATTTCTAAGACCGATCATGGTTCGGCGGCAACTTCAATGCGTGTACACTTCGTGTAGTCAATGGGAGTCAAGTGTTAATGTACTCATGAGGTAACCGATTTAGGCGATGTTATGTATGGAAATACAAATTACCGTGTTCGGTGTAGGGAGAATCTAGTGAATGACTAGGGGGTTGGACAACTTTCCACTTTGAAAAATTATAGCATTTTCTTTTGTGTAGGGCAAAAAAAAATGAAACAACTTGCATTCTTCATGAATCCTTCTTGTCTATCTTGGAAAATTATCTCATGATTGTCAGCCCAAATCTTCAATGTGAATCACCTTATTTTCACGGGTTATGGTATTTCTACCTTAATTCGCAAGGTTGCCACTAGAAAATGATATGTCTTCGGCTCTAAGGCAGCTACTGCATTTGTTCTCACTTGCTCATTGTTCTATAAATAGTCCGATTAGTGTGGGTGGGAAATTGGCGTTGACATAATTAGTGGCGTGGAAATAACAACTAACTTCCACTCAGTCTTCCTTGTGACTTCCAATCAACACCTTACATAAAATCAAACGGGCACCTTGCACCAGATGTCAAACCAAGCATAAATCAAAAATATCCACCCACAACAATTTGCTAGAAAAATCATCAATGTGGTCCATACCAACATGGTTATCTAGTGTAGTTGGAATGGGCGAGAATGTTCGATGTTTAATGGCTCTAAATTGCTCAAGATTGTTCAAGTGGGGGATTTCTAGTGAGTAGCCTTGTTGGGTGTTGTAACATGCAGTTTTGGGGTGCCAATTTGTTCGGATGTATCATTTTTCCAAGTGCCCGATTCACAATACTGTTGTAGGATCACCTATGATTTGAACCAAGCTGAGGGAAATCTTGGCAAGAGGTCACTGCGATGTGATTTCCACTAAAGGGTAGGAAGGGTGCTTGTTGAAAAACCAGATGCACCATCCAGCTCCTAATTAAATACTTGATATATTTATTGAGGAATTTCATATGATGGACGGACTTATGCACAAGAACAAGTTATTGTTGTGGATGGCCCATGGTCAAATTGGTTGCTACCATTTGGGCTATTACCGCATGTGTGATTTTTTGATATATTTCATTCAAATTTTTCATTACCATAGAGTGAAACACTTCCAAATGTTGAAATCTAATTTCCATGGTGGATTGAGCATGGTCTTGACCGATGCGGATATACCACATGGCATACTGCTTCTAAATTTATATTTTGGTGTTGAACTAGGGATCACACTACATGGCTTCAATTTGATTGTTTTGTTAGTAAGTGTGAAAATCTTCTTAAAAGCTTTGGGTTCAACTGTCTCTTTACTGTTGCTTGCTTTGTGAAGGTATTACCAACAATGGATTCAATTCGCAAAGTGGCGGGTTGTAATCAAGGTGGACTCTACAGTCCATCCCTCCTCCACCGCCATCCTCAAGAACACACATGGACTTGCTCGTTTCGCTCAAATATGTAAGGTATTCTATATTCATGGTTTGCGTCCTAAGACTATATCATTGCAATGTAAGCTGGAACATGATGATTATTTTAAGCCAATAGAGTTGTCATTAATTTCAACCAGAATTCGGGTCGGGAGATGGTTGTTTTGCATACAAATCTCTCCATGTTCGGTAAGTTGTCAGGGTATGCTTGGAGTCAAAGTGGTGGTTTAAACAAATGACATTTTAAAATGGTTTATTGGGAACCAAACTCATTCTAACACCTCTTGGCATGCCAAAATTAGTTTGGTCCTTGATGAACCAATATAGAAAGTTCTTCAATGAGAACTCCACACCGACTCCAAGCATCCACCAGAAACCTATTGAACATGGAAAGTTTTGTATGCAAAACAACCAACTCCCAACCCAAACTATGGTCAAATTAAAGGATTGCTATGATGGATTGGAATTGCTATTAAGGTCCGGGAAGCTAAACAACTTACGGGACTAGAAATACATCAAGATGGTGTCAAAAAGGCTCTAATAAGTTTATTACATTTGGTACCTCGCCCACAGAGGAAAGCTATCTTATGAGCAATGAGCAGTAGGCAGTGAGCGGTGAGTAGTAACACATGAGTAATGAAACCAAATTTAGTAAAGGTGCACGTGTTTAGGGTTATAAACTAAATTTGGTACTACATTAATTGCAATTTTTCAATCATATATTGGAAATATTCTAAATGAAACAAAAATGAAGAAGGCATATTACCATGGATCACTTGGAATACTTTCGGTCCATTGTTGATTTTTACTATAACAATCCAAACTGATACATGTCAATTATTGACATTCTTGTACTTGTGGCTTAATAGAACACTTGCAATACCACTCACACTCTACAATACCAACAAGTTCGAGTAGTCGCATGAACTCGTTGTAGGTAGATGTAGGTGCATGAATGAACTTGTCACTCTCGTAATCCACCTTGCACAAAAATCTAAACACATAATAAAGATGTTGGCAATACACCCATTTCCCTTATTTTCCCAATGCATGAGAGGACATTTTCGTGAAATTTGGGCATGTGCAATGCGGGATGTAGCCAATTGTGACACGGTATATGATATCCTCCTCGGAGACAATGTTGTTTAACACTCCAGAACCTGGATATGGAATGGCAGTGATCCCAACCACCTAGTAATCATCCATGAGTAACAAAAATATCCACCCACATCAATTTCCTAGATAATTCATCAACATGGCCCCACACCAACATGGATATCTAGTGTAGTTGGAAATGGGCGAGAATGTTCAATGTTTCATGGCTTTAAATTGCTCAAGATTGTTCAAGTGGGGGACTTCTGGTGAGTTGTCATGTTGGGTGTTTCACGGGGTGTTTTAACATTCAATTTTGGGTTGCCAATTTGTTCGGATGTATCATTTTTCCAAGATGCTCGATTCACAATATTGTTGTAGGATCACCTATGATTTGAACCAAGCTGAGGGAAATCTTGGGAAGAGGTCACTGCGATGTGATTTCCACTGAAGGGTAGGAAGGGTCTTGTTGAAAAATCAGATGTACCAAGCAACTCTTGGGTACTTGATATATTTATTGAGGAATTTGATCAGATGTTTGATGCAAAATGTGTATTAACTTATAGTTGAGGAAGCATATGGGATGGCAACCCGTTTGTAGTTGCACCCATACGGGTCTGAATCTTTAGAGGGAGTAAATTTGGACTTGCTTACGTAGATTCAACATTTTTACCTATCAGACTATGGAATGTAAGAAACTTCTAAAGCTGCGGGTGTTGAGAGACTAACAAAGAGGGAATTTTCACATAGGAGCAAACCTTTCAAACATCCAACATAAAAAAAACTTGACACCCTATAGATTTGTGGCAAAATCATTTCAAATGACTTGAACTAGACTCATTTGGGGTCTTTAAAATCTAATTCCGGTGTCAAATTGACGAAATGTATTACCCTCCGGGCTCCATACCAGTTGAGGGGTTTAAATTTATGTGTGATGAAAGAGAGGTACGCTTGTCGCTCTTGCTAAAGCGAACTCAGAAGCTCATGTCAGTCACTTATATTCTACCTACACATATTTGCGATTTACCTATTTTTTGATGATGTAGGACAATTTTAGTATGACATCGGTCAATCGCCTAGGACTCGTATGCTTGTAGTGTGTCATCATCCAATGGAAATATTTAGTGTAGCCTATTCAAGTTCCAACCCTAGGAATGATTCCATTTGGGATACTCCTTTTGAATTGAACCTTGGTACAATGGAGGAAGGCTTTTGTGTCCAAAGGCAAGCAACAATAACGTGTCCACTAAGGTTTTTTGTGAAGGGAAACAAATTCCAAGGAGAACGCAATTATTTTTATAAAATAAAATTCATGAATATGGAAATTGCTACAAATTTCAAAGCGTATATCTTTAGGGTTACTCATAGTTGATATACATGCTAACATTCTAGAAATTATATTCTTGAAGATAGAATAAGAAAAGATTGTCCTTATACATGCTTAAGAATGGTATGCGGAATGCAAAGGGACATCACCAATTTCTTCTATGAAGTATTCATAGAAATCTTCCCCTCTGTATTTCATAGTTGGAAGTAGAAAAGAGGCGCTCATTAGCAATCACCTAAGAGATTATGCGCCAAATCTAAAGAAGTAAAAGGTGGCGCAACTTTTTCTTCTACAGGAAGATAGACATCCAGAGGACTACACATTTTTTGGTAATTTTATCCCTTGAACTGAAAACCATCCATTTTTTGTACATAAAACCTTTTACTTGTTCCCAAGCCCTTCATTTTGTTCCCACCATGGATGCTTCTCTCCTAGACGCATGCATGACATCCATTCCGACCCACAAAGTTTCTCCAAAACCCAAAAACTAAATCCAACCAAATTTTCATGGTGAGATAATGCATGATTAGTATAAGGAGAACATGCTCACATTCACGACATCGGTACATGAACACCAACGTTTTTCTTTTTCTTTTTCTTTTTTGTTTCTTTCCTTTCATGATGAGATGTGTTTAATTTTTGATTCAACTCATGGTGACTACTTGTGCAGCTTGGGAAGTACACAAGTCCTCATCCGTCGCCAGGTGGCACACGCATATTGCAAGCCCTCATATTAGGTGGAGCTAGCAAGTAGAGATGTACTATATTGGCATTCAATTTATTAACAACTTGTATTTGTGGCACCTTGCACTTAAGCAATGAATTCTATTGGTCAAAGCAACATTTTCATGGAGTTTTCAATCTAAGGAGTACACTTAATATGGTATTTAATGTCACCATTTCTATTTATCTTGCTCAATAGAATTGTAAACTGCTCATAATGTGTCACTAACACTAATTGTAAACTTAACATTATTTGTCAATCCTTGTAATAAACTTTTTGGGCATTAGAGGTCTTCAATGTTGCAATTGCTAACACCTGCTATTTGATTTTTCATCTAGATCTTGATCATCCATGACAATGTTCTGTCACAAGAAAGTTAGCATGCAAAATATACGCAAGAATGAACTAAAAGTAAGTTGGGATAACGGTATTTGTAGAATGTATTCATAGGAAATGTCATTAGAAAAGTTACCACAGTGACATAAAAAACTATATGACACTAAATACAAATCGTATCCAGTGTAGTGAAGTAAGTATTGCACTCCAGAACTGGAACATTCATGTATAAGCACTTAATTTCATTCATGTATGCACAGCGATCGATGGATGCGTTAATGGTCAACTTCAAGTCTCAGAACTTTATTTCGTATCTTGTACAGTAGTGTGGTGTTTTTTAAGACTCCAAGAGATAACTCTTTCCGTTTTGACACCTTTGCGATGTTGCACGAGTGATCATGTTGTGAGAAGTCTAAAGTAGACACACTGAGTTTTATATGCTTTCCTCGCCGCCCCTACTTCTAGTAAGATTTGGGACACACAACTACCTGGTGTGAGATCATTGGCAAGTCCAAATTGTGCCCGTAGCCATTTGCCTCTTGATTTTGGGAGCTTGTATGGATATCTTATTCATTGTCAACATGAACATTTCCATGCTCATTAAGTGGTTGTATAGTGGTGCCCCCAAACGTGTTGATCATTGAATCTTGAAGGTTTAGCATGTTTTTGAGCACGTAATACACTTTTTTTAAACATGTGTTTTTCTTGGTGCCAGTTTTTAGATCCATATCTAACTACACATCTCTCAAATGTAGGTGTCTAGATCTTATGTTTGGTCTATGCAGATGTCTATTTTGATTTGAATTGGTCGTATGTTGAAGTTGATGATGATGATATCATCTAAGTCTAAGTAGGACCTTCCATATTGTGGCCTACTATAATACTGACATACCACGATAATTTTGATCCATGTAACTTGTTTTGATGCACATTAATTTTCAAGCCCACAATATCATGTGTTCAAAACAAGGAACATGGATTTTGTTTGACAATGTGAATTATTGTGGGTTCAAAAATATAACATCACTATTATACCAAAATTGCTACTCATGGAGAGAAAGTTGTTTGATGGATTTTTCACAACATCATGTTCTATCTCCTTATCTAAATTGAAACGTGCCATGAGTTACACTTTAATTCATGTATTAAAAAACCAAAAGGATGTGACGGGAAGTGACAGACCTAGACGTGAAATTCATGCCGGAGGCTCTACAATGATATGAGATGTAGTTGGGCAAATCATTACTTACTATGTGAAAAACCGTACAATATGGAATGTATGTGTAGTGGTCTATTCATTATTTGAAGTATCATACAACAAATGCAACATTGAATAGATCACTTACTTCCAGAAGAAATTTGAACTTTCTACTAGACTCCAACAATGAACCAATGTAGGGGCCTTGTAGTTCTCCAATGGCGATTAGAAGATTGTCCACAGTGATTTTATCTACACTACAAATTTCTTATTGCAAAATTCTACAATGTCCAGGTGTTCCATTGACTTATTATGTTGCATGTTGGCTTTGTGTGTTCGAAAACAATTGTCCATAACAATTGTAGTGTACCAATTTTTGAAAATATGAACTTACAAATTGAATTTGAGATTTAGTGCAATATGATGTCAAATCATTGATTGACATGTGTTTATAGAGCATCGGGTTAACCGCATTTATAGGGGTGGTAAAAAAACACACACACACACACACACTCAACAATGTGACCACATAAACCTTGGGGAGGTCAAGAAAATTGGGTAATATGGGGCTCTATATTTTGATCTCTAATGTCAAATATGTATACATTTATACTTTCTCCTCGACATAAGACAATGTGTAAAATAAAGTTCCAAACTCATAAATATATAACACATGATTTTTGAAATTGAGGAGGCATGTGTAAATTGTGTATTTAGCCGTATACGTTCTTTAGGGGTTAACCCATTCGTACATGACAAGGTGGAGGGGGGGGGGGGGGGGAATGAAGGAAACAAGGGGTAGTGACAAAGCTCCTATTGGCGATGCCGAGTAGTCGTGTACATTAAGTGTGCTCAATATTGATTAGGTGTAGCCATGTTTCGATTTCTACTTCTATTCGAAACAACCACAATCGATGGACATTTTTTTGTGTATGCAATTGCATCTTTTCCTATAACATGCATTTATGTGTCTTCCTTGCCCAATGTCCTTGATCCGATAATTGGAATGTGTTCGCATTTGTTTTGAAATTGTAATCCAACAACCATGGTCATATGCAATGCTAGGCCTTCGTTTCATGCTTGTGGTATTGATTTCCAAAGTGGATTTAGGCATTATTTCTACCCGATTGCACTTTGTTTGAACTCCTTGTTCATATGGTGCTATAGGAATTTGATCATTTTTATGCTAAATTACCACAGTCATAGGACACTACATTGATTATCACAATTAGTTTGTTTGGTACTAATTCCCTAAACACACACTATTTTGCCAAGTCTCAAAATTAATTAGGGCTTAACTTCTTAGTGAATGATATTAAAATTCATGACTCCTTGCTCACTTATCAAACACTTCAAGAAGATTAGTGCGTGCTCTACGGTATTTGTAGAGTGATAAAAATAGATTATATGCAAGAGTGAATAGTGTCCAGATGAAAAGCACCGGTGCTTCCAAAGAATAATGACATGATCAATAGTGCTTCCTACATCTTTTGGTGGCATTAATTTCCTAGCATAAGTATATTTAGTAACATGTTCACTAATCTCTCACACTCACTATTAGCCCTCCTCCACTAATTGGGATGCTCAATGTACTACATGTATTTCCAAATATTTTGACTACCTCGTTGCTCACAAGTTATTGGATGCCACTCAAATGATAGCATTCCTTGTCACAATTAATTCCCCATTTGTTCACCTCCTTGCTACAAGATTGATAAAACCTCATTACAAAAAATTGTAGCCATGGGACCCCTCCTTATCCACCCCACACCCAATTTTCACATTTTTTAAGGTGTGTAAACAAATTTTTAGGACGTATTTCTTGGGATGATATTACAAAACATTTGTGGTTTGATGTGACGTCAATGTGAAATAACTTGTCATGTATGTGACCCCATATAGGACATTAACAATAATCGTACAATTTGAGCTCATATAGAACATAAACCAATAAAAAAATCCAATACCAACTAGAGCCACTCAAAGATTGATTTGATAACACAAATTCAATGTTTCAAAATATGATTGAACTCAAGAAGAAAAATATTGTCAAGGAACCTATTCATGTTCTCTATATATTTGACCAAAATAAGATCGAATCTTGGAAGACTATCATTATTTAAAAATATGCAATAACTCACTCTTCCTACCTTGTGGGAAGTTTGTCCCTTGTGTTTATTTATATGTCTTTGATTCTTTATTCCGCTTTGGGAGGGTGGCCCCCTTTCAATTGTCCTCCTAGTTGATTTCTTCACACCCTTGAGCTTTCCAACAATCAATTCTCATGGTCTTAGCTACATTCTTGTACCCCAATCTCAATCTTTATTCCAATTCCATGGGGGTGGAAAGTAAAATACATTACACATTCCTTTTCTTTGCACTTTATGTACAATGTCCTTGGCTTATCAACTCGACCAATCTCAAATCTAGCATTTGATAGAACAATTTTTGATGCAAATTAAAGATATATTGTCATCCATATGTGGCCTCATCACTCCAATGATTGTAGCCAATGCGGTTAGCTTGAAAATGTGAAAAACAAATCACTACTATTGTCCACATCATCAAGTTCACATATGGTAATCTCCATTCATTTGCTTCACCTTTTAAGACATTAATTGTTGTGCTTGTGAAGATCGAGTTTGTCCAACATGCCTTTCTAGATGCATGTATTTTATCATGTTCTTTCCATAAACCTTTGTTAACCTCACATGGGATTATCTCAACCTTGAACAACTTCACACATCTTAAAGGCACCTCCTCTAATTTGCAATATCAACCTATGACCAAAAATGCCAAAGGAAACAATGAATTCAAAGTCTTTGTAACCTCTAAGAACTCATATCCAACCTAACCACCGAGGTCAAGTAGCCCAATCTCTCCGGTAATTCCTTCAAGTCCCGACAACCACTCAAATCCATCGTAACCAACGAAGTCAAGTTGCCCAATGTCTCCGGTAATTCCTTCAAGTTCAAGCATTCACTCAAGTTCAACGTGACCAACGAAGTCAAGTTGCCCAATGTCTCCGGTAATTCCTTCAACTCCCAGCAATAAGTCAAATCCAACGTAACCAACGAAGTCAAGTTGCCCAATGTCTCCGGTAATTCCTTCAGGGGAAAGCAATTCCACAGGTTTAATGTAACCAACGAAGTCAAGTTGCCCAATGTCTCCGGTAATTCCTTCAACTTCGGGCAATCCCACAAGTCTAATGTAACCAACGAAGTCAAGTTGCCCAATGTCTCCGGTAATTCCTTCAAGTTCAAGCATTCACTCAAGTTCAACGTGACCAACAAAGTCAAGTTGCCCAATGTCTCTGGTAATTCCTTCAAGTTCGAGCAAAAACTCAAATCCAACGTTACCAACGAAGTCAAGTTGCCCAATGTCTCCGGTAATTCCTTCAAGTTCGAGCAATTAGTCAAATCCAACATAACCAATGAAGTCAAGTTGCCCAATGTCTCCGGTAATTCCTTCAAGTTCAAGCAACTCCATAAGTTTAATGTAACCAACGAAGTCAAGTTGCCCAATGTCTCCGGTAATTCCTTCAAGTCATAGCAATTTTTCAAATCCAACATAACCAATGAAGTCAAGTTGCCCAATGTCTCCGGTAATTCCTTCAAGTTCGAGCAACAACTCAAATCCAAGGTAACCAACAAAATCAAGTTGCCCAATGTCTCCGGTAATTCGTTCAAGTTTGAGCAAAAACTCAAATCCAACGTAACCAACGAAGTCAAGTTGCCCAATGTCTCCGGTATGCATTTCAATTGCCAAAATCCTCTCAAGCTAAGATATTCTAACATCTTAAGTGTACCAATTTCACATGGAAGGTGTTGCAAAGGCACAAACCTTTCCATCTCCAACACACGCAATTGTTTGAATGGAATGAAAAATGATGGTTCCAGCTCTTCAATTTTTCCACTGCTATTTTCTCCAGAACTCATGCTTATACGCATCCACCTCAATTTCCTCGCATTCTCCATTGTTTTGTAAAAAAAATCAATATCTTTAAAATTTTTGATATGCAAAAGCCTAATGTTCTCTAAATCCTTGTTTGTAAGCATGTTGTAATTGCAATGAGATCCATCTATATGAACACCTTCCACATTTTGTATCATCTGCATCAATTACAACACAAAACATCATTCATGTCATTCCATTAAGTGCATCGATATTGTCATTCTATGAATAGATTAGGAACACTCAAATCAAATACATTTTTTTTCCTTACGTTCTTCCCTATAACATATCCTATAAATTATGCAAACTCAATTCAACTAAAATTGGACGCTTTATGATTACGAAACTAGACAAAGATGATGAATATTCATTTACCATGCACGCACCAGATCTAGTGGGCTCGAACTCATCCAAATTCCAAATTCTTTGGCCTCCAATATGCTCTTTGCATGCTATCATACGTCCCATGTCACGTAAATGATCATGCATTGTCAACATCCCATCCGAATCGATTCGCACAAGACTTCTGTCCATGAGATTCAAAAGTGCAAGATCTGTGTTACCATCCTCACAATTCCATATTCTCAACGCCTTCTCTTCTTGCATCCCCTTCTTCAAAACATCACGGCAAAAGAAGCAAGCAATGTCCAAAAACATGTTCTTCTCCTCTTCATCCAAATTATCGTAGCTTATTCTCAACGTTCTCCATATCCTTTCGTTGTCCCAACTACCACCAAGGCATTGTCCCCTCTGTAATCTTCGCAATGCTTGTTGCCATACCCTAAGCCTTTCAACTCCACACAAATAACTTCCCAATACTTCCAAGCTCAAAGGTAGTCCACCACATGCTTCGATGACTTTGTTGACAACTTCTTCAAATTGCGGCCCTTGAGGTCGTTGTTGCAAAAATGCATGCTTGTAGAATAGCTCCTTTGCTTGACCTTTGTCCAATAACTCCATGTCCACCTTTGCGGTGTTTGAAATACAAGTTGTTTTTAAGTCTTGCCAATTTCGACTTGTGGCAATGATCTTGCTACCGTTAGCAAACACCCACGTACATGAAACTAGCCCATGGAGTTGTTCTTGAGAGGCAACATCATCAAAGACAACAAAGACCTTTTTGTTCTCAAATATGTCTTGTAAGCACTTGAACCCCTCTTATGTGGTCGATATGGACTTCTCGTCCTTGAGATCCTTCAACAATTGTCTTTGTATATCCAAAACATTTTTGGAGTCTCTCATATTTGCCACAAAGCTTGTTGCTTCAAAGCCTTGATGCACACGATGAAGAATGGCCTTTGTCAAAGTGGTCTTTCCACTTCCACCCATCCCGACGATGCCTAGAATTTGATTGGATTCTAGTTGAAATAACACGTTTGAGATTTTTTTATCAATATTGACAAAATGAATCGGGAGTGATGGTAATGAGTGTGTGGACCGCACTTGTGATGGAAGTATTCAGTTCGCCCATGAAAACGGTGTGGAAAGTTCAAATCTCTATAAATAAAAAATTAGATATTAGATATTGGTTTAGAACAAAAGTTGTAATAAATGCACAAGAGTATGATTTCTATGAATGCTATCAAAGTCCCTTAATTATCTCATTTAAAAGAATACAATACTTTTAATAAGGTTGTAATTTTGCATTTGGTTCCAATATTTGACAAGAATGGATACAACAAGATAAATTGATTATATTTTGAACCCATTTGAAAGTTAATTTAAACTTAATGTCTAAACCATTAAATGTATAGTTAGGATTAGTACCATGGCATGAATTTGACTTGTATGTTGGGCCCCATCACCTTCTCTTCCCTCCAAATTTGATTTCTTCCAAAAGCGTTTGAACATGTACATGACATTGCGAGGTAAGTTTAAGATCTTGTGAGACACAGTTGTTTGTTGTTCCACCTCCTGCTTTCTAAGTGCAACATTTCCCCTTAAAATGGAGCTCCTCAAATCTTCCAATGTTGCGCAAATCTCTTTGAATCTAGGTCTCTTTGTTCGGTCTAATGACCAACATTCGTTGATCAAGGAGACCAAAGCCTCGGGACAATCATCAGGCACCCATGGCCTCTCACCTGACCTTAGCCTTGTAGGAAGATCATCACCATTGCCTTCAAATGGTTGTTTTCCTGAGAGTATTGTTGCACACATCACACCAAAACTGTATACATCGGCTTCATGTGCATTCATTTTTTCCACTAAAGAGTACGTCATGTTCTCTCTCTTTCGTTTGTAGTATTGGAATAGCTCTGGTGCTTTGTATAGCCTTGTCCCAATACCTTGGCTTAATTTCTCAGAAATGTTGCTATCCACATCCATTTTTGAAAGTCCGAAGTCGGCCAACTTCACATTCACATAGTTGTCCTTGTGCAATTCGTCAACCATGATTTTATGCACCAATACATTGGCAGGTTTTAAATCCATGTGCGCAATTTTCTTCTCATGTAGATAGCTCATGCCCTTTGCAATTTGCAAGACAATGTCCATAGCTACTTGAATTGGGAAGGATGTCCTTGTTCCGCCATTTGATACCTCTTTGATGAATTCCTCCAGGTTTGTGTCTAGAAGCTCCATAGCAATGAAACACTTGAGTTTCTTTGGTTTTCGGCCACAACATATGAACTTGACGACATTTGGATGATTGACACTTGCAAGTATGGCAACCTCTTTCTTAAAGGTTTTGTCCCCATCTTCCATTTCACCCAAAGCTTGCACCTTCTTTGCACATGGCAAACCAAACCAAGTTGTTTTCTCTACATTGCCATAGGCACCTCCTCCAAGTGGGATTGAGCCTCCCCAACCCATACGTGCATCAACCTCCACATGGTGTCCACCATTTACATAGTTTCTTTGATTGTCAAATCTTTCCAACAAGTATGCCGCAATTGGTAACTCTTCATCAAGGTCCGTGTTCGTAGAGGATGAATGGGTGGATTCAACGGTTGCTTGGCAACGCCTCATCAACACATGATGATCTTCAACTCCCAATTCACTCATGGTGCTTAATGAAAAACTCACATCATTCCTATATTGGTGCATTTGTCCAACCCATTGGCCTTTTAAGTGTTCATAAATATCATCATAACAAGATTTGAGATCCATGAACAAGTCTCGGAACGCCTCTTCATTGTGGATTTGGAGCAATGCTGCACGCCACCATTTCTTACCATAGCATTCTTGTACCAACGACTTGGCCCTTTCAATAATTCGAAACAACTCTTTCAAGAGCAAGTCAAAGTTGTTAAGAAACTCATCAGAATGGGAGAGAATACTAGCTACGCTTTTGGTGGATTTTTCAAGCGTTTGTGCAAGACATATGCATTGACTTTGATTCAATGCAAACTTGGCACCACCCTCACACACAAGTTGTTGTATGTAGTTGGTGTTGAGTATACAAAGCCCCAAGATATTGGATTGATTAGCCATCATATCCTGGATACAAAAACAAAAAAGAAGGAAAGAATTAAAGCCATGTGCCATCCACAAATTGAATGCTACGTTACACAAAGAAAAGAAAAAAAACAATAACATTTGGCATAATTTGTATATGCAATGCATGGCAAGACTTCTTCTATGTTTGATGCCCACTTGGTGTCATTGTTGTGTTGTTTTCAAACAACTCTTGATATGGAACACACCTTGTCTAAAGGCAAACCAACATAGCAATTCAATTAATGTCGATCAAAATTGGACTTTTGATGTTTTGGTCATCTCGGCTGTCAGAACAAACAACATACGTGTGGGTAGAATGGAAAAGTTTCTAAGAAATGACATGCCCAACTTGACATGATACATTCACTTTATGCATTATAGTTCGGTCATTGGGGCGATTCCAATTGGATATTATTAAATCCATCAAATTATTTTACACGCCAAACATACCAACATCATAAATTAACACATAATTTTATTATATTGTACATTGAACTAGTATGTCAACTATGGATTTCAATATAATTCATCACATGCCACTAATTGACATATTTGGTTCGCAATATACAATACATAACATTGCATTATCAAACTTTGATGTTTACAACACAAAAATGAACCCAAGATGAATATAACATGCTTAATCCCTTAAAGATTTAGGTGTATTATGTACTACAAATTATTTATAAACTTCATATGAAGTCCAACATGAGATAATTACCAACTTATTGTGCACACCCCATATCCTCGGAGTACCATGAGGTGCATATAACCTCTTCCTAAGTGGACGTAATATAAAATTCCTCACCCATCCAAATTATGTCACCAAATTTTATAGAAAATTGTTAAGTCTACTTGTTATGTCTTGTAGACCTAAAACGTATAAGAAAGCACATAAATTTTTGTGTAATACATATATTATAGGACAACAAGTGGTGAAATTTGAGTGGAATTTTAACAAGGATGCACAATCCATCACAACCATAACACACTCTTATCCCTAACCCATTGAGAATTATAGAGCAAAAGCACATTTGAGCATCAATCTTGTTATCCACAATGTGATTGACAACTTGAAAGAGGATAAAGGTGAGATTCCTTTATTAAACCATTCCGAACAACTCCGGGAGAATTAACATCAATTGCACTTTTAATATAGTGGGTGATAAACGAAGCATGTGAGGTCATCAACAACACAATGGGAAATTTCAAAAACTGCAATTGCAAAAAACCACAACATTTCTTTACGAATTAGTTGAGCACGTGAGACATGTGTATGGGGACGTGAATACCTGAGTCCAGAGGGGAAAACTTTCAGTTTCTTCTTGCATGGTGGTGTCTTTCAGACACCTCGGTGTGTTCTTCATTTCATTGTCAAATGCAACTTCATAGTTCCACAACTTGAAACATTCATTTTTCCAAAGTGGGGTACTAATCCTTCATATCATCTCATCCACCTCCAACTGCAATACATACAACCATTTTTTCCAATTTATTTTTAGTCCAACATTCATTTTTGTCATTGTGGTGATCCACACCAACCACACCTCACTTTCTAGCATGCTTTCATATTGGCACATGCACTCTACCATACTTTGGCATAGTGGTCTTTTGTTCTTAGTTCAATTGATAATTAAAACTTAGTTTTAAACACATCACCTTATTTCAATTTTCGTCCAGAGTGAACCAAAGTGCCATTACAATCCCGATTCTTAACGAGACCAATCTCCACTGGACATGGTTAGAAACAAGTTCATGGGTGTTTCATTCACAATGATGGCATCAACTCTCCAAAGCCAAAAAGATGAAATGGATAAACAAATCTCTCCACATAAACTCAGACTCACCTCACCAAATCGTATTGAATATTTTTTTACTAGGAACGACAATCAAGATATATGATTTTTGAATAACCCAACTTTTGCACCGAATTTTTAGCTTCCCCCTGCAAGGCATCAACAACATGGTCAATCATTCTTAATGTTGGAAGTCCGGGATGGAATGCTCTCACAACTACTTTTATTGTTGAGATGCAATTCTCTTCCATCAATACTCCTTTAACCCAACACAAAGATGAGTCTAACATTGGTTTAGGAATATTATCTCCAACTTGATGTCAACCGATGCCCACGATTTTATGTAAATGATCTTCCTCAACATGCAGTACCTTACAAGGAACAAGAGTAACCGTGGATGTATATAATAGCACCTTGTTTGAATTTCCTTCACAACTACCTTGTCTATTTGAAACTTGTCCACCTGAAAGACGTTGCAGAACAAAATAACCATCAGAATAGATTACCATGCATGGCAATCAAGTTCAGCAGAAACTTAGTCGACGTTCTTCAAGACCTGCATCTATGCAATCTAATGAACGAACGTTTCTATGTGATATAAAGTGATCAAGTTTGTATACAGGGAGATCCTATATTTACAGACATGTGACCGCTCTTCTATAAAATTTCAAGCGTCTTCAATAGAAGATCATTATGTGAAGGCTAGGGATAAGTAGACATGTATGCTTTAGTGCCGTCAAAAATTTCCACAAGTATGATATTAGCCATTTCTCCGAAACCCTTCTCTGCATAAGGTATGCAGTATATAATGCTTCCAAAGCACTTTGGAGAACGAAGATGATGCCAAGATTCGCTTACCAATTACTCTCCAGAGCTGCAAAGAACCGAGTTATCCATTTCTTACCTTTGCCGTTACTCAAGGCTACACAATCTCCTAATATGAAATATAATTGAGAATTGTGGACCACCATCTACACCAATAGTCAAATCTACTTCATGCTAGAGGAGGAAAAAGGACGAGCCACAAGCAAGCAAGCAGAACATGCCGTAGCTATGGAGGAGAAGAAGGGTATGGATGGCTATGGCTGGGGACTCGTACTTTCAGAAGTTGCCTAGAGATTGATTAACTTACTTTCCTTTAATTGCAATTTGCCAAGTCCAAGTATCTATATCATGAGTAATTGGAGATAATGTATCTCACTCCATCATTTTCAACATGGAGGAGGAAGATCCCATGCAATGATAGCAGACCACCGCAAGCTACTCACAGCTACTATAATCGCGGTAAGTAAATGGCATGCGACCACATCATTATCACTCGTTTAAATTTCGTTTATGGTTGACATAGTGCAACCCGGGCACCGTGATTGAGTAACATTCACGGACATCATCATCTAATGCTAGCATCAATGCATCTCCTACCCCTGCAAATGAGCCTCCATTGCGGCCCTCACCAACGAAAAACATTCAATGTGTTTTAATACAAGGGAGACAGTACCTAGATGGAGCAAATGGCAAACTCTACACCAATCGTCGACTTGGACTCCATGCCAAACTTGTTGTGCGTGATTCCAAATAGAATTCAATCGAACTTCCCAACTCCAACGGCTCCCATCAACACTCCCCTGTGTTGCAAAAGATCTTGCAAAAGATTGCTCCCCACTTTCAAAAAACCCCAGCAAACCACCCACCCACACACCTTCACCAAAACGCACAACCCACCCTCCCATGCAAGAAAGAACTCAGGACCTTATAACAGATCCACAAATGGTGGTGCATCTCTCATAGGGTGGTGGCTATGGCCCAATTACCGCCAACTTGCCGAGTGCGTGGGCTCCAGTATTGTGATAATCCCGGGCTCGGCTTTCTCGAGGATTCCGCCCTACTGAACTCTAACTCTAACTTTAACTTACAAGCCGACAGAAGCGTTGGATTGAGTCTCCCATAACTTTTCGCAACATGTTCTGTTTTTTTCACATTTCAAGCCACTGTTAGAGCATCCTCAGTCGGTCTAGGTAAAGCTCACTGCAAACCTAAACCTATCTTTTGACTGACCTACAATTAGAAACTGAAATTACCATCATTAGAAGCACACCTAAATAAACGTGAGATATTTCTCAAGAAAAAAGAATTGTAAAAATTTGACGTAGGTGAAATCCCTCATTGAAAACACCACATTTTCAAATTTTAGAGGGAGTGCACCAAATCTTGCTTAAAAATGGAAAGATCCTCCCACACTCCCTCCAAATTTTTGACATTTAGAGGGAGTGTGGGAGGATCTGTCCATTTTTAAGCAAGATTTGGTGCACTCCCTCTAAATTTTGAGCAATTTTAAGCAAGATAGGTCTTGGTTTGCAGTGAGCTTTACCTAGACCGACTGAGGATGCTCTTACATCACCACACAGAATAGATTATTACACCGTTTAGGGTATTACACCGTCACATACCCTATTTGCAAAGGGCTTAAACTAGATGCCCAGAGATTGCCTAGAGGTCTCACAGTGTCATGTCCACTAATTGACAATATGATTTCATTCGTCAACATAAGTAACTTCTTTAAGTGAAAAAATAATCTACATTATGACATCTTATAGGGTAGTGGCTATGGCTCAATTACCTCCAACTTGCCACGTGCGTGGGCTCTAGTATTCGAATACCCTAATGGTGGCCGGTGGAATTGTGGGCGGTGGTCCCTCCCAGGCTTGGCTTCTTCAAGGGATTTGGTCCAACACAAGTTTCAACTTCGGCAATATAATATATTTTACACTTTACACTATTCAAGTTGCTATGATCGTTGCATCACAATCTATGGCGCTTGAATAGTCTATGAATTTGCGTGGAACTTAAATCGTGTTCGAATAATTCATGTGGACTCGGCATACGACCCAACATGAGCTACCTATGGCTCGATGACTCGTTGGAATTTGCCAAGTCCAAGTTCAAGCCCACGTGCACATCGATACACTCTAAACTTCGTAATATCAACCTCCTTAATGTCACTTCTTCTTTGATATCTTAAAACCCTAGGGAGCGGATGTTCTGAATAGAAATTTCACTCCTTGTTATCACATTTCCACTCCCATATATATCACGGGTTTTGACATTAAAATAAACCACCAAAGAATTCAAACCAAAACTCTACACGCATCATGTAGTCATCGTTGTATTTATTATCATTATTGTGATGTTGACTTTGTGTCATTCCATAATGTCACATGTTTTCACTAATGTCACGTTCCACTAATTCATTTTTTATCATTAATCCATGTTAACACTACAAATCTCCTTGATATCACGTGCACTTTGGTTGCCACAAGCGTGGTCTTATGGAGGTTAGGTGTGTTTGGATTACACGACCATTTGTGGATGAAATCACAATGACTTGTCATCCATTCATTTCCTCAAAGCAAGATGACTCCGCATGATAACCCAACCTCTTTATGATAGAATTTCGCAAACCACGCCTTTGTTAATGCCACACCATTGCGCATAATCGTCTATTAGTGTGAGCGGACAATTTACATGGAACTAATCAATGTGGGCCACACAATTGCGTAAACGAGGTGGATATAATGTAGACTAAAGACCCGGATCTTCTCCTATTCTTCTTGAAGATTTTCCACCAACACCTTGAATACAAAAGTAGGATAAAATAAAACAATCATTCAAAGCAATCTTCTAGAATAACAAATTAGGTGAGTCATACAATTTTTAAACTACACGGTTTGTGGTATATGGTGTCACCTATACTATTTGCGAAGGGCCTAAACTAGATGCCTAGAATTCTCAAAGTGTCGCACCCGCTAATTGCCTATGTTATTCCATTCATAGACATATTAAGTAAATTCTTTAAGTAAAACAACATCTACATTATGACATGTAGAGCAGCACATTGGGATATGTTAGAAGTTTAGATGCTAGTCTTGCGTTTTAGTATGCAAGGGACATATATTTTTGAGCGTACTAATGGCAAGTGTCATTTGTGTACACTTTTGTCAACTTATAGACCATTATGGAAATAAACATCCACCTCATAACACTATTGAACATGCCCTTAACAAGATATTAGTAAGCAGACACTTGAACACCAAGTGTCATAAGACGACACTTATGGTGAAGTTGTTAATTATCAATGTAACTTGGCATATGCCTCAAAATATGACAAGTGACATTATTGCGCATGTGACACTAAATACCTGAAATTGTGTAGAGCTCTAACATGCATTAAAACATAACTTCGTCGACATTCATTCTCATTACAAGAGTTTGTGTGGGTTCAATACTAATATGTACAATCAAGTTGCCCTGCTCTCATTTATTGATAGTCCACATTACTTTGAGTATCATGAAAACATAGGGCACAACTTCTTCTTCTTCTTCTTCTTTTTTGTCTGCTCCGAACCTGAGCGTGTTAGGTTTAACATAATTACTCGGAACAGATGAGCCCCCCCAAAAGTACAATGTTATATTTAGACGTGTATTTAAATTTCCATAATTAATAGATCGCAGGGAACTTTTGTAGAAAGAATTGGTTAATAGCAGGAATCTAACCTGCGACCATAAGGTTAAAAGCCTGATGCTCTACCTAGTAGCTATACACCCAGAGCATTATCATAGTAAAAAAAGTACATGGATTTTTTTATTTTTTTTTTTAAAAACCATGGTTGCAACATGGATGAGTAAAACAATGCTTACAGTAGGTTTTTGTGATCTGATTTTGACCCACTGTATGCACTTATTATAAGGGGATTGTTTAAGTTGCCAAGTCCAAGTGGGACACGGAATGTTGGGCATTGGTCCCTCCCGGCCTCGGCTTTCTCCAGGATTCCGCCCGACTGAGCTTTAACTTACATGCCGACAGAAGCGTCGACTGATTGAGCGGCGGTTTACACCATAGCTTGAGAGAAGCGAAGTTTGCTAGAAAATGTGTGCGGAAAGTCTAGATAAGATATGTCATATGCCTCAATATATACATATTTGCCTGTTTTTTGATAAATGTTTTTACAGACCGCCTGAACTTATTTTCCTAAATCGAATTAGTTATCAGGCAATTTTTGCTCATCCTGCTATCAACCTACGATAGTGAAAATTGAACTCATGAGTAAGACTTTATAGCATTACGTAACTCTGAATTATAGTATCATGCACTAATTGGGATAATCAATGTAGTTCTAAACACCACGTTTGCTGAATTACAATGTCTAGAACATGGCTCGGGGAGAACCGGCGGTTAGTTACAAATGATGAATCGGTTGAGGTTGAGAAATAACCGGTTGAAGTTGGAGACTTCAGGAGAAATACCAATCCTTTTAGAAGAATCTAAAAAGAATATACCTCCTCAAATGAATGAAAGCAAAACCGGAAGATGTCAACATGTAACCGGTTGGATTTAGAATCACTCGGAGCTTGACTGACTATGCCCAAAAACTTCCCGGGCACTGCTCTGGAATTAAAAGGATCACCACATAAATGGATAGAAATATTTTTGTTTTGAGTTCCAAAGTAGCCGGGCCTCTGCCTTCAAGTTCCTTGCCAGTTTGACCACCAGTAAGAGAGAGAGATTTCTGAGAAAAAGGAAACACCGAGCTCTACCCTTGCAGTGTCCAGGGGGATTTTAGGGACATAATTGTTTAAGATCCTCACATATCCAAGTCCAAATGGACCAGTTACACGTTGACATCTTTCAGTTTTCCTTCATTTAATTAAGGTATATATTTTTTTTATAGACTCCTTTTGAATGATTCTTCATGTAGCTGAAGTCTTGAACTTCAACTGGTTATTTCTCAAACTCACCTGGTTCATCTGGAACTGTAATAAATTATTCAATCAGCAGGTTACCATTCAAAGTTACATGTTGCTATAACTTTCTACCACATTATTGTGTTCAACCAACTAAATTACATCATATTCTTTGGTGTGCATACTAAACACTTATGTAATTTGGCTAAGAAATGAGATTATATTGTCATTCAAATGTTATAGCAATATGCGTAACTTCAAATGAGAACCCACACTAATTAGACCAAGAGAAACGAAGCAGTCATTTTTCCCTGTTCATTGCAACCCTCTTAATGGCATCGATCCGGGATAAGATTGGGGACATCCAAAGGCTTGATGGAGGCTGCCGATGTGTGAGAAACTTTGCGAGTTCTTTACGAGCATGAAAGCAAGGCTACAAAGATCTCATTGAAGGAGACATCTTTATGATATAATATTATTTTCTGTACACTTTCTTGACCGTTGCACTTTCCTTGGTTCTACTCATTGCCGGTTTACACCATGGGACCATGAAGTTGGACCATGGAAGATGGTCTTTTTCCATCGTCCGACTTGACGGTCCAACTTCCATGGTCCCATTTCTTAAAAAACCAATTTACAAAGCCTTTGGGTTCTTCACTAGGTGTAAGTTGAATGTGGAAGAGAGGAGTGATCCATGCATCAAGAAGTGAATGTGCTCGTTTATTTAATATATGCTCAAAAAGGATAATTTTGAAAGGAAAATAAAATAAAATTGAAGTTTGATCACTCTCTTGTCTTCTCTTGTCTTCATCTTCTCTTCCCAAAAAAAAAATCATTAAAATTTTACTATAACAACATTTATTTGCCATGGGCCCTTGCCATTTTCTACTAGAGAGCCTCTTTTGCAAAATTGTTGGACCATGATAATGGATAATGTAGGTCTTCAAATATGTCTTTTGGGGACCTCAAACTCCATGGTCACTCTAAATTTTTTTCCTTGGTGTAAACCGAAGTGGTCCCGGGACAAGTTCAACATCCAATCACCGATTAGACTGGGCCTTAGGACAACTTCATGGTCCATGATGGAAACATCCCCTTAAGGATCTTTGCCAAAATCCTAAAATACATTGAAATATTAAAAACATTCTGAACTTGGAGCCCATTCTCTAACAAAAACCTTAAGATCACAACTTGCATCATATTGTCTATACGAAAGAGATGTCGTGGACGTCGACAATTGCCTAAGAGGAAGTCATGCTTGACAACACTCCGCACCACCCCTAAACCCTAAACCCTAAGGTGCAGTCAGAATTGGGAGAATCACAACTTACTACCCGTTGCCCAAGAAACAAAATGCATGAGATCCAAAGACGCGAATGAAACCGTGACACACAAGTTCCATGTTTAGTTCCATGTGTTCTTATTGCATTTTTAGGAAGATCAATGATGAGAATAAGGGGGAACGACCCAAGGGAAAGAAGCATGCATATTTCCCTCTCACAATTCATCAATTAGAAGATCCGGATTTCACATGATGGTAATTTCACACTAGGTTTCATTCTACATTTTTTTTTGCACGAGCAGAATGCATTTTAGCGTTCAAGTCCAACCCCCCAATTTGACAACATCAATCATATGTTACTTGTTTTGTAGGGAGATCGTGACTCGACAACCTCAACTATACGAGTAGAATTGCTTTGATTATAAAAGATATTATAAAGTATGAACTAGAGACCTGTCTCTGCAGTTGCACACTGTCGAATCTTCCCACTCTACCCAATTCGGCGTGGGCCCTTGTTGCGCTCCTGGCTCGGCAACTGGTTGAAGCCCCCAGTGCAACTCTGTTCTTCCCCTTCCGCTTAACTCAGAAGCCCCCCCCACCTATTTTTGCACCCCCACTACCTAACCTCTACCGCTGCTCTCCTTCGGCGAGCAGCATTGCAGCGGCTACCTCCCAATGCTCGACTAACTCCCCGCTTCCCAATCGCAACCATTCACCCAAGCAGCTGCCCAGCCAGGCTTCGCCGTAGCCTGCTGCCCTCACTCTAACACCGAGAAAGAGAGAGCCCTGTTTTTTCACGGTATCCACTTCAACCGCCACCCCTGTCCCGAGCTCTGGATTTCGCTAGGGCCAACAGTGTCCTACCTTAAACGCACAGCAGTGAACCCCATTTCAACACACTAAGGCTTGGCCTCACTTAGCCTTAACCTCACACATTTAACTACCCACAATTAACTCCTAACTTAATTCTTCTAAACTTCAAGTGCTAAGCAACCCACTACTAAGCCTCTAAATCAATTCCAATTCAAACTAAAAAACATAACTCTTTTTATCTTTTAGAATATTTAGTGTAGCAACTAAATCTAAGTTTTAATGTTTTATGAGGTCAAGAACACATGTGGGCACCAATTTGGGCTCACACCTATGTTGTGAATATGGGTTGGGAGATAATCTTTCCGTTGATAACATACAATTTCAAAACTTGAAAATAAGTTGTGACTTTTTTTTTTGTTAAACGTTGTGATATCAATTTTCAAACTTGTGAAAATCCCCTCCAAGATCACACACTTGTACTACACGTATGTGAGATTGCTTATGGGTAAAATAAACATATACATTAACTCTACCTATACTACATTTTTTTGACACAAAGATGTACTATAGTGTATGAATTAGAAACTTTATATTATGAAGGCATACAAAGAGAAAGTTCTAGGGAATTAATTTTAAATCCCATTCGTGAGGCTGGAATATGGATCTTTATCCTTGGTCTCCACCAAATCATTTTACAAACATATTCCTTCATAAAACAATACAAATTCCAAAATGTATCAAAATTACTTGGCCTTTGATACGATTGGCTAACATTTTGAGCTACATAATTGAGTGAGAAAAACACAAAAATATTCATGTCACCGACATTGTTCTTTTCCCAAAATAATCAATTTTATAACCAAAAAAATAAAAATTTAATTCACTTCAAAGTCCATATCTTAGAGTCATTGATATAAAAATTTCAATTCATTTTCTTTAGACGATGCAAAGAATTATTATGTCAAAGCGCAAAGAAAAAAAAGTTAAAAAAGAGAAAAGTTTTCCTTGAGAGATACATGTTTGAAAAATACTCGCCATCACTTTTTGGCTTCTTGGGCATTTAGGGGTTAAGTAATTGGAAATGGGTCTGTCTTCTCGACCAAAGCCAAGACTCAAGAAAGCGAAGAGAAACCGAACGTTGTTTTCGCGGGCTCAGTGCAGACCAGGCAAGGGTTTTGCCAGGGTTTTGCACTCGTCGTCGTCATCGTCGTCTTCTCCTTTCCCCTTGCTTATGTTTCTCCATATTCTTCTATTTCGCTTTCTTGTTGTTGAGCAAAGACGCATACGAAGTGAGGAGGAAAGCGGCTGCGGTGGCTCCGGTGCAATTTTTTTTCTTGCCATTCGAGCTATGGTGTGCCCCCCTGCAACAGTGATGGTTAGGGTTTTACGGCAATCTGTTTGGGGAAGCATTTCAGGAGGAAACTCGAGGTAGGGAACAATGTTCTTGTACAGTTCAACGTTGATTCTTCATCTAGATCTTGATCATCCATGACAATATTCTATCACCAAAATGCATGGATGCAAAATATATGCAAAAATGAACTAAAAGTAAGTTGGGATAAGAGTATTTGTAAGATGTTACTTATTCATAGGAAGTGTCATTAGAAAGCTACCATAGTGACATAAAATACTATATGACACTAAATACAAATCGTATCCAGTGTAGTGAAGTAAGTATTGCACTCCAGAACTGGAGCATTCATGTATAAGCACTTAATTTCATCCATGTATGCACAGCGATCTATGGATGCATCAATGGTGAACTTCGAGTCTCAGAACTTTATTTCTTATCTTGTATTGTGGTGTTTTTAAGACTCCAAGAATTGATTCTTTCTGTTTTGACACCTTTGCGATGTTGCACGAGTGATCATGATGTGAGAAGTCTAAAGTAGACACACCGAGTTTTATATGCTTTCCTCTCCGCACCTACTTCTAGTAAGATTTGGGACACACAATTGCTTGGTGTGAGATCATTGGCAAGTCCAAATCGTGCCCGTAGCCATTTGCCTCTTGATTTTGGGAGCTTATATGCATATCTTATTCATTATGAACATGAATGTTTCCATGCTCATTAAGTGGTTGTATAGTGGTGCCCCCAAACGTGTTGATCATTGAATCTTGAAGGTTTAGCATGTTTTTGAGCACGTAAGACATTTTTTTTAAGCATATGTCTTTCTTGGTGTCAGTTTTTGGATCCATATCTAACTACACATCTCTCAAATATAGGTGCCCAATTGTTGTTTTCAGTCTAGGCATGTGTCTATCTTGATATGAATTCATCATATGTTGAAGTTGACGATGATATCATCTAAGTCTGAGCGGGACGTTCCATATTATGGCCTACTATAATATGACATACCAAGATAATTTTGATCCATGTAACTTGTTTTGATGCACATTAATTTTCAAGCCCACAATATCATATGTTCAAAACAAGGAACATGGATTTTTTTTGACAACGTGAATTATTGTGGGTTCAAAAATATAACATCACTATTATACCAAAATTGCTACTCATGGAGAGAAAGTTGTCTGATGGATTCTTCACAACATCATGTTCTATCTCCTTATCTAAATTGAAATGTGCCATGAGTTACACTTTAATTCATCTATTAAAAAAACAAAAGGAAGTGACGGGAAGTGACAGACCTAGACGTGAAATTCATGCCTAAGGCTCTACAATGATATGAGATGTAGTTGGGCAAATCATTACTTACTATGTGGAAAACCGTACAATATGGAATGTATGTGTAGTGGTCTATTCATTATTTGAAGTATCATACAACAAATGCAACATTGAATAGATCACTTACTTCCACAAGAAATATGTACTTTCTACTAGACTCCAACAATCAACCAATGTAGGGGCCTTGTAGTTTTCCAATGGCGATGAGAAGATTGTCCACAATGATTTTATCTACACTGCAAAATTCTTATTTCAAAATTCTACAATGTCCAAGTGCTCGATTGACTAATTATGTTGCATGTTGGCTTTGTGTGTTCGAAAACAATTGTCCATAACAATTGTAGTGTACCAATTTTTGAAAATATGAACTTACAAATTAAATTTGAGATTTAGTGCAATATGATGTCAAATCATTGATTGACATGTGTTTATAGAGCATCGGGTTAACCGCATTTATAGGGGTGGTAAACACACACACACACACACACACACACAACAATGTGAGCACATAAACCTTGGGGAGGTCAAGAAAATTGGGTAATATGGGACTCTATATTTTGATCAGTACTATCAAATATGTGTACATTTATACTTTCTCCTTGACATAAGACAATGTGTAAAATAAAGTTCCAAACTCATGAATATATAAAACATGATTTTTGAAATTGAGGAGGCGTGTTTAAATTGTGTATTTAGACGTATATTGAGACTCTACATAAATTGTGTATTTAGCCATATACATTTTTTAGGGGTTAACCCTATCGAGGGCGCCTTCAACCCTCAGCCTTAGACGGAGTAACCCGCTGCTGACCGGTTTGCACAGACACTACGCCTATCCAAATTAGATTGTTTATACACTTTCAATCTTGAAGGCGGTTTGATGCACAGTGTTCCTAATATTTAAACTGATGTTTTCTCTCAGTGAATCTCTAAGGAGAAGGTGCCCTAAGTTTGTTTATAGTTTCAAGCATACTCTCTCACTAAATGGATATCATGAGAATTTCCTAGTTTCTCCAACATCCATTAAGAACTTGATACTATGTTATTTTGTAATAATATCCTTGGCTTCTTATGAATTCCATACCATCATTATGGAATCCAACTTTTAATGCCCAACAACTTTGCACATGTATGTAACGTGGTTAGCGTAACAAGTCCTCTAATCAAATCCAATTAAATTCGACTAGAAGAATTTCGGGTATAAGAGATATTCCGTACCTTGCGGATCCATTCCTAGGAATTCTATAAGGATTTAGAGTAATTGCCTCCTTCATTACAAAGGGGATGTCTCAAAGAATATGCACGTGGTCGAAGCTTTCATTTGGAATCTAGTGTTCCCCTTCCATGCCCTTAATTACCTTAGCCTGGCTTTGGCATTGTGTGATGAATAAAGGATCTAGTGACGTCAAGTGTGACTTGCCCGCTCGCCGGCATGCCCGAAACATCCCTTCCTACCTTGCGAGGCCACGGTTACTGTGATGATTTCATTTCCTCATTCGGCCGGCTTGAGTCCATGGTTAGGGAATTTACCCGAATGTACCGTTGAGTAATTATGCAAGCTTTTACCTTCCATCAAGGTATCTCCCATCACTCATACCGAGGTGCCATCCTATAATTTACCTTGATATTTTCATGCTCCAAATTCTCTTTTCCCAAGTCCTTTAAGATTCCAACTTCATTGCGTTCTTCAAGTCACTTAGTTATGAGGGTCTTCAAAATGTTGATTCCCTTTTCGAAGTCGTCGACCTTCCCGTATTGCTTGGAATGTTTAATCTCTTCCGTAATGTATTAATACTTCGTGGAATCACTCCGTGTGCACCACGGGTGCCTACCTTAAAGTTGAGTTTATCAATGCACCGCGGGTGCCTATGGAGAAACTCTAATGCACTGCGGGTGCCTGTAAGCCGAAATAGAATTGCTAATGCACCACGGGTGCCTATAAGCCAAATAGAATTTGCTAATGCACCACGGGTGCCTATAAGAGCTTTGGTAGGCTAGGAGGCTCGACACTCATGTACAGTCTTCGTGTTAGAATGAAGTGTATTAGGGCCCCTTACCTTGGCCTCTTAAATAGTCTTTCACATCTATGTTTTGGTAAAATTTGATGAATGTCATCTGCGGCTAAATTTAGGACTGTATCTATTAATAATATGTATTTAGAGCCTTAAGTCTATTTCTCTAGATCTACCATCCCTAAGATGTCTCTACCAACTACATAACTTTTAGTATCTGGTGGTTACATTTTCATTGCGAGTGCATCCATCCATTTCTATTGTCCACATGTCCTATAAATACAGGTGGATGCCTCCTCGTCTCCTTCACTCAACCCTATTCCCACTGGCCTTGGGGCCATTCTTGAGTCGGGAGGCGTTCCCCTCCCGGCTGTGCTCACGTTCCCGCGCTTGCACTCGTTCCCACCGGCCGCTCTCGTTCACACCGCCACCGGCCCGGTGGCTTCCTCCTCCTCGCACCCGCTTGGGCTTCTTGCCCTCCGGCCTTCCCTTTGGCTTTGTGTGTTCGAAAACAATTGTCCATAACAATTGTAGTGTACCAATTTTTGAAAATATGAACTTACAAATTAAATTTGAGATTTAGTGCAATATGATGTCAAATCATTGATTGACATGTGTTTATAGAGCATCGGGTTAACCGCATTTATAGGGGTGGTAAACACACACACACACACACACACACAACAATGTGAGCACATAAACCTTGGGGAGGTCAAGAAAATTGGGTAATATGGGACTCTGTATTTTGATCACTACTATCAAATATGTGTACATTTATACTTTCTCCTTGACATAGACAATGTGTAAAATAAAGTTCCAAACTCATGAATATATAAAACATGATTTTTGAAATTGAGGAGGCGTGTTTAAATTGTGTATTTAGACGTATATTGAGACTCTACATAAATTGTGTATTTAGCCATATATGTTTTTTAGGGGTTAACCCATTCGTACATGACAGGGTGGAGGAGGGGAATGAAGGAAACAAGGGGTAGTGACAAAGCTTCGATTGGCGATGCCGAGTAGTCGTGTACATTAAGTGTGCTCATTATTGATTAGGTGCAGCCATGTTTCAATGTCTACTTCTATTCCAAACAACCACGATCAATGGACATTGTTTTGTGTATGCAATTGCATCTTTTCCTATAACATGCATTTATGTGTCTTCCTTGCCCAATGTCCTTGATCCGATAATTGGAATGTGTTCGCATTTGTTTTGAAATTGTAATCCAACAAACATGGTCATATGCAATGCTAGGCCTTCATTTCATGCTTGTGGTATTGATTTCCAAAGTGGATTTAGGCATTAATTTTGCCCGATTGCACTTTGTTTGAACTCCTTGTTCATATGATGCTATAGAAATTTGATCATTTTTATGCTAAATTACCACGGTCATAGGACACTACATTGATTATCCCAATTAGGTAGTGTGGTACTAATTCCCTAAACACACACTATTTTGCCAAGTCTCAAAATTAGTGAGAACACTATATTCGTTAAATTGAGACTTTCTGCAGTCTCAAATTAATATATGGATCAACGAACATGATGATGCCGAAACTATATTTTCAACAATCTCAAATATATTATATGTTTTAATATCCCAAATCTATGATGTGTGGACATAAGCACATATGGTAGAGCACTCAACACCAACATCATCAACAAAAACACATTGGGTAGAGCACTCCAAACAAGTTTCACCCAAAAAAGCATATAAAATGATTTCTATTATTAGCATTATCAATAAAATATAGACATTGCAACATACAAAATGCATGTAATAAATGCATATTTCTTCAATTGACAATTTAGTCCCAAACTTAATAATAAGATGAAATTCACATTTGTTTTGAAATATAGTAAATGGATATTCATCCACCCCCAAACAATATAGCATTCGTAAGTTCAACCCAAACTTTGCCCCAATTTTAGGGAACACACATATGAGTAATATATTTTGCTACAATTACATATTAAACTATAATAACACTAACACAATCCTACCAACTTCTCATTCAACATGGGTTGCTTCTTGTGCAATCCGAGCAAGGTTGTCTTTTGCAAAACTTATGTACTTTTGAGGGATGGACACTGATCCACTATGATTTTTCCGTGGTTTCCATGCTATGAATATGGAATCTGTATCTACCCAAGATAGACCGTGCTCAGAATCCACCTTCCACCGAAAGTTTTGGTTTGTATCCCAGCCTGTATAATACCGAATCACATCTTCATTCCGTGCTGTCGGTCGGTAGTACTCCACTTGTATTTGTCGAAAATGAGGGTTGGAAGTTGTAAAATTTGGTTTAGACAAAGCTCTTGCCACCCACACTGGCTTCGCATATGTCTCATCTCCAGGACGCAAAATGAACATATAACCTTCATGACAATCCACTGCAATGCGGAAAGATGGTGGGGGACCTTGACTAGCAGGCCCAATGTAATGGTCGTCCATTATAGGACACTACATTGATTATCCCAATTAGTACATGTGGTACTAATTCCCAAAACACACACTATTTTGCCAAGTCTCAAAATTAGTGAGGGCTAAACTTCTTACTGAATGATATTAAATTCATGACTCCTTGCTCACTTATCAAACACTTCAAGAAGATTAGTGCGTGCTCTACAGTATTTGTAGAGTGATAAAAATAGATTATTTGCAAGAGTGAATAGTGTCAAGATGAAAAACACCGGCGCTTCCAATGAATAATGACAGGATCAATAGTGCTTCCTACATCTTTTGGTGGCATTAATTTCCTAGCATAAGTATATTTAGTAGCATATTCACTAATCTCTCACACTTACTATTAGCCCTCCTCGACTAATTGGGATGCTCAATGTACTACATGTATTTCCAAATATTTTGACTACCTCGTTGCTCACAAGTTATTGGATGCCACTCAAATGATAGCATTCCTTGTCACAATTAATTCCCCATTTGTTCACCTCCTTGCTACAAGTTTGATAAACTCTCATTATAAAAAATTGTAGACATGGGACCCCTCCTTATCCACACCACACCCAATTTTCACATTTTTTAAGGTGTGTAAACAAACCTTTGGGACTTATTTCTTTGGATGATATTACAAAACATTAGTGGTTTGATGTGACGTCAATGTGAAATAACTTGTCATGTATGTGACCTGTCAGCCATAAACCCCCACCCTTCATCGTCGTAGTTTAGGTGGAAGCATATGGCTCACATGTACTTGCTCACTTCCTCGGCCTTGGAATTCTCCTCCCAATACTCCAAGACATAAATGGTAAACACACAACTTTTATTCAAAAAGCACAGGGTCCTGAGTATTTAGAAATATTCCCTTCCCTTGTTGTCATTGTCACACAACCACCCAATGACCATGAGCTACTACACTAACTTAAACAATTCCCTAATAATCCTAGAGCATCCCTAACTCTCAAGAGTAACTTGCCTAAGCTCCCCATTAATCTAAACAATCATTTACCCCACTACATAACCAATCCACTAATTAACCTTCCAGCTTCTACTATAACTAGGCCCTAACTAATTGGTGATCCAACATCCGAGCTTGTCCTGGCTCTTCTCAACCATCAACCTAGGTCCCCGTCTCCCATGTGTCTCTGAATCAATGCCTCCAAAATTGATGGTTGCGCTCACACACATAAACCCAACCCACACCTTCTACTTCATAGCATCTGAACCCAACCACAGATTCGTCAACTCCCTGCTCTAGAATCTTTCACTCGGCCCTCAATCCCCTAGCCTCCTTCCTCCTGTCGCTGTTCCCGTGGGCAGCTACATCGATCCCTCCTTGACACACAGCTCAAATTGCTCCTCGGAGCAGGGCTTCCGCGTGCTCCCCGCTCCCCTCTCCTCTGTTTTTTTGTGTGTCGAACAATGCAAGCTCTCTCTCGAGCTTCCCGGGGGACCCCTCCCTGGATCCAGAAATCCAGGGCCTAATCCACATTTGGAGGCCGCCCCCCATTCTTAAACGAAAAATTCCCCTACCCTAAACAACCAATTAATATTGGCCTAAACCGCCTTCAACCTACTATCACGCACTTTTAATCTAAAACCACTTCACTCTTTTTTAGTTTTTAAAGCTTGCAATTGACTTGCGTCTTCAGATAATGCAACAAAGTTAATTCAAGAGCAGAACACACTAACCTTCACTAAATCTACCCAATTGTCTCTTTTAACTACTCACCCAACCCACACTCTGAACTTTAATATTTTTAACAGTTAAGAAGACATGTGGGCACAATATTGGGCTCACATGACCCCATATAGGACATAAACAATAATGGTACAATTTGAGCTCATATAGAACATACACCAATAAAAAAATCCAATACCAACTAGAGCCACTCAAAGATTGATTCGATAACACAAATTCAATGTTTCAAAATATGATTCAATTCAAAAAGAAAAATATTGTCAAGGAACCTATTCATGTTCTCTATATATTTGCCCAAAATAAGATCAAATCTTGGAAGACTATCATTATTTAGAATATGCAATAACTCACTCTTCCTACATTGTGGGAGGTTTGTCCCCTTTGTTTATTTATATGTCTTTGATTCTTCCCTCCGCTTTGGGAGGGTGGCCCTCTTTCAATTGTCCTCCTAGTTGATTTCCTCACACCCTTGAGCTTTCCAACAATCAAATCTCACGGCCTTAGCTACATTCTTGTACCCCAATCTCAATCTTTATTCCAATTTCATGGGGGTGGAAAGTAAAATACCTTACACATTCCCTTTCTTTGCACTTTATGTACAATGTCCTATGCTTATCAACTCCACCAATCTCAAATCTAGCATTTGATTGAACAATTTTTGATGCAAAGATATATTGTCATCCATATGTGGCCTCATCACTCCAATGATTGTAGCCAATGCGGTTAGCTTGAAAAAGTGAAAAACAAATCACTACTATTGTCCACATCATCAAGTTCACATACGGTAATCTCCATTCATTTGCTTCACCTTTTAAGACATTAATTGTTGTGCTTGTGAATATCGAGTTTGTCCAACATGCCTTTGCAGATGCATGTTTTTTATCATGTTCTTTTCATAAGCCTTTGTTAACCTCATTTGGAATTATCTCAACCTTGCACAACTTCACACATCTTGAAGACACCTCCTGTAATTTGCAATATCAAACTATAACTAGAAATGCCCAAAACGACAATGCATTCAAAGTCTTTGTAACCTCTAAGAACTCATATCCAACCTAACCACTGAGGTCAAGTTGCCCAATGTCTCCGGTAACTCCTCCAAGTCCCGGCAACCACTCAAATCCATCGTAACCAACGAAGTCAAGCTGCCCAATGTCTCAGGTATTTCCTTCAAGTTCTTGCAATCACTCAAATCCAACGTAACCAACGAAGTCAAGTTGCCCAATGTCTCCGGTAATTCCTTCAAGTTCTCGCAACAACTCAAATCCAACGTAACCAACGAAGTCAAGTTGCCCAATGTCTCCAGTAATTCCTCCAAGTCCCAACAATTCCTCAAATCCAACGTAACCAACGAAGTCAAGTTGCCCAATGTCTCCGGTAATTCCTTCAACTTCGAGCAATGCCTCAAATCCAACGTAACCAACGAAGTCAAGTTGCCCAATGTCTCCGGTAACTCCTCCAAGTCCCGGCAACCACTCAAATCCAACGTAACCAACGAAGTCAAGCTGCCCAATGTCTCAGGTAATTCCTTCAAGCTCTCACACTGCATCAATTTCAATGTAACCAACGAACTCAAGTTGTCCAATGTCTCTGGTAATTGCTTCAACTTCCGGCAACACCACAAGTTCAATGTAACCAACGAAGTCAAGTTGCCCAATGTCTCCGGTAATTCCTTCAAGTTCGAGCAATGCCTCAAATCCAACGTAACCAACGAAGTCAAGTTGCCTAATGTCTCCGGTAATTCCTTCAAGTTCGAGCAATGACTCAAGTCCAATGTAAGCAACGAAGTCAAGTTGCCCAATGTCTCCGGTAATTCCTTCAAGTTCCCGCAATCACTCAAATCCAACATAACCAACGTAGTCAAGTTGCCCAATGTCTCCGGTAATTCCTTCAACTTCCAGCAATAACTCAAATCCAACGTAACCAACGAAGTCAAGTTGCCCAATGTCTCTGGTATGCATTCCAATTGCCAAAATCCTCTCAAGCTAAGGTATTCTAACATCTTAAGTGTACCAATTTCAAATGGAAGGTGCTGCAAATGCACAAACCTTTTCATCTCCAACACACGCAACTGTTTGAATGGAATGAAAAATGATGGTTCCAGCTCTTCAATTTTTTCAGTGCTATTTTCTCCAAAGCTCAAGTTTATATGCATCCACCTCAATTTCCTCGCATTCTCCATTGTTTTGTAAAAAAAATCAACATCCTTACAATTTTTGATATGCAAAAGCCTAATGTTCTCCAAATCCATGTTTGTAACCATCTTGTAATTGCAATTAGATCCATCTATATGAACGCCTTCCACATTTTGTATCATCTGCATCAATTACAACACAAAACATCATTCATGTCATTCCATTAAGTGCATCGATATTGTCATTCTATGAATAGATTAGGAACACTCAAATCAAATACATTTACTTCCCTTATATTCTTCCCTATAACATATCCTATAAATGCAAACTCAATTCAATTAAAATTGGACGCTTTATGATTACGAAACTAGACAAAGATGATGAATATTCATTTACCATGCACGGGTCAGATTTAGTGGGCTCAAACTCATTCAAATTCCAAATTCTTTGCCCTCCAATGTGCTCTTTGCATGCTATCATACGTCCCATGTCACGTAAATGATCATGCATTGTCAACATCCCATCCGAATCGATTCGCACAAGACTTCGGTCCATGAGATTCAAAAGTGCAAGATCTGTGTTACCATCCTCACAATTCCATATTCTCAACGCCTTCTCTTCTTGCATCCCCATCTCCAAAACATCGCGACAAAAAAAACAAGCAATGTCCAAAAACATGTTCTTCTCCTCTTCATCTAAATTATCGTAGCTTATCCTCAACGTTCTCCATATCCTTTCGTTGTCCCAACTACCACCAAGGCATTGTGCCCTTTGTAATCTTCGCAATGCTTGTTGCCATACCCTAAGCCTTTCAACTCCACACAAATAACTTCCCAATACTTCCAAGCTCAAAGGTAGTCCACCACATGCTTCGATGACTTTGTTGACAACTTCTTCAAATTGCACCCCTTGAGGTCGTTGTTGCAAAAATGCATGCTTGTAGAATAGCTCCTTTGCTTGGCCTTCGTCCAATAACTCCATGTCCACCTTGGCGGAGTTTGAAATACAAGTTGTTTTTAAGTCTTGCCAATTTCGACTTGTGACAATGATCTTGCTACCGTTACCAAACACCCACGTAGATGAAACTAGCCCATGGAGTTGTTCTTGAGAGGCAACATCATCAAAGACAACAAAGACCTTTTTGTTCTCAAATATGTTTTGTAAGCACTTGAACCCCTCTTCTGTGCTCGATATGGACTTCTCGTGCTTGAGATCCTTCAACAATTGTTTTTGTATATCCAAAACATTTTTGGAGTCTCTCATATTTGCCACAAAGCTTGTTGCTTCAAAGCCTTGATGCACACGATGAAGAATGGCCTTTGTCAAAGTGGTTTTTCCACTTCCACCCATGCCGACGATGCCTAGAATTTGATTGGATTCTAGTTGAAGTAACACGTTTGAGATTTTTTTATCGATATTGACAAAATGAATCGGGAGTGACGGTAATGAGTGTGTGGACCGCACTTGTGATGGAAGTATTCGGTTCGCCCATGAAAACGGTGTGGAAAGTTGAAACCTCTATAGATATAAAATTTGATATTAGATATTGGTTTAAAACATAAGTTACAATAAACGCAAAAGAATATGATTTCTATGAATGATATCAAAGTACCTCGATTTCCTCATTTAGAAGAATACACTACTTTTAATAAGATTATAGTTTTGCATTTGGATCCAATATTTGACGAGAATGGATACAACAAGATAAATTGATTATATTTTGAACCCATTAAAAAGTTAATTTAAACTTAATATCTAAACCAATCCATGTATAGTTAGGATTAATACCTTGGGATGAATTTGATTTGTATGTTGGCCCTCATTAGCTTCTCTCCCCTCCAAATTTGATTTCTTCCAAAAGCGTTTGAACATGTACATGACATTGCGAGGTAAATTTGAATTTTTGTGAGACACAGTTGTTTGTTGTTCCACCTCTTGCTTTCTAAGTGCAACATTTCCCCTTAAAATGGAGCTCCTCAAATCTTCCAATGTTGCGCAAATCTCTTTGAATCTAGGTCTCTTTGTTCGGTCTAATGACCAACATTCCTTGATCAAGGAGACCAAAGCCTCGGGACAATCATCAGGCACCCATGGCCTCTCACCTGACCTTAGCCTTGTAGGAAGATCATCACCATTGCCTTCAAATGGTTGTTTTCCTGAGAGTATTGTTGCACACATCACACCAAAACTATATACATCGGCTTCATGTGCATTCACTTTTTCCACTAAAGAGTACGTCATGTTCTCTTTCTTTTGTTTGTTGTTTTGGAATAGCTCCGGTGCTTTGTACAACCTTGTCCCAATACCTTGGCTTAATTTCTCAGAAATGTTGCTATACGCATCCATTTTCGAAAGTCCAAAGTCGGCCAACTTCACATTCACATAGTTGTATATGTGCAATTTGTCAACCATGATTTTATGCACCAATACATTGGCAGGTTTTAAATCCATGTGCGCAATTTTCTTCTCGTGTAGATAGCTCATGCCCTTGGCAATTTGTAAGATAATGTCCATAGCTACTTGAATTGGGAAGGATGACCTTGTTCCGCCATTTGATACCTCTTTGATCAATTCGTCCAAGCTTGTGTCTAGAAGTTCCATAGCAATAAAACACTTGAGTTTCTTTGGTTTTCGGCCACAACATATGAACTTGACAACATTTGGATGATTGACACTTGCAAGTATGGCAACCTCTTTCTTAAAGAGTTTGTCCCCATCTTCCATGTCAGCTAAAACTTGCACCTTCTTTGCACATGGCAAACCAAACCAAGTTGTTTTCTCTACATTGCCATACGCACCTCCTCCGAGTGGGATCGAACCTCCCCAACCCAAACGTGCATCAACCTCCACATGGTGTCCACCATTTACATAGTTTCCTTCGTTGTCATATCTTTCCAACAAGTATGCCGCAATTGTTAACTCTTCGTTAAGGTCCTTGTTCTTAGAGGATGAATGCATGAATTCTATAGTTGTTTGTAATCGCCTCACCAATACACGATGATCTTCAACTCCCAATTCACTCATGGTGCTTAGCGGAAAACTCACATCATTCCTATATTGGTCCAGTTGTCCAACCCAATGGCCTTTGAAGTGTTCATAAATATCATCATAACAAGATTTGAGATCCATGAACAAGTCTCGGAAGGCCCCTTCATTGTGGATTTGGAGCAATGCTACACGCCACCATCTCTCACCATAGCATTCTTGTACCAACAACTTGGCCCTTTCAATAATTCGAAACAACTCTTTCAAGAGCAAGTCAAAGTTGTTAAGAAACTCATCGGAATTGGAGAGAATACTAGCTATGCTTTTGGTAGATTTTTCTAGCGTTTGTGCAAGACATATGCATTGACTTTGATTCAATGCAAACTTGGCACCACCCTCATGCACAAGTTGTTGTATGTGGTCGGTATTGAGTATACAAAGCCCCAAGATATTGGATTGATTAGCCATCATATCCTACATACAAAAACAAAAAACAAATAAAACAAATAAAATAAAAATTAGAGCCATGTGCCATCCATAAATTGAATGCCACGTCACACAAAGGAAAAAAACAATAACGTTTGGCATAATTTGTATATGCATTGCATGGCAAGACTTCTTTTATGCTTGATGGTCACTTGGTGTCATTGTGGTGTTGTTTACAAACAACTATTGATATGGAACACACCTTGTCTAAAGGTGAACCAACATACAAATGCAGTTGATGTCGATCAAATTGGACTTTTGTTCTGGCCATCTCCGTTGTGAGAGCAAACAACATATGTGTGGGTAGAATGGAAGAGTTTCTAAGAAATGACATACACAACTTGACTTGATACATTCATTTTATGCGTTCTAGTTCAATCATTGGGGCAATTCCAATTAGATATTATTAAATCCATCAAATTATTTTACACACCAAACAATATCAACAACATAAATAAACACACATTAAATTTATTATATTGTACACCAAACCATTATGTCAACTTGGATTTCAATATAATTCATCACATGCCACTTATTGACATATTTGGTTTGCAATATACATTACATAACATTGCATTGTCAAAATTTGATGTTTACAGCATTAAAATGAACCCAATATGAATAACATGCTTAATCCCTTACAAATTTAGGTGTTTTCTGTATTACAAATCAATTATAAGCTTCATTTGAAGTCTAGCATGAGACAAACACCAACTTATTGTGCACACCCCATATGCTCGGAGTACCATGAGGTGCGTATAACCTCTTCCTAAGTGGACATAATATAAAGTTCCTCACCCATCCAAATTATGACATCAAACCTTATGAGATCAAACGTTACAGGAAATTTGTTTAAGTCTACTTGTTATGTCTTGTAGACCTAAAACATATAAGAAAGCACATAAAGTTATGCGCGACATATAAATTAAAAGTATTGCTTTGTTCACCACAATTATAAAAGATAAAAAATCCCAAGTTCAAATTAATGAAGTCTAATTATACGTTTGTGGTATTTGAATAATTTCAAAACTCTAAAACATCCACATTAAATTGCTACGACCTCAATATGCTTATTGCTACTTGAAATGTTGTCAATTACAAGTTTGGAGGGACAAAGGATGAGAACAATTTAAGACAACAAGTGGTGAAATTTGAGTGGATTTTCAACAAGGATGCACAATCCGTTACTTCCATAACACATTCTTATTCCTAACCCATGGAGAATTATAGAGCACAAGCAAATTTGGGCATCAATCTTGTTATTAACAATGTTATTGACAACTAGAAAGAGCATAAAGGTCATATTCTTCTATTTTACCATTCGGAACAACTCTAGAAGAACTAACATCGATTGCACTTTTAATAATCAGGGTGTTCAACGAAGCATGTGAGGTCATCAACAACACAGTGGGAAGTTTCAAAACTTGCAATTGCAAGACACCACAACATTTTTTACGAATTTGTTGAGCATGTGAGACATGTGTATGGGGACGTGAATACCTGAGTCCAGGGGGCAGAACTTTCGGCTTCTTCTTGCATGGTGGTGTCTTTCAGACACCTCAGTGTGTTCTTCATTTCATTGTTAAATGCAGCGTCAGAGTTCCACAACTTGAAACATTCAGTTTTCCAAAGTGGTGTACTAATCCTTCATATCATCTCATCCACCTCCAACTGTAGTACATACAACCATCTTTTCCAATTTATTTTTAGTCCAACTTTCATTTTTGTCATTTCGGTGATCCGCACCAACCACATCTCGCTTTCTAGCATGCTTTAATATTGGCACATGCACTCTACTATACTTTGGCATAGTGGTCTTTTGTTCTCAGTTCAATTGAAAATTAGAACTTATTTTTAAACACACCACCCTATTTCAAGTTTCGTCCACAATGAACCAAAGTGCCATTACAATCCCGATTCTTAACAAAACCAATCTCCATTGGACATGGTTATAAACAAGTTCATGGGTGTTTCATTCACAATGATGGCATCAACTCTCCAAAGCCAAAAAGATGAAATGGATAAACAAAACTCATAACACAAACTCATACTCACCTCACCAAATTGTGTTGAACATTTTTTACTAGGAACAACAATCAAAATATATGATTTTTGAATAACCCAACTTTTGCACCGAATTTTTAGCTTCCCCCTGCAAGGCATCAACAACATGATCAATCATCCTTAATGTTGGAAGTCCGGGATGGAATACTCTCACAACTACTTTTATGGTTGAGATGCAATTCTCTTCCATCAATACTCCTTCAGTCCAATACAAAGATGAGTCTAACATTGGTTTACAAATATTATTCCCAACTTGATGTCAACCGATGCCCACGATTTTATGTAAATGATCTTCCCCAATATGCAATACCTTACAAGGAACAAGAGTAATTGTGGATGTATTTTATAGCATTGTGTTTGAATTTCCTTCACAACTACCTTGTCTATTTGAAACTTTGTCCATGTGAAAGACGTTGCAGAACAAAAAAGACCATCAGAATAGATTGCCATGGATGGCAATCAAATTCAACAGAAATATAGTCGACCTTCTTCATGACATGCATCTATGCAATCTAATGAACCACCGCTTCTATGTAATATAAAGTGATCGAGTTTGTATACAAAGAGATCCTACATTTCGAGACATGTGAGAGCTCTTCAATATAATTTCAGGCGTCTTCAATTGAAGATCATTATGTGAAGGCTAGGGACTAAGTAGAGATCTTTGCTTCAGTCCTGTCAAAAATTTACAGAAGTATGATATTAACCCATTCTCCGAATCGCTTCTTTGCATAAGGTATGCAGCCTGCTGTGGGGAGTTCCAACTCCACATACCATTTGAATTGTCGTCGGATCATATCCGAGATTGTCCCATCTTGCCAATATTGAAGATTTTCGTTTGAACAATTACCATATGCCAATCATGAAGATTGTCATTTCGAGTTTAGGATCGGAGTTGAGATGCAAAGAATAAGAGGAATTCAAGTCATGCTTCTGTTCTCTATAGCAAATGACAAAGGCTTTCTCAAATTCCGTTAACAAATCAACCTAGAATGGTGTTTGGATTTTGAGCACATAGTCCAAAACTCAGCATAACACATGTCCTTTTGATAATTGTTTCAAAACTTTAGCCTGGTTATGTACAACATAAACATAGATGTTTGATCTACATGAGCGACGACATAAGGCCACCATACTTGAGAGTCAGCCACCAACTCATGAAATTCACCCTTTTCTGAAATGGCGTGTTTGATTCACAAGGGACGGCACCCTGTGAGCTTTCCCTTGTTTTCGTTCACTAGAAAAGAAAGGAAGACTTGACAAAAGACTCCAATGGCACCCTATGCTCGGGGGGTGCACTATACTAAACATGTACGAGTATACGTAGGTGCACATGAGGGGTATTGATTTGGACCTTGCCGTATTACGTATACATATGATATACATGTTATAATTTATAGTTACCTACATATATGGAAGGCCTTTAAAAAGTATACAATAATTGTACTTGTATGGTATTGTTATTATACTACATATCATAAGTTTTCATATTGGATGAAATCGTTTGGAAATCGTTTGGTAATCGTTGGGTGGAGTATAGGGATCCAATCGACTTGATGGACCGTCCATCAAACGTGGAGATTGGTTTGTGTTGGTATCAAAAAGGGGCTAACAACAAGTGGACATATGATCTTACTGATCATTTGATGGTAGACTTAGACACAATAATTGCATTGGCTACAATGACATATATTGGTGAATCAAATGTTTATGAGTTACATCCGGGAGATGAAAAAGTTTTCATCGACTTTGCTGATGAAAGCTAGGATATTTTGTTATACATATTGTAGGGGTTGATTATTGTTCAAAAGTATATTTGTATACTTATGTTAATGACTATATATGAATGGATGTTTTTTTGTGTATACATATTGTCACTTGTATATTTATTGTTGCAATTGTATGTGTATTACTTCATTTCACAAAAAATAACTTGTATATAGGGGGTTTTTAGAGTATGCAGTGAACGCACGTGATTCTAGGTTTTAATGAAAGGTGCACCCCCCGAGACCCTATGGACAGCATCTCCTAACCTATACAAAGAACTGGGAGGATTTAAGTTACACTCATTATTGTTAATGAAGAACGAGCATGTATTTCTACTACTTAAGGATGGTGTGATTGTGATCCAGCTCTGTATGGGTCCTTTACCAAAACTTGATTTGTTAGCACTCATATTCTCTTCCATGTCAAAAAGACTTGGCAAAAGTTAAAAGCCACATAATCTACGTCATGACAAAAGTTAAGTACTCCCTAGGGACAAGGCTCAAGTGAAACATATGTCCTCTTGAAGAAGCTTGTCTCGTTGAAATAGGTGCACACACAACGACGACAAAAAACAACCTTCTTCAAGAGGACATGCAACAACGACATAAATTCAATGTTTCCTCCTCTCCTTGTGCTCCCATTCAAAAATAAAAATAAGCCCCATCTCCCAACAACGAGCTCTATAATACTTCCAAAGCACTTTGGAGAACGAAGATGATGCCAAGACTCGCTTACCAATTACTCTCCAGAGCTGCGAAGAACCGAGTTATCCAGTTCTTACCTTTGCCGTTGCTCGAGGCTACACAATCTCCTGATGTGAAACTTAATCAAGAGTTGTGAGCCACCGTCTACACCAACACTGAAATCCGCTTCATGCTCATAGCTAGAGGAGAAAAGAATGACCAGCCACAAGCAAGCAAACAGAAGAGGCCGTAGCTATGGAGGAGAAGAAGGGTATGGATGGCTATGGTTGGGGACTCGTACTTACAAAAGTTGCCTGGAGATTGATTAACTTACTCTCATTTAATTGCAACTTGCCAAGTCTAAGTATCTATATCATGAGTATTTGGAGATAATGTATCTCACTCCACCATTCTCAACATGGAGGAGGAAGAACCCAAGCAATGATAGCAGACTGCCTCAAGCTACTCCGCACCCACTGTAATCGCGGCGATAGTAAATGGCATACGACCATCATTATCACTCGACTAAATTTCGTCCGTGGTTGACATAGTCCAACCTGGGCACAATGATTGCGTAACATCCATGGATATCATCATCGAATGTTAGCATGGATGCATCTCCTACCCCTGCAAACGAGCCTCCATTGAGGCCCTCACCGACGAAAAAATAGTCAATGTGTCTTAATACAAGGGAGACAATACCTAGATGGAGCACATGGCAAACTCTACACCAATCGTCGACTTGGACTCCATGCCAAACTCGTTGCGCGTGAATCTAGATAGAATTCAATCGAACTTCCCAACTCCACAGGCTCCCATCAACACTCCCCTGTGCAGATCTTCGTGCTCATCACCCACTTGTGCGCCAATCTCTCTACGCACTCATCTTGCTTGCAAATGATCACTTCCCACACTCAAAAACCCACTGCAAACCACCCACCCACCCAGACACCTTCACCAAAACGCACAACCCACCCTCCCATGCACGAAAAGAAGTCGGCACCTATAACAGATGCACAAATGGTGGTGCATCTGTTAGAGGGTGGTGGCTATGGCCCAATTACCTCCAACTTGCCGAGTGCGTGGGCTCCCGGCCTCGGCTTTCTCGAGGATTCCGCCCGACTGAACTTTAACTTTAACTTACAAGCCGACAGAAGCGTCAAATCGAGTCTCCCATAACTTTCGCAAAATGTTCTGTTTTTCCCACACTTCAAGCCACTGTCACATCACCACACAGAATAGATTACTACACCATTTACGGTATTTAAATGTCACATACCCTATTTGCAAAGGGCTTAAAATAGATGTCTAGACACCGCTTAGAGGTCTCAAATTGTCATATCCACTAATTATTAATATGATTCCATTCGTCAACATAAATAACTTCTTTAAGTGAAAAAAGAATCTACATTATGACATCTCATAGGGTGGTGGCTATGGTGCAATTACCTCCAACTTGCCAAGTGCGTGGGCTCCAATATTCGAATACCCTAATGGTGGCCGGTGGAATTGTGGGCGGTGGTCCCTCCCATGCTTGAGTTCTTCAAGGGATTTGGCCCAACACAAGTTTCAACTTCGGCAAAATAATATTTTACATTTAACACAATTCAAGCTACCATGATTGTTGCATCGCAATCTATGGCGCTTGAATAGTCTATGAGTTTGGGATGGAACTTAAGTCATGTTGGAATAATGCACGTGGATTTGGCATAATACCCTACATGAGCTGGCTAGGGCTCGATGACTAATTGCAATTTGGCAAGTCCAAGTTCAAGGCCACGTGCACATCGATACACTCTAAACTCCATAATATCAACCTCCTTAATGTCACATCTTCTCTTATATCCTAAAACCCTAGGGAACAAATGTTCTCAATAGAAATTTCACTCTTGGTTATCACGTTTCCACTCCCACATAGATCATGGGTTTTGACATTAACATAAACCACCAAAGAATTCAAACCACATGCTCGCACGCAAGATATTTTTGAGCGTACTCTTGGCAAGTGTCATGTGTTTACATTTTAGTATACAAGAGGAAAATATTCTTGAGCATACTAATGGCAAGTGTCATTTGTGTACACTTTAGTCAAGATGTAGACCATTGAGTTTAGGCATCCACCTCATAACACTATTGAACATGCTTATGCTAAGACATTAGTAAGCACATGTGAGCCCAAATTGGTGCCCACATGTGGTGATTAACTCTTCGAACCCAATTTTAGTTTGACTTTGATGTGTTATGATGATTCACAAAATATAAAAAGAGTGAAGTGTGGTGTGGATTTAACTTTAGGCATTAGGTGGTGTTGTGTGATTATTTTCAAGGTTGATTTCAATAAGAGGATGCCTTGATTATGTGAGTAGGGGGTAAGGTGAGGCAAGGTGAGCTCCGCGGGTTAAATGCCCACTTTTGGATCCACCTTGTTAGTTTAGGAAGAAGGAAGCTTGGTGGATGGGGATTAGTCCCTACTTTGGAGGAGAGGGTTAAAGGATGATGATTGGTGGTGCTAATCCTCTCACCCTATCCTCACCTCTCTCTCCCTCTCTCCCTCTTTGCTACTTAAGGTGTTTTTTCTCTCATTTACCTCTCTCTCCATCAAGCGCTCTCAAGGGAGCAAGCTCTTAAGAGCTTGAGCCATGTGTGTAGGTTATTAGTTTTAGTGGAGTTAATTAGTTAAGCTCTTCCTCTTAAGTCCTCTCAAGAGAGGTGAGCTCTTAGAGCTTTGGGCCACGTGTGTGGATTAGTTGATGATGTTAGGTAATTAGTTAGCTTATTAGCCGAAGAATAAAAGAGTTAGCAATTGTCCGATTAAGCATCTTGAGGGGATTACGTTTAAGTGTGTAGCTAAAAGGTTCGCATGTGGGCCTTTGAGCAATTAGGTGATTAGGTGGATATGGTGAATTTAGTTCGGCTTGATTGAGCCTGAGTTGAGCCTAAGGAGGTCTAAGCTTCTGGACTGTGGTGGTTTCGGTTGAGGCTAAGCCCTGGAGCTGCGGACTGTGGGATTTCGGTTGAGGCTAAGCCCTGGTCTGCTGGACTGTGGTGGTTTCGGTTGAGGCTAAACCCTGGAGCTGCGGATTGTGGGATTTCGGTTGAGGCTAAGCCCTGGTCTGCTGGACTGTGGTGGTTTCGGTTGAGGCTAAACCCTAGAGCTGCGGACTGTGTAATTTCGGTTGAGGCTAAGCCCTGGAGCTGCGGACTGTGGGATTTCGGTTGAGGCTAAGCCGTGGTCTGCTGGACTGTGGTGGTTTCGGTTGAGGCTAAGCGCTGGAGCTGCTGGACTGGGGGATTTTGGTTGAGGCTAAACGCTGGAGCTACGAGACGGGGTGATTTCGGTTGAGGCTAAGCCCTGAGCTGCCCGAAAGGGGATTGATGTGAGAAGGCATTAAAGGCTGGTTATTTGGGGAGCCTAACCACATCGGATTAACATGAGAAGCTAGTCAAGGCTGGTCCTAATTAACCATACATTAGTATTTCTAGAAACCATTACATTAGGTGTTTAGACTTTGTAGTGCAAGCCAAGTAGTTAAAGCATTAGTTTATCTAGAATCACGTGTGGCCTCAAAGGCAATTGTAATTGTGATTAACCATTGAGGGAGTGTTTTTCAACACTTACGTCCTTTTTGGTAAAACTCAATCACTTATAAAAAAAATGGATAAAGGGGAATGCTCTAGCAAGGGCAATGTGAAGGAAAGGGTGATCAAAAGCCAAAGGGGAATATCCTTGAGAACTTGTGTTGCCAAGGCCGCCGGTTGGACCCTAAAAAAGGCCAACGCGACCACGAGCCAAGAGGCTACTTCTAATAAACAAAGTGATTCACAATGACATGAATGCTTAAGGATGTGAAGAAATCAATTTTCACGCTACATACACTACATGTGATTCTCAAGACCATCACCCGGACTAGGACGCTTAAGGGTGGTGGGTTTGGCCTCACAGCACACTTGAACGCCAAGTGTCATAAGACGACAATAATGATGACATTGTTAATCATCAATGTAACCTAGCATATGCTTCAAAATAGGGCAAGTGACACTATTACACATGTGACACTAAATACCCTAAATTGTGTGGAGCTCTAACGTGGGTTGAAACATAACTTCGTCGACATCAATTGTCAGTGCAAGAGTTTGTGTGGGTTCAACACTACTATGTACAATGAGGTTGCCCTGCACTAACTTATCGATATTCCACATTACTTTAGGCATTCACTATCATAGTTACAAAAATACATAAATTGTTTTCTTGTAAACCGTGGTTACAACATGGATGAATAAACAAAGCTTACAGTAGGTTTTTGTGATCTGATTTTGACCCAATGTATGCACTTTCAAGGGGATTGTTTAAGTTCCCAAGTCCAAGTGGGACACGCAATGTTGGGCATTGGTCCCTCCCGGCCTCGACTTTCTCGAGGATTCCGCCCAACTGAACTTTAACTTACATGCCGACAAAAGCGTCGACTGATTGAGTCTCCCATAACTTTTGCAACATGTTCTGTTTTCAAGCCATTGTCCATCACCACACAGAATAGATTTTTTACATCGTTTATGGTATTTAAATGTCACATACACTATCTGCAAAGGATGTTAACTAGATGCCTAGAGGCCGTCTAGAGGTCTCAAAGTGTCACGTTCACTAATTGTCAATATGATTTCATTCGTCAACATAAGTAGCTTTTTTAAGTGAAAAAGGAATGTACATTATGATATTTAGAGCAACACATTGGGATACATTAGATGATAGTCTTGCGTTTTAGTATGCAAGGGGAAGATGTTTTTGAACGTACTAATGGCAAGTGTCATGTCTTCACATTTTAGTATACATGAGGAAGATATTCTTAAGCATATGAATGGCAAGTGTCATTTTGTGTACACTTTAGTCAAGTTAAAAACTATTGTGTAACACAGGCATGCGCCCCATAACATTATTGAATGTACTCATGCCAAGACATTAGTAAACCCACTTGTATGCCAAGTGTCATGAGTTAACACTTATGGTGAGGTTGTTAATCATCGGTGTAACCTATCATATGCCACAAATATAAGGTAAGTGACACTATCACACATGTGACACTAAATACCATAAATGATATTATATGGGTCAAAAAGTAGTGGGGAAGTCATTCATGTGGACCACGCTAATCGTCTAGTCAAGGTAGAGATAATGAGAGTTGAAGACCCCGGGTCTTCTATGATGTCTTCTTGGAGACTTCCTACCAACTTCTCAAATCAATGAAGTAAACACACTGAATATGATATTTAGTGTCACCAATTCTAATTGTCATGCTCAATACCAATTATAAATTGCGGTACAGTGTCACCAACACCATATGTTAACCCAACATTATTTGTCATTCCTTGTAAATTGTTTGGGGGATTATAGGTTTATAGTGTTGCAATTACTGTCACTTACCAAGTGGATTTTCATCCATGACAATATTTCATCACGCGTTGCTGACAAGAGAAGGTAGGGTTTTGGCCAATGGATGAATTCATCCATCATCCATGACAATATTTGTTCACTTATTCATAGGAAGTGTCATCCAAAAAGTTACCATGATGACATTAAATACCACATCACCCTAAATATCATATTAAGTGTGCTAGCATGCGAGTCCTATGCAATCGTCCCACATCAATGAAAAAACAATGCAAATCCACCTCTTTGATAGAATCCCTTTCTTTGCCCTTTATGCACAACGTCCTTGGCTTAACAACTTGACCAATCTCAAACGTCGCAATTCATTGAACAATTTTGGACGCAAAAATATATTGTCATCCACATGGGGCTCCATCACTCCAATGATTGTAGCCAATATAGTTAGCTTGAAAATGTGAAAAACAAACTACTACTATTGTCCACCTCATCGAGTTCACATACGGTAGTCTCCATTGATTTCCTTCCCCTTTTAAGACATTATTTGTTGTGCTTGTGAAGATCGAGTTTGTCCAACATGCCCTTGCAAATGCATGCATTTTATCCAATCATGTTGTTTTCACAAACCTTTGTGCACCTCATCTAGGTTTATTTGAACATTCAACAACTTCACACATGTTAGAGGCACATCCTTCAACTTGCAACATCAACTTATGACCAAAAATGCCAAAGAAGACAATGCGTTCAAGTCAAGAGCTCCGTTAACTCAAGTACCCTAAACTTCTTTGGTTGAATCAATCAACTTAAGGTGGAAATCCTAGAAAATAGAAGGCTATTGATTGCTTGTTCATTATGTTCATCACATTGGAGTTTGGCGTCACAAGAAATGGGCTTGATTTGTTGAAAAATAATGAATGCAAGTTCAAACACATCCACCTTGTTTGCATATGTTGTGTGCATGCAATGACATTGAATTAAATAAACAATATATTGGTATTTCTCTTGGACCTAAAATTAAGTGCCTTATCCATCAACAAAGGGTCCAACGTTGGATAGTTGACAAAGTTCTCCAACGATGTGCAAAATCTCTATACAATGGAAGCTGCTAATTAATGATCATAATGTCCTACCCATGGCCTACTCAATGGCCATAATCTAATATATACTCGTGGATTGCATGTTGATTTTGGGGCTAGTGTTGTTAAAGCTTATTAAGTAATAATTAGAGAAGGGGTGGGTAACCAATGCATAGGACATACACTCCCCAAAAATTAAAAATTAGTAAGGACCACCGTATGAAGTATAGGCACCCATGACCGATCACTTAAGAATCCATGTGTTAGATTTGGAGTAGCATAAGGCCATGCAGACATCACTTGTGTAGGAAGATAGAAATAAGGAGGATGGAAAAATTTCCACTTATTTTATTCCTTGAATTGAAATTATTATAGATTTTTGAAGCCAAAAGTTGGTCCAAACATATTGCCAATGTCTAGAGTCTACCTAACCGCTCATTTCAATCACTCATTCATCCTCACTTATTAGCAAAACCAGACATTTGTCATGACATTATTGGTTCCAACCTAATCGACATTGAGTCTCAACTTTATTGGAATTATTGAGTCCCAACCTTATTGAAATTATGGCACCCTATAGGTTCCCGATGGGATCTTGATCGGGAATAGGTGCTTCGACTATAGTAGAGCTTGAGGGCCCTTGGCCTGTGATATATACATTTTTTCCTTCTTTTGAAAAACATGAATACAAAATGGCTAAATATCCCTTTCACATTCTCAAGCCTTGCTAAAAGAAAAAAAGGAAAAAGAAGTCATTTCTAGCATTTTCAACATTCCTAGCATCAAAGTAACTTGGGGTCTTCAAATCTAAATCCAATATCAAAATTTATATAATGCAAGACAAATTGAAACTCAAGTCAAATTATTGATTGCAATCTTCAATTTGAATTACAAGCCTGTTATAATATTCAAACAAATGTCACTATGCTTCTCCTCAAGTTTTTGCTCTAGTTTGAGTGGATTGGCAATTTTTTTACCAAATGGTTTTTGAATTTATTGGATTAGATTTGATGGGGTCACAAAATTTGAGCACGGGTGACATGTCCATTACAATATATCATCTCATAGACAACTTGACCTCAAGTATAGCCTTTGGTATTCTCAAACATGTAACTCTAGATGTAGACTCTTAGGAGAAGCACACGATCTCTCATATTTATGTGACCAAATTATATCAAGTTTGAATTAGGTTTTCTTTCTAGAGCTTCAAATCATGTAGACTACAAGATTAGAAGCTTGATAGTTTGTGAAGGACTCTCGAGAAAGTTAAAAGTTCAAGTGAAGTGCATTTGTTTTGGTGCTCTCCAATTAGAAATGCATGTGAGGACTTCAACCTAGTACACTTGCCCCCTGGAAGGTCACTAAGATGCATGTACAAAACTACATGAAATCAATGATAGCATGGGTTTAACTCATGAAAGCTTGATATTACGATATGCATAGAAAACGGGGAAAGATGGAAATGAAAAGAAAAAATCATTTCAATATTATAGGGTACCATGAAAAGTGGTCCATATCTTAATTATTAGTAAGTTCCCCACAGCTTTGACCACACCTTCCCAAAACAAGAATTTAACAATATTTTTGTTTCACTCTTAAAACCAACAATTTAAAGAGTGTACACCATTGCTAGCCTAGAAGTAGAGCTTCAACGGAAAAACTACTTTGTTTGCCGAGGTAGTGGACCAAAATTTTCAGCTCCATAATGCAGGGAAAAAAAGGAAAAAATAAGGAAGGAAAAGAACAATGACACTTTTTGTTCCCCTTTACTTTGGTTAAAGCAAAAGTGTCCATTTACTTTTGTGGAACCAAAAGTCAAATACGTATGTATAAATAGGCCACACACATCCAATACTTGTCTATTTCTTTGTTTGTCTATTTCACAAGTTTGTTGAAATCCAAGTTTGTCCAAGTCCGATTCTTGTCTAAACCAAAAGTTTGTCTAAATCACAAGTTTGACAACCTTTTGGAGCATCAACGAATCTTCATCATGGCAAACACCACACGATTATTGGTTAAGATGTATTGGTTCATAGTCGTAATGTTGGTTATTGCCAACCTCATATCAATCGTCGAAGGTAATAGGTTTGGCCCTTTCCCTTTTGGCAGCGGTCTTGGAGGCCGTCTCGGAGGACTTGAACCCTTTGGTGGCGGTGGTCTTGGAGGACTAGGACCTTTTGGAGGCAGCGGTTTTGGAGGAGCGAGACCTTTTGGAGGCGGTGGTTTGGGTTTCCCAGTTAATGGTACTTTCCCTAGCTTAAACATTACCTTGCCTGCAATCAATGGTTCCTTTCCTGGGTTCCCCTTCCCCGGGTTTCCCTTCCCTTAGTCAACAAACCAACCACGCCTACAACATATTGGCGTCAAGGCTCTCCACTGGCTATTTTCATTTTGTAAAGATTTTGCATAGCTTCATAGAGTTGGGCATCGGTTTTTAGTGCCAAGTGCCGACTGTTGGGTTTGAAGGATGTTTGGGCGTGCTTCTTTGGGGGCTTCTTTCCAAGAGCGATTCATGATAGATTCTTGGCAGAGCTGACCGAAATCGCATTCCCTTCCTTTCCTATATTATGAAGTGTGATTTGCTTGATTAATCATGTGTGCGAATTAGTTGGGGTGTCTTGAATGTTTGAGTGCTTGTGATTCTCCTCGAGGGGGGTGCACTCTTTGTTGGGTGTGACCTTGAATACACCCTTATGCACAAAGGATTTTGCAACAAAAAAACAACACACTCACATATGCAAAGGTCACACATAGCCTCAAGTATACATTTTGCATGTCCAATCTTCTTTTGGTGAAATCTATGCCTCGCATACATATACAACATAAATAGGGTGCACAATAATAAGGCATTCATACACAAGATAACCCCCATTTTCCTTTCACAAAATCACTGAACACATCACCCTATGTATGCCCAACATAGCGTTGGTCTAAATTTACATTTTCTAGGCCTAACACAATGACCCTCCTATACATACAACCCGTACTTTGACAAACATCCCTTCCCATGTGCACAATGAACGGGAGACATCTAAATAATACCCCTTTTATGCACCCACATGCGTAATTCCGGAATCGCAAAGTGCATTCCCCGGGTAATTCTCCAAATGTTGGAGCAGACTAATGTGTGAGTGTTTGTGTGAGAGCTTCGAGTGCTTGCGAGTGCATTGCTTGCATTCTGATTGGCAAAATATGTGGGAAATCAAGCGGATCGGGGTCTAAGGTCCAAGCATTTTTCACATCATGTAGAAGCGCCCATGACAAACACTTTGAGCACAAACATGTCCTTTACCTAATCTAGAAGCTTATCAAAATATGCTATTTGGATTAGCAATTATGTTACCGGCATTCAACATTGAATACAATGGGAGGACCTATGTACTCAGTTTTAGAATCAACGAACATGCACTTCCAATAACCGTTTATTAAATTAGCCCGAGGTTAGGATTTCAACCCGAGCTTTGTTGATGCTTCATTATAGATTTGCTAATGCAACACAATTTTCGTTGTGTAAATCTAATCGGTAGAAAATGGAGAACATGATAAAAGAATAACCAAATAATGCCCACAAACCTTACATTGTGTTATGTGGTTCTTACAGATTTCTTGCATAATCGACATTATCGAAAACCAATTTGCTCTGCAAAACTACAGATCCTAATCTCGCAACATTGATTTTCATGAACAATGTGAAAGACCAAGAAAACCTTCATAGCGTGTAGTACTTTGATGACATCTCGATGAAATGTCCAGTACTGGCACCCTTGAAGTGACTTACTTAGTGGTTGCGCATGCTTATTCCTGATTCCCTGAAGTCTACAGAAGTCAACAACATAACCTTACATACAGTTTGCATACCCTTTCACTTTGCAATGAGGAATTGATGAGTCTGGAGCAGTTTGGCCATTCAAGGGTGTGGAGTTCAAGATCGTGGGGCCACAATGTTTCATTAAATTCACAATCCTGGACAGGAGTCACAAATTACAATCTTCTCTTCCCATCATCCATCCTTCCTCGATGAGGAAGTCGAAACCATAGTTTTGACTATTGTGAAACACAGGACCTCTGAACATCACTTAGATAGAGTGCCGCAGAGGGAACCGATCTCTCTTTGTCCATAACCGATTGCTCATGCAATAGGAGAAGGGTTATCAGAACTCATCATTCAACCACGGAGGTGCCATATCGTTCATAATTTCACTGCAAGAGTTGGGTTCCTTGGCACTGGTTCTCTTTCATTAGGGGGTTTCAAAATCTACGAATGTGGATTGGAAACCTTCTATTGGAGTAGATCGCAAAAGCATCTAGTGGAAGAGAAATAGTGGTAAGGAATCACGATCCCTGTAGTATTCTCATATTATATCCATTAGTTTATCGATTCTGATAATCACCTCAAGCAAGGTGGATGACTCGCCACTTCTACGGCTCGTCATCCACTCTCCTCATGTTCACTGTCTAATCCTTAGTTTCTTGGGATGGGTCGCTTGTGACTTACCGTGCATGCAAAACACTACGGAATGGTACGAGTAGGGTTTGTGAAGGTTGAACGTCCGGTCCCCATCACTCATCGTAATTCACATCTTGGTTCACCCTTGTAGATTCTTGTCTAAAGCGAACATGGAACCTTTGAACATGCTCACCAATAATTAATCAAGAATACAAACACTTGCAATACCTTGGAGCCATGAGGGCGAATTCGTGGACAATCAAAGCTTTGGTTCTAGACCAACAAAGTGAATGCAATGTCGTGTCATCTCTGTCTGGTTTATAAGCAACACTTGTTTTCAAGTCACTTTCGAACTTGTGATGAAATCCTCACAATCTCTTTGGTTAGTCTTACGAATCGCTTTCATCCAAAAACAACTAGAAAAACCGTCACTCCAGTGATGAACCAACCTCGCTCCTACCTACAATACTTCTCAATCGTCAAGACTCCGTATTATCGTAGGGTATTGTCTGATTCAACACATGATAATAATAAACAAAATCAAAGAATCCTGCCATACGTTGTATCCACATTGGTCAAGATTATGCTCAAGCGAACTTGGATATTAGCTTTCGGCACTCAAAAGTGTTGAACTAGACAACACCCTACAGGATTCATGTCTCTGAAACTTTGAATTCTCTTGACATCAAAACTTGAGTTTAGAACCTAATATCTGCAAACTATCAAAACCAACTAACACGAACTCACCTCGAGAGGCATGCACATGGGCCGGGTTTATAAATCAGCGTGAGGTCCGTGGTGTTAATGACGCCCGCCTCCACTGCCTGCTTGAAACCCCATCGCCAATCGCCCTTCCCGCCGATCTGATTCACCTTCTATGACCAGAACACCCAGGCCTGCTGCTTCTCGTACCTGTCCAACTGGGCTCTGAACCAACTACAGTACCAAGCCACCGCGTCGACCGGCCACGGGTGATGTCGAAATTCGCTCGACTCACTGCAATCGGGCATCGACCCCCACCACTCCCCGACCGACGATCGCGGGCGAGTTCGATCCCCCGACGTCCTCGTAGCACAAGCATTACAAGTAATCCCGCCGCGTGGGAGGCACATTGCAAGCAGGGTCACAATCGTTCCCGTCGGAAGCCCGGTTGTTGTGGTCGTCGTGAAGTGCGAAGCTCAAAATCGATCAAGGCCGGCCAAGCGCCTTGGGTCGGCCAGGTCCCGGCTTCCTTGTGACCACGTCATTTGTTCGTCATTTGGATGTGGGAGCCTCGTGCTTGACGACACCTGGTGCTAAAATGTGGAATGAAACCCTGATCAGTGGAATGAAACCTGAGTCAATCGGTTTTAGTCATAGAGTAAGATACACGGTGCTTAGCATCTGATGATCTGCACAACATATTCCTCTCACTTCTGAATTCAATTGAAATATCATCTCTTGATCGCATGGTCACTCTTCTCACATGGAGGCCGTCCTCCACCCCGCGGATCCAGTTGCAAGTCGTCGGGTGGTAGTTGTTAAAGCAAGCTATGGACCTCGGAATCGTCCATTGGGCACGGGCTCATTCACGAGTTCAGTGGCGCCCATATTCCTTCGTGTGAACAACTTGGGTCATCCACTTCAACCACTGAAACGCCCTCTCGTAATTCGAAGTTTGGAAGAAGCTGCCGAACGGCGTGGAGGATGAGGATTACCTATTAATCTGAGTCTCTGGCACAAAGCTCTGTGACACTAATTGGGACGTTCTTAATCATCAGTGTAATCTAGCATATCTCTCAAAATAGAGTTAATGACGCATTTATGCATGTGACATTAAATACTCTAAACAGTGTAGTATCTCAAGTAATGTTAGTAGCAACATTAGTATTACAACTCCGAGTATTGCACTTAACAATCACTGTGATGCTTAGGGCTGCTTTACACCTAGAGGCTGGGCCAATTCCCCTTGAGGGTGATTGCATGAAATTTCAGCCCCTTTTGGGTTGGAGGCCGGCCTCAACTACACATTATAATAAGATTATAATGGGGGCCAATTTTCCCATATGTAAAGGCCTTAGGGCCAAGAAGCTAGGTTGATTCAATAAATCTAGCATAATCCAATGGATCTAGCATAATCTAGCATAGAGCTATTCATATTTCCACATAATCCAATGGACATAGTTCGTTGAAAAAATCATTATTATTTTTTTTTTATTGAAATGTGACATTGGTCCCAAGGCCAAGAATTGACCCTCCATTTTGGGTGCACCCATTCAACAAGCTCGGGCCGTGTCATACCATGCATTTTTTGATTAAAAATTTTATACCACCAAATCGGCCCGGCCTCTAGGTGCAAAGAGGTTGGGACCGATTTCAACCTTTTGACCAATCACAAGTGAAGATTTCAAGCCTCTTACACAACGAATTGGCCCATGCTTTAGGTGTAAAGCAGCCCTTACTCTCCACTTGTGGAAGGTATAAATCGGTTGGCAAGAGTCCTCTCTCCTATACAACTACACTAAATATGATATTTAGTGTTTGATTAGATTTAGTATTTTACCACCCTACTATGCTCAACACTAATTTTCAATTCTTTGATAATTAGTGTTAGACATAAATGCGCCGCCGCCACCTTCCTTGTTGCCACCTCTTTCCTACTAAACACTAAATTCGTGCATGTAACTTTCACATATTACCATAGATGATATTTAGTGTTTGAGTTTACATTTAATGTTACTTACTTTCATAGGGTTAGTGATATTTAGTGTAGTGTTCGTATTTAGTGTATCTAACACTAAATATCATATTGAGTGTAGTTTTAATGAGTACGTAAAGTTTGGGTTTTGTATATATGGTCTCAACATGTTATCAGAGTATATTTTACTAAAATAGAAACTTGATTAAGCTTAGTGTTCACCAACGTCCACAAAAGCTTGCATAGAGAGCATATTCACTTAGCGAAAGTCCCGTGTCAGAACGCTTACCAATATGCACTACGAGCATGAGACTTGGGCAACACATCATGTGTCAGTGAAAAGTATGCAAATCTATCGCATGCCAATAGCACCATGGTTAACAAACTAATTATCCCAAGTACTGTGTGTTACTCTTCGGAGTTACGCAATGGTGTAACTCATTTATGAGAATGTAATGTTTTATCAAGCAAAGTCATTTATGTTCATAATGTCTGAACAACATATTGAACTTTCATTAGTAAAAAAGTGAACAACCTATTGAACTTTCGTCATCGTAGGTTGATAGTAGGATGAGCGGAAAATGTTTTTAAATAATCAAGCTTAATGTTTTTGGACCTAATGAGTCAAATTGCCTAAATGGTTGGAAAAATAATCATAAGAATGTGTAATAACACTATATTCGGTATTTGGAGACTTTTTGTTGATTATGAGACTATATAAGGATGCACATTTCAAAAATGGACCAGTAATGACGACTAAAAATCCCATATGTATAATGGTATGCTACTATTATTATACATAAAGGCATGGAAGTGAACAAAAATGTGAGGCATACATGAAAATAGTTGCGTATGAAATGACAAATCGTTATGAATGGAAGGGAAGATGCGAAGAATGAATGGAAGTTGAATGAATTAATTGGGATAGAAATACAATTATAATGGAAATACCATCAATGTCTTGAGTAACTTGGAATAGCATAGAAAGTAAGCACTTAAATATGTTCTACACCTAAGCCCATTTAGGGAGTCCGTCCCACTAGTACGCTTCTAGTCACACTAGTCCGACCCACTATTTTTTTTTTGCGGCTAAGTCCTTTTTTTTGGCGGCCTCCATGGCTCTAAAAATCTCAGGCCCACGACTGAATCCTTGTGTGTTGCCTGGATAGGAATATGTGTCGTTCTTGCATGTTTCAGGACGCGCTCCCGAATTGTACGAGGTGGTATTATAAGTAGAATACGAGGGCGTTTGCGAAAGGGAACGTCTTGCGCTTCTCCGGAGGGCCAGACAACGATCGGACTCAGAAGATGCGGCCTTGAGGGCGTGCCTATCCAAGGAGGACGTGGAGGAGGGCCGGGCACCAAGCGAGCGGGTAGCCACCTGCGAAACAACGTCATAGGAAGATAAGAATAGGAATGGAGTGGGGATGGTTTGGGATGGGCGCTCGTAAAGAGAACGGCACGCACACGGAAGACAAGGAAAGCAAAAGCGGGAAAGGGGTTTAGGGTTGAGGAGGGCACCTTGGCTTTGGGGACGTCCATGCGGGGAACGGTGGGAACGAGGAGGGCGTCGACGGGAGCATCCGGAGCAGATGGAACTATTGCAATGTTGGATGGCGGGGGGGAGTCGAGGCGCGGAGGGCCCACGATCGCGGAGGACGTTGCGGGGGGAGGAACGGAGTTGGCGGGTGAGGTGTGGCAACGGGGGCCTTCCATGCGGAGACGGCGGCTCGGCCCGCGACGAGCGACGGCGTCGTCCCTCGAGGGCGAGAGGTGTCCCAAACGAACGACCGTCCGTTTCTCCTTGGAGAGGGGGGAGGGCGACGGGGCGTACACGCGGGGGACAAGTGCTGGGGGCGGGCTGTTGACGACGCCGTCGTCGATGCCGACGTCGTGGGAGTAATCCACGGCCGAGGCCGCGTCGACTGCCGAGAAGTGGTAGAGGGATGGCATTTGGAAGTCCGTGACGTCGCGGGAAGGGGATGCGGGGGGTGAGAGGGGACGGGAAGAGCCGTCGACCACAGGGGCGTCGCATATGGGGGCAGACTATGGGCAAGAACAAGAACAACAACAATCACAACAACAAAAGACATCCAAAAACGGAGCAAGCAATAGATATGTGAACCACATGATAACAAGCAAAGACATGGAGGCATTTCAAATCAATTTATTGAGTTTGGCGAGCCTCATGATGCTCTTATATACATTATCGCGGGGGCTTAGCGCCACATTGCCGAAGGGGTTGGACCTAACAAAGAATGGGATGCTACCGGCGTGGAGCACGAGCCTTCTAAGGTAGGGGGCTAGCTTATCGACCAAAAAGGTGTCTTGCCTATCGCCGGTCCAAGTGTCCGGGAAGATGACGTTGCCCAGGGGGTTCAACACGCTCTTGGTGGGACTGTCGTCGATGAGGACGGTGTTCTCAGGAGTCGGCCACCACCCGTGGGGCGTCCCCTGCAGACGGGGGACGCCTTGCCAGAGTCTTGAGCGGAGGACCTTGAGGAACTGTTGTCCTCCGCCTCGACCGCCAAACTTGGGCACCGGTTGGCCTTTCTCGTCGAGCAGCTCGTCGCATTCCTCTTGGCCGAGGACGAGGCAAGGGCGCGGGAGATCACGGAACAAGAAGTCGACGATGGGCTCCGTGTTCTCCATGACCATGGAGCTCCACACAACGACGTGGGCGAACTCGACCACCTCGCGAAGGAAGTCGCGCAGGCCGGGACGGGCGCGGACAGCCTTGCGGTTTATGAGGGTGTCGAGCTCGCCGTCATAGTCCCTTTCGTCGGGGTGACGGAAGGGACGCGTGGGAACCCTGGGGATGTGTTGGGTGTGACACAAGACCCCGTTGAGGTCAAAAACTATAAAAGGCTTGTTCCTGGTTCGAGGTCCACTGGTCGAGGGGTTGCGACCTATCTCCGGGGGGTCCTGTGATGAACAACGCGACTAGTTTAATTCTATGATCCAATAATGAAATTTTTGCGTTCAAAATAAAGACGATGTATTATGGGAAAAGAGGAGGAAGTAAGGAGGGTTCAAGGAAATATGCACAAGGGCACAATTGCGAACGAGCGTTCGTGAATGAAGGCTGCGGGGGCGGTGCGCATCATTTACGAACGCTCGTTCGTGAGCGCGGATGCATACATATACGAACGCTCGTTCACGAAGGAAGTCAAGAGGGGGTCGCACAATTTTACGAACGAGCATTCGTGAGTGAGGTGTGTATGCAAAGAATGCAAAGACGCGAGAATATGCAATAAGTTGTGGTGATGCGAGCAGAGATCGTCTGCTCATATATTAATTCGGTGAATATGTACAATTGTCTCGCGTGATAATCTATCAAAATTTCCTAAGGAAAAAATTCAGTGTCCTACAAAATTGATCGGTCCAAGGGATCACGTAGAAAAGGCTCGCGCGGGCAACGTGATGTCGATGGAGTTGAAGCGCCAAGAACACAACGCGGGGGTTAGTGATGTTACGAACGCGCGTTCGTAAAACATTTGGCATTCTCAAAGATGAGTTACCTCTTTGGTTAACGAATGCGCGTTCGTAATATCCATTGGGGCAGCAGCCTCTGGATCCATGACCTCCGCCGGACGCTCCGCCTGAGACGACTGGGTCTGTTGGATGAGATCCACGTCGTCGTCCCCGCCCAGGTCGAGTCTCTCCATGCGGACATCCTCCATGTGCGCGGATGGATGTCGTTCCTGTTCAGGGCTCTCCACGACCATCCCACGCGGACCTGCCGAGTCATTGGGGCTCCCCTGCGTTTCCTCCACAATGACCATGTCAGTGTGTTGCGCAGTGTCATCGCCCCTCCTATCTACAACCCTTGGGACAACGGTGAAAGAGGCCGTGTCCGTGTCTGTGGGCAGTCCTACCCTTGAAGGGGGAGGGGTCAGGACTGCCGGACCTGAAGATTCACGAACGCGCGTTCGTAAATCTTCGTCCTCCCTTAGTGCCGCCGTGATTGCATCGTGGGAGGTTGAGGCGGTCGCCGTCACCTCCGGGGGCAATGGACTTCCCGCCGGCGTTGGGTGTAGCGTTGTTTGGTGGGAAGGCCTTCCTTGGTACATGACTGGAGGTGGGGGCTGTGAGGGGTATCCTCCAGGGGGGAAGGGGTAAGGTTGCTGGACCGGCCCAGAGAAGCTCTGCATGTTTCTGAGCATCTCGAAGATGGCGTCGGTTTTGGCCGCTGATTCCCTCAGCTGCTCTTGCAGCCTGGCCAGATGCTTGGCGCTCTCCTCCTGGGCTGCAGCCATCTCCTCCTTCATCTTCGCCTCCAGCTTGGCGTTGAGCTCAGAGACGGTAAGTGCCTCCTCCTTCACCCGCTTGTTCTTGTCGTAGTCCACCCCAAGCTCGGCCATGATGTCCATGTCCCCCTCGTCCTCGTCTAAGACCTCGATGATTGCTCCCGGCGGCAACTCCACGTAGGGAGTCTTCTTCATCCTCCTCCTCGTGTTGCAGAAGAGGTCCAAAGATGGACGCGAGCGTTGGTCGAGGATGTCCAGGGTTTCCATCTTCGGAACCACGGCGGGCCTTGGAGACTGTGACGTCGAGCATCCGCCTGGCGTTCCGAAAGGCTCCGCAAGAGACGTTCGCGCGGGGAGGAGGTCCAGGGTTGTCCCCGCGGACAACCCTGTATAACCACCCGGAGTCCCTTAAGGGTCGGGAAGATCTGTCGTTGGCGGCAAGATCCGAAGCGGGGGTACGTCGAAGGACTGCAGAATGGCGTCCACGTTGGCAGAGGGGGCGGGCTCGTCGTCCTCTGAATCGTGGACTGGTATGCCCTCGTCGGCGGGCATACTGAAGTCCATCTTTGGGACAGAGATGTCCTTGAGGTCCATCGTCGACGCCTTCGCACGGTGGATCTTGAAGTCTTCTTCGTCGATAGCGTCAACGAAGGTGTTGACTACGAGACCCATCATCTGTGAGAAGAGAGCAATAAGGTCAGAAAATACGAACGCACGTTCGTAAACATCAAAGCGTGGCGTGCAACGAGTTTCAAGCATTACATTACGAAGGGGGTTATGTTTACGAACGAGTGTTCGTAAACATGAATGCGTCACGTGCAGCGACTTTGAAACAATGCGTTAAGAAGTTGGTTAACTTTACGAACGAGCGTTCGTAAATGGAGTCTGGACAATTTACCATGGCCGCATACATGAATTTGGAGCCTCCACATACGTTGTATACCGTCTCTCCACTTATAACCAGACTCTGCAATATAGAGACGTAGAACTCCATCCTGAGTTCCATGGCGGGGAAGATGGTGTAGAGGGTCTCTTGCAGCAGATCCTTGGGAGGGGGATGCGGGATGCTGTAGATTTTCTTGAACGTGTTGTTCGCCTTGATAGGCGGTCGCCCATCCCTAAGCTCATTGTACGTCAAGAAAATCAGGTTGACCGCTCCCACCTGCTTGTTGCCCCTGGCCTCGTTGATGGCCACGATCCCCTCCGTCTTCGCTGGCACGTACGTGCTGTGAAAGATGCTGTACTCGAATTTGATCTTCTGCTCGTACAGCTCTGTGACGACCGACAACTTCTCCTGTTCGACTATCCACAGCCAAACGTGTGGCTCCCTCATGGCCGGCGATTTGAACTCCATGAACTTGGCCATGAAGGGGTTGTAGAAGGGAATGTCCTTCCCCCCCTGCCTTGACGCACCCGGGATCCCCCTGAAATCGATCAGGGCAAAAGGGCAACCCCGTCGATCCTCCCTCACCTCGGCCCTGCTTATGGTGCCGTCCCACTTGGAAAATGTGACCCTCTCCACGCCGGAGGTCATCACGCAAAACCTTGCCACCCCTTCGAATGTGGCGTTCCTCTTCCTCTCCAAAAATTGTATGTACAGCATTACCTCGTGGGGATCCGTGTCGGTTTTCTTAGTCCTTTTGTTCCCCTTCAACTTCAAAACAGAGGCGTTCTCCTTGACCAGACTGCGCATGGAGGCTCCGTTGATGTTGTAGTCGACCTTTAACAATTGCCATTGCGGCCAGTTGATGTCGCCGTTGACTTCAAAGATTTTATACTCTGGTGCGAGTACGTTCAATTCTCTCATAGCAGCAGTCTTCAGCTTCCGGTGGTCACACCACTCCTTGATAGAGTACGTGTCGGGCTTGTGCTTTGGCCTCTTCAAAAAGATCTTGGGATAGGGAAGGTTTCTTCCCACGGTGTTCCCAAGAATATGAATCGCACACCTCTTCAGCTCTGACTCCGTCAATTCCTGGAGGTGTCTAAAGAACTTCCTCAGTAGTGGGGGCGCCTCACCGGTTTTTTCCGTGCTGTACTTCTCCTCGGTGTCGGGATTGACCAAATCGCCCGAGCTGTGTGCATCAAAAAACTGTGTCCACAAGTCCCAGGTGTCCCTGTTGCAGCAGATCAGTCTGAGCTCACCCTTCAGCTCAAGCACTGACTTGGTGGTGGTGGACTTTATATCGATGGAAGAGAACTTGTCTACCATCGCGTCGCAAAATGCCTGCACAAAACAAGATGTCAGTGTTGCAATTAATACGAACGCACGTTCGTAAATTGAGTATGTAATTGAAGTTTCCATGAATCTAACACTTTACGAACGTTCGTTCGTAAACTCACCTTCCATTGGGGAGACTGGTTCTTGGCGTTCTCCCTTTCCTTTGGTGGGCATCCGTGTGCCACCCAGACGTCTCTGGCAGCCACTATGTTAGCCGCCCACGAAGCCTCGAACGCCTTGATTTTGTTCCCCGAGTTCAGGAAGGTTGAAATCTTGCGCAGCTTGTCCCAATCGTCCGACCAGACCAAGAACGCCTTCCAGTACCGCAGGTCAGCCTTCAGCTCGTGCTGGAAGTTGTCGTCCTTGAGGATCTGTTGCGACGCCTCCAAGCTGTGCTGACCATCTATAATCCAGAATTCTCCATTCTGGATTCGCGGCCAATCCACCTCTGTCGGTCGGGATGTCAGCCCCTTGGGCATGACGCAGATTGTCTGTCTATCCCACTTGACGTTATTCATGAGGTTGTTGATTTGCCACTTCACCCCACCGCTCTCGCGAGACCTTACCACCCACTTGTTGGGTGACTTTTCGCACTTGAAGCAGTCCACGTTGAACGTGAAGTGGCGCCCCATGGGCCAGCAATCCTTCGAGTAATTATTGAAATCTCGTAGGATCTTCGTTGCCTTCACCGCATCTGGATTCTCACCCTTCTTTAAAGGGGTTGGCATCACGGGAGGAGAGCTCACCTCAGCGCCCTCTGTTACTCTAGACCTCTCCATTTCGTCCCGGGACCTCTTCGATGGCGTGGAATGACGGTTGGGACCCTCCGTCACCCTGCTCGCGGAAGGCACCGGCTTGGGTGCACTTCTCGATCCTCCTGCTCCGGATGCGGATGGTTTCCGTGGGCTCTTCTTCTTCTTGTTGGCTTCCGCGACCGCGCTATTGTACTTGGAGATATTCAAGGAGAGCGCGGCCAACTTCCTTGCTGTCCAGTACAAGCTCAGGGCGTACTTCGTGAAGAGGTCCTTGAGGAAGTGTTTGGCATCAGCCACTACGTTATTTTCCGCGTATGTGTAGGAGAAACTATGTCTCCTGTACTCTAACAATAGGTTAATGTGATCCTTCTTGTTTTTCATGTCTAGAATCACATAATCTCCTTTTGCCTCAATTGATTCTAATTCCCAAGTCTTCATCTGCACCCATTGCTCTGGCTGGTCCGGCGTCGTTTCCAGCTCGTATGTGAAGCGAAGACAGAAAAGACCGTCTGATGTCTTCTCTGGCAGTACCGTCCATTCCCCTATGAAGTCCTCCTTGGGGACATAATTATCGTTTCCGTTGGGGTCGGACACTGACTCTGGTAGTTGATCTATCTGCACTGCGAACATCTCAATGGCGCTTCTGCTCGGTCTGGCCATCTGCAGAGCACATAAACATTTAGTATTGCGTTTACGAACGAGCGTTCGTAATTGACAAGCAAATCATATACACTAATCATTGAACTATGGCTATGGATACCCGTGAGAAGTTGTAATGATGTCTTCGCTGATTTCATTTACGAACGATCGTTCGTAAAGAATGTGGTTGCTAAGGTGTATTTGACACAAGTTTACGAACGTGCGTTCGTATTGTTTCTAAACAAGTCCACGAGTTGTCCAGGGTTATCTAATTTCCACGAGGGTTGTTCGAATTTCCATGAGCATCTTCTAAATAGGTGAATTAATACTTTAGTTCTTATTTACGAACGTGCGTTCGTAAATTATGCTACTTGGGACTGCAGACAATTACCATGAAGGGTTTGGTATATTGTTATAGTTTGTGATTACGAACGTTCGTTCGTATTTTTGTATGTGTAATTGAATTTGAGGATTTTCTGATGTACAGGGTATACACGAATATACGAACGTGCGTTCGTAAAAATGGAGGGTGAGGTGTGTATTTACGAAAGCATGTTCGTATATGTTTGTGGGGTAAGGCATGTATTCACGCCACATTTACGAACGAACGTTCGTAAATGTGGTCATCTGGGATTAGGAAATGGTATATTTATTTATATACATATATCCGTACATATACGTATAAATATTGGTATGAATGTTGCAATCTGGCATTGTTCATGATCCTGCAACTCGTGATCAGATTGATGAAACACAAGTGAAAAATGGAATCAGAACAAAATTGCGAGTCAGTTAGTGATAGTTCAGAATGAAGAGGAAAGTGTTATTTCATACAAAACATGACATACCTCATAATGCAGAAAACAAATCACAAGGAATTCATCAAACAATAATTTCAGATTGTGAAGGAGTGATTTGTAAAGGAAACCTGTACTCACATTGAATTGTTGCACACAAATCCTCCTGCCTCCTACTGAGAAATCCAGAAATCCTCACAAATGCACACCAAATTGTCTTTCAAAAGCGATGAATTCGCTTTCAATTGCAATTTCACTTTGTCACACTCTCAAGCCTTCACAACTTATATGCAAATCCTACACAAACCCTGATGTACACAACTCACAAGCTTCAGAAAACTCAAGCTTTCTAAAACTCTCAAGCTTTCCTACTCTCAACCTCTCAAGCTTTCCAAAACTCTCAACCTCTCAACCACCCTGAAACTCTCAACCTCTCAACCTTTCTAAAACTCTCTACCTCTCAATCTTTCTAAAACTCAAGCTCTCAAGCTTTCTAAAACTCTAAACCTCTCAAGCTTTCTAAAACTCTCTACCTCTCAATCTTTCTAAAACTCTAAACCTCTCAAGCTTTCTATAACTCTCAACCTCTCAAGCTTTCCTACTCTCAAGGTTCTGACAACACAACAAAACAACATTCACAATGAGGCTCTAAAATTGGCAAGGGCTTCGCCGCACCTAAGAGCTCCTCTCCTCCTCTGCTCCAAATGACAAATGAGGAGGAGAGAGAGGGGCGCGGGGAGGTAGCCGGCGCCGCTAGGGTTTCCAAGCGGCGGCCACGTGGCTAGTGGCCACTGGCGAGGGCTGGGATGGGGGAGGGGGATGGGGATGTGGGATGGGGATGGGGATGGGGATGGGGGGAGGGAATGGGGAGGGGATGAGGATGGGAGGGGATGGGGAGGGGATGGGATGGGGAGGGGATGGGGATGGGATGGGATGGGATGGGGAGGGGATGGGATGAGGATGGGATGGGAGAAGGGGAGGGGGAGGGGATGGGGATGAGGGGATACCATGGGGACATGGAGGGATGAGGGTTCAGGAAAAATGAAATAGGAGATGGGAGGAGCTTAGTTTAGGGACATAAATTTGACTTTCCGTATCCCCTTAGTACCTTGACATATGGATTCCTTGTAAACATATTTTAGAAAAGTATGTTCAGATAATTTGTATTTAACAATTCATGTCATTTAGTAGGTTTTCGATGAAGAATCCACCCCCAAGATGCAAATGTCGTTTTCATGAACGAGACATCTTTAAAGTTCTTCAATGGTTCCTCAAATAAATATTACATATATAAATGACTCAATTTGAATTGTGGAGAGGGGCTATCTGATTCTCCACAAGAGGTGGATGAAAATTCAATTTTCAATACGATGTCATTAATTTAATGAGGTGTTAGCTTGAACCACCCTTAATATGATATTTAGTGTTAGATACTCTAAATACAAACGCATAGTACACTAAATATCACTAACCCTATGAAAGTAACTACTATTCATTGCGAACTCAAACACTTAATTTCAACTATAATGGTAATATGTAGATGTCGCATGCACAAATTTTGTGTAAGGAAATTAATATGAAAAAAACAATTAACAATGATAAAAACATAAAGGACATGGTAGTAGGAAATGTGGTGGCCCATTTAATATGTCCAACACTAATTATCAAAGAATTGAAATTTAGTGTTGACCATGATAGTGTAACAACACTATATTATACAATCAAACACTAAATATCATATTTAGTGTAGTGTATTTTAGCCATGTGGTCGCATGTTTTGCTAGTAGTATCAATTGATAGTATGAGCTTCTCATAAATTAAGTTAGTGCGATATGGATTATTTAGCAGTCGATATTGTTCGTGTATATAATGCATTGAAGTAACGATCTAAACCCTAAGCCCGGAAACCACATAGACAACTCTTTCACAAACTCTATACCCAAACCCCAAACCCCAAACCCCAAACCCTAAACCCTAAACCCTACATCTTTTTATCTTACCAACCTTTCTTATATATGGCCATGTTGTGGTCTATGCGCATCATGTCAAAATGGTCTACCAATGTTGGTTCGATTGGAAATTGCTTTATTTGGGTCATAGCAACTATAATAATCTAGACTCATGCCAATAATTGTCATTTTGATATAAAACATTGGTTTAGGGGGTGAAGAGTGAATTTTGAAATGTTAGCCCTTTCACCTTAATAGTTTTGAGTGCAATTTGATCACACAATACACACTTAGTCTTATTATAACATGAATGGTTTAAGACTTCAACTTAAATCAACAGTTAAGCTATGGTCATGCACATACTTCTTGTTGCAAATAATACAAATATATAATTGTAAGTGCATACTATTGTATGCACCATTCCAAATTAGTTATCCATTTCCACACCATGGTTGACCTAAAGTGAATTTCCAATAGGACGTCAAGTCATTTAATTAGGTGTCAACTTGAACTAATAATCGAATACTAGTGCATCAAACTTTAATTTTCACCAATGATGAATTGCAACAATGATTCATATTAATATGGGCCGATGTTTGGTGAGCCTCCAGTTCCAAATGTCCTCAATTTACCTAGCACAAGCCATTATGGATTAAGCGACTTTTTATTGGTATTCATGCACTTGGTGACCATATTACAAGCATTTTTTTTATGTGAATCATATGACACCTACAATTTTAGGGGATTCCACAATATGTTCTTAGCCACTCTTACCTCATTGTGTGTGTGAATATATATATCACTTAGACCTTCATCAATTCACTTGGACTTTACACCTTAGTCGCAAATAATTTAATACTCAATGTTAACCCATCAACCCATATATATATAATATAATAACCCATATATAAAATAGTAAAATAGTAAAATATACATATATATACATATAAATATAGACATATAGACATATAGACATATTTTCGTGCGACCTTGGTAACAACTAAGGTGTGCGACGGATTTATAGATTTACAATATGTTGCGTGCACGCAAGACATGTTCCATACATAATGCTATTTATATATTGCGCATGGATGGAATGGCATATTGTTAGGTCAAAGTAGGCGGCAGGAATCCGCTTTTTAAATAGCATCCAAGGGATTTTGAACCATCGGGGGGAAGGTACTTAAAGCTTTTCCCCTTCACAGAAGAGCTCTTTTCTGCGGCACATCCAAGTGTGCGCTCCACAGACTTGACTGGAACGCGCTCAAACCATTTTCTTGTGCGCCAACCCTACACCTCCCAGGTCCACTACAGACTGCACATACCCTTATATACCGCCGCAAATACCGGACGTTTACGAACGCACGTTCGTAAACGTGAGTTGGTAGCACATGTACAATAGGTACATCGATATGATGTGAGTTGTTTACGAACGTGCGTTCGTAAGTTGATCACAACCGTACTCGACATTGAGTTACTTATAGACAGAACTAGGCACGAAAATTGTGTCGATGATATACGAACGTACGTTCATATATCTACCTTCAAGACCCAGACGCGTATGAGTTCCCATGTAATCGTTTTCTCCAACGGAACATCTGATGATGGGATATTTACGAACGTGCGTTCGTAAATATCATCTGGGATTATTTTTCAAGAATCCAAAAACATTCCTTAATTTATACACTTCCGTGCATTGGCCAGGTTAACAATATGCAAGTTAAATACGAACGAGCGTTCGTATTTCTCACTACCATTTGTGTCCGCGGAGAATTATGTTAGTTGAATTTTACGAACGCACGTTCGTAAATACCACCTGTCCACCGTCCACGCATCCACCAACAGACCTGTTGACGCAAGCATGTGTAGAGGACTACACCGTGTTTATGATAGATACGAACGCTCGTTTGTATCTATGCAATCATGATTTTAGTGATAGATGTCGACTGTCATTTTCCACTGGTTATTGGATTTCATGTATCCCTGTAACGTGGCTATAGATATCTCTATTCGGACGTGTCCAATCATTTTTTCCAAACACTGTCGCGGCTGTAACATACATATGATCGGTCGTTTGCATCCGCCCCTAAATTTCGGCTGGAACTTACGAACGATCGTTCGTAAACACTCGCCCATCAAATATGATGCTTACTGCATGTGGATAAAGTGGCAAGTATATTTTAGGTGCTCTTATAATATGTCCCATTTAGATTTTATTGTATATTGGGTTGATGTTTTCGTCCGCGCGTTCGTGAATATATGTGCTTGTGTTGTCCCTTGGTGGTGGACAACCCTTCCAATGTTTTATTGGCGACTCGACCCAAAGCCCTTCACGGGTAATATATATCGGAATGGGGTTTCGTTGTGCAGGGACGTCTGAGTCCCGTGTAGGATTTGCATGTCATGGGGCTGTTGTCGAACGCACGTTCGTCTTCATATGTGAGGTCCCGCAACGGTGTGGCGAGAGTTGTTTGTGATTTTTGAGCCATATATGTAGGCATATCTCGTATCCGCTTTTGTATGCATTGCGGTGGTTGTTGTGTTGGTCATTTTACTGGTGGTTTGTTTAGGTTGGATGGCGATGCACGTTGGATATAGTTCATTGGAGTTGTCCACAAAAGCTTCCTCTTCCGATGATGACTGTGAACTATCTTCGCCATCGGTGGGTAGTCATGGCATGGCAAATGCCATGGGTGGATTTGTGGATGCATCCTCCCACGAATCATTTGAAGCGCACGAACAATCTATACGTTCCGGGGATGACAATGATGACATTCCGTTATATGCCGATTTCGGTAGGGAGCAATGGGTGGGCCTTGATGTTGTTCTTTTCAACGATGTTGGTGTCCCGGTGGCAGATGGCATATGTAGAAACTCTGATCCCCGTGATTGTGTGGATGCCAACCCCCTTGGTCCCGATGATGTGGGTGTGTGCATATTGAATTCTTTGCTTCCGCTTGACGTCCCGGTGACATGGAGATTTTCCTTGCGTCGATGGCCTCTTTGTCGGGTTCTCCATGACGGAGTAAGCTTGTTGGACCATGAGCGCCGCCATAATCAAACGCAATTAGCTTTGTTGGCCAAAATACGTCCTCGCAAAGGCCTACGCAGATATGATTCTAACCGTGTGCCTCGTGGAGATAAATAACGTCGACGGGATCGCATATTGGGAGACGAATCTATCCGTTTTGTGTCCGCCAAGGACTGTTGCGAGAGGAAATGTTGCCAATTTTTCCTGCAGGAGAAAATTAAGTCCCTACGTCAAGAGATGTGGCTTGCGGATTTCCGTATGAGATCGGCAAAGAAACTCGAGGTCCACAGAAATGTCCACATTGACACCCATGGGCGTAAAGTGGTCACACTTGAGAATGTGGAAGTGTGTTGTACTGCGTGATATACCATCCACGCCGTGTCAAAGTCTGACTTTTATAGGTTTCAAAAATATTCATTGTTGGATCGCCGCTCTCGATTTCATGGCAATTCGGGCACAAAGAAACCTAGGGAGGCTACACTCCAAGCCTCCGCGACACTCTCCACTATCATAGTCCCATTGGCCGATGCAATGCCCCACAAGACGAGGACATTGTCGTCAGGGGAGAAAGTTGTACAAATGGTGTTGCCCACGGGTACAAAATGGAAGAACATATTAACGGACATCAATGAAGTGGGTCGCATAGCGGGATGTGGGCCCATTTCTTTGTCCAAGTTGAGTGTGATTAAAAACCAACAGTTTGCCGAATACATTTTGAAGAGACCTGGGGACAAGTTCGCTAGGTGTACGACGTGTGAAAAATACAAAGGTCTTCGAGACGCCCACCCCATAGGCACCGAATCCCACACTAGACACCAAGCAAAATATATTGAACATGTCAACAACCAAGAGGCTCACCGTCAAGATTACTACAAGAACCGTGCTCTATCCATAATGAGGCCTACAGAGGTTCTAACAATCATCCATGATAAAATGGACCACGCCAAGACCGCATGCCCTTGTTATGCACGCAAAATAAAGGCCACGGATGGACTCTTCAAGTTGCACGTATCTGTCACAGGTTTGTATTGAATCACAAATATGTATTCAAATTCTCTCAAATTTTACTGGGTGTGTTTGCCAAATGTCCAATTTCATACCTCCGTTTGGAGTTGTCGTTGTTATTGTTATTGTTCAAGCATCGTTTGTTTTTTTTCGCAGGGATGATTGCCCATGGCCATGGAGACGTAAAGTATGCCCATTATGGGTTGGATTTTTACCCTGGCGATGCTAACCACACAGTGGGTTCATTTGCAAAACTCTTGCACGATCTGGAGAAGCCGCCGTTACATTCATCACGTGCATTTTTTGATGGTTGTGGAACGACACCCCTTTACGAAGCAGTGTTTGCGGGGAAGGAGGTTTGTATGTCGTCATTGCCAGAACCACCGGGAGAACCTATTTGTGTAAAACCATTGCCTCCAACTCTTCACGTTCAACTTGATAATTGCGCGAAAGACAACAAATGTCGATACGTATTTTGTTTTTGGTCATTGCTCGTGGCGAAAGGAATCTTCAAGGAGGTGTTTGTCGTTTTTGATGGTGGGACATACACACAACGACATTGATGCATCATTCGGACGGTGGAGTATGAAGTTGCATGAAGAAGATTTTCCAACCATACCTCTTCTTATGAACTCGTATATGGATTTGGACCATATGCCAGTAATTCCGCACATGATTGAGGAAGTACCAGATTTCAAGGCCTTCATCAAGTCATACATGTTGAAGGGAGGGGACCGTTTGGTGGGGCATACCAAAGCACAACAATTCCGATTCTATATAAGGGATGATGGTCTCCCAGCCATGCAATTCAAGCTTTTGTGCACATCTCCTAATTGGGGACCGGATGATGGTATACTCGTATGGCGTCAAGACAATGATGGGAAATGTTTGCTCCCGGATGGGGATCCAAAGCCTTGCAAACCCGATCCCATGAGAAATGGGCCGGAAATCATCAAAGGCATATCCGGATTCATTGAATATTGGAAAGAGTTGTGTGAGGAGGACATCACTAGACGTGTTAGAGATACTCATGAACCTTTGATTGCGTATTGGGATCGTATTCGCTCGGCCCTAATGACACTTGGTGGTGACACCCGTACAACTTTAACACAAGGATTTTGGCCACAAAGTCGTTTGACGGTTGTTGAGTCCGACACCATGGTTTTTAGCAATGAAGACGTTCGTGAAGAGTTCGCAATGGACGAGCATTACGTTGGCCCTGCCCGCAATCGACCGGCACCGTCGTTTCGTATAGGTGTTGATTGCCATGAAGGTTATTTGGTCCTTGTACGAGCAGGGGATGAGGAACATCCCAAGCCAATTTGGTTGGTGAAAGCATTGTCTTCACCCAATTTTGTTCGAATTAGCCCCAACTTTCGTCAGATTGAGGTGGAATATTGTCGTCCAAGTACTAAAGACCAGAACGTGCTACGCACTTATTTAGGTTGGGATACCAAAAAGAATTTTAAGTGGACAGTGGACTCAGCGTACACACCGGTTTGGATAAACACTGATACTATACTTTGTGCTTGGAAGCCGCGCAAAGGTTCCAAAACAGAAACAATGACCATCCCCCAAAAACATATAGATTTTGCCAAAGACAACTTGGCACGTATTGCAGCTGCGGAAAATGACGCCGATAATGGATATGAAGCGGAAGACGGAGATGTGTAAACATAACATAGGTGGGAGTTCATGGCGAAAAACATGGACGCTTAGTAGACTTGGTTTTTAATAGACTTCATGGACTTGTCACACTCCATTGTGGTATACGTTTGGGATGTGCCATCCAAATTCATAAGAGCCTTACTTATGGGATGCGCACCCCAAATTCTATAATGACATAAACCATTTGTTTTTTTAGATTTAATTGTTATTTTCCACATGGAGCTCATGTTTGCATTTTAATTGACATTCTCTATTTTTAGAAATGAGAATATTCTTTACGTGCAACTTTTTAAATCGTTATGTTCTTGATGTTCCCAATATTCCGTATGCCCACAATATTGGCATCCCAAACTATGGGCATATTTTATTTTGAGACTTTCGAAAGTCTCCGATTAACGAATATAGTGTTTAATGTTAGGAAATTTGGTGTATTCTAGAATGAGGTCAAAGTCAGATACTCACATGCAATGACTACACTATTATACCTATCACACACATTCACTTTGACAATCACACGAAGTGAAGTTGACATTCATGCGTGACAAATTGAAGAACTCAAAATCAAGAGTTCTAAAAGCTTGAGAGAAGCAAAGTTTGCTAGAAAAAATGTGGGGAAAGTCTAGATAAGATATGTCATGTGCCTAAATATATACATATTTGCTCGTTTCCTTTCATGAACGTTTTTATAGACCGCCTGAACCTATTTTTCTGAATTAAATTAGTCGAGCCTTGTTCCTGATTCGGTTGAAGTTGGAGACTTCAGTAGAATTACTGATCGTTTTAGAAGAATCTATAAAAAAAATATACCTCCTCAAATGAGTGAAAGCAAAACCGGAAGATGTCAACATGTAACCGGTTGGATTTAGAACAGGGTTGTCTATTGTGTCGTGACGGAGGCTAATCTCGGCATAATGTCGTGCCGTCACGACACGTATCCATCATGCCAGATGTTGTCTTTATCCTGACGGACTTGAATTTTATCGAATTTTGTGTGTAATTACATTACCCCATTTTGGACACGTAGGATGTAAGATGTCTACGTGTGATGACATGTCAGCAAAGTAGAGGTAAAGTGGGGAAAAAATTACTAGCCCCCGTCCGCCCCCGTTCCCACCCCTGGTCCGCCTCGTTCCCAACCGCCCCGTTCCCGACCCCGTTCCCGTTCCCGTTCCCCCCCCCCCCCCGTCCGCCCCACACACTCCTTAGTCATATTTTACTACTTTGATTTTAACAGAATGATAACAGAATGGCAAAATGGTTTACCTGGCGCTAGGCATATCCACGTCCACGTCGGCCTTTTCTGCCACATAGGACGCCACCTTGGCAAGAAGGTAAGTATTTTACCCACCCTACTAGCTGCCCCCTAGGTTGACCCTACGTGGACCCTATTGTGTCGTGACGGAGGGGTCCGTCACGACACGACACGTCATGACGGCACGACACTGTCATGACGTCGGGATAGACAACCCTGATTTAGAATCACTCGGATCTTGACTGACTATGCCCAAAAACTTCCCGGGCACTGCTCTGGAATTAAAAGGATCACCACATCAATGTATAGAAATATTTTTGTTTTGAGTTCCCAAGTAGCCGGGCCTCTGCCTTCCAGGAATGCTATCTTGTGAGCGGTGAGCGGTGAGCAGTGAGCCGTGAGCAGAAAATTTGAATTTTTATTCTTCAAATTTTTCAATGAAATGTATGATATAGACCCTATGACCGTGGAGAATTTATGGTTTCATTCTATAAAATCTGCATATTATTTAACAAAAATTAATCAAGGTCCTATTCCCGCGGAGGGATTTTTGCAGTTCACACAAATGAATTTTTTTGGAAAGACCTTGTAAGCAAAAAAAACACCTTTGGTACATTAGAATCTCCCAACATGGCATATCAACATGGTTGAATTTTTTTCAAATGGCCCAATTTAAATAGTCATCATCTAGACATTAAAGTGGTTAATAAAATACGCATCCATTTAAGTACGCATCATGGTTAAATGCGCAATTTTTTTTTAACAAAAATTAGGGTTCGTATTTTATTGTTTTAATATGTCATGCAGAGTCGTTTGTCGCGAATGCATGAATTTTTTATGCTTGACATTAAATGTCAGTTTGTTGACGTTTTGCTAAAACGTCTCAAACGATCATCACAGTTCATCATACATATGTCTAGCTTCCGTTTGAACATCGGAGCAAAGCAATTGGTCGTCGATGTCGAGGACAATGCTATGTAGAGCTTCAAAGCCTTTAAAGTCAGTAACACTTTCAGATTCAACAAATGTGATGGACTCCAGAGCACCTAAAGTACGTACCAAAATTATTCACTTTGGGCAATTAGTCACGACAGTTGTCTAAGAAAGTTGCACGAAAGTTAAGCCAAACATTTGACCTAATGCTCAGTGGGTATGCACCTACCTTGCACAAGTGGCAGATTTTCACATTCAAGCTCCATACACAAAGTTTGAGAATAATTAGCTCCGGCGTTCCCTCGAAAACAGCTTCAAGTCAAGAAAGAAATTAGAGATTATGGTGTGAAGACTCTGATCGATGTTACTCAAGCTCACAACTAACTGGATTGTACTGATATCTTGCTCCATCACAATGTTGTCTTTATATTCGACGCACATGTTACCAATGTGGGAATGTTCAATTTGGAAACCCCCGGATCACCTTCCTTGATTTGTGAATAGGAGACAAAAATCCACCTTATTGGAAACTGCTCCAACGTATTGTGAAATTAATATTCTCAAGTTGGTCAACCTATCACTCACTTTCCCACATCGATTTGAGATGAAGCCAGGCTTGCATCAAGAAGCTTGACAATCCCCACTGCAACTTCATTCTGCATTAAAATAATCATGGTTTTGGCTCTTTGAATTGATGTTCAGGATGGCTAAGTTGGGCCGAGGGAAGGCTCACTGGGAGCTCACTCAGTTGTTATCCCTCATGCAAGGGAAGCTCTTTAAGCAGAAGCGTTGACTCAAGTCCACAAGGTAGTTGCCGGCAGTGTTCTAAAATTTGGGACAATCTCCATTCGTGAAAAAAATCCAAGGTTCATAAAAATAAAAATAGATCATATATTAGAAGGAAATACACGTATTTTTATGTGAAGTGCTTCAATGATCACGAAGACATTTCAACATCATTAGAAGCCTCAATCCATCCTTCCTCGCTATCACTGTCACTAGATGATCCATCAACTTCTGCAGAAATATGGAAATATTTTTCTACAGGACAGCAACTACTAGGTTTTTCTGGAGAAGGGTCTGGTGATGAAGTAGCTGCATACGCTTCTGCAACAATCTCAGCATGAAAAGAAAGCTGAAGAGGTCTAATAGGGCTTCTAATCTTACTGATATAGTGTGAGAGAATGCTTCCATCATACTTCATCATAGAGGACTTCAACGCTTCCTTGCGCCATCTATAAACAAGTAAAAATCAACCATTTAAAAATGTTGGTAAGAAAAATTGAGGAAATGTTTAAAAATTTGAAGATAGATAGTGTAGACTTACTTACAAGCTCGCTTGGCAACAGTCTTCTTCTCTGGCTCATCTGTATTCTCCAAAGCGCGTTTCTTCTTTGGAGAAGACCTTGTAACTTTGACTGACTGAACTTCTTCAGCTTGGGGAAGAAGAGGAACCAATACCTCTTTGTATAAGATACTGTCATATTCAAATGCAATAATATGACGATGAAGACTCTTTGATGCCCGGACAGAAGCACCTGAAATAAACAATACCATTTAGTACTTGGTATAAATTAATGACAAAACATATCAAAAGAAAAGTATAGGGAAAAAATAATACATGTGGAGGCTGTGAGGTCCATGACAATGTCATCTTCATCCGTGCAGAGATCAATAAGAGCCATGAGTAATTTGAAGACTTCTCCCGTGCACCTCTAAATGGCATTCTATTCTCCGATTGAACAGTTAGAGAATCAACATCAATGAGGTTTGTGAGATGTCCATCTGATGACAACTTGATGCCCTGTGCAAGAAGTTCAGGACGGTCACAAAACACAAAATTGGACATTGGAACCTCTTCATCCAGATTTTCCTTTCTAACAAAGCATTTCACCATGAAACACTTGTGCGTACGGGATGGATGATCCGGGACAGTCAAAGGAAGGCCGTTAATTGCAAACCACTTGGATTCCTCCTGAAAATTTGCCCAATCCGCCCAAGATAAAAGCTCATTGGATATAAACTTTGAATCAGGATAAAATACAATGAGGGCACCATCATCTTGAAAAAACTGCATGGCAAACTCAAAATGCCTCTTGATCCATATGGATTCCACTTTTATATCTATACCTTCTGGTTTAGTCTTTGGATGACGATTCCAAGGTGGAATTTCACCAGCAATACCAAGTCCAGGAACATGTAAATCCTCCGGAACATCAAAGATAACAAGATCAATTACATTGTCAGCTTCACAACCCGCATAGCTTCGAATCTTTTTACCTTAATGATTATTAATCCATGCCTTCATACGCCTCCAAGTCTTTGGCTCATCACTCTCAGTAACATCATTAAACAAGTCCAAAATACCTGAAGGACTATCATTGATGATCTCTATCCCACTCTCTACATCATCCAACTGCGAGCATGGGATAGTATACACCGTTTGTGAAGGAAAAGGGGCAACGGAAAGAGGCACCTGAGAAACCAAAGGAATAATAGTAGCGGGCATGCTACTGCCTGAAGGAGAAATACCCACATAAGAAAGAAGTTTCTCTGGCCCTTCCTTTAACACAAGCTTCGCCAACTCTTTGTTCCGTGCCGCAACCTCCTTCTTCAACTTTATTTCCTCCTCCTTGCATTTCTTCTTTTCTTCTTTCTCCTTCAAACGAGTTTCAACCTTTGTTTTCTTGTCAGCCAATTTCTTCCTTTGTTTGTCAGATATAGAGTTGTCATCACCCACCTCCGATGCATCTTCTTCAATATGCACCAAATTCTCAGCCTCTAATTGTTGCATCATATTGTCACAACTAGCCTTCAAGGCTCTCTCCTCTCCAGGACATCTTTCATTTTCTTTTAATTCAAGATACCAAGGACATTGAAGAAGATGAGGTCTTCCAAAATATTTTTTCTGATAGTCTGAAAAAATACATTCACTACTAGAAACATCCACCCACTTGTTAAAACGTTGAGGAATGTTCTTCCTATCAATGGCCCCCTTAATCACCAACTCCCTCCAGAAATATCTTAAGATAGCTCTCTTCATAGCATTCTCAGTACCAGCTTGGACAAGAAATAACTCCTTCGTATAAGTGTCATCCTTTGAAAAAAATTCTTTGAAAGCCTTCCCCCAGAAAGTAATAGAATGAGACTCAATCCAAGTTCCAATATTGTCCACTGGGTTGGGCAAGTCCTCGGTCTTCAATATGATAGCATCTTCCTCCATAATTTTCTCAAATCGATTTACTGCCTCTTCCTCTAACTGCAACAATGTACAATTATTCAGCAAAACAAATACAATTCAATCCATCTAATTCTCAAATTTTAGATATAACTTAAACTTCATAAAAAAATACAAATATACGGTTCAAAATAACATACCCCAGCCCAGAAGGCAGCTTGATCTATCCAAATCCGAAGAACTGAATCAGAAGCGGGTGAGGGAGGAAAGTTGTATTCTTTACGACTCTCCTTACACATATTCCACCACCTTAACCATCTCTCTTTGTGCTTCGAAGAAACCTTTGTTGTTGCAATAAGTTGTAGTTCCTCTGAAGTCATCTCAGGCTTCACTTGAAAGATATCAAAGTGACGAATAATCTACTTTCAAAAGTACAATTAAATTAGTAAAAATTTGCACTACAAAAAAAGACATAATATAGAAAAAAATTAATGACATATATACAAAATTAATGACATTAATTGTTTATTTTATCCCTCTCAAACCCGTAATCAAGCCAACCACACAAAATAACATCACAAAAACCAGTGAAGGCCTCCTAATTTAACTAATCACTTACCTCAGCCACATAGAACTTCTTCAAAAACAAAGCATACAATAACCATGTAAAGGGCAGTAAGAGGATTATTATTTTATAAATATTTATTAAAAAAATTCCATCTAACTTCTCTCGGATCCGAGACCATGCAAACCAAGTTGAATAAAATTACAAAAAACAAAAAAATCTATGATAGATGGTGGAGCACATACCTCTCTTATGAAACCCTTTCCATTTGCTGGATTGGCAATTGCGAGGTACCGAGATAGGTCTGTGGAGAGGGAGGTCTTCTTTGCCTCAACAACCTTAGTTGCGGCGGCCTGTAGTTCAAACGGACTTCCAATTCTATCTTCGCCTGTACCGGTGACAAGACTGTCTTTGTACCACCTAATTGCCTCTTCTTGTGTTGCGGAGATTTCTCGTTACAAACAAAGATAAAAAATTTAGACAAGTTCTCATTTAAACTTGTAGGTGACAAATTGAAAGTAGACAAGTAATTTACCTCGTATAAACAATTGATGAATGCATCGTGAGTAAGATGATATCACTTCCGTCTCTTCCCACCGTGACGATTCCACTCAAGAATACTAGCTTGAAGGTCTTCATCACTGACAAGTCCTTTAAGTTGATCAAAGTCTAGCAATTCCAATTGCTGGACACGCTTGACATTGTGCGTGAAGTGTTGGGCGACGTGATCAACCTGGTTTTTCCTAGATTGCATACACCTCAACTAAGAATACAAATGATACACGATGCATTTACTAACATGAGTATTTAAATAATAAATAACAAGAAATTCAAAATTCAAATAACATATTTTAAAGAATTTACTTGTTCCAATCTGTCATCGCATGCAATAGCATGTTACAATTTTCTGAAGATACGTTGATGAAAACAGAACGTACGGGAACATGAAAAAATGCATCATCTTTATGGAGGGCACTAATGACATCCATCCATGCAATATGACGGTGATTCCCGTCTGTGGTACTTTTGGGCCACCCCCTTTCGAGGGAGCCTAAAAGTATCACACAAGCCCTTCGGTGAAGGTGGCCTGCATTTGCAGGCGCCCAAGCCGAACCCGGATGATAGGTGTATAACGTGAGTAGTTAGATTTTTAAGGGAGATTAAATATGCGTCGTAGTACCTCCGGAGGTTAGGCCTTAGTTTTTTACTAGTGTGGCTTTAAACTCCACTAACCAATTTCATATCTAGTTCTAACCTTAACCTACAACCTATTCTACGCGCAGACGCACCAGCCTTGAAACCAAGGCAATCCTAATTTGTGAATTGGGATGGTTCTGATACACCCAACCGGGTATGACTCATACCACCCTAACTCAACGAACGGAATAACGACAATTTGATGGACCATTCAATTCTTCCTATTTCTTTATTTAGTTCTATTTAGTTTTCTAAGCGGGGGAACTTGGCCTAAGTCCCACCCTTCACACAAATTCCTTCTTAATTACTTACTTTTGTTTGCACGTCCTAACTTACTACATTAACATATTAGGCATCACCCCTTACCTCGGGTCTCTTGCCAACAAGGGTTTACGATTTATTTTGTATGTTTTGATTGTTAAATGTGTTTACACTGGATAGACCACGAAATGCAACTCAATGGGACCAGGGTGACGGGCGACCTGTAGGTTCAACCTGTTGCGCAATCTTCATAAATTGGGGCCATTACTCCCAATCTATTGGGCCAACAACATAATAGTGGATTCGCGGGTCATTAACCCCACCTTTCCACCAACAACATTCAGAGTGGTCGTGTCGGTGATTAATCCGACTTACCACACACGAAACTTGCTAATAAATGAAGCTACTACCACAAAACATACCAAGGGCCCCGAAAACAATGGAATTGGGTACTCCCTTGGCGGTCAAGTGGTCAAGTCACTTGACCTTACGAGATAGGTAAGTGGGTTTAGAGATGCGTACCTTAGCCGTGCTCCCTCCAATCCTAAATGGAAGGCTTAAGGTTAGTTAATTTACCTCAATTTTCCTCGGTTGATTTGGGCTTGATGTAGGCCGAGCCGCTACCTCCTTCCTTGCTCCACTTTCCGAGCGTCGACCTTGCCTCCTTCTTTGTAACTAGTTTGGTAGTAAGCGTACCTTAGTTAACAATTAAAATATAAAGTGTTATTCTGCCCTGTAATTTAATCCTAAGCATAATATTTATACTTAGTGCACCAAATTATCTTTCCAATGATCTAAAAATCACTCTAATCGGATAAGAAATGCAAAAGTTATGAGGGTTGGAAGTGTGAGGTCGATTCAACCGACCCTTCCAACCCACCTATCTACCTTCTAACTTCAAGAATTCATAGCACATTCCTTACTACTTGGATCTAGGCTTTCCTTATACCATTGGAAAGCTATGAACAAGCTCTAACTAGAAAAATTATGACATCAGCAGGTTAAGCTAATAGAAATTCAGCGGACTCCTTGTAACACAGCAGTCAATCAAGAAGGCTTAAACTATGTATCTCGCCTTCAACAATTCATATCTAATTCAAATCTGAGTCAAATCAAACGTTCTATATGACCCTGGAGAGATATTAAAAAGATGTATTTGATAAAAATATGTGATTAGAAAGGTAAGCCGAAGTGAACCCAGCAGGTCCTCTGTAATGCAGCAGTCAACCAAAAGTTCTCAAACTATGTGTCCCATCTTGCACAATTCATATCTAATTCAAATCATGCTCAAATCAAATGTTCTAAGCCATTTTGGAAAGCTACACAAAAGTTCTACTTGGGAAAAATATAATTTCTTGGAATTAAAATTCCTATTGGGCTCGCAGGTCTAATCCAGCAGCCGCTACCCACAAGACCACCCAGTTTTTCTACTCCATCTTTGAAAATCCATAACTAATTGTCATCTCAACCAAATCACAAATGGGAAACGGCTATGGATGGCTATATGAAATCTCTCTAAGAGAAAAATGATAAGTATCTTGTTCTAGCTTTTGAACTAAGCCTTCAGGGCATTGGCAGATGAGGTCTATAATGCCTCTACTCAAAACTCTACCATCCAACCTACCTCTACAAAAGAAGGAATAATTTTGTTGGTGTGTTAATAAACACACAACCTAACTAGGAGAGAGAGAGTAGAGGAGGTTCTCCAGCCTTTGTTTTAGACCATTGAGAATACATGCTAAAGGATTTTTTCCTAACTACATTGAAGCAGGGCTTCGCCCAAAAACTAGAGAAAGAGAGAGAGCTACAAGGTGGAAGGAGGGGTTTTTAAACCCTCTCACAAAAGGGTTGGACCCCTCCTCCACCGGATCCATTTTTCAAACCCTTTCCCGAAATTTTGGCTCGGGGGTTTTCCCGGTTGAGGTTGCCACCCTCTCGCCGAGGTGGCTCCGACAAAAAACCTTTAGAAATCTTTCTAATTTCTCCGCCATCGAGTTGGCAAGGGGGCAAGTGGGCAAGTATCCCCCTTGCTCTCTTTCTTTTTTGTCTTCAAAATTCTTCACGCCGATTTTATCTTCTTACGTAAAACACCTCCAATAGTCTTGTGTGCCTCACACTAACTAATAAACTAACACTTGCTTAGCTAGCATCTACTAACATTTGCTTAATAACTAGCATCTACTAATATTTGCTTAGCTAGTTGTTTTTACTAGCTAGCACATTTTTTCTACTTTGCTATCTTCTAGCACTACTTAGTTTCATTTTGACCTTCCTTCTTCTAGGCTAAATGCTAAATGAACTAATTTTTCCTAAATTCCCTATCAATTCTAACTTTTAATGCTAACATTATAACTAAAAGTGATCCCGCAGAGTGGTGGACCACTCAAAGGGTTCACACCGTCCCATACGTAGAAAAACTGATTAGAATACTTTCCTAATGCTGGATTTTTTGCCAATCGAGCTTCAAACTCCAAATCCTCCTTGTGCCACAAATCCGACCATGAAGCCTGATGAGTCTCCGTGACGGTTGCTTCTTCCATTCTGAATGTGAGCCAAATTTTTGGTCTTTTAAAAGTTTCACTATAGGCTTATAGCTCTAGAACGGATGAAGTCATCCAACCGGATGACCATAGTTAAACAATAGGCCAATAGGAAGTTACAACTATAGTCCCGGCCTTAGGAGGCCCTAGCAGGTAGTTAGGAAAACTATCGTCTCCCTCGCCCTGTAAGAGGGGAGGCGCAGAAGGACAGAGCAGACATTTCTCAGATAGTTTTGAGCGAGTTGCATAAACAATAGTCTTGTCTCCCTCGACACTAATCGTGCGAGGTCAATAGTTGAACTATTTTCTAAGTTAACACTGCAGCGATTGCGGGTTGCTATTTTCTGTGAAAGAACATTGTGGATGTGAATGGAAATTGATTGAATGCCTGGAAGAGGGTCAAATTAGGCCACTGCTTCAAAAGTATATGTGAAATTGTGAAACTATAGTCGGGAATTGGAATGTGAGTTCTGTGTGAGTAAAAGTGAATGAGCTTATGAGGAAAGATCCTGGAATTACGAGAGAGTGATAAGGAATGTGAGTAAGTCTGATAAGCGAACAGTAAGCGAGTCTGTGAAACGAGAGCAAGTGCGAGAATGAATCACAATGAGTGAGTGAGAAATTGTACCTGAAAGAGAATTGCTAAAAAGAGCATGCAAACTATTGTCGTATGTGAGAACTGTAATTGAGTAAGAGGGAAAGCCAAAGTAAAACGAGTGAAGGTAATTACCGGGAGCAGAGAGAGCGAAAATGAGAGATACCTATTAGCGGTCACAAGTGAATGTTAAACAGTTGATGCCAGAGAGCGAACCCTCGATCATAGTTGAATTGATTGGAGTTGTAACTTGTGAAAGAGGAAGTGATGGGATGAGAGATCACTGAGTGTTGAGAGAAAGAGAAAACTATTGACTGAGATTACTGAGAGTAAGCAGAAGGAAACTATAGTCGAGTCATTCTGAGAGAGGGTCTGCGAGAGGAAAAGAAGAGGAAGAGCGAAGAGACTTGGCAGGAGGCCAAGTGTCAGCCAAGCGTTAACCCGCATATAGTGTAACTATTGGCTATAGTGTTAACTACTGTAGGCTGAGGGGCAGCCGAGAGGTCAATAGTCAGATCGTTGTGCGAGGTGATTGAGTGTTGTTAGCCTGTGAGAGGCATTGTGAGGAGAAATGATTATAGTTCAGCCGTAAAGAGATTATAGTTGAAATCTAAAATAGGCTGTTGGTTTTATAATTGAGAAGAATGAAATTTAAGATAGAAATCTCAATCAACCGAGGTGATGAGAAATCACTTCTGATCGGTTGATTAGAGAAATTGGTAAGGATTGTAAGAGGGAGCAAGTGTAAGAGGGATAGAATTAACTTTGGTTCATAAATATTACCTAGGCATAAGTTAATCTAATCTTAATTAAGTTTTAATTGATCATTAGTCAAGAGAAGAGATCTTGAGTATGGAATGCGATTTAATCCTTTCAACTATTGTCTTGTGTGTTACCCTGGTTGTTGTTGTTGCAGGTTGTGCAGGGCGACCAAGACTATAGCTTGACTGATTATGGTTAATTGCATAAGTTGTGAGTAGAGATTAAATCCGAAGATAAGGAATAAACAATTGCTTTATATTGGAATTAACATTGACCAAGTAATAAAGGAGTTGTTTTGATTTGAAGATGCATTGGCCAATGGTTACCAAAGACAATTGTGATACTCAAAGACTATTGTTCTCTCTTGACTATTGTTCTACAAAATCTCATGACGAGATGGTTACTACTGAGACTGACACACATACCCCACTGAATGAGATACAGTGAGAGGAAACCAAGAGAGAAAAGGAGAGTAAAAGATATACCAGTCGTGTTTTAGAATGAACATAGCAAACCTTTGGTCTAATTAAGGAACTATGAAGTGACAAATGCCTGTAATAGACACCAGTTAAGTCTTCCTTGAGAGTCTGTACCCTGGTTTTTGGGTTATTTAAGTGAGAGCAAAAACTAACTACATTTTTGACGCCGCTGCCGGGGAAGGCAGAGGTCGTCTTAAGGCATAATCATTTTTCATAATTAAGACCTATTAATGTCTAAGAGAGAAACTTACCACAATGGGTGGACAGGGAAAGTGGAAAGCTAGAGGAGAAAGGAATAGGGAGAAGGCTTGGAGTGGTAGAAGTCAAAATACTTCATACACACATCCATCTGTCCCTACACCTTCATCATACCCTAGACATTTCCAGTCACGCCCTGTACCTAGTGGGATAGGAGAAGGAGCCATTAGACATATTTTTGCTATTTTGAGGAATCTTGTGTCAAGAATAGATTACCTCGACCGTTGTGTACACGGAGTCCCTGTAGTTGAGAGGTGTCGTCATAGACGTCTGGCTAGTGACCTAAATCGGACAGGAGTGAACACCGTACCTCAAACCAAGAGATTACACGAGTGTGAGAGTTGTTGTAGGTCATCCCATTTTACCTCTTACTGTCCACGACAACAAGAAGTGAAGAAGAGTTTCATTACAATTGGAATTCAAACTGAATCACCGTATTTATCTCACGCCATAGATATAACACGGTGTCGGTATTGTTCCAATTGGGATGACAGTTGAGATTAGTAAGTGGTTAAGAAGTCGGAAGTGAGCCAGTTACCGAGTGGTTAAACTACTCCGTAACATGACTTGGTGTTGGCAAGTTCCAGAACCGGCCAGCTGTGAGTTATATACTGGAGGATACTTGTTTTCAGCCCTGTATAGGTTATATCGGTCAGGATACAGAGGGAATGGATTGTATATCACCCCTAATGAAGTGAGTATTCCAAGAGAGTTCAAAGAATTATTTTTAGCTTTACCCTTAGATGTGCAGCAAAACATTACCAATAGAATTTGGAACGGCGGAGAGGAATATAACGAAGTAATTGTGAGAAACAATCACCCTGTTATACCCTTATCACTCCGATTCTTATTTGCAATCTATGGGAGACTAAAAAGTGCTACTTCTTTAGTGGTTCCAGCCGGCACAGGAGCGTGGAAAGGAGATAAAATATCTAGGACAGAGTATAGATTTGTTTTTGGAGCACCAGATCTCAGGGCAAGACCATTAATACCTGACTTCATGGACCAAAAACCTATGTATACCAATCCCATAGACTTTCGAATGATATGTTTGTAGGGATCCTAGAACTAGTTAGAGTTAGTCAAACTGGAACCCGCTCATGAAAAATCTCATTCTCAAACTGCATCCGTGAGGAATGCAGCTAACGCTAAAGCTAGAGAAGATAGAGCAGCAGCCAGAGAGTATAGGAAGCAATTACAGGAAAAGAGAAGAAGTTGGGTTCAACCATTTTTAGACGTAGCAAGGAGATTTTCAGGTAGTGGTTCAGGAGGGAATTTTCAGACACCAGTAAATAAACCTACAACAAGTGCTGAGAGGGAATTCTTATCCCCAAAAGTTTTATTTTCTGATACGACACCTCACACCAGTTCACCCACTCCACCATTGTGGGCTACCGCCTATGAACGCACACCATCTCCTATACTTGACACAACGGTTTACGCCAATATACAAGGCAACCCATTGTTTACACCTTATACACCATTAATACCCGTAGCACAATTAATACCTCCTCCCCTACGACCTGTAGTACCGCTTCCCAATATGGCGGCAAATCCTCCTAGGATCAATAGTGTAGTGAATTTGCCTTATTTTCAGGGTAGACCCGGAACAAATCCTGATGTCCATGTGAGGAAATTTGAGATTGCATGTGCTGCAAATAGTGTACCTCAGGACAAAATGATGGAAGTATTTGCAGCAACGTTGCAAGAGAATGCATTCTTATGGTACTCCCGCCAACCACCATTTGCTGACTGGGACGCCCTTAAAGATGCATTTCTTGTCTACTTCAGACCCCTGGGGTTTGAAAACAGTCTGATGGAGAGATTAAGGACAATTCGTATGGGTGTAAATGAGGTTGTTGACAGTTATTGGGGAAGAATGAGTGATATATTGTTGAGAATGGGTGCACACCAAATTCCCAACAATTTCTTAAGAAATATATTCATAGGAGGATTGTATCCTTTTGAGTTAAAACTATATGTGAGAGAGCGAACCCCAGCTACCGCACAGAATGCATTTACCTTAGCAAAAGCTTGGGAGGAATCTCGGGTGGAGGATCAATATACTTTTGAGAATTATAATTATGACCTCTACGACCAAACCCCGAAGGATCAGACTTACTATCATGTTTTACTTGGTCAATCTCTAACATACCCAGGTGCTAAGCCAATGATAGATGCCACCCAATTTAAACACCCTAGCGCAGATTTGTTTAAACCACCCAAGATCCTATCAAAACCTCCACTGGTTGGTCAATCTACGTCTCAAGAGTTAGCCTTGATGGATATCACTAAGAAACTTGCAGATTTAGAGGTCAAGATCACGAGAGGGGCTAACAAAAGACCACCACCAACTGAGGAAAGGACTAATGTGTGGTGTAACAATTGCAAGGGTCATGGTCATTTATCCAATGAGTGTCCCACTCCAAAAGGTCTGAGAACTAAATGTACCTTTTGTGGAGGGAACCATTCAGTCAATGAATGTTGGAATCTACCGAGAGGTCGTCCAGTCCATCAGATAGACACCACTCAGTCACGACCTTGGCAACAAGAGCGTATGGGTAATGGGCCTAATGCAAGTTACAACCCTAAAAGGAATTTTAATCGTCGGCAAGTGCCTCTTAGTTTTGGGAATCAACCAAGTTGGGGTGAGACCAATCAACCGCCAAATTGGAGGGGTCCACCATATAACCCCCGAACCCAAAACTATAAGACACCAATGCCAAACCAATTCGTAGTGTGTTTTCGTTGCGGAGAAATAGGCCATTATGCAGGGGATTGTCCCAACCCTAGGAAGGTTCAACAGTATATCCCATTGTGTGGAAATTGTAAGGAGGCAGGACACCCTACAGCCGAGTGTGATCAACCCCGGAAGGAAGGTCCACCATCTGAGAGGGATTGGAAGAAGGGTAAGCATGTGACTATCCAAGAGGAAGAGAGGCAAGATCGTAATGTCCATAGAGTTCAACACTCTAAGAGATTAGATGAGGAAGTGAGTGTAGTGACCACTAGATCTTGAAAACCATCCTTAAAACAACAAAATGGGTCTAGTACTGAGAGGTTCAATGAACAACACAGTGATGCAGAGACGAGTCTCTCTGGATATTCTCAAGCACCTTTGATCAGAACTCCAAAGGATAAAACAACTGTGGAAGCCAACGTTGTACCAACAACAATTCCTGAGAAGGCTTATACTCCATCACCATCTGTTGTCATCAACCCTCCAGTTTTCAATCATGCACCTATCTTACCCACTAATATTCTTCAACCCCGTCTAAAGACCATTGCAAGGAGAGAAAGACCTAAGATTAAGCCAACATCATCACGATCATCTCGGACGATGATGTTATCTAAAGACCTTAAACCCTATGATATCATGGAGGATTTAGATAAAATACCACCAACAATAACAATGAAACAATTGTTGGCTGTTGCACCACAGTACGTGTCGTAGTTCCTTGAGTTCATCCATGATACGTAGAAGGCCAAAACCGGCGACAGTACATGACATTACTTTAAGTAGAGACCCAGGAGCTCCAACAGTTGATGTTATCATAGGAGGTGCTCTTATACCAGGATTTCAAATTGACACGGGATCAAGTGTCAATTTGATGAATGTTGAAACCATGAATGAGTTAGGGATATCTAATGTAGTCTCTACCACAATCATATTGAAAATGGCAGATAGCAGTCAAGTGAAACCCCTAGGAGTTTTGGAACAAATTCCAACTCTCGTAGCTAGTATTGAGTATAAGATTGATTATGTCGTTTTTAAGACAATGGACGGTGTGCAGTCTTATCCAGGTCTTCTTGGACGCACATGGTTACTAGATGCACAAGCCAAAGAAGACTGGGGAAAGGGTACACTGACCATTGGAAGTGGGTTAAAGAAAATAATTCTACCTTTATTTCCTACCCAATATCATGGTGAAACACAAGATGAGGAAACTGAGTTCACCAGTGATGATGGTTATGAAACGGAGAAAGAAACTACTATGAGTGAATCCATACATCGGGTAAACGATAGACCATTTCAATATGCTCCAGTAGGCATGGGAGAATATTTCTGTGCATTAGGTGATGGAGATTCTGATGATGCTATCTTAGCATGGCAGAATACCTTACCTATTAACAGAATTGGCGACACAAGGACACATGATTTAGACCGACTAAAACTAGTTCATAATGTGCAAGAAGAAACCCAACCCAAAAAACTAGTTAAAGATGAGTTGGCTAAGAAATGGGAGTCTACCATGTTTGAGTCTGACCAACCCGTTAAAAATTATGTAGTCAAAGATGTGTGCAAGGATATGAACTTGAGTGATGATGATGCGCCTCGCATTATCAAAGTTTATGAGAAGATCACTGAGGATGAGTGGAAATTTTGGAGAAAGTTTTAAAAAGAACATTAAAGTCTTTGCATGGACGTACAAAGATTTTAGAGGAGTACCTCCAGAGATTTGTGAGCATAAGATTGTATTAGAGAAGGGAACAACTCCCGTTCGACAAAGACAATACAGGATGAATCCGAAATATTCCCTACTAGTTAAGGAGGAAGTGGATAAGTTGTTGGAAGTTGGTATAATCTATCCTATCCCTTATAGTGAGTGGGTGTCACCCATAGTTGTGGTACCCAAGAAAAATGGTAAGCTAAGAATATGTGTGGATTATCGGAAGTTAAACAGTGTCACCAAGAATGATTACTTCCCCTTACCATTCACAGATAGTATGTTGGATGGAGTAGCAGGATATGATTGTTATTCCTTTATGGATGGGTTTTCAGGATATAACCAAATTTCCATATACCTACCTCATCGTCCCTTAACTGCATTCACCACACCATGGGGTGTCTTTGCACATGCCCGTATGCCCTTTGGAATGTGTAATTCCCCTGGGACCTTTTCCAGATTAGGAGTTAACACATTTCAAAAGTATCTCCATCGTACAATGGAAGTCTTCCTGGATGATTTTGCAGTTTATAGCACTAGAGAGAAACATGCACAACATCTTCAGGAATGTTTCGATGAGTGTATGAAAGTTGGGATTTCTATTAACACAGCCAAGTCACTGTTCCTGGTGCCATTTGGTAAGTTGGTAGGTCACATAATATCAAAACAAGGAGTTGCGACTGACCCTAAGAAGATTGCAATTATTGCCTCACTACCTTTACCAACCACCGTTTCAGAGGTCAAAGGATTTCTAGGACACACAGGCTACTATCGTCGTTTCATCTTTCGTTATTATTTAAAACAACAACAACAACAACAACAACAACAACGGTTAATATTTAAAACGGCTCCATATTCTATCATTGCCGATACCTTATACAAAAAGGGCAAAGATGGCGTATTGAGACGGTGCATTATGAGTTCGGAAATACCTTTGATTTTACAAGGATGTCATAGTGATCCAGCAGGAGGTCATTTCGCGGGTAATGTCACTGCTCGAAAAGTTTTACAAGCAGGATATTGGTGGCCCACCTTGTTCAATGATTGTGTCACTTATGCTAGACAGTGTGATGTTTGTCAAAGAGTGGGTAAACCTACAGACACATCAGCAATGCCATTACACCCTATCCTAGCACTAGCACCCTTTGAGAAATGGGGGATTGATTTTGTTGGACCAATTAACCCACCTAGTAAGAGTGGACGTCATCGTTACATTTTGGTTGCCACAGACTACGCCACTAAATGGGCGGAGGCTGAAGCCACTAAACGTGACGATAAGGAGACAGTTGCTAAATTTCTCAAAGCTAATATATTTTCACGATTTGGTTGTCCACGAGAGCTAATAAGTGATAGGGGTACCCATTTTGTGAATGAGGTTATTGAAATGTTAACGGAGAAATATAAGATTAAACATCGACTTACCACCCTATACCACCCAAGAGCAAATGGACAAACTGAAAAAACTAATGGAATTTTATGTAAAATCATTACTAAAACAGTCCAAGGCTCTATGGTGGATTGGGATGTGAAGTTGTTGGATGCTTTGTGGGCATATCATACAGCTTATAAAGTTACCATGAAATTTACCCCTTTCCAATTGGTGTATGGTCAAGAAGCAATCCTACCCATTGAGTTGGAATTACCATCTTTACGCATAGCCTTGGAAGAACGATTAGATGATTCGGAATCACTACAAGAGCGTATCGCTATGCTAGAGAAGTTGGATGAAATTAGAGGCCAGGCTTATCTTAATACGGCCGCAATCCAAAAATGGCGTAAAACCTATTACAATAGTAAAATGAAACCCAAAGTCATTAAGGATGGCGACCTAGTCTTATTATATGATAGCCGGTTTCAGAAATTCCTTGGTAAATTTAAGATTCGTTGGCAAGGACCCTATAAAGTCGTTAAGGCATATGATAACGGTTCTTTTGATTTGGAAGATTTCCAAGGAAACCCGCTACTTACCCGTATCAATGGCAACCGGTTAAAGGTTTATAATCATTAACTGAGGCCAGTTAATGAAATTAAGTAAGGGGGGAGGGTAGTTAGGATAATACTAATGAGATAAATTTAACACATTTTTATAAAATTCTTTAAGATTTAGATTAGACAACTTATACACGGTCCTATGGAAATTAATGTAGTCTAACACTTTGAAAATTCGCTAAATGCCATAATATTCTAATCTCGCAAACAATTATCACGGGAATCGATATTTGAGTTAAACAATAATCCGTTGCGAATGCTCAAATTTCTAATTCAATTAACAATGGGCGTTAAAAGTTCCTTTGAGATTATTGTTTAAATGAGAGTACGTTAGGATGAAAGAGAATTAAAAAAAAATGATGAGCTAAGTAGGATTGATTTAGATGTGATGAATGAGTTAATGAAGAATCAGAGGATCTAAACTAATGATCAACTATAGTCTCATCACTTAACCATGGACAAGAATGAAAAGATCCTAAACATAATCAACTATGATCTAAATTGATAACTATTGACGGTCATGATTAAAGGAAGATATGCACTTAAGAGAATGATTAAGGGTGAGGTGTGCCGCCATTAAGGGCCAAATCTAACCTTTTAATGATGAAACTGTCTCATTAATCATGAAGGGGCCATGATATGAAATCAGTAAAGCTATAGTCTTGGCCGCCGCGCAGCCGCCATCAACTATCGGCAAAGAGGTGATAAACCCAGACCATAGTGAGACTCAGTTAGGTTGTGAGATCATAGTTACACCATAGTCTGAGAGCTGAGAGAACTATCGTCTGAGCAATTGCGCAGTCGGCGAAGTTCATTGAATGACGAAGAGTTGATTGAGTGAAACTATTGGCACTGTTGAGTAAGTTGCTTGAGAGAAACGGGTGTGAGTTGCCGAACTGAGAGCCAAAGTTGTGTGAGCAATTCCCAATTCTGATTCTTGGTAGAGATTTCTTGCTTTTAAAACTATCTTCTTTGAAACTATCTTCTCTGAATGTTTTTGTCCTCTATGTAAGACCATTGTTTAACAATTGATAGCATAGTTGAGGGTGATCACTATTGTCTCAGTTTTCGATTTCAAGATAGTGAGAGTTCTTGAAACATCAATTAGGGTTACACTGTAGAGGGAAACTATCTTCTTGAGTGAACAATAGTCTAGGAAGCAGTGAGAGATTGTGAATTACAGTGTGTGAAGCAATTCTGGTCCTGAGAAGAGGCCTATTGTGTAGTCAGTGCAACAATTGTCTTGCTTCTTGAAACTATCTTCAGAGAGTAAACTATATTCTTTGAGGACAACCACCATGGATAGACATAACCAGGGTAAGAGGAGGCGTCTTAGAGGCGTTGCTCAACCTGTGCCCTTCAAAGGGATGACTATTGTTATGCAAGAGAGAGTGAAAGAAAGAGAACAAGAGTTGAGGAGTGCAGGCTTGTGGCAATTCTTGAGTGAGTTAACAATTCCATGGCCTAGTCAGTGTGAGTTAGGAGAGTTAGTAGAAAACTATATGCTGCAAGACCATAGTCGAGTGCCAGTGGGCGGGAATATAGTTGAACTATCGTCTGAAGCTCTTAGCCGAGTGACACTATTGCCAGGAGAGGGTGAGAAGGACATAGGTAGTTTAGACCTGCCGAGAGAGGCACCCCAGTGGGAGATAGTGTTTTCTGGTGGATTGTTGAGCTTTGATGACATCAAGCAAGGTTGGGACTTGAGAGACCTGAAGGAACCCTGGAAAGAGTGGTTCTTGCTGATCCAGGAGAGAATCGAGTTGTTGGAAGGAGGTTTTATGGAGCATTGTGTGGCCTGTGCTGCACTATTGGCGTGGGTGAAAGGAGAGCGATTCAATTGGGCGGAAGAGCTGCGACTTCGAATCCGAGATGAGGTTCACCGCAGAAAAACTCCCTTCCCATTTTCACTATTGTCTGCTGGTTACTTGGGAATGGTGTGTTCCCTGACTATAGTTCCCTCTGAGGTGGAGATGCTAACAGGAAACCCTAGAGAATTGTTGTTGGAGCCCCCTGTGATGTTAATGCCTATACCTAGCAGTCCTAAACCACCAACTATTGTCGAGGTTCCTGTTTTACATGTGGAAGCAGAGTCTAGTCATCGGGTCTTGCCGAGAGAAGAGATGCCTGAAGAGGTAGAACAATTGTCTTCTCATGAGGAGTTGCTCTCTGAGATTGAGAGGCAAAAGACTATAGTTGAAGAAAAGTGTGTCCTTGTAGCTGAGAGTGTGAGGATGATTGAAGAGCTCAAGAAAGAAAACCAGAAGTTCAAGGAGCTCAAGGAAAAGTTAGAGAAAAAGTGCAAGGAGCTTGAGGAGAGGAATGTAGATAGGATGGATGAGATTCTTTGTGACAGAACCCTATATGAGAAACAAAAGAAAGAACTAGAGGGGTTAGCTAAACAATTGTCTGATCTCACCACCCAGCATGCGAGTAGTGAGGCTGCCTGGGAGAAAGAGAAAAAATAGTTGAAAGAGAGAGAGGTGAGAAGAGAAAAGACTATAGTTCAAAAGTCCCAGGAGTTACAATCTCTACAGAGTCAATTTTCTACCCTCAAGAGAGAAGGTGACACTATCAGAGTGATTTCTAAGCAGAGAGATAATCTGGTAGCAGTAAGAGAGCAACAAAGGCAAACTATTGGCAACTTGTGGGGTAGAATAGAACGACTCAAGAATGGCTTATGGACTCTAGAAAACTCTGCCCCACCTTTCCCTCAACTTCATCATAACTATGAGCGACAGAGAGACACAATGTTCATAGCTCACAACCTTCACATAGGTCAGAAGCTAGGAGCAGACCTTTTTCAGAGTCTGTGGGATGAAGTCTTGGAAGAAGGTTATGAGAACCTGTTAGTGGAAACTATAGTCAGAGGGGAGTTACTGGTAGCCGACCCTTTGAAGACCTTGACTATAGTGGGAGACATTGGAGCAAGGGTGTTCCTGTACTATGGAAACCTGGAACTCCAGCTACAGAGGAAAAGGAACACTATAGTCGAGCATACCGCTCAGCTAGTTCCTAGGGTGATCAAGATGGAGGCATTCAATCAGGCTATAGTTACCGCCTTGCCTATAGTTCCCAAATCTGTCCTAGAGGTGTGGAAGGTCAATCTCGAGCAAAGATTAGGCAGTATGGGGACAGATGAGTATGTGAAAGCAGTAATGGATGCTAGTCTGGAAAGACAAGCTTCGACCAAGGTGGAAGACTTGGGGCCTGGGCAGTATCTATTGAAGTATGAGCAAACTATAGACAGGTTAAAGAGGTACGCGGAGCAGTTCAAAGCACAGGTGCAGCCACCTCTTAACCTAATCGCTCAGTGTCACTTCTTTCTGCCAGCCCCTAATCAAGTGTTCAGACTATTGTGTTCGACTAAGAAGCCCGATCTACAGCTAGTGGACCAGAAGTATGTGGGCAACTACGAGGCAATGTTTACCCACCCGAGTGAACAACCTGTACCTGCTTGGGAGGCAATCAACTGGTTGTTTAGGGACGTGGGACCCTCACGCATGATTCCAACTGAGAAGGGGGAGTCCCATGACCGGGTCTACGCGAGGATATCGAAAGGCTGGAGTCCGCTTCCGCCCTTGGCTGTAACAATGGATCCGAGGTTCTGTGCGTGCCGAAGGAGGTACAAGTGGTCCCCGAGTGCAACTATCGACAGCTTAAAATACAATTGGCCTATAGTTCCCGGTCCCTTTCGAAATCCAGCTGAGTGTGCTAATAGTTATTGGAGGTTCTTTTCAGAGCATAAGGCGCATCAAGACCCTGTGTGTTTTATGGCCGCGGTTTTCTGTGCCATGCTGGCAGCCTGGTGCAAAGAATATAGTTTAACCTGGGACATCAACAGGTTTAGTGCCACGCGTCCCGAGGCCTTGCTGGCAACGAAACACCTGTACCGGACGGCGAGATGGATGCGATGTGTGGAGGCGATGTGTGCAACCTATTTTGTGATTGGACCCCACCACACTATGGTCAATGATTTCGGCCACACACGAGCGAAGATGATGGCTAGGACCCTACAGGACCAGTCTGACAACAATATTCACCTACCGCAAGAAGAGACAATGGTTCCTGGGTTTAGAGAAGATTATGGGCCCCAAACCAGTAAGGGCAATTGGGGGACTTCTTCAAGTAGGCCTAGGAAATTTTAAAGGACTATAGTTGAGGCTTTTGCAGGGATGCAAAAGAATTAAGTGAGGGGCTATATGTGAGCCAAATTTTTGGTCTTTTAAAAGTTTCACTATAGGCTTATAGCTCTAGAACGGATGAAGTCATCCAACCGGATGACCATAGTTAAACAATAGGCCAATAGGAAGTTACAACTATAGTCCCGGCCTTAGGAGGCCCTAGCAGGTAGTTAGGAAAACTATCGTCTCCCTCGCCCTGTAAGAGGGGAGGCGCAGAAGGACAGAGCAGACATTTCTCAGATAGTTTTGAGCGAGTTGCATAAACAATAGTCTTGTCTCCCTCGACACTAATCGTGCGAGGTCAATAGTTGAACTATTTTCTAAGTTAACACTGCAGCGATTGCGGGTTGCTATTTTCTGTGAAAGAACATTGTGGATGTGAATGGAAATTGATTGAATGCCTGGAAGAGGGTCAAATTAGGCCACTGCTTCAAAAGTATATGTGAAATTGTGAAACTATAGTCGGGAATTGGAATGTGAGTTCTGTGTGAGTAAAAGTGAATGAGCTTATGAGGAAAGATCCTGGAATTACGAGAGAGTGATAAGGAATGTGAGTAAGTCTGATAAGCGAACAGTAAGCGAGTCTGTGAAACGAGAGCAAGTGCGAGAATGAATCACAATGAGTGAGTGAGAAATTGTACCTGAAAGAGAATTGCTAAAAAGAGCATGCAAACTATTGTCGTATGTGAGAACTGTAATTGAGTAAGAGGGAAAGCCAAAGTAAAACGAGTGAAGGTAATTACCGGGAGCAGAGAGAGCGAAAATGAGAGATACCTATTAGCGGTCACAAGTGAATGTTAAACAGTTGATGCCAGAGAGCGAACCCTCGATCATAGTTGAATTGATTGGAGTTGTAACTTGTGAAAGAGGAAGTGATGGGATGAGAGATCACTGAGTGTTGAGAGAAAGAGAAAACTATTGACTGAGATTACTGAGAGTAAGCAGAAGGAAACTATAGTCGAGTCATTCTGAGAGAGGGTCTGCGAGAGGAAAAGAAGAGGAAGAGCGAAGAGACTTGGCAGGAGGCCAAGTGTCAGCCAAGCGTTAACCCGCATATAGTGTAACTATTGGCTATAGTGTTAACTACTGTAGGCTGAGGGGCAGCCGAGAGGTCAATAGTCAGATCGTTGTGCGAGGTGATTGAGTGTTGTTAGCCTGTGAGAGGCATTGTGAGGAGAAATGATTATAGTTCAGCCGTAAAGAGATTATAGTTGAAATCTAAAATAGGCTGTTGGTTTTATAATTGAGAAGAATGAAATTTAAGATAGAAATCTCAATCAACCGAGGTGATGAGAAATCACTTCTGATCGGTTGATTAGAGAAATTGGTAAGGATTGTAAGAGGGAGCAAGTGTAAGAGGGATAGAATTAACTTTGGTTCATAAATATTACCTAGGCATAAGTTAATCTAATCTTAATTAAGTTTTAATTGATCATTAGTCAAGAGAAGAGATCTTGAGTATGGAATGCGATTTAATCCTTTCAACTATTGTCTTGTGTGTTACCCTGGTTGTTGTTGTTGCAGGTTGTGCAGGGCGACCAAGACTATAGCTTGACTGATTATGGTTAATTGCATAAGTTGTGAGTAGAGATTAAATCCGAAGATAAGGAATAAACAATTGCTTTATATTGGAATTAACATTGACCAAGTAATAAAGGAGTTGTTTTGATTTGAAGATGCATTGGCCAATGGTTACCAAAGACAATTGTGATACTCAAAGACTATTGTTCTCTCTTGACTATTGTTCTACAAAATCTCATGACGAGATGGTTACTACTGAGACTGACACACATACCCCACTGAATGAGATACAGTGAGAGGAAACCAAGAGAGAAAAGGAGAGTAAAAGATATACCAGTCGTGTTTTAGAATGAACATAGCAAACCTTTGGTCTAATTAAGGAACTATGAAGTGACAAATGCCTGTAATAGACACCAGTTAAGTCTTCCTTGAGAGTCTGTACCCTGGTTTTTGGGTTATTTAAGTGAGAGCAAAAACTAACTACACTGAAACTCCTTAAGGATAGATAGAAGCAGGCTGATGCCCGCCTATACCCACGAGAGAACTTTGCCTTCAACTTCTAAATGTCAGTCTTCAAGGGCTCTCTAACATCCTTCATAGGAATCATCCTGCACAAGGGCACGTCAAGTTCACAGTTTGGAGATTCAAGTGCACTTTGAATTGCATCATGTGAATTGCCTCTCACGGCTCTCCGTAATTTCTCCTCAATCTCTGCTAAACCACCATCTTCAACCTCTATGTTGACCTTTGGGCTCTCGCTTTCACCCTCTGCAAATTCGTGAGTCATCTGCGCATATGGAAAAGAGAATTGAGAAATAAGAGCATTTTCAAAAAAAGACTAAAACCAAACAATGAGAACAAGATCATTTTGAAAAAAAGAAAATGAAATAGTACCCGTCCACCCTTGTTTCGGATCCGAGACAACAAATTTAACGCACAAAATTGGAGTGAGTCCCTTAACGAATTGAGAAATAAAGCATTTTCGAAAGAAAAAAACTACAACCAAGCAATGAGGACAAGAGCATTTTCAAAAAAAAAATGAAATAGTACCCGTCCACCCTTGTCTCGGATCCGAGACAACCCATTTAATGCACAATCCTAGAGGAAAACTGACGGGTTTCTCTGATGTACATGAAGCCCTGCCCGCTTAGAACCCAAGGCTATGAGAACAAGCGCATTTTCAAAATAAACAAAACAAATAGTACCCCTCCACCCTTGTCTCGGATCCGAGACAACAAATTTAACGCACAGTCAAAAACGCAAACTAACATATTTCTCTTATGGATATACACAAGCTCTAACTACCTTAAAACCCACGGCAATGACACCAAGAGCATTTTCAAAAATAGCAAAACAAACAGCACCCCTCTACCCTTGTCTCGGATCCGAGACAACCATTCCTGACGCACATTCAGTCTACTACCGCGATGAGATTGGCAACATCTCAACTTCACACTTGAGGTCAGACTTCAGGAAAACAGAGCTTGAGCTGGAGCCTCGGTACCCTCTCTTTGGAGGTTGGAAAGTCGTCTTCACATTAGGTTACAGCGTTCCTCTTCAGGACTTAGTCTACAGAGCTCCCGATGGTTCTCGATATCTGAATATCAGCTTCGGCAGCCCATTCAACAATGTGGTTGTGGACAAGCTAATCTTGAAGGTTGTGCTACCCGAGGGGTCTCGTGATGTATCAGTGTCTGTTCCTTTCAATGTGGAGCAATGGCAATAAAAGAAGTACTCTTATTTAGATACGGTGGGAAGGACCGTTGCCGTATTGAGTAAGCAGAACTACAGATTTACTACAGGTTTACTACAGATTTAACCCATTGGCAATGTTGGTGGAGCCTTTCATGCTTGTGTTTGGGTTCTTGGCATTCTTCGCCGCCTGCATTGCATACACCCATTTTGATTTCACCATATCGAAGTTAACTGCCTCATACCTAGCACAGGTTCAGCGTGAGGAGGTTATTGATGTGCTTCAGCGGTTGCAAAAGGTGCTGACAAAGTGCAGCACTGTTGAGGAGCGTCTGGATGCATCATTGAAGGATGTTGCTCGCTCAGGGGATATTACTGCATGCAAAGTGGCACGCAAAAATGCTGATGATGTCTGGAAAAGGACTTCCAAGGACCTGAAAGTTCTCACAGACTCCCTTCAATCCTCTATCAAAACCATCCCAGGCAAAGCTTCCTCTGTTAAGCCCTCTGCACTTGTGACCAAGGTGGAAACTTTGCTAGCAAAGGAGAAGGAGATGGTGGAGAAGTTGCAGCAGAAGCAGATGACTACTGTGGATGCATATGAACGCAAGTTGAGTAGTAAAGACATTGATGCCCGCATTGCACCCATTCAGGAGAAGCTGGACATCCTTAAACAGGAAGTGTCCTCTTTGCTTTCCTCTCTTGATGACTAGTCTGATCTGTCGTAGTTAAGTTATATATCATTCACCTGAGCTCTGGACAGGGTTTCCAGATTCAAAGGCTGGTCTCTTAAAATATGACACGATATACATGGTGAGTGATGGCTTTTCTGTGCGAAGTTTTTGGCACAGACATCTAGACTTCAGATAGTATAGTTAGAAAAGAGACTCACACTTGGGATGTTAGGTATCAAGTCTCTTACAAAAAAACTCCAATTTTGTTTTGCTGACTTTGTGGCCCACTATTCTGTTTGTGTATGTGGGTGCTGACTGCTTCAGACTATGTTGCTGTTAATATGCTTGTTGCAGATATTGGTGAAGCACAAAGAAATAGAGTATTAGCCTTGCAAAGACAAATTCTAATCAGGATATGTTGAAGTTGTTTGCAACTTTGGATGGACATCTGTGTTAAGATGATTATACCTTGTTGATGTTTTATCCTTGGGAACACATTTCTTGTATAAATAAACTGAATCAGTTGGTTTGACTCTCAATAGCCATGTATATTGTGAAATTCCGGATCTGAATTACAGAATTAGCAGAAAGCAGGTAGAGAGCTGGATCAGATATATAGTTGCATTGATGTGGTTTGTGTTTGTGAGTGCATTCCAACAATTACAAAGTCACACTTGAAGATTGCCATCCCACAAGTTGTGAATCCTGCATTTTGTCTGCAAGTATTGGGAATCTTATGAAGTGATCAAAGTGTTTTTAATTAGCATTGCCGTTTGTTGAACAATGTACAGTCGTCAAAACCTGGATTCCAGTGATTCTTGTTGAATATCTTTACAAAATATTCAACCCAGTACATTTAGTCTCATAGGATTTACTGTGGCTGGACAGAGTAGTCACTTAAGCAGACCCACTGATTGAATATGTCGACCATGGACCAGCTTCTATATGGCAGGAGTGAGAATTGTGAAGAGATATGTTAACATGTTATTTGCGAAATATAATTTAAACTTATGACTATTTGGTCTAAGTACAAAAATAGAGGTGGTTTGATCAATTGAAGCCCACACATACCTGCATCCTCATTGAAGTCCGAGGAGAGAGGAAATTAGTGCATACAAGTGTACCCCTCATTCATCCAACATAAACGCCCTGAAATAGCGTGCAGTATGGAGGTTACAGTTATTACTTGATCTGACATCCGGGCTAGGGGGCAAGCTAAGAATGTGGTCCTGCTATGGACACCATTTCAGGTTGCATAGTGCACACAATGGGGAGGGCCTATGTGATCAATTTATGAGAATGAGAATCTTCATCCTGACTCTAAAACTTTTACTTCTCCATGCCATTTATGAAACTTGAGATTACAATGACTGGGATGAGGCGGTTTTAGATCCAATCCAAAGGCCAAAATAGTTTGTGGAGTTGGAATTGCCACAGTAGGGCCACATGCCTTTAAAGAGCAACCGACTTCCCAAAAGCTCTCAGTAGGGGGGCTGTTAGTGTAACAAAATTGCTGGCCAAAAGTGGTAAGGGAGGCATGGGTTCTTAGCACCTTTGTGGCTAAGCTTACAAAGGGTCCAATCAACTTTCTTGGAACAAGGGAACACATGAGCACCACCAGTGAGGTGTTAGCGTATCTCAGGATCCTAGAAGGGGGCCACTAAATTCAATCTGTCGGACGCATGCACCTCAAGCTTGCCAAACATGGAAGGTTTTGTAAGAAACTCCCTACCAAACTCATTTGAATTAAAGGATAACTGTATTACCCTAGTAAAAATTTCCGCCCTATCCCTAATCCCTTCGGCTACTTGCCTAAAATTTAAAAATTGGCTCGGTAAATATCCTAAAATATGATGCCTCAACCGGCTATATTGCCGATATTTTCTCATTTCAACCGGTCAATTTCCGACCTTTCTAATTTTAAGTCGGTACCTCGTCCGAATCATTGCAAACTCATTCGAAAATCTTCAAAAAATTTCGGCTAGCTCGTAACTAAAGTTCGGTACTCCCCCATTCATTGCTCCGGGGCATGTAAGTACTTCGAGATCCTCGTAGAAAGTGCGGCTCTGGCTTAGCTTGCTTCCATCGGCCACGTCGACTAGGTGCAAGCCTGCCAAGCCAGAAGACTGCAGAACTATGAACACTACATGCAGGAGGTGACTATAATGCGGGAATCTAGACAAAGAGCTGAAATTGAAGCACTGTATGTCCATGGATACGAATTTCTTATCAAGTTCATAACCGAGAAAATCGTACAACGAGATTACATCTAGATCCATCTATAGGGAATATGGGAAATAATCGTCTTGACGGTGTCTTGATTCTCTTAGACATTGGAGTTATGCAGTGCTAACAACCCAAAGAAAATTTGATTCTAGGTAAGTAGATTTCTGTGATTCTGGTATGTATACCTCATGCTTGAAAGGTATTTTGCTAAGTTCTAATTTGGAAGATTTTCAATACGGTTCTTAGGAGTCATGCATTACTGAAAGTGAAATATCTGGTCAACTTCATTGTGTCACTTGGAGAACTGATTCATATGAGGTTCCTAAAGTTACGAGCTCAATGTTACAAACAACACCCCTCTACCCTTGTCTCGGATCCGAGACAACCATTCCTGACGGGTTTCTCTGAGGAGCACCTACCTCGTCAGCACGTTGAGAAGCCTCAATCCTCTGATGATCTCCGGGGCATGTGTCCTGCAACTGGAACGGGAGTAATATCAATTTCCTTACTAATTCCAAGACAACCAGTTACAACGAAGTGCTACATCCCTGGCGGTTAACTCTTACCCTGGGGCTGCAGATCTATTGACCAAGAAAGGAGGCCTTGAGGGCGCAGAGATTTTTGGGTCCACAAAACGAAAGTTAGATTTGCCACCAGGATCAAGTCATGATTCGCATCGGTCGGATACAGTGAATTACTCTATTCCACGTGATGGTACCAGGTCCACTAAAGCGCGCATTGAGGAGGCTCTATCTAAACCTGACTCGGGCGTCCAACACACTACCTCCGTTTTGAAGACCAACTGCGATCCTTCGAAGTGGCACATTGCCCGTCTTTCAAACAAATCCGCACGGAAATGCCAGGCCATGTATGCTCATACTAATGAGAAATGCGATACCAGAGTAGGACGAGGTCCACATGGCACCCTTGCCCCTACGTATGTTGGCGATAAGAAAGGGTACAAAACTCATCGAACTATTTCTACAGAATTTTGGTTTTGTGCAGATGACATTAATCGATGTGTGAAGGGGACCAAGAAATCCTTTGTGGTAGGTTGGCCATCTGTTCCTATGACCTGGCCTGTGAAGAAGGGTACAAACTTAACTATGAAGGAAATCTTGGCTCTAGAAGAGGCAGGTTTCCAACTCCAACAACGTGGTGCCTTATCTCCGCGCCGTCAATTCCAGAATGCAGCAAACATGCCACTTCCAAGATCACATTTCCCAACTCCTGTGAATCCAGACTCACATCCTACAACTCGAAACGGTTTTGCCATCAGAAGAAGCTCAGATGCACCCACTCCTGAGCATCGCAATAAGTGGAGCAGTGCAGGACTTATGAACAATTGTCATGTGACAAGCGTTACGTCCATACCATACCCTGCATATGGGTGTGTTATATCCATGGATAGTGGTAATGGAAAGGTGTATTGTATTACCATCACCGATTTACCGGGATGTACCTGCCCCGATTTCATGAAGATGACATCAGAGACCTTAGGAAAGAAGGGTCAATGCAGGTATTGCAAGCATGTGTACTACATCTTTTGCTATTTCTGCAAGATGGATTACAAAGTGGACACTTTCATGCACGCACCCAGATTTAGCTACAATGAGGTTATGCATATTTTAGAACTTGCTAAAGTTGCTGAACCACTTGTGTAGTTCCTTGACTTCCTTCATGCTTCAAGGTGCTTGGTAGTGATCATTTTAGTTCGTGAATCCCATCTTCAAATAGCGGAATTGATTTGAATTGCCTTTGATTTGTATTTGAATCTGCACATTATTAAAAGATCATATTTATGAAACCATGAATTTTCCAATCTTGGATACAAAAGGATTGCCATGAAAATGACTATTTTTCTCTATTTTTTATTCTCAATTGTGACTATAGAATATTCTTGTCTCGGATCCGAAAGGACCTTGACAAAAAAAATTCATTTTTTTATTAACTGTTTTCCTTTTTTTATTTTTCGTGGATAAATACTTAAATTTTTAATTTACATTCTTATCCCTTATTTTATGTTCCCTATTATTTTGGAAGTTTTTTTTCTAATTTTTTTTTTCGTTTTCTTCCATTTCTTTTTATGGATGGTTTTTTCAAAAGTTTATAATTTCTTCCACTCCACGGTTATAGGCACCATCCACAGTTAAACGTACCATCTACTTTTAGTCATATTTGTAAAGAAACTATACGAAGAGTCCTACTCGGTGTAAGAATGAAGTCAAATATTCTGATTTTTTTTTTTAAATTCAAATTTTCTGCTCACCGCTCACAAGATAGCGTCGCTGCTCTGCCTTCAAGTGCCTTGCCAGTTTGACCACCAGTGAGAGAGAGAGATTTCTGAGAAAAAGGAAACACCGAGCTCTACCCTTACAGTGTCCAGGGGGATTTTAGGGACATAATTGTTCAAGATCCTCACATTTCCAAGTCCAAATGGACCAGTTGCACATTGACATCTTTCAGTTTTCCTTCATTTAATTAAGTATATTTTTTTATAGACTCCTTTTGAATGATTCTTCATTTAGCTGAAGTCTTGAACTTCAACCGGTTATTTCTCAAACTCACCTGGTTCATCTGGAACTGTAATAAATTGTTCAATTAGCAGGTTACCATTCAAAGTTACATGTTGCTATAACTTTCTACCACATTATTGTGTTTTACCAACTCAGCTATATCATATTCTTTGGTGTGCATACTAAACACTTATGTAATTTGGCTAAGAAATGAGATTATATTCTCATTCAAATGTTATTGCAATATGCGTAACTCCAAATGACAACCCACACTAATTAGACCAAGAGAAACGTAGCAGTCATTTCTCCCTGTTCATTACAGCCCTCTTAACTGCATCAATCCGGGATAAGATCGGCGACATCCGAAGGCTTGATGGGGGATGCCGATGTGTGAGAAACTTTGCGAGTTCTTTACAAGCATAAAAGCAATGTTGTGAAGATCTCATTGAAGGAGACATCTTCATGATATAATATTATTTTCTCTACACTTGCTTGACCGTTACACTTTCCTTGGTTCTACTTAGGGCCGGTTTACACCATGGGACCATGAAGTTGGACCATGGATGATGGTCTTTTCCCATGGTCTGACTTGACGGTCCAACTTCGATGGTCCCATTTCTTAAAAAACCAACTTACAAAGTCTTTGGGCCCTTCACTAGGTGTAAGTTGAATGTGGAAGAGAGGAGTGACCATGCATCAAGAAGTGAATGTGCTCGTTTATTTAATATATGCTCAAAAAGGATAATTTTGAAAGGAAAATAAAATAAAATTGAAGTTTGATCACTCTCTTGTCTTCTCTTGTCTTCATCTTCTCTTCCCAAAAAAAAATCATTAAAATTTTACTATAAGAACATTTATTTCCCATGGGCCCTTGCCTTTTTCTACTAGAGCGCCTCTTTTGCAAAATTGTTGGACCATGTTAATGGATAATGTAGGCCTTCAAATATGTCTTTTGGGGACCTCGAACTCCATGGTCACTCTAAATTTTTTTCCTTGGTGTAAACCGAAGTGGTCCCGGGACAAGTTCAACATCCAATCACCGATTAGACTGGGCCTTAGGACAACTTCATGGTCCATTATGGAAACATCCCCTTAAGGATCTTTGCCAAAATCCTAAAATACATTGAAATATTAAAAACATTCTGAACTTGGAGCCCATTCTATAACACAAACCTTAAGATCACAACTTGCATCATATTGTCTATACGAAAGAGATGTCGTGGACGTCGACAATTGCCTAAGAGGAAGTCATGCTTGACAACACTCCGCACCACCCCTAAACCCTAAACCCTAAGGTGCACTCAGAATGGGGAGAATCGCAACTTGCTGCCCATTGCCCAAGGAACAAAATGCATGAGGTCCAAAAACGCAAATGAAACCATGACATACAAGTTCCATGTTTAGTTCCATGTGTTCTTATTGCATTTTTAGGAAGATCAATGATGAGAATAAGGGGATCGACACAAGGGAAAGAAGCATGCATATTTCCCTCTCACAATTCATCAATTAAAAGATCCGGATTTCACATGATGGGAATTTCACACTAGATTTCATTCAACATTTTTTTTTTTTTTCTTACGAGCAGAATGCATTTTAGCGTTCAAGTCCAATCCCCAATTTGACAACATCAATCATACATTACTTATTTTGTAGGGATATCGTGACTCAACAACCTCAACTATATGAGTAGAATTGCTTTGATTATAAAAGATATTATAAAGTATGAACTAGAGACCTTATTTGGGAGTTGGCATAAAATAGAAAGTACCATACATAATGAATTGAAGACCACGTATGTATTGTTGGCTTAACTCCCATCTTGTAATGGAAAATCATTGCTTGGTAGCTTAGGACTACTTAAGAGTATGGCCAAAGGCCATGACCATGAAATTGTAAGGATTCTTGACGGTGAGGCCTAACCTTGTTGTCTTTGGCCCGGGTAACAAATGGGCTAGAATGTCCCAAAATTTGTTTGGCTAATCCACAAGATCACAATACCCTATTGATGGGAAGAAGACTGTTTGTTATTCACACCAACCTCAATTCGCCGGTCATTCTTAAGATAGAGAAAGCTTTGGAGCTTCCTAACAAAAGATAAATTGATTGCAATTGAGGACCCGACATCTTTGACAAAATGCGTCAACATCTAGTTCAATGACAATGTTGCCAATGAGAGTTATAGAATGCAACTTGAATATGGTCCGAGATGACCCTGAACTATTGGGTGATAGTGGAGAGGTACCCATTTCCGAATGGAGTGGTTGGCGATTCGATTCCCGCTATGAAATCTTCTCTCTACTTGATGAAAAAAAACTAGCTAGATAAGCAGAAAGCCAAGAGCCCACCCACCGCAAGGTAGGCAGTAAACCCCACCTTGCATCAAGAGAATTATTGAGCGGGGTAGGACCAATAGGTTGAAATTCATGTCGGATTGCCCAATGTTGGTTATTGTTATCATTGTGCAACTCAAATACAAAATTCATAAGCTTGTTAAAATGTCAAACCAACACATTTGTTCATGTGTCTCTTGCCAACTTCTTTCTATGGCAAGCATCCTTTGGCATAAACTCAAATTTAAGGGCAACATCTCTCTCTTTCCAGTGTACTTAAGAAGAAGAAATATACACTCGGACACTATAATTGGAGCAACCGGAGCTAGATTTTGCTCCTACATTAAATGTCTTTCAAATTGCATGAAAAACACCCGAGAAAGCTTTATAATAAGAAGTTTTCACAAGGTTGGTAATAAAGTCAAGTATCAAAGTCCTTTATTTTGAACTATAACAAGTGAACTATAACAATTACTACAAAAATGAAGATGAATAAAAATTTCAAAAAAACAAAAACAAAAGATATTATCAATGGTTATGTACATGTAGGGAAAAATCATGATTCTTGAAATTATCTATGGCACATAATGTATGGTACCAAACTTTTATCACACATGGTTATGAAACGTCAGGGGGTGTGATTGCCCTGAGTGTTAGCCTAAAAAATGATTAGTGTGAAATGCCACACTTCATAACTCATATCAATAGGCTTATGCAAACTTATTAAATTTTCCCCATGATTCACAATATGTTCTAGTTCATAATTTACTGTCGGTCAACTCTCCTACCTTGAACTTCATTTATCCCTTTCAATTTGTTGGCCATCAATGTGAAATGTTATTTGCGTAAAAGTGAATCACATTTTAATATGGAAAGGGGGTGGGAAGGGAGGTCAAACTTTTGGTGTTTACAGACCATTTTCTACAATTTGGCTAACACATGGAAGTGTGCCCTTAATCTTCCATATAAGCTTTGGAAAGGTAATGTCACATATATATATATATATATATGTATACTACATGTTCATCACATTCATCACCTTGCAACATGTGACTTTACTTACTATAAACATCTTATTGATTAGCTAAAATAAAACATCTAAAAAAATAGGTATGTTAGATTGACCATACACTAGTTAAAACGCCCATAAAGATGCATACAAAAATGTTGGCCATATTTATCAATTCTAATATAGAGTTGATACCTTGCTCCTCTGCATATGGGTGATGAAAATCATATTTTAACAGGTCATGTGACTGCAAGATGCGTTGATGTGTTTGAATTTAACACCCCCCTAGAAAAAACACAACTTGTTTTAGGTTTTTAGGATGTCTTAGATTTTAAATAGACCTTAGAGAGACTGCATTTGATATCATGTGTTAACATCATTTTTAGAATTTATATAATCCAATGTCATTATGGCCATTTTGAATATAGTATATAGATAAGTATAAGGTATACAAGTTAATAAAATATAAATTGTGCATTTTTTTTTAAGAAATAAGGGTTTTGCTTGTCATAGGATATGATTTATACATAAAACAAGAAATAAAATAGGGAATAAGTTCATAGGAGTAAAGATGTGCACATGTTTGTTTAATTGAGTAATAGAAATTCGATACTAAATACAGATTACAAGTATTTTAGGTCTAAAATATAGAAATTTAAATAATTTGAGTTACAATCCATGTCAAATGAAGAGACAATTCAAACATATAAGATGAAAATAAAAAAAATTGGACAATGATAAGATGTAGGTTATATTCATGAAATTCACAAAGTTTATGACTATAACAATTCCTATTATTGCAACACTTTAATCATCATCACATATTTACCAAAAAAATCTTCACTTATTTTGGTGCATGACGATGTTACTTTAATGTTACGAATCTAAATTTATGTCAAATCAACACATTCACACAATATAAGCATAAATGTTTACTATGATAAATTTGTATTTATAGTTATCTACATTGCACCATGATCCAATGTGGTTTCATCTTGATTTTTATTACAGGTGTCTTGAATTTCTTGCTTATCGAGAGAGTCAACAACAACAAAATGAGCAACTTGCCAATTGTCACACATGAAATAAAATTTCTTTCATTGATCAAAATAGGTACTTGGATTCCAATGGCGCCACCATATGGTCTTGGTGACCTATGAACGGGGAGATGCGGTTGTAAGTTACGGATTGGTTTGTTGTCCTCTTTATACTACCTACATAGGTGTTCGTCTTTCCACTCCTTCATTGCGTGGAATTTGTAAGTAAGGATACGTTTACATAAAAGTTTGAGTCCCAAAAACATGTGGTTTGAAACACCCGTTAATGAGTCTTATTTTCAAACTCAAGATTGGGCCCAAGCTTCACGCATGGATTCTTAAACTAGGAGATGTATTTTTCTTGAGTGAGGGTTGCGCATATTTAGTTGAAAAGTGAGCTATATTGACATCACTTCATTTTCTTCGTATATTGGACCCTCATTGGATCTGGACTTTAGTGTAAATCGCATAGGTTGGATATTGGAGTTTCTTTGGTTTTGGATCATATTATTCATACACCTTTAGAGTTGGTTTACATTAGGGTTTGCGTCCAAGAAACTTGTGGCCCAAAACACCCCTTAACGGACCACACTTTCAAACTCACTATTGGACCCTTGAACCTTGAAGATTGGATTTTAAAAAATAGGAAGAACGTTTTCTTTGGGGCACAATTGACTATATTAGGCAGAAAAATGACACCAAATAAGCTCCACTCCATTTTTCATGCCTTGGACTTGGGGGGACCCTGCATTCAAATTTTAATTGTCATTCAACAAGATCACTCAATTTTTAAACTCCTTTGGTTTGAACCCTAGTGTAAAACTCCCTGGGGCCAAAATTATCGATTTTTTAATGTCTTTGATCTAGGACTGTAGTGTAGGCCCTCATGCTAGTTAATTGGTGATAGAGTAGGCATACCCATTTCCAACCCCCCCCAACCACCACCGTCTTCTCCTTTCCCCTTGCTTATGTTTCTCCATATTCTTCTATTTTGTTTTCTTGTTCTTGAGCAACGACACATACAAAGTGAGGAGGAAAGCGGCTGCGGTGGCTCCGGTGCAATTATTTTTCTTGCCACTCGGGCTATGGTGTGCCCCCCTGCAACAGGGATGGTTAGGGTTTAGGGCACGGGGCACCCGCGTCACTGAGGCGCAGATTAGGGAGCCGGCCCTGTGGCCGGCTCCCACAATCTGAGCCGTTCACTTCTAAACATTCATCCAACGGTTGAAAATATCCTAGGTGGCAGGCGCCCATGGTCGGGCACGGGTCCCAAACGCGGGCGGGCATGCAAGGTCCGGCACGGGTCCTGGAACACAGCTCCCCATTAACTGCGGTCCAAATTAATTGATGTCCAAATTAATTGCACGAGTGATCATGGTGTGAGAAGTCTAAAGTAGACACACCGAGTTTTATATGCTTTCCTCTCCGCACCTACTTCTAGTAAGATTTGGGACACACAATTGCTTTATGTGAGATCATTGGCAAGTCCAAACGTGCCCGTAGCCATTTGCCTCTTGATTTTGGGAGCTTATATGGATATCTTATTCATTATGAACATGAACGTTTCCATGCTCATTAAGTGGTTGTATAGTGGTGCCCCCAAACGTGTTGATCATTGAATCTTGAAGGTTTAGCATGTTTTTTGAGCACGTAATACATTTTCTTTTAAACATATGTCTTTCTTGGTGTCAGTTTTTAGATCCATATCTGTGAGCCCAAACCCTCACCTCTATGCGTCTTAGTCCAGGTGAGGGCTTGGCACTCCCATGTCTTTCTCATGCATTCTCACACCAAAGATTGGTACCAGGATTCACCCTCATCAACATAATAAAATCCTTTATTGCACCTACAACACTAGAGCATTAACAAATGCTCCTCAACCCTGGATCCCCTGACATTAACCCATCTTACTAACAAACCTTCCCACTCCTAAACTTATCAAAATCCCACATCAACTAGTTGATTTAACCGTTCGTCCCATGACCATAGGACCACCCTAACATATGGTGATGAGTTGATGCCCTTGCATCTACCGGCCTTTCCCCTAAAACCCCCCAGCTATGCCCCTTCTCCACATTTTCATGTCCTTCTCCTTCCCTACATAAGCCAGGCTTTTCACCCTGGGTCCCAACTACCCTGATCTAACGGCCGAATGTGGTCTCCCCTTCTCAGTCCGCTCCCCTCTCCCAAGAGTCTACGCTGTCCAACCAGGGTTGTGTGCCCGTCAACGCCCGTCACAGTTAACTACCAGCCTCTGTCTCTCGGCAGCTGGCTCTCCCGACTCCGTTCCTGGGCGGCTGGTTACCCCGACTCCGTTCCTTGGCAGTTGGTCCTTTCGAGTCTGCCCTTAAGGTCGATAGTTGAGCGCTCTCCCTCCGAAGCTTGATAGCCTGGCCTTGAATTTGCTGCCCAATCCCATTCCAGCAAAAGCACATGCCTACCTGGTTCAAACTACTCATCGATTCATCCAAATTACTTCTTCATTGCCCACTGACTCCTTGCCGAATGCGCTCCAGTCGAGTCCTCTCCTCATCACGATTCTCCTCTCTTTCATGCCCACATTGTACTCTCTTGTAGTCTGATTTGAATCAGGGAGTCACACCGTCCCCCTTATACCCAGCTGCAGCCCACCCTTGCTTCAATCCAAGTTTTTCCCGTCGTAGATTGGCCTCTTCAGAGGGGTAGGCCCTTGCCTCCTCCCAGAATCCTTCCTTGCCTGCGGCCCAACTATTGGGTTTTTCTTCCGCCGAATTCCTCCGAATCCCAGGCCGCTTTACTGCGACCACAATGCCGACCTCCAAGATTACGCCCAACCCTTTCCTTTGGGCAGATCTCAATGTTTTTTGCTAGGAGGTGGCCCATTCTTCTGCCGCTTCTCGGCTGTTCTCTCTCCTTTTCCCACCTGGCTTGCTCATCCCCCCCTTGGGCCCCGAGGGATCCTCCTCTCCTCCTAACCCCCCGATCATGTCTCGGGGTTTATCCTAAGAGGTTGGACCCCCCCTAATACGAACATCTAGGATCCTTTTTTTAGCACTAAAACCCTTGCTCAAGCCCCCTCCTTAGGCACTACCCACCTAATCCCCTTCTAGCTTCCATAACCCCAATTACATCAAACAACTAAATCAAAACTAACTCACTCCCAACTCTCCTCCATATCCCCTCCTTCGGTCTATTTTAAAGCAATCCAAGCTACTCCCTCATAAATCTCACCTTAGTACAAACCTCACACACAAATCCTATACTAATGTCACAACTCACAATAATTGAACATAATTCACTTTCACTCTTTTTTATCCTTTTAATTAATTGAGATAGCACTGCTTAGGGGAATCGATGATCCTTTTTGTGTTTAAAATCACATGTGTGCACAAGATTGGGCTCACAATATCTAACTACACATCTCTCAAATATAGGTGCCCAATTGTTGTGTTCGGTCTAGGCATGTGTCTATCTTGATATGAACTCATCATATGTTGAAGTTGACGATGATATCATCTAAGTCTGAGCGGGACGTTCCATATTATGGCCTACTATAATACTGACATACCAAGATAATTTTGATCCATGTAACTTGTTTTGATGCACATTAATTTGCAAGCCCACAATATCATATGTTCAAAACAAGGAACATGGATTTTTTTTATTTTTATTTTTTTTATTTTTATTTTTTGACAACGTGAATTATTGTGGGTTCAAAAACATAACATCACTATTATACCAAAATTGCTACTCATGGAGAGAAAGTTGTCTGATGGATTCTTCACTACATCATGTTCTATCTCCTTATCTAAATTGAAATGTGCCATGAGTTACACTTTAATTCTTTTTTGAACTTGAACAATGACATATGATGGTAGGGAGATGAGAGGGGGGAGGAGCGGACTGCTGTGAAGTTGTAGGCGAAGCCCTGGTGCTTTCTGTGGAGGCTGCCAGCGGTTGTGGGAAGAGACAAGAGTAGAAGCGGCGGAAATCTGTTGCTCCTCTTGTCTCTCTCCCCCATCCACCCACCTCCTTAGACACCGAAAGGCCGCCCAAGGAAAACCCACCTCAAAACTGCACTATAAAACCCATACAAGTAACCCAGACTATCATTCTCTGAAGCACCCCCGAACAAAAGACGGAGATCTAGCATTGCCGCAGGAGATCTACTTGCTGCCGGAGGAGATCTACTTGTTGCCGAAGAAGACCTACTTGTTGCCGAAGGAGAACTAACTCAATTGGAGGAGAGTTAACTGCTACGGAAGGAGAGCTCGCCGCCGAAGGAGAGTCCATTGCTGCCGAAGAAAAAACAAAAGCACCACTGCCGAGGGAGCATCTAACTGCTGCCAAGGGAGAGTTAATAGCCGCCGAAGCCAACACTACTGCGAATCAAGTGCTGCTGAGAGAGATCCGACCTGTTGCTGAAGGAGACACACCACTGCCGCCGAAGGAGAATTAACTGATGTAAAGAAGAGCTCACTGCTGCCGAAGGAGAAGACCATCGCTGCTGAAGAAAAGTCATTGCTGCCGAAGGAGAGTCCATTGCTGCCCTGCCGAAGGAGAGTTCACTGTCGGGGAACTCAAGCTGCTCCAAACGACGAAGTGTTGCACTACATGTGAAGATCAGACACCACACTAGCTCCCCTTACTGCCGAAGAACCCACGTCAAGATTAGTAGTAGCCACATTACTGAAGAAATCATAGAATTCTGTTGAAAAATTGCGCACACAGTGATTCCCGAAGATTCCCGAAAATTGCGCACACAGTGATCGCTAGCAGTCCTTAGAAAAGTGTAATCACACTACTTAGATCTAACCCAAGGCACTTGAATCTCCCCGAAAGAGAGAGGGACACATTCAACGCACTGATTGCTGCTGCCCAGTCAACCGATTCAACGCAACTGATTGCTTGCTGCTGCACAAGTGCCGAAATTGTGTCGAAGGAGGCCCACCGAAGAAGGAGGTGCCGAATAGAGTCATAACAATAGTGATCCTGTAAGCAGTGATTCACTGACCACTGATTTTGGTAGGGCCACTACAAATTGTGCCGAAGGAGGATCCACCGAAGAAGGAGGTGCCGAAGAAAGACACCACCGAAGCTCTACACCCCAGCTTCACCCACCGAACACCCTACCAGCTCCGAATCCACAAAATTCGGCCAGTATTAGGAGATACACTGTTTTCTTTCGACTGTTTTCTTTCAAACGATAGAGATCCTGTCATAAGTGATTCACTAATCACTGATTTTGGTGGGCCACTACAAATTCTATACACTACCGAACTCTCACACACAGCTCTTTGTGGAAGATATCCAAAGGCAGAAGCACACTAGAAAAAAACCCTGTAGCCTTGGTCATTGTGAGGCCAAACCCCCCACCCTTAAGCGTCCGTAGTCCGAGTAGTGGGTTTGGGCTCACATTCCTCCGCGGTATTGGATTTGGACTTGGATGAGTCCATAGTGCAAGGTTCACCCTTCAAGTGGTCTTGGATTTAACTGGAATTTCACTTTTAACAACTCAATGTACGATTTCAATACGTATGTGGAGAATGCACAAGTTAACTATTTAACCTCCTTATGCTCGGGTGCTATTTTGTCTTTGTTTGCTTCTAACGTCCACCCAGCTTCTTAGCTTCTAACTAAACAAACCCAGCTCCTTCATAAACCCAGCTCCTTCATGAACCCAGCTCCTTAGCTTCTAACTAAACAAACCCAGGTCCTTCATAAACCCAGCTCTTTACTTTCTAACTAAACAAACCCAGCTCCTTCATAAACCCAGCTCCTTCATAAACCCAGCTCCTTAGCTTCTAACTAAACAAACCCAGGTCCTTCATAAACCCAGCTCTTTACTTTCTAACTAAACAAACCCAGCTCCTTCATAAACCCAGCTCCTTCATAAACCCACAACTTTGTAGTTGTAATCCCCAACTACCTCACTAATTATTCAAGCCCTTAACTAATCTTCCTACCTAATTTCCCTAATTCTACTAACAACCCCTTTCTAATCACACAATTCTTCTCTAATCCTAAAATCCTAAAATCCTAGAGAGGAGAGGGGGAGAGAGAATTTCCTAACTTCACTAAGACTAACTAATCCACACAAGTATATTTTTGCACTCATCACAACATCAAGTGCTCAACTCTTAAACATGGAACTTGCAACCACGTGTATTCAAAACATGAACTTTAAGTACCACAAATTGGAATCATGAATTAACTTTAAAATCCTTCACGTCAACACTAATTCTACCAAGAGGTCAAGCCCTCTTCAAGGCTAACAAGCCTTGGCTCTCAAACTAAAAACTAAGCACACACATGTGCTCCAATATGGCTTCCCACACCCACACTTATAACTCGTGGGGTGCCTTGGAGCACAAAGGAAAGAGAGGATGAGTGAGGGAAGAATGAGGGATTATATAGTAAGCTTGAGGGGGTGAGCACCCTCAAGGCTCACGATAAGCCCTTGAGATTTCCTCCTACTTAGTAGGCGCCAATCCTATCTTCTAAGCCTTCCTCCCTCAAATGATCAACAAGGATCCTAATTCGAACATTTAACTAGCCTTGGCTTTCTACCTACCACACTTTACCAAACTTGGGATGCTTCAACCCAAACTTAGCCTCCTTCGCTTTCCGCCGCCATAACTTTCTCCCCTTACTTTCCCAAATCGTCGCTCACCACTTAATTCAAACCACGATGCTTAACTCGTGATTTGATTGGTGCTTTGAGAATTTGCTTATCCTCCACCTTGCATTCTTCCTTGGGCCTTCCCCATTAAGTGGCCATGATGAGGTGGTCCACTTGTGCGCTCCATGTGATCCTCCATTCATCCCAATTCGAATGCACTTGCCTCTTGAGTCACTTTGGTTGTCTCCATCCATTTGTACTAGCCTACTCACTAACTACTCAATCCAAGTTCTCCTTACCTATCCTCATTCACTCAAATCCTTCCGAAGGTAAAAACACAATAACAACTCACATCCTAGCCTCTTACAACATGGTACTTCTAAGACTAACATTTCACTCTTTTTATATTTTTGTGAAGTAACATGCTACTTCAAAGTGCATCAACTAACGTTTCAAGGGTCTAAGACTAAATGTGGGCACCCTTTTGGGCTCACATAATTGGCGACCATCGGGGGATGAATCCAAACATCTCTTGCTCCAAGGGTAAGTTGCCTAGTCAAGCTCGGTACTCCTTACATCTACTTCCCGATGTACGGGTAGGAAAGAGCTCACCATTCAACGTTTCCAATTGAATTGAATTATTAGGAAAGACCTCATAGACAAGGTAAGGTCCTAACCATACCGCATTGAATTTCGCCGGAAATTCAAGCTTTCGTGCGTCTTGAATCATGACCATCATTCCCGGTGTTAGGGCCCTTCTCTTATGTCGTTTGTCGAAAGTAATCTTTCTCCTTCTTTGGATTGCCTCAATATGTTGAGCCGCCATTCTCCTCCCTTCGTCAAGTGCTTCCAAATCGGTTAGTCGATTTCGTAAGGATTGACTTTCGGTAAGTCTCGTACTCACGGCCACCCTAAGTGACTCGACTTCATATTCGATTGGTAGTGTCGCTTCAAGACCATAGACTAAGGAAAATGGTGTAGCACGCGTAGTTACCTTATAGGTTGTACGGTATGCCCAAAGTGCCGCCGTTAGTTTCGTATCCCAATCCCGCTTCGAGTCTATAACCGTCTTGCGTAGTATACTCACCAAAATTCCGTTAACCCTTTCCGTTTGTCCATTGGTTTGTGGGTGGTAGGGAGTAGTCTTCCGGTGATCAATTTTAAATTTCTCTGTCATCTCTCGAATCAAGTCATTCAAAAAGTGAGTACCCCTATCGCTTACTAGGATCTTCGGCACCCCGAACTGCGAAATTATGTTTTCGTACATAAATGTTGCCGCGTGTTCCGCCGTGTCGGTCTTCACCGCTTTGGCTTCCGCCCACTTGGTGAGGTACTCGGTTGCCACCACAATATATTTCATTCCTTTTGAAGATTGGGGATGGACCTCACCCACATAGTCGATGCCCCATTTTTCGAAAGGAATTAAGGGTAATGATACATGTAAAGGCATCTCCATTCTAAGGTCGTCTCGGGCATACCGTTGGCAAGCGTCGCATTTCCTTACATAGTCATGGGCGTCCTTAAATAGTGTAGGCCAAAAGTAGCCCGCTCTAAGTATTTTTTGCCCGGTGAGTTGACCCGAGAAGTGACCGCCGCAAGCGCTATCGTGGCAAGCGATTAAAATCGCTTCAACCTCCGTTTTTGACACGCATCGTCGTAAAATACCATCGGACCCCCTTCTAAACAACCTATGGCCCACTACAACAAATTGCCTACTATTTACCCTCACCTTCCTTCTCTCTTCTTTTGTCCACTCTTTGGGCAACTTGTGGGTTGTTAGAAATTCCACTATGCCCGCATACCACTCCGGTGTAGAAGTGACCACAAAGAGGCTATCATCTACTAACATATCATTTACCGGATTTTTTCCTATCTCCTCCGACAACCTAGACAAGTGGTCCGCTTGTAAATGCATACGACCCGGTTTATATTCCACCGTGTAGTCGAATTCTTCTAATAACAAAACCCACCTAGCTAACCTACCACTTAACTCCGCCTTGTTAATTAGATACTTGATAGCCATGTGGTCAACAAAAAATACAACCGGGTTGCACATGAGGTAATGCCTAAACTTTTTAACGGAAAACACCATGGCTAGGCACTCCCTCTCCGTTGTAGAGTAGTTTCTTTCGGCGGGGGTCAATTGCTTACTCGCATAAGCTATAGGTTGATCCTTCTCTTTTTCTCCCGTTGCTTGACAAAGCGCACTCCCTATTGCCACATTACTAGCATCACAATAGACGTGAAAAGGTTTACCCCAATTGGGTGGTATCAACACCGGATAGGTGCTCAACCTATCCCGCAATTCCTCAAAGGCTTTTTGACAAGCATCCGTCCACTCGAATTTGACATCCTTTTTGAGCAAATGGGTAATGGGCACCGCTATCTTTGAAAAATTAGGAATAAGTTCCCGGTACCATCCCACATGTCCTAACAACTTAGAGATCCCCTTGGAATTGGTTGGAGTTGCCAAGTCGCTTATGGCCGCAATCTTATCCGGATCGGGTTCTCTACCTTTCTCACTAACAACATAACCCAACAACACTCCCTTATTCACTCCCAAAAATGTCTTATCCGGGTTCAATGCTAACCTCATCTTCCTACACCTAACCAATGCCTCCCTAACACAATGTAGGTGATCATCCACATTACTTTGTGTGCTAAAATCGTCCACAAAGACGGTCATGGATTTGAACAACAAGTCGGTGAAGATATACATTACTAATCGTTGGAAAGTAGCCGGGGCATTACATAACCCAAATGGCATCACTACCCACACAAAAGTACCCCAAGGTGTAGTAAAAGCCGTTTTATGGATATCTTGGAGGGCTATGGAAATTTGATTATAACCCGCATACCCATCCATAAAGGTATATCGCGAATGACCTCCAACCTCCTCAAGCAACAAGGTGATAAAAGGTAAGGGGAAGTGATCCTTTTGTGTGCACGAATTCAATTTCCTATAGTCGACACAAACCCTTAATTTCCCATTTTTTTTCTTTACTAAGACCATAGGAGAAACCCAATCCGTGATTTCCACCGGCTTGATAAACCCGGCCTTCAATAACCTTTCCAATTCCGCTTTCACCAACAATTGCAATTGAGGATTCATCCTCCTCTCCTTTTGTCTAATTGGCCTCGCCCCCGGAATTAAAGGAATCTGGTGCTCTACCATTTCCCTAGGAATTCCCTTAAGCTCATCGTAGGACCATGCAAAAGTATCACTAAACTCATCCACCAAATTGCTATACTCCCTAACCTCTTTCTCCCCCAATTTGGAGCCCATCTTCATTTGTCGGGTTTTTCCATTCTTTAATTTCACATCCACGTACCGCCAATCCGCTTCCGACACATGTGCTTGTTCCTCTTTGTTCCGATACCAATCGGAAGGCACATTGGGGTAATCTTTCACATCTTGACCTACAACTATCCCCGTAGACGTGGTCTTGAAATGTAAAGGCTCCTCCAATTTCGATGACTCAATAATCACATCCTCCTCTTGAGTCCCATCTACATGAATTAAACTAACCTCACCCTCTTCCACGTCATCTACCCAAGGTGTTAACCCACCGCTAACCCACTCTTCCTCGGTGAGCACCTCACATGGCTCCAACAATGAGCCCTCTCCTAAACTAACACTAGGAAATTCACTCCCTAAGCCTACTTGGTGAAATGTAACCATTACATCAACCTCGGACTCGGGGTACTCCCTTAGCCATTGGGCATAATCCCCATTATCCCCATAATTGTAAAAATTAGGACCTAGACTTCCCGAGCCCGAATCTATAACAACCCTTTGACCTTCGGGATGGACGACTCCCACCAATGCCTTGCCAATCTCATTCTCGTTTAAGTCATCAATTTCCTTCTCCAATGGCAAATACATCTCCTTCTTCATCCATCCTTCTAATGAACCAATGGACACTATGACCCTATTACCCTCCGGACCATAAGTGATGGATGGTTTAGGTCCACCCCTATTGACCATAGCATTCGCCATCCGCAACCAAGGCCTACCTAGCAAAATGGGGAAGGTGTCCTTGTTGGAGTGCATTTTAATGACATGGAAGGTGACCAAGTACTCCTCACCTCCCGTAGTCATTCTACAATCCTTGATCATCCCCAAAGGCGTAGTCGAACTTTGATTTGCCATATTTATGACCAAAGGTGAAGGCCCCGTGAGTCCAAGTCCCAATTTTTTCATAGTATCCTCCGGTAGTATATTTAGACTACTCCCTCCGTCGACTAGCACATTAGGAACCACCTTATCTACTATAACAACTTCTATTTCTATAGCTTTCACGTCTCTTCCACCTTGTGATTGGATCCTAGCGGCTATTTTAGCTTTCACCTTCCTCATCCTCTTGTGTACCGGCATTCCCTCCTTTAATGTTTTCCTTGCCGTGGGTGAAATTTCCAATAGTTGGCCGAAAGTAATATCCGCCTTGAGTGTACTAAGGTCCGCCCACAAGTCGTACCCGGTAGATCTTTCCACCTTAGAATTACCCACTACGTCGAATTCGTCTACGGGAACCCCCGGTCCTTCCCATTCACCCACATCGCTATTATCCAAGTCATGTACCGCATTAGTCCTCTCCCTATCTTGTAAAATTATATTTTCCCTCTCCACATCCTTAGTAGCTCTTCTAGCTACCCTATCCAACTCGGAGAGATTAATCTCTTCATCCGAAGAGTAATTTCCTTGCTCTCCTATTCCTACCTCCAACGGGGCATCCCCTCTCCTAGCCCTAGTAGTTACCGCTAGTGCAGGTGCTTCTTCAACCACACCCTTACCCTTCACTAACTCATATGTAATAGCATTGGTGTGAGGAGGCCATTGACTTTGCTCCTCTCCAATTCTCGTTGGGAGAGGAAGCATGTCATCACATGTGGCCTCCAACACTCCATCCATGAACCTAACATCTTGGGAGTTAGATGGTCCCGGATCCGTTGGAGGCGCTTGTCTCCCGTTACTACCATTAGGTGGAACTCCTTGTCTATTTTGTATTGGAATGTAACCGGTTGTAGTTTGCAAGCCCGCCGGTGGATGAAAAGTTTGCCTAGCATTACTATGGTCATAGTATAAGTTAGGTGGCCTAAGTTCATTGGCCGGTACTCCTTGTGGCCTAGCACCTCGCATATTATCCCTTGCTTGTTGTTGTGGATTAGCCACCGGGTAAGGAACATTAATTATTTTGTCCGGTTGGCGACACGTATCCGAGGGATGACTTCCTCCACAATTGCTACAATTAAACTCTTGACCTTCGGACCAACATTGTCCTTGAGCGTGCCACCTTCCACAAAAGGGATGAAATTCCTTCTTCTCTAAATTTTGGCCACCTTGCCCTCTAGGTTGTGGTCCTCTATTGCTTCCATTTCCATAGTGAGGTGGCGCTTGACCTCGTTGATTTTGTTGAGGTGGGTTACCGTTTCCTCTTTGGTCACGGTTTTGTCCACTTCTACAAAATTGACGCGTGTGGCCCGGTTGGCCACATTGGACACACCATAATCCGGAAGAATGCCTACCCGACTCAACCGGGGGTGGAGGCCCCGGTTGTTGACTCCGGATCATTAATGACATTTGATCCGTGAGGCTTTGCATTTGTTTTATCATAGCCTCTTGGAATCCTAGTTGGCTAGCACCTAGTCTTCTCTCAACCTCCTCCAAGTGTGGATCCGTTCTAGGGGCCGGTAGTGCCAAAAGAGGTGCCGGTTCCCTAACCGCTAAAGGTCGGGGACCGGTGTCCACAATGGCATATGGAATTTGGTTCTCATACTTAGCGGGTTCTACCGCTACCACCCTAGGGCGTATGGGGATGAATTGTGGGATCAATTCATCCTCCCTTCTCCATAGCCTTTCGTGATCTTTATCCAAGTTTTCAATATCTCTAGCCGCACGCTTGGCATCCGCCAAGGTCAAGGGATTCCTTTCTAGAACACCCCTAATAGTTCCGGACTTAAAAAACCCTTGAATGAAAAATTGCTTTAGCGTGTCGTCGTTGAGCATGGTACCCACAAATCTAGTGCACACTAAATCAAACCTCCTAATGTAAGCCGAAATTTCTTCCTCCCTTCCTTGCTTCAATGACGACAATGCCCTTAATGCGGTACTTTGACCCACTTCCGGCCTAAATTCGTTAAGAAACTCCCTTTGTAATTGTTCCCATCCCCTAAAATGTCCCTCGGCATGATCCCGATACCATTCATAGGCTTCCCCCTCTAGAGTGGTAGGAAACCACACTAACCAATAACCCGGGTCGGTTATGAGGAAGCTAGCCAACCGTTCGATATACCGTTCCATGTGCCGAGAGGGGTCCTCATCCTTGGTCCCATAAAATTTAGGGAGATGCGATGGCATATCCATCGCCGCTAAATTTTGTGGAACCACAATTGGTAGGCCTCTTGGCCTAACCAATGGGTCTATTGGAGGTATAGGAGGTATGGGCGGAATTGGGGGTATGGGTGGTGGATCCATCCCCCGTTCCTCGGCCATGGTGACCGGTGAACTATTCAACAATCCCCTATCAACTTCTACCGGGAATTCTTCTCTAAGTGTGTAATTTTCCGAAGAAGTTTCACCACTCAATTTGGAGGGAGTGATCTCCTCTTCAAGTTGAGCTCCAAGTTCTAAGGTGTCTAGAATTGACCTAGTCCTAGGTTCGACGTTCAAACAACTCTCTATTCTAACATTATCTTGTTCTAATTTATCACTGATTTTAGAGGACCGCCTCTTTCGAGTAGATTTCTCTAGTCCTACTATCAAACTTGGTTTTTGTGAGCGAGTCCTACCTTGCATTCCATAAGAATCGATCGACCCTCACTTGACCACACATAATCCTAGCAATTCCCCTCTTAATATTTTCACTTGTCTTGGTGTGGTTATAATTTTTTTAGGAGGTGAGGAAAAGAACCTGCAAGCCAACTTAGGTGAAAGAATCCCAATAGGGGATAGGCATGTTCATGTTAATTTTTTGGTTAAGTCGGAGCATCACCTCCGCACCTTCCCGCAAATTAACACTCACCACAATACCGATTGTGAGGGGGTGACCTTCCGAGTAGATTATGTTAAAAGTCGAGGCTTCACCCTTCAACTTCTCACACCATCCACAATTCGGGAATTACCCTCTACAACGGATAACAACAATCACGAATACAAAAGGCATTCCTTAATTAGTTAATGAGTTCACTTTGAAGAAATAAACATACCTTGAGCAATCGCATCCCCCTGTGAGTTAGCACTCCCCTCAATCGTGACTCAATGTAACAACACCATAAACTTTGTGAAATATTAATTTAATCTAGAGCATGAAATGACAACTCCCAAAACTTTGAGACTCACCCCGAGGTGAGTGTCAAAGTTCAATGTCCTAAGGTGAATTTACCCTCTAATGTTTTAATGAGCTACTCGGTTATAGGTTCATTTTAAGTTCTTAGCAAATTCCCAAAAAGGTTGAGGACGTACCTTCGCCGCGCTCCTTCCTCAAAAATGAATTTGTGTAATTGACAATGCAATTCATTCCAAGGAATAGTTGAAATACAATGAATTCAAATGTAACCCAAAGAGAGAATACTTACCGAGTTTCGGGTGCTCCTTCCCTTCTCTCAAGTTTGTGTCTCCAATTTTTCCTAGTTGCCTCCAAGTCTCCTAGTCGCCTCCAAGTCTTGTAACTACCTTCCGCTTCGCTCCCGGCGGACGCACCAATTATGTGAGGCCAAACCCCCCACCCTTAAGCGTCCGTAGTCCGAGTAGTGGGTTTGGGCTCACATTCCTCCGCGGTATTGGATTTGGACTTGGATGAGTCCATAGTGCAAGGTTCACCCTTCAAGTGGTCTTGGATTTAACTGGAATTTCACTTTTAACAACTCAATGTACGATTTCAATACGTATGTGGAGAATGCACAAGTTAACTATTTAACCTCCTTATGCTCGGGTGCTATTTTGTCTTTGTTTGCTTCTAACGTCCACCCAGCTTCTTAGCTTCTAACTAAACAAACCCAGCTCCTTCATAAACCCAGCTCCTTCATGAACCCAGCTCCTTAGCTTCTAACTAAACAAACCCAGGTCCTTCATAAACCCAGCTCTTTACTTTCTAACTAAACAAACCCAGCTCCTTCATAAACCCAGCTCCTTCATAAACCCAGCTCCTTAGCTTCTAACTAAACAAACCCAGGTCCTTCATAAACCCAGCTCTTTACTTTCTAACTAAACAAACCCAGCTCCTTCATAAACCCAGCTCCTTCATAAACCCACAACTTTGTAGTTGTAATCCCCAACTACCTCACTAATTATTCAAGCCCTTAACTAATCTTCCTACCTAATTTCCCTAATTCTACTAACAACCCCTTTCTAATCACACAATTCTTCTCTAATCCTAAAATCCTAAAATCCTAGAGAGGAGAGGGGGAGAGAGAATTTCCTAACTTCACTAAGACTAACTAATCCACACAAGTATATTTTTGCACTCATCACAACATCAAGTGCTCAACTCTTAAACATGGAACTTGCAACCACGTGTATTCAAAACATGAACTTTAAGTACCACAAATTGGAATCATGAATTAACTTTAAAATCCTTCACGTCAACACTAATTCTACCAAGAGGTCAAGCCCTCTTCAAGGCTAACAAGCCTTGGCTCTCAAACTAAAAACTAAGCACACACATGTGCTCCAATATGGCTTCCCACACCCACACTTATAACTCGTGGGGTGCCTTGGAGCACAAAGGAAAGAGAGGATGAGTGAGGGAAGAATGAGGGATTATATAGTAAGCTTGAGGGGGTGAGCACCCTCAAGGCTCACGATAAGCCCTTGAGATTTCCTCCTACTTAGTAGGCGCCAATCCTATCTTCTAAGCCTTCCTCCCTCAAATGATCAACAAGGATCCTAATTCGAACATTTAACTAGCCTTGGCTTTCTACCTACCACACTTTACCAAACTTGGGATGCTTCAACCCAAACTTAGCCTCCTTCGCTTTCCGCCGCCATAACTTTCTCCCCTTACTTTCCCAAATCGTCGCTCACCACTTAATTCAAACCACGATGCTTAACTCGTGATTTGATTGGTGCTTTGAGAATTTGCTTATCCTCCACCTTGCATTCTTCCTTGGGCCTTCCCCATTAAGTGGCCATGATGAGGTGGTCCACTTGTGCGCTCCATGTGATCCTCCATTCATCCCAATTCGAATGCACTTGCCTCTTGAGTCACTTTGGTTGTCTCCATCCATTTGTACTAGCCTACTCACTAACTACTCAATCCAAGTTCTCCTTACCTATCCTCATTCACTCAAATCCTTCCGAAGGTAAAAACACAATAACAACTCACATCCTAGCCTCTTACAACATGGTACTTCTAAGACTAACATTTCACTCTTTTTATATTTTTGTGAAGTAACATGCTACTTCAAAGTGCATCAACTAACGTTTCAAGGGTCTAAGACTAAATGTGGGCACCCTTTTGGGCTCACAGTCATCCCATAGCTGCACCGGTGATACTGCTGCTGTGAAAAACCCGAAGATACCTGCTGTGAAGAAATCTGCCAGTCACGGAGCTGCTGCCGGCTCCCGGGGAAGTGCCGAGGTAGCAAAGCAAACATTGGTGTGAACGCGGAGCTGTGGCAGGAAGACTGCGAATGTGTACCAACTGAGGTGGAGTACACTTGAGTGCGCTACCGCTTCAGAGCCTGCTGCCCAACGAACTAGAAATCCAGGTAATACTCAACCCTCTCCTAAACACACACTTAGATATTTAGTACATACACATAACTAATAAACCAACTTTGTGATTTCATAATAAATATACACTTAGACACTTAGTAGCACACACATAACCACTAGTTAGGCACATAAACACTTGTGATTTTCTAGAAGTAGAAGTAGTTGCACCTAGCTAGAAATGAAGGTTGCTCATGCAACCATGACCATGTATGTTTTATGGCTCATAGCCTCCCTATATTGGATAAATTCACAATGTGTACCCTCACACCCATCACATTCTTGTCATGAAAAATGTAAAGATACCAACATAAGCATAATGAGTCAAATAGATAAAACACACATAAAATCACTACCTTATGATAGATTTATACATCAAACTAACACACCTAGAATATTGTTAAATAATTGGGATAAAAATGTAAACATAAAACCAATCTTCTTCCTAGCATTTCCCCTTCAAGCCCCACTTGCTCATAAGTGGAATGAAGACATGTCTAGGGCAAAAAGAAGAACTTCCATGGATATACAAAATAACACAAAATTATTCTCTCTTTGCAGAATGGCTCACTCACGCAACTTGGACAAAAAATTTGATGGTGTTAAGGATATGGAAACTTCTCAAAACAAGAAAAGAACATCTAGCTATGCATCCCTAACCATAGTATAAAAGAATAAAAATAAGAGCAACACATCAAAGAAAAACCCACGTTTATGGCTTGGATTGAAAGCTTTGAATGCTTTGAATGCAAGCAAAGGGCTTGATGTGATAGCCCATAAGAGTGTGAGCGAACTTGTTAAAAGTGGAATGAGTGATAAAGAAGCCTTAGAGTGTCAACATTGTGTGTCATCTTACCCATACGTAGCACAATAAATGTGGCCAAGTAAGGACGACCTTGGGGCACAAAATTTACCATACACCCAAGTCCCATCCGATGTTGATGTTTGTGATGGATTTTTCATGGATTACCATGTTGCATTGTTCTTTCAAATCGATGATATGCTCATCCCTAAAGAAGAGGCATCAGAAAAAATAACTAAAAGATTTGATGACATGCAAATTATACTTGGTGATGATATAAGTGACCCTATAGCCATCATATGTACACATGGAAGGAAGCAATGGTCGGGTCATGCAAAGATTCATCTAAAAATGTGCAAGAGGATGGAGTCGAATTACTCCAAGGCCTCTGCCCATTTATTATACGCTTAGCGGACAACAAAATGCACCTAGGGAAAGTTTGCAAGTCATATGATACGATTGCCTCTAATGAGATGTTGTATATCAAAATTACAAATGATACCATAAATGATGAAAATTAGCATGCGGTTTATGAAGAAATTGTCATAGAAGGGTTCAAAAGAACGTTTCACTTTGAGATTACACACGTAAAAAAAATAGAGAGTCATAACTATGTTTGGATAATGGCTACTAGTCCCGAACAAGCCACCAATATTCGAAAAAATAAAATTACTTTTGGTCATAAAAATATAGATGTCTCTATGGGTAAGCCTACCGGTGCTGACTTGGCAAAGAAAAATGCTCTTATTCTCATTGCAAAGAACCTCAATAGACTCAAGCCCAAAGAGATATTAGAATCGGAACTTAAAGCTTGCATGGGAGAAAAAAATATACTCAATATCTATTTCAAAAATGATGCCCAAGGTAAATTCACGGGGGTGTGCAATATCCAATGTTTGAGTGCCGCGGTATACAAAAGATTTGTAAAGAAAAGTCATAAAATTTGCAACAAATACGTGAAATTATCTCCCCACCCAAAGAGTTTGGATGGGATATCCAAACCCTCAAATGAGGAACTTACAAGGTTAGGCTTCAATGATGTTACCAAGGCATTAGCTGACACGGTGGAAGCAATGGAGAATGCTCCCTCCAACTCACTTGGGGAAAAAAATATCAACAAAATAGTTGAGGAGCCCGTAGCAAAAGGCACTGCCATAGTTCGCAACGAGATGCAAACCATGGAGACACGCCTCACAACACAAGCAAGAAACTTTGCCACTTATGCGGCGGATAAAGCCGCCAAAGCCCTAAAAAATGAAATGGCTACACTAAAGCAAACCCTTAGCAAAACCATGGCCGCCTTGGAATCTAGTGGCATGCTTGATAAAGAAGACTCATCTAGCGAAAATGAGGATCTAATGGCGATAAACTAACTCCGCCAAACACCTCCATACCTTTCCTTACCAAATCCACACACTCCAAAACTACAAAAACAAAATAAAATGGTATTTCTAAATACCCCCACTTTACTAGATATTGACAACATCCCCACTAAAAACAAAAATATAACAATCATAGTACATACACACATAATCAAACACCCAATACAAATCACATCAACCACAAAAACATATAAACAAATAATTAATGTTAAATACCACTACCTATACCAAACCCAACACCTACACTTACACCAAGACCAATACCACTACCCACCCCAATACCAACCCCTATATATATAACAATATCCAAATCACACCAAATACCAATATCAAAACAAACTAATAAGTACACACAAAGTATTCAAAAACAATATACTCAAAACATACTTAAATACAAATACTCCGATAAAGCAATACAAAAAATAAAAAATACTACCAAATATTATACAAAACATACAACAAATATATATAAACAAAACTAACAAAAAATTCATCAATATTCTAACAAAATTACACATAACTATCATACAAATGACGACTCTAACAAATCCACTTACCGAACATGTCACAAATAATAACCAAACAAGCAACACACCCCCCAATAACCATACAAAATACTCCATTAAACCTCACAAAATCCACCAAACGGCCTCGGCCTACCGGCCTCGCCACAAAATGAAACCAATAAAACCTTTACTTTATCCAAATAAACATACAAAAGATATGGCCTCCCGGCCTCGCCACAAAAAGCAACCAACGAGATACTTATACTACCACGACCTCAACCACATCTTTAATACAATCATAAAACCTCTTCACAAATACAAAAACAATACTAAGGTATTTTTCAGTACCACCAACGCCATAGATAAATTAGACTCCAAAAAAAAACAATTAAATATAAAACTAACCACAATAGACTTAAAACGATAAACCCAAAAGGTAATTACCAATTCAAAATCACCAATTACCAAAACCTTAAAACACAAAAAACCAACAAAATATACAATATTAATATAACCAAAACATTCTCAAATAGAAAAGCCAACAAACTACAACATAAATATCACAAAGTAATACTAACTATCATACAAAAAATATATGTAAAGAAACTAAACACACTACTCAATAATACTCCAATAAAAACACAAATAACTAAGATACAAACTAAAACCAAACCACTTACCAAACACATCAAAAGTAATAACCAAACAACCAACACGGCCATTAACAAACATACAAAATACCACCAACGAATGCCGTACACAATCGGGAGGGGCGGATTACTCACACTTATCAAAATTAAAACGGCCTCGCCACAAAATTAAAAACAAATACCAATTCACAAACAAATGGATATCCAACACAATAACAAATCACACACCTAAAGACAACACAAATACACACTTCTCAACTAAACAACTAGCAAACATAACACCCGCCTTATCTAACCTTTTTAATACAACTAAATTCATACTCAATAAAAATCTAAAAATAAATAAGCAAAAACCAAAAATACTCCAACTCCATGGATACTACTTCATCAATAAACTAGCATTATTACAATGTGGGGATATAGAACCCAACCCGGGACCAATGCCTAGCATTTTACGCACACACCCCGCTACACATAAAAAGAGAGCCAAAACATATTTTATCCCAAACACAATAAAAGTACAACCAGAATACCAACACATAGCTAGCACATTCGCTCCCATACTAACACATACTCACCCACTACATCACCAAACAACCATCACGTATCCACACTTACACCAATACATCCAAACACAAAGCAATTCCCCATCAACTCACATACTATATGCTTTAATCATTACTATAAACCCCTTAATAGACACATGTAATAACATACTAGCCCAACCCCACATTTAACACTTTAACAACATATGGACCAACACTAATCATTAGGCTAGCCAACCTTAACAACCCCCCCGAATGACACATTCTAACACCACACACATGCACAATATTTGTTGAAAATAATTAAGATATAATACATCCCAAAAACTCTATACACATTGAATTATATAAATCTATTCACAACTAAGAAACTCCACCTACACCAATCACACTCCAAAGGAAATTCCCCTTTCTCCCTGAGAAACTAATTACCGAATCACTCCGATGCCTAGAAAACATAAATGAATATTTACACCCACCTCCACTCCCAAACATCCCCATACCAACACCAATAACCATCACAAACACCAACCAAGAAACAAACATAATAACTTGGAATGCCTCATCGCTTAACACTGCCTTACCAAATCTACAAAGCTTAATAAATCACTCCTTAAGAAATACAACAATTATAAATATCCAAGAAACCAAACTTACAGCAACCAAATCCACAAAATACATACAAAACCTATTCCCTGAATACAAGCTCATTTTTAATAACACACATGCCCTCACAAGATGCATACAACAACCAATGCCTTAGACCCCCGGAAGAGGTGGCCTATTCACACTCATTCATAATAAATACGCATTTCCTGGTAACGTCACCAAGATACCCACGCCATCAAACATCTCCCCTTATTTACAAATAATAAAAATAAATAATCATCAACTTCTACCATGGCTAATTATACACATGTATATGCCCACACACTTAGAAAACACACACCTCATCCCCTATATCAAAACCGCAATCACCAACCAAATAACTGCGCACCCAAACCACTCGCACATCTTATGCGGCGACTTTAACAGAGATATTGCACTTACGGGAAGACAAAATAACAACAATAATACACCACCACAAGAAGAAGACATCCAATGGAAAAACTTCACCACAACCCTCAATCTAGAATATATTCCAACGAACACTAACATTTCCAAACAATGAGGTTATAATTACACATCAACTAGCCTTATAGACGGTTTCTATATCAACTTACCAGACAACAACAGATTCACCTCTACAACAAATACAAACATGAATCTAAATTCAGACCACTACCCAATCACCTTACACATACCCCAAAACATACTCATAGCTAGACCACCACACCCCCGCAAATATTACTCCAACTAGAATACTAAATCCCATTCCACCGGAAAACTTAGAAAATTTTAATATAGAATTTTTTGAAGCAAATTCCACACAACTAAACGAACTAACCAGCTTACTAGAGAACCACAACCACCTCACCTCTAATCAATGGCAAGAAACATGTATAGCATTAGACAAAATTGTAGGAAAAATTTCAGTATCGCTTGAAAAAACCTGCAAGGCAGCCCCAACACCAACCCTAACAAACAGAACAGCACAGCAAGGAGGTTTTCTACCACGAAAATTATCCAAAGAATGGAAAAAACAACTCGACACATACCATCTTATTAGAAAACTATATACATTGCAAAAAATAACCCGCACTGGCAAACTCACCCCATCTTAAATGAAATTCGAAACCACCAACATATGCAAATCCCACATCCACCTACAACAACCACTCCCCCAAATGAATGGATTGACGTCATAGCTACTATCGCAAAAAACGCCAATAAAGAAGCCAGAACAATCACCACAAAATACACCAAAAACTGTATTCTAAAAGCTGTATCAAAATACCGCCAAATGTATGGAAAAAGTCCCAAAAAATAAATCGGAAAGTCTTTAAACACTCCGAAACCTCACCCCTCGACTCCATCACAGATAGACAAAATAATATCCTAACTAGCCCCGAAGATATTACGAAAGAAATACACATTCAATAATTCATCAATAACCGTCCAACAGTACCCACATGTCACTATCAAAACATTCACCCACCATACTGTACATGTGACGTTAGACATTATCCATAGCATGACTTAGAAGGATTCACAATTGACCAACGTGGAGAACTCCAAACCCCTTTACATACATATTTTGACCAAGAAACATACGACTTCTGCCTTAAAAACCTAGGAAACAACAAAGCCCCAGGACCACACAAGATTTCCAATTCAATCCTAAAAAATATGCCACCACGTTTTCATAAATTAATCTTTTTATTCTTTAAACACTGCTACAAACAAATACAAATCCCCGCATCGTGGAAAACTAGTCTAATAGTTTTATTATATAAGAAAGGTGATCCATCACAACTTACTAACCATAGACCTATTGCACTAGCTAATACCATATACAAACTATATACAAACACATTAACCTCTATTCTTTCCGCTTGTGGTGAAAGATATCAAATTCTGCATCATAGCTAAGAAGGATTCAGAGCAGAAAGAGGAACATCCAGACAACTTCAACTCCTCATTGCAGCATTAGAAGACACAAGATTTATGAACCAAAAAATATATATATTCTCTACATTGATTTCAAAAACGCTTTCGGCTCTATTGACCACGCAAGACTTCTAGTCATAATGAAAGATCTCGGATATCCAATCGACGCCATAAACCTCATTGGAAATATATACTCACAATCCTCTACTATATATCTCGGAGAATACTTTGGTAAAACCCTACCCATCCCCATTCAAAGAGGTACAATACAAGGAGACACTCTCAGTCCATACTTATTTTTAATATTTTTAGAACCCCTCCTTAGATGGCTACAATAAGGCAATAATGGATACACCTTCGGAACATCCAAAATTCAAATCTCATCCGCAGCATATGCCGATGACTTAGCAGCGATGGCTAACAAGCTAAAATCATTACAAATACAACTAAACAAATTAGACAAATTCTGCGAATGGGCAGGAATGGACCTCGGAATACCCAAGTGTGCTGTGACCGGATGCCCTTATAAATCTAAAATGAATCCCATAACATTCAAAGCCCTGATCCAATCTACTAATATAAAATATAGAAACCAATCGCTACCAGTCTTAAACCAACACGAACCATACACCTATCTCGGAATAAATCTTGCACCATCACTTAAATGGAAAACACAAATAAACACCACTACAGCTAAAGTTATCAAACAATGCCAAGCCCTTGTAGCTTGCCCAACCATCATGAAATAAAAAATCAATATGGCAGATACAGTCATACGTGCTGGAATAGCCTACAGTTTCTACGCAGTACCATATTCCATTCCGGCTATCAAAAAACTCGACAAAAAGATTATAGAACTTCATAAAACAATATGCGGATTACCAAAAAACACATCCAATACTGCTACACAACTCCCACACGATCTATTCGGAATTGAAGCATTCTCACTACAAAATGCCTACTTACGCTGCATCGGAGAACAACTACAAAACGCCCTCAATGACAAAGGTAGACTCGGCAAAACCTATTATGGTTTGACACAATTTATACTCGCAAAATTCAGAGGTGCCAAAGAAATAACCCGCATAAAATACCATCATTGCGTTAGATCACCTATCACCAGAACATTATTCCTACTCAAACATGAAGCCGGAGTCCACCTAAAAAGTACAATAGATAGTTTCCTACTAAATTCATCCCACTCGAAACCGCATAGTTAAAATAAGCACAAAATCTACAGGGCTTAAATTCCAACACTTCACTTAAACTATTACAAAAACTCCTATTGTATAATATAATAAAACTAGAACAAATAATCATGCCTAATGGCACCACCTTAATGAATCCAGACGACTTTAAAACATATCACTCCAATCCTACAAAACTCATCAAGAGTGCATTAAATATCACGAATCAATTATTTTGTCACCCTTCATATTACCAAGAATGCCACCTACCCTGCCCACTCCACCACCCCCCATGAACCCTAAAGAATGATTACACAATAACAAACCATACCATCCTCCCTCAACACCCAACCCCCCCTATACACCCCCCGAACCCCCCTACCCCCTCCCCCCAATAATATGCTTAACAACCCCCGCTAATTTCCTATACACACAATACTCGATCACAAATAACGACAACTCATAGATCCTAATGGGATAAAAAGAGAAGACACATCATATCTATGCCAATGGACTACACCAAATAACAACACATATAACAAATGGCGCACCCAAAGAGATTTATTCCCCTATTATGATACCAATACTAATCGCCACAACACCGAACTACTTACCCAATATTATACAAAAAGGCAACACAAACACTTTTCAAACATTATCAATGCATGCTTCTCCACAGAACAACAAAGAGATACTAGATACGTTATCCCTGCCACAATAATTCCATTGGCACATATCTCCATTAATGAATGCAACCCAGAAAGTGGCATCGAAACAAATACTAACACTATCCAAACACAATTCGACGTCGCTCACATATACGAAGACAATGGCCGTCACCTCATAACTATCCCAAAAACTAGATTAATGTGGTTATGGAAACAATACCACCAAGCTAAAAATACCCCACATAGTCTTAAACCACCTACCCAATCATTTGAAACTGAAATCGTTTGGCTATACCAAAGATATAAATACCGTATTCCAAAAAACGACCCACTTAAACATGCCTAATATACAATACCAACTCCAATACTGGATTTCCTAATAACAACATTCCATATCAATCACTCATACTTCTCATCGCCAGTTACATGCCCCACACAGTGCACCCAATTCTACTCACCATTCTCTAGGGATAGAATATTCGGTTATTTAGGAAAAGCGTTTGACCACAAATGAAAGGGAATCGGTTACGCCCACCCCCATAACACAACAGACTTACAACAAGCCATCCACTGGGCCCGCATTGCGGCCAAAAATGACCCAAATACAATCACCTTACTTATTTCAAAGGACACCGACTGGTACCACAACTTTAACCCATACACCGGCCAATTCCTGGACACACACATCATTGCCCACTTTGCCGCAGATACCATCATATACGAAGAACCTACAATACCCCCCGAACTCAATACCACGAGGAAAGAGGTATCAACACTACGAATATTCTGCATCCACCACCAAAACAACCACATCGGCACCCACGAACAAATGGATCAACTCACCGACATAGCAAATAACCTCCAAATATTACAAATTCACACACAAATTGCACCACCCACCCCCTTAAATACCACCGTTAATCCTAGCAAAAAATGGGCTAAATCAAACTATCCAAACACACCCGCAAATAATAACATATCTATCCCACAACTCCCTAACTACCAAACAAACTTACCGCTAAAATTCCACCCTCAATTCAGCTATTACACAGATGGTTCTTTCATGAAACCCAAAGAAATTAACCCTGGAGAATGGAGAAGAGAAAGAGCTGGGTACAGTATCTATAGCCCTAAAGGCCTTAACATCTCTAAACGACTAAATGGACACCAAAACATATTACGAGCAGAAATGATAGCTATACACAAAACATTAAGAATCATTAATACACTATACCCAAACGAACCCGCATACATATTTACCGACAGTCTAAATGTACTATACCTACTTAACACACAAATTAAACATCCCACACTGCATAATAGCCACCCCGACCAAATCACCCTCGCCACCATGGTACAACTACTTCAAAATCGGACACAACCAATCACACTATACAAAGTCAAAGCACACGTTAACATTGACGGAAATGAACAAGCAGATAAATTGGCAAAAGAAGGCCTAGAATTAGAGCACAAAATTGCCATCCACCCATATGAACATACCCATGCTACCCCATACTATTACCAAAAGGACGTCTGGGCCTCAATGACGGATGTTCATGATAAAGGCCCCGTTAGGTTCCTAGAAAAAAAAATTATAAAATATGATAGGGAAAATAACTTGGAAAATTTGGCCACACAAACCCCTAACACTTACAAATGGACAGGAAATGCAAATATAGACAAAGAACTTTCTAATGAATTTTGGGAATACCCGGAAATCACAGATAAACAAAAATCATGCCTCATCAAATTTCGAACCGGAACTTATATGGGTAATGTTCGAAAACAATTGTTCTTTGGTAGGCAAACATATCCCTCTATTACGTGATCTATTTGCAATTCATACGAACCGGATACATGGTTACATGTAGTGCTTACGTGTAAACAACAACATATACATTCTCTTCACGTCAAAAGACACAACAAAGCAATATGGGAAATTAGGAAACTATTAATCTCATCCGAAAAATCTCGATGTTGTACTCTCATGAATGCTGGCACTTTCAATAACACACCCCAAGAAAACACCGTCCCCAATTGGCTACTCCCTTGCACATGCGGTACACAAAGATGCCACTGTAACTCCAGATTTAGACCTGACGTCATGTGTGTTAGAGGATTGCCATACCAGAATGACCCCCCCCCCCCACAGACATAGACCCCAACCTCACCATACAATTCATCGAATTCACATACTGTAATGATAGATTTTCACTAGAAACACTCGAAGCAAAAAATAACAAATATAGACCATTAATAGATAGTATTGCTGCTAGAGGATGGAAAGTCGACCCCCTTAAAAATACCTTTAAAACCATCAATACTATTGCTATAAAATATGCCATGTCTATCCTCCTCCACAAAAGAAGAATAGAAAACCACCAATCGCTACCCCAAACACTAGACCCCCTATAGATAAAGCCATAAAGCCTTAACAACTAAGCCACTCCACTCCATCCACTAACAATACACTAGAGACCTGATGACCAAACTCATATTAATAATACCTAAATACTAACCATTCTTGTTCTTGTTACTGATGACTGGTGACTATAGTGTCTACTCTCAAAAGGGAGGAGTAGATCTGTACTTCCATACCTTTGTCCTGTGGGCACTGGATTGGGGGTGGATCGAACAGACACTTAATTCACGTCGGTCCCCTCCAGAGACCGAAGTTTTTCTTCTTCTTAATTCATTTATTAAAAAAACAAAAGGACGTGACGGGAAGTGACAGACCTAGACATGAAATTCATGCCTAAGGCTCTACAATGATATGAGATGTGGTTGGGCAAATCATTACTTACTATGTGGAAAACCGTGCAATATGGAATGTATGTGTAGTGGTCTATTCATTATTTGAAGCATCGTACAACAAATGCAACATTGAATAGATCACTTACTTCCACAAGAAATATGAACTTTCTACTAGACTCCAACAATCAACCAATGTAGGGGCCTTGTAGTTTTCCAATGGCGATGAGAAGATTGTCCACAATGATTTTATCTACACTACAAATTTCTTATTTCAAAATTCTACAATGTCCAAGTGTTCGATTGTCCAAATGACTTATTATGTTGCATGTTGGCTTTGTGTGTTCGAAAACAATTGTCCACAACAATTGTAGTGTACCAATTTTTGAAAATATGAACTTACAAATTAAATTTGAAATTTAGTGCAATATGATGTCAATCATTGATTGACATGTGTTTATAGAGCATTGGGTTAACCGTATTTATAGGGGTGGTAAACACACACACACACACACACACACACTCAACAATGTGAGCACATAAACCTTAGGGAGGTCAAGAAAATTGGGTAATATGGGACTCTATATTTTGATCACTAGTATCAAATATGTGTACATTTATACTTTCTCCTTGACATAAGACAATGTGTAAAATAAAGTTCCAAACTCATGAACATATAACACATGATTTTTGAAATTGAGGAGGCGTGTTTAAATTGCGTATTTAGACGTATATTGAGGCTTTACATAAATTGTGTACACGGGGAGGTCACTCCATTGTCAAGTTGAACACCACGTGCAACCAAAAACAATCTTCTTTTGCTAAGTTGCACCACCAAAATGGGTCAAAATTTTATCAAAATTTTTTCATGAGTAGATATACACAGTACCTAAATATGATGATTTGTTTCTTTCATAAAACATACCGTTTCTAACTAGAATGACACAGAATTGAACTAAAACAATTACTTAAAAAAATAAAGATGACTAAAAATTTCAAAAAAATATACAAAAGATACTATCAATGGTTATGTATATGTAGAAAAAATATCATAAATGTTCAAATTATATATGGCATGTAATATAGGGGTAGCAAACTTTGCGCGCACGTGGTGTCAACTTGACAATGAAGTGACCTTCCCGTGATTGTGTATTTAGCCATATACATTTTTTAGGGGTTAACCCATTCGTACAGGACAGGGTGGAGGAGGGGAATGAAGGAAACAAGGGGTAGTGACAAAGCTTCTATTGGCGATGCCGAGTAGTCGTGTACATTAAGTGTGCTCATTATTGATTAGGTGCAGCCATGTTTCGATTTCTACTTCTATTGCAAACAACCACAATTGATGGACAATTTTTTGTGTATGCAATTGCATCTTTTCATATAACATGCATTTATGTGTCTTCCTTGCCCAATGTCCTTGATCCGATAATTGGAATGTGTTCGCATTTGTTTTGAAATTGTAATCCAACAACCATGGTCATATGCAATGCTAGGCCTTCGTTTCATGCTTGTGGTATTGATTTCCAAAGTGGATTTAGGCATTATTTCTACCCGATTGCACTTTGTTTGAACTCCTTGTTCATATGATGCTATAGGAATTTGATCATTTTTATGCTAAATTACCACAGTCATAGGACACTACATTGATTATCACAATTAGTTTGTTTGGTACTAATTCCCTAAACACACACTATTTTGCCAAGTCTCAAAATTAATTAGGGCTTAACTTCTTAGTGAATGATATTAAAATTCATGACTCCTTGCTCACTTATCAAACACTTCAAGAAGATTAGTGCGTGCTCTACGGTATTTGTAGAGTGATAAAAATAGATTATATGCAAGAGTGAATAGTGTCCAGATGAAAAGCACCGGTGCTTCCAAAGAATAATGACATGATCAATAGTGCTTCCTACATCTTTTGGTGGCATTAATTTCCTAGCATAAGTATATTTAGTAACATGTTCACTAATCTCGCACACTCACTATTAGCCCTCCTCCACTAATTGGGATGCTCAATGTACTACATGTATTTCCAAATATTTTGACTACCTCGTTGCTCACAAGTTATTGGATGCCACTCAAATGATAGCATTCCTTGTCACAATTAATTCCCCATTTGTTCACCTCCTTGCTACAAGATTGATAAAACCTCATTACAAAAAATTGTAGCCATGGGACCCCTCCTTATCCACCCCACACCCAATTTTCACATTTTTTAAGGTGTGTAAACAAACCTTTAGGACTTACTTCTTCAAATGATATTACAAAATATTTGTGGTTCGATGTGACGTCAATGTGAAATAAGTTGTCATGTATGTAACTGCATATAGGCTATAAACAATAATGGCACAATTTGAACACATATAGAACATAAACCAATACAAAAATCCAATACCAACTAGAGCCACTCAAAGATTGATTCGATAACACAAATTCAATGTTTCAAAATATGATTGAACTCAAAAAGAAAAATATTGTCAAGGAACCTATTCATGTTCTCTATATATTTGACCAAAATAAGATCAAATCTTGGAAGACTATCATTATTTAAAAATATGCAATAAGTCACTCTTCCTACCTTGTGGGAGGTTAATCCCCTTTGTTTATTTATATGTATTTGATTCTTCACTCCGCTTTGGGAGGGTGGCCCTCTTTCAATTGTCCTCCTACTTGATTTACTCACACCCTTGAGCTACATTCTTGCACCCCAATCTCAATCTTTATTCCAATTTCATGGGGGTGGAAAGTCAAATACCTTACACATTCCCTTTCTTTGCACTTTATGTACAATGTCCTTGGCTTATCACCTCGACCAATCTCAAATCTAGCATTTGATTGAACAATTTTTGATGCAAAGATATATTGTCATCCATATGTGGCCTCATCACTCCAATGATTGTAGCTAATGCGGTTAGCTTGAAAATGTGAAAAACAAATCACTACTATTGTCCACATCATCAAGTTCACATACGGTAATCTCCATTGATTTGCTTCACCTTTTAAGACATTAATTGTTGTGATTGTGAAGATCGAGTTTGTCCAACATGACTTTGCAGATGCATGTATTTTATCATGTTCTTTCCATAAACCTTTGTTAACCTCACATGGGATTATCTCAACCTTGAACAACTTCACACATCTTAAAAGCACCTCCTCTAATTTGCAATATCAACCTATGACCAAAAATGCCAAAGAAAACAATGAATTCAAAGTCTTTGTAACCTCTAAGAACTCATATCCAACCTAACCACCGAGGTCAAGTAGCCCAATCTCTCCGGTAATTCCTTCAATTCCCGACAACCACTCAAATCCAACGTAACCAACGAAGTCAAGTTGCCCAATGTCTCTGGTAATTCCTGCAAATTCGAGCAATGCCTCAACTTCAATGTAACCAACGAAGTCAAGTTGCCCAATGTCTCCGGTAATTCCTTCAAGTTCGAGCAATAACACAAATCCAACGTAACCAACGAAGTCAAGTTGCCCAATGTCTCCGGTAATTCCTTCAAGTTCGAGCAATAACTCAAGTTCAACGTGACCAAGGAAGTCAAGTTGCCCAATGTCTCCGGTAATTCCTTCAAGTTCTTACAACAACTCAAATCCAACGTAACCAATGAAGTCAAGTTGCCCAATGTCTCTGGTAATTCCTTCAAGTTCGAGCAAGAACTCAAATCCAACGAAGTCAAGTTGCCGAATGTCTTCGGTAATTCCTTCAAGTCATAGCAAAAACTCAAGTTCAACGTAACCAACGAAGTCAAGTTGCCCAATGTCTTCGGTAATTTCTTCAAGTTCGAGCCATGACTAAAATCCAACCTAACCAACGAAGTCAAGTTGCCCAATGTCTCCGGTAATTTCTTCAAGTTCCAGCAATCCCTCAAGTTCAATGTAACCAACGAAGTCAAGTTGCCCAATGTCTCTGGTATGCATTCCAATTGCCAAAATCCTCTCAAGCTAAGATATTCTAACATCTTAAGTGTACCAATTTCACATGGAAGGTGTTTCAAATGCACAAATCTTTCCATCTCCAATACACGCAACTGTTTGAATGGAATGAAAATTGATGGTTGCAGTTCTTCAATTTTCTCACTGCTTTTTTCTCCATAGCTCATGCTTATACGCATCCACCTCAATTTCCTCGCATTCTCCATTGTTTTGTAAACATAATCAACATCGTTAACATTTTTGATATGCAAAAGCCTAATGTTCTCTAAATCCATGTTTGTAACCATCTTGTAATTGCAATGAGATCCATCTATATGAGCACCTTCCACATTTTGTATCATCTGCATCAATTACAAAACAAAACATCATTCATGTCATTCCATTAAGTGCATTGATATTGTCATTCTATGAATGGATTAGGAAAACTCAAATCAAATAAATTTTCTTCCCTTATATTCTTCCTTACAACATATGTTATAAATGCACACTCAATTCAACTGAAATTGGAGGCTTTATGATTACGAGACTACACAAAGATGATGAATATTCATTTACCATGCACGCATCAACTTTGGTGGGCTCAAACTCATCCAAATTCCATATTCTTTGCCCTCCAATATGCTCTTTGCATGCTATCATATGTCCCATGTCACGTAAATGATCATGCATTGTCAACATCCCATCCGAATCGATTCGCACAAGACTTCGGTCCATGAGATTCAAAAGTGCAAGATCTGCGTTACCATCCTCACAATTCCATATTCTCAACGCCTCCTCTTCTTGCATCCCCTCCTCCAGAACATCGCGACAAAAAAAACAAGCAATGTCCAAAAACATGTTCTTCTCCTCTTCATCCAAATTATCGTAGCTTATCCTCAACGTTCTCCATATCCTTTCGTTGTCCCAACTACCACCAAGGCATTGTGCCCTTTGTAATCTTCGCAATGCTTGTTGCCATACCCTAAGCCTTTCAACTCCACACAAATAACTTCCCAATACTTCCAAGCTCAAAGGTAGTCCACCACATGCTTCGATGACTTTATTGACAACTTCTTCAAATTGCGGCCCTTGAGGTCGTTGTTGCAAAAATGCATGCTTGTAGAATAGCTCCTTTGCTTGACCTTCGTCCAATAACTCCATGTCCATCTTTGCGGTGTTTGAAATACAAGTTGTTTTTAAGTCTTGCCAATTTCGACTTGTGGCAATGATCTTGCTACCGTTACCAAACACCCACGTAGATGAAACTAGCCCATTGAGTTGTTCTTGAGAGGCAACATCATCAAAGACAACAAAGACCTTTTTGTTCTCAAATATGTCTTGTAAGCACTTGAACCCCTCTTTTGTGCTCGATATGGACTTCTTGTCCTTGAGATCCTTCAACAATTGTCTTTGTCTATCCAAAACATTTTTGGAGTCTCTCATATTTGCCACAAAGCTTGTTGCTCCAAAGCCTTGATGCACACGATGAAGAATAGCCTTTGTCAAAGTGGTCTTTCCACTTCCACCCATGCTGACGATGCCTAGAATTTGATTGGATTCTAGTTGAAATAACACGTTTGAGATTATTTTATCAATATTGACAAAATGAATCGGGAGTGCTGGTAATGAGTGTGTGGACCGCACTTGTGATGGAAGTATTCGGTTCGCCCATGAAAACGGTGTGGAAAGTTGAAACCTCTATAGATACAAAATTTGATATTAGATATTGCTTTAAAAAAAAGTTGCAATAAATGCACAAGAGTATGATTTCTATGAATGCTATCAAAGTACCTTAATTATCTCATTTAAAAGAATACAATACTTTTAAAAAGATTGTAGCTTTGCATTTGGATCCAATATTTGACAAGAATGGATACAACAAGATAATTTGATTATATTTTGAACCCATTCGAAAGTTAATTTAAACTTAATCTCTAAACCATTCAATGTATAGTTAGGATTAGTACCATGGAATGAATTTGACTTGTATGTTGGGCCCCATCAGCTTCTCTCCTCTCCAAATTTGATTTCTTCCAAAAACGTTTGAACATGTACATGACATTGCGAGGTAAATTTGAAATCTTGTAAGACAAAATTGTTTGTTGTTCCACCTCTTGCTTTCTAAGTGCAACATTTCCCCTTAAAATGGAGCTCCTCAATTCTTCCAATGTTGCGCAAATCTCTTTGAATTTGGGTCTCTTTGTTCGGTCTAATGACCAACATTCGTTGATCAAGGAGACCAAAGCCTCGGGACAATCATCAGGCACCCATGGCCTCTCACCTGACCTTAGCCTTGTAGGAAGATCATCACCATTGCCTTCAAATGGTTGTTTTCCTGAGAGTATTGTTGCACACATCACACCAAAACTGTATACATCGGCTTCATGTGTATTCACTTTCTTCACTAAAGAGTACGTCATGTTCTCTCTCTTTGGTTTGTTGTTTTGGAATAGCTCTGGTGCTTTGTATAGCCTTGTCCCAATACCTTGGCTTAATTTCTCAGAAATGTTACTATCCACATCCGTTTTTGAAAGTCCGAAGTCGGCCAACTTCACATTCACATAGTTGTCCTTGTGCAATTCGTCAACCATGATTCTATGCACCAATACATTGGCAGGTTTTAAATCCCGGTGGGCAATTTTCTTCTCATGTAGATAGCTCATGCCCTTTGCAATTTGCAAGACAATGTCCATAGCTACTTGAATTGGGAAGGATGTCCTTGTTCCGCCATTTGACACCTCTTTGATGAATTCCTCCAGGTTTGTGTCTAGAAGCTCCATAGCAATGAAACACTTGAGTTTCTTTGGTTTTCGGCCACAACATATGAACTTGACAACATTTGGATGATTGACACTTGCAAGTATGGCAACCTCTTTCTTAAAGGTTTTGTCCCCATCTTCCATTTCACCCAAAGCTTGCACCTTCTTTGCACATGGCAAACCAAACCAAGTTGTTTTCTCTACATTGCCATAGGCACCTCCTCCAAGTGGGATTGAGCCTCCCCAACCCATACGTGCATCAACCTCCACATGGTGTCCACCATTTACATAGTTTCTTTCATTGTCAAATCTTTCCAACAAGTATGCCGCAATTGTTAACTCTTCATCAAGGTCCTTGTTCGTAGAGGATGAATGGGTGGATTCAACGGTTGCTTGGCAACGCATCATCAACACATGATGATCTTTAACTCCCAATTCACTCATGGTGCTTAGTGGGAAACTCACATCATTCCTATATTGCTCCAGTTGTCCAACCCATTGGCCTTTCAAATGTTCATAAATATCATCATAACAAGATTTGAGATCCATGAACAAGTCTCGGAACGCCTCTTCATTATGCACGCCACCATTTCTCACCATAGCATTCTTGTACCAACAACTTGGCCCTTTCAATAATTCGAAACAACTCTTTCAAGAGCAAATCAAAGTTGTTAAGAAACTCATCGGAATGGGAGAGAATACTAGCTACGCTTTTGGTGGATTTTTGAAGCGTTTGTGCAAGACATATGCATTGACTTTGATTCAATGCAAACTTGGCACCACCCTCACACACAAGTTGTTGTATGTAGTCGGTATTGAGTATACAAAGCCCCAAGATATTGGATTGATTAGCCATTATATCCTGCATACAAAAACAAAAAAGAAGGAAAGAATTAGAGCCACGTGCCATCCACAAATTGAATGCCATGTCACACAAAGAAAGAAAGAAAATAACATTTGGCATAATTTGTATATGCAGTGCATGGCAAGACTTCTTCTATGCTTCATGCCTACTTGGTGTCATTGTTGTGTTGTTTTCAAACAACTCTTGATATGGAACACACCTTGTCTAAAGGCAAACCAACATAGCAATGCAATTGATGTCGATCAAAATTGGACTTTTGATGTTCTGGTCATCTCGGTTATCACAACAACCAACATCTGTGTGGGTAGAATGGAAAAGTTTCTAAGAAGTGACATGCCCAACTTGACTTGATACATTCATTTTATGCATTATAGTTCGGTCATTGGGGCGATTCCAATTGGATATTATCAAATCCACCAAATTATTTTACACGCCAAACATACCAACATCATAAATTAACACATAATTATATTATATTGTACATTGAACTAGTATGTCAACTATGGATTTCAATAAAATTCATCACATGCCACTTATTGACATATTTGGTTCGCAATATACAATACATAACATTGCATTGTCAAACTTTGATGTTTCCAACATGAAAATGAACCCAAGGTGAATATAAAATGCTTAATCCCTTAAAGATTTAGGTGTATTGTGTACTACAAATTATTTATAACCTTCGTATGAAGTCCAACATGAGATAAATACCAACTTATTGTGCACACCCTATATGCTCGGAGTACCATGAGGTGCATATAACCTCTTCCTAAGTGGACATAATATAAAATTCCTCACCCATCCAAATTATGACACCAAATTGTATAGAAAATTGTTTAAGTCTACTTGTTATGTCTTGTACACCTAAAATGTATAAGAAAGCACATAAATTTTTGTATCACACATAAATTATAGGACAACACGTGGTGAAATTTGAGTGGAATTTTAACAAGGATGCACAATCCATCACAACCATAACACACTCTTATCCCTAACCCATTGAGAACTATAGAGCACAAGCAAATTCGAGCATCAATTTTGTTATCAACAATGTGATTGACAACTTGAAAGAGCATAGAGGTCAAATTACTTTATTTAACCATTCCGAACAACTCCGGAAGAATTAACATCAATTGCACTTTTAATATAGTGGGTGATGAACGAAGCATATGAGGTCATCAACAACACAATGGGAAGTTTCAAAAACTGCAATTGCAAAAACCCACAACATTTTTTACGAATTAGTTGAGCACGTCAAACATGTGTATGGGGATGTTAATACATGAGTCCAGGGGGCAGAACTTTTACTTTCTTCTTGCATGGTGGTGTCTTTTAGACACCTTGGTGTGTTCTTCATTTGATTATCAAATGCAACTTCATAGTTCCACAACTTGAAACATTCATTTTTCCAAAGTGGGTACTAATCCTTCAATCTCATCCACCTCCAACTGCAGTACATACAACCATCTTTTCCAATTTATTTTTAGTCCAACATTCATTTTTGTCATTTCTAGCATGCTTTGATATTGGCACATGCACTCTACCATAGTTTGGCATAGTGGTCTTTTGTTCTCAGTTCAATTGATAATTAAAACTTATTTCTAAACACACCACCTTATTTCAATTTTTGTCCATAGTGAACCAAAGTGCCATTACAATCCCGATTCTTGACAAGACCAATCTCCACTGGACAAGGTTAGAAACAAGTTCATGGGTGTTTCATTCACAATGATGGCATCAACTCTCCAAAGCCAAAAAAGATGAAATGGATAACCAAATATCTCCACATAAACTCAGACTCACCTAACCAAATCGTATTGAACGTTCCTTTACTAAGAACGACAATCAAGATATATGATTTTTGAATAACCCAACTTTTGCACCGAAGTTTCAGCTTCCCCCTGCAAGGCATCAACAACATGGTCAATCATTCTTAATGTTGGAAGTCCGGGATGGAATACTCTCACAAGTACTTTTATTGTTGAGATGCAATTCTCTTCCATCAATACTCCTCAGCCCAACACAAAGATGAGTCTAAATTTGGTGTACAAATATTGTCTCCAACTTGATGTCAACTGATGCCCACGATTTTATGTAAATGATCTTCCTCAACATGCAGTACCTTACAAGGAACAAGAGTAACCGTGGATGTATTTAATAGCACCTTGTTTGAATTTCCTTCACAACTACCTTGTCTATTTGAAACTTGTCCACTTGAAAGATGTTGCATAACAAAATAACCATCAGAATAGATTACCATGCATGGCAATCAAATTCAGCAGAAACTTAGTGGACCTTCTTCATGACCTGCACCTATGCAATCTAATGAACGTCGGCTTCTATGTAATATAAAGTGATCAAGTTTGTATACATGGAGATCCTATATTTGCAGACATGTGACTGCTCTTCTATAAAATTTCAGGCGTCTTCAATCGAAGATCATTATGTGAAGGCTAGGGATAAGTTGACATGTATGCCTCAGTGCCGTCAAAAATTTACAAAAGTATCATATTAGCCCGTTCTCCGAATCACTTCTCTCCATAAGGTATGCAACCTATAATGCTTCCAAAGCACTTTGGAGAACAAAGACAATGCCAAGACTTGCTTACCAATTGCTCTCCAGAGCTGGGAAGAACCGAGCAACCCAAAACTTACCTTTGCCGTTGCTCGAGGCTACACAATCTCCTAATGTGAAACTTAATCAAAAGTTGTCAACCACCGTCTACACCAACACTGAAAACTGCTTCATGCTCATGGCTAGAGGAGAAGAAAAAAAGGACGAGCCACAAGCAAGCAGAACATGCCGTAGCTATGGAGGAGAAGAAGGGTATGGATGGCTATGGCTGGGGACTCGTACTTATAGAAGTTGCATGGAGATTGATTGACTTACTCTCATTTAATTGCAACTTGTCAAGTCCAAATATCTATATCATGAGTAATTGGAGATAATGTATCTCACTCCACGATTTTCAACATGGAGGAGAAAGAACCCGCGCAATGATAGCAGACCGCCTCAAGCTACTCCACACCTATTATAATCCCGGTAAGTAAATGGCATGCGACCACATCATTATCACTCGTCTAAATTTCGTTCATGGTTGACATAGTGCAACCCGGGCACCGTGATTGAATAGCGTTCATGGACATCATCGTCTAACGCTAGCATCGATGCATCTCCTACCCCTGCAAACGAGCCTCCATTGCGGCCCTCACCAACGAAAAAACAATCAATGCATCTTAATACAAGGGAGACAGTACTTAGATGGAGCAAATGGCAAACTCTACACCAATCGTCGACTTGGACTCCATGCCAAACTTGTTGCACGTGATTCTAGATAGAATTCACGGGTAGGTCACTCTAAGGCATTTTTGTGCACCACGTGCGGCTGGGGGTTTTTTGTTTTGGGGCTATTTACCTTCAAGGGTTGAATTAAAGCCTCCCTATAATTACTTAAATTTCAAAAATGGCCCATTTGTTTGCACCCTTCCATTACTTATATTGTCCAAGTCACTGCAATTTTTTGTACTCTATATTCCTTTTAAGTAATAAAAGCTAATCTACTTCCTAACGCATTGACGAGTGTTAAGGGAAATCATGGAAACAAAGAAGGGTGCAAACAGTAATATCATTGCAAACAAAGTTATGAAGAAAACACATAGGAGACCATAGCAAACATACTAAACATACCTTCTAGGATCCTTATCTTCAGCCCCTATATTAATTTTACAAAAAAATAATGGCCCACATTTTATGTCCATCTAACTTACTTCTAATGGGATTGTCTACATTTAATGGCCCCTTCATTATTTGAAATTCCTTTATAATTTTTATTTCAAATGATTTTAATCCTCTCTATATTATGCCGCACGTCGTTTTTTAAATGCACTAAGTGACCTACCTGTGATAGAATTCAATCGAACTTCCCAACTCCACAGGCTTCCATCAACACTCCCATGTGCAGATCTTCGTGCTCATCACCCACTTGTGCACCATTCTGTCTACGCACTCATCTTGCTTGCAAAAGATTGCTCCCCACTTTCAAAAACCCACTGCAAACCACCCACCCACCCACACACCTTCACCAAAACGCACAACCCACCCTCCCATGCAAGAAAGTGTTTGGCACCTTATAACAGATCCACAAATGGTGGTGCATCTCTCATAGGGTGGTGGCTATGGCCCAATTACCGCCAACTTGCCGAGTGCGTGGGCTCCAGTATTGTGATGCACCCTAACCTTGATAATGTCACACCCTCCGTTTCACCAAAAAGTGTGATATAAACAAGGTGTGACATACTTGATAATGTCACATTTTGTGCATAATGTGATATTATCAAAAAATATGTAGAAAATCAAAATATAATTACAATTTTTAAAAAAATAACAAATACGAGACTTCAATGTTTTTGAATGTAAAATCTAATTCAAAATTGTGAATAACAACAAGAGCACATCATAATGTGTCATTGAGATTAGGTAAAGACCTCTCACTAGAGACAAAGAAGCTTCTAATGCATGTCACATTGTTTTGTTGATGTTAAATGTGCAACACTAATTCTAATGAGTTTGTCATGGATTTTTTCCATTTCTAACAACTCATGAGTGCTGAAAATCTGAGAACCTTGGCTAGCCATAAAATTCAAAACATCTTTAGCATATTTTTGTGCATCGCTTAGCTTCACTACTTTAGACTCATCATCACTGCTATCAACAATCAATGGATCCACTTCCATGGAATCAAGGGAAAAGGTGAGTTTGATTAGAAGTGCACATGTGGAAGATGGCAATGCACTGATGTTTTACCTCTGTGGCGGAGAACACACGTCCACTCTCATAAAAAGGATCGTAGTTGCCGAGCTCAATCTGTCAAATTATGATACAGGAAAACACTCATTCTTAATGCTACTTCTGAGAGGGAGGAAGGTTAAATGAGCACTAAATCAGAAACAATAGGGGAAGGGTAGAGGGGTGGATCACAAGTAGGACTTTTTCAAGTCCCGGGTGGCAACTCTCCCCTTTACAATATTTGTTTCTAAATTACTCCCCGTGAACTGATGCTTCATTGGTACTACACAAAGAGGAACGTATCTTCATAGATTTTTAGTGCTACATATGCTTGGAAATAAGGCGTGGAGAGGAACCCATTGATATCATCTGTGTCTGAGATGGAGAAGCTTCAGACTTACAAATGTCAGTGTCTACAGAACCAAGATAAATCAAATTTTCTACAGCAGGGTTCACCATCTTCCAAACCCGTAGGTATTCTTCACTTTTAAGAGTATCATGAAACTTCTTAGAATTTACAATCTTGAAGGTGTGTCTAATGCGAAAGCATGCAGCTTGTCGCAACCCTTGCTAGTCCCCCTTGACAATCTTGCCAATTTTCAATTCTAGCAAAGGTTACGAGCGCTAACCATTCGAATTCCGCCATGCTAATGGTTAGCTCTTCCTACCCCGGACCATATAGTTCATAGGAGGGGAACCAACCCTCCTACTTTACTTTCGGGACTCACCCCTTAATCGGTAACCAATTCCCAAATGTGGACTTCCATCCATGGAAGTCCAATCCTATGTTGATCATCGCATTGCCGGAGCAACACTACAACAACCCGAACCATACTAGGCAACTATGGCCTCACATTGGGCCAATGCCCATGGAGGCCGTGCCGTTCGGCCTCGGGTGGGTGAGGCCACACCACCTCACCCATATAAGCCTCTAGGACTTCACGCGGGGCCCCTACCCCACCATCAACCAACCTCTTGTCTCTCTACCAAGAGTTGGGGCCAAGTGGACACTTTCCCTTAGCCGCTTGGCCTAGAAGCCCCCATCAGCTTCAGACCATCATAACTTCCTTGTATGATGTCTGATTCCAACAACCAACCACTCCCTCCTCATCTACGCTTCACGTAGATGCCGATGGACTCCTCATTTGCCCCATTCGGGCAAGCATTGAGGAAGTTATGCCTGTTTGAACCTTGGCAGTCCCGGGAATCACTCCCAGGCACTGCTGTACCAGGGCGCTGTCCCGGGACAGCGCCCCACTCAAATGGCCATAACTCCTAGCTCACACCTCCGATTGAGGTGATCTTGAGCATTCTAGAATCATCACGCATAGCTCATGGCCTTACCCTTGTGCCTCCTAGTCTCCGTGGGTGGGAGGCGTTCCCCACGCCCGGGGCCCTCACCCACACTAGGATCACTTGGGCCCTCTCACCAACGGCGCCACAAGTCCCGGGTGTCAGTCCGGGGTCCCCCTTGTGCCCATGGTGTTTCGGGCACTCCTCATGGAGAGGTGCGCGACACAGCTCCAACAAATTGCTTCTCGGAAATGTTTTACCAGCTCTAAATCTTCAAGGTTAAGAGGCATTTATCGACATTGGAAATGGCTACTGAAGGAATGCAACTAAGGTGCTTACCATGTGTCAAGCCTCAAAGCTTCAAAAGTACCATTTAGGAAGAAACCTTGTGGATGCAGCAGTTTGTTGAGGAGAGCGGCAAGAAGATGAGGGGCAGAGCGGTGTGTGGAGCGGCGAGAGGAGAGAGCATACGATGCAGGCGGAGCTACGAGAAGTTGATCTGCAAGAGAAACCGTTGCTTCTTCGGCATATGAGATTCAAGATTCAAAAACCCAAGATTCAAGCGGAAGCAGGTAAAGATGCCGACATCATCCATAGAATTTGTTGTCCATCCGGCCTTTTTTCATCCATGTTACTTGTTATTATCACACTTACACTACAAATTTTGAAAAAAAAAATGTGACATTATCAAGGGTGATAGTGATAATAACGAGGGAGTTTTACACTATGGAAATCGGTTTCAAACTTTTAGGTGACAATATCAAGGTGTTCTATTAACAAGTGTGATATTATCAAGGTTAGGGTGTAATCCCGGCCTCGGCTTTCTCGAGGATTCCGCCCGACTGAACTTTAACCTTAACTTATAAGCCGACAGAAGCGTCGGATTGAGTCCCCCATAACTTTCGCAACATGTTCTGTTTTTCCCACACTTCAAGCCACTGTTACATCACCACACAGAATAGATTATTACACCGTTTAGGGTATTACACCGTCACATACCCTATTTGCAAAGGGCTTAAACTAGATGCCTAGAGACCGCCTAGAGGTCTCACAGTGTCACATACACTAATTGACAATATGATTCCATTCGTCAACATAAGTAACTTCTTTAAGTGAAAAAAGAATCTACATTATGACATCTTATAGGGTGGTGGCTATGGCCCAATTACCTCCAACTTGTCGAGTGTGCGGGCTCTAGTATTCGAATACCCTAATGGTGGCCGGTGGAATTGTGGGCGGTGGTCCCTCCCAGGGTTGAGTTCTTCAAGGGATTTGGCCCAACACAAGTTTCAACTTCGGCAATATAATATTTTACATTTTACACAATTCAAGCTGCCATGATTGTTGCATCACAATCTATGGCGCTTGAATAGTCTATGAGTTTGCATGGAACTTAAGTCAAGTTAAATTAATTCATGCGGACTCGGCATACTACCCCACATGAGCTGCCTAGGGCTCGGTGACTAATTGCAATTTTCCAAGTCCAAGTTCAAGGCCACCTGCACATTGATACACTCTAAATTCCGTAATATCAACCTCCTTAATGTCACACCTTCTCTTATATCCCGAAACCCTAGGGAACGGATGTTCTCAATAGAAATTTCTCTCCTTGTTATCACGTGTTTCCACTCCCATATATATCATGGGTTTTGACACTAAAATAAACACCCAAGGAATTCAAACCACACGCTCACATGCAAGATACTTTTGAGCGTACTAATGACAAGTGTCATGTGTTTACATTTTAGTATACAAAAGGAAAATATTCTTGATCATACTAATGGCAAGTGTCATTTGTGTCAAGATGTAGACCATTGAGTTTAGGCATCCACCTCATAACACTATTGAACATGCTTATGCTAAGATATTAGTAAGCACACTTGAACGCCAAGTGTCATAAGACAACAATAATGATGACATTGTTAATCATCAATGTAACCTAGCATATGCTTCAAAATAGGGCAAGTGACACTAAATACCCTAAATTGTGTGGAGCTCTAACGTGGGTTGAAACATAACTTTGTCGACATCAATTCTCAGTACAAGAGTTTGTGTGGGTTCAACACTACTATGTACAATGAGGTTGCCCTGCACTAATTTATCGATATTCCACATTACTTTAGGCATTCACTATCATAGTTACAAAAATACAAAAATTGTTTTCTTTTAAACCGTGGCTGCAACATCGATGAATAAACAAAGCTTACAGTAGGTTTTTGTGATCTGATTTTGACCCAGTGTATGCACTTATTATAAGGGGATTGTTTAAGTTGCCAAGTCCAAGTGGGATACGGCATGTTGGGCATTGGTCCCTCCCGGCCTCGACTTTCTCGAGGATTCCGCCCGACTGAACTTTAACTTACATGCCGACAAAAGCGTCGACTGATTGAGTCTGCCATAACTTTCGCAACATGTTCTGTTTTCAAGCCATTGTCACATCACCACACAGAGTAGATTTTTTACATCGTTTATGGTATTTAAATGTCACATACACTATCCGCAAAGGATCTAAACTGGATGCCTAGAGGCCGCTTAGAGGTTTCAAAGTGTCACGTCTACTAATTATCAATATGATTCCATTCGTCAACATAAGTAAATTTTTTAAGTGAAGAAGGAATGTACATTATGACATTTAGATCAACACATTGGGATGAGTTAGATGATAGTCTTGCGTTTTAGTATGCAAGGGGAAAATATTTTTGAACGTACTAATGGCAAGTGTCATGTCTTTACATTTTAGTATACATGAGGAAGATATTCTTAAGCATATGACTGGCAAGTGTCATTTTGTGTACACTTTAGTGAAGTTAAAGACCATCGTGTAACATAAGTATGCGCCTCACAACATTATTGAACGTACTCATGCCAAGACATTAGTAAACCCACTTTTATGCCAAGTGTCATGAGGTGACACTTATTGTAAAGTTGTTAATCGTCGGTGTAACCTAGCATATGCCACAAAAATAAGGTAAGTGACATTATTACGCATGTGACACTAAATACCATAAATGATATTATATGGGTGGAAAAGTAGTGTGGATGTCATTCATGTCGACCACACTAATAGTCTAGTCAATGTAGAGATAATGAGAGCTGCAGACCATGGGTCTTCTTCTATGTCTTCTTGGAGACTTCCTACGAACTTCTCAAATCAATGAAGTAATTACACTGAATATGATATTTAGTGTCACCAATTCTAATTGTCTTGCTCAATACCAATTATAAACTGCGGTACAGTGTCACAAACACCATATGTTAACCCAACATTATTTGCTATTCCTTGTAATTTTTGGGGGGCATTATAGATTTATAGTGTATTAATTATAGTCACTTACCAAGTGGATTTTTATCCATGACAATATTTCATCACGCGTTGTTGACAAGAGAAGGTAGGGTTTTGGCCAATGGATGAATTCATCCATCATCCATGACAATATTTGTTCACTTATTCATAGGAAGTGTCATCCAAAAAGTTACCATATCATACCATTAAATACCATATCACCCTAAATATCATATTAAGTGTGCTAGCATGCGAATCCTATCGTCCCACATCAATGGAAGAACAATGCAAATCCACCTCTTTGATAGATCCCCTTTCTTTGCCCTTTATGGACAATGTCCTTGGCTTAACAACTTGACCAATCTCAAACCTCGCAATTCATTGAACAATTTTGGATGCAAAGATATATTGTCATCCACATGGGGCTCCATCACTCCAATGATTGTAGCCAATACAATTAGCTTGAAAATGTGAAAAACAAACTACTACTATTGTCCACCTCATCGAGTTCACATATAATATTCTACATTGATTTCCTTCCCCTTTCAAGACATTATTTGTTGTGCTTGTGAAGATCGAGTTTGTCCAACATCCCCTTGCAAATGCATGCTTTTTATCCAATCTTGTTGTTTTCACAAATTTTTGTGCACCTCATCTGGGTTTATCTCAACATTGAACAACTTCACACATGTTAGAGCCACATCCTTCAACTTGCAACATCAGCTTATGACCAAAAATGCCAAAGAAGACAATGCGTTCAAGTCAAGAGCTCCGTTAACTCAAGTACCCTAAACTTCTTTGGTTGAATCGATCAACTTAAGGTGGAAATCCTAGAAAATAGAAGTCTAGTGATTGCATGTTCCATTATGTTCACCACATTGGAGTTTGGCGTCGCAAAAAATGGGCTTGATTTGTTGAAAAATAATGAATGCAAGTTCAAACACATCCACCTTGTTTGCATATGTTGTGTGCGTGCAATGATGTTGAATTAAATAAACAATATAGTGTTATTTCTCTTTGACCTAAAATTAAGTTCCTTATCCATCAACAAAAGGTCCAGCGTTGGATAGGTGATAGAGTTCTCCAACGATGTGCAAAATCTCTATACAATGGAAGTTGCTAGTTAATGATCATAATGTCCTACCAATGGCCTACTCAATGGCCATAATCTAATATATACTCCCGGATTGCATGCCGATTTTGGGCTAGTGTTGTTAAAGCTTATTAAGTTATACATAGAGAAGGGGAGTGTAACCAATGCATAGGACTGACACTCCCCAAAAATTAAAAAACTAGTAAGGACCACCGTATAAAGTATAGGCACCCATGACCGATCACTTAAGAATTCATGCGTTAGATCTGGAGTAGCATTAGGCCATGTAAACATCACATGTGTAGGAAGATAGAACCCGAGATAGAAATAAGGAGGATGGCAAAATTTGCACTTAGTTTATTCCTTGAATTGAAATTATTATAAATTTTTGAAGCCAAAAGTCGGTCCAAACATATTGCCAATGTCGAGAGTCTACCTAACCACTCATTTCAATCACTCAATCATCCTCACTTATTATCAAAACCAAGGACATGTGTCATGACATTGTTGGTTCCTCCCTAATCGACATTGAGTCTCAACTTCATTGGAATTGGGTCCTAGCCTTATTGAAATTATGAGACCCTATAGGTTCCCAATGGGATGTTGATCGGGAATAGGTGCTTCAACTAGCATAGAGCTTGAAGGCCCTTGGCCTGTGATATATACCATTCTTTTCTACTTCTAAAAAACATGAATACAAAATGGCTAAACGTCCCTTTCACATTCTCAAGGCTTGCTAAAAGAAAAAAGAAAAAGAAGTCATTTCTAGCATTTTCAACATTCCTAGCATCAAAGTAACTTGGGGTCTTCATATCTAAATCCAATATCAAATTTGATATAATGCAAGACAAATTGAAACTCAAGTCAATTTATTGATTGCAATCTTCAATTTGAACCACAAGCATGTTAGAATATTCAAACAAATTGTCATTATGCTTCTCCTCGTATAATCTATCATAATCTAGCATAGAGCTGCTCATATTTCCACATAATCCAATGAATATAGTTCGTTGAAAAAATCACATTTTTTTTAAAAAAAAAATTCTTATTGAAATGTGACATTGGTCCCGAGGCCAAGAATTGACCACCCATTTTGGGTGCACCCAATTCAACGAGCTCGGGCCGTGTCATACCATGCATTTTTTTATTAAAAAATTTATACCACCAAATCGGCCCAGCCTCTAGATGCAAAGACGTTGGGACCGATTTCAACCTTTTGACCAATCACAAGTGAAGATTTCAAGCCTCTTACACAACAAATTGGCCTGGCCTCTAGGTGTAAAGCCCCAGGGAGTGCACTGTTCAAGTACTGTAAATATACACGTGCGTGCACAAAAGGGGTATTATTTAGAACAAGCATGTACAAAATGTACGTACAAGAGACATATTGCTATTAAGCAGGAAGTAGATATACATGAGGCTGGAGATAAGGCTATAGAAAAATATATGTAAAGTACGCGTTTACGCGTTTACGCGTTCAAGTCAGACCTGGAGCAAGAATCATGCATTTTTTCATCCACTAAGTAACGACTTTATAACTAAAAATCCATAATTTGATATTATACATATAATAGGGCCATATTTTTGCATTTCCAAACATTTGTACACATGTTATATACAATTTCTGTTTTTGTTTTTGGACCCTTGTGTACGTATGGGAATGTATTTTGAAGCAATGAGATTTGTAAGTATATTGCTTGATTTTAGCAAAAATAAAATGTATACAGGGGTATTTTAATAAGGGGCATGCACGCACGTGATGCTTGGTTTTAATGAATAGTGCACTCCCTGAGTGTAAAGCAGCCTTTACTCTGTCCTTGTGGAAGGTATAAATTGGTTGGCAAGCGTCCTCTCTCCTATACAACTAGTTTTAATGGGTACGTAAAGCTTGGGTTTGTATATATGGTCTCAACATGTTATCAGAGTATATTTACTAGAATAGAAACTTGATTAAGCTTAGTGTTCATCAGCATCCACAAAAGCTTGCATAGAGAGCATATTCACTTAGCGAAAGTCACGTGTCAGAACGCTTACCAAGATGCACTACGAGCATATGAGACTTGGGCAACACATCATGTGTCAGTGAAAAGTATGCAAATCTATCACATGCCAATAGCACCATGGTTGACAAACTAATTATTCCATGTAGTGTGTGTTAGTCTTCGGAGTTACGTAATGGTGTAACTCATTAATGAGAGTGCAATGTTTTACCAGGCACAGTCATTTATGTTCATAATGTCCGAACAACATATTGAACTTTCATTAGTAAAAAAGTGAACAACCTATTGAACTTTTGTCCCCGCATGGTGATAGTAGGATGGGCGGAAAATGGTTTTAAATAATCAAGCTTAATGTTTTTGGACCTAATGAGTCAGATTTCCTAAATGGTCGGCAAAATAATCATAAGAATGTGTAATGTTAGGAAATTCGGTGTATTTTGGAATGAGGCCAAAGTCAGATGCTCACATGCAACGACTACACTATTATATGTATCACGCACATTCACTTTGACAATCACATGAAGTGAAGTTGGCATTCATGCGTGACAAATTGAACATCTCAAAATCAAGAGTTCTAAAAGCTTGAGAGAAGCGAAGTTTGCTAGAAAAAGTGTGGAGAAAGTCTAGATAAGATATGTCATGTGCCTTAATATATACATATTTGCCTATTCTTTTCAAACCGCCTGAACCTATTTTCTTGAATTAAATTAGTTATCACTCAATTTTTGCCCATCATGCTATCACCTTACGATAGTGAAAATTGAACTCCTGAGTAAGACTTTATAGCACTGCGTAACTCCAAATTATAGTATCATGCACTAATTTGGATAATCAATGTAGTTCTAAACACCACGTCTGTTGAATTACAATGTCTGGAACAAGGCTCGGGGAGAACCGGCGGTTAGTTACAAATGATGAACTCGTTGAGGTTGAGAAATAACCCGTTGAAGTTGGAGACTTCAGGAGAAATACCAATCATTCTAGAGGAATCTATAAAAGAATATACCTCCTCAAATGAATGAAAGCAAAACCGGAAGATGTCAACATGTAACCGGCTGGATTTAGAATCACTCGGATCTTGACCGACTATGCCCAAAAACGCAAATGAAACCATGACATGCAAGTTCCGTGTTTAGTTCCATGTGTTCTTATTGCATTTTTAGGAAGATCAATGATGAGAATAAGGGGGAACGACCCAAGGGAAAGAAGCATGCATATTTCCCTCTCACAATTCATCAATTAGAAGATCCGGATTTCACATGATGGTAATTTCACACTAGATTTCATCCTACATTTTTTTTTTGCACGAGCAGAATGCATTTTAGCGTTCAAGTCCAACCCCCCAATTTGACAACATCAATCATATGTTACTTGTTTTGTAGGGAGATCGTGACTCAACAACCTCAACTATACGAGTATGATTGCTTTGATTATAAAAGATATTATAAAGTATGAACTAGAGATCTTATTTGGGAGTTGGCATAAAATAGAATGTACCATACATAATGAATTGATGACCACGTATGTATTGTTGGCTTAACTCCCATCTTGTAATGGAAAATCATTGCTTGGTAGCTTAGGACTACTTAAGAGTATGGCCAAAGGCCATGACCATGAAATTGTAAGGATTCTTGACGGTGAGGCCTAACCTTGTTGTCTTCGGCCCGGGTAACAAATGGGCTAGAATGTCCCAAAATTTGTTTGGCTAATCCACAAGATCACAATACCCTATTGATGGAAAGAAGACCGCTTGTTATTCAAAATTTATTCCAAATATGTTTTTTTGAGGCTTAATGTGCAATGAGGAAATACTCATTGACAAAAACATCTATGTTGCAACTACCATTTATAATTAAGATATTTTATTTTATAGTTTTTTAATTCGAACTATATTGGTCAAGCCATCTACATAAAAAAGAAATAAATCAAAAAATATATTTCATCACATTTATATAGATGCTTAATTGTTTAGCAGATTAATCATTACAAAAAATTTAAGAATTAAAATCAAATGTCGCTAATGAATAACATTCAACTATTCTACGTCGAAGAAATGAAACCAACATCCAACTCCAAAATTAATTTTCAAGCTTAGAATCTCTTAACAATGATTACATTGTTTTTAGAACTTAGTCCAAAAAACATTTTATTTTTCATAGGATAAATCCATATTATTAGAGGAATTATATGATCATATGTAAACACATGAATCCTCACTTTGATCAAAAATAGAAATTAAAAAAAAGAATCTTCTAGCTCTATAAATAATGACAAAAGTAGTTGTGGCCTCAATTTGGATATACTAACCCTCTCGTGCTAATCACATGTTTCATATCCTAGGCAAAGTGGGCTAGTAAAACAAAACAAATTCAAAAAACTAAAGTTTCCTTCCGTTATCATTTGTAATCCATGTGAAACAAAACTCTACATCGGGAATTGTGTCATCTATTTAGCAATTGTAGGTTATAGAGATTGTTACTTCTAGTTCCAAATTGAGGTTGAGATGCAAGAGTCATCAAAGTTGAAGTTGAAGATCATTCTCCTTAAATGATCAGACATGTCTTCCAAATGTCTTAACTTTTTGATCCTTTAACGGTGCCTCTATTTTAAGCACATATTACAATTTTAGATGAAGTAATGTCCATTGCAAGAATCAACCATCTAAAATAAGACAAACATACCTTATTGGACAAGTAAGTTTACGTAGTCACTTATTTCAAGGTCTTACAGGGTGTGTAGTAATCATTAAGGGAACGTTGATGGTGAGCTAAGTCAAGGGATTCCAAATTGCTTGATTTGGGACCAAAGTGAGCCACCTCCCACAAAGGTCTTGCCTTCCCATTGTGCACAACCAAATTCTCTTAGCAGAGATTTCTCAACATCTCATTGATGTTGTTGCTAATTCTAGGGGCCAGATTAAACTTACATCCACGTGAGATGACGATTGCCATCGTATTCCACTTCTCCACAATCATAGCCACATTGAATATAAAGGTAGGCCACAACGCTAGGCTTAAGCATTACATAACCAATTGTCCAACTCTCAAGTTCATATCCTCGAACAACCATCCTTTGATTGTGGTAGCATCACCATCTTTCAATTGAAAGTGTGATTATGGGTATTGTGTGAGCCCAAAATGGTGCCCACATGTGGTGATTAATTCTTCGAAACCAATTGTAGTTTGACTTTGATGAGTTATGATTATTCACAAAACATAAAAAGAGTGAAGTGTGGTGTGGATTTAACTTTAGGCATTAGGTGGTGTTGTGTGATTATTTCAAGGTTTGATTTCAATAAGAGTATGCCTTGATAATGTGAGTAGGGGGTAAGGTGAAGCTAGGTGAGCTCCGCGGGTTAAATGCCCACTTTTGGATCCACCTTGTTAGTTTAGGAAGAAGGAAGCTTGGTGGATGGGGATTAGTCCCTACTTTGGAGGAGAAGGTTAAGGGATTGTGATTGGAGGTGCTAATCCTCTCACCCTATCCTCACCTCTCTCTCCCTCTCTCCCTCTCTCCCTCTATGCTACTTAAGGTGTTTTTTCTCTCATTTACCTCTCTCTCCATCAAGCGCTCTCAAGGGAGCAAGCTCTTAAGAGCTTGAGCCACGTGTGTGGGTTATTAGTTTTAGTGAAGTTAGTTAGTTAAGCTCTCTCTCTCAATGCCTCCCAAGTGAGTGAGCTCTTAGAGCTTAAAGATTGCACGTGGTGATTAGGTAGTAGTTAGTGAAATTAGTGTGTTAGATTAGTTCATTACTTAGGAGCAAAGAAAAGAAAAGAATAAGAGAACTTAGAAAACATTGGATTAGTGGATGAGAGGGTTCGTATTAAGGTGCAGCTAGTAGCTGGTTTGCCTATTCGGGTATTGGAACTCTGTAGGATTAGACTGCAGTTGAGCTGCTGGGGCTAACAGCACCGAGACTGTGGGATGAGACTGCAGCTGAGCTGCTGGGGCTAACAGCACCGAGACTGTGGGATGAGACTGCAACCGAGCTGCTGGTGGGGCTAACAACACCGAGAGTGTGGGATGAGACTGCAGCCGAGCTGCTGGTGGGGCTAACAACACCGAGACTGTGGGATGAGACTGCAGCTGAGCTGCTGGGGCTAACAACACCGAGACAGTGGGATGAGACTGCAGCCGAGCTGCTGGTAGGGCTAACAGCACCGAGACTGTGGGATGAGACTGCAGCTGAGCTGCTGGTGGGGCTAACAACACCGAGACTGTGGGATGAGACTGCAGCCGAGCTGATTAGTAACAAACCATAATTAGGCCGTCTAGGGGTTAGCAAGGCTAAGCCCAATTAGTGGGTGTTAGCACATTAAAAACTAAATCACATTAGGCCATTTTAGTGGTGGCCAAGTAGTTAGATTCATTAGGCTAGTTGGTGCCACGCGTGGGTTTGTATGAGTGTGTTTAACCATTGAGAAAAGTGTTTTTCAACACTTGCACCTCTTGGTCAAAATAACTCACTGACATTATTAATGGAGAATGTGGAGGATTCTTGCAATGGCAAGAAAAAGGAAGTGAAGATTAAAAGAGTGAGGGGAATGTCCTTAAGGGCATGTGTGGCTGAAGCCGCGGGTTGGACTCTTGAGAAAACCAATTCTACCACAAGCCAAGAGGCTAACATTAATAAAGCACAATGAGTGAAACAATATGTGTTCCTTTGAACATGAAAATTACTTTGCACATGGTTCAAGGTTGTAGGAGATACATGTGATTCTCAAAGCCATCACCCGGACTAGGACGCTTAAGGGTGGTGGGTTTGGCCTCACATATTGGCTACCGTGATTTAGAGACGTGGCAACAAAATCTTGACTCTCAATGAATTCACAATGAGGAGGTGGATTCGGGGGATGGGGTTGAAGGTTTGGAGTTTGCTTGGAGGCACATATGCCAAACTTACTTCATAAACAACTCCCCAATTGTATATTTTTGTACTCTTCGACATCAACATATGGCCTCATGTGATTGCAAAATTACTCTTAGTTTGAGTTTAAGTTGCCATCAAAATGTCTACCAGTTTAGTGTGGCCCACATTATTCATCAACCACAGAATATGTTCTGCAACCACTGGGTAGAAACTTGTTGAGAGGGTGTTGTCACTTGGTGCTACATGGCAAGTTGTGAAGCCCACTCTACTTAAAATGGCACATCAATTTTCATATATCACATTAAATCATATGTTTGGGACGCGGCCACAAACTTGTATGTGAACATGAGGCGGTTTATTGAACAAGGATATGATACAATTGCTATTGGTTATTGTTGGCGGTGATCCCTAAGAGTAAATTGCATATGTCATCTTTGTTGACAGAGGCATGAGACTTCGGGTTTGATGTTTGACATTGTAGGTTGCACGTCCCATTATCATTGTCACACGAGTGGATTTCTTGAACTTTATACATCAAATTTTCCTTAAAATAACATGCCCCCAAAAAAACCATTTTAGGGGAGGAAAGTTCAAATAATAGGAATGTGTTGGCCCCCGGGGGATGCATTCTATTGTCAAGTTGAACACCACGTGTGATTAAAATATTAAAAAAAACCGTTTACATAAAGCATCACCAAAATGGGTCTACATTTTATCACTTTTTTTTTGTCATGAGTAGCTATACATGGTATCTATTACATAGTAGAAATAAATAACCAAATTTGATGATTTGTTTTTTTTTATAAAACATACCGTTTCTAACTAGAATGACACATAATTGAACTAAAACAATTACTACAAAAATAAAGATGACTAAAAATATCAAGAAAATACAAAAGATATTATCAATGGTTATGTATATGTAGAAAAAAAAACCCATAATTCTTAAAATTATCTATGGCACATAATGTAGGGTACCAAACTTTTATCGCACATGATTATGAAAGGTAAGGGGGTGTGATTGCCGCGACTGTTAGTCTAAAAAATAATTAGTGTAAAATGTCACACTTCATAACTCATATCAATAGGCTTATACAAACTTATTAAATTTTCCCCATGATTCATAGTATATTCCAGTTCATAATTTACTGTCGGTCAACTCTCCTTCCTTGAACTTCATTTATCCCTTTCAATTTGTTGGCCATCAATGTGAAATGTTATTTGGGTAAAAGTAAATCACATCTTAATATGGAAAGGGGGTGGGAAGGGAGGTCAAACTTTTGGTGTTTACATACCATTTTTTACAATTTGGCTAACACATGGAAGTGTGCCCTTAAACTTCCATATAAGCTCTGGAAAGGTAGTGTCACATTTATATTACATGTTCATCACATTCATCACCTTGCAACATGTCACTTAACTTATTATAAACATTTTATTGAGTAGCTCAAAATAAAAACATCTAAAAATATAGGTATGTTAGATTGACCATACACTAGTTAAAATGGCCATAAAGATGCATACAAAAACGTTGGCCAAATCTATCAATTCTAATATAAAGTTGATACCTTGCTCCTCTGCATGTGGGTGATGAAAATCATATTTTAACAAGACATGTGACTGCACGATGCGTCGATGTGATTGAATTTAACAACCCCCTAGAAAAAACACAACTTGTTTTAGGTTTTTAGGATGTCCTAGATTTTAAATAAGACCTTAGAGAGACTGCATTTGATATCATGTGTTAACATCATTACTAGAATTTATGTGATCCAATGTCATTATGGCCATTTTGAATATAGTAAATAGATAAGTATAAGATATACAAGTTAATAAAACATAATTTGTGCATTTAAAAAAAAAAAGGGGGTTTCGCTTGTCATAGGATATGATTCATACATAAGATGGGAAATAAAATAGGGAACAAGCTCATAATAGTAAGGATGTGCACATGGTTGTTTGATTGATTAATAGAAACCACATATTAAATATATATTACAAGTATTTTAGGTGTAAAATATATGAATTAAAGTAATTTTATTTACAATCCATGTCAAATGAAGGGATAATTCAAACATATAAGATGAAAAATAAATAAAATTGGACGACGATAAGATGTAGGTTATATTCATGAAATTCACAAAGTTTATGATTATAACAATTCCTATTATTGTGACACTTTTTCCAAAAATATTTTCATTTATTTTAGTGCATGACGGTGTTACTTGAATGTTACGATTCTGAATTTATGTCAAATCAACACATTCACACAATATAAGCATAAAGTATCACTATGATTAATTTGTATTTATAGTTATCTACAATACACCATGATCCAATGTGGTTTCATCATAATTTTTATTACAAGTAACTTGAATTTCTTGCTTATTGAGAGAGTCAACAACAACAAAATGAGCGACTTGCCAATTGTCACACATGAAATGAAATTTCTTTCATTGATCAAAATAGGTACTTGGAATCCAATGGCGCCACCATATGGTCTTGGTGACCTATGAACGGGGAGATGCGGTTGTTAGTTACGGATTGGTTTGTTGTCCTCTTTATACTACCTACATAGGTGTTCGTCTTTTCCCTCCTTCATTGCGTGAAATTTGTAAGTAAGGATGGGTTTACATAAAAGTTTGAGTCCCAAAAACACGTGGTTTGAGACACCCGTTAAACTAGGAGATGTATTTTTCTTGAGTGACGGTTGCGCATATTTAGTTGAAAAGTCAGCCATATTGACACCACTTCATTTTCTTCGTATATTGGACCCTCATTGGAGTTGGACCTTAGTGTAAATTGTATAGGTTCAAGTTTCTGCTCTCTACCAATAGAATTGTTTGATATTGGAGTTTCTTTGCTTTTGGATCCTATTATTCATACACCTTAAGAGTTGGTTTACATTAGGGTTTGCGTCCAAGAAACTTATGGTCCAAAACATGTCTTAGTGGACCTTGCTTTCGGACTCAAGATCGTACCCAAGCTCGAAGATTAGTTTCTCATAAGTAAGAGTTATATTTTTCTTGACCGAGGATCACCAAGATTTGGCATGAAAGTGTCGATGCCATATTATCGCCAATTAGAGTTTCTAGGGGTGCTTTGATCTTGGACCCCAATGTAAACATACCCTATGAGTATGGTCTAAGAAGCTTGTGGCCCAAAACACCCCTTAACGGACCACACTTTCAGACTCACTATTGGACCCTTGAACCTTGAAGATTGGAATTTAAAAATAGGAAGAACGTTTTCTTTGGGGCACAATTGACTATATTAGGCAGAAAAATGACACCACATAAGCTCCACTCCATTTTTCATGCCTTGGACTTGGGGGGACCCTGCATCCAAATTCTAATTGTGTCGCAACCCTTGCTAGCCCCCCTTGACAATCTTGCCAATTTTCAATTCTAGCAAAGGTTACGAGCGCTAACCATTCGCATTCCGCCATGCTAATGGTTAGCTCCTCCTACCCCGGACCATATAGTTCATAGGAGGGGAACCAACCCTCCTACTTTACTTTCGGGACTCAGCCCTTAATCGGTAACCAATTCCCAAATGTGGACTTCCATCCATGGAAGTCCAATCCTATGTTGATCATCGCATTGCCGAAGCAACACTACAACAACCCGAACCATACTAGGCAACTATGGCCTCACATTGGGCCAATGCCCATGGAGGCCATGCCGTTCGGCCTCGGGTGGGTGAGGCCACACCACCTCACCCATATAAGCCTCTAGGACTTCACGCGGGGCCCCTACCCCACCGTCAACCAACCTCTTGTCTCTCTACCAAGAGTTGGGGCCAAGTGGACATTTTCCTTGAGCTGCTGGGCCTAGAACCCCCCAGCAGCTTCAGATCATCATAACTTCCTTGTATGATGTCTGATCATAACAACCAACCACTCCATCCTCATCTACGCTTCATTTGCCCCATTTGAGCAAGTCTTGAGAGGAAGTTATGCATGTTTGAACCTTGGCAGTCCCGGGAATCACTCCCAGGCACTGCTGTACCAGGGCGTTGTCCCGGGACAGCGCCCCACTCAAATGGCCATAACCTATGTTCGGGGAAAACCGACGGCTAGTTCATTATCAGCCGATGGATTTCCCCTCATGGCCGGTCCAAATTTCCAACCATCGGATGGCAATCCGACTGTAATTTCAATCCTCCGGCAATTAGCCGATGGACCAGAAAATGTCCCGGAAATGTAGCCGATTCTTCTTGTGAGTTACTGGATTTCAGCCGGAAGCATCCAGAGCGCTATTTTTTTGGGGCATCTGATGATGCACTTGAGGAAGTACCCTAAACCTTAAACTTTTTGAATTATGCAACCTTTCCATGACCAAATCCAATTGCTTCTATGAAGAATCGGGGGACCCTTGGCCTTCAAGCGGTGAAGGCATTGCTAGGTTCAATTCCTGCCAAGGATATTAATTCTTCAAATTTAAAGTTTTGAACATGCCTTTCTTTTCACTTATTCAAGATTTTGTACTAAGAAATGATTTCTAATAACTTTTCATACATTTTTTAAACAATTAGTGCCGATATGAATTAATTTCCATTTAATCGGATATTGGCCAATGAAAATATGAAAATATAGGCAATTGGCCGATTGATTTTACAAAAGACCGGCTCTTGCCGATGTAAATTGGGAAAAATCCGACCCTTCGTAGCAACTACCGGCAATTAGCCACTAAGGCTTCAAAAACTTCCCAAACTATGGCCATAACTCCTAGCTCACACCTCCGATTGAGGTGTTCTTGAGCATTCTAGAATCACCACGCCATGAGCTACACATAACTCATGGCCTTCCCCTTGTGCCTCCTAGTCTTCGTGGGTGGGAGGCGTTCCCAACGCCCGGGGCCCTCACCCACGTATATAGGTGCCTAATTGTTGTGTTCGGTCTAGGCACGTGTCTATCTTGATATGAATTCGTCATATGTTGAAGTTGACAATGATATCATCTTAGTATGCGCGGGACGTTCCATATTATGCCCTACTATAATACTGACATACCAAGATAATTTTGATCCATGTAACTTGTTTTGATGCACATTAGTTTTCAAGCCCACAATATCATATGTTCAAAACAAAGAACATGGATTTCTTTTGACAACGTGAATTATGGTAGGTTCAAAAATATAACATCACTACTCGGGGGGGGGGGGGGCAGTGTGTTAAAAAGTTAAGGATATAGGTGCGAACAACCACTATTTTATAGGGGGTATTACTTTCAATTTTTTTTTTTCACATGCTATCATTATGTAAACTTCTACTTTGGGTCAATAGAAAAATGGCTTGCATTACTTATAATTTCAAATTACCTATTATTCCATACCCTATAGTACTTTAAAGATGTCCAGTGCCATTTTTGATACCCTATATTACTCTTAAGCCCAATTATAATTTTTTGCTCCCATGTTTTTAAAATACCCTATCATTTGTTCGCACGTATATTGCTACTCCAGCCAATGACTACCCCCCCCCCCCAAGCATCACTATTATACCAAAATTGCTACTCATGGAGAGAAAGTTGTCTGATGGATTCTTTGCAACATCATGTTCTATCTCCTTATCTAAATTGAAATGTGCCATGAGTTACACTTTAATTCATCTATTAAAAAAACAAAAGGACATGACGGGAAGTGACAGACCTAGACGTGAAATTCATGCCTAAGGCTCTACAATAATATGAGATGTAGTTGGGCAAATCATTACTTACTATGTGGAAAACCGTACAATATGGAATGTATGTGTAGTGGTCTAATCATTATTTGAAGTATCGTACAACAAATGCAGCATTGAATAAATCACTTACTTCCACAAGAAATATGAACTTTCTACTAGACTCCAACAATCAACCAATGTAGGGCCCTTGTAGTTTTCCAATGGCGATGAGAAGATTGTCCACAATGATTTTATCTACACTGCAAAATTCTTATTTCAAAATTCTACAATGTCCAAGTGCTCGACTGACTAATTATGTTGCATGTTGGCTTTGTGTGTTCGAAAACAATTGTCCATAACAATTGTAGTGTACCAATTTTTGAAAATATGAACTTACAAATTAAATTTGAGATTTTGTGCAATATGATGTCAAATCATTGATTAACATGTGTTTATAGAGCATCGGGTTAACCGCATTTATAGGGGTGGTAAACACACACACACAACAATGTGAGCACATAAACCTTGGGGAGGTCAAGAAAATTGGGTAATATGGGACTCTATATTTTGATCACTACTATCAAATATGTATACATTTATACTTTCTCCTTGACATAAGAGAATGTAAAAAATAAAGTTCCAAACTCATAAATATATAACACATGATTTTTGAAATTGAGGAGGCATGTGTAAATTGTGTATTTAGCCGTATACGTTCTTTAGGGGTTAACCCATTCGTACATGACAGGTGGAGGGGGGGAATGAAGGAAACAAGGGGTAGTAACAAAGCTTCTATTGGCGATGCCGAGTAGTCCTCTACATTAAGTGTGCTCATTATTGATTAGTTGCAGCCATGTTTTGATTTCTACTTCTATTTCAAACAACCACAATCGATGGACATTGTTTTGTGTATGCAATTGCATCTTTTCTTATAACATGCATTTATGTGTCTTCCTTGCCCAATGTCCTTGATCCGATAATTGGAATGTGTTTGCATTTGTTTTGAAATTATAATCCAACAACCATGGTCATATGCAATGCTAGGCCTTCATTTCATGCTTGTGGTATTGATTTCCACAGTGGATTTAGGCATTATTTTTGCCCGATTGCACTTTGTTTGAACTCCTTGTTCATATGGTGCTATAGAAATTTGATCATTTTTATGCTAAATTACCACGGTCATAGGACACTACATTGATTATCCCAATTAGGTAGTGTGGTACTAATTCCCTAAACACACACTATTTTGCCAAGTCTCAAAATAAGTTAGGGCTAAACTTCTTACTGAATGATATTAAATTCATGACTCCTTGCTCACTTATCATACACTTCAAGAACATTAGTGCGTGCTCTACGGTATTTGTAGAGTGAATGAAAATAGATTATATGCAAGAGTGAATAGTGTCAAGATGAAAAGCACCGGCGCTTCCAATGAATAATGACATGATCAATAGTGCATCCTACATCTTTTGGTGGCATTAATTTCCTAGCATAAGTATATTTAGTAACATATTCACTAATCTCTCACACTTACTATTAGCCCTCCTCCACTAATTGGGATGCTCAATGCACTACATGTATTTCCAAATATTTTGACAACCTCGTTGCTCACAAGTTATTGGATGCCACTCAAATGATAGCATTCCCTGTCACAATTAATTCCCCATTTGTTCACCTCCTTGCTACAAGTTTGATAAACTCTCATTACAAAAAGTTGTAGCCATGGGACCCCTCCTTATCCACCCCACACCCAATTTTCACATTTTTTAAGGTGTGTAAACAAACCTTTAGGACTTATTTCTTGGGATGATATTACAAAACATTTGTGGTTTGATGTGATGTCAATGTGTAATAACTTGTCATGTATGTGACCCCATATAGGACATAAACAATAATGGTACAATTTGAGCTCATATAGAACGTAAACCAATAAAAAAATCCAATACCAACTAGAGCCACTCAAAGATTGATTCGATAACACAAATTCAATGTTTCAAAATATGATTCAATTCAAAAAGAAAAATATTGTCAAGGAACCTATTCATGTTCTCTATATATTTGACCAAAATAAGATCAAATCTTGGAAGACTATCATTATTTAAAAATATGCAATGACTCACTCTTCCTACCTTGTGGGAGGTTTGTCCCCTTTGTTTATTTATATGTCTTTGATTCTTCAATGCGCCCTCTTTCAGTTGTCCTCCTACTTGATTTCCTCACACCCTTGAGCTTTCCAACAATCAATTCTCATGGCCTTAGCTACATTCTTGTACCCCAATCTCAATCTTTATTCCAATTTCATGGGGGTGGAAAATAAAACACCTTACACATTCCCTTTCTTTGCACTTTATGTACAATGTCCTTGGCTTATCACCTCGACCAATCCCAAATCTAGAGATAGTTGAACAATTTTTGATGCAAAGATATATTGCCATCCATATGTGGCCTCATCACTTCAATGATTATAGTCAATGCGGTTAGCTTGAAAATGTGAAAAACAAATCACTACTATTGTCCACATCATCAAGTTCACATACGGTAATCTCCATTGATTTTCTTCACCTTTTAAGACATTAATTGTTGTGCTTGTGAAGATCGAGTTTGTCCAACATGCCTTTGTAGATGCATGTATTTTATCATGTTCTTTCCATAAACCTTTGTTAACCTCATGTAGGATTACCTTAACCTTTAACAACTTCACACATCTTAAAGGCACCTCCTGCAATTTGCAATATCAACGTATGACCAGAAATGCCAAAAAAGACAATGCATTCAAAGTCTTTGTAACCTCCAAGAACTCATATCCAACGTAACCACCGAGGTCAAGTTGCCCAATGTCTCCGGTAATTCCTTCAAGTTCTCGCAACAACTCAAATCCAACGTAACCAACGAAGTCAAGTTGCCCAATGTCTCTGGTAATTCCTTCAAGTTCTCGCAATAAGTCTAATCCAACGTAACCAACGAAGTCAAGTTGCACAATGTCTTTGGTTATTCCTTCAAGTTCCAACATTCACTCAAGTTCAACGTAACCAACGACGTCAAATTGCCCAATGTCTCTGGTAATTCCTGCAACTCCCAGCATTCAATCAAGTTCAACGTAACCAACGAAATCAAGTTGCCCAATGTCTCTGGTAATTTTTTCAAGTTCGAGCAATGCCTCAAGTTCAATGTAACCAACGAAGTCAAGTTGCCCAATGTCTTTGGTAATTCCTTCAAGTTCGAGCAATACCTCAAATCCAACATAACCAACGAAGTCAAGTTGCCCAATGTCTCTGGTAATTTCTTCAAGTTCTCGCAATAAGTCAAATCCAATGTAAGCAACGAAGTCAAGTTGCCCAATGTGTCCGGTAATTCCTTCAAGTCCCAACAACGACTCAAATCCAACGTAACCAACGAAGTCAAGTTGCCCAATGTCTCTGGTAATTCGTTCAAGTTCCAACAACAACTCGAGCTCAACGTAACCAACAAAGACAAGTTGCCCAAAGTCTCCGGTATTTCCTTCAAGTTCAAGCAGTCACTCAAGTTCAACGTAATTAACGAAGTCACGTTGCCCAATGTCTCTGGTAATTCCTTCAACTCCTCACAATGTCTCAAATCCAACGTAACCAACAAAGTCAAGTTGCCCAATGTCTTCGGTAATTCCTTCAAGTCCAAGCAACCACTCAAATCCAACGTAACCAACGAAGTCAAGTTGCCCAATGTCTCCGGTAATTCCTTCAACCCATTGCAATCGTGTAAGTTCAATGTAACCAACGAAGTCATATCGCCCAATGTCTCCGGTAATTCCTTCAAGTTTTCGCAATAACTCAAATCCAACGTAACCAACGAAGTCAAGTTGCCCAATGTCACTGGTATGCATTCCAATTGCCAAAAGTTTCTCAAGCTAAGATATTCTAACATCTTAAGTGTACCAATTTCACATGGAAGGTGTTTCAAATGCATAAACATTTCCATGTCCAACACACGCAATTGTTTGAATGGAATGAAAATTGATGGTTGCAGTTCATCAATTCTCGCAATGCTATTTTCTCCAAAGCTCATGCTTATACGCATCCACCTCAATTTCCTCGCATTCTCCATTGTTTTGTAAAAATAATCAACATCCTCAAATTTTTTTATATGCAAAAGCCTAATGTTCTCTAAATCCTTGTTTGTAAGCATGTTGTAATTGCAATGAGATCCATCTATATGAGCACCTTCCACATTTTGTATCATCTGCATCAATTACAACACAAAACATCATTCATGTCATTCCATTAAGTGCATTGATATTGTCATTCTATGAATAGATTAGGAAAACTCAAATCAAATACACTTTCTTCCCTTATACTCTTCCCTACAACATATCTTATAAATGGACGCTCAATTCAACTAAACTTGGACGCTTTATGATTACGAAACTACACAAAGATGATGAATATTCATTTACCATGCACGCATCATATTTTGTGGCCTCAAACTCATCAAAATTCCAAATTCTTTGCCCTCCAATATGCTCTTTGCATGCTATCATACGTCCCATGTCACGTAAATGATCATGCATTGTCAACATCCCATCCGAATCCATTCGCACAAGACTTCGGTCCATGAGATTCAAAAGTGCAAGATCTGTGTTACCATCTTCACAATTCCATATTCTCAACGCCTTCTCTTCTTGCATCCCCTCCTCCAAAACATCGCGACAAAAAAAGCAAGCAATGTCCAAAAACATGTTCTTCTCCTCTTCATCCAAATTATCGTAGCTTATCCTCAACGTTCTCCATATCCTTTCATTGTTCCAACTACCACCAAGGCATTGTGCCCTTTGTAATCTTCGCAATGCTTGTTGCCATACCCTAGGCCTTTCAACTCCACACAAATAACTTCCCAATACTTCTAAGCTCAAAGGTAGTCCACCACATGCTTCGATGACTTTATTGACAACTTCTTCAAATTGCGGCCCTTGAGGTCGGTGTTGCAAAAATGCATGCTTGTAGAATAGCTCCTTTGCTTGACCTTCGTCCAATAACTCCATGTCCATCTTTGCGGTGTTTGAAATACAAGTTGTTTTTAAGTCCTGCCAATTTCGACTTGTGGCAATGATCTTGCTACCGTTAGCAAACACCCACGTAGATGAAACTAGCCCATGGAGTTGTTCTTGAGAGGCAACATCATCAAAGACAACAAAGACCTTTTTGTTCTCAAATATGTTTTGTAAGCACTTGAACCCCTTTTCTGTGCTCGATATGGACTTCTCGTCCTTGAGATCCTTCAACAATTGTCTTTGTCTATCCAAAACATTTTTGGAGTCTCTCATATTTGCCACAAAGCTTGTTGCTCCAAAGCCTTGATGCACACGATGAAGAATGGCCTTTGTCAAAGTGGTTTTTCCACTTCCACCCATCCCGACGATGCCTAGAATTTGATTGGATTCTAGTTGAAATAACACGTTTGAGATTATTTTATCAATATTGACAAAATGAATCGGGAGTGACGGTAATGAGTGTGTGGACCGCACTTGTGATGGAAGTATTCGGTTCGCCCATGAAAACGGTGTGGAAAGCTGAAACCTCTATAGATACAAAATTTGATATTAGATATTGGTTCAAAACAAAAGTTGTAATAAATGCACAAGAGTATGATTTCTATGAATGCTATCACAATACCTTAATTATCTCATTTAAAAGAATACAATACTTTTAATAAGGTTGTAATTTTGCATTTGGATCCAATATTTGACAAGAATGGATACAACATGATAAATTGATTATATTTGAACCCATTCAAAAGCTAATTTAAACTTAATATCTAAACCATTCAATGTATAGTTAGGATTAGTACCATGGCATGAATTTGACTTGTATGTTGGGCCTCATAAGCTTCTCTCCCTTCCAAATCGGGTTTCTTCCAAAAGCATTTGAACATGTACATGACATTATGAGGTAAATTTAAAATCCTTTGAGACACAGTTGTTTGTTGTTCCACCTCTTGCTTTCTAAATGCAACATTTCCCCTTAAAATGGAGCTCCTCAAATCTTCCAATGTTGCGCAAATCTCTTTGAATCTGGGTCTCTTTGTTCGGTCTAATGACCAACATTCCTTGATCAAGGAGACCAAAGCCTCAGGACAATCATCAGGCACCCATGGCCTCTCACCTGACCTTAGCCTCGTAGGAAGATCATCACCATTGCCTTCAAATGGTTGTTTTCCTGAGAGTATTGTTGCACACATCACACCAAAACTGTATACATCGGCTTCATGTGCATTCACTTTCTTCACTAAAGAGTACGTCATGTTCTCTCTCTTTGGTTTGTTGTTTTGGAATAGCTCTGGTGCTTTGTATAGCCTTGTCCCAATACCTTGGCTTAATTTCTCAGAAATGTTACTATCCACATCCGTTTTTGAAAGTCCGAAGTCGGCCAACTTCACATTCACATAGTTGTCCTTGTGCAATTCGTCAACCATGATTCTATGCACCAATACATTGGCAGGTTTTAAATCCCGGTGGGCAATTTTCTTCTCATGTAGATAGCTCATGCCCTTTGCAATTTGCAAAACAATGTCCATAGCTACTTGAATTGGGAAGGATGTCCTTGTTCCGCTATTTGATACCTCTTTGATCAATTCCTCCAGGTTTGTGTCTAGAAGCTCCATAGCAATGAAACACTTGAGTTTCTTTGGTTTTCGGCCACAACATATGAACTTCACGACATTTGGATGATTGACACTTGCAAGTATGGCAACCTCTTTCTTAAAGAGTTTGTCCCCATCTTCCATGTCACCCAAAATTTGCACCTTCCTCGCACATGGCAAACCAAACCAAGTTGTTTTCTCTACATTGCCATAGGCACCTCCTCCAAGTGGGATTGAGCCTCCCCAACCCATACGTGCATCAACCTCCACATGGTGTCCACCATTAACATAGTTTCTTTGATTGTGAAATCTTTCCAACAAGTATGCCGCAATTGTTAACTCTTCATCAAGGTCCTTGTTCTTCGAGGATGAATGGGTGGATTCAATTGTTGTTTGGCAATGCCTCATCAACACATGATGATCTTTAACTCCCAATTCACTCATGGTGCTTAGTGAAAAACTCACATCATTCCTATATTGGTCCAGTTGTCCAACCCATTGGCCTTTGAAGTGTTCATAAATATCATCATAACAAGATTTGAGATTCATGAACAAGTCTCGGAACACCTCTTCATTGTGGATTTGGAGCAATGTTGCACGCCACCATTTCTCACCATAGCATTCTTGTACCAACAACTTGGCCCTTTCAATAATTCGCAACAACTCTTTCAAGAGCAAGTCAAAGTTGTTAAGAAACTCATCGGAATGGGAGAGAATACTAGCTACGCTTTTGGTGGAGTTTTGAAGCGTTCGTGCAAGACATATGCATTGACTTTGATTCAATGCAAACCTGGCACCACCCTCACACACAAGTTGTTGTATGTAGTCGGTATTGAGTATACAAAGCCCCAAGATATTGGATTGATTAGCCATCATATCCTGCATACAAAAACAACAAAGAAGGAAAGAATCAGAGCCACATGCCATCCACAAATTGAATGCCACGTCACACAAAGAACAAAAAACAATAACATTTGGCATAATTTGTATATGCAATGCATGGCAAGACTTCTTCTATGCTTGATGCCCACTTGGTGTCATTGTTGTGTTGTTTTCAAACAACTCTTCATATGGAACACACCTTGTCTAAAGGCAAACCAACATAGCAATGCAATTGATGTCGATCAAAATTGGACTTTTGATGGTCTAGTCATCTCGGTTGTCAGAACAAACAACATATGTGTGGGTAGAATGGAAAAGTTTCTAAGAAATGACATGCCCAACTTGACTTGATACATTCATTTTATGCATTATAGTTCGGTCATTGGGGCGATTCCAATTGGATATTATTAAATCCACCAAATTATTTTGCACTCCAAACATACCAACATTATAAATTAACACATAATTTTATTATATAGTACATTAAACTAGTAGAAGTTGCATGGAGATTGATTAACTTACTTTCCTTTAATTGCAACCTGCCAAGTCCAAGTATCTATATCACGAGTAATTGGATATAATGTATCTCACTCCACCATTTTCAACATGGAGGAGGAAGAACCCATGCAATGATAGCAGACCACCTCAAGCTACTCCACACCTATTATAATTGCGGTAAGTAAATGGCATGCGACCACATCATTATCACTCGTCTAAATTTCGTTCATGGTTGACATAGTGCAAACCGGGCACCGTGATTGAGTAAAGTTCACGGACATCATCGTCTAATGCTTGCATCGATGCATCTCCTACCCCTGCAAACGAGCCTCTATTGCGGCCCTCACCAACGAAAAAACAATCAATGCGTCTTAATACAAGGGAGACAATACCTAGATGAAGCAAATGGCAAACTCTATACCAATCGTCGACTTGGACTCCATGCCAAACTTGTTGCACGTGATTCTAGATAGAATTCAATCGAACTTCCCAACTCCGCATGCTCCCATCAACACCCCCCTGTGCAGATCTTCGTGCTCATCACCCGCTTGTGCGCCAATCTCTCTATGCACTCATCTTGCTTGCAAAAGAATACTCCCCACTTTCAAAAACCCACTACAAACCACCCACCCACTCACACACCTTCACCAAAACGCACAACCCACCCTCCCATGCAGGAAAGAAGTCGATACCTATAACAGATCCACAAATGGTGGTGCATGTCTTATAGGGTGGTGGCTATGGCCCAATTACCTCCAACTTGCCGAGTGCGTGGGCTCCAGTATTGTGATAATCCCCGCCTCGGCTTTCTCGAGGATTCCGCCCGACTGAACTTTAACTTTAAATTACAAGCCTACAGAAGCGTTGGATTGAGTCTCCCATGACTTTCGCAATATGTTCTGTTTTCCCACACAGAATAGATTATTACACCGTTTATGGTATTTAAATGTCACATACCCTATTTGGAAAGGGTTTAAACTAGATGCCTAGAGACCGCCTAGAGGTCTCAAAGTGTCACGTCCACTAATTGACAATATGATTCTATTCATCAACATAAGTAACTTCTTTAGGTGAAAAAGAATCTACATTATGACATCTTAGAGGGTGGTGGCTATGGCCCAATTACCTCCAACTTGCCGAGTGCGTGGGCTCCAGTATTCGAATACCCTAATGGTGGCATCCGGAATTGTGGGCGGTGGTCCCTCCCAGGCTTGAGTTCTTCAAGGGAATTGGCCCAACACAAGTTTCAACTTCGGCAATATAATATTTTACATTTTACACAATTCAAGCTGCCATGATTGTTGCATCACAATCTATGGCGCTTGAATAGTCTATGAGTTTGGGATGGAACTTAAGTCATGTTGGAATTCATTAACGTGGATTTGGCATACTACCCCACATGAGCTGGCTAGGGCTCGATGACTAATTGCAATTTGGCAAGTCCAAGTTCAAGGTCACGTGCACATCAATACACTCTAAACTCCGTAATATTAACCTCTTTAATGTCACACCTTCTCTTATATCCCAAAACCCTAGGGAACGGATGTTCTCAATAGAAATTTCACTCCTTGTTATCACGTGTTTCCACTCCCACATGTATCACGGGTTTTGACATTAACATAAACCACCAAAGAATTGAAACCACATGCTCACACGCAAGATACTTTTGAGCGTACTAATGACAAGTGTCATGTGTTTACATTTTAGTATACAAGAGGAAAATATTCTTGAGCATACTAATGGCAAGTGTCATTTGTGTACACTTTAGTCAAGATGTAGACCATTGAGTTTAGGCATCCACGTCATAACACTATTGAACATGCTTATGCTAAGATATTAGTAAGCACACTTGAATGCCAAGTGTCATAAGACAACAATAATGATAACATTGTTAATCATCAATGTAACCTAGCATATGCTTCAAAATAGGGCAAGTGACACTATTACACATGTGACACTAAATACCCTAAATTGTGTGGAGCTCTAACGTGGGTTGAAACATGACTTCGTCAACATCAATTCTCACTGCATGAGTTTGAGTGGGTTCAACACTAATATCCACATTACTTTAGGCATTCACTATCATTGTTACAAAAATACATAAATTGTTTTCTTTTAAACCGTGGTTGCAACATGGATGAATAAACAAAGCTTACAGTAGGTTTTTGTGATCTGATTTTGACCCAGTGTATGCACTTATTATAAGGGGATTGTTTAAGTTGCCAAGTCCAAGTGGGACACGGAATGTTGGGCATTGGTCCCTCCCGGCTTCGGCTTTCTCGAGGATTCCGCCCGACTGAACTTTAACTTACATGCCGACAAAAGCGTCGACTGATTGAGTCTCCCATAACTTTCGCAACATGTTCTGTTTTCAAGCCATTGTCACATCACCACACAGAGTAGATTTTTTGCATCGTTTATGATATTTAAATGTCACATACACTATCCGCAAAGGATCTAAACTGGATGCCTAGAGGCTCTCTACAGGTTTCAAAGTGTCACGTCCACTAATTGTCAATATGATTGCATTCGTCAACGTAAGTAACTTCTTTAAGTGAAGAAGGAATGTACATTATGACATTTAGTGCAACACATTGGGATAAGTTAGATGATAGTCTTGTGTTTAAGTATGCAAGGGGAATATATTTTTGAACGTACTAATGGCAAGTGTCATGTCTTTACATTTTAGTATACATGAGGAAGATATTCTTAAACATATGAATGGCAAGTGTCATTTTGTGTACACTTTAGTGAAGTTAAAGACCATCGTGTAACATAGGCATGCGCCTATTAAAATATTGGCAATTTATAATTGAAAATATGCAATTAATTTGTCAAAATTTTGGTTGTGTACCCTAAACCCGTGTGTCTTTACTAAATTTGGATTCATTGCTCATATGTTACTGCTCATTGCTCGTGTTACTGCTCACCGCTCACAACTCACTGCTCATCGCTCATAAGATAGCTTCCCTCGTTTGTGAAGGGCTCTCGAGAAAGTTAAAAGTTCGAGTGAAGTGCATTTGTTTTGGTGCCCTCCAATCATAAACGCATGTGAGGACTTCAACCTAGTACACTTACCCCTGGAAGGTCACGAAGATGCATATATTATAACTATATTAAATTAATGATAGCATGGGTTTAACTCATGAAAGCTTAATATTACGATATGCATAGAAAACGGGGAAAGATGGAAATGAAAAGAAAAAATCATTTAAATATTATAGGGTACCATGAAAAGTGGTCCATATCTTTATTATTAGTAAGAACACCATATTCGAAATTTTGGGAAAATTCCATGATTTTGGGAAAATTCCATGATTTTGGGAAAATTCCATGATTTTGGGAAAATACAGTTTAGGTTGAGTCGACCTAAAATGTACCCATTGGGTACATTTTAGGTCGACTCCACCTAAACTGTCATCAAATTGGGAGACTGGAAATCTCCCAAAATTTCGAATATGGTGTTTAAGTTCCCCATGGCTTTGACCACACCTTCCCAAAACAAGAATTTTACAATGTTTTTGTTTCACTTTTAAAACCAACAATTTAAAGAGTGTACACCATTGCCCCAGGGGGGGTACTCATTGGTTGGAGTAGCAATATACGTGCGAACAAATGATAGGGTATTTTAAAAACATGGGGGCAAAAAATTATAATTGGACTTAAGAGTAATATAGGGTATCAAAAATGGCACTGGACATCTTTAAAGTACTATAGGGTATGGCATAATAGGGAATTTGGAATTATAAGTAATGCAAGCCATTTTTCTATTAACCCAAAGAAGAAAATTATATAATGATAGCATGTGAAGAAAAGAAGAGAATTGAAAGTAATACCCCCCTATAAAATAGTGGTTGTTCGCACCTATATCCTTAACTTTTTAACACACTGCCCTCCCCAGGACCATTGCTAGCCTAGAAGTAGAGCTTCAACGGAATAACTACTTTGTTTGCCAAAACTTTCATCTCCATAATGCAGGAAAAAAAAACAAAAAAGAAGGAAAAGAACAATGACACTTTTTGTTCCCCTTTACTTTGGTTAAAGCCAAAGTGTCCATTTACTTTTATGGAACCAAAAGTCAAATACATATGTATAAATAGGCCACACACATCCAATACTTGTCTATTTCTTCGTTTGTCTCTTTCACAACTTTGTTGAAATCCAAGTTTGTCCAAGTGCAATTCTTGTCTAAACCCAAAGGTTGTCTAAATCACAAGTTTGGCAACCTTTTGGAGCATCAACGTATCTTCATCATGGCAAACGCCACACAATTATTGGTTAAGATGTCTTGGTTCATATTCCTAATGTTGGTCATTGCCAACCTCATATCAATCGTCGAAGGTAATAGGTTTGGCCCTTTCCCTTTCAGCAGCGGTCTTGGAGGCTGTCTCGGAGGACTCGGGCCCTTCAGCGGTGGCGGCCCGGAGGACTTGGACCCTTTGGCGGCGGTGGTCTTGGAGGATTAGGACCTTTTGGAGGCAGCGGTTTTGGAGGAGTGGGACCTTTTGGAGGCAGTGGTTTGGGTTTCCCAGTTAATGGTACTTTCCCTGGCTTAAACATTACCTTGCCTGCAATCAACGGTTCCTTTCCTGGGTTCCCCTTCCCTTAGTCAACAAACCAACCACGCCAACAACATATTGGCGTCAAGGCTCTCCACTGGCTATTTTCATTTTGTAAAGATTTTGCATAGCTTCATAGAGTTGGGCATCGGTTTATAGTGCCAAGTGCCGACTATTGGGTTTGAAGGATGTTTGGGCGTGCTTCTTTGGGGGCTTCTTTCCAATAGCGATTCATGATAGATTCTTAGCGGAGTTGACCAAAATCGCATTCCCTTCCTTTCCTTTATTATGAAGTGTGATTTGCTTGATCAATCATGTGTGCGAATTGGTTGGGGTGTCTTGAATGTTTGAGTGATTGTGATTCTCCTCGGGGGGGGTGCACTCTTTGTTGGGTGTGACCTTGAATACACCCTTATGCACAAAGGATTTTGCAACAAAACAACAACACACTCACATATGCAAAGGTCACACATACCCTCAAGTATACATTTTGCATGTCCAATCTTCTTTTGGTGAAATCTATGCCTCGCATACATATACAACATAAATAGGGTGTACAATAATAAGGCATTCATACACAAGATAACCCCCATTCGCCTTTCACAAAATCACTGAACACATCACCCTATGTATGCCCAACATAGCGTTGGTCTAAATTTACATTTTCTAGGCCTAACACAATGCCCCTCCTATACATACAACCCGTACTTTGACAAACATCCCTCCCCATGTGCACAATGAACGGGAGACATCCAAATAATACCCCTTTTATGCACCCACATGCGTACTTACGGAATCGCAAAGTGCATTCCCCGGGTAATTCTCCAAATGTTGGAGCAGACTAATGTGTGAGTGTTTGTGTGAGAGCTTCGAGTGCTTGCGAGTGCATTGCTTGCATTCTGATTGGCAAAATATGTGGGAAATCAAGCAGATGGGGGTCCAAGCATTTTTCACATCATGTAGAAGCGCCCATGACAAACACTTTGAGCACAAAGATGTCCCTTACCTAACCCGGAAGACTTATCAAAATGTGCTATTTGGATTAGCGATTATGTTACCGGCATTCAACATTGATTACAATGGGAGGACCTATGTACTCAGTTTTAGAATCAACGAACATGCACTTCCAATAACCGTTTATTAAATTAGCCCGAGATTCAGATTTCAACCCGAGCTTTGTTGATGCTTCATTATAGATTCACTAATGCAACACAATTTTCATTGTGTAAACCTAATCGGTAGAAGATGGAGAACATGATAAAAGAGTAACCAAATAATGGCCACAAACCTTACATTGTGTTATGTGGTTCTTACAGATTTCTTGCGTAATCGACATTATCGAAAACCGATTTGCTCTGCAAAACTACAAATCCTAACCTCGCAACATTGATTTTCATGAACAATGTGAAAGACCAAGAAAACCTTCATAGCGTGTAGTACTTTGATGACATCTCGATGAAATGTCCAGTACTGGCACCCTTCAAGTGACTTACTTAGTCGTTGCGCATGCTTCTTCCTGATTCCCTGAAGTCTACAGAAGTCAACAACATAACCTTACATACAGTTTGCATACCCTTTCACTTTGTAATGACGAATTGATGAGTCTGGAGCAGTTTGGCCATTCAAGGGTGTGGAGTTCAAGATCGTGGGGCCACAATGTTTTATTAAATTCACAATCCTGGACAGGAGTCACAAATTACAATCTTCTCTTCCAATCATCCATCCTTCCTCGATGAGGAAGTCGAAACCATAGTTTTGACTATTGTGAAACACAGGACCTCTGAACATCACTTAGATAGAGTGCCGCAGAGGGAACCGATCTCTCTTTGTCCATAACCTATCGCTCATGCAATAGGAGAAGAGTTATCATAACTCATCACACTTATTCAACCACGGAGGTGCCATATCGTTCATAATTTCACTGCAAGAGTTGGGTTCCTTGTCACTGGTTCTCTTTCATTAGGGGGTTTCAAAATCTACGAATGTGGATTGGAAACCTTCTATTGGAGAATATCACAAAAGCATCTAGTGGAAGAGAAACAGTGGTAAGGAGCCGCGATCCCCGTAGTATTCTCATATTATATCCATTAGTTGATTGGTTCTGATAATCACCTCGAGCAAGGTGGATGACTCGCCACTTCTACGGCTCATCATCCACACTTCTCATGTTCGCTGTCTAATCCTTAGTTTCTTGAGATGGGTCGCTTGTGACTTACCGTGCATGCAAAACTCTACGGAATGGTACGAGTAGGGTTTGCGAAGGTTGAACGTCCGGTCCCCATCACTCATCGTAATTCGCATCTTGGTTCACCCTTGTAGATTCTTGTCTAAAGCGAACATGGAACCTTTGAACATGTTCACCAATAATTAATCAAGAATACAAACACTTGCAATACCTTGGAGCCATGAGGGCGAATTCGTGGACAATCAAAGCTTTGGTTCTAGACCAACAAAGTGAATGCAATGTCGTGTCATCTCTGTCTGGTTTATAAGCAACACTTGTTTTCAAGTCACTTTTGAACTTGTGATGAAATCCTCACAATCTCTTTGGTTAGTCTTACGAAATGCTTTCATCCGAAAAAAAATTAGAAAAATCGTTACTCCAGTGGTAAACCAGCCTCACTCCTACCTACAGTACTTCTCAATCGTCACAACTCCGTATTATCGTATGGTGTTGTCTGATTCAACACATGATGATAATAAACAAAATCAAAGAATCCTGCCACATGTTGTATCCACAATGGTCAAGACCATGCTCAATCGAACGTGGATATTAGCTTTCGGCACTCAAAAGTGTTGAACCAGACAGCACCCTACGGTATGCATGTCTCTGCAACTTTGAAATCTCTCGACATCAATACTTGAGTTCAGAAGCTGATATCTGCAAATTATCAAAACCAACTAACACGAATTCACCTCAAGAGGCATGGACATGGGCCGGGTTTATAAGCCAGCATGAGGTCCGTAGTGTTATTGATGCCTGCCTCCATGGCCTGCTTGCAACCCCATCACCAACCGTTCTTCCCCGCGATCCAATTCACCTTATGAATTGGATCCAGAACACCCAGGCCTGCTGTTTCTCGTAGCTGTCCAACTGGGCTCTAAACCAGCTATGGTACCAAACCCACCGTATTGGCGGCAGCGATGTTGAAATCTCTCGACTAACTGCAATCGGGCATCGAGCTCCACTCTAGAAAACATTGCGAAAAAGGACCGCGGTTGTTTTCCCATTGCTCGGACTGCAGATTTTTTTCTTTTCTTTTTTCTTTTGCGACTGTAATTTCAAGAATTATGTGGCGTGTAATACACCGTTGGAAAGGTATTGTCAAGACCTTTCCAACGGTATATTACAAGGCCCCATATCCCTAAAAGTTTAGTTGGTAAACCAAAAAACAAAATCGCAAATCGTTTACAACTGCACCACAATAGGAAAACGACTGCGGTTCTTTTTCGCAATGTTTTTTACTAGTGTCCCCGACCGGTGGATCAAATGATCGCAGATAAGGTTCACCTGCTTTGGTTACAACATCCTTTCCTATTGCACCTAAAATATCTATCCTTGTCAATATGGTACGTGTTGTTACTTATAGATTCTATGTTCCAACATGGCAACGACTTCTTCTTTTGCACCATTGCTTCTATGGTTTTAGGAGCATTGGCCACCATGGCTCTAAACAAAGTCAAAAGGGTGAACCAATTCATTTTGGGTTGATCGAATTGGTATAGAAGTTGTACCACTGGAAAAGTACAGAAAACGCGATCCCCCGACGTTCACGTAGCACGAGCATTACAAGGAATCCCGCCGCGTGGGAGGCACATAACAATCAAGTTCACATTCGGTCCCGTAGAAAGCCCAGTCGTTGTGGTCATCATGAAGTGCGAAGCTCAAATCGCTCAAGGCCAGCCAAGCGCCTTGAGTCGGGTCCTGGCTTCCTCGTGACCAGCGTTTGTCCGTCATTTGGATGTGGGAGCCTCGTGCTTGACGACACCTGCTGCTAAAAAATGTTAAAATGTGGATTAATTGTTTGTACATCGATGGAGGTAACCACTAACATAGGAGACCAGCCTAAGTGAATCGGCTTCAATCATAGAATAGCATGCATGGTGCTTAGCAACTAACGATCTGTATGATATATTCCTCTCACTTCAAAATGTAATTGAATATCATCAATTGATCACACAGTCACTCTTCTCACATGGAGGTGGACCTCCACTCCACGGATCCCGATCCAAGCCGTGGGGTGGTAGTCGTAAAGCAAGCTATGGACCTCGGAATCGCCCATTGGGCACAGCCTCATCAACGTGTTCAACGGCACCCACATTTCTTAAAATCTTCCGTTCGTGTGAACAACTTGGGTCATCCACTTCAACCACTGATACATCCTCTCGTAATTCGAAGTTTGGAAGAAGCCACCGACTGGATCGACCAACTTCCCCGTGAACCGTTGGCTTGGGGACACCCCCCCCCCCCCCCCGGGCGCACAGGTGACGATGAAGATTACCTATAAATTTACGTCTCTTGTCATCTGGCACAAAGCTCTCCCACACTTATGGTGATGAAGTTGTTAATCGTCAGTGTAACTTACCATGCGCCTCAAAATAGGGTAAATGGCGCATTTATGCATGTGACATGAAATACCATAAACCGTGTAGTATCTCGAGTAGCAACATTAGTGTTACAACTCCAAGTATTGCGCTTAACAACCACTGTGACGCCTACTCTCTCCTTGTGGAAGGTATAAATTGGTTGGCAAGCGTCCTCTCTCCTATACAACTAGTTATAATGGGTACGTAAAGTTCGGGTTTGTATACATGGTCTCTAACATGTTATCAGAGTAGGTTTGCTAGAATATAAACTTGATTAAGCTTAGTGTTCATCATCATCCACAAAAGCTTGCATAGAGAGCATATTCACTTAGCGAAAGTCACGTGTCAGAACGCTTACCAAGATGCACTACGAGCATATGAGACTTGGGCAACACATCATGCGTCAATGAAAAGTATGCAAATCTACCGCATGCCAATAGCACCATGGTTGACAAACTAATTATCCCAAGTAGTGCGTGTTACTCTTCGGAGTTACACAATGGTGTAACTCATTAATGAGAGTGTAATGTTAAACCTGGCAAAGTCATTTATGTTCTATAATGTCCGAACAACATATTGAACCTTCATTAGTAAAGAAGTGAACAACCTATTGAACTTTCGTCACCGTAGGTTGATAGTAGGATGAGCGGAAAATGTTTTTAAATATTCAAGCTTAATGTTTTTGGACCTAATGAGTCAGATTGCCTAAATGGTCAACAAAATAATCATAAGAATGTGTCATGTTAGGAAATTCGGTGTATTATGGAATGAGGCCAAAGTCAAATACTCACATGCAACGACTACACTATTATACCTATCACGCAAATTCACTTTAACAATCACACAAAGTGAAGTTGACATTCATGCGTGAGAAATTGAACATCTCAAAATCAAGAGTTCTAAAAGCTTGAGAGAAGCGAAGTTTGCTAGAAAAAGTGTGGGGAAAGTCTAGATAAGATATGTCATGTGCCTCAATATATACATATTTGCCTCTATTTTTCATAAACGTTTTTACAAACTGCCTAAACCTATTTTTCTGAATTAAATTAGTTATCACGCAATTTTTCCCCATCTTGCTATCAACCTACGATAGTGAAAATTGAACTCATGAGTAAGACTTTATAGCATTGTGTAACTCCGAATTATAGTATCATGCACTAATTGGGATAATCAATGTAGTTCTAAACACCACGTCTGCTGAATTACAATGTCTGGAACAAGGCTCGGGGAGAACCGGCGGTTAGTTACAGATGATGAACTGGTTGAGGTTGAGAAATAACCAATTGAAGTTGGAGACTTCAGGAGAAATACCGATCATTCTAGAGGAATCTATAAAAGAATATACCTCCTCAAATGAATGAAAGCAAAACCGGAAGATGTCAACATGTAACCGGCTGGATTTAGAATCACTCGGATCTTGACCAACTATGCCCAAAAACGCAAATGAAACCATGACATACAAGTTCCATGTTTAGTTCCATGTGTTCTTATTGCATTTTTAGGAAGATCAATGATGAGAATGAGGGGGAACGACCCAAGGGAAAGAAGCATGCATATTTCCCTCTCACAATTCATCAATTAGAAGATCCGGATTTCACATGATGGTAATTTCACACTAGGTTTCATCCTACATTTTTTTTTTGCACAAGCAGAATGTATTTTAGCGTTCAAGTCCTACCCCCCCCCCCCCCCATTTGACAACATCAATCATATGTTACTTGTTTTGTAGGGAGATCGTGACTCAACAACCTCAACTATACGAGTATGATTGCTTTGTTTATCAAAGATATTATAAAGTATGAACTAGGAACTTTATTTGGGAGTTGGCATAAAATAGAAAGTACCATACATATTGAATTGAAGACCACGTATGTATTGTTGGCTTAACTCCAATCTTGGAATGGAAAATCGTTGTTTGGTAGCTTAGGACTACTTAAGAGTATGGCCAAAGGCCATGACCATGAAATTATATGGATTCTTGACGGTGAGGCCTAACCTTGTTGTCTTTCGCCCAGGTAACAAATGGGCTAGAATGTCCCAAAATTTGTTTGGCTAATCCACAAGATCACAATACCCTATTGATGGAAAGAAGACCGCTTGTTATTCAAAATTTATTCCAAATATGTTTTTTTGAGGCTTAATGTGCAACGAGGAAATACTCATTGACAAAAACATCTATGTTGCAACTACCATTTATAATTAAGATATTTTATTTTATAGTTTTTTAATTCGAACTATATTGGTCAAGCCATCTACATAAAAAAGAAATAAATCAAAAAATATATTTCATCACATTTATATAGATGCTTAATTGTTTAGCAGATTAATCATTACAAAAAATTTAAGAATTAAAATCAAATGTCGCTAATGAATAACATTCAACTATTCTACGTCGAAGAAATGAAACCAACATCCAACTCCAAAATTAATTTTCAAGCTTAGAATCTCTTAACAATGATTACATTGTTTTTAGAACTTAGTCCAAAAAACATTTTATTTATCATAGGATAAATCCATATTATTACAGGAATTCTATGTTCATATGTAAACACATGAATCCTCACTTTGATCAAAAAAAGAAATTAAAAAAAAGAATCTTCTAGCTCTATAAATAATGACAAAAGTAGTTGTGGCCTCAATTTGGATATACTAACCCTCTCGTGCTAATCACATGTTTCATATCCTAGGCAAAGTGGGCTAGTAAAACAAAACAAATTCGAAAAATTGAAGTTTCCTTCCGTTATCATTTGTAATCCATGTGAAACAAAACACTACATCGGGAATTGTGTCATCTATTTAGCAATTGTAGGTTATAGGGATTGTTACTTCTAGTTCCAAATTGAGGTTGAGATGCAAGAGTCATCAAAGTTGAAGTTGAAGATCATTCTCCTTAAATGATCAGACATGTCTTCCAAATGTCTTAACTTTTTTATCCTTTAATGGTGCCTCTATTTTAAGCACATATTACAATTTTAGATGAAGTAATGTCCATTGCAAGAATCAACCATCTAAAATAAGATAAACATACCTTATTGGACAAGTAAGTTTACGTAGTCACTTATTTAAAGGTCTTACAGGGTGTGTAGTCATCATTAAGGGAACGTTGATGGTGAGCTAAGTCAAGGGATTCCAAATTGCTCGATTTGGGACCAAAGTGAGCCACCTCCCACAAAGGTCTTGCCTTCCCATTGTGCACAACCAAATTGTCTTGGCAGAGATTTCTCAACATCTCATTGCCGTCGTTGCTGATTCTAGGGGCCATATTAAGCTTGCATGCAGGTTAGATGACGATTGCCATCGTATTCCACTTCTCCACAATCATAGCCACATTGTATACAAAGGTAGGCCACAACGCTAGGCTTAAGCATTACATAACCAATTGTCGAACTCTCAAGTTCATATCCTCGAACACCCATCCTTTGGTTGTGGTAGCATCACCATCTTTCAATTGAAAGTGCGATTATGGGTATTGGCTACCGTGATTTAGAGACGTGGCGACAAAATCTTGACTCTCAATGAATTCACAATGAGGAGGTGGATTCGGGGGATGGGGTTGAAGGTTTGGAGTTTGCTTGGAGGCACATATGCCAAACTACTACTATAAATCGGTGGTGGAGTGTACACAAGCTTGTAAGGCTTGAAGGGTCGCAACTTCCAAGCCAATTCGTTACAAAGGCCAATTTCCACACACACACGTATGTATCTTACTCCATAAACAACTCCTCAATTGTATATTTTTGTACTCTTTGACATCAACATATGGCCTCATGTGATTGCAAAATTACTCTAAGTTTGAGTTTAAGTTGCCATTAGAATGTCTACCAATTTAGTGTGGCCCACGTTATTCATCAACCACAGTATATGTTCTGCAAGCACTGGGTAGAAACTTGTTGAGAAGGTGTTGTCACTTGGTGGTACATGGCAAGTTGTGAAGCCCACTCTACTTAGAATGGCACATTTGTTTTCACATATCACACTAAATCATATGTTTGGGATGTAGCCGCAAACTTGTATGTGAACATGAGGCGGGTTTATTGAGCAAGGCTTTGATACAATTGGTTATTGTTGAAGGTGATCCCTAAGAGTAATTGCACATGTCATCTTTGTTGATAGAGGCATGAGACCTCGGGTTTCATGTTTGACATTGTAAGTTGCACGTCCCATTATCATTGTCACACAAGTGGATTTCTTGAGCTTTATGCATCAAATTTTCCTTAAAATAACATGCCCCCCCAAAACCATTTTGGGGGAGGAAAGTTCAAATAATAGGAATGTGTTGGCCCCTGGGGGATGCACTCCATTGTCAAGTTGAACACCACATGCTATAAAAAATATATATACGTTGTACATAAAGCATCACCAAAAAGGGTCAAAATTTTATCAATTGTTTTTCATGAGTAGATGACATACACAGTATCTATTACATAGTAAAAAATGGTAACCATATTTGACAAAAAAAAATTCCCATAAAACATACCGTTTCTAACTAGAATGATGCATAATTGAACTATAACAATTACTAAAAAAAATGAAGATGACTAAAAATTTCAAAATTATTTACAAAAGATATTATCAATGGTTATGTGTATGTAGAGGACAAATCATAATTCTTGAAATTATCTATGGCACATAATGTATAATACCAAACTTTTATCACACATGGTTATGAAACGTAAGGGGGTGTGATCGCCCTGAGTGTTAGCCTAAAAAAAGATTAGTGTGAAATGCCACACTTCATAACTCATATCAATAGGCTTATGCAAACTTATTAAATTTTCCCCATGATTCACAGTATATTCTAGTTCATAATTTACTGTTGGTCAACTCTCCTTCCTTGAACTTCATTTATCCCTTTCAATTTGTCGGCCATCAATGTGAAATGTTATTTGGGTAAAAGTGAATCACATTTTAATATGGAAAGGGGTGGGAAGGGAGGTCAAACTTTTGGTGTTTACAGACCGTTTTCTACAATTTGGCTAACACATGGAAGTGTGCCCTTAATCTTCCATATAAGCTCTAGAAAGGTAATGTCACATATATATATATTACATGTTCCTCACATTCATCACCTTGCAACATGCCACTTAACTTATTATAAACATCTTATTGAGTAGCTGAAATAAAAACATCTAAAAAAATAGGTATGTTAGATTGACCATACACTAGTTAAAACGGCCATAAAGATGCATACAAAAATGTTGGCCAAATTTATCAATTCTAATTTAGAGTTGATACCTTGCTCCTCTGCATGTGGGTGATGAAAATCATATTTTAACAGGTCATGTGACTGCACGATGCGTCGATGTGATTGAATTTAACAACCCCCTAGGAAAAACACAACTTGTTTTAGGTTTTTAGGATGTCCTAGATTTTAAATAAGACCTTAGAGAGAGACTGCATTTGATATCATGTGTTAACATCATTTTTAGAATTTATATAATCCAATGTCATTATGGCCATTTTGAATATAGTAAATAGATAAGTATAAGATAGACAAGTTAATTAAGCATAATTTGTGCAATTTGTGCAATTTAAAAAAAAAAGGTTTCGTTTGTCATAGGATATGATTCATACATAAGATGGGAAATAACATAGGGAATAAGCTCATAATAGTAAGAATGTGCACATGGTTGTGTGATTGATTAATAGAAACCACATATTAAATATATATTACAAGTATTTGAGGTGTAAAATATAGAAATTAAAATAATTTGATTTACAATCCATGTCAAATGAAGGTATAATTCAAACATATAAGATGAAAAATAAATAAAATTGGACGACGATAAGATGTACGTTATATTCATGAAATTCACAAAGTTTATGACTATAACAATTCCTATTATTGTGACACTTTTTCCAAAAATATTTTCATTTATTTTGGTGCATGACGATGTTACTTTAATGTTACGAAACTGAATTTATGTCAAATCAACACATTCACACAATATAAGCATAAATTATCACTCTGATTAATTTCTATTTATAGTTATATACAATACACCATGATCCAATGTGGTTTCATCTTAATTTTTAATACAAGTAACTTGAATTTCTTGCTTATTGAGAGAGTCAACAACAACAAAATGAGCGACTTCCCAATTGTCACACATGAAATGAAATTTCTTTCATTGATCAAAATAGGTACTAGGATTCCAATGGCGCCATCGTATGGTCTTGGTGACTTATGAACGGGGAGATGCGGTTTGTTAGTTACGGATTGGTTTGTTGTCCTCTTTATACTACCCACATAGGTGTTCGTCTTTCCACTCCTTCATTACGTGGAATTTCTAAGTAAGGATAGGTTTACATAAAAGTTTGAGTCCCAAAAACATGTGGTTTGAAGCACCCGTTAATGAGTCTTATTTTCAAACTCAAGATTGAGCCCAAGCTTCACGCATGGATTCTTAAACTAGGAGGTGTATTTTTCTTGAGTGAGGGTTGCCCATATTCAGTTGAAAAGCGAGCTATATTGACACCACTTCATTTTCTTCGTATATTGGACGCTCATTGGATCTGGACCTAAGTGTAAATTGCATAGGTTGGATATTGGAGTTTCTTTGGTTTTGGATCCTATTATTCATACACCTTTAGAGTTGGCTTACATTAGGGTTTGCGTCCAAGAAACTTATGGTCCAAAACACGTCTTAGTGGACCTTGCTTTCGGACTCAAGATCGTACCCAAGCTCGAAGATGAGTTTCTCATAAGTAAGAGGAATATTTTTCTTGACCGAGGATCACCAAGATTTGGCATGAAAGTGTTGATGCCATATTATTGCCAATTAGAGTTTCTAGGGGTGCTATGATCTTGGACCCCGATGTAAACATACCCTATAAGCATGGTCTAAGTTAAAAGGACACGGATTTGGGTTCCTTGAAATGGGCACTAATTGTACTCAAGTTTTCATCCCCCATGTTTTGGAAATAAGTCCACCTATGTTGTGAATATGGGTTGGGAGATAATCTTGCCTTTGATAATATGCAATTTCAAAACTTGAAAAAAATAAGTTGTGATTTTTTTTTGTTAAACGTTGTGGTATCAATTTTCAGACTTGTGACAATCCCCTCCAAGATCACACACTTGTACTACACGTATTTGAGATTGCTTATGGGTGTCATAAACATATATGGTTACTCTACCTATACTACATTTTTTTGACACAAAGATGTACTATAGTGTATGAATTAGAAACTTTCTATTGTGAAGGCCTACAAAAGAAAGTTCTAGGGAGTTCATTTTAAATCCCATTTGTGCGGCTGGAATATGGATCTTTATCCTTGGTCTCCACCAAATCATTTTACAAACATATTCCTTCAGAAAACAATACAAGTTCCAAAATGTATCAAAATTACTTGGCCTTTGATACAATTGGCTAAGAATTTGAGCTACATAATTTGGTGAGAAAAACAAAAAACCATTCATGTCACCGACATTGTTCCTTTCCCAAAATAATCAATTTTGTAACCACAAAATTAAAAATTTAATCATTTCAAAGTTCATATCTTAGAGTCATTGATATAAAAATTTCGATTCATTTTCTTTAGACGATGCAAAAATTTATTATGTCAAAGTGCAAAGAAAAAAAAGTTAAAAAAGAGAAAAGTTTTCCTTGAGAGATACATGTTTGAAAAATACTCGCCATCACTTTTTGGCTTCTTGGGCATTTAGGGGTTAAGTAATCGGAAATGGGTCTGTCTTCTCGACCAAAGCCAAGACTCAAGAAAGCGAAGAGAAACCGAACGTTGTTTTCGCGGGCTCAGTGCAGACCGGGCAAGGGTTTTGCCAGGGTTTTGCACTCGTCGTCGTCGTCGTCTTCTCCTTTCCCCTTGCTTATATTTCTCCATATTCTTCTATTTCGCTTTCTTGTTGTTGAGCAAAGACGCATACGAAGTGAGGAGGAAAGCGGCTGCGGTGGCTCCGGTGCAATTTTTTTTCTTGCCATTCAAGCTATGGTGTGCCCCCCTGCAACAGGGATGGTTAGGGTTTAGGGCACGGGGGTGAGGGTTTTACGGCAATCTGTTTGGGGAAGCATTTCAGGAGGAATCGACAGGGAGGAAACTCAAGGTAGGGAACAATGTTTTTGTACAGTTTAACGTTGATTCTTCATCTAGATCTTGATCATCCATGACAATATTCTATCACAAAAATGTCAAGATGCAAAATATATGCGAAAATGAACTAAAACTAAGTTGGGATAACAATATTTGTAAGATGTTACTTATTCATAGGAAGTGTCATTAGAAAGCTACCACAGTGACATAAAATACTATATGACACTAAATACAAATCATATCCAGTGTAGTGAAGTAAGTATTGCACTCCAGAACTGGAACATTCATGTATAATTTCTTAATTTCCTGCTTGTATCCACGGGGATCGATGGATGCATTAATGGTGAAATTCGAGTCTCCGAACTTTATTTCGTATCTTGTAGTGTGGTGTTTTAAAGACTCCAACAATTGATTCTATCTATTTTGACACCTTTGCGATGCTGCACAAGTGATCATGTTGTGAGAAGTCTAAAGTAGACACACCGAGTTTTATATGCTTTCCTCTCCGCACCTACTTCTAGTAAGATTTGGGACACACAATTGGTTGGTGTGAGATCATTGGCAAGTCCAAATCGTGCCCGTAGCCATTTGCCTCTTGATTTTGGGAGTTATATGGATATCTTATTCATTATGAACATGAACTTTTCCATGCTCATTAAGTGGTTGTATAGTGATGCCCCCAAACGTGTTGATCATTGAATCTTGAAGGTTTAGCATGTTTTTTGAGCACGTAATACATTTTCTTTTAAACATATGTCTTTCTTGATGCCAGTTTTTAGATCCATATCTAACTACACATCTCTCAAATATAGGTGCCCAATTGTTGTGTTCAGTCTAGGCATGTGTCTATCTTGATATGAATTCGTTGTATGTTGAAGTTGACGATGATATCATCTAAATCTGAGCGGGACGTCCATATTATGGCCTACTATAATAGTGACATACCAAGATAACTTTGTTCCATGTAACTTGTTTTGATTCACGTTAATCTTCAAGCCCACAATATCATATGTTCAAAACAAAGAACATGGACTTTTTTTGGCAACGTGAATTATTGTGGGTTCAAAAATATAACATCACTATTATACCAAAATTGCTACTCATGGAGAGAAAGTTGTCTGATGGATTCTTCACAACATCATGTTCTATCTCCTTATCTAAATTGAAATGTGCCATGAGTTACACTTTACTTCATCTATTAAAAAAACAAAAGGACGTGACGGGAAGTGACAGACCTAGACATGAAATTCATGCCTAAGGCTCTACAACGATATGAGATGTAGTTGGGCAAATCATTACTTACTATGTGGAAAACCGTACAATATGGAATGTATGTGTAGTGGTCTATTCATTATTTGAAGTATCGTACAACAAATGCAACATTGAATAGATCACTTACTTCCACAAGAAATATGAACTTTCTACTAGACTCCAACAATCAACCAATGTAGGGGCCTTGTAGTTTTCCAATGGCGATGAGAAGATTGTCCACAATGATTTTATCTACACTGCAAAATTCTTATTTCAAAATTCTACAATGTCCAAGTGCTCGATTGACTAATTATGTTGCATGTTGGCTTTGTGTGTTCGAAAACAATTGTCCATAACAATTGTAGTGTACCAATTTTTGAAAATATGAACTTACAAATTAAATTTGAGATTTTGTGCAATATGATGTCAAATCATTGATTGACATGTGTTTATAGACCATCGGGTTAACCGCATTTCACGGGGAGGTCACTTCATTGTCAAGTTGACACCACGTGGCCTTGACATAAGAGAATGTGGACAATAAAGTTCCAATCTCATAAATATATAACACATGATTTTTGAAATTGAGGAGACATGTTTAAATTGTGTATTTAGCCGTATACGTTCTTTAGGGGTTAACCCATTCGTACATGACAGGGTGGAGGGGGGGAATGAAGGAAACAAGGGGTAGTAACAAAGCTTCTATTGGCGATGCCGAGTGGTCATGTACATTAAGTGTGCTCAATATTGATTAGTTGCAGCCATGTTTTGATTTCTACTTCTATTTCAAACAACCACAATCGATGGACATTGTTTTGTGTATGCAATTGCATCTTTTCTTATAACATGCATTTATGTGTCTTCCTTGCCCAATGTCCTTGATCCGATAATTGGAATGTGTTCGCATTTGTTTTGAAATTGTAATCCAACAACCATGGTCATATGCAATGCTAGGCCTTCGTTTCATGCTTGTGGTATTGATTTCCAAAGTGGATTTAGGCATTATTTATGCCCGATTGCACTTTGTTTGAACTCCTTGTTCATATGATGCTATAGAAATTTGATCATTTTTATGCTAAATTACCACGGTCATAGGATACTACATTGATTATCCCAATTAGGTAGTGTGGTACTAATTCTCTCAAAACACACTATTTTGCCAAGTCTCAAAATTAGTTAGGGCTAAACTTCATACTGAATGATATTAAATTCATGACTCCCTGCTCACTTATCAAACACTTCAAGAAGATTAGTGCGTGCTCTATGGTATTTGTAGAGTGATAAAATCAAGTTATACGCAAGAGTGAATAGTGTCAAGATGAAAAGCACCGGTGCTTCCAATGAATAATGACAGGATCAATAGTGCTTCCTACATCTTTTGGTGGCATTCATTTCCTAGCATAAATAAATTTAGTAACATATTCACTAATTTCTCACACTTACTATTAGCCCTCCTCCACTAATTGGGATGCTCAATGTACTACATGTATTTCCAAATATTTTGACTACCTCATTGCTCACAAGTTACTAGATGCCACTCAAATGATAGCATTCCTTGTCACAATTAATTCCCCATTTGTTCACCTCCTTGCTACAAGATTGATAAAACCTCATTACAAAAAATTGTAGCCATGGGGCCCCTCCTTATCCACCCCACACCCAATTTTCACATTTTTTAAAGTGTGTAAACAAACCTTTAGGACTTATTTCTTGGGATGATATTACAAAACATTTGTGGTTTGATGTGACGTCAATGTGAAATAACTTGTCATGTATGTGACCCCATATAGGACATAAACAATAATGGTACAATTTGAGCTCATATAGAACATACACCAATAAAAAAATCCAATACCAACTAGAGCCACTCAAAGATTGATTCAATAACACAAATTTAATGTTTCAAAATATGATTCAATTAAAAAAAATATTGTCAAGGAACCTATTCATGTTCTCTATATATTTGACCAAAATAAGATCAAATCTTGGAAGACTATCATTATTTAAAAATATGCAATGACTCACTCTTCCTACCTTGTGGGAGGTTTGTCCCCTTTGTTTATTTATATGTCTTTGATTCTTCAATCCGCTTTGGGAGGGTAGCCCTCTTTCAGTTGTCCTCCTACTTGATTTCCTCACACCCTTGAGCTTTCCGACAATCAATTCTCATGGCCTTAGCTACATTCTTGTACCCCAATCTCAATCTTTATTTCAATTTCATGGGGGTAGAAAATAAAATACCTTACACATTCCCTTTCTTTGCACTTTATGTACAATGTCCTTGGCTTATCAACTCGACCAATCCCAAATCTAGAGATGATTGAACAATTTTGGATGCAAAGATATATTGTCATCCATATGTGGCCTCATCACTTCAATGATTGTAGTCAATGCGGTTAGCTTGAAAATGTGAAAACCAAATCACTACTATTGTCCACATCATCAAGTTCACATACCGTAATCTCCATTGATTTTCTTCACTTTTTAAGACATTAATTGTTGTGCTTGTGAAGATCGAGTTTGTCCAACATGCCTTTGCAGATGCATGTATTTTATCATGTTCTTTCCATAAACCTTTGTTAAACTCATGTAGGATTATCTCAACCTTGAACGACTTCACACATCTTAAAGACACCTCCTGCAATTTGCAATATCAACGTATGACCAGAAATGCCAAAAAAAACAATGCATTCAAAGGTCTTTGTAACCTCTAAGAACTCATATCCAACCTAACCACCGACGTCAAGTTGCCCAATGTCTCTGGTAATTCCTTCAAGTTCGAGCAATATCTCAAATCCAACGTAACCAACGAAGTCAAGTTGCCCAATGTCTCCGATAATCCCTTCAACTTGGAGCAACTCCTCAAACCAACGTAACCAACGAAGTCAAGTTGCCCAATGTCTTGGGTAATTCCTCCAACTTCGAGCAACACCCCAAATCCAACGTAACTAAGGAAGTCAAGTTGCCTAATGTCTCCGGTAATCTCTTCAAGTTCGAGCACTGCCTCAAATCCAACCCAACCAATGAAGTCAAGTTGCCCAATGTCTTTGATAAATATTTCAAGTTCGAGCAATACCTCAAATCCAACGTAACCAACGAAGTCAAGTTGCCCAATGTCTCCAGTAATTCCTTCAACTTCGAGCAATGCCTCAACTCCAACGTAACCAACGAAGTCAAGTTGCCCAATGTCTCCGGTAATTCCTTCAAGTTCCAACACCAACTCAAGCTCAACGTAACCAACGAAGTCAAGTTGCCCAATGTCTCCGGTAATTCCTTCAAGTTGCAACAAATACTCAAATCCAACGTAACCAACGAAGTCAAGTTGCCCAATGTCTCCGGTAATTGCTTCAACTTCAAGCAATACCTCAAATCCAACGTAACCAACGAAGTCAAGTTGCCCAATGTCTCCGGTAATTCCATCAACTTGCAGCAGTCACTCAAATCCAACGTAATCAACGAAGTCAAGTTGCCCAATGTCTCTGGTATGCATTCCAATCGCAGAAAATTTCTCAAGCTAAGATATTCTAACATCTTAAGTGTACCAATTTCACATGGAAGGTGTTTCAAATGCACAAACCTTTCCATCTCCAACACACGCAACTGTTTGAATGGAATGAAAATTGATGGTTGCAATTCTTCAATTTCCGCAATGCTATATTCTCCAAAGCTCATGCTTATACGCATCCACCTCAATTTCCTCGCATTCTCCATTGTTTTGTAAAAATAATTGACATCCTTAATTTCTTTGATATGCAAAAGCCTAATGTTCCCTAAATCCTTGTTTGTAAGCATGTCGTAATTCCAATGAGATCCATCTATATGAGCACCTTCCACATTTTGTATCATCTGCATCAATTACAACACAAAACATCATTCATGTCATTCCACTAAGTGCATCGATATTGTCATTCTATGAATAGATTAGAAAACTCAAATCAAATACATTTTCTTCCCTTATATTCTTCCCTACAACATATCTTATAAATGCACACTCAATTTAACTGAACTTGGACGCTTTATGATTACGAGACTAGACAAAGATGATGAATATTCATTTACCATGCACGCATCATATTTTGTGGCCTCAAACTCATCCCAATTCCAAATTCTTTGCCCTCCAATATGCTCTTTGCATGCTATCATACGCCCCATGTCACGTAAATGATCATGCATTGTCAACATCCCATCCGAATCGATTCGCACAAGACTTCGGTCCATAAGATTCAAAAGTGCAAGATCTGCGTTACCATCCTCACAATTCCATATTCTCAACGCCTTCTCTTCTTGCATCCCCTCCTCCAGAACATCGCGACAAAAAAAACAAGCAATGTCCAAAAACATGTTCTTCTCCTCTTCATCCAAATTATCGTAGCTTATCCTCAACGTTCTCCATATCCTTTCATTGTTCCAACTACCACCAAGGCATTGTCCCCTTTGTAATCTTCGCAATGCTTGTTGCCATACCCTAGGCCTTTCAACTCCACACAAATAACTTCCCAATACTTCCAAGCTCAAAGGTAGTCCACCACATGCTTCGATGACTTTGTTGACAACTTCTTCAAATTGCGGCCTTTGAGGTCGTTGTTGCAAAAATGCATGCTTGTAGAATAGCTCCTTTGCTTGACCTTCGTCCAATAACTCCATGTCCATCTTGGCGGTGTTTGAAATACAAGTTGGTTTTAAGTCGTGCCAATTTCGACTTGTGGCAATGATCTTGCTACCATTAGCAAACACCCACGTAGATGAAACTAGCCCATGGAGTTGTTCTTGAGAGGCAACATCATCAAAGACAACAAAGACCTTTTTGTTCTCAAATATGTATTGTAAGCACTTGAACCCCTCTTCTGTGCTCGATATGGACTTCTCGTCCTTGAGATCCTTCAACAATTGTCTTTGTATATCCAAAACATTTTTGAAGTCTCTCGTATTTGCCACAAAGCTTGTTGCTCCAAAGCCTTGATGCACACGATGAAGAATGGCCTTTGTCAAAGTGGTTTTTCCGCTTCCACCCATACCGACGATGCCTAGAATTTGATTGGATTCTAGTTGAAATAACACGTTTGAGATTATTTTATCAATATTGACAAAATGCATCGGGAGTGAGGGTAATGAACGTGTAGACCGCACTTGTGATGGAAGTATTCGGTTCGACCATGAAAATGGTGTGGAAAGTTGAAACCTCTATAGATACAAAATTTGATATTAGATATTGGTTTAAAACAAAAGTTGCAAAAAAATGCAAAAGAGTATTATTTTTGTGAATGATATCTAAGTACCTTGATTATCTCATTTAAAAGAATACACTACTTCTCATAAGATTGTACTTTTGTATTTGGATCCAATATTCCACGAGCATGGATACAACAAGATAAACTGATTATATTTTGAACCCATTCAAAAGTTAATATAAAGTAATCTCTAAACCATTCCATGTATAGTTAGGACTAGTACCTTGGGATGAATTTGAGTTGTATGTTGGGGCTCATTAGCTTCTCTCCCCTCCAAATTTGATTTCTCCCAAAAGCGTTTGAACATGTACATGACATTGCGAGCTAAATTTGAAATCATGTGAGACACAGTTGTTTGTTGTTCCACCTCAACATTTCCCCTTAAGATGGAGCTCCTCAAATCTTCCAATGTTGCGCAAATCTCTTTGAATTTGGGTCTCTTTGTTCGGTCTAATGACCAACATTCGTTGATCAAGGAGACCAAAGCCTTGGGACAATCATCAGGCACCCATGGCCTCTCACCTAACCTTAGCCTTGTAGGAAGATCATCACCATTGCCTTCAAATGGTTGTTTTCCTGATAGTATTGTTGCACACATCACACCAAAACTGTATACATCGGCTTCATGTGCATTCACCTTTTCCACTAAAGAGTACGTCATGTTCTCTTTCTTTTGTTGGTTGTATTGGAATACCTCTGGTGCTTTGTACAACCACGTCCCAATACCTTGGCTTAATTTCTCAGAATTGTTGCTATCCACATCCATTTTTGAAAGTCCGAAGTCGGCCAACTTCACATTCACATAGTTGTCCTTATGCAATACGTCAACCATGATTCTCTGCACCAATACATTCACAGGTTTTAAATCACGGTGGGCAATTTTCTTCTCATGTAGATAGCTCATGCCCTTTGCAATTTGCAAGACAATGTCCATAGCTACTTGAATTGGGAAGGATGTCCTTGTTCCGCCATTTGATACCTCTTTGATCAATTCCTCTAGGTTTGTGTCTAGAAGCTCCATAGCAATGAAACACTTGAGTTTCTTTGGTTTTCGGCCACAACATATGAACTTCACGACATTTGGATGATCGACACTTGCAAGTATGGCAACCTCTTTCTTAAAGGTTTTGTCCCCATCTTCCATTTCACCCAAAGCTTGCACCTTCTTTGCACATGGCATACCAAACCAAGTTGTTTTCTCTACATTGCCATAGGCACCTCCTCCAAGTGGGATTGAGCCTCCCCAACCCATACGTGCATCAACCTCCACATGGTGTCCACCATTTACATAGTTTCTTTGATTGTCAAATCTTTCCAACAAGTATGCCGCAATTGTTAACTCTTCATCAAGATCCTTGTTCGTAGAGGATGAATGGGTGGATTCAACGGTTGCTTGGCAACGCCTCATCAACACATGATAATCTTCAACTCCCAAATCACTCATGGTGCTTAGTGAAAAACTCACATCATTCCTATATTGGTCGAGTTGTCCAACCCATCGGCCTTTGAAGTGTTCATAAATATCATCATAACAAGATTTGAGATCCATGAACAAGTCTCGGAACGCCTCTTCATTGTGGATTTGGAGCAATGCTGCACGCCACCATTTCTCACCATAGCATTCTTGTACCAACAACTTGGCCCTTTCAATAATTCGAAACAACTCCTTCAAGAGCAAGTCAAACTTGTTAAGAACTCATCGGAATGGGAGAGAATACTAGCTACGCTTTTGGTGGATTTTTCAAGCGTTCGTGCAAGACATATGCATTGACTTTGATTCAATGCAAACTTGGCACCACCCTCACGCACAAGTTGTTGTATGTAGTTGGTATTGAGTATACAAAGACCCAAGATATTGGATTGATTAGCCATCATATCCTACATACAAAAACAAAAAAGAAGGAAAGAATTAGAGCCACGTGCCATCCACAAATTGAATGCCACGTCACAAAAAGAAGAAAAGAAAACAATAACATTTGGCATAATTTGTATATGCAATGCATGGCAAGACTTCTTCTATGCTTGATGCCCACTTGGTGTCATTGTTGTGTTGTTTTCAAACAACTTTTGATATGGAACACACCTTGTCTAAAGGCAAACCAACATAGCAATGCAATTGATGTCGATCAAAATTGAACTCTTGATGTTCTGGTCATCTCGGTTGTTAGAACAAACAACATATGTGTGGGTAGAATGGAAAAGTTTCTAAGAAATGACATGCCCAACTTGACTTGATACATTCATTTTATGCATTATAGTTTGGTCATTGGGGCGATTCCAATTGGATATACGAACATCATAAATTAACACATAATTATATTATATTGTACATTGAACTAGTATGTCAACTATGGATTTCAATATAACTCATCACATGCCACTTATTGACATATTTGCTCGGGGGGGGGGGCAGTGTGTTAAAAAGTTAAGGATATAGGTGCAAACAACCACTATTTTATAGGGGGGTATTACTTTCAATTTTTTTTTTCACATGCTATCATTATGTAAAATTCTACTTTGGGTTAATAGAAAAATGGCTTGCATTACTTATAATTCCAAATTACTTATTATTCCATACCCTATAGTACTTTAAAGATGTCCAATGCCATTTTTGATACCCTATATTACTCTTAAGTCCATTTATAATTTTTAGCCCCCATGTTTCTAAAATACCCTATCATTTGTTCGCACGTATATTGCTACTCCAACCAATGACTACCCCCCCCCCCCCCCGAGCATATTTGGTTCGCAATATACAATACATAACATTGCATTATCAAACTTTGATGTTTGCAACATAAAAATGAACCCAAGATGAATATAACATGCTTAATCCCTTAAAGATATAGGTGTATTATGTACTACAAATTAATTATAAACTTCATATGAAGTCCAACATGAGATAAATACCAACTTATTATGCACACCCCATATGCTCGGAGTACCATGAGGTGCGTATAACCTCTTCCTAAGTGGACATAATATAAAACTCCTCACCCATCCAAATTATGACACCAAATTTTATAGAAAATTGTTTAAGTCTACTTGTTATGTCTTGTAGACCTAAAACGTATAAGAAAACACATAAATTTTTGTGTCACACATAAATTATAGGACAGCACGTGGTGAAATTTGGGTGGAATTTTAACAATGATGCACAATCCATCACAACCATAACACACTCTTATCCCCTGACCCATTGAGAATTATAGAACACAAGCAAATTTGAGCATCAATCTTGTTATCCACAATGTGATTGACAACTTGAAAGAGGATAAAGGTCAGATTCCTTTATTTAACCATTCCGAACAACTCCGGGAGAATTAACATCAATTGCACTTTTAATATAGTGGGTGATAAACGAAGCATGTGAGGTCATCAACAACACAATGGGAAGTTTCAAAAACTGCAATTGCAAAAAAACCACAACATTTTTTTACGAATTAGTTGAGCACGTGAGACATGTGTATGGGGACGTGAATACTTGACTCTACGGGGCATAACTATCAGTTTCTTCTTGCATGGTGGTGTCTTTGAGACACCTCGGTGTGTTCTTCATTTCATTGTCAAATGCAACTTCATAGTTCCACAACTTGAAACATTCATTTTTCCAAAGTGGGGTATTATTACTTCATATCATCTCATCCACCTCCAACTGCAATACATACAACTATCTATTCCAATTTATTTTTAGTCCAACTTTCATTTTTGTCAAATCGGTGATCCACACCAACCACACCTTGCTTTCTAGCATGCTTTGATATTGGCACATGCACTCTACCATACTTTGGCATAGTGGTATTTTGTTCTCAGTTCAATTGATAATTAAAACTTATTTCTAAACACACCACCTTATTTCAATTTTCGTCCAGAGTGAACCAAAGTGCCATTACAATCCCGATTCTTAACAAGACCAATCTCCATTGGACATGGTTAGAAACAAGTTTATGGGTGTTTCATTCACAATGATGGCATCAACTCTCCAAAGCCAAAAAGATGAAATGGATAAACAAATATCTCCACATAAACTCAGGCTCACCTCACCCAATTGTATTGAACGTTTTTTTACTAGGAACGACAATCAAGATATATGATTTTTGAATAACCCAACTTTTGCACCGAATTTTTAGCTTCCTCCTGCAAGGCATCAACAACATGGTCAATCATTCTTAATGTTGGAAGTCCGGGATGGAATACTCTCACAACTACTTTTATTGTTGAGATCACATTCTCTTCCATCAATACTCCTTCAACCCAACACAAAGATGAGTCTAACATTGGATTACAAATATTATCTCCAACTTGATGTCAACCGATGCCCACGATTTTATGTAAATGGTCTTCCTCAACATGCAGTACCTTACAAGGAACAAGAGTAACCGTGGATGTATTTAATAGCACCTTGTTTGATTTTCCTTCACAACTACCTTGTCTATTTGAAACTTGTCCACCTAAAAGACATTGTAGAACAAAATAACCATCAAAATAGATTACCATGCATGGCAATCAAATTCAGCAGAAACTTAGTCGACCTACTTCATGACCTGCATCTATGCAATCTAATGAATGACCGCTTCTATGTGATATAGAGTGATCAAGTTTGTATACATGGAGATCCTATATTTGTAGACATGTGACCGCTCTTCTATAAAATTTCAGGCGTCTTCAATCGAAGATCATTATGTGAAGGCTAGGGATAAGTTGACATGTATGCCTCAGTGCCGTCCAAATTTTACAGAAGTATGATATTAGCCCGTTCTCCGAATCACTTCTCTCCATAAGGTATGCAGCCTATAATGCTTCCAAAGCACTTTGGAGAACAAAGATGATGCCAAGACTTGCTTACCAATTGCTCTCCAGATCTGCGAAGAAACCGAGCAACCCAAAACTTACCTTTGTCGTTGCTCGAGGCTACACAATCTCCTAATGTGAAACTTAATCAAGAGTTGTGAACCACCGTCTACACCAACAGTCAAATTTGCTTCTTGCTCATAGCTAGAGGAGAAAAAAAGGACGAGCCACAAGCAAGCAGAACAAGCCATGGCTATGGAGGAGAAGAAGGGTATGGATGGCTATGGCTGGGGACTTGTACTTACAGAACTTGCATGGAGATTTAATTGCAACTTGCCAAGTCCAAGTATCTATATCACGAGTAATTGGAGATAATGTATCTCACTCCCCCATTTTCATCATGGAGGAGGAAGAACCCGTGCAATGATAGCAGACCGCCTCAAGCTACTCCACACCTACTATAATCGCGGTAAGTAAATGGCATGCGACCACATCATTATCACTCGTCTAAATTTCGTTTATGGTTGACATAGTGCAACCCGGGCACCGTGATTGAGTAATGTTCACGGACATCATCGTCTAATGCTAGCATCGATGCATCTCCTACCCCTGCAAACGAGCCTCCATTGCGACCCTCACCAACGAAAAAGCAATCAATGCATCTTAATACAAGGGAGACAGTACCTAGATGGAGCAAATGGCAAACTCTACACCAATCGTCGACTTGGAGTCCATGCCAAACTCGTTGCGCGTGATTCTAGATAGAATTCAATCGACCTTCCCAACTCCACAGGCTCCCATCAACACTCCCCTGAGCAAATCTTCGTGCTCATCACTCGCTTGTGCGCCAATCTCTCTACGCACTCATCTTGCTTGCAAAAGATTGCTCCCCACTTTCAAAATCCCACTACAAACCACCCACCCATCCTCACACCTTCACCAAAACGCACAACCCACCCTCCCATGCAAGAAAGAACTCGGCACCTATAACAGATCCACAAATGGTGGTGCATCTGTTAGAGGCCCAATTACGTCCAACTTGCCGAGTGCGTGGGCTCCAGTATTTTGGGAATCCCGGCCTCGGCTTTCTCGAGGATTCCGCCCGACTGAGCTTTCACTTAAACTTACAAGCCGACAGAAGCGTCGGATTGAGTCTCCCATAACTTTTCGCAACATGTTCTGTTTTTCCCACACTTCAAGCCACTGTTACATCACCACACAGAATAGATTATTACACCGTTTAGGGTATTACACCGTCACATACCCTATTTGCAAAGGGCTTAAACTAGATGCTTGGAGACCGCCTAGAGGTCTCAAAGCGTCACGTCCACTAATTGACAATATGATTCCATTCGTTAACATAAGTAACTTCTTTAAGTGAAAAAATAATCTACATTATGACATCTTATAGGGTGGTGGCTATGGCCCAATTACCTCCAACTTGCCGAGTGTGCGGGCCCCAATATTCGAATGCCCTAATGGTGGCCGGTGGAATTGTGGGCGGCGGTCCCTCCCAGGCTTAAGTTCTTCAAGGGATTTGGCCCAACACAACTTTCAACTTCGGCAAAATAATATTTTACATTTTACACAATTCAAGCTTCCATGATTGTTGCATCACAATCTATGGCGCTTGAATAGTCTATGAGTTTGGGATGGAACTTAAGTCATGTTGGAAGAGGTTGGAATAATCCATGCGGACTTGGCATACTACCCCACATGAGTTGCCTAGGGCTCGGTGACTAATTGCAATTTGCCAAGTCCAAGTTCAAGGCGACCTGCACATCGATACACTCTAAATTCCGTAATATCAACTTCCTTAATGTCACACCTTCACTTATATCCCGAAACCCTAGGGAACGGATGTTCTCAATAGAAATTTCACTCCTTGTTATCACGTGTTTCCACTCCCATATATATCACGAGTTTTGACAATAAAAGAAACACCCAAGGAATTCAAACCACACGCTCGCACGCAAGATACTTTTGAGCGTACTAATGACAAATGTCATGTGTTTACATTTTAGTATACAAGAGGAAAATATTCTTGAGCATACTAATGGCAAGTGTCATTTGTGTACACTTTAGTCAAGATGTAGACCATTGAGTTTAGGCATCCACCTCATAATACTATTGAACATGCTTATGCTAAGATATTAGTAAGCACACTTGAACGCCAAGTGTCATAAGACGACAATAATGGTGACATTGTTAATCATCAATGTAACCTAGCATATGCTTCAAAATAGGGCAAGTGACACTATAACACATGTGACACTAAACACCCTAAATTGTGTGGAGCTCTAACGTGGGTTGAAACATAACTTCGTCGACATCAATTCTCAGTGCAAGAGTTTGTGTGGGTTCAACACTACTATGTACAATGAGGTTGCCCTGCACTAACTTATCGATATTCCACATTACTTTAGGCATTCACTATCATAGTTACAAAAATACATAAATTGTTTTCTTTTAAACCGTGGTTGCAACATGGATGAATAAACAAAGCTTACAGTAGGTTTTTGTGATCTGATTTTGACCCAGTGTATGCACTTATTATAAGGGGATTGTTTAAGTTGCCAAGTCCAAGTGGGACACGGAATGTTGGGCATTGGTCCCTCCCGGCCTCGACTTTCTCGAGGATTCCGCCCGACTGAACTTTAACTTACATGCCAACAGAAGCTTCGACTGATTTGAGTCTCCCATAACTTTCGCAACATGTTCTGTTTTCAAGCCATTGTCCATCACCACACAGAATAGATTTTTTACATCGTTTATGGTATTTAAATGTCACATACACTATCTGCAAAGGATCTTAACTAGATGCCTAGAGGCCGCTTAGAGGTTTCAAAGTGTCACGTCTACTAATTGTCAATATGATTCCATTCGTCAACATAAGTAATTTCTTTAAGTGAAGAAGGAATGTATATTATCACATTTAGAGCAACACATTGGGATAAGTTAGATGATAGTCTTGCGTTTTAGTATGCACGGGGAAGATGTTTTTGAACGTACTAATGGCAAGTGTCATGTCTTTACATTTTTGTAGAAGTAAGGCAAAAAGGGTAATAAGAGTAAACTAAGAGTAAAAAAGAGAGATAAGATTAAAAAGGGTAAACTAAAAGACACTAAGAATAAACAAAAAGGTAATCTATTTCTACTCCCTTTTACTTTCCTCCAAATCAAAGAATCGTAATGCAACACAAAATAAGCTCACATGTAAATAATGTATGCATTTACACTACGACAGCGCCTCACAACATTATTGAACGTACTCATGCCAAGACATTAGTAAACCCACTTGTATGCCAAGTGTCATGAGGTAACACTTATGGTGAAGTTGTTAATCATCGGTGTAACCTAGCATATGCCACAAAAATAGGATAAGTGATACTATTACAAATGTCACACTAAATACCATAAATGATATCATATGGGTGGAAAAGTAGTGTGGAAGTCATTCATGTCGACCACACTAATAGTCTAGTCAATGTAGAGATAATGAGAGCTGCAGACCATGGGTCTTCTTCTATGTCTTCTTGGAGACTTCCTACCAACTTCTCAAAACAATGAAGTAAACACACTGAATATGATATTTAGTGTCACCAATTCTAATTGTCTTGCTCAATACCAATTATAAACTGCGGTACAGTGTCACCGAGACCATATGTTAACCCAACATTATTTGTCAATCCTTGTAATTTTTTTGGGGGATTATAGATTTATAGTGTTGCAATTACTGTCACTTACCAAGTGGATTTTCATCCATGACAATATTTCATCACGCGTTGCTAACAAGAGAAGGTAGGGTTTTGGCCAATGGATGAATTCATCCATCATCCATGACAATATTTGTTCACTTATTCATAGGAAGTGTCATCCAAAAAGTTACCATGATGATATTAAATACCATATCACCCTCAATATCATATTAAGTGTGCTAGCATGCGAATCCTATCGTCCCACATCAATGGAAGAACAATGCAAATCCACCTCCACCTCTTTGATAGATTCCCTTTCTTTGCCCTTTATGCACAATGTCCTTGGCTTAACAACTTGACCAATCTCAAACCTCGCAATTCATTGAACAATTTTGGATGCAAAGATATATTGTCATCCACATGGGGCTCCATCACTCCAATGATTGTAGCCAATACAATTAGCTTGAAAATGTGAAAAACAAACTACTACTATTGTCCACCTCATCGAGTTCACATATAATATTCTACATTGATTTCCTTCCCCTTTCAAGACATTAGTTGTTGTGCTTGTGAAGATCGAGTTTGTCCAACATCCCCTTGCAAATGCATCCTTTTTATCCAATCTTGTTGTTTTCACAAATTTTTGTGCACCTCATCTGGGTTTATCTCAACATTGAACAACTTCACACATGTTAGAGCCACATCCTTCAACTTGCAACATCAGCTTATGACCAAAAATGCCAAAGAAGACAATGCGTTCAAGTCAAGAGCTCCGTTAACTCAAGTACCCTAAACTTCTTTGGTTGAATCGATCAACTTAAGGTGGAAATCCTAGAAAATAGAAGTCTACTTATTGCATGTTCCATTATGTTCACCACATTGGAGTTTGGCGTCGCGAAAAATGGGCTTGATTTGTTGAAAAATAATGAATGCAAGTTCAAACACATCCACCTTGTTTGCATATGTTGTGTGCGTGCAATGATGTTGAATTAAATAAACAATATAGTGTTATTTCTCTTTGACCTAAAATTAAGTTCCTTATCCATCAACAAAAGGTCCAGCGTTGGATAGGTGATAGAGTTCTCCAACGATGTGCAAAATCTCTATACAATGGAAGTTGCTAGTTAATGATCACAATGTCCTACCAATGGCCTACTCAATGGCCATAATCTAATATATACTCCCGGATTGCATGCCGATTTTGGGCTAGTGTTGTTAAAGCTTATTAAGTTATACATAGAGAAGGGGAGTGTAACCAATGCATAGGACTGACACTCCCCAAAAATTAAAAAACTAGTAAGGACCACCGTATAAAGTATAGGCACCCATGACCGATCACTTAAGAATTCATGCGTTAGATCTGGAGTAGCATTAGGCCATGTAAACATCACCTGTGTAGGAAGATAGAACCCGAGATAGAAATAAGGAGGATGGCAAAATTTGCACTTAGTTTATTCCTTGAATTGAAATTATTTAAAAATTTTGAAGCCAAAAGTCGGTCCAAACATATTGCCAATGTCTAGAGTCTACCTAACCACTCATTTCAATCACTCAATCATCCTCACTTATTATCAAAACCAAGGACATGTGTCATGACATTGTTGGTTCCTCCCTAATCGACATTGAGTCTCAACTTCATTGGAATTGGGTCCTAGCCTTATTGAAATTATGAGACCCTATAGGTTCCCAATGGGATCTTGATCGGGAATAGGTGCTTCAACTAGCGTAGAGCTTGAAGGCCCTTGGCCTGTGATATATACCATTCTTTTCTACTTCTAAAAAACATGAATACAAAATGGCTAAATGTCCCTTTCACATTCTCAAGGCTTGCTAAAAGAAAAAAGAAAAAGAAGTCATTTCTAGCATTTTCAACATTCCTAGCATCAAAGTAACTTGGGGTCTTCATATCTAAATCCAATATCAAATTTGATATAATGCAAGACAAATTGAAACTCAAGTCAATTTATTGATTGCAATCTTCAATTTGAACCACAAGCCTGTTAGAATATTCAAACAAATTGTCACTATGCTTCTCCTCGTATAATCTATCATAATCTAGCATAGAGCTGCTCATATTTCCACATAATCCAATGAATATAGTTCGTTGAAAAAATCACATTTTTTTTAAAAAAATGTCTTATTGAAATGTGACATTGGTCCCGAGGCCAAAAATTGACCCCCCATATTGGGTGCACCCAATTCAACGAGCTCGGGCCGTGTCATACCATGCATTTTTTTATTAAAAATTTTATACCACCAAATCGCCCCGGCCTCTAGATGCAAAGACGTTGGGACCGATTTCAACCTTTTGACCAATCACAAGTGAAGATTTCAAGCCTCTTACACAACAAATTGGCCCGGCCTCTAGGTGTAAAGCAACCTTTACTCTGTCCTTGTGGAAGGTATAAATTGGTTGGCAAGCGTCCTCTCCCCTATACAACTAGTTTTAATGGGTACGTAAAGTTTGGGTTTGTATATATGGTCTCAACATGTTATCAGAGTATATTTACTAGAATAGAAACTTAATTAAGTTTAGTGTTCATCAACATCCACAAAAGCTTGCATAGAGAGCATATTCACTTAGCGAAAGTCACGTGTCAGAACGCTTACCAAGATGCACTACGAGCATCTGAAACTTGGGCAACACATCATGTGTCAGTGAAAAGTATGCAAATCTATCACATGCCAATAGCACCATGGTTGACAAACTAATTATTCCATGTAGTGCGTGTTAGTCTTCGGAGTTACGTAATGGTGTAACTCATTAATGAGAGTGCAATGTTTTACCAGGCACAGTCATTTATGTTCATAATGTCCGAACAACATATTGAACTTTCATTAGTAAAAAAGTGAACAACCTATTGAACTTTTCTCACCGCATGGTGATAGTAGGATGGGCGGAAAATGGTTTTAAATAATCAAGCTTAATGTTTTCGGACCTAATGAGTCAGATTTCCTAAATGGTCGGCAAAATAATCATAAGAATGTGTAATGTTAGGAAATATGGTGTATTTTGGAATGAGGCCAATGTCAAATACTCACATGCAATGACTACGCTATTATACCTATCACGCACATTCACTTTGACAATCACACAAAGTGAAGTTGACATTCATGCGTGACAAATTGAACATCTCAAAATCAAGAGTTTTAAAAGCTTGAGAGAAGCCAAGTTTGCTAAAAAAAAAGTGAGGAGAAAGTCTAGATAAGATATGTCATGTGCCTCAATACATACATATTTGCCTCTATTTTTCATAAACGTTTTTACAGACCGCCTGAACCTATTTTCTTGAATTAAATTAGTTATCACTCAATTTTTGCCCATCATGCTATCACCTTACGATAGTGAAAATTGAGCTCCTGAGTAAGACTTTATAGCATTGCGTAACTCCGAATTATAGTATCATGCGCTAATTGGGATAATCAATGTAGTTCTAAACACCACGTCTGCTGAATTACAATGTCTGGAACAAGGCTCGGGGAGAACCGGCGGTTAGTTACAAATGATGAACTCGTTGAGGTTGAGAAATAACCCGTTGAAGTTGGAGACTTCACGAGAAATACCGATCATTTTAGAGGAATCTATAAAAGAATATACCTCCTCAAATGAATGAAAGCAAAACCGGAAGATGTCAACATGTAACCGGCTGGATTTAGAATCACTCGGATCTTGACCGACTATGCCCAAAAACGCAAATGAAACCATGACATACAAGTTCCATGTGTTCTTATTGTATTTTTAGGAAGATCAATGATGAGAATAAGGGGGAACGACCCAAGGGAAAGAAGCATGCATATTTCCCTCTCACAATTCATCAATTAGAAGATCCGGATTTCACATGATGGTAATTTCACACTAGATTTCATCCTACATTTTTTTTTTGCACAAGCAGAATGCATTTTAGCGTTCAAGTCCTACCCCCCCCCCCCCCCCCCCATTTGACAACATCAATCATATGTTACTTGTTTTGTAGGGAGATCGTGACTCAACAACCTCAACTATACGAGTATGATTGCTTCGTTTATCAAAGATATTATAAAGTATGAACTAGGGACCTTATTTGGGAGTTGGCATAAAATAGAAAGTACCTTACATATTGAATTGAAGACCACGTATGTATTGTTGGCTTAACTCCAATCTTGGAATGGAAAATCGTTGTTTGGTAGCTTAGGACTACTTAAGAGTATGGCCAAAGGCCATGACCATGAAATTGTATGGATTCTTGACGGTGAGGCCTAACCTTGTTGTCTTTGGCCCAGGTAACAAATGGGCTAGAATGTCCCAAAATTTGTTTGGCTAATCCACAAGATCACAATACCCTATTGATGGGAAGAAGACCGCTTTTTATTCAAAATTTATTCCAAATATGTTTTTTTGAGGCTTAATGTGCAATGAGGAAATACTCATTGACAAAAACATCTATGTTGCAACTACCATTTATAATTAAAATATTTTATTTTATAGGTTTTTAAATTCAAACTATATTGGTCAAGCCATCTATATAAAAAATAAATAAATATATATATATATTTCATCACATTTATATAGATGCTTAATTGTTTAGCAGATTAATTATTACAAAAAAATTAAGAATTAAAATCAAATGTCGCTAATGAATAACATTCAACTATTCTACGTCGAAGAAATGAAACCAACATCCAACTCCAAAAATAATTTTCAAGCTTAGAATCTCTTAACAATGATTACATTGTTTTTAGAACTTAGTCACAAAAACATTTTATTTATCATAGGATAAATCCATATTATTAGAGGAATTCTATGTTCATATGTAAACACATGAATCCTCACTTTGATCAAAAAAAGAAATTAAAAAAAGAAGAATCTTCTAGCTCTATAAATAATGACAAAAGTAGTTGTGGCCTCAATTTGGATATACTAACCCTCTCGTGCTAATCACATGTTTCATATCCTAGGCAAAGTGGGCTAGTAAAACAAAACAAATTCGAAAAACTAAAGTTTCCTTCTATTATCATTTGTAGTCCATGTGAAACAAAACACTACATTGGGAATTGTGTCATCTATTTAGCAATTGTAGGTTATAGAGATTGTTACTTCTAGTTCCAAATTGAGGTTGAGATGCAAGAGTCATCAAAGTTCAAGTTGAAGATCATTCTCCTTAAAAGATCATACATGTCTTCCAAATGTCTTAACTTTTTGACCCTATAATGGTGCCTCTATTTTAAGCACACATTATTATTTTTGATGAAGTAATGTCCCTTGCAAGAATCAACCACCTATAATAAGATAAACATACCTTATTGGATAAGTAAGTTTACGTAGTCACTTATTTCAAGGTCTTACAGGGTGTGTAGTAATCATCAAGGGAACGTTGATGGTGAGTTAAGTCAAGGGATTCCAAATTGCTCGATTTGGGACCAAAGTGAGCCACCTCCCACAAAGGTCTTGCCTTCCCACTGTGCACAACCAAATTCTCTTAGCAGAGATTTCTCAACATCTCATTGCCGTCGTTGCTGATTCTAGGGGCCATATTAAGCTTGCATGCAAGTGAGATGACGATTGCCATCGTATTCCACTTCTCCACAATCATAGCCATATTGTATACAGAGGTAGGCCACAACGCTAGGCTTAAGCATTACATAACCAATTGTCGAACTCTCAAGTTCATATCCTCGAACACCCATCCTTTGGTTGCGGTAGCATCACCATCTTTCAATTGAAAGTGCGATTATGGGTATTGGCTACCGTGATTTAGAGACGTGGCGACAAAATCTTGACTCTCAATGAATTCACAATGAGGTGGATTCGGGGGATGGGGTTGAAGGTTTGGAGTTTGCTTGGAGGCACATATGCCAAACTACTACTATAAACTGGTGGTGGAGTGTACACAAGCTTGTAAGGCTTGAAGGGTCGCAACTTCCAAGCCAATTCGTTACAAAGGCCAATTTCCCCACACACGTATGTATCTTACTTCATAAATAACTCCCCAATTGTATATTTTTGTACTCTTTGACATCAACATATGGCCTCATGTGATTGCAAAATTACTCTATTTTGAGTTTAAGTTTCTATCAAATGTCTACCAGTTTAGTGTGGCCCACAATATTCATTGACCACAAAATATGTTCTGCAACCATTGGGTAGAAACTTGTTGAAAGGGTGTTATCACTTGGTGCTACATTGCAAGTTGTGTGAAGCCCACTCTACTTAGAATGGCACATCAGTTTTCATATATCACACTAATTCATATGTTTGGGACGTAGCCGCAAACTTATATGTGAACATGAGGCGGGTTTATTGAGCAGGGTATGATACAATTGCTATTGGTTATTGTTAGAGGTGATCCCTAAGAGTAATTGCATATATCATCTTTGTTGACAGAGGCATGAGACCTCGGGTTTCATGTTTGACATTGTAGGTTGCACGTCCCATTATCATTGTCACACAAGTGGATATCTTGAGATTTATGCATCAAATTTTCCTTAAAATAACATGCCCCCCCCAAAAACCATTTTAAGGGAGGAAAGTTCAAATAATAGGAATGTGTTGGCCCCTGGGGGATGCACCCATTGTCAAGTTGAACACCACATGCGATAAATATATACGTTGTACATAAAGCATCACCAAAATGGGTCAACATTTTATCATTTGTTTTTCATGAGTAGATGATATACACGGTATCTATTGCATAGTAAAAAATGGTAACCATATTTGACAAAAAAATTTTCCGTTTGTAACTAGAATCACGCATAATTGAACTATAACAATTACTAAAAAAATGAAGATGACAAAATATTCCAAAAATATTTACAAAAGATATTATCAATGGTTGTGTATATGTAGGGAAAAATCATAATTCTTGAAATTATCTATGGCACATAATGTATGGTACCAAACTTTTATCACACATGGTTATGAAACGTAAGGGGATGTGATCGCCACGAGTGTTAGCCTAAAAACTGATTAAACACCGGTTTCGTTAAAAGTGCACATAAGCATGTGCATTTTTTTGGGGGATTATTTTTTAATATTTTATTCTCAACTTTTGGAATGATTGCATAATAAATTCGTATTTTAACACAAATACTTTCAAATATTATTAGTTTCAAATATTTCCAAGATAAGGCTAATACACTATATGACCATTATATATATATATAGTGTTTAACTTTTTTAGTAAAAAAATTTACGTTATGAAATAAATCACGGGAATAAAACACATTTGTTTGTGTATAGCTTAAAATACATTATTTATGAACCTAATGAAAAGTGCGACACATACACCTCACCCTTGGACCAAACACATGAAAATAAATTGAAACTAAGTGACACAACACTTGCTTCATCATAGAAGTAATAATATTGAAATTGATGGTTCCAAAGAAAATAACGACATACTTGTGTCATTTTATATTGAAATATCAATATATAATATAACAAATATTTTTCTTTCCAAACTATATATATCTATATAATAAAATACGAATATGAACTAAAATAGTTTTAACCATCCAAAAAGTCTAAACCTAAACCTAGAGAAAACATATTTTTGCGTACATCTGGATGTACCAATGCATATTCTCCAAACTCTGTTGCTCCAAGTATACTAGCATTTACTTCAAGTTCTTCATCATGATTGAGTCCAAAACTTTGTTCAACATATTTGTATTTAACATGATCTTCTGCATTTACAGAAGGAAACGCCTCACGGCTAAAAAACTTCATATTTCCATTAGTCCACAATTCTACACCTTCATTCCAAAAATATTCATCTTCGTTTGTTTGAGCTGCTGCAATATTAGATTTTTGTTTTTTTGTGAAGTGTCACCTTTAAAAGTAGAAGCATGTTCTTTACGCTTCTTTACTAAAGATTCACCTCTTCCCACCTCATATCCATTGTAATCATCACTATCAACATCATTGTCATCATCTTCATCATCACTATCGTTGTCATCATCATCATCAGAAGTATTTTGAAATTTTTCTTTATCCAACCACAATGGATTTTTGTCATTTAGAACTTGTCTAATTTTTTCCACATAACGTTCTTTCCATTTCTCAAGCCAAACTTCCATGTCCAAATTTGATTCCATCAAAACGAGTTGCTCAATTCTACCACAAATGTTTTCAATCAAATGTGAAAACCCTTCCATCATCAACATCCAATCTCAGGAAAAAAAATGACTTATCAACTCGTCAACAACTGTTGGACAACGAGCCATTCGATTTTTTGAACACATACTCCAACCACTGGATGGCTCAATATAGTATGACTGAATACTTTGCGGTGTTCCCTTGTCATTGGCAAAATTATTTTCCAAATAAGTATTAAGGGGGTGTCGTAAACCACAATGGATTGCCCAATAGGAGAAAATTTAGCAATACATTTTGGTCCATCTTTCACTACAAAGCATGTAGTCTCTGATTGGGGACCAAAACTATATGTCCCAACGTGTACAAAAAACTCAGGAATATTGTTCAAACCAATCAAATTTTGAATATGTTTCACATTTTCTCCAACGGAAAGCATAAAAATAACATTCCAACGTTGTACATCTCCCGTCCACGATTCAATTTTTTTCATAATTGATGCATATTCTGTTTATGTCCAATAACCATTTGTAGGTCCATTTCGACAATCAAAAATCCATAATGCACTTCTTCAAAAAATACCACTATCATTCTTGAAAACAAAACCGCCAATCTTAATTTCTGTTGAGAATCCCAAAGAATTTGTTCCTTCATAATTGAAACTCATTTTCTAATTTCCAACATCAATTCGAGGAATAACTTTTCCATTGCAAAAAAGACCCAAACCACCTTCTATAATAAGTTGATGATGATCAATTACATTACGAGGTATAAAATCAACATGCTTATGTTGTTTAATATAATTTGTTTGATAATTGATGTGGCTCCATCGTTTCAAAAATTCATTACCTTTTGGAATGTCTTTGGCGAAATAGTCTAGTCCTTTCCACCAAATCTTTCCACATCTGTCTGTAACCAATTTTTTTTCTCACCAAATGGATCAAAACGTCCAGATTCCAACCACTTGAATGTATTCTGAATACCTGCTCGAGGTTTCGCAACATCACACCAATGGGCCAATTCAGGTTCACTTTTTTTTCTATCAAACCACAATACTTGCTTCTTATCCACAGAGTCTGAAGTTAGCTGCTTACAAAGTAATATGTGTTCATTTGTTGTAAGACCTTGTAAAGGGCGAAGGCAACCAATGAACATACGTGGACGCTCTGACATTGAATATTTGATCTTCTTCCCTTTGTTTGATATTGATGATCCAAGCTTCACACTTCTATGTTTTTTTTATTTGAATATTAATCCATTGTCATATGCATCGCACATATCTTTTAACGCCTGCCAACAAGTATTTGGAAGTGTAGCCATGGATGTATAATCACAAAAAAATTCTCTCATTTGCAAAATTGAAATTTTGCCATCCCCCAACCTTGTGCTTGTAATGCTTGGCATGGAACGTAAGAATTTTTTACGGTTCTCATCTTCAGCATTAGGTTGACCAAAATTTTTCCACAATATTCTAGCTTTTTCTAACATTTCTCCCGTTGTACTATGGTACTTCCTTTCTGTTGTAATGTCATTCAATCTTGTTGATGAAAAAAGATATGTAATTTCATTGTCATACAACACAATTGTTGCGGGTCGACACAAAAATATCTTATCATAATCTGCTTGAGAAAGCGATCCACATAAAAGATTATTCTTGGCCAAAATATTGCACGCATGTTCCACATGTTGTCCATCAACAGGTTCCCAAATAATACCGTTGAAAAAACATTGTTTTTTCTCTTCTATAGAATCTCCAGGCATACTCTCCAAGCATTGGAAAAAAAAGTCCTTTGACCCCACACCCTTGAAGCATTTCAAAACATAAGAAAAAATTGCATTTGAGGCTTTTGAAACAACGAATATCTCGCAAGAATCCATATCATGTGTATAGGCAGGAGTAACAATTTTTTGAACAATTTCTCCTTTGGCCCATGCTTTAGAACACCATACTTTGTTTTCCATCCAGGGATAAGTAGAAATCTTTAGGACCACATGCTTGTCGTCGCGTGTCAGAAACCATCCATAATCCTTAAAAGCATTCGAAGGCTTCAAACATTTATTCGGGGGGGCCCTGGAAGGCCCACCCCCCTTGTCCCGCATAATCACACCTCCAACCTCACTTCCTACAAGCACACATAAACCATTTTAAAGACATAAAAATATCCTCTAAACACATTACATTTTATACAATCACAACAACATTCGATTTTCTCAGTAAGGGTGATACATGTGGCCTCACCTCTAAGCACAAGCATAAGGAAAAATTGAAATTTCTTAAGGTGAGGCATGTGCCTCACCCCAAAAACACAAATTCACAACATAGAACTTTGTTTGATAAGGGTGATGAGGCATGTGCCTCACCTCTAAGTACAAGCCTAAGGAAAAATTGAAATTGCATTTAAGGAGGGTGAGGCATGTGCCTCACCCCTAAAACACAAATTCACAACATAGAACTTTGTTAGATAAGTGTGAGGCATGTGCCTCAACCCTAAACACGTGGAGAAGAGTGGCGGTGGAGAAGAGCGGCGGCTGAAAAACTTGACCTAACCCTAAGCATTCTAGGTTAGTTCAAATGTTTGTTTTTTAATCTTATATGTGTGAAGAAACTTTGTATTGGTCTATCATGCATAGATTTAAGAATTTACACCTGAATTTTTTTAGGTGGGCCGGTGGCACTATTCTACTCATACCTAGCACACATACCTAGCACACATACTCATATGTTTTTAGTTTCTTGGAAATAAAATAGAATTTCTATAAATATTCAATTTCATCTACATAAATATTATAAATACAACTTTAAAATATAAAATATAAAATAATATATTATACAAACATATTTAATCAATATCCATATTTTCTCATATTCAATTCAAGTATTGCTCATTTTAACGTAGGGATAACGGGAGGTTGTTGATCTTATATTCTCCCGTATTTGGTATTTACCCTTACATATTTTAGAGCGATGAAGCACATACCACACCTTGTGGAGCCTTAATTGGTTATTTTAAGATTTAAAGGGGTGAGGCATATGTCACACCTTGTGGAGCCGTAATTAGTTTTTCTTCAAATTTTAAGGGGGTGGGGCATATGCCTCATCTTGTGAAGCAGTACTTAGTTTTTTTTCAAATTTTAAGGGGGTGGGGCATATGCCTCATCTTGTGAAGCAATATTTAGTTTATTTTCAAATTTTAAGGGGGTGGGGCATATGCCTCATCTTGTGAAGCAGTACTTAGTTTATTTTCAAATTTTAAGGGGGTGGGGCATATGCCACACCTTTCATATTCATAATTAGCTTTGTTCGAGTTTAAGGGGTGGAAAGGAAAGGTTGAGGCACATACTCCGAAGTAGTAAGTAACTTTATCTAAAGTCTAAAGAAGTGAGGTACATTTCATACCTCCAATTACACACCATAACTTCATCTAATAGATTGTCAATCGAGTCTTACCTATATATTTTACGGTTCAACAAAAGAAGCCTAGTCTATGTTTTATTTCTTTCATTACATAATTTGTTACTTAAGTTATATAACTTCTCAAACATTTTTAATATGTACTTATCAATGTTTATTTCTTCTTTTTCATCAGACTTTGATATATCATGAAATAAGTTACATGGATCCTTATTTGGATTCAATGGAACGTGAAGATGAAGGTAGATCTCCTTCATTCATTCGACATCGTGCAAATAGAAGTTTTGAGAGGCAAAATGAATATCTTCTTAATTACGAAGAATTATTGGAGGACCAAAGGTTTGTTTATCTTTACGACATTCATGGCAAAGAAGTTGGAAAATGACTCTTACAAGATATGGTTGTCGGTGATATATTACATGATAAACCAATATCTCCAGATGATGCAGTGGTTTTTATACAAGGTATTACAGTCCCGGAAACTCGGGTTCATGAATTGAATTTGACATTTATGAGTGATTGCCTTCACAAGTTTATTTGATGGCCTAGAAGTCAAATCAAACAGTTTTAACTACCAACAACTCCTAATTTGCATTTACCTCATATACATTGTACTCCATCACCTCTTATGAGCCAAATGTCAAATACTTCTATTTATGATCGTTCATCTTTTGAACACACTATGGAAGGGTTACCCGAATCTCATGCTCGTCGTCCATATGTTCATAAAACTCGAGCAAACAAAAAATCTAAGGGTCCTCGCATCCTAGGAATTTCCAGAGCTGATAAATTACTTTAATTGATGTACGTGAAGCAAAAATTAAAAGGCCTTGTAAAAAATAATGCCTCCAAAATATAGATGAACATGATATTTTATCTTTGCGATATCAAACATTGGGTATGACAAAGTATAAAGATAGAGCATGTTGGATCTTAACAACTCTTCGAGGATTCTGAGTTTCGTGTCCAACTGCACCAATGGAGATGAAATTCGAAGCAAGAATAGTTGGACAAAAAGTTTGCATTGTATGTTTTGCAAATGCAGTGGGATATTCACTTCGAAGGTTGAATTCTATTTTATCATAAATACGAAAAATTAATGTGATAGATGTTTTTCATGGAAATTGCGGAAAGAGAAAAGAAACTATTCATATTAGTATGGCCCGAGCACATTTTGAGTCATATATTAAGTTTTTTGGAGAATCTCAACCTCATCGCCAGGTTCGTCGAAAATGCGATGGACAAAATGTTGAAGTGATTTGTCTACCTATGAATTACGTCAATCTGAAGTATGAACTGCTATAAATAATGCATTGGAACGTATGGGTGAAGCTAAAGTTGGATTGTCAACTTTTAAGAAAATGTGGAAACAAGAATATACCAATGTACATGTTCCCACAGAATCAAGATTTTCAAAATGCCAGATTTGTTGAGAATACAAAGGGAGTATTAAGGCAATGCCTAATGAACGTATGAAGCAGGCTATTCAACAATCTTATAATCTCCATATTGATTTGACCATGGAAGAAAGAAAAGATTATAGTCGAGCACGACAAGCAGCAATTGAAAGCCCTGATGATATCATGATTCTCATTATTGATGGTATGGACCAAAATACTACAATTGTGCCTAGATTCAAACAAACGGTAAAAGGCATCGAGTCTCAATTTATAAAGACTCATTTATGTGGAGTCCTTGTTCATGGCATTGGTTTATATTGTCATATATGGGTGGATTCTCATCACAAGCATGATAGTAATCAAGTGGTTACATCTATTATGAAAGTGTTATGTGATGTAAAACACCGAAAATGACGACTACCACCTGTACTCCGCATCCAAGCAGATAATTGTGGAGAGAAAACAATAATGTATATATTCTTGGTCTTTATGCAACTCTAGTAGCCCTTGGATTCTTTAAAGAGATTCAATTATCATTTCTGATAGTAGGTCATACTCATGAGGATATTGATCAACGTTTTAGCTATATATCTTCAGCTTTGAAGCGACAATATATTGACTCCTTAGAAGAAATGTTGCAAATTATTCGTGAACGTCCTATCTTTATTGAACCATTTATTCATGCAGAGCATCTTGAATATATAAGAGATTGGAAGAGTTTCATTACACCGTATTTGTGAGAAGATGCATTTGTTGGGATTAATAAACCCCATCATTTTAGATTTTATATGCAAGATAATAAGCCACATGTTCAATACAAAGACTATGCAAAGTCTCTATTATGGATTCCTGAAAATTGACATATTTGTCTTTCTGAAATTCCAAATGTTCGCCTTCAAATTCGGGGCCATTCACGGTTGGGGTACTACTTTTGGGCGTCTAACGGAAAACGGACTTTTTTGGATAACTTCACATACTTGGTATGCTTAGATTTGTATTGTGAAGCATATTTTGGATCATACCTACATTTCATACTCCATATCGAGTACACTGACAAAGTTAATTTAGAAGGAATAGGGTCATCTAAGATATCCTTTTAATTCCTTAAAGGACATTCAGGAGTGTTGTCTTAATTGTTCACCTTAGGATCAAGGAATGAAAATGACAACAAGAATCAATCGAAACGATCCCAAATTTTTTTCCTCACACTCATCGTTCAAGTGTGTACCAATAGAACCAAATGTGTATTGAATAGCAATTGCCCAACTTTACATGTGGCACCAAACATGTCTAAATATACATATACTCACGACCACACGTAAAAATAACGTCTAGTATTAGAATTGGACAAAAAAATTTATATGAATGGACACATGACACTTTTACCAAGGTACCAATATACATAACAGGAAATAATTGACCACCAATGCACACCTAAATAGCAAAAAAATGCCACTGATGTGGCCTAGGGTTTAGGGTTTAGGGTTTAGGGTGATTATTAAATAATAATAAAAATATTTCTTGATAAAGCTTATGAACTATCTACTTATTTATGTAAAATTTATTGATCAAATAATAATAAATCATGATAAAAACCAAGATCAATGCGACATAGTCCTTAAGTCCTTTGTCCTGAAAGTAGTACCCTGATCGTGAATGGCCCCATTCCCTTAGCACCCATTGCTGAGCCAGAAGATAGGGAATTAAGGGCTTTGAATGATTTCATTTTACTAAAAGAACGACATATTGCACGCTACATGGACATTGAGAAAAATCTTCTTGCTATTGAAGCAACTGATAGGTTCGTTTCTTATTTGAAAGATTTTCGCTTGCAAAGTCACTTTGAGGCCACTTCTGCACCATTTTGGCCTCTTTTGGAAAATTTTCCAACCATACATTGTCCAGTACCACAAGAAGTGCAACCACTAGATTATCGAGTAATGGATATTTTGCAATCACTTCCTCCTGTGATGAAGACATCTTATTTTGGACCTCGTTCCCAAATGCCAAGAGGACATCGTATTCGTGGTTCTTCAAATAATGTACGAGGGCAAGGTAGAAGAAGAGAAGGAAATGTAGAAGAAGTTGATGAACAAATAAATAGCGGGCAAACAAATGAGCGACAAGGAAGTCAAGGCCGTGAACAAGGAGGACGAGTTAGAGGGGGACGTGGAAGGGGACGAAGTGAACGCCAAGGCAATGCACCCAATTTATTCATATCCAATGATAATGCAATTGACCGGTTTTCTACATTTGATCCGCATCAAGATGTGAAGGTGGGAATGGTTGTAGCAATGGAAACCGATGATATTGATCGACACTTGGGAATTCTTTTTTTTGTGGCAAAGGTGCTTTCTTTAAGTCAACAAGCTTGTGAAAATGGTGTTGCAAACGTTTTATGGTATCAACCTAAAATGCCAAGAAGATTACAAGATGAAGAAGGGAAGTTTCACAATCGGTATACAAATTGTATACAACGTGCTTGGGAACCCTCTTGAGAAGCACATGATTGTATTCCGATTGGTTCAGTTTTCACTTCTTGGCATAACACTGTTGGGACCCAAAATTTGATTACCGTTTTGGGCATAAGAACTAAGAAAGAGTTAAAATTTCCCAATGGTGAAAATTTTCATTTTGAATATCACCTAAACCTTTTATAATAGATTTGTAATATTAGCTTCAACTTTGTACTTTCCACATCTTTAAATGTGATGTATTTTTTTAATAAAATATAATGTTGAAGTTGAAACTTGTCAATGGATTGATGTGAATGGGATTCATTCTATCTTATTGATGACCTATTATTTATTGGTGTTCTTTGTGTAATTAGAAATTCAAACTTGTTCATATGCAATGATGTTTGCCCACAGTATAGGATGGAGAAAATACCTGAATTTCTTATCTTGACCATAGAATATGTATTTAATGTTCTTGGCTTTATAACCATATTCAAATAAATAAAATATAATTATACATAACTCCCATAAAATGAATTCCTCATCTTATTGTAGGATGAAGTCTTTTTACAAAAATCATCAAATTGTAATTTGATTAATGACCAATAACATTGATCTAAATGTACCCATATTTATAATTTTTTAATTTATAGCCAATAAAATTATAATATGGTCATATTTTCATTGAAATCTACGCGTTTCCAATAATTTGTTCATGTGCACTTTTACATATTGAATTGCACTTTTAACGAAACCGGTGTTATTAGTGTAAAACGCCACACTTCATAACTCATATCAATAGGCTTATGCAAACTTATTAAATTTTCCCCATGATTCACAGTATATTCTAGTTCATAATTTATTGTCGGTCAACTCTCCTTCCTTGAACCTCATTTATCCCTTTCAATTTGTCGGCCATCAATGTGAAATGTTATTTGGGTAAAAGTAAATCATATTTTAATATGGAAAGGGGTGGGAAGGGGGGTCAAACTTTTGGTGTTTACAAACCATTTTCTACAATTTGGCTAACACGTGGAAGTGTGCCCTTAATCTTCCATATAAGCTCTGGAAAGGTAATGTCACATATATATTACATGTTCATCACATTCATCACCTTGCAACATGTCACTGAACTTATTATAAACATCTTATTGAGTAGCTAGAATAAAAACATATAAAAAAAAATAGGTATGTTAGATTGACCACACACTAGTTAAAACGGTCACAAAGATGCATACAAAAATGTTGGTCAAATTTATTAATTTTAATATAGAGTTGATACCTTGCTCCTCTGCATGTGGGTGATGAAAATCATATTCTAACAGGTCATGTGACTGCACGATGCGTCGATGTGATTGAATTTAACAGCCCCCTAGAAAAAACACAACTTGTTTTAGGTTTTCAGGATGTCCTAGATTTTAAATAAGACCTTAGAGAGACTGCGTTTGATATCATGTGTTAACATCATTTTTAGAATTTATATAATCCAATGTCATTATGGCCATTTTGAATATAGTAAATAGATAAGTATAAGGTATACAAGTTAATAAAACATAATTTGTGCAATTTTTTAAGGGTTTCACTTGTCAAGGATATGATTTATACATAAGATGAGAAATAAAATAGGGAATAAGTTCATAGTAGTAAAGATGTGCACATGTTTGTTTAATTGATTAATAGAAATCGGATACTAAATACAGATTACAAGTATTTTAGGTATAAAATATATAAAATTAAAAATCTTCACTTATTTCGGTGCATGACAAATGTTACTTTAATGTTACGAATCTAAATTTATGTCAAATCAACACATGCACACAATATAAGCATAAATGTTTACTATGATAAATTTGTATTAATAGTTATCTACATTGCACCATGATCCAATGTGGTTTCATCTTGATTTTTATTACAAGTATCTTGAATTTCTTGCTTATTGAGAGAGTCAAAAAGAACAAAATGAGCGACTTGCCAATCGTCACACATGAAATGAAATTTCTTTCATTGATCAGAATAGGTACTTGGATTCCAATGGCACCACCATATGGTCTTGGTGACCTGTGAACGGGGAGATGCGGTTTGTTAGTTACGGATTGGTTTATTGTCCTCTTTATACTACCTACATAGGTGTTTTTCTTTCCCCTCCTTCATTGCGTGGAATTTGTAAGTAAGGATATGTTTACATAAAAGTTTGAGTCCCAAAAACATGTGGTTTGAAACACCCGTTAATGAGTCTTATTTTTAAACTCAAGATTGGGCCCAAGCTTCACGCATGAATTCTTAAACTAGGAGATGTACTTTTCTTGAGTGAGGGTTGCGCATATTTAGTTGAAAAGTGAGCTATATTGACATCACTTCATTTTCTTCGTATATTGGACCCTCATTGGATCTGGACTTTAGTGTAAATTGCATAGGTTGGATATTGGAGTTTCCTTGGTTTTGGATCCTATTATTCATACACCTTTAGAGTTGGTTTAAATTAGGGTTTGCGTCCAAGAAACTTATGGTCCAAAACATGTCTTAGTGGACCTTGCTTTCGGACTCAAGATCAGACCCAAGCTCGAAGACTGGTTTCTCATAACTAAGAGGCGTATTTTTCTTGATTGAGGATCACCAAGATTTGGCATGAAAGTGTCGATGCCATATTATCACCAATTAGAGTTTCTAGGGGTGTTTTGATCTTGGACCCCAATGTAAACATATACCTATAGGTATGGTCTAAGAAACTTGTGTTATCAAATTTTATCGATTTTATCGATAAAAATTATCGATTTTTGAGTGTCTTTGATCTAGGACCATAGTGTAGGCCCTCATGTTAGTTAATTGGTGATAGAGTAGGCATACCCATTTCTAACGCCCCCCCCCCCCCCAACCACCACCGATCTTAATACATAGAGTCCCCTAAAGTTGTGAAGTTCCACACATGTAACCATCATTTTCTTACGTGATGAAGACAATCATGTAGTATCGCACTTGTGGTTGTCACATTCGGCGTGATGGAAAAATTAAGTTAAAAGGGCAAGGATTTGGGTTCCTTGAAATGGGCACTAATTGTACTCAAGTTTTCATCCCCCAGGTTTTGGAAATAAGTCCACTTAAGTTGTGAATATGGGTTGGGAGATAATCTTGCCTTTGATAATATACAATTTCGTAACTTGAAAATAAGTTGTGATCTTTTTTTGTTAAACGTTGTGGTATCAATTTTCAGACTTGTGAAAATCCCCTCCAAGATCACACGCTTGTACTACACATATGTGAGATTGCTTATGGGTAACATAAACATATACGTTTACTCTACCTATACTACATTTTTTTGACTCAAAGATGTACTATAGTGTATGAATTAGAAACTTTATATTGTGAAGGCATACAAAAGAAAGTTCTAGGGAGTTAATTTTTAAATCCCATTCGTGCGGCTGGAATATGGATCTTTATCCTTGGTCTCCACCAAATCATTTTACAAACATATTCCTTCAAAAAAAAATACAAATTCCAAAATGTATAAAAAATACTTGGCTTTTGATACGATTGGCTAAAATTTTGAGCTACATAATTGAGTGGGAAAAACAGAAAAATATTCATGTCACCGACATTGTTCCTTTCCCAAAATAATCAACTTTGTAACAAAAAAATTAAAAATTTAATCACTTCAAAGTTCATATCTTAGAGTCATTGATATAAAAATTTGATTCATTTTCTTTAGACGATGCAAAAATTTATTATGTCAAAGTGCAAAGAAAAGAAAGTTAAAAAAGAGAAAAGTTTTCCTTGAGAGATACATGTTTGAAAAATACTCGCCATCACTTTTTGGCTTCTTGGGCATTTAGGGGTTAAGTAATCGGAAATGGGTCTGTCTTCTCGACCAAAGCCAAGACTCAAGAAAGCGAAGAGAAACCGAACGTTGTTTTCGCGGGCTCAGTGCAGACCGGGCAAGGGTTTTGCCAGGGTTTTGCACTCGTCGTCGTCGTCGTCTTCTCCTTTCCCCTTGCTTATATTTCTCCATATTCTTCTATTTCGCTTTCTTGTTGTTGAGCAAAGACACATACGAAGTGAGGAGGAAAGCGGCTGCGGTGGTTCCGGTGCAATTTTTTTTCTTGCCATTCGAGCTATGGTGTGCCCCTCTGCAACAGGGATGGTTAGGGTTTAGGGCACAGGGCACGGGGGGTAGGGTTTTACGGCAATCTGTTTGGGGAAGCATTTCAGGAGGAATCGACAGGGAGGAAACTCGAGGTAGGGAACAATGTTTTTGTACAGTTTAACGTTGCAGCAGGCGACGGGGATAGTGTGTGCGACGTATGGGAACTTCACGGGAGGGAAGACACAGGAGATAGTGGTAGCTCGAGGGAAGGTGCTGGACTTGCTAAGGCCCGATGACAATGGCAAGCTGCAAACAATGCTCTCCGTGGAGATTTTTGGAGCGATACGATCACTCGCACAGTTCCGTCTCACAGGCTCCCAGAAGGATTACATCGTGGTAGGCTCGGACTCCGGCCGCATAGTCATCCTGGAGTATAACAAGGAGAAGAACATATTCGAGAAGATTCATCAGGAGACATTCGGGAAGTCAGGGTGTCGAAGGATTGTTCCTGGGCAGTACTTAGCCGTTGATCCTAAGGGACGAGCGGTGATGATCGGAGCATGTGAGAAGCAAAAGCTGGTTTATGTGTTAAATCGAGACAATGCTGCAAGGCTGACCATCTCATCACCATTGGAAGCACATAAGTCACATACCATAGTGTATTCTATTACGGGTGTTGATTGTGGTTTTGATAACCCTATTTTTGCAGCTATTGAGTTGGATTACTCTGAAGCAGACCAAGATTCCACTGGACAAGCTGCGAACGAAGCCCAGAAGCATTTGACATTCTATGAGCTCGATTTGGGCCTTAACCATGTGGTTAGGAAGTGGACGGAGCCTATTGATAATGGTGCTAATATGTTGGTAACGGTTCCTGGTGGAGGTGATGGACCCAGTGGGGTTCTTGTATGTGCAGAGAATTTTGTCATATATAAGAATCAAAACCAGCCGGATGTTAGGGCGGTGATTCCCCGAAGGCAAGACTTGCCTCCAAACAGGGGAGTGTTGATAGTCTCTGCTGCAACACATAAGCAAAAGACTATGTTTTTCTTTCTGTTGCAAACTGAGTATGGTGACATCTTCAAAGTGACATTGGACTATGATAAGGATGATCAAGTCACTGAGCTCAAGATTAAGTACTTTGATACCATCCCTGTGACTTCTGCCATGTGTGTTTTGAAATCGGGTTTCCTATTTGCTGCTTCAGAATTTGGGAACCATTCTTTATACCAGTTTCAGGGAATTGGTGATGAGCCTGAGGTAGAGTCATCATCGTCAACTTTGATGGAGACTGACGAGGGCTTTCAGCCAGTATTTTTCCAGCCCAGGAAATTAAAGAATTTGGTACAAATTGATGAGATTGAAAGTCTGATGCCCATTATGGACATGAAAGTGGCGAATATCTTTGAAGAGGAGACACCTCAAATTTTTGCTCTTTGTGGAAGAGGTCCACGCTCGTCGCTTCGTATCCTTCGACCCGGTCTGGCAGTCACAGAAATGGCTGTTTCCCAGCTTCCGGGTGTGCCAAGTGCTGTGTGGACAGTTAAGAAGAATGCAAACGACGAGTTTGATGCATATATTGTGGTCTCATTCGTGAATGCCACACTGGTGCTTTCTATTGGAGAAACTGTGGAGGAAGTAAGTGACAGTGGTTTTCTGGACACAACTCCATCTTTGGCAATTTCTCTCTTGGGTGATGACTCACTTATGCAAGTGCACCCCAGTGGCATCCGACATATCCGTGCAGATGGGCGTATCAACGAGTGGAAAACACCAGGAAAGAAGACTATTGTGAAAGTTGGGTTCAATCGGATGCAGGTGGTCATTGCCCTAAGTGGTGGGGAGCTCATCTATTTTGAAATGGATATGTCTGGGCAGTTGATGGAAATCGAGAAGCGAGAAATGTCTGGGGATGTGGCATGCCTTGACATTGCACCTGTGCCTGAGGGCCGCCAGCGTTCTCGGTTTCTGGCTGTCGGTTCTTATGACAGCACCATACGCATACTGTCTCTTGACCCAGATGATTGTATGCAAATTCTGAGTGTTCAAGCAGTGTCATCTCCACCAGAGTCACTCCTGCTCCTTGAAGTGCAAGCCTCTTCGGGAGGTGAAGATGGTGCGGATCATCCAGCAAGCGTGTTTCTGAATGCAGGTTTGCAAAATGGAGTGTTGCTGAGGACAGAGGTGGACATGGTCACTGGCCAGCTGTCTGATACACGTACTCGATTTTTAGGTTTAAGAGCTCCAAAGCTTTTCTCAGCTTTGGTTAGGGGTCGACGTGCCATGCTTTGTCTTTCCAGCAGGCCTTGGCTTGGTTACATCCACCAGGGGCACTTCCTGTTGACGCCATTATCGTATGAAACTTTGGAGTATGCAGCATCATTCTCCTCAGATCAGTGTGCAGAAGGTGTGGTGGCTGTTGCAGGAGATGCTCTTCGAGTTTTTACTATTGAGAGACTAGGAGAGACATTCAATCAAACAGTCATGCCCCTCCGGTATACTCCCCGGAAGTTCATCCTCCATCCTAAGCAAAAGTCTCTTATTATACTTGAGAGTGACCAAGGGACCTTCACAACAGAGGAGCGGGATGCCAACAAAAAGGAGGCAGTGGAAGCTGCAGGTGAGTGTCAAATTTGACTTGTTCTCATGCTGGTTCAGGATGTCTAGGAAATGAGGATTGACTGTGCATTGACATCCACTAGCACCATTAAGTTTGTCTGGAAAGTTTTCTAGTTTAGCTAGATTGCTGAGTATGATGGAGCAAAGGAATATATTGGTGTTGATAGTTTTCATGTGTTGCTTGTCTGATCATTGATTATCTAGTGTGAGCTGCATGCTTTACACACACATATATCTATCTATCTATCTGTATTTATGCCATGATTGAATTTGCTTGGTTACCCATTCACAGGTAGCATTGATGATATTTGGTAGCAAGTATCAGTGGTCTGTTACTTTTTGATTTCATTAGTGAATGACCAGTTGCATCAGAAATCATGAGTTGAGTACAGTAGCTGAAAAGGAAGTGCTTGCTTTGACTATAGGTGGTCAGGAGAATGGAAAGGCAGAGGGAGATGATGATGAAATGGCAGATGGAGACAAGGAGGATCCGCTCCCTGATGAGCAATATGGGTATCCCAAAACTGAGTCAAGCAAGTGGGCTTCGTGTATTCGAGTGCTGGATCCAAAAACTGCTACTACGTCCTGCCTCCTGGAGCTGCAAGACAATGAAGCAGCTTTCAGTCTTTGTGCTGTTAATTTCCATGACAATAAGGAGTTGGGAACTCTGTTAGCTGTCGGAACAGCCAAGGACTTGCAATTTATGCCCAAGAAGGAGTCTTCAGGAGGATTTATACACATATACAGATTTGCAGAGGAGGGCAAGGCTCTGGAACTTGTTCACAAGACTCCAGTAGATGGAGTTCCGACTGCTTTATGTCAGTTCCAAGGACGACTACTGGTTGGGGTTGGTCAGGTGTTGAGGATATATGATCTAGGAAAAAGGAAGCTCTTACGAAAGTGTGAGAACAAGAATTTTCCCAACACAATTATTGCTATCCATACTTATGGTGACAGAATATACGTTGGTGACATTCAGGAGGTACATTCTCCTCTTCCCACATTTTTCTCACAATGAAGAGATCTCAAGGTTTTCTTGCTTGATGTAAGTTGAGAAATGTAACACTTGGTCCACTTTCAGAGTCACTACCTGTTTATTGAGTGATCTTTGACATACCTACAGGCTTCATACTAAATGACCTGCCTTAGTGTAAAGACAATGGATTGTCGTGAACATAGCTATCAACCTCCAGTTTCTATCAACCTGAAAAGCCTTGAGAGGGCCCAGCCATACGGAGGGTGTAAGATTACCTATTCATATTTAAAGCTTAAAATGTCAATAGCGACACTACCAAAATTCACCATTTTCACATGTGCTAAATATGGATTCAACCTTTTAGACTAAGCAATCTCTTATCTCAATACTGGTTGAGGGTTCATACAATTCATCACATATCCTATATAAATTGACCCCCCAAGCCTTCAATGCTTATCAAGCATCAGTAACACGACACCTATTGCAGCATCCAGCGTTTCCCATTCAATTTCTTGATAATCTACACTCAGTCAGGTTGTGAGATTCACTATGTCGTTTGTTACCACTTTGCATTGAAGATCATGATGTATAGCTCCATCTGATATCTTGTGTTGCATGTGCAGTCTTTCCATTATGTAAAGTATCGACGGGACGAGAACCAGTTGTATGCATTTGCAGATGACAGCTGCCCTAGGTGGTTAACAGCCTCACTCCACATTGATTTCGACACCATGGCTGGGGCAGATAAGTTTGGCAATGTCTACTTCATGCGGCTCCCTCAGGATGTATCTGAGGAGATAGAAGATGATCCTACTGGAGGCAAAATCAAGTGGGAACAAGGCCGTTTGAATGGTGCGCCAAATAAGGTGGAAGAAATTATTCAGTATCATGTAGGTGAGGTTGTTACATGCTTGCAAAAAGCATCTCTTATCCCAGGAGGAGGGGAAAGTGTGCTTTATGGCACGGTTATGGGAAGTGTAGGAGCTCTATTGCCATTTTCATCACGTGAAGATGTTGACTTCTTCTCACACCTAGAAATGCATTTACGACAAGAAAACCCACCTTTGTGTGGCCGTGACCATATGGCATTCCGATCTTCTTATTTCCCTGTCAAGGTATACAATTCTAACCTTTAGATTTGTGCCAACTGAATGCCTTCAAGAATTAAGATGTCCCCTTTATGGTCTGCAGGTTCATTGGCAACTTTATATATAGCCAAATGCGACAATCATTGTTGGGAATGTTCATGATGTTGGAATATTATAGATAATACCAACTTTTATATTCAAAATTTGGGCATTATGAAAATCCTCAGTGATGGCTGTTGGTCAATCAAGGGATGAAGTCAGATTTGTGAAAAGAAGTCCTATCAGAAGTGTGTAAACATTTATTTCAAGAGCTGACCTATCTTCATTAAATTTAATTGTGGGACTGGTTTCTCATGATGATTCTTTATTCACGAAACATATAATCTGGATGACATGGCAACGTGTATTGTGCACTTCATGTCAATATGTAACATTTATTGACAGTGATATCTAATTCTGATGTGGGCATGGCGACATTGGGTCATAATAAATTTTGGTTGAATTTCGTGTTTTGTGTGTGTTTCTATCCTGTGGCACCATTTGGCATCTACTGAGGTGATGTTTGCTTTCTTGCAGGATGTAATTGATGGGGACCTTTGTGAGCAATATCCAACACTTACAGCAGAGCTGCAAAGAAAAATTGCAGATGACCTTGATCGAACCCCAGGAGAGATTTTGAAGAAACTAGAAGACATCAGGAATCGGATCATTTAAGACCTTGAGTGCGCCAATTCCGGACTTAGTTCAGCTCATTCCCTTAGCTGCAGCAGATACATGTCACTCACGAGGTAGGTTTCAGAATCGAAATGTAGATTGTAATGTTACACTGAGCAATTGGGTACAGAAATTTGCACAAAGAGGCTCTGCATCAGGTACAGAAGGGTCACCATATTCCCTCATATTTCAATCGCCCAAGTCATTTGTGAGCTCTTGGAGTCTGCTTGTGGTGGAAGGGAACTACTGTTGAAGGTCTCTGTCTCATGTGTATGCTGGCCTTTGGTTCATTCCACATGTAAACAATACTTGAACCTCGCCTGGTCAGCATACCGTTCAACAAGTTTAGTCAGCATTAGTGAGAGCTTTCCTTTCTGAACAGGAAAAGGCAGCACCTACTTATTTTGGGGAAATACACAAGTTCATCCTAGTACCTCAACCTGTAGTACTTTTTTCTTCTTCTTTCAGTAATAGGTGAATGGAGTGCTCTGGTCCATATGTGGCCATCTAATTTCTTCAAACATGAATCATTTTATGCTGAACACTAAAGTAATTTCATTCAAAAGTGAAAGTTCTCCTGTTTTTTGTAGTTACTGGGGTTTACTTTCGATATTCGGATATCCACTAAGTAGTGTACCAATATTGGTATCACAAGTGTACTTAACAGGTGTCTGAAATTGAAACTGTTGAGTGCACTGGCATTCTTAAACTTCAAAATGCACCAATTTGCATGTTGAAAGAGGTTCACACATGTGAAATGGCAACATGTAATTGGACAAAATGGTGATGTCAAAGGATGCCAACTCAAAAGTAACAGTTATGATAAGGTAAGTGGCCTTGTGCAGGCACATGTAACCGCAGAGAAGATTGGGAATGACCTCCTTTGGTTAGCAATTGCAATGAAGATTGTCATTTCTAGTTTTAGAATCGAAGTTGAGATGCAAAGTTATACTGAAGATTCTCTTTCTCCTTAGGTGACTGCATGGCCTTCTCCAGTTGTGTTAACAATTGAATCCTAGGATGGTGTCTATTCCAAAAACATTCTCCAACCTCACTGTAACCAACATTTTATTCGTGTCACTTCTTAACAACGAGCATTGTCAAATACCATGTGAATGTAGGGGGCAATTATGAAGGGAAGGGTTGCGATTCCCCTCATACTTTGTTGGATGCAAGATGCATTGCTGGTAACTCATAATTATACTGCCAGTCACTGCAATGTAAGTGGGAGTGCAATTTCTGTGACAGTAGGTCCTTGTTGCCAAGTAAGCAAAAGCAAAAGTTCAAGGAAGACATTTCATTTATTGTGCAAGTTTTGGAGTGCGAGCTTTGCAATATCCAATCCAAACACTAACTTATGAGTCAATTGCATGGATTTTGGATTCTTTTGACCGACATTAAGTCATTGTTGATCCCCAAAAAATTTGCTCAATTGTATGTATGCTGGTTTTCTTCAAGATTCTGATCCCAGTCTTCGAGGCTGCACACCCGAAATTTTGGTGTGCCTACCTTTATTGCTTGGGAACAATGGAGTCTAAATTTGGTAAGTTCTCTCTCAAGCTTTCTAGGTTTGTTGACAGCGTGGATTCAATTTTGCAAACACAAAATATGGGAACGGATTGCATAGAAGCAATCTTCATCATGGCTCTCGATTAGGTATACTTATTTAATTTAGATTTTGAAGTGCAGCATATTCTTGATCACATCTCTACAAACCACAGTCCGGGGAGTTCTGTAGAGAAACCAGCTAATTGCCGAGGTTTCTGGAGGTGGCTCGGATTTTACAAATTTTACCCGGAAGTGGCCTAAAGAGTGCAAAATTTATCGGTTGATAGCCCCCATTTCCTAATGTGTTTAGGCAATTAGCCGGCAATTCTTTTTTCATTTATGCAATTTCCGGAAGGCCTAAAGTGTGGCTGGTTTTATATTTTGGTGGTGGATGTGTCATGATCATTTATTCAAATTTTTTTTGAATTAATGTGGATTAATTCAATGTGGGCATTCACTCTCCATTTATTGTCATCTAAATAGTATCCTTAGCAGGATTTCTCCGCCCGCAGATTTCTCCGCTCACAGGTTTCACAACTCACAAATTTCACAACTCAGAGAGGCCGGCTCCCTCACAACTCAGAGAGGCCGGCTCCCTCACAACTCACACAGGCTTGCAGGTACTACAACGACACAACAACTCTCTCACAGTAGTAACAACAAATTTAGGGTCCAGGGTGCTTGTTTGTGAAATCGACAACGAAAATGGAACCTCCACTACTACGGAGTCAAAGTTGGTTTAGGGAAGCAAGGGGAGCCCTAAACCACAAGCCACTCTAACCCTAAAGGGCCTAAACCACAAGCCAACAAGGCATAGTCTCCAACTATGCATAGTATTGAAAACCTTACCTAAAATATATATATTTGGTCGGCTGCCCGCCGTGAAAATAATTTCTCAATCGGCAATTTTCCGTGGATACTCTAGGGCAACTTGCCGAAATGCCGGCATTTTTTTTTTCTAATCGGCCCATTTCCGTAAACCTTCATTTTCTTCCGGAACCCCTTCCTAAACTTTCCAATTGCATTCGGAAATTCTCAAAATCAACCGGCTAGCTCGTAACTAACTGCCGGCACTACCCATTCATTGCTACAAACTGTTGGAAGTTCAATAAAATAATGCTAAGAGTGTGGACCACATTGATATTTTGGGGCTCACATTAATTCCTGTAATGAAAATTAACATGGGCTATGGTGATCTTTAACCCATTCCAAATCTGTAGTTTAAAATTGGACTGGGCCACATTGCTTTATTTTCTATGAAATTGATGCGGGTGGATACTTTATTTCATGCTATTTTTAAAAAATTAAGGTGATTTTTTCTATTAAAAAATGTAAATTGTTGGTCAAATATCTCAAGGAAGATCTGGGGTATTGAACCCACATTCTTTTAACCCAACTAGACAACTAGATTGGTCTACATTGATTACTTCCATGTTAAATTTTCACCCACACTAATAGGATTAATTAGTGTAGTTGACAAGATGAGCCCATGAACCAAGGAGTAAATTTGAAGGGCTATTACCCTTATTTTGGGGTCCAGCCCTTCACTTTCCCTTCAAAAAGGAAGGGTTAAGTTTCTATAAACCCTTCAAAATGAACAGCAAAAAAAAAGTAACCCTTCCCTAACCCTAACCCTAACCCTTTCAACAAAAACTTCAATACATACATGAAGGGCAATTTTTGAGGTAACCCTTCATTTTGAAAGGGAAAATTTTGAGTTACCCTTCCCTATGAAATACAAGCAACCCTTCAAATTTATGCTCTGCCATGAACTACAAGAAACTCACTTCAAAACCCTTGACCCATAGTTTAGGGCTATAAGGTAGGGTCTCCACCACTAACAATAAAGGTAATTTGCTTCTTGTCTCTCTATGTTGGTAACCAATATTATGCCTAAGTTAACAGTACAGTAATAAGGGCCGCTTTGCACATACACCAAAGGCCGTGACCATGGAAATCTAAGGGTCCTTGAAAACTATCCAAAGGTTGTACCATGGGGAACAAAATTTCAATTTTGCTATTGATGGGCCCTCAAACTTAGTGTAAAGTGCAAGTGAACCATGTTAAGGGATTGCAACATATTTTCGGGCTTGGGTTCCCACCATAGCCATGTAAAGTTTTTAGAAGCCAATGGCATAATGATCGCCATGGCCCCTAATTTTACATTAGACCCACCTCTTATTACTGGGCCTAACACAATATCTAAGTGGATTACGCAACATTAATGACTTGTTGCCATCTAGGAAGCCATGTATATTTCTCATCCAATCAATTTTCTTTGGTCCCTCAAGCCTTCGAGATCAAGTGTAAAATGAACTTGCACTGTCTCTAGCTTCTCAATCAATCACATAATATGTATATTACAAGTCAAATGGCCCTCAAGCTCTAGTGCAAAGCAACCCTAAGGGCGGCTTTATATTAGGGGCCATTTGGCGGCCGGGCCATTTGGAGTAGAGGCAACTTGGACTTGAAGTGGTCCTTACTTTACTCTAACTTTAGTTCTACTTTACAAAGTGGCCCATTGAGTGGCCCTTGCAATATAAAGTCCATAGGACCACTTGTAGGGTCCAAATTGGAAATTCCGCTTTAAAGTGGGCCTTCCAAATGGCCCTAGGGACTTTATATTGTAAGGGCCACTCAACGGGCCACTTTGTCTTAAATGAATTATGCCCTTTCTTGAACTAAAGTCATAAAGTCATAAAGTCATAAATGACTATATGACGGAAGTTGGGTGAAGTGGCCCGTAGATGCGAAGTGGCTCTCCATAAACCCTCGACCCATTTTTTTGCCGGCGGGCCACTTTTTTCCCTCCAAAACGCCGCCATGTCACCCGCCACACAAGCTTTAGGAGAAGTGGGCCGACTCTCAATATAAAGCCCTTGGGGCCATATTAGGGGCCATTTGGGCAATCTAAGCACTCTCATTGGTTGATGCCTAGGGTTTGGAAATGGCCCCTAGAAATGGCCCCTAATATAAAGCGGCCCTAAGTTCACAAAACGTTAATAATTTCTACATTGAAAACTCTCCCATTTACATTGGTAGGTTAGGACAAAAAAGAAAGGACCTTCAGCTACCATTGGGGGGATGGTCTCCATGTATCTACCCGCTGTGCAGTTCGGTTGGTTCATGCAAATTATTTGTCATGGCAATTAGGAAGGGTGACAGTGGGCTAGGGCTAGACGCTCATCTCGTTGTATTGGATCCCAACACCTTTACCCAAGATGAAAACGCAATCATTTCTACTATAGCATGTAAATTTATTTCTATTCCAACAATTTAATTTTGAAATTAGCATTCACAAGCCTTAAATTACATTGATCATTCTAATTAGTGTGTGTTGTTAATCGGAGTTACGCAATGCAATAACGTCTTACTTAGGAGTTCAATTTATACTTTAAAAAAAACTCAATAGGTTGTTCAGACATTACAAAACATAAATAGCTTTGCTTGATAAAATATCACATTCTCATCAAATAATTATAGCACTACGTAACTCCGAATAGTAACATGCACTAAAATGGGGACAATGAGTAAAGTCTAGAAGGAACCGCTTGAGATGAATTAACCACAAGCCTATGGGGGCCATGGCTTTACAAGACCCCTTCACCTTGGTAATAGGGGTCAGGGGCCCTTGGCCGTGACGGTGGAGCAATGTCTAGGGAGAACCGGTATTTAGTGTAATGGCGGGTAGTTGGTTTTGTGAAAAGTCCGGTTGAATTGGGAAAGTGGAGGATGTGAAACCGGTGCTTTAAAAAATAAAAAATAAAAAGGAATTCAACTGGCAACCATTTTGAGGAGGAGGATTTTTACCCGGATGAATTGAGAAATAGGCGGATTTCATCCAGTTTGATTCATTTAGGGCCGGATATCATCTAGTTCTAGGGTTTAGGTTATGTGTTCGTTGTAGGCTTATAGCGATTTGGTGAATGGTAGACAGACAAAGCTTTTCCTTCATTATTGCATTTCATTGTTGATGGCTAGCGTATGAATGTATTATGCGTGTGTCTATGGAAGTTCTTCGTGGTGATCTTGATAATGTACTAATGGAAGCCATAGCTTTATGGAGGAACTCTCCAAAGTTTAGATAGTTGTTTTCACATTCACAAAGATACCTTTCAGGGCGTTTACCTCTTGAAGGTGAAGATGATACTGTTGATTTTGACTCTAACATTTGATGGATTTCATTTTCGTATATAGTATGGTATGTTAGGTTACTCTTTTATCATGCTATGGTCTCAAATCTAATACGAGGTTTTAAGACCTAGGTATGATAGAAGAGTAAATCCATAACCATCAACCGGTTGATGGGTTATTTTAAGTTCAACTCCTACTATGAATAAATTGTTGATCACTGTTGTTGTTCCTTGTATGTAATGAATTGTTGATCATTGTTGTTGGATGTTGATATCATTACACAATATTGTTGTATGTTGACACGTTCTTTGGACGTTGTTGTTGAATAGTGTATGTTGCTTGTAGATATAATTTTGCTACATTGGAAATTGGCTTACTTATCAATGCCCAAGTTTTTAACCGGTTGTCATTACAATGAAGAGAAAATTAACCAACACTTTAAAAGAAAAAGAAAAAAAGAAGAAGATATTGGCCAGTCCAAATTAATGACAACAAGTTTGCAACTGGTCAAATCCTGGAAAAAAACCCGGTAGAAGTTGTGAAGGGGCGGATTTTAGCTGGTTGAGCGCAAAAATCTCCCAAACCTTGGTCCATCAGCAATACTGGAAAAACAATGAGCCGCTACACCCATGATAGCAACCTGGTTCACTCTATTTGAGGGCGCGGAATTAGGGGGCTCCACTCCACACATCGAGGGCGGTAAGTTAGCTAATATGTCCGTTCACACCTGCCATTTGTTCATCGAACTCCACTAACTTAGATTCCCGTCCCGTAACCCCCCCCCCCCCCCCCGGTTTGTCAGTTCGAAAAGGATGAGGATCATCCATACCCTAGTATATGTTCCCCCCCTCCCTCTGTTCGATGTGGATGAATGACGTCCATAGATGTCCCCGGTTATCCAGCCAATTCAAATATGGGAACCAGGGGTTGCTATCTGTACACAGTTACTTCATCTACGATTTACATCCCTTTTTCTTGAAGTTGGATGATATTCATCTACATGTGTTTTGATTCTCCTCCACATACCCATGGATTATATTCACATTGGTCAAGTATATGGACCTTATGTGCTTGCTTTTGTTAATTGAAGAACTATATTTGAGTGCTATACGGCAAGCATGCTCGTTGGTCGAAACGAACACTATAGAGACACGGTATTATGATAAGAGTAGCATATTTGCTCAAAAAGTATATAGACATCATTCTAGGTCCGATTCCAAACATAATTCAAAAGGCATGCACAATCGTTCAAAGAATAGAAGAATCTACGATTTGGACTCGTATGAGTTTTGCATGTTTGATCCGAATTTGAAACTTGAAATGAGAGTTGTCATGATTTTCAATTGCTAGTTGGATGAAAGAATTCTCAATCCAATCGAATGGTTGATGATCGTTTATAGAGTTGGAATTGTCTGCAAGAAGATCACATTAGAAGAAGAAGAAAAACGTGCCTAATTCGGTCACTTAGGTGCGGATTTAAGTATGAATAGGTGCTTGTTTTAAAGAGATAAGATGATGTCTCAAATTTTGTTAACATGTCCTAGGCTTAATAGTTGGAGCACAATTGGACAAACCTGCATGGTCGTTTTATGATTCCAACACTTTTGACTTTGGGAAATCATAGCAACTACATGGGGCATGATAAAAATCCATGGATTGTTGCTAAAAGCTCGTATCAATAAAACTCCCAACTTTAAAATCCAAGGTGAGAATCACAATAAATAGCACAAATTAACCATTCAAGAGATGTTTACCTTATCGTGGGGCATGTTTGCACAAGTGTCATCAGGTCATGGCTCTTAAGAATCCTTGAATTCTTGTTTGGTCAAGAGTGTCACGGGCCCTTGATTTTAGGTTTACATGAGGGTGGATTTGGATCACAATCCATAACAGTTTTAGTGGATGAAAAATCTACACAAAATCCCACGTGGCAAGTATGGATGATGTTGGCCATGATAGTAGGATATTTTTTTGGGATGGCCTGACAAGGTAGGCCTGACAAGGTTTTTGGCATAAATTTGGGTTTACACTAAGGGCTAGTGCCCTCCAAAATACTTTGGACTATAGCCCATGGACTTCTCCATGGCCTCATCCTAAAAAGCAGTGTATCAAGGTCATTTAAAGAGCCATGGCATGATGCCTTTGGTGTAAAGAGGGCCTTGGGGGTTGTTTACATCATGGACCATGAAGTCGTCCCTTGCTCCCTCTAAAATATGTGATTGGCCATTGAACTTGTCCTGGGACCACTTCAATTTACATAAAGAGAAAGAGTAACTGTGGAGCTTGGGGTCTCAAAAAAGGCCTATTTTCAAGCCTACGTTATCCATTGTCATGGTCCAATGGTTTTTGTGGTGAGAAAGGCAAAAAAAGGTGCTCTCATTGCAAATGTCAGAAGACGGTGGCAGAAAGATGCCGTTTTGATTAATTTGTGATATTAATGTTTGTGTGTGTTTATATATGGGCCAAATGTTTTTGTAGTTATGAGGAAAGAATGGAAGAAGGGGAGAAGGTCAAACATAGGAGAAGAAGAAAAACATCCCCAAAATACCTTTTTATGCTATTTTTGAACATATATTAAAAAAACACATTCACTTTTTGGTGCATGGTCACTTCTCTCGGCCCACGTTCCATTTACACCTAGTGCAGGGCCCATAAAGTTTTAAAATGCATTTTTCATAAATCAGACCATGGAAGTGTGACCATGGAAAAAAGGACCCTCGGACATGCATGGGGCAACTTCATGGTCCATGATGTAAACAACCCTTAGTTGTATTTGAATTTTATGGCGATGCAAACTCTTTATGTCCAATTGCAAACAAATCAAAAAGAAGAAGAAGACGATAACATGTTATTATTCCAATTACAGAAGAAGAAGAAGAAAAACTCTGGTATCCGAAAAAGGCTGGGGTGAATAGAGTGTCTGTTCGTAAAACATTCTTGACCATGCCCTAAGGACAATGGCGTTGGATGTGAAACTACCCCACCCCTTGCAGGGAGTAAACACTATATTAATCACACAAGATTAAAGTCATGGAACGCCTTCCAATGGTCATTTCCAATAAGGGGAGGACTCACAACCCAGTTGGCACCCACCTGTCATCCATCCCCATTTAGCGAACATCATCCAACCTCTCCACCATGTGCGTCACACCGAGAGGATGAAAACCATCCACTCATCCATCCACCCACTATTTCAAATACCAGGAGCGAAACCGGGACTGTGCGGAATGCACTCCGATTACTGCGCGGTCCTCGATTCCTGTCGTCTTCCTCACCTAGTTCCCCGCGTGGCAGGCTTTTGGTTTTCTCTCCCCTTGTCGCAGCAAACATCGCTGAACTCGCGCGCCCTTTTACCGCACTTAGGAATGGAATGGCTGCTTGATTAGGCCCTTCATTAGATGCTCTTCTGGAGGGAGAGCCCCGTTTTTGCACTTTTTTTACCGCCGAAATCGAGCCTCGGAGCTGATTTAGGAGCTAACCTTTAGTGATTGATATTGATCCGTTGTCTGTACCAATCTATTTATTTACTCGCCAACGGCTCTTGAATAGGCTTGACCTCCCTCGGGGTCTGGTCTTGTCAGCTAGGTTCTCTTGGAACAGTCTGAAGCCACTCGATCCGGCTTTGGTCTCGCCGTGGCGGTGTGGGCCAGGAGAGAGAGAGAGAGAGAGAGAGAGTCTGTCTGTGACAGGGTGTCGTTGTTTCTCGACGTGGTGATTTATTTAGCTAGGGGTTTCCGGTGTTGTTTGGCGTCGTTGTGGTGTGTAGGAGAGGTTGTGAGAGAATAAACTTTGCTTTCTGTCGTCCCTGTGGTTTTTGAGGTTTCTTGTTCGGTGTCCTTTTATTGTTTGGACGGGGTTATATCATTTGCGGTTTCGTGTGGAGCCCTGAGATATAGGCTGTGGAGCTTAGGAGGTATTTTATGTGGCTTCTCTCTTGAGCCCCCCTGTCTGTGTAGGCGGCTTCATTTGATGTTAACGATGGTCAACGGCACCGTCGTGGTGGTAGAGAGTTTGGCAATTTGAGTGAGCAAATTGAGTAGAGAATTTGAGTGAGAACTTAGAAGTTGAGGAGCAGGATGAGGGAGGAGGAAGGTGCGATGCGGTACATGAGTCCTTTGGTGAAGCAAGACTTGGCGAAGCTTGAGAAGGATGGCGAGAGTCGGCGAGTGGCCTTTAATGCGCTCAAACAGTTCGTGGAGACTTTGGAGCCGAGCTCTGTCCCTCGATTCTTGGCTCAGGTTCACCTTACATTCATTTCCTGGCCTTCCATTTCCTAAAGCACTCCTCGTCTTCTTCTGAACTCCTCGTATTGTGGTTTTGTAAGATTGTGGTAATACGAATGCAGATATATGCACAGTATTTCTGTACTACGTCTCTGTATACGGACTAGCCTGAAATCTATCGTCACTACTGTTATTAGCTTCACATTGCCAGCATGCTTTGTTGTCGGGAAAGTCAGTTGTATTGGAACCTCTCAGCTAGAACTTGCTTATAAGCTTCATTGAGCAGCACCAATGACTATAACATGTGCCCCTAATTATTTCCAGAAGTAGGCCGACTCTTACAGATCATAGCGGGTATTTGCACAATATTGCTGTACTACATTTTCTAAAGCACTCCTCCGTCGTCTCCTGAACTTCACGTGTTGTGATTTGATTAGAGGAATCGTGATACGAATACGAACATGTGCACAGCAATGCTGTACTTTTTCTATACGGAAAAACCCTGAACTCTATCATCAGCACCGGAATTAGCTCCACATTGCCAGCATGCTTTGTTATTGGAAAAGTTACTTGTATTTGAACCTCGTAGCCGGAACTTGCTTATACCTTTCATTGAGCAGCAACAATGCGGCTATAACATATGTCTCTCTAGATTATTCCAGAAATTGGCCCACTTCTTAGAGAGAATAGAGACAGTACCTCCACTCTCGATGTGAAATGAGGTTTAACTTTGCAGTGTAGGAATTTTAATTGATCTCTGAAGCATATTTTGCGTTTCTGCCACAGGTGTCGGAGTCTAAGGATACAGGAGGCAACCGTTCGTATGCTATATCTCTCTACGAAGAAGTTGCACGAGTGCATGGGAAGCTCATTAGACCTCAAATTGGTAGGGTAATGGCGACAGTGACGCGCTCGTTGTCCGCGAGCGGGAGTTCACCGCAGCTGCACCAAGCTTGTGCTAAGGTTGTGGCCGCTGTGGTTAGGTACTCTATCGACCTGGAAACCCCAGCAGCTGAGGCTGAGGAGATTCTTCGAGAGGTCTCGCAACCTCTGGTGGAACTTTTAGCAGGTAGCTCTAAAAAACCGTCTCGCGAGTTGTAAGCTGTTTACATTGTTGGCTGTTGTTCTCAGGTCCCTTGATTCTGTATTGCCAAGGGCCTCCGATTATGTACAGTTTTTGATCTTGTGTTATAAATGGAGCAGTTTGTGTGATCTTGAGTTGTGTAAGTTGTAGGGAAGCTGGAGCCTGTGGCAGCGGGAGCAGCAACATGTATGCAAGCATTGGTAGAATCTGAAAAGTGGAAGCATGCTTCGGTGGACTTGGTCAGCGAAGTTTGCCATCGGACCACCACAGCCATGGGCGATAAACCGACCCGGACAGTCGCGCACATGCAGCTCGCGCGATCAGTGGCTACTATCAATCCTGGGACTCTGAATGCCTATGGAGCCTGTCTGCTGCACGCTGGGGAAGAGGTTTTGAAAGACAGTGCTAACTCTTGGCAGCACCGTAAATGTGCAGCGAAGATGGTGCAGGCCGTGATGGCTGTCGTGGATAGAGAAACGCTTTCTCTTGAGCTCAACTCCATTACGCAGGTCAGTGACTGACTTGGGACCCTTCGAGTGAATGGAGCAGTTAGTGAGTTGATTGCAAAATTCATGGTTCATTTGGTTCAGCCTGAACTGCCCATAAGGTCGTACCAATGTTGGACCGGTATACAGGTGAACGCATGGTATCAAAGAACCTACCCAACTGGTATCAAACTGTAATACTAGTCGGATATTGATACTTCGTCGGTGTCGTAAGATGAGAACCTTTATATACCCAAGTCAGGTATTCAAAATGTAATATAATCTCAATTACTAAAATTTTGATAGTGAATGGTATCAAAATCTAAAATATTCTCAAATACCCGCACCTTACTTGTAAAATACCTGCACTGTATAGGGTGCGGGTATATGAAAATCTGTACCTGAGTACTACAACACGGGTTTGTACCGAGTGCATCGAGATCTTATATATTTTCATGACATGAGGATTCCTCCCCTTCAAAGACTTCCCAAAGGGGAGGGATCATTCCAAGCATCCTTGTAAGTTCTTATGAATTCTTACGAATTCTCGTAAGAACTCTCAAACGATAATTTGTTCATGTGGACAGGTTTTGGAAAGCTGTCGGCATGATAGGATGCCTCATGTTCGCACTGCTGTTTGTGAAGCGCTGCAAACAGCCAAGACGCTGGCATCAGGCTGTATGATTATGGAATCGGAGGATGGGGATCACATTGCAGCAGGTGCTAAGGCATCTGAGTTGTTGAAAATGACACCTCAGCGAAGAACTTGGAGTTCCAACAAATACAGCCCGAGCTCACAAGAGTCTTATCATATGTCTTTCACCCCTCCCAATTCAACAGGTGATTCGGACACCTCTGTACATGACTCATCCACCCTTTCTGGAATGGGTTCTACAGCCAGAATGAAGCGCTCTCCACTCTTTCCTTCATCTGTGGCTGCTTCAGAAGTGCTAAGCAGACATGGCTCACTTCCACACAGTTGTAAGTATCTACTCCTCACGTGGTACACTTTACTGCCAACAAAGTGGTTTGTGGTTGCCCCATCAGTTTCATTGGATTCTCAGAATGTGACATTTGGGTTTTGCAGATACTTTGAAGGAGAATCCATCCACACATGTACAAGGTGGTAACATGGGAGTTGCCAATGGTGGCGCCTCAATGTTTCCAGAAGATGTTACTTGGACTGGAAAGCATGAAAAATCCAATTTCTTATCTCAAGCTTCACAAATATCTTCATCTCCTTTTCATCATGACAACCTGGGTGGTGAAAAGAAAACGTTCCAGCAGGCCAAAGAATCACCAAGCGGGGAGGAGTTCACTCCCACAGTGACCAGTCAGGACCATCCAAAGGGGAAAACTGAGTCACGTTTCAGTCCCTTTGAAGCTCAGATCACACGTTCGTTTGGGGAAGCAGTAGGGGATCTGATGGCAGAGGATGAAGATATCTTGTCTGGAGGCTCAGCGGAGCTTGAAGGACGTGTTTGTGGCAAGAATGGCATGAGCTCTCACGGAACCTCAAGGCTAGCAAGTTGGCAGTTGAGGACAGATACTCCAGAGTCCATGGTGCACAGTGAATGTGTGCAGAGCAACTCTCTTTCACAGAAGAGCATTGGAAGCACTTATTCTGATGGAAATGATATCAATTTGCTTGGCAACAAGGGAGGCAATGGAAGCAGTATGAGCAATTTGAATGGATCTGGGTGTGATGAGGTGGGAAACAGGAATTCCTCTCAAATCTGCTCCCTACAAGGGGCTGCTGGGAACACATATGTTGGGGACCAAAATGCAGGCATCTCACATGCACAGTACATGAAGCTTGCAAATATATCCAACACTCCAGAAGATGGTTTCAGTGCTTTGGTACAATACCCAATGACTAAACCCTTGCATGCTGTTCGTGTTGTCTGTTCTCTCTGGCTTGTATTTATTGCTTCCCAAAATGGTTGAACTAACTTTCAATGAAGAAATACATGGCAGACTACTCCATGGCACAATCTACCATTATTATTTATTCCTGACATTCAAGATTCTGAATTGCAGAAGCCAAGGGTGCTGATTACTACAGCAGACTTTCTGCCTTACACTACTCCTCGACGACTTGTGTTGTCGCTTCAGTCAGATTCTGATACTAAAAGCACGGATGTTGAGAAGGAAGATTCGGTAAGGTTAGGAGTAGAGGAGCTGGGTGAGGGTGCTGCATGTAATGGGGATGCAGACATGGATGTTGAAAGCTCCAGTGATGGAGGGTGGAGTGTAAGAGATAATCCAATTGCCTCTGACGAGTCCTTCCGCACTGAGGATAGCAGTGAGGAGGAGTTTGATGAACAGCAAACAGAGGTCCATGAAGCCCTTGCTCTCTCTCGGAAAATTACTTCGGTCACTGCTGTGAGCCCTCGAAGAAATTGGTCTCCCCCGGAATCTCATCAGGACTCGTACTACTCAGCCAGTGGACTAGATCATTTAAATACCCCGAATAGTAGTCAACGGCGGGGCAACAGGGGAGATGATATTGGTAGTCACCGCCTGACACCAAATTCATCCAGGAACTGTATGGAAAGTCCAGATGGCAACTTGGGTTGTTTGTCATGTACAGAGTCTCAAAGGAAGAAATCTGTCCTGAAGGCGCAGGAATGGGACTTGGGGATGAACATTAACAGGGCCTCTGCTGAGCATACAACAGGGGCTAGGAGGAGCATGCTCTTTGATCAAGTACCACAAGAAGTACGCAAGCACTGCTGCCAAGGGAGTGATTCCTCTGTCTTGGGGTCTATTGGTGAAGTTAGTAGAGAAAGCCAGAGTTCCTCTGAAGTCATTAGCGGAAGTGTGTCCAGCAGTTGGTGGAACCGCCCTTTTGGCCAGTCGGTGAAGCTTGGTTGCCGGAAGATGACGGGACTTGCTGAGGCTGTGCTGGGTGGTTCTCTTTGTGTTGTGGTTGCTGTTCCCATGGCCATGGTTCTTGCAAAGGTCTTCAACGGAGAACCTGACTGCTTCCTGGTACCCACTTGATTATGTGTGTCTGCTGTAGAATACCTCTTTTTGTAGATTTGTAGATCTGTAGAAGTAATTGAGGCTCAACCTCTGGTGGCACTTACCAGCTGGGTTGTATTTGTAAATTATGTCCGTGGCATTTAATAGAGCACAGTTTCTATTTAGTCTTGTTTGAAAGACTACTACATTACAGTGTCCCACTACTGTACACTGGTGTCATCCAGGCATTCCTGGGGTCTTTTCCTTGCTTTCTACCATAGTTAGCTGTTGGTCTAGGAGTGACCGGCCATTTTGTTCACATTGCTAGAGAAAATTGTCCAAAATATATCTCTTTATTTACCTCCCATCTCCTGGGGTTGCTCTTTGAGAACACAACATCTTGTGCATGTAAAAGGTTTGCTACTACCTTCGACCAAGAATCTCAGGAAACCTGTATTTGTTGAACAAACGTACAAAGGTCAATGTCCCTCTAAACTTAGGTACCGTGGGAAGCTGTTAGCAATGCCATTAAAGTACCTTTCTAATCATCATATGTTGCTAGGATGTAAACAATAAGTATTTGCGGAGGAAGGTAGGAAGTTGAATTCTTCAGAGTTCTCTTCAGTCTTCAATCTATGCTCCAGTTGGTTTGGTATAAGTTCCTTATTATTATACTCCAGTAGATATAATAAGGATCAATTGACGCCGGTAGGATACAAGTGTTTGATGAGGATAATTTTGTTTGATGGGGACAATCATGTGATTTGGGTCTGTATACCACGCAAAACCTTACGCTGAGTTACCTTAGGCTCATTACCTGAATGGTATTGACCCAATTAATGATTTGGATAAACAAATATATTATCTCATATAGTGATACTGAGTACCACTACACTGTTTATGGTATTTAGTGTCAATCCCACTGAGAAAAAGTGTGAAAATATGAAACACTATTTTGAGGCATATGCTTGGTAACATTGATCATCAACAACTTCACCATAAGTGCCACCTCATGACACTTGATGTTCAAGTGCATTTACTAATATCTTGGTATGAGTATGTTCAATTGTGTTTTCAGGTGTATGTCTATGTTACACAATGATCTACAAGTTAACTAAAGTAGATAATTTTTCACATAAATAAGTTACTCATGTTGATGAATGGAATCATATTGGCAATTAGCAAGCGTGACACTTTGAGACCTCTAGGGATCTAGTTTAGGCCCTTCGCAAATAGTGTGTGTGGCACTTAATACCGCAAACAGTGTACTTGATTGGTCTTATGATTTTGATACCGATGGGATAAAAGCTTTCATATCATTATTGATGTTGTGTATTGATACATTGTATGCAAATGTTTACTGTTGAAAAATCGGTGCACCTTTTGACAATCACAAATGAGTGGTGAATCATGCTATACTACATCACTCCTTAGATGGTGGGTGGTCAGCCAACAAGAAGTTAGCATCTTCTTTTCTTTTCTTCTTGAATCAAACAATGCTTTCCATTGAAACCATCTTACTTGGGGGACAAACAAAAGGAACCACATCTTTTGCAAACTTTTTGAGAAGGGACCCAAATTTTGTTTTGGAAGAGCTTTGAAGAAAAAGACAATCTACCCTCTCATTTACACCATAAGAAATAGTCGATTATTGCTCAAAATTATACACCGCGAGATAAAGCTTCGATGAGATGAATACATATTCAATATAGTATTCATATCACAAGACAATATGAGTTCGATGAATCATCTCTTTGAATATAGGACCATAGTGCTAGGCACAATATTTGGTAAACTCTATGGCTTTATCTTAGGAAAAATTTATTAAATCGCTTGGAGGAATTGAAAGGGTCAAAGCAAGAGGACAAGTAGGTTTCAAGGAAGGTCGATCTACATTGGACCACAACCTTACATTATGTACTTTGAATGAACATCAAGTATTTGTAGGTTGATGTCTCTATTCTCGTTTTGTTGATTTTAAACAAACTTTCAACATTGTTCCACGTGACAAGCTTTGGGAACACCTCCAACGATTAAGTGTACCACTTCATTCACAACGAGTTGTAAAGGCCATGTATACCACAGTCTATCCAACAACATGAATAAATGGTGACACACGTGATGTAGTAATGTCTGACATTGGTGTACAACAAGGATGTCACCTTTCCCCCATACTATTTGACTTGTACATTGATGCACTTGAAGCATATTGGGGTGAGATCGATCGAGATTCTATGTGTTCATTTAACACAATGCATGGTTGTCGTTCTTCTTTATGTTGACGATGTAGGTCTGCTCGTGGTTTTAGTTTTCATTAGAAATACCATCTCGTACCAATTCTTAATTCAAATGTGATATGTATTAATTTGAATGCCCTTGTTTTACCTCCACACTACTTTTAACTTGGCTCATACACGTCTTACAATTAACCCGTGGTACAAAGATGGTTGGGTATATGGATGGCTGGACGGGTAAATATGTAGGTCACTATGAAGGTCACAACATATTCAAAGAGAGTTTGATTCAAGTAACATGTAAAATGATGTCGATACATTGAATATCTATCTATCTATATGTATCATTAACTAAATTAAATTAAATACAAAAATTAAGAAGGAAATAAATCGATGGGCCCATCCCCCGCCCTATCTATGTCGAGTATTTGTTTATTATCAAATCTAGATTCACTACTTTACTCATTTGGATGCAACATGGGATCTTAGTGAGGCCAACCAACACGTGTTGGCAAATATCATGAAAAATAACATGAGGGTTCAATGCAACTAATATGTATTGGTTGGTAAGTGTCACCTATTCACTAGTAACATGCTTTATGCAAGCATAGGCCCATAAATAAATAATATTAATTAAATAAGAAAATAAGAAAAATATATTTTTCCCAACATGCATTGCATAATTACTTTTCTAAACTAGGTCGCTGTCTAAAAGCATGTGACATGCCCACTACCTAGTAAAAAACTTGGTGTGCGACCCATTAGCATGCGCACTAGCTACTCCCCAAGTTGATGGTAACCATCATTTGTTTCACTAACCTAACATGGCATGGAGAATTGGGGAGATGCAATATTTGGGAAAGAAATTGCTAGAGTGCAACTGAACATGTACCCCTTCATTCATCCAAGGCTAACACTAACTTCCTTGAACAATTTGAATCTAGGATTTGAATATCGATTTTATTCCAAATATAACTAGAAAAAAAAACATAGACCAAATTAGACTCCAATGTTTATTCCAAAGATATCAATTGTTATTTTTTCCTTCTAAATCATCGTTCCCGTGATATTCAAATTTTTTATAGAATAATATAATTTCCATTGAAGTTGCCTAGGTAGTGGGGATAGGGGCACCCTAAGTACTAAGAATAATAGAGTAATTTTTGTACTCTATTATACATAGGGGATTTATATAAAGAAAAGGTGATAGCTCTTAAGGAAAACCCTTGGGGTGGGTTTTGAACTTGACCCTTAAGTTATAGTTGCTTGGTACCCAGGTTTTCTCAAGGGAAGGATGAAGACCCAAGCCCTTCTAGAAGCTTGGGAGCTTCCGATAGGGCAGGGCTTCTAACCCTAATTTTCTTCGTCTCGCATCTCTGTCCGGCGACGGCTCGTCATTCTCTCCCCCCACCGCATAATCGCAGATCAACACCACGTCTAACTGCGGAGCTGACCACCAATTTTTGTAGGTTGTGCGTGAGGCCGAGCAGCCAAGATGAATCTCAATAATATTCGCAATGTCAAGATGCCAAACACTGGCCCGGCCCAGTCGCTGGCGAAGCTTGCACTGCTCGGTGGACTGGGGTTGTATGGAGCTATGAACAGCTTGTATAACGTGGAGGGAGGGCATCGGGCCATTGTGTTCAATCGGATTGTCGGTGTTAAGGACAAGGTGATATTTCATTGAAATCTTTATATGAGCACAAGGTTCAATGCCTTCCTTCAATGGCAGGTCTTTAGGTCTTAGGGTTTTATTTGGAGATTTTGTGAGAGGTGAGGGAACGAGAGGATTAATGTTTCATCATGGGAATGTTCCATCATAGGGATGTGTTATCGTGTAGAAAAAGGTGATAATTAGTTGATGTATATATAGTTGATGTTCCACATTTGAATAAGTTGATGTAGTCGGTTGGGACACGTGAAAAAGATTATGTGGAAAAGATTACGTAGCAGGAAAATATCAACTCTCATGGGGAGGGTTTAGCTCCGGGTCTATTTGCCAAGGTTTCTTTCGGAATCGGTTCCCGCATTTCCAAATCTCTATTGCAAGAACATGGGGAGAAAAAATCGTTTTTGGAGTGTAATCGGGGAGAGGAGGGTTGATGTTTTATCATGTAGAATAAGTCGATGTAGTTGGTTGGGACATTGTTCATACAGCATTTAAACATCCACCCCGCGGGGGGGAGGGTTTAGCTCTGAGTCTATTTGTTCAGGTTTCTCCTGGAAAAAGTTCCCGCATTTCTAAACCCTTACTGCCATAATATTGTGGAGAAAAGATCGTTGTAGGAGTATAAAGAGGAGTAGCGTGACTTGGAAAGAGTGGATTATTAATGGTTCTATTATTCATTGGTGCTGCAGGTGTATCCAGAGGGAACACACTTCATGATCCCGTGGTTTGACAGGCCTGTTATCTACGACGTCCGAGCGAGACCTAACATTGTTGAAAGTACTTCAGGAAGTAGGGATCTTCAGATGGTATGTTCATATGATCACTGGAATTTTAGTTCACCAATTCGCATGGCATACATTTCGGAAGAATTTTCTTGTAGAGTTAATATTTATAAGGTTCATGAAAGTTGTCAACCGTTTGTTTTGATTGCCACGATATTTCCAGCTATGGTAACGTGTCTAGCACTCGGGAATCATATTATAGTGCACTTCTTATGTCTACAGGTTAAAATCACATTGCGAGTGCTGACACGACCTATGGCAGATCAACTTCCTACAATTTACCGAACTCTAGGTCAGGACTATGCTGAGCGAGTATTGCCTTCCATTGTTCAAGAAACCCTGAAAGCTGTTGTTGCACAGTACAATGCCAGCCAGCTTATCACACAACGTGAGGTAGGTCATTGCAATCCGCACATGTTATATTGAGAAGCTGTTTTAGTTTCCAGGGATCCAAATAAATTCCTGCAGATCGAGGTAAGGTTTCTACTCATGGTTTTGAGTTAGGCTTGATGTGTTCAGGAATCTATTCATCTGGTACATGGTTTCCATTATCACATCATTTACTTTATCTTTCGCTTAGTTTCTCTGTTCCACTGGACTTAATGCTGGTTTGTTGTGGGCTGGGATTGACAGGTGGTGAGTAGGGAGATCCGGAGAATTTTGCAAGAGCGGGCTATGAGCTTTAACATTGCTTTGGATGATGTTTCCATCACCAATCTTACTTTTGGGCGGGAGTTTACTGCTGCTATTGAAGCCAAACAAGTTGCTGCACAAGATGCCGAGCGAGCCAAGTTTGTGGTGGAGAAGGCAGAGCAGGACAAGCGCAGTGCCATCATTCGTGCTCAGGTGTTGTGTCCATCCTTTCTTTTGTTGCTTATCCCCTTCACTGGGGGTTTGTTGACAGAGTTGGACTAGTTTTAGAGGGCCTCCTTATTATAAAGTTGGAAGTGATTCATCATGTAAAGTTGTGAGATTTTTTTGTACTAGCTAGGTCAGGAACCGTGTGTAAATATGAGACCGACTGCAGTGTGATTCAATCCCACACATCAGCCCTTGTAAACAGATTGACCAAAACAACATACAAATTCACATGTAACACAACAACTCCTAGGAACCTTACACATGTTGGTTTCTATAGATTGTGTACTTTTGGTGTCAATTTCTGTGTAGATAACAAGGATTCCGATATCTAATTGTGAGATTGAGCTGATATTCTATTATGTAATGTTGCACATTGCAGGGAGAAGCCAAGAGTGCCCAATTGATTGGTGAGGCCATTTCCAATAACCCAGCTTTCATCACTCTTCGGAAAATTGAAGCCAGCAGAGAGATTGCAAACACAATCTCAACCTCTCAGAATCGTGTGTTTTTGAGTGCCGACTCGCTGCTTCTGAACTTGCAAGACATGGGTGTGGAGGAAATTGGCCTCAGCTCAGCTCTCAAAAACAGGAAGTAATTTTTTAGTAGATGTTTTCTCCCCCATTGAGCTTACTTGCATGTAGTGTTTCGGCTCCAGTCTCCTGGTGGGTGTTGCAAATTCCTCAAGAGAGATTTTATTACCCACAGTGTAGAAAGTTTGTGAGGTTCTATTTCTTGTAGTCAACCATACTGTGTGTGGGTGGATTAGAATTTGCAGATCAGGGACTGAGGGCTTGAGGAATCAGTTTTGATGAGGTACACTTCTACTGGAACAAACCCCTGTTACTGCAAAGAGTTGGCCATAGAATGGGGATCTAATCCTGAAATAAAGAGTGCACTGTACAGACATTGAGATACTTAGTAAAGTTTCAGTTCCTACTGCCAAGTGGACCCACCAAAGTATCGCTCCAACCATCCCAATCACTGTACTTCTGGTTTTTTTTCCAAATCTGTGGCAATTTGGTAGCAGTTTCTTGTTCAAGAGCTTTCATATGTCGTTGTGTCAATTAAAATATGCATGAGTGCATCTCTTTGTACTTGAATGTCCCAATTTTCCTGCTTGGTGGTGATAGCGTTGATTTTTAGCTAGGTAGGGAGATCTCACATTAAGTTTATTTGGCTGTTAGTTGTGTTTCCTTGTGGAGAGTACTGAGTACCTGATTTGTGCGCTGAAATTGGCTCAGCAATTTTAAAAATTTCTTGTCCCAGTGTACGTGTATAAAGTTGCTATTTTATGTCCCACCTAAGTTTACAAATATGTAACACATTTGCTCCTATCAGATTTCAAGATCCTGGGGCAGGACCTTGATTACAAATTGAGAAGTGAAAAGTTATGGAATTTAACCAAATCATACCTTGGTGTATTGATATACTGCACTACTTAATCCACTACTGCACTGTTTGAGCTTCATTCCTTCATATGATGTATTGTTTCTGAAATTGAAAGTCACACATTGTGCTACCGGTAGTCCTATTTAGTGTGATATTGTTTGGAAGCAGGTCATAGAGTTCTAATCCTCATAGAACAACTCACGTTTACTGACACAGCTGCAGAATGAAGAATGAATTGTAATGATACTCACAATACTCCCATGGAAATCAAAGTCAATGAATCCCCAGTTTTGTGATTGCAATAACCAAGTTGGAGAAATGGTTGACTGATGACAGATCCGGCATTTATTAAGAAGGAGCTATGGAAGACCGTTGTAATTGCACCACATATTCAAGTGTGGCATTCCCTGGAATTTGAGCACCTGAGTTTAATATTGCACCCGACTCCCCATATCCAAGCGCTGGAGGCACAATAACTTTTCTTTGTCCTCCCACTTTCATTGTTCGTAGAACATATTCCAAACCGTCACACATGCCACCTGAGTAGGGTTTAGCGCCAAAGACAAAGGCCACAGAGCGCTTTCCTTTTGCAGTCGTATCAACAAACACTTCACCTGTACTTAAAACTTTCCCCTTTATATCAATCAACACTAAATCACCTCGTTGAGGAGAGGACCCTCCGCCTTGCCGTAATTCTGTGTAGCGAATCCCATTTGGTAGGGTGACTTCAGTTGACCCTTCTACATCCCTGCACAGCACAGATAGAGATAGCATATCAAATATAAGGAGGAATTGGTTGACAACCATTGTCTCTTGTTAAAGAAGAGGTGAGCAGATCCCATTGTGACTGAAAATTTCAAATGTGTCTCATCTCAATTTCCTAGAGATTTTGAACGATCAAGATAGTTATGCCCTTGAAGTGTTCGGTAAGTGCATCTCAATTGGACACTTTTCTCTCTGCACCCACTTCTCGTAGGATATGAAAGACACAATTAGTGCGAGATGATTAGCAAATCCAAATCGTGCCTGTAGCCACTTTCCTCATAATGTTTGGAGATTTTATGAATATATTCATTGAAAATTTTCCGAGTTGTTAAATGTTAATATAGCTCCCCCCCCCCCCAATTTGTTGATATATCATGGTCAATTTCAAAGCATGAAGCCTCTTTGAAATATTTTTGAAATTCAAGAAAAGGTTAGTGTTTTATGTAATACACATGCACAACTTACCTACCAACTAGAGCACCTTAGCATGTCAAGCACCAATTTAGAATGTAACAAGGTCTAATTTAAGCCAAGATACCCTTACATATAACTAATAGAGTGAGGAGGCCATGATCTCGATGTCAACACCTTAGTAGATGTGTTTCATATTTGTATCTTTGTATTCAAGTACACTTGACTAGTTTTTCAACTAAGCTCCATAACTGAGATTGAATTCTGTAACCATGGTTGCTATGACAACTGACAATATGCATTCCCCAATCGGAGATTATTTGTGGAATGAATGCTACACATGTTGATGCATCCCATACTCATCCTCACACTAATAGACCACAAATACATGAAGATTCCCAATTCCTTTGAGAGTGCAATTTCCCTTGAATCATAGACTCGCTATTGTACCTGAGCGGTGGTCGATTATCCCTATCCCGATCCCTAGAGATAACAGATTATGCTCTTACAATGTAGTTGAAAATGAGGACTTTGTGTTAAAGTTTCTCCCCTACAACTCCATCAGAGATAAATTCCCATCTATTTAAGAATGGAGTACGAGGAAGTCTTTCTTCCAATTCAACCATCAATCAAGTTGAATTCACCTTGATCTCTCGGAGGCAGCTGCACTAGATTTAGCCTAGAATTAGCCTTCTTGACACCATTTGGCTTCCCGGACTTTGGATTCGATTTCAATTCAATCGATAAAGTTACGATTGCAAATTGGGGAAAAAGAGAAGATTACCAACATTCTCACACCTGGTCCCTTGCTCCATACGTACATTGATGCGTCCTATTCCCATCCTCACATTGCTAGAACACATATACCGAAAGATTTCGAATCCCTCGACATGCAGACGGGTGCAAATTGGGAGAAAGAGAAGAGACGAGAAGAGAACCTGGTCCCTTGCTCTTCCCGGAACACCTCCGTGCGCGTCTTGATCTGCTCCGAAATGACACCGAATGCGAGGACTCCCACCCACGCCAACCCCGCTCCCAATCCGAACCTCCGCGTCAAGTTCGACGAAACCCAATCCGTCGAGTCCGCCACACGCGATTCCCCCCCTCTCCTTCCCCTTCCCTTCCCCCTCTCGCTTTCCCCCTCCTCATCCCTCTCTGATCCTTCCTCTTCTTCTTTAGGCACCGCGGAAGAAGAAGAAGAAACACCACCAACACCATCTGATTCTCCAGCATCCGATGCTCGACACAATGTCAATGGGACCTGGACCTGGGACCCCCTCCCTCGAGTTTCTTCGAATCTCTCTGCTCCATAGCTGGCCGAGCTACGGCTGGCCGGGAAATTCCATCGGAGGGGAGTGTCAGCAGTGCACCTGTTCGTGTGCGTGAGGGGGTTGGTGGTGGCGGCGGCGGCGGGGCGGTTGGGGTAGCTGGAGATGCAGTGTGCGGGGAAGGTGGTGGCGCAGATCGCCATAGCCAGAGTTTCTTTCGCAATTGTTGTGGGAGGAAGCTCGGACAAGGAAGACTGGAGTCGTCTCCGAACTTCGAAGGAAAGGTTGCTGATGGCCGATGGGGAAGGGCCTTGATGCTCAATCCAAATTGGAGCGTTCCTATTGGCCAACCTCTGACTTTTATGGACCTTAATCTTAATCACGGCCATAGGGGCAATTTATTATTATTATTATTATTATTATTATTATTATTATAAAATTTTAGGCTTTACGAGTGTATATGCATGTTGGTTGCACAAGTTGCAATGAAGAATGCCATCTGGTTTATTTGATTGTTTTGAATCCAAAATCAAAGTAGACGATAGGATATAATTTTTCCCCTAAAAATTGGACTTCAGTCACAAGGAAGGAGTTATTATGGGTCATGTGTTGGCGACAACAGAAGTTGTGTATGTGACATTTGATGTGGAGTTGACACCAACCTGCCAAACTCTGTTGCTTCATTGAATTATTTAAAAGCCAAAGCGAAATCTCCTCATAATGTGTCGTTTATCCAAGAGCATAAGGATATCAAAACTTGTCATAATATTTCATCCATGAAGGTGCGGTATTATCCATCGTTTCAAGTTGATGTCCACGACCTTGTCAGTTATGTTCGATAACCGACTCGAGTAGGTGGATCACGAGCCGTAGAAGTGGCGAGTCATACACTAATTCTACTCTTTGTTTGATGGTCATCTAGTCCAAAACCCCCTAAAATGGTTCAATCTAGCTCAACAACTTATTAAAGAACATTGGAACCTTTTATGATAAATTTGACCAACATCTTTGTAGAATTGGGATTGTTCACACACATTTTTAGCCATCCACATATCCAAAATCAAAATTGTATACTGTAAATGTGCATGCATGCTAGTATGGTAAAGTGGTGGTGACTGCTAGGTTTAAAACCTAGGGGGTACACCCTTTGGTACTTTTCCATCATACATGAAACCAAAGGGTATTTATCTAGGGGATATTACTTGGGGTGGGGGGGATTTCAAGTACCCTATTATTTTATAGTTGTCTAATAATTGGGTTTTTTGGGGTCCCTAGCAGTAATTCTAATTCCTACTATGATCCTAGTGCAATTAAAGGGATGCTATGTTAGTTACAAGTTGTAGAATTGTGCAACAAATGCTATAAGACTTTAGATGTGTCAAGAATATCCTTTTGCTCTTGCTCAGGTATAGATTCCAACTATACATGGCAATTCTTAATGCCAACATCACACTTTACAAGTATAGTCTTTATACATCCTCCAATTGCTATTTATGTACTTCAAAACCTCAAAGTGTATGCAACGTGACAAAAACCCACAAGTAGGGTTCAACACTCTTGCAACAAAAACCAATGTGCAGCAACATTGTTGCAAGCAAAGAGTCTATCCAAGAAGAGTTTTAAACATGGGCAACAATTTAGCCAAGCCACCAAATTGTCAAGTCAAACCATTTGAAATGCGTCAAACCATATGACAATCCTCATCTAACACTCCCAAGTATGAACATTTCACCTATTATGCATTGTTGGGCCCTAAACTCTTAAGTGATAAATCCAAACGAGGAGAAAAAACAGTGGAGTAGTTTGAATTAGATAAATAGATAGATAGATAGAAACTCTGGAACTTTTTTGTAAGGCCAACGTGAGTAGAGTGTCTGTTCGTAGCGTTTAATGGCCCGATGCCCAGTGGGCAAAGAGTCTAAGAGGTTGAATTACATACAATGAACGATGTTGTGGGAAAACCTCAATTCTCAAAGAATGGAGGAGGTCATAGCAAAACCCTCACATCTCTCTGAATGGATGAGGTTGAAGCAAAACCCTCACGTCGCATATGGATCCTAGCCCTTAATCTCACCATCCTTTCGAGGATACGTTGGTGTGGATCCAATGGTTCAAAACTCAACAGATTGATGCATTTGTGACATGTTGTCCATGCTAGGCAATTGTTGAGCCATATGTAGGAGTTTCATTTATTTATTTCAGTATATATCTTAGCCTTAATAATTTTTAAATATTGTGTCTTAGTTGGCACCCTATATTAGTTATACATGATTTTCCCGCTTATTCATTGCCCTATGGTAGAACTACGACTTTGTATATTTTAGGCAAATATCATTCTAAAAGACCCGGGTCTACCCGCCAAGGTTCAAAACATCCGCCATGGCCTTTAGGGGGTCAAAGGATGTAGGTGCTCAATATGTGACATATACACACAATTTCTACAAGCCTCGCCAAGTGTAGTGGTGCTCATTTTTATAGGTTGGGGTTTGAAACTTTAATTAGTACATTTTTCCTGGGTCAAAGAATAAATAAAATAAAATAAAAATCATATGTAGCATTGGTGATTTAACTAGAAAGATATGTACATATATCCAAGGGCACTCATGCTATATATTTGAACCTAAATCTTCAATTACAATAAGGTATTCAACCTATTTGAAACATGATTTTTTAATTTTAATTTAATTGTTTTTTTCTTCCATATAGGTTGGTCAATTCATTTAACCATGTGAAGCATGGGGACAAAGCGTCGCTTGCACTAGGTGAACATGCACCGACATGTGGGCAACTGCTTGTAGCAAATAGGAAAGATGGCTCTCTTCACCATGTCAGATATGCCTGAGCATGAAACCCATTAAGTAGGTTACCGGTAGTCATTGAATAACACTTAGATGCTTGAGAAAGGAAGTGCTCTTGTTACACACATGCGCACACGTACACGCACACGCACACATAATATATATATATATTATTTTTAATTTTTAATTTATGTTTATATTTATTTATTTATTTATTTATTTACATAACAACCTTCTTGAAGAGGATTTTTTCTTTGAGCTATGTAGTGCAATCATAAGCTTGCATTTGAGCCATGTGGCCGGAGAATGCTTCATTTTTGTCATGGCATGACGTGGATGCCTTGTTTTTATCATGTAACAATTGCAACTACAATTTGATTCAATAAATATTACATTGACAACCTTGAGTGAGCAATAAGTACTTTGATTCAATTTTAATGATCGTAATCATCGAATGGATGTGCACATGGCCCAAATAAGTTGTTAACATATGCAAGCACCTCTAAGATCTCCCTTAGTTTCCAAACCCCTTATTGCTCCTCGTTTTGCTTGGTGGTCGCTATTTCATTTTTGGATACTTTTAGGGCTCCTCAAGCTGATGACCCCAATTGGTAATAAGGCCCCACACCCATAAAGAAAATGCAACATGGAATGTTTGGAGCTCTACGCATTTTCCAAGCAACTAAGTATTCTAGCATCAAGGTGTTGGACCAACTCGTCTTGCATCTTGTTAAGTCCCCTCTCTAATGACATTCTTTTGAGCTATATTACACATATAGCTAGTAACCTCAAGGTTGTAGTTGCTCATATCTTAAGAAGCAATATGTGCATCATTGTTACCAATTTTCTAGCATAGAGCCTCGTGTATCAAGCATTTCTTTAGAACAATTCCTCCTCGTCAATGTCTCAATTTCAACATTTTTTTTTCACACTTGCTCAAGCTATACTAAAGTCCACCACCAAAAAGATGTAGTACCCCGTGGGCAAAGAGACTCTTCATTCACACTTACTTCCCATAATATTAATCAACTTCATGGTTATGTATCCTTTCTAAAAGAAGAGGCAACTAAGTACATGTGAACTGCAAGCTAACATACTAAAAAAAATTACAACGGGTTTCATCTGTGACTAAAATATTCAAATATTTGCAAAAATATAGGACCATTGAGTGTCTCAAATTAAACTACTTAAGGAGATGCTCAATGCAATTCCCCGATGTGCCACTATAGCTAGATTAGTACTCGGCCATAATGAACTTGGCCAAATCGTATTTAAATACATAAGCTTGCCATCTCAACTTGTGCTTAAGTCCCAAAATTCACATGGAAGCACACCACAAACATATTCCAAACATTTCATAGCCACCATGCCCCGCGAACTTTGACGATGATACAATAGCCTCCGGTCAAAAGAAATTAATCCAAGTGAAGAACATCTAATCTTCAAAAACTACCATCCCCATCATCCAAGTAAAACCCACATTCATCCTAAATATAGATGTAAAAAATCCTAAAGATATTCGTTGGGTACAATTTCACGGAGACACCTAGACCCGAATTACATGGCAACACATCTCACTCTTGTCATCCCACATTAAACCAACGTTTCATACCTTGGACAACTAACTAAGTGGGCATCTATTTAGCTAAAAGCTCCGACTAGCTAAAGCTACATAGGAATTCAGTGCCTCAAAAGAATACCTAGCTAAAACTAAGTGCCATAATCCGGTCCGGGAAAGTTAGTTAACTGAAGTTAGCTAATAGCTAGTTGGAATATGAAATATACACTAAGTTTAAAAAAAATTTAGGGCGGATCCAATATAGCAAAAATTGCGCAATGCCGCACGGTGTTCCAGACAATTGCGCGATGCAATGCCAAGTGTCAGGAACAATTGAACTTGTTCCAAAGCGCGTTTGCAATGTTTGACGAGCTCCTAGATCGCATCAAACAATTTTGCAAATCACCATGTTGTACTGCCACTACAAGCAAACGTCCTCATGGAAATCACCAGTGCCAATCGAAAGTGAGGAAGCCAACTATACGTGCTCATTTTAAGCCTTTCAATTTCCTTGTGCAACAAAATGACAATACAGAGCGAACCGAGAGTAATACAACCAAATATATATTGTTAAGTTTTGTTTGAATGGATTTCTCTCTGGTTTAGAATGAATATACATGTCACATGAGTTTTTAACCAATCGAAGCTAAGTGAAAATGAGAGTTCCGGAAAAGTTAGCTAAGTAAAGCTAAGTAAGAATCTTAGGTTCGGTGGACTTAACTAGCTAAAGCTAAGTGACAAATAAGGGTCCGGAAACTTTAGCTAAGTGATGCTAGTTGGCCAGTTGTATAAGGTCTGCAACATTTGTATCTATGTTGAGAGTTGCATAACATTGTTCAAATCCATAACAATGTTTTGCGGGACTGATAATATTCCACAAAATATTCCCTAATATTTCCTACATTCAATCTCGAGGATTGATGAAGCTCTTAATAGTTGGAGCTTTGGAATAAAGCTTGTGAAAATCTTAGTATAAAACTCCCAAAACTCGCAAGGTTCAAGTGTAAAGGGGACCTTACACTTTTCAAAACTCTAGCACGTACTTTTTGACTGGGATGGATAGGCTTGTACGGTAACCTTTTACGCTACAAGTAACCATGGTTAAGTTATCCCTGTCCCATGGGTTGGGAATGAAGGACTTCCTCTCTCCGTGATCAGGACCGTTTGCGTCTTCGGGTCTCTTCGCCTCTTTGACCACAACTGCATCCAAAAGTCTCTCAGTCAAGCTTAGGATGCGGTTTGGCTCAGTGAAAATTGTCCAATGCATCCAAAAGAAATCTGTTATTTGAGGTTACGGTGATGCTGTTTGGCTCAGTGAAGAATTGCCAATGGATTTCCCAAAAATATCTCAGTGAAGAGGACTTTCCAGTTGCATCGTAAACATCTTTCGGTTGAGCTTACCTTACGATATCCTTTGGCTCCCGTGAAGAATTGCCGTCCTTTCTGGGAGTGAAGAAGCAGGCATCATGGTACGTTTCTCCAGTAAGTTTCCGATGCTTTGCGGCTTAGTGACAAATTTCCGATGCATTCAAAAATACCATCTCTTAGTTGAGCTTGCGAGGATGCTGTTTGGCTCAGTGAAGAATTGTCAAAGATGTTTCTTTCAGTTGATCTTATGATGCTGTATGGGTCAGCGAAGAATCGCCGATACATTTAAAATAATCTTTCAGTTAAGAAGAATTGCCAGTGCATCATAACATCTTTGGGTTGAGCTTACGATGTTCTTTAGCTCATCGAAGAAGTGTCAAAAATGTCGAGCTCAGTTGAGCTCAGTTGAGCTTATGATGCTGTTCGGTTCAGTTCAGTGAAGAGTTGCTAATGGATCCAGAAAAATCTCAGTCAAGAAGAATTGCCAGTGCAAAATAACTGTCGGTTGAGGTTATGATGCTATTTGGCTCCGTGAAGAATTGCCAGTGCATCCAAAACATCTCTTTGTTGAGCTTATGATGCTGTTTGGCGCCGTGAAGAATTGCCAATGAGTCCAAACATCTCGTAGTTTTGCGTATTATGCTGTTTGGCTTCGTGAAGAATTGCCAATGAATCCAAACATCTCGTAGTTTTGCTTATTATGCTGTTTGACTTCGTGAAGAATTGCCAGGGCATAAAAAACATCTCCCAGCTTATGATGATGTTTGGCTCCGTGGAAAATTGTCGCCCGTTCTGAGAGTGAAGAATCAGGCATCATGGTACGTTCTGGATGTGGGAGCTTGTTTCTTTGGTGTATCAGATGCGATTGATGGGATTTGTTGGACGAAAGAAAGCTGGACATTATGTGTGCCGTGAGGTGGACTGACTCATTTAAGTGCAGGCTTTAACCCTCTAGCTGCATACAGGGGAGTGGTGAAACTCACCGAGGCAGAATGAGAGGGTTTATGCTCAAGGAAATTTTCAGGTTCAAGGCCATCAAACACCCTGGAAGTGCTGGTCACCATGGATGGTCTCGAAAGCGGAAGAAATTGCTCCCACTCCCTGCGTTGAAGCGCAGAAGAGTGGATGGTGATGCGGAAGCATTTACCCTTAGGGTTAGGGTTGATGATGGGAATCCACATGAAGAAAAAGAGTTGGACATGCAATCTGACATAAGCAGTGGGGATGAGTCAGAAAAAGAAATTGCACCACAGGGGGCAGAGCAGCCCAATTTGTATCCGTATGGAACTAATTAACCCTCTTCAAGTTGTGAATTTGATGCATGATGTCTTTTGTCTTGCCGCTGATGTTTGGTGTGCACCCTTGCATTACATGGTATTAGCTCAGGACTTTTGAACCTCATCTTCTTTCTGCGCACTATCTCGAGTACCACCCTTAACATGAAATGTGAAAATGGTCCATTGGGCTAACTATCCATGTGTCTGGGTGGATCCTTGCAGGTCGGTGATGTACGAGGGGAAGACATGCACGGTTTGTCTTGGCATCGGCCAGGTTTTCATCTTCGTTGACTCTTGTAATTGAACTTACTGAATGCTGAAGTTGAGTTCTAAGATCGAGACTGAGACAGACATTTGTTGTGGTGTTTTCTTGCGAGGCAAACTGTGAAGCCCTTTCTGATTGTATGGCTTGCTGGAGCAGTAATCCAGCAGGAATTCTTCGATCTGCATCTGCATTGCTATTAGATTGGATTTTAAACTTAAGTTTGAAGGGGATCTGTGAGATTTGTTGTGAAATTTTGTTGCGAGGCTAGCTTTGAGGTCGTTTCTGACTGTCATGTGTTCATGGGCTTGTTGCTTTTACGTCTCTTTCTACTTTGCCACAAGGAATGACTGCAACTGGATGCCTATCCAGGATTAATCATTCGCCCTGGATTTGCTGGTTAATTGAATGTTCAGCTTAAAAATTCAAGCGAATATGGGAAATTTATGATCTCCTTTTCCTGGTGATTCTGATACCTGATTGGTGACTCAGGTGGTCATTCTGGATGGATGCGCAATGGTACAAGTGATTGAAGGGCAAGCCTCTATGCTGGGCTACTTTCTACCTTGTGGTGTGGACGTCCTTGTGTGCTCCAGCTCTAAGCTCGCTGAAGCTGTTTCAATCGAACCTCGGTGCACTCCTGCAATTGGAGATGCCAATATGACAGATGATTGTGAGAAAAGAAGAGGAGAAGATATCTTGGGCTGCATCTTGAGATTTACCTCGCACATCCTTGGTAAACAGACATTGACAAGTAATTCAGCTGCCGATGGAACATTGTCCTTCAAACTGGTACTAGTGACTCTTTGTTTGATCTGCCTTTGATGAAAATACAGGTCTTTGTTTATCATATTTACAGGTAGTACTTTACATCCTTCCATTATGATAAGCAGGTCCTATTATCCTCAATGTTCTGGCTGTTGTAAACATGAAGTATAAGCTCAATCTGCAGTCTTCTGTAGTCCACCAGTACGATAAGGGTGCAGTTTCGTTTTAAATGGTGCTGTGATGACGCAGGATTTCCTTGGGCCGCTGGGAAGATGCCCTCAGAGAAAAAGAGCTAGAGACGATTTTGAAGACCGTGATGAAAAATGGGGGAGTGATGAAGAGATTAATGACCTGGATACTGAAATAAGTTTCTCTGATGATGATGACGACGATGCTGAGAGAGATACTGTGGACGAAGCTTCGAAGTTACCTGTGGAAGGATTGGGAATGCCACAGACTTCTGGGGTCTTCAAAAAGAGGAGAAATTTTGAAGCATTAACATCTAATGTGAAAAGACCACGGTCATCATTGTCAAGGAATTCTTCTGCTGCAACAATCTTACCACAGAGATGGAGGGAGCTGTTGACTCAATTATGCTCGAACATAGCACTGGGCGAAGAATGAGTGCTGGCAAGAACTGGCTCTCAAGCTGCTCCTACGCTCCAGTTGTTGCCATTTGTGGTGCAGGAAATGTGGGAAAGTCCACATTTGCACGGTTTCTCGTCAACTCGCTCCTGAACAGGTCCTCACAATTGTCCTGCTAATATTTCCTCTCATCAGAAATTGGTCATGATGATAACATTGAACGAGTTCCATCTAAAGCCAGCTACTTGAATTGGTCAGTGTTAACACTGAATTTGTTGGTGCTTGTTTTGGTCCAGGCACAAGCAGGTTGCATACTTGGATACAGATATAGGACAAGCGGAGTTTACTGTTCCTAGATGTATCTCTCTGCAGATACTAGATCAACCAATAGTTGGTAAGTCTTGCGACATTGTATACTACACAGGCTTATTATCGGAGTTGAAGATCTTGGTCAATTTAAAATTAACCAGGTGATTACATGGTTTAGGAACTTATGGTCGGAATTTGATCCACATATAATCTACGCTATGTTGTGAATCTCAATTGGAAGGTTTCAGCAAAACTAATATGCCCTGCACTGCTCATGGCCATAATTACCAGCGTTGGACCAGTATCGTCTTTTTTTTTTAATACCATTTGGGTATCTACAATGAGGATTTCACACTTTTTGATACCAGTAGCGTATGGGTCTTTGACTGTATTTTTGTTTTCAATGCCATTCGGGTTTATATACCATGCAAGTACTTTCATACCTAGGTAGAATCACTCTAGTATCCATATGGTTCAGAATGTTGTGGACCCAAATAATAATTCGGGTATACAAAAATTCTCTCACCATGACATACCTGCCAACTATCAATATTTGACTAGTATTATAATTTTGATACTCACATGTAGGTTCTTTATACCATTATTGATGTTGATTATTGATACCATGCATTCACCTATATACCAGTCCAACATGGGTAATTACCCCTAGTTTTAAGGGGTTTCCAGACAAATGATCAGTATCTTAAATTAGTCTCAGGGTTTAAATTCAGCTGCTGAGTCCATTCAAACCCATTTGATTCTCAAGAAGTGAGAAGTACCTCCGTATTCATGGTTTCAGTTTATTCTTTGTGCCAGATCCACCAGTGATGCGGACACCAGAGAGGTACACATAGAGATTTCGAGCAATGTCACTTCCTGTCATCCCTATCATGCATGACTACTGTCATGTTAGAAATTTGTTTATTTGAAAACTATGTCCATTATTTTTATTGATTTCCTTCCAGACAATCTCCATCCAGAAACTTCTCTCCAGGTTAATTTGTACGTTTGCAGTGTAAACCATCTCAAGGGATGGGCCGGGGATTCGTGGCACTCATGTATTTTCATTAGTGAGAGTTTATTCATCTTTGCGGATGAGATGAACCACTTTAGACACTACCTCACGTTGTCGGCTCCTTGTCTCAAGGGTTTCAAAAATATCAAGTTTTAGTAGTTTTAAATAATCTTAGTCTAATCTAATACTTAAGGCAATAATACAAAGGGGGCTAGATAAAATAAAAATGCCTCATATAGAAACAAGTGGGTGCATCATGCGTTGCCAACCTATCATTACTAGTCCGGCTATTTTTAAGAAATTAATATGGGCGGACATTAAATACCCCCTCACAAACTTTCGGGGGTGTCAAATCTAGGCTAGGGCAACCCTCTAAAGAAATTTTTGAACCCGATCGAAAATTGTTGCCCATCCCGCCCAACTTCGAAAAAAACCATTGCCCTTGCATTCTTGAAGGCCGCTTGACTACAAATCCCATATTGTGTGCACTTCACCTTCAAGGTCTAAAATCCAATATATATGTGCACTTCCAATTAGTAAATAAGCAATTGATTGGGGTTTCATTTCGGAAGTGAAACCATCAATGAAGCATGTAATTAACTTGGAGGTCAAAAACATTGCAAAATCCTCATTAACATTGAGGTTATAATTTTGTGACTTACCATTTCAAATTATCTTTGTCATCCTAATGATAGATTAGTGCAAGTGTTCATAAGATGACCAAAATGAAACAATGAACATAGAATATAAAACATACAACAAAAAATTATATAAAAATCAATTTTATTTTTTAGGTAATATAATACGAGGTATAAAAAACGGTATGTTATTTGGAATTAGACTTGTGGGACAACGTTTTGGATGAGGTATACTCAGAAAATCATAAGTTTCTGATTATAGCCTATCTGAAATATTGTAATATTTTATCCTCATCACATATTGCATTATCTTTAAAATCACATGGTATGTATTCATTATTTTCAAATAAATAGTATTATATAATAATAATATTTTTATTTTTATTTTTATTTTTTAGTTCACCAATTTACCATAAGTTGATATATATTATTTTGATATATTACAAATGTTTGAGCAATCACACCCGTGCAAAGTAAATGAATTATGAACAAAAAAAGTCTATGACAACACATCATAATTATATGTTGCACACATTGATATCTTGCGATATTTATCAAAATAACCATGTGGAATTCAAAGCCACAACATGGCCTTGGAAAAATCTCATGGGAGGTTAGAAAATAGGCTTAGAGCATCCAATGCCACATCGTTGCCTCTTGCCAACTAATTCATATTTACAAAATAGCTAGTAGTTCACAATAGCTATGAGGGAGAAAATAGGTCTTACATGCCAACTCGGAGGTGTTTCACTAAAGTAAGCTCTATCCGAGCTTCTTGATGGACTCATCCAATTTTTGTTACTGGATGACTTTACTTGAGTGCCACGAATCCCCGGCCCAAGGGATGGTGCATGTAGGTATGTGTAACAAACTCCTAATGAACAATGGTGGTTTTCAGGTGCTTATTGTAGGGAGATGTTTCTCCCCAAAGTGACCCAATTCTGTACAGTCATGATAATTAGGTACAACTTTGGGTTGGTTTGTTGGTTTTAATTTGGTGATTCTCAGGTCACAGCATTACACCTTCGTTGTCTTATGAAAAAACTCAGCAAACAAAGAGGTCGTTTGCTTCTAATATGTCATCAAAAACTGGAACCGGCAGTTAGTAACAAAATCAAATACCCCGCCCAACACTTGTTAATAAAGGTGCATGGAGTGGTTCTCAGATTTTTATTTTTTATTTTTTAGTCTATCATGTGGACATGAGGGGTCAATGCTCCATTTACAACCTCTGCAAACGCCGAGCTTGTTAAACATTACTCACAAGAAGACAGTAAAATCTGATTCTGATCTGCAGTGTCTTTAAGGTGGATATCTTGAGGTAATTTGAAGTGATTTAAAATAATTGGGTGCCTTGCAGGCATTAGATATGATGTAGCAGCTGATATCATGTAAGCAACTTTTAACAAACAATGTGATTTTTTACCACCAGCACTTTGTTATATGCTTCAAACTGTATCGTACTGGTGAAAAAGTACGTCCTTAGTAGAAAGTTGTACCATTGTGGAACTCTAAATGGTAATCCACACTAACTGGAATAAAAGGTGTACTGTAGGGTTTCCGAATTTCTATGATCAATCTTTTCGATTGTTTCTAAAGAATTTTCGACATGCAGGCTAAACGTCACAGCTGCCCTCCCCTTACCTCTGTAGAAAAATCACTCATTGTGGAATCACTCGGTGCAGCTGTAATGAAGAGTGCTTGGCTACTTGCCGCTTTCCTTACAATCCATACTGCACCAAAATATGCGACAAATATTCCAAGCACAACATACACAGAGCTTGTATATATGATAGTACTTGCACATAATAGTTCTCCTCAATCTCTGCCAGCACTACCGAAATGCAAGAAACAATCATCTGAGGTTGAGAGTGAAGTTGCATGACTAGCCCCAGTTCCATTGCAACCCTTTCATATCAAGTTATTTGTCAGAAGTCCAATGCAAAACACTATGCAAAGTGAGATGCTTGCATGAGGATTGAGCTGCAAAGGAAGTTTGAAGCTCATGTTTAGACACCACAGCTGTGTCATGGAAGTTTTCCCCCGTGGGCAGTAGTTTTGATTCTGTTCTTTTACAAGAGCTATGTTTACAAACCCTACGCTAAATATTGTATTTAGTGTCACCAATTCCATTCATCTTGCTCAATGTTAATTGTATACCGCCCGTGTAGTGTCACCAACAATAATTGTAAACATAGCATTATTTGTCATTCCTTGTAAAATGATTTGAGCATTATAGATTTGCAATGTTGCAATATTGTCACTTACTAAGTGATTATTCACCCAAATTCCAATCAACCATGACAATGTTTCAGTACAGAAATGTGAGGATGCAAAACCTACCAAACTAAAAGTGAATGATCTTAAAGTAAGTTGGGATGACAACACTTGTAAACTTATTCATAAGAAGTGTCTTTAGAAAAGTTACCTTTAGTGTCTTTGGTGTGAACTTAAGTGATCGGGGTTTTAGGTGTCAAAGGTTGGTGTCTCCGGCTCCTCGTTCCTTGGCTTGGCCTTGGCATTTGTGAAGTGTCTTGGTTGTACTCATTTCTTTTAGCAATAAAATTCTCATCTGCATCCACTATAAATTCATAAAACTAAAAAAATCAAACAACAACAACAACAACAACAACAACAATATTGATGATGATTTGTCATGCATCACCAAATTAGTAGTGTGTTTAGCCTTGATTGGTGGAGTTGGTTGAGTCAAAGATTTTTGGATGAAGCAATCCCTTTTGATGAAGATTAGTAGAAGCATTGACCTACATGGAGAAGAATGGGGTTAGATACGGAATTTCCACACGGCACTCTATAGGGTCCGAATCAGTGTGATGATGACATGTGGCGAATTTCTTCCAACAATTTGGTATGAATTTTTAAGGTGAACCTTTTAGCCAATTCTAGTACACACTAACCTCCGTAACGTCACCTTTTGTAATATCACTCCCTCTCTTATATTATGAAACCCTAGGGAATGGATGTGCTCAATGTAAATCTCCCTCCTTGTTGTGAAATTTCCCTCTCATATATCACAAGATTTGACAGGTAATAATCCACCAACAAATTCAAATCATACGCTTGCACACATCACGTTGTCATTATTGCAATGTTGACTTTGTGTTATTTCATAATGTCACATGCTACACTAATTCTCTATGATCATGCATCCATGTTAACATTGCATACCTCCTTGATTTCGCGTGCACTTTGATTGCCATGTGTGTGATATTAGAGAGGTTAGAGTGTAATAGCCGTGTGGTAGCTTGAGTCCTATTTGGCCAAGTACTTTGATGCCGAAATAAATATTCAATTGGAGGATATTTGCCATTCCTAACTTTGATCGGTCTTGGTAGAGTCGCATAGGGTGCATTCCATTAAGAAGCAAAAACGGAATGATGATGTCATCAAGAAAACATGGTAAAACATTTCCTCATAGATGACATTTTTAGATGAAATTTTCACCCTTTTCACCCTGTAATACATGTATTCCAAAGCGGAAAGCTCATAACATTATTTAAATCCATAACATTTTTTTGTGGGACTGACAATATTCCACAGAAGATTTCCCACATTCAGACCGAACATGGGAATATTCCATGGAATATTGTCAGTCCCATAGAACATTGTTATGAATATGAATAATGTTATGCTAAATATACAGCTCTAGACCACTTAAAATAACAATAGGTATCTACTTGGAGAAGGTGGCATGAACGTGACGTTTGCATCTTGTTCCGTCTTCTCAACATAAATACATCTTCACAATTGAAGCCAATCAGATACCATCCCCCCCCCCCCCCCCCCAACTTACAATCGCCAAGGGCATCCCCTCTCATGAAGCCACAAACATGCCTTGACCATCAGTTTTTTAGACCTTTTAAGTCAAGGTTACGTGCTCTATCCTTCTCCAAAGCAATATCTAGGGAGATTGTTGGGCATGGTTAGTCAAAATCCTAGTGTTTCCAAGTCCAATCAATTACATGTTATAATCTTTCGGTTTTTATATTTATTGATTTGAGGCATACTTTATATTTTTTCCCTAAATTGATCAGTGAGTTTCTTTAAGTCTTGAACTTCAACCAGTTATTTCTCAAACTCAACCGGTCCATCTATAACTTAATGGTCGGTTCTCCCCATTCATTGCTCCAAAGTCCACAAATATCCTAAATCTTAATCCTTCACCCTTTTTGTTACAAAAAACTTTGGCTCCATACATTTGGAGAACCAAAAGGCTCTCAAGAGAAGGTCTTCTATAACATAATCCCACTCACAATACAAATTTAAGGTACATGTGGGCTTGGGAGAAGGATAGAGCACGCGACCTTGCCCAAACAAAGTCCAAACAACCAATGGTAGAGGCTTGGTTGTGGCTCCATGAATGGGGATGCTTTGTTGCATGGTTATTCTATGTGGATTGGTGCGATGCCACATAATATCTATACCTTTTTCTAATCACAAACAAAAGATTTCATAGCTCCTTGGTTGCATTCCGTGGGACCAAGTATCACATCAGCATACTTCTTCTTTGATTTCAAGATTCCTTGTTGATATTTGTGTATTGCGAATTGTTCAAAAAGCAACAATATATTATCATTTTTAAATTTTTTATTATATTATATTATTGAATCCATTACTTGATTGCATGCAACGAAAACCCTTCTTGACCATTACTGTAGTATAAGGCATGTTTTTTTTGTTTTCAAATTATCAAGGTATCCCAAAAGCAACAGTCAATTGAAGTGATGAAGTTAGATATGGTTGGGTTTACACATTTTCATCCAGATGTGTATAATATAATCCACGTTTATGAATTTTAGAATTCTTGGACGATTTCATTTGTACAAAACCAACAAAATATTGGGTTTTACATTATTAGATTACATAACTACCCCTCACACCCCCCCCCTCCACAACAACAACAACAACAACATATATATGTATGTCATCTTTGCCTATGAAATGAGGTAGATTGCCAAAAGCATGTGTTACGATGAGGTTGGATTATGTGAATATATATAAGCAACATTTTAGGTTCGGTAATTAAGATGATTGAGATGGCCTATGTGATCACTCAAATAGAAATAGGATTTGATAAGATAGACCAGTTAAGGTATAGAGGACACTTCCAACTCCACCTCGCGTCTACACTAAGTAAAGCATTGTATGTTGGGAGAGTGGCCCATAAGGTAGAGGGTGCTAAAACCAACACCCCATCCATATCCAACACCTATAAACGCCTCCCAATTGCCAACACTCTACAACCTTGAACTGTACCCGGCGGTGTAGGAGTGTCTAGGCCCACGGAGTGACGGTTTTAGGTGCCATTAGTGGTGCCACCTCATAGCGGCCTCCATGACCTTCATGTAGGGTATGTAACGGGCTCCACTCTATCTCGGGTCGGTTAAAGGTGGGATTAGGGTGGCTTGTCAATGCCTATTCTAGTCATTCTATCCACAACGCCAAGGAGGTAGGCCCACAAAGCACAAAAGGGTCATTTCCCGGGATGCAAGGGTTTCGGTTCCCGGGATGGTTTTGCAAGCGAACCGGGAGGGATCATGGAGGTAGCCGTGTGGCTTTGCATACCATTACTACTTGGGCTTTGATGTAGTTTGGGTCTAGTACCCAGCTATGTTGTGTTGCTTACTTCAAAAGATTGGAAGGCGGATGTTTTAATTGGAATGCAAAATGTTTTTGGTGCAGAAGTTCCCAACTTGACATAGTCAACTTGTGCCCCATATTTGACCTAAAGTGAATAAATCTCGTTACCAAAAGTTGCCCATTTAAAAAATAATAATAATCAGCAATTTCTGGTATTATTTTTGGATCTATTTTGAGATATTGAAATAATCATTCTTGCCAAGGATGACCCTCTAGTACGGTATTAAGGGCCACTTCACACACGAGCCAAGAGGCGTGACCAAAAAAATTGTGAGAGCCCAAAAGAAAGTGTCCAAAGGCCGTCCCAAGACACCTGCAAAATCATGTAGTGTGGTCACGGACTCTCAAGTGTAGTGTGAAGTCATATGTGACCGGGCCCTCAACCACATGCTATTTGAATGAATTTCTATTCATACGGGTTCTCACACATGATAGAATAGAATAAATCAACGGTTGTGAGCGTTCAGAGTGCCATGGTCTCCCGGATTTATGTTAGGCCTACCTCCAAGAGGTGGTTTTCGGAAATAATCCAAGTGACCATGAAACATGATCCATTCAATGCCATGTAAGAATCCATGTGGACTTGACATCCATCAACTTGCATTCACATACTCCAATGGTCCCTCAAGCGTAGTGTGAGGCGAACATGGACCGGCTCCGCCTTTTCCACCAATGAGAGTGCTTGAAGTGTAATGACTGGCTCCGTTGGTCATGGGCTCTCAGTCTCATGTGTGAAGTCATTATGATTTCTTGGAATTGTTTCTTTGATCAATAAAACAACTTTCAATCATCCTTTGTTATACTTAGGGCCACTTCACACATGAGACTAAGAGCTCGTGACCATTACACTTCAAGCACTCTCATTGATGGAAAAAGCGGAGCTGGTCCAAGTTCGCTCCACACTATGCTTGAGGGACCAATGGAGTATGTGAATGCAAGATGGATATCAAGTCTACATGGATTCCTACATGGCATCGAATGGGTCATGTTTCATGGTCACTTGGACTATTTTCGAAAACCACCTCTTGGAGGTAGGCCTAAAACAAAACCGGGAGACCATGGCACTCCGAACACTCACAACCGTTGATTTATTCTATTCGATCATGTGTGAGAACCCGCATGAGAAGAAATTCATTCAAATAGCATTTTGTTGAGGGTCCAGTCACATATGACTTCACACTACACTTGAGAGTCCATGACCACACTACATGATTTTGGAGGTGTTTTGGGACGGCCTTTGGACACTTTCTTTTGGGCTCTCACAATTTCATGGTCACGGCTCTTGGCTCATGTGTGAAGTGGCCCTAATTGATCACTTGTTGTGGCCAAACCAACAATGTCACGGTATGCGGCGTCGACGGCCGCACCTCATCCGTTGGGTTTCATCCATCTAGATTTGGATGGATGAATCTAGATGTGGAGAGGAAGGCTCCTAAGTGAGGAGCCTCCTCCTTGGCTTGGCATTCTTGCCAAGTCAAGTCTTGTGAGTTAGTGTGTGGAGAGAGCTTGTGTGAGGTGTAGATTGCATGATTTTGCAATAAATCTTGAGTTCTTCTTCCCCTACTTACACTCTTGGATTCTCCCTTGGTGGAGTGAGAGATAGCTTGACTAATTTGTGTGCATTTGAAGAGATTTAGAGCTATTGTGAGTGTTCTACTCTCTTCCTTCTCACTTGGCAAGAATGTTTGATTCCTTCTCTTTTCTTCAAATCTTGAGCTACAACATTCAAGCAAGAGTGTGAGGACAAGTGGTGGCGGGATTGTGGAGTGGAGAACGACAAACATCGCGGATTAGCGGAGCAACAAGAAGAAAAATGTTGCTTGTGAAGTTTACACATCATTTTGAATTGTGGTGAGAAATTTCTCAATACTACACGGAATTGCTTGTTATGAGTTGCCTACAAGCATGAATTTGTGAAGTAGGAGGTGAAAGAGGCATTCTTGATCCTCAAAAGGGATCAAATTTTTGACCTAAAAAAATAAAAAAATAAAAAAAATTGAAAGAAGAGGGAGGCAGTCTGCCTCCCTCTGCAGCCGGCCCCTGGCCAGCAGACTGTCTGTGGCTGCGGGCGTCAGTTTGCGTCTGCCGGCGTCTGTTATTTACCTTTGCTGACTGCCGAACCCCACTGTCTGTCGAACCCTGCTGTCTGTCCCTGCCGGCCTGCCTGCCAGGCCGTCTGTCTGCAAGGCAGTAGGAGTTAACCCCCTTTTCTGCAAGGAACTAATTTCCCCCCCTTAGCAATTCTCGGATCAGGGATTTTGGTTTGGGCATAATTGGTTGGGATCTAGGTGTTTGCAAGTCCAACCGGTTACATTTTTTTATTTTGATTTGATTTTTGATTTATTTTTGATTTAGTTTTATTTTTGTGTTTGTTTTAATTAATTAATGCATTAATTAATTACAACCGGATTTTATAATTATAATTTATTTATTTATTATTATAAATTTCCTTACAACTTCTAATCCTTTCTCTTCTCTCTAAGAGGTTAATTTCTTGGGCTTATTAATCAAGGATACAAGGAAGAAAACTTAAGCTCTTATGAAATATTAAAATACTTGGGATTTCTTTTTAGGGGTTGTGTTGTACGAAATTTCCGAGAAGAATGCCATTGGAGATTGGGTGCCATGTGGAATTTTGTTCGGCCTAAAATAAATTATTATTAGGGTCGAATCGTGTTTGTCAACACATATTCCCGACATTCTTGTGAGGAGGGATTCTTAGGTTGTAGTGGGAAGATGAGCGATGTGCTTATGCAATTTTTTTTCTTAAGCAACAGGGGCTCTCCATTTTGACCACCAACCGCAGGCGGGTGCCGGTTGGTCGCGGTCGTTTTCAATTTCTGCTTAAATGTTGTTTGGGGAAGAAGATCCAGTGCTGAAAATTGCATTGTTTTCTGTCTTTTATTTTGGTACCTTCCCCCGTGGCGGGTTGTATTGCTGACAGTTCTCGGCATTGCCCCATTTTGGTGTTGTTATAGATTGTGATAGGGTACTGTGGAGGTGAGGTCGGATTAATGACCGACGGGACCTTTGTTTGTGTACCAAGTGGGCGGTGCTTGTTTTCACTTGTGGTGAGGCTGGGTTAATGACCAGCAGACCATAAGTTTTGGTGGTGGTTGCAGGTGCAGGTTGTCTTTGACCCTTTTTCTCTTTGTACCTGGATACTAATTTTTGGGTTGTTGATTCGGTGACCATCCCATTGTGGGTTTATGGTTACAACTCGTACTCAACACTATCGTTCTCCGTCCCCAGGAGCATCGGAAGGTCATCCCTCGGACGTTAAACCAGTGGTAGCACCCAACGAGGCTTTTCAGCCTACTTCGGCGTGGGGGACTATCACTCGGTCTCACGTCCTGTGGGTGGGAACCTTTGACGATATGGAGGAGGAGACTAGGGAAGGGATACGGGACCGGTTTTCTGGTCGAGCAGGGACCATTTCTCTGCAAGACTGGAAAATCCGGTTTTGTACGTGGATGCGAGAGAAACGCCAGCACAATACCAATTTTAACGATTGGTATGCGTTTGAGCTTCTGCCTCAGCATTTGGAGCATGAAGCTCTCCAAACTTATGAGCAGTGGACGGAGGCTCATTGGATGGAGCTGCGCCAGGTGGAGCGGTACTGGGAGACTCGGGTTGAGTTGGTATCCGTATTGAAGGAAGGCGCAACTTCCAGTTTCATGGCCGTTCCGGATGTCAAGACGGAGGTACCGGAGGGAGGTTATGTGGTGGAGGTGGAGGGAGCTCCTCCTGGTGAGCCGAGGGCTACGGGTTCTGCTCCCACTGCGGCGAGTACGTCGAGCCCAGTTCTTCCACTCTCGCGTTATGCCATGGCCACCCAAGCGGCTTTAGCCTCTTTAGGGGCTCCGCCAGATTTTGAGCCATTGCGGGCATTTGAGCTGCATCTACAGGGGGAGTATGGAGGCTTCCGTCGTGACCAGATGCAGCGGATACAAGATTTCAGACGGGAGAAGGACGATACACCTCGTACCATGTATACGAGGTTGGCGAGGTTTGCCAAAGAATCTGGAGGTGTGTTCGCGGAAAGTCAGTTGGTGAAGGTGTTTTTGTCAAAGATTGACAAACGTCTCCTTGACTTGGCGCTACCCAGGATCATCATGGAGTTTGGTGGTCGAGCGACACTCGCAGAGGCATTCGCCGTGGTGGAGCATTGTGATCGTGCATTATGTCAGCACGATGCCACTGATTTGGTGTCCTTGCTAGTGGATTCTAGCAAATCCCGAAGAGTTCCGGTTGCGGCTGCGGGATTGGCGGAGGCCGAGGTAGACAAGACCATGTATTGTTGGTCTTGTGGGCAGGCCGGCCACGCTAAGAAGGACTGTCCTTCGAAGCAAAGGCAAGCCCAGACCGTCACTACTCCGAAGCGGAAACCATTTGTTCCCGCTAAGGGCTCGGCGAAGGGGACGACGGGTAATCAGTTACCCAAGCAGTTGAAGTGTTCCCATTGTGGGCGGAACAATCACGCGGTAGAGAACTGCTTTGCTCTCCATCCTGAGAAACGTCCTTCTTCCGACCGAGAGAAGACGTTGGAGGCGAAGATTGGAGCCATGGAGGAGAGGTTTAAAAGCTTGGCGTCATCCGGCCAAATCTTGGCCTCACCGTCTTCCTCCGGAGCTCAGGCTAGTTCTTCCACTCCGGATTACTATATGTTCGGAGCCTCAGGCGAGGTGGTGAGTTCCGCGGCCGTGACACGTGCTCAAGCCGTGTCACAAGCCATACCTTCGACTACAAATAAATATGTGGCAAACTCGCGAGCTCGGGACAATGCGCCCGCGGACCAAATTGGTCAGGCACGACTACCATTATCTTTTGGATTGGCCGATGCCGTCCAATCTGTCAGTGGTCGTCGTCCGAACGATGAGGTTTTACATTCAGCGACTGATGTTGCGCACACGTTGGCATCCAAGGTGTTGCACACACCTTTGTTCACGGCCATGGAGTGGTCATCATCAGAGTTCCAACCTGCTAAGGTTTTTCACTTAGCAGGTAGGATTTTGGAAGGGAAGGCATCCTTACCTTCTCTGACCGTGGCTCAAGCCACTACGGACATCCTTGCTTCTGAAGATCCTGAGGATGTGGCCAAACGGCGAGCGAGGCTTGCGGCAGAGACCATTGCGTCTTTTGACGCACACGCCTCAGATGACAAGACACCGACCACGTCTTATGACTCACTAGTATCCGCGGGTGCAGCCTATCTGTCTGATGTCGCTGCTAGACCTGTCCGCGAGCGCCGCGGTATTCGACCCGGCGTTGTGCGTATGGTGAATGATACCGGAATTTTGGTGGTCAGTCGCACTGGGAGCAATGCTACTCGGGTTGCTCCCCGTTGTGTGATGATGGATTCAGGGGCACAGCCAATTATGATCGGCAAGAGGCTTGCCCAAGAGTTGAGGTTGACGGCCGAGGATTTGGCTCCCTGTCCATTCACCATTGTCACATCCATTGGTCACGTGGAGCGGGCCATGGGTTATACTCGAGAGCCATTACAGCTTAGCTTCCGAGTGAAGCCTGGATATTCACCCGCACCTCTTCTTCTTAGGTGTGCGGTGACGGATGCGACCAACTATGACATTTTAGTTGGTCAGCAAACACTTTACCCTCTTGGTTTTGGTTTGGACAACTGGACTGAGGAGGCGTGGATTCGACCAGGTTGGTCGGCTGGGGATGGCCGCAGAGAACTTATTCCCGTGGCTTTCGCGGCGGCCGCGACCATAGCACCATTATCTATGGTTTTTGGATGTGGTGCTATGGTGAACACATTGCCTTATGGTTCCGCATTGTTGGAGGAGTCATTGGCATTTATGGGGAGTACAGACGATCAACGGGATATGGCACCTAAGGGTGCATTGGTGCGCCATCCCAAGGATCCCCTTCCTCCTTGGCGTGATTCCGCCGAGCTATTTCGGAGGTGTGAGGATATTGTTCACTCTCTCACTCCTAGGACACCGGTCATACCGGGTGTCCTCTCGGCATTGGAACATCCCATTTTATGGCAGCCGCCAGACGCGGGGATTACTTTGGTGGAACTGTTTGGAGGCATCGGCACAGGCTTAGCGGCCGTATTGGAAGCTGGCCTCACGGTCAGACGGTATGTCTATGTGGACAACTCTCCAGTGTCCACCCGTGTGGCTCGTCACCATCTTCACTAGTTGATGGTATTGTACCCCCAACAATTACACCCAACTGCCATTCATGGGCGTTTTTCACGTCTCCCTCGTGATGTTACACTCATCAGTGAGGCCGACTTACGACACTTGGGCCCGGTGGATATGGTGATTGCGGGATGGCCATGCCAAGGCCACTCACGTGCTGGAGCAGGCCGAGGTTTAGAGGATCCCAGGTCTAGCCTTTTCTGGGACCTCATCCGGCTTATGCAGTGGTGGTTTATCCACCAACCTTCCCCTCCAGGGTATATCTTCGAGAATGTACCTTTGTTGGGAGACTCTCGGGACAAGGTGTTGGAAGGCGATTATTATGTTCGTCAACACCTTGGAGATCCCATTTTTGTGGATGCCGCGAGCATTGGTTCTTATGCCCACCGACCTCGGTGGATTTGGACCAACCTCGCACCGTCATCTACTTTAGCTGCAGCATTTTCTGTAGTGCCTCCACCTTTTGATCAAAAGGTGGATGACATCTTGGATCCAAACTGGACTTCTTTGCCGGTTATTCGAGATGATTTACCCCCGTTGGCATTAGTCAACAAAATGGGGGCACCACGGCGGGCCTTTCCCACATTTATGACGTTTCCACAGTCATTCGCTTTCCGCGATAGGGGGCCGGATATGGTGTGGGATGTTCACACCAAAACCCACACCGAACCATTGGCTGACGAACGGGAACGTGCCATGGGATTCCGCACTGGCACCACCGCAGCTCCCGGCCTTTTTGAGGGCCAACGACGCTTCGTGTTGGGCCAAGCTATGGATCTTCATACTATGGTGTGGACTGTTGCTTTATGCCTTTCATTGCAAAGGCATCGTGGTGACCAGTGGTTGTCTCTGGGGGCAGAGGACTCTGGTCAGGGGGCACAACGGTCCACACCCATGGAGGAAGGAATTTACGCCATGGTTGGAGAAGCCGAACGAATTTTTCAATTCGAGCAGCATGTGATGGAGGAGCTTCGAGCTCAATATTTTTACACTGCTTCGGTTTCTTCGCCTCCGGTAGTGGCTTCATCATCATATATTGGTAGTGATGAAGAAATGTCAGACTCTAGTACTAGCACCGAGACTGGGGGCATGGTTAATGTCCCCTCCTTTCATTAGCAATTAGAGTCTGTGCCAGCATCAGGTGGTTCTCCTTTGGTGGAGAGGGAGACTACAGAGTTTGATGATTGGCCACTTGAATTAGGCCCTCGTCTCACTGGTGCTGAGGCACGGAAGGTACGAGCATTTATTCGCTCGTACCGTAGATGTTTTGCTTTTAGCCTTCAAGATCTTGAAGGTTATAAAGGAAAACCCATCCACATTCAGTTGGAGGACGACCATCCCATTTTTCGGAGACCTTACAGGCTGAGTGTTTCCGAGCGGATTGGCGTTCAGGCTCGTTGCCGAGAGCTCTTGGCAGCAGGGTTAATCGAACTTTCCAACGGGGAGTATGCTTGTGCTACGGTTATGCCATCGAAGAAGGATATCTTTGGCAATTGGATGGAGAAGCGGATGTGTGGGGATTACCGTCCAGTTAATCGGAAGACCAAGTCGGATCGATATCCCATTTCAATCCCGGAGGAGTTGTTCGATGCCCTCGGATTTGCTCGAGTCTTTAGCACGTTGGACTTGAGATCCGGCTATCACCAACTCCCATTACTTGTGGGAGACCGAGTGAAAACCGCATTCTGGGGAGTTGATCAAGATGGAAAAGATCAACTTTACCATTGGAAGTTTCTTCCGTTTGGCCTGAAGAATGCACCTGCGGAGTTTCAGAGAGTGATGGACCAAGTTCTCTCTGGCTTACCCTTTGCTCGGTGTTACATTGATGACGTTATCATTTTCAATATAACACCACAGGAGCATGTAAGGCATCTTCAAGCTGTTTTTGAGCGGTTGCAGCGGTGGGGATTGCGCTTGCACCACGGCAAGTGCAAGTTTTTCCATGACCGGCTGGCATATCTGGGGCATATGATTGTTCCATGAGGTCTTGGGGTACAACAAGCTAAGGTGGACGCCTTGCAGAAGATTCCGGCACCGGTTGATGTGCCGAGACTTCGTACTTTTTTGGGCTTGGCGAATTACTATCGGCGATTCGTCAAGAACTTTAGCTTGATCGCTAAGCCTCTCACCATTCTCACGAGCAAGGACCAACCGTGGACTTGGGGTCGTGAGCAACAACAGGCGTTTGAGACATTGAAGCAGAAACTGGGTACGGCTCCAGTGCTTCGACGTCCAGATGTCTCCAAATTTTTCCAGTTGCATACAGATTGGAGTTCATTGGGTTTGGGAGCAGTTCTCACTCAGAAGGATGATTTTAGTCGGGAGTATGTTGTTGCTTACGCTTCGCGAAGTAATAACACGGCGGAGGCTAATTATTCATCCTACGAGGGAGAAGCATTGGCGGCGGTATGGGCTATTGCTCATTTTCGGCCGTATCTTTATGGTCAACACTTTACTTTAGTGACTGACCATCAGCCGTTATGGTGGCTCATGGAGTCGGATAAGCTTACTGGCAAGCTTGCCATGTGGGCTTTATTGCTCCAGGAGTATGACTTTGAGGTGGTACACCGTGCTGGGATTACCAACATGGATGCAGATGGACTCTCACGCAATCCAAGTCCTTCAGATGAGGACTTGACCGGGGCCAGATGGCATGGAGATTGTGATCGAGAGGCGGTTCCAGGTTGGCACGCGGCTGCCTACCTTACCTTATTTTCTGGTGCATCTGTTGAGATTCCGATACAGGGTTCGGATGATGAGACTGATCGGCCTCAAGCTATTGTGGATATATGGGAGGATCTTCCCGTATTGCATAAGCTTCAACAGGGTACCTTTCCTTTGTCTATTTCGGCAATGGAAAGGGATAGGATTGGACATCGAATAACAAGGTTCCGTTGGGAGAACGGTTTGTTATTTCGATTGTGGCCGGATGGGACAAGGCGTATTGTTCCTAGGCCGGATCAGAGGGCCTCCTTGATGCGACAAGTGCACGAGGAACTTGGCCATTTTGGCATACGTAGGACACATTCGATGTTGCGTGGCCAATATTGGTGGACTGGCATGTATCAGCAGGTGGCTGCTTATGTCGGGAGGTGTGAAGTTTGTGACCGGGTCAGGTTTAGCTTTAGCACCTTGTCACCTCAGTTACAGCCCTTACCTATCATGGGATTGGGCTACCGTTGGTCGCTAGACTTTGCGGGACCGTTGGTTGTCACACCACGTGGAGCAAAGTACGTGTTGGTGATGGTGGAGCATTTTAGCAAGTGAATTGAACTTGTTGCTTTACCCCAAAACTCTGCAGAGTTGGCCGCGGCCGCCTTTTTGGATCGTGTGTTGGCACGTTTTGGAGCACCGGCTGAGGTGTTGACGGACCAAGGGAGGGAGTTCCTTGGTGTTTTTGAGGAGTTGTGTACTAAGGCGCTCATAGATCACCGCACCACCTCTCGGGATCATCCGGAGGCAGATGGCTTGGCTGAACGGGTTGTTCAGACAACCAAGCGTGGCTTGAGGAAGTATGGATTACTTCGGGGAAGCCACCGGGATTGGGACCTTATGTTGCCTTGGATTGCTATGGGCTATCGATTTAGTAGGCAAGGGTCTTTGGCATCCTACAGCCCGTATCAATTATTGTATGGACGTGAGCCTATACTCCCGAGTTCTATTCGGGAAAAACTAGCTCTTGTTGTGAACTTGGATGACCCAGACCTTTGGGCAGAGTGTTTGCAGGAGCGGGCTCAATTCTTCCAGAGGGCCATGCCTATGGCCATGGAGAATTTGTCCATTGCTCAGCACCGTGACACATTGCGTTATGCACGCATTCGTAGTGGTGCTTATCGACCTCAGTTGCAGAGATTTCGGCAAGGGGATTATGTCTATCTCCAACGTGAGGCGCCTACGACATTGGATGTCAGGGCGGGGCGCACTATCCTTCGGGTGAAGGAGGTGTTGCCGAGTGGTTTGTTGTTGCTGGAAGGCAAGGATGGCAGGCAATGTCGCGAGCATTCCAAAAACTGTGCCCCATGTCATCTACCTATTGAGGGTACAGTTCATCCTGAACTGGCCGTCGTGCCAGAGGGTCTTCCATGTTTTGTGTGTGGAGAGAAGAAAGGAGCGGCTACTATACTCTTGTGTGATCAATGTCAACGCGGTTGGCACATGACATGCTTGAGGCCACCCTTGACTTCTCTACCATCTGGACAGTGGAGTTGTCCTCGCTGTCGAGGATCTTCGGTACTTGGTGTTTCCACCAATCGTACTCAATGATCCTGTGTGGTTTTCATCATCTTGTGCCTGCCCAAATGGAAAATGAGGAGTTATGGCTTAGAGACGCAATCAACATGAGGCGGTGGATTTAATTATTTGGGATCTGATGGCCAAACATCAGAGGCGATTAAAGATGGGGCTCACATTGCACCCAGCCTACAGTTCCTTGGAATAACGTTTACCACACTAGTTAGTTGCGGAGCAATCTTTCATTATTCATGCCCTTTAGATTGGCATTGGTCCTAGCTGTTTGGCGGGACTCCATAGTCAGCTGAGGGGGGGCATGTCGAGGTGTGTTGTTTATGTGTGACTTTGCTATGTTTTAGTGTTGTTTGTTAGTGGTGGTTGGTACTCGAGCTGCAGTGACACACGATCGTTATTTACACGACAGCTGTCACGGTATGCGGCGTCGACGGCCGCACCTCATCCGTTGGGTTTCATCCATCTAGATTTGGATGGATGAATCTAGATGTGGAGAGGAAGGCTCCTAAGTGAGGAGCCTCCTCCTTGGCTTGGCATTCTTGCCAAGTCAAGTCTTGTGAGTTAGTGTGTGGTGAGAGCTTGTGTGAGGTGTAGATTGCATGATTTTGCAATAAATCTTGAGTTCTTCTTCCCCTACTTACACTCTTGGATTCTCCCTTGGTGGAGTGAGAGATAGCTTGACTAATTTGTGTGCATTTGAAGAGATTTAGAGCTATTGTGAGTGTTCTACTCTCTTCCTTCTCTGTCGAGGTGTGTTGTTTATGTGTGACTTTGCTATGTTTTAGTGTTGTTTGTTAGTGGTGGTTGGTACTCGAGCTGCAGTGACACACGATCGTTATTTACACGACAACAAGGTTAGTATCATGATATAGGGATGTTTAAAGGTTTGCTTTCTTTATAAAAGCATAAATAATCATGCACCAAATACTACAACTCCTACTAAGTCGAACGCACCGACCATCACGTTGCATTCCACATTAAAAAAGAACCCCTCACACAATGACATTTGAAAAGATCTCTTGTATCCACACATCCCCTTGCACATGACTTCCAACCTCTATTTTTCAAACAAGCACAATGCATACGTACTTCAAGAAACGCACTTATTTCCTTGAGGTATGTGGGTGTTATTTGATTACTTTTCTTAATGGGGCACCTATATGTGAATTGGTGTGTGGTTAGGCGAGAATCGGAGAACACACACCATAAAAACACATGTGTTCAGAGAGATCGAAGTACATCTTCAAGTTTTATTAACTACTCCACATTCGATAATGAACACAAATTGGGAGAACCTATGTATTCAATTAAGAAATCGACAAGCATACACTTCCGATACACAACACTAAATCATGGGAGGTCCATTTTTCAACATGGTGTTTGATGGTGTTCCAACAAAGATTTACTAATCCAACATAAATTTGAAGACATAAATCAAATCAATAGATGATGGAATGAATTGAATCACACCCGCATTCATTAGATTACAACTAACGAAACTTCCAACCACTACGATGGGTAGTCCTTTAACTAATAGTGGCCTTAAATAACGTCTACAATATAGGTAAATATTCAACTCCAAAACTTACCTATTGGGAAGGAATCCATCTAAGGTTGATAGTCTTAAATTGTTACTTTTTCTAACCAACCCACTTCTCCAAGAAACACACAATTAGATAAGATGGTTAGCAAATTCTAACCAAGGCCATAGCCACTTCCCTTATGATTTTCGGAGCTCATGTAAATATCTTATTCATTATTAAAGTATGTATTCTCATGCTCCTTAAATGGTCACACAAGTCCTCCCAATTATGTGGATTGAGTGTGTACTATTGAACCTAGAACGGTCATCGTATTTTGGGCACACAATCCAATCTCTTTTAAACACGTGTCTCTTTGGGAGCCACACCAAACCACATACCACTCAAATACATAGGTCCTAAGAAGAATAATAATCAACTGTGTACCTTAAGGAAATATGTGACCAACATTTAACAATTCAAATGACGTGCATATCAACTCCAAAAAAGCAATTCAACTATCATGATCTTTATTTGGACTTTCCCATCAACTCGTATAACACATGGCAAGGCTTGTAATAAACTATGGACATAAAAAATAGAACACATGTCATGATGAGATTGGATTATGTGTTTAGAATTTAGATACCACCTTGGATCAAATAAGTAGCACGATTGAAAGTACCTATGTAACTATATATATAAAAGAATATTCACTTTGATTTTCTAAAGCTTTTGCATATCAAGTTTGATTTTGAAACTTGACATGACAATCTTCGACATTTGTAGTTGTTCACTAAACGAGACAATTTCCAAAGTCCAAAATTATTAGTGGACTTGGAAGTGCACACAACGTGGCCACATACATTAGTATCCATTCATGTGCCATTCATGCCTAGCCCACCTCATTTCGAGATGAAACACAAAACATATAGACATCTTCATGACACGTACCTCAAGAAAACATCAATACATATGTTATTGTAGCTTAACTTAGTGCCCAAGGCTAACCCATTGCAAGGAATTTAAAAATAACGAGATCCAAGAATGAGTCCCACACTTTGATGAGACCCCAAGACCCTCACAACCCCCCCCCCCCCCCCAAAGGAAAGAAAAGAAAAGCCATGTCGCACAAGGGTTGCCATTGCCTTGGATAATTGGACTAGATGATATTACAAAACGAACACAAAAATAAAAAAATGGCATGTGATTGAGGATTACTTCCAAAACGTCCAATTTAACTTAAATGGATGATGTTCATTACATTAAGGGTTAATTTAGGACAAGGCCACTATATTGTGAGGATTCAAAAATTGGACATGACTCATGAACAAATCCCACACGACAATAGGCCCCAACACTCACATGACACGCATACACACCCTATTCACGTGGAAGAATGTGAGGCCCATGTCCGCTTAGTGCCAATGGCACTCGAGGCGCCTCACTTGAAAACAAAAGCCAAAGCCCCATGCATCAAAGAAGGCCGCCACTATTGTTTGACCAGTCGTCCCGCAATCTTGAGTTCCAAGCTTTGGCCTCGATTTGGATTTGCGTACAGACTTGGTCCTAATTTTTGTTTGTTATTACAAGGCACCTCACGTCGCGTAATCTTCCTTTTGACTTTTCCGGAGGGAATTTTGATTTCTTATTATGCATGAAAACATCTAGAAATTACAGCTACATCTTTACGTACGGTGAGACCTTTGAGAAAAGACGTCGTTGAAATTAAGACCTCCCCACTCGGTCTCCTGGCGAAGGGGTCCTTATTTCCGATAATGCCACGTCTCTCGGGCCTCACTTAGTACTAACCATCTAGTACTAATGGCATGTTTCATATCATAGGAAAAGTGGGCTAGTAACCATTTAAGACCCATCTACCTTACATCCTATTCCCGTGGAGGAATGCGAGGCCCATGCCCGTGTCCGCTTGGTGGCGATGGTTGGCACTCAAGAAAGCCCGCCTTCTCGAAAACAAATGCCAGAGCCCAACGTAACAACGCAAGGCAACGCAACGAACGAATAAGGCTGAGTGAAGAACCACCACCACCACCACCACCACCACTCTCATCACTGCAATGGTCATCCCGCAAATCCGAGGAGCTCCAAAACCTAACACTTATTAAGCCTCTCACTTGCAAGATTGCGCTCCACAATTTTGCTGAACATGCTCCCGCATTGTAAATCCTACGAGAATGTGCGCAATCTGTTGTAACGAGGTTTTGGACGATGATGTGTTTCCTGAGGTTTCGAATGCTCGGCATGCTCGGATGAAGGATTCCACATCGAGGTTGAGCAATTGGAGCCCGTTCGGTTGATTGGTTGCTTGCTTGCGGGTGGCGATGGTCAGTGCCGTGGCAGGAATGGGATGTATGCGGGCGTATGTGTTTTGTTTCATCTTGAGTGTGCTTGTGCGATGGGCTGGGGTTTGGGAGGTGCGAGCAACGAGTATTACTGGAGGCTCTGTGCCCCGTGGCCCACACATCAGTAATCTGAATGTATTGTTGCCGCCTCGGAGTTCGCGGCCTGTGCATTATCACCTGCAGGGGTACAATGGATGCTTCACATGGTTCGGTTCGATGACCCTCTCTCTCTCTCTCTCTCCATTGGTCTGGGATCTTGCATGGTCAGCTCCACTCTCCTTGGCAACCTTCGCAATTTGTGAATTGGACACCTATGTCGTTCGTCTTGTTTTGGTTAAAATGGCTGCGAGAAACTATGTGTGCAGCTGTAGGCCTGCCATGCATGATTACAGTGCCATCTGTGATTGTAGCTCAGTCGAGTGAAGCAAAGCAGCCGGTCCTGGTTTAGTTATAAGTCGTGCAATTCTTTTTCTGTTCAAATTTCTGATGGTTCCTACGGTGGTCAGAACTTTGACATGTCGTGTGAGTTAGCAATCGGAAGCTTTATTCGTTGCTTGCTAGCTGGAAAAGGTCAAGGGTTTAGGGTTTAAGGTTTAAGGTTTAAAGTTCAATGACTTTGAACTGCCATTCAAAGAGCAGAGCAAGCTCTGCTGTGCACTTTGTGCATTTGTTCTCGATTGCGAACTTACCATTCGTGTGATGTGAAATATGACAATGCACGTATCTTAATACCACCGGTCATGAATACTTCTTGGGCATTTTGTTCGGACGCGTTGTTTCGATTAGTAAGGTTGGATTGGTCTTGTGATGAAGTGATTAGATATTGAGCTAGTGAAAAGGGGGTGTTTGTGAGCAGAAATAAATCTCAGCTGATAAGTCACAATCGTTTGAACTTTGGCATTTCAGTAGTAGACTTTCTTTGTGTAGCTTTTTGTGTGCAACAACCATAATGCACAAGCCTGTGAGCATTACAGTGTGGATTTTTGTTGAGGATTTCTGAGTAGTGAAGAGGACTAATTTCACATCTCTGTTGGGCTTTCTCTGGCTGTCCAGGACTTGGGACCATCATGACATACTTAATGTTGAGGCTGAATATAATGGCACAAACAAGGACTGTTCGACTAGTGCAGTACTCACATCAGTGGCCCCCTTTACTGGTCGAAAGACAACTGCTGTGCATGCTAAGGATTCTTCAACAGGTCAAATTTTGCGATGTGAAGTCTTTATTGACAAGATATTCCGTATCCAGATTTTCCATCACTCTCTGAAGCTTGACCTGGATGGAATGGCTACATTGCGCATACGAGCTTTTGATACAGAAGGTATGGGCAGTTCCTTTGCTAAAGCATGTGTCTCTGTTCCATTAATTTGAATTTTCGGAAGCAACTTCAAAACATAATGATAGATGCTGTGCCCAACATTGTGGGGGATCAGATAAATATAAAGTCTTGTAGTCCTAATTGGCAGAAGTAGTTTAGTTTGCTCCATGTGCAGATATTAGTTTAAATAACACAACTGAGCCATGATGCTACTGTTTGAGCAGGCAGGTTCCTTCTTTGCTTGTGATAGTGGAACGGGTAGGGCTTGACTTTTTTATGGGAAAAGTGTATATGTCTTCACAAGTTGGTGTGGAAGTTGAGTAATGCAGTACTCCTTCAACACTTTGTTTGAAAAAGGGAACTGACACAAAACTATCCATGATACAGACAATGTGTTCTCTTCATTGGCGGGATTGCAGTTCATGTGGCAACTTTCACCACTAAGTCAGACAGGTGATGTGGCCCACCGCCTCACACATGTTCCTCTTAAGCACACGTCACTCATTGATGGTGAGATTGGAACTCAAATCGAGTTGGAGCAGAATGTAAGTTGTTACCTCCCTTCCATAGTGTTCATCATGATAGATTGTGAGAATCCAAGTTTTAAGGCGCATTGGAGGTAGAGATTATTCTAGCTCATCCAGCTTTTTTATTCAAGGACTTCAGTTAGGATTTTCTTTAGAGTCCTATTGCTGTAGATTACTCGTGGCAGCTAAAGGTGGTTGACACATGAGCCCTTCGGAAGGTGTAGGATGATTTGATAGTGTACATGTTCCATTTGGTGTTTGTGTGCCTAACAAAACACAAGTGAGTACTTGTATCTTTATCATTAGAGGGGCAGCTTTAATTGCTGACATTATCATTTCTGATTTGTGCAGGGGCTTGGATCTGATCTATATGTGGTTCGAGGTACCAGTGCAGGTCAAGAGAGAGTGGCTGCACATTTTATGGAGCCAGGATTTGAGAATCTATCACATATAATTACTCTCACTGTGGCAGAGGCAGTTTCCTTGGATCCTCCGTCCCCTGTTTATATTATTCCTGGCACTCAACTTCAATTCACTCTAAGAGCATTGCGACGTAATGAAGTCAAGGGTGCGTGCAATTTTGTCATGGCCCAAATCGTGACTACTTGGTAAAGCTGAGGATTTCACATATTGCCCCGCATTGATGCACAGCATGCTAAAGACAGTTCTCTGACCACTTTTCTTACTGGTTTGCAGTCATATCATTGCCATCAAAGCATCATCGATGGTCACTAGACAATTTCACTGTTGCCGACATTGACCCCTTATCAGGGCTTATTACAGCACACACATATGGCTCAACAATTGTGACGGTTGTGGACTTGAGACTGACAGGGCATGAACAAACATCAACTATCCACGTCGTGAATCCCATAAGCCTGGCATTATATCTATCGCCTCTTCCTGTCAAGGGGATTGGTGCACTGACTAGTCTACATCAACCATTGGTAACATCTGACAGTCCATGGCAGGTTGTGACTGGTCGCAAGTATGTGGTGCAGGCGCTCTCCTTCTCACGGGAGTCTGGGACTCAACCTCTGCTCTTGACCAAAGTATGATGTAGCTTCACTGGTTCTATTTTGGAGTTCTTTTGTGTTTATGAATGGCAACATCAGCCCCTAGAGTAGTGGTTGTGTGACAAGAACATTTTCCAACAAACTCATAGTAGCAGTAAAGGCGTTATTGGTTGCAATGTCCTGTTCCATGCGCTTAGGATTGAACATTCAAATTTGGTGCTCAAAGTGCTGAATATGAGGCATGGTACAATATTGGTTGTTAGGGTAAAGTTGGGAAGCCACATTTACTGCCTCTACTGCACCCACTATGGGATATTGATAGATGCTATATTATTTGTGGTTATACAACTCTACTCAAATAAGGTTTGGGTATTGAACTATGTCCTAGAAGTTCTTCTTCTATACAAAGTATCTTGTATAATATGTCTGAAGGCGCTCTGTTGTGATGTTATTTTCAGGATAATGAGTTGATTATGCCTTCTGCAAATCTGCCATACTGGAAGGTATTCAAGGTTCCTGAGGATGTGGTAGCTGAGCAGGGATGGCGTAATTGTTCCCTTTTGGAAGCCATGGCGGAAGGTAGTGGAAAGTTAATGGCAACTCTTGGGTACGGTGTTCTGGTCCAAGACATGGCAACTGGCCGTTGGTTGCAGACAAACAAAGAGGTGAAGGAATGAACACTCTGCTGTTGCACTCTACTGGCTGGGCAAGCACACTAGCTTCTTCCTCTTCTTTATGCATCGCTTGAACACAAACTCAAAGAGGAGTATCCTTGTGCAGGTTCTTGTAGCTGAACAAGAAATAATGGTTTGCACTGAAGTGAAGATTGTCAACATTGGTAATTCGGGCTCCTTACGACTACCATGGGCATCTGGACAAGAGCAAGAATATCAGCTATTAGCTGAAGGAGGTAGGTCGCCTCATGCTATTCCTCACTCACCAATCACAATGTTCTCTTAACATCTCTGATTTTTTAATTTTGAAATTGTGACATAATCAAGGATTGATATTAATTGTTCACATGATCCAACTACAAAGTATTTTATTCTTACCGATTGCTGACTGATTAAATTTGCTTTGGAACAGGGTGTGGGGAGAAATTGACAGACTACAAGTGGTCCTCTTCTGATCCTGCTGTGGCTACTGTGAATTCTGTTGGAGTGGTTCAATCAAAGGGACTAGGAAGAGCAACCATCTATGTGGTAGCTGTAGGTGATGCTTTTAATGATGCCGAGGTATGAAGAAATGATCAGCCTAGTGGAAGTGCATCTCTATATTCATGTTGTATTTGCAGGAGAATGTTGTATACAATCTTAGGCTGCCATCGTTGCTTCTTTCATAATGTTTTGCCATGGAGGCTGACTATTTCTGTTCACAATGGTTCAAAGATCACATTGTAGTATATTTTTCTCACCCATAAGAAAATAATATGAATAAGGAAGTATACTTGTTTGCCACTGAGTTCTGAAAGTTAGTAGAAGCAATCTGCAAATTGAGGAACTGCTTCAAAGAGAATCATTTTAAGAATAATACCTTCATGTTTGCCCTCTTCAATGATCACAGGAGTTAACTTGCACATAATGATATTTTTTATGGGATTGTGTTTCCTGCTTTCTGCCTTGAACCTCGCTGTCTTCATTGTGTTCTTGCTCATGCACTGGATAGTCTAATCTTGAGGCAGATATTGAAGCAAAGCAAGTCCACTCAAGCTGAAGAGGTCACCAGTAATATGATGTTTCATGGTTGCAGGTTTCTCTGGAAGTATCATACCCATCTATGATTGATATTGTGCCTGGCCTCCCTGTGGAAGCAGAAGTTGGCTCCTATATTCCTGTCGCAGTTGGTCTGCGTGATCCTTTGGGTAAGTCAATTTGAGCTGAGAATCTTCAACAGTTGCTGACTTTAATAAGTCACCAGTGCAAAATAACATTTTCTGTAGCAGGTTGTTGTATTTCATGTGTGGATTTAAAGTTATGTAAGGCTTCGAGACATCTTTGACTCTCCTTAGGGAGGGAGAATGAATTTGGGCTCCTTGACAATTAAAACGAAGTTAACCTCAACCCAACTCATTAACTATCATAGTGAGAATTGCTGCAGAGCTTCATATGGTCCACAGAAATTGAAATGTATACAAGAAGCTTCTAATGACTACTTTATGTGTTATTATGCAGGCTTGGAGTATTCACGTTGTGATGTTTTCAGGCAAGTTGTTCGATGGGGTGTATTTGGAGCTGATGGGCTGTTCTCAGTAGTGAAAGAGGTTCCCAACATTCTATATCCGGAGCTTCAAGGCCAGTTGGGGGATAGAGATGCTGACAATTTTCATTCAGAGCAAAAAGAATTGTTGCATCTAATTCACCCTCATGCATGTGCCTGGACCCTCATATCTGCAGCACGACCGGGACGAGCTACAGTTAGAGCCTCTTTGAATATGAGAGATTTGCTGGTGGGGGTTTCTTCACCTGAAATTGAGGGTCCCTACTTGGAATGCTCATGGTCTATTGCAGCATTTTCTCCTCTTACTTTGGAGCAGGCTGGTAATGGGGGCCGGCATGGGGGTTACTCACATAAGGTGGCAAGCACAGGACGTGTTTCTGTTGAACCATCGCAAAGTGAACGGTTGACGGAGCTGTTACTTGTTCCTCGAAGCAATATGAAAGTGATTTTGCTAGGAGGTCCTGAGCGGTGGCGCCAGGGAGTTGAATTTATAGACACAAATGATGTTATAACAGATCATGGCTCGACTATCAAAGAGGATGTGGGAGTCACTCATTCACAGGATGGAGGAAATCGGGTCTACAACATAGAATGCAAGACAGTTGGTAATTATGTTAGTGTCCAACTCTCTACACTCTTTTTCTTACTATATTTTCAGAAATTTTCTCTATTCTCACATATGTACAATCAGTCCTGATCATATGAAACACACTGTCCTTGGTCCATGCAGACTGTGAATTTCTATCGAGGCAATCTGGTGGGCGAGGACCATCCAACAAAGAGTGTTGCAACTACATCACTTTCAGTCATCTGTGCTGTTCCATCGGCTATTGTTCTTCTAATTGACGAACCTGGTGGGTCCTGCTCTTGGCTTTGTGCAAGGTTGGGTCAATAGAGTTCTGCAGTATACTTTGTTATGGTTATGTTCATTGATTAGTTCAGTGTGCTTCTCTAAATCCTTCAGGTGTCTAAATTCATTCTGAGTGGTCACCTTGGATATAGTTGAAGTCCAGCTGTAGAGTAAATGGCACTTGCTTTGTACTCCACACAATATTAATGCAACCCATTTGTACACCTCACTTTTCTGTCTACAGAGAATGGCTTGTACCAGATCAAAAATGCAGCTCATGCTGAGCGTGATGCCGACCATCGACACATTACACCTGTTATGGTGATCAATGATCGGTCAATCAGGGTGGCTGCTGTTGCTCTGCACGAACTTGGAAAGCCCTTTGCAAATGCATCATCACTGAGTTTGCTTTGGAAGCTAGATGGCTGTCATGGGCTGGCACATTGGGAAGTACAGCCACAGAATCCAAACGTTGACGTGGGTGGTTGGGAGCGGTATCTTGCTCTTAAAAATGTTGTTGGAGAGGTAAGTATTTTCTTTAATATTTGATGGATGGAGGTCACATATGAATAACTTGGTAGAAGTCTTACTGCAGTGTCTGTCAAGAGACTTCACATGATGTACTTGAGGATTGGACGATAACATCTCTGCCTTTATATATACATATCATCTGGCACTTTTCTACCTGTGCCTCTAATAGAGGAAAAGTGAAGCCTCCTTTGTTCAAGTTTCAGTTTTCTAGGTTGAGGTCCCTTTTTGCTAACATCTTAAGTTTCTGGGCAGTGCACTGTGTATGCAGGCTTACATGGATATGTAGGTGATTCTGTCAGCACTGCTGCAGTTTTTACTTCATGGAAACCTCTGGAGAGACCAAAGGATCGTCTTCGTGATGCAGTGCACTTACAGGTACACAATTTTACATTTTCTTGGTAATGATTATTGAGTGTACCAGAATCTGGTATGTATTGCTACTTTATGACAATGTTGAAGTGACATGGCAATCTTCTCGGGGATCCAATACACTCCTTTTTTTTAGTTTCCTGTTCATTGGATGGGCTTTATCTGTTAATAAGCAACTTCTGCTGGTAAATTAGATACATCAAAATCCTAGCATGATGTTTCAAGGAACATGCATTCTCTAATTTAATGACTTACTATTTGCTATTGCAGCTTGTAGCAGCCTTGAGAATCGAACCGAACAACATCCTCCTCTTCCACCATCCCAATGCTAAGGTACCTGATCATCTGGATGTTTGGATTCGAAATTGTACTTGGAGTGGAATCTCAAGCAATTTATTGATTTTCTGCTCTGTTGTTCTGAGTCCTCACAAGGTGTTTATCTGTTGTGGCAGGCTAGTTTGTCAGTTCTGGGCGGAACAGCTGACATTCAGGCCCATGCTAACGACTCTAAAGTTGTTGGTGTGGTTCCTCTTGATACACATGAACTTATAGTAAATGCTCAAGGTTCAGGGATGTCACTCATCACTATACGGGATGTTGGATTGGCAACTCCTGCCTCTGCAAGTGCCTTAGTGAGTCTGCAAGTGCAGTATTCTCACCTTGTTGAAACTGTTTTACTGGTCCTCCACATACTATATTATGAGATAAGTATTGGTATATGTTAAGAAAGCAACTGGAAACGGACCTGTCTCTGTGAAAGGCAATTTCACCTAGAAGACTTCTATGTGGAGATGAGCTGGTCATTACCATTTGAGTTAACTTACCTTTGGTGGTTGTTGTGCTGTGTATGTGGGCGATCTGTCAGTAAGATTTTTGCACGATATCCAATCTGGGCACCTTTTTGGCATGCTATAGAAGCTAATAGTGTGCTATAGCTAACATCTGATTGGAGTACATGTAGGTAACAGTTGCAGACGTGGCAGGCGTGAGAATGTTGCTATCAGAAGATACCAGTCTGCAGGTTCCCACGACCCGCTGTTCCCTCTATATTTTTGTATAGTAATGTTAATTTGAAGATGAGCCTCTCTCATGGGCATGTGGCAGCATGAGAAGCTTTTGTAAAATCAAATTTTTGCTATTCTTGTATTCAGGTTGATTAAGGCAGGATGATCAACTTATTTAGCTCAGCAATAACTAGGAGACTAGGAGGATCTACTTTATATTAGGTCCCTGAATATACTCTATTGTTTAAAATTAATTGTGACCTGCCTAAAGACTGAGAATGGACGGAAGCATTATCTTTAGTATTCATGTTTCAAAGCCTAGGAGGCACATTCTAGGAACTTCAAAATCACAAGCTTTTGTTTGCTCTTTCTGTATTTTTGCTATGATAGTGATGTGAATCGTACATGAGGTCAAAATTACACTTGAAAACGAGTGGATGATGCCAGTCAGAAATATCACAGCCAGAGATTATGAATCTTCTCATCAATGGTCGCAATCTATTTTGTATGCAGGTGGGTGCATGTATGACAGTGCAGACACAGGCAGTGAACAGCTTTGGACGTGTTTTTGACTCTTCACAGGTGCACTTCTGCTTGGCTCTGTGTGTTTGGAAACTCAATTACATTAAGTGGTTCATTCCAATTTTTTTGAATCTTGATGTTTGAAGCTTCAATCAATCAACTAACTCCAAATCCTCATGATCTTGTGCAGTTTGGATTTATGAATCTGAAAGTTTTGCTTCAAGATGAAGTCCTGACTGCAACTGCTAATAGAGTTGACATGGCTTCCAATGAGTTTGTCATCTGTGGGGTTGCTGTGGGCCTGACTTCAACACTCCAAGTAAGATCTTCTATACACTGTGTCTTGTTGTCTTAGTTACCAATTTGTGGCATTTGGTTGACAGGAATTTTGGGGAACTTTGTGTTCATACTTGGTCCATTTGGCAATTACAGGTGAGTGTGACTCAACACAATGGAAAGGAGGTCTTCTCAGATTTTGCACAAGTATCAGTTTATGCTCCCCTTTCGATTCACCCATCAGAACTGGTTCTTGCACCGGGCGCTAAGTACATGGTGATCTTATTTCCACATTCCTGCTTGTTGCCTCTAGCCAGGCTATATATTACGTTGCTTTTCAGGTGTATTGTAGCAGAGCTGATTGTATTTGTTGCACCTGTGAGCTCACAATGCACTAGTGGTTGCATTCAATGTAAAGTGTCTTAACTTTAGCAATGACATGTGCACATTGTAAGGAGCATAGACAAGCAATTTGGCTGCAAATTTACTTGTCCCTGTACTGAATTTGCTATGGTTTTGTAAGCAGTTGGGAGTGGATGGAGGTCCTCAGACAGGATTCACTATACAATTTGATTCCACCAATTCAGAATTTGTCAAGATTGACCCCACCTCTGGGCTTCTAGAAGCTATGGCTCCAGGACAAACAGTGAGTTCTGACCTCTAAAGCGAGCATGCATCTTGTTTTTCTGTGTACCTCTTGTTGATGCTCATTGGGCGTGAAAGTGTGTAGTTATACATGTCTTTTAATTGAATGGACTTTGTCAGATTAGCACGAGTAGTCATTTTGTAAGTGGTGTATCCAGACAATACGAGCTCAAGCACGAAGCTATGGCGGTGAGCTTCTAAGCCAAGCTGAGACAAACATCACCGTGCAAGTTCCAGTTTCCATGAAACTGAATGTCAAAGGGGGCCAGCTTGCTATTGGACGAGAAGTTTCTCTTTTCCCTTATGGATTGGAGGTGTGTAAAATCATATGGCTTTGTTCTTAACATTTCTCAGCACTTCTGCATTAAGGTCATAATGGCTGGTTTGCATGACAAGGGTCCGGGTATCCAATTTAAGCAAATTTAGGCTCCCAAAATTGGAATTTCATATGCTTATGGTAATTCATATGATGAGTGGACCCCCATTCACAATATGCCAAGTTACTGTTAGGACAATGTGGAGCCTTTTCCAATGGGGCGCTTTTACTAAACCTTCTCATGCAGTAAGTGTCTAACTGTGCTCTGTTAGACTTGAGACTGAAACATTTTCTGTTGTAATCTGTACAGGAGAATCTCTTTGCATTCTTCGACCTTTGCAGTAACTACAAATGGTCAATCGAAAAGGATCAGGTTGAACCATTGCACACTTCATGTTGAAGGCAACTTGTTCTCAGGCTTGTGACAGTATGCAGGCAAATATTTGGCTACGCAACTTTGCAAGGCACCTTGCAGTCTTTTTGGCATCAAACTTTGTGCCACCAACCTCTGCATGGGGGATCTTGTGGGGATAGATTCAGCTACTTGGTTATGTTTTAACATTAGTAGATGCTCATGTAGTAGCTGATCACGAGCCTCACCTTTTAAATGTATTTGGACAACTTCTGACTTCCTTAACATGAATTTTAATTTTTTTCACAATTGCACAGGTTCTTGCTTTGCGAGGTCTGGATGGTTCCATTGCGGATGAAATGGAGACAACTTTGCCTAAATCAGAGATATCTAGAGGCAAAATCCATAAAGGGGTTGATGGGTTGGCTGGTACTCCCCATGGTTTCTCTGCCAGAGCTGTTGGCATGTACGTAGGTTACAACCTAACGTCGATGTGGATAGGAGTTTGTGAATTAACAGTGCCATAAAGTCATATGTGTGTGTGCAAGTAACTCCAAACTAGCCGTTGACTCCTCCTGATTTTATGATGTGGGTTTGAGTCTTTATCAATTTATAAATTTTGTTCAGCGAGTAATATTTCTATCTTGGTTTATAATGTATGAAAGAGAAAATAGGCATATTTGGAATATCACTTATTGAAAAATTGTCTGGTTGGAGAAGCATGAGAAGGACACATGGCATGAATATCTGAGATATTAATGCCATGACACCAATGCAAGCGCACCTAATGTAATTGGGTTTTGAGGTGTCAGGTCGGCAGGGAAGACAACTGTTACTCTTTCTTTCACATGCCGATTCCATTATCATGGTCGAACAGAGGAGAAAGAATACAAGCCATCAGGCACAATGTGGGTTTATCCAGATCCCCCCCTAGCGCTGGGTATGGGAGCCACATGGGTGCTACCTCCTGTTTACACTAGCTCTCCAGTGTTACCGCAGTGGAAGAAGCATGCCCCAGCACTGTTGGATTTTGGACGAAGTGGTCGCAATGTTGTATACTCAGTCATGCATGTAAGTCACCTAAGATCTATTCTGCATGGTGCAAGTATTGCATTTAAGAGGCGATGGCAGTAGGACTCAGAATTCCAATAAAATGATATTGTTGGTGATGACAGTGGGTATCAGGATTCCAGTAAAGTGGAAATCATGAAGGGCTGTACGATGGTATCTCTAAATTATGTGTTTTCAACTTTCCAGGAAGGTATCAATGACGGCAATGTTATGAGTATCATGGAGGGTGGAGTGATTCGCACATTTGAGAAGACAGAGGTTGGTTGTATTCATGCTAGGGATCTCAATACAGGGCGATCTGAGATTGCAGCATGTGTGCGTGTTGCTGAAGTGAGTTCTCTAACCTACAGCTTTGTCCAGTTCCATGTATTGTTTCTCCTGGCAGATTAGTGCTATTAATATCTCTCTCCTGACAAATCCAATGAAGTACCAAGTGTTTGTCATGCTTTGTTTAGAATACCATGTCCTTATCTTCAGCACCACCACTTCATGGATTATCTTTGTATCTCAACATCCTGATATTCCAGTTGGGTTCTCTTGCTTGTCTGCTTCACGTTTGTGTTCTGATCAAGCATTGCTTTGTTTGTTACTTCAACTGTATTAATCATGTGAAGTGTTTAATGTGGAATTTCTGAAGAAGATACAAAATACATGTACAGTTTGCAATTTCAAGAGTCTGAGGTCTTAGAGTGATGGATCGCCAGGTATTAATTCTCTTTCAGTATAAAATGTCCAGTATTTGCAATGTCTACTGATACGAAGCATGGGCTCAATGATCAAATATGGATCTTCTTGCCCAATCCTTACTATGAAATTCTTGTTTTGGTGTTGTGATGGGGTTGGGACTAGGTGGCCTCTCTTACAGTAGGAGATGGACATGTGACAGAGCTGTCAGTAGGCACTGATCAGAGAATGGTTGTAACTCTCCGTGATGACCTTGGTAAGTCTTATCTAGTGAAAGCAGTGAATGTGATACTTCTCACATTTGCATGAAGTAATTCTTTGATTACCATGTTACTTGGGTTCTCCTGGACTGCCAAATGTTCATTCTAATGATATGAAGTTATCTTTAGCAACGTAGTGATTATACTTTGAAGCTTTAGTGTATGCATTGCATTTGGTGGTGAGCATTGATTTGTCTTCAAAATAAATTTGGAGTTCTTTGCAACTTGTTGCTGTTCTTAAGATTGGTCACGCTGGCCTGATACTTCAGATAGGATACATGCAAGCTTACAACATGTCACACTTGCATCAACACAGATTGTCCTGTTTTAGTAAGCATTGACAGTCACATTCCAAAGGCTTCTCACCAATCATCTCAAATGTTAGAGACACTGCAAGATGCTTTTCTTTTACTCCTGCTGATCGAGTTTTATTTCAGGTGCTCCATTTCTGGAAGCTGGAGATGCAATTCCAATATTACTAGATACCAACCGGGCTGATGTGGTATCTATCAAAGTGACAGATTATGAGAGAATCGGCAGTTCAACAAAGGTCACAATTGGTCTGTGGGTGAGTGACAAGTCATGCAGATTTTTACAAGTTATATACTTATTGAGATTTATTATTGTGAAGTCTTTTTTGAGTTCAGCTGCACCACAGTACGATAGGTGACCTTCAAGACCTTGCTCTTAGGTCTCATATTTTTAAAGTAAGTTAAGAACTTAAGTGTACCAATTTTAAATTTGCAGGCAATGAGGCAAGGCACAGCTTTGATACGTATATCATACAAAGGGGACCCACATATTGTAGACTGGGTTCTGGTAAGATTGAATGAGTGCACTCATCCTTGCCTTCCTAGCAGCAAAATGAATTGTTATATATGCAAGAGTTATATAATAGCCTTCGTTAATATCTCAACATTTGTTCATATTGCTTCAGCCAGTTAAGTGGTATCATATGGATCTCTTTTTTGCTATCCTGATTTTTGCTTGGAGTTTGTGACCATGGATCCTATTTTTGTACAGATAAATGTGGGAGCACATGTTTCTCCACGAAGCCCAGTGGCTCATATTGGGAACCGTTTTAGCTTCTCTATAGTTGGGAAAGGTACAACTTGCTTGTGTGTGTCTGTAAATTGAATTGTAGGAAGTCAAAGTGATCGAGCTTCTATTTTTTATCAATGGAAAGTATTTCATGTGCTTTTTTCAAGATGACCAACCTTAACAAAACACTTGTATGTGGGCACAGGGCTGCATGGCTTTCCATCAGGTGAGCGTGGGAGCTGGTATAGTTCAAATGGAGATGTTGTACAAGTTAATAGCTACACTGGGGAAGCACAAGCCGTTGGGGAGGGCACTGCAACAGGTAGGTGCAACAGTCGCAGATTAGACTGCTGTTTATTTGGTTTTTGGTTTTTTAAATGAGTTAATTAGTTAATTAATTTAAATAATGTTAAAAGTATAGTTTTCTTGACTTTTGGAGCTCTTGATGGTTGCCCTCAGATTGTCAAAAGATATGGAATGTGAGTTAGGTGAGAGGAATTGGACTTTGGCAAGCAGTAAAAACGCTGTTGCTGATTCTGGTAGTTCTAGGCGCTCAGTGTCTCCAGTAATTTTGGGCTTTGCACAATGTTGGAGATTCAAATCTTACTACCTGTTCATGTTGCTTGAGCAGTCAGCTTCAATGGTTCCAGATTGACAACATACACCACAGTTACAGTAATTCGGGTTGCTTCAATCCATGTTGAGGCTCCCACAGGCATTCTGACAAATGTACCCATCCCATTGCATGGCTATGCATTTCCTCTCCATTTCAGGTACGTTCTTCATGTGGAAGAGTCTTCTGTCAAGTCTTCTTAGGTATCACCTGAATCTACATGAAAGGTGGAAGCCCATAGCATTTCAAAATTTCGGTCTTTTCTTTGGAACATAGAAATATCAGTAACTTTCAGATTCTGCCACATCAAGAGCTTATGATCTTATCCCTGCTACCACAGGAGAGGCCATTGACATGATTGACTTGTTTGCGGCCTGGATCAGGGATTCTTTTGGTCGTGATGTTGGAATAGTTGGAGAAAATCGTGAAGTTTCATACAGCTGCCGGGTTGATCCAAGTTTTATCGGGTGCGGCCTCCTCAAATACAGTTTTGAATGATGGAACTTTGAAAGCTCAAAACTTTTAGAGAAATGAATTTAACTGTACATTTCTAATATGGGTGACTTTGGTGCTACATTCATAATTTCCTTTGTCATGATCTAAATCACAATTAATGAGAAAATCTCTTGAAGCTATATATAATCTTAGTATGTAGTATCAGTCACATGATTCACTTGGTTATTCTTTGATCTTGCACTACTTACACCAGGCTATGATTTCAGGGAAGCCAAGGTTTGGCGAGAACCTGGAACTACTGAGTTCCAGTGTGTGTTTCTACCATATCAGCCCATTAAAGTGAAGGAATTACATCGGAAGTGGGTCTTGCAAAACGTGAAACCACTAAGGGAGTTCAGTGGGAAATTGGAATTCACTTTGACAGCTACTTCGGCAGGTGTTGAAGGATCTGCAACAGCATGGTTTGCAGGAGGCTTTGAGGTCATCGACACCCTACCATCAAAGGTTTGACTCTCACACACTGCTCTAATGATGTGTTGGGTTTGCAGTCTGTTTACCAGTCCATGGGACTTCTTAATGGGAGTTGGTCCCATTTGATTGTCCATTGGTTATTTTGCATACAATATGAAGATTTTTTTTTTAAGTTGTGGGGGCATGCTTGGAGGTAGTGTTTAAATTTGAACAAAGAGCAACCTATTTCAGTTCATTTGGGGGGGGGGGGGGGGTGCAAATTCATTCTAGCACCTCTTGGCATGCCAAAATGAGTTTGACCCTCAATATTTATAGAATGTTCTTTGCTGAAATCTTCAGACTACCTCCAAGGTGTTGTATGGGAAGCAACCAACTCCTGACTAACTGTCCTGATGAGTTAGAGGATAGTTCTCTTGTTGTGAGTTTCTTATGAGATGTTGCTTATCTTGTATTCACTTGCTTTAGTTCATATGTTTAAGTTCATGCAGGTATATATGGTTATGAAAGCAGATAATGGAGTTGATTGTGTTGATTTGAAGAGTTGCATAGTTATTTCAGTATGTTTTTACTTTTAGTACGTGATGTCCATGTGCATTTGCTGTGGCAGCTTGAATTTTCACCAAAATCCAAAGACTGGACGTTTTCAATGATCGGCTTTGTACATCAAGGTGAGGACTACTTTTCATTCAATCCACCACTGTTTTCATGATCAGATTTGTCATGTGTTCCTCTCACATACCACATTGTCTTGTTCTGCAGATGTTGTGCAGCTTACAGTATCTGCACGGCCAGAGGCGTTTGAGTTTCGGTTGCAGAATCCGAAATCTGAGACAGCTGGAGTTGCAGGCCGGGCCACGTATAAGGTAATAACCCATGTTACGGGCTTTTTAATTTTAATTTTTTTTGCACATTATCAGTATATCTGCTGTAACTTCATAAGGTGCCTGTCCTGAGCAACTTATGCCCTTGTTATGCTGGTTTGCAGATGAAGTTATTGGAGGAAGATAAGCCATTCACTGATATTCTTGTCATCAAATCCTCCATCACAGGTGCTTCTAGAACACTCTTCTTAAGGTTCATCATGTCTGCATGAATCACTAGTTTGAGCCCATGCCATGCCAGCCCATTTCACCTGTGCATACGAATTAGTGTCCATCCCTGTCAATGGCCAACTGTGGAACAGCGACTGCGTCAAAGCCCATGCGCCTTCGCTGTTCCAAAATTCCAAATGCATAGTAGACCAGTTTGGGCCTGTGCTGTCCCAGCCTGGTGCACCTGTGCACATGAAACAATGTACCAGGCCATCCCTGCCCCGTCTGCTTGACATGTTGCTGTCATTGGCCAGTTGTTTTGGAACTTTGGAACGACAATTGTGTCAATGCCCATGCATCCTCACTGCTTGAAAGTTCCAAAATGTGCAGGAGCTTTAAAAATGTGCTTGACATTGACTTCTTTCAAGCATGAGAAGTGAACTGATGATTGTTTGAAAGCGCAGGTCAACGGTTGGAGCTTCCAATCATTTATAAAGCAGGGAAGTCATCGGTGGCAACGTTTTCAGCCCAAATTGTGATGGCTGTTATTCTCATTCTCGTCCTCCTCATTCTCCCTCTTATCTTCTGTGCTCGGATTCTCGACCTCCCCCGCACAAATTTGTCCCAAAGGACCTTGGACTCCGCACCACTTGAGGAACCTGCAGGAAACAGCAACTCTCCTCTCGAGACCACCCCAGTTCGGCAACGCAGGCTTGCTGTATTTCCACGGACGCCACCCTCACGGACGCCGCCCTCCAAAGGGCTCGAAAGTAGGACTACGCCCCAACAGTCTTTTCCAGAATACACAATGAGGACTCTGGATAGTACACCTTTTTACAGAAGGAGTGACCCTTCCCAAAGTTATTGAATTATGTAACTCAAATTTTTGTAGCCAATTAGATTCGTTCTAGGTACTTGTGCATGCAATGAGCACTTCTTATGACAGGTAAGCATACTCTATCTGTGAAACTGGTTGCTTTTTAGCTATTCAAGGGAAACTTCCCCCACTTCTGGTCTCAGAAATCGTTCTCAATTCCATGTATCACTGTGCACTTGGCAGTTCTTCTACAGAATTGAGGAAGTGGAGATATTAAGACCCCCTTACACTAGAGCTTGAGTTGAGAGCTTAAACTTGCAATTTTTGGGACTCTGATACTTGGATTTGATAGGGTTTCATCCAAAGTTTTGAGTGCTTTTAGCTTTTAGTTTTTAATTATTCCAAGCTTTCAAGCACAGTAGTTTGAGCATTCCCATGTGGAGTATGGGGCCAGTATGAGGGATTAGATTTGTCTTGTTGTCAATCATGGAAGTTGGATTGTGGTTGTCATTGCATTATGCATTTTGAGTGTTACATGAATAGATCCATTATATCTTGAGATACTAGGAAATTGAATATAAATTCGAAACTTGAAACTTTGGGCAAGGTTTGATTAATAACCACATGTCAATAACCGCATGCATCTTCTGATCTTGCATGTCAGTCTATTGAGTGAGAGGATCTGTTTGAATGCTCCACACCTTAACCAAGGATTTAAGTGGCTCACAGGGACTCCAACCCTTTCTGAAATTTTGTGTGCTTAGCAAAGATGTTTGCAATGGCAGCTTCTTGTTTCTTGCACCCTTAGTGTCGTTGTTTGCATCCGTAATTCCATAGGTGATTCTTCACCCAAGTCACTTCTCTACATCATTCTTGACCATGAAAATGTTGCAAAAACAACCCTTTAGGTTTGCACATAGGCATGCATGCCATCCATGCCCAAGGTCATTCCTATCGCTGAACCTTTTCGGCCAGACCACAACAACCTTTGTGAAACACGGTCACAGCAATTCCAGTAGCCTGTACCAACATCCAATTCTCAAAGAATGTATTCTGCATCTTGCGCATGCTTGGAACAGACACCAACACAGAGCCTATATAGTGTCTCTTTCATGAGTGCCAATGCTTTGTTATCCACCACCAGAATTCTTATCAATGGGCCAAAGGTCCCCTTCTTCATGACATCCATGGAGTGGTTTAGGATCTCGGAGCACCTTGGTGTCATTGTTTGCATACGCAGTTCCAAGGATTTTTCTTCACCCAAGTAACCTTTAGGATCACTCTTCACCAGGAGGATGTCCTTTTCTTTGCCCAAGTCATCTTCGTCATCATTCTTGACCAGGAGGATGTTGAAGAAGGAACCCTTTAGATTGCACAAAGGCACGCATGCCATCTATGCCGAAGGTCATCCCTAACCCTGACCTCTTTCGGCCAGACCACGGCAACCTTGGTGAAACACGGTCACAACAATTCCAGTATCCTGTACCGACATCCAATTCTCGAAGAATGTTCTCTGCATCTTGCGCATGCTTGCAATAGACACCAGCGGTGAGCCCGTAAGGTGTATCTTTCATGAGTGCCAATGCTTCATCTTCGTTGTCCACCGCCTGAATTCCTATCAACGGCCCGAATGACTCCTCCTTCATGACATCCATGGAGTGGTTTACATCTCGAAGCACTGTGGGAGGGAAGAAAAAACCTCCAGAGTCACTTTTCAAACCTATGTGTGTTGTTGCATGTGCCCCTTTGGCAACCGCATCTTGTACCTGAGCGGCAAGGAAAGACAACTGCGGTTGTCTGGCCACTGGGCCAATGTACGTCTCCGGATCCATAGGATCTCCAACCTTGAATGACATCATTGTCTTCACCAAATGATCAAAAAACTCATTGTAGATTTTCTTGTCAACGTAAACCCTTTCCACGCTACAACAACTCTGGCCTGTGTTGTAGAACCCACCATCACCTATGGAAGCCGCGGCCGCAGCAATGTTTGGCACATCACTCCTTACATACACCGGATCCTTGCCTCCAAGCTCCAGCTGTGCCTTCACGAGATTGGAAGCGGTAAGGCTTGCAATTTCCAATCCTGTCTTATGTGAGCCTGTGAAGAACAATCCTCCTAACCCTGGGAGAGAAGCAACAGCTGCCCCTGTCTCTGCTCTTCCTATTGCTATCATAAATACATCCTTAGGAATACCAGCCTCGTAGAGTAATCTTGTAATCTCAAACCCTGTGAGTGTAGCATGCTCACTTGGCTTATAAAGAACAACATTGCCAGTCAAAAGGGCTGCAGAAAACACATTCGCGGAGATGAAGTATGGGTAGTTCCATGCCGAGATGTTCGCCACTACACCTAATGGCTCATAGATGATCTTCTCTTTGAATGCGTGTGTGTCCAGAATGCATTGCTCTTTCATAACCTTCTCGTAATTTTCAAGGTAAAACCTAACCCTATCGACTGTTGCACGGACCTCATTCTTGGCCTGTGAGATAGGTTTTCCCATCTCCATGGTTAGAGTCTTTGCTAACACCGGTATGTTGAGACGGAGAAGCTCATTGAACCTTACCAACATGGCTCGCCGCTCTGCCAAAGGAACTGCTCGCCATGCCCTCTGACCGGCTGCTAGGGTTTCGAATTTGCATCCCACGTCCTCCTTGTTGTCCTCCGGGAGCTCTGCAATCACCTTGCTTGTGGCAGGATTGATGACATCGAACAATGTCGCTCTGTCAATTTTGAAGGCTCGAGTGAAGAAGGTTGTTGCTCTGTCCTTCATGGTCCTCCTTACCATCGCCATCGCCATCATCTTGTTCCTCTCCAAACCCTATTCTCCTCTCTCTGCTAATGTGATCCATATCGTTGTCACAGATTCCCCGCAATTCTTATGCATTCTATAATATCATCTTTGACTTGACTTCGACATCATGTTGGGAAAACAATCTTGCATCCACAACAGCTGAGATATGCATTACTCAGCTTTATCCAGCGAAGTCAATAGATCCTCCTAAACTCCAATTTGATGCACCTCTTATCCGACCAACCAAATAGGTTATCATTAAGTTATAAGTCATCAAATGTGCAATTCTCAGCAAGGTCGATCAGGTTCAATTCTGTGCAGCATGCTCACCTTTTTTTCAAATTCCTTATGCCCAACATTTCATCGATGTACTTGTGCACGTTGAAGACAAAGATGAAGGTGGAGGGTAGGTCAATTTGATTCATTCATTTGTTAAGCTTGGACGAAATTCCTCGCCTCCGCAGCAGCCTCAACTCGTCACTGATTTGCTGACTTGAAATTCCGTCAATTTGTGAACAATGGAAATGAAGATGAAGGTTTAAAACATGTTCACCTTCATGTCGGTTTGCTCGTGCTGAATTCCACTCCTCCGCAATAGCCTCTCCTCTTCACACATTTGCAGATTGGAATTTTCGTCGATTTGTTGAACAATGTATATGAAGATGAAGGTTGGAAAATAGCTTGATTAATTACGACCATATCTTTACCTTCATGTGGATTTTCTTGTACTAAATTTGCCTTCTCCGCAGCAGCCTCACCTCTTCACAGCTTGGAGACTCTACATCCATCCATGCATTTGACCATTCAAGGTGAAGATGAAGGCTAGAAATCTAACTTGATCCCTGCATGTGGGTTTTGCGTGTACTAGGTGTTGATTGTTGTCCCGATGTAATGAAGCTGCTACGAAGGGAAGGTCAGAGGTAAGGATACATTTGGAGGGATCTATCCCCTGGTATCTCAAAAACTTCAGTGAGGGAAAAGCATGACACACAATGGGGATTTGTACATTTTGGTGTGGGAATGCAAAAGTTATAAGTCCAAAATTATTAATTCGATGCACAATTTCCAGAAGAGTATTTCACAGGCCATGTGAAATAAGCAGACACATAATGAGATTGTGATGACAAAGAAAAATGTCTACATTTATATTGTTGGTAAGCGTCATATAGAAGAACATTTTTGATGGACACACAGTGAAGCTTTTCAGAAGCATGTATGGATCCCAATTACTACATGACCTATATTTTTTAGTACTATTTCTTACTGGAAGTCCAAGCATATCGAGTGTCTATACAAGTGGTACATGTGGACCCAAAAAGCCGCTTTAGAAGAGTGAGTTGAGAACTCGGAATCACCAGGACTCTGAAACCCAACTCTGAAGTATGTCTAGGTGTACTAAGGATCATAAGCACCATAAAGTGGATGTTATGTACGTGCTAAACTAAATTAGTGTTACCGTAAATCGTGTGCTTTCCTAACGACTCAGCAATGGTGATAAACCATGATTTTGAGCACGAGACACACCATCAGGTGATATTCTCTCGTCCAAAACTTGTATGATTGAACCTGAAGAGAAATTCAACAACGTCTTCAAGTCTCCTAACTTTGTGAGAATGTTGGATTCATACACTTACAACACTTGCAACACTTTCATGTATATACAAATAAACGTAATGATTTAAACACATAATGTCATGGTACAGCGTTCAAAAGCAAGGACCGATTATATTGCTAGAGAAACAGCATTGCACATTGGTTTGTTCTTGAACCAAAATAACATGTTTCCAATGAGCCAATGGTTTTGTACCTACTCCACCATGTAAATCTTACATTGACACTTGTCCTATTCAACTTACAAGTTCCCTAATCAAGGAGTATGAAAACTTTTACTTCTCTGTGGACCTCCAATCTGTCATCCTTCTCCTCTCAGTGGTTGTGGACTCAACTATCAATGAATATCTGAATCCTTAGGTTCCAACTTGAGAAGCTCTGTAGCAGCAAAATCCCAACTTTGTATTTCCATATGCTCTACAAGCACCACGTAAGGCTCTCCAAGCTGCACTTGGCTCAAGTGCCATAGTAGCAATCAAGAGCTTTGCTTCCTCCAACTGTCCCACTCGCCCAAGAACATTCACCATGCGGTTCCAGAGCACGACAGTAAGTGTGATGCAATAATCTTGCCATAATTGACTCATAGCTGGAAGGGGTTTCTAAAGTGCACATGTCTTGTTTCCTTCACCTCTCTAACATCCAGACGCCATCTGGGCCGCTCCAGGTAATTAGGGATTTGTCTGCCTCGACATCCTAAACTGTAAATGTGTTAACACAAAGTGCTAGCATTTCCTTATTGCGCGACTTTTCCATCTTGTACCGAAACAGAATTCTCAATTGAAGGCAGACACCATTCAGCACTCGCTGAGCAAGTTTTGATTCACATGAGTTACTGAGTATGCACTCTCTGGGTCTCAACGTCCTTGTATCATTTTAATCTTAAGTGCCAGGGTCGAGTATCAATTTCCAGAATCCTGGGACATATTTATGATGGCCTGCATAATCTCGGTGCTTTGCCTTTATGTCGCTAGGTCACATGGTATATTGGGCTTCTTTTCCAAGACTGTAGTTTAGTATCGCTGTCGTTGTTAAAGTAAGTTCACCAGTTTAAATTCGGCGCTCATGTCGAATTCAGTTTAAATTTCGTGAATCATCAGGTACTATATCCGATTGTCATTAGGTTTGCATCAGGAATTCGTATGACATACCCTTACAGTATGAGGATATTTGGTTAATTCAAGGTTTGTAGTTGTCTTGGAAGACCTGCTGCAGAATATTTTAGACAGTGACATTGCGCTTCTGACAGCAGAAAATAGAGTTTTTTGGCAGTATCATACATTGCAGATTTCGGTCATCATCCGGTAGCGAATCTCTTTACACTGTACAATCACTTGAGACCTCAGAAATCCTGTGTCATGAAAACATCGGTACCTCCTAAGAGATTAAGATGGAGCTTATGAATTGTCTCGTCATCGATCCGTCAATACCACAAACAATGCCCTTAGTGGAAGAAGTCGTTTTTTTTTTTATATTTGCCCAGAGTGCACAAGGCACATCGCAACACACCTCACGGCATTCTCCATCATAGCGCAATCACACCAAACACAAAACTGTAGAAACCCAAAGATGAAATTACCAAACAAAAGTTGTGGTCCGATCTATCCTTGACACAGACCAAGATGGAGGGACGGATTCCCGGGTCTGTCTGGAACAATTTGTGAAGACTATCTAACAGTTTGTGAACAATTTGGTCGCAGAGAGTCCATCCGTTTGTGAAGACTAACTAAAGAGAACCCATCCGCTACTCTTGTATGCTGACATGCCACATAAAAAACTGAAATACATATCTATTGATTGTAGGAAAACGCGGCAAGCGATATGCTCATGGGCAGAAACGCACATCCTTAATGATTCGCTACATCGTTCTGGCTAGAGCCAAGATGGCAGAGGTTGCGCAATTTATTTACCAGCGCCCACCTTAGGTACAATTGTCACGTGTGGCCAAAAAATTTAAAAATCCTCAGATTTCGAATGAAAGTTCGGAAGCACATTCACACAAACAAGGAGGCCTCATCGATCTTGAGTGGAACCAGCTAGCATAAAGCCATCAAGAGTAGTAAATACGATTTTATTCATCGGCGAATGACAACTCCAAATTCTTAAACAATACTCCAATGCTTTAGAAGGCCACTGCGAATGTTCGGTAAACAAGCCTAAAAGGTCATCATCGCTGACTTTCACTGCATTTCACGACAGGTTGGTCGTGGAGAAAATGGGATCAGATATACTGGCTTGGCTCCAAAGAGCACAGATGTAATTCGTGGAATCAATGTCGATCATCCGGGGAAAATGCCCTCATGTCCAATAGCTCCACAAAATCAATCATGGAGCATAAAACAAGGAAGACCGCCATCAAGAAGTCTCCGATGTCCTAGGAAGGTTTGAATGCTGCATTCGCTCTCAAGCCCGGCAGGGCGAAATCTTCAGGCGTCCACCGCGAACGTTTGAGAAACAAGCCTCTACAGATATCATCACCGACTTTGGTATCCCATAGCTCCATAAAATCAATCACAACATCACTCAAAAGCAAGGGAACTGTTGACATACAAGAGCCCATTCCCACAAAACAAGTGTTGAAACAATTCCAAATTTTGAGAACTTGCCTAAGTTCCACAAGAACATGCCAAGATGCGACATTTATGTTTGAAACACAATCACACATATCCATTTCTGCTTGGCAATTTTAGTAGCCTCTATCTCATGGAGGCCACATGCACTCCGTCACTTTGGAAAATTACCCTTTTTGACACCATCTTGATGTACTTAACTTAGTCCCACAAGCTTTTCAGCTTCATGGACTTGAAAAGTGTTTGATTTTCTTTTGATTTGATTTCTACCTAGCAAGAATGCATGAGTGTGGACCGTATGTTGCCTCATGATGAAAGAGTTTTGGACGATTTCATGGTTAAGCTATTTGATCATCGGTATTGTAGCTACTTTTCTAGGTGCACTTGACCTTTTTCAATATGTTGAGGACATGATCATCTGCAAGCCTGGGGAGATCACAAGCTATATACTTTTATAAACCACTTGTAGTCGGGGGTGAATTAGAGATAGGCTATTTATCTAAATTTCTTGAATAATCAACACCTTATTAGGAGATAAATTAGTGCTTTGAGGTATTTTTCAGGACCCTATAGGTTAATATAATATACACCATAAATTTATTTTATACACTCTATTTTGTTTGTAAATTACACCATTTATTAAAATCTTGGAATCTTGACATAAATTGACTTTAATCGTTAATAAAACAACAACGGTACGTTAATGGTACATGCAAATAATATTGAACTTGGTTACAACATTATCTTGAAACTCTTAGCGACCGCCCCAAGCATGCACACTAGACCAAATCACCACTGAGTTAAAGCTTTAAAAGCATTAATTATTTAAGTACTATCAGCTTGGCGACCCTTTGTGATGCTGGAACCTCTCACACCTTCTGATCTCCCTCACGGCCCTTCAAACCCTCTTGGTTTGTATGCCCTACCCTAAGTGCCTTTGTAAGATGCCCTTATCATAAAACATTAGAACAAAGCTCTTTAAATTATTATAAATCATGGGAATGGAATAAAAAGTTGGGGGGGGGGGGGTGAACCTCATTTGTCGCTTGATGTCAAATTTGTCACGAGGAGGTTTTCCCTTGAAGCCAAATAGTTCAACCTTTATTACAACTAAGGTTCATCCGTAGCCAACATCTAAATTCAATATGTTTTAATCAATTGAGGCAATTTCTCATCCAATCCAAAGACACTCATTGAACCTCACATAGATTCTTCGTTCCTCCAAATATTATAGACTCTACTTAATTAATAAAAATTGAATGTCGGCTATACTTTTCAGCTACCCTAGTTTGAATATAATATTGCATGGGTCATTTTATTCAAGCTATAGTAATTCCAAAATTTGAAAAAAAATCTCTATTGAATTAAAAATACCCTATATTTTTTCTCACATGGTTAAATTTAATTTCAATAGTGACCTCCCCATGTTTGCAAGTTCTATATAATCTTTAAAAATCGATGTTAACCCATGCTCTTTGGGGATGAGTTAGGACAAGTTTGTCTTACCGGATCTAGCATTATTCTATAATATCCTACACTCAAGAATATAGGGTGAAATCTAAAATGAAAAATTACACTAGAAAATGAATATATGACTTATTTTGGCAATTATTGGATTAAAAAAATGAAACTTGGAAAAACATGCCTATATTTTTTTAAATCATATATTTAATAACTTTAGGGCAATATGTAAGTGAGAATGTTTTTTATACATGACATCCTCAGACATATACAATTTCATCACCTCTTGGTACACATCCTTAAAATCCAATCCCACAAGGGCATCCATGGCAACAATATGGTTGACAACCTCACCAAGTTCGACATAAAGGCTTCCCCCCAATGTCCTTGACGGCAACACCATCCAAATTTGCCACCCTTATCCCCACTACCTACATGTTGAAATTCCGCAATGCTCAGTTTATGGGCGACTATGGCAAACACTTTTTCTCGCCCAAAAAATTTCCTCCCCACTTTGCTTCCTTTGTCCCCCCCCCCCCCCCCCCCTCCGGGAGGCTCCAGCATCAACACATGGTCCTACGTCCCTTGCACATTGCACCCACTATATCCTTAAAGGCGTACACATGAATGGGCCTAATAAGGGTCTCAAACACATTTGACAGTTCTTACTCTCCCATCACCATACCCAATGGAAATGCCTCAATAATAGTAAATCTTCCCCTACTGTCTCCAACAATAACACCGTTCCACATTGGCTACTACCCTATGCATATGCATATCATGCTTTCAGCCAGACATCCTTCTTATTGAAGGCCTTCAAACCCACAATCCTTTTCCCACACAATCCACTACTAACATGACCGTTTGCTGGCAACAACTGCACAATGAAAAATTGACAAATACACCATACTTATTGTTGCCATCATCACTAAAGACTAACATATTTAAGCAAATTGTCCTAATCACCAGCCACTGAGGAGGAATTCACACTTCCACCCTCAAAACCCATACCGTTCCTTTCAAGCTCCTTCCTTAACACATCAACAAATTGCAAACCCAACTACACGCTACTATCATTCAATCCTTCTTTGAGATCATCCCTGAATAAATGCGAATTCGAAAACCAAGCCCTCCAACCCTCCCTAGTAGAGTTTCTCCCATTATACCCCTACCCCTCTCATCCCTAGCTGGGGAAGTTACTAATGATGTTTGACCTAGTTTGTTACATAGAGTCCACCACTGGAAGATGGCAATAGCTTGTGGACAAAGTGACTCTCCATTCACACTTGTCCTCAATCGAGGTTGGTGTTTCTATCTACAGTCCACCCTCTATAAATGTTACACCTATAAGTGTTAACCCTCTCTAAATGTTAACTTTCTTCTACTCCCCACATATTGCACACTATAAATGTTAAACGTGTTAACTGTTAACAAAATGGTACTCCCTTCTTTGTAAATTTGACTCTATAAATGTTAACGAATGAAATACAACCATAATATGGATGATAACTATGCAGGAGTTAACTAGTCTTTTGGAAAGACTAAGTTTGGCTACTAATAGTTCTAGTAATGGAAGTTCAAGAATGGAGACACAAGAGTATGTGCAATGCGAATTACTTTGATTTGAACAATCCATATGAGGTCACCGAAGAGGATGTATGGGATGTTTTAGGCTCTATTGGTGGGATTTCTAATGTCTCAAATGATGATTGTGAGGGAGAGGAGTGTGAGGTGGAACCCATTCCATCTTATAGTGACTTGCAATCTAGTTTTGGTACCATTAGAAGGTACATGGAATCATGTTCATGTGATGTGTCCAAGTATGTGGGTTTGTTGGTGCAGATTGAGAAATATTTACAAGTTGTGCATGCAGATGAATCTCACCAAAGAACCATTGATTCATACTTCACCTGTGATTTGTAAACTTGATATTGAATAAAGTTTTGATTGGGTTTGCAATTTTATGAATGGTATTCTCTCACAAGGACTCTTCACAATTGCGTATATTTATAAATGTTAAGATTTGTATATTGCTCCAAAAAGTAATTGTTAATTGTTAATTGTTAACACCTCTATAAATGTTAACTTTGATCCACTCCCGAGGGTTAACATTTATAGAGGGTAGACTGTATCTATCTATCATCTAGGTGTCCAATTAAGATGAGTAACGGAATTAAACCGCTCACCTTCAGCTTGTTTGGAACTTAATTAGTAGGCCTTTAATAAATCTCAACACTTGGAACCACATTCTAAAAATAAAATATCTAGCTATAGAATAGTTAGTTCATTGCGGTTTCACCTTCTGTCCGCATGGATGACTTTCCCTAAGTTAGAAGACACCGTCCAGCTCTTGCCGTCACGGCCCCAGCATGAGACCTAAAGCGAACCCCGAAATGGATGAACGTCGACATGGCATTGGATGAATGGTGATGGATGCGATTCTGGATGAGGGATGGATAGGCCAATCCATTTCTCTCATTCTGTGGCTCCCAGAGGCCAGCCCCTTAAACCCAAAACCCTGGACCTGCGCTGCGCTACGCTGTGCTCCTCCCTACCCCTCATAACCCCATCACTCTCTTTCTTTATCCTCTCTTTGTGGCTCCACCTCGGTGCTGCATTCGGCTCAGACAAGCCGATACCCGCTCCGAGGACAAGACCTCTCAGTGTCAGTACATAGTAGCTTCTCGTCTTGTATGGGGTTAGAAGTTTTTTGTGGCAAGCAAGCTGTGGACAGAGAGAGGGGTTTTGGCAGAGTTGAATGTGAATTTTGGCTTTCTGAGAGTGAGAAAATTGGGTGCGGGGGGCGAGTGTTGGAATCAACATTTTGAGTTTAGAGGTGGAGGGTGAAGAATTTTCTTGGGTGAGGAGTTTTAGTGGCAATAAAAAGAAAAATCAAAACGTAGGTAAGCTGTGCAGAGGGGGAGTTGTGTGGTGAATTTTGGTTTTGCGGGATTCAGTAATTTCGGGTGCAGCGATGGCGGCTGCGATGATGGTGGGCGCTTCGTCCTCTTCCCTGTGCAGAGGCGCAGCAGTGAAGGAGGCGTTGCCTTTGCCATCCCTCTTTGTAGGGGAGAAAGTGCGAGTGACGCTTGCGTCATGTGCGGGTAAGGGCGTCCAAGTGATGGTCGCAGCGCAGAAGAGAGATGGCAGCGGAGGCGGCAGTGGAGGGTTTTCGAAGCCGTGGGACGTGCAGAGGTCGTTGTCGGCGTCGACGGAGTACGCGCCGAATGCGATTCTCGGATACCCCGACGAGCTTCTAACGGAAGTTGAGGATTACGAGGACGACGATGAGGACTTCGACGCGGACGAGGTCATTCGCGTGGACAATGAGTCTGTGGACGACGAAGACGAGCTCGCCGTTGCAAACCTCGGTATTCCGGACGCTGTCGTGGAGGCCCTCGCTAACAGGGGTATCTCGCAGCTGTTCCCCATTCAGGTAAATTATTTTCCAGACGCAATGTTATGATGTTTTCCCTATTCTGTGATGAAGAGTTTGGGGTAGAGACAGAATGGCTGCCATTCTTTCTTATGAAGCTTCCGAGTACTGCATTGTGGGGTCTTGTTTGAATTGCAAGAGTTATACATTCAGAAGGTTTGTACCTTTTCAGTATCTATTGTGCAAATGCGTCAGTTTTAAGATAACCGAAGACAATTTGGTTGAGTTGTTCCATGTCTTCTTGACTTAACCTCAAGAATTACGGTAGAGACAGAATGACTCCTGCCAGATTTTCTAGAGTTGCAAGTACTGCATTGTGGGGTCTTGTCTGAATTGCAAGAGATATCCTGTCGGAATGTTTTTTCCTCCCTTTTCAGTGTATTATGCATAGGCCTCAGCTGTAAGACAGTCGAAGACAATTGGCTTGAGTTGAATTCCGGTAGAGACAGAATGGCAACTGCGATTCTCTCTCGAAACTTCACGAACTTTTTGAAAGTTTTGTCAGAATTGTCAAGAGTTATCCCGGCGGAACTATTTGGGACTTTCTAGTCCCCAATATGCAAATTTGTCAGTTGTAAGATAATTGAAGACAAGTTGGTCGAGTCGTCATCTACCGTAAACCTCAAAATGCTTGTATACATTGGATAATTGAGACAATGTACTTGTGTTGTTGAATGTTAAACTCAAGAAAGCATGCGTACATTGTGAATTTAGTGAAAGGATTGGGCATTATATCTCTTTGGTGGAAATTTAAAATTGGAGAGGCGAGTAGTTGGGTTTGCTCAACTCCTTTTGAGGGGCTTACATCAGTTAACTTTCTACCCTCTTTTGAATATTTCTGTGTTGCAAGTGTTCGCGAAGGGATTTGTATTGCGTTGTTATTATAATTCATGCAGTCATGAGTGCCGCTGTGACTACTGAGATACAATTGAATGGTAGTACCAGACCGAACAGCTTATTTGAAGTTCACCCAGCTTTTAGGGTGGTTTAGCCGTGATCAAGAATCACTGTGTAGACAGATTCGGAGTTGCTGGATGCCATTCTTTCTTGAGACTCAAGTACTGCGTTGGTTGGTCTTGTGCCATAAAGTGTCGCTGTACTACACTTTATGGTACTGCCAGACCAATCAGTATAAGTGAAACTCATTTAGCTATTATGGTATAGTTTTACTCCACAATACTTGGGTTGTTGCTGACCTTGCTTCCGTTTCAGGATTGAATTTAAGCCACTGTATTGAATACAAATGAGCAGGCAGATTCTCATTTCTCTACCAGAGAACGCTCATGGATGATTTGTGTGTGCTGGTTTCTGAGATTATCCTTATCTTGATGTGATCAGAGAGCCGTTCTTGATCCTGCTATGCAAGGTCGTGATATGATTGCGCGGGCAAGGACTGGCACAGGGAAGACACTTGCGTTTGGCATTCCCATTATTCACAACATCCTGAAGCAGAATGAAAAAGATCGTACTGCCAGGTTTGCTCCTCTTGACCGAATTTAGACCTCATTATGTCTTCAGATGCAAACCTAACTGTAGTCTGCCAAGTTAGCTACGTATAGTGTGAATTTATATTCATTGGCACCCATTATATTCATGGCGAAATACTATGGAGCTACTATTGAATTTCTGGGTTTTAAAACTACACTTAGTACATTGTGTGTACAAGTCTGATGTTTTTTCGATGTAATGTAAACTGCCAGACGGGCTGGACGGTCACCACGGGCACTTGTGCTGGCACCCACCCGAGAGCTTGCCAAGCAAGTGGAGCGAGAATTTATGGAGTCGGCTCCCATGCTTTCTACAGTCTGTGTGTATGGTGGAGTGTCGATTACTACACAACAGCGGCAGTTACAGAGAGGTGTAGACATTGCCGTTGGCACACCTGGACGCATTATTGACTTGATTGATCGCCGATCATTGAACCTGGAGAATATAAGTTATTTGGTGCTTGACGAAGCGGATCAGATGCTTGCTGTGGGATTTGAGGAGGATGTGGAACGCATTTTGGAGCAGATGCCTAAGCAGCGACAGAGCATGCTCTTCTCAGCCACAATGCCATCGTGGGTGAAGAAGCTGTCAAGAAAGTACTTGAATAATCCTCTAACCATTGACCTGGTATGTACTCTTCCCTTGATTTTTCTTCTCCTCTGACAATAGTAGAAGGGAGAAAGAGGGTTGTTGTTTTTTCTACCTATTTTTTGTAGTCACCTATCTTAGAGAACTTTACACTAGAGCTCGAGGGATGCCGATCTGTGAAATTCCTCATTGGTGGAAAATGCTGAGACCTCACTTCACTGTACATTAGAGCCTGAGGGCCGAAGGGACTAAAGAAGTGTGAATTGATGGAAATGCCTACATGGATTCGTACATGTCATGCAATGGATAATGTTTTATGGTCTGTTGGATTTTGTTTCAAGCCCACCTCAAAGAGGTGGGTCTTACTCAAAACTGGGAGACCATGCCACTTCAGGATATCACAACTCTTGATTAATTATTACACTGTGTAGATAGGCCGACATGAGTAGGATGGTAATGCTGTAAGATTTGGTTGAGAACCCGCTCTCGTATGTCTTTACATCACAATTTCAAGCCCATGGCCAGACTGGAACAGACTCTGGATCAATTTCAAGGCATGCAATTTTATTGTCATGGCTCTTCGCCATAGTGTAAAGCGGTCTTATATTTGTTTGAAGACCGGTTAATGTCTTCCTCATCAACCTTTGTGACAAATCAGACTTTTGTGGAGTTTATGTCAGGTGGGAGATTCAGATGAGAAGCTTGCTGAAGGCATCAAGATGTTGGCTGTGTCAATGGCGCCATCTGCCAAGAGGACCATTCTTGGTGACCTTATTGCGGTAAGCTACCAGGATTTTCTCTACCTTTCCCCTAAAAATTTATGATTTGTTCTTTCTTTTCAAAGCCTAGAGGTCCAACCAACCAGGGGCAGAAGTTATGGTCAAAGTCATTGTTTGGAGGTAGCTTGTTATCTATTTGATTACCGAAATCCATTCTTGACCCATTTAGGTGGAATGTTGTAAGGAAATTACGTTTGTGATGACGTCGGAGATAGCTATTTTGCGATCTGTTAGTAAACTATGCTCTATTGAGGTGCTGGCAGGTTTATGCCGGAGAAGGGAAAACAATAGTCTTCACTCAAACGAAACGGGATGCAGATGATGTGGCTTTGGCTCTTGGCCGAACTGTTGGATGTGAAGCTCTTCATGGTGATATTACACAAAACCAGAGGGAGAAGACACTTGCTGCTTTCCGGGAAGGGCGATTCTCTGTGTTGGTGGCAACAGACGTGGCTGCCCGGGGTCTTGACATCCCAAACGTTGACTTGGTAAGTGTTTGCTTTCAAGTTCGAATCGCTTGATTGTTGAAAGAAATGTGGTTGGGTGTGTTGATCAAAGCACAGACAGGTCAAATGAAGCACTTTTCTAAGTCCTAAACCCTAAACCCTAACAATCTCAAGTTTTACTATGGGTTTTGCAGGTGATTCATTACGAAGTTCCTAATGACCCAGAGACATTTGTGCACCGCTCAGGCCGGACAGGTCGAGCAGGGAAGGACGGGACAGCGATTTTGATGTACTCCGACAAACAGATACGCACAATGAGGAACATTGAAAATGATGTTGGCTGCAAATTCGAGCGAATTGGAGCCCCACATATGGATGACGTGTTGCAAGCTAGTAGTCAAGCAGCTACAGCAGTTATCAGAAGGGTGGACCCTGAGGTGGCAAAAATCTTTTTGCCGACAGCAGAGGCTCTGTTAGCAAAGCAGGGTATCAGTGCTCTTGCTGCTGCCCTTGCTCATTTAAGTGGATTTAGCCAGCTTCCAGCACCTCGGTCTCTCATCACACATGAAGAGGTACTATTATTGTATCCTCCAGTATTACATTGTTGGTCTGTAAGCTGAAGAAATGCCTCTTTATGCTCAAGTGATACCTTGGAGTATTTCTTGCTGAGATAACAGTGTTGTAAGGTATGTGGGACATAAAATGGACACTTCTATTAGGATGAGATAATTTCAGATCTAAGTTGAGTCCATAGTCATTCTTCTCATAAATGAAGGAGCTCATATGAATATCTTCATCTATATGAAAGTGAAGACTCAAGTTTCCACTCAAATATAGGTGTTCGATTAAGATGAGTAACAGAATTAGGCCTGCTTACCTTAGTTTTGACTCAGAGACAGTCATCATTGATGAGATCAAAATACTCTTATCCAGTATCCCCCGGCAAACCCCCCCCCCCCCCCCTTCCTAGAACATACTCATTGAGCTTCGGAAGTGTATGCAAAGGAGATATTAACTGTAACTCAGATGCATCACTTTTGCTCATTAATAACGCACTTTTATTTCACTTTTGCAGGGCTGGGTAACTCTACGACTTATTCACACCGAGCCTATGTCACGTCCAGTTTCGCCACGCATGGTAATGGGTGTGTTGTCAGATATCTGGCAGACAGCAGCTGATAAAGTAGGAAAGATTCGCGTCATTGATGACCCCAAGATACAAGGTGCTTGTTTCGACCTGCCCGAAGATGTGGCGAAGGAGCTACTTACAAAGCCATTGGATTCAGAGAATATCATTGAGGCCATCAAGCAGGTACATTATTCTGCAAAATTGAACAGTTTTTGTATGGGGCACAGGAACTTCCGCCAAACGTTTTGTGGTGGAAGAATGTCATTGACATCTTTTACATAGAATTCTCCCATGTAATAGTAGTTAAGAATTGTGACCATACCCCGATAAAAATTCACTGAAATCCCTCTAGTGGAAGTATCTTGTGTGTTTGGTCGATTTTCTGCATTCTCTAGTAGTTGAAATCATGAAGCTATTTCACAGTATGGGAGTGATGCTGCAATAGTAGAGGCACTACACTAAATATGATATTAGAGTCACTAGGGTAACTTTTCAGATGACACTTCTTTTGAATGAGTGAACAAATACTGTCATGCATGAGTTCATCTATTGGCCAAAAGCCTACCTCCTCTTGTCAGCAACTTGTGATGAAATATTGTTATGGATGATTGAAATTTGGATGAAAAATCACTTGGCAAGCAATTGTAATTGCAACACTGTAAATCTATTATCCCCCAAATTTTTTACAAGGATTGACAAATAATGTTGGGTTAGCATTTAGTGTTGTTGACACTATATTGCGGTTTACAATTAGTATTGAGCAAGACAACTAGAATCGGTGACACTAAATATCATGTTTAGTGTAGCTACTGTAGCTGCTGGCACCACATAATTAGAGTAAAGTTACATATTACATATGTTCTATGGCAAGTTGGATGACCCGTGATGATGAAGATTGTCACAATGAAGCTCACAATGGCGAGGAAGATACATCAAGGTAGGGGAGTGACGATTGCAGTAGTGGAGGGCACCGGCTTCTGAAACTGGCACCACAAAATTAGAGTAAATTTTTATTTCATGAAAGTATGTTTTATGAGTACTGATAAGTTGAGAGTTTGTTTAACAGCTCCCAAGGTTAACAGAAGATGATATGGGTAAGGGACGAGGTGGTGACATGTATGGCCGCTTTTCTTCAAGAGGAGGCGGTGACATGTACGGCCGCTTTTCTTCAAGAGGAGGTGGAAGAGGAGGCTCAAGTGGTGGCCGCAGCCGGGAACCTTTCCGGGGAGGAGACCGAAGTGGCAGCAGCGAGTATGGTCGTGGCAGCAGCGAGTATGGTCGTGGCAGCAGCGAATATGGTCGTGGCAGCAGCGAGTATGGTCGTGACAGACCTAGGAGGAGCTCTTTCGGAGAAGATAGATTCTCCTCCAGTCGCAGTGATAGGTAAGGGTTCTATTCCTCCGTACTTGTAATAGCCCACTCTTTACCACAAATTACATCGGTACATCAAAGCCTAGCCTAGGGTATAACACAAACCTGGTGGACCATGAAACATTATCCATGACATGCCATGTAGTACTCCAAGTAGGTTTTTGATTCATTCACTTCCTTGGTCCCTGAGGCCGTCAAGCTCTAGCATAAAATGAAGTGGGAAAGTCTTGGCATTTTCTACCAAGAGAGATTTTAGCTTTCAATGGCCACGGGTCCTGAAGCTCTTAGAATGAAGTGCCCTTTATTCTAACTCTTTACTGGTTCTGAAGAATATCTGTACAAACTGCTGTTCAGTTTTTGTGTAATTAATTGTTGTTTTCCTGACACATCCAGGCCAAGGTCAGCGTTCTCTGGAGTCTGCTTTGTATGCAATCAGCCTGGACACCGGGCTGCTGACTGCCCAAGTCAACATTAGCAAGAGGAGTAGGTTTGTTATAGAAATCACATGAGGCATAAATAGTCATGCTTCTATAGGCGGGAGACCCCAGAGTCATGAGTGAAGCTTTGCTTCTGAAGACCAGTTTATCAAATTAATATTCTCCCTAAAACAGCTTTCCCAACATACATGGTTCACAATTACATTATGTTAGATGATGAAAAATCAAAGGTCTTTGAAAGAGGAATTTTTGATCTCCTCTGAAGCACTGCTGAGAGTGTAGGGCACTTTGAGAGCTATGAGGACAGGATTTCATGATTACTTAGTTTAGGCTGTTCTCTTATTGATTATGATCCTGGTTAGGTGTTCCTTCTTATGGAGATTGAGCCATATTTTTTGTGCAATCAAAGGGTTGCATATGTTCAAATTCCAGAACTACACAATGAGAATGGTGAACCTGATTCTTTCTGCATCCTTGTGTCAGTCACTGTATTTCTCATTTTGGTGTGTTCAATATCTCCAGTTTTAAATGATGCCATCAAAGCTCCTCTGAAGTTTAATATCTCCAGTTTCAAATGGTGACTTCTGAATGTGGGCTTCAGAAGCACACATCAATTTGTCCATTTCTCTGAATTTGAGAAGTTTTCCATGAGCCAGTTCAAAGGTCACTCTTAACGTATGTGGGAGTTGTGTGGTCGTCCTTCTTAATGGGATGTCTATACTGGAGCAGTATACTGGAGTGGTATATATGGCAAGGCTTGTAGCTAGAAATGGACACCAAAGTAACATGCACTGTGGCCCCTCTTGACCTGGTTTTAACTTCACAGGTTTAAACCTAATACTTAGACTTGCCTATATGGGCTCCACACCAGGTTCTCTTTCTTGGCCGGAGCCAAAGTGCCAATCCGAGATGGCGCCTTTAATACAACCGTTTTCAGTACAGTCTCCTACCCTACATGTAGCTAGGAATCTGCTACGGTATTAGGGTGTCTAAGTATGCAGGATTGGGGGCATATGATTGGCCACAACTGTTTTTTGTCATCTTTGTCATTGAAAACGATATTGTTGCACAATCGGAAGCAGTGCATCGCCGTAAATGCCACAGTGCCTAACATCCTCATCAACCATAGGGACCTCAGCAAAAAAATGCCATAATAATCAAATGTGAGGACTTTATGAGAAAATCATGAGCAAATGAGAAGGATCAACATTGCTGACACAAATGCTGTGAATTTGACAGAAGCCATAATAGTATAAGCATCGTGCATTTGTTCATGTGGACCCTGAGAATATAACCATGGGAATGCCCCAACTTAGTATGGATTTGGTTTGCACGAATATATTCCACAAATCACATGAAATTTTAATTCAGATTTCAAGAATCAAGTAATAAATTGATTGATAAAGTTGTAACAAACATCAAAATACTGGGCATGCAAATATGCCCTGAGGTAATGCGGGTTGGTTAGTCAAGGTATTTCATTAATTGGCATATGATGAGGAACATGATTGCAACAGTAGGTTCATAAAACAAAGAGAAACAAATGATGAGTATTTTAAATTGGAGATCCGTGGACTCAAGGATGGCCATTTTTCCCTCATTAACCACAACGTGTAGGAGACATACACTATGGAATTTCAGAAATCGTATCTCAAGCCGAGTGGAATGACGAGCGTGTCTCTACACTTTAAACAGCCTCTGGGAGCACTTCAGAAAATAACTACAAAACATAGACTGAATTTGCTTACGGAAATGCATTGAGAGCTAGGGTTTAGGTACAACTGCTCTGTAGGTAAGAAAAACCGGCTTGAGAAACACAGGAACCAATCAGCCTTAATTCCAGAGGTGTGCTTTGTTTAGAAGTTTTGGCATGAGGATCTTTCGTAGGTTTATTGTAACTCCTAACGTTAGGCCCTTCAATCAAACAGTCATTGCAGAAATTTTGAAGTGGAATTCTTATGATTAAATTGTGTTTTCCCTTAGGGCTGCATGCTTTTTCCTCAATGTTTTTTCAGCAGGAGATATGTCCGAAATTAGGTGTCCGGGCATTGGCCATGTATTTGGGAGGGAATGCACAAGCAACTGCCGAGGTTAATGCAAGAGCGTTCTGGCTGATGGTCAATACATGTCTTGGGGGAGGATTTGAGATAGAGTATGATTTTTGAGCACTGCAAATATTTGTGCAGCTCAAGGCAGTTTGATTTTTGTTTTCCCCTAGTTGGATTGTAAGACCATGTTATTCAGCGTACGTACTCAACCCTGCCGATGTGGCTCCGGAAATACATAGTGGAGCTCACGGCAACATCACAAGTATTAGAGGACTACAGCATGACAAGTCCACACCCTAACGTGTTAATAGTTTAGTGGTTCTGGTTTGTAGTACCTTTGAGCCGAACCTAATTTTCATTTGAGTTTTGAAGACAAAATATTAGAGAAAATCCTCTTTTGGGACCAAACTCGTGGGCACCTTTTGAGTTCATTCCTCCCCTAATGCCCATATGATGCGTGGCTGCCCAAAAGTTGTGCAAAATGTAGTCGCAGCTGGTGAAGCAATTTTACAAGAAGAAATAGAGTACTCTCGAGCACCCCATATTAGCACTAGATATTACAAATCATGTTCGCATAAAGGTTGCCACTATCGAATAAGGTTGGCCGATGAGTGGACCCATGTGACATTCAATTCAGGCATATCCAATGCAAGTTTCATAAATAATATTGCCAATGCTTGAGAGCAGGTTGAGGTACTATGGGATACTAGAAGAAATTATCGAATTAGAATATGATAGTGGAAATAAAATGGTTTGTTTAGAGGGGATTGGTTTAAAATGACGATTGGAGGTCACAAGCAAGTCACAAAAGAAGATGATGAGTGTGAATTCACAAAGGTGAGAAAACCCATCAAACATAACTTGGAGCCTTGGATGAACCTTGAGTTTGTGGGTCAAGTATTTTATCTCCAGGACCCAGAGGATCCCACATGGAGTTGGGTGCTGAACGTGGAGGGATGGTGTAAATGCTCCTCCGGGGTTCGTGAATATGAGGAAGATGATGAACCAAAAATTGAACGACATCTAAAGTCCCACAATGACTCTCACCCAACAATAAATGTTTGCATTCACATCCATGGAAGACATAGGTGATGAGGATGTGGAAATAATAAAGAACTTGATGGAGAGCAATGGTGTTGTTAATGCATTTAACTTCGTAAGGGAGCAGAAGTGTTAGATTATGTTAGTGAGAGGTCAAAGGGACATAGTAGTGGGGGAAAAGGATATAATAAGAGGCATTTCATCATATGAGGAGAATGTAGACTTAATTGAAGACGATGAGGCAGGAATTCAAGATGTTGATAGGGCATAGGAAGTGAAGATGAGTCAAATAAATCATGCTACAATGTGATGAACATCAATGCTTCATATACTAATTAAAAGGTTTGTGCAATCATGGACCCAAAGTTCCAAGTATGGAACAAAAGCATGTTAGTACATAGCAGATTGTACAATCACTGTACACCTTATAAGTTGGTAGTCAACGGAAATATTCAATAAAATTTTCTCTATTAACTATCGAAACTACAAGTTGTGTTCCACCACCATGAGACAGGGATGGTATATATTGTCAATCAACAAGAAGTTTTGGTGATGACCAATTATTCAAGTAAAAAACATGGAATTTTTTAATATACAATATGGGATAGTGTCTCGGGGGGTGCACTGTACTAAACATGTACGAGTATACGTGAGTGCACAGGAGGGGTATTGATTTGGACCTTGCCGTATTACGTATACATATGGTATACATGTTATAATTTATAATTACGTACATATATGGAAGGCCTTTAAAAAGTATACAATAATTGTACTTGTATGGTACCGTTATTATACTACATATCATAAGTTTTCATATTGGATGAAATTAGGATTAACTAGGATTAACAATTTGCGTTAGCAACCTTATAGGGTAGTATGAACCATGTACAAGGTGTCAAGGTAATATCAGGGAAAGAGGCAGTACTCTTGGGGGGGGTAGTCATTGGTTGGAGTAGCAATATACGTGCAAACAAATGATAGGGTATTTTAAAAACATGGAGGCAAAAAATTATAATTGGACTTAAGAGTAATATAGGGTATCAAAAATGACACTGGACATCTTTAATGTACTATAGGGTATGGAATAATAGGTAATTTGGAATTATAAGTAATGCAAGCCATTTTTATATTAACCCAAAGTAGAAATTTACATAATGATAGCATGTGAAAAAAAAAATTGAAAGTAATACCCCCCTATAAAATAGTGGTTGTTCGCACCTATATCCTTAACTTTTTAACACACTGCCCCCCCCCCCCCCGAGGCAGTACTAGGGTTTTGAAATGATTCGTTCAGCTCAAAGTAACAAGGAGATTGGTTTATGTTGGTATCAAAAAGGGGCTAACAACAAGTGGACATATGATCTTACTGATCATTTGATGGTAGACTTAGAGACAATAATTGCATTGGCTATAATGACATATATTGGTGAATCAAATGTTTATGAGTTACATCTGGGAGATGAAAAAGTTTTCAACGACTTTGCTGATGAAAGCTAGGATATTTTGTTATACATATTATAGGGGTTGATTATTGTTCAAAAGTATATTTGTATACTTATGTTAATGACTATATATGAATGGATATTTTTTTGTGTATACATATTGTCACTTGTATATTTATTGTTGCAATTGTATCTGTATTACTTCATTTCACAAAAAATAACTTGTATATAGGGGATTTTTAGAGTATGCAGTGAACACACGTGATTCTAGGTTTTAATGAAAGGTGCACCCCCCGAGGATAGTGTATAGCACACCAAAGAATTTTGTTGATGTAAATGGTGGGGGTGCAAGTTCCGTATATCAAGGAGGAGTACAGTCAAGTACTTTGAGAAAGAAGGGGGTTCATATCTATGAAGTGGTGAAAGCTATGGCAACGAGAGGGAGGGTTGGACTAGTGTCAAATCTGAGAGTAAAAGAGGCATAAAGATGGTGTGTGTGCATGCTGCCTGCTCAAAATGTTAAGGAGTGAGAGATTTGCTCCTTCTTTGTAGGCAATTCCATGGAAGATGTGCATTAGAGTAATGGCTAACACAGTAGCAGTGAGGAAATATCAACAGGCTCCAACTAGATGATGGTGGAAAGGATGGATCAAGACAAGTCTCATGTGAAGGGGAGGGAAATGGCTACCCCCGAAAGAATATATAGCTACAATAGCAAATTGTACCCAAGCTTCTACTAGGCGTGGTGCATAATGTAAGCAATTTATAGGGAGTTTTTGTGTATGAAAGGTAGAATCTAGAAGTAGAGTTATCCATGGGTGGGTTAAGCACTAGTAACATGGAGGTAGGAGGCAGTCCAACATTTACATTGGGTATGGAGTACGGGATCTGTAGTCCAGAGACCTCGTGCATTAAAGAAAGAGAGTTTGAAGACTTTGTGCACCCATAACATTATTCAGATCCACAACATTGTTTTGTGGGACTGACAGTATTCCACTAAATATTCTTCACATTCAGACTGAATAATGTTATGCCCAGTAGACCGAGCAACACCAAAATTATAATGGTATATAGATTATCACTAGCAATGTAGGGAGGGACACTGGGCTCCACGCATTAAGGGGTACCAGAATATGCACCGGGGTGGAAGTGACGCAATACTCTCACCATATAACCACACACGCAATGCTCTTGGGTGAACCAGTGGAAGTGAAGCGGGGGGAGTTGGAGTTCCACACCATTATTACTGAGAACGACGCACATTTGAAATATGGACAACGGCATTGAGGTAGAAATACCATAACCCGTTAACCACCCTCTAGCCGTGCACTAGACCGTTGTCATAATGATGAAGTGCCATTTCTAAAACCGATCATGGCTTGGCGGCAACTTCAATGCGTGTACACTTAGTGTAGCCAATGGGAGTCAAGTGTTAATGTACTCATGAGGTAACCGATTTAGGCGATGTTATGTATGGAAATACATATTACCGTGTTCGGTGTAGGGAGCATCTAGTGAACGAGTAGGTTTTTGGACAACTTTCCACTTTGAAAAATTGTAGCATTTTTTGTATAGGGCAGAAAAATATGAAACAACTTGCATTCTTCATGAATCCTTCTCGTCTATCTTGGAAAATTATCTCATGATTGTCAGACCAGATCTTCAATGCGAATCACCTTATTTTCACGTGTTATGGTATTTCTACCTTACTCTGAATTGAGCAGGTTCTATGAAATTGTCCACAATGCTCGAGTTACTGAAACATTTCTGACCTAGATAACGTACACGCTGCAGGCTAAATGCAAGAATGGGTGCCCCAGTCATGATTAAATAGGATGAGTTGTAGGGGTCGTGAACTTCTGGTGCTCATGCAAAGGTTAGATGGTTTGCTTAGGGTGGATGTCTCAGCAATTGAATGCAATGCCTAAACCAAGTTGTTTCTGTCTGGAAATGTGTGAGAAAATATCATGGGCAATGAGTGGATTCTTTGTGCGCTCAATGCATTCTATACTGCTTTGCATTTTGGTCATTGGAAACCCATGAATTATTTACAATTCATTGAATGTCCAAGGGTATAAACTCTTATGGAGATTAGCAATTATGTTCAATTATGTACGTGGATGTGAGGCAATTGTTGATGTCAACAAATTCAATTTCTAAATCCAAATGCAGTGTGTTAAAAGTCGAGTGTGGGAGCGCATGTAACTGGGTTGTTGAGATTCATGGGAATACCATATTTATCTTATATCTCATACTACAGACTGCTTAGCGATATATCTGATTCTATGAATGTCAGCAAGTCATTTAGGGTTAGTATTTTCACAAGAATGACTTCCACAAGAGATGGCCCATCTTGGGTGATCATATTTTTTGTTAGAGAAGCCCTATGTGTGTTGTGTTTTATGAATCCTTGGTTAAGAAATCTGACAATTCAATGACCAACTTATGACATTTATTTGAGAAAGATGATTACATGGAATGTGAAGAGTGACGAAAGAGGATATTTAATTACTTACCATCTGTCCTCTAAAGGCAGTTTCAAGAAACTAAATGGAAGTGAACAATGTGCTCGACAGATAAATAGTTGTTCATGGTGGCTGCAATATTATATTCTGATGAATGCACGATAGATAATTGATGCATTCATGTGGTCACCATTTGTGAACTACAGACAAAGATCCCTTTTTTAGCAGTAATTCCAGCAGACATCAATGCAAATCATGAGTGGAAAAATATGTAGAGGATTGCAGTGATAGCGAACATTTGGCAGTTGCACAACATACATAGTCAATTCACACAACACTGTTCCAGTTGGCCAAAATATGCAAGTCTTATTTGTTGAATAGCCATACTTGCATAAGGTTGCTGCACCAATCTCTTTGAACTCTCCAGCAAGCAGACAAGCAAGATGTAAATGACCATGAACAAAACAAAACAATTTGGCTCTGATAACAGGCACCAGAAAAACTTAGGTGCTACATCAGAAATTTACTTTCCAATGCAACCGAATCTATAACATCAGATTCTAGGCCACTGAGGCATTTCTACAACTAACTAACAGCATAATATCAGGCTTTCTGCTGGTACTGCTAAACTGCTCTTACACTAAAAAGTTGCCTCATAAACTGGCTGCTTCGAAAATGAAAGTCATAAAAAGGACATGTACACTACACTCGATTTGCTCAAGTGTTTAAAAATGCTCATGTTCACATGGTAAACCTGGTCAGCTGTGCACAAGAAAGCAGTATTTATACTTTCCGTCATTCTACTAAACATACACATCCAAAACCGGGAAAAGAAAGAGAGAAAGCCTTGATCAACAAAATCAGCTAACTCCTGCCACAGTTAACTACAGGCAGTAGGCTTCAAGCTAGACAGACCTGTGTCCAGGGTAATTCACAACACTGTAATCTGGTAGTATAGGACAACAGAGGCGACTATTTCATCCTGTGCTTCTGCAATTCGAGCGAGGGAGTCACTGTTGCAATCCAAAATCTTGAACGTCATGGGAATTCAAATCCATGCACACTTCAAGCTCCACCTCTTTTCTCTGGTGCATGTGGCGGACTGAATCTGCCAAGCACTATGAGGCAACTACAGACATGCTGTTCCCAGCTCCCTAACAGAGTTTGCTAATATCCCATGCAAGTAAGGCAGACAATGTAGTATCTGCATTTTCTAGTCTTCAACCGATGTGCTGTAAATTACCCAAAAACAGCTACACTACTTTCATCTGCCATGCCTATGCCTTGACATCACCTGCCTTTGAGGATTCTGACATCTTGTCGCTGGTACCATTTCGATCAAGAGGTCTTGATCCGTTTGACTTTTTTGTTAAGGCTTTTACAGCTTTTGAATCATCAGGTTTGGAGGCTTCAGGTACATCAGCTGGTAATCTTGACTCTATTAGCTCACCATCGTCTGCTTTCCAAGGCAAGATTCGTTAATACTTTGGCTTGTATTGCTTCTATAAGATTCAATTTAGAAAAGGGCTAAAGAGTATACAGCCAAATTTGCAATGAAGACTATAATGGGGGCTTTCTAAACATCTGGGAGTGACTTTCAAACAGAGAAGCACTAGCAACACAGGCCCTATCTGCAGGAAACCCACTCACCTTGTTTAACAAGCTCATCTTCCTTGTTTTTCCAGTAATCGTCCAGGTCTGCATCCAATGACTGTCCTCCGAGCTTCTTATCTTTCATCCGCCACTGGCATTCAAAACAGATCCACATTGGGTTGTATTTAACACAACAATCAGAGCACCCTCAACATTGCTGTTCACAAAACCCGGAGAAGCTCATAATTTCCAAGCCTAAAATGGATTTTCCCCACCACAGAAACCCCTTACAATTATTAGGTTACAAGAAAAATCAGTAATCACATAAGTGATAATTCTTCACATCTGTATTGAATAAGATCATTACTTATTTGAGATTGTATTTCTCGATGTTATGTACCAAACCAAGCTATGTAGTTAGCATGATCAGATATGATAAATCATTTAATACAAGATTAAGTCATTTTATTGAACCTCAAAGCCACATATTCCATGTGCAACTCACCTTCCACAAATCAACTCGGAAGAAAATTAGCCAATTCAGAATATTATACCTCGTCTAGATCAGCATCCAAGGCTTCTTTGGTCAAAGGCTTTTGATCACGCTCCTTGTCACGATTCCCACGACCCCCACGACCACCTACAGACATAAAAATAATTTGCACCTTGGAACTCAATCAAACAGAATCGACTTCATGATGCAGCTGTTTGGACACACTCCTAATTATAGCAAACAGAATGTACATACATAGAACACACCAGAATACTGAATTTCCTCCCGAGTGAAAAAGGCAACAACTGCTTCCATTCCCTTGTAAAATTCCATACTGTTTTTAAGTCAAATAAACAAGGTGTTCTGGATGTACGTGAAGCAGAATGGTTAACTCAATCAGAAAGAATTATAAAGAATTATAAACCTGTAATGATCTCAGTTTCCAGACCCACAAAGAGCAGCAGCAATCACACCAACGTGCAAGCCAGTATGGATGGTTGGAAGAGACAGGGCGAATTTTAGATATGTAGAATTTTGGAACTAAAGCTCACCAGAAGGCGAACAACCAAGGGACTACTCAAGCACCAGCATCAACTGTTTAAAGTACTTATGGTCAAACTTAGGAATCTCCTTAAAGAGAAGGTCACCTCTGGGTAAAATCTCGATGGTTTTTTTATGGCAGTATAAGAATTAGGTTGATCTATGTAAGAAATAGAAAACATGCAGATCAGAACCAAAGCACCCTGATGATATCGGTAAGTCTGAGATAATTGGAACAGGCTCGCACACAGCAATTCGATCGAATCCTAGCCCCTTTGTGTTCAGAATGGGTCATAAGTGTAGGTTGCCTAGGCCAGTGTCCTCATTGTCGCTTTAAACTTTTGGATGAGAACTGTCCAGTCATAGCTTCCAATCCAACTCACTTGAAATGAGACCTGGTTGTGATGCATGCCAAACGCCTCGTTAGCTCACAAGCTCGAGCCGCGGTGGGTACCTGGATAACTCTTAATGATCCCGTTCACTTTCCCCTTCCGCATGATATTTTTCTCTTATGGAGCCACACTCTTGCAAAATCCGCTCTACGGCTGGGAACTGAAACTCATTAAAATATATCACATTCGTCTTGAAAGAGCCTAGGGAACATGAAAATTTACTAGAATCCCAGCTCTAGATGCTCTGGAGCATGTCACTAGAAAGGCTTCATATCTTCATCATGCCTTTTGCTTAAACCCTCACCAACAGCTTCTTCCGCAAGCTTCTCAAGTCACTCAAAACAGCCAGGAATCACATGTCCAAAAAATCGTTTCACTCCACCTACGGCAACTAGCAGAGATAAACCCCTAGTATACGGGACGGGACGCAACACGATCGATTTAGAGCCATTCACTTCCCCCACTTGCAACCCCCACCCTAAAAAACACCGCCACTCACGGGAACCCAACCGAGGCGAAACAACTGCCACATGGGTTTGGCCCATACAACCAACAGACGAAGAAGACGCACTTCGATGCACAGCCGAGGTTTTTCCTTTCACTTTCACTTTCACTTTCACTTTCACTTAGGGTTTGAAGAAATTGTTTGTTTGTTTGTTTGGTTGGTTGACAAGGGGAGGAGGAGGAGGAGGATGATGATGATGATGGATGATGTTGCACCCACCCCGGCCTCCTCGGCCCCCTCGAGGTCCCCGCTGGTGTCCCCGCCCATGCAACAACGGCCCTTGCGGTGGTCCCACGGGCTTCTTCAGAATCCCTGCTCCCTGCACTCCCAGTGGCAGTATTCCTCTCCCCATCCCGCCCCCTCCTCTCCCACCATACACCGGAGTAAACGGCATCGGGTGCTGCTGCGCGTACCCGCCGTGTGCATGATATGTCTGCCATCCCGCTGCGTAGGGCTGGTACCCTTGCCTGTACTGCTGGTACCCTCCCCTTCCCCCCATCCTCCCTCTCCCTCCCTGCCCCTGCATCCCAAACCCTCTCTCGCCCTCTCCCTCCCTCTCCCTCCCTCTCCCTCTCTCTCCCTCTCCCTAAACCTCCCACGGCCCTGCTTCACCGCAGCATCCGCAGCATCCTTGTCGCAGAAGCTTGTCGACTCTCTTCGAATACGACACTCTGCAAGGAACTCCGCGAGCGCTCTTCTGCGTGCGTGACGCCTTGTGTGTCTGTGCCGGAGGGAAACTGAGAGAGACGAAGCGGGAGAGGAGAAGTCGGTGGTCTGTAAAACATGCTCTCCGAAGACATTCTAGAACGCAGACGAAAGGGGTGCGTCTATGATGTACGCTGCCCGAACATGTGTCTCTGTGCTGGAGGAAAACTGAGAAGGGAAGGAGGGGGAAGAAGGTCTCTGAAATGTACCATATATGGACATTGACGGGGGCAGACGAAAAGGATGCGTCTACGATGTACGAGGTTCCGACATTCCAGGACTGGAGGTGTTGGCGGGACAGGGAGACGAGAGAGAGAGAGAAAGTCAAGACCCTTACCTAGAGACGAATTTGACGAACCGGAAGAGAAGAACGGTGGATAAAACATGTACTCAATGCGTACATTTGACGAGGCAGACGAATTGGGTGCGTCTATAATGTACGTAACCGAGACATTTAAGGACTAGAGGCGTTGGCTGGATAGGGAGGCGAAAGGGCTGCGTGGGCGCGAGAGAGAGAGAAAGAGTATGTTGTGAATGTACGTGGTGGGTAGATTTTAGAGAAAAGGAGCAGATAGGTTGCAGGTAGGCCTACATTTGAAAGGTCCACTTTATACTTGGGACCGGATTGAGGGTTGGTCCGAACTCTAGAAAATATGTCCCAGTAGCATCATTTGGCGTCATCAAATCCAGTCCAAGGGTCATTAGGGTTGGGCCCGAACACTCACTCATCTTATGTGGTGTCTTAGGTGGCACAATTTTGATGTCAAACCTTTGGGTCGGCTTGAAGAAATTGGGATGAGCTTTTCCTCGGCCCGAACTCTCAATAGGGTCCCGGATCAGGCTCATTTATTGGATAATGAACATATATAGCATCAGTCCATAAAGGGTAAATTTTCTTCACCAAACTTTCCCCTCAAGAACATACAAATCTAAAATCGGGCCTCATCACTTTTACATGTGACAAGGTTGCGCCCGCAAAACTTGATAAAGTTGAACCGGATTGATGGCTTGATTACACATGAATTGGTTTGGTACTCAAGTTGGCCCCAAGTTGTGTATAAAGTGGGCATAAGTTGCGTCTTCAAAAGTGTGTCAATTGTGGATATTTTAGGAGGGAGGGATATCTCATCATATGAAGGGTTTGGGCTAAGCACAAGGGCTCCTTCTTGCACATGTTAGAGGATTGAGGATCCATGATATTTGGACTTGTCAAACCTCTAATAAAAAAAAATGGGTGGAAAAAGTCTACATGGTCCCAAAATTGCTTGAAATGAAGGGTTGAGTAACCAACTTACAAAACAAGCCACACGTGAAATTATGGATTTTGGACCTCGATGGATTCATCATGAATGGGATGATGTTCCCTAGTCTTCCGGATTTTGATCTAGTAGGTCCACCTCTTTCAGGCTGGGTAGGAAGCCTAGTCTCAAAATCCGGAAGACCTTGACACTTCTACACCGATACATGCAATTAGGTTGACTCTCACTAACTTCTTGACATTCCACACTATTTGGAATATGCATTATCATAGTTAATGTGGTCCTATCTAGATGAATATACAAATTTTTTAAATTTTGTGATCTAGGTTGACCAAAGCAATTTCATTGGTGACAAGTCAACCTAATTGCACAAGAGAGAGGGAATTTTCATAGGGGGACGTTAAACCTCCCCCTACAAGCTTTTCGGGGGAGGTAGACACGGGCAAGGACAACCCCCAGAAAGAAATCAAGATTTTCTCGACCCAAATGAAAACTTCGGCCCACCCCACCCGACTTTGAAAAAACCATTGCCCTTGCATTTTTGAAGACCACTTATCCACAAATCCCATATTGGGTGCACTTCACCTTCAAGGTCCAAAATCCAATATATATATATGTGTGTGTGTGTGTGTGTGTGTGTGTGTGTGTGTTTGTGTACTTCCATTTAGTAAAGAAGCAATTGATTGGAATTTCATTCCGGAAGTGAAAGTGTCAATAAAGCATGTAATTAACTTGGAAATAAAAAAACATTACAAAATCTTTCATTAGCATTAATGCTTTACTTTTGTGACTCGCCATTTGAAGGGGTCTTTGTCATTCTAAAATGAAATGTAAATTAATTTGTTGATTTTAGTATGTGTATTTTATAGTTACTTGGGTAATTAAGTGGGAGCCTCTAAGGAAATTCAATCTTGTTTAAAATACCTAGTTCACCTTCACATAGATATGATGGTCACCCATGTCAACAAGTCATCAATAAATCAACATAATTTCATAGTCTTTTATCAAACACATGTAGAATGATACCAAATTAACTAGAAAAATTTAGAAGTCAAATTTACACTTTAGAGAGTCACGAGATTTATTCACTAATAGAACGTAGCATAGACCTAGGGTTCAATTCAATTGTGTTGTGGTGCATTACCCATTTAGTCTATGACAATTTATTTTCATTCAATATAAGCACTTTGCAATCTTGTGTCATTAATCACTTGGAGCCTCATGTACATGTCAATGGTAAACAACGTTTTGTACAAAGCATGCATGCTATCATGCATGGCATGTGAGGTTGTTCCCAGTGAGTTCCCAATGAGCTTCAAAATAGTCCCAAATTTGTCTTGAAGTCCCGAAATGTTTAATAAAGTGTTCTTGATATGTTTTGCTTTGTAACAACATCGTTTTTGAGGTTTGGATTTGGTGTCCAAGGAGGTAGCCAGAAAAGGAACCTATTGCAAGCCCCACAATAGAGGAAGGTACTAAAAAATTCTCAGATGCTCCCCAAGAATATCATTCCTCGCATCAAAGATCAACAAATCATGTGAGAATGTAGTCATCATGCATGATGAAGTCTTGATTCGAAATTTCATGCAGAAGATAGCCGTACTAGTGCACATGAATTGCGTCAGAAAGAATGACTTGAGGCCGCAGATGATGATGAAATCCAAATACTGGTAACCGAAGGATATTGCAACCGGTTCCAGGTCCACAACTTAGGCACTATTGAGAAATTTCTGCTCCAAATGAACTTCATTCCTTGCATTAGATATCAACATGAGAATGCACACCATAGAGGCTACTAAGTGTTCTCTGCTCCAAATGAATCTAATTTCTTACATCAAAGCTCACCAAATCATATGAGAATACTAGAATACTCTGCTCCATGTACAGGATGCTAATTCCTTGCATCAAATTTCCACAAATGTACAAGAATACTGAGAATTCTCTGTTCTATATGTATGGAGCTAATTCCTTACATCAAAGGTCAACACATCATATGGGAATACTAAGAATTTCTGCTCTGTATGTGTGAAGCAGATTCCTTACATCAAAGGTCAACAAATCAAATGCGAACGCTAAGAATTCTCTGCTCTGTATAGATGAGACTAATTCCTTCCATCAAAGTTCAACAAATCGTATGAGAATACTGGAAATTCTCTGCTCCATAGACATGAAGCTAATTCCTTACTCAAAGTTCGACCATCATATGAGAATGCAGGCATCACACGAGAGGTGCTATGATGAACTTTTGATGCGATTTGCATGTGAAAAATATTAGATATGAGTGGGCAAGAATAGTGTCAAAAGACTATGACATTGGACGACGGAATACTTAACCTTATACAGAGAGCAGAGGATATTTGAGCCTAGGTCTCCGACGACTCAGGCAACTCTTTTCATCCTGGAGTTTCTCATCCAGGGACGGGTACCAATGTTGCTCAACCCGGGCAGTTAGGGGTACACATCAAAGCCTGCGGAGTCCGAAACCCACGTGACAAGCTTGCAGAAGAGGTTGAATCTGAACACAAAACCTTGTTTGCACTCCTCATTCCTTGGAGCGAAGATGACGGAGTTTGTGCCGAAATTCAACCTCAAGAGTGTAAAAAATGATCGAGACCTGCGAAAGATTCGACTGAAATTGGACTGTCCAAGTGAGATTGAATGGGATAGATGGAAGCCTGGTCGCGAGCACCAGAAGACATTCCATGTGAAAAACATATTGAACAAAGTGCAGGTACAGTCGATTGAATTACACTTGAAGAGCCGGATTCAATGTCGACCTAAGATGTCTCTGAAAGATGATGCTATCTTTCAATGACATCTAAGATGCCATCTACGAAATTCTGAAAGATGTCGTGATGAGAGAACAACGTCAGGAAAATTGCACTAATGCTGCCTGCCTCTGTTTCAATCTTCTGACTTGGTTAATATCCTGACGTCTTGTTTTGAGGATTTTGTGCAATACAGACACTACGATGGGAGGAGCCAGAATCACCGTATTTCAGGACGAATTTCCAAGAGCCCCATGCCAGGTTGAATCCGATGATGACAGCTGCGATCATCATTTTCTTCTGCCCCGAAAGTGTGGAAGAGTATTTTGGCACTATCCCCTTCCGAACAGCCCGGGTAATGACGTCTCACAACTTGAGATTTCTCAGCTCGGATACTTTCGACACCCTCTTCTTCCTCAGTGAACTATTCTTGTGTATAACATATTCAACATAGCAACGGTCATGCCTCCGGCGAAGAGATCAATAATATTCTGTAACAATTGAGAAAAACAACCATGCAATTATTTGCAGTGGGTGTTGAAGGTCCTTTTCTTCTGGCAAGCTGCATCCTTTTCTTTCAGTTTTAGCCTAAAGAAAAGAAAAAGAGTCTTGTAATAAGGGGGCTAACCTCAGGATGAATATTGGGTTCGCAGGGGTCATTTACATTGCACCTGCGGGGATTGCTGCCTTCGGTCAATCTCGGGCTTCCTGTGCACATCGACTACAAGTATTGTCCGGTGAAGGATGTCACCACGAAGACATTCGACATTCACAACGACCAGAATTTCATTGTTGGGTTCAAATGGCTCTCTGTAACTCATCCATTCTCAATCACTCCTCTTCAAGGGAATTTGAAGCCTGGACAATCCACCACAATAAGTTGTCATTTCTGCCCAGATGATGCCACCGCGTACAAAGGAGTGGTAAGAATCCTGTTTTTGTCTTTTGGATCACAAGCCCAGAAATCTCATCTCAGCAATACCTCCCACTCAAAGAATGTTGGCAGAATCCAAAATATTTGAAGCTCTACCTCCGCTCATAAAGCTGCTGGGATTAAAACTTGAGCACTTTAGGGATGTTGTTGCAACCAATCCGCCAGCAGAATAATAAGTAGCTGATTACTAATTTTCTAAAGACTGAGTTTTACCCATTGTTATACCACTCTGAAAGAGAAATTCACTAACTGCAGGGAACATCAAACTTTACAGGCAAACGTGGGCACAACAACGAAGACAAGGGGGCAGGTTAAACTGTTTGGTATCGGGAAGTATACCTTTCTGGTCCTCAGTCGGCCAGTGGTGGAATTCGGAGACGTATTGAACCGAACATCGTCGGAGTTAGAGCAGATAGTGACCAACGTTTCTCCTGTGACTGCAGTTTTTACTGTTCAGAGGGTCGATGCTTGGTATAACGGTCATGATTCTGTCTTCACAATCAGCCCTATGAAAGGAGCCATACCTCCGAACTCGTTCCTTTCGCTAAAGGTACTCTCCACGACAGCAGCTGTAAATTGTTGTAACGAAATTTACCATTTGCTTGTGCATATCCTGCATTGAGAACGCTTCATCTTAGCCATGAGGAATTTGTTGTCAGTTGGCCTGTAGCTATAGATATTCTGAATTTGGTATCTATCACTCCGAATAGACACAGGATCCACCTTCAGAGGTTTTGTAAAACAGAGTACAACATAAATCCTCAACTGAGGACCTCGTCTTGTTTTCATACATTCTACGAAATTATTATTCTATTTCGATCTATGCTGTCGTACAGGAACTGGAAGCACCATTATATGAGTGCACAAGTCTCATACATAGTCAATATTTTCTTCACCAAAGCGATTGCAGTGTAGAGCATCCTATATATACATCGAAGAACATGTAAAGCTCTTGAATAAATATTAAAGATGAGAATTGTGCCCGAAAGGAGATCAGAATTGTAACATGAGAAACATGGGCAATTGAAATGCACTAGATGCATGTTTGCAGACAAATCTGAGTTGTGATGAATCATGATATGATGCAAAAAGTATGAGGGCCTGGATCGATGCGATGGTAAGGAGCCTGCCCTCTGCGCTCTCTGTTGCAGGTACTTTACCATCCAGTTGTAGCCGGAACCTTCTCATATGAACAATTTGAGATATTCACATCTCAGGCTCGTCGTGCTTCGTTTGCTTGCTCAGGGACAGCGGCCCGACCTGTGATCAAATTTTCCACGCCCTTCCTAGATTTTGGTAGTGTGGAGTCTGGCAGCTTCTCTCACCGAACAATCACACTCGAGAATAATTCCTCTGCACCTGTTTCCTTTCAATTTGTCACAGATGAGATTCGAATCTTTGAAATGCCAGTGCCGAGGGCGATTTGCAATGGCAACAGGTCTATTCTCTTCCATTGTAACTTCCGGCCGATAGAGACGATGAACTACTATAAACGTGTGGTGGTAATTCTCCAAGACCAGTACCCGATGTTTGTGGATCTTCTGGGCACCTGCTACAAGGTTGCACTAAGATCACCAACAATCCTCCCTTACCATATATACGAGCACCGGGAGAATCTGAAGCTCATCATCGCCGAAAGAGAGATGGCTAGCATGCTGCAGACGGAGATTCCTGAGCTTGCTCCATTTAAGGACGAAGAGGATGAGGGACCCATGTATTTTGACCCCATAGATATATTCTACGGAAACCCTACCGACGACACTCAAGATCCACTGCCTGAATGGTCGTGGCTCGAGACTCCAACTGGACAGCACTTCAAGTTCCGAGCCAGCGGAATGCATAGCCCTGGGGCATCTTCGGGCACTTTGGCCAACATGTTACTCACTGCTGAACCAGAGGAGGGTCAGGTGTTTCCTCGCCCCCACGACTGGGATCTCCAGGTACAGACATTGACCTTCTCCAAAAACAACTCTACTCAACCTTGTCTCTCAGGTTTCAACACAAGATTCAGCATAAACTGAAAAAACACAATCAACACTAGTAAGAAAAGGGGATCTTTTGGACACGACCAATTTCACATGTGTCACTTAGGACCCATAGAAACTATCACATGTTGTGTTCAATCGCCTATTTTGACACAAAATGCGACGTTTTTTGATACCTAGTTTGACACAAAACCCTAGATGACACTGTCTAATGGGCCGTGTCCAAAAGACTCCCTTTTCTACTAGTGCAAGAGAAAGAATAACAAGTCCTCAACCTTGGGGCTTGGACAAATTCGACAAAGACGACTTGATGTACTGCAGGTGAATGACGGCACAGAGGGACTGGTGATGCACCACAGACAGGAAGCGACAGGAAGAATCTCTGCCTTTGAGGTTTGGGAGGAGTACTTCATGGGAAGAATGGTGGACTGGGACCCAGTTACTGTGGATAAAACATTCCTTGAATTCGGATTTAGTGCCGCCAATGTTGAAACGCCTGTGCAAATTGTGTACGTCAAAAACAACCTGGCGGATGCTGTCAACGTCTATTGGATGGCGCCATGGGAATTTGAGCATCCACATGTTGGTTTGAATAGAGCTAGACTTGTGGCCAGTAGGTTGCCTGTTCTCAAATCTGCAAAGCCGGAGCCAGAGCCAGAGATGTTACGTACTGTGTATCATATCGACCCAGTGAGGGTTAAAATTCCTGCAGGATCGTCAGTTCCTTTCAGTATTACATTCAAGCCCTTGCAGGTACATTTAGACCTACGTAGTTCCTGACATTTCACAATCCATTAGCTCTCTATTTAGTTTTTGCAAGAAGAGTAGAGAAGCCATTTCGTTTTGAAGTGATGTTCTGTGTCATCTGTGGGTGTCTCTCAGCTGTACCATAGTTGTTTTCGAGTAAGGTGTATATTGTGTATATTCCAAAAGATATTTTCTAAAGGTAGCCAAATCGATTGGTCTGGAAACAAGTGCATTGCACAGTCCAATTTGATGTAATTGAGATTTTAAAATGCAGGTTGACATGTACTACCTGCAACTTCTATCTTGCTTCGTATCCACTAAGACTTCGTACCATGTGGTGCCGAATTGGTCAACCACATGTCAAGTCTCAGGTCACTCCTTCAAAGACAGAACTCGTATGTTTTTGCCACTGGCGTCATTGTCAACACACAGAGTTGTCTTCCCACCTGCTGCAAAAGGAACTTCGGTGTTTCAAAGCATCATGATCTTCAACCACGATGCCAACACACCTCTCAGGTGCCTACAGTTGTTGTTGTCACGTGCTTCCTGTTCAAAAATTCACGACTTTACTTGGCACGTAGAGGAGCTATACTGCTGATGATTTTTAAGTAATATTTTCAAATCGGGGGTGAGGTATTTAAGAACACAGTGACATAGTCATTTGGGTGGGAAAAGGGTCAAGTTTCCTGATGCTCAACGGCAATGTGTAATCAATGGATTGGGTGCGGTTTGCAGGTACCATTTCAAGAGTGAACATCTACCTGGTGAGTTCAAAATGAAACCATCACATGGATTGGTTCCACCGAAGGATTTCAACCTCATCACTTTCAGGTTCGATGCACAAGAACCAAAAGTATGTGTCGGGAGAGCAGTTGTCACTCTCAATGACTCATCGAGTGACACCATGCAGGTCAATCTGACTGCTACCAGCCATATTGCAAAGGTAAAGCCAGACATTTCAGACCCATTTTAAAAACTGCTACACCGGTCAACAATCATTTGGTTCTAAAGATAACAAAAAATGGAAGCATTGAATCAAAGGTAGCACTATTCAGGACTCACCTATGGGATCTTCAATTCGTAATACTTCATGATTGCATGGCAGCTATCCCAGGACGGATCAATAAAATGTACTGAAAGTAAACAGCAAAGTTAGTTTGGCGTTACATGATTGATTTGTAACTCTTTTCCAAATACTGTGTATTCTCGAAGCAATCCCCACCACACACTCTCACTACGATAATGTGTAGTACAGGTGAGACTGGAGAGGATGGACCAAGCGGTGTGTTTTAAGCCTACCAGTGTTGGAACCCAAGCAATACTCAGAGTGACACTCATTAACGTAAGCGCTGTTCCAGCAAATTTTGAGTGGCAGGTGCCTGCGAAGCTCACAAAAGTCTTCTCCATTGAACCTTCTTATGGCCTTCTGAAAGCAGGGGAGAGAATCGCAACTGAGATGTCTTTCTTCCCTAAGAAAAAGAAGCTCTACTATTGCAAAGTACCTTGTCTTTATGCTGCTTGTCTCGAAAAGGCCTTTGTCCAAGATAATACCCATCTGATTGAGGGTGTCACAAGCAGTGACATAGATAAATTTCTGCTTGTTATAAACGGAGCTGGAATATCTCAAAGTGTAGGCATCACTCCTGATCATCTGGATTATGGGACAGTCGTTACTGGGTTTCCCTACAAGCAGAAAATGGTCCTGTCCAATCCCAGTGTTGGAGCCATGCGGTTCCTGGTGCAACTCATACCAGGACCAACTGTCAAACATGATAGTTTCCACATAACCTTTGATTGCAGAAAGGGGGTCATTGGAGGAGGATTGACGAAGACCATACTGGTGACTGTCCATCCTGTAAAGGCGCAAAAATATGATTTTATCATCACATGTAAGACATTTTTGCCACCATTAGGATTGACCTTTGAGGAGGCTACATTCCAGAAATTGCATGGGCATGAAACACAACATGACGAGAGTGATGCAGCTGTGGAGTCTATGGCTACTTGCACTATGGTCTTAAATGCCATTCATCCCACCATGATTATCACATCTGCTAGAGTTCATGGAATGAGTGCGCAACAGTTCTTCCGCAACTGTCTTATAAGGCACTGGAACCATGAATTGAAGGAGGGGAAGATTGCATTGAGGCCAAATGGCAGGGTAATCTACCAAGAGTTATTTTGCCTGGGAGCACCAGTCGAGGACAGTTGTCAAGATTTTCCTCTCAACTTTGGTGTACGGAAAGTGGGTTCAAGGTCTTCTCATATTTACCTGGCATTCAAGAGTGGAACTCCCCTGGCAGTCAGTTGGAGATTCCGACTTTGGAATGATACAGACATCGATTTGGAGAATTGGGTAATGGAAGGGCAGGCCACACCTCACGAAGAGATGTTGTTGCAACTGCGTCCGCTATTCCAAGTTGAACCTCGGAGTGGCCATGTAGAGCCAGGAGAAACTGCCTTTGTGAAGTTCTCCTATAAGCATGACCTGGAGGGCATACATAACTTTCCGATTATTCTTCAAATTACAGATGGTCGATCCGTGCACATTTATCTCAGGGGCAGGACAATACCTTTTCCACCAAGGGTTTTGCTATACCAACCAGACACTCAATACCTCAAGTCTATGGTGGTGGGAGAGGTCAACCCACCTATTCAGACAACTGAACTCGTCAACAATTGTGCTGTCGACATGCATTACAATTTGGACATGGCCCCCTTGGTGCAGATGCAGAGAGATAACCACGGTTTTCGGGTTCTGTGGTGCCTCAACCCCAAGGGCGTCATCCCTCCGATGCAGTCTGTTTTGGTGAACTGGCTATTCCAGCCACTTGAGCCCAAGACATACTCTGTGGAAGTTCCTGTACATGTTGAGGACGGAGAAGGGGGTGTTTTGATTCTTGAAGCAAGGGGTCGCCTGCCCACTGAGCCATATGATCCAGATTCCATGGATGGGAGGCCACCAAGACTGCCAGGACTCACTTACGAATGGCCTGGTGTGCCGGCTGTTCTTTCTAACGAGCTCATGGACTTCGGAACGGTGGATGAGCTCTCTGTGACCAGGAGATTGGTGTCTGTTCAGAATCTCTTGCCAAAAACACCAGTATGTTCCCACCTTTTCGAAACTCTTCAAGTTGAAATAGAGTCTACCTGGTTCTCATTTCCCTCTCCCAAGTGCCAGGATAGTCTGAAAGTGGAGAAGTGGTGGGCAAAGGCAACCCTGCAAGCATTCAAAGCTGGAATGATCTTCTCTCCTTCTATGTATTAAATTACAGTTGTTTGACTGAGAAACTGCATGTCGCCTCCTTCTTACAGATTGCTTACTGGTGGAAGAAGAGTATCGGAGCTGACAAGATGATTGACGGCCGGTTCAGTGTGGAGCCCCAGAGGGGGGTCCTGTACCCAGGTAAGCGTGTGCTGTGCAAGATTATTTTTGTTGCAGGTGTGCAGCCGCAGCTCTTTGAGACCACCCTCCATTGCGAGATTAGTATCCTTTTGGAAGATCCAGTGCACTCATGGGACATCTCCCACTCCTCGTCAGACACATCATCAGAGATCATAGTAGACACATGGCCAAAAGAACTCGGCACAACGGGGTGGAACAAGGACTTCCTCCATAAGTCCGCTCTCACTTTGTCAACAGTCTCATCTAGGTCAAAAGTAACCGATTTTGCTATGAAGAAAAGTTCGGAAAACACTTACCTCCACTTCTTCGAGCGCATGGACCATGTGGAGGCACACACCCCACCTGCCTGCAACTTTGTGCTTTACATGACAGCGATAGGACACATCCAGGTGAAGGACTACCACCCTACTACGGAGGATCTGCTCTCAGCTGAAGACAGGTTACCATGGAAACCCCAGGAGAGATCCGAAATCGAAGTACAGGTCGAGTTTGTCAATGGAATCTTGCTTGAAATTCTGCAAGAATCGTTGCATGATGAGGCTCACGATCCTTCCTTCAACAATCTCGATGATAACCGGATTCTGAAGTTCGAGGAGTTCCAACAAGAGTTCCCAAGACCGTTAACGAAGGATGAAAAGTTTGCTAAACTGTTCGAGAGCTTGGGAGACGGTGAACTACCACCGAGGCCTCCTCAGCTACCTCCGCAGATTGACCCTGATGAACCTCGACCTTCCTTGGCAGTACAGAAGCAGAGCGGGGGGTTGATAAGATTATCTGAGCCTGTAGATCCAAGAGTGCCTCGTCCGAGTGCATTGGTCAGAGCGGTGGGTGAGACCATCCCACGTGATGAGGAGGAACCAGAGCCCAAACCATTAGAACCGGATTACTCAAGCTTGGCGCTCATAGCAGAGACAGCAGAGGAACTGCTGGAGGACGCACTCTTTAGCTTGACTTCAGAACTGTTTGAGGCTGACTAAGCATTTGCAAGGCTTGAGCTTCTGTGCGCCGCTGTACAGTACCTCATCTCCAGAGTTGGCCACCTTCAACTGAATCCTCTTGCTGAACCTGAAGGTGACGAGGATACAAGGACATCGAGTTGTCTCCACCTTTCCTAATTTTGAAAACCAGCTTTTCCCGCTTGCAAATACAATCTTGCGTGAATCTCTTCCGCTGTCCAATTGAAATTAATGAAATAATTTTTGAACCAACAGTACCATCCCCTTAGTTCAGTATACTCTCCAATATCCAAATTGCCATCATGAGACCTGAAAAGTCCTCTATGAATTTCTGGGGAATGGATAAATCACCTTTCAGACCCAACACACTAATGAAATATCGAGACGAATGGGCCATAACGAGACTAGTAGGTATAAATCAACCAAAGTGCAACCTTAACCTTTTGTCATGACCTAAAATTGCACGTCCCAAAAACACTAGTTGCCAGAAACACTGGCAAAAAAATTTGTTTTCCAAATATGTCTGCAAGCTACAGCCCAAGAATGTCAAAACTTGCTATTGACCTCTGATTGAATCAAACCATTCATACAGAAAAACATGTAGCTTAAGGTGAGGTAGTTGAGGGAATCCACTATGTGACTCCAGGGAGAGTCTCTTTGGGGAGGCATATTGGTATAAATGCGCTTCAACCTGGAAAGGATCAAGTCCGCCTTCCATTTAGTCCACAAATGGACAAGATTTTAGTCCACAACACTTGATTCAAATTCTATTGAAGGTTAAGATCGAAGCTCAGGAGCATAAAATTGCCCCCTTGATTTGCTGGAGTTAGCAGAACCTTCTCAAATCTCAATCTGCTAGAGGCAATTCCTACAGGTTTTAAGCATGACCATGGTTGCAGTGACCTGTATTTTCTACCTACCTCAACAAAGTGCCTAGGATTTTACCAAAGTGCTCTCTAATTTTTCAGGTTGAAGATCTTCTCGCAAGGCCCAAGTCTACTCTGAAGCTACTAGTATCAGTCTTGGACAAAATTTGTGTGGATTTTCCAGATATGAAAACCATAACCCAAGCGCACAAGGGCAAGCTCAAACAGCATGTGAAAAATGCTGAGGAATCGTACTTTGGAGCCTGGAATTTCAGCCCAGGTTACTGCCACTTCATATAGTGGTATCCGCAACCTCTTGCACAAATAGACCAATTCTACATCAAAACACCATCTGCAGTACAAACACATCCACAGACTTCATCAAAAATCTATCAATCCATGAGCCCTGCAAAAACCTATTTGAGGCACTCAATAGATTTGTTAACACAAGAAGCATCAGATAAACATCAGTTCAAATGTGTCTGATACTCCAGGATGATATGACGTACAATGAAAGTTGAAACTTTCTAAAATTAGTTCCTAGACATCACCTTTTCAGACGAAGGTTGGAGAACAACTGCTGAGCTGCAGAGCGGGTGAACATCTTGAATCCACACTGTGAGCAGACAAATGCATGTTACCAAGCTGATTGTAGAAATTCAAACCTCTAGTAAGATATCCTATGGTATCAGATTAAGAGGAAGAGAAAGACCATCATCCCTCACCAGTAACATGCTCCAATAGACTCCTACAATAAGCCATGATGACAATGAATAATCAACCCTGCAGCAGTCTGATGCAGTGTTCTCTCATTGATCTTTCAGGGCCAGCACTTCAAACTGAAAGGTGGGGAAGTGGCCTTCAACTCCCCATCCGTTTCAAAACTGATACCAGCAGGACTGATAAGTTTTGCTATGTGATAGTCCAGATGATATTTCATTTGTAGCTACATACGCGACCACATCTAAGGTGTAAGTTCCGACAAAAGTTCTAAGACAAATGTCTGAATTAAAAGTACCTGTGTGTCTCTAACCCCAGGGCCTGCAACAAAAAGCACAAAGAGGTGGAAAGTCTTCATCAACACATTCCGATACCATGAGCGCTGCAATCCAACCATTTAGAGACACATCAGGCTTTGCTCAGTAGAAAGAAACAGGCCATTCAATTTCAAAACCACAGAAATAAGGAAAAGCAGAGTGCACCAACAGGGAACAATCCATGCCTGTCCATGGGCGTTTAGAAGTCATCAGACACATTGAACTCTTACACCCTGTAGTGAGTAAAGTTTTTCATGAAGTTGATGTTGACTGCATTTTCGTTCTTGCTGCCACGACCTCATGTATGGTGGCTAACCATGGAGAGACTTTTGACTAAAGCTACAACAGGGTCGAGATTACTCAAGGTTAATTTGATTGACATATGGTGTATCTTCTGATCGACACATTGACACTGGACTTGGAACTTACTGTTGCCAGAGCCTGCTTTTCCAGATGAGCCCGAGAGCCAAATGCCACAACAGCAACACTTCCAAGTTCAACATTAGAGATCTGGTTCCGCTTTGTTGGCCCTTGTTGATCTCCTGTGCTCTCAAGTATCTGCTCGACATAGTCAAATGTGTACAGGAAATCAGTGCACATTCTACAACAGTGCGACTTCATCCCTGAACCTGAGTGGTTGAAGTTGCACTCTGTTAAGATGGAGGCTCTAGATATAGTTACTGTCTCAGCATTATCCTCTGAACATGTGCAATTGGCCATCAGATTGGTGTCGGAAAACACCAAAGTCAAATTCTACTGAATGATGATAAGTGAAACATGACTCACTTCCGTTTCCAACTTTTCAAGGTCAGTGATCTTGCTAGCTCCATCAGCATCCAGCATTAAGAGCAGCTGCCCCCTTGAGCACAGCATTCCCTGTATCCAACCAACATGCCTACTTTAGAGCACAGGTTTACTTTCACTGCATTACTGTTCAAACAACAGATATATGACTCCTTGTAAGTCCTCTCTATCCTTTTGATTTCATAGAATCATTTATTTAGAATCATTAATTGCAAAAAAATAACCATGGTTAGTCACTGCAACATCTGCAAAGAACAAGTACAGGTTTTCAGAACACTTTTCCCACGTTCGCATTTCAGAAGTTGCATTCCAGCATGAGTACCTTCCTCACAGCAGCTCCTTTGCCCTGATTAAGGCCCTGTTTCAAGATGCGCACTACATCCAGACCATATTTCTTGACATACTCAAATCCAATCTTCACAGTGTTGTCTTTGCTGCCATCATCCACGATGATAATCTAAATCCATCCAAAAAAGAGGGACCAACAAAAGCCTGTCAACTTCATGATCTCTTCCTCATTTCAAAGTGCGACTGAAAGTGATCACCCTGCAAGAAATTAGGCTGAGCGTTGAAAGACTGCACCATAAAATGTGTAAGAGAAAACACTAAAAATTGATGAGATGATCTGGAATGCAGTCACCTCATATGTAAATGACTTGTCTTTCTTTGCACGATCCTGAAGGTAACTGCACACAGGATAACATTGTGTTTATGAACAAGTAAAGATAGAGAGAATGCTAGTACATTAACTCCATCACTGCTTACTGGTATTCAAAACACTTCTAAAGTAACCCTGAAATCCAGAATACATTTCTCAGTATCATGCACGGATCTCTGAGGTTTTGCACGAGTGTCCTAAGAAGCACATCATTAAGTCTGTCTGTTTAAAACAACAACTAGAATACTGTGACTGAACAAACCTACAAGTGACCCAATGTGCAGTGCTTACTCTAGAGTAAGGAGCACTTCAAAATAGAAAGGCAAATGACTTGAAAGAGGTTTTATGAGGTTTATGGTTGCAGCCAAATATACACAGATTTGTGAAATATTATTGAGACAGTCACAGAAATCTCTTGTTCCTTTGCTGCCCTCCAACACCTTCATGTATAATCAACTGTCTATCTCCAATACCTTAAAGTTTCATCAAGAGTGCTGCGTATTCTGTCCTGCTCATTAAAAGCAGGCATGATCAGGGACATGTACTTGCCAGATGGGTCAAACACAGATGGAAACGGGACCTGCAGGGAAAGAATACGTCTCTTAGCTATACCAAAATAGCAACAGAATGCAAGCTAGTCGACACTGAGCAGAATATAAACTTGATGTATTTAAAAATCTCTACACGAAAACCTCGTTATCAGAGAGTACATAAGACGAAAATATGCAGTGTAATGATTTCTCACCTTCTCTAGTGACGATGGATCCTCCATGTATGGCTGCCCTCCCACATTGCTGGATAGTGCACACAAAGCAGGAAATTTTTCACCATAAGACATAATTCACAACAACCGCAAGAAACGCCTCAATTTCAAAAACTTACAAGTTATTCCAGCGTCTGGATACACTTTTCGCAAAATGGAGACGAATGCATGTACGCCTTCGCCGATTTCTATACCTACAAGATCGGCAGCTGAATGGCATTCTAAGGGAGCTGAAAAGAGATCGCTCCATCTTGGAAATGAGCTTCTGACGAAGGACACGACATTCTAAAAATCTGTTTCCTCTCTGGCCATCTCCAATTAGATTACGAAGCTTGGGTCCTTGTAGTGGCTGTACACAGCACTCCACTCCGGATCTCCTTCCCAACACTACCCCCAGAACAGAACAGAAAACACAAGAATTAGGTAAAGTGCAGACTAACCAACTGTACCTGGCACCGAGCTCCAGCTCATGCAACCAGTCCATCACATAGCTCAACAGCCAGACCCCCACTGCTACCACCTGCAGATTTCGCACACACCCGTCACCAACTCTACTACTGCTACAGCAGCCACATCACAGAATTGACCTAATTGCGAAGACGATCAAAAAGCAAACAGTGAGTCAAGCTCCATGCAAAACTCATGTATTCGTGAGTCCTGCGAGAAACGCAGAGCAGCACACAATCCGATTGCTTTACATTCATCAAGTGCAGAAATTTACATAAGACTCCAATTGATGTACAATCGTCAGAACTTGCACCAGACCTCCGACAGGACACCAGAAGGGATTCCCAGCTCCCGATTTCTACACGTGATGACAAAACACAGGCCTCCTTGTGCTTTCTGAGTCCCGAAACAAGTGCACAACGTCACCTAAGACTCGAATTGCAATACATTCACCAAAACTTGCATCAGACGTCTAACCGGACCACCAGAAGCCTTTCCAAATAACCAATTCTTGCAGGCCACGACATAAGACAAGCTTCGTCAGCTCTCTAAACCCCGAGATAAGCGCAGAGTATCACCAATTGCGATACATTCATCAAAGCCCGCCTCAAACGTCTACCAGGGACCCCAGAGGGTTTAACTTGCCCCTGTTTTCAGCAGGCAGCGAAATGGGACGATTCTTGCAGGTAGCGAAATAAGACAAGCTTCATCTGATCTCTAAAAACCAGCGACATAACGCAGAACATCACCTAAGGCTCAAATTGCGATGCATTCGTCGTCAAATCTCGCCTCAAACGTCTACCAAGGACACCTGAGAATTTAATCAAGCCCCTGTTTTCGGTAGCGAAATGAGACGATTCTTGCAGGTGGCGAAATAAGACAAGCTTCGTCTGATCTCTAAAAACAGCGACATAGCGCACAACATCGCCGAAGTCTCCAACTGCAATACATCCATCAAACCCCGACTCAGACGTCTACCGTGAACACCAGAAGGTTTAATCGAGCCCCGTTTTCGACAGGTAGAGAAATAGGACGAGATTTTTGCACACACCAGGAACAAAAGTGCGAGAGTTAACGGCGGCAGCTCCTCGATGCGCGGCAGGACAGCCATGTCCAAATCCTCCCCTCCCGCTGCAGAGCATCAGATGCTCAAGAAGCTGCAGCTCTGTCGAGCGTGGCCGGGGAAAAAAGCTCTAGAGTTTATCAATTCGAAAAGAAAGTCTACCTAGTTACTTCGTTGTATTGTTCACTTAGTGATGGCCCGCGCCGGACACCGACTCGGTGACTACCGTATACCATTCAACAACAACAAATTTATTGAATTTTCAAACCTACAATGAATTTTTCATTCTACACTAATGATTGAATCTCTGATTTTCTTCGTGAGAATAAAACTCCTATGAAGACAATTTCAAAAGCACTCCAAAATTGCTATTTTTACATGCTTTAAAAATATTGACATGTTTTGTGTAACTTAGGGACTTCTAAGGTATAGGTACAATTTGCAACCTACACATAATAAGTTGAATGATGCACACTTTATGGTATACAATTTTACTTGCTATTTGGAATTATGCAAGGTCATAACTCCTCATTATAGATTTTATGTTTTATCAAAAAAAGGTTAAATAAGTTGTATGGACTTTACTTTATGAAACTTACATTTTCAACCCAAAAAAAAAAGTTAGAGCATTTTGTAACACCATGTAGTAAGGGACACTAAATACCATAGTTTAAACTCGAAAAAAAATTAAATCAGTTGAAGTTGGGCCCAACCATTTGGTGCAATCAGTTTAACTCTCAATTTCTCACGCCCAATTTCCCTAAAATATGCCCACAAAAATGTGACCTCGGTTTCAACGACCATAGTTGAAGATCTAAAGTTTCTTTTTGACAAATTCAGCCATATAGATGTTTGCAGGTTAGAGGTGACTACTCACAGTCCAAGTTTTATTATGTAGCAAATAATAATAGAAATGTCAATAGTGGTCTTGAGGGGTAACAATTTAAGAATTAAATTGTTGTTGGTTTTTTTAATCAACCTCCACTCAAATCATCTCCAAATGATAAAATGTTACCCTCATTCACAAGAAGGGCAATACACGTACTCAAATCAGCTCACATATCCTGAAACCGTTATTTTGTGATTTTTTGGGAAGCTTTGGAAGTTGAGGTAGCAGTGCCACAAGTGCGCACCTTCCACATGGATTTACATCTAGCAACATATGTCCAAGTGACAATTCCAACGGTAGGTATTTAGGATATGTTGTGTTTGAGTGTCCATGCAAAGTTTTAGATCAATCATGAATGTTACTAAAGTTGTAGTGCATGGGAGGTGTGGGGTTTTTTTCCGTGGTTGGAACCATCATCTGGTCACTAACAAAAAGCATTGCTTCTCCATGTACTGTACAAGAGATTCTAAGGAAAAAAAGAAAAAGGAATGTCAATGTCTTTTACCTTGACACGCGATGTCCATTCACCGCTTCCTTCCCATGTCCACATGGGCATGGGGGGGGGGGGGGGCGTTGAGTAACTATTTTCATAGGTGGACCATGTGGTATGTGTTAGGGCTATGTGTTCTATGTTAGTTTCAGGTTTTGGTGTTAGTAAGTGCATTTAGTCAAGTGGGATTGGGGCTTGTTTCTTTTTCAATTCCTTTTGTTTAAGATTATGTTATGGTTGTGCGTGTATTGTGTCTATGCTTATTTGTTGTTTTTCATTTGGTTCTTTTTATTATTTGGTTCTTTTTCTTTTTATACAACCTCCGAAAAAGGCCTATGAAGATTGCACCTGACAACTGAGATCGCTATCTTCTCACTCAACAATTATACAATATATTGATTGTTTGACATTCACCACATCGAAGCAGTAAAGAAACCAAACCCTAGGGTTAAATTTGAACGAAACGGATTATAGAATTACTCAATCAATCTTCTGCTCATTAAAGAACTAGGAGATTGTTACGGATATGTATGAACTTATGTTCATTGTATTGTATGTTTAGTTCATTGTATTGTCTATTAGTTCATTATATTCTTTAATAATTCATTGTCATACCAATTTATATGTGTTTCACATCGGTTTCGTTTCAAAAGTGAAGTTATTATGATGTTTTGAAGTCTAAGTTATAATTTTGAATGCTAACATCATGATTGTGACTAGAATCCGTGGTTGGGGGAAAAAAACTCCAACTCCATCTGGAACTTGGGATAGATGCATTGTGAGGAACACCACTTGAGTGGGTTTAGGGAGTGGAGAATGAAATGTAAGGTGAATGGAAATAGTAGAGTAGAATAGAGTAGAATATAATGAATGCAAAAGAGTAGAAGGTGAAAGGTAGCCCATATAGAGCCATCCAAAACCTAAGTTAACTCCTACTTTTAATATAAGGAATGGGACGAGGGAGTTATAGAGGTCAACATATTACAACACCATAACTTGAAATATATACCAAAGGATAGAGACATGGAACAAAATAGAGCCTCTTATTTCAATTGTTTCATTTTCTTTCAGATCTTACATCTTAGGGTGGGTTTACACAAGGGTATGGTCCAAGAAGTTTCGGGTCCAAAAGACCTCTAATTGGGCTCAAGAGGAGGTATAGTGAAGTTGAACCCAAACCCTAATGTCAATGCCTTGGGTCCAACATGGAGGCTTTTGAAACACCGAACATGGAGAACCAACCGCTAGTTGCAAGTGAAATGGTTGAGTTTCAAAAATAACTAGTTGAAGTTCCAGACTTTAGGAAGATTACCGATCATTTTTGAGGAACATGTGGAATACACGCCAAATTATTCAAGAAAATCCAAAAGATGTCAACATGTAATTGGTTGGACTTGGAAACACATGATTTTGACTGATTGTGCCCAAAAATCTCCCCAAACACTGCTTTGAATTTAAGACCCACTTCTTGTTGGTCTTGGACCCTAATGTAAATACCTTGGGTCCAAAGTTAAGTCTAATTATAGGGTTAGGGTTTGAACATAACCCTTCTCTTCGCTCAATGTCAAGAATTTGTTTTCTTGAGCACTTGGTGGGTACATGGAGCAATGTCTACTTGAGGCCATCTACCAATAAAACTTTGAAACCTAATAATTTTTGCATATGGAATTCAACTAAGAGATATGATGGATTCCCTTGTTAGTTCCTTAAAAGAATAATTTATTCAGTTATTTATATGATGTAGTATACATGCGTTGTGTTGCACTATGATAGCACATACTATTTGTGCATTATTCATGTGTTACTAGAAACACGATTTAGTTTCTTGAGAATACCATTAGGAAATTCTCTATAGTGCCTATTTTGATATGAAGATAGCATTTAGCAAAAGCAATAGAGTATGGTGTGCTAGTATTTCTAGTACATGAACCCTATTAAGGTAGGAGCACCTCAAACCAAGACAACACCCAAAACCACCAACCTTGAAATCTTGCATAATAAGTGCATGTTGATTTGAGATATTCACCATGTGAACATCAAGCCGCCCTAACGGTTTTGGGTGCCAACATAGTTTTCACTTCAAAAATTTGCATTTATTTCAATATTGGGGAGAGAACTTTTCTTTTTAAAGTACACATGGTTTCTTTGTTTTCTTTTTTACATGGGAATAAAAAAATTCTGGTTCATACACCTGCCACATACATGTCAAATGCCTTGACTTCTCAGTTTGAGGTGCTCCTACCTTATGTTCAGTTGAGACTTCTTTAATTTGCAAGCTCAGGACGCACATGGAGGGACTTGCAAAAATCACCATTGTGTGTAAGATCATTGTATCAATTTTGAGATGATAAGATACTAATTATACCATTGTATAGTACCATAGTTTGGTTGAAAAGCTTTACTCTGGTGTACATATATTTGTGAGCAATTCTTCTTAGTATGACTTACATTAGTTGTAGAGATCACAGATTCAATGTGAACACATGCATATAAATTACTCTCAACATAGGTTCAATGCTCTAAACACCAAAAACCTATCCAAGGACAGTTTGAGCACCTAAGTATTTTCTCTGTTGTAATTCTAATGTTGGTCACTGATGATTTTCAGGCAAATTAGAATTTCACATGCCAGAGATCATGCACAGAATAGTGAGTAAGTTTTACTCAGCAACCAAGTGGCCAACTGTGGGAGCTTATAACGCTCATTTGTTGTGCATCTACATATGAGTCCAATTACATCACAAACAATTCAAGAATGTTTAGAATTTGATGTTACAGGAAGGATTTCAAGGAACAGGAACCTTCCAAGAAGTTCATGGAAGTTGTAAACTGCATAAAACTGGATTGCACAGCAGAACACTTCAGCCGCGTATCTTGGTGAACAGACAAAGGTGGTCTCTTAAACTCCATCTCTGAAGTTCAAAATTACGCAAACATGATTGTCAGTTTGTATTCTCAAGGAAATGCACGTTGAAGAATGAATACATTAGTCATTAGGCTGATTTCTGGTAATGAAGGATTGCCTTTTGCATACATCTACATACAGACATCTATCATTATTTCACATACAAAAGGTAATGAAGGATTACTAACCCTACAAACTCCTGCAAGTATCCAATAACCAACATGTGCAGATGTAGAGAAGTATGTGCAACAGGTACACTAATAGTGAACTTTTTAATAAAAGAGAATCCACAACTATTGATCTGCATAAAAAGAAACTCAAGATACACTCTTGATCTGGTAACACTTATTTTTTAGAAATTGTGCAGATTCAAGATCTATGATACAAGGTCATATACTTCAGGACCCTTTTTATTTGTTGTGTGCGGTGGTAGACATCTGATGATGATTGAGGGGCTGGAGAATTATACACTTCGTGATGGATCATGTACTTCAAACACAAGGCCATTGCTTTTGATAAAAGAATGATTTGTGTGATCAATTTCCTGCAAGGCATCCCACACCAATTCCTCAATCAATTCCTCAATCAATTCCTCACGAGAAATGTTAATGCACAATTCAGAAATCCCTAGACTTTCTCCCAGAAACATATATCATGTGACTTGAGATATTTCCTATTCCTACTTTCTCAACGTGAGCATGCTGTCACTCATTTTCGACCTCCAAATTTTCCTTTCAACAATACAGAAGAAGTAACTGAAAATATTGAGAACATCTACCAAGACATGCTACGCTGGGTGCATCGTATGCTTCCTACAAAGAGGATTCTGTGCCTTCATATTGAAAGTGTTTGGTTAGGATCATGATCAGCACGGAGCCCAGCTTGAGCTAGACTTCAACGGGCTTCGATCTTTCACATCTCCGTTCTTGAAGTAATCACAAGGCATCCCCCCCACAAAATTGTGTTCAAAGTGTGTTCTAAAGACGTGAAATGGAAAACAAAATAAAGGTGACATGACACCAAAATACTACGACAACCAACACACAACACGAAGGTACAATAAAGGTTAAAGACTCAAAGTGATGAAATCTTACATTGGTATCACTGAGCTCAAGGTTGTAGAAGTCCATGAAAGATTCTTGAAAAACAGGACCAGCATGCCATGTGCCCACATGAAGCTTCAAAAACTGTGATCCCTCCACTCTAAACAATTGAATATCCTCTGGAGCTGGTGGCGAGAATACGAGCCCACCCTTTCCTTTCTTTAATTGTGCATGCCCATCACAGTCACAACTACAATCTTTCTTGTCAACAATGGTAGAGGGAGCCACACCAAGATACCACCGTTGGCCATTGATAGATCCCAAACATTGAGTAACATTCGCATGGAATGTGATGGTGGTAAGTCTCATAGTTCTGTTCTCCAATCGCATGAGGTAGAATCTGATAACACCAAACGACATCATCAAGACAATCAATCAGAAACCCCTAAAGGTGACTCTTGTGCGACAATGCAACCATCTATCATTACAACTCTACTCTGACATCATCGTCGAGGGGTCCTGCAGCATTTTGGAAGTCAAATATTTCTGGCACGAATTAGTTTGAAGCACTTCCCATTAAATTGAGAGACTTAATTTCATAGAAAACTGAAGTCAAGTAGGGTCACACGAACTTCAATAGATCTGATATCCAGCAATGAAGCCACAAACTAGAGAGACTTGTTACTCCTTCAGGGGATTGGCACGCAGCATTACCGTGATAACAATGCGACAACAAAACCCTACAATCTGGCATAATTGTTGTTAATACCAAAAGAAAAGCTCCAGTCAAAACCACATTAACCCCTGATTAAGAAAACGACTCAAAATGCTTCCCGCCAGAGGACCAGAACGATTATTCCAGCAAAAATCACATTACAAACACTAATTACTACATGTGACCCAAACCCTAATTGGAACCCATCCAAGGCAAGTTCCCATCACGACCAGGCATAAAGCCACACTATCACTATCGATATAATACTCCACTCCATGTAGAGTGGGCACGAACTCCAAAACAAAATCGGTTCTCGTCATCCTACGTGCCTCGGAATGCCTTTGCTCAACTCAAGCTTCGCGTCGTCGCATCCAAAGGGTTTGCCATCCTTTGAGGGGGTGATGACCTGGCCATAGGGTGCGAAATTCTCCGGGGTGAGGTCCGTGACGGTGAGCTTGACGACCTTGGGTTCTGCCATGCTCGGGCAGAGCAAAATTCCGCAACGACAATGGCAGGAATGCTCTTCTCCGAAAAAATTCTTGCGAACCCTCTTCCACACACCAGGCTAACGGCCACTTTATACTTGGGTCCGGATTGAGGGCCGGCCGGAACTTTCAAAATTTGGGCCAATAGGATCGCTTGATTTCATCAAATTGGGTCTAAGGGCTTTATACTTGGGGCCGGCCTAATATACTAGTAAGCAAGTGCACCTATTATGAACCGTGATCTAAGTTAAGCTATATTGGATTGTAACATATAGGTACATATCCAAAATGAAATGTACATATTGTCTAAGAGAAACCATTATCTATCTATCTATCTCCATATTTTTATTTAAAAAGTATATATGACATTTACTTAAGAGACATATTGGTACGAAAATTATTACATATCATTATATTGTTGATGTGCCTATATATATAGGTGATCTATGACTTTTACTTCAAAAAATTATAGCATATTTCCTCTTGATTCAAAAATTAGATGTATTAATTTCATGTTCTTCATTTGTATTTACTACTGATGTGTTCATGTAGTTTTTAAAATTTTTATTAAAATTTTTTATATTTTAAAATTCAAAATCTATCTATAATAGGCACACTCACAAGGTATGTTTGCATTGAGCATTGGAAAAAGGATTATTAGGTCGCCTTGGTATCACCTTCTCCAACTTGGTGCCATACATGCGGGGATCAAATTAGTGTGAATTCAATGTTTTGCAAGTTGTCGATTATTTTGAGAGAGTTGGAAAAGATTATAGAACGAGCTTATCTAATATTGGAAGATATTTGTAAGTATACGAGTGTCCTTAAAATATGTAAATTACACAAATCATACATGCGGCTGGGGCGAACCAACCCATACATTGGTTCCTTGGAGACAAGGGTTTAGGCATCCAACAAGGAACGAGTGTATGAGTTGGTTCACACAAATCTCATACATGTTGCCTAGAATGTAAATAGGTATATGTAAATTACTACGTAACATTATCAACTTGTCTTCAAACAATCTGTGTGCTATGTGTGCCATGTGTCAAGGAATAAAATATGAGATGAAAACTTGCCCAATTTGACCCATATGTACAATTATGCATTTTTTGGAGGTTCATAATTGAATCTTCAAAATATAGCTTTTGTACATGTTGTACTGCAAGATGCGAACTCTATCCAAACTAATTTGTCATGGAGAATTTATTTGGACATAGATTTATTGATGACATCATCCTTTTGTTTCTGTTTCTAAGTGGAATGCATCCTCTGGAGCAGGGATGCCTCGCTATTCCAAAATCTTTTGTTACAATCAGTTTGTGATAAGAGTTTTTCTTACCCATAATGCACTCATTGGATTTACAATACACCTACTCTAGATGCAATTTCGTGTCCTCATTGAGTGCTCTGAAATAAAGCTCATCCTTAGGCTGATAGCAACTTCCACACAAACTCTTGCCTTGCCTCATCTAAGATAATTCCAATTTCTTCAAGAATATAGCGGGCCTTTAGGGGTTACACGGGTTGAAGTAGTCTAAATAAATTGCATACAAATTTGATATGAAATAATTTTGTTTTGAAAAGCTCATGATTCTTGGGTTGCCTTTTCACAATTGAATGTGACACAATGTGGTAATGCTGGTAACTGTGAAGTTTGGAGCAACAGAATGTGAAAATGAAGATGCATCTGTGTCAAGTTCTGTATTACATATTGAGTTCAAAAAAATTCATTGTCATAAGCTCATCCCATCCTTGTTGTAGCGGAACCAATACTGCCATCAGCACTTAGCAACCAGGATGGTAGAAATCTATCAGAGGTCGATCAATGTTTTATGGAAACATCTTCCAGAACGAGGATTGAAGTGAGTGTCACAGCGAAACCTCCAGTGGTCTATGTCACCAGAGGAGGCTTGGACAATTTGTCTACAATAATCGGCCCATTAACATCGCTCCTGTTAAGCAAGATTCTAAATGACTAAACGGGATTTAGCTAGGGCTGGGCCATAGATCACAAAGTAACATTACAAACAGGATATCCGGCACCTTGAACCTATGCCCATAGCGTGCAAGTAACATGAGTTGTCCCCAAAGTAGGTTGCATTTTTGCCCTGACTTGTGCACAAGCTGCTGGTCAAGTTTGTGATGTCCTCTTTCAGCAATCACTTTAGTTCGTGTGTATCTATTTCGCCCTGCAGGATTTCAACACGGTTACGACACCCACCCGACTGAACTTTTAACAAGAAGAACAACTGTACACACTCTGCAACTGACACGTTCAGCAATCGTGGGAGATTTTGAGCTTGCAGTTGAATATGGCAACAGGCACTCAACAATGAAAAAAATTAAAATTATACATTACAAATTTTGTCTGCACGAGAGGCGGCAGTAACAGCTTGATCTAATGAGAGTACTCAAATGTCTTAAATGTCTTGAAGGCTACCTAATTCCAATGTGCAGCAGTTGACAGGGATGCTTGGAGAGCAGGAGCTCAGAAGAGTTATTTCTTGAGTTGATTTTTCAAAGAATAATGTGACACGGTATCATGAGGCTGGTAACTGCGAAGATGGAAAAACAGACTCTAGATACGATCTTACAGTAATCCGACAACCATCTGACAATGAATATTATCGTTTATTAGCGATTCTAGAGGAATTTATGTTCGCAAAAAGGGGCGTGGAAAATTCTCAATTCAACTTTGGAATTACGTAATGAAGTCATTTAGTATCTCTCAGTAATATAAGGTGTGCTGATTTAGGGGTCGAGATTGAGCATTTCTGTTGATGCTTCAAACCTCAAAGCTTGTTTAACCTGCTGCGGTGTTAATACAAACACAAGACAGGTCAACGTGTATCCTTTTACACCCGAAGTAACTGATTAAACTAATGAAACAGTTCTGCTGCATTTTTGCTTCGCTCGCTAACTCATTTCTTCACTCACAGTTTCATAACATAATAATCTCTATGCTCATCGAAACGTTAGCGTCCAATAAATCTGGCGTCATATCTACAATAGAATAGCGCAGCAGTGAGCACGCACGGCGATTACTGTGAAATCCATGGAGCTCCGAGTGGCGAAATTTTTCATCACTTCTCCGCCTCGAGCTCTTTCTTGAGCTGCACAGAGAAATCGTCGGTCACATCGTCATCGTCCCAGTCGTCCTCCCACTGCTGCACTGCGCCCTTCCCTTCGTCCTCATCGTCCCAGACCTCGTTCTCGAACTCCTCGAATTCGTCATCGTCCTCGAACACGTCCACCTTGGAATCCTCCGCAGGAACGTCCTTCGTGACCGCCGCGGCCGTGCTTCCCTCCATCGCTGCGATTTGCTTTGCTCTTCCTCCTTGCGTGTGAACCCTAACTCAAGCTCAAGGGGTCTCTCTCTCTCTCCTCCGAAGTTTTCCTCCGTCTTGCCATTCGGATGAAAAGGATGAAATCAAGATGGATGTAAATGGATGTAATTTAGATGAAGGATGAAATACTGAAGTGTGTCATTCATGCATCCACATTCCATCTGCCAACTCCTCCACCACAGAAGGAAGAAGAGAAACAAGCAGTGAACATTGTCGTTGTCGATCAGATTGGCAGCTATGGCGGCCCAAGCCACCCTCTCCTCCGCGGCCTTCGCTACCACGCTTGCCTCGCTCTCCACACGGAAAGAATCCGCCACCAGCTGCAATCTGCAGACGGCAGCTCACTTTTCTCGTGGTGAGATTTTCGGCGACAAGCAGCTTGCTGTGTCCGCTGTCTCCTCTTCTACCGCTCGCTCAGCCTGGCGCCTCCCTGTCGTCTCTAAGGTGAGGCTTACATTGGCTTGTTCCATGCGTGCCGAAGAGAGCTCGTTTCCTTGTGTATTGTGGCAATGCTAGTGTGCCGTTGAATTGAGATTGTCAATTGAGGATTGGATAGCTCATGTCAAGCTGCCACGACCTCACTTGATTTCCGAACCTGTCTTGTGTCGTGTATGGTGAAGGGAGGATGTATTCTTTCGTATTAGTGTCCATGTGCTGTTCAGTCTCTCTTCATTGGGATTATTTAGAACTGGATATCCTTCGTGCAGGTTAACGACATTGCTTAATTTCAGCTTGTCTCAGAATTGGTGTGTATATCTATGGACCGCGAAGGAGTGTTTTTTATCTCGTGACATTGTTCTTATGCTGTTTAGGAGATATATATGTGATGCTTAATGACGTCGCTTGTTGCGAGGAAGGCTCGTATTTGTGAAGAATCGGTGTAGGTTGCTGTATGTTGCGAAGAGAGATTTTTTTTCTCTTAATGATACAATTTCCATGTTCTGTTCAATTTCGTTACAATGTGACCATTTAACAATGAGGACCGGATAAGAAGATCCCGTGAATGTGACTTTTTCAGAAATGGTGCGTGTTGCTTCATGTCGTAGAGGGAGATTGTTTTCTCGTGCGACTGTGATGTATATGTGCTTGTCAATCTCGCTCTATTGATGTACTTTGAGGAAGTCTGGATACCTTAAGTGAAGCCCTATGCCCTCACTCGTAAGGCATGTTAGTAGCATGTGCTCTTTACGTACAGGATTTGCTCCCACTTACATTTTGCTGTTTCCATGGCCGAGTTTCATTCTTCGTGTTGTGCGTGTGGTTAGTTAACGAAGGGAGACCCTCTGCCTCCAGCGGTTTTGAAGGACCAGGACGGCCGCGACGTCAAGCTGTCCAAGTTTAGAGGCAGACCATTGATCCTCTACTTCTACCCTGCCAATGAGACACCTGGATGTACCAAACAGGTTCGATCTGCCTCTTTTCTGCTACTCGATTTCTTGCTCTTATACCTTTATGTTCATGCACACGTGAAAGATATAAAGTGTAGGGTTCTACGGTCCAAGTCGTTACACCCGAGTTACACAATTTTGCAGTAGAAGATGACGCAATAATGTAGCAATCTTTCGACAGCGTTTGAGCTTTTCTAACTGTCATTTACAACCTAAGTCCTGCGCATTTGTCTATGAACTCTACAAAGCACATATTAAAAGTTTTATTGCTTAGGGGCTATGGTCTGAGCTGGTGATTAATTGTTCAACTTTGTCGATGCTATAAATACCTGTAGGCCTGCTCATTCCGTGATGCTTTTGACGACTACCGAAAACTCGGTGCCACAATTGTGGGAGTTAGTGGAGATACTCCCGAGTCTCACAAGGTACGCTACACTACTTATCATAAACTTTGCGGCCCTTTTACATCACTTTTGGAAGCCAAGGTTAGAATTTGCAACCTTCACAATGTTCTTACTAATCATATCCTAAATAAAGTTTCTCATGACATATGCTTCTTGAATCTCATTTGTGAGGAAACTTCTAAAACCGTGCTGAAAGCAATTACTGCTGGGTTTCCACACATTAATGAAGTGCTTCTTGGTGCAGGCATTCAAGCAAAAGTATAATTTGCCATACACTCTTCTTAGTGATGAAGGCAACAAGCTGAGGAAAGAATTTGGCGTGCCTGCCGATTTCTTTGGGGCTCTTGCGGGGCGCCAAACCTATGTTGTGAATAGACAGGGCATCATTTCCTTGGTCTACAACAACCAGTTCCAGCCTGAGAAGCACGTTGATGAGACTCTCAAAATCCTGCAAACCTGAGGCTCCATGAACTTTCATGTATCCATACTGCTCCGTGAATTTCGTTCTCCGCAAGTAGAAGATCATGTATGAAACTTGTGAAAACAAATATATCTCGTAGAAGATAAGAGTAGGAAGTAGTGTACCGGACATGTAAGTAGTGTGCAGTGCATAGAAATCCAGTGGCCTGTGGCCTGTGTACGACCTGATACATCAAAAGAATAAGGATATCACTTTAATGTCCTCTTTTGATAAAGAAGTTGACATTCTCCTTGTGCCACCAATGCTTGCCTATGACCACAAAATAATTATCATAGAGTACCTAGCAACTCAAAAGTCATCAGTGATACACCAATATGTATTCTTGATGCACATTATTTCAGATGCAAAGAAATCGATGGATAGCGGACACTCCGCCATAGACACGAATTATTCTAATCCCAAAAGTGATGCAGAATTCAAAATACTCTGGACCAGACCAATTTCGAAAATGTGGACGGATTACAGGAAGTGTTGTACCCACTAATTGAAATTAAAGGTATGGTTCCATGCATGTGCCTATGAGTTTGGCACAAATAAATGCTTCTTTCAAGCTCAGTGCCCAAATTCGGTACACCCTTTGAACTTTCTCAAATGTCAAACAAAAAGGCTCAAATTCAACAAGAATTGACTCATCTCATATACATTTGATGTTATTGAAGCTTAAGCCTAGACACACAATAAACCTTGACCCTTTTAGGATTTAGAGGCCCTCACAGGGACTCTGCATGTGTACAATCCATTCCCACGGCCTATAAAGAGTTTGCACGTTGAAATGTTCTAATAAAGTGACATATACGAAATTCAATGCTTTTTGTGATGACTGTTTCTGATCATTAATCAGTTCAATGTTTAGAGAGATCTCTCTCAAAAAAACCTCGTCTGCTCTCTAGCGTATTTTTCTTGACCATTCTTCATTCATGCCCAGGAGTCATAAAAGTATGGTCGAGAAGAAGTATATGAGCCCATGGAATGGATTCCAGCCCTCTCGTGAGGCCACGTCACCTTTCAATTTCTGTCCGTCCGATGAAATTTTGTCTTCATGTCTGCCGTCGATTTTGACCGGAGCTTAACCGGAGATTAGCTGGAGCTTTTGGCCATTCCTCCTCATTTCGGAGCTCTCTCCTCTTCGCTCCTCTTATCCCGCTGGCCATTGTTGTTCATTGTTCGCCTCTTCAGTTGTCGTGCACTCTTTTTTGGTAAGTTTCATGCAGGGATTTGAGGTTTCCCCGCATCCCACAGCCAACAGAACAAGACGGAGATTCTGTGCTCGCATCAGTCCTGCATGTGGTGAAATTTACTGAAGCGACAAATCTTTGTGTAAGTAGCTCGGAGCGAGATTGGAGGTGAAGTTGGTTCCGGGAATCCTTGTTTTGTTGGATGATCTTTGGTGCAGCATTGTCGCGGGTCGATGGGAGGAGGAGGTTTGTGAAGTACCCATCAGCGGAGCGTTGGTTCTTTCTCTCTGTGCAAGGTATGTTTGTGTATGTGGTCAATGTCTTTCTTGGTGGTTTGAAATTTCATGTACGGGTTTTTGCATTGGTTGTGGCGATCACTTTGTTGTTGTGGTCTCATCGCACCTGATTCTGGGGGAGAGGTTCATGGTAAGGATCCCATTTGTTTTGGTTTGTTTCAATAGTTCCTTTTCGATTGTTCCTGGCAAGGGTTCCAAAAGAAATACAAGAAAACTGATTTGTGTCCTCATTTGGTTGAGGAGCACAGTTTGCTGTGAAGAGGAAGGCTGTGGGAATCTGGAATTGGAAGGACTGTGGCAAGGTGAAGGCCGGAGGTGCCTACACACTGAGGTAAGTCTTCTGCAGACAATCTTATGGCACACGTTGCACATGATTTGTGGATTATTAATCTTCAATTCTATTAAGCACCTTTGCACACAAATTTAATGTGTGATGGCCAGCTGCTTACCACTCAAATGTGTTTCAAAAACTGATAACATGATTGCTTGCTACTACACAATGTCTTACCCAGGTTGTTTCCTCAGTCTTGCATTTGTTGATATTTTATGTCATTATAAAGTAAGGGCTAGTGAGGGGTAGATCTGCTTACAAAATCCAGTTAGGGGGTTTGTAAAAAATCAAGTTCACACCTGCCCTATGAAGTAGCCATAAATTTCATATTTTTTATGCTTACTTTTGGTTGTGGTTTGTTTTCTTTTTACAGCACAGCAGCTGCTGTCACAGTTCGCAGTACCATTCGGCGACTTAGAGAGGCCACAGAGAGTTAGGTCTGATGTAAGATGATAGTCATGGAATTATCAATGGAATCTTCTCAACGTAGATATTTCACTGGCAATGTTGAAACAGTTGGAATTCACTCACTATGCATGTGCATGTCTATTTGTTACTGTCATTGGTAGATGTAATTCACAATTGTCAGTGCATGATGCAATCTTTGGTTGGTGAAGATCTTGTTTGATATTAATGTTATACTGTAGCCTGTTTCTTGTGATTATTCGGTGTGTTCCTAAAATGTATAGATTTAAGTAATTTCTAACTCCAGGTTATTGAATGCGTTAGGGATTTAAGGGTATTGAAGTTGCATGCACGGTTTAGTACAATCCATCATTTTCCTCTACAAACGTGTGCATATTTTCACAGGTCATGTTTAGTTCTCTTTTGTACTGTTGTAGCTGAGTTTGTGCTGAAATGGAGTTCCCTCAAAACCCCTCGTTTGTGATATTAAAATTCTCAAGAGCTGTTTCCAAAGCTGAGCTCATGGAATTCGATTTTGCCTTATGGACTCTCGAATACAACTTTATGATGATGAATCATCACTATGAAAGACTACAACTAAACATTGTATCTAGTGTAACTTACTATTCGGAGTCACATAATGCTGTATTTGTTTTTACTATTAATGTTGTTTTTTACTAAGTAAAGATGGTAATGTTCTATAATGTCCAAACATTCAAATCGACCTTTGTTGGCAATAAATGACATAGACAGTAAGTTGTTATAGCGTTGTGTAACTCCAAATAGTAAGTGACACTAAATATGATATTCAATGTGATATCGACATCTACGAATATTTCTGAAGCTATTCATGAACCCTAAATTCTGAACCCTAAACTGCCCCTCATGTTCAAAACTTGAGCATTTGGCGTTGGCCTTGTTGGCCTTCTGTCTCAAAAAAAAGAAAAAGGAACATATTCAAAACCCCCTTAACTTTTTATGCACTGGATTTAGTCATTGATGGGTAAAACTATTTATGCACATAACTGAAGAGCATTTATAGTGTTCAAATAGTTGATCCTATTGCAAAATCAGTAAGTAGAATTAACTCCAGTCTAATTACTTTTAGACTTTTAACTATACTCTGTTATACTCCACAGAAACAGAGGCTGTGCGTGGTTATAATTTCTCTTGAAATCAAGAAGTCTGAGGCTTGATCCTGTTATACACGATCGTTTGTCACCATGGTACATGATGTAGACCTTGAGTTTCTAGAATCTCATCACCGAGAAGCAAACTTGTTGACCTGTTTCAAGTTCTCCAGAATTTGTGTGTGGTTGGCTCTCGCTCTACTTGTGCTCCTCTGTTTTGTAAAATGGGCAATTCTCTGGCTGCAACCCCCAAGTTACACAAATCCAATTACACAAGAGTTTGAAGTGCATAGCATGAAGCATCATCAGGTGCATCTCCGATTGCTTCAAGCAACAGATGTCCCACATACGAATGTCTCTGTGACAGCTGCATGCAATGCGACACCATATCCGAAATTATGTGATGGCATGCTGCAAAGTTTTGGATCGGTGCTTGATGATCCCCAGGTTTACATTGTGGGAGCTTTGACCCCGTTGCTTGCCAATGCGAACCACATCCTTCAGAATGTAACACAGTGCTGTGACTCCATGCCTCTTGACTTGAATTCGATCTGCAAGAATCCATGGGTGCTGTGCTGACCTATCATCAAGATTGTTTGGGCACATTGCAACAGCTGCCGTTACAAAACGGGACAGTTTGTGGTGCTCAGGATGTGACCTTCAGTGCTTCCTCCGATTTGCTCAAGCAGCTTACCGTGATAATTTGTGACAATGTGGCCTTGCTTATCCCAAATGAAGCCGGAACCATTTCCCTCTGGGACCTGCAACATGCTCATTTCCACTCCAGATTTCAGCACAATCCATATTTGCAGACTAACAATGTTCACATGACAAGATAGCAGCAAGACCAAGGTTGATTTTTTTTGCATACAAAATCAGTAATTTCTTCCAATTGTGGTCCATGCTCAGAGGCACCTTTTGCTATGCCAAAATGAGCTTCACCCTCAATGAACCAATATAAAAAGTTCTTTGTTGAAACATCCACATCACTTTCAAGCATGCAACGGAAAACTCATTGAAGATAGAAGGTGTTGTATGCAAAACAATGAACTCCAGACCAAAAGTTATGATAAGTTCGGGAAGCATATGTGGGAGCATTCTACAGTTACCTATCTTTGTCCAGAAACCAGGTTTTTAACCCTATTAAAGGTTGTGCAAGAAGCTCCAAGTTCGAAGGTACCTCAGCAGGGGGAAGATCGCCGGAGGGAGCAATTGGTGGGGTCACTTCATCAATAGTCATTGTTGGATCCCCTAGACCCTTTGCTGCAATCATAAACACACCACTTTCACAAAATCTCAGTGTAAGGATGCTGGATGTGGAACATGAAAATTGAAGACAAAGTCACATTGAACAACCCATTCAACAGAATGTGCTGAGCCAATTAAGCTGACAATAATCAATGTGGTATTCAACAGAAGGTGGCCTACGTAGAGGACTGGTCCTTCTTACTCAGGTTATGAGGTTTCCATTCTAAAAAGATAGGCAACCAAAAAGATGGAAGACAGATTTCAACCGTGGGTTTTTAATGATATTTTAGGTTCACATATCAACTTACATGCAACCTGCGAGAAGATTGTGCTTCAAAGTGAAAATGGACTTAAGGTGTACTTTATTTTTATCATCTAATGTGATCCTTTAACATGTAATCCAAAAGGTCCAACAAGCATAACTCTTGAGATGAGACTTACGGTTGCGAAGCATGTGACTCGTTCTTTTTATTTTTTCCAATGTGGAAGTGCCACTTCAGTGGTGGAATTGCAGTGGTTAGCACTGCTCCCCTTACTCTAATTGCATCCATTGCCATCATAGTTGTTGCCTAGTATTGTCCTTTATTTTGTCTATATTCTTGAGGCTTGTCGTCATTGCTTAAGAGTGCTTGTCCTTGTCCTGTTGCAATGGATAAGACAAAATTTAATGGACAACATATTGTTTGTGATCGCCTACTAGCATATGTACTTGAATTTTGTTGCAATTGTGAATGTCCTTGGGTTCGTTATGATCGCCGTCACGTGGACCGAGGCGCATTGCTGAAGTTGCTCGCAACTTTGACGACTCTTTCGACGAAGACCCGGGAGAATGCTACATACACGGTGCAGCTCGCAGCACTTCGGCTGGCATCCCATGACATGCAGCTTATGGAGAGGAACTTATCTCCAATGGAAAAGATGTCGTTTACCCTTAAAAGGTTTGACATGAACATGAAGATCTTCACCAGGAATTGGAAAATACACTCACCAATCCCGGAATACCTGTGCACAAGCTCGCTACACGAACTAAGCGTGCAAGATCTACATCGTCTTCGAGAACTTATTCATGGAGGTTGGACGCAGGAGATCGCAGCGCGTAGAGGAGACGGAACATCCAAGTCTCCCAGTGTCTGGGTAACACTGACACACCGAAGTTAAGGTAATTCAACCTTATGACACACTGCCTCAACACATTGCTTTGAGAAACCTGATGTGTTCCGATGGATTGTGACAGACCTTAGACAGGCTCCCCCTCATCCCTGACTTCTTCGAGATTGTTGGAATTTTATTCTCAAGGGTAATTAGCTATTATTTATTACGCCTTCTAGTTTAGTTGGGTTTTATGTTCATTTAAGTAGGATTTATGAAGATGTGCCAAAAACTATGAAGGTCACCTTGCAGCTGAATACCATTTGCAAAGTACAAGGAGATCTAGTGTATTTTATATACAACATCGGTGTGTAGGCAGCTTGTAAATGTCCCTTTAAGTTTATTGACCTTTGACAATTGTTGATATACTTCTGCTTTGTTTGACAGTGGTTTGTGTATCGGTACTTGCTATTCAAGCTAGACAGGTCAGTTGCTCAATGTCCCTAAAGCATTGTATCGATAAAAAATTACTAGGCTATTATATATATTGCACATGCAAAAGCTTCCTTGAACCAACTTGAAGGGCACTTGGACAGTTCATTGCTTGCAGTATGGGGAGGTCCGACTTCTGATATAATTGACTTCATGATTGATAGAAGGAGTATATTCATGATCTAACTTGGTTCTAGATTGTGTGTTAAATCTTACAGAGAAGTGTTGTTCAAGTTGATTGAGGACACCAAGACAAAGGATTACTGGTCAATAAACTCTACAACCTCCATTTCAATCATTTAGAAGAGATTTGTAGAATTCCTGGAAATTTAAAGGTGAAAAAGGCTTCAACATTCTGAATACTTGAGAATTTGTCTACATTTGTGGTGTTACTTGGAGCGTTCTCACATTCTATAGGTCATTACATGTGGGCATACAAGGTTGCTATTTATTGAACTTTTCAGAGCTAATGTTGAATCTCCTCAAAATTTTGTACTCAAGGGTTGAATTGCACTGGGCAACTTTGCTTCTTGTATCTCCATGTACATTGTGGAGTGTTTTTTGCGCTTTTGTTCATGCATTCACATCACTGAAATCCTTATCTGTGGTTTGATTTTTTAGGCTTGCTTCTTTACACCAAAATGAGCAAAGTGAGGTCAGGCAAAGATTCAGCACATATCAAGAAGGTATTTCTCTGGGATTTTCCTCTGCAAATAAGCAAGAACAACAACAACAACAACAACAACTTTCATTTGAGCCATATGCAGCCTCTTTATGCAATGTTGTAATTATTTATTGTGTATCTTATTTTTGGCCTACAAAGGTCAAATTGGTTGTTTGGACATTATAGAACATTAACATCTTCGCTTGGGGACAAAATACTTTACTAGTAGAAACATATAGCATTGTGTAACTCCAAATAGAAAGCGATACTATATACAATATTTAGGGTAGTTTTTTTCAACTAATTTGAACTTCTCTCTCTTAAGCAAGTGTCCCCTATGGACAAAGGCATTGCTTTAACGTAGAGGGTGCCAATTCCAACTCTTCTTCTTTTAAGAATCCCCTATACATGCTTCCTACTCTTGAGCACATCTTAAACCATTTTAATGTCTTTAACGCAAACTAGGAGCAAATTTGAGTAAAAAGCGGAAAGGTTTCGGGAGAAGTATTCCTTCCGGACTTCTTCTCCCACCAGCGGCGGGCCTCTGGCCCCAAGCGGCTCGTTGTGAGGGAAGAAGCTTTTGGGAGCATTCCTTCTTCTTTTTTCCTTTCAAAAATGAGTGACAACTTCCTTGGGTCTAAGCATATTGAGAATTCCTTGGATGTCGATCTACATTAGGAAATCCAAGTTCTATTATATTCAAAATATTTTCCCCTGACTAACTTATCTTTATCAAGAGGGACCTCATCGTTTATTTTTCGGAAAAATACCTAGTTTTATAAAACCGTTCATACATTGGCAACATTGTAAAGGTTCAATTTTCTGACTTTTCATTGTTGTGACCGACATAATAATGGTCCATTAGCCATCCCTATTGCCTACCAAGTGGAGTGTAAGAAGGGCATGATGTCATGCGCATCTTTCAACAGGCGGACCCCTATATAGGGAGGAGGATGAGGTCCTAGTCTAATGATACTGGTAGTTGGTGTCAAGTTTAAAGTTTATGTTTCTGAAGCACAATGTGGGAAAGATGTTTAGTATCATTTGGGAGAGGGACTCCCCAAGGGATTTGGTTTTGGTTCATGCAAATTCGAGGCCAAAAAGGTGGCCAATGAAAGGTTGGTGAATAGCACCACAAATGCTAACATTGATAACAATAGTGGGGGAGGGTGTCCAACCAAGTTGTTGAAGATGTGGGATTACTACATCATAATTTGTGTGTTTACGTGCCCCTCCAATACACATAATGCACCATAAAAATATCCATTTATACAATTTACAAATTTACAAAAGTATGCTTTGGTCTTTCTATAATGAATCTAATGATGAAAATTTCAACATAATTAAAAATCTCATTATCTTGGTTAAAAACTTGATTTTGTAGATTGGTGGAAAATTGCAAGCACAACTATGAACTTGAAACAATTAAAAGTATCAAAACATCTCTTGAGAGGTGAGCACTTCAAACGTGCAATGCAATTTTGTCCCAATTTTGTGTTATGTTTTGCAAAGTGATAGACGATTTCCATACAGTTTATGCATGGGTTGAAAAATATATGGTTAAAACATAAATTCATAAACATTTGAGCACTGTCCCAGGAAATTTTTGGGCATAATCGGTCGTGATTCTAGTGTTTCCAAGTCCAAACAGTCACATTTTGAAATCTTGTGGTTTTTCTTTATAATTTGAGGTATATTTTGTAGATTCCTCTAGAACAATGTGTAATTTTTCCGAAGTCTTGAACTTCAATTGGTCATTTCTCAAACTTAACCGGTTCATCTGTAACTACACTAAATTGTAAAGAAAAACCACAAGATTTCAATATTAATTGTAAAATTGTGGTATAGTGTCACCAACACTAAATGTTAACCCAACATTGTTTGCCATTTCTTGTTAACTTTTTGGGGATTATAGATTTACAGTGTAACAACTACTGTCACTTACCAAGTGATTCTTCATCCAAAGTTCAATCATCCATGACAATATTTCATCACAGTTTGTTGACAAGAGAAGGTAGGGTTTTGGCCAATGGATGAACTTATCCATCATCCATGACAATATTTGTTCCCTCGTTCATAAGTGTTATCCGCAAAGATACCATAGTGACATCAAATACCATATGACATCAACTATCATATTAGTAACCAGGTCGAACTTTTTAGGGGTTGTTTACAACATGGACCATGAAGTCGTCCCAATGCTCTATAAAATTTGTGATTGGCTGTTGAATTCATCCCGGGACCGCTTCGGTTTACATCAAGGAAAAAAATATCAGAGTGACCACGGAGTTGGAGGTCCCCAAAAAACATTTTTAAGGCTTACCTTATCCACTAACATGGTCCAACATGTTTTGTGATGGGAGAGGTAAAAGAGGTGCTCTAGTAGAAAAAGACAAGGACCCGTGGCAAAGAAATGTTGTTGTAATAAATTGTTAACGATTTTTTTTGGGGAAGGAAGAGAACATGCATCTCGATTTTGGACCCCCATGGAGTTAATACTTATTCATTGTTGATTCAATAACATCAAAGTTCAATGCTAGTTTAATGTATTTTTTGGTATTGTGTCATCACTTAAGCAATGACCATTGAAGCAACAATAAATCAACATTAAATGATACAATATTGTTTTTATGCTTATTAGACAATTGGCATTGTAACAAAATCCATATAGTGCATTTTTTTCTTCCATTTCTAAATCAACACTAAGTTTGTGCAAATTGATTCAATACTTTATGAACAAGTATTCAAGATGCGACATTGCATCAACCTTGTTTCTATACTAAATCACCAATCAATCATCTATAACATTGATTCAACATTATTTATGCAACATCCAATCAATGATATGATGTTGTTTATTTATTGATTCAACACTAATTTAACACTATTGATGTTTAACAAAACCATGAATCAAACACACACTCACTATACTTGTAGCCTTTGAAACTTTCCCTGCAATAATCTACAATCACTGCAATCTCTATGTGCATGAAAGTAAGTACAAAAATTAGGCACTCACCTGATAACTCAAGAGTAACTAGTGATACTCAAAGTTCAAAACTTAAATGAGTTTAGAAAGAAGAAGCGTGCTTTCACAAAATGAGGAACCACTTGCACAACTTTGAGAATAGAAGTTGTTTCTATCACTACATAAGCTTCTGTTTGTATTTGTAACCACTTCAACTCAGCACACTCTACAGTAGTGTTGAACCTCACATAGTCATACATTCTTACAAGTGCTAAATCTTTTGTGACCTTGTTTCTTTCTACATCCAATAAGCTACATCGAAATAACAAACGAAGTTGACCATATGAAGTCCTCTCCTCTTCACCAACATCTTCCATTTGAATGGCAATTGAATTGTACCACTCTTTTCCATGGAATTCGTGAGATGCTCGTGCATACATAGGCCAGTCCCCAAATCGAGCACCATTGCCAAGGGGTATAGCTAGTGAGCCATAAACCTGCAATACCTGGAATTGATAAAAGGAAGCATCATATGTCAACAAGTATGAACAAATATCAAGCCCAAAGATAAATACTGAAAAATACAAGATATCCAAAAATTTGAATTGGTCGACATAATTTACTTACTTCAGCATCTTTCAAATTGTTGTCATGGGTGTAGGATTTCAAGGCCATTGCCAATTCCAAACCAATCTCTGGTTGTGCAAAAAGTATTCGTTGCAATTTGGTTGGATTTGAGTAGCTGGATGTGGCAATGTTGTCAAGTGCCAAAGTTCGTATGCGCAAGGTAGTTTGGTATCCAGCTAAGACATTTTGCCCAACCTCCACAGCCTACAATCCACTCAAAAAATTATAGATAGCATAACTACTTCAAATACATAATAAAAATTTGCATTATAAGCCAACTTGGTAGGTTTAAAGCATTAGGTTTGGATCATACCAAGTCTAGAGCTGTTGTTTTCTCAACAATGGGTGCAAAACCTTCTCTTTCTTGGGCATTTTTCCGAAGTGCTTGTAATCTTCTATTGTGCTTGACAATATAGTTGATATAGTATTTTCTGTTGCTCCGTCTATAAGCTGATTTCATTAAAGCTATATGCAAGTGCTCGTACAGATTAGAGCTGTATTCAAATGGTGTACCAGACCTCCGAATTGCATCACTAAAATGGCTCATTGCATGGACTTTTACTAAATGAAAGTCTGATTTTTGCCATTTTGATAATGCTCCTGTAAATGCTTAAATTGCTCTGTGAAACCACAAACATCACATTATAGTTCATTAGAAAAAAGATGACCAGATCGTACATAATAAAACTTACCATCTTCACAACACATAAAAAGGATTAACTGGATAAGCATCTAAACCTAGTTGGAATGCAATATACAAGAAGTCATCAATAAACTCTTGCATGAGCTTATCCATATTTGCAAGGGATTCTTCAGTGTGTTCCTTTGATCGGCAAGCTTTCTCATACCACCTTAAAATTTTCACAACAGCTTTGATGATATCCCTTCTGAACAATCCAATTATGCACACAGCAATCACCTGCACCACAATTTTGGATTATGTTAAATAATAATAAATACATTCTCAAAGTTTCTACATGTATTGAAATCACACCTAAATTTGAACACCTAAATCTTATTAATCATTCTTTTTATTATATTAGTGACATAAATATCATTTGCAACATAAATACTAACCTGCATTACTGACCGATGCTCAAAGGCTGCATAATTTGAGTTGGTAGTGAAGTATCCTCCTTTGTCTGTGCCAGGAACTCGGAACTCTGAAAATCTAGAAGAATTTTTAATGCAAAGAAGCCTTTGATCCAACTCAGGGAGAATGGCTACAAACGTTGAAGTTGCAATGCTTCTTAATATATCTACAAGTGTCTTAAACACTCCTAAATCTGACTGATGAAGCATGTCAACATTCACTGCTCTATAGGGATTACCAAATGTAGTATCTCCTCCCGCAAAGCCCCATAGAGCACACTGTTCCAACATGACAAGTAATTAGACAAATAAATTTGATCATATTTCAAAGATCTGCTTAATATATGCAATTAAATTTTCCTAGGTTTACAAGCAGAATACAAAACGAGGTAAGTGGCATACCTGTACAGGATGAATAGAATATCGTTTGGAAAGCTTAGTAGCCATAGATGGGGAAGAAATCTGAATCTCTTCTAAGAGCCTCTTCATTTCCATCTCTATTCTATACGGGAATCTCTCCTGGACATCCCTCAATTTATCTGAAGGGCAAAAACACATGCTACAAGGAAGCATACACTTGTTTGTGTCAAAAATACACGTAACCTGTAAAATTCAACACTTTTTTTATATTAGTAACAAGAAATTATAATCTCCAAAACTTCAAATGAAAATACCAAAAAATATATATTAGAATCATTTATAACTTGTGTCAAAACTTGATATACCTTACAACCCTCTGGATGGTCACACACATATGAGTACAATCGAGGATACACCCATCTCTCTTCACCATTAGGATCTGATAGTAAGATTCCGTTGCAGCAAACAAGTACCATCAAGTTAGAATTGAAACAAACTCAACTTAGAAACAAGCATTTTGAAACAACAATTTGAAACAAAATTTTAGATCATGATTAGGCTTACGTTTTGCTAGCATCTTTCAATGGTTTTAAAATATGCTCCAAACAACTCTGAAAAAGTTGCAATCTCTCCAAGTAGGTAGTTTCCGTAGATGGAAGTATGGGAAAAACTGCTAGAAGAGCATGTCCTTCATCCAAATATCTATTTTCACAAGATATATTTCCAATGCTGAGCACTAAAGGATGCCCACTAACTTTTCCATCTTTAGACAGTGAAGTCTGATCGATGTAAAGTATTAGTGGAGCAATCACAACACCTTCACTATTGACATGGTCCTGCAAAGACACAATAAGAGGGTTTAGAAAATGAGACATCATACATCAAAAAATCAAGATCTTGCAAAATACCAAAATAGGATATGATTCAAACTGATGCGTACGAGAACCCTATTACACAAATCACGCACAACTATTGACTCTTGTCATGTCATAATCACTCCGGTCAGGGGACTACATATTTGGCACCAATCATTAGCTTGTAACTTACTTGCATATGTTTCCACCAATTAGTTGTGCCAGGAGTTGAATACACCTTCTCATAGATAGCCAAATTCTTGGAGTTTGGGTATATTTCAAATCCTTCGGCTACAATAGGAGAAGAGAATAGAGATCCCAAAGCATCTATAGGATCTCGATAGTGTAAAATGTGCCCTTGAATAAGTTCTTGTTTCCAACCATCCGCTGCAGCTAATGTCTCTCCTTCATAGCTATCCAAATCAACACTTGATCTTACTGAAACATCTTCTAATTTAAAGCTTGGGTGAAAGAGGACTTGGTTGAATAGAACATTTATGTCTCTTATTGATAGACCACTGTTGTTTCTGCAAGTACGTATCCAATGTACTAGACTAAATGTAGAATCATAAGGGACCTTAGAATCATCCTCTTGAAAAAAAGAAAAATCATCCACAGGAGACTCAGGAGACTCAAATACAGGAGGTGGTGGATCTAAATTCACATGAAGTGGGGCAATAGTTGGACTTCTTGGCCTCTTGGAGCCACATCCCAAATACTTCTTGTGAGCACCAAGAGCCCCTGCATTCCCAAATCCTGTAGCTCCACAAACACTACAACTAAAACTAAAGGCTTCTATTCAAACACAGACCCAATCAAGTGCACTAGTTCAGTAATTCCATAACTCTCCCTGCAAATATCCACACCAAGTGGCTAAGAATTGAGCTTCCATGCTTCAAGTAGTAGGAACAATATATTAGTGCATAAGTTCATAAGATTATAAGAATATAAGAAAACATACCTAGAGGATATGCATGCTGGGCCTTGAAGTAAAGAAAAACAAGAAAGGTAGACATCTTTCTATCTCACGAACAATTTAGCTTCTTCAAGTCAATCTTCAAGCCCCTCTCCAATCACACAACCACTTGTTGGCCATCTCATATGTATAGTCCATCCAATCAGCATCGCAAAAGGAGATCACACAAAAGCAAGAAACTTCAAAATCTGGGATGAGCTTCCTCACCACATCTCTTATTGCAGATGACAGGGAGGGCCAATTTTTCCATTGCCGGTAATGAATATTTCACACTTGGCCCTTGATGTGGTAACAAACTCTCAAGTACATCCTTCCAGGTCCTCAACCCTCTGCTTCAATGGAAGATCAACACGTTTGGCTGTGCTTTGTTTGCGTCCTTGAAGAATGCCTAGTAGACGCTCGAGAAGCTTGTAATGCACAAAGGCATTGAACAGAAATACACGCAACAAATGGACGCAGATACTGCCATTTTGATGGAGCATTCTTAAATGAAAGTGGAAGTTCCTGTAAAAAGATACCCCACGCTTGCCTAAGTCACATTGAGCATTCCTGACAATGTGGTGATGTTGGCTCATGTTCACAATATGTAAATTGATAAATCTCCGAAGCACCTTGATAAACGTTTTCTTCATAGTCATAATCCCATTTGGGCTACTTACAGGCACCGACATGAGAAACACTGCATGGACAGCTATTGTAGCGGATGCCACTCCCAACGAGCGGATGCCACTCTCATCCTTTTTTCCTCCATCACTGGGGTTTTGTCCCACTGCTGCACCTGCAGTCTCAAGATAATTGTCTCAAACTCAAGCATATTGCATATATTCCTATGAAATTGACCTTCATAGTAAGCATCTCACATGGTAAGAGATTAAGTGACAATCTTCCTGAAAACAAGTCGAAGGTCTTGTATATACCACTCCAGTAGGGTTTAGATGGAAATGACAAGGCAGATATTCAATGGCAATGCTCTTGAACCCTATGAATTCAGTCAAGGATCGATCCCTGAGACTATCCCCACATGAACTGATTGACTTTGAGAATTAACCAGTTGAAGTTCAAGGCTTCAGGAAAATGACCTCGGAGGCTTGGATTGTTTCTTTGTTTCTTTGTTTCTTTGATTTGGAACAGAGCCTCCAAGTAGGGTATGTCGATAATCTTGGAGGTGGCGTAAGGGAGGGAGCTAGATACCTGGCTCAACAACATATGCAGGATCTCCTCTTTGCGAAATTCGAAGACGTCCTTCACGTCCTGTCTCGCGACCTATCAACCTCCCCAAACCAAAACAAAACTTGGCACCACCTATTTCTACCGAATCGTCCTCCACAAGAATATTTCGCCGGCAGCTTCGAATTGAGCTCCTGCTCCGCTCCTGCTCCGCTCCCAATTTTTATCCCAAACTTTGCAGCATTGTGCACCATACAAACAAACCCCACCCCACGGTATGGAGCTCCTCAACTCGCCACAGAATGCTTAGAATTTCGAAAGACCCGAGAATAGTTTTCATTTGTCAGATGAAAAGATAGCGATGAATGCCTCAATCAATCCAAATGCATCAATGGCCAAGATTGTCCATTAGGGATAAGAATCGACGGCTCAGGATTCTTCAAGTGTTATAGGTGAATGTTTAGAAAGATATCAGAGTTCTGAGTGTTTGGCGCGAAGATGGCGACAAGTCGAGCAATGGCGCCTCAGGATCATATGTAAGTTGTGTTTTGTGATTTTTTTTGTGCAGGCCCGTTGTGGATTAATTTTTTTCCACGGGTAGGTCACTTAGTGCATTTTAAAAACGACGTGCGGCATAATATAGAGAGGATTAAAATCATTTGAAATAAAAATTATAAAGGAATTCCAAATAATGAAGGGGCCATTAAATGTAGACAATCCCATTATAAGTAAGTTAGATGGACATAAAATGTGGGCCATTATTTTTTTGTAAAATTAATATAGGGGCTGAAGATAAGGATCCTAGAAGGTATGTTTAGTATGTTTGCTATGGTCTCCTATGTGTTTTCTTCATAACTTTGTTTGCAATGATATTACTGTTTGCACTCTTCTTTGTTTCCATGGTTTCCCTTAACACTCGTCAATGCGTTAGGAAGTAGATTAGCTTTTATTACTTAAAAAGAATATAGAGTACAAAAAATTGCAGTGACTTGGACAATATAAGTAATGGAAGGGTGCAAACAAATGGGCCATTTTTGAAATTTAAGTAATTATAGGGAGGCTTTAATTCAGCCCTTGAAGGTAAATAGCCCCAAAACAAAAAAACCCCAGCCGCACGTGGTGCACAAAAATGCCTTAGAGTGACCTACCCGTGTTTTTTTCGCAATTGGACATTAGATGTGAGTAGATTGGAGATCGTTGTTGTTTGTTGAGGAGGAGCGCGAGGAAGAGGATATTGTAAGTTGTTTTGTGTATGGGAGTTTCGTTATGGAGGCTCTTGCATGTACTTCGTTTGGTGGTTGATGTCTGCAATTGGAGAGTGTTGGAGGGAATGCGTTGTTGTTGTTGTTGTTATTTTTGTTATGTTTGCTTTATAAGGAGCGCATGTTTGTTATGTACCTGAGTCTACTCCGACGTAGCTCCAGCACGAGTTGCATCATAACAACCGATCTTGAGCTGATAATTTTATAACGTATTTCTCTGTGGTGCTAATCAAGTAATTTACAATCACCATATCTTTGATATCCATCAAATTGGTCTTGCAGGCAATCGGGAGAATTTTTTTGGTCATGAATTTCGTCTGAGTGTGTTGCCATGTCAGAAGCATTACAAGAAAAACCTAAGTAGGTGTAGCAAAGTTTCCAGGGCAGCTATTGTTCTCGAGATCATTAGCTAGCTATTGTTGATGCTGCAGACAGATTAGAGAGTGATCCACAGAACTTGAGATCGAAGTCAACACCGACTTCGGTACGAAAGTTGAGAGGCCGACACCAACATCGCTCTTCTTCTCATCTGCGTTGTACTACGATGTGAGTGCCCAATCTGTATACTCTTAATTGAGTGTCCTCCAGGATACTCAATTAACGGAAGGCAGATAGTTGATGTGTGCACAGAGTCAGAACTTAGAAGATTTACATAGAAAAGGCATGTTTGATAAACAATGAAGCCAAATCTGTACTGATGATGTCTTGTGGTCAACACGCGAGGTTAATGGTCTCCTAGGTGTTGTTTCAATGGACTCCAGGTCGAGAGCGCCTGCAAGGCGATCCTCATTTGTGTCCGCTCTTCCATCGCCATATTCTCGACCTTCTCAATTCCGTCATGCTGGAAGATCCATTCGGTTCCAGGCGCCTCCAAGTAATATAGGCGATCCTGTAGCAGGAGAGAGCAGTGTTGTGAATGTGCTGTGCCGGATCAGCTTGCTCCCGAGACAATGCCGGATGCACTTGCCCCCAATACACCAGGTACTGTACTCCCTTCCCCTTGTTCCTTTGTCGCTCGGAGGATTCTCTCTTTTGATATGTTTTAAAAAAAAATTAGATCAGAGCTATTTTTTAGTTTCGCATATATTAGTTTCGCAGATGTAGTAGTCCTCATACTTCTTCAAAGTAAGATGAGTCCTTCCAGATATTTTTTTGCTGTAACTGATTTGTTGTACAGATGTTGTGAAGCTTCCCCATTCCTGGCCGGTTTGATCTTTCCTCCTTGCCGTAATATTCATCATCAATGTTCTTCTCTGCACTGTGGTTTTATAGAATTATATAGAATTATATTTTCGATTGGTATGTGTGTGGTACAATCAGTTCGAGAGCAACAACCTTAGCCTCAATACTTACTTTCACACTTTAATCTTCTATGCAGATGTGGCTAATGGACTCTCAGCGTCAGAGCGGATACTTCTTCACAAATTGAAGAAAGACACCAAAGATCAATCCAACCAAATTTCAAAACTCATCGACCTGTTAGCAGTTGCAGTTCGAGAGAATGTGGCACTTCCTCATTGCACTCAATGGGAGTATGTTAAGGTTTGGCACTTGGTTCATATAACTGATGTCTTTTCATTTATTGTTTTGAATTTTGAATTTGTAAGTTTAGTGGTTTCAAATTAGTGATTCTAAACAGTTGAAATTTAACCTGGCAGCGGAGGTTGGTTGGGATCATTCGGTCTTTCCTTCTTGGGAGGAATCCATCCACAAGTTCCATTCACCCAGGGCAAGAGAGCATTAAAAGGGCCATTTTAGAAGATTTTGGTGTCCTTGATGATCCAATAGTTTGCAAGCAGTTTGACCAAGCATGGGGACCGCAGTCAAGCATGGAGCCTGGCCTCCAGAGTAGAGTCTCACAAAAGTTTCGAGATGCTAGAGGTCACATGACAAGAGTCATGAAGAATGAGTTGTATCGTCTTTTAGAGATTCCCAAGCCCCCTGCCAATGAAACAACTGAAGTAAAGGCTGTGTGGAGAAACAAACTTGTTGTGATGCAAGAAGGTACAAACGTTCATTCCTCTTATTGATTTAATATGTTTAAATTCTTGTTATAGTATTTTCCATATTGTAATTCACCATCAATTGTAGTCTTTTGGCATGCAAAGCTCTGGTTTTATCTCTTGGTTGACTTCAAAGGTAATTATTGTGGCATGACCTTTGAACACTGACAAAATATGAAACGGTGTTTGTTTCAGAGGACAAATGGCGCTACAGTTTGGATTTAGAAGATCCTTACGGATCAGATGTTGTATATGGAGCAATATCAAAAGTGGTAGTAGGTTCCAAGTATCCCAAGAATGGAGTGGTGAAACTCCTTATGAATCAAGCGGCATTCTTTGTGTATGCGGTAAGTGAATAACACTTAGGCTTGTGACGCTTAGCACTTATCTTATGTTTGCATTCACATTTGTGTTTGTGTTTGTTTGGTGTTCTTTTGTAGATGGAGCTTGCAATGGCTAACCGAAATTTAAGAGAAGGGGATTACAGGGAGCATGAAGCAGAAATGTTAAAAGTTGAAGAGCATTTGCAGGAGTGTGTTCCATTCATGAAACGTGTGAAGATCATTGATTTTCATCTTGCATCACTAGTGAATGGTAGTGAAGCAAGTAGTGATTCTCTTGAGATGTGACTTTGCATTGCATTGAACTTCATAGTGAGACTTTGTTTATTCTTTATAAACAACATTTTTTGTAAGATTGTTTTCAGTACGTTTGATCCTGTGCAATCTGATTTGGTTTCCTGGAAGTTGTGTTTGTATGTGATATGGAGGTGGCTATGGTTTTGAGAAGAGAGTTGTAGCTCTATTTGATGAGGTTTACAGTGGAGGTCGTATTTTAGTGATGTGGCTGTATGTGTGAATGGTAGAGTGATAATATGCAATGTTGAAATTTGGTGAAATCAATATGAAAATTTGTAATGCCATTGTAACTATTTAGTGTGTAATTCTCATTATTAAATTTCTACATATTAGTATTAATTCCTTATTGAATGAGTAATGTCACATTTCTATAAGTTGATATTAATTCCTTTTTGGATGAGTAATGTTACATTTCTATAAGTTGATATTAATTCCTTTTTGGATGAGTATTGTTACATGTCTATAAGTTGATATTAATTCCTTTTTGGATGAGTAATGTTACATTTCTATAAGTTGATATTAATTCCTTTTTGGATGAATATTGTTACATGTCTATAAGTTGATATTAATTCATTTTTGGATGAGTAATGTTACATTTCTATAAGTTGATATTAATTCCTTGTTGAATGAGTCATGTGAGGTTCATAGATGTGGTATGAATGCAACAAAATAATCAATGATTTTGCATTAATGAATCAGTAATGTGACCAACTTTGTTGTTTCAACATTAACTATGAAATGGCACACCCTTAGCTTGCACATCAAAGCAGTTGAATTAGTGTTGTATTGATACACCATCGGTATTGTGTCCACCGGAGTCAGAAATCGAGATGTGAAGACAAGAGAAGACAAGAGAATGGTCAAACTTTTTCTATTTCTCTCAAAATTGCCTTTTTTGGGTATATATGAAAAAATTCAACACATTCACTTTTTGGCGCATGTTCATTCCTTTTGGTCCACAGGTTCACACCTAGTGAGGGGCCCAAAGGTTTTGTAAAAATACGGACCATGGAAGTTGGACCATGAAGTCCAACTTTATTCACGCCACCATAATGACAGAGACACATGGCCCCATCTATTATCAAGTTGACATGCAAAACCCGTACTTAAAAGGCCTAGTAAGTATCGCACGACATAATAAAGCGGTACACCTCATTACCTAGGCATTACAAGCTAAAATAAACACCCGATTTTTTACACTGACCAATGCAAACAACCTTAAGAACAACCCCCCCGGACAAACAATCCCAGACTGGTGCCTTAATTGTCCATGCCCACAAATAACATGCCAATGCCAAGCCAAACTACAACCATATATTTTATGCATAATTGACAGATTCCCTAACCAAGCCCTCACACACAAACACACTAAATATGACCCCCCTAATTAACACCATACAAGACGATGGGTGGAAGACCAACCCCCTAATTAACACCATACAAGACGATGGGTGGAAGACCAACCCCCTAATTACCATCATAGCCGGAGTAAGAGGGGTCATACACGAACACTCCATCAACAAACTTACCAATCTAAAAATTCCAAAACCAACCATTAAAACGCTCATGATGAATATCCACCATAATGCCATCAAATATCTCACATATATATCTAGTCCTAAACAAAAGAGAACTAAAAAATAAACAAACATCCATTCCCCCAGTAAATTGGAAAGATACATACTACACCCGAGCCCACAATATGAGAGACATAACACCTTATGTTGCATCACGGAATACCGTGATCTAACATCAGGCTAATGGACTCACATTCACGCCGATATCTATCTACCTACGGGCGTTACTTTTCTTACTTTTCCAACTTTATGGAAGATGGAAAAATGGCATCTTCTTTGGTCCGACTTCATGGTGCATGGTGCAAGCCGGCCCTTATTCACATACAGAAGGCGCCATTTGAGTATGCAGATTAATCTGGCTCCGTGAGTCCATGCTCCATCCAAAGTTCGGGAAGTTTTTGACGCCTTAGTGGCTAATTGCCGGTAGTTGCTACGAAGGGTCGGATTTTTTCCAATTTACATCGGCAACAGCCGGTCTTGTGTAAAATCAATCGGCCAATTGCCTATATTTTCATATTTTCATTGGCCAATATCCGATTAAATGGAATTCATATCGGCACTAATTGTTTAAAAAATGTATGAAAAGTTATTAGAAATCATTTCTTAGTACAAAATCTTGAATAAGTGAAAAGAAAGGCATGTTCAAAACTTTAAATTTGAAGAGTTAATATCCTTGGCAGGAATTGAACCTAGCAATGCCTTCACCGCTTGAAGGCCAAGGGTCCCCCAATTCTTCATAGAAGCAATTGGATTTGGTCATGGAAAGGTTGCATAATTCAAAAAGTTTAAGGTTTAGGGTACTTCCTCAAGTAAATCATCAAATGCCCCAGACAAATAGTGCTCTGAATGCTTCCGGCTGAAATCCAGTAACTCACAAGAAGAATCGGCTACATTTCCGGGACATTTTCTGGTCCATCGGCTAATTGTCGGAGGATTGAAATTACAGTCGGATTGCCATCCGATGGTTGGAATTTTGGACCGGCCATGAGGGGAAATCCATCGGCTGATAATGAACTAGCCGTCGGTTTTCCCCGAACATAGGCTCCATCATCGACGAGCATCGATTGGAGTGTTATTTACTTAACTTAGACTCTGGATGGATGGGCTGATTCTAGTACAAGTCAAAATTTAACCATGTGCTGCACATCTTTAGCTGACGAGATATTGACGAACGCAGTTGCAGATGTTCAGACGCCAATGGAGACACATGTGTGCAATTTTCGAGCAAGGGTCCACACCGTAGCAAGTGGAAATCTCCTATTTAGAGAAAGGAGATCGATCTTATTTCTGCTCAAATGCCAAGTTCAAGATCAAGTCCGGTGCACCACTGCAAGGTCGTCAATTGCAGCAGGTTATTATGTGTTGCCAGCTGCTGTAACTGCTGGTACTCGAACGAAATTGGTGGGCTAGAGGTACAAGAAGCTCTGATGCTTGCTTGATTGCTTGTTTGTCTTCGTGAGAGAATCTGTGTATGTGTGTAGGGAGAGAGAGAGAGTCTTGTGGAACTTTCAAATGTGAGTATCTTCTTAACATAATACCTTCCTACTTTCGATTCCAGGGCTTGAAGTGCGGGGAAATTAAAGCAGCAACTGGAAATGGAGGCATCAAAATTATCAGTGAGGGTGCGGACAGTGGAAGCGGACGATGTGCAGACTCTAGGGCGGATGGCTTATGAATCTTTTGCCACTTTCAATGCTTCCATCGGATTGCCCCCAGGGATCGACTGGGTTAGTGCGGAGAGTGCCACCGCGAGCATCAAGTTTTTATCGTCCACTCCGCCTATACACGGAGTGCTTGCCGTGGACAACACCTCGGGCGCCTTGCTGGGAGCTGGATTCATCCATCCAGGTCCGCTATACCGTCTCTTCACTGATCCTCGCTTACGTATTCCAAAGACATTTTGGCCGTTGGATCGAACCCGGTTGGTTGCACAGCTTGTCAATTCCGGTGGTCGATCAGAACCGGAGTTGAGATGCAACCAAAGTTATAGGAGGTCCAAATTCGAGATTATCTTTCTCTTTAAGCGATCAAATTCATCGAGGTCCACCGTACCCTCTCTTTACAAATCCTCGGTTTCTTTTCTCCGAAGACACTTTTGACCGTTGGATCAAACGGGAACTTTCTCATGCAAATTTGCAATTAGCAATCGCTAATCCTGCAAATTGCCATCTCAAGTTCCTGATCAGAACCGGAGTTGAGATGCAACAATTAAAGTTATCCATTTGATTGTCCAATTGAAGATTATCTCTCTCTTTAAGTGATCACACACAGGCCCTCTCGCAATTGTGTTGACCATTGTATATAGATTGTGAGCATATAGTCTGCTTGCATCGGAACACAATCTTTTTGAGTGTTCATTCTTAAGTACAAAAGCTTGCCATCTACCACTGAATTTTTAGGTGTTGAATTAAGATAAATGACCACTTAAGGCCTCACATTCCTTACATTTGTGCAAATCTGGGCGAACTCCAATCTTGAATTAGAGAATATTAGGCAAAGCAAAACGACCGTATGCCATGTGCAATCTTTCTTCCGTGATTTTCAAACTTACCACCGGCAAGGTTACATGTCAGAGTTTCCATCTTGTAGCAATTCTCGGTAGTAGAAGTGCTTGCCCAGAGCAATTGTTCTCACTGTGGAAGTGGGATGCGGCAGGCGACGTGTATGGCATCGGTCCAGTTTATGTGGACAAGGACTATCAGGGGCGAGGTGTGGGGAGAGAGCTGATGATGGCGCTGTTGGAGAAAGCTAAAGGTGACGGTGCCAAGTCTACTCGACTTTGTCAGGTCTTCCTCTTCTTCTGCAATAATGAGCTCTTAACTTGAGAGCTTGAACTTTGTTTTTACCATGCTTACAACTTACCACGCTTAGATGGCACCTTGATGGATTCCTCATGGAACGACTATGACAAGCTCTCGGTCGTTTTTACAAGCTTGGGAATGCTGAGAGCTCAAGGGATCGTTTTATGGGCCCAAAGAAAATGGGCTTTCAAGCATTCTTTGACTTGTCACGAATGCTCATGTGGCTTGTTATGAGTGCTTCATTGTTAGTATCATTCCCCCTTGATGTTTCACTTTGATTGTGGCCACTTAATACTCGCTCAAACTAATGAGAGCTTGGGGATCTCAATAGTTTGAGCTTTGAATGTGAGGTTGTCAACTTCAAGCATCAAACCCCTGAAGATTGAAATGTTGAGCTCTCAACTTAAGCATGTGTCAAGGGGGCTTGAGGTTGAGAGCTCAAAAGCTTTAAGGAAGGGGCCTTCTTCTCACTGGCCGGGAGAGTCTCTTACCCATGGTTGTTCACTCTACACCTGAGCTTTCAACTTTTTACCGAGCCTAAAACACGCTTAGATGGTACCTCGATGGATCCCATGTGGAGTGTTCATGACAAGGTTTCGGTATCATTTGACAAGCTTTTGATTAAAGTCCTAAGCTACCTAATGGAGGTTGCTCAGGAATGTTAAAAGTTGGAGCTCCTATTTTGTGGGCCCCAAGCCGATGGGCTCTCAAGCATTCTTTGAATTGTCCTTTGTTTAAAACCATTTCCCCCTTTGATATCTCACTTTGAGCAATGGCCACTTTACACTTGCTCAAACTATTCAAAGCTTGAAGACAGGTTTTGGTCAAGCTTTCAACATATAGTTTGAGTTAAAACATGGCCACATTACACTTACTCAAACTATTGAATGTTTGAAGATTGGTCAAGCTCTCAATGACTAGTTTGAGCTTGTCAAATCCAAGTGTCAAGCTCCCAAAATGTAAGTTCGAGTCCTCAACTCGAGCTCTAGTGTAAAGTTGGCCTGAGTTCTCTTGCCCAAAATGCATATTGGAGGCAAATTTTCCTTGTCTTTCATCTCCTAAGTGTGCTCAGTAGCAGAATCTTGAACGGTTGAACTAATCATTCAAACATCAAGACATACGAAACATAGTGAGGAAACAACATCAAGTAAGAGGGCATTCTGGACATAGTACTGGAAAAGAAGTAGCCTGACAACCTAAAAATTTAACCACATATGACGATAGAGTAGACAGCTTGTGATCGATCAAAATTATGAGATACGCCGTTGGGAAATTTCAGATGGTTACACGCCTTCCAGAGGTATTCACGCCTACCATTCTTTGAATGTAAGTATGATATCAGAAATTGGACAGAGGGAGTATACTGGTAGGACAAATGTATTGCTGTTTTATGAACTGAACTTTGTTTTCCTTGTGAACATTCTCAAGGTGGCTGGAAATAATGTGAGCTTCAGTCTGTACGCAAGTATAGGATTCAATCCCGTAGAATGTTGGACGTCTTTCGAGGGTGTTGTGACTCTCGAGCGAGCAGCATCTGCGAACCGTTCGGTTGGATTTGAGTTTCACGCTGGTAACAGCTTAATCCAATCCCTCATTTCCTTTCCCGGAAATAAATCAAAGAGAAGATCAATTACATTTTGTGTAAATTTTTTGCCTCTTTGGAGCTCATAGCATTTGGTTACCAGGAATGGGGATGTTTCTTTACGTTTGAGCGGTTCTTGGTTCCTGGCGTTGTTGCCAGGTAACGAGTTTCGGAGAATGGAGGAATCAGATACAGATTGTGCAAAGCTTCATGAAAAAGCCATGGGCTTCGATCGAGCGAATGAAATCAGCGTGGGAGACAGTTCCTTTGTCGTCACTCGAGGCGGAAGCATCATGTATGCACCTACCGCAATATCCCCGATATTGGATTTGGATTTTGATGTGTTTACTATTCTAAGCCGAAATTGCTAGAAAGGTTGAGGCTTCATTCTTGGTCAAGGCATGGAGTCTGATTTGTTCAACGAGAATGTGAGGCTGCAAGTTCATCATTGTAACTCCATCATGATTTTCGTTGTGATGAAAATTCCTTGCAAGCTGTATTATCTGTTACAAATAACTCTGAACCTAGTCAAATTTCCTACAAAGGCCAGTGACATATTTATGGCTGATTTCCTGTGTGCAGAGCCTATACAACAGGTTTCGGCCTCTTCGGCCATGCAATTGCTGACAATGAGGAGGACCTTGCGTTTTTGTTCACACAATTTTGTCAGACCGTAAAGCCGGGTTCTCCACCACCAACATTCCACGTCGCGAGCCGAATCTATCCGCGTCTCGCCCGATGGTCAATTGCAGCAAAACTGACACTTAGGAGGTGTGTAAGAATCACCCCGTTTCCATCTTCAGAAATTTCAATGGGTAGAGTGCTGCAGAAGGGATGCCATCTCTCTCTGCCTTTAGTTTCTTGGGGTAGGGTTTCCATAGCAATCCCTACAGGTCGGAGCGAGTAAGATTTGCAAAGCCAGAATAGATTTGCAGGCCGTCCTGTTTAAAGGTTCTTGTAAGGAATCTTAAGGGTTAGCCTCACCTCTCTTTCTCTTTGTCGCTAGTTTCTTGGGGTAGGTCATTTGCTATCTACCATGCAAACCCTACAGATCGGAGCGAGTAAGATTTGCGGAGGCTGGACGGTTGTCCAACGCCAAGCTGTTTAGGCTTTCATGTTTTAAGGTTCTCGGAGGAAATTTTAGGGTTGACCTTACTTGTGAGTTTCTTTACAGTGAAAAACGAGTAGGTAGAAGGTGGGCAGTAGAGAGTTCAGTGAGAGTAAGGTAGACATGTGTTCTTTGGAGACTTTTTCTCTGCACCCAACCTCTCGTACGAAATGAAACACAAAACTAGGACAAGCCGCTTAGCAACTCCAAATTCTGCTTGTAGCCATTCGCCTCATCATAGTCAGAATTCATGTGAATATCTTGTTCATTATGAAAGTGAAGATTCTCATGCTCATAAAGAGGTCCTATAAGCCCCCCCAAATCATGTGGACTATTAAGTCTACAATGGTTAACATATTTTCAGCATAGGGTCCAACCTTGCGTGTCCGTTTTTAGATCCACACCTAACCACATATCACTCAAATGTAGGTGTCCAGATTATTGCGATGTTGGATGTAGGGACGTCCACCTTAGAAGGTTGCAGGATGCAGGATGGGGTGACCTCAGGAAACTTGTCCCATTTCAATCAGGCCATGAAGTTGTACACAGCCAGTGCAGGATCGTGGTGGTGAAGTGTTTCTAATTCGATGTGTTGTGTAAATGCTGCAGGCATATCTGGCTTATGGTTATTGGATCATTCCAACCACCTCAGCATGGCATGGCTTGGAACCCTAGCATCTTGCATTGAAGCCACAAATGCTCCTGGATATACTCTACTGGCATGGTGTGGATTAAACCTTGAAGTTTTCAATCATGCCAACAAAGTGACAATGAAGTAGCTCGTAACGAATTCCACAAGATTGGATAAGAAAATTCAAACAACATCGGCTGATGGAAATTACAGAATATTGGATGCCAATGCACTTTCTCTGGTTACAGGCTCTTCTGTACCCTTCCTCATGATTATATTTATTCACCTTCAAGGCTTTATTGATGCAACTTGTAGGTGGAGTCTGAAGAATCTTTGGATGATTTGATTGTTCTGTTATGTACCACTATTGAGGGAAAGAAGTCTATAATTGTCATGCAATGAGAATGGACGAGGTGATGCTAATTATGTCCTGGAATTCCAGTTCGACCAGGCCTGTGTCTCGGGCAATCAAAGATACCTAGTCGTCAAAGGTGACCTAGAACTGCATAATTGGAGGGTGTTAGTTGAATGTTTGCCCATGTATGATTACGAAAGCACAGGAATTCTTGGCTTTTAATTAGAATCCTTCAAGAGTGCATCACAACTCATTAAATGAATCATGCATCGACAATGGACAGGACATCTCTGCAAATTCTTTTGTATAATATTTACACCCATACATAGAGGACACTTGACTAAAGGTCACTTCACACACGGGAGCAAGAGCCTGTGACCAGCCCTTTTTTTTTGTTTTTTTGGAAGTTGATCATCTGGCTACAGAACAAACATTAAATTTCTCAATAGTGGCGATTATAGTGAGTTTGAAGCTAAATTTTTTGGCAACAATGCTCACAAAATTTCATACATTTGGCTACTAACATAAACAATATGTGGAAAAATGTGGCAATGGTCTTTATTGAAATATAGTTAAAAGCGGGCGACAGCTTTGCCCAGCACTAAGGTATTGTGGCTACTCCTAGAAAATCATGCCTTGTAAAATGGCAAACTAACTATTGTCTAAGTAGTAATATGGCGAATAATTGTTGAAGTGCAGTGTTCTTCACTCTTCAGTCTTCAGGTCTTCAGGTTCAAGTTCAGTCTTCAGCTTCAGTCTTCAGGTCTTGCCTACCTACAAAACAGCAAACAAACACACACTCCGATGTTGAAATGAGTTCAAAATTTATACAAGAATACATAAAAAAAAATGGGATGGCTAAGTCGCAAAATTCCATCCATCGATGATGACCACATTGTTGTCTAGGCAGTAAGGCCATAGCGGCCATTCACTGGTGCAGCATTTGTCCAGGAATCAAAGACGGCATCAAAAGGAAAATTTTGCAAGGTATATATGTTTTGGCTGTACATGCCAACAACTACACCAAGATGGGGGTCAAGGGAGTTGCGGAGTTTGGTCTTCAAGAAAGACACGGATGAGAATACACGCTCATCTTCTACACTTCCGATCATATGGACCAGCGCTATTTCTGCAAGTTTCAAATACTCGGGGAACCCATGTGAAAGCACCCTAGAAGCAGAGATCGTGCGCCATATTCGAGTGATAGGGTTGATGTCATAAGGAGGTTCCAGGGTAGCAGGGGCGTTGCTCTTCATCGCGATCTTGAAGTAGCCCTGTTGAGAATCCAACGACCATCGATCAAGGATGCCAGGAATAACCTCTTTGTCAACCCCAGTTCCAAGTACTTTGGCATTGCAGTACCAATTCTTCAAAGTGTCTAGATGCTTAGAGAATGTAACTTCAACATCTGGCTGCAACCAATACTGCGGGTAGATGATGCCAAGCGCATCCAAGACAACGTGTTCGGGGAAACGGCGTTGCAACTCTTGTATGAGTTGCGCAACAGCCCCTGCAACAATCCAACACACAGTAAATTAGACAACCAAACCTTAAGATAACAAACAAGACATAACACCAAAGGAGGGGCTAACACGTACATGTAAACAAACATAAAGATGAGAGGGGTTTAGGTTTTACAATACCTGAGCATTGGGTTTTTACATCGTTCACCATTGCTGCAAATGTTTCACGTGTGATAGGCTCCAATCTGCCCGTCTCCTCGTCCTTGCGCCTAGCAAAGATGTTGCTGCCATTGACAACAAATGCAAGATGTTCTACATTACAGTTTAAATCAAACATGGCTGGATTCTCGGGATCATTTTGAACCCAACGCATGTGAATGTGGTCATGTGTGCCTTCGGTGATGCTCTTAAAAAGAAAGAACTCGTCGGTGTTGAAGGCTCCTGAATGGCAATTGTACATGTTGTACAACTGCCCCTCGCACACCTTCACTGCCCCTATGAAATTGCAGATGAAGACATCTCGTTTCTGGGCGAAGGTGATTAGGGAGTCCAGGCATTCTATGAGCGGCAGCAAGGCACACATCCCAAGGAGGCAGGTGGGATCCAACAACAGATCCAACACAACCTGCAATTGACAAAACCCTGGCACATTAGCATAGGACTGAACTAAACACACTAGCATAGGACAAAACCCTCACACATTAGCTCTGAACTCTGCACTCTAAACTTAACTTAAACTTTGAACTTCAACTCTGAACTTTGAACTAAACTTGAACTCTGACCCTAAACCCTGAATACAACTCAAACTCTGGATATTAACTCCAAACCCTGAATTCAACTCAAACTCTGGATATTAACACTTAGGGTATTAAGTCTGGATTCACAAACATACAACTTCAACTCTGAACATGCAATTACAAAAAAAAAAAAAAAAAAAAAAAAAAAAAAACACATGAAGGCAAACAAATTACTTGAGCTGACTTCTCCTTTGAATCGTTGTCCGCCTTCATCTTCGCTATTAGGACCATGTATTCTTGTATAATACGTCTCAAAGGTTCAATCAAAGAGACCCATCTGGTCTTCACATGTTTTAGGAGCTTCAAACCCTTTGTCTCCATCACATCAACAAGTTTCACAAATTCTAGATGCCTCTTCGGTGAATGCTTGAAGTAAGCATGAGAGCTCTTCAGCAAACCCTCAATACAGCTCATTATATCAAGCTGAGACAATGTCTTGAAGGCCAGGTTGCACCGATGTGCCATGCAATGCACTCCAAGTACAAATGGAGCGTACTTACTCTGAATTTGGTGGGTTACTCCAGTTTTTGGACCCTGGAAAGTACTAACACCATCTACACCGAAGCACAACAACATTTTGGCCAAAGCAAGCCTCTCCAATTTGGCAGCTTGGATCAAGGCGTCTATGATCACCTGGGTTAGGTTGTCCGAACCAGATCCCTCAACAACCTTCTCAAGTGATATCAGGTAAGGGACACGAGTCCAATTCTGGACCACATAGGCATGGATGGATATCTATGACCCATTATCAATTGTGCTCACTTCATCACATGTTAGTGCAACATAGTTAGCACCCACCAAGACTCTGGAAATGGCGGTCCTTACTTCAGCATACATAAAATCAGCCATAATTCAGCCTGAATTGTCACTCCGGTCCAATGCATCCTAGGGAAGTTAGGGACATTCAGAAACTCATACAAGGCTGCCCTACTCTCATACTCCAGCATAGGACGACCATCAGCCAGAATTTGGAACAGGGTTGCAAATTGCATTTTTTTCTTCTCCCTTTCTAACCTATTCGACTGATTCAATTGTTGCAACACATTATCAGGAGCTCTGGCATTGTACAGGGCCAAATTCTTTTTATGTTTAGAATCCTTAGCCATATACCACTCCCCTTTCTTCACATTATAGGTTGGCATGTTTCTTGTTGCCTTACGCCTTCCCTCATGTTTCTTTAAAGTATCCCACTTAGGTTGCATCAACCTATCTGATTTCTCCATGGTAGAGCAGACTGTGCATTTTACCATGTGTAACCTACCATTGTTTGTTAGAATGCCCTCTACCCATAGAAGTTTACAAGCCCACTCCAATTGAAACTTCCTTGTTAGATCATAGTTTTTTCTTGGTTTCTTTTTAAGATTTAGACTCTCGCCATCCTCATCGAAATCCTCGTCGGTGTCAGGAACACTTACCTCTTGCAGATCGGTGGGTGTCTCTGCACCTCCATCCTCTGAAGTGCTGGAGATGATGATGCAAGTCGCCACTCCCCCATGGCGTGCATCGGAGGACTCGGCTGGACTTGCTGCAACGGCGTCTGAAACACACATAGGCGCTACAGGTGGCGGTACATCGGACGCTTGCATCAGGACATTGCTCGCATCTGAGCCTGGATGCGGATGCGGATGCGGCACATTGCGGGCAGTCTCCAGCGGCTTTGCATTGTCACGGTTGCGGGAGGAAGCGTAGTACACCAACGTATTCTGGCGATGTTGGCGCTTCACTCGGCCTCTCTCCACCTTCGCACTGTGCGCACTCTCGCAGTGTGCGTCTGTGCTGGCCTTCTTCTTCCTCTGCGAAGATGAGCTTCCTCCCGCGTGTGGAGAGACACCATCTCCCTCCATCGCAGACAGAGACCCACGCACCCCACCCCACCCAATAGAGCTTGCAGGTAGACACCCAACCCACAAAAAATTCCAGAGATACACCCACCCAACAAGATTGCAGAGAGACACCCACCCCCCAGTAAATTGGTTGCAGATGAAACCAAGAAAGGCCAAGGAAGTAGATCATGCCAAGGAAGCAAAGGAAGCGCACAAAAGTATGTGCAAACAAGTTGTGCAATGCAAATCATGATGTGCATATTTTGTACTAAACCTAAGGAAACAACTTCCATTGCAAATGATTGCAACAATTCAATAGCTAAACACACGGAACAACAACAATTCAAACCATCAACACAGATTGCTAACTTGCTAAGGAAATCCTAAGGGAGTTTGAAGGTGATGTGATGTGCAAGGGCTGAGACAATGAAGGAGGATTCAAGACCAACTAATCAGGTGTATGAGCAATTGCAGTTGGCGACTGGCATTCAAGAGAGTAGGAGTAAATGGCGAGTACACCCAGCGATGAAAGAGGAAGGAGGCGAAGAATGGAGAGCGATGAAGGCAGGAGATTGGAGCGACGAAGAGTGATGAAGGCGGAGCATTTGGCCACCCTTAAAGCATGCGCAACGGTAAACGGCGAAGGAGGTGAAGAGAAGGGATGGAAGGCAGCAAGACGAAGACGGACGGGAGGCGGGAGGCGGCGAATGCCCACCAAATCAAATCGGATTTGGTGGGGGGGAGCTGGCGAACATCATTGCGCGAGATGATGACAGATGGCGTACTTAGGGTTCTCGATGGATGGAATTTGGCGAATTACGCCTCATTCCATCCCAATAATTAACACACAGGTGTCACCCAACCTTTTTTTTATCATTTTCTGGCTAAATTTCGCCTAAAAAAAAAGGGTTGCCTGTGACCATTACACTTCAAGCACTCTCATTGGTGGAAAAGGCGGAGCCGGTCCAAGTTTGCTTCACACTACGCTTGAGGGACCAATGGAGGATGTGAATGCAAGATGGATGTAAAGTCCACATGGATTCCTACATGGCATCGAATGGATCATGTTTCATGGTCACTTGGACTATTTTCAGAAAACCAAACACAAAACCGGGAGACCATGGCACTCTAAATGCTCACAACCATTGATTTGTTATGTTTTTATCATGGGTGAGGACCCGCATGAATAGAAATTTGTTGAAATAACATTTGGTTGAGGGTTGGGTCACATATGGCTTTGCACCACACTTGAGAATCCGCGACCACTCTACATGATTTTGGAGGTGTCTTAGGATGGCCTTTGGACACTTTCTTTTGGGCTCTCACAATTTCATGGTCATAGCTCTTGGCTCGTGTGTGAAGTGGCTCTAAACCCTAAACCCTAAACCCATGACCGGCTTCTATTTTTACATCCAAATTGATTTTTAGGTCTCTTGGGGTTGGTTCACGAGGGGTCCCAAGTCCCACTTATGTTAGCAAGTCCCAACTTGTGAGCCTCAAGTAACCACTAAAATATGATTAATTACAATTAAAGTTGGAACTTGATTATTTTATGCAAAATATTCTCAAGACTTGGGTTGAAAGTTGGGTCTAGCCTTTTGCTCGATCCAACTCACAACACAAGTCCTAAGCCTCACTTCCAAAAAGTGTTGCCAAGTAGACATCCATGTCATAGTTGGGACCTAGGACTTGGGACCCCGTGTGAAGTGGTAAGTCCCAACTTCCATGCTCTCAGTAGTTGAGATTGCACGGATTGACCTCGAGTGGCTTGGGACCATGTGTGAACCACCGCTTAACCCTTCCAAACTTTAGGCAAAGATGGGGACAAATTTGTGCCAACTTGGCTACTATCCTTGGTTCTTTATCATCAATTGATGGGTTGATTTAAATGTTTCTTGTCATCTAATTTAAAATAAGAAGAGTTGGATACACTCTAACCTCCAAAGTATCAAACCTGTGGCAACCAAAGTGCACATGATATTAAGGAGGTTTGCAGTGTTAACATGGATGCATGATAATAAAGAATCAATGTAGCATGTGACATTATGGAATAACACAAAGTCAACATTGCAAAAATGACAATGATGCGTGCGAGCATGTGGTTTGAATTCTTTGGTGTATTCATTCTAATGTAAAAACTTGTGATATATGAGAAGAAGTGTGACAACAAGGAGAGACATTTTAATTGATCACATCCGTTCCCTATGGTTTCAGGATAGAAAGAAAAAGAAAAATTACGCCAATACGTAAATACCGGCATGAAGGTGAGCCCGTTGGCCTAGTGCTGATCACGGTATTCTGTGATGCAACATAGGTTTTATGCCTCCGTTAGGAGGTGGGCTCCGGTTTCAAGATATAAGAGAGGGAGTGACATTAAAAAGGCTAGGGTGTATATGGTTTGGTGGGATGCGTACACTTCTCAACTTGAGTTTAAGAAAATGAATCAAGTCAACTATCCCATTTGTTGCTTCAAGGCAAAAAAAGAAACAATTTATGATGTCATACTTACTGTGAACAAACCCTATTTGCATCATGTTTGACGATTGTTTATAAGCCAAGCACGAATGCCTGCATCCATGGACACTTAATTGAGTCACATGCTTCTCTATCACATCACACTGTACACAAAATTTCTGATTTGATTTTAAGTTGGATTAATTAAAGAGGTGCAATCAACCTCATAGTACATCACCAACACTTAAGGCGAGGTTTTTCACCACTTATCTTTTTACAACACGGTACCAAATTTCTGTGACATGCATAACATTACTCAGCTACTGGAGCCTGTTCTGTGGGCTTAAGCATATTCAGGCCATAATTTGAACACATATTCTACTATGTATTAGGTAATCGTTTTATTGGAACCGGTTATTGGTGCAGAACCGGTTCCAATAAAACGATTACCGGACGTAACCGGTTGGCCGCTTTGTTGAGCCGTGCATGTGACCTAAACAGTGGGTCACATGTTGTCTTCTTCAACATATCCGATTTAGATGATCATAACCGGCTGGGATGTCGAGGTTATCGTTTGCAAACCTATGTGCTCAGAGCCAATCGTGTAGTGCCACCTCGGCGAAACAAAGCCGCCAACCGGTTACGTCAAAATCCACATTATGGGCCAATTATGGCTGACACTTGCAAGATTCTAGCATACTCCTCATTTTGAAATTGATGGTGTGTCGGTCCGAGATGACCCTAAACCATTGGGTGATGGTGGAGAGATACCCAAATCTCAAGGAAGAGGTTGGTGGTTCAATTCCCGGCTGTGAAATCTCCTCTCTACTTGACGAAAAACCTACTAGGTGGTCAACTGCCTCCTGTGCTTTGACAATGGCATGTCGGTCTTCTTTCTCAAAAATAAAAAATAAATAATGAAACCGCTGGTGTGATCCTGTAAATTTTCCTTTTCTTGTTATAACGCCGCCTTGCCTCGCCTCCTCTCCTAGCACGAATGCTGAAATCCTTGAAGTCGGCCACAGTAGGTGCGCTCCCCTTTTTGAAATCATGCGGATGCAGCTCCTGCTTAAACACAATATTATATAGAATGATTGAATAAATAAATAAGTAAATAAATAAATATTCGGGTGTGGTTCTTCATTGGGTGCAGCAGGAAGGATTGAGGGAAGGCTGATGAGATTGATTGAGGGCAAGTGCTTTAGCCGAGGAGTAGGATACCTCCGCCAATGCCACAGCGGGATGCCAACTTGCCACCCTAGCCGCGCTCCCCACAGCCGTTCGATGCACATGACGTGGGCTGGGCCGTCCGATGGTTAGCGACGCTAGCTGCGATAGGAAAATGCTGTTTCTTTCGAAGCCGACGGCCGGGATGCGTCGGAGGGAGGATCGTACGGCGGGCCTGACACGCAGCCGTGGAAGGGAGCACCGTTCTTCGGGAGGAAGGAAGGCCCAGGCAAAGGAAAGGGAAGGGAAAGGAAAGGAAGGCAGGCAGGCAGGCAGGAACAGACACAGAGAGACACACCACGCAAAGAGAAGTCACGAGACGAGACGAGACGAGCAATGGAAGGAAGAGCACCGAGGGCGACTCATTCCCGGAGGGTAGGCACGACGCGGGCGCGGGGGCACGCGCGGATGCTGGCAGATGCCGAACCCACTCTGGCTGGCGAGGAGGAGGCCGGGTGAGGGGCGGTTGTGCATGATTGGTGGCCAGTAAGTCGTGTAGGTTTTGACGTCCAAAAGCAGGGCATGCTGGCGTCGACGCGCGGGGGGCGAAATTTTCTTGGTTCCACGTGAATGTTTTAATTTATTGGAATCCGGAGCAACAGTGGCGCGCGGAGGCCATGGAACGAGAAGAGTTGGGGAAGGGAGGAGCGTTGAGCTTGCAGTGGCAGACGTGAAACAGGGGAAATAAAAGGGAGGCTATGGAGGGTGGGGGAGCCCACGTAGGCATGGACGTGGCATGGGGTGCATACTGTGGCTGCAATCCAGCCCGTTAATGATCCAGGTGTGGCGATTCAAGTTTCGCGCGGGAGTGAGGATCTCGGGCATTGCGATTGGGTAGTGCGAAGCTGAGGCGAGCTCAAGATGAGGATCTGACGTCGAGATTACGTGCGACGGGGTGCCGGGCAATCGTGCCCTAGGTTGAAATCGCACGTCGAATTGCCTGAGGTGAACTTCATCTTGAAAGGTTTTGCGTCGCTTTTGATTTTGTCAGCTGAGGCGAGCATTAGATTAGCGTCGCGATTGCTGACCTGCACGTGTGGCACGTGCAAATTGAACCGGAGAGTCTAGAGAGAGGATTGTACGTGAAATTGCTTATCGCATGTGCTATGTCATGGAGTACATGGTCGGTAAGATTAGGTTCTACTCGAAGGCATGATTATTAGCTTTTGTCCGTGTGGATTATCTACGTCGATTAGTGAGGGATGAACTCCCCCATGGCGGAGGAGTGGCTGAGTGATCGAACGGGCAAAAGGGCGCTGTTCGAGTTCTATCGATTGAAGCTCCGCTAGATGTTGCTTAAAAGGCAGTCTAGCAGCTTCATTCGCGTGGAGTTAGATTCTCCAACTCGCACGTCCGCTGTTTCCAAGCTAGCAGCCATGTCATGTCATGGCTACGATCATCACTAATGCGTGTCCTCGGATGCGATTTCGTGTGCATGCAGCCTAAATCATAAAGATCCCGAGCGTGGGGAAGGAACGGTGGCCGTCTATTATATTGCATGTAAACATACATATATATATATTTATTGGATTGGAACCTCCAACCAGTTGGAAGGCACAATGCCCTACAGCGGGAGGAAGAGCGTGGCTTACGCAGAGGTGAGAGTGCCGAAAGCACCCTTGTTGGCATGTCTCACGTGCCCTCTCTGCAGCTATTTGGTTCGGGAAGCAACCACCATATCCGAGTGCCTGCACACATTTTGCAAGGATTGCATTACTGCGGAGCTCAGCAATGAGGACTCAGCCGACCGCTGCCCTATGTGCCAGGTTGCCCTAGGCACTGTCCCCTTGGAGAAATTGAGGGTAGACCACCAGTTGAATGATCTGAAGGAGAAGCTATTCCCCAGCAATGTGAAGAAGAGGAAGCTAGGGGTGGCAATTGAGAGTCCGGGCTCTTCAATGCCCACCAGGCGCAAGGAGAAGTCTCTCTACTCGCTCGGGGTGAAGGGATCGCCTCCCGTGTACCCAGGGTTGGCCAATCGCAAACCTAGGGCACCGGCGGGAGGTCATGTGAGCAGTGAGCCCAGTAGCATCGACGAGGAGGAGGTTGAGGAGGACGAAGAGGAATCGAGAACAACGGAAGAGGAGGAAGAGGAAGAGGAGGATGAGGATGAGCAGGTGGCAGCCGTCGTCCGAAAGGCAGATTCACGGAACGGTTTCCAAAATGGAGCAGCAGAGGCCCAGGTCAAGGGATCCAGAAAGTCTGTGGCAGAATGGACAGCGGATGCGAAGGTGTATCCCCAATCGGAACCTAGAGGTAGGAAGGAGGATCCAGCGGCAAGCCCGAGCGGCGGCGATCGCGAGTACAGGACGTACCAGGCGAGACCTTGGACCGTGTCGAAGGTGGGCCAGCGACTCGTGCAAAGCAGCAAATCCAATGCAAGCAACGGAGGAAAGCCGTCCAGCTCATCGGCAGGACAGAGGGAGAATCCGAAGAGCAATCGAGGATCCAGGAAAATGAATGTTTATTCTTCCTCGGCTAGGGCTGGCAAAAATGTAGAGCAATTTTTATCCCCCCTGGATGCCCTGGCGCAAGCTGCCAATGCCGATGCGGCGAGGGAGGGAACCGGTGCAGAATCGGAGCCCGCTTCCCCTTCCCTGGCAGTCCGGCATACGCTGGTGCGATCTGCGAGCGACATTGTGCCCGGACAGAAGGAGGCAGAGGAAGCGAAAGTTGCTGCAACTCCCAAGGACGAAACTCCAGGAACTTCCAACGGCCAAGCCTTGCAAGTGCGGATACGCCACAGCGCAAATGGCATTCAAGAACGGCCATCCATAATACGAAATCCTGGCCGAGCGGTCGCCGGGCCCGTGGTTTTGAACCCTCCTTCCAGAACCCCTGCAAACGGCATATGGTTCCATCTGGAAGCAGGGGATGTTCAGACCAACGAGGACGCACTTCCACCGCTGACCTCTCCTTTCGTCCGAATCAAAGACGGGAAGCTGCCCGTGTACCAAGTGAAGAAGTACCTGGCGCAGAAATTTTGTCAGAAGGTGAAAAGTGAAATGGAGGTGGAGATCACCTGCAGAGGCCAGCCCGTGGTGTCCAGTCTCCCATTAGAAAGCATTCGCGACATCTGGTTTAGTGCATCCGTCCCAGACCAATCGCAATCACAGCCGCAAACACAAGTACAAACACAAATCCAAGCACAAGGACAAGGACAAGGGGAGACGTCGGCTCCTTCCGCAAACGGGAGCGCCCCTGCAGGGCCTCCCACTCCGAAGGACTTCCTAATGGTGCTCACATATAGAAGACATCGGAAACCTAGAATCTGCTAAGGTAGCTCTCTCTCTCGGAGTTGGCCTCAACAATTTTGTGCTGGAAAAATGTAGGCGCTCTCAATATTTTTGGATTTCCGACGTGTCGAATTCCGCTCCCACATGCTGTTCCCGAGGATGGACGAGTGCTAAGTAGTGTATCGATATCAAAAAGGCTCTTTTGGTAGGCAGTGAACCTCGAACAACTGTGCAGCTTGTGAGACTGTTGAACCTAAGGTGTGTTAAATTTTTCATTATTGATTCCTCGGTTACTTTTAATCTTTGTACCTGAGAGCCATTAGCTGGTGTGCCTTTAATTGATTGGTCTGGAATTTCATTTAGGAGGATCTTCCTTCCTCGCTATGGGAACTGCACACGAAGGGAGAGAGCATTTGACATAATCGGAGAAGTGGCCACGTTTAAGAGATTGCCTGGTGTTGCAAGTCTGGGACGCTTAGTGTCGTAGTCTCAGAAAAGACGTATGTTTCAAGCCTCGTCATGTGAAGGTTGCGCAATTCGAATCTCCTTCTGAGCCTGGGACATGCTTGAGTTGGACTATTTGTCAGTCTCTACAATTTGAGTCTTTCGTCTAGTTAACTTAGTGATGCAGGTGTCTGTTTCGGCAACAGACTCTCTTGAATTCAGGTTCTGATCCACGTCAGCTACGGGCAATTTCCTTTCTTGCATGTTCCTAATATACTACTACTGGCAGTGGCTTGCTTCGTCTTTCTATCATTTGAATTTACGGGAGAGTTGTTGAGGTTGGTATCGACGTTCTGGTATAAGTTTCCTGAAACCTGGAGTAGGTTATCATTTGCATGACTGCCGGTTATTCTGCATAGAAAAATAGGCTTTGGCAATGACTAAAAGCTCAAGGGATTTACTGGTTTTTTTTTAAGACCATGTATGACGTTAAGACAACAGATCTTCAATTGTGAACCTCTGACCGGTGTTAGCAACAGCTGGAACACCTTGTGTGTAGGACAATAGTCTCTATGTTGGACATTATCAAACTCTGCTTAAAGTTTTCTAATTACTACCTAGAATGGGAATACATCTTTGAAGTTACAGCTGGTGCAGGAATCCCCAGTCTCTCGTGAACAGATTGTGTCTGACGTGTTCAGTAGACACATTTCAATTCGCCCACATCACTTGCTATCTGTAAATTCTTTACCTTAACGTTGATGATTTAATTGTCAGGAAGGAGTCACATGACTAGTAGTGCCTCTGAAAATCATATCAACTGAACCAAGGTCTGTTTTCTGCAGCGGGTTTGGTGTTATAGCTGCTACTTTCATTATTATATGCTTGCTTTTTTTTAATTGTTTAATCTCTCTTTATGATTGTTGGCATAATGCACCTCTGGACTATCTCATGTTAATCAGAGAGGACCATTTGCATCTGTCTAGTGTCGCTCTTTACTGGGGAGGCACACTATTCTTCTGCCTCAAGATTTTCTGAATGTGGTGCAGCTTGACACATGCATTTAGCCTAACTCAGCGAAGTTAATGTTTCCAGTCGGGATGAACTCACTGTTATGGTCAAATATGAAGGGATTTTTCTGTAAGTACTGTATATTTTGAGGGGAATTTATGCTCTGTAAAGAGAGCTTATTTGAAAGCATCCTTTCCTCTCCATCAACGGCTGATTTTGAGCTTCCTCTTGGAGTCTGTTCTAGGTTTCAGAAACATTCCTCATCCTCATTACGGTTTCACATTGTCTCAACTGCCTTGTGATCTCTGTTAAAGATCAGAGATGGTCTTAATCCAATTTGCTGTGTTTAGAAATATCTTTACTTATGTTTCTTGGCCACAAAGAATTTTGTTTGCCAGGATCCAATTGGATTTTTGCCCTAAGTGAACAGGTTTGAGTTAGATTACTGTAGGTTGTATGATTATTGGACCGATTCAAATGCTAGAATTGAAATCCACTGCCTGAAGATTAAATACACAGTGTCATACGTGTCATCTTGTGCATTATGGAGGATCGCTGGAGGAACACTTTTAAGTCGTCCAATGTCTGCTGCAATACACGGTAACATTCATCCACTATTACCCTAAGCTGAAAAAAGTTGCCAAATGGAGAACCACTATTCTACTTCCCTCCAATCATGTCATGTTCTTCAGATCTACTGAAGTCAATTGAGGAGTACCCAGACATCAGTCACAATCACAATCCATGCAATTGTACTAGATATGTAGAAACTATTATGTGACTGTAGTTATGACTAACGTGAGCAACAGAGGTCGACCCTGATAGCTATGAATAGCACATGCCAAGATGAATTTGCCACCTAGGACCACAGGATAACTCATGGCACACAATTGATCTTATGGCCAGTATCTGGGGATGTTTTTGGACATAATCAGTGGAGATCCTAGTGTTTCCAAGACCAACTGATTATACATTGACATCTTTGGGTTTTCATTATTCTCTGTTTTGAGAATTTTGTGAATTCCTCTAAATGGGTTGGTAATTTTCTGAAGTCTTGAATTGTGAACCGATTATTTCTCAAACTCAACTGGATCATCTGTAACTAGAGGTCAGTTCTCCCGTTCATTGCTTGTGGCACCATGTCTCAGAGTACTTGTGTGCTTATGTCACCCTTTCGTTGTGATTCTGAAACTTTGGCAGAGACATCTGCACTTGGAGCTCTGCAATCAGCCCATGTGAGTCGAGCATGCATTAACTAAATCTTTGTGATTCTAAAGCATCACCTTTAAACAAGTAGGTAGGCAGCGGCAGTGACTGCTGCAGTCTGCTTACTGACTCCCTTTCTACATAAACACATGGATTAAGGTACATGGGTGTTATTTGGTATGTTTTCATGTTCCCAAACTTTTACCAATTAGATTTATAAAATTAATTTCTTCTATCTATCGTAAATCTACAACGAAGCATCAGCAAAAATTGGATAAAAAATTGGACTTTCCTCAACTTTGGTATCACAATTGCATGTTTGCTGATCTTTTAAGAAAAATACATAGATCCTCTCAATTGTGTTCACTATTGAGTGTGAAGTAGTTAATAAAATTTGAAGACATAGTTCACTCTCTTTTAAACATGTGACTTTATGGTGTTTGTTTGTGGATCCTCACCAAACCACAAACCAATCAAATATAGGTGTCTGAATAAGAAAAGAAACAAATAACGCCCACATGAATCAATCAAACCTATCAAACCTACAAACCTAACAAGATCATGGATCGCGGGAGGATGAAGAAATAAAATATTCATGGAAGTGACGAGCTCGATCACCTTGTGACCTGAAGTCTCACATTTTCTGTACATCTTTGCCTGTCCTTTGTGATCACAAGAATGTCAGTATCCATGATGGCTTCCAGGCTTTTCACATACACAAGTTTCTCACTCATCAGCATAAACATGCAACGTACTGATTCGATTACCTTGTCAGAGTCACTCTACATTTGTTTTGTTAGATTTTGACATTCTGTACTTACAATGGGCACATGATATTTCTCCACAACCAATGAAGAGTTCGCATAATTGTTGAAGCACATTTAAACGACATTGTTTGGTTTAACTCCGGCAATATATCTTTGACCTCAGTGATAGCGTAGTTGGTGTCCTTTGTATTATCGGTTGTGTTGATAGAACCAAATAACACATCACCTGTCGGACAAAGTTTCATGACGTTCATCAAAGGTCGGTGAATAAAATTCTCCCATCCGGCCGAACAAATAGTGCAATCATATTTGTGGATGGATGATTTTGTCTTCAACTCCACTAATTTTTGGATATTGTACCATGCATCGTCAAGTAAACTTTTGTGTATCACATGATAGGTTGGCGGTTTGTAAAAAAAATTTGCCTCGTTGGTGGTTGCCTTCACGACCTTGATGAACGCAGGATGGCGGACAATATAAATGGAGATATTATAAAGGACCTTTGACCATTTTGTATCCAACCCACATTTCTTGAAATTTTGCGTGCCTTTTTGTAGGCCCATTTGACGTTGGGAACATATGTGGGGTTCAGGATTCCACTCAAACATTACCTCCCTTGTCACTAATGGTGCGGAGGATGATGAAACGGTTTGACTTTCATCCATGTTAGACTATGCACCACATAAAGCTTATTGTTTGGAGCTGACTACATCGTCCCTCACATCCTCAACGTAATCATTCAAAACTTCAACCGGAGCTACTAACCACACACTGCCGCACCTGAAAAATATATAGCTTTGACAAAATATGGCCCTTGATGTTGACACAATGCCACCCCAAAAGGGTAACCACACGGTCTTTCCTATACAATAATTCCAACTTGTAAAATTTGCATTCCACCTTTTTGGACATTGGAGTCCACTCTTTGGGCAAGTACCAAGGCTTCCATTTGTCTTAAGTACTCATAACAATATAGCCCACTACCTCTCTCTACTTTGCCATGAATGCCTAAAGACAATAAGTTCAAATAAAGTTTGCAGGCTTGCCGAATGTCAATGAAATGGGGGCATTATATCCTAGCACACTCACTTGCACAAGTTTGTACTAACACGCATGTTCAATCCTATGCTAAGTTTGTTATGGTGGCAAACCATTAAATTTTTTTTTGAAGTTGCTTGCTACCCCTTGCAGTCGATATAGCAATCTACATGGTAGTCGACTTTCATGTCGACTGCTCCCAAAAGTCAACATGACAGTCAACTATCCTATTAACTACATCAAATACATGACAAACTACATTGATTGCAAACCAATAGTTGATCGTTTGGACTATACTGACTGCTATACAACAATTGATTACACTAAGACTGTTGATTATTAAATCAACTACTAACAAGCCGCCAACTGCACTGAGTTGACCACACTAAAGAGTAGTTGAGTGCCCAATATCAATTGCTAAGTAATAATTGATAGGGTAGTTGACATGGGTCAACTGCCCTTAGTCAACTACAACCCAACATTCCACTACCTTTAATCAATTACTACATAGCAGTCATTTGCCCCAAGAGAACTACTAAGTAACAATTGATTGTCTTGGTCAATTGTAACGCAACAATTGACTACCCTTAGTCGACTACTACTTAGTAGTTATTTGCCATGTGTTGATTCCTAAGTTGTAGTTGATTGTCTTCGTCGACTGCAACCCAACATTCATTTGCCTTGGTTGATTGCCACCTTGCAATCGATAAAAGGTCTCCTCCATCATAATTGTTGGATGCAACCGCATCCAACAATCAAGATCAAGGAGATCAACCCCATGGGGCGTAAGACCTTCCCAACTTATATATGAGGTGGAAGGTCTCATTGACCTCACTTTCAATCACCATGCCTTAAGTGGGACACTTGGGACTAGCATGCCTAGCATATTTTGCTCAATGTACAAAGAGGGTCAAGGGGAGTTGGAAGATTGGCGACGAGATCGAACCCTTGCTAATTTTGGATTGGATTTTTGCGGCATTGAGGTGTGGATACCACTGTGTTCATGAGCACATTCAAATTGTATTTGTGAACATATGTCTATTGTCTACACGATGGAGGGATAGAGTTGGATGATGGGAGATAACGAGCTAAAAGGTTCCATCAAGGTGTTGAAGCGACCTAATACAAGGCAAACACATTTGAATGTGGGATCAACTTATTCTATGGGGTTGGAACCAAAGTTAACCCCTAGTTCAGAAGGTAGTGCACCCATTCATCCAATTATCCATGCCCACTCATGCAGGCAAGGAGGACCTTTTGAGACTTTAGGTCATCCACTAAGAGCTAAAGGTGAAATTTCAAGAGTTATAACATAAAATGTCCACAATGCCATCATAGATTGGTGTAAGCACAATGATGCAGATGGCATCAAATAGAATGTTTCAAGTATTATTCGAAAGACCAAGTGGCAGTTGGCATGAACCCAAATTTACTTAGGAAATTAAGGAAACCATTCGATATGCAGTGAATGAACCCAAATTTACTGAGGATCAAAATCTTGCATATTTTGACTCTTGAATGAAGAATAAGGCCCAAAATAAAGTTCACATACAAACAACACACCTTCACATGTGGACAATTCAATAATTCATCACCACAATTCACCTTGATGTGCCATTCACAAGCACACACATTCTTCTTCTTGTTGCTCTGCAAATTTGCGGTGTTCTTTGTTCCGACACTCCGCAACTTCGTCATTCCTTGTCCTCACGCTCTCCCTTGCGTATTATATCTCAAGAATGAAGAAGAAGAGAAGAAAAATGAAGGATTCTTGCCAAATGGAGGGAAATGTTTTTAAAATAAATAAATAAAAATAAAACCCTAGTAAGAGCTCTAATTCTCTCTTCAAATTTACACAATTATATCTCACTCCATTACGGGAGAATCCAAGAGTGTAAGTAAGGGGAGAAGAACTCGAGATTTATTACAAAAACATGCAATCTTCACCTCACACAAGCTCTCTCCACACACTCACTCACAAGACTTGACTTGGCAAGAATGCCAAGCCAAGGAGAAGGCTCCTCACTTAGGAACATCCCTCCAATTCCTAGGATTCATCCATCCAAATCTAAGTGAATGAAACCCCACGGATAAGGTGTGGCCGCCGACGCCACATACTGTGACAGAACATATAACATCACCTATGTGCACACCAATAAGTCCACTGTGTAGGCATACCGTGACTTAAACAAGTGAGTCAAAACTTCAATTTCATAACATCATTCAAACTCGTAACAATGTTTTGTGGAATTGTCAATATTCTATGGAATATTTTAGGATACTCCCCATATTCAGGCTGAATATGAAAAATATTTTGTGGAATATTAGCAGTCCCATGTAACATTGTTATGGATTTGAGTAACGTCATGTTAGATAAGATTTGAATTTCTCAATTTTAATAGATAGATTATATAGAAGGAATCATAAGCAAGTGTGGCAGTTCACTTTCGGTCCCACATCCTCACAACTATAGTGTTCTAGTAAGGCCCCAAGTAAAAGTGTTTTTACAAAACATCTCAAAAGTTTCAAGAAGCAATTTATCCATGCTTGGGTGGGGGACATGACAACGATGGGTAAGCACAAACTGATGCCCCTATATGACCACAATGAATTTCAAAATTTATGACTTGGAGTTTCCACAAGAAATTGAGATATGATTGGCACAAAAAATTAGTTGCATGGCTTCCAAATCCACCTTGAAAGCTATTCCAACATAATTGGCGAACAAATCAAATCACTCTAAATGGCCAAACCCACCAAAGTGTTGGGAAGAGGTGCAACCTTAGATTGATGTTATCTTAACATGATTTGAAAAAAACCTTTTCTTTGATAATACTAACTACACTAAATATGTTATTTAGTGTCACCAATTCTAATTGTCTTGCTCAACACTAATTGAAAACCGCGGTTTAGTGTCACCAACACTAAATGTCAACCCAACATTGTTTGTCATTCCTTGTAAATACTTTACAGGATTATAGATTTGCAGTGTTGCAATTACTGTCACTTACCAAGTGATTTTTGATCCAAATTTCAATCATCCATGACAATATTTCATCACAAGTTGCTGACAAGAGAAAGGTAGGGTTTTGACAAGTTGATGAACTCATCCATCATCCATGACAACATTTGTTTACTTATTCATAAGAAGTGTCATCTGAAAAGTCACCGTACTGACATTAAATACCATATGCCACTAAATATCATATTTGATGTAGTTGACAGTATTTGGATGACATCATGCACTCCACCTTTAGATTGTGTAGATATAAACATTTCACATTCTTTTTATTTTTGAAAACGGATGTTCTTAATCAGCATATTGATTCCATTGCAAATATGCGGACAGTATGACAGTTAGCATGAAGGATTACTTCAAGCACTCTAAGAAATGCTTGGTTGGATCTTCTCCAGTGGGTTCAGAAGGGAGATTTTAAAAAGCAGCAAACAAGAATCCTTTGTTGAGTATCCTGTTCACAATCTGGTGATGCTAGTAACTGTGAAGATGTTGAGGATCGTGGCTTCCAAGTGATTCTAGAGGGTGCATTGTAACTTTTGATGAAATAAATCCAAGCATAAAGTGGTTATTCCTGTTCAGAGTTCCACTCAGGGTCCCAGAGATTGATAGGAAATTTAATAGCCTGTGAAACCCTCATACCTGAGTATCAAGGGACATGCCCATTCTCTTGAATTTTGTGTCTATGAATTACACAATTCATCAAAGTAAGCTCATCATTTCTATCATTTGTTGTAGAGGCATCAGACATGGACATCGGTTTTCAAGAATCACCAGTCAAGAATCACCAGGGTGGAGAAAATATATCAGAGACAGATCACTGTTCATGTAGGCATCTTCTAGTACGTGGATTCAAGTTAGTGATCAGAAGCAACCAGATTTACACAGCAAGTTGTTGCCTGCGAAACCTCCAGTGCGCAAATATGATCAGAGAAGGCTTGGACAATTGTCTTAGTTAAGCTGGGCAGAAATATCACTCCTGTTAACCAAGATAATACATAAATGTTTGTCTAGACTAGATGGGATAAGCTAGGGCTGGGCCACAGATCATAAGCAAATCACAAACAGGATGTCCTGCACCTTGATCCAATGTCCATGGCATGCAATTGTCGCAAGTTGTCCCCAAAGTAGCTTGCATTCTTTCTCTGACTTGTGCACAAGCTACTGCTCAAGATTGTGATGTCCTCTTTCAGCATTCACTTTGGGTTCCCGTCTGCATCTATTTTTGCCCTGCAGGATTTTAAACACGGGTGAACCTTTAATAAAAAACAATAAATGTACACGATACTCAACTGACAGGTTCAGCATTTGTGATAGGGTTTGAGCTTGCGGTTGAATGTAGCTATAGATATTTACCACCGGATTAGACTAATAATTTACAAATTTGTCTTCATGAGCGGCGGCAGTCACAACTTGATCTAATAGTGAAGGTACTCGAAAATCTTGAAGACTACCTCATTCCAATGTGCAGCAGTCGACAGAGATAGAATCATATTAAATGCATGGAGAGCAGGAGCTCGAAGGAGTTGTTTCTTGAGCTAATTTTTCAAGATTGACATGGCACGATGTCATGAGGCTGGTAGCTGTGAAGTTGGAAATAACAGACGATCTTCCAGCAATCCAACAACCATCTGCCAATGAATATTAATGTTTATTAATGATTCTAGAGGAATTTATGTCTATTTCAGTTCGCAATAAGGGGCGTGGGAGATTTCTCAATTCAACTTTGGAATTAGGTAATGAAGTCATTAGGTATTTCTCAGTAATATAAAGTGTGCTGAATTAGGGGTCGAGATTGAGCATTGCAGTTGATGCTTCAATCCTCAAAGCTTCTTTAGCCTGCTACGGTTTCAATACATTTATGACACAGCTCAACGTGCATCCTTTTACACCCGAAGTAACTGATTAAACTATTGAAGCCGTTCCGCTGCATTCTTGCTTCGCTCACTAACTCATTTCTTCAATCACAATTCCATAACATCATATTCTCTATGCTCACCGAAACGTTAGCGTCCAATAAATCGGGCGCAATATCTACAGCAGGGAGCACGCACGGCTATTCTTATGCAATCCATGGATCTCCAGGTGACGTCGGTTTCTATCATTTCTCCGCCTCGAGCTCCTTCTTGAGCTGCACAGAGAAATCGTCGGTCACGTCGTCATCGTCCCAGTCGTCCTCCCACTGCTGCACGGCGCCCTTCCCCTCGTCCTCGTCGTCCCAGACCTCGTTCTCAAACTCCTCAAATTCGTCGTCGTCCTCGAACACGTCCACCTTGGGATCCTCCGCAGGAGCGTCCTTGGTGGCCGCGGCGGGTGTGCTTCCCGCCATCGCTGCAATCTGCTCTGCTCTTCCTCCTTGCGTGTGGAAACCCTAACGCAAGCTCTAAGTCCTCTCTTTCTCTCTCTCCTCCGAAGGCTCCTGTGGACTCAGATGGATGGATGGATGGATGAAGGAACTCTCTAATTCGTCCTCCTACAAGGGGAGGGTATTCTCTAGATTTATCTATCTAGAATTAAGTGGCAAACTCATTAAGTAGTATGTTGATGCAGGCATTGGCTGTTGCTGTAGGGGTCCCGATTTGAGATGGGGTTCTTTAAATGGAGACAATAGAAATGGAGAAGAAAACAATTTCCTATTATCGTAGACATGCTACGAACCGTGCATATTTGGGTTTCAAATGGTTTTCCACAAGGTGGGTTAAACCTTTTTAAATTTTTTTTTTAAATTTGTAATTAGTAAATGAGATGAGAGTATTGTGGTAAAATGAAATGACAATTGTATTTGAAAAGTTGTAACCTTTCTACAATCAAGTTCACAACTATATGCATCAATGTGTGATCAATGTGCCATTCACTAACCGTGCATGTTAGGTTTCACTAAAGGAGCTACAAATGTTGCCCTCTTCTTTGTAGGCATAGGAAATTGATGAGGTTTTGATCTTGTCCTTTTGACTTGTGTAGCCATTTTCTTCTCAAGTTGTTGTTGAATTTTTGCTTCTTTTTTGGCCCTAGCAAGGTTTGCTCTTTTCATCTTCATCAAATTGCTACATCTACACCTTGCTATGTGATTTGATTGAAGGAAACTCCATGATGAGTGTGAGTTGACAGTGATGTTTTAGGTCATTGGCGCGGTCATGATTGAGTTTGAGAGACATCGGACGGTTGAGATTGCATGTGATATAATTTGACAGCCGAGATTAAAAGTACACGGTAAGTGGCATGGTGGAGTATCGTGACATGCACGGTAAGTGGTGCTGCACGGTCAATAGCATGTCTACGATAGTCGTTGGTTCATTTACCTTATGAACGTCCTTTGCACATAAACTTGAATTGAACACGTGGGTAGTTGCCTAAACAAGTAGGGAAAATGATTTGTGAATAGGTTAGTCACCCAACATTTAGATGCTTGAGAATAGAAAGGCAACTATTAAATGTAGGTTAATCACTACACCAATGAGATGCTTGAGAAATGAAAGGCAATAGTGTCCACACATAGAAGAGAACACCCGTCTTTAACAACACTTTGCACATGTACAATATCGCAAGGGTGACTTGAACCTTGTGGCTTGGGAATACTTTGATTTTGTCATGACATAGTACTCTCATGTTTTGTTCTTTTTTTTTTCTCCTTTTGTTGGATGTTTTTGGCATGGTAGAGTGGTGTCATGGTAAATAGCTTTGAAACTTACACTTGCAACTTTGTACTTGCTTACCTTAGGACAGCAAATACATTATCGGGTACAAGATGATCGACAATTTGAAATGATGAGTGTAGCCTTTTTCAAGCCATTTTCCTCAACAACTTTGGAGCGCATAGGATGTATCATTCGTTATCAAGCGAAGATTCTCTTTCACCCTAAATGATCATATTCCCCCCCCCCTCCAATAATCATAATGTTGATTTTTGAACCTAGAATACTCAACAAACCTTGAGCACATGCATTTGATGTCAAATCTTGGGTCCGCATCTACCACACATCGCTCAAGTGCAAGTGTCTTATTAAGATAACTAACCAAAATAACCTTGCTTACTCATTCCCCGCAGCTACGTCAGGGCAAACATATTGATCTATTTCCCACACAATTTTACACATTGCATACAACTTCCCAATCTACCCGTGCACAAGGTAAGCTGGCCTTAAACAACCACTTTTAGGTCTACACTTACCTCTCACATGACATGCAACACACTATTAGTGCGAGATTATATAGCAAATCCAATTCGTGCCCATAGCCAACATTTTCCTTATAACGATCGGTGTTCTTACGAAGATTGTCTTCATTGTCAAAGTGAAGATTCTCTTACGTTTATTCAACGATCATGTAGGTCTACCTCCACATATTGTATGTTGGTCCATTGGGCTTAGATAGATTAACAAATGTTGAGAGCAAAGAGTCCGATGCTTTTCTAGACACATGTCTTCTTGGTCCACACCTAACCACACTATCACTCGAATATAAGTTTAGTAACGTTTAATATAATCAACCAATTAAGGCCCACTTGCCTACCTTATGAGGCGAGAATCGGAGCTCGATTCAAGTGGATCATTGGGTGGCCAAAGATTCTCATGGGCATCAAATTATTCCCTTCTCCGTTTTCCAAGGGCCGGGCAATGAGACGTCGCCACGTGGATCATTGGATGCACCGCATTGTCGAATCGGTTCTATCTTATCACGTGAAAGGCGGGACCCACACGCCAGCTCAGTGTCTAAATAATGGAGGACCCCTACTACGACCAGGTTTCCAGAGTACGTTCGTTAATTAACCAGTTGTGCTTTTTGACAGGTTAAGGAACGAAACCGGAATGGAGGGAGCTGGAAGAAAAAGCATGAGAAATTCTCCATGTGGCACGAGTGCGGCTGACAAAATTTCTGAACAATTTTGAACAAGAAAACGGTAAAACCGTGAGGCTCTGTCCTTTGCTATGAAAGACTATAATTGTAGTTGTCCACTTTGCTCATGCCAATCCATGGTTATTCACTATACCAAACCTTTCTTGGATTTTGGGCACCTTCTTCTCAAATGCGGGTCAAGAATTGAAGCTACTCATTTATCACTCGAAATTTTTAAAATGAATAATCAAGAACTGCCGAAATAACTATAGTTAACTAGATTTCTTTCAATACATTTTAGGGAGCAATTAGAGAGAGAGAGAGAGAGAGAGAGAGAGAGAGAGAGAGAGAGTCCACATTAAATAAGGTGGACCAAAAACAACAAGAACAAGTAACGTCCAAGTGTGAACGCAAAGTGGTTAGGAAATTTGCTCTTGAAATGAAGAAGTTGATGCATAGTCTTTGTCCTACAGACAGAGCCAATAAACGCAAACGTCACAGCTATGATGAAATCGAATGAACAAGGGCCGGTTTACATTATGGACCGTGAAGTCGGACCAGGGCGTTGTAAGAGCGTTGATTGGCTGCTGAACTCGTCCCGGGACCACTTCGGTTTACACTAAGAAGGAAATGGCAGAAGGACCGTGGAGGTCGAGGTCCTCGAAATACAATTTTCAAGGCCTAGTGAATGCACTGACACGGTCCAACGGATTTTGCGGTGAGAGAGGCAAAAAGGGTGGTCTGGTAGGAAAAGCCAGGGGCCCGTGGGGTGAGAAATACCGATTATAGCGACAATTCCGTGATCTTGGTCATGTTTGGGGTTGGAAATTGAGAATACTGTGACTTTGGAATGAAGATGGTTCTTCGTAATAAGTTACTGTATAAGTGTCGGATGTGGTTATGGAGAAGAAGTGGAGTCAGTAAACAAGATCGTCACAGCAGTCAGGGCGGCTGCCTGCCTACCTGCCAGTAAAGTGAGGGTGCTTTAGAATAAATTAACACAGTATTTTACAATGCGGAACTAGCTTCGGTTGATTCATGCTGAGCTCCATGTCCAGATGATGTCACTGCCAAAGCTTTTGGGATCACAACGTGCGACAGAGTCAACAGAAGCGCTGTGGAGTTCATTAGTGCCATGGTGGATAGAAACGGTGTGAGGGCCATGGGTTAATATCCAATGTGAATGCACCCAGGTGGCAAATCCATCTTATCCTACGTTATTCAAATTCGGGAGCCATCAAAAGGGGAACTCTCTGTTGTGCTCGTGTTAGTCACAACTACAGTCATATAATAATATCCAGCTGTAGACCTAGTACTAGAACTGCATGGTCAGTGACTACCGATGATGTCTGTACTCTGGAATCCAGAGTCTCGGGAGATTTTTGGGCATAATCGGTTGAGATCCTAGTGTTTGCAAGTCCAACATGTTGACATCCTTTGGGTTTCCTTTACTGAATTGGGGGGATATTCAATAGATTCCTCTAAAATGATCGGTAATTTTCCTGCAGTCTTGAAGATCAACCGCTTATTTCTCAAACTCAACCGGGTCATCTGTAACTAACTGCCAGAGCTATCCTCGATCATAGCTCTGGATACTCTTGAGTTCTCAATTGACATGATATAGATCTAAGAACATGACATCGTTGGAGGGAAGTAGAGAGTGAGTCGATCTCCTTTTGGCACTTCCCTTCAGCCTGAGTAAATATTGATGAAGCAAAGCAAGCCTACCCAAAACCAACACTTAACCTGGAACCAACAGTGTGGAAGTACCATTATCGTTCATTTGAAGGGAATTGTTAAATTGACCACACAATTTGTTCATTAAACAATCATAAAGGTGTGTCACGCGGTCACATTATCTATCAAATTTTGACCTTTCATCGCACACATGAAGGGGAGCAAGGTATTAGCTGTATGTTAGAGTTAATGAACTTGGCCAACTTGGATGGCAAGGCAAAGCCTAGTCGACACCTTACATATTGATTGTGGTGGTTTAAACCGGTGTGTGGTCAATTTAACAATCCCCTACTTGAAACCACCAAATGTATCACTATGGTACGTAATGTTGGTTTAGGGAACACATACCTTAATTTGTGTTACATGAGAGCGCTCCTTTGTAAATGTACATGTGGACACATACAACTACATTGTTTTTGTGATATTTAGTGTCACTTACTATTTGGAGTTATGCAATGGTATAACTTTTTGCCAAGAATGTAATCTTTTACCATGTAAAGTCATTTATATTGTAAATTGTCTGTATAGCCTATTTAATCTTTGTTGGTAACAAATGATATCTATAGCAAGAAGTTAAGCCTTGCGTAGCTCCAAATGGTAAGTGACACTAAATACCATACACCATGTACTGGAGTCTGCATTCAATCTTCAGTCAGTGGAGGTGGGCACCGTTTTTACTGGAATTCAGTCCTAGCGTTTGTATTGGTGCATTAAAATTTATAATCTGAATCCATTTGATTGGCCAGAACTCCAATTGCTTCAGGCAAAGACTCATTGTGGCCAAAAAATCTAAAACAAGCTACATCAAAACACAGCAACAGAATTGCTAAACATCATTTGTGATTTTTTCCAGACGGGATCACAAGTCAGTTAAGCCAATGTGAAACTGTAATGAGCATGAGGAATGCCCAAGGAATGTTTCTGAAACCTAGAACAAACTCCAAGAGAAATCTCAAGACCAGTTGTTGACCCGTGAGCAAAAGAGGCTTAGAAACAAGCTCACTTTACAAAGTACAATCCCCCTCATATAATTAATACTTACAGAAATTCACTTTCATATTTGATCATAATCACAAGTCCTTCCTCACCAGAAATACTAACATCAGCACTAATCTAAAATCATGTATCAAGTTGCACTGCGTTCAGAAGATCTTGAGACAAAGGACAATGATATGCCTCCACAAGTAAAGAGCAGACGCAAATGGTATTATCTATCCACAATCACATGATGCATTATGCCAACAATCATTAAGACCACAAATTTAAGTATACAATGAAAAGAATCTCTGTATCTCCAAACCGCTACAGAAAACAGATCTTCGTTCAGTTGGTGTGATTTCCAGAGGCACTATCAGTCATGTGAGTCCTACCTGTCATTTGAGTCATCAACGTTAACGTTAAGCATTCAGAGATTGCTAGTGATTTGGGTGGTCTTGAAATATGTCTACTAACCATGTGTGACACAATTTGACTGGGAGTTCCTTCACTACCTGGAACTTCAAGCATGTACTTCCATTCTAGATGGCAATCCGAATTTAAGCAGAGTTTGATAATGTCCAACATAGAGACTCATTGTCCTACACACAAGGTCTTTACCTTATAATATGGTCATTGAAAACACAACCACAAAATCCCCTTAGCTTACAGTCATTACAAATGCCTACTTTACTAGGCAGAACAAGCGGAAGTCATGGAAATGATTACCTACTCCACCTATCAGGAACACCAGGACATCAATACCAACCTCAACCACTGTCACGCAAACTGAAGTGATGCTAGACGAAATTTTGGTACATCAAAGCAAGCCACTCCCAGTAGTAGTATATTAGGAACATGCAAGAAAGGAAATTGCCCGTAGCTGACGTGGATCAGAACCTGAATTCAAGAGAGTCTGTTGCCGAAACAGACACCTGCATCACTAAGTTAACTAGACGAAAGACTCAAATTGTAGAGACTGACAAATAGTCCAACTCAAGCATGTCCCAGGCTCAGAAGGAAATTCGAATTGCGCAACCTTCACATGACGAGGCTTGAAACATACGTCTTTTCTGAGACTACGACACTAAGCGTCCCAGACTTGCAACACCAGGCAATCTCTTAAACCTGGCTACTCTCCGATTATGTCAAATGCTCTCTCCCTTCGTGTGCAGTTCCCATAGCGAGGAAGGAAGATCCTCCTAAATGAAATTCCAGACCAATCAATTAAAGGCACACCAGCTAATGGCTCTCAGGTACAAAGATTAAAAGTAACCGAGGAATCAATAATGAAAAATTTAACACACCTTAGGTTCAACAGTCTCACAAGCTGCACAGTTGTTCGAGGTTCACTGCCTACCAAAAGAGCCTTTTTGATATCGATACACTACTTAGCACTCGTCCATCCTCGGGATCAGCATGTGGGAGCGGAATTCGACACGTCGGAAATCCAAAAATATTGAGAGCGCCTACATCTTTCCAGCACAAAATTGTTGAGGCCAACTCCCAGAGAGAGAGCTACCTTAGCAGATTCTAGGTTTCCGATGTCTTCTATATGTGAGCACCATTAGGAAGTCCTTCGGAGTGGGAGGCCCTGCAGGGGCGCTCCCGTTTGCGGAAGGAGCCGACGTCTCCCCTTGTCCTTGTCCTTGTGCTTGGATTTGTGTTTGTACTTGTGTTTGCGGCTGTGATTGCGATTGGTCTGGGACGGATGCACTAAACCAGATGTCGCGAATGCTTTCTAATGGGAGACTGGACACCACGGGCTGGCCTCTGCAGGTGATCTCCACCTCCATTTCACTTTTCACCTTCTGACAAAATTTCTGCGCCAGGTACTTCTTCACTTGGTACACGGGCAGCTTCCCGTCTTTGATTCGGACGAAAGGAGAGGTCAGCGGTGGAAGTGCGTCCTCGTTGGTCTGAACATCCCCTGCTTCCAGATGGAACCATATGCCGTTTGCAGGGGTTCTGGAAGGAGGGTTCAAAACCACGGGCCCGGCGACCGCTCGGCCAGGATTTCGTATTATGGATGGCCGATCTTGAATGCCATTTGCGCTGTGGCGTATCCGCACTTGCAAGGCTTGGCCGTTGGAAGTTCCTGGAGTTTCGTCCTTGGGAGTTGCAGCAACTTTCGCTTCCCCTGCCTCCTTCTGTCCGGGCACAATGTCGCTCGCAGATCGCACCAGCGTATGCCGGACTGCCAGGGAAGGGGAAGCGGGCTCCGATTCTGCACCGGTTCCCTCCCTCGCCGCATCGGCATTGGCAGCTTGCGCCAGGGCATCCAGGGGGGATAAAAATTGCTCTACATTTTTGCCAGCCCTAGCCGAGGAAGAATAAACATTCATTTTCCTGGATCCTCGATTGCTCTTCGGATTCTCCCTCTGTCCTGCCGATGAGCTGGACGGCTTTCCTCCGTTGCTTGCATTGGATTTGCTGCTTTGCACGAGTCGCTGGCCCACCTTCGACACGGTCCAAGGTCTCGCCTGGTACGTCCTGTACTCGCGATCGCCGCCGCTCGGGCTTGCCGCTGGATCCTCCTTCCTACCTCTAGGTTCCGATTGGGGATACACCTTCGCATCCGCTGTCCATTCTGCCACAGACTTTCTGGATCCCTTGACCTGGGCCTCTGCTGCTCCATTTTGGAAACCGTTCCGTGAATCTGCCTTTCGGACGACGGCTGCCACCTGCTCATCCTCATCCTCCTCTTCCTCTTCCTCCTCTTCCGTTGTTCTCGATTCCTCTTCGTCCTCCTCAACCTCCTCCTCGTCGATGCTACTGGGCTCACTGCTCACATGACCTCCCGCCGGTGCCCTAGGTTTGCGATTGGCCAACCCTGGGTACACGGGAGGCGATCCCTTCACCCCGAGCGAGTAGAGAGACTTCTCCTTGCGCCTGGTGGGCACGGAAGAGCCCGGACTCTCAATTGCCACCCCTAGCTTCCTCTTCTTCACATTGCTGGGGAATAGCTTCTCCTTCAAATCATTCAACTGGTGGTCTACCCTCAATTTCTCCAAGGGGACAGTGCCTAGAGCAACCTGGCACATAGGGCAGCAGTCGGCTGAGTCCTCATTGCTGAGCTCCGCAGTAATGCAATCCTTGCAAAATGTGTGCAGGCACTCGGATATGGTGGTTGCTTCCCGAACCAAATAGCTGCAGAGAGGGCACGTGAGACATGCCAACAAGGGTGCTTTCGGCACTCTCACCTCTGCGTAAGCCACGCTCTTCCTCCCGCTGTAGGGCATTGTGCCTTCCAACTGGTTGGAGATTCCAATCCAATAAATATATATATATGTATGTTTACATGCAATATAATAGACGGCCACCGTTCCTTCCCCACGCTCGGGATCTTTATGATTTAGGCTGCATGCACACGAAATCGCATCCGAGGACACGCATTAGTGATGATTGTAGCCATGACATGACATGGCTGCTAGCTTGGAAACAGCGGACGTGCGAGTTGGAGAATCTAACTCCACGCGAATGAAGCTGCTAGACTGCCTTTTAAGCAACATCTAGCGGAGCTTCAATCGATAGAACTCGAACAGCGCCCTTTTGCCCGTTCGATCACTCAGCCACTCCTCCGCCATGGGGGAGTTCATCCCTCACTAATCGACGTAGATAATCCACACGGACAAAAGCTAATAATCATGCCTTCGAGTAGAACCTAATCTTACCGACCATGTACTCCATGACATAGCACATGCGATAAGCAATTTCACGTACAATCCTCTCTCTAGACTCTCCGGTTCAATTTGCACGTGCCACACGTGCAGGTCAGCAATCGCGACGCTAATCTAATGCTCGCCTCAGCTGACAAAATCAAAAGCGACGCAAAACCTTTCAAGATGAAGTTCACCTCAGGCAATTCGACGTGCGATTTCAACCTAGGGCACGATTGCCCGGCACCCCGTCGCACGTAATCTCGACGTCAGATCATCATCTTGAGCTCGCCTCAGCTTCGCACTACCCAATCGCAATGCCCGAGATCCTCACTCCCGCGCGAAACTTGAATCGCCACACCTGGATCATTAACGGGCTGGATTGCAGCCACAGTATGCACCCCATGCCACGTCCATGCCTACGTGGGCTCCCCCACCCTCCATAGCCTCCCTTTTATTTCCCCTGTTTCACGTCTGCCACTGCAAGCTCAACGCTCCTCCCTTCCCCAACTCCTCTCGTTCCATGGCCTCCGCGCGTCACTGTTGCTCCGGATTCCAATAAATTAAAACATTCACGTGGAACCAAGAAAATTTCGCCCCCCGCACGTCGACGCCAGCATGCCCTGCTTTTGGACGTCAAAACCTACACGACTTACTGGCCACCAATCATGCACAACCGCCCCTCACCCGGCCTCCTCCTCGCCAGCCAGAGTGGGTTCGGCATCCGCCAGCATCCGCGCGTGCCCCCGCGCCCGCGTCGTGCCTACCCTCCGGGAATGAGTCGCCCTCGGTGCTCTTCCTTCCATTGCTCGTCTCGTCTCGTCTCGTCTCGTGGCTTCTCTTTGCGTGGTGTGTCTCTCTGTGTCTGTTCCTGCCTGCCTGCCTGCCTTCCTTTCCTTTCCCTTCCCTTTCCTTTGCCTGGGCCTTCCTTCCTCCCGAAGAACGGTGCTCCCTTCCACGGCTGCGTGTCAGGCCCGCCGTACGATCCTCCCTCCGACGCATCCCCGCCGTCGGCTTCGAAAGAAACAGCATTTTCCTATCGCAGCTAGCGTCGCTAACCATCGGACGGCCCAGCCCACGTCATGTGCATCGAACGGCTGTGGGGAGCGCGGCTAGGGTGGCAAGTTGGCATCCCGCTGTGGCATTGGCCGAGGTATCCTACTCCTCGGCAAAAGCACTTGCCCTCAATCAATCTCATCAGCCTTCCCTCAATCCTCCCTGCTGCACCCAATGAAGAACCACACCGGAATATTCATTTATTCATTCATTTATATATTCATTCTATATAATATTGTGTTTAAGCAGGAGCTGCATCTGCATGATTTTAAAAAGGGGAGTGCACCTACTGTGGCCGATGTCAAGGATTTCAGCATACGTGCTAGGAGAGGAGGCCAGGCGAGGCGGCGTTTTAAGAAGAAAAGGAAAATTTACAGGATCACACCAGCAGTTTCATTTTTTATTTTTTATTTTTGAGATAGAAGGCCGACATGGCATCGTCAAAGCACAGGTGGAAGTTGACCACCTGGCAGGTAGAGTCAAGTAGAGAGGAGATTTCACAGCCGGGAATTGAACCACCAACCTCTTCCTTGAGATTTGGGTATCTCTCCACCATCACCCAGTGGTTTAGGGTCATCTCTGACTAACACACCAACAGTTTCAAAATGAGGAGTATGCTAGAATCTTGTAAGTGTCAGCCATAATTTGCCCATAATGTGTTATTTCTTTTTGGTGTGGTCCTACCTCTTTAATATGACACGTTTCGGAAATGAGGAAAATATCGTATTATTGAGGTGTCACATGTTCAATAATATGACAACTTGGACCTCTTTGTCATAATTATGAGGTACTTCATGAAAACACACAATATATACTTTTCCACATATACAAAAAAAAAGAAAAAAAGAAAATCAATCAAATCAAATCAAATGTCTTACATACATGCAAATGTCAATAGTTTTTCAACAATGTGTAGGTGAGGAAGATTGGATCATAGTTGACCTCAAGCTCTGCAAAAGTAGATCGTTGTCTAGAAATCAACCGCAAAAACTTGACATGTCCTCAAATGCTAATAACTTTGCCAACACAACTTGGAATGCGACAAAAATACCACCAAAAGAAGCAAAAGTCCAAGAGCTTTCCAACAACATGCAAATCAAAGAAATATGATAAATATTGAGTTCAAAATGCTCAAGAACATATGGTGTGCCTTGGTATAGGGTTTAGGTGAGAAAACTAATGCGAATGAGAGAAAAACTAATGAGCCTATCGATTAGGTTTTGAGATAGAGAACCTAATCCTCTTGCTTCTCATGTTGTAACATCATTTTACATTAAAATGTCTTTTATCCAGATTTTATATGTGGAAGTAAAAAGTAAGTTTTCTAGACCTCAATTTCATTATAGCTAAAAGAAAAGTTGTTGCTAATGATTTTAAGATCATACAATCCAAATGCAATATTTAGTACATTTCATCATTTGTTTATATTCGATGTAGAATTATTAAACTTCGAGAAATTGTGATACATATATGCAATAAAATAATAGTCCAAATTTTCAAGATAATGTTTAGAATGTATATACACTTTGAGGTAAGAAAAAGAGTCCATAGATTTTCAATTTACAGTCAAAATAAAATTTCCAATCAAAATAATTTGTTTCAATTGCTATTTATAATAATATATCAACAATGGGAAAAATTAGTTCATTCTTAACCTTTCAAATTTATTGTGAACAACCATGTATTCGTATTTGAATGGGATCATCACCATTGACGATGACATCTAATGAGGAACACAATGATACCTATTGTGACCTTCCTAGCACCTTCCTTTGGGATGAATTTGACTTCAAGAGTCACTCACAAGTTGAAAATGGGCCCTCTCATGAAGTGAAGGGTTTAAAGAGATTGGGCTACATTTTAAAGTCCTATGAACTATTTCATACTCAATCATGAACACGACTAAGAAGGCATATGTATGGGATTATAGAATCAACAAACATGCACTTCTGATACTCCCAACTAAATAAAGAATGTCTGATTTTCAATATGATTTTTGTTGATGGAACAAAAAATTTGAAAATGTGAATTTGATCAAAAGAAGAAGATGGAGAGCGAGAGAAACGAACAAATTAACATTCACATACTTTAGACTCTTCATGGATTCCAACATTTGTTGAGGTTTGATAACTAAAATAAAGGTTATATGATCACATTGGCAAATCCAATCGAGGCACATGAGAGTTGGAACTCATTGTTATTTAATGTTCATATGTATATCTTTTGAAGCCTTGAAGTGGAAGTCATATACAACTTATAATATGTTTCCTCAATCGTTTTCATTAGGCTTCCTTCCTACACCCAATTAGCACCCATGAATTTCAATGAAGTCCCATGTGGGTATTTTCAACTCCACATATGATGATTTGGTAGGTTGCCACTAGCAATGTCTAAGTCGGGTAGCAATTGCAAACCACGAAGAATGTCATCATAAGTTTCACATTCGGAGTATAGGTATTATAAGAGGTCAAAGTGAGTATCGTTTTTTTCTTCAACTAATCATATAAGTCTTTCCATTTGCAACGTTCATTGTTGAGCTTAGATGTTTGATACATTGTTGAGCTCAGACTTCCGGTGCATTGTTGAGCATGTGGTTCGATTTAGCGTAACACGTGTCAGCTTGGTGTTGCGTATTATAAACAAGACATGACATTTACTACATAAAATATGCATGTCCAATCAAGAAGAGTGGCCACATAAGGCCTGATCATATGCACAATTGTAAACCTAGTATCTTTTCAAAAAAGATGATCAACTTATCACGACTCCCCATGACAAACATGTAACAGTTGTTATCTTCCCCACACTATTAGCTTCAACTCGAGTAAAGGAAAATCCTAGTGCATTCTTCTTATTTGATATAAGAATTTCTTAAGTTCCTCATTTCTGACGAGCCCACAAAAAAGCTACACTAACCATGTCATGCAATGTGGTGTGTCGTGTATATTATAGTGGACTTCATGACTTGTCACAAAGTGCCAAGTGTCATATGACAACCCTTTGTAGTTGTCACACAACAACTGGAAGGCAATGAATGTGGTAACGCTAAATTAGATGTTTCTAGTGTACTTGCAAGTGAGTGATGTTATGAACTCAAAAGTTAGTGATGAAATACTCAAAAGATGAACATTTCCCACTCCGAGATGTACTAAAAGTCTTCCCTCGTAATTGTGTTATTTCTTCTCTTTGGCATATGTATGTAAACAAAGTGCCATCAAAGTGGGGTGGGCATTGGACAACTTTGATAATAGGAATTTTGTGAGGATGCATGCAAATTACTTTCTTTAGCTGATTGGAACACCCTCAACTATGATACATAGTTGATGAAGTAAGACCAAGGCCACTTGCACATGCAACCCCATCTAGAGAAACGTAATGAATGCATGAGAGCTTATCATGTGGATTATTCATGATGGTAAGACAAAGACAAGCATGTCGGCCATTTGAAAAATGCACATGCAAATTGGCTAGAGTATTTCTTCTCTTTGGTGTGGGCTTTGTTATTTCAAATTTTTGTTGCTAATTTAATTAGCTCTCTTTAATGTGGTTCACATCATGGTAGAATATTACATTATTTTATATATGTAATTTGCATGTGCTCGTTTGCAAGATGGGGGATGATTAGCTTTGTTCTAACTTGTTGATCCACATCAACAACCTCATCACACTAAGGTAAGTGATCCTAATTTAGTTACTTGTCTTAAATGTCACTTGTAGAAGAGTGGTGTGTGGTTAGACGTGGAGCTAAGAACATACATAAAAAGGAAACATGCTTAGAAAATATTGGATTATGTGCACATGTTTTGTTATTAAGTGAAAATTCAGTATATTTGGACAAACCACTTGACCAAAAATAATAAGGGATGTGCACTTGTGGGGACAAAAACATCAAATGACAACAACAGAAGCAACGACATCACAATCATAAACTTCAAATGCTTGTATTCCATACCACTAAATTTTTGTAGTTTTGTGATCTAGTGTACATCATATTGGCGGTTGGGATTGTCCAAAACTCATGCATAAATTTAAATAAATTTAAATTATAGTCTAATCATTATAGATTCAAGAATCAATATAAAATTTGGGGACTTATATGATCGTTTAAAAAGAAAGAAAATATATCATTTTGACAATGATCAACACATTTGAATGAGCTCCAAAATGTACAAGGGAAATGACCATATACACAATGTGGATCTGCTAACTATTGTCTCATACTACCATCCTACTTGGGCGGCTTCAAAGAGAACTTATGATATTTCATAAAATAACATAATTTTATGGAAACTACATTTTAGATAAAGAAGATTGAACAATGCACATATTGAAAAATGTCAATACTCAAGTCTATCATAATCTATTTTGGAAACAAATCAAGTATTTGATTCTTAAATTCATAACCACCCAGGTAGGACAATAAATTTGTGTGATTCATATCCTACAAGAATTGGGTGTACACTACAAAGTGCTAAAAGTCATACAACATAGGGACAACATTCTAAGAGTGTAAGACATGTGCATCAACAAGGGTTGCTTACCCAAAACCTCCTCTCATTGTTGCAGTTGTGGTTTGTGGCCACCTTCAATCTAAGAACTCCAATTTCTTGTGTATACACTCAATGATGTAATTATATTTTAGGAATGGAATTGACTTGGTTTAATCTCTATCTTAATGGTGCAATGAATGGAATGGTGACAAAAAGATTATATACATTCTAATGCATCATCAAAAGCAACCTTGACTCAAAAGCGATATCTACATGTTGACTTAATTTTTTTTGAAACTTAGATATTGATGGCAAAGATTTCCACTATCAGCATATTTTCCTTACCAGTCTGGCTATGGTTACACCTATAGGCTACACTTTGGAAATTCACAACGTGTTCATTTGGTATTCAAATATTGCACATTGGGATGCGTTGAGGTCCCGTTTCAATTCCTAACATGATCATATATTTATATGTTCTTCTTTCAATATTAGGAACTATGTTTAGGTCGTTGCTTAATAGGATGATTGTAGACTTGTTTCTACGTAGTGTTCATTATGTTTAAGGGAAAATGCCTCTTACAATTCATCTCCCATGCTATGATCTTGAAGTTCTTTCCTAGTGGTGGGCATCGGGTTATTGGCATTACGAATGGACACTTTATTCACGCCGGCCCCTACCCCAGGGACCGGAGTTTCTATCTATCTATCTATCTATCTTCTTTCCTAGTGCTTTCATTTTAGGTGAAATTGGTGGGTCCATATCAAAGAGCAAGACATTTGCGAATCCTCACATTGCGAAATCCACTAAGTATTGTATGCTAGTCGTATACATTCTTTATTACCATTGTTAATATATTGATGTGTATTCTTACCATACGTTCAAGTAACCGAGGGCAAGATTTTGCTCAAGATATTTGTTTCTCGAGACTTAGATGAGTTACTTAGCATCCTATTTCACATATCCAGAACTTTAGGCATGTGAGTTTGTACATATAATGTAATATCAACACTTTAGACATTTGTTGAAAATGTTGAAATCTTGGGCACAATGAACATGTGGATTCATAGTGTGTGAATTGATTCAAGACAAGTTTGCTAGTATCTTATATGTACTTATTAGATGGCACATATTGCCTGAGAATTACAATGTTTTGCACATTGTATGGGTCCCGAGGGTAAGTAGGCTTACTTTGGTTACTCATCTTAAATGGACACCTATATGTGAATGATGCATCGTGAGGCGTGGATCTAAGAACATACACCAAAAGACATGCACTTAAAAGTGATTGGGCTACACATTCAAAATTTGTTAACTATTCTAGACTTTATTGTCAACAAAGATGGGAGGGGGTGATTATGTAACTGACTTACGGCATGATGACCACTGTCACCTTGGAGAATTCATATCAGTTCCAATCCATACTCCGAATTTTTATGTGATCGAAACTGACTTCTCCATCCACATTCGCACATCAACCAAAATCAAGAGTTCATAAATTGAAGTAGTGTTTCATAGAAAAAAAATACCACTTACGATCCGTCTACCCTCCAAACTTGTCACTCATTGTCCTCAAAATTAGGCTAAGTTAATAGCTTCTTCTAAAGTGTCTTCAAGTATTCAAGATGAGCTTCCTCAAAAGACTCATTCCGAAACTAAACAATAAATAGAGTACGCTTAAACGTGAACCACGTGTGCCCTAAGTAATATGTACACATATACTAAGAAGCTACAGTAAGTTGACCGCCTTTCCAGTCACCATTGGTAAGAATGGTGGACCCCAGTGGGCCCCATGCTAAGAACAAAGACATCTAGCCCCTGGCCCATCGTTCGGCTTCGATCGCTCCCAACACTTGGCCAAATCGGACGAAGACTTCATCAGATTTCGATCCATATTGTGATTCGGAAGCCGTGGTGGTTGGTTGCATTCAGATATTTTGCTCCTGGCCGCTCGAAGAGTTATTAATCGGCGAACATAGTGGAAGCAAAGGTGGCGGAAGAATCGTTTCGAAGAATCTTGAACAAGCGGAGAGAGGAGGGGAGGTGCCAAATCGCATCAACACAAACAGCGAGAAAGGCTTTCTTGCTTGCGTTTGAGGAGGAAGTGGGAAACGGAAGAGAGAAATGCAGGCCGTTGTGGCGGGCAGGTTCTTCGGCCCGCAGAATGTTACGTGCATGCAGCAGCGCAAGGGTTCGGGGCGGGAGATCGTCAATGGTGTGCATACTTTGAGGTTCAATGGTGGCAACAAGCGCTTCTTCGTATCCGGTGATCTGCGGTTGGCGAGAGCCTCCTCCTCCGAAGACTCTCGTCAGCACAGGATATTGGCATTTTCTGAGGTGGCTCATCGACCTTCGCCCTAAATTATGTGAGTTTGATGTGATGTGTTGGGATGGGATCGGATGTATGCATGTGTAGAAGTTCGTATACCATGGAGTTATCATCCCACCGTCTGCATTTTGTGCATTTTGTGCATTTTGGGGTGAAGAATTCTTCTGATTGCCACAGAAGAAGGGTTGAAGGCGTGAGCTGGAACAAGGTAACTCTCAAATAAAGAGGCAGTGATTACGGGAATCTATCCTCTGTTTTGGAATCAACTCGGGTTATTGAGATTTAAACAACAGCAGCAATGGATGAAGCATAATATGTGCTTCGATAGTAATGCATATTTGGAATCCTGAGTTTAAATTCTAGATGTGCATCGAGTGTATGTGTTCGCCTTAAATTATATGAATTTGAGTGATGTGTTGGGATTGGTTGCATGTATGTGTAGATCGTTTGACGTGCAGCCTTGCCTGCCCTACCTTCGGCATTTTTGCATTTTGTGCAATTGTAGTGAATTTGGAGATATTTTTGGTGTGTAGAATTCTTCTGAGGTCTTCAGCTTCTTGTTTCGTACATAATAAGTGCATCACACAGTACTGCATACTTGGAACCCCGAGTGTACATTTCACTCTGAACAGATGTGTATCGAGCGTATGTGTTGTGCCCTGGTTTGTCAAATCAAATGACTTTGGGTATTGAGATTTGAACATCAGCAACAGACGTAACATCATAACTGCAAAATACTGATGCATATTTGAAAGCGTGACTGTCAATTTAACCTTGAATAGATGTGTATCGAGCAAGTGTGCAGGAAGGTGTAATCCACTTTTTTCCCTCTATTTATTGAGTCAAATGATTCTGGGTATTGAGATTTGAATAACCGCAGCAGATATAATATAAGTGCGGCAAAAAATTATGCAATTTGAAATTGTGAATGTAAAAGTCACCCTGAAGAGATATGTATTGATTGATCGTGAGTGCAGGAAGGCGTAATGTGTGTTCATCCCTCTGTTTTTGAGTCCAACAGTTTTGAGTATAGAATTGAACAACAGCAACAAACTAAACAATATAAGTGCATTGAACGTGATGCATTTTTGAAAGCCTGAGTGTAAATTTACCCTGAACTTATGTGTATTGAGTGTGCGCACTTGCAGGAAGGCGGAAGGCCTCTGTGTTTTTATATTGAAGGATTTTAATTGCTGAGACTTGATCAACAGCAATGGATGTAACATAAGTGCATCAAACACAATGTATATTTGGAAGAAAGCCTGAGTGCAAACTTCACTCTGAACAGTTATGTATCAATTGAGTGTGTGTGCAGGAAGGCTTAACCGTGGAGGAGGATCTTGTGACAGCAGAAGGAAGCGTGCCAGAAGAGCAGACAGAAACTATTCCCCAAGGTATGCAATGTAACTTCTGTGACCCTATTGCTTTTGTTGACGATGCAGATCGTTATGGGTATATTATCTATGGAAAACTCGAAATGGAAAATGGGAATTGGAAAAATCTAGGAGGCTTGTGCTGGTTGAGTTCTTACATATGAAGGGTCGGCCAAAATGAGATAAAGCAGGAAATGTGGGCAATTTCTTGTCTGTTCCAAATTGTCATATTTTGAAAGCACATGCATGGACCAACAGCATTCTCCCATTCACTCTCTTCTCACATTTCTGGAAGAGGCTGATCAATGCACAGGTTTGACAGTAGTTTTTACTGTCAAATCTGTGACATGAACCAGGAAATATGGCAATTTCCTGTATATTGCAAATTGTCATAGTGTAAAAGCATATGCCTGGACCTACAACATGCTCCGGTATACTCTCCTCACATTTCTGGAAGAGGTTGATTAATGCGCAGGTTTGGCAGTAGGTTTTGAAGTAAGAAATGTGGCCAATTTTCTGTATCTTGTATCTGTCATAATGTATAAGAAATTCATGGATGGACAACATTCTCCCATTTACTCTTTCTTATATTTCTGGAAGAGGCTGATCAATATAAAAGTTTGACAGTAGGTTTCAGTGCCATATCTGTGAATTGATGCAGGAAATGTTGTCAACTTCCTCTATGTCGTACTTTGTCTTAATGTCAGAGTAGTGTACATGTGTGGAAGAGGCCGAGTAAGGCAAGGTTTGAGGGTAGATTTTACTGCCAAATCTGCGAATAGAAGCAGGAAAAGTAGGCAATTTCCTGTATATTGTGAATTGTCAGAATGCCCCTGTTCTAAACTTTTACGGTCATGATGTTGTGTGTGAGATGACCAAAGTTCATGTGTGTCCTCCCCAACTTTTTGAGGTTCACCCATGTATATCTATTTTTTACCTGTTGTGGGTAGCCTCAGGTCCTACAGTGAAGGTGAAGTTTGAGCTGCACAAGGAGTGCCACTATGGGCAACAGTTCAATGTCGTTGGTGCTGACCCTCAACTTGGTGACTGGGAGCCAAGTGCAGCCCTGCCTTTGAATTGGACTGAAGGTCATGTGTGGACCACTGAAGTGGTGAGTTGTGACCGTCACAGTGTTGAGATTTATGCGCTAGACACAGAAAATTAAAACACCAAAACTAAATTAAATAACAAAGCATTTACTTCACAGTCCTTTGGGAGACCAAAGTCCCCCTTTATACCAGAGCTCAAGTTGAGAGCTTAAATGTGCACTTTTGGTGAGTTTGATACCTGGAGTTGACATGCTCATCCAAGGCTCAATCTATTAGGAGCTTGACCAATCCTCAAGCCCTCGATAGTTTGAGCAAGTGTGAAGTGGCCATGCTAAAGTTGAGATGTGAAGGGGTTTTTGATACTAAACAAGGGAGCATTCATGACAAGCAAAAGAATGCTTGAAAGCCAGTCGGCTTGGGGCCCACAAATTGAGAGCTTGAGCTCTTGACATGCCGAAGCTTAGGAGTTTGACCAAGAGCTTGTCATAAGTGTTTCACATGGGATCTATTAAGGTGCCAATCAAATGTTGTAAGCCCAGTAAAAAGTTCAAGCTCTTAAGTTGAAGGCTCAAGTGTAAAGTGGACTTGAGTGAACAAGCATGCGTAAAAGGCTCCTTCCCATCAATGAGAAGGCTCCCTTCTTTGAGCTCTCAATCTTCAAGCTCTCAAACTCTCTAGTGCGAAGGGGGCCTTCGATATCAGGGCATCTGTGGTGCTTTGCTATTATAATGAATGGCAGTTTGTGAATTACATGCAGAGAATTTTGGCTTGGTTGAGTGCTACAAATCTAAGGCATCCTCAAGTGTTGTTGCTAGGCAGTGGTCTGTTTCAGATGTCTACATGTGATCTGTATGAATTAGACACTCAGAAGTTCGGTTTTGATACTATGTGATGGCATGCATGTCACTTTCTAACTTTGCCAAGAACCTTGAACAGATAGTGATCAGAGAACATACATATGCAACAGTTGTTATTTTGTATGTTGATATCAAGGTATTTCTGATACTTCTACATAAATGTAGTATTACCTGTAGATAGAAACAATCGTAAATAAGTGATGGTATGGATAACGTTGAACAACAATGCTGTCCATGAACACAGTTGCATGTGTACATTCAGGTGTAAGGCATATTATGTCTAAAAAAGCTATTGGCTTCGATTATTCACAGAAGATGTAATTCAGTAGAGGTCAAAAGCAGATAGGGTCTGCTGAAAACCACATTCACTTCCTTGATCTTTAACATACAAATAGATCAGCGACAATGTAAGCTGTTTCCACTTTATCCCCAACGAGTGTGTGACAATGCTTTCAGTTGTCTTTGATTTGGTGGATTTGCCAGGCTCTTGACAGTAGAGTTATACTTCAATGGGAATTTTTTTTGGGAGTTGGTCCCCATGATTTTGCACTGGCTGTTTTGCATACAAAATCAACAATATTTCCACTTGTGGTGTATGCTTGGAGGTAGTGTTTGAATTTGAATGAAGAGCAACCTATTTAGGTTCATTGAGGGCCAAACTCCTTATAGCACCTCTTGGCATGCCAACATGAGTTTGACCCTCAATGGACCAATCAAGAATGTTCTTCTTTCAACCCTCCACACTACCTCCAAGCATGAGCCCAAAACATCCTGAACATGGAAGGTGTTGTATGCAAAACAACTGACTCCCGACCAGAATTCATGTTGGTGGTTTTGGTTTCTGTGTTGAACTTGAGAATAACATGGCCTCTGTGTTTGTGTGCAGGATCTTCCTGAAGGCAAGAAGATTGAATTTAAATATATATTAATCAGCGACAGTGACGTTGCAGCTGAATGGCAACCAGGACCCAATTATGTTTTAGAGACAGTGCCTGGACACCATTCTCTGCTAGTGTCTGAACCATGGGAGAAGCCGCTACAATCGGAGACAACAACAAATGACTCTCTGATAGAGCCTGCTGATGAAGATGAAGTTGAAGTTTCTGAAGATGAGAAGAAATCTGTTGCCAATGATGAAGAAGAGGAAGTAAGTTCTCCACTTGATGCCGTGGCTGATGCTGCAGCCTCTGCCACTGTGGGTGCACTCAATGCAAGTGTTAAAGCCGCAACAGCTCTTGAGGAAGGGATAGCTGCTACACCTCTGAGAGATATTCTTAGCAAAGAAAGTAATGAGAATGAAAACGTAGTTTCCAGGGACGAAGAGGGAATTCCAACTGCAACTGCTGTTGAAATTCCTGTCATTGACGCAGCCCTTGCTTCGACTGCTGAGGAGGTGAGAGGAGAGAGCAAAGAGACGGAAGAGACAACCTCCAATGATGCGTCAACTGCTGTTGAGATTCCTGCCATTGATGCAGCCCTTTCTGCAACTGCTGAGGAGGTGAGAGGAGAGATCCAAGAGACGGAGGAGACAACCTCCTATGATGAGTTAACTGCTGTTGGAATTCCTGTCATTGACACAGCCCTTCCTGCGACTGCTGAGGAGGTGAGAGGAGAGAGCAAAGAGACGGAAGAGACAACCTCCAAGGATGCGGCAACTGCTGTTGAAATTCCTGTCATTGACGCAGCCCTTGCTCCAACTGCTGAGGAGATGAGAGGAGTGAGCACAGAGATGGAGGAGACGACCTCCAATGATGCGCCAACTGCTGTTGAAATTCCTGTCAATCACGCAGCCCTTGCTGCGACTGCTGAGGAGGTGAGAGAAGAGAGCAAAGAGACGGAAGAGACGACCTCCAATGATGCATAGAGGTGATCCATGCTTGATAAGGTGGAAGAGTTTTTCTGAACGTTGGGTTTATACATCAGAGGACATTCTTGTGGTTCTGATTGTAATAAACAGCATCGAGCAGTTTTGATCTAAGAATCTCATTTAGATGTCATACCCCACTAAATGTGTCCTTTGAATTTATCAAGGACCCTCATAGGCTTTCTCCAGGTTACAGCTATCAATCAAAACTGAGCCATTCGCAAACCACATAGATCACAGAGTTTGCAATTATGCAATTTTAATGAACACTTCCGAGTGTTCATTGACTGAGTTTTATTACACCTGTTCAATGTATAATTTTGAATCGGAAGGTATTCCCTTAGATTGCAGAAAGTGGCATGAACTACTTGTATATATTCCTCGTTTTTGAAAATTATCTTTAATTCCATAGTTAAGTGTTTCTGCTGTTCGTATGAAGACTTTTCCCCATTCTTATTGCATCCAAGTGATGTATTTCTTTCTTCCATCAGAGTTGCTTCAAGTAGTACTTTTGATAATCTCTTCATGTAGTGGTGACATTTTGGGCAACTGCATGAATATGGTCCATATACTGATTAATTCCACCTGCAGGATCTGAAACTGGGTTGAAATGTGTGGATTGGCTTATCATTGCATGATATTGTTGTCAGCAGGTAAGTGACAAAGGCGTACCATCTGCTTCATCAACTGGGGAAGAACAGAATCAATTATCGCCTGTGAATCCCTTCCAAAAAGATATAGAGTGGTTGACGAAGATTCTCTTTGGTAGCAATTGATAAGGTGGGACCCATATTTCTCTATAGAAGCTTTGATGTTCTTTGATGTTGTAAGCAAGCAAGAAACGAAATCTTAAAGGTCCTTGTAAATCATGTGATGTAAGAGATCGAGTTTTTTTTGCCGCGTGGCTAAAATGAGGCCTTTGCTCCCCTTGTACATCTTTGCCTTTCAGGGTAGTCTCATAAGGAAGATGGTGAGGATTCTTGCTTGTGCCATAAAACAACTAAAAGGCCATAGTGGTGATGTATTAGCTAACTTACCCAATTAGCACTGGATTGAGATGAAAGAGCTTGTATGTAGATGGTGAATGAAAGTAGCATAACTATAGGTAAGGGAAATGTCATTCAGCTGTTGTATTTATACTCTGTCTATCCAGCAATTGATGAAGAAATTAACTACAGTGCTTATAGGCTATGAATCCTGTCATTTCCCAGTATTTAGGCATTTCAAGAGGACTTCATAGCAGCATAGTATGCAGGTCATTATGTTCAAGATGCATGTACCTCATGGAATTTCACTTACTACCTAGGGTTGTGTCAAAAACTCCACCCAAATCCATCTGCTGGTGGATAAGGCATAACGCAAATGAACAAAAACATAACTATGAGGATGACAATGATTAGGCTTATGTTATCCACAATCCCCAAGGTATTTCGGACTGTTAACCACCCCTAACTTCTTGGAGGCAACTGTTGGTTTATTTGGAGATTGGTCTTGAAGATGTTGGGTAGCCTAAAGATAGGGTTCTTGGGCTTTGCTACTCATTTGTTGATAGAATTTTGTGTTCTGGTGGAGATCTTGTAGTAGGTAACTTGTATTCTGTGGCAACCTGGTCTTACAAAATTTGGCCAAGTCACACAGGAAGGCTATTTCCAAGAGGAAGTGCAAACTTAGTCAATCTTGGCCAAGTCATGAGAGCCCATTGATTTAATCCAGTATCTTTGATATTAGTGATCAGAGTATATGGGTCAGTGCGTACCTTGTCTTAGCTTTGCACGAAATGGCACAAATGTTCTTCAAAGTAGGTGGCTATCCATCCATCCAAAAATGCTGCCATTTAAAATCATTTAACCACTCTGGTCACATGTCCATTTCTAAGTGAATCATATTAATCTCCCTAGAATTAATTTGGTGGGTTTGCTTACAATCTGCATGAAAGCATTGACATAGTGTGTGTTGTGTCCCACACTTTATCTAAGATCTGCTGCAGGCTTTTTGAATTGTACTGACTACATATATTACTGCATTGTATTCCTCAGAAGATAGTTGGGAGAGTTGATTTAAAGTCAACATGTAAAAGATAGTTGTGAAGGTGAATTGTAGAGTGCATTAGAACACAGAATACAACCATCAATCCTGACCCTCTAATCAAATCAGTTTACAACATTCTCCTCTGCATAACGATGTACTTGAAACATCACAAGTCACTTTGAAATTGGATCAAACAGCAAAGGCATATGTTTCAGTGTGCTGTTCAATGGAAATAATCATCAAATTACTTGTCACTCACATTAATCTAGCAGACGGACCTAAGTGAGGTGAATCACTCCAAGGTCTAGTACATATATGCGGGATTCGATATATGGATGAACCACCTTGATGTGTGTCGTAAAACTAGGATAAGCCAATTATTCCTTGGACATGGTAGTAATGTATAATTTCCTAGTTGATGTGTTCCACGTGTAGTCTTCACTAAGCTGAAATGTGTCGTTGTGTAGCCTCGAACTTGAGCAATGTAGAGCTTGCTGGGTCAAATGTACACAAATGAGAATCTTGCATTGCTTTGCTTAGCTTAGAAGCTAATTTAGCTTTCCTTTTCCTCGAAGAAAGGAATAACAACTTGTGACTGGACGTTTAAGGATTATAACCCTAATGTTCCAAATGAACTGAGTTTCCTGGATTTCGTTGCAACACCTGAGGTGATACATCCATTCAAATTTCTTCTGACCATCCTTTCCTTTCGGAGGAGAAAATAGAAGTTACTCCTAATCATGGTCACATCATGGTTTGAGGAATGTAGAAAACTGAAACTCTCTGGGGATGTGAATTTTATGATATCGCATCATAGATTCTGACAGTATGCTTGGAATGCCAACACAGGTTGCAAAAAGATGTGGAAAGTGGAAGTGAAATTGTAGGTTAAGAGGAAATGAATGACGTGTGATAATAGATGATACGAACGCATCAAAATCGTGGGTCGATTAGAAAGATGCTGGATTGAACCATAAGTGATTGAAATGAGGTGACAATGTACAAAGTTCAAGGGAAGAATAAGGCCGACTTTGTTGACGATATGACCTCAAGTTAGGGTTTGTTTGCCTGAACATGCAATTCTAACCTACTGTGACAATGTCATATACGCTGTCTGTGAATGTAACAAGAATAATATTAATAAAATGCATTGATTTCTGAGTCAGAATCTAAGAGACAGTCTGCTTTATGAAGCTTGCTGTGTTTTGTCAAAAGCTTTGTACACCCTTTGCAGAAGCCTGCACTTGCGACGCAAACTTGAAAAAAATCCTGTTTACGAAGACATCCTAGGTAGTTGGAAATTGGACTCTTCTGCAAGGTTGAGCGCAGCAGAGTGTACAGGGATGCAAAGGTACCTCCAAAATAGTCTCTCATAGCTGTACTCATGCTTGCGCTTCTCTTTCAGCGACTGCGCGATAAAGTTTTCTATATACATTCAGACTTTTCAATACATGTTTCAAACAAAGTAATCTAAGATGGTGTTTACCTCCAAGTTTTGGTACATGCTGCCTTTGAATAAAAAACACAAACTCATGCAACTTTCACCAACATTCAAACTTGACAATCAACATCCAAGGGAGTCTATGATATACTAATCCCTGAAGGACATTTTTTGTGCAGTTCCCATGTAGCATGTGGCTTGCTTTATGGGTCGTCCCTGGGAGTCCTTCAAGTGTTAATTAAGTTGTAATTTTATCCTCTGACTATATTTGAACATACACATTGTGATTGCTCATTCGATGGGGGTAATGATGTTTGTAAATCATGTGTTTGGGATTAGGGCACATCACTAAATTCTGCCTCCCAAGTACATGTGAGCATATATAGATATATATATATATATATATAGATATATATATCCTTACACAAGGGTCCACAAGTTTCCTTCATTGAGCTACTACAAATATGAAGGCCACCACTCACTTAGTGCATAATACAATGCAATAAAAAACCATTCTTGGGGTTGTTGGTCCTTTAGGGGCTAATGTATACAACCCTGTTGTGGGCACTCTTAACTCCACAAATGTTTTTTGGCCTTTGGATCAACTTGCTAATTAGTTAGCAATTTTGAAACATGAAGCCTCAACATGTTAGGTTTTAGATGTAGAGTTTCACAAGATGTAGAAGTTGTAAAAGGTCAAAATGAACAATTTGTTCTCCTTGAGTGATCACAGTGGCTCTCCCAATTGTGTCCATTATTGAACCTAGAGTGGTGTCTATATTTTGAGCACATGACCCAACCTCATTATACCATGTGTCTTTTTGACGTCTGTTCTTTACTACAAGCCTTGCCACATACCACTCAATAAAAGATGCCCAATTTAGAAGAGTGATCACATAAGGCCCACATATCTTTATAGGGTGGATTTACATTAGGGTTGGGTCCAAGAAACGTGGGGTCCAAAACACCCCTTAATGAACCTTGCTTTCGTACTCAAAGGTTGGACTCAAACTTGAAACTTGGTCTCCCAAATTAGGAGTCTCTTCTTGGGTAGGGACTGTTGAGATCCGGCGGGAAAGTGATGCCATATTCAACAATCATTGCTTCTTCTTTTATAAAAATGTCAAGAATGCCAATATGGCGACAATGATTGGAGTGGTGAGGCCAACTATGAATTTACATGTTTTCATCCAAATATGGACATATTCTTCCAAAAATTAACAAGTTCATCCGAATTACATTTCCAAGGATTGTATCCATGGAAAAATTGTATATTTGTATTCTATTTTTAGTATATACAATGTCGCCTTGTTTTTCCTTTAAAAAGAATGATTGTTAACAACTTGCTTCATTTTTTCATGCGTTTGACCTGGACCCTAGTATGAACTCTCAATTGGGGTCCAAAATTTAACCCTCAACCAATAGGAATGCTCAATTTTGGAGTTCCTTTGGTCCAAGACACTAATAACACGATATTCAATATTTTGAGAGAGTGGGATCCTCTCAAAATAATATTGGCCATTTGGACACCTAAAAGTCATGTTAGGTTCATAAATATTAGATTATACCTCAGACGTGTAGTTTCCATTAAAATGAGAGTATGTTAAGCTGGGAAATCAACTCATTTAGGTTGAGTCGACCTAAACGAGGACAATATTTTGTCAATTTAGGTTGAGTCGACCTAAATGAGGACAATATTTTGTCAATTTAGGTTGAGTCGACCTAAATGAGGACATTATATTGTCAATTTAGGTTGAGTCGACCTAAATGAGGACAATATTTTGTTAATTTAGGTTGAGTCGACCTAAATGAGGACAATTATGTTAGTCAATTTAGGTTGAGTCGACCTAAATGAGGACAATATGTTGTCAATTTAGGTTGAGTCGACCTAAATGAGTCGATTTCCCAGCTTAAATACTCTCATTTTAATGGAAACTACGGCAGAAAATCAAATGTTATTTTTTTACTTGTACTCTACAACTTTCCAGTGGTTTTCATTTCATTCTTGGATTGATAGTTTGCTTTATGTACTCTCAATTCACTGGAAAACTCTCATTTTAATGAATATTGTGTTTAATGTAAACCCACCCTTACAATGTGGTTGGCGCAAGACAAATAAAGGAGTTTTCTACGATTTTGATTTCTCTTTAAACAACATATTAGTTAGAGTTGTAGGTTGGTCACACAAATGCATAAAGTACTTACAAATATAAAGTACTTCACATTTGTGACATGCAAGAGTGATGATGGTAGGTGCTATGACCATTGTGTCACAACCACCCTTACCTTTAAGGTACCATAGATACAATGAGCCTTGAAGATTGTCACGTGCGAAGTCATTGCTAAGTTCCAAAAATACGAAAACTTGCAAAATCTTAGAGTCATGAGGATGAAGTGATGGAAACTTGAATCTTTATTGTAAGAAGAGGCAACAAAATAAAATGCCATGTTGTGTTCTCTTTGTTTGTTCTATGGAGCATTGCGTGTTTTCGATGTACTATTGAGCTTGTGATGAAATTCCACGAGAACAATGAATATAATTGTCTAGAAAAGTGAGGTTATGGAATTTAAGTTTGAAGATTGTGTTCATATTCTATAATTTTGACAAGCCTTGCTATGGAAACTTGACATTTGTTGGATCAAATCCCAAACTTTTGATAAAAGTACATCATTGTGGACCTCAAAAGTAAAATCCCAACTATAGATGTGATATAGATTGTATAGTAATAATCCAAAAAAAATCTATGCATAAGTTCAAATATAGAGAGTGAGACATGCCCCCCCGATAATTAACACCCTAAATGCTCTAACATAATGGGTGTAAGTTTTTTTTTTTAAAAACCCAGGTCACATATCTTGTTCGATTTGCACCAAAATTGCACCTAACACATTAATCAATAGAATTGTAGATAAAATTCAATTAACAAAACCCACAAAAAAAACATGCATTTTGACACACTTGGACTTTGTGGGCATTTAGGGATTAAGGCCTAGATAAGGTATATGGGCCTTATTTGGTCACTCTTCCTAGTTGGACATCTATAGATTGAGTGGTTTATGACAAGGTTCATAGCTAGAAATACTCATCACAAAAAGACACATGTCATAATTAGATTGAACTATGTGCTCAAAATAGAAGTACCGTTTTAAAGTCAATTTGTAACATAATTGGCGGGGCCTATGTAATCACCGAAAAAGAAAGAGAATCTTTACTTTGACCTTCTAGTATAATCCCTTTACCTCAATTTTGGTTTTGGGACTCAAAACATGTGTGATTCACAATTGCTAACCAACTAAGACAAGTTAGAATCCAATGCAATAATCATACCTAATTATAAAATGGTTGCCTGACATCATCTACTTTTGAAATCTTTCATGAATTACCAAAAAATACATGTGTTATGATGAGATTGTACTATGTGCTCAAATTATAAACATTGTTTTGATTCAATTGGCAACACAACTAGAAGCATGCATGTAATTACTCAAAGAAAATAGAAGAGTAGGAAAACTCCTCACTTTGACATTCTATAATCCATTTATCTCAACCTTGATTTTGAGACCCAAAATTGTATAATAATATGCGTGATTTGTGATTGCCAACCAATTGAGACAATTGCAATTTATATTCAACAATCATAATTGTTAAAAAAGAAAAAGCTCAACTGTGACATATGGTTTTGGATTGTTCCACGAATCACTAAGAAGACACATGTCATAATGAGATTGAACGATGTGCTCAAAATATAAACACCGTTCTAAGTTCAACTAGCAAAAATAGTGAGCATCTATGTAGTCATTGTAAACCAATAAATTTTTTTACCACTTTGACCATCTATAACCCCTTTATTTTCAACCCCCCATTTCAAGACCCCGATTCGCAATCGCTAACCAAATGAGATAATTTCAAAGTCAATCCAACGGTCATACCTACTTATAAAAGGAGTGCTTGGCGGTGGTATCTAATTTGGAAGTCTTCCATGAGTCACCAAAAACACACATACTACAATAAAATCAAACGACGCGCTTAGAATATAATTAAACACACCCTTCTAAGTTCACTTACCGACACAAAATGGGAGGGTACATGTAATCACTTTGTGAAAACAAATTCATCCTTCCTTCAACCTTCTATAACCCCTATCTCCCAACCCCATTTTCGAGACTCCAAAAGATAGTACACGTGATTCACGGTCACGAATCATCCAAATAAAACAACACGAGATCCAATCCAACGGTCATACTTAACTTATAGAATGGGTGGGTACTTGGCAACATGCATCTAGTTTTGAAGTCTTTCATAAAACAACCAAAACGACATGTGTCACGATAAGACGAACAATGCTCTAAACCCAATTGACGACACGTTTGGGAGGATTTATACAACCACCTCCCACCAACAAATAAACAAACAAACAAACAAACAAACAAATGGAATCCTCACTTTGACCTCCTATTATCCATTTATTGTCAAAGCGGATTTTGATGCTCAAAATGCTACATTATATGCGTGATTCCTCCACAATTGCTCACTCAATGAGACAATCCCCAAATTCCATCTCATGGTGGCACTGTAGGTGGCATCATCTAGTTTCGAAGACTTTCATGAGTTTTTGAAGAACGAGGACTTTGACTCCCTTTACGTTTCAAAGGTCAATGGCCGGACCTTGTGTTTTAGGTTTACATGTGACCGTGGTAGGCTTATATGTCCAAGGAAAGACTAAAGAATGGACGAATGAATGTGTTCGGGAACGATGCTTTCCTCGTGAGCTTCCTTGTGAAGGATGGAGACTCGGATCTAACATTAGTAAGGGAGTGGGTAAGCTAACTTATTCAATAAGATTCCCGGCTTGAGCCTTCCGAAGACGGTGGCCTATTATAAGTGGACTTATAATAACACCCACTTACGGTATGTGGGTGTTATTAGGTTCGCTTTCTCATGGTCTCCAACTTCTACCGAGTAGATTTACACACAACAAAGCTCGTGTTGCATCGGCAAATCTACAACGAAACATCTGCAAAAACCGGATTGAAAATCGGGCTTCTTTTGATTTAGTTATGGTTGTCAGAAGTGCGTGTTTGTTGATTTCTTAGCTGGATACATGGGTCCTCCCGATTGTGTTCATTATTGAGTGTAGAGTAGTTTTTGATATTTGAAGACGTAGTTCAATCTCTTTTGAACATGCGTTGTTATGGTGCTTGCTCTTTGATCCTCACTGAATCGCTTACTAATCAAATCTAGGAGTCTGATCATGAGAATGAGCCACTTAAGACCCATCTACCTTAAGGGTTGTGGGTGTTATATGGTTTGTCATTTATGCTCTCGAACTTCTAACGATTAGGTTTACACAATGAAACTTTTGGCACTTATGACATATTAGAAAAATGGACTTGTGTATTTATACTGAGTTTTTTCAGTTTAATATGATAAATGTCTCCACTATATAAACAAACTATAATTCATGAATCAAATAAGTCTTTATTACGCAATGAGAACTTAGTCATTGAACATTTATTCATCCATAGCATGTAGCTCGTGATTCTATCAGGTAAACAAAGACAAGAGCACATTGATTTAGCCACAATCTAAAGAGAAAAAACTTAAGGAAGCCCATGAGCGCTCCAAGAGCCTTTAGCTTGTAAAACCTAGAACCCAAACACAAACCCTAACAAGAACATACATGGTTTATCAAATAGGGATGGAAACATGAAATGGATAAAATTAACAAATCTTTTGTCAACCTTAGGGTCCCCTTTGGTACATCTACCTTTACTTCAAAAAAAAATCAATAGCCTTTCTAGATGTACACACTAGGAATAAATAAATAAATAAATAAATAAATCTCTCCTTTATGTATACCATGTATGCCATACCTCAAATAATACCCCTTCTTACACTCACATTAGTGCATACATGCTACGAAGAGTCCACCCAAGGCACTAAACCACATACCAATTGAATATATGTTCCCTAAAAAGAAAAGTAGCCAAATAAGGGTTGTCTACCTTATATATGGCAAGGTTTGTAGTAAAGGATGCACACTGAAAAGACATGTGTTACCTTGAGAATGGACTACATGCTCGGCTTTTAGACACCATTCTAGATTCAATGAACTAAATACGTGATTTAGTGTGGCATTAAATCTGGAGTGCCAGGTTAATTAGGGTGGTCTTGTTGCTTGTCATGGAACACCAAGTGTCATGTTTCACTCTCTCTAGTTGTCGCACAATGATTGCAAGGCAACCAATGCATGTTGATGATAAATAATGTGGGCCATACTAAGCTAGGTGCTTAGGTTGGTTTATATTGGTAGTGGAGTCTTTAGTGGAAACCTAAATGACATGCATGGGTAACTATTAGATAAAGAAACCCCATGTATAAGATTTTTTTAGAGATCAACAAATGTATATGTACTAATGGGAGGTTAGGAAATGGATTCATGTACTTATATTGAGATTTCAACTTTAGTATGATAAATGTCTCCACTCTATACACAAAAGTATATATCATGAAATAAATAGGCCTTTATTACATATACAAGCAACTTTCACTTTCCAATGAGAAAGTTATTGAAGATTTTTCCATCCCAAGGCGTAACTTACAGTTATATGACCCTAAAACACATGTTATTGGAGTTAGGGAAATAATAGCATTTAAATCCTTCATCATATGATCAATTAAATCATACGTCCAATTTGACCCAATATGGAAATACCCAGAACCAAAATGCAAACCCTGACTATAATAGATAGGGTAGTCATTGGGGACGATTATTGTATGACAACAATGGATGGACTCATACATAAATTGGATGAAACTAGCACATCTATCATCAATTTTTCTCAAAATCTTTAGGTCCCCATTTGCACATCAACCTTTTCTTCAAAATAAAATAAAATAAAAATAAAAATAAAAATTTAATTGCAAAGAATTCTAAAACAAAAACCTCGCACTTATGTATACAATGCAAGCTAATGCATCAAATAATACCCCTTTCTAAACTCACGTTATTTCATACATGGTATGAAGAGTTCGCTCCCTGGGAGTTTATACAATTGGGGAGAGTCCATGTAGTTCCTTGAAGGATGAGTATCTTCAATTTTGATCTCTTTACAAACTTTTGCATTTCAACTCCATTTCTAAAACTTCAAATGACAACATGCATGATTTGCAATTGCTAACCAGACGAGACAAATCCATAAACTGATCCAATGGCCCAAATTGTTTGTGGAGTTGGACTTGCCACAATGGAGCCACATGATACCTTGCACCAAGCACAAACACCAAGGGTTACTTTAAGTCATAGTAACTTTACTTTAGAAGAAGGTAGTAACTCTAAGGTGGTTAGACCTAATATGGATAGTGCGATATAATGGTATCTATTGTATAGGTACAAATTCAAAGTAGGAATTCAAAAATTTGAAAACAATCCGTTACATGTCAATTATGAGGTTTTGATTCCAAAAATTTGTAAGAAATACTTATGAATTCCAATTATAGCAAGATCAACTTTCTTGTTCTCTTTTGAATATGTTAACGTTTACTATGTATTTTCATACCCTTGTTTATCCCTGGGACTCTTCATACCATGTATGAATTAACGTGAGTGTAAGAAGGGGTAGTATTTGAGGCATCAACATACATAAGAGAGCAATATTATTTTTCTCTAGTGTGTACATTTAAAAAGGTTGTTAAGAATGTTTAAGTAAAGGTAGATGTACAAAATTGGCCCCTAGGGTTTCGAGAAAAAATTGACAGTAGATGTGTTTGTTTCATTCAATTCAAGTTTCCATTCATTGTTGTCATGTGGTAATAGTCCTCAATGACTACCTCGTTCATTCTTGTTGGGGCTTGCATGTGAGTTCTTAGTTTTGAAAACTAGAGGCTCTTGGGGTACTCATGGACTCCCTTGAGTTTGTCTCTTTGGATTGTGGCTGAGTTATTATGCTTTTGTCTTTGTTTCTTCATGCCATTGTGAAGTTACATGCTATGGATGAAAATTTTCATTGGAAAGCAAAGTAGATTTTATATGTAATAAATGCTTATTTAATTTGAGATTTATAATTTGTATATATAGTGGAGGCATTTATTACATTACAATAAAAAGCTTAGTATAAATACAGGGGTCCATTTTCTAACCTGCCATTAGTACATATATATTTGTTTGTTTTTCTACAAGCTTCTCATATATAGGGAACTTAAGTCCATAGTGACCCACACACGTCATTTATGTTTCCAATGAAGAGTCCACCCCCTGGGTACTAATCTCAAAATGCCTAAAGTGTCCGCAACATGTGCACTCACCTTATATGGTCCACACTTTCACAAGCTATATATGAGCACTTTAAACTGAGGGTCCAAATTTTTAAGTAATACATTACAATGCATGGGCAATGCACAAGACTCTACATAGAAGAAATAGAGGCTGAAATTGTGATCAAAGACTTGTAGAAATTGATAAGGAATAGGGTGCTTAAGCTATTGCACATACATATGGCTATGTGGTTCATATATATATATATATATATAACATCATATTAGCCTTTGGGCTAAACTTAGATATAAAGGGAATTTTTATTTTTATCCTCAATATTGAGTATTTGATGAATATTTAAAGTCATGACCACTAGCTTCCTTAAACTAATCCCTACGCCCCATGTATATGATGAGGATCCCCCACCTTCATTGCTTAGATTCAACACAAGCATGCCTAGAACCAACACAACACAGTTGGTTACTAGACCTAAGCTAGCTCAAGGCCCAACATGGCCACCTCCATGATCCCACATAGCCATATGTAGAATTGTCTCCTTGCATCCTAGGTATCAACCCCCTTGCTGCCCAGATCCGAACCTCATGTGCCCATAACCAACCCCTGGGCTTTGTGGGCTTGGACCTCCCCCCCCCCCCCAACATCTCTTGGTGAATAGAATGGCTAGAATAGGCATTGGTGCCACTAATGACACCTAAACTTGTCATTCCATGGGCCTGGGCATTTTTTTCCATGGGGAACAGTTGAAGGTAGTAGAGTGTTGGTGACTGGGAGGCGTTTATAGGTGTGGCCTTTGGGTTGGGTGTTGGTTTTAGCACCCTCTACCTTAAGGGAGTTGAAACTCTTAGGCTGCTATATGTTGTGTATTTAAAGGAGCAGAAGAGTTTAAAATAGAAGAGATCTAGAGCATTTCTATTTGAGTGGAAATAAGAACATGTTTGTAACACGCGTGAGGTTGCTCGGGGGGTGGACTCTTTATACCACATATTATGAACTAAATGTAGAGGTACAAAGAAACCAAGAATTAGGACATGTGGAGGAGCCGAGGAGTGAGGAGCTTGCGTATAGGAGCTGTTGAGGAAGTGAGAGGGAGAGGGACATAGTTCCTAGAGCCGAGGAACGCTAGACCCCCATAAAATACTACGTTATTGCACATGTGTACTTATTCTAAGAGGAAGTGACCTCCCCAAGAATTTTGGGTTGATTTTCCACCCTTCCACCTAGACTTATGCATAATTCTGGACATAATGAGTTTGTATACACTACAATTCTATTGACAACTTGTATATATGGTGCCCTCAACAGTTTGACAATGTTCAATTCCTATAACCATCTCTAGGCCAAAGTCAAACAACTCCGATTTATTTTTACCATAGTTAAGGGTTCCAAAAACACTTGAACACTCCTTAGACATTAACAATGTCAATAGTGAGGTGAAACCCCTACCCAAAGATGAGTTTTTGTGAGACTTCAAGGATACCTCTGTTGCATTATAAAATATTCAGGCCACTTTACAATTGTTGTTCATCTTTGGTCCACATATCTTGCCTACTTGGAGAAGGTGGCACCAAGGTGGCAACATCATTCACTTTCTCTTTGCAACTAAAATGAATTGTAAGGTAGAAGCACCCAGTTCCGTCAGTGACCCCAATTTCGACACTTATATGTTATCCTCAAGTCAAGCTATGTATTTCAACACAACCACTAATTATAATATTGCAGGAACCAAAAACGTAACTCATTGATTGAAAGAGACATTGTATCACCGTTATTATCCACTCTTTTCTTTGGGGGAAGGGTAATGTAATTTGCATTAGAGAAGAATCTAAATTTATTGATCATGTCTAAAATTATCGTACAATGTCAAAATTTGACACTAAATTGATGCCGAATTTGTCAAATTTCATGTCAAAATTTGGCTTTACAAAATGTGATGACCCCCCCCCCCCCCCACCCCCAATATATTTTCCCAAGTAGTGAAATAATTACAGAAATGTTTGACATGTTAACCCCTGAAGGCCAAGGTACCCATTTTCAGCTAGGTAGTCACTGCTACCCAACAATATCATCATACACATTTACGTTTATAACCTTCTTATTGTGGACACACGAATGGCTAATTTTTTTTTGGTGAAAGAATCTTAACTCTACAAAGCTTCAATCAATATGATCAAATCTATCATAAGACGTGCCAATGTTCTTAACCCTTAAAGGACACATTGTCTTAATCAAATGCCATAAACATAACTTATACAAGCCTCACAAAGTTTAGAATTCACGTTTTATATGTTTGAGGGTTTGAAACCTTGTTTTAATGTATTGTCTTTTGCCAAGGAAACAATAGAAATATACTCATGATTGACATTGATTGACATATACGTATGTATTTGCATCCAAGGGCACCCATGCTACATATTCAAACCAAAATCTTCAATATCAATCAAGGTATGCAGCCAATTCAAAAAGTGCACTTGAAGAATAAGTCAATCTTAGATTGGCCGCCTTTGACAAAATTGGCTCAAATGAAATTATGTAGCTAAAGTACACACTCTTGTGCATGGAGAGACCCATTATGGACCACTTGAACTAAGTGAGCTTCTTGATAGGACGGATTTCTTTTAGATGATTTTGGTTTGGACTTTAGGGGTTAAGGGTCTCAAGTGCTTAGTTAAGAACTTAGAAAGAGTTTTTTTTCATTAGTTTGAGGTGTATTCTATAGATTCCTCTAAAATGATCGGTAATTGTCCTGAAGTCTTGAAGTTCAATCAATTATCCTTCAACTCAACCACTTCATTTGTAACTATATTTTTTGTATAATTAGTGTGGGTTACCATTTTGGAGTTACGCATTCCTATGACATTGTATTGAGAGCATCATTTTGCACCCAAATAACATAAGTAGTTAGTATGCACACTGAAGAATATGATATAACTTGGTTGGTTTAAAATGATTATCATAGTAATTTAAATGTTATACCAATGCGTATCTCCAAATGGTAACCCACACTAATTATACAAAAAGGTGTAGTGGTCGATTATCCCCGTTTGTTGGGGCACACACCTAGAAATGGGGGTTAGATGGGCACTTGTGTTGGCTTAGCATCCAAGGTAGTATGTACACTAAATTGTCTAATTAGTGTGGGTTATCATTCAGATTTATGTGTTTAGGGTTGTCTATCCCGACGTCATGACGGTGTCGTGTCGTGACGGACCCCTCCGTCACGACACAATAGGGTCCACGTAGGGTCAACCTAGGGGGCAGCTAGTAGGGTGGGTAAAATACTTACCTTCTTGCCAAGGTGGCGTCCTATGTGGCAGAAAAGGCCGACGTGGACGTGGATATGCCTAGCGCTAGGTAAACCATTTTGTCATTATGTTATCATTCTGTTAAAATCAAAGTAGTAAAATATGACTAAGGAGTGTGTGGGGCGGACAGGGGCGGACGGGGGGGGGGGGGGGACGGACGGGGAGGGAGGGGGGGCGGACGGGGGAGGGGGGAGGGGGGGGGTGGGAACGGGGCGGGAACGGGGGCGGACGGGGGCTAGTAATTTTTTCCCCACTTTACCTCTACTTTGCTGACATGTCATCACACGTGGACATCTTACATCCTACGTGTCCGAAATGGGGTAATGTAATTACACACAGAATTCGGTAAAATTCAAGTCCGTCAGGATAAAGACAGCATCCGGCATAATGTCGTGACGGATACGTGTCGTGACGGCACGACATTATGCCGAGATTAGCCTCCGTCACGACACAATAGACAACCCTGTATGTGTTGTTATAACGTCTTACCTATATTATTATTTTAAACCAACTAAGTAACATCGTATTCTTCGGTGTGCATACTAACTACTTATGTTATTTGGGGTGCAAAATGATACTCTCAGTAAAATGTTATAGCAATGCGTAACTCCAAATGGTAACTCACACTATTTAGACGACAAAAAAATGTAGTGGTTGAATAGGTGGTCACATTTCCTTGGCCAATATCATATTTCTAAGGCATGATTTGAGAGTCAAATATGGATGTGAACTCTCTTTCGTTCTTCCTTTTTTCATTTTCCATTTTTTGAAACAAAAGGTCAAAAAGTAAACACCAACAATGAGTTGAGAAACGAGATGACACACTTACTTGGAGGGTTGTGAACTTTGTATACTGGAGACATCTAATGAATTTTGAGAATCCATCTATCAAAAAGATTAAAACAAAATAAACAATTGTATAACATCACTCAATCTCGTTGCGATGCTCCCTATCATCAAAAAAAAGAAAAGAAAAAAGGATTGGATAGTGAGGAAGTCAACCTCAACTTATTATAGTTGGGAATAATGGGTCGCGAGTTATTACATAGCATAACTCATTAATTATGTCCATAATAAGAACATGCAGCTTCTTCCCAGCCATCCTCTAGGGTTTCGTATGTTGGGATGTCCTCCATCACAGCCTCTGGTGCTTCGACTCCAGTTTCTTGGGCACATTGAATCATTTCCTCTTCTTCTTGAGCCAACTGCTCATCTTGCTCGGCCTCGGTTGCCATTTTCATTCACTCCAACCTGGTGAAAGCCGTGTTGGATGGTAGTGGCGGTGACTTCAATCCGGCTTTGAGAGATCCATTGAAAGGCGTGCCTGACATTGATCTTTTTTAACGCATCGTCCAACGCTGCCAAGTTTTCATGGGAGAGGAGAAACTCATGAAATCACTATATTCGTTAATCGGAGACTTTGGAGAATCTCAAAATAAATGCAAATGGTTTAAAATTTGGTGCAATTTCTTATTGTGATGACATGTATTTGTGCCAAATTGGTTAGTGTTGTCCATGCGAATCAATATAATAAGTTACATTGAATATATATGTGTGTTTTCCATGTTCTTTATTTGAAAACCATGTCGGAAGCGTCTTTTGATATTTGATCTTGAAGTTTTGGAGGATACCAGAGTCCAAGGGGTTGGGTTGTTGCAGTCGTGTTTGGTGGCAGGAAAACAAGCTTGACATTGGAGAGCTCCATCTCTGGATGGCAAGGGGCATTGTCGAGAAGAACGAGGGGTTTTCGGTTCTCAATCTGCATCTTGTTGTTGAACTGCTGTAGGTACTCTAGAAATATCGCTTCAGTCATCCAAGACTTGGCGTTTGCCTTCCACATGACTTGCCGAGGAAGTTGTTTGTTGAAAGCTCGTGGCATCTGAGATTTGCCAATCACCAGAGGCTTGAACTTTTCAATCACTGCTGAAGAGAGAAATGTGACGGTAAGGCGTTCCTTGGCAAGCTTGCCTCCTTTGCATCTTTCTCCATGGGACACTAAGTTGCGGTTGGGCACACCTTTCCAAAAAATCCCACTCTCGTCCACGTTCCAGATGTCCTTCTTGTCGTAGCCCTAAATGATGCTAGGTAAGTTTTGCTTCTCGTTGGCGACAATTTGCTGGTCCATGCCTGCGTTTTCACCTGACAACATGCGGAATCGGATGTTGTGGCACTCGCAAAATGCTTCCAACCAGCCATTGGATGCCTTAAAATCATTCATCTCAATGCCTTCAACCCCTTCAAGGCTTTCTCCTGCAAGATACGGCCAGAGACATGATTGTTTCGAGAGCGAGCACCAACAAACCACTCGTAGACTTGCTCATCGACGAGCTTACCATCACCAATGACCCAGGTTGATCGTTTTTGGAGCTTGGTTTTGAGAGATCGATGCGATAATCTTATCATTGTTCTTGTTCCAGTTGACAACGGTGCCAGGAGAGACACCATACTTGATCCCGCAAGCTCTCATAGCCATGCCATTGGACAAGTCTTGCAGTGCGTCAACCTTTTGTCCCAAGGTCTTCTCAACGTATTTCCTTTTTCCAATCATTGTTCAATCAAAGAGCAGCACGCACGCACGCGCATGCACGCACACACACACGTGCAGTGTGAATCTCAAGTCTGCATGCCGTGGCAGAGTACGGAAAGTGCACATGAAACTTTTGAGAGCAGTTTCAAAAAAAAATGTTCAATGTTCAAGGTCAGGGGTGTCTATTCAGAGGAGGTGCATTTGTATGCCAAAATTGAATGTACATCCACAAACTGTTCAAACTAAGGAGGTGTTCATTCATAGGAGATGTTCAATCTAACAGGTTTCACTGTATATAGATCTCCAACATCTGCAAACAAGCCAATGTATCACAAAGTACATCGATATAGATGAACCAAGAAAAAAAAAAAGAGAAAACATTCTCTACACTCAACTTAAGAAGTTTGCATTTTGCATAACATCATTAATGGCCACTTCACACACGAGACTGAGAGCCCGTGTTCATTACACTTCAAGCACTCTCATTGGTGGGAGAGGCGGAGCCGGTCCAAGTTCACTTCACACTATGCTTGAGGGACCAATGGAGTATGTGAATGCAAGATGGATGGATGTAAAGTCTACATGGATTCCTACATGGCATCGAATAGATCATGTTTCACGGTCACTTGGACTCTTTTCATTAATAACCTATAAGGTAACTAGAAATATTGATGGATGATTGAATATTCTAATCACATGTGCCAGTGTGTAAGCAGAGGATGATGGGAGCTGGACAACTCCCAATAGAAGATGGATGGATTGGAGTTAGACAACTCTAGATTGACAACATGTGCACTAGAGTTAGACAGCTCCGCATTTAGTGCATTGGAATTAGACTATTCCATATTGAGGACATGTGCACATGAGTTAGAGAGCTCTCGATGAGGTGCATTGGAGTTAGATCACTCCAGATTTGGAAAGATGAATGGTGCATTGGAGTTAGACAACTCTCAATGAATAGATAGATCTAGTTGGAATTAGACAGTTCCAACTAGAAGAATGGTTGGATGAACCAAGTTGGAATTAGACAATTCCAACTAGAAGGATGGATGGATGAATCCAGTTGGAATTAGACAGTTCCAACATGAAGAATGAGATTGACTTAAAAGATGGAAGAAGGTTCTAGAGGAACCAAAGATAGAAGATTCATAGTAGGACTAAGAAATAGAGCTATGAATAAAATACTTATACTATATGTGAAAATAGAAAGTAAAAGTAGTGTCTTTGACATAAGAAGAAGCTCGGGGGAGGAGAGAGGATCTTTTTGTCTCTCTCCTATGGTCGGGTGGTTGAGCTTAGACCAAGACCTACTTGGTCTACTTTTGTAATTTGACGTTACAAGGAAAATAAATTGAGTTCTTCAACTCGTCATTTGGATTGATAATTGCGATTGTGAAAGTAGCTGACAAACTTGTGAGAGGTTTGTTACACCACCTCTTGGATGTAGGGCTAACACAACACTAGGAGACCATGGCCCTCAGAAAGCTCACAATCGTTGGTTTATTCTATTTTATCATGTGTGAGGACCCACATGAAGAGAAATTCTTTGAAGTAGCATTTGGTGAAAAGCCCGGTAACATATGACTTCACACTACACTTGAGAATCCACGACCACACTACATGATTTTGGAGGTGTGTTGGGACGGCCTTTGGACACTTTCTTTGGGCTCTCACAATTTTGTGGTCACAACATTGGCTCATGTATTCACTCCCTTTTCTAATTCTAGTATAATCACTCCAACATTGTAGTGCTACAATGCTTGATCACTTGTCATCATTGGATCTTCCCTTGAACTATGGAGATACTCTACGTGAGCACTTCATTTTGAGATTCAACATGACACCTCAACATATCCAAAAAATTATCATAATGATTCCCAAATATTTAAGGGAAAATTTATTGTCACAGAGCCAAGTAATAATATGTGTAAATTTCCTAAGGACTAATAACAAATTTAAACTTGATAACTAAAATAATGTACATTTGCAGCCAATCATGTGGGAACTTGGGGCTTGCCCTTGGGGGAGGGAGGTGCTAGCCGGCTTGTCCACACCTGTTCAAGATGTTCACCTTCAAAAGAAGGCGGTAGTGGTTGGGAGCCCTCTAATTCTTCTAATGTGTGCTTCATAGATACATCTAAGTTTGAGGCATTTATAACAGAGAAAATAAATTTAAAAAGTCATATGTCTAGGAGGAGTGATAGCGGTTTTCTTGCGTAGAGAAACTAATTCTACAAAGAATGCTAAAAATCAATTAATTGTTTTTGAAATTTCATGAATATGGAAATTGGTACAATGTTCTAAAGCGGTAAAGTTAGGGTAAGACAAAGTCAATCTATAGGCTAACCTATAACCGCTCATCTAAATCCTAATGCTTGGCTATGGCAGTTGTCAAAACTCTGTTGAGGGTAATCAATCACAAGTCGCTGCCACATAAATCTTAACTCCGTTAACCTAAACAATATAGATCTCATCCATGTCGGCAGTACATGACCCTAGTGAGTAGTTAAAATGGACTTGGTCAACCATGGATGCTTCCACCTTAGACTTAGACCAACACAAAATGAAGTGGCATGCTGGTGGGAACATTGGAGTTGTTGTTTGTATATAGTGATTGAAGTACATAAACCAACCAACATGATAAATAGCTAAAAAACAACTACTAAACATTTATAGGTATTTAATTTAAGCCAAATATTAATAAGGGTATGTGTATAGTAACATATATTGAACGTGGGCCAAAGATTCGTGGTATCTATTTTAAGCGACCCATGCCCGACTGCTTAAGCATTTTAGCATATGTACGGTTTAGGAAGAAAAAGTTCCCCGTGTAGAGAAATAGAAATAAGAAGCAATTCATCTTTTTTTCATAATTTGTTTCCCGATAACTAGTTTATTATGAACTTTCTAAGTGGATATTCTCTTTGACTTACACTCGTGATATAGGCTAACCTCTTTCCGAACATTGATTGGTTACAAAACTAAGAAGGTTTGATTCCCATTATTGATAATTATGACACCTAAATATGCTCGCAATCTGAACCTAGTTGTCAACTTAGCCGTTGACACATGTCTAAGTTGGATCTCAACCACGACATGTTATTAATGATTAGATATTGTGATTGTGTTGCACGGACATAGGTTAACCTAAGCTTCAAGAATGGGGTGGTGGTCAGGAAAGGGTCGCTTAACTTACAAAAAATGCATTCATAAGGAAGGCGAATTCTATTCTATAGCACGAAATAGTTGTTTACATACAACTTTGGTTCCGAAAATGAGATCAAAGACTAGAATTACTCTTGTGGGGTCTAGTTGGAATGAGTTGGCCCGGAAGTTGGACGAGACTTGTTTTTACTTCTCAAAACCCCTTCATCCATGATGAGTCCACAATGGATGAGTTTACATAGATGCCATGAACTCCAAGCCCTGGACCCGAATGGTCGAATCCTTCAATGCATAATATCCACATCACGTTTGCACATGTTTCCAAAATTCTATTGGAAATACCAACATATCCATGGAATTTTAATAATTCATGATATTGTCATTAGTCCCGCAAGATATCATATTTCGACTCCAATTCTTTCCATAACATTATTCACATTCATAACAGTGTTATGTGGGATTGACAATACTTCACGAAATATTCTCCAAAATCAAATTGAATGTGGGCATATTCTATGGAATGTTGTCAGTCCCACATAACATTGTTATGGATCTCAATAATGTTATGTCAATACCCTTGCCCATTGATACTATATAAAAATGTTGATACCCGATAACTACACCAAATAAGGTCATTTGTGTGACACGCTTTTGAAAAGAGCGTCACTTTTACTTTTTAACACTTGGAGACATGTAGAGCCGTCACACATGTGGGTGTGACATCTTACTTTATTTAATGCAATATTCTCTTCTCTCTAATAAATTTTGGTCCAATATTATAGTTCATAGTAAAATACATGTTATAGATAATAATGAAATGTTAGAGAAATTAATTGCTAGTCACACTAATGACCCTATTTGGTGTACATACACCCATAGTTGTTCTTTAAAGCCTGTGAACATAGTCAATGTAACTACCTTCAATTTTATTGGGTTTTAATAGTGATTGAAAGAGGATATAATCAACTCATCTTACCGCATTCTTATTGGTATTTTCATATTTTCATAGAGATGATTATAGTTGTGTCTAGAATTCACCCTAGGTTGTTTAGTTTAATGAACATGGCTTAGCTACTCCTTTCACACTTGTTATTGTGGCCCACTATAATTTGGCATATCGTGACGTTCTAGTCAATGTAATTTTTGTCGATCCATGTCAGTTTTTAAGTCAACATAGCAATTTATGTTCAAAATTTGGAACATAAAATTAACATTTTATATGTGAGCATGAATGCAGTATCAAGAATATGGTAGAAGAATATTATATCAATACCAAATCAAGATTATACCAAAATAATTATTATTTTATATTTTATATTTAAAACATTAGTAAGGATTGTTTTTAAGTCTATATGCCACCTAATTTTTAACCTACACATAAATGCAATGGATCACAATAATTTGTACATGTGCTAACTTTTAGCTCACTATAATAAGTGTGAAAGGTGCACATAGTTGATAATGGTCACAGTAAGGTCCATGTGCATTAGACACTTCTCATGTACTAGCAAAGCCAATGAAAACCATTAGATGACAAAAATTTGGACCCCCATTCACATGAAAGTGTGGACTAAAATTTCTTGGAAAATAAAGTCAATGGCCGACATGATTGTAAGGGATAGTCGAAGTTTGAGGAGGAGAATTTGACTACCTCTTTATTCCAGAACTCGATAATTGACTTTCATTTGAACAAGATAAAACTTGTGTATATGAACATGTTGGTATAAACGTATGGACCCAAGATTTATTTTCAATTTATATCATCTCAAGATATAAAGTACAATCTGGCCATAATGCAACATTCAGAATGGGCAAGTGAATTCCAACTTGCATGCCAAACAAACAAGGAAATCTCTCTCTCCCTCTCATATGTCACACCCCCCCCCCCAAAGTCCACACGGAAGTGCTTGGCTGTCGGGATTGCTTGAAGATATTGGCGGAAGCTTTGTTGGTGTTGGCAAACTTCTATTTTACATTGCCGGAACGGCCAAGACAAGGAAGTGTGTCCTTAAATTAAGAAGGTGCTAGCCACAAAGCATTACATTCCATACCAATTTCACACATTATGACCCTCTTATGGGTCATCAGTCCTATAAGGTAGATGGGTCTTAAGTGGGCCGTTCTCTTAATTGGACCCCCTAGATTTGATTGGTGCGTGGTTCGGTGAGGATCAAAGAGCAAACATCATAAACACACATGTTCAAAAGAGATTGGACTACGCTGTCAAATATTAATAACTACTCTAAACTCAATAGTGAACACAATTGGGAGGACCTATGTATCCAATTTAAAAAATCAACCAACAAGCATTTCCGATAACCAAAACTGAATAAGTTTGTGCCAAAAGAAGTAAAGAAAGAAAAAAAGGTCCAATTTTCAATCCGGTTTTTGTAGATGTTTCATCGTAGAATTGCTAATGCAAACACAATTTTGTTGTATAAATATAATCCGCAGGATTTGGAGAAAATGTAAAATGAACCACAGACCTTATCCCTTGACACTACTCAGTTGATGAGTTGTGTTTAACTACCTTGACTTCAAATTCAGTATGAAGCAGTGAAACTCCAACATATGAAATCGTTATTCTCACATCTATTGTTAGACCCATGAACACAACTCAATATTGTCATGAAGCCTAAACCAATGACCAAAACATTGAATGATCCCAACTTAATTACACAAAGGAGGTGCCGTCGAAGGCACCAAGAGGGTGGGGGAGATTTTTAATCTTGTTTTTCCAAATAGGCTAAACTTACACCGCAAGATATCTCTCATGGATAGAAGAACAAATGAAGATAAACAAAGGACAAGGACGGCCCGGACTCTTCTCAAGGATAGAATAGTAATAAATAACGGTCAAGGGAGACGGTGGTGGTTCGGTTTAATTAGTTGCAAACATGGTGACAATCGTGTGCTTTTTAGCTGACACATATATTGCACCATTTTCAACGGTGTCCCTAGCCCTCCTACAGTCCTACCTCTTTAGTATGACACGTTTGGGAAACGAGAAACCTGACGAATTTTCAAGGACGTCACATATTTAATGATATGACAAATTGGGCTTTTTGTGTGCGAGAATTACGAGGTATTCATGAAAAAACACACACGAGATATTTTGCCACACATGCATAATAAGTATTTTTCAAATGTTATTACATTTTAGTATTCCCAAATGAGGTATTTATTTTTTAGTATTTATATTTTTTCAAATGCAAGAAGATATTATTGAGCATATTAATGACAAGTTGAATGTTTTTACATTTTAGTATTCCCAAATGAGGTATTTAACCTTAGACTCATGCCATAGTTCATGATTAAACCTCTATCTATTTACTCATTCAAATAGTCCAAGGAGTAATGCCACGAAGAAGGTGATCTTGTTGACAAACTTCTAAGGAATCTTTCCCCCAAAGAGAGTTTGTTTCCAATGAAAACTTTCATAGTTGTTGTTCATGCATGATGAATGTAGCCCATCGCCAAGTTCTCTGGGCCTAGATGCAATCCCATAATTTGTGTTTGACCAATTCGCTAGTGTTCAGACGACAAAAGACACATTGTTGGGAGATAGATGCCAACATAATGTAGGCCCTCCACTCGGTAACTGCAACCGCCTTATGCCAAATGGACCACATGAAAGTGGCTTCCTTACTAGATGGGAGCCAGTCCAAAACCTATGACCAATAAAACTTGTAATTCGATAGGAGGTAGCCTTGCCAATTGCCTACCAACCTGGGGTTGTCCTAGGGACCCTGTTGATAACAAAGTCTCTCCCCCACTTTTCCTAGGATATGGAACACGCGATTAGCACAAGATGGTTAGCAAATCTAAATCGAGGCAATAGCCACTTTCCTCATAATTTTTGGAGCTCATATTATCTCTTTCATTATCACAATGAAGATTCTCATACTCATTATGTGGTCACATAGGTCCCCCCCCCCCCCTCCCCCATTTTATGTTGACTATTGAACCCATAATGGTTATCACATCCTGAACACGTGGTTCAATCTCTTTTAAACACATGTCTTTTTGGTATGTGTTCTTTGAAGCACACATCTAATCACATACACCTCAAAGATAATTCAATTAAGAGAAGTGACCATATTAGGCATGTCTATCTTATATATTGTGTGCAATGCCACCTCCAACACATAATTTTGGTTGTTGGATTGGTTTAGGAATTCTCTTATTTGGTGAGCAATTGTGAATCACGGGATGTCATTTCAAGTTAGCATTGGAGTTAACTCAACACAAAGGTATAAGGGCTAGTTCACACGGGGTCCCAAATCCCAAGTCCCAACATGGAGGCAAAGTCCCAACTTATGAGCCTCAAGAAATCACTGAAATATGGTTTAATATCATTAAATTCATATCTTGATTATTCCATGAAAAAATATTCACGGGACTTGGGTTGAGAGTTGGGTCGAGCAAAAAGCTAGACCCAACTCTCAACACAAGTCTTCAACGTCACTTCCAGAAAGTATTGCCATGTAGGCATCCATGTCATAGTTGGGACTTAGGACTTGGGACCCCTTGTGAAGTGATAAGTCCCAACTTCCATTCTCTCAATGGTTGAGATTGGATGGATTGACCTCATGTGACTTAAGACTTGGGACCCATGTGAACCGGCCCTAAGAAGGTAGAAAAATGCATTTTTTTCTTATTTTAAAGTACAACCCCCCCCCCCTTTCAAGTGACCATAACATAAGTCCTCCAAATTGTGTTGACAAATGAAGCTATGCTCATGTGGTCATATTGTGGACAATTCCAACTCTGCACACGATTTTGATTGTTGGATAGGGTCGCAAATTCATTTCACATAGTTAGCAATTGTGAATTGCATAGAATGTCATTTCAAGTTTCAAAAAGGGAGTTGATTGATCTAAAAATCATGAATAAAAACGTAAAGCGAATTTTTTTTCCTTCTTTTAAGTGACCATGACATAGGCACTCCCGATTGTGTTTACAATTGGTTGTTGGAGTGGTCATAGGTATCTTTATTTTGAGCACATTGTCCAAATCCATATCATAACATATGTCATTTTCGTTTCCAATCCCTAGAGCTAACAATATTGGGTCATTTTTACTTCCTAAACCGTTGTTGAGAAAGGTGGCACACTTTTATGTTGGAGTGTCCCTCTAAAACTCCAATAAAAACACGTTTCCTCTCCTATTTCAAAATGTAACACCAGACAATCTGAAATCTCTCTTCCAGTTGGACCATCAAAATTCACTTTAGCCTTTATCTTGCAAAGACCATTACACTCCGTTATTATAATAACTTACCTTTTTTTTGGTTTTTTTTTTTGGTTTTTTCCTAAACACCATCTTGATGTACTTTTAGTCCTTTCTAGCTTCCCGGACTTCAAATTTGGTTTCTTTTTTTTATGAAGTCCTACAAGCCTTGTCATGTAGTACCACTCAACTATAGGCGTGTGATAAAGAAAAGAGTGTCCACAAAAGGTCCATCCAATGTATAGTACATTGGAAAATTTTGACACCAAACTTGAAGACTTGCTCAAAGATTTCAACAAAGCACCGTTTTGTTTCAAAACTACTGTAGGTGTTTCGGACTCCACTTTTCTATCGACTTTTGTGGCATATTCTATAGTGGTTTTGGATGCCTTTTGGCCTTTCGCAGCCACTCCGACCTAGGCTGTAAACATTTAAGAATGTTTTCGGGATTCCCACCGTAATAACTGCCCTTGAAGTGGGATGTGCCTAGATTATGCCGCTTTTGCTCTTATGAAATGAGGCACACTTTCTAGTGATGGAGTGCCCCCTATTCATATAACTTCACTAGGTCTGTGATGATCCTAAACTACTGGGTGATAGTGGAGAGGTACCCATTTCCAGATGGAGTGGTTGGCAGTTCGATTCCCATTGTGAAATCTTCTCTCTACTTGATGGGGAAAAAAAACTAGCTAGTTAAGTAGGAAGCCAAGAGCCCACCCAGCACAAGGTAGGCAATAAATCCCACCCTGCACCAAGAGGATTCTTGAGGAGGATAGGACCAACAGGCTCAAGTTCACATCGGATTGCCTGCCATTGGTTGTTTATTTATTTATTTATTCGTATAACTTCACTAGAGATAAGTTTCAATCACTTTTTGAGAATGTAGTAAATAAGTTAGGTTTTTTTTTCTTATTTGGAACATATGAGGCGCATAACCATTTAGCTACACTAAATAGGATATTTAGTGTTTGATTATATTTACTGTTGTTACCATTGTACCTTGCTCAACACTAATTTTCAATTCTTTGATAATTAGTGTAAGAAGATTTGCTAGAAGATATGTTGGAATCCTCCTTTTAGCATCGTTATTTTTTTTTCATATCCTTACTAACACTAAATTCAAACATGTAACTTTCACATATTACCATAGTTGATATTTAGTGTTTGAGTTTACATTTAATGTTACTTACTTTCATAAGGTTAATGATATTTAGTGTATGCAATCGTATTTAGTGTATCGAACACTAAATATCCTATTTAGTGTAGTTTTTTTGTCAAGTAGAGAGAAGATTTCATTGTTGGAAATCGAACCGCCAACCACTCCATTCGGTTTTGGGTACCTCTCCACTATCATCTGGTAGTCTAGGGTCATCTTGGACCTATAAGTTAGGGTATCTCAAGGGTTTTTTTCAAGTGGGCCATCACTGAGTTGAGATTAGCCTCTATGTCACGGAGGCTATCACACTCCACCACTCTAGAGAAGTAGCCAGTCTAACTCCATCATAATGTACTTTTAGTCCCATAAGCATTTTGGCTTCCTAACCCTTAAAATAGATTTCATTCATTTGGTAGTTTTGGTATCAGTAAAGGAGCGATCAATAGGTATGGCGGTCATGAGTCAATGATCATTGGGGTGAAGGAGCATGTTTTTCCTAGAAATAAGGTTTGTGTGGGTGTTATATGGTTCGTTTTTCATGTTTCTCCAATTTCTACCCATTAGATTCACACAACAAATTTTGTGTTGCATTGATAAATCAACGATGAAGCATCGACAAAAATAATATTGAAAATCAAACTTTTCATGATTTAGACTTTAGTTATGATTATCGGAAGTGCATGTTTGTTGATTGCTTGATTGCATACATAAGTCCTCCCAATTGTGTTCACTATTGAGTGTGGAGTAGTACATTAAATTTGAAGATGTAGTCCAATCCCTATATGGTGTTTGTTCTTCGATCCTCACTGAACCACATAGCAATCAAACATAGTGGTCTGATTAAGAAGAGTACTTGAATAACACATGAATACATGGATGAAATCTTGTAAGCATCTACAACTGAGAGAGAGAGAGATTTATCGAATATGAGCATACTTCTCATCCATCCAACGTAGAAAATTGACTCCCTATAGGTTTGTGGCCAATTCATCTCAAACAACTTGGACTAAATTGATTCAAGGTCTTTAAAATTGATCCTAGTAGAAAAAAAAACTAGGAACGGTGACCTTTGGAACTTTGGGCTTCATACTATTTCAAAGGTTTTTATGTTGGATAAATGAGAGGTATGCCCATATGTGATAATTTCCTCTTTGGACCATCTTCAATAATGTTTCAAATTAACATTTTTGGACATTTTCAGCCACCACTTCTTCTTCTTCTTCTTCTTCTTCTTCTTCTTCTTTTATTTTTATTTTTATTTTTGTGGGTAGTGGTTGGGCCAAGCAATTTTGTTGACATGCCTATTTCTTGATTGGATACATGACCATTACCAATCAAAATTTGGTAACCTTCCCATGAAATGATCACCACATCCGTTAACATCGTGCCATTTCTACACTCAAGATTTGAACCTCTATCATGCATACATAGTTCAAATTTCAACTACACCTATTATGGTAAATGTTGTGAGCATATGTATAGGTTGACTTATCATTTGCAACACTATATTGTGTCCCATAGTTTCCACCATCACGCATGAATATAACGTGCAAAGCTAGTCATACTTGAATCTTCAACCATTCCCTATGTTTTGTATTCTTTCAATTTTTTAAAAGGCAAATTTTCTCTCATCATAGAATACTCTTGACACGCATTTTGAATGAGAGAAAGGTTAGATGAAGCATTTGTCACCTTCGATCATTTTGTTGTTGAAGATGTGCAACAAATTTTCATCAAGCAAATATTGTAATAGAAAGAATGAAGACAAAAATATGTATGTGTGTCATGACAAAGGGTGTGCCCTATTTTGGAGTTTTTACCCAATAAGCCATCTAATTACCAAAATATCAATGACATGTTGCAACCTCAACATCTTGATGCCAATTTTATTTTTTTATTATGTCATATATTATGTCCACCTTGAGTGTTTTGTTTATAAGATTGATAGGCACAAGGGGTGGAAAATTTGAATTTAAGAAAGAAAGGTGGTAGTTCAATATCACAACCCCTTTTGCCCATCAAGTTTATAAATAAAATAAGAGATACCACCAATAAAAAAATAAAAAATGAGATCGTATTTTTTGTACACCAATGTGAATGGGGAGCTCATTCTTTCTTACTCTGATCGTGTTTTTACCAATAATGAAGCAACACGTATAAGATAATAATTTGTGGATTTACTTTTATTCAATGCAATGTCATGCATGGTAACTTCCTAAAGTTTCTTGAGGCTTTTATGAATTGAAATCAGGTGTATGTGTATAGTGTGGTTAAATTTTGTTGAAATTTGACTCAAAGGTGTCAAATTGATTTTAAAATTCTTATAATAACATGTATGTATATACATACGTTCACAACATTATTAACACAATGAGGAGCTCGCCTTTTGAGTTTAACTCTCCATACTACAAAGAGCACATGCCAACAAGAATGATTGGGCAATGTCTCATCCACCTGTTGCAAAATAACTAGTAAGTTACCTTCTCGGCCCCCATTGCCAGGTGGGTATGGGTAGAAGGTGGTGAATACACGTCGCACATATGTGTACTACTTTGATGTTCCTTGTTTTTTCTTTCCTTTTTGGATTGGGCAATGTCTACTAGAAGTTGGGACATCCATGTGCCATTAAATATCTTAATCACTCAGAACACTCCCATGTATGGCCCACTACTTCAGGTGAAGTGGCCATTCATTCCTTGTCCATTGCCGATTGTCCCAAGGGCTAAATAATGCTATGTAGACAATACACATGGACTTGATGATTCAATACTATGGTACATACCCTAAACCCTAAATCATTCAAGTGCATTATTTAACACTTCTAGTGCAAACAACATGGGTTTGGAGAAGATACACCAAACGTTAGACTATAAATTTAATGTAAACTTGAGGTTAGAAATACGGCGAGGGGTTCAAGTGGTTGGTACAAGCTACGGGCTTAATATTCTTGCACACCCACAAAAAGCATTGCATGGAATCGGCACACACATATCCATACGCTTTTAGGAAAGGTGAAGGATAAGGTGCCGTCCCTTTACCAAATGCATGTTCTTGGCCTTGTTGGAACCAAAGGCTCCTATTGCTTACTTGAGAAAATCTTGTATGTAACCAATAGCAACCTAGTAGGTCACCATAGTTGAAAAAACCTAAGAAACTTTACCACTAAGAGAACAAACACATGGAAACAATATTAGAGCAAAAGTAGAATTGTCCAATAATACCACCTTCTAAGCGGTTTTAACTCCTGAAGGCCCAAGCCCAAATCTTTCCCAAATCATCAAAAATAGTTCAGTTGATTGCATAAGCATATTGAAGAAAATCAACACCTCTTATGATATATCTGACCGTACGGATGGCATCTTCATGTAATCAGGATAGTTCACACACAATTGAAGTTGTTCGTGTGTTTAAAAATCATATGATTATTGTGTATACATGTACACTAGTATTGTCAAGCAATGATGACTACTGGGACAAAAATGTCCACCTTGGCTTGTAGGGGGTAAACCCCCTAAAGTTTCCAAGTCCACACCTCCCCCAAAACATTTTAAAAATATCAACTTGATTCAACAACGTGATGAAGTTTTAAGTTTTTATTTTATTTTTATTTTATTTTCAAACCTCCAATGGTACAACTAACTGTCCAATTGACATGTTTGTAAATTCATGTGCATAAATTCAAAAGATAATGGTGTAAAGGTGGTACTAGTATGGACATGCACCAGTGGTTTGCTTGGACAATAATATCTTCCTTATCCTTTAGGGGCTAACTTTGACTAGGTTATAGTTACTTCGAGTTATATTAATGCAATGTAGAATACTAAGTTCTAATCTTACATGCTAATTATCAAGGTTGGAATATAGCATGCATCCACACTATTATATCCAAAGGGTTTATTGGATGAAAATAAGCTCAATTGCTTGGAGAGGCGGTAGTCTTGTGTATTTTTGGCAAACAAGATTGACACACACACAAAGATTGGTGCATCGGTGTTCCGGTGAGTTCAATTAACCAAAGGAGAAATTTCACCTCATGATGAGCTTCAAAAAGTGACAATCTTGTAAGCCTCCCTATTGGAAGGTCGGCAATAGCACTCAACCAACCCTTAGCACACGCGTTTTGACTTGGTTGTTGGTGAATGGACTCCTTTCATGCTAAATGCACAAATGTCGACGTTCTTGTTTCTCATTCTTGAAGTATACATATCACGGGTGATTGCTGACTCAAATCATGAAGAATGCATAAGCATTGTAGTTTTCTCTACATTCTTTTTGTTGTTGACATGTCACCCACCCATCCAATTTTTGTCTGCACATTTGAGTACGATGGATCCCTCAATTTCAAACTATTGAGCATCACTTTCATTTGATGATAAGTTGATGATTGACATGTTATATGACTATCTAGACTTGTTTTACCATTTAAGGTCTATATGTCCCAAAATGAGACATTCAACTTCAAATGCACAGATCTTCTCAAAAAAAAACACATAGGTAATTATACATGGTTGTTGTCTGAACCTATCAAAATGTCTCGTGCAAAATCTTCCTTTCCAAAAACAATTTCACATGAATATAATGGAATTTTAAAGTTTGAAATACGAGACCCATTACAAGAAGACCAAAAGATTTTTTTACTTTTTATTTTATTTTACTTTGTATTCTAGATTGTATGGAGGTCTTCTGTTGATGGTGGCAACAACTTAGAGTCTGTAATAAAATTTCAAGAAACCCGTGGACATGTTATTTACTGCACATCTTTGAGAATGTTTTACCTCTCGGGTCATCATAACTATTTAGACTTATAAGCTGAAGATTACTTTCAATAATAAAATTTTCCAAAAAAAACTCTACTAATTTGGCATAATCTTATTTATTGGGCAAAATAAAAGGCCATATTGCAAATTTAAAAAAAAAATCAAATCTAATGTAGTTTTTCATGGAAGAAATCGTCATTCATCACAAACAATCATAAAATTTGGATGAAATCATTGAGTATTAGTTGAATGTGTCCATGGATAGATGAAAATATACAATGTCATTAATATATGGCTTCAATTGTACAATGATTGTGGGCATTTCGGCGTTCTTAAAAGTTTGGAAAAGAAAGAGACTCTTTGGTGCATACCAAAAGGAGGTGGAGAATATCGCCGCCTTAAGGTATTGATGGGTGAGTTTTGTAGTGCAAAACCATGTACCTATTCAATCCACGTAATAAATGCTATGTTTTAAACCTTGTCCCGTCATCGGAAGGCCTTCAATGACTCACCCAACCCCGCCAAGCTTTGCGCCCACATTGTCATTTACAAATTGGCTTTTCCATTATGACCCTTTACGGGCATGATTGGTTTTTCCTACTAGTTTAATTCCATAGGGCATAAAAGGGAAGGATCCCGCCCTCCCTCCCTATAGGGATCTCCATTGAATGATAGGGCCCATGTATCACAAAGTAATAAGACATATGAAATCATGATGAGCATTGGTCAAGAAATGAACATGGTTTTTTAGAAAGTAACAATTTCATTCAAGATAGATGTGTCTTAAATGGTTACTTTTCCGACTAGCGCACTTCTCCTAGGTTACGAAACACACGATTAAGTTAGTATGAGATGGTTAGTAATCCAAATCGTGGCTACAGCCACTTTCCGCCTAATGTTTGGAGCTCGCACGACATCTTATTCATTATCAAAGTGAAGATTCTTATGTTCATTAACTGGTCATATATAAGTCACCACAATTATGCTGATTGTTGAGTCTAGAATACTCATCATATTTCTAGCACGTAGTCTAACCTCATTTTGATATATGTTCCTGGAGCTTGATGACCTAACTACTTAACCCACCATTCAAATGTACGTGATTGATTAAAATAGATAGCCAAATCAGGCACGCCCATCTTACTTTTGTTTCTTTGATATGCATGCAAGCCTTGTCTCAACGGTTTAGTCCACTATTTCTCAAGATTTAGGTGGGATGAAAGCTTAACAAATAGTGTTTGGATTGACTCATGAGTATAATTTAAATTGTTAAAACGACCACAAGTGCATTGTGTAATCACATGGCATGTCAAAATTTGATTTTTCATTGCACACATGAAGAGGAGCAAGGTATTGACTTTGTGTTAGAACTACTATACTTAGCCAACTTGGATGATAGTCAGAACATAGTTGACACCTGACATATTCATTGCGGTTGGTCTAACAATCCCCTTATTGTCTATGTAAGCATCATTATATTAAAAAACCATCATCTCTAAGAAACCGTAAAAATAAATAATTAAATTAAAATAGAAGAAGAAGAAGAAGAAGAAGAAGAAGAAGAAGAAGAAAGGAGTTTTCACTGTTGTGTTTGATTTGCATTCCAAGTGTCCACCATGTGTTTGCCTATTCCTTTTCTTTTTCTTTTTTCTTTCTACTTTCCCCTTTCTTTTTGTTCCTTTTCAATCTAAAAACATTACATATGATGAGGTCATATGGTGAGGTATCATAACATTACTAAGCAACTGCATGGTGGTCTCTTGCTAAAGAAAGAGGTTGCATTTAGAAACCTTTGATAGTTTACAAATTTTGCTTGTCAGAAAGCTCACAATACACAACATGAGTGCTCCTCATAAACTAGGAAATCATAGAAAGATTATGCTCGTGTGATATCTGGTCCTAAGGAACACAACCAAAGAGATGTGCAATGTTATGGTAAGAAAAAAATTGTAAAAAATTGAAGTACATTGTCGTCGGACCAACACAACATGGGTACGATTTCTATTCTAATTACACCAAGTTATCTTATTAGTGTCAATTTATCATTCGGAGTCACATGTTTCTACAACATTTGACCAACAACTTCTATTTTTTACCCCCAATAACATAAACTCGATGTAAATAAAAGGTAACACACCAAGAATAGGAATTAACTTACATGGTGAAAATAAATGTTATAGCAAAGTGTGATTCCAAATGGTAACTCACACTAATCGGACAAATGAGCATAGTTGTTTGATTTTCAACGAAAATCTTATCCTTAGTTGACTACCCTCTTCGAGTTGAGAGGAAATTGTAGCACATGACTAGCGCAGAGAGAGAAGAAACGCTGACCATGTGATCAGCGTGATTGGAATGCCCGTTCAACCCACCCTTGGTATTTATACCCTCAGGGCATAATACCAGTGGTGCATGACTACTAACCCCTCTCGGGGTGGGCACTATAGTGACACACTATACTAGTTCCTAGCTAGCCACTAGTGCCTTGAGGATACCGGACATGGAATCCCCCCAAAGGGCTTTGAGGTACCCATACAACAAGGTCCAAGGACCCCCCACCATAGTTGGGTGGACTAAGGTGGTGAGCACTACGCCGGCATGGGATAGAACCCACAACCTCCTCATTGGGGGCCATGAGCCCTAACCACCAAGCCAAGGCCCGTGGTGCCCTCGTGACTAGCGCACCTCTCGTTCATCCAACATACAAGCATCGAACGGGCATACACTCCAAGGGGGTCCAAAAGCTACCTTTTCTAATTCATTGACACCGAAATAGGCTCTAAGATCCAAAGATCCAAAGTCTTTTGAGATGAATTAGCCACAAATTTATAAGGGTGAAAGTTTCCATGGTAGTTGGATGAGACTCTACACTTGTGTGTGAAAAATCTCTCTTAACCCTTTACGGTAGTGCACTTAGTGCATCCCGAAGAACCAATACACTTTGTGGCTCTTATTTACGGAGGGATGTCCATATCCTTCTCATTTAGGATGGTGTTAAAAAGCTTTTTGATGGCTCCCCTTCACCATGCAATGGTCGGGCATTGAAAGGTGAAGAATGAGGGAGAGAGAGAGAGAGTTTTTTCTCACTCTAACAATGTCTTCAAAGAGAAGGTTACCCTTATATTTTAAGGTTGATATATCACGTATGGTTAATTGGGGGTAGAAATGTTGTGGTATTTTTTAATTTGTTTTTTTAATGATTTTTTTTTGGAGGAGGGGGGGGGGGTCAAACCTCACGTATAAAATGTCTACTATGGTGGGACTTCTTGGCCTTGAAGTAACTTACAAACAATAGAATTTGAAGGACCGAACATGCCACCATGAGGACTATGTACCGAGTGTGGGTCATGCCATGTTGGAGGTCATGGTGTCAACCGTTGCTCATGTTCACTCTTTCCAACATGTGCTAAGGTGTGTATGGAAGTCGAAAAGGTGACGATGATGAAAACGTCTCTCTTTTCGCATCGGAGACTTTTTAAGTGCCACTCTTGCATTTACATATTTTCCACCCCCCGAATGTCGGTAGATTGTATGGGACATTAACAGTAGATTGAAGTTCAATATATGCTCGAACTCAATGTGACTTTCATTGGGAATTGGTTGTTTTGCATACAAAACCTTCCATGATCAGTAATGTTTGGTGCACACCTAAAAGTATATCTTTCACACCTATTATTGTGGTCCATTATAGATCTGACATGCCACAATAATTATGGTGAATGTGTTTTTTCTTTACCCATGTCATTTTGAAGCGCATAGAATCAATCTTTAAAAACCAATTGTTGCCATGGGTTGAAAAATATAAATTTGAAGTCAATGTTATACCATCGACAAGTTGATAGTTCATCATTTTGCATTTAAATCTTATTAGTTTCTTGAGTTATAAGCCACCTTGAATAGTCAAATATGCGGGGTGGACTCTTCATTAATAGCCCAAAGGACGAACGTGGGTAACTATGAAATAAAACCCCCCAAATACAATAAATTTATAGATGAAACAAATGTATATGCATTGTTGGTAGGCTAGGAAATGGACTTGTATATTTTATACCAAGCTTTTCAAGCCAATGTGATAACTGGCTCCTCTATATACAACAAGTAAAGACTATGCAATAAACATGCCTTTGTTTTGTATCGCTTACATATATAATCTACTTTCATTTTCCAATGAGAAAGTCATTGAGCATTTTTCATCCACAAGATGTAACTCCAAATAATATGACCCTAAAACACACGTCATGGAAGCTAAGCAAAAATACCATTGGATGAAAAATGTGATGGGATGAAACTAGCATATCTATTTTCAAACTTTGCACTAAACCTTGGGACCCCCATTTGTACATCCACCGTTACTTTAGATTTTTTATTAGCTCTTAAAAATATATACACCAGAGAAAAACAATACCTCTCCCCTTATGCATACTACGTACACTACTGCCCCCCCCTCACCGGGAAGTATTCAAACCACACATATAATATAATGGATCATGGTCTTTCTACCCATGCTAACTTTCAACTCACAATAATAGGCGTGAAAGGTTTAATGTGTAGGTTTGTAAGAAAAACATCCCAAGAGGTGCTAAAATGAGTTTGGCTCTCAAATCAAAGGATTGACATAGGTTGCTCTTCATTCAAATTCAAACATAACCTCAAAGGATGAAGGTGGGAATGTTTTTGATGATATTGTACGCAAAACAACCAATGGAGAATCATAGGGACCAACTCCCGACAAAAAGTCCCATTGAGCTCAAGGATAACTCCTAATCATATTGATATTTTTATTATCATTTTAGATGATTCTCACGTTCATAAAGTGATATTATCTACTAACACCTAATTGTTCTCAAAGCATTTGAGCATAGTTGCTACTATAAGATAACCTTTTATCGTTGGGTCTTTGTTGGTAATTGACAGACGATACCAATGCATCTTGGCATGTAGTTTCCATACTTTGTATGAAAAATCCATAATTTTCAAAGCTTGCTTTACATTATTCTTGGAACACATGATATTCATAAATCTAGAACTTACCAGCCACAAAGAGAGAGAGAGAGAGAGAGAGAGAGAGAGAGAGAGAGAGAGATCCTAGGCAAACATCATGTGTCGTAGAAAAATGTCTTGTGTTAATGAAAAATCTGTAATCTCTTATAATATTAGATTTGCATATTTCTTTCACCCACACATGACGATTGCCTAGAACTCATAATGAAACAATGTTGGGGGTTGGGAAAGGGGAGGGGGGGGAGGTGTTAAGTCCCACTATTAGAGGAGGAGGTGAAATGAAATGAAGGTATAGTTGAGGTGCACTCTCTTTCATTTCGTTGAGCGACCTCTTCAAGCTTAGGTGGGGGGGAAACCAAGGGGAAAGAATTGATTCAAGCAACCCACCCACCGGCATGCATAGGACTTTTATTACATTCCGGCGGTAGGGTTTTGAGTTGCTTGTGTGTGAGGGGTCCCGGATTGCACTTTCAAGACACTCTTTTTGGACTTAAACCTAGTGCGTACTCCTACTTTAACCGCGCCACGAATAAGGTGTGATTGATTTATTCCTTCGATGAGCCTACAATTCACAAACCCTTTTGACACATTCACGCCCAAGTCACTAGAAGTTTCCGGAAGTGTCCTTCCTCCGCGCCTGCCTTCACCTTCTAGAATGAATGAATGAATGAATGAATAGGCTCGGCTCGGCTCGGCGCAAGGAACTCTGAGCTTATGTGTTAAAAATTGGCCTCACCCTTGACCTAGAGTCTTCACCCACGGTGCGAATTCTATTAGCTTCGTATCTAGTTGAAGTACATAACATTATTAAAGCATGTGTGGGTCCTGGGAATATAACCATGGGACGTCGGGAGCTCAATCATAATTTGGAGCCTCCTTGCGAATAGTTTTGTGCATCTTATGGTCATATCTTCAAGGCCCACAAAACAAACCAACACTGCTCAGTAATGTTATGTAACCACAGTGAAATACCGAATTAAAGGGATAGGTTTTCACTGCCCATTTCAATGTTGTTGATTCAATCCGAGTCTATGATTCTTGTGTTTTGGGGTATTCATTTTTAAAGAAAGGGTGACACAAATATTTTGTTGACTGTGCATGCGCCTTGTGGTCAGGGTTTGCCATATTGGGCCAAATTCTACACACACAAAAAAACCAAACTAGTTAAGGTGTTGTTGACACTGTGTGGAAATTGAATGTGTTGAAAATTGATTAGAAAACCTAGTTTTGGATGAACCTTAACCATTACAACAAAGCTCCTGGGTTGTTACCACTAAATCTTTGTCACGATGAGATAGATTTTAGGTATCCAACTCTCTCGCACTTGTGAAAAAATTTAAGAGCTTGTCACATCCCTCACTCTCAACCTTCCCCCTCCCCCCCCCTCCCCAATAAAAAAAAACCAAAAACTAATGATATTTTTTTGAGTTTAGTAACCATCAATTTTAGTTATAGTTATTTTTAGTTAATATATAGGCTTTGAATATTTGTACCGGTTTCTTGAGTCAAATATGGTGCCCAAGGAAATTGAGATACTCAATCCTTGTTGAATTTCTCTGAGTTATATCCTATACATCACATTCAACCTTTTGAATGACTTGACTTTAATAATAATAATAGACATTAATTAATAGCATTAACATCAATTAGGTTAATCTTAGGAATCGGAAATTGTTGAAAAGCTATTATGCAATACTTCAATCTAAACCAAGTGGCATGTTAATGGCATATCTAAGTGAATTTGGACATAGTTTCAAAATTTGGATTTCCTGGTTGCTTCGGTTCAATGGGTGGATCTTGATATAATTTTGATATACTTGAATTTTTATGGAAAGTATGTGAAATCTTAGTGATTTCTTGAAGGTTAAGTATACAAATATAATGGGAAATTCAAATGTATTTTTTAATGTTAATCCTATATAGATAAATATTGAATAGCCAAACTATAATCAAAACAATTGCTATAATATTATCATAATAAAATCTACATATTTGATCACATGATCTTACCATATGTCAATCTTATTGTAAGATCTTATGATAGAATTCAACAAGTTATAATTTTGGACTTGGACTTAGTCTAATTCTGCTTAAATGTCAATTGTTATGTCCGTGATTTAGGTATAAAGATATAAACATTGGTTCCCTCCATGTTTCCTAAGGAGCAACCATGAATGAAGATCATGTTCGTTCATGGGCTTACTGCCCTCTTTCAAGGACATGTTCTATTTAAGGTAAATGGGTCTTACATGGTTAAATTTTTTCAACTAGCCCACTTCTCTTAGGATTTGAAACACATGATTGGTATAAGACAGTTAACGAATCCAAATCATAATCTCTGGAGCTCATATGAATATCTTATTTGTGATCAAAGTGAAGAATCTCATGCTCATTAAATGGTCATATAGATCTCCCCATTGTGCTAATGATTGGACCCATACTAGTTATCATATTTTGAGTATGCAATCCATCTCTTTTAAACACACATCTTTTTGAAGTCGATTCTTGAAGCTACACAAAAACCACATACCACTCAAATGTAAGTGTCACAATAATAATAAAGTAACCAATTATAGTTTGTCTACCGTAGAGGACCAGTGATCATGCGATGAAGAGAGCAAAAACATGTCATTTATTCTTAAATTTTTTTGGATGTGGAATCATTATAAGTATTTTACACCAAACAAAAATAGAGTTAACATATTGGACAACATATGTTTAATTATGATATACAATATTTTCTATTTTAAGCATGTGTTTGTGAACCAAAAGAACTATCTAGGTACAAGCATGTCTAAACCAATGTTGGACAAGTGTATAGGTAAACGCATGGTATCAATATACAATGTTGAATCTATCAAGAATGGTATCAAGAATCTATCATATCAATATCAAACTTGCAATACCAATCAACTATTGATACTTGGTAAATATCAAAAGGTGTGAGAGTCTTTGTATACCCGAATCATTATTTGGGTCAAAACCCATATTGAACCATATCGATTGTTAGGGTGATTTTATCTAGGTGTGAAGGTTCTTGACTGGTACGTAGACCCAAAATGATATATATACATAAGTGGTATCAATAAAGGCGATACCCGTCCAACACTGGTGTTTTTAAGGGCAAGGATATTCATCAAGTCTTACACCTTAAAACTTGTTATGCACCTTGTGTATTGTAGCATTTAAACCCTAAGCCCAAAACCATTTACAAACTTGACATTGAAAATATCTCTAGCATACATATATAGTTTGTATCTTATTCCCACAATGAATACCTTCATACTACACTCACTCCATTGCATTGGCTACACATAGATAACTTCCCATAGAGAGGACCACTTTTGGGCCTCACAACACCAGAAAGTATGCATAAATAACATAGATCTATTTATGGTGTTTCATGTTTTTTTCGGCGCAAATTGAAAATTCAATTGCAAGAAAAAACCCAAAATGGTGGTTCATGTTAAAAGTGACATTGTGGACTGTTCAACACTTGTTCGGTAGAGATGGTGGTTATATATGTTATATATTGCATACTATCCACCATCCATGCTCTATGGCTCCGTTTTGGAAGAAACAAATTAGTCAATGGGTGGAATTGAAAGATTTCAGAGCAAGAGGACAAGCATGTTTTAGGGAAGGTAGACCTACTTTGAATCACATTCTTACATTACTTACTTTAATTCCACAAGAAGTATTTTGCAAGTCGGTGTCTTTATTCATGTTTTGTTGATTTCAAAGAAGCTTTCAACACCATTCCACATGACAAGCTTTGGGAACGCCTCCAACAATTAGGCGTGGCAATACATTTACAACAACATGTAAAAGCAATGTCTTCTAGTCTTGACGCCAATTTATCTAAGACTAAAATCAAGATTTTTGGCCGCAACAAAAGGAGATTATACCAAGAAACATTAACTGAGATAACCCATTAATATAAATACCTTGGGATTGATTCTACTCACATGACCAGTTTGAACAAAAAAGTAAAAGTCGAAGAATTGCAAGTATGAAAGCCTTGATGGGCACCTTAAGGAAAGAAGCATAGTTGAAGTCACATGTTGGGAACTCTAATCATATCTATTCAAGGCTTTGGTGTTCCCAACTTTCACATATGGCACTAAAATTTGGGAGGTTACTTGAAAAACTCACACTAGAAAGGTTTTCAAGAAGGGCATGCAAATACGTATGATGTCTCATGTCAAAGTGCGCTCCTTGACAACCTATCATATTCTATTGGCTGACTTTGGAATACTTCACATAGAATTATATGCTCTTAAGCTAACTATAAGGTTTCAACAACGGCTTGCCCACCTATCCTCCTCCCGGTTATCGGTCAAGCATCATCTCACTCCCAACACCTTGATGAACAAGGGGCTAACACTTGGCACAAATTGACAATCATGTGGAAGGCATCATGAGATCTATCTCATTGAGAAACCCATGCCAACATCAAAAATCACATTTGATGATATCAAGGAGTTTTATCTTGCTAAAGAGTGTAACCCTTTCCATCTCTTGAGGAAGAAACTACATTACCTCCACCTCAAGGATCTTCTCAAGTACAAATATGAATCGTACTTGAGGCAATCATTGACACCATCACAACACAAGATCATTGTTACTTATCGCACTTCAAATTATAGACTTGCCATCGAAATTGGACAGTGGTCAACTATCCCTATCTCTAGAGATAATAGATTATGTCACTCTTGCTCTTATAATGTAGTTGAAAATGACCCAGTTTGGCATCATCTTGATGTACTTCTAGTCTAAGCCTTTCGGCTTCCTAGACTCTAAAATCTATTTAATTTCATTCATTTCAATGGGTTATAGTCACTCTAAATTTTTCTATGGTCAATACAATGGGTAACTATAGACGTAATCGCATTCTTTAACACACACTCATTCTTCCCCTTGTCAACTTTGCCATCTTTGCAAAAATGATACATGGATACATCTCCTTTCATGTTGCACAAAATCCACACTTCAACAATCTCCACACCAACAGACATAACAAGGTAGTCCATGCCCTTGTCACCTCTATTCGCACCCACCCACACATTGTTTTACCCTTCTCCATGTTGGAATACACAATTCTACTCCTTTTGACAACATTGTTGCCCTCTTGGTACTCCCTTGCACATGTTATGCACCTCATTGCACAAACCTCACTTGTCTATGACCATATATCCTCATCATTTTTGGCACACACCCAAAAGACCACCCCCCCCCCCCTTTTCCTTCCCTCTCCCCATTCATGTATAGTTCCTCAAATTTACGTAATGTAATGATCATTACGTTGATACTACTATTGAATTCAAGAATCCCCTTCTAGAACACCTTAGACACCTTAGATGGGAAGTCAAATCCCTAGGGGGACGACTTTTCATTGGAAACTTGAATGACATACGTGGATCACTATGAAATTAAACCCCCTATATATGAGAAGAAGTTTATAGAGAGAAAAGAATCTATGTGTACGTATGGCATGCTAGAAACTATCTTGCTTGTTTATACTAAGCTTTTTAATTTAATGTGATAAATGCCTCCACTACATATTCAAAACATAAATCATGAATTGAATAAGCCTTTATAAACGCATAAATTCACTTTCACTTTCCAATGAAAACTTAGCCATTGAATGTTTTTTCATCCATAGCATGTAGCTCGTGATTGCATCAAATAAACAAAGACAAGAACACATTGATTTAGCCACAATCTGGAAAGAAAAACTCAAGGAAGCCCATGAGCGCTCCAAGAGCCTTTAGCTTGTAAAAACCTAGAACCCAAACACAAACCCTAACAAGAACATACATGGTAGTCATCAAGGACTATGACCATATGACACTAATGGGATGAGAATGTGAATTGGATAAAACTAACAAATCTATTGTCAAAATTTCCATAAACCTCAGGGGCCCCCTTTTGTACATGTATCTTTACTTTAAAGAAATTAATAGCCTTTATTGATTTACACACTAGACAAAACATTATCTCCTCCTTATGTATACCATATATGCTAATGCCTCTAATAATATTCCTTCTTACACTCACGATAGTGTGTATGTGATATGAAGAGTCCACCCCCTGGGATCGGATCCCTCATTGTCAACGCGACTGGCATTAGAGGTGCCATGCACCACACTTTTATTGCTTCCCTTTAGTCCCTAAAAAATCGTACCTCCAACATCAAAACACTTATGCAACATGTCCAACAACTTGCTATGAAATTCCTTGCCTTCTTGGTCCTCAATAAACTAAATAAGATAAACAACAAACCCCGATTCTCCCTCCTCCGGACTAGTCTTGCATTATTCACTTATCCCCCCCCTTCCTAAAATAGGCCCACCTACCAAAAAGGAGGCAATATATACCCCATGCAACCCCCAAGGCTTTGGTCTCAACATGTTTGACGACAAAGAATGAGCCCTTATCATGTTGCAATTGCACAACCTTTGTTTTTTGTCGCTTCATTTTTTCCTTCTTCACCATCTTTACCTCTTTATCTCCATGTTTTTTATCATAAAAAGAGTCCATTCTCTTTTCATTTGCATGTACTTCTTAATAGATTCGTAATAACTTGTATGTATCTTTTCATGTAGCTATTTATTTATTTATTTATTTTCTTTTGGTGGGAGAGGATGTCAAGTGCAAAACATATATCAACCACCATGGTTGTTTTTCTTTCTAAAAGGGGAAATTATATTAAACCTACTATCCCAATGATTCATGTTTAGCCAAAGTGATGGGTTGATGGATCCAACCTCTGGTGCATGCCAATGTCTAAACAACGTTAAATCATAGTCTATTAGTGTCACTTAAAGACGCATTTGAAGAAATTTTCTTTGGCCATCTTCTCTCATCTCCATAACATAAATCAACAAAGAGTCCATGTTCTCTTTCCATTTGCAGTTGCCCATTGTACAACTACATAACATATACAATTATGTATGATTGATTTTTCTTTTTTTGTTTCCTTTCCCTTTTCATTGACACTTTTTATGGGAGAGGTGGGTGGGGAAGAGAAGTGCTCATCTAACTGGTTATTCGTGGATCCAAGAATGGACACCAAAAATGCATATGTTTAAAATAGATCGGACTACATGCTCAAAACACAATAACCAATGTATTTGGAAGACCCTATATGACCATCGAATGAACATAAGAATCTTCACTATGGCAATGAATATGTTCATATGAAACATACTAACCACCTTGTACTAATTGCATGTTTCATATCCTACAAGAAGTGGGCTGGTCGGAAAAAGTAACCATTTAAGACCCATCTATCTACCTATCTTATTGGTAACATCGGCAAGAAAAACAAGAACACGGTTTAGGTGCAAGCTAGTTTGAAGCCTCTTTCTTTTGTATATAAAATGACATCTTAAATGGGAGTTTGTGACTTAGATATTGTGTACGGATGCCATGCCTATGGCGGACACGCTCAAAAAGGTCCAAAATGGTTGAACTAGGAGGTAGCTCATAAGTGTATTGAATTCACCCCACATGGTAAGGAAATGAAGAAGTACGAAGTAAGAACAATCGTGTTGTGGAACTTGGAACTTGAGTAACTTGCACGTGGTCTTGAATTTCTTTGAAGTTTCCCGTGTGGTTGCAAACACGTCTATTATATGTGGTTGCCATTTGTTGTTTGCCATTAGTCTCAACTTGGATGTTCGAGTTGGGATTTTTCTTGGATCCACAAATGCGATAGGGGATTTTAGCAACCAAACTATAGAGTTTTTTGAGTCCTCACGATTTTTCAAACCCACAATTTTTACGACCACAAAACGCTAAGATACGTTCTTCCAATGTTGTTGAACATTGAAGTTATCCAAAAAGTCCCTTAAAGATGGGCAAAACAGTGGGTTTGATCATTCTTTGAGAAAGCTTTCTATGAAGAGCTCGTTAGCTTGTTGTGTCTTGGAGCCTGTTTTGAAAGTTGGGTGAAACTTTTGGGACCTCTTCTTTCCACCTCTCAAACTTTGAAAAGAAAATTAGGATCTAAAATAGGGTATGTGCATGGGACCCATTATCCGAAGTCCAGAATTGGCCTATCCAAGACTACACTAAATATCATAGTTAGTGTCGTATGGTGTATAATGTCACTTTGGTAACTTTTCGGATGACACTTCTTTTGAATAAGTGAACAAATTTTGTCATTGATGATGGATGGGTTCATCCTTTGGCCAAAACCCTACCTTCTCTTGTCAGCAACTTGTGATGAAAGATTGTCATAGATGATTGAAATTTGGATGAAAATCCACTCAGTAAGTGACAGTAATTGCAACACTGTAAATCTATAATCCCCCAATTTTTTTTACAAAGAATGACATTTAGCGTTGGTGACACAATACCGCAGTTTACAATTACTATTGAGCAAGACAATTAGAATTGGTGACACTAAATGTCATACTTAGTGTAGCTTGGCCCCAACCATCCTAGTAGGACAAGCTAGAAAGCCAATTTTTAATAGCCCAACACCACACTTTGTGAATGATAATTTAAGCATTAAGAAAACTTGAATGACTTTGTGTTAATTCTCATACTACTCTAAATTTGGGACTAAACGCATGGTTTCATTTGCTTTACTTTACAAATAACTCTAATGAATTAAAAATAGCTAACAAATTTTAAGCACATGATCTAATCTCTTGTAAACACACATCTTTTTAGTGTCCATTCTTAGATCCACACCTATCCATGCATCTAGCCAAATACAAGTGTCCAAATACAATAAGTAGCCAACTTAGGTGCGTTCACCTTACACTATAACCCTGCACCTTCGTGGCAAGTACCATGGAGATTCACTTTCTCGTAAAGCACATGGATGAAATGCTAAAAGGGCTCCAAATTTACGAAGCGGTACATGTACCAAATAACTACACTAAATATCATATTCTATGTCACCAATACTAATTGTCTTGCTCAATACTAATCGCAACCCACGGTAAAGTGTCACCAACACGAAATGTTAACCCAACATTATTTGTCATTCTTTGTAAAAATTTTGGGGGTTTATAGATTCACAGTGTCGCAATTACTGTCACTTACCAAGTGCTTTTTCATCCACATTTCAATCATCCATGACAATATTTCATCACAAGTTGTTGACAAGAGAAGATAGGGTTTTGGCCAATGGATGAACTCATCCATCATTCATGACAATATTTGTTCACTCATTCGTAAGAAGTGTCTACCGAAAAGTTACCAAAGGGACACTAAACATTGTATCTAGTGTAGGTACTCGTTATAAGTGGACACGATAGTGTCTTACAAGGATATACCTACCACGGGGAAGACTTGCTCCCATGTTTGACATTGACTTGAACAATATATGTGTGATTGTTTAATAAAGTAGTTTGGGAATTCAATCCTTGGCGGAAGATAGTAGACGTTCCAAGACCCTAAATTAAGAGGAGGAGAAAAATGGAACCATGGTTTTAAATGGAACCACTACAAGGATCAGGGGTCACGGTCCTTTGTGGTGGGATTGAGTCTAACTCTCATGTATTGATTGAAGGTTTCTATTCTTATCATAACATGGCCCTTGACATCAATGGTAGAACTTCCAAGAACAAGTTTGACAACATTTTAATTATGAAGTTGTGCAAGACAAGTCATCCACTTCTTAGCTAGACTCGCTTATCCACTCACATGGACACATTCATTCAATGACAAAGTAAGTAACAGGCTCAAGATGACTACGAAGCCAATAAACTTGATTCAATTTTGTGGTGGATTTCAACACCTTCAAAAGTCGAAGAATTATCTTCCAACTTGTAGATTTGTTTGCATTATGAAAATTCAATTTGATGACATTCTTTACATATTTACAGTGGTGCACACTACCGTATGTTTAGTCCAATTGGAGCATGTTTTTGACAAGTTTCAATTTCTTTAGACCTTAGTGGCTTAGGAACCTCACTTAGGCGTGTGGACTTGGAACATTTTTGGTACTTTCAACACCTCAATGCAACCATTCGTTGAGATGTCAAAATATTAGAGAAAATGAGTCTAAATGGTTTGGAAGGCGAGTTGGTGATGCCATGTACTAATCTACATATACTTATACTCTAAGTACTATTCATTACATGTATTTTACAAAGTTGATGGATAGTTGTTTATTCATGCATCTTTCTCAATGATAAGCGAGCTTATCCTATAAGTTTATCAATAATGGTATATAAAAAAATTCTTGTCCCATGGGGGTAACAACTCAACAATGGATACTTGGTAGGCAACACAAAATGAGATCATAATCTTTGTATACTTAAGTCACTATTATGGTCAACACTGTGACCATATATCACCCATTGACCATATGGTCAATACTAGGGTAATATCACCCATGCATTGAGGTTCTTGCATGATATATTGATGTATATTATATTTATGAGAAAAGTTAACATGGCTACCACCTTGTGGTGTCTACACAAACTCATCCATTTAAAAAGCGGAAACCCAATGACCGCTTCTTTAGCACGAAATTGTCTACATCTAAATACTTTGGTTATGAGTTTTTCATTGGACGAGTTTACCAAGACATTGTGAACGTTTAACTTAATAAACATGGTTTGGATTGCGTAATGTCTATGGTAACTCATTCATCATGGATGAATGTGTTAGAGTGAAAATCAAATCCATCTATAAGATTGAAGGCCAATCACGAATCTACCAACTATTCAAGGGTTAAATAGTCTAGAAGTAGACATTCTAGACTACAGAATGATCTGCTACACTTTCACCTTCCTAATGGATGAGTTTACATACACACCACGAATCCTTCAGTACCTCACTCCAGTATCCAAAATTTAAAAAAATAAATAAAAAATCTCATTATTTATGAAGTAGTACTTAGGAGTAGTATGTTTTGCATGTGTATAGCTTATAGTTAATTTACGCAAACGATACCAAACTTATCGGTTAGACCACTCCACCACACTGCGTCTACAACCCGCCATTTAAAGAAGCAATTAGAACGTTCCCAAGAAGCCTAGCTAGCCTGGAATCTAGACCCCTCGTAGATACTAAATTACTTCTAAGCAGCCCCACATTCCCAAAAATCAGCGGCCGGACCAATTCTCCGTCCCCCTCCCTCCCTCCCTCCCTCCCTCCCTCCCTCTAGGCCCCCCTAGCCGCAGCCGCAGGAAGACGCAGACAGACGCGAGCCCACCAGCACCGCCAACGATCACGCCGACCAGCGGCAGCCCCAAACCCACCTACCGCCAGGCCGCTGCCGCAGGAAAACCCCTACCGGCGTCAGAGTCAGCGGCTGCGGCCATGACACCGGGGGTGGCGACTGACGACCAGTTAGTCAGTCTCCCGGCCCGCTCGCTCGCTCGCTGGGCAGACTCCGAGCGAGCCACTCTTCGAGCAAGGACGGAAGCGTTGACTGGACCGAGATTAGTTACGGCGGACCCGCGGCGATAATCCAGAATTTCGTTGCGAAACTTAGTTACAACGAGAATCATGATGTGTGCATGGGCTACAAGACAAACAGTCCCGCGGTCATGCCTAGGCAAGCCCGCTGCTGCTCCTGTTGATGATGGACTGGGGGACGTCGGCGCATTAGAAATTTCATCAGGTTCCCGCAAGCTTCAAGAGGACATATTCGGGCGCAAGGTTTTGGGAGGTATAAGAGTGGACGTAGCTTGTGGTCTCTTTGCACTACAGCCTGGTTTTGAAGTGGGATCTGCTATCTAGCTAGTATCAGGCGCTCCTCCCTCTCTCCTCCGACCGACCGACCGACCGGCCCACTCTACCTCGATCGTCGAATCGATCTGATCCGACGAGTCTGCCGTTTGATCTGACCTGCCTGCTAAGTTGCCTCATCAGGTTTGGGTGTGGTGGTGGTGCAATTTTTTTGTTGCAAAGACATGATGGCGAAGATCATGAGAAGTTTGGGTTGTGGTGCGGCGGTCGTTGTGGCGGGGTTGGCGCTGGTGGCTGATGTGGCCCAGGCTCAATCGAGTACTTTTGCGGTGCCTCCTGGAGTGACCATTAGTGCTGGCGGGGTGAGTGTGGATGTTTTTGGTTCTGTATGTTGTTGTTGGTGTTGATGTTGTCGTTTCTGTTGCAGCCCAATTGGCAGTCTAGTTTGCGGTATAGTAGTTGTGTGGTGATGGAGATTTGGCACAAATAGTTACTTAATTCGCTGTATGTCAGTGAGCATGATCCATCATCTCAGGTGGAGGAGATCTGCATTAATAGTACTGGCCGGCTGAAAGAATTGGTCGTCCTATTATAACTTCACCCAATTGTACTGCAAAAGACCATAAATGTAGGGGCGGAGCTTGTTCGCCTTACAGAAGAGGCAGGAGATGGTGGAGAAAAGCCATTGACGCACTCCGAGCTCAGAAGCGGCTAAAATTTAATTGCATAATTTAGGCCCCCTTCTGCACATCATGAGTAAGGAGGTTGAGAGCTCGAAGATTGAGGGATTTGAACAAAGGAGCCTTCTCGGTCATTGGCGAGGAGCCTCTTACTCATGCTTAATGTTCAGTAAAGTCCACAAGTTTCACGTCATTCGAGCTTTGTCAAGCTAAAAATCTCAGCTTGAGAGCTGCATGAATCATTTACCGGGCTTCTAATTGCACCTTGGTCAAAATCCTAGGCTAAGCGACCTTGTGGAGGTCACATAGGAATATCTGTCGACTGTCTCAAGCCAATGGGCTTCCAAGCATTCTTTGGCTTGTCATGACTTCTCCGTTGTTTAGTATCAATCACTCTCCCCTTAATATCTCACTTTGAGCATGGTCACTTCACACTTGCTCAAACTGGTCAAGCGCCTCTCGATAGTTGGAGCTTTGGATGAAAGCTTGTCAAATTTAAGTCTCAAACTCCCCAATTTGCAAGTTTCATCTAGTTTGGAACTCTAGTAGGGGAAATTAAAGCTGGTGTGGCCTTAGAGCTATGTCCATCTCGATCGAATTGGGCCAGACAGCCAAGGGTGTTTGTAATGAAAGAATGGGTTGCTCTATTTCACCGAGATTCTTAATTCGATCGCTTGCTTCCATCATACTGCTCATGCAGCACACATATTGCTGAGTCAGATATTATAATCGTGGGGATTAATTCATTGAATGTTGCAACTATTTCAGTTCTCCACGCACTGGATCAAGATACATGCGTGGCTGATGTGGATTGGCATGGGGTTTCTCATGCCACTGGCCATCATCCTGGTTCGGTTCTCCAAGCGAGCTCGCGAGCGTGGCGACCTGGACACTGTGAGGAAATTAGTCTATGCCCACGAATTCATACAGGTACTGCGTCTTCTCATTATACCCCCTCTTATAATTAGCTGACCTCTTTCTCTCTCTCTCCAACAACCTGGCTCTTCTAATTCTCTCAAAAGAAATTAAGTGTTCTAGAATCAACTCACAAATCCTTTAGCTTGCCAGACTCTAAATACAGCAATTTCACAGATTCAAGCTCAACACCTGATCACTTTCTCAGAGAGTTTTTAGATTATGATGCACTTGAGTGATCCCTTGCCACCAGAATTCATGCATGCACCTATACTTTGCTTCGACTCGGTCTGTGCTTAATTTCATGCACACGGCCTCTTTGTGTTGCACCCACGGTACTACTTGCATGATATAATGCTATCAACCGGGAGGGTCAATCTCCTCTCGAGGAGGACATCAGCGAACGCAAATCATTGTGGACAATTAACGTTTATTTATGCAGAGATAGTATATAATATCACCTGTGGGATTAACAAATTTGACGCACTTATTTGATTAACGGGGGAGTGCTGGAACTTTTTGCAGATCTGTGCTGTGTGTGCGGTGATAGCAAGTGCATCCGTTGCATTCACCAAGTTTGACAACAAATTCGCTCACACACACGAGCGACTGGGTTTGTCACTATGGATCTGCGTGTGGATTGCACCACTCCTCGGTATCTTCCGGCCCAAGCAGTAAGTCTAGTCCTCCCCACCTTTAATCTGCAAGTTAATTATCCATCTCGATGAACATGTAGTCTGGTCTTCATCTATCAGCTCCAAGAGAAATATTTTGAAGGCCACTTGTAGGCTAAACAAACAAAAACACTCGACGCTCTGTTTTTGTTCACAAGTTCTTGTGAGTGTAGATTGTAGAACTTCACCTTTTGTAGCTCATTTTCTCAATTCTTGTACAGAGATGCTCTGTTGCCACTTCTATTCCAGGCTAAGGATGTGCGAGGTTAATTGACTAAACTTGTAGACTAAACATCAACTGTACTTGAAAGTCTGTTTTTCTTCACCACAAGCTTTATGTTCGGAGTTCTACAAGAACTTTACTTTTGTGGCTCATTTTCTAGTTCACAGAAAGCAGGTACTTGTAGAGATCAAGTACGTTGTTGCCTATTCTATTCCAGGTTAAAGAATGTGCGAAGTTAATTGACTAAACGTGTAGAGTAAAAAAAAACCTTGAAACTCTGGTTTTCTTCACAGGTTTTATGTTCTGAGTGTGGGTGGTATAAGAACTTCACCTCATTTTTAGTTCGCAGAAGAAGAAAAAAACAGACACTTGTAGATATTAGATGCTTCGTTGCCTATAGCATACATTCCAGGTTGATAAAGAATGTGTGAGGTTAATTGATTTGATTATCTTGGCTGATCTGCAGTGGAGCAAAAATCAGAACCGCTTGGTATGCTGCACACTGGATCTTCGGCACCGGAGCAGTGGTATTGGGATTCATCAACATCTTCATTGGAATGTACCTTTATGAGCAGATCACTTCAAAGAATATAAAGGGCCTCAACGTGGCGTTTGCAACCCAAATCGGCATCATGGGATTGATCTACATGGTACAGGATCGGTGGCAATATTTGGTAGAACAAGGCAACGTCTCAAGGACTGTGGATCCCTTGCCATACAACAACAGCACACAGAAAACAAAAGGGGGAAATGTTGGTAATGACCACCATCATGCTTCATCTGTGGTCTAAGCCCTAACATCGCCATCTATCAATCACAGAGCAAGCAATCTACCACACTTGTGATGACATCATCATCATCATCATCATGTGAAGCGATTGAAGCAGTGAAAGAAATTATGATCATCAGCACCAAATCATGTATGTCTGTAACATCTTACTCTGGATCTCAATTTTTCTAAATGAGACTCCACAGGCTCTCTGATCCTCAGCAAGCGGTATTATGAATGTGGGCACAACATGATGCACACAGTAACCTTCGAAGTACAAGTGCAAAAGCTACACCGAGGTATCTAAAGATTTACTTCGGAGAGAGACTTACGTACCGTCCACTGGCAGCGGCTGTAGGTCTCCCTCCATTTTTTTTTAGGGAATGGCATTCCTTCTCCGAAGTTAGTCTCTGACAGAGAAGAACCAGATTTGTAGTTAGTAGAAGTCCTGTGGTTGTAGATTTGGCTAGGTGTGTGTGTAACTGTAATGGGTTTTGCTTCAAACATGTAAATGTAAAGCAGTACTCATCAATCTACATGTGTAAATCTCCTGAAAAAGCCAGCTGAATTACTAGTCTTATCAAGCTGTGTAGTCGACTTTTCTTGCTTTTTTCCTTGTTTTTGGATGTAGATGTAGAAATTAGCCATACAGTCAGTCAGTCAGTCTTGCTGAACATGAGAAGAAGAATAGCTGTAAGCTAAAAGCCTTCCTACCTGCAAGATGTCAATTCGACTGGTGACTATAGAGATTGAATAAATAAGTGACTCCCCACTTTGTTGGCAAGTTCGTATCAATGTTATGGAATGAAATGTATGATAATCTCCTTCAATTTCTTAGAATGATTTAACCTTAGAGCTTGATCAATGCGACCGAGCAATGGATTCCAGAAACTTTCAAATCTCCATCTGCAGCTTTTAGAAAATGAAGAACACAGTCAAACCCACTTACAAATTTCTCTCATCACAGACGACAAAGTTACAAGTCAATAAATGCATACTTGATTCATTCCTTCTTGCTCGCAAGCCTCGAGCTCTTACTCAATCTTCTATGCCTGCAACCCACAATTGAAGACAATTTTCAACCAGCAAATTGAAGAATATGCAAGTAAAAGCTGATTAGGGTTTCAGAACTCAAAACGCACACAAAACATTCTGAACTGGGTTAAGAGACCCAAACTGCGGCTCAACATCATCACAAGATCGAAGCACACCCCTTTTTTCGATTCCCGCTTCCCAAGCCCCGAATGGCGCCTGTAAATGTTTTAATTACCTGAATGTAGAAGATAGAATTCTCCTGTGCACGGCCCAGTTGTTGTGATTGTTGCTTCAGAGAAGAAGAGGAGGTGAAGAATATCTGTGAATGTGATGCTATGGAGAACATTGGCACCCACATTCCTCAGATTCCTCTGTACAATGGAGTACTCATGCCTCAGCTTGGATGTAGGTATTCCAGGTCAAAATCATGCTACGATGATGTCTGGATTTTATAACCTAAATCATGATGATGTGAGCCGTCTTGCTGCGTAGTAGTATGTGTTAAGGCCTTGTATGCAAAGCTCCATATCCAGTTTATTCTTGCAATTGTGGCACAACCAAACTGAAAAACTTAACTACGGATGTGAATGCTCTGTGGTGCAGTAGGAACATTCAGAGCGAAAGGAGATGACGTTAAGAAGGCGGTGCTGTGCGCACTTCAATGTGGTTACACTCATATTGGTCTCTCCTTTCCCTAAACCCTTGCGATGTGAATTGAGTTGGTGATGATGATGATGACGATGATGGCTATTTGGGATAAGTTGGTTCCCATGTTGTTTTCTTCGGTGTGAAGATGTCAGGGTGGTACAATTGGGTGATTTTTGTGTGTCTAATTGTGGGGAGGACAGACACTGCATCGATTTACAAGAACGAGGTGAACATTGGGGAAGCGGTACGAAGCTCCGGAATCGAGCGCGACAGACTGTTCATCACCAGCAAGGTCTCCCCTTACGAGCAAGGGTGAGGCGCTAATTGACATCTTCGGGAATCCTTTGTTTGGGGATGGCTAACAATGCGAAATAAATTAAGGCGTGTGTCTCTGTGTTTTATTTCATACTTAGGATTGCTTCATTTAAAGGATTTAACCTGAGTAAGGGTGAAGATAGCCAATCAATCACTCTGATCTAAGTAGTGATGAGAATGAATACCACAAGTTTTTCAATGTGTTTGAAGGTTTGAAAACGCGACGAACGCTGTGAATGCAATTCTCGACCGGCTCGGCTGTTCATACTTGGTAAGACTGTTACCCCAACTCTCTTAAACCCCAAACCCTAACTTTCTGCAATTCAAAAGATAGGACTTCAACCTCTACGTAATTGAAGCACGAACCTAAGTGTTTTTTTGCAATTCAAAAGGGTAGGACTTCAACTTCTGTCGAGTTGAAGCATAAAATAAAGTGTTTTCTGCAATTTAGAAAAATAGGACTTCAACGTCTATGTAGTTGAAGCACGAAACTAAGTGCTTAGTTTAGGGTCAAGGATTTACGGTTCTATAACCAACGCGATTGGTCCAATCTTCGACGGAATGACAAGTAGTCGCTAAAACAAGACTATGCAAATTCAGAATTTGCTTCTTGATAGTGGATTCCATCTGCTTTTCCTGTTTCCAGTCCAGATCTATGTAATGCAGTCTCATCCAAATCCGGTCTGGCTGTTCTCCTGGTTCATTCTTACTTAGAAATTGAAGTGTGGTATCATAGCTAAAACCCACTTCTCTGCAATCCAAAAGAATAGGACTTCAACCTCTATGTAGCAAGGCACGAAACTAAATGCATAATTTAGGGATTAGGGTTTTAAGATTCTAGAGTCAATAAGTTTGATCCAATCTTCAACGGAATGACAAGTAGTAGCTAAAAGTAGATTGTGCAAATTCAGATTCTTCTTCTTGAGGTGTGAATTCCATCTGCATTTCCTGTTTTCAATCCAGATCTATGTAATGCAGTCTCGTCCGAACCTGGTCTTGTTGTTCTCCTGGTTCATGCTTAGAAAAATTGAAGTGTGGTATCATTTCAACGTTTTTATTCTTCTGACAAGGATGTTCTGTGGTATATGTCCAATTTCTTCCTTTCCAGGATCTGTGCCTTGTCCATTGGTAAAGTTTCTCTGCCACTTTCTGTCTACTAGTTGTGGGTGATTGACATTTCCTTGCATCCCAAGCACTGGCAAATGAAGTGGAAAATTTGATACCTTCAGCAGAATTCATAACATGTATCTTAGGATCTACTTTTCTTGGCTCTGAAACATCCATCGGGGAATTTGAAGCTACAGTGCTTGAGAGGTTCAGCTACTAAAGTAGATAACAATGTTGTCTTTGTCTTTGAAACACAGGCCAGGTGCAGCTAAATTGGACACGTAAGTATGCTAACCCCTAAACACCTTTAGAGCCTGATTTGGGCCTCTCATGCATTCGATGTTTTGATATTGTTCAACACGAATAGGTTTACATTGTGATTGCTTATTGCCTTGGGAGGTTATACTTCTTGACACCCACACAAGGTGACTTGGAAAGAATTTGATGAAGATTTCATATCATCCGGTGTGAAGGGAAAATACACATCCAGTATTGAAACTGCTATAAGCGTTCAGGGGTTAACCTCATGAATCTGCAGCACAAATTACCTTTATGTATATGTGCACTGAGTATCATTGTTCCTGATGCAATCCTTCATGAGACAAAATTCTGTTCTACTTTTGGCACACACTGCCTTATTGGTACTCACTCTCGCAGTAACTAACCCATCACTGACAGAACGTTTCCCTCAATTCTTCAGAAAGTCAACCCAAAACTCTCGGTTGCGGAATGAAACCTGGAAGGCCTTGGAGCAATTTTACAGGCAAGGTGAGGATGATAAATTCCTAATTCTCTTTCCCCTAGCAATTCCTGGTTTCCTGTTGTGGAAATTGAGGTCTTAGTACACATGTTATACAATAATTTGCTCGAGTCTTCATTTCACCTCTGGAGATCAGTAGCGTAATCTCAAGACAAGGATCAATTGATGAAGGGAGTGAGGATGTTGTGGAAGGTGGCTTCTTCCATCCAAATTTGTTGTGGATGGCCACCATCTGGCTATCGCTGCACGTGTTTATTCTGTTTTCATATGGGATTCTAGTTTTTTTAATGTTTCCCTTTGATTGCATACTCAACTCAAAGCAATCAATGTTTGAAGACCTTATTTTAAAAGCTTTGAGTTGAGTTGTGAAGCTCGGGATTAACTATTTCTTTTGAGTCTTATTTCTCTTGATTCTTATTGTGTGGTCTATTGGTTTAGGGTTTAGGGTTTAGCATCTCTATTTTATGCCAGCTTTGTAGAGACACATAGCTTGATGTTTTTAGCACCATGTTGTTGAGCTACAGCATATTTTGAGACCTTGAATGTAGGGAAATGCAGAGCAATTGGAGTGAGCAACTACACCGAAATACACCTGACTGAGCTTCTAGCCTCCTGTGAAATCAAACCCATGGTGAACCAGGTGGAGGTGCATCCTTGGTTGGCACAAATCCAGCTGCGCAACATGTGCTCCCTCCATGGCATTGTAGTTCAAGCCTACTCGCCGCTTGGAGTCGGCTTGGTACGTTTGTCTTCCTTACATATTTCCTATGTCACCTCTGTTTCCAAAATTGGATTTCTCATAGCAATAGAATTTAACCCTTTAACTCATGAGACTTTCTCCAAGTTGTCAAGAATTGGTCCCCTATGATTTCCCATTGGTTGTTTTGCATACCATATCGACCACTTCTTTCCACTTGTGATGGTGCATGCTTGGAAGGTAGTGTTTGAATTTGAATGAAGAGCAACCTCTTTCGGTTCATCGAGGGCCAAACTCCTTTCAGCACCTCTTGCCATGCCAAAATAAGGTTGACCCTCAATGCACCGATGTAGAATGTTCTTCAATCAAACCTCCACATTACCTCCAAATATGCACCAAAAACTTACTGAACATGGAAGGTGTTGTATGCAAAACAACCAACTTCCCATCAAAAGCTGTGTTGAGTTAGAGGACAACTATCATATCCCGTATATATTTAGAGCAAGAAATTTTTGTGGAGGTGCCACCTCATTGGAAGGATGCTACATTAAGTCTACAAAAGCAAGCAATCTCTCTCTCTCTCTCTCCTACTTTATTTATGCTTTCCTTTGCCCTCGTATCCCTCCAGTCTTATCCCTAACTTCTGTACCCCTCATTACCCCCTTGCTCTCATTACTTGTTGCCTATTGAATTTCTAATTATCAACAGGGCCGCCCACACTAACTAACGACCCCAAACGGAACAACGCCCACATACTTGCATTCAACTTGTCTGGTATCTGCAGTTTATTACAGTTCCAAGTGCATGTTAATGATACCCATCTAAAATATTATGGAGATCTTGAGGGTTTTCTCTTCCCACCAAGTATATGTACAAAATAAAAAATATTTTTCTGGTTTCTGTGCAGTACAGCTTCTCCAGGACTCCACAGTTTGCGCAATATCATCAAAACACAAGAAGTCTGCAGCACAAGTTCTTCTGAGATGGGGTGTTCAGAACGATCTAGGTGGTTAACAACACTCAATTTGCCCAACTGCTTGATTAGGGTAGGCGTGATTCATGCATGGCTTGCTTTTCTGACATCTACAGATCAATGTGTGTACCTATAATACATCCTAGAATGATTCTGAATGATTTTCTGCTGTGTTTTCGTAGTGGTTCTTCCAAAGTCCGTGCACGAAGAGTACATTGTGGAGAACTCCCAGATCTTCTCCTTCGCTTTGTCAGATGAAGACATGGCCACTCTGAAAAGCCTTGATCAGGGGCACCACTTCTGCTGGTCAGCCGAGGATGTTATGTGATGCATGACCACTATTGGTGATCAGTCTCAACTAGAAGCCTAGTAGTGTCACGGCCACAACATCGTCAACATATATAAGTAGCTTTTTGGAAGTGCATAACTAACTATTCACGGTATAATATTTAGTGTAGTGCTTTAGATAATAGTTTTACGTTGCAACATGCAAGAGGAAGGTAATATGGATGTGTGCGTACTAATGTCAAGTGTCATGTGTTTACGTTGACTATTGTGTAATCTAGGCATAGACCTCATAATAATTTCCCTGTTGAGATATTAGTAGGCACATTAATGCCAAGTGTCATGAGTTTACATTGATGGTCAAGTTGTTTATGTATCAATGTACAACTTAGCATAGGCCTCATAGTAGGGTAAGTGACACTAGTTACCATACTCGGTGTAGACTACAGTAATTGGGTCTTATGTGGTCACTCTAGTTGATTGGACAATCGTATCTGTTTGAGGGGCATATGGCAAGGCTTCCAGTTAAGAATAGACATTAAAAGGACATGTGTTGCGATGAGATTGGCCCATGTGCTCAAAGTATAGACACCATTCTAGGTCTAGTAGTTTTTATGATTGGGAGGTTCCATGTGATCGTTTAGAAGAGAGGGAGAAACTTTACTTTGAACTCTTATACCCTTCGCATCCTCGGGGGGGCACTGGCGAAAAACGTAGGAACTACGTGCGATAAAATATAGGGTCTTGTATAAAAATTTGGCGTAAAATTTGTAAAATTTGTAAAATTATTAGATGTAGTATAGGGTGCTCTGGGATTGTGAAACATGATTATATGTAATATAGGATTTGATAAAACATGATTAAATTACCTAAGTGGTACATATAAAATAGCATGGAGAAAAAGCGATAGTTTCAAGAATTAAATACTTTGCCACCAAAATATAAAACCGGCCCCACTTTAGACCTTTTGGAAATTGCATAAATGAAAAAAAAATGCCGGCTAATTGCCTAAATACATTAGGAAATGGGGGCTATCAACCGATAAATTTTGCACTCTCTAGGCCCACTCTCAGGTAAAAATTGAAAAATCTACCTAAGACCTCAAGGTTTCTAGCTGTGTTGTCCAACACAACTTTTATTCGTTGGCTCGTGTTGCTTAATGACATGTAATTGCAATCTTTTGTTGTTATTGTTTAGTGTTTTGCTTTGCCCGGACTTTAGTGTGACCCTGAACCCTAAACCCTAGTAAATGTTTGCTTCTCTTACTCTGTACACATGCTTCTAACGAGAATTCTACTGTATCATACACTTTAAGGAATGGGGGCAATCAGGGAAAAAAATTTACATATAAGTAATATAGGGTACCATAAAATCAACCATCCAAGAATTTATAATTACCAATAGGGTGCAAATAATCACAACAATTTACCATTATTTCAAAAATTAGCATCCCTTTTAATCCTTTCTCATAGGTAAATAGCCCCCATTTTAATAGGTCATTATCGCAAGTGTATGCAAAATATACAAGGGAGTGCCCCCCCGAGTTCGCATCTTAACTCCAATTCTAAAACTTGAAATGTCAATTTTCATGATTTGTATCTCTTGATGGGAGGAGACAATTCCCAATCCGATCCAACGGCCAAAATTGTTTTGTGGTTGGAAGTGCCCACAAGAGGCCCACATACCCAACAATGACAATACATCTTCCAATGGCATTCCAAAATGTGGGCCAATTATTCACTTGTGGTATTCGAGATTATATGATGTGAAAATTAAGGTGGGGTCAACACAATCAATAGGCTATCAAATGCTAATATAACTTCATAAAACTAGGTGTACTTTCACTTGTTGTCATTGGTGATGGTGCTAGGAAGGCATCTCCATTGGCATTAAATTAAGTATGTTAAAAGCCCCTCTTAGATAAGGTACATTCTTTCGTATATTGGGATATTGTCCATTGAAAGTTGCCATGACACCGGTCTAATCCACAATCACTCCCATGATTTGGGGCGGAAACCATGATTACATGTTGACATTACCCAAGGGCCTAGTGGCAATTTGACCTAGTACGAGCCATAATCACAAAGTCCTAGATGAGAGTCAACTTAAGGTAGAGGGTGCTAAAATCAACAACACCCATCCAAAACCAATACCCTTAAATCTTACATAATAAGTACATTCTGATTATGAGAATGCTCATCATATGAACACAAAGCACCCCCCCCCCCTCAATGGTTTTGGGTGACAAGACAACTTTCGCTTCAAAAGATTGTATTTAGTTCAATATTGGGGGAATTTTTTTTTTATAATTTTTTTTTTAAAAAAAAAAAAAAACTTGCAATACACCTGGTCTCTTTTTCCAACCTAGGAATAAAAACAAATTAGTTTATACATCTACCACATGTATGTCTAATATCTTGACTCGTTTACCTTACACACAACCACAACCAATGCGGTTGAAGATTGTAATTTACTTTCTTTCAATCTATCTCTAAGAAATAAGGGGGGTTAAAGTGCATTGATGACCACCACACCCACAACTACTCTTCATCAACAACAATACAAGGTGCAATTGAGGGTGCTTGTGATGGTTATACTTCAAATTGCTTTTGTTATGTATTGGACTTACTCCACATTGCTTCCATTATTACTTTACATTGTTTTTGTTATGTTTGGGTTATTTTGTGGCACATATAGAGACTTTTAAGGTCAAATCGTGGATAAGGGATTGCCAAAAGCTAGTACTTCTTAGACAAACTTTACATTAGAATCCTTAATTGTTTGTTTCCACTTCATGGATTGCACCAATAGAAGATGCAACAATTGAGGTCGAAATTCATATTCAATTACAACCAAACATTGTGTGAAACACAAAATACTTGTAGGGTTTGGTGAAGGTAGTTAGTTACAGTTAAGCTTATGTAGTTGTGGGTCTTCAAGTTCACCTTGTTGATATGAAATATTGCATGCTAGGGAGAAACAATTAGAGTATCCAACAGAATTGCAAGCAAAGGAAGTGTTTTTTGGCAGCATATGTATTCATGCAATAACCTAATGAGAAAGGATGTTAGAGTACCAACCGGCATTAATATTAAAAATCTTTCATCCCACCAACTACCATGCTTTCTTCGATTGACCACATACATGTTATAGACCACTTCAACATCTAATGTCTAAGAGAAATCCAATTGCAAAATATCAAACAAGACCCCATAGTCACAAGATCAGAGTTTTCATGAAGGGGGTTAATGAATTATAGTGCTTTTGCAAAGTTGTAGTGTATCCTAGTGGGTGTCAAAGTTGGTGACGGATGTCACTCATATTTGATGTTTTTCATATTGGATGTGGGTGCCATAGTGTTGAGGCATGTTTCATTTGGGGTAATGTTAAGACTATTAGCAACAACTCATTCTTATATCACGCAATGACTACATGCAGGTAGGCAAGCTCACCTCCATCTTTAAGCCTCAGTGACCTCTTATGTTACAAGCTCCAACTGCACATAGGAGGATCATTCATTAAAAGTTGAATTAAGCGCAACTACATGACAAGCCAATGAGTTGTCAAGTTTATCAAGAAGCATAAAGGTGTGTAAAGTTTCTTGGGAAGAGAAGGCTATGGCCTTCTCTAGAGAAAAAGGGAATTGAATGGTCTCATTCACTTGTTTCCAAATGGTACTATCAATCATTTATCAATCGTACCTTAAGGTGCTTCAAGGTTTGGCCCTTTGTGGCTGGAATGTTTTTTGGTTTTAAATGGTGTTTGGCATCTTATTTCATATATTAAGATATACATGTACATTTGAATTCCTATTGATAGACATTGGGAATCAATAGGATATTCTAATAGTAGGACACTAGACATGATTGGTTCAAGGGCAACCCTCTCACGGATCTCACACCCAACCTAGATGGCATGTTTGAATGGGCTTTCTTATAGCTTCCAGTTTATTCATGCTTTGTTTGTTCATTGGCTTGTTGTTGTTATGATTGGGACATATCATGTAGGTTTCTAGTCTTTTGACCCTTCTCATTGGCTTCTACCAATTGTGTTCATATTACATTTCTCACCCTATGGGGATGGGTTACCACAATCTAGTAAAATGCCCTTCCATTCTTAGGGCCAAGTTCCATGTACCAGTCCCGGTCCGTTTTTTTAAAAATAAATGGGTGGGCCGGTGAAAAGAGGGTGGTGCCATGTGCCCATCCCTCTCACCCAAGGACTGGTACCCCCCATGGATGGGTGTCCCACGTTTTGTGTTGTGGAAGAATGGGTGCCAAAGGACCAGCGGTCCTAATGGTAACGTGAAGGACATGTGCCGGTTAGAGAGCTATGGTGACCGGGTCGGCCGGTCACCTAGGGTACACCCTTGGATACTAAAGGCCACTTTGTTCTTCTAATCCCTTCTTTTGAGGAGTACTCCTAGGGAACCGTGTATTTTATGATGTTTTTAGAATCTAGATGACCTTCATTGCCGGTGACCTTCATAAAGTGTCATGTCTTATCACTCACCAAATTTAGTTAGAAAGTAGGAAATCGGAATAAACCGGCACCCCACATAGAAGTACCCCTCCATAAAATGGGTGACATCACCCATTTTTTGGATGATGTCACCCGTTTCTCACCCATCGGAAAAACGGACCGGGACCGGTACATGGAACTTGGCCCTTACCTAGGAGGTGGGAGGTGGGAGGTTCATACCCTTGCAAGTTTCAACTTATGTGTTGAAATTAATTAAATTCCAACATCTAATTTTTTGAAAGCATTGAAACATGAACCTTTAAGCACCTTATTTTAGTCTATCTTGGTTGGTAAAAATGTTTGGTCCTTGTGGAATGTGTCCAAATTGCCAAATCACCAACTTAAACATTACAATACCATACTTTACACCCAAAGCGTGGGCAACGGTGACCTCAATTAGAGTTTACTCTCTCTTTTTGGAACCCTAAGTGCCTACAAAGTCATACAATGGTTGATGGATGATTTCAAACACACTTTTCCGTTAGATGGAAGGTTCATGGAAGGCCACTCCATACATAAGTGGAGTCACAAGAAACCCTCATATTGGATGACATGTATCTCATGATCAACCGACATATACATATTTTTCAAGGGAAAAAAAAAAACGTGATTTATGTTAGAAAACTTCTTTTGTTGAGGAATTTACTCTACAAAGAGCGACTGAAAGTTTTGAACATCTTAGATATAGATGGAGCCACGAGTTCCCAAGCCCACACAACAAGTCTTGTTGGCACACCAATTGCAAAGAGTATTGTCATAGAAACAAAATGAGCTAATGAAAATTGTAGGTTTGGTTTATGCTTTTGTATGCATTACGAGCAAGAAAGAATGGTGCTCCAATAAGTATAATGTTTTTTGCCTTGAGAAGAATTTTTGTTGAAACAAGGTAATATAAGGAAAGGAAAATAAAATAAATTCTCCTATTGGTCTTTGGTTTATTTAAGCATGTGAAAAACAAGGAGGAAGCACTACTTGTTAGTGAACTTGACCCAACATGTCAATATTTGCCCATACCAAGTAAGGAAAATTAAATGACTCCCAAGTAGGTTAAGTAATGTCAATGTTTGAAAATAAAATGTGGCCACCAAATAGATTAGTTGTTAAAATGTTTAGATGCTAAAGAAATAGAAGGCATGTCTTACACAAAGATAACTTCTCAATTGCACTACACAAATATGGCGCAATTAAAAATGTACACTTGAACCAAGTGACCATGAAATACTTCATTCTTGTCATGAGTCAGACATGGTTTAATTTCCTTTGAATAAAACTTTTTGGCATGGGGGAGTACAAACTACACTAAACATCAAATTCTTTTATATTATGAAGATTGGTGTGCCATGTTTATTAGAGTGGACTTTGTTATTTATCATATAGCACCAAATATCTGATAACAACCTCTCTTGTTGCCTCCCAACAATTGCAAGTCAATGATGAACAGTGAGCCACACTAAATTAGGTGTTTCATGCATTGTTAATTAATCAAGTTTCAATAGGGGAAAATGGGTCCCCATATGAAACGACATTCATACGAGCTCCACAAATCATGAGGAAAGTTGCTACAACTCGATTTGGATTTGCTAACCATCTCGTACTACCGTAATCACATGTCACATATCTTAGGAGAAGTACACTCCACCAACTATCCCAATCAGTGCGTGTTATAATTCACAGTTATGCAATGCAATAACATCTTACTCAGGAGGTTCAATTTTTAGTAATAGAAGTTCAATAGGTTGTTTGGACATTATAGAACATAAATGTCTTTGATAAATGACTTTGCTTGGCAAAACTTTAGATAGTTATAGCACTGCATAGTTCCAAATAGCAACACACACTAATTGGGATAATCAGTGGAATTGGAAACAGTAACCCTTTAAGACCCATCTACCTAATTGCAAACCTTCACACATAAAAGATGTTGAATTGTTAAGTGCACATGCAGTCTTTAAAATAGACCATCAATAGATTTACATATACCAAAACAAAACAAAACAAAAACATGTTAAACACCTGCAACCCCTTGATTCCAGTTGCATATTTCAGCTTCTCCTTCAGTCTCGTAATTCCAGTCAGGACATTCATAAGTGATGAAGCAACCTAGCAGAGACTCAATGTACATATCTGATGCCAAGGGAAGATGCAGGGTAAATTTACATGTGCATTTATTGATGTATTTACACATGATAGAAGGACTTGGTAAAGAAATCAGATTCTCTCCTTCCATGGTGTCCCTGGCAACATTCAGTCCAGGAATGTGGAATGACAAAATTTCCTAATCTTATGCCATAAAGTTAGCTACTAAGTTCATATGTTCGAACTTTATCTAAACTGCTGTCCACAACCCTCATTTGTCATAAAGACAACCAGGTATTAGTTATATGGACAATATTGCAACTGGGTAATACTGGCATGTCCCACTGGTTAAACTGCCTTTTTGGCACTGAAAAGCTTCCAAGCAAAATTTAGTGGAGGTTGCTTTAAAAGCTGTAACACTGCTGTTCGTCCCTGTTTTGTAAAAAAATTCACCATTTTCCACTGTCAGCAATCTCATCAAGTTTCATGCGAATTTTAGAGCGTTCCTCAGGAGTGAGATCTGCATCTTCTTGCATCAGTCGCTCACGTAGTTGCTTTGTTGAACCATTCTGGGCATCATCTGTTACCTGTGGGACAAATTGGAGCAAAAGAGCTATTAAAAACTGCTAAAAACTGACGTTAATTTCGAGAGGTCCTTGAAAGCAAGCACTCTGGTTTTCAAGATCTGAAGGTAAGCATTCTGAGTATGATGCTGGATTGGCAACTATGATAGCAATCAGTTTACCAATCAGTTTACCAAAAGTTTATTCATGAATTTGTAAGTTACAAATAATTGTATGCATGGACCATCTAAAAATAGGATAGAAGCCATACCTCAAGGTAGTTATTAACTTGGCCTTCTCTGTTGGGTTGTGATAAGGGTAATTCTGGATTAGTTACCCAGTTACCATCCACAATAAATTTGTATTCATACCGTCCAACCTGTTCACCAAAAAGACCAAAACTCAATGTTGGGTGTAATCACGATGGAGAACATTTCGACTAATTTTTCAAATTTTTTTAAAAGAGAAGTCCACATCCATTACCTACCTATTTCAGCAAGCACCAATGTAAAGAAACGGATTAAAAGGTGCTGGCAACAGGTTAAAAGTGCCTACAGGTACTTTTCGCTCAAGAACCCATCGGTTTTCATTTTGATTGTATTCCAATGGAACTCTCTGCAAACATTTGAAAACAATTATCACGTGAAACACAGCAGATCATACACATAACCTAATGCTGACGTAATCTAACACCTTCAAGTCAAGTTGACCTATTGCCTTCCAGAATTAGAGCCTCACAATCACTATATAAGATGCCTTTCCGTTATGCTTTCTTCCTTCATGGGTTGACATTTCTGCTGTCTTAGGCATAGAGGAACCAAGTATACATGCAATGAATAGACTTCAATAGTTATATAGTTTTTTGCAGAACATTTTAACAAAACATTTCCAACAGCACAGGTTCAAGGAGTAGAAAGTAGGCAGGAATGAGCATACCTCACCCCATCCGACATCCAGCCCTGAAATTTCAACACTTTGAGGTCCACTCCCCCAGTGCAGCTTTATGGGTTGTTTGGAACCATCTGTCAACTAACTAGGAAAAATCATAATGAGCCAGAGTTGCAGGCATAAGGTCAAATAGCATGCGGCTAGATAGATTGTATATAAGCTTATAAAAATGCACAGAAATGGTTCAAAAGAGCACATTTTATATAGTTATCCTTCAACTCAATGAAACTAGTTGGTTGGGAGTTGGTTATTTTGCATACAACACCTCCCGTGTTGGGTGAGTATTTGGTGCTTGCTTGGAGTTAGTGTGGAGGTTTGAACGAAGAACATTCTACATCAGTTCATTGACGGTCAACTCATTTAAGCATGCCAATGGGTGCTAAAATAAGTTTGCCCTCAATGAACCAAAATAGGTTGCTCTTCATTCAAATTCAAACACTACCAACAAGCATGCACCACAAGCAATTATTAATATTGTATGCAAAACAACCAATGCATAGTCATAGGGGATGAACTAAAAATAAAAATGTCCTATTGAGTTTAAGGATAACTCTAGTATATGAAATGTCTTATTGCACTTTGCACTAAAAGAAGAGATTGGCATAAAGAACCAGATGTCATGGAGAAAACTCACCAGATCAGCAGTAGCAGCTCTGATTGAATCGAGCTTTGGATGACAGCGACGTACTTTCTGAAAGAACAGACAGAAGTGATAAAAGCTATATTAGACATAACTGACATAGATGCCTTTTTTGTTACTCTAATGCACTATAAGAGAATAAACCTGTGAAGTCTTAACTTGCTCACCTGTAGCAAGGTGTTTGCTTCTTTGAGAGAGTATCCACGCACCCAATACATGTATGCAAGCTGCAAATTCATTCAAAATACAGTTCAGAGTAATATTTCACAGACATGCACACCTCACATTTGAGAGAAGATTTAAATGAATGCCAAGCTGAAAACCCAATCATCAAAAGTGCAATAATACATTGCACATACTACTATGTAATTATGCAACACTTACCGCAACACCTGGAGCACGGCCAAGCCCAGCAGTGCAGTGAATGTAGGCAGTGCCCTTATTCTGCTCGATTGCTCTGTTCAATTGAGCCACAGCTATAGGCAACCGCATGCGCAAATCATATGGATCAAAATCTCTGCTCGGAAGCAAATCCAGTCATGTATCAGCTCTGAGTGCACAAATGAATGATACGTCCTTAAATTGATGACCTAGCATACTGCCAACAACATGACTAAGTGACCAAATCATAAGCAACATGACTACCTTATTTGGCAACGATAGTGCATGATCCCATCAAGGTTGTCTACATGTGTCTGGATGGCAGAAAGATCCACGCCAAAATATCTGAGGTGTAATCAAGGTAAACAAGCTTGTGTGGCCCTCAGCTATGTATATGCAAAGTTAAAAACTCGTTACAAGTCAAGTTTAAAATTGCAATATCAGGAACAGGTAGTAAAGGATACGCAAGATCAGGGTCCTGTTGCAAACAGAAAACCACACTGACGCCTTCTTCCTTCAACTTATCAGCATCTGCAGGTGTCTAAGCACCCAACACACTGGTAAACATTTCTGTAACTTTGGGGTCAAGAACTTAAACCAATTATATACTGTATGTTCAGGTATGATTGGGCATGTCTAAGCCTGATTTCAATCGCCACATTATTCTATAAGAGGGTCATGACGACATGTGGCGATTTGTGGCAAGAAATAATTGAATAATCTTGCAGCTGAAAATATAATCCCCAGGGCATCAAGCATGAGATCTACAACATTGAGCAGATGCACTCACCAAGGACAGGTAAATGCAGAATATCATTTCAGAACTGACCTGAAGACAGGAGCCCACGATAAGGTCGGGTAACACATAAGCAAAGTTCATTCCAAGTTCGTGTCTGTATTCAAGTGCTGCACTCATGGATAGAAATAAAACCAAACCATTAGGCATCTGTATGGGTTGGGATACCAGAGCCTCTTCTGCATGCTAAACCCAAAAAGAACCAACACTGAGAGCATACCCCAAACTATTGCAAATTAGCACATCTGAGGTACAATGGGAGAAAGGATGGATTTTAAAATCACTTACATGTACCCATTGCTTGCTGCATGGTAGCACTGTACTCCTCAGTCTTTACCGCAGTTTCGCCTTTGCCTTCATCTGCTTTTTCCATTGTAGCACAGATCTGCATCAACAATTATAAGTTGTTATTCTTTTATAAAGCTCTTGGATCTTAAGAGAGTCGCCATGCAATCTGCACCAATGTCACTGGATGTGCATTTCTCAAAACTTTGTTTATAACTGCAATTGGGTGGGAGGGAGGGAGAGAGAGAGATCGTTGCTTCGGGCACTACTACCCTCACCCATACTGTAATAATTCCTACATTGTGGTCCCTTTTCAAGACTAATTAGACCGTATGGCAGTATATGAAGAACAGGAAATCCACAATATGAGCTGTCTCATTGTCAAACTTGTATTGAAAAATTTGCACGCCGCTGAACAGGAAATCTACAAAAATCAATATTTGTCAGCTTTGGAGCTATTCATTCACTTCATGCAACATAATTGCAAAATGCATACCTGGAAAGGAGATCTCTGTGCAGGACTATCTGTCCTCATTGTCTCCACTCCTGACCACCGAAAGGGCGAGGCTACGTGCTTGTTCACAGAAAGCCGCAAATGACCCACACTCAAACACCCAATTCTCCTGCACCCAGATGATGCACATGTATTTATTAACAATGAAAGAACAAGAATCTTCACCACCCTAAATTATGAATGTACATCCCTCTACCAACCTCACCGACATCCATTTGCTCCATAGTCCACAATTTACATACCAGCACTTTCCATTTGATGCTTTTAAGGATGTCTCCTGTGGGATCAACGTTAATTTGCTACCACATCTCAAACACAAACACCCAATTCTCCACACAGACAATTTCCACACTCAAGCACCCAGATGCACAAATCTTTATAGATAATAGAGTTATCCTTCAATTCAATATGACTTTTGGTTAAGAGTTGCTTGTTTGCATACAACACCTTCCATGTTTGGGACTGCAGAGGTTTGAACAAAGAGCATTCTATATCGGTTCAATCGTTGAGGGTCACACTCATTTTGGCATGCACAAGTGGGAAAAAAAATGTTGATACTGTATTGAAAGCAACCAATGAATAATCATAGGAACCAACTCTTGACGAAAAGTCCCATTGAGTTAAAGGGATTACACTAAATGCAACAACAAGAATCTTCACCACCCTAATTTATGAATGTACATCCCTCTACCAACCTCCCTACAAATCACATAACCAACAATTTCCAATTGATGCTTTAAAGGATCTCCTCGTTTACAGAGTCCCTGTAGGTCAACATTAATTTGCTCACAAAAACACACAATCTCTCCCTCTTCCCTGGATAAACAGAAACCCAGAATTCGATGCTTTAATGCACCCTTTTGTGAACATCCAATTGACGCTTTTTTGGATACCCTACAACCTACACATGAGTGTTGATGATGAGGATATCCCCATTGCATAATCCCAAATGCTGGCTAAGGTTGAGGTGACTTAAAATAACACCTCCGAATATCAAACACCTCTTTCAAAGTTGAATTGTGGGTGATTAAGTTCACCTTATGAAATCTTAATCCAAACCTAGAATGTGACCGAATTAGTTCTCTTGTGCAACGAATTTCATGATGGCACGTAACTCAATTTGAAAGTGGATGCACCACGAATCACACAAGTTTCTAACATACTTTATTTGGGTAAATGAACGCCCAGAAGACTATTTTAGTGTGGCTCAACATGGGAGCGGTAGGGAGTATACTTTATGCAACAAGGCAATTTCCATAGTGGGGGATAACATGGCTAATTTCTGGGTAAGAGAATCTTGTGTTCAAAAGTTCATAGCAAATTCCCACAAACTCCGAATTGGAAGTGGATTTTTGCTATCTCCTCCACACACGTTTGCAAGTACCTCAAAAATCTGATTGTTGAAGATCTCCCATAAGAGGGCTCCAAACTCAGAAAAGTGTCCAATCAAGATAAGTCTCTACCTTACAGGAAATGGAGTTTACCATCACAACCCTTACATAACCCACACATTCTTATGCACACCAACATACCGTAGACTGATGCAATTCAAATCCACACATCCACCCAATGTGGCGACTGAACAAAAACTCTTCTAATGTGCTTCCACTCAACCTCGCCTCACCAATCTCACCACTCTCAATTACACAATCCAACACAATGTCCACAGCAGCAGCAATTCATGCATAAAACTGATGGCATTCCAGAATCTCTCCCATGGATCCGATGTGCACGCAAACCTGGAGAGGAGGCCACGAGCTTCAGGCAGGTGGGCCTGGGGCTTGTGCATCGTTGGGCTCAGGGCCATCGCCATAGCTCAACTCAACCCAACCACCTTCAACAAAAAAAACTTGAGTACGTGACTTCGGTTATGTGTGATGTATGTGGCAACTTGTCTGAGAGAGAGATGGCTTAGAGAAGAATTGACTTGAATAATGTTGTGATTTGGTCCACCTTGAATGATCCGAGGGAGAGAGATGAATAACTGAGATTGCAACGGTGGAGAGCGCTTGCAAGGAATGTGAGGAGGAGAAGGGCAAGAGCACTTCTCTCCAGGAATCTTCAGATCTTTTTAAAACCAAAGTATAAAGTATACTACTTTGTCTACATGTACCTTAGTACTTCGATACCTCACAATCCCTTTGGCCCAAGGATTTCGTGGCACCCATCTCACATTGGAATTTGGGACCCCTTAATAAGTAGTGCAATTTTTTGGGGGTGATGCCAGACCGTATGTGGGAACCACCACCTATGATCCATCACAAAGTAAATACATACAATATCTACTGGCCATGTTTTCTCAGTTTAGGAGCTTGTGATTTGTGGTTCTGACAAGTGGACACGGGTGGGGGTTGCACAATGTGTCCTTCAATTTAGGGTTTTCATGTGGGACAAACAATGGGTCCCCCTAATAATTAGTGTGGTTTCTAGGTGGCACCTTGCATATGGGAACCACCACTCATGATCCATCACACAAAGTAAATACATGTGACATCTATTGGGCAAGTTTCTTGTTTGTCAAGTATGTGGCTTGTGGTTCTAACAAGTGGCCAAGGGTGGGGTTGCACCAAGTTTCCTTCAGTTTAGGGTTTTCATGTGGGACTACAATGGGTCCCCCTAATAAGTAGTGTGGATTATGGGTGGCGCCCTGCATGTGGGAACCACCACCCATGATCCATCACAAAGCAAATACATGTGACATCTATTGGCCAAGTTTCTTGTTTTTTAAGTTTATGGGTTGTGGTTCTAACAAAATGGGGTTTTGAGGGGGGGGGGTTGTGCCATGTGTCCTTTTATTTAGGGTTTTCAAGTGGGACTACAATGGGTCCCCCTAATAATTAGTGTGGTTTCTAGGTGGCACCTTGCATATGGGAACCACCACCCATGATCCATCACACAAAGTAAATACATGTGACATCTATTGGGCAAGTTTCTTGTTTGTGGAGTATGTGGCTTGTGTTTCTGACAAGTGGCCAAGGGTGGGGTTGCACCAAGTTTCCTTCATCTTAGGGTTTTCATGTGGGACTACAATGGGTCCCCCTAATAAGTAGTGTGGATTATGGGTGGCGCCCTGCATGTGGGAACCACCACCCATGATCCATCACAAAGTAAATACATGTGACATCTATTGGCCAAGTTTCTTGTTTCTTAAGTTTATGGGTTGTGGTTCTAACAAAATGGGGGTGGGGGGGGGTGTGCCATGTGTCCTTTTATTTAGGGTTTTCAAGTGGGACTACAATGGGTCCCCCTAATAAGTAGTGTGGTTTTATGGGTGGCGCCCTACATGTGGGAACCACCACCATGATCCATCACAAAGTTTATACATGTGACATCTATTGGCTAAGTTTCTTGTTTTTGGATTCTATGGGTTGTGGTTATGACTAAATGGGTGGGGTGGGGGTTGGGCCATGCTTCCTTCAGTTTTGGGTTTTCATGTGGGATTACAATGGGTCCCCCTAATAAGTAGTGTAGTTTCTGGGTGGCGCCATGTATGTGGGAACCACCACCCATGATCCATCACAAAGTAAATACATGTGACATCTATCGGCCAAATTTCTTGTTTTTGGAGTTTGTGGCTTGTAGTTTTGACAAATGGGCATGATGTTTCCTTTAGTTTAGGGTTTTCATGTGGGACTACAATGGGTCCCCCTCATAAGTAGTGTAGTTTCTAGGTGGTGCCCTACATGTGGGAACCACTACCCATGATTCATCACAAAGTAAATACATGTGACATCTATTGGCCAAGTTACTTGTTTTTGGAGTTTGCAGCTTGTGGTTCTAACTAAATGGGGGGGGGGTGCACGGCTGGGGCGAACTAACATGTACACTCGTACCTTACACTTCCATCCATGCCTCGTCATCCAAGCCCCCCTCATCCAAATTAGGTTAACCACTTGAAGTGGTTAACTGTAGTTAGGGTAGGCCCTTCTGACACCACCTCCTGCTCCGCCTGCTCCTGCTCCTGCTCCTGCTCCGCCCGCTCCTGCTCCCGCCCGGTATTGCTCACTTCTCCTCGCTCTCACCAAGGTGCGAATGATTTTTTGAGATGAGCTTTGCACAAGTTAGGTTTTGAGATTGTTTTCTGGTGTGAGGGATGGAGCCTTTGATGACAGAAAAGTGGATTTCTATGAAGCCTTTGGGCTTGGGATGTTCCATGTTACACACCCTGAGGTTTTGATTTGTTGTGAGTTTAAGGTTTGCATTCTGATCTGTGACTCTTCGTTCTTTAGATCAGAAGACTGGCATTGTATCTTCGAGAGTAATACTATATTCGATGGATATCTGGTCCATGAGGTAAAAACATCCTCTACACCACACCATGGGGGCTTTGCTAAAATGGTTTGAGCTTCTGGGGACGACGCCCACACTCCACTGCTTGGATTTCGAGTCATAAACAGTCACCTTGCGAATACAAGCTCCGGTAGATGCAACATTCATGGTTAGAATCTTGTAAGTGTCTGCTTTCCTGTCATAGGTCAGCCCAAAGTGGTAAATTGTCTTCTCTTAGTGCTTCGGGAGACGTTTCCACTCCTTTGTAACCGGGTTAATTACAAATGTAAAAATCTGTGGAGGTCAATCCCCCCCATCGGAATCCAAAACAAACAAGACCGTGAGAGGATGCAAGAACTCCCACATTCGGGTCAGGTAAACAAGGAACAGATAGTAGATTCCACTTGTCAAAATTGATGTCGTATGCGGAGAACCTCCGCTTGCTTGTCGATACTATAAACCATGGCTGCTTACGGGGAGAAACTTCCGCGTGCAGCTTTTTGAACCTCGGAGCTGTAAGGATGTCACTCCATTTCTTGCAAATTGTTCTCATTCAAAGCAGGCTCTCCAAAGGGAGAAACGCAAGAGTGTGCTCCAGTAAATGCTCCGGTAGACTGCCCCACACTGACGCCTCCATTTGTGATGAAGACCATCCATTGTTGTACTGAACATTTGATTTCATTGTAACATATAGAGGTGGGCAAATAAGTGAGGGCTTCGAATTCAAGACGGACAATTAAACTCTTGGTGTAATCCACAGACAGCACCAGCACAAATACAAGGGGGAGAAAAGTTCTGATTTCAGCAGCACGAGATTGGGACTTAGCACGAAAAGAGATTCGCTCACTTGTAAGCCTCTGAATGTAAGGAAAACAGTCTGTTAACTTAAAGGGATTTTCATACTCCTAAGGGAGAAGAAACAAACGAAACATGGAGACAATAGGAGTGGCGAAGTAGAGCCTCGTTAGAGGTGGAAAAAAAATCTGACACTCTGCTTAACACTAAGACATTGCTTACCACAGGGGGGCATAGTAAACAGGTGCAATAAAAAACTTGACAGCGACTGGACTCAGGTACGAGGAACTTCTGAATAAGAGATAGCGATGAGCTCTATAAGACACAGGAGCTTCAAAGAGAGAGAGAAGCGGCAAACAGACTCTAATTCGAAGCCGATGGTGGAATATCAAAAAATAGAGACAGGAATGTGAATTTCAAGAACCGGACACATTGCTCGTTCTTTTGAATTGAGCTGAAGTGGTAGTCAAGCAACTCATGCTTGACTACCGGAAACGAAGATATTGTTTCGTTCTTGCAGCTGAAGTAGGTTTAAGCAAGCACGGGAAGGCGTGCCTCAACAATTTCTGAGGCTCATCTGACCATGATTTGATAGAGGTGAGAAGCCTACCTTGAGGTTTCTTGAAGCTACTTCTACAGACAGAGTAAGAGTCTCTTTCAAGGAGCAAAATTGTAAATAAATTCACCACATTGAGTAGAAAATTTGAGACAGTGTGCACAAGTGCATACGCATCAACAGTCAAAGAGAAAACTGAATTTGCAGAACAGTCGGTCACCAGAAGTTGAGCAGTGCTCTAGTTTTGTTCTTAAGCGTTGTTCATCATCAACTGCCGTACTTCAAAGAAAGCAAAAATTAGGTGAACTTGTATGACTGGTTATTCCAGATTATAGGTTGCCGTGAGACAAGATTGTGATTCTCGTACAGTTTCTGGTGATAGACGCATCAAAAAACACGGATTGAACCCTCAAACGGTTGCAAATGTCTAGTAAGAGCTAAGGCAAAAGAGCAACAACAAACACCTAGGAGTGGAGTTCCTGAAGGGAGGATAGGGAATTGCAACAGGAGGAAGTCACTCATGTCTGTTCAGGAATCGGCTCCAGCTTCATCTTCAATGATTCTTAAAGCTTTAGAATTTGAGTGGCATTCAGAGTTTCAACAAAATTCCCTCCCACCACTTCTGTGTTGGCTTCTTACTGACAAGACTGCCAGAGTTTTCTGTTCTTGTTTTTTCTTTTTTTTCTTTTTTTCTGAGCAAGGGAGAAAAAGAACAAAGGAGTTCGTTCTTCAGTCAGATTGCTACTCCTCAAGCGAAGTTGACTATGTCAAAAAATTATGTTTTGACTTCATCGTTACCTTACTCAAGGGATTGGTTCTTTTGTATAAGTAGCTGAGTGTTGTGAAGGGGGTTGGTGATCATTGATCAACAGAATTCCGACTGTTTAATTAGGAGTCTAAGAATCACTTTATGATATTGTTTGTTCTGATCCCCACTTAAATTTCCTGTGTTGCTATTGTCTACTTGCCTGTAATACATTTCAGCCCTCTCCGAGCCCATGGATGAGTTGGTGATTGGTCTTTCAAGATATATGATCTGAAGTACTTACACCTTGTTGCAAGAAGATTAATTACCTGCAAAAATCTTTGGGGCTGGGTGGTTTTGGCTCCTTCAAAAACTGGGGCTCTACTATTATTTATTAATTATTTCGTTTGTGTCAGCTAGGTGTCAATTTCTGCAATTTGACTCGATATTGCTTTGTGCAATTATCTCAGATTGACAGTGTGTTGGGTGTTATGTACAAGTAAAGATTGACTGAAAGTTATTAAGGGATTCTATTGTGAATTGCAGGGATTGTCTGCAGGGTTGTTAAGACAAGCTACTTACACCACAACCCGTCTTGGAACATTCAGGTCAGCTACTTATACTCTTTCATGAGCAATTTTTTCAGTAGCAAGGGCATTACTTTGCCCACTTAAGAGTCATTTTCTAGGATTTTCTGATTTCTGCAAGCTCTGAAATTCTTCACAAACATTAAATGTAACTACATGTGTAAATCGACATTACCATATCCTTCACGTTGTGCAGTGATTTCTTTATCAATGCTCTTGTGAGCAGTCGACACACAAAGTACAAATCCTAGCTTTCTTAGCTGGAGGTTGTAGACTGTTTAGCATGATTATCTCCCGGTCTGTAATGTGCCCATGCTTCTGAAGGGAATAGAGAAGCAATGATTATGCATTTTTCTCTTTTACACACTAATGGTAGATGGTACGTTTCACGATGAAGAAATCGGAGGAAAAAATATGAAAGATTTGATGTACATAGGGCATTGTAGAGGCAATCTAATGTTTGGTTGTAGGGTTGCTGAACGGAGTTGAAGCTTTGAATACTAAAGAGGGATGTCAGAAGAGTACCTTCAATTCACTTTCTTTCGATACTCTTGTATCCTCTCTTAGATCCACACCTGACCATAATTCACTCAACTACATGTGTTTGATGAAGGAACCAAATTAGGCCCATCTTACTATACCACAAAAACCTTGCCTAGCCATGAAAACTATACAACATGTTGTGGAAGACATTATATCCTCTCAATAGTCATAAATCCTCATTATTCCAACAATAACTATCATCTATGACACATTTATCAAGAAAACTACACTAAATATGATATTTAGTGTTTGAGACACTAAATACGAATGCATACACTAAATGTCAATAACCCTATGAAAGTGAGTAACATTAATTGTAAACTCAAACACTAATTATCAACTACGATAATATGTGGAATTTACATGTTTGAGTTTAGTGTTAGAAAGGATTTGAAAAAATCCTTTCTAACATATCTAAATTAAATAACAATTTAAATTCTAGCATATCTTCTAATACTAATTGAAAATTAGTGTTGAGTTGGGTAGGGTGGTACCAACATTAAATATAATCAAACACAAAATGTCATATTTAGTGTAGTAGGGAAAGTGGATTGTCTTGGTTTTTATGAGCATGTTTGCAATGTGATTATTTCCATTTACTCACCCATGTCAACTCAATATGGTGACCTATGGCTAGTTAATAATTTGTGTCACCTTGTTTTGGGGTTAGGGGGTTAATAACCCCATTTCAATGATGACCGACTTGAAGTGCTCATTCTCAAAAAGCAATACATATGAAGGTGAACAAGGTATTTGAAATACATCAACATGAATATGACCTTGTTCACCTCCTAAATTAGTCAAAGCTAATGCCAGTGTCAAGTATTTCTACAGTTTTTGTTGTAAAATAATCATATATGCTTGCATTTCAAGGTTCTTAAACTTTCATAGAAGGTTAATATGTTTATGAGCTCTTGTGGAGTTTGGGACACAAATTGGGAGAGCATTTGGTCAGGTCTATAGTTTGGTACGTAAAGAGGGAAGATATTACGTTGCAAACAGAAGATAAGGCTGGAGATATTACTCAATATACATGGTTCAGTAAAAACTGAGGAATCCTACATTGTCACCCTTGCGCTTGGACCCTACATGTTATGGATGCATCTGTCTGAATTGTATAAATTTTGGTTCTTAAATGTAAAGACTCAGTATGACTGATTTGGTCTTTTGTGTTATTGAATAACCTTCGTGCGAAATGAAACATAAGCCCTGGTATGGAAGAGGCTTTTTAAGTGTTTCACAAGAAGAATATATGTATCTCCTGCATTTCCCAGACCCTGGGATAAATGTTTATTGGATGTTTCCCAAACTTGGGAGAGGCATTGCAGGGACTCACTTTTGAGTGGGTATATGAGGGGGGTCTATATGATAACTCATTCAATAACTTAGAGAATCTTCACTTTGACAATGAATAGGATATTCATACGAGCTCCAATAATCATGACTAAAGTAACTATGAGCACAGTTGCAAAAAGGAAAGAAAGGAAGTAAAACATCTCCAATGTTGCCACTGTTGTGAATTATGGTGTTGCTTCATTTTTGAGTTTAATCATCTCGCACTAATTGTGTGTTTCGTCTCCCACAAGAATTGGGTGCAGAGAGCTAGAGAAATGTCTGTTTAAGACCTCCTCATGTCGATGATTAGCTTGCGCTGATTGTGACCTTCCCCACAATTGATGATATTCTTGATAGATGCAAAGATTCTCATCGTGTTGAAATGTTTTCCCATGGATCTTGGAATATAATAGCTGTGTTTTGTGGATCCGGTGATTGTTCTCTACATGCACTAGATTCAAGCCGACACTTTGACAGTGGAGGTCCAATTTTCGCTGCCAGCTATGAAAGGCAAGGGTTGAGGGTGTTGGGGAGGAGCCAGTTTACAAAGCCTTCACACCTTTTATAGCCCATTAGCAAGCTGGGCTAGCCCATATTTTTGAGGCCTTAATCTTGCCATAGCTAGGCTAGCCCATATTTTTTGAGGCCTCAATCTAGCCATAGCTAGGCTAGCCCATATTTTCTAAGGCCTCGATCTAGCCATAGTTGGGCTAGCCCATATTTTTTGAGGCCTCGATCTAGCCATAGCTGGGCTAGCCCATTTTTTTCGGGTACCGTTTCACCCATATAGCTGGACTAGCTGACCTAATAAATTAATTCATGTAGCTCATATAATGAATTCAAGGAGACATTGTCTCATCAATACAATTATATTTCATATCAGTCAAAATCACTCATCGTCATCAATATCTAAAACATGTTGCTCATCATTCTCTACCAACAAACCGTCATCATCTTCTATCTGCAACTTCTCATCGAAAATAGGGCACTGAAGACTTCAATTTTGAGCATTGATCTCAACCCTAAATGTTTTATGGTAGTGGTAGGGATGACATGGTTGGGCCTTAGCTTGAGCCAATTGAGTTACATGACTTATCTTTAGCTAGATAATAACTAGCTGGGCTAGCCCATATTTTTTGAGGCCTCGATCTAGCCATAGCTAGGCTAGCCCATAATTTTTCAAGCCGTGATCTAGCCATAGCTGGGCTAGCCCATTTTTTTCGAGAACCGTTTTCAGCCATAATTGTTAGCTATTAGGTTAGCCGCTAGCCCAAAAAGTCTGTGGGCTAGCGGCTGTACAAGGCACCACGGGCCTTGGCTTGGTGGTTAGGGCTCATGGCCCCCAATGAGGAGGTTGTGGGTTCTATTCCCCATGCCGGTGTGGTGCTCACCACCATAGTCCATCCAACTATGGTGGGGGGTCCTTGGACCTTGTTGTATGGGTACCTCAAAGCCCTTTGGGGGGATGATATGTCCGGTATCTTCAAGGCACTAATGGCTAGCTAGGAACTAGTATAGTGTGTCACTATAGTGTCCATCCTCGAAAGGGGAGAGTAGTATTGTCCCAATTTCCCCTTGTCTGGTGTCAGCCCTAAACCCCCACCCTTAGTTGCGTCCTAGTCCAGGTGGGGACCTAAAGCTTCTAATCTATCATCTAATTTGCATGAGTGACCATACTCAGGATTGCACACTTGTTTAAGTAGATGTAAAACATAAAGAACTCTTTTATTTTTGAGCACAAGGTACTCAATATTGAGAAATACTTTCACACCTTGTGTTCTTCACACGACCTCATTTAAGTGATCAACACCACCCAATAACAACAGTTGGACATGCCACACACACCCTTAATCAATGCACAAGTTCAATCCACTAACTTAAACTCAATACCCCTATCCTAATTTAATCCTAACTAATGGCCACTTCGGTTGAATCTCTGATCTAAGGGCCGGTTCACACTATGGCCAAACGTCGAGAGGAGAAGCGTTTGGACCAATGAAAATGCAGAAATGTCCAAAGTATGTCCTCTCGGCCTTCACACTAGAGGCCGAAGTCCAAAGGACGTCGCCTCCAAAAGAGCCTAGGTGGCAACACTTTTAGGAAGTTATGGCGCCAAGAGTTCGGCCTCTCGAGCCAAGTTTGGGTTGAGCAAAATGCTCGACCCAAACTTCCGTCGAGAGGCCGAACTTTTTTTCATTAAAATATTCAAAATATGACAGTGGATTATTTTAATGTACTTTTTCAGCCCAAAGGCTTCTCCTCTCGACATAGTTTGGTCCAGAAAAGTGACGCTTCTCCTCTCGACTTGGGCATAGTGTGAACCGGCCCTAAGTCAATGTTGGGCTAACTAGTCTACTGGCCAGTTGATTATCATCCCTTGAGTGAACTCTGAACCCCCTGCCCGGCACAATTCCCAGCACCTGTCCGCTACCTTGGTCTCCTGGTTGGGACTGCCTCGGTGCCGTCTGGGAGCCGTCCAGCTCAGCTGGCCTCTTCCAGCTCGTTGACAGTTGCTCTCTGTTTCGCCATTCCGTGAGCCGACGTCTCTGTTGTGAGCGTTGGCCTCTGTTTCTTCAGAGGCAGCCTGCATCCACTCCCACTATGCAGCTGGTTGATTCCCTTGTCACCAGGCGATGCCTGCTGTGCCCACATTCGTGCCTGATCGCCCTGTTCTCAGACTGAGAATTGAGTATGGATGCGGGTAATCCCCGCATTCCTTGATGCCTTAATCGACCTCCCTCTTTCCCCAGTCCTTCATTTGAGTTCTACCCAGCTCATTCACCTTCTCAAAATTCGCATTTCAGTGTCCACCCAGTAATGCTGTGACTCTCGATTTGAGTCGGAGATTGAGTTCCCTGTCCGAAGCCCCTCAGTGCCTCTCCTGATAGCAACTCTGAGGGCTCTCCTCCCACCTAATTCATCTCCTTCCTACAGTAACAATCATCCTTGAACAGGGCTCCGCCATTGTTCTTTTTCTCCGCCCTCTTCCCAACCAGATGCTTCAGAGAGAGAGAGCAACCTCGCTGCCTCCCAACTCTATTGGGCTCCCCTGCGGCGATCCAGAGATCTCGGATCTCATCCTCCGAGCTTACCCTTGCCGTCAACCCACAGGCCCAGGCCCTAATTCGGCCAATTTCAGTGCTAAGACCTTTTAAGCCCATAACCCTCTCCCATCAGCAGCCCTTCACCTTCAACCGAGTGCATTAATTTCGATCCAGCACTAAATTCTTAGCCTAAACTTAACTCTTCAGTCTAATTAACATTAACCTCCTCTCCTAACTAGTCAATCTACACTTCATTCTTTAATGACATTCTAACTAAATCTAAGTCCTATCATAAAACAATGCGTTCACTCTTCTTATGTTTTAGTTAAATAATCCTAATGTCTAATAGAATATAATTGACATATTCCAAGGTCATGGAACCGACCCACATGGCTGAATAAATGTTATAGAGGACTGTAGTGAGTGAACTTATAAACGTCCCAGAGGACCACACAGTGTGATCCCATGCACAAAAACGTGTGTTTGAACTTCATAAGTCCATTTTGGAGCTTGTTTTTGTCAAAAGTGGTCCTAAAATCTCTCCTAAGATTAATTTATTCTTCAAGTGCACTTTTGGAGTCGGTTGAATACCGTGATGTAATTGAAGGTTTCAGTCCAAACCGGGTGTTTGCCAATGTATGCGTTGTATTTTGATTATCAATGTCAAGTATGAGTGCATTTTTTATGCCTTGAGATAAGACAATATATGAAACAACGTTTCAAACCCATGAATATATTGAAAACATGGAATCTGAACTTGGTGAGATTTGTATAAATTGTGTATACGGTTGTATATTGAGACCATGTGTCCTTTAAGGGGTCGATAACAAAAGTCGGCCAATTCTCAAGAATTTATAATGAACCAAATTTCAAGTGTTCAAGTAAGATACAAAGTAAGATAGTAATATCCAAAGTACACCGTCTGTGGTATTTAGTATCACGTGCGTAATAGTGTCCCTTACCCTATTTTGAGGCATCTGCTAGGTTACATTTCACGATCCAAACCCTCACCATGAGTGTCACCGCATGACACTCAGTGGTCAAGTGCGCTCACTCATATCTTGGCATGGGTATGTTCAAATATGTCTATATCACACAAGGGTCTGCAGGTTCACTAATAATGTACACAAACCGACACTCGGCTTTAGTATGTTCAAGAATTTCTTCCTCTGGCACACTAAAACATAAACACATGACACTTGCCATTAGTACGCTCAATAATACCTTCCCCTTGCATACTGCAACACAAAACTCTCCTCTCAAAGTATCTCAATGTGCTACGCTAAACGTCGTAATGTAAAAGACTTCTCACCTGAGAAAGTTACATATGTTAACGAATAATATCAAAAAAAAAAAACAAAAAAACAGAATGCCGACATGCCAACGCCAGAGCACATGAATCACTTGACCACTTGGCAAGTTTTATGTCAAGTTTGAGAGGAGATTTCACAGCCGGGAATCGAATCGCCAACCTCTTCCTTGAGATTTGGGTATCTCTCCACCATTCATCCAATAGTTTAGGGTCGTCTCGGACCGAATAATATCATGTTGGCAACTAGCGAACATGACACTTTGAGACCTCTAGGCATGTAGTTTAAGCCTTTGCACATTATAATGTACGTGACACTAAAATACCGTAAAATGGTGTAGTACTACAAATTTACACTCAAGTGGGAAATTAGTAGTTGGTTCTTTGACCATATTATTATGTTTGTCCTTCCGGAAGTACTACAAACTCAGGTGGCGGGTATGGGTTGCTCAGATAAAGAACGCGTCCAAATTTCAAGTGTCATATTTGTACCCTAAAAAACCGGAAGCGATTTTTAGTGCAGCCTTTTCAAACACACCCACCTTCCCACGTCCACTCTAGTAACATATAGGAAGCTAAAAAAATTCTCGGCGGGAAAAAAAAAAAAACCCCCCCCCAAAAAACAAAAATTTCAAGTGATGAGTTAGTCCGAGTTCACATGGAGCCTGAAAATATTGTACATTGAGATATGACAACACCTCGCGGGCCGGATTAGGTTAGCGGATCTACTATATATGATGCAAACTAAGATCATCGTCGTACCCCTCTTTTGGTTAGTGGGTAGTACACTAAATATTGTATTTAGTTGTGTTGCCGATGCCATTTGTTTTGTTCGATACTTAGTTTCGGTTCACTTGAGGTCAATCCGTGCAATCTCAGCCGTTGAGAGCATGGAAGTTGGGGCTCACCACTTCACACGGAAGGGTTCCCAAATCCTCAGGGTCACTTCACACACTAGCCAAGAGCCGTGACCATGAAATTGTGAGAGCAACCGTGGTAGAGTGTCATGAATATCAAATGGGGTATTGGTTCCTGACAAACCAAAGGCCCTTGGAGCGCTCATGGGCTTCCTTGAGTTTTGCTATCTGAATTGCAACTAAGTTATTGTGCTCTTGTTTTTGTTTATTTGATACTATCATCAAGGTACATGGTATGGAACATGATAAAAATGTCAATGACTTTCTCATTTGAACGTGAAAGTGTATATTATAGTGATAGAGGCGTATTTAATTCATAAATTTTTGTTATATACATCTGGTGGAGGCATTCATCACATCAAATTGGAAAACCTAGTATAAGTACACGAGTCCATTCTAGCATGTCATTACAACATATAAATTTGTTTCTCTCCATAAATTTCTTGTATACATGGGGGTTTTATTTCATAGTGACCACACACATCAGTTAGGTTTCCAATGAAGAGTCCGCCCCTGTGCCATTGCCCACATTTCGCACCAGTGGAGGAGTCCATGACATACACTTGTTTCCACCAAATCTCAAACCCTTCAAAATCCCAACTCTCAAGCAAACCTCAATCTCTCTAGAACTGCAACTCTTAATCAAACCTCAACCCCTCTTAAACCCCAACTCTCAACCAAACTTGAATCTCTTTAAAATCCCAACTCTGTCAATAAATATTTTAGAAACCTTGAGCACATGACACCAATTGAAGAACCTTTAGCCTTGACGACATAGCCATAATTGGGGCACCTATAGTGAATACCATGCACAACCATTGGGGAAGGAGGGGGGGAGAGGGTATTATGTAGGGGACACTTGTTTGAAAATACTTGATATTACAATTAACGACATTTGTTGTTAGATTTATCGACCTTATCATTATGTATACGGTGTAACAGATGTAAATATGTACCACATTATGTTTGTTAGAAAGCCGTCTTTTGACCAAAAAAATTGGTTATACCAAAACATATGCACTTGAATGCAACAATCATACACATTCAGTTCAATTTTTTGGGATAGCAAATCACGTTACAATGACGGCGACTGCAAGAAGGCCATTCGTATGGCAACATGAGATGACTGAAGTGCGGGAGGCATTTCGGCGTGTGGCTCGGCGTGTGGCTCCTTCTCAGGCTTCAATTTGTGGGATGTTCACAGTCCCACTGCTGAAACGTTGAGGCGGAACCGGTTTGCGTTTGAGCTCCGGCATCTGAATTTATCAGGAGCCTCCATTTGAGGCTTTGAGTTACTTACATAACATAATCCAATGTTCATTAGAATGAGAGCTTTCCATTGAATTGGGAGTATATAAAGCAATCTAGTAATCCAAGAATGAAGTGAAAACCACTGAAGAGGTGTCGAGGTCAATTTGCATGTGATTGATCAGAGTTGTCTAGCATTGTTGAATAACGCAATGAAACTCCGAAATTATGCATTATCCAATTTTATTACTTCACCTCTGCAACTCTCCAATGGTTTTTCACTTCATTCTTGGATTAATAATTTGCTATATTAATATGCACTCCCAATTCACTGGAAAACTCTTATTTTAATGAATATTGGGTCCTCATTTAGGTCGACTCAACCTAAATGTACAAATTGCAAGTTTTGATAATGAGAATGTTTGAAGCACATATAGAGTAGTATTTCAATATATTGTCGATCGAAATGGTCTCATCAAACTAATGATCATTCTTACTCAACTGATGACTGCTAAATAACTAGTATGCTCATTTAGGTCGACTCAACCTAAATGAGTCGATTTATTTAGCTCACCATACTCTCATTTTCATGTAAACTACACATTTGAAGTACAATCTAGTATTTATGAACCTAAATTGGCTACAAATATAACATGACTTTTAGGTGTCTAAATGCACAATATTATTTTGAGAGGATTCTCTCTCTCTCTCTCTCTCTCTCTCTCTCTCTCTCATAATATTGAATATATGGTTACATCCATGGCATGTGCAACCGCATCCACCGCGAAATGGTGTATGCACTAGTAGAAAACTATGCGAAAAAGAACCACAGTCGTTTTCCCAGTGCGGTTCTTTTGACCACCCTGCTATGGAGTCGCTAAACAACTGCAGATTTGTTTTTCTTTACTTACCCGCTGACACTTTAGGTGTTTTGGGGCTTGTAATATGCGTCGGAAAGGTCTTGGAAATACCTTTCCAAAGGTCTACCACACCGCCCCCAAGACATCTAATTCTACAGTCCCAAAACGAAGAAAAAAAGGTTTTGTAGTCGTTAAGTGACTGCAAATCGGGGTGGTCAAAAGAACCGCAATGGGAAAATGACTCCGGTTCCTTTTTGCATAGTTTCCTACTAGTTTTCCAAGAAATTACAAAAATGCTCCAAAGTGATTTGTTTAACCTAAAATGTTGCATTTGATCATTACAACAATATGAAAATTGTCTTATAATTATGAATGACATATTGTTTTACATGGACAATGTCCACTTGATAATGTGTTAACTTGGTTGATATTAAATAAACGGTTAAAAACTTACGGATGGTAGGGGTTATTTGACCTACATGAAGTAATAATCAACCCCCATCATCTAATAGAATTGAGCCAAACTTGAGCTAAATATTTGTCAGTTTTAAATTGAAGTTTGAAAAGTTTGAATAGTCAAGTATTTTTAGTTTTGAACAACAAGAAGCGGTAATCAACTGGCTCAGGGAGTGCACTATTCATTAAAACCAAGCATCACGTGCGTGCATGCCCCTTATTAAAATACCCCTGTATACATTTTATTTTTTTCTAAAATCAAGCAATATACTTACAAATCTCATTGCTTCAAAATACATTTCCATACGTATACAAGGGTCCAAAAACAAATACAGAAATTGTATATAACATGTGTACAAATGTTTGGAAATGCAAAAATATGGCCCTATTATATGTATAATATCAAATCATGGATTTTTAGTTATAAAGTCGTTACTTTGTGGATGAAAAAACACATGATTCTTGGTCCAGGTCTAACTTGAACGCGTAAACGCGTAAATGCGTACTTTACATATATTTTTCTATAGCCTCATGTATATCTACTTCTTGCTTAATAGCAATATGTCTCTTGTACGTACATTTTGTACATGCTTGTTTTAAATAATACCCCTTTTGTGCACCCACGTGTATAAATACAGTACTTGAACAGTGCACTCCCTGGGTCAACTGGTATAAGTTAGTGCCGTCTTGTAGTAATGAAGATGAATCAGACACACATATTTGGTTGGGGCTAGAGCTCATGCCAAACCGCATGGGCCTTGTTCCACCAAGCCATGACCTCATCATATTCAATTATTTTTGATCTCTACCAAATACTTTTGCCCAGCTTGCCCGACTTCAAAAAAAACAAAATGCCCTATAATTATTGAACACCGCTTGTCCACACAACCCATATTGTGTGCACGCCACCTTTAAGGTCCAAATTTATTTATATATGTTCGCTTCGCCGTACTAAATAAGCAATTGACTGGGATTATATTCTTGAGATGAAACTGTCAATAACCACCGTCAACCGATCACACTCCTCAACACCACCTAAAAATCATTGCCAAAGCTCTACAACGGCCACTCCAACTACTGTTGGTGGAGGTAATTGACAGTGACCAAACTATGTTTCCTTCCGCTTCGATTCATCTTAGACAATGTTATCCTCACACAATGGGCAAAGGAGTCGCGTCAAGAGTCTTTCTTCCTTAAACTCGACTTTAGCAAAGCCTATGATAGAATTAACATGAAGTTTATGTTTCAAGTCATGGGGACGCTACTAGAAATGCCAAACTCCTTTAACAATAAGTTTAAGTTGTTGTTTTATGACGCAATTGTCTCACTCAATTTTAACAACCAAGTGACCGAGCCATTTAAACTTCATAGGTGAGTCCGCCAGGGTTGCCCTCTAGCCCCCTATTTGTTCATTATCACGTACGGTAGAGGCACTCAACACAGTTGTTAAGCACAAAATGAGAATAGGCAACCTCAAGGGCATTGCCCTTTCCCAATGCACCTCCCAACAAATTATCAGCCAATATGCTGGTGACACGTCATTTACGGTGAGGGAGGAGGAAACTAGTGTTCATGATCTTGTTAACATTTTGCACAAGTTTGGAACTGCATCTAGCCTTGGCATAAATTGCTATATTAAGAACTTTGCTTAATGGTGTGGCCGAGGACAACCGCCAAGATGGGTGGCGAAATGCCCTTGGAAGTGGGTCGCAAATGGAGATCTCTCAAAACTATTGAGTGTTGTTCAAGTATTACAATAATGGCATGTACAAAAGGGTCTGACAATTCCCCAGGGTTTATGTTGTTCCTTGGTCTCTACAACCATGTCTTACATTATATTCTGCATAATTTACGATTTCGTTCATGATATCACAAATCTCCATGTTGGGCTAGAGATGTCATTTCAAAGTGCTCCCTTCATTCACAAACCTTGAGATCATAACTTAAACTTGTCACCCTTCTTTTTTCTTCTTTTTCGTCCAGAGAAGTTTTAATTTCATCTTTGAATCTTCACTTCGAAGATTCAAAGATGAAATTAGACTTGCCAATTCATTTGTTGCTTCTGTTAATCTTGATTTCTCATGTTCGTCATCCATGGCAAAATCACCAATCCAATCTCCAAGTGAAATCTTGGACATCTTCCAATCACTTCTTGTGATTTGGGATTCTCTCAATTATGGTGCTCACCGCTTCCATGGTCCACATTCCAAATCCTTCAACACATCCCTCCCATCACATCATTCAAGTTTGAATTTAGGCTAAGAATGATCTCATCAGCTGCAATCCATTGGTCAATTGCAATATTCAAGAAATTATACCCAATCATCTAATTCATCAACAAATCATCACTCCCCTATCCCAACTCCGAGTATAAACCTATACTCGGAGAGGAGAGGAATCTTGATACCCATAACCCTTAACCCAACTTCTTTAGTTCTTCAACCTCTACCCAAACCCAAATATTCAAAAGTGCAATCATGTCTATTATGGAACCAAGGTTACTACCGGGCTACCCAAACATCCTAAGAGCCGAGCTCAATGCCATACTGATAGCCATAAAAACTATACAAATCACTCAAATAGACACACACATATTCACAGATAGCCTCAATAGCATATACCTAATAAACAATCACATCCAACACCCCACATCCCAACATCACCACCCAGATAAATTACTCATCGCAACCATCGTTCACCAAATATATTGGACACCACACATGATACACATACACAAAGTACGCGCGCACACGGGAATTAGTGGCAATGAAAAGGCGGACACACTAGCCAATGAAGGTACACTCAAAGACAAACCGGAAATAACGCCACACATCCACATAGCGCACGCTACCCCCTATTGGCTAGCAACCTCCCCCACGGCTACACATGACGGAGCCATCCGCAACCTCCACACATTTATACTAAAAGATCACGAAACCCGGGAAACTGCAATAGCCAAACAAAAATTCCCATATGTAGCCAAGTGGCTCTCAAACGAAGAAATCAATCAAAAGCTCTCTAACCATTTTTGGAAAAATGACAAAATACCCGACACACAAATCACTCAAACTCTAAAATTTAGATATGCCCAATACATGGGCAACCATAGGAAAAATATATTTTGGCCCCTTATATACCAAAACCCCAATTGCACACTATGTCGTATCAATTATAGGGACACTTGGCCGCACCTATTATCCACATGCGAACACCCATACTTAAAAGGCCTACGCATCGCAAGACACAACAAAGCAACCCACCTCATTTCCCAAACCTTACAAGCCAATAAAAACACCCGGTTCTTCACCTTGACCAATGCGGGTAACCTACCCAACCAACCCCAAGACCAAACAATCCCCAACTGGCTCCTCCAATGTAGTTGTACACTAAGACCATGTCAATGGCAAGCCAAACTAAGACCAGACATAATGTGCATCCTTGGAGCTCCCAACCAAACACAACCCCCAATACTACCCTCCCCATGCTACACCGTGCAATTCATCGAATTCACCTACTGTCACGATAGATTCCCCGAACAAGCCCGCACACACAAACACACCAAATATGACCCACTAATCACCACACTTAGAGCCAACGGATGGAAAACCAACCCCCTCATTACCATCACCGCTAGAGTCAGAGGAGCTATACACGAACACTCTATCGAACAATTAACCAACTTAAAAATCCCCAAAGCCCACATCAAAACCCTCATGAAAAACATACATCAAATTGCCATCAAATATCTTACTTACCTGGTCCTGAATAAAAGAAAACTTGACAATAAACAAACACCTATTCATCCACCATAAGGTGGTAAGAACTTTGCACAACACCAGAGCCCACCTCCCATAGGAGGCATAACGCCCAATATTGCATCTCGGATCCCGAGATCAATATAAGGTTAACGGTTATATAATCTATATATATATTATATAATCTATATAACTATATATATATCGTTATATAATCTATATATAATCTATCAATATAGCGCACGTGATTCTCAAACATAATATACAGTGCACCCCCGAGAGCCCGTCACCTTTCAAGAAGGAATAAATTCAAAGACGTCGTTCAGTGCGTTGCTGCTGGCTCCTCCATCTGCCAGGGCTGCTTCTGCCTTCTTCTTCAGCTCTTGTGCCCGTGCCCTCAAAGCGTTGCCTTCCTCTGACACAAGAATCCTCACTGCCTTCTCCAGTGTTACATACCTCTTAGGGCATGTCGAAGTTGACAATGCGGCTTTTTCCGTGGCACTGGAGAGAGTATCTGGTTGGAGCACTTCAACTGCAACCTTCAGCACATCCACTATGTGCCTGCAAATATAAAACTGATCAGTTAGCATCTGAGGCCAAGCTGCCATTGGCACACCCAACATTATGCTTTCGAGTACCGAATTCCATCCGCAGTGCGTCAAAAGGCCGCCTATAGCGGGGTGTTGTAAAATTCGTAACTGTGGCACCCATCCGTTCACCACCAATCCTTGTTCTTTAGTTCTTACTTCGAAATCCAGGGGGATAAAATCTGCAACACCTCGGGAAACCACCCACAGAAAACTTTGCTCACTAGTCTCCAGAGCTACAGCAAGCTCCTCTACCTGTGCAGGTGTTAAACGAACTACAGTACCCATGCAAATGTAAACCACCGATAAAGGTGGCCGTCTATCAAGCCATTGCAGGAAGTCAACACCGCTACTTCTGTCCACAAGGGACCGGTCCTTGAAGGTGGCAACATTTGAAAGTGGCCCAACAAGGAATAGTTTTGGGATTTTCTCTGGAGACCTGACTTGCCACGTTTGCCGAATTGCATCTATCTGTGGGGCTTCCAACTCGTAAAAGCTGTTCACAATCAAGCCATCAGCTGTGTTGACGATCGTTCCTATGTCGATGTCGTTCCTGACGCACAAATTCTTGAAATCGAGCTTAGGAGGTTTTCTGATATCCCGATGCTCTAGAGGGGGCAAACCGGCTATATTCACATGGCCCTCAAATGGTTCCAAATATGGAGAGCCCCCTGCACCTGTTTTTATCTTCAAGATCCCATCAGCATACAGCGGAACCTGTGCTTGTAGTGCTCTCAAATAGCCTGCTCCACAGGTCCAAAACTGAATAAAAGGAATGTCCAACTCCTTGGCTGCATCGCTGGCCCATGTCAAGATCCTATCCCCGAAGAGGCAGGTAGGACCAGGAAGACCTGCCTTCTTATCCGCCACCAACTTGACAAGGATAGGCTGAAAGCGGAGCCTTCCTGTTGCCATGAACTCGAGCACGTCCTCTACGGGGACATCTGAAGGTGTCTCAAAATTCGTCGATCCATAATCGTGGTAAGATACTAGATTGAAGTCAAGTGTTTGAAGCTCTTCGAAAGTCTTGAGCAATGCGATTTCCCTTGCGAGAGCTACAAAGGTGATCGTGACACCTCTCTTCGCCAGAGATACAGCATAGCGGTACATGCCACGGAAGTGGGCTTGCAGTAATAATGTTAAAATCAACACATGCTTCTGACCCATGTTGCTCAGGATGAGCTACAATTCTCAGCTTCCCAGCTAGAAGCTTTAACGGTAGCTTTTGAAGGGCTATTAATAACAAGTACCAGTGATTGAATAGCTTATGTTTATCTGAAAAGCAATCTTGACTTCCAGGACCCTGAAGATCGATTTCAATTTCAGGTTTTGATCAGCTCCAAGATGATTTCAAGCCAACCTTCAATATCAATACAACGAGTAAAAACATGATTCCAATGAAAACACCATCTGTGTTGGACACATCTTGTAATGATCCCTAAACATTACAGTTGTAGAAGCCTACAACAAAGTTTCTCATATACCTTCCCAAAAGGACAACAAAAGGCAAAAAACCGAACGTAATTTTTATACAGTTAGTAGGCAAAAAACTTTCGTACATAGAGAGGTAAAGCAAAAGAACACCAACTACACATACAATGAACAGCATATCTGCATTTTATTGAGAAAGCTCCGGTTTTCTCCACCTCATTCAAGACCAGCTTAAAATCTTCTAAACGAGCAATATGCATACAATAATTGCTAAAATCAAGCCAAGCATTTCCATCTACAAGACCAAAGCAGTTTGGCTCAGGCACATACCTGAACCATTAATCGTGTTGTCGCTTCAGCACTGCACAAGCTAAGTAAGAAATGGTTCTTGCAACAAAAACGTGAAAACCGGATGCACGCTACCCACCATGCTTTGCTGCCAAGGCAGAGCAACACCAGATCATTCACCCGGCGAGGATACCCACAGACTCGCCGTCATGTGGCAGAGAGCCAATTAAACACCGGGTCCGGCGACACACCTACGGACGAGCACTCCCTAGCACTTCCCTCCTACACTACACATGCACGACAAACTCAACGACAGTTGTGCATGCGGAGCACAAGTGAAGCCGATCGACCTTGTGCTAAAATGGTGATGTGATGTGACTGAGAGGTGTTACAAGTAGATGCGAGACGGGGAGAGTTGCAGGCCGCCGGGAGAACGCGGACAAGACGCTGTCGAGGCAAGGGCTGATCACACCGGCCATTAGCCTCTCCGGCTGACATCATCAGTGTTAGCCTCTCCGGTAATAATGTGAAAAAGTGATAATGTGAAAAAGGAATAATGTGAAAAAGTGATGGGCCAACATCTATTTCTCAACACAATCATTAGCAATCACTAGCAATTTTACAGTTGGAATCGGATGGAAAGTTTGGAGTGGTTAGGGCATGAGGGGTTGATCACATGCACCACCCACTTTTGGCACCGTTTGCTAGCATCTCCGGTTGTAATAATGTGAACAATGGTGGGCCAACATCCATTTCTGTACAGAATTCCCAACAATTTCACGGTTGGAACCGGACCAAAAGTTCGATGTGATCGGGGCATGACCCGATCGACGGACATTAAACACCCCCCCCCCCCACCACCACCACAACCACCACACATGTGAACATGAGGGGTTGATCGCACCACCCACTTTTGGCACCGTTTGCTAGCATCTCCGGTTGTAATAATGTGAACAATGATGGGCCAACATCCATTTCTATACAAAATTCCCAACAATTTCATGGTTGGAACAAGACCAAAAGTTTGATGTGATTGGGGCATGATCCAATCGACGAACATTAAACAACCCCCCCCCCCCCACCACCACCACCACCACCACCACACACACACACAAAAAAAAAACTTTTTGTGGGAGGTAGATTCGGGCAGGGGCAACCCTCCATAAAGAAATCCAAATCTTTTGGACCTAACCGAAAACTTTTGCCCGCATGCCTGACCGACTTCGGAAAAACCATTGCCCTTGCATTCTTGAAGGCCATTTATCCACAAATCCCATTTTGAGTGCACTTCACCTACAAGGTCCAAAATCCAATATATATGTTCACTTCTATTGAGTAAATAAGCAATTGACTAGGAATTCATTCAATCACATTTACTTAGTTTAAACCCGTATGAATGTTTTGTGAAAGTAGAAGGTATTAACTAAATTACAATATTTAACATACATAAAAAAATTAACAATTCCTCTGATTCCATTTTAAAATGACAAAGACCCTTTCAATGGTAAGTCACAAAAATTATAACCTCAGTGCTAATGAGGGTTTTGTAATATTTTTTACTTCCAAGCTAATTACATGCTTTATTGACGGTTTCGACGTTGGGCGGGTGGATGGGCAAGCAAAGTATTCAGTTGGGTCCAAAAAATTTGGATTTCCTTATGGGGGATTGCCCTTGCCGAATCTACCTCCCCCGAAAAGTTCAAAGGGGGGGGGGAGGTGCCCCAATCAGAGTGTGGATCTATGTCCGGGAAGCACTGGCAATTAATTGCAGACGAACCGGTTGAGTTCGAAAAATAACCGGTTGACGTTCAAGGGGGTTCACCTTCAATTCCCCATTCTTTCACCAACCTGTAGAGCTGATTTGTGATTGTAGAATTTCTTTTATCTCCTTGGGTTTTTTTCCTTTTCTATTGAGGATGGTAGCATTCTTTTGGTTTGGGTGGCATTTGATATCCGGTGCACCCTACCACCTATGGTCGCCCGAATCATAGTTGGGGTATGTAGTTTCAACCAAACATGTGGAGACCTAGGGGCTTGCCTTTGGGGGAGCCCTAGGTGCTAGCCGGCTTGTCGTTCAAGGGGGTTCACCTTCGAAAGGAGGCAGTAGTCTTTGGGGCCCTCTAATTCTCGTATTTCCTGTTTTCGGATTACATATAGATTTGGAGCAATTCGAAAATGAAGCAAGACCATCATAATTCATGCCAGTGGCAACATCGGAATTGTCTTTCTTTCTTTCTTTGGTTTGGGTGGAAGGTGGGGGGAACTGACAGAAAGCGGGTTCATTTCCATACTCCAGATTATCTCTTACTGCTTCTTTGTAAGTGCACCCTTAGCCATGCCCTTTGTGGCAAGACTGCAAAACCATCTATATATTTAAGTTCGTTGTTGTTTCCTCATAAAATCATACACGCCAGGAAAGAAGCTGCAGCCAGATTGCAAGGGAAAGACCTTCCGGCTTGAGGCGAAGGTGATCACAAGGTGCGAAGATTGTCAGCAAAATTTTCTTGGTAAGTCGCCCGTCTCCTCTAATCTTTGTGCACATGGCTCTGACCGCCTGTCGCCAAACTGCCTAGAAAATGTGTCCAAATTTGCGAATTCTAGCTATCATAAAATGTGTGCTCTAAAGACCATAGGCTTCACAAAGCAAGGTACATAGATGGGTCTCATACGGTTACTTTTTCTGACTAGCCCACTTCTCCTAGGATATGAACCATGGAATTCCCACAAGAGCATGGAAAACCTTATGCTTATGCGCAGAAATAAGGATATCATTCGGAGCAATGCGTAACTCCACATAATAACCACACTAATTAGACAAAATCATGTACCTCTCTTAATACCGTGCTAAGAAAACAAAAGGGTTCAGGGAGAATGTGTAGTGCCGAGTGCCGATCTAGTGGTCTTCAACCGGTTATTTCTCAAACTCAACCGGTTCATTTCTAACTAACATTAATCAAATTAGTTCATATTGAAGTTGTAGTAAACTAATTTATTTTGTGTTTTGAAATGTGTAGTCATGGGGAAGGAGACATGTCAAAAAGGAGATTTGGTACTAACGGAGGCAACCTTGGAGGAGGCAACTTTGGAAGAGATTACTTTGGAGAACCGTTGAGAAAGAAGATTGGATGCAAGTTATTAATGATGAAGCGCCTTTCTATTGTCTTGTAAGGGCAAGAGGAAAGAAGTGCCCATATGGTCCGTTCAAGTACCGATTTCATTTGAATGATCACATGAGGAAAACCCATCTCATGATATTTTCTAAAATCAAGCCGGGGCCGAAAGTTGCAACAACGACCAAGAACGGTGTAAAAAAAATGTCAATGGTGGTGAATGTAAAGGAAATGAATTTCAAAGTTATGTCAAATTCTTTAAAGCGGGCGAGAAAAGAATTTTGGAAAAAATCCAAGCAATGGGAGGCAAGAGCGAAGGCAATGTGGGAGAAATTGGAAGCAAAAAATATTGACAATAACCACATCGGTTCTTGTCCTACACTCTTAACTCTCACTCAAAAGTCTCAAAAGTTTGAAGAGCTTTTGGGAATCACGTCTTTGGGTAAAGGTGTGATTGATGTGACCAAATTTGAGAAATTACACAATTCTCAAGTTTTGGCTACTTTAGTTCGTGCTTGTTCTTCTACTAACAAGAGAGTTACCAAGGCAATGAGGACTTCATTTCTACCAAAGGATTGGGAGCAAAATGAAAATGCAAGAAAACAATTTGTGACTCCAATTTTGACATAGCATCGTACTAAATTCTCTTCAAACATATAAGTATCTCTATATTTATTTGAATTATCTTATTCATTCATAATTCTCACTTCGTAATGTTTTATTTCTTATTGGTCTTCAATGTTTACATTTCAATTTGTTTTTTGTTTTTTGTATCTAATGTTTGAATTTTTTTACTAATAGGGCTATATTAGGAAAAGAGAAGTGGATTTCTCAATACATAAATCTTAGAGAATGTCACTACGATGGAAATGATAGAGGTAGCGTGTGAGACTTACAAATCCAATTCGCTTAATAATATTGAAGAGGAGGAAATTATAGAAGAAGAAGTGGAAGAAGAAGAAGTGGAAGACAAAGAAAAAGAAGAAAAAGAACGAGAGGAGATTGATGAAGACGATGAAGATAATGAAGATGAAGAAAATGACAATGAATAATGATGTAGAGATATTCATAGGAATCCAAATGTGTGTAAGTTCTTCATAATTACATTTTCTTGAATAATTATGAAAGAGTTTTTATACTCTTTGTCAATATGAGGATTTAGAATTTAGCATTCTTCCATATATTACATTTCATATGCAATTTTTTTTTTCAATCAATGAATTTTTTTTGTAATGTGTATTTTCATATAAACTTGTTCAACTAAACATTTTAAATTTTTTGCAATACTCGTCGTGTATCAAACAGTGATACAATTTTAAATTGCTTTCGGTTCATAATGAGTCTTGCCTCAAGTTTTCAACCCTAAACCCAATATGCAATACCCATCGTAAATAAGACAGTAATACAATTCCTAAAAAATCCGGTAAGTGATAGGCATTGCCTCAACTTTTGAAAAATAAGTCAAATATGCAATACCCATCGCGAACAAAACAGTGATAGAATTCCTAAAAAAATCCGATTGATGATGGATATTGCCTCTGCTTTTGAAAAATAAGTCAAAGATGCAATACCCATCGCGAACAAAACAGTGATAGAATTCCTAAAAAATTCGGTTAATGATGGGTATTGCATTTATTTTTGAAAAGTAAAACAAACATATAATATCCTTTACGAACAAGACAGTGATATAATTTTATTTCATTTCCTGGTTCATGATGGGTATTGCTTAAATCAAAGTTTGTTATGTATTTCATTGATGATATGTGACACTATTAGGCATGTGACACTAAATACCATAAATGGTGTATTTTTCCTAGTGCAAAAAAAACTAGTACATCTATCTTAAGCTTCATTAAGGGCCACGACCATATTTTTCTATATAGTCCCATTGATTGAAATACAAATGGCAATTTTGCTTTGCTCCACACTAAGTCACCAAAAGTAAGATTGATTGTGTCAAAGAACAAATGAAGAAGTGACATAGAACCCTACATATGTTGATATAGATAATGTTTGATGGTCACCCGGATGTGAGGTGACTATCTTAACAAAATGACAAGGACCATCATCTTTACATTATATCATATAGTATGATATTTTTTAAAGCGATGTGGATTATTCTTTGTCATGGCTCTGCAACAAGGAAATCATTTTTTCTTACAACCCTTGGTCACTATCAATGAAAGGCCCTTATTTGAATATAATGCATATGGAGCAAGAATAGATGGAAAAAAATCCATAAAATGTAAAATGTAGAAAGGAACAAAAAGAGAAGCAAAGAATATTAAACTAAAAGGAGAAGGCCATGCCCATAGTGAACCAAAATAAGCTAAGAATTTATATCAATGTCGATTCATATTTTATCATAGAATAAAAACATTTTATGCATCTAAAGAACTACGGTTTCTCTTCCTTTGAGAAGAAATCGCGAGCATTGCTTGCTCACGAAAAAAAATTTTCCGTACAATGGAATTTCCTAAACCATCGTCCACTACTTGAAAGACCGATTGAGGATGTAAATTGTCAACTTCAATTTGTCCCCGAATTCGCTTAAGATCTGTAAGAGTCTTAGTCATCATTGCTTGCAAGTATTGTACAAGTAGAATACCACCTCCTTCGGCTTCTTCTCTAGCATCCTCTTGTAATTTTTGAATAGCCAAAAGACATCTTTCAATGGATGATTGAGTTTGTCTTGAAGGTTCAATAGGAGTACAATGTGTATCTCCACCAATATTTGTGATATCTTTTATATCATCTTCTTTGTCTTCCATAGCATCATCAGTGTTGTCTATGTTATCTTGACAATCACGTATATGACCGTTTTCAAATGGACCTATTGGTATACTCAATTCAAACATAGTTCCAAGTCCACCTCGAAGGGATCCATAATAAATACCAAGAAATTCTAACATAACACCTCACGAAATATCAGTGGATGCCTTAATGACGGCAAGTTGGTGTTTATACATATTCCCTCTAATACACCACTCACAAGAGCACGAAACATACGAGGTGTAGGGTTCAACAATATCGTACCAACGGCCTGGAGCGGTTTGTGATTGTACCTGTCATCCACCCAAAATTGTTTCATGGCGACGGATATCCTCCAACGGAATGGTTTTTGCTTTAATAATGCCACTAGCTACGATCTTCTCTACCCGCTTGTTGAGGACAAACCCATTCAATTTCCTCCCGTGATTGTACATGTAGTGTGTAACTACAGGAGTAGTCAAACGCCACACCAAAAAATCCATTCGACGACCTTGAAGTTGATGGTTGTCAATCTTCATCCAACGTTTCAGAGCTGCATGGTAAGACTCAATACTTGCTTGTGTATCTTGGTTTGAGTGCGGATTCCGACGGTGGCCCACAAGATACATATCTACAAAATATAAATTATAAAAATACATGAATTAGGAAAAATTATCAAAAATTATAATAATATTTTGATAAAGAATATGATAGAATGCTATAGAATACATCATAAAATGAACAAAAAAATTAAAATAGAGTAGCAATAAATACTCACTTTCATGGTCGTAGTGTACATTGATAAACTATTCCATTTTCTCCACATATAGAAAGTTGAATAAACCTTCCCTAATTGTGCGAGCACGCTTCAAAAAATCCTCTTCGCTCTCTTAGTATTCAATAGAAAGATACATGAAAGAATGCAGTTGTTTGTAAACAAGGTCCCTCAAGGTATCCAAATTAGGTACTTTTATCCAAACATGGTTTTTCCAATTATTTAAAACATGAAAAGAACATAAGTAGATGGGAACCTCGTCTTCAGGCCACGCTCGCTTAATTGCATTCATTTGGTAGTCTGCATCATCACCAATGAAGCATGAGGGAAGAAAATCCTCCCTATATTGTTGGAGGTGCCTTCGTAGTGGCTCCAACCACATGACTAGATTTTCTTCTGTCATTCGGCTTGTGAGAACCCAAGCCACGGGAATACCATTATTTCAGTCATCAAATACTAACAATGAAAATAATGGATACTTCGATACATTGGTCCCAAAAGTTGCGTCCATTGCAATGGCACCATTATGTCCATACTTGAGCATAATTTCTTTTTGCCATGGTGTTTGTATACCTAAAATGAAAGGCAAATCTATGACATCATTTTTTTCGTGCCAAATGAAAACGTCATTTGGGTGCTCTAAAGCCCACATCTTCACACTATCAAAGTCATTATGATGGCGGCGTCATACACCCATCTTCAATCTACTCTCATAGTAAGCAATATCCTTAAGTTGAACAAAGTCATCACGTACGTCTGGGCATTTCATCTTCCTCCGTTAAATCCAATTCTGTCTGTGCTCTTCATAAACTTGTTTAGCAGTGAACCCCTTACCCAATTGTGTTTTCACCCATATCTTCAATTCTTTTGACATCCGGGGTTAGTAAGCCGACTTCCTCCCTATTGAAAGCTTGTCCTCCAATCCATGGGCAGGTGATCCATCTTGGACGATACAGCTTTGAGAGCGGAAAGCGGAAAGCGGAAAGGAATTAAATTTAGTAAACTTCTCATACCAAATTTAGAAGTATTTTTTTAAAGTATCGAATATTCTCAGTATATTCTGGATTTCTCTTAAAAATAGAATAAAATTGTGACCTATTTCCGTGAAATATTTAGGTAAAAAAAAATCAAAAGGCCCTGAATTTGAAAGGGTCTCATTACATTTGGAAATCGTGAAGAGATAAAATTAAGATAGAACAAAAAAGTATATGATAAAACCAATGATGAACCAAGAAAGAACGAATGAGAATAATTATATGGAGGTTGGTATAATTGAAGAATGAATGAATCAAAATACAAAGGACGATCAACTTGCTTCGTTTTTATTCCATCAATTTTGTCTTTGTCCTATGTGTGAGTCAACTCTAGAACTTGGACTCCAACAATTATTGTTTGTGATATTATCTTCAGTTGTATATAAATGAGGACATAAGTTATACTCGCATCCAATACGGATGTAGAGACATATGCACACAATGGGAGAGGAGAGAGACATGTTTGCTGGCCTAGGATGGAAGAAAGAGATTAGAAGTCTAGGAGATCCCCATATTCCCTTTAATACATCGTCGAAACATGACATAGGTGCTGGAAATCAACATAGTGATGACTACGAGCTCACTCCATTTTTGCAGTCCACACAAGCATGGAGGTGGAGGATGCAGGAGGAGCAGAAACGATATGCAAAAAAAAAAAACGAGGTGATGTGCAAGAGAAGTAGGAAACAAGGTGCATAAATAGTGAAGCAAATGATGCGGCTAATTTGAATGAAGACAAGGCAATCGACACGGAGCAGGAAGTCAAGATGGTAGGCGAATCTTCGAGGTCTTTGTCGTTTCGCGATAGAATGAGAGGATTATCACCGCATCGTCGTCTATTGAAGGATCGAATGAGGGATAAAACAGTTTCGTACGTTGATTTGCTTCGACCGGGTCCACCTCCATCAAGAAGGGACGATGAAAAGAAGTCCGAAGCATGTAGGAGGATGGAAACACGGAAGTATAGTTGATAGACATAGTAGGCATGCTTGATACAATTCCGTATTATAATAAAAGATCTTGAAGGGAATAAAAACAATGCATGGAATTTTATTTATTATAGCAAACAATTATGAGTTCACATGATGTTCACAATTGGCACGTCTAGTAGGACACAATGTATTGGTAGGTTGAGATGAATTCTAGGAAGTAGAATGTGTCAAAAGACCCCCTTCGAGGATGAGTTTGACTTCATTGAAGCTAAAGGTCGGGGTGTGAATGAACAAATTCACTTCAGGATCCAAATTAGAAACCTTGATGAAGATGTAATAGAAATGCTTACAATTCAGATAAGGATTTCGTTTGCGGCCGAACTTAGAAATCATATCCAAGAAGAATGCGCAATTGCACTCTGGAAGAGAACTGACTGTCACTTGGTAGATGGGGGGTTGCGGTTCTGCCTTGGACTGCAGAGTGATAATGCAACCAAATCCCGGTTGAGGGATCATTGTTAACTTCAGAACAATACCATGCATAGCTTCAGCAGAGGCAACCATCTGCCTCTGCTTTGCCGAAGGTGCGCTGGTGGATCGTCGAACAACCTTGGACAATCTTGTCGGAGGGATGAAGTCTGGGTTGTCTGGAATACGGATTCCAAACATATCCAGTGGGGGAGCGGAATTGGTGAAGAGTCGAGTTGGTGTGATGCGTTCCTTTGGTGGGAATTGAAAACCTGCGTTTTTAAGCGCGAAGATCTCCGAACGGGTGAGGTTGGTCCCAATCTTGACGGGCCAAATTGGGGGAATAGGAGGTTTCTGATCATCAGCAGAGAACGGTATGACCCATTTCCGACGAGGGCCCTTTACACAACGCTCGATGTCATCTGGGCAAAAGACGAATTCCATTCGCTTCTCCACTTGGAGTGTGTAATGATGCCACATACCGGTGTAGGTCGGTGCAGGGACGCTCTTATTATTGGTGATGATTCTTGCGGTGCACTTCTTCTTCGTGCCAGCATGATTAGCCCAACAAGACTTTCCTGAGGTATGGGGTATGCGGGCAATATGCCAAAGAGAGACATCTACTTTAGTTTCTTGTACGGCAGTGACACGCTGAAAACCAATTCCTGCTGGAGAAGGCACTTGAACCTCTTGAACACACGGGGAAGACTCCTCAATGATAGTAGGTAGTGATACAGGTTGAGATCGAGTGATGCGCTTCGCGGGGGGAGGGCGAGAGAAGTTGACGGTATCGGGGCGGTGGGTCTCGCCATCATCGCCAATTGGAGTGTCGGGTCTTCGCTTCTGCGATCCAAACACCTCGGCGCCTTCAAGGTGTGGATCGCGAGTGCAAAATTCTTCCCCACCAGGCATGTCAAGCAACACCTTCTGCAACACTGTGGGGTCGCCAGTACGCTGAGCTCAACGTTGAGCTCCCCTAAGCTTGAGTTCTTCTTTGCTTGGACCATCACCGCCAACTCCACCTTTAAGGAATTGGAAGTATGCAACAACTTGTAAGAAGGCGCGAATGTAGTCGTCCACAGTAGCAACGTAGAGGTCTCCACCCTTGTTGCCGGAGGCTTGAAACCACTTGTTGTGGACGGACTCTGCAAGATTGCACGACGGCATCTCGGCCAACTGGTCTGGGGTCAATACCTTTTCCTGATTGAAAAAATGGAGTATTAAAGCGAGCACAGAAAGATGAAAATAATGAAAGGAAAAAACAAGAAGGAAAGATAAGGGAGATGTACCATTTCCATGAAACCACCCCATTGAAGGTAGCGGAAGTGCCAAAAAGCAAGCCATAGCTGGAGGTGCTTGAGACCGTCTTCACTTGTACAATTCGACGAAGACCACCAAGCCTTGATAGCTAGGTACCTAGTCTCGGCCTCTTCCATAGACGACGCATTCCGATATTGAAGGCAAAGGTGTCTATGTTGGTCTTGTAACTCATGTTTAATATACGATTTTGTATGTTTCTCGAGCGATTGTTTCCAATGAAAATAACAGGTGCGCTCACGGCCCTCCAGTGGAACTTTAGGATCTCCTGAACCATACACAATTTGCACAGCGTTCCAATTGGCTTGGGCACTGTCTGCCATGAAGCCAATGAAGTTTGGATGTGGGACACCGTGCCGGGCCATGACTTGGTTGAGGTTCTGCCAAAAAAGAACTTGAGCATCCTTGTCCTCGGATTGGAAGTCGCAGCAAGCGATGGTCATGATGCGCTGGTAGGTACCGTCGTATACGTGGCAGGCCATGGTGGTCCACTTGGCGACGCGTTTGACATGGTCAGACATCATCCAAGCATGCTCGAGATCCCCACCAGGTTGCATACGCCTAACCAAGTCGACCCCACTACCAGGGCCGACCTCAGACATCTTGAAGACGAAAACTTTGTCCTTCTCGTCACCCTGGCCCGGGAATTGATTACGCTGGACATAGGCCCAGTTGCTGACACCTCGAAGTTTGGCGATTCCATCCATAACCCCTAACCTACGTAAGTATTTGAAATTGGCAACCTTGTTACGGAGGTGGGGGGAATTCAACTCCTTGCAACGATCAAAAACTGGTTCAAGTTCTTCCAACAAGAGAAGGTGATGAGGATCACTATCATTGCGGAGGAGGAACTCACCCACAAGGTCCTTGCTGGCTTCGAGGACTATTTTGCTATGAGTGGCTTGGGGCGTCCGCTCGACGTGCTCCTCGATGAGGGCGTCGATGCGCTGTTGGCTATCTCTGCAATTGCCAACCTTGACGGGATGATGATGGTTGCCCAGATGAATACAAGCACGCTGAGTGGTGCCTTTGCCGTGGACGTAGAAGATTTTGGCATGACATGGTGCAATGCATTTGGGAGGCTCCTTACATATCCGGCATATGAGAGTGGATCCCAAAGGCAAGGGTCCACCAATGGGGAAGGGCTCCTTGGTGAATCCGTCGAAATCAGTATCATTGACCGAGGAAGTCCGATGAGCACGTTGTAGGTAATCGCAAAGAGGATTTTGGCATTGGAGGTGGCCAACACAACTGGAGGAGCGAAAAGCAAGGCCCATGTCATTGGTGATATTGGTGGTCTGGGTCTTAGTCCAAACATGGCCGTCATAGCGTTTGTCCATGCCGTCCATGGATTGTGCCTTCTTATGAGAGGAAGAGACACCGAGTGGGGGCAGGACAAACATAATATCACCATCAAAGCGAGGGGGGAGGAAATTGACCTCCTCAATTTGTAAGGTGTCATAATCCAGCTTCTTGAGGATGTTCTTCCTACCGGGCATGGAAGCTAGGGAACGTAGACATTGAAGCATGGAATTCGGGGGTTTGCCTGGAAAGGGAGGAAGAGGAGACGGAGGAGGCGGGGTAACAAAGGTGGAACGGACGGAGGATGGGGATGGCTTGTGAATGGGAGTGGAAACGGGGGGATCATCACCGTCGGAGAAATCGGAAAGATGTATGACAGTCTGCGTATCGAGCTCGGTCTTAACATTGACCAAGGGAGGAGTATAGAAAGTGGACGCAGAGGAATGGGGAGGGGTACGGATATTTGCGGATACATTCGTGGAAGGACATGGGAGTCCGTACACCCTGTATTTACCAGCGCAGAGTTCCCACATTGACGAGCCGCTGTCGGCAACCCTAGGATTCTCACGCATGGTCAATGACAAAAGAGAAGTAGCAGTATCATAAATCTCGCGTTCGACCCAGATTGTACTATCTTGCAACGAGAATCTGATACTAAGGTGAAGTGAAGAGACAAATGCAAAACCATTTGCATCTATGGGGAAAAGAATAGGGATTCCGAGGCCATTTGGCACGGAGCTCAACCATTTCTGACACAGAGGGCACAGTGGATGAGGAAGCCATGGAGAAAGAGAAAGAGCACAGTAAAAGACGTCCACTAAGGGAACTTAAACTCTAGGCATCGCAAAACCCTAAATATCATCTACCCATAGTATAAAAACAAGAGAAGGTGAATGAATGGTCATTTTTGGTGTGGAGTAGAGCGATGCATAGAGAGTAGAGAGCAAGAGTAAGGGAATTACTGGGGGACCGGGACGTACACATGAAGGAACCAAGTGACAATACAGTTCCCACAATCGATGTAGCCACAAAGCGGAAGAGGAGAAAGGGAGGCACGAGTTTCAGCACTTCGAAACAAAGGAAACGGAGAGAACTTAAGAAAAAAGATCTAACGAGCATAGAAGGAAGAGGGACTCCTTCATATTTAAGCAAGCAGTGTCATGTGGATGAGATAGGATCTACGAATCCGCATATAAATTTGAAACCAATCGAGGAAGAAGGGGACGACAGTGGTTCACGCGCACCATCAATGGCAGAGAGCGAGCATCGCACCAATTCTAATCAGAGCAACTCAAGGGAAGAGACAAGAGAAGACTCAATCAGCACATTAAGCTTGTATTGGATGTCACATATGACAATTGAAGTAAAACTGAGATATTGATTTGTGTCACGTCGTATAGGGTGGGCAGATTTTGTTATTATTTGGGCCATATTAGAAAAATTTGAAATTAGGGCGGGCTCGAGTTTCTAATTGGGCGGGGGGAATGAAGATTCGAAATGACGGTCGGATGGGAAGACCTGAAGGGGCGGCCTCTCGATACACTTTAGGGTGTTGGGTCCAGTTTCTGGCTCAATAGTATTTGGCACCATATTCGAAGTTTCTGAAATCAAGTGTAGACTTGCAATCTGGTGGGAATAGGAATCATAATTAAAATTTCTGAAATCAGGTGTAGACTAGGAATCAGGTGGGAAGAGTTCGGTACCATATTCGAACTTTCGGAGAACAGGTGTAGACTCGGAATCTGGTGTGGAGTGTTGGGGACCATATTCGAAGTTTCTGAAAACAGGTGTAGACTCGGATTCTGGTGGGAAGTGTTCGGGAGCATATTTGAAGTTTCTGGAATCAGGTGTAGACAAGGAATCTGGTGGGAAGCAAAACCCAAAACCATATTTGAAGTTTCAAAAATCAGGTGTTGACTTGGAATCAGGTGATATTTCAGATTTCATGTGTAGATTTGGGTTTGATATTAATGTGAAATGGGGCACCCTCTCGGAACCGAGAGGGTGGGCTAGATGGCCATTATGTGAGATTTCATATTTCAGGTTTAGATTTGGGTTTGATATATATCTGAAATGGGCACCCTCTCGGAACCGAGAGGGTGGGCTAGGTGGCCATTTTTAACAAATATGAAATTAGTTGTGGGCTCGAGTTTCTGAATTGAAAGTGTTTTGAACATATTTGATTTCAGATTTCAGGTTTAGCTTTGGGTTTGATATATATCTGAAATGGGGCACCCTCTCGGAACCGAGAGGGTAGGCTAGGTGGCCAAATAGTGTAGTTTCTGAAATCAGGTGTAGGCGATTGTGTGGATTTTGGTTTGACATTAGTGTGAAATGGGCACCCTCTCGGAACCGAGAGGGTGGCCAGGGTGGCCAATTATGATAAATCTGAAATCAGGTGTGGGCTCGAGTTTTTGAATTCAAAGTATTTTGAACATATTTGATTATCTGAAATGAGGTTTAGGGTCGGTATTTGGTTATATATGTGGGACCATATTTGATGATTTAAACATTTAGTGTGGTTATGAATTTCAATATGCTTGAGTGTGGCACCCTCTCGGTTCCGAGAGGGTGGGCACGGTGGCCAGATTTTGAAGTTTCTGAAATCAAGTTGAGAGTGATATTTCAGGTTTCACAATGTTCCGGGCCATATTTCTCAATTTCTGAAATCATGTGTAAGGGTACTATTCAGCTTAGAAGATTTCGGGGCCATAATTTAAGTTTCTGAAATCAAGTGTAGGCGATGAAGTGTGCATTCGATTTTGATTTTAGTGTGAAATTGGGCACCCTCTCTGCAATCAAGCGTAGGTTCGAATGTGAGTTTTGTATCAAAATGGGGCACCCTCTCGGAACCGAGAGGGTGGGGTGGGTGGCCAATTTGTCAGGATTCGGAATTCAGATGTAGATTGTGGTTTGATAAATATCTGAAATGGGGCACCTTCTCGGAACCGAGAGGGTGGGCTAGGTGGCCAATTATGATAAATCTGAAATCAGGTGCAGTCGACTTAGTGTGGATTCTTGTTTGACATTAGTGTGAAATGGGCACCCTCTCGGAACCGAGAGGGTGGGCTAGGTGGCCATTATTTGAGATTTGAGATTTCAGGTTTAGATTTTGGTTTGATATATATCTGAAATGGGGCACCCTCTCGGAACCGAGAGGGTAGGCTAGGTGGCCAAATAGTGTAGTTTCTGAAATCAGGTGTAGGCGATTGTGTGGATTTTGGTTTGACATTAGTGTGAAATGGGGCACCCTCTCGGAACCGAGAGGGTGGGCTAGGTGGCCAAGTAGTGTAGTTTCTGAAATCAGGTGTAGATTTTGGTTTGATATATATCTGAAATGGGGCACCCTCTTGGAACCGAGAGGGTAGGCTAGGTGGCCAAATAGTGTAGTTTCTGAAATAAGGTGTAGGCGATTGTGTGGATTTTGGTTTGACATTAGTGTGAAATGGGCACCCTCTCGAAACCGAGAGGGTGGGCTAGGTGGCCATTATTTGAGATTTCAAATTTCAAGTGTCGAGTTTGGTTTGATATATATCTGAAATGGGCACCCTCTCGGAACCGAGAGGGTGGGCAGGTTGGCCAATTATGATAAATCTGAAATCAGGTGTGGGCTCGAGTTTCTGAATTGAAAGTGTTTTGAACATATTTGATTGTCTGAAATGAGGTTTAGGGTCAGTATTTGGTTATATATGTGGGGCTATATTTGAGGATTTAAACATTTATTGTACTTATGAATTTCAATATGTTTGAGTGTGGGACCCTCTGGGTTCCGAGAGGGCGGGCACGGTGGCCAATTGTGATAAATCTGAAATCAGGTGTAGGCGATTTAGTGTGGAGTCTTGTTTGACATTAGTGTGAAATGGGCACCCTCTCGGAACCGAGAGGGTGGGCTAGGTGGCCAAATAGTGTAGTTTCTGAAATCAGGTGTAGGCGATTGTGTGGATTTTGGTTTGACATTAGTGTGAAATGAGCACCCTCTCGGAACCGAGAGGGTGGGCAGGGTGGCCATTTATGATAATTGAGATCTCAGGTGTAGTTTCGAATTTCAGTTTTGTATCAAAATGGGGTACCCTCTGGTACCCGAGAGGGTGGGCTATGTGGGCATAATTTGAGACTTCACATCAGGTGTACATTCGGGTTTTACATAAATTTGAAATGGGGCACCCTCTCGGTTCCGAGAGGGTGGACAGGGTGGCCATTTTCTGGATTGAGGTGATTCGTTGTGTTAAGATGTGTTGTATGTATGCAGGCATGACAATCACTAGATCTCACTGCATCTCGGAGGGACTCAATGGAGGACCAGGAAGTTCAATTGGTGCCTCCTGTGGTGATTGCTGCGGCTCTTGATGATCTCTCACAGGAAGAGGTGATTCATTCTTGTAACTTTTGTTGTTAATGTTTTGATTGTTTGGTTGGTTCTGGGGTTAACTTCTTATTCTTGGATTGACTTGTTCTCTAGGTTGATGTACCGGTTGTTTCAGACTGCCTACGTCCACTAGCAGAGTCAAATCCAGAGGAGACTGAGCTCTTGATTCGAAGATCACAGAAGGAAGACTCGAACTCCGTGATTCACCGGGTTCGATTCAAACCTATTGTGAAGTCACGATTTTCTATTCCATTGTGTCGCCTGCGATCTCTTCCTCTTGTTCGTCCCATCAACGACGTTGATGTCGCACGTTTAGAAAACGAATTTGTTATGGGATATCGTGATGGTGATCGAGCTATGTACGTCTCCGTATACAACAATCTCGATGAAGTCCTTCACGTCTCCGATGACATCAAGGCCACTTGGAGTCCATTATGGGTGGAGGCCAATTCAGAATTTGATGCCATCCTCGAAAGAGACTCAGACCTTGCTCATTTTGTGGGCAAAATGTTCTTCGTGTGGGAGGGGAACCATCGTTTGACAGCTTGGTGGAGGCACATCAACAAGCATCACCCGTTGGACAAAGAATGGCATATCTCTGCTGACTGTATTGTCGTGGATCCAAGAAACTGCACCGCCGTTTTTCTGAATGCTATGAATGACATAAACTGGTGAGTTTGGCATTTTATATTCATGTGTTTGTATTTATTTCGTTAGTGTTTTCCTCGTACATTTTTTTCGTTGTAGGTCCACGGAGCATGACCATGTTAAGGACAACCTCCTAGCAAAGTTACTTCGCATTCGGACGTTTGGAAAGATGAAGCTGGAAGAATTTAAAGACCTCCTCTCCATCGCAGACTACAAGATGTGCGAGTCCAAGATGGAAAAGACTCCTACTTGGTATCCCCTTACGATAAACGTCTTCGTCAAATTCTTATACAAGGTATTTTTCTCTTTATTCCCCTCAAATGTTCATGTCTTCTGGTCATGCCGGTTCCTAATTTTTTTATGTTTATTTTAGAGGGAGATATCCAACGCTGCGGATAACGCGGCAAGGTTGTACCGTGAGGCCACTCCAGAGGCTCTTATAACTTCTCCAGAAATATGGGAAACTATGACAAAGGCCCAGGATAGGTTGATCAAAAGCATTCGCACCAGGAATTTTGAGAAATTCATTTCCGTCGCCCACAAGGACAACGGTGATGATTTCTTCCATGAGGTGAACATTTCTCTCTTCGCCATGATTTTGGCCATATTTGATTTTTCATTTAATATGTACTCGGAACCGAGAGGGTGGGCTACATGGCCTAGCGAGAGCATTTGGGTTTGATATATATCTGAAATGGGCACCCTCTCGGAACCGAGAGGGTGGGCTAGGTGGCCATTTTTAACAAATCTGAAATCATGTGTGGGCACGACTTTCTGAATTGACAGTATTTGGAACATATTTGATTGTCTGAAATGAGGTGTAGGGTCGGTATTTGGTTATATATGTGGGGCCATATTTGAGGATTTAAGCATGTAGTGTGATTATGAATTTCAATATGTTTGAGTGTGGCACCCTCTCGGAGTGTTCGGGGCCATAATTTGAGATCTTGAAATCAGGTGTAGGCGAATTAGTGTGGATTTTGGTTTGATATATATCTGAAATGGGGCACCCTCTCGGAACCGAGAGGGTAGGCTAGGTGGCCAAATAGTGTAGTTTTTGAAATCAGGTGTAGGCGATTGTGTGGATTTTGGTTTGACATTAGTGTGAAATGGGGCACCCGAGAGGGTGGGCTAGGTGGCCAAATAGTGTAGTTTCTGAAATCAGGTGTAGGCGAGTGTGTGGATTTTGGTTTGACATTAGTGTGAAATGGGCACCGTCTCGGAACCGAGAGGGTGGGCTAGGTGCCCATTATTTGAGATTTCAAATTTCAGGTTTAGATTTTGGTTTGATATATATTTGAAATGGGGCACCCTCTCGGAACCGAGAGGGGAGGCTAGGTGGCCAAATAGTGTAGTTTCTGAAATCAGGTGTAGGCGATTGTGTGGATTTTGGTTTGACATTAGTGTGAAATGGGGCACCCGAGAGGGTGGGCTAGGTGGCCAAATAGTGTAGTTTCTGAAATCAGGTGTAGGCGAGTGTGTGGATTTTGGTTTGACATTAGTGTGAAATGGGCACCGTCTCGGAACCGAGAGGGTGGGCTAGGTGCCCATTATTTGAGATTTCAAATTTCAAGTTTAGATTTTGGTTTGATATATATTTGAAATGGGGCACCCTCTCGGAACCGAGAGGGGAGGCTAGGTGGCCAAATAGTGTAGTTTCTGAAATCAGGTGTAGGCGATTGTGTGGATTTTGGTTTGACATTAGTGTGAAATGGGCACCCTCTCGGTGCCGAGAGGGTGGGCTAGGTGGCCATTTTTGACAAATCTGAAATCATGTGTGGGCTCGAGTTTCTGAATTGAAAGTATTTGGAACATATTAGATTGTCTAAAATGAGGTGTAGGGTCGGTATTTGGTTATATATGTGGGGCCATATTGGAGGATTTAAACATTTAGTGTGGTTATGAATTTCAATATGTTTGAGTGTGGCACCGTCTCGGTTCCGAGAGGGTGGGCACGGTGGCCAGATTTTGAAGTTTCTGAAATCAAGTTTTGAGTGGTGTTTCTGTTTTTACAGTGTTCGGGGCCATATTTGACATTTTCTTGAATCAACTCTAGAGTCTAATTTCAATTTATAAATATTTGGGGCCCTAATTTTGAGTTTCTCAAATCGGGTGTAGGTGATTAAGTGTGGTTTCGAGTTTGACATTACTGTGAAATGGGGCACCCTCTCGGAACTGAGAGGGTGGGCTACATGGCCATTATGTGAGATTTCAGATTTCAGGTCTAGATTTGGGTTTGATATATATATGAAATGGGCACCCTCTCGGAACCGAGAGGGTGGGCTGGGCTAGGTGGCCGTTTTTGACAAATCTGAAATCATGTGTGGGCTCGAGTTTCTGAATTGAAAGTAATTTGTACATATTTGATTTTCTGAAATGAAGTGTAGGGTCGGGTTTCTCGTTTTCATGTTGTCTGGGCCATGTTCTGAGTTTCTGAAATGAAGTGTTGGGACGGTGTTTGGTTATAAATGTGAGGCCATATTTGATGAGCTTAGAATGTAGTCTAGTTTTGAGTTTCAATATGTATCAAGGGGGGCACCCTCTCAGTTCCAAGAGGGGGGGCATTGTGGCCATATTTTGAAATTTTTGAAATTAGGTTTCGAGTGTGTTTCTGGTTTTACAGTGTTCGGGCCTATATTTGATATTTTCTGAAATCAAGTGTAGAGTCTGTTTTGGGGCCATGTTTTGAGTTTCTGAAATCGGGTATAGGGTCGGTGTTTGGTTATAAGTGTAGGGGCCATATTTGTATGCAAGTGTTCGGGGCTAGATTAGGAGATTTCTGAAATAAGGTGTAAGTCGGTAACATGGTTGACTTAATTCTTCTTAACAAATCACTCTTATATGTTGCAGATTGACCGTCATTTTTCCACCTTCCTCGTCACAGATATGACAATAGAGAAACTCCAGAAGGTGGCCATCACACATGTGGATGCTCATTATAAGGCCAAGTGGCTTCGGTGGTGGAATTCCACTCCCGACATCAAAGAGAATAACAAATTTCCCTCGTCTCTCCCTCTTCGGGAGAAAGTCCTCGAAAACTGGCTCAACAAAGCTTCTTTTTGGGCTCAAGTGCATCTACAACTTTTTTCCATCTATTTGTTCATTTCTCTACTTTACATTTCTAACCATTTTTCTTTCTTGTTATAGTTGGAGAAGGGGGTTGAGGTTGAAATTGCTTCATTTGAGAATGAGTGTTCCGCTGAAATTGACTGGGGTTCCACGGAGGATATTTTGCAACCGGCGAATTATGTTGAGCATTGGAGGCTGATTTTGTGGGACAAGGCATTTCTGGTTTATTTTGACGACAAGGGAGACCTCAAATTTGTCAAAGGCCTTGATCTCATGGAATTTGATGAAGGCCCCATATCAATCAAACGCGTCGCTTATCGGTAATATTTTGAGTTTTCATTTAGTCCGTTTTGTTCTCATTTCATTTCCTTTCCGCCACCTTTTTAGTTTCTGATTTTCTTTATTTTCCAGGTTCATTCACCGTGAGCTCGTTGTGAAGAATGCCCTGCCTTCTTCCTGCTTGCCAACTTTCCTTGTAGATTGGGTGGATGTCAACTCCATTCTTTGTGTGTATACGGCCATTCAAGTTGCAAAGTTTCCGGAGTCTCACTTGCAGGCTGGGGGATGGTACTTGGATTGTTCTGGAGGATTTGTGCCTGCGGAAGAGAAGAGTCTTTTTGCTAGCATTGTGAGTACTGCTCCCGAGCTGAGCATTATTCCCTTTGAGGAGCCCGACATCGTTGAGAATCCTCCTCCTCCGCCCAAGGCACCAAAAAGAAAGGGCAGACCAAAGAATACCGCCACTCAAGTAACTTCACAACTTGTCACTCGGTCTGCTTCAAAGACCCCCATTCAGCCATCCACCTTCATACGGAGTCCATCTATGACTCCTTCTGTTGTTCCATCAGCTGCCCCCTCTGGCACTCCCTCAGCCTTTCGTCCACAAACTGTTGCTACTCCTTTTCACAGTGACACTTCTCTTCTCTCCTTGCCTCGCAAAAGGAAGGCCGCCCTTTTGGATACGAGTGCCACCTCTTCGGGTTCCCCTAACACTCTTTCTCTCATCGAAAATGTGGACATGGTGCAACTCATGCTGGATTCAGAGGTTGCAGGAGGTCCCCTCCCAGCATATACCCGCATCCAGGAGTTCATTGCCAAGGTTTGTATATTTCCTTTCGTCATTTTTCAAACTCCTCTTTTGGTTTGGTTCTTATTTTCTTTCGTCTTATTCTCTCATGAGATTTTAATTGCAGGTTGGGGTAGGTCGTTCCCGTGTGAACACCTCGACTACAACTCACAAGGGCCTCGATTTGCTCTTCGCAGACGTTCCCGAGAATTTGCCGGTGCCCAACATCTCCACCGATGTTCCTGCTTGGAACAAGCTCCATGAATCATACTATGAGTGTCTTTTTGCATTTGCGAAATCTAACCTCTATGATCATGGTGTCTTTGTGCTAGTGCCTCTGTTTCCATAACTGTTTTTGATTGGGCATACACTTACGATTTCTACATCGCTGAAGATTGGTTTGGGATGAATGATTTGGACCTTCAATCCCCTGTGGTCCCCTCTGGAATGGTAAGCAACTCCAAAAACTACAATATTTGGACCATATTTGTAATTCTTAATTCAGGTGTAGTGTTGTCTTCTTAGTTTACAATTTATCGGGGCCATATTAGAGGATTCTGAAATCAGGTGTAGATTCGGCTTTCAAGTTTATAGGTGTTTTTCAAGTTCATAAATTTCGAGGGGCCATACTAGAGGATTCTAAAATCACGTGTGCATTCGGCTTTCAAGTACATGAATTTCGAGGGGCCATATTTGAAGTTTTCTGAAATCAGGTGTAGTGTCGGCTTTCTAGTTTACAAGTGTTCGGGGCCATATTTGATTTTTTCTGAAATCAAGTGTAGAGTCTGGTTTCTGTTTCGGGTGTACGGTCGGTGTTTGGTTATACGTGGGGGGGCCATATTTGAAGATTCTATAATCTAGTATAGTATTGAGTTTCGTCTCGGAACCGAGAGGTTGGGCACTGTGGCCAAACTTTGAAGTTTCTGAAATCAAGTTTAGAGTGATGTTTCTGGTTTTACATTGTTCGGTGCCATATTAAAAAAAATTGAAATCAGGTGTACTGTCGGCTTTGTAGTTTACAAGTGGTCGGGGCCATATTTTAATTTTCTGAAATCAGGTATAGACTAGGCTTTGAAGTTCATAAATGTTTTTCAAATTTCATAAATTTTCAAGGGCCTTATTACGGGATTCTGAAATCAGGTGTAGATTCGGATTATTAGTTTACAAGTGTTCGGGGCCATATTAGATGATTCTGAAATCAGGTGTACATTAGGCTTAGAAGTTCATAAGGTTTTTTCAAATTTCATAAATTGTTAGGGGCCTTATTTCAAGTGTTCGGGGCCATATTGGATATTTTCTGAAATCAAGTGTAGAGTCTGGTTTTTGGTTATACGTGGGAGGGCCATATTTGGAGATTCCAAAATGTTGTGTATATTTGAGTTTCAATATGTATATTAGTGTGAAATGGGCACCCTCTCGGAACCGAGAGGGTGGGCTAGATGGCCAATTATGATAAATCTGAAATCAGGTGTGGGCTCGAGTTTCTGAATTGAAAGTATTTTGAACAGATTTGATTGTCTGAAATGAGGTGTAGGGTTGGTATTTGGTTATATATGTGGGGCCATATTTGAAGATTTAAACATTTAGTGTGGTTATGAATTTCAATATGTTTGAGTGTGGCACCCTTTCGGAACCGAGAGGGTGGGCACGGTGGCCAGATTTTGAAGTTTCTGAAATCAAGTTTAGAGTGATGTTTCTGGTTTTACAATGTTCGGGGCCATATTAAAATTTTCTGAAATCAGGTGGTGTCGGCTTTGTAGCTTACAAGTGTTCGGGGCCATATTTTAATTTTCTGAAATCAAGTATAGACTAGGCTTTGAAGTTCATAAATGTTTTTCAAATTTCATAAATTTTTAGGGGCCTTATTACGGGATTCTGAAATCAGGTGTGGATTCGGATTTTTTTGTTTAAAAGTGTTCGGGGCCATATTAGATGATTCTGAAATCAAGTGTATACTAGGATTTGAAGTTTTTCCAAATTTCATAAATTTTTAGGGGCCATATTAGGGTGGGTTAGGTGGCCAATTTGTGAGGTTTCAGATTTGAGGTGTAGATTTGGGTTTGATATATATCTGAAATGGTGCACCCTCTCGGAACCAAGATTTCACAGTGGGCACAGTGGCCATATAGTGAAGTTTCTGAAATAAGGCTGAGTAGTGTAGAGTCGGATTTATAGTTTACAAGTGTTTGGGGCCATATTAGATGATTATGAAATCAAGTGTAGATTTGAAGTTCATAAATGTTTTTCATAATTTCATAAATTGTTAGGGGCCATATTAGAGGATTCTGGAATCAGGTGTAGACTATGCTTTGAAGTTCATAAAGTTTTTTCAAATTTCATAAATTGTTAGGGGCCTTATTAGGGGATTCTGAAATCAAGTGTAGATTCGGATTTTTAGTTTACAAGTGTTCGGGGCCATAATAGATGATTATGAAATCAGGTATAGACTAGGCTTTTAAGTTCATAAATATTTTTCAAATTGCATAAATTTTCAGGGGCCATATTAGAGGATTCTGAAATCAGGTATACATTCGGCTTTCAAGTACATGAATTTCCAGGGGCCATAATCGAGGTTTTCTGAAATCAGGTGTAGCATCGGCTTTTTAGTTTACAAGTTCTCGGGCCCATATTTGAAGTTTCTGAAATCAGGTGTGAGGGGGTCACCCTCTCGGTTGGGTCTAACATCAGGTGTAGGGTCTACGAGGCCATTTTTGAGACATCTGAAATCAGGTGTACATTCGAGTTTCTGATTTGAAAGTATCATTTAACATATTTGATTATCTGAAATGAAGTGTACAGTGTGTTTTTCAGTTTATATGGTTTCGGGGCCATGTTTTGAATTTCTGAAATAAGGTGTAGGGTCTTCTGAAATTGTTTTGAGTTTTTCAGACTCGGAAATTCAACATCAAGGTTCTTGTTCGTGCTAACTCCATTTTCAAAGTGCGTGAGGAGGCTATGCAAGAGTATGGTTACAACCTCCAGCGTGATGGATGGTTGAATGCTTTCACTGATGAGAAGAGCCAGGCGATGTGCAGTGATGGGGTACCTTGGCGAGGTGCTCGAGAAAAGCATCATGTTTTCTTCTCTATCCTCCTCGCTACTCTCACCGACAAGAATGATGTTATTATGGACTGGCAGTGTGGTGTAGGTACGCATTATCTTTCAGCATCATCCTTACTTTGAATTTTCCGTTATTTTTTCTTCATTACTTTCATACTAACATTTTCCTTTTTTTTTTAGGTGGTTCGATTACAGCATGTCGCTCATTTGAGCGGCATATTGTGGTGCTTGAGAGTGACCCCGTTATTTTCAATGCAATCCTTCTCCCCATGCGCGATTCCCAACCTTCGCGTACTCCCCGCTCAGTTGCCCCACCGTCTACCTCTATTTTTGATCCGCCTCAGAATTTGACCAAACGGGCATTTGGTTTTCTTTGTGCGTAAGTTTGCTTTATATGTTTTGTCATGTTTACCTTCATGTCATTTTCCCATCTTCATGTGTCTTCTCGTTTCTAATCTACTTGCTTGGGGGTTCAGAGTGCCAGGGGAGAACGCAGTCCTTCGTCAAGGCATGTGTTCGAGTCCTTCCAAGACGTTCGAGCTCCCTCCGTATGCTGCTGAGCTTGCCAATGTTTTAGCGAAAGCTCTGTCTCCACCTCCTAGTTGCATCCGACCATTCAACAAGCTAGTATTGGATTTCCTAGATATAGAGGCCGAGGAGGGCGAAGATAGTGATAGATGATAGTTTGGAAACTCTATTTTATATGTATTGGTTTTTTTTATATATTTCCTAGGTTCATTTGTTGAATTTCCATGTGCATTTTGCAAATTCCCATTCATCTCCTTCTATATGTTTTATTGATGTTTGATTTCAATTGGTGACGTCAGCCCTAATTTAATATGAAAGTATTTGAAACCTATACTATAAGATGTTTGATAATAATTGCAATCTTCCACGCCTATAGGATCCGTTGGTTTCTCGAACACTTTTAGGTTATTATGTCCATGGGAATGGGATGCCTTTCCAACAAATTGTATTCAAACTATCTCTAATTCCACGGAAATAGGCACTGTTTTTTCTAAAATTACCCAACAAATTCTAAATTTTCTGCTCCCCAATCTCCGCTATCCGCTCTCTGCTCTCCGTTCTACGCTCACACTACTAAGTTTCCCGATCCATCTTCCCTTGTATGGTCAACATGGTAGTAGGTAACTTCAACTATATCTGAAAACAAAAGAAGTTGTTTGATGGAAAACTTAGCAATGCATCCACATTTTTTTGAGTGAGGATGTTGAGGATCTCCCGTGTGATCTTTCGGTTCAAATGCACATTGATAGTGAACATGCTCAATGTATGAATCAATTTGAGGTCTTCCCACTGGTATTCCACGAACCCTGGCAGCAACAATCCATTCAACAGTAGAGCCATCTGCACATGTCTGGCCAGCTATGAAGTCTTCAATTCTATCCAAAGGAAGATATGCCGCCATGATGGTTAACGTCTTGCCAAATCTTTTCCTTGTCTTTGCTGTCCATTGAATATCTTGAAAAGATATTGGCCCTAGTTTGGGTTGTTGTGCAGTGATAGAAGGTTTCGGCTTCCTTGGCATATTGGCCCCTACATACAATAAAATAATTACGTAAGCCTAAACCCATCACGCATGAATATACAAATAAAGATATATCTTGTGTAAGTAAAGAATGAAAATCCCGCAAAATAATAAAATGACAAGTTTAAGACCCATCCCTACGTAATTTTGAATTCATAATGGATTGAATTGTATGAAGTGGGAATTGTATCACTGTTTGGTATGCGATGGGTATTGTATATTTGATTTATTTTCTCAAATTAGATTCAATACCCATCACGCACCGAAATGATACATCATAAATTTTGGTTGGTGCAATATCCATCACGAACCAGGGAGGATTTGGAATTGTATCACTGTCAAACCAAAGAAAAAAATGGAATTGTATCACTGTTTGGTATGTGATGGGTATTGTATATTTGATTTATTTTCTCAAATTAGATTCAATACCCATCACGCACCGAAATGATACATCATAAATTTTGGTTGGTGCAATATCCATCACGAACCAAGGAAGAATTGGAATTGTATCACTGTTAAACCAAGGAAAAAATGGAATTGTATCACTGTTTGGTTTGCGATGGGTATTGCTATCTGACTTATTTTCTCGAATTAGTTGCAATACCCATCACGCACCTACAAATACATCACAAACTACATGTTAATACAAATGAAGAAATAATTAGAATTTTAAAGTTGTAATTAGTGAAGCATACCTTGTGAAAAGCTTGAATGAAGCTACAATTGACAATCCCATTTGCAATTGAAATGTAGAGCTTCTCATTCTTATATGTACCCCTAAACTCTAAGGATTTAGAATCTAGGATCCCCACACTATAAAAGATGAGCACATTAACATATCTTCAATTAGAGGCATGGACACCACCCATTTTGAAATTCCAAACCCTAATCCATTTAAGTTTTTTTCAATATAGACTAATTTTAGTTGTCATGTGGCATTCCTTCCTACTTATAAGCTATAATAATAAAAGTCGGCATCATGGCAAGTGGAGCCAAAAAAATATGCTCCAATATAGTTATTTTAACACATGCCAAAAAAAGCTAGAGTGTTTTATCTACTCCAACTCTTAACCATGGTTAAGTCCACTTAGGTTGGGAAGTGGATGAGAATTGGACGGCACCATCCACTGCAATCATCCAATAAGGTACCAGTGTACTTGTTGGTTCGCCCTCCCCCACCATCACCCAAGTGTTCATCACGAAAGCAACCACAATGTATATTGGCAAAGTTATTTATGTCTAGGCAGTTTGTGGGTTGTGTCTCTAATGCCATTGTGAAACTATGATGGGTCCCTTTTGATAAATAGTGTAATTTTGGGACAACAATGTGCCCAAGGTAAACCTTTGGGAGCTATGGGTCTCCATGTTAAGTAGTGAATGAGTGACGTAGTTTAGGGGTTATGTTCCGTCTATGTGAACCACCACCCATCTATCATAAAGAAAACACAATACATGTTGGCATGTCTCAACAATTTGTGGGCCGTGGCTTTGACAAGTGGGCAAGGTGGGGGTTGTGGAAAGGAGTTATTTGGAGTTTGACCATTTTTTCTTATTATTCGATCAATAAATTTTATTTTTTATTTTTACCCACTTGGTTTTTACATTTTATTATTCTAGTTAGAAATTAGCTTGAAGTTCCATGTGAAAACTTTAGTATTGAGTTGTTTTTGTCCATCTCATGGTTCACTTTCAAGTAAAAAAAAAATCTCACGAAGGGTACTAAGAACTTAAAACATGTAGGAAAAGAGCCTCTCACAATTGGAGACGGGTGATGTTCATAGTGACTATCAATGGGGGGTGAATTGGGGGAGAGGAAGGATGAAAGTGATGAATGTTGTTATTATAGAGCTAGGGTATACTATTTAAAGCCAACCAATCCCTAAATTGGGTTCAGAAATCCCAATTTCGTCTAAGAGCTTAAATTGAGATGGATCAATAACCAACCTATAGGGAACAAATTTCTATTATTTGTTACCTCTCAGTAGGTGTTTGGAAACCAAGCTCATCAGAGATATTCATTGTGGGATTAGTACCTTGAAGCAAAATGAACCTTTTGGTGGAAGGGAGTGATTGATACAAGTGATGAAACGAAATAGGTTTCAAAGTCCGGAAAACCACAACAACTTAACAAAGTATAAGAAGGAGATGAGTATAGTAAATATGCCAATTAGTGAGGGTGGGAATTTAGTGAAGGTGATACTAAATTCCTTTACGCTATGAATTAGTACCACCAAAAGATATAGGAAGCATTGTTCATCTTAGCACTTGGCAATATTCACTTAAAGCACCGGTACTTGGCATAGAACTAGTGGAACTTGGCATGAAAGTACCATCACTTAGCACCAAACTACTAAAACTATCAACACTTGGCACTCTTCACTAACAAGCATGTGACACGCACTAAACACAATCACACACCAATTTTCTTAAAATGTATGGTAAATGAGCATAGAATCAACCATAGCCATCAATTTAATGTCACTCATTAGCAACTACAGTCTAACCTCGTTAATACGACACCCTCGATATTACAACACATTGTTGCGAGACCAAAAATTTTAGTTCAAAACTCCCTCTTTTATACGACTATGACACTTGATAATGCAACATTTAGAATCTTTGTTTTTTCATATTAAAGAGGTAGTTACTGCATGTATTATTGTTGTCTATGTTATGTACATTTAAAATACATCCATTTTCACTTGGGAACTACTTGGGAACTTCACTTATAATTGGGAATTTAATGAGAATTAGGGTTACCAGTGTAGAATGGACATGGTTAGGGTTAGAGTGGCCTCCTACCTAATATGTTGCCTTGTACTCGTGGTGATATAGTATCACGAGTATTGAGCATGCTATCATGTGGAGTTATGAAATACGGAGTGATTTAGATGCACAAATAATCAAGAATTGCTAGAGGATGGTGCATATATTACCTGCAACATGGAATGTTGATTTTGCCTTGGTTGATGAAAGGGAAAAGAATAAAATGCAAAAAGAATCAAATGAATTTGGTGCTCATATTTCAAAGCTGCAATTGGGTGATGATGAGATGTTAATCAAGACTTACATTCAGATGGAATGGGAAGAATATACTAGGCTAGAATTGAGTACTGATGAGTTGGTGGACGTTGCTTTGGGAACCAATTATGCACAAGACTTTGATCTTAATGTTGATATAGATTCAGTAGATGTGGATGATGTTGCTCCACCTACAATAGAGCTTGGTGATGCTAAACGTTCATGCATCATTGTTGTCTAGTTTCTTAACAGAGGACTCTTTATATTTTGGTGTTAATGAAATGATTAGTTTTCAAAAGTTAGTAGGGAATTTAGATAAGATGACAATTGCTAACTTGGGTAGGCAACACCAAAGATCTTTGGACACTTATTTCAAGTGTTCTTGAGAATATCTGTATTTGTTTGGAGTTACAAGTTATTATTTCATACCATCTATACTGCTTAAACTCGTTGTGTATATTTCAAAGCGCAAATTACTTATGTTTTCGTATTTCCTCAATAATACAACTATTTTTCGCCATTTGTCATATTAATGAGAAGACAACACCTCGATAACAAGGATTATTGTGTTTCCCAAACGTGTCATACTAAAGAGGGAGAACAATATAGCCCCTGGTAACTTTGAGATTGGCTAGATTGTGTGTGTGTCTTGAATTAGTGCCACCCTCACTAATTGGTATATTTAGTGGTGATTAGGGGGTAGTTAAGAGGGGAAATTTGTGTGAGCCAAAACCCTACCTGATCTCCCACTGTGAGGTAGATGTGCCTTAATTGAATAGTGGACTTTTATTTAGGCACCTAGATTTAAATGTTGTGTGGTTGGGTGTGGATCTAAGAATGAACATCAAAAAGACATGTGCTTAGAATAGATTAGCCCATGTGTTCAAATATGCTAACCATTCTAAGCTCAATAATCAACATAAATTGGGAGGACCTATATGACCGTTTAATAAACACGAGACTCCTCACTTTGAAAATAAATAAAATGTTCATACGAGCTCTGAAAATTATGAGGTAAAATGGCTATGGGCTTGATTTGAATTTGCTAATCATCTCACACTAATCGCGTGTTTCAAAATGTATGAGGACTGGATGCAGAGAGAAAAAGTGTCCACAAGTCACACCTTAATTAGCTTTGCTCAACAACTCTAAATTAATCTAGTGAGACTTTCAGTATGGGCTAGTTCACATGGGGTCCCAAGTCCTAAGTCACTCAAGGTTAATCCTTGCAATCTCAGTCGTTGAGAGCATGGAATTTGGGACTTACCACTTCACACGGGTCCTCAAATCTTAAGTCCCAAGTATGACATGGATGCCTACATGGCTACACTTTTTGGAGACGAGGCTTGGGACTTATGTTGAGAGTTGGGTAGAGCAAAATGCTGGACCCAACTCTCAACACAAGTCCTAAGAATAATTCTGCATAAAAAAATAACATCCGCTTTAATGTTAATTAAATTTTATTTTAATGGTTTGATGAGGCTCAAAAATTGAGACTTGGCCTCCATGTTGGGACTTGCTAGCATGAGTGGGACTTGGGACTTGGGACCCCATGTGAACCAACCCTAAGGGAACTCTCAGAGAACCGTATAGAACGCAAGGCATAATTCATCCATCCAGCCCCCAAATTATCATCCAGAAAACCCTAGAACTCATCACCTCCCTCCTCTCCCTAAACCCTAAACCCCTCAATCCTCTACCCCCCTCTGTTGCAGAGAGGCACAGAGGACGACGACGATGCCTTGAATTTTGCCTTGCGCATGAATTTTGCAGCGTCGTAACTTACATTGGATCTCTCTCTCGAGCTTTCTCTCCTGCTTTCAATACTCTCGCTTGAGAGTTTTTCCTTGCGTTCCATGGTAGCCTACAGGCTTTGAGAGCGCTTCATTTTGCGAAGCATTCACCATGGGGAAGAGCAAGACCACAGGAAAGGGAAGGCTCGACCGCTTCTACTACCTCGCGAAGGAGCAGGGGTTTCGGTCTCGAGCAGCATTCAAGTTGGTGCAGCTTGACCGGAAATTCCAGTTTCTAAACTCGGCTAGGTCGGTTCTGGATCTTTGTGCAGCTCCAGGAGGATGGATGCAAGTGGCTGCGAAGAACATGCCCGTGGGGAGTCTGATCATCGGTATTGACTTGGTGCCTATCCGGCCAATTCGAGGAGCAGTAACATTGCAAGAGGATATTACAACTCCACAGTGCAGGGCAGCCATTAAGAAGGTGTTGAAGGAACGGCACCATGATATGGTCCAAGTTGTGCTCCATGATGGGTCACCGAATGTTGGAGGAGCGTGGGCTTCGGAGTCATCTGCACAGACTGCGTTGGTTTTGGATTCCCTCAGGCTGGCTACTGATGTCTTGGCACCTGGAGGCACATTTGTTACTAAGGTGCCAATTTTGAATGCATTTTATCTATCAATTCACCATCTGCATAGTAGTTGTTCAATTTTTTTTGAGCACCATTCTTTTGTCAGAGACTGGTTATGAAAAAACATGGGCTGGGAATCGATCTTCGTGTAAGAGGATGCTTGAGAGTCGGGGTTGGGGTTTAGGGTTATGTGGGGAATTAAGGGAGCAGTAGGGGGCATTGGGAGTATTTGATTTTGTTGGTGAATGTGTGAATATGTATTCTTTTTGTTCAGGTTTTCAGGTCACAGGATTACAATGCTCTCCTCTTTGCCTTCAAGCAGGTATTACCCTACTCATTGACATGCCTCCCATCTTGCTTATGGATGTAAGAATTCAATAGATTTAGACTATGAGCATTGGTGTAAGGTTTTGTGTGATTCATGATTGTGATCCTTTAATAGGTGCTGAGATTCTGAAACACCAAATTTCACTGCGTGTGGAGCTATCACGTCTGTAGTGTTCCAGATGTGTATATATTTTTGGTTTAAATTCTGAGTGTAATTTGTATCTATCCCTTCTTTTTTTTGAAATTTGAAGTACTACATGAGGTGTGTAAAACACTATAGTTGACAACTGAGCCTGCTGGCTGGTCCTTTGTTGTGGACTTGTTGAGCAGATTTTTTTGTTTTAAGGCTTATACTGGAGAGGCTTCAATTGAAGTAAGTTAATTTGTTTGTCTGGCAGCTGTTTGAGAAAGTGGAGGTCACCAAGCCTGTTGCTAGTCGAGCAACATCAGCAGAAATCTACGTAATATGTCTTAAATACCGAGCACCAGCCAAAATTGACCCACGGCTTCTTGATGCTAAACATTTATTCAAAGCTCCTGAAGAGGCCGCAAAGGTGTGCATCCAATCTTTGTCATAGCTTGATACAGGCTTAAAAAACTGATGTACTGGGATTGAGGATTGACATGATTGAGTCCCACCTAATTGCTGGTGATTATAAATTGCAGCTTGTTGTCCAAGTCCTTAGCTCTTGATTCATAGTTGTTTTTTGTAGGTCATAGGGTAGGTATGTACCACTTTGTTAGGGAGGCATTGTGACCTTGTTACTGTTCTTGCTATACTAGCTTAAATAAGTATTGCTCGGAAAATGTGTAATTGGATAAAGTACAGGTATCTGAACATCTAGTTGGAGGTTTTAAAATCTAGTTCATCTGTCCTCGATGTAGGTAATTGATGTCCTCAAGGCAAGCAAGCAAAAGCGACACCGTGAAGGGTAAGTCTTCTCAGAATCTACTACTTAACTAGTAAATGATCATCCTTCCATGTTGCTGTGGCACATTACTCATTTCTGGAATTAGTTTGAGTTTGTCACTCATTGGAGCCTAACTGGAGAAGCATGCACATTTTCAGTTGTCAGCATTTGAATGGGGAATCCTGAGCATTTCTTACCTAGAACATGCTAATCTCCTATTTGAATTTGACTGTGAATAAGTAGGGTTGGTAGTTTAACAGTATGAAGTGTTGATTACAGATATGACGAGGGTACCACAGTTTTGCGCAAGGAGGTCAAAGCGTCAGAGTTTGTGTGGTCTGAGAAACCTCTGGATATGCTGGGCTCCATCACTTCAATTAGTTTCAAGGACCCTGATAGTAAGGAGATCAAAGACCATGTTTTGACGACAGAAGAGGTAGAGCTTTCTCAATACCATAGGCTATACAAATTAACAGACATGTTCTTAGACTTTTTTTCACTTCTAAATTTCATAAATGTTTTTAGTTTGTGGTATATTAACATGGCAGACATAGGTAATGAGTTCTAATATGTGAAGAGAATAGAGAACTAAGAAGCTAAGATCATATGTGAGTATATCAAGTATTGCAGTTCTGATCTCTTTATCTGTGGAGCAGATTAAAATTCTGGGCGAGGATCTTCGGGTGTTAGGGAAGACTGAGTTCAAGCAGCTGCTCAAGTAGCTTGTTGCACCTACACCTGAGTTTTTTTATGCATCATTGTGGATATCCATCAAATTGATGTTTGTGTTTCTAATTACTTCATTCTTGTTATAGGCATGGGTTAGAATATGTCATTTTTTTTTGTTGATTTGGTTTTGTTGGGGTTGGAAGCTTCAGCAAGTTCTAATACTTCTAGCTGGGTATAGGTGGCGCTTGCAAGTGCGCAAGGCCTTGGAGTCTGCTACAGAGAAGACAAAAGAAGAGGATGTTGTTGATAAGAAAGGTAAAAATGATGATGACGAGGAGGAAGAGTTGGCCACACTGGAAGAGCTTAAGGAATATGCAGAAGAAAAAAGACAGAAGGAGCGGAAAAAGAAGGCAAAAGCACGAGAGAAGGTGATGTTTTGGTCTAGTTTTTGGCCTTACCAGTTAAATTAAAGAATATTGTCAAATCTCTACGGATGGAGGAATTGAGGTGTATTACAAAACTCAATGAGTACAGGATATCATCCACGTCCTCATCTTTTTCAGCATAATTTCATCAAATTAACTCTTCTGTTTGCAACTGCAGGAAAAATCTAGAACATCAACAGGGATGCAGGTTGATGTTATGGAGGATGGTGTTGCTGATGCGGACCTGTTTTCTTTGAAAGCTATCAAGGTTGGAGATGACAAGCACATGCCTGCTAAGCAATGGATTTCTTTAGTCATTTTGTTCAAACGATTTTTTGACCTTCTCTGATTGTGTAGACATTATTTGTTGTGTCTATGAAACAATAAAACTGATAATTTTTGCACTTCATTTGTGCTATGCCATGTATCTTTGTGATCAGGCTAAGAAGGATTTGGCCAGGATTGAGGACGACGACGATGAAGTTGACTATGACAGTGTCGATGAAATGCTGAATGGTGGTCGCCAGCCTGCAGCAGATGATAGTGATGAGGAGGATCCAGAAGTGGACCGTAAAAGGTGATTATGTATTCTATATGTTTCTTGTTTTCGTTTATAAGCTGGAACCATGATCTGAAAATAGCTATTTTAGATAGTTGCATTTCACACTAGGAATGAACCATAGAGAACTTGCAGTCTTACAGTGCCATGACACCTAGAATTTTCTGTCCCAGGTATGACATGCAGCTGGATGAGTATTTTGAACGTGCATACAGCAAGTATTGTTCAACAACAGATGGGAGCACAAAGCGGCGCAAACGTGCAAAGTTGGCTGGTGTGGAGGAAGATGGGGAACTTTGGGAGGTGAGGGGGATGTTGGATTAACTGTGGATTTGAGGCTAAGTTTTTCATATTTGTGATGCTCTCTATTGCCAGCACTCTCCTCTTTGCCCAACAAATACAGTTGCAAGATGTAAGTGTCTCTTTCTAATTATGTTTCTTCACGTGCAGGATGAAGATGTTAGAGGGGACGATGAGGACATGAGTGACAAGTCGGAGGAGGATGTTGAGGCAAACCCATTGGTCGTGCCATTGGCTGAGGCATCTAAAGCATCCAAAGAACACCTAGCAAAGGAATGGTTCAGCCAAGACATTTTTGAGGGAGTGAATGATGCAGAGGAACTTAGTGATGACGAGGAAGTAATTGCAAAAATTAAGAAATCAAAGAAAGCTTCTGAAAGGGTGGATGATGAAGATGAGGACGAGGACGAGGATATGGGGGTTGGTGTGTCCACAAAAGGCAATGGATATTCCAATGGGACTACTCATTCAGTGCCAGAGAAAGAAAATGCAGACTTTGAGGTTGTCCCTCAGGAAAGCAGTGGCTCTAGTGATAGTGATAGCTCCAGTGAAGATGACAATGGCAAGGCTGAGACATTGGCATATGCCAAGAAGATGTTGAGGAAAAGGAGTCGTGAGTCTATTCTTGATGATGCATATAACAGGTACACATTCAATGATGTGGGCTTGCCACGGTGGTTCAACGACGATGAGAGGAAGCATAACAGGCCAGAGAAACCTATCACCAAAGAAGAGGTGGAAGCAATGAAGGTATGGAAATCACAACCGTGCTCTTCCTTACACTCAACATGGAATGTGAAGCTTTTTGTATGGGCATGAATTAGACTCGCTCATTACCTCATGACACTTTTTCAAATCCTCCCATGGTTTTTCTCATTTTTTCCTGTCATTATGTCGTCAGTGTGTCGGTCATACCATTGTGAACAACACAAAAGTTTCTAGTCATATACCTACATATGAGTGATTTTGGGATTGAAAATTGTCCATTATCCAATATCTCTGCTCGGAGATATTCTCTTGTTGCTGTACTGTAGTCAGATTGCCAGGGACCTTATTTCTCTTCCCTGTCAACCTGCAGGCTCAGTTCAAGGAGATCAATGCACGCCCTGTGAAGAAGGTTGCGGAAGCAAAAGCTCGCAAAAAGAGACGGGCATTGAAAAAGATGGAGCAAGTGCGACAAAAGGCCACTATTATTGCGGACCAGGAGGACATCTCAAATAAGTCAAAGCAGAAGTCGATGGAGAGGCTGTACAACAAGGCATTGGCAGCACCTAAAAAGGGAAAGTTAGACGTGGTTGTGGCCAAGAAGAATGTGGGTGCAAGGGGAGGCAAAGGCAGAATTGTGGTGGACAGGAGATTGAGAAAGGATTCGAGGGCGAAGAACACAGGGAAGCCTGGCAGGGGATTCAAGGGTAGAGGTGGTGGTGCAAAAGCAAAGGGGGCCAAGGCTGCAAAGGGTGGCAAACGCCCTGCTGCGAAGGGTAGAAAAGGGCCTGCTGCCAAGGGTGGCAGGAAGTAAGTAGGTACTTATTATCAGTTTTATAGGAGGATTTTATACGGAGATGGAGGGATCAACTTGGCATCAAGAAGCTGGTGCCTGATTATGAGTGTAACTGATATGATTTTTTTTCTTCTCAGAATGTATCTTAGGACTCAGGAGTAAGTCTTAGTGAAACGTAAATTGATATTAAAGAAAAGTAATTTTGCCTCAGTTTTCGTTCTAGTTGTGGGTAGGAATTGTTTTTTGCCTTCTGTTGTGCTGAGGAGTATGAAGGAGCTTCTTGACATAAGGTATGGATGCCTATTGTGGGCACTCTTAACTCCACAGACTAAATCCGGTTGTTGGTTCAGTTAGCTGAAAAACTTAATCTGCTTGCGTTTGTGAATAATGAAGAATGATAATGAGAAATTTGCGATTGGAGTTGCAATTGCTTTTGGGATCTCCAGTGAAAGTGCAAATTCCATTATTCATAAAGTGGCCATTTCGAGGTTCACTTTTGCTTAGAATGGCATTTATGTATGTCTGCTCAGGTGGTAAGTGGGCCTAATTCATTCACTTAATTCTTAAACGAACACCTGTAGTTGAGTGGTGTGTGGTTAGGAGTAGATCTAAGAACAGACAAAAAAGACCTGTTTTTAATAACATTGGACCATGTGCTCATTAGAAATTAACCTTACTAGGCTCCATCGTGATCATTGTTATGGGGACTTTTATGATCATTCAATAATGTCACTTAACAATGAACAAGATGTTCATATGAGCTTCAAAAATAGTGAGTGAAATGGCTACAGGCATGATTTGGATTTGTTAATTGTCTCGGGCTAATTGTATATTTCATATTTTATGAGAAGTGAATGCAGAGCTGAATGTGTCTGTTCAAGGTTTGCTTACCTTAGATGGTGTGGAAAAGAACGTTTTGGCATCAAGTTCCATGACTGAAAGTGGATGTTTGCTCCGAGGTTGTGGAACTATACCTAGAATGACTTTATCACTTTCAACATATACAAGAGCGTAATATCACCAACTTATCTTTGCTTCAAATTGAAAGCTCAAATTAGCTAGCCACATAAGACAATTATCGATGTAAGGCATCTGTACCTTACTCCTAGATTGTTGTATCCTTCTTGTTTGCCCAATTGGTGTGTAAGGATTGTTATTTCATTCTTGCTTGGCAACCATTTGGGATCCATTATCACATATGAGCATACCTCTCATTCATCCAATATAAAAGCCCTGAAATAGTATGTAGCCTGGAGGCGACCTTTTTAAAGTTGATTTGACATTAGAATTGGCTTTAAAGACCCTAAAATAGTATACTTGAGGTTACATTGAGAGGGGTCAGCAACAAACCAATAGGTGGTCAAGTTTTTATGTTGGGTGGAAGAGAGGTATACAATAATTCCCTCTCTCCTTTGTGTTGAAGGCACAAAGTTTGAAGTTCCTTGTATAGTTGCGGTGGCCAGTATATGTAGGGAGATATAATCGAGGTTTTGGTTCTTGTGCGCATGTAGTCCTAGCTAGGCCAAGTCCCTAAGGGCCACTTCACACATGAGCCAAGAGCCATGACCATAAAATTGTGAGAGCCCTAAAGAAAGTATCCAAAGGCCGTTCCAAGACTCTTCCAAAATCATATAGTGTGGGACCAAAGTGTAGTGTGAAGTCATATGTGACCGGGCCCTTGACCAAATGCTATTTCAGTGAATTTCTATTCATGCGGGGTCCTCACACATGATAAAATATATAATAATTAATCAACACTTGTGAGATTTTGAAGTGGCATGGTCTCTTGGATTTGTATGAGGCCTGCCTCCAAGAGGTGGTTTTTGAAAATAGTCCAAGTGACCAGGAAACACGATCCATTTAACACCATGTAGGAATCCATGTGGACTTTACATCCATCTTGTATTCACTTACTCTGTTGGTCCCTCAAGCGTAGTGTGGAGTGAACTTGAACCGGCCCCGCCTTTTCCACCAATGAGAATGCTTGAAGTGTAATGGTCACGGGCTCACAGTCTCGAGTGTGAAGTGGCCTAAGTACACTAAATATGATATTTAGTGTCACTATGATAACTGTTTGGATGACACTTCTTATGAATAAGTGGACAAATATTGTCATGGATGATGGACGAGTTCATCCATTGTCCAAAACCCTACCTTCTTTAGTCAACAACTTGTGATGAAATATTGTCATGGATGATTGAAATTCATATAGTCAGCAACACTGTGATTCTATAACCCCCCACAAAATTGACAAGGAGTGACCAATAATGTTGGGTTAACATTTAGTGTTGGTTTAGTTCCTACACAGGCGGTTTACAATTAGTTTTGAGCAAGACAAATGCTATTGGTGATACTAAACACAATATATAGTGCAGTGTCCCTAGTTCAAAATCAAGATCTTGGCTCCAAGAAACTTGAGGCCTAAGATGGGCTTTATTTTGAACTCAAGATTAGATCTAAGCTTGAAAAATGGTTTCTCAAATTGGGAGGAGAATGTTCTTGACTTGAGACCAAACAAGATTTCGGTGGCAACATGATGTCACATTGGCAACACTTCGAATTCTGTTCATATTGTGGGTTCGAACCCTAGTGTATACTCCTTGGATCCAAAATCTGGCTCTCAACCAATAAGATTGTGAGATTTTGAAGTTTCTTTGGTCTTGGACCATATTGTTAAACCCACCCTCACATTGGGACCCTTATGGTGGATTTACATTCTAAGGGTCCAAGTCCAAGAAATTGGGGTCTAAAACACCACTTAATGAACATTACATTTGAACCTAAGATTGGACTCAAGCTTGAAGATTGGTTCCTCAAACTAGGAAGAGTACTAATTTCTTGAACGGAGATTGCCGAGATTTGACAGAAAAATGATGCCACATTAACACCCCTTCATGTTCCCAGACCTTGATCCCAATCCAAGTGTAAACTCCTCCGGTCCAAACTTTTGCTCTCGACCAATGGGATTGCTCGAAGGATGTCCATATCCGGCGCAATCCATACCCGGATCTCCCTAAACCCTTGGGGACTGTCTTTCCTATTCGAGACCTGTGGTTTCTGTTAGGGTTTTTGGTCTACGTAGAGACTACCCCAAACGTTTCATTTCGCAACAAGATTCCACACATTTTATTGCGCCACTTCCTCACTGCTTTGCGCTTCTTTCCAGAAATTGTTGCAGTATTTAGTGTTTTTAAAAAAAATTTAAGCACTCGGTGGATCATCGGTTTGCACCAATTTGGTGGTGCGTGCACAATGGCATCCGGCATGGTCGCAGTGACGGAGCGGAGCGAAGAAGGTGGACCTTGCTTGGACACAGAGAACGATGAAAGAGTTGCGCACATACAGCCGGCTGTTGGAATCGTGCTAGGCGAGTCACCGATTGAGGAGCCGGGCACTCTGTATGTCACAACAAAGTATGTAACTACACGACTCTCTTTGATTTGATGTTCGATGTGTGTCTCGATGTGCATTCTACAGTAACTTCCCTCATTGAATCATGCCACCTCCTTGTGCATTCGTATTCTGTATTTTCTCCTCTCTATGAAGTTTTTTCTCAAACATGGCAAAGTCTCATGAATCTGGAATCTAGGTTTTATTTCGTTGTGACGAGGTGTATTCTCCATTTGCAATTAGGTCATTAGTCATCGTGTATTGATCTTCATTTCACAGTAACTTTCTTAGTTATATGGTGGCACCTCCTTGCGCATTCATATTGTACAGGAGTGTGCATTTTCTCCCCTATTTGGGAAAATTTCAAACAGGGAAAATTCTTAGCAGATATGGGATATTACGGCTGTAGAGATGTAATGAATCAGGAAATTCATTATTTGTTGTTTGCACTGGTGCGGCTGTCAGCACCACCAATTGTTACGAACCCTGACAATTTTGCACATCCAGAATTACAACACGACCACAAATGTCTTAAACCGTGTATAGAGGTGCTTGTTTGGTATTTACCGAAGTCTGATCCCACACATTCATATGTTCCAACATATCTTCTGTCACTTCCTCTTTAACATTTTCCTATTTACTTCACATGAGCAGCGGCATTGTCCTTGGGCACGAATTCATTCATCCGGCATTTGCACCCTCCTTTTCTCACCACCGTCTGTCTCCTTGTTCTGGTTGGAGGTGTCAGAAGATTCGTGCTTATCAATAGCGTTTTTGGTATTGGCTTAGGTTTCATTCTCATGCTCTTCCCTACTAGTACATTTTGTTCAAGGAACTTAAAATTCTTGCTTGTATACAAGCTGATTGTGGCAAACCTCCCTATCAACTTCGACCATGAGGTAAGTTTGTCAAATGGCTCATTAGTAAAGCATAAATTCTGCAACATTGATTCTATATTTTACTTGTTTAAGGACTCATTCTGGTGTTTCTGGCCATTTACAGACGCTTGGTGTGGCTGAGTGACGAGGATGTGCACAAGGGCTATGCTGTCGACTTTTATTCACTGTCAATGCATGCCATTTCTAGGGACGTCGAAGCATATCCACAGCCCTGCATTTATACACAGGTCAGTTCATTATTCCTGTGTATGTGTATCTTTGCAGCGAAAACCAAAGTGTGATGCAGTCTTGTCAACGGTTCCAGACAAAGATTGCTCCAGAAGATATTTTGGCATTTCTGAGTTTGTGAATTTCCTAGTTACAAGTGTGGTCTTCTTGCGCAGATTGAAAACGGCAATGAGACTGAGGAAGAGTTTGAAGAGGATGAAGATGCTCAAGAGCCTTTAGAGCCCGAAATCAATGGCACTCCTAGTGATTTGTCTCATGTTACAGAGATGCGTCTTGTCCCTAAAGATTCAAGTGTCCGTATCCTTTATTTACTTATGTACATATGTTGTCCATCAGTTCGTGTGAACAGTTCTCTAGTCATATTATTGATGCTTTGAAACCACTTCATTTTAATTGCAGAGGTTTGAGAAAGAGGAGGCATAGTTGAAATTTAAAACACAGGATGCCTTTCCTTCATAGTGACACCACACTTTTTTTTAGGTAATGTTCATGAATGGCACAGTTGTTAAATTATTGGGCTCCCTGCATAATATTGTTTTGCAAGTAGTTGCTAGACATTCCTGGATGTTGAGAATCACCTTGACCAGATTGTTCTGAAACCAACAGTGGACCACTTGTTCCAAGTACTGTGTGATTGTGCAGTTTTGAACCCAGATCCTGAAGTTGGTATGTCGTTTGTCCTTGCAAATTACCTGCAGAACTAACTTTCTTTGCTTTATGTTCTGAATCACATTATGGTTATAGTATGTTTGAGATTTTTATGCTTTTGTTTCCTGCATAAGGCAACAATAACTTTATGCGATGGACTAATCAGGATCTTAATTATCAAGACTTCTGTATAACTTTCCTGTTGCACATAAGGATTTGATGAAGGTCATGGAATCTTGCATGTGATTTGTTTCTGTAAAGGTTCGTGCAGAAGCACTAGATGGCTTTTGTTCACAGGAGTATTGGTATGCAAGTATGTCAATGAATATGTTAAAACATTTTGTGCATTCATTTGGTTTTAGCCAGTTGACAGTAGTTTGTTTTTTGGGGAGGTCTTGTCCTTTCTTTGCTGTCCTTCTCTTCACCTCTGAATGAGTGCCGGTCAATTTTTTGAGTGCAGAACAAGAGGGCGAGGGGGAGTGGTTCTTTAACAAGGATGAAGTTATGGCCAATGTCATAGGAGCCAATGGAACTAACGATCATGGTGATCTTGCCGAGGTAAATTCTATACCATGAGTGGCCTTCTAAGTTTGTGGCTTCTAAGTCTGACACCCTCTTAAATCCATGCTCAAGGATTCATGCCATCTATTGACAACTGTGTTTATGGAAATACACCAACTTCAAGTCTCATATTATTGGCCTCTTCTCTATAGAAAAACCAGCTAGACTTCTTTGTACTGTTTTGATATATTCAACTTTGATGGCTGAATACAATCAACATTTCCTGATTAATTTTTGAATGTGTCTGCATCAGCTGCTGCATCATGACCCCAGATTTGAGGATGCTGAAGAAGAAGACGAGTAGGACACTAGCATACAGCAATGAAGATCAAAGTTATTTGTAGGTCCTCTCACAGCTCATTTTTGAAAGTCTTGAGAATAGAGTGCTGCTATTGTGGGTAGTTTGTAAAAAAAAGTGTTGACCCTTGCTGTCCTACATCAGTGCACAGAATGTGAGAGAAAGAGTCTTAAAGAGAGACTTCAGATGAGTACAGTGCTTTGGTATGCTAACTCCAGTTTTCATACCTTTTCGTATCATGTCTTATCCAAACACCTACTTTTGGGTGCAGAATGGTAGCGTTCTCTTTCAATGAACACTTTTAGTAATATTGTTCTTAGGATTGATACAATGATCATTGGTTGCGATAGTCAAAAAGTCAATGCTCAACACATGCTCAACATTAATCATTTCAGGCACATGTGTATAATCTTGGTTTAGTTATTTTTACTTAGTTTACTACACTGTTTATGGTATTTAGAGCCGCTATTTTGAGGCATATGCTAGGTTACAGAAATGATCAACAACTTCACCATTAGTGTCACCTCATGACACTTGGTGTTCAACTGTCCTTACTAATATCTTGGCTTGAGTACGTTCCATAGTTTTATGAAGTGTATGCCTATATTACACAATGGTCTACAAGTAGATAAAAATTGTACACAAATGACACTTGGCATTAGTATGCTCACGAATATCTTCCTTTGGAGTACTAAAATGTGAACTCATGACACTTGCCAATAGTACGCTCAACAATATCTTGCCCTTACATACTAAAATACAGAACGATCATCTCAAGTATTCCAATATGTTATCCTAAATGTCATAATATAAATAAAGCCACTTCAAAAAGTTACTTATGTTAATGAATAGTATCATATTGGCAATCACAGGACTGACATTTTGAGACCTCTAGGCCACTAGTTTAGGCCTTTCATAAAAAGTCTATGTCACACTAACTATCATAAACCACGTAGTACGACACTAAATTTTGTGTTTATTCTTATATGGTATTTTATGTCACTGCAGTAACTTTTTTAATCACACTTTCTATGAATAACTTTACAGATAGTGTCATCCCAACTTACTTTCAGTTTAGCCAAATGCTAATTATTGAAACAAAGTTTAGTGTAATTTGCATCCTAACATTTGTGTCATGAAATATCGTTATTGATGATTGAAATTTGGATGAAAAATCCATTAGTGACAGTAATTGTAACACTGTAATCTATAATCCTCCCAAAAATTACAAGGAATGACAAATAATGTTAGGTTAACATTTAGTGTTGGTGACACTACACCGGGGTTTACAATTAGTATTGAACAAGACAATTATTAGAATTGGTGACAATAAATACAATATTTAGTGTAGTTTAGTAAAGGGTTAAGTAAATAGTTATTTGTTCATAATAGATGACATCAGAAGCTTCCAGTAGTAGGTCCCTACCATCAACAAAGTTTATAAAGAGCAGTTTGGTGCCCATTTGGTTGTATTGCATTTTGCAATATATTTATGAGTCATAAATCAAGAACATTTGCATACATTTGTGATTTTTTATAATAATGTGATGAAGTGATTGTGTTACATGTTATGATAGGGTAGGGTAGAGGGTGCTAAAACCCTCACATTTAAGTGTTGAGCAAATATATTATTATAAGATTGAAAGAAGCTAAAGTGTCCCTTGTTAGCAATTGAATAGGGATTTCAACGCACTAAAATATGCCTTCTTTGGAATTCGTATGCAATAGCTATCAAAGTTCAAAGTTTCATTGGTAGATTATCCAAAACTATGAAGAGGACCTCATGTTCACATATGGAACATTCTCACGATCAATATGTACTTATTGTGCAAGATTTTACATTGTTCGTTCTAGGTGGGGTGTTGTTTTAGCACCCTCTATCTTAGACATTGTCTTATTCAGTAGTAAGTTGTGAAACAAAAGACAATCACTTGAGAAGATCACATACAATACATACTCTTTGAAAAATCCATCACAAGTTTGAGGTTTAGTCATCTTATTCTTATAACCAAAATTCAAGTAAACATGGACAAAGGACTTGTCCAAAAATGATGATGCATTTGCAGGTAATTCTTTGCATTGCCGAGACATAATTATTGCAAAAGAAATACTTTGTTGGAAAAAAAAAACCTAAAGATATATGACAAATACCCAACTCAAACATATTTTCATAACCTAGATAACCACACTAGATGTGTGGACATTGTGCATGCAAATAAAGCGTGGTACAACAAAGGATGCAATCTACATCTAAGACTAGTAAGTATCACTTTTTACTCATAGAGTGCGTATGTAGAAGTGCACATATACATTTTCACTATGTCCAAAATTCATGCATATTAAGTCTACATGTACTTAAAACCAACTTTTATTCTTATTATGGCATCAGATTTGTACAAGATATACATATTGAATGAATTTATGTTGGATTTCTTAATCATCAAAAGAGGCTAAACCTCTTGGCACTAACCATAATGGGCTCGTCTATCTTATGCATTCCAAGACTCACTTGCAATGAGCTAAGGGATTCAATTGAGGGAAAAAAATCGATTCCGTGCCTTGCTCATTTGTTCAACATCACACAATTATATCCTTGAGATATTAAGTCCCCAAGGGCTGGACTCTTCATAGCACGTATGAACTCACTTGAGTGTAGGAAGGGGTATTATTTGAGATATTAGTGCATACATGAGGGAGAGGTGTTTTTTTCTCTCAAGTGTGCGCATTCAAAAAGGCTATTAAGAATTATGCAGTAAATGTAGATGTACAAAAGGGGACCCTAAGGTAAAGAGAAAAAATTGACAATGGACGTGCTAGTTTCATCTAATTTACCTTATTTCATCTAAATGACATGTGTTTTAGGGTCAAATTATTATGAGTTATATCCTATGGATGAGAAAAACGGTCAATGACTTCCTAACTGGAAAGTGATAGTGAATTATACATGTAAATAAAGGGCTATTTATTTCATGATTTCTTTTGTATATGTAGTTGGGGCATATTTAATTGTAGAACTTTGTATGAATACATAAATAACTAACGTTGGGCAATCCGATGTGAAATTAATTGAGCCCGTTGATCCTACCTTGCTCAAGAATTCTCTTGATGCAGGGTGGGATTTACTGCCTACCTTGTAGTGGGTGGGATCTTGGCTTCTTACCTACCTAGCTAGTTTTTTTTCCGTCAAGTAGAGAAGATTTCGCAGTGGAAATCAAACTGCCAACCACTCCATTCAAAAATGGGTACCTCTTCACTATCACCATGTAGTTTAGGGTCATCTCAGACCTAGTATGAATACATAAGTCCATTGTCTAGCCCACATTAATACATATACATCTGTTTCTCTCAATAAATTTCTCATATATAAGGGTTTTAATTCCCCCCCCCCTTTTGTTGGGATTAGTTCTATACATCATTACCATATTACTTAGGGCCCATTTAAAATCCGAGCCCCCAACACTTTTATGCATTGTCTTTTTGATAAAAGTTTGATTCAAGACTTTAAGACGGTTTGAAATGAATTGGCTTTACACATGAGCAGTTCTTCTATACCCTCAACCTTGCTATATGAAGATTTCATAAAGCATAATTGCATCCACCAAGTCAAAGAATGCAACATTTGTACGGTTGGACTTTCTATATAAGGTCATGAGCCTCGTGTAAGCATTTTCAAAGCCAAAAACGGAGAATTTTTTCATACAATGAAGATGACATTAGCTTGTTTGAATATTTTGTAGAAGTGTTCATCTTATGAAGACTTATGACATGGTTAAAATGTGCATGGAATAATATGCTCGTATGTATAAGAGCATGAACAACATTTGTTATGAAATTGAAATTTATATGTCATTCGGTTCATCAAAGATTATATTTGTATCCAACATACGTGATCATCTTGGTGATATACAAATCAATTTTGAAACAATAATGATACAATTTTCATTAATATGCATAATTTATTGAAAGTCCAAGGCTTTGAGAAATAGTGTTTAGATAGTTTCAGCTTTTTATCATTTATCATCTTTGTAACATGCATAGAGAAAGATTCCCAACAACTCTCTCTTTTGGAGATAAACATCATTTGAGGTTGAAAGTCAATAATTTCATGAAGTGATTCCGTTTGGAAAACCACTCACCAGTTAAAAACCAATTACGAAATAAAGCTTGCACATGAGTCCTGTAAAAAGTCTTTAGTCTGAAAGACCTCCAACTAATGCTAAGGGATTGGAGGAATGATGTGGCAGCCACAATGTGGTCTCTAAGGGTTTAAAATAATATGTGTCCAGTTCATAAAGTGTGTAACAAACACCAAAAATATGATGTAAGGTAGAGGGTGCTTAAACTAACACTTTAAGCTATTGCACATGCATATGGCTATGTTTTTTTAATTAAAAAAACAATATTCTCATTTGGGCTAAACATAGGTATAAAGAAAACAATAGCCTCAATTTGAATATCTGATGAATATTCAAAGTCGAAACCACTATAGTAGCTTCCTTGAACCAATTCCTAGGCCTTGTATATGACAACCTTGCATATGATGATAATCCCCCCCCCCCCTTCATTGCCTAGAACAACACAAGATTGCCTAGAACCAACACACCATAGTTGGGGACTAGACCCAAACTAAATCAAAGCCCAACATGACCACCTCCATGATCCCACCCAATTTAGTTATAGAACCGTCCCCTCGCATCTTGGGTACTGACCCCCTCGGTTTTGTGGGCTTCAACCACCCCCTACGTGAATAGAATGGCAAGAATAGGCATTGACAAGCGATTCTAAACACGCCTTGAATTTACTTCAGATAGAGTTTGTCATCTACCACCTTAGTGTTGATATGTCATGTTAATTAGAAAGGTTGTTCATGACTTATCTTGCATTGAGCATCTTATGTTAATCTCTCTAATTGACATCCAATGTGGGTTGATGATGAATAGTGTGAGCTAGACTAACCCAAATGTGCAGTTCGGGAAGTTTACTTGACCATAATAGGTTGGAAACTACAAAATTTTATGGAGGAGTTCCATTAGGGGTCTCCTATTGCTCAACATAGTATATTGGTTAATAACAATTCCATACGGTGGTGTGCTAGGGAGTTGATTGGTTATAAGATAGACATACCCATTTCCGATAACCTCTGAAGTTTTGCATAAGTGTGGTACATGTGTGATGATGGAGTGGTTTTTTTTACAGGCCTAGAAATTGATATCACGATGTTTAATAAAAGAAACCACAATTTATTTTGAAGTAATGAAATTACTATAAATTTACAAAGGCAATATTTTCTTCCTAACCCATATTCACGAGATAGGCCAACCTAATTCTAATAAGTGGTAGTCAAAAAATTGAGCACAACCAATGCCCTTGTCAAGGAACCCAAATCCAAGCCCTTGTAACTTACTTTTCCATCATGTTGAACTCCTCAACAATTATATTCCTCTCTCATATGCTCACTACACAAAATATGATATTTAGTGTTTGATTATATTTAGTGTTGTTACCACCCTACCATGCTCAACACTAATTTTGAATTCTTTGACAATTAGTGTTAGACATAAATGTGCCGCTACCTTCCCTGCTGCCACCTCCCTTATTATATCCTTTTTTTTCATATCCTTACTAACAAAATATTCAAACATGTATTACCATAGTTGATATTTAGTATTTGAGTTTACATTTAATGCTACTTACTTTCATAGGGTTGTTGATATTTAGTGTATGCGTTCGTGTTTAGTGTATCAAACACTAAGTATCATATTTTTTGTACCTATTTATGGCTTTCCAAATTTGAAGAATGACAACTACATGTGTGGAGCTTCACGGCTTTAGGGGGCTCTATGTACTAAGATTGGGGTGGTTATCTGGAATGGACCAATCTATCACAGAGTCCACTAGCTTTTTGTGTTGTGGAAGCTCAAAGGGTGGAGTATGGATATTGTGTCCTAGTTGTTTCCCCATGAGCACCCAATTTTTGGCTTCTTGTCCCCTTGGTGGTTCTATATTATTCCTTTGCATTTGAAGTTCCTATAGTTTATAAGAATAAGAATAAGAATAAGAATATTGTGTTAGGTCCTTGTAAAATCTCTACATAGAAATTGCATTCAATATTAAGCATGTGTCATTCAAACATATCCGTTAGTGTGGGCCACACTATTCATCATTGATCCACATAAATCATCTTGCCATCACTGGGTGGCAACTAGAGAAGGTGTCATGTGACATTTGGTGCTACATAACAAGTCACCGAGACCAGGCCACTTTAAGCTACACAGTGCACCAATTATTAATGCCACACTAAATCATATCTACAGTGAAGCTTTCACAAGGCCAACACCACACACCACTTCAAAGCCAATGAACAATTGACATGTAATCATATGCCACCAACTCCTATTTAAGTAAAGGTCAATGAGATTTTAAAATTTTCACTTATTGCCATTACCTTAATTCTATGAGCGGGTATGTTGATACACTTCCAAAATTGATAGAATTTCATGGGAGATATTTGAATCCTCATTGATTATTCACATGTAAAATTTGACATTAATGTTATGTAAAGAGTCCATGATACAATTAAAAGATGTTGTGTGGCTTCAACCGTGGTCCAGTAACTTCATGATTCAATTCACGTTATAATGCTTCATTCGTTTTGTATTGGTGTTGTCTGTATTGCAAAATGCAATGGTTACTGGGATTCTAGTAGAGGTCTCAACCAATGGAATGACGACACGTGGCACAGATAATTAATAATTAAGAAATTCCGAGTAGTACCCAACAAGAAAGGGCCACTTCACACACGAGCCAAGAACCGTGACCATGAGATTGTGAGAGCCCAAAAGAAAGTGTCCAAAGGCCGTCCCAAAACACCTCCAAAATCATGTAGTGTGGTCGCGGACCCGAAAGTGTAGTGTGAAGTCATATGTGACCGGGCCCTCAACCAAATGCTAATTCAATGAACTTCTATTCATGCGAGTCCTCATGCATGATAAATTAAAATAAATCAACGGTTGTGAGTGTTTGGAGTGCCATGGTCTCCTGGTTTTGTGTTAGGCCTACCTCCAGAAAATGGTTTTTGAAAATAGTCCAAGTGACCATGAAACATGGTCCATTTGATGCCATGTATGAGTCCATGTAGACTTTACATCCATCTTCTTGCATTCACATACTCTATTGGTCCCTCAAGCGTAGTGTGAAGCGAACGTGGACCGGCTCCGCCTTTTCCACCAATGAGAGTGCTTTAAGTGGAACCATGGTCACGGGCTCTCAGTCCCGTGTGTGAAGTGTCCTTAAGGCTCTGTGGTCAAGCATAACTTGTTTTTAAGCACTTGTTATGTACACTTCAACTTGGATGGAATATACTCCAACATAAAGCGGGCCTAATTCAATTACCTATCTAAACCATAGATTTAGATTTAAGTGTGGATCTAAGAATGGACACCAAGATTTATTCTAAGGGAATTAGATTATGTGCTCAATATAAGTGGGGTGGGGGGGGGGGGAGGGGGAATGTGACATATAATAAGGGACACATTTATTGCTTTGATAATGAATAAGATATTTATTTAAACTTCAAAAAATCATGAGGAAGATGTATATGGGCATGATTTTAATAGTTCATAATATTATTGAATCGTGTGGTTGAGTTCAACTTCGATGTTTAGTATCTAATAGGGGCCTCCATCTTCTTATTTCCATGGGAAGAAATTCAGAGAGAAAGAAGAAATTGACTCCAATATGAATAGTAAGAATATTGTGAATAATGCTAGTATTTTTAGTGAATAGGAGTGGGATGATTAGTGCTTCCTATGAATAGTGTTGGTAATATAACTCCACCCAAATTTCCAAGTGCCAGCTCGTGCATATGAACAATTACCGAATATTATTACTTTGTTGAGGAGGCCCACATAATATAATTGATATTTCCGATGTTAGTGATTTGACCCAAATGGATGCGCAATGTTGTGTTTACTTATTATCATGTTATGTTTGGGAAGAGCTTTGATGGAAAAGACAATTGGATTATCCAATTGACGCCATTAGAAGTAGTAGATTATTGCACAAAATCATTCACCTCATGACAAAGTATCATGGAGTGTTTTGTTTTGAGCACTCAACTTCCACATGTTTTTATAGAAAGGGAAATATGGGTCAATGGGAAAGATTTAGCAAATCCCAAGACACGAAACTTTCAAGGGTTAAAACATGAGTTTCTAAAATGGGTTGTAGATGATCTACATGAGCTAATCACAAAGCTATTCAATTTAATGGCTAAAGAGGGTCTCATGGCTTTATGGACTACCAACATTATGTGATTGATCTTCAAATCTGGTGAAAGAAACTTCTTAAGAAATTTAAGGACCATAATGTTAGGCACAATCTTTGGCAAGCTCTACATGGCTCATATTATATATATAATTGGTTGATGGGTAGAACTGAAAGGGGTCATAGCGAGAGGACAAACATGTTTTAAGGAAGATATATATACTTTGGACCACATCCTTTACATTACGTACTTTAATTCAACAAGAAGTATTTGCAGGTCTTGTTTGTTTTATCTCAAAAAAAACTTTCGACACAGTTCCACGTGACAAGCTTTTGGAACACCTCCAATGATTAGTCATGCCATATCATTTTCAACAAGCTATAAAGGCAATGTATACCACAATCTAATCAACAATACAAATTAACAATGACACACATGGTAAAGTATTGATCAACGTCGGTTTAAACAAAGAGATCCCCTTTTCCCCACATAATTCGGTTTGTAAATTGATGAGCTTGGAACATATTTGGACGAGATTGACGTAGATTCTATGTTTTATTCAACATGGTGGTTGCCATTATTTTTTATGTTGATGATGTTGTTCTACTCTATATCAAGAACGGGCTTCCAAAAACTTTTGAATAAACTATATGAGTTTTGCACTTCTTCTAGCCTTAAAGTCAATTCATCCAAGACCCAAATCATGATCTACGGCCAAAAAATTAAATAATACCCAAGAGGTGTTTCACGTAGACAAGGACCAAATTTAGATAACCCATGATCATATTTAGTACCTTGGGATTGATTTATATTCACATGGTTACTTTGAACCGATGAGTAAAAGGCAGAGAATTGCATGTATGAAAGCCTTGATGGGCACCTTCATGAAATAAGTAATAACGTAGTGGGTGCTAAAACCAACACCCCACCCAAAAGCAACACCTATAAACGCCTCCCAATTGCCAACACTCTATTACCTTGAATTGTTCCCCATGGAAAAGGAGTGCATGGGCCCACATAGTGACGAGGTTTGAGTGCCATTAGTGGCGCCATCTCATACCAACCTCCACTACCTCCATATGGGGTTGGTAATAGGCTTCACTCTATCTCATGTTGGTTCAAGGTGGGTTTAGGGTGGCATGTCGGTGCCTATTCTAGCATTCTATTCACAAAGTCAAGGAGGTAGGCCCACAAAGCACAAAAGGGGTTGGTACCTGGGATGCAAGGGATAGTTTTGCAACCGATCTGGGTGGGATCATGGAGGTGGCCATGTGGCTTTGTGCACAATTACTAGTTGAGCTTTGATCTAGCTTGGGTCTAGTACCCAATTATGTTGTGTTGGCTCTAGGCCATGAAGGTGGGGGTCCTCATCATATCCAAGGCCGTCATACACATGGCCTAGGGATTGGTTAAGGAAGCTAGTGGTTTTAACTTTGAATATTCATCAAATATTCAATTGAGGTTTTTTCTTTCTTGTATACCTATGTTTTGCCCAAAGGCTAATATGTTTTTAAAATAATAATAATAATAGTAATTTGATTTATAATAATATCAACGACATAGCCATATGTACTATGTGCATTAGCTTAAAGTGTTGGTTTAAGCACCCTCTACCTTACTTGAAGTCACATGTTGGGAACTCAAATCATGTCTATTCAAGGCCTTGGTGCTTCCAACTTTCACACATGGCATTGAAATTGGGGGAGGCGACTTGGAAAACTATCATTGGAAGGTTTTTGAGAAGAGCATGAAGATACAAGATGATGTTTCCCATCAAAGTGCATTCTTGACGACCTATCAAATTTTGTTGGATGAATTTTGAGAAGTTCCCATTTAATTAAATGCTCTTAAGCTAACCATGGTTTTCCAACAATGGCTTGCCCACCTACCCTCTTCTTGGTGAGTTAGTCAAGCAACCTCACTTTCCCAACACCTTGCCGAACAAAGATTTGACGCCTTGCGCAAATCAACAACCATGTGGAAGGCATTATGGGTCTATCTCATTGGGAAACCCATAACAACCCAACGGCATCAAAAATCTCATTTGGTGACATCAAGGAAGCTTTTCTTGCCATATCTCTTTCCACCTCTCAAGGAAGAAACTAGGGAAGAAAGTAGACTACCTCCACCTCAAAGACTTTCTCGAATACAAATGTGAATCATGCTCGAAGCAACCATTGACACCACCACAACACAAGACTATTGTTGTTTACTACACCTCAATTCATAGACTTGCATTTGAGCTTGGACGGTGGTTGACAATAATCCCCACTTTTAGAGATAATGGATTATGCCACTCTTACTCTTATAATGTAGTTGAGAACAAGGCACACTTTGTGCTCGAGTGTCCCCTATACAACCCCACTAGAGATAAGTCTCGATTGTTATAAAAGAAAATTATACTAGGGAATCTGAAGTACGTCTTTCAATTGGCCCATCAGGTCGACATCAACCTCTTCCTAACGAAGGCTACCACACCCTGCCACTCCAAAAAGTTAGTTGGTTTGACACCCATCCCGATGTACTTCTACTCCCCATAGCCTTTTGGCTTCCCGGACTTTAAAACCGATTTCATTTCATTTTCGTTGCGGCAAAATTTCTTTAACAAAGGCCTCAAACGATGCCCATTGTGGAATCACACCTCGGTCACAAAACAATTCCCCATAATGATAACCGCACTCGGATCACTCACAAGTTGCGATGCTTAAAATTAGAGCTCCCTAGGATCATGCGATGCCATGCCAAATCCCTCCGATCTTTGGGCCCCAAATGTGGGACTACCCAATGCACTTTTCTATATACATTGTCATGCGAGCAAAAAAACTAAGTGACCCTTTGTCGAGCATCTAGAGGGCTTACTATGTTAAGTTCCGATGGAGGCCGGGACTCGGGGCATTTAATACCGGAATAAAATTGGAAACACTACTAGGGGCTCGTCCTATTGATGAGATTAGCAAGTAGGTTGGTAAGGGACACACGTGTTTTTGGGGGGAGGCCTTACTATATATCCTCGGCTTAACCTAGAGCATGGATTCGATGTTCTAAATTCATCCCCGTAACAATTAATAGCGATGGATTCCTTCCGGTCACTACTCCGAGAGTCCTATATTAATAAGCTTATGATGGTCTCAATGCCTCAAGCTTTTAACATAAGCAAGTGAATGTATCGAATGTGGGCACTTTAAAATAGGTTCTCGGATTTGGAAGATTTGGCTCACAGAGCTGAAAATAGGAAGTGTGATGCGTTTGTGCTTATAAATTGCTACCCTTAGATGTACAATGAGGTTGCCAATTAGGTTGCCTTTTTATCCATGCAAATAAGCTCGGATCGAAACCCGTATGTAGTACTTTGTTAATCGATTCCGTGTAGCAAACACAGTAGAAAAATGTTGAATGTGATTTGCTATTGTGGGTAAACAAGTACTCAAAATAGTGTGGAATGTTGGTAATTGGATGTATCGGTGTCCATGGTGAGGAGCTAATTCAATACCACAACAATTGCAACGATATGGAGTCGTGATCTGGCTACAAATTATACTTAAAAAACATTCTTCAAAAGGAATTTAGATCTACTGCCAACTAACTCGAGATGTCGATATCTAAGTTAGAGATCTTTAGAGAGTGGGAGGTTTAGGGCATCTCCACCCGTTCGCACCAATGGGCACGCCAACGGGGTGGTTGCCGGTGCCAAAACGGGCTACCGGTTGCGGGTCCCGGCAAGACCCCCACCCACTGCGCCCATTCTACGCCATTAAACCCTAAAACCGGCCATGGCCGGCCAGCTGTGACCCCACCTTCGGGATGAGAACCCTGGGAGCTGCACATTTGATTGGCACTCCTACACTGGGAGCTCTTTTTTGGTTTTGGTCATGGAAGAATGGAGGGCTAGGTTGGCGGGTGCCCAGGTAATGTTCAGGGAAGATGAAGAAGACAATAAGTTGGAGATGTAGATGGCTCTTGATCAGCTGCAGTCCTTCATTGATTTGGAACCGGCACCGAAGAGACAGGCCGGTGGTTCGATTTCAGGGAAGTCTCCCAACATTGAGAGGGCTAGGATAGCTATGGATAACCAGATGTATCTTGATTATTTCGCTGATCCGCCTATATGGGGACCTAGTTTTTTCCGACGCCGGTATCGTATGAGGAGAAGCTTGTTTAATACGATTTTGGAGAAGGTGTGTGCCCGCGGTAGTTACTTCGTACAAGGGAGGGATGCTTGTGGTTTGATAGGCTTGAGTTCCCGGCAGAAAATCACGGCCGCCCTTCGCATGCTCTCGCTCGGTGTATGCGCATATGCCATGGATGACTACTGTCGGACTAGCGAGTCCACTGCAATGGAGTGCATGAAGCGGTTTTATGTTGTGGTCCGGGCAGAGTTTGGAGACCATCACATGAGACAGCCTACGCGGGCCGACTTTGAGCAGCAGCTATCGATTAATGCACAACGCGGATTCCCTGGTATGTTTGCATCGTTGGATTGTATGCATTATCAGTGGAAAAATTGTCCAGTGGCATGGCAAGGCAATTTTGGAGATAGGGACGGCAAGAGCTCCATCATTCTAGAAGCCATTGCAGATCAAAGCTTACACATATGACATTTTTTTTTGGAATCCCCGGCTCGAATAATGATGTCAATGTACTTGATCGGTCGCCATTGATTCACAATATGCTAACTAGTGAGGCATCCGACATGACTTTTGAGGTGAATGGGCAGGAATACAAACGGTATTATTTATTGGCAGATGGTATTTATCTACAATGGAGTTGCTTTGTTCAAAGTATTCACATGCCCGAAGATGAGAAGAGGAAGCATTTTGCATCACGACAAGAAGCTTGCCGCAATGACGTAGAGCGGTGCTTCGGAGTGTTACAAGCCCGCTTTGCAATCATCCGCAACCCGTGCCGGCAATGGAGTATGGAAACAATTGCGGACATCATGTTTGCTTGTTGTATTCTCCATAACATGATTTTAGTTGATGAGCATAACGTCCCGGGGTTAGAGAACATTCTTGCAGGTGAATTTGGTGGCAATGTACCATTGCGTAGAGGCTTGTCTTTTCAGGAGTTAGTAACACATACAATTGAGATTGAGAACAAAGACACACACTACGGTCTGAGTGGTGATTTCATTGAACACTTATGGGCATTGAAAGGCACTAGGGCCTGATTTTATTTATAAATGATACTGCCCATAGAGGCTTAATCCTAAATGTACATGTTGTTCACTACCTATTGCATTTTCTTGGTATCCAGGGGAGATGTTCTAGGTATCGATCGCTCTTGAGAAATTCTAAAAGAGAGGGCGCTCTGCTACTATCTCAAGCCTCTCTTCTCTTTCGTTGCAGATGTAGCATGGATTCTAATGAGTTTGCACCAGTGTTCGCAAAGATTTTTGGGTATAACCGGTAGAGATCCTAGTGTTTGCAATTCCAACCAGTTACATGATCAGTACTTTACCTGCAGTCTTGAACTTCAAACGGTTAGTTCTCAAATTCAAGGTCTGATACATTCCGAGATTGAGCTTGAGCAGATCCTAGGTGTAGAGAGATCCTAGTTTCTGATCCTCTCTCCCTCGGAAGAATTCTACAAGATTTTCAACCAACAAATATGCTGTGCAATAGATTGAATTCCGCATGATGAGAACAACACTTAAATCATGAGTCCACTCTAGTGTGCATACACATGATGAAGAAGGTAAAAGTCTGCCTGTGGCATTTTTCGGATATCAGATTCGAGTCAGGTTGTACCTGTCGACTACATTTATTTATCAATGATATTGCCCATGGAGGCTTAATCCAAAGTGTACATTTTGTTCACTGCCTACTACATTTTCTTGGTATCCATTTAGTTCAATTGGCTGCGAGTTGCTATTAGATTGCCTACGCAACTGCTGATCACCCAAGCTCCTAAACTGAGTTGGCTGGTGGGGGTCTACGTGCTCCATATCCAACCAATTTGCACCACGACCACGCCTAGCATGCACTCCATCCATCTTCAATACCCAAGCTGCTCTCCACTGATCAGCAGCCATGGCCCCCTCTCCAAAATCAACTACACCTCGCCCGAATTCCCTCTGAGAACTTGTCCTTCAGGGTGATGGTGTTCATCACCCACCTGGTCTTCGGCATCTCCATCGCGCTGGGAGTGCAGCCCATCCCCTTCGGCGCCAGGTGACCAGGCTCCAGGCGAGCTCGTAGCAGCAACAACAACATTGGCAGCAGCGGCTTTCGCATCGCAGTCCTCTTCCTCAGCTAGAAGCTTGCGGAGCTTCCTCAACTCCATCTGTCTTTGGAGGCGCATGTATTCTTTGGCGTCCGAATCAACATCTGGCATCGACATCAGCATGAGGAGGTTTTGATCCTCCAGCAACGCAACCTTCCGCATGTGTGCCGCAGCCATGCTCTTGGTGGCCTCGGCGTGTGCGAACAGAAGACCCTCACGGATCTTGCCTTGGTGTTGATCCTCCTTCGCGAGCTTGGCGCCTCCCGGGCGCCCCTTGAAAATCCACGTTGCCTCTGCAGCCACACTCCCTCCCTTCGCTGATCCGCCCCCTCCCTCCGAACCCACCCCTTCGCCCTGCTCCATCTCGCTCAAATCCACACAGTCGGATTCCTCTTCGCTGCTCGGCGCCTTCCTCTTTGGTGTCACAACCTTCACCTGTGTCCAGCCCTCTGCCCACTTCGCGTTGTCTTTCAGTAATACCCAGCAGTGTTCGAATGCGAAATCCGACCCCTTCTCATTCTTCTGTTTGTATAGATCATGCGCCTTCGTCAATGTATCTGTAGCGCTCGTCCCACTTCGATTCAACCGCATCACCTGTGAGTAGACACCAATGAACTTGGAGACGTCATGTTTGATGGTGCCCCACTTGGTCTCCAATGAGCGTTGCGGCTGGGGTCCCTGTGGCTGATTCTCTTGGTAGTGAGTGGTAATCCGATCCCAAAAAACACATGCTCTTTGTTGATTACCAACAATGCGATCTTGTGTCACATGCAACACACTTCTACAAAGCTGTTCCTCCTCATCCTTGCAAAAAATCTTGCCTTTGACACTAGGTCGCATAGGCCCTCCTTCCTCCGCCACCCTGGGCGCAGGCTTCTTCCTCCCTACCACCATTGGTCCAAGCAGATAGGATTCCCGGAATCTCGGGAGTTTGGAGTGAAGAAGTACTCACTAGAAGGTAGTGGGCAAGGGGGTGAGTTTGGCGTGAACGGGTAGAGTTTGCCCATTGCCGCATCACCGGTGGTTGTCTACGCGGCCCATTCTTCCCGTTGTGGACCGTTGGCGCACCCGTTGGCGCCAACGGTGGAGATGCTCTTAGCCTTTTGGCTTCCTGAACTTCGAATTCAATTTCCTTTATTTTATTTCATGCGTCACTACAACAACTATGAGCCGAATCGTGAGTTTGAGGCTCCCTTTATATTTAGAGTTGAGGAAGAAGTCTCCGAGAAATTGGGTTCTCGTTTCTAGGATCGTAAGCCAAGCAAATGAAAGTCAAGTGGTATTGTTCTCCTAAGGTGAGTGGGCTTGAAGTCCACATTTTTTTATTTCAATACATGAAAGATGCCTCAAAGACAATACGTACATCGAGTGAATGCCTAGCTGGCTTCCAACTAGTGTGGTTTAAGAGAAGAGTTGGCTAGATAGGAAAGTATAAGGGAGATAGTTGGAGTGGCTATGGATATGTGGGATGCTACATAGGGTAAAAACGATAGTTCAAAAAGCCAGCATGGGGCGACAAATGAAATAATGTTTTAGTTTGAAAGGCCTATTGAAGAGAGTAAGGATAGCAATGTGGGGAAAACACGGTGTTGCCATCTTGTTAGTTTCATGTTCCACTTTGATGCCTAATCAAAGGCTGAATGAGGCATTTGAACCCTAGCCAAAATGGCCCTGCCTTGTACAACATCACCCATACCTGCACAAACCTACACATGAACCAAACAACCTTTGAGTGAACAAACAAATCACATATACACAAGGCCAAAGCACATACGAAATGTGGAGGCTCCATTAGAGTGGATTTGGTGAAGCTCCACCATGCTCCAAACATCATCCTCTCTTGCTTGAACTCACCTTGTACACCAACCTATTATGAAGTCAAGTCGGACATAACTAAATGAGCAAAATAAAATAAAATCTTGGTTTGTAATATAAGAGTTGTACACTAATAATGGTACATGGAGAGAAAATGGTGCAAACAAGTGCTCTTCACTTGGACATGAACTTGTTGAAGCGATGGAAATAGATAAATAGCTAACTCAAACTCAAGGCACCCGCCATTATCATCCCCAACATGTTAGTCGAGGTTAAGGGGCCAACTACATCCAAAAAATGCCACATAATGACAAAAATAACACAATCATGCTAAACACTAAGGCATGCAATAGGAGGGAAACATGCCCAAAATTTGAACCACTCCAAGCTTCTCCTCCATAGTGAATCCTCATTTGTTTTCAATCCTCTGTGGCTTCTCGGTACGGAAAGGCTTGGAGCTTGAAGAATGGTTGAAAGAACAAAAGCACACACAAGTCCAAATGGAATGTCAAGTGGTTTTTTGGTTTTGAATTCAAGAAGCTTAGGGTAGAGAAGGTCCTCTCATCATCCACACTGCCCAACACTTACACTACAACAAGCTCGCCCATTCTCACATACTCACTGCATATGTTTACAATCACCAGATTCATGCTCAACTTCTTAAACAACTTAGAGAGAGGGTTGTATATGAGAGGTTACTCCAATGCCAAACACTATTGTTGACCATGATAAACTTAAAGAAGCTTGCTTGAGCATCCACCTTTGTAGAATACATGATGGGTGTTGCCCATATGCCTTGAGGTCTGAACTTCCCAAGTTTCCCATAGACATTTTTGATCGAGGTCATGTCTTGCATGAGCCCCCCCCTCCCAATCCAATACAAAGGATGACATATTCCCAAAGTTTCCGTGATGTTTTGGGAAGGAAAACGGTAGTTGAGCTCAACCGTGAAGGTCTCGGCTACCTTGGTGCATTAAGTTTTCACCTGGCCATAATATGGAGGTAATCACCTATTGTAACCTCTATCCTCTTTCATGTGTGAATGTGCTTTGTGTGCATAAAGGGAGTGCACTGCCAATGTGGAATGACAACTCCTCCGTTTTAGTGTTCAAGTATGTCAACCATTATTGTTGGACTAGGTCAGATGCACCAAAGTTGATGTCATTGAAAGCATCAAACTCTGGCGTCCCATATGCATGATTTATGTCCACATACATTCCATATAGATTGGTTTGACAAAGTCCCAATGCTCAAAATGAAGTCCATAACATGGTAGTCTCTTGCTTGTGCACACTTTAACATAATGTGAACAAATTCATACAAAGGTAAGTTGCATGACAAACCAAGGAATGTCTCCAGGTCCAACAACTTCTCCAAGTTTTCACATGTTGCTAGGATAGTCTCCTTGTCAACAACCATCTTCCCTACAAAGGGCCTATACTCGTCAAGAACCCTCTTCAAGGGTGAACATGCTAATCCACCTTGTCTTGATGTTTCACATTGATCATAAGGCCCATGTTGTCCAAAATGGTAGCAAGTTTATGGAACTCTACTATTTGCTTTGGATTGCGGGCAAAAAAATTGTGTAGGGAGGAGAGGAGGTCCTTGATCTTTTGGACCAAGGACTCTTTGTGTCTAAAAGAGATCGAAATGTGTGCTCAAAAAATTGTTAACCCCTCTAAGCTCGACAATCAACATAATTGGGAGAACCTTTATGATCACTTAATGAGCACAATAATCTTCAATTTGATGAATTATGAATAACATATCATGTAAACTCCAAAATCCATGAAAAAAGTGGCTACGGTCTTGATTTGTTTTTGCTAACTATCTTGTACTAAGGGTCACTTCACACATGAGCCAAGGGTTATGATCATGTCATTGTGAGAGCCCTTGATTCTCATCCAAAGGCCGTAGCACTGACATGATATGTTGGCATTTGCACATGCCTATCTCTCAAAAGTGGGCCACACACAAATTTTAGCATATATATTTAGTGTGAAGTGAATTGAACGGTCTCCGCCTTTTCGACCAACGAGAGTTTCTTAAATGCAATGGTCTCAGGCCTTCAGTCTTGTGTGTGAAGTGGCCCCTATCGCATGTTTCATATCTCAAATAAGTATCTATAATGCATAAGACAAGTGGGCTACCTAGTTGGGAAAAAATAATTATTTAAAGTCAATACTCATTTGCCTTAGAGTAGACATACCCATTTCCGATACCCTCCAGAATCTTTAAAACACAAAGTTTCATGAAGTCATGAAGAATCACACATATAGCCGTCTCATTCGGCATGAGAAACAAACAAGTTTAAAGCACAAATAATTTGGGTTCCTTGAAAAGAGACCTAATTGTACTGAAGTCTTCGTCTCCCAGTTATCGGTAAAAGGTTGACCTATGTTATGAATATAGGTTGTAAAAAAATCTTTCCATTGAAAATTTGCAATAATCTCGAAACTTGAAAATCAAGTGTGACTCTTTTCTTAAACATCGTGAGTTCAAATTCGATGCCTTTGGAAAATCACTCACATGTACCATGCTTATGCGAATTCATGGAAATAGGTCTGTGTACTCTAGGGGCCAACTAATCCAAGTGAAAGCCTATTGGATGAATTAGTCATTCCAGATGCCATGTTCTAATGGGGTGGACCACAAAACACATGCCCTCTACTTTGCCACTATTTTAAGCGTACTTAGGACGAGCTTGCATGTCACAAGTGACCACAAAGGCGTCCCAAGGCAGACATGCAAGCAGGCGGGCCCCACGCTGGTCCCACGTCAATAGCATCATCACTCCATTCGATGCTAGTGATTAACCCCTAATGTTCTATGCGACCATAATTTGGTCGGGTCCCTTTGACACCAATTTGGATGGTTTCTCGATACTTTTCAACTTCTCCTTTTGTTCATGTTCACATTTGTCATGTCCAACCACGTGGGTAATTTTAATTCAACAAAATTAATCATTTTTGGACATGGGAGTGTGCTCTTAATTGGTTTATAGTGGAACCGCTCCATGAATGTTTGCTTGACATTTGTCACCTGTGCGGTTTAGGGGCATCAAATCCTAAATATGTTTATTATTTATTATTATTTTATTTTTGGTTGATCCCTATGTACGTGCAAATGATTCCCACTCGGTCTGAAAACTTGCGTGACACCCAAACACATCATGTCTAAACATCTACGGTTGGAATGTTTAGTGGGACATGTGGTGGTGGGTGTAAATCCACGTGGAAGCTCCATAGTTGTGGCACCACTGCCTCAAATTGCAAAGCTTCTCAAAAAATCACAAAATAATGGTATGAAGATTTGTGAGTTGATTTGAGTAGGTACATTGTCCCCCTTTTGAACAAGGGCAACATTTTGTCATTTGGGGATGATTTGAGTGGAGGTTCGATCAGAAAACCAACCCCAATTTAATATCTAAATTGATGCCCCTCGAGTCCACTGTTGACATTCCTATCGTAATCTCCTATGTAATAGAACTTCAATGTCTAAAATTTGGACTATGAGTAGTCACCTCTACCATGAAAACATCTATACGGCTAGATCTTCAACTACGGTCACAAAATTTGAGGTCACATTGTTTAGGCGAATTTGAGGGAAATTCAACATGGGAAGTTAACTCATGGTCTAGTTGAGTATTTACACTAAATATTGTATTCATTGTCATATGGTATTTTATGTCATTGTGGTAATTTTTCTAATGACACTTCTTACGAATCAATTTACAAAGGTTGTCATCGCAATTTAATCTTGGTCCATTCATTTACTTTTGTTATATTTGCATCCTAACATTTTTGTAATTAGATACTTGTCATGGATGATTGAAGTTTGGATGAAAAATCACTTAGTAAATGACAAGAATCATAGCATTGCAAATCTACATTGTCCAATGGCAAATAATGCTAGGTTTACATTTAGTGTACGTAACACTACACAGACAACTTACAATTAGTATTGAGCTACACAAATGGAAATGGTGACACTCAAGGCAATTATGAATGTAGTTAACATAATTAGCTACACCTCGTGAGTACACTAAATATTGTATTTAGTGTTACCAATTTGGTTTGTCTTGCTCAATAATATGGTGTTTATGGTATTTAGTGTCACATACACTATTTGCAAAGGGCCTAAACTAGATGCCTAGAGGTCTCAAAGTGTCACATTTGCTAGCTACCAATATGATGCTATCATCACATAAGTAACATTTAAAAATGAAAAATTATTTAGATAGATAGATAGAAACTCCGGTCCCTTTTTAGCAAAGGGCCAGCGTGAATAAAGTGTCCGTTCGTAATGTCAATGACCCGATGCCCACTGGACAAGGGGAAATTGGGGCAATACTACTCTCCCCTTTCGAGGATGGGCACTATAGTGACACACTATACAAGTTCCTAGCTAGCCACTAGTGCCTTGAAGATACCGGACATGGTATCCCCCCAAAGGGCTTTGAGGTACCCATACAACAAGGTCCAAGGACCCCCCACCATAGTTGGGTGGACTAAGGTGGTGAGCACCACGCCGGCATGGGGAATAGAACCCACAACCTCCTCATTGGGGGCCATGAGCCTTAACCACCAAGCCAAGGCCCGTGGTGCCAAAATTTATTTACATTATCACATTTAGTGCAACACATCGGGTTGCTTAAGATGATAGTTTTGTGTTTTAGTATGCAAAGGGAAAATATTTTTGAGCCTATTGATGGCAAGTGTCATGTGTTTACATTTTAGTATGCAAGAGGAAGATACTATTGAGCATACTAATGACAAGTGTCATTGGTGTACACTTTAGTCAACTTGTAGACCAACGTTTCAGTAATTGGCATGTTTTTCATCCAAACTTCAAATATCAATAATAATACTTGTACATAACTTATTCATAGTAAGTGTCTTAAGAAAATACTACGATGACAGAGTATACCATATAACGCTAAATACACTATTTAGTGTAGTGAGGATTAGTTTACCAAAATGTTAGTAAACTGAAAACATGGTCAAATCACCTGCACCATCTAGCTAGGAAAATTGATTGTAAACCGTCCGTGTAGTGACACCAACACTAAATGTAAATCTAACATAATTTGGTATTCCTTGCAAAAAAACAATGGGCATTGTGGGTTAACAATGTTGCATTAATATGTCACTACTAAGTGAATTTTCATATAAACTTCAAATTTCATCCAATACAATATTCCATTACATAAATGGTAGGATGCCAAGGATGCCAAGTTGGGATGACAGTACTTGTAAAGTATTCATAAAAAGTGTCATAACACTAATTATGATTTTGGTGGTCCACACTAGTTGTCTTTTATTAAAATTAATCTAAAATTTCAATCTAAAATTTTTAAATAAAATAAAATAAAAGTATATGCATATTTTAACAATTTAACTTACTAATCTAATATTATTTATAGGCCTAAATATCTTGCTAATTTAGGATGGTTTGAGAAATAGTGTGGTTCACCTCATAGTGGAAGGGAGAAGAAGTGGGAAAAATGAGAAGTTGGCATTCCAAAAAAATGGCCTAAAAATCGATAGAGACTTAGTTAGCATTAGGGGTATGGATGAGTTAGAAGTTATTTTACAAAAATAAGGTCCATACAACTAGTTGACTTATTGTTTGATAACTTTGATGTAAGCCTAACTATCAACTAGGTGGTGTGGGTGTGAGATTTATAAGCTTCCATATACGCTAGCTATCTCTTATAAAAGCTACGCAAAATAGTCCTATTAATTTGACTGTCCATACTAATATCCAATCCTACTAATTAGGGTGCATTGTAGTTTTCATGGACTTGCAGTAATAGGATTTGGCTAGTGTAGTTTCCTTAACTAGGGGCAATGTGGCACAATAAAATTGATGAAAGTGGTTACTTAGGGTATGTGTACATGATAGCCATTAGGTTGTGGCTCTCAAGAATCCTTGAATTCTCATTGGTTGAGAGTGTCACGGCCCCCCGCTTTAGGTTTACATGAGGACAAATTTGGACTACAACTAATAGTATTTTCAAAGGATGAAATATTTATGTGTGTTCTCACATGGCAAGCATGGATAATGTTGGCCATAATTGCAAGGGCCTTTTTTGGGACAACTCTTGAAAGTAGACAAGGTGGGATACATGGTAGGCCCCATGGGACAATCTATGACAACTTATAGAAAACACATATTCTAATATTATTACTGTTTGATTTAGAACGTGATTGTTGGAGCTATTGTAGAAGGTTGTTTTTTGTGTAAGTATTGTGCAAGAAATCATTTGCAATACAATTTATAAAGCTTGAATTGCTCAAAACTTGTTGAATTACCATGTACAAAAATCAACACATAATCAAAGCTACAAACACTTTTATTTCTTCTCTCCTTCATGATGCATCCTCGTATCTAATTAAAATATTGTGAGGTCTTTTTCATTATCCCTCCAAAAGACTTTTGGGTATATAGTCCATGATGGACTTATTTATGTTCTTCTCCAAAAGTCAAGCACCATGGTTTTTTAAGAACCACAACCTAACGACTTTAGTGTAAACATGCCCTTAGAACAAGCCTATTCATTATGGATCTACATTTTGCATCCAAAAATGAAAAGTGGCCTTCGTCCAAGATGCAGATGCAAACCCAAGAAAACCTGCCACTCAGCATGCATTGCAACTAGATACTTTTACTATGAGAAATAACCGGTTGAGGTTTAGGGGTCTAGACAAATTCCCCATCGCAGATGAACTAGTTGAGTTTGAGAAATAACATGTTGAAGATAACGACTTCAAGAAAATTACCCATCACTTTAGAGGAATTCATGGAGGATACCTCAATTTAACGAAGAAAAACTGAAAGATTACAACATGTAACTGGTTGGACTTGGAAATAGTAGGATTTTTACCGATAATATTCAAAATTCTCCCCAGTAATTTTCTCAAAGTCTTATTCTTTGACCGTTATTTCTCAAACTCAACTGGCTCCTCTCTGTGATGGGTAACTATCCTGAAGTCTTCAACTTCAACCGGTTATTTCTCAAACTTTGGCTATATAATGGTGTGATTTTTGGGAATTTCAAACCCAAATTCCTTCAAAAACTCTCCGATTTGCAATTCCTACCGTATTCAAAATAATGCATCGGCTGTGCCTTATGTATGTAAGCTATACTCAATAATTATACTTATTTAGGATTCTGAAGTAAATCTGCTTGTTATATATATGCAGTAACTTGTAATCCCCTAATCAGATAATGAACTCAACTGGCTCATCTGCGAGGGGTAATTTTCCTGAAGTTTCGAGCTTCAACTGGTTATTTCTCAAACTCAACTGCTCCATCTGTAACCATGTAGCTGTAACTAGCAAAAAGAAGTAGGGAAGAGGTCTAAAAACATGTTGTCTTATAATATAAAACCCTCCCAGCATATCTTTCACATATGCAAGGAGTATTGCTTCATTTGCAATAGAGATCATCCCAGATGGCATTTGCAAGCCAGACGGTTAACTTCACTGTCATGTAATTGCATTGTGGATGAAAAAATGCAAATGCAGATGTGGGATGAGAGTGGGCTTGCCCTTTGGATGAGTTTTACATATGGTCCCAAGTCCCACTCATGTTAGCAAGTCCCAATTTTGAGCCTCAAGATATTATGGTTTATATTCATCAAAGTCGAATCTTGATTGTTTTATGCAATAAATATTCGCGAGTTGGGTCTAGCTTCGCTAGATCCAACTGTCGATAGAAGTCACAAACCTCACCTTCAAAAAGTGTTGCCATGTAGACATCCATGTCATACTTGGGACTTAGGACTTGGGACCTAGTATGACGTAGTAAGTCCCAACTTCACTGCTGCTCTTAATGACTAAGATCGCACATATTGACCTCATGTGACTTGGGACCCGCGTGAACGGGGGCCCTTTGTGTAAACATGCCCTCACTCATGCCCCGATCACACCAACTTTCCATCAACTTTCAGATGTGAAGTAATTGGGGATGCCACCACAGACGGATGTCAGGTTGTTCACACCAACATCTCAGCTTGCTCAATTTCTTTGCTATGATGTACAACAGCTGCTTGCATGGCTACCCTATCGGCTAAAAACAACTCCGGGGTAACAAAAGCTGCACCATGTGGACAAACCACAAGTTTTGGATGGTGGGTTCCACACGTCCAAACTTGAACATCAAAGTGCAGGTTATGATCATCTCTAACGCCGTCACATAAATTGGAGGATGAATAGCCCAACACAAAAGTCACTGTGAGAGACTAAGTTTAATTCACCTACAAAAATTGCTCTTTCAGTTTGGTGTGATCAGGGCATCACTTCACTGCCAAAGCCTTCGCCGGGAAGTGCGGGTGGAGCCGCAGCAAGCAAGAGTGGGATAGCATCGCAGCCCAATCACTCGATCTCCATCATCATCAGGGGGCACCAACATTCGCAGATCGCCTGAAACTGGGTCACTGATGAGCTACTGCAACTTGCCTCTCGCTCGACTCGGCAACAAGAATCTTTACGTTAAAATTAACTTAGAGTCGTCTCAGGGGCAGACTTACTCACTCACTCACTTACTTACTTACACTTACCCAAGCAAGTAACGTCGAGCTGAGCGAATTCCAGCAGAGATTCTCGTGGTGTGGGATTCCAAGTAGTGGTCATATTACTGGCAGACAGACAGCAGGTGGGCGTTTCTGTTCCTGTTGTGAGGTTGCGTCATCTGTGGTTTCTTCTTCTTCTTCTTCTTCGTCGTCGTCGTGGTTGATTTGATTCCGTTTTGCGAAGTTGTTGGAGGGAAGGGTCGAGAATCGAGATTCCCGTCGCTCCGAGAGGATTGAGCGGGAAGAAGGAAACAGCGGGGAGAGAGAGAGAGAGAGAGAGAGAGAGAGTTGGCCAGGCATAGACCGGGAGAACCGGTGGTGTCGGAGAAGACACGATTCAAGGTGGTTCGGTTCGGTGATTTCTTCTTGGGGTTTGGAGTGACTAGCAGGATTTGTGGAGGAATAAGCGAAAGTGGAGGGGGAAGGGAGGGATTGAAGCAGCGACGAGGAAAGGAAAGTCGGAGAGGGAAAGGATTTGGTGGCTGTCGATGCATGCTTGCCCATGAGGGATTCTTCGTCTGCTCATGCGCGTCGTGGTCGTGCAGGGATTGGCAGGATTTGGTGTCGCTCCTTCTTCCCTCCGGAAGCTTAGAAAGAAGAGAGAGGGAGAGTGGGGGTTAGGCTAGTTTTAGTTAGTTAGTTAGTTAGCGAGTGGTGGATCCGTTTCAGATGGGGTTGTTTCGGTGGCTGCCTAGGAGAGGGAGCTGAGGATCGAAGACTAGTAGCGGTGTTCAATTCCGTGGTGTTTCCAGTGATCGAAGAGGTTAGAGCGATGGAACCGCGAGAACGAAGGGAACAGCTATAGCAACGACGGTAGTGGGACCTGGAGAGCAGGAGCAGGAGCAGGAGGAGGAGGATCATCACCGTGATGACGGGATTGCGGGGTTTCATCTCCGACTGAGGACGACGACCCAGCAATGTGGGAATAAGGAGCTGGATGAGCTGGAGTCACACTTCAATCGGAGTAGGTTCTCAAACATGACGATTCATAACTGTGCAAGAAGAAATGATGAGTCATGTCTTCAGAAATTTCCCTTTAGAACTTCCTCCCTTCGTCCCTCCTTCTATTGCCTCCGACTTGAGTCAACTTGAGTCGACTCGACCTGACCTATACTGGATTCTCCAGAGTTAACCTTTCTTCACTGTGTAGATGTTGAGGAAACTGGTAATTATAGTCGACTCTACAGACTGCGCAAACGAAAGTATCAGTGTAGCTTGAATCTGCATTGCACCTACATCGTCAAACGGAGGGGTTCTCAAGCCTGGTTATTCATAACTGTGCAGGAAGGCATGATGATATCTTTAGAGATTTTCTTTAGAACTTTTTCCGCCCCTCTTATTATCTCCGACTTTGACTCGACCTGACGTATCCCGGATTCTCCAAGGTTAACCTTTCCTCACCTTGTAGATGTTGAGGAAATTGGTGGAATTATGGTGGACTCTACAGGCTGCTCAAACTAATTCATCATTGCCTCTTGAATGTGCATTGAACCTAGATCTTCAAAAGGAGTAGGTTCTCAAACCTGGTTATTTATAATTGTGCAGGAAGGAATGACGATGTCTTTAGAGATTCTCTATGGAACCTGATCTATCCCTCCTTTTATTATCTCCGACTTGACTTTACTCAACCTATCCTGGATTCTTCAGGGTTAACCTTTCTTCACCGTGTAGATGTTAAGGAAAGTGGTGAATCGATGGTCGACTCTACAGACTGCTCAAACGAATGCATCAGTGCAGCTTGAATCTGCATTGAACCTAGATCGGCATTGTTTGCTTTGTTTCCTTGATGTATTCATTACAAGTGCTTGAAACTTCATCCTTTTGGTGTGAGGATTTTATCTTTCCGTTATGCCGGTGTCAAGGTTTTGGACTAAGGATTGGGTTCGCAGCTACCCTTTCTTGAATATTGACTTGCAAGATGAGTGCTTATCAGCTCTCACAGGAATCATGAACGCTTGCCAGCTTCTTTGGAGGAAACTCCAGGAAGGGTTTAAGCAGGTCCACGTTGGAGTATTTTCTGGAACATGTTTTACACTCACTAATGCAAGGATCAGCAGGATGGAGCTGAAGCAGTTCCACTGATTTGGCACTTTCAACGATCCAAAATTAGTGCAGTGCCCGATGATCCTAGGCAGCTAAGTTCTGCTTGTGACGATTGTGAATCATGGAGTATTTAAACCTTCATATATTTCTAAGGTGGTCGTGCGTCTATGTTGTAGCCGGATTCACTGGAGTCATCAATCGACTCTCTTAATGTGAGGTCAATTTGCATTTTGCAAGAGGAATCATGATTTCTACAGAATCTTGAACTGCTGGATGATCAACTACGAATGGAATGGCTAGAAGTCCGGTGTTGAAGTTTCTGTGTTCTTTTATTGTTCAACTTCCGGGAAATCTGGATTGGAGATTCTTAGATTCAAAGATTATTAGCACTTTCATATCTACTGTCAGCTCCAACTGTGACCCAGGGTTGTTACAATAGATGTGAAGTGCCATATTTTACGTTGCGTCACAAGTGACTTCGTAGTGACCAACATTTGAGATCAGCCCGATGAACTCAAGGACTTGATTATTGGGCTGGACAGACAAGGTGGATGCATTCCGATGTCATAGTTTTTTTGAATTACCACCATTTTTCAACGGTTTGACTGAATTTTGTGTCTGGTCTGACAGGAGAACTGCGATCAGTGGCAAGACCTGGTAAAGGATGAATCCTGGTGGACTTGGCCAACGCGCGGTGTTCGTTTGCAACCATGAGGCGAAGAACATTTACACCAATGCAGCTTACCAGAGCATGACTGGGACTACCCCAGAGGAGCTTCTTGGCCTCGGATGGATCTCCTTTGTCCACCCAGATGACTTGCCCGTAAGTCCAAGAGATTCAAGTGTTCTTCATGGTCGCAATTCTGTCCATGTGCGCATTCAGAGAATCACAGACTCGCTCTAAGTATCCCTAACATTTCAAAGGTGTGAAACCCTGGGGGATCGTAAATCCTTCACAATCTCTTCACAGTGGCCCTAAGGTCAATCACCATCTCTGACCCAATATTTAGGATTAGTGGTAGATGCACCACTCTCACCAGTGGTACTATCTACATTAGTTCCAGATACTGGACAGAGGTGAAGACCTTCAGGGCCATTGTAATATTGTTCCTGTGCAGATCCAGAGAACTACAGACTCGCTCTAAATACTCCTTAGAATCTTGAAAGTGAGAAACCCTGGGGATCGGAGGTCCTTCACAATTTCACCACAGGGGCTTAAGGTCAATCACCACCTCTGTCCCAATATGTAGGCTCCTAGTAGATGTACCAACGCCATCACTGGTGCCATCTAAACCTGTGCTAGGTACTGGACAGTGGTGATGAACCTCAGGGACGTCGTATCTATACAACCTGTTGTAGATATCACGGAATTGCATGGGGAGTTTGATTAGTTTGTATTCTGGGGGCGGTGCAGAGCGTGTGGGCACTTGCTTTCGGGCATTTTTCATCTGCCGGTGATGCCGAGAGGCAGATTCAATGCGAGTACCGCCTGCTGAACAAGAAAAAGAAGGGGTCTTACACGTGGGTCAATGTCCAGTCTGTGGACATGTCTGGTTGCCCTGGAATTGGAAGGTAACTTGGCTGCCACCAACATCCCCACCCTCCCCAATAATCTCAATGTCGAATTGGATATTTGTAATTGATTTTCACATATATAATTGGCATATATCTGAAACTAATTTTGGGGAAATCGAAATTTTCTTCCAGTTTTGTGGGTATATTGGAAGACATATCCTGGCGCAAACAAGCGGAGGACTCATTACAGCGCAGCGAGGAGCGGTATGTTCTAGCTGTGAAGGGCTCCAACGATGGGCTATGGGACTATGATATGACGGCCAAGAAGGTCTTCTACTCGCCTCGGTACAAGCACATGTTGAGACTGGATTTGACCGAAATTGACGATTCGTTCGATGTCTTCGAATCTCGTCTTCATCCCAGCCACAAAGGTCGGTCGATCAGATTCTTCATTGTGTCTCCCTTATCCTTTCCATTAGTATTCTGTTAACCAATATCAGTATTTGTTAACCACGAGGGCTCTGAAGTTCTATCCCCTTTCTCCAGCATCTACCCATTTCCTAAGATATTGGGGGTAGAGGCGATGAACTTTTGAGATGTGGGACTGGGATACGGTGAACAACAAGGTCTTTTTACTCGCATCGGTGCAAGCACATTGAGACTGGGATCGACTGAAATTGACCTTAGTGTAGAAAATGTCTTCGAATCTCGTGCTCATACCCAATTACTAAGCTCGTTACATCTTTGTGTCTCCTTTTTTCCTATCATTGCTATCAGGCTGACATTACTAATGCCATATGGAACTCGACAACCACAAGGGCCCTCAAGTCCATCACCTCTGTCCAGCATCTACCTCCATCCTAGGTATTGGGGCAGAGGCAATGTGCTTTAGCGCCCCTGTGAACTCATCCGTCTTTTGCAATCCACCGTTTTTTTTGCATCTGGGTACTGTTTTTTTGTCAAGAGAGAGATGATTTGGCATGAACATATACTCTAATTCCTTAGATTTTGAAAAAGTCAGCATGTACTCTTATTCAAGATATTGGGGCATAGGCAGTGAGCTTTAGCGCCCTTGTGAGCTCATATGTCTTTTGCAATTCACCGTTTTGCATCCCATCTGGTCAATGTTTCTTGTCAAGAGAGAGACATATATTAGAATTCCTCAAATTTGAAAAACTCAGTCCGCGTGAGTGTTTGGCCGTGCAGATGGAGTACTAGAAAAATTGAGGGAGTACTTGTCTGCCCCCAGTGCTGACCCTTGCTCCCCACCCTTCGATATTGAGACGCTACTCCAGGCTGGGGATGGTGAGTATCTCTGGTTTCGGGTTCGTGGTCAAGCTCTTTGGAACAAGGAGGGCATACCCACCAGAATGGCCGGCTCCATCACTGACATCACGGAGCGCAGGAAATGGGAAGAGGAGCAATCCCGCCTCATTGCAAATCTTGACATTGCACGCGACAAAGCGGAGAAAGCCGCCAAAGCACGATCCGAGTTCCTTGCCGTGAGTATATTCATTCAGTGTTCATTCAAGTCGAGCTCCTTTCGTGTGGGTCGAGTCAATCCGATGAAGGCCCCTTGGAAGTTCCACATCACCTCTGTCCCCATATCTAGAGAAAATGGTAGATGTGCCCCCTTTCACTTAGTGGTACCATCTACACCCTTCATAGATACCGGACAGAGGTGACGGGCTTTGGGCTTGTAATTCCACAACGTGGCTGTTAAATTAGTACCCAATTGTGTGTCCGAACGAATGATTAGGGGGCCCAAGAGTTGTAGATTTGATAAGACATTGAAGCACAAGGCCAGGCTCAACTTCATCCACCTTTCTCCAGTATCTAGGAAAAAGGTAATTTATACCACCGGTGAAAGTGATGCATATACTACACTGATTCATCCCAATTAGTGTGGGTTACTATTTGGAGTTACGCAGTGCTATAACTATTTGACGAGAATGTAACGTTTTACATTTTACCAAGCAAAGTTATTTCTGTTTTATGATTCTAGCCAAGTTGTCACTTTCTTACACTTTGAGAGTGGTCCACCTCCTCGAGCTTGTTATTAGTCATAACCGGTTTAAAGCTCGTGGCCAAAATTTGATATTTATGGATGATATTACGCCTTTCATGGACGAAACATTGTGATAACCCTTGTGCTCTTGGATGAGCGGTCGGGTTGATTGACTGTAGCCTCGTCTCTTTCTTATTCTAATTTGATAGTAGCCCACAGTTCTATAATTTCTCCTCTCCATGGGCGGCCAGGTGATGAGCCATGAGATTCGAACCCCCTTGAATGGGGTCATCGGCATGGCTTCGGTGCTGCTCGACACCGATCCCACCCCGGAGCAGCAGGAGTGCCTTGAAACGATTCGCACGTCGGGGGAATGCCTGCTCTCCATCATCAACGACATTCTGGACTTCTCCAAGATCGATGCCGGGAAGCTGACCATCAGTCCCGTCTCGTGCAACTTGCGGAATGTCGTGGAAGATGTGGGGAGCATGCTGGCGCTGAAGGTGGAGCCCCGGGGGGTGGAGATGGTTGTTCGCTACCGACCGTCCCTTTCGGCCGTTTTTGTGGACGCTGTTCGATTACGCCAGGTTCGTGTTTCATTTCAAATCAGCTTCACAGTAAGGCTGTCACAATGTGAGATGGGCGGAGGTTTTTAAACGGGGGCAATTAGAAATGGAGAAAACAATCTCCGATTGGTGGTCGATTTCATGTAACCATGTGGAGAATCATGGGGGGAGGAGTGTTACTACCAAGTGAGCTTGAACTGATATGTGGATGGTTGTCCGTAGCGAGTAGGAAAAGCGACTTCCAAGTAAGTTAGTCGGTGTAACAGTTAGATGCTTTAAAAATGGAAGGTGTATGACAAGTAGGTTATCACTGCAACACATAGATGTTTGAAAAATGGAAGGCAATTTTGTCACAATGTAATAATGAGGTTTTCAAATGGGAGCAAAAGAAGTGGAGAGAATTGGTGAAGAAAACAGTCTTCTATTGGTTGTCAATTCATGTAACCGTGTGATCAACCATGGGAGGTAGCGCCACTAGCAGGTGAATTTGAACCAATATGTAGATTGTTGTTAGTAGCGAGTAGGAAAAGCGCCTTCAAAGTAAGTTAGTCAACGCCATACTTAGATGCTTCATAAATGGAAGGTGGTAATCAATGCAACACATAGATACTCAAGGAAAGGAAGGCAATTGTGTCCACATGTATAATAGAGCAACCTTCTTTGAGTGGACTGAATCTCCTTTGCACTTGTGCCAAGTAAGCGGGGAACACTTCACTTTTGTGGTGACGTGGATCCCTTATCACTTAGCACAACGCTTAGATGCTTCATGAATGAGAGGCGGCTACCAAGTAGGTTAGTCACTGCAACACTTAGATGCTTTGAGAAATTGATTGCAATTGTGTCCACATATTTTAGCGAGCAACCTTCTTCAGGAGGATTGAATCTCCTTTGCACTAATGGCGCTTGAGCCATGTGGGTGGGCATACTTCCACTGTTGTCGTGACGTGGGAGAGGGATACTAGTGCTAACAAATCAATTCTCCTGTTTGTGACTCAACAAACAGTGGGGAATTGCAGCCGACGCTTAACACAACGTATTGCTTGCGATGGAGGTGGTTGTTTGTGGTAAGTAAGGTTTCTGAATTGGAAGGTGGGATTTTTCAGGTCCTCATTAATCTGGTAGGCAATGCATGCAAGTTCACTCATGAGGGATACATCACAGTGGACGTATCCATAGTGTGCGACAAGTGCCACCAGGGGCTAAACACTGGAGAAAGGCAATGCTCGCAATGTATCTCAAGCCTTACTTCGGAGATGGCCCTGAATGGCCTTGGTTCATCAGGTGATTTGACAGGAAAGGATCAGCATGCCTTGTCACAAAACGGATCATACAGGGAGCCTGAATCCCCCGAGGCCGTTTACGTCCCCAAGGCGGCCAGCAGTAGTCAACGGAGGCCATTTCGTGCAGTTGAGAATATAAGGGCCCACATGACATTGTGCGAGACTTATAATGGCCTTGCGATTGATAAGGTCAGTAGTGCTGCGACTAATAACATACATTTAGAAAGCAAATATGGCGTCAATCATCAACTGATTGAGGTGCAATATGATCCTATTGCAAAGGACTCGCAATTAAAACCACCCTATTTTGCAAACAGTAATAAGAGGAAAAGAGAGTGCCACGAACGATTGGAGGGTGAAAATGGTGATATGTCTACTGAAGCAGATCAAATGCTTACGCAGAATTCATTTGATGGCGATCATACAATGGAGAGGAAAGAGACAAGTTATTCCGCCAAAGACGAATTTGCCACCACGTATGTCGACGACCATGCTGACGATGACGATGAGATGATCATGGAAAGGCCCCGAATGGTCCGGTGGTTTAAATTCTGCGTTATCGACACGGGCATTGGGTAAGTTACTTGTAGGTGTTTTTGTAGGTACTCAGAGCTTTGACGGTGTGATTCCAAAGTTTGATGAGGTTAGATGCCTTTAAGAATCTCGTCTGAAGCGCATGGTTTTTCTGAAGGCACAAGTGTCTACGTTCTGGAAAATGACGTTGATTGGGGTGACAGAATCAAGGCGTCGAAGCTGGGATTGCTGTTCGAGAAGTTTGAACAATGCAGCACATCGACAACAAGCACGTATGGTGGAACAGGACTTGGCTTGGCAGTGTCGAAAAAGCTGGTAAGCTCCCATCGAAAGACAGTTTTTGGAGTCTTGAAACCCGACGTCTGCTTCTTGACCAAATAAAGCGCTTTGCGTTCGATTCTATGCACCCAGAGAGAACACGATGCATTTTCCATCCTCGGCCATCACTTCGATAAAACGTGTTCTCTTCTCTAAAGTCTTTCATTCGCAAAGCAAAGAAATCGGGCCATCTGGATTTCTTTTGGAAATCTCGTAGCTCGCCGATTGTAACGCGCCTCAGTTGTCGCTGTTTTACTCATTTATTAGAATGTGATCTGCTGCAAAACTAACCAAAGTTTTGGAGATAGTCTTTAGAGCCTAAGTCCGCTTCTTGAACTCTAGAAACGAGTTCCATCTCTTTCTGCTCGAAATCGAGTCATAGCTCGCCAAAAGTAACCATCCGCTCGCATATTATACGTAGTATCTGTAGCAGGCTTTGGTTGTTGCTGTCTCGGTTATTTCTAGATTACGATCTTCGGCGAAAACTAACTAGGATTTTTGGATGGAAACAGGTGGAACTTATGGGGGGCACCATAGGTGTTGAGAGCGAAGAATTCAAAGGCTCCAAGTTCACTTTCACAATCCCTCTGGAAATGGATGCGTCTGCGGAGGAAGGCGACAAGCCTCCCGTGATGTGCAATAGCGAACTTGCAACCCAGGGCGATAGTGGCGCCATGTCAGACACCTCGGACGACAACATGACATCCTCTGTTTCACCAACGGAGGCCAAAAGGAGGCGCGTCTTGGTGGTTGACCGCCACGAAATGACCAAACAAGTGCTGTGTGATCAGATACGTGCCTGGAGAATGGATTCTTTGCCCTGCAGCAGTGGGAGAGATGCCATCGGAATTCTCAGAAACTCGTTTCTGACGGGTGCTCCATTCCATGGTATGCTGGAATTTAATCACAATTTAAGATACGATTCTCAAATCAAACCAGCTTCTCCCAACTCCTATGTATAGTCACTAGGTATGGGTCTGTGTCGTTCTGACCCATTGCACCTGTGCATATGAATTAATGCCTTGAAAAATTAGTGTCTATCCCGCACTGTCTGCTCAACATGCCGCCCCCCGACAGCTGAACGGGGGCGGTTGCGACGGCTGACCGTTCCCGGGACGGGGAGCGATTGTGGGAATGGGCCGAAGGGCGAGGGTCTACTTCCGACCACATGCTCTGTTGAGGTTGTATATGAGATTCTTTCCTCGAGAACACGCGGCCTGATGCATTGTTGGTGATGTTTTGTTTGTGTGATTATGCAGTCGCAATTATCGATCGCTCAGTAGTCGAAGATTTTGTACCGAAAATGCGAGAAATTTCGAACGAGATTCCCGAGTTCAAAGCACCACAACTGGTGATGCTGAGCCTTGTGGGGGAGAGTCAACCATCTCCCATCCGCCTCGCCGAACTAGGTTGTTGCTCCTGCATTGGTCGCCCGCCTCGCCAAGCCTACTTGCGTGACGCCTTGTCGGTGGCTCTCTCTGGTGGGGCCAAATCGATTCGCATGAAGACAGACTTCAATTTCGACACAGGTTAGGATCAAGATCTCCAACCCATTGTTGACGAGCACGAACTCTACTTTGTAACAATTGTGTGTCGATTCAGTCTTGCGCTCTCGCAGGCTGCAATCTATATCCAGTTTCCTTCCACTATATCACAGGGCCCTAGAGTGCATCAACTCTTATGCCTCACACACGAAGGCGTCCTACACCTTCACTTTCGCCTCTCACCGCAGACACCGGAACTGGTGAACCTGGCGAAAGTGGCGATGCAGGCGTAAAAATCAAAATTTTCTCTTTGTCACCACTGCCGTATGTTCGCCTTCGCTACGCCGTCCACCGTCCAGTGGCGAACGTCTTGGCGAAGCGTATCATTTGCGCAGGGCTTTTGTCCCCAATATCTAGAATAATGGTAGATTCACCACTTCCACCAGTGGGATCATCTACATCCTTCCTAGATACTGGATGGTGGCAGGTGATAAACTCTGATGATCTTGTGTTTAAGGTACTTGCCAACACTTTGGCGAGTTTGGGTATTTCGAGTGACCCAATTTTTTATGCCAATTATGTCGTTGAATGTAAGCCTCTCAAAGTGGATCCAGAATCCATGCGACACCAAATACTCGAATCATACTTCAATTTTTTTGATAAGTCAGAAAATTCAAATGTAAAATTTGTGTTAAATGTTTGTGATACCCATCTAACTGTCATGCCGGGCTTTTTGCATGGGATAAGGTTTCTTTAATATCCTATAATGATGTTGCTTAAATTCTCATCATTGTGAGAATGTGGGACCACAAGTAACATGTCACAATGGTCTTGCTTATAATGTAGAAATCAAAAAAGTAGAAATGTAGAAATCAAAAAAATGTAGAAATAAAAAAAGTAGGTGTTTTACATACCAAACTCTCCATGTCCAGTAAATTGTCGGTGCATGCTTGGAGTTAATGGTTTGAATGAAAAACATTCCACATTGTTTCGTTGGGACCAAACTCGTTTTTGACATGCCAATAAGTGCCAAAATGAGTTTGACTCCTAACAAACCAATCAAAAATGTTCTTTGTTAAAACCTCCACATTACCGAACATGGAAAGACAAAACAACCAACTCCCAACCAAAACACTGGTTGAGTTAGAGAATAACTTTATTATGCTGTGTGTCTGCCACACCCTCAATTGTTTGTGTGTAGCGGAGGGCACAAACCCAAAATAGGTGCACCTACCAACCTTGCATGTGGGTTATTGACGTGCTTGAACTCCTGCTTTCATTGGCTGATGCGGTATTGTGTCCAGTGGACGCCAGTGCTAATCACTTTTCCATATCTTGTCATCAGGTCATTTGATACGACCGTCAATGAATGCAAGATACTCGTCATCATCTTGCAGTGGACTTACCACTGTGTCATCTAGAAACAAAAAAGAAATCGAACGGTCGGATCTAGATAGCCCACCTTCAGTGACGTCACCAAATCAATCTCCTGCCCGAAACCCAAAGATCCTCATCGTGGTAAGCTCCATATTATCTTTGTTCAAATCCATGATCTCCTATTCTTGCTTTTTGAAGCTGTTATTCTGGTCCCCAAATCTTGAGATTTCAAACAAGGTGCTTCTTCACTCGATAGCCCTGGAGTGCATCACCTCTGTCCAGTATCTAGGATGGAGGGTAGATGTTACCATTACTTTAGGGCCCCTCGACTGCCAGATTAGGGACTCCATTTCCTACTTATCTGTTACAGTGGCAATTTAAATATCCTGGATTTTTCTCAGTCAAGTGATTTCTGAATATTCTTGATATATGTATGTCAAGAATATGAGATCATGAGTAATTGTAAATTGTTCATATGGATTATCAATGTTCTTGATATTGTTCATCGAATTGCAGGAGGACAACAAGGTGAACCAGATGGTTGCAGAGCGACTACTGAACAATCTGGGCTGCTCAGTGGACGTAGCTTGTAATGGTGTGGAGGCTATTGAATTATTGGAGAGGAGTACAAGCTCCTATGACATCATTTTCATGGACTGTCATATGCCTGTATGGACCTCATCCCCTCATTTGGTGTTCTAATTAGCTACACAAAACGTGGCATTATTATATCAAATTGTAACATCATAATCTCAAGTACTCCAATGTGCTACGCTACATGTCATACCTTAACAACTTATTCATTTCAAAAAGTCTCTTATATTAACAAATAATGGCATGTTGATAAGTAGCAAACTTCACATATCTAGGCCTCTAAGCAATTTATTGTAACCTTTTCCTGATAGTGTTGCTAATGAATTGATTGACAAGGTATGCAAGTGTTATTCAGTTACATTTCGTAATCGGACCCTATATTTGATTGGTGTGTGGTTAGGTGACAATCAAAGGAACAAACACCACAATGATACATGTTTAAGAGAGATTGGATTACGTCTTCAAATTGATATGAGCTATTCCACACTCGAATGATGAACACAGTTGGGAGGATCTATGACATATTCAGTTAAAGAATCAGCAAATATGCGTTTTCAACAACCATAAATAAATCATGGGAGATCTGCTTTCGAATCCAATTTTTGCTGATGCTTCATTGTAGACTCACTGTGTAGAAGCTAATCGGCAGAATTTGGAGAACATGAGAAACACACACAATAAACACCTACATACCTTATGTTGATGCATAATTCATAAAATGCTGCTGCAGCTCATGGATGGATTTGAGACAGCGAGACTGGTGCGACAAAAAGATTGCGCCTCGCATACGGTCCCAATTGTAGCTCTGACAGCAGCCACGTCGGAAGGGGAAGTCGAGAAGTGTATAACTGCAGGGATGGACGACTACATTAGCAAGCCGGTCACAAAGGGGATCCTCCAGAGTTCTTTAGAGAAGTGGATGGGGAAGCAGTCAAGGTGGGCTTACACAAACTGTACATTTTAGCAATTTAAGTGCCACGTGTCGAATGCAATTATATTTGTTGACGACCAAGATTGCAGCAATACCTTGCTCTCTCCTAGGCAGAAGAAGAACGATGTCAGAGTATGCAGAGTACAAAAGAACCTAGAGGGTCATCACTACTGTCGCTCCAATCTGTATATTACTAAACTCATTTAAGAATCGGCACAACGACTTGGCTGATGTTTCGCACTTGCAAAACTGTGGCTCCATCGTTGCTTTGTGATCACAGTTTCAGCAAACTTGATTTATCTTGTAATTTATTGCTGACCTGAATTGAGAGCCACACATGCTCCTCGCTGCCGACCATTTACATCTCTTTGGCCTGTTGTTACATTCAAGATGCCAAGTATATATATATATATATATATATATTTGTAGGCCATTTTGTGAACCGTCACATATTATTTGAAATTACTATGCATTGAGAATATAATTTGAGGCCAAACAATCCAGTATTCACACATGGGCCAAGGATTTTGTTGTACCTAATGCCTGTAGATGTTGAAGGTGCAAACATAGCGAACTTCTTATAGCTTGGAATGTCAATACGCCCTAACCTCTATAATGTGACCCTCTGTAATGTCACTCCCTCACTTATATCCTCAAACCCTAGGGAATGGATGTGCTCAATTAGGATTTTCCTCCTTGTTGTCACAATTCCCTCTCATATATCATGTGTTTTTACATTAGAATTAACCCAACAAAGAATTCAAATCACATGCTAGCATGCATCACATTGTCATCATTGGCATTATCTTCTTTATTGTAATGTTGACTTTGTGTCATTCCATAATGTCACATGCTACACTAATCCTCTATTATCATGCATCCATGTTGGTGCTGCAGAGTTCCTTAATATGATGTGCACTTTAGTTGTCACATGCATGATATTAGGGAGGTTAGAGGGTACTTGGAGATAGATTTGACACGACACAATGAGCTTTAGAGACCCCACAATAGTCTACACTGTTTATGTATTTTGTCTCACATGCATAATAGTGTCATTTATCTTGTTTTGAGGTGTATGGTAGGTTACACTAATGACCAACAACTTCACCGTTAGTGTTATCTCATGACACTTGGTGTTCAAGTGTGCTTGCTAATATCTTGGCATGAGTATTCTCTGCACTTATCTAGAGTTGCTTTGAAAGAAAAATCTCATGTCATGAATCCATGCACAATACATGACGATTTTCTATAGAATTCAGGTGTGCATGTATGGTAGGAATGAGGATGAAAGGTCATCATGGTATGGAAGATATGAAAGTTCAATAATAAGTCATTTTACTAAGGGCAAGTCTTATTTAATGTGAATGGTTAAAATAGATATGAATATTTAGGTTTGAAATTATACAGTTATGTGGATAATATGGAAGAGCAAACTATGAAATCCCTTAAGCAATCAAATAGAGTATACACATACGAAGCTCCCCATGAAAAGTAAATAAAATAAAATTTGATATAAAGTAATTGATGAAAGGAGGGCACTTCTGCATGGAAATTGTGGATGGAAAAAAATAACAATCATTTGAAGAAATATGAATAAAAAATCAAAATAAATGAAGGCTTGACACGTAAAATCAAATAAATTTTTTTTTTGATAAATCTAGAGCTCCCTTCCCTGGCGAGATGTTCCATGTTCAATAGTGTTATGAACCAAAGGTTCCAATAGTGTTACACAATGGCCTACAAGTTGATTGAAGTGTGCATAAATGACACTTGGCATTAGTATGCTCAAGAATATCATCCTCTTGCATACTAAATGGTGAACACATGAAACTTGTCATTGGTATGCTCAACAATGTCTTCCCCTTGTATACAAAAGCACAAAACTATCATCTCAAGTATCCTAATGTGCTATGTTGAATGTGATAATGTTGACGAATAGTATCACTAGCAATTAGTGGATGTGACACTTTGAGACCTCTACAACATCTACAACTCTAGACATCTACAGCAATTATCCCAATTAGTATATATCACTATTCAGTGCTACGCAATGCTATAACTATTTATTGAGAATGGAATATTTTACCAAGAAAAATCATTTATGTTGTATAATGTTCGAACAACCTATTGAACTTTTGTTAGTGAAAATTGGACTCTTGAGTAAGATGTCATTGCACTACATAACTCCAAATATTAACACGCACTAATTGGAATTATTAATGTAGTTTAGGCCCTTCTCAAATTGTGTACACAACACTATATACCATAAATAGTGGAGTGAGATTAAGTTGGGATGAATTGGCTAGAAACCTATAAGGGGTTGGTATTTACAATGACACCTTGACATGGCTACCACAAACCATAAACCGTAATCATGTGCACGATAAGTGATCCAGATTCTCAATGTTTACAATAAAACAAAACAAATCCTTCAACTAAGCTTGAGTAGAACTACATTGTTTTGTCTAATTAGTGTGTGTTGGAAATTAGTGTGGCCCACATTAAATGTTGAGTACTTGCCTTGGTTAACATCATTTTCGATGAAATTTGTATTGTCAGCCTGAACACTTCATCCATGTACATTAGGGTTCTTTGTGGTGCGCCATTGGACAGAAATTAGGTTTGAGCACAAACATGATTTGAGCACATAACACTATATTCGTTAAAATGAGACTTTTTGGGCATTTTGAGACATTCACAGAAATAAGAACAAGGATAAATGGAACACATATTGGAGAAAGTTGTAAGATGCGAACACTTTGAAGCGGGTGTTTAGAACAAGAACCCCATTAATAACTCATATTTGGGATTGTTTAGGGTGGGCAATCCAAACCTTAGGCCAAGTTGAAGGGGAAATCTTAAAACATTCATATTATCGCACAAAAACTTGTATGAATATGGTTTAGGTAGGGCAATCCAAACCATAGATCATATTGAAGGGGAAATATGTGAACCAATATAATATAACATACAAAATATTCCAAACTCATATTTGTGATGGTTTAGGTAGGGCAATCCAAACCTTAGACCATATTGAAGGGGAAATCATGTGACACTTATATTATTGCAAAAAAAACATACAAATTATGGCATGTAAAATGCATAGCATGCTAACACCACACATCCATTGGATAGTGCGACCCAAAATGATGTTGCCTACGCCCCCAAAACCCTACGCCTACTATGGCCTATATATCTAGCCTCGGATACTGCCTCTTTTTCTTTTTCTTTTCCTGCGGCTTCTTTTGCTCGCATTGCTTCAACATTCCTGAAAATCTCCGCCCCGCGACTATAGCCATTCTTGGGGTGACCGCCATCAATAACACATTTTGGATTCCGTCAGCCGCCCGAATTATACGACGAAGAATTCGAATATGATGAAGTGGACTGTCTTGCATTTCTGGTCATGGAGTAGAAACGCTCCAACTCGACGGACATACTAGCCCGCATAGGTTTATGGGTGGGAGCAACCTGCAACGCGTGAATGCAAGAACACACGTGTTAGTTTAGGGAGGAAGACCCAAACGTGTCACACGTTCATTTTTTAAGTGCGGGATGATTGTAATGCGCGGTTAACCATGTTTGGGGGGGGGGGGGGGGGGATTTCACCTTGTCACCGGGGGCGTTCCCGTCGGAGTTGGCGAGGAGGGGCAATGCGTCCCGCAAAGGAATAGGAAGGGTTCCACTCTTCGTAGGCCGAGCGTCCATCCACAGCCGCCGGGCCGAGAGGAGGACGTCCGGACGCATTTGCAATTTATGCCCTTGAGCGGCGACGGGGACGCAGATCGCCGGAAGATTTGCTTGGGTGGGGGGCTATCGACGACGCCGGCGTCAATAGGCTCCTTGGAGTAGTCGATGGTGGACGCGGCATCGTAGACGGTCTCGTAGAAGAAGCTCCCCAAGTTTGATTCGCTGACGATCTCAATCGAGGGCTCCAAACGCTGATGGCAAAATTAAAACAAACAAAACCCAAGGGAAGGGGGGGAGGGGGGAGCATGAGAAAATCGATATACAATTGAGGCATAATATATCACACACAATGGCACACCATGTAGTATTTCAAATGAGTTTATTATATTTCGCGTGAGCGTACAACTCTCTGTACATATAGTCCTTCGGATCCATGTATCTTTCGCCTATCGGATTACAACTAAGGAACCGGGGCACGGGTAGTCCGCTCCCCACGAGCGTTTGAATGTACTTAAGTAGGTCTAACAAAAAGCGGTCTCGGACCTTCTCGACCGTCCACATAGGGCAAACTATGAAGTTCGAGGTCGGGTTCAAAATGTTTTTGGAAGCGTTGTCGTCCATCATCAACGTGTTGTCATGGGTGGGGCGAACGTCGTAGGGACAGCCGACCATGGTCGGACGCTGGTCCCATACGACTGGCTTCAAGACCTTAAGAAATTGGTTTACGGCGGGGTTGTTGGGCTTCTTCACAACCCTGCCCTCGGGGGTGTATAATGTTTTACAAGAATCCTGTCCTAGGACCAAGCACGGGGGTTGGAGTCCCTTGAAGATGAACTCCACGACGGCCTGGGTGGTCTCGGACTTCATGGAGCTCCACACGATCACCCACCATTTGGATAAGGCGACCTGCAGGTTGCGCCGAAGCCATGGGCGGAGGTACACTAGCTTGCTTTTGATGTACGCGGGGGGACCATCGTAGTTGGCGTCCTCGGGCTTGCAGAAAGGGACCGTTGGGACCCTCGGACAATGCACGCACTGGACAAGGATCCCGTTGAGGTCTAGCACCAGGAACCGGGTCTTGGGAAGCGAAGGTGGCGAGGGCAAAATCGGGGGGACCACCGCGTTGACCTCCACACTCCTCGGAGAGGACCGGTGGGGAGCCACGACGCTATGCTCCGATCCCTGTGGCGACGAGCGAGAGAAGGCGGCGAGGACTATGTTATGCTATGTCCATCTCAAGCATAACGTAAATTTTGTACAAACACAAGAACAATTGGACCATTGGTGGCAACAAAAACATACAAGGCGAACAACATACATTGGGACACGGATGCAAACATATGGGCGCCAAAAATAATAATTTTATTTTTACAAATCTCTATGTACAATTTGATGGGGGGGGGGCGCGGTGAACGAGGGCATTCACACTACCCTAATTCTACATCTACAAAATTGGTTGCGCGCCGCCAAGGTCAAGCGTAGTCGAATGCAGGTGAGACGAAGGGGATCGCGGGGGGCACGTTGGGGGAGGGGGAGCAAGTGTAGAGCATGGGGGGGCAAGGGGTGTGCATTTCCTCCTAGCAAGGGGGACACGACCACGCCAACATGACATTGACCCAGGAAGTTTGGGTCGGTCGACCCAAACTGGGAGGGCTCAGTGTATTACCTCGCCCTGGTCATGTCTCGACGATGTGGAAGCCTCCACCGTCCCCGCTGCCCCGCCTCTCTCGCCACCGCTTTCTCCGACGACGTCAGGAACCTTCTCCTGCAAACGATCGGCATCAAGCCCTTGTCCTAAACCAATCGCCGCATGTACATCATGCATGCGTTCATCGATTTGGTTAGGAGTAGAGGTATCACCAGGCCCTTGCAGGCCTTCAACATCTAGCATGGCCGTGTCTAGTTGACACCCATGTTGGTCAAGGGAGGACTGCGCTGCAACGGGGTTTGGGTCGCCCAACCCAAACTGTCCTGCATCTGGAGAGGGCCCTTCAGACACTACAGTGGATGGTGGGTTTGGGTCGGTCGACCCAAACATCCTGGGGTCATCCGATTGGTGAGGGGGCGCCATGACTATGGGGGGCCGAAGTGGTGGAGGGCCCAAAGGGGAGGAGGCTCCAGAGACGCGCCAGATGTTGGGGTCATCCACTTGCTAGACTGGCGTGTAGGGAACTTGGTGGGGTCGCATCAAGTGCTGGAAGCTGAAAGACAATTGCGGCAAAGGTTGTTGAGGGATGCTCTGCGCAAGGAAGCCGGGGGGCAAATGTGGGAAGGCGCTGGAGGGAGCCACCACCAAACCTTGCGCCCACATTCCTTGTATCACTTGTGATATCAAGTCGGCGTGGGACGGAGGTTGGGCCATCGCCCTTTGACGCTCCTGCTCCAACAAGAGAGCCCTCAGCTCTGCGACCTCGTTCCGCATTGAGGGTTCTTCCGCGGCAGCCTTCTGCAGGCGGACTCGCTGCTCCTCGTCCCTCCTCATCTTCTCGTTTACCTCCTCCACAGTCAGGACCTCGGGCTTCACCCTCACCATGCCAGCGAACGCTGTCGGGGAGGGGGGATCCGATCTAAGCCGTTTGGCGAGCTCAATATCATCGTCGTCCTCGCTGCTTATGGCAATGGTCTCCTCCACGGAGTAGTCGCCATACAGCTTCTTCCCCTTCAACTTCCTCCCTTCCCTGAACGTGGCGGTCGCGTCCCTGGAGTACATGTCCCGTGCATCGTCCACCGTCAGGACGGGCACGAGCTTACTCTACGGGGTTGCCGCCCGCATCGCCTTCTTCCGTTGAGGGGCTTCGGATTCTTGCGTGAAGCCCGTTGCCCCTTCCTCGACATCGCTTTCCTTCTCCGCCTCCTCGTGCTCCTCTTCTTCTTCCTCCTCCTCAACCTCGCCACCTTCTGTGCGGGACGGATTGCCCGGATGCAACCCGACCAGAGGTTCGGGTACTTGGGTCGTGGCCCTCATGGCCATTTCCTCCGGGTTGATGCGCCTCACCCTATCAAGAGGGTTTTCGCCCCCCTGAACAACCTCGTCGACGTAGCTACCCGGGATCCAATCGAGGATGTCCATCTTCTTCGCCAGCGATTTCTGCACCCTGTAAAATGGCAGATCGCCATCCTCTATGTAGGAGTATATATTCACCCCCGACATCTACACAATCCAAGTTATAGGGAAATTAGAATTTGTCGAGGCAGTCACATAAACAAGACTAAGTACAATGTGTAGTTTGGGCCGGTCGACCCAAACCTGCAAAGAGCCTAGTTTGGGTCGATCGACCCAAACTGCTTACGAGCTATAGAAAGTCACTTACCATAGCAGCATAGACAGGTTTTGAGCCTCCGAAGACGTTGAAGATACAGTCCCCTCTCCTTGTCAGCGTCCTCATCATTCTCATGTAAAATTCCATCCGTAGCTCATCTGCAGGATAGTTCGCGTATTTAGCCTCGTCGTAGAGGCACTTGTTGGCACCCAACCCTTCTGGAACTTGGAAGAGTTTATTCATCCGGGATATAGGGTGGTTCGGCACCTTCAGCAACTCCGCTTTGTACACGAAGTACAAACACAAGACGTTGACGAACTTGGTCTTCTTGTCCTTCAACGTCGTGTAAGCCCCCTCCGCCGGTGCGGCGATGTAGTGAGATTTGGACACTGCATACTCCGGCTGTAATTTCCGGACAAGCTCGTACACCTGCTCCGCCCTCCTATCCTCGACTATCCAAAGCCAGATATCTACCTCCCTGAACTTAGGGCTTGCATAATCGACGAACTTAGATAAGAAGGGGTCGTAGAAGAAGGTGCTCATCGTGCCCTCAAATGAGCTTCCAGGAATATTTCTAAAATCAATCATCCCCAAAGGAAAGCGGTCCCTTGCTTTCGTCCTTATCGCCATTCTGGCGTCTTGACCTGGCCAGCCCTAAATTTTCAAAGGGTCGAAGGTGACAAGGTTGAAGTAAGCGTCCCTTTCAAATTGGACAATCTTCTTCTCCTTAATGAAGTTCGAGAACGCACGCTCTGTGTGATCCGGAAGCGCCCGGTTCTTCCCACCCTTCACCATCTTCGCCCGCAAGAAGTCGTCTCCCGCTTCCCTTATTAGAGCCGCCATGGAGGTACTGGTGAACTTATATTCATCTTTGAATGCTCTCCAGTTAGCCTCATGAACCTCGCCGTCCACGACAATATTCCTCTCTGGCACCAATTTATGCAGCTCCTGCACGATAGTCGTCTTCTTTTTCCTGTTCTCCGTCCATTCCTTCATGGTGTAGCATGAAGGAACGAAGGATTTGGGCTTTACGAAGACAATCTTCGGGTGCACCCACCACCTCTTCGCCGTGGGTGCCACGTGCAGGATGTGCGATGCCGCCTTCTCCACCTCCATCTCTGACAGCCCTTGAAGAGTTCTAAAGAACTCTCTCACGAGAGGCTTCATCTGCTTGAAGCGCGAGGTTTGGCTGAAGAAAGCGCCAGTGTCGGGGTCGATCAAATCCCCCGTCTCGTACTTTTCAAACACGGTTTTCCACTTCCTCCAAACTGAGTCAGATGCTGTAATAAAGTAAATCTCCCCCTTGAGGTCGCTGTATTTCTTCTGCTTGTGGCTCGAATTATCAATGGAGGAAAATTTGTTGATCATTTGGTATTTGAAATCCTGCACGTGAACAAAACAGAACATTTGAATGCGTGTTAGATATGTACATGTGATTTCCAAACCATATCATGACCAACATCTGCAACAAGAGTTTGGGTCGATCGACCCAAACTAAAAAAACACAAGACTGCAACAGTAGTTTGGGTCGATCGACCCAAACTAAATAAACAAGGCTGTACCAGGAGTTTGGGTCGGTCGACCCAAACAATACTCACCTCCCACTTGGGATTCTTGTCCTTCACATTCTCCCTCTCCTTGGGAGGCCTATCATAGAACTCCTACACCTCCCGCGAGGCCATGATATTCCTTATCCAGGAAGCTTGGTAGGCCCTCTTCTTATTTCCCATATTGAAGTACCGGGAGATGTCGCTGAGCTTGGTCTCGTCGTCAGACCACACCACCAGTGCCTTCCAAACCTTCAACTTTTCCTTCTGATTGTTGGGATCATCCCACTCATTCATGAGTTGGATTTTCTTGGATGCCTCCACGCTGTGTTGGCCGTCTATCAGCCAAAAATTGCCCTTCTGAAATGTTGGCCACATTTCAGGTGTAGGCATTTTCTTGAGACCCTGTGGCATCACTACAATCGTTTGCCTGTTGTCTTTAAACTGCTCGCAAACGATCTACGCGATTATCCAGTCAACGTAGGCGTCCTCCTTTGCCCGGACACACTTCTCCGGTGGCGCTAAATGGCACTGGCTGATGTTCACGTCGAACTTGAAATCCCTGCCCATGAAAAAACAGTGGGAGCATTTCGTCGTGAAATTGTTCACGATTTTCTGCAGCTCCCCTGCATCCACCTCTTCGTCGGGCTTCGGCATGCGCAACTCCGGTGAGACTGGCTCGTCAGTCATCACAGATGACTCTCTCGCCCTCTTGGATGGAGTTGTTCGACGGCTCCCAGAAGGTGTAGGAGCCTCACTATTCGTAGGTGTTTGGGAGGGAGTGGTCCTCCGCGAGTCAGCCGGTACTGGTCACGGCATCCTCACCGATTGAGGTCTTGACGACCCTGCTCCTTCCTCTATGGTAGCTTTCCGCCTCACAGGTTGCTGTGATTTGGTTTTGCTTTGCAGGTCCTTGTTCAGCATGGTTATTGCATGTTTTAGTTTTGTGAACCGGCTTGAGACCTTGGTATTCGATGTACTGTTATCGATGAATATGGACTCCGGTTTGATGACGTCTGGTTCTACACATGTTTCTTTTGCATAGATAGCGTCAAAGGGTTCGGAGAACTGGTGCATAAACATATGCGCGTTCTGGACAGCGTTGTTCTCGAGGATGACATCCACGTAGTCTCCAAGAGACTGAACCGATGCCACCTCCCACCTCGTAAGAGTAGCCCATGTGTGCTTCTCCACGGTCCCAACCTTCACAACAAAAATCATTTTGTATTGCGAACCCTTAACCACTTGTTTAGACCACGCGAGGACAAGCCCGTCCTTAGGAACATAGAAGTCATCTTCCGGTGTTTCGTGCTCTTGCCATATCATGTCTGGCGCAAGCATGAACCACCTTTCGCCTAGTCGTTTCTTTGGGGCCATCTGCAAGGAAAGAAACCCCAATGTTAGTTTCGGTCGTTCGACCCAAACTTCTTCAAAATGAATAGAAGTCACGTGATGTAATTGAAATGTACTAAATTGCCGCATGTATTTTGGTGGTTTGTGTATTGTTATATGTGAACATCATTTAATGGTGATATTGTATTTTTATTTTTGGGTGGACTTGCATTTTATATTGTATCTAATATCATGGATTGTTTGATGGGTTTATAATTAGAAGACTGTATTTGGGTCGAGCGACCCAAACATCAGCCCTTGTTTGCGTCCAGCGACCCAAGAATGAGAGGACCCTAGTTTGTATTGTTATATGTGAACATCATTTGTATGGTGACATCGGATTTTTTAGTTTTGGGTGGATTTGTATTTGATATTGTATCTAACATCATGGATTTCTTTATGAGTTTAGGGTTTAGAAGACTGTGTTTGGGTCGAGCGACCCAAACATCTGCCTTTGATTGGGTTTAAGGTTCCAAACATCTGCCTTTGTTTGGGTTTAAGGTTCCAAACATCTGCCTTTGTTTGGGTCGAGCGACCCAAAGTGTTTTTTATTAATATATTTTAAAAGTTTGCACGTAGCATAAACAATGCTTATGCATTGTGTATGCTACAACACTAAGAGACCAGAAACATAACACAATACCTTTGAAATTTGCACTGCAAACACTTTGGAGTAGATGATGTCTCTTTCCAATAACCTTCAATAACAACTCTGGAATCTCTGAAACAACTATTCAATCTTAAACAACTCTGGAATCCCTCAAACAACTCTAAAATCTCACAAACAACTCTGAAATCTCTCAAACAAATACTGGATCTCTCAAAAGACTTCTGAATCTCTCAAACGACTTCTAAATGTCTCAAGCAACTCCTGAATCTATCACAAAATTACAGAATCGCTCAAACGACTTTGAAATCTCTCAAACTACACAAGAACTCTTGATACTCACAAGCACAATCTCAACCTCCTACACGATGTTCTCCTAACTTCTTGCCGCACTCTTCAACACTCTTGAACACTCTTGAACACTCTTGAACAACACTCTTGAAAACTCCTCTACTAAGTTCCTTTACCCTCACGCACTAAACCTTTCCTCCGCAAGTTTCTGTGCTTTTCAAGACTCTTCCTAAAACCTAAGATTGGATAAGAGTTATGCAAGAGCAAGAGCAAGAGCAAGAGCAAAAAGAGAAATAATGAAGAAGAAGCAGAATAGTGGGAATACCGCGCCTGAATCGCCGCGGCGCTTCAGGAGAGGCGGCGCTTCCAAGCGAGGCACGGAGGGAATGCTTGGCGCGGAGAGAGAGAGAAAGAATTCGAAAAGGTGACGTTTGGGGTTTTGTTCGCCTCGGGAATTGGCCCCACCCCCGCCAATAGGCGGCCCACAGGATTAGGGTACCCACGTAATTAGGATTTCGGGGAACCCTAAATCCTAAAGCCTAACTCTAAACCCTTAGCGGGTATTACTTATTTCAATGAACTAAGGTGCTACATGAAATATACTAAGGTGCGGTGCCAATGCATTCTTGCAACAAAACTTTATGCCAAAGCTTATACTTAATTCCTACTTACATGACACCATACACTAAACTTTCCAAACCAGTTGAAGTCGTTAATTTCTCTTTTGTTTGAGCATGTTAGAAAAATAATACAATTTCGTGACATATAACGATGTAATCATTGACATTTAGACTTTCCCAATGATGCCAACAACTATGCCTTTCACCACGTTTGAAGGCCAAGGATTAACCAACTATTTTTTAAAGCGTTGATTATAAGTTATGAAAGGTTGCTAAAATTCAAATGAGTTTAAGGGTGAAAGTCCTCACCATCTTCTGATTCAACCTCTACTCTTCCTGCAAGATATAGCCTAAAGATATGTACTTAGGCCAACTAATTTCCCAATTTGAAGAAGGATGAATGGCTAAAATCCTCTCTTTTAAAAAATTTGTAGGTAAAATTTCCTACATGTTTTTTATCACATACTAGGTTGATATCCTAAGTTCTTAAATTGTGCATAGGCTCTTTGTCCTACACTCTCAAAATTTTATAGGCTAAGTCACTTATTTTTTAGGCTGCATTTGTATTAATCACTATATTCGTTAATTTGGGATGGTTTAGGTAGGACGACCCAAACATTAGACTATGTTGTTGTGGTCCTGCTTTAAAAATGGTTCTAAGCCCTTGAAATAATTGGATGACTTTATGGTTATATTCTCAAACCTAAGTTTGATCCAAGACTTCATGTATAACTCTACTATGATGTATAAAATGCCCCCCATCCCCACCTCGCACCCCACCAAAGCTTTTGTACAAGTTTCTCAAGTTTTCAATCCCTTGTACTTGTGATCATTTCCTAATCCACTAGACTATTTTCTCTAATTAGTGTGGCATAACATTCGGAGTTACACATTTCTGTAACATTTAATAGAAAGTATTTTTTCATCCAAATAACATAAGTAGGTAGTATGCACACGAAAAATTATGATATGACTTAGTTCGTAAAAAACGATAATGTCGGTAAAAAGTTATAGCAAGACATAATTCTGAAGTGCACAAGTGCACCTCTCGTTCATCCAACATAAAGCCCTTATTAAATAGTATGTAACTTGAAGGCTATTCAACATAAAGCCCTTAAATAGTATGTAACTTGAAGTATCCAACATAAAGCCCTTAAATAATATGTACCTTGAACTCTGGAGTACACTAAGGTGCTACATAAAATGTGTTATTCTACTAAACTAACCATTTATATAGCCAATGCATTCTTACAACAAAACTTTATGCTAAACGAATACTTAACCCTTACTTACATGACACCATACCCTAAATTTTCCAAACACATTGAGGGCATTGGTTTCTCTTTTGTTCGAGCATGTTAGGAAAACCATACAATTGCGTGATATTTAACGATGTAATCATTGACATCTAGACTTTACCAATGATGCCAACAACTCACACGATATTGAATGAATAAAAAAGATTACCCACACCCCCCAACATGTGGAACAATTTAGAATACTTGAGTGTGGAGCCTATTAAATGAATACATTTCCCAACTACATTTTGTAAGGGTTTTGAAATGCATGAGCCTTATTTGAAAATGCTGACATGCTCAAGTTTTAAGTACATCCCTGATATTGTCACTTTGATGAATCGCAAAGTGGCCAATAAACCATGGTTCATGATATATTTAATATATATTAGATTGTGATATAAGAGTAAATCGGAGAAGCAGAACATCAAATGGAGCCATTCAAGCAATCATGTTGTTATACATGTTCCCTCCATGTATATTAGATGATGGCGCAAGATAAAATAGATGTTGTTTGTATATGGGGGCATCAGTGAACCACAACTACATTTGGTGTTTAGGGTTTAGGGTTTAGGGTTTAGGAGATAGGAGATAGGGTTATAACATATTAACATTGTCAATGTATAACATTGTCTTACTGGTGAGAAGAGTCTTAAAGGAAGGTTATAGGAAAGACGATCTTGATTATGTTAATTTGTTATTTGAGACGTTTAAACGCGATATATTGATTGCTCTTGTGTTTATTCAAATAACATGAAATGTTGTGGATGTTATTAGGGGTTAGGGGTCGAACTTTGGATGTTTTGCTCACTTTAGGGAATCGCATAGTCGCTAATAAACCATGGTTTATGATGTATTTAATATATGGAATGTGATGTAAAAGTAGATCGGAGAAGCACAACATCAAATGAAGCCATTCAAGCAATCATGCTGTTATTCATTGTTCTCTGCACGTGTATTAGATAATGGAGGAAGATATAACAGATATTGTTTGCATAATATGAAGAAGAGTCTAATCGGAAGGCCATAGTAAATACAATGTTGATCATGTGAATATGTTATATGGGACGTTTAAACATGATATCCTAATTGGTTTTGTATTTAGTCAATACGTATTTCATGTTGTGGATGATATAAGGGTTGAGGGTCCAATTTTTGATGTTTTGCTCACACACATTTGTAAACTTGAAGTGAACTTGAGGATGGATTCAAGTAACATTAAAAGATTGAACTAAAAAGGGACATTGGTAGTTAGTATCCCCTTAAGAATGTCCACATACATTTGTCATTGCCACACTTGCATGCGAGATAATAGAACAATGTTGTAGGGTGTAGGGTTTAGTGGAGACAAATAAATAATTTTATTCACCATGACAATGGCCTCAAGCCTTGGAAACTCTCTCATAATTGAAGCCTCCAAATGGCCCAAACCCCACCTAAATAGGTTTACACTTGAAAGGCTTGGAAACTCTCTCATAATTGCAACCTCCAAATGTCCCAAATCCCACCTAAATAGGTTTACACTTGAAAGGCTTGGAAACTCTCTCATAATTGCAACCTCCAAATGTCCCAAATCCCACCTAAATAGGTTTACACTTAAAAGCATTGAATGGAATTGTGTTTGGCTCTACATATTGGTTAAAATATACCGTCATGATACTTGAAAAAATTAATGTGGCCGCCAAACCCTATCCCAATGGCGTATGGGGAGACAAATAAATAATTCTATTCATCATGACAATGGCCTCAAGGCTTGGAAACTCTCTCATAATTGCAGCCTCCAAATGGCCCAAACCCCACCTAAATAGGTTTACACTTGAAAGCATTGAATGGAGTTGTGTTTGGATCTATATATTGGTTAAAATATACCGTCATGATACTTGAAAAAATAAATGTGGCCGCCACCCTTCCTCCCAATGGTGTATGTCATATCCACACAAAACCAAAAAAATAGATTAAATATCATAAACTAAGTCATATGACGGCTGGGGTATCAGAGGGGCATTGATAGATGCGCATTTTCTACAATAAACAAAAAACCGGGAATTATGTAAGGAGGTTCAAAATAACCTCTACAAGAGAAGAAGGCGGGAAAGGCATCCAATGCCTAAGTCTGGGAAGCGGAGGTGGATAGTATAAAGGGGCGCACCCCCCAAAAGTCGGTCCTTTTTTTCTCCTCTCCCGCTGCTGAATTCGTAGAGAGAACTCTTAGTCGGAGCTGTACTGAAAGGTTTGTGCATGCTGCCGTTCATGACCACTTTTTCCAGAGCATGAAATTTCATGAGCACCTATCCACAGGGTGCAAGCCCACCGTGAACTTTGCAATGAGCTCAAATTCAACATACCACGCAATATCCTCCGTATTATACGCCGGATTTTGTGGTGTATTTGGGCGCTCTTCATCTTTCCACGAGTGCTGGCGGGTTTTGAGTCTGACCCTTATGAGGTTTGGGTCGGTCGACCCAAACCCCTCCACTACTGTTCAGGGTTTTTGTCTGACCCTGATGAAGTTTGGGTCGACCGACCCAAACCTGTCCACTACTGTTTAGGGTGCCTGTACGACCCTTATCAGGTTTGGGTCGGTCGACCCAAACCCCTACCCCAGTGTGTTAGGGTGCCTGTACGACCCTTAGCAGGTTTGGGTCAACCGACCCAAACCCCTACCCCAGTGTGTTAGGGTGCCTCTCTGACCCTTAAGGGGTTTGGGTCGACCGACCCAAACCCCTACCCCAGTGTTTCAGGGTGCCTCTCTGACCCTTAAGGGGTTTGGGTCGACTGACCCAAACCCCTACCCCAGTGTGTTAGGGTGCCTGTACGACCCTTAGCAGGTTTGGGTCAACCGACCCAAACCCCTACCCCAGTGTGTTAGGGTGCCTCTCTGACCCTTAAGGGGTTTGGGTCGACCGACCCAAACCCTTACTCCAGTGTGTTGGGGTGCGTCTCTGACCCTTAAGGGGTTTGGGTCGACCGACCCAAACCCCTACCCCAGTGTTTCAGGGTGCCTCTCTGACCCTTAAGGGGTTTGGGTCGACTGACCCAAACCCCTACCCCAGTGTGTTGGGGTGCGTCTCTGACCCTTAAGGGGTTTGGGTCGACCGACCCAAACCCCTACCCCAGTGTGTTGGGGTGCGTCTCTGACCCTTAAGGGGTTTGGGTCGACCGACCCAAACCCCTACCCCAGTGTGTTGGGGTGCGTCTCTGACCCTTAAGGGGTTTGGGTCGACCGACCCAAACCCCTACCCATGTGTTTCAGGGTGCCTCTCTGACCCTTAAGGGGTTTGGGTCGACCGACCCAAACCCCTACCCCAGTGTTTTAGGGCGCCTCTCTGACCCTTAAGGGGTTTGGGTGGACCGACCCAAACCCCTAGCCCAGTGGGGGTATATTTACCCTGTGAAGGTTTGGGTCGGTCGACCCAAACCCCTACCTCAGTTTGGGCGGATGTAGGTTGAGCATGGGAAGGTTTGGGTCGGTCGACCCAAACTTTTCTCCACAGCGTGATCGAATTATGTATGGCCCTGAACCCATCATTGTGCAAGGTTTGAGTCGGTCGACCGAATCCCGACCCCATCCCATGGGCAAGCTGTGGATGAATCCATGGTGCCACAGGGTTTAGGTCGGCCGACCCAAACTCCCTCCCAAAATATTTTGTGGAATTTTTTTTGGACTTGGACACAGTATTGGGAGTTCACATTGTAGTTGTGTTGCTTATGTCTTTATCCTCGGTGTCCCCATTGATCATGATGTCTTGCATTCTCCGATATTTGATTCTTTTGGAACCTTGCATTGTATCCATGTGTGTTGAGGTTTCATATGCATGTGTGTAGGCGCAATGGAGGGAGTTGGTGGAAGAGGGGACTCCTTCTCTGAAGACATGGGCAACACCCATTCTTTGTCTGGGGATGAGCTAGACATTGTCAGGGAGGATAGTTTTGATGACAGTGCAGATGAAGGTCCTTTGGGGAGTCCTTCGCCATCTGCCCCTTTTTGCCCCATTGTGGAATGTGTGGGGCTTTCACGAGCTTCATGGGTGAATTTGGATGTGGTACTTGTTAATGACAGTGGAGTTGCTGTGGCGGAGGGTATTTGTCGTAACACACATCCACAAGATTGCATTGATGAAAACCCCCTTGGAACCGAGGACGTTGGAGTTGTTATATTGGAATCACTCGTACATTCCGAAGTGAATCCAACTCATAGGTTCTCGTTGCGAAGGTGGCCGTTGAGGAATGTGACAATTGAGGGGGTTAGCTTGCATGACCATGAGCGACGACACATCCAAATCCAACAGGAGCTCCAAGCAAACATTTGGCCACGCAAAGGCCTACGGAAGTACGATACATTGGCACGTCCTACTCCGTCTGCAAATGAGTGTAAACGTCAAAGGTTGCTCTGTGAGGAGTCTATTAGAGAAGTTGCCACAAAATATTGTTGTGTACATCGTTGTTGCCAATTGTTCCCAAGGGATAAATTGAGGGCCATCCGCGAGGAAATGTGGCTTGGAGATTTCCGTCTAAGATCCACCAAAAAACTTGATGTCCATAGGGCGATACATGTGAACGGAGCGGGTCGGAAGGTCATCACCCTTGAGAGGATAGACGTGTGCTGTACGGCATGGTACACCATTCACGGTGTGTCGAAAGCGGAATTTTATAGACAAGCCGCGTATGCCAAGGAAGGCCGCCGTTCCCGTCACCATGGGAACACGGGCTTAAAGAAACCAAGGGAAGCAACAAGACAAGCAACAGCCACTCTGGCAACCATCATTGTCCCCATTGCCGATGCAATGCCGCACAAAACACGCACACTCGCAACCGGTGAAAAGGTTGTGGAGAAGGTTTTTCCTACAGGCACGAAATGGAAAGACATATTGTTGGACGTAAACGCAGTTGGCGAGAAGGCCAGGTTAGACCCAATTTCGTTGTCGAAACTGAGTGCTATCAAAAAATCGAACTTTAGCGAATACATCACAAAAAGACGAGGCGACAAATTTGCCCGTTGTTCCAAATGCGAGAAGTTGAAACGCCTTCGAGATGCACACACAATGGGGATAGAGTCCTATGCCGCACATCAAATGAACTATTTCAAGCATGTGAATATGCAAGAGGCACACCGTAATGATTATTACACAAATAGAGCTTTGTCCATCTCCAGGCCTTTGGAGGTCCTTACAATCATCCATGATAAAATGGACCATGCCAAAACAACCTCACCATATTTTGCAAATCGAATAAAAGCCACAGACGGTCTTTTTAAGCTTCCTGTTTCGGTTACAGGTGATTTTGATAACAATTGCATTGCATTACCTAAACACAAATTTGTGCTTTTAGGTTTGTACTTGGGGCCATAGATGTACACCATGTGAATTTTTTGGTGTTATAGTTGAATATTAAACCATTGGGTTGGCTTTGCAGGAATGATTGCACATGGACATGACGATGTCAAGTATGCTCATTATGCTCTTGATTTATATCCGGCGGATTCAAACCACACGATAGGGTCATTTGCAAAGCTTTTACGTGATTTGGAGAAACCGCCGTCCTATTCATCAAGATTGTTATTTGAAAACTCGGGATCAACACCTCTATATGAAGCGGTCTTGGATGGAAGAGATGTATGCGTGCACTCGTTGCCGGAGCCACCAAGTGAAGATGTGATTGCCAAAAATTTGCCCCCAACTCTGCGTGTCCAATTGGACAATTGTGCGAAGGACAATAAAAGTAGATATGTTTTTGCATATTGGTCGTTGTTGGTGGCGAAAGGCATTTTCAAGGAGGTTTTTGTGTCTTTTCTATTGGTAGGCCACACGCACGATGATATTGATGCATCTTTTGGGCGGTGGAGCATGAAGTTGCGCGAGGAGGATTTTCCAACAATCCCATTGTTGATGAAGTCGTACATGGATTTGGAAAACATTCCCGTCATCCCCCATATGATCGAGGAGGTTCCAGACTTCAAGGCATTTATAGAACCGTATATTCGAAGCGGAGCTCATTGATTGATCGGGCATACGAAGGCACAACAATTTCGGTTCTACGTGCGTGACGATGGTGTTCCCGCCATGCAATACAAGTTGTTGTGCACGTCACAAGACTAGAGCCTGCCGGAGGGTCTCCTTGTATGGCGTGTTGATGGGGAGGGAAGGACGATGTTGCTTGACGGAGAGCCTAAGCCTTGCAAACCAATACCCATGAAGAATTTGGAGGACATTGGTAAAGGCATATCAGGCTTCATACAATATTGGGAGAGTTTGAGGGTAGCGGATGTTGGTGGATCGTGTTGGCTTCGTTACGGAAGTTGGATACAATATTGGACACGTGTTCGTGGCGCTTTGGCAAACCTTCATCAAGATACACCCCTTACTTTAAGGCATGGATTTTAGCCACAAACACGTGTCAATGTACAACCTTCGGAGGCTAGTCTTTTGGGAAATGGAGAGGTTCGAGAGGAGTTTGATGTGGACGACCATTACGTGGGGCCTGCTAGTAGTCGTCTGCCACCGTCTTTCCGCATTGCAGTGGATTGTCATGAAGGTTATATGCTCATTTTGCGCCCTGGAGATGAAACATATGCAAAGCCAGTGTGGGTGGCAAGAGCTTTGTCCAAACCAAATTTTGTAACTTCTAGCCCTCATTTTTGACAAATACAAGTAGAGTACTACCGACCGACAGCACGGAATGAAGATGTTGTTCGGCATTATACAGGCTAGGATACAAACCAACACTTTCGGTGGAAGGTGAATTCTGAGCACGGTCCTTCTTGGGTAGATACAGATTCCATATTCATAGCATGGAAACCACGGAAAAATCATAGTGGATCAATGTCCATCCCTCAAAAGTACATAACTTTTGCAAAAGACAACCTTGCTCGGATCGCAGAAGAAGCAACCCACGTTGAATGAGAAGTTGGTAGAATTGTGTTAGCATGATTATAGTATAATATGTAATTCGACGAATATATATTACTCATATGTGTGCTCCTCAAACTTGGGGCAAAGTTTGGGTAGAACTTGCGAATGCTATATTGTTTGGGGTTTGATGAATATCCATTTACTATATTTCAATACAATTGTGAAGTTCATTTTTAAAACTTCACAATTGGGACTAAATTTTCCATTGAAGAAATATGCATTTATTGCATGCACTTTGTATGTTGCAAGGTCTATATTTTATTGACCATGCTAATAATAGAAATCATTTTATTTGTTTTTTGGGTGAAACTAGTTTGGAGTGCTCTACCCAAAGTGTTTTTGTTGATGAAGTTGGTGTTGAGTGCTCTACCATATGTGCTTATGTCCACACATAATAGATTTGGGATATTAGAACATATAATATATTTGAGATTGTTCTCAATATAGTTTCGGAACACGGAATGTTGTTTGATCCATATATTAATTTGAGACTAGAGAAAGTCTCAATTTAACGAATATAGTGTTACATATTATGATGTCCATTTTCTCTTTGTTGTTGAGCTTAGCGGAGGAGGAGCCACTTTACAACGATTGAAGTAAGTAGGTATCAATCTTTAGTGTTGTACTTTTAATCTTTCAACCCATCTTTATTGCTAGGTTGCACTTATAATTCTGGTCTTTGATAAATAAATAGGTCAATTATTGGGTTGTTCATTGGATGCTTTAAGTTACTAGATTTTGTTTATAAGTGTTGCTCATCTTTGATTTTCCTACAAGTGTACATGTTCGGTTGAGGATAGTTGCAAAATATATTTGGATGAACAATTGATTTTTCATCCAAATATCCAAACACAAAAGCCCACTAATTGCTCACATTGGAAATTATAGTGGGCCACTTCCAATTATAATTAAAAACTAGTGTGGGTAAATGGGAATGCATGTGGCCCACACTAATTAGACAAAACAATGTAGTTGGGTACATAACATTTGAAGGACCTACACTAATATGTGCAATTAGGTTGCCTTATGCTAATTTATCGACATTCCACACCATTTTGAATATTTACTACCATAGTATTGAAATATAGTAATTGATTTTTCTACTATGGTTGCTATATGAATGAATAAAAAAAGTTATAAGTTTTTATAATCTAGTTATGACCTAAGATAATTTGCATGGGTACAAAGGCAACCTAATTGTACATTTCAGTGTAGTACACTAAACATGGTATTTAGTGTCACCAATTCTAATTATCTTGCTCAATACTAATTGGATACCGGGGGTATAGTGTCACCAACATTAAATGTTAACCCAACATTATTTGTCACTCCTTGTAAATTTTTGGGGGATTATAGATTTACAATGTTCCAATTACTGTTACTTACCAAGTGATTTTTCATTCAAATTTCAATCATCCATGACAAATATTTCATCACAAGTTGTTGACAAGAGAAGGTAGGGTTTTGGCCAAAGGATGAACTCATCCATTATCCATGACAATATTTGTTCACTTATTCATAAGAAGTGTCATCTTGAAAAGTTACCATAGTGACATTAAGTATCCTATGTAGGTTAGTTGCATGTCTCACTCCTTGAAACTTTTAAGCTTACTTCAACATGATGTTTACAAGGAAAATGGAAGACCTAATTGGTATCTCTGTGAACTCATCCAAGCATTGTGGATGGAAAGCCTTTAGTAAAAACAAATTCTTCAAAGGTTGAGGACCAATGCATTCCAACATGACCGTTGGGAAATGTAATCATTTGCGCAAGTAAAAATGATCACACCGCTAGAAGGAGGGGTCGAACCTCTGACCTTGTGGTTAACAGCCACACGCTCTAGCCAACTGAGCTATTCCAGCATTCCAAGTACCACTCCAAAGCGACTGAGTTTGCCGGGAATCGAACCGGGGTTTAGAGTTTGGAAGGCGAACATCCTAGCCATTGGACTACGGACACTTGCGATGTCACACTAAGAATGTGTACATGACACAAACCTTGGGTGATGGAAAACCATGCAACCCCAATGACCCCATTGGTTGTGGGCTCAACGCATCCCAATCATCCATCTTGTTAGCGGCTAGATAGGCCACCAGGGTCGTTCTTGTGGAACCACGAGGGGTTAGGAGTAAGGAACCCATGTGACGACGTTGTTTGAGAACGTGGGTTCATCTTGTGAAAATTATGGTAAAATATGTGGGGCTTATGTCATCACTCATTTTGATTGATAATCAATGAGTCTATTATCAATCAATTGGTAGTGCATTGTAATGTACCTCTATATTCAAGCACGTTAAATTGTTCAGAATTTCACAGTTTTCAATCTAGAGGCCCACCTCCCAACTTGGAGACACATACAAAACACAATACATGTGTTCTCCTTCCCCTAAGCCTTATACCTATCTAACCATAGTATTTAAGAGATACTTTTAGTAAACTTAAGTCTTACGATACTCTCAAGTTTCACTATATTGTAGATTGAAGCTTCCTTATTTATACACATAGATCATTTCATTGTATGATCCTCTCTCTTCTATATATAGATAATAGTTATCCTACTTCTCTTCCATAAACTTGTTTTCATCCATGCTCCGTAGCCTTGGACATCCATCCCTATAATTTCCATCATCCTCAATATTCCACTTCCCAATCAGTCCATTAAATGGACCTCTTAGATGAAAACATCATCAATATTTTGATGAATTGTACACATGGCCAAAGCCTAGAAACGTATACATAATCTCAAATAGTAGTTTAGGTGGCAACAAAATTGTATTTCCAATATTAGAAAGCTGGAGTTTTTATTCAAATTGATGAGAAAGAAGGCAAGAGATGCTTTCCCATCCCTCATCTCAGGCCAAAGCTGATTCCCTCTCCAATCAAGTGCAAACTTACACAAATTTGGCAACCCAGCTACAACCAAGTTAAAACGTAACTCTCAAGTCAAAGCAAGCAAAGCAGTGACAACAAATCGATGTTCTCTCTCTCTCTCTCCTTATGCCTCTCTTGGTTCTAACACTTGCATGGAACACCAATGCAATTCATTGCGACTTAATATACCACAGGAACCAATGATTGGTGGACACAGATTAGTTCTTCAATAGTACTCATCATTATGTTGCACAACTTTAGCAATTAGTGGTAAGGAAGTAGGATGGCAATCTGATAGGCAAATCCATGACGCCACTATCAGAAGCTGTAGTCATGAAGCTGAGCAGACTTCTTAAGGAAAGAATTTACTTGATGTACAGATATTTTGCGTATTGCAAATTTAGAAAAAGGCATTGCAAGTGTCTCCAGACCTTCAGAAGCTTTCATATGACAAAATTCAAGATAAAAGAGACAACCCAGCCAGCTTGAACACACCGAATAGACTCACAAGCAAAGGACATCCTACAAAAATGGAATGTCTCAACATAGGCAGGCTTCTTTGTAAAAACATGAGATAAACTTGACATCCTTCCCCAATGAAACTGCTCCCTTAAGCTAGGGTCCATAGAACCTACCTCTACATCTACATCCACACAAAAACCAGAAGCTCAAATGCTGGACACAATTTCGTCACTTTGTATCAATTTAATCATCTGGAACAGCAGCGGAATGAGGCACTAGATAGTAACACTAAGTACTGAATTCCATTACCTCTGATCTGTTTTCCTTCCTAATTTCGAAGTTATGGTCCCTACAGCTTTTGCTACTAGAGTGACCACACTGACAACCTCCTCTCCTCCACTCATCCAGAAACTTCTACTATTTGATGCCCTTTTGGCAGGCAGTGATCATCACTGCCTTCTCTGTCTCTCTTTCGCTGCATACTTTAAAGGGATGGATGCACCACACCCTGCCCATGAATTATCTTGAAATCTACAGCTACAGTAAATCTGCAGATTAATCATCATGAAGTTCAATACCCCTCTTGAGTACTGAATAAAGGTCACCATAAGCCTCACCACAGCTACACTGAAATCTCCCAAGACGTTCTCGGATATTGGAAACTGAAGCTTATGGAAAAGAATAAACTCCCAAGTTCTTGCAGGAGTACAAAACCTAAGACATAAGGGTGGAAATATTGGACAAAGCATGCTTGGCAGCTAGAGAGCAGAGAAAGCAAAATGTAAGCTATCTCCTTATGCCTTGCCAGCTACAAACGTACGTTTTTGCCTTGCTGACCTGCTGATGATACTCGTATTTGCCGTCCATATTTTTGGATCCAACAAGCAGTGGAAACCTTGTGTACAGTAAAAAGTACAAACCAGTTTCACGTTCACTTTGCAAAGCCTGCTTGTGTCATCCACAGAGACCACCTGGCTGCCTCAAACAAATTTCCAGCTTTCTCAAAGGCAGCAACAAGGTTCACATATGTCACTCTATCTGGCATAAACCCTGCATCTTGCATCTCCTTGAATGTTTTCATTGCTTTATCTGGATAATCGGCATAGCCATACGTACGAATAAGGGTGTTGTAGGTCCATCTGTCAGGTGCAAAGCCATCCTCCTGCATAACATGTAACACCTTCCAAATTCAGCAAAAAAGAGTCATGGTAGAATTTCGGAACCCTCAAAACCTTTTTTCTTTTCTTTTCCTGTCAGCTAAGCAATTCTATCCAGTAAGCACATCAAACTCGCCTCTTTGGCTCATATGTAATGGCACAGGACTAAAGTTATTGATGCTTATCTTCCACTCTTGCAATTTTAAGGACCATCGCATGACTATCTATAGAGATACCTGCACGTATCTTCTATGGATACAAAGAGATGAATAACATTATTCCACATAACCTGGACTTTAGGAGGTCTGACCGAAAGAGCATTTCAAGAATCTGGTATTAAAGACTTACTTGTAAAACACGGAACAGATCCTCCATCTCACTCAGCATTCCCTTCCTTCCATACACATTGATAAGAATGTTATATGTCGACAGGTCCTTCTTGTAACCTGCCTTGGCCATGCGATCCAGAACATCCTCAAGCTTCTCGAGTTGGCTTGCTTTCCCGTACGAGTCCAACATGGAGTTGAAAGCCTCCAAGGAACCCCCAAGACCTGCATTCTGCATTTCCCACAAAGTTTCCTCCATTTTGGCAAAATCTTGTCGCTTCCCATATGCATTGATCAGCGTGCTAAAACTGATCTTATCTGCTGCTCCTTGCTGTTGGGCTAACTTCAAAGCATTGTGCGCCCTGCAAAACCAGATGCAAGTAGTAGTAAGCACCATGCAAAGCTTTAAAATGCATTGGGAGGTCTCAAATGGACAGCTGAAGCAACTCAACCACTGGACAACACATGGCTAGCAGGAAGATTGAAATAGAGAAGGTAAGTACATGGTGGACCAGAGAGAAAAGTAAGAAACAAGAGAGCAAGAGGTAACACAAAAAGCACCCAATGAGGCTGCAGGTGGGAGGTGGGCATTATTTGAGACTCTGCCTCATCCTAACTCATAAATGAACCTGTAATTGCACCAAATGCTATCCCAACTGCTAATTTCATCTCCATGGTATATAAACTGGAGACCCTCAACTTGTTCTTCCATCAATTTGAATAGACAGGTAGCCTCCTCATGCATTCCAGAGCGCATAAGAACATAATTACATTATTAGCTCCTCTATGTAGTTGTTGTCTGGAATTTCTGAGCAAACTCAAAACCACGCCATTAGACATCTAGCAATCACATGTGGAATTCCTATACAGATGGGTTGGAGAGTCCTGGTAATTACCTGTCAAGCATACCAGCCTTGCCATAAAGATCTATCATGACATTGAACGTGATATTGTTGGGGGCAAATCCCGCTTCATTCATCTGTTGAAATATTCTATGCATCTCCTCCACAGGCAAGAATTTCCCACAGCAATTTATCACGCAATTGCACATAACCTCATCAAGCTCAACGTCTGAATATATCAGCTTCCAGTACACCTCCTCAGCTTGCACCGCGAGGTTGCATTTCTGACTAAGTCTTAGCATAGAGTGGAAGGTGTATGAGTCTGGGAGTAGGCCATCTTGTTCCTCCATCAATTTGAATACTCTTGTGGCCTCCTCATGCATTCCAGAGCGCATGTAAACATTCATTATTACATTATAAGCTATTATATCTAGTTGTTGTCTGGAATTTCTTAGCAAACTAAAAAGCTCTTCAGCCTCCTTCACATCACCCTTCAAGCCATATATATTGATCATAGTGCATGAGCTCTCCATGCTGGGCCTCACCCCTGCAATTTGCATTTCTTTGAACACAAAAACCGCATCATCGTATAGTCCTGCATCTTTGCAGGCACAGATCAAGCTCCTACACATGTATTCTTTCGGAGCCATATCTGCTTTGCGCATATCTGAAAATACCTGTAGGGCTTCCTGTTGGAGATTGCATTTCAGGTAAATATGCAGCAACGTTCCATAGCTTCCTACCTCCTGAACCCAACCTGCATCTCGAAGCAACCCTAAAACTTGAGTGACCTTCTTCGTCTGTCCTGCCCTCTCATATGCCTTCACCACAGCATCCAGTGTTTGCCAGTCAGGCTTACACCCATACTTTTTCATGTCAGCTATGACTCTTACAACACCCACCACATTGCCTGCCTTCCCATACAAGCTGATGAGCGTACTGTAATTGGATGGTGTTGGTCGAATATGGAAGCTCTTCATTTCCTCGAAGAAACTCAATGCATCCTTGAGCTTGCCTGCACGTCCACATGCTCCAATCATACAGCTATATGTCACCTCATCCGGTTGGAGTCCCGCATCCTTGAGCTTTTGAAAAAGGCCAACTGCTTTGTCATAAAGACCAGCTTTTCCATACGCAGTGATCATGGAATTGTATCCCACGATTCCCAGATGCATCCCTGACTGCTCCACTGCTTCCATGACCTCCTCTGCCTCCTTAATCTTCCCTTGCTGTCCATATGCATTCAGTTGCTTAAGCTGATTGTCTCTATCTGGCACCACATTATTTCTCTTCATGTCCTCCATGACTTTCTCTGATTTCTCAAACAACCCACCCCGGGTGTAGATTGTGATCATCGAAGAGTAAGTCATACACGAATGCTTCCCACTTGCCACCATATGTGAGTACACATACTCGGCCTCATCCACCATACCAAACCTTTGATACACCATCATGATGGAGCTATAAGTTCCTTCACTTGGAGGAATTCCCCTAATCACCATCTCCCGAAAGTACTTCGTTGCACGCTCAACATTCCTCGCCTTACTCGCACCTTGAACTAAAGTATTGAATGTATAGCTGTCCGGCTCGCATTCATCTGCACTCATGATACCCAAAAGCTCATCAATCCTCGACCACTCTTGCCTCCCTGCCAAAATCCTGTAGGCAACATTATACGCAAATATATTCCCCGTAGTCTTCCCCTGCTTCAGCATCCAATTGAAAAAATCCAAAGCCCTATCCTGGTTCTTGAGACATTTCAAAATCCCACTAAACCTCGGGCTCACATTCAGCCCCGGCTGCCCCATGATACTCTCAATCGAAACCGCCGACTCATCTATACTTTTCGCCACCTGAATTACCCTCTCTCTCATCTCCTTGGACTCATTAGAATACGAATTCTTCCTGGACCGCCACACTCGTTTCTTCGGATGACTCGCCCCGCCGGAGGGCCCAATTGACTCGTTATTCCCTTTCAAATTCTCCAGCGAAGACAGAATTTTCCTCGGGACGCCTTCCTCCCCTTCCAACCCATTCTGCTTCCCTTTTAATGCATTCAATGTCCTAAGGTACCCCATCATGGGTGCATCATTTGACACATGACCAGCTGCCTCTTCAGACAATGCTTGCCTCGGTGAACTGCTACTAAACCCTAGCCCTCCATTCTGCTTCGAGCAGAGCTCCTGGGCCATCTCCTCCAACAAATTCTCAGACACTACCCCCTCCGCCTCCCTTAATTGCACAGCCATGGATGTTTGGGCCATGGATGCTCGGCTCCCATACTTCCATGTACATCGACTCCCACCCTTCCTACCATCCCTCACACCATCCCTCATTCCTCTCACACTCCTCGCGTTTCTTGCAACGCAGCTGTGGCTCGTGGACGGGAGAAACTCGTGGCTTGCCATTCGGGAGGGGCATGGCAGGCTGTACAAGGTCTCTTTGAAGACGTAGCGCCGGTGGTGCAACTCCCCGACCAGCATCCCTCCTCCGCCCGTCGTCGCCATCTTCCCTTCCCAATCCTTATCCCTTCCCCCTCCCTCCCTCCCTCCCACCCAACACTTGGACTTCCCTACCAAACCGCCATGAATTGCAGCAGCCACCCCCGGAGGCTACCGACGGGCCATGAAGCTCCAGCCCTCCTTGTCTAAGTGGACAGGATTGGACTGGAAGCGCGGGTGCTGGGTGCGAGCATGGGAGCAGAGGAAAGCAAGAGACGATGAGGAAGGAGAGGCAGGGAGAGCAGGAACAGCAAAGGTGAACAAAGGAAGAGGCTGCCCAGCAACACTCGAGAGCAGAGAGAGAGAGAGAGAGAGAGAGAGAGACACTCTGCCACAGGTTTTCACTTGACTCATCTCAGGGGTTTCTTTCCCCACTGGGACAAACTCCTCAAGATAAAACCCACCACACTAATTATGGTATCACCACTTCCAATGGTCTTGCTCCTCCCCAATGCTGATTGTGAACCGCAGTACAGGGTCCCCAACACTAAATGTTAAGCCAACATTATTTGTCAGTCTTTCCCAAAAAAAAAAAAAAATTATGGGGGGGGGGGGGGTATATATTTACAGTGTTGCAATTACTGTCACTTACCAAGTGATTTTTCATCCAAACCTCAATCATCCATGACAATATTTCATCACAAGTCGCTGACAAGAGAAGGTAGGGGTTTTGGGCCAATGGATGAACTCATCCATCACCCATGACAGTAATCGTTCAAGTATTCATAAGGAGTGTCATCTGAAACGTTACCATAGTGACATTATATACCATATGACACTAAGTATCTTCTTCTTCTTGTTCTCATTATTATTGTTATTATTCACCCATTTCCCATAACATTTTTCATGTATCCCCTATTTTCACCAATATTCATGTATTCCTTATTCAACTGCTATATATCAACCGTTTCGTTTCTAATAATATTCTTTAGTCAATGATATTGCTTCATCCAAGTTTATTAAACTCAAACTCCTTAGACAAGCACCTGTAAGGTATAATTCTAGCACCCTTGCATGACATATTCCCAGTCCCACTCAATTGAATAATGTTATGGTCTCTTGTTATTCGCTCTCAAGTTTTACTTTGTTGGAATCCCCCCCCCCCCCCATGCAAATTCTTACTCCCGTGACATGTATGACAATCATGGTGTTACTCAGTTGTAGGCCATTACACCATGGGGCTGGGAAATTTTCGGGCATAATGTCATACAAAAGAAAACTCGGTCTCCCTTACAAAATGAATAGTAGTTTAGCCTAAGTATAATTTTGTTCACTTTAACCTTGCAAACCGACGGGTAGTTAATCTCGGGCTTGGCTTTGCCTATAGTCTAGATTGGAATTTATCAAATGTCAAGTGAACGGTATTGTGCCAGAGTGTTGTCCACATGCGTCAATGGCCACATGGCAACCAAAATCTACCAAGTAGGTGAAGCTCAAATATCAAATAAAGTGGCTGGAAATAAAGTCCCCAATATTGAGTTGGTCTAACACCCGCTCACTAGCATGCTGTTAGTACATATACATTTGTTTTTTTCTCTATACACTTCTCTATAAACTTCTCGTATATAGGGGGTTTAATTTCATAACGACCCACGCACGTCATTTAGGTTTCCAATGAAGCGTCCGGCCCTTGGACCACTGCCAGTTGTAGAAGGCATATGCATACTCATATTTGACTAAGAATATTTGAATCAGTGCTTAGAAACATCTGGGACCAATACGCCTCGATATGCATGGCCCACTAAACAAAGGATATCAATTGAATAATGTTATGGCTTCATGTTCACAACCATTTCTCGCATTCCTATAAATATGATCTCCCTAAATGACCAAGCCTTGTGTTTTTCTTTGTTAGAATTCTTTACTATATGGAGAAAGTGATAAGGTGTTGGAGGCCACGATTTTTTGAACGGAACAACCAATGTTTATGTGGCTTACTTATATACGCAATCGAACCAAAGTTCAAGTAATTTCAATCCTTACTAAAATTATGACTAAACTATGAAAACAAATGTCTCCAAAAGCGATTTGGTGATGATCAATTACAATATTGTGGGATCCAACTATACGGATAGCATAGGCTAAAACCTATCCTCTATAACTCTCTTTCAATGAAAGCCAACTCCAAATCGGGTCTTGAAATCACACTTTGTAATGCAATTTTTGATATGAGGTCACCACCCCAAGCCTTTAGGGGTTAGCTTCGAAAAGTATGATTAAACATCCTTGAAGGATAGGTAGCTTTCAGCAACGTATTTAGCCTTGAAGTTTTTTAAAGATTGTTGTGAAGATAGTTTACATACATAGAGTTGTGGTCAAATTTGTCAACATCGTTGGTACATAAAGTATCACACCATTATGAGAATTGTGTTAAGTCAATAGATGAAAAGTAAGTGAATGTAGTGGGATGGAAAAATGACAGACATCCATTGCCATTCCTACGTTTTTCTCCCTTTCATCATTGACTTACATAACTCATAATATGTATTTCTTTGTGGTCTATCCAAATTTGTGTTCCTAGTCAAAATAACATCCAAATCTTAATATGATATTCAGGTACCTTCAAACTACTGACTTACAAGGGTTTCCAATTCTAACCGGTTACATGATGATATCTTTCGGTTTGAGGTGTATTCTAATAGATTTCTCTAGAACAATTTGCCTAAAGTCTCGACCTTGAACCAACTATTTTTCAAGCACAACCGACCCATTTTTTAAGTAACCACACTAAATATGATACTTAGTGTCACTTATTATGTGGAAGTACGCAATGCTATATCAATTTACTGTATATCTCATATTTTACCAACAAATGTCAAATTGGTTGTTTGGACAATACAAAACAATAACAAGTTTATTTCGTAAAAAAATTACATCAAAAGTAACAAAAAGAGATAGTATTCTGTAACACTAAATAGTAAGTGATACTAAATACCATATTTAGTGTAATAGTTGGATCTCCCACTTCGTAGAATGGGTCCATGTGATAGGTTATTTTACATACATTTTATAAAAAATTGGTCGCTTTGACATACATTATACATGTCCCAAATTACATGTATAAAACAGGTCATGTCAAAGGTTCTGTACTTTCTTGTTACGTATGCACAAATGGCATAGGGTGACCTAAAATATTTTACTCTCTTAACTAAGGCCCCAACCGCATTACCGGCTAAGGAAAATCAATCCTCATGAGTGCCAAGGATATATAAGTGTTAGATTAACTATTGCTAACTTTGATTTATACGGCCACATTGCCAATTGCCAACTTAACTAGTCCTCAATTTTATTTTTTTGACATTGGTTGTTCAAAACCCCTCCATCCTTAGTTGGGGCACATACCTAGTTAAGTTTGCAAATTTTTGACCTACTTCAAAATACTAAGTTTGGCCACATAACAAGCCTAGTTATTAAGTTTACCTCCTCCACCCACGGACTATTAGGGAGAGAGCTAGAAGATGGCTTCAGTTATGTTCACCTTTAGCTAGTGCACTTGTGCTAGCTCTAACTAAGCCTAGTGTAGATGCAAAACTTTGAGCTAACTTGACATGAATTAACCATTCTTAGACTGATGGTGCAACAAGGATGTGACGTGACACCATATACTTGAAGTGCTCAAAGTTGAATGTTAGTGAATCCAACGATTCATATGGTAAATGTTAGCAAGGAAATGTGATGCTAAATGTGGATTTCATGTTAGGCACATCTTTGGGGAACCTAATTGTGCATTACGTGGCCAAAATTTCCACTCGCAATTCTTGAGGGTTTCCTTGAAACCATGAATTGCACAAAATAATTGGAGCAAAATGACCTTCACGGGGAGGAAACTTTACCGCCATGAACCGCCCTTGCAACCGGGCAATGATTCCGACTAAGGTGTGTGTGGGTGTAATTCGGCTATTTTTCTTTATCGGAAACCTGCATTTGATTGGTGTGTTGTTAGGTAAGGATGAAAGAACAAAACACCACAAAGACGTGTGTTAAAGAGATTGGGACTACATCTTCAAATTTCATTGACCATTCTCAATAGTGACCACAATTGGGAGGAGCTATGTATTCAAGTAAGGCATCATCAATCATGCATTTATGATGACCATAACTCAATCAGGATAGTCCGATTTTTGATCTGGTCTTTGTTGATATTCCATCATAAAGTTGTTAATGCAACATGAATATGAAGATGATCAACAAGAGATGGAGAAGAAGAAAAACTACACAAACAGCGCCCACATACATCAAACTATGCAGTTTTGTGGCAGACTCGGTTGTGGGTGGTGGGAGACCGGTTGAAATTTCTTGCTTGAGAGCAGTGCACCATAAATCGACAATGTTGCGCATGTGAAGCCTCTCACGTACAAGGAGGATTTTGGAGTGTTTCCACAACTCCTCTGAGTCAGAATCACAAATTCAAGGCACATCGACGAATTCGCTGTTCCTAACTACTCTCTAGAGGCAACGCATACTAGGTTCAGGTGTCGATCAATACTTGACATATCAAGAATGCTTACGTTTTTTCACATAACTTTTCACAGAGAAGAAACGAGCGATGTCGATGCTTGCTTCAAAAGGACTCTGTATAGATCCCCTTTGCGGTTGTCTTGCGAGATAAAAGCGAACCGTTTCGGGTTTGCTCGATCACCCAAGAAGAGAAACACGAACTTGAACCACAGTTTGTAATCCGAGTTCCAAATATTCATAAAAGACTGCGACTTCTAGGACCATACACTCAAATCCCAACACTGCTTCAGAAAACAACGTGCCAACTACACCTAGATCCAAACGTATGTCCATCCTCCAAAACTCTGGATGATCTAGACGTAAGTTGGATAATTTCAGACTTCAAGATGTCTTGAGGGAAGAACTGATCTAGAGTTACCGCCAGACCTTGTTGTGCGGTAGGAAAGCACAAAGAAAAGGAGGGAATATTGATTTCATTTTGGAAGGAAACTGAACATTAGATTGCAACTAACTTCACCTGCTACCTGATCAAAATGAAGAAATAAAATCTTGATTAATGCCTTCTTGGTGCAACATCGAAAAGCGTCCGTAGTCCAACGGTTAGGATAATTGCCTTCCAAGCAATAGACCCGGGTTCGACTCCCGGCGGACGCAGGTGCCAGATGCTGGAATAGCTCAGTTGGTTAGAGCGTGTGGCTGTTAACCACAAGGTCGGAGGTTCGACCCCTCCTTCTAGCGGTGATTTCTTTTGTTGACGTCATAGGAGTGACGAAATCTTTGCAAAAAGTCTAGCAAGCCTATAGAACATAACTACACTAAATATGATGTTTAGTGTCATTTGGTAGTTTATGTCATTATGGTAACTTTTTGGATGACTCTTCTTATGAATAAGTGAACAAATATTGTCATGGATGGTGGATGAGTTCATCCATTGGCCAAAACCCTACCTTCCCTTGTCAGCAACTTGTTATGAAATATTGCAGACCTTGGAGAACTAACCAATTAAATCAACTAGTAGTTAACTAGTTGCTCTTCGTAACTACAGTTCACGATTTGACCGGTCAAAAAATCCAGTTAACTATAGTTGTTTTGAATTCAAACTACCAAAAAATCTAGTTAACTATAGTTATATCTAGTTAACTGACATTAAGTGCAGCCTGAAAGTATGGTAGGATGACGAGGAATGAGGGGCTAAAGGCTAATGGTTTTCAAAATAATTATTATATCTTGAAGCTTCTCCTCCTCTTGGTCTGAAGCTTCTCCTCCTTTTGGTCTGGAGCCTCTTGAGAGCACACAAGCATTTACTTTGTTATGACGTATCTGAGGTAGTCAAGCTTGACTCGCAATGGGAGAATTTTATTCCTAAGCGACCAGTTATGTCGGAATACGACACCAACGATGAAGATAAGGACAACATTGAGGCAGATGAAGAATATGAGGCTTGATGTTTATATTTCATGACTACAATTGACTAAAGTTTTTATTGAAGTCTTTTTAGTTAACTATAGTTAGATACATAGTTATAGTTGTTAAAAAAAATTCTAGTTAACTATAGTTGTTCTTGAATTTGGTCTTGATTTTTTCTAGTTAACTTTAGTTGTTTTTCAAATGGGTTTAAATTTTTTTTAGTTAACTATAGTTGTTCCCTAAAATGCCTTGAAAAAAATCTAGTTAACTTTAGTTATTTTGCCAGTTGTCCAAGGTCTGAAATATTGTCATGACACTACTACAAAACACGTCTTTTACAACTGGGTTTTTTAACTCCTACGAGTGAAAAAATCCAGACTTTACTAACGTGGAAAACGACCAGTCGCTCCGGACAAGCAGTAAAGGAATATCGGACATGATGTTCCCAATGGATACGTTCCCAATGGCAGTGAAGTTGGACTAGCTCCGCGTGCTTTACTTCATAGAGTCATGTCCTATTTCACTATGTTTTGGCAATATAAGTAAGATACGACACACGTCAATATAACTCATCGAAGAGATATAATGTCACTGCCACTAGTCATGGTCGGGTTTTTTTTACTTCACTACACAGAGTAATACAAAGTAAAATACGTATACATACATTCCAAATTACTAGTGAACCATAACAACGTGGTTGAAACAAATATGTAACCACGTGGCTAAGATTAATTGAATTAATTTTCACACATTACTTATTCCAGTAATCGCGGACAACCAAGTGGGTAGTGAATAACGTTGCGTAGTTAGCATCTTTGACTTTTGGTAGTAAATACATACAACAACTGCATAATTTCTTACTCCACGTCGTCATGTGAACTTCATTGGCTGGAGTGATGTTTACCTCAAGCAGTGGTCTATGGCCTACGTTGTTAGGTCATGTGGTTCACGGATGTCTTTTTTGTGTATTACTACCAGTGAAGTATTCATGTCCTTGCCAAGTGTCTGTGTAACTGTACGTAGTAAGTGTCTGTGACTACCAAGAGTGAATACATATTTAGATGGCATATATTTGTTACTTAAAGTCGTGATATCTATATTACTATGTAACGTAATGTAGACAACAAACTCTAGTATTTTGTGTTCGTTGTGAGGTTATGTGGTCTTCACATGTCTTTAATGTCTTTACTGGTACTACAGTGAATATCGACTGCGCTAAGTGCCGTGATTAGGATGCAACTGTGCGCATTTACAGCAACTAGTAACATGGGGCTAACTCAACATAGTCATAAATTTGTGACATGTACCAAATGTCGCCATTGCTAAAAACCAAATCATATTTATCCAATATTGTGTCATGAATGTTTCACAATTTGGTTCTAACAATATTAAACAGTGAACTCCAAATGTCTGCAAATCAACCTGGGTCTACAAATCCACTCCACACTCACGTAGCTGCACATGGCTTTACACATTCGCTTGACCAAAGAATGTAATGGCCCTTCGCTTTGCCAATAGTAGTCACTGGAGGGTCGTCTCCACTAAGAGGTTCAAGCAAATGATAGTCGTCTTCAAGTGACTCCGTGATGGCCAATGATACATAGCCATTGCCAATCACCTTCCCGTGCAACATCCCACCTGCTATATGCTGAATAACACCCTTCCCAACGAACTTCGCCTTCGACTCCTCCGAATCATACCCACACAAGTAATCTCTTGAAATCCATCTCTAATGTCTAAACACTCTACGGCTTTATGGCTATCACATTACTGCTTCTAGTAATATAGGACAACTATGTTACAGGCCAATAACTATACGTAGTAAGCGTCAGTGACTACGGGTAGTAAAAAAATACGACAATGGCCATTATTGCATACTGGCTACAGTGATACTTCACCATGTGGAGTTATGTTTACATAAAAATATAACTTAGCATAAACACTCAGAATAATGCAACCCCCCTTCGTGAAAACGTAACCTTTCTGCAGCATTGCACTGGCCTCCAAAGTTAATTTCTCGTCTTCACTCAGACGTATACGCTTTGGTTTAGGTCCCCTCTTTCACACACACACACACACACACACTTTTTCATTCATACAAATATACACATACCTTTGTCAATGCATTTGGTGAAGGCATTAGGTTATACATTCCAAACCCTAACCTTTGTATTATTTCTCATATCCACACTAACAATCTTATCATTACACTCACATATATATTCACACACACACACACACATTTTCATTCATACAAATATACACATACCTTTGTCAATGCATTTGGTGAAGACATTAGGTTACACATTCCAAACCCTAACTTTTGGATTATTTCTCATATGCACACTAACAATCTTATCATTACACTCACATATATATTCACACACACACACACATACATTTTTTCATTCATACAAATATACACATACCTTTGTCAATACATTTGGTGAAGGCATTAGGTTATACATTCCAAACCCTAACCTTTGTATTATTTCTCATATCCACACTAACAATCTTATCATTACACTCACATATATATTCATACACACACACACATTTTCATTCATACAAATATACACATACCTTTGTCAATGCATTTGGTGAAGACATTAGGTTACACATTCCAAACCCTAACCTTTGGATTATTTCTCATATGCACACTAACAATCTTATCATTACACTCACATATATATTCACACATACACACACACACATTTTCATTCATACAAATATACACATACCTTTGTCAATGCATTTGGTGAAGGCATTACATTAGGTTACACATTCCAAACCCTAACCTTTGGATTATTTCTCATATCTACACTAACACTCTTATCATTACACTCACACATATATTCACACATACACACACATTTCCATTCACACAAATATATAAACATACCTTTGTCATTGGATTTGGTGAAGACATGGGATTGCATACTCTAAGTTCCTCGCTTTTGATTTATCTCTTATATCCACACTAGCACTCTCATACTCATACACACATTCTCATTTATTTCCTCACACATTTATGGTAAACCCTAATATTGCAAATATTGGGTTCCACACTCTAAGTTTCTCATTTTTTGCTTGTCTCTCATATCCACACTTACACTTGTTGAGTAACAACATTATAAGAGAAAAAAGAGGCACAATGGAGAAGCCAACGACAGCATACATCACCAAGAGGAGAAAAGAATCACCACCGAAACGAAGAATGAGCACCGAAGACAAGAGGAACTCGGAGAGCCCTCGGCCACGGTTTTAGGCCCCCTTTCCACGGATATACAAGGAAATCGCGCGGTTATAGGGCCCCTTATCCCACGGCAATGGGTCCCCAGCGGCCTAGTGAAGGAAACTTAGAATTTAGAGATAAAAGATCACTATGTAAGTATGAAAGGTCTTATATGAGGAATATATAGGAGTATATAGGGATATTAGAAAGTATATAGGACTAGGATTACATTCCATTAGTATGAGTATACGAGATTTTGTTCAAGGACAATTATAAAAGAAGAATATTTAAGCAATTACGAGGAGTATATAAGTATTAAGGAGTATATAGGAATATGGTACATTCTACTAGTATGATCATTGGAATTTAAATCAATCAATATGAAGATTTGATGGATTGTCAAAAAGGATTTGGAATGTAGCCACGACAAAGATATAGTGGAATCTTAGAAAGACGAACATTAGAGTGGTAAAACGGTTATAACCGTTTATAATAGATATCATCTACCTATGTCGGAGATAGGTAGTTATGTAGGAAAGTGGAGTTAACAACCATTTTAAATATAGATTTTGGGTTAGGAAGAAAATACTATATAAAGGGAACATTTTTAGGAGACTACACCTCATTTTCAATACGACGAAGCTATCTTAAATTTGAGTGTCAAAAACACTTGAGTTCCTTTTGTATCTCTCCTCTCGGAGTACTTTTGCAATATACTATCTTTTCCACAAATATGTGAGATCTATATCTCTCTCTCTCAATTGGACTTACAAGTTGTTAAGCAGTACTTGGAACTTAAGTGATTAAGCAACCGAGAGAAGAGTAAACTCTTTTGAGCAAGAATTCAAAAGATTAGTGTGTGAGGGTGAGAACAAAGCGCTCAAGGATATTCGGAGAATCAATGGAACTTTGAGAGATGTTGTTATGATGAAGCAAACGTCAATTCATACAACGTGAATGAAGGAAACAAGATTGTCTCTTAAAAGTGGAAGTTATTATTGAACTCCTCAAAAGGGAATTATCCAAATATAAAATGATAGAGTGATTAAGATTGAGTTGATAAGACTTGCATGCATATTTCAATTAAATTGAGAGTAAGACTTCTTAAATATTACTAAGAAAGAGATACAATTAATTGAGAGAAACTTCTCAATATAAACTATATATATATATTATATGACTTATGGATGATAGTTGAACTTACTCATATTCAATTCTTTAAGTAAATTGTAAGGATAGTAACAAAGATTTTATTGATACTAACAAAGATTGATTGATTAACTACTCACAACAATTGTTATTGAAACTTCTTACCTTTAAGATTCTTGTGAGTTGTTGGATGTCATTTTTTGTGAGTATTCTGTCTAAAACCCTGAAACACATGACCATTGGACTTAACATTATCTCCATGTGGACCACTTCACTACCCACAGTCATGCACGTTCTACTGGACGTTCCCAAACACGTTTACAAGAGCGTTCCCAACTGAATTGTTGTCCCACTTCACTACTATGACTCCGCAAAGTTAATTCGGACATCAAATGAGCCCATGTGGATTTCTATAATTCCTCCAATCACTGTTTATAGTAGTAAAAGACATGTAGTGAAGTAGGTGTTGGAATAAAAGACGTGTTTTGTAGTAGTGTGAGTGATTGAAATTTGGATGAAAAATCACTTGATAAGTAACAGTAATTGCAGCACCGTAAATGTATAATCCCCCCAAAATTTTACAAGGAATGACAAATAATGTCGGTTTAACATTTAGTGTTGGTGATACTATACCACGGTTTATAATCAGTACTGAGTAAGACGATTAGAATCGGTGACACTAAATACCATGTTTAGTGTAGATGAGCACACTTTGACAACCTCCAGATATATCAATGACGCAAGTCCGGAAATTAGAACACATTTGCAATGCAGGGCGATGGATGGTGTATGCAAGTCATCATATGGCCCCAAAAGAAGCTGCTGCTGCTAATTGGACCCAACGTCATTGACAACCTCTTCTACACCATCCAAGCTCAGCAAGCACGTGAAACATAGTGACAACATCACTGCTGTATGTTGAGATGGATGTTGTTGAACTCCTTGCGAATAATGTCTGGTGACAACATCTCTGTTGTATGTGGAGATGAATGTTGTTGAACTCCTTGCAAAACAATGTCTAGTGACAACATCGTTGTTGTATGTGGAGATGGATGTTGTCGAACTCCTTGCGAACAATGTCCAGTGACAACATCGTTACTGTATGTGGAGATGGATGTTGTCGAACTCTTTGCGAATAATGTCTAGTGAGAACATTACTGTTGTACGTTGAGATGGATGTTGTCGAACTCCTTGCGAACAATGTCTAGTGACAACATTATTGTTGTACGTTGAGATGGATGTTGTCGAACTCCTTGCGAACAATGTCTAGTGACAACATTATTGTTGTACGTTGAGATAGATCTTGTCGAACTCCTTGCGAACAATCTCTACTGACATCATGGTTGTTGTATGTTGAGAGACATGTTGTCAAACTCCTTGTGAACAATGTCTAATGATAGTATGGTTGTTGTATGTTGAGATGGATGTTGTTAAACTCCTTGCGAACAATGTGTAATGACAGCATGGGTATTGTATGTGAAGATGGATGTTGTCAAACTCCTTGTGAACAATGTCCAGTGATAGCGTTGTTGTTGTATGTTGAGATGGATGTTGTTGAACTCTTGCGAATAATGTCTAGTTATAACATCGTTGTTGTATGTTAAGATGGATGCTATCGAACTCCTTGCAAACAATGTTTGGTGATAGCATCGGTGTTGTATGTGGAGATGAATGTTGTCGAACTCATTGCGAACAATGTCTAGTGACAACTTCACTGCTGTATGTGGAGATGGATGTTATCGAACTCCTTGCGAACAACGTCTACTGACAACATGGTTGTTGTATGTTGAGATGGATGTTGTCAAACTCCTTGCGAACAATGTCCAGTGACAACATCATTGTTGTTTGTTGAGATGAATGTTGTCGAACTCCTTGTGAACAATGTTTAGTGACAACATCGTTGCTGTATGGTGAGATGGATGGTATCAAACTCTTTGCGAACAATGTCCAGTGATAGCATCATTGTTGTATGTTGAGATGGATGTTGTCGAACTCCTTGCAAACAATGTCTACTAACAATATGGTTGTTGTCAAACTCCTTGTGAACAATATCTAATGACAGCATCACTACTAGCAGCACTGTCGTTCTTCACGGACCAGAATAGTATAAAGGTGCCTCCGGCGACATGGTTTTCACGCTCTGCCTGGTTTCAGGCCCGTCCCTGGTTGCCGTGAAATTCTGAGTGCTCCGGGTCACAAGAGACAAATGTGGGTCCCGAGATATTCAGCACGATCGCAGGGCCTTGACGTCCCGTTCGTTATCGATGTGCGATCACAGTTCACAGGGATCCGACGTGGGTTTGTGAGTATGATGTGGAGCAGTTCATTCCCGCTCTGGTTCGGGATTCTACGTTTTACCTAGGCGGTTTTCACTAGTTCATCGAGGAGCCTGCGCCTTCGGATCTGCACGCATCGCCATCATATTACAGGCAGAGCCATCTTTTTATTGACGGAACTTGGGTTGGGACGTCGCAATGTCCCCTGAACAACCCTCTGTTTCGACGACACGTGCTCCAATAGTAGGAGGCCTTCCCTATCTGTAATAGGTTTGGGACTTCGCATGGTTTAGGGTTAAAACGTCCAATGCCTCGACGATACGTGGCCTAATAAATTGCTCCGTTGCCTATCGGCTACTGATTTGCGTATAATGCCGGTACCATATCTGTAAACCTATCGTGAAAAGTTTTATGGGCATAACCTGTTGTGATCCTAGTGTTTGCAAGTCCAGCCGGTTATTTGATGACAACCTCCGGTTTTCGTCTATTAAATTGGGGTATATTCTATATAATCCCCAAAAAGGATCGGTAATTTCCTGCAGTCTTGGCCTTCAACCGATTATTTCTCAAACTCAACCATTTCATTTGTAACTAACTGCCGGTTCTCCCCGATGCGCAGTATCTGGGTTGATCTGTCAACGACGTCGTCTTCACTGATTTTAGTTTTGTATCAAATCACTGGACTAATTGGTTTGCCTCGCCCCGAACAACTGTCATTCCATGGGAAACCATAAATCATGACACGAACGAGGCCAATCAGTCATATCAACACAGCATGACTGAAAAAAAGGTGCACACTAGTTATATGGAAACAACAAGAGCCGAGGGGTTTAGCATTCCCTGTCAAATTAAAACAGCCCCAGTAAGCATGCCGACACATGCTAAAACCTCACACGAAGTTAGCTTAGGCAGTTTTCCTGAGTAGAACAATAATCAAACTTTGTGTACTACTGCTACACATGCTACTGAATTCAGGAGCAAAAATATCAACATATTCCACGCTTTGAGCACAGGTGCTACCGTGGTTTAAACTAATGGGTTAGGTTGGTGGTGGTGTGGTGGTTTTGGGAGGTCACGCTGCTATACATGTAACCTAGCCTGGAGCTACGGGCGCTGCAACGTCACACACATGGAGTTCTGCACAGAGGTCCAAGACAACTCCGCCCGACGAAAGGTACACGCGAGTCGTTGATAGTTGCCGATGAGATTGGTGCTCATAAGTGTACGTCCTCTCCTCCATAGCACCTGTGGAGAAATCCAGCCCCCCCACACGACCAAACAATCACACCCGCTCCCAGACACCTCCTCTCACCAACCCAACAACTCTACCCCACCCCCCACACCCCCCAACAAGAGAGCCCCACACGCGGAACGAAGCCACAAGCAAATTTCGGTGATCAAATTGGATGTATCCTTCGACGCAGCCCCCACCTTCAGCGATCAGGCCAAGCTACCTGGTTCGGCCTTAACGATAATGTGAGTCGCCTCGAAATCCACGTAACTCCAATCACTGTATGTACGCAACTGAAAAAGCAATCCCTTACCAAATCAGTGCTATTCCATCTCGAAACAAGATCCCGCTCACGGCCCGGCAACGACCAGTTTCAATTTCGATGGGGTCGGACTCCGGAAGTGGAAAACGTGATGATCTGTCATCGAAGACGTTATAGTGTTAGATTCATCCCCTAACTTTCAGGGCAAGGACAAATATCATTGAAAGAAGAAACCTCTTACCGAGTACCGAAGATGGACTGCCTCCTTTTCGGAGGCTAGTTCACTTTGCTGACTTCAACAATATTTAGGTACCGTGTCTGCCAAATAATGGTCGCGTCTTCTGAAAAGTCCCCCTTCAATGCATCGGAGAGAGTCACAATTCCTTCACGCTGATGATCGGGATATAATACGGGTGTGGAGGCCCACTCCGGGTATACATGCTCGATCGTTACCTGTTGCATCCCGTGCTCCCATGAAACGCCCTTCACGTTGGGAACTAATTTCTTCTTATACGAGCGCCAGTGCGGTCCACATCGACCAAGTGCCACTGTGGTGTTTTGGAGTTCTGGATGGAGCACCCAGACAGCTTTGTTCAGCTTTAGTGGGTCACACTGCACAAACGACATTGGGTTAGGGTAGACATGTTGTACAACATACACTTCTCTGTGAAAATTATACTTTGCGCATAAACGTAAGTTCAAAGAATCATACCCCCTCCGCTCGCGGTTTGTTCTCTGTCGGGGGGACGTAGTCAAGGAACTTGGAAGGTCTCTTGCGGTTCCTTGTAGGTCGTTGCACTGTCACTGTCTATGAGGCGGAGCGAGGATCTTGCTTAATTCGGACCACTGTACCGACAGAATACGGTGGCTTTGTAAATTTTGGAGCTGCCTTTGCTCTCTTATTCACTGTCACGGACTGGTCCAAGTCCGAAGCGCCTGTTTTTTCAGGGGGTACGCACACTCACTGAATCATTTGCCACTACAATATCCACCCAATTCCAGCACTCGACAACAATGGTTTTATGTACACAAATTACTTGAAAGAAGTCGCAAGTTACTGTAGACTTACATGTCTCTGAGGGTCGCTTCAACGCCCTCAGCGTCTCTCCATTGTCCTGTAAACCAAACGCTGCCTGTAGCCCACTAACAGCCTTCTCTCGGCTTTCATCGGAGCTCGGCGGGACAGTTCCAGCACCCAGAATCTCCTCACTTGCTGAATGATGTTGCAAGGGACAATCAGTTTTGAGTTAGCACATGCTCACGTCCACACTAACATAAACGTGTGGCCAGACTTTCTCATTACCAGTTCCCCTTCATGAACAATAACACAACATAGGCAAATTTGTACATCTTCGCATTAGAGCATACCTGCAGGTGATCCATTGGGGAGGCCTGGGCAGATTTCTTCGGAGTACAATGATCCCGACCAGGTTCTCCCATTGCAGGGAGGATCTGTAGTATGGAAAATTACCTTCTCTAATGTTATGTTGCTCGCAGTGTGCCCCGGTGGACTCAATGTCTGAGGTATCCTTGATACAAAACCTGTGAGGAGTGCCGATGCTGTTAACGATCCTGTTGGCAGGATAACCCCGAGAAGGAGGTCTAGTTTCTTCTGAACTTCGGCCATATCCTTGTTGTTCTGTGACATGTGTCTTTCCACCTCGTCCCTCCACTTCGTTATTGTCTGCACTTGGCTTGTGACGGCAACGAGTTCCCGGCCAAGTGACCTGGCTGCTAAATCGGCCTTTTTTCTATGAACCACTGCTGTGGTTGTGTGACTTGGTGTACCTGAAGCCTCGTTCGTTCCCTGCTACATAGTATACCACGACAATCATGCATGTATATGACATAGCTGCAGATCGGTACATCACATTACTACATCTACCTACGAGGCATCGGAAAGGGCATGATGTGCAAAAACAAAAAGGCTCACGGGTTATAGTTCGGCCTCATACCGCTCCGGAGGTGTCGTTATCTTTCGACGCGGGCGTGCTTGTAGTTCCCACGTTCGACACCACCGCCACCTGCTACAACGCTCCCAATTTTGCATAAATGAATAACGGCTTTCAACTGGACCAAAATTTAGGGCCAGTGCCCCATGTGGCACGGAACGTTGTAAGATAGCGCGGCTCGGCCGCTATGTATATGACATTTTTTATGTTACAGATAGAGTATACTTCTATTAACCCAAACTCAAGGATAATGCATGCATCGGGGTTGCACTCATGTTTCGGAAACTCACTGTTGTTTCTGCGTCGTTCATTGCAGAAGAGGCGGCTGCATCGTCATCGTGTACGGAATCCTCTGTGGATTCTAGGTCGAGCCACTCCACGTTGTCCTCGTCCTCGTCCAAAATCGGCTATTCAAAGTACAAACAGATGAGTACGATCAGAATTAGGCTCAATTGACATCAAATCGTCCTAGTATCCATGCGAAAACATAAACAAGCCCAATCCAAAGAAGATAGTCAATCAAAGCACAACATTTTCGCAGGTAACTGGATCTTACGTCCCATTCAAGTTCCTATTCACCATCACCATCGTCGCTGCTTGAACGAAGTTCTCTTTGTTTCCTCTTGGCATCTCTCTCCTCTCTCAGAAGCCTCGCCTCATCGTCCGCCTCCTTTGTGCGCCAGTAACATACTAGTGCTTGAAAAAATCGTAGAGGGCACATTTTATGCCTCTCCCCTCTTCCAGTCTGAATCCAGTGCTTACGCCAAACGTACCTAGCAGTTCTAAGAGCGCTTTCGATGTAGAAGAGGACGTAGTCTGACCTGAGTGGTGGGTCGAATGTGAAACGTTTCTCCAGGTCGTCCTTCATTACTTTGATGTCCGTATCCGGATGATCTCGGAATTTGATGACGGAGAGGTTCAAAAATCGACGTGCAGTTGCTCGAAACTGAGTATGCACGTGGTTTCGGACGTCCAGAGGTAATTCACCTTTTGGAGTACACTGGATCGCCATTGGCCACTGCTCGGACCTGGCTTTGAAAGCATTTTTCCGGTCGCGCTATGCCCTTCTTTGCAGTGTTTTCTTCGATACTCCATAGTCTACCACCTCGGTTGACGTTTTGGTCGACGGTGATGCCGTATCAGTGCGGATTATGTTGTTCCCATGAGCGTATGGGACGGGGGTGCTCTGATTCGTGCCGTCGAGGGGAAAGGGGAAAGGGGATAGGGTCGGCGCACCCCTCCAAGCTGTCCAGGGGACACTCCCAGGGACGAAATAAGGCGCATCCGGGTTCTGCATCGCCATAGTCGAAGTTTGTTGTTGTAGACCAGTCGCCGAAGCCTCAGTCGGTGCACCATATCCAGTGCCTCCGCTACCACCACTGCTCCCCTCCCGTCCTAAAGAGGCCGACAACTGAGAAGTGCTCGGGCCATGGGGATATTTCCTCTGTGGTGCGCTTGGGTTTGTGATATTCGCTTGCAATCCCCCTGGCATGGTGTACTCCATGTTTATGATGGCAGGATTTAGCATCCGTCCGGAGTTTCCCACGGTCTGCATCACGGGTGGATGCCCCTGCATCTGCGGATGCCCAAACCCATGATACATGTAATGCAACGGTGGACCTGTGTCCACAGCGGACGGTGCGGTCTGGGGGTACATCGCCTGACCTGTCCACGGATGCAGGTAAGGTTGCCGATGGTGGTATGAAGACATAACGGGCGGGTGTACTGTGTTTGCTGCCTGAAAAACATCTCTGTTAATTTGGATAACAGAGGACTTACATGACCCTAAAACCTTAAAGTACGGGAGAAGTTCAAGTGAGGAGGGGACTTACTTACACCAAGGTACAGAGCACACAAAAATAAAAAATGCTACCTGATTCGCCGTGTTTGATGTGCCATAGTTGGGGTTACTCATTTTTGCTCTGTCGACGTGAGACGCCCAACCGCCTTCCTCGATTGCCGAAACCGAGACGATATGCCCCACCTGCGGCATTCAACACAGGCATTACGACTTATCACAATACATGGCGTGGACATTGTGCTGTCGTGCCACTCTATCTTCTCCTCTACAAAGAGATTCCATGCTTTGCAGACACATCGAAGAGTGCAACAAATTTGGAAGTTCTGACTTCACACACTGCTTTGGTTTGGTTAGGCCATGGAGCCCGCAGCAGGTCTTCGCGGGAGTAACTCTCCATCACTAAGTCGGCCATGCCCAGACCAGGACGAACGTACAACGCCAAACGTGGTTCTATCGCGATTCAAAACAACGACATAGGGTTGAAAAGCAACGATTTAGGGTTTGGAGATAGGTAAGACTCACCTGCGAGATGATAGTGACAGTGTGCTGTGACCCTGGGAGTCGATACAGAGCATCCTCCACCGCTTGACTTTGTGCCGTCCCTTGTAACTTGAAAGCGTCCGATGCTGGGGGTTCCATGGTCACATCCCCTTCAGCTAACCCTAACAAATTCAGCACAAAGCGTACTCCAAAATCGGATGTAAAACAAACCCGAACCCCTCCTCTCCGATGGTTGCGCAGTTCCATTAATTAGCCCACCTCACTAATATGGATGATTGTGTACGTGCCCTGGCAGAATAGCAAGATCTTCCGGTCGTGAGTTGTGGCGGAGGGGTACGTCGAAATGCTCCTCCATTCGGGATAAACAGCTGAAGAACATCTGCCTCAGTCTACAACTTGGAGTCTGCACTCCTTTCCACTATAGAGCTATTGGCCATTGCGGGGCAGCCACGCGGCTCCGTCTCCAAAAGTTAACTGATAGCGAACTCTGACACTAGAGCTGTGGTTTCTATTTCCAGAGAGTGGCGACAATTCACGATCGTGACAAGACTGCCACTTTATCTCTATTGCCCACTCGGTGAGGCAAATATGACGGCACCAGCGGTGTTTTAGGGGACGCCTTTTGGAGATTCCATATCCCGGTAACAAACACCCTGTTTTTTCTGATATTCCCACACCAGACCAGAGTTCCAGATGCCCCCAAATGAGCTGCTTTATCGTCATCGTCGGGTGGTCAGGGAAATCTATTCAAAGAGGGGACGCCCAATCCACAAACGTTTGGCTTTCCTGGTTCCCACGCACAGGTTGCGTAGGAGCACCAACTGCGTCCTCCTTCAAGGTTAGTCCTTGCCCTCCAACCCTAAACTCGGTCGAAATTCGTCTCAGCAGTAACTACGTGCCGATGGATTTTGAATGTGCATGCAACTTGAGCAGCAGTTTGTAGAGTGTTAATACCAGCTAAACCAGGGCAAACGCAATTGAAACGTCAATTGTTTTTTCGTTAGGGTTACATATACTGCCAGAATTTTGACCGGTGCAGGTGACTAGTTGGATTATAATCGACACAGCGGACGAGTGTAGTTCCATTACACGTTTCCATACCTGGTTCGGTGGCATTACATATAGCGGATACAACCAATTTCTTCAGCCATTAGGGTTTTCATCGTCGTCCCGGGGCACGCTGTCTCCAGTGTAGTGAACTCTGCTGCCAGTAGTGTCAGGCAGTGACTTATCAAACCCAAAAGGTCGGAGGTTAACCAGTCGCCTCTGTTCCATCAAACCCAACTAGGTCGCCTCTATTCCATCATGTCTACATGCTGGATGGTCTTATTCACCGATGTTGCACGATTGCAGGGCTACTGGGCTTGCAGTCGTTGTGTTCGGAGACTATCCAACACTCTCTCACGTTATCTAGGCCATGGATGGCATACGACGTGGAGCTCCAGACCAGGAGCGGGTGCGGAGGCGGGATGCAAAACTCTTGGACCGGGAGCTTGCTTATGCAAGGGTGATGAACTGGGGACGGCTTCCATGTCCGTGTCGCATTCACATGCGGGAATCTGAACTGACGGTTGCGTCGTATAAACGGTGTGTCCGCGAAAATTCAAGACATCCTTGGTTCTACGGAGCTACAGAGGTACGCATGCCTTTCTACACTTGGTTCGCGCTATTTCAAGTAAACAGTCTATTTGAGGGCTTACTATGAAGAATGGTTTGTTCTAAATGCTTTGTTGTTTCTCAGGATCTGCATTTCTGAATTTCTGAATTATTCTTGAAATGGAGATCAGCGACATGTCCAGATGCGCGGTGCATTCTCCAAGGTGGGGTCTGTTTTATAGTACTGGAACTAAACAATGTGTAACAACGACAGGGTTGCGAAGTGGATGATTCAGACGATGAATGGGAGGACCACATCACGTGGTACTACGGGGCGCAGGCACGATCGTGTTCGAACGCAATGAGACGAAGAGACTTGGATCCTGGTATGGATATGAACGAGATGGTGGTTCGCAGCCACGACATCGTAGACCGAATTCGAGAGGAGGCCTTGTCCGATAGTGGCAGAGTTGTCCGTCCAGGAGATCCTACTGCAGCGGATAACCACCCCCCTACTCCACCCATTGTATCGACAGACGTTGGAATTGAAGGTATCCCAGGGGTCGGGGTCGACCTGGATAATGAGTGGTCGGAGCATGGTGATGGCGCGCATGGAAATCCTCAGCGAGTACCATCTCCACAGAGGCCTCGCACCCCAGTGTTGCGAACTGATGACGAACAGGGTCCGGACGACGGCAATTTGTCTGGAGACAATTTTTCCGAGGGAGATGTGTTATCAGATGACGAAGACGCCATGGACTGGGGAGAATCTGAGGATGAATCTGATGCGGCTGTAACCGCGATGGAAGAGGCTGCAGCTACACCCCTATTTGCAGGTTCGAATCACTCCAGCATGGGTACTACCTACGTTCTGCTGAGTGGGGGAAAGCTGCACGGATGCTCCGACGCATATATGGACGAGCTGTTCCGAACGCTCAGCAGCATGATCCTCCCCCAGCCGAACTCGTTGCCCTAGTCGTACCGAGAAGCTTCGGAGTATCTACGGAGGTTAGGTCACACTTACAAAACATATGACGTTTGTCCAAACAATTGCAAACTGTACAGGGGAGCGTTGAAGCATGCAAGGGTCTGTCCGGAGTGTAGAGCTCCTAGGAAGAGACAGGTCGGACGATCGCAGGTGCCCTACAAGGTCACCAGAGTTTTTACATTGACTCCTCGTTTGAAGCGTATGTTCCGGAGCCCTATGCAGGCGGCGGCGATGACATGGTGGGCAACTCTACCTCAGGAGGATGGAGTGATGAAGCATGTCTCCGACTTGGCCCAGTGGAAATGGATTTCCAGTCGTTTTAGGGAGGAATTTGGATATGACGACAGGAATGTGCGAATGGCCCTAGTTACAGACGGGTTTAACCCCAATTCTGATAAAAGAGGGACGTACTCTATATGGCCAATCATGTTGATGAATTACAACATAGCGCCATGGCTCACCACCAAAAATTACTTTATTATGTTAGCTGTTTTAATTCCCGGTCCTAAGTCTATTACCTCAGAGCATTTTGATGTGTTTATTGAACCGTTGATAGAGGAGTTGCTGGATCTATGGACTTACGGAGTATACTGTTTGGATGTGGCACAATATAAGCAGTCATCTCATTTTGTCCTTAAAGCGATGGTGATTTGGACTATAGGGGACTTCCCAACGTACGGAATGTTAGCGGGATGCACAACTAATGGCTTCGTGGGCTGCCCAGTCTGTGGAGAGGGATTCAGGTCTAGACGGTCAAAGGTGTTGCACAAAAACATATTTTGCGGTTGCAGTCGCAGGTTCCTTGTGGATATAGACCATCATCTCAGATTCGACACTCAAAATTTCAGGGAGATTGAAGACCGGGTTGCGCCTGTGCCTGTGACTGGAGCTGACGCTCTTGCATATGGGCAGGAGCGGCTTCGGTGGCTACGAGAGGAGGGTACCCCTGCGGATCGAGACCCTGTTCGGCGAAATGGGATAAAGAGAGTGTCAACCCTCTTCAGGCTACCTTACTGGAAGGCACGGATTTTCTAAACCTTTTTAAAACAAAATCCACTGTTGTATACGCATTGCATCCGAGAGAATGGGTGGTCGAACCTCATTCCCTCGACAGTGTTTTGTCGATGCTATGTGACCTGTATCAGATAGGCTGTGTAGTTTAATTGGTGTCGAAATGTTTAACCAGCAAGGTGTTTTTTAAAATTAGCCTACAGCGACTCCTAGTTGATCTCTGGACTAACTTTCCGAGAATAAGATAGTGTCATTCACTTGCAATGTTAGCATGTACCTGACACCTTCGTTGTCATGCAATTCATCAATACTTGCTTTCCGTTGTTCACTTGCAATTTATTAAAGATGCCAGTCGATATCTCCAATTAGTTTACTGAGGAGAGTTAATGACAGTAAGATGGACCGTAGTGTGTCACCAGCAAATGCTTGAGAAAGAGCATCGTTGATGGGTATGCGCTGGCCTTAACCTATCGCCGCCTTTGTCTTCAGGAGCTCCCAATGCGACATACTTTAGACGTTATGCACATTGAGAAAAACGTGGCGGCTACCATCACCGGGTTCCTACTAGGAGAGGAAGATACGGTTGCTGTACGAAAAGATATGCAGGAGTGCTCGGTTATGGAGGACCTCCACCTAGTGAGAGAAGGGGACACCGAAAACTACCTCATGCCTCATGCCCCATATGTGCTGAGTCCGGGAGAGAAAAGACGTGTGCTTGAAACCATTAAGAGTGTCAAGGTCCCCTCAGGTCAGTGCGCCAATTTCTCGAAATTGGTAAATTTGGAGAAAGGTAAGTTACAATTCCTGAAAAGCCATGACTGGCACGTGCTTTTGGAGGAGATACTCCCAGCTGCTCTAAGGGGATCGATGGCGATGGCTCCGCGTGTAGCCGTCATTCGACTAGGCCACTGCTTCAAGAGATTTTGTGAAAAGGTTATCCTGGTAAGTGACCTACCAGCACTCCAAACTTACGTAGCTGAAACTTTTGCCATGTTGGAGATACACTTCCCCCCTGCGTTCTTTAATGTCATGGAGCACCTTCCACTACATTTGCCTCGAGAGTTGTATTGGTGTGGTCCAGTTCACGCCAGGTGGATGTACAGTGTCGAACGGTACCTCGGGCACTTGAAGAGTCTTGTCAGAAATAAGGCGAGGCCTGAGGGGTCGATGGCAATGGGGTATATGTACGAAGAGGCTCTGGGGTTTGTGACGGAACATTTTCGACTCTATCCGGTATCCGCTAGACTCATTTGGGATATGGACGAGGATGACCAAGACAGTGGAGAGGTTTTAGAGGGAAATGGTAGAAGCGAACATTGGGGCGACGAGGACCTGAAAGAGCTGCACGAGCACATTATCCGCCACTGTGATGCAACGGATGAACTGTATACGTAAGTGCCCCAGTACAAAAAAGATTGTACTTGTACAACTTTGTTATTATATTGTTATTTTAAATAATTAGCTTTGGAACTGGGTATCTGGGTTAATGTAACACTCGGCACAACATGACATACACCCTTGTGTTCGATGAACACATGTGCAGGGAATACACTACCATGTACCGAACAAGGGATAGACGCAATCGACGTAGACCCCCCCCCCATTTTCGGAGTGGCTCGAGGACCGCGTGAGGGAAATGTGCAGGGTAGGTGAGAACCCATCTGAAGACCTGATCACAATGTCGCGGCTCCCCTCGCCAGTCGTGAGGCACCACCCATCTATGTGGGCTTATGGATATCACTTTCGATCGGAGGACGTCAATGGCGGGGCATATGTCTCGTTCGACGCAGGGGTGGCTGCGATTATAAATCAGACTTGTCGATCATCTAGAGCGGATCGTCATCCAGTTGAGGCAGAGCTCCTGTACGTGGGCGTTGTTGAGGACATTCTGAGGGTAGACTACGGACACCTTCATATCAACGTTTTAAAATGTTCGTGGGTGAAGCCCCACCTAGAGGGTGTCCCAACAATCAGGCGGGATGAAGATGGATTTTGGTCTGTTAAATACAGATCGCGGCAGCCACCCGGTGTGGAGCCATACTTGATGCCTGTACATGCTAGACAGGTAAGACATGTTAATTTTGATGGAAATTCGAGATGTCACGTTGTGGATGTGCAACAAAGGAGAGTCCCGCATCGTGTTTTTAGCGCAAATTGATACCCCGCTTGGACTCGCAGGTTTACTTTGTGGATGATCCCCTCGATTGTGAATGGAAAGTGGTCAGGTACAAGACACCACGTTCTCGCAGAGTGACAGATGCACTCTCTGAAGGATCGTTATCAGCACCTGGGAGGACAAACGCCACTCGCGGCACAAGAAGCGTTCCTCTGTCGGATGATGTCCAGGACGTGGCCCCTCCTGACCAAGTCGTCAATGCCGCCGTCGAGGTTGTTATGGCCGACAAGGAAATGGACGAAGAAGTGGCTCATCGTGAAGTCGATCATGAGGATGTGTCCGATGAGGAGCCCCCAGACACCCCACCCGATGAACTCACACAGGCTTTGTTTGTCGAAGATCCGATTGATGACGTGTAGAAGGTGACATGTGTCTTCTGTACTGTCTGTCATTCCCGCAAGTTTCATTTGGTGTTCGGAGAACATGGCTGTCGATGTTTTTGAGAATTTCCGATTTGTTTAACAAATGTTTTTTTTTCCCCGCCAAACACTTTGGGAGTTACGGTGGAATCACAGGTTCCACACCACAACACCAATGAAGCAGAGCAGGTTCGGGTTCCCGTCCCCGATGCAACGTGGGCGGACATTCCCGGCGGGGTCTTTACTGCGGAAGCAACACCATTCTCCGTTCTGCGTTTGAAGAACATTCCATTGGACATTCCGGCAGGTAATAACATCCACCGTTATATGGATTATATTTGAGGTAATTGTCTGTCCAATAAGCTGATCAAGCATAAAGCCACCCTAACCACATTGTCCGTGATTTATTGCCCCAGCAGCGAAACAAGGCTCAGGTTGGCGATCCAAGGCTATCCGAACACTGAAGGGGAGCAGATGATGTTGGAACACAGTGGTAGTGGTGAGCAGTGAGAAGGTACCAACATCGTCAAGAATGCGGGTGTGTGTGTTCGACATGGATGGTGGAGATGCGAGAGACTAGGTGGGGTGATGACTAAAGAACATGGAACGCATAAGTGGAGCAGATATTAAGCACTTAGAATATAGGCATAACAGTTTGATCGTGAGATACCGTAGCGAAAGGAATGGGCAGGTAGGCTCCGAAGCGGATATGATCGTGAAAAGTAGATAGTGGCTAGGGGATGCTGCCTTTCAGTAGACAGAACTAGGAGTTTGGTTATGTGCCATTCAATCGCTATCCCGCTCTTATGTAATAGAAGCTTCAGGCTTGAAGCATTTTGTAATGAACACTTATAAAAGTGACTCGTTCTTTTCAGCATGAGTGGACTCATTACTGTAAACACATGCATAAAACATCCAACTCATTCTGTCGTTACCCGATGCCCAGGACAGTGTAACCCTAACCGTTAAAGACCTCTGTGCATGTCATCATATGCAAAAAAACATACTGTAACAAGTATGATGTTGTTGAAAAAATTATTGCACATATGCGCCCCAGCAGCCAATTGCAACTGATGTAAATCACATAGAATTCTGTAAAAACCAGATTTACCATTTACTCTACTGAAGCCATCAGTTTACCAACATTCACCCGAGCACTTGAACGAAGTGCCAAATCGATCGACATCCATCCAGATGTGAAAACGAAATCCCGAACTTTCGAGACCCGATTTCATACAAAACCCTGCGTAGAATCACCGTGAAGGTGACGTGTACGGGACTCCTTCCGGAGAATCCACGCTGTATTTGCCCATAGACCTCTTGGAATTACCCCTTCTCTCTGATTGGACACTACATTCGGAGAAGAGTGAAAAGCTGTGCGGAGGAACCGCACACCATCCCGAAGGCCAGATATCCGATCCGAGCAGTGAAGGACGACAGTCCCCTCTAAGGCGGAATGGGGAACGACGCTGCTGCTAGTAGTGCATGGTTGTTGTATGTGGAAATGAATGTTGTCAAACTCCTTGCGAACAATGTCCAGTGATAGTGTCGTTGTTGTATGTTGAGATGGACTTTGTCGAACTCCTGCGAACAATGTCTAGTTATAGCATCGCCATTGTATGTTAAGATGGATGCTATCGAACTTCTTGTAAATAGTGTTTGGTGATAGCATTGATGCTGTATGTGGAGATGGATGTTGTCAAACTCCTTGCGAACAATGTCTACTGACAGCATGGCTGCTGTATGTGGAGATGGATGTTGTCGAAATCCTTGTGGACAATGTCCGGTCACAGAGAGTAACTACTTTTCCGACTCTATCATTCTTGATGTCACATTCGTTAGCTTGCCAATTCCCTCTGAATGCCTGTCCACACCATGAATCTCCTTCCCATATTCGACAGCAAGCCCAGTTCGAGGGTTTCCTCCTTGACAGTTTCAACAGTATAGTGCAGCAAGTGCTAACGTAACTGGTAGTACTAATGAGCAGCATCCTCGCCGCTAGCACTACTAATGACAAGGCACTATGCTATGAGTGCCACTAACTCGTGTATAATTACTGCTAAGCAAGATGTTAATTAACTACTGCCTGCATGTAACTTAGTGTAAGGGGCTGATGAAGCCGGCGGCTGTAGTTGACGTGAGTCAGCACGAAGCATGCTTTGTTATTGTCGTGATCAGTCTCTGGGAGATTTTTGGGCATAATTGGTCAAAATCTTGTGTTTCGAAGTCCAACCGGTTACATGCAGTGTGTATTTTTGACAAAGTTATTAGAAATTTTTGGTATTTGACACATAAAAAATTGCACACAAAGAAATGCACATCAATTGACACGTGAAGAAGAAGAAATCACATATTGATTGACACTTTAGAAATTGAAGTGACTTGTATTAATAAGCAGCTCAAATAAATCTCATAGTAGTTGGAGAACCATGCATTGGATTATAATTTTTTTTTTAATATGTCCAATAATAGTTGTGGATGCAAATTCTTGGGTGCAACTTATGTGCAAAAAGTTGTTCATGTTTTGAATGATCGTTTCCCAGACCTTCCAATTTTCGATGCATCTAAACTTTCCAGCTCCTGTCATTATCCAAGTGATTATAGTGATTGAATCACAAATACTCAACTATGACGGCTTGGTAGCAATTTGGAGTGGCATACAATTCGGCCTAAACTTATGCTAGCTTTGGCAAAAGGTTATACTCATTCCATCAAGTATAGCTATTTGTAAGCGAGGATTTTCAAAACAGTCTCGGTAAGAAAACCTCAAATTCCTCAAAATAACTACATTCATCAACCTCAAAGCATTTTATTGCAAGTGGGTGTCCAAATCAATTGCGTTGGTTCAACTTGTAAGTGATATGTTTAGGATTCTGCTCACAATCGCACATTCAGTTGAGGATGACTAGTACATAACATAAAGGTGCTGAACTATTATGGAAGCATCTACAACAAATGTCATTTTTGAGGACATACATGCAACAAGTTTCTAAATTTTGTTTGCAAATGATATGTGCAATTAGGTTGCCTTCACGAACAGGTGGCTTCTTTACCCATGAAAATTACCTTGGGTGAAAATAAGATTACAGAAACTTAAAGTTAACTCTTTATTCATCCTTATAACAACAGTCACAAAAAACCAAACAAATCTTGTATTTACCTACTGTGGTAATGAATGTTCAAAGTCATGTGGAACGCTGATAAATTAGCATGAACAACCTGTATCAATTGATACATTTGCAGATTTTTCAGTTTTGCAAGATATTTGTCCTGAGACATGTATGTTGGGAGAGTGAACACAGCAGATGAGTTCCTCTCCCCACTAAAAGAAAATTCAAAGAGTTCAAGGGAATCGTGAATGGAAGATAAATAGACAGACAGATAGCATAAATAAAGGCCTCTTTGCCTGCGGGCTACTGCAACCTTTCGGTTAGGGGCCATGAATGCAATTTCTAGGTAGTCATTTCTTGAAATTTCAGTGATCCGGAGTATCACACAGCACAACTACACAAAAATAAGAAATTTCTCAATGGAGATGATAAATTTTCCTCAAAATTTCACCAGCCCGCATTTCCTTACACTGGTAACTAAAGCACATCCACCTAACAACTTGCTGCCATGCATTTCAGGGCAATACTACTTGCTTGGTCATGCTCAGTCGGAGGTTTTCATTCGGATTTAAGGTGGCATTTACTTTGAAGATTTTGATGCTCCTCGTGTATTTTCTTCAGAGTCTCATTACCTCCACGCATAGCAAGTATCTTCTCCCTGCTATATGGATGGTAGGTAATGCAAATGTGCAATTTTCCTGTTTGCAATTTTTTGCAGATTTGATCTGAACCCTGGGGTTGAGAATCTTTGAAAATATCACACCACCTGTCCATCTTCACACCTGGTTGGAACTGCCATGCCAAGAAAAATAATAAGAACCCTAAACCACATGTTGCCAAAGCAAAGACAACTTGATGTAGAAACTTCAAACTATGAAGGCCCTGCAGATTCATTGGTAGAACACAACCCAGTGCAGATTACACGCAGTGAACAAATACAATGATCTCTTCCAAAAAATTCAACGTAGACTAGAACCAATTTTCTCAATTGAAAGTCACTTAGTGACTTCCATTGAGCATGTGACGACTGATGATCCCTCAAAATTGCTGATTGAGAATAGGTGGTACCTCTGTGATAGCCAACTTGACTGAGCCAATAATCTCACAATCTCCGTCGTGCATAAGTAATAATGACAGTTTTTGTGTTTCTGGATATTCAACCTGCAATTTTTACCAGTGTAACATGTGACTTTGACCTATAATTAAATGCATGACTGCTTTAAACTCTCCACCTAAAAACCAGTTACTCCTTTTCCAACACATCGTTGCTTGAAGAAGATGATGAATGCAAAACAAAAGTTGGAAAGAGACATAGGGACACTAGAGCACAAAAAGTTTATGGAATATCAGTGTTATCCTTCATTCTCTCAAAAAAAATCTTGTTTTGGTAGGGAGTTTCACCCCACTTTTGACAATTCATAATGGTTAAGTAGTGTACAAATGGTGTTGGAACCCTCAATTTTGGTGAAATGAAGGGGGAGGCTATATAAAAATGAACTTCATGGCAAACTTTTGAAGGCACCTAAAAGTGGAGCTCTCGGAAGTTTGACAAAGGAGTTGCATTTTACATAATCGTCTCTTGGCCAAAGTCAAACCCTCCGCTTCAATTCACCAAAATTGGGGGTCCTGAAACCATTTGAATGCTCCTTAAACATTATACATTATCAAAAGTGGGGCAAGGCTCCCTACCAAATAATGCTAGCTCTAATGTTTATGGAAATCTAGAGCACAAAAGTTGCTGGATAAGGACAACTTAGTTAGGATCACCTGTAACATAAATGTCTCGTTCCAGACAGGCTTGAGTGTATTGCGTTTCGTTTTGCTGTGCTTGGTTTTGTTTTGGGTTTGATGTACAAACATCTTCACAAAAAGATCTGCCTTGACAATGCGGATCCAATAGATATCTTTGGCCTCCAACAACTGCACTTCCAACTCCCCAACTGGATGTAGCTCCAAGAAGCTAAGCTTGCATTACAAAATCGGATGCCAAATGAGAAATTAATTTTGGGAGTAAATCCTATTCCCATGCAATCTAGCTTCAAGCATTGGCAAGAGTGGCAGCCAATTTTATTTTTAAGCGGATCTACATTGTTGAGAATAATTCAATCTACCAAAATTGTGGCCACTTCCTAAGCACGCCTTATGCAACCAAATCTGCAAAACACTGTATGTGCAAGTCCTTTAGATTTAAGGTTGATCAAAGAAAACTGGATCCAAAATAGTTACTCGAAAACTTCCTGTACAAAAAGCTAAAGCGTGTGAATAAATGCATTTTAAAGTTGAGCAGATACTCTCAATTTACTTTCACGTAACACCGCACAGTAAAACTCAGCATGATGATCTGGCTACAATTCAGTACCCCCGTTCTCATTTAAAATTTTATCATTGTTTAGATCAGGTAACTCCGTTGGACAAATTAGGTGATCTGAACTAGATCATGAGCTACAAGATAGGTCAAAAGCATCCATTATATCTTGGTTTCAGTTTTGAACAATGCAAAATTATTAATGACATGACCATAACCAAAGGCCCACCAATCAATCAGTCGGCAACTGAGGTTTTTCAATACCTAAAGTCTGCACCAGGAATCATGGGAACCACAATGCGGCTAGGCCAAACCATGGAGTCCATTAAAGCAGTCCTGATAGAATTCTGCATACCGTTGACAAATTTAAGCAATACGTCATTATAAAGGATATTAACCCCATAAACTAGGTATTGCTTGGTCTAAACTAACATTTCAAAAAAGCGTCAAACATGGGCAAATCTAAAATGGTTATTCTTCAGATAATGCTGTCAGATGTTACTTACATAAGGAAGAAGGACCAAGCAGCATTTGAAAGAAAACAAGGAAACAATGACCAAAAACTGATAATACTTACATCAATCATTTTCTCCACACCTGGTAGGTAACGAATATTTGCACCCAGAAACTTCATATCGAATTTAAAATCTGGCTGTTGAAAAAGATGGCCATTTCTTTTGCAGGTCAGCATCCAATGTTGAATGAATTGCATCAACCACACTTGAGTAGTATAGATACTGGACTTTAGTGAATTGACAAGAGGCTTTTCGAAGTCCATACATGCTAAAGATGAGGGATTTACTTGGCATGCTTACAGGCTCATTTAGTGACAACAAGACAGCACCAAAGCCTGGTAGAGTTTCTGTCAATGGCTTGAAAATAAGTTTGGCAGTCCCTTGCAAGTGCAAATTCTTGACCTACACATAAGACACATTGTTACTATCCACCAAATAAGATATTACAAAGGAAAAAAAGACTTGTCTAGTCTCAGTTTCATGCAATTCTGCAGATTTTCCAATGATGGTTCAAGAATCGATAAGAAACAAATTGTAAAAACCCACAGATTGTAGAAACCTACATATTTCATCACAAATAGCTATCAACATATATAAGAACACATACCTCTATATCTGGACTTGAGGACATTACTGATAGTTTTGATAAAGTGCCAAGTTGAGTATGATATCCCATTCATTCTAGCTCATTTCATCCGAGTCATTGGAGAAACTCAGAAACTTCTTCAATCACTGAGGTTACACCTTTGAGCATGCTACTATAGCCTCACAATCACTACATTGCATTCTAGAAAATGCTCAAAGACAAGAATATACAGATATTACTATGAATCTTGCCAATACAATGAGCCAAACCTTAACTTCGTGATCGGGACCAGGCAACTCAATCATGAGAATGACTCTTTCGTTCTCAGTTCTCCAGAGGATTTGTATCTCCAAAACACATTCGTCTATATCACCTGGAATGACTCTGACTCCTGCATCCAAACAGCATGAATACTGTCTATACACAAACTACAGCACTAAATGTGGACAAATGTCAATGGAACTCGGAATCATTGTAAGTACAAAATTCTTGACCTCAAGTCCACCACTACATATATGGATATGAAGGTGGGCAATTTTAAACTCCTTAATGCAAGGATATGAATCACTACGGAAGTTGTCTATTGTCCAGTGCACATTCCCATATTCATACCCATTTGACATCAACAGATAATTCTCATCAAATAATGAGCAGATGTTATTAAAGTAATTTCAAGGACCAGGGATATATGACTCAAAACATACCAGTTATATGTGGAGCTTTGGAGCCAAAAGCCACAGTTTGCAAGACAAGTCGCTGAATCACACCCATTGCATGTTTATCCAAAATTGGTTGCACTTCCCCCTTTACAAGCTCTCCAGCTGCCTGATGCAAGGAGAATTAAGAACATATACCCATTTAACCGTTGGCCATTGCATATGTATATTTTGAGCTAATAAGAAGTTAGTTAACACCGACCTGGTTAATGTACGGCCAAAGTTTTTTCATAGTCTTGTTCAGCCACTCCACCTGGTACATAATTTCATCCAATTAGTAACAATATAAGCGAAGAATTTGTAGTGGTGAAAGACTAATAATTCAGACAGACAGACAGACCTGCCAATCAAACTTAAATAATACTCCACAAACATACAAACCTTTGCAAAAACCTTCTATAGGATTAGCCTATGTCAGAAGCACTACTAATACATGTCCCAATCACTGGTTACCTTTTCATAGTCGCTTATTCTCATCAATCCTGCAAACGATTCCTCAGCAGGCAACACAACTTTGAGTTTGTGTGCATCCAGGTTCGACATTTGTGCTATGTGCACATTCTGCAATCCATAAACCACAGCTGTAAGGTTTCACAGCTGTAAGACCTCATGGCAATCTGAAGGGAATGAATCTGAAGGTAATCTATGGAATTTTATAGGGTTCAGCGTTCAGGGTTTACTACATTCTAAAATGGGAAAAACGAAGATGGTCATTGTGAATTGCTATTTGCAGCAGTCTGCGATGACATAACCAGTCTTGACCAAAGTCATCATACCTATATGATGCTTGAATTGAGAAGAGAAAAATAATTAAGTCCATCATCGCACCCATGCATAACATTATTAAGTTCCCACAGAGTGTTCCATAGGACTGGAAATTAAAAGGCTCTTGAATGCAAGCATCCAAAGTCATGTTATTAAGAAAATATTGTGCAATTTTAATCTGCAAAAGTGCGAAGGCTTTACATCTTAAATAATATCATTATGGGGTGAGGACTGATAAGAGCTTGCCATTCGACTATGCTCAGCATTCATTGCTACAAATGACGACCCCTATTCTTGGAGATTTGTTCCTTTGAGTCTAAACAGAAACAGAACAAACTTACAAGGCTTAAGAATGTTATGTGCACGGGTGAGGATTGTCGATTACATTCTTGGAAAGATTCTTCAGGATTTCATGGGGTTTGATACCTCGGAATTGGACTTCCACATTCATCATGCTCCAAAATGTTGAGAACCCAGCTAGGAATTCAGTTCCAAACAGAATGTAGGGCCTATCGTTCTGCAATGAAGGATTTAAAAAGACTAGAGAAAGGGTACAAATCTTAAGAGCACCCCAAAAATCTCTTGGAGATGCAGTGGGGTGAGGATTGTCAATCACTTCATTCAAAAGAACATTTCGGATATGTCAAGAATTCATGGGCTTTGATACCATAAAATTAGGCTCACATTCATCATCCACGAAGGTTTTGATGAGAATCCAGCCAGGAATTCAGTTCCAAATAGAAAGTGAGGACCTATCGCTCTTCAATGGAGAATTCCACATTGGAATACAGAAATTCGACAAATCTTAAGTGGACCCCAAGAAGAGCATTGTGACTTAAATTATTGGAAAAGACCGTTTCGGATGTTCAAAATTTCATGGGCTTTGATACCTCAGATTTACGCTTCCACATTCATTCATTATGCTCAAAGGTTTTGTTAGAATCCACCTACGAATTCAGTTTCAAACAGAAAGTCAGGACCTATCCCTCTTCAATGGAGGATGTCGAAATTGAATTAGAGAAAAAAAAACAAAACAAATCAAATCGAGAAGCATTAATGTCATCCGAAGAGAATATCCCGAAGAGTAAAATTACATACCAAATGCCGGCGCATGTGAGTTCGATGCAAATTGAGCAACAGGTAGGCGAATTCCACACACAGGCCACACAGGAACCCAATGACGAATTGGCCGAAGAATGAGAACAAGCTCACGTAGAGAGCGAAAGAGACCATGAACGGCAAGGCAGCAACCGTTGTAGCCATGTACAGTCGAATTCGCACGTTCTTTAGCATCTTGATCACACCATTCACCTTGGTCGGCTTGGAATCGTCCCCTTTCCACCTCGTAGATCGGTACTTCCGATCCGCTCCGAAATTCGCCGCCATGTTGGTTGATTTTTCCTTTGCAAAACTCGCCATGTTGGTTGGGGCTGACTCTCAGGCCCAGATTGGAGCAAGAATTCGGTCGAAAGAAAGAAGAAGAAGAAGAAGAAGAAGAAGAAGAAGAAGAAGAAGAAGAGGGGCGAGATGTCGGTGGAAGATGTGTAATTAGGATAAGCGAAGAAAAAGTCGAGCATAATAGTTTGTTTGTTCGTTTGGCATAGTCAAACATCATCCTGGGGTAGCTCTCACCATGATGATTCTGATCGAGCGGTGACGTTTGCACCGGGGGTTGATGATGGGTTAAGGGATACTGATCTTGCTTTTTTAACATCCACAAATTTCCCAGAAATTCCCATACATACCCACCTGCGCCAGATGCAAACTCGATTTTGACAACAAAACTACATTAACCTCTTGACTGACTAAATCAGCCACCAGGATGATGATGATTACGTCCTCTCAAGAATGATATCTATCTTCTCAAGAAATTCGACTCGTCCTCATTCTGGAATCCTACTTCCATCTGCTGATGCCGGGCGACTCCGAAATGCAGGGCCATCCATTCAGCCATACCTATGCGCGCCAGATGCAAACATTCCCGCCTCAATGTCAACGACTCGTGCACCGCCGTATTAACCTAAACCCCTCAAGAAAGTGTAAAGCTCAAGACACACATGGGCAGAAATTCCACCACACACACACACTCAGAGAATGCCATTGAAAAGTTATACAAAATTCAGCCACCAATTCACCCCTCAAAATGTCCTCATCGGTTCGGCTCTGTGAACGGATCTCTGGACGCCTCTAAACTCCATGTAGTACACACCATCACTTCCTAAATCCACAAGAAAGCGCAAATTTCACGATGGACACATACAGGCACGCCCAGACCACCATGTTGCCTAAAGTTACATAAGTTACACAACGCGTGCGCGACTTTGCTTCTCATTGGTAAATCAGAAGTTTGAAGTTAAGCGGGTCGTGGCAGGGGCCATAAGCTACGAAGGTTCTTTATTGATTATGGGATATTCGTAATTGAGTAGATGCACTTCACCCACACTTCACCCTACCTCGTTCTACAAATCACGTAAGTCAATATGTCCTCCAGCCGATGAGCTCTGTTCAGCTGCTCTGCTTTCAGATTCAATCTCAAGCAATGGGATTTGGAGGCCTTATTCTCGACTAAGATTCGGAGGCTTTATTCTCGGATCTACTGGCCATGGACCCAGTTCATCAGCTCCGTAATGTTACGTCTCAACTTCTCAAGATGATGATATTCGCCTTGTCTCCATTATAAAAACTGATTCCACCTGCTTTATTTGGGCGCATTAAGCTAAACCCATGCCCAAAAGTTACAAAAAATTCACCCGCCCATTCACCCAGGCTAAGAATGTCGTCCTCATCGGTACAGCATCGTTGATGATGATGAGGGTTGACATTCTCGGGTTTAGGGGTTGTCCTCCTCTTGCATTCCGCATGGTAGACATTGCCCCCCTAAACCCACTTTTCATGACGAGTGGCACATGACCAGACAATGTTGCCGCCCAAAATTACACAAACTAGTTCACCCACCAGAATCATATCCTCTCAAGATATTCGCCTCGTCCTCGTTACAACACTACTTCCTTCCAGGGCTATCCATAACCCACAAGAAAGCGCGATACATGCCCAGACAATACCCAAAAGTTACACAAGATTTAGTAAACATCACTCCCTAATCCACAAGAAAGTGCAAATTTCACAATACACACGCCCGGACGGTGTTGCCCGAAGTTACACAAATTACTTCACTCACCAATCCACCCACCAGAATGAATGATGTCCTCTCAGGGAAATTCGACTCGTCCTCATTGTGAAACTACTTCCATCTACTGAATTGCGCCAGATGCAAACCATTCCCGGCTCAATTCCTTACTCGTGCACCGCCGCACTAAACCTTACACGACATACAACTGACACGCCCACACAATGCTGCCAAAAGGTACACAATGTACTGTTAAGTTAGGTTAAGCTGTTACAATTTGCTAAGCTATTTTCAAATCTTCCATCCAAGGGCCTGCAATCCTTGAATGCAGAGAACCAGGATCCCAAGTGCCACAACGAGAACTTTGTACACAATAATCGGTCGCTCCTCCCAAGTTGCTCATCTGAAGTGGAGCCTGAGAGCACTCCAAACAGCAGTGTCCAATTTTTCTGAAAGTTTGTGTGTGATGTCATAGTCTTACAAATGGAAAGTAAATTCAGTTTTGGTGTTTGCTGTGTTCCTATGATGTTTGTTGTCAACTGTGTTGCATTCTATAGCATTTGATTTTCTTCACAATTGCCAATGGTTTTAGAGTGTTTTCTCCACGAAATCCAATCAATTTTCATAAATACTCGATACTTTCCCTTTATATAATATCATAACCTCGCACAAACCAGGCTACCTTCCGTAGTATACCATCTTCAATATTATCATCACATCTATCATAGAAGATAGAAAATATTATCACTTCTCCATTTGTTGCGAACTTTCCTTGTCCAATCTCAGTCACTTATATCAGAAGGAAGAGGGAATTATTGTATACGAGCGTATCTTTCATTTATCCAACATAAAAGCCTGGAAATAGTATGCAGCCAAGTGTTACCTTTTTTAGTTGATTTGACACCAGAACTAGCTTTCAAGACCCCAAATTAGTCTATATGAGTTCATTTGAGATGAATTAATTGGCAACACACTTGTAGAGGATCAAGTTTTTATGGTGGATGGATGAGAGATACACTTGTATACGATAATTCCTCTCTCCGGTTGGTCAAAAAACAAATCTTAACACACTCAAGTTACTTCTCCCATAATCAAACATAACCAAAATCTGAAAAACCTAAAAGCGATCATCACCCCAGGGGTTTGAACCTGGACTACAAGGTAAAGAGCCTTGCATTCTACCAACTGAGTTGAATGATCCCCACTGGGGTAAATTAAGAAGGAAACTGGGCCAAGGTTCAAACAACACCACATGAAAAGTTGAGGCTCAAAATAAAAACATAAAATATATATATATATAAATATATAAACCAAACCCAAGGGACCCATCTCCATGTTGCCACACAGCAAAATCCTAGCACCTTAATTCCCATCAAGGGTCCATCTAAGGACCTCCCTCATGCTACCTGACAAAGTGGCGACAAAGTTGATGCTAAAGCTCTACTAACTGAGCTAGGACACCTAACACATCATCAATGATCAAGCCACATCGTTAGTGTCCAATTCATGACATATTTAGCAAACAAAAACTTGAAGTGGATAGATAGTATGTAGACGTTTGAATTTGAAGTTGATTCGTCTTGCATTACTTAGTAGTACATCAAAATTCATCTTCTCCCATGATACCAAAAAGTTTAGCATAATTGATAATAATAAATATAATACTAATAATTACATCCACAACAAAGTGATGTATTTCTTGATTGCAAGGCTCAAATGCAAACTTGTGATCGCACTTGTGCATAGGAGATGTCCTCTTGAAATCAAATCCTCATTCATGTGTGAGGCACACAATCACCTTCCATTCCTCAATCATCTAACTGTTGTGGTGACTAATTTATTTGCCAACCACCTTCCATTCCCAAATATCTAAGTGTCGCTATGAACCTTTTTTTTTCTACTTGCTAGGAACAACTATGTACATGTAGGTTCAGTTCACCAGCAAGTGACATTTCCTCTGTGTGATTTACATGTGTAAGTAAACAACCAATAGGCAATTATGTTTTTCCAAAACCTTTAGTGCCCCCAAATTATTGATAATTTTTTATGATAGACATAAAAACTATCTCACATCAAAATTTGAGACCCCAGTCACCCTACACAAGATAAGAGGCTTGGGCACATGGCCCAACTTTGTTGCCCGCAATTATTTTTAGTTGTTGGGGAGGCAAGGTAGCTAAGCGAATGGCTATACGTACAACCACCAAACAAATTGTTGCAACCAAAGGAAACCACTGTGCAGGCTACAAAATGCAATAAAAATGTAACCTGCGTTTTATTCCAATGCAATAAATACAATACCTTAGGTCCGAGATGACCCTAAATTATTGGATGATGGTGGGGAGATACCCAAATCTCAAGGAGTGTTGGCGGGTTCAATTCCCGGCTGTGAAATCTCCTCTCTACTTCACAAAAAAAAAACTTGTCAAGTGGTCAACTGCCTCCTGTGCTTTGGCATTAGCCTATCGACCTTCTGTCTCAAAAATAAAATAAACACACTCCCTTTGATTTACCTTGTAGTAACAATATGTGTTTTTACCACAAATTTCTATTATTGTGTTTAGATTTTTACTTTTTACTCTTGTAGCCTAGGTCCTCTAATGGCCACCCAAGCTCTAGAAGCCCAAGCCATGTGCCCAACCCAAGAGAATGATTTGTGTCTTATTAAGGTAGACATTGGAGTTGACATGTAGCAAGAGGAGGTATTGACATACTAGTATGTCAAACTTTGACTAGATACTACATATATATATATAGTTGTATGGAGCTTGAGTTGAACCTAATATATCATAACAATTGACTAATAGGAAGAAATATGAGTATCAAGCCATGCTAGCCAAAACAAAATCCCAATTTAAGGTAGATGAAGCTAATTCAATTAGCTTCCTTAGGATGAGTTTCTAAGTAGACCGCTCACCCATCATATTCTAGTGTGAATAAAGACAAACTTGCCCAAATGTAGAGGGAATCTAGTGGGGTAGAGTTTGTAAGTGCCAACTACATTGTTTGTCTAATTAATGTGGGTTACCATTTGGAATTATGCGTTGCTATAATTTTTTATTGACAATATTATTCTTTATCAAATAAGTTAAATCATATTCTTCGATGTGCTAAATACTTATGTTATTTGGGCAAAAAATGATATTCTCAATAAATAAATAAATAAATAAAATAAAATATAGCAACACGTAACTCTAAATGGTAACCCACACTAATTAAACAAAACAATGTAGTTACTCCCATCTTTTCAAATCCAAGCCTACCTACTGACATCCTCCTCCCGGTTACCAATGATGGAATTCTAAACAAACATTGCTCCTCTTGAGTCTTCAACCATGAGTACATCCTTCAATGATTAGCACTTATAAGTTAAAGATTCTTTAGTGGGCTCATGGGAGTCTAGCGGCCCATGTACACAACCCTCCACATTCTAATAGACCGCCGGAATGTGGTTGGGTTGCAACTTGTGCTTAATTGCATGCAAAAACCTCCGACCCACTATTATCTAGAATCTAGTGGGCAAGTGACCTATATGGAAACTCACCCTTAATCAAACACCTATATTTGGCTCCTAATTAGGGATAGAGTGGGTGAGTAAGGGTGAGTTTCCATGTAGGCCACTCCCCCACTAGATTCTAGAAAATAATGGGTCGGAGGAGTTCACATGTACTTAAGCGCAAGTTGCCATCCGACCACAATCTGATGATCTTTTAGAATATGGAGGATTATGGACACATGTCACTAGACATCCACTAAAGAATCTTCAACCTACAAGTGCCAAGCACCAAAGGTTTTGAAGATTTGTTTTAGAAGGAGGAGATTTTAACCTAGAGGAGGAGGTTAAAAGGTGGGCTCAAATTTGAGAAGAGGGGAGTAGCTATATGTTTTATCTAATTAGTGTGGGTTACCATTCAAAATTACGTGTTGCTATCACTCTTTACTAACATTGTCATTTTTAACCAATGAAGTTATATCAAATTCTTCGGTGTACATACTGTCTACTTATGTTGTTTAGGGGGGATTTGATACTCTTAATAAAATGTTATAGCAATACATAAGTCCAAATGAAAACCCACACTAATTAGTCAAATTAAAGTAGTTGGCACATACAAACCCTACTCCACCAGGTTTCCTCTATATTTAGGCAAGTTTGTCCTTATTCACACTAGAATCTAGTGGACGAGCGGCCTACATGGAGACTCACCCTAATACATAGTGATTTAGCCACCACCTTGATGATATTTGGGTTAATCACCTTTGCAAAAGTCGAACTACACCCACCATCCTCCATAAATGAGTGCTATCTACCAAGCTATGACATGCTTGATTTTTATGCCCGAGGTGGACAAATTAGGAGGCGGCATGTGGATGTGAGGTACCAACCACCTTGTATTGTGGATATCTATAATGAAAAAACAAATTGACAACAATTTATCTTACATGTGACCACTTTAAAGACATGTCACAACCAATATTGGCATTAAACTTGATTTTCATGACAAATGACCCATGTAGAATCTGCTAATGATGATGTCCACTTACACAACATGGAACGATACAAAAAAATACCAAATTGGGTAATAAAATATCTTTGATTCCAGAACCTCCATCAACACCTTCCTCAATTCCAATTTTAGCGATTTCAAATTCTTTGATCCCAATTCGCAATTGCTAACCTGCTTGAGCTTCTAAAGATCGAGTTCATCGGTTGCATGATTCCACAAAGCTGGAGGTGTCCACATTAGCAACATCTACCTTATGGGACTCTGCATTCCACAAAAAGTATTTTTTTGCAAATTGATCTCCCTAGACATAACTGACCTAATAAAATTGTAGAAGATACAGAAACAGAGACCATCTTAGAAAATGCTTTTAAACCTCTCAACCCTTTTTGCAAGAGTTAAACATCTTCATTTCTCAACATAACAGTAGCCTCAACTATCACATGTACAAAAGATCGCCTTTACACTACTACAACAAAACAGTTTTCAACTTCTCAACAGAACTAGAATCATCCCATCTCTTGTCTACCAAAACGCATCAACTCTCCAACCTGTCACTGCCACCATGCAATTTATATTTTCAAGGCAGTTCCGAGGCCGGACCAGGCTCTCGGGGTTTCTCGTTTGGATTCTGCGTGATATTTCCTTGCTGCTTTGGTGCATCGCCGGCTGTATGTTCCTGCATTTTCTCAGCAGCACCAAGGATTTGCTGCTCCTCATTAATCTTCTTCTCCGTTTCATTGCCTCCGCGCATTTCCATAATCTTCTCTCTGCTGTATGGATTGTAGATCACGGAAATGTGCAATTGTCCACGGATTTGCTCCGCTGCATGAGACTCGGGGTCTTCCAGAACATCGCACCACATTTCCATCTTCACACCTGGCTGGAACTGCCAAGCCAAGAAAAGAATATAAGTGCACTTTATTTTTCCATACTATATATTGATTATGCCAAATTTTATTATTTTATTCATTTTAATTCTTAACTTTTAAATGATGTAAGAATTTCAAATGGCTGATAACCTGCGTAGGCCCAAAACCAACAGCATGTAAGGTAAGCTGGTCTACTTATTGCTCAGTACCCACTTCTCGTAGGATATGAATCTTGCAATTAGTGCAGGATGATTAGCAAATCCAAATCGTGCACATAGCCATTTCCCTCACAGTTTTTGCAGTTCATAAATATCTTATCCATTATCGAAGTGAACATTTTCTTTTCATTAGATGATTATGTTGAATTCAGCCTAGAATGGTTAACAGATTTTGCACCCATAGTCCAATCTCTTTCAAATCTTGCACACATGTCTTTTGGTGTTCGTTCTTAGATCCACACCCAACCACACACAACTCAATTAAAGGTTGTTGTTTGAGATAATAAAAACATAATCTTGTTGATGAGAAAAACAAAAAAAAAAACTTTGTGAGATTTACCTCTTTAATACTCAACGCCGCAGAGCCGACATATTCAGATTTCTCAACACTTTCATCATCCATAAGTCGTAATGTCAGCTTTTGTGTTTCAGGATCTTCAACCTGCATTGATATATAAGTTGGCGCTTAAAAGGTGACACACCTACTAAATTTCGACATGTATTCCAAACTTGAAACCAATCTTCATTGTGCAACATGATATGACTCAGAACACACCCAATGCAATACAGAATTGAAAACATGACACAATGCAATTTTAGATGACTGTTACTGAATCAATAGAGCAAAAAAGACACTTCAAAAATCACCTCGATTGTAAATGTCTCATTCCAGACTGGCTTGAGTGTATTCTCTTTAGTTTTGCTGCGCTTGATTTTGTCCTTGGTTTGACGCACAAACATCTGCACAAAAGGATCTGTCTTGCCGATGACATCGGTGTTTTTGACATTCTTGGCCTCTATCAACTCGACAACCAACTCTCCAACTGGATGTAACTCCAAGAAGCTGTTGCAACACAAATTACACCACGAATGTAAGGAATCAAAAATCCATGCACCCTCGATTACAATTCCATAGATGAATAATGGCTAAATGGTTTGGAATGAAAATACTAATCTTCATTTCAAGAGACTATGCAAACTTAGTGAGTAAACCTGATGCAACAATATTCTGCATAATATAAGTAACCACAACTTTATATTTGAGGTTGAGGTAGAACTAAAACCCAGAACTTTACTGATAAATATACCAAAACTAGAGCACAGCAGAAGCTACTTTTTTGTTGATGAACTATTGCATTACAAAATCTTAACACAACAATTCAAATCTCTCATGAACTCAATACCTGAAATCTGCACCAGGAATCATGGGCACCACGATGCGGCTGGGCCAAACCATCGAGTCCATCAAAGCAGTCCTGATTGAGTTCTGCATTAAGAAAAACCAACCATAAATTACAAAGTATCATAGAATATACCATGTTTTCTATTTATTTATATTTAAGACTCTTTTTAGAACAAAGATACCTGAGCCGGTAAAACAAAACAAAAAAAACAAACTAATAAAAATGATTTTGATTATTTTAAAAAAAAATTAAAACTTTTTTTGAAAAAAATTTAAAACTTACATCAATCATCTTCTCCACGCCTGGTAATGCACCGATGTCTCCACCCAAGAACTTCAAGTCAAAATCGAAATCTGGCTGTTGAAAGATGGTCGTTTATGTGAAGGTCAGCAATTGGTATCCACAAATACAAATTGCAAATCAGTGTGCAATCACAATCAATGTAAAACCAATAAGAGAGTCGGTCACATTTCCACAGAATGCTTACAGGCTCAGTTAGTGAAACCAAAACAGCACCAAAGCCTGGGATAGTTGCTGTCAACGGCTTGAACACAAGCTTTGCAGTCCCTTGCAAATGCCAGTTTTTGACCTGCACGTAAGTTACACTTTCAGTATCAACATAATTACTAAGCCCTAGCATTCACTCAATTAGGGCACATTGCTATGCACATCTACAGATGTTTTTGGTGTCAATTCTGTAGGGATTAACAAGCAACAGATTGTAAAAAATCACATCCTCCATGCTGTATTTCTACAACCAAAAGCCATAAAAATTTATGATAGCATCGTATATCCACCTCATAATAATGACTACAAGACATTTATGTGCTTAACTTGCATAAGACAAATTAAGTGACTCCTACAAGTTAAACTACACAATAGCACCCATGCTAATCCAATCAAGCTCTGTCACAAAAGAGCTACAAGTTCTCCATTGACTTGAATTACACAAACTTGTGACTGAGACTTGGGCGATAATTGTTGACATTGACAGTTGCTTTTAAAATACATCGATTTGAATATGCATACTAAAGTTACAAGATCCTCAAATCTCCTTTCGATAGTTCAAGATCAAAACTAGGATATACTGATATGTTTAAAGTTAAAACCTCCATACCTGAACTTTATAGTTAGGACCAGGGCAATCAATTGCGATAATCACTCCTTCTTTCTCAGTCTCCCAAAGAAGTTGAATCTCCAAAACACATTCGTCTAGTCCACCTGGAGTGAGCCTAACTCCTGCATCCATCATTGTGATTGAAGAAGCGGAATTATTTATCCATAGGTTAGTTTGTCAAAATTGTGGTTCACAAATTGTCGATCATCAGAAAAAATCTAAGCAGCTCACACCATTCGAAGTCCACATCTCATATATTCTCAAATCCGCCAGCACACAAATGTGAAAGTGGTAACATCCGTCTATTGCAAATTCGACAGAAACAGACCGCCTTCATCAAGATTCATGAACAGAAATGTGACTTAAACCATACCAGTAATTTGTGGAGCTCTTGTGCCAAAAGCCACAGTTTTCAGAACAATTCGCTGAATCACACCCATAGCATATTGATCCAAGATTGGCTGCACTTTCTCCTTAATAAGATCTCCAGCTGCCTGATGAAATTAATGACCGATCGTCAACACAAGAATCAATAACTCTCATGAATTATAATTTCAATCACTGTTTCATACCAACAATGCAACCATATCATCAGACGTAAATTGTTGGCTTACAAACAAAACAACACCATCACCCACCTGGTCAATGTACGGCCATAACTTGGTCATAGTCTTGTTCAGCCACTCCATCTGGTACATTTTCCCACAAAACGTTAAGTGAATAATTCACAATGGCGATAGAGATAACTAACGAGATAGACCGACCTCACAAATGAACCTAACCTACAGACCGAGTACAATACATCACAGAATATGATCGCTTTTCTCGTACAATGGGATGGAGCTTGTGACGTCAGAATTCAAACTAATCCACCTAAAAGGAACAATATGAAGAAAGACCTTCTCAAAGTCGTTAAAATCGATCCATCTGGGGAAGGATTCCTCAGTAGGTAGCACAATTTTGAGATTGTCTGATTCCAGAGTAGACAATTGTGCGATACGCACAGCCTGTAAGTCACACACAAACAAATCAACAGTCGAATTAGACTTTGAAAATCTGGCAACCTGAAATGGGAAACGGCAGGGTCACCATTGTAGAATTCCCCTCTTCCACAGAAACAACTACATGTTGCAATTGAATCCTTGGCATTTCACACTGTCTGTTGAACTCATCCATTACGACGACATAGCCAGTCTCACACAAGTCAAAACTACATAGTTCATGTTCTTCGAAGAAGAAAAATCATCACATCCTCAAGTCACATTCCTTAGGATGAGGATTCCAAGTTAGATGAGTTTCTTGAAAAAACCATCTTGCAGAACCAGGATTTGGGTTTTGTTAACATAATAAGCAATTTGGATTCATATGATGTTATGGGTGTGATCCTCAAGCTCCAAAACTTTGAGAGGCTAAATTCTGAAACCTCGACCTATCGAGCTTCAAGAAGGGAGAATATCAACAATGTATGAAGAAATGGAGGAGAAGCTGTAGATAGGTCGAGAACCAGAAAAACGGAGTCATGAACAACGTCAAGAAAAAGTAAAGGAATAATAGGTCACATACCAAATGCTTGCGGGCATACGTCCGGTGCAAACTGAACAACAAGTAGACGCCTTCCACACACAGACCGCATAGAAACCCGATGATGAATTGGCCGTAGAAGGAAAACGAGCTCACATAGAGAACAAACGAGAGCAAGAAAGGTATGGACCCTACAGCCGTAGCCATGTACAGCCGAATTCGTGGGTTCTTGAGCATCTTGCTCAAATTCATCGTGCCCGTGGTCTTGGCTGAGTCATCCTCTTTCCTCCTCGCAGTCTGATTGTCGGCTCTGAAGTTTGCAACATTAGGTTTCTTCCCCGTAGGTGCGTTGGAGGAGGGTGAGGCATCTATTCCCGTGGGTTTAGAAGCTGGGAGGGCGCCGTGAGGAGGAACCTCCGCATGTAAAACCTCTTTTGGGAGGAGAGCCTCCCTGTCGTGCGCATCCTGTGCCTCCATCTCTCTTGGCGCCAAATCTCTCAAATCTCTCAAAGTTCGATGTAAATCGATGTAAAATCGATGTGAATCTCACCTAACCTCAAAATTCCTCAATGTCGAAGGTTAGATTACGGCAGGTGGGTTCTTGGGAGCTTGAAATGTGAGGTCGGTGTCGATGGAGTACTAAACCTCACGGATTGAGTCTGTCGCACTGCAATGCAAATCGACTTATGAAGTTCTCCAAACCTCACTACACCTCGAACGCAAACGCAAGGTTACGGCAGGTGGGCTCTGGGGAGCTGGAAATGTGAGCTTCGTCTCGATGCAGCGCCAAATACCACGAACTGGATCAATTGAGATCCTATGCAAATCGACTCACAAAGTTCTCCGAAACTCAAAATTCCCCCGAACTCCAACGCAAGCTTCCAGCTTTTCGGTTCTGGGAGCTCGACATGTGACCTTGGTCTCGCCACAGAGACAAACCCCACGAACGAAAAAACAGTTCGGGAGCTCAGGGGAGGATTTCTGCGCTTGAGATCCTCATTGCGACCCACATTGGTTACGAGTTTGATTCTGTGACGGGAGGAATTGGGGGCCTCGGAAGAGGTGAGGTCCAGAGGTCGGTGGGAAGAAGGTAAGAGAGGACGGGCAGGTCCGGGCAGGTCCGGGCAGGGGAGAGAAAGTCTTAGGTAGGGAGGAAGCGAGTGGGGCAGGGCAGCGGAAGAAAAAAGGTGGCGAGCAGATGGTGTGACAAGTGGAAGGACGAGCTCCTTTCGCCACGTGGTATGCATGTCTTGGGCCTACCCCTACTACCTACCTACCTACCTCCTTTACCAACCCCCTTGCTTATCTCATTCACAAGATGTGCAACTTGCTAAGAAGCTAAGATAAGGTAGATGGGTCTTCAATGGTTATTTGCCATAAAGTACAAGAAATACGGTAGTGTATTTAGTGTCACTCACTATTGGCAATTACACAATGCTATATCTATTTACGGTACCGTATGTCTCATATTTTACCGACAAAGGTTAAATTGGTTGTTTGGACACTATAGAATATTCACAACTTTTACTTGGGAAAAACATGTACCAATAGTAAGAAAGATATAGCATTGTGTAACTACTGCTGAACCGGTATACATGTGAAGTACATGATGTCAATAATCAACATCAATAATTGGTAGTGAAGAATCCACCCATGGGTGTCAAAATTGTGATACTAGTCAAATATTGATATTTGGTGGGTATCTCAAGGTGAGAAAACCTTTGTATACACGAGTTATTATTTGGGTTGATACCAGTCTAAACCATACTAATAGTAGGGTGGTTTTACCTAGGTACGAAGGCTCTTGCATGGTATATAGGCCTAAATGGTATCAAAAATAGAATATTATCCTCAAATACCCAAACGCTACTGGTGTCAAAATATGGTAAATCCTCGCTATAGATACATGAATGGTAGACGACTTTTAAAATGGGTACCAATCTAGCATTGGCATTTACCTTTGTGTGGTACACTAAACAAATGATATAGTGCACTAGGCCACATAACAATCATCAACCCACATTACTTATCTTGCTATATATATATATATATATATAATTAGTGTGGCTCATGCTATTCATCATTGCTGACATTGATTGTCTTGCACCCTTGGCCTGGGGAGTTCACTAGGCAAAATTAGCAAAGCTTTCATTTATCTTGGATGTAAGTCATCAAGATCAATTTGTGGTTATGGTGTGCATAGTTTAAATATCAACATCATGGGTGTGACTATGCATGCATTTGGAAAAGATGAGTGGTCGATTTGTGATGTTGGTGCACATTGAAGCCCCAAAGAAACCTCATATTTGAAAGCCTTAAGATGTAGGCTTGGGAAGTAGTTTCAATTGTCAAAAATCATGATCAATGTAAATGTTCTAGGCATATTATGTGATATTTCGTCTATGTGTTTCTAAACACATTGTGAATGGAGATGTACATCTAACACATTGGATGCAATTATTATCATTAAAGTTCTAGGCATATTGTGTGATGTTCTTCTTTCTATTTCTAAGCACACTCTAGATGCAAAGATACGTCTAACACATTGGACACAATTATGATTATTGTCAATGTTCTAGGCATATTGTGGATGTTCTACTTTGTGTATAATATGAACACATTCGGATTGCAAGGCTACATCAAGTTGCACATATGACATTTGATTCAATTTGTGAGGATATTGAGTTAGAATTTCATATTTGGTGGATATCTCAAGGCGAGAGTATCTTATTTTATTATCAGACAATGTATAGATATTTTTTAGGTTTTATATTTAATATAGGTCCTATAGGAACACATGGCTGAAATTTGTAAGTACTAGTGGAGTTCAAATAAATGCTTGAAATACCAATTATTCAATAAGGTTAGAGTCAACTAAAGTCGTCACATAGTAGCCTCCCATATATTACATGGTCAATGCACATGTGTATATCAAACGATTAGCTAAGCAAACTCCCATGAATCATCGTATGGCTACTAGACATGGGGAGGCCACATCCTCTTTAATTAATGCATACACGTGCACACATGGACTATTTATCGGGGGGGGGGGGGCTATTTACCTTGCAAAAAAGATGATAAGGTATGCTATTTTTCAAAATAAAGGTAAATGCTTATATTTTATTACACCCTATCAATCATTATAATTTTTTTGGTGGAATCATTAAAACTACCCTGTTTTGTTTTATTGCATTTTTTTCTTATATTCCAAGTAACTAAATTTTTTGACTTTACCCCAATTTTTTTTTCTTAGAGCCCAATTGTTCTCCATTTTTTTTTTCTTATACCCCATTTTATTTCGTACACGCCTTTTCTTTTTTTTGGTTATGTAAGTGACATTTTTTTTCATGAAGGACATTTCTCTTACAACCATGAATTGTGAAGTTCCGCCACAATGTTAAACTCACATGAACTAAATCAAAATAATAAACCTAAGGCAAAGACATGCAACTGAAGCATTGTCTTAGACTATGAAATAAAGTCAAATAAAGCGCCGAAATTTTCCCTCCCGGCACGTGGGTAGAGACCATTAACTCCACATTGGAACCGTTGGTTCAGTATCGTTCAAGCAAGCCAGAGTGTGAAGTCATCCATCCAACCATTTTCAATAGAAAATTGCCTCTTTTCTCATCCACTAGCATAGACCCTACCCTAGACCCGCTACCCCTAGTAATTGTTTCCACGTTATTTTACATGTACTAACTAGATAAAAGAGGCCATTATATGTGATGGTATTTTACAAGTAAACATGTTTCACTATTCTAAAACCCCTTATATTATATGTACGTTTTTTGCAAAATTTACCTACAATGAATATATTAGACCCTATTTTTTTATCGCACGTTGTTTCTACGATTTTCGCCAGTGATCTCCCCGTGCTACTAGATTAAACATCACATGACGGTTGATGCCACATGACAAACCATAAAGACCACTCTAAATAACTTGCCACACCAATTTTAACACCACAACAACAACAACAAATTGTATTTATTTATTTTTAGTGTGGTTGCTACACGGATAAATAACAAAGTAATAAGTTTTGTAATTTGAATTTGACTCAAGGTACTTTGCATGCATAAAATGAGGTAACCTATTCACGAAGGCAACCCAGGTTCACATATCATAATAGTTTCCAAACACCAAAGGGAAATTACCCTTACTTGCCCGGAAGGTCACAAGGGGTCATTCATGGGAAGAAATACCTTTCAGTATATGAAAATGGGATGACCTCGTGCCATAAAGCAATACTCTTGATTGCAATTCTCAAGGTGATGAATCAACACTAAACATGTGATTTATTGTGGCATTAAAATTGATGTGTCATGTTGATCAGAGTGGTCTTCGTGACTTATCACATAGCAACAAGTGTCATATGACATCCTCTTTGGCTGCCACACAATGGTTGCAAGACAAGCAAACCATATCGATGATGTACTACAATGTGGGCCACGACAAAATCATGTGTAAATTCCACGTCATCGTTCTAATGGAGTTGCTTGTAACTTGTCATGAATTCACATAGATATGATTTATATATCAACTTCACATTTTCCCAACCTTGTATGAGGGGTCTAACTATGTGCACAAGGTTGAGGTGGACAACCCTTACAAGATTCGTGATCTCTTCCATTGGATGACGTTTATGCTCTATGTAAGCCAACGTTTTGGCAAACCAATTTACCATAGTCAATTCAAGTTAATGAATAGGAAAAATACATTGTTACATGCAAACCATGACTATGGATGATTATGGGTAAGTTCGGACTACAGTTGGGGTGGCATTTAGCGCCCTAAGTAGGTTATAACTATTGTCGTCCTTAATCCACCATAAAGAGGCATGGCGGCTCAGGGAAAGCATGCATTTCTTCATAGACAATTTGAGCTCATTGTTATACTTAATGGACTTGCCCTCCTTAGCATAGTGATTATGCGAGGTCGATAGTTGAACCAATTTTTTGAAATATATGACTTTGATTGTGGGATTGTAGCTTTGTGAAATAGCTCATTTTTTTATTTTGAGTATTAAGTTATACAAAGGTTACCAAAGCCTAGTTGAAGTATAATGTTCCTTGTTGCGTGAGATTGTAAACGATTGTCCTATTATTGAGTTGTATTTGATTGAATTGAAGTTGTGAGTATGTTCTTTGTGACATGTGAGAGATTTGAGATTGATAGAATTTGATTGAAGATATGAGAAGAGTATGAAGTGCAAGTAAACCAACATTGATCCTTCATAGAGACAAAATGAATGAATCGGAGAGAATCAATGTGGTAGAAAAAGAAAAAGAAATCGAAGTGACAAAGATCTTGCCTTCAATAAAGCAAAATGAGACATGAAGTTGAGCAATATGCTCTAAGAAATTCACATCATTGCATAATCCATTCCTTGAGAGTTAATAACTCTTCAATGGAGAGGAGAGGAAGAAGCTTTAAATCTTGCCTACAATAAAGCAAAATGAGACATGAAGTTGAGCAATATGCTCTAAGAAATTCACATCATTGCATAATCCATTCCTTGAGAGTTAATAACTCTTCAATGGAGAGGAGAGGAAGAAGTTTTAAGAGAGATCATAAAACCACTAGATGAGGAAGGTGTTGTTACGAAAGAATTGCAACAAAGAGTTGTGTTAAACCATAGCCTACCAACACTCAAAGAAGGAAAGTTGAGGGACTAAGACAGAGTGGAATGATAATTCAATAAAATAGTAACAGAGACAAAATCTATTGTTGATTGAGATAGAGAGATGTCATGTGTAAGGAGTTAAAGATAGAGAATGCCCATGGCTAGTTTGTGTGAGAGAGAGGCCACTTGATGATTGTTAAAGCATGTGAATGATGAAGGACATGATGACCATTGTAATTTAATTTATGACTATGGTTGAGAGAAGAACTATAGTCATGTTATTGGCATACGTTTATTTTATTTTGAGTGAAGTTGATCCCCTTTACAAACTGAGAGTGATGAGAACAAATTTACGACCGGTTGTGTAATCGTGGTAGAACTATGGTTTATACCATTGAGAGGTTAAACTTTGGTTCATCACGAGAATCAAGGCATGAGTCATTCTCATGGTCATGTCATTGTTTCACATTGAAACCTAGTTTGTGAACTATGATATGCAAGAATGAATTGTGAATTAACTAGATTAGCTATGATATGGTTTATGCCACCATATTTGTTGTTGACGATGGAGTTTGTTGCAAGGCAATTAGCATTATAGCTTGAACTTGGTGTTAGATATCTATTACATGGTTGTAAGCCATAATCAAATGTTGGGAATTAATATACAAACATTTTTTCTTGTACTGGAACTAACATCAACCAATTAATGAAGGAACTTGATGTGATTTGAAGATGCAGTGGCCATTGGTTCCAAAGACAATTATCAACTCAAGATTATGGATACCAAAGACTATGATTCTCCTTTACAATTAAGAAATATGAATAGTAATTGCCATGTTCCAAGGTCATGGAACTGACCCACATGGTTGAACAATGTTTTGAAATCTTGACTGGTTCATTGGGCTATGGGATCAAAGTGAAGGGTTCCTCACCGATGGCATCATTTGAAAACAAGTCGCATGTTTCAAAACACTTCTTGCATTAATCGACGACCTAACTTGCTATAATACGTCCATCATTCTTTCATATTCAAGATGCAATATCCATCAATCTTATGGATTTTACTACCGAAAAAACTTGTAACAACAAATTTTGGGTAAAGAGGCTTGTCATTCATTCTTGCTTCCAACATCCTAACATTATTCAGTGGGTAGAGGGTGTTATATATGTTGGTCACGACAAAGATTTGGAAATATTTATTGTTGGTCTAGATATTCGGTTTCAATAAGGGCCACTTCACACACGAGCCAAGAGCCGTGACCATGAAATTGTGAGAGCTCAAAAGAAAGTGTCTAAAGGCCAACCCAACACACCTCCAAAATCATGCAGTGTGGTCACATACCCTCAGGTGTAGTGTGAAGTCATATGTGACTGGGCTCTTAACCAAATGCTATTTCAATGAATTTTTTTATTCATGTGGGTCTTCACACACGATAAAATAGAATAAACCAACAATTGTAAGAATTCGGAGTGCCATGGTCTCCTGGTTTTGTGTTAGACCTACCTCCAAGAGGTGGTTTTCGAGAATAGTCCAAGTGACCATGAAACATGATCCATTCGATGCCATGTAGGGATCCATGTAGACTTTACATCCATCTTGCATTCACATGCTCCGTTGGTCCCTCGAGCGTAGTGTGAAGCGAACTTGGACCGGCTCCGCCTTTTCCACCAATGAAAGTGTTTGAGGTGTAATGGTCACGGGCTCTCAGTCTCGTGTGAAGTGGCCCTAAGTGATGTTACGAAGAAACTTGCATACTTATAAACATTCAATATTTATGAACAAACTTATGTGCATGTGAAATTTTTTTACTAGGGCTTTCAAGGACATCTCTTCACACTCCAGTCATTTTAGTGTATGTCATTTTCCAAGTGAATGTTTGCCCTCCTCCATAAAAGCGGATGGCAATGTGTTGTTCACAAAGTTATAGCTTATGTGGTTACGGACCCCAAACATGCCCAATTTCAAAGGGCCTACAATTGAGGTATGGATATAGCCCAACGTATAATGCAACCATTCAACACTCATTGTGTTCATGAGCTCGGAAAACTACAAAAGTGTATCATTGCACGGATCTATTCATTGCGGTGGATGTCCTTTTAAGAAGTTACAATGCGTACATAGCATTGGAGTTCTCAGAGTGACACTTAGTTGCCCCAATAACACTCCACAATTGGGATATGTGTCCATAGAATGGGCCACACATGCATGCATATATATATATGTGTGTCCTTTATTATGATAATGAAGTTCACCATGTTAGTAAAACGAACCATTTGAGTGAAACTTTGTCCAACCCAAACTAAAGTGAACAATTGTTGGCTTCTTTTGCAAGTCTTGTGCATATGAATAAATGTCTTGGCCCATCTACCACATTGTCCGCTTTAGAATCTTTGCAATGGCAATTGAGTCGACACCCGTCCGAATTCTATTATATAGTGAATTCGTCTTTCTTTAGCAATGGGTTGTTTTTTGACACTATGATTTGCTCAAAGATCAATTGGTTTGCCTTCAAAAGAGCATTTAATATATTAAGTTGGATAGTTTCTTTGTGTACATTATTGCATTGAGTTCTCATAGCTCGGGGTCAAACTCAACCGGCTCATCTATAACTAGCGGTCACATCTCCCGTTTGTAGGTGGGTAATCAAATTAGGCTCGCTTACTTTATGTGGTATTTACCAATCTTTAAAGAAGAATTATTGCCAAGAAAGCCAAAATGACAAACAATCATCAGTGTGAAGAAGCCACATATAATAGATCTTACACAATTTTATTTTATTTTTTGATCGGAAATGACGAGTTCATATAACTATTATGAAGTTTTGGGATGTTTGGTGATTTCATCCATGACAAAGCGGCATAGAATTAGATTTCTACACTCTAACCTTCCTAATATCATGCACGTGATATTAAGGAGGTCTACAATGTTAACATGGATGCATGATAATAGAGAATTAGTGTAGCATGTGACATTATGGAATGACACAAAGTCAACATTGCAATAATGAAATAATGACAATGATGACAAACGTGATGTGTGTGAGCGTGTGGCTTAAATTATTTGATGGATAATTTAATGTCAAAACCCATGATATATGAGAGATAAATGTGACAGCTAAGAGGGAGATTTAAACTGAGCACATCCACTTGCTAGGGTTTTGGGATATAAGAGAGGGCGTGACATTATAGAGAGTGACATTACAGAGGTTAGGGTGTAATTTTTTATTTTTTCCATTTGGCTTATTTTGCCAAAAAAAAGGGGGTTGGCATGCGTATGTACAAAAGTTAGGGTTCCCTTTCACTTTCATAGTAGATATACCAACATGAAGATGGGATTGTTGATGATGGATGAATGTTCATAACACCTACGAATAGGGAGGGAGAATTGTGGGGATGGGGGAGGGTGAAAGCGTTGATTATTATGGCAAAGCATGGTGGTTACTAATTAAGATAAATCAAGCCATGAATGGGAGTCAAAGGCCACAAATTAATCTATGCTAAGTATCCAAATTAGTGTGTGTTGCAATTTGGAGTCATGCAATGCCATAGTTGTTAGATTAACCAAGCAAAGTCAATTTATGTTCTATAATGTCTGAACAACCTATTGAACTCATGAGTAAGGCGTTATTGCACTTCATGACTCCAAATAATAACATGCACTCGTTGGGATAATCAATGTAGTGGACTTAAATTGGGATGAGCCGACTACCAAGCTACATATATGGGGTTGGTTTTAACTACGCTGAATGTTGTATTTAGTGTCACTTACAATTTGGAAGTACACAATGTTAAATATTTTATTCTCAATGCTTTTTTTTTTGTCAAGTAAAAATGTTGATGTTCCATAATGTCCAAACAACCCATTCGATCTTTGTTGGCAAAAAAATTGAGATACACGTTAAATAGTTATAGCATTGTGTAAGTCCAAATAGTAAGTGACACTAAATACAATATTCAATGTATTACCTCCTAGGTAAGTGTTAGGAAACCCAAGGGGCCGAATGTACCTATGAAGGAGGTGAGTTGAGTTAGTATGTGCCAAATGGATGGCAAATATAGTAGAGGCACCTATTCCAAATCAAGACCCCATCAACACTCTATGTAGGGTACCGGATTTTTGACCAACTTGGGATTGAATTTCAATGAGGCCAGAACCAAGAGTGCCATGACACATGTCCTAGTTTTGAGTGCTAACGTGAGGAGGAATGAGTGGTTATGGCAAACTCTAGACATTGGTAATATGTTTCGGTCAACTCTTGGTTTCAAAATTTCACAATACTTTCAACTTAAGGAATAAAATTATCAATCTTTTTTTTAGGTCCTCCTTATTTCTATCTTCCCACACGAGAAAAAAAATTGCACCACCTTATACTTCATCGTATTTGGTACAAAATCTCTTAACTGATCGATTACAGGGGCCTCTACTCTAAATATGCATGTTAACTTATGCAACCACTACTCATTTGTTTGTTGGTATTGGAGTAGAGTGAGGTTGACCATGTCAACCATGTCCATTTAACCATGTCACTAGGGTCATGTAATTCTGACATACATGAGATCTATATTTTGTAGGTGAACAAAGTCAAAGTTTAGTTGGTGGCGGCTTGTGATTGATTACCCTCATAAGAGTTTTGACAATTGTCGTAGCCAAGGAGCAACCATAACATTATTCAACCATGTGGGTCGGTTCCGTGACCTTGGTATATGTCAATTATATTTTGTGCATCCCCCGGATAAACTAGGAATATTCATTCACTATTCATACATGTAGGCTGAACTTGGTAATTTGGGTGAAGTTATACTCCCGGCACATGCGCACGAATTACTATTCATCTCAATAATAATCACTGGAAACACTGTTCATCCCATTATCCCCCCCCCAAATACTATTCATAGTAGCACCATCATTGAAAATACCGACACTATGCATAATATTATTATTATTCAAATCGACACTCTTCATTATTGGTAACGGCATCGGTTTCTTCTTATTTTCTAAGTATCTTCTCATGAAGGTAAGATAGTGGAGGCCCATGTTATATGCTAAACATAGAATGGAACACAACCATGCAACTGAATAATGTTATGACATTGAGGTGAATGTTTACGAGTTAACCTATAGATCAACTATGTATAATCCCAAAATTCACGCTTTGAAATTTGTAGCAATATCCATTTCATAAGATTTAATTCTAGATAATTGCCTTCTCCTTAGAATTTATTTCTCTTCACAAGAGAATATATTAGAGGCGCTTATATTTTTATATTGTAACCCCAATATTTCATAGTAATTTCAATTTAAGGAATACAATTACCCAAAAAATTGCACTCCTCTTGAATTCTATCTTTGTACGTGGGAAACATTTGCATTGCCTTATATTTCTCCACATTTGGCTGCATGATCTCTTAAAGTGATCACTCATGGGCGTTTCTACTCTAATTCGCCCTTAACCAATCACTTAAGCGATTTTGCCCCAAATTTGGAGAAGTATAAAGTGGTGCAATTTTTTTTCCTGTGTAGGAAGATTGAAATCAAGAGGACTGCAATTTTTTGGGTAATTTTATTCCACAAATTGAAATTGTTGTGAATTTGTAAAACCAAAAGTTGATCCGAACATATTAGAGTCAACCATAACATTTCATTTCAACCACTCGTTCTTGCTCGCTTTAGCACTCAAAACCATGACATGTGTCATGGCACTGTTGGTTCCAACCCAATCGAAATTCAATCCCGGCCTAATCGAAATTGCGGTACCCCATAGATTGTTGATGGGGTCTTGATCGGGAACAAACGCCTCTACCATTGATGCCTCAATCTTAGGGCCACTTCACACACGAGACTGAGAGCCCATGACCAGTACATTTCAAACACTATCATTGGTCCAAGTTCACTTCACACTACGCTTGAGGGACTAACGGAGTATGTGAATGCAAGATGGATGTAAAGCCTACATGGATCCCTACATGGCATCGAATGGATCACTTTTCATGGTCACTTGGACTATTCTCGAAAACCACCTCTTGGAGGTAGGCCTAACACAAAACTAGGAGATCATGGCTCCGAACGCTCACAACCGTCGGATATTCTATTTCATCATGTGTGAAGACCCACATGAATAGAAATTCATTGAAATAACATTTGGTTGAGGACCCAGTAAGATATGACTTCACACTACACTTGAGAGTCCGTGACCACACTACAAGATTTTGGAGGTGTGTTGGGACGGCCTTTGGACACTTTCTTTTGGGCTCTCACAATGCATGTCATGGTCACGGCTCTTGGCTCGTGTGTGAAGTGGCCCTTAAGCAGGGCTGATTTTTCACAAAGTTTTTTCCTGTCCACGTCCAAAAACCTTGAATTGAAAGGCAAAAAAAATTGCAACCCGTCCCAAAACCGGTAATTTCTAAACCATCCCATCCATGAAAAGGTTAAAGAAAAAACAACCCGTCCCGCAAGAGGTATAAATAAGTCTCTTACAATGTTGGTAAATAATTAGGGAAAAAAAAAAACCAAAAGATGTCGACATGTGACTGGTTGCACTTGGAAACAATAGGATCTTGACAAATCATGCCTTCAATGTTCGTCAGTTATCTGTCTTTTGCTGTCGATTCTCATATTTCCAGACCACCCCATTCTAAATTTTGTGGTTGATGAATTAATGTATGCATGTGAATCAAACACTTCAAGATTGATATTTTGATTGGGTATAGATTAGTGGGTTGATTGCATTAAGCTTATATTCACATGTCATATATGACATAATGTAACTGATATTTGTACCCGTTTTTTTTGGAGTAAATTATCAAACAAATTGTTATTTTTAGAACCCGTCCAATGTGAATTTGACACGTCCAAAAACTGGTTCATTTTCTAAAAACCCGTCCACTGGATTTTTTTATGAACATGTCCCTGGACATGTTAGGGACCTTGTGAAAAATCACCACTGCCCTTAAGCCTCTAATTTAAGAGCATCAAATTTAGGAAGCTCTCACATGAACGATTTCCGGTGGGCAGCCAGCACATGAACAAAAAGGTGACCCGGCTTCCAAGTGTCTGATGGAGACCACTCCACAGCAGACATAAAAATTGAAGGGACCACAAAGGCAGGGCGGGCGGGCAGCTCAGCCGGGCAGGAGTGGGTCCGGGCCCCACCCCACAAATGTCGGTACCTTTTTCATACTTTTCCCTGTGCTCTCTCTAAAACTTTCATCCGGCTGCCCAACGTCCAACCCCCTCTGCCCCTGCAGTTGCAGCCAAATGGGAAAGGAAATCATGCATGCAAGTGTCAATAAAGCCAACGCCAGTTTCCATGGGTCTCATGTCGCCCTCTGTGGCGAATCACCAGCTGCCACGTGGCTGTCTTAAGTATCATTATTTACCAGGATTTAGGGCTTTCTCAAGGCTCGTTTACACTTGCAATGCGGTCATGGTCATGGCTAATGACAAGAGGGGGATATTACCTACAGGCATAAGGTAGAAATAGCAGAAGGAGCTTTTGACCACTAATAATCTTCCACTCTCTTGCAATAACTACAGGGCATATTGAACCATGTTGAACTGCATCTTTCAAAATCTTCCAAAGATTCTTAATTGGATTGAGATCACGAGAGTTTGCGGGCCAATTAAGCTTCTCTAGATGGTGTGCTTGCCTTCATTCTTCACATAATTTGCTTCTATGGACAGGTGCACCATCTTCAATGAATAATCCTTGTGGTACTTTTTCCATAAAATGAAGCAACTCCCCATTGTAAACCACTTCAACAAAATCATTTGCAGAACGCCGATCTTTAGGCATAAAAACAAGTTGTGACTTATGCCCTCCAGAAAATGCACCCCAAATCATCAAAGAAGTCCTCCCACTTTTGAAAGTCGGAACTATACAACTTGAAGCATAGCGCTCATACACAGTTCTCCAAACATGAATTTATCTAGAGTTTTTTCCAACTTTAAAAGTGGACTCATATGTCCTAACAACTTGCTCCCAATCTTCTGCACTCCATCGACAATACTTTTGAACACAAGCCAATTGTTGAGACATGTGACGAGGTATCAAAAAATATTTTTTTACTGCAATTCGACTGTGAATGCCACTATCATGTAAAGCCTTTCGAATAGTATTTCTACATACTTTAGTAGGACACATATTAGTAATGTCAGAGAGCATGATGCGACGACTAGCTTGTAAAACACGTTTTATACCACGAACATCTCTATCACTAAGTTTTTTTCCATTTTTTTTGGCACACGTTTTGCTTTTGTAGGTTCTATTTTCTCAAAATTTCTTCACCAACCTCTGAACTGTTCTAATAGGGACTCCAACAAGAGCTGCAATTTCAACTCCTTTCTTCCCTCCCTCACTCAAACCCACAATACGTGTACGAATTTCATCTGGAATAGCCATCAATCACAACTTTTAATCTGAGAATTTGATCCAAAATTTTAACTACCTTACCACATGTCCATACATGCTCCCCTCCTAAATCAACCTTGATGTGCATAATGTGCTTCCAAATCAGTTTGTGCATACCTTCACTCCCAAACCAATATGTGTAGACTTTTCTTTTCAAATGAATCCTTATGTGCATATTCTTACTCCCATATCACCATGTGCATACATTTGTTTTCAAATAAGCCTTCTCAGATCATCACACATTCTACAAGTCACTTATGATATTCATGATATTCACTTATGATATTCACTTATGATATTCACTACATCAATGCTTGTCACATTCTACAAGCATTGATGTAGAGAACAAAAGCTTCTTGATACGTATGTGGTGTTCAAATTCTTAGCAAGTGTATTCATTGGGATGTGACAAGTGCGCACGGTCAAATTTAGATGTTCTTGATTTTTTGTGTAAGCATTTTGAGCTTGAATTTTGGCACAACTCTCAAAACAAACATTGATGTAGAGAACAAAAGCTCCTTCATGCGTATGTGGTGTTCAAATTCTTAGCAAGTGTATTAATTGGAATGTGACAAGTGCGCACAATTAAATTTGGATGTTCTTGATTTTTTGTGTAAGCTTTTTGAGCTTGAATTTTGGCACACTTGTCATTAATATGTAGCTTATCTTGTGACAAAAATTTGATGGCAAATGGGCCATTTTTTAGCTATTGGGAGGGTGTCAAAGTTGGTGTAGTGAAAATGATTTCCACAAGCATACCGCAAAATAACACATGTTGGTAGATTGGGAATACCTTTTTTTTTTACTAATCTTTTAGACTTGAGATTTTTACCATATATTACTAATACAAATCGGATTCTACCAAAAAAACATCAAAGTAAGGAATTTTTTTTCAATTCTTGGGAGGCTGTCGAAGTTGGTAGGAGTGAAACTTTTTCCACAGCTACCTATATTGGTAGATTTTGAATAACTTTTTTTGGGTGAATTATTTGGCTTTGAAGTTTGGTAGGCATACTAACAACTTGATTTCATGTTCAAGGTAAAAATTTCAAGGTAAAATACCAATTTTTGATCTTTCTAGAGGCTTTCAAAGTGGGCAGACTTGAATTTTTTTCCACTAGGAAACCAAAAACGCCATTCTGCCTTGAACCCTACTGTACATGACAACTCCCTCTCGCTGTGGTGAACTACAATAATCAACCACAACTAAATCGGTCTTGTATGAATCCTTGTGGTTGTGATCTATGATGGGGTTGGTTTTCTAAATCACGATTTATCAAATTTAGCTTTAGGTCTTGGACTAGAGAAGAAATCAAAGTGATTATTACCATTGTTGGCCTTGAATTTGCAGTGTTAAAGTAGTGGCATCTTCATCTTTCTCATGGGACCCTAGCCTTGAAGTTTGCTAGTGATGCCACATGAGTATGAATAATCACCCTAAGGGTGAGTAAGCATGCGGGGTAGTGGAGTTGATGGGGAAGTGGGTTGTTGTAGTTAACATTTAATACGTCTTTTCCATGGAAAAAGGACCAAACAAAGTAAATTATGACCACGACCACCCCTTGTGTAAATGAACCCTCATTGTTCTTTACCAAAAATTTGTGGGTGGTTTTCTTGCTTGAGTCCACTCTTCACAACCACAACATGCGAGAGGTTTGATGTGAAAGCTTTTAACACATGCCATAATGAACTCCCTGCTAATGAGAAATTGCATGCACACACTTTGATAATATATAGGGAGTTTGGCTATACTACCAATATATGAGACCTAGGCAATTATCCTCCTTAGGTGAGAGAAATTTGCAAAGCTACCACTATAATAGATGGATATTTTTCAGTGATGAAAGTCAATTGCCCATGACTCATATGCGTGTGTAGTGCTAGCAAGTGTAAGCTTGGTTCTCTCATTTGTCTTTATTAAGCTATAGGGTTGGATGGTTATAAAAAGGTTTGCCGATGTTTTTTCTTGTATGTTTTCTACACAACCACAACATTCTAAAGATTTGATGTGCAAGAGCACTTTAAACATATCATAACTCCTGGTTAGTGAGATTGCCTCTAAATTGCATGCACAGACACTGGTGATATATAGATTGATGAACATGTATGGGCTTGGCAACCCCCTAACCATTGGAAATCAAGTCCAAAACACAACTCCCCTCGCTGCAGTTTCATGTTTATTTGGGAACTGTCTCATCCAATATTTAGCGATTGAGAATTGTGCAAAATGTCATTTCAAGTTTCAGAACCGGAGTGGCGATGTAAAACTTATAAAGGAGGTCAAAGTGAAGACTCTTTTTGTCTTTCATAAGTCCTTACATAAGCCCTCCCAATCATGTTAACAATGGAACAAAGATTGTTTAAAACATTTTGAGCACACACTCCCATCTCATCATGACATCTGTCTGTTTGGTGTTCATTCTTAACTTCAAACCTGGCCATGGAGGAGACACACATTTCTACAATCAACATGCACATGATGCTCATGAATAATCCAATGTGATCTCCGAAATTCATGTTACTGGAGTGGTAGTATTTGTACAAGGAATTCATGAGATCATAAGCAATCATGAAGCATAAGATTGAACCAAACTGATATCTAAGTTATTGCCAGTGAACAACTTTGGCAACTGGATACTAAGTTTATGGGCATTTTTTTTTTGCTTCCTTTTGGCATTATCTTCTTCTCACACACCTATGGGGTCCACGATTCCACCCCCCAGATGAGCCTGGGGCTCTTTGTCTCCCCGGACGCCTCACCTGCGTCCTCCTTCTCTACAATTTCAAATTTCAGGTCAGAGGACAAAATTACAGATAAATCCCAATGTTTGTGAACTGGTAGTTGGCAATCTCGGTAGCTTATTGTGCCCAGTATGAAACTAATGAATCGAGTAAGGTAGACTGATGTTGATTCAACATACCAATAATTTGGAGTGGTGGGTGGTCAGATGTGGATCTAAGAATGGCCACCAGGAAGACATGTGTTTGGAAGAGATTGGACTGCATGCTCAAAATATGTTAACCATTCTAGGCTCAATAGTCAACATAATCATTGGGAGCTGTGTGACCATTCGATCAGCATGAGAATCATCACTTTGATATTGAGTAGGATATTAATATGAGCTCCAGAATTTATGAGGAAAATGGATACAGACATGATTAGCATTTGCTAATAATATTGCAATAATTGCATGTTTGCCCTACGAAAAGTGGGTGCAGAGAGAAAAGTGTTCAATCCACAGTCCCCCTTATGGGCTCAAAGGCTGCTTACATTGGGTTGTTCCAAATTATTGTTAACAAGTGTCTTAGCAGGGAAGAAATGTATGGAACTTTGGGTACCTTATCAATAATTTGGCGCCTGAGAGGTTGGCTTTCGTATTGTACATCACCAAAATGCACATGTCTTGTTTTTCGCTTCTGGTAAAAATATAAGCAACAGAGGAGTGCCAGTCCAGCAATGAGAGGCTTGGCAGGTGAAAAAGTCATGTCAATGCAAATAGCTTCTCTTCCCAATACATGAGCACACAAGCTTCCCAGGCTGATGCTCATGGATTAGGTTTCTGGTCTTAACACAAATTCCAAAATGCAAACGAGTCATTTACACATCCAATTATGAAGACGTCTTCTCAAGTGTGGGGAAATATACATTTATTCCAAGTGACCATCCAAGTGACCCAGAATAGCAGATTATATAGGCAGTGGAGAAGATTATGTGGCCTACAGAGCAAACTGTAACTGGAAATTATGAACAACTTTTTTGATATGATGACAAAGTATGGTAATTTACCCATAGGAAATAAGCATAAAAATAGGGCAAATGTACATACCAAACCGAGGAGGAAACAATTGTGACTCTTCACTTTGAAAAGGCACCGAGATTGACATCAACTTATCACAAATGCATAAGGGTGCAAATGTTCGACTCTTGATGCTTTTTGAGCTTCCCATCAACCTATCCAACCTTAAGTTTAAATATAATACCAGTTAAGCCCCTGTGCATTTAAATCAATACCGCTGTTGATGGCTGTCTGGTTTGGAACTTTGGAACGGGGACTTGGATTTATGGAGGTGGGTCTTAAACCGATAGCTAAGCATAAAACCTTGTGAACCCTATTCGGATCAAATATATGAATTTTGCAGAGGATCTGAAATACAGATTCAAGAGGTAAATTGAACTGCATCAAAGAGTATTGCATTAAAAGTCAAGGTAGACCCTATAGAGAGATAACCATGCTCACATAACAAAAACGACTCATTTTTCGGAACTCTATCGATACACCACAATAGTTGAGTACTTGAGCCATGTAGAAATTTTAGGATACCACACTGCCAAGGGTCACACAGATGAGCGACAGACCTTTGCAGTAAAATGGTAGAGCACCTTGACTATATCAGATATTCGGTTTAGTTCCCACCTTCATCTTTACCTTGACCTTGAATTGTTCTTACTGAAATTCTCCCCAAAATGGAATGTTTGTAAACTGTTGATGCCAATGTGCAGGAAGCAAAATGACAGTCTCTTTTCAAAGCTTTTTAAAAGACCAGTCTGAGGGCTTGCCTGATAATCTGAGGGAGTTCACTGAAGTTAGATTAGGTTCAAAAGGTATAAAAGTATAGTGTCAATTCTCCCTGTACATTGTAAGCAACTGTATCTTACATGTTACCAGCCAAGGCAAAAACCCAGTGCTCAGGTGAAAGAGATCATCACAACCTGGAAATCAGGGGACGATTCAATGGATTTGAACTGTCACCCAAGCTAACTAACTTTGAAGTGTAAGAATTTTTTGTAGTCCTGGCATCATCATGTTGGACACTTGGTTGCGTGTCATATGAAGTGTCCCCGATAGAAAAGCCTTGCGAGAATCTTGATCGATGGAATTTATTATCTCCTTGAGGATGTCCACTTTGAGCTATATTTCCGGTTGTAGTAGTTTCCTCTCCATCTCTCAAACCAGAGCTTTCCAAGGATCTAGAGGTATTGTTGGTCCTTCGTTTGTTAAGGAAAGATTTAACCGCAGCTTGGTACTCGTTTGGGAAGTTCTTTAAATGGCCTGGAACATCCACAGCAGTGAGGGTCTATCAGGTAAAATCATCATATCAAAGATGAAACATCTGATGCATTGAATAGAAGAGCACCAAAACAGACCAAGTGTCTGCTAGAGTACAGACAGTCTTTTTAGTGCCCATTCTTAACTACAAGCCTTGTCATATACCACTTAAATATATTAGTTTGCATCAGACTAGTGTTTGATCAAGGCATGCACACCTTATGGACAACTGACAATGTTACAATAAACTGTTCACTACCACATAAGGTAGATGGGTCTATGATGAATACTTTTTCTAGCTAGCCCACTTCTCCTATAATAAGAAACATGCAAGAAACATGTGACTAGTACAAGATGGCAAGCAAATCCAAATCACAGCCATAACCACTTTCCTAATAATTTCTAGAGATCATATGAATATCTAAATCATTATCAAAGTGAAAATTCTTGTGCTCATTAACTGGTCATATGGGTCCACCCCAATATGTTGACTATGTTACAGTAAACTGTCCACTCTACGACACAGTAAACAGTTCACCATGGTAGCTCTACAGTTCTGCAACAGTTCTGCAATGTAACAGTAAGCTGTCTGCTCTACCACACGGCAAACACTTTATTATTCTAGCTCTACAATTATGCACATCTGACAATGTAACAATAAACTGTCTACTCTCCCACATAGTAAACAGTTTACCATTCTAGCTTTACAGCTATCAAACTAACTGCACCGCATTGCACATGATTTCACCATCAATGGAGAAGTAGCAAACATACCATTGACAAGTGTACTTCTAATATATGAGCTTGCAATGTAAAACGTATAGGAACTCACCAACATGCTCTGATGTATCCCACACGACACATTCAACTTCACATCCCAATTGCTGCACAGCTTTGGCAAACTTGTTGATAGTGTCAAATGACGCCAGGTCATCATTTGTGGAGCAAAGAATCAGTATAGGTCCCAGATTCTGTAGTCATAGTACTCATTATTCAGAATCTTTTAGAGCAAATTGCAAGTTAAGCTTTGTCTATCCTATGAATAAGAGTATAACTTTTGCTGTCAATATCTTAATGAAGAATCATATATTTGATACATGTAAGAATCACAGTGATACACTATCGTTTTCCTTTTCATTTCAAAGTAGTTCTGTACTTTTCGAAATTCAGACCTCCATAATTGCTTGACTTTACTATAGGGAGTTTCAATATGATATGTCATTGAATCTGTAACAAGATTTTAATGCATATGGGAAACATAGACCATACCATTCCTAGCCTTCTCTCAAATGATACAATAATGACACACTGGTAGAGATTGAATAATAGGATTGTGCGTCATTCAACCTCTACTAGTGTGTTACTGTAACAAACTGATGGAGATTTTATTCCGTTAATTAACCTAAGTGTAGACTGAACCTATACTTACACCATAGTTATTGGTAAAGTCTTCTTAGCAAGGATGATAACACCATGTTCAAAGTTGCAGTTCCAACCAAAGTAATATAAATTTCTCATCACTAGGAGCAGGCACTGGCACCATGTGCAAGAAAACGTACGGTGGATTTTATTCAAGACACATAATTTTTACAATTTTTTTAGATATATAATAGCGTCTACTAAATGTGAATTTGGGAATTATATATAATTTACGGTGTGGTTTAAGTTGTGGTGTTTTTTTTATTTAGATATAGAATTATATGAATATATATATAGGTTCAACATAAATCATCTCCCATTAGTGGCATTCAATGAGAAATAGGCGAAATGAAAAGTACTATCATCCAGTGATGAAAGGGTTGGCTGACTTATTTAATATTTTCTAGGGGTTCAAGAACCATATGCAATATGCTAAAGTTTACAATATGATGATTGTATTTGTGTAATGTGCAAATTAATATCTACACAATGTAATGAATGCATAGTGTATTGTATGCCTAATGTATGTGTAGATTGTTCACATGAAATTTCTACTAATAAATAAGATAAGGTGATTATAATTATGCGACTCTAAAATTTATATATAATGATAGGGTGTTAGAAAACACCACCTAGTAGAAATTTAGCTACTTATAGGGTTGAAAATATTCAACGAAGGAAGGTACATACCCTCCCCCCATTAAATAGGGGGTTCTCGCACGTGTATACATAAGTCAAGTGTAGGTGCACTCCCTGTGTCTCATCACCAAACTGTTATGTGAGAGTATTGAAAGAAGTTGATGAATAGAGGTGAATTTTTTTAATAATTCTACAATTAGTAAGCCAGAAGTGTCACAATTGCTCACCACAGACTGGTATAAAGTGAGCCAATAATCATCTCGCTGTCCGTTAAACTCCCGCAAGAAAAGAGCATCTAAAAGCTTCGCCACGGCTTGTGTCATCACTGGAAAAATGACATTTAAAACCCCAGATCTCCTTGATTTGAGCACAGTGGTGCTAACAAAGTGGGCCCCCAAAGAACTCACGAAGTCTGTTGGACTGGAGTCATGTATCTGCCCAGCCACACATGCTCGGACATTCGCATACTTTTCCTGCAACACAACTTTTCATATATTGTTATCACTCCAGTATTCACATCTTCTTGTTGCAAGGGTCCACCTGATAATAGACTTCCTGGTACAGCAGAAAGTTGGGACAACAAAAAGCTGGAATAACAGAAAGTACATGATAGATATGTAGTACAGGAAGACTCCAATGTTTGAACCAATTCAGTTGTGCAAAGGAACAGCTCTGTAAAGGCTAAATGGCATTATTTTTTAGCAAATCCAAATGCTTTGCTCTCATTTTTCCTGTTACTTGTGAGCGGGCTACATTGATGGTGTTACAACCGTGAAAGTAAGACAAAGCAGGAAAGAAAGCACACAAGTGGAGAATGTATCATTTTTACTGCTGCAGTTCGAATGATGTGGGCTGTTCGCTACAGATAACCTAATTAATAACTCCAAGATCAATACAGGCCAGATCATCCATCACAAGTGCTCACATGATGACAGTGGGAGGTTTTTAAAGCGTACTGTAGAATGTGCTCCTCCCTCCTCCGCACCTTGTAGAATCTGTCATTCAACCTTAAGTGAGTGCACTAAATAGAACCCTATATGCAAGATGCCTGCAGCTTCATTGCGGCAGAATACATTTGATGCATTTCTTCTTGTAAATTGCTTAGTTACAACGATGGAAATGTTGGAAAAAGTCGTTCAGGCAACACCAGTTGAGCGAGTAGAGGAAAAAAGAATAAAGTTAAACCACACCACAGATCAATTACAGTGAAAATGGCTTGTGCAAAAGAAGGCAAGAAGAAGAAGCAGCAGCAATTTGCATATAAAAAGTTAGGGTGTCTTACAAGAAGAGTGGGAAATTCTCACAAATTTTAAAATGAGATTTTTTCACGGGTTCCGAGGAAACTTGTAGGACATCAAAGTGACCAACCTGGAATATTTTGTATAAACAAGCCTTCGCTCCTCCAGAAAAGGTTGCAAACACTATTGGCCGCGGTCTTGCCTCCACCTCCTGTTGATGAAAGAGACTGTAAATCAATTAGCTTCAAGTCGACCACAAACAAAACAGCAACGCCCTTATTACCTCATGAGGTTTTAGAATTCTTCCCATAATGAGTCTGGGTAGAATGCTTAAAATAATGAAGAAAAAATCGAATTCGACCCACAGTGGACAGTGCTGAATGGCGTCGAAATGAAGCTAGAGCTAAAACCATAGATTTTGCAGTTGACCACCTTGGCGAGTTCATCCAGAATTCGAAGGGCTAGTGTGAAGGCGCGGGTCGGAAACCATCTGCAAGCCAAGGACAAATCACAACTAAATTAAAGACTAGTGCAAATTTCCCTAGCAAGATCAGATAAAGGAAGTACAATTATTAGATGGAGTGCGAGGGATCCACAATTCTGAATAACACCTCACCTCACCTGCCACTTCTCACACAGAATCCATAAAATAAAATAAAAAGACACCGCACTACCATTCCAAATTCCCTAGCATTCTCAGCTCCTCAAGAAAATGGCTCCACATACATCAGAGCCCAGAACCCAGAGATCAGAGAAAGAAGAGGAAGCGAGTAAATTAGATGGGTGAGCTACTAATCCCACAGGTTGAGGACAATTCTGATGGGTAACACCTCACCTCCCACTGCTCACACAGTAATCATCACAATCTTTTTATTTTTATTTTAAAAAATAAAAAATAAAAATCGCACGTCCTAATGATACCCTACCATTCTCAGCTCCTCGAAAAAAAGTCTTCACATAAATCCACCCACTGCACACATTTGCGCTACCATATGATGCTCCATACCCATAACCCATTGATCAGACACGACCAGGTTTAAGGATGAAAATTAGAGAATGGATGCGAGGATCCCACAGGTTGAGGAAATTTCTGATGAGTAAAACACCTCACCTCCCACTACTGACATGAAAATTACCCGGAAAATTTTCTTTTTAAGAAGAAAAAAAACGCGGCATGTCCTTAAGGATTCTCTACCATTCTGAGCTCCTCAAATGACTCCATTTGCACTACTACCGTATGATGATGATGCCACATACACATAACCCATTCATTGATCAGACAAGAGCAGATTGAAGGAAGTGAATTTAGATGATGGATGTTGAAAATTATCCTACAGGTTAAGCACATGCGGGTGGCAGCGAAGCGAGTCCCATCCGGCCTCCCTATACACTTGTTGGTAAGGAACCAAGTAACGAGGCTTGCTTAGCATCCACCCGAACACTACCACGATCCCTTCCGTTCTTTCATTTACAGGAACACGATCCCAACGGAAGAAGCCCTCGCTTGGGGTCGAAATCCAACCTCCCTTCAATTTCTGTCCATTTCCTAGATTTCTCTCTCCCTTCTCTCCCTTCTTGTCCTGAGCAGTAGGATGAGTCTCGGAGTCTCTAACCTCCGACTCGCTTGCCTCGGAGTCCGCCATCGCTGGCCGACCACTGCAACACGCAAGCCTCACATAGCAGCAACACTTTAAGCGGCACTGAAGTTCGTTCACAACTTCAATGTCGAATTAAACAAGGTAGAGGCACCTTATTCCGACCCCTCCCTAAAACCGTGCCCCTACCTTCACCCTCCCATTCCAATACCTTCATGCAACCTAATTCCGTCTCACTATAAGGATGTAGCTCAAGGGTTCGTATTGGAGTGTGTTTGACTATCCTACTACTGAGGTTTGGGTTTTGCAACGCCTACGTATTCTCATCTTGAAGCCCAAGGCAACAGACTTTCATCTTTCTGAAACGGAGTTTATTTATGTGGTTCGAAGAGTATCACTTGATGTAAGATGGCCCCTTGTCTAAGGGTTCTTATTTTTATCATGACGTAAAACAAAACTAATAAGTTGTTGCCTTTGTATCTATATGTTTAGTTGTCCACAACTAGCATGCCTCAAGTCTTAATAAATGAGGGTGGCCATGAGCACTTCCAATACCACCTACCCACACAAGGGACTTCATATAATGCCTTTGTGGCACTCTCCTTTTCCTCTTTTAGCTGTCCTTTTGAGACTCTTGGTGGTTGTGGCCCTTGGCTTGTAGAACATGTGTGTTGTAACTATGGTTTGTGTGATAGTTGTTTGTGGCCATTGAATTATGCTTTAAGAGGTTTTTGGTTTGTGTTCTTCGTAGGTGTAGTCCTTCATTTGCATTCTTGGAGGGTTTGTATTTAGTTATAGTACCTTGGTGATGTCTCTTAATCTATTACCTTAGAACCATTCTTGAATCTCTCATAGTCTTCTAGTTTTGAATCATTATCGGATCCCTCTTGATCTTTCATCTCTCTTGGATCTCTCTAAGTCTCCTAATTTTGAAGCAATAATGAATCTCTCATAGTCTTGGTTGCGTGTTGACATCTTGCAATTTTTCTTATGAATTTGATGTACACTACAATCCTACCTCTTTAATATGACACATTTAAGAAACGTGAAAACCATCATATTATTGAGGTGTCACAAAGTCAATAATATGACAAATTGGACCTCTTTGTCATAATAACGAGGTCCCTTCACCAACTCTTCAAAGTGCATCCCCCCCGTGACTTCCCCCTACATATGTTTACTTCAATGTAGGTTAGTGGCTAGGCGGATACCAATTTCCCGCATTGACGCCACCGTCCCCGAAATCTGACCACTATTTAGAAAGTTCATTCCTTGTTAGACTAGCAACTCGGACCGGGGGTTTGTCTCCCCACCAGATCACCAACTCTTCAAAGTGCTACAAATGTTAAGGGACCATGATAGAGAAATGTTGTTTTGATATTTTATTATTTTAACCTTTTTATAATTCTATTTGGCTTTTTGGCCAAATGTTGCCGTAGTAATTAGGAAATATTGGAAGAAGAAGAAGGGGAGAAGGTCAAACATGAAGAAAAATCCCAAAATTGACCTTTTTGGACATATATATATGTTTTTTTCTTTTTTTCTTTTTTAAAACCAACAAATTCACTTTTTGGTGCATAGTCACTTCTCTGTGTCCATGTTCAGTTGGCACCTAGTGTGGGGACCCAATGGCTTTAAAAACACACTTGTTTAGAAATCCGACCACAAAAATGTGACCATGGAAAAAGGTCCTTTGACATAGGACAACTTCGTGATCCATGATGTAAACAACCCACCCCTAAGCCCTTACTAAAAAATCCACTCTAATGTCAGTTGTCGTGCATTGGCACGTATTGCATGTGTCATGATTAACCCCAACCTATTAGTTTAAGAAAATTAAAAATTATAATCACACTCGAAAGGTCCATTAGATTTACTCTTTTTATTTTGTAAGCCTTCTTTCCGATACAACTTTGGATTCACGTGAGGGTGCCCACATACACAATTGTTAGATGGAGTTGGTGTGGTTGATGTTGTCTTCTAGCCAAATGATCCATTTGTGGTTATAAGGTGCGTTCCTTGTTGCTCAAGGAAGCACATGAATAAAGGGAAGTCACTTAACTTTGTTGGAGTCTCCTATACTCTTGATGAACTCAAACTTCATGTTTACATGTTATTAACTACAAGTACATGATGAGTAAACTATTTACCAAGAGAAACACAAAGTGGCCCATAAAATCTTTCCTTATCTATTATTGTAGCTAATTGATAACCTAACATCTTTGCTTATTGCACCTTTGCTCTCAACTATGGACTATTGTAAGCAGGTGAAAAACATACTTTCATTTTTGCATACAGTCTTGGAAGAATCTATGTTGAAATGTGAGTGAGCATAACTTCTTTTTTAGTAGATTATGATATTTTTCATGTTTTAAAGCTTATTTTCACCTTTAGTGAACTGCACTAAATACAATTGGAATGCTAAATATTTTTACTATTAAAGAAAAAAATTATCAAGGAAAGATTAATGTTTGGTAATGTCTAAGCAACCGATTTGATCTTTGTTGACCAAAAAATGAGATATAGTAAATAGTTTACAACATTGTGTAATTTCAAATAGTATGTTACACTAAATACAATATTTAGTGTAATTGTCATAATGAGAATTAAAGTGGGCCACGTTAATTCTCAACTCACGTTACATTTCTAGTAGAAAATTAGCATGGGCCATAATAATTGTTTTCTAGAAACTTAATGTGGATGTTTATGTTTATTTGTTTCTCTGTGGCTTTTGATATAGGGATTGTGTTATTTACTAATGTATACTCTATATTATATTTTATTTTGCAATCCATCCTCTCTAAGTGCTACTTCTAGAAATTTTAGTTTGCCATAAGTGTTACATTTTTCATACTCCCATGAAAAATACACTACAACAAGTATGTTGTTTAGTGTCAGATGGCATTTTATGTCACTCTGGCAATTTGTTTAGTGACACTTTCTATGAATAAGTCACCAAATACTATGATTTCAACTTACTTTCAATTCATCCAAATGCCTGTTATTGAAACAAAGTTTGATCTAATTTTCATCCAAACAAATATCGTCATGAATGATTGGAATTTGGATGAAAAATCACTTAGTAAGTGACAACACTAGCAACACTGTCAATCTATGATGCCCAAATCTTTTTACAAGGAATGACAAATACTGCTAGGCTAACATTAAGTGTTCGTGACACTACACCGGGGTTTACAATTAGTATTGAGCAAGACAATTAGAATTGGTGACACAAAATTTCATATTTAGTGTGGTAAGTGTTATATATTACTTTGGTATTAAGTAAAACTGCTCCCCTATTTGTTAAATTACATTGTATAATCCTTGAAGTATACATTTGAATGTTGTGAATTTATGACCACAACTCTAAGTGACAATGTTGGAGGGCAGAAAGTGAACCAATGCTAGGTAGTATTGGATTGTGGGTACATGCAGAGTGTGGTCAAGAGTGAGCCAATGTGATGAATGGTGGAGAATAAACCTCACCATTTTGATTATCCCAATTGATTCACATGTAAGCCTTTCATTAGGGTGGTCAAGAGTTCTACTGTTGAGTCTCATAATTTTTGTGGAGACTTGAGAATCTTATAGTTGAGTCATTAGTACGTCTACCAATGTCTGTTTCTTACCATAGTTTCTCTTTTTATGACTTCAGACACCCAATGCACCCAAATGTTGGTCATGTTGACGACTACCTATATCACAGGTACTAAGAAGAATGAACTGACAGTTTCAATGTTGCAACACATTGTATAACATGCAGGAGCTTTACCCTGGCAGACACATCTTGACTGCCAGAATTTCTCATCAAATTGGGAAGTGTGCATCATCTGCTTGTGAAAGAAGCCAAGAAACTAAGGAGGAGCAATGAATAGCCTCCGCCTCCTCTGGCAGGAAACAGTGTGCATTCACCCCTGCCATCAACAACTCTCACAATGGGCTCGTCACCACAGAATGAGAAAAATTCTTAAAGAGGATTGATACATCAAACTTCTCAACACTATGTTACAAAAACGTTTCACTGTAGAAGTTTTACACTAATCAGCAGGCTGCAAAATGTGGTTGTATCTTACATTGAAACAGGATTCTCTAATATGAATTTGTACTGATCGTGTGAGAGGACTGGTCTAAATGTTCGATCTGTGCAGAGCCTAAATGGTTTCGATCCGGTGTGCTGACAGCAAAGCAAGCATGTAGTGAGTAGATTACAAAGACAGCATCATCTTGCTTCATTGCTCACAAGCCTACAGACGGCTTTCCCTAAAGAGCTGACTGGAAATTCACTTCGTCAATTTCGCAGGCTAGAGAATCAACGAATCTCGTGTGCCAACTCACAGAACATGATGAATGATCCTCCCAGCTGGTCAATTTCTTGTGTTTGTGAACCTTCTTTGACATGCTCGCAGCAGAGTTTGCAATCCATGTGATATTGGCCGCAAACCTTGTCTGAACCAAGGCAATATATGACGTTGGAAGTTCCCCACAGCTGGAAAAGTTGTCGCTGTCAAGAAGTAGGCCAAAACAGCTGCTGTGAAGATTTTGCAGTCTTCAAAAAAGTTGCCGCGACCAACTTCGATCCAGTTACAGTGTGCAGCATTGATTCGTGGTAGGACAACGCATGGCATTGCAGGCATTTATCTTCTCTCCACATGGTAACAATCAACTTCCATCCTGGTAGGACAATGCACGGCATCGCGGGAGAGAGCTCCAAGGATTTGAAGTAAAAGACAGGTTCAGTTAATCATCATCAGAGTCTGACAAGTAGATGACACTAGCTGGTATGACCCGTGGAGGAACAATTTCATTGTGTTCCTGAGTGGCAGTAATGTCGCCACCTGGCTGGGTAGATGGGACGTTGCTTGAACCTGCCCTGGGACTAATCTGTACAGGAACGGCTTCAGGTGTCAATGCTGCACGTGGTCTATGACTTGGTGGATCCACTCCGGGGAGTAATGATGGAGCACACTCTTGAGAAACAGGAGAATTCACAATTCCTGATGAGTTCACCACAGGAGTGCTTGTAGATTCTTCCCAAGGACTGGGAGAACCAGATACTGCAAAAGAAAGTGGCGTAGGAACACTTCTTTGTATGATATTCATGATTGGATCTGCACGTAGAGGGGCGCAAGCTGCCACAGGTGGTGCAGGTGGTCTGAATGTTGTCACTGGTGCTTGTGGTTGGGGTGACCGAATTGCATCTGGAGTTGGGTCAGAAGGAAGCGCACTACTAACAGCTGGTAGTTGACTTGATTGTTCTCTGCTTGGAGGCATCACACAACTGGTACCCATCCCTGTTGCGGAGTACAGATAATTAGAAATAACATAATCTACATATAGATGTGGACTGGCCTGAGCCCGCTGGGAAACCAAACATCCAACTCTGCCAGCCGTATGAATTTTCTTACTTTCATAACCATGTAACTACAGAACTCAAATCAAATAACATAGCTCCAAAAGTATGAGATGACTTGACTTCCTTGCCTGGATAACCCATGCTCCTGTATACAGCCTCTGTTGGAGCAGCATGACTTCTCGATAGTGGTGACTGTATATTAAGAGGGGCAGCCATTGTCCTGGTGGTAGGGACTCCCAATGATTGACTCGTTACAGTCTGTGCGCCTGCTCCCCATCCAAGACAAACATATCCCTCAACATAGCTCATTATGACAAAGCATTTGGGCACCCTATCTATCATGGAAGTTTATCCAAGGTTATTCCTCTGCTCCTTCTGATCCAGAACTGAGTGTCAAATCAAGCCAAGGACTACGCTGTGTTGCCCAAAACACACTAAAAGCTTGCCTTGCAGTTGTATGTCCCTCATGATATTGAAGCACTAACATATCTTTACAAACACAGTTATTGCAGAAAACACTTGAGTCCCACATTTTGACCTTCCAAGTGACTAACTCATACCAGGTGCAAGACTAGGAGTGGTTGCAAATGTGGTGCCTCGTGGAACATTGAAATGAGCTGTTGCTATTGCAGCCCCACTTGAAATAGGCCTGACAGAAGTGCGTTGTGAAGCTTGCTGATAAGGGACTTGCACAGGAGTTCTAGGCACCTGCCTTGCTACTAATCCTGCAGTCATTTGTTACAGTTTCCATCACATGTCCAGTAGAGGCTGAATCATCATTCCAAATGAAAATCACACAACTTCCTCCATCCCTCTCTCCAGCTCCAGACTTATAAATGTAGGGGGATCACAGCCTGAGTGAGTACATTCTGGAGTAGACTAAAAAGCATTAAAAGTGTGTTATCATAACCTCACACAAGCATCCTTCAATGCATTGGCTCCTTTAGACTACCTGGATGCAACTCAATGCCTACCTGCACGATTGACAAGGTCATCCCGAAGCTTGAGGGCTTCTGCCAACTGACGATTCCATTCTACTTTCATGATGTTCTGCTGAACTTCATGCTGTTTCTTGGTAAAAGCCCCATGCTCTTCAACAAGAAGAGCCTCATACTTTCTGTGCAGCAACTCGGCCTCCTTGTCATATTCTGCTTTTATCCTATGTGACTGTCCACAATTACCAATAAATCAAAACCAGAACCAACATATCACTAGAAAGTGAATCCTGATCATATGACTAGCACACTATGCATAACCATTTTAATGCAAAGGATTTGATGTCATTCATCTATACAACTTAATTTCCATTCACATTATAAATTCCTGATTTCACACGATTCAACTGTCAGTTTTCCAGTATTTCTTTATGCACGCAATCACCAGTCTATCTTGGCCAGTTTAAGACTACAAGGGATTTTTGATATACAGCTAAAGTTGACATCATAGCAGCCAATAAGAAATTCTTGTGAGTTACTCAAAGCATTACTATGATGATACATATATGACCAAATTTAGTGAATTCTGTACCTTGCAGAAGCTGCAATTCACAGCAATATATAACCAATTTTATTGAACGCCCAAGTGTTAGGGAACCCCATGATAGAAAAAGGTGCAAGAACACATACATTATAGACAGTGACCAATTTGTTACCTCTGACTCATACGTGATCTTGGCCTTCTCCAACTCTTTTGTAAGCTTGTCTTTCTCCTTCAAAAAGACATCAGGGTATGCAGGTAGACCAGCGGCATATCCAGTCTGCATATCCAACTTCACATACATGTTAATGGATGAAAACAAACTACGAGGCACAGTATCCTGCCTAACCACATGGAGGATCCACTAATCCTTCCCATGACCTACACTGGGCTCATGTTTAGAATTTTGTTCACAAAGCTGTATCAGGTCAGGGTGTCACATACAGGAACACTGGATGAAGCTGGTGACAGTGCTGGTGAAGATTCCACTGTTGGATGCACACCTGCCACTCCAGTTACCACAGCATTCAGGCCTCTGCTTACTGGAGACGCTCCTCTCTGTTGAGCTTGCATTGAAGCTAGCACAGCAGCTTGACTTCTCTGAAGGTGTGCTGGAAGAGGAGGAATAGTAGATGGTGTACTTGCTGCTGATGCCACAGCAGATCTCCGCACGTCAGCAATAGGAGTGGTTGACTGCCCTGGTACAGAATGTAGTGAATGTGCTCGCAGCTCTTGGGGTGAAGGAACAGATACTGATGCTGTTGCTACAGGAACTTGGCCGATATGCGCTGTTGATTGGCCATCACCTGCCCTGGTTGCTATGCTTCCTTGCAATATTTGACCATCAGTCTGCTCTCTACGCAGAGGCAAGGCATCAGAAATTGATGGGCCTGGTGGCTGTGACCTCGTAGATCTCGTATCATTATCTAACCGCTGTTCACCATGCACTTCCTGCAGTGGGGATTGGGTTGAAGGGACGAGAAATATGGAGTAGTAGTCCTTCAATCTTTGTATATCTAATTCCACATTCGATAGGTTCGTCAAGGAACCACCTGATCCCTCAAATTGACTAATTAATTTTTTGTAGGACTCATAAAGTTTATCATGGTCACTCCGTTGCCGACTATCCATCGTCTTCTGCTCGTCTTGTTCATTCCTTGTCAAAGCCCTCATATCTATTTCAAATAGAGATCTCCGAGAATCTATAAATGGACCTGGAGAAGAATGAGCGCTTCTCAATTGCATGCAGGCTGTATCGAACTGGTTCTTTAATGTTCGTTTCTCTTGATTAAACCTTGCAAGCATTTGCTCTTTCTCCTTAGTTTGTGCACGTTTAACATAAGCTTGATCCGCAAACAGTCTTTGGTCCAGTTGTGCACGAGTAATTGCTGCATTCTGTTCAATTGATCTCCTGACATGCACAGCTTGACTTGATACAACCTGTAAGCACCACGTGCACATCAGTACTACGATTAGCACATATGCCTCATACAGAATATGTTGCTCAGGAAATGTCCTACAACATAATGCAGCCTAAACAACACTGGAGCATCACCTGTTTCTTAGTCAACACTGATGTGCGCAACACAGCAGTTTCTGCTGATAGGAGAGCAGGCGACTGAGAAAGATCCCCATCCACAATGGAGACATCAGCTAACTCCATCTCAGGTTCATGGCTTTGATCAGGGTCTGCAAGAGCTTGACTAGTCTCCACCTCTGCTGGTGCCTCTGGAGCCTGCACTGACGATGATGACAACACAACTTGTGGGACACTACCTAAGCTAGGCTCTTCTGCTTCTATCGTAGGAACTTGAAGGGTTGGGTCACGTATCACCCAACCCAACCCTCGTTCCAGTGCCAAACTGCAGGAGATTATGGTGCCAGGTATTTCAGGAGTCAGTAATCTCTCTTCTGTAACCAATGTCCTTAAAGGACTGTCAAAGACAAGCCGAGGGTCTGCCTCAACCAGCTCAATCTCAGTTTCCAGAGAAGCTGCTTGCGGTGCTTCAGTTACATGGACAATTTCAGTTTCTGGTGCCACTTGACAGGGTGATGTTGCTAACACTGGTAGAACTGAAGTTGGTGTTGAAAATTCAGATAGAGAGTCAGCCCCTGGGGGACTTGAAACTTTTGTTTGGGTCACAGTATCAGAATGTTCCTGTTCCTCCACAGCATTAACTTCCACAATCTGGGGAGAAAGTTCAGCCTCTAATCTTGGACGCAAATCAGAAACACAAGATTCTTTTGGTGGCGGTACTGAAGCAGGCTGCGGCGTGGTGGGTAGAACCATACGGAAGGAATCCGTGGTGTTGAAACTTGAGCAAATCTCTGAAACTTTCTTGTAAAGAGGTCCCTCAAGTTGTGGACGATTGTCATAATGTACGACAAGAGCTGCCTCTATGTTATCGATTGAGATCGACTTGTCAATTGGATACTGAAGCTGATCCGCTGCTACCCAAACCTATGCCCACCACCAAAAGATATTTTTAGTTTTGCACCTAAGAGACAAGCCACCTAAGAGCCACCCAAGGATCTCACTTGGAATGAATAAAGGAGAGTCCACAAGAGGCAGGCAGAAAAATGTTCAGGAAATTATAGGAAATGATATGGAAAGAAGCTAAGGAATAGTAAACACGTTCCAGCAAGCTCAGGAAGGAAGTGAAAAGCAACAACACATTTCTCAAACATACTTGAAAGCAGCACTTATAGACTTGCCAGTAATCATAAGTTACAATTATATTAAGTAAGGTTCTGCACTGTAATCTTTAATCAACATTAGAATTGTGAGGGTTCACACTGTCAAGGAACAATAACAATTTATTCCCCATAGATAAACACCAATTCCCTGTAGTTCTATCAGCATACAGAGGGATTAAATTATCCCCTATACAGCAGAAGCATTGCTATATCAGGTCTATATACCCCATCCCAGAAGTGTCAAAATGATGACACCAAAGAAGGCTATCCTTTCTGGGGCCAAAGCATGGGCACCCACCAAACACAATGTTTCTGAACAAACAGGACTATCCTTGAAGCAAATCTCAAACAGCATGCAGTGTAATGTAGTTATTAATGTCACAAGTTTCAATTGCCTATAACTCAGGTTTGCAACAGGAGTTTAATGTCCATACCACAGCCAGTTCGATCGCAATTATCTCATGGGGCGCCCGCCCTGGTTTTCTAAGGTTTTTTGAGGTTTGCATGCAGTGCTTAAATAACTCATGTACACGGTTCTTCACAGGTTCCTGTAAAAGTAGAAACAACAACAGATATGCTGAACAACAAGCTCCATGTGCATGCTTTTCATGCTACACATGATGAATGCAGATCTACATTATAGAAGATTATGCTTTGCAAGCAGCAGACTCCTGTCAACTTGGGTTAGAACTCGCCGTAATATAATAACAATTCTGTAAATATCTTAGTACATACGTCTTAGTATGGGTTGGTGATATCTGTTTACCGGAAGCTTGAGACATGAGCAGATTTTTGCAAGCCTCTTCAAATATTCAGTGCATTGTTCTATCCTGTGCTTATCCGGCTTAGCAGGTCCTGCATCAGCTCGCGCTAGTATGCCCCCTGTAGTGTCCTCACAAATACCTCCTGGAATAGTAGGGGTTGCCAAAACAGGTGGAGTAACAGCTGGCTGATTTTCTGGACCATTTCGGGTGAAACCTGGTCCAGCACAGTGATTTCTGCCATCCTCACTGAGTCCAACTGAACCTTTTCCAGAGTCTAGAACCTGCAAGACATTAGTAAATATATCAATCTCCATGTCTAATTGACTTCAGCCCAAGTGGTGGACAACATAACGCTGAATGGAGCAGCACCTTCAGTGTAGCTTGGCTGGAAATGCGGCATTTCTTCATATACTTATAAGAAATTATTATTATTATTATTATTATTATTATTACAACTACGCTCTTTGCCTTGAGGTGTGTTTGTCATCAACGTTGAGCAACACCTCCTGGACTGGAGAATAGGGCATGGTATGGTTCTGTAGATATTGTCCTAGAAATACACTCCCAGCAATTCATCAGGAGCCAGACTACTTTTCCACACAGGAAACTCAGAGAGGTCCCTCTACAACCTTCTACTGATAACATTCCTCCACTGGCAGATGCAATCTTTTATCTGGAGGTTGCTCCATAGAAGGAACTATGAATGGAGACACTGCATTGTTGACGGTATCCAGTATTTCAAAATGACAACTACTTGGTGTAGATGGTTGAACAATGACAAAGCCTCCAAGAGGAGTGCTAGTGGGTGGTGTTCCTGGTTGAGGAGAAAGAGCTGTAGGCAATAAGCATACCTCCCGAATTCCAAACTCTTGTTCGCCATCACTACTTGGTTTGCGCCGTCTTGGTCGCTTTTTCTCAGTTTCATCAGTTATTCGAGCTTTCTTGTAGGCTGCACTTGCCATGGCATCTTCATCATAAGTCACACGTTTCCTGCCTCTTTGCCCCTTGCCCAACATGTTGACCTGTCAAGTCCAACCCCATAAGAATGAATTCCCAAATTTCACCAAATAATGGCTTCCAGTCCAAGTTAGAAACCCTTCCCAAACCAATGGAAATGAAGGAAGAATTTATAAGAGATGCATGCCTTCTCTTGGAACAGCATGTCAATGCATAGAAGATGTGTGGTTTCTCATCAGAGAAAGGGTGTGTATCTCAAATTTGTAGCATGCCAGCATCCCCTGTTTTATGGTGTAATACCTTCTCCAAGACAATACCAAATTGTATGCCACCCTTGATGCTTGTAACTTGTGAGGAATGCTTTGCAAATAAGTAAGAACTTCTCACCTTGACTTTTCGAGAAAGTGCTCTCTACACTGTCAGAAGCTTCAAAAAGAATAATCATCAAGAAGGAGAATTAAAAGTCATTCCGTATACCTCCTTGCTCTGCCATTCCTCGTGCCTCCACTTTAGACATGACGCCCAAAAGGCCTCTGCTGAATCTCCAGTAACAACGTTCATTGACTGGTCACTTACTGCAAACAAAGGAGCTGGTTCGTCTCGTGGAATCAAAATTGCATCCAATAGTTCATCACCATCTACCTGTTCCTGGAACACAACCCCTCTCAAAAGCTTCTGCACCTTCTCTGGATCATACAAGACTCTTCTCGTCTTTGCTTTTGGGCAAATCTTTGCTCCTTTTGGTCTTTGAGATGACTCCACAGACGATCCATCCATGTCATGGAGCTCAAAAATCTTGCTAGCCCCCCATGTTAGGAGCTTCTGGCAAACCTTAGCGCTGACATTAGCCCGTGCTGGTGGCATCTCTTTATTGTGATACAAAATTAATGTGCTTTCTTCCACAGTGTGGTGTGTATAAAGCCGTAGAACAGGTAAAGGTTTGCTGCCTGCTTCTCCCTCATTGTGGACATTATGCAAGGCTCGCATGTCATTTGCTGGATTCCAGTCACTGTCATAGATTATTGCCAGTTGTACATTCCTAAAGGAGATATGAATGCCTGTCTTAAGAAGGAGAACGAATCGACTTGAGCCTTCAGCATTGAACCTTTGAATGGCAGATTCCTTGCCTTTGACAGCAAGGTCAGAATCCACACGCTCATAGGATTCAGGTCCATGTGACTGTGTCATATACCGCTCCAAGATGTTCAGCTGCCTATTCTCCTGCAAAGGCACATTTGAATTCATCATAGAGATTATTCAGTAATTTGTCTGGAATGAATCAGTATTCCCTAAGGAGAGCAGCTTAATGTCATATGATGTACACAGCAAATCTTCACCAGATCCAGCCCGTAAATGTTGCACCAAATATAAACTATCAAGAAAAGAACCTGAGAGAAGATAAGAACACGCCAGCCAAGTGATTTAAGTATTGGCATCATGAGATGAATCAACTGCATTTTGCCACAAATTTGAATGTGTGCATCCAGAAGCTCCTTTGGTGTAAGGCCCTGACCCATGGATCCCTCTAGTGTAGGGTCTGCCAAAAATGGATGGTTGCACGACTGAAAACATAAAATCACCACCCACATCAGAATGACACCCACTTTACTTGGCAATACACCTTACATTGAGTTCATGTACAGAGAATAGAGAACCTCTTCATCACAGCATTGCAGTTTCCTAGCAGCAAATGAATAAAGGAAGTGATCTGTCCGTACAAGCAGAGAAGCACAAGCAGCAAGGATTGAAGCTTGTATGTAGAAGAATTTCAAAGGACAGTAACATTTTGAATTGCCTGTTAAGAGAGCTGTAGCTAAGGAATCAGACTGAAAGAACAAAAGCCTGTCACAACCCAGACACACAAGTCATCATAAATCGTACTCCTACTCATCTAGTGGCTACTAAATGTGTTGCATTACTAGGCTATAGGGAAGTACCTGGCGAAGGTTGGTGACAACATCTTGGATCTGGTGTTCTCTGCGATTCCGAGAAAGGGTTGGGTAGTGCTTAACAAGTATATCATAATACTGATTCAGGTGCACAGAGGTCATTTCGACAGGAACCCAGTATTCAATCAGCCGATTTACAGGTATAAATTCACGTACTCGACCACTGAACCATTGCCGTAGTTCTGTGAACTGGGTGGGTTCATCTCCATTCATTACTAGCTTTTTCTGAGGGTCCAGGAAATCTACAAACTGTTTCAGCTCCTCCACATTGCTCTGTATACAGCTCTAAATGCATGTTAGAACAAACAGATTCATTAATCTTTATAAGCGAAAGCTTTTCACAAAGTTGCAGCTCAGAAAAAAGATGATAACTGGATGAGACAACTCCAAAGAAGGAAAATGATAACTCGCTTCTCTGAGATAATACAGCAGACGATATATCCAGGAAAAGTAATGACATAACTCTAAAGCTCCCAGTAAGTTTCTGTCAATATAAAATTGAATTCTAATCCATGTAGAAGGACTACATCTAGCATTGGGAAAGTGAACATGCTACAGGTGAATGACAGTATAGAGAGACAGATTTGCTCCTGGCATTGACCCTTTAAAGAAAGTCCTACAGGCCAATTAACAAATTTGAAAGCATTAGGTACATTTACATTAATTCAAGAGAGCACTCGTACCTTAAGAGGTTCCCTCAAAAGTAGTAAACGAAAGACAGACTTGATCTGGCACAAGGGGCGATATGGATTTTGTGGACGTTGTCGTCGGCCTTCATCAATAATTAGTGCCTCCCACTCCAATTTCTTGAAGTGATCCATATCCTGCACCAAGCACCCATGTAATGATATTGCAAAAGCTTGGATGAAATACAGTCTGCTCTATACAACAGTAAACTTCAATAAATAGCCGGCTTGCTTATCTACTGCAGAGCACCCCACCACTACACAGAGAGTAGAAAAGACAGAAAGTGATGAATTTCTTACACAGTTGATAACTTCGAAGGTGGTGAGCACTATTTGTGGCTTAAATGGTTCATTGAATGAATTGAACTCCATCTGACGAACAACATCTCTTGCTTCTTTGATTTGTGAAGCATAATTGACAATATTTAGCTTTGGAGACCAAAACCGCAACTCATGTTCCCAGTTTTGTATGAGGCTGATGGGGACAACAACAAGGACTGGATGCACCACTTTGAAATCTTCCACCAGAGATAAAAAAAATATGATTGTTGTCACTATTTTCTCCTGCAATTCATGGAGTTAGTCACATTATGATCCATGTGGTATATACAAGGGCCTGTACATAATTTGAACTGCCCTACTCAGATATCACAGGCAAGTGATCAATAAATGAGGTAACCCTCCAGAGAACCAGTACTGCCTTAATTACATTCTCACAACTGATATGTAATATTTAAGAGATCATAAATCGATGAGAGGGTTGGATGCTGTCAATCAGCTCCCACATAATCCCTTGAAGGGTATAGATATTGCTTATCTCAGATGTTCACTAAATCACAGTATTTTTCCCTACCACAAGGCAACAGATATCTAGAGACATAATATTTGACATCTTACTCAACAATCTTAAGGTGAAGAAGCTGAACCTGGCTGGCTTCATATACTAGTATGCCATTCTTCCTGGCATGCCACCATCCACGCAGCTGGTTGAGTGCATCCAGTTGCATTGGCAGTAATTCTCCATGACCCATCCAGTCAGGTTGTCTCTCTAGCTCCTTTAATGGAGCTTTGCTGAGTCTTTCAGCCTGAAAAGACATTCAAATATAAATGCTGAAAGAGCCTTTTTTTTCCTCTTAAATAGAAGGCCTGTGACCTAGAAAACTCGCACAAGGGCCATATTGCATAGACTATTTCTGTAGATATTATCAAAAGAAAAGATTTCCAGTTCCCCATATAGGACACTCATCCTGGAAGTTGTGAAAAAAGCACAAATCTGTTTTGAGTCTAATATGAAGAAAATTTGCTATATCAGACAGACATCCACAAAGTTTCACATTTGGAGTTTGCCCTCTTATCAAACAATTCACAGCATTGATCATATCATTTGAAATATATTTTGGGTGATTTAAAATTGGTGATTTTTAGTGAAGTTTCATATGTTGTGTATGTTAATAAAACGTTCTTTTTAAAAAAGCAACTCCGGATAACAACAAATCACACAGGTGAAGTCTTCATTGTTCTTCAACCCATTGCTCAAGAAATACAAACGATTAAATCAATAACTTTCAGCTTATTTTGGCACCAAGTAGGCCCACTTTCCCTCCAGAACACAACCTAAAGGACCATCTAACTGAGGGTTGTTTTTCATACTAAATTATACAATAATATGGACAAGTTCCAAAGAAGCAAGTTGACACAACTGCATCCCCTGCCTGAACCCACCTCTTCCTGAGCCTCCTGTGTGGCCCTCTGTTTTGCAACCTCTGCCCAGTTGTCAAAGGCACAAATAAGCTTGGAGGCCTTACGAGAAGCAAGAACACCTGTTTCTGCCGGCTCCCACGTGCACTGCTCATACCCTAATGCTTTCCACTTCACTAACCATTCAACTTCAGGGGTTTCAATCTTTTGAGCACTCTTGTTCTCCTGTTCTCCACTGAAATGCTCATTTAACACATTCTTAATGCGTTTCTGAAGAACCCGCTCAGGCTGTGCCCATTCAGGATTCCATTTTGGTACCTAAAAAGAAAAAGAAGTAGACAAACCCCACAGTTCATTGAATTAGATTGCTGCCTCTCCCATGTTATCCGTAGTGTTTGATGCAATATAGATGTCAACAATAAATATGTTACAGCCGGAACCTAGAGCACAACTGAAACCTAAACTCTAAACCTTGAACTACATGCAGGAAGCTGGCTGAAAAAACCAGAGCGCCCTGAGGCTTCCAAGGTAATATTAATTCCAGCTGAGGATAAACCACACAAAGAGCACCTGGCCTTGTGCCAACATCTTCTTGAAACGAGCCAGCTCCTTCGGTGCAAGCTTTTCAAGATCCCTCTCTGCTATCCACTTGTTGTGAGCATGTGAAAATGACTTCCACTGCACAAAATACTCCCGAACGCTGTTCTTCACATTTGAAGTCTCAGAGACATCACCCATGACCACGGGCCCTCCAGAAACTTGATTTTGACCTTCCACCCCTGCTCGAGGACCCTGTGAAAGTCTTTTGAATCGAGTATTTAAAGGAATATCTTCCAATCCACTGTGTGCTTCATCATCACTGTCAAGCTGGTCCTCTTCAACAATTTCAGGGCTTGAATTGTCCATATTTGAATTGTCAACACTGCCCGTTGTCGCTAACCCATTTACTGAGCTCCAAGAGGAAGCCTCTCGTGTGGCCCAGATCTTCTCAACGGTGCTACCTTTCCGTTTTAATTCACACTGAGGGCAGTACCACTCTCCAGCAGGAATAGAGCTCAGTGGTGGATCAAGACATTCCTTGTGATAGACAACCTTGCATCCTTTGCCGTCGCATAGCCTGTGACACCAATCCCGACTTTATTGTTTTGCCGGTGTGCAGGGCCAGGTCAGTAAGAGGAGACATGAACAGAATGCAGTATTATGTGGAATAGATCACTATTCAAACAATGTTTTCTCATGACGTTTCTCCTACTTGAGGCCTTGAAGGCTTATATGCATCACTCTTTTCCTGAAATTCTGCAGATATGCTTCCGAATTAAGATCCCAATAAGCTTCAGAAATAAGTACAACCAGAAAAGATCACACTATACAGACGCAAGATTTCACAAAAAAAATCAAATGCAGAGCCCAGCAAACCATCAAATACTGCAAATATACTACACTTTCCATGAAACCTAATTGACAACGGGCCATCTCCTAATTTGCTCTAGGTGCACAGATCCCAAAAAGTGACTTACATTAATTCTCCTCCAACTTCGCACCCTTCACAAAAGCTGTTGTGGTCATCACTAGATGGATTCTCCTTCTCATCCCCATTGGGTGATGGAACCCTGGAGGGAATCAACAGAGAACTAATTGGGACTTTAATTCTTGTAGCCTTCTCCATAGAAGTATTCAGTTTATCCATTTTTTCACTACTTCCAACTTGGCTCTGCGGAGCAATCTCTCCCTCCTCTAACCCTGGCTCAGCATTAATGACGGCCTGGGCTGGAAGAAGACCACTGTCAGCATATGCCAAAAGGAGGCTGGTTTCCGCACGGCTGCCACTGCGCTCATCTCGATTGACAAGCTCAATGGGACTGGAGGGTACCCCACTACCTTTTGGTAGGATGGAAGTTAACAAACCTGCTTGCACTGTCCAGGATTCCTTGTCAGGCCCTCCATCGTTGGCTGCAATTGTTGTCCGATCAGTTTCTGCAACAGTCACACCAATTTCTGCCTTGGAAACGACATCCACCTTAACCCCTGATTGGCACACTTCTTGTTGTGTATTGCCAGGTCCTTCTGATGTAGGTGCTTTGTTGAAACCAGAAACAAAGTCACCATCTTCAGTTCTGCTAAGAGGTCTTTCAGAATTAATCTCATTGCCAATTTCCAAAGAAGGGAATCCCGTTTCACCACTTAGAAGAATGTTTGCCTCTGTGTTAGCAATTGGAACATTATGACAAGCATTGGTTGTGCTATCACCCTCCAATGCAGTCTTTGGGTCAACACTCATTACACCTTCATGGATATCGGTCGTCTTCGCCAAAAATGAGGGTTCAGATGTGCTTTCAGGCTCCTGTCTGCTGGCAGTTTTCATCAAAGGAATGTTGACAAACAACATCCATCAGTTGGAGGATGTGACAAGTTATAACTTTAAAAGAAACTCAAAGTTCAACAAAGAGATAGAAAGATCAGTTAATCTTCAGTATATGTCAAACTATCTGTACCTTCACAGAGAGACAACAGGATCAATGCTGCACAAGTACCAAGTGGAAAGAAGATTACATGGATTCATTTGAATGTCCTTTGTCATTTGTATCTTTGACAATGCTCAGTTTCACATCACTAGGAGGAGCCAGTGAGCAGCTAGGACAGAAAAAGGATGTGCTGGGCACTTCCTCTAGAGGAGGGTCCAGACATTTCAAGTGATATGTCTTCCTGCAGTCTCTGCCATCACAACAACTGCAATAAACTTTCAGTTCTTTGTATCCTTATAAAATTCAACTAGACAAAAGTCTTAGAAATGTGTAAAGATAAGAAGTACTATCATCACACTTCACATATTACTAAAGCTTTGCTTATGCAAAAAGAACAATCGGCATCTGAACCATGATTGTGTCTATGGTACACCATGCCAACAAAGACCATAATAATGAGTATTGGACAAGTAATGTGAGGAACACAATGAGGAAATACAAAAGGAACAAGATTTATTACAGCAGCTCGCCATCCTTCGTGCATTGTTGACAGAAGTGGTTGTACTCTGTCAAGTTCACTGCCTCCTTCCCTGTCGCAATTTCAGGCACCACTGAAGCAGGTACTTTCCTCTCTATAGAAGACTCCGCATCTCTTGACATTATCTGAGGTTGAGAATCTTGACCAATATCTTCATTGTGCTTCTCTAGCATAAAAATAATCAACTTACGAACAGCAGAACTGAGTTCTGACCGTGTTGTTTTTACCATTTCCCTGAGTTCTTGACATATGTCATGAGTCACCTCATAAGCCCAATTGACAGTTTCACCCCTCTCCTCCTTTATACATGCAGCCACAAATCTTGTCTTCAAGAATCTGGGCATCACTTCATCCCTATATTCTCGTGCCCAAGTTTCTTTCAGACGTTGTGCAAAAGCACTGGCCTGGTCCAGAGCCTCAAAATCCAGACCACTAGAAGATTTTGCATGCTTCGGGAACCTTTGCCTAATGTTCTCTCTTCCAACTTGATAAATACACTCGTGGAGAATAGCTCCACTAGAGCTTTTATTGACCACTCGTCCAATTGACTCAGGATCAATATTGAGTGTAGATCCATCCTGGAAGTGAAGCTCCTTATATGGCCAGTAAGAAACCAGAGTTTTTGAGGGTGATATTCTCAGGTCTATCTTATGCACTTCACTGCGAGATACTTCAGACAGCTTGGTCCTGTCACTCGCATCTCTATCTTCTAAGACACTTGTGTTCACATGGGCTTCAACAATTTCCTTACGCTCACCTGATGATATCATAGGTACTTCCTCACTTCTTTCAGTTAACCCAACGCCATTGATAGGCTCAAAGGCCTCCTCAATTTTCTTCCGTTCATCACCTACCACTTCAACAATATCATCTGTGGCCCTCCCCATGTGTAAGTCAGCTTGAGGCTGCTCAGAGAGACCATCAATGTCTGATATGTGGGCATCCCCCAGCAAAATTTCATTTGATTGTGATTCTTCATTCCGCACACCTTTGATACTATGTTCAACGTGCTCTATCAAAGTGAGCTTTGCCCCTCCCTCTGCACTAGTAGTATCTTGACCAGGTATTATATTTGACAGGCTATGAAACAAAGAGTATGCTTCATTAACAGCATGCTTGAAGTCAGGGTGAGGATTGCTATTCTTCAATTGCTCGTACAGTTGCAAAAAGGGGCGCAAAACACTGCAATAGAAATGCCACAAATAAGTAAATTTCGGTTTTAGCAATACCTAAGGCAGTCCTTGGCCTTGAAAGAAGAAATGATCAGTCACTCAAGCAGGTAAACAAGAGAAAACCTAATTATTTCCAAGGAAAAGGATGGACTTAGACCTCCGTGTCACAATCTGATAAGGTTCCAGCTCCTGTGCAGGATTGAACAAAGACACAACTATTTTCTTCAATTCCGCAGATAGTGACAGCTTCTTATACAACTCTGGGGGAACTTCTGCCTCTGGTACAATTCTACCAGGCCACCAACTGTCTCTGCCTCCAACCTGCAAAATTTGTACATACATGTGTGATTTGATAAGCGTCTTCACAGGCTCATGGCACACTACTTCTGTATATACGACACACAAACCTAATAATTTCATGCGCCAAGAATGTTCCATAATCACTTCAACATTGCACAATGATTGACAATAAAACAACACTCATTATCCAATGAATGATTATCGTCAATGAATGTGCATTCAGACAGATACATATAATGAAAAAGGTTGAGAAGATAAAGATACAGAAACTTAGTTCATGAGTTGACAACATTAAGAAAGGAGAAAGCAGGAGCAAATGCAAGGGCAAAACGACCACAAGTAAGGCATCCTTGAGAAAGTACGGAATTAATTGCAAGACTTATAGTTCAAAATCAGATCCTAGAGAACATATACCTGCTTCTTCAGCCAAACAATTTTCAGAGCCAGAGCATGTGGACTGCCATCCCTCTGCTCACTCTTCACAGAAATTTCCAGCTGAGAATCTCTCTTCAGAAGGTCTTCATCCTTGTCAGCTGTTACTTTGTTCATTGAAGCCATACTGATATTTTCCTGATAACAATATTATAATTCAGTCCCTTGCAATGGGAATTTTGCAAAGACCAACCTTATGGGTTGCAAACATTGAGGCAAAGGGGCCAGAAACTTTACAAACAAACTGTAATCCCTCCCATGTTTCCAAGCTGTTGTTACAATTTTGTTATAACTTCATTGCCTAATTCATCTCGAGTATTTTTCACATGTACTCTTATATTAGGATACTTTAGACATGAAGATTACAAATAATAGGTTACACCAAGAAATGTGGTGCTTGGAAGAAGAACTCTAGAGATCAAACTCTAAGCAGTCAGAATCATAACTGGACAAACTGAGCACTCGACAGAAGTCATGATCAAAGAATATTGCGAGCTCTTGAATGCTAGGCAGGACCACATTAACCAAGTTACAATTTGCACCTCCCAAGAGCTCTTGATGACCCATTTTGCAACAATGGATTATTTGCTAGTTCTTAAATTTGGGTGCAATATAAACCATGGCCTTCATAATGACATCAGCTATGCTATCAACAAACTTCTAACCACCATTGTTCTCAAAAAATAAAGGTTATCATTAGCATTAATTCAAGCCCTGAAATATTACAGCAATAATTGATCATCTGCAGTGTGTCTAGAACCTGAGGAACTGCACAGCTGGAGTATACAGGGTCCAAGGTATTCTTCTCACAGCTGCAATTGAATTCTCTAATGTTTGAATCTGCAGGAACTCTGCACAAGAACAACACATTTGCACTGCTTTGTTGGACTCTTTCAGAATCTGACTGGATCCTCGAATAATGATGCTAAAAAATTACACCACTAAGCCACTCCTGAGAAGCAGAGAAACAAAAGGAGAAAAAGACTTACTTCCTTGTCTTCTTGCACTGTGGACAGGTAACCCACTTGAATAAAGTGTTCTTGTCTGCAACTTCAGCTGTCTGAGCAGCCCCTACAAGAGCCTTCTTATCACCAGGCACACCAGGAGCACTTTTTTTCTTTGCCTTTGTGCCAAACTTGCTCCGTAAAGCACTACTCCTTCCCCCTGCCATCTCATCAGACTCAGTCCTAAATATTGTTGGACCAAACAATACCCACACAGCTTCAATGACAATCATTGCAATGTTTAGTGTTCTGTCCATAATTGAGAACCAGCAGAGAGCTATCTACATAAGTTCAAATTTTTATCCATTATTCCACAATCATGTGAGCTGGTTTGTAGGATACAGCAGGTTAAACCCTCACCACCATGCTAAATGCGACTTGCCTATGTATTATTGAATTTTTTGTCTCGACATAGAATCCTTTACAGGATGATCCAGAGCTATGGCACTACCTAACTTGTTTACACATCTAATCCCATGTATTGAATGCTAATGGAATGCAACTTCAACTCAAGGCATAAAAGCAGACCAGTGCATCACGTGCCTTAATGGGCCCATTTCAAACGCACTAACCCCTCAAACTAACTTCAAAATGTGTCCCTCAGTGTAACTTGGGTCAACTTGGGTCAAAGAATATAAAATTCTTGATAAAAAAGTAGTTTTGACCTCACTTAAGTAGGGTTGCCTTCTTAATCAGAGGCCTTTGGCTCATTTACTGCACCGCTCTCAAAACATGTCAGTGTTTTGTGAAGTTAACAGTCTGAAGATCACAGAAGACAAAATCAGATAGCGATTTACCAGCAGCTAGTTGTTGCAAGTCATCCAGTTGTTGCTTGTCACCACTATTGGAACCTTTCTTGGCAACAGGATTCTCAGTGATTGAAGTCCTTTTCCCATTGCCTTCAGATGGAATTGTGAGACCCACAACTTTTTTCCCCTTTCCATTGGACATCCGAGTTTCCTTCCCAAACAACTGCTCTGGCTCTTCATCATCTACTTTATCACTAAGAAGACTATGAGGATCTTTTTCTTGGTTTGTTCCTGGAACTCTCTGGGTTTTGACCCTTCCCTCACTTCCTCTATCCCTGAAAATATCCTTTGCCTTTGAAGGTATATCTCCTTTCTTCTTGGTTGAAATGACATTGTTGACTTCCATCTCTTCAACGTTTTGCCTTTGGGCAGACACATCACTCCACCGAGGAGAATTGGTTTTTGTATCCTGGCGCTTTGAACGCATAGATGATGACGGCTCAATGTCTGATGCCTTTCTCTTTGAGTTGATCTGCACAACAGCATTATACTTCATAAGCGTTTGCAAAATCACCATAATTGCACTACAAGGAATGAGACAAAGAAAAAACAATTCATTAGGGATCATCTTTGAGGCAGCATGCCATTTTAAGTACTGTAGTGCTCTTGGATTCTATAGTGTATTCCAAGAGGCAATTACAGGGCCTCTCACCTTGACCTGCACACCTAACATATATCGACCAGTCTTTCATGTATTGTGTATTCTTAGATAATAAGAATCACAGACCTGCATCTCACTCTTGCGGGTCGTAGTTCCATCTCCATCACTCTTGTCCACAGATGTCACCCTGCTCTGACTGCGAGAAAGACCCACACTTACCCTGGATTGGCTTGGCACCCCTCGGACCAACCCCAATTTTTCTGACAACTGCTTCCGAAAATCTCTTGCCTTTGGTAATTTCAATGTAGACTCTCGAATTACCTTTGAAGGCTCGCACGCTTGGTTTTCGCCATCATCTGCATCCTCCTCCGACAGTGACCTTGCAGCACAATGAGATTGATGTGACTGGCCAATAGAAACTTCTGATTCTGCAGCACAGTCCCCCCTTTCTTTCTGCGAGTGGCTCCTCTGAGCTCCAGCACCAACCTCAATTTGTAGGTCTGAAGCTGAACCTCTTTGAACCCCACCATTTGAGGCTCCTTGTGCTAGGTTATGTCCACTGATTGCAGCTTTGCTATTTGCACCATCCTTGCCAGCGCCTGCTGTTCCTATACCTACATCTGAAGCAGAAAAACCTGCAATTGCATGAGCCACGAATCCAGGCAATATCCAGATTCTTGCACTAAAAGCTTCAAAATTTAGATGCTGTCAAGTGCAAAAACAAGTTTTACACCTGTACTCAGCTTCTTCCTTACACCTCCTTTATGTTCTTGCATTCTGCCCAAAATTACAGTCATTGATTCAATATGTGCATAAGATGAGGTCATTATGTTCGAAGTGTTTTCATCAACCAGGGAGGTCCTGAGCTCCAAAAACATGTTTGGCTTCTCAAAGTTTGGCTTGTCACCACTTATTCTATCTTAACCATCTCCACTTTACACCCATATACCCAATCCTTTTTGCAGCAACACATACATAAATGCAAGGACACCGTCAATGCCAAGCAGGGGGTAGATGGGAGATGCACCCACCTGTAACAGAAGGCCCCTGGCAGGTGCCATTTCCCTGACTATCCTCAAGATGCTGAACTGCATCACAATCCTCCTCGTCAATGTCCACATCGTCATCCTCATTTCCTGAATTGAGAACTTGCAGTTCTCCATCCACCCCCTCAAAATGATACCTCCCTGCAGTAACCTGGGATCTTGCTTGCACCGTCACATCCATCTAGTCAAGCACCGCATAGCACCTGCAAGAACAACTGTAATGTTGTCAAGAGACCCCAACATCAATAACTATATTGAAGGCACAGGCAGTAGGACTCGGCGTTCCACCCACACCTAAAGTTCTCAGTGCAATACAGTCTTTCTCTTTCTAGAAACGATGATTATGTTGGCACATATCATTCTTGATTGAAAGAACTCAAGAAGCAAGTTTGCTTCTTTGCTGCATTCTATATAGTGAGAATACTCATCTCAATTTTAAATAAGCCCAAAAACTGCATTATAATGCAAGGTACTATTAAAGTGAAGTGCATTCCACTCCCCAGCAAATCGACTTAAATCCACTGGCGTAGAAAAAACACATATCTGTAGCAGGTGACACTTATCAGGGCAACCTTGTCGTCTCTTATAATTATGACAGACCTTGACCTGCTTCCTCGAGCAGTAATGAAATTGTAACCGCTTTCCCCCTCAACGTAAATACCAGTCATGGTGCTAATCAAAATTCTTTCAACCGAAAGGTGAGAAGAAATTAGCAGAAAACTTTAGAAAGGGCTGCAATGGGGACAAAACAAGAGTCGAGATGGGCTGGCATATAAGTATCCTTACAAGATGTCAAGACAGAGCCAATGTGATCAAAGAAAATATTAAGATTCTTTGAAGCCCAGTAAACCCTAATAAGTCCCTTTTCAAGACCCGCCAGCAAGTCCACAGAGGTGTTATTTAAAATGTGATTAGTATTATCCAAGGATTCCAAGATGTGCAGACTACTTAACGCACACTGCTGTTCCTGACACTTGACTCCGTGGGGCTTATGCAGAAACCTAAATTTGGATAGCTAAATCCAAGGACGTATTGCAGAAAAGATCCAGTATGACCAAACAAGGACTAACTTACCGGTGATGGAAATCATAGGGTCTGTTCAGTTCAGGAAAAGCAAGGCTTTCTGATGATGATAATACTGCAACATAGAGCCAGGCTTATTACTTACACCGCAAGAGCAAATAGCGCCCATAGCGAACACCCTTCTGAAAGGAAAAGATCCCGACACTATCAATGCAGTCATCAGGCTCTTGGACAAAAAATTTAAAAAGAAAGGCCGCTATTCCAGCGATGTCAACACTGCCGACTATATATTTTCAAGGGTAAAGAGCAACAATCAATGTTCACAATCAACAACCAAGCGACCTAACACCGAATTCCACTTGGATCAAAGCCTCCTAGAATTCCCCAGACACCAGGAGGCTCTATTCTATGATGCGAATAAAGGGAAATAGGGCGCCCATGCTCCTATGCCCGGCATAAATCGGCAACAACAAGAAATTACGTCGGAAAAACAGGGAAAAAAAAACAAGCCGACTGATCAGAGGTGTGTGAAGCAACCACTATTACAATTGGAAATTTCCAACAAAGAGGAACACAAGCTTCTAACCAAAAACGAGGCTCAAAACTAGAGCACAACCACCACGAGCAGGGACTGTCCACTCAATACAGCAAGAAAATGCGGTTCATGACTCAACGAGACACATTGCCATTTGCCTAAAACGAACTCCACAACACCGGGATCCACCGCTCGACCTTGATCCCGCCGAAACGGAACAACGAGTCCTCGCGACTTCTTTCCAGAAATCATTACTATTTTTTATAAATAAATCGAAACAGGAAAATCGCAATTCGGCACACGAAAAAATATTCCAGAGCGCGGTGCTGCCATACGCAGTAACCCGCGGGTTGTCAAGAAACCCTAATTTAAAGTCAGCGAAGGAAGCACGCGCGAAACCCTGAGGTGCGATTTGTGCAAGTTACGTAAGTTAAGCCTAGTCAATTGCGGGACGGAAAATGGGCGGGGAGACATGAGCAAAGGCGAATTAAGTTGGTAACTGTACCCGGCGGTGGTGGAGAAGGATGATTGGGAGCTGGCGAACCAGGTGCAACACGTGCGCGCAGAGTCGCTGGGGAATGCGAAGCTAGAGCGAACTTAGGCAATGAAGCGAGACGAGGCGAGGCGAGGCGAGGCCAGGCCGGGGAATCTGTTGCGCATCCCTGTAACTGGAACTTCCTCCACTTCCTCGCCTGCTGGTGTGGTGGCTTCTCACTTCCACCCGCCCTACCTCCCTCTTCCTTTTACCTACCTACCTAGGTAGGTAGGTAGGTTGGTTGGTACATACACTATATAGTCCTATTAGTGTGGGTGGGAATTTAGCATGGTAAAGAAGGAAGGAAAGAAAGGCGACTCCGATGTTGTCACATGCGTGAATTATGGTGTTGCTTCATTTTCAAGTTGGTCTAAGTCGATATGTAATCCCTGAAACGGTTATTATATACAATACATACAAGGGTACTTGCTATGAGGGGAGTGCTCAATGTGACTTGCATTTGTGGAAGGTCGTGCCCTTGAGGGCTCTATTGAGCATCAAGCTCTCCAAATAATTTTGCACCGCATGGTGAGGGATCCCATCAAGGGCGCAGTGTAACGTGTATTTACTTATTTATTATTTATTTACTATGTACAACCTCTAGTTCAACTAAACTCCTTTACTAGAAGACACGAGGTGCCACCCTAGGTGCTCTAGCAGTTCTAAAGGTAAAGGGAGTCACTACTAATTGAAACTATGGTCTTACCCTAGGTTATCACCTCGTAAGTAACGACCATGAGTTAACTATAGTTAGAGTTATCCTAAAGGCATGGAGGGAGAGCTAGTTAAGATATCTGGAACTACTAGTTGAAGGGAGCCTCAACTCAGAGTAGTATCTAGTATATAAGCTCTAAGGTTGGGTGGAACATGCCTCTTGAATCTCATTATTGTGAGATATGTTACATTAGTATCAGAGCTCTTGAACCTTGTTCATTTTTTAGTGTTGTTATTATTCCGCTGTGCATTTTGTTGTGTTGAGATTTGGGGAAATGGGGAGCAGAACTTGGGGAATGGTGTAATTTTATTTTTCTGTATTCTGAGCCGCATACGCATACGAACCGCCGCATATGCATATGCGCACCGCGACGGGCGACGGCCGCGAGCTCGCAGAATAATCCTGCTGATCTCCACTCATATTATCGACTGTATGATTTTGTAACGTTCTCAAATATTATGAGATTCAAGAGGCATGTTCCTCCCAACCTTAGAGCTTATATACTAGATACTACTATGAGTTGAGGCCACCTCCAAGTAGTAGTTAAGTATATGCTAGCAAGCTCTCCCTCCATGCCTTTAGGATAATTCTAAGTGCACTTAACTAATGATCGTTACTTACGAGGTAGAACCAAGTGTAAAACCATAGCTTCAACTAGTTAACTCCCTTTACCTTTAGGACTGCTAGAGCACTCAGGGTAGCGCCTCTAGTCTTCTAGTAAAGGAGTCCTAGTTGAATGAGAGGTTGTAAATAAACAATAAACAATAAATATGTAATACACATTACAGATTTGCACACACGAAAGCCAAGGTACTGATCGCATGTGGTCCACATCACGAGGAAACGAGAGAAACGGTTGACGTCGGCGTGACGTCAGCAGACCGACACAACCAATCACCAGCATGTGATTACCGGTTCGGCTAGTCGCCCGGGGTGAAAAACTTTCACAGCGTGACTTGAGTACCGGGTCAGCCGGTCATCAACTAAAATTTTATTTTCATTCGTAGTTGAAGCAATTTCTATAATTTTGAGAAATTTTTCTGGTATTTTATTTCCGGTTTTCTTCAAATTTGAACGTTTTTATTTGGGTTTTGGGTGTTTGTTTGGTCCAATGGCCACTGACTTGGACACATCTGGTCCATCAACTGAGGGTAGCCCTCCTATAGTTCTTCCCACGGTCACATCTCCCACATCCCTAGAAATGGATGAAGCTATGTGTCATCTAGTAGCCAGAAAGATTTGGGAATCTTGTGAGGGGAAACTCATTGATGACCATGATCAGTTTCAACGGATAGAGACGCAGTGTGACCAATTAATGTCTATGTATGCTAAACATGACGGGCGTTTGGATACGCATGAATGTAAGTTGACTGTTTTACAAGCATACCAAGACACGGACAAGGTCCATGTCCATCATTGCGTCTGCTAAACCGGAGAAATTCAAAGATAAGTCTAAGGTCACTATTCTGGCATGGCTGGCTCAAATGCAAAAGTATTTGAGAGCACGTCAGGTGCCCAGTGTGAAATGGGTGGTCATTGCGTCTACATATTTGGAGACCAATGTCGCATAACATTGGGACGTATTAGCAATGGAGCTCCGAACGGATAAGAAATATCCGTTAATATGGGACAATTTCCAAGATGCACTCATCACTGCCTATGGTAGTGTGAACCAGGAAATGGTGGCCCAGAATAAGCTCCGCACTCTGAAACATAGAGGTTCTGTGGATGAGTATGCTAATGAGTTCCAACATCTGTGTTCCCAGATTACAAAATCACCTATCTCCAGGGGAGACAAGGTAGAAAGATTTTTTTTTGGGCTTAAAGAGGATGTTCGGAGCAAAGTCCTGGTGGATCCACGAGGTGACGGTGGGCCATGGGAGGACATCAAGCGTCTAATCAACTATGATGTAACGATATACGCTACCTATACCCAAGCTGCAAAATGACAGGATGATGTAAAGTCACATTCAGATACAACAGTTGCCAAAGGTGTTGGCAACACAGGGCCGGTACGGGACAAGGAGTCACGTCGCTCTAAAGGTCGTTCTTCAACCTTCTGTAAGATAAACAAACAAACTAAGGGAGAGGACTCCGCGATTAAGAGCACCGATAAGAAGGACGGTCGTTGTTTCCTCTGTCATAGGGAGGGACACATGGCTCGGGATTGTCCTAATAACAAAAAGGATGTAGAGCAGCAAACTGCTAAGAAGTGCAAGAAGCCTTTTCCCAAGTGCGACACTTAGGCAGTGGATTAGTGTCAGGACTTGATCAAGTTTTGGAGGTTGTGTTTGATTTGTCCAGTTATACACTAGAAGCTATCAAGGACAAAGTCAATAAACAATTTGATGTAATCGTGTCTGATATTTTGAATAAAGACATCATTTTGCCAACTCCGTTACTCCCACTTAATGATGTGTTTGTTGAGAAGTCCAAGGTATATGGAGTTTTTTCATCAATTATACCATCAGTGGAGGATTACAAAATTTATTAAAGTTTTATTTGCACGGTAAACAGAGAGCGCCCTATGATACTAGTGTTTGCTTTATTGTTGAGAAATATAGAGCAAAAAACCTAAAAAGAACTTTGCCTAGATTTAAGTTGGTACATCAATTTAAATCATAGTCAAAACTTTGGCAAGTTTATTTGGATGAAGCCAGACCACATCTTTTGAACCAGCTCACTTTGTCTTCTTAGTTAATGATGAGTTTCTCTGGGCAAGTAGCTCATCATGATGCATCTGTATTAATGGATAGTGCAGCATCACATTGCTTTGTGAGTTATGTTTTCGCTAACACCTTCGGGTTAAAAGTAAAAAATGACAGTAACACATTGGTATTAAGCAATGGTGATGAAGTCCCCACGGATGGGTACATTAAAATCCATGTTAAAATACAGCAATATCATAGTCAAATTACTTGTCTTGTGGCCAAGTTAAGTGATGGTGTTGATTTGATATTGGGCAACGATTGGCTAGTACAATACAAGGCACGCTTGGATTTTGAATCTAAATGTTGTGTATTTTATAAAGGCCGCCGTAAAATGATAGTGCATGTGAACCCGATGCAATATCAGAGTACGAATCCCCATAGACTCACCGTCATGCAATTCAAACGGTCAATTCGGAAGGGAGCAACTTCGTTCCTAGTTCAGTGGATTGCAGTTGGAGACAATGTAGAGGACACAATGACAGCTCCTTACGCCATAGTGTTGGAGGAATATGCCGATGTTTTTCAGCCTATACCTACAGGGTTACCTCTAGAGCGGGAAATGGCCCATAGTATTCCTTTGGAGCCGGATGGCAAGCCGCCATTTAGGCCAATCTATAGGTTGAGTCCTCTAGAGCTGCAAGAGGCCAAGGGAAATATCAAGGAGTATTTGGAAAAATGATGGATTAAACCTAGTTCATTGCCCTAGGGGCCTCCCATCTTGTTTGTCAAGAAAAATGATGGAGAGTTGCGAATGGTAGTGGATTATCGTGCATTCAACAAACAAACGGTAAAGAATCGTTATCCGTTGCCTCGCATTGATGATATTTTTGACCAATTAGCAGGCTCTACTGTATTTTCATCTCTTGATTTAACACAAGGTTATCACCAAATTAGAATATCCGAGGAGGATGCACCAAAGACGGCATTTCGAACACCGTTTGGACATTATCATTCAAAGTGTTAAGTTTTGGATTGACTAATGCCTCGGCAACTTTTCAGGGAGTGATGAATCGTGTTTTTCACAAGTTCATCGAAAAATTTGTCTTAGTATATCTAGATGATATCTTGATTTTCTCCAAGAATGAGGAGGAACATGTTAGCCATTTGGCCCAAGTACTTCAAATTCTACGAGAGAATCGGTTTTATGCAAAGATATCTAAGTGTCATTTTAGAAAGAATGAATTGCACTATCTAGGACATATAGTAGGCAAAGAGGGCATTAAGGTGGATCCTATGAAAATAGAGACTGTGACAAAGTGGCATAGACTTCTTGAAGTTGGACAACTTAGGTCCTTCTTGAGGCTTTGCAATTACTTTCGCAGATTCATTCACGGATATTCCACTGTAATTGTACCATTGACTTCTCTAACGCAAAGCAAGGTTAAATTCAATTGGACTGATGATTGTGAGCGCGCTTTTGAGGATGTTAAATATGCCTTAACACATGCACAAGTACTGACCTTACCCAAATTAGGGGAGTCATTTGAGGTCGTAAGTGATGTTTCTTAATTCAGAGCATGAGCAGTATTACTTCAGGGAAGTAAACCTATTGCTTTTTAGAGTAAGAAATTTTCTCCAGCTGAGAGAAATTACACTATTGGTGAGCAAGAACTAGCAGCAGTTGTGTACGGCATGCGAACCTGACGGTGTTACCTAGAGGGAGCAGGCTGTACTATTGTTACAGATCATAATTCTCTAGTGTATTTAAAAATACAATAGACGTTATCAAGACGTCAAGCTCGATGGTTGGAGTTCTTAGCGAAAGATTTTGTCTACCGTTGGGTATACCAACCAGGAAGGATTAAAATTGTCAATCCCCTAAGTCGAAATCCACTAGACACGGGTGGCCAAAAAGCCTTAACGGCACCTAAGGCTACTCCAAGTAACTCGATCTTCCAAATGGTGGCTGCGGACGCTATGCGAAGTGATCATGGACAGCGAGACAACAATGTAAAGGGGTACCCAGAGTTTGTCAGTAATCATAAGTTATATCAAATTATCATTGCCGGATATGCTCGTGATCATTGGTTCTCAAATCCGCACAATCTGAAATATTTTGTTTATGAGAACCACATTTGGTGGTATGATAAGGCGTTGTGGTTCTAGATGTGTCCTTCTAAAGATCGAATATCAAATCATTTTTGCTCTGTGAATACCATGACGCGATGTATAGCAGTTATGTAAGAGTAACTAAGACATATAAAAGGGTGCGAGTAAACTTTTGGTGGCCTGAGATGCAAGGGTCCATCAAAAGCTATATAAAATCTTGTGAGATTTGCCAAAGGAGTAAGGCCCCTACTCTTAAGCCAGTAGGCCTGTTACAACCATTAGAGATTCCTGATCGTAATTGAGAAGTGGTAAGCATAGATTTTATTTCTGGTTTGACTCCATCTGCTAATGGTTATAATGCCATCTTTGTGTCTGTGGATAAGTTGTCCAAGATGGCCCACTTTATGCCAATTACCACATATGTTATTGCTGAAGGAACGGCAAGGTTATTTCGTGATCATGTTTATAAGATTCATGGTCTATCCAAGGTAATCCTAAATGATAGGGACGCTAGATTTACAAGTAGGTTTTGGGATGCGTTGCATGGTCTTTTGGGGGACAAAGTTGGCCATGTCCACCGCGTTCCATCATCAAACCGACAGACACACGGAACGAGTAAACCGTATCCTAGAGGATATGTTGCGGCATTATGTCAACCCAGTGCAAGATGATTGGGATAAATTCCTTGGAGTGGTTGAATTTGCATATAATAAATTTTGGCAAAAGTCAGTACAAAATACTCCATTTGTCCTGAATTATGGTCAGCATCCCCGGACACCAATAAGTGGGAACATCATGTGTGAAGTCCCTACTGCGCAAAATTTTGTCGAGCATATGACAAATGTAATTGGTTTGACCAAGAAACATTTAATTGATGCGCAACAACGACAAATTTTTTGTGTTGACAAACATAGACAAAAGGTATTGTTTGAGATGGACCAACAAATGCTTGTAAGTACTGCCAACATTAAGTTGAAGGTCCCAGGAGCTTGAAAGCTTTTACCAAGGTGGATTGGTCCATTTCGGATAGTCAAGAGGATAGGGGTTGTAGCATGCCGCATGCAACTGCCAAATACATTTAAGATCCACGATGTTTTTCATGTATCACTTCTTAGGCCTTATGTGGCCGATGGCAGGGTATAGCCTCCCCCTCCACCAATCTTTGCGGAAGATGCATCTTATGAAGTAAAACGTATGCTTTTACATGAGGATAGAGGGTCTCGTTCTCGCCCCAAGAAATTCAATCTTATCAAATGGCTCGGATATGCACTTGAGCATAATTCATGGGAGCCGGAATGCAACTTGAGTGTAGAAGTCCTCAAGGAGTACTGGGATGCGGTAGCCAAGTCAAAGGACATGCTAACACATAAAGGTGTCAATGTGAGCCCAAAGTTGAGCCCACATTCGTTGTTAACCCTTAAAGTTATTAGAATGTAGACTTTGAAGTTGCATCAATTATTCTAAGACATAAAAAGAGTGCAAGCTCCGAGCTTGGATTAAGATTAAGTGTGGGGGTAGGATGTGGTATTTTAGTGTTGTTGGGTTTGTTGGTATTAAGTAAAGTAGGCTAAAGGGTTTGCTTAGAAGTTAGGTTAGGGAAGTTAAAGCTTAAGGGCCTTAGGCCTTAGGCCTTGGGAGTTGGGAGTTGGGAGTTTATTAGTTGGAATTGGCTTGGTGACTGTTCGTTTTAGGGTAGCGATATTGTTACCTAGAAAATTCCAGGGGCCTGGATCGGAGGGGAGCAGTTGAGGTTCTCGGCTCTCGGGTTTTCTCTCTCTCTGGCTCTCGGTGTGAAGATGAAGGCGGTAGGCGGCAGCAAGGCCTAGCGGGACAACAACCTGGGTGGATGGACGAAATGGAAAGAGGTGAGTTAACCAGCATTGAGGGTGCAACTGCATTGTTGCCTGCCGAACAGGGTTGCGGTGGACGGTGGGTAGCGGGGATGCCGGGACAGGAGGAAGGGCCTCGGAGTTAATCTGAGGGGGGCAACAGACTCGCTCTCGGGGGGGTAGTCATTGGTTGGAGTAGCAATATACGTGCGAACAAATGATAGGGTATTTTAAAAACATGGGGGTTAAAAATTATAAATGGACTTAAAAGTAATATAGGGTATCAAAAATGGCATTGGACATCTTTAAAGTACTATAGGGTATGGAATAATAGGTAATTTGGAATTATAAGTAATGCAAGCCATTTTTTATTAACCCAAAGTAGAAATTTACATAATGATAGCATATGAAAAAAAAAATTGAAAGTAATACCCCCCTATAAAATAGTGGTTGTTCGCACCTATATCCTTAACTTTTTAACACACTGCCCCCCCCCCCCCCGAGAGCGGCGGAGCTGGAGCGCTGCACGGACCGCCGAATTGGGTGGAAGTGAGAAATTCAGCAGTGCGCAACTGCTGAAACAGAGAAGATTCGTGGTTGACACACTTGCTGGTCATTCCTACACATTTTGATTATTGCTGTTGGTCTGTGATAATCAGAGCTTGGAACAATTAGGCAAACTCACTGATGTGAGCTAGATTCATCGAAGCTGCTGAGTACCGACGCTGGGGGCAGAAGTTTAGTGGTGGAATTAAGGTGCGGGTTTGGGTTGCTCTCGGGATCAGATTCCCAGAGCGTCAATGGGTACAAATGGGCATTTCATACTCAGAGTTATTGGAGGTGAACTGCATAAGTGAAGGGGAAATAAAGAGTGAAGGTTCACACTCAAGGACTACACTCTGCTGGAACAGAGGATGTGCATGGTCGTTGAATCTGGTTGCGGGAGCTGCTGGATTTGACGGGCAGTGACGGGCGGGGTTATAGTCCAGCAAGGGTGGACGCTCGGGCTGAGGTCAAGTCAGGGGATTACGGAGGTGAAGTTAAGGTGCCACTCGGCAGCAAGGGACCAAGATAGGCTAAGGTCTGCTCGGAGTTTAAACAATGATTAAGGGCAATATTGGAAGATTACAAGGGAATGCTTAAGTAATTAAGCAAACTTGAGAATGAGTTAGAGCAAACAGAAGGTGGGTTAGTGTTGCTTAGGGCATTAAGGATTAGCTTAGGTTACCCTACCTCAACGGCAGGTTCGGCCATAATTAATTGATTTTGCTAGTGCCTAATAATTATTTTTCGGCAACCCAAAAGTGCCTAAAATGTTGGAAAATCTATCATAAAAGTGCCAAATTTTTGTAAATTTTTGTAAATTTGGGTAAATAAAGCGCAAATATAAATCAACACATAAATATGTAGCTGCTCGATAATTCGAGTGTTGTATACAGACACTTTCAGAAGAGTGTTCAAGGAGATAGGTGCTTGGGAGAAGGAAAATTGGCTTGGTCTTAGAGTAGATCCCACCACCCAGAAACCAACTGACAGCTTTGGAAACGCTTTCCCCACACCAAGCATCCGAAAAAACTTAATATAGTAGGTATGAAGTTTGATGAGAAGCGTGTCCAGGCTCTGGAAGCTGAAAGCACAATTGCCGTGCAAGGAAAGAAACACCCAAAGACACCTGGATCAAAACTCCTCAGTTTGAAAAGAAGCAAGAAAACACACCGACAGACACACGCATTCTCTTTGTCTGTCTCTGAGGAGGAGGAGGCAGTTGTCAAACTCAGAGTCTACCGGCTCAAGACACAAACCGAAACATATAACCCCGGCCGGCAACAGACTCCGGCAGCAGACTTCGGCAAGTGCCGGAAATGTCATCAACGGCAAGTGCCGGAGTTAGAAATTTTCAGTGGCACTTGCCGAACCTGGTTGGGCACTGTTTTCTTTAATTATCCGGCACTGGTGTGCCGGACCTGCCGTTGAGGTAGGGTAGTCAATTTGGTTGTTGTTGTGGGTTGCAAGGGCTATAGGGGTCGGGAGTGTTTCTCAATACTCCTACCTGGGCCATTTGAATAAAGTGGTGTGCATTCCAATTGTGATTTTTGAGTATTGGGAAGTTGGCCCTAGGGAGGGGTAGAACCAATCTAGTACATGTGGGCCATGGACCTCCACTCAGACTACGACGCATAAGGGTGGGGGTTTATGGCTGACAGTCAAGCGTGACCGCAAAGCCCCAGCTGCACATAAACGTTTGAGGCGGAAGGAATCTTCAAGGTAGACACCTTTTGTTCTTTCAGGCTTGCACAAGATCTTGTAAACAGGGTGTTATTATTAAGTTGTTTCACCTTGCCAATTGGCATGGAGCATGGGTACAAATACAGATCCCAGGGCTCGCTTTAATTAGTGGTGGTCTTGACTCTATGTCTTGATGCACTATGATTTGGGATAATACATGAACGCGGACGTTCATTCCTAAGTGGGGAGGTGTGTAATGTGTATTTACTTATTTATTATTTATTTACTATTTACAACCTTTAGTTCAACTAAACTCCTTTACTAGAAGACACGAGGTGCCACCCTAGGTGCTCTAGCAATTCTAAAGGTAAAGGGAGTCACTACTAGTTGAAACTATGGTCTTACCCTAGGTTATCACCTTGTAAGTAACGACCATGAGTTAATTATACTTAGAGTTATCCTAAAGGCATGGAGGGAGAGCTAGTTAAGATATCTGAAACTACTAGTTGAAGGGAGCCTCAACTCATAGTAGTATCTAGTATATAAGCTCTAAGGTTGGGTGGAACATGCCTCTTGAATCTCATTATTGTGAGATATGTTACACGCATGCCAATTATGGACATTCTCCTTGTTTAGTTTCATGTGGGCAATTATGCATTGTACGGCACCCTCCGTTAACATTGTAATGTTCTTTGGGTGGCTTCATGGAATTTAAAGGGCACTTGCACGAGGGCGGGAGCCCAAGGGATGTGCCCTTAAAGTCCATAATGCATGACCCGAAAGGGCATCACTCTGCATAAAGACCGTGTACGATGGGCATTACATCATAAAGCATTGTACAACAAGCATTACCCATGCCGGTGGGCATTGTAGCCTCAAATATGTGGATTCTCTTAAATAACGAACAATTTTAGATGAGCATTAAAAGTACTAGTCTTTATAAGAATTGGAGGGGCCTTGAAGACTACTGCTTTCTTTTCAAGGTGAACACTTTGCACGGGCGCATACAAGCCGGCACCAATCTCCCCCAAGGGCAAGCCCATAGGTTCCCACATGGTTGTTTGAAAATATCCACTTCACCCAAATACCCCCACGATAATTGGGTGGATCATAGGTGGTAAATTAGGGTGCACCAAAACATTAAGTGCTAGAAAGTTCACGCATCCAAGTACTACACCATTTACAGTATTTAGTGTCGCATGCGTAATAGTGTCACTTACCCTACTTTGAGGCGTATGATAGGTTACATTGATGATTAACAACATCATCATAAGTACCCTCATGACACTCGGCATTCAAGTGTGCTTACTAATGTCTTGGCATGAGTATGTTCAACAGTCTTATGAGGTGCATGGCTATGTTACACAATGGTCTACAAGTAGACTACAATGTACATAAATGACACTTGCCATTAGTATGCTCAAGAATATCTTCATGTTGCATTCAAAAGTGTAAATACATGACACTAGCCATTAGTACGCTCAAGAAGATCTTCCCCTTGCAAAACGCAAGACTATCATCTAAAGTATCCCAATGTGCTACTCTAAATGTCATCATGTAGATAATTTTTCACTTCAAGAAGTTACTAACATTGAGGACGGGATCATATTAATTAGAGTGACACTTTGAGACCTCTAGGCATCTAGTTTAGGCCCTTTGCAAATAGTGTACATGACACTAAATACCATAAACAATGTACTCCGACCTTAGGCGGCTTGACTGATTAACTTACCATTTTTCATTTTTTACCCACCTACCTTTGATCATAGTCAGGATATCATGAGGTTGAGGCATCTGTAACCGACATAATAAGAAAGTTTTGTTTTTGTTTTTGGAGGAGTAATAACATGGAATTATTTTTCTTGTAAAGAGGATAATCTCTAGAGGGAATGCAATTAATCTTTATTAAAGATTTCATGAGTATGGAAATTGCTACAAATTTGAAACTATAAATTTTAGGGTTACACATAGTTGACCTAGAGGTTAACCCGTAACCACTTATCTAAATGCTACCCCTTAGCTACGATAATTGTCAAAACTCTTATGATAGTAATCGATCACGAGCCACCACCACATAAACTTCAACTTTGTTCGCTTGGAAAATACAGCGCTCATTCATGTCGGCATTACATGACCTTAGTTAGTAGTTGATTGGACATGGTTGACTATGGATGCCTCGACCTTACCACTTAATCAACTAACATAAAAGTCTTGAAATGGTATGCAACCCAAAGTTATTATTTTAGTTTTCTTGACACCATAATTGGCTTTAAAGGCCCCAACTTAATTTAAGCTACTCCAAGTCATTTGAGATGCATTGGCCACAAACTTACAAGGGGTCAATTATTATGTGTTGGGTGGATAAAAGGTCAACTCATACACAGTAATTTTCTCCCTCCCTAAATTAATGGATTTTATTTCCAACACCTACCAAGGGTGCAGTAATAATATGCCCCATTGGTAAAATAATTGGAATCTATGACCCTAATTTTAGGTCTCTACACAACAATCAACGTTTTCACACTCTCCCTTGGTAGGTACTATGAAAAATGGTGAGTGCTATCATATGAGTGGTGAGAAATGAGCAATGACCGGTATCACATGGGTAATGAGGTAGAAAAAATATTTGGAAAATACAACCACTATGTAACGTGTATTTACTTATTTACTTATTTATTTACTATTTACAACCTCTAGTTCAACTAAACTCCTTTGCTAGAAGACTAGAGGCTCCACCCTAGGTGTTGTAGTAGTTCTACAAGGTAAAAGGAGTTACTACTAGTTGAGACTATGGTGTTACACTAGGTTATCACCTTGTAAGTAATGACCATGAGTTAACTATACTTAGAGTTATCATAAAGGGATGGAGGGAGAGCTAGTGGTATATCTTGTACTACTAGTTGAAGGGAGCCTCAATTCATAGTAGTAGCAAGTATATAAGCTCTAAGGTTAGGTGGAACATGCCTCTTGAATCTCATTATTTCTTAGATATGTTACACATTAGTACCTTGTATCTATGGTATTTTAGCATAAGTAATCACATTCTTTTCAAAATAACCCCCAACAAAACTTAGAAATTGCAAAAAAAATTGGTGGATGCAACCATTTGGAATCAATTAGCGGATAGCAATTTCATGTGACACAAGTTTCCTAAGGGATCTTACACAGTTTCAAACTTGGACCTTCACAAACACTACGCCACAACACTCACCAACCAATTTACTCATCCCCAAGGTGACCAAATCCACATGACCATGGCCTTTGTGTCTTAATAATGTGAACATGGAGTTTCAACATATCACAATTGTCCAAGTGAATGCCTAACTATACTCAAAACTCAACAAACAACAAGTGGTTTTCAAATGATGTAAGAGTCAACATAAGAATTTGATTGCATGCAAGTACAAAGACTGTTGTACACAATATCCTACACACGGTTAGAAATAATGGCTCACACAAATCCAAGTCCACTAATTGTGGTAATTTAAAAGGAAGACAAAAATTCAAACATTGTCACACATCCCACCAACATATGTAGTGGATGGTATTGACACCAATTCCCATATAAGAAAGCCAACACATTCCAATTACAAAATCGCATAACACTTCAAAGAAAAGCATAGGGTGAAATTGCAAACACAAATTAACGACCACAATTTGTGATTGGTTTAAAAGAAGACAATAATTTAAACATTGTCACACATCCCATTGAAAACTATCCAATCCACTCAAACATATAATGGGTGGTATTGACAACTATCTAAATACCACTAAACTAGTGTTGGGTGCAAGCACAGTAAAGTGGACAACTCTTGATCCCTGCCTAATGTTAAGTGAAAGTGATTCAATTTATATGCTAACTTTGAATTTTGTGAAGAAAAATAAAATCATAGACATTCTAAGAACATATTGAATTGTAAAGCCAAACAATTTATGATGACAAAAAAATTCCAAGAAAATTCTACATATTTTAGAAGAGGGTGCAAGTGGTGTGTAAGTAGGTGATATTGAACTAGTGACTGTCCAATTTTTAAAAAAAATACAATAAAATTATATTAAATTGATGGTTTTGTACAAAGTTTTGTGATGATGCCCTCAAGTACATAATGAATTCAAGGAATATGGAAGAAAATTCCAACTGCAAAATAGTTAAGGTCATGAAATCTACGTTCAAAACTAGACTCAATCATTTGCTTTTGAGCATCACTTTTAATGATAAATTTTGAAGATCTCAACTTCATAATCTACATTTGAGTATTTAACACAACAATAGATGATTTCCCATTATCCACGCCTTTTAGTCTTGAACATTCATCCCTACAATTCATTTCCCAATTAGTTCATTATATTGTTCCCCTCTCAAATTAAGTCATTGTCCGCAATGACAAAATTTGAATAAGTTTCTTTGAACTCATTTTCTAACTCCCATGATGCCTCATCTCCAGGATAATCTTTCCACTTAATAAGAAATCTCTTGAATGACCTATTCATGAGGTGTTGCAAATCAACCTGCAAAATTCTTTCAAGTTCAGCCAACATCTCCCCCTCATGAACTACTTGAGGTAAATTTGGAAGCACATGATTGGTGTCGGACACGTATCTTCTTAACAAACTTACGTGTAAGTTGTAACACATTATGAATTTTCCAGTCCTTGGGTAAGTCTAATGCATACGCCACTTAACTAACTCTTTTAATAATTTGAAATGAACCGCAAAATCTAGGGGACAATTTTCTGGACCTTCCAAGTATTAATCCAAAGTGTTTAGGCGTTACGTTCAAAAATACCTTTTGACCAACCTCAAACTCTTTTACACTTCTTCTCTGATCATCATAGAATTTAGATCTCTCTTGTGCACCTTGCATACATTGCTTAGCACATTCCAATATACTATGCATTTCTTGAATCATTTGATTCAAACTTTCAATTTTAGAGTTATTAGTTTCTAAGGAGATTGGAGTTCTACATTCTTGACCATATAAAGCATAGAATGGACTCATCTCTATACTACTATACTCTTGTTACTTATAATCAAATTGTATCAAATATAACCACTTATCCCAAGATTGTTGTCTTCTACCAACATACATACGAAGTATGTTTTCAAGACTCATGTTGGTTCTCTCAATGTGTCCATCCGATTCTAGATGATATGCTGAACTTATACTAATTTTGGTGCCACATAATTTGAACAAAGATTTCCAAAATTCACTCATAAATTTTTTATCTCTGTCACAAATTATCTTTCGCGGTGACCCATAATTCACAAATATCTTTTAAAAAAACAACTCAGCAACTCCCGAAGCTGTCACAATTGTGGTTGTAGATATAAATCGAGCCACCTTAGTTAGTCTATCAATGACCACAAAAATGCTATCAAAGCCCTTGTGAGTCTTAGGATGATCCACAATGAAATCCACAAAAATAGACTCTCACTTCTTGTTAGGCACTGCCAATGGTTGCAACAACCATGTATATTTTACTTGCTCTACTTTGTTCGTTTGACATAACAAACACCTCTCGACATGATGTTTCACATCTTTCTTCAATCTTGGCCAAAAATAATATTTCTTTACTACGGTATATGTTTTTTGAAACCCTGAAAGATCTGAGATAGGAATATTATAACAATCGTAGATGATGTTTTCTTATGATCCTCCACCTCAGGAACACAAATTCTATACTTATAATATAAAATATCCGCATCCAAATCATAGGCAAAAAACTTATCAATCTCCTCTTGATTTCTGGTTTCTTTCGACAATCTCTCAAAATAAATAGAGAAGAACACATTATCCTTATAACATCATTTGATTTTATCAAGTATAATATTTTTCACTAAAGATACTGCATTTGAAAATGACCTACGTGACAAAGAATCGGCCACAACATATTTTTTGCCCTTCATATATTGAATCTCAAAATTAAACTCTTGCATCAATTTCATCCAACGACTTTGTCTACGATTTAGATTAGCTTGACTAGTCAAATATCGTAATGATTGATGATCAGTCTCTATCCTAAATTCACTTCCTAATAAATAGTGATTCCAGACTTTCGATGCGTGAATTATCGCGTGAAGTAGCCAACTCCAAAAAATGCATGACCTCAATCTTATCCTTTGGTACGGGCCACCTAACCACAGTCTCCATTTTTTTAGAATCAACTGAAACATCTTTGTCAGACAACATGTCGCGCACCTCTCCATGAGGAGTGCCCATAACACCATGGGCACAAAGGGGATCCTGGAGTGACACCGGGGACTTGTCGCGCCGTTGGTGAGAGGGCCCAAGTGATCTTAGTGTGGGTGAGGGCCCCGGTGTTGGGAACGCCTCCCACCCATGGAGACTAGGAGGCATAAGGGTAATGTCATGAGCTATGCGTAGCTTATGGCGTGTAGATTCTAGAATGCTCAAGAACACCTCAATCGGAGGTGTGAGCTAGGAGATATGGCAATTTGAGTGGGGCGTTGTCCCGGGATAGAGCCCTGGTACAGCAATGGCCTAGGAGTGGCTCCCGAGATTGCCAAGGTTTGAACATGCATAACTTCCTCAACATTTGCCCAAATGAGGCAAGTGAGGAGTCCATTGGCATTTACGTAAAGTGTAGATGAAGATGGAGTGGTTGCTTGTAAGCATCAGAGATCACATAAGGAAGTTATGATGGTCTGAAGCTGCTAGGGGCTCTAGGCCCAACGGCTAATGGAAAATGTCTACTTGGCTCCAACTCTTGGTAGAGAGACAAAAGGTTTCTTGACGGTGGGGTAGGGGTCCCGCTTAGAGTCCTAGAGGCTTATATGGGTGAGGTGGTGTGGCCTCACCCACTCGAGGCCGAACGGCATGGCCTCCATGGGCTTTGGCCCAATGTGAAGGCATAGTTGCCTAGTATGGTTCGGGTTGTTGTAGTGTTGCTCCGGCAACGCAATGATCAACATAAGATTGGACTTCCATGGATGGAAGTCCACATCTAAGAATTAGTTACTAATTAAGGGGTGAATTCCAAAAGCAAAGTAGGAGGGTTGGTTCCCCTCTTTTGAACTATAAGGTCCGGGGTAGGATGAGCTAACCATTAGCATGGCGGAATGCGAAGGGTTAGCGCTCGTAACCTTTGCTAGAAATGAAAATTGGCAAAATTGTTAAGGGGTTAGTAAGGGTTGCGACACAACACATGTCCAAGGTATTAAATATGGATGCGAAAAATTTGACATTTGCTTATCTTAAGAAAAATATGAGGATAATTTGCAAGAAATTTCTCAACATTTATTGGTTCTTTGCAACTTGGTTCCGACTCATATAAAATCTTAGGAATATCAATTGCAAAGACTTTTTGTTTTTTTCTCCAGATATCTTTTCATTTGTGTAGTAGATTGTAAATGTATTTTAGGTAGAACTTTCATACCTTTGATTATGAAAGGTTTACCGTGGGAAAGTTTGCCATGAACCTCCCCATGTTTGCAAGCAATCCACGCGTCCACATCATTGAGCCACGAAATTCCCCAAAATGACGTTGTATTGACTTCCTGTCCAAACTTAAAAATTTGCAATGGCTTGTATTTTTTGCAATATAACAGGGACGTCCAACAATCCACAGTCAATTGGGTTTGATTCACTATTGGGTAAGAAAACCTTACAAGGGTCGGTCTTAGTAATAGGAAATCCCAACTTTGATGTAAATTTAGACGACATCAAATTATGGGTTGATCCTAAATCAATCAACATAGAAATTGATTGAGTACCAATTGACCCTTGAACCTGGAGCACCGTAGGTTGACTCGCTATCTGCTCCTTACAAACTGCAGCTGACACATGAACAACTTCTTTACCCTTGGACACTATTGGCGGTTCCACCTCCATTGCCAACGTTGTAGACTGCTTTGGACATTTTTTTGCTGGTTGCAAACACTCCTTAGCTAGATGTCCTAGCTCATGACAATTGTAACACGATCTTTTGTTTCGGTGTTCTACTTGGTCTTTGTACGTGAGTTTATTGCTCGGTCCAACATTGCTTTGTTCTTCCAGATGTGAAAACTTTTGGAACCTCTTCCACTTCCCAATCTTCTTTTCGCTGTGATGATCCTTATGGAAGACATCAAAAGAAAATTTATCTCTTTGGCTAGCTCAACATTTTTAGTCTCAAACGTTAAGGCCATGCTATATGTTTTTCTAAGCGTACAAGGCTTCAAAGCTTTGACATGAGATTTGATTGAATTTTGAAGTGCCGTAACGAAAAAAAAAAATTTGTCTTTGTCAAACAAATCCGGAAATTTTTGATTATTTCGTCGAACCTATCTTTGTACTCACGAATTGACAATGCCCCCATGTTTGAGGTCTTTTACACTCTTTCATATTCTCGATATGATCACATGGTAAAAATTATTTTAAGAACAATTTCTTGAACTTAGACCATGTCTCCGCTTGATCTTTCACGGCTTCCGCTCTGTTAGTTTTAACATGGGTCCACCAGAGGTGGGCTCATTCTCTCAACAAAAAAGAAACTACTCTCAATTTCTCCTTGTTTGAGAGCTCTCCCTCAAACAAGTTTTGTACCGTTCCTAAAAACGATAGAACTGCCTAAGGTTTAGTGTTGGCTCCACTTGAAAAAGTAGGTGGTTGTACGCTCTTACGGATGTCGTGCAAGAGGGTGTTTTTACCTTTCTCAAACATGTGTGATGGATGGGTAGAAGAATAGGAAGAGGCAGAACGTGAAGGAGATCTAGCTTTCCTTTAATTCTTTTCACGACCATGTGCATGTTTCTCCATAACCATAACAACGGCTTGGGAGATGGCATCGAGAACTGGTTTAGGCAATGGCTCCGGGTTGGGAACCCCACAACTTTGATTTTGCTCAAGAAGAGCACTACCAAATGACACCATAGCGCTCAAGGAATCACAACATGAGAAAAATAATCCTTGAGCACAATGCTACACAATGCAATTCAATGAACACGACGCTCTGATACCAAATGTAACGTACCTTGCTAATTGTTCATAAAAACAAACATTTATTGAGTAAAGCTCACCTCCCAACCTAGAGACACACCATAAAATATAATGTGTATCCTTCCCCATAATCATATCTATACATAGTATCTATGAGATAAATTTAGAAGTCTCAAGTCTTTTTATACATAGACTGAAGTCTCCTTATCTATATGCTTAAATCACTTTCCCTTTGCTTTACATAGATAAGAATCATCCAACTTCTTGTCCTTCGACTTCCCATTCATCCACGCTTCTTAGTCTTAAACATTCATCCCTACAATTTATTTCCATCCTCAACAATACATTTCCCAATTAGTCCATTATAAGAATAATACAAACACACCAATAGGATGCAAATAGACATATAATAATACATGAAGACCAAAATACAATGAATGATAGGGAAGAAAAAGAACTTTGGCCTAAAAATGAAGCTTTCATTAACCATTTCTTGAGATCTCTATCTTCATCGCATCCCCAATGGAAACCCTAAAGACTCTCGTGATATGTCACTTGAATTCCACCACCTTAACCACTTCACCTTGAAGACGGAATCCACAAGGGTATTTGCAATTGTTAGCAATTTCTCTAGAGTCATATCATGGTCTGAGTGAATTCTAAAATGTAGGTTAACCTCCAAAATTTGAGGTGTCAACAATCAAGTGAACAGTAATAGATGAAGACAATGGCCATTACTACCCCAAACTTACCTCATCCAAGAAATCAACACCATTAGAGAGATTTGCAATGGCCAATAGTTTCTCAAACTCCTATTCCACATATTGATGTAATTACTTTCTTAATTGCATTTTGCATGGCATCTCACACTTCTTTTGTTGTCCTTAATTGCAAAGGGGTTTTCTCATTGTACTTACGTGATGCATCCTCAGTGGTAAATGCTAGCTCACGCTACAAAAAAGAATATGAAGTGCATAAGTCACAAATAATTAAGGTCCAGAACTTTAAATACAAGACTATGAAATAAATAAATAAAATATACACCTCATAAAATAACTGTGTGAAGACCTCCAATGTGTACATACAAGGTATCACTTTGCCCTTCTTAAAACATTTGGAGCATTAATTTGAGGTAAAAATATTTGTGAAGTCCTCCAACTTAGTGATCCCAAAACTTCGGACACAAAAATTTATGAACAAGAGTTTTTTTAACATTATCATTTTCTGTTGATATGAAGAAGATAATAAATAAACAACTGATAAACATTCTATTGATTCTCATAAAACTACATAACAAATGAAACTCAGTAAAAATAAATATTCACACTTGTTTCACATCGTGCATAGGATTTAAAATCAGTGTCACATAACCAATTAACTCAAGCACTATGCAATCAACCAGATAGTACCAATCAACATCTTGGTGATGAAGCCTATCAATGTGTTGTTGCCAAGTAGTAATATATTGGTTACCCTCCCAGACGTGAAACATCTCCTCGGGAAACCTCTCATAGTCTTTGTCACTCCAAATCATTGATTTCTCAAATGAATAATTTGAAAATTTTCAATGTTTTTCTCAAGTGTTCACATTACCAATATTTATAATGTTTCCATTTTGGTCAAAAGGAAACACATATAACACCATGTTTTCCTCCCCATAACCATTTTTCAATATTGGTCTCCCTAGCAATAAACGAGACAAATGACATAGTGAAATAGACATCATAGACTTAAAGAAAGGTTTCGTACACATGCCTCCTATTAGAGAAATTGAATTAGTATTTGAGGTAACCCACACGTGCATGATACTGTAGTAACATCAACCTTGAACCAATCCTTGGGGAATGGACAGATGTCAGTGTCGTCATGAAACAAACAACAACAACAAAAGGACCAAGCATGGATCCAATATTTAAAACTAAAAAACAAAGCTAATCCGAAATGGCCAAAAATCTGGAAAATATATAATCTAAAACAAACTCTATATTTATGAAAAATTGTGACTTAGATCCAATACTACGCTAAAAAGAATATTTAGTGTTTGAATATATGAAATGTTGTTACCACCCTGCCCTGCTCAACACTAATTGTCAATTCCTTGACAATAAGTCTTAGACGTAAATGTGTCGCTACTTTCCCTACTACCATCTCCCTCCCTTTTCTCATTGTTGTTGTTGTTGTTTTTTTTAAAAAAATAAATTAATATCCTTGCTAATACTAAATTCAAACATGTAACTTCCACATATTACCATGGTTGATATTTAGTGTTGAGTTTGATTTAATGTTACTTACTTTCATTGAGATTTAGTGTATGCGTTCGTATTTAGTGTATCAAACACTAAATATCCTTTTTAGTGTAATTTTTTTCTAGAATTTTGGAATTTGTTACGGATTTTTTTTTTCTTTCCCCCAATTTTATGGAATGTTGGCTACAACTTGATGGCCAAGTCCAAGCCCAACCACAATATGTGCAAACCTAAATGAGCAAGGCCGCTAACCATTCAAAGGGGGGGGGGGGAGAGAGGTGACCAAGCCCAACCCCTCCCCTTCAACATTTAGTCGTTGAGCTATTGGGGGGTGGCGGTGGGTAGGGCTTGCCTACATCACTATCCCCGCCCCTATGATATCCCACAATATTATAGTGTGGATTTATCATTATTATTGTGGCCCACAATATTTACCATAATCAATGTAGTTTTCCCCTCCCGTTCCCCATTAGTCAATTGTCATAATAAAGGATCCATCATTAATCGACCCTTTTGTATGATCATTCATGAGTTTACAACATTAAAAGTCCAACACGTTTTCTTCTCTAGGGTATGCTTTGTGGTGTCTGCGCAAACTTGTGCATTGTGGATGAATGGGGATATATTAAAAAACCAAGCTCACTTGAGCTCATGGATTTCATGGGAGGGAGGGAATTGTCGTGTAATGAGTGTACCTCTCATTCACCCAACATGAAAGCCCTCAGATAGTATGCAACATGCAATTTATCATTTGAAGTGCATTTGATGTTGGAATTAGTTTTAAATACCCAAATTAGTCCACTCAAGGTCATTTGGGATGAATCGTCAACAAACCTATATAATAGAGTCAAGTTTATATGCTGGATGGATGAGAGGTTCGCTCGTATACGATGTTTCCCCCTGTCAAATTTTATGGAGCTCATTTTGTTTCCAAACACCTACAATGATGGTCTAGTGAAAATCTGTCCACGTAGGTAGACTACTATGGACCCATGCCGTCCTGCCATGTTGTACATGTGGACATGAATCAATGGCCGGACCGTCCGTTTAACACATCGTTGTCAATGGGCGACCGTTATTGGAACGACAGTACGACGGCCTCACCACCACCACCATCATGTTGTCCCTTGTGAAATAGATTGTGTACATCCTTTCTTCATACTACTTTCATATCACTGCACTAATTCAGGGTCTACAAAGCAATCAACATTTTCACCCTTCCCCCTTGGTAGGTACTACGAAACATCACCCCCAATCCATCCCCATAATTGTCCTACCTAGACAACCTAAATGGGAATTATAATTTTCTATAAAATTCAAAATGCCTAGAATTGCTTACTTATAATACTCAAAATTTAAGAAAACGATGGATTTCAAGTTCTTGAAGTCTATTTCTTAATATTCAATCCTTAGATTTGAAGTCGCCAAGGAAGGACACTAAGCAAATTTGACGTCACTTGATGTCATTTCCGCTTGAAATATTATTAGCCTATTGTACCCGCATCTAAATATAATCCTATCTCTTTGATATGACATGTTTGGGAAACAAGAAGACCGTTGTCCTATCGAGGTGTCACATATTCAAGAATATGACAAATTGGACTTCTTTGTCATAATAACAAGGTATTTTATGAAAATACACATTAGATATTTTTCCACATTCTATATATATATAATAAATAGGTTTTTAAATGTCTTTCAAGTATACAATTTTTCCTCATGAAGTCTATGTGGACTTGAAGAAGGAATCAATTGTCTACTGATGTTGTCACTTCAAGTTAGCAACAAATATCTTATTGAGCTTCTCCGACATGGCCGGCAATTTCATTATGTTTTCATGATTAAATTGTAATGCGTTGTCCATCACAAATGTAGCTAACAATTGAGCATGATGTTGAGCATTCACCAATTTCACAATAGGTGAAGGTCTCTCATCAACACCTCAAGAGTCCAAGGGCTTTGCATTTAGGGTCAAAACTAGATGGTTCTATTCTTTGTCCCAATGCATTCCAACAATATGTAGATAAGAGCAATATGATAAATTATGAGTTCAAAGTGCTCAATAATAGATTGTGCACCTAGGTTTAGGGTTTAGGTGAAAACTTGTTGCAAAAGAGACAAAAGCTAACGAGTCTCTTTATTAGGTTGTGAGACATAGAACCTAACTCCCTCAGTTCCCATGTTTCAACATCATTTTACATTAATCAAATATTAACTATGTACTTAAAACATGTGTGAGACCCTCCATACATGCATTTATTACCTTTATGATACGACATTTTGGGGGTCCAAGAGTGTCAAACTAACAATGTCACAGTCGTATCAAAAAGGTAGATTCTAACTAGAAAGTTTGGTTTACAAAAATCATGTCATTATATCGAGGTTGTTGTATAAAAGAAGCAAGATCGTAATAAGGATGCCATGTTCCATGGGGACATTTCTTGGGGTAGGTAGGTAGCATTTATTGCTTAGGTTTGTTGAGTTCGGAGTCAATTGTCAAGGCCAAGAAACATATAAAGTCCTTGTTATATATGAGGTTATCACGTCTTCGCCTTCCCAATGCATGAGTTTATCCCCACACTATGATGCTCTAGCTGCTACTATGAAAGGCATCTCATACGTAGACACATATTTATTTCTCGGGACTTCAATTGGGTCAAACCAATGAGCTATATTTTAAGTGAATTAACACATAAATTGGGTTAGAGACCATGAATTAGTCTAACGTGGCCATATAAAGTTGAATCAACAACAAATGTACATGGGGCATGTGTTATACTACATCCCCCATGGTAGGGGTTGGGAAATGAAATCCTCAATGTCACATTTGATACAAAGTCCAATCATGATGCCAAAGAGCATTTCTGACCAATTTCAAAAATGAGTTACCGTTTAGAAATTGATACTTAGTGGGTATCAAAAGGAGGGATTATATTTGTAAACCTGATTCATTGTTTTGGGTCCGTACCTTCTCAATACCATATATCGCCCATGTACGAAGGTTCCTTTACATGATATATGGACCAAAACATTATAAAGCATACAAATATCCTCAAACACCCAAACCCTATTGGTGTCAAATATTTTTAGTAAAGTCCTCACTCTGTATGCCCAAGTGCGTGTACCATAGTTCTCTAGCAGCTTGGGTAGAGAATGATTAATTTGAAAGGTGCCCAAATTTATGGGAAATTAATTTCGTTGAGTGTTCAAAAGAAAAAGAAATAACATTCAAAGAGTGAATAAAATCACAACAATGCAAGTGACATTCACTGGAATCCAACAAAGCAACATCATTATAGAGCAATTTGTTGCCAAGCAAAACCCTAACATACAAGTAAAAGACACACTTAAGGGTAAGGAATGTTGGTTAAGGGAACTGTTTAGGTTGATCGTAGCCGCCATAGATGAAATTAAGAAAACCATCCATACATTATAGAAATGACATGGATGAATGTCTAACTTATTTTTAATTACTTTTGAGTCAACCCAATTTTAGAATACTGTTTTTTAGGTTGCCTAACTTACTTCCGAACTTTAATTTATCGTTAGGCAGGTTGAAGCCCAAGCTACTAGAGAGCTATAGTATATGTGTGTGTGTAGCAGAGCCCTACATTGGGTGCCCATACCCATGCCCATGCCCACTCATGCCCATGGGTTTTGGGTGGGCATGGGTGCGATATTATTGTTCATGGGTGGGCATGGGTTCGATATTATTGTTCATGGGTGAGCATGGGCTAAAGCAAAGCATATTGGAAGGGGTCATTGAATGAGCTCTCATTCAATGCTTTCGAGGGTAAGAGCACGGAGTCACCTTCACCTAGTAAGGTGAGTCCATCCTTTAGTGTGTCTTCTTCTTGTTCTCCTCCTCCTCCTTCTTGAGTGTGTCCTTGGGCTCCCAAGAATCCTCGGTCTTTTTTTTGTCACTTTCTTGTGCTTTTGCTTTTCCCACCCTACCTTAAACCCAGTCCTGCCAAGAGGATTCCAAAACTCAAGAAAGAGAGGATGTTGTAAAGTGGTAGGGAGCGAGAGGAAAAAATGTTGTGAATCAGGACATGACTTGTTGTTGGAAGCTGAAAGGAGCCCCCACATTCCCCATCATGTCGCGCATGGCGCGTTCGGTTTTGTGCATCCATGCATCCAACTCCGAATCGGAGTCAAACTTCTCGGATGCAAGGAATACGCTAACCAAGAAGCGCTCCGGGCTGAAGCCAACGATAGTGAACGACCTTTTATTTGTCCGATTCAACCAAGACTTGGTGTAGGCGGGTAATACACATTACACAATTTTTGAATACATGGGCGCAATTTGAATAGCATGGGTGGGCATAAGTGGGCACATGTCATGCTATGTGTGGGCATGGGTGGGCATGGGTGTGCACATGTCATGCTATGGGTGGGCATGGGTGGGCATAGGTCGCTGCTGATGGGCATGGTCTGGGTATGGGTGCAATTTAAAGGAAAATGTTGGGCTCTGGTGTATAGAGACATAGATAGAAAGTATTAAATTATTGATCCTGACCGTTTAGAATGCATAAAATTTCGTGACAACTATCATTGAGTTTGTGGTAAACAAAATTGGAGGAAGGTGAGCTCCCACTTATCTTGAGGCAAGAGGTAGACAAGGATCTTGCCACAAGGGGGTATTTGGAAGGCCCAACCCCACACCATTGTTGGCTACTACACCAAATATGATATTTAATGTCACTTACTATTCTCTCTCTCTCTCTCTCTCTCTCTATAATAACAATTAAGGTAATTTTCTACCAAGTAAAGATGTTAATGTTCTATAATGTCCAAACAACCAAGTTGACCTATGTTGGTAAAAAATGATATGCACTATAAATAATTATACTGTTGCATAATTCCGAATAATAAGTGACACTAAATACCATATTTTGTGTAGCTCAAGCGGGCAATATAAGCAGGCAATGTAATGGATGGGCTTCATGTTGTTAGGCGCACACTAAATATGATATTTAGTGTCACCTACTATTTGGAATTACACAATGCTATATCTATTTATTCTATATCTCTACTTTTACCCATAAAATGTCAAATTGATTGTGTGGACATTAGAGAATATTAACAACCTCACTTGGTAGAAAAAAAACCTTCAATAGTAAAAAGATATAGCAGTGTGTAACTCCCGATAGTAAGTGACACTAAATATCATATTTAGTGTAGAAATCTATTGAAGTGGTACCACATGGTAATATTTTATTACTATATAACACAATATTATGTTGTGTTGTCTTATCTTGTTTGAACTTACTTTTAAGTGCCTTACTTCGACTTTTTAGTTTGGAGATTTTAAATTGGACTACACTAAATATGATATTTAGTGTCATATGGTATTTTATGTCACCGCAGTTTCTTTTCAGATAACACCTATCATGAATAAGTGAACATATATTGTCGTGGATGATGGATGAGTTCATCCATTGGCCAAAACCCCACCTTCTCTTGTCAACAACTTGTGAAGAAATAATATCATGGATGATTGACATTTGGATGAAAAATCACTTTTTTCTCATACATAACTCTTTTAGTATGCATCATCTTTTTTTTGATTGTGCATGCACAAACATATACACATTTTCAAGTAGTTTTTGTTCAATTCTTGAGCACTTAAAAAAATGTTGATGAAATTACTTTGTTTGATAATTATGTCTCATCAACCTCACACTTTCCATGAAACATTTTCTTGGTAAAGGAGATGCTATATTCCTATTCGTAATCTTCGGTTTAAGGATATTACATTAATTCAAGGAACTTTTATATACAATGCATCTAACGGCCAACCAATTGAGATTTCCTCTAGTGAACAAAATACAAGAGCACACTAGCATGGAAGAATAAAGAGAAGCATTGACTCCTTTCATAATAGTTGATGGCATATGACTACACTTGAGGAAAACACCAACTGAACATTGTAATATGAAATTGGGATGTTTTTCGAAGTTCACAAAACACCAATTAGGTTAAACTATATGACATCTTCACATATTAACAAGGTTGGATATTGGTATATGTGCATCCCATGTGCACTACGTACACAAAGGTAACTGAAAGTTTGCCTAAGTCCTAAGTTAAGTCTTTCCCAAGCAACAAAGTTGAAAACAAAAACTTTATCCATCCATCGGAAGTCAACATTCTCGATTTGAAAAACAATCTTCCTAAACGTCATGGATGACTTAAGATGACTTGAAATGACTTGACATGACAATCCAAGTGGAAAACATTATTATGATGTGTAATGAATCCTACTTATCTTATGACGTTAGGTGAGTACGCCCATCATGGACACCAGTTGTTGTTCTACCACCATAGTTGGCCTTCCAATCATAAAATTTATTGGACGATACACAATTGAGAAGTACTTTACACTTCCATTTACACATTTAAGGGTTTGTATATGACGAGTTTCCTTGCACGATTCAAACGAAACACTCGAGGTCGCAATTTCGATAATGAACAAATAGGGACCCATCCATAATAAATAGTCTTTAGAGGGTATTGACTTTTGCCTCCTATGAGCGAGTGGACAAATGTTTCTTGTCCTCCAAACACATTAAAAGTGTTGATTTGATGGGATAAAGGCGCCATAATAATACCCACCTCGCTAGTCCAAAAGGAGGATGTGAGGATCTCGACAAGATATGCTTTCTCATCATCTCTCGTGTCCATGAGTGTGATCATGGAATGTATGTAGAACTGCCTTCGTAAATCCCACAAGACTTGGAAACCGAGACGATTAAGGCTACTTACAAGACACATTTTGGCACGTGGATGTGCGAAAGTGTGCGCCGCCAAAGATCAAGGACCCGCCACACTTAATCCATCATGAGTCACCAAATAAAAAGGTGTTGAGCGACGAGGACTCAAAACACCTTGTAAGTGGAAAACAACATTATGGACAAGAACATCACATGACGTTGTTACCATTGACTTATAAAAGTGTGCATCCTTATAAACATCGTGTTAAAATCGGTCAAAGACTTTCTAGGTTGGCATATATACTTTATCACCTCATTGGTCGATCGGCCTTCATGTTGCGGGTATGCAACGACTTCTGTACACAAAAATGTCAAATATATGTTTACACTTGCAGATCACTCAATCGGGGTGTCGATCGAGGGCTATATAAGCTCACGAAGGCTGCTCAGGTTCTCTCATATTTAGTGCATCGTATCTTTCTAATTGCTCACAGCTCCCGAGGCATCGCCATAAGTTATATATCTGAAGCTTTTCAAATCGACAAGACTTTTGTGTGTGTGTTGTGGTTGACTCAAAGCCCAAAACAATGGGCAAAGCACTGGAAATGGCAACTGTATTCATGAAGATCGTCATCTTGGGTGAGTCATTTGGACAGTGTTAATTAATTGACTTGTGCTCCGAGGCTCTTTACAGGACTCTTATATATGAATACATAAGATTAGCATTGCTGTAGTTTTGACATTGATGTGAACAGGAGCCTCATCTTCCCTTGTCCTGATTATGTTTCTACCTTTACAGGGCTATATGTTTCCTCCTTGTTAAAACTATTTACTATATGTTGCCATGACGCTATTGTTCTGATTACTCGGGTTTGCCTTAGATGGCACATTTCTCTCTACAGCCACTTCGCGTAGGATATGAAACAAGATGGTTACCAAATCCAAATTGTAACCTTAGCCATTTGCTTCATAATTTTTGGAGCTCGTATGAGTATGTTATTAGTTATTAGACTAAAGATTCTCGTGCTCGTTAAATGGTCACACAAACCTGCCCCTTCGAATTATGTTGACTATTGAATCTAGGATGAGCACATAGTCCAATTTCTTTACACACTTGTCTTTTGGGTGCCGGTTCTTAGATTCCTACACCTAACCACACACCATTCAAATATAGGTGTCTATATTATTGTTGTCTTTGATTTATATAGCCTCGTCTTTCTTCCTGAAGATGACTTTGTCACTGCAGTCTCGGTGCACATTATGCTTTCAGATCAAAATGTTTGTAGCCTGAAGTTGTGATGTAAACAACAGTGCCAGCTGGGTTTCTATTTTCTCCCCCCCCCCATAAACGCCCCATTTAAATTGTAAATTGTCAGGAGCATTCGCAAGCATGTGAGTGCAAATTAGGGGCAATTTAGCCTGCAATCGAGAATTCAAAGCTTCACTTTCCCCCTCAGGAAATCATTTGTTTGGGTGACTGTTTGTTACACTTCATGTGATTGTGAGATGAAAACCCAGTTGGGTGCTGGCTTAAGTTTACCACGTAAGAAACTAGGTACTGACTCCTGAGTTTCATGTGTGATTTGCATGCCTTGAAAATATCTGCGTATCATTTCATAGGCACTGAGGATACAGCCACATGATTGTTTGTGCATGACTGCCTGCATTGTGTTATTTTGCAGGTCTGCTGCTTGTGTCTATCATCGCAGGCCCAGTTGCTGGTGTCGGTGATTTTCAAAAGCCCAAGGTAGGTAGGTTAAAGTAAGGTGAATATGCTATTTAGTGTCACCAATTCTGATTGTCTTGCTCAATAATAATTGTAAACCGCGGTGTAGTGTCACCAACACTATATATTAACCTAACAATATTTGTCATTCCTTGTAAAAAAGAATTGGGCATTACAAATTTACAGTGTTGCAAGAATCATCACTTACTAAGTGATTTTCCATCCAAATTTCACTCTTCCATGACAATATTTCATCACAGATTTGTATGGATGCAAATTATACCAAACTTTGTTTCAATAATTGGCATTTGGATGAACTGAAAGTAAGTTGGTATGACAGTATTTGTAACTTATTCATAAAAAGTGTCACTAAAAAAATTACCGCAGTGACATAATATGCCATCTGACTAAATATCATATTTAGTGTACTTGACCTATGTTTTAGCTTGGTCTTCGTTGTCATTTTCAGTGTGTACGTAGGTCTTTGGCTTGAGTTGTTTTCAGCCGTTTTTAGCCGGTTATTAATGACGGGTGTGGGCTGGAAGGACTTGGCAGTGTAGCTAGTCTTGATGAGGTCCATGTAGCCATTATGGAGAGGCATATAAAAACTTTGAGCATTGTAATTTTCTGTCTAATGCAGGTTAGCAGCCGCCGACTGCTACAGACAACTTCAGGCAAGCACAACTGCACTGGGGTGTTTTTTTGGAGTTTGTTTTGTTCTCTTCTGTTTTGGATCGGTTCTAAGTTTTTGGTTGAAAATTGCTATTAAGAGTCATTTGAACCTTCTTTGATCTTGCCATTTCGAGGGTTCATCTAGAAAGTCCATGGTGTTTAGGCATGATGCAACTAATAGGCCCCCCACACATGCTGGTGGTGGGCGGCAGTGAACGGGCGAACACCGTTCGCTGCCACCAGTATGTGTGGGTTTTCCTTTATTAAGTTGGGGTATATTCTATAAATTCCTCTAACATGATTGGTAATTCTCCTGTAGTCTTGAACTTCCACCGGTTATTTCTCAAAATCAACCGGTTCATTTGTAACTAACTGCCGGTACTCCCCAATCATAGTTCACGAGCAGCTAATAGTCCCCAAAAAAAATTATGTATGCTAGGTCGTAAATAATAGCGAATGGGCGAGCGACGCGACAGTTGCGACCAGTCGCTGCCGCTGCCGAAAATCTCTTGAAAAGGGGCACCCTGCTGGTGGGAGCCTGCGACTGGCCCTCCCACCAGCAGGTGTGGGCGGCCTATAAGTTAAAGTAGTTTGTTGTTGACAACCCATTCATCACCTGCCACTGCCATTTGTCCATTCATAGATCACAAAATTAAAATTGGAACCTCTGCTTCCTCATTGTTGCGTGGTGTAATTATCTTTCATTCACTGGGTTTTGGGTTGGGGTTTGCGATCTGCAGTTGGGCACCCATGTGGGATTGGACCCGTGTGTCTGAAGAACGAAACCATCAAGTGTGATGTCGGAGAGGGTGGTGGATGTATTTGCGCCTTGGTCCATTGTTCCCATCCAGATTGGTCTGGTTGTTCAGTATACAATGGCACCACGGTAACCCCCTGTGGTTTCTAATTAAATTTCTGAAAGATGTTGTCTATCCACTACAGGTGGTCTCTCTGCAAATGGATCCAAGTGTAGTGTCACTTTACATAACTGCCTCTGTGAACCTATATTGCCCCCAGATGACCTCTCTTATCTCAATACCTTATATCTACTATGTTATCTACATGTAGGAGTCGCTGTGGTGTTTACAATTAGCTTGCCACTTGGACCTAGAATTTTTTTCCAAGGAGGTGCTCACTCGGGAGCATTAGCAAAAATGTAAATCTTTTGATTTGGTGACAAATATGTCCAGGCATTTACGTTCAATGCTCTACAGTGCAATAATTGACTGAGCTGGTCTCCAATTTGTGAGTTACATGAAGTGCACAGTGAATCCCATTCCCATTCGACACTAAAATCTATACTCTTTCTGAAAGATGTAGTTTGGCAAAGCACTTCTTATGTACACTTGTGTATACCAAGACTAAGGCTCCCTTGCTTACTAGACCTTAAGAGGAAATTATCGCAAAAATAAAAACATCAAGTCCAAAGACATTGTTGTGATGGGGACTTGTTGTGGGTGTTGACCTTGATTAAATTGAGTGTACATCCTCTTCAACATGGTTACATTGATAATACTTGTTGGGAAATAGCATTTGAGGCTCTGTGCTACAAAACATAAATTTGTAAAAATGGAAGTACCAATTTCTGAAGGACTTTCGACCATGAATCTTTTGCACAACTTCTAGAACAAGACTAGCAACACCACATCATACTTGGAAGAGCAAGCTCAAAATGTTTTCTCATACTCGCAGTCAGTTCCTCTGGTCTGCAAAATTAGGCACCAATTTGTCTTTCTTTATGCACATACAAAACAGCTGAGAGTATTTTTGTGTTCCAAATTTTTAGTGCACAATCTACAATTGAGTATACTATGAGAGACCTAATACCATACCTGTCTCCAGGTCCAGGTCAATGTCAAAGAAGCAAGGGCGTGTTGGGAGCCCAGGCATAGTACTCATCGTACCAACTAATGGATAAATGAAACCTGCGCCTACACTAGCTCTCACATCTCTGATAGGCAAAGTGAAACCCGTCGGCACACCCTTTGCAGCTGCATTGTGTGAGAATGAATACTGAGTCTTGGCCATACAGATGGGCAAGTTTGTGAACCCTTGCCTTGTGTATGTCTCAATCTGCTTCTCAGCCTGCAGTTTTGGCATCGTCTACTACAGTCAGTTTCGGACACCCATGTGACGAAATACATAACTTTCAAGGTGCCACGTAGGAATTCTAACAGTCCTAGCCAATGACAACATGATGCGAGACACTTCAAAAAATTTAGGCATTACTAGGTAAAATTGATTATGTACAATACTGACAGGCAAGTAGGGTATTCAGCTTATCAGTTACTAAGACATCACTTATACTGTGTACAAATCAAATATGCTACCCCTGCATCATCAGCTTTTCAATCTGAGAGAGGAAGGCACTATAGATGAGTATAATGCCAGCTGTAAGGAAACTTAAAGGGCTCAAGACACATTTGCATGTGGGGAAAATGGTGATGGTAACCCCTGAATGCAAAGAAAAGTGTTATTTAGATGTAAATGATAATTAAAATAAAATTGGATGAAGCAGTAGATGCACTCACTGAAGCAGAACCACTATCACATAGAACATGTAGTTGACCCCACATCCCTAAACATATATGTGCAGAGTATAAAATGTGAAACATACAATCATGCAGAGTTATACTTGCATGATTAAGTTCACAATAACACTGTTATTAGGATGTGAAAGGGCTCTCACCTCAGGCGAGTATTCAACTCCATCAGCACCATAAGAAGCTACAATCGCCGCAATTTTCTCTTTAATGCTGAGATTGAGTGGGTAGAGGAATTTGAACTCTCCATTATGCTGCTCACAAGCCTTCTGCACTGCCTTTCCAAGTTCCACCTGAATTTACAAAACAACTTGCTCTTAGTCTATGGGTTTCTTCAAGAAACCAAACAAAAGAACCATGTTTCTACAAGGACTTAGTTTGACAATTATAAATATGACTGGACAGCTTTTAATAAAGCCCCCCTACATGAGTAACAAAGCTGAAACAGTTAGGAGATTCTGACTGGTCATCAAAGATGTATGAAAAGGGGTTGTGTCGCATTATCACTAAAACCTGAGACGCAAACCCCTAACCCACAGTGCTCAAAGACCTGGACATACTCACGATGCACACCAATTCTCCATCATCAAACTAAACAAATCATACATCAAGCTTTCGTGCTGCATACTGAAATCTAGAACTTCAAAGACCTGGATCAACTCCACCTTCAAAATGCCAGATGACTTCAACTAAACCTCACACACCACAAGTGCAAATGAAAATTGAGATAGTTCCTAGCCCTTACCGCTCCAGCACCTCCATGTGCAAAATGTGTGCAGATCACAGCATCAAGGGCACCAGCTGCAAGAGAAGCCTGCCTGACTGCCTCAAGCTCCTCGTCTGTATCAGTGGCAAAAGCATTCACAGCTACCACCACATTCACACCATACACCTTGGTGTTCTCAATATGCTTCACCAGGTTCACGCACCCCCTCCGAACAAGTTCAACGTTTTCGGTTTTGTACGTGTGGTCAAGAGGCTTCCCTGCAACGACATCAGGACCTCCTCCATGCATTTTCAGTGCCCTCACCGTTGCCACTATCACTGCACACTGAGGCGTCAGCCCACTATATCTGCACTTGATATTCATGAACTTCTCTGTTCCAATATCCGCTCCGAAACCGGCCTCTGTTACCACAAACCCTCCAGGTCCAACCAGCTTCAAAGCAATCTGGTCAGCCACAATGGAGGAGTTTCCATGTGCAATATTGGCAAACGGTCCTGCATGTACTAAAACAGGGGTGCCTTCCAGAGTTTGCATCAACGTGGGGTGAATTGCATCTTTCATCAATACTGTAAGTGCTCCTCCAATACCCAAGTCATCAGCTGTCACAGGGTCTCCTGCCCGGCTCGTACCCACCACCATGTTACCCAACCTTTCTCTCATGTCACCCATCGAGGTCGTAAGCGCAAGCACAGCCATGATCTCACTCGCGACCGCAATATCAAAACCCGTCTCCCTTGTCATGCCTTTCTCGTCCGGGCCCTGTCCCACCGTGATTTTCCGAAGGAAGCGGTCATTCACATCAAGGGTTCGCTTCCAGGTGATCAAGGCAGGGTCTAGATCCAAGCGGACGAATTTGGAAACCTCCTCAGGGGTCAGATCGTTAGGATTGGTTTTCTCAATGCCAAGTTTTTTCAAGCGCTTGAGCATAACCTTTGCAAACACTCGGTTCTTGTCCTTGTCAGCAGGACATAATCTGTTGAAGAGGCCTTTGTCTGATTGAGTTGCTTCGTGGAACATGCGAGCATCGATGGCTGCTGCCATCAGGTTATTGGCAGCAGTAATAGCATGAATGTCACCTGTCGGAATCAGCATTGCAAGCACTGAGTAAGGTAACATAGCTGTAGGGCTTGTTTTCTCTTGCTCAGTAAACATCGAGTCCATATATTTTCTTGTTTCAAGATAGGTCAATAGTTTTGTTTGTTCTTTTCTCTTTTGATTTTCCTTACATTCTCTTTCCTGCAGACAATGTGAATCCTGAGATATGAGGTTGATGAGGTGTAGACCAACACACCAGACTTTAATTTCGTTGATTGCATGAATTGCTCAACCTGTGTTTTTTTCCCGTGGTCTAAGTTACAACTGAACCACTTCAATATTTTGCTCCAGATGATATAGTTCACCAGCTCTGAAGCTGCGTGATACTTGTGAGCAATATATTTGATGTTTAGAAAAACCAGGATACGCAGCAACCTGAGAGAGGAAAAATCATGTCACCTGTCATGTGAAGATTGAACTCATCCATGGGGATGACCTGGCTGTAACCTCCGCCAGCTGCACCTCCTTTGATTCCAAATGTGGGACCTTGACTTGGCTGTCTGATGCAAGTCACTACCTACAGAAATGGCGACAAATGCCGTGAGTATCTCTGCAAATTACTTAATGAACCTGATTGGGTCCAGTGGAGACAAAAGCGCATACAGCAAAGCAAAAAGCTCAAGGCTCCCAATGCACATTAACATGAGACACCCTAATACCGCAATCGCTACTATAATCAAAGACCTACAACTCCCATACAGAAATTGCATTGTGGATTTTCTTGGAATGGTTGATCGTTTAGAAAATCATCGCAATTGAGATTTAAAGATGGTAGAACTTGTTCAGTGAACACAAACTACACAAAGAGGGAGAGCACCTTCTTTCCAAGGTAAGCTCCAAGTGCTTGACATAGTCCAACAGTCGTGGTCGACTTCCCTTCACCTAATGGTGTCGGTGTTATCCCTCCCACAACAACATAGTACCCATTCGGAGCGTGTGCCAACCGATCTCGAGCAGAAAGGAGGACCTGCATTTCGCAAACGAAGAACATTAGAATCATTATATAACTTTACTCTCACCATCATAGATATCAACAGTGGCTGACATGAAACTAAGTGCTATCCATGACTATCAAAACAATGATGGTGTCTGGGCTTCCTGTTTACATCCTAGTGGACTTGCTCAAACAGGGCATCTTGAGGATACTTCCATAGGGAATAGAGTTAACTGTTAAGCACAACCAACCTTATCCCCCTTTATACTAGAGCTCGAGTTGAAAGCTCAAACTTGCAGTTCTCGGGAGATTGATACTTGAATTTGACAAGCTTTCAACCAAACCTCAGAACTATCGAGCGCTTGACTGAAAATCAAGTATATTGCTCACAAGTAATATACATCAAATATATGTGTAACAAGTAATATACAAATCACTGTGTAAAAGTGGCCATGCTCAAAGTGAGATACAAGGGGGAATGGTACTAGCAGAGAAGAATACACGACCAGTTCAAGAATGCTTGAAAGACCATTCGCTTGGTTTTCACAAAATGTGAGCTCGAACTCTTGACATTCCTAAGCGACCTCCATGAGGTGGATTTGGATTTTGACCTAGAGCTTGTCAAAAGTTACAAGAGCTTGTTGTACTCGATGCACATGGGGATCATGAAGGTGTCATCTAAGGATTGTAAGCCAAGTAAAAAGTTCAAATTCAGTTCCTTCCTGGTCAGGTATCAATTTTGCACACCACACATTGTACAAACTGCTTGACATAGATAAATGCAACATGGTGGTTATTCGGGTAAGCAAAGTGCACCCATAATAAAGCGCAATTTTTATTATACTTTTAAGTGTCAATAGCGGATTCTGAGGACCACTTCAAACCAGCTGACAATAGAAGGGCCAATCAATGTAACTCACATCAGTAAACCGAGGATTCACACAGACGAAGTAATCCACAATCTACAATCTACAATCTACCACTTCAGCAACAAGCTCCCGCATGGAACAAAAACAAATTTTTAATCAAGCTTCTCTGTACAAAAGATCCACAATTCCACATTGTAGTACATAGTTGCAGAATCATCAAAGCTAGGCTTGGAACCTAACCCAACGCTGCACATACATACAATATTCCAACCACGTTCTTCCCATCCTCACAATTCTCCCATACGCTTAAAAGAGAGATTGGAGCACCCAGACACCATTTCAAAGTTTAACCTCATAAGGCCGATATCCGATTATTCTATCTAATCACCTTGCAAGCTACCATCATCAACCAGACCCCCAAACATCATCCCATCATCATCAATATCATCACATTGCAATGGTGATTTCATGCGCCTAATACCTTCGCTTTAGTCTTTCCGTAGAAATCGTACTCCTCGGGCTTCAAACCCAGCTCCTCGGCTATGGCAGCAATTGGCAGCGGCTCCACGGAATTGGCCACATCGATATCCGCGGGGACAGGACTCACCACCTCCAACTTGCGAATCGTCGCCATCCCCACCTCCTCAGAATCCCCAAATTCTCAAAATTCAACAACCCAAAAAACTCTCAAATCCTCACTGCATCCTCTACCTACACAAGAATCACAAGCCCACAGATTAGCAACAGACTGACACCTCCCAAACCGAAACCAAAACCAAAACACCCAAATTCACCCTCGCTTATCTCTTTCCCAATGCCTCCAAAAAGCCTCAAAAGAGTGCATTTGCTTGCCTTAATATAAAATGCGTCGACAGAAGAGGCGAAGGATGCGGAGAAGAGGGGCGGCGAGCGGTGAGAAGGCGATGCGAGGAGCGAGGCTGGTGATGGTGGGGGTGTTGTTGGTGGGGTTGCAGGCAAGTAAGAAAGCAGAGGAGCGCACGCTTTCCTGTCTTTGTACTTTCAATTGTCTATCTATTTTATTCCCCTTTTGTTGTTTTGTTTTGTGTGTTCAAGGGCTTCCATTGTTAGAGAGAGAGAGAGATATAGAGAGAGAGACATCCCAATCTACTATTCTATTATTATGCAATTATGCAATTATTTCTATGCAAGATTCCGACTCAACCTACATTACCAAGTCTTGCATCTCTTTTATGTCATCGGGTTTGGTTTCATAACACCTTACGAGGGGACAATAGAAAATAATAATAATAATAATAATTGGTCCTCTATGCTAGGTTAATTCTTCAATTAAATTCATTGGACTATTTTTTTACCCTAATTTAGGGGTCACATTGTTTTAGATAGTAACAAGAAAACGGTAGAACCGTGAGGCTCTATCCTTTGCTATGAAAGACTACAATTGTAGCTTATTACTTTGCTCATGCCAATCCATGGCTATTCACTATACCAAACCTTCCTTGGATTTTGTGCACCTTCTTCTTAAATACGGGTCAAGGATTGAAGCTACTCATTTATCACCCGAATTTTTTAAAACAACTAATCAAGAACTGCCTAAATATAGTTAACTAGATTTCTTTCAATGCATTTTAGGGAGCACTTATATATAAACTATAGTTAACATCCACATTAAATAAAGTGGACCAAAAATAACAAGAACAAGTAACGTTCAAGTGTGAACACAAAGTGGTTAGGAAATTTGCTCTTGAAACGAAGAAGTTGATGCATAGTCTCTATCCTACAAACAGAGCCAATAAAGGCTTATGAAACAATAATCAATGTGTTCACCCTGCTCCTTCAGTTCCTCCTTCTCTTCAGTAGGTGTTACAAGCATTCATTCCATATCCTCATATTAAGACTTTGGTTCATGACACCTACTGAATGTGAGAGGTACACTAAATTGTCCTATTAGTGTGGGTGGAAAATCATATTGGAAATAATCAGTGCGGGTCACACTGATTTTCTAGTCAAGGTGGAATTTATGTGGGTCCAAGACCTTGGGTCATCCCCCAAGTCTACACAAAGGTTCCCTGACCAACACATTGAATATTAGTTATAGGACAAAAAGCAACATAAAATACAATAATCACTCACGTTAGATTTCTAGGAAAACGATTATTATGGCCCACGTTTTCTACTAGAAATTTGGCATGGGTTGAAAATTTTGTGGCCCACATTAATTCTCATTATGAAAATTAGGATGGGCTCAGGAAATTTATCGTGGCCCACAATAGTAGGACTATTTAGTGCAGTTGTCGTATATGAGCATGCCTAGGCTCACAATCATCCAACATAAAGGCCCCAAAATAGCCCTAATATTCTACATTTGATATAAAATAAAATGGGTTGTTTTATTTAAATGATTTGACACTATTTTAGCTTCAAAGACCTTGAATTGATCTAGTGGAAGTCGTTTGAGATGAATCAATTGTGTCACCTTACATGGGGGTCAAGTTTTGATGTTGGATGGCAGGTTTGCACCTATGAGACAATTCTCTCTCGGCCCTACCCAAGGATCGGCAAGTAAGAAGTTGCCTCCTATAGGTTTATGGTTGATTCATTCCAATTTCGTCACAATAGACTTCTTTGGGATCTTTGACCCTGGTTTAGTGGTTAATTTGTCTACGTGCAATAATCACCAAATCCTACAATGTTCCATAGCATTTCACCCTTCATGCAATAGGTGTCACGAAACTTTACCCCCCATAACCAGATGCTCATCCAAGTGGAAAACATTTCAAACATGATCATGTTTGTTTTTTTCTAAAGGCACAATATTTCTCGTTTAAGACAACCCATATTTATTGTTGGCTCCACTCATTTGTATATGTCATAGCATGGTTGTGTATTAAACAATTTTACACTTCAATAAACTATTTGTGAGGCATGATCCCACTTTATCACCGTCATGGGGTCTTAGAGAAGGTCCATCATAAGTTATTCAAGAAGCACTTTTACCACAAAAGAATAAATAAATTGTCCGTAATTGGTGACCACAAACAAATGAACACAACAGGCTCTACAATGTTGTGACTTGAGAATTTTGCAAGAACTACGATTTGGTCAAGTTTAGTGCCATGGAATCCAATCTCACTTTGAAATGCTAATCCAATAAGATAGCTTAGACATATTTTGGACCACTCTAAGTAACCAAATTTGCCAAAGTGTTGGGACAATGTGTTACTACACTAAATATGATATTTAGTGTCACTTACTATTTGGAGTCACACACTGCTATAATGTGTGTGACTCCAAATTTTTACAATTTGGAGTCACAAATTATTACAATCTTTATAATTAATTGATTTTATTTATCAAGTGAAGATGTTAATGTTCCACAATGCTCAAACAACCAACTTGACCTTTGTTAGCAAAAGATGAGATATGCAGTAAAAAAGTTATAGCATTGCATAATTCCAAATAGTAAGTGAAACTAAATAGAATACTTTAAGTGTTCTACCTTAGGCATTGAATTGTAAGGAGTTCATTTGTCATTAGGAAATCATGTATATATATAGATAGTTTGGCCAATGCCATATCGGCATGTGGCACCCATCCATATGAATTATAATTTGGTCAATCTTAAGACTAATATGAATTTAATTGGTTGTAGCAAGCATGCAATGCGGTCCTTTTCTTGCCCTTACACCACATGTGCATTCATTGTGGATTACACCAAATAGTCCTATTAGTGTGGGTGGGAATTAGCATGGGCCACACTAATTTTCTAGTCAAGGTGGAATTAACGTAGATCCAAGACATTGGGTCTTCCCCTAACCTTTCATGAAGACTTCCGACCAACACATCAAATATTATTTATAGGACAAAAGTAGCACAAAGTAAAATAATTATCCACATTATTTTTTTAGAAGAAACAATTAATGTAACCCACACTACTTTTCTACTAAAGATTTAATGTGGGCTGAAATTTGATGTGGCCCACATTGATTCTTACTATGAAAATTAGCATGGGCTCTAGAAAATTAATGTGGCAAGGACAATTTCAGGATTGTTCAGTGTAATGGATTGGTAAGTAGGTAAATAAGAAAATTACAAATTTTTTATTGCAAAAAAATGGATTCAACGAATGTGTTTGAACGGCGTTGCCCGCATGTTGACTTATATCAATAAACAACTTGCCTCATAGCTTGAAGTCCTCTAGGTTGTTTCTCAAAAGTCATGTTTTTCATAATGCCATCATTCAATTTGAACAATTTCAATATAATCAACAAAAATTCAATATAATCAACAAAAAATGGCAAATGTTCCGTTGCATCAAGGGTGATCTTGATAATGATGTTTGATTCAAAAATATATATTCATAAAGAACAAGAGCTTCTTTAGCCAACTATTGAAAAAATAAACAAATAGGAACAAACAAATTGAAGAAATACAATATGAAAACAATTCTTATAATTTATTTTGATCAAAAATAAATTTTGACAAGATATTCATACTTGACTCCAAAATGTTGCTTTGTATAACCACAAATCAAAATCCTTATCAGAAATAAACATCTTTAGAAAATTCTAAATCCATTAAAAATGTAGGAGTTAAATTCCACAACTCCAAACATTTGACTTTTTGAGCAGCATCTACTTTCAATGCTATGAGATGTTGAAGTTTTCATTGATTCCTTTGAAATTCATCCTAACACAAATCATAATTTTGTTTGATTTGAGCCAAGAAACCATGCCCAAAATTAGGATTTGCATTAAGTAAATATTTTGTAAGACTAGAGTTTAATTTAATAAATGGGACGTCCATTGTTGCATTCATAAATTTTGTAATTCTTTCACAACACTTTTCATCCTTTTCAATGAGCTCAAATTTTTTTTTGGGCCAAATCTCCTGCATCAGTATTACCATGCGAAAAAAACAACAACAATATTTGAACAAAAAATATGATACAAGATAGAAATATTATAAAAAAAGAAAAGAGATATAAAACTTACATTATATTACAAATCCAAAAAGAAATTTATTTAAAGCGTGTACCACGTTGCAATTGTTTTCGTGATGCATTTTTTGTGTTGATCGAGTGTCAATTTTTTTTTAAATTCAATATACCAGATTTCAATAACTTGTATATAATAGAGTTGATAAACAAGATTGGTCTTTGCATGTGAATGTTCAACATGACTGAAACAACCAATATAAATTGAATAAAAAACCTAACAAAAAATCAACCAAAAAAATGAATGTAAAGTATATGATAAAAATACAAAACAAAATAAAAATTTGACAACTCAAACAATCAGACGTAAAAAAATATTTATATGTTGAAGTTAGGCATTGCCGTGAATAACGCAACAATGTCAGAAGATGAATTTAATAAAATAAAATCCACTGAAATGTATTCATTTGCCTTGCCATAATCAATTTTATTTAAAAAAAATCTTCACACTTGCAAACGATAATTTTCATCTCAAATCTAAAATACTTTACCCACAAATTTGTTAAGAATATTGTCTACTTTTAAATATTCATCAAAATTTGTAATTGTATTTTTTCAATATATAATTCTAGAATCTATCAATTATGAGGTTACATTCTTAATATCCATATGATTGTTTATTATAGACATATAAAACACGACACTTCTAGATCTATACTTATGAATAAATCTCTACTTCAACTTTAGAACGTCTCACATAAAAATTGGTCGAACCAAAAACATTGAGAGCAAACAACATAAATGAATGAAGAACTTCGACCTTCCAGAAGGTTGAAAGTGCAAATTCTAAATCATTGAGTTGGATTCAAATGAATGCTCACTCAAGATACATGTGCTTTCACATGAAAAAATAAATTGCTTTAATACTTAATATAAATAAATTATCATGTAGTTTGATATCAGAAGCCAAATTTTTTGAGGTATCACTAGTTTTTATTTGCAACAAAGATGTAATAACTTATAAAATAAAAATCCATTCAATTTAGTTTCAAAAAAAAATCTATAAAGAAGTTCAAATATTTATTAAGAACAAAATATCAACTTATATTAAAAAAACATTATCTGAACAAGTAGTTGTGGTACTATTTTTTGGACAGAAAGCCTAAGTTTTAGTCTTGAAAGGTAAATGAAGGATAAATTTCATTCGAGACTATTAAAATAGTGAAGAACTAGGCCATTAGTTGATTGGAAAGGGAAACAAGCAAGTAAGATAGAAATTCCCTTGCTGCCCATAGTCTAGAAGATATCAGGAGTCATGGAATTCACATGTGACAATTAGAAGAAGCACTTTATATCTTAGCTAGGGTCAGTCACCACCTTTGGGAACATGAAGATAAGAAGGAGGAGGAAGAGGATAGAAGGGAGAGAATTTTAATTTTGAACTTCCTCTCGTGAAGAGAGTGAATATGGTGTGTCGTCTCTCCCAATTACCGGGTGTGAAACCCACAGTTTCTTTGTAAAACATTTTTTGAAATATATCAATACGTATTACAATTATCTATCCTATTTCAATCGATCTTGAATGTCAAATTGGGATCAATGATGTTTGAGTGGAATGTGTCTTAGAGAGGTGAACCTCGTGAATAAAAAATCCTGTGGAAATTCCATGGTTGTCTTGAACATAGTATAGTCCAGAGTCTCTTGGACAGTAGCTTAAGATTGTGAACTTGAAAGAGGAAGTTTGTTGTGTTGGAAGTGAGCATCTTTATGAATGATCATAATTGAATGATGTAGTGTGACATCTCCACAGAAAGAGGTGAAGGACTACGGAGAGTAAATTCCTCTGTGATTAAAGGCCTACGATATGAAATCATGGACGAGTCTGTAATCTCCTCCTTCAGAAAGATAATTCCTTTGTTCGGGTATTTTATGAATAACCCTGGTTGTGTCGTTGTAGTATTTCAACACAGGGTATGAATGTTGAAGAGTAATTGTAATGTCATGAATGGCTAAAACTGTTTGATCATACACAACCTATGGCGCATTGAATGTGAAATTCTCCTACCTGCCAATTTAGAAACCGTTATATGCTTGGGAAGCATACTTAATTCTCACAACACTCAAGTCATCTCCTTTACCTTCCGAGAGGGAGGGTAAATAATTTGAATCCTTTCTTCCACTCGGAAGGATCGAAAACTTCGGCAGGAAATTATTTTAAACCCCTTGAAGTATCTGAGTAAAATCTCTCCCTACAGGTTAATTTTAATGAGGAGTCTTCGTGATAATTAAAGTGACTGTCCGGGAACTATATCAACACCATGAGAGAGAGAAAATTAGACCTGACCTCTTACAAATTTAATCAGAGTCGGATTCCCCATAAGATGGGAGCAGAAGATGGATGTACCGAGAAGGAAATATGTTGTGGGTTGGAAAGGAGAAAGACTTTGCTTTGAGGAATTTCAACGTCTGAAAGAAAATGAGAGCGAGAGCTGTCTGTATCACTTAGTTTCAAAGAACTGAGAGGATATTTAGCTAAGTTCGACTTCCTCACTCAAATGCTCGTAGTTAGATCTCGGTGGAAGCAGTTAATTCCATGATCAACGAGGTGTTGTCTGGAGAGAAGAATCGTGCTTCTGTCGGGAAGATCAGTTGCGCGTGGAACGAGTGCGGGAGAGCCTGAAGGAAAAGCTGTGAAGAGAGGAGGACGCGCCCACTTATCCCATATTGATTGGGAGCTTCCCCTAGTGCAGGTATAAAGCCTAACTCTCTTGGGTGGTTGATGTGTCCAGACGCTTCCCTTGACATGACAAGACTCGCTACTTCGAATTGGTTACTGGTGACTAGACTCATTACTTGGAACTAAGACTTATTACTTGGCACTGGTGATTGGATTGTCTACTTGTGACTTGGACTCTAGACTCTTGACACGTTACTCGCTACTAGACTCGAATTATTGTTTTGGTCCGATTCGCTTAGGACGCTTCTCGCTTAGTTCTCGGTTCGTGGTTCTGTCACTTGTAACCAGACTTTTATAAAAATTTACTAAATCCTAATTTTTACAAGTATGGAAATATGCTAAGTAGTATCACCATATGTGTAATGAATAGATCCATCTGTGGTGAGGAAGTGACAAGTCAATTCACATGAGAATAAAGTTCTTATGATAATTAAGTGTTAAACCCATTTCATTACCCCTTTGAACTATCAATCAACCTTATCGTGACAAACTAAAGATACATCTGACACTCATTTAGTCTTCCCTGGATTTTTTTCGAGTTGGAACCTTGGATGAAAAAACTAACTACAGTAGTCAAACGAAACAAATTTAATTTAATTTATATTTTTGGATGAAAATCTCCAATTCCTATGGACCTTCAAAGTTGCTTAACTGAAAAAAAACGTTCCAAAAAATACATTTTAGAATGTACCGAAGATGTACTTTTGATTACAAATCCATAATTACACAAAAATAATAGACTTTGAAAAATCCCTAAACATTAAGATTAAAGTCTAAAATCTTACAATAAATCATATATTTTAACATCATCTAAATGTATGCATCTATTTATTTTCAAATCCATTCAAGTTTTTTTTGTAATTTTAAAAATTCATTTTAAAACACCCAAATTACCAATGTTGGATTTTTGAAAATTACAAAAATTATAAAAAAAACTTTACACATATATGCTCGATCTGAAGGTCAAAGATTTTGGATTCTTTAGGTTTTTGGTGGTGCTACCAATGTTCATGATTGTTAATGAACATTACAGTTGGTACATTGTTATGCTATCAAATTCTTTTCTACTTCAATATTTGGATTTTACTAGGATATTAACGTCACCTCCAATTTACTCAAGCGCAATCGCATATGACAATATAAATGATAACCACAAATACAAGTACAAATTATGGTTACATATTCTTCTATAAATCATAATCATATACATTTATACATAATACAAATAACACATACAAAAATAGATTTTTACCTCATATTTTGTTAAACATAAACCTCTAAAAATCAGCGACATCTAATATTCTCTACCAACGCATTTCTTTGATTTGTCGCTCCATTCAAGATTAAACAAATGAATGAATTTTATTGAATGAAATAGCGCATTTAGATAACGACATTATTTGAATGACAAATACTTATACTAGGGACATTGGCAGTGCTGCCAATATTCCTAATACTTTTATGAATATTTTATGTTTGTATCCTAAAAGTATTCGCGGTGCCCCAATATTCTTATACATTATCATATATATTTCAAAATTTCAATATATGGGATATTGGCGGTGCTACTAGTACCATTAGTATTATTTCGTGTCAGGGATATTGGTGGTGCCACTAGTACCCATGGGTTTCTTATACGTGTTTTCTATTTCGTGTCCGGAAAATATTGGTGGTGCCGCCAATATTTCTTCCACTTTCACACGTATTTTTTATTTCATTCTTAAGGGACATTGGTGGTGCCGTCAATATTTTTTGCACTCTCATACATAATATTTGTTTCATGTCTGAGGGGTATTGGCAGTGCCGCCAATATCCTTTGAGTTTCCATATGTATTCTTACTTTCATACCCTAGTGGTATTGGCGGTGCCACCAATGCCTTTGGGGCTCTCAAACGTATTTCGTACCTGGTTGGTATTGGGGGTGGCGCCAATATCCTTCTGGCTTTTATACATATTTTGAATTTTGTATATGAGGTATATTGGCGGTGCTCCTAATACCCATGTCAATCTTTCACATATTTTTCATTGTTTTTAACAACCCAGCTAGAAACGACCATAAACCTTGAACAAATGAATATAGGTTTGACAATAAAAATTTAAGACATTCGTCTATATATGCAAGTATTTTAAAATGATTAATATTTTTGTCTGCACAAACATGGGTTCGAATATGGTTGGTTACATTAACTGGTGTTATTCCCTAATGAACTAGTAGTTAAATATGAAATTAAATTAGGACGAATACATAGAAAATTTTCCTCCATATGTATGCATAGATATTTTTTAATTATTTTTAAGTGGAATTAACCACTTTGAACCAACAAACCGCTTGCTAACCCATCCGGCTAACTATTGCTCTCATTAAAAAAAATCATTTCGTATTCTCAGTATATTGGTGTTGCCACCAATTTTGTTTGCGTTCTCTCTAAGATTTACTAATTTCTATAAGTTGCTTAAAATATAAAAATTATAAGGTTGGTTTTTTTACAATAGATTTCGTCTTTGACTTTATCTTTTGTATTTTCGTGCAAGGAGTTGTTTTCATCTTCTTCATATACCGTATTGTATTCAAAAAAAATTTCATCCTCTTCTTGAATTTCAATCCGATCCGCAATATTGTTGGATACATCCCCATAAAAATCTTGTTTTGCCTCCTCATTTCCTTCGTCCAAATCATTCAAATTTATATTATTTTATATGTTTATTGAATCCTCTATATATTTTTATACTATAATATGGAATTTTTTCCTCATAGTATTCGCTCAATCTTAAATTTTTTTATTGTGAAATACAATCATTTTCGTGTTTTCTTTCTTCCATTCATTTGTATACTAGTCTTATGATGAAATGCATTTTATATCTGTGATAGTAAAAATCAAGTCCTATATAAATCTCTCTATATAATACTCACATGAATTTTGATGCATATTCCTACATATACTTTCTAATGACTACATTTAAAGCATTTGGAATATTTGTACCCTTTATTTTGAGTCTTGAGAATGATCACCATGTGAAGGTTCCAAATGATTTGCTTAGCTTGAGGATCAATATCCGGATAGTTACGAGGTATGTGGAGTAAGAGATGTATTATGTAAATAATAATATCTTGGAAACAATCTTGATTCAGAAGAGCATGTGTGAAATGGCTACGTTTGGATTTTGGGTCCATAACCATTTAGAATTATAGGGCTTCGTGATTCCTAGATACAAATGTCCACTGTTGTATTGACAAACAAATTTGACGCATCTACTGTCAATGTACCTAGTATGGCTACTGTTAAGATATAACAAATGATAAAGATGTTTTTATATTTTGGATTCAAATGATGATGTTTGTCATGTTATTGATCTTTATGATATATCACATTTTTCTTATAGAACTAATAGGCCGCCCACACCTGCTAGTGGGAAGGCCAGTCGCAGGCTCCCACCAGCAGGGTGCCCATTTTCAAGAGATATTTGGCAGTGGCAGCGACTGGTTGCAACCGTCGCGCCGCTCACCCGTTCATTGTTATTTACGACCTAACACACAAAAAAAAATTGGACTATTAGCTGCACGTGATTCCGGGGAATATTTTTGAGGGCATAGTTAGATGGTCGACATCCCGGTGTTTCCAAGACTGACCGATAACATGCCAACATCTGTCCGGTTTTCTTTGTTAAATCGAGGAATACTTGATAGAAACAAATAAAATTGAGGAATATGTTGTAGATTCCCATTAATGGGTTGGTTATTTTTATAAAAGTATGTTGAATTTGAAACGGTTTTTGCCTCAACCTCCACCGGTTCATTTGTAACTAGCGGGCGGTTCTTTATATTCTCTATATTCCTCTAGAATAATTGATATGATATGTAAACAATCCAAACATCAACAAACATGCACTTCCAATAACCATAACTAAATTATGGGAGACCAATCTTTACTTTGGTTGTTGCTTGATGTTTTATCTTGCATTTGTTGATGCATGACATTATTTTGAAGATGTGGATATGATCAATAGAAGATGGAGAACAATGAAAAAAAACCTAATAACACCAACATACCTATTACAATTAAAAAATACAAGGTAAAATAAGACTTGTGTGTATTTCCTTCCAATGTTTTATATGTAGATCACATCAAATCCGTTTCAAATTTATACCTAACCGCCAGTTCTCGAACTTCAACCTGGTTAATTCTCAAACTCAGCTTGTTCATCTGTACCTAACCGCTCGACGGATTAAACTTCAACTTGGTTATTTCTCAGACTCAAGCCAATTACATGTCCAACCTCCCTATGGTACAGGTGAACACGCCCACACATACTGGTGGTAGCGAACGGTGTTTGCCTGTTCACTGCCGCCCACCACCAGTATGTGTGGGGGGCCTATAAGACTTCCAATCCAGTTTTGGTCTCTGTGGATGTAAATAAAACCCCTCAAAGTCTGTTACACATGAAATTGGTTCGCCATGGATTTTTGTCTCAACGCCCACCTCTTCATTTTTTTTCATCATTTTCAAGTTTTAATATTGTTGATACGTTAAAATTGACAAAGTCTAGAAAAAACTCTAATTTTGATATTATTACAATTGATTTTGACAGTATAGATGTACGTGATATTAGGTATTTGCCATCATTTTTTTATGGTGATGTTTTTTTTTCTTTCCTTTAATAAATATAGGTGTTTCTAGTATGTATGGTCAATCCATGGATGACATGGATAAGATGTGCGACGGACATCTTTGGTGTACAACGAAATCAATAAATATCCAAAATGATTTTGGACTTTCTTTTAGGCGTTCTTCTTGTGCCGGTTATTTGCAGTACATAAACAAACATTGTGATTATCGCCCCAAAAAAATCAAGATTAGAATGTAAGATATGTCATTCTACGTGAGTGTGTATTGCGTTGTGTCAAGTTTGCATGATATATGTCTACTCCACATTTATTGGGATGTCAAGGGTTTGTATACATCTTAATATTCATGAACACCCTGTATCAAATGGTACATGTCGTGAGTTACTTGACATGACTTACCAATGCGTTGCAAATGAGTTTATGAAGACACTCACTGCTAAAAATTCTTGAATAATTATAGCAGCAAACAAAAAACTTCGTAGCATATTATTTTTTTAAACTTCCATCAAACGGTGAAGGACATCACGTGGCAGGTTTCTCTTTGGAGGTCATCATAGATAAATTCAGTAATTTTGCATTTCCAAATTGGCATAAATTTGTATCGGACTCAAAGCGTTCTATCCATAGTAGAATAGATACTATGGATAGTATCATGGAGCTCAAAGATCATTCGGGCTTCAAATACGTTCATGACACTAGATTCCCAGTGCAATCCAAAAACAAAATATTTATCTTCAAAATATCAATAGATCTTCCGACGAGTGGTGTGGATTTTGTTAAACGTATGCATGTGGAAAGAAATATGGAGGATTCATGGATAATGTTTGACCACGTCAAACATTTGAAGGACTGGACCACCCTTGCATGTCATGTGTATGATAGCAAGTATTGTAAGGTGCTTACCATTGCATGTTGTGACATGTAGTTTGAAGATTGCATAGCTTAAACGCTCTTTTGAGAAAACTTGAACTCCGTCATGACGGAAAATGGAGTGTCAAAAGTGAATTTTAAGGGTTTCATGATAAACTAATTGGAATGCAGTCAAAAAGATATATGGTGGAGGTGACCCAAGTTTGCCAATGGTGGATTGTGAGCATATTTGTGTTTTTCATTGGTCGCAAAACTTGGATAAGGTGTCACAAAAGAATATCAAGGCACCTTTGCAGTTTCAACACAAACTATTGAAGAAGTATAAAGATGCGAAAACAATTGATGAAGCTGAAACTAAATATCATATCATTTATTCATGGTGATTGTCATCCGGAGCTGCCACAGAAGAAGGCATTCTCAGCTTGTTTAAGTGGTTTGGGTTTTGGCATTTTTGTTATAGGCAATGGAGTGGTCATTTAATTTGATTTTTGTAAGTGCATTGTTACTATATATTTTTTATGTTATTTTATTTTTGAATATCCATGATATATATACACATTTAAAATCTATTATAATTTTTATAATTTTTATAGGATATGACTATGGATGAATGTGCAAAAATGCCAACATGTAATCTTGCAAAGATAGTGCACAACAAAAGGCTCCAGCAATTTGGAAACAAGACGATTTGTCTGTATAAAGCGACAGTGGACAATTTGATCCGTGCATTCATGCAAATTACAAATTATAGATTGTGGTTGAGAGGTGGTTCTACTAGTAAAGGCCTTGATTTTGTGTCCTTGAAATTGAAGGTTGCTACCAAGTGTGGAGATCGAAAATTACTGGCAAATGCCATGAAGTCTTATTCGGGGGTGAAGGATCTCAATACTAAGATTTGTGCTTTGGAGGAGTCTGGGTTGTTTGGATCCACCAAATGAAAGCTTGATCTGCCACCGGGTGTGGATTATAACTCACATTGACCCAATAAAATAATCTACTAGATCCCTTGCCCTAACACTAGGGTTAGAAGGGCATGCATAAAGGAGTCTTTGAATTCTACAGAGCATGGTGTGGCACATACCACATGAATGTTAGAGACCGATTGTTTTTTCTTCCCATTGACATATTGCAAGATTGCCACCCAACTCTGCCAAAAGATGTTGGGCAATGCAAGCCAATACATGAACTTTGTGCAATGCCAAAGTCGGAACTGTCAAACATGGCACACTAGCTCCCACATACAAAGGATTGAAGAGAATACCGCTCCACCAACAATGTGGAATACAAGTTTTGGTTTTGTCCGGATGCCATCATACGTTGTGTAAGTGGCAACAAGAAGAAGTATGTGCTAGACTGGCATGTGGTACCCGACATATGGCCTATGAAGATAGGTACCAATCTCTCAAAGCAAGAGGTATTGACACTCGAAGACACTTGATTCCAATTGCAACAGACGGAGGCTCTCTCTCCTCGTTGGTGGCCTTTCGACAATTGCGATGCTCCTAATCCCTTGGACAAATTTTCATGTGCCACTAAACTTGGATGCCCACCCAACTTCCATGTTTGGAAGGTTAGTGCGCCGCAATCTAGCAATGTTGACGGTGGATCATAAAAACAAATGGGAGAGCGTTGGCTCATGAACGGTTATTATGTGGTTGGAATAACTGCCATTTCATATCCGTGATTTGAAGTGCTAATCAACATCGTCTCCAAGGAGGACATCACATATCGTGTCACAAATGGCAACATGCTGCATTGCACATGCCTTAACTTCACTAAAATGTCATCTCAATCTTTGGGAAAGAAAGGGAAATGGATGTATTGCAAAGATCTTTAATATGTGTTTAGATTTTTGTGCAAGGTGGATTACGATAGTTTCAAGTTCATTCATGCTCCAACGTACTCCTACAACGAGGTCATGCGGCTATTTGAGCTTGCAGGTGTTGTAGAATATGAGTAATATTCCAAATGTTGTATTCAACCGCATGTTTGAGAATTTGAGTAGGTGACACATATTAGCATGGATTTTTATAATAAAAACCAACAATGGACTGATGGTTTTGAAAGTATTCATGGTAATAGGCTCCCTTCCTTCTTCTTCAATCATAATGGAAGTACTTTATATCCCCTAAATTGCAAAAATACGAGTGTTAAATCTAGAAAATATATCCTAAACCCATACCAATTACTAAATTTGGCATCATTGTTCACGTGTTACTGCTCATTGCTCATGTGTTACCGTTCATTGCTCATTGCTCATGTGTTAGCTTCCCTCAATGTAAACTTGACATTATTTTGTCATTCCTTGTAAAAATTGATCATTATAGATTTACAATGTCATGTTGCAAATAATGTCATTTACGAGGTGATTTTCATCCAAATTTCAATCATCCCTGACAACATTTCGTTACCAAGTTATTAGGATGCAAAATATACCAAACTTCGTAAGTATTTCATTAGGGAGATGTGAGTCGGGATGAAAACAAGAAAGTACGTTCAAAGACCAGGCCGATTTATTTGTGTTGAAAACTTCAATTAAACCTAATCCTATCCACCCTTAGGCAATAAGATGAGAGGGAATCATTCTACACAAAGTGCACATCCTTTCTCATCCACCTAAGTATGCTTAAAAAACTTGCCCTCATGTAGGCTTGTGGATAATGAATCTCAAATGTGCCTCGTTTAGGCTAATTCATGGCCTTTGGACTTAGGGCCACTGCACATACGAGCCAAGAGCTGCGACCATGAAATTGTGAGAGCCCAAAAGAAAGTGTCCAAAGGCCGTCTCAACACACCTCCAAAATCATGTAGTGTGGTCACGGACCCTCAGGTGTAGTGTGAAGTCATATGTGATTGGGCCCTCAACCAAATGCTATTTCAATGAATTTCTATTCATGTGGGTCCTCACACATGATATAATAGAATATATCAACGGTTATGAGTGTTCAAAGTGCCATGGTCCTCCGGTTTAGTGTTAGGCCTACCTCCAAGAGACAGTTTTTGAAAATAGTCCAAGTGACCATGAAACATGATCCATTGGATGCCATGTCGGATTCCATGTAGACGTTACATCCATCTTGCATTCACATACTCCGTTGGTCCCTCAAGCGTAGGGTGAAGCGAACTTGGACCGGCTCCGCCTTTTCCACCAATGAGAGTGCTTGAAGTGTAATGGTCACGGGCTCTCAATCTCATGTGTGAAATGGCCCTCAATTTCCACTTCAAATCATATTAAAAAGCAACCTCCAGACTACAAGCTCTTTCCAAGCATTTTTGTTAGATGAACAAGACTCGGTGTATTTTCATAATATAGTAGCTGGCAATAAGGTAGATGGGTCTTAAATGGTCCCCCCCCCCAACCCTAGCCCACCTCCCCTAGGATATGGAATGCGCGATATATACAATATTTATTTATTTTTCTTTTCTTTTCTTTTATAGTGTTGCCTTAGCGCTAGGGTGTTACACCCTTGGTGTTGGGAATTCAACAAGCATTATTCCTACTTTATGTTGGGTTTTCCTTGCAAAATGAACAATTTTCAGCTTGGAGGATATATAGTTTGCAAGAGTCAATTATCTGTTAAGAAACATATGCGCATGACCGGGGGTTTTGACACTAAAGGCAACTTTTATCATAATTTGATGCTAGGTTGTCACTACCGGGCAACTTGCAATGCGTGTGGTCTGGGCACTTGTAGGATTGGTTGAGCATGATAGAATGTTTATAGTAGAGGCACCTATTCCTGATTAGGACCCCATTGGCAATCTATATGGTACCGGAATTTTGATAAAGTTGGGAATCATTTTCAACCTGGTTGGGATTGGATTTCGATATGGGTGGGAACCAATAGTGTCATGACATATGTCATGGTTTTGAGTGCTAAAGTGAGGAGGAATGAGCGATTATGATATACTCTAGACATTGGTAATGTGTCCAGGCCAACTTTTGGCTTCCAAAATTCATAGTAATTTCAATGAATTTTTTTAATAGGTACCATTTTTTTTGTTCAATCATCTTGATTTCTATCTTCCTAAACGGAATTTTTTAGCACCGTCTTATACTTCTCCAAGTTTGCTGCAAAATCTTAAGTGATTGGTTATAGGCACCTCTACTATATTTATATCCTTCTTGACGACCAAGTTTTCCGGGAATCTGATATTCATGGGCTCAACACTAGGGTGACTCCAATTAGAAATGGGACTCACCCCCTACCTTGATTAATGTTATATCATAATTTTTGCAGCTCGTGTGCATATGTTATTCATTCCAACACGAAGATCCTCATGCCCATTAAATGCTCATGTAGCTGCCCCCTCCCCCCCTCCCAAATCATGTTGACTATTGAACTTAGAATGATTATCATATTTTGAGAAAATAGTTCAATCTCTCTTGTACATATGTCTTATTGGTATCCGTTTTGGAAGCCACATCAAACTGCATAGCACTCAAATATAAGTACCTTAATGAGAAAAGTAACCAAATAAGGGTTGTCTGTCAAAATAGGGTGAATTTGGATATTTAGAGAATGGAGAATAAGTCAACTTGTAGGCCAGGAGCCTACTTTGAACCATGTGGGGCTAGAGCACAAATTTGAGACACACGGGCTGGGCTTCCACAACAAGCTTCGTTGTAGTCGTTTTTTTTATTGTGTTGAACAACCACTCATTCGATTGCCATGCCTCCCCATCGGCCCAAAAACAATTGTAGGGCAACAAAACTGGGCCATGTAACCAACCCTTCAAAACTTGCAAGTTGACAAGATTTGCACAAAAAAGTAGCCAAACTTACTTACAAACATTTGACCCCAAATCCATAGATTTGTCATTGGAACTATGAAAGATGAAGAGATCATGCACTATAAGTTCCAATAGTATAGAATTATATTATTTTGTCTTATTATAGTGGGCCACACTAATTCCCAATTACCCACCCTATTTTTTGATTATATAATTTGAAGTGGTCTGTTGTAGTTCCCAGTGTGAATAAATTAGTGTGGATAAATTAGTGTGGGTCTTTTCGTCTTCATATTTGGATGGAAATTCAAGGCAAGGCAAGGCAAGTAGTATGAAATTAATGTGGGCCACACTGAAGTCCAACCCACACTAATAAGGGGCACTTTACATTAGGGCCCATTTCTAGGGCCCATTTCCAAACCCTAGGCATCAACCAATGAGAGTGCTTAGATTGCCCAAATGGGCCCTAATATGGGCCCAAGGGCTTTATATCGAGAGTCGGCCCACTTCTCCTAAAGCTTGCGTGGCGGGTGACATGGCAACGTTTTGGAGGGAAAAAAGTGGGCCGAAGGCAAAAAATGGGTCGAGGGTTTATGGAGACCCACTTCGCACCTACGGCCCACTTCACCCAACTTCCGTCATATAGTCATTTATGACTTTATGACTTTATGACTTTAGTTCAAGCAAGGGCATAATTCATTTAAGAGAAAGTGGGCTGTGGATTGGGCCTTACAATATAAAGTCCCTAGGCCCATTTGGAAGGCCCACTTTAAAGTAGAATTTCCAATTTGGGCCCTACAAGTGGGCCTATGGACTTTACATTGCAAGGCCCACTCAACGGTCCACTTTGTAAAGTAGGGCTAAAGTTATTATTTAAGGCCCACTTCAAGTCCAAGTGGGCTCAACTCCAAATGGGACGGCCGCCAAATGGGCCCTAATATAAAGTGCCCCTAATTAGATAAAACAGTGGAGTCGGTGAACGGAAGAAGGCGATGTCTGAGAAGACACGAAGAAATTGCTGCCGTGTGCTCAATAGTCTTCACATCAGGATCAAGATGTGTGCGCAAATTTAGTCTAAGTTAAAATAACTCAAGTTTCTGCTCACTTGATGCCCATGTGGTAAGTACTGAATGGTGCATAGCCAGATTCAACAAGTGTTAGGGTTCAGGGTTTAGTGCATCAAGGCTTGAATCCTGTGGAAAGGCTGAGTATCTTATGTCAACAAGCCAGCTGTGTGGATCATCCAAGAATCGGTGGAAGCACGCACACACGACTTTTTATAAAGTGGGTGCTAATTCAGTAAGTTGTTGCCTCACGTGAACAATGTGCCTGCTATCCGTTGTTGGATTCGAGGTTTTGGGTTTAGGGTAAGTGGTTACTGAGAAGGAAGCTGTGGGTGCCATCCATTCGTGTCGCCAAAGTTTCAAGTGTAATTTAGGCATTGGGGATTCACATTTGAGTGGGCCCGAGGAAGGAGACGAAGGATCATAAAGATCGTTAGTCGAATCGTGATCGAAGCAAGAAACAAGAAGCAGGATCGATAGAGAGTTTGAGAGAGAAAGAGAGAGAGAGTGAGAGAGAAAGAGAGAGAGAGTGAGAGAGAGAGAGAGAGAGGACGGGGTTAAGTAGGTGATCACTTCTTCTTACATGCGATTATGGAGATTGAGGGAGCCATGACCGGAGTCGGTGAGGGATCAGATGTAGAATTGAAATCATCAGCTATGGAGGATCGACATCAACACCTACATCAGAAGCAGTGCACTGACAAGAAGAAGAAGATGAACATCAGCAACAACAACAACAAGGAGGAGGAGGAGAGCATCAGCAGCAGCACACAGGCAAAACCACTTTACCCTCCTCCTCATTTTTCTCCTTACAATTTCTATCCTCCTCCACCTGCAAACTTTCCTTTCCCAGATCCATCAGCATCCTCCGCAGATGTCTATCCTCCTCCCGCATATCCTCCTCCACCTCCCACCGGTTCGATGCAAGGGCCAAGTCCATTTCATCACCAATGGCCACCCGTTGAGCCCCATGGCTATCCTTCATGGCCACATTGGCCTTACCAGCCGTATCCTTACCCTTGTTATAATTCTTATTCATACCCTTACCCTTGTTATCCGCCAATTCACCATCACCAACCTCATCATGATCCCCATCCTCACCCTCATTTTTCTACTGGAGATTATGATGGTGTGCAAAATCCTATTGCATTTGGAAGTGAGCAAGTGGGTGCGAATGGGATGAATGGGACGAATGGTTTGAACGGGATGAATACTTGTGCACCTGCTGCTGTCGGTATGGAGGAGATTGGTAACCCTAATGAGTTATACCCGCCGCTGTCGCCTGTTCCACACATTTTTCCTGGAGTTCAGGGAGGAGAAGCAGGGTTGGAAGCACTTGTGAGCATAGCAGTGTTCATTCAGCAGCAATTTGCAGCGGCCCGAGATGCAGTGAAGCCTCAGGTGGATGTGGAAGTTGAAGTTGGAGGGACACCGACACCAACACCAACACCGACACCATCATCTGTGCTTCCTCAAGAAACTGAGGAGGAGGAGGACTCATCTGTCAAAGTTGCCGCTGCCAACAATCAACAAACACCTGTTGAACAACTTAACAAATCCCTTAGTCATCCTTCAGAGGAACCATCTTTGCATCTGGGATACCCGAGTTACGACTATTCGAGCTCACAGTACCAATATGATCAACAAGCATTGTATCCACCTCCCTCGTCGTATTGTAACCAATATCCACCATCATATAATGCACCGTCCTGGGGCGGCCCGACCACTGATCCTTCTGTAGTTTCGGAGTCTACAAATGACCCTGCACAGGAGAATTCCAAACCAATTCCTGAACATTCATATGATCAACCTTTATATCCTCCTCCTCCTCCTCAACATCATCATTATCCATATTATCCTCTGCCTCACTATGGACCAGGATTTCCTGCTCCTGCTCCTCCAGTTTTCAGTGATCCCACCAATTCTGCAGAAGACATTCCTTCAAATTCAGGTAAGAATTACTGGAATACCCAACACCAACAACACCATCATCAGTACCCACACTTTCCACCATTTCCCCCATTTCCACACCCACATTGCCATTACCCTTCCTGTTGGTCCCAACCTTCTTCATCAGGTCCTTGGCAAAACCAGAATTATAATAGTAACCAATTTCCCCAGCCCCAGCCCCAGCAGCCCAATTTTCCTTGGAGCACACCACCTCCGATGCTGTATCCAGATGCGAAGCACCCGTACACACAGTACTTCAAAGACTTGATTAAAAGCTTTACGGAAACACAAAAAACCAACCTTGAGGGCATGGAGGACGGGACAGTGGAGCATCAAACATGGTGAGTAGTTTCTCCTGTACTTGCTTGTTTTCAAAATTGATCTAGCAATGTTTGATGAAGTCAAATTTGGCTAGGAGCTGCATGAAAAGTTGTAAAATCTCACCTTAATGATAGGTGAAGTTGCCAGTTTGTGTAAAATGCAGTATACTTCATTATTGGTCCTGTTTACATGAGGTATTACTTTGAAGTTATCTATCATACACTCATGTATGTTGGGCTTTTGACGTAATTTCTTGCCCCATGAAAACTAGGGAGAAAGGTAACATACTGGAGGGGTTGGTGGACGATGAAGACAATGATGACGATGATGAGGAGGAGCCCCAATATGTGCTGACGGAGGAATGGGCTGAGTTTTTTGCAAAGGCTGAAGCTCGTCGAAAAGAAAGTGAGCTTCCTAGCCTTCAAAGATGACCTGTACATTTTGCTCAATTTTAATGTCAGACTTAGAAACTCTAATGCATCTTGAGACTGAGATAAAAAACCCTAGATGGAACAACACTTTAATGCATCTTGTTCTGTTGAGTTTCTACAGCACCATAAAAGCAGGCTCAAAGTTACCATTTTGGTCCTTGCTGAATTTTGAGTTATTTGGGAACCAAGGGCTACATTGAACCTTGATGATCTTGAGCTTTTATGTTCATGGAAAATTTTGGGTTATCTCCACAAATGTCAAATTTTGCTTGAGTAATAGATTTGTGGGCTCAACTTGCAAATGTGCAAGTGTTGGCATTCATACAATCTCGGGTCTCAAGAATTTGGACCTAAATATTAAATATTTGTATTCCGTCTAGTCTTTCTACACTGTTTTTCATGTACTTACAATTTCAAGGTTACAGATGACTCGTATAGTTCACAACTCACAGCTTCACAACTCCAAATCACTCCTTGAGTATGACTGGTAAGAGTCCAAGTGTAATAATAGGGGAGTGCTCTGACATGAAGTTTTTATTGCTCAGAGAAAGGGCAAGCCAAGAAGCAAGCCAAGGCAGCCCGCAAGGCAGCAAGGACATTGGATCGGACACAATCTGAGGACAATATTGTAGAGAGTATGAAGAACACAACATTGAATGTTGAAGATGAAGGTAATAAGGTTGATGAAGATCATGTTGTTTTTAAAGGTGCTGAGGAACATGTTCAGGAAACCTCCCCAGACCATAAACAGGATTTGGTCAGGGTTGGACTAGTGGCTGAAGGCCAAGAGACCTAACTCTTGTGCCAGAACAGGTAGCAGGCATTTCTATGCTTGCTCACTCCTTGAATCGAGGGCACGAGATGAGTGAAAAAAGGAAAGATCAGGTATGAAAGTTGCAAGGTCTGCTGCTCTCTTCATCTATAAAAGTATAACAACCAAACCATAGAAAACCTGTGGTTGTAATGGCGAGAATTCTGCATGCAATGCTTGTCACTTTTGTTCCGTGCCTTGACTGAAGATCTCAATTTTGTCCATGCTCATAACATTTTTGTACTGTCCATGGCTTACCTTGCAAGCTGTAACGGCCACTGACAACATAGTGTGGTGTATAAATTCAAGATTTGTGCACATGAAATTGATCAACGGACAGTTAGTGATGACAGACCTGAATACTGCATGCCTTATTTAGGTCATTATCTGATTGTCAGTTTCCGTGTGGTATAACAACTTGATCATGTATCCATTCTCAACTTATGGAAAGCCATTTTGTGAGGAAAGGTCATCAGAGAGGGTCGAGACGATCCTGTGAAATGTGTCTGATAGGTTTGAAAGACAGGCTTTGTCTTACTCAACCCCGCAACACATGTACATTATAATCTTCTGATTCTGGACACGTGGACAGTTTTATAATCCTCTAATTTGTAATACCAATATCAACTTTACAAGTCTTCCTTCTGTATGGTCAGATCTACCAAAAGAGGTGCTGATTTTTTTTAATTAGCTTTTGAATTGGAGTGGTTTAGGTGATTTTTGCTTCAGCCTTTTGGGGTTAATTCCCTCAACAGGATGTAATGATCTTCTCAAATCATAAGCATGTGTTTGGCTTTCTCTAGGTCAAACCACCACAGCACCTAGAAGATTCCTGTGTTTTGGGTTCAAGAGCAACTTGGTGGATTACAATCATCTCAAAGAATTTTGGACTACACATCAGCAATGGAACAATTCAATTCATTTGCAGTTTGATAATGAGATGTGTACGCTCTGATATGCGTCGATTTTTACCTCTTAATAATGGTCTGAGTGTTACTCAGCTGATCTCATTTGTTTCAAATAGTTTCACTTTTGCTTTATCAAGTCAAATATGATCCCTTTTCAATACAGTAACCAAATGTATGAGTTAATCTGCTTCTAAGGGGGCAGGCAGTACAAGTATAGGAAGAAAAAGAAGACATCCATCATCTAAGCTTTGAATTGCTGGCTCTGTGTTGCTTCCGAGTGTGGTAATAGTTCCTACATATATTCAGATACAGAGCTTTCCTGAGAATTTAATCCCAAAACCCACATCAACATGATGTTGCAAATTGATGTATTTTCCTGTTCAAACCAAAGTCAGATGTCAACTCTCTCTCTTCTCCAGAGATTTGTATTAGCCAGGGGCTCTGTCTCGAGAGAAAATTTGGGCAAACTTGCATGTGAATTCAGGGTCAAATTCACGTCACCTAACAGTAAACTGATTATTAGATAACATGATTTGACTTTTCTGTCATATATGTGGATGTAAGAAAATGTAAATATGGTGGTTTATATTACTAATTACTGTATATACATGTGAATTTTAGAATATTTTTACACATGTTAAATATGAACCCCTAACCACTTCGGAAATGGAAACAGAGTATCTTAATCATATATAGTGGGCCATATGATATGTGCACTCTACCAGAAGTGTCACACAAAAAAGCCAACCCAACCTTGATATACAAAAAATCCCTTGTTATCTGGAAACGAGATTTTCTTCTCCTAGGCCCACAAAATGTGCACACCTAAATTTGAGACTGCCTTTTTTTTTTTTCAGTTTCTCAATAACTCATCAATTGCCGTTGCTCCATAAAAGAGCTTCTCTTGCTTCTGTAGTCTCCCAGCCGTTTCTTTATTTTTTATTTTTCTCTAGAAGAGGGCTCCCCCCATCAATTCATGGAATTTGGACAACCCCACAATGCTCAAAAAGCTTGGGACTGGACTTGGTTGTTGCCATTTTGAGCTGCATGCAGACATAATAATCTTAAGTAAAAATCCACCTGGCAACAGTAGCAATGGACACAAGTAGCAAATTCTGGAAGCTTGTGAGCAGGACGACATGGTCAAGTGATGACACACTCTACACCAGGAAAGGCTTCTTCAACATACCCAACATTGACTAGAAAGCCATGAAGCATACAAATGAACTTGATTCTCCAGAATTGGTGAGTTAAAAATTGTGACATTCAAGATACCTCTTTAGGGGAAATCAAAACCATATTTTATAGAATCTGTAAATGGTGAAGTAGGAATATACAGGACATTATGACAATTCCCAGTGGGCTATATTATATTCTTTCGTGTCAATCCAACGGTAAGCTAGAAGTACATCAACAGCTCCCCCCAAATAGTATTGCTAAACATTAGAGCACAGGAATAAAGGCAAACTGAAGGAAGCCAATAACAAGAATGCTACTTGTTTCCAGATGGTTCATACAGTGGTTTAGGGATATCCTCTCAAAAATAGAAGGGAGGCTCAAGCAGAAAGTTAACCGGATCTTGCCTCCAAACTTGAAGAATCATCAGAGATTCCTGTGGTTATATCCTTGCAGATTCCATGCCCAAACCTGGCCCACAAGGCTCCAGCCTTGAACATATTTACCTTCTAAATGCCATCATGGACTTTGAATGTACTTTAATGGGAACAAACACCTTAGTTGTTCCATGTTTAGATTGGTATGTTGTATCCCCAGAGGTTTTAGCCTCAAAGACCATGGCAAGGGTTGCTTCACTCAGAGAGGGCAGCATAAAGAATTCTTGGCAAGAGCCATGGGCATAGGAAAACTATTTATAAAGTAATTGGCATGAGGGTTCAGAGGATGAAGTCATGCCAAGACTGTTAATGTACAAGACAAAGAATGTGCTGTGCCGCTATCTGGTAGCCAAGAGCCAGAAGGAAAAGAAGAAGGATAAGGTTATCATGAACCAACTCATGAAGGCCATAGCAGCAGATGCCTCAAATCTGCTACAGTGATTTGGCCCACACTGCTTCAAATCATTGTCAATGAGCACTGTGATCCCAGCTGCCGCACAAGCAGCAGCAAAAGTCATAGTTGAAGTTACCTGTTTTAAGAATAAAAAACTATTAGAAAAAAGAAGAAGCAAGAAACATTCTCCTTCAGTCAAGAATATTTTGTGGTGGTGAGTTTCCAATATGAATCAGGGAATTGATTGTATTATTAGTCCCACAGATAACGACTAAAAACATGTCTTGAGAAGGTCCACAGAGATTAAAACAAAATTGGTTATTTGATTTAATAGGAAAGCTTCATGTAGACAGGTATTGAAAGTACAAAAATACATTCTAGTATTAGTATATTATCTCTTTTCTCTCCCGTTGACAATGTAGCTCCCATGAGAACTATAGGTATGAGCTCCTTACCCAATCACCCACAACGAAGAGGCTGACTAGCAGAGAATTTCGCAGACTTCGCTTCAAAAGCAACGCATATGCATCGAGGATTCCCAAACATAGACTCCACATGCATTGGAAAACCATGGCTGCCACGAGAAAACTGTACCAGAGAAAAGTACATGAGCAAAGCACACATCCATACAATTGAAGTACCTTGCAGATGCATCATCAGGGGTACAAAATTCACTTTTCAAGGTGCCCATAAATTCAAGTAAACTCAGTCCACGTAGATTTCAACTCAAACACCTCTCAGAGATTACTGATGAATAAGCTTTGAGAAGGGTGCCAGGAAGAAACGTAATAACAGAATAGACCCAGGTGAAGTCCACATGAAAGATTACGCCCTCCTGAATTCCACAACCTATGTGTGCTCTCCAGATTTATCCACTCCACTTGCAGTTCTTGTGTATAAATATTCAAAACCCTCAGAAACTCTATGCTCTTTCAATCGCTCACCATGATTTATGATTGATATGAAAAATGTCTCTAGTGTGTTGGTAGCAAAGAATTTGCCATGGTCTTTTCAGAACTTGCATGCATGGAGGTGATTGCAGGAGTACTCTAGAACCCTCTTGACAATGACTTGGTTCATAGGCATGCTTCAATTCAACCTGGAAGTGAGACATTGAGAGGACAAAACTTGCGTCTGACTCTTCAACTCCTGGAAGTACATAGTACAAGGACTCCTCATCCATATGCAGCCAAGTTCGATTCCACTGTAGAAGCGTACTCCAGCCAAGAAGTGCAAGCGTAATTGTGCAGGAGCCACAGCTAGATGAACGTTCAGGCATCTCTTCCTATGCCTAGAATTCGAAGGACTAGAATCGAAATGCCAGCAGAGGAAGAGGTGCCCAAACAATCACTTCCGCCCCAAAGTGTCTAAGAAACCAAATCTATCTGAGCCTCTCCAAGCACAAGAACATGTATCGGAGATACATACTTGCACTTTTAGCCAATTGTATGAAAGGTGACCTTATCTGAGAAGTGCACAGTTTAATCAGTTGGGAATTTGTGTTCACAACAGTCTCACTGGCCTTGGATGCAAATACAGACTCAATATTTTGATCATCAATGTTGCATATGAGTATTTTTTAAATTTTCTCCTTGACATAGGGTAGTCAAGCAACCCCTAAAGCTCCAAACCCCTAAATATCAAAAACTTGAATTTAAGACTCGGTGAGGCTTGACGATATTGTGTATACATGTCGTACATTGAGCTCTACGTCCTTGTAAAGGTTACCAACAGGAATGAACGTAAGTCACCAAGAGGTACGAAGGTAGTAGAAATATCGCATGAACTGTCAAGCTTCGACATGGAAAAAGAGGGCGTGCTTACCAGAAAGCTGTTACCGTGGAGAATCCTTCGATTGAAACCATGATGCAAAGCGAAATGAGTGCAAAGGAGAATTGTGCAAATCGAAGTGCCAGGCCCCCAAGAGTGCCCGGTGATCCTGCTAAATCCTTCATTCTTGCCGCTGGTGGCCCTGCCCCTTGAAACTGCGGCGGCACGGCCACAGGATGCACTGCAGGATGGCTCGCTTCCATTCTCCCTTCAGGACCCCCCCCCCGACTGTATTTCCTAATTGCTTGCTTTCCTCGGACCTGTTTCCGAGAAACTACTACTTTCAGGTGCTCTTGAACAACTACAACAACCAAGCTCCCAAAATCTTAGTTCTCACCAAATTTGTTTGCTGGCCACCACCATCACATTGGTTGAGGGTGTCGATACCACGATGGAGCCTGTTGTGTCATATACTCCGTGTCATCATCCTACGCAACTTGTTTCCATGTCAGAAGACTCATTTTCTTGAGATGAGATCCTCAAATCTATCGAAAAGACACTCGCTCCATATCGACCACCTTTACAGTCGCATTGTGCGCATAGGCAGCAATATCTGATTAAACAACCGCATCAAAAAATCCTTGCCGGAGACGTGCGCATTCTAATTGTGTAAGAACAGGGTAGGAGTGTTGGTCCAAAACCAACTGCACAATAGAAAAGTAATCCGTGCGGGCATATCGCTTACGATAGCCACTTCAAAGCAATGGGCCTAGCTTATCTCCTGCAACCAAAAAGAAAACGAATACAGGATAGAATTTGGTCATTGTAGCTATTTCGTAGCATCAACCGAAACCATCATTTCTAGTGCACCAGAGTTTCTAGGGCTTCTTGCTCTCCAATAAAAAAAAAAAATTAAACTTAAAAATCGCTTCGGAACATATAAACTTTTGAATGTCGATACAAGCTGACGTACACCTGAACAATCTCCAACTTCGAGGATGGAGACCTTCAGACTTGCGCTTGATGAAATTAAATCAGAGAACTGCTGACAAGGACGAAAACTACTTCCAAGTTAAGAGGGCTTTGCAGTAACAGAACCGGGAATCTCTTCTCTGCATCTGATCCTAAGGTTAATTAGTTCCGTTACAACACCACGCCAAAACCTCCAATGACACAGTCCTTCCTCTAAGTGCGTTCAAGCATGGGAAAAAACATTAGCATTTCAGCAGTAGGTTAAGTACATCACATCACATCACATCACCTCACCTCAACTCAGAAGAGCTTATTCGCGAAGCTTCTAAGTTCTCTCACACGAATTCCTGCCGAGGCCGTACTATACTACTGTCAACTACGGATCTGTCAATGACAGTGCGAATGACGGTTGCGCAGTATAGAAAGCGAAAGTACGCCAGCAAACACACATTAATAAGTTAACTTAAGTAGTACTTCTTAGGTCTGAAACTGTACGCTAATGCTGAGATGAGACGCAAGCTTCCATGAATACTTAGATCAAAGCGTTCTATGTGACGCCTCCTCCGAGTAGTCCTTTTCCCGATAAATTAAGTTAAAACACCAGGACATCATCATCATCATCCGCTACAAATACAAATCCGAGCATGAACTCTGTCCAGGCAGCCTCTCCCAACCTATGACTAAACTGCACTCTTGTTGAAGCATTCTAAGTAGGTTGAGGCCGGAGCAACGAGCAATGCACGGAGACATCCAGGTATCATCTGCCCCTATCTTATTCTCTCACAAATCCAGATTGCGTAAACACCGTGTGCACGTCTTAAACATAAATCTTAAGAACACCACCACATCCTTGTGCAAGAGAAAACCTACTCTCTCTGTTTCTTGGATTCCCACCCGATTCGTCCTCAAAAGAGTGACACCGTGCGTCCAACATCAATCCAGCATGCATCTGAAACTGAGAGAAATGGCTACTCACCTAAAGTAATAAGTACACGCAGCGTAAACACACAAGGCTTTCGACGCAAATTTAGTTGGGGAAAGCTTTTTAGAGGCAGATTTGGAGCAGAAACTTGCGATGTGGAAGCGGACATACGAGAGTGGTGAAATGAATCATCGGCAGAGGGAAGAGAATGTGGAAGTCTAATAAGTCCAGTTAAGGGCCGATTGACAGCAGGAAGAGCGACGCCATTGCTGCTTGAAGATCTACTGCGAGAGGAATTTTGCCGCAACAAGCGCGCACGCAAACATACGCCTCGGTAGGCTTCAGTTTCTTCCTTTCTGATGAGCCTTTGTTCGTCCCCTCCATTATGCCTCAACGCACGTTGGATGAATGTTGCTTCTCGTTCATCCATGGCGCTCTCGCCAATTATTACCCCATCCACCGACGGCTTACTTTGAGTAGGGGTAAATTCTGTATTTACTGCCCTCTTCTAAGTAACACGTCATGTTTAATTACTACATGGAGTGGGGGTTTAGGGCACACATTCACAGTACTTACCAAAGGGGATGGTGAAAACGTTGATTAGCCAAATCGATCCAATAATCATAACATTCATCCAAGGTTGAGCTCTCGTTCTCTGGACCCTCATAACATAATAGTCAGATGCTTGAAAAGCTTGCAGAAGGAGATATATATTCAAATTGCTTCCCCTGTTATATTTTGAGGGGCCGAATTATTGAGTAATGATAATGATCAAGGTCATAGATTCTGAATTAGTTTGTTCAACACTTTGGTTTCATATTGCTACGTTATTGAGGTGACTCAATTTTGTAGAGGTTCCACCCAATGAAAAAATGACATGTAGCATTTTAAACCATGGTTTGAATTAGTTTGCACAAAACATGCTTATAAAAATCAAGTCATTGATTTCACCTAATAAGCTTGGGTTACCATCTTGAATTACAACAAGGCTATGATCATTTAGTAGTTATTGAAATGTCACATTTTTTTCCAAGTAACTTGTTCTGTGTTCTTGGATGTGCATACTAATATGTGTTATAAGGGTGAAAAACAATCTTCTCAATAAAAAGCTACATCACGTATAATTCCAAATGGTATATCTCCTAAATACACTAATAGGTGAAACCGGTGTAGTATTTAGTGGCTTGCACTAACTTACATAAATGCCATGAAGGTGATTATGTAACCAATGACAAGTACAATACCAACTCTATGTGTTTGAGCACTTGGCTTATGGCAATCTTTTATGTTAATCTATTGTAATCACTTCCAATGTTGGGCATACATTCAATCCTCAAAATCCTCTTGTTAGTCCACTCTAAGTTTTCTATAGACTTGTTGTTAATTCATTAAACGTGCATCCCACTAGAATAATTTAGCTTTCAAGTTATATGTGAGAATCACCTTACCAAATATAGATGATTTAAGTGGATGAATGGAAGCTATGCTCCTATCCAATAATTTTCACATGTACCTCACTTGTGAACCCGATAAAGTAAAAGAAGACACAAAAAAAAATTACGACACATTAGTTTTCACACCTCCCTCAAAGATTCAAAAGCATACACCAAACTAGCGACACAAAGAGTCTCCCTTTGTTTGTGATGAAACTAAAGCATGTCCCTTTTGGTCATTGAATTTATGTCCCTAAACAACGTTGCATGTCCAACTCAAAAAACTCTTGCAATTGTTGTAAACACATTTGCAATAGTCGTGATGCATCTAATTCTAATCCGTATAATGAACAACGTCAACAACATGTGAAATCAGGTTGTGTACATGATTGTAGTGTTGTCATGCACACAAAGCTCTCTCTCTCTTCTTCTTCTTTTAATTTTTTTTAGTACACCATAATTATCAAGTCGGTCTTGATTCTCTTTGAGTTTGGGTAAGAGTTTGAGCTCCCGTGTATCACTTAAGGTGGGGTTTCTGCTCTCAAGCAATAGGTTCACTCTAATCATGCTAAAGTGAGGAGGAATGAACAACTGTGGCAGACTGTATCCATTGGTAATGTGTTCGGGCCGACTTTTGGCTTCAAATTTTCCAAAAAAAAAAACAATTTAAAGAATAAAATTACCAAAAAATCTCTTAAGTGATTGGTTATGAGCGCCTCTATTCTAATAAGGTCACTTCACACACAAGCCAAGAGCCATAACCAAAAGGAAGTGTCCAAAAGGAAGTGTCCAAATGCTGTCCTAAGACACCGCCAAAATCATGTAGTGTGCTCATGGATTCCGAGTGTAGTGTGAAGCCATATGTGATTGGGTCCTCAATCAAATGCTATTCAATGAACATCTATTCATGCAAGTCCTTATGCATGATGAAATAGAATAATCTGACGGTTGTGAGTGCTCGGAGTGCCATGGTCTCCCGGTTTTGTGTTAGGTCTACCTCCAAGAGACGGTTCTTGATAATAGTCCAAGTGACCATGAAACATGATCCATTTGCTGCCACATAGGAATCCACATAGACTTTACACCCATCATCTTGCATTCACATACTCCGTCGGTCCCTCAAGCGTAGTGTGAAGCAAACTTGGACCGGCTGCACCTTTTCCACCAATGAGAGTGCTTGAAGTGAAATAATGGTCACACAGGCTCTCAACCTCGTGTGTGAAGTGGCCCTAAGTACAGTCAAGACTCTATAAGTGTTATCCCTATAAGAGTTATAATTTCATATCTGTTAAGAAAATTTTACTCCCCTACAAAAACACAATTGGTAAGACTAGTGAGTGTTATGTGTTAAGTGTCATAACATGCTCTATTCCCTTCTTTGTCAATTGCACCTTTATAAGTGTTAATTTTGAGAAAATCAAGGTAATAATATACGAGAGCATACATTTTAAACATGTAATCACATTTATCCCATATTCTTTGCGAACGATTCAAAATTGTTGGAGGCACACGGGTGTTCTTTCGATCTTTATTGAGAGGGAGGAAGCTAGGCGCTTGGTAGAGGTTGATGAAGTTGCTACTCTACTTCATCAACTGACGTTGTTGTCATCTAATAGTGAGGAGGGTGACGCGATGGATGCTCATGAATACCTCAATTATGAGATGGAGTTTGATTTAAACAACCCCTATGAACCTACCGATGAGGAGTTTTTGGATATGTATTCCTCATAACATCAAGAAATTGACGTTGATGAGGTTATGGTTGATGTGGTAGAAGAAGTTGTAGGATCTAGTGTTGTTGAGCGTTCTCTAGATACTTTGAAGAAATACTTTAAACAAAGACCAAATGATGTCCTATCACACATCATCAACATTCAAGGACTCCAGAAGGAAGTTCCATCTCATCATTTGGAAGCTTCTCGTCATACTACTACAGACTCTTTCTTTCAGTTAGTTTAGTTGAAAGAATCTCGTCTAGTTATCGCTACATAGGTTAGTTCTTTCATTTTTGGAGTTTTAAAGTGTTATTTCTATAAACGTTATTCATCATCGGTACGAATTCTATAAGTAATACTAGTTTTAATTCAATATATGTTATTTTTTTGCTACTCCCGACCTGTAACATTTATAGAGTCCTGACTGTATAAGGAACGGCGCGAGTGTGAGTCACCATTGACCGCGGTGAAGTCGTAACTGGTTCAAGGTTCAAGGTCCATCACAAAATTACACATAAAGTATGAGAACACACAGGCAGACAGTCATTAAGTAAGGTAGTTGACGAAGAAATTGTCTTGATTAGACAGAAGTTCTGACAGATGAAGCCCCCATAGACTCTATTTTAGGCAAAGTAGCTAGGGTGGAGGTTGTAGAAAGTTAAGGTTAGGTTAGGGTTATAGTTTGTTTCGTGATGATTGAATCGAGTCTTGTGCCGGGATCCGAATTCTCATTAATTAAGCTTAATCAAGGTAGTGTCATTAATTAGCCACAAACCGCACTTTTCAATCATGTGGTCAACCTCGGCGTACGTAATTAATGTCATATATACCGGCTTCGGAAGAACACAAGCCGCTGAGGAAACCTTCGTTTTTTCCTTTGTTTATGGCACAACTTGAAATGAATTCAATTGCAAGGAGTAGGGACAATCACCTTGGATAAAAGTGTGAGCCGAGGGAGCTCAAGAAATCATGCCCATCCGGGTCTAATTTTCCAAGTAATCATGAGTCTTTGAACACCACTAAACCTTGTTAAATTTTCTAGGAACATTCTCATAAGCAACATCATCAACTACTGAGGAACTTTGAATGGCTCTCCCAATTGACTTAACGCACTTAACTCATCCAATCTTCTTCCAACTTTTCTTGGCTCCTGGGGTGCATTTTTTCCGAGAAGTATAATAGAATGAAGATAGAGTAGAGGCACTCATAACTGATCACTTAAGAGATCTTGTGCCATATCTGGAGAAGTATGAGGCGGTGCAAATTTCTCTTATGTAGGAAGATAGAAATTAGGAGGATTGCACTTTATTCGATAATTTTATTCCTTAAATTGAAATTACTATGAATTTTTGAAGCCAAAAGTTGGTCCAAACATGTTACTTATGCAAAGAGTTTGCCACAACTGCTTATTCCTCCTCACTTTAGCAGTCAAAATTAAGACATAAGTCATGGCACTGTTGGTTTCGCCTTGATCAAAATTTAGTCCCAACTTGATTGAAATTAAGTTTCGACCTAATTGAAATTTTGGTATCCTGTAAATTGCTAATGGGATCTTGATTGCAAATAGGCACCTCTACTATAGTCTCCTTGGAATCAAATTCTCAAAACATGGAGAGTATTTTGATTTGAAGGGGTTCATAGCATAGCTTTCAATTTATTTGTTTCTAAAGCTTGTATTCTAAGGTGGAAGAGGTGTAAAGTTTATTAGCAAAATTTTGTTATTAAAGACAAAATTAGTGTCATTTAAGATTTTTATTCATTAAAAGACCAAGGGACTAAATATACAATCAGATACACAATTTCTACAAGTTTCACCAAGTCTAAGAAACATACATTTTATGCTCTAAGTTTTTGGAATAATTTGATTTTGTTTATTATCTCCCGTGAAGGAGGAAATAATATTACACTCCCATGTCACTTTGATGATCAAAATACTGAGTACAAGTTTACATTGAAGGTCAGCTATGTTGTGTAATTTTAACCTAAGTCTTCAAATACATCAAAAGTGCTCTAGAAGAAGAAGACAATTAAGACCACCAAGTGGTCCCCAACCCTTTGCACAAGCCTTAACCCTTACCTTCCTACAACGTATTGTGGTTTCATTAGATCATCTAAAAAGTAAGCTTTCTAGAGCTCAAATTTTATTGTACCTAAAAAAAAGTTGTTGCTAATGATTTTTAAGATCACATCAATATGGTAGCACTATTTATTAATTTTCATGATTTGTTTATAATCAATTCAAAAAATCCTTAAACCTCAAGAAATTATGATAAACATATGAAATAATATTACTCTCCATGCTTCCAAGATTATATCAAGAATAGATATACACTTTGAGGTAAGAAAAAGAGTCCATAAAAAATTGACAATTTTCAGTCAAAATAATAAATATATAGTAATGTGCTCATCTTTAAAATACAATTGTAATAGCTGAGTCATTAATCAATTGATAATGAGGGCCTGGATGAATCTTATACAATTCAAACAATGTCCCGAACTTTCCGTAATCAATGCACGAATGAAGAGTTATCATTTACGAGCTGAACATGTAAAGAATTTTGTATGCACTCAAGAAGAGTGCATAGCTAAATGGTTGACGTCTGCGTGTGTATAAACAGCCTCCCTTACAGAAAACTGGGGGGCTGAATGTGCAAGAAATTGTAATGAATATTTTGATAATAACAATTGTCAATCCAGCGAACCAACCACAGACAAGTTTTTGTAAGAAAAGCGGTGTGGTTATGAGCTTCCCAAGCTCTGAAGGTAGCCATACTGCCGGCCGTTCTCGATGAGGGCTTTTACTGTAGGCAAGCCAGAAGGATCTCCTTCCTCCAACACCTTCAACACTGTGCCTCCTCCTGTGAACAAATAGTATTTGAGGCTGTCCAAAGCTGCCTGGTAAAGTCCAGGATGCAAACTGCAAGCAGGTTTACGACATATTATAAATCTTTAATCATTTCAACGACCTTAAAAAAGGACTTGCTAGCAAGCTGTGATGCTAAATTGAACTTGGTATGCCCACAGGTTCAAAAAGTCTGTAATAAATCACCTGCGTCCCGCGTAAGCTGTTTGTACAGATTCCAATTTTCCTTGAATACAGAAAATCTGAGACTCATGCAAATTGGAATGTATGCAAACAGTGTTCACTCGATGAAATGTTTACAGTCTTAGATGTTTAGTTGGTAATCTGGGAAGCATTAGGAAATGAAAACTGTGTATTTACCTTTTGAACTCCTGAAGAGTGTCACCACCACCAAAAAACTTTTGAGCAGTTGTGTTCCGGTCGATGGCCTCATCCATTTTACTGGTGCCATGCCAGAAGGCAGGCATCATGCCCATCACCGCGTTCACAAAAACCGTCTTTGCAGACTCCAAAACCTTCTGCACTTCCGGAGCGTCAAACGAAGCCGGGTCCACGTCCACAACATATTGGTACTCTTGACCTGGAGAGAAGTCCTGCGTTCACGTGATCAACAGCGAGGTGTCTGAGAGAAATTATCAAAAGATCCGAGTCGCATGTAGATTATGTGTAATTAGAGTGCTCAACAAGACTGGAAAAACAACTATAAAAAATCGGAACGACTTCGAGTACTTCAAGACAGTCTTCTCACAGATGGTAGTGAGAATGGGAAAGAAAACCTTTATGCAGATTGTTCGATATTTGCCTTCAATTCTACCCTCGAGTGTGTCGGTCTCGATGAGCATGGGCAACTCCAGAATCTTCTTTTCTGTCTTGTCCTGCTCGACAAGCCCTTTTGCCAGTTCGATGTCGGACTCCTGTAGTTGCAACATCAAACCATCAACAACAGGCGAAGTATTTATATCCATACTTACCCACAAATAAAATTTCTCTGTATAATAGAGGAGATGATACCATGTGTGATCAACGACTAGACTTGAGCAAGTAGCATGTACTCAGTATTTTAAAGCCGCAATGCACTAGAGAAAGATGAATGTGCAATGAATACTTGCATAAACGAATTCGAATTCATTTCTGCATAATCTCTTGATTAAATTCTAATGGCGTCTGGGAGACGAGATAATGAAAAGCAACATACCCCAACTCCCTTGATTTTGATATCGTACTTCGCACAGAGGAAGGTGTTGTAAATGATTCCACCCAATACTAGTCTGTCCACTTTCTTGTAGATCTCCGTCAGGGGTCCAATCTTTGTGTCATACTTGGCACCAGCAACAACAGCAACAAAAGGCCTTTTTGGCTCCAACACTTCCCTCACATGTGATAGCTCATCCTGCTCGACCAGGCATTCCACAACTATTGATAAGAACACTCTTCAAGAAGGAACATAAAATTGCCATAGCCAGGAATTTCATAACTAGTGCTCGTTTCCAAAATTTTAAAAACCATGGAGCGAATTTATATACCTGCATGCAAAGTCCAGCATATGAAGGCAAGTATTTGGTGATATAGAAGGTGGAAGCGTGGGGCTGCCATGACCCAAAAGCATCGTTCACAAACACATCTGCCAATCCAGCCAGCTGCACCACAAAACGCTCCATATTCGCGCCTTTGTCTTCCTCACCCTGCACATGGAAACAATCATATTGTCGATGAGAAAATGACCCATTAGACACACAACACTCTCATACATTCGCATAGCTCTCTGTACTTCTGATCTACAATAATTCGCATCAAGAGAATTTTTACTCTGACTACATTTCTATTTGTTTGCTCCATTCAAACACAGACCCAAATCACATATTTACTGGTCAATCATAAAAGGAACAACACAAACTTAGAGTCATCAAGATTTATCTCAGTATTCCTACTCTCTGCGAACAAAATTCTTATAGTCCCATGGCTCTCTGAACTTGCAATCTCCAATAAACTGCATCACAATCGCATTTCAGTTCTGGATGCATATACCACTACTTTGTTCCGATTAGGCACAGAGAACGTGCTCACCCAAATCACAGAATTACTACAAGACCATACAGAAGGACAGGTTGCTTACAGCAAACCACCGGGTGTTGGGCAAGTAGATGCCACCAATCTTGCGCGCACGAAGGTCCTGGATGAGCCAGTTGATGGAAGTGTCGATGTCTTGAATTCCTTCCTTCTCCGTGACGTGAAACTGCGGCACCGCAAACTTAATCCTCAGCTTCCGTTGCAGGTACGCCACCACAGCGTCAACCGACTCATCCTGCTTCACAGTCAGCGTCTTGGTTTTCTTGTCGTAAGGCCGACCGATGTGGGTCATGATGATGGGCCTGCCAACACAAAACCCAGGAAAACCAACATCAGAAATCTCCGATGAATCAACTTCACAAAACAAAAGCAACAACAAAAGCAACAACAAAACAAAAAGCAAAGCATGCTGCAACGAAGCCAATTCGAGAAGAGTACCTTCCACCACGCTCGATGATATTGTACATGGTCGCCAACGTCACATCGATTCGGTACTGATCCAAAATTTTACCTGTTCACATACCAGAAACCATCACCATTCGTCATGATTCTGAGAACTTTTTAAAATGAAAAAGAAAGAAAGCAGTGACTCTCCCTTTATGATGATGATCGGAATCAGAGTTGTTCGGAGTTAGTACTCACCTTTCTTGACGACGTTGTGGTCGACACGCAGAAGCACCACTTTGTCCTTGAGGTCGGCGTGTTGGAGGAGCGGTAGGCCGGGGTCCAGGAACGAGGTGCCGGAGTCCTTGCCATCGTCCACACTGTATCCCACCTTCATCACCTGCCCGTTCAGATGGTCCCCTGGCAAGTAGGGCGCCATCTCTCCCACCTCCCTTCAACGTCCGCACCAATCAACCCAATCGCCCACAAAACAAATCAAACCAAACCAAACCTCCTCCCTCGATCCCCGCACACTCGATCACCCCGCACCCCCGCCACTCCTCGCCCAATTGGGACGCCACCTCTGCCCCACTCCGAGATAGCTCAGGTTTTGATCCCTCCTCCCTCTCTCTCTCTCTCTCTCTCACAATCTGTGTCTACTTGCTCCGATCGTGACGCAGGTTGGGATGAGTGCATACAAACATGTGAGATGAATTGAGGGGACAGATGATATAGATGGTAGAGTGGATTACTGTGGAATTGGAGGGAGGTGGATAAGGGATGATGACGGCAGTGGAGTGGCACCGTCAGCAGGGAGTTTCGGAGGAATTAGAAAGCAAGGGAGGATAGTTGCGACATTCAAGCTCACGCACACTCACTCCCTTTTGTAGGCGCCACCAGCGTTGCAGGCGTTGCGGAATTCGTAGACTCGTCAACAACAACCAGCTCAACTGATCAACTAAATTAAGTAAGTCCACTCTTCCCTTCCCGCTCTTCTGTCTCCCCGGCCCTCCCTTGCTTGCCCGCTTTCGACCTAAGCCACACTAATTATGGTATTCAGTGTCACCAATTCTATTTGTCTTGCTCAATACTCATTGGAAACCGCAGTATAGTGTCGCCCACACTAAATGCCAACCCAACATTATTTGTCATTCCTTGTAAATTTTGGAAGGGGATTATAGATTTACAGTGTTGCAATTACTGCCACTTACCAAGTTGATTTCTCCATCCAAATTTCATCCATCCATGACAATATTTCATCACAAGTTGCTGACAAGAGAAGGTAGGGTTTTGGCCAATGGATGAACTCATCCGCCATCCATAACAATATTCGTTCACTTATTCATAAGTAGTGTCATCCGAAAAGTTACCAAAGTGAACACTAAATATCATATTTAGTGTAGCGAACTTACTCCATCTATGCGTGTATGCAGGCTCTCTCTGTCTCTCTCTCGCTTATACTCTAGCATTTGCTACAAGGTACCCACACTAATTCCTTGACTATGGCCCTCCTTACGACACACCTAGGCCAATGGGTGCAAGCACACGCCGCTCATTTCTTCAGGCTCTTTAGTGTAAGTGACACGAACCTCCCAACGTTTGGTAACAACTCAATCTAATTCTTTTATTGTACTTGTGACTCCGCTTTTTCCTTTCATATTTACAATACTAAATTGTGATGGCGATTTTCTTAAATATTTCAATAAGAGAATTTCTTTGAAGACGATATTCAACCTCATTCAAGTTGTTTCGTTATTTATTCATCCCTTCCAAATATACACACACATCGTAAGTGGTGAAGATGTCCGATGACCCCGAACATCGAAGGTTCATCTCGTTCCACAAACTCCATAGAACATTGACACCCAAAAATGCTTGCCGTCCTTTCCCCTACATACTTTGGGTGACGAGATGGGAGCTAGATCTAGACTTTTAAAGCAGTTTTGAATTGGACGATCTGACTAGACACCATAAATTATCCCACAAGGTTGAAAAAAGGCGATTACTCCGAACCTTAGATCGAGTCTAATCGGCTCCTTTAATTCCTTCACACAAACATCCGGGCGTGAAATGCGGCTTAATTTACCTTGTTATGTTAACTTATAACATCACATTCCTTTTGCGTGTTTTAATTATATAGGTGGCCTCAATCTCCCGCACACGGAAAGCGTTGCGTTGCGGCAAGGAGAACGACGATCGATGAGCTTTGGTACTTCTTTTTATGAAGGTGGTTAAAGTGCTTGGAAGTTAGTGAAAGGGGAAGAAGAAAAGGGGAGGGGGGGGGGGGGCTAGAGTGACACATGTCGGATTGTGAGGTCCTTCCCACATGTTTGTAGAGCGGGCCAAGCCTAGCAACCGTTTCCCTTGGCGGTGACCGGACAAGCGCATCTACGGGGGTTGTAGATACTAGGGCCCCACACGTAGCGGCAAAAGGAGGCTATTCAGGTGGTGTCAAGGAAGCAACGGGGACCACATGACTAGGCGTTGAAACGTGGGACCGACTTTTCGTTCTTGTATAGGGTCTAGCTTAGGAAGGTAGGGGTAAATTAAGTTAGGGAAATCCACACCTATGTCCGGGAAGAACCGGTGGTTACTTACGGATGAACCGGTGGAGTTCGAGAAATAACCGGTGGTTACTTACAGATGAACCGGTGGAGTTCGAGAAATAACCGGTTGAAGTTCATCAAGACTTCAGGAGAATTAACCGATCGTGTTCAAGGAATCTATAGAAGAATATACCTCAAATGAATAAAAGCAAAACCGGAAGATTATGTCAACATGTAACCGGCTGGATTTAGAATCACAAAGATCTTGACTAACTATATATGCCCAAAAACTTCCTGGGCATTGCTCCACTCAAATGAATTTTCCCTTTGGTACACAAGGTTACGGACTGGGATTGCTCCGGCTCCACCTTCCCTGTAAGTAAAGTTATGTTGCGGTTACATTGGAGTCGCCTAAGTCATTTAGTGCATGCACACTTTCGTGCATAGCGTTATTTAGTTGAGTGACCTGGTTGGGTGGGGTTGGGAATGTGTCATGTAAGGTGTTGTTATTGTATTTTACGGATGCTTATTGGTAAGTAGATTTGGCTTGAAAACTGAGTGAGGTTCGGATGAAACATTGTGTTGGAAGGTAGTTGGAATGGAATGTTGCATAATGTTGTGTGTGCTTGTGAGTGTTGGTTTGGTATATTTGTGAATGCATGGTACCAATAATAATTAACATCGTTAAAGGTATCAAAGATCATATTTGTGGGTATCAAAATTGTAAGACCAACACATATTGATATTTGGTGGGGTATGTCAAGGTGAGAGAATATTTGTGTACCATTCTAAAACCATATTATACACCCAAATGGTATCGAAAACATAAATAGTGCCAAATAGTCATACGTTGCCGGTATCAAAAATGATGAGATCCTCATTCTAGATATATACCCAATGGTATCAAAACATAACAATAACAAACCAACGTTGGTGTATAGACCCAAAAGGTTTCGAGAACAAAAATGCTATCAAATATTCATATCATACTTGTATCAAAAAATGTGACATCCTCGTTATAGATACCCTAATAGTTTCAAATTTAAGATGATGACATATTAACATTGGTTTTGGACCCCCTGCACATGGACATGTGCATTGTATTTCCTCATAAAATTAGAATTGGCAGCCGAGACAATTGTAGGGGATAGATGAAGTTTGAGATGGGGACTCGACTATCTCTCCTTTCTAGAACTAAGGAACTTCACTTTCATTTGAGTGGGGAAACATTGTTCCCAAAATCATTTTGAAGGTTAACACCACATTGTCGTTTGTTACACTAAATGTTCTTATGATGGCAAATTTTGAATCTTGCCCAAAGTTTTCATTTCTTGTGATATGATCTTCGTGTTTTAGAATCTCAAGATGCATAGTTCAATTAATCCCATCAAGTGATGCATTCCATCTTGCATGTTGGACAATGAGTGCATATCTAATAACTCATATGTTGGCCCCTCTTCTTTCACATAGAAGATGCTTCAAGGTATTGGCAAAAGCTTCACTGAGGTAGGAGAACTCCATGTTGTTTTGCCAGATTGGGCAACAAAGTGTGCCCTTAGTGGGCGAGTGGGAATTGTTGCATACAAGCATACCTCTATGCCATATAACTAAAATGTCCCAGAGCCATAATTGCATGTGCCAATTAAGTTGTCATCGACCACTACATGGATGCCAATAAATTTGGACCCCCTTTCACATGAAATTGTGTGCTAATGTGTTATTGAAAACAAGATTTGATGGCGGACACAATTGAATGGTTAATAGAAGTTTGGAAGGGGGGGGGGGCATGGCAGTGTGCCCTAATGTAGTATTTAGGTCAGAGGTTATTTATTCTAGATGATTTGACTCCATAATTAACTTCAAAGGCCCCAAATTAGTCTCAAGAGTGACATTCGAAATGAACTGATAGTTATTATTTTACATGTAAATAGTATCTAGCTATTAAATGGGGGTTTACAATGATTTTGTCACTACAAAGCTATAGTAATTTGTAACTTCAAAATGGTAACCTACACCAATAAAGTAGGAAAACGGAAAACGGCGAAGATAAGTTGATTTGGACATGAGAAATGCAAGTTGTTTTGTAATTTTATTCCCTATAAACAATTAGTTGCATTTTCCCAAAGAGGCAAGTAAGTCGAACCCCCTATTTGTACAGTAGAGTCTCCCTAATTCAAGCATCAAATTATCCTACTCTACACATGAATGCATACAAAACGGTCAACTGAATGTCACCCAAAAGTGATCCCAACCGGTGTGAAACAAAGCATGTACGACCGATCCTTGCATCCTTTTCAGGCCACCACTTTTACAATTAGCCATTTTCGGTCAACTTGAGAATCATTCTAGTCTTAGTCTAGTGTACTAGTAGTGGTCTTTCATCATTACATGTTTTTCCTACTTTATGTGATATTAATGCATCATCGTGGAGAATGGAAACATGTAGGAACGTTGAATGGCTATACGATTTCTACATTTAGAATAAATAGGTCAGTCATTAATTCCAATTTAATTAACAGGACAAATCAATAACAAATTTGGTAGTGGAGAGTTTGTTGTTAGAACCCACATAGTGCACTATGTATTTGAATCAATATGAGTGACGTTGTCCATCAATTCCAACGAACATTGCATATCTTATCTTGGACTTATCATGAATGTAGGTTCATGTAGTTCAGACCTAAAAAATAGTTTTGACTATAAAGAAAGGCTTCATTGATTTGTAAATTAAAAGAACTTTATATTGTATATTAAATGTTTGATATATTAATTTGGCCCATGATAAATGTGTGGCACATTATTTCTACTGCACCAACGTGAATGTGAGTATATTCTCCTTATATTAATCATCGCTACCTATGATGCAATCAAAGTTGTTTTGTCTTCCTTTTGGAGGGTGGGCTCTATCAAGGGTTTGAATATCTCCGTGAGCTGCCAAACTCATGATTTTGCCAACTCTTCACAACCTTGCATGCATTCCTCTTTCTCCTCATCTACCAGACATATTGTGTGGGCATCGTTCCATCTGCAGTCATTAATTTGGGGAATCCAATTGATTTCAGAAATCACAAGAACTACCAGTGGAAGTAAGGGCTAACAAGGGCTACGAAAGGTACAGACTAGCTAAGAGAATTCCGGTAGGGACCTAATAGGTCTCCTATGCATTCCATGCACAAGGATGACCACTAAGATTATACTAAAAGATGCATTGGAAATTCCAGTCCACCAATGTAGTATATATTGTTGGTAACTGCACATCTTTTGTTATTCTAATACTTATTTTACTTTTTGTTGTTTGTGAATGTCTTTGTTTTATTTCCTTGCAACCACATACATGGTAATACTCTTGGATCTTACTGGAGCTTTGATGAACATAATATATGCGAGGGCGAAACCCCCAAGGACTGCAGAAGGTAAGAAGACAAGAGAGAGAGAGAGAACAAAAAGGAGAAAAGGAAAGGAGTTCGAAGGGTGGAAGAGAGGGAGGAAGATCATAGACATAGTGTGGATACCGTGAACCAAAACCGCATCGTTATTGGTGCGCTACCAAATCCACAATGTGCATAGCGTTTATGATTAGGGTTTTGCTTTTGTTTAAAGTCACATGGTGGGCACTCCGAGTATCACGTAAGGTGACCAAAAGCACTCACGTACCGATCCAAAATTTGATTTCATGTGGCTATCCTTGATGCTACCTAGTGCACGGATGTGTGTGTTTTTTTAGCTTCATGATCTAACATACAACCGACAATCGGTGGTATTGATAGTCGTTGTCGCCCCTTGTTCCACAACCATAACTTCTTCTTCACGTGATATGTGGGGGGATGATGAGTGCAACCGGCCAAAACGACATGGGTGAAACTACACTAAATATGATATCTAGTGTCACCAATTTCTAATTGTCTTTGCTCAATACTAATTGTAAACCACGGTTTGGTGTCACCAACACTAAATGTTAACCCTACACTATTTGTCATTCCTTGTAAATTTTTGGTGGATTTACAGTGTTGCAATTACTGTCACTTACCAAGTGGTTTTTCATCCAGATTTCAATCATCCATGACAATATTTCATCGCAAGTTGGTGACATGAGAAGGTAGGGTTTGTCCAATGGATGAACTCATCCATCGTCCATGACAATATTTGTTCGCTTAATCATAAGAAGTGTCATCTGAAAAGTTACCATGGTGACATAAACTACCATATGACACTAAATATCATGTTTAGTATAGTGTCTAGGTAATATGCACGCGGCTTTTACAACACCTAATTAGATCTTGAAGAGGAAGTGCCTTGGGCCACAAAACTTTGATGGTTGATACTTGTGAATAGTATTAACCTAATAATTGTGGGATAGTTGTGGAGAAAAACTCATAAGGGGGTTCATCATCAACGCACAAGTGGACTTATGTAAGGTCTTATGTAAGGTCAACATGTCTTATTCTAGTTTCGGTAAATAGTGTGGGCATATGTATATTGTGAATTACCCTTTACATCATATTCAAGACACATGTGCATGTTGATTTCCCAATGTTTTCTTTCTTGGTTTTTTGGATGAGCATTCCCTTTTGAGTTCAATGATCGAGAAAGAGAACATCGGAACTCGACATGCACATGTTTCTTGAATAAGGAGCTATCGTCTTTTGTCTCTTGGACATCCAATGTTATATGTTGTGGGTTGGCACCCACAATATAGTACCCAACATTCCTAGTGTGAAATATCTCACTTAAAAAGTGGCCCAAGGTAGTTACCATGTGTAGCACAGCCGAAGCAGTTACTAACACACATGTACATATTCCATAGCTCTTCAAGTATGAAATGTAAGCATATCAAAAAAACAAGTCAATTCATGAAATATACAAGTAATACTTCAAAATTTCAAAAGATATTCATGTTGGCTCCACAAAATGTAATCTCTCTCTCTCTGCCATAAATGGTTCAAAATAGTTATAAAATATAACCCCAAAGGACTAATTACTTTAGGGTTAGGTAAGTTTTTCCTAACCAATATCCATCATAGATCCGGTTTCTATGCATCTACATACTAGGATGGTTACCTAATCCTATATTAAGTGAAAGGAGACTTGAGAACCTCCTTTCAAAGGTTAAGCCATATTGGCAATTTACCCTAAGTAACTTTTGGGTTAGTGTAAAGTGTGCGGACTTTGTGGGAGGTGTATGCTAATTGCCTCAATTTTTGGTTGCACAAGGTTCAAATGGCTAAGGAACTTGTAGAATACTCAGTGGTAGTTTGGGTATTCGATGATACAAAATGTATGAATATGCCATATTTGATTGTGTGATATAGATAATAATTGGGTTTTGTTGTTATTCACCTCATGTATGTTACTAACCCTCTCTTTGGATTTGGTTGGTGGCATGGGCACAAGTGAGGCAGACCCTTCCCAACTTTGATGGCACTCTTAGGTTTTGTATATCATCTTCTTTCAAAAATATTGTGTGTATAATGCTTAGGTATTCTACAAAATGATGAGGGACACAAAGCATTGGTGAGTTGAGTTTGGACCTTGAAATACATTTCATATATGTCTTACATACTCTCTTGAATTTGACTTTGTAATTCTTGTTCAAGGGTACAAATGTTACAACCTTGGTAGTTCGATACTCAAAGGTTCAAATTTCTAGATACATACCAGGATGAGTTAGTGATGAAAGTATTTGGATAACTATGCAATGATATGGCCATGAGGGATGGTCCCACCCAAACCTCCTGGGTATTGAAAGGTACATAAATATGTAGAATAATGGTTTGGCCTCTTAACAAGAGGATGTATTAAGAAAGGACTATTCTTGAATGAAAGCATATATCTAATCAAAAAATGCCCATGTGCGTGTGCGTGTGTGTGTGTACACCCCTCTAATGACAAAATTGCTGACTAAAAATGGAACAAAGGATGTAAACCTAATTTTCTTAAGGTCTTGGGGACGGGAGGTTTGAATTATGATTTTTATTTTTTATTTTTTATTTTGGTTTCTCTCTTGCACAAATGACAACTAATTACTTGTCATTTTGATGGTGTTGGGAGGGAGTTGAACATTGGTTTAATTTTTCCTTTGATGTTTACGGCAAGCTCCATCTAACATGGATTTGGTGGAGCAACAAAGAATGCTAAAGCAGATTAATATAGTTCTTTTTTGAGAGGTTTAGCCTCATTTGATGTGTAATGAATTCATAACAAAACATACAAAAACTCAATCGATTCACAAATCTTATATGAGTCAAAATGACATTACATAAGATTAAGGAGACTAAATTTCAATATGAGATGAAATTTTGACGAGCACACATGGATCTTCTTGAGCTTTTGTATAGGTGTGCATGAAGTGTTTAGTGTTGAGTGGTGTCAAATATTGACTTTTTGGACATCCCAAGAAATCAATCCGGTGACTTCACTTCTCGAATTCTCAAGAGAGCAACATTGGCTACAAATCAACAAATTGATGAAGCCACATATGGATGATAATACAAATTCTTATCCATAATCTTTGGAGATTTTTCTTAGATTGCATCTATGGAAAACTTGAGAGCTTCAACAAAATTCATTTCATATATTTGAATTGCATATTGATGATTATTTGCAAATTTAAAGATGTTGAATCAACCCATCATACTAATCCATATATCAATACTAGAAGTGTTTTGATTTAAGAGAAGATTGAACTATTATGCATCCGAAGTAAGTATTTGAACAAGACATACCTACCTTAGTGGTGGTCAAGTTGTACATGGATGATATACGAGTTCATCCATTGGCCAAAACCCTACCTTCTCTTGTCCGCAACTTGTGATGAAATATTGCCATGGATGATTAAACTTTGGATGAAAATTACTTGGTAAGTGACAGTGATTGCAACACTATAAATCTATAATGCCCAAAAGCATTACAAGGAATGACAAGTAGTGTTGGGTTATCATTTAGTGTTGGTGACACTATACCGCAGTTTACAATTAGTTTTGAGCAAGACAATTAGAATCGGGGACACTAAATATCATATTTAGTGTAGTACATAGTGTGGCCTAGCATCTTAGTGTCGACAATCATAGCGGATATCATGTAGTGCATCAATGTGGAAATTGATTCAAACTCATCCTTTAAAGTACATACTATTTAGTGCGGGTACAATACATTGTGCTTATCTTCTTAAAGTGGACTCATTGACCACCCAAATTTTGGGAGATATGAACATTTGGTAAATTGGATTATTCCAAATTAGATTATATTCAATGGGGTTTATATTAGACCATGAGTGAACACCTAGTACGACGTGCTACATATAGATCTTAGTTGATGCTTTTTCATTTGTAGTTGATGTCGAGTGGCAACAACAACAAATTCATTAGTGTTGGATGTTCAAATTCATTGGACAAAGACTTGATCAACATCTACAAGTGGTTGTCTAAGAAAGCCTTTTGGGGTGGGAGGTTGGATCAATAGTTTGTGACTATGAGAACTATCAAGAATCATAGGCAATTTATGTTCAAAATTGAACTCTTAGTGAAATTGAAATCAAATATTACTTCCAAAGCTTTTGTAGCATGTTAACACATCAATAGTATTTGGTTATTTATTTTAAGGACTCTCAAAAAAGTAGAAAATCCATGTAAAAATGCATTTATTCTGGTGCCTTTCTGTTTTATGATGCATGTGAGAACTTCAAAGGCCCAAAATTTTGTTATACACAAATAGCTAATGAAATTTTTGATGACAAGTTGTTTAAAATACCGCCTGAAATGCAAGGAATTGGTTGTGTTTACCACCTTGTTGTGAAATGCAAAACTTTGTTTGTTGTTTGATGCTCAAAGACACTCTAATGCCAACACTTCAGACAATATATTTGCAATAATAAAGCTAAGTTTGGTCAACAATATTACAAAAACAAATCTTATAGGTTGTGCAAAAGATGTGTAATCTTTTGTACTAAAAAATTGTGATTTAAACCCAAACAATTTTGTATGTGAGAGAAACATGTTGTTTGAGCACATTGCAAGGAAATTATGATTTTTTTTTCTAAATTTTATTTTATAGTTCAGGTTGATTCAATTTCAAAATTAAGATTGTACATGTAAGATTATGGTATTGAGCCCTTAAAAAAATTTCATCATTTTATTTGATATTATTTTAAACCATGGTGCCTAGAGGCTATGCAACGTGCAACCGATTTTGAATTCAATATTGATGTGCATGTTCTTATTTGATGTTCATTAATTTCCCCCATGAAACATATGATGTGTCATATGTGAATGTTAAGGTTTATGATTTGTGCAAAAACACTTTTAGAGTTTTCGGTGATAGATTTTTGCTAATTGCTATGAGAAAATGTGCAAATTGGTTTTCGTAAGAAGTGAATAAATCTTATGTCGAAAGATTTTATCGAATCTCTTACTAAGGTATAAGACTAGAACGTGAAAGAGCTAATGTGTATACTTCACACATATCTAGAAGTTTATAGATGAAACTTCATAATGATGGAATCAATGTGGAAGTTTTTATTAATGATTGGCTAGAATCATAGAATGTGGTGGGATGGTGGATTTTGGAATTCTGACAATTTTACTTTCGGAATAACACTAGCAAATAAACACCGAGTACTTCATAGAATCAAATTTTTTTTTTAAATGAAGAAAGTGAAATCACAAGTGAAAAAAATGCATGCTTGTTACAAGTGTAATTATAAAGTATAAGTTATCAAAACTTACTCATGGAACAAGAAAAGTAAGTTATGCAAGACTTAGGGTTTGGTATTTACTTCAAGAAATATCCGATTCTAAATTTTCTTCAATTGAAATTAGTCATTGATATAATTATTAGTTCATGTTTTGTGCTTCATAATTATAGTTCAAAAAGAAAATGTTAAGCATCCTTAATTTTTAACATTTTTTTTGTTGTTGTTGTTGAGAACATGATTGTTTTGTTTTTTTATAATTTGGATTTGTTTTTTTTTTATCATTTCATTGTTTTGCCATGAAAATTGGAATACATGTAACATTTTCATGAAGGTGGCAACGAACAGTGCAAAGGGTATGCCCGCAAGCAGCAAGATTCTAAGGTGTAAAGGAATGTGCACAGTCTTTTTAGTCCTTCAACGACCAATTTGTCTTTGGGTTTATAAAAAAATAATGAAATAAAAATCAAGTTGTTATAGACAATGTTGTCGATGCACATTGTGGGAGGGAAGATCATTAGTACCATGTTGGTGCTAACAAATGAAATAAAACTTACCTTGCATGTTCTCACAAAGGAGTTGAAGAACACAATGATCACTCTACATGAGAGGTAAACACCCTTATGAGCAAAAGTGATGTTAAATGGCTATACAATACTATTGCTAACATAAGCTCCTTGAGTGTAATGTATTAAAATTTCAACCTATGCATGTGTCCATGGTTTCTTAACATCTTAAATTTTTTGATATTCTAGATTATATTAAATCATTTAAAGGAAATCATGTAAAACATACAAGATTTTTTCATTTATAAATTTTTATTCAAGGCCCGACTATGTGTCAAGGTCTCTTTATTCGATAATTAAAAAAAAATGTTTGTCCTTCATGATCTTGCTACTGAAGATTCACATTATTAAGAAATAAGAAATAAAAAACTAAACCAAGATCTCCTTTTCGTTCTTTTTTTGAAAAAATGCATTCATGAAAGTAAAATAAATTACATATTTATTTGGAAAATAGTTCATTTAAAAGATGAACTAGTTTGGAAGTTTTTGTGTGGGTCTCGGGAGTTGACTATTGCTTCCTTGAGCTTGTTGTTTAAGAATATTATGGAGGAATTGGAATGTGGATGAGTTGGAATAGATTTTTTTTAACAATATTGGCATTCTAGAATATATTCCAAATTATTTGATTACGTTGGTCATCTTCTCGGGGCGATCACACCCCCTTACGGTTTCATAACCACGTGCAATAAAACTTTGCTACCCTATATTATATGCCATAGATAATTTTTTAAATTATGATATTTTTCCTACACATACATAGCCATTGATAATATCTTTTGTATATATTTTTTGAAATTTTTAGTTATCTTCGTTTTTGTAGTGATTTTTTAAATTCAATTCTGCATCATTCTAGTCAGAAACAACATGTTTTAGAGAAAAAACAAATCATCAAATTTGGTTATGATTTTTTTGCTATGTAATAGATATCGTGTACATCTACTCATGGAAAAAAATTGATAAACTTTGACTCATTTTGGTCATGTTTTATGTAAAAAGTAGATTGTTTTAATCGCACGTGGTGTTTAGCTTGACAATGGAGTTCACCCCCCGGGGTCAAATTGCATGTTTATGATTGTTATGGAGGGTATCATAAATATTATGTACAATCATTATTCAGGATATTGGGAAGGATTTTTGATTTTGAAGCTACATAGCAACTTCACTTTGAATGACATCAACAAAGTGGAGTTGGAGAATGCAAAGATCGAGAGAGCTTTTCTCTATCACATGAATGTGTGTAAAGTGTGTATCAATAGATGAGATAAGATGAATGAACATCCAAGTGTGATTTTGCCAAGTCCATTGTTCCAAATGTGCAAAATTGGTCATTCTACCCTGATTTGGTCATTCATGTCATGTTTTTAAGGTTGGCACGCACCAATTGAACTCGGTTTAGAAAATAATGATTAACCAAGAGTTTACAAATCATGGACATTTGCAATATTTTCTTTGATGTGTCACTTGAGGTTTAGATTTCATAATGTCGTACCACTTGTGTATGAGGATCAAGTGTGTGAGACTATATGCAACTCATATGTGTGACATTGTTGTGCATTGAAAGCAAGAAGATGTTGAGCCCTCCACATGTGGTGGTGGCTGTGGCATTAGCATCCAATCTCCACCAATGCACATGCGACAACATCTTACAAGATGGAACATTTGCAATTGCCAACATGTTTGTTCAACATTCAATGCAGTCCATGTACATGCTTGTGCAAAAGCAGTGGTGCAAGTGTTGGACTTGGGACGGCATTGAGGTGGAGTCCATAGGTGTCCAAGGCACATAGAGTGTGCAATAAGTTTGGAATAGTGGATCCACTTGTGAGTGCAAGGTATTTTTAGGGGGTGTTTCTTTTCTTATGAGATAATTATTGGGATTGTTCAATTTAATTTATAAAATTTGGATATTTATATTGAGTTAAATTCACTTAATTATAAATATGATTTTATATCAAAAATTGTGTATAAATTTGTCAATTCAATATCTGCCAAACTTAGCAAAAGCCAACAAATGTTGTAGCCCACCAAATACCACTAGAGAATTACAAACATTGAAAAAAAAACAAGCCCATAAGAGCTATGAATACTTGACACAAAAAAAACTATCTACAACAAAACAAAGAAGTTGACAAGGGTTATTAAAACATGACAAGAAACAATATGTACAATCAAACACACAAGCATGCCACCAACCTCATGCACATAGTTTGAAGTGTTATCAAGGAGACACAAAGTTTCATGCTAACAATTAACCCAGATCTCACATCTCTACCTAAATAACATGGACACAATCCCTCCACTCAAACCCATGTATCCAAGAAACAACAACAAAGTGGCAACAATGCTTGACTTGTCTATACCCTCAACAACTCAACATGCAAGAAAGAGGAGAATTCCACGTGCAACCTTAAGTCCCAACCCAAGACATGCCCGTACCCAACAATTCCCTTGAGGGCATCACCTAATACCTCCATACCAATGTTACAACACATATCGCATTTTATCCTATGGCATGATCCTAAACACTTTGTATAATCTTCCACTACAATTTTTCCAATATTTTTGTACTACTCTTCATTATCTAACACCCTTACCCTTCTTCTTTTTTAAATGAATAATCGCTACATGTTTTATGTAGGGGTTCCTTATAACCATTGGTCTTTATAAGTATTTGATTTAAAATTTGTTGAATGAAGTAAACCCTCTCTTTGATCTCATGTAGTTTACAAGATTTACACTTAGTGCACCCCCAAAGCCAAGGCATACTTGCACGAACCGTAGCTACTCTCGACATTCCAATGGCAGTGATGACACGGTTCCCATGTATACCCTAGCGAGGGAAATAAGGAAATACGAAGTTGACTTAGTCTTTTAAATGAAATATTTAGATACAAACATCAACTTCTGAATGGAGCGAGCATGAATAGAAAGCAAGTCTGAGATGACTCTAAACTACCGTGTGATAATGGAGAGGTACTCATTTCTGAATGGAGTGGTTGACGGTTCGATTCCTACTATGAAATCTTCTTCTCTACTTGATGGGAAAAAAAAAAAAAAAACCTAGCTGGGTAGGTAGGAAGCCAAGAGCCCACCCACCACAACGTAAGCAATAAACTCCACCTTGCACCAAGAAGATTCTTGAGCATAGTAGGGCCAACAGGCTCAAATTCACGACAGATTGCATGACATTGGATATTTATTTATTTATTTATGAATAGAAAGATTTGGGGTGGCTCATGGAACCTATGTAAACACTATGTAAAATTTCTTAATGTAATAAAAACATATTTATTCCAACACAATAACTTCTATATGAACAAAATTGTGGGGTTTCTTCATAGAAATCATATAGGAATATAATAGAAATATGCATGTTGCTATAACAAACATTAACTTTCGAGCATTTTCACACAAATTCTTGTCATTTCCAACAAACACAATTTCTCATCAACAAAGTGTGTTCTCAAATTTATCACTGGACTCTTATTCTAGACCTCAAGAATGTGTCTCCATCTTCTTCTTGTACATACTCAAATTTTCATGCCATTTCTATCCTTAAATGCAATTAGGTGCAGACCTATGTTCGGGGGAAACCGATGGCTAGTTCATTATCAGCTGATGGATTTCCCCTCATGGCCGGTCCAAAATTCCAACCATCGGATGGCAATCCGACTGTAATTTCAATCCTCCGGCAATTAGCTGATGGACCAGAAAATGTCCCGGAAATGTAGCCGATTCTTCTTGTGAGTTACTGGATTTCAGCCGGAAGCATCCAGAGCGCTATTTGTCTGGGGCATCTGATGATGCACTTGAGGAAGTACCCTAAACCTTAGACTTTTTGAATTATGCAACCTTTCAATGACCAAATCCAATTGCTTCTATGAAGAATTGGGGGACCCTTGGCCTTCAAGCGGTGAAGGCATTGCTAGGTTCAATTCCTGCCAAGGATATTAACTCTTGGATATTAACTCTTCAAATTGAAAGTTTTGAACATGCCTTTCTTTTCACTTATTCAAGATTTTGTACTAAGCAATGATTTCTAATAACTTTTCATACATTTTTTAAACAATTAGTGCCGATATGAATTCCATTTAATCGGATATTGGCCAATGAAAATATGAAAATATTTGGCCGATTGATTTTACAAAAGACCGGCTGTTACCGATGTAAATTGGAAAAAATCCGACCCTTCGTAGCAACTACCGGCAATTAGCCACTAAGGCTTCAAAAACGTCCCAAACTCTGGTGCAGACATCCTGAATGTATTCATATATATATATAGATGGCAGTGCATAGCCATTCATAGACCTAGTTCGTGTACACTGACATGTGTAAATAGGTTGACTATTAACCCATACAAATGACCTTGGGTCAAAAATTAGATCACAAAAACTTATATTTTGTTTTATTTCTCCACATAGCTACCACATTAACACAAAAATCTTGTACCTTTTTTATTATGATAATAAATGTTCAAAATAGTGTGGAGTGTCGATGAATTAGCGTGGTCCAACCTGATTGCACATATTAATTTAGTTGAAGAATGTGTTCTACTTATATTTGACACTTGATAACCTTCAATCAAAGACTTTCAATGATGATGTTGGATGAATGTAGCAAATGAATGGCCCCATGACGGTACGTGGCCAATAGCCAAAATCGTTACATTAAATATTGTATTCAGTGTCACTTACTATTTGGAATTACGCAATGCTATCTATATGTTACATATGTCACATGTTACCAACAAATGTCAAATTGGTTGTTTGGACATTATAGAACTATAACAAATTTACTTGGTAAAAATTTAAATCAATAGTAAAAATATATATAGCATTGTGTAATTCCAAATAGTAAGTCACACTAAATAACATATTTAGTGTGGTGTTTCAAATAGTGGTTTGCATGAAGTTCGGTGAATGTGGCGCATGAGTAATAAATTGTTGAAGTAATGAATTCAATCTAGAAACATGAGGAAATAAGCCTAGCCTTTTTTCATATTACATTCTAACCTCCCTAATATCACGCATGTGGCCACCAAAATACATGTGATTTTAAGGAGGTTTGTAATGTTAAAATGGATGTGCGATAATAAAGAATTGGTGTAGTGTGTGTGACAGTATGAAATAATACAAAGTCGACACTGTGATGTGTGCAAGCGTGTTGTTTGAATACGTTGGTAGATTATTTTAATGTTAAAACTTGTGATATAGTGGAGGGAAATGTGACAACAAGGAAGGTGACATTAGGGAGGTTTAGGGTGTACTTAGCTATGGGGTCCAAACTTGTAAGTTGTGCATGAGGTTTCTTATCTTATGTGTCATAAGTTATTGGCACCCATGCTCAAGCATGAGAGCATGGCAACTTATTCTAACTTAAAGCAAGCCAATTAACATAATATGCTCCTCAAAAGCTAGACTAGGTAGTTAACCAACTTAGTAGCGGTTGCCAAGGAGAGCATGTCATGTGATGTAATGGCTTTCCAAAGTACACATATTTTAATACGCTTTTTGCTCATAATATTCGTTAGGAGGGTAGTTACCAAGTAATCCTAATATTATACTACTAAGACCCAATCCGATCACTCTAAAGATTATCCACATCGTGTAATTGATCCACGTTGGATTCTCCATAGTTCAAGGAGATTGTTCCATTGTTAAACTAAGGTAGACAACCCCATTTCCGATAACTTAAGCAATTTTGCATAAGTGTGGTACATGTGTGATAATGGAATGATTTTTTAAAGGCTTGGAAATTGATATCACGATATGTAACAAAAAGAATCACGATGTAATTTAAAGAAATGAAATTACAATTTCAAAGGCAAAATTCTCTCCCAATCCACATCCACAACAAGGTCTGTTTGATTATGGTAACCGGTAGAGGAAAACTTGAGTATAGTGCCAGTATAGTGAATGCCATTTTCCAAGGAACCCAACTTTGTGCCCTTTCAAATTATCTTTTCCATCACGTTGAACTCCTCAATAACTATAGATCCTCTCTTACTTGGTCACTGCTATTTCTAACATTCCAAATTAGAGAATGATGGCTACATATGTGAAACATCATGGCTGTAGGGGACAATATGTATCAACATTGGGACAATTATCGGAAATGGGTATGTCTACCATAGCAGGGATCAAGAGATTAGGACCTGCTTTTTTTGGTAGGAGTAAATTCAAAAATCTTAAAGTTTAAAATCTATCAATGCAAAACTTTGAATAAGCCACCTTTGATTCCATTGTCGATGGAAGAAAGTAAAATTCAGCTCTAAAAGTTGAAATTTCAGTACAAGAATGAGTTCAATTCCAAAACGTAAATTATGGACTGGCTTGAAAATCATCAATGTCAATTGGAGAAGTCCTTTTCGATCCAATGGTATGAGTGATACACCAAAAGTGGTACTTTTTAGTATAAAGAAAACATTCAGTTCCAAAACGTAAATTATGGAGTGCCTTATAAATTGTCAACTTCCATTGGAGGAATTGTTTTTGATACCAATGGTACAAGTAATATATCAAAAGTGGTATTTCAAGAGTTACAACAGAAGAGTTCAATAATTCTTGGTGGATGACAGTTTGTGAGATCCAACTTGCGTGATTGAACGTGACAATACCTTTGAATGAATCAATTATGAAAGAGTTGGAGGATTCATCTCAGTTCGAAGAAGACACCAATATTCAAGAATTAATATATCAGTTGATGAGGATTGACATTCCAAGATATTGCCAACCAAAATATTAACACGAGACTAGCATGTGGTACAAATTTAATGAGCTCATGTTGAACTGTAACAGACTTTTGGATACTGTTCAGAGTAACATACGAGCATGTTCAACTTTGCATTTAACATGTATTGTGCCAGGTTTTGAGAGTTCGAAAACATCGAATGATTATGCACATGTGGTGAGACAGATTGGGAAGGACATAGACCTTACATTGGTAGACTTATAAGTATTCTATGAGCTGCTGCAATAATGATGGTAGTCACCACTGCTTCCACATCACATGAGAAACTTCCTTCAGAAGAAGGTTTGGTTAAGAGTTATGGAGGCTTCCAAATGTACTCTTGCATGTGAAGACACAAAGTTCTAAAAACTAGGCAAAGCAGAATGACCATCATTGCAGCCAATTTGACAACAATAGTTGGAAGGCATCTTACTACAAAGCTGATTGAATTTGGTGGGAGGCATTTCTATACTTGCTATGATGCCAACTTGCAATCGCCAACTTGTAGATGCAAAAATGGCTACATTTATAGAGGGTTTTTCGATTGCAATTACCACTCGTCACTTTTGGTGACACATGAGACTCCCATGTCATACAAAATGTCCTCCCATCACTTCATGACAAAGCAATAGAGATCATTTTTTGATGTCATAGAACTGAAAACCAACTCCTTTCTTTACACTTGGCTTTAGCAGATTGCTTTCATGTCGTCTCTGCCTCCCTACTCAACTGTAAGCACCCCAGTAATCAAGCTACCTTGTGTTGACAGGTTACACATGAGGCTTCATGAGCAGAGCTAAGATTGAATCTCTTGATGTCATTTGTAGTGGCAAATGCATGGTTGAGGATGTTGACAGACAAATTATCATGTGGTAAGACATTGACACGCCTAACATTTCACAGAATAAGTCATTACCAGTGCTTCAGACTCTGGAGTTTTCAGCAGATTCCAGGTCATGAGACAAATTTGAATAGAGAACAAACTTAAGGTGACATCATACATATATTTCATTGTCATGGTACACAGCACGGATTGGTATTTCATATGCTATTGTGTTCCACCAGCATTGCAGATGACCCTGGAAACCAAATTGCCAGAATTTCCTGTTAATACCCTGATACTGTCCACAAACAGCCAATTGTGCTGCACAGTTCTGTCAATGTAAGCTTTAAGCTCTCAGGATGAAAATTTACAAATATGAGGGCTGTGCATCTACTACTTAGAAGCTAGAGATGGATCTCTCCCCAGACAATAGCAAGATCCCTGCCAGTCCTGATAAAATACATAAATTGCTTAAGCTACTTGCTCTAAAGTGAACTACAAGGACGCACACACAAGAATTTTCAGTAGAATTGGGATCGACAGAACAAGTCTCATTATAGCGCTCCTCTCTGCCTGAGAGCTGACTGCAGTGCAACAAGGTCACCAGTATCAGAATATTGATTTCCAGGCAGTCCTATGCCAGTGTTAAGTGAATAGTCATATAGGCTCAAGAAATTCAAGCTTCACAATCTTGGGGTTTGAGTTCCTTTAGTCGCCAGGGAAACCTCCACCGTGTGAAGGGAGGTATAAAGGGAGGTGCCATGTTCTCGGTCATTTTTGCAACACACTTCTCAGGAAAGCTTCAGGAATGGACTCTCAACCGTGTGATATCACTTGCATTACTTTAATCCAGCTGCACCTTCTACAATCATCACTTGTAATCCTTAAGTGATTTTATAAGCTTCATAATCTCCAAGGGTTACTAAACCTAAAAGTGGAAGTGAATGCATCACAAGTTGCAAAGCAGTGGTGTTTCGCAGCTGGATAAGACTTAGTGAACATAATGTGTCCTCCCAGAAAAAGGACAAGAACGAGGTTAGCCTTCACGTACCCTTAATACAAGTTGCACCCTCGCAATCTTTCCAGTGTCATGCAGAAGGGATGGATTAATATTTCCGCTTATTTCCGTTACGTAAAGCATTTGTTGCGAGTTGTATCTTTGTTGAAACCCGATAAATCGCTGAAACAGGTGTCTTTGACAACAAAATATACCCTGCTGCTGCAATAAAAAGCGAAAGAACCTGAGAACCTACACGCCTCGTCGTTTAACACTCTAGGCCATTGCAGCAAAATTTGGTAACCACATTTTATCTCATTTTGTGATGATAACGGTCAATTTAAAACACGGCAGCATTCAATGCTTGTCAGTCTTCTCTAAATTCAGGTTGTAAATGTGTGCAGCAACTCAACAACACATTTCCAACCTGATGTCCAAGCAGAGATCGACGTGTAATGTAGTACTTTATCACCGATCCATTCAAGAGCGTGAAAGTTAAAATACATTCAGTGGACCTTCATTCCAGCCAGATTAAGAATTGCCTGGCAACTCAATTGACTTATCACACTCCGGTGCCACTGGTAGTAATGCAATAGGTTTGGATAAGGCTTCCCGCATGACAGATTCCCACATGAATTGCCCAGAAGTATTACATATTTGTCATAATTGGTTTTAAAGTACTTAGATCTTACTTCATTACTTAGCCCTGCATAAGGAGTCCTCTCGACAGGTGATTTGATCACATGCTAAAACTCAAATCAAGTACTTCAGCCAGCCAACACTCGAATCAAGAGTTCCTTGCTTGTTGCCCAAGTATGCATATCAGTAAGTACGAAATAGATCAAACTCTCCTGAGAGAACTTTAGTACCGGTCATCTGACTACACACTATGAGAACTAAACTTTACATGTATCAATGAATCGTGAGAACGGAAGAAGACATCACGGTTCGATACGTCTTACCAATGGATATCTCCTCGAAAGTAGAGGTCCGCCTTCGCCAATAGTGCAAGATTAAATTCATTCCAAATAGGGATGATCAATAAATTCTCACCCTACTGCTACCTGAATCTGATTGAGCTCCACTTGCCGACTTTTAAAGCTGTCTAAAGATGGCACAACTCTCGAAAGTTGTCTTTAAAGCCTCCCCTTTGATATGGAATTGGAACGGAACCCAAATCCCAACGCCAGTACTGATCTACCACACTCTCCAACACCATCCGCGTTGAAGAAAGGACAAGAAATAATTCTAAGGTGGCCCTTGAAAAAGTAGGCCCCCATCTCACTCTTAATTAGGGGATTCCAATTCATCAAATGATTCGAACCCGAATTGATCTGCAAATGCTTGAATGAGCTCCTCAGTGACCATATCCATATCTGGAACGGCTGGAACCACCTCTCTACTCAGAGACGTCACCTCCTTGTCTGCAATCCCGCATGGCACAATGTGGTTATAAAACCCTAGGTCAGGGTCCACATTGAATGCTAACCCATGCGAGGTGACGCTCCCGGACGACACCTTCACCCCGATAGCCCCAATTTTACGATCCTGAACCCATACACCGGTCTCCTTCACCATCCTGCCTCGGGCCTGAACCCCGTGAAGTGCACAAACCTTGACCATGACGTCCTCCAAACCCTCGACATAGCGACGCACCCCCAGACGCAGCTGGCGCAGCGACAGAATGGGGTACAGAACGGCCTGCCTGGGGCCGTGGAAGGTGATGTCCCCCCCTCGCTCCGTTTCGTGCACTTGGGCTCCGAGAGAGGCGAGCACGGCGGGCGATGACAGAAGATTGTGCAGTGTGCGTCGCTTGCCTACCGTGAAGGTGGGCGGGTGTTGGAGAGAGATCAATGTGTCGCCGATGTCGTCGCTCCGTCGGCGCTCCACGAGCGACGATTGCAATGCCAGAGCTTCCGAGTACTGGACGAGACCCAACCTTCGCACCACCAGCGCCCTCCCCCCCGCCATCACTCTACCGCCATCACTACCGCTGCTTCTCCTCCTCCTTCGTCGCCAATCGTTCAATTTTCTTCATCGCGAGATGGCAGCTCACTGGGATGGGGTGAACTCTTACGGGACACTTTACAGTAGAGCCTGAGGGCCCGTGACCATGAACACTAAATCCTCTTATTGCCGAGTCCCACCCACGTCACTTTTACAATGGAGCTTGAGGGCCTACGAGACCAAGGAAGTTTGAAGGGATGAACAAACCTATGTGGGAGTCCTACATGACACGAAATGGATAATGTTTCATGCTCAACCAACCTCGTCGAGAAGAAGTCTATGGGCGATGAAAGCAGCTTCTGGCTCTCACCACGTTGCCTGTGCTTTCTCGACCGTCGGATCTGCCCTCCTCCCTTGATCTCCTCCGTCCACTGCGTGTGCAGACAAGAAAATCTACACACATTACCTTCAATTCATTACAATAGACGTCTCTGCTTTGCCGGGAACATGTCATTCCACTCACCTAAGGGTTTTCATGTGCAGCAAAAGTGGTATACATCATCACAGGCTTCCAGGAATGTGGAGAGGAAAAGAAAAGATAAAACTACAGAACCGATTGTCCAAAGCTACATGTACTTAAGTATATCTCAAAAATTATGCACAACCCAACACGCAAGAAGAGAAAAGCTTAGGTTACCCATCGAGTCGGATGGTTGGCAGGAATTGCAGCAACTCAAGATGATAACGAACTCATTGAGACATACGAGTGGCCATACTAGGCGTAAGAAATTCATCAACTTGAACTTCAGCTGCTGTGTATACTTTAGCCTTCCGAAAAAGAGATGAATGTGGCTCTTCATGCAATACTACTTCTCGTTAGCTTCTCCTCATGATACAGGGCTAGTAGGTCAGATGAAATTGTGAAAGACAGGTTGAGTGTCACGGGTCGAGTCATGGCGCACTTTTAGTTCATGTTGTTAGTGATTTGGAAGCAATTATGCTTCCAGAAATGAAAAAAAATTATACTCCATTGCATGTGTATGTATTTATGGTCTTGAATCACGGACTAGAAAAGATTGCGAAGAACTAGACCTCTTTTAGTTTGTTCTTAGTTTGTTTCTTTCACCTCTTCATTCTACAAAGACTCTAAACTGTTTGTGTTTGTATGGTATGATTCTGCATACTATGTTTCGTAAAATAGGAACCATAACAACAATACGACATGGATATTGTTATACTCTGGTTACAACCGAACCGACAAGGGCTCCACATCAACAAAAGCTAGGTGTTCATTCAAAAAAGAAAAGGGTGCTAAACAAAAAGGGCGCTAAAGAGAAGCCGTTGTTATTAACCCTAGGCTTAACCCTAGGCTTGTTGTTATTCGGAATTGCAGGAACCAACAAGATGCACCAGATAAGAACTTGGGACAGAAACGGAAGTCGAGTGGTGCGAAGCACATTGAAAAACTCGAGAAAGGTGGACATCTTTATAAAAGCAAAGAATCTAAACCTGCCAAGAAGCGCAGCCTCCCCCCGAAATCGAAGGAGCAGGAGGATTTTGAGCTCCTTAACAAGCTCTCACTGGTCAGAGATTGTTTTGTTATCCTATTAAAACTCTTAACTTGACATCAACACATTCAAAGGATGTGACCTTTTCTAGCCGTCTCGTAACGAGCTACGAGATTATTTTTCACAGAACATCAGCAATTTGCAGGATAAAAAGAAGAATGATGACGTACTTGCTGGATGTGGGAGTGAAGGTTTGTAACGGATGTACTCCCTCAGATCCGGGTGACGAGCCCACTGCACCGGAACACTGCCGTCGCATTTCGAAAGTTTCTACGGGAAGCGGTTACGGAAGCTTCGAGTAAGTGAAATTGAGGACATCCACAAATTACAGCAGATGTCACGGTAACGGAGAATAAGATAGAGAAGACATACAGACACTCACTCGCTCTTTGCCGATTCTCTTCGCCAGAGGTCATCCAATTACGCATTCTCTGTTCGGATTGGATCGGTGTCAGTAGGGTTTCAAAGTTGGGGTCTAGATTTGTGTGGCATAGAAAGATTGTGTTGTGAAGATTGGGAGCCATTGGCTACTGGAGTGTGTAAATTTTAGAGTTCTCTTCTTCGGAATCGCATTTCCATGCGAGCAGCAACAGGTGAGCGACATGCAGGGTAGATGAATTACGTCGTAGTAGTTCCTTCTTAATTCACCAAGAAGTGAGGCAGTCGGAGATGGAATTGCCTGTTTGAGAAGGAATTGTCTACATATTTGCAGTTCCTTGTGCAAGGGAAACAGTGTCCTGGAGGAATTTGCTTCCGTGCGGAAAGACCACAACCGCACATATTTGCAGTGAGATTTTTTTTGTAGGTTCTCCTCTTCTCTTCCAGTAGAGAAGGAGATTAAGAAGATTGCTTTGTGGGAGTGAGGAGTGCTTGGGAATAAAAATACCTTGGATTTGACGGCCACCGTATAAGTAAACCCAAATCTGACACTGTCTCTGTCACCTTCGGGTTTAATCTCACCGTTCTTCCCTCTGTCGGAGTCCTTTCCAGGAGCAAAGAGTAGAGTCACCTGGCTCTCATCAGTGGCATAATTCGTAGCCAGGATCACAGCAGCACTAAATTCCATTTTGGGATCCCACAATCTAATAAAGCAACCCTCAAAGGATGGATATGGCCGAAGAGCCTCAGGCAGAAGCTCACTGAAATTAGGTTTGTGGGGGTCCAATGGATGTCTTTGAGCAATCTCAGTTTCGTCAGGCAATGTAGGCACATTCTCCCAATCAAACTCTTGCTCCTTTGATTTCGTGTTTTTCCCATCCGTGGAGCTTTTTCCGTTGGTGGATATTTTCTCCTTTGAATCACTTGAGATTTCTTCCTCCTACTGCTTCGACTCATACTCTTCTAATATGTTGTTGGCCGCAGCTTCGAAAACCTCTTTCCTCGAGTTGTCTGGGTCTAATTTGTCCGTGATGCCTGTGGTAGTGGAGGTAGAGTCTTGGGATTGAGCTCGAGGCACCATCTGCATAACGACAGTGCTGGCATGAATAGATTATTTGAGTGCAAAAATTTCTTAATCCTGAATTCTGAGCCTTTAAATGCGGTACCGCATATGTAATGATTCTCTATGTTACAGTAGTTTCAGCAATTAGAGGTTTGATGATGTAATTGAATGATGTTATACGTCATATAGTGTCTCAGCATCTGCACAATGAGAAAGTTGGCATAAGTACATTCAAGAGGCCAGAAATTTCTAAATTCTGAATTCTGAGCCTTTCGATGACCGCATTTGTAATGCTTCTCTACGTGACCGCAGTTTCAGCAATTACAAGAGGTTTGATGTAATCGTAATAAGATGCTATTATGCCAGATACTCTCAGCATCAATGAGAACTTGACACAGCAAGGTATCTGAAGGTAGTCAGCATAACCCATCATAGGTTCGTGGTATTCTAGTGGCATCCATAAGCATGTCACTTGCAAGAATCTTATAAACTTACAGAATTTTTTGAGTGAGCAATTCACAAGTCTCTGCATGAGAACAACAGAGAAGAGAAAGGGGTTTTGATGTAAATGTTATTTTGCCAATATTATTCACATCAATGAGGACTTCAAACAGAAAGGTACGTGAATGTAAATCAACATCGTCACTTCGTGATGTTCTCGTGGCATTCATAAGAACATCACACGCAAGAATCCTCTAAACTTGAAATAAGTTTTTTTGGGTGAAGGTGATGACTAACTCGCAGATTTGTATGAAGCCTCAGAAGGGTGGCTGGAGAGTGAGCCTTAAGTGCCCGACTTCCAGGTGCAGCTTGCGACACTTGTTTGATGGAATTTTTGAAGCTATGGCTAATGGATTACCTTATTGTGAAGTGAACCATATCCTCCTTCTGAATCTAAGATGTTGATCAAACCTTCCAAGCCTCCCATGACAGAATCAAGCAGTTGCTCTCCATACGAAACAGCATCTCGAGCGAATTTCAGCAGCTGTTACACAATGAACATAGCAGTATAACATTAACCACAATGCCTAGTAGTTCTGGTCATTCATATAGCATATTCTTCCAAGGACTATTGAAATTCACGTTCTGTCTCTACCTATTCACTAGATAACTATCTGCATCATATAGTACAGCCTTTCCAAGTAACATGAGTGCCAGAATTGAAACAAAAGAAACTAGAATCTGATTTGCCACTTAAAGAAACATCACAAGCAAGATCTTCATACCTTGGTTATAGTAGAAGAATTTTTCCGTGAAGGATGCACTGCAGCTGCATTTAAAACCTCCCGAGTTTCTAGTACCGCGGTGACCTGCACAAGATTTACAGGAAAAGTAAGTCGAAGGAGCACAAGCATCCCTCAAGCCATGAAGCTAAATTTAGACAACCACAGACAACCACAGACTAAACACTGTATTCTTGCTGACGGCCATGTTGATCAAAAGTTCTTGTCACGTCATCACACAGTTGCCCAAAGCTCACAGCAAATACTTTTGTCAGCCATTACAACAATTACATCAGGAACCTTGGGAGCATGAATTTTTACAGCATAGTAGTAATCCATCACTGCTTCGTGCAGTTCTCTATGCTTATGGATGCGATTACTTCCGCATCGGTTTACTCAAGGTGCATGCGTCCAATTTGTTGGATAATAGAAGTGTGATCAGAAGGCCACAGTATAATTTAAGTACGTGCATGCATATTGAGTTTCGCAGATTAGAGTTATCCTTAAATTTAATAGGACTTTTTTTGGGAGTTGGTCTCCCATGATTTTCCATTCGGTACGAAGGTTGAGATTCGTCAACTTCCTGCTTTGCCAACTTCCTTGCGGACTTCTTCTCCCACCAGCGGTGGACCTTTGCCCCTAGCAGTTCGTTAAGTCCACCTCGACTATCACTTCTTTTCTAACTCTTCTACCCTTCCATCTCCCGGGAGTTCACTAGGTGGGGATTAGCAAATGGCATGATTTGTAATTTAGTTTGCAGTTCATTCTTTCAAGATGATTATTATATTGGAGTAGGAGTAACATAGTGTCCATTCAAACCCCATATTATAGTTGTATGTAATATAGCATTCTACAATTGCCACAATATTAATTTACATTGTTTTTAATGTAGTGTGTACTTTTGTGTAGCATGTGTAACATATCTCAATTTTTTCCTACATTAGGTTTACTGGAAATATGCTACACTTTATGTGGAAATATGGATGTACCCTTGATGACAAGGTTCTTCCAGCCTCTTTGTATGGAGATTCTCTAGCATGAGGGCTCTCTTGTTGGACATAGGGTTGTTTTTGTTGAGTCGGGAGGGTTTGCAACTTTTGAGGTTTGGAGTTAGCAACGCTTCTTTACTCAAGTTTCATAATTTTTTGCGTTTGATGCATTTTGAGGTTTTTATAAATAATATATGGTCTTGTAAAAACACACACACACACACACACACACACACACACATATATATATATGGCAAAGCATTAAGAATTACTCGAAAGACCACTTCGTCATAAAATTAGGGTCACTTAATTTCTTAAATTTTCACATACTGTAATGGGCCCTTACAAATACTTAGTTAACACACGTGTATACCACATGAGGTTAAGTAAACTCCCCTGGCTTTCATCAACTGAGATGAACTCTTAAGGGCCCATGACCATTAAAATGTAAAATCTCTTATTGGTGGAATATGCCAAAACTGACCCACTTCACTTCACAATAGAGCTTGAGGGCTTGAGGGGGGACGGGGAGTAGGGCCTAACTTTGGGTTTGCATTAGACAACAACTTCAAAGAAACTATAAAGTTGGGCAATCCTATTGGCCGAGAGCAAATTTTTGGACCCAAGTAGTTTACAATAGGGCTTGCATCTTACATATGAAAAAGATACATTGGTGCCAATGTGACACCACTTTCTTGCCAAATCTTGGTAGTACCAACTCAAGATAATAAGTCCACCCGAGTTGAGAAATCAAACTACAAGCTTGGGTCCAATCTTGAGTCAAAAAGTAATGTCCATGCAAATGTTTTGGACTTGGACCCTAATGTTAACCCACCCTAAGGGACCAAGGAATACTAAATGGATGAAAACCCTATGTGATTTTCTGTGAAGCTCACCTCGACTAGATGTGGTATCCAAATCTATGGTGTTGCATGCTATCATGCCTTCAAGTTTTTTAATGTATACATTTAAAGCAATGAAATAATTAAGTGTGAGATAATGGTCAACATGGTCGGTTTCATTGAGAGTAGTGAGATGCGAATTTACAAGCAATTGTTGCAAAGATAACAATTGACAAGTTGGCTAGTCATGATGCATTCTCCACTACATTCTTTATGGTAAATATTGTGGGCATAATTATAGTGTGACTTACCCTTTGATACACTATATTGTGGACCATGATCTACATCATTATGCATTGAAATAGTGTGGAACCTTATATTGGCATGAGTTGTTTTTGCATCGAGCCCTCCACATAACCAAAATTCATCAAGAAATTTTTTTAATGAAAATCCTACTTCAAATGTTTCTTGTGAAAAAATGAACATTTTGATTTGGCTGACATATGTTTTGGGAAATGTATTAAATATTATAATTTTAGATTCAAAACCATTTGTGTAAGACAAGTGTGGATTGGATTTCAATTTGTTAGAAGTCTCTCAAATGCATGATATTTTCCATTTAATCATAATATTGTGACCTACAATACCTTCAATGTTATGTAATGTTAGGTTGGGAATATATTGTGCACCCACATTTATCCCCAATGTGTTTAGTGTTAGTTTCCTTGAATATACCATGAATAATGGAGTGGATTGAATCTCAAATGGGGTCATTATCCCAAGTACTTTTATTCTTGGGCTTCTATCTCTTTCATAGAGAGAGGAGGCTTTGAAACCCATTGCACAAAATGGAGTCTCAATTATTTGTAAATCCTATGAAGTTTCTACTTCACATACCAACACAGTTGGAGAGTTCTAAAGAAATTGCATCCCAAAATGTTTCTTCTCTAATCATTGTGGGCAAAACCTCATGCATACTTCATGATGGCACTACAACCCTGTGTCGTTACAAACTTTGAAATCCTCGATCAAAGAAGTAGTTAATTTCTCAACGCATCATCAACACTTGATTAAGAAGTGTTGAAAGTGGGATTAGAGATGTCATAAGTGGGGATTAGTCTGAATGTGGGGAATATTGATGTGGAATATTATCAGTCCCACATAACAAGCGTGTGTATTTGAATAATATTACAACAACAACTTTATAAACATGTAGTGTAATACATTCTCATCACATTATATGACACCTTTTACATTCAAAAATGCAAACTAATGTTTCAGGATACATTCGCTACTAAGTATCACATTTATCATTTGCTACCCACTAAACATAATGTTGTTGCTCATTTGAAGGTTGTTGAGATATGATACTATTGACTTCTCAATGCCACACTTGGTTTACGGGGGGACAAACAAAAAGAGCAATGTTAGGTCCAAAAAAAATGTAGAGCATGATTGATGTTCTAGAGTCTTGCAAAGCAACTTTGCAAAGTCAAGTATATGAGTGAACAAGCCACATCCCATGACAAATAAGTAGACAAACATTACTTATTTGTTTTCAGTACCTCTTATATCATTAAATAGTGTGTGTTTGTTCATGTGGGTCCGAGAATATAATCATGGGATGCCACAACTAATACAATTTTGATCTGATTATTGCACACTGCTTAATAATGTTATACTATCAATGAGCAGAATCTTCATAAACAATCTTGGAGTTCACGATCAATGATACTAGCATGTCAAAGTTGTTTTTTGCACAAAGGCTTGGATGATTAATAATTAAATGTAAAAAAAACAATTAATAAAAAAATTGTGGGAAGGAACTATGGCTTCAAATTGCAAAGCTAGGGCATACAAGATTTCCAGCAATTCAAAGTTTTCATCAATTTGAGTCGCAGAGAAACTTAAGTGGGAGACCTAGTTGTAGGAGATCATAAGCCCACGCGCGGGGGACTCTGCAATGGAAACCTAAATGACATGTATGGGTCACTATGAAATTAAACTCCCTATAAATGAGAAGTTTATAGAGGGGAAAAAAATGTATATGTACTAATGGCTCACTAAAAATTTGACTCATTAATTTATATTATTATTTTCAATTCAATGCGATAAATGCCTCCACTACATATACATAAAATTAATGATGTTATGAGTAACCATAGCATGTTACTCAACAATTGCATCAAACAAACAAAGACAAGAGCATACTGATTTACCCATAATCCAATGACAAATCTCAACGTAGCCCATGAGTGCTCCAAGAGCCTCAAGTTTGTAAACCTAGCACCCATATGCAAACTCTAACAAGAATGTACAAGGTAGTCATTGAGGACTATCATGATATGACAACAATGGATGAATTGGATGAAACTAATACATATATTGTCAAATTTTCACTAAACCTTAGGGCCCCTTATGTACATTTATCATTACTTCAAAATTCTTAATAGCCTTTCCAAATGTACACACTAGAGAAAAATACTACCTCTTTCTTATGTACATGAACCTTATGGCAGGACACTAGTGTCCCAAATAAATCGGAGCCTCCTTAATGGTTGGTTTTGTGGTCGTAAGTATCCAACTTTGAACATTAGAGTGTGTATAGGACGTACTTGAGATAATGTCAACGCCACTTTCATTGCCTTTAATTGATCATTTTTTATGTCGACACGGGCTTTAGGGTTTAACTGGTGTATTATGGGACACTGGTGTCCCGCCATAAGGTTCATATTTTGTATGTTAATGCCTCAAATAGTACCCCTCCTTACACTCACGTTAGTTCATTGTATGAAATTCCATCCCCGGGTTCATAAGAGATGAAAATCAAACCTTAGGGAACCTGAAGCTACATTCGGGTGGAACAACAATACTTCAAAGCTATGGTAAATTGCTGCAGTAGAGCAACATGTCGGCTATGGCTATGGCGCATTGAACTTGGTTGGAACTAACAAGTAGTTAATAAAAGTGCAATAATATCACTCTAAATACCCACGCTTGCTAAAGCATTGGGAATAAATGTGTGTGACTACGATGGTGCTTGGATGGGTGACATCGTAATTACTTGATTTCTAGTGCACTTTACCGCTATGGTCAACCCAATGACATAATAGCATCTGAATGAACTAGATACATCCTAACCTCCCCCATGTCACTCCTTCTCTTATATCTCAAAGGCCTAGGGAATGAATGTGCTTAATTTAAATCTCCCTCCTTGTTGTCATATTTTCCTCCTCATATATCACATGTTTTGACATTAAAAAAATCCATTGGAGAATTCAAAGCACACACTTGCATGCATCACGTTGTCATTATTGCAGTGTTGACTTTGTGCTATTCCATAAAATCACATACTACACTAAATGTCTATTATTATGCATCCAAGTTAACACTACATACCTCCTTAATATCATGTGCACTTTGGTTGCCACAAGCATGGTATTAGAGAGGTTAGAGTGTATTTCCAACTAAGCATTTGGGAAGTTGGCTTTGCATTAAGGAGATATAGGTGTGGGCATATACATATACATGCATGTTCATGGTGTCCACCTTTGTTACGATACACCGTTCTTTGATCTTCATCTTATTCTCATAAAACCCATATTCGGATGAAATTGAACCTATTAGAAGATAAAGCAAGACCAATTTTCATAGTGTGGGAATTGCACAACAAAATTGTCATCCCTTGAGATATGTGGGCCTTATGTGATCACTCTTATTTATTAGGTAGACACGTGAATTTGAGTGAAGCCGGGCTTGTACTCAACACCAAACACCATAGAAGACAAGTACCATTTTGAGGTTGAATCGTGTGCTCAAAATGTATCAACCTTTTGGTGTCAAAAATGGTACCTAGTGAAGTTGGAAATGCCCACGATACAACCACACACCTTATAATGTTAGTATCTGGAGTCCTTTCAACTGACCTTGTATCCGTGACTACACAAGAATTAGGTCGTTCCCATTAAATTATGAGTGTAACATATTTGGATGGATAAGCACATCCACCGATCTCTGACAGACTGTAACTCATTTATGGGGCCTGGCCATTTAAACTGCAACTGTTGCTAAAGCATGATTGAATGACTATGTAAATGGACACAATTTTGTACTCTTCGAAGTTGGAAAGGCCTGCAATCAATGTCTCCCACTTACGACCTCCAATTATGGCACCGCTTTGAAAGTTAGTCAAGACACGAGCTTCTGTAAAATGTCCGGGGACCGGAGGTTTTTGGGCATAACCAGTCAAAATCCTAGTGCAACTGGTTACATGTTGTCATCTTACGGTTTTTCTTTATTAGTTGGAGGTATATTCTGTAGATACCTCTTAATTGATAGGTTATTTTCCTTAAGTCTTGAACTTCAACCAGTTATTACTTAAACCGCTTTAATTGTAATTAGCTATCGGTTCACAAAAACTAGAAATCCCAGTCTACATGACACCATAAACTCAAATCTGATGACATGTTTGTGAATTGCAATTGTCTCGTCTACACCGGTATCACCTATTACTGTGGTATACCGGTTGGCATTATGCATTGCTACCAAATTTATCAAGAATCTCATATTTTTATAGTGATTATCCCAATTAGTATGTGTTACTATTCGGAGTTACCATTCAATGAGAATGTAATATTTTGCCAAGCAAACTCATTCATGTTCTATAATATCCAAACAACATGTTAAACTTTTGTTAGAAAAAGTTGAACTCCTAAGTAAGATGTTATCACACTGTGTAACTCCAAATAATAACACACACTACTTAAGGTAACCGGTATAGAATTTTGCCAAGTAATCTACAACTCTCAGCATGTCATTATAACAAGTGGGCATGTCAGGCAATGAACCGGGAGAATGAACTGCTAGTTACAGATGAATCAGTGAGTTTGGGAAACATTTGATTGAAGTTCATAACATTTAGGAAAATTACTGATCACTTTAGAAGGATATACCTCAAATTTGTAAAAAAACCCGAAACATCCCAACATGTAATTGGATGGACTTAGGGGATGTTTATACCACGGACCATGAAGTTGTCTGAAGGCCCTGTAAAATCTGTAATTGGTTGTTGAACTCGTCCCAGGACCACTACGGTTTACACCAAGGAAAAAATGTCAAAGTTCATCTCAAAGGGCATACGCCATCTCCGACTTTAGGTTGTCAATGGAGATATACCAACACTCAACATGCACGTATGTGAATGTCAAGTATATTTATGATATTTGTGGAGATTAATCATATGCAACTTGCTTCGAATCGGTGTGTGTTTGTAACGTGCATATGTACTTGGTACTCGGACAGTATCCAGTCCTTGGACAATCTCAGCAATCACATGGCCATCCTGTCTACTCTTTTGACTGGAAGTTCAAATTCCTAAACTTCGATTCTTGTCCAGCTTTCAACCAAAACAAACATCCATGAGCAACCATGTGGACGCGTTAACACAATTGAACAGATTGCGAAACAGAAACATTGGTGACGACTTGGAGGTTTTCATAGTGCTGCTCCTGATTGTGTGTTGCTCATTTCAGTTTACAGAAATCCACCTGATATGAGCAGGAAATCGTCATGTGTGCTGAAGACAACCATACATGTTCCAAGCGCACATACTAACACACACACACACACAGATGTATATCTATATATATTGTAGATCATGCACCAGCAACGTAGTACTGGCTCAATGAACATTTGCTAAAAATAACTAGACTGATAACCCCGGATCGTCAGGTACATATTTGCAAAGATGTATACTCACGTACGCATCACTTGTAAACAAAGTAACGTGAGGAAGGAGCTAGTCCTCACAAAGTCGACACCCATGATTATGAATTCATCAAGAGTCCGGGGATTTCGTGGGTGCAGGTACGATTATTTGAGGCGCTTGGTAGATGGAGACAGCCGCCTCCTGCATCCGCTTGGACAGCTGCAGCAAATGTTTCTCGAAGTAGAGTTCGGTGAGGAGGGTGCTCTGGTCGACTTGGGAGGATCGATGGTGATGACCCACCTGGTCGAGGAGGACATCCTTCACTTCAACCATGACCTTCTCCGGAGCATTGGGGTGGACAACGTGAAGGATCGTCTGCTCATCCTGACTCAGAAGAGGAAGCACCTCCAACACACCAAATGCCGCACCAAGGAGGTGCGCCAAATCTCTGCGGAAGCGCAGTCCGCTATTATGGAGAGGGTTAAGCAAGCGGGGTTAGACGAGACGAAGCTCCTGTTGTGGACGAAGCAGGCGTGGCCACTGTGTCACCGCAGCCGTCTCGTCGAGCGCGGCTTCTTGCTAGCCGACGCGCCGGCGCAAGCGCTGGACGACTTGTCCGACATGCACCGGACGGCCAGCGGGATGCAGTTCCTATCGGACGCCAAAAACATGCTGTGGGCGTCACTGTTTGGCGATGACCACCAATGTGCGCCTAGAACGCGTGAAGCGGGAGCTCCTGGTCATCACGGTGCCTGGGAGGAAGGCACACGCCTTTAATTTTTTCCAGGCCGCCACCGAGGTGGGCGCCCTGGGCACATGGTGAGACCCCGACAGCGTGAGCGATGATGCCGACGTGCCCAACATGTTGTTGCAGGTTGAGTATGGCGAGTTGGCTTCCGAGGCCTTGGGCGACACCATCATGGTCTGCATCCACATCATCAATCTACTGCAGGTGAACGAGCAGCTCTTGTATGCCCGATATCAAATTCCAGGTCATGAGACAAATTTGAATAGAGAACAAAGTTAAGGTGAAATAATACAAATATTTCATTGTCATTGTACAAAGCACGGATTGGTATTTCATATGCTATTGTGTTCCACCAGCATTGCAGATGACCCTGGAAACCAAATTGCCAGAATTTCCTGTTAATACCCTGATACTGTCCACAAACAGCCAATTGTGCTCCATAGTTCTGTCAATGTAAGCTTTAAGCTCTCAGGATGAGAATTTACAAATATGAGAGCTGTGCATCCACTACTTAGGGAGATGAATCTCTCCCTAGACAATAGCAAGATCCCTGCCAATCCTGATAAAATCTATAAATTCCCCACGCTACTTGCTCAAAAGTGAACTACAAGGACGCACACACAAGAGAATTTTCAGTAGAATTGGGATTGACAAAACAAGTCTCATTATAGCGCTCCTCTGTGCCTGAGAGCTGACTGCAGTGCAACAAGGTCACCAGTATCAGTATATTGATTTCCAGGCAGTCATATGTCAGTGTTAAGTGAATAGTCATACAGGCTCAAGGAATTCAAGCTTCACAATCTTGGGGTTTGAGTTCCTTTAGTCGCCAGGGAAACCTCCACCGTGTGAAGGGAGGTATAAGGGGAGGTGCCATGTTTTCTGTCATTTTTGCAACACACTTATCAGGAAAGCTTCATGAGTGGACTCCCAACCGTGTGATATCACTTGCATTACTTCAAGCCAGCTGCGCCTTTTACAATCACCATTTGTAATCCTTAAGTGATTTTATAAGCTTCGTAATTCGCAAGGGTTACTAAACCCAGGAGTGGAAGTGAATGCATTACAAGGTTGCAAAACAGTGGTGTTTCGCTCCTCGATGGGACTTAGTGAACATAATGTGTCCTCGCAGAAGAAGGACAAGAACGAGGTTAGCCTTCAAGTACCCTTAATACAAGTTGCACCCTCGCAATCTTTCCAGTGGCATGCTTCTAGCTAGTGGCATGCTTCCAGTGGCATGGGATGAATTAATATTTCGTCTTATTTCCATTACGTAAAGCAGTTGTGCGAGTTGTATCTTTGTTGAAACCCGATGAATCGCTGAAACAGGTGTCTTTGACAACAAAATATACCCTGCTGCTGCAATATAAAGCGGAGGAACCCGAGAACCTACACGCCTCTTCGCTTAACACTCTAGGCCATTGCAGCAAAATTTGGTAACCAAATTTTATCTCATTTTGTGATGATACAGGTCAACTTAAAACACGGCAGCATTCCATGCTTGTCAGTCTTCTCTAAATTCAGGTTGTAAATGTGTGCATGCAACTCAACAACACATTTTCAACCTGATGTCCAGTCAGAGGTCGACATGTAATGCAGTACTTTGTCACCGATCCATTCCAGAGTGTAAAGTTAAAATACATTCAGTGGACCTTCATTCCAGCCAGATTAAGAATTGCCTGGCAACTCAATTGACTTATCACACTCCGGTGCCACTGGAAGTAATGCAATAATTTTGGATAAGGCTTCCCGCATGACAGATTCCCGCATGAATTGCCCAGAAGTATTATATATTTGTCATAATTGGTTCAAAGTAGTTAGATCTCATTTCATTACTTGGTCCTGCATAAGGAATCCTCTCGCTAGGTGATTTTATCACATGCTAAAACTCAAATCAAGTACTTCAGCCAGCCAACACTCGAATCAAGAGTTCCTTGCTTGTTGCCCAAGTATGCATATCAGTAGGTACGAAATAGATCAACCTCTCCTGATAGAACTTTAGTACCGGTCATCTGACTACACACTATGAGAACTAAAATTTACATGTACCAATGAATCGTGAGAACGGAAGAAGACATCACGATTCGATACGTCTTACCAATGGATATCTCCTCGAAAGTAGAGGTCCGCCTTCGCCAATAGTGCAAGATTAAATTCATTCCAAATAGGGATGATCAATAAATTCTCACCCTACTGCTAGCTACCTGAATCTGATGGAGCTCCACTTGTCCACTTTTTAAGCTGTCCAAAGATGGCACAACTCTCGAAAGTTGTGTTTAAAGCCTCTCCTTTGATATGGAACGGAACCCAAATCCCAACGTCAGTAATGATCTACCACATTCTCCAACACCATCCACGCTGATGAATGAACAAGAAATAAGTCTAAGGTGGCCCTTGAAAAAGTAGGTCTCCATCTCACTCTTAATTAGGGGATTCCAATTCACCAATTAATCCGAACCCGAATTAATCTGCAAATGTTTGCATCAGCTCCTCAGTGACCACCTCCACATCCGGAACGGCTTGAACCACCTCTCTACTCAAGATGTGACCTCCTTATCTGCAATCTCTCACAGCACAATGTGCTTGTACAAAGACCAGGTCAGGGTCCGAGTTGAATGCTAAACCCTCTAATACTATGTTAGAACTAGAGAGATAGAGAATTTTGACAAAGACTCTCCACCCAACCTTAGAGAAGGAAGTCACAGAAGCTGATGATCTCCCTCTCATTCCTTGACCCCAATAGCCCAAATTTTACGATCCCTGAACCCATACACCGGTCTCCTTCACCATCCTGCCTCGGGCCTGAACCCCGTGAAGTGCACAAACCTTGATCATGACGTCCTCCAAACCACCCCGCCATCACTCTGCCGCCATCGCTAACTTTCTTCTTCTTCTTCTTCGCCAATCTTCTTCTCCTTCTTCGTCGCCAAACGCTCAATTCATCATCGCGGGATGGCAGCTCACTGGGATGGGGTGAACTCTTACCGGACACTTCACACTGGAGTCTGAGGGCCCGTCATCAAATAATACAAAATCCTCTTATTGCGGAGACCCTCGCACCTCACTTTTACGATAGAGCTTGAGGGCCTACGTGACCAAATAAGTTTCTTCATTTCCTGGGAGTTCACTAGGTGGGAATTAGCAAATGGCATGATTTATAATTTAGTTTGCAGTTCATTCCTTCAAGATGATTATTATATTTGGAGTAGTAGTAACATAGCTAGTGTCGGTTCAAACCCCATATTATAGATGTATGTAATATAACATTCTACAATAGCCAAAATATTAAGTTACATTGATTTTAATGTAGTGTGTGCTTTTGTGTAGCGTGTGGAACATATCTCACATTGATCTTGAATTGGTCAGAGACTTACAATTATAGAGTTAATTGTAAGATAGGAGGCTGAAGTCTGGTTGAAATCTCCAAATGGTTCATTTTTTCAGTGTAATTGTTGGAGGGCCTCTTTGGATTTTAGGCGCCAACATGTTTCATCTTGATATGATTACGTATATTTCATTGCTTTTGCCACTTATCCAAACTCTCTTTGCTCTTCCACCGCTTGTGTACTCTCCAAATAGAACCATGCTCAAGCAAACAAACTTAAAATCTTGTAGCTTCATAACAAGCTTGGAGGTAAAAGAAGTGTCATCTCGTCTTCTTTTTAGGTCACTAACATGGATATGCGAGGTGGCAAATATGCGAGATTCCTCCAAAGGTTGGGGGACTAGTCCATGTTTTTGGTGACTCTACGGTTTAACTCCAATGAGCATATGCATTAATTTAATCACATCGTTATAGCAACCACGATACTTTCCAACATTGAGCTTGATTTTGCACCACTTTTCTAGAGACCATGAGCAAGGCCCGGGTACGCAACTCCCATATTATACGCAGGGGGCATCGTACTTAAAACGGCTCAGAGGACGGCTTTTGTAAAAAATATATCAAATTATATCAAATTAAAATGATCAAAAAGTTGGGTGAAGACCAAATTAAATAAAATGAGATGAAAAAAAAGTTGGGTGAAGACCAAATTAAATAAAATGAGATGAAAAAAAAGTTGGATGAAGACCAAATTAAATAAATGAGATGAAAAAAAAGTTGGGTTGCATATTTATTAGGCCTCCCATTAAAATTATAAGCCACGAATAGTTGCCTCCCATTAAAATTATAATTCATTCACAATGTTAAATTTTTATTAAAAAGTCCAAAAAGTTGGGTAGTTTGACCTATGGTACATGTATTAAAAAATCACATAATTAGGTTTTTAATGCAATTATATGCTTCAAAATATATTCATTTCCTATATATAATTACATTTTTGGATTCCTTGTTAGAAGGGCTACAAGGGTTTCCTACATTAAAACAAATTGTATCACTCAATATTGGATTAAAACGCATTAAACACCATATTCAAAATTTTGGGAGATTTCCAGTCTCCCAATTTGATGACAGTTTAGGTGGAGTCGACCTAAAATGTACCCAGTGGGTACATTTTAGGTCGACTCAACCTAAACTGTATTTTCCCAAAATCATGGAATTTTTCCAAAATTTCGAATATGGTGTTATTATAAGTGATTATAATCAGGACCATATAATACGGGAGTTGCGTACCCGGGGAGCAAGGCAATTGTGTCCCAATACTAAAAACTAAGTTATGTACAACAAGCTTGGAAAGATTAAAAGAAAAACAATGTATTGAGTATATATGGTGGTTAAACATGCTCGATATTGCATAAAGTTGTATGTTGGATTTCTTCATGTATTTAGACACAATTGTATTCTGATTTCAACATACAATACTTCTTCATCTGTCAGTTATGATGTAAATTAGTTGGTAAGAAATTAGAATGTCGGTAAGAAGTTATAGCAACATGTGACTTTAAATGGTAAGCCACACTGATTAGGTAAAATAGTGCAGCTACAGATGAATCGGTTGAGTTTGAGAGGCAACCGGTTGAAGTTCGAGACTTCAGGAAGAATACGTTCCCATCGGTTCAGAGGAATTTAGAGAACATACCATAAATTAATGAAGGAAATTTGGACGATGTTAATGTGTAACCGGCGGAACATGGAAATACTACAATCTCAACCGGTTGTGCCCAAAAATTTCTTAGAGATTGCCTCCGATAGCACAAACATGCATACAATGGAAGACGTGATTGTCGCGCACCTCTCTATGAGTGCTTGCAACACCATGAACACAAGGGGGACCCCAGAGCGACACCCGGGACTTGTGATGCCTTAGATGAGAGGGCCCAAATGATCCTAGTGTGGGTGAGGGCCCCGGACATTGAAAACGCCTCCCACCCAAGGGTAAGGCCATGAGCATTGGGTCACTTATGGCGTTTGGATTCTAGAATGCTCAAGAACTCCCTAATCGGAGGCGTGAGCTAAGAGATATGGCAATTTGGATGGGGCGTTGCCTAGGGGCATTGCCCAACACTCCAGGGGCCGTTGTTGTGGGCCAGCAATGACCTGGGAGTAGCGCCCAAGGTTGTCGAGGTTAGAATAGCCACACCACCCGCAAATACTTGCCCAAATGGGGCAAGTGAGGAGTCTATCGGCATCTATGCAAAGAGTAGATGTTGATGGAGTGGTCGCTTGATAGAATCAAATATTAGACAAGGAAGTTACGGAGGTTTGAAGTTGCTGGGAGAGCTCTAGCCTCGAAGGCTAAGGGAAAATGTCTACCTGGCCCCAACTCTTAGGAGGGATACAAAAGGTTAATTGACGGTGGGGTAGGGGCCCTTTCTAAAGTCCTAGAGACTTATATGAAGAGGTGGCGTTGCCGACCGATTCCGCCCATTGCAGAACATCACGACCTTCATGGGCGTTGGCCCAACGTGGGGACAGAGTTGTCAAGTATGCTTCGGGTTGTCATAGTGTTGCTCCGGCAACGCGATGATCAACTCAATATTGGACTTCCATGAATGAAAGTCCACACCTAACCATTGTCTACCTATTAAGGGTAGAGTCCCGGATGCATGCGTAGGAGGGTTTGGTAACCAAGCCATGAACTTGGAGGTTGGTATGAAGAGCTAATCATGCGCATGTGTGGAATGTGTACAGTTAGCGCTTGTGACACTTGCTAGAGTTGCAAAATGGTGATGATAAGTTAAGGAGAGCTAGCAAGGGTTGCGACAATGGTGGTGGTGGTAAGGCCGTTGGCCAACATTTGGGAGATTTGTTTTGAGCATAATCGGTCAAATCCTAGTGCTTCCAAGTCCAACCAGTTTTGTGTTTGATCTTTTGGTTTTTCTAAATTGTTTTGAGATGTATTTAAAATGATTCCTCGTAAAGGGCAGGTATACCAATTCTAATCATTTTGCTCGATACTAATTATAAATTGCGGTATAACGTCACCGACACTAAATGTTAACCCAACATTGTCTATTATTCCTTGTAAATTTTGGGGGTATTATAGATTTATAGAGTTGGAATCATTATCACTCATCAAGTGATGTGTCATACACCCATACGAACACGCTCACGCCACACCTTACTACTACCAAAAAGACGAATGGCCCTCCATGATGGATACACCAGATAAAGGCCCCGTTAGATTCCTAGAAAAACAAATTAAAAAATATGACATAATAAATAACTTAGAAAATATGGCCATGCAAACCCCCAACATTTGCAAATGGACAGGCAACACAGACATTGACAAATAACTCTCTAATGAATTTTGGAATAACCCTGTTATTACGGACAAACAAAAATCATGCCTTATCAAATTTCGCACTGAAACCTACATGGGCCAAGCCAGAAAACAAACCTTTTTTGGTAGACAAAGATACCCCACCATCACATGTCCTATCTGTAACTCATATGAACCCGACACATGGCTACATGTACTACTCACATGTAGGCAACAACACATACACTCACTACACGTCAATAGACACAACAAAGCAGTATGGGAAATCAGAAAACTATTAATTCCATCCGAAGAATCCCGATGCTACACTCTCATGAACGCCGATACCTTTAATAATAACCCCCAAGAAAACACCGTCCCTAACTGGCTACTACCCTGCACATGCAGAACCCAAAGATGCCATGTAACTCTTGATTTAGACCCGACATTCTCTGTGTTAAAGGGTTATCATATCAAAATGAACCCCCCACAAATGTTGACCAAAATCTCACCATACAATTCATTGAATTCACATACTGTAACGATGGATTCTCACCAGATACACTAGAAGCCAAAACTAACAAATACAAACCACTAATCGAAAGCATTGTTGCTAGAGGCTGGAAAATTGACCTGCTCATTGTTATTACAGCATGCGCCAAAGCCGCAGCACACATCCCGTCAATGAAACTACTTGAAGACAAAATTAAACTACCTATGCCATCCATTCAAAATGCCTTTAAAAACATCAATACCATTTGCCATACAATACGCCATGTCCATCCTCCTCCACAAAAGAAGACTAGAAAATCATCAACCTCTACCTCAAATACAAGACCCCCCTTAGTTGAACCAAAAAGTTATAAGTGAAAAAACACCCTCTCCACACAACAATTAGTCATGGCCTGACGCCTAAACTCCGCACAAAACAAGCCCTACATTAATTAACCCGTACATGTATGGGTTTTTATTTGTTACCGGTTACTTGTGACTATAGTGTCTACTCTCGAAAGGGGGAAGTAGTTCTTTACTTTTATTCCTATGTCCCGTGGACATAGGTCTAGGGGTGGAACAAACAGACACTTCATTCACGTCGGTCCCCTACTGGGGACCGAAGTTTTTCTTCTTCTTCTTTTTTCTTCTTCTTCAAACATGTTGAGCAGTCTAAGGTGATATTTTTTGACCCTTGAGTTTAATTTGGTGTTTTTTTCAGGGTTTCTAGGTAAGATATGCATGTGTTCTTCAATTCGTTTTTCTTATTCTCTATCTTCTATCGTTATAAAAAAAGAATTTCAAGCAAAGCTCGGAAAGCTAGTGCAGAGACATTGAAGAGTCTTCAAGTATTTTTCCATCAACTCTCATCCAAGCACCAACCTATAAGTTCCAATGCACTTCCAAAACCAAGAGCAAACATAGCAACTAATTTCATGAGCTCAACAATCTACAGAGTTTGAGAAAAGAGAGAGAATAAACGTTGGTCCTTATGGGATTAGAGTGATTGAAATGCATGTTCAACCCACCATTGGTATTATGTCCACTGGGCATAATAATAGTGGTGCAGGACTACTAACCCCTCTCGGGGTGGGCACTATAGTAACCAAGGTAACCAAGGTGATCATGAAAACTTAGTGATTGGATGATTTTTGTATTGTTGATGTTAATGTGATTGTGATGTTTATAAGGGTACGTGTTTTGTGTTTCTTCGTGTGGTGGTCTCCGAGTGGGCTACTTAGTGGTTCTTTAAATGTGGGGGTTATTAACATCGGTTTAGTGGTCCGGGTTCAATTCTTAATGGCCTCTTACAAGCATTGTATTGTGATGTAAGTGACTTGGCATATGCTATGTGAGTTTACTTGGTGGAACATATGACCATCAACCCTTGCCGTGGATTATAACAATTCTTTGGCTCTCGTTGGCATTTATTATTTTCTTTAATCTTAATTATTTGTTTTTTGGTGGATATTTGGGGTTGTTATGTAGGTTGTGTGTCTGTTGGTAGTGGTTTGTTATTTTCTATTCTCCTTTTGTGTAGAATTATGGACATGGCATGTTGTATGGCAATGACGTTGATTTCCTCAAATGTGTGTTTGATGCTTATTTTGGGGATTTTTAATATTATTTTAATATTTTTCATAGAAGGCGTGTGTGTAGCTACCATAGCACTAGCCGTGATGACTATTAGTGAACCTACCTTCCATCCTCTATTGATAATATTGTCTATTAGTGGTTTATATTTTTTATGTTTTTCTGACTATAGTATCATCTAGTATTCTATCATTACAATATGTGAATTCCATGAATTGTATTAATAGGTTCTCATTCAGTTTTCTTGGTGGTGGGGATTGGTATGGTAGTCCTTTCACACATATACAGAGTTTGACTACCTATGCCCCTCCCATCTTTCCATTTGATGTCTAGAAACTACAACAATGCATGCAAACAAAGTTGATCAGATCTTGAGAGAGATGAGGTTATAAACCAGAAGCGCGTGATTGTTGATTCCTTATCTCAATACATTAGTAGGTCCTTCCAATGCATGGCGATTCCTAACTCAGCCTTCCTATTGTGGAATAGAGGCATAACACATTTGAACGTACTCGTGCCCATATATTAGTAAATGCACTTGAACACACTCAATGCAACCACTTAATTGTGGCCACCTTCATCCTCCGAGCAACATAGCCCCGGTTGTAGTCTCATCTTGCGCTTGGCAACATCGCAACTTTGGTATCTAGGAAGCAAGCTTGAAATAAACTTGCGAAGCATATGCAACAGGTTTGTGCGGAGCAAGCCACACTCAACCGCATGGGATAATTACAAACAAAATTTGTCCACGAAATTACGTTCTCAGCCAAGCTCACTCCTAACGTTGCTTGGGACCATTGGTTCAAAACCTTGGTTTCATTGCTCTTGGTTGTGTTATATGGGAGGAACATGCCCCCGACAGCCTTTGATATTGCCACTGAACATCTGGTATGGACCCACTGGATGCGGGCTCCGTTTTAGGTTGGAGTCTGGTTACCACACCAGTTCTAGGTTGGCACCCCTAGGTGCGGCCCTAATACTAACAACATTCGGAATGGTGAAAACAAGGTGGCAAGGTCGTGGGAGATTTTTGGGCATAATTGGTCAGTATCCTAGTGTTTCCAAGACCAACCAGTTACATTTCGACATCTTCCCGTTTTTCTTTATTAAATCGGGGCACATTCTATAAACTCGTTTAGAACGATGAGTAATTTTCCTGCAGTCTTGAACTTCAACCGGTTTACATGTAACTAGCAGTTGGTTCTCCCCGAACATTCCATGGTCGAATTTGTTTTGTTTGTTTGGGTCTCCTAGTTACCACATCACCACATTGATTATCCCAATTAGCATGTGTTACTATTTGTAGTTATGTAGTGCAATAACATCTTACTCTACTAACAAAAGTTCAATAGGTTGTTCAAACAATATAGAATATAGATGACTTTGCTTGTTAAGATATTACAATCTCAATAAATAGTTACAACGTTGTGTAACTCCAAAATGTAACACACACTAATTCGGATGATTAGTGCACTAAAACATGTGGTCCTAAAACACACTTCCCATTTGACACAACGGTTATTGCAACATGGCCCCATTTACATGTGTCATGTCATAAATTCAACTGGACACATGTAAATGGGGTCATGTCGCAATGACAACCCATGTGTCAAATGGGAAGTGTGTTCTAGGCCCCACAATCCTACTACATTAGTGCATGTGTAATTGTGCTCTTGTAGTGATATCAAAGTGCACCCAAAGGAAAAGCTTATTTGATATTTGGTGGAAAATAATTTGAATAGTTGTTGGCAATTAACATAAGTTATACACGTGCTTAGATATAGGCAAGTAGCAACATTGGAGCGGTGACACTCAATACCCTCGAACAATGTGTTTCACTGTGTTTTTCACCTTTGGATGGATGTATTTGAACTAGCTTGGATATGTGCCATCCTGGCTTGTTACACCCAACGTGCATATGAATTAATATTCCAAGTCAACCCAACCCCCATGCACCCATGCAACCATATGTACATGCCCATTTGCACCCCATGTCCATGCGTGCCATCCATATGCATATATGCCCATGGTCATAAGGCCTCCCATGACTCATCACCATTTACCCACCACCTCCCCATATTTCCCTTACCACACCCATCGTTTGCATGTGTAGTCCCCCCTACTTTTTCACATTTATTTCCTCCTTATTTTAATCACATGTTTATCTTGCGCATGAATCTTTGACATGTGATACTTTTTCTTCGGAAACTTTATTTGATTTTTAGGCAAGAATGGTGGGGCAACAACCTCACCACCATCATGTCTTGCATTGTATTTAGATAGTAATAAGTTGGGATCATGCTTTGACTCGCTAAAGATTATATGATTCACCACCACCTTCCAAGCAATTGCATAACATTATTCATGTGCATGGTTGTGTTCCATTCTATATTTAGCATATAACATGGGCCTCCACTATATTACCTTCATGGGAAGAAACATAGAAAATAAGAAGAAATTGAGATCAATACAATGAATGAATAGTGCCAGTTTGAATAGTAAGAATAGTGTGAATAATGTTAATATTTTCAACGATAGTGATAATATTAATAGTAATTTCATGGATTAATATTGGGATGAATAATAATTCTTGCGCATAGTGCCGGGAGTATAAGGGCCGGTTTACAGTACGGTGGAGAAGGCCTCTGGTCGGTCAAGAATGCTTGGCCAAGACATGGTTATATGAGGCAAATGGTGGATGTGCCGGAGAAGAATTAAAGGCAATAAAATATTTCTTAAGGAGTCTTGACCGGTTGAAGTCTAAACACCTAGAGGAGAAGTTTAGCAGAGAAGTCCACCGGTGAAGAGAAGTTCACCTAATGGTGAAGATTTTTTGTGATAAAAAACCATAATTCTCTACATTCACATTGTATCAAAAGATTTCAACAAGAATTGTGTTCATAAGAAATGTGTAATATAATGTTCAATTTTATTCAAAAGATAATGAAAATTGCCAAATTGCCAATTGTCAAGTTTGGCCCATCTAGGAAATAAATGTCTCCTTGGGTGTTTAAGAATGAAGAGGGGGGAAACCCATACACATTGGACAAAGCACTACTCTTTGGTATTATTTAAGACATGCTCTCCTCTTAATCATCCTCATCAATTTCTCTCTTCTTATCTTTGATCTTCAATCATGGATAATCGAAGAAGAGAGATTTTGTGCTCTCTTATGATCTTGATGGTTTTGAAGTATTTTATCGTTTCAACTATGGCGATACAAAAAACCATCATGTATCACCATAATGCTTCAATTATGATGATGACAAAAAAAAAATCGCTAAGGAGCTACTACAACAAAGAGAGAGCTGACTTTTCAATGCTTTTTGCAAAGCTTGAACTTCCTCTTTTCAGAGGCCTAATCCTTCAATGTCTTCTTCATTGCAATGCAAGGGTGGATGGGTGGGAACTTTTTCATAACCCTCATTACCTCGAATCTAACCTTCTCATCATATCGTTTTAAGGCTAAGTATGTTCAATGCTCTTTGCAAATGCCCATGTCTAATTGTATGTAAACAATACAAACATGTAATAATACGATATACTGTACTTTCATAAGTATTTGTATCATACTTAGGGTTTCAGTACTCATACATTGTTCCTAAGTACCCAAAAACAAATTGTGGTTGACCCCATCATACCTTTGTAGATCTAATTACCTCTCTTCATGCATTGCTCCAACAAGGATGTACCCTAACTATTATATATATGGAAAATATACCAGGAGATATGCCTAGTAGTATCAACCAAAAGAAATGCATAAAATGTCATATTCACAATACTTCGTAGTATTGTAAGTGTGAAGGGCCTGCCTCACCTGTGCCCATGCAACCAACCAACAAATAATTGAGGATTAGTTACGTACACGAGGTAAATAACAGCAGGACCCAGTTGTTATCCATATCATACACATTAAACTTACATTACATGCATAGTAGTATTGCTAATAGTAACACTCATTACAAAATGTCAAATGGGTGTTCAAACCTGTTCTTTAGCCATGATTGTATCACCACAAGTAGAATGCTCTCCTTGGTGAATAGCCTTAATATCCTCTACTTCACTTAGCACACGTATCTAGTATCCCAGTAAGTGTGCTCCAAGTTACCTCACCAAGCCCTTGTGTGAATGGTAAAAAAGAGCCTCTTTTAGGGTTTACGGGTTTATATTGGAGATCTTACCCAAGGTAAGTTCTGTACAACCCTAATTTTACCACGTGTTAGGGATGTGTTCTACATCCTTAACCCTAGTCACCTTGTATCATTCATCTATACTTATGAACACTTAGTCCATACAGTAACTATTTTTTTATTCATGTGTGCATGATAGGTATAAAGTAAAGGAATACAAGCTTAAACAAAATATGTGGCTTTAGACAAGAGCAAGATAGGGAGAGAGAGAGAGAGAGAGAGAGAGAGAGAGAGAAGCTTGCCAACACCTTAGGTTTTGAAAAAAACCAAATCTAAAATCTACGGTCCAGATCTGTTTTTGAAAATTAAATTTTTATTGAGTTGGGCTTCTCCGGAGGAGGAGTTTCTTGTCCAGCCTCAAGAGGCCGGAGAAGCCCAACTCCAAAAAGTGCCGCCATGTAGGTGGCCATGTCATTTTATCATCCATGAGAAAAGTTCACCACCATTGTTTTCTTCACCTAGTGTAAACACCCACCGGTCAAGAGTTGCATTTTCGACCAATCACAATTGAGAAACGCCCTTTTTTTCATGACTGGTGGACTTCTCCACCGTAGTGTAAACCGGCCCTAAGGGTTAGTTTCCATGTAGGATGCTCGCCCACCATATTCTAGGTGGAATCTAAATTTTCACTAGAATATGGTGGGCGAGTAGCCTACTTGGAAACTAACCCTAGCTCCACCCAACTTTCCAAGTTCAGCTTAAATGTGTGAATAATAAACGGAAAATCTCAATTTGTTCAAGGGCTCACGAAATACAATTTGACATATTCCAAGGTCATGGAACCGACCTACATGGTTGAATAATGTTACGTGGAGTCCATATGCTTCAAGTTCTTAGTGCGCAAGTTAAGCTTTCAAATTCCAATAGCAAACCCCGGAGAGGTGAGACAAAACATGAGCAAGTTGGCACCGTGAAGCAGTTGCTATGTACACAGTAACTAAAGTAAGAAGTTAAGGTCGGTGAGTTGGGTCGAGCAAAAAGCTAGTCCCAACTAACTCAAGTCCAAGCCTCACCTCCCAAAAGTGTTGCCATGTAGGCATCCATGTCATAGTTGGGACTTAGGACTTGGGACCCCGTGTGAAGTGGTAAGTTCCAACTTCCATGCTCTCAACAGTTGAAATTGCATAGATTGACCTCAAGTGACTTCGGACTTAGGACTTGGAACCCCATGTGAACCGGCCCTAAACACTACGCTAAATATTGTATGTAGCGGCTCCAATTTTATTTGCCTTGCTCAATACTAATTGTAAACTTCGCATGTAGTGTATGTTAAGGTAGAATTTAGCATTGTGTTTCAAGAACATAAATGGCCATAGTAAACCAACCTGTCAAAAATGACTAGTTGGTCACAATTTGTCGAAAGGGCAAAAAATGCTAGTTTACTACTTGACGTCAAGTTTGTCCCTAATGCATTTAGTATTTAGAACATCCACTAGTTGGTTTTTAATTTTTTTTGGTATTGAACAGTCTATCCAGTAGTAGTAATTATTTGGTGTTAGTAACTTAGTTGGTCATAAAATGATTTGTAGGTCCAAAGTCATTAAAATGGCATTGCGAGTCTTTTACTAGTTGACCGTTCTTTATGACCTCAGTGTGCCAAATGGTCATGAACTGGACAAAAGGCAAAAGCGTGTCATGATAGCTACACTAAATATGATATTTAGTGTTTGATTAGATTTAGTGTTTTACCACCCTACTATGCTCAACACTAATTTTCAATTCTTTGATAATTAGTGTTAGACATAAATGCGCCGCCGCCTTCCTTGTTGCCACCTCTTTCCTACTAAACACTAAATTCGTGCATGTAACTGCTTTCACATATTACCATAGATGATATTTAATGTTTGAGTTTACATTTAATGTTACTTACTTTCATAGGGTTAGTGATATTTAGTGTAGTGTTCATATTTAGTGTATCTAACACTAAATATCATATTTAGCGTAGTTGCAATGTTTTGACATGGTGGCAACCTACCAAGTTGATCCACCTAGTAGGTAGATGTTTTGAAGTATATAAGGATCGTCCTATAGCCTTTTGGCTCTCTTAGTACACATATGCGAATATGGCTTAGACTCTTAAAGAAGGTGTGCATGCTTGTGAATTTTAGATCTGGACAAGTAACGTCCTGGAAATGTGTGGCAGTCCGGACATACAACAATCCTAGGAAACAAAGAGTAAGTGTTGAAAGAGGGATGTAAAGAGCATATTCATTACTGGTATTCTCCTATTGCTACTCTTCTTGTATGCTAACATAGTCCTTAGTGTTGACAAGACAAAGGTGTTGAATGTGTTATTGAAAATGTGCATCAAACAACTTGTGATGTAGTACCAAAGAATGCATTCGAATGTAGAATGAATGGGTATGCATGGACATTACGCTCATGGGAGGATGTCCACAGCAAGAAGTGTAAGGTTTCTACTATGGCCGGCTTTGACCGTTTTGTGAAGTAGTTCGGTGGACTTCTCCTCTTGGTGAAGTTGTCCAATACACTTCTCCTATAGGTGGTTACACTACGGCTGGTCAAGACTTCTTAAGGCATTATTTTAGGGGATCGCTATTTCCACACCTTTTTTGGCTAGATTCACACCTTTTTGCCGGTTCGGTTGCCGTGTCACTGAGGCGCTATATATGAGATTCTTCATGGTGCATCCGGACCGTTGATCCACCAAGGCCCATCCAAGGGCCTCAATGATCCTAGGTGGCGGTGGGGTGGGGGGCGGGGGTGGTGCTTGCCACCAAGGCGGGGTGGGGCCATGGGCCTCATGTCTTTTTTGGGGAGGCCGGATTTAGGGTGGTGTCGGGCCTAGTGGCTAGGCCTACTTATTATATAACTAGTTGGTTAGCCTTACTCTACTTACTAAATGACTAGTTGGTTAGCCTTACTCTACTTACTAAATGACTAGTTGGTTACCCTTACTCTACTTACTAAATGACTAGTTGGTAAGCCTCTCCAATACTTTAACGCATCAAAGCTCAACTTCAAGACTTGCACATATACCACTCAAATATACATGTCCAATTAAGAAGAGTGACCATAAGTAGAATAAGGCTAACCAACTAGTTATTTAGTAAGTAGAGTAAGGCTAACCAACTAGTCATTTAGTAAGTAGAGTAAGGGTAACCAACTAGTCATTTAGTAAGTAGAGTAAGGCTAACCAACTAGTTATTTAGTAAGTAGAGTAAGGGTAACCAACTAGTCATTTAGTAAGTAGAGTAAGGGTAACCAACTAGTTATATAGTAAGTAGGCCTAGCCACTGGGCCCGCCTAGCCACTAGGCCCGACACCACCCTAAATCCGGCCTCCCCAAAAAAGACATGAGGCCCACAGCCCCACCCCGCCTTGGTGGCAAGCACCACCCCCGCCCCCCACCCCATCGCCACCTAGGATCATTGAGGCCCTTGGATGGGCCTTGGTGGATCAACGGTCTGGATGCACCATGAAGAATCTCATATATAGCGCCTCAGTGACACGGCAACCGAACCGGCAAAAGGTGTGAAACTAGCCAAAAAAGGTGTGGAAATAGCGATCCCCTTATTTTATTGCTTTTTCATCTTCTCCGGCATACCATCCCTCGCCTCAAACAACCATGTCTTGGGCGAAAGTTCTTGACCGACTAGTGCACTTCTCCACCGTAGTGTAAAGCAGCCCTAAGAATCGCCACTACACTCTAACCTCGTTAATACAACACTCGTTTATACGACACCCTCGATATTACGACACATTTTTGCGAGACTAAACTTTTTAGTTCGAAACTCCCTCTTTTATATGACTACGACACTCGATAATGCGACATTTAGAATCTCCGTTTTGTCATATTAAAGAGGTAGTTAATGTTAAAATTCTTTTTCATTTTCACGTGGGAACTACTTGGGAACTTAATGATAACTAGGGTTATTAGTGTAGAATGAACATGGTTGGGGTTAGAGTGGCCTCTCTTGCCTAGTATGTGGCCTTGTACACGGGTGATATAGTATCACCATCATCTTCATGCTAAACGTCATGCATCATTGTTGTCTAGTTTCTTATTAGAGAAAAATTTATATTTTGGTGTTAATGAAATTATTAGTTCTCAAACGTTAGAAGGGAATTCAAATAAGATGACAACTATCAACTTGGGTAGGCAACACCAGAGGTCTTTGGCCTCTTATTTCAAGAGTTCTTGAGAATATTATATATTTTTGGAGTTATAAGTTAATATTTCATACCATCTATATTGCTTGAACTCGTTCTATATATTTGAAAGCTCATATTACTTACGTTTTCGTATTCCCTCAATAATATGACAACTTTATGTCATTTGTTATATTAATAAGAAGACAACACCTCGATAATACGACCTTTTTTATGTTTCCCAAACATGTCATACTAAAGAGGGAGAACAATACTAGGAAAGGCAAGTCTAGAGTAGATGCTCCCATAACCAATCACTTAAGAGATTCTCTGCTAGATTTGGAAAGGTATGAGGTGGTGCAATTTTTTCCCATGTAAGAAGACAAAAAAACAATGAGGCTTGTAGAATTTTCAATAATTTTGTTCCTTGAATTAAAAATATCGAGAACTATTGAAGTTAGAAGTTGATCCGAACATATTACCAATGTCTAGAGTCTGCCATGACCGTTCATTCTTTAACTGCTTGTTATTCCTTACTTTAGCACTCAAAACCCAAGACATGTGTCATGTCACTATTGGTTCCAAGCATGTCATTATAGCAAGTCAGGCATGTCAGGCAATAAACTTCGAGAATGGAGCACTAATTACAGATGAACTGGTTGCGTTTGGGGAACATCCGGTTGAAGTTCAAGAGTTTTAAGGAAAATTACCGATCTCCTTAGAAGAATACGCCTCAAATTTGTAAAGAAAAATAAAAAAAATCACAACATGTAATTGGATGGACTTAGGGGATTTTTACACCATGGACCATGAGTTGTCCGAAGGTCCTGTAAAATGTGTAATTGGTTGTTGAACTCGTCCCAGGACCACTTCGGTTTATACCAAGGAAAAGATGTCAAAGTGACCATAGAGTTCAAGGTCCCCAAAAGACATATATTTTAAGGCTTACATTATCCACCGACATGATCCAACGAGTTTTTTCGGTGCGAGGAAAAAGAGGTGCTCTTGTAGGAAAAGGCAAGGGCCCATAGCTTAGAAATACTATTATAATACAACATTTAATGATTTTTTTGGGGGAAGAGAAGATGGAGACAAGAGAAGACAAACAAATGGTTGAACTTGATTATTATTTTTTCTTTCAAAACGGCCCTTTGTGGGCATATATTCAAAAAATCAACACATTCACTTTTTGGTGCAATGGTCAGCTACTTGGTCCACTTACGTTCTACACCTAGTGAGGGGCCCAAAGGCTTTGTAAATTGATTTTTAAAGAAGTTGAACCACGGAAGTCAAACCATGAAAAAGGCCATCATCGTCCATGGTCCAACTTCATGGTCCATGGTGTAAACTGGCCCTTTAGAAACACTGGGATTTTTGACTGGTTCGGTCCAAAACCCTCCCCAGACATTGATGCCATGCAACTTCTACGACAACCACCCACCACATAAAATTTTAACTATCCCGCTCCGTGACAGTTCCTATGACACCATCCATGAGTGCACCCGCCATTTGTCATGCGCTACGACTGCAGTCTACTCGGTGTCACTTCGGGGTGTTATTATAATATTATTATAATAAAATCTTAATGAATTTTTTGGGAAGAAGAGAAAATGAAGACAAGAGAAGACAAAATAATGGTCAAACTTGATTATTATTTTTCTTTCAAAACTACCCTTTTTGGACATATGTTTAAAAAAATCAGCACATTCATTTTTTGGTGCGTGGTCATTCCTCTTGGTCCACATTCGGTTTACACCTAGTGAGGGGCCCAAACGCTTTGTAAATTGACTTCCTAAGAAATCGGACCATGGAAGCTAGACCATCAAGTCGCACCATGAAAAAAGGCCATCATCTTCCATGATCCGACTTCATGGTCCATGGTGTAATATGGCCCTCTAGAAACACTAGGATTCTGACCGATTATACCCTAAACCTCCCCAAACACTGATACTAGGCAACTCCAGCAACAACCACCCACCAGATAACATCATGACACCGTCCATGAGTGCACCCGACATTTGTCATGCACCACGATTGCAGCCCACTCGGTGTCACTCCAGGGTGCCCCCCCCCCCAAAAAAAATCAAAAAATCAGCACATTCACTTTTTGGTGCGTGGTCATTCCTCTTGGTCCACGTTCGGTTTACACCTAGTGAGGGGCCCAATTGCTTTGTAAATTGACTTTCTAAGAAATCGGACCATGGAAGCTAGACCATCAAGTCGGACCATGAAAAAAGGCCATCATCTTCCATGATCCGACTTCATGGTCCATGGTCTAGGATTCTGACCGATTATACCCTAAACCTCCCCAGACACTGATACTAGCTAGGCAACTCCTGCAACAACCACCCACCAGATAACATCATGACACCGTCCATGAGTGCACCCGACATTTGTCATGCACCACGACTGCAGTCCACTTGGTGTCACTCCAAGGTCCCCCCCCCAAAAAAAAAAAAAAACACCGTTCCTATCAATGTAAATCATTTATGCGAGAATGTCAGCAGCTGCCACAACACACACACACACCTGCCCATTCATGAGTTGCAACTGGCAGTATGTAATTGATTACGTGAGGAGGTAGTTAGTAAAAAGTTGGCACAGTTCAGATTAAGCCTTACCGGTCGTTTATTGTATATATATATATTCTTTGTTCATTCAGAAGTTATCATTGAGAACTATTGATAGTCGCCTTATACAGTGTATTATCATGGGCTGTGATTGTACTCATTTGATTTGAATGGTGGTTAGGTCAGGGTATCATTGAGGCCTGTACGATGCCGGAGTTGGAGCCCGAACAATAATATAAGTTAAGTCTTCACAAAGTTGGCAAGTGTGGGCATTGGACAATCACTAGAGTAACTAGAGGCACCCGTAACCGATCGCTTGAGAGATTTTGCGCCAGATACGGAGAAGTACAAGGTGGTGCAAAAATTTCATCCGCATTGGAACGTAGAAATCGGGAGGATGGTGAACTTTTCGGTCATTTGATTTTTTAAATTGAAGTTATTGTGAAAATTTTCAGGCCAAAAATTGGTCCGAACGTATTATCAATGTCCACAATTTGTCATAACCGTTCATTTTAGCCGCTCGTTCCTCTTCACTTTAGTACCCGGAACTAGGACATGTGTCATGGTATTATTGGTTTAGGCTTGACCATAAGGGAGAAACTAAGACACTTCAAAATTCCCCGACCCTTGATTTAGTCCACATGAACATGAGGGTGGAGAGTCCAATTGCATATATCTTTACACTGTACTTGGAGGCCCTCGACCACGCAAAAGTGCAATCTCAAGATTTTAATGGTTTCAAGGAATCCCACAACCTTGTGGTCATGGTGTAAAGTGGCCCTTACTAAGGTATGTGGGTGTCATTTGGTTCATTTCTTCATGTTCATGAACTCATACCACTTAGATTTACACAACAAAAGTTGTGTTGCATAAACAAATCTACGACGACACGTCCACAAAAATTAGATTGAAAGTCCGACCTCCCCTTTTTACTTATGGATATCATAAGTGCATGTTTGTTAATTCCTAAACAAATACATAGATCTTCCCAATTGTGTTCATTATTGTGTGTGGAGTACACTGCTTTGTCTAATTATTGTGGCCCACACGTATTTCCAATTACCCACACTAAATTTTTTATTAGAATTTGAAATGGCCCATTGTAATTTCCAGTGTGAAATTTAGTGTGGGTTTTATTCAACTACATATTTGGATGAAAATTCAAAGACAAGGTAAGCACTATAAAAGTACTAATACTAACCAATGCAAGTACTATATATTACTAAATGCGCGCCACACTAAATTCCAACCCACATGAATTTCCCACCCACACTAATTACACAAAGCAACATAGTTAATACAACCTGAAAAAATAGTCCAATCTCTTCTAAGCATGTATCTTCACAACGGGTGTCAATGTGTATGTCTGACAAATTTCATTTGACGTTCAACTTCAAATCCAAAGTGTCACGTGACATTTTCAAAAACCCAAAAAAAAAATGTCAATTACCATCTATGTTTCCTTCCAAACTATCACCTCAATGTCACATGCCTAGTAGTACGTGTCATTTCAATTTCTAAAGTGTCAATTGATGTGTGGTTTTTTCCTCCCAAGTCACACACTACATGTCAAAACCTAAATCGTGTGTGTCAATTGACGTGCATTTCATCCTTGTGCAAGTTCTTGCATGTCAAATGTCGAAAACTTGTAAAAACTTTGTAAAAATTACACACTGGTGGGTGTTCTTTGATCTGCGCTGAACCACATACACATCAAATATAGGTCTCTGATAAAGAGGCTAGGAGTAACCACACCAAGCACATACATATATATACATATATATAACTCTATATATATTCCTTAGGTAGACTACAAGGACAGGCTAAACATAGCTAACCATGTTTATATACATTTTATCGTCTGATTTCGGAACACACAGCTGTCATCACTACTGAGGTGGATGATTGCGTTCCCTATTTATATCGATTTATACGGTTGCCAGCTCAACCAACATATGCCTAACTAAGTATAAGTATAAGTCTCCATTTGCCATTGCGATAGGGTCCTTTCCAACAGGCATGCCATGTTCCATTGTCCTTCTTTGTACCCATTTTGGTCTTGGAGTCCATACTTAGAATATTGTTGTGGTACCTTGGATTCATGTGTTAATTAGGGCCACTTCACACCAGTGATCCAGGAGATTTTTGGGCGTAATCGATTGAGATCCTAGTGTTTGCAAGTCCATCCGGTTACATGTTGACATCCTCCGGTTCTTTTTTTATTAAATTGAGGTATATTCTATAAATTCCTCTAAAATGATCGGTAATTTGCCTGTAGTCTTGAACTTCAACCGGTTATTTTTCAAACTCAACGGTTCATATGTAACTAGCTGATGGCTCTCCCTGATCATTGTTTCGCACACGAGCCATGAGTTGTGACCATGAGATTGTGAGAGCCCAAAAGAAAGTGTCCGAAGGCCGTCCCACGACGACACTTCCAAAATCACGTAGTGGGGTCACGGACCCTCGAGTGTAGTGTGAAGTCATATGTGACCGGGCCCTCAACCAAATGCTACTACAATGAACTTTTATTCATGCAGGTCTTCACACATGATAAAATAGAATATATCAACGGTTTTGAGCATTCCGAGTGCCATGGTCTCCCGGTTTTGTGTTAGGCCTACCTCCAAGAGGTGGTTTTTGAAAATAATCCAAGTGACCATGAAACATGATCCATTCGATGCCATGTAGGAATCCATGTAGACTTTACATCCATCTTGCATTCACTTACTCCGTTGGTCCCTCAAGCGTAGTGTGAAGCGAACTTGGACCAACTCCGCCTTTTCCAGCAATGAGAGTGTTTGAAGTGTAATGGTCACGGGCTCTCGGTCTCGTGTGTGAAGTGGCCCTTAAGAAGACGAAGGCAAATGTGTTTGAAATCTGAATGGATCCCTTAACAAATTTTTGATTTCAACCCATTCAGATTTCAAACACATTTGCCTTCTTAAGGGACACTTCACACATGCTTGGACCATTTTCAAAAACCACCTCTTGGAGGTAGGCCTAACACAAAACCAAGGAGACCATTTCACTCCGAACACTCACAACCGTTGATTTATTCTAATTTATCATGTGTGAGGACCCGCTTGAATAGACATTCATTAAAATAGCATTGGTTAAGGGCCCGGTCACATATGGCTTCACACTACACTTGAGGGTCCGTGACCACACTACATGATTTTGGAGGTGTCTTGGGACGGCCTACAGTAATCTCCCGCTAAGTATGCACTTTGAATTGGAGCAGTTGGTGTGCAGTTATTTGGTAGGTGCGTACTTTGCTCATATCGTTTTCTAGACCCTCTGATTCGATGAATCGCAACGGAGAACGGATGAAACCTGAGGCAACCCGCTTGACCGAAGCCCAACGATGTGAAATCGGTGCAAAGTTCAGCAAGCCGAACGTGCCGAGCAAGCCGGCAGTGTTTGATGACGCAAACAACGTTGAAAATTGTGTTGTTGTGCTAGAGAACATTGATGAAGTTCTGGAAACGATGCGGATCAAAGAAGAACCACCTATCCATGACGAAATCCAGCCTATCGAGACATTTGCTGAAGTTGGAAGTGCTACTGATTTAAAAGGCTTTGAAGCTCTACACAACACTGTCTTCGACATCAACGACCAATTGCTTTGCGCCGATGTTCAAATGAAAGCTAAAGTAGATGTATGATGAAGTGCGGCGATCGTTTGAGACGTTGCAACGAAACGTTAACAAACTGACATTGAATATCAAGCTTCAAAAAATCATGCATTCGCACCAAATGACTATGCATGATATGTTCAAAAAATAAAATATGAACCCCAATTTTTGTCAAAAAAATTGCACACTTAACCGGGATGCATACTTAAACGGGTGCGTACTTAAGCAGGAGATTACTGTGTAGACTTTTTCTTTTGGGCTCTCATGATCACATGGTCACAGCTCTTGGCTCGTGTGTGAAGTGGTCCTGAGTTTATGTGAGGTCAGAAAGCCGGAACCTTCTATGATCACTACAGCTATGTACTGGGGTTGGCATTACTGCTCTCCCCCTTTAGTATGACACGTCTAGAAAACACAAAAAGTTGTATTATCGAGGTGTGGTCTTCTCATTAATATCACAAATGGCGTTAAGTTGTCGTATTATTGAGGGAATATGAAAACATAAGTAATATGAGTTTAAAAATATATACAACGAGTTTAAGCAATATAGATGGTATGAAATAATAACCTTTAACTCCAAACAAATACAAATATTCTTAAAAACTCATGAAATATGAGGTCAAAGATCTTTGATGTTGCTTGCCCAAGTTAGCAACTATCATCTTATCTAAATTTCGTATTAACTTTTGAAAACTAATAATTTCATTAACAACAAAATATAAAGAGTTTTCTAATAAGAAATTAAACAACAATGATGCATTACGTTTAGCATCAGGATATTGGTGATATTATATCACCCGTGTACAAGGCAACATACTAGGCACAAGGCCACTCTAACCCTAACCATGTCTATTCTACACCATTAACCCTAATTATCATTAAGTTCCCTAGTAGTTTCAAAGTGAAAATGGATGTATTCTAGATGTACATAACATAGATGAAAGAAATTTTAGCATTAACTATCGAATGAATTCTAATTTGTATAGTTTATTTATCTAAATGTCGTAGTCGTACAAAAGAGGGAGTTTTGAACTAAAAAGTGTGGTCTCGCAAAAATGTGTCATAATATCGAGGGTGCCGTGTAAACAAGTGTCATATTAACAAGGTTAGACTGTAGTATGAAAGGCCAATGTGTAATGGTCGGGCTTTTACGACTTTATTTCATTATTCACTTCATCTATGTTATACACTACCTTGAATAGCAATGATGTGTCGGGGTTGAAACACTTGAACTACATATTGTATTTAGAGTCATATGGTATTTATTGTCAATGTGGTTCTTTTCTAACGACGCTTGTTGTAAAATATAAGTATTGTCATCCCAACTTCACTAAGTATGGTATATTTTGTATTCTTACATTTATGTAGTAAAAAATTGTCATAGATGATAGAAATTTGGATGAAAAATTACTTAGTAAGTGATAGGAATTGCAAAATTGTAAATCTATAATGCCCAAAATTTGTTCATACAGGGAATGACAAATAATGTTACGTTTACATTTAGTGTTGGTGTCACAACACGGGCGGTTTGCAAATAGTATTTAGCAAGACAAATACACAAAACATCACTCAACCACATGGTTCAATCTAATTTCTATCTTTAGCATATGGCATGGTCTTCCACTGTCTTACCTTCATGGGAAGAAAACTTAGATGATAGGAGGAAATTGACGCCAATACGGATAGGGAATCGTGTTATTTTGAATAGCATGAATATTGTGAATAGTGTTGGTATTCTTGTTGAAATGTTGCAATGAATATTTTATTAGCAAATAATGTTGGGATGAACAATGCATCTAGTGAATAGTGCATCTTCCTATGACATACTAAAATGTAAACACGTGACATTTTAGGTGCCATTAGTGGCGCCACCTCATACCACCACTCAATACCTCCATGTAGGGTAGGTAATGGGCTTCACTTCTCGGGTCGGTTCAAGGTGGGTTTAGGGTGGCCTATCGGTGCCGATTCTAGCCATTCTATTAAGAAGGGGGCAATTCTAGCCATTCTATTCACAAAACCAAGGAGGTAGGCCCACAAAGCACAAAGAGTGTCCATACTCAGGATGCAAGGTGACTGTTTTGCAACCAAAATGGGTGGGATCATGGAGTTGGCCATGTGGTTGTGTACACCGTTACTAGTTGGGCTTCTATATACCTTGAGTCTAGTACCCAACTATGGTGTGTTGGTTTTAGACATTAAAGATGGGGATCATCATACACGAGGCCTAATAACTGGTTCAAGGAAGCTAGTGGTGTTGACTTTGAATATTCATCAAATATTCAATTGAGGCTAACCCTCTCCCCCCCCCCCCCTTTACTTTATACTTATGTTTAGCCCAAATGCTCATATGAATGTTTGTTTATGTCAACAACATGGCCATGTGTATGTGCAATAGCTTAAAAGGTTGGTTTAAGCACCCTCTCTACCTTTTATATATACATATGTATATATGCACATGACTCACGTGATCTCTCGTCCAAAACCTACAAGTAAAACGAGTGTGGTCCCAATTTGGATTTGCTAATCCGAATCGAACACTTATCATTGGTTTTGTGAGTGTACCCCACACACGCATGGCGATTGGATACCTCATAGAGGAGGGCGAGCATATTCTAAAGACATCAACAAAGGCAGCCGGAGCCAAAGACGACAAAACTATAAAAGCTGACGTGGACTAGGGGCCCCACGCTTGCCTGGACCCACCAGTAACTTGGTTTCTCTCTCTTCTCTGGTCCTCTCCCTCTTGTATTCTCTTCTCCCCTCTTCGCTTGTGTGTGTGTTTGAGAGAGAGAGAGAGAGAACTCCCGCGCGGCCATGGCCATTCGCAAGGCTTGAATGGCGATGGAATTTGCCCAGATGATGCTCCATTCCACAGCCTCCTCGCTTTTTTATCGCCTCACATCTACCGCACTCCAAAATGCAATGTAGCCCTGGACTAATGTCGCCTCAGCAGCAGCAGCAGCAGCAGGTACGTTAACCTAGGTCTTTTAATCACTCAAACCCCTCCGTTCGCTTTGGCCCCGCATTCCAGGTATCTTCAGTCGATTGGAAGACTGAGGTGGTGAGTCGTGCGGGGGGAGTTGACCGATTGTCTGTCTTTCTTGGAGTGCGGACTGGTTGGTGGAAAATCGGGGAGAGACAATGTGACCGTTGTAGGGTTGGATCAGGGTGAGTACGAGGTCGTAGCATTGGAATTTCATCTTTCATAGGCCCAGGGCCGCGGGTTCCCTTGGGGATTGAATATCGCAGAGGACGTCGGTTAGATTTTGTTTTGGAGCGGTATTGATGGAGATGGGTTGGTCTTGGTGAGCGAGAGGCCGCATTGTATCTGGGCGGCTTGTATAGAGTTTGTCGTTAACAACCTGGCTACTCGCTCCAAAAAATTTGAAAGCTTATGTGCGCTTTTCTTGGTTAGCAAGCCTATTTTTGTGGTTGGGGGATGTCAGGTGTCAACTAGTTTGAATTTGTATAGTCCTTAGTATCCATGGCGGATAGGTCTGTTGTCGCTTATTTGCAGTCATGGCTTATTGTCCACTCTTATGCTGGCCGCGGAGGAATGCTTATTATTTGACATGTTACAGATGGAGTGTGGCATCGACACCGTTGAAGATTGCACTAAGTAGCTTGGGGCAATAAAGGGGTTCTGTTGGCCGTCCGTTACTTGTTTCATTTTCACCTCAGCAGGGTATACCTCCTTTAGGGTTTGGTTTATGCAAGCGATACTTGTGAGTACCAAAGCAAATTAATTTTACATAATTGAGTAAAACGGTGATCTCAGTTGGAAGTATTCGAAGCCTTGTCTTGGCTCCAGACATTTTGTTTTGCAAATACAATGAATTTACCCGGACATTATTCCTTTCGAGGAACGTGTCTAGCTCTGACTTTCGATTGAGGGGGAGTTGTCCAATTAGAATATCGAAAAATTTCTTCTCGCTTTGCTGAGAAGCGTACATATTGTGATATGTGGGATGGGAAGTCTCGGTTGTTACGTCGGTTTCTCGTGCCTTTTTCTTGAGATTCCCACTTTAGAGAGTCAGGACACCTGGTTGGAATGGTCTTTGAAGAAGCGATATCATAATACCTGGGGCATTAGATACTGGCCTACATTTACAAACATAATGGGTGATCGTTACATCAACTTATTTATGGATTGTTTTATGTCTCTTGGACGAGGCTATGTGCAAAGTGTGTGAATCAATGTGCTGTGTAGGAAAGAATTACAGATGGTCCCGCATGGCTATTCTGACGAATGTGTTAATTATCGCAGGAGCTGGCACTGTTGGATGCTGAAGAAGCCGGCACTGAAGCAGCTGGTGTTGATGAAGGGAGTTGCAATCATATGAATGTTTAGAAAGCTGCTTGTCTACATATTTTTATCAGGTGATTTCGCTCATCAGGAAAGGTCCTTTGGCACATAAATGTAGCAGGCTTTGGTTTCCAGTGGGGTGCCAGATCCTGATGGTGCACAGATGGAAAATGGGGTGGCTTGAGAGGCACCCTAGCTAAACAGATAAGCTAGAAAGGTGCAAGTTTGTGAGCTCGCACTACAATCAGAACCATATACCTGGTTTAATCCTATCCATTAATGCCTTGAAACCTAAAACCTTGAATCTGTTGGCAAGCCTGACGGGAAGTTAAGAACTCGTGATGCACAGTGTACTTTCTGATATTTGGTTCTGCACGAGTCCTTGTGTGGACTGCAGGACCTTTTTAAATGGACCTACTTTAATCTAGAGGAGAAGCAGAGGCTTCTGCTTCAACTTATTGTGAGCCATCTGGTTGCTCAATTCGTTGGAGCAATCATGGCGGACACTATAGGTATAATATTAGAGTATTTGCATCGGCATCATTTTTCCAAGGCAGAGGCTGTCTTGAGGGAAGAGGTTACTGCCCGGCAGCAAGCTAATGGTCCAACCTCTCTCCCCTTAAACGATGCCCTTGACCTTGACGTAACTATATACCTCAAGTTAATGCATGAGAAAGCTGCTGGGCAGCAGCATCTTCTAAATGTCAAAAACGCAAAACCGTCTCTTGACATAGAGAAAAAGTCTAGCTCAGAAATGAAGCTGTCTGCACAGCTGCTGAGACAAGGGCAAGAAGCAGAGGACAAGTTGCATAGCCAGGTGGGCAAACTTTGGCCGTTAACCAAGTTGGTGGACCCAGAACCATTGTTCATGGAATTTGAGGTTGAAGAGCTGGAGCACCCAGCCACGACTTTGCAAAGAGTCGGGAACTCAGTATCACTGCCAGACATTCATTCTCCAGTGCCTGAGAAGGTACTGGTGGATACCACGCTGCCAGTTGTACTTTCCCCAGTATCTGAGAAGACACTGTCAGATACAAAGAATGCACCGGTAAGAGATGGTTACTACTTTATAGAAAATTGATCAATTGCTGTTGAGAAATATGGTCTCTGGACTGCACTATTTCTTATACAACCAGATAATGCATGGTTTGGGGACAGTATTTATCTAGAGATGGGCATAACAGTTTGAATTAAGTTCCTAGAAAACGGACTGGTGGGTGGAGGTTAAGAGCACCAATTCTGCAATTATATGAGAGTTGTCTGTTTACATTACGAGACCAAATTTTCTCTTTGTTGCTAAGGATTTTTTTCTTTTTTTCTTTTGAGTCTTCTTGATGTACAGAAGGAGATGCTAAGAATCTTAGTTCGTCCTAACATGCAAACGTTACTGTTTTGAGGAGCACATTAGTCTTTAAGAATTTTGCTTCAGTCAAAATCTTTAGAGTGTTGACCGAGAATCTTTTGTAGTGAAAATTGTCAAGAGTAGGAGGCTAGAGTGTGTCAATGAATTCTACATGAAAGCTGTTGCAGGATTTAAGTGCCAATGATCAGGTTCGCAGCTTTGGAAGGCATGGTCTAATGGGGAAAGTGTAATGTAGGGGTTGGATATGGATGTTGTAGGTGACCCAATCTTTCTCTATTCGATGATGAAGTAATCTAGTTGAAGAGTCTAGATTGAAATCACTTTTGGAGGGTTCACAGCTTTCTGATTGGCTTCACTGCAGGCAAGAATAGGAGGCCTGGCTGTTCTTCAGACTGTTGCAGAAGTGGCAGCCAGTTCGTCTCTTGAGAAGATATCTTCTGATTACAAGGTGCAACCACCCTCTGTAAATATTGGGAAATATACAGAGGCAACTGTTGGACTTTTCAAATCACCAGCATCTGTAGAGAAGGAATGCTCCTCAACTCAAGACGTTGATTCCACTCAATCTTTACTTGAAGCAACTCGTGGTAAAGTTGGTGCTCTTAAGCAGGTGGGTTGCTTTTGCTTTTTTAATCTGAATTGTTGGCAGAGTTGGATCCTGATGTACCTTCTGGTCATGAAGAAGGCACCATTTGTGGAAATTTGGACGAGAATCACTGCATAGAAAGATGAAGGCAACACCTTTTCTCCTTAACAATGAAGCAACTCAGTGGCCTTTGTAGCGCCTGAATGGTTTGCAGATAACAGCTTCTGTCCTTAGCAGGATTATCTTGATTATGTGTTATTCTTTTAGGATTGTCTTCCAACGGATAGCTACCAATGTCCAGATTCTAAGTGTTGGTGTTAGTTGTGAATAACCTGTAAGATAGCAATTAAGAGGTGTCTATATACATGTACCTACTCACGATTTTGGAGCAAGTTATATTGTGCGGGTGATGCTAACTGATCCACATGTGGCAATTCCCACACTCCCCAACCGAGAGATCATGAATATGGCCTGCCAGTATTTGTAGGTGCTTGATGGGGCATGGATTTGAATGGAAACACTACTGGATGGGTTCTCTGTGCAGTTCATAGGCTACCAAGGTTTCATATAAACAATTTCTTTTTGTCTGATCAGTCATGGTCTGTTGTGTGCTTTGAATGTTACAAAAAAGTTCATATATGTGTACAGAGGTGGGAGCCCAAGCCTGCAGATAAACCTGTTATTCCTGAGAAAGGGAGAGCTGTTGGAGCCAAAAAGGTGGACGGTCACACTAATGTACAGGTTACTCTCTTTTTCTGATTTGATTCAATATGCTCTACTCCTAAGTTTTAGGTGTTGAGTGGTCATTTGCAGAGTCATTTTGGGATTGAATGTAGGTCCAAGCACAATAAGATGTACCAAAATTGTGTCATTCGCTGCCCTTTTTCCCCCCTTTTCCACTCTGACACTCCTTCAACTAGTTTTCATGCTCTTTTAAAAAACTTTACATTGGCTTATAATGGAGATTTAGCACAACAATAGATAATGTCAACACATTTGATAGATTGTTTGTAATTTTAATTGATAATTTTGCCTCAAATATGATTCCTTATGAAAAACAAGGACTACTTTCCATTTAGTCCTTAGTAGTACACCTTATCATGGTTGGACACATGTATTAATTTCCTATTTATTATAGCTTTATGTGTTTTTCCAGACTGTTTTGATAAGTTGTATTTCTTGGGATAGTGGTTAACTTGATATGAAACTAGTTTCACAAATGTAAACTGAAGCTAAGCAAACCCATTTGGAAATCCCTGTGAGTAGATTCATGACCATTCTCCACAGGGATTCAGATAGTACAAATGTATTATTACACTTTCTCCCATTGACATTTTAATTCACTTGTAATATTCTACAGTCACTGCTCTACAAGTTGACCTTTGCAGTTGTTTGTTTAGTTTCTGCAGTCGAGGACAATACTCATTGGTCTTTTATTACTTTAGGATTCCACTTGTTTGGACTTGCACTCTTCATTCAAGAAGAAACCATGACTATGAAATTTCCTGCAGGGCAACAGCAATGGACTGCTCACACCAGTTCAGGCTTCTGCAAAGGGTTCTCCACATCTTGGGTCTGGAGGTGAAATAGATTTAACATCTCATGAAAAGAACGGGGTTCTTGCTTTACTTTCTAATAATGTCACAATACGTGAACGCAGTCATGAGGACATAAGCTTCACTGTGCCCAGCAGTCCTGATTGGACCAATGTGCCACTTAAGACCATTGCACCAATTAAGACAATGGAATCCATCAAGAGACCTGAGGAAGGAGCAGTAGAAGTTAGCTCTCTGCTCTTGGAAGAAATGAGGAAAACTACTGGACAGTCTAATAAAGACTTCCAGGAGGTTGTATTACAGGTGCCTTGTAATCAAGAGACTGGTGCACAGAATGGACACGTCCTACCAGAAGAATGTAATAAGCATCCTGTAGGGCTGGTACAGAATGAAGGAACTGTGTCGCAACTTTTGGAGTCCAATTCAAAGCTTGTGCCTCTCAACTCACCTGAAGAGGAACTACCTAAGCTTCCTCCAGTGCGTCTGCGGTCTAATGACTTAAAAACTCCTGAAATTCTGCATGATGGGTTCAGTAGTGGAGTGAGAAAAAGTGAAGCTTTGGCCCCTATCAATGTAACTGGTGCTGTGGAAGCTACACCTTTGGGGTTGGGTGCATATCTTGACATTCCTGTCGGACAGGACATCTCTTCATCAGGTGTGTTGTTATCTCACAATGTCTTTGACTGTTACATGCTAGATGTGGAGACTGGAAACCTTCTCAGTTGTAAACAAGAACTTGGAGCATTTGTAACTGGTTATATAACCTACATCATTGTTCAGGAGTTTCCACCTTATTATTGGTCCTAATCAGTTAACAAAGATCTTACTTTTATCTGCATTACTTCTGCTGCTTTCATTCCTGATTGACATATTTATGGCAGGACCTCGTCGCATCAACACAACTGCACGCCTCTCGGTGAGTCACGGCATTGTAGAGGACCAGCCTGAGCTTGTCTCACGTTTTGCAACAGCAGGGGATGGCCAAAGTGAGTCAGCAGTGGATTTTCCTGATGATTACTGGGACTCTGATACGTACGAGGACGATGAAGATCCGGGGTATCATCGGCAGCCAATTGAAGATGAAGAATGGTTTTTGGCTCATGAAATTGATTATCCAAGTGACGATGAATGTGCCCGGCTTAGTGTTGAAAATCCACGAGGGGTGCACCAGGAAAAGGATTATGAGAAGTTTGAAGATGAGGATCACTCTTTTGTGGAAGAGGTACTTTCTTTTGCAATTGGTGCTTGCTAATTTAGGATTATATGTATTTGCGTTCTTTTTAAAAAAATCAAATAGTTAGAATTCTTTGATAGAAGAGTTTATCCTGCTTTGTTGTCTTCTTATAACATCATAAGTTTCACTGTTGACATGAACGCATAAGTAGTTGGTAGTCATTCTTCTTTCTTTTCAGCAGCAGTCCTATTTTTCTGGAGAGGAGTATTATCGCTCAAAAGCAGGGGAAGACGGGGTGGAAACTCAAGTAGAAGTTGACAAAGTTCGAAACAATGACCTTTTTGTACGTATGGATGGTGGAGGTAATTTTGGACCTCATAGTCAGGTACGTCCAATCAGATCTGTAGGATATCTTTCACTACCTCCAGTACTGCACCTGTGCATCAAATAAGATGTTTCTCATCTGGTGAAGCAATTTGATGATCATCAACAGACAGTCAATTCTCAAAAAGTTCCTTGATTATTCAATTGTTCATTCATTCATTCATTTATCAGGGGGAAGGGGTTGCATTACTGTCTCCAATTAAGGAGCAAAATGAAATTGGGTGACTTGATCGAATATCACTTCTGCCAAAAAGAGTTGTCTTGGCTGCTCAAAAATAATTCTGGATATTGTATTCACAATTGGCTTGCACAATTAGTAACCTGTTCAGATGGTAAAGCAATAGTTTGTCCATCTTGCAAGGTTCAGGGCTTTTTTAGGTGTTGTGTTTGGCATTTTAGTATCAGTTGAATTATGTGTAAACTGGATCTCTTTCTCTTGTGATCCTGTGTGTCTGGCATCATGGAAACAAGAAAAACATTGGGCATATTTTGTGGTTGTCATTCCTCTTTTTCAAATGATACATGTTGACACGTGAAAGAGTTTTTTGTTGAGTTTTTTCACCACCCATATTGAGTCCTGAATATTAGAAAACATCTCCTGCCAATCCAGGTTTCCAATGCTACTCGGATTCTTGATCAAGGAGAGTATGAGAGGCAACTGTTAAACGTGGAAGGACTCACTATGATGGGTGGAGACACAAGGTGGCAAGGCTTTGATATCACTAAACGAAATGGCTCAAAGGAGGGAGGTAGTAAGAAAGGGACTCAAGGAAGAAGTCCACCTGATAGTTCTTTTGACATGGAGGATGAAAGAGTTGGTTCTGTTCGATTTGGTAGAATGGGTGTGAGCAGTGATGTAGCAGAATTTGGTAGTGATAGGCGAGAGAGTCTGCTTGGAGAAAGCAGTGAAGGTGACCTGGAAATAAGTGAGATTGGCATCCGTAGCATTGGGCAACCCAGTTCATCATCTGTGGTGGCAAACAGTGGTAGTGGAAAAGTCTTGGAACCAGAGTTTGTTGGTAACCAGGATGAAGAAGAGGAAGAGGAGGATATAATACTCAAATACTACAACAATCCCTGGGCAAGTCATAAACGCCGAGGAGTTGAGAGAGAACCCTCATCATTGGACAGTTTGCACCTTCAGAATCGAGAAATTGGAAAATCTTCAATCCCTAAGCTGGGAGACAATGGTGAAGTTGAGAGTCATGCTCACAAGGAGATGGATATAGGTAGTGGAGCTGGGTTTGGTGGATTCTCATTTCCCTCCCCCTCTACTAGTGGAGGAGATATTGTCACTGTGTCAAGAGTGGACTCTGGTAAATCACTATGGTCTGTGAGAGATATCACTGGCCAAGTGGTTGGGGAGGAAGGTGAGGATTATGGGAATGGTGTTGTAGGGCCTGATGATCCTCTTGCTTCTTGGAGACGTAAGAGCAATGAGTCATCACCAATTATTAGTCCTCGCAATGAAGCACTTCGAGATCTAGCACATTCTGTACGTTCTACTGGATCAGCCAACTCCACTGATGGGTATGGTAGTGGTGCTGTCAAGGTAACTCTATAAACAGAGCATACAACCTTAGTCCCCTTACAATGGCCTTTGCTTTCTGTAGCTTCCAGTGTAGGTATGCCTTTCAAGTATTCTGTTCTTTTTCTGACGAGGGGTACTTGTTTCTCTTTTTCCATTGTCACTTTTGATCTCTGCAAAGTTATTTGTGCTATATACCAATCTGCTCTGCACTAGGTCTTACATTAAAGCTACCAGTTTGTAGTGGAATTGTTTAAGGCATACATCTAATGTGCTAATCTGATTGGATAGGATGATGATGAGGAAGAAGATGATGCAGTAGAGGAAGAAGTAGAAGAAGAAGATCTACTGGAGGTAGACCAACACATCAGAGAGGCTGAGGCTGTAGCAGCTGAAGATGAGGAAGCTGCAGCAGTACAGGAGCAGATCCGCAGGATAAAAGCAGAAGAGGATGAGTTTGAAACTTTTGATCTCAAGATTGTGCATCGGAAGAATAGGTTTTACTTTCACCGCTTGTCCTGTACATGCAGTCAATGTGGCCAAAGCACAATTTGTCTGTTCAATTTGGTCTGTTCAACTGGATCCAACCACAGGATTGATATGTTTCCTCCCATGATATTGCCACCAAGAAGAAAGCGTTGATCATCAGTTTCTCTTACGTCTATGTTTGTGATTTCTTTGTATGCAGGACTGGATTTGAGGAAGACAAAGATTTCCCTGTCATCATTAATGCTGTTATAGCTGGTCGGTATCATGTGACCGAGTATTTGGGATCTGCTGCGTTCAGTAAAGCAATACAGGCTCATGATCTCCATACAGGAATGGATGTATGCATGAAGATCATAAAAAATAATAAGGATTTTTTTGATCAAAGCCTTGATGAGATAAAGCTTCTGAAATATATCAATAAGCATGACCCTGGTGATAAGCATCATGTTTTACGGCTCTATGACTACTTTTACCATCGGGTATTAACTTAACATGACCGCTTTACTTTGAGTACATTATGAGTCATTATGAGTTTCAAATGGAAGGTTATTTTGGCAAATAGATGTATTTCAATTCTCATCAGTTTCTAAAGACCAGTAATATTATGCTATTCTATCTAAGTATGATGCTATCACATCATTCAAAACTAAATGAAATGCATCTGATATGTAATTGATACTACCTTATTGATAAGTACCAATAAATTGATATGAGTTTTTGGTGGTATAAAATCATGTTATAGGAATTTAGTATGCTGTTTAATAGTTCTCTTACCTATGTTTAGGTATGTTTGTATGTGTGAACCTTATTTTAAGCCTTATTCTTGTTCTTAGTTCTAAGAATTCGAAGGTTATTATAAGAATTTTGCCCCTGATCTAATTGAGTGATATGGATATCACAGGAGCATTTATTCATCGTGTGTGAACTTCTTCGAGCTAACCTCTATGAATTCCATAAATACAATCGAGAGTCAGGTGGTGAAGTGTACTTCACCATGCCCCGTCTTCAGGTATTTCGCATATCCCAGTGTTGATTGTTACATGTTGGGATGGTAACATACTGCTATTCATATAGATATAATGTGATACTTTTGTAATGGTACTGTAATTACAAGTTTAGTTGTCTGGTTGAGTAGTCCTTCAACCCACTTCAATATGTGTTCCTTTTAAATGGTGCACCCCACCCTTATTTTACTTAAAATGTCTCTATGCCCTTTGGTACAGACCTCTAGTTTGCTGCAAAAGGATACTTCTATAAGTAAGGCTGTCACAGTATTGTCTATTAGGCACAACCATGGAGAGGGAAGGTTCCGTTATCAATTAAGTCAGCCTAGATTCTATTTAGTTTGTCTTGATACTGTTGATAAAAGAAAAGCTGTTCTCTGATAATTGAGTCAATACAGAGGAGTGTTTGCTATCATATTGAAGTGGAAGAGCTCTATATACTGATACACACTTTTCATCTGCAGTCCATTACAAGACAATGCCTGGAGGCTTTGGAATTCATACATGGACTGGGACTCATCCATTGTGATTTAAAGCCAGAAAATATTCTGGTGAAGAGCTACAGTCGTTGTGAAGTCAAAGTAATTGACTTAGGGAGCAGTTGCTTTCAAACGGACCATCTCTGCTCTTATGTGCAGTCACGGTCTTATAGGGCTCCTGAAGTTATTCTTGGTCTCCCGTATGATCAAAAGATTGATATGTGGTCACTTGGCTGCATCTTGGCAGAACTTTGCTCAGGAAATGTGAGTACTTCTCTGTCCCCTTTTTACTCAAAAACTCTGGTTGTCTAGTAAAACTTAGGAGCGAATGACCTAGTCTTGTGATCATATGCTCGTTCCAAGTCTAGCCTTATTTTATTGTCTAACGGTCTTAATGGTTTGTATATTGTGGACCTGGTAAAGTGGAAATCTCTTTCTCTGCTTGACTTTAAGGTCTTCAATGTCTCTTGATATTATCTGTTAGTACCTATTGGTGAATCTTATTGTTTACTCTGGCTAAATATATCCTGGTTATAAAATTATGAAGTCCGCGTGGAACATTTTCCCTAGTAAGGTCATCCACTCCAGTTAGCAATCATATTTATCAAGGCTTAATGTTCATTTCACTTTTTTGAGAGTGCACTTATGCTGATTGAGGTCCATTTGTGTCTTTCCTTAAAAGTAAGGTGAATTTAATGATAGAATTAAAGGTAAAATTTTCGTTCCTACAATATGTGTAGGTTCTTGATATACCTTCCTGAGCATTTTGTGTACCTGATTCTGGGAGTATGTATAATTCCTGCTTCTTTGATCATTGATATTGATATTGATGAGTTGATTACACTGACAAGCATTTTTGTACAGGTTCTCTTTCAGAATGATTCACTGGCAACACTATTGGCACGGGTGGTGGGAATCCTGGGTCCAATTGACCTGGAGCTTCTAGCCAAAGGAAGGGACACCCACAAGTTCTTCACCAAAAATCACATGCTTTATGAGCGAAATCAGGTACATATGTAGTTCGTTTGGAGTCCATTCTGTTTTCACAGTTTGTTGTTCTTCTGTGTTTCTATAAATTGTGCAATTTCAAACTTTGAAGGGTGGTTTGTGTAGTGTCATTTCAGTATTGTTTCTGGCAGTTTCTTCAGTTTGCCTTAAGAGTAGCTTGAATAAGTTTGAGTATTTCAAAGTTCCTGGGAAGCACTACTCTTCACTTTGCTCAACAAGCATCCTACATATATAAATCTCAATTTATCAAGTAAATGTTCACATTTGTTCTGAAACACCAGTTCTGTGTACTTTCTTCACGATCCATTAAATTTGAAATTTCCAAGCCAATGTGTCTTGATTTGAAATGAGGTTCACATATATTAACATCATCGATCTTAATAATTTTAGTAGCTTCAGCTCTGCACATTGTATTCTTTGTTATCAGTTCTGGAACTAAATTTCATTTCTCCTACAGGATTCTGAGCAGCTTGAGTATCTTCTGCCCAAGAAAACATCTCTTACACACCGCCTACCCATGGGTGACTCAGGATTTGTTGAATTTGTTGGCTATCTCCTTCAGATCAATCCAAGTACACGTCCAAGTGCTAGTGAGGCCCTGAAACATCCATGGCTATCATTCCCCTATGAACCAATTTCTTCATGATGGCATCCAGACCACCCTCTTAACTAAGTCTCCAGCTCATGATGGTTGACAGTCTCTTGTAGCATATGCTCTGAAAGGCAAATCTCCAAATTCTTTGGTGGTCACTTATTGTCCAATGTCATCGTTGTCCTGCCCATGGGGAGCACAAGATGTGGATCTCACAGTTAGTTAATGTAGTATTAGACCAAACAGGCCTCATGGCATTCTTAGCCCTCTGGTAGTTTTGCACAGGTCTCAATGCATCTCTTATTTCTGGCACAATGCGAAAATTCCCTCCTCGTACATTTTCTTCAATTAGAGTGGAGTGAATTCCATGGCAATGAGGGCCGGCAAAGTAGATAGATCACGCTGGAGCTAGAGATTGTTGGTGACTCAGGTTAGACCTTATCTTACAAAAGTTAGAACTGTAGGGACTGGGACCATACTGTCAGTGTAAGATTGAATCAGGAGTCCTATGCAACCGTGGTCCATTCTCACACAAGCAAAATGTTGCTGGTTTGTGTGTTGCCCTATGATGTTGGATGATAACTGCTCTGGTTGTCGTTGCTAGTTATGTATTTTTATGCCAAAATAAGTCATAGAATCCCTACTATCTTGAGGTTGTACTTGGTGATGTGTAAGAGATCACTTTGCCATGCCTCTACTTGTGTTAGGGAGCCATGCTGCTTGTGTCGAATTTTCACCTTACAAGGATTTAGTTTGTTGTGGAAACAAGCAGCTGTGGTTATATATATAAAGATATAGAAGTGGTTGCATGCAATTTGCATAGCTACAAAATGAGACACTATTCATGTGGCAACTAATTATGGTCTACCATTTCTGAGGTTTTCCCCTGGTAGTATGAAATGAGTAGTGAAGAGGCTGCCCTCAGAAGATACCACTTTCAGGATTTGGCAGTAATGAGGCCACACTCTTATTACATTGTCAGTTCTCATGTATGACCGTGTTTGCCAGCATGTGGTCAATTGAAGGGAAAATCTGGGTGACGAATTTAAAACCCCCTCCACAATCAATTTATTTGCAAAGCTTGACCTGAAAGTGACAAGGTTAGGCCTCGGTCTTCCATGATTAGTGCCAAACTACTAGTTTCCATCCTTCAATTGCAGAGTTCAAAACCACATTCGAAGCTGATGAGAATACAGACGAGGCGGAGGCAATGGTCGGGGAAAACGGACGGCTAGTTCATTATCAGCCGATGGATTTCCCCTCATGGCCGGTCCAAATTTCCAACCATCGGATGGCAATCCGACTGTAATTTCAATCCTCCGGCAATTAGCCAATGGACCAGAAAATGTCCCGGAAATGTAGCCGATTCTTCTTGTGAGTTACTGGATTTCAGCCGGAAGAAGTATTCAAATATTGGCCGATACCCGGGAAATGGTAACCGATACCCTCCGGGTCACGAGCATGGGTATCTGAGTGCAGGCATGTATTGAGGGATGCAGGTCAGGGCTTCGAAGATGAACGGCAACTTGCTCTGTGGTGGCGCCTCCATCCTCCGTTGCTCCGCAGAGTGCTCCGCCTCCGTCCTCCGCCCAATGCACGCTTCGCCTCTGCCTCCGTCCTTTGTCCTCCGCAATCTGCACAGTGCTCCGCGCCTCCGCCTCTGTCCTTCGCCATAGTGCTCCAACTGCTCCCCGGTTTCTAACCTTCACATTTTGCTCGTCCTGTTTAGCGCGAAGAGCAGACTCCCTACACAACTTTCTACTCACAAAATTGCATCGGAGTATCAAATTTGTTCACTCGTTCACTTGCTTGCATCACGTTGGATCTCGTCACTTGCTCCTCGTCGTGCTGCGCACCTTCTGCAAAGCGGAGACCTCATGAAAAACCTTCTCATCACTCTTGCTCAGAAATCTACATTTCGATTGTGCACCACATCTATAGACATTATTTGGGATCCTGTGGGTTGTGACTTAGAGAGTGTTTTGGACTTTCAAAAAACTTAATCTGAAGCGGTTTGTAGTGCTTTAGAGGCAAGATTTGTTGGTAATGACATTATAGATTGTTTTAAAATTCTTAATCCTTTAGACATGCCTCGTAGATAAGTAGGTTTGGCTTCTTGGGGTGTTGTGGAGTTGGATAGGTTGTTGCAGCAATACGGTGTATAAAAAATGCAAGGAGTTCAAGTCCTTCCGCTGTTGGTGAATGCAACACTGTGCAAGCAAGAGTTTTTTGCTTTCAAGATACAAGGAAGTATAGAGTGGATGGATCTTACTTTTGCAGATGTATGGACATCAATTTCTTGGTTTGTATCTTTGAAAGTGAAGTATTCTAACCTTCTGATTCTTATTGAGATTGCTAAGTGCCAATGTGTGAATATTGCAACATGTGAAAGGGCGTTTTCTGTTCAAAATACTATTAAACAAAAACTTCGTAATCGAATGTCTACATCTAACTTAGAAAGTATGATGCGTGTTGCTATAGAAGGCCCAGACAATGATTTTGATGACATTCTAACAAGTGCTCTAGATCTTTGGAAGGATGCTGCTAAGTTTCGCTATTTGTATAGCAATCCAGAGCGCTATTTGTTTGGGGCATCTGATGATGCACTTGAGGAAGTACCCTAAACCTTAAACTTTTTGAATTATGCAACCTTTCCATGACCAAATCCAATTGCTTCTATGAAGAATGGGGGGACCCTTGGCCTTCAAGCGGTGAAGGCATTGCTAGGTTCAATTCCTGCCAAGGATATTAACTCTTCAAATTTAAAGTTTTGAACATGCCTTTCTTTTCACTTATTCAAGATTTTGTACTAAGAAATGATTTCTAATAACTTTTCATACATTTTTAAACAATTAGTGCCAATATGAATTCCATTTAATCAGATATTGGCCAATGAAAATATAGGCAATTGGCCGATTGATTTTACAAAAGACCGGCTCTTGCTGATGTAAATTGGAAAAAATCCGACCCTTCGTAGCAACTATCGGCAATTAGCCACTAAGGCTTCAAAAACTTCCTGAACTCTGGCCGGAGGTTCTAGAAATTGAAGAAATTTCATCCAAGGCTGTGCTACAATAGCAGCTGTCAGTGGAAAAACTGGTTGCAGGATAAATTAAAATGTGATCCCCTAGCCTGCAACATATATATATATATATATATATATATATCCCTGGTGTCATTTAAATTTGTGTTTGAGAGTGCAACAACGAGATCCTTGCCAGATGGACACCCCTTAACTTTCCAACTTATAAATTGAGGACCTTATTCTTGTACGCTCGCATACGACAACCTAATGCAACAACCGTATGGGCCCTTTTCTTTCAACAACCTATGTATGGAGGGTTGTTTGAGAATGTATCCGATCAAGGTGGCCAATGAAGGAATTCATGTAATTTGTTTTTGTGGACTGTGTCACTCGTGACTTATTCTTGAGACATTTTACTTCTTGCACATGGAAGAAAGCTGGGAGACCACGTTGAGCTCATGAACGGTTTGCAGTTTGCAAGGACAACTTGGGAGAATATGCTCACATGCATCCATGAACCAATTTTGAATTGTTGGAAGCCTTTGATAGGCGGTAGTTGGCGTAGCATTATTCTACTGACTTCTTGTGGGAGGGACCAAATATCCAAATTATTGTTGTGGGGTCATTTACCTTAAAAATGAGAGCAAAAAAATCTTGCTCATTACCCAACCAACCAAATGCCAAAGTCACACTTTTTACTACATCACATAATATAGCATGCATATGTGAATCGGATGCGTGCACTGCATGCATCATGGAAAGTAGCTGGTCTACGGCAACATGCTTACAAATCTAGGCCGACTTCTAGTAAATCTCTTGAAATACTTAATATATAGTCATTCGATCGTTCACGGCATCAGATTAACAACCCTATAAATACAGCACCTCAATACGCCTAATATATGTCGAATGTATCTTTTGTCATTGGTCGTCACATATGAAGACGTTCCATTGTATTTCTGAGCAACATCGTTGAACAACATGGTACTACTTATCCTTCCTCACCTAGGATATCCATAGTATTAAATTACTCTGTGGCCTAGGTTGCGTGGCCAATCCGATAATTGTCTTGCTCCAAAAAGGTCTTGGCTTTGAGAGCCAGAGGAACATAAATGAAGGTCCCTTCAACTTGGAAGCTCCAAACTGACAAGCTATTGGCCGTGACTTGCAGCTGGCAAGCCTGCACTACTACTACTTCCTGACACTGCTGCAGCTACGCCCCAATCACGGGCACTTGTTGTCTCACCTAGCATCATGTCGATGCCTTGTAGCTACAACGCGAGTCCTCGGAGCTTCAACAGGTTGGCCACTACGGGCGTCGAAACTCGGACCCCGCAGTGCAACCCCAAATGTCCAAAGGTAAGTTATATATATGCAACAGTTGTCGCATGTTTAGTATGATGTCTCCAGAGTCAGGGTTGCAGTACGTCTAGTTGGGGCTATGTATGTTTATATCCGATCCTTGTCTTCAAAACTTGGGACTGACCCCTGATTAATGATACTGTAGTTGTAAGTCAATCATGTGCCAAGGCTTGTGGACCTCGTCTCAGAGGATCAGTCGCGTTGCATTCAAGTTTTGTCATCAAAGCATATATATGTATATATATTCAGCCTATTGAGCGGTCTTGAATGAAGTGATTACAAGTTTAAATAGGATACTATAAGTTAACTCATGAACCTCAGCTTTGGGTTGGGCGGAATGTATAGGTAGCACCATGCTGGGTTAGATGAAAAAGGCACGTGTCTTTGCTGTTGGTGTAGGCTTGGCCGATCAGATGATGCTTGATCAATCCATATATAACATCACTTAATCTTAAAGCTTGGAGATACGCACATGTTTACATCGATGTATGCCAAGTGTTTTGAAGTTGTTAGGTTTTGATGGCAGGTGCCAGTGTCCATTGAGGCATGGTACTACAATCCCAATTCTGAGGAAGACCCACAAGAAAATGACCCAGCTCTGCCGCATCGGTTTGCACCAAATCAACCAGCCTCCACAGAGCTCCTTGAACGTACGTCACATCTTTACCTCAAAACTTTCATCGAATATTCTAATAAAGTTCATGGATATCTGGTCTACATACCTCGGTCACTTATGTGTGAAGGTCAGTGTTAATATAAAAATAGGTGTACATTTGTACTTTACAGAGGGACTGACGTGTGAAAATGGATGATGGGAACGGGTTTGAACTTTGACAGAGTTGAAAGTGTTGACCTGGATTGGTCTCGATACTGAAACTTATCAACAGAATCAATTTCTTCAGCAGATCAAGCTTGAACGCGGCTACAAATATGATGTGAATATTTTTATCTTATATTTTCGCTCTTGTGACTCTCAACATGATTAATTACTACTGAACAATTTAAATTAATTTCCGGTTCCACTCTTAAGAAAAGACGTTGAGCTTTTGTGATTGAATTGCGCTAGTGAAGAAGTTGAAGAGTATACATTCATTAGAATTAATCTTCAAAGTGTAACAAACACATGATAAGCAGAGGCTCAAAATTTACTCCCCCCCCAACCACACCTCTCCAAACCAAAAGAATATTCTATTGAGGTTATAATCTATTGAGCTTGGTAGGAGGTGGCGGTAGTGGCACCTGCAACGATGATCGACTACGAGAAAAACATCAAGAAGTTCTTCAAGGAACACTTGCACGAACACGAGGAGATCCGCTTAATTCTGGGAGGAGGAGGTGGATTCTAACTCCCTCTCTTAGGCTTCTGTTGGTGCGTTTATGCATTCTTCTTTCAGGCTGCTCCATTGAAGGAGAATGTCGATCGACTAAGAATTTTTGTGTTGGTACCTATGATCGATTGGCAGGGTATGAGGACATCCGCGACTTTGATGGAAGGTGGATACGGATTCATGTCAAGAAAGGCGACCTTATCATTCTGCCTCCCGGAATGTACCACCGCTTCACACTTGACGACCATTATTACGTCAAGGTCTCCTGCTGTACCCGACCTTCATTATTATCAATTTATTTCAACCACCTTTCAGCTCACATGCACAGTGGTCGGAACTCCAAATTTTACCATTTGGCGGTTAAATCATTATTTACTTCTGAGAGCAGTTTCCTCTGCAGCAATAATGTCCACTTTGCTTTGACATGGATTGGTAGTTCCGTGAATGTTAACTGTGGGAACTCGGAATCTGGTTCCAGGCACTACTCTTGTACCAGGAGGAGCCATGCAGAATACAGTTTGATCGAAACAAAGTCACTGATGCTATGGATGTCAGGTGTGTCAATTAGTAACAACTCTTAGATTATGGTAGATGGTTAATTTTTCACATGGGCCACGACGCAATTGAACGTTGCAGATATTAATTAGGTAGTTATGCAATGGCTTCCCTCCACCTCTTGTCTGTCTCAAATATCGTTGAAAGTCGAAACGCGAGTCGTATTTGAGATTTGTTGAGTGTGGGTTGGAGGTGCAATGCAGAAAGGAGTACGAGTTGAGCGTGCTGAGTCGAGGTCCAAGCATGGACGTCGGGAGCAGGGAGCTGAGTAGCATGCTGGATGGTCTTGACGATTACATCGCCGTCTTACAAGCTCAGGAAGAGAAACGAGAGTCGGAATTGGAGACAACAAACTGCATGGCTACAGGAGCAGGCTCACATGAGGCCAGCATCTCTGAGATTGAGCGGGAGCTGCCAGCGAGTGAGTCGAACATCTCCTTCGAGGCGGGGACTCCTGTTACAGTCCTTCAATCGGCAGTCGCATTGGACGGCCACATCGATCATGTGATCCCCCAAGCATCATGATCGCGACTTGGCTTCCATGACATCTGGACAGACGTCTCATCGCAGGCTTGTTGAATGCTGGAATGACGTCGGTCGAGCATGCGGCGAGTGAGCTTCTTTACGGAGTGTGTGAAGAAACATACATGAACTATCCACCCAGCTACCTAGCTATCTATCTATTTAGATCACATACATATTCGCCCAACATACTCTTGAAGGCGGAGGCCTCAGACCTGTCATTCCAGTTCTCCTAAGTAATAAAGGTTTCCGTAATGACCTGCATTGTTTGTAGTACTAGTTGGTGCACTGATAATTGATAGTCATGTCCCACCTACTCGTCGACGTGGTTATCAACTCATGGACAAAATCTGGACTTTACGGATGGAGATGAAGCAACCTCAAAGTTCAAACGGCATTCAACCTACAACTGTGATCACTACAAACATATGAGACTTTCTGGGCAACACGTCCTCCGTCATTGAAAATCTGTGGGGTTTTGTGAAACTTTGTCTTGAGCATTCTGTTATTTCTTTGTAATTTTATGTTTGGATTATGATGCAACTCCATCGTCCATCTTGCACTTGCGTCGCAACACAAATCAGAGACACAAACACAAACACAAACCATAGACTTGACACAAATCTACCATAGGAAGCATGGTGGTGTTGCAAATCTAAGAGTCTAAATATGGTAGTGAGAGGGTTGTGTTGCCAATAGCATTCCGCGATTTCTCGGGGGTGGCACCCTTCACTAAAAGCATACGCCATGTGCGTGCACCGCCTTCAAATTTATACCCCTGTATACGGTTTTTGGGTGGATTAAACAACGATTTGCACACTAAGTTGTAGCTAAGAAATAGCATGATGTATGAATACCACAAAAGAAAATCAAATTCATAGATGTTACCACACCATATGTATACAACCAAAAAGAACTTGCAAAATCGTGCCTCCAAATACTTGTAGGTAAAAATAATTCATTGTTGCTTAATGATGTTGTAGAAGACTCTCTCATCCATTGATTGTAACCCAAACAAAGTGGTTCCTACCATGAACAAGGATGTGCAAATGGATGTGATAGCCAATAGACACGTTATTGAATAATTTTGTTACCACATGGTCCAGTTTTTACAACCTTACCACAAAGTTGACTGTTATAATAGCGATCAAAGGTAAAATTAATTGTTCACGATAGCCATCGAAATGGTTGTGAATTGCTACCAACAACGATCGACTATGAAAATCACCAACCGGTTGCAAGTTGTAGCCGTGAACGGATGATGGTAGCAATCGACCTTCTACAATTGATTGCTGTTGGTAGCAACTAGCTCCCTAGTTGAGTGGTCCCATTTGCAGTCAACACACTAGTTGATTGCTTGTGTGAGCAATCAACTATGGAGCTGACTACTTATGGGAGTAGTCGACACACTAGACGATTGCTTGTGTGAGCAGTTGAGAGTTGACACTATAGTTAACTCCTTATGTAAATGCGGATATGGGCATGGAGTAGGTGGAATGAAAAAGAGGAGGATAGTCAACAATTGTTTCTTTAAAAGAATATGTTGCACAATAACAATGATATGATAATTCTACAAAATTGTTCACGTAAGTGATATGTATGCATATTATGGAAAATCCCATGATGAAGCTAAAAAAACTAGACCTACTCAATGCTATTCTTGGTCTTTGTTCGCCAAGAGTATATGGGCTCATTATATCCTACAAAGTTCATCCGCAGCTACTGTTTTGCAAAGTCTAAGGAAATGCGTGTCCTAAGATCTATCTAACATAAGGCATTTATTGTAGTTTTCTAGTAATTTCGGTTGTCACCGACAAGATGTTGTCATCATCTCCATTGTTCCAAAGTTGGCGTGCAAGTACGTTGACCTTGGTGTAATGTACATCCGGAGTCATTTGTCTCATATTGTGGAAATAAGACAATTCGGTTGCCACCCGAAACTTCCTTTTCTTCATTATTTCTTTCACATCATAGCTTTATGCATATCAAAGTGATTGAACCTTCTCACTTGAGTGCGTTGCGCACTCCCAATCGTACACTCCAATCTTTGATTCCCACTAGAAAATAATGTTGTATATAGAAAGCTGATTGTGTAGCATATTTTCCTCGAGCAAAGCCTCCATGACCCATATCCAAGTCCAAGCCAACTTTTTCCTCAATGCGATGCCGACATCTAAGACTTGGTTGAAATGGTAAATGCATTATGTACACTGCATTTGAATGTGAAGAACGGTGTTCATAAACACCATTTCCCCCAATAAAACATTTGTGAGTATCTCTGAATGGTTTTTTGTGCACAAACACTTGGGGAGGGCAGGGGATAAGGGGGCGAGCATTGCCAAAAAAAGTAAGAAATACGTGAAATAAAATAAAGGGCCTAATATATCAATTTCGGTTATATGTTGTAAAGTAAATACATGTACTATAAGGTGCTCTGGGTGTGTAAAATATTATCATAAGTAAAATAACATTTGATATAGCATCATTAAATTACCTAAGTAATATTCATTGCGGGGGGCACTCAATGTAGCCCGTACTCAAGTGGGTGCACAAAAGAGATATTAATTGTGCTTGGATGTTACAGAAGATATACAAGGTATGAGTATTATTTATTTTATCTTTGTAAATATATTAGGCATGTTATTCATATACTCTTAGTTTTATTTCAATCATTAGCCCAAAGTCATTTATAATGAAATAGATAATCTACACGAGATCCAAATGAATATTTCATCCAATAGGTGAGTTAAATGGTAATCCCATATTTTCCAAGGATAGGTTCACTAGGATTAAATATGATATGTTGTATGTCAACCTAAAGTTCGACTATCTAAAGCCTAGGATGATGATTATTTATTGAAATTGAGATGTAATTGTGCGGTACTGTTTGTTTCTCAAGCGGTAGTTAAAAGAGTGAAGAAAAGAGGGATTAAAAAAGTCGGCTAAAACATTGACCACCAAGACTTGGTATTTGGGAAGGGTTTGTAGAATGCGTTGCAAAATTTGCAGTTGGTGGTTTGAGTATCAATATCCAACTGACCTCTAGGACCAACCTTCCGATATGGAGGGGGTTTTGTTGGTATCAAAATGAGAATGGGTTCATATGGACCTATGATTTGATAGATTATTTGATGGTAAAATTAGAAAATCATTATTTTATTGGCTACAATGACTTATATTGTAGAAACAAATTTGTATGCGTTAAATCCAATGGATGAACGAGTGTTCAGTAATGATAAATAAATATATCTTGCTAAGAATCTACATGATCATTTTGGTGTTTATATATGATTGGGGCCTATATGATTATTTATTTATCACTTGTGTATGTATTCAGGGGTATTTCGCAACTCCATATTGTACATATATAAATTTGAAGAGGGAGAAAACCTTGTATAGTAAGGGTATCAATTTCAAGGTCATGCACACATGTGGTTCCCGGTTCTATCAATGACTATACCCCCTGTGGTAATTACTCCCCCCCTCCTCTAGGCCCTCTCCCTTGCTAATGGACATATTGTAATTATAACCTTGTACGTGTGTCACTTTATTGGCCATTCAAAATCAATATATTGGGGTATTTGAAAGGTGACATGTCATGCATGCACATCATGTATGCTTTTAATGAAGAGTGCACCTCTTGTGCAATTGGCACACGCACCTTATATGTTGAAGCTCCAGGGTAAAGACACCATTTTAAGTTCAATAGTAAACACGATTGAATGGCCTATGTGATCAATTTCATGGAGATAATGGAGAGATAATGGTGACCTTGACATCATATAATTTTTGGGTGTAAATTCTCGTATGAAACTTTAAATGACAATCTTTATGCACCGTAATTCTTAGAGATCGCCAATTTGACGTATTAAACAATTTCCCAGTCACTCTAACAATCAAATTATCTCTAAAGTTGGAAGTGCCTACAATAGGGACACATATCTTCAAGTTTGTATCTCCAATATTTGGGGGTTGGACTCTTCAAACCATGTATGAACTAACATGTGTGTTAAAAGAGGTATTATTCTAGGCATTATTGTACACAATATACTTACGGGTGTGCATGGATGCTCTTTGATATAAGAAGATATTGAAGTAGGTTATTGGCAATACTACTTGAGTGGCTAGTGAGGAGTGGGGAAAAAATGCACATCCCACCCATGTGTAGATGAGTAGTTTACCTCCTCGTCACTTTAACTATCCTCTTTCTATCCCTAAACCTCTACCTATTCCACCAAAACTATTGCAGATGTGAAGAAGAACATGTTTCGTTCAATCTTGGTGTCAAAATATAATTTTGAAATCTACGTGTATAAAACATGCCCAAAAACAATGGTTGGAAATTTAATGGTTGAGCACTTCAGAGTCCTTCACAATGGACATACGCCATCTCCAAGTTATGCCAACATTCAACATGCAAGCATGTGAACGTCAAGTAAAATTATGATACTTGTTGAGATTAATCATATGCAACTTGCTTCGAATCAGTGCGTGTTTGTACTTGCTACTCGGACAGTATCCAGTCCTTGGACAATCTCAGCAATCACATGGACATCCTGTCTACTCTTTTTACTGGAAGTTCAAATTCCTGAACTTCCTGTCCAGCTTTCAACCAAAACAAACATCCATGAGCAACCATGTGGACGCGTGAACACAATTGAACAGACTGCGAAACAGAAACATAGGTGACGACTTTGGAGGTTTTCATGCATAGTTCTGCTCCTGATTGTGTGTTGCTCAAATCACTTGACGGAAACCCACCTGACATGAGCAGAAAATCCTCACGTGTGCTGAAGACAACCATACATGTTCCAAGCGCGCGCGCACGCACGCGCACACACACACACACACACACATATATATATATCTATATATATATTGTAGATCATGCACGAGCAACGTAGTACTGGCTCAATGAACATTTGCTAGAAATAACTAGACTGATAACCCGGGGTCGTCAGGTACATATTTGCGAAGATGTATACTGAGTACGCATCACTTGTAAACAAAGTAACATGAGGAAGTAGCTAGTCCTCACATAGTCGGTTTCCATGATTATGAATTCATCAAGAGTCCGGGGATGTCGTGGGTGCAGGTACGATGATTTGAGGCGCTTGGGAGATGGAGACAGCCGCCTCCTGCATCCGCTTGCACAGCTGGAGCTCATGTTTCTCGAAGTAGAGTTCGGTGAGGAGTGTGCTCTGCTCGACGTTGGAGGATCGGGCATACAAGATCTGCTCGTTCACCTGCAGCAGATTGATGATGTGGATGCAGACCATGATGGTGTCGCCCACGGCCTCGGAAGCCAACTCGCCATACTCAACCTGCAACAACATGTTGGGCACGTCGGCATCATCGCTCACGCTGTCGGGGTCTCGCCATGTGCCCAGGGCGCCCACCTCGGTGGCGGCCTGGAAGAAATTGAAGGCGTGCGCCTTCCTCCCAGGCACCGTGATGACCAGGAGCTCCCGCTCGACGCGTTCTAGGCGCACGTTGGTGGTGTCATCACCAAACAGTGACGCCCACAGCATGTCCTTGGCGTCCGATAGGAACTGCGTACCGCTGGCCGTCCGGTGCGTGTCGGACAAGTCGTCCAGCCCTTGCGCCGGCGCGTCGGCCAGCAAGAAGCGGCGCTCGACGAGATGGCTGCGGTGACACAGCGGCCACGCCTGCTTCGTCCATAACAGGAGCTTCGTCTCGTCCAACCCCACTTGCTTCACCCTCTCCATGATGGCGGACTGCACTTCCGCAGAGATTTGGCGCACCTCCTTGGTGCGGCAATTGGGGCGCTGGAGGTGCTTCTTCTTCTGAGTCAGTATGAGCAGACGATCCTTCACGTTGTCCACCCCAATGCTCTGGAGAAGGTCATGGTTGAAGTGAACGATGTCCTCCTCCTCCAGGTGGTTCATCACCATCAATCGCCCATGCTTCTGCATGCCTACCTCCGCTAGCCACGAGGACCACTCCATTAGCGCCGGGGGATCGTCACCTCTCTAGCTTCAAGCTTCACACAAATCGATCGATTGGTGTCACCTCACCCCACCTCACCTCACCTCCCCTGTTTCCTCACACCTTGGACACATGCCCAGTACTGCATATGACAACCAATCAGTCCACATCTATCTAGTTCTTTGGCACATTTTGATAACCCATACATGTGGTACCACGAGCCTACCGCACTCGCTGATAGCCTTGCAACACATGACAGCCACATCTTACAGCACTTCTGAAATGGGTTCCATCGCGACACTTGTGAGTCGTGATGATGAATATCCGTTGCATGATGAAAGAAAGCGTACTATATAGGAAAGAAAGCGTACATTGGATCTGATACTCAATGCATACTGTACGTATATACGTTCAAGATGAATACATGTATGGCCGATATGGTGAATGCATGATCAAAGGATCAGAAATGACTAGGTATATTCATGAAAGATGAATCACAGGACAGAAGAATGGAGTGATCAGTGAGAGGTTCAATACTAGTTAATGCCACCCAGGCCAGAGCCATCAGCAACGACAAGAGTGCCCAGCGCATGCGGTTGGTGAGCCTGATGGCTTGCTAATTAACACCATATCATAAGAAAAATACGCATGTAGTTGCACAAAGATATGGTTCTCCAGTTTCAAAATTGAATCACCTGCAACAAGTAGAGCATGTCACAGTGTACAAGTGATGTACCCATATAATCATGTTTTCGTAGGTTTTGAAACTCATGGAGCAGCTGTATGCCTCTGACACGATGTACATTACAATTGGATGACAAAATGATGAATCCGTAAATAGGTCACAGTACTTGCGTGAGCTGGTCGCGCGCGCAGCCGAAGAATCATCATCGACATTTTTATTCTATACTAAATGTACTACATGAAGCATCATGATCATCATGGTAAAGTCACTGTCACAAAAGAAATCTGGGGAAAGTCGTTCAAAATACTACAACAACCTCTGGGACACGAGCTGAAACGGAAGGGGAGCTTACGTAGGGTACACGTGCGTAACTAAATTGCATTCTAACTGCATCAAGGATTTGATGTTGCAGGTTTGTTCTCAGTTCGTTCTCAACAGATCAACTTGAGAAGAAGTAATTGGCAAGACGTTTTTTGTCTTTATGATTGCGATCTTACATATGGTCAACTTTTTTATCCACATCTTGCAGTACTAGCGACAAGCAATCGACATGGTAGAAGTCTAAAAGGAATATATTGAGGTAACTTCGCAATGTGAGATAAAAGATGCAACCTCTCTCAAGAAATATAAAATTGGTCGGCTGCAGGGGAGTACAGTTACATATTCAAATGTGTAGCTTGCAATTGATAACTGAGGAAGCTAGTGGCCATACCTTCAGAACTGCTGAAACTTGGACTTAGGACTTGCAGACCTATAACATGTACATTGATGAAGACATAATTTCACGACAATTAGTTTATACCAATATTTTGTTTTATCATTTGTTTTCCGAGAACCAGGGGTGTTGATGAATTGCACAGGCACTTATAAAGTACAAAGAGTTGGACCAGTTATACCTCTATGCTAGATGCTACCTACATGAAGTTTGTTGCATTTGAATAAAGCTTCCTGGATTTGATACACTGCATGGCTCTATTCACCAAACAGTTGTTGAATTTTGGAGTGACCTGCTGTGGTAATATCCAGGAACTACCAAAAGTCTACAACCCAAAGTGTAGGGTGGTTAGAGTTGGTGTGTCTCAAGCTCTTGACAGATCATTATATTACTAGCATGTATCTCTCCTTATCCAGTTTCTTTAGCGATCCATGTGTTAAGTGGAATAATTCATATGCATAGGAGAATATCATATTCGAGTTAACTTCATGTATATATTTGGGCAATCACAAGGAATTTAGTAAGAGGTGTTATAAATTATTTCAGGTTCACTTGTCTTTTTGTTGTTCTCAGGCCACTGTTATCCTATTGTTATCGAGTTAATTGGGACTCCTTGCTTAAACAGTTGGTGCTAAACCACCTTGGCCCCCACATTGTTGTTATATGTTTCCTGAACCATGTTTACAGGTTCATTCTTGGTGGGTCGTTTGTTGCAAGGTTGCTGCACTGGTTGGTTTATGTACTCAAACTGCAGATAACCTCTGTCTTATCTGCGTATTTGCACACGTAGAGTGTTCTTGTCAATGGTAAAGGAAAGACATGGGGAAATTCACCCATGCTTACCTCCGGTAAGTGAAACGTCTACAAAATGAAACCCATGCTGGTCGATGTGATTTGTTGTACGAATCATTGTTCATCTATTTTTACAAACAATGGGTTGTCGCTGTGGAAACTAGAGTTTAAACAGTGATTCTTCCATACTCATTAACACAGACACACATCATTATAATACTGATGCTTTAGCTTTCGAATCCATCGAGAGAATCAATGCAGAACAGGAATTACAAGCAGAATGGTTTCTCTGGCGTTCATCAGCTTCTCGGCAGTGCATGAGCAAGAAACTACATGCTCACTTAACTAGCTGTAAGAGACTTCAATACTAATCCTGATGCTTCTACGATTGATCCTATCTGAAGCTAGCGTGCTGGTCACGCGTCACTAATACTATCGTTTAGAAACTAACTAAACTCATGTCTTCATGTATGCCTGTATTTACTTCAACACTCCCACTTAGGCTTCAGTGAGCATTGTTGTCACAGGCTGAGTCGTTACCATTCCCACTCAATGCGAGCAAAGGCTATCGATCATCGACACCAATGAGTGAGCGAAAACGAAAACATTTATCTGCAGGTAAAGCTTTAGTAAACATGCCGGCTGTGGGGCATGAGTCGGAATGGGTGTAGAGCATAAACCAAGAGAGGCAGTAGCAAACGTAAGTAGGATAATCCGGATGGGTGTAAACAAAGGGTAAGTGTATGTATATTTCTTTCATGAAGGTATCCATGAAGGAAAGCAGTTTCAATATCAAACTGCACCAACTCCAAATCATGAGCAGCAACCATACTGTGAACGGCACGGATAGACTCAAAACGAACCACAGGCGCAAATTCGTCAGTATAATCAACGCCCGATGTCTGTGGAAATCCCTTAGTAACAAGGCGAGCCTTGTAACTATCAATGTGACCATTAGAATCCAATTTGTGTTTAAAAAGTTACTCACTGAACTGGCTTCCGACCAGTAGGTAGCGGAGATAATTCCCAGGTCTTATTCATCATCAATGACTCATATTCCTCTTTCATAGCATTGAGCGACTGCAAATGATCCTCGCTCCCAAGAGGACCCTCGTAGACATCAGGCTCCGGAGGATTCATGAGAGACTGAAGCGCCTCAGCATCGTACCGATCAGTAACGGCAACACTATTAGCGGCATACTTAGTTATTTGAGCAGGAGTTTTGGAAGTGAGAGCCGAAAAAGCACATGACGAGTCAGTGGAAGGAAGACTTGAAGAAATAGGAATGGGAAAAGGATAGACATCCGGGAGGCGATCAAGCCGAACAAGCGAACCGGTGTATCTGCAGATTAAGAAGATGGACTATCACTGAAGGGTGTTGAGAGAGTAGAATTGACGTGATGAAGGGAAGCAGAAGATTTGAAGACGAGCGAGAAATTGATGTAGAGGAAGCAGCAGTAGATGAACACACAGGCTCAGAATAAGGAGGAAAGGATATAACGTCCTCAGCGGAAAAACTCGCACAAGGAGCTCTTGGAATATTCCCTTGAGGGAAAATTAAAAATCTTTACCTCTAAGAAACAATAACAATCCCAAGTAAAAGGGAGTTGTGCAACAAAGGGAATTTTGCAACATTCCCGTGGAGTCACAAAGGGAATCACAAAGAGAATCACAAAGGGTTCACAAAGGGAGTCACAAAGGGAATGTTTATCACAATTATCACAAAGGGAATTACAATTGTTTCTCTTGTTCATGGTATAGTTTCTCATGGTTTTCATCCAACCTCAACTATCCCTAACATTGCCACAATGGAGATCAATCATTGCACCCTTATCCACAATATCTACCAGTGTCACTCTCCCTCGCAATGCCCACTGAACTACTATGTCTAAATCCTCTAAACGTTGCTCATGAGGTGTAAGCCCTTTCTTCTTCTTTACTCCCTTTGGTTGCATTTGTGTAGCCAATGTAGATACTCCAGGTAACACCTCATGCAAATTTGTCACTCCCATCACGTGCATAGCAATCACCTTCTTTGCAGCCAAAGATAACCTCTGAAAAAGCTGCACATACCAAAAAATATGAGGGAACTTCGAAGAGTTCACCATCTTCCACAATTGGGAAGAGAGATCCATCTTCACTCAACTGCACACATGGTCAACTCTCACAAAGACTTAACTAGAAAAGCTCCAAAACAGAAAGCACATCCAAACCAGAATAGCTCCAAGACACCAATGCTACCAAATGCAAACTGCTAATTAAGAAGTTCTTGCCTTCCTTCCGGATTGAATGAAATGACAATAAGCTTGCCGAATACTAGCACAATTATTAACCCTGTACCAGCTACTATCACAAAACACAGTGACACACATAAAGAAAGGCTCAATTGCATTACTGTGAAAGCACAGACATTCCTCAGGAGACTAGCTGCAACTGACATTTAGAATACAACCTTAGCTGCAAATAAGTAGGTCAACATCCAAGAGAGCGATATCTCTGTTCAAGAAGTAGCTATACAAGTGTACATCCTTGACGAAGGTGAAACATGATTGATGCTACTTAACATGTAATTCATGTGTCATCAGTCAAACGGTAAACTGATCTTTAGATTTCTAACGTGTTAAAGCTCAACTATACGGCCTAATTGTATTAAGGTAACCTCTTAAGGAGCCATTGAAGTTTCCACCGATTCTTCCAGCACTAATTACGACTAATCCAGAGCAAGAATTAGCACAGATAGGTTCCATTTTCCAAGCTATAGATCGCTTCACTAATTACTAGCTCATATGGAAGAGTTTTAAGGGTCAACTTTTAATCCCAGAAAATTACGCTATGCAGTTCCAGGAACAACTGCGTAAACCTCAGATAAGTGATAACCGGAGCTTATAAGCACTGATCTATCCCTGCGAAACCCATAGCAATGCTTGCGAGACAATGACTACCGCAATCGCAAAATCCTTGAAAATTGATTCTAGCAATCCTCCCTGGAGTCAACAGTAATTGATGATCATCCAGGAACAAAGGAAGGTGCCTTTCCGTGTATGGAGGACGTGAAAGATCACATATAGACTGAACTAGAAAAGAGCACAACTCTGCTACAAACTCCGAATACACACAAAACCCTAACACACAATGAAATCCGTCCACCTAATCTTTTTATTTAATTTTAATTTTTCCAAGACAAATGCAACAGTTGGAGAGCAGAGTTACTTACATCCATACGTTACTCTAAGTCTAAATATACACCTTGAGCTTATCTTTCCTCTGAAATTTACTCACACTTACATGGCGCTGGAAATTTCTTAAATGGCTCAATTGCATTACTGTGAAAGCACGGACGGATTGAATGGAATGACAATAAGCTTGCCGAATACTAACACAATTATTAACCCTGTACCAGCTACTATCACAAAACACAGTGACACACGTAAAGAAATAGCAACATAAGCTCAGAAGGGAATGTTTTGTCATTAAAATACCTCCACGAACTGTTTCACATCTGCACCCACTTTGCCACAGATGAACGTTGCTGAAGTCTCAGCATGATAGCCCTGCAAAATTCCCAATTATGTACATACACACTCTACAACCTCCCAACCATATTGCTAAAAAGGCCACAAGATAGGATCAACTTTTGAGAAAATCACGCTCTACCATGTGTAAGCTCTATGAACACAGTGTATGAATCTTAAGACTGACTTGCTACATCCAATTTCCGATTAGTGTGTGCAGATTTCAGGCTTGATTGTAGAAAGATAACAATTGGCAAGATGGCTCACATTCATATAAACTTTCACATCGATGTTCACTATGTCCCCATCCTGCAAAACTGGCAACAAGAATCACTTAGAAGTTGGAAGAGTAAGCAATTAGATGAATAAATCACCAAAACTTGAGGATGGAACTAGGATGAATCAGTATAATGAGTGCCACAATGTTGTATAGCTCACATTCCAAACTGTCTTGTCCTGGACGAGAATAACACACAACCAGAGTTATGTCCATAAAAGCTTACAAGTTCATCATATTCTCCACACACTGTTGCAGTATAGAGAAATATTCATACGGTACTTTAAGGAAACTACAAGGAGAAGCAAGTGCAGTATACAAAGTGTTGCTTCCTCCTTTGGACATTTAAGGGCCTGTTAACAAAAGTGATTCCCTGTAGAGAATCAACAATGCAGCAACTCCTCAATAGTAGTGCAGTTCTGATTTTCTACCCTTTTACAAATAATTATCTGCTCAGATAACTCTTGAAAGATAAGGCACCTAGTGAGCTGTCATAGCGACAAGTACTGGTTGGAGTCGGTGCACTAGTGGTAGGTGATCCTGCACATTCATCAAGAGTGGGGAAATTTAGTTGGAGCCCACTGGATTATGTATCACAACTTGCAAACCGAGGAATTGACTGTACTAATGTTTGCCGGCAAATACAAGAGCCAGGAGATGGAGGGAAGGTAAAACTTATTTCATTTCAAATATCACCATGTCTGTTGGTAAAACTCCCTAAGGCGACTCAAGAACGTAGGGATAGATGGATGTAGCGACTTCCAAAAAGCAGCATAGACAACCATCAAAGAGTACAAGAGGAGATGAGCATCAGGTTGAATCACAAGTACAAAAAATGCCATCCTCATTCCGATCCACTACAACAGACATTCAAAGTCCTTGAGAACCACAAAAACCTCCAACTTAATGAGAAAAGAACAGGATCTCCATGTTCTGGTTATAAATAATCAAGTAAAATCAAAATCAAAACAGAGGAGAAACAGATCCTAGGCCATACCTCCACCCCGTCAACATGACTCACAGTTGTGTAGCATGCAGCAATAAGTGTCTACTAACTCCTACTATATCTCCTGAGATGCTTCCTGTAGCAACAAGAATACGTCAGGTAAGGCACAGTAACTAATATGCTCACGCCATCCTCCATGTCTCCCCCATACACCTAAACACTACGACAAACTTCCAACAGACATTCCTTAGGAGACTAGCTGCAACTGACATTTAGAATACAACCTTAGCTGCAACATCCAAGAGAGCGATATCTCTGTTCAAGAAGTAGCTATACAAATATACAACTTCTTATTTTCAGCCTGATTTTCTGGCGTTACTTTGAGACAGAATATACATGTTCGTGGCACAAGCTTGTGTCACTTCTTTCCGATTTTAGAACAGTGAAGTGCCACAATGGAAGACCTGTGGAGTGGATCAAATTGTGAATCATAGAAGAACCTCAATCTATAAGTATCTGAGGTACGTTATGAATCATCTCATTCTACATTTGGTTTAATTTGAAATTCGTCGAGGGCCAATGCATTGATGTTAAGGATAAATCTAATTTTTCAGAAATTTGTGGCAGGTGGTTTGGCTTGTTAAAATGTAGCTTTTGGTTTATATTTTTGTCCTTTATGTGAGCAACTTGTAACAGGTGAGTTGTACCCAATATCTGGACCTAACTTGCCTTGGCCTTCAGGAAAGAGGGCATGTTGGTGAATTATGATATTTTTTGTCATGCTGTTGCGGACAGGAACAATGCGGGTTGGGGATGATGTTCTTGTGTTGACATAATGTGAGAAAACACGTTCAATTGGGTTCCTTTCTAAATCTTACAACAAAGGAAAAGATGTAAGAATTCCTTTTAATTCCTTTTAATTTGGCTGGGATCTTTGAGGTACGAGAGTTAGTGAACCTCTCTCCATGTGTGCGCTTATATTTGGTGTTCTTGGATTGGTGGCAACAATGTTATGTGGTATTCCGTACATGTCTGATCTTAAAAGACTTTGTGGTGTGCTTTGTACAAATGGAAATGCAAGAGTTTATCTTTTGGTGCTTGAGAGTAGTTATGTGTAAGGGTTTTCCCACATTGATTTTCCAAGCATTTTCCCAGTGACAATCACTTACTAGCTAATTCAGAGATGTTTACCGGAAATGTAAACGACATTCCCCTTTGCGTAAAGTGAATCGAGGTATTCCCTTTGAGGACATAATGTGGAGCAGGGTATAAGATTGGTTTTTCCTTGTACATCATAGGGAATATTCCAAGAGCCCCTTGTGTCGGAGGAATAGACTGAGGAACTAAAGAAACTGCTTTGGAATCCTCTGAAGTTGATGTAATATCAAGTCCCTATGTAATGAAAGATGACATCGCGACTGACAACAAGCTTATTTTCATCATGGTTCCATAAACGATAGGCCTTGCTAGTAGGACAGTGGCCAATGAAATAGCAGAGGACGCTTTTAGGATCAATTTTAGAGCGAAGAGCCTTAGGAACATGGACATAACTGGCAGATCCAAACACTTTGATGTGTTCAACAGAACCCATTGCTCAAACCATTGCTGAAAAGGCGTAGTGCCAGGAAAAAGCCGTGAACCAGTGCGATTGAGAATATAGAATGCATAGTAGCAGCCTCTCCTCAAAAAGAAACTGGAAGTCCACTGGAAGGAAGAAGTATCCGCAAACACTCTACATTGGTTCGATTATCACGCTCCGTAATCTCGTTCTGCTCAGGAGAGTAAGGAGCCGTCGTCTCATGCATGAAGCACTCCTCTGTCAAGCAGGAAATCTTGGAAAGCTCGACTAGTATACTCTGGTCCTTGATCAGTCTGCAGAGTGCTAATATAACGTCCTGTGTCATGAAAAACGGCCTGATAAAACTGCTTGAAGCATGAAGTACCTCAGTCTGGCAGCCATCATGTAGATGAAACGGTGACCTGAATAGTCGTCTTTGAAGAGGAGAAAATACTTCGCTCGACCACAAGGAATATATAATGTGTTCCCACAAGGGAAATTAAAAAAAAAAAACCTGATTATAAACAACTCAACTACACTAATGAGGGAATTATTTTAATCAGGGAAAATTGGGACAGTCCCTGATTGGGAAAACATGGGAAAAACAAACCTTTAAAATTGTGTTAAAAACTTGGAAATCTTGTAGATACAAACAAGGGAAAAACAATCATTTTATCTTCAGCAAAATATCATGAAATTCAATTCTTTATTCTCACATGGTAAAATTGACAAATGAGGTAAATGCACAAGGATTTCCTTTTCCATTCTACATTCCTTCAGGGGAATCCATACTATATTATCACATGAAAATTGTCAAACCACAAGTAGAACCACAATGGATTGTCTTGTGTGATATCCTACTGAATTGCCTTGAATCTATGGTACGAAGCCTTCCTAGCTGTAACTACGGGAACAACTGAAGCACTAATGTTGAAGGTTTTTGATGTTGTCTAAATACAATGGTTGAATGCCATTGTTCATAGGGGGTAAATTCACAATGCCAACCTTGAACTCTCGCAGTGCCCATACTACCACTAAGTCCAAGTGCTTTAGTCGTCTTGTTGTATCCACCTCTCCCTTCTTCACTTGAATTTGAAGTTCCGGGAACTTACTCCCAGCAAATGTCGATATGCTCAGAAGCACATCATGAATGTTGTCTAGCCCCATTACCACCATAGCTACGGTTTTTTTGGCATGCAAGTCTAGTTTCTCAATCTGGACTCCCTGCACACACATTCAGGTGTGAATTGCTTTCCAAAATGGTTAAAAGGATAATTCAAAATCATAAAATTACTTGAAATGCAGAGAATGAATTACCTAAAAGAGAAGAGTTCACCTAAAATAGAAGAGATTAGCTGGGAGAGAAGACATGCCTGAAAATGTGATGTAAGTTGACCATCAACTTGAAGTGCAACTTTCAGAAGCTCTTCTTGGTGTATCTTCTTTGCATGCCCCTTATTGACCACCTTCATAGGGGTTGGGCACTGTAACAAAGTACTCATTGCAACTGTCTTGTTGGGTTTCATGAAGTCACATGCACCTTCATGTTTCTGTGATTCCATCAACACCCTACCCCCACACCTAGAAAATCAATATCTTTGTAACACCCAACCCAATTTGAAGTGTATGCATTATAATAAATTCTCAAAGAACATCAAACAAACAAAGGGTAGATAACTTACTTTTTGCGGGGTTTTTTAAAGGGTGTTTGAAGCTCTGCACCATCAACTTTTTTTTTCCTCTTCAACGTTATAGGCATTAGTTTTTTAGGTTGCACATGTGTGTCCTCCAACACCTGTGTGTCCTCCCAAACCCTGTGCATACCACTATCTGAGTATCCACTATTTGACCATTATAGACCATTATTTGACTTGATATATTGAAGTGTAACATTTGAAAATATACATGTTCATTTATATGACACTATAAATTTTCTTAAACGTATCATAAAATAATCAAAATAATGAAGGTTTGATGAAAAACTTCAAATTAGTCTCCATGCTTGGACTGCCACACAGTTGCACTGAAAGAGGCTCAACAAACTTTGTATCTTCAAGGTCCTTTCCAACATCTTGCACCTGTCCGGCCTCCACATCACTACCCATAGACCACCATATGAGTGGACTTAATCTCAACTTCATTCATTCATTCTAATTACATTTCAGAAAACACATTCTAGAATACACATTTCAAAATAAAATTCTAATGTCGACAAAAAATAATTTCAAAGTAGGGAAAATTACCTTTGCTGCACCTTGGTTTGCTTTCCATATTGTTCTTTGTTGGTGAAGTAATGTTTGAATTCCTTGAACCACTGGTAGATATCATCTACCTTCCAGCGCACACAAGCAGTGCTTCCATTTGCAAGAAAAGTAAACCACCCAAGGAGGGCTCACGAACTTTAATGTAGTCCTTGACCTTATCCACCATCTCCTTCTCTTTCCTCAAATTAGAATTCAATAGGATTTTGACTTCAGGGTTCTCTAAGTCTGAAAACCAAGACCTCACCCTCTTCACATTCTCATTGTATGTTTTCCATTGTAAAAGGTGATGATCTCTGAGAAATTGCCTACCCCATTTGTATTTCCCTTTGGAATGTGGAGGTGGTTTCTTGAAGATTCGATCATACAACTCTTCCAAATTACTCGGGGGGGGTAGTCATTGGTTGGAGTAGCAATATACGTGCGAACAAATGATAGGGTATTTAAAAAACATGGGGGCTAAAAATTATAAATGGACTTAAGAGTAATATAGGGTATCAAAAATGGCACTGGACATCTTTAAAGTACTATAGGGTATGGAATAATAGGTAATTTGGAATTATAAGTAATGCAAGCCATTTTTCTATTAACCCAAAGTAGAAATTTACATAATGATAGCATGTGGAAAAAAGAAGAGAATTGAAAGTAATACCCCCCTATAAAATAGTGGTTGTTCGCACCTATATCCTTAATTTTTAACACAGTGCCCCCCCCGAGCCAAATTAATGCATCCCTCTCCTTTTGGTACACTGGCTACTGTTGCTATTTTTTGGTCATTAAAAGAAAGATGTTGTCTATTGCTAGACCTAGGTGTTCCACAACTTGAACAGAACCTTGAATTCTCAGAAGGAAATAACTCCTGACACTCACCACACTTTGATGAACAGAAAGTTACAATAGGACCCTCACTCACAGGACATTGCATCTTGTCTATCTCGGTTTGTCTATGTGATGTTCTGACCTTATGCAAGTCTGGTATTTTTGTTGCTAAGGGGGATTTGACTGCCTTCTTTCCTTTCACCAGGGTATCTTCTCCAGGAAGCCTCAAGGGTGGCAATCCCAATTCAATCATCCTTACATTGTTCCTCTTCATAGTCTCAATTTTCAACAACTCATATGCATTCTCTTCAGAAGCTTCTACCATAGTGGACTTTCTTTTTTCTACTCTGCAATTACAAAACCAAAGAGTCAAAAATCAGGTGTAAAACTTGAAGTAACATTTAGAAATAACACTTGAACTAAGATAAAGTTATTCATAAAAGGGAAACAAAAACACGCCTAATAATAGATCTATACCAATCATTAACATTGTAGTTGTCATTAAAAAAGGGAGACAGATGCACACCTGATAATAGGCACCAAACACTAGTATTGTAGTCGTCCAATCATGTTGTGCTCAGGTCTGTAGAAGTGCTTCTTAGGTGTGCACAATTCCTCAATTCTCCTATGCAGATAATTTGTTGTTATTTCTAATTTCTTACTTCTCCACTAACTACTTCCCCTAGTTTCCTAATGTGCTACATCTTGTTCACCTAGGCAGTCACTTCCACGTAAATCCTCGTGCTCTAGCTCTCACAATCACACAACTCAAGTCATATAGTGCAGGGTACTCTCTTCTTGAAAACCTCCTAGTTCTTTTATTCGTCAAACTCAAGCGGTAGAACAAATGCAAACCCTCACACTCTGAGAGAGACGGAACAACTACTTCAGTTGAAGGCTCTACTTCATTATTCTCATGAGGTTTGATGAATTCCTCATCAAATTTTGCGGCAATTCTATGCAAAAGAACAAACACAACTTGTAGGGAAGGTCTTCTTCTTGAGGTACTTGCCATGGTTGCGAGAAGCTGAGAAGACAAAACAAGAAATAAGAAAGAAAGAAAGAAAGAAAGAAAGAAAGAGGACATGCCCAGGGAGTGCACTGTTCAAGTATTGTATTTATACACGTGGGTGCACAAAAGGGGTATTATTTAAAACAAGCATGTACAAAATGTACGTACAAGAGACATATTGTTATTAAGCAAGAAGTAGATATACATGAGGCTAGATAGAAAAATATATGTAAAGTACGCATTTACGCGTTTACGCGTTCAAGTCAGACCTGGACCAAGAATCATGTGTTTTTTCATCCACTAAGTAACGACTTTATAACTAAAAATCCATGATTTGATATTATACATATAATAGGGCCATATTTTTGAATTTCCAAACATTTGTACACATGTTATATACAATTTCTGTATTTGTTTTTGGACCCTTGTGTACGTATGGAAATGTATTTTGAAGCAATGAGATTTGTAAGTATATTGCTTGATTTTAGCAAAAATAAAATGTATACAGGGGTATTTTAATAAGGGGCATGCACGCACGTGATGTTTGGTTTTAATGAATAGTGCACTCCCTGAGAGGACATGACTTCAATTTCAGGTAGTTGCCATGGTTGCGAGAAGCTGAGAGGACAAAACAAGAAACAAGAGAGACATGAGAGAGAGAGAGAGTCTAGAAGAAGGAGAAGGCGCCATACAAAAACAATTCATCCATTTTTTTCATTCATCCTGCAAGTAGCAAGCTGGCGGGGAGCTGACCTGGCTGGTACATGGTCTTCGTCACTATCGTAGTCTCGCCTTGCACTAGCTGAGATAGCTCGAAGGACAAATCACCAAGGAAGTAATGACACTGAGTTTAATAGAGATATAAAAGTGCAGAAATTGGACTTATAGGAAACGGCTTTGGCACATTCTGAAGTTGCTCTTGAAGAGGTTCCACATGATTCTTGTAAACATGTGCATCTCCCAAGACGTACATGGACAAAGTCACCAGGAACCAAACCTGCAATGAAAACGGTTTCTTAGTTTGTAATGAAGCTCTACTATCTTATCCCTACTATCCAAATGACAATCCAAGATTTGCATCAATGGAACTCCTTCACTATAATTGCAAAGACTACATACTGCAGAAACAGCACATCCCAGATCTTCAATGCAAGTTCAATCTATGTAACTCTCTCCCCCAACACATTGACCACACGCCCACTTCAACAGATAATTATAATCCCAGTAACAGACCACAGTACAGAAAAGCTCAGGAAAGTGGACATACTGCAAACATGAGCAAGAATGCATGTAAGAAGAGCATAGGAAGCAATATTGAAAGGTACTCCCAATCCCATATCACAGGACCGCTGGTACATCTGACATGAAAGTTCTCCATTTGCCACATAAAACTGCACTCCCAAAGCACTAGTCAAGACAATGTTACATACAACATACATGATACACAGAATAAAATGCAGGGCACAAATACAACCTCATCTTCACATTTGCTAGAGCTCCAGCTACTGAATAGCAAGCCACTGCAGAAGAGCTTACACATGCCTCCAGGTTGATTTAAACAGATAAGAAAAGCACTCACCTGGGCAAACATGTGACAAGGTGGAAGGGCCATCAGTTCCAAGTCAGATGGATTCCATGCTGACAGCAAGATGCGTCTATCATCTGGAGATGTCTTGATCTTGTTAATCACATCTGCCAACTGATCAAAGCCTTGGCCAGTGTAATCTGCATGCATGTCTGTGTACCTGGACATAAAAGAAAGTCGTTTAGTAGCTACTTGAAGAGTATTAAAGCATAGATTTCTATATGAATTTATTATCACATTTTCTGCCATCTGCTGCAGTTGTGGCATACAGGAGTAATCAGAACCACAATCATATGTATCCTTGTGAGTATCATATTTACAAAACTTCCAGATATTGCGAATCAAGGTACAAAAAACCAGGAGAGATAACCAATCCAAACTGGCAAAAGTGTATACACAGCTTTGAATAAGAAGCAATTTGCAGAAACTTCTACAATTGAAAAAAAAAATGGTGGTTAGTTGAAGGTTGCAAACTTACTTGGCCCCAAAATGTCTCCATTGAAATCCATAGACAGGACCCAAATCACCTTCTTCTCGCTCTGTAAAACCTAAGCTGCAACCAGCACACATGCACCAATAAAATTCTCAGAAGTGTGTTGTAACAAAATCAACACCCAATACTGCAAAATCTCATCATAGTCAATGTCCCTGATGCTTACAACATCTAGAAGCTGTAGCCTTCAAGTCTTACTGCTCTGGTCAACTGCTCTAAAAGAGTTTTAGTATCCTACTGGAAAAGGCGTATAGAGCCACGCTAAGAAAAATAGTGTAGCATCACCAGAATTTCTTTAGCAGCTTTCTTTGCCCAGGATACAAATTCTGGAAAAGAGAAGCAAGCACAATAGGCACCTGTCAAGGTATTCTCGGGAAGCGTTGCCATCCCATATATGAATCCCCTTCTCTTGGAGCACCTATATCACATATGATTCACAAAAAGTTAGATTGTACGACAGGATTTCAGAACAAGACATTGCACAATAAAGGTCCGTTTGACATCAACAAAGGTGAAGGGCATAAACCTTGGCATTTGTTGAACCACTGATAAACCAAAGCAATTCTTCCACAACTCCATGCCAAAACGTACGCTGCCAACACCCATACAAATTAGCAAGTCATTACGATGCAGACTTCTGAACAGTGGCATCTTCCCACCAAGCAATCACATAACCTCACTTTCTAACAACAAACACAGCACAGCCATCTTATGATGGTCATTTACAATTGCACCAACAGAGATTCTCACCTTGGTAGTCAATAGTGGAAATGACTTCCGAAGATTGAACCTCATCTGCACATTCACTGTCTGGTAAGTGTCCATATCCATGACTTCCAAGTAGTCATTGTAAGAGCCAATATTAACTTGAAAGCTATTTGAGCTCCTAGACACTAGTAGTGGCTCATTAAGAGAATTATAGCATGTAACCAAACTTGCCTACTAACACAGACCTGGAGAATTGATCCATGGCATCAAGTTGGTTCCTGTAGGATGTAGCACTGCCTGTAGCTTTATCAAGTTGATGCCTAAGAAAGAAAAGGTGAAGAGGAGAAGAAAAAAGTGGTTCTTATTGGCACTACAAAATGGCCAAAAGAAAGAAAGAAAAGGACCACACCTGACAGCCAAACTTAGAGATAGTGCCTGTCCCTGTCCGGTCTCCTTTCACATTTCCAGTATTGATGATGTCCTCAATCATATGTAGATACTGATACTCATCATGAGATTCCAGCACAAACTTAGGCAGCGATTCCACAATGTCACTTCTTGTCTCTTCTGGTTTAGTTTGTGAGGATTTTGGCAGGCCTCGAATATAGGTCAAGAAGCTGAAACGCAAGCCATTTTCCACCATAGGAGAAGATGCAGCCCAGATTCGAAAGATATTGCCATCCACAGCAGGCATGTAAGTGTCACATTCAACTTCAGTTTCAACTTCTGTTAAGTAAATTACTTCACATAGGGAAGAGACCATGGCTTCCCTGCACCCGTCACATGAACAAATGCCAAACATCAGTATCCAAACACAAAACAGGGAGCACTATGTTGCCAAGTGATTTGATATGTCCACATCCTTTTTGATGATATGCTCTTTAGCCGATCAATTAACCAATTCAATTGAAACAGCAAACCCAGAAAATATCAGAAAAAAACTGGTTCACAATCTCAGCAAATGCAGATATACTTTTTTGATTAACCAACATGATACCAATATAATGCCATCGATTCACATACGCTCCATTAATTTTAGCTGTAAATAGAATCCAGGTATAATGTGCCCAGATATATTCATAAAACAGGTACATTGGTTCACTCTCACGTTTGTGACCATTAAGGGAAGACTGGGAAAAGACAGCATTTCAAGCTAATTACTCGTTGCACGAGATAATTCAATATGAAGACAAAGAGAGGTCTGCAAGAGAGTTGGAATCCCGCGGGCATTGGCCAATAGAGAAGTGAAAATAGCTCCCATCTTTGAAATTAATCACCAATATATCTAATTTGGTAATTTAACGATGGACGATGGATGAAACTATGTGGATGAAACCCTGAAAACCATCATGACTATTAAGTGACATCATGACTGCATCACATCAAGTGACAAGATCACAATAACATCATTAAGTGTCTCCATCAACCTTCAGTGACATGACATGACAATCATAAATAAACAAATCTCCGAGTTCACATTTCCATACTTATTTATACTATATATATATATATATATATGTATATTTATTATTTATTATACTTATTTATGATACTTATTTATATGATAATATCGAGTTGTGCTGAACGCGATAAAGAATTTGTGGAGGCATGACCTACATTCCAATGTATATCTATATGTATTTGCTCTGTTACTAGGTCCTTTTCATTCACTTTGATGTGTTCCTGGTGGATGCAGATCCAGAAGCGGCGACCTGATTTACGCCTAATTGTGGCCCAAGCAACAATGGACACCAAAAAGTTTTGTGACTTCTTGGATGCAAGTCGAGAGAAAGTACAGTCATCAAAGCGGAATGAGTCGGTGCCTGATTGAACGCCTGCTTTACTGTTAGTTGAGGTAATTTTCAAAACCTTCTAAACACTCTATATTCAAGACCCAAAGCCTCTGGTTCCAAGTCTTAAGATGCAAAATAGTGCTTCATTTTCTTTGTTGCTGGTCGAAGATTAGGTTGGGGGCAAATGTTTAAATAAAAATGTCTTCATTCGTATCAGAGAAGCTGTCAGGAGCTTCGGTAGCACTTCCTCTTTACCCTGGGCTGCCCCCCCACTGCCCGCCACTTCTGAAATTTCCAAATTTGTGCAGTTATTTCAGAGCAGCCCCTAGTTGAGGTTGCGCAGAGGTTTGATTTACAAGGCCGTTGCCATTGAATCGCCACAAAGTCAAGGTGATGTTCCCTCCTAGGCATGGTCGGAAACTTAAGTAATTGGTTCTTAGGTGTTTTTATTGCTGAAGGGCGGTTTTCCTCTTAAAAGAGCCAAGTAAACTCTCATCTCTTGGTGGTTGCAATTCAGAGTACATTCTGATGGGTGATCCTTGCGTGTACAGGAGCTTGTCTTGCGACCCTCGTCAGGAAGAAGAAAGGTGATTATTGCCACCAACATTGCTGAGACCTCAGTGACTTTGTTAGGGATTGTGTATGCAATTGACAGTGGGTTTCCCAACAAAAGTTCTACGATCGTGTGACAGATGTGAGGCATTGGTGGTAGCTCCCATATCACAAGCCTCAGCGGAACAAAGGGCTGGCCGAGCAGGCCGCGAACGCCCAGGGAAATGCTATCGACTGTATACGGAGGATGCATATGCAACAATGAGGCCGGAGGGTGTACCCGACATACAGAAATCAAATCTCTTGTCTACAAATTCTTCGGCTGAAAGCTCTAGGAATAGATAATGTCATGCAATTTGATTGGATAGCGCCAGCACCGGCAGAATTTATGGTGAGGGCTTTGGAAGTCCTGTATGCCCTTGGTGTTATGGATACGCACGCCAAGCTCACCTCAGCTTTAGGCTATCAAGTTGCAGAGGTTCCACTCGACCCCATGTCAGCCAAAGTGCTGCTCACAGCCACAGAAAGTGGGTGCGGGCAAGAGGGTCTAGCAATTGCAGCTGTAACTTCCGATCAGAGAATTTGGGCATCAGGTAGGGAGAGAAGGTAGGGAGACGATACGTTCCATTAACGTATTAGTACCTTATATGATTCTGTTTAGTGTTGTTAAGCCCTCGGTGCATGTGATGGACCTCCACCTTGCAAGTGTCGTGAATAATTGGTGTCAGCCCATAGCTTGTTCCATCAGAAGAAGCTCATTATTGTCTGCATTCTGTGAATGGTGGAACAGGAGAAGGTTTTGCGGGTGAGGTCACAGCTTGGCAAGTTGTAGAAGCAACTAGGGGAGGGCAAAACAATAGTGGGAGTATAGGGATGCTAAGCTGGTTGCAAAGGCAGTAACGGCAGGCTTCTTTTCCCATGTTGCCCAACTGGAGTCGGATGGCGGAAATACGCATCATTCTATAAGAGGTAACCATGAATTGTGTATTGACCCAGCATCTGTGTTGTTCAGAGGCTTCACCAAAGTGGGTGGTGTTCCATCGACCATCTTCTTGGAGCGGTATCACATGTGACTGCCATGGACCCAGTGTGGCTTACAGAAGTGGCTTCCCATTTTTATCACTTTGGTAATACTCTGGCAGGGATGGAAGGTGGGCGATGAAAGTATATAGGGTATTAGTTAGTGTGCAACAAAATCTTGTACTGATGACCAGATGAAATTTTTTTGTACAATATTTGTGCTTGTTCTTGTGGACATCTTTCAATGTCGGAGATGATTTGCAGTCACAAATTTTCCTTCAGCATATTGAAAGAGTGTCTGGACTTCAAATATGGATGATAAATTGACTATGTCTTGAGATTCAAGTTTTTCTTATATTGTCAATGTTGGAATTCTACTGGCTCTCTCATCAACCTTGGTTTGCCCAATAGTAGGCAAGCATGTCGAAATATCTGGTAATGCATGTCCAAATGACCCAGTTCATCTTTGAACTAAGGCTTGAATACCATGTACTTACACATCTAATTTCATGGACTTCCTGATCGCCAAAAATATGTGTAGTTTGTAAATCTAGCCTGGTCAATTCTTGGGAGGGTTGGGAGAAGCACAAGCAGTGAAAACCGAGGCAACATTCTGTAGGAGGCTACTTATTATTGGCATGTTACCAGATGTTGTTCCTGGCACCAAAGATCAACTGTAAAATCAATGGTTATATGAAATTTGTTGTGTTGATGAATTTTAGAGAAGTGGTTACAGGACACAAACACATCATTTGTGGTTCTTTGAATACTTTATCACAACATTAAATTCTCTTCCACAATCTTGACAGGATAACTATCTAATATACAACAAAGGATTGGTGGTGGTGGTGGTAGTGGTTGTCGCCCGATTGTTTCCCACCGTTCTGGAAAGGTGGGGGGACCACGTAAGTGAGGTCGGATCAGAAGCCTAGTTGAGGGATGTAGCCTTGGACCTTGATTTTTTTTTCTAATTAACTTGCTTAGCTCATGATGTATCTAGTTTGGTTGTGGTTGTGCAATTATTCATAAGTTCCACGTTTTATGATGGATTGTAACATCGTTCTCCCTCTCATGAATGAATCACCAGACTAGTGTGTGCTCATCCTAGATTGAGAAACCAACCCTCAAGCTTGGGTCCAATGATCGATGTTGAGTTGAAAATAAGGTCCATAAGTTAAAGAGGTGTTATGTATGGACCACAAGTTTCTTGGACCTGGTCCTAGACCCTAATGTAAGCCCACCCTACGTAAGGCCTTGACAACCATGACTAGGTAGTCTGCCATGTTTGACCATGTTTGTTTCTAGTTCCAATGATGAAAGGGCATATGGGTGAAGTTCATCATAGCTTAGAAACTAAGCATGTGAATCTGGGCCATTGGCCACTCATCCAAGGGTCGAGATCCAATGGATTTAAGCGGACCTAGTCTTCCGCTCCATCACATCCACCAAGTGCTTCTTCTTCTTCTTCTTCAAGCACCACACGCCCCAGGCAACCGTCTTTGCACCAGGCTTCTGCATCGGCTTCTTACTTTCATTACCAAGGGTATGTTACTGTAACTCATGAACTTTTCTTTGTGCTTATATGTTTTGATTTGTCTTCCCATGAACTCATGAACGTTCCCAAACGTCCAACATTGGATTAAAGTGTTCCAGTAGAAAGTCAAGACTCATGCACGAGGACATGAGCAACCAGTAATTTTGTCACCAATCGCAAGCCAAGATTGGTGAGGAGGAAAATAACTTGGCCATTCATCTTATTGTGTTTTGAGACTCGTGGAATGATTCAAAACATTCAACGATGGTGATCTCGGTCGATTGATGTTAGTGGTGTATTAGTTGTGAATGGGGACCTTTGGGCACATGTTAGTAGTTAGGTGGGTGTTTCCAGTCTTGGGGTTAACTTAGTATCACAGGGAGGAGTTGGTTCTGAGTTTCTCCATGTGGTGTTTCACTTGTGTTTCACTGCAATTGACGGACTCTAGATAGATGGTGAAATGTTTCTCTAAATTCTCGAAGTGGAGAAATGGTTAAATCCATATGTCAGGGGTGTTGTCGGTATCAAGTCCAAGATTGTGAGTCCCTTGATGTGGTGTTTTGGAAGGTGGTCTCAGTATTGTGGGCTTGCATATATGAGAGTGGGATGTATTCAAAGGCAACACCGAAATTTAAAACAACTATAGTTAACTACAATTTCTCGCAGGTCAAATCGCGAACAACTATAGTTACGAAAGGCAACTAGTTAACTAATAGTTGAATGAGTTGGTTAGTTGTCCAAGGTCTAGAATGTTGTAGAGATATCCTTCTCCCTGTGTCAGAAGGATGCGAGCTTGTGTTTGGAGAACTGCAAAAGTTTATGGTTGGATGATGTGGTATAAGGTTAAATTGTCTGATGGGAGGGTGGACGTGTCAATTGTGATGCCATGGATTGAAAAATTTGGAGTTGCCAAAAATTCGGAACCTACTATGATTTTGTGCAATTAAAATTGGAGATTTGGTGGCCGGCATAGTCTAAGTTCAGAGTGAAATTAAGAAACAAATATACCACAAGTTGATACTTCCAAGGCAGACAAATTAAGGATAGCATGTCATTTGGTGGTAGTGGGAAGTGTTTGCATACACGTTAGGGAAGTGGACTTCTGCTCCAACACATCCACCAAGCGGTACTTCTTCTTGAACTTTTTCTTCTTCTCCGAGCACCACACGCCCCAGACGGCCATCTTCGAACTAGGCTTCTGCATTGGCTTCGCTCTTTTATCACCACGGGTATGTTCTCATAACTCATGAACTTTTGTTTGTGCTTACGTGTTTTGTTTCATCTCATACACCGCTTGCACACCCTGAACGGTGGACGTTTCAAAAAACTAGCCTTGTGTGTACGAGTGCTAACGATCCCAAACGTCTAACGTTTGGTTAAAGTGTTCCAGTAGAAAGTCATGACTCACACACGAGGACATGAGCAACTAGAAAATTTGTCACCAATCGTAAGCCATGATTTCTAACAAGGAAAATAGCTTGGTCATTTATTGTTCTGTTTTGAGAGTCGTGGAACGAGTCAAAACATTCAATGACCGTGATCTTGGTTGACCGACGTTAGTGGTGTATTAGTTGTGAATGGGGAGCTTTTGGGCACATGTCAAGAGTTAGGAGGGTGTTTCTAGTATCACAGGGAGGAGCTGGTTATGAGTTTCTCCATGTGGTGTTTCACTTGTGTTTCACTATAATTGTCGGACTCCAGATAGATAGCGAAATGTTTCTCTAAATTCTCGAAGTGGAGAAATGGTTAAATCCATATGCCAAGGGTGTTGTCGGTATCAAGTCTGAGATTGTGAGTACCTTGATGTGGTGTTTTGGAAGGTGGTCTCAACCCTTCTCCTTCTGCCCTTAGAATGGTTGCGAGGTTGTGTTTGAAGGCTCTTGCTAGGTTTCTTAGGGTTTCTTAACATATATAAGGTTTGAAAAGCGAGTCAAGCAAACGAGGTATGTACAATGATGTATTGAGTCTTCAATACTACTGAGGCGTCCATATGTCTCACTCACTATCTAGATCAATAATAACGTCTTGCTCACAAAGTAACGTCTAGGTGGCATTTATCCCTAAACTTCAAGTTTTCATTATAGGGTTAATATGTATACAATACAAAGAGTGATTTTGAAGGCGTAAACAAACATGTATTAGGATTGGATGGACAAAGGTTTGCAATCTTTGTCATAGCAAATGCAATGAGGCGGCCTCATCAAAGTTGTTAAGCTGGCATTTAGGATCTCAACTTTTGTTGAAGATTGTAATGTATGAGGAACTCAAGGTTGTTGACAACATTTGTAAATATAAGCATCATTTGCATGTCTTTCACATAATTTGCATTGGTTACATGTTTATGTTGATTGTATAACATTGCCCATAGGTTGAATGATGATGGGAAAATAATAAAAATTGCACATTTGCATCATTTCATATTGATTTTGTGCAATCAATTTCAATGCAGAATTTGCCCAGTGTCACGGAGCTATGGCGAGTGAGGCTAGTTGCTCCCACCATTCACCTATGACGATGGAAGCCACAAGGGAGAGTAAGATCATGTTTGAACCGAGGCGTTTTGACTTGTTTAGGAATTTCCTTGTGTGGTATATTAGTTTATCGTATGTCGATGGAGGAGGTTTTGATAACAAATACTATAGTTTAGAAAGTTAGACATTGCGGAGATTTGTACCAACCAATCACTTTGTTGATGTGCAGATAAATTTGAAAAGTACGACGTTTTTTTAAGCCATAGAGGCCCAGACACGAAGACAGGGTTTGTGGGATTTTTGTATGAGGACCTCAAAAGACAAGGGTTGCAACCATACCTAGATCGCGAATCTATTTGTATTGGTGAAGAGTGTTGGAATTCTATCGAGGATGGAATCAAGAATACTCCGATAGTTGTGGTGGTCTTTTCAGAGAGATATGCAGAGTCTGAGTGGTGTTTGAAGGAACTACATGTCATGTTGGAGGATCATCCACGCAAGGAGATTCTTCCAGTATTCTACAATGTGACACCTTGGGATTTGCGTAATCCAGAAAGAGGTCAATTTAAAGATGGATTCGAGAAGTTGAAAAAGAAATTCAACTCAAATCTTATTGAACAATGGAAAGTAGATTTGGAAGTAGCTTCTAAACTTATGGGTTGGGAGCACTGCGATAAATCGACAAGGTACTTTATCTCCATAATATATTGTGTTGTGAAATGGTCTAGATGGTTAAACTACATCATTCTTGACACTAGACCTAGAATGTTATCGTATGTGCATGTATTGTGTTATTAGAAGTATTAGATGTTAACTCTATATTATTCTTATTCCAAACTAAATTTTATTATAATTGGTTGTTTGTAGAAGCTTGGAAGTGGAATTGGTGGCGAAGGTTGCCAAAAGAGTATTGGAATTGGCAAACAAGTCATTGCCTTTGGTTGTGGGTGAACATGTGGCTGGTGTGAAACAAGTTGCTGACAAGCTAATTCAACGCCAAGTATTCGAGAAAGGAGTTTCTGCGTTGGGTTTGTGGGGAATGGGCGGAATCGGAAAGTCGACTTTGGCAAAAGAGTTATATAACCAATTGTGCAAAAGATTCGAAGCAAGTTGTTATGTTGAGGATGTAACAGACAAGCTAATGCCAAGCCATGGAGTGGTGAAGATTCAAAAGCGGTTGTTGAAGGATCTTTGTTCAACTGTGACCGACAAGGACAACATATCAGAGTTGAAACCTATTCTTGAGGAAAGGTTAAGCAAGAAAAAAATTCTTGTCGTCATGGATGATGTTTCTAATGTTGAGATGTTGAATTCCATTATGACACGCAAGATGCTAAAAGAAGGTAGCGTATGCATTGTGACATCACGCGACAAGTGTGTGTTTGAAGCTTCGAACATATTTGAACCCATCGAGCAAGAGTTTTATGTTCATGACGTCAAAATGTTGAACATGGAAGATTCGAAACGTGTGTTTACATCTTTCGCCTTTGCAAGGGATTGTGAAATGAGAGCAAAATATGAAGGATTGGCGACAGAGATTAGTAAGCTATGTTGTGGAGTTCCATTGGTGTTGAAAGTTTGTGGAGCTCTCTTGAGGGGTGAGGTGGATGTGGATGTGTGGAAGGATGTGAAGAGCAAGTTGATTTCCGGTGGGATTTTGGATGATAAGAATATCTTGAAGTGTCTTCGAATCAGCTATGATTCTCTTGAAGAAAAAGAGAAAATGATGTTTTTGGATATTGCATGTGCTTTACTTGGAGAGTCAGAAGGTATGGGTATATGCATTTGGAGATCACAAAATTGGCAACCTAGGTTGGGCGTCCGGAATCTTAAAAAGAAGGCACTCATTTCAGTGGATGAAAGAGGTTGCTTTACAATGCATGACCACTTAAGGGACATGGGACGCGAAATTGAAAGACTTGAAGCGGGGGATAGTACATGCCGCTTATGGATGCCTAAGTCCATATCATTATTGGAGGAGAGGAAGGTACACATTTTCAAGGCATAAGGCTTTTGATTTACATGTGAGCCATGGATGATTGACATCTCAATATTTGAACAACTAAATATATGAGCTTGATTGTGAAACAATCTAACATCATTGGTTGTAAGCCATTGAAATCTATTCAACTTGACAAACACCTCAAAATCTTCATGACCTCTTTTAAGCAAAAAAACCAAAGACGACGCCAAGCAAAGGTTGGTGTGAATCCAACATAATTGATGGATGCTTCATCTTTGACCTAGGGGGTGGGCTCTTCGTACCATGTACAAACTAACGTGAGTGTAAGAAGAGTTATTATTTGAGGCATTATCGTACATGATATTCATATGGGAGAGGTATTATTTATCTTTGGTGTGTACATTTGAAAAAGCTAATATCAATAAACGTGAAGTAAAGGTGGACGTACAAGAGGGGGCCCTATGGTTTAAAGAACAAAATTGACAATAGATTGGTTAGTTTCACCAATTCACATTCTCATCCATTGTTGTCATATGGTAATTGTCCTCAATAATTACCATGTCCATTCTTGTTAGGATTGGCATTTGGGTTCTGGGTTTTACAAATTGAAGGCTCTTGGAGAGCTAATGGGCTCCCTTGAATTTTGCTCTGTGGATTGTGGGTAAATTAATGTGTTGAGTTACATGCTATGCATGAAAAAATGTTTAGTGACTTTTTCATTGGAAATCGAAAGTGGGTTTTATATGTAATAAAGTCCTATTACGTTAATGATTTGTTATATTGTATATGTAGTGGAGGCATTTATAACATTAAATTCAAAAGCTTAGTATGAATACACGAGTCCATTTTCTAGCATGCCAATAGTACGTATACATTTATTTTTCTATATAAACTTGTTGTATATAAGGGGTTTAATATCATAGTGACCCCCGTACGTCATTTATGTTTCAATTAAGAGTCCACATGTTGCAATCTTTGATCATAGCCACAAGCTCATATTGAACCACAAACGGCTTTATACAACATGGGTATTGGACAAGTGTTATTGCATTTTGTCAAAGGTAGTCCCTTTTGGTGAAAGCCAAAAAGCAATAAAGGCCCATATGAAGATTGAAACCTTGGCCTAAACATGCATCCATTTGTGTTGTGAAAGGGGGGTACCTAGATCTTAGAAATGAAGTTGAACTTCCAATGCAAGGAAATTGATGGTAGTGGTATATTAGAGTTAAATTATACATGCTAATAGTGATTTCTGTTTACCTAAGCTTGGTGCTAGATAAAATAACTATTTAACGTCAAACTAAAATACATGTGACATGGATGGTTGTGTGCAGGCATTGCCTCATTCTCTTCAAACTTTGGTTATCATGCATTCAGATCCTCATATTGACCTTGCCTTTTCCGACATGAAGGAATTACGAATATTGATATGTGATGGCACCGTCAATTTGATTTCAATACCACAAAATTTGCGTTGCCTCCGTTATTCCGGAGAATATTCTATGATTGAGGGTCCTTTGAGAAAGAATCAATTGGCATTTTTGAGCCGGTCGGGCGTTAAACGTACATATGGCTTTTGGAAAAGCTTTGAGAGAAAAACTCTAAGTTTTTTCAATGAAAAGGCCATATCAGGCTTTACTGCAAAGTATTGCAACTTGCGATACTTGAACCTTGTTAATTGTGATTCATTACGGTCTTGCCGTGGCGTGGGTGACTTATTTGCCTTGGAGGAACTTTCTTTTGAGAGTTGTTCGAACCTTAAAAAGTTGCCCAACCTGTAGTGTGATTTTTTTGGCTATAGCTTAATCTGACTAGAGGCAGGAGGCTAACTAGTAGTAAACTTGTTCAAAAAGACAATATTAAGCTTAAAGCAGTGTGAATAGAAGGCCATAGGCAGTTAACGGCGGTTTGCAGCCTGCAGGTAGTTACTGAGGGAGCCGGGCTATAAGCAGACTCTCTCTGACGAGAGAGACAGATCATTTTCAAACTCAATATTTGATTATAGCTGAGAGAACTAGGAATGGTAGCGCAGGCTATAGGCTGAGCGTGAGAGCTTTTGGTAGAGCATAGCCGTGGAATCCTGAGAGAGGAGCATAGGCTATAGGCAATACCTTTTAGAAGATAGTTGGCTGACCAGGATATAGCCTGGTAGTCTTTTTGAAAACTCTGAACTATGAGTAAAGCAGATTGCAAGTTGTTTAATAGAATGTGATGAACTCGTGTGAAAGAGAGTTCTTGTGAAGTTTTTTGTCGCAGTCATAAGTATAATGGTACTTAGTCGCTTAAGTAAATTGCTGAGCGATGATCATGGGGAATAACAGTGCAGTATCAGCGAGTAAATGTGTTGCATTCATTACATGAGGGATATGGAGAGGTTGTGAATTTGAGATTGCTTTGAAGTGTATAGCCTACATGTGTGAGATACTGAGATGAATTATCACGCACAAATGTAGCTATAGCCTGGGCTGAGTGAAATTTCAGCAAGTTGTCTTGAGCATAGAGATGAGAGATGTTGTATCGACTCGATAAGTTTCGGTCATATTGAAAGCTAATATTGAAGAGTTCCTGTCGAGATAAAGAATGAGTAAAGGCCGTAAGAGGAAGGCTGAGGGAAAAACACGCTATATTCTCAGTAGCAGTCAGCGAGATCAGGGTTGTCTATCGCGACGTCATGACGGTGTCGTGCCGTCATGTCAGGTCGTGTCGTGACGGACCCCTCCGTCACGACACAATAGGGTCCACGTAGGGTCAACATAGGGGGAATGGACTAGGGTGGGTAAAATACTTACCTTCTTGCCAAGGTGGCGTCCTATGTGGCAGAAAACGCCGACGTGGATGTGCATATTTCCCTTGCCAAGTAAACCATTTTGCCATTGTGTTTAGGGTTCTGTTAAAATCAAAGTAGAAAAATATGACTAAGGAGGGTGTGGGGCGGCCGGGGGCGGACGGTGGGGCGGACGGCGGAGGGGGGTGGAGCGGACGGACGGGGGGTGGTGCGGATGGGGGAGGGGGGTGGTGCGGACGGACGGGGGGTGGAGCGGACGGGGGAGGGGCGGACGGAGGGGGGTGGAGCGGACGGGGGTGGGGCGGAAGGGGGTTGGGAACGGGGGGGAGAACGCTGGAGCAGACGGGGGAACGCGGGGGCGGACGGGGGGAACGCGGAGGGCTCCGTCCGCCCCAAGTTCCCTCACGTCCGCCCCACGTTTCCCCACCGTGCGTTCACGTTCCCACCCGTTTCCTAACGTCCGCACCCGTTCCTTACCGCGTTCCCCCCAGTCCGCACCCGTTCCCTCCCGTCCGCGCCCGTTCCCCCCCCAGTCCGCACCCGTTCCCTTCCCGTCCGCCCCGCGTTCCCTTCCCGTCCGCCCACGTTCCCTCCAGTCCGCACCCGTTCCCTTCCCGTCCGCCCCGCGTTCCCTTCCCGTCCGCCCACGTTCCCTCCCGTCCGCCCACGTTCCCTCCCGTCCGCCCCACGTTCCCTCCCGTCCGCCCCATGTTCCCTCCCGTCCGCGCTACGTTCCCCTCCCGTCCGCGCTACGTTCCCCTCCCGTCCGCCCGCGTTCCCCTCCAGTCCGCCCCACGTTCCCCTCCCGTCCGCCCCATGTTCCCGTACGTTCCCTCCCGTCCGCGCTCCGTTCCCTTCCGTCCGCCCGAGTTCCCCTACGTCCGCCCCCTCGTTCCCTCCGTCCGCCCCCGCGTTCCCACGTTCCCCATACGTCCTTTTCGTGCCCCATGTCAAATCCGACCGGGATCCCATAATGATTGTGCTCCCCTTTGCCTATATAAAGCCGTGGGGTTTTAGTTCCCCTCACTTTCCTCTCCTCCCACCACAAAGGGACCCGAGACCTTGTTGCCGTCCCAAGGACAGCGGCACCGCGCGGGTCTCAGGGGGTTTGGGAGGGCAGGGCAAATTGTGGGAGTCGGGGAAACAGTGGACATAGAGGGAGAACAGGAAGGGGACCAAGCTCAGGCAGTTCCACCGATATAAATGCAGCCACTCATGGAGAGTCCGTGCCACCACGATCTCCGACACGGCGGACATCAAGACCGGAGAGCCCTGCACGTGATGTACCTCAGGGTTCGGAGCATGGTGAAAGACGGGGACAAAAACGCCCAGCAATTTCGGAAGGGACGGAGGAGGGGTCCGGGGTTTCAGGTTCGCAATCGAGGAAAAGGAAAAATAGAGGCAAACGCGACCCGCGGATCGATGAGGCTCGAAACCATTGTAGGGTCGTGTTGTTGGAGTGGTTTAGAAATAACAGCATGGTTTATTTGGAAAAAAAATACCTCAATGATGGTACAAAGGGGTTGGATTTGGTGAGGAACGATTTGATTCTTATTCTCACGGAAGCCACGGTGGAGCGGAGTTTGAAGATGCTAGGGGCATGAGCGATTGGGGCACCTGGATTGAACAACAAGCCGTGGAAGCAATCTACAATCCAACAATGGCATATGATGCTGTGCATCCTAGCGAGGGAAGTAGTAGTGGCAGGAAGTCCGAGTTGTACATGAAGCTAGAGAATTGGAAAAGAGGCGTAATAGCAGCAAAAGGAACATCCGCCCGCAACCTTCCCATTTTTATTGACAGGCAGATGGCAGACAACATTGCCACTCAGGGCCGGCAGGGTGTCATATGGTTGCCTAGGAATGCGGAGATCAAAGCCTTGGATAAGGAAATCTTCCAAGGGACCTTCGGAGTGGTGCGGAAAGTCGCAATTCATGGAGCATCATTCATCCCTAGCTGGATAGAGTGGGCTGGGAAGACCATGAAGGCCACGAATAGTTTGGAGAATCGAAAGGAACGTTCAGTTGAAGCATTGGCGTGTCTAGTAGATCATCCTGGGGTAATCAAGCTACAATACCTCAATATGAAAACATACGAATCCTATTCGATGTGGTGGAATGGAGGCTCCTTGAAAAATATGAGGATCTATGACTTCAGCATTCCGGAAACCCACGAGCGCACAATCCTTCATATGCATAGGCCAAACTTTGAAGCACGGAAACGGTTGGTTGTATATCGAAGGCATCGAGCTTATTTGGCATGGGCTCTAATGTGCATTGTGGATGTAGTGCACAAGCATGACGTGTTGCACAATGACCTTAATCCCAACAATGTCATGCTGCATTTCCCACAAGACCGTGAGAACACGGTTTACATTGGTGTGTGTGATTGGGGCATGACATCCTGGGGAGGTGAAGACGCACCCTCCAACTATGGAAAAGATTCAGTGGATGAGATGAACAAGCACAAAGCAAAATACAACTGTGTTGGTCCAGAATTATTCCATGTACGAGGGCAGCGTGGAACATCCACCTCTCCGGTGAGGATGGCTCGGAAACATAGGCACACGTTTCTATCGGAGTCCTTCTCAGTGGGTGCTTTGGCAAAGAAGATTTATGCCAGGGATGCGACTTCCCCCTTGTTTCAGCTAAACAGTGATCCAAATGGCTTGAATATGCGGTTTGAGTTAGCATTGGATTCATTGACGAAGACCAATCTAGCGGAAAGGTCAACCATCACACACGTAGTGAACATTTTGAAGTCCCCTCCATACAACATGGTTAACCCGACAATGTGCTTCCGTGACATTGCAAAATAGATTTTTTTTGTTTTTTTTGCAGCAATTTTGAATCATACCAATTTTGTAACCGTTGGAGATGTAAATAAAGCCATCATTTTTTCATACAAAACTTGTATATTGTATGAGGTTTATAGATCTTAGTGCAATGTTCATACTACTCCATGAGGCCTTTGCTCCATAATCGAGAAGAAGTCTATGGGAGGCTAACCAAGGTTCTCGCCTCTCGTGAGGCCACATCCTTCTTTCACATCGTTGTTATCACATCCATGTGCTAAGTTCAAGTTAACTATAGTTCTTTGTGATATGTCTTGAAAAAATGCAGTTACCTATATTTATTCTAATTTTGGTATGCCACAAAATGTAGTCAACTATAGTTATATCTAGTTAACTAAAGTTGAGCACAATATTGCAATAGTTATATCGGTTGTACACGTGATCCAAAACATCTCTAAATGTTATCTTTCTTCTACTCCCCACATATTGCACACTATAAATGTTAAACGTGTTAACAGTTAACAAAATGGTACTCCCTTCTTTGTAAATCTGACTCTATAAACGTTAACGGATGAAATACAACCATAATATGGATGATAAAAACTACACATCCAGTTACATTGATTCATATTCACTCGTGATTTGTAAACTTGATATTGAATAAAGTTTTGATTGGGTGTGCAATTTTATGAATGGTATTCTCTCACAAGGAATCTTCACAATTGCTTATATTTATATTTATATAATTCACAATCACTTTTTTTTGGAAGTTTGGACATATTCTTGGCCGTCCAAATTGAGAGGCCGTGCGATTGAGTGGCCCAACTTTGTTGATAGTCCAAAGAAATGAACTAAAAATAGCCAAGAAAATATAGTAAGGGTAGCCTTAGTTGGGCATAGTGTGAAGCCTCCAAAGGCCAAGCGCAAAGTCCAAACCTTTGGCCATGAACTCCCACGGCCTCTCGGCTTGGATGGCCAAAGTGTGAAGCCTCCAAAGGCCAATCCCAAAGTCCAAACTCAAAGGAGCATGCCACTTTATTCCTTGCTCAAAATAACCCCTCCAATCTAACGGCCAAGATCTTGTCAATGATTGATTATTTTAATGAAAAAAAAGTTCGGCCTCTCGACGGAAGTTTGGGTTGAGCATTTTGCTATACCCAATCTTTGCTCGAGAGGCCGAACTCTTGGCGCCATAACTTCCTAAAAGTGTTGCCACCTAGGCTCTTTTGGAGGCCACGTCCTTTGGACTTCGGCCTCTAGTGTGAAGGCCGAGAGGACGGACTTTGGGCATTTCAGCATTTTCATTGGTCCAAATGTTGAACCTCTCAAAGTTTGGCCATATTGTGAACCGGCCCTTATATTTGCAATACATGTCTTATTCTTTTTTTGGCACAAATTGAAAATTCAAATTGAAAATACAACCAACCCAGCCGAAACAGCACAGCCTAAGTGGAAATCTAGAAATAATGCTCATTTGAGGTCTATCCTTCCAAGTAGGGACTAAGTTGCTACGGGTCACAATAAGACCTTTGACCCCCCAAATCAAATCAAATTTGTTAAGAATGTCATGGTAGGCCACGTCCGGGGCTTTTTCCAAGTCCCTAAGCATCTGTTTCCATTCAATCCTCCCATACTCTGATTTGTAATACATGTCATAAAAGCTAATGCAATTATTGTTTTGAAGTCTACCATCAAATGATATGTAAGATCGTATGTTCACTTGTGGTTGGTTCTTTTTATGTACCAGTTTAAGCCAATACTAAAATAAAATAAACCTTATTCTATAAAATCTAATGACACTACCATACAAGTTAGTAGAGATGTTGTATATTTTTTAAAATTATTCTATATATTTACATAACTACAACTTATAATTTTGTGAAGAATAATACATAATACAACAAAGTTCAAATCAATACCTCTTTTGTGCACTCACATATACTCATACGGATTTAGTATAGTGCACCCCCCCAAATGATCACTAATGTGGGCCACATTAAATTTAAGCCCACACCAAATCCCTAGTTTAATATCAATGTGGACCATATTAATTTATTTTTCTAGAATGTTCTAATTTGTGTAAGGTGTTGGTAAGATATCTTTATGAAGCCTATAGGAACTCGGGGGATGCACTCTACATTATGTTTGAGAATCACGTGCGTTCATGACCCCTTCTAAAAACCCCAATGTATACCATAAGTTATATGTCTAAGTAGAGATTGTGCCAACTTGAAGTAGTCCTCGCGATTTGCGAACGTTTAACTTTCGTTGTAGGCATCGTAAAAAAAAGCGGGTGGGTTCGTTGGAAAGCTGGGAACTTAAACCCTCAAACCATGTATGGAAACACTTCTACATGAATGTGAGAACAAAACAACGGCACATATGTGGTAGCAATTTGGAATGATGTAGGGTTTAGGGGTTTAGGGTTTAGGGTTTAGGGTTTATGAACCACAAAGGTTGAAGCACAAATATGTGAATTGTCGAATGAAAGGGCAAGGGGATGCGTGTGAGTTGTGAAACCATACGAACCACTAAGGTTGAAGCTCAAATATGTGAATTGTTGAATGAAGATGGCATTCGGATGCCTAATATGCGTTGTGAAACCATATGGACCACAAAGGTTGAAGCACAAATATGTACTTTGTTGAATTAATATGACATTCGAATGCGTGTGGGTTGTGAAACCATACGAACCACTAAGGTTGAAGCTCAAATATGTGAATTGTTGAATGAAAGGACAACCCATCAAATATAGAAGCTTCAAAGAGGTTTCCAATGCGGGTGTCGGGGGACTTTTTCAAAAAGTGCAACTAACTTTTTGACTTCATCAACTTTCTTTTTATTCCTATTGTGTTGTCTTTATCCTACCAACGAGAATTGGATCTTCTACATCTTGGATTACATCAAATATTGTATATTTCATAAAGTCCTTTGAGCTCAATATATAAGTAGAGCATTTAGACTCATACATATAACGAGGGTAGAGTATCATGGATAGGATGGGAGAGAAGACAGACATGTTTGAGGGTCTAGGATGTGATGAGGAGATAGAAAATTTAGGTGAACCCGATATTCCATTCAATCCATCAACCGAGCGTGAGAGAGATGAGAGATGTGCTAGGGATCGATTTCGTGATGAGTATGCCATGACTCCCTTCTCACAATCTACACAAGCTTAGAGGATGAGGGCGGAGGAGGACCAACGACGATATGCGGACAACTTTGAGATCGATGCGGTGGAGAATGACAACACACAATGCGTGGGTGGAGATCTAAATGATCTGATTGATTTGTGTACGGATATTTTGGAGAAGCCCGGGGATGTGGATGTGGAGGAGACTTCAATCGACATTGAAGATGTCAAGGTAGCGGGAGAATCTTCAAGGACTTTGCCTTTTCGTAAGAAGAGGAGAGGATTATCGCCTCATCGGCTACCATTGAAAGAACGGATGAAAGACCGAACGATTAGCTATGTTGATTTACTTCGACCGAATCCTCTCCCAAAAATGGACCCTCGACGGAAGCCACAAGCATCTACGAGGTTGCCATGACGGAAGTCAAGTTGACGGAATGAAGTGGAATATTAAATCGTGCATGGTTTGTTCATGTATGTGATTTATAAAGGGCATTTGTACCGTCGTCGCAATAATAAAGTCATTACTTGTACATCGTTGTCTCCATAGGGGTGATAATTTGTTGGTCATCATACTACATTGGTTACTTTGTTGCTTGAGGGATCATTCATTAGTTTTGTGTGGATAAGTACACCGGTAATGATATTTAGTGTCACATATATTATTTGCGAAGGGCCTAAGTTAGATGGGGTGCGGATGGGGGGACGCGGGAATGTGCAGTAGAAATATTATTGCATATTCATGTAGAGGACTTCATTACCTATCCATGGATACCAAGAACTCATTTTTTGGACTTCATATGAATTTTTGAGAGCCAAAAAACCGAGACTATGTCGAAACTTCCAAAAAAAGTTAAAAAGTGCAAATTCAAAGGAACTCGGGAGCGGACGTATGGGAACGCTAGAGCGGACGCAGGGGAACTCTAAAGCGGACGTAGGGGAACATGGGGCGGACTTATAGGAACGTTGGAGCGGACGTAAGGGAACATGGAGCGGACGGGGGGGAGCGGAAGGGGGGGGGGCGGGGGGGAGCGGACGGGGGGAACGCGGGAGCGGACTGAGGGGAGCGGACGTAGGGAACGAGGGGGCGGACGTAGGGAACGAGAGGGCGGACGTTTGGGAACGGGTGCGGACTGGGAGGGGAACGGGCGCGGACCGGGAGGGGAACAGGCGCGGATCGGGAGGGGAACGGGCGCGGACGGGAGGGAACGGGTGCGGACTGGGGGGGAGCGCGGGGGGCGGACGTAGGGAACGGGTGCGGACTGGCGGGGAACGGGCGCGGATTGGGAGGGGAACGGGTGCGAACAGGGTGGGAACGGGGAGCGGATGGAGGGGTATATAAGTGGAGAGGACCACTTACATACCCCACTCCACTCCTTGTGGGCGCCCGGACGACCCTCCTCTACTACAGAGTGCGGGGTTTAGCGGGGTGCTCGGAGGAGTTAAGGATCCCTTTTTTGGGATCCTTTTATACTTTTTTTACTGACCTGTTTGTGGGTGTGATCCACGTGGACCCGTTCCCTTGTGACGTGGCATATTGCCTATTTGGCATATTCCTTGTGACGCGCCCAGTCAACTGGCCTCTGCGTGAGCGCTGGAAGGGTGTGCTGAATTTTTGTACTTTAATTTTTAACGACATTTTTGAACTAAGTCCACAGCAACACTATTTTGAAGTGTATGCTTGGATGTTTTGTAGCACTATTATGAAGTGCAATTAATAATTTAAAAATTAGAGTTCTAGATTAGAATTAGAAACTACAATTTGGGTGGATCCGGCAAGTGAAGGATTTCCAGACATGGCAAGTGGAGGATCTGGAGATATGGCAAGTGCAAGTGGAGGATCTGGAGACATGGCAAGTGGAGGATCTGAAGACATGGCAAGTGGGGGATCAGGTTGTCACAGATCACATGTACGCAAGGCCGCTGGGTTGGAGTGGGATGTTTATGATGACAACACCCAAAAAACCAGGGCAGGTTGGGAGAATGTACCACAACCGTGGTCAGTGAAGACTACAATGCAGTACGTGTGCTTCCCTCACTTTAATCGGTTGTGGCCAAGACCTTGTCACGAGCGACATTGCAAGGCCATCAGTGTGAGTTATATGCAGCTTGATAACGTGGAGGTAAAATGGAGATTCCTAACGATACTTAGAAGTATCTCCAATTTGGATAGATGGCCCAAGAGTGCAATTCCAAAGTCGGTGGCGTGTATGATGTATGCGGAGCACGTGTTGCGAGTTAGGGTGGATTGGTCAAGTTTGGCTACCCTGCATGGTCAAAAATTTGGGGGTATTGGAATTGCATTCACTAAATGCACAGTTCCAGATATTCCATACACTCCCGTTCCGGAGTGGTTCAGGAGGAATCCTCGACTAGTGGACGAGCCTGGGGCCCCAATTCCAGAGGGTCGGGAACCAAAAAAACCACGTAATCGTAAACGACCAGCCAATGACGTGGAGATGGCCATCGAGGAGGCGTTTGAGCATATGCATGAGGGCATGGAGGCAAATGTCGAGGTGAACAACCTGATCAACGACGTGGTTAACGAGGTCCTAGACGAGGTAAACCTTGGTGAACATGGAGCGGACCCGACGGAGAGCAGAATAGAGGAATTGCGTAAGCAACATGCGTTGGAAATTCGTGAGTATAAAACGATGATTTTCGAGTTGGAAAATCGAGTTGCAACACTTACGATGGGGGAGGCTAGCAGTTCAAGTAGTACACCAATTAACCTTCAGTCTTTGGAAGTAGAGAGGGACGCAGCTTTACATGAGGCCAAGATTGCAAAGTCATAAGTTCTGGAGGTATGTATGAGGAATGAAGTAATGCGAGGAAAGATGGAGGCTTTGTAAAAGGAGGTGGTGGACATGCAACAACAACTTCAAGTGGTCAATGAAGTGGTTGTTGATCACGAAGCCAAGATTGGCGGACTGGAGGAGCAGAATGCAAGGTTGAAGAAATTTCTGTTGGATGCGATTGTGGAGCGCAAAAATATGAGGACAAGCACATTGCTTGCTATGGCCAAGGCTCATCAATTTGAAGCTCAGTTTGAGAGCATCCAGAAAGAATGGAACCGCAATCAGAGAATGCGGAATATGATGCTTAGGTCATGACCAGAAGATGAGCAGATGTACCCTAGTAGGTGGGATAGGGATAATGAGTGGACAATGCCAAGCGGGAGCATCGATTGGCGTCAAGTGACCGACCCAGATCACCATTGGGATGTGACCCAAGTGCATGAATATCCATTCCGCATGAGGGGTGAGTTGTTATGGCCAAATCCACATACAATGGTCTTCGACGGAACCGCATGTGCGATTTGCCAATGTCCATTTGGCCCAGAGGGATGCTATCAAGTTGGATCATGTGGGGCCCAATTCCATCCACAATGTCTAATAGAGAATATGATCAAGAAACGCCAATGTCCTCATTGCAGATCACCCTTCCACCCTCGTTTGTACCTTCAATTTGGCTTTCGGGATTACATGCCTAACGACTGGGTATTAAAGCCATGGGACTTTCCCTTCGATCTTCAAGAGTTTGATGGGGAGAATGTTGAGTGGAGTTGGTTATACAATTGTGCCAAGGTTGAGCTATGGCATGAGAACAGAGATGGCGACTGGACACGGAATGCACGTCAAATTTTGTATGTTGCAGACGAGTTGTATCCCAACAAGCCCCCCGATCATGGCTTGAAAAGATTTTTGTACCAAACTCTTGAATGACATTGGGATTCAACCAGCAGACAATTAAAGAGAGGCATTCATCCTCCTTGGTACAATGCAGCAGGTCTCGAATCAGTATCGGAGCATGATTTGGAAGAAGATGCAGATGACATGCCTACGGAACGGGATCCGAGATATGAATTGCAGTTAGAGGTGGGGTACCACAAGAACAGGCTGCAGTTGGCTGCAATTGATGCACTCTTGCATAGAGTTGCGGATGATGCGGTATTGAGATGGCTAAATGGTGGGCCTAGACCACGTAATGCCGTTCTATTGTTTCCTGGTAGTCGTCCATACCTCACCCGTGGAACAACGCGAAGCATGGAAGCGGGGGAATCATCACGAGCACGACGAGGATCTACTTCAGCTAGAATAGACCTCGATTCAGATTCGGATTAGGCATTTTTGTACCATGTTTAGGAAGTTGTATAGGAACGGATGAAGACTTTGGACACAATGAACATATTTCATGTTCAAAGTATATGTAATATAAAGAGGATTTACCGACAAGTTGTCATTTCTAAGATCGTGTAGAAGATAACATATGGATGCCACATGTTTTAATATTATTCGAAACTTTTAAAAACTTACTTGAATATTAGTAATTCATATGATAGTTTAACCAAAAGTACTATTGACTACATAGTCAATATTGAATACCACATGAAGATATAATTATATAAAACGGATAGAAAGGTCCTCAAAAAGAGGATGTCACCAACGAAGCATGTACAATCAAGCTATAGGGGATTGCAATATTTATAAAAGCATATTTTTTAAGAAGCTCAATAAATAAACATAAAACTCCATTCACAGTAAGAATTATATAAAATAGTAATTAATAAAGGCATAACATGTTATTGGAGATTAATTGCAATGCTAAGTTGACAACTATATTGTATTTTCAAAATTTTAAAAAACATGCAATAAATAATTTTATTACTATAATAAAATGTTACAACTTCGAAGGTAACGTTCGCTTTGTGGTCTAAATGTCTTACCGAAGGCCCTAAGGTTGTAACTTGTATCAATTTTGACGTAAGTAATAAATTATGGAAGTACGTGGGAGCACCGAAATACCACATTTGTGCAAAACCATTACGTTCGAATCCGTACTGTGGGATCATTTGCTTCGACACATCTTGGGTCCTCTTCAGACTCGTATGTGCTGCAATCATCATCTGTTTGGGGAGTCGCGCTCCGAAGATGCAACTCTCGGTCACGTTGTGAGAAAATTATCTTCTTGGTCGGCCGGGAGCCCTCTGCATCCTGTATGCCATTTTCATCTAGATGTGGTCTATCCTCATCTTCATTGTAGTCTTCAACAGTAAACGGAAGCGATCTTCCCTGATACCTCTTCCTAGTACGTTTGACACCTCTCGTAGTTCTCTGACGCCCTCCACCCGTACCACGACTTGAGTGCACTTCATCTCTACTTCCATCTATAAAAACATCCCCCGTTGTACTTCCGCCTCCAACTCCAAGGCCACCTGTTCCATTGGATTGACTGTGTCGAAGTGAAACTGATGCGGATGGAATTGCAATTGGTATGTTCTCAACAACATGTCGACGAACAGATTGACGACGTGGCGCCTCTATAGTAACATTTCTTGAAACATTGTGTATAGCAACCAAAGTAGCACCCACCGCAGTTGCACGTGAAACACCCAATCTAGAAGTATTGGCAATACTTCGAGTGAGAGGACGACGTTGACCTTGTGCATGCACTTGCACCGTAGAGGTTGATGCAGTTCTTTGAAGAGCACGGAATCGAGTTGTAGGTATTTCAGGAACATTGGGCGTTTGATCTTCTATACGATGGTTGGATATGAAGGAGGCGTCCATGGATTCAGAATGTACTTGGGCTGGAAGTGGATCCTGTTGAACGTGCGTTGGCTCATTTGCGGGTAGTACATTGTCACCTTCACCAAAAGAAAGAGAATCGCTCCGAGGTTGCAAGGAATCTACTTCAATTCCTACATTCTCACTTGCCCCCATAGCAACATTATGGGCAGGGCGAAACCCTTGTCCAGTGTGGAGAGTTTCAAAAGGCGGTCCTCCAATAGACCCCTCATGATCGTCATGCATTCCGTCGTTATGTTGGGGGACATCCGGTTCATCAAAATCAAACACCCCAAGGTTTCCATCACTACCATTGTCATCTTCATCTTCTGAATCATGATTCTCGGAATCGAGGTCATCCAAATCAAAGTCGATGTCATCATCATTTCCGGCCCTATCATTTGGATCCACGTCATCTTCGTTGTCATCTTCTTCGTCAAGGTCATCGTCAGAATGGACCTCATTCAATTCGTACCATTGCGCAGGTCTTGGGCCCCTCCGATGTCGAATGAGCCTACTATTGGTATATATGTAGACGAGGTCCTCGGCACGACTATGCTTCAAGCGATTGCGACTCTTGTTGTGAACATATGAGTACATGCTCCAATTGCGTTCACATGCGGATGCGGAACATACTTGTGCAAGGATACGTCTTGCTATTGTTTGGAGGGCTTTAGCTCCACCTCCCATTGCATCCCACCATTCATGGAGAGGTGCGGCATGCACGCTCGGGTCAGTAGAATCAGCAAAAGGCCCTCGATTTTCAAGGAAATCTTGGTACTGGTGGAGGATTTGGACATAAGTGTCCTCATCTTGAGCAAGCCTGCGAAGAACTCGATTTAGGATTGTCCTCGAATTCTCATCCTCATGGAGTGGGGCCCAACCACGTAGAAGCGGATTTAACATCGCTCCAGTCCAATGTAGATCATTCAACATCAACCTCCATCTATTTTGAAACGTTAGCATAGCATTTGCAGCAAGCTCAGGGCTTAAGCGAAATGGAGGTTTACTGAATCCACGAATATGGGTTTGTAAATCATGCATGACCCTCCAAGCCATTCCCATTGCAGGCGCCTTGCCATCAAATACACGAAGAGCTTTAACAACCGGGATCACCATATACAAGAAATTTTCGCACGTGTTCCAGAATCCATCAGAACGTATAAAGCTTCGCACAGCAGAGCCCTTCATGTAAGAGGTGCGAGATCTCCTCCTCATATCACGCATTAGAGTAGGCCAATCCTCATCAACCACCATTCTTTCCAAAGCATTGCGTACTTGAAGAAGACGATCTATCATGATGAAGTTCGTTGCAAAACGGGTCTCTACAGGTAGGCGGAGTGAGAGATTTGGTGACAACCTCCGGAATATAGCTTGAGAAGCATGATGGTTTTTGATAAAAACATAAATATGGCGCGCCTTTTTTACCAACTTTTTCACCCATTCCTCCTTCCCCCAATCTTCTAAGAGGAGATCTAGGCAATGCGCAGCACATCTTTGTAAATATAGATCGGGATTTGCTTGAATCAAGTCGCGAGCAGCGGAGGCCATAACTGGGGCATTGTCGGTGCAAATCTGGACCACATTATGTCGACCAACCTTTTTCACAAATGGTTGAATTTGAGCAGCAACGTATAGATGATCCTTGTGATTTCCCGTGGTATCAATGGTACCCAAGAAAACGTCTCCCTTTGTGCCGCATTGGAGAACGTTTAGGAGAGGTCGGTTTTGCACGTTGTCCCATCCATCACAACATATTGTAACACCGTATTTTTCAACGGAATTCCCCATCTTCTCCTTCACTTGCCTATCTAGGTCAACCTTTTTATCAGTTAACAACTTCGTACGGATGGCATTGTACGATGGTGGTGTGTAGGCTGGCATTCGATGACGGGCAGTTTCACGCACAGCATGAACAAATGCAGGATGTCTCACAATGTTGAAAGGAATGTTAGCTTCATAAAAAGCCGTTGCCCATGCTCTATCAAGGAGTTGTTTTGTTGACACATTGAACCCCTCCGTTATGTTGAGTTGACGTAGTTCACGAGGAGGTGTGCCATATATCACAACATCATAATGTTGAGTGGATTGGGACATAAGCAAAGGCTCTATTTCACTAATTACGGAGTCCGCTATAATAGGCTCCAGAGGTACAATATCTGGCACCGGAGAGTCCTCATTTACAATGCCTACATGTAAGGGCACAATGCCTCCGCAATGTTCAAACAAGACCCTAATATGCGGGGGTACCATCCTACATGTGGAAACATCACAAGCACCCCCTACAGGAGGTCTATAACCAAGGTGGGCCAACATTCTATTTCCTCGGTAAGATATGACGAACGGGCAAAACCTACATTTAACCTGCCTTTGTGATTTACCGGGAACCATCCCCTTATCCTCGTACCAATGATCCCATGCATCATTTCGGCGTGGCATGACTTCAACAAAACCTGCAAATACAAACAAGTTAGAGCAAGTAACTTTGATCGCATACTAGGTCCTGTTCAAGAGTGCCACAAGGGCAACCCTAATTTACAGTCACTAGATTGGACAAAGTATCCTCTGCATTCGGGTCTCACGCATTCAATCCTCACTCCTCAAAGGAGAATCAAAAGACTTGAGACACACTATGTCAGTGGAGGCAAAAATGGCACCTTGAACCCTCAATTTATAGTATTCGAATCGGACGGGGGAGCGGACGGAAGGGGGGGGGGGGGGGAGCGGACGGGGAGCGGACGGAGGGGGGGGGGACCGGACGGGGGGGCGGACGGAGGGGGGGAGCGGACGGGGAGCGGACGGAGGGGGGGGGGACCGGACGGGGGGGCGGACGGAGGGGGGGGGAGCGGACGGGGGAGCGGACGAGGGAGCGGACGGACGGGGGGGAGCGGACGGGGGAGCGGACGGACGAGCGGACGGACGGGGGGGAGCGGACAGGGGAGCGGACGAGGGGGCGGACGGGGGAGCGGACGGACGGGGGAGGGGGGGGCGGACGGGGGGGGGGGGGCGGACGGGAGAGGGGGGGAGCGGATGGGGTTGGGAACGGGAGCGGACGGGGGGGAACGGTGGCGAACGGGGATTGTGAACGGGAGCGGACGGGGGGGAACGGGGGTTGGGAACGGAGGTGGACGGGCTCTAGTAAATTTTTCCCCACTTTACCTTTACTTTGCTGACATGTCATCACACGTGGACATTGTAAATCCTACGTGTCAGAAATGGGTTAATGTAATTACACAAAAAAATCGGTAAAATTCAAGTCCGTCAGGATAAAGACAGCATCCGGCATAATGTCGTGACGGCACGACATTATGTCGGGATTACCCTCCGTCACGACACAATAGACAACCCTGAGCGAGATTAGTCCTCTGAAATAAGAGTAGTTTATCGCCGAGAGAGCGAAAGGTCAAATTATTCCGAGAGTACGGAAGTACAGTTCTTTGAGAGCAGTTTATGGATTTGAGCAGTATATGAGTAAAAGAGAGAAAGGAGAGAGATTAATTGCCGAGCAAGGTAAGAGCAATATTCGACCCTGTCCCTTGGCTATATGAATTTGTTTATCGCCTATGCTATTATCAGAGATTATGTGATTGCATAAACAAACTACATATATAAGTGATGATTACAGGCTTACGGCGTCAGGCTATGTTCTCATGCGAGATGGTGGCTATAGTCTCAGAAACCGTTTTGGGCTAAACCGTGAGTTAACTTAACTATAGCCTGTCTTTTGTTGAGAAGCAATACATAAAATAAGGATGGATTAATTAATCAATCCACACATAAAATCATAACGAGAGATTATATTTGAGAGATGGCAGTGACGAGAATATTGCACCCGAAAGGGAAAAATGACTATCGCCAAGCTTTTGAGCTTCACGATTGAACTAGGTCAAAGCCTTAGAGTGCTAGAGAATTCCCTAAAGATAAGACAAAATCACCCACGACTGAAAGGGCACAAAGGAACCATAAGAGTGAAGATTAAGTGGAATGAATAAGGAATGAAGCAAGAATGAACCCAAGATGTTATTGTAATCCTTAATCCAATGTGACATTAACCCTTATAGACACTATCTCAGTCTTCCTGGAGACTTTGTTCCCTGGGTTTTGTTGTTTTGAGCCATAGCAAAAACTTACTACACAACCTACAACAACTCACACGTTTACGGAAGTTGAACACTAGTCGATGTAAGTCAATGGTAGCAGTGTCGGGGTTAGGCAACTTAGTGGCCTTGGAGGAACTTAACACTATATTCGTTAATCGGAGACTTTTGAAAGTCTCAAAATAAAATATGCCCATGGTTTGGGATGCCAATATTGTGGGCATACGGAATATTGGGAACATCAAGAACATGACGATTTAAAATTTTGCACGTAAAGCATATTCTTATTACTAAAAATAGAGAATTTCAATTAAAATGAAAACGCGAGCTCTTTGTGGAAAATAACAATCAACTCTAAAAAAACAATTGGTTTATGTCATTATAGAGTTTGGGGTGCGCATCCCATAAGTAAGGCTCTTATGAATTTGGATGGCACATCCCAAACGTATACAACAATGGAGTGTGACAAGTCCACTAAGTCTAATAAAAACCAAGTCTACTAAGCGCCCATGTTTTTCGCCATTAACTCCCACCTAATATGTTATGTTTACACATCTCCATCTTCCGCTTCATATCCATTCTCGGCGTCATTCACCGCAGCTGCAATACGTGCCAAGTTGTCTTTGGCAAAATCTATATGTTTTTGGGGGATGGTCATTGTTTCTGTTTTGGAACCTTTGCGCGGCTTCCAAGCACAAAGTATAGTATCCGTGTTTATCCAAACCGGTGTGTACGCTGAGTCTACTGTCCACTTAAAATTCTTTTTGGTGTCCCAACCTAAATAAGTGCGTAGCACGTTTTGGTCTTTAGTGCTTGGACGACAATATTCCACCTCAATTTGACGAAAGTTGGGGCTAGTTCGAACAAAATTGGGTGAAGACAATGCTTTCACCAACCAAATTGGCTTGGGATGCTCCTCATCCCCTGCTCGTACGAGGACCAAATAACCTTCATGGCAATCAACACCTACACGAAACGACGGTGCCGGTCGATCTCGGGCAGGGCCAACGTAATGCTCGTCCATTGCGAACTCTTCACGAACGTCTCCATTGCTAAAAAACATGGTGTCGGACTCGACAACCGTTAAACGGCTTTGTGGCCAAAATCCTTGTGTTAAAGTTGTACGGGTGTCGCCACCAAGTGTCATTAGGGCTGAGCGAATGCGATCCCAATACGCAATCAAAGGTTCATGAGTATCTCTAACACGTCTAGTGATGTCCTCCTCACACAACTCTTTCCAATATTCAATGAATCCGGATATGCCTTTGATGATTTCCGGCCCATTCCTCATGGGGTCGGGTTTGCAAGGCTTTGGATCCCCATCCGGGAGCAAACATTTCCCATCATTGTCTTGACGCCATACGAGTATACCATCATCCGGGCCCCAATTAGGAGATGTGCACAAAAGCTTAAATTGCATGGCCGGGAGACCATCATCCCTTATAAAGAATCGGAATTGTTGTGCTTTGGTATGTCCCACCAAACGGTCCCCTCCCTTCAACATGTATGGCTTGATGAAGGCCTTGAAATCTGGTACTTCCTCAATCATGTGCGGAATTACCGGCATATGGTCCAAATCCATATACGATTTCATAAGAAGTGGTATGGTTGGAAAATCTTCTTCATGCAACTTCATGCTCCACCGTCCGAAAGACGCATCAATGTCATCGTGTGTGTGTCCCACCATCAAAAAAGACACAAACACCTCCTTGAAGATTCCTTTCGCCACAAGCAAGGACCAAAAACAAAATACATATCGACATTTGTTGTTCTTCGCACAATTATCAAGTTGAACGTGAAGAGTTGGAGGCAAAGGTTTCGCACAAAGAGGTTCTCCGGGTGGCTCCGGCAATGACGACATACAAACCTCCTTCCCCACAAGCAGTGCTTCGTAAAGGGGTGTCGTTCCACAACCATCAAACAATGCACGTGATGAATGTACCGGTGGCTTCTCAAGATCGCGCAAGAGTTTTGCAAATGATCCCACCGTGTGGTTAGCATCGCTAGGGTAAAAATCCAGACCATAATGGGCATACTTAACGTCTCCATATCCGTGGGCAATCATCCATGGGAAAAAACAAACGATCCATGAATGACAACAATAACAACAACCTTAAACGGATGTGTGAAGTTGAAACCTAACGCAAACACATCTAGTAAAATTGGATAGAATTTGAACACATATTTGTGATTTCCTACAAACCTGTGACAGCTACTGGCAACTTGAAGAGTCCATCCGTGGCCTTTATTTTCCGTGCATAACAAGGGCATGCGGTCTTGGCGTGGTCCATTTTGTCATGGATGATTGTTAGAACCTCTGTAGGCCTCATTATGGATAGAGCACGGTTCTTATAGTAATCTTGACGGTGAGCCTCTTGGTTGTTGATATGTTCAATATATTTTGCTTGGTGTCTGGAGTGGGATTCGGTGCCTATGGGGTGGGCGTCTCGAAGACCTTTGTATTTTTCACACGTCGTACACCTAGCGAACTTGTCCCCTGGTCTCTTCAAAATGTATTCAGCAAATTGTTGGTTTTTAATTACACTCAACTTGGACAAAGAAATGGGACCACATCCCGCTATGCGACCCACTTCGTTAATGTCCGTTAATATGTTCTTCCATTTTGTACCTGTGGGCAACACCATTTGTACAACTTTCTCCCCTGACAACAATGTCCTCGTCTTGTGGGGCATTGCATCGGCCAATGGGACTATGATGGTGGAGAGTGTCGCGGAGGCTTGGAGTGTAGCCTCCCGAGGTTTCTTTGTGCCCGAATTTCCATGAAATCGTGAGCGGCGACCCAACGATGAATACTTTTGAAACCTATAAAAGTCAGCCTTTGACACGGCGTGGATGGTATACCACGCGGTACAACACACATCCACATTCTCAAGTGTGACCACCTTATGCCCATGGGTGTCAATGTACACATTTCTGTGGACCTCGAGTTTCTTTGCCGATCTCATACGGAAATCGGCCAGCCACATCTCTTGACGTAGGGACTTAATTTTCTCCCGTGGGAAAAACTGGCAACATTTCCAATAGCAACAGTCTTTGGCGGACACAAGACGCATAGATTCGTCTCCCAATATGCGATCCCGTCGACGCTCCTTATCTCCTGGAGGCACACGGTTCGAATCATATTTGCGTAGGCCTTTGCGAGGACGTATTTTGGCCAACAAAGCTAATTGTGTTTGCTTATGGCGCCGCTCATGGTCCAACAAGCTCACTCCGTCATGGAGAACCCGACAAAAAGGCCATCGACGCAAGGAAAATCTCCATGTCACCGGGACCTCAAGCGGAAGCAATGAATTCAAGATGCACACACCAACATCGTTCGGACCAAGGGGGTTGGCATCCACACAATCACGGGGATCAGAGTTTCTACATATGCCATCTGCCATAGGGACACACTATAAGAAACCCGCATTTTTGGGGTCGTTTTGGGGAAACGAGTGATGTCTTCCGAGATGTCACTATGTTCGGCAATAAACGCCCACAGAATTGCAGATTTTATTGGACGTTGCGTGAAACATGACAGATTATGGGCCAGGACATGGCGATGTCAGGAAGGATAGCCATGTTCTTGTGGATGTCATTTAAAACATGCTGACGTCCTGCGTCGGGCCGTTTGTAAGGCCGCTAACGCCACGTCATCCCCACAGGTCTATCCACGGCATGTATAAAGTTGCGGCGGGCAGACTTAAAGTGCTGCTCGGGAAAAAAAGGTTGGAGAATGTTCAACTATGTGTGGTTGGCTATAAAAGACAAACATGTTCCCAAAAATTTGAGGGAATGCCACATAAATTTCTCACGGTGCATCAATATGGTTCTTGGCATGCATGTTATTCTCCCGAATTCCGTTCAAATATTTGTAACGGATGAGCCAAAAAACACGGGGGTGGTTGAGTCATTCTCTAATTGCCATAAGGTAGACATGCGGGACCACAATTGCATACCGTAGGTTCATATATAGCTGGTTCAACACATGTTAGCCGAATAATTAATTAAAGTGGAAAAATGCCCTTTGGATTAAAATAGAAAAATTATGAAATTTCAAGTTTTGCTACGAAAGGAATGTTTTCTCATTCACTTGTTTATAATTTAGTTTGTCATATGTTGATTTTGATTTCAAAGGATTTCAAAGGTTATATATTTGTACATTTAGACATGAGGAAATCAAGGGAAGACTTTTGCAAGCAAAATATGGCACTTCATTGCTCTCACAATTCCAAAAATACATGCGCCAAACGTGGGAGTGCCCACGTTGGATCTCGTGGCCACATTCCACATATAGACGAGCAACTGCTACTGGAAAATCTTAGTGCCTAGAAAATTATGACCATCCGTCTGTTTGAACACAAAGGACGTCTCCGCGGACACCCGAGTAGACATCAGCCTTGACAGTCGGTTCCTCTCCAGCAAGGCGTCCCTTGTGACGCAACCTTATACATTGCATGCCATGTGTGATGTGACGTTGTTGTAGGTGCTTTGGGTTGTAACCACTAATACTGTGTTCCTTCGTTTTCTTCTTCCCCACGAACATCCAACGAGGCTGGGATGTGCATGCCGCCGTCCGTTGCGGGCTCTCTAGTGGGCTCTACATCTTGCATTTGTGGTTGTAAACCCACAAAGTCAGCATCGTGGCCGACATCGATTATGCGCGGTAAGGTCTGGTTGGTTTGTAGTTGCCCACGTCTACCCCTCACGTCCGTGCGACATACAACCTTCCATCCTGGCCTCGTCGGGTCATTGGAGAAAAAAACTTGTTGACAATGCAATGGAAATGCAAAAGAGTTTGAATGCACTTTGCCATCCATGCGGTTGAAGTTCGCAACGGTGAAACCATATTGATCCCGTGTGATGTTAGGGTGTCGAGGATCTGCACTTGGGCGAACCCAATCGCACACTAGCACAGTGGTGCAATGATTTCGGTAGTCTAGCTCCAAGATCTCTTCGATGTAGTCCACATACTCCTCGGTTGTCTCTATGGGTCGCCCATTTCTCAAGCCCCATGGTATTTGTCGTGTAAATGAGGCCACCACACATGAATCGCGCGTGACGAGGCCACCCTCAGCACCTCGTACTCGGAAGTGCATGCCAAACGCATACATTTTCCGGTGTGAGATTGCATATCGCTCGGGAGGTTGCGCGTATTGCGCAACATCGACGTCCACAACTTCGCCGAAGGAACGCTGACGTGACAGACACGACGTCAACCATGTTGCAAAGGGAGGAAGATCGTGTAGTTCCAACGGATACCGCACTGCTAAAGTTGGATGCCGGCGGCAGCACATTTTCCGAAAGGTCTCCCTCTCTTTCCAACGCGAAACTCTAGCTGCCATAAACTCCCTACACAAGGTTGTGTGCCATTAAATTGTGGTTAGAAATGGCCCTTGCATGTATATAAAGGTGATGCAAAAGTGTGATGGCCATCATCTGCAATATCACATGTGACGCGTATATCTCAGAAAGAATGTCATTTGGGACATCATGTCCAACACATCTTCATGCACTGCTGCATGTCACAGTTGACATGGCACATGTATTTTGCATTGGGTGACAGTATATATCATCGAGGCTTAAAGTAAAGTAAGTATGGGTTCCACTAACTCCCTGCAACGCTCCAATGACGACGCATTGTCCAAAACAAAAGCGTGGCATAGTTGCGGAATTCGTCGGACATCTTTCGCTTTTGTTGTGAGTTGCAACGGAGAATCTCATCGTTCATGGTTGCATCCTCTTCAGCGTCCCATACACGATGTATAGTTTCTCTGTACTGATGCATGTACTCCGTGCAAAAACCAAGCGTGTCGTCCATTTAATAACCTTCCACTATGCTACCCTCTAGATGTGCAAATGTTCGAACGTAATCTTTCAATGTTTTCATGTACCGTTCTATGGGATACATCCATCGACAATGCACTGGACCGCACGTGTACAACTGCTCCACCAAATGGACGGGAAGATGCGTCATGACATTCATAAATGTAGGAGGGAACTCCTTCTCCATGACGCACGTCGCCATCACCACATCCAACATTGTGCCCTCCTTGTCGCCTCTCTTCACCTCCTTGGCGCATAGTCTCTGAAACACTCTACTCAGTTTGATAATAGCTACGCGCACGTTTTCATCCAATAGGTTGCGTATAGCCACTGGAAGAATCTGGAAGACATGTATTTAGAAAGTCAGAGAACGATTATGTCGCGCCCCCCTGGACATCAGACAGAACATCTAGGAGCGTCATGAAGAACATGGAGTGCGAGAACAGTTTGAGGACATTGTATTACAACATTGACATCCCCGAGGGTGTCCTTCTTGACTTGCCTGTTGCATGAGAACATGGTAGTCGTGCGTTTTCATGTACTGCAATTTCCCATCCGCTAGGCGCTTGTGAATGCTACCCACGTAGTTTGTGGGGGTGCGAATATTGGAGACGATTCCAACAAACTCCGCGCGTTCATGTGGCCTAAAAACATAGGGAGCGTGCGGCATATAGTACCCATCCTGTGGCCGCCGTGGGGGTTGCAACCATATCTCTTCGCGTATTCCCAGGTCCTCCGCGTCGACCCTGCTTCCAGGACTATCATTCATTCCAAACAATGTCTTCAACAAGTTCTCGCACAAATTCTTCTTACAATGCATAACATCGAGGATGTGACGCTCTAGCAGGTGCTGCACAAGACACATGGGCAATTTCAAATACATTGCCAGCACTTTCATGGACACATGCATGCCTCGTCTATCCGTATGAGCAAAGCTGGTAATCATCATGGCCTGAAGCGTCAGGTCAGATGTCTTGGTGGACATCATTACAAACTACGTGACTGAGACGGACGTCGCGATGTCCACTTCAACATCTGTGGACAGGATGTGCAAACATTAATTGTTATACGGGAATCACCTGCCAGTATTCCAGCTCGAACAACGCACTAAGTCTTTTGACGCCTGTGACATGCACAGGATCGTTGGGTCCGTTCTCTCTCCCGCCCATCTGTAGGTATGAATCGCGCCAAGCTGCGTATCGAATGATATCATCCCCCGACATCGGTTTTGGCCTAGGACGTTCCTCTTCCTCCCCATTGAATCTCCTATTCCGGCGATACGGGTGGTGACGGGGTAAATAACGACGAATGCCGCCGTAAACAATTTTGGTGCCCCTAATGCTCCGATTTGGAAGCATGTCTCCGGTTTTTGCCATCCTCGCATCGGTGTTTGGTCCACAACAAGGGCACCCCTTGTAGCCCTTACAAGTAAGACCAGAAATGAGGCCGAAAGCGGGAAAATCGGAAATGGTCCACATAAGTATGGCACGCAAAGTGAAAGTGCGACTCCCTTGTGGTTGGGAGAAATCTAAAGCCTCAACACCATGCCAAAGCTCTTGTAGCTCCTTCAAAAGCGGTCGTATAAACACATCAATGTTTGAAGAGGACGGCGACTTCTTCCCAGAAATCAATATACACAACGAGATAAAAAACTTTTTGGTCACCAACCATGGCTCGAAATTGTAAATCAAAATCAATACCGGCCACGTCGACCAGTTGGTGTTGTTTAGTTTAAAAGGATTCACTCCGTCCAAAGCGAGAGCCAGTCTCATGTTCCTATCGTCACGCCCAAAGTTGCCAAACGCGACGTCATTGTTGATGTGCTTCCATGCAGGGCTGTCAACCACAGAACGCATGATGTCATCACTACTGACGTGTTTGGTGTGACCTGTCAATAGACGCGCTATCTCAGACGAGCGCCACATCCGTTTCAACCTAGGAATTAGGGGAAAGTGACGGATTACTCTTGCGGGAATGTTGTTGCTGCCATCCAGCCATCGTCGCGCCGTGCACTTGGGACATAAATCATGATTTGCATATTCTTCGTCATATAGAATACAACCATTGGGGCATGCATGGATATTGTTGTAGGTCAATCCAAGTCGACGGATGCTCTTCTGAGCCGCATAATGAGTTTTGGGCAATTTGTTGGGCATTGGTAACAAGTCTCCAGACAAAAATCGGAACAACTCATCGGTAAATGTATTGCTCACACGGAACACCGAGCACATGTTCATTATGATGATCGTGGCGGACACAACACTCATTTTTGAACCCGGGTACACTGGAGTCGTGGCTTCCGTATACAAACCATCCAATTCATCTTCGATGTCGCCGTCTTCCTCGTTCTCCATATGCAAACGTCCTTCAGCTACGGCCTCTTTGTGGAGTGCATCCCCTCTGCCCAGTGCCTCCAACACCTGACGTTCAACTTCATGGAATTCATCCAGGAGGGGTGGGGGAAGTGCCCCGTTGTCGGCGTCCACGGGTTCAGGTAATGTGTTCGAAGGGATGTCTTCTACAACGTCGTTGTCACAACAGACGTCCTCCACCCACATTCCAGACGGTGGGTATCCATCGACGGGGTCACCGCCTAGTAAAGACTTGGTTAGAAATGGATCACGGCCAACTGCCGCGTGGTGTTGCCGTATAACTTGTATGGTTTTTCTGCGTCCACCCTTGCAGTCTTTGCAAGGACATCTAAATGTGTGCACATTGTTCTCTGTCGCCACGCGGAGCTCCGTGTGAAGTATCAAATCCCCTATTGGCACGTGACGAAGTGTGCGTCCATCATCCGTCAAACAAATGGTTGCACCACGACGCACAGCCGAACCCATGTTGCGTGTCCCGAATTGGAAGATGTTACCTCACTGGGCCGATGTTACACACCCTGCAGCGCTTCCGCAAGGTCTCCGCGTGGTCGTGTTGCGCATGAGCATTGATATAAACAGAGGACACCATTCGTTGACACTATGCGGAGTGTCTCTTCCAGGGTGGATGTCACTGAGAATGTCCATGGGGACATTGCTGTTGATCTGTCGGCGTCAATTGTGACATCTTCCTGGACACCATTCGTTGACACTATGCGGAGTGTCTCTTCCAGGGTGGATGTCACTGAGAATGTCCATGGGGACATTGCTGTTGATCTGTCAGCGTCAATTGTGACATCTTCCTGGACACCAAAATGAAGGTCACACACTACACGGCAGTGTGTTCCATACACATCCACGTGAGGGATTTGACTGCTGCAGAACATCGAAACCACAATGGTCACGTCGATGACCTGGATCTTTCATTCCCGCACACAATGGGGAGCGCACAGTGTTCGAATTAAGCACATGTCGCATTGGGTGTCTTACATGACGTCCAAGAAAACACTGGTATCTACGACGCCAGTAAAAAAACAATGTAACTGACCTTTTCCCACGTGTCCCAGAGGGTATTCCAGGCAGTGGATGCCCCAGAGGACCCTGAGAAGGCTCGCCGACATTCTCTAAACCCTAAGTGTTGCGGCTTCACCTTTGTACGTTCATTGCTTGAACATCCCTTAGCAGCATGGCGGTGTCGCGTTCAGCACGAAAGCCTGGTAGGGTTGTCCGTTTTATAGACACATCACAACATCCGCAAAGGGTGGATGCGGATGACTCCGAGGCCGCTGCAGTGTTGTCCACTTTGGTGTTTGAATGCGAAGAGAAGAATGCAATGATGCCATCCCAAAAACCCAACACAATTCAAAGAACCCAACGTGCACACCGTCGCCGCCGCTCACGCTTGCTCAACTTCTTTGGGAGTGAAAATTTCACAACACCCACTGAGTCATCGAGCATCGCTATCAACCCAGTTCTAAAACAGGTAAATCTTCCATCTCATATGCATGCATCACAATTTAGATCACGGTCAAGTTCAAATTTTGCTGTGCGGCGAAATTTTTCGCCGCTCTCGGCCACTGGAAGCCGAACTCCGACAATGGCACTGGGAAGCCCGCATGCGGACACGCGGCAGCCCCCGGTTTTAGGTGCCTGTACGGCCTCCAGTGGGTTGGGCATAGGGTCACAGTCGGCCATAGGTCTTCTCCGATGCCGAGGTGCATAGATCCTCTTACCTACGTCCGCTAGTCTCCATTGTGGTGTCTGCTGCAACACCGATGTGTTGCTTTCCCTACGGCGCTGCGCTGCCTTCCCACGCCCTTGTGTTGTTTTTCCGACGCGTTGTGTTGCTTTTGGGTGTCCAAGATGCTGCGGACACGGGATCGCACTGGGAAGCGCAAGGAGATGTCTCCAGCAACATTGGTAGAACACAGGCGCGCAGCTGGAGAGCGGCGATCCAAGGCCAGAGAGGACCCGCGGCATGTGGCTGGGAGGCGTGGCTCACCCCCGGCAAGACGCCGCCGCATAATCGAGGTATCATCGGAGGAGGAGGATGCGGCTGAGGACGTGCCGGAGCAATCCTGGAGGTAAGTGGGTTTTTCTCCTCCTTTCCTGACCTCTTCCTGGTGTTGATGCTAGCGTAGAGCACAACCAGTCTTCATCGTCGCGATGTCCGCGCCTGTTCGACCAGTTCAATTGAGCCGCGTCTAGGCCCATGTGTCACAGTGGATGTCGGTTATCCAAGTGGACGTCCAATTTGAAAAGTAACATTTCAATCTCTACTGGAATCAGAGTCGGGGCGTGGGCATAATCGGTATTGCAGTCTGCGCAATTAGTAGACGTCACCTGTAGTTGTCTCTAGCAGGTCCTTAGAGCGTCCCCACCAGCAGAGGTATAAGTCAGTTGAACGGCACTCCTGGAAATCCGGTGCCCAGGATGCCAAGTTCTAACGTCCACCAGTCGGATGCCAAGAGAGGGATAGGGCAGAAGAATGCACAATTTTGGATCAATGTAGCAACGCACTATGCTAGACACAGACACAGACACAAACACAAACACAAACACAAACCACGCCATGCTCCAGCTCCCTGGAGCTCCATGAATTTTTTCCTTTATACCTGCAACTTGGGGTTTTGACGACGGTTATGGGACCATGAGCTTTTGACCACCCTGATCTGCAGTCACTAAAAGACTGCAGATTTGTTTTGTGGGTTTTACAGCTGAAATTTTAAGAATTTGGGGGCATGTTATATACCGTTGGAAAGGTATTGAAAATATCTTTCCAGCGGTATATAACATGCCCCCAAAGTCTTGAAATTGCAGCTGGAAAACCAAGAAAACAAATCTGCAGTCTTTAAGAACCCATTTCAAGATGGTTTAGGTAGGACGACTCAAACATTAGACCATGTTGTTGTGGTCCATATATTAATGGGTGACAATAGAAAGTCTCAAATTAACTCATATAGTGATATTAGTGTAATGTTTTATTTCGTGATTGATGAAAATCTAGTATGATTAGTGAATTAGTTAATTAGTGAATTAGTTAACGAGGGATTTTAGTATATTTCCGGGCGGAGAACCGAAAGGGATCGGGTAGGGAATCGGGCAACACATCGGGCACGGAATCGGTATCCGGGCAAGGCATCGGGCAAGGCTAATGGAATCGGGCAAGGGGGTAATACTGGGCGGGGGCCGGCCTCGAAGAGGGGCATGTACCCGAGCTAGTGGGCTCCAACAATATGTCGGGTAAACCCACACTATGCCCGGGGTGCCACCGGTGCAATTATGCCCAGGGCGGTGCCCGGTCTAGTGGGGATGCTCTTATGGCTTAGCTCCTATGGCGCACAACCCCCAATTAGTTGATGGAGACGACATTAGGGTTGATCCTTCACACGGGTCAATGTAATTGGCCGCTTTCGACCTCTCAGCAGTGAATTGGTTATCTCTTAAATTCAACCAGTTCATGTCTATGGGTAATCTTCCTGGACCCTAAACCTATCGAATGGATATACCCTCTTGGACAACCAGGTCATCTATGATGGGTACTCTTCCTGAATTCTCAACCCTCAATTGGCTATTTCTCAAACTCATCTAGCTCAACTGTAATGGTTCATCTTCCTGAACTCTAAACCTTCCATTACATCTTTCTCACACGTAACCAGTGCATCGTGACTCGTAATATTCCTGCACTCTGTGACGGCCATTATCCCCTATAATGTCGGGTAATATTCCTGCACTCTAAACCTTCAATTGGTTATTTCTCGCACTATTTCAGTTTCGCGTGATGGGTAATCTTCCTGGGCTCTCAACATCCAGGTTGTTATTTCTTTCACTCAACCAATTCACGTGTGACGGGTAGTTTTTTTGTACTATGAACCCTCAGATGGCCATTTCTCACACTCAACCAGCTTGAACATCGTGATTGGTAATCTTCCTGAACTCTGAAGTTGCTCGACCATGCTCTTGACTGCGTGTATGATTCATAGGGGCAGTATCTGGTTGCAATGTGGTTGCTCAAGCTCAGTGGGTAGTCGCATATGTGTGCACCTGGAGATTCCTTGATTGTGGAATGTGGTTGTTGTAGCCGAGGATACGCAACCAACTCGGGCACGGAATCAGACGGCGATCAGGAGAACAGTGATGGGATTGAAACATCACATCCACTACCAACACTGTCGCAACCCTTGCTAGCCCCCCTTGACAATCTTGCCAATTTTCAATTCTAGCAAAGGTTACGAGCGCTAACCATTCGCATTCCGCCATGCTAATGGTTAGCTCCTCCTACCCCGGACCATATAGCTCATAGGAGGGAACCAACCCTCCTACTTTGCTTTCGGGACTCACCCCTTAATCGGTAGCCCATTCCTAAATGTGGACTTCCATCCATGGAAGTCCAATCCCATGTTGATCATCGCGTTGCCGGAGCAACACTACAACAACCCGAACCATACTAGGCAACTATGGCCTCACATTGGGCCAATGCCCATGGAGGCCGTGCCGTTCGGCCTCGGGTGGGTGAGGCCACACCACCTCACCCATATAAGCCTCTAGGACTTCACGCGGGGCCCCTACCCCACCGTCAACCAACCTCTTGTCTCTCTACCAAGAGTTGGGGCCAAGTGGACATTTTCCTTTAGCTGCTGGGCCTAGAACCCCCCAGCAGCTTCAGACCATCATAACTTCCTTGTATGATGTCTGATCATAACCACCAACCACTCCATCTTCATCTACGCTTCACGTAGATGCCGATGGACTCCTCACTTGCCCCATTCGGGCAAGTATTGAGGAAGTTATGCCTGTTTGAACCTTGGCAGTCCCGGGAATCACTCCCAGGCACTGCTGTACCAGGGCGCTGTCCCGGGACAGCGCCCCACTCAAATGGCCATAACTCCTAGCTCACACCTCCGATTGAGGTGTTCTTGGGCTTTCTAGAATCACCACGCCATGAGCTACGCATAACTCATGGCCTTACCCTTGTGCCTCCTAGTCTTTGTGGGTGGGAGGCGTTCCCAACGCCCGGGCCCTCACCCACACTAGGATCACTTGGGCCCTCTCACCAACGGCGCCACAAGTCCCGGGTGTCACTCCGGGGTCCCCCTTGTGCCCATGGTGTTTTGGGCACTCCTCATGGAGAGGTGCACGACACTCACCCCCACCAAACGGAGTTGATGCCCTCATCGACTATACTCGTAGTCCGCACACCAATTCTCAAGTTGCCATCCTCTATGGTGCGGCATTGTGTTTACCTTAGGGCGCGACCCCCACAATGCATCTTCAAATTTGGCATAGTCCCAAAGGTGTCGTTCCTAGGTGGTCCGTTAGCAACCTTGGATCTCTCATCGAAGGACCTAACCTATACTAGACCCACCTACTTTGGGACTCACTTGGGTTGCCCCTCCTTTGGGGCCTCCCCCCCCCCCGTTAGGCTCCACTAGCCTAACGTGACACATCTAGGCGAGACCTCAACGCTTCCACTAAGTTGTCTCGGTTGCAACTCCGAGATGGCTTTCCATTGTTAAGCCACGCCTCGATCGCACGGGGGTGATGCCAAGTCCCGCCCGACTCGGTTCCCACTTTGCTCTTTCGAGACATGGGTTCATGACTCCCATGCGCCAACTCTCGTTAGCTCGCAGGTAGCACTTTTATGAGCACGCGCCATCACCTTGTCCCCGCCCGGACAAGCCCACAACTAAGAAGTTTCTTGGTTTTATCCAAGGCCCCTCCAAGCCATGGCCCCCAATTACTCGGCTTACCCAACCTAGTTTGGCATGTCTATTCCCCCTCTTCCACTAACCAAGCACAAGTACAAGACTAGGAACTCATCTCATACTTTTCTCTTTGCACCACTAAAGTTTGGACTTTATTCCCTCAAGCCAAAGAACAAGTTCATGTTGTGGAGCAATTAGCCTCGAAGCTAAGTGTGCTACTAGCGTCTCTCCCCCACTAAAGGAGATTGATGTCCTCATCAATGCCTACGCTTCATTTTATTGGAATGTCTAGCCTTAATTTCTTCAAAGTGCTTTACCAATTCCTTGCCGTTCATCATGTCTCTTGCCGCTACCCAAACGGCTTCTTTCTCATGGTATCCTCACCATTTCACCAAGTACTCATTTGTTCATTTTCTTTCTTTTTCACTTGGGCTTCCTACACTTGAGGATGCCCTCCTACCTCATGTTCCAAATGACATCCACAAGGTCGGGAGGTGGCCTAATCACTTGCTTGTAATTGGGCCACAAGGTGTCGTCCTTAAATGGCTTTAGGAATGAGACATGAAATGTTGGATGCACTTTGATCTCGGGCGGTAATTCCAACTTATACATGTCCTTGAACACTTGTTCCACAATGGGAAATGAAGCTCCAATTTTGGACATGACCTTTGGAGTGAGGCCTTCCGGCTAAGTGAAGTTGTTCACATTCAACAACATCTTTTGGCCCACCTCATTCTCCACTTCGCGTCTTCCGGCATTGACTTGCACTTCGTAGCACATTCGGGCTTTCTCCACCAACAACTTGGTCATCTCCAAGACTTGTTTACATTCTTGGCCAAGTCCTCACCATCTTGGTTGAACTCTAGTGTTGAATGTGCCCCCTCGAGAGCTAGGTTAATAGGTTGGAGCGCATCCACTCCATAAGCCACCACCAAAGACCACCCCTTGGTAGCCAAGTGCGTGGCTACATTGCAATTACACTCCGCTCGACCCACATAGTCCGCCCAATCTCCTTGGTCCGCCCCCACCAAGTTCCTCAAGTATTGCTTCAAGACTCCATTCACACACTCCGTTTTCCCATCCATTTGGGAATGCAAGGCCGTGCTAAACCTTAGTTTCCTTCCGACCTCCTTAGAGAAATGCATTGAAAATGCACTTGTGAACTTTGGATCTTGATCCCACACAATCACTCTTGGCAACCCGTGGTGCCTCAACCATCCTTTAAGAAAAGGCTATGCGGTCTTCAACGCGGTGGCGGACGAGGGGGGCGTCGACGGGAGCATCCGGAGCCGATGGAACTATTGTATTGGTGAGTGGCGGGGGGGGGGGGGGGGGGAGTCGAGGCGTGGAGGGCTCACGATGGCGGAGGACGTTGCGGGGGGAGGAACGGAGTCGGCGGGGGAGGTGTGGCAACGGGAGCCTTCCATGCAAAGACGCCGGCTCGGCCCGCGACGAGTGATGGTGTCGTCCTTAGAGGGCGAGAGGTGCCCCAAACGAACGAGCGTCCGTTTCTCCTTGGAGAGGGGGGAGGGCGACGGGGCGTAGGCGCGGGCGACAAGTGCGGGGGGCGGGCTGTTGACGACGCCGTCGTCGATGCCGACGTCGCGGGAGTAATCCACGGCCGAGGCCGCGTCGACCGCCGAGCACTGGTAGAGGGATGGCATTTGGAAGTCCGTGACGTCGCGGGAAGGGGATGCCGGGGGCGAGAGGGGACGGGAAGGGCCGTCGACCACAGGGGCGTCGCATATGGGGGCAGACTATGGTCAAGAATAAACACAACAACAATCACAACAACAAAAGACATCCAAAAACGAAGCAAACATTAGTAAATGTGAACCACATGATACAAAGCAAAGACATGGAGGCATTTCAAATCAATTTATTGAGTTTGGCGAGCCTCATGATGCTCTTGAATACATTATCACGGGGGCTTAAACCCACATTGCCTATGGGGTTGGACCTAACAAAAAATGGTATGCTACTGGCGTGGACAACAAGCCTTCTAAGGTAAGGCGCTAGCGTATCGACCAAAACGTGTCGTTCCTATCGCCGGTCCAAGTGGCGGGGAAGATGACGTTCCCCGGGGGGTTCAAGACGCTTTTGGTGGGGCTGTCGTCGACGAGGACGGTGTTCTTGAGTGTCGGCCACCACCCGTGGGGTACCCCCTGCAACCGGGGGATGCCCCGCCACAGTCTTGACCTCAGGACCTTGAGGAATTGTTGTCCTCCGCCACGACCGCCGAACTTTGGAACCGGCAGACCCTTTTCGTCGAGCAATTCATCGCAATCCTCTTGGCCGAGGATGAGGCAAGGGCTCGGAAGATCGCGGAAGAGGAAGTCGACGATTGGCTCGGTGTTCTCCATGACCATGGAGCTCCACACAATGACGTGAGCTACATCGAGCACCTCTCGAAGGAAGTCACGCAGGCCGGGACGGGCGCGGACAGCCTTGCGGTTAATGAGAGTGTCGAGCTCTCCGTCGTAGTCCCTTTCGTCGGGGTGACGGAAGGGACGCGTGGGTACCCGGGGGATGTGTTCGGTGTGACACAACATCCCGTTCAGGTCGAACACGACGAACGGTTTGTTTCGGGTAAGACGTCCACTGGTCGAGGGTTTCCGACCTATCTCCGGGGGATCCTGTGATTAACAACTCGACTAGTTTAATTCTATGATCCAATAAACAACATTGCATTGAGGAAAAGACGATTATGCGAGGAAAATAGTGCAAGGAGAATGTGGTCAAGTGCAGACTTGCGAACGAGCGTTCGTGAATGAAGGCTGGGGTGGCGCATCATTTACGAACGCTCGTTCGTGAGCGCAGATAGAAGCACATGTACGAACGCTTGTTCGTGAAGGAGGGTGAAAGTGGGCGTGAAAGTGTAATGATGCGCATGAACATACATAATACAAGATGCAATACGATACAATAAGTTTGGGAGATGCGACGCAGAGATCATCTGCTCATATATTAATTCGGTGAATATTTACAATTGTCTCACGTGATAATTTTTCACAGTTTCCTATGGCAAATACATGCCGTGTTCTACAAAATTTATCGGGCTAAGGGTCCACGTAGAGAAGGGTCCTCGCACGCCTCGTGATGCTGATGGACAGGAACCGCCAAGAACACAACGCGCATGGGTTAGTGGTTACGAACGCGCGTTCATTAAATGAGTGGTATTCTCAGAGGAGAGTTACCTCGTCATCGGGGGGAGGGGCAGCGGCGTTGGACCGAGCAGTTCCCTCCTCTTCGATTAACGAATGCGCGTTCGTAATCCCCATTGGGCCAGCCGCCTCTGTCTCCATGGCGTCTGTGGCACGCTCCGACTGTGACGCCTGGGTCTGCACAATGTGGTCCGCGTCGTCGTCTCCGCCCAGGTCAAGAGTGTCCATGCGGACATCCTCCATCTCCGCGGATGGATGTCGTCCCAGGTCAGGGCTCTCAACGTCCATTCCTTGGACAGCTGCCGCGTCATTGGGGCTCCCCTGCGTTTCCTCCACAATGACCATGTCAGTGTGTTGCGCAGATTCATCGCCCTGCCTATGCACTACCCTCGGGACGACTGTCAAAGAGGCGGTGGCAATAACTGAGGCTAGTCTTACCCTTGGAGGGGGAGGGGTTAGGACTGCCGGACCTGAAGATTCACGAACGCGCATTCGTAAATCTTCGTCCTCGCGTATGGCAGCCCTTATCGCATCGTCCGAGTTGAAGGGGGTGGCAGTTAATTGAAGGGGCGGAGGACTCCCAGCTGGCGTTGGGTGTGGTGCTGGTGGGTGCAAAGGTCCTCCGGGGAACAGGCCTGGAGGGGGGGTATGGGAGGGGTATCCTCCGGGGAAGGGGTAAGGCTGTTGTGCTGGCGCCGAGAAGCTCTGCATATTTATGAGCATCTCAAATATGGCGTCCGTCTTTGCTGCGGACTCCCGCAGCGCCTCCTGCATGCGGGCCATATTTCTTGCACTCTCCTCTGCCGCAACCGCCATTTCTTCCTTCATTTTTTGCTCTAGCTTGGCATTCAGCTCGGCAACGGTCAACGCCTCCTCCTTCACACGCCTGTTCTTGTCGTAATCCACCCCCAGCTCCACCATGATGTCCATGTCCCCCTCGTCCTCGTCGGACACCTCGATGATTGCTCCCTCTGGCAACTCCACGTATGGCGTCTTCTTCATCCTCCTCCTCGTGTTCCGGAAGTGGTCCAAGGATGGACGCGAGCGTTGGTCGAGGAGGTCGAGGAGGTCGAGGGTCTCCATCCTCGGAACCACGACGGGCCTGGGAGACACTGACATCGAACAACCGCCAGGTGTGCCGAAGGGTTCCGCACCCGACACTCTAGCGGGGAGGACATCCTGGGTTGTCCCAGCCGAGGATCCTGTATAGCCCCCCGGTGTCCCTTGGGGGTCAGAAGGGTGACCCGCTGGCGCTAACATCCGTAAAGGAGTGATGTTGAACGACTGCAAGATGGCGTCCATGTCCACGTCCACGGAGGGGGCGGGCTCGTCCTTGTCTGTCTCCAATCCCGGCATGCCTTCGTCGACGGGCATGCTGAAGTCCTCCCTGGGGACACACATGTCATCGAGGTCCATTGTGGACGCTTTCACCCTGTGGACCTGGTATTCATCCTCGTCTTGGGCGTCAATGTAGTTATTGACGACCAACCCCAGCATCTGTACCAACGTTTCCAAACATGTCAGCATATACGAACGTGCGTTCGTAAACATCAACATTGAGACAAGGCCATATCAACGCAAAGGGAAAAAATGCCACAACTATTATAACATTTGAATCAATGAAAAATACGAACGAGCGTTCGTAAATCGAAGAATGACAGCTTACCATGGCCGCGTACATGAACTTGCTGCCTCCAAAGATGTTGTATACAGTCTCTCCAGTGATTGCCAAGCTCTGCAACACTGACACGTAGAACTCCAACCTGAGCTCCAACGCGGGGAAAACCGTGTACAGTGTCTCCTGCAGCAGTTCCTTGGGAGGGGGTGAGGGATGCTGTATATCTTCTTGAAAGTACTGTTTGCCTTCACAGGCGCTCTCCCATTTCTAAGAGCATTGTACGTTAAGAAGATCAAGCTGACAGCTCCCACCTGCTTGTTGCCCCTGGCCTCGTTGATGGCCACGATCCCTTCCGTTTTTGCGGGCACGTAGGTGCTATGGTAGATGCTGTATTCAAATATGATGGTATTTTCGTACAGCTCCGTGACAATGGATAGCTTCTCCTGTTCCACTATCCAAAGCCATACGTGAGGCTCCCTCATTTCAGGCGATCTGTAGTCTTGAAACTTTGCCATGAAAGGGTTGTAGAAGGGAAAATCCTTTGCCCCTTGCCTCGCACCTCCTGGGATCCCCCTGAAATCAATCAGGGCAAATGGGCAACCCCTGCGGTCCTCCCTCACCTCGGCCCTGCTGATGGTGCCGTCCCACTTAGAAAAAGTGGTCCTCTCCAGCCCGGTGGTTACCAAACAAAACCTGGCCACTCCCTCGAATGTGGCCCTCCGCTTCCTCTCCAAAAACTTTATATACAACTCCACCTCCTGGGGATCTGTCTCTGCTTTCTTGGTCCGCTTGTTCCCCTTCAGCTTCAAGACGGAGGCGTGTTCCTTAACTAGCCTACGCATGGAAGAGCCGTTGATGTTATACCCGACCTTGAACTCCTTCCATCCAGCCCAGTTGATGTCCCCATCGGCCTGGAAGAGTTTGTACTCCAGGACTAGTGCGCCCAACTCCCTCATTGCGTTGGTCTTCAACTTGCGATGTTCGCACCACTCCTTGATGGAGTACGTTCCGGGCCTGTGGTTTGGCCTCTTCAAAAAAATCTTCGGGTAGGGGATTGTTCTCCCGACGGTGTTCCCAAGAGCATGAACTGCACATCTCTGCAATTCCGACTCCGTCAACCCCTGAAGAGGCCTAAAAAATTCCCTCAGCAGCGGAGGCGCTTCCCTAGTCTTCTCCTGATTATATTTTTCTTCAGTGTCGGGGTTGACGAGATCCCCCGCACTGTGAGCATAAAAAAATTGGGTCCACAAATCCCAGGTGTCTCTGTTGCAACAAATAAGCCGGAGCTCACCCTTCAGCTCGAGCACTGACTTCGTTGAAGTGGACTTCATGTCGATGGAAGAGAATTTGTCCACCATCGCATCGCAAAATGCCTGCATTAGAAAGGAATGTCAGCGGTCAATCAAATACGAACGCACGTTCGTAAATAAAATGATCAGGAATGTTCTAAAGGAACCTGAGAATTACGAACGCTCGTTCGTAAACTTACCTTCCATTGTGGAGACTGGTTTTTCGCATTCTCCCTCTCCTTTGGTGGGCACCCGTGTGCCACCCACACGTCTCTCGCAGCCACTATGTTTGCTGCCCATGATGCCTCAAACGCTTTGATCTTATTCCCGGAATTTAAAAATGTCGAAATTTTCCGGAGTTTGTCCCAGTCGTCTGACCACACCAGGAACGCCTTCCAGTAGCGCAGGTCCCCCTTCAGCTCATGCTGGAAGTTATCATCCTTGAGGATGATCTGCGATGCCCCCAGGCTGTGCTGTCCATCAATAATCCAGAACTCCCCGTTCTGGATTCTTGCCCAATCTCTCTCCGTGGGACGGGAAGTGAAACCCTTTGGCATAACGCACACAGTTTGCCTATCCCACTTCACGTTATTCATCAAGTTGTTGATTTGCCACTTCACACCTCCGCTTTCACGTGACCTCACCACCCACTTGTTGGGGGATTTCTCGCATTTGAAGCAGTCCACGTTGAAGGTGAAGTGCCGTCCCATGGGCCAGCAATCCTTCGAGTAATTGTTGAAGTCGCGAAGGATATGAGTCGCCTTTGCCGCATCAGGGTTTTCCCCCTTCTTCAAAGGAGTCGGCATGACAGGCGGCGAGTTGACCTCAGCTGTCTCCGTGACACCAGACTTCTCCATATCGTCCCGAGTTCTTTTAGATGGCGTGGAGTGTCTGCTTGGCCCTTCTGACAATCTGCTAGCTGAAGGCACTGGCCGCGGCGCACTTCTAGAACCTCTTGCTCCGGATGCAGTAGGTTTTTTGGGACTCTTCTTCTTCTTGTTGGCCTCCACGACGGCACTGTTATACTTGGACATATTTAGGGCCAGTGCAGTCAACTTCCTGGCTGTCCAATGTTGGCTGAGGCTGTACTTCGTGAAAAGGTTCATGAGGTCGAAATGTTTGGCATCCTCTACAACATTATTCTGTGCGTATGTATGGGAGAAAGGGTGCCTCCTGAAGTCCAGCAGGAGGTTGATGTGGTCTTTTTTGTTTTTCAAGTCCAAGATAACAAAATCACCCTGTGCCTCTATGGATTCTATCTCCCATGTCTTCATCTGCACCCACTGCTCCGGCTGGTCTGGCCTTGTCTCCAACTCGTATGTGAATCTCAGGGCGAACAATCCACCCTCGATTTTCTCCGGGAGCGCCGTCCACTCCCCCATGAAGTCATCTTTGGGGACGTAATTATCGTTCCCATTGTCATCTGTCACTGACTCCGGAAGCCGATCCAACTGAACCGCGAACATCTCGATTGCGCTTCTGATTGGTCTAGCCATCTGCAATGTAACAGACACATTCAGAATTGCATATACGAACGCGCGTTTGTTACTGACATTTGCAGGTCGTCAATAAATTATTTATTATTGGCAAGACATCTGTTGGTTCTTGTTTACGAACGTTCGTTCGCAAATTTGGTTTGATTTCCAAGGTGTTATTCATTTTCAATAAATACGAACGCGCGTTCGTATTTGTGTGCTGTGATGTTCATATGGCGTAATCAAAAGGTGTAGGGTTCGTTTTTATTTTCATTTTTTGGGCTCATTTTTATTAGTTTTTGGGTACACATATTTATGTCCATGCCTTTGTGTAGATTTACGAACGCGCGTTCGCAAATCTTGGGTGTGTTTGGATCCCTGGTTACGAACGATCGTTCATAAATCTAGGATATTGATGTGATTCAGTGTTTGTTCATGAACGGACGTTCGCAAATACAAGATGTTCCTTATTTAATCAATTACGAACGCACGTTCATAAAAGTAAAAGGTGAGTGCGTATTTTACGAACGCACGTTCATAAAAGTAGAAGGTGAGTGCGTATTTTACGAACGCACGTTCGGAAAATTAGAAGGTGAGTGGGTATTTTACGAACGCACGTTCGTAAAGGTAGAAGGTGAGTGGGTATTTTACGAACGCACGTTCGTAAAGGTAGAAGGTAAGTGGGTATTTTACGAACGCACGTTCGTAAAAGTAGAAGGTGAGTGCGTATTTTACGAACGTGCGTTCATAAAAGTAAAGGGCTTGGTGTATTAGATGTATAAACGCCACATTTACGAACGATCGTTCGTAAATGTGGTCGTCTGTGTATGATAATAAATGCTTTCCGTACATATACGGATATGTATACATACGTATACGTATGTATGGGTTTATGAATGTTGCTATCGACATTGCTTGGATTTCTGCCTGCAACTCTTGATCAGAATGATGAAACACAAAGTGAAATATGTAATGACAACAACATTGAGATTCAGTGATTAAGAATTCATAATGAAGGGGAAAGTCCTAATTCATACAAAACATGACAAAGCTCATAATGCATAAAACATGACACATGGAATTCAACAAAGAACAATTTCAGATTGCAAAGAAGTATTTTGAAAAGGAAACCTGTACTCACATTGAATTGTTGCAAACCCAAAACCTGCTGCCTGCTACTCAGAAATCCAGAAACCTCACAAATGCACTGATTTCGCTTTCAAATGCAATTTCTACCCTCGCTCCTTTCTCACACTCTCAAGCCTTCAGAACTTATTTACAAATCCTACAAATATTCTGATGTACACACAACTCACAAGCTTTCTGAAACTCTCAAGCTCTCAAGCTTTTTGCAACACTCAACCTCTCAAGCTTTCTAAAACTCTCAAGCTTTCTAAAACACTCAACCTCTCAACTTTCTAAAACACTCAACCTCTCAAGCTTTCTAAAACTCTAAACCTCTCAAGCTTTCCAAAACTCTCAACCTTCTCAAGATTTCTACAAATATCAACCTCTCAAGCGATCCTACTCTCAAGCTTCTGACAATGCGCGCCAAGAATAAACATAAAATGCGGCTATACAAATGGCCAGGGCTTCGCCGCACCTAAGCTCTCCCCTCCTCCTCTGCTCCAAATGACAAATGAGGAGGAGAGGAAGAGGCGCGGGGAGGTAGCCGGCACCGCTAGGGTTTCCTGGCGGCTGCCACGTGGCTGACAGCCACTGGCCAGGGCTGGGATGGGGGAGGGGATGGGGATGGGGATGGGGATGGATGGGAGGGGAATGGGGATGGGGATGGATGGGAGGGGAATGGGGATAGGGAGGGATGAGGGTTTACGAATTAAGAAATACGAAATGGTGGGAGCTTAGTTCGGGGACATGAATTTTACATTCCGTATCCCCTTAATACCTCTACAGTTGGATTCCTTGTAAACATATTTTAGAAAAGTATGTTCAGTTAATTTGTACAACACAATGCATGTCATTTAGTAGGTTTTCGATGAAGAATCCACCCCAATGTGTGTATGGTGTTTTGCAAAATAGAGTTTTCATGAACCACACATCCTTAAAGTTGTTCAATGGTTCCTCAAACAAATTTTACATACATAAAGGACGCATTTTGAATTGTGGAGAGGGGCTATCAGATTCTCCTCAAGAGGTGGGGGAAAATTCATTTTTCAATACGATGTCATTAATTTCATGAGGTGTTAGCTTGACCCACCCTTAATATGATATTTAGTGTTAGATACTCTAAATACGAACGCATAGTACACTAAGGGCCTGTTTAGACTTGGGGCCAAGGCCATTGTGAACGAAGGCCAATATGTCCCATGTGGCATGCAAATGGGCCCCCAAGGCCATTAATAAGAAAGTAACCTAACTCCATTCATTGCTTTCATGTGTAAACCTATTTAGGTGGGGTTGGGGCCATTTGGAGGTTGCAATTATGAGAGGGTTATGAGAGGTTCCAACGTACTCATGAACTATTCTATGGATAATAATTAAAGTATAATAAATTTAGAATTTCTCCCCTCCTACTCAATGCTCAAAGAATAAACTACTATAAGCGAATAAAAGCTCTAACAATGGCCTCAACACGAGGGAAAGAGTCCACAATGTTGGGAGCTCTCTTTTCCAAGGCTTGAGGCCATTGTCATGATGAATAAAATAATTTATTTGTGATTGGCCCCAACTCATGGTGTAAACTTGAAGAGGAAAATCCTAGCCTTTCTACCAATGAGAGGCGTGGATTTCTTTCACCCCAACCCATTTTTGAGCCTTGACTCCAAGTCTAAACCCGTCCTAAGTATCACTAACGATCTAAACCCTAAGCCCGCAAACCACATATTAGACAACTTTCACAAACCATATACACTAACCCCAAACCCCAAACCCTAAACCCTACATCTTTTTATCTTACCAACCCTTCTTAGGAGGTCAAGTCATTTAATTAGTTGTCGACTTGAACTAACAAACGAATACTAGTGCCATCAACTTTAAATTTCACCAATGATCAATTGCATTTAAACTTATAGTTCATAATATGGTCCGATGTTTGGCGAGCCTCAAGTGTAGGGGGTGGATTCAAATGAAAAATCCACCCGCAAGCATGTGTATATGGTGTTTTAAAATATAATTTTTTCATGGACAATATGTCTTTCAAGGTGTTCAATGGTTCCTTAAAAAAAATGATTGGATAAAGGACTCAATTTCATATTGTGGCGAGCCTGCGCTATCCTAAACCTTTACAAAAGGTGGAGGAAATTTTATTTCCCATAGGATGTCAAACACATGATATTAATAATTGTACGTGTGACTTCACGTAGGCATGGTTTCAATTCTTATCATTATCGTATGCACCGTTCCAAAGTGATTGATCATTTCCAATCATGCCATTTTAATTCATTATTTTCAAACCTAGTGTTACATTTGAATGAAGACCTTACCTACATATATTGGGTATGATTACTTCAAAATGCCCTCAATTTACCTAGTACAACCATTATGGATTAAGCGACTTTTTATTGGTATTCATGCAGTTGGTGACCATATTACGGGCATTTTTTTTATGTGAATCATATGATACCTACAATTTTAGGGGCTTCCACAACATGTTTTTAGCTACTCTTACCTCATTGTGTGTGTGAATATGTATTACCCTAAACCCTTCATCACTTTATTAGGTATAATCAATCGTCAATTAACTTGGACTTCACACCTTAGTTGCAAATCATTTAAATTCAATGTTAACCATAAACCTATATAGACATTATAAATCTAATATTATATATGTGTGTATATATAATATAATATAATATAATATACAATATGAAATTCATATATACATATAAATATAGACATATATTCACGTGAGACCTTGGTGACAACTAAGGTGTGCGACCGATTGACATATTTACAATATGTTGCGTGCATGCAAGACATGTTCCATACATAATGCTATTTATTTATTCTGTATGGATGGAATGGCATATTGTTAGGTCAAAGTAGGCGGCGGGAATCCGTTTTTTAAATAGCATCCAAGGGATTTTGAACCATCAGGGGGGAGGTACTTAAAGCTCTTTCCCCCACATCAGAGCTCTTTTCTGCGGCACAACCAAGTGTGCGCTCCACAGACCTGACTGGAACGAGCACAAACCATTTTCTTGTGCGCCCACCCTATACCTCCCAGGTACACAATAGGTTGCACATACCCGCATATACCGCCGCAAATACCGGAAGTTTACAAACGCACGTTCGTAAAGATGACTTAGTAGCGACATGTGATGCGAGTGGTTTAGATATGTAGTTTAGACGAGTGGTTTAGACGAGTGGTTCAGACATGTGATGCGAGTGGTTTACGAACGTGCGTTCGTAAGTAGAGCATTGGACATACTCAGCGTAGATTTACTTACAGGTAGTCACAGGCACGAAAATGTTCAATTATATACGAACGTGCGTTCGTATATATTTCCTTCCAGATACATGCGCACGTAAGTTGTTGTGATGCGAGTGGTTTACGAACGTGCGTTCGTAAGTAGAGCATTGGACATACTCAGCGTAGATTTACTTACAGGTAGTCACAGGCACGAAAATGTTCAATTATATACGAACGTGCGTTCGTATATATTTCCTTCCAGATACAGGCGCACGTAAGTTGTTGTGATGCGAGTGGTTTACGAACGTGCGTTCGTAAGTAGAGCATTGGACATACTCAGCGTAGATTTACTTACAGGTAGTCACAGGCACGAAAATGTTCAATTATATACGAACGTGCGTTCGTATATATTTCCTTCCAGATACAGGCGCACGTAAGTTGTTGTGATGCGAGTGGTTTACGAACGTGCGTTCGTAAGTAGAGCATTCGATAATACTCCACGTTGACCTACTTATAGGTAGTCGTGGGCGCTAAAATGTTCAATGATATACGAACGTGCGTTCGTATATTTTCCTCCTAACCCTCAAAGACACCTACGCTCCCGTGACTCTGTTATGTCCAACTGAACATATGATGGTCTGGTATTCACAAACGTGCGTTCATAAATATCAATTGATATTATTTTGCAATTATACATAAACATCCGTTCATTTATGCACATATATGCCTCCTACTACTACGCTATAGATGTTTCTTCTGATGGGTCAACATTTTTACAAACACGGTCAGGGCTAGAACACATGATTGATCGTTCGTATGCATACGCCCATATGTTTCGGCCAGGACTTACGAACGATTGTTCGTATACATACACCCTTGAGTTTAGGCTCTACCTTGGGTTCGGTCGTTCCTAGACACACACCCGTCAAAGACATGCCCTTCAATTACGATGCTTGTTGCATGTGGATAATGATGCAGATGCATTTTGGGTGCTCCTGAGCAATGCACGTTGCTTATCCCTTTTACAATTCATTGTTTGTTGGGTTGATGTTCTCGTCCGCGCGTTCGTGAATATATGTGCGTATGCTCTCCTTTGTTGGTTGGCAACACTTCCCATGTTTTATTAGCAAATCGACCAAAACCCTTCACGGGTAATATGTACCACAATTGCATGCCGTTGTCCATTGGTGTGTGACTCCCACGTAGTATTTGCTTGTCATGGCGTTGTTTTCGAACGCACGTTCGTCTTCATATATGAGGTCCCCCAATGGTGCCGCGAGAGTTGTTTGTGTTTTTTGAGCCATATATCTACACAGCTCTCGTTTTCACTTTTGTGTGCATTGCGGTGCTTCTTGTTTTGGTCATTGATTAGTGGTTTGCTTAGGTTGGATGGCGCTGCCCGTGGCATATAGTTCATTGGAGTTGTCCACAATTTCTTCCTCCTCCGATGGTGAGTGTGAACTTTCTTCCCCTTCGGCGGGTTGTAATGGTCTGCCAAACGTGATGGGGGAGTTTGTGGATACATCCTCCCATGAATCTTTAGAAGTGCACGAACAATCTCTACATTCCAAGGATGACCACGATGACATTCCGTTGTGTGCCGGTTTCGGGAGGGAGCAATGGGTTGGCCTTAATGTCGTCCTACTCAACGACATTGGTGTCACTATAAGAAAATCCTGTTTTTTGTGACGTAAAAAAAAACAGGAGTGCGCGTTCACTTTGACATGGAGGTTTTTCTCTTGGACGTCACCTAAAATCCGTCATGTCAGACATGAGAAAAACGTGTCGTGGACATGCGAAAACATGGGGAATTTCAACACGTTTTTATGTGACGTCACATAAAACATGGTGTTCCATAGTGTCCACGTGAAGACACGTGGACGCCACCGGCATGCCACGCAAGCATGTTTTTTGCGGGCAGTGCCACGTCGGCACGCTTTTTTTTTCCGCCCCCTCGGTGAAGTGGATGGCCTCGTGGACCCTCTTGAGATGACGTGGAATGCGATTAAAAACTGACGTGGACATTGCATTACGTGGCGATGTGTGCTGTTACCGACGTCCTCTGCGACACGAAAATGTCACATGAGACATTTTCCTCGACGTATGCATGTATTTTTTGGGTGTTTTCGGGGTGACTTTTAGTTTTCTTGGACATCCTTTTTGACAGTGGGATGTTATGTGTGACATCAAATGGGGCATTACAAATTATGGGGATGTCCTCTGGCCAAAACCACAGCTTGTTTGGGAGTGATGATGCCGTTTTCAAGTTTAGCCCGCCTTGACGTGGCTGATTGCCTCAAATTCTCAAACACATTACTGACATCAAGTTGTTTGGCTATTAGCAGGACCAAATGTCAGATGCACGTCACTTATGCCATCTACGAGAACAAACACCGACGTCAACTGTTCCACCAGACAGTCGGAACAGACACAAAGAACGCGTGGAACAAATGTACACCAATGCTTTCCAATTCCGTAAATGCAACGTTTTCATTGATACAACATATTGCAACCAAGAGGCTGCATTTACACATCAATCGTTAGTTGCCCAAAAACTTAAACATTGTCCATGATCGAGGCATCCATATCTATAGTCGCGAGTCTACACCTCCACGACTAAGTGGATAATTCATGAGCACTCGAATGGAGAGCCATGTCGTTATTGAAAACGTCCACTCATTTCTTCTTTTGTGTCTGTGCCTTCGTACTAGTCCCCACCTGCCCCATTCCACCACCATTCACAAAACTGCATGAATTACATTAGTGGTCATCCGAACATGAAATGGACTCACACGAACGACGTGACTATATTCGAGTGCTCCACATTCCTCCTGCAATCATGCAAGCAATATAGGCATGCAAACACTAGTTCCCTCACCTTCGCAAGATTTTGGGGAGGTTTAGGCAAACCAACCGCTTTTGGTGCACCGAGTTTGGCCATTGAGGATTTCGCTTGTGCGCTTCTACCCGCACGGCGGGGTCGGCCACCTGACTCCTCCGGTACGGGCACCTCATCCTATAATAGCATTCCGCATTAGTACTCGGAAGTTTCAAATTATGGTCGTTCTGTTCTGCGATAATTCAAACTGTCAAGGCAAACGTTCAGCCTAATGTACATGTTGACATCCTCAATGACACCACGAAGAACATGCCAGACAAATACATGAAGGTATAATTTTTTAAACGACGATGAGAGGGTTTCCAGTATGTCTAATATGGGTGGGTGTTACTTGATGTTACCTGATCCAGAGATGCAATCTCTTCAGGCACGTCCGCATTGCCGGATATCTCAGGGTGTCCTTCCTCGACGTCCTCCATAGCTTGCACTGGCACTTCCTCGTTGGTGGGTTCTACAGGGTCATCAATTACAGGTGTCTGTGTCATTTTTTTTCGGCACTTCGAGAATGTCCTCAATTATAGACGCGATAATGGTTTCAGAGCTGGGAGGCACTGCTTCTACGTCTGTGACTGCATCAGTCGCAGCATCCTCGGAGACGTCGCTCGGGACAGGAATCGCGGACGCCACACGCATGTCCGCACCGCCCACCGCGCTGATAACTAGGGTGGAAGCTTGTTTCTGTGCCACCATCACCAGATCCTCCGTCGTTGACGTCAATGCCGAAATATCGAGCATCTTCGCAGACGATGAAGGCTCCGTCATGCTATCAATGTTAGTCGGATGTTTCTGACTCTGATTCTGAAGAATCATTCACATCATGTCCTCCATGCGCTTGTTTGAGGCTGCCACATTCTCTCCAAGGCGTGTGACGCTGCTTTCCAAATCCGTCACTCGAGTGCGCATCGACTCCATTTCCGAGCCATGATCGGGACGCGCTCGGCGCTTTTCCTCCTGTATGCGTTGGTACTCTTTGGCAACCTCGGCGTCAACCTCCGCATCGTACGGTGCCCTGTTCTTCAACATCGCCTGCATGGCACATTAAAGTCATTACGGATGAAAGGGGACGTCGACAACAATGCGTTCCAACAGGTGCAGGTCCCGTGGCGCCTTTGGAAGTGCCATGATTAACATCGAACATCAACTCAAACAACTAGAGTTACATTGCCGGCTCATCGGACGTCTAAGTAAACGTGTTGGATGACATCTGTTGTCGACATTGACATTGTAGGGGATAAGGGCCATCACATATTTATAAAGAGAATTGCAACATTGTCAGCCATGTCAACATAGACATAGTGGCACTCTTACCAGACGGGAGACGACCTCCCTTTCAATAGCTTTCAGTTGAGCTGTGGTTGATCCTTTCCCTTTTGAAATTGAGCGCATGTGCTGAGACTTCAAATGCGCAGCCTCGGTGGCACGCATACCTACAAGTGTTTTCCAATGCTCTGCATCCACATCAGCTGGTTTACCCGCATTGTTGTCTATGAGCTGGTTTAACCTCCACCGGGTGTTGATGAGTACCTTTGTTATAATAGGCCGCATCCACTTCTCGCACACTTTGTCACAATGCCCGCACATCTCCCAGTCTGCATGCCGGACACACACGTCAATGCCATCACATTCACTTCACAAGCGACCAACACTGGGTGCCCACACTACACCCACGTTAGAAAGGGTACAAACCAATATGTCACCACAAGAGAGAAAATTGATATCATCGACGTCCCTATGGACGTCGATAGCGATTGTCGAGCGTTTCAGTACACATGTCCACAAAAACGCACGGACGTCCTGTTCGGCATCTACTCACAAATTGTCAGCATGACACTCTGTGCTAAATACATGTCCACCCTGACGTCAGCGAGAATGTCATGCCTGCCTACATAGACATACACCCTGTTGCTCATGTCCAGAATGATGTTTGGTTGCACTTAAAATGTCAGATTCGGGTTTCACATCGCAAATCAACGCGACACATGCATGCCAAAAAATTGATGTGCAAACCTTACCTGTGTATAGGCGTTTGAATAATCGCTTCCTCTCGTGCCGTGGCTGGCCTTCCCATCCCGTCGTGGGATCCAGGTCCTTTACATACTTCTTGATGTCGGCGCACAGGACAGCCTTCATGGCGCCAAAAGGCTGCCCTTGCGCATCCAGCTCCACACGTTTCTTCAAGGCAGTGCTCCCCCCTCCCTTACGTGTTTGTCGTGCACCTCTCCATGAGGAGTGCCCAAAACACCATGGGCACAAGGGGGACCCCGGAGTGACACCCGGGACTTGTGGCGCCGTTGGTGAGAGGGCCCAAGTGATCCTAGTGTGGGTGAGGGCCCGGGCGTTGGGAACGCCTCCCACCCACAAAGACTAGGAGGCACAAGGGTAAGGCCATGAGTTATGCGTAGCTCATGGCGTGGTGATTCTAGAAAGCCCAAGAACACCTCAATCGGAGGTGTGAGCTAGGAGTTATGGCCATTTGAGTGGGGCGCTGTCCCGGGACAGCGCCCTGGTACAGCAGTGCCTGGGAGTGATTCCCGGGACTGCCAAGGTTCAAACAGGCATAACTTCCTCAATACTTGCCCGAATGGGGCAAGTGAGGAGTCCATCGGCATCTACGTGAAGCGTAGATGAAGATGGAGTGGTTGGTGGTTATGATCAGACATCATACAAGGAAGTTATGATGGTCTGAAGCTGCTGGGGGGTTCTAGGCCCAGCAGCTAAAGGAAAATGTCCACTTGGCCCCAACTCTTGGTAGAGAGACAAGAGGTTGGTTGACGGTGGGGTAGGGGCCCCGCGTGAAGTCCTAGAGGCTTATATGGGTGAGGTGGTGTGGCCTCACCCACCCGAGGCCGAACGGCACGGCCTCCATGGGCATTGGCCCAATGTGAGGCCATAGTTGCCTAGTATGGTTCGGGTTGTTGTAGTGTTGCTCCGGCAACGCGATGATCAACATGGGATTGGACTTCCATGGATGGAAGTCCACATTTAGGAATGGGCTACCGATTAAGGGGTGAGTCCCGAAAGCAAAGTAGGAGGGTTGGTTCCCTCCTATGAGCTATATGGTCCGGGGTAGGAGGAGCTAACCATTAGCATGGCGGAATGCGAATGGTTAGCGCTCGTAACCTTTGCTAGAATTGAAAATTGGCAAGATTGTCAAGGGGGGCTAGCAAGGGTTGCGACATTTGGTATCAGAGCAGGGTTCCAATATTTGAGCTAGCACTTTGAGGTAGACATGGCTATAAAAAATGCGGGTTATGATTGTGAGCCCGGGGTTTCCAAAAGGTTGTGAGGCTCAAATTGGAACAAGGATCATGTGCAAGTGGATTGTGACCATACCATTGATTCTAATGACAATGGTGGGCATGAGGGTGGATTCGGTGAGGAAAAGGGAGGAATGCTTTGAAAGGGCTCCCGCAAACCTCGAAAAGTATTCGGGGACTAGAATACCGAATGCATCCGAAAGCTTGGACGGTGGTAATGTTGGATTGAAATTCTAATCCAAATTGCTTAGAATGTGGTGAAGTTGGAATGGGTGCAAATGCGGCATTCAAGGCTTTTAGGCCTATGTCTGCGATTTAACCACCATAATGAATGGCACAACTAAGATTGACGAGTTGGCTAAGAAACACATCGTTTTAGATGGGGTTTCAAAAGTGGTTGGTGAATACCATGTTCAACTTCCCAAAGCTTCTTGAGGACGTATCGGGAATCTTTAAGATTTGAAGAACATTGAAGCCGATGGTCCCGAAAAGAACTTGGGCGGCGCATCATCACAAAGTGGGTTTTAGCCAATATTGGTCCCAAAGAAATGGACGAAAGTAGTTTGGCCCATTATACCAAGGCAAAACATACTCGTGCCGCAGACGGAATGTTGGGAGGTGGGTTGATCCTACGAAGGCAATTCATGTTCGTGCCGCGGACAAAGTGTGAAAGGTGGCTTTGTGCTACCAAGGCAAATCATGTTTGTTCCGCGGATAAACTATTAGAAATTGGTTTTGTGGCACCAAACCAATTTGTCCCGCGGATGGAATGTTTAAAGTTGGGTTTGCGGACCAAGCCAAGCCAAGTTGCCGAGGACGGAATGTTGGACGATGGCATTGTGGCCAAGGCTAGTAGCCTTAAGCCGAGGCCAAGTATTTTGTACCTTGAGGCTCAAAAGAATGGGAGAAATGTCTCATGAGTTGACAAAGAGGCTACCTCTCCTTCTTGAGCCCAAAATTTATAAAGGGGTTGGGGCTTGCCGTTTGATAGAGTGGACAAGTCCACCAAGGTGCGGTTTCCAAAAGGGCGAACCGCATGAAGTAACCTTTTAATGTGGGACCTTGGATTTGTGGGACATTGGATAAGGTGCATGTCATTGTAAAGGTCACCTTCTTTGAGACTCACATGATAGATGTGAGGTGCAAGCCCGTGTGCTTGCGGTGCATTATGATGTGTCATAATGGCAAAGAATTGAAGTTCAAATTGACAAGGACTCCTATGGTAGGAGGATCCAAGTTGAATTTGGCCTTAATAGACCAAATGAAAAATGGCCAACATAATGGTCGTGGTTCAATTGGAGCAACTCGATAGAACTTTTGGGGAGGCTAGGAAAGATGGGCCTCCCCTAAACCACTTTGGTGGGATGTTGGTGAGATACAATGATGTATTCACCAATGTGTTGCCCAAAAGTTACCGCCAAGGAGTGAAAAATAACTTTGCTCAACAAGAGATTGAGTTCTAGAGGTATGTGGTGACAAACATGAAAAATATCAAGGCCATCCAAAAGGAGAATTGGTCCTTGACTCAAGAAGAGGGCTTAGGTTATTTGTTGGCCTAGCCAACTACTACCACCACTTCATTCGAGGTTTTTCTAAGGTTGCTAGGACCCTAGTCAATTTGTTCAAAAAATGGCTATCCTAAGAGTGGGATGAGCCTTGTCACCAAGCTTTTGGGGAGCTCGAAAGCAAGTTCTCTTTGCCGTCCGTGCTCAAGTTCGCGGAATTTGACAAACCTTTTGAGGTGCATACGGGGGCAAGAGACTTTACCATTGGCGGATGTTGATCCAAGAGGGATGCCCATTCCATATGGGACCATTAAGCTTAAATGTTGTCAAACCTTGTGCGACTTATGAAAGAGCCTTGCCCCGAAGTCTTTGGGGAGCTTTAGACAAAGTCCTCTTTACCAACCGTGTTCAAGTTCGCGGAGCTTGAAAAACCTTTTGAGGTGCATACGGGGGGTGAGTGACTTTGCCATTAGCGGATGGTTAATGTAAGATGGATGGCCATTGCATATGAGAGCGTTAAGCTTGATGGTTATTCGACCTTATCCGACTTGTGGAAGAAATGGCTATCCCAAGAGTGGGATGAGCCTTGCCACCAAGTCTTTGGGGAGCTTGAGAGCAAGTGTTCTTAGACGCCCGTGCTCAAGTTCGCGGAGCTTGACAAACCTTTTGAGGTGCATACGGGGGTGAGCGACTTTGCCAATGGTGGATTATGTGTAATTGGATGGCCATTGCATATGGGAGCATGAAGCTCGATGGTTGTCAAAGAAGACAACCAACTCATGACAAAGAATTTTCTTTGCCGTAGTGCATTGCTTGAAGATGTGGCGACACTATTTGGGGTTGCACAAAGCAAAGGTCTACATGGACAATGTGTCCTAAAAGAATTTTGACATTCAAGCGCAAGTGAGCGCCAAGTCATTGCGGTGGCATGATAGTTTGGCGCTTATGAAGGTGGATCTAATCCACAAACCGGACCGTGGAAATGTGGTGCCGGATGCGCGAAGTAGACCGGAAGAGTTCCAAGCAATGAGAACCATCCAAACCTTGTGGCTAATGTGTGCCGGCGAAGGAAACTTGTGATGCAAGATACGGGAGGGGTAAATTAATTACCCCAAAGCACAAAAGCTTTTAGGTGAGCTTCGCAAGAGCAAGGTGCTCAAAGAGGTTAAGTGGGTGGACGGATTGTTCAAGTGCAAACAAAGTCGGGTATTTGTGCCACAAGGCAAGTTGAGGCTGCCATGGCGCCGACGGGATAGGCAACGGTTGCAAGAAACCGCCTTGCTTTTGGTAAGAGGCTCGGTTCATTTGAACCTTGATTCAAGCCTTCACAAAGTGGGCTATATCTTCCTTTATGCACCGCCAATGGTACCTCCATGACACCATTCTATGGCGGTTTTTTTTTTCTTTTCTTTTCTTTCTCCTCTTTACGAGCGCCCATCCCAAACCGCCCTCATTATTCTTCCCACTCCATTCCTATTCTTATCTTCCTATGACGTTGTTTCGCAGGTGGCTACCCGCTCGCTTGGTGCCCGGCCCTCCTCCACGTCCTCCTTGGATAGGCACGCCCTCAAGGCCGCATCTTCCGAGTCCGATCGTTGTCTGGCCCTCCGGAGAAGCGCAAGACGTTCCCTTTCGCAAACGCCCTCGTATTGTACTTAAAATACCACCTCGTACAATTCGGGAGCGCGTCCTGAAACATGCAAGAACAAGACATATTCCTGTCCAGGCAACACACAAGGATACAGTCGTGGGCCTGAGATTTTTAGAGCCATGGAGGCCGCCAAAAAAAAGGACTTAGCCGGAAAAAAAAATAGTGGGTCGGACTAGTGTGACTAGAAGCGTACTAGTGGGACGGACTCCCTAAATGGGCTTAGGTGTAGAACATATTTAAGTGCTTACTTTCTATGCTATTCCAAGTTACTCAAGACATTGATGGTATTTCCATTATAATTGTATTTCAATCCCAATTAATTCATTCAACTTCCATTCATTCTTCGCATCTTCCCTTCCATTCATAACGAGTTGTCATTTCATACGCAACTATTTTCATGTATGCCTCACATTTTTGTTCACTTCCATGCCTTTATGTATAATAATAGTAGCATACCATTATACATATGGGATTTTTAGTCGTCATTACTGGTCCAATTTTGAAATGTGCATCCTTATATAGTCTCATAATCAACAAAAAGTCTCCAAATACCGAATATAGTGTTATTTTCTTTTGAATGGTGTTCGAACCTTAAAGAGTTGCCCAACCTACAACAACTCACGCGTTTACGGAAGTTGAACATTGGCAAATGTGAGTCAATCGTAGCGGTGCCGGGGTTAGGCAACTTAGTGGCCTTGGAGGAACTTTCTTTGTACTCTTGTTGGAAGCTTAAAGAGTTGCCCAACCTACAACAACTCACACGTTTACCGAAGTTGAACATTCGTTTTTGTGATTCAATTGTAGCGGTGCCGGGGTTAGGCAACTTAGTGGCCTTGGAGGAGTTTATAGCCTCACATTGCCGTAGGCTTGTTGTGTTGCCGGACATGCACAAGCTCACAAACTTACAAACATTGGATTTGAGTTACTGCTTTTCACTTACAGGGGTTCCAGGCTTAGGTGAATTGATAGCTTTGCAAACATTATATATTGAGCATCAAGCACTACAAGGTGGCTTTAATCCTCACAAGTTGAACAAATTAGTCACCCTTCGTGTGAGAAATTGGTGGGCACCACCACCTTTTATTAATGTGGTGAGTTTGGAAGATCTACATATTGATGGGTCGGGGCAGGGCATTGATGTGATGCTCAACCCCTCGACTCTAGCAAGATTACAAAGGGTAGTCATAAGTAACTGCAACTTTAAGAATGTGTCATGTTTGGGCAACTTGATTTCCTTACGACGTTTAAAAGTATCCTCCTGCTATCACTTGGAGACATTACCTGATATGCACAAGTTGACAAGACTTGAAGAATTGATAGTGAAAGACTGCCCAAATATTGTGGCATGGGCAGGGGTGAGCATATCAAAGTCCTCGGACACTCTTTGGGTCGACCACCCTCGAATTGGAACTGGAATGGCGCTACACACTTTGGGACTTGGGAATGTGGGATGCAGAGAGCTACCAGATATGAGTTTGTTCCCGAAATTGAAAGAGTTGAGTATTATTGATTGTCGGAGGTTGGAGAGGTTGATCAGCACTATGCCCATGACTGCGTTGGAACGGCTCAACATATTATTTTGCCACGAATTGCAAGAAGTGCCCGATTTGAGTCAGAGTAGACTTTTGAGATGCTACGCGATTCGGTCTTGTGGGAAAATATCTTTGACTACGGATGAGATTATGAAGCTAGAAGCAATGTGTCCTGGGCTGAAAATATTGTTCGGCCCCGAGATGTGAGGCACAAGCCGGTGTGCTTGCGGTGCATTATGATGTGTCATAATGGCAAAGAGATGAAGTTCAAATTGACAAAGACTCCTATGGTGGGAGGACTAAAATTGAATTTGGTCTTAATGGACCAAATAAAAAAATGGTAAACATAATGGTGGTGGCTCAATTGGAGCAACTCTAAGGAATGCATGGGGAGGCTAGGAAAGATGGGCCTCCCCAAAACCACATTTGTGGGATGTTAGTGAGATACAAGGATGTATTCACTAATGTGTTGCTCAAAATGTTACCGCCAAGAAGTGGAAAGCAACTTCGCTCAACGAGATATTGAGTTCTTGAGGTATGTGGTGACAAATGAAGTTGGTGGACGAACATGAAGAATGTCAAGGCAATTCAAGAGGAGAATTGGCCCTTGACTCAAAAAAGGCTTAGGTCATCGGATGGCCTAGCCAACTACATTAACCACTTCATTCGAGATTTTTCTAAAGTTGCTAGGACCTTAGTCAACTTGTTGAAAAAATGGCTATCCTAAGAGTGGGATGAGCCTTGTCACCAAGCCTTTGGGGAGCTCAAGAGCAAGTTCTCTTCGTCGCCCGTGCTCAAGTTCGTGGAGTTTGACAAACTTTTGACGTGCATACGGGGGCGAGTGACTTTACCATTGGCGGATGTTGAGGCAAAATGGATGGCCATTGCTTATGGGAGCATGAAGCTCGATGGTTGTCCGACTTTGTCCAACTTGTGCAAGAAATAGCTATCCCAAGAGTGGGATGAGCCTTGCCACCAAGTCTTTGAGGAGCTTAAGAGCAAGTTTTCTTCGCCGCCCATGCTCAAGTTCGTGGAGTTTGACAAACCTTTGAGGTGCATACGGGGGCGAATGATTTTACCATTGGCAGATGTTGATGCAAGATGGATGGCCATTGCATATGAGAGCATGAAGCTGGATGGTTGTCCCACCTTGTCCGACTTGTGGAAGAAATGGCTATCCCAAGAGTGGGATGATGCTTGTCACGAGTTTTTGGGGAGCTTAAGACCAAGTTCTCTCCGTCACCCGTGCTCAAGTTCGCGGAGCTTGACAAACCTTTTGAGGTGCATACGGGGGTGATTGACTTTGCCAATGGTAGATTGTTGATGTAAGATGGATGGCCGTTGCATATGGGAGCATGAAGCTCAATGGTTGTCAAAGAAGACAACCAACTCATGACAAAGAACTTCTTTGCAGTAGTGCATTGCTTGAAGATGTGGCGACACTAGTTGGGGTCGCACAAAGCAAAGGTCTACAAGGACAATGCATCCTAAAAGTATTTTGACATACAAACGCAAGTGAGCGCCAAGTCATTACGGTGGCATGATAGTTTGGCGCTAATGAAGGTGGATTTGATTCACAAACCAGACCATGGAAATGTGGTGCCGGATGCGCTAAGTAGACGGGAAGAGTTCCAAGCAATGAGAACCATCCAAACCTTATCATAAACAAATATAAACAGATTTGTGAACACGATAGTATCGCGTTCACAAATCTGTAGTTTTCTTGATTGGTCTTCTCAAAATTGAATCAAGTTAGGATGAATCTTCTTAATAAGATTGGGCAGGAATTTTTTAATATAGTCGAGAGGCCTTTTCGTTACTCATGTCGTTCCTGTCCAACACTAGAGATTGATACTGTTATTGCCTTGGATGTAGATTTTGCGTTCGGAACAGACCTCCCTTGGACTGCCAAAAAATGATAGCGAGAAGCGGCACGAAGCTGAGTTCAAGAGGCGCATTCTGGATCTTTCGAAGGTTAGTATAACCCTTGGAGTGTTTAGAGGAAAGTTGGTCTAGTCATGATTTGCTGGGCGTCAAATTTTACCACAAATTTTTTGTATGGAGAGGATGGAATAGGTTCTGTCTAGGTTCCTCCACTGTTTGAGAGCATGGAGGGTGTAATCAGTGTAGGATACGGGTGTAACAATTTGAAGATGTCATTACGAGATTTGTTTGCAAATCAAGATGTGTCAAGATACAGGAGGGTTGAATGGCCCTGAGGTTAGGATTGGTCTTAGGTTCTGCTATTGATGACTGACTTTTTCCTTGTTGTTTGGGTAGCAGAGACCAGCAGATTTCTTGGAAAAGGTTTACGACGAAAATGAACATGTTGATACGCGTGCAGCAATGATGTCTGTTGGGATTCTTCTGGAGGTATTTGTGAACATCTTTTCCAATGGAACAAGGAACCCATGGAGCACATGAGAAAGGTTCCTCAAGTTCTGGACACTTAATGCAATGTTTTTGCACGATTTGCAAAGGGTTGAAGTGGTGGTCTAGAGCCACAGTGTACAGACATTTGAGTTCATATGCTGATAATGTGTCTTTTGAAACTAGTACCCAAGAGTCATTAAGTAGGCATTCACCCACACATACTCCTACTTTGTTGTTTAATATTTTAGAAAATGCACCCAATCCACCAACCAGTGTGTCTCCTACTAATGAGCTTGCGCAAACATGTAGTGGTCCTCCTGCATTATCCTTGCAGGAGGCAATCAATTCTTGCATTGTGGACATTCAAACAATGTGGGACAAGGCTCATGTTCCCATTGGATTGCAAGGTCAGATGCTAAACCAATTATTTGGGTCATTACAGAAAGAGCCAACAGTCCTTGAAGTTGGAGGCGTTGATCACAGAGGGTTGTCTTTGGGAAAATTGTTGACACTTGCTGGCCCAGAGTGGCAAGGAGATGTAGGTGGAGGATTTGTTGCACCAAGTTCCTGGAAGCACTTACAAAAATATTATAAGTCACTAGGGTTGGTAGAAGCAAAAAGGTTTAGATTATGCACGGGATCAAGACAAGTGTCGCATAAACCCCATCTTATGCAACCTAGCCTTGAAGATGTGTATGAAGGACTTGAAATGATTAGATGTCAATGTAGGCCAGGAGTGGGGTCAAGGTTCAAACGTGATTGCTCTATTTGTGCAGAAAATTGTCCTTGTTGCTCTAAAATGAGGAAGGATATCTTAGCTTTCGAGTACATGCCAATTGGGTTGCTGTTGGCAAGCATGTGTAGAAGTAGGTCAATGTGTCATAAGTTGTTGCATGTATAGAGGAACAAAGACAAATGGCTGGGAAAAGACATTGATTGGGTGCCTGAGAAGATTGAAGAGCATTATGATGGCTCTAAATTTTGGGAATGTCAAGCATTTTGGGACCCGGAAAAAGAATGGGAGACCCCTGTCATTTGCCCAAACACAAATTGTTCACATTCATTTCGAGTTTTTCCCACAAAGTGCGAAGAATTGGTTGTTTCGTGGAATGAACATACAAAACATTACACCTTATGTTGTACAGAATGTTCCAATCGAATCCATGCTCCCAAAAAAATGGAAAAGGTAAGCATTATGAGTACCCTGAATATATTATATGATATTGGATTCGTGTTTGCTTGAGATTGATGTCAATGAATCAGTATGACATACTCACAAGTTTTATATATGTATGTAGGGTGATCCAAGAAATTTTGCACTCATGCTACATTGGGATGGATTCTTAACTGCAAAGACGAGCCTGAAAAGTTGTTGGGCTGTGGATTTGGTAGTTTTGAATGCGGGTAAAGTAGAACCCATTGGCCCTATACCTATTTTGTTTATCCCTTCAAGTTCTAAGAAGTTGATCAAAGGTGCAGATAGTAACCTGTTGATGTTTTTTTTGGAGCCTCTTATCAAAAACTTAGAGGAAATTTTTGTAAAGGGTTTTCCAGTATCATATGCATACCCTGTAGATGCTATTAGCGACAAACTTCCCTTGATCTGCATTGGTGAAGTGATTACATTACGTGCAATGCTTATATTGTGGACTGGGGATCACCCAGCCCAATGTAAAATTGGAGGGTTGAAAGTGGGTGGATACTCTTGTTGTAGAAGGCATAAAATTGCATCTAGATGGCGAGGCATACCAAATACAAAGAAAGGTTTAGTGGAGTACCATGATAATAGGAAACAACATAGGTATCCACCAATTGTCCGAACCATGGAGGACACTGCAGTAGTATTGGCTAATTGGCGTCAATTGCCAGATGGGAAAGAAAAGGATTTATTAGGACGTGAAGCAGGTGTGAGGCCAAATCCACCACCCTTTAGCGTCCTAGTCCGGGTGATGACTTTGAGAATCACATTCACCTATTTCAATATTGAACCATGTGCAAGGTAATTGTCATGTTCAAATGAACACGTATTGTCTCACTCATTTTGCTTTATTAATGTTGGCCTCTTGGCTAGTGCTAGAGTTGGCTTTCTCAAGAGTCCAACCCGCGGCTTTAGCCGCACATGCCCTTACGGACATTCCCCTCACTCTTTTGATTTTCACCCCATTTCTCTTGCCATTGCAAGAGTCCTTCACATTCTCCATTAATAACGCGAGTGAGTTATTTTTGACCGATTGGTACAAGTGTTGAAAAACACTTTTATCAATGGTTAAACACACTCACACAAACCCACACGTGGTACCAACTAGCCCAATGAATCTAACTACTTAGCCACCACTAAAATGGCCTAATGTGATTAAGTTTTTAATGTGCTAACACCACTAATTGGGCTTAGCCTTGCTAACCCCTAGACGTCCTAATTGTGGTTTGCTATTAAACAGCTCTCGGTGCAGAGCCTGGGTCAGCAGCTTAGTCGCATATGTAGCCTGGTCGAACCAGCTGAGCCTGGATCAACAGCTTAGTCGCATATGTAGCCTGGGTCGAACCGGCTGAGCCTGGATCAGCAGCTTAGTCGCATATGTAGCCTGGTCGAACCAGCTGAGCCTGGATCAGCAGCTAGTCGCATATGTAGCCTGGGTCGAACCGGCTGAGCCTGGATCAGCAGCTTAGTTGCATAGGTAGCCTTGTCGAACCGGCTGAGCCTGGATCAGCAGCTTAGTTGCATAGGTAGCATGGTCGAACCAGCTGAGCCTGGATCAGCAGCTTAGTCGCATATGTAACCTGGGTCGAACCGTTGAACTTGGTAACTCTACCCCTAAACTACCCTTAAACACAACCACCTTATCCACTAATCAAATGTTTTCTAATCTCTTCTTCTTCTTTTGTCTTTTGTCTTTAACTAATGAACTAATCTACCACACTAACTTCACTAACAACTACCTAATCCTCCTAGGCAATCTCAAGCTCTAAGAACTCACTCCTTTGGGGGGCATTGAGAGAGAGAGAGATTAACTAATTGACTTCACTAGAAACTACATCACACATATGTGGCTCAAGCTCCTTAAGAGCTTGCTCCCTTGAGAGCACTTGATGGAGAGAGAGGAAAATGAGAGAGAAACCACCTTAAGTAGTAAAGAGGGAGAGAGGGAGAGAGGGAGAGAGAGGTGAGGATAGGGTGAGGGAATTAGCACCTCCAATCACAATCCCTTAGCCTTCACCTCTAAAGTAGGGACTAATCCCCTTCCACCAAGCTTCCTTCTTCCTAAACTAACAAGGTGGATCCAAAAGTGGGCATTTAACCCGCGGAGCTCACCTTGCTTCACCTTACCCCCTACTCACATTATCAAGGCATACTCTTATTGAATTCAACCTTGAAATAATCACACAACACATTCTAAAGCCTAAACTTAAATCCAAACCACACTTCACTCTTTTTATGTTTTGTGAATAATCATAACACATCAAAGTCAAACTAAAATTGGTTTCGAAGAGTTAATCACCACATGTGGGCACCATTTTGGACTCACAGCAGGTATCTCTAGTCATTCCATATTGTGGAGATTGCACGCTCTACATGGATTTGATATTCTTCGGGATATTGTTTATGATGTGATGCACATCTTAGTTTTATGCATATTCAAGAAGTATGTTCACATGCTTGTACAATATGGTGAGCAACATAGAAGGGCAAAGGATATCGATGCGGCTTTGTATGCTATTAAGCATTATAGACCTCAAGGTCTTGGGGCAAGATGGCCTCGAAATATATCATCATTGGGTTATTATAAGGCAGAAGAGTATCAACTTTTTGTAATGTGGTGTTTACCACATATATTGGATCACTTAAACATTGGAGAAAGCTCTGTTCTAGAAGCTACAGGGATACTACTAACAAAAATTGGACGGCTCTTTTACAGCCATAGTAGAAAATATGGATGGACAGAGAAAACGATGGTAAATGCGAGGAAACTATTAGCAGCATGGTACATTCGAATGGAGGAGAGTGCTGGTCCCAACTCTTCACCACTTGAGCACGTAGCAGGTATTCTTCAAAATTTCACTTCAATGTCATAAGATAGAAAGGCTTTGCTGTATCAACCATGTTCCATTAGTATAAGCCAATTTCGTGAAAATATATTGTAAGCAATGTGTCATTGTTAACATACTAAAGTTTTTAATAATATGATTTGTTTATGGAAGACAACACATATACTAACCCTTTCATGTTTTTTTCCAAGAAGTGGAGAAATTTTGGACAACGTGATCAGGCATGGTTGTCACGATGTATTATTGTGCTACCCATTTGAGAAGGAAGTGTCTAATTTTATAAATATTCGATCCAATCAACTTAATAGTGAAGTGACTTTTAGTGATTTTTTTGCACGATATTGATTCACCAAAATGTACAAGCTTGTTGAAGTGGATGGTGATGGTCTTTTCCCTGAAAGTAAGGCACTCATGGATTTACCTTCAGACCCCAACTGAGGCACAACGAATTACATTGATGAGGTCACCATTGATATGTAAGCAGTGGCATGAATCGTGCGTCATTGTGGTGCCTTCTTCAGATATTGCTCTTCAGATTTGGAAACTCATTACCCTATTGCCACCACATTGCATGTGCAAGGAACTTATACAAAAGAAAGGGATTCTTGTAGGCCGAAAGAATGGCATGGTTACTGCAATCCCAGAGCCAACAAATATATATCTCCAAAGGTATTGGAGACTCCATGGGTTCAATAATGGTCTCCTACCCTTTTTCAGTACCAGAATCCAATTTTTTTCTTCATTGATGTTACATGGGTAGCTGTTCCAAAAAGATGATTTTGTGATCATTGATCCAGATGTGGCAGTTGGGGGACATGCTTGGAGGTGGAAGGCAAAAGTGACACAGTTTTTGGCGCATGAGTTTCATGGTACGAAATAAGTATTTTTTCAGGAGATTATTATGTCACAGTGCCAACCCCATCTTCTGTCCATGTAGCTTTGGAACATGAGTTGACATGTATGACTGTTATCAAGGAAGATGCACAGAGGTGGCAAGAATGCGGGAATAATATCAGAGTGGTGTCATCACTCATGTATAAATTCCTACCCTTACCTACATGTGGGCAAACCTTACCTTCATTTGTGGCCTATGAGTTGGAAGACGTGGACCTGCGACTCAGAGCACTTACTCAATAATGGAAGACCAGGTTGTGTACCTCCATACCCTGAGAAAGGGGATGTAATGTTGGTAAGAGCCATGGACTGGAGAAGAGAAAAACCCACCTTTGCAATTGCAGTTGTCAGGAATGTGACACCCCAAAGGTATCTACTTGATGTTGAAGGGGACTTCAAGGAGGAATGAGATTGCTAAGCAAACTGATTTAGAAGAGCAAGATTATTTTGTAGGGGAGGTCATTCTAGAATGGTTACAGGGAGTTGGTCGACCAAATTCTCGTCCCCAGAAGTTGAAGTGTTCAGGATTGAAGTGCACAAAGTCATGGCATTGTCTTGTTACACATCTTACGAACTACAAGGCGACTCGGGTTCGTAATGGTGAACCATGTGTGTGGATATTAAGCCAAGGTAAGTTGTGTCCATGCAATATTTTTTTAATCACGTGTGTTGTTTTGGTGAAATTTTGTGGACATTGTTAAAGTTTCATTGATCATTTATTGTTTTTTTTTTTTGCAGAATAAATTATACGGGCGTAGTATTATTCCTCTAAATTTTGGTTTTGGCAATATGCCTTTGATGTGGGTCACTTAAGAGCATAGGAGGCACCAACATCCATAAGTTTGCCCTAAAGAGGAGACCATGAAGGTTTTTCAACCTATTTCAGTTTGTTGGTCTTGAGGAGTTATACTCTAAATCAATATATGAGCAGTTTTTTCTTGTGTGATTCTACATTGTCAACATTGCACCAGAATACTCCGGTCAGCAGATTGACTACTGACACACTGGGGATGCAGCAGGCAGAGTTTCGGGGACCATTTCCCATTTAGCTAAGAATATGTAATCCTAACGACTCCAGTGTTGCATAGAAGTGGAGTATGTGAGGAAGGAACTAACATTGCATTCTAGTTGTGTTGATCTGCAGTAGTCGTGCAAAGTGAGGAGTCTGGTGATATTCAACTCGTCAGGGCAAGGTGAGCCTGGAATACTCATGACACATATTTGGTGTTACTGAAAGTGGCAACATTGGAAACCAAGTACTGTAGAGCAGAGAGTGGAAGTCTGAGAGTCTGCATACAATAGGCGCTGGTGGAATTGGTGCGATCTGAGTCTCAAGTGAGTCTGAAGTTGGTGGATTTGACATCGACTTTGTTGTGTTTTTGAAAAGAGTGAGTTTTTGGGGTTTTTGAGGTTGTGGGAGGCAATAACCTTAAGCAATGGTCGGCTCTTGTGTGAGCACTTGACAGTGTGTGGTGGAGGCAGGCTGGATAGATTCACTTATTCGCACTTTGAGTCTCAACCGTGTGCAAATTCCATTGCAATAAGCTTGAAAAGCAGTTTTTGGGAGTTGGCGCTACGAAAGGGTATTTGCTATACGAAAGTTGGTGTTGTGAGTGTCTATTTTGCAGATTGCTCAAAGGGATTAGATGCAAGTCAGATCCCTCACTGTAGTTGGGAACTTCCAATTTTGTTCATTGTACAATTCAATCTAACTTAAGCATCGGAGTGTTTTTGAAGTGTTTGTTTTGCAGGTTGCTCAAAGGGGTGTGATACTATCAAGGAGAACAATTAGTGTAACAAATGATTACTTTCAGTTCCAGCTTGAGATTAATATTGTAGGTGTGAAAATATCTATTTTTCCTACAACTCCAAGTTTACCTTATGAAGGTGTGTACATTTTTCAATCTTGGAATCACATACTCCCAAGCAGATGTACGAGAAAAAACTCTTTTCCCCATATATGTCAGATATTCCCATAATGGTGTTCACAAGACATGGGAAAATGTGTCATTTTAGCACTTTACCAAGGGGGGAATTTTTATGGGCCCCTTGTGGACCAAGCGAACGATCATACATTGGTCCACAAATATCACTGTGAATTAATAAGACAGGCCGATCTCTTCGTTGACGAGGTTCATGCTGTGGAAAAGAGCGTCGCGAACTCTTTCCGATAGCACAACCGGAACAAAAAGAATCGGTAGTTTTGTCTGTAAGCCGCAGCCGTGGACAGAATTGATTTTAGCCATAACCAGAATGATGTTATTGTGAATATGTCCAAGGTGAGCATGTCAAGTATCAAGGGACTTAGTGCCATCAGAAGCGGTACTTAAACCAGGATTCGCGGCCAGGTATGCTTGTGTAGAAGATCCAACTAGCTGCCTTTAAGGTAGCGTCAAAACGCTCTGGGAGCCGATGTGTAAGTTTTGAAAATACGACATCTTCAGTAAATACCTTATCATGATCTTCAAGCTGCCCATTAATAACCTCAATCTCTCCAATGAAGGTAGAAAGATCACCGCTGGTTTCGAACTTCACATCGAAAACTGACTCTGTAAAGCATGAACAGACTGAGCAGCTTCATGAATGAGACAGACAATCCCATAGTTCTTTGGCCGTTTTGCAATTGACAAGCTGACGAAGTGCACTTATATCCAAAGTAGCACAAATAAGGGAGAAAGCCGGGATATCTTTGCGAGCAAACGTAGCATTTGTAGATGCCAATGCTCCACTAACAACATCTCATATCCCACGTCCTTTAAGAGCCGCATGAAGTTGAAACTTCCAAATAGGAAAATCACAACCAGAAAATCGATCAATATTGCCAAGATCTTTGGACTCACTCATGACAGTAACTACTGCAAGAGACGACGCTGCTGAGGCACGGACAACAGAATTACTCATGACAGTAACACACCACGCTTCCGCACACCTAAGAATAAACCAGAGCAAGACGTGGGCCCATAACCTGTGGAAACTAGAGTTCAAATAGTGATTCTTCCTTACTCATTAACACAAACGTACATCATGATAATACTGATGCTTTAGCTTTCGAATCAATCAAGAGAGTTTCAATGCAAAACAGAATTCAATCAGAACGGTTTCTCTATCTGGTGCTCATCAGCTTCTCCCCAATGCATGAGCAAGAAACTTAACTAATTGTAAGAGACTTCAACAGTAATCCTGATGCTTCTTCTATTATCCCATCTGCAGGTAGCGTGCTGATCACACGTCACTAATACTATCATTTAGTAACTAACTAAATTCATGTCCTCACTGAAGCCTGTATTTACTTCAACAGTAGCTCAATGTGGGCTTTGTCAACCACTTCTATAAACATCTGTTTATCCATTTCTTCGAACATTAGGTTGTCAAAATGTTATAGGCAGCAATTGCAACACCTTGGGAGTAGCAATATAGGCCACTAGCATCTATATTTCTTACAGTTTAATTACACAGAGGAAGCCTTTTGAACTCTCAGTAACGGATTGTTTACTTCGTATGTCGACTCTTTGCCTCTGTCGATATTATTCTTCGATCACCAAGAAAGAGTATCTCACAAAATTCTGATGGGTTTTGTCTGGGTTCTTCCCTAGAGGTTCGTGAACACTATTTGTATGAGAAATTCAGTCAAACGTTTTCGAGATGAAGTCTTGTCTCAGAATTTTTGTCTTTGTAATAAGACTGCTCTGAAGAGTAATATATGAATTTTCTCATACCTTAGAGTTTACTTTCTTGCTTTGAGATGTATCATCTGTGACATTGTTTGTGTGTGACACCTGGGATTGATGTTTTGACGACCACTAATTTCTGGTAGAATTAATGGTTTTGATCTTGGTCTATCCAGTTATCTTGTGATCTCGCATTACTTCATTGTACAGGGAACGGGACAAATGCAGGTTATTGTGTCATCGGAATATATACAACTGGATACTCTCTCTCCCTCCTACAATAGGATCTGACACTTAAGGAGAGCTTTGGGTCTCAAGTTTGCATAGAATTGACTACGAGGCCTTTGGGAATCCCGACAGGATGCCTGTTATCTGTAAGTGCTTCATGTCTTTCTCTCTTGACGCCACTCGAAGTTTACATTTACCTGTGGAGGTTAAGTTAACCTTGTATGCAGCAATATGACTTCAAATATCGCACATATTTGTTGTGGAGAATGTGATAAAGCAGTCAATGGTCTATTAGTTGGAACTTCTACAGTTGGACCTTCTTACACAATTAGTTTGTAGTTGTGAAGACTTCATAAATGTTTGCATGGTTTACTGTGAGTTCTCTTTTACTATCTTTTCATATATGTATGAGCTCTAGTTTTGCCTCACAAAACCTTGCTTTGAGATAGGCTAAGAATCCTTGAAGTTCGCGTCCTGCTCTTCTTACCCATATGATCATGGTCAATCCTAAATAGGTATGTACTTATAATTCTTGTTGAACAGATCTAGGATATACAATAGATTCTTAGGCACACTCACATTTTAAATCCCAATTCCAAAATCACATGAATGTTAAGTATCTAGCAATAAGAACTTATATACATCATGAGAGGAAATGTATGAATATAATTGAGAATGTCACTGTAGTCTCACTACCTATACGACATATCGATATGGACAATGGCTACGGATTCTGCAGGCACTGCAATGTAGAATTTAAATCTTCTACTTTGTGCCTCCTTCGCACAGCTAGAACTTGGAAAGTTTGTGAAGACTGAGCAAGAGCTGTTAAGGATACAGCACTAACACCCAATTCCTGATATTTATTTTTAATACAAATGAGATTTCTGTTGACAGAGACCACCAACCATAGGTATTTTATGAAATGAGAGTTCTCCGGTTCAACAATGTGTGACAACACCACAAATCGATAGAATGATAAAGTTACAAACAAAATCCTAAAAAATTCGACTCACTCAACTCTTCATCTAAAAGAAAAGAATATGTTGCCGGTTATATCTGACTAAAGTTCTACTTGTGGAGCTTCAAACAAATTTTTCGAAAGATTGGTCATATCGAGGAAATGACCTCAACACACAGCTCTAGGTTGCGAAATGAAGCAATCCAGATCTACTATCAATCTACTGCTTTCTACTTGTAATAACCCGAGAATCCAAAGTACAATTATGATGGATGGAGAGAGGTAGGTAGGGTCTACATCAAAACGAGGACACGCACCCTCCAAAATGCAATATAGAAAGGCAACACAGACTCTCGAGACCTCGGAAGAAGCCATCACTCACTTCCGGCTCTCCCTTGCGGGTTGTTTGCTCCTCCTGCTGCTGCATTACTTTGGACATAGCATAGCTCCACACGACAATCCTTTGGGTCAACACACTCTCCGCACCCCATTGATTAATCACCTCCAATTTCGGAAGAAATAACAAAATTCGCATGCTCATTATTTGTCACCACCACCGCCGCCCAGCCTTTCGGTGATGTCCAGATTGTCTTGCTTGCCTGTCCTGCCGAAGGCAACTTCCTCCAGGCTCTGCCCCTGCCGTTTGTACCTGCCCCCTGCGTCCACAAAGGCAGGACAGGGCCTGTATGCCTTGATGGGGAACCACCCAAAGCCTGGCACCGCCCCCAAGCCCCCTAGAATCCTCCCTTCTCCGTTGCATCCTCCCACTTTCTCTGCCTTCCCACATGCTTGACATGCTGTCGGGCTCAAGCTTTGCGCTGTGCTCACACTCGCCTCATTGTCCACCGCCTGCATCACGACAACAAGATCAACACTCACGTCAACATGTCTTCCAATTTTGAGGTGGGCTTGGGAAGGGGTAACTCCTATGCAGGGTTCCATGCCATCTCTGAATTCCGGGGCTTGACATGAAGGCTCCGTGGAGTTTCTGCCCAATTTTATTTGTTTGCAACAGCACTATACATTTGGCAAAAAGAACCGGCACAAACAGCCATGGACAAGCGGTGGAATGATCTCAAATTTCCAGCTGACGGATGTCAAAAGCACGAGTCGAATTGCGAATTGCAGAAGCAACAGAAACCGCCTTCCCCGGCCAGAATGACATCACCAAGAGAGATAAAAAGAGAATCACAAAAATCTATACCGCATCAAATTTGAGTACAAATCAATGCCGTTTGCTTCTTCGTGATTGCCCTTCCAGTCTCCCTCGCGTAACAAGCAGAGGTGACAATGCAACGACAGAGACAACACTAATATTACCATACCGCAAGAAAACGGGCAGCAGCAGCAGCTCACCTCTCGTTTTTGGCTTGTGGATGTCGTCTCCTCCGCCACAGTCCCAGAGGCCCTCGCAGCGCCCGCGGTCGTGGTGGCGCTACATCCAGCTGAACCCCACGCACAACTTCGCTGCGACAACGGCAGGCGCAGAGTGCGCGCAGCGGGAATTGGGTGAAGGTGAGGGTTAAAGGGAGCGCAGGGGAGCGTGAGGTGGGAGGAATGCGCCAGGGCGGTCGCCATAGCTGCTCGCCCTTGTGCAACCACAGGCTTCGCAGGACGATGAAGTAGCACGACAGACGACGATAACTCTCCTCCCCTCTCGTGGCCCCTGCAACCCTTCCTACCTTACAGTAACTTAAAGTAAACGCCTCATGGCTAGGCTAAGAAAGAAAGAGTTAAAGCATCTTGTAACAAGATGTGTTACAAACCAACCTTGAGTAGAGGCGCCCATAACCAATCACTTAAGAGATTCTGCACCAGTTCTTGAGAAGTAAAAGGTGGTGCAAAAAAATTTCCATGTACAAAGATAGAATTCAAGATGATTGCAATTTTTTTGGTGATTTTTTTCCTTGGATTGAAAATACTGTGAATTTGTGAAGCCTAATGTTGGTTCGAACATGTTGCCAATGTCTAGAGTTTGTCATAACCTCTCGTTTCTTCTCACTTTAACACTCAAAACCAAGACATGTGTCATGGCATTATTGGTTCCGGCCTGGTCGAAATTGAGTACCAGCCTGATCAAAATTCTAGTACCCTATAGATTGCCAATGGGGTCTTGATCGGGAATAGGTGCCTCTACTATAACATTCCCAGGGGCTTCTTCACAACTACAACGTTGGGGTCTCACGAAAGAGAAGTTATGAGGCACCATCGAAGGCGTTCAATTTGTGCAAAAATCAATTTTGGTCCTCCTTTGATGAGTTTAGAAGCAAACAAGGTAAAAACTCGTCACAATCACGAATCTCTCTTGTTTTCATTTTTTTTTTTTTTTTTTTTAAAAAAAAAAAAACTGATATGATTGACTTAAATTACAAATTTTGTAAATTATTGGAAAGTTTTACAAATTTCATGATATTATCATGAAAATGTGAGCATTCCATAAGGTATAGAGATTGATCATTCATGATCAAATTTTTGTAGGTGACAGCTCTGCATATGGCCCTACATTGATCAAGATCCCATCATTTGATAATGAGAGTCCCATTTTAATAGGATTAAGCTCATTAATCCTTAAGGAACCAAGGGACTTAATGCACAGCCTATATACACAATTTCTACGAGCATTACCAGGTCTAAGAATCATTTGTTATTTATATATGGGTTTTGAAATAATTAGTACTTCATCATATTTCAAAGAAAATATTTTTAAAAAAAATTCTTATCTGATAATGATGATCAAAAATACAAGAGATGTACTTGCATCCAAGGGCACACAAATTGTGTATTTGAACCCAAAGCTTCAGTAACATCAAGGTATTCGACCTATTGGAAAACTGTCCATGAAGAATAAGTTCATTCCGATAGGGCCACATTTGACCCAATCTGCTGAAATTGAAAGTATGTAGGTCGAATAAATGCTTTTGTACACAGAGAGGCCCGATGGGGCTCTTAGACACACGCAATAAAGAAGTAATTCCTCTCTCTCTCTCTGGCCACCAATTAACAATGTCAGCAGGAAAGGAGCATGGATTGCCACTTCAGTGTAACCCAGCTTGTAAGATGTCAATCTCAAAAAGGTAAGAGAAAAAGGGTGTGGGTCTATCAATATCCAAGCAGCATATTCTGGCATTTGGAGGATAGGGATGGTGGTCTGTAAACTAATAAGAGTTTGGGAATGCTGGATCCAATCAAGGTTGCAAGAATCTGAAATGGGATGATGGCGCTGTCCAGTTGCATCTCTGGCTATTTTGAGGTCAAATGAGGGCATTATTTCCCTGTGATGTTTGAGGTTATTTCAGTTCTTTCAATTTGTTTAGCATCACAAGGGTTAGCAAGATACAGAGATGCCAACCTCATTAATGACACAAATTGATGCTTAATTTGGTTCATGAGCAATCGGAAACAAGCAATGCAAATTGACAAATGTATGCAAAGCTGAGAAAGCATCAGAAGGAGCATGTGAAGGCAACAGAGAATTTGATAAGAGTGACTAGAATTATCGTGAAGTGTCCTCTAGATTTTCACTAATTACTAGCAGTAGATCTTTGTTGTCGCGGTAAGCCTGAATGAGAGCAGCCGCCTTATATGCAAAAAAGCCCAACATGATGGGTACCACCTGCAAGGCCCAAGAATATTTATCATTATGAGGACAGAAAAGAGGTTGATTGCCAATGAAAATTACAAGCTTTGGAAATAATTAGTTGACCTTGTACATAATCAGGTCCACAATCAACGTTATGTCTTCAAAACAAGCATGAAGAATAGTGTTATCGCAGTCTACATAAGCATTATGAATGCAGATGGACACCTTCTAATAGCTCTAACATGGACAATATCCCCTTCTATCATAACTCACGTGTTCATTCCACGACATTGGTCAACAATTTCACATATTATACAAATTTACTCTTAGTACACTTATCAAGGGATGTCCCCTTTAAAAGTTTGCATGAACAGGCACTTTTAAAGATACCTGCTGCATTGATATCACAATATAAAACAGGGTCGTAAGACTACACGGTTAACTGTCTCACTTTCTAGACAGTATTAGACACTCTAAAGAGTCTAAGTAGGAGCAGAAACTCCCAGGCTAAAACCTTCCGAATATTAACACAAACAAGGTGTTGAAGAGATGTCCTTAAACTTTTATTGAATCAATAACTACCTACCTCCAAATGGAATGAGTCAGTGGAAGTTCCTGTCAGTCGAGTAGAAAAGGCCCACAATGTGTAAAGGCCTGCAGGGATGACTAAGCGTGGAGACGATAATGCGATACCACATCCACGTACTGTCTTCTCTAGTGACTCTTGAACATCACTACTGCGGATGCCAATCCTGCACCATTGAAATCAATCACGGCCATCTTATTATTCCTCAATAAGTAAGATTTCTGACACAACAAAACACATGTAAATGGGATATAAATATTCCTAAATTCCATCTCCAATATCTACCTTCTAGTGACATCAGAAGAAAGCATTCTCCAGAGCAGGGTCTACGTATTAGAGGGTTAATATCCAACAACTTGCCTTCAGCCATGGCATGCAATGAACTGTTAGATTGAGAATTAGTTCAATTAGGTTTGACCTATATACGTAATATAACAAAGAGGGTGACCATCATGAACAATAAAAAATTTGAATCTTAATGCCATGGCCATGGCAGAAAGTTCATGGCACACAGATCAACATAAAAGACCAAAATTCAATTTCTTTTAGACAAGAGTCCAGTGAAAGTGAGTTTCATAGGCCTTGTCCCCAATTTGTGACGACCAGAAAAAATTCAACCCCACAACTGTCATTGTGAAGTGATGATACTTACTTCTTTGACTTCCTTCTCTGGAAAATTTCAGCAACGTTACCTGCTGATACTGAATCAGCATGTTGATATAGAAGCTGCAAATACAAGTAGCTGCAAATGCACCGCCAAACTATTTGTCAATATATATGCATGTCAATACATATGCATTATATTTTTGTTCAATAATGCATGTACATAACAAAGTAACCTTGATACCATTCCAACTACATCCTTTCAGCATAATACAGTCGTTATGTCCACACATTGATCATCTTAGTGTCCTTATGGCACATGATGAGCCAGAAATGTTCTGCATATTCATAATATGACTCTTTGCTACAGGAAAGTTGGCCATTTATGAAAATTATTTACAGGGGATGATGGCCAATTGAAGCTTATTGCAATTTTCCACTTGACCAAACCTGCCAAAATCTTAAGACACCGGGAACCAATAGAAGCCTCACCTTCCAAGCGCTCCAATTGCATAGCTTATAGCTGTCTGTAGAAACGAGTAAGAAAAAGATCAGTTATATTTCTTTAAAAGGGCTTCAAGAATAATGATGAAAACTACAGATGCAACACAATAATCTTAAGATGAATTTAGGCATAGAAAATCTCCTACGTCCCCAGCAGTGCAAATCTCACGTGTGCACAAAGACAGTTAAGACCAAAAGGTAGGACAATGAAAAAGAATCGCACAAGATGTTCATCGACAGAAAAATGATAAATAAGGATTAGAGAAGGAAAGATTAGCAAACCAACACAAAACTGTTAACAGAGTGAGATGGACAGGACATCATGAAATGGTCATCACCTGTGGTGAGACTGCGAGGTACGTGTAGGCATCAACAGCTGCTGCTACTGCGATTGTTGTGGTAGAAAGATCTTTTTTGAGCTGCACACACAGATGGAATTATTAACAATGTGATAAGATAGAGTGCCCTTTTAGAGCACCTGCACAGTCAAGTTGAGAATAGCCTACCAGAACTTTAGACTGTCTGTTTAGTATCTTTTGAGCAATTACTCTATAGCTGGTGAGTATCTACTCAGCCTTGCGTTGAAAAGCAAAGACCAGTACTTGCAATACATTGCTCAAATGCTCCTGTTTTAATTTAGAGTCCTGTCAAAGCATACCATTTACTCCTATTTTCGTGTTTAACAAAGAAAGGTCGGATTGCTAATTTCTTCTTGGCACAAAAAAAATTCCCTCTAGGCTCATTGGCTGAAAACATTGATTAAATTTCCAGAGATACCTCGCAGAAAGGGTAACAATGTTGCCCCTTCCATATCTCTACAAATCAAGAAATGAAGACGTCCACAATCAATAGCTAAGTGTGAACCGCTTCACCCTACAGTCCATAATACACTCTAAAATTTATCAATCCTGTGTTATGTATGTTCTCTGCCTTTAAAAATCCAGGGTGCTTACAGCTTCGTACTCTAAAAAGCTTTGTCTCCGCCGATCCGCCCTTGCTTGTTCCCTTTCCTGCAAACAAGTTCAACACTCAAGCAGAGTACTAAATGAAATCTAGCACAGTAGAACAGTGCTGATGTAGCATGCCAGCAATTCATGCCGTCAACAAAAGTGAAGTTTGCAACAAGTGCACCAACAACTTACCAGAAATCGTATCTAGATTACAAATCTACGATGCCAAGGATAAGTGCATCCATAATTTGGCAGTCCATATCTGGAGTCCAGAAATACTACCTCTGATCCTGCCAAATTTGCATACCTTTTAACAACCGGTGATATCTTTTTAAGAGAAAAAATTCTTAGTCCAAAAAATTAAGGCCTCAACAACAACGAGAATCTGCTGTTAAAAGGAAAACACCCTCGAGAATTTTTGTACCTCAGCAGAGAGCGATGCAGCCATAGCTGGTCGGGGCAACAATCTTCGTGTCTTTTTCGAAACATGCCTATTTAATCTCAATGGAGGCTGTAGAACACCAACAAATTGAGTAGCATGATAGTGAGTTTCCTGTCAGTACTGTTAAAGATTCACGAATGAGAATGCCTTGCGCAATCGTAACAATCTAACTATGGTATTTACCAGACAGTTCTGCGAATTACATGATCATAAGGGCATCCTATACGTCACATTGTACTATGCTATGTGCATTTCATAATGCCAGGAAAGTAAGACATTTGGACGAAGGCTGCAACATCTCTCTCTCTCTCTCTCTCTCTCTCTCTCATCGACGTATGCTTACAATAAGGACTAGCTATCAAAAATTCTCCCATTATCCGCCTGCCCTGCGCCAGTAAATTACTCAAAGGAGTCGCTGCAATTCCATTCTCTCAATGGAGCCAAACAAAAAAATCCGTAACGTGGTCTAGAACCGGCTGCTATGGCTGATAAAATTCGGTCCTCCCATTTCCCTAACCCTCGATATTCTGTGAGTTTGAAGCTCTCGATGCTCTCACCACTGCATTCACGTCCTTTAAAAACAAGTATTTAACTCTTCCACTTCGCGTAAAGCCGGTTACAGGCACATACCCGACTGCCCATAATATTGGTAGTTCCAGAAACGTCCGAAGTTCGTAAAGCCACCGCGTTCATCCCGCCGCCTACCATCGCAGTCGCCATCCCTACCACCACGCCCAAACCCCAAGTTCGTAGTCCCACACCTCCCAATGTTGTCAAGATACTGTTACTGAATTTCGGACTTCTGTACAAGAGCCACCACCCGTCCACATGATTAATACCTCTACACCAGAAATGTCTCACCTAGGACTTCAATGGCTACGAATATGGAGTCAAACATACTTTAACCAACTGCCTTGGCAATCAATTAAGCTTCGAGAAGAGGCTGAACTACGAATGAAATATACTACTGTACGCACTTGAGAATCTTGCATTTCTTACTAGACAAAGAAGAAGGGAAAGGCTTCTTACAAGATTTCTACTACCTACTCACCACTCCCCAATTGTGCACGGTCCTATAAGCAACCCGTGTGCTTAATGTTCAGTCAGCGGGCGACTGTTAAGGGACGCTGAAGCCTTCATCGACTGTCAAGGAAGTGTCAAAGAAATACTATCAACTGAATTATAGTCTGACGAATTTCCTGGGTAATCGATGATTCTCCCACTGCAAAATTGGCCCTTACAGCTCTACTATAACATTCAATACCAAATCGACGTGCTTGCGGGGTACGACCAGTTAAGCTACCGAATCTCTCGACTTCGATCCACAAAAATTGGCTGACGAGGTAATTGACCCCAATACTCATGCTGGTGTTTTAAGGAGCATTTCAATTTCCCTCTTGGTGAACACAGAAAACACCACCCACATTGTGCCTTACATTCTCCGACACAAGTGCAAACAACTAGGGTTATCAACTGACACTGGGAGAGTACTGGCCAAAAACTGCATGCTGAAGAAACGATGAATCTGCAAAAAAAATTCTAGTGAGGACTGGATAAGTTACTACATTGTGCTTATGACAGACGACGTCACTAACCTGTGAGACTGCAAATTGGAGGTGGCAGTGGAGCTCCCGCACATGATAAGCTTCAACCAGCTACTGTCGGTGAAGAGTTTTGGGAGAATGCCAATCTTCCACTCATTTGGTGGACTCAGGCAGTTCCAGTTTGTTATCCAATAACAAACAAGTGTGTAACACTAGGTTGGGGCATCCCACGGTTATATTCTCCAGGCCCACATGAACACACTACTTAATGATGTTATGATCTCAAGCACAAGCTTTTATGTTTGAGATCATAACATTATACTCACTCGTCTGTTTTCTTCAAAGAGTGATCATTTTTTACACATCACTTAACTTGCAAGTGAGTAATTTATCAACATTCCAATCATGTATCGACATTCTTCGTTTTCCCTTCGATTCCCTTCCTTTGATATGGCTACCATACCTCATCGGTATAAAAGGAAACAAAAGCTTGTACTTGGGATCATAACATTATTAAGCATTGTTTGTTCGTTCATGTGGGCCCTGTTAATATAATCGTGAGATGCCCCAACCTAATATCCCACCCTAAGTCTAACTTTACACTAGTTTGGGGCAACTCATGGCTACGTTCTCATGGCACACATGAACAAATGCACATTGCTTAATAATGTTATGATTCATTTTTCCCAAGTACCAGCTTTTGTTTCTTTTTTGTATGAAGCTTTTGTTTTGTATATCTACATAGATGGGTTGCATGATAGGTCAAGTAAGTGGGCCTTGACTCACCTCTTCGAATCGGACACTTAAATTTGTGTGGTGTGTGCTTTAGGCATGCAATTAAGAATGGACATAGGATGGACACCAAGAAGAGATCGAACTATGTGCTCAAAAGTTGTCAACCATTCTAAACTCAATAATCCACATAATTAGGGGACCGATATGATGAGTTAATGAGGGTGAGAATCTTCACTTCGAAAATGAATAAGATATTCGCATGAGCTCAAAAATTGATGAGAAAAATGGCTATGGACACGATTCGGATTTTCTATTTAACGCTCAATAATAATTGCATGCATCACCCCTAAGGTAATAGCCTTGTATGCAAAGTTGTAGCCACACAAAAAGATATACATACAAACTTGTAAGTAAGAAATAGGCTAAAGTTTTTACACAAGTTTAAAATGGTAAATAATGAAATGGCAAACATACATATACCCCCAAAACATGAAGCCTATAACCCTTGTTGTAGACTTGCAACTCTTACTACATTAGAGATAACCTTGTGTATCTACAAAATGAGGGAATTTGATACCCTATAGTTACAATGACTTTAAAGTAATGCAACACCCTTTACAAACATACAAGATTGACATTTTCTCGGAAACGGGAAAAGATTACGTCACATGGTCCCAACACAGTCAAAATAATGTATGTAGCTAGCCTTGTGTCAATTTCCATGGTGATCGGACTCAGAGGCCAGTTGTCAAAGGTAAGAACGTGAATTTGGGGCGTTGCATTACTCTTGGAGCTCTTCAAATTAGTTGAATTAAAGGAGTAATACACATTACAATATGCAATAACTCATTATTTAACATTTTTGCTTTGCATTCACGAGGTTCTTGATTCAATTCCCCCTTCCACCATGTCCAAAACTTCCTTAGAAATTCATGCACATATTATTGCCCTCCACACTAAACAATAAAGTTGTCGTACAATAGCCATGAAACTAGGAACAACACCATCGATAATTAATCACATCATTAAACATTACGGAACTACAAAGAAGTTTGAGAATAAAGGAATATCACTTCAATGGTTTTGAGAAAAATAAAAGTATCAAGACTTCATATTGTTCACATCCAAGTAGGCTAAAATCTGCTAAACTTTGGTTGATAGCCCTTGGGAAAACCCCATACATGGACTTTGAAACACCTTGGAACATTCAAGGCTTGAGTAGGAGTTTCAACTCACAACCATTCAAACATCACTTCCAATTGGCTAAAAAATCTCTTGCCCTCCACCCACAAGTAAATTACAAACTATTATTTTAAAAGTAACGCCATTACAACTATGAACCACACAAAAACCACATCATTCTTCATTCATATCATTTAAGCACGGGTAGATCACTTAGTGCATTTAAAAAACGACGTGCGGCATAATATAGAGAGGATTAAAATCATTTGAAATAAAAATTATAAAGGAATTCCAAATAATGAAGGGCCAATAAATGTAGACAATCCCATTATAAGTAAGTTAGATGGACATAAAACGTGGGCCATTATTTTTTTGTAAAATTAATATAGGGGCTGAAGATAAGGATCCTAGAAGGTATGTTTAGTATGGTATGTACATGGGTTTAGGAATCACAAGGATGGATGATAGTTGGGATTTCCGTCTGTCCAAAATTACTTAAAAGGAATATAGAGTACAAAAAATTGCAGTGACTTGGACAATATAAGTAATGGAAGGGTGCAAACAAATGGGCCATTTTTGAAATTTAAGTAATTATAGGGAGGCTTTAATTCAACCCTTGAAGGTAAATAGCCCCAAAACAAAAAAAAACCCCAGCCGCACGTGGTGCACAAAAATGCCTTAGAGTGATCTACCCGTGCATTTAAGTTTGCTCTCAAGCCCATATGCAAACCCCTATTTCTCTCTCTCCTTTACAACATGCAGATAGATGGATAGAAACTCCGGTCCTCTTGCGAGGCCGGCGTGAATAAAGTGTATGTTCGTCTTGACAATGAGCCAGTGCCCACCGGGCAAAGGAACATTGGTTATTTACAACATGCACTACATACCCAATACATACTTCTTCAATCATATCAAAATCCCCAATTCTACACATGTTGTGTGTATTTTGTATATACGACTTCTTAAGGCTAGGCATGCACAAGGATGGAGGTAGTGTATATTCTATTCATTTTACATATATACAAATTATATTCCTTACTTCAAAATTCACGCCTTCTACTCTTATGAAATGTAGTGGTGTATTTTCTTGACCCATCAACCCTCAAAGATAATGATGGCAATTTTATCAACTTGTACGAGGCCATGCCTTAAGGTAGGTCATTGCATCCACTTTTGGTGGTCATTCTTGACCTTTAGCTTGCATGAGTTTCATTACATAGTGAGATTTGTTTGTACATTGAGCAAGACAACTACACGAGACATTGCATATAGTGTCACTTTACTATATGGAAGTATGCAATGCAATGTTTCATTATTGTTGTTGTTGTTGTTGAATTTAACCAATTGAAGATGTTAATGTTCTATTATGTCCAAACAATCAATTTCATTGATTTGTTGGCAAAAAGAAGAAGAGATATATAGTAAATTGGTTATAGTATTGCATAATTTCAAATAATAAGTGACCAAAAATACAATATTTAGTGTACTAAGTCAGGAATAGTGAGTTCCATTCTTATTTCATTACACAAGGTATACACTAGAAGAATACTTATTCATTACAACCATCAGTTGCAACTAGTCTATTACAAATCATGGCAAGTTATTGCATATGTAAATCATTTTGGTTATCAATTAAAGGGTTTTGATTGCCAATTGTCCCAAATTCGAGACCAAAAACTTTTAGTTGACAGCTAAAATGATTTATTTATATAATTTCTCGCCATGAGCAATGGATGGTGGTAATGGGCAAGTTTTGTTCTTGTGGTAGGCTAGTCATTCCAAGGATCCTATACAACCTCAAGGATATCTTTAAGCATCAAGGTCATAGTAAACTTTGGGCTATGCTTAAGGTAGGTTGTTGCATTGACTATGATACATTGTCTTCGGTCCTTAGGGGTTGTTTACATCATGAACCATGAAGTCACCCCTTGCTCCCCTAAAATATTTGATTGGCCATTGAACTCATCCCAAAACCACTACAGTTTACATCAAGGGAAAAAATGTAAGAGTGACCATGCAGCTTCAGGTCCCCAAAAGGCCTATTTCAAGCCTACATCATATGCAATCATGGTCCAACGGGTGAGAAAGGCAAAAGAGTTTCTCTTGCTACACATGTTGAAGGACCATGGCAAAGAAATGTTGTTTTAATATTATATTAAATATTAAATATTAAATATACAACTTGACATGACTAGAGTTAAGAGGAAAGGAGTGGAGAAGGTAAAACATTACAAAAAAAATCCAAAAACTTCCTTTTTTGGGCATATTAAAAAAAATCAACACATCTACTTCTTTGGTGCATGGTCACTCCTCTTGGTTCAAGTTCGGTTTACACCTATTGACAAGCCCAAAGGCTTTAAAACGTTGTAATGTTTAGAAATTTGACCATGGAAGTGTGGCCATGGAAAAAATGTCATTTGACATGGGACAACTTCATGATCCATGATGTAAACAACCCTTTGGCCCTGATGAGGTCCATTATCATATTAAACTTACTACACTAGGTATGATATTTAGTGTCACCAATTCTAATTGTCTTGCTCAATACTATTTTTAAACTGCGGTATAATGTCACCAACACTAAATGTTAACCCAACATTATTTGTCATTCCTTGTAATTGTTTGGGGGATCGTAGATTTACAATGTTGCAATTACTGTCACTTACCAAGTGAATTTTCATCCTCTTTTCGATCATGCATGACAATTTCATCACAAGTTGCTGACAAAGAGAAGGCAAGGTTGTGGCCAATGGATGAACTCATCCATCATCCATGATAGTATTTGTTCACTAATTCATAAGAAGTGTCCTCCGAAAAGTTACCATAGTGACATTAAATATCATATGACACTAAATATCATATTTAGTGTAGTTGAGAGCAATTACACTGCATATTGTAATTAGTGTCACTTACTATTGTTAATTATGCAATGTAATATTTATTTAATGTATATCTCATACTACCAACAAATGTCAAATTGGTTGCTTGGACATTATAAAACATTAACAACTTTACTTGATAAAAAATTACATCAATAATATAAAAATATATATAGCATCGTGTAACTTCAATAGTGACACTAAGTATAATAAGTGACACTAAATATCATATTTAGTGTAGTGGGTTGTACGTCGAGAGGACTACAATACCATTGCCATAACACATTGAAGCTTTTTGTTTTTATTGTACATTTGACGTATAGATTGCTCATTCACTTGAAGTTTATATAACCATAACATTATTAAGCAGTGTGTGTTCGTTCATGTGGGCCTTGAGAATATAACCATGGGATGGCCCAACCTAGTGCAAGGAGACTCAAATTAAGTCTGAATATGCACTAGGTCGGGGCCTTCTTTGGACCTTTAGGCCTTCACCTTCGTGTGTGAAGTGTACTTGGACGGTCTCCGCCCTTTTGACCAATGAGAGCTCTTAGATTGCAATGGACACGGGCCTTCAGTCTTGTGTGTGAAGTGGCCCTTAGTGCAGAACGAGTGAATTAGAGGGGGTGGGTTCGCATGGGTGCCTGCCAGGGTTCGCCAGACGTTCCCAGGGAAACCCTAGGAGCGAAACCCTAAAGGGCAGGGGAGAGGGGTTGGGGGTTCTCTTTCGCTTGTGCTATCGTGCGTTGTTGCCCCGGCAGCAGCCGCTCCGCCATCGCCATGCAGATCTTCGTGAAGACCCTCACGGGCAAGACCATCACCCTTGAGGTGGAGAGCTCTGATACTATCGACAATGTGAAGACCAAAATCCAGGACAAGGAGGGCATTCCCCCCGACCAGCAGCGTCTCATCTTCGCTGGCAAGCAGCTCGAGGATGGCCGCACCCTGGCCGACTACAACATCCAGAAGGAGTCCACCCTCCACCTGGTGCTCCGCCTTCGTGGTGGTATCATTGAGCCGTCTCTCATGGCCTTGGCGAGGAAGTACAACCAGGAGAAGATGATCTGCCGCAAGTGAGTCTGCTGCTCTGCTATTCTACTCTTTCTTCTCTGCTTTCTTAGACTTTCTCACTCCGGATTATCTCTTAGGTTTTCTCATCAGTTTGCGATAAACAGTTTTTTGTTCCCCACTTTCGTCGTTGGAGATTGGTTTCACAATTCCAGAAAATATCAGTTGCTCAATCTACACGTTGTTTTTGGTGGCAGCGTCTAGCTTCCCACTCTCTTTTGAGCAGAGAGGGTGAATCTTTAGTCACAGCTCATTCATGCCTTCACTGGAGATTAGTTGATGAGGTGCCTTATTCTCATTCTAATGGTGTACGGTCACCTTCACTGAGGTGACTTTCTGGGAGATGATTTTGCTCTGCGAATTGTTGTATCTCTTGTCTAGGTAGGAACCAAATTATCTATTGCTGACATAAAACTATTATTTCGTACCTGTGAAGGTGCTATGCTCGCCTTCACCCCCGTGCCGTTAACTGCCGGAAGAAGAAGTGTGGACACAGCAACCAGCTGAGGCCCAAGAAAAAGATCAAGTAGAAAGGTTGGCTTTGTGCGAGTGCACATGCAGATATGTCGGGCACCGGGATTGTTCAACGCCCTAAAGTTGTTGTATTGGGTTCAGGTTCTATCCATCTAGAACAACGGATGTCTTGTAACCTTGATATAAAAGCTGGAATTTTCTCTTCACGAACGTCGATACTAATCCAAGTCTGAGTTCTGCAAATGCATGCTTAATTGTGTTGATTCTCAGGGTGTTGAATTTTACTGAATTGGGTGCACGAGTCTCACATTCCAAGGACTTTGGTAACAAATCTGCTCTTTGTTTGACCTATTGCCACTTTGTTCCTGAAAGTTCAAACCTAAAATTATTTTTCCACTTTCGAATTTCGAAAAATCGCAGTAAGCTTGGAGGTTCCATCGATCTTATTTAGAGCAGTGATTGTTATATGCCAAGGCAATGTCAGCCTTATGGACTTGTGTTCAACTCTTGCCGAGAGTTGACCAGTATGGGTTTTTATTGCTTGAGCCACCTTTTGTTAGCTTACAGTGTATTTCTTCACGTGGGAGAGCGCATGTGTTTTCATAGGTTTTAATGGTAACCAAATGGTTATGAATCTTTGGTTGTGTTCACGGAAAGGATATGTTCTATTTGAGACACAGAAACGACTTCCATATTCTCCGGTGAGCGTGTTGTATGTCACTAAAATTGCCGAAGGGAGGTGTGTCAAAGGCATGTTATCTTCAATAGAAATTCCCATGATTTCAATGGATGGTACTGGAGCTAGGGGACGCCATTCTGGAAGTGGAAGAAGCTCATTTATGATCGCAGTTTTCTTGGAAAGACGTTGTGAATTTTCCCGGATGTGAGAGAAGTGGGTGATTTCTGTACAGTGACCACATGATTATCACAGAAAAATACAATAGTATGGGTATTGTGTGTGACATGGATGTGGAGACACACGTTTACGAAGGTATGCGAGTGTGTTTTGGTTTTTTTAAGTTAATTGGACTTCCCTATTGTACTGCTGTGTGGTTTGCTGATGATCAAAGAACAAACATCATGAAGACACATGTTTTAAAAAGATTGGACTATGCCTTCAATTTATTGGCTCTGTCTATAGGACAGAGACTATGCATCAACTTCTTCGTTTCAAGAGCAAATTTCCTAACCACTTTGTGTTCACACTTGGATGTTACTTGTTCTTGTTATTTTTGGTCCACTTTATGTAATGTGGATGTTAACTATAGTTTATATATATATATATATATATATATAAGTTCTCCCTAAAATGCATTGAAAGAAATCTAGTTAATCATAGTTATTTCGGTAGTTCTTGATTATTTATTTTAAAATTTTTGGGTGCTAAATGAGTAGCTTCAATCCTTGACCTGTATTTGAGAAGAAAGTGCACAAAATCCAAGAAAGGTTTGGTATAGTGAATAGCCATGAATTGGCATGAGCAAAGTGGACAACTACAATTATAGTCTTTCATAATAAAGGACAGAGCCTCACTGTTCTACCGTTTTCTTGTTAACTACTTTACAACTGAATAATAAACACATTTGGGAGAACACATGTATCGACAAGCATGCACTTCGGATGAGCAGACCTAATCCTTGGAAGGTCCAGTTATCAATATCATTTTTCCCAATGCTTTGTTACAGAGTTGCTAGTGCACCACAAGTCTTTTGTGAATTCAATTGGGAGAAGTTGGAGAACACGAAAAAGCAAACTGTACAACACCTACATACTTCTTCAGTGGGCTGCAAATTTTATGTAAGGTACATAAATGTTGGCATTTGTCTTGGACGAATTGATGGTAACAAACTCCTTAACATTCAAACATCCTATATTCCAGTTTAATCCTGTTCTATTAGAATTTCCAACCCCTGTACGTGGCCTAGGAGTCGTTCTCTGATTAGGCCAGTGGCCATTAGACGGTAATTATAGTTCTCTAGATATCATGTCCCATTATTCAGATACAGTCAAGACTCTATAAATGTTACAAATCGGGAGTAGCAAGAAAATAACATATATAGAATTATAACAAGTAACAGATAGATAGATAGATAGAAACTCCGGTCCCTTTAAGCAAGGGGCCGGCGTGAATAAAGTGTCTGTTCGTAATGCCAATGACCCGATGCCCACCGGACAAGGGGACTTGGGACAATATTGCTCTCCCCTTTCGAGGATGGACACTATAGTGACACATCATGCTAGTTCCTACACTTATAGAATTCATACCGATGATTAATAACATTTATAGAGATAACACTTCAAATTTCTGAAAATGAAGAACATAACGTTTTATAAAAATGAAAATGATAATACAAATGATAATACATAATTCAACTAAACTAATTGAAAGAAATAATCTATATAGTAGTCACTTGATGAGATTCTTCCAACTAAACTAAACGAAAGAAAGATTCTATAGGAGTATGACGAGAAGCTTCCAAATGATGAGATGAAACTTCCTTTTGGAGTCCTAGAATGCTCTTGATGTGTGATAGGGCATCATTTGGTCTTTGTTCACAGTATTTCTTCAAAGTCTCTAAAGAACTCTTAGCAACACTAATTCCTACAACTTCTTCTACCACATCAATCATAACCTCGTCAACATCAATTTTTTGATGTCATGAGGACTACATATCCAAAAACTCCTCATCGGTAGATTCATAGGGGTTGTTTAAATCAAACTCCATCTCATAATTGAGGTATTCATAAGCATTCATCACGTCACCCACCTCACTATCAGACTTCAACAACATCAGTTGATGAAGTAGAGTAGCAACTTCATCAACCTCTATCAAGCCCCTAGCTTCCTCTATCTCTCTCTCAATAAAGATCGAAAGACCACCCGTGTGCCACCAACAATTTTGAATTGTTTGCAAAGAATATGGGATAAATGTGATTACATGTTTAAAATGTATGCTCTCATATATTATTACCTTGATTTTCTAAAAATTAACACTTCTAGAGGTGTGATTAACAAAGAAGGGAGTAGAGCATGTTATAACACTCACTAGTCTTACCAATTGTGTTTTGTAGGGGAGTAAATTTTCTTAACATATATGAAATTATAACGCCTAGGGGTAACACTTATAGAGTCTTGACTATATTCAGAAATGGATTGATTGGAAAGTCCAGGAAGCCAAAAACGTTATGAAATGACATGAAATTGATTTCAAAAGTCTTGGAAGTTGAAAGGCTTATGGGACTGAAAGTACGTTTCAAACCAACTCATTCTCTAGAGTGGCAGAGTGCAGTAGCCTCTATGAGATTTAGGTTAAATGTCAACTTGATGGCTTATTTAAAATAAGGACTTGAAGCTCCTTGGAACTACCTTCTCAAAAAGTGACGGAAACTTATTTGTAATGGGGTTTTATAGGGGACATTCCAACATGATATGTGTCTCATTTTCATTTGCATTATAGGAGCAAGAGTGGCATAGTCTAGTATCTCTAAATATAGGGATAGTCCGGTGTCCAATATCAATAGCAAATCTATGGTTTGAGGTGTGGTAGGTAGCAATGATCTTGCGATGTTGTGGAGTCAATGGTTGCTTCAAGTATAATTCACGTTTGTATTTGAGGAAATCCTTGAGGTGGAGGTAATCTACTTTCTTCCTTGAGAAATGGAAAGAGTTCCACTCTTTAGCAAGAAAAGACTCCTTGATATCGTCATATATATGTTGTTTTTATTACGGTTGGATTGCCATGGGTTTGTTAGTGAGATAAACCCCATGATGTCTTTCACATGGTTGTCGATTTGTGCCAAGTGTTAAATCCTTGTTTGGCCTTGTATTGGGAGAGTGAGGCGCTTTACTGACCAACCAAAAGGGAGATAGGTGGGCAAACCATTGTTGAAAGCTCATAATGAGCATGAGAGCGTATGATTATGTGGGAAGTTATCCAAATTCGGCCAACATAATATGATAGGTAGTAATAGAACATATTTTGACGTGAGAGATCATATGTATCTTCATGCCCTTCTCAAAAACCTTCCAATGAGTTTTTCAAGTCACCTCCCCAAATTTAGTTTCATATGTGAAAGTAGGAAGCACCAATGCCTTGAATACCATTGAAGGCTTTCTATTTCGACTAAATAAATAATTCAAATTGCAAGGGAGTGAAAAAATTAAAACTTTCAAGGAATGTGACATGAAAGTGTTGATATATACAGAGGGGTATGTTGAAAATTTAGAAAGTGACATATGCAAAACTAGAATCACGGAAAATAAAAAATGAGTACATAACTCACTTGTGTGCATAAAAAAATAAACATGAGATAGAACACCATGTCTTGTTGCATGTTAGTCTATAACTAAGCATATGCACCTGTCTCGATCCAAAATAAATGATGTAGACAAAAAAAAAACTCTTAGTTCCTAAACTCATGCTTAACCCAAACTCCGTTAACATACATGTGAACCAAGCACGTGCCCCGCGTAGGCCTTGCTACCGCGGTGTGTCAAGCAATGGACATTGGCCATTTTTCATCACTTAATATACCTACGACATTGTGAATTTAACTCACACTAGGGCTTTGCATAAATTCTATGATCAATGTCGTTGTGTTAACAATACATGCTCATCTACAACTATCTAAGGCGTAGATTGTATTTAAATCAAAACTTTAGTTTTTGTGCCAAAGATATGGATTTTCGTTCTAGCTGCTTCATCTTGATTGTTTTGGGTGTTTGAGCAATGCTAGATTTGCCAACACATTGGAAGCATGATGGCGGATTCACATGGATTTGCTTCGTTTTGGTTTGTGATGTAGTTGTCTTCTTCTTCCATAGTAGAATTTGCCTCTAGAATAGATTTGAATAATGATAGAGCAACGTTTGGCTCCATAGCTACAATTTGGAAAAATTGTGTTGAAGGCCTTTTCTTAACTTGCATCAACCTCTAGGTGTGATCATGTCTACTTTGCTAATGTAACTCCATGCACTAAAAAACCACGAGGGACTAAACTACATCAATGTATTTGAATGGTCTTTGAATGACTACACGGTGTTTAGGATGTTCAAATCCTAGTGTTTAGTGGTTATTGGTTGATTTGGACCGATTATGGAAATCCACGTTGAGTGTTCTTTGAATCCTAGTGTTTCCAAGTCCAACCAAGTACATGTTGCGATCTTTCAATTTTCTTTATTACCTAATTTGAGATATATATTCCATAGTTTCAGTTGGGTATCTCTCAAACTCAACCGGTTCATTTCTAACTAGCTGGTTATAGTCCACATATGCTGGTTACAGTCCATGGAGTTCTCTATGCTCTCATCATAACATAATTCAACTCAGTGGCCATGCATGTTGGGTAGGGTTGGAAATATGCCATATAAAGTGCTAAAATTATACCTTATGAATGCTTGTGTAAGTGTAAACTCGGATGAAACACTATCACTAACAATAATATCATAATAGAACGGCTGATAACAACTAAACAATGCTAATGATCAAAATAGCAAGGTACCATGTCAATTTAAGAGCCATGGCCTAATGCCTTTATAGAATAACCAGGCCTTTAAGCTTACTTGTTGCATCTCGTAATTCTCCTCCAATCCTTGCCTTGGACAATGCTCTCGGCGTGAGCACAGAGCAAGTGCTCAAATCCTGGGGTCAGTCTGTCAGCAGACCGCGTAGCTTCCTCTCTTTCCAGACCGTGTTTTTCTGAACTCGAATTTCGAGTTGTAGGTAGGTGGACTTAATCCCTATCAGGCTGTCTCGCCAGCACCTTCCTTGAGGTTGGTGGCAGGTGTTTTCTTTTAAAAATATATATTTTTAATTGATTGTGTGTTTTTTTTTTCCCCTCTGTCTCCTAAGCAGAAACTGCACTAGAATCGTGCTCTGCGTAGTTGTGTGTGTGTGTGTTGGGGGGTGTGTGTGGAGGTGCGTCTGTGTTGGAGTGTTGAGTTCCTCTCTCTCTCTGCACTCCGATTGCAAGGTTTTCTCTAATTTTATGACCGTTCGAGCCACAATCTGCACTTCAATCGTGCTCTGCGTAGTTTTTTTGTGTGTGTTAGAGCGTCGGGCTCTTATTCACCTGCACTCCGATTGTTAGGTCTAACCTAATTTCCTCGCTCTTCGAGCCAGAATCGTGCTCTGCGTAGTTTTGTGTGTGTTGGAGAGTCGGGTCCCTCTTCCCGTGAACTCCAGTTGTTGGGCTCTTATCTAACTTCCTCACTCTGGGAGTCAGAATCTGCACCAGAATCGTGCTCTGCGCAGTTTTTTTTTGTGGGCTGGAGCGTTGGTTCCTATTCCCGTGCAATCCGATTATTGGTTTACTCTCATTTCCTCTATCTTTGAGCCAGAATCTGCACCAGAATCGTGCTCTGCGCAGTTTTTGTGCTTGTTGGAGTGTTAGGTTCCTATTCCTGTGCACTCCGAGTGCTTGAGTTTTCCGGTTTGGAAAACATTGGGTGCACCTGAGTAGGGTGGTGGTAATGACGCTCCAGCTTGAAGACTCCGATGTGGCCGTGACGCCGGAGCCCTCAGGCTCATCAGGATTACCAACAACAATTGGTAGTAGTGGTAGTAGTAGTTGCAATGGAAGTAGTAATAATAGTAATAATAATAATGGGGCAGCAGCTGTAGCCACAGCTGGCGATCAGATCGAAGCTCTCGCAATTCTGCCTGCCGTGGAGCCGGAGAGGAGCAACACTGGGGAAGCCAATGCAAATGTGAATGGCGCAGCAGGCATGCTGCCTCCGCCGCCCCCAAAATCCAAAGTGAGGGCTAAAGTGCCCTTGGAGAAGGGCTATAGCCAAATGGTGTGGCTCCGGCTTTCGCAGACGGAACCCGATCTTGCAGGTCCGTGTTTTCCCTGTGTAGTTAGAATGAATGTTGTTGTTGTTGTTGTTGTTTTTCTGATCGGAGAATACTTTGGACTCAATTCTGTAGCTAAATTGTATAAACGTACATGGAGACCTATTGCTATTAGCAACCTGATTACGTACCTTCGTATCTTTCTTTGTCCTGTTTTGTCTGCGCAGTTAGAATGCATGTTGATGTTCTTTCCTTTTTTCCGTGATTGGAGAACACTTTGGACCCAGTTTCTTTGGCTAAATCCCATAAACCTATATGGAGTCCAATTGGCAAAACCCTTCTGGTGATGTATGATCTGGGTACCGTCATGTCTTTCTTTGTCCTTTTTGATGAATTCCAGTCTGTCCTGTGTAAGTGCAACTGGGTCCACTTATAGAGTTCAGACATTCTGAACCCTAATAGTTCAGAATTTGGCCACATTTTCTGGCCGAGTTGTCCGCCAAGAAATTGCCATGCAAATTCAGCGTGTCTGAAGTCACAATTTCGAGGGTGCAATGATATTGCGCTTGAAACTGCTCTGTTGTTTACGCTGGCACTTGTAACAAACAGCTGCAAGTTCTGTGTGTTTGTTGAAGAGTAGCGGTTTGTAATATCAAGGTACAATACAAAGCATTTTGGGACGTGAAATCCAATCTAAGCATAGAAATACTTTTAGCATCCTGAGGTACGCTTGCCTGACATGCGGAACTGTAGGGGCAGATATTGGACATGGAAGTATTTGTGAGATGTTTTAGGCCGAAGCATTGAAATCACAAGAAATCCAGCAGGAAGTCTTTTGAATCACTTCTTGGATGTTGGCCCTGTTATTGTTGCAGGCTTGAAAGGAGTTTCACCCAAGAGGTTGATTACCATGGAGGAGGTTAAGCAACACAAGACTGACGAAGATGCATGGACAGTTCTGCGAGGTCGAGTCTACAACATATCACCTTACATTCGTTTCCACCCTGGAGGTCTGTCTACATTTGCAAACCATCTCCCTCGTGCTTTATGTTCTCTTAAAAGCAGGGAGGTCATTTTAATCAGTATTGTAAGAAGTGGATGTGTAAGCAACCACCAGGTTTTGTTGTTAAGGATTGCTTAGTTCTTACTTCGTAAAGATCCAAGAGTTGGGGAACATTTAATGGGTATATTCTGCATGTAAGTGGAATATAATATAACATAACAGATAAATTGTATTGGAGGGATTAAGGACTGTAATTTGAGTATAAGGTTTTGTTGGGACGTGCTGCAGGTCGGGACATGCTTATGAAAGGGGCCGGGAGGGACTGCACATCCCTTTTTAGTATCCTCATCATTTTGTCTTTTCAAATCCATTCAGGTTTGTTATGGAATGTAAATCCCCATGTCAAATCGCTTGTTGTGCTCAAACCAGTTAATGCAAGTTACCCTCCTTCCATTTCCTCTGTTCTCAATGTAGTAATTGTTTTGATTTTCTTGGTTCACGCCACCTCCTTTGCAAAACCTATTAATGTTTGTTGTAGGCTTGCTGGCCAAAATCTTGGAAGACTCTTTCATTATGATAAAAGGAATGGTAGCTCAAAATGCAAAATGTTCTGTCTATTCTATTTCTGAGTTGTAACAAGAGAACTTGTGTTTGGCTTAACCTTTGAACTATCAGACAAGTATCATGAATGGGTAAATGCAGAGTTTCTGTTGGAGAAGTGCTTAGTGGGTGTGTTGGACATTCCCCAATGATAGCAAGCATGAGCTCCTGTATTCTATAATGTGTTCGAGTGGCAGGATTGCTGTCTGCCTACTGCAGTATTGCATCATAGAGCTCTAGCAACTGATGCGGTCTAATTTGGCCAATTTTCTTACCTTCTGCCTGGATTTTGGTCTTACATTAAGGCCGGTGAACTGCATATCCAGGATCTAGTGAAATAGTATAAATAATTGTACCTGATTTGCATAGAATATCTCTAGCATTGAATTCTACATTGTTGACCATTATTTATTGTGACTTTGAGTTGAAGAGACCGGGTCCATTATAGAGGGTGAACCAATTAGTAACGGTACAATTCCAGTCAAATTGAAGTGGGGGCTGTGTAAGGAATGGAAAGTGACCCTACTCCCAGTTTGTTTGAATTCAGGTTTCTTGTGAGCAGTCTGTCACATGTGAGAATACCCATTGCAAGTTAATTTGATGCTGGCTCGCCTTTTAGAGCTAGTTTTGTAATGATCTATAGTCATGTGTTTTCAAATAATTTGCCCCACAATGGCCTGTTTTAGATTCCCCTTCTCATACAATCAGCTTTCTTGATCAGTCTGCTACACATGGTTAGCATTCATCAGTCGTCATGTATTGATTGCTCTAATTTCAGAGACAATGGTAAGGAGCTTCTTTTAAAATGTTTCAAGGATTTTATGTCATATTATGGAGGAACTGGCACATCGCAACTTTACATTCCAATTTCATTTATGGAGTTACTTGAATGCAATTAACCTCCCAAAACCAAGTATTGCTGAGGTGCAATTGACCTTCCTGACCTTCTGGTTTTGTTGGATTCAACTATGATAACAAGCAGTGTTTTAGCAAGGGATGGTTTTTGCTTGCTTCTGTCTTAACAAACAACAGATTAGAATCTATGCATTGACCGGAAATCAAAACATTCAAATCTCTAGGACACACAAATTGACTACCTTAGGTCAAATGCCAATAAACAGCTTGAAAGTGGCATTTTCGGATATGGCTAAAAAGATGACGTCCAAATGGTAAAACTAATCTTGGACGCCCGAAATTAAGGAAAGAGAATTCCAACATCAACCATCACAACATCAACCACCAGATATACGTCGGCTTGCATACACTGATCTTGCTGCATACACTGTTCTTGCAGTTCAAATACATGGTGCATCAACGCTTCTGTGAATGAAACACATTGTGTCCACATCTACTTACAGTTCACCAAACAATTGACAGTCTGAAGAATTTAGTCATGCTCCAGTCAGAGAAGCAGCAGCAGCCTATTCAATCATAAAAGTAAGCTATGTAAGTACTGGGTGTTCTCGAGCCTTTTTGCAGTCTCGATCATGATCATCAAATAACTTATATATCCTTCCCTCCGAGTTCTGCCCATACCAAGGGGCAGAGAGGCTTTGGCATATGTGCAATACAATATACATCAAAATCCTACTGGCCCACTCATTGACTGTGCACTTTGAATGTGGATGAGGATTGGATGGGATGGCGGCTGTTCACTTAGAATCTGTGCATCTGTGCATCCTTGTCGCACTTTCAGCAACTCGGAGAGAGGAGCGCCCCGCCCTTGAGGACTTCGCTTGAGAATCATGTAACGGCGGAGATTGAGTTTTGAGATTGGATTGTCTTGACCCGCAATTGGGTCGGGATGCACGCACATTCAATGTGACGTGCCGTAGTTGCCTAGTTGGGAGGCCGGGGACGCCTTTATGTCAGCTCTTGTCGAGGACGAATCGCGATTTTGATATTCATCGCCCGTTGTCGCTGCGTTGTCTCCCTCCATGTTTTTCCCTCAAGCGTGGCTGCTTGGAAGTAACTTATTAGAGTAGAGTAGCTGCTGGTGGGCAGACTCCAGACTTTAGAGCAACAAGGCTGCGGTCGCCATGTGACGATGCAGAGCGCTTTCGCCAGGGGCGCGTTGGGATTTGGAGTTCGTGGAATTCCAGTTACCGATGCATCAATATCATCGCTTGGGTTTTGTCGAGTTTATGGTGTAGTTTTTCCCTCTTGTTTTACATTGGAAAAGAGTCTACCGAAACTCGGCATGGGTTATGAGAGTCAGAAAGAAGAAGAGTTTGCAGACCGATTCCGTCTATGGTCGATGGGATTTTGGAGTTCGTGGAACTTCGGTCGCCGATGCATCAACATGGCTTGGGTTTTGTGGATTTGCTAAGATTTTTGGTGAAGTTTTTTCCTCTTCTTGTATGCGTTAGAGAAGAGGTTCCGGGACTCGGCATGGGGGAGGTTGTGGTGTGTCAGCCGAGGTTATGAGGGCCAGATATAAGTAAGAAGACTTGCAGAGTTGAGATTTTGGGGTTCATGGAATTTCGGTCCCCGATGCGGCGATGGTGCTTGGTTCATGTGGTTTTGTGAAGTTTTTTCCTCTTGTGGTGCATTGAAGAAGAGTCTTCCGAAAGTCGGGATGGGGGAGACAATGCATATGGCGAAGTTATAAGAGCCAGAAAGAGTAAGACTTGCAGAACGCTTCCACCAATGCGCGTTGAGCTTCTGGGGTTAGTGGAATTTCGGTCTCCAATGCGGCAAAGGGGCTTGGGTTTTGTCGGTTTTATGGATTTTGCGATATTTTGTGAGATTTCGTGACTTTTTTTCCCCTTGCGTTGCGTTGAAGAAGAATCTTACCGGAACCCGGCATGGGGGAGGTTATGGTGTTTAGGCCGAGGTTATGAGGGCCAGAAGAAGAGGTTATGTTATTGCAGCAGAATCATCATGGTTCCTCTCATTGGAGTGGTGGCGGCCGCCTCGGTAGGCTATGTGTTCAGGGTTATGCGAAGCCGCAGCAATGGAGCCTCCGCAATGGAGGAGTTGGCAAAGGCACAAGCTGCTGAAGGTAGTGGAAATGGCAAAGACAACAATGGATCGGGAGCTATCAATGTTGAGATGTTGGCTTTGGTGGAGACCGAGGAGAAAAACAACGAAGCCGATCGGCTCACATCTTCTCTTGCCCTGGGTGAGAAGGATCCTGTCTACCATGATGCACCAACACCTCCTCCACCAGCTTGTGAGAACGGAAACTCGGTCCCAGCCGAATGCATCAGCACTGGAACAACGATGGTGGACTGTTCCGAGGATCATCATAGTGGCAAAGTCAGGCGGCTAATTGCAAACTATGGCTCCATGGCTACTACTGGGGATGGCAAACCTTCAGCCAGCAGGGTATCATTAGAGAGAACGAAGTCACAGGTTTATACGGCTTCCTGTGGCAGCAACAGTGAAGTTGGGGAGTATTCGGGTGCATATCACCCCCAGGAAGAGGTTCGTGCATCTACCGAGAGTTTTGTGACCCTGAATGAACGATCAGTCCTAGAAGGTGATGTCCGAGGGAGTCAGCCTGTGACATCTGTGGAATGGGTTATGCGGAATGAGCAGGCCGATAAGACAGATTGGTGGGAGGTTGAAGGTAAACCTCCTCAGATTAACAGCAAGGAGGAGGAGAGGGAGGAAGATGATGAGTATGGGTTGAGATGTATTCAACGGCGAAGTTTTGGAAGGTACCATGATGATGATGATGGAGCTCAAGAGATTGATGAGAGAGACGTGGTATGTGTAGAAGAAACCCCTGCAGCGGCAAGCACATCGAAAGCCAAGATGAAGTCATGGCAGCAGAGAGGAGATGATGCTGCCAAGTTTGGGGAATTCTTAAGAAGCGCGCCTGAGAGTTCCAGTGACATGGACAGGATTAGGGTTGAGGAGATTTTGGCCATGGAGCTCTTGAAGCAGCGCGAAATTCTTGAGAGGGATGCACAGAAACAGGTTGTGGAACTTGAGGAGAAGTGGAGGCAGACACTCGAGAGTGAGCGAGCTGGGCTTTTGAAACAGATAGTGGAGCTTGAGCGTGTGATTCAAGAGTATAATGTGGTTGGGGGAAAGGATGATCATTTCTCCAACACGTCATTGCAGGATGATGATGGTGATTTCGGGGGTGAAGAAGAATTAGAATCTGTGTGGGTGAGAAGACTTGAAAGTGGAAGCCGCCATGGCTGCACAGACAAACCTGATAATGAACTAGGAGTAGATTCTGAGTTCCTGGAGAGAGTGTTGCTGTTGAACCGAAGAATAGACTTTGAGGATGTAAATGCAGACATGGAGGAGGTGCTTGGTTGGGATGATAATGAGCATGTCAGTGGGGACAATGATGTTGAGTCACATGCGGAACCATCAGCAGAAGATGAAAGGTTTTCAAATACAGCATCTGGGTCGGGTTTCTTACAGCGAGCCATGCTTTTGCAGCACAGGTTGCAGCATGAAAGTAGGACAGCAGAGATTATGGAGAACTCAGCAGCTAACAGTACGAATGAAAAGGAAAACGTGATGTGGGGTGACGATGAATTGATTGGATCAGAAGCAACTCAAGAACTGAAGGAGTTGAGTGAAAGACACATTGGGGAAACTGAGTCAAAGGGGTTGCATATATTCCAAAGAGCAATCTCACATGAGGAATCATCCACAGAGGATGAAACATTTTCAAATACAGCATCTGTGTCGGGTTTCTCACAGCGAGCCATGCTTTTGCAGCACAGGTTGCAGCATAAGAGTGAGACAGCAGAGGTGACCGAGCATGCAGAAGCTAACAACGCAAGTGAAAGGAAAAATGGGGTGTGGGGTGATGATGATTTAGGTGAAGTGAAAGCAACTCAAGAATTGAAGGAGTTGAATGAAAGACACATTGATAACAAAACTGAATCAGGCGCTGGATTGGACGTTTTTCACAGAGCAATGCTTCTGAGGGACAGGTCGCATGATGACGAAGTTGTGAATGATGAAGTGGTGAATGAGGAAAATGCTGATGATACTGATGACAAGAGTTCCACATGGATGTGGGATGTTGGCTCCGATCGGGAGGCCGAGGCAGTGGAGCAACTTAAGGAGGCACTTCAAATGCAGAAGTCGGCACTTGAATTGGAGCATAGAAAAGTGGTGGAATGTATACGAGAGGAATATTCTGGCCTCATTGATCAGATGAAGAAAGAATGGGAAGAGAAGCTGCAAAGCGAGATCAAACAAGTGCGTGAATCATCTCATCAGGAATGGGAGAGGAGGTTAGTGCAAGAAGTCAGGGAGGGCCCTGCAACAAACTTGGTGGTTGAGATGGAAGATGCATTGAAGTCACAGAGGTTGGCTCTTGAAGCAGATCACAAGAGAACGGTTGATGACATTCGAGAGAAGAACCTTAAGGTTATGGAGGCGGAGCGGAAAGACTGGGAGAAAGTAAGAGCAGAGTGGGAAGAGAGGGCACAGATTGAAAGGGAGGACTACATAGCAGAAAGCAAACAAGAGATAGAGCATGCTTTATATTTGCAGAAGCTTATCTTGGAAGAGGAACATGTGAAGTCTTCCCGGGAGGCTCATGAGAGTGAGCTTTTGAAGGAGAAGGAGATGTGGGAGGCGGCACTTGAGCAAGAAGGTCAGCGGGTGCGAGGAATTTTGCAGATGGAATGGAAAGAGAGGTTGGAAGAAGAGATGAAATCCATCAAAGCACATCACGATGCTGAAACAAGTCAACACTTGGAGCTCGCACTTGAAGCTCAACGAATTACTCTCGACGCAGAGTACACACGGTTGATGGAAGAGAAGAAGGAGAAGGAGGACATGAAGTGGATGCGCAAGTTGGAGTTAGAGCGGGAGGCATTGTTGAGTATGGCCAAAAAAGTCGTGGCTCAAGAGAGAGAGAAGTTCAAGGCTACGTTGGAAGCTGAATGGAATGCAAGGCAAGCTGAGGAAAAGGTACAGAGGCAGCAGCAGTTTGAGCAAGAACAAGAGCGAGAGTGGAAAAAGTTAGAGGACAAAATTAGAAAGGAAACTATGAGGCTTGAGTTGCGTGCTGCTGATCTTGATTCTAAAGAGATACAAATGCAACAACGCTCAAGGGATGAAGCTGAAAAGCTCTGGTTTGAGCTTGCTGCAGTGCGCAGTCAATTGGAGTCTGTGCAGGGGTACCAGGTGTCTCGGGAGACACTTCTGAAGGCAACTGAGAATGATCATTTTGATGAGGCTAACTTCAGAAGGTAACTCAATCTTTTTTTAAATTTTAATGTTCTTTTTGTTCTTCAATTGTGTCCCATTTCTCCTGTCTTTGTTCATCACAACATTGACAACCTGTGTAAAATGCACACCATGCAAGGTGAACATGTTTTAAATGGTCAGTTTTTGCCAGTTGGCATGAATCTGAACATGGAATTTAGAGTTAGGATCTTTCAGTGATCCACGAATGTGATAAGAGATTTTAGCAACAAATGGAAGAATTTTGTGGGCACTCATGTGCCTGCTATGAATTTTGAAAGTCAAAAGGCTCGGAACCATATTGCACTCATGTAGGCCCCCCACCCCAATTATGTTGGTTGACAAATTTTGAGCATGTAGACCAATCTCTTTTCAAAACATGTCTTTTTGGTGTCTGTTCTTAGATCTACACCTAACCATACCCCACTCAAATATAAGTGTCCAATTTAGACACGTTTAACTTACAAGGAATACCATTCTTCCATGTCAACAAAAAGGAACTAATGCGTTTTACTCAGCAGTGGTTAGTGTCATTGTGCAGATGGATATCTCTTCGACTAGGAAACAGTGAGAGCACAGTGTATTGGTACAGCACAGGAGAGCTTTACAGCTATCCACAAGGAGATCTTTTGGTACAGGTTGAAGGCCTAGATGTGACACGGGCCATTGTGATGGGGCCCAAATGTGTTCACCAGGTTTCAAGGAAGCTTTTCGTCTTCCGAGATAAAGACAGTAATGAAATTCTCACGGAGTATCACGGACTGCCAGTTATGCCGGTCATGTATCCGTATCAGCGTATTGCATATACACTTGAGGGGAACAATCTTATGACTGAGGTAAAAACATGAATTGTTCTTCACCTTCTCACCATGAACCCTTTACCGCCAGTGTTTTGAGGATTTTGGTATGGCTCCATGTACAAGAATTCTACATCAGTGAATCTGTTCTTGGATAACATTCCACTGTGTCCATGGTTGTTGAACTAATGTTGCAGATGTGCATTTTGTCTACTTCATAAACTACCCACTTCATTGGAGTGATAGGGGGATTGAGTATGAATCTTTAGGGTGTATAAAGATATGCTTTTAATTTCAAGAATCACATGTACAAGTCTTTGGTGATTTAAAGAATGTGCAGGCCTCAAGTCACTCAGGACAAAATTTAGCCACCCTTCGAGGCAATGTGGTGAGTGTACGTCATTTGCTTGGTACCACCAAGCTTGTTTTTACATGCCCCGTCTTCCTCAACCTCCAGACTGCCAAAGGTAAAAGACTTGACTTGTGAATTTCTGCAGATACACTTCTGTTATAGGAACAAGAAATATTTTCTGAGCAGTCAAAATTAACACTTTAGAGATTTCATCAACGGTATTCTCCTTATTCACAACCTTAGCGTTGTGCAATTGTATTTCATCTTTACAAATAAGGTACATATACCTAAAACCATCAGCATGTACCATAATCCTACATATGGGGGCTTCAAATGTATGAGAATGGTGCATATGGTTATGTGTTGGTTTTGGGTATGCCTACTGTATATGGCTCAACTTCCATTAGACAAGCTACAGAAGTCCTGTTCTGGAAAGCTGCTGTTTCTTGGATATAGTTGACAGTTAACATGTCATTTTTTTGGAAACAGGAATTTACCAGTCCTATGAGAATTACGACTACTTTATGGACAAGGCCGATGAAGAACACAGTAATCATTGCTCAATGGTGCGGATGGGAGCTACACCTCCATTTGCAGAAAGTGCTGTGATGCATCTTAGTGGCTGGCGACTTGACAAGTTTGACTGTCTTCCACAAACAATCAAAGACTATGTGGCCACTCAAGGACCTGAGTGGAAGGAAGCTCCAACTGCATAGTATTAAATTACAAGCTTGTATTTCTCTGTTCATTCTTCAGCAACATAACTGGAGTTCCAAGCCCCTGGCAAGCAGCTATTGCAAGCCACCCACTTCGCATCCACATACTTATATCCAGGTGGGCAGTCATTTTTTGGTTCGATTTTAAATATTAAACCCTAAACCCTGACTGTGCGTATAGCTCAGATAAGCTGGAATGACTGACTACGTTATCGATGAAGATGAAATTCACATTTGTATGGTCATCTTTTGCATACCTAATCTACCATGAAGTGTGCAACTCTGCTCAAGTGGTCTATTAGATTTGTCAAATTGAATTTAGATCCAAGAAGACAAACATGTATCCTAAGAAATTACATAGTATGCGATCTTGAAGCGCCAAAAGTATATAATGTGGGATTACATGTAGGGTATCATTTGCTAAAAAGTCCCTTCAATTTCTGTGCCATCCATTCTCTTCTTTTTCCTGTATTACAACACGGTGAGATTATGGGTGTTGCGGTCTCAGGCTCACCAACTTTCAGATTTCCAGCGCTGAACAATATGGACCTCATCACTGGTCATATTGTGATAACTTCAAATATCTGAACGCTCAATTCAGTGTCTTCTAAACCAGGGCTAAATGCAACAATTTAGAGAATCCAAGTGGATATAATTAGTGCTCTAATCCTTCAGGAACTGAACCATTTTTTTCAGAGCACATGACAGGTATAACACCTATAGATTGGTAGACAGAATGCAAAAGATGAATAATCTATGGATATATCTAATTTGGCTCCAGTTGACATCAGCTTTTGATGACTAATCCACCACTCCTGTGTTTTGTGTAGGGGATGAGATGCCTTGACTATCAATTGAACACTGCACTGCTCCTCAAGAAATGTATTTTATGACAATGAGATGGCCCTTGGGTGTTTTTCAAAAGTAAGAAAATGGTCATATCGAAGAACTGTGTTTCAACTTCAGCATGTTGTTGACAGAGGTCAAGTAAATTGATCAACAGAGGTTAGGTTGACTATATCCTTCCACCCTACTATTATTTACAAGGAACACTACTATGGAACTTGTATTCTTCAGGGCCCAAATCCTGCTGGTGCATTTTTTAGAGTCTTTCAACAACAACCACTTATTTTGCAAGGCCATTTGTTTATCTTCTTGAAGGCTTCTATTGTTGAATGTCTTCATTTGCCTTGGAGTGGCTTTTTCCCTTTGGTCAAGCAAGCTCCGGGCACATCCAGGCACTTGCTGCGAACCCTTTGTGGTAAGAAAACATCAGTGTATGTTTCCATATATGAGGTGCATCGTGAGCTTATAGGACATCTGTGCGACAGAGATGAGAGTGTAATTTGTACTCGGAACAAGGAAACGTGTATCCCATGGCCACGCTCAGAGATAATCTGTGAGCATTGTCATATGGTAAAGGGTCTAAGATCCAAGTAACCCAATTTCACCCCAAGTTCCATATCCACAATGCCGTGAATTTTGGTCAAGAGTTTACATATGGTGATGAAGCATCTTATCCAAAAAATATGTTGAAAAACATATTTGGGGGTAGCTTCTCCCAAGCCTTTTTTGTTGCTAGTGACTTGGATGGCACTAACCGAGCTCGTCCCATATATACGTACACTTAGCAAATCGCTAAGCAACACCATGGAGGTAAAAAGTTTACCTAAAGTAGAAGGACTATGTGACCTTGGTGCTCCAAGCCTGTGATTGGTGTCTAAACCACATTAGATGGACTAGTCGGCCTCGGCTCCTCTACACTCTTCCTTAAACTGTCCATGCACATTTGGTTTTGGAGTCGTACAAACACTAAACCTTGATTGCCCACTTCTCCGTCTTACTTGGAATGTGTTGTGGTAATGGACACCGTGTCTTTTTGTTCAGGTAAAGCTCTACCTTACCATCATCTTGGCCACGGTGACTCTTTCCTTCAAATTCCACTAGGGTTTTGAGAAATCCCATGTAGACTCTACCAACCACATAACCTTATGTAATTTGTCATAGGCATAGACTCTCTTGGTTAGTTATAGGACCCTCTTGGAAAGGCAAGTGGATACATTGGGTTAATTTCTCATAATGGTCATGGATCGAAATGTTGCTATGTATGGGACACCACAAGAAATTGCTAGTCCTCGACCAATAGGACCTAGCATTGGGTTTCCTCTTTATGCCCTTAAAGATGTTCACCTTGAAATAAGGCTATTGAAATCTGTACCTTGTGTGATAAGGAAAAATTATAGCCATATTTCAACACATTTCAAGCTCATTTGAAGGGCAGTGCCCAATATGCCGCAATAAATTTTAAAATAAAATGAAATTACAAGCCAAATTTGGTCCATATTCAAAAATTCCAATCCCATGAGTTTATTATTGGTGCATTTTTATGTTTCCATAAATAATGTAACCGTAAACATTTTCCCTCATTGTGGAGTCCTCTATGACTCTACAGCATTCAGGGCTTAAGGTGGATGACCATAAGTATGTAGAATCTAATGATTGAGTATCAGGCACTACTACATTTAGCTACAAATTTGATAGTGGTTAGATTGAGATTCTTTGTTAGGTGACATGGGGGCGTTCATATTGATTTGTAAATAGACTCTATGCAAAGTAATCAAAGTCTTTGTTTGGTAACTATGACATCAATCTAACGAGGTTGGGGAATATGAGAGTGGTGGAGTTCTGCATCCAACCCTAAGGGCGTCCCCAGCAGCCTCGCCATGGGGCATGCCAACGCCAAAAATGGGGCATCCCGGGTTCTTAGGTGGTGGTACCGGCATAAATTGAGCCCCACCAATGTCCGGTCCGGCATAATTTAGAACCGGCCCGGGTATAGTAAAGGCCTTCCAACGCCATAAATGGTTCATATGGCGACCCTCCTCCGGCCCGCCAAGAGATTACTTTAATATCAGATACTCCAATATCCTACTTTATCCCATGTCAGATAATAGGTGTCGTTGTCTTATTGATTGCTTCCTAATTATACCGGGGGTATGCCTAGGCTTTGGTGGGCTCTGACTCAAGATGAGCTGCCCCGCCCAAGATGGAGGGCTCCCCAAACACCCTAAACACCATATAATACATTATTTTTGGCGGGTTGCTTACTATCTCTCCTGGGCATGCCCTAAGAGCTTAACCCCCAAAGGCCAAAGCAAAATCGCCCCAAAATCATGCAAAATAGTTCAACTCTATTTAGACTCTAAATGAAAGAAATTGACACCTCTTATGATAGATCTGACCTTATAGATGGAAGCTTTGTAAAGTTAGGTTTGCTCACACAAATTTTCAGATGTCCACTTGTCCAAAATGAGAAGATTATTATGTAAACATAGATGTTTGCATGGTCGGGCAATGATGAGAGCCCGATTAAATTGTCCGCCTTGGCCTTTTGGGGTTAAGGCCAAATATAATGTCCATTGCAATCTAAACTAGCTCCAAAATTTTGAGATTGGCATTTTGTACTCATGTGTCAATCATTGTTGGAAAACTAGTAGGGCACACCGGATGCGCTTCATCACATCACATTCACAATTGTGGAAAAGCAACGGGAGGTTAACCAACACAAGAAAATCATAGAAGAAATAGAAACTAGGAAAGCTAGAGGTGTGACCACCAGGTCTAGAGTTCAATGGCAAAAAATTGGAGATAAAGGCTCCGTTGAATTCTTTAGGTGTATGAGACAAAAGAATACGCAAGCAATTATTTCATAGCTAAAAGATAACTAAGGTAGAAGCTTTACAAGAAGGTAGCATCTACAAAAACATTTCCTTGATTTCTACAAAATCCATTACCAATACAAGGAAATATCAGAATGAGCACTTAAGGAGGTATTGGAGGGTAAAATGGCTCCCGTTACATGTGTCATGAATGACTCTTTATCCAAAGACATTATGGAGAAAGAAATATCATTTGCAATTCTCTTTATGACAAAGGGAAAAACATCATGCGGACGATGGAATCCCCATAGAGTTCTTTTCATAGTTTTGGCCAATGATAGGTTATGACTTTCATCAAATGATACTTAGGGCATAGATAATGAGGCATTCCACGAAGGGGTCACTAAAGGGTTCATTAGCCTTATCCTTAAGGAAGGGAATATTAAAGATCTTAACTATTGGAGGCCAATAGTCCTTCTCACAACAAGTTACAATTTTTTTTCCAAAACCTTCCAGCTTAGGTTTCAATCCATACTTAGAGATATTATTAGCCCAGAGCAAATAACATTCCTCCCGCTCCGTTTCACCTTGGATAATACAGTGTTGATCTATGAATCCCTGCATTAAACAAAGACGTCTAGACAACCTATAGTGTTCTTGAAATTAGACTTCTCCAAAGCGTATGATAAAATGTCTTGAAGATTCCTATTCTGTACAATGCAAAGGATGAATATTAACAAAAAAAATTATTAGTTGGGTCAAACTCCTCTTTGAGAACGTCTCAACAGCAGTCAACCTTAACAGTAGTCCGGGCAATAACTTTAAAATCGAAAGGGAGGTTAGACAAGGTTGCCCAATTGCCCCCTATCTCCTCCTCATAGTAGGTGAGGTGCTTATGTATATTATCAAGAAATAAATATCAGAAGGGAAGTTGAAGGGGATTTTCCTCCCATGGAGGGAAAAACAGCAGAGCAATTCACAATATGCGGATGATTCTATATTCATGATTAGAGGGGAGAAACGTTACGTGGACGAATTGATTCGCTTTTTCAAAAAATTAGTGCAACCTTCAACATGGAAATCAACTGGTAGAAATCATAAGCAAACTGATTTGGTAAATACATGCATAAACCAGAATGCCTTGCATGCTACATTTGGCAATGGGCACAAGAAGGTGACCTCTCTAAACTACTTGACACCCCATTTGGACTTAACGTCAACACACCAAATATTGACCAATTTTTCTATGCTAAAATTGCTAAGAAATTGGATTATTGGAACACAATGAAACTCACATTGGCGGGGAGAGTGGTCATATGTAACTAGGTGTTGTTATCCACCTTATGGTTCTTTATTTAGGTATGGGGAGGCTTCAACAAGATTCTTGGAAATATTAGGGATGCTATCCGCAACTACTTATAGTCTGGAAATGTGCAACTTACCCGCACTAGAGTTACATGGAAAGAGTGTTGCTTGAAAAAGAAATATGGTAGACTAGGGTTAGTGGACCAAGAGGTTGTCAAGATTAGTGTCCATTGTAAGTAGATAGTGAAGACAATGGAACCATGAGAATCTAATTTTGAACTAATGATTAGATATTGACTAGAAAGGTTCAACCCACAAAGAGGACGAAGCGGGGGGTTAGTCTAGATAGGTTCACCTACAAACAACACCAAGGATCCCCTGGATCTAAACTTTGGGGCCACATTAGTAAAGCATGAAAGGTCATGGTTAGAAACATCTACCAACTCCTGCCTCGCACTCAAATGAAACTGCTACATTCAAACATTTGGTGATATGATGGGGTGGAATTTCTCAATAAATAGTTCATCTATGCTATGGGCCTCAACCATTATGGCAAATGCATCCAATACGTGGACGACATTTGGGATAGCAAACAACAAGACTTTTTGACTTGGGAGAGAACTCAAGAGAAATTTAACCTTTCACCTACAAAGACAAGGATTGGGACGAGCTCACTAATGAACTTTCTAGACAATGGCACCACTTGTTGGAGGCCAACTCGGATACCACCTACCTAGTCAATGGATTGGATACTACGTGGATGGGGGGGGGGGGGGGGGGAAGGATTTGGCCTTTGTTATTCAATGTATTATCGAATTTTGCACCCTCTTGCATGCAACTACATCATATCTATATGCCACTCCCGATGCCTTAGGGAATGGGAAAACCCCGAAGGTGATATGGTTGGTTTTTTTCATGAGGTAAAAATTAGTCATACCACTAGAGGACCAAAAAAAAGAAGGCGAAAAAGAAGAAATCACCTTCTTCTATGAGAAAATGACCATTACTGATTGGGACCCAAACTGGTGGCAGTGGATGGATGGATATTGATTTCTTAACTACATCACTATGTTTGGTAGAGACTCCATCAATAAAAACCCAAGAACCACACGTGCAATGGACAAATGGCAAGGCTATCTCTTGGGTAACTATAGATGCTATTGGTTGTAGGTATGGGATCCACTCCGGTCGGGCAAAGAAGCCACATTCATGTGGTCCATCTGGCACAAAGCAGTGGTAGTTAATGAATGAAGGGCTCGCATTGCATGGGCCTCTATCTCCAAGCAATGTGTCTTTTGCCTCCCTAACATGAGCGAATCAGTTAAACACAAATTATGGGATTGTATCCAAGCTGGGAGGGTGTGGAGATGGGCCACATTTATCATGCATGAACTTTGTGGGGTTGGAGCCGGCAATTACAATAGTTTTAATTGAAAGCAAGCCATGTTCGGAGAAAGGACACCTAAGAATTACAACAAAAAGATCAAAATTTGGCACCTCTTTAGAAGTATCACACTCTGGACCATATGGATTGAGCGCAATGACAAAGTGTTCAACCATGAACAATGGCACAAGTCTAAGGTCAAGCACCACATTTGGGATGAACTCATCATTTATGCCAAGGCGACTTGGAAACGAGTGATCAAACAAATTAAGATTAGCAACTTCTCCGCTATGGCCATGCTCCAAGGGTTTGACCAAACGTGGGGCGTTAAGAATGTCCTTTATAAGAGAAATGATTTGCATATTGAACGGAACTGGAAACAGCAACGTAGGTAGGTAGTTCAACTCTCCTTCGAGGGCGTTAGTCCTTGGCATGAGGGGTCTAGTGGGTTGTCCATGGTGGAGGTCGATTGTTGTTACTTTTTATATGATGGTGTTTTGCGTCCAAAGGGTCCCGCGAGTTTCCTTGATTCTTAATTCATTTGGCGTTGGCTTTGTTGGCCTTCTGTCTCAAAAAACCAACCAAAAAAATTTAATTTAAAAAAAATAAAATCACACCCGACAATCTGATTCAATTTGTTGCTTCAATTTGGTTCATCAATCATTGCTCAAGGTTTTAGGTGAAGTGTTGGTGTTAACACACTCTAATAAGCTTAGACACCACGAACCCCGAGTTGGTCCTATTTGATATGCAATTTGTCAGAAGGGAGACACCAGTTGTCTGACCAGAGCAGTTGCTTTCTCCAAATTAAAGCGCACTGATCCCACAACATACTCGCTGGATGAGATTGGCTGACCTTCACTTGCAAATCAGTCGAATGATGAGCACACATGCTTTTGCAGATTTCCAAGGGATTTTCTAGCAACCTTTGCGAGCCAGTGAATATAAGTGAAATTAAGTTAGAGACAGACACGAAATGAGTGAGGCTCACACAGACTTGTATGTGCTCAACAGTTACACCTTCAGCTGTTATAGCATTTGGTCATCAAGGACAACATTTACTCTTATATATATATAACATAAACCAAAAAAAGTTCACAAGTATCTGTCTTCTGTCGAGAAGCGGAAAATGAGGGTCCCCTACCAAGGCTGTCAAGGGGAGCAAGAACTCACAAGTGTTGTCGAAATCACAAGCTTCTAAGGTAAACGCCTATTATGGACACTTGGAACATTACAGTTCCCTTATTTAATGCAGACAAATTATCTAAGAGTTTATTTGGATTAGCAATTACATTATGAGCACAACAACAATAACATCACACGAATCAAAGCATATCTAATTTTTACAAAATTGATCAAAGATACAAATCTCATTTGTCTCCTCCTAATCACACAAGCCCCTCCAAATTGGACAGTGTTGATCGTTGATTTTTATTTCTTTTCTTTCCTTTTCTTTAATCAAGGAGTTGCAATGAAAGTTCTTAGATTGCTACAATCAATGTTCGTGTTGGAGTTCTCAGTTGCCCAATTTGAGGAAGAAAAAATATGTGTTGGATGGGGGGACATTGACGAAGTTGAACACTTCTATCATAGACGAGGTCTCAGAACGTTGAGATGGGGCTTATTAAACTCCTATGAGACAAAGGCAATTTGTGACTTTATAACCTACTTAAGAACATAGGTTGATGTGTTGGAAAAGTGCAACTTCATCAAAGAAAGTTGTAGGAGAGTTGTAGGGGTTGAAATTCAAACTACATTCGCATGCTTAATGAGGCAATTGATACTCATGATTTCGATACAGAAATTTGAACTTTGAAATTGTCATCAGTGATCTAGTCACATAATTCAACAAAGAAGCCGCTACAATCCTGCACGCTCTTTCCAGAAATTCTTACAAAACTTTGTGGAAAATCCAGTAAAGACTATTTGTTTATTTATTTTTTTCCTGGTCACTTTCACTTCACATGAAGTTGACGATCATTGAGATGATAGCCTCCACTCTACATTCTGTGGAGATTTTCAGTGGTCTGTGCACACTTTTACATAGAAACCCATGGCCTGACTGCATTTCTTGCGCAGATTGTGGAGAAAAAAACATTATGGAATTAGATACACGAATCGCTCCTTATCTGACCAAGTTAATGATCAGATTCCTGAACAATGACACCCTATTGAGTGCATATATAGATGTGCTTGTTACTGAAAGCTATGATGGGAACTGCAAGCCAAGCTGCGATTGCCGGATATATATATGTACACACACAATCTGGGTGTCAGAGAGTTCACTGTCGAGGCTGCAGTGAGGTGGATGAGCCTGTTTGCAATTATTTCCATGAGGTTCGATCTCTTCTGATATGCAGTAAAATCCGCAAAGAAATTCCAAGCCTATTAGCTAGTCTTGTATAGTTATGTATATATGTATTCTTTGTTGTGCAATTCATTGTCATAAGAATGAGGTTAAGGTGACTAAATCTTACTATGTGAGGAGTTTTCAAAGAATATATATGTGCTCAAGTGGTTAGTGTCGAGCACTGGATTTTTGGCAACAATTCAGAGTTGTGATAGAGCAAAGTTTTGGAGTCAATTTAGGAATGTTTGGAAAAATATCGAACCATTTTACACTCAAGAGTAGGTGTTCGAATTGAACACATCTACCTTATTTTTAAATTTAATTGCAGCTAAAAGTAACTTATGTATCAACTAATGTTTGGATGGATATATTTATTTATCTATCTGTATTTATATATGTGAATGCATTGTGTGAATTTATTTTATCAATAGCGATATCAAGGGTCTTACCTTATCGGTATCAAAATTGAGAACCAATTAAATATTGATACCTGAGTCATTGATACACACGAGACACGAGAAAATTGAGAATTTCAAACTTTGTGAATTTTGAAAGCTTCCCCACATTTTGCGAATACATGTTGTGATATGAACAATTTTGTATTGTCAATAGATCTAGATTCTTACTATAGATTTTCAAACAATAACTTACATGAATCATTATTCGCATAATGAGTTTCAATCTCATCTATCAAAGAAGGTTTGAGAAATGAGATTGCATAAGGAATGCATTTGTCATAGCTCATCTACATGGTGCATCATGTACAACATTTTTGTTGCCTTCAATATACTCTCTATCAAAGTCGGATTCTTGATGGAACCCATCTACGTAATACATTGTCTTCCATTTCGGTTTGATTAAGTGAACAATTACTTCAAAGATTGATGGTCAGTCTCAATCTTAAATCTTGCTCCCAACAAGTGTTATTGCCATCATTTCAAAGTGTGAACAATTATAAGCAAATTCTTGTTTGCACAAACATGGTAACTTAAGATATTTGTAAGCTATCACTTGTTTGTCTAGCATTAAAACAACACTAGTAGCCATGTGAAGCATGTGTTGTGTGGGTGGAAGAATATCTCAACGTGAACGGGTATCAAATATGAATCATCCAAGTAATAGGTAAAGGTATTGTTGACCAAAAATCATACATGTCGCAAATGGGTATGAGTAGATAAACATATCATGACAAATAAATATACTCAACTGATATTATCCGCGACAAATATCATGTGTAAGGTCACACCCTAATAAGGTAGACATGCCTATTTCAATTGCTTCTCTAATTCAAGTATGTATATTTGAGTCGTATATGGTTAGATGTGGCTTCAACAATAGATACCAATAAGACACATGTTCAAAAAAGATTGGACTACCTACTCAAAATATGATAACCATTCTAGACTCAATTGTCAACATGATTTGGGGGACCTATATGACCACCTAATAAGCACGAAAATCTCCACTTTAATCATGAATAAGATACTCATATGAAGTCCAAAAATTGTGAGAAAAATGACTACATCCTCATTTTGGATATGCTAATTTATCTCATGCTAATCATGTGTTCATATACACTCTAAACTCTTTAATAACACGCTTTGTGGGAATCAAAGTGCAAGTGATACTAAACAATTTTGTTGTGTTAACATGGATGCATGATAAAAGAGAGTTGATGTAGGATGTGACATTATGAAATAGCACAAAGTCAACATTGCAATAATCACAATGTTGACAACATGATGCATGCAAGTGTGTGATTTGAATTCTTTGGTGGTTTATTTTAAAGTCAAAACTTGTGATATATAGCAAGGAAATTGACAATAAGGATTGAAATTTAAATTGAGATATAAGAGAAGGAGTGACATTAAGGAGGTTGATATTATGAAGTTTAGAGTGTATTCTATTAGAAGTGGGCTAGTCGGAAAAAGTAACCATTTAAGGCCCATCCACCTTATGTTGACTACGGAACTTGGAACTTGACCCTTTACAAGCCATTAGCCATTTCATTAGCCTTTTGAATAGGATAATCAAATTGGTAGAAACCCTAATACTTTCGCTTCCCTAGGGGCTGGACGTTTGCCTTTACTCCTTTACTTCGTTGGTACCGCAATCAATTAAGGTACCGAAATTCATTTAGGTACACTCTGCTCTACCTCATCCAAATTGTAACTGGATTTAATTTAATCTTTTCTTTTCTTTTCATTCGGATCTTTTGGGTGCATTTTTGTGGTAGAATAGCACAATGTGATGAATGCTCATTGTGTTCACATTGTCAGAGGTTATGGGCTCCGTTACATGCTTAGAAAACAAAGTTAAATTCTGTTGAGACAGTGAAGGTGGACTTAGAGGTTTGTGGCAAGTGTCGGAGGTGTGAAGTACAACACTTGCTGCAGTGATTTGCTATATGAATTGGGTCACCAATTGAGAATTCTAGTCAACAGGGTGAATTCAAGAACCACCATCTTACATTCGCATGAGAGTCTCAATGTGGTATGTTTTTTTAAGTGATGTGGTCCTTCATGAATTGGCGCCACATTAGAAAATCTTCAACTCCAGCAGATTCACAGCATTTACTAGTTTGCCTTGTTTTCGATACGCAGTCTTGTAATTGCTCTAGTTTGCAATTGTACATTTGGATTTATAACAGAGTCGTTGAGTTCAATCATCTTGAGGATTTTGACATGAAGATTCGTGCAATTTCTCTGCGTGTTTTGTACTTCGATTTCTTCAAATTGTAACTTGCAAATTTGCAAACTCCTATGCAGATGATGTGTCCCAGTAGTATTTCCGCAGTTGTTATTATCAATGTGATTCCATGTAATTCACATCCTGGGGATAACAATTGGCAAAGATTAAGGCTACATATGAAAAAATAGTGCGGTCTCACATGCTATGAAGCTGCTGATGTAATATCTCGCAAAATCTTCCACCACATTGATGCGGAGTTTCTTATTCCAATATTTTAAACCTGAACATGTGCACAACGCAGTTTGACTGAAGGGAAATCACATCAGTGCAACTTTTAGCTTATGACGATGATACGTGAAATGTGTGTGGGGTGTGAAGCAGATGCTTATAATGCACAAATGTAAGGATCTCCACAGAGACTCAGTTGGTGGAGGAGCAAGAAGATTTCAGGAGTTTGAAGAGCAAGAATGCAAGACTGCGGATACAATCTGATAGTTTTGAGATTAGGGTTACGGTTAAGGGTTTAAGGAGCGAAATTCAGTTTGAGAAGGTGATGTTTGTCTAGCCGAGCCAGCCGAGCAGGAATCAATGGCAGAGGAGGATGGAAAGGCCAAGAGGTGGGAGGTGACTCATGTACCTGGAAAGGAGGAGACTGGAGACAGTACAGGTAAAATAAAAAAACCAAAGATTGTTGTGATCAAAATCATGTAGGGTTTAGGGTTTAGGGTCTAAGGTCTGCGGGCCTTAATCAAACACTAGTCGTACCCAGATGCCTATACTTGAGTGGTATATGGCAAGTCTTGTAGTTAAGATGGACACCTAGAGGACACATGCTATGATGAGATTGGACTGTGTGCTCAAAATGTGGATACCATTCTAGGTTGAGTAGGTAATGCAATTGAGAGTGCCTATGGGACTGCTTAAAGAGAAAGAAGGATCTTCACTTCGACCTATTATGATTTTTGCATCTCAACTCCAATTTTGAGTCTTGAAACAACAATCTTCATCATTCACAATTTCTAACTGGATGAGACAATTCACAAACCCATTCAATGGATTTGGAAGTGTCTGGTATAGGCCCACATACTTCAAGGCATACATGAGAAATGGTAGAGTGTGGGAGTTTGGATGACAGTATGGGCGGTGCTGACAGATTGCGTGGTGGCTGATGACTCCATCACCATCTTGATGCTCGGCATGTGCAGTCGATGTTTTGGCAGCCAACATCAATCCGAAGATTGCGAGCCTCCTCATCAAGTAGACTCACTATCCTCTTTCATATAATACAAGCATGTGTTGGGCAATTTCAATTCTAGGGCAGTTTTTGAACACTTTGAAACAAGGGAGCTAAGCCTAGTGTTGGGATGTACTGAGCAGAGGTTTCATCTATTGACCTCGGTTTTAAAAGCCATTCTTCTCTTGCCTGATTTGTTTTGCTCATGTGCTGCATTTACATTCATTAATCTAGGACTGTTGGTTTGCAGAGAGCTACAATCCAAATCACCCCTCTCAACATTACAACATGTAAAGCGAGTTAACAGTACAAAAAGTGCAGGTAATGCATTATGCTCATCTCAAGCATTTGCCAGTCCACTTAGAGGATACACAGTTAGGTTACATTGGAACACACTTCAATAAGATCAGAATTTGAAGTGCTTACTTAAATTGTTTGTGAAATAGATATAAATGCCAGCTCTCCTAAAAGAAAGCATGAATGAAGAGCCTCTTTGCCCGCTGGAATGTCATTGAAAACATAAGAGTGCAAATTCATTTCAAATTTCTGCCAGTGTTAATGTGTCTGAACCAGCTGAGATATGTTTCTATCTTGGCAGCTGGAGTAGTGCTGAAGATAATACTCTGTTCTGTCGATGAAGAAACACAATCTGGTGAAATTGTTGTTGTGCCCCCTCACTTGGTAGAGATTGTGGAAAAATTCTCCTTACAACCCTACATTGCGAAGGTATGTATTCTGTTGTTAGAATGAATGCCATTCTTTGAGAGTTGAAGCATATCCAACTCTTGTAGTAAGTGTTTGCTTGTTGCTATTTTTGAACGGAAGTTTGTGTCCTGGTGTGCCCTAAGGTACAGGTCTTGTGCCCTGATTAGCAATTGTTCCTTTCAGCTTATTTTTTTTCTGTGTTATTGTTTATTAATTCTCTCTGACACATTATCCGTTGTTAAATTTGTTCTCATATTGAGATTAGGTGCAAGACTTTACTCTAAGTCAGATGTTCATGGACGTCTGCAGGTGCCAGAGTTTGCAGCACGCAGTCGGGAAGAGTGGGAAGCACAGTGTCTTTTATGGCGTACATCCTTTCATCCTAATGTGTGGTATGTCTTGTCCTGGTTTTCTCCCCAATTTTGTTTTTCCCCTAAATTTGTTTTGTTCACAGGGTGCCTTTATGAATGCCATCTGTACTCTGCCTAAGTCTTGATTTAGGCATCATACGTAGAACCCTTCCTTCATATCCAGAATATGCTTGTAATGTTTGTAACATGTTCTTGTGGCAGTCAATCTGTACATCTACTTGAATCTTCCTATACACCACTATTAGACCTGTCATTATGAAAGAATTATCTTACTTCAATTTTTCATGCTGAATGGATCCAATGCTCTAGTTGCAGATATTCCCAGTTTCAGTTGTTCTAAAGATGTTTTGCAAGACATTTGCTGGAGCTCTCCTGGTGAATAAAAATGATAGGTCAGAATAATTGGTGATCTTTAGCTTGTTTGTTGCTTGGTTTTCAGTGGACGAGGGAGCATGATAGAAGTGAGTGAAGATGAAGCAGAAGTTGCATGCAAATTCATGGAAGCTGCTATTCATCAAGCCCGTCTAGCTCACAGCTTTGGCCAGGTCAGAAAGCTAACATCCCCATAACCTCCTGCAATGAATTTTTTGTTTTTATTTTTACTTGTGGAAGTTGAAATCCTAGTCCCAGGAAGCTGAATTTTGTGAACCATAATGCAATAGTTTTTCATAGTTTCTAAAACTACATCGGGTGCAAACTTGCAGCCAGCGAATGGGGCAGTCATTGTTGATCCATATTTAGGATGTGTGATTGCTTGGGGCCACGATAATACCACAATCCTGACGCAATCTCCTCATATTCACAACTTGTTGACATCAAAAGAGCAATCGGAACTTGTGAAGGCTGAAGATGGTAACATGGAGAAAAGTTTTCCAAGAGTTCCTTCTCAATTCTCTAAATTTGAAGGTTCTGCTTTGAAAGGATTAGGTGTCAGTAGTAATCTTCTGGGATGGCATCCCTTGAGACATGCAGTGATGGCAGCTATAGATATGGCTGCAAGTAGAGATCAATCGTTATTTCCATCTGATGCCGCCATTGGTAGGACAAACGACAGCGGAGCAGAGGATGAGTTTCAGACTGGTACTGTTGCAAAGAAAGCCCGCACGGAAATTGGGGTGAGCTTTTGAATGTCAATCACATTAGTGACTATTTAGGGTTTAGGGGTTTAGGGGTTTCAGCATGAACACCTTTCGTTGCTGAAGTCTTGCAATCATCAATCATTTGAATTTGATTCTCATTAATCTCTATGTGTAGGCATGTTCCTGATGAATTGTGATTATTATGAGCAGGTAGATGAGAATCATACTGATGTGGAAAACCTTGGGAAGACTAGCATTGATGTGATTCCACGCCCGTATTTATGCACCGGTTTCGATGCCTATGTTACTCGTGAGCCATGTGCCATGTGAGCTTTCTTCTTTACAACATCCATTTGTAACATCTGTAGTTTGTCTTTAATTTCTTAACCTGGTGCAAATTCCTTTGATTGGCTGTGTGTTTCAATTGTGGCCACTTTATATTCCTGGGCTAATATGCACTACTAGTCAGCAGTTTGACAATATAGTTATCCCCTGACTCAACGTGACTTTGGTCGGTCCTTGGTCATTTTGCATACAACAGCTTCCATGTTCGGTAAGTTTGCAGTGCATGCTTGGAGGTAGTACGGAGGTTATAATGAACAATATTCTAAATCGGTTCATGGAGGGTCAATGTCATTTTTGTCAAGAGTTTCTGAAATGCGTTTGGCCTTCAATAAACTGAACTAGGTTGCTCTTCACTTGGATTCAACACTACCTCTGAGAATATACCACAAGTGGAAAGAAATTATTGATATTGTATGCAAAACAACCAATGGAAAATTCATAGGGGACCAACTCCCGACAAAAAGGCCCATTATCAAATATTACAAAATTGCATAACTTCACAGAAAATGTCAATCAGGCAGGTACATGTTTAAGTTTCTGACGAGGACCAATACATATTGCAGGTGTGCAATGGCTTTAGTGCATCAAAGAGTACGAAGAGTTTATTATGGTGTCCCAAATGTTTCTGGAGGAGCTCTGGGGAGCAAATATAAGCTTCATGGACAACGAAGCCTGAATCATCAGTACACTGTCTTCCAGGTCTCCATACCTGAAGACGAACTTCAGAAACCAATATAGCTACATCCTCGGTTTTCCCAGTGCAACCAATTTTTTGGCTCAGCATGCTCTGATTATTGGGCATGCAAAGAATTTTTCATTTTTCATTTGGGGAAAAGGAAGCTCCTGGTAATCCGGTTAACCATGACGACATATTCATGTATGTAGGTTGTCAAGGGGAGCACTTAATGATGGTTTGAGCATATTTGTCACTTGGATTGCCTGATTTAAGCTATCATTGTTATCATGGTATTGGCTTCAATCAGCCGTTCAAGTTCACCAGAGCCTTAAAGATTCTCTTGACAGTTTGATATGTTTAAAAGTTTCAAATGCTTGTAACAGTAGATTTTCAACCTTCCTGTCAACCCCAAGTGCAGAAATTGGTAGTCAAATGGGTTCAAACAGTACTGTACATGGAAATGTTTGATCTACAAATTCTTTGTACAATTTGGAATTCTTGTATTTAGGGATTATATTGATTTACTAATCTGCCTTAAAACCTTTCACTTGAATCATGGGTCTGCCTGAGGTTGAATGGCCTAAATGGAGCCCATATGATAAACAACTCTTGATAAATGCAATTAATGGCTTGTGGGACTTCCTGTGTCACTTATGCAATGACAAGATCATTCCTTTTACATCAGAGGTTTCATTCAAGTATGTCAAACAATTTGTTATTCTCCGGTCCCACATAACAATGTGGCATTGCCAAAGAACGATCTGCCTCTTGTCATGACATAACATTACTCAGAGAAGTGGGTCCTTAGAATAGAGTTCGTAGTGGGATTTATGTCAGTCATAAAATAGTGTAACAATGCATGTAACTTCGTCTTTGTCTTGCCATTAATGAACGGGGAGAACTGACCACTAATTACAAATGAACCAGTTGGGATTAAGAAATAATTGGTTCAAGTTCAAGATTTAAGGAAAATTACCAATCATGTTAAGAGGAATATATGGAATATACCTCAAATTAGCAAAAGGAAAACCTAAAAGATCACGACATGGAAGCAGTTGGACTTGGAAACACTAGGATTTTGATCAATTATGTCCAAAATCCTTCCCGGACACTTCTTGTGATTACACCGTGCAAACTCACTAACCAAGTGCATAACATATTCAACACTTAGTGCTCATTCGATGAGTTCTCAAAATGTAACAGTTGGATGCTCGGAAAGTTCAGCAGAAGACTTAGATGTTAACTGAGTTCCCAACATCCAACTGTTATATTCCGAGGGGCCACATCGTTGCGTAATGTTATGTGACCAAGGACATTGTCTCCTAGTACTTCTTGTGTACCTAAGTGCACAAATAATGAACCCTTAATGTCACCGTCCATGTATGTTGTCCTTCAACATTGAGTTACTAAGACAAACATTGAAGAGTTAAATTGCATCCCTCCCAATAGAAGATCTCCCAAAGGAAGATCGGAAGACTTGTAGAGTTATCCTACCAAATCAAACTCGATAGATGCTCACCAATGTGCCACAAAATTCCCAACTTAAGATCGGGTTCACCTTGACACCATTATCCATTGTTATATTCCCGAACATGTGAGATGAATTTTTCCCAACCATATGAGATAAATACGTATTTGTATTGTGATTATAATTTCACAAATTTCACTTGATGTCTTCCATGTTGCATGTTGCATTTGGTATGAAAGTCCAACTTACTACCTATTTTAAGCATGTGCACTACCTATGCTATATGGAAATCATGTTTTTCTATGAGATGGTACTCCTTTACCTACATGTGGAGTCACAATTAAAGCATGTGAAGCCACAAACGAATCTCACAAAGATCACGAGCTATTAGTGTCAAACTCAATTTTGACACCTATACCTACATGTGCATCACAAGTGAAGTATGCAAAGTCACAAACAAAATCTCACAAAAATCGTGAGCTATTACAGTGAGGCCACATTAGGGGTTTGGGGTTTGCAGTTCATGACGTCCATGTACACCCATCCATCACGGATGAAGGGTTTCTAGTGAAATCAAGTTCCCTACAAGGTTGAGGGTCAAATGAATTATTCCAATTGAATTCCATTATTCTGATTTTGGGTTATTGAAGCACTTTCGGGAGTCAAATACTTCAAAATTAGAGAATCCCATTATATAAAACTATTCATGTTACGTTTTCACATTTGCAATAGACAAGTTTACATAACCACCACGAATTCCTCGCCACATTAGGGTGGGTCTATATTACTATCTAGGTCTCAAAAACTTGGGGTCCAAAACATCCCTTCAATGGACCTTATTTTGGGACTCAAGGTTGGATCAAAGCTTGAAGATTGGTTCCTCAAATTAGGAGGAATATTTTCAACCTAAAGAGTTTCAATCCAAAGCTATGTAATCACGGTTAATGAGACATTTATTTAGCTTCTAACTCAAAAATGATGACACAAAGTTCACTAAGTTATTGAGGACACCGATTGTGTGGATGTGATTGTTGAATCTACATCAAGTTTGCTTCACATGGTTTTTAACTTTCTAGCAAGTTGTAATCTTCAATTTATAGCAAATGAACAATGTATGTTACTATATACAAAAAAGAAAGGCTTGAGCCTTCAAGAGTTTAGTTGGGACTCCTTCCATTCTCAAGCATCTAGGTGTTGTTAACCTACTTAAGGGTCATTCGACTAACCACATGTTGGTTCAAATTCGCATGCAAGTCCCTCTTCCTCCATGTGGTTTGCATGGTTGTTATGAAACCACAACCACTACACCGTTTATGGTATTTAGAGTCACATCCGCTATTTACAAAGGGCATGAACTAGATGCCTATGGACCTAGTAGTATCACGTCCGCTAATTCTCAACATGACACTATTTTGTCAAGTCTATTAGTGACTTTTTGAAGTACATAATTATTTACATTGTGACACTGAAATGCTTAAGACGGTAGATTTTTCATTACATGAAGATATTATTGAGCATGCACATGACAAATGTCATGTGGTTACATTGATGATCAACCTTGTTGACCATTAATGTCACCTAGGATAGATCTCATATCAAGATAAGTGACACTATTAATCAAGTCACACTAAACACCATAAACAATATCGAAGATTAACATCTATAGATTAAAACGTAATCTAAAAACTAAACAAACAAACACACGCACGTACCTTGCTCACATTGTGGGTTCACTCAAGTTTTTTTTTCCATTTGGTTGAATCCGGTCATAATTTCGGGCAATTAGGGGTAAACTTGAATACTCTTGGGTGGGTTTTGTTATAAATTTGGGTGGGCGGGAGTTGAAGGACTCAAGGGGATTGATGACTAGACAAGGGGAAGTTGGTCGGATGAGTCACAAGGAATTCAATGGAGGTGGTTGAGTACAAATGTACCACGACTCCATGAACGCATTCGAAAGCCTGCTTCTTGTACTACTATGTCCACAACACTCCGCTAAATTCCCCCCAACATTCGTTCGGTAATTGGTAGAGCTCGGACGCGTTCCAAATTCACATGTTGAGTGGAGTCGAGTGGAGTTAAGGTCGATCGATCCATCACAATTGTGTGAGCTCCCAATACTCCCGCACGTATTGAGTGTATTGCTTGTGGTCATATGCATGTCTTCTCCTCATACATGTAATATTTCATCAAGCAAAGTCATTTGTGTTCTATAATGTCCGAAGAATTTACTGAACTTTTGTTGGTGAATATTGAATTCCCGAGTAAGACGTTATTGCAATGCGTAGACTCCGAATAATGTTGCGCATTAAATGGCATGATCGATGTAGTATGTTTTGTTAACATGACACATCGGGGGTTTCAAAATGGGTTTGGTTTTACAACACGTAAGTTACCTAAGGAGAATAGTTTGGAAGAAGAACGTTTAAAAACCCTTGCCTCCTATAGGTATGTTGCTTGTTCATACCAATTTAAACTCGCTGAATTGGTTTAGGGTTTCTGAGACCGATTTAGGTTCTTCTTTTTTAAAGAATAAAATTACATGGCCTCTACAATAGTATTCAACATTTTCGCCCTCCCACTCTTGCAGTTCATCCTTCCCTTACGTAGGTGACTCCAATGCATTCACGGTACCTATTGCGTAGCACCGATGACAATTATTAACAAAGTGTATACTCACCCTTTTGTCAGAATAGGAAGCCTAAGGGTTGGTTCACACGGGTCTCAAGTCTTAAGTCCCAAATCACTTGAGATCAATATGTGCAATCTCAACCGTTGAGAGCATGAAGGTTGGGACTCACCACTTCACATGGGGTCCCGAGTCCGAAGCCCCAGGTATGACATGGATGTCTATATGGCAATACTTTTTGGAGGTGAGGCTTGGGACTTGTGTTGAGAGTTGGGTCGAACAAAAAGTTAGACCCAACTCTCATCACAAAATCTCTTGAAGTTTTTAACATATAAATAACGAAGATCCGACTTCGATGATGATTAACCACATTTTCATGGTTTCTTGAGGTTCAAAAGTTGGGACTTTGCCTCCATTGGGACTTGATAACATGAGTGGGACGGTTGACACTACTTGGTTGCCAAGTGTTTAGGGCAAAATGCCACTAATCCGGGCAGATGAAGTTGGGTGGAGTGCGTGAGATTCAACCTTCAAGGACCTCCCATGGTCCATTATTCCCGGGTTCATGGGTTTGATGAGGTCCCATTATTCCCTCATGGCCTAGGGCTAAACAATGGTAAGGTTGATGGGTCTTAAACGGTTATTTTTTGTCAACTAGCTCATTTCGCCTAGGATATGAAACATACGATTTGTACAAGATGGCTAGCCAAATCGAGGCTAAAGCCACTTTCTTCATAATTTTTGGAGTTCGTATGAATATCTTATTCAATATCAAAGTGAAGATCTCGTCCTCGTTAAATGGTGATGTAGGTCTCCCTAAGTTTGTTGACTATTGGATCTAGAATCATTATCATCTTTATATCAACATGTAGTCCAATATCTTTCAAACAAATGTCGTTTTGGTATCAATTCTTGGTGCCACGTCTCACCACATTCCACTTAAATGTAGAGTAGAGGTGCATGTTCTTGATCAAGACCCCATTGGGAATTTATAGGGTGCCATAATTTCGATCAAGCTAGGATTGATTTTGGTAATTTCATTCTGTGGAGGGTTAAAATAAGGTTCCACATTTCACGGTTTCTAAAGTTATTTTCCATCTAGGCCACTCACTTACCATATTCTACTGGAAATATAGATGCAACCTACATGAAAACTAACCCTAAGCCTCCAACTTCAGTTATGCTATCACCATGGAATTAATAGTGCCATGACACATGTCTCCGGTTTTGAGTGCTAAAGCGAGGAGAAATCCATCTCAAAATGAGCGGTCATGGCAACCTCTAGACATTGGTAACATGTACAGGCCAACTTTTGGCTTCAAAAGTCATACTATTTTCAATTTAAGGAATAAAATTTACCAAATAAGTTTCAATCCTCTCGATTTCTATCTTCCTACATGGGAAAATTTTGCACCACCTTAGACTTCTCCACATTTAGGTCCACCTATTGGGAAATAGGAGGCATTACCCCATCTCCCTCTTATATCATCTTACGACAATATTACGTAGATGGCTAACATACCAACTTTATGTCAGTCAACCCACGTTATGTTTCTTAGCCCTTCTCCACATACGGCGCAAAATCTCTCAAGTGATCGATTATGGCCGCCTCGACTCTAGACAAGTAATCGAAATAGGCACGTATACCTTATACCAAGGTGGATTTAAAAGTCTTCTCTTATGAACTTCGGCGTAAGATCGTCGTATTATATTTGGGGAGGCAACACCCTCCCAAAGATAGCAATGTCCGTTGGCATTCATTGCATGGGCACTTGAGATATGGAAAATTTTCCATTTACCCACTTATATATGGCCCCCGAGTCCTCACAATAAGCATTGCGCGGCACTCTTTGACCCGAAACTTAGTAAAGCGTTCCCTAGGAAGACACGAGTACAAACTTGGACGCTGTTGGAGCTTGTGAGAAACCAAACCAAACTTTGTCTTCCCAACCAAGCCAAGCCACTTTGGTCGGTTGCCGGTCGGTCTGTTGGTCCGGGGACAATTAAGTTAATGAACGAAGCTAAGGGCATGTGGGCCTTATGTGGTCACTCTTCTTAACCGGACACCAATATTTGAGTGGCTTTTGGCAAGGCTTTCTACACTGATTATCCCAGTTGATGTGTGTTACTATTCGGGGTTACGCAATGTTATAACTATTTGATGAGGATGTAGTATTTAACCCAACGAAGCCATTGATGTTCTATAATGTCCTGACAACTTAGTGAACTCTTGAGTAAGACTTTATTGTATTGTGTAACTCCAAATAGTAACACGCACTAATTGGGTGTAACAGGGTAGTGAAAAACCAAGGAGCAAGGAGAACTGACCGATGGTTACATATGAACCGGTTGAGTTTCAAAATTAAATGTTTTTGGAACATTTAATGAAATTTTATTCTCAAGCTCAAACCCAACATACGTAGAATTTTGTCTGAAAGTTTAAAACAACAAACATTTGTGGAATTAGTTGCTCAAAACACTAGATAGTACATTGTGGGTTGTACTATCACATTGCAAACCAAAATATTTTGGGGAAGAAGACTATAAGCATATGATGAAAACCATGATTAAACACACTTGGGGAGCAATGATATGGTTTGAACATTGCCTTACATGTTTTATAAATTTATTTTAAAATGTATAATGCAACCAAAAAAGAAACATTTTCACAACAAGAGATAATAGATATAAATCACCTTGTCCCTCAATTATGCACCATAAACCCATCCTCGAGTTTAACATTTGAGTTTGCGTTTCTCTCTCTATATATCAATATTCATGCATAAGTCTCAATTCACTTCATACCAAATCAATAGGTCACCTTCACTAAAATGTGATGTAACATTGTGAGACTCCGCACGTTCTTCACAATGCAAGTTGTGCACCATCGCAAACCCAACGTTCAAGTGCATGCGACTTATACCTACTACATGTCATATTTTCCATGGACACATTGAAATAACACTCCTTTAAGGGTAAGTACATAACTCCACATGAATGACATTGGGTAAGATTTGATAACATCTTGCAATTGCATATGCCAAGAGGTTATTTACATGTTCACCTCTCTCTCCCCACACAATCAATGAAAGGGGAATATTTCCTTTGCCAATGAGGCTTGGAGTGAGTGGGGCACTTGAAAGGGTCATGTGGAGGGTGAGCTTGTCCTTCCCGACCTACCCACCGTTTCCATGAGGCCCAACACCCCTTCCCTCCTTTGTCTTTTCAACCATGTCCAAATCAACTTGAAAGGGGGGGGGGGCACCCATGCGCATAATATGTGAGAGCAAATGGTCTAATTGTACCCAACATTGTGTCGGGCATGTCGGACATTAAGCGTTATATGTCATCTATTATCCTTACACTTTTTTCTTCTTAAAATGTGGATATAATGCAAATGTTTTGGCTTTCAAGCATGCAAATATGTTTCAAAGAGCAACTTATAAGTTTAATTTAACCATCTTGGTACCACTTCCATGCATGCTAAAAGTATCTCATAAGCTTACTTTCAGCTGAACACATGATTGTTCGAACATGTCGGAATGGTTTCTTAAAAGCATCATGTGACGCATAACCATGCCCACCAATTGTCATTCAAACTCATGTGAACTTTCAAACTCATAACCAAACCCCTCCCTCCCACAGGTCTATAAGGTTGTTTTATGAATAATGAAATATACATTTCAACTGGAGCTCCCATGAACATGCGAACTCCAACCGTACATCTATCGGAGTCATTCTTCCAAATTTAGAAATACTAAAAAAATGACGTCTATACCTCGTTAATCCAAGTGCCATGTAGATGTGTGAAGTTGGAAGTGCCTAATACTCACACAAACCTTCTAAGTTATCAAGTAAGTGACGGTGTTGGACTAGTGACACTAAGGGTTGCTTTACAAATATACCAAGAGTCATGATCATGAAAATTTGAGGGCCCTTGAAACTCATCCAAAACCCATATCGTGAGAAGTAGAAATGCAATTCTGCAATTGATAGGATGCCATGTAGGACACTATGAGGATTTTTCGTCCATTTGAATTTCTTTCGTCCCTCATGCTTTCAAGGTCTAGCGTAAAGTGAACTTGGACCATCTTTGGCTTCTCCACCAATCACATCACTGTGGGTGAAAACCTTGGGTCAAGGTCCCTCGAGCTCCAGTATAAAGTGGCCCTAATATTAGAGAAGAGAAAGGAATGTCAATATGTAGTTTTGCATTGACATGCAATGTCCGTTCATCATCTTCTACCTCATGCCATTTGGGCGTAAGACGGTAAGATGACTTAGTGTCTATAGTTAATATGTGGACCGATGGTTATAATAGTTAGCTGAAAATATATATAATTACAAATGAGGGTAGTGGGAGGGGTGGTTATTCCGAGTGGTATTGGAGCTACAATTTGTTTTTCTTTCTAGTTTTCGATTATTAAGGATTAATGTGTGTGAGGTAGTAGATGGAGATCTGGGAGAGGATTTTTATAAGTTTATGGACTTTATTAGTAGAATATTTTAAGGTCAAGGAGGGTTTTGATAGGAGCATTGTGAATGGTACCTCAAATGCTTGTGGTAATAATTATAAGGGTAAGGACGGTCCACCACGATGTAATGTATTTTGAAGGGTGGCATATTTTTATTTTTCTTGAGGTGGCAGTTTGTAGAAATTGATTGTTGCAGTATGCGAATTTGATTATTGGACTTTTAAGGCTGGAATGTGGGAGGAATGGAGATTTATGTGTCATGATAGTACGTAGGAGGCATAAGATGTAGGGACGGAGTGTGGCTAAGCATTTGCATGTTGGGAGATAACAAGAGCATGGCAAGAGCCGTGTTGGTATAGTGTTGTCCGGTGGTTTATCTTTTATATTGCCCGCATTGATAAGTGTGAAGCATCTTGTTGTGGGGTGGGCTAGTAGTGTTTGGGCGATTGCATGTAGTGCCTCAGTGTGTCGATTGGTGCGGAGATTGTTGATGTGTGTATTTGTGCAACATGAGAGTAGGTGTAGGCATGTGTCGTTTTCTCTAAGTGGGTAGAGGTTACATAATGGGGAAATGTCATGTTTGAAGGCATGTTTCTTTAGATAGTTACCCCATAGAGTTTCCATAGTGAAATTTGGGGACTTGGGTGATCTGGGCATTTGTGATCCATGGGGTGTCCCAAAAGAGGTGAGACCTATTAAGGTGGATGCCATCAGTGGATAGCCATTTTTGTACATTTGGTATGGTGTTGGTGGTGTGTGATATGAGAGTTGATTTGTATTCTTTTGCTATGTAATGTTTCAGATTGTGAATTGAGTTGTCATGTTGAGTCGATGTTGGTGGAATGGCAGGCTAGAAGGGGGTCATGTGCTCGATATTATGGAAATGGTTACCACTATTTTGGGTTGTAGTGCAACATTTTTAGTGCTAGTGTTGCTATGAATAGTATTTTCGTGAATAATGCCGAGATGAACAATGATTTTTGTGAATAGATGTTGTAGGTAGGGGAGCAATATTTAGTGCAATGTTGAGGTTGCCCTAGTGCACAAATAGTATACCCAAAGTAGAGGTAAAACTTGGACCTTGCTTGGACAACAATGTCAACATATTCCAACTTGCAATGAACATTATGGCAAAGCAAAGTTGAATTATGGCTCCGTTTGAAATGCATCATTTTATGTTGAGTTGGCTACTACAGGTGCTTGTTATGAGGTGCTACTAGTTGTATATTGGAGGGGGTATTGGTTGTGTTAGAGTTGTTGACATATGTGAGTTTTTGGTGTTTTAAGTTAATGCGCGCTTAAACCCACATAAATCATGTTGTTTTTGTTAATTGTTTATTGTCCTCCAATTGCCATTCATGCTAAAGCGCAATGACTAACTTCTAATACTTATTGTGAGTATTATGGTATTACTTGGGCATGTGGGATTTGGGAATGAGTCCCAAGCTTGCTCCAACTTGAAACAATTACAAATGACATTCATTCAATGTTAACCCGGCAAAATAAAAGAACCTTGTCTCATTACCTTTCGGAGACTATTTATTTTGTGAATTTTGACATTATATTGACTTTGACATTGGAGTGTTGTCTACGTGGTTGTTTTGTAGGTTCTAGTGGCAATTACATGTTGTGAATGTTTGAAACATGCATGGAAATAGTGTAGTTAAGAGTTGTAGCCCAATCGCAAACTTTTAAATTGCACACAATATTATGTTAAATTGACTTGTAATGTATTAGCCAAATGATGGCTTTTAAATGAAAACAAGTAACTAAACTTGGGTCGGCATTGACACGATTAAATCACCAATTTGCTCTCCATTGTTCATGTGTCTTGCCACCCTCTTTGTTTGAATTGTCTTTGTCTCGCCACACTTGTTGTACTTGTTGTTTTCAATGGAATTGTGTAGCCAACTAATGAGCCATTCCAATACTTAGCAAAATGCCTAATGTGCATATGCACCAACCGCATCTAGAGGCCTCCAACTACAATGCCCCTTCAGATGTGGTTAGTGGAGCTGCCCTTGGACTTCTATCCTCGCCAAATGACATTCTTCTTAAATTAGATAAAAAAAAGTTGGTTCTAGATATGTTGATGATGTTTGACTAAGTTATGGTGAAACCAATTAAGTGCAAGTTAGGCTTAGGTAGGAGGAGTTGAAACCCGGGATGCACCTTTCATTAAAACCAAGAATCACGTACGTTCGCAACATACTATAAAAAAAATCCCTATATACATGATTTGTCTTGTAAATTTTATGTAATACATGTGCGCTTTCAATGATTAAAATATAAGTGAAAATATGTATACATAATAACTTACATTTATATATAGTCATTAACATTAGTATACAAATTCAGTTTTGAACAACAATCAACCCCTATCCTATGTGTAATGCAAAACCCTAGTATTTACAATAAAGTTGTTGAAGACTTTTTCATCCATGAATGTAAGTTATGAGCATCTAAGTCGATAATATATATCATAAAAGGTAATGCAATTATTGTTTCTAGGTCTACCATCAAATGATCAGATTAGGTCCTCACTTGTTGTTTGTTTCTTTTTGATACCAACATAAGCCAATATAAAAACTTATGCTATAAAGCCTACTGACACTCCCATACAACTACAAATATTATATATATATATAGGAATATCTTCCATACTGTACATGATTACAATTTATAAAATTTGTAGCATATGTATACATAGTACAACAAAAGTTCAAATTAATATCACTTTTGTGTACTCACGTATATTCATACATGTTTAGTATAGTGCACTTCAACCTTGAATGTCCTAGCATTGCAAATCCAAACCCAAGGTGCCACAAAAATCCCAAGTTTAGCCCACTTTAGACTCATGACATTATGATGTGTCCTCATTCTTAGGGTTTGCCTTGAAGTTCATCTTGTCGAACCAAAGTCTTGATATATGATGTTATATACCGTATCGCAGAAAACATAATATACGAACCTCATAATTAGAGATCACATGGTTAGAACTTGATTTATGTGTTGAATGAGGGCACAATCAAGGCCACTTCACACATGAACCAAGGGCCATGACCATGTGACTGTTAGGGCCCTTGATTCTCATCCAAAGGCATACTATTGACATAATTTGTTGGAATTTGTGTCATGCTTATTTCTTGGAGGTGGGCTTGATGCAAAATTTAGCATGCCGTGCAACATTATTTATAGTCTGCCATGTAAGAATCCATGTAGACTTTTTCGTCCATGATAAATTAGTCCTTCCTTACCATTGGTCTTCACTTTACTATTCATATCCTAAGCTCATGGCTTTGAATGTAGAATATGTACAAAACTTGGAATCACATTTACGTTCACATTTAAGCTTAGAACGGCGATGAAATTGTTCAACCCTAAGCCGAGGAACTCCTTCCCGAGGCATCAAAAGCCATGAACCTAGGAGCCATTCCCATGGCACCCCTCCCTAGGTTGAATCTCATGCATTCCACCAACACCAACTTAAAATGCATGCCTAGAGGTCTCAAAGTGTCACGTCCCCTAATTGTCAAAACGATACTATCCATCAACATAAGTAGAAAAATTTAATGAGAATTATTTACATTATGACATTTAGCGAAGTACATTGGGATACTTGAGATGATAGTTTTATGTTTTAATATGCAAGGGGAAGATATTATTGAGCATACTCATGGCTAGACTAGTGTCATGTGTTTACATTTTCGTATGCAAGAGGAAGATATCCTTGAGTATACAAATGTCAAGTGTCATTTGTGTACACTTTTAGTCAACTTGTAGATCATTGTGTAAGATAGGCATGCACCACATAACACTATTGAACATACTCATGTCAAGATATTAGTAAGTGCACTTGAATGTCAAGTGTCATGAGATGACACTAATAGTGAAGTTGTTGATCATTAGTGTAGCCTAAGGTACGCCTCAAAATAGGGTAAGTAACATTGTTACACATTTGGCATTGAATACCATAAATGGTGTAGTTATCTTTCATTAAATGGTTCTATAATTTACTATAATAGCATATTATCACCCTAAATCCCATACTGGCCTATGCAAAGCTAGCTTGGGCCCATCACTCTAGTAGCTATGACAAGCTAGAAATTTGGGTTTTAATAGCTCAATACTATAATAATTTTTGAGCATGATACTTTAAGCCTTAACAAACATGGGGGATGATTATACCCCCGATTCCAACACATTTGAGGAGTTTTTTGTGGCATAATTGAGCAAAATCCTAGTGTTTCCAAGTCCAACCGGTTAGCACATGCTGTGAAGTTCCGAAGGTTCTTTATTGCTTTGAAGTATATTATTCATAGATTTCTCTACAACGAACGGTGATTTTCCTGAAGTCTTGAACTTCGATCGGTAATTTTTCAAACTCAACTGGTTCATCTATAACCACATTGTTTTGTTTCATTAGTGTGGGTGGGGAATTCATGTGCATTGGAATTTAGTGTGGCCCACAATAATTTTATTGTACTTGCCTTGGTTAACATTAGTATTTTTATAGTACTCGCCTTGCCTTGATTTCTCATCCAAATATGCAAATGAAAAAGCTCACACTAATTTTTCACATTAGAAATTATAATTGGCCTTTCAAATTATATAAAAAAATTACTTTGGGTAATTGGGAATTAATATGGCCCACACTAATTAGACAAAACCAATGTAGAGGTCGGCTCTCCCCATTCATTGCTGAACTCATGTTTTAGCCAACTCGAGGAGAATTTGAGGGCCACTTCACACACAAGCCAAGAGGCGTGACCATGAAATTGTGAGAGCCCAAAAGAAAGTGTCTAACAGCCATCCCAAGACACCTCAAAATCATGTAATGTGGTCACAAATCCTCAAGTGCAGTGTGAAGTCACGTGTGACCGGGCCCTCAATCAAAATGCTATTTCAATGAATTTCTATTCATGCGGATCCTCACAAACGATAAAATAAAACAAATCAACAACTTGTGAGCATTTGGAGTACCATGGTCTCCCAATGGTTTTGTGTTAAGCCTACCTCCAAGAGGTGGTTTTTGAAAATACTCCAAGTGACCATGAAACATAATCCATTGGATGCCTTGTAGGAATCCATGCCATGCAGACTTTACATCCATCATCTTGCATTCACATACTCACTCCGTTGGTCCCTCAAGCGTAGTATGAAGCAGCGAACTTGGAGCGGCTCCGCCGTTTCCACCAATGAGAGTGCTTGAAGTGTAAAAATGGTCACGGGCTGTCAGTCTCGAGTGTGAAGTGGCCCTGGCGATGGCTTCCAAGACAAGGCTTCCCGAACAATTCATGTATCATTTCCAATCTTCAAAGAGAAAGGAATAAAGTTATCCACATCCACAGAGGCCGGCTTGGATGCATGCTGTGCTTGTTACTTGGTTTAGGGTTCCTTTCATTTTGTCCTCCCCAAATGCTGGCCCTGAAGCAGGCCGTGCAGGTGGCCAAGCCATCCCTTCCGCAAAGTCTTTGCATTTTGCCTTGCAACCGGGTGCGGGTCAAATTCCTCCGACTACCTCCCTTTCCATGGCTTTTGGCCCTTTCTATGTTATTCTAACTTAGAGCTCTTCGCAAGTCTCCAAAAAGATGTGGGATACTTTTAACTTGAACGTTTGTTGTGGCCGAACCCTACCCCACACATGGTTGACCGACTTCACATGGCCCAAAAAGAATTGTCAGCCAAATTATATTTCACAATAAAGAAGAAGTAAACCTCAATAGGTAGGTGGGTAGCAAAGTTGGTTGGTTGGATGGATGGCTAGGGTTTCGTGGTGTCTATGTAACCTCATCTATTTGCGAAGGTGAAAATGCAGTGAATTATGTAACAACATGTGAATGGTTACTTTGAGATTGTATGTGGTGGCTATTATTAACCTAAACACTTCCCTTAACCAACATTCCTTACCCAAAAGTTTGTTTTTTACTTGCATGTCAAGGTTTTGCTTGACAACAAATTTTGCTTTGATGCTACTTTGTTGGATTCCAGTGGATGTTACTTGCATTGTTATATATGATTTTAGGCACTCTTTGAACATTATTTTTATTTTTATTTTTATTTTTGTCTTGGGACACTCAACGAAATTAATTTCCCATCAATTTAGGCACCTTCAAAATCAATTATTTTTGGCCCAAGCTGCCTCAGTATCAAGTCTTTGAAGTTGATTTGGGGCTTCTCACGGTCCATATATTTTCCAGGATATCTAATTGTGACAACTATAGTAGTCATGACATTGTCATGTGGGGGTAGTGTTTAAATTGAAAAGAAATCAATTTACGACATGTTTTGTTGTCAAATCATTTCAATTGTGTTATGAGATGTATAGATGTGTTACATAATGATCTATGAGATGACTAAAGTGTACACAAATGACACTAGGCATTAGTTTACTCAAAAATATCTTCCTCTTTGCATACTGAACTGTAAACACATGACATTTTCCATTAGTATACTCAATAAAATATCCTCCCCTTGCATACTCAAACACAAAACTATCATCTCAAGTATCCCAATGTGCTGCACTAAATGTCATGATATATATTCCTTTTCACTTCAAGAAGTTACTTATGTTGACAAATGGTATCATATTGGCAATTAGTGAACGGGACACTAAATACCCTAAACGGTGTACTATATTCATCCGTAAAAAAAAAGTTACTGCCCATCGAGAAGGGCAAAGTAAGAACAGAAAAAGAAAAAGTCACACAAAAGAGACTGTAGGCTCAGTCCCATGCTCAGTCCCCTGGTACGTGAACCCTCAGAAACCACAGGATAGCAAGATTCTACCGGCAAACTAGATGTACTACATAAGAACATCAGATTTCAACGTTAAGTGTCGAATGTACATAATGGGTACATAGGGCGCAAGCATGGAGTTGGCCTGGCCCCAGGGAGAAGGAGCTCAGTCCTCTACAAAAGAAACCTTGGCGATCACTTCTTCCTCCTCCCAATTTCCACTCATTCCGATCCTCCCTACCCACCTGTCACTTGCATTGTGACAAAATGCCATTCAAATGATTCCTTCGAGGGTTTTTCATTCGGAAAACCGCAGAAACTGAGTCAGTTGGGGCGAAAAACAGAGCAGAATTTGGTTCAGTAGGGAGGGAAGGGTCGAGAAATTCTGTTTGGGAGGTTGGTTAAAGGCGAAACGAGAAGAAGAAGAAGAAGAAGAAGAAGAATTTTTTTGTAGAGGACTTTTTCCTTCAGAGAAATCTCTGCAATTGGGGCAATTGCCGAGGATTTTTGATGTTTCAACCCACCTTCTTTTTACCCTGAACAGGTAGCCAAATTTTGAGTCATACAGAATTTTTGTGACTTGACTGTAATGTGTGATGCCCTCATTGTGATGATGTTTCAGTCATTGGCCTCAGTGCAGAAAATATTTGGTTGAGGGCAAAGTATTAAGGTCGGTTGTTAGCAGTTTTGGTCACTCTGCAGCTGCTGCTGATGCATTGGAAGAGGACTTCGGTATAGGCTATGTTGCCTGATTCTCCTTTGTTGAGTTTCATTCTTCTTAGTTACGTTTAAGATATCTGAGAAGGCAAACAGTTGGGAGCAGTTTTGATCACTTTGCCCCTCTCAAGTCACTTGCTTGTGTAATATTGCATTGCAAAGCCCCGTTTGAGAAGGGAGTTGCTGCTGGGTACCAAAATTCTGGAGCTCAGGATGCAATGTGCATTGGGACAGGACTTCGATGTCTATGTTGCATGATTCTGCTTTCTGAAGTTTCATTCCCTTAGTTACATTGAAGACATCTGAGAAGGCAAAGAGTTGAGGGCAGTTGTTAGCAGATTTGGTCTATATCACGAGCTTGTGCAGCATCACATTGCAAAGCCCTATCTGAGAAGGGAGTTGTTGCTGGGCACCGAGCATCTGCAGCTCATTATGCATCGTGCGTTGGGACGGGACGTCGATGTAGGCCATGTTGCCTAATTTTGCTTTAATAAGTCTCACTCCCCTTAGTTACCTTTTAAGACATCCGAGAGGGCAATAACATCGCATTGTTTATGGCCTCATCTGGAAGGGAGTTACTGCTGGGCACCACAAATCTGCAGCTGATGGTGCATTGTGCGTTGGAACAGGACTTTAATATCTAGGTTGCATCATTCTGTTTTTTCAAGTATTATTTCGTTAATGATAATTGAGAAGGCAATAACGTCGCATTGTATAGCCCCATCTCAGAAGGGCATTGCTGCTAGGCACCCAAAATCTGCAGCTGATGATGCATTGTGCATAGGGACAGGACTTTGATGTAGGCTATGTTGCCTGATTCTGCTTTTTCAAGTTTCAGTCACTTAGTTGCGTCTAAGATATTTGAGAAGGCAAAGGGTTAAGGGCAGGTGTCAGGAGTTTTGGTTACTCTGTCGCTTCTAATTCACTCGTTTGTATACCATCTCATTGCAAAGTCCCATTTGCTGGGCACCAAACCTCTACAGCTGATGATGCATTGTGCATTGGGACAGGACTTTGATGTCTATGTTGCATGATTCTGCTTTCTCAAGTCTCATTCCCCTTACTTAAGTTTTAGATATCTGAGTAGGCAATGGATTAAGGGCAATTGGTAGCAGTTGTAGTCACTCACGTGCATAGCCCCATCTGAGAGGAGCTGCTGCTGCTGCTACTACTAGGCACCAGAAATCTACAGCTGATAATGCATTGTGTGTTGGGACAGGATTTCGATGTCTGTGTTGCATGATTCTGCTTTCTCAAGTCTCATTCCCCTTAGTTAAGCTTAAGATATCAGAGAAGGCAAAGGATTAAGGGCAAGTGTTAGCAGATTTGGTCACTCACTTGTATAGCCCCATCTGAGAAGGGACCTGCTGCTGGCCACCAAAAATCTGTAGCTGATGGTGCATTGTGTGTTGGGACAGGACTTCAATGTCTAAGTTGCATGATTCAGCACCTTCGAGGAACTTGGAGGAACTTCATCGCCCTTAGTTACATCTAATTAAGATATCTGAGAAGCAGTCGTGGAATCAACATCGCCCACACATCCTCACAGGTAGAAAGAGAGAGATGGCAGCAGGAGTGGGGAATGTGCAACTGAGGGTGGCATTGATCGTGAAGAATGCGGACCCCTCGGAGTTGTTCCAAATCTTCGTCGTGCGGCAGGACAGACCCAAGAGCAACAGCGGTGGCGAGGAGGAGGGCGATGACGGCGACAGTGAGCTATGGGAGCTGCCGTCCAGCCCTCTGGGGCGGCTGAGTGGGCGGGCTGACGCGGATGAGCGGCTGAGCAAGGCGGTTAGCAATGTCAAGTTCAATTTTGAGTGCTTGGGTCTCAATGGCTTCGATATCCACGACGCTGTGGCTCAGGTCACCTCATCGCCCTCTCACATAAAAATAATGTATCAAGAAGCTCTTCTGTTTGTTTGTTTGTCCACCTCGGACAACCTGATGGTTGGTTGGTTCTGGGAAGTATGAAAAATGGCCATGAAGAGAGAGAGAGAGAGCTTGTCGGAATCGTTCCTTCCACATGAGATCCATGATGATGCCATTTAAGCATTGTAAGCCCGGTAAAGAGTTCAATTTCTCAAGTCGAAAGCTCAAAGTGTGGACTGAAGTTGGGCGAGGAAGCTCATTTCTTCAAGCTCTCAACTTCTCTAGTGTATAAGAAGGCCAGGCCAAACTCGAGTTCTTGTCACTCGCTCATTAACAGCAACTTTTATTGAGGGAGGAGCTTTTTCACCACAACTTTCAGTCAGGTTCTCCAGCTACCAACCCTAACCCTTGAGCTCTAACAGAAAAGGAACAAGTACAATGCAATAGCAATGGCAATAGGGAGAAGAGTGAACTGATGATGCTCGAATAAATGTGCAGATCCAAGCATGCATATATCCGACAGGTGGTCCCTGCAAATCATGGCGCTATTGGAAGTACGTTCAGGAGCCCGCATTTGGCCCTGGCCCTCCTGTCCACACCATTGTGTTCATCACAGAAACCTATACTTATGATGCTTGCTTCTCAGGTAGAGTCACTCTGACTTCCATGAGCTTGCTGCTCCACAATTTGTCGCTTGTCTAGTTTGTACAATGTGGGTCTGAACGTGCTATTGTCAATTATGGTCTCTGATTTTGTTAAGTTCATCACAGAAACCTTCACATATGTTGCTTCCTTCTCAGGTAGAGTCAATCTCACCTCCACAACAGTGCAGCTCCACATTTCTTTCTTGTGTGTTTTGTACAAAGTGGGCGCGAATGTGCTTTTGTCAAATATGGCTCTGAGTTTGTTAAGTTTCTTACAGAAACCTACACATATGATGCTTGCTTCTCAGGTAGAGTCAATGTGACTTCCACAAACTTGCAATTTCACGTTTCTTGCTTGTCTACTTTGTACAATGTGGGCCCGAACGTGCTACTATAAATAATGGTCTCTGAGTTTCTTAAGCTTCTTGAGTAATTTGGAGGATTACTATGAAGATTTCCATGTAGGTGTAGAGTGACGTATCAAATGACGAGTATGCAGTCACTGATTTCTTGTATCTCCTATGGATTTGGTAATGCCTGGTAGATGTGGTCACCATGGTCACAGAATCTCAACCTGACACAGTGATCTCAGAGATAAAAAGATGAATGTGTGGCTAGGTTCTGATTTGAGATGCGTGATGCAGGAAACGGGCATTGGGTGGACCCACATGAAGCATATAACAGACTAGTGGATGCAGATTTGAAGAAGGAGCGAATTGGCCCCCTGGCCATGTTTGCCTTTTCCTCTCACTTCCCTGCAGGGTTGTCTTTCAAGTATAACCTCAGTGTACATGGGCAGGTAATAAGAATTGTTCCAGTGTAGGCAATATACACTTATTATACTCAGTGTTTTGACATCAGAGTAAATGTGGCAGTATTGAAGATGTAATTTTGTAAATCATAGTAGTCTCATTACTATGATGATAGTTGATAAGCATGATATCTGCTGCTACAGGAGTATCCTCCAGGCATATTTGTTGCTCCCATGGATTCTATGGCAGGGAAGCCTTTCAGCAAGACCAATATGGTTGTCTTTGCACCAACAGCTCCTTTAACACATACAATCGACACCAGTGTGGCCGTAGCATGCGGTGATGCGTTGATCTGCGACCCTGGGTGCTATCCTGTTGCTGCACATGCTCAGGTTTGTATTGGTCAGGCGAAGAGATTATCAGGACTTGTCTATTCCTGATTGGATACAAGGAGGCCCATTATCACCCATAATGGATGATCTTGCCATCGCATGACCACTACTTCCAGTAATGGACATGTGTTGGCCTACTACTGGTTGTAGTATCCACCTGTACCTCCCTCCCCACTAACCCAGCTGGGTAGGTTGGGTGCCTACTACAGGCCGTAACATGGCTCTCGCATCCATTACCTAGTTTGTAGTGGTCAGATCAAGAGATTATGCAGACTTGTCTATTCTTGATTGAATACGAGGAGGCGCATTATCACCTGTAATCGATGACCTTGCCATGGCCTGACCACTACGTCCGGCAATGGACGCATGTCACCCTGGCATCAGCTGTATTAGGCCACTCAGTATCTACCTCGCTGCTACTTGGGTGCCTACTACATGCCGTGACCGGGTTCTCGTATCTTTATCTAGTTTGTAAATTCTCTTCAACAACATGTACATGAAGACAAAAAGATGTGAGTTTGAGTTGCAGTTTACAAAGAGAAGAATGAGTAAAAATAGGCAATTATGGTATCTGAACTTCTGCAATTTGGTGACGAGCAGCTTGCAAAGGTTGTGAACGAGCTGCCAAAAAAGCTTCTGGTCTTTGTCACACATCACCATATGGATCATGTTGATGGTGAGCTTCCTCTTGTCCAAGTCTATTATTATGGTTACCCATTTTCACCAAAGGACATTATTCTCTTTCCAACAGAAATGTGCATCCCTTATGTCACTTGGAGGTTTTCAGTCTACTTGGAGTTCGTGAAGAGCATAAGTTGAATGCTTACAGAATTGCTTGTCAAAACCTCTTGTAATGACATGGGTACGTTGAGTCTCAGTTTCAGAAACTTTCATTTTCATTTTTAGTATGGGGACTTTATCATCTGCAATGTGGTAATACACGCAGGTTTGCCGACTGTGAGGCAGAACAATTCACAGGCCATCATCATTGCGCACAAGAAGACAATCGAGCGCATGTGTAAAGGTAATTTCATTTACCAAGTATTTACCTAAGGGACTGGAATTGAGTTGACAAATTAATCTGAGAGCCATTTCTATCCTTAAAGAAGCTTCCTTTAGCTTTTGTTGAGACTCGGACTTTTTTCATCTAAACGTGGGCTGAGTAGACAATTAACATGGTACTTGATCAAGTAAAATGTTGAGAAGGCAAGATCATCATTTAAGGATTGTTGTCATTGCCGTTCTAGCTCAACAATTTTAACTTGGTCAAAATATGACTACTTTGCATATCTTTACATCATGATTAGCATATGGAATTTCAACATGAGAGTTCTGAAGTACTTTTAAATTCTGAATTCTGAATCCTGATTTCTGAATTTCAACATGACTTTGATAGGATTCAAAGGTGCATACATTGTACACAATCATAGTTGCTCTGATATCAGAACTTTGTATAAAATGAGCTGAAAATTTCCGGGTTCTGCTCTAAATGTTATCAGTGTGTGAAATCTGATTGTGTTGGGGTAAAGTATTTCATATGAAGCATGCAGTGGCCTATATAAGGTTTTTGATATTAAATGAAATATTCACACAAGACATCAATAAAGAGGTACAGTCGAGATGTTTTTTGACTTTCAGATATTTGTCTCTTTTGCTAACTGTAAATGTTTGAGGACCAGCAGCCACTGCTGGGTTGCAGTGCATTGCAGTTGAGGGAAACTCAAAATTGCTGATTTCTGGCCAGGAACTTGAAGTTGTTTCCGCTCCAGTATGTTCTCCTCCATCACTTGTTCCTTGGAACAGTTGTGTAAATTCTCTTCTGTTTGCAAATGGATTTATAAATATCTGTTGGAAATTATGTCGTCTTCCACCCAAAAAAACCCGTGATGGAGAATCAAAACTGCTTTTATTGCAAAGTGCAGGGTCACACAGATGGGCATCTAGGGTTACTTCATCGTGCCACAGGCACACTCCTAGTTGGTGATCATTGTGTTGGGTGAGCTCAATCTTCTGTTACACCATATAGACATGTCAGCTTATATTGACTACAAATACTTCTGATTTATATTGTCAAACATCACACCTAGTGTTTTATAGTGTAATGTGCCTATAATATATGTATTAATCTTATGTAACAATCTCATCGTTTTAGTATAATGTGACACACAGAATGAAAGAGAGTAAGAAAGTAATGTAATTATTATGACATCAATTAAAATTGATGATTCTATTTCTACATTTTGCTACTTTGAAATGATAATTTTGCCTCTGGAAGTTTGTGATGTGAGTGTTTTTCTGTGGTTGGGTGCAGAGAAGGGTCTTCTTTGTTAGATTCCACTTCAGGAGGCAACATGGAGGTTTGTTTTAATAAGATCCATCAAAAACTTTTCATAATATATTTCATCTATTGTTGCATTTAAAATTTGTCAATATCCTCTCAAAACTGAGATTGTACACTTATAATCAAATAGTATATTTCAAGCCTTTGACAATTCTGTAGTGAAATGGACTTGGTCTGATAAGAAATTCGAATTGTCTGGTGACCCCTTCATGTCTTTTTGGTATTGTTCCACTAGAACTGTACCCAGGCCACCAAAGTGTACTGAACTGCTGCGTGATGCAGGACTACTTGGAAACATGCGATCGATTTTTGGAACTTGCACCAAAAGTCATTGTGCCGGCGCATGGACACCCCAATCTATGGCCAAAGCATATGCTTAAAGGATATATCAGGTAAACTGTCTTTACCATTTAATGATCTCATGAGATTTAGACATTAAAAACCTCACCCTCAAATTTATTGGGTGGATGAATTCCCATTGGGATTATTTCGCTTAGGGACCATTTTACACTTTGACCATGAAATTGTGAGGGCCCATGACTCTCATTGGAAGTTTGTACCATGGAGCATTGAAATTGAATTTTGTGTGGTCATGGGCCTTCATTGTATTGTAAAAGGCTGAGTGACCAGGGTCTCAACCAGATGCTATCTCATTACCATCCTATATATGTGGGTCCTTCTACACATGACGCTATAACAAATCAAGGGTTGTGAAACTTTGAGGTGGGCTTGACTTGAAATCCGGTAGATCATGAAACGTTGTCCATTACATGATACTGTGTAGGACATATGTAGGTTTGTTCGTCCATTTAAACTTCCTTGGTCACTTAGGGCCTCAAGCTCTAGTTTAAAGTGAAGTGGGGACAGTCTTGGCATTTTTTACCAATTGAGAGATTCTAGACTTCAATGGTCACAGGCCCTCAAGCTCTAGTACAAAGTGCCCCTTAGCTCAACTTGTGTTTTAGCTGAAGTAACAGTAAATACATCAAACCCTTGAGTATGCTCAAAAATATCAAAATAATTTTGTATCTCCAGAAATAATTGTAACAACGACATTGCCATTTTTTGTGCTTTTACTGATTAATCATAAGGAGGCTCTTTGCTTTTCTTTTCTTTTCTGCAGGCACAGGGAAGGAAGGGAGGCAAAAATTCTGAGTGCAATACAGGGAGGGGCAAGGACAGCTTATGAGGTGGTTTCCCGAGCATACAATGATGCACCTTCTGCCGTATGGCCATTCGCATTGATGAATGCGAAGTTGCACATCGAGCATTTGAATGCACTGAACAAACTTCCCCTTGTAAGGCTCATTGCCCTCTGCCGAGATACTAATAGTTTTTAAATTTAAGATGCAGGATTCCGTGAAAATGAAATATACCTCTTAAAGTAAGGTAAGCTGGCCTCAAACAGACATTTTTCACCTGCACCCACTTCTTGTAGGATATGAAACACTAAATTAGTGCAAGACGATTAGCAAATCCAAATTGTGACTGTAGCCATTTCTTCATACTATTTGGAGCTCATATGGATATCTTATAGGTATAGTATAGGTGCCCGAACTATGTTGACTATTGAACCTAGAATGGTTAACAAATTTTAAGTACATAGTCCAATCTGTTCTATTTGATCCATTCTTAGATGCAAACCTAAGCATACACCACACAAATATAGTTGTCTGTTTAAGATTAGTAACCGAATTAGGCCTTACCTCAAGCAGGCTTAATTGTGCTTACCTATCGTAATCAGACACCTATATTTGAGTAGTGGTGCGTAGTTAGGTGTGGAACTAAGAACAGACACCCAAGAGACTCATGTTTGAAAGAGATTAGACTATATGCTCGAAATTTTCTAAGTATTCTAGGTTCAATTGATAAGATAATTGGGGGAGACCTACATGATTATTTGCGAAGAGAATCTTGACTTCTATAGTGAACTAGATACTCATAGGACCTCCAAAAATTATGAGGAAAGTGGCTACAACCTTGATTTGGATTTGTCAATCATCTCATACTAGGTAATTGCGCAGTTAATATCCTAGAAGAAGTGGGTGCAGAGCTTAAAGTGTCCGTTTTAGGCCCACTTACCTTAGAATTGTGCGCAGAATCTATTTTACTTGTATGTACCTACAAAATTTCTGAATTCTTTTACATCCTATCGCCTACAAGGCATCATATTCTGCACGTTAAACCACTATTACGCCAATTTTTTTTGTCGCTGCTATTTAAGTGGGACTCACAATTCTCAAATTTCTTGCCAGGATTTTGACATGGATACATTTGAGCGAAGCACCAAAGCTCCCTTCCTGTTGAGATGCTTTCCAGCTGCTGCGCGTTTGGCATTGCGGAGACCGTTTATGTCCATGGCACATTCTCCACTTGCAGGAAGCTTGTCAGTAATTGTTATTCTGGGTGCGGTTGCCTGCTTGTGGACAAAAAAAAAATGAGCTCGTAGTTTTAATCTGTTGTTATTAGCTTTTATCAGGCACAACATTTTATAACGTATTGGAAGACTTCATTTTTTGTTGAACGATAAATGGGGCTCTTGTATTTTATTGTATCATACAGCATAATCCTGAATGACAGGGTGATTTTAGGTGCGGTTAGGTGGAGGCATATGTTCTTGTGACAGAAACACTTGAAATTGACTCAGGACTGTTGTAAGTGAAAATTCAGCGGTCTTGAGTCTCACTAGTTGAGCAACTAAATGGCAGAATGAAAGGATTTAGTTGAAATAGAGGTTAGCTGAAGGCACTACAGTTTGGGTAATGGTTGGGTGTTCCTTTTAGAGTTTTGAAGGTAGAAAAGTAGGGTTGAAGTACAGAGCTCTCATCCGCACAGGAAGACTAAATGCTTCTGTACTTTTCAGCATTGATAAGCTGCAAAAAGTGTTGATTATATGTAAGATGGGTAGTCTCTGACATTGAATTGAACATATAAAATATTTCTTGACTTTTATATAACATTGATATTGATTAGAATTTTTTAACAAATTCTGTAGTCATTGTGAAGGTATTTTGTAATCTTCTGTTGAGCTAAATATGTGTCATTTACTGATCATTTAGTTTGCTACTTGTTACAAAATGTGAATGCATAGGAAAGGTATCAAACACACCAATTTAATCTTCTGCATTTAAAAAAGTTTGTTGTAACTTGTACTCTATATTTTTAGTCTCTTGTGAGCCATATGGACCTCAGGGAAAGGTCAGGTTTGTGAAGGCTATTCCACATTACAAATATGGGTAGTCCAAATATGAAGGCCCCATGTCAATTGCTCTATAGTATCTTACGAAACACAACCAAATGAGGCAAAATTATTGTGAAATATGGGTGAAGGATTATAAGGCTTGCTTGTTGCATAAGAAGGCATGATCTTCTTTTATCTTGTGTCGTGCAAGAGCATAACAACACATGGTGCATTCTATGAAGATTGTACCCAAAATATGACACAATAACAGTTTTGAGGCCTAGGAGTATGACCACTAATTGCTTTTAAATATATTTTAGTTGGTGTTAAAAACTATTTAGAAATACAAGTGCTCTAATTTATACCATGAACATCATTTTTCTAACCATGGTAGCAAAAGATGATAATATGCACATTACATGAAAAAATAGATTACTTTATTAAAAGATATTAACAAAAACCGTTATCACACTGTGTAAGTCCAAATGGTAATCCACACGGATCGAAGACTATTAAAATATTGTAGAGTGCAACTTTGACACCAAACTTGTTGTGTATATCCAACAAACATTGTAAGATGACTTTGAATAATAAGCTTCTATAATTTTGGGGGTTAGTGCCGTATGATCATCCCATGCATGAAGTGCATATGAAGTAGGCACACATTGTGATCTATTATGGACATCTAAAATAAAGGGTATTATGGACACATACCATATGTTGCATAAAAATGAATAATTGTATACAATAAAGAAAGTGGCAGCATAGCATGACATGAATTTGACATATGTTTATACATTGAAACAATGTACCACCTCATGGCAAAGACAAGTAAATGGAGGGTCCAACATAGTTACGGCCATGAATTTGCAGCCAATTTTGGAATACCACAAAATTGTCAACTTCTAGCCAATGTCATGAAGAAGCATGCCAATTTTATATTTTCTGTTTTCATGATATAAATATAAGATGTTATAAACAAGTGAGACATGTCACTTGTAGACTCACATTCTTACAATCATGAGGTTTTAAAATATAACAGTCACCTACTCTATATGTCACATTTTTGTGAATTTTTAGGCGCAAGCACGGTCAAGTACACATCTCCAGTACCCTGCATAAGTTTAAGTGAAATTGAATTAAAACTATATACTAACTTTGAATTTTGTGAAGGAAAAACTCATAGACATTTGAAAAAACACATTGATCTACAAAGCCAAGCAATTTATGTTGACCAAAGTTTTTTTTCAAGAAAAGTCTACATATTTTAGAAGACGGTGCAAGTAATGTGCAAATAGGTGATATTGAGCAAGTGATTGTCTAAATTTGTTTAAAATATGATAAAATTGATGTTTTTCTACAAAAAAAAACAATTGTGGTGCTACCCTCAAGTTCATAATGAATTCAAGGAATATGAATTTAAATTCAACTACAAAATATTTAATGTCGTAAAATCTACTTCCAAAACCATATTTAGCCATTACCTTTTGAGCATCACTTTTAATGATAAGTTTTGAGTATCTTATCTTGCAATTTTTATGTTTGAGTATCTAACACAATAATAAAGGTTGCCATGAAAAAAAATCCCAATTTAAACAACACTTTGCTACTACGTTTAGGCATTTGACCAAAAACTTTATGGTTTTGGTATACCCAAGCACTTTTTGCATACTTGACCATGCTTGCTCCCTTCGGTATTTTATGACATAATATAATTTCTATTGAAACTACCTAGGTAGGATATTATTGTTATTCGTCCCTTATTGGAAGTATTAGTATTTGGTCATTTAAGACACCATTATCGGTATTAGCCAACTAAAGCAGTGCCTCTACTCATTCATGAGATGTAAGGTAGATGGGTCTTAAATAGTTATTTTTTCAGCTAGCCCCTAGGGCTGGACTCTTCATTGGAAACTTAAATGATGTGCTTGGGTGACTATGAAAGCAAACCCCCTATATGTGAGAAATTTATAAAGAAAAACAAATGTATACGTACTAATGGTAGGCTTGAAAATGGACTGAAGTATTTATATCAAGCTTTTTACTTTAATGTGATAAATCATAAATGCCTCCACTACATACAAAAATATAAAGTATGAAAAAAATAGGCCCTTAATATGTATACAAGTAATTGACACTCCCCAGTGAGAAATTTATTGAGGATTTGTCAATCCATAAGATGTAGCTTGTAATAATGTGAACTTAAAACACATGTCATTGAAGCTAAGGCAAGAATAGCATCTAAAATCACCATTCACATGATCAATTAATTCACATATATCCACTTTGACCCAATTTGGAAAAACCTAAAATCTAGATGCAAACCCTAATAAGAATGGACAAGGTAATTATTGGAGAATTAGCATATCACAACAATGGAGGAACATAAGAATTAGATGAAATTAGAAGATCTATCATCAAAAAACATCCTCCAAACCTTAGGGCTCTTCTGTACATATGCCTTAACTTCAAAACTCTCAATAGCCTATTTAATGTTCACATTAGAGAAAAACAATACATCTTCGTTATGTATACAACGTACATTAATGCCTCAAATAATACCCCTTTCTACACTCATGTTAGTTCGTACATGGTATGAAGAGTCCACCCCTGGAACCTAGCCCACTTCTCCTAGGATATGTAACATACAATTAGCACAAGATGATGAGCAAATCCAAATCGAGACTAGAGCCACTTTCCTCATAACCTCAAAGCTCACATGGATAGTTTAATCATTACTAAAGTGACGATTCTCGTGCTCATTAAATGGTCACGTAGGTCTCTCCAATTACGCTGATTATTGAACCTAGAATGATTATCATATTTAGTCCGATCTCTCTTTAAGCATATATCTCTTTGGCATTTGTTCTTGGAGCCACACCCAACCATATACCAACTCAAATATAGGTGTCCAATTAAAGACAAGTAACCGAATTAGGCACGTCTTCCTTCTTCAACTTCACTCCCATCACTTGCCCCCAAAGGCCCAAATCTTGTGAAACATTGAAAGGCCAAGTGGTAAACTCCCTCAACAACACCCCAACTTCATCTCACTCACATGCAGCTCTGGCTTACCATGAATCTATCTGCAAGTTTTGGGCCTCTCCCGCTTCACTTCATCATGTTCACATTGGGAACTTGAAACTCGGGATTCCTTGATTAATCCAAGTTGTGCACAATTTTTCTCACAAACTTGTTGGTCCCGTATCGGAACTTCTTTCATTAGCACTACACTAAAACGGATATTTAGTGGTTGATTATGTTTAATGTTGTTACCACCCTACCCTACTCAACAATCATTTTCAACTCCCTCACAATTAGTGTTAGACATAAATGTGTCGCTACCTTTCCCTACTCCCACCTCCCTTCTTAACACTAACTTCAAATATATCTTTACTAACACTAAATCCAACACATGTACCTATCACATATTACCATAGTTGATATTTAGTGTTTGAGTTCACATTCTGTGTTACTTACTTTCATAGGGTTATTGACATTTAGTGTCTGCGTTTGTATTTAGTGTATCAAACACTAAATATCATTTTTAGTGTACATATATTGCCCCTCTCCCCACGCTTGCAATTAGAAATTAGAAATGGAAGGAAAAAAAAAACATGGCATAACATTACTTAGCGATGTGGGCCCTCAAAACATAACATTGGGATGTTGGAAGCTCAGTATGAATCCAAGTCTCCCTGCGCAGTTTTTCGAGCATCTGACTATTATATTATGAGGGCCTACATAACAAAAGTTGAACGTTGAGTAATGTTATGTAGATCCGCATCATGACATACGTGACGTATTCTCCAGCCACATGGATCAAGTGCAAACTTGTGACGCTACTAGTGCACAGGAGAAGTCCATGTAATGAAGGGTTTTTTTTTTTTTTTTTTTTTTTTGGGTATACGTGTGCATACAAACACTCTCCATTTCTCAAGCATATAAGTGTTGCAATGACTAACCAACATGACCTAGATGGATAGATCCAAATACAGGCTTCACGAGACAACGACCATGAATGAAGACCCTCTTCGCTTGTAGGCTATTGTCACCGAGAGAGGAGAGCTGGGCATTTCTTGGTAAGAGCTAAGCTTATATTCAAGCATAGTCATATTCAGAAAACATCCTCCATACAGAGGCCATTCCATTCATATACATATCTTTGTACTCTTAACAAAAAACCGGGTGGGTGGGTGGGATCCCTCCTCACTTCAATACAATACATGTCTTAGTAACTCTATCATATGGTGTAACCATAGGTTAGCACCATCTATCTATGCAACCTATACTCCTCTACCTCTACACCCCTTGCATTGTTTGACATAACCTTGTTTGTACTAAACAACTTATAGTCAAAAACTTGAGAGGACCTTTGTCATCATATGCACTTCAAAATATAACCCAACTTTCAATATATGTGTAAGTATTCACTTTCTTCATCATGGAATACATACAATATATGAGCACAAAGTGTATGAACCCGAAAAAAAGATAAGCAAAACCTAAGGATGTCGTTCAAAATTGTGAAGGGTCTGCCTCACTTGTGCCCATGCAACCAACCAACAAAAAATGAGGATTAGTCACGTACACAAGGTGAATAACAACATAACCCAATTGTTATCTATGTCACACATTCATATAACAATACATCTATTGATTTTGCATTACCACATACTCCGTAGGAGAGTATTTTACCTGTTCCTTTGCCATTGAAGTTTCTTGTGGGGCCGGATTGAAGCACCTAGCCTGAATCACCCACTAGTTAACCTCCTCTACCCTAATCACAGAGTTTACCAAAGATAAACGCCTAGTGCAGTTTAACCTTTGAGTGAAAGGGTACTTTCTCAAGCCCTTGCTCTTATTATACATTTAGGTTTTCAACCTTGTCCGTAGATGTAATGATCAGAATCTAAGGCGAACAATAGTTAGGTAGAGCTCTTTTAAACCCTAGGGTACTTACCCTTCAAAGATTATATTTACTAAACTCAGTATTTATTGTATGGCAAGGTAAAAATAGAGTATATATATATATATAGAGAGAGAGAGGTTGCTTTCATCTGACTTAGTGGTCAAGAGACGAGCTTGCTTGGGAGTCCGTTCCTTTGTCCACATGAAAATTGCTAATTGTCTGTTGATTTGACTCCGGCCAATTAGTCTAGTAGGATCCAATTGCAAGGAATTAACAATAGATTGGGGTAGATTTTCATGGCCATATTGAATTTCATCCTCACATTCACTTTGAATTTGAGGAATATTCTATAGAATAATGTCAGTTTTACATAACATTGTTATGGATATGAATAATGTTATGGCACTCATGTGGTAGGTGCAATTGAACATAACCGACGCAAATTTCATGGTGGAACATTTGTGCCTCCCTTGTTTGTCTCTCACTTCATTTTCATTGACCTAATCTATGGTGTTCCTTGTGGCATGATTCAAATTAAATTACACCCCTAGTACCAAGGCTTATCAAGGAAGGGAAGGAGGGGGCCGTACCATAAGTGAACATCATAACATTACTCAGCCGTTTGGGTTAGTTTCCCTCGACCTCGGAATAAAGAAATTATATTATGTGGTCCCTTTTGACAAAGTAGTGATATTTGGTTACACTACATACACTCAGGCTGACACATGGCATTTGGGTGGAGTTATACTCCCGACACTATTCATAAGAAGGAATGTTCATCCCGGCATTATTCATTGAAAAGATTATTAAGCTAAGAATGGTTAGCATAGTTTAAGCATGTAGTCCAATCTCTTCTAAATACATGTCTTTTTAGGTACCCGTTGTTGGAGCCACATCTAACCACAAAACACTCAAATATAGGTTTTTGATTAAGAGAATTAACCAAATTAGGCATGTCTACCTTAGTCTTTTCAAAGCCCTATGAGATGGCAAACCTATTCCAATCTTTGTTTTGCATTTATCATCTTGCCTCAAATTTTGAAGAAAACCCACTTTTATAGCTTGCAAATATGCAAGCTACACGTTTTCTTATGGCTAGTCTTGGTACTTAAATGATGTGCCACTAGGGTATTCCATCTAATTGAAGTTTTTCGATGAAATAAAATGGCTCAATAAAGTATTCATCATTTGCATGCATCATGGCATGGATTTCCACCACCTTTATCTTATCACTAAATTTTTTTTGCAAATTATCATCACTGATCTCAAAGTGAATAATATCTTTAAAAGAATCAAAACAGTTTGTCATGCTTTGATGTTGCCATTGCTTAATGTAATCAATGCGTTTTAGATAGTTTTTGAGGTTGCATGTGTGCTTGCAAGTCTCAACCCCACATTGATTTATTAGATGTAATGTCTTGCACATTACACTAGTGTCTCTATTTTGCAGATAATGTGTTGTTCAATTAGTGTGTGTAACACATTAGATCATGTTAATTAAAGTGATGACAAAAGTTCATTATAATGATTGCCACACTAGATAGAGGAAAGAATTTAGACATAACCATGTACGCCTTTTTATATTGGAAAGGTTGGGGACTTGAAGGAAAAGTGGCTTGTCATTGGCAAGGAGCCTACTCATCACGCTTGTTCACGCAAATCCACTTTACACTCAGCTTGCAGCTTGAGAACTTGAATTTTAACATACTCACAATGCTTAAATGACGCCTTGATAGTCCCATGTGGAACACCTATAGAGAACTTGTGGTCAAATGCTAAGCTACTTTAGGAGGTATCAAGATTTTGAGATTTTGTTTTGTGGAGTCCAAAACTAAATGTATTGATCTTCAAGCTTGTCATAGATTTTCTTTCTTAAAAAACCATTGTCCCCTTTGATATCTTATTTTGAGCACAACCACTATACAATTGCCCAAACTTTTGAACACATTTCTACACTTGCGCATTGTTCCAAAACAAACACACGACAACCTTAAAACACAAAATTGGAGGTAATTGGGACTAGCCAAGTAAATGGATTTTTGTAAGGGGGAAACTCTTAGAGGATTTCTTGGATCTTCTTAAAGAAGACATGTTCATATAGATGTTAGCATCATCTTCATATGTCTAAGAAACAAATTATTTGATTTTATCACTTCTGTGCACATATTTTATCTAGGCATTATTTGATCCTCTCATAACTTGTGTAACCTCCAAATAGATTTTGAAACAAAATCAATAAATGAACTCAAACATTGTAAACCTTCCGAATAGAAGAAATGAGTGTTTTCCTTATATCACTTGCAAAGATGGTAGAATCCTTTAAAGAAAGGGGGATTGACGCCCCATTTTTTGTGACTCCACGAATCACGAGTAAGTCTATAATTCAAAACTCTTTCTTCCTACAAAAACAAACTCCATAACATTATTCATCCCATATCTTTAGTTGGGTGGGACACGCAATCTTAGGAGTATAATTACAACATCTTGCAAAATTTTACACTCCACACTACAATGTTAGTATGATGATGTAAAACGACCCATACTATGTGTGAGTAATGTTATGTCAATTGCGTTTCTTTATTTAGTAAAATCTGACACAAGACACATGGGAACACTACCTATGAATAGCAAAGCCCTCTAAAGAGGCACCAAATTCCCAATTTCATGCCTCCTTGACTGTTGCGGATAACTCACATGTTATGTCAAACTTTCAAAGTTAGGTTTTGGCTATTTAACTCTTAACTTCATAAAGCATATTGTGGTTTCTTTATATCATCTAAAAAGTAAGCTTTCTAGAGCTCATTTTTTATTGTACCTAAAAGAATAGTTGTTGTTAATCATTTTCAGATCACATAGATACAATAGCAATATTTAGTGATTTTAATGGTTTTTTAATAATCAATTTGGAATCATTAAACTTCAAGAAATTATGATAAATATATGCAATACAATTATAGTCCAATTTTCAAGATTAAATCAAGAATAAATATGCACTTTGAGGTAAGAAAAAGAGTCCTTAGGAAACTATTAATTTTCAATCAAAATATTATGAAGTTATTCTATATAGTGTTGTATAAAAAAGGAAAATAAGGTCATTTTTGGCTTTTCAAATCTCTTGTGAACGACCATCTTTTCATATTGGAATGGGATCATTGCCATTGACAATAAAATATCATGAGGAACACAATGATACCCATTGTGACCTTCCTATCACCTTCCTTTTGGATGAATTTACCTTCAAGAGTCATTCATAAGCCCAAAAAGGGCCACTAAGGAAGTTAAGGGTTGATGATATTGTATGTGAAGAAGACATCTCAATAGTGGTTCAAGCTTACCTAATCCAAATGTATTGCAAATGTGAGATGATCTAAATGGACAACATTAATTATCTCAATTAGCGTGTGTTATTATTTGGAGTTACCTAGTACAATAACATCTTACTTAGGAGTTCAATTTTTACTTATAGGTTGTTTTGGACAATATAGAACATATGGCTTTGCTTGGTAAAATATTATATTCTCATTAAATTGTTATAGCACTGCGTAACTCCAAATAATAACACGCATGAATTGGGATAATCAGTGTAGTGTGATCACTTGCAAGTATTGCAATGTGCATGATTGTTGCATCATAAGTGGTTTCCAAGAATTGTAATTTAAGGTGTGTGGCCCTATTATGGACACTCCAAATCTCAAGCTAATTTGGGCCCATTACACCATACTGGAAATTGCTTCATCCTGTTAGTGATTGTGAACCTAGAATGGTTAACATAAATCGAGCCCTTAGTCCAATTGCATTGTAACACATGTCTTTTTTGATGTCCAGTCTTAATTACAAATCTTGCCATAACATTCTACAACATTGATTACCATTTGCTTTGCCATTGTTAAGTATCACCTAGTGCATTACATTGTAGATGAACAATAGGGAATCCATGGGAACCGTGGATCTTCCTCGGTTTGTGCATAGTTGTTCACACATCTCGCCCCTATTGCGAAGTATTTTAGATTTAGGGCCGCTTTATACTACGGTGAAGAAATTGTACTGGTTGGTCAATGATTGGTATGGTAGACCAGATAGAAAACAAAAATCCTCAAGTTGGAGTTCTTTGGATGCCAAGGGTCTTGTCCGAGGGTTTGAGTTTACCCAAGAAACTTGACCTCTAAAGAGCTCCCCTAACAGAAATTGTTGCCATGTTAATTTTCAACCATGCTTTAAGTTCTCCATCAGAGGAGCCTTGACTATAGCGTAAATGTTGGCTAGCGAAGATCCATTTTGTAGCCAATCATATTGATCCATTCTCCTAATATTCTTGACCAATTTCAGCGTAGTCTAAACCGACCCTTAGACCAAAATCTTAACGTGTCAAGAATAAATCTCTACAAACTCAAGATCAACTAGCTCCATGCGCAGGGGTCCGCCAATCAAGCTCACTCCATTGAAAAAATGTTATGGTTGCCATTTACCGACTCAAATATACACTACCATCATATGAGACTTGGGCAACACGCCATGAATTGGTGAAAGAATATGCAAATCTACCTTAATCGTAGATTTACTAAATTTTCATTGATGGGTGGCAATTTTCATCGACACAATACATGTTGCCGAAGTCTCATATGCTTGCAGTGATAGGTGCCCAGCTAGGAAGAGAGACCACATAGTAAAGTAATCACCCTTTATTTGGTTACTTTTCTCTTCATGAGAGGAAAAGCAAATATTGAGAAAGCAATTGCTACCAGTTGTTGTGGGTTCATCAGGAATACTGAGGCATGGCAATGCTCTTGTCTTCTTGAAAGAGGAGCACCCTGGTCTTATACTTGGAATTTGGAGCTTGAAGTTATTTAGAGGCTATATTGTGATTCTCTCTTCTCACTGGAGTGCATCAAAGTCAGTGTCTTTCACATCAAAATGCATCCAAATGTAGGTGCCCTCTATTTTTTGATCCTACTTTCTTCCGGCTATGGTGGTGGAGAAATTGCTGTGTTTGCAGAATTTTTCTGTCGGTAACCTCCGATGTTGAAGGTGAATGATGATAAACCTCTGTTTCTGTTGCTTTTTTATTTTTGATTTATTTCTTTGTTTGTGGGTATTGTTCATTTTCTTTTAACAGTGTCAACAATAAACATCTGTTCGATTGAGCAGTCCGATGTTCATTGAGGTTTTGGGGTTTTGGGTTCTAGGAAAAGAGACCACATACTAAAGTAATCACCCTTTATTTGGTTACTTTTCTCTTCATGAGAGGAAAAGCAAATATTGAGAAAGCAATTGCTACCAGTTGTTGTGGGTTCATCAGGAATACTGAGGCATGGCAATGCTCTTGTCTTCTTGAAAGAGGAGCACCCTGGTCTTATACTTGGAATTTGGAGCTTGAAGTTATCTAGAGGCTATATTGCGATTCTCTCTTCTCACTGGAGTGCATCAAAGTCAGTGTCTTTCACATCAAAATGCATCCAAATGTAGGTGCCCTCTATTTTTTGATCCTACTTTATTCCGGCTATGGTGGTGGAAAAATTGCTGTGTTTGCAGAATTTTTCTGTCGGTAACCTCTGATGTTGAAGGTGAATGATGATAAACCTCTGTTGCTGTTGCTTTTTGTATTTTTTATTTATATCTTTGTTTGTGGGTATTGTTCATTTTCTTTTAACAGTGTCAACAATAAACATCTGTTCGATTGTGCAGTCCGATGTTCATTGAGGTTTGAGGTTTTGGGTTTGCCCTAATTTTGGCGGGAAGGGAGTCTTAAGTGGCACAACAATAATGCCATGTATGTAGTCTGACTTGAAGATCTAAAGAGTGTAAGGATCCAAAGTTTTGGTCCGACCTTAGTATTTGAGTTGGGACAACAGAGAATCACAAAGACATTGAGTAGATAATAAAAGTAGGAATAGGTTGACAGATTTCAGGGCATTAGCTCAGGGTTTAAGAGTGCAAATTCCACATCAACTTGAAATACTGGAACAAGAACAAGAACAAGAGTGTCTTCATTCAACAATGTGAACTTTGGGAAATCCTTATTCTCAATCCCAAAAAGAAAGAATGTCAATTAGGACAAGCAAAGTATGGTAAACTCTGCACTTTCTTTCTATTTTAGATTCTGGGCTAGTTATCCAACATTCTGATCGTCAAAAATGACATGCAAGTGAATTTGACAGGATAATTCTCACTTGATGCTGTTATTATATGTATTTGGTGATCATGTCAACCCGGTTTCAAAAAGACCATTCAATTTTCTTGACCAATTTCCATCTGTCACAGAGGCTCTAGAAGCTGATCAAATTTAAGAAAAAAGCGAAGATGGATGCACAACAACCTCTTCTTCAAGAGTGCAAGGCTGAAGTTGATAAGCAGGGAGAGGTAAGTGTGTCTTCCTTTGAGATTTTTAGGATTTAGGGTTTTAGTATCAATCTTGTGGATCATGCATTATTCTAAAATGTTGTTCTTTTTTTGTACCTTACAAATGGAAACAATATCAGCCCTAAGGTAAGTGGGCCTTAAATGGACACTTTATCTCTGCGCCTACTTTTTGTATGATATGTAACTCATGATTAGTGCGAGATGATTAGTGAATCCAAATCATGCCTGTAGCCAATTTCCTCATAATTTTCGGAGCTCATATGAAGATCTTAACCATTTTCAAAGTGAAGATTCTTGAGCTCATTAAATGGTCATATAGGTTGGTCCCCCAATTGTGTTGACTGTTGAGCTTAGAAAGATTAACAAGTTTTGAGCACGTAGTCCAATCTCTTTTAAACACATGATGTCCTTTTGGTGTCTGCTGAGATCCACACCTGACCACACACCACTCAAATATAGGTGTTCATTTAAGATCAGTAACTGAATCAGGCCTGCTTACCTCAGGTGTAAAGAACCTTGTAGGTTTGGACTTAAATGATTTCATTTCAGAACTTGTTTATAAACGTTTGACATGATTTGCAGGAGCCAAGTAAATTGACATGGTGGAGCTTACTGACAATCTCATGGGTCAATCCAATTCTGCAAGAAGGTGTTCAAAGACAGCTTGAACATTCAGACTTGCTTCCTTTGCCTCCATTGTTAGCACCCGGTTTATGTTGTGCTCGGCTGTGGCGATGTTGGGAGCATGAATTTTTACAGCATGGCAGTAATCCATCACTGCTTCGTGCAGTTTTCTATGCTTATGGATGGGATTACTTCCAGATCGGTTTACTCAAGGTGCATGATTTCTATTTATAAAAAAAATAGAAGTGTGATCTGAATACTACAATTTAATTGAAGTATCTCCATGTATATTGAGTTTGGCAGATTAGAGTTATCCTTTAATTTAACGGGACTTTTTGTGGGGAGTTGGTCCCCTATGATTTTCCATTGGTTGTTTTGCATACAATATCGATATTTGTTTCCACTGGTGGTGCATGCTCGGAGGTAGTGTTTGAGTTTGAATAAAGAGCAACCTATTTCGTGAGGTTCATTGGGGGCCAAACTCATTTTATGACCAAGTTGGCAGGCCAAAATGAGTTTGACCCTCAACGAACCGTTGTGGATTGTTCTTTGTTCAAAACCTCCACATTAATGCATGCACCAAAAACTTCGCGAACATGGAAGGTGTTGTATGCAAAACAACCAACTCCTGACCAAAAGTCATGTTGAGTTGGAGGATAACTCTATTGTTTAGTTATTGTGCTGTCTTTGAAACCATTGAACCATGTTTTCCTTGTTTTCTTTTGTTAATCCGGAAGTGATTTGCAATTTTATCTCAATCATTGACGATGGTAGTTGTTTTTGCAGTTCATCAATGACATCTTGGTGTTCTCGGGTCCCTTCCTTTTAAATCAAATCCTCAAATTCCTGCAACCAGGTAGATTTCTTATCTCATCACTTTCTTGAATCTCCTTTTTTGGCTGTCTTCAGGGTTCAATTCTCAAAGGATATTTATCTATCTCAATCTTGAGCTTGCTCATTTTTTTCAAAGGAATAAGCACTCAACTCTCTGAAATCAACACAGGGTATGAAGGCAACGCACGGTGGGGCTATTCTTGTGCAATTTCATTTGGGGTGGTGTCGGCTGTAAGGTATGTTATGTATTTCACTTATAGCTCACCATGGGGTTAAGGTTCTACACTTGAATGAAAAAACTACAGGGCGTATACTTTCATGCAGGGGTTGCCAAAAATATAGTTTTCTACGGTTTTCTACAGTTTTGCAACATCGTAAGTACCACTGTTCTGGCCTTTGATTCCATCTTTTCATGGTTTTGTTCTCTTTTGTGTTGAATGTTCTTGTTTTTTTGGTAAGCCTTCGTATGGTCATCATGTAGGGTTAACCATGTGCTTGTAGAAGAAGTTCCATCTAAATCCAATCCTTTGAATTACCACTAAAAAAGAGAGTTGGTTTCTTTTGCAGGGCTGTGCTGCAAACACACTTTCAGTATAGGACGGCGAAGCTCAACTTACAGCTCCAAGCAAGCCTCACTACCATGGTGTATTGCAAGGTACATCTTGTGTCATGCCTTTCGAAGAACATCCTGCTGGCTTGCTTTTTAAAGGGCAGTTCTGATGAGCTTGATGTAAAAATGTGGAGAAATTAGAGTTATCATTAAAGTTTCATGACAAACTTTTGAAGGCACCTAAAAGGATGCTCTCAAAAGTTTGACAAGGAGTTCATTCTTATGTAGCTGTCTTGTGGCCAAAGTCAAACACCTCTGCTTCAACTTACCAAAATTGAGGGTTTCCAACACCAATTGAACACTCCTTAAACATCATAAATTGTCAGAAGTGGGATGAAACTTCCTACCAAAACATGAGTTTGTGAGAGGGCTTAAGGATAACTCTGATTGTGCGATTACAGAAATTGACAACATTTCTTGAAATTATGTGATCACAGAAATATAGGACTTGGTGAAGTTAGGTTGTGTTATTGCCATTACATACACCTTGGCAGTTGAGAACAAAGAAATTTTGGGGTTTCCTATTTCTCAAGGCTAATGAACTTGGGGTGGAGTGTTAGTCAATGTGTGTGAGCTTAGCTCAAAGGAGTTGTTTTTCGACTGGAGAAATTCAAACATATATGTCTGTTGATGCATTTCGCGTCATCAGCCTCTGTGCTAGTGCCCATGAACTCTGGAGGTAATTTCCTTTTGTCTTTTCCATACAATCCTTTAGAGATATGATAAAAGGACACTATTTAAAAGCATAATAACACAACTTGTAGGAAGATTTGAGATCATATAAATGACCTAGACTCGAAAACTTACCACATATATCCAATCACCATTGTGACATTTGACTTTATTTACATTTCCTGTTTTTACTAGGTTGTGCTAAATATGGATTCAATACCATAGATCGAAGAAAATATTATTACAATACTTGTTGGGGGTTTGTGCAAATCATCATGTATCTTGTATAAACCCACCCCCAGTCCTTTAAGGGTTAATATATCATATGTTTTGTTGTTTGTAGTCTTCCATTGCAGATTGCAGTTGCATTGGGAATGCTTTATTTGGAAGTCAAGTTTGCATTTCTTGCAGGCCTTGCTGTGATCATCCTCCTCATACCGGGTATGCTGATGAACATCAATCCTTGTAACCATTCTTATTTCTAGTGTCATTTTCACTTTGTGGAATGATGCCTTGTCAATAGTGCTATGTTCCTTCAAGCTGACAATTATGTACCATTCTTCATGGAGTCTTCTATGTTCAAAATTTCCTGTCTTGGCAATTTTAGAGACTCATTGTGGAGAACCCTGAGGATTGCTCTATTTTTCTTTCAATTGAATGATTCCATGGTTTGGTCTTTGAAAAGGAAAAAATAAGTAGAGAAGTTGACAAATATTTTTCAAACGAGAACCTTGATGACTCTGTTGGTTGCATTTGCTGTGGCCAGTAAATCGTGTGATTGCCCTAAAGATTAGTGCTTCAAGTGAGGCCATGATGAAGGAGAAAGATGAAAGGTGAATTTAAAAGTTTGATGCTTAGTTGATGTTTGGATTTAAGCTGTTGATGAACATAAAATCAACATGTAAATAGGGATTAGCCAAATCAAGCAGCAAGGTTTCTAGTAGGTGTATGGATTGAAATATCCTATAGTAGGTGAACTCAAAAGTTTGATGTTTAGTTGATGTTTAGATTTATAATGTTGATGGACATAAAACCAACATCTGAATAGTGATAAATCAAATCAAGCAGCAAGGTTTGTAGTAGGTGTATGGAATGAAAAATCCTATAGTAGAACAACATCTATTTTTATCTGTAAATAAACCAATTACTGTCCAATGTTACAGTTGGTTTAGAAAGCTTTGGAGAATAGTGGAACCCAAAAATTCATGTCTTCAAGTTTTGTGAATCCAGGGTGCAGATGATGGGCGAGCTTCTAAAGTACATTAGGACAATAAAAATGTACACGTGGGAGCAGATATTCACATCTCGAATCCTGCAAATACGAAATCGGGAGCTGAAACAATTATCTGTATGTAAGCTTCTTTTGTAAGCATTCAGAGTAGCTCAGAATGTTATTCATCTTTCGAGAGAGCACCTTGGACCATATCATTGTTGTTGAGAGTACAAAAAGACCTAAATTCTTGTCTTTGATTATGAATCATGTAATGCATTCAGATCAAAAAGTACATGGATGCATTCTGTGTTTACTTCTGGGGAGCATCGACGGTGATCTTCACCATCTTCACATTTGGTCTATTTGTGGTCACAGGACACACATTAGACGCCGCAACGGTACTTTTAAAAAAAAATTACTCATGATAAGAAATCAAGTTGACCTCCACTATTTTTATAAGCCCAAGATTGATGTATATATTTCTTTTAAGCTCCTAGATATTGGTGTCATAGCTATTCTAGCAACTCATTCATTGTATAGAGTGGTACAAAATCAAAGAATTTCTCATACTAGAGTTGTGTGTGCAAATGGAGCAGGTATTCACCAGCCTAGCTCTATTTGATATTCTTTCGGGGCCCCTCAACAACTTTCCATGGGTTATCAATGGCATAATTGAGGTATAATTTGCCTATCCAAGTTTGTGTTAATAACTAAATATTGAACCTGATGGCATGGTAGATCTATTCTAATTCCTATTTCATCTAAGGTAAGTGGGTCTAATTTGATTACTTATCTTAATTGCACACCTATATTTGAGCGTTGTGTGGTCAGGTGTGGATCTAAGAACAGATACCTAAAAGATGTGTTTAAATGAGATTGGACAACATGTGCAATTAAAAAAAACTATTATTGTAGGTTTAATAGGGTGAAAGAAAAAAGAAAAGAAAAAAATCTTTACTTTTAGAATGAATAACATATTCATATGACCTTCGAAAATTATGAGGGAAATGGCTGTCTTCATTTTGGATTCGCTAATCATCTTGTACTAAACGTCCACTTTAGGCCCACTGACCTTAATGAAAACTACGAGAGGCAGATGACCCAGGTTGTACTTTTCAAAAATCCAGTGCCTGTTTGTGTTTTCTGGATGTAGACATTACCAAAAAAATTCTAAAAAATTCTAAAAGCCTAACTGTTGTACATGCAGGCCCAGGTTTCACTAAGACGTCTTTGCCGGTTTTTAAGTTCTGAAGATACTGATCCCAGTTGGATTACATGTATCACAGAAACCCAAAATGTTGATGAAACTCAAAATGTTGAAACAATACAACATGCAGTCACAAGTATCTCTGGCAGCTATCCATCATTGCACCGCAACAATGAAGACATGCCTGAGATTGCTATTATGGTTGAAAATGCAGACTTTACATGGTGCCATAGTCAAGAAATCGAGCCTTTGATTACTCTCAGCGACATTTCCCTTTGTATACCAAAGGGTTCACTTGTTGCCATATTGGGAAAGGCAAGATTTCCACCATTCGGCTTTTGCCTTGAATATTGCAGCATCTCTATGATACAGGGTTTTTCAAGTTGCTGGTGTCATTTTCTATATCTTACCTTCTGCATTTATGATGATGGTGTGATCAGCACTTTTGGATAGGGTACTTGATAAAGTCATCGCATGTTGGCATTTTCATATTGGAAGTCACCTCATCAGTCAATGTAAACAAAATATACTTGAAATTTCATAGTTTGTTTTATGATAAACCAGGTAGGGGCAGGAAAATCGTCATTGTTGGGCGCCATTTTGGGAGAGATGCGTTGTGTACGAGGCAAAGCTCGCATGGGTGGATCTGTTGCTTATGTAACCCAGGTATTTATTGTGCAACCCATTCTTTGTGTCCAAATTTCTGGCTCCTGGAAATTATTCCAGCAGAATATTGATTTCAAACTTCTATGGGCCATGACTCACTCCACCTTCAAAGGCTAGATTTATATTCCAAATTTTTTCATGAGTTAGGAAAGTTAAAGGACTTGAAGAAAAGAGATATACCTCTCGGAAGACTAGCTCGGTGACATTAAAGTGAACTACAATGATTCAGACTCCGTGGATTCAGTCAGCAACAGTCCAGGAGAATATTCTATTTGGGGCTCCATATGATTCCGATCGGTAACTTACTCACCCAGTCTTTTCTTTTTGGTTCTAGCCAGAATGGATATATCTACTCACTTCAATTCAGATGTTTTTCTCATAGTGAGATGGTGTTTTTTTTCTTCTTCCATTCTCATGTATGGAAATTGAGTACGTTCCTTGTACTGCCCTTCTCTCACTTCTTCATAGAGGAAAGCTCCCCTTAACTATGTCTTGAGTAAGTGTGGACTTATATATGAATTTTAGACATAAAGCAATTGCAAACCTATTGGCAGATCCTATGATAGAAATGGAAAAAATCAACCTTAGGTGTGAAATACAACTTGTGTGGTAAACATATTTTTGTAAGATTTACCTGCACTATGTGATTGTGAAAAAATGCACATTGAGAGTGGTATTTTGTCTACTTTGCTTCTCCAAGTATGTATGCTTCGAATTTTGATCAAATGGTTCTAGTTTTCTTTCCCCAAACACTTTGTTTTTCAATGTGCATGTATATGCATTATTATTTTTGAACAATTTTTCTGTCCAGATTTATTTAAAGCTTACTCAAGAGGTGCACTTGGGTCACCCAAGAGTCCCATGAATGCCAACCAATTAATTCTGCAATCGAAATGATCTTGCATAGGTATTTTAACATTGTGAAAGCATGTGCACTCGAAGAGGATATTCTTGGAATGCACGGTGGCAACATGGCTGAAATTGTGGAACAGGGCGGTAACCTTTCTGGTGGTCAAAAAGCACGTGTGGCTCTTGCTCGGTAAGCAATTTAATTTTCTGTTTGTGTATTTGGAGAAAACATTTCTATGGCACTACTGCACATTAGAGTTAATCTTAAAGTTTCAAAAACTCATGTTTTGGCAAGGAGTTTCCCCCCACTTTTTACAAATTCTAATGTTAAGGGAGCGTTCAAGTGGTGTCAGAATGCCAAATTATGGTGAAATGAAGGGGAGGTGTTTGACTTTGGCCTAGTGACAGTTACATAAAATTGCATCCCTCGTCAAACTTCTGAGAGCACTATATTAGGTGCCTTCAAATGTTTGCCATGATATGCATTTTTATATAGTTGTCTCTTCGTGAAAGTCAGATGCCTCCGCTTCGTTTCACCAAAATTGGGGGTTTCAACACCACTTGAATGCTCCTTAAACATCATAAATTATAAAAGTGGGGTGCAACTCTACCAAAACATGAGGTGTTGAGAGGCTTGAAGGAGAACTCTATTTGTATACTTTTGGACCTAGCAAATTTGATGATATATAAGTTAATGTTGTTTTGAAGCACAGGGCTTTATACCAGGACCGTGACATATACATATTGGATGACCCACTGAGTGCTGTAGATGCTCATGTGGGAAACTGGATTCTTCACAATGCAATACTTGGGCCATTAATGAAAGGAAAAACTCGCATTCTTTCCACCTACCACATTGAGGTCGGTTTGCCAAGCCTTTTTTATTTCCTTGTTTCCCACTTAGAAGTTGAGTGAAACTAAAGATTGGGAGGGAGGAAAGATGTTTTTACTGTAGAGTTGAGTTTGCCCAAGACAATGCATATAAGTATTTGAATAATAGACTTATACAAAGTCTCTGGGTCTAACTCCAGGTGAGTTGGCTAAATGGTGAGTTTGAGAGGTTATACGTGAAGTCATCCAAGCTTTCTCAAGGCTTAACTTACAATTAAGCTTGAGTAGGCTTGAGCTATAAAAAATCAGCTTTCTAGCTTGTCATGCTAAAGATCTGTGGGTCAAGCTAGACTTGCATAGGCCAATCCAAGATTTAGAGTGGTGGATTGCATGGACAGATCCTATTTAAATCTAAAGTTTAGAAAAAAAATTTACCCAACTTTCCTGAAATTTGCTTCAACATAAGATGCTCTAACAAGTTCGTTGAGGGACTTTACAGATAACTCTAATATGAATTACTTTTTGATGACTATGGTGGAATTTGAGTATTCCTGAAGTTTTATTACTTTTCCAGCATTCCACCATGGATTTGAATCCTTACTTTACAGAGTATGCTTCTTGCTCATTTTCTTCCTGCATATCAGACTCATGAGTAATGAACGAGTGTGCTTTGAAGTTCCACAAAATCTTTCTGATTTTTACTAAGTTGAAAGGACAGGGAAGCGTTTAAAATGTTCCATGAAATAAGGTTGCACCCATACAGAAAACCTTAATTTGTATCTGAAAATGTGGCTTGATCGTTTATATTATGCAGGCACTGTCCATTGCAGATCTCGTGATTTTAATGGAAAATGGTCGGGTTACATACTGTGGAGCACCATCTGGTTTGAAATCATCATTCCTAGTGGATGACTTACTAAATCATGAGGAGAGACTGCATAGGTCCCAACCTTCAATGACAACAATTTCTAGCAGTTCAACAATGATCTCCAATTCTGGACCACCAGAAGAAGGTACATGCAACTTCTATCTATTCTCATTCATCAAGTGAGTTGGTTTTATAGGCACCAGCATTTCTACTTTCTTATTCTCTGATGGTTGAGGTGTAAGGTAAGCGGGCCTTTCATGGTCACTTTTTCTAGTTGGACAGCTATATTTGAGTGGTGTGTCGTTAGGTGTGGATGCAAGAACGGACACCAAAAGAGATTGGATCATGTGTTCAAAATCTGTTAATTATTCTAAGTGTCAATAGTCAACATAATTGGGGGTGGGACCTATATGACCATTTAATGAGCTTCAAGAATCTTCACTTTGATAATGATTGAGATATTCATATGAGCTCCAAAAATTATGAGGCAAATGGCTGCAGATACGATTTGGAATTGGCAATCATCTTGCACTAATTGTGTGTTTCACATCCTCAGAGAAGTGGGTGCAAAGCTGAAAGTGTCCATTGAAGTCCTGCTTACCTTAGGATGTATACATGACGAAGTTACGGTTTCCTTTAAATTTCAAGCTCATTTCTTAGATAAAGGATCAATGCTTATGTCTGCGAATTGGCTAAGATTTCCAGGGAGCTCGATGCAATTTGATGGCTGTGACTTCAGAATTGAGACTGCCTTGGAAATAAATGGATCAGAGGACATAAATGCACCTGATCATCCAGGATTAACAGTTTCATGTGAGGAGCCACTGATCCCACTAGTGGAGGAGGAAGCTCGAAATGTAGGTCGTGTACAAGCATCCGTGTACTGGTGGGTACTATTTTTACCTTCAACTAAGAGCTGAAAAAAGAGAGGAAGTCCAGTCTGGCAACTACACTAAACATTTGATTTCGTGTGGCATTAATAATGGTGTGCCATGTTTATTAGAGTTGTCTTCATGACTTGTCATGTAGCACCAAGTGTCATGTGACACCTTCTCTAGTCGCCACCCAGTGATTGCAAGACAATGTATGTTGGGTCAATGATGATAAGTGTGAGTCACACTATATATTCGGAAGCATTCTCAGGTTAGACAAACTGCCAACTAAATGTTCAATTGAAGGCATTATCATTAATGTCATGCAGTATGTCCCATGATATTGTACTGATCTTTCAATACCAGCCAATAGACTTGCACATCTTTTCTTTTTTCTTTCATTTCCCAACATGCAATTCAGGACAAAAGCTTCACTAAATAGTCCTATTAGTGTAGTTGGCAAATCAATGTGGAAATTATTTATGTGGCCATTATAATTGTCTAGTCAAGCAGGAAATACTATGGGCCCAAGACCCACGGTCTCCCCCTAAGCCATACTGGACAAAGTAGCATAATATAACATAGTCACCTACATCAATTTCCTAGTAAAACAATTAATGTGGCCCCCATCAATTTTAAACTAAAGATTTGGCGTGGATTGAAACTCAATGTGGGTTCTAGAAAAATACTGTGGCCCACACTAATAGGGCTATTTAGTGTTGCTAGGGAGGATATGTCCACATACATCTCAACCTGAACTCCATATAATATGCATGTGTGTAAGCAAAATATCGAATATTACAATTATCTTCAAATCCAGTGCTTAAAAGGGACACCAAGGTTCTTTTGTTTTGCTCATAATTGTAAACTATATTTTACAATGTGATGCAGGGGGTATGCTAAATTTACAGGATGGTGGATGCTGTCCATCATTCTTGTGAGTACCACTCTCATGCAAGCAACAGATAATGGAGGCGACTTTTGGCTCTCTTACTGGGTTGATCATGTCACTTATACTTCGCATCCAACGTCATTTTATCTTGTAAGCTTCCATTCAAATCACATTCTTTCATGTCATCAACGCATATTAGACATCATAAGATAGTGCCCACTATGAGTCTTGCATGTAACAAACAAAGACCTTAGGATGTTAATTACTGGTCATGTGATGCTCTCTCTGCCTTGGAAACTCATAATTTTTGGAGCTCGTATGAAATACCTCAGTGATTTTTTCATTATCAAAGTGAAGATTCTTGTGCTCATTACATGGTCATATAGATCCCCACAATTATGTAATTAATGAGGTTAGAATAGTTTATATATTTTGAACACTCAGTCCAATGTCTTTTAAACATGTGTCTTTTCAGTAATTGTTCTTGGAGCTGCACCTAACCACATACCACTTAAATATAGGTGCTTATTAAAATAAGTAATTGAATTAGGCACATCTACCTTAGAGTTATCCCTAAAGTTTTTGGAATCAAACTCTAGGTGAGTTGGGCTAAGAGGTGAGTTTGAGAGCTTATGTGTAAAGTCACCCAAGTTTTTCTAAAGCGTAAATTAACAAGCTAATAGCGTGAAGCATCTAGTTTGTCATACTGGGATCGGTGGGCCAAGCTAGCCTTGTATAAGTTGAGCTGAGATTGAGGGTGGTGGGTCTCATGGGTCAAACATCATTCTAGATCCTAAAGTTCTCTCAAAATTTTTAATTGAAAGAAGTGGTCACCCAAGAGTTTCACCCATATTTCAAAATTAAGCTCCAACACAATACACTCCCACAAGTTTGTAATAGAGAAGTCCCTCAAAGAGGCACCAAACTCCTAGTTAAACTCTATTGTGATGCAACTTCGTCTCACACGCTCTAGTACTAGATGTTGTTAAACAATCAAACTTTTAGTGCTCACATCCACATAAATAGAGGCTGAACTGATAATATTGGAGCTATCCTCTAATTGACTTGTCTTTTGGTCAAGAGTTGGTTGTTTTGCATAAACAGCTTCTATATTCAGTAAATCTCTAGTGCATGCTTGGAGGTTCTGTGGATGTTTGAATGAAGAATGTTCTACATTGGATCATTGAGGGCCAAACTCATTTTGACATGTCAAAGAGGTGCTAAAATGAATTTGACCCTCGATGAACCGAAGCAGGCTGCTCTTTATGAATTTCAAGTACTACTCCAAGCATGCACCACAAGTAGAAATAAATTGTTGACTTTGTGGAAAACAATCAATGGAGAATCACAGGGCACCAACTCCTGACAAAATCTCCTATTGATTAAAGGATAACTCTATTATGCTCTGGCTTCCTGAGTTACTAGACAAGGATGAAAGGCTCTTTGAATTCAAATCAACTTGCCTATCATTATTTTACACAAGTACTTCATGCACCAAAATTAAGATTCTAAATTGGCACCTTGTTTGTTTGCAGATTGTGATGTTGGCATTGGGTGGAAGTCACTCCCTTTTCACTCTTGCACGAGCATTTTCATTTGCATATGGAGGTCTTCAAGCTGCTTATCATATGCATGATGCCCTTCTACAAAAAGTGATTGCAGCTCCTATCACCTTCTTTGACCGCAATCCCCGTGGTCGAATTCTAAACAGGTAGCTGTCAAGAACTTCAAATTTTCTTGTTTTAATATGATTGGGTATGTTTTAAAATCTGTACTTGGTTAATTCAAGTGTATTGGCGAAATAGGTATGTTGATACGCTTTCCAAATATCTAATTTTATGGGAGATATGTAAATCCTTGGTGGTTATTTGAGTGTTGTAATATTGAATAAGAATTAAAATTTTAATGAGTAACTTTTTGATGCTAAAGCTATATAATCAATTCATACATAATGAAATGAAAATCTAGTCCAAACATGCTCGATTTTAACATCATCATAATCATGTTTGCATCTACAATCCTATTGGAGGATCCTACCACACAAGGCAAGCATGTTGTAGTTTTGGACTGGGCCTTGGTCCAGTTTTAAAACTTAAATGTTAATTACTTCTCAACGATGGGGTTGCAGGTTTTCTTCGGACCAGTATAGAATAGATGATTCTCTACCATTCATCGCCAACATTTTGCTTTCTCAGGCCTTTATGATGACTGGACTTGTAATTGTCTTGATTTATACCCAGGTGCATTTTTGAAGCCTCCCAAAAATTTCATTTTCGGTTAGATGACAAGATGGACTGCCTCAAAAAGAGGAATCTAGGAGGAAACAAAAGGCATTTGAGAAGCATGTGAAATGTTGTGTCTATAATCTATCTCTTTTAAGAAGAAAAACATGGGTTCTAAGAAAATTGATATCGGAAAATCATTGAAGAAAATAAGTGCCTGATGAACATGCTTAAATCTCTCGGGTGCAGTGGACCATTGTGGTGATGACGCTACCAATTGGCTACTTCTTCTGGATATTGCAGGTTCAACCTCCACCTTGAGTAATGTAAACTTGAGTCTTGCAAATGTAACAAAATTAATGTAATTTATAGATTTTTCCAATTACACCATTTGAAGTCTGTGATTTCAAAGATGATGTTTCTAGGAGTCAAATAGAAGCAATGTATTTCAGGAAAGATGGAGGGTATCGTATGGTTTAAATAGATAATAGTCTAATAATTTCAACAAGGATCAATTTTGGGGCACAAGTCCAATAATCACATACAACCACTTTCCTCCACAACATTGCAACTAGACATCACACAATTCGAAACATTGTTGCAGAAATATTATCGGGAAACCTCCCGTGAGCTGCGAAGACTGAACAGTGTCTTTCAATCTCCTGTCTACACGTCCTTTGCCGAAATGCTTGACGGGTGTGCAACTATTCGAGCCTTTCAATCACAGGTGGGAGATCCAAGGCCTATATCTATATTTAATAGCTCTAAATGTTATGTTTGAATTGTTATAGCGTATGTCAATGAACAAACTTATAGTCCTTTTAAGCAGACACCAACTCAAATGATGCCATAGTTGAGTTCGTGTCTGCTCTATGGCATATTGAGTCACCATTATTATTATGATGTCATTATTACATTGTAATGGGATTTTGAGTTTGATGTTGTCTTTAGTTTTTCAACAGTTGTATATGGTTACCAGATGCAATTTGTTCACAAAAACTGGAGAAATGTGGAAGATGCACAGCGAGCATCGTATTCAGAAACAATGGCAAGCCTCTGGCTGTCCCTCCGTCTCGAGGTTAAATAATATCTTTCCCCATGTTTCTTCTACCTAATTCTCCTGGATGACTGCCTTTCATATTAAAATACTATTTTACTACAAGCAAGGGCATTTAGCTCCATGATTCTTTATTCGAAGGTAGTTGGGCCTAAAATGCACACTTTTAGCTCTGCACCCACTTCTCCTAGGGTGTTAAACACACAATTAGTACAAGATGATTAGCACATCCAAATCGATAGCATATCGGTCCCCTTGCCCCCTAAAAAAATATTGTTGACTATTTTGCACATTTAGTCCAATCTCATCTAGACATGTGTCAATTTGGTATCCGATTAAGATAATAATTGAATCAAGCCCGTTTACCTTACTTCTAGTCAAATATAAGCTTCTACATGTACAAATATAAGCTAATGATATTTTCTCTAGCTCATACATGGCATTATACTTTGTGAAATGTATAAGCTTCTATATTGATGATTCTTATGAGCTAGAGAAAATACCATAAAATCATTAATAAAGATACAAGAGGGTAAAGCGAAGGATAATCCAACTTCATGGGACTTTACTATATATGCCTATAGGCTATAACAAATATGTAGCGAAAATAATTAGTTTCCTAATTCTTCATAGTGGTTAGCTAGTCCATTACAAGAGCCCACACTCAAGAAAACAAAGGAGAAGTATACTCTCACAATGTAATATGCTTCCATTAGAATTTACGCCCTTAACAACATGGATGATCTTTTGAGCACTAAAGGGACGATTCCATTTTTGGTTCTGTTTTTTGAGGAATAAGTTGAGATAAGGTGCATTGATGATACCCACTAGCACAACTACTCTACCTTGCCCAACTAAGATACAAGGTGTAAGTAGTTGGGAGTAGCTGCGATGATTGTAGTTTACTTTCTTTGGCTCTATTTTTGTTTGTTGTTAATATGTGGAACCTGGAGAGAACTTCAAAGCCAAAGCACTGGAAAGAACTTGAGGGAGGCAATGGCTCTTGCACAAACTTTCCACTAACTTTCCACTAATCTAGTACATAATTTCTTTTGTCTCCACTTCACAGATTGCATCAATAGGAGGGATGATTATTGAGTTTAATCCACTTTTCAAGTACAAGTAGTAGTTGTGTGTAAACGAAGGAAATCATAGTTGTGGTTGAAATTGGGCCGAACCACAACCATAACTACTCGAGTTTTTATATATTTGATTTCTGCAGATTTTGGCATCTTTTATCATCGGCTTCATCAGCATCGCGGCTGTTATTGGTCACACTCACTCTCACTCTACGACAGCAACAGCTGGCATGGTACAAATCATGAAGAGCAAGTTCTCCAAGAAAAAATTGATTGTATTGGTAATTGTATTGTATATGAGGGTGGTTGATGTAGAAGCACAGCCTAACATTTTCTTTAGGTTTGCAAACCTAACAGTTTTGCCTCCATTTCTTTTATGCATTCATACTTGGTTCAGACATTTGATCTAATGTGGATATGATTTGGCGAATTTCTAAATGTTTGGATTGATAGGTGGGACTTGGATTGGCCTATGCAACACCAATTATCAGTCTTCTCAGTTACCTGATGGGAACTTTTACTGAAACTGAGCAAGAGATGGTGTCAGTAGAACGCATGCAGCAGGTATATAAAATTCACCACATTATTTAATTGGTACCCTGAAACCAACAAAATAAGTGCCGAGCATAGTTTCTATTATAAGAATGGTCAATTTTTATATTTCATTCATTTAGATATGAAGAGGATTTCAACCTGTCAAAGAAAGCACCATAGGGATGTTGTATGCAAAACTCATCATGTTCAAAGTTTCATTCGTAGGTGACTTACAATCAACATGTATATCAATTGTGCAGGTTGTGTACATTCTCATAACAAACATGTATCTATTGGACAAGATATTTAGGTGTTGATTTTGGGTGTACATATTTTATGTAGGATAATATTTTTTATCATATTATGCATGCCTTGGAAAAGTTACTCTTCCAAAGCAATGCTTTAACTACAATAATGAGTATGGTCAAATACTTCAGGCCACACTATTGGGCTCATTATCACTCTTAAAATATTTTGGGGATAATATTGTAGGTGCACACTATTTACCAACCCACAATATTTAATATATGAGGTCCATATTGTAGATTATTGTATATTGGATTAATAGTGTGTATTTGAAACAGTCCTACCTAGGGAAAGAAGGGAGTTCGTTTATTGGGGTTTGCACACTATTGTCATGTGTGACAGTGTATTTTGTGGGTCACACTAGAGGGTTGCGTAGGGTAAGTCACATTATTTACCATAAGCAGTGTAGAGCTCGAGATGAGAACTTGAATGTGCGATTCTTGGCTCAGGTCTATGATTTTCAATGATAGCAATGCAATGTGGTCTTGGCAGTACATGGATGTGGTGAGTGAAGAAGATGGAGGAGATGAGCAAGTCAGTCCATTGTGGCCGACACATGGTGCTCTTGAATTTAGCCATGTCAGTCTCGTGTATCTATCTTGGTTGCCACCTGCCTTGAAGGATGTCTCTTTCTCCATTGCCCCACACGAACATGTAAGATTTTTTTTCTCAAAGGCTATATCATATCATGTATGTAAATTTACAACAATAAATAGAAATGAGAGAGATGACTTTGATGTTGCCACCGGCATGACCTATGTTGTTACTTTATCTTCAAGTTAGTTTGATTCTATATGTAATTCCAAAACGGACATGACAAGTATGAGAGGGACCTTGAAGAATAATGCCTCCTTTCAAAGGTGAACATCTTGAACAGGCTTGGACAAGAGGGATTGCACCTAAAATCTCTCAAGGGCAAACTCCTAGGTAACCTGGATACTCCCGTTATGATTGGGTGGACCATAGTCGTAGGGTGCACTTGAAATCAAGTGCTAAGAAGGTCACCCATCCTAGCACTATTCCAGCTTCATTCAACTTTTATTTTGGAGTTCCTATGGAATCCAAGTTAAGGCCTTTGGTTTAACCCACCCAGGATAGAACATCTCTTTACTGGTGGAAAAAGATCATGTTTCCACTCTCTTGCAACATAAAGGTTCCTAACATGTCTTCAATCACATGAGTCTTGATTTTTAGTGGTGAGTGTAAGTTGCCAAATGCTTTAAAACCTTAATGTTTTTGGAGCCTAATTTGGGACACCCATCATACGATATTTTAAAATTGTACGATGTGAATATAGATTGTGATGTGACTTTATGATAGCTTGTTGTCTTGCGAGTTTATTCTTCTTGAGACCCACACCATAAAGCTTGACAAGAGTTTGATGAAGATTTCATAGCATCCAGTATAAAGAGAGAATACACAATTAGTACAAACATGTTGAAAGCATGTTAGGGTCGGGGTTAAGGAGACACTTCTGTGTAATTCTGGATGGTAGATTGGCATCGCCGGAAGAACTGGAGCTGGGAAATCCAGTATCCTCAATAGCCTCTTTCGCTTGACACCAATAAGCACAGGAAGGATATCAATCGATGGGGTCGACACGTCAAGGGTTCCTCTTCACCACCTTCGTTCCCGACTCACTATTGTTCCTCAGACGCCCTTCCTTTTTGGGGGAACCCTCCGGTATGGGATCTGGATGTGGCTTTTTGTTCTCATGTCGTACTGTCTTACCTTATAAATCTCAAATAGCTGATGGTAGCAAGATTTAGTTGTCCAGTTTAGTGTGCACACTCTTACCCTCTCATGAGCCGAGAGAGTTGTAGGGAAGTGGTTATATCATATGGCATAAAATGTATTTACATGAACTACACGTTCTAAAAGCTATTGTGCATGTGAACATGATAAGCACATTAGAGTTATCTATAAGTTCATTCAAACAGGGACCAAACCTAATGTTTTGGTGCTTTTCATTTAAGAGCTCATTAGAGTGTCTTGTGTGTAAGCTTACTTTTGAAACTTAGGTGAAACTCTTTGGACTTCTTCTTTGAATCAAAAAAACTTTGAAAGAACTTTAGGATTCAAAGTAATGTCTAATTAATGGGAGCCATCGCCCTAAATCTTGAATTGGCCTATGCAATGTTAGGGTGGTTTGCGATCCTTGCATCACATGGGTCACTTTATGCTTAAGCTCTCAAAGTTATCTTTTAACCAACTACCTTGAAACTTGACAAAAGCCTTTAAGAAAAACTTTATCAATGAAAATAGTTTGACAATCAAAGATTTTGGAATTGGGTTACATGGATACTAATGTAACAACACTACTAACATATGAGACTTGGGTTACACGTTCTGCATCTTTGTTACATAATATCCACGCAAGACTTTCATTCTCCTTAGAATGAATTTGTAAGCTGCGTGTTCCAAAAGCAATGACATCCTTGTTTCTGGTTCAAGTCCCCCCATTTACTTTGTGTTGTGGACTGTGCAGGGACAATTTAGACCCTTCATCTGCTGTGAGTGATGCTAAGCTGTGGGAAACTTTAGACATGTGTCACCTGAAGGAGGTTGTCAGCATGGCTGGAGGGTTGGGTGCAAAAGTGTTGGAGGGAGGAGTGAGCTTATCCCTAGGGCAGCGACAACTCCTATGCTTGGCTCGTTCTCTTTTGGGAACGGCGCGTGTAAGTGCAACCAAAAATGTTTCCGGATTTATAGTAATTTGTGTTAACACCTATTAATCTAATGTAGATGGACCTTATTTGGTTACTTTTTCCTCTTTGTAGATGGACCTTATACTACTTGGATACTCAAGGTTGAAATATCTATGCGTCCACAATTGTATTTGAAGAAGCTGGGATCAATTCCAAAAAAATTTGGAGTTGATTTCGAAGTGCTATGATTTATCAAACTCCACCTACAATGAACCTCAAGAGGCCACATAGGTCCCCCAAATTTGTTGATTATTAAATCTAAAATGTTAACAGTTTTTGAGCACATAGTCCAATTTCTTTGAAACACATGTCATTTTAGTATATGTACTTCAGATTTGCATATAGGTGTCCAATTCGTGTAAGTAAGTGAATTAGACCCACTTGCATCTGGTCCAGTGGGCAATTTAGTAAAAGCTTTATATTTCTAGCAGGTAATTGTTGTAAATATAATGGGCAAGTTAGCCTTATATTGCACTAAACCGACGTGATTATCTCTAGAGATATTCTCACATTTTGACATAGGAAAGTATAGAAAAGGCTCTTAATTGGAAGGTTTGTTTGTTTTCTACACCTTAAACCCTAAACCCTTTTAAATTACCATTTCTCTTTTGCAGGTTTTGTGCTTAGATGAATGCACCGCAAATGTGGATCCACAAACAACTGCTCTGCTAAAGGAGACTCTGGCAACACGGTGTGTCAATATGACAGTTATCACCATCGCACATCGAATCTCCACCATTATTGACTTACATCGAGTTTTGATAATGGAGCATGGTAGACTGGTACATACATACAATTCTCCCTTACTCATTGACTATATTCAATCCCCGCAAAAAAAAATTATTAACTAATTTATTATTTAGTTAACTAAGATAACTAAATAATCTTAGTCACTCAGAGGGACTACTTGTGAAGCATGGAGTATTTAGTTCCACAATTCCTAAAGTAAACGTGCCTATTTTTAATGCGGTTAGTTATCTTAATTGCACACCTATATTTGAGTGGTGTGTGGTCAGGGTTGGATCTAAGAACGGACACCAAAAAGACATGTTTATAAAACAAATTGGACTACATGTTCAAAATTTGTTCATCATTCTAAACTCAATAGTCGACATAATTGAGGGGACTACTTGATCATTTTATGGCTCCAACATTTTTGACATTGAAAAGCATAGCAGCAACAGGGGAGCTCAGAAATCTCCACGGATTGTTGCTGCAATCATATATAGCATTAGCAGATCCAAGAAAAATCCTAACTGATATCCAGGTTGAGAACCATGGCAAAAAGAAAAAACTAACGATTCACCTACCACTGAAAGAAATATTTTGAGTCTTGCCATACATAGAATAAGTGTACAAGATCTGTTATTTGATTATCAGTTATATGGTTGTGTGCAACAGGTTGAAGAAGGCTGTCCCAGAGACCTGCTGAAAATTCCAGACTCCAAATTCTTGGGCCTTGTCAAGGCATCTCAGGCTTGACTCTGATGTGCAACCTCCTTGCAGATAACCACCCAATTCTGAACGAAGTACTGAAGCTTGTGATGATTTGAAAAATAACTGACTCAAAATTGGTCTCTAATAAGTCGTCTAGTCGGAGCTCATCAATCATATAGTACTTTCATATTGTCATTGTATGTGCAGAAAGCATGTGTCCTATCCAAGCATGTGTACAAGCAAAAGAAATTGAAACACGGGACGGAACTACAGAACTCATAGGAACTCAAGTAACCAAATGTGTATGTATTCGATATCTTCTCAACTACTTAGATGCAGTTGTCTAAGCTCTCATTTGAATCAACTTGTTCACAATGTCTTCATGGAATGGCTGCTGATGTCACGTCTTTTTGAAATCTAACCACTTTCATGTGTCGAATTATGGAGACTGATCAGATACATTCTATAATCTCTATAATCAGATACATTATTTAATTTCTTCCACTAATCATGTACACAGCCACATAGACAAAATAGTGACCTTATTGGAGTCCCTATTGTGCGCACCTTTCAACTGCACAGATCAATTTAATCATTGGGTCAGTTTAGGAATTGCCTCCAGTTAGCAAATATGAATCACACAGATTGTCATTTCAAGTCTTGTTAGAAAAGTTGAGATGCAAAAGTTATAGGAGGTGAAAGTGGAGATTCTCTATCTCTTCAATGATCACATAGGTCCTTTTGATTGCATTAACAACTAATCTAGAATGGAGTATGTATTTTGAGCACATAGTCCAATCTCATCATAACAAATGTCTTTTGAGTGTCCATGCTTCACTATGTATACCTATATCATTTAAATAGGAATTGTTAAATTGACCATGTAGTTCGTTAAAATGATCACAAAGATGCATCGTGCAGTGAAATGACCCATCATTGATTTTTCATTGCACACATGAAGAGGAGTAAGGTATCAACTTTGTGTTAGAATTAATAAACTTGGCCAACTTGGATGACAAGTCATAGCCTAGTCGACACCTTACATATTGATTGTGGTTGTTTTAACCAATGTGTGGTTGATTTGACAATGTCCTTAAAATACATATGTCCAATCAAGAACAGTGATCACCACATAAAACCCACGTACTCTACAATATATATGGGGGTTACCAATGTGAGATAAGGGTTTTTTGAAATAGGGGCACTAGGAGTGAGAAGACAAATACAATAAATTGATCTAATAATCTATCAATCAATCAATTGGTTTAGGGTTTTTCGTTACCATGGAAACCATAGGGAGGAAGACCCTAGCATGGAAACCCTAGTGTCACATTGGGGTTTACTTAAATTAACATGTAGATTGTCGTTCACAATTGAGTAGGAAAACAAGTCTCAAGTAGGTTAGTCACTGAAAGTGCTCAAATCTTTGAGTAATCAATATGGGGTTTGCATGGTCTTGCCACATCACAAACCTTCCAATTTGTTCAATTGTTGCATTGAAATTACACCTAGTGGTGTATGACATGATTATACTAAAATAAATATGTTTGTATACATAAGTAAAAATATAACAATCTGGCATATTAGAATATTGAACTCATGTACTTTTATTGATATTAGTTGGAAAACTTTGATGTTATTTCAATGATTGATCATTTGAACATAATATTTTTGCCTCTAAAAATTTGTGATGCACTACACTAAATATGTTATTTAGTGTCATATGGTATTAAGGTCACTAGAATACTTTTTGTATGACACTTCTTATGAATAAGTTGACAAATATTGTGATGGAAGATGGATGAGTTCATCCACTAGCCAAAACCCTACCTTCTCTTGTCACCAACTTGTGATGCAATATTGTGATGGATGATTGAAATTTGGATGAATAATCGCTTGGAAAGTGACAGTAATTGCAACATTTTAAATCTATAATCCCCAAAAATAATTTACAAGGAATGACAAATAATGTTAGGTGACACTACACCACGGTTTACAATTAGTATTGAGCGAGACAATGAGAATTGGTGACATTGAATATCATATTATGCAGTGTATTTCAATGCCCTATTCTTGTTCACTTACAACTTCTACCGTTGCTTAGCATAACATGTGTGCCAGTGCTTGTAGGTTTAAATTAGGATAGATGGTAGGTTGTTAGGTTTGAATAGGGATACATAAACGGATGATGATAGACACATACACAAACATGAGACACACTACAAGCTCATATCCTCACACAAGAGAACACAAGACTCACACTTAAAGTTCAAAGTCCAAGAACACTTCCACCAAATTTAAAAACTCACCAAGCAATTCATAAAAGCTTAAGATTGATATTAAACTACCAAAAAATAAATAAATCACGAGGACTTCTCCATTACATTCAATTAGTACAATCACAAGCTTGCACTTGAACCATGTAGACTTGCCATTAGTATGCTCAATAAATGTCATAATATAAATAAATTGAATCACTTTGAAAAATTACGTATGTTGATGAATAATGTCATATTGGCAATTAGCAGACGTGGCACTTTGAGACCTCTAGGCATCTAGTTTAGGCCCTTTACAAATAATGTAACGTGACACTCAATACCATAAACGGTGGAGTGCTAATGAATGTAGTCTCGATAGGGGACCCGAGAAGCTAGATGTCACAAAGACCTAGAGCCCGAGAGAGTGACATATACTATGTCAGGCAAGAAAGCTTGAAAGGAGAAAGTGAGAGCGAGGACATAAATGAAGACAGCAGCCGTCCTCGTTCGGAGGTCCATGTACTAAGTCAAGTCCTGACACCCGAAGAAGAAGAAGAAGAAGGAGATGGCCGGCTGGAGCTTCACTTCAGTCGTGTGTGGGGTTGTATTGAGTAATTGCGGTAAGGTAGGCGTGTGGTTATTCAAATTCCAACTTAGGGCCACTTCACACACGAGCCAAGAGCCGTGACCATGGGATTGTGAGAGCCCGAAGGAAAGTCTCCGAAGGCCGTCCCAACACACCTCCAACATCATGTAGTGCGGTCATGGATTCTCAAGTGTAATGTGAAGTCATATGTGACGGGCCCTCAACCAGATGCTACTTCAATGGATTTCTATTCATGCGGGTCCTCACACATGATAAAATAGAGTAAACTAACGGTTGTGAGCGTTCAGAGTGCTATGGTCTCCTGGTTTTGTGTTAGGCCTACCTCCAAGAGGTGGTTTTTGAAAATAGTCCATGTGATCATGAAACATGATCCATTTGATGCCATGTAAGAATCCATGTAGACTTTACATCCATCTTGCATTCACATACTCCATTGGTCCCTCAAGCGTAGTGTGAAGCGAACTTGGACCGGCTCCACCTTTTCCACCAATGAGAGTGCTTGAAGTGTATTGGTCAAAGGCTCTCAATCTCCTGTGTGAAGTGGCCCTTACTCTCTCTCTACACCCACTTCTTGTAGGATACGAAACACACAATTACACTATTTATATCAATTAGTGCGTGTTACTATTCAGAGTCAATATCCTACTCGGGAGTTCGGGTTTTACAAACAAAACTTCAACAGGTTGTTTGGACACATAAATGACTTGCTTGCTAAAACACTACATTCTCCGAATAGTAACACGCATTAATTGGGATGATTAGTGTAGTGTATGTATTGATTAGCAATTGCAAATCGTACTCGTAACCATTTGCCTCATCATTTTTGGAGCTTGTATGAATGTTTTATACATTATCAAAGTGGAGATTCTTGTGCTCATTGAGTAGTCACACAAGTTGCCAAACTCATGTTGACTATTGAGTCTAAAATGCTTAGCATATTTTGAATGCATAGTTCCATCTTTTTAAAATATGTGTCTATTTGGTCTTCCGTTTTCATATCCACACTTAATCACGTGGCCATTCAATCATAGGTGTCCGTATTATTGTTATATTGGATTAACACACATGGCATGTGTTATGCATTCAAATATGCGAGCCTTTGTGACTTGTCTTTGTTTGTTGCCTTGCACTAGTAGAAAACATGGTCCTAAATAAGGTAAACGGATCTTGAATGGACGCATCTAGCTCTACACCCACCACTCGTAAGATATGAACACAAATTTAGTGTGCGGTGATTAGCAAATATCCATGATGTTCTTGTAGATATTTTTCTATGATGTTTTTCATAGTGGGTGTGAATATATTATGCATTATCAAAGTGAAGATCCTCACTTTTTTATCAAATGATCATATATTAGGTCCCTCCAATTATGATGACTATTGAACTTAGAACAATTGAATTTTTTTAACACATAATCAAATCGCTTTTGGTGTCCATTCTTAGATTCACGTCTACCCACGCATCACCCAAATTAAATGTCCAAATTAGGCTTGCTTAACCTAACAAAAAACTGGACATAACCTTCACACAAAAGTGTCCGCATCAGTAGTGTGAAAGTGGGCAAGGCAAATGAAGGTCCATGTCAAATGCAGGCTATGGGTAGAGAGACTTCTTCCATGTGCTCAATGGGTTGTATCATGCATGCCTCGTACCGAGTACCTTAAGGCTTATATAGGCTCGTTGGGGTTTAGGTGGGGAGGGGGAGTGAAGTTTTGTACTTCTATAATGGTTGAAGGGTATTGGATTTAGTTATCTTGTTCAAGTGTGTCTTTGTGGTAAACGACATATGATCTTTGGTAAATTTGTAGTCACGTGATTTATTCTATTTGTTTTATACATTATCAGCACAAATTTGATGGGGATTTTGTTAGGTATCACATGTTTTAGAATTATTTGCTTCACAGATTATAGTTTCTTCCGCCAACATGAAGCACATCTACATATGTGCTCTTCTTCTCATATATGACGTTCTACTAAAACACTACTAACAATATTAATCTTTGATAAAGCAGTTGCTTTTCCAAGTGAAGAATTGTTCCAGCAACTTTATTGTGGTTGTTCTTTTCTTTCCACCCGTAGAGTACTTCATTCATAACCTTCGTTTTCATCTAGAAGACCCTCATAAATGGTCGGAATTGGTGGATGTCCTGGTACTATTGCATCTCATCATCCACTTCCCTCTCTTTGATTATGTAGTTCAAAGTAGTGTTGTCATATCAACTTGTCACAAAAGACATTGCACCCGTGCATATGAATTGATATCTTGGATGAACACAACTCCCATACACCCAAGCAATCATGCAACCATATGCACATGTCCATGCGTACCCTAATATGCATGTATGCTCATGCCCATGCTCATAACCCACCCACCCCACCCCACCCCCCCCTCTCCCGTGGAAGCCACCGCCATGTCAGCTTGGAGTGCTTTAAGAAGGAAAAATGAGAAGTCTTTTCTTTTTAATTAAATTGTCCTACTTTGTCCAATTGCATATGTCATGTCGCCACCTCATTTCTCCCAAGTGGCATGCTCCCCTTTTGCACTTGTAGTCTCCCACCTTTCCACATCGTTTCCTCTTTCTTTTGTCACATGTTTGTTTTTGCAAGCAAATTGGCATATGCTTTTGTTTTTGTGGAAAGTTAGTTGGACATGTGTCCAATTTCATAGACTCCCACCACCACCACAAGCTCCATTGTACATAGTGATGTACATATGTATTATAAGTGATCATTATAGGTCATCGCAATTACATTAACTATTCAAGGCTAGTGTTTGTATTGTGAGCACATAGTCCAATCTCATCATAACACATGTCATTTGGGTGACCATTCTTACTACAAGCATGGCCATAAGTTACATCACTCAAAGATAAGCATGATTAATGAAGAAAAGTACTAAGGTAGATGTCCTCATTTGGTGTTTGATCTCAAACAAACACCTATAAACCCCAACCTCCATAATGTCACTCCCTCTTTTATATCTCAAAACCCTAGGGAATGGTTGTGCTCAATGTAAATATTCATCCGTGTTGTCACATTTCCCTCTCATATATCATGTGTTTTGACATAAAATAGTCCACCAATGAATTCAAACCACACGCTCACATGCATCATGTCATCATCATTGTCATTATTATCATTATTACAATGTTGACTTTGTGTATTCCATAATGTCACATGCTACACTAATTCGCTATTATCACACATCCAACTTAACATTGCAAACCTCCTTAATATCATGTGCACTTTGGTTGCCGCGTGCATGATATTAGGGAGGTTAGAGTGTATTTGAGTGATTTATGGTTGGGTGTGAATCCAAGAATGAACACCAAAAAGGCATGTCGGTCAAAAGATATTGGACTACATGTTCATATTCTGGACACAATAATCAACATATTTGGGAGGACATGTTAAACGTATTATAACTCGAGAACTCTTCACTTTGACAATGAAAATGATAATCATATGAGCTTTGAAAAGTATGAGGAAAGTGGCTAAGGCCACAAATTGGATTTGCTAATCATCATGCAATAATTCTTTGTTTCATATCCTACAAGAAGTGGGTGCAGAGAAAACAGTGTCCGTTTAAGACTTGCTTACCTTACACATATATGACCATCCATATATATATATATAATGTGAAGATAGGTGCTCCCTACATACTCCTTACATAAACCATAAATGGTTTTCTTTTTCTTTTAAGATAGATGTGTTTGTTTTGGTGGTATGTGGTTTGATGTGACTCCAAAAATGGATACCAAAAAGACATGTGTTTAAAAGGGATTGTCACTACATGGTCAAAATATAATAACCATATCAGGCTCCATAGTCAACATAATTGGGAGGAGGAACCTATAACATGATTAAATGAGCATGAGAACCTTTGCCTTGATAATGAGTAAGAAGTTGATATAAGCTCTAAAATATAATGAGTGAAGTGACTACGACCTCAATTTAGATTTGTTAAACATCTCATACGTGTGTGTTTCATCATAACAGTGTTATGTGGGAGTGACAATATTGCTGGACATATTGGAACTCAATAGGACTAGAGACAAGATTGTACAAGCAAGTTACACATACACAAAGGCACATGAAGAATGCTTGGAGTGAGATCGTCTCCTCCACCCCTTGCCTTGCTCTTTATTGCTCATGGTCACCTTGGTTGATACGAACAATATGGGATAATTCCTCTCCCACTACGGACTAGCCTTGTGGGCTTATGACAACCTACTACTTCTAGTAGTACATTTTCCATGACTACGAGCAACCTAATGCTCCACCTTCAACAAGACATTCAAATCGAATGTGAAAAATACATAAGAATATTGTCAGTCCCACATAACATTGTTAAGGATCTAAAGAATGTTATGATACCCTAGGATACAACAACAACAACAACAACAACAATCCATGTATCCCACGTCATCATATTCATGGAAGCGCACGCATGACGACCACCACCGCCGACAACCCACCTTCCATCATCCATGATTTAGATACGAGGAGGAGGTGGAAGCCACATGCATATATATTGAAGTGCAATAGCGGAAAAACAGTTTTAGCGGTGTCATAATATAAGTGGCCACCTGCTATGTATGTATGATAGTAGAAGAGGTTGAAGGTGAAGATGAGCATGTAGAATGTAATACTGTATATATGTTGGGGGTTCGGGCAGTAGGGTAGGTGTGTGTGTGCACAGAAGGATTGCAGCTTTGACTGGAGGCAGCATGTGGACCATACGGTAACAACAATTATGAAGCAAAAAAGGGGCCTTCCTTCCCCACTCGCCACGTGTGCTGCTGACCTGGCATGCCTCATGACAGCTCCCCCTGCCCTGCCCTGCCCTGCTCCTGACATTGGGAATTCGGGTACACCGGTATGGTGTTCCCAATTGGTGTGTGTTACTATGGGGAGTTACAGATTGCTCTACCTACATGCATACTTAATGAGACTGTCATATTTCACCAAGCAAACTCACTCATAGTTTATGATGCCCGAACGCATGATATTCGATTATTGGTACAATGATCTTGGTAAGAACTTGATCTCATGATTAAGATGTTATTGCACTGTGTTACTCCAAATAGTAACACACACTCGTTGGGATTATCGATGTAGATATTTTTTTCATGGTGTAATTAGGGTTTAGGGTTTACATAAGGGTGTAGGTCATGATTAACTTTAGGTCTAAAACGACCCTTGAATGGACCTAACTTTCGGACTCATGATTGGGCCCAAGCTTGAAGTGCATTACAATACACAATCATATGACTAAGTTCGCTTCTTATATTTGCATTCCACATGAGCCTCCAACATCTTACCTTCGTGGGAAAAAAGAAGCTTGCACTGGTATAAATAATGAAGGTTGATGTTATGAAAAATATTCTGAGTGAATAATGTCAAGATGAACAATGCTTCATACGAATAGTGCCAGGAGTATAACTTCACCCAAAATTTCAAGTGTCACCATGTGTTTATGAGTAGTAATTGAATAATTATGTGGCACCCATATATTTAAAGCGTTTGAATGCAGGGTCCAGTGAACTAACCCAAACAGCTAAGTAATGTGAATTCTTTGTCAAAGTAGTGGAATGAAGAGAAAAGAAAAATCCCCTTTTGAGTGGGCATTGCCAAGTTTGGCAAGAAAGTTATGCCACATTAGCGTCACTTTGTTGTATTCCTACCTTAGATTTGGGCCTACACCCTAGTGTAAGAATCTTCACACCCCTATTTCTACTCTTGACCAGGATCATCGATTTGTATGTGGAGTCTTTTTGGCCTTGGACCCTCCCTATTGTGAGCCCAACCCTAGTGTAACTTTACTATCTGGAGTTATGTGATGTAATAACTTGTGAACTCAATTTCAACTTTTGCCAAGGGAAGTGTATTATGTTGCACAATGTTTATACTACTTCTATGTACTTCAAAAATCTTCAGTTGTTTTAAAGAATAGTCACACTATTGGAAATAGCTTTATTATTCTAATCTATTATCTAATTGAGAATTAAATTGAAGATAGGGTAAAAATATGACAATCAAGTACATGAAGAAATTCAACATACAATTCTACACAATATTCAATATGTTTAGTCAACATTGTACATATGATTGTATTTTTCTACCTTTCAAATTGTATTGAACAAAGGGAGTTTTTGAGGCATGGGAAACAAGTTTGTTTTAAGGCCTAGCTATGAATCGATTATGAATCTTTGCAATCACAAACCTTGTGTATTGTGTTTTGGCATGTCAAGATGTTCAATCTCCAGCTCTTCAACCTTATATATGTGATCTTCAAGTGATTTGTAACCATTTTTTGTTCATTACAAACAACATTAGGGCATCAAAAATCTCTCATTTGAAGTTGCCCAAGTTTTTTTTAGTTTTTTTTTATAATAAATGTCATTTGATCTTTAAGGGTTAATGCTCAACACAACTATGATATACCATGGCCTAGTTAACATTTGATGTCGCTAAAAAAAATTGCTCAATGCATTGTCGGTTGCCATAAGGGGTCCCGGATGTAAGATGAAGATTCTTCGAACAAGGGCAATAGAAGCAAAGAAACAAATAATCTATTATTGTTTGTCAATTCATCCAACCATGTGAACCACATGGTGGGAAGTGCCATTTGAAGATGAACTTGAATTCATATATGAATACGTAGTTGCTAAGTAGAGAAACGACTCCCGATTAGGTTGATCATCACAACACTTACGAAGGAATGCGGGTCTTGGTGAATTGGAATAAAAAGAAAGACAAGGAGCAGATGTGATCATATCTCTTCAAGTCTTGTTCAAATGTCTTTGTGTATATGTAAGTGTTTGTGCAATCTGATCTTTAGTTCTATTATGCTTCAAAAGGTTATGGGTCCACTCATGCAAGTTGTGGAATTAGAGATTTGATTATCGCATGATTGGAAAGTGGATTTCGAGTAATTATAGGATTCGGAGGAGCCTTTGGGGTGCTTCATGTTGGAGGTGCATTGGCTTCAGTATGGTCGGCTCGGACTTTCAAATGTGAATAGTGTTCAGACAATTCAAAGCAGGTAGATGTCATGAACCTTAGCAAAATACATTGTCTCATATTTTTGTTGGTTTGGAAAACTTGCATTGAAGGTAAACAACATAGAGCAATATTTACAAATGATGGGGAAAGACGAACAATTAAGCCTTTGAAGATTGTTCATTATGACGTGTGAGGCCCTATGAAAATCACATCTATGAGTAGCACAAAGTATTTGTGATTTCCAATGATGATTTTTCGAGGAGGTTTGAGTGTACATGTTGAAGTCTAAAGAAGATTTTTTTACAAAATTAAAAAATCATAGCATTGTGTGATTCCACATTGTAAGTGACACTAAAGAACATAATGGTGAAGTGCGATCACATGTTCGCACTTGAGCTGTGTATGTGAGGAGTATTTCTTGAAGGCATGGGTTTCTTTTTCTTTCCTCGTTTGCTACTATGCCTCTTCAACATGGAAGAATGGTAGTATAGTGTACTAAATTTTTTAAGGTATTTAGCATCACATGCCCTGATTGAGGCATATGGTAGGTCATACACATCCAACCCCATACCACTCAAATATAGGTGTTCTAATAAGAAATATAAGTGAATAAGGGTTGTCTATCTTACACACAAGATTACAAGTCCGCGACCATTCCATTCTAGGATCTCTCATTTGATCGAAAAGGCGGAGACCGCCCAAGTGCACTTCATACTAGAAGGTGAAGGCCTAAGGTCCCAAATTTTCATCATAGATCCAAACTTGCATGAGATCCTACATGACATGCTGCTATATATTATGTTTCGTGGTTTGCTAGAATTTGTGTGAAGCTGAACTCCAAGAAATAGACATGACATGAATTCCAACATACATGTGGTACAACCTTTGGATGAGGATCGAGGGGCCTCACAATCACACATGATCACGACCCTTGGCTCGTGTGAGATATGTCCCGAGGTTAGCACTTGCCCTAAACGCCATTTGAAATGCAGGGCGTCCATAAAGGATTTGACAAATGGAGTAGGAGGTATTTATAGCCACATAGGGTGTAGAGTAGAGTAGGCCAGACGTACTACTAGAGCCATAGCCAATGCTCCACAAATGTACGTGACATGTACATCTGAGGGCTGCCCCATGCAATATTTATCGCTAGGAGTAGATGCTGCTGACTAGGCTGCTTTGATATCCCCACGCCAGGCAGGAGGGAGTCTGTCACCCCATCTGCCCGCCCGCCCACCCGCCTGCCCGCCCGGAAAGGTGTGGGAGAAGGACAGCGGAGTCATTCGTCTGTGTTTTGTGCCTGCCCGCCCGCCCGCCCGCCCGCAGTAATTAACATTGGAGGTGGCATCTCGGGCGCCCCCTTCAATTTTGAAGTTTGTAAGCGGCTAGTAACAATATTAATAACGGCACTTTAGGCTCCCTGCCCAGAACGAACGTGGTGCCCTCCAATTCAATTCAATTCAAATACGGTTTCTGTTGTTTTGGGGGGGGGGGGGTAGGTTTTAATCACATTTTGGCAGCATGACTCATGGATGCAGCAGGTGTTTGACATGAAGGGGGGGAGATGGGGGCTACCTTACTTCATGTGGTGGTGGCATGATATATAGGAGGAAAAAGGTGGGAAAAGTCAAATGTCAAAATAAAATAACTTACCCATTTTACGTCCCATCAATGTGCGAGTCATTCGTCCTTCCAAAACAATTGTCCACTACGTAATTAAGGTGTACATTTACACCGTTTAGGGTATTTGATGTCACCTAGTATTTGGAGTTGCATTGTGCTATAACTTTTTAATATTATAGATCCAGTTTTTATTTATGAACAAGGGTCAAATCGCGTGTGGTACTAATTCCCGACACACACACTATCAAAACTAGTGAGAGCTGAGAATTTTATTGAGTGATACTAAATTCATGAACACGCGCTCATTTACCACGCTTCAAGAAATTAGTGTGCACTAAGATGTTTGCAGAGTGCACAACATGTTTTGGTGAGTTCAAATAGGCTTCTTCTTCTTCTTCGTCTCCTCGTTTTCTGCCACTCAATCTTGAGGCATATTCTAACACTAAGAAAATGAAGAGAGCTTGTAATTGAAAGTTTCCGGAGCTTCAACACTTCAGTTCCAAAACACTAGATCTTCTAGTGACACTAATTTCATAGCATAAAGAAATTTAGTATCAACTTCACTAATTTCTCACATGCACTATTATCCCACTCTCACCAAATGGGATAATCAATGTAGTTGTAGTCATACTTAACCTTTCATGCACTGCAACTACTTATGATTGCATGCACACTTTCTTCAGTTCATGTTGCATTGTCAGTGGGCGTCACCACTGCATCCATCACTAGTATACTACATATTGTAATACTATAGAAGTGAACCAATGACATGCAACATTTTCCATCTTTTCTAAATTGATTGATTTGTCAATGACTTGACCATGTGATCCTTGCAATGGTAGATGATGCTAAAACCATCGCTTTAAGTGTTGTGTATGTTTGTAGACTATTATCAGATTGATGAATAAGTAAAGCATTTCTCGTTTCTAATTGGAAGGGGGTTATAACTCACCAAATCATGCCTTATGTGAATTTCGAATGAAAAAAGTTAGAATGGTTCAAAGTTTATGGGTGGATGACTCAAAACTATCATGAAAGTTTGATGTTAAGGCGGTGGACATTTCCAAAACCAATATGTATTTATTGTGCAAGATTTCACAGTGTTGGTTTGAGTTGGGGTGATGATTTTAACATTCTCTAGTTCACTAAGCGTTACTTACACTTGTTATAGACATAATGTTTGTGGGCACTTTTAACTCCACAAATATTTGTGACCATTGGATTGGCTCGGGAGAAGTGGGTTGAAAGTGTCCATTTGAACCATGCTGAAAGTAAACATGCTTAATTTGGTCTCTCATCTTAAATGGACGCTTACATCGAGTGTTGTGTGGGTAGTGGTGCATCTAAGAATGGACATCAAAATGCCACGTGTTTAGAAGAGATTGAACTATGTGCTAAAAATTTGTTAACCATTTTAGGCTTATTAACCAACATAATGGGAGTTCACTTGATCGTTTTGTGGTTCTGACACTTTTGACTTTGAGAAATCATAGCACCACCCAAGGTTGGCACCACGTGGTTTTTTACAGTTGGGTTTTTCATAGTTTAAAAAAAAAAAAACCCAATCATCTAAGATCCAACAAAATCCAATTTTATTCGGTTTTATTGCAGATAACTTGAGATTATAGGGCAAAGGGCCCAATGTTTGCCAATGGTGGTGAAGATTGCCAAGTGCCAAATCATGGAATCAAACCATGGTTTTATTCGCATAATTTGGTTTTTGTGCATTAAAACCAAAAACCCAATGCATCAGCTGGAAAAAAATTTGGTTTTTTCCACCCTCGGCACCACCATGGGAGCTAAAACAAATCCACAAATTATTGCTATAATCTCATATCACATTTGAGGATCCAAGAAAAGTATTAGCTTTGAAATCCAAGTTGGAAAATTATCGCACACAACAAAAATGATAGTAAAAAATCCATTTAATCTACACATTTACCTTACAAATAGGAATGTCTTGTTTTGCGTGTGTGATGAGTTGCACCTACCTTGTTATTACAAAGGTTAGTATCATTGAGTATTTTTCTTTATTTATTTTTCTTTCTTAAAGCTTCCGTGAGACCAAACTGCACCAAACATAATAAGGTGACATCTTAATTTTTCCTTTAAAACCAGGCTTTAAAAAATGGGTCAAAAAAACCAATGAGGTAATGTGGTTTGGCAAGTCACAACTAGCTCCATGTCAATTTTCACATACACAACCTATACCATAATCAACATACTAGCCATAGTAATTGCCCCCCCCCCCCTCTTGCGGGTGACCTATCTCCAAATTTTAGAAATTATTTTGCATCTTATCGTCAACTTCAAATTTAGATACTATAAATAATAAGTGAAATGGCATAAGGTAGACATGTTTCAAGTGGCTTGTTTTCTTGATTGGACCTCTAGATTTGATTGGTGTGTGGTGTGGTGAGGATCAAAGAGCAAACATCATAAAGACGCATGTTTAAGATAGATTGGACTATGACTTCAAATATTAATAACTACTTTACACCCAATAATGAACACAAATGAGAGACCCATGTCTCCAATTTAAAAGCAACAACATGCACTTCCAATAACCATAATCAAATCAAGGAGGTCTTATTTTCAATCCGGTTTCTAGATATGTTTCCTTGTGGATTTGCTAATGCAACTCAAGTTTTGTTGTGTAAATCTAATCGGAAGAAGTTGGAGAACATGAAAAATGAACCAAACAACACCCACATTCCTTAATTCAACTTGCATGGTGGAGCCAACATGCAGTTGCTCACAAAACCAAAGACAAACAATGGTTAGTATCATAGCCTTTAGGGTTGGTTCACACGGGGTCCCAAGTCCTAAGTCCCAAGTCACTTGAGGTTATTTTGTGCAACCTCAATGGATGAGAGAATGAAAGTTGGGACTTACCACTTCACATGGGACCCCAAGTCCTAAGTCCCAAGTAGGACATGGATGCCTATATGGCAACACTTTTTGGAGTAACACTTGGGACTCGTGTTGAGAGTTGGGTGAAGCAAAAAGCAAAAAGCTAGACCCAACTCTCAACACATCCCGCAAATATTTTTGCATAAATCAATCAAGATCTGGCCCTAAATTAACGATAGTCAATCACATTTCAATGGTTTTGTGAGGCTCAAAAGTTGGGACTTGGCCTCCATGTTGGGACTTGGGACCTGGGACCTCATGTGAACGGGAACTTACTTCTGCTGGGTTTGTGACGACCTTATTATTAGGGTAATGTGAAGGAATGGAGCTTGGCCCAACTCCCAGGATCCAAAGCAGCACAAAAGGAGGAAGTAAAAGTAAAGGAGCCCCCACAGCTGTCCATAGTGCTAGGACACTTGCTGTGGGTTACCCTCGTCCTCCATCAGTGTCCTCGTCACTTTGATATGTCAAAACAATAAGTGACATGTAGACTACACTAAATTATCCCAATTAGTGTGTGTTACTCTTTGGAGTTATGCACTGCTATTGCTATTTCATGTGAATGTGATTTTTTTAAAAGAAAACTAATTTATGTTTTATAATGTCCGAATAACCTATTGGATTTTCGTTAGTAAAAATTGAGCTCCTAAGTAAGTTATTATTACATCATGTGACTTAAATGGTGTACTCAATGTATTGTACATTGTTCATGGTATTTAGTGTCACTTACAATATGGAATTACGCAATGCAATCATTTTTTCCTCTAGAATTCAATTTTCACTACAATTATTATCCCATTGAGTGGGGGTGGGGTGACAATCTGTGTGGGAAATTAATGAAGATGGTACTAAACCTCTTTATGCCATGAAATTAGCGCCAAGGTTTCGGGATTCCAAAGTGTCAAAGTGTCGGAAACTCTCAATACAAGCTCCCTTCAATTTATGTATTAGGAGATGCCTCATGAGTGAGTGACACTAATTGAGAAGAAGAAGAATAAGCCTCTTTGAGCTCACCAAAACAAATTATGCACTCTACAAACACCTTAGAGCACACATTGGTTATATTGAAAGGTATGGGAATTGAGCATGCATTCATGAATTTAAGATCATTTGGTAAAAATTATAGCCCTCACTACATTTGAGATTTAGCGAGATAGTGCATGCTTTAGGAATCAATACCACATGTGCTAATTGGGATAATCAATGTAGCAAAGGTTGAGTAGGTTGCTTGGATGTAAGAGAACATAAACAACTTTACTTTGTAGGCTATTATAATCATAGTGAATAGTAATAGCATTGTTTAGCTCCGAATGGTAAGTGACACTAAATACCATAATTGGTGTATCCACGGTGTAGTAAAATAGGCACTATAGAAGTTAATCCAAGTCCACATACAAAGTTAATTATAAAGAGACTATAGAGGGGAGGGCTTCTTTTTTATTCCAACAAAATATGATAAATTCTGACCACCCACATATGAGTTTTAAACAATTGTCTTGCATTAGTGGAAGAAATATATAAATCTATCATCATGGTAGATTTGCAAATTTTCAAGTGATGTAAGCTAAATGTTTAGTGGCATATGGCAATTGTGGGACTCATATGCTTGTAGTGTCTTGCTTTAAATTAGTCCACATATCAATCCTAATGTTGAATACTATGTGGAAACTACATTCCAACACTAGTAAAGACAACATAGAACGTCATGACGAGAGAGAGAGAGGGAGAGAGAGAGACAGATCGAACATCAAAACCTTGACCCCCTATAGATTTGTGGCCGATTCATCTCAAGTGACTTGGAAGTAAATATGCCAATAGCAGGTATGTATTCACCTACATGTAGGCTACCCATCGCGGTGCACAACCATGGCGCATAATTGTGACCGTTGTAACTACTAGTTGGCCACACATGATAGCTGCAAACATGGCCTAATTGTTGTCATTGACCTCCACCCAGACCTTAGCATCACAACCACGCACATGGTTGCAACGATCAAGATTTGGGGTTGCATATGAAACTACAAGTGGTTGGCAACCACTGCAAAGTGTATGGCAAGCCAACATGAAAACATCATCACCGCAAGATTTGCAACATGGGTGGGCCAAAAATTGTGAAACATATGCTTTCCTCGATGGACAACCGAGAAGGAATGACACCACAATACACACAATGGTGGAGACAACAACCATCACGAGCCTCCCGGATGACATAGTTGTCCACGAGTCAACATATGATTGCGCAACCAATCCCCCATCCACAAATGGTGGCATGTAATTTTTTCATATGTTGCATGGGCATGAATGACATGGCAATACCAACATAGGAAGAGCTTGCCAACGAGGTGGTGGCATGGTACTTTTTTGTCGCAATGGCCGAATGTGTTGTCCTTTTTCCTTCCGGTGTTGGTTGATTTCACAACGAAATTTTGCTTCAAACTAATATAGTCCAAGCTATTATTGACCCTAGAAGCTCCCACTGCAATATCGCGTCCGACATATTGGGCATTGCATACAACATGTATGCAATTTCATTATGCCCCCCATATTCCTCTACTCATTTTAACATTGCTTTGCCGCCTTGCTTGCATGTTATTGCTTTTTTCCCTCGTACTCCACACACATTGCCACATCTTCTATAGGGATGATGTACTCCGAACCCCACAGAGTGTCCATGTTTACAACTTGCAAGAACTTGTATATGGAATTTGATTTGTCAGGTCATTCCACTCTATATGAATTGCTATATGGCAAATTATGGAGAATGTTTCACAATTTGTCAAAATTTACATTAGACCCACCTTCAAGAGGTAGGCTTGACACAAATTCTAGTAGATCGTGTGAATTAAAAACATCATACAGCGTTTGGATGGGAGAATATATAAGTTAGGGGCGGCCTCACAATTACGTGGTCACAGCCGTTGGCTCATGTGTTAAGGGCCACTTCACACACGGGACTAAGAGCCTGTGACCATTACACTCCAAGCACTCTCATTGGTGGAAAGGACGGAGCCGGTCCAAGTTCACTTCACACTACGCTTGAGGGACCAACGGAGTATGTGAATGCGAGATGGATGTAAAGTCTACATGGATTCCTACATGGCACTGAATGGATCATGTTTCAAGGTCACTTGGACTATTTTCAAAAGCCACCTCTTGGAGGTAGGCCTAACACAAAACCAGGAGAATATGGCACTCCTAACGCTCACAACCGTTGGTTTATTCTATTTTATCATGTGTGAGGACCCGCATGAATAGAAATAGCATTTGGTTGAGGGCCCGGTCACATATGACTTCACACTACACTTGAGGGTCCGTGACCACACTACGTGATTTTGGAGGTGTGTTGGGACGGCCTTTGGACGCTTTCTTTTGGGCTCTCACAATCTCATGGTCACGGCCCTTGGCTCGTGTGTGAAGTGGCCCTAAGTGTCACAGCCCCTTCCTTAACTTCATCCCCAAGCAGAGTGCTCGTCAAGCCTCTCTCTCTGAATACTTTAAAACCGCCTGCCTGCAGCCAGCATTGGAACTTATTAGCTCGCTTCGATTCCGCTCTCACTGAGTCTCTATTCTATTGAGAATGTGCATTATTAAATGGGCGTACTTAACTTTCTTCTTAACTCTTAAAGAACCCACGAGGCCCCCGGCCGGCAAGGACCACGGATTTGTGGCAGACATGTAAGTTAATTTGAAGGTGAGAGCGAATGGTGGGGGAGGGTTTGGTTTCATAACACCTACCAAGCGGGTACTACTGAAAGTATGTCTCCTACATGTTGCTTGCTTATTCATCTCAATTTAAGTTCACCAGGTACACCGTTCATGGTATTTAGTGTCTCTTATTGTGCGGAGCTCACAATGTTATAACTCTTCTTAAAACTTAGAATGTGAGTATCTATCATGTTGGATCTTTTTATGTTGTATGATGTCCAAATAATGAATATGACTTTTGTGATAAAAATCAAATATAGTCATAAAAAGTTACAATATAGCTTAATTCCAAATTGTAAGTGACGCTAAATATCATAAAGGGTGTAGATTAATTTGGGGCCACTGAGTCCAATCTACTGTATCAAGCGTTATTGAGTTTCCTCAAGATTGATATAAATTTGAAAATTCTACAAGTTTTCTTAGGCTCATACAACAATGACATGTAGTTACTGTAAGTGAGCTTTGGCATGATTCCATTTAGCTATAGTATCTGAATGAAATTTTTTGATATTGAAAATGAGCCTTGGTAGTGTAATGAAAATCTTAGACCTAGAGAGCTTAGCCTTGCATTTATCCTAGTTGAAATCCTTAAGTTTTGAAAACATGCAGACTTATAAAGTGGGATACTACTAGATAGTAAAGTTTGAGAAGTTAGTTTCATTACCTAGTTCAACTTCTAATATTTGGAAGGGATTGTTAAATTTAACCATGTAGTTTGTCAAAACGACCACAAAGACGTGTCGCACGGTCACATGACTTGTCAAAATTTAAATTTTCATCACACACATGAAGAGGAGCAAAGTAGTAGCTATGTGTAGAATTAATAATCTTGGCCAACTAAATGAATTAACAACTTGGCCAATGATTATGTATGCATCTCTATGGTCATTCTAACCAGTGTGTGGTCAATTTAACAATCCCCTACTTGAAACCATCTTCAAAGTGCAATTCAACATTGACCAACAAAACGCCATGAGTGGGATCCTAATGCAATGAAGTTTAAGGGTTATGGGCTCAAAGTTTGAAACACCTATTTGTCACAATCAAGTGGTTTGGTGTCCTGACACTATCGAGGGGGTAATAGTAAGAGCTTACCCTCTATAAGGTGGTTGTTGATTCCAAATCTAAGACCCCGATTTAATATTTAATTAAGCTAAGAATAAAATACACATGCTCTAAAATAGACAGTACTCAATGTTTTCACCCTACCCTCTTCTATCATGGTTCGCCCTCCCCCTCAATAAGTGTTGTGAACATTCACCCCATTACCCAAGGATAAACGTTCACAACACCTACCAAGGTGGAGAGCAGATCCGGGGAGGTGGAAAGTGGAAGTGTTTAATAGTGAACACAAGAGGACCTAAGGGCCACTTCACACACAAGCCAAGAGCCGTGACCATGAAATTGTGAGAGCCCGAAAGAAAGTGTCCAAAGGCCGTCCCAACACACCTCCAAAATCATGTAGTGTGGTCACGGGTCCTCAAGTGTAATGTGAAGTCATATGTGACCGGGCCCTCAACCAAATGCTATTTCAATGAATGTCTATTCATGTGGGCCCTCACACATGATAAAACAAAATAAATCAACGGTTGTGAGCATTCGGAGTGCCATGCTCTCCTAGTTTTGTGGTAAGCCTACCTCCAAGCAGTGGTTTTTGAAAATAGTCCAAGTGGTCCATGAAACTTGATCAATTGATGCCATGTAGGAATCCATGTAGACTTTACATCCATCTTGCATTCACTTATATACTCCGTTGGTCCCTCGAGCGTAGTGTGAAGCAGCGAACTTGGACCAGCTCCGCTTTTTCCACCATTGAGAGTGCTTGAAGTGCAATGATCACGGGCTCTCAGTCTCATGTGTAAAGTGGCCCTATGATATGCATCGAAGTAAGAAATCAACAAAAGATGCTCTCTTGATAAACACAACCAAATCAGAAAAAAGTCCAATTTTTCACTCCGTTGCTTTTTTAAATTTTATATACGTTTCATCATAAGTTTGCCGATGCAACACGATGTTTATTGTGTAAATGAAACCTAATCGGTAGAAGTGGGAGAGCATGGAAACCATTCAAACCAAACAACACGCTCCTTACATACCTTATCATACGTAGTAAAAAAACGACGCGAGGTTTAAGGTGAGAGAGACAGTGAGAAGGTTAGAACGTCCATGGCAGCAGCATGAGTGGCCCTGAAAGAAGCGGGCAGGCGGGCAGGGGGGCAGCTAAGGTAGTAGCGAAGGCAGCTGGTTGTCCCCACAAAGGGTGGCTTAGTTATGGCTTAGTAGTTCAGGCAGGCCAATGACATGTCATATAATGCCACCTTTCCAGCCACCGCGCCACCTTTGAAGTTAATGGACGTACTACTTATTAACTTACTTACTGGACTCACGGCCGCACCCCCGCAAGACTGTCCGCATGGGAGGGATTGGCCTCCGTGCCCCAATCACCGCCCTCCAAAATTCAACATCACATTCATTAGGACAAAAAGGTGACATGGCCGCTCCTTGCAAACTGGACTTACCTACTTATGTATGGCTGTGAAAGTAAAGTGTCCGTGTGGAGATTCCCTCTACAACCTTTGGGTAACATTAACACCTACCAAGGGATAATAATCGTAATCAACAATACATGTCTTCTACAAGTTGGACAAAGAATGAACATGTTGTATACAAGTATGGCCTCTTCTTCATCCAACATAAAGTTTTTGGATTAGTATGCAACTCGAAGGTTACTTTTTTTGGTTGATTTGACAGTGGAATTAGTTTCAAAGACCTTGAGTTGGTGTAGTCCAAGTCATGTGGATTGGATTACGCCTTCATATATTCTTCCAAGTGTTAAAATTTGGGTTGAGATCTCGGGGGGGGGGGGGGCAGTGTGTTAAAAAGTTAAGGATATAGGTGCGAACAACCACTATTTTATAGGGGGGTATTACTTTCAATTTTTTTTTTTTCACATGCTATCATTATGTAAATTTCTACTTTGGGTTAATAGAAAAATGGCTTGCATTACTTATAATTCCAAATTACCTATTATTCCATACCTTATAGTACTTTAAAGATGTCCAGTGCCATTTTTGATACCCTATATTACTCTTAAGTCCATTTATAATTTTTAGCCCCCATGTTTTTAAAATACCCTATCATTTGTTCGCACGTATATTGCTACTCCAACCAATGACTACCCCCCCCCAGGTTGAGATGCAACAAAATTTATGAGAGGCTAAAGTCAAGATTCTAGGTTCTATCACGTATAGGTCCTCTCGATTGTGTTAACTATCAAAGCTAGAATGGCGTCCTTATTTTCCAACACATGGTCCAATCTTATTGTAATACGTGTTTTTTGGTGTCCATCCTTCAAGCCTTGCCATATGCCACTTTAATATATGCATCTTCATGCGACTACCTAGTATTTATCTAAGGCCCATATACCTTCTCTTGTAAGCGTTTCTATCACATATTTGTACTATGAGTGTACCTCTTGTTCATCTATGAAAAAAGAATGCATTGAATTAACATGTAGTCTTGGAAGGTACATCTTGTTACAAAATTTGATGTTGGATTTAGCTTCCAATATCAAGCATTATGACTTTTAGCATAGCACATTGGGGTATTTGAGATAATAGTCTTGTGTTTTAGTATGCAAGGGGAAGATATTATTGACCATACAAATGGCGAGTGTCATGTGTTTACAATTTAGTACACTTTACTCAACTTGTAATCCGTTGTGTACCATAGACATTAACCTAATAACCATATCGAACATACTCAGACGCAAATATTGGTAATTGCACTCAAACACCAAATGTCATACAGTGACACCAATGGCGAAGTTTTTGTTCATTAGCATGGTAAACTATTACTTGGCTTATACATTGATGAACTTGAAACATACTTAGATGAGACCGATGGAGATTCTTTGTGTTTAATCAACACAATGGTTGCCATCCTCCTTTATGTTGACAACGTTGTGTTTTTCTCTACATCAAGATCATGCTTATAAAGACTTGTGAACAAACTACAGTATACGAGTTTTTTTCACTTCTTGTACACACGCCCTCCTCTTGGTTAATCAGTCAAGCAACATCACTCTCCCAACACCTTGCCAAATGAGGGGCTAACACCTTACACAAATTGACAACCATGTGGAAGGCATCATGAGGTCTATCTTACCGGGAAACTCATGCCAAACTAACATTAAAAATCACATTTGATTATATGAAGAAGCTTTTTCGTGCTAAGAATGGAAATCTTTCCATTTCTTAGGGAAGAAACTAGATTACCTCCACCTCAAGGATTTTCTCAAATACAAATGTGAATTGTACATAAAGCAAACATTGACACCAACACAACACAAGATTATTGTTGCTTACCGCACCTCAAATCATACACTTGCCATTGAAACTAGAGAATGGCCACTTATCCCTATCCCTAGAGATAATAAATATGTTGCTTTTGCTCTTATAATGTAGTTGAAAACGAGGTACACTTTGTGTTGGAGTGTGCCCTATATAACTCCATTAGAGATAAATTTCATTCATTATTTGAGAAGGTAGTATTAGGGAGTCTCAAGCCTTTCTTTCAATTGGACCATCAAATTGGAATTAGCCTCTACCTCACAGAGACTCTACTGCACTCGGCCACTCTAGGGAAATAGCTGGTTTGACACCATCTTCGTGTGCTTTTAATCCCATGAGCCTTTTGACTTCCTAGACTCTCAAATCAATCTCATTTCATATTAGTTTACATGTCTTGCTCTTTAAAGGGGGCATGGTGATACTTTGTCACACTTACACTAATATATGCAATTAGGTTGCCTTTGTGTTTAAAATGCCTCTTTACGCATGACAATTACTTGGGTCCAACCAGATCGCCAAAAAATTTAACGATTAACAAATATTACTTCATTTTGTTGTTGTGGTAATAAATATTCAAAACAATGTGGATTGTCAATAAGTTAGTGTGGAGCAACCTAACTTCACATATCAATGTACATGGACAAGGGTGAAAATGCAAAGAAACATTCTCTATCCCAATGATTTCTATTCAGCCAAATTCACCCTCAATTTAATTAGAGTCATAGGCTTTGATATAATATGGCATGACCCAATTGAAATGAATTAAAAACAAACTTGTGAGGATTTTGTATTTGTTTTATTGCATACTCACGACATGTGTTGTGAATTGAAGTGTGTTATCATAGTTGTAGTTGAAGAGTGAAATTGACCTCGATTCTTGTTCCGTCTGTCGTTGCAATCCATGTAGCGAGGACAACAATTTATGGTTTTCATCGTACTTAAAGTTGGTCTCATAGTAATTGCTTCTTATGAACTTTCTCCTGTGGTTTAGCCTTTAATATCTCTCCCAATGCCACCTTCCAACTACAATTAAACTAGAACCAAAGAAAGTAAAACCGCAACCATCACAAATACATATTATTGACTATCCTTCAAATCATAGTTGACGAAGTTTAAAGTGTTTGCGGTTGTTATCAATTCACCTTTACCTCAAATTAGAGCCAAATGAAGTAAACCACCACCATCAACCATTGGGGTTGTAGTTATGTGTGGACACCCCCTAAGATAGCCAAGGCTAAATCTCTTGCTAATGAAATTGGGCCCCAAACAATCTTACCAAGGTTAAATTGGTATTTAAGCCACACATAAGGTTGTGTTTAATTAATCATAATAGAGTTTGCAAATTATGATTATATGTATCTAATATTAATTACAATGTTGTATTTGAAAAAAATTGGTGCTATATTGATGGGGCCCACTCAAAGAGCAAGATATTCAACCCTAACCCTTGCCAATCCTACGACAAGGTAAAAGGATGAAGGGAAGACCCCCCAACCCCCCCCCCCTCCAGTTTGTGGTGGTTGAGTTTCTTTAATTTAACTTGATGTCTCTAATGATTAATCACTTTTCAAATTAGCCATTAAAATAGTCACATTTACAAACTTGTAACATAGCTCATATGTGAACTTCACATATATATTCTTAGCACAGTGAGGCTTCATAGTTTCATCGAAGCGATGTTCGAGTCATTTGCTTGTGATGTATGATAATTTTGAATTCAACATAAATTTATACCAATGTGTTGTTGTGTTAGGACACATGTATAGATGAGCTTGAAATGGTGAGGTCAATGGCTCATGGCCCCCCTGACATTACAATTCTACATTAGTTTGCGTAGGTAAACCTTTTATATTGATCATCGTGGCCCACTATAATTTTGTCATACCACATGATACTTGTGGTTTGTGTAATTTTTCTTGACCCGCAGTATTTTCGATCCCACAGTATCAAAATTAGGAATTTGAAATCGAATCATTTTACAAAAACATTGATTACGTGAGATGAAAACATATAATCTCATTTATAAAACGTTTAATTATATTATTTGACTAAAATACCAATACTTCTTTATTATTTGATCATTTAGTAGTTTAATGGTCATAAATTATTAATTTATAAGCCACCCTAATTCTCAACCCACACATAAAATACAATGGGCCACGATATTTTATACCCATTCTAACTTTCCACCCAGAACAAGAAGTGTAAACGGTGTAGATGGTATCCAAATATAGTAAAGCAAACAACTTCATTGTACTCAAAAATGCTATGAAGTGGCTCTCCAAAGTGACTCGTGGTTAGTATTAGGCCTTCCTCAAGTTAAATGGGAGGCCATTCTTTAACACACCAACAACCATAGATGAACACTTTGATGCCCCCCAAGTAATTAAGTGACATGAATCTAGGAGGAGAAGTAGGACCATAATGAAAGCAAATGCCAACATTCAAAATTCAACACTTCATAATTAATTGTAAGGCAAGGCAAGGCAAGGGACAACAACATCTCACGGTCATCACCACCGCCGTCCAATGGGTGTCAACAACAACTTCAAAGCCTTATATATATAGCTGCTCTCATGATGATGTGATACTTATTAATAGTCATGATGATGTAAGGCATGGACGTGTAAATAAACTTGGGCGGAGTGGATGATTTAAAAACGATTTCTCATAACCGTTTCCCGGCCCACAATAACTTTAAGAAACAAAATCATCATGAATATATAGGAAATTGGAACTATCTTCCTTTCCTTATACACATGCACATTAAGTAGTGGCTGCAAGTGGCCCGGCCCAAAGTTGAGCTTTCTCCGTTGACTTAACCAAAAATAGACATTCCAAAGTGGGGTTGGAATTGCACCGTATGATTATTTCCCTTGATATGCTAGGCTGGCAAAGCGAATCATATTCTCCAAGTCCGGACTCTTCTACCTTACTACGTACACGGAAATTTCTTGTAGTAGCTCGCAAGGCCCGGAAATTTCACATGGGGAAAGAAAGCATATGTGTTATATACAAGGAGTTGACATCTGCCGAGATGGAACTTTTGTATACGAGTGTACCTCTCATTCGTCCAACACGAAAGCCCTTATATTAGATAGTATGCATATATCCCGGATGCTACATTTTTGACACCGGAATTAGATTTTAACTCCTAAATGCACTGTTTATGAGTAATTTTTGTTTATTTGGAGGAGGGCAAGTTCTAGAGAAAAATCCTACATAAGGAGCCCAAATGTACTTTGAAGCCATAACCATGTTTACAACATGACTGGACCATATATATGTGGGTTACTTATGGGATTTTCCCATACGAAAAAAAGGTAGCATTAAGGATCAATATATTGTAAGCATAAAATTCCATCCAAAGTTCATATGTGGTAGAGAAAGCATGTATTCAGTAGTAGGTAAGGAAATTCAAAGGGAAAAGTTACAAGAGGACATGATTGAAGCATCCCTAGAATTTGGTTTGCGTTTTGGGCAACTCGAATTTCAAATTGTCAATGGTGTGAAATCTATAAATGAGGTCATTTGCTCAATCGCAACGGTCAAAAGATGCATCGTAATCTAACTTCGACATCTTATCAAAGGAGTTTCACTAACATAGGTTTTTGTTATTGACAGTTTGGCCCTTTCACCATAAATCGACCACTTTGTGGTCACCTAGGTTGTTAAGGATCAAAGACTTCCGAATTAATCTACTCAAAGTCGATTGAGAGACTTGGCAACAAACCTATAAGGAGCCATTTTTTTAAGAATAAATGTTGGATGGATGAGAGGTATGCTTATATACACCAACCCCCTCTCTCGTGACATCTACAATGATACATGCAATTAGGTTTACCTACACTATGGACTACTTTATGGATATCCCACATTAATTTGAATATTCATTAGCTCATGCTTTTTAAAAACTTGTTACCATACTTTCTATAGGGGATGGATAAAAAATTTATTAGCTTTTGTAATTTGGTATTTATCCAAAGTACATTGAATAAGTAAAGAGGCAACCTATTCGTGAAGCCAACCAAATTGCACACATGAGTGTACATACAAGATCAATGTTGTTCTAGGTTTTTATAGGGTTTCAATAAAGGATTGTAATGTTCAAAGTGTTTGTTAGGCACTTCTACCCTATCATGAACCAATTGAGTTTCAAAAGGGAAAATGCTATGTTCATATGTTCAAAGTCGACAATTGATGTAATCCCCTACTGACCAACTAAAAGAAAATCCACATGCCAAATGGCTAAAATGGTATAAAACAATATGCCCCCCCCCCCCCCCGCCTTTACGCTAAACTAAATAGGCTATATATTATGTGCCACACTACTAGTATTGAGCTTATTTCCACACTAAATACATTGGGGATAATATTATGGGTGGACCTATTTAGCGACCCCCAATATCTTGTGGGCCACATTGTAGGGTTGCCCATGATAAGTCACATTATACATATGCCCACACTTCTCACCGTGGTCAATGTAGAGCTCAAGTTGAGAGCTTGAACTTGCAATTTTGGGAGTTTGATACTTGGAGTTGACAAACTTTCATTGGAACCTTAAACCATTGAAAGCTTGACCAATCTTCGATTTCCATGTAGTTGGAGCAAGTGAGAAGTGGTCAGGCTCAATGCACTATTATAGTAGTATTGTGGGTAATACCCATACTTCCCATTTGACATGGGCGGTCATTGTGATATGACCCTCATTTACACGTGTTGAGTCCAATATATGACAATTGTAGATTGAGACTCACCACATGTAAATGGGGTCATGTCACAATGATTGCCTGTGTTTAATGGGTAGTATGTTCCAGGCCCCACAATCCTAGTACTGAAGTGAGATACCGAGGGAGGAATAATACTTGATAAAGGATATCACTTCACGACAAGCCAAAACGTGCTTGAAAACCCATTCATTTGGGACCCACAAACTGAGTGGATGAACTCTTGATATTCATTAAAACTTTCCATGAGGCATCTTAGGATCATGACCAAGAGGTTGTTGTAGTTGTTCCACGTAAGATCCATGGAGGCGCCATCTAAGCGGTGCAAATCCGGTAAAAAGTTCAAGCTTTCAAGTTGGAGGCTTGATTGTAAAGTGGACTCAAGGGCACTTTGTGTGTAAGAGGTTCATTGCCATCGAGAAGGTTGCTTTCTTCAAGTCTTCGATCTTTGAGCTCAAAACTTCCCCAAGTATAAAAAGGTGCCTCAAATACAAGTGCGGACAAGGTGAGAAAGGCTAGAATACATGATAGCCATAAAAGGATCCGGGGGGTGGACTCCTCATTGGAAACCTAAATGACATGTGTGGGTCACTATGAAAACAAATGTATACGTACTTATTGTATGGTATTCTAAAAAATGGACTCATGTATTTATACTAGGCTTTTCAATTTATGTGATAAATGCCTCCACTACATATATATATATATATATGTACTATATAATATCAAATATAACCTACATGTGGGTATCAAAAATGTAATACCAATCATATATTGCTACTTGATAAGTATGTCAAAACTTGAGTTATTACTACCATTCTAAATCATATTGATTCTAGAGCAATTTTGCCTAGGTATGAAAGTTTTTGCATGGTTTATAGATCCATATAGTGTTGAAAACATAGATATTGTCATATGCCCATACCCTACTAGTTTACAAAAATGATTTTCACATTATAGACACCCAAATGGATTTTTTTTCTCTTTAAGCTCAAAGTGCTCCCTGATTGTTAAATCCTTGTGTAAGTATCTACATCAAATACCAGAGTTGACTCCTCAATTACTTAACAAAAGTGAAAAATGGCGGCCTTTGGAGAGTATGTGAGCTTTTCTCTTGCACAATTACCTTCACACTTTCATAATTTCCCCTAGTCTCACTACACTGATTATCCCATGTAGGGCGTGTGGTACTAATTCCCGAAATACACACTTTTTTGCCAAATTTCAAAATTAGTGAGGGTTAGAATGTTTACTAAGTGATATTCAATTCATGGATACATCATGTACCATATATTGCAAGATAATTAATGTGTGTTCTAAGGTACTTGTAGAGTGCACAAATTATTTTGGTGAATTCGAAGAGGCTTCTTCTTCTTCTTCTTCTTCTTTCTAATCAACGCCTCAGTCTTGAGACATCTCCTCACACTGAGAAATTGAAAAGAGAACTTACATTGAGAGTTTTGACAACATGACACTTTGGACTCGCAATACCCTAGATCTACCTAATGGCACTCATTTCATAGCGTAAAGAACTTTAGTACAATATCGCCTTCACTCGATCCCCACACGCACTATCAACCCACCCTCACAAAATGGGATAACCAATGTAGCTTTCCATCACTTCCCAACGAGGTAAGAAGCGGTAACTCGGCAATGTCGGGGATTTTGCACATGGCACTTGGCGCGCTAGGAAAGGGCCGGTGAATTGGCAATCATGAGAATCGGGATGTAGTGGCTTATAAAAGGTTACTACATACGTATGTATGTATGTAACGAAGTTATGGGTGATTTCAAGTTTGGCCATACATACTTTTTTGCATGGAGGGAGGAGGCTAGGGCCCAAAGAAGCCCCTCATGGAAGGCCATTTGCATTCATCATTGGAAGGTCCTTGGGAACCCCTTGTACTAAACCTCACTTATTTAGGCAAGGGATCTAGCCTTGAAGCATAAGTAGCTTCCTCACCATTTGCCAAAACCCACAGTACAAGGCACCCGCTACGTACCCAGATGGCTTTTTACTTTCGTATTGTGGCTTGGTTATCAACGACCCCGGTAACAAAGGATTATTATGGATTGTAAGGTATCTCTTGTACTTTGGTCTTAAGTGGCTCGATTTCTTATTTGAACCCTATAAGGTAGAGGATGCTTAAGCCAACACTTCAAGCTATTGCACATACTTATGCTTATGTGGTTGATATAAATGTGAATACAAATGTAATAGCCTTTGGGCTAAACATAGGTATAAAGGAAGAAAACACATTTTTTTTAAGCCTCGATCGAAATAAGTGATGAATATTCAAAGTCAAAACCATTAGGTTCTTTAAAACCAATTCATAGACCATGTGTACGATGACCTTGCATATGATGAGGACTTTATTACATGTCCAAAACAACCCCTCCAATCTAACGGTCAAGATCTTGTCAGGTTTTGGATTTTTTATGAAAAAAATCAACAGCCTCTCGACCATAATTTCATATTTAGTTCATGTCTAACCCAAACGTCTTTCGAGAGTCCGTCATCTTGGTCAAAAAGTATTGCCATGTAGACATTTTGGAGAGCGATGACCTTTGGACTTTGGCCTTTTAGTGTGAAAGGTCGAGAGGCCGAACTTCTTGGTTCCTTGCAATGTGTTTGGTGGAAATTGACGGCCTCTCAACCTTCAACCATAGTGTGAAGTGAACCTAAGTTTGCGGGTGAGGCATCATGTGCTTTGATTGCGCATGGACGACACTTGGAAGGCTAAAGCTCTGTAACTTATGCATTAAAAAGGTGAAAACATGACAAGCTAAACTTCTATAGCATGAACTTGGTTACTTTGTTGATTTAACCTCGAAAATGACATAAAGGAAAACCCAACGTTGGGGGAATCGGACCTATCGGCCCTCAACATGGTATGGGATTTATTTGTACTAGCCTTTGAAATCACAAGGATGAGTTACTTATACACCGACAAAATTGAGGTGCTTGAGAAGCCCACTTTGACATACCAACATCACTTTTTAGACAAGGGACTCCAACCTAAGCAGGGGACTGAATCCGCATCAAATAAGTTCATGAATGGACGTGGTATTAAATGGTTGGGAAGCCCTTGGCAATGTTAAACTACTTGCACTACTTTCTAGACAATAGGGACATGATATATGAAGCATGTGTGTGGCTTGGGCTCCGTGCATCCAGTGAAGCCTATCGTGAAGGGGGCCAATAAAAACAAGCCCCTTATAGGTTGAAGACTGTTTCACTACACTTGGCTCCCAGATGCTTCATTTACAGTAGGAACTTTGATGTCATTGTTGGAATCAAATCCACGAAATACAACCGAATCTTGGTAAGTTATATGAAGTTTGTTGACAATGAGCATGGGAAGTCCGTTTCAGTTTTCTATGTTGATTTAACATCTCCAATGTTGATAGATAGAAACTCCGGTCCCTTTTTAGCAAGGGGCCGGCGTGAATAAAGTGTCCGTCCGTCCGTTCAGACACGATAACAATTCAATGCATTTGCCTCCCTATTAAATCAAATTTACCCATACATCACGAAGTTCACAACATTATTCAGTTGTAGGCATATGCACTTTGGGGCCGAGAATTTGATGGGCTTTATGCCCCTCTTTTGTTATAGGCTCCTTTTACACAATGAATAATGCTTAACCCAAGGATTGTTCACCATCGGACATCTTAACCAACACCTCTTAGAGGAGTTTCGTAATATTCTGAAACCCGATTTGCATATTATATGTCTTCGGAATGCAATTGCCACACAAACTATATAATTTAAACCAACAACATGCTAGCTAGGTATAGCCACATTGGTTGTTAGCCATAGTTAGGGCTATATATTATGCCTTCTGCTCCCCTCCCCTTCTAGATAAGTTGTAGAGGGACTAGACTAATTGACAATGTTATGTTGTAGCCCACGTGCATGTCAAGTGGCACACACTAGAGGGTACGACCAACAGTCATATGTGTTGAGAGGGGAGCTTGGGGTTTTCTAAATGGGAGCACTAAGGTAGGCAACCTTTTTGCGGTTACTTATCTTAACCATACACCTATATGTGAACGGTAAATGGTTTGTTGTGGCTTCAAAAACATGTACCAAAAAGACATGTGTCTAAAAGAGATTAAATTGTGTGCTCACAATATGATGATTGGTCTAGATTCAACAATTAGGGGAACCTATATGACCATTGAATGAGCACTAGAATCTTTCACTTTGACAGTGATAAAGATATTCACATGAGGTCCAAAAATCACTAAGAAAATGGCTCTACTGCTTATCCCAATTAATGTGTGCTACTATTCGGAGTCACGCGATGCAATAACGTCCTACTCGAGAGTTCATATTTTACTAACAAAAGTTCAATAAGTTGGTCAGACATCATAAAACATAAACGACTATGCTTGGTGAAACATTACATTCTCATTAGAGAGGTTACAACAGTGCGCAACTCCGAATAGTAACACACACTAATTGGGATAATGAGTGTAGTAATCGAACTTTGTAACCATCTCACACGGATCACGTGTTTCATATCCTATGAGAAGTGGGCTAGCTGTAACCATTTAAGACCCATCTACCTCAGAAGCGGAGAAAACAACAACATGCTTTGGCCACCTCCTTCAAGTCCCATGGCTGCCACGTTTCCCGGTCCTCAACCGAGCTATGAAGCCGGGTATGAGCCGGGCAAGGGGAGTCCGGGTATGGGGAACCGCCTGTCGCACAAGGAAGGCTTGGTGGATCGAGCAGCTCCCTCGCCTCGCCCTTTCCTCTCCTTTCCTTTCCTTCCTTTCCCTTCCATCACGGCCACCCCGCGCCCTTGGTATCTTTTGTTAGTCAGCAATCATCCCGCTGTGGCCGCTCACAGCCTCGTCTGAGCTTTGATTCTTCAGCTCCAAGGCTACCTTTCTTTAGCTCCACCTATAGATCGTGCACCCAACGGATTTCTGGGCACTTCTCCTTCGTCTGTGCAGTTTCAGCCTTTTGTTAGCTACAGGCCTCCGCCGGGTAACTAAGTTTGGAGCATTGAAGCGCGATTTGTTGCGGTTTCGCCAATTAGCTTTCTGTGCGGTAGATTGGCGAGGAGCAGGGGGAGAGACCGGTGCCACCTCACATTGAAGCTAATTTTTAGGCTAATTGGGAGCTCCCATTCCTCGGATTCAATTTACACCGAAGTTGTACAGTTGCCGGGAATTGGCGCCTTTCCTCACTAGTTTTAGTTCGTGTGTTTTGTTTGGGGAAGGTTTGGGAGCTATCGAGGTGGTGGGGGAGGGTTGTAAGCGGTGTTGGGTAGCTGTTTCGGAGTTTCTGTAGCTTGGGGAGCTGGAATTGGCGCCTTTTTTCTTTCTTGTAGTTCAGTTTGGTAGCGGGGTTCATAGTTTGGAGTTCATTGTTGTGTTTGTGTGTGGTTCGGGATCATCATCAAGGTGCAGGGCTAAGCGGTGGTGTTACGTTCGTTTGGAGTTCATCTTGTGCTTGGTGGGAGGTGTGTATATAGTTGGGGGGGGGGGGGGGGGAATCGGCGATGGTGAGGACGCGGGGTACATTGATGGGGGGATCATCATCATCATCATCCTCACGGACGACATTCTCGCTGTAATGCAAGTAGGGGTGAGACAACATTACTCTCCCATGCATGTGGTGATGATGCGCTACGCATCTTTTCCCAAGAGGGTTAGGGGCCAATTTGGCAGGGGGACACCTTGATGATCAAGGAGACTATGGCTATGGCTATGGAAGATTTCTATCGTCACCGCCTATGCATGGTAGGGATATTGATACTGATATCGATATCAGTGGTGTCAATCCTCGGAGTGGGAGCCGATCCAGCAGGGGACGCGACCATTCTGCAAGCCTTCAAGGCCGGTATTACGAACAGCGATGTGTTAGGATGGACCGCCACCAACCCCTGCAACTGGAACTCTAAGATGGTAGTGTGCGACTCGGCAGGCAACGTGATTCAGCTCCGAGTGCGTAACCTCACCTTAAAGGGGACGGTAACCCCGGACATCAACAAGCTAACGAGCTTAACATACTTGGAGCTCAACTACAACAACTTCCAAGGCGCCATGCCCACACTCTCTGGTTTAGCTAACCTTCAGTATGCCTTTTTGGATGACAACCAATTCTCAACCATCCCGGGTGACTTCTTCGACGGGTTATCCAGCATCCTCGAGATTTGGTTAGACAATAACCCATTGAATGTGTCCACCGGGGGTTGGACCATACCTGGAGCCTTGCAAAGTGACACAACCCTTACCTTGTTGGCAATGAACAATGTGAGTGCCACAGGGGCCATTCCAAGCTTTTTAGGCAGTATGACTAGTTTGACGACATTCCGAGCGGCATATAATAACTTTCTTGGCGGAATTCCAAGTTCCTTTAATACCTCCAACATTGCTCAGCTATGGTTGAACAACCAGGCGATGAATGGGAGCATTGATGTGGTGGGTGGCATGACAAGCTTGCAGGAGCTTTGGCTACAAGGGAATCAGTTCATTGGGACTGTTCCAAATGGGTTAGCAAGCGCCGCGGGGCTTGGAAGTCTCAGAATCAACACCAACAAACTTGTAGGCCGCTTACCTAGTGGATTATCATCCCTTCCGTTGAAGGAGTTGCTTATGAACAACAATTACCTAACGGGGGAGCTTCCAGTGTTCTCAACTGTGGTTGCGAGTTCTTTCTCTTACGATAGTGGATCCTTCTGTGGTGCGGCTGGGGTGGCATGCTCTGCTAAAGTGAATGTGTTGCTGGATTTTTTAGCTGCGGCTGGATGGCCGGAGGCGGTTTCGATGACATGGATTGGGCCTGACCCATGTACCGGATGGACTGGGGTCACATGTGATGCTACCACTGGAGAGATCATCTCCATAGTCCTCCGCCAGGACGCGTTAGTTGGTTCAATCTCCCCTACTCTTGCAAACTTAACCTCACTCACCACCTTGATTTTAAGTGGAAACACACTCACAGGTACTATTCCATCTCAACTCACATCGTTGACATCACTGAAGACGGTGGATGTGAGCAACAATAACCTTTCAGGGCCATTACCATCGTTTGCAACATCTGTGAAATTTATATACACTGGGAATCCTATGTTAACTGGGTCTGGAGCCCCATCTCCTTCTGGGGGAGCTTCTCCAGGAACATCACCAGTTGGAACCCCTTCTTCTCCAGGAACGTCTCCGGTTGGAACCCCTTCTTCCCCAGGAACACCCCCTGCATCCAGTACTGCTCCCGGAAGCACTGGAGGCACAGGAACTGGAAGTAGTAGCCCTGGAAGCTCCCCTGTGAATGGAACAGTAAGCCCTGGGCATTCAAGTAAGGTCAACCTTGCACCTGTTTTGGGTGGTGTGTCTGGTGGAGCTGGATTGTGTGCCATCATTGGGGCACTTTTGATCTTCTGCTACTGCAGGAAGAGGAAGAGGCCTGGTCTGAATGGAATGGTTGTGCACCCTCGAGACTCGGAGCCGGAGATTCTCAAGGTGGTCGTCAATCATCATAATAGTAGTAGCAGTAGCAGCAGTGGTGTGAGCAACCAGGCCACTGGGAGTAGTACTGAGAATGGAAGCTTGATCTTGGGAGACAGCATGTACAGCAGCAGTCTTTCGAAAGATGGACAGGTATGGTTCATTATTTTACCTAATTTATTGTACTTTATGTGGTTCTGAGGGATGTGATGTGAAATTCAGACCATAGCTTTTCTTCACCTAATTCACATCCATTATATGCAGGGATGCATTTGGCATTGCTTAAATGAAGACTTGTCATCTGTGCTTCAGAGAAGATGGTGTGATTCTGATGCATATGATGTGAAAAATCACTTGAATCTTGTCCTACTATTCTTGCTGCGGAAGTGTTGATTGTGTCTCTAGATTCTAAAATGAATTCACATGCTAGTGATAATCTGAATATGCCAGGATTGCATGAGTTGCATGTGGCATTGCTTAATCAAAGGCTAGTCATCTGCGTTGCAGAGCAGCTGGTGTGACTCTGTGGCATGTGATGTGAAATGTAGACAGTTGCAACACAGTTAGTCTTGAGTCTACTAGCTCCATGAGAGAGTGATGATTCCAGTTGAATCATGTCTTTCTGTTGCTTCCTGCTGAAGTGTTGATTGTGTACTCCAGGTTGCAGAGTCTGGCAGCATGCTCTTCTCCATTGCAGTACTCAAAGCAGTGACGAACAACTTCTCAGAGGATAATGTATTGGGGCGAGGAGGATTTGGGGTGGTGTACAGAGGGGAGCTGGATGATGGCACTCAAGTGGCTGTGAAAAGGATGGAAGCATCTGTAGTCAGTAACAAAGGCTTGAGCGAATTCCAGTCTGAGATTGCCGTGCTGACAAAAGTGAAGCACCGGCATCTTGTGGGGCTCTTAGGGTATTGCACAGATGGAAGTGAGCGGCTCCTCGTGTACGAGTATATGCCGCAAGGCACTCTTGCCCAACATTTGTTTGATTACAAAACCTTAGGGGAGAAGCCACTCACATGGAAGATGAGGTTGATCATTGCATTGGATGTGGCGAGGGGGTTGGAGTACCTTCATAATCTTGCGCACCGGAGCTTCATTCATCGGGATTTGAAACCTTCAAATATTTTGTTGACTGATGACTTTCGAGCGAAGGTATCGGACTTTGGCCTTGTCAAGCTGGCGCCTGAAGGCAAGTATTCTGTGGAGACAAGGTTGGCAGGAACATTTGGATACTTGGCACCAGAATATGCTGGTAAGCTTCACTTTCGTTTCTTACACAGGCTCACTGTCACATATAAGATGGATATTCGTGGTCACCCATTGTATTGTCCATCTTCATGTTGCTTCTAGCCTTCAACACCCAAACTATAATTAATGTGGCAGTCAAGTCAAGAGGTGTTTTAAGTCAAGTCACATATGGCTGCTCTTATATTTGATTTGATGTGGTTTGGGGACAAAGTTTGTAGGTGACCTGTCTATATCCTCGTATTAATTATGTTTGTTGTGTTGAATGGCTGATGTGAAATCCTTCTGTAGGGAGATTTCTGGTTTTAATTTATGAGTGCACTTCATGAACCTTCTAGTAGTGGATTAACTGTATACCTGGTTTCCTGTTTGCAGTAACTGGTCGTGTTACTACGAAGGCTGATGTGTTCAGCTTTGGTGTGGTGTTGATGGAGCTTATGACTGGTCGTCGTGCTCTAGATGAAACACAGGCAGAAGAGAACATGCATTTGGTGACATGGTTCACACGCATGAACACAGATAACGAAAGCCTTCTTACAACTATCGATCCAACAATCTCCATGGACGATGAAGTTACTAAGACGATATGCACAGTTTCTGAGCTGGCTGGTCATTGCACTGCTCGTGAGCCGTATCAGCGTCCGGATATGGGCCATGTTGTGAGTGTGTTGGGGCCGCTTGTGGAGCAGTGGAAACCCATGGATTATGATGGTGAAAGCAATGAAGATCTCGAACTGTCTCTCCCTCAAGCTTTGAAACAATGGCAAGCGTATGAGGGTGATAATACCATGACTGGAGGATTGGATGACACCAGGACAAGTCTACCAACTCGGCCTGCTGGGTTTGCCGACTCGTTCACTTCCTTGGATGGTCGTTAGCCCTTTCTTGGTTGACTTTCTTGTATGCTCTTAAAAGCTACTACTGTCCTATCTCTGATTATTCTGGTCTGGTCTCAGAATAATCAGTTCCATTTTGAAACTGCTTCAAAGAGGTCAAATAGATGAGGACCTCTTGAAAGAAGCATGTAGAATAGTGAAGAACCATGGTTTACCAAATCCTCGGGGTTTGGCTGGTGGCTCATCATCATCATGGTCATCAACTCAAAAACACACATTCCATCCTGGAGAGTGTGGAGAGAAAGAGAACGAAGTTGCAAGCTGAACAGGCGGGCCACCAAAGTGAACCACTTTGATCTTCTGCCCCTCACAATCTACAATTGTGAGCTCCTTGGAGATGGTCATTCTATGCCAGATTTACCTTGGCTTCGATATTCAATCACATCTTCACCTTTGGTTGGTAGCTGCAAAGGATGTACATTATGTACCCTTCCTCCCCCTCTAGGACTTAATTAAAAAAAGCTGTGGTTAAATCCAGTTTTGGTTTCCGCCCACTTACCTTTTGTCTTCTGGAGTTTTCCCTCAGTTGTCTGTTCTCGGGGATGTTGTTTGCATTACCCCTCTCAAGATAGCACATTTGTTTTGTTATGATGTGGAGATCATGTTTGCTGAGACTTCGATTATAATTACTGAGGGGTTTGTTTTTCTTGGAGCTGGAAGTGGAATGAACTGAGTAGTCCATGATGATGTCTGAACAAATGTTTGTAGGCCAGTTTTTTGGAGCGCATTGCACGGACAGGAACAGGTTCTAAATCTACACACGAATAGGTTGTTGAATGGGACATTGAATGAAGAGCAAAACCTACCTAAATCAAATATACAGTCCACCCTCGATATGTGCTACCCTGATAAGTGTTAAAAATCATTTAATTGTGCTCCCCCCAAAAATTCCCCAAAAATGTACCAGTGAGTGAATTATGAAATGTTAAAGAGATTTTATAAAAATTATGCTCTCTCATTCAATGAATTCACCTCGAAAAGTGTTACTTTCGATGAAAGTCAGGCTATGAAATTTTATAACTTAGATGAGATTGACAAGACCGTAAACCCTAAATCCTACTGTGCAACTGCGCTCATCTGGCATTGCATCTGCAGAGCGTGAAACTAGACCCACTATGAATGTGCACGAGTTCAATAATTATGAACTTGGAATTGATCTAAACAATCTTTATATACATATTGAGAAGGAAATAATAGACATGCTTGATGCATGAGATGATGAGTGGATAATGAACCCATTGAAGAAGTTGACAATGTGCAAATTGGTGATGTGGGGATCAAGGATGTTACAAGTGCATTAGTGACCTTGAAACTAATTTTAGAACAAATACCTACTAATGTGATTATGTGACACCATCCATAGTGTTTGAACACTTCAAAATGAAATCGGATCTTGGTGTGCACAAGAATCTCATTAAACTACTATAGTTTTGTTTTTCCAGTACATTTAGTTGTATAATGACATTCATATCTTATGTATTTTCAACCTTTATTTATGTTTGTATTATTTTTTAAAATTCAAGGTAACAAAATTGTTATTCATGTAAATGTTACAAATTGTCTTCGCTCCCCTCGAAACTGTTAAAGTGTTAATACCACATAAGTGTCACAAGTTCCCTTGCTTTGAAATGTTAACAATATCAAGGGTGGATTGTAGCAACGATTTGGACATTTTTATTTAGTAGGATGTGTTTAGGTGTGAATCTAAGCACGGATGTCTGAAAGACATGTATTCAAAAGAGATTGGATTGCATGCTTAAAATATGCTAACCATTCTAGGCTCAATCGTCAACATGATTGGGGTGACCTATATGATTAATTAATGAGCAAGAGCATTTTACACATCTCCTTGGTTGTGTTCCGTGGGACCAAGTACCAAATGAGCATAATTCCCCGTTTATGGGGAGCACTCATATTGTGTATTGTGAACTTTTCGACAAGTAGATGTAGAATATCATATTTTTTTAATCACAACCTCTTTCTTTGGGAAGTCACTATCATCTAGCTACTGAGTAAAATTATGGAAGTGGACTAGTCTATAAAAAAACAACATTTCAGACCCATCTACCTCAATAGCTTAGGATTTGGGTGCAATTCCTGCGGTCATTGTGACACAATTATCTCAATGGTCGGTTTTCATATATACTAATCAAAACACCACAAGTGGCCATGGGAGTTGACCCAAGATTGGGGGAATTTTATGGCAATTCACAAACAGGGTGGGCATGTGGAGACATTGTTGTCAAGTATTTTGCACACTCTCAATTCCAGGCCTTGAGCATGTGAAGCATTGGAGTGAGTGTCAGGGGAGATATTTGGACATAATGAAGTCGAGATGTCAGTGTTTGCAGGTCGAACCGGCTACATGTTGACATCATTTGGTTTTTGTGCATTAAATTGGGGCATATATACAGTCTATGAATTCCTTCCTTTTCCTCTAGAAGGGTGGGGTGGTGTTCTTCCTCAAGCCTTGAAGAAGTTGAGCCGGTGATTTGCGAAACTGAAGGAAGCAGGCTAGGCAGCGGCTGATGTTGGAGGAGCATGCAGCCACTTCTGAGTGTTCATTGAGTGAGCTTATCTCTTGGATGCCATGCCGGTTATAATTAGGTGAACCTACCAAGGGCCAGAGTGGAGTGCGAATAGAGGAGAGGAGAGGAGAGAAGTACAGCTGCCTGCACTCATAATGCAAAATCCACTCTCAGACTCCAGCCCCTAGTCTGCACATCTCAGTACCACATCCAACTTTGGAGCTATGCTATGATGCTATGCTAGAGCTTTGTGGTGCCTACGTGGACTCTGTTTTTGGACGGTGATAACCAATGTTGCACCGGCCCTTGGGTGAATGCACTATGGTGTTAATAATCGACGTCGATAAAGATATCCAAGAATCTCCATGTGGGTATCAAATCGTAACACCAATCAAATATTGACATATGGTGGGATGCGTCTCAAGATAAGAGAATATTTATGTACATGATTTATGTGAAGCTTTGTGTTGGGTCGATACCATTCTAAACCATGCTAATACTACGGCATGTTTGCCTAAGTTCTTGCATGGAATATAAATCCAAATGGTATTGAAAACAAAAGTACTCTCAAATATCCATACCCTGCTAGTATTAATAATGTGAAGTCCAAATGATATCCTGAATGATATGAAAAGAATTGATGATATTTATTATCCTAAAACTTGAAAATTTAAATGTTTTGTACGTTGATCGGCCTTAGAGACTTAAAATTCATTCAATGACATCCAATTGAGAACAAATTGACCCTCAACTCATAGAGGGTTTGGGCTTTAATTGGAGCCCCTTGGTCCACAATGAGATGAGCTTACATAGACAACATGAAGCTCTAGTTGATGCAACTTGACACCCTTCAAGATACTACTTAGAGAAATCGTACGACGTCGAGGCTGCTTCCAACAGCCCTTATGTATTTTCCCATCCATATAGAAATCATTTCATCCATAGCCTCCAAATTCCTCCCATGAACAAACTGATTGTGCCCCACAAAAGCCTTGTGCATGTCTCGTGCCACGTAATCCATAAAAACCAAGATTAAACCTTTCCCAACCTGAACACGGGCCCCGCATAATAAACTTGTGTTAGAAACCCACTTAACTAGCATTAATGTTGCACACAAGACACATTTTCCTTACATCACAAGTGTTGTGCAATACAATTTCCAAGTAAGAGCAGACACAAATTCGTGATCGAATGTAGAACTCTAGATTGGACCCAACTTCAGTAGCACTTGGGATCAACAATGTACTCACACGCGGCGGGATTGATCATGGACTCACAGTGTGTGGGGAGATTTTTGGACATCATCAGTGAAGATCCTAGTGTTTCCACATATCCAACCGGTGATGTGTTGTGATCTTTCGACGTTTCTTCATTAACTTGACGTATATTCCAAGGATTCCCCTAAAACGATTGGTACAGTAGTTTTCCTGGAGCCGGGAACTTCACCCGGTTCATCTGTAAGTTAAACTACAAGCGGTCGGTTATAGTACTTACGGATAAACCACCCAAGAGCCTTCTTCTATTAACTCAAAACCACCATATATATAAGTTATATCCTCGGCTCGGCAGGCTGATTTCTGACAGTACATGAACCAATAATTATGACCTAAAACCAGTACCCTAAATGGATGGTGGAACTACTGCTAACATCACACGGGCTGCTGGTTAACATCCTTCTCTGGTCTGGCTTAACATACATTCCGTTGATGGAATGGCAACATTCGCAAATAATGGAAAACCCAGTGATCAGCTTTATGGCGACAATCATAAGGTAAGCATGCATGTAGTAGTACCTTGCTTTGGCCACATAACTTTGCTTTCTTCATCATCACCACCATCCACTTACATTCCGACAGCTGTGCAAAGTAGCAGTAGCAGTAGCAGTAGCAGTAGCAGTAGTAGTAGTGTAAGGTGTTGCTTGCTCGTGAGTGGTGGGTGACTCGGAAGTCATCTCTCTCTCTCATGTGGAACTAATGGGAAATCCCCGTTGGCATTTGAGTGGGTTGCAAGTATAATTATGTAGAGCGTGTTTTTAATGGTTCTTGGATCCACCGAAGTAGGGAGCACTCTATGGTACGTACTTGGCTAATGCCCTAGCTATTAGCCTGCCTTCAAATTCACTGTGGATCTCCTCTCACTACCAGTACATGAGTTGTAGGCAATCATAGTGTGTAGGTATGGTCAAAATATGTAAATCTATTGTTGTGGAATAGTCATAGATTTTTCAGTTATCTAAGACAATGTCTTCATGACGCATGTCAATTATTAAGGACTTGTATGCTTGTCGTATCTGAATTTGGTTTCATCATCATCATCACCATCATCACCTACATCCATAAACTTGTGCACATCAATATTGTAAGGTGTTACTTCTTGGGAGTCATCTTTTGTAACATGGGAGTTGAGTGGGTTGCAAGCAATGTAAGATTGGCATTCGACAAGACTTGGAGGGTAATTGTCTATGCAAGAGTTGAAGTAGGAAGCACTATTTGGTACTACGTGGTTGATAACCTAGATAAGGTAGACGTGCCTAAAGCAATTACTTTTCCTAATTGGACACTTATATTTGAGTGGTATGTGGTTAGGGTTGGCTTCAAGAATGGATATCAAGAAGACATGTGTTTAAAATAGAGAGGACTATGTATCCAAAATAATATATTAACCATTCTAGGTTCAATAATAAACATAATTAAGGGGGAGCCTATATGACCACTTAATGAGCACACGGATATTCACTTTGCTAATGAAGAAGATATCCAAACGGAGGCTATGGCATCCATCGTTGCAGCTCCCATTGCCGAAACTCTCCTCGAAAACTTCCTCTCCTCGAAAACTTCGTCGAGGAGGAGGCTAACCCTAACCCTAATCCTCTGGGGCAACGTGGCCGCCTCAGAGGGCAGCATTTCGGGAAAGGCCTATAGGCCCTCCTCCTCGATGAGCTCCAATTTTTTATCATTTAATTTTTTTGGTTGAGGAAAGTGGCTACTAATGGCCTTGAATTGGATGTGCTAACCATCTCCTTCCAATCCCATGTTGCGCTTCCTAGGGGGAAGTGGGCTAGTTGGACAAGGAAGCCATGTAAGGTGCGTCTACCGTGACAAGTATCTATCTATATATCTACATGCATAGCCTTTGAAGAGGTGTATGAAGTGGTGTGAATTATGATGGTATGTTAACTTATGGGGTGTTGCAAGCAAGCAAGTCGGGCATGAGATCGAGCATCCGCGATTTGGAGATCTTGGTTGCCAGCTTTAAGGCAACTGCGTCGAATGTTGTGCATGTGTTGCATGGAGACTAGTACCTACCCTTCTAGCCCTCCCTTTTCCTTCCTTCCTCCCTCCCTTTCGCCCATCCACCTCCAACCTTGTCTCTTCTCTATGTCCTTCCTACACTTGCACTTCCATGTCCTAGGGTGGCTTTACACCAATGTTGGGCGCCGATATATATATATATATAGGTGAATGCACGTTATCAATGATCAACGTCAATAATGCTATTAAAAACCCTATCTGTGGATATCAAAATTGTAACACCACTCAAATATTGATCTTGGTGACTATCGCAAGGTGAGACGATCTTTGTATATCTGAGTTATTATTTGGGTCAATACCATTCCAACTCATATTGATATTACGATGATTATACCTAGGTATGAAGGTTCTTGCTTGGTATTTAGACCCGAATGGTATCAAAATCGTAAATATCATCAAATTTCCATACCCTATTGGTATTTAAAAAAATGAAAGTCTTATTATAGCTCAAGGGTGGACTCTTCATTGGAAACCTAAATGACATGTGCGAGTCACTATGAAATGAAATCAAACCCCTTATATACGAGAAGTTCATAGAAAAAATAGATGTATATGTACTAACGACATGCTAAAAAATGGACTCAAATATTTGTATTAAGCTTTTGAATTTTTTTTTGTGATAAATGCCTCCACTACATATACAAAATACAATCCATGAACTACATATGCCTTCATTAAATGTAAAATCCATGTTCATTTTCTAATGACAAATTCATTGAGTATTTTTCATAGCATGTAATTCAATGATTGCATCCAACAAACAAAGACAAGAGCACAATAATTTTAGCCAACAATCTAAAGAGGAAAGGTCAAGGGAGCCCATGAGCACTCCAAGAGCCTCTAGCTTGTCCTACAGCCCAAATGTGAACACTAACAAGAATGGACAAGGGAGTCATTGAGGTCAACTACCATATGACAACAATGGATGAAAGTGTGAATTAGATGACCTAACATATTTATTGTCAAAAAAATTGCTAAAGGTTAGGGCCCACTTTTGTACATCTACCTTTACTTCAAAATACTTCATGGCCTCAATATACACACTAGAGAGGATTAATACCTCCTCCTTATGCATAATATGCACAGTAATGCCTCAAATAATACCCCTTATTACACTCATGTTAATTCGTACATGGTATGAAATGTCCACCCCCTTAGGCATTATAGTTACCCAACTAGTGTAAAAAACAAAAGACGATACCACTCCAACAGTGGTTTACACTATGGTCCAAGACCAAAGAAACCCCAAAATTGAGCAATCCTATTAGTTGAGAGCAAAAGTCTAGACTCAAGGAGTTTACACTACAGTTCAAGACCAAAGAAATTCCAAAACCAAGCAATCATGTTGGTCAAGAGCAAAATTTTGGACTCAAGCAATCTTTGTTGGTCGAGAGCATAAATTTGGACCCAAGGAGTTTACACTAGGGTCTTGGGTCCATGGTGTGGGAAGACAAAGTGGCGCTAATGTGGCATCACTTTCTTGCCCAAATTTTATTGGTTCCCACTTAAGAAAACTATCCTCTTAGAGAAACCAATCTTTCGTCCAAAGTAAGGTCTATTAAGGGGTGTTTTGGACTTCAATGTAAACCTAACTAAACTCTGAGTCCAAAGTATGAAAAATTAAAGTGGTGCAAACATGGCATCACTTTCTTGTCAAATCTTAGCGGTCCTGATAAAAAATTTCCTCCTCTTAATTTGAGAAACCAATCTTCAATCTTGAGTCCATCAATCTTGAATCGGGAAGTCAACACTGGATTTCTTTTTATTGTGTTGTTGAATTCTCTGTCAAAATTACTTTCAGAGATTTCAAATCATGTAGTGGGGCTTGGTTAAATTACCCCGATCCTAGCTAGGAGGAGATTAGGGTTTGGGTTCAAATCGATGAGAGGTACACTAATACATAGACAACCATTTCCTTGGCCTTGGGGCCCTCAAGGTCACATGTGCAAGCAAGGACACTTAGGCAAGGTACAACAGTGTTTAGTGGATTTCTATATACAAACGGGGACATATATCATCTGAGATGTGATAAAGGAAAGACCGGCCCCATTGTGAATTTAAGAAGGAGTTGCAATGCACATTCTATTGACGAATTCCAAACTACTATATTCATTATCCCATTTAGTGAGGGTTGGCTAATAGTGTGTGTGAGAAATTAGTGAAGGTGATATTAATTTCTTTACGCTATGAAATTAGTGCTACCGGAATATCTAGGTTAGGGTCAAAAAATCATGCTCAAAGTGTTTTCGCCATTGTTTTTGTTAGGTTTTCAAGAGTAGCAATGCTACTATACAATTTTACAACACTTGAAATTGTTGTTGCTAGACCATAAAGAATGATTCTCAGAGTTACGACTTCAAGTTCCAAAGCACCTTATATCATGCACTAGTTATCTTGAAATGCATGATATAACTTAATCGTGTATCCATCAATTTAATATTAAGTAGTAAAAATTCCAACCATCACTAATTTTGAGATTTGGCGAAATAGTGTGTGTTCCGGGAATTAGTACCACACGCACTAAATGCGATAATCAGTGTAGTGCCCACGCTCCTATTTTGATTCACTACTTATTGATTCCAAACCCTTTAAATGCAAAATCATGAAAACAAGCAATTTGAACCGCAATCTCAACATGTGGGGTTGATGTTGTGGTTGACGAGATGTGAAATTTGGTGTTAGTTAGCTTATGCGACTCTAAAAAAATTGTGATGGGGATTAGAGAGATGTTGACCTCCTCCCAAGTGGGGCTTCAAAGGTGGCATGGACTTCAAGACCCCCACCGTCATTAATCCCAAGGACGATAATCTAGAGTCTATTTATTAAAAAAAAACCATGATTTCCAAGGTCGGTCATTTGGATTCAAAGAAGAAGAAACAACGCTAGTTATATTATCGGCACGAATTTGAGCTTGTTGGTCTTACCTTGTTCAAGAGTCTCCTAGATACAAGGAAGATTTCTTTTTGCTTACCTTGTCATAGGTGGGTCTTGGTTTAAGTTTGGGTTCCAATATTTCCACACCCCATTTGTTGAGCTTTGATGGGGTTGTTCTCATGCCCTTGGAATCGGGGTGTGGATGGATCTATGGGAATCCCTTTAAATCGTGCTACATTTTCTTCTTTTTATTTCTTCCTATGGTTTTCAATTAAAGTTCATGGAGGGTCTTGGTGTGCACTTCAAACCTCCACTTGCCACCTAGGAGAATAATAACCAAGGAGGAGCATATTATTAGATTGGGAGAATATGAAAATAACTATATTCCCAAAACCTAACAATGTTATGAATAAACTTTGAAGAGAGGGAATTATTGTATACAAGCGTACTTCTTATCTATCCAACATAGAAACTTGACCCCTTATATAAGTTTGTGGTTGATTCAACTCATATGACTTGGATTAGACTTCTTTTGGGCTCCTTGAAGCTAATTCCGGTGTCAACTCAACTAAATATAACAAAGTCTTGGTTGCATACTATTTCAAGGATTTTCATTGGATGAACAAGAAGCATGCTCGTATGTAATAATTTCCTCTCAGTAATCTTTGTGGTTACGAGCAAAATTTCCCTTCTCTCATTGATAGCGCAAAATTCCTCTAGAAAAAAGAATATTGAGGCCATATAGGTAGTATTATGGAATTCAATGTTGAATATGAAACCAAGCACATAGCTCAATGGACACCATGACTCATCTCCTCACTTGGTGCATACATGAATGAAGAAGTATAAATTGAACCAATGAAGGGGGGAGAAATTTGAGCCAACTCAATCAATATCCTTCTTTATTATCAATCAATTCTCTATTAAAGTAAATTTTTAGTTCATCTATTCTAATTTATAATAAAAAGTCCATAATGGTTCATTTCTTAAAGTTGCAATTTTGAATCGATAATTTAGGAAAACGAAGCGGTTGATATGTAACTACACTAAATAGTCCTATTAGTGTAGGTGGAAAATTCATGTGGAAATAATTAACATGGGCCACACTAATTTTCTAGTCAAAGTAGAATTAATGTGGCTCCAAGACCCCCGGTCTTCCCCCAAGTCTTCACCCAAGTCTTCATGAAGACTTCCGACCAACACATTGAGTATTATTTATAAGAAAAAATAGCACAAAATCAAATAAACACCCACATTGACTATCTAGAAAAAAACAAATAATGCAACCCACACTAATTTTGTATTAGAAATTTAGCATGGGTTGAAAATTAGTGTGGTCCACACTAATGGGATATTTAGTGTAGTAGCCAGTTCTCCCTGTTCATTGAATTGAACTTCACTTCTTGACAGCCTGGAGCTACAGTGAGGACCGACTAGAATAGAAAAGGGAGCAGGCTTGTGCACCTGAGGAATACTTTGAACTGCAAAAGCTTTACAAAATTTGTACCCCCCACCAGGGGTGCTTTTTCAGAAAGTTTGTACCCGTCCATGTCCAAAAACCTCGAATTGAAAGGCAAAAAAAATTGCAACCCGTCCCAAAATCGGTAATTTCAAAACGAACCCGTCCATGGAAAGGTTAAAGAAAAAACAACCCGTCCCAAAACCGGTAATTTCTAAACCAACCCGTCCATGAAAAGGTTAAAGAAAAAAACAAATTGATAAAGATAACCCGAAAGATGTCGGCATGTGATTGGTTGCACTTGGAAACAATAGTATCTTCCTTCAATTCTGCTTTATCTATTTTAGCTGCCACCTGCCCCATTTCGTCCACATAGACTAGTTCAGAGAAACAAACTCATATCCTTCACAGCAACTTGTTGTCTCCTTCATCCTTTTCTCTCAGGACTTTATCTGCTTCCGAAGATACCGATCATATATTCCAATTCAATTGGGGCAGAGTATGTACAAAGGGTGGTGGATGCATTGAATAACAGGTTTCCAGACTTAGACATCTTCAATGCATGCAAGCTCTTTAGTCCCAATCTCTAACCAGCAAATGATGATGAGAGAACTCGTATTACTGAAGTTTGTTTGTTGGAAAGGTTGGAAAGGTTGTTTGTGAAGTTTCAGACTTCTGAAGAAGAACAAAATCGGTGTCGGGGTGAGTGTTTGGAGATGGTGGAGACCATGAGAGAGATGATCCCAAATAAGTCTTTATTTGAAGCTTGGGAGTTTGCATGTACCACTCCAGAGTGGTCAATCAATTGGCCTGGTTTGAGTAACTTGTGGAGAAGAGTTATGGTGATTCCAGTGAGCACTGCAATATGTGAGAGGGATTTTTCTAAACAAAACCTTATCAAAAGTCATCTACGTACTAGGTTGAAGTTAGAAACTTTAGATGCTTTGATGCGCATTTCATGTGCAAATATTCCAGTTGAAACATCAATTGGAATGCAATGATGCTTGTTTGGAGAAACATGAAGGATAGGAGAATTCATCCACTTCTTTGAAGGGTAATTAGCTCTTTGTTTTAAAATTTTTTGAACATGTTTATATATACTAATTCATATTCAATTACTAAGTTTACCTTCAATTATAATCTTTGACATTATGTTAAAAAGGTTCTAAATTTTGTGGTTGATGAATTAATGTATGTAGGTGAATCAAGCACTTCAAGATTGATATTTTGATTGGGTATTAGTGGTTTGATTGCATTATGCTTATATTCACATGTCATATATAACATAATGTAATTGATATTTGTACCATTTATTTTTTTGGATTTTTTAAATTAAAAAATGTTATTTTTAGAACCCGTCCAAAGTGAATTTGACACATCCCAAAACCGGTTCATTTTCTAAGAACCCGTCCACTGGAAATGTTTTTTTTTTTTTATGAACATGTCCCTAGACATGTTAGGGACCTTGTGAAAAATCACCACTGCCCCCCACCAAACTTGTGAGAGAGCTCCTCATGACTAAATTAACATGGCATTTGTACTATCTTACAGGACACAACAGATGGTTTAATTTTAAGTTTAGGCTCAAGTCCTTTTGGGATCAAGCAACATTGTCTCAGAAAAGAATCACGGAAACAAAGCAGTAATGCATCCAAATAAACCAAGTCACATGTTCCACTAGCACATGCTCATCAGAGTAAATAGAAACAGATTCTTCTCCAACTGTTTAACATGTGCTTTGGAGAAGGGCAAACTTGTCAATCCATTTAAAAGTTTTAACAGTTTTAGTTCAATACCCACCAATCACTCGTAACCTCAATTCATAGACTTGTCACTAAATTAGGTTAGTGATGAACTATCCTAATCTCTAGAGATAAAATGTAACGCCACTTCTACTTTGACGATGTAGTTTAAAATGGAGCATGCTTTGTGTTGGAGTGTGTCCTCTACAACTCCATTAGAATGTAATACTAGGTAGTCTCAAGTCTTTCTTCCAATCGGATCATTAGGTTGATATTAGACTATCTTATCGAGGCCAATGCACCCTATATATTTAGGGTATTAGCCTTTTCAACACCATCTTGATGTGCATGTAGTCCCAAAAGCCTTTCAGCTTCCTGAAATTTAAAATCAGTTTCATTTCATTTCACTAACAATATGCGTTTTAAATAATTCTACATGACCCAAGAGCTGGAGAGGGATAGCCTTTTCTGGACTACAGGTTGGTTTAAAAATGATTGCATTGGGAAGGAATTTCTCATAATGTGCTCGATGCTTCTTCCCTGATCACCATAAAACAAAACAAGCCACTTCTGATACGCATGTCATCCCCTGAAGAAATGTTTTCAGGATTGCACTTAACGTCAACAATACCAATATCATTTGTGAGCAATACCAGGAACAACAGCAACGTAGATAGACCACTGGAATATTTGAGCTCCAGCCAAAAATGTGTGGAGAATGTACATGACTTTAGTGGAGAAAACAAATGTTTTTGGAACCCACAAGTTCGGAGGCATCTTAAGGAGGAATATTTTCTGCTTGTAGAGTGGAACAAACGGCATCTTGCACTAGTGGAGGTCGACCGTTCAGGAGCAGCTGCTGTGGCAGATCAACTCGAATTGCTTTGTAGTGGTAAACCTAGCCCACCAACACCCCACATCAAAATTGTTTAAATCAGACTCATGTGTCATCATTTTAGAGCTGAGGTACACTGTTTATGGTGGTAACTGTCACTTGACTATTTGGAGTTGCACATTGCTAGAATTGTTTACTCCAAATGTAGGATTTTAATAAGTGAATTTTTTATATTCTACAATACCCAATACTACCAATATGTACTTTGTTTGAGAATACAAAAATCTATAATAAAAGATAATAATTGACACTAAGTGCTTCAAGGCCAGTGACCATTGAAATCTGAAATTTCTCATTGGAAAATACCGAGACCATAACACTTCACTTTACGCTAGAGCTTGAGGGTCTAACAGACTCAAAAAGCTTGAATGGGTGAGAAAACCTACATGAAACCTTACATGGCATGAAATGGATGATGGTCTGTGGTCTACCAGATTTTTCATCAAGCCGACCTCAAAGGGGTGAACCACTCAATATGGTGGATGTGTCTATTTCAGTTATTGATCCTAATCAGACACCTACATTTGAGTGGTACGTGATTAGATGTGGCTCCAAGGATGGATACCAAAAAAGACATGATCAAAAGAGATTGGACTACATGCTCAAAATATGAGAATATTTTGAGATAGCCATTCTAGGCCCAAGGGTCAACATGATTGGGAGGACCTCTATGACCACTTAATGAACATGAGAATCTTTGTTAAGAATATGAATAAAATATTCATACGAGCTCCAAAAACTATGATTATAATGGCTACGACCTCGATTTGGATTTGCTAACCACCTTGTGCCAATTGCATGTTTCATATCCTAGGAGGAGTGGGCTAGTTGGAAAAAGTAACCTTTTAAAACCCATCTACCTTAATATAAAGTGGCCCTCAATACCATAAACAGTGTAGATAGTTTCCTCGCCCTAAAAAATGGACAAAGCATGGTTGTCCTTTCCTCAATACAGATTGGCAACAGTGATGACTTAGTGTTTCACATTAAATCTGCTTCACGAGAGAAAGGCCTGTCAGAGGGGGTCCCACACTTAAAACGCACAGAGAAGCTGTTGCTTTGAAAGATTTAATTAGGAGAGTCAAAGGAATTAGGTACTAAGTCATGAGTCAACATGTGTGTCAGGACCAGGTCGTGGGGTGGAACAGGGAGATCAACAGAAAAAAGTAGAGCCTGATTTGGAGAAACGTTGGACATAATGGTAGGCTAAAAAAAGAAAAAAGTAGTAACCCTTAAAGGCCCTGTGTTCATATGGGATACTTACGTGATGGTGACGATTTTGTACAAACTCCCAACATTAATTAAAGAGTAGTTTATTTTGGACCACGGTACTGATTCCATATTTAGCATAAAACTTATCAAAAAGGGGAGGAAGTTAAATGTGTCTTGTTTATTTATACGAGTTCATTTCTCCCTATAACTCATTCTACATATAAGGTTGAACAAATCCTGGAAAATCTTGCACAATAAGTACATATCAATTTTGAGAATGTCCACAACCTTAACATCAGGCTCCCATGTGTTTTTTGGTCATCTACCAATAAAACTTGAAACCCTTTGCATACAGAAATCAAGACATACTTTGATGTGTTGGATTCCCCTCTTAATTGCTAACAAGAATCGCTTGGAGAAGGTTTTGGCACCATCTACCTTATGTGCTCCGATTGGAATGATGCATATGATAAATCATGTAATTTTAGATAAGGCCATGTTTGCCACTTTTAGATGAAAGTATCGAGAAGTAACCTTTAATCCCTCCCTATGACATCTCGAGGTCCAAAATGGGCCTCTCGGACCTTTAAAGGGTTACCATAGGAAGGACAAAGAATGAGACAGGATTGAAATGGCTCCTAATAAGTAGAGGACGAGACATACCTTGTCCTGCCATGTGACGCAGACTTCATGGAAAAAAGGTTCCAGCAGGGTGACAGTAGTTCCCTCTCTGATCTGCAAGAGTTGTGCCGTAAATATGTGAGAAATTACAATCAACACACTTATCCGTACAGAACAAACTGTGAACCTGGAAGTCAGACACAAATTTCTAGATAGGTAATCTACAATAATGTGACATTTGTAATGTCTGAAATTTACTAGCAAGACCATTGAGATGTCAAACAAGGCTCCCATTTTATCATTTCAAGACAATGACAGTGAGGGAAACTCTACATCCAGTCAGCAAGGCAAAAAGGCAAAGGGAATCATTTACCGCTCCATCACGAAGGGCATACACAGAGAGTGCAAAACAGTTGGTATCTCTATCTGCAACCAGATAGAACCTGAATAACATGGGCAGTTTGTAAGTGAACTGTTTTATGGTCAAAAGAGAGATCCAGGTCCTTCTAAATAATTGCACCCAAATTGAGAGGGGATTCTATATATATATAACTTGACATGTATCCATTGACAAAAGAGAGTACACACACACTTGGATTCAAGAAACACATATCAGAAAGAAAGAAAAGGACGATAGCTGAACTTACAATGGCACTGAGTTGTCATGTGAGACTGCTTGAAGGACTTTCCCTTGCAGTGCCAGACCTTTATTAAAACCCTCTTGCAGCGCTCCAAGTTTTACTTGCCGATGCGCACCAATTGCTGCCAAACAAGATGAAACATGAAATAATGAAGCACTTGTTGAGGTCATATGGACATAACTCATAACAGAAGCCTACTTAGGCACTTTAACAATTGATCTAAAACACTTTTTAGCACTTTGATCATATGAAGGAATGTTTATGCAGTCTTTTATTTTGAGTACTCCTCACTTTATTTAACAAGAATGAGCAATACTTCTAACTCTTGTCTTTCTCAAAATCCAGCTCATTCAAAGAAGAGTACAGCATTTCGAGGTAGTGAGTGAGCTTACTAAGATCTGCAGGAAGAGATGACAACATTGAAGATAACCTTTTTGATTTGATACGCCCCTGATCATCAACCAATAGCGAAATTTAAGAATGCAAAGAGATTGGATGACTAACAAGCTGAAAAATAGAGGTCAAAGTACCCCCCAAAAAGCTCTCGACACTAAAAAATACTGAACCATACTAGAGCAACTTGTTGAGAAAACACAAACTAGAATTTTGCAGTAAATGCATACCTTGTTGATGATTAGGTCCTCAAGTTTGCCAAGCAAATTGACTAATTTGTTAACTTCATGGTCGGCATGCAACCCGGGGTCCCGGATACTAGCAGCCTCAAAGCCTCGCAAGGCCCTTTCATAATCCTCTAGGTACTGATTGACCTGGTCCACACACATAGCATTTAAAAATGTCAATTGAAATTGCACAGAATTCGGACTGCTGATGATGTACATAAATTAAAAAGAAAAATGATAGTGAAACTTACAGTGGCACTGTTGAAATGGAGATCAGGATTTGCACTTGCCATATCATCTTTTTCCTGTATGGGAGAAAAAGCACCAAGAACTTAGTTGCCATATGTTTTTGACACACATAAATGATGGTAAGCTGTGTGCCAAAAAGCAGCATATTTTCACAGCTGAGCCCTGCTGTTGTTCCCCAAGGCAAAGAACTAAGGACTAAGAATACACACATTGGGTTCAAAGTCGAAGGTTTCCCTTAAACACGAAAAAAAAAAGTTCAAACTGCTACTTATTATAATTCTTTGAAGCATGTGCATCTGCGAGTACACGGAACTTTGCGTCAAGGCCTGTAAAATGAAAACATTCACTTACAGCATTTTGATAAGCCTTAAGGGATTGATGCAACTTGCTTCGATCCCAAGCACCCGACACAAAAAAGCTTGTTAAGTATGCATTTCCTAGAGTGTCTGCAAATATATACAAATAGAGAAAGTCAGGCTGATTGCACACAAGTGAAAAGGATTATTTTCAATTGATGGAATGAGGAACATTCATTTCCAGCAATGAAAAAATATACACTATAAGTGATGATGTGAATTTGGGGAAATATATTGGGAACTTACACCAAGATTGTCCGTCTTTGATGTCAAGACTAACAGCCTGCTTGGCATGGAGGATGCTCTCTTCCACAGTCTCTGCCTCCTCTCCACTCCCTGGACATAAAATGAAGTTGTATTTTATTTAGGTGAAAAATCAGAAACTATGGAGTTCCTAGTTTAAAGAAACAACCAGAACCAAGAACTACCAGAGAGTTGTTGTCTGGTTCAACACTAGAAAAATTATGTTTTGAAAGGAATTTGCCAGGTGTTGTATCCACATTGGTCAAGACCATGTTCAATCCAACGTGGAGTAGGTGGTCTGACATCTCATTACACTTGCTCTGTGTTTATGGAGTGCTGGGACCCAATCTTGCAAGTGTCACAAACAGGTTACCTTTAGCGATACGTCGCTCCAGCATTGAAAGCTGTTGGAGTGCCTTTTTGTTCAATCCCTGCACCAAATTATACATCTCGCCTCCTTGTCAATACCCTGGCCATGTAGGAAGGTATGTTGCTTAACTGAAATCTAAACACAAGAATGGGGAAAAGGATAGAGACCTTGCTAAGAGCAATGTTGAAGCAGTTTTTGGCCTGCGCAAGGTCACCCTTCTTCCAAAAACAGTTGCCCAGGCAGCACCAGGCATCCACCATTGATGGATCTAACTTGACCTGCTCATTCACATGCACCAAAACCAACCAGGACATACAAAGCCCGTAAATCAGTCCTCCAGAAAACAGCAACAGAACATTTGAAGTTTTTGGATATTCTCACTAGCATCTTTGCCAAGTCTTTGAAATGCTTGCAGTCTAGTAAAAATAAATACTATCACGATACAATACGGATCATGTTGAAGCATCTCTCTCTAAACGGCTGTTTCTCTTAAAATTCTTTATTGGTTAAGGAAAATTTTCATCACCGATTTCGATAGATGTTCTTCAGCCTCCCTGCAATAGTCTGGGCCCACATCAAGAACTTTCCCACTCAAGTACTCCCACTGTGCGCGTCGCTGTGGATTCTTCCTGCAATCTACACCAGTAGCTCTCACATTAGAAACTCCTTACAAGGAAGAATTTAAAGACACAAATTACAATCTCATAAACTACTCAAACCCTACAAAACAGAGCATTTGGACTCTCAAATGCATGGTCCCAGCTGCAAAAAATCCAATTCGAGAAATGTGCATTCAGTTGCACTCCAAACACAGATAATGGTGTTGATTTCATTTGTTGGCTCATTGCCAAACGAAGGTATTACCCATTTCAACTATGCAAACATAACCTAATCTAACACCCATTTTCTTTAACAATGTAATTGATGAAAATAAAATGCCCGCAAGGACGCAGAAATCATTTTAATTATATCCTTCTGCAACCAACACCTTCCTCATGACGAGGTTGGCATATCAAATAACCTACACAAGAGCACCACAGCTTCCCAATTTAAGGGGGTCCCAAATGTGAGATGGGGTTTTCTCAAATAGATGCACTAGAAGTGCAGGAATTTTTTTATTATTTGTTTATAAATTTTTTTTGAAGAGAATCTCCTATTCCTCATCGGTTCATTCAACCATGTGGTTCACATATAAAAGTCTAGCAACCTTCTTCAAGAGGGCAGGGAATTACTTCACTTTCGTGATGCCGTGGATCCCTTAGTTCTTCTTTTTTCCCTTTTACTAAAGATTTTTGGCACGGAATAGGAGGGGTAGTAGTGCTAACGAATCAACCCAAAACTAAAATATCCTCCTAGCTCCTGATGTATTCAGACAAATTCCACCGAATAGTGAGAATGCTGGATTAGCCGCAATCAACCTACAAGGTTCTGATTGTATCCTAAACCTCCAAAACCACTAAACCGTCCATCTGCCTTGAAGCAACTGCCACCCTAACCTTCAGTACAAATCCAGGACATGCGCCCGAAGAAGAAAGAAAAAAGAAAACAAAGGAGGATCCCTTGTTTTCTTCTTCCTTTTTCCCTTTTACTAAATATTTTTGGCATGGAAAAAGAGGGGTATAAGTGCTAATGAATCAATCCAAAATATACAATAATCTCCTAGCTCTTGATGTATTCAAACAAATTCCACCGGTGGCTTCCAACACAGAGAATGCTGGATTAGACATAACCAGCTTGCAAGTTTCTGACATTGTGTCCTGGACCTCCTAAACCTTCTATTTCACTACTCCATCCATCCGCCTTGATGCAACCGCCACCCCAACCATGAATACACATCCAGGACATGCACCGGGGAGAAAGAAAGATGAGAAGGATGGATTGGGTTAGGTTTAAATTAGTCACCTGCAGAAATTTCATTGAGGACAGTGAGAACTTCTCGCATGAGATGGTGAAGGCGCGCTTTCTTGATTGTGGGATCCAGAGGGAAGAATGTGTCCCTCACAGTGTACAAGCCATCGATGGTATGCACTAAAGTTTCCACCGGATCCCTACATTCCAACACCTTCGATGTCGCCACCGCTCCATCCATCCCCATTCTCCCCCAAAACCAGAAACCAGAAAAAACCCAACCCCAACTCCTCCTCCTCCTCCTCCCACTTAACAAAAATCCTTCCTTCCTCACCCCTCTCTCATCTCATAGCTACCCATGGCCTTGTCTCTATGTATAAAGGAAACAACCAAAAAATAAAATCAACAAAAATAACAGAACAATAACACACCCAATCAGCCTCCGGAGACATACACCGCCATTTCCTAAAAAATGGCCAAGAGAGGTTAGTGGCTTGTGTTGTTGGAATTTGTGAGGTAGGGAATGTGAATTTATTTTTGTCTTTTGTTTTCAAAGTGATGTGAATGGTGGTGTGAAGAGATGAGAGAGAGAGAGAGAGAGAGAGAGAGAGAGAGAGGTGGCGCTATGGCGGGACCTGACCTTGTTCACTGCAACTGAAGCATTCTCGTCACATCAAAGAAACTTAACACACTCTAAAAGAGCGACACACAGAACAAAGAGAGCCTGAAATCTACACATAATAGTAGATTCTGGCACTCAGGGAAGAGAGAGAGTGTGTGTCCATAATTCAAATAATGGGTAAGATTTTGGGCCCCGGTGTAGAGAGAGAGTGTTAGTGTGTCTGAAATCTACAGAAGCATTCTCTTCACACTACTCTGAGAGACACACAGAAAAAGAGAGTGTGAAATCTACACGGCATAGTAGATCCTGGGACCCAGAGTAGAGAGAGAGAGAGAGAGAGTATAAAACCTACAAAGCTGAGTAGATTATGGCACTTAGAGAAGAGAGAGAGAGAGAGAGAGTGTGTGTGTGTGTGTGTGAGTGTGTTAGGTAATCAATGTATGGGAACTGATCACTGGCTATAATAATGTGGGGTTGGTTTCTTGTTGAGTCACGGAGCAGTAAGGCATGAAACATGTCCCACATTACAAACGGCAACCAATTCCCCAACATTGATTATCGAGCGTAGTCGGTTTTTGGAACCTTGTTGCTCCCACGACAACTAGTTCGGTAGGCTAACCATAACATGTGAATATCTATGCCTTGTGATTCAAATTGACCACAAGATGCTTCACACTCATCAATGCCAACAATTTTTAAAATAATAAACTAGACAATACCATACCCTCAATCATGGCTCATCCCATGCACCTCCTACCTCCCAAGATGTAAATGTCCCACCCAACTATGCCCATACATACTATGCATATTGGGGGCATCACCTACAACCCAACCCCAACTTTCAAAAATTCAATCTTCAAATTCACATATTGTAATGATAGGTTCCCCCAAGAAGCCATTGCAAAAAGCTAACAAAATATAACATACTCCAACCACTACTATCCCAAAAAGGTTGGTCGGTCCTCCTCCCCATAACCATTATAGCATGCTTAATGGGGTCCATACACTGCCACTGCTAAAATACTACTAGACCTCAAAAACTCCACCAACAAAGTCAACAAACTAATGGAAGCCTTCTTACAATATGGGTCAAATTCCTCATACACATCATCTAAAACAAAAGAAAACTTTAAAAACAACAAGCACCAAGTCCATTGGACTAATCCACCCGCTCCCCTAATACAAATATAACAAACTAAATATGTACCCCCAATCCACCTATTGACAAAAAGCACATAACCACCTCCACCCCCCATGACCACGTGGACATGGCTAGAAGAAGCGGTGAACGAACATCGCATGTTAGTGTACACATGATGACACTCCTTTTTTTTAATAAAAGAACCACTAGAAAACCGACACGTCAACAATAAAGCTCCAAAAACCCAACTATGGTAGTGTATATGAAATCCACATAAGCATCCCCTTCACACCAAGACAAACCGATGAATGGGAAGAACCAACCGCTAGTTACAGATGAAGCGGTTGAGTTTGAGAAATAAGCGGTTGAAGTTGAAGACTTGAAGAAAACAATGGATCGGTTTTAGAGGAATCTGTGGAATATACCACAAATGACTAAAGAAAAAACAGAAAGATCACAACATGTATATGGCTGGACTTGGAAACACTAGGAAATTGACCCATTCTGCCCAAAATCCTCCCCACACAGACATACGCAACACACACACACACACTCAGAATTTGCGACACAGGGTAGATTCTGGAGCCCAAAGAGAGAGGGGTCTGAAATCTACAGACTCTTCATACCGAACACACCCTCCTCAACATACACAACAAAGTAGTCTGAGATCTGCAACAGTGGTAGATCTGGGGCACGGGGTAGAGAGAGAGAGAGAGTGTATGTGTGCCTGTGGCCAAAATCTACATCACTTATAGATCCTAGATCCCAGAACCGCTAACCTTGTATTAGGGACTAGGTACTGAGGTTAAGTACTAACTTAACTTAACCCACCTTGGAGGCACTTAGTAATATATGTATGTATATATATTACTAAGTGAAAAATTAATTAATAACGTATAGGAGATCCCCCTACGCAACATAAGTACCACATTTGTACATGTTTTCATAAGAGGGGAGGGGGGGGGGGATTTTCTTCGGTTCCCGTGCATATTCAACATGAATAGAGTTACAACACCTTTTTTTTTTAGTAATCTTCCCCTTAAGTTTCGAAGTTTCTCAATGTTGTACATGCATATTCTTAGTTACGTAGGTGATTTCTTGGTAGCATACGGGGACCGCTTACCAAGTTCCGTCCGTTCAAAGTACCTAAACTTACGTGCCCGTGCACATGAGGTGCACTCAATGTGGGTGGTTAGAACCACGATCACGAGAAATCGTCCATTTTAGGCTCACATACCACATCGGTAGGTCATTACCCGCCAACATGTTGTCCACATGGAGACTTGTACCAAGTTCCCTTCAAGGTATCTTACCACCTATGGACCTCTTCTTACAAGAGGGGGATCTTCTCCGTATAGGTTCCCATGCGTGTTTATTATTGATGAATATTGAGCCGTTCCTCTTATGTTTAGTGACATTCCCCCATGTGTCACATGTATTTTTAGCTACTTTCTCCATACCAATTCCCGTTGGCATGGGTCATGGACTTTACATCATGCCCTTTGTATAGTGCATGAGGTAAGTTAAAAGAAGGGTGGTTCTCCACATTGAAGTTCTCTCTAGGTACCTTGGGAGGTCCGAGAACTCAAGTGTTCGTTCCCTTTGTGAGAGCAAGTTGTTTTATTGTTACCACCGTACATATATACTTCTCGTGGATAAAATGTATTCTATGTTTTGTTGGTTCTCATGTTGTTCATGCATGTGTTACACTACCAATGTCAAATCCGTCAAGCCAATAGTGGGTTTGAATAATTAGATGCCTCCAAGGCATTAAACCTTGTACCAACACGTTAAAAAAAAAATGTATTATGGCAAGTGATGACAACCTAATGTTAGAAATGTTTTATTGATTGAGAATGAAGACCTCTTAACAACTGTTGAGCATAGTGCAATGTTCTTTATATAGACAAGGTAGGATAAATTTGTACATGTTATGTGAAATGATTGTGAATAGTAATACTAGTGGCCATTAGTACACTAAATATTGTATTTAGTGTCACCAATTCTAATTGTCTTGCTCAATACTATTGTGAACCCCGGTGTAGTGTTTTGAACACTCAATGTTAACCTAACATTATTTGTCGTTTCTTGTAAAAATATTTGGGGAATTATAGATTTATAGTATTGCAATTTTTGTCATTTACTAAGTGATCTCACATCCAAATTTCAATCATCCACGACAATGTTTCATCACATATTTGTTACAATGCAAATTATATCAATCTTGGTTTCAATAATTGGCATTTGGATGAACTAAAAGTAAGTTGGGATGACGTTATTTGTAAAATCATTCATAGAAAGTGTCACTAAAAAAGTTACCGCAATGATATAAAACACTAAATACAATATACAGTGCTATGTCCCATGGCCATGCTCCATAAACCCAACCCTAGGGTTTCATACAAGTTTGCACCTATGATCAAGGGTGAAGTCTCTCTCTCTTAATAATTTCACAAATAATGAGAAATAATGGATACTGTGTGTAGTAACATGCCATGTCTTCCTTTATTGATTTTTATATTTGTTGTCGTAGTGATGAAACTTTGTGAAGTCAGCCAATATACGTGGAGATTTAACCTCGATGATATTCACGGATGACCTTGTTCTATCCTTTGAATTGTTGGTTCAAACATTTATGTAACTCAAAGCCTCATTTGGTCACTTGGGTTCATTTTATGTAAAGTGGTGTGGTCGTGTATGGACCTAATAAAGTACTTAAAAAGACATGCGCTTAAAAGAGAACAGACTGCGACAGTCAAAATTTGTGAACTGATCTAACCTCAATGGTCAAAACAATTCAATATGTGTTGCAATGAAGAATGTGAATAGTATTCATCTTGCTAACCAACAAGGTATTCATTTGAGCTCCAAGATAAGAAGGAAACTTACTACCTCCGCTACTTAGATTTGTTGATTGTATTATACAGTCATTGAGTGTTTAAAAATTTAGGGGAAGGGTGCTAATAAGAAGGAAATAAATCACCTTGCATGGCTTTCCTTACATATGCCTATTTTGATGAATAAGGTAGATAGTTCTTATCTGGCTCGTTTTCTTATTCCAACCCCTAGATTTGATTGGTATGTGGTTCAGTGAGGATCAAAGAGCAAACATCATAAAGACACATGTTTAAAAGATATTGGATTGTCTATGTCTTTCAAATATTAATAACTACTCTACACTCAATAATGAGCGCAATTGGGAGGACCTATATGTGTATCCAGTTGAGAAATCAACAAACTTGCACTTCCAATAACTACAACTAAATAAGGGGAGGTCAAATCTTCAATCCGCTTTTTGCATATGTTTCATCATAGATTTGCTAAGACAACACGAGTTTTGTTGCATTAATCAAATTGGTAGGAGTTGGAGAACAAGAAAAAATGAACCAAATAACACCCACGTACCTTATAGCTGAATTAATTTCATTAATTAGCACTCTTTTTTAAGGGTGATATTAAAAATGGTGGATTTCATGATGTTCATGTGTTGCCCAATTGTCATCCTTGCATGGAAGGTATGCTTGAAGAAACTCAAAGTAATCCCCTTATAAGTCATAGGAGAAGTGGAGTGGAACAATGTTGAGGGAGATTTTTGGCCATAATTGGTCAAGATCCGAGTGTTTCAAATCCAACCAGTTACATGTTGTGATCTTTCCGTTTTTCGTTATCAAATTCACGTATATTCCATCGATTTCTCTTCAATGATCAGTAATTATTCTAAAGTCTTGAACTTCAACCGGTTAATTCTGAAGCTCAAGCGGTTCATGTGTAACTAAGCAGTTGGTTCTTCCCGGTCAGTGGATTGGAGGTTCCATGAGAAGGAACACAAAATAGTCCCCTACATCACTAACTTACGTGTTTTGAAGTCTTGCACAATAATTACACTAGAATATATATAGTACACAAGAAGTACATACAAGAAACTCATGCATTCTAATAAGTAGTACTTACCACCTCATAAAGAACAAAGTCACTCAAGACGTCGCCACCATTGGTCACCTAAGAAATAATATCTTTTCCATATACACCCTAATCTCTGTAATGTCACTCCCTCTCTTATATTTCAAAACCCTCGGGAATGGATGAGCTCTGTTTACATCTCCCTTTTTGTTGTCACATTTCCCTCCCACATATCACATGTTTTGATATTAAAATAATACCAAAAAAAATTCAAACCATACGCTTGTATGCATCACGTTCTCATCATTGTCCTTATTGCAATGTTGACTTTGTGTTATTCCATAATGTCACATGCTACAGTAATTCTTTACTATCACACATCCATGTTAACAATACAAACATCATCAATATCACATGCACTTTGGTTGCCACAAGCATGAAATTGGGGAGGTTAGAGTGTATGAAACTCATATAAAAGTAATTTATTTTCAAATTTTAAAAATTGAAGGTTCTACTGCACATTATACATCACAGCCCTTCTCGATGAGTCTAATCAATGCATTTTAGTTTCTAGTATAATATATAATTATTTACAATATGTAGTGTTGAGTTTGTAAATGAATTTGAGGGAATCATGATTTGGGATCAAAAGCACATCTATTACAATAAATTGTTATGACCAATTAATATTTTTATGTTCTTGTAAAAACTTGAGGTGCTTTCTTTACATGAGTGCTTGCCGTTAGGGCCTTCCCAAAGCAACCTTCCTTAAGAACCTACGTACACAACCCAAAGTGATTGGCCTACATTTTTCACTTGAAGAGGTGTCCAATAAGATTATTTCCCGATTGGTTCCCCCCTGTGTGCCCCCTCCCCCACCCTTCCCCTTGCTCATACTTATAAAGTTTCAGAACACCTCTAATGGTTCTTAAGAATCTACCATGAGTAACTTTTGAAGGATTTGTGAAAAGAACTTTAGAGGTGTAGCTACGGTGGTTGAAATTGAGGTCATATTTTGTAAGAAGATTTGAGGGAATTGGGCATGGGAAGGTAGGGGTTAAGAGTTTGAGGAATGTGTTTGCGTGCCTCCCATTGCACACTGGGAGACCGAGGTTGAGCTCACTCATAAGGTTTGGGTGGAGGAGTCGGCTACATCTTCACCTGATAGAAGAGGCAGGCAGAGAAGTAGCTGATTCATTTGTAGGTAAGGTACATAAACCTATAATTAAGTCTAACACAAGCAGCTCATGGCAAAGGGAAGGGATTATTGTGCGTACACTACTACTACTACTCTTCCAAGTTGGGGAATTCATAGTGATTGAAAACATCTCTTTCCGAGTCAAAACCAACCATTTACTGACTGACTATTGTAGTGCCGAGCGAGCAAGGTGAAGAACAACACTTTTGATACTGGTCCGTCTACAAATTGTAGCACAACACCACACGAAAGAAGACAGTAGTGCACATGCATCCCCTCAATGGGCCCTCATAGCTATTCTAACATCTACTGTCATACTTGGAGAATACGTTTTGGAGGCACATGTGTGTGCGCATCACCAACAAGTGAAGTTCATAATGGCTAATTAGAAGTTAGATGCTCAAGCACACACACATATATATATATATATATATATATAGTGACTTATGCGGAGGCCAGGCCATATGAATGAGTATGAGGGAGCATGACGATATTTTCGACATAGTCGTGTGTAATATATGCATTTTGAGAAGCATTTTGTCTACAAAATGCAGGCAACAGTCAGTAGGTTGAAGGGAAAGTCTTTAGGTAGGAAGGAATGTGCATTGCAAAACTCTAACTTGGAATTGTGGATGTTGTGGTGGCAACACAACACCTTTGGTGGAGTGCCTAACTTACACATGAGGAGCGAGCTCATGACGGCCATGCAAGACCGAAGGATGGCATAAATTAGAGTAGGCCACCCGATTAAAGAGAAGTGTGGTTCCAAAGGGAGCGTTGAAAATGAACAACACAAAGTCAACTGTTGGAAAGCCGAATTCGAAGATGGGAGTGCATGCACCAAAACTTGTAGGATCCAATGTGCAAGTAGGAGAATCCTTTGAAGACCCCAATGAAGCCTTGGCCTGACAATATGGATGTGCATGGATTGCTTCCACCTTGCTAAGCGAAAGCTTAATTGCGTATTAAGTCTCAAAGAGATCTAGAGAGAGAGAGAGAGAGAGAGAGATAGAAAATATGAATGGAGTTAGACATCATGTGGTCATGGCAATGTACAATATGAGTGTGGGTTAGCATCAAGTAACCCTGTTGATGATGTTTATGACATATAATAGCCATTTTGATTGCAAGTCCAGCTACAAGGCCAACTTCCAATCCCTTTATGAAGTTGCCTTCGAAGTTGCATTTACAAATTAAAACAACAATAATTTTCATCTATACGTGAGATGTTTTGATCATGTTGGGTCAAGGATGCACGTATATAATGGTTTAAAACAAAACCAAATTTGGATGTTTTAGAATCCATAAATTAATCCATCCCTTGCATCGTAATATAAGGTTGATATATAATTTTAGCCAATGAATAAAATATGAGAAATATAAGTGGGATTATATTTCAAATAATAATAAATTATGAAAAGATATACATAAAAAATCCAAGTGGATAAAAGCACACCAATTATGCAATGTCAGCGACATCCAATGAAAAGGTACGAACGTTACATAATGGAGGTAAAAACATTGCAGTGTAATATGGGAGAAGCAAAATTACACAAATTTTCCATCAAAATATTTGGAGTAAAAAAAATCAACTACCACTATACAAATGTTTCCAACAGTAAACAGATAGTAAATTGGCCCAAGGAGTGTAATAAACATTACCATGCAATCAAGTAATAATTCCAATCCGTTTATTTGTAAACCAATAGAAAAAAATAAAGAGGGTGATAATCTTTCATGCCCCCAAAATAGCACTAAACTATATGTTGGTAGATCAAGGGGGCCCATCGATAGTCTTTTCCAAAATCATCACACATTTGTTGATCGGTATCAACACACGCTTAAATCAACACCCACACATTGATACTAGTTCCAGACCCAACCAATGTACAAATCAACTTCCCAAGTGTTGGTAACTACCCCTAAACCTAACAATGTCTTCTCAACATGCTCAATGGTTTATATACAAGAAACTCGGAGCTTATTTATTTATCTACACTATTCCTTGATTGTAAGTAGGAGAATGATTGTACAAGGTCATGTATTCTTTACAAGGAACTATGGCCGGGGATTCGTGGCACTCATGTATTTCATTAGTGAGAGTTCATTCATCTTTGCGGATGAGATGAACCACTTTAGACACTATCTTACGTCGTTGGTTCCTTGTCTCAAGGGTTTCAAAAATACCTAGTTTTAGTAGTTCTAAATAATCCTAGTCTAATATCTAATACTTAAGGCAATAATTCAAGGAGGGTTAGACAACATTTAAAGAAAAACCTTATATAGAAGCAAGTGGGTGCATCATGCGTTGCCAACCTATCATTACTAGTCCGGTTATTTTAAAGAAATTAATATGGGTGGACGTTAAATGCTTTATAACACTAACTATCATGTTTAGTGTAGTTCCCAACCAGGAGCACCGAACACTGTAGTCAGTAAGCCTAGTCCAATCTCTTTTTAAACATGTGAGTGTGAAGGAGGCGGGTGAATCTTAAATTAAAATTTATGACTTACAAGGACATGCTCCAGCTGCCGGGCACTTAATTGGCTTATGGTGTTACTCACACAAGACTTACCAAACTCCAAATTAATAAAATTAACATTTGCATACCTAGGTATTAGGTATTATTAGCACACACACAAAATTGTGTCCATGTGCATAAATAGAAGAGTAGTGGTTAATACCCCCCCTTGAAATAAAAAGTAAAAAATTAAAAATGCCCTCTTTACACACATGTATATCATAAAATACACCAAGTAACTGCCCTAAGGTTAGATGTATGAGAAGTATCCTAGTATGCAATAAGGTAATTGCACCTTCTTTGGTTACTTCATGTTGTTTGGTACGCTACAACACTTGGATTTGCAAGGTTGAAAATTTTGCACGTTCATAAATGTACAAGGAGAAGCCATTATGAAACCAATTTTTTTTGGAATGAATCTCAAATTGTTATGAATTATCAAAGTTTGTTGATAATGAACCATAAGAAGGCCACCCCCATTTATTAATGATTATTGAACTTAGAATGGTCAAGAAATCGTGAACATATAGCCCAAACTTTTTCAAACACATGTCTTTGTGGTGTTTGTTTCTTAGGACTACACCAAACCACCCACCACTCAAATATATAGGTGTCAAATTAAGATAGATGTACCTAATTTGTCTAGTTATATTAATCATACATATATATTTGAGTGGTATGTGGTTTCATGTGGCTCCAAGAACGGATACCGAAAAGACATATGTCTAAAGAAGATTGGACTCCACACTTATATATGATAACCATTCTACGCTCAATAATAAACAAATTTAGGAGGACATATTTGATCATTTGATGAACACGAAAATCTTCAATTTGATAATGAATAAGATAATCATATGAATTCCAAAGTTTATGAGAGATTTGGCTACGACCTTAATTTGGATTTGGCAACCATCTTGTACTAATTACGTGTTTCATATCTTAGGAGAAGTGGACTTAAAGTAACCATTTAAGACCCATCAACCTTAAGACAAGTAACCGAATTAGGCTCACTTTGCCTTAATTCCCTGTGGACCGGCCTGGACACGAGACTTCGACATTAATGAGATGCCAGGTTGGCAAATGGTCCCACGACTCGTCTTGCTGAGACTCTCCAGTGGCACAGAATTCGACATGGCAAGCCCTGTATGCCAGGTTGGCAGTAGAAACACGACCCGCCTCCGCTGACTATCAGTGACATGGCATCCGACGTGGAGAGTGACATGACACCCTCGAGCACGCCACGTGCACATTTCCAGCCGAGGAGGAGGAAGAGCCCTTCCCTGGCCATCCCAACCGCGTGAAACCTTCCCGAGGTGCGGCTCGGTCGCATCAAACCCGGCTGCGCAATTTACCTCCTGCTTCCTCTCAATTTCAATAACTTAAGTATCCAGTCACACTCAGACTCGCCATGGCTACAAGAAGACGACGAAGACTCACAAGAATGGTTGTTAAACAGGAAATTTGTTATCCCATTATCATCATTTTCAACACATATCCAGATCACTCGGCGGAACAAGTTCAAGAACAAGTTGATTCGACGTGGTGTGGATTGCAAGTAAAAAGATTCTTCCAGATGCCCTCCAAGACTCCCTTCTGGAATCGAGTCACATTGAAAAAGTTCGAGTTTTATTAAGGAAAAAGCGCGGAGGGCGCTCGTTTTCTGTAATTTGCTAGGGGCAAGAGGTCTTTTTTGCGAGAATTCGATTCCTAATTTAGTCGAACGGAAGTTAAGTTGTGGTGGTTTGTACGCTACCTGCCCGTGCTGCTTCGGAAGGTGTTTGGTGTTTGGTGTTTGGGAGGAGTTTGCAGTATTTGGGAGTTCTGGCATGGTTGCAGAAGTGAATTGCAAAGAGGTTTGAGGTTTGTGGAATTGAGGTAGTGAGGTTGGCGAGAATCGTGTTCATTGGGCTTTGGAGGCAAAAATATGGCAGGGAGGATTGCGAGCCGGTTGCGGGCCAGCGCTATGGTGAGCAAGAGGATTATTAATCTGCGGTCGTGGCTGCTCCTGTCTCTTGGTGTGGTCATGTTACTGGTCATCGCAGCGATGCTGCACACGCGGACTGCCTACATGTTGGGTTAGGGTTTCTGTTTCCCTTAAACTCCTCTTGGCCAGTTCTTTGTTTGATGTGGCGTGGTCACGGCATGTCCTTATTTGCATAATAAGGAAGTGGGGCATCTTTACTGATGCATTTTGAGGCCATTTTCCTGCCTCACTTCTCATTTCGGATTTGAAGTCTCATCAATGTGATGGTGTTTGTAATGTGGCCTGAAATTTACCTGTTGTTATGTTCATGATCGGCTTCATAACCTCTCCTACTGTCGTTAGATGAGGACCGTGATGAATTTTTGCTATCCAAATGCTTCATTGTATGATCTTGAATCTCCACAGATAAACTCACTATGCTACTGACCTTGGCAATTCACCTAAGGATTCAGCAGAGGTTCAAATTTTCATGTCCATTACCTAGTAGACATGTACAAAGAATCTTATGAAGAGAGGATAGGTATTGTAGCTCAGATTGTGGTTGCTTACTTTGGAAGCGCTGAATTTCTGATGAATCAGGCCTTGAGAAACCCAACCGAGCATCTTTCACTGATGCAGGTTGAGGCGGAGTTTCTGCCTCAGTCCCAATTTTAGATTTTAGTCTCATCAATTGGATGATGATACCAAGTCCTCATTGACTGCGTTATGCGGATGTCTGTGGCCTGGGATGACCTATTGATGAGAACTGCGAGGATCCTTCGAGAAAGGAAGAGCTAGGTCACTCTTCCTTTCTCGAACCCTGCTATAGTAGATGGGAGCCGTGATGAAGTTTTGCTATCCAAATGCTCCATTTTGCACGACCTTGAATCTCCACTGATATACTGAATATGCAACTGACCTTTTGCATTTCCCTGTAAAACTGCAGTTTTAGTAGAGGAGCAATTTCAGTGGTTGCAATTTCACTTTTCCGATACCCATTAGACATACACAAACGATCTTGTGAAAAGAGGGTGGGTAGGTCAATATTGTGGTTGTTTATGCACTTCAAAAGTGCTGATATGTTTCTGATGGATCTGACAGGTCTTGAGAAATCCAACAGAGCACAGCTTCCAGGGACACTAGAACCTGGCGAGGTTTTCCAATGTGACCGCTCGCAATTCCGCACCGACATATGCAACATGAAGGGTGACATTCGACTGATCCATCACAATGAGACCAGCTCCAGCTTCGTGCTCTACGAACATCACCATGACTCTCACCACATCAGATTCCGGCAGGAAGTTGTGAAGCCTTACACACGGAAGTGGGAGAAGAGTTGCATGGAGACAGTGCACGAGGTCACATTGCTCCGTGTGCCGGTATCATCATCACTACCTAAAGTAATCCAACAACCTAATTGTGATGTTCAGCACACTGTTCCAGGTGTGGTGTTCAGCACAGGAGGGTACACCGGCAACTTGTACCATGAATTCCATGATGGGCTTATCCCACTTTTCATCACCACTCAACATCTGAATCGAGAGGTCGTATTCATCGTTTCGGAGTTTCATGACTGGTGGTTCACAAAATACAGTGATGTAATTGGACAGATGTCGAAGTACCCCATTATTTCTCTTGATAATGAAACCAGAATTCACTGCTTCCCAGAGCTTGAGGTTGGTCTTCACATCCACGAGGAGCTTGGTGTTGACCCAGATCGCATGCCACGCCATGAAACCATCAAAGATTTCCGGGATGTCCTTAGCCGTGCATACACACCTCCATTGGGAATTTCGTCACAGGAAGTGCAGGAGGAAATTGGGGGTTATATTTCTGATGATGATAGCAGTCGACAGCCACAGCAGCAGCCGAGGCTAACCATTGTTGTGCGCAATGGTACACGAAGGTTCTTGAATTTGGATGGCATTGTGGAAGCAGCAAAGGAGATGGGGTTTAATGTTACCCTTTTGATCCCGGACCCGACCATGGAGCTCAAAAAGATTTTTTGGCACCTTAACAATACAGATGTTTTGATTGGTGTGCATGGTGCTGCAATGACCCATTTCTTGTTCATGCGACCTGGGACTGTTTTCATCCAGGTTATCCCTCTTGGAACCGACTGGGCCGCGTTTACGTACTATGGTGAGCCAGCTGCGAAGCTTGGGTTGCACTACTTGTCTTTCAAAATTGAGCCGGCCGAAAGCTCTCTGAGTGACAATTACAATGCAACTGACCCCATTTTGACCGACCCAGCCAGCATTGTGAGGAAAGGGTGGTGGAGCATGAAGGAAATCTATCTTGAAGGTCAAGATGTGCGTCCCTCGCTTGCTCGCATTCGAAAGGTCTTGCAAAAGGCGAAGAACAAGCTGCGCCCAATTCATCCAGGTGGTGGTTTTGCATCACCATCAATGGAGCAAGGAAAGAAATCGGGTCTCTCCAATTCCCAAAGGATTGCTTGAGCATCAGCACCTTGTAATCCTCGGCTGGATCTGATGCTCTTGCCGTCCGTGGACTTTATTCAAATCAGCAATGACCCATGATGCATTCACGAGTAGATTGCAATTGACTTTATTTTGATGGATCCAGCCGGCATTGTAAGTAACGGGTGAGGGAAATGCACCTTGAAGGTCAGGACGTGCGTCTCTCGGTTGCTCGCAACAGGCAAAGCGCAAGCTGTGCCCAATTGATTAGTCCCGGTGGTTTCACATCACTGATGCAGTGAGGAAATTTGGGTATCTCCAATTCCCAAGGAATTGCTTGAGCAGCACCTTGTACTAATACGCAGTGTCCTCATGAGCTGAAAATTTTGATATTTGATCCGGCTGAAAGTTCTCTGAGACAAGGACAATGTAATCAACCACCCCCATTCTGATGGACCCAGCCAGCATTGTGAGGACCATGAAGAAAATCAATTGCAGCAAGGAAAAAAACTTGCATACATATCATACTGGGGAGGTTTTTGAGGATGTGGAGTATTCAATAGATATTATCACTAATCAGCACAAAGGGATAGCTTCACCTTGTACAAATTATAATGTGTCCTCACAACACACAGATTTGTCTGAGAGTGGAGGATACGACTCAAAAAGGATTTGAATTTTACCGAGGGCAAAGGATTCGAATTGAAAGTTGAATTCTAGATTCAGAGTGGAGAAATTCGGCACATTAGACCTCACCTCTCCTGGGGACTTCATATAAATTAGCAATGACTGAGCTTAGAATTGATTCAGCTTCGCATTTGAAGCTTGTGATTATTGACAGGTAGTTGGAAGTTAGTGTAGTGTACAGCCATGGCTGATTATGTGTGTCAGATGAATCCTGCTGATTGAGCCAGCCATGGGCTTAGACTGAGGTGAAGATTGTGTAGACATGGACTTAGTTTGAGAATATTGGTGAGGTATATTATGATGACTTGTTCAGAAGAAGCTTGCGCGCATGTGTAGGTACAATTCATTATTCTTTTACAAACTGATCTGCAGCTGTTTCCTTAAAAGTCTACATTGTCTTTTGTCTCCTCTATAGCTGGACATGCGTGTCTAAGAGTTCAGCATGCAGTTTTTTCCTGAACTAATGTTTAGTTGAGTTTTTGTCACTTGTTGCTTTTTTTAATAAGCTGTTGCATATATATAGACCCATCAGAAGTGACAGTATCCAATTATCCCATCTTGCAGAAAATTTGACAATATATGAGCACTGCATATTGTTCAACCCAGAAAATATTGGTGTCACGGTGATACTCAATTCAGTAGTACTTAAAGCTAGACAACCATGTGAGTGATGAATGATGGCTATGAAACCTGTGGACAGTATGTCTTCACCAAGTCAAAATAAATCATACCAGCTACAGAGAAATTTCACCTATTCAGAGGCCAAAGCATAGGTTTTTTCACTTGATGGAATCCAATTCAGTTCCATTTTTTAACTTACATGGTAGTTCTCAATGTAGGGTTTAGGAAAAATTGTATTCAGTGTCACCAATTCTATTTGTCTTGCTCAATACTAATTGTAAGCTGCCTGTGTAGTGATACTAACACTAAATGTGAACCTAACATTATTTGTCATTCCTTATAATTTTATTTGGGCATTACAGATTGACAATGTTACATTTATTGTCACTTACTAAGTGATTTCGCATCTGGAATTCAATCATACATTATAATAATAATAATGTTAGGATGCAGAATTTACCAAACATTGTTCTAATCAAGGTAAGTGGGGATGATAGTAGTTGAATCTTATTCATTAAATGTATTATTAGAAAGATATCACAGTGACATAAAATACCATATGCCACTAAATACATTAGTTATGCCCCCTTCCCACCTGACTTTAGCTAAGACTAAAAGTTGGTTCTAACAACCCGGCCTTCACACCATCGACATTATCTAGTGCCGAGCCTAGTTGGCAAATGTTGTGGCATGGTTTAAAAGTGGAGGTTTTATGCCTCAAGCTCCGACCCTCCCATCGGTACCTAAACATGAGGCAAGAATATAGGACCTTTAAAAGTGTCACCTCTCGTCCTTGTGATTGGTTGCTTTTTAGTCTTATTAGCTATGAGGGCACGAGGAGCTCCATTAACAAAAACCGATGGAAGATAGATGAGTAGTAAGGCATTTGGGGATGGGACAAAAACTACCCAACATTCATTACTTGGTAGATAAAACAATGAACGTGTGTGAAAGCTACTTATCTAAAACCTACGTGAAAATCTCCGGAGCAAGTTCTTGTAGGTGCATTGGGATAGCCATATGCCTCTGCTATAACTGAGGGAGCTTTACTTGGTTTTTTGGAAATACTTTGGGTCTTAGCTAAAGTTACGTGGGAAGGGGGCATTAGTGTAGTAACACGCTGTATGCAAACTGTATGCAAATATGTGTAAAATGCAAACGTTGTATGTTATCCTAACCTTCACTTAACCAATACATATTGAGATCTATTATAGGCTGGGAGTTGTTTTGCTTGAGAATATTGTAAAAGCTAATTGACAATATGTAGCCTCCATGGCAATTTCTTAAGTTTCCGTGGGCTTTATGTGGTCACTCTTCTTAATTGGACATTTGAGTGGTTTGAGGCAACCTTGGCTTGTTGTTAAGAATGGACATTAGGAAGACATGTGTTATGATGTGATTGGACTATGTGCTCATAATACAAACACCATTTGAAATTGAATAGTTAAAACTATTAAAATTTTGGGTATATGCGCTTATTACAAGAAAAAGAAAACCTTCACTTTGACCTCTTCTAACCTTTGCATCTCAATTCAACTTTGATTCTAAAGTTTGAAAATGATGTCAAATAATCTTCATAATTTGCCTTTGCTAACCAAATGAAATTGTTCCCAATCCGATCCAATAACCAAATATATTTGTGGATTTGGAAATGCCCACAACTTTTGGGCCACGTGCTTTATTACTTGATTTTTCCAATGCACCTAATCATGTGCTCCTGGTGGGCGTGATTAAGTTGTAGGCTCACTTAATTAGGTGGTGCTTAGCTTACATCCCACGCAAAATTTAAATAAGTTACTTGCAAAGGTGAGACTAGCCCAAGTCGATATGCAAACGTTGAAGAAGTCAAAATGAAGATTCTCTTTCTCTTTTAAAAAGTCTATTATTGGTCCTCCCATTTCCCAAAAGTATTGAACCTTGAATGGTGTTTATATTATAAGCACATGGTCTAATCATCTCATCGTGACAAGTGTCTTCTTTTTATGTCCGTTTTGAGCTATTGCTTGCCACATACCACCCAAGTATAGGTGTCCAATTAAGAAGAGTAATTACAAAATAAAGCACACACACCTTAATGTCATGCCAAGAAAGCATGACCCGTACGAGCAAGTACTGTTCTCACGAATACCGTAGCACCAAAACAAACTCAACGCTAACTTATGCATGTTGAATCCTACTTCATTTTCATGCCGACTTTGCCGGGGGTTTGCATCAACATTCTTGTGACACATGGCACTTTCTAAAAATTAATGAAATAAGGGTCCAGTTAGCTTAGTCACTTCCTAGTGCAGGTTTTTGGTAGTCGTGGCTTCATAGTGCAGTTTGTTAAGGGGGTTATGTGGCAAATCCGGAAACATGTACGGTAGGAAGGAACCCGGGTTTCTGATGTTGTAGTATGTATAAATTCATCAGTTCTGGACCCTCCTTGTATCAAGCTCAATTATAACTCTAAGTCTTCATAGCTTGATTTTGAGCTTTTGCTTTACATCGTCACCCGTAGAAGTTTGGGCATAGCAGGACAATTTAGTGGCATGGCTGCTTACGCTCATAACCAAGGATATGGTGATGACATTGGACATGGTTACCACAAGAGTTCCTTGAGGAAGGATGAGGTGAGCTTTGTGGAATTCGCACTCTAGTGCTTCAAGGCTAACCTTCAGTTGGGGGTGTCATTAATCAAAGTGTGAATTAATCTGTAAACCTGTGGTGGCACAGTAGTGCACGTCTGTATGCTAATTATAACATGTAGCCCTAGTTGTTCCTCACACTTTGTTTTCAAGGGAATTCAATGACTAAACAGGAAAGACTAAGTTTGTGTGAGATTGTGCAAGATTGCGGGTTTCTCATTTGCTACCCATGTTACTATGTGTTTCTGCGCATTTGGTAGAGACTGAGAGGTGCTTCACCCTTGGGCTTAGGTTGACTGCATAGGGAAGGGTGAGGGAGGAGAAATACAAACGGGTAGAGTGTGTATCTTTGGCAGTTGTTTTGGTTGAGTCCATAGTTCGTTTGTTGGGATATGTTTTCAGTGGTTGTGTGTTGCCGGGTGGGGGATGAGAGTTTGGTGATTTTCAAGCGGATGTTCATTAAACATCAATATTGTGAGGTATTTATGGGTTATGTGTTTGTTGGACATGTTTCACGCATGACTATAGATTTTAAAGGGATTCTTAGTAGCTTATGGAGGAATGTATTGATGGTTTGATATGTAGCGCAAAGGACCTTGGATGGGTGATCTTCCGGTTGGCACTCGTTTCCGGTGCACCCTACCATCTATGGTCCACTCAATTATAATGGGGGTATCCTTGCCGACCGCATATTTTCAACCAACCATGTGAAAATGTAGGGACTTGCCTTGGGAGAGATAATCTACATGTGCAAGACGGCTTGTCCACACTTAATCAAGGTGTTTATCTTTGAAAAGGAAATTATAGTCTTCGGGGAGCCTTCAATTCTTGTGATGCCCATTTTTGGGGATGCCCACGTATACTGTACCAATATGAACATGAAGCAACACCATATCATCTCTCTTCTCAGAACACATACACATGTATGTATGACCATGCCACTTTTGTGTAATTAAATTTGCAGGTCGAGAACCTGGCGAACCGCACTGATCTTACAGAGGAAGAGAAAGAGCACCGGAAACACAAGCTGGAGGAGGAGATTGCGGCAGGGGTGGTGGGTGTTGGCATCTTGGGGTTCGCGGGATACAAATACCATCAACACCATCAGCAGAAACAACAGGCAGATTGCTCTAATGAAGCGGGTGGCCCGGCTCAATATGACCATGGCCAGGAGAGGCATCATCACCACCACCATCGCCACTTTCTGTAGATAATTAATACGTACGATTATATTGCCCATCTACGTATGCTTATAACTCAATGAATACAATTATATTGCCAATCTACCTATGCTTAATTTAATAACTCAATCAATCCTTCACTCTTCAATTTGATCTTGAGAGTACATTGTTATAGCCTTTGAGATCACGAGGATTGGTTTATTGTACTTGACATGGGTAGATCCCAGCTTGCAGTATGAACTGGTTATATGCCATGGCACTTGAAGCGTACATAGTTGTGCTTAATAAACCTGGCAACAGCTGGGACTCATGGATGATTTTACAACATTGCAACTAATAAAGTTATACTTGTGTAAGATAGATGTGCGAACACCGTCACTTTAAGTGCTGAGCAAAGATACTCTTATCAGATGTAGAAAGTCTCTTTTGATTATTGTTAGCAATTGGCAAGGCATTCTAATGCACGAAAGTTTGTCTTATTTGAATTTTAGTTCAAAAAGTCATAAGGGTTCAAAGTTATGTTGGTAGATGACCCAAAATCAACAATATGGGAGTTTGATCTTATGGTGGTGCACATTCTTAGAGTCAATATGTATCTATTGTATAAGACTTTAAGGTGTTAAGCCCATGGCCCAGGCGGGAAATGTAAAGTTAGGATTCTAATCATAAGTGGGTGCATATATTTTGAACTAGAACATATACTTGAGGCTTTGTGTAATTTCTTCATTTATAAGAAGATTCTTAATTTTCTATATAAGTTTATATTTGGGACCTGTAAGGATTCAGACTCCTCCAAAGGCAGGCTACGGTGCAGCAGCCATGGAGTCGCCATTACGGCTCCAATTTACAGTACTCCACCGAGGGACAGCTTGAGCACAAGTCCACAGCCCCAGTGCCCCACTCGTACCTCCAGGCAATGTCAGCTCCAGCCTATAAACACATCCCGATGATCCCGTCCTTCGATCCGTAGGACGAGAGCGGCGGCGGCGGTGCACCAGCATCTGGAACTCCTACTTTAGTGCTTGGAGTTCCACCCGGGACTCGTAGGAGGATACCATACCGACAGCGCCCAAGCCTGGTGGATGATTTCTGCAAGCCGGAAGGTCTTCGCAGGAATTACGTGTTCCTCGCCTTCGTTTGCGCCATTGGAATACCGATCATCCTCGGCTTGATTGCGTTGATAATTTATTTATGTATGCGACCGCAGCTTCCTCGTGTGACAATTAGCGCGGTGAAATTGATTCGTTTCAGTGCCGTAGGTGGTCTAGAGTCCGGTTGACAGAACCCGATCTTGAAGCTCGACCTTGGCATCGTGTTGCTTGCCATGAATCCGAACAAGAAACTCACCATGCACTATCAAGGGATGATCATGCTGGTGTCGTTCCAGAACATTTCGTTGCCGGTTGCTGTGGTTCCTCCGTTCTCGCAAGGGAAAGAGAACTTTACCACGGTCAACACGTGTGTGAGGGTTGCGAATGCGGCCCTGGCTGTGGATGATGGCACGTTCTTGCAATTTTTCATTTCAAGAGGCGACATACCTTTGCGTGCGCTGATTGACGTGAAAGCGTCTGTGCAGACGGGGAAGTGGAAGTCGCCTTCCTTCGGAGCCCATTGGGATTGCGACTTCGATATAAGTCGTCGCCTTCACGAAACCCGATGCTCTTGTCCAAGAGCTGTAAGAGAGCCAGGCATAGAATTCCAGACTCTCCTGGTTCAGACCGTAACGAATTGGACTGAGTTTGCGGACCTCTTTCGTGTAACTTCTACTAAGATCAGCTTCAAACTTTGGCAAATGCTTCTTACGTGTCTTCAACATTTTGACAGATATTAGCTCTTGAGACTCTTTTAATCTCCCTGCAGAACTCTAAGGAATCATGATGCTGTCAATGTTCAGACATCTTGAGTTCAGAAATCTTTCTATGGGTGAAATCTTCCATACCGTTGTCTCACTTGTCGTGCACATTCTATGGTCCCGAACATGTCGACATGTAAAAAGTAAACTCGCCAAATACTTCTTATGGAGGTGCAATTCATTGTCAGAAATCGTCAGCTCTTAAAGGCAGGCTGTCAATGTTCAGTCCTGAGCCGAAGTTCAGGAATCCTTCTACAGGCATCTGCCAGTTCAATAATTGAAGAGAGTGAATACAAATGGCATTTGTCATCCCGAAGCAAACTTGCATTATGTTGCTTCTCCATTGACGCTGGGGCCATTTTCTTCGGAGACAGTACTTTCGAGACGTGTGTCCTTCGGTCCATCCAAGAATGCTCTCTGAATCAAACAATAGTTTCGGTGCCACAGCTGATAGACAACACCCTCATCTGGTGAATGTTATTGCGTTCATTGAGTTAATGAACGCAAAGAACATTCGAAATTATACACTTGTAAGTGATTACTTGTGGATATGGACTTATCCAATCCAATGGAGCAACCTGTGATAATACCTATTACTACGGGGGCTTGACACTCGAGCTTGAAAACTAAGCTCTAGAATTATTGTACATAATATTGCCCAATGCTAAACCTAGTTTATCCTGTGTAGATTGATTGTATGCGTAAACTTGCTGCGAAAATTTGAGTTGTGGTCAAGCAGTTTTGTCAGCATTCTCTTCCAATTCAACTCGAGGACCTGCGGTGCCGGTGAAGTACTCCCTCATCATCACTCTCAACCGTGGTGCCAGATTCTCACTAAGTTTGATGAAAACGAAGAACAGCATGCGGTAGATAACGACCATCGCAATGACGATCGCCAGGTCGCCCCACTTGCTTCGGCTTCCTGAGATGCCGTAAATCTTCTCCAGCACGTACGTCCCGGACAGGTCGCCACCGATAGGTACTCCGTCCAACAAGAAATTCTGGAATGTAAGACCCGGGAAATCGTTCTTGAACAAGCCCTGAAAAACAGTTGACATGAGCACGAGGTTAAAAATCAGATATTTCACGCGATCATCGACTATTGGATTCTAGATAGGTTTACACATCGACTGAATCGAGGACGGCGAAACAACTGACCTGAATTGCGTATGTGTGGAAGGCGATGTAGGAGATCGGGTACCTCCACACTGGCTTTGGCAAGTTCCTTGTCAACCGGAAGTAACCTGCGAGTAACATGTATATTGCCTGCATTCGAACACACGCACGACCTTGTTCTTTACATAGTGTTTACTGGATGAATTAGTCACCATCTATCCTCGTCATATACTTGACGCAAGAAATTGCATATTGAGTTTTGAGTATCTGTGTAGATAGATAGAGTTCAGGTTGAAGCTAGAGTGATGATGAAAATTTCAAGCACAAACCTGAATGCCTGCACCAATCACAATCCCGGCGAGGAAATTTCGTCCAACCACACTCGACACAGCCATCATCAGGCTCTCGACGCATGCCAATGCGGTGAACAGCATGAGGATGAAATACGCGTAGTGGCCGAACCCTGGATGCAGGTTCACCAAAAAGTAAACAAGGGTTCCGGATGTAATTGCAATGAGGAAGAGGAATGGGAGAGATGACAGCGTGTTTCCAATGACAAATGCCGTCACGCCGTAATGTCCGTTGAGCCTTTCGTGAAAAAATACCTGCAGGAAAACAGCATCGCACACGCTGCTAATCAGATATAGTCCTTATCACTGTTCCATATTCTATCAAGATTCGGACTATTCTATTCTCCCTCTTAAGATTCCACTCTGTCTTCTTATTCTCCATGTCGCACTGCATTCCTTAGTGAGAGATTCCCGTTGACAAGGACAAGAATCATCGCTTTACTAAGTCTTAGGAGAGTAGGTGTGAGATTATAGTGTTTTAGGATATGTGATCTGCATCAGAGATGAGACCCTGTATGACTTCTATACATCTCAACTCGCGGGCACTCACCTTCATGTCTTCCACAAAGGACGGGAATCCACCGATGGCCATGAACGTCAAAAATGCTGCAACGAAGAACATACAACCTGCCCGCGCCTGCAATAGTTTGTGGAACTCAACTGATGTAAGCATCAGCACTGGCTCAATTGCCTTCTTGCAAAAGTGGAATGGAATGCATCGATCTCAATCTCGCAGAAATTAGAGCCACTTTCGTGCAGGAATCAACGTCGAGTTTGCATGTGACTCACCAATATTGAGTCGTACTTTCGTCCTACTCTTAAGAAGATTGTCCCGAGACATACCCCGACCATAATGTACATCGCAACACGAAGCCAATAGTAGCCTGGATCTCGTGTCATGTTCACGAACGACCTCTTCGTGAGAGTCGCACACTGACTGAAAAAGTTCGCATGGACTTTGCTTCCACCTGTCAACCCTGCTTTGCCTTCACTCTGGACATGAGCACGTCAAGTCAGAAAAGATCTGCGGCGAGTTGAGCTCAAGGATTTCGTCTCAATCATCACTATTACTAGCGAGAACTAACTGCATTGAGAAACTGAGAACTCTAAAGTAGTGCACAGCGCCAGGGAATTCTGGAACCTAAATCGAATTAAGGAATTAAAATAGCAGCAAGGTGGTGGTACAACTCACCTTTTTCGAGAGTTCTTGTATCCTCAATTTTGTCGCTGAAGCATACTTGCTCTTCCCATACAATTCTGAAAGTACTTTGATCGTTTGATTCGTGCTCCTTGACTCCAATAGCAGAGGATCCAGACTTTCCACATCGGCCTGCAAGTCCAATACATGTAAGCACCTAAGAGATTCAGGTATATGAACACAAAGTTTGTGAAGCCATTTCGGCGTGCCTACAGATTCCGCAATACACGATTTGAAAGTGGCGACTGAATATGGTTCATGGTATAGTTCTTCACCAGATTTGGACATTCCAGAAACATAGCAAGTGTTTCCTCTATTCAAAAGCTTTGGTGCATTCTGCTTACATGTGAAAGGGTCTTCAGCTCGTGCGTCACTCTATCAAAGTCTGCATTGATAGTTTGCAAATAATGGTCCGATGCGTTTCGGAGAGGAGGGCACGGATATCCAGCTAATTCAAAAAACTGCACTCCAGATTAATCGTGTTAAGAAGCTAATATGCTTGTTTCTTGCGACATTACAACAAGATCCTGTTCACGATTGCTTGCCTCAGTGGAATGAATGCTAATTTTGACAGCGTTTAGGAAATCAAATGGCGAAAGCGCCGCCTTGGATATCCTTGTAGGAGTGACGGGGGATTGAATGACTGACCTCAGCGGCGCTTGCTGCCTCTCCGAAGAATATCGTTCGTCCATACGACAGGAGGGTCAGGTAGTCGAAAAGCGCATACACCTCACTGCTGGGCTGATGGATGGAGGAGATGACGGTGCGGCCATCCCTGGCTAAGTTCTTCAACGTTTGTACCACAAAGTACGCTGAGGCACTACATCCGTAAGAAAATCTTAGCTAAAAAAATCCTCGTATCAGGTCATCTCAGCATCAGAATAAACCACCAATGATTTCACCTGAGTCCACAATGGTTTGGAAGGTGCGGGGGTAGTAGGTACTCACCTGTCAAGACCACTGGTCGGTTCATCCAAGAAGAGCAAACGAGGTCGAGTTAAAATCTGCAACGCAATGCTCAGCCGACGTTTCTCACCCCCGCTTAATCCACGCACAAAAAAGTTCCCAACATACGAATTTTCGCATTCAGACAATCCCATCTCCATGATTGTGTTGTCCACAACCTTCTTCTTCTCCGCTTTCGTCATCTTCCCTGGCAACCTTAAGTCTGCCGAGTACGTGACGCTCTCTCGAACGGTCAGCGTGCCTATAAGTACATCCTCTTGAGTAACATATGCCTGTCATGTACAGAATTCAGCTCACTTTGTTATTAATTCGTCCTCGCCGCACCATGTGGCCATTATAAGCTTACACATCTGAGATGAGTACGCTCTTTAGAATCACAGAAGTTTCCCTGCATTTATTGATTATCAGGTTCCAATCTTGATTTTGTAGTGAGCTGATGTTCTACTCAAATAAGAATGCGTTTGACAAGAACGTACTGCAATGCCGTAAGAGAGGGTTGTCTTTCTCTCCCCGTTGAGTAGTATGTCTCCTGTCTGGATGGCGTTGGGAGCAAGCCTCCCTGCATTCATCAACATTTGCAAAACTTAGTGCAGATGCATACTGCATATTGGCGTTGTGGAATGGCAGCTTGATAAATGCAAAGAACTCCTACACAATGCGAATCTTGGGTCGATGTAGCTGCAACGTACCCGCTAAAGTATCAAGCAGTGTCGACTTTCCGGAGCCACTGGGCCCCATGATCGCCATTATGGAGCCTGGTTCCGCATATCCTGTAAGACCATCACGGCTACATGAGATCGGTTTGATTGAATACTAGATGCGCTTGCTTCAATTGCCACTCCACACTAACGTCCCATTTCCTCTGACCTGAAGGAAAGAAATTGCTCGTGGCCTCGATTGATAACCTTCTTGAATTCCCTCTTACGAGAACCACCAGCTTTACTTGCACAGAATCTAAGAACGCGATGCCTACTCAATACAAAACATCACTCGCGCCGGATTCTTGCAGGTAGTCTCTGAGATAAAACCTTCTCGTAGTTGTCATCAAAGATACCATAATATTACTTACTTACTTCACGTTATTCTCGATTTCAGGTTAACCATACCTTTTCCACACTTTTGCAATATCTCGCGCCTCAAGAACGTCCTAATACTTGCAGTGTATCAATAAAATAAACCATTCCTGCCTAGCCAAGCCTGTGAGTCCACTCCATCTAAGACATTTGCGACTAAAATCACAGTGATTATCCTCGTCTAGCTAACACCAAGACCGCCTTCAACGCTACCTCAGACAACTATGGTCTCCGTTACAGAAGGAGCTCTCATTCCAGAAGCACTCTCCCTACCAGAGAAATGACGACCGGCATGGCCACCAAACCAGATCGAATCAAAGAGAAGCTTAATACTCCAGAACAAAAATCAGAAATCCATCACAAAGATCCTTCCAAACAGAGTTCACTCCGCAGAGTTTATTTTATTTTATTTTATTTTTTAAAAACTCTGTATTCTTGTTTTCATGTCGTTGCACCTGTGGCGTTCTGAAGGATGGTGCGATTTGGCTTCTTGCGAGAGGAGACTTGAACGCACAGGTCGCTCCAGGTAAGCATCGCTGTGTTGCTAACCTCTGAAACCCCCCCAGCTCCATTCATCGCGCCTCTCCTCTCTCCAGATTGCTGCTAAAGATTATCTGTGATGAAAATCGAACGAAAATCCCCCTTGGTTCAAAGTGATCCCTGCCTCCTATAATTATCCTACCATTTGACAATCGCTCAAGAATCGTGGTCAAAAATAGAAGCGGAGGGGAAGATAAAGGCGGGTTGGGAAGGTACCCCTACGAGCCTGGTCGTAGCGGGCGAGCCTGGTCCGCCGCCCTGCGGTCAGTGTTCAAGATTGAAGCCCTCATATGAGTTTCATTTTGAAGGGCTCTAAAATTTGAGCCCTTCGGTTGAAGGGCTAGTTCAAATTCAAGACGTCAATTCAGTAATATAGAAATAAAATATAAAAAACTCATATTAAACTTATGCATGATTTATATGGTGCATGCTTCCAATACAATGTGAAGAATTAAGAATCAACCATCTAACTCCACCTCTTCTAGTGATAATGCCCTACGCTTGTTGGTTCTTGTGCCAATTTTCCAAGATTCAAAAATACTATCCCAATCCATGAATTCAACTCCTAACCCATTTAGACTAACCCTCATTAAAGCATCTAGTGTGTCAAGGTTGAGTCTAGTTCTCCTTTCACTCTTAACCCAATTTTGCTTTGAAAAACCACGCTCACAAACAGCAGTGCTAGTTGGGATCACAAGTATGGCTTGCCATAGCGACATCATAGTTGGCCAATTAATCATGAACTCCCGGTCATTGCCACAAAAAACCCAAGCTTCTTGCATACTTCGGCGTTCACAAACGGAACATAACATCTCCACGAATTCTAGCAATTCCGCATTGCATTGATTAACAAGGTCATCGCTCCAACGGAAATGTGTCACCAACCGGTTCAACCATTGTTCCGTTAATGTCCCTCTGTCCAATTCATCTACGGGATAGTGCTTCGGGCTAAAAAGCCGGGCCGCATTGAAAATGGACCACCACCATCATGCTCCACCACTACCAGTGTGTTGGCCTTCACCCCACAAAAAACATTCATTCGTGATTAGCCTGTGAATTACATCACAAACCTTTAAATTTGTAGACCCAAATCAGCACTGATTTCACATTGATTGAATCACATCACACTACAACACTGACTCAATGCTTACCAAAGAAAGGGTTGGATTCCAATCTTTTGGAAGACCTAAAAAGTTGAATTCCAAGTCAGATCGATGTTGAATGAATCATTTGCTAGGTGTTGAGGTTGTCACTGTAGCGACCTCCTCGTCACTGTAGCGCTACAGTGTTGACGGGTGTAAAAATTTTGAGGACGTCAAGTGAAGTTTTCATTTTGAGTGTGGGGTTGCATTTTGAAGGGCTGTTTTGGGAGAGGTATATTTTGAAGGGCCAAATCGCGTTTGAAGGGCATTGAAGACTTCAATCTTGAACACTGCCTGCGGTGGACCTCTAGGCAGCCATGAGAGTGCGCGGCAGTTGACGCCGCGTTCAAGGAGTGTTGTATGTTGTATGTATTCATTTGCCGCTACCTACCTGCCTGCAAAATCCATGATAATTATGTGTAACCTGACACCTATGCCATCACATACATTATTCTCATCATATCAGTGGGCTGTGGGACTGCCACTATTCCTGCATTTGGGAATACTACTGGAGTGGAATGGAATGGGAATATCCGGGATTACTACGTGGAACACAGTTCGGGAAGTAAGTTTTTGAAGCCTTACTGCCTAATTGCCGCTAGTTGCTACCAAGGCACGGGTAGATCACTCTAAGGCATTTTTGTGCACCACGTGCGGCTGGGGGTTTTTTGTTTTGGGGCTATTTACCTTCAAGGGTTGAATTAAAGCCTCCCTATAATTACTTAAATTTCAAAAATGGCCCATTTGTTTGCACCCTTCCATTACTTATATTGTCCAAGTCACTGCAATTTTTTGTACTCTATATTCCTTTTAAGTAATTTTGGACAGACGGAAATCCCAATTACCATCCATCCCCGTGAGTCCTAAACCCATTTACATACCATACTAAACATACCTTCTAGGATCCCTATCTTCAACCCCTATATTAATTTTACAAAAAAATAATGGCCCACGTTTTATGTCCATCTAACTTACTTATAATGGGATTGTCTACGTTTAATGGCCCCTTCATTATTTGGAATTCCTTTATAATTTTTATTTCAAATGATTTTAATCCTCTCTATATTATGCCGCACGTCGTTTTTAAAATGCACTAAGTGATCTACCCGTGTACCAAGGGTTGGATTTTTCCCAATTTACATCGGCAACAACCGCTCTTTTGTAAAATCAATCGGCCAATTGCCTCTATTTTCATATTTTCATTGCCCAATATCCGATTAAATGGAATTCATATCCGCACTAATTGTTTAAAAAATGTATTAGAAATCATTTCTTAGTACAAAATCTTGAATAAGTGAAAAGAAAGGCATGTTCAAAACTTTAAATTTGAAGAGTTACTATCCTTGGCAGGAATTGAACCTAGCAATGCCTTCACTGCTTGAAGGCCAAGGGTCCCCCAATTCTTCATAGAAGCAATTGGATTTGGTCATGGAAAGGTTGCATAATTCAAAAAGTTTAAGGTTTAGGGTACTTCCTCAAGTGCATCATCAGATGCCCCAAACAAATAGTGCTCTGGATTGCTATACAAATAGCGAAACTTAGCAGCATCCTTCCAAAGATCTAGAGCACTTCTAAGAATGTCATCAAAACCATTGTCTAGGCCTTCTATAGCAACACGCATCATACTTTCTAAGTTAGATATAGACATTCGATTACGAAGTTTTTGTTTAATAGTATTTTGAACAAAAAACGCCCTTTCACATGTTGCAGTACTCACACATTGGCACTTAGCAATCTCAGCAAGAATCAGAAGGTTAGAATACTTCGCTTTCAAAGATAGAGACCAAGAAATTGATGTCCATACATCTGCAAAAGTAAGATCCATCCACTCTGTACTTCCTTGTATCTTGAAAGCAAAAAACTCTTGCTTGCACAGTGTTGCATTCACCAACAGTGAAAGGAGTTGAACTCCTTGCATTTTTTGTACATTGTATTGCTGCAACAACCTATCCAACTCCACAACACCCCAAGAAGCCAAACCTACTTGTCTATGAGGCATGTGTAAAGGATTAAGAATTTTAAAACAATCTATAATGTCATTATCAACAAATCTTGCCTCTAAAGCACTACAAACCGCTTCAGAATAAGTTTTTTGAAAGTCCAAAGCACTCTCTAAGTCATGACCCAAAGGATCCCGAATCAAGTCTATAGAATGAAACTTAGAACCTCTAATTTCACTTGATACCATTTCCCGGGTATCGGCCAATATTTGAATACTTCTTCCGACTGAAATCCAGTAACTCACAAGAAGAATCGGCTACATTTCTGGGACATTTTATGGTCCATCAGCTAATTGCCGGAGGATTGAAATTACAGTCGGATTGCCATCCGATGGTTGGAAATTTGGACCGGCCATGAGGGGAAATCCATCGGCTGATAATGAACTAGCCGCCGGTTTCCCCGACCATTGACGTGGAATATTGACAGTCCCACAAAACATTGTTATGTATTTATTATTTTGTTTTTAAGACAGAAGGTCAAAACAACTAGCACCAAATGAATTAAGAACCACAAAGAAAACACGCCCACACCGAGGGGAAGCAAGCCCCTCGAACGTGAAACACCGCCACGTAAAATGGAACAACAAATGACCCCACCAAGGACAACCCACCAGACCCTCCATGCCAAGGACCACCCTCACCCCACCGGCCAAGGATAACCCCCAAACCACCATCAAGCCCACCACACCGAGCTAAACGACCTACCTACGATGTTGTTTCAAATTCCATTCAATGTGTAAATTGTTCCTCCTACAAAGGGCATTCCTAGCACCCCCCAAGTTTGATCAAAACCTTGGAGCATGGCCGCAACAAAAAAGCTACTAATCTTGATATGTTTGATCACCCGTTCTCACGCCGCTTTGGCGTAGATAATAAGTTCATCTCAAATGCACTGCTTGACCTTAGACTCGTGCCATTGTTCAATACTGAACATTGTTTGGATCTGAACAATGTTATGAGGGGTTGTTCAAACACATAGTACCTATTCTAGCTCATTGATGAATAAGCCCAAATATTATTAAGTTGTTACTCCCTCCGTCCCAAAATGATTGTCCTACTCCATATATGATTGCCCCAAAATGTTTGTCTTTGCCATTATAGTGAAGGGATTTATGGCCAAGTGGCTTCTAGCTAGAGGCCACATTATCCTTTCTACAAAATGATATGCATGGATTTGCAAGAGGATTTGTACATGTAGGGAATTTATACCTTAGTCAGTTAATACTCGCTTCCATGAGGACATTCCTCAATGATTTTGTCAAATTATACAAATGTAAATTGCACTTGAAGCAACCATTGACATCACCACAACCCGAGATCATTGTTGCTTATTGCACCTCAAATCATAGACTTGTCATCGGAATTGGATGGTGGTTAACTATCCCTATCTCTAGAGATAATGGATTATGCCACTTTTGCTCTTCTAATGTAGTTAATTATGAGGCATGCTTTGGGCTAGAGTGTCCCCCTATGTAACTCCATTAGAGACAAGTTTCAATCACTATTTGAGAAAGTAATATTAGGAAGTCTCAAGTCTTTCTTTCAATTGGACCATCAAGTTTGAAATTAGCCTCTACCTTACAGAGACCACTGCACTATGCCATTTTAGGGAGTTAGCCAGTTTGCCACCATCTTGATGTAATTTTAGTCCCATGAGCCTTTCGGCTCCCTGGACTCCAAAATCAATTTCATTTCATAAGAAACTACATGAGAGCCAGTGCCGCAAGAATGTGAAATGTCATTAAACAGATGAACCTAATGTGCAAAATGATACTGCAATAACTTAGTATCCCGATCGACTCCCACTGCATGTGTGCAAGAGTGGAAATCAAAGGCTTCAATTATTCTTTTGTCAGGTTTCCAAACAGTCAGGGCGTCACTGCAGTTGGCATGTTCATGAAATTTATAGACCAAGCTTCCATGCTCCACTTTCAAGGGCATCTCACCAGAGGCCATGTTTGCAAAATTCCCCTACATTACCTTAAGGGCCCATTCAGGATACAACAAACTTTGAGCCTCCCTTCATACTCTCAACAATAGTACTGTAGTTTCCCACCAGCTTGGCCGGGTGTTGGCCTAATAATTACTTAAAGTGTCCAAATTTGTTAGGCAGCCCGGAAAAATAATATATCAAAATTGAGCATTTCCAAAATACAATTAAACCAAGTGAATCTGTGTTTTACTTGAATGGTTGTGGTGGTGTCCTTCTTCAGGATTTCTTTTAAGTATCAGTTTTTCCTAGGAGGCCACTGATGATGTGCTCGCCGTGTAGCACACAAACATTGTGCTACAAAGTCGACTAATCGACTAGTCAGTGGATGATTATGGAGAGGATAAAGATGAAGTTTTGTGGGCAGAGATAGACCGGCTCAGGTATAGATGCAAATGCAATGCAGCCAATTATGCTTGTCATTGACAAAGAAGGCATTCTAAGTAAGTATATGCATGCCCTTGTTAGCACCTCCATTTAGATTGTGCATGTAAGGATTTGTAGTAGCAACTTCAATGATCGATTCACCACATGCATTGCACTTAGACATTGCATGTGGGAAAAATTTCAATTTTTTCTTTGTAAATGTAGGCATTTTTTTTAGTGATTCATTATCATGCCTAAAGTATGCAATTATTGGGATACTAATCAATGAAGTCCATATATAGCAAGTGCACCCAATGTTCGTATCATGGCTTTGGGTTTGTTGTGAGGCACAATGATTTTCAATGTATACACATGAATTTTGTTACCACTTTGTGCCATGTGCCAACTAGGAAAAGTCCACTCTTTGCTAAACAAATGTGTATATTTTCACCTATAATGCATTGCGCTAATTTTATAAATTGTACATTGCCGAGCACCTTGAGTCTTTCACACTACTTGAAGCTTTTCAAAGACCTATTGGCCAACATAATAAGTGTCTGAATATAGGGTTTAAGATGTAAGACATGACAAAGGCTTGGTCTTGAGCTCAACAATAGAAATGATGGAAATTGGAGTTGAAGAGGAGGAAAAAAAATAAGAAAGAAGAGCAAGTATATTGCTTGTGACATAATAGGCTAGAACTATTACACCTTGCAATACCTTGATTATAACATCCTGACCAAATATTTCTTGATACATTCCTACATCGATACATTTATAATCCTTCTGATTAAAGAGTTGTTTTGGCACCCGTGAAGGTTTGGCAATTAGGGTTCACTTGTAGGATAGTCAGCCAAACGAATTTGCAATTTTGGGACTCAAGTGCCAGATCCACTCAAAGTAAGGCATTATGAGGATCGCTTTCATTATTAAATTATTTTGTTCACAATGAAATACACCATGCATCCATATTTGAGGTAAGTTTCAAATGCAAACCTCCCGATCGAAATTTGTTGCAACTTATTTGAATATTTCACTATAAATGTGGGTAAATGTAGCCAAATCATATTTGTACTATAAAAGGCTTGCAACCCAATTGCACATGGCATGGTAGGTGGCTTCTTGATGTCTTCATTTGACAATGTTATGCATGTAGTCTATAGGATAATGCACTTGACTACATTAACATGGTTAATTTGTAAGGCTGGGCGTTTTGGGATTGGGACCTTGGTAGTTGCGTAAGTATTTATAACCAAGGTACTTGTCCAATTCTGATGGGGAATCGTCTGATCGGCCACCCGAATTGGAGCAACGACTTATCACGCATTTTAGTGTGCATTTGGAGCTTTGCCGGCAGTTCAAACACCATGTGAGCAGTGTGAATTGTATCCTTTGCGATTACAAGCCATTCAAGTCAGTCGGGGATGCTTACTTGCACGCCGCAAAGACCCGCACGAAGCCTATGGCCGTTGCAATAAGATGGCTACATGGTGGCAAGGAGTTGCCAAGACATTAACATGGTGCAATCCTTAATATAAGTCCACAATCTTTTAGTGATTACACCATTGTGCCAATATGGTTGTATCATACGTCGTTGTTCAACGGTGAATTAAACAATCTCGTGGTTCAAATGAGGGTCCAACAATACCTATTTGTCAAACAGAATGATGACAATTGCTTTAATCTTAATATAGGTTTATTTCCTAAATGTCAAGAAGCTCAGATGTACAAAAGAAATGCAAACATTGTTTTGATGGTCTTTTTGATTTGATTTAATCTGTATTTTGTATTTGAACATGCTAGATGCTATAAGATGTGGAATCTATAAGTAAACCAACGTGTTAAGGTACTGAGGCCTTCTCAGGGAGTGCACTATTCATTAAAACCAAGCATCACGTGCGTGCATGCCCCTTATTAAAATACCCCTGTATACATTTTATTTTTGCTAAAATCAAGCAATATACTTACAAATCTCATTGCTTTAAAATACATTTCCATACATACACAAGGGTCCAAAAACAAATATAGAAATTGTATATAACATGTGTACAAATGTTTGGAAATGCAAAAATATGGCCCTATTATATATATAATATCAAATCATGGATTTTTAGTTATAAAGTCGTTACTTAGTGGATGAAAAAACACATGATTCTTGGTCTAGGTCTGACTTGAACGCGGAAACGCGTAAATGCGTACTTTACATATATTTTTCTATAGCCTCATGTATATCTACTTCTTGCTTAATAGCAATATGTCTCTTGTACGTACATTTTGTACATGCTTGTTTTAAATAATACCCCTTTTGTGCACCCACGTGTATAAATACAGTACTTGAACAGTGCACTCCCTGGGGAGGCCTTAAAGCAACACTTTAAGAAACCTTTGCTATTTCAGGGGGGCTAAGTAGCTTTCAACAAAATTTCATATATATCAAGCTCTATGCAAATCTACAAACAAAACTTCAAAAACTAATAAATTCATGAGCAATCTACAAAAGTTCTCAAAGTCATGTTAAGGAAAGAGCCTTTTACTCTCAACTAGGGGGACACTAGTGAAATTCGATTGCTAAGTGAGAATCATCCTAAAGTCAACCTAGTTGAAGATGAGGATCTTCGATGAGATTTCATTGTTGTCCCCTTTTGTGGAGCACTTCTTCCACCGCATTGTTGACCATATAGTTTAAACCTACCAACCTTTTTAAAGTCCTAGTTACCAATTATGCAGTTCTGAACCAACATTTAGTAAGCAATTAATTTTTAGGCGTCAAGAGGATTTATAAAAATCATGCTCCCATCTTCAATGAATTCACCTCAATAAGTGTTAAATTGGATTGTTGGATGACCGGACTATGTATTGCATAGACATATCACCACACATCATGCACACATTATTGGCCAAGTATTCATATGCATACGTTGACAATGACGTGCAAGTTGGTGATGTGGTGGTAGATAGAGTAGGATTCAACGATGCTGAAAGTGTGGTAGTGACCTCCTAAACATTTTTTTGGAACAAAGACCTATTGATGTTGCACATGTCATCCAGGTTATGGAAACTTGAACAAGGAATAGGATGTTGGTGTGCACAACATGTTCATCAACCCACTAATTGTTCATGAAACCCACTAATTGCGCCTAAAATTGCTCCATTTATTTGTACCCCCATAATTGTTCAAAATTCGTCCAAAAACTGTAAATAAAACTTTTGGTACAATGTCCCTAAACCGAGAATTGTTGATGTTCATGAGAGATACATTCATATGTTGTGAACTGTTGTTGTATTTCATTTCATCGTTCATTTGACAAGTTGTAGGGTTTTAATTCCAGAATGAGTAAGTGTGTGTGTGTATTCATGTGGGTGTTACAAAGTGTGAAGTATGCTACCCCCGGTAAGTGTTATTAATGTGTTGACACCAGTGAATCGAAGGAAGTGCTGTAAGTTTCCTAGCTCTGAGCGAGTTGTGAGAATATAAGTTATATACAGTATATACGTTTGTGATGAGCCTCTCCTGGCCTGGCCTGGCCTACATCGATCACACATGCACGCATGTAAGTACGTGCGGACAGACCAATGTATGCGGATGGAGGGAGGGAGGGAGGGAGGGAGGGAGGGAGTACTGAGGTTTAGTGAATTAGCAGCTACCTCAACTTTTCGGCACATTGATTTCTGCATGAGTTTGCACATGTACGTGTCTTGCTCCTCAAGCCTACCGCGTGTGGACATACAGTATATTCTCGTAATCTTGTAGCTAGGGACAGCCAGCCAAAGCATATATAGGATTTCATGAATCTCATGCCAAAATGGATTTTCTGGCAAACTTTTGGAAGGCAGCTTCAATGCTATGTTCAAACGATTACTAACAAGTTTAATAAGTACATGATAGAGTACCTTGCGCCCAACAACTCAACTATCTGGGTCCAATAACTATATTCTTACGTGAGTTGCCTACCCCGTAATAACAATGCAAGTGTATAGTGAGTTTTACAACTTTACATGCAAGTTGGTAGAAATATGGGGCATAGGACGACTAAAGTGTGCAAACAATGTAATTTCTACCCAGAGGGGGGTTGCAACTCTAGAGTCACATCCTCCAAGGAATGAACATCCCAATTTATTCATATCTTCAGTCATGGTGTATACAGTAATCGTACCAAATGTCAATAGATTTTCCATCGTCAATCTTGACCTTCACCAGTTGTCTTAAGATTGTTACAACATATTTTATTATGTATTATTAAGTAACCATGGAGCCATGTATGTAATATCGCATAACTCCAATGGTATTTGTAAAAAAATCCCATTTTTCAACCCCCAAACTTGGCAGCGATGGTCAATGTCGCAACCCTTGCTAGTCCCCTTAAAAATCTTGCCAATTTTCCTTTCTAGCAAAGGTTACGAGCGCTAACCCTTCGCATACCGCGATGCTAATGATTAGCTCCTCCTACCCCGGACCTTATAGTTCATAGAAGGGGAACCAACCCTCCTACTTTGCTTTCGGGACTCGCCCCCTTAATCGGTAACCAATCCTTAGATGTGGACTTCCATCCATGGAAGTACCATCTTATTTTGATCATCGCATTGCCGGAGCAACACTACAACAACCCAAAGCATACAAGGCAACTATGGCCTCACATTGGGCCAATGCCCATGGAGGCCGTGCCGTTCGGCCTCGGGTGGGTGAGGCCACACCACCTCACCCATATAAGCCTCTAGGACTCTACGCAGGGCCCCTACCCCACCGTCAACCAACCTCTTGTCTCTCCACCAAGAGTTGGGGCCAAGTAGACATTTTCCCTTAGCCGCTGGGCCTAGAAGCCCCCAGCAGCTTCAGACCATCATAACTTCCTTGTATGATGTCAGATGCTAACAAGCAACCGCTCCATCTTCATGTACGCTTCATGTACATGCCGATGGACTCCTCACTTGTCCTATTCGGGCAAGTATTGAGGAAGTTATGCCTCTTCAAACCTTGGCAGTCCCGGGAATCACTCCCAGGCACTGTTGTACCAGGGCGCTGTCCCGGGACAGCGCCCCACTCAAATGGCCATAACTCCTAGCTCACACCTCCGATTGAGGTGTTCTTGAGCATTATGGAATCACCACGCCATAAGCTACTCATAGCTCATGGCCTAACCCTCGTGCCTCCTAGTCTTTGTGGGTGGGAGGCGTTCCCAACACCCGGGGCCCTCACCCACACTAGGATCACTTGGGCCCTTTCACCAACGGCGCCACAAGTCCTGGGTGTCACTCCGGGGTCCCCCTTGTGCCCATGGTGTTTTGGGCACTCCTCATGGAGAGGTGCGCGACACTCAAGCCATGAAACCAATAATCGCAAACTCATGGTATCCTTGCTTAGGTAGTGTTGCTTAACGCTACTTGGAAAAAGGCTCTTCCTCGACACTTTGTTCTTTCATCATAACTAAAGTTATATCAATGTTTTGAAGCACACGGGATGTAAACAAAAACGAATATGCAACTTACCAAATATGAATGACCAAATATGAATGACCAAATATGAATATACAAATTCGCACTTTTTTAGCATTTGAGTATGCGATTACAAAGCGGAATGCTTAACCTTCAATAGTTTGTGAGAGTGGTGGTCTGAAAATGATTCATCGGGTGTGTGGGATGGATGGGATGAGGTTTGTTTTGGGAAAAAAATGTACAAATCCAAACAATTCAACTCAAATCATTTAATATTTAGCATCCCATATGAAAAACTGCTATATGCAATTGTAAAGCCTTGGCATCAAATTCACGTTTAGCTAGCTAAACATGAGTTTGAGAGCTTATGCATACATTCACCTAAGTTTTCTTAATGCTTAAACTACCATACTCTAAGAGTAGTGTGTGGCTATTAAAAACTGTCTTTTTAGCTTCTCTTACTAGGATGGATGGACCAAGCTACTCTTGCATATGCTAATCTTGGATGTAGGACGGTAGGTCCCATGGACGTACCCTATCTTAGATCCTAAAAAATTCTTTAAAAAAATGGGATAGCAAAAGGAGGTTTCAACACACGATGACCTAATGTGCTCTCAATAAAAAAATTCTCAAAGAAGGATCAAATCACGGTTTCGTCCTTCTTTGAGGAACTTTCCGGATGATTCTAATGTGGAGTGAGATGTTGGCTTCTACATAATTAATTAAGTTGTTGAGCATTACACTAGAAATTGTATTGAGTGGCATATGCACTTCTTACAAATAGGTTCACAAGTATGGTCATCCCAACTTTACAATTTAGATTATCGTTTTTCCCCTTCTTATTGGGTTTAAGACATGACGAAATATCATCCTAACTCTTCTATAATGAAATGTTGGCATGAATGATTGAACTTGGGATGAAATATGAATTAGTAAGTGATGTTATTGCAATTAATGTGAAATTAATGGTACATCATTGATGTCCTCTTTTTTTTTACAAGGTATAACAAGTAGATGTTAGGTTTGCATCAGTGTTGATGACACTGCACAGGCGGCCTACAATTAGTGTTGAGCAAGTGAGACAAATAGGATTGGTGACATGGAATACAATATGTAGGTATACAATATGTAGTGTAGGTATGATGGCAGCTTTGAGCAGTGAAATGGCCTCATGTGGGGAAGGTAGAGCATGAGAGTGGTTCCTTTGTTGAAGGAATGAAAGTGGAGACACATTAGTTGTTCATCCATTTGAGCAACCCATAAATTTTCACCGGTAAATAGTGTTACTCTCCCAAAGTTGATGACTCTCCCAGAAATCTATGACAGAACTGATTACAGCACACTGATTATCTCAATTAGCGTATGTTGCTATTTGGAGTTACGCACTGCTATAATAATTTAATGGGAATGCAATATTTTAGCAAGTCGGTGAAGTCGGTGAACATCCAAGTGATTCTAAATCCAGCCGGTTGCATGTTGACATCATCATCTTCGGGTTTAGCTTTCATTCATTTCAGGTATATTGTGCATAGATTCCTGTAAAATGATGGGTAATTCTTCTATCTCCTGAAGTCCGTCTGCAACTTCAACCGCTTATTTCTCCAACTCAAGCGGTTCATGTTCATGTGTAAGTAAGTAGTGAAGCGCGGACAGTGGTCCAAACAACCCATGGAACGTCCATGCGTGAGTAATAATTGAAGTGCCTGTGTACTCACTCCTGAGGAGGAAGGGAAGACGCTAGTGCAGTGCAGTGCAGTGCAGCTGGGAACACGACCGACACACTACTTTACTTGGCATAATCAGTTTACTTGTATGAAGTAACAAGTTCAGGCGAAGAAAGTGTAGTAGTGTATGTGTTTACAGACAATTACCCCGCATACGAGCTCAGCTCTGCATTGCATTGCATTGCATTTCCATTCCACTGTAAGGAAGTAAGTAGCGACTCCGAGCCAGAGAGCAAGACGTGAGGCGTCTAAGGTACAGGCTGCTTAAACCAACACTTTAAGCCATTGCGGGTACATGTGGCCATATTACGGGGGGAAAAATAGTGCATCGTATTAGCATTTCAACCCAAAATAGCCTCAAAGAAACAAAGAATATTTTCAGTGGAAGTATAATATTTTATGAATTGTCAAAGTCAAAACTAGTAGCTTCCAAATTCCACTACCTAGGCCGGGCGAGTAAAGTGAGTGAGGAACCCGAGGACAAGCTCATTTATTATATAATCTCAACCTTTACCAAATACATATTGGGCCTACCTTATACCGGGAACCGAGCTTATACTCTCATTGAGCCCCACCATGCAAGGCCTTAAACCAACCCAAGTCTAATCATGAGCCGAGCCTAGTGGATGCGTGCCAACATCCCAGCCTAGCGAGTCTACCAACCGGGACCTACACTTCAACCATTATACAGTCAAGACTCTATAAATGTTACATGTTGGGAGTAGCAAAAAAAACATCTATAGAATTATAACAAGTTACACTTATAGAATTCATACATATGATTAATAACATTTATAGAAATAACACTTCAAATTTCCGAAAATGAAGAACATAACGTTTCATAAAAAATTAAAAAAAAGTACAAATGATAATACATAATTCAACTAAATTAATTGAAAGAAATAATTTATATAGTAGTAACTTGATGAGGTTTTCCCAACTACACTAACCGAAAGAAAGAGTCTATAGTAATATGACAAGAAGCTTCCAAATGATGAGATGAAACTTCCTTCTAGAGTCCTTGAATGCTCCTGATGTGTGATAGGGCATCATTTGGTCATTGTTCAAAGTTTTTCTTCAAAGTCTCTAGAGAACGCTCAACAACACTAAATCCTACAACTTCTTCTACCACATCAACCATAACCTCATCAACATCAATTTCTTGATGTTCGGAGGAATACATATCCAATAACTCCTCGTCAGTAGGTTCGTAGGGGTTGTTTAAATCAAACTCCATCTCATAATTGAGGTATTCATCACGTCACCCACCTCACTATCAGATGACAACAACGTCAGTTGATGAAGTAGAGTAGCAACTTCATCAACCTTTACCAAGCGCATAGCTTCCTCTATCTCCCTCTCAATAGAGATCAAAAGAACACTTGTGTGCCTCCAACAATTTTGAATTGTTCACAAAGAATATGGGATAAATGTGATTACATGTTTAAAATGTATGCTCTCATATATTATTACCTTGATTAACTCAAAATTAACACTTATAGAGGTGCAATTAGCAAAGGAGTAGAGCATTTTATAACATTTAACACATAACACTCACTAGTCTTACCAATTGTGTTTTGTAGGGGAATAACATTTTCTTAACATATATGAAATTATAGTGCTTATAGGGGTAACACTTATAGAGTCTTGACTGTACCTACATGACATATCCCAACCCCCTTTGTATCATAAACCAACCCCCTTGGCAACAACCTTGACCTTGGGTTACAACCTGCGTTTTCACCATTGGTTACCATTAGTACAAAATATGGTTAACTTATTACAAATGATAATCGCAACTACCCATTTAGATTCACAATGGGTTTAGACTTTCATTAAGGTAGATGGGTCTAAAATAGTTATTTTCTAAAAGCCACTTTTTATTCTAATTGCCTAAGATGAAATTATAAAAAGTCACTACATCCTTTTGGTCACCACTTTTACAATTAGCCATTTTGGGTCCACACAAGAATCATTCTACTCATTGTACTCCTTTTGTGATCATTCATTGCTTTTTGATTTCCTATCTTAGAAAGAATTTCATCCGTAACATGTGATTAACATCCACAACACAACTTAGGATACTAGATTGATTATCCCAATTAGTGCGTGTTACTATTCAAAGTTATTGCACTACGTAATACAAATAGTAACATGCACCGAGTTGGATATTCAATGTAGGAAATCTATTTAGCTTGGCCCATTCGCCCATGGCAAGTAAGTAGGTAAGTGAGATGTGGTTATTAAGTAGTCTCACACATGGATAACCTGAGGTTGGGTCCAAAACCAGTGATCGGGGAGATTTTGGGGCATAATTGGCTGAGATCCTAGTGTTTGCTTGCTAGTCCAACTGGTTACATGTTGACATCCTCTGGTTTACCTTTATTAAATTGGGGTATATTCTATAAATTCCTTGAAAACGATCAATAACTTTCCTACAGTTTTGAACTTCAACCAGTTATTTCTCAAACTCAACCGGTTCATTTGTAACTAACTGCCAGTTCTCCCCAATCATTGTCCAAAACACCCCTTAGTGGACCTTACTTTTGGAATCAAGATGAACCCTAGCTTGAAGATTGGTTCTAAAATAGGAGTATTTCCTTAAGTAAGGACTGTCAAGATTTGGCAGGATAGTGTTGCCACATTTAGTGCCACTTCATTTCTTTATACCCTGGGCCTGAACCTGGACCTTATTGTAAGCTCCTTGGATCCAAAATTTTGCTATCGACCAATTGGATTGCTTGAATGTGAAGTTTCTTTGGCCTTGGACCCTAATGTGAATCCACCCTCAGTATGTATTTCACCAGTTGTATTATAAATACAAATTAAGATCTACAATGAAGAAAAACAACGTTTTTTGTTTTTTGTGAGGGTTTGAGGGGGGGGGGGGGGGGGAGGGTTGTAAGCTACAAACTAAAAATGATCTAGAAATGATCAATGAACTTGAATCCTAATATAGGGGCATACAAAATGATTGGTCCCAAGTGTGCACCAAGTGCTCCATTTGAGGCAAGAGTTACATCTTTGATCCTTGGAATAACACCATATTATGTCCACCATCGTGCCTCCAAAAGTAGTGGTCTGTTCCAGACAATTAAACACAAAGGTGTACTGAACTTTTTTGAGTACTCTCATCCTGTTACATACATTTCCCAATCAACAAAATGCAACCAACATATGCAATTGAAATGGTATAATAAAACAAACCAAGCATGGCTCCTTGTGAGACTTAAAAAGACTGACAGAAGACGCCTTCTGCACTCGTGGTAGAGGAGATCACGAGGCAAGCGACAGTCATTTACAAATAAGATTTTACCATTGTTCAAAGGTTTCCTAGAAAAATAAAGTTTTCTCAATGTGACACAGCAGGCAACAGCTACAACATAATGGATAATGAATCTGTACATACAAGTTTATCCTATGGACAGGCTACTGAATGTGGACATGAGCTCCCAAAAGCCTTGCCTTCCCTTGCTAACTATGGAAGTGATCACAACCTCAGTGCTTACACAAAGAGATGGACCTTATTCAAAGCTCTCCACATTTTGATTTCTCTTTCCTTTGCTGCACTCTTGACCTGAGCACAACAAAACTCAAATAGTCAGCAGGATGTAGAAGAATTTTAGCGTCTTCATCTCATAAACAAAATCCTTATAACAAACAAAGCATGTCAAAACACAAGGGCCATGCCCACACCTCAGAGTTCTGTCCTCCTATGGCGTGAAGAACCCAAATGTGTATCTTATGTAGATGTGTAAAACATTTGTCTATAAGATGTGTCTATACAGATTTTGTCAGGCTCCAATGTTTCCTGTGTAAGAGAAGGTGCAAAAAAGTACAGGGAAATTATGTAAATATGCTTATATTATGTCCAAGCTATGAGCAACTACAGTAAAGATCACTTTGTAATGGTTAGTGATAGCCCTTGAAGTTGTCTAGGCTCAAGTGAAAGACTAGCCTATGCGTCACGGTAGGACCAACTAGTAAGTTCCCAATAAAATGGAACTCGATATGTTATGGCTAGTATTAGCCTTGCTCAAGGTACAAACAACTATGGTAGTAAGTTCACCATGCTGTGAGTCCTACTAAGCCCAGCCTAAGCACACTTAACATGTTTGTCACCCTATGAAGCAGAGGGTGATGTGGGCAAGTCACACTTATATACCATTCAAACCCAACCTCTCATATCCATTGCAACCGTTCACAAATTATTTATTGACCAATAAATATCAAATATTGACCTTTCACATCTTCTATACCTACATAACACAAATGTATTAGTCCTAATTTGTACACACATAAACAATTACATGTCATGAACGAATACATTTCCATATCTCCATGACTAAAAAATTCTTCCCAAAATCCTTCTCTTAGATAATCATAATTTGATTTCATCGTCTATGGAATGACACGGAGATTTGAAGAAACATAATCACAATATTATTTCAATTGAGACCATGCTCCAAAAACCTCGAAGGTATCATCTGGTACTGTCAATTGTGCTTTACCAAGGTTCAGATTTCATTTAGTTAGCTAAATGTAAGATAAAAGCATGAACATCAGATGATGATATTTACACGAGTTTGATTCTATGAATACCAAACATCTTTCTAGGTAAGAGGTTTGGGCAGACACAACTAATTCATATCACTACCGAACCACTCACATTCAGGTTACTGCAACATATCACCAAATGAAATTGCACATCAAAGAATACCACCATAAGCAACCCACCTGTTCCCTATGTCCGTGAAACTCTTCCAATTGGATGTCAGAAGAGACCTGACCTGCAATACTTCAATATCCCTTCCAGTATCGCAAATCCGCAAACACTTGATAATAATTAAAAGAGGAGCTACCGGCCCACTCTATGAATGGATGAAAAAAAACTCCCCTTCTTGGGATACTGAAACTCCAACGAGAACACCGCAATTCCCCCGTCTTGTGTGCCAACAAGGAAACAGTCTTCCGGAGTAACAGTCAAAGAGGTGATCCCGACTCCTGGTCCGTCATATCGCCGAACGATCTCCAGAGTTTGCAATTTGTAAACCAACACTTGCCCTTGGTCACCCCCACACACCAGAAACTCCCCACATCGGCTGATGTCCATGCAGTTGAGGCGGCCTTTCACGTCAATGGTTGCCAGCCACTTCCCGTTGATTGAGCAGACATGAAGGCTAAGGTCGTCGTGAGAGTATACAACAACAAGTCCATGCTGCGAAACTTTGAGGTTGGTGATGCTGCACCTGTTTGGGTGCCGCACCGACCTCACGTACCTCCCACTCCTTAGTGTGTGGAAAATGCACGTTGCGTCCTTTGAGCCGCTCACTACAATGTCGAGCTCAGTGCGGATTGCTACAGCTGTGATTGCATCATCGTGGCCACAGAGCACATGCCGCGGCTTGTCAGAGATCACAACCGAGTCCGGTTTGTTGCGATAATACTTCTCTCCCAAAGAGTCTCGGATGCTGCTGCTGATCCGTCTCGCCATCCCGGTGGTGCTGGTGTGCTCGATATCCCACACCATCACGGTTGTGTCCCGACTGCCGGTCACTACCACGCTTCCGTCCACAGAAACTGAAATGTAAACAACAAGTATGTCAGCAAAAGGGAACATCTGGAACTCCATAACAAACTAGGTGATGGACGCAAGGAAACCTGGTACAGGCTGTAGTAGGTGCTCAATCTACCAAGCCGAGTCTTGGATGAGATATAGACCCGACTGGTACTGAAAACAAAAATGCACATACCCTACCAGTATCAAAAGGAAGTAAACTAAGGTCGCCTCATTATATGGGCCAAGGATTCATGCGACTCAAGGATTAAAAGCAAAGTTGGGAAACCCTTACAGCTCGGAGAATTCTGCTATTAGCAGATTTGACCCCAGAATTAGATGTACCCAGTGATATCAAAAAAAGGTGGTACCACTCCAACACTGGTCCAGAGTAAGATGTAGAGGCATTACATGCATTCTAGATCCACAGGACAAAATAATAAATCAAGCAGTAGAAATAAGGTGCATGATCAAACCTGACAGAGATGTCACAACATCTTTGTGCTGACTATTACTCTGGACCATATCCCCTCCATCCAAGGAGATGACCTTGAAGCTGTTATCCCAATGGCCACAGGTCAACAGGAATGATGATGACCGCACCAGGAGAGCGCCAAAGCAGCACGGGTTTAGTGACTCGCTGTCCACAATTGGACCACACACCTTCCGACTCAACACAATATCTTGGCCAATGCCAAAATAAGAATCCTGTATGACATCAACAAAATAAGTATCATGTATTTGGAATAATGTCCTCACAGATTTTGTGTATAAATAAGGATATCATAGAAAACATTGCTGGAGATTACCTTTACCTGCTTCTCCAAGTTATCTAATATACATTTAAGACATGCCATTGCCTTTATTTCCTCATCCCTATCTCACACACTTGTGGAAGATGGGGAGCTAATATGTATCTTCTGACACATAACAAACTAAGTAAGAGCTTATCCAAGCACTTCAACAAACTGAAGGTTCCCCTCAAGTTTGCCAAGAATGCCAAACAATCTCTATCAATAGCATCATTACTATCAAGCATTTTTAGTATTAAGGCCATGTACAGATAACAGCATCAGGTTCACAATTGTGACTACATAAAACACTAATTTGAAAAATTATTTTTTAGATACCAATGACGGACAGATAGAACCACCTGAGAAGAGGAGAATGTGAAGTTCTGTAGTGCAGGTGTTATCCAGGCGCGAACCACCACAGTAAGGCTCTTATTTATTGTAACTACCAGGCCATCGATGAGGCCAACAAAGATAAGCTTGGTTCCTTTCTCGGCTGGTAATGACTGTGCTGGAATAAACGATGTCATTGTAATTGAAGCAGGTGCATAATAAAGTGGTCGTGCAACTGGTTGTGCTGGGCCTCTCTTTGGATGCTTTTTTCTGAAAAGCTGTATGGGGGTTTGCCCAAAATTTGCAATCTGATCCTCAACTGCTGCCCGCTCCAATGGATTATCCATAGCTTCCAAATCGACTGCTCCTTCATATGTCAAATGATAGAACACATTTGCTGCCTGCATCCACCAATACACAAGCTTCAACATCAGAACATCTACATACAAAGCCCTCAGGAAGCACTCTGCAATAAATATCTCCAGTAGTCCATTGTAGAAAAGTTTCTTCTGCTAGCTTCTGGACTGATGCCTTTTCAAAGTTGAATTTACTGATGTGAGCAATCATTTTAGTGCCCCTCTAGAGTGAATCAATAAGTCTGGACTCCACATATCACACTTTTGTCTAGAGAATGAAAAATAGAATGTCACATACTTCCACAGCTGGACGACCCCGTTGCTTATATCCAAAAATGAGATCAATCCACTCGTGAATGTGATCACTAACATATTCACTCTCCAAAGCCTCTCGATTCTTCTCAATGAAGAGCTCGGGTGATTCCTACAAGAAATATAAAACCAAAGGTCAATTCCACATCCAAGTCAATACTTGTTCACAATTTAAATATCAGAGGTTCCAGACACTTGAAGGGCTCTTGTAGATGCACAAATAACTCTGTACACTATTCTACACACAATCCATGTCTTCCTAAATCACAAGATCACAACAGAGGTCTGAACTGAAAGAGTAAATATTAGTGCTGTAGTTTCACCTTTGCCCAAGGTGGTAAGACCACATCGCCAAGTTGAACTCCATCTTGTTTGGCACCAAGAAAGTAATCATTACTGTTGGCTAGAAACTCCGGAAGGTAGAAAAACTCTGGTATCAGCTCCTTGACATCACTGGAGTTGGTGAGGCAATTTCTATAAGAACTCTCTACACTATGAAACAGGCGATCTGCATGATCAAATTTACCCCCCTGCGAAAGAGATCCACATTCAGGTGTATAAAACTGTTGTCCAATAAAATCCTGTCAGTGATATACATTTTTACATGGTCAAGGATAAACTATGTGGTGAAACACTCTTTACTTTTGAGACAAAGTAACCATGGGTCTATCCCAGAACAAAATTCTGATCTTCACAAACAACAGATTAAAAGTATCTTCTCAGCAAGCGTTCCTGGTTTTGCAAGTGGGTTGAGATATTAACAACCTGGACCTAAGACATGCATTGTGCAGCAGTCTTTATACATATAGAAACTTCTTCAAAATCTACCACAACACCATAAATACTGTAGAAGCTGATCTTCAATGACATGTAATTATACATGCAAAATACTTATGTGTATGTAGCAACCAACCTGCAGATGACGATGCAGTAAAGTGAATGGCTCCAGCCGGAGAAGATAGAAAAGCACAATACCCATACTTGAGTAGTGTGACCCATAGTAGAAGCTGTAATAAGAACAGAACTCCCCTTTAGAAGAGTTGCACAAAATCATAAGTTTTTATGACAAGACTGCCAGTACAAAGGTCCTTCACACAAAATAAGAAATGTGACCCAACAAAAACATGAAGATTAATACATACCAACAGCGGATTGTGCAGGAAGAGATCAATTGCAAGGCAGTTTACCTAGGGATATCAGGGTCCGTAAAATTGTGATACCGCTCCTCAAATACCTTCACACATTTCCAGAAAATGCTCTAATTATCCAACCAAAAAATATCATGACAAGAAGATGTTGAAGATAGTAACTTAAAATGAGTTAAGTGTGATGATATAAATTCCAGCATCAAGGGATTCCTACCTCAAACCGTTTTTTGTCCAATGCACCCACAGGCTTTGATAAATCACGGAACGAGATGGGGTTGGACAAGTCTAGTTTCTCTGATGAATAGTCAGATAAGATCCAAGGGAAAACTGGATACTGAGTCATATCATTATATGACCTTCCTGCAAGAGTATTAAGGGTCATAAGGTAATCAAAGTTGGTTATCTCTCGGCGCCGCCACTGCTGTCTAGCCTCCTCAGCTAGATCGCTAGCTCTCCTCCTGTCAATGTACTCTATGACATCATCTTTAGCTTTTGATTTTCCTCCACTTGGACCGTTGTGAAGGTCCACAATCATCACCCCAATGTCCTTTGACAGACTTTGCGTTGGGAAGTTGAGAAATACAGGAGGAATAGAGTTGGAGAAGAATATTTCAAGAGCAGTGTATTGCAGAAGATACCGAGTTGAATGGACTGCCTTCACCTAAAAAGCCACAGGCAAACGGTAAGAAGAGGAATATGCACATACATATAACCACTGAAAGATGGATAGACAAACATTAACCCTTCAAGGTCCAAGAGACCCATTCTGGGCCTCAAGGTATCATACAGAGGGGTCTAAGGATTATACATTGATATTTTTAGTTGAAAGTTCAAAAGTGGCCATATCTCAAATTAGCCCATATTAATGAGCATTATTCCAATCAGAGATACATATAAGTAAAATGAATTCCAAGGAGATTTGAGGTCATATAAGTGACCTAGCTCATATACATACCATGTATAACTGATCACTGTTGTCACATATGACTCTATTTTCACTTATTCTTTTAAAGAGGTTGTGCCAAATATGGATTCATTATCATACACCATATAAAATATTATTTCGATACTCTTTAGGGGGTTGATGATCTATATGATGTATCCCGTATAAACACACCCCAGTCCTTTAAAGGTTGACTCAGAAAATGCTTACTTGTGAAAGGTCCCAACGGCTGTGGCGCTTGATGCCCTTTGAAGGACCTCCTTGTATTGGATCAAGACGCTCCATGGCATTGCCCCTCTCAACATCTCCCCCTTCCATGGAACTGTCCTTTCGTGTGCTTGTTTTGGCTTTACTGAACCCCTTTTCCATGGTGACAGCATCAGGGTAGTTCAAACCACCTGTGCTATTGAAGACCGCTCGGCCCCCAGTGCCCTCAATTATGAACTCCCCATAGAAATGCAGACTTGACTGCATAACCTCCAAGCGACCAGCAATTTTCCTCTTGGGGGACACAAGAACACATGACAGAGACAGAAGTACCTGTGGGTGTACACTCACAAAGCTCAGTGAAAAAAGAATTTCCGCTGTGCACAGCCAATAATACCAGAAATCATCTCCAGGATGAATCATGAGAATCAGTGTCATGCATTCATGGACTCTACTTTCACTCTCCTCTGCCTGTATAAGGCAGTTCCAGATTGTCCATGTTTTTTCAATTCAAGTATTTGACCACCAATCATGGGATTACATTAGAGTTCTCCATTAACTCAATGGGGCTTTTTGTCGGGAGTTGGTCCCCTACACTTTTTCATTGGTTCCTTTGCATACAATATCAGCAATTGTTTTCCACTTGCGGTACATGCTCAGAGGTATTGTTTAAATATGAATGAAGAGCAACCTATTTCAGTCCATTGAGGGCCAAACTCATTTTAGCACCTCTTGGCATGCCAAAATGAGATTGACCCTCAATGAACTGATGTAGAATGTCCTTTGTCAATCCTCCACAGCACCTCCAAGGACATACCGAAAACTTACCAAACATGGAAGGTGTTGTAAACAAACAACCAACTCCCAACCAAAAATCATATTGAGTTGGAGAATAACTCTTTTATCCTTCTCTGAGCTGATCCAGACATATACCCCGCACAAACAAGACAACCAAAACTGTCAAAATTATCATCCTGAAGGTCTGAAATGGAGATGATCAAAGAGCACACACACCTCTTCTTCGCCAGCTTCCTCTGCTGGCATTGCAGCTGGTTTCTCGGGAAAATTTGAACTCTCTTCTTTGACACCAGCTGCAATGCCAGTTTCCTCTGAGTGATGCAAAACATCCTCATCCAGTACAGCATCTCCAACTTCCAGCCCACTAGTCTTATTCTCATCATCATCATCTGTGGCAAGTGATATCAAAATATGTCCAAAATTAGTGTTGTATACTTCACAGCATTATATACCCATGGACTACAATAACAATAGTCCACGTGATTATCCTCTTACATGCAAAGTGCTAGAATCAAATTCCCAAATGTTGAGCCTGAAGTTCTGTTAAAACTTTCACTGGTTCATATTTCGGTCCCTTCAAACCTCATTCTGAAGACCCAGATCCAGATGTAAATCCTGGTTTGTGAAACAGGTGATCAGAATCAGGGAACTGTAATCAAATCAATGGTGGATAAGCACTAACCATCAGATGAGATGTCCTCTGTCACTCCCCGCATGCCTTTTAGTAGGAACTGCCTTACTCCTCCCAAGAGAAGCTCCACAGAGTCTCCTTCATTTACAAGGTCCACAAGGGGAGCCTTTGGAGTGATGCTAACAGGGCGCAACAATTCTTTATCAAAATGATAGTTGCGTCTAAGTTTCTGCCGACGCCGCAAAGGATCCTCCATTTTATCCAGTTTCCATCGCAGGATCAAGTTGTTTGGAAATGGCACAGTTGACCATGGCCCTCTCTCATCTGTAAGGTAACGGAACATATGGCACCAGTGTTCCTGATATTTCCACTCGAAAAATCTAGATTAGTTTGCACTCTCAAAAATCTCTATGGATGAACCTGCCTCTGGGCAGATCAAACAAATTTGAAGTTTGGAGATCTGCTAGTTAGCTACATTGTCAACAGAAAATCTAACATGTAATTTAAACTTCACCTCAATGGACAACCTCACAAAAATTTGCATCCTTGTCTGAAGAAAATAGATTTGAAGCATATGTTGCACACCCAGTGGAAGACCACTTACAGAGATCAATTGCTGCTCTTCATCATATGCAAGCTGGGCGGCACTTTGACGGGTCCGGTCAGCTGTGCAGATTGTTGTGACAGCTAGATGGCTCTGGTCATCTAAAGCAGCTTTCTGCTGGCCTTCTAGAAGAATTGCTTCATCCAGTTCACTTCGCAAACTATCAATCTCTTGAGTCCTTTGAGAAGCTGTAGACTTCAGGTACTTTGCCTCCTCAATGACCTGATGACAAAAGAAACATATTTTGTTGATGTAATCATCTCTCATTTGTCTGATTGGTGTATAACATTGTATTGATCAAGCTCTATTGATTTATAAACATAAACAGATGACAAGATAATACTAAACACCATTGATTTAATGACAGAAGGAAACTGATCAAAAGAGTTAGAATTTAAAGCCTCAAACCAAACATCCTCAAACTGCCTACTACAAGGAGAAGAAATTGTACTGCAGAAGCAACTCTGTCTCGCTGTAGAAGGCTGTGCACTGAAGATTCACTTGGAGTAGATTCTTGCAGCTTTTCTTTGTCAACCATGCTGGTGGCTAGCATGGATTTGCCAATTTCAACCGTCTCCCTGATCAGCTGAGAAACTACATGGAAGCGAGCTCCATCATCCATGGTTCCAATCTGTACTCTTGCATCCAAGAGTGTCCTGGACAAACAAACCAAAGGCAAACTTAAGTAACTGTTGTATTGTCCCAGAACCAACACAAATCCCAACATTACTGCCTCAAAACATGTTTGGAATGAAATTATGCCACTTTCAACCATGTCCTCATGTTGACTGGACAGCAATGGGCTTTTCTTATTCAATAGAGAGAATACTAGAATACTTCTGCAACTTTAAATTTTACATAGACAGTGCCAACAAAATGAGTTTGAAAGATTAGTTAGTACCACAAGAACAGCTGTAGTCGATTCCTGTTGAGTTCATTTTCAATAGATGCGAAAGCTGGAAGAAGAGCAAGGAATTGCTTAACACATCGCAAAGCTGACTGAAGATCTGCCTCATAAAGGTACAGCAGAATTAGCTTGAATACGACCCGCGGGCACCTCTCTCCTCGTAAACGGAACACCTTGTCTACCAGCTTACTTGAAGAGTTCATGCCAACCACCCCTAGACCACTTGAAACAACAGCGGCTGCCATCTCTGCTGCCGGGATATTCAGTGACTCTACAAGACCACGTGCTCTTTGCCCCAAAGTGGGACCCATCATTCCTGTTTGATAGATGTTTCCAGTTCCTGAGCCCTTTCCATTCATGGCAATGAGAAGGCTCCAGACCATGTCATATAGTCGCCAACATTGATCCTTGTTGACACAATCAAGTAGCTTCCCTGAAGATGTGCGCATCTTCCAGACCACATGAAAAGGAGATCCTTCTCTGAAACAGACAACTTTGAATTTAAGATAGGAGCATTATCTACACCCCTTCACCTACAAAAAGTAATTACCACATTGGTAACAAGGAAAAGGAATGCTCCTCTAGTTGGACATCCAAATATCACAGAATCCAATAATATAATATTGTCACCAGAGAAATGCATCAAAGAAATCCACCTGACTTCTTCGGTTGTAGGTAACTCCCAAACTTCTTCAGAGCAACTCTTTCCTGGCATCATCTTGAAAGGCGGGATCCCCAAATCAATATAATCTCCAGACAGAAGACTACTCTCCTCTGTGATCGCAGAACCTGGAGAAAAAGACTGCCCCAAGCAGCAAACCCGCAAGAATAAATTTTAACTGAATATGCAGCAATCTCTCAAGTGTAGAAAGGTCTTAAAAAGAACACAGGTCCGTGTTGTGATGCAAACAGACTAATTGCAGAGACTTGATGTGAGTTGTATAAGAACTTACAGGAAGCAGGCGAAACGCTTCCCCCATGACCAGCTCATCTACAAGAGAAAGAAGGTAAAGGGAATTGTCACGGCAGGGCTGTGTGAAAAGGGATGCCTGCAATGGTATTCCTTGCACTATGGCCTCAATAAGGTCCCCTAGCAACACATGCAGGGTATGAAACTCGGACAGCTGGTCCTGCAATCAACCATTATTGGTGCTTAAAATTGTTAGCTCCCGCCTCTCATGTAATTACAGCACAAAATAAGAGCCTTAAATTTGATCATAATTCCACATGAGATTTAAAGTCTGATCCTTTAGAGAATTTGCAAAGGATAATTCTTCTCTTCGTCAGATAATTACAAGAAGAATAACATAAAAGACCTCAAACTTAATAACCAACAAGTAGCTAGGTGCACTGCAACACATGAAATTCTATTTGTAAGTAAAACTAAATTAGCAGATAGATCAACTAAGAAGGTGCTGGAGAAGGTACAGAGAACATCTGGAGAAAGTCCAACAAATCAAATTGGCAAAATGACGTTATTCTTCCTTGAGCCTACAAATGGAGATCCACCTGGAATCTGTGTTGTATTGGAAAATAGGAACTAAGGAAACAAGAACTATACCTCCTTGGCAAGCATGTGGACAAAGTTGCACGTCCTTTCGACATGAAACCATCCTCCTCGCGAAGTGGAGACACAATGGACATGAAATGTTTGGAAAAGCTTCCGTATCAGGGCCTCTTCTGGACCCATCATCCAAACAGCCTCCTCACCAAATGTCTTTTTGCTTCGCTTAATAGCTGCCACAAGTGCTGTCATTAACCAACTCTGCCAAGCTGGTTCCTGCAAAAGCATTACCATTCAGGATAGAAGTCTGGGAGTCCAGAACATAGACACCGACCATTAAGAATATGACATAGAACCACTAGAGGATCTGGACAGTGATACATAACTAAACAAGTGGACACATTACATCAACAAGGAACCCTAGAGCTTTTCACAATCATCAAATCAAATCATAAATTGATCTAATGGCATACTCAAGCCCCCACTTTATAGAGGTACAATTTAAAGACAAGAGATACTCAAAACAAACATGCAGGCATCAAAAATGATTCTTAACCTTTCGAAGAAAAGTCAGGCAAACAAACCAGAGTTAGTGCCTCGCTGTTCAATGGATTGGCCTCCAGCAAACCCAGTGTATCCTTCAGTATCTCCAACCTCAACATTGAATCCTCTGAACTTGCCATCAAGTTGAATATGATTTTCAGAACTTGTGGAAGCACAAAGGCACCAATCCTTTCACCAGGCTTGTCTGAGCCACGGAAGAACCTCTGTATGTGAGATGACAAGCTCCCACGACTTATGTGCTTTGGGGTTGCAATATCACCCTGTCCACTACTGGAGCTTTCTTGGGTTAACTGCACACATATTGAAAAGGTCAAAGATCAACACAAAATCAAGATTGAGGTCCATTAATAGAATATACAAAGAAAGATTGCTTCTCTTCACACTCACCCATCCACAGACAACAGATGTTAGGAACATCACCAGAGTGAACAGTATGAGACAAAATCTAAACACATCTTAGAAGCAACCAGAAGCAAACAACCTACAATTTTGTACATTTTAAAGATTGAACTCACATCACCCTTTGCATTAGGAACTTCAGGAAGATTCACACAAGTAAATACAACAAACATGATATTGACATAATATTACCTGCTTTGGACACGCCTCCCCCAATAGGACATCAAATAATGTAGCCCGCACTGCATCGTTAAACGGATACATTGCCACGCACTCGCTCATCACTGAGATAATGTAATTCACTTTCAGCTTTTCAAGGCGTTGATTCTCAGCAGCAACCCTTGAAGTGCCTAAGAAGCTACTTCCAGCACCTTTTTTTTCTACTGTCGTCACCACTATTACACCAATTAGCCTGAATCCAAGTAACCGAATGTCCTCTTGCTGCCTGTATTGAAAGTAAGGTCTTCTTCAGTGAAGAGGACCAAGGGGACAAGTGGGACAGCCACAGAAATTTGTTTCCTGGAAAGGCTTTCTGTAACCTAAATACCTGAATTGAGTTATTTATTGCGCACTTTCAAATTTAAGACTAATTGTATTACCATGAAAAATGCTCATAGCAAGTCACTGCAGAAACTGAAAACTATGACGCTACAACAGGAGGGATAGGATGATGCCATTGGCTAGTGATGCCATTGGCTAGTGATGGCTAGTGATGACAAAAGTAAGCAGTACTCATTTCTTTGGTCATTGAGCATCTCTCTCAAAATCCCAACACAAAGGATCCAGTCTCTAGGATGCAGCAGGAAAGAGAATAAAATGGAGCTTACAAATTGAAAAGAAGATGCAAGAATTATTTACCTTCGGATTAGGTTCAGGAGAATATTGCAACCCCCAAGTGTGTTGATGTGTTCCACAAAGGACAAAAGAAAGGACTTCTGAGACAACAGACCTAAAATCATGTAGAGCACATCCTTGAGACATACTTCATCCTCACTAGTTTCCAAAAATGCCACCAAAACCTTGGTATCCGAGAGGGTGATCCGCTCTCTGCAGGAATTTTCCAAACATAGTTACATTGTATATATGCAAGTAACCACAAACAAAACAACATCCACATGATTTGTGAATTAAAGAAATGGAAATCTCCATTAACAAACCAATGTATTCCGGACAATAACAAAGTTACAATTACAATGTAATGCAAACATATACCAGCTTCTTTTGTGTCCTAGAGATGAAGAGGTAATCTCCAAGGCATTTCTGATACTCATCAGAATGTGAGACCCTTGGTGAAAGGACAACATTAAATCTCTTTAAAACTAAAAGAGAAGTTATTTTCACCATCAACCTTATTGAGGTAACTTTGTTACATTCTACACAGAAATAAATAAAAAATGTTGGAAAATACTTATTGCGGTTTCCAAGTTCTCAACTTGCTAGGATACAACAGCTCCAGAAACTTTGACATTTGGACAAACAGATAGACGGATTGCTCATTCTACCATCCTCTGGATATGCAAGTGCAGGAATATGAATAAATAGATTAGTTCTTGAAATTGTACTTCTCAAGTTCGCCCAAGTAGCCAGATGTGAATCACTAGGTCAGTGTCAGACAGCCATGGGATGGAGAAATGAAGCACATACAGAACACGAACAATGATGATGGTTTTACAGGGATGTTCATATGGATAAACAAGTTCATGTACATAATTCATGTACATACTTTGTATAGTAAGAACATCATGAAAGTAGAATTCACCTCAGGGCTCCCTCTGCAAGCATCAGAACAAGTTGCCGCAACTCACTGACTCCTGACCGAGTGGGACGCTCCCCAATTAAGTTCTTTGTAACTGGATGAAGCAAAGGCTTGGTGCCCAAAGCTCTTCGACTTTTTGGCTTGTCCCAGTAAAATTGGCGGAGCATATCTAGGACCCGTGCAAGCCCACAAACACTTTGCAAAAGGGTCCCATCATTTTTGAAATACTCAATTAAAGACAAAAAGAGTTCACGTTGCACTACCAAAGGAGTGAAGATCCAAATGTGGGGATTGAAATACAACTTCACAAGTGCTTCCTTGACCAAAGCACTTGATAGAGAAGCACCTGAGAGAAACAAGGAAATATTCTCAGCAAGTTAGTATTATCTCAGAGAAGCTGGAAATTTCACATGAGAATCATTGTGCACACCTGAACCCAATTGATTTAGAAAACATACTAAAGCTTACTTAGACAACAAAAATGACAATGCATCTCACCACTTCCTTTGGCAACTGTGGTAACAAGGCGCTCCAAAGCTGCTACCACATCCACTGTAAGATGCTGAGGAGAGACTGATTGAAGCAAGAATCCCAGTATTGACAATCCTGATATGTTGCGCATGTACTGCTGATTTGCAAAGTTTCCAGCTAAAACAGCTGTAAGCAGATCTATCACCTCTACTGCTACATGGCTATCAACCGGGTAGCCTGCCGCATGTTTCTGGAGGTGTGTATCGTCTGACACAGTGGACACCTTACAAACAGGTTGGTCTAATTGAGTCAGAAGAGGGAAGAATACCCCAATGCCACCTACACACTGAACACTGTCTTGTACTAAGTGGCGATAACAGAGAAGTGTCCCAGCCATGATAGTTGCATCATAGAAAATTGGGTCTGGAGAGTACTCCAGAGCTGGAGAAATATCAAAGAGTGCTCGCCCTGAACTTGCCTGCAGGAAACATCAATGTCATATTTCATTCCAATTGCACTTGAAGTTGGCTACAGATTTCAGAAAAGCTACATGCCCTTGCTCTTGCTGTCAACTCTGGATACTCTTCCACTGCAACACCAATTTCTAATGTGAGTAAATCTATTCCTTAATCTGCTGTTTGGCAACAGTTGTAGTTGGAGATGGTCACCACAATCAGAATGAAAACTTTCCACCACCATTAAAATGTATATTTGTATTCTCCTAGGTGGAACCTGTAAAACTTTGATAGGTCATCAGCTATGTGCTATGCTTCAAAGAAAACCTCAGGTTTTTCTAGCTGTCAACCTGTATGAACAACTCATTCAGAATCCAAAAAAAAAAAGGTGTAGAACTCACTTGTGCATTGTACCCAAAGACCATCTTGAAAGCCAACCCATCCTTGTCATTGATGATACTGTCAGTCAAAATATTCTCCGGCACATATCCAACCTCGCTTGGCAGGAAAGAGTACATGTAACCAGGGCCAAGTGAGAACACCCCTGTGACTTGCTCAGGTGACATGGCATCATCAAACAAGTACAGTGGCCCAAGTTGTCCACAAAATGGAGCAGTGCATATTCCTGACAATTTGTAAGTATCATTGCCATCGGCTATAGAAAGTGGTGCACGTGCACCAATTGTACACCTTGTTAATAGTTCACTCACTTTTGGATACCTGCACAAGAGTGGCGGTCGTTATAATTGTAATGATTCAGAAACAAGTATATTGTTCATAAGGCTTCAAAAAAAACTGACTGTTGCTTTCAGAAAATAACAGATCGCCACAGAAAAAAAAGTAACCAACTACAGCACCGAACTTCCTCCTTAGTGTGGTGCAGACTAAAAAGGGGAACTGCATGAATAGGATCACTGACCTCAACTTTTCAGTTGCAGCCAGCTCACCATCAAGATACACCTTGATTATATTGCCACCACTGAGCGCCCGCTGAGTATTATGTGTTATACAGATAAAATACCACTGCTTAAGTTGCAGTGAAATTCGAAAAGAAACAGTCTGACGTTTGTTGCTTATACTCTGCAAAACAACAACCAGTTGCCTAGTCAGTAAACTTCATCAGTACTTTCAACTACCTAAGAAAGATCACCAAGCTCAATGCCATCCATAGACACATTTCTACAAAGAATGTGAGGCAAGAATCTAGAAGTCTGATCGCAATACTTGACTAAGCATTACCCATTACTGACAACATAAGGGGTTGGATAAAGAAGGAAATAAATACCTCTACCACAAGCTGGTCATGAACTAGTGAAGCTGTACAGCCTTTCCCACTCTCAGAAAGAAAACTGAAAAGACTCATCATGTCCTCCTCAGGTCCATGAAAACTTGAAGTGGGAAAGCTCTCCACACGAGCCCAAGCACAGAAGCTAAATCCACGATTTGATGGCCATCGAAGTGGTGAAGTAACCACAATTCCCTGCCACAGTGAAATATTAAGAATATTAACAAAAAGTACAAAGGACAAAACACTCTCTGTTGTAATAGAGATGTGAGGATTTGAGCTTCAGTGCTATAGACTAAAGAGAAAAAGAGACCCAACCTTCTAAGCAGATGAATGCGTTTTAACCTCTTGAAGCGAATGCATGTAGATTCAATGAAGGAAAGCAGCCAGTCTTAAGGGCATTAATCACCTTTAAAAGAATTTATTGCAACCAAAGAGTGGGAGAAACTAGAGAGAAACTAGAGAAAAACTTAAGAGCTATAGATTCCAAAACACTCAAAAGTTAAACTACACTAAATGGCTGTAGGATTTTCAGATTTTGCATGAAGAGTGGGAAAATGTTAAGAAAATTGAAGTAGATGGAAAAAAATCAGGAATGTAGGTCACTCACCGCATCCCTTCCACTCAGATCAAAGAAAACAGCAGGACCCTGTTCTTTAAGCATGCCCTGAAATATACGCAATAGCAATGTACCATGCCGGGGCCTGAATCCATCCTTACTGCTTCTTAAAAGTGCAAATATGGAGCGCATATCCTTCCCACTGATACTATGGCCTCCAATCATTTGCATGAGATTGCCCATTTTTAAATTCAGAGATTCTTTTGGCTCTTGCGCAAACCAGTCCAAGAGCAAAGATAATAGTCCTGCTCTTACACAAGCAGCACGATTTGCTGTGGATTCCTCAAGCAAAAGTTGGAATGTATCAAGTCCATTGAACTGATCTTGCTCACTACACTGCACCAACAAGAAAACATATTCAATACACTCACTCTTGGTCTGCTTCACTTCTGGTCAAAGAACACATATATTTGTCTACATCAATAAGATTACCTTGACAGGATAAGTACCTGCACTCAGCAACTTTTACTTTTAATGGTCCCTAGTAATGTTTGCATGTAGAGAGTGAGTACTCCTACAGAGTAACTCACTCTGAAGTAAGGTGTTGATGATCTTTCACCAAGTGGTTCTTCTAGCAGAGTATAGTGCTTCCGAACCACTAAGCTGTATTATCATACAGTGCTTCCAGAAGTGTGATTTAATAATAGTTGGTAAAGCATCTACAGTTCTCAAAATAAGCTACTTACAGATCGCAAGATGTTGAAAAAGAGCAGCACAACGTCTTCATTCTGCAGCAGTAGCAAAAGTGTTAGATTCTGCATTAGAAACAAAATAATTGAAAGTGTCAAAAAAACAATATCAAAGAACACTGCACAAAGCTCAGTCCCTGAAGAGCCAATAGTATATACTCTCTTAACAATTGTTGCTATCTATTGATCAGTGCATGTTAATCAAAGGAGGACCATCTTATCTAATCCCAAGGTGTCACATAGCACCTGGATAACCATGTTGCTTGGCTGGAAGCTGCCATCAACCAGCAAATTCAGTAATGCGAGAAGTAAGTCACGACTCGGCTTTCCCTGATGCAATTCAATCAGCAGAATCTCCAAGGTCTTGTATCCCACGCCCACAAAGCTTCTGAACGCTCCCTGCAGTTGAGCAAAGTCATGCATTCTACAGATGGGTCCAGAAAGAAAAAAGAAAAAGCCCTCCCAATAAGTGGGTCCCATACATGGGAAGGAAGAAATTATCACAACGGTAATGAACGTGCAACACAGGACAAAGACCAGCAAGACAGCACGGACTAGTTCTCCAGCCTCATCACAAAAGACTACAGCTGATGACTGGAAAACACTGCTCTTTGAAGTGAAGATTAATAACTTGCTATTGTTGAGCAACTCTACCAAATCATGAAATACTCACAACTGAAAAGTCCACAAACATTTCACAATACGTAGAAAGGAAGTAAAAATGAGATACCCAATTCTCACTCAAGATATTTCATGTAGCATGCATACTAATGATGCTTCAAATTGTCGAGTAAAAACCTGACACTACAAAATATGTAATAAACACCTAACCTATGTCAAGGAGGCAAGAGTACCTTGGATGCTTCATTCCCTTGCAAAAGACGGGTGAGTGTGAGAAGCACATCCAAGCTTAGTTGGGAACCAATTTCCTTTGTACGATCTTCATTGAGAAGTGTGACAATGTGAACAAAGCACTCTCCATCTCGAAATAATGCTTGATAATACTGTAAACACATACACAGGTGGCAAAGATTACCGAATTGAAGTAAATTGTGAAACAAGACCTCCCTGTTGCAGATATTATGAATAATGTTGTAAGATTCCCAGGAGCTTCAGGTATATAACGGGAGTTTGAGATTGTGTGTTGTTGCAAACAATGCATCCATGCAGTACATACAGAGGACTGACCAAAGTTGTGTGTGGGAGAAAGATAAAACATCAGTCACAATTACTAAGAACCCAAGGTCTACTCCACTTATTCCTGTGCACTACAATAGATGAATAACCACAATCATGCCAACAGAAAGTTCTATACACATGACAATTTCATGTTCCAAAGCTGGTCATGAGTGATGTGAATTATAATAGTTGTATAAACGTTGAGGACAAAATTCTCATTGCATACTAAAAAATTTGGCATGGGAGAAAATACATACTGTAAGATCTGTCTCCAGAACATCCCGCATGCCTCGGAGCAGATCAAATAGAATGCTAATGTCACTGGTCCGGCACTCAACCTGTGCTCGTGGTAGAGATTGCAAGTACTTCATGCAAAGATCTAATTTTGCATCTTGGTCCAGTTCACATTTTGGAGCAAACTGCAACAAGGAGATAAAACAACCAAGGAACCAAACAATAGTAAGACTTGCATAAAAAGAGATTCATCAAAGTTTCGTCCCCACAAAGTATCCATCAAGAAATCCTCAACCAGAAATTTGAAATTAAGTTTGGCATTACAGATGAAAATCCACATCCAGACCAGACGTGTAGTCCCTAGCCAAAATACTTTCTACTAATAACATTTCTGTAGACTCCAGAGAAATCCTGCTCAATTTCGAAGACATATCATACATTCCAGTCCCTATATGTCTTATGCTCTCAGCAGTGCACTAGGACTGTAGAAGACCCTTATGAAGAGAATACATGAGTCTATTAGTCAGGAATAGGATTTCAAATAGTGACAAAATATAAATCAAAAGAACCAGCACCTTCATTAACAAAAGGATGTGGCTCAGAGCAAAAGATCTTGTAGAAGTGTCCCATAAAAGATTGAAAAGAGCATCAATGGCTCGCTGATTTCGTGAAGCCTCCATTACAGCTTCTTCACTTGCTGCTAAATACTGCGCAAAAATGGTGCACACTGCCTCCATAGATAGATGCCAGAGATTAGCAATAGATGGTTCTTTCATGGGTTCCTTCACATCTCCTAAAGCCTCCTTCCCAGACTCAGCTGATGCCTGCTGCCAGCAGATAGAATTATGAATACAATTGCTGTAAATAACAAGAGAATATTGTACTAAGAAACTACAGGAGGACAAGGATCACCAGGAAGGAAATTCATGGAGTACCCACTTGAGACCTACTTGTATACTCCAATACTGTCTCTGATATTCACTCCAAGACCAGTAGAACACTTGAATATCGAGTGCAAATGATTCATTCAAAAATCTAAGATGACTTATTCCTAATTACTCAAGAGACATTGACCTGCTGCTGTTGTTCCACAACGTGCGTAAGTGTTGATGTGGCATTCAAACTCTTGAAAGACTGGATTGTAGTCTCCGGTGCTAGTTGAAGTATACGATGTAAACTCCTTGCTAGCATGGTTGCAACCCTTGGAATAAATGCACACTGCTGAAGAGCCTCCATCAGGGCATTGCATTCTGACTGTCCCAACCACATGGAAAACATACATCAAGCTACGAGTCTACCAAACAGCACATTACACATTAAAATCTAACATCTCCATCAACATCAACTTCTTTTGGATGTTTATAAAGTGGAGGGAATGTGCTCATAGCAAAAGCTGTACCTCCTACTATACTGGTCTGATTTTATTCTACAAAACTGACCAATATCCTATTGAAGAAGGTTCATAATCTGCATATAATTGCAGACAAGTAACGCTCTCCAGATAATTCAAGAATAGTTTGAAAGGTGCCTATCCCTGTTTCTACATAAATAATTTACTCTAACTTTCTCAAGTGCATTTGAAAGAAATATTTCGCTGCAGAGTAGCTGCTTTACGATAAAAGGGCCTCCTGGACAAACTGTAACCGATTAAGAAAGAAATTACCAGATTATTGGAAATGCCCGACGCAGTGGCAGCCAACTCCACAAATGAAATTACTTCCAGGCTAAGTGCCTCATCTCCCCCATATGCAAGAATAGAGGACGGAAAGGTACTGCTCCTCATATGGTCTGCAACCATATTCACATCCAAAGCACTAGTCTTCAAAGCTGCCCAAGTAACTTGAGCAGTTGTCCCTTTCTTTGTGGATCGTTTTGATTCCTTGAGAGAAGGCAAGTTCAATCCTCCAAATCCATAGTAGAAGAAGAACTCAGAGAACATCACGTCCCACATTCCATCCTTCCGAAACAAATTCAGTACTGTAGGAGTACCCTCTAACATCTTCTTAAAAACATAAAGTACATAGTGTTGCAGGGTGCTTGACTGCAGCCTATGATCACTGTCACATTGCAGACATGAATTTTTAAGTAATGATACTCCATGTCAGGTAAGGGTACAAGGGCCTCAAAAGAGCTTAACACTTTGCAACACAAATTCTTCCATGTAAACAGGAGACTGGATAGATGTTACAAGCACATTCACTTCCTCAATGACTGCTTTGAAGTCAATCCCAGAGGATGGGTGGACAAAACAGCATACCAATGCAACACAAAGGATAATCAGAGAAAACAGGTGAACACAAGAATCTCCAACCCTCTTATATAGCACAAAGAAGTAGGACAAATACTAAAAAATATCTGACCTGTAAGACCGTGCACCTGTGATTTGGTCAGACCTGCCAGACTGTTCACGAAACACACCGAGTAACACATCAATTATCAAGTGAGTAGCATGTTCCCAGTACAGATTACCCCACCCTTCTTGTCCCCCTTGTATTCCTGCAGGAAAACTCATGGTGTCACCAACAGGTTCCAAAACAGACAATAAAATCTGGCATAAATCAGCCACTCTCCAATTCCAGGTTCGCAAATTGGTCCCTTCATACAAAAAATCATGTATGCCTCCAGAACTCTGCACTCCTCCAGATGATGATTCTTGTTTCCCAAAAACATATTGTGGTGACCCTCGCAATGGCACCTCCAAAATTGAAGAAGTCTGCTCCCTCAGATGGCTCTGTTCCAAACTGCTATCGTATGATGGAGTAGTTGTTCTCACTGACTTGACACCGCTGGAGTGAGTTGATGTGGCTTTTCTTGCAGTGTGAATAGAAAATGTGCACACAGACCAGACGATTAACTGGGCAAACTTTTGCACGCCACCATGATCCCGCATAGTCTGCAAACTTATTGCATTTCGAAAACTGGTAGGAAAATATGCAAGTCAAGGAAAATTACAATTTTAAACAAGTGAATATATTGCTCTACAATACAATGCAACAAATCACACAGTGCCCTCTACAAGCAGAAGAGCATTCATAATAGTGTAAATGCCATATTTTCATCAACTCATGACCTAACCAGAGCAGGTGTAAGAGTATGCATAATGACTACAAAGCTTATTTCCACCAATGCGATGGCAGACAATATGTGTGCTTGGTTGCCACCTTCATTCTGTTCCAAGACATTGTGCAAGAGGCCTCTTCCTAATTAGAATTTTCCAACATGCTCCTCAACTAAACAACATTGGGTAACACTGAAAGCAACATGGTGTGCTGCAAAGACGTGCAGCAATCACTTACATTGTGAAGTAGCCTTCATGAGACATGATTCTCCATAAAAACCATCAATCTACCCTACTCAAGCTGCATATTGTATTTAGCTCTCACAAATTCACTGAATTATGTTGCATTATGTTACAGGTACATCAAGAAAACACAAGGATGCAGGAGGATACATTGCTTCCCTCAACACCTGCAATGACAGGACTTGCAGATGAAATTCATCAAATATCTTCCCATCATTGCCTCTTCCATGAGTAGTCCCACATGCTGACACAATTTTCTCTCTTTTCAAAGTGCCAACTGATCCTTCAGTAGATGTTAACGGTGTTCCAACCCCATCCAGCAAAACCTCCACACCTCCAATGACTCGGAAAAAATTCTGTGACCGGGTATTTCCCATAATTGTCAATTTGAGAGAATGTAGGACAAGCTCCTCAAGTGATGCATCTGTAAATGCACCCTTAAGGCGTAGTTTTCGCAGAATGCGCAAAAGCTCTGCAGACCAACATGATTTGCATCAATCCAATAGACACAGATCCAAAACACTAAATTATAAGGAGCATCTTTGAAGTTGCCTAATCAAAACATCAATCATATGAATAACCTAAGAGGTTAATTTATTGCAACTTACACATTACAAAAGGTTCGAATAAGTAACCCACAGATAATGGTACACCATCATTCAATTTTTCATTTTGAATGATGAGGGATTATTCAGACTTCAGATAGGATATAATAAAGAGAAAATATGTACCAATGGTAGTATCCGCTAGAATGTAAATAAGCTAGACCAGGACATGCTTCTCACATCATTTCCATCACATCATTTGTCTCAAATAGGTGAGGTTATTCCCAACAATTCATTCTATTCCTGCTAAAAGACTGACATAGAGTTTTGGTATTCCACTGCAAAAGAGGCAGGCCATCATTGTAAGAGGTTTTTCAGTGAAAGTTATACCATACCTACAAACCAATTGAGTCCACCAGTCTCCATAAGTGGTACTGTACCGCTGGAAACTACTCCTGCCCCTCGCCCACTCCTGTTGCCAGCTGTCTCTGGACCTCGAGAAACCTGCCGTAACCCAGATGATTCAATCCCAGTGTCTGTTGATCGCTTATGCAAAGGACGTCGGCTTCTGCCTGTACTATCTGATTGGTCAGGAACCCTGCCATTCAATTAACACTTAGATCACTTCAACACCAGAGTATCAAGCTCACACCATCTCACAAGATCAGAAACAATTGACAGGTATTCTGCTGGCCTTGGTTTCAATGTTAGTATGACATGATGGCCTTTACCTGAAAGGAGTTTTATTAATGAATGATTCTTAGAACATAACAGAATGTGCCAATGAGAACATAGGCTACTATAATAATATCATGTGTATGAAACTTTAACTAGAGTGCAACTAAAAATGTACCAGTTGTCAGAAGATGATAAAATAAAGAGCTAACGTCCACAAGCATGCCATGTCAAAAACACGTTTCATAGTATATACTTCAAGGAGAGAAACTCACTTTGCCTCTAAAGCTGTGGAAGGAATCCCAGATTTGCTAAGTTCTTCTGCATCAATGTAGTTTGCTACTATTGAAACAATGTACATGAGCAGACTTTGAAGAAAGCTCAATTGAGAAGTTGCTGAATCGGGATTGCTGCCGTTTGAAACAACCACACTAGCTACCCCCTTCAACTGGACCACAGCAGCTGCCACCAGGAAATTTGCAAACACTTCTGACCATAAGCACCTGAGCAATGATACCAATTCTAAAAGATGCAGTCTGCAAGTTCTAAGTACATCTGCACCACATACTTATGTGAACTTCAAGCTGGAAAACTTGAACCATCCAGTTTTTACAACCAATGCTCAATTTGTGTGCTAGCCATCAAAGTCTCCTGCTTGGTAAAAAAAAGTCAAGGAATGAAGCAAAGGAGTGTTCTACTATACTACATTACACCTACTTCCATAACACCACTCCCCATGGAGTAACACACTCACATAAGCACCTTTATGAAGAAATTCAGCAACGGATACTCTAAAATTGCAAATAGAATGCACAATAGCACCACCTTTGGACAAAGCATTAAATAGCATTAATAAAGATGCACAACCTGCGCTGACCTTTCATTACTGCCATCAAAGGTTGAAGTCCACCAAAGTAGGAGAAAATCTTCCGATTGTGTGGTGCTCGAGTAATGATAGTGAGTGCACGGGTAAGAAGTAGAGATGCATCCATATCAAATAGGCTGAGCCATGCATCCGAGCTGCCCTCTGCATTTGTATTCACTGCAATAATTGACGCCAGGAACAACTGCAATGAGCAGGACCACCAGGAAGACCAACAAACTATTTTATTTTCTTAGAAAGGTGGGATTCCTAAGTGTTGTTCACAATGTATCAAATCATTCCATACCAGTTTATAGTCTTTTCCTCTCTGATATGTTTGAATCATGCTACTGAAACTTACATGCTGTAAACGCTTGTATCACTGCTTTAAGTTCTCGTATCATTCCCACAATAACTTTTGTTGGGTGCCCTTGTCTGCAGCCCACTACGGTCTTGCCACTGTCTTTGTGGAGGCTCCCATCATTGTCTGCAGCTTGCAGTATTTCAGCTGCCTGGACATGCTCTACAGGAGTCCAGTCCTTAAATGTCTGGACAAAGTTTTGGAGAAAAGATTCTAGCGTTTTCTGCGTTTCTTCCTGGCAAAGTTTCAGACGTAATATACATGAAAAATTAGCCACAACATAAGCCTTCCTGAAAAAAAATAGCCCATAAATGTTGACTACAGGATTACATAATTTCCAATCAGTAAGTACAACCTGGTCAAAAACGTTAAATTTTGATCTTCCTGACACATATCCTCTTACAACAATAGCAATTGCTCCATCACAAATGGAGCATAGAACTTAAATATCTTCACAATGTATGGTACCAGGTTTTTGCTTACCAGCCCAAATGCTTCTTGGTAGTCTTGCCACAAAGATCCAAGAAAAGCTTCGTCACCATCATTACTGCACCCAAAGATTAAAGAACGTCAGTGTCGACAGTTCGGACCTTAAACTCTATCATACCACAGCCCTAGGTAAATAAATGAATGTGATAACTTACCTAAATTGGATCTCAGGCCAAGAGGGTGCAACCAGACTGTCCCCTTGTATGTCAGAACCTTCCCCACGAGAAGGTCCTGGCGAACCTCTGCGCAGAAATGCTGATACACCCTTCACTATATTCATCCTCTTCTACCTGTCTCCCGCACTCAAGCTGCATACCTGCATGCAAAGGTGTTGGTTGTAATATCCATACAATGACATGAAAAAATCCCGGCAGTAGAAGTTACCAAATACCTGATGAAAAAATAGTGACATCATGCGAAGACGTGAAAGACTTCCATACAAGGAAGATGGCATAATAGTTCGATTGTGTGGATAGAAACCCGTAACAGTTTGCTGGAAGAAGAATACAGTAAGACACGTGTTCCAGAATCAAATGACCAAGAATAATAGAGTTCACCAGAGAAATCTTTGAGAAACTTATAGCCTCGTCCTCTCTGCCTCTGATCAATATTTGATAGATAACATTTACGTCATTTAAACCCTTCTCATAGAGCAAGGTACTTGCTGTGACAACTGGCGCTTCTGTGAGTGGAAAAACTAGCGTTCTACGAGCACCATGGTTGAAGAAACTCATCGAAAAAGAGAGATCGATGCAGCTGGCTAACTATACACAACAAAAGTTGAGCGCAAAAACCTCCATGATATAGCATGTATCCAATGTAAGGGACAAAGTGTAGGAATTTCAGGACTCCTGTTATATATTTGTTCAAGTAAATTCTGAAAAAGTCAAGAAAGAAGATTTCAACCAATCCGATTGATAGTTTGTGCATTACAATAAGGAAGGGAGAGACATCACTCCAGATTGTTCTTGTATCATAAACAAGTTTCTCTCCTCTTTCTCTCCTCCTTCTTTAATCAGAGATCTATGAATACCAGCGCATACACACTGGGATGGGATGCACAATCACGTCACTAGCACAGAAAATAGCTAGTACCGCCTCCTTCAGCTGATTAAACCTCTTACACCCAAATTGAACCTCATAGAACAGAGCAATTTAGGGCTTCCCAATACTGCAATATCCACATTATGCTCACTGCACAGGCAGATGCCCCTTTATAACATGACTCACATCAGCAAACATCAGCTCGAAATGTGCACCTGTACGCAATGATGATGACCATGCCTCATCTGCAACCTGATTTTAATATCCATCCACTAATGCACCCTAGCATCCCCTGTCTCCTCCTTGACATTTCCTGAAGAAACCATCAACATGAAAACGCCTCATTTCCCACAATCCGAGCCTACCCTGCCTCCAATTTCGGCTACCATCTTCTACATCGACTATTCAGCTTCCTCACCAATTATCTCTGCACATAATAAGGATCATGTCCACATGATAGCCATCACGTGCGATTCACATGCTCCAATTGCGCAACTGTTCAGAATAAAACTCCAAGGCATAATCTGTGACCTGAATTCTCCCGTCCGAACCGATTATCCACGCAATCGCATAGCTTCCGACCTTACCATTGGTTTTTTTTCTTTTACAAGCGCTTCCCGCACGATTCACGACCAATCTGGGCAAGGAGGACCGCGATCAGAAGCTGGAGAAGTGACGCAATTGAAGGAGCAAAACCAAAAAAATTAAAATTTTAAATGGCTATAAGTAAAGGGGGAGGGAGGAAGGCGGGGATCCGATCGGTAGGGAAGCAACAGTGGCGAGCAATTAGGGTTGCACAACAAGCAATGAGGAAGCCAAGGCACAATGAAGGCTCGCAAAGGCTGAAAGACGTAGGCGAGGCAATTCAAAGGAAGCCTGGGAAAGCCTGTACTCGTCAACAAAAGGAAGAAGGAGGGCATTGTGGAGGACCACGATTTCTCCAATTAGAATATTAAGGCATATGGGCCATAATCTTATCAATATCTTATTATTCATTAAGGGGGATTGTTAAATCCACCACATAGTTTGTTAAAACAACCATAGACACATGTCGCACTGTCATATGACCTGTCAAAATTTGGTTTTTCATCGCACACATTAAAGAGGAACAAGATATCAACTATGTGTTAGAGCTAAAAAAAACTTCGCCAACGTGCATGACAAGCCAAAGCTTAATCAACATTTTACATATTGATTGTGCTCATTTATGCCAGTGTGTGGTCAATTTAACAGTCCCCTTCATTAAAGTTTTATTTCATATTCAAGGTCGGTTCACACATGTCCCAAGTCATAAGTCCCAAATTACTTGAGGTCAACCAAGCAATTGCATCTATTGAGAGGATGGAAGTTGGGACTTACAACCTCACACGGGTCCCAAGTGTGATATGGATGCATGCATAGCAACACTTTTTGGAGGTGAGGTGTGTGCCTTGTGCTAAGAGTTAGGTCAAGAAAGAAAAAAATTAAAGCCAACCCTCAACACAAGTCCTACGATTTTTGCATAAAATAATCAAGATTTGACTTTCATGATTGTTAACCATGTTTTATTGGTTTCTGAAGGCTCAAAAGTTGGGGCTTTGCTTCCATGCTGGGACTTTCTAGCATGAGTGTTACATTTGACTTGAGACCCCATGTGAACCAACCTCAAGACACTTATATTGTAGTGGTATGTGGCAATAGACACTAAAAAAGACACTCGTTACAAAGAGATTGGACTATGTGCTCAAAAAGTTTATGCATCATTTTGGGTTCAATCATTTATACAATTGGGAGGGCGTGTGTGATCACTAAAAAAGAAAGAGAATAATCACATGAAAGCTTGCACAATTGAGTTTTGCATTTCAACTCCAATCTTGAACCTTCAAATGAGTTTCTTGTGGTTGTCTTTATCTCCTTGTTGAGGCATTTAAAAATAATCGGGCGGGTCTAGTTAGATTGAATTTTTTACCCTTGAGGCTTTTGGAAGACGTGAAGTACCTCCAAACATGTGCTGTAAGAATCCTTGGGTGATCTGGAGAGTGTTCTCATGTTCATTTTCTTCTACACTGGTCATTTTTAATGTAAGTTATGATTTTATCTTTTTAATATCTCCCGTACGTGTTGTATTGTTTGATTATGAGAAAAAAAGCTTGGCCATCTTCTTTGAGTTTGGATGTCATGTAGTAGCATCTTTTTTCATGGGTCTTAAAATGATCTTGTAGTCCAGCTATGTTCCTTTCTATCTTGGACATGTGAGAAATGTCATAATGCTTTGATGTGGTCATGGATGTCTCAACGTTAGAAATGCGGGAATCAAATTCCTTCACATGAGTATGAAATGTGCAAATGGTATGCATTGATCCCGGGCTACATGACAAATCTCATTCTTTTCCCCATTAGTTTCAGATGTTGTTCTAGGGTTTGAATAATCTCTTGTAGATTGTTGACTCCACTAGAAAGTGAGGTACTGAGCTCAATGTATTTATTCTTTTTAAGTGTGTCAACCTTCTTCATATCCAAGGTTTCCAAAGCTTGTGAGTTTTGTAAGAGTCTAACATCCTAATAAAAAACTTCACTTAAAGTTGTGTGACTTGCATGTAAAGACTCGAGCTTTTGCCAAACTTTCCCAAATTTAGAGCCATTGTAAAATATCCACTTGGTGCATTGTCAATGAATGCTACATATTTTCCTTGAAGCTCATCAATGGTTGTTTGAATATCCTTATTAATGGAGAGATGTGTCAAACATATTGTGCTCCAATGAAGTTTTTCTCATAAAGTTGTTTTAGAATAGCCCATCGGATCCTATCTGGTTGTTGCATGGTCACTCTTAAAGTGGAAGCCAAACCTTAAGCATATTTTTGTCCATTTTCTTAATATATTAAAATTCAAAAGAAAAGTGGGAGGGTGATATTTATCAAATGAAACCTCAATCTTGGAATCCGCATCATTCATGTGCGAAGATGAGCCATTTAATTATGTGCTAATTCTTTCTAGGATTCATGTCTACGAATCCTTGTTTTGTCTACTCGTTGACACCCAAATATTATGTAACTTCTATGTCTTCTCCACATGGAATTATTTGAGACATATCCTTGAGAAATGAGAGTTGTGCGTGAGAGTTGAGATGTTGCATTTGACTTTTGAGATCATGAATATTAAAACCATTTGTAATGTGCCAAAAACATACATGGTCATATTCTATACTTATGGGACTTCGATCTTAACAAGGTGGGGTCAAAAATGTTAATTCCTTAGAGTAATGGAGTGTAGTGGCCTCATTTTTACACATTATAAAAGTAAACATGGTGTTTCCCTTTTATCTTTGGAGATTAGGATTATTTACCATGGTCAATATCGACATGAGTCTATGGTTTGACGTGCGATGAGCACTTGATTGATTCAAGTAGTTTCATATTCATAGTGAAGAAATTCCTTAAAATGAAGGTAAAATTAAAAGGAGGAAATATTAAATCTAAAATAATGGAAATACAAAATCTCCATTAGTTCTTTTTGGAACTTAACCTTCGACCGTTGCTTCGCAACTTAGTGCGGAATTAAAACAACACTCTTTTAAGTATCAAGTTGGTTACTTGCTCAAAGATATACTGATCTTCCATCTCTAGGTTGTGAAGTTTAAGTATGTGGTGTTAATCCATCTTTAAGTTGAACAATAACGACTTTAATGTGACGTCGTAATGTAAACTAATAGGAGCACTTTTTCCTATTGGTCATGATGGAACACATGCTTGGATTGGAGAAAAACGTTCTCTATTTGGTGTTGAAAATCAAGACTTAAAATAAAGAGAACAACAAATATGGGAAATTTAAAAATATCATTTGGATTTAGTACATGGCAAATCTATAATTTTTTCATGGGAGATAATCTTTTAGAAATATCTTTGGCTAGAGTCTAGTTTCTTTCCCATGAGGTGGAAGGGTGTTGAGATGTCATGGGTTTCCCATCGTGGTAGATCTTATCCATGGGTTAATATTATTTGATCATTGCCTAAGTAAAATTCCTCTTAGTCAACTTCCTCTTGGATCAAAAAATAAGTTATGATACGTGTTGGTTGAGACTTAGCTTCAATTTAGAAGTCAAATGATGTTTTTTTTTAACAATCAAGTGATTTGGAAACCTCTTTGTTGGTTGGCCAATTCAAAGATGATAAATACTCTCATATTAGTATTGCCTAGTCCATATCAATTACTTGGAAATGGAGGTGCAAATCATAAAAATGTTTGTTGGTCGTCGATAGATGCATATCTAGGAATTGAAGGATAAGACTGCCAATTCTACTAAGTTATAGTATTAGCTTTATTTTGACGAATTGAACTTGGATTTGAGGACATGGCTAAGAGAGTGGTTATTAAGGAGCTTAATATGGAGTGACCACACGATCGCAACATAGTTACGCACCCTTCATTTGAACCTTCATCAGATTGTTTTGGAAGTGTAAATATTGGATTTTTTAGGCATAGAGAAAAATAACATTAAGGACAAGAAAATCACGACATAGAAACCTTGTAAACAAACATAGCTCTCACCCTTATTAAACCCGTAAGGCTGAGGCCTTGATACAAGAAGTCATAACTCTAATCTATCACTCAAATCTATCCTATGTCAACTATTACTATTCTAAGCACTCCAAGAAGGTGTCGGACCCTTCACCGAGAACCCTTATATACTATGAAATAGGAAGTTATACAAGAAATATCCTAAATCTACTTACTCGTAGATACGACTCATAAATCCATCACAACCTAGATATAACTAATATAGAAATCCCTACCTCATCAAGTTGATGAGGTGTAGGCTTTGTCACCGTTCTATCAACTTGGACATGGACAAGTAATGGCCACTCGACACATATTTTCTAGAACTTCTCACAAAGTTTTAACAATTTTACCTACTTTTTAATCCTAAGTAAATCTCCATAATGCTAGTGAATCCACAATTTTACCCCTAACATTTATCCCCACACTTATAGCGAAATCCGCCATCAGAATTTTCCTAGTCTAAGAAGTCTACATAAGTTTTCTTCAACTTGTTATAATTAACCCGATCCGAGTAATTTGTACCATTGGTCGCAAAAACTTCCTTAATTTCGTACGGTCCAAACCACTTAGGTAGTAGTTTTTTGTGAGCTCTACGAAAATGCCTCAAGTCGTACATCATCACCAAATTTCCGGTTTTAAACACCTGCTTCTCACCTTTACATCCCACGCCACCTTTATTTTTGCTTAAGCAATCTCAATTGCTTGACTTGCCCTCAATTGGACCTCGTCCAATTCGTTGAGTTGTATTAACTATCTTTGTTGTGACTCATCCAAATCCAACCGTGTTTTAGTAGCGGTGCGAAGGGTCATGAGTTCGTCTTCTATGGGAAGCAAAACCTCAATACCATAGGCTAAACGAAAGGGAGCAAACCCCGTAGCCGTTTTGAATGTTAAATTGTATACCCACATTGCATGATGAATCTTGAGATCCCAATCACTAGCATTTGCCATTGTTTCTGTTTTTTTCGCAATCATAGAACATAACGTCTTATTCGTTCGTTCTACTAACCCGTTTGTACTAGGTTTATACATAGTTGTAAACTTATGTTTGATTGCTAATCGTTCCATCAAATCCTTTCAAATGTCACTTGTGAATTGAGGTCCATTATCCGATACCATCTGTAAAGGAATACCAAAACAAATGACGATACGTTCGTACACAAACCTCGTTACCTCATTTTTTACCGAAAATTTTAAAGCACGAACTTTGGCAAATTTTGTGAGATAATCCATAACAACAACAATGAAATGATGTTCCCTCTTGGTGACCGGCAAATGACCCATCAAATCAATACCCCAGTTCTAGAATGACCCTAATGGGAGAATAAGATGCAACTTACCGCTCACCGTGAATTTATTAGCGAATGTTTGATACACTTCGTAACGTTTGCAGTAGTCAAAAATATCCTTGAACATCGTCGGCCAATAGTATCATGTCGCAAGGATTTTATCCATTGTAACTCGTCGGGCAAAATGTCCCCTACAAAAACCTTCATGGAACTCTCGTAACAATTTTGGAACAACCGTTCTTTCCACTGTACGACGGAGAATACCATATCTCCCGCAAAAATAAAACAATTGACCTATCAAGGTATAAGATCGACTCTTATGTGCGATTCTCGTCCTTATCTGTTTGGTTACACCATTTGAAAAATTCATACCTTTGAAATATCGAATGATATCCTTATACTCCTCCGGTTCATTCTCAATGTCTACCGCCATTAACATTACGTCTAAAAAAATCGTTGTCTTCGGAGACGGCTCCCACCTTTTTCTCCATTCGTGAAAGAAAATCAACATTTCCATGTTTCGTACCCGTGCGATGAACAATTTCCAAGCCAAATTTTTGAAGCAAAATTATCGACCGTACAATTCTTTCCATCACATTTGGTTTGTTGAGAACATAAACCAATGCTTGATGGTCCGTCACCACCGTGGTTTTCATCCCTAGTAAGTAATGTTAAAAAAATTTCAATACGAAAATAACTCCCAGCCCTTTTCGTTCTGAAATCGTATAATTCATCTCAGCTGGTGTGAGTTGTCTACTAGCATAGTAGATGGGGTGGTCGTATCCATCCTCATCCAACTGTGCTAAAGTTGCACCTACTCTTTCTCTTTATGCATCCGTAAAAACTAAAAATTGTTTCTTCCAATTCGGAGTTCATAAAATTGGTTCCGAGAGAAATGTTTGCTTGAGTTTTTTTTAAGTTTCTAACGCATCTGGCGTACTTTGTGGAGGGGGAGCATTGTCTTTCAATAATCTAATTAAAGGTTTAGCGATCATAGCGTACCACTTAATGAATCGGCGATAGTAACCTGTAATTCCCAAAAATGCTCTAACTTCACGTTTAGTAGTAAGAAATGATGATTATAAAATAATCTCTATATTCTCCGGATCGGTATTTATTCCCGCCTTGGATACGATGTGACCAACTAAACGTCTAGATGGAAATCAAATTTTTATTTTTTCTGTATTAACTGTGATTATTGCCTCATCTAAGCGTTTCTCCAAATGTAAAGCCCGATCTTCATAAATTCCAAAATCATCCATAAATACTTATACAAAATATCCTAAATATGATTCTAAGATTTTGTTCATTAGCCTTTGAAAGGTAGTTGGAGCATTGCAAAACCTAAATGACATTACCTCATAACAAAATGTGCCCCATAGATTAGTGAATGTGGTCTTGATTTGATTTTCAGGTGCGATCTTCACTTAATGATATCCACTATATTTGTCCGTAAATGAATACAATTCATGGCCTCCCACCTCCTCTAGAATTTTATCGCAAAATAGAATGGGATATCGATTTTTCTTCGTAACATCATTGAATTTCTTGTAGTTCACGCAAATCCTCAATTATCCATTTTTCTTTGGAGCTAAGGTAATTGGAGATATCCACTCAGTATTCTCCACCGGTCGGATTTTAATTTCAATCCAGCTTCTAACAAATTTTCCAATTTTACCTTCGCCACTTCGACGTATTTGGGATTTATGCGGTAAGATTTTTGCCTTATCGCCTTTGCGTTTTCTACGAGCTTAATTTTTTGCGTTTCTAAAGAGACTTCACGTAAATCCTTATAATTGAAGGCAAAATATATATATAAACTTACGCAAAAATTTGTGAAAATGTTCACACTCTTGAGGAAATAATTATGTTTCCAATCGAATTTGATTCAACCGCCATACTATTTTTTCATCTGACAAAACCAGATTCTGCTTTATACGTTTTGTATGAAATTGTCTTTGTGATGAAACTTCTCGCTTTGGAACTGCTTCAATTGCGTAGAGTCCAACTTCGTCATCCGAAGAATCATCTGTGTAAATTCTTTTGGACTCTGAATCGTCAGCTTCTAGCGAATCAAAGTCGGATTCTTCAAATGTCGGTGCTCCTCCTAGAAGGACAAACGGAATTCGTTGCCGATATGGCCCTTTCCCGATTGTAATGTACCATTTGCCCCAATAATTCCGCACGTGTGCTTTTGTAAGCTATGGCCGACCTAAGATCATTGGATATGATCCATCATCTTCTAACATCACATAAAAATTCAAGGCCGTAGAAATTCCTAAGACATTGATATACACGTTGGATATCATACCTTGAGGTTTGCAAATTTTTTATTGGCCATTTTCAAGGTAATTGACAAAGGTCTCTAAATTTCGAGGCCGATGTACCTCATTGTCAGAATAGTTATTACATTGACATCCACTTCTCCATCCACTAAACCCCTCTCAACATTGAGCCATTACATCAAATATCTATGATCGGATCATAGTCTTGTTGAACCGCAATTGTATTGAGTAATTGAGGAATGGATGAAACCTTGTCTGTAGATAGACTCTTTCTCAATTCCTTGTGAATTGATGGAACCATGGCCACGAGTTGTCCAATTGTGGTGTCTGCTTTCTTAACTGCCACGTCATCCAAAATCAAATACGAACCTTGGTTTTTTTAAATTGGAAAATCATGAAAACCTAACCGTCTCCGTCGAGATTTCTTCGATCCCTTGTCCATTGCCATCTTTTTTATCCGTTTTACGCTTCGTATTTGGAATTATTTTTGTATTCGTTTTGTCGCCATTACATCGACCTCATGACGCAAAGATTGTTCGAAATTTGCAATCGGCTTCTTCCGAGTCTCATTTTGAATCTCAACCAGATTCACACGACCTTTACCTTTGTCATCCACAAAAGTAATTTGTCTTGATGAAGGTCCCCCGTTGCATCACGATTCGGACAATTCCTCGAAATATGGCCCATTTCCTTGTAAGCGTAACATTGCACTTTGTTTAAATCTCGTTCCGGATTACGGAAAGTCCGCGGTTGAAGGAAATAAACACTGAGTTGTGTCATTTGCGACACAAGTTGTTCCATAGCGGCCTCCATTATCGAAGGTGTGTTGGATGGATGAAGCGTACTTGTCAAAGATGAAACCCGCAATGAAGTTGGATGAATATCCGCTGTATTTTTCGGTGGTATTATCGGTGTCGAGTAAAAACTAGCCTTCTTCTTTTCGGCAATGCGGATAACATCCTCCAAAGTATTGACACCCTCATACATTTGTTGAAGTAACTCGGGTAGCAACCTCATCATGAAATGTTTTACCACCAATGTCTTAATTCCTTCGAAAATTGGATTTTCGGCACTATATCATTGGGCGCGTCAATTCCGAGTAATCTGAACGGACAACCCTTGTACTCTATCCGTGTAATACTTCACCTTCTCTAACACTCATTGTTTGACTTGACTTAGCTCACAAATAAGTATCTCGTAAGAATTTTTTTTACCAAACTCCGTGATCAAACCTACATTCAAATGTTTCCAAGATAACTTGGTAGCCTCTGGTTGTCTCTCATACCATTGACAAGTTTTTCCCTCAGGAAACTCCGGCGAAAAATGTGACCCAATTTTCCATTGTTCTACTCCCTGTACTTATACATGCCCTTTTGTAATTTCTTAAAAATGACTCTGAATCTTCATCCTTCACCCCTTTGAATATTGGGATCGTCATTACAACCCCTCCTCTTACGACCCAACTCTTCCAACTATTATAAATACTGAAAGGTCAATTTAGCACCTCACCATCTCAAAAAAATCGGAAAAAAACCGGATAGCTATATGTATGTATTTCACTCTCTCCGTCAAGTAACTTGATCCACGAGCCCCTAACATCTAATGTCCTCCAAACTATCCCCCCTTCCATATGTGTTAAACCGATACTTGCTTGAGGCCCCTTAAAAACATCCCAAAAAACGTCATTGTGCAAATCAAAGGCAAATTTCATAATATCACAACTCCTACATAATTACTATGAATGCCTTCAAATTTTAACCGTAAGTAAATAACATAATAAAAAATTATCTTCCAAAATTTCAACTCCATCTGATTTATTGCCTAAAAGTTATACCATTTTTTGTGTGCTGCTCTCAGATAAAGTTCAGAATATGATAGCTCGTTCTAACTTATTCGAAATGCCTTGAAATATTAACCGTAAGTAGAAACACTAAGCACAAAGCATCTCATAAACTTTTGAGCCTATCCCATTTTCTGTCCGAAGGTTATGCCTGTTTCAATGTGCAAATCTACCAAAACTTCATAATATCATAACTGCCTCCCACTTACTCCAAACGCCTTCAGATTTTGACAATGATCACAAAACCCAATTGTATACGACCCTCTAAAATTTCAACCCATTATCATTTTCTGACCAAAAGTTATGGCCCTTCCAACCTTGACTACTAACAAGACCCCCCCTCGTTGTCGTGAAGCAAACTTTTTAATGTCATGAAACAAAGTTTTACAAAAATAAAAAAATAAAAAACTTTTACAAGAATAGATAGTATAAGGAAAGGTTATGAGTGATCACCTAGTTGTCTTGAAATAATGGGTTGCCTAAAGTTAGATAGTTGATAGTTATTCATTGAAAATTTCTTAGAAGATAGAGAGTTGTCTTAAGTTAATAGTTAAAAGTCAGTTGATTGGTAGCTATCTATAGAAAGTTGTTTAGAAGATAGTGAGTTATCTTAAGTCAATAGTTAAGAGTTAGATAGTTGAGAGTTGTCTATAGGAAGTTGCTAAAAAAAGTAAGTTGTCTTAAGTTAGGTGTATGGATGTCTCCAATGCGAATGGATATATAAAGATGGGGAAGAGGAAGTCTTCTCTCTCCTTCAAATAGTTTCCACACTCTCATGTTTTCGTCAAGTTTTGAATTTCATTTTTCCCATCCTTAACTTAGTCTAATTGCAGCTAGGAACCCCGCGTTTTCCTATAGCTAAGTTCTCTATCTGACACTGTGTAACGGCCATCAAGACGTTACCAACTCGGGTCCCGGCAACGGAACCAAAATGTTGGGTCTTTTAGGCATAGAGGGAAATAACATTAAGGACAAGAAAATCACGACATAGAAACCTTGTAAACAAACATAGCTCTCACCCTTATTAAACCCGTAAGGCTGAGGCCTTTATACAAGAAGTCATAACTCTAATCTATCCTATGTCAACTATCACTATCCTAAGCACTCCAAGAAGGTGTTGGACCCTTCACCGAGAGCCCTTATATACTATGAAATAGGAAGTTTTACAAGAAATATCCTAAATCTACTTACTCGTAGATACGACTCATAAATCCATCACAACCTAGATATAACTAATATAGAAATCCCTACCTCATCAAGTTGATGAGGTGTAGGCCTTGTCATCGTTCTATCAACTTGGACATGGACAAGTAATGGCCACTTGACCCATATCTTCTAGAACTTACCACAAAGTCTTAATAACTTTACCTACTTTCTAATCCTAAGTAAATCTCCATAATGCTAGTGAATCCACAATTTTACCCCTAACATAACATTTGATTTTATGTAAGTAAAATATCTTTGGAATGTTTGCAACCATTATTTGGCTCTTTAGGTATTTGGTGGCTAGCATGGGAGGTGGTGTACATGGAATTGACAAGGAATGTATACTCTAAGTTACCCCTACCCACTTCTTTGCAAAAGTGATAATACACTTTATTGGAGAAGAATTTAAGGGGAGGTTTATCATTGTTGGAAGTTCAAGAGGGCAACAAAGTCACTAACTCGCTCCATGAGGGGTTGTTTACACCATGGATTTTGAAGTCGCCCCAAGGTTTTGTAAAATATGTAATTGGTTGTTGAACTCTTCTTGAGATCACTTTGATTTACACCAAGGAAAAAAATGTTAGAGTGACCATGAAGTTTGAGGTTTCCAAAAGACATATTTTAAAACCTACGTTATGCATTGACATGGTCAAACGGGTTTTGTGGTGGGAGAGGCAAAAGAGGTGCTCTAGTAGGAAAAGGCAAGGGCTCATGGCAAAGAAATATTGTTATGATAAAATTTTAATGAAATTTCTTTTGGGGAAGAAAAATATGGTCAATTGCTTATTTATTTAATTTTCAAAACTGCGCTTTTGAAACATATATTAAAAAAAACTAGCACATTCACTTTTGGGTGCATGGTCATTCCTCGTAATCCACATTCGGTTTACACCTAGTGAGGGGCCCCAAAAGCTTTGTAAATAGATTTTTAAGAAATCATACCATGAAAGTGGGAGCATGGGAAAAGGCCATCTTCCATGGTCCGACTTCATGGCCCATGCTGTAAAGCGGCCCTAAGAGGCATAATCCACCATTTGGAGGGCCTCATGTGTCATATTTCCCACCGTATACGGTACCTAGATGGGGCCTGAAATTCCAGTTACAACTTTCTCCAACTTATGATATTCGGAATGCAACTTGGAATGAGGTCGCCACATCGCATTTCAGACATGTGTGATTGAGCTGAACCCCCAAGTTACGCCATGTGGGGTGGGGGGTTAAGTCACCAATGTAGTGACGCTTGCGCATGGGGTGGCCACTTTCTCTTCTTGCAACGAAGCTGCGAAGTTGAGCATTCGGTTTCCGGCTCCGGGTCCGGGTCACAGTAAGAATCGGATTTATTAGGTTTCAACCTTTGTCTGTGCAGTGCTGGGATTCGAGGTTCTTTACGCGAGTCCATTAGGATCCGGCGTCTTGGCAATAATGTAGCGGCTATCCCACAGGCTGAGGTGTAAAAATTCACGTGTCAATTAGGGTTTGGGGGACCAGCGATGGAGCTTCTCGTGGGGATTTTTAGCATGTTGTTGCTGCTCAGCTTAATACCATTGCTGCTATGGCGACGGTCACGTGTTCATGACGAGATTACGACGGTGAGAGTTCGGTAGACTACTCGCACGAGTATGTGCAGCAAATTCTGTCCAATTTCACCCTTCATTTCAGAGGTTTTGGGGCCTGAGGGTTACTGATTGAGGCGAACAGTTATAATAATCGTGGCGGATATGTCCTCTGGAATGAGTAGTTCGCTTGTGGCATGACAGATGCTTTCTGCAACTAACGATGGCCTCCTGGAGGCTGATATGTCTTTCAGTATCTAATTGCACGATGTACATTGTTTTTGTCCCTGCTAACCTTCCAACCCTCTGAATGGATGTATCTAGAGTACTTGCTCTATAAATTCAGCAGTATTGAAACAGTTGCCGGAGCATTGAAAGTGCAAGCATGAAAAGTGTGTGGTTGTTTGGGTTTTGAGATCTCCACTTACTTTTTCCCCCTTTTAACAAATTCTTTGCAGCAGTGTTGTGGAAGTGCTGGAGTATGTTAGGTTAATTAGCACCAGGGCTCTGGAAATAACAGCGATGGAGGTGGTCTTTGTATGGCAGGTGGAGCAACCTGAGAGTACTCCTGTGCCAACACCAGGAACTGGGGAATTACGGACTTCTGGCTCCAGGAGTCGAATGAGGCGGCGCCCACTAGTTCCAGTTGCATCGTCTTCTGCTGGTTCGTTCTCAATTTCTGTAGCACTGTAAATCAACAAAATTTAGACATGTTCTATTTGTATTTTCGTCACAGAGTGGGCACGAATCTAAAGCAGGCAATCCAAGACTCCGCTCTGTGATCCTGAAGTTATAAAATTTTCTCTAAAGCGAGGAGAATCGGTTTGGAAACTCAATTGGTTTTTGGCTGTCTCAATTGGTTTAGGAGCAGGTGACAGAACAGATGATGGAGATGGTGAACAAGAAGATGATGCTGAGGGATACTATGTTGCAAAGGGTCCAAAGAAGAAAGATACAAAGAAGCAGGAGAAGGAAGCTCGTCGTGAGGTTTGTCATGTTGTGCTTTCTAGAGTTTTCGTGTGACTCAGGATCTGAAAGGCTCATATGTAAATAAATCATGCCTCTCATGAGTTTCTTTTGTATCTAAGCTACTGGAATCTGAATACTCAGTGCCACTCCCTTCTGAGAATAGGGGGTTGATTCGAAATAAGAAGGTAGAAATGGAAGACGATAGTAGGTTAACCAGGCATGATTGGTGGGAAGTTGCTCATTGGTCAATCTTGTAGTCACTCGATCAGTATTGTTTAGAGCTACAAAGAGTCCAAGCCTCCATAAACCTCTCAAGCACTGCATAAAGGCCATCTTAAAATCCTTCTGTCAAGAAGTTTCTCCTCCTGCTGCACTGTAATATGCGTAGGGGGCAAAAATACTTTGGTTCAAGACGAGTAAGGATGGGTTTGATAACTTTGATGGAGTCAGCATATTCATGCCTGCTTTTGCCTCAATAGTTTTTTATTGCTTTTGACTGTAGCCTTGTGTGTATGTGCTCCTGTTTCTTGAAGTCATTGGTAATTGTGACGAGTCATTTTCATTGGTTATTCTGTCAGGCTGAAGTAGCTGCAAGAGATGCAAAAAGGGAGAAACAAGACAGGCAGGCAGAGCTGCGTAGGAAGAAAGATGAGGAGCAGGAAGCAGAAGAGCACCGCAAGGTTTGTCTCTGTCTCAGTAAGATGTTGTGATTTGTACTTCATTAGGAATGCATCTTCTGCAGGTTTTTGCAGTGCAGGTTTTTAACTTTTCTTGTCAGTCTTGTTTTCTTGTAGATATGCATGGGGTCATGGATCAGACAAGTCCTTTTTAATATCCAAAGTGTCCCTAGGGTAGGAGAAGTCTAAGTCACAATATCTCTGTTTGGATCTGACAGGAGGAAGCAGCTCGTGAGCAGAAAGCGAAGGAGGAAGAAGCAGCCAATGAAGAGTTCAACAAGTGGAAGACAGCATTTAGTGTGGATACAGAAGGGACTGTTGAAGACGATGCTCAAGAAGAGAGTCAGGGGTTGCTCTTGGACTTTGTGGAATACATAAAGGTGATCACAATGGCTACTGACATTTTGTCTGTTAAATGAATTAGAGGGAACTGGGCTGGAAAACATTTCATGTATATTCAGTAAAAGGCTGCAGAAGTTGGATGTCCTGTGGTTACTGAAGGCAGGTTTTGGAACTTTGTTATTCTAACAATTGGTATCTTTCCTAACAGAAGCACAAGTGTGTGGCACTGGAGGATCTTGCAGCAGAGTTCAATTTGCGTACGCAGGTTGGTGCACCCTACTCCAAACTTCTCTATTAATTTTCCTACCAGTTCTTGGTAGCATTATTTCCTGACTAGAAGTCTGCATAGAACCGTGTGGATTTATCTTACTGCTTCAGAGCGGATTGTTAACCTGATAAATGTATTGTGTATATGTGAGTGCAGTTCTCAAAGTCTTGATACTGTTTTCTCAAGTTTGTCCTTGGATAAAATGAAAAGTGTCATCCATCTGTTAGTGTATCTTAGTGTTGTTTAAATCTCAGTACTTTTTGATTTAGAGATATCCATACTGGTATGGTCTTATTAGGGCTATGTATTTGTTGACTTAAGTTATGGCAAGTATATACAGTGGCCTTGAAACTGCTACTTGGAATCTTGGCTTGGTTGCTGGTTGTTGAAGATGTATCTACCATAATTCATAAGTATGGTATACGCAGGTCCTAGCATGGCAGCTACATGAGGTTTTCTTGTGAAGCTGTTGAGAATAACTTGATTGTTGTAGACATAGGAATTGGTCTTTTCTCTTACTTGGGGGTTTGGCGGAGTGTCACAGGAATGCATTAATCGGGTATTGGCACTGGAGCAAATGGGTGAGCTTTAAATCTCTTTTATCAAAGGCTTTTAACTTCCATATTTCTGGACTTTGGATGAGTGTTTAAGTACTCCATATCTCTAGCTACAAGATTCTTATACTTATTGTTTCATCATACAGGGAGAATCTCAGGGGTAATGGATGACAGAGGAAAGTTTATATACATCTCTCCAGAGGAGATGAAGGCAGTGGCTGATTATATCAAGCAGCTTGGCCGTGTCAGCATTGCTCACTTGGCTAGCAAGTCAAATGAGTTTATTGACTTGGAACCTAAGACTCTGGAGTCTGACATAGTGTCGTGCATACAGGAACCTGATGAGTCCTCTTCAGTCCTTGAAGCTGCACCTTTGATTTTGGTGGCATGAGATCTTTGCCTACCTTCCAATAGCAGAACATTTCAATTTGTAAATATCTCTAGAATTGTCAAATGCAATCTAAACTTCAAATGCTTGGATGATTCTGACATATAGTCTAATTGCTAAAGAATGTTTGTGCTTTGCATATACACAAAGACATCTTGCAATTGTTCTTGAGTTGTAATGTAGGAATAACAAAATATTCTTGTTAGCACTGTATTCAGGGTTACTGATTACATACAACAGCTGAAAGAATTGGTGTTTCTACTGCTGTTATTTGCACCCTTCTTTCAATTATTACGAAATGTAACATGCTTGTAACTTGAACATACATAAGACAAAAAGCTAAGAGTTTTGCAATTAAAGCAAATTTTTGGTTTTTCTCCTGGATCTGGCTTGCATTTAAGTAAAGGTTGAGATATTTCTTATTAGGTAACCTTCCTGAACGTGGTGTGAATGATATGCCCTTTTGTGACCTTCACCTTTTTCACAAGGCTGATTGCAGTTTCATATCAATATCTGCAACTAGATTGCATGAAGTTGGAGACTGGAAAGCTCTTCAAGCAGCCTTGAATGTTAATATCTTGGATAGTGACTGGGGTTGAACAATATATGGGCTTCACACTCTTCTTCAATATTTGATCATGTATTGGCAGTTAAATTAATTAGCAGGGGTTTCCTGATGGAAAGAAGAAAAAAAGAAAACACCAAAAAATGACATGGCAACTGTAGCATAGGAAACCAACTTTTATTATTATAGATAATCAGAAAAGGCTAAAAACCTGTCTGAACACCTATAAAAAACCTCCCTCACAATCAGATTACAGTCCCACATGCACCTACAACTTACTCAACCATTGAAGTACCCCAAATCTACAACCACTTTGTACCTTGCCGGCAACCAGTAGCTCCACAGTACCGGACAGATAGAGCATCAAGGCCCAGACTTAGAGTTGTTACAACACTGTAGGAGAGTGGTGCAAGTGGTTAGCTGGTCATAGAGAGAATTGAAGAAAGCTGGTCTTTTTGATGCAGTTTGCTTTGTTTTGATTGCTGTTGCAACTAAGTTTACCGAAAACAGAAAACATACAAATCTCTTACTGAGGTCCTAATTTTTTCAAAACCCACAAAAGAAACTCCCAAAACTCCTTTCTTTGCATCCTCTCTCCCTCGCACCATTTCACATCCATTCAATCCTCCGACAAAACTTGAATGCAAAAAATATAGGGCTATGAAGTAGCCTATCCCAGTAGGCTTCAAAGCACACGACTCTGATCTGTTCCTCCATTATTACTCCAGCCTCAAGATTCTGTTATACCCAAACGAGTCCAAACTGCAGTGCCACCTTTCTAAGCGATTCATAGTGTTGGTGCTAAAAATTCCCAGTCCCGCCGTAGATCTCTGCGATTGTCATTGAGAATCTGGCCATGGAAACTCCCCGCCAAAAGGACCAATCCCACTAATGTGCCCAAACACTTCTCATATATTCGAATAAGTAATTTTCTATTTGCCACTTGCCCTTTCAATTTCCAAAGGTTGTTGCCATTGGATTCATTAGAAAGTCAGTTTTACTAACCTCTTCAAAAAGACAGCATGTGACATCTATAGTTCTAGAGGTAATTTAGTCGGTAAAGGCCAGAAAACCCCTTGTTCCAAGATATGTTAAACATCAGAGTTATCTGTAGTCCTCCAAATCAAACCCCGAGTGAGTTGGCTATTGAATGAGCTTGGAAGCTATTGAACGGCAAACCCTAAAGTCACCCAAGTTTTCTTAGGGCTAACATCCTACAAGAGTGATATCTAGCTGTTAAAAATGAGTGTTTATAGCTTGTCATAGTAAAATGGGTTGGCCAAACTCTCCTTGCATAGACTGATCTAGGATTTTGCGTTCAGGTTCCATGGAAAAACCTTATTCTAGATCATAAGATTCTCTAAATTTTTCAGATTTATAGAGGACCAAAAAATTTCACCCAACTTTCAAAATCAGGCTCTGACACAAGACGAGCTAACAAGCTAACAGGCTTTTAATAGAAAAGTCTCTCATAGAGGGACCACACTTCTAGTTTCGTCCTTCTTTGAAAGACTTCATGGATGACTATATTGAACCAAAAGATTAGTGTGGCATGTCACCTGCATCATGCATAATCATTAGAGCATGTGTTGGTGAACATGGATATGCATCTTGCTTAGGGTTTGCACGTTTGCCCCAAGTTCACCACAATTGTTTGCACTGCAAAGCTTGCACTACTGGTTGTGGGCAGAAATGTCATATGAATAGGTTGTAAACCATGGGAAAGAAAATCTTCACTATGACAACGAACATGATATTCATACGAGCTCCGAAAATGGATAGGAAAGTAGCTACGGTCATGTATACTAATTTATCTCACACGAATGTGAAAAGTATCAGTTTAAGACTCGCTTGCCTTGTCTTACAGGCTTTCTGTGAAGTTTAAGGTTGGATAACTCATATTGTCACTTTTTTGATTGCGACCATCATCTTCTGAGCTTCCCAAAGGTGTCACATTACAGGGGTGCAACAATTCAGCGAACACTGCATGCTCCATTGCGGAGTGAAATTTTCGACCCAATACTAGTAACCAGAAGTCAAGACTACAAACATTAGTACCAGCAGGGCAGTTACTTCATAGCTGATACAACATGTACACTTCTAATAGATAAGTGCAGACATGAATCTTATGAAAGCATCAAGTCGCTAATTTCAATTCTCTGCATGTGACTTGAGTGTGCGCATCTGCTCTCCAGTCATAAACGGGTATGAACGCATTTGCTAATATGTTCAGGAAAAGATTTTGTTCTGATCAGATTTGTATTCATGAAGAGATTTAAGTTGTTATGTCGATAGACAACTTCAGGAGATGGCTGCAAATTCCTAAACCCCAAGATGTTCTATGTTTTAAGTTTAAATTTACATGTTTTATAAACAAGATTACAAACCCGACATGACTGAAAGCATTGGATAGCAGCTGTTACAGGAATAACAAACATTGAGAGTACGGTTTCTGTAGCTGACCAAGGATCAGGGCACTCCCTGTTCCCCTCGCCACTATCTTGATTGCTTGAATAGAAGGAGAAAGATGGACAAAGGGTAGGTGGCTTGGAATTGTCTCAAACCCTGATCCCCGAAAACCTAATCTAGCACTTTTGGCAACCCTCGGACAAATTGGGATCCAGTCTGTTTTCAATCACACCTAGAGACATAACTCACAGCATTAAGCTGTACATGCAGATTGACAAACATCCGCATTGGTTTGAATGAATTTTCATTATCAAAAAGCTCGTGAGTGATACACCTCATATGCATCACCTTGTACATTTCCCCTAATTGCCGAGTTAGGAAGAGAACTCTATGAGGTCTTGTCTGTCTTAGCAGCGGCAGTGGCGGCTTGACCACGTAGGCGACCTGTACGTCTGGCAGCAATAAGACCAACCTTTTGCCCAGGAGGAGCATCACGACGCACTGTACTGGCGTGACCAATATGTTGATGGTTTCCTCCTCCGTGAGGATGCTCAACAGGGTTCATTGCCACACCACGCACCTTAGGCCAGCTGTTTCTCTTCACCTTGTACTTGTGGTATGCGTTTCCGGCCTTCAACATAGGCTTCTCAGTCCTGCCTCCTCCGGCAACTTGCCCCACCATAGCACGGCATCCGCTGGGAACAATCTTCTTTGCTCCAGACGGCAACTTAATACTGCAGCATCCTCAAAAACAATCGCTAAGTGAATTCACCCTGCTTCACTACGACGAAAAGCCGAAAACATACAAACCCTAAAAATACTCTTATCAAAGAACGGCAGGGTGCAGAAAGGAGCACGTACCGGGTGGTGCCACTGTCGACGTTGTGGGAGACGACGATAGCGTAATCCCCAGAAGCTCTGGCGAACGCGCCACGATCTCCCATGCGGTGTTCCACATTACAGACCACAGCTCCCTCAGGTACGGACCTCAAAGGCAACACGTTGCCGATGGACAGTGTGGCCTTCTTTCCGCAGTAGACGAACTGGCCGGAGTACATGCCCTCAGCGGCAATGAACCTCTCCTTCTGGCGTTTAAAGCGGAAAGGGTGACGGAAGGTTACCTTACAGAGGGGGGCACCTCGGCCGGAGTCGTGGACCACCTCCGACACCACACCCTTGATATAACCATTGCGCTCCGCGAAGTCGAGCGAACGGAATTGAGCAGGGCCCTTCCTGCGATGCGTGTGGGAGCGAAAGATGGAGCCCGCTCCCTTACGCTGGGCCCTGATGACTCGTCCCATGGCGACGGAGGGACGGTGGCTCTGCTGCTGCTGCTCCTCCTCCTCCTCCTGCTGCTGCTGCTGCACTGCTGCTGCGAGCGCTAATCCAAAGAGATCGCTGGCACTCGTGGGCGCCCCTCTAACCCTACGCCAACCCTAAACCCCTGGCGTTCCCCGTTCCCCGGCGTCCATCCCTCTCCGCTCTCCGCTCTCCTTTCTCATCCAAAAACATCAACGACGCGGCTCTCTAACTTCTTCGGACTAACTTTTAAAGTAACCTCACTGCATTTCAGAAGAGATGGAAAACAAAGTGGACACAACAATATGTGCGGCAACCTTAGTAACCTTGTTTTTTAGGAATACAATGAGGTAAGTAAGACATGTCTTATCCAAACACTTATTTTAAGTTTTTCATAAATGGAGATAGCAAAAACTTATATAGTCCTTGTGATTGGTTATTGATTAGGTCGATGTCCATTTAGATAGTGGATAATGGATAATACCCATTTAGCCATATGGCATGTTACATGTTATATGATTATGGCATATGGGTTGTATCATTAAAAGTATCCCAGTCAGTGAAAGTAGGTGTCTATTGTTTTCTTGAGTTAGGCTAGTATGTATTAATATTTAAATCTCAACATTAACAATTTGAGTTCAAGTTGTTGTGACGATAACATCTAAGAAAATTACCTGCATTTTCATTGAAACATTTGCCTTGAAGATTTTGAGAGCTCATATTTTTATTGCAATATTGCTAGCCCACCATCCATGATCTCAAATATGGGTTGTGATAGTTCATAGCAACCATGATAAAGTTGGAGATTGCATTTCATTCAAGTTAACTCCTAATTATGGATGAACTTGGACCTTTTGAGGCATGGAGGTCACAATAGAGAGTTGACATGACATGGTGGTGATACAATCAAAGGAGGTTGGAAATCCCAAATCATGCAATCGTTTTGGTTCGTAGGAGGCTCAATACAAATAAATTCAAACATGAATATATGTTTTGGCAACTCAATGTTCACTAAGACATACTAGTTGTTGGAGCATGCAATTGTAGGTTTGTTATAGATCTAGCACCTTCCAAATTTGTGATTTGTGTGTATTTACTTCTTTTTTCAAAGACAATACAAAAATGTGAATTGATTTAGTGGCCTTACATATATATTTGGGAGGATGACATCTATCCCATTTTGGATGACATTTGGGATGAGTGATTGTGTTGCATGTGGACATCAGTTAGCAAAACCAACTAAATCACGACCCAAAAGAATGTTTCAAATATCCATTTTGTTTTTTAATGTCAACTTCAACCCTGCAATAGATAATCATTCATACGAAGACCTTAAACCACTGATATTGCATGATTTTGATGACCATAGTTGGCCTCTACATAATATGTACACTTCAAGGTCATTTTGAATCAAGTTACACAATGTTTTCATAGCATGCACAAAATACAACGCAAATAGTATAATCACTCGAATGAAATGGTTTATGCCTATTTATGCGATGGTAGAATTTGTTTTTTTAGCATAAACCATGGGTAGAGCACCCATATTGTTTCCATTCTAGCAAGCTCAATTGCTTTATTTGAATCACTTGTGGACTTGGGATAGGATGTAAAAATAATTATTCTTGATGACATTATCCAATGTTGACAAGTTATGAGTGGTTGTCAAGTAATAAAAAAATTGTTGTTCACCCTCAAACTATTACATTTCATATATACGTACACATTTATTGAATATTTTATCATTGATGTCATTTTTCTATTTTATTTTTCTATTACATAAATAGATGTAATTATTTATGCAATTTTTGAATCCAATATAAATTGTTTTCATCTTGTTTCTAATAAAGAAAGTAAATTATTGCATACAAACGTACCTCTCATATGTTAACATCAAAACTTCATCCCCTATAGATTTGTTTCCGTATCATTTCAAATGACTTGGACTATACAATTTCAGGGTCTTTAAAGGCCAATTTTAATGTCAAATCGACTAGAATTAATAATATTCATGATTCATTTTATTCTGTTAGAAGTCAAAAAGATTAGAAATCAAATTGCACAACGTATACACATATACAACATATATGAACAATGTTTAGAATGATATGGTCTCCTCCACACTTTGTCTTGTCTTTTATTGCTCATTTTCAATTTGGTTTATACACACAATTTGGGATTTTTTTTTGTCCACTACGGACCAACCTTGTAGGTTTATTACAACCATATTCCTTCCTATTGGAAGATAATGTTAGGTTGCATTGGTGACATTGTCCCATATGGGTTGTCAACACTAATCGTAATCTATACATATAAATAAAGGCATAAAGGGGAGAGCTAATCACTCTTTCTATTGTATGCAATCCAACAACCGAGGTGACCATGAGCAATAAAGGGCAAGGCAAGGGGTGAAGGAAACCATCCAGGGTTGTCTATCGTGACGTCCTGCCACTGTCATGACGTCATGACGTGTCATGTCGGGGCGGACCCCTCCGTCACGACATAATAGGGTCCACGTAGGGTCATACTAGGGGGAAGCTAGTAGGGTGGGTAAAATACTTACCTTCTTGCCAAGGTGGCATCCAATGTGGCAGAAAAATCCGACGTGGATGTGCATATTTCCCTTGCCAGGTAAATCATTTTGCCTTTGTGTTTATCATTCTGTTAGAATCAAAGTAGTAAAATATGACAAATGAGGGTGTGGGGGGGAGGGGAACGGAGCGGACGGGGACGGGAACGGGGGCGGGAACGGATGCGGACGGGGGGAACGCCGGATGGAGGGCCGGATGGGGGCCGGATGGAGGCCGGATGGGGTTCGGATTGGGGGGGGGGGGGAGGGGGTTCGGATTAGGGGGGACCAGGTTCGGATGGGGGGGGGGAACGGGGGAGGGGAACGTAGGGAGCAGGGGAAACGAGGGGGGGACGGGCGTTAGTAATTTTTTTCCCACTTTACCTCTACTTTGCTGACATGGCACCATACGTGGACATCGTAAGTCCTATGTGTCCTAATTGGGGTAATGTAATTACACAAAAAATTACGGTAAAATTCAAGTTCGTCAGGATAAAGACGGCATCCGGCATAATGTCGTGACAGATACGTGTCGTGACACCACGACATTATGTCGGGATTAGCCTCCGTCACGACACAATAGACAACCCTGAAACCATCTCATTCCAAGCATTGTTCATATGTCTTTGTGTATGTATAACTTGCTTGTGCAATCTCATCTCTAATCCAATTGAATTCCAATAGGGTTTCTTTATGGAGAAGTTGATTTGAGAGGTTTGGAGGTGTTAAGACTTCCAAAGGATTTAACTTGAGTGATTTGAATGTGAAGAAATTGATTGGAAAAATTTGGAGGTATTTAGATTTATAATGGAATTGACTATTGGAAGAAAGTGTTAGGTTGTATTGGTAACATTGTCCCATATGGATTGTCAACGTTGGTCCTAACCCATACATATAAATAAAGGCATAAGGGGAGGAGCTAATCACTCTCTCCATTGTATACAATCTTTGTGTATTATGTTCTACATTCCTACGTTGGTCTCTTTGTTTTCTTCTCTCATTTTTCCAGTAGGTTATGGGGCCAGTTTGCTATAGAGGTAAGAAATTGACTTAGGAAGAGTTTGAAGAGGGTTGGATCTGATTGGAGGTGATTTAAAGATGTTTTAGGGCTTGTGGTGGAGTCTTGAAGCTTTTGAAGTGCCTTGAAGCATTATTGGAGGACTGGACCAATGTGAGGGACCTTAGAAAAATGTTTTTTACATTCTAGATCTTTTTAGGTACATGTCCATACCATTTTGAATGCTTAAGTGTACATCAGATTCATTTTTGAGTGGTTGAAAGACATTCGAGTGCCAAAGGAATTAGATAAATTCTTTGATGTGTTTTGGAGTGATTTTGCATCTAACCAAATCATATAGGTGTTGACATATAGTTTGCTTCATTTCTATATTAGATTCATGACATTCGAATGCCAAAGGGCTTAGATAAGCTCTTTGAAATGTTTTGGAGTGATTTTGCATCTAACCCGATCGTTGTGGTGCTGACTTGAGTGTTTGCTTCATTTTTACACTACAATGAGGACCAACGTTGACAACCCATATGGGATGATGTCACCAATGCAAACCTAACAATATTTTCGAATACTCCCACTTTGCGAGGTGGCATTGTATTCCAACCCCATTATTTCACTTAGTAACTCATGCCTATCTCTGGCTAATGCCTTTGTTAGAATATCCGCTACCATATATTGCGTTGGACAATATTCTATTGGAGTCAATAGGACTAGAGATAAGATTGCACAAACAAATCACACATACACAAAGGCATATGAACAATGTTTGGAGTGAGATGGTTTCCTCCACCCCTTGCCTTGCCCTTTATTGCTCATGGTCACCTCAATTGTTACAAACAATATGGGATAACTTCGCTCCCACTACGGACCAACCTTGTAGGTTTATTACAACCTTATTACTTCTAGTATTACATTTTTATGATTACGAGCAACCTAATGCTCCTCCTTCAATAAATTTTCCACCAATCTTTGAGTGGTCGCCGCTCCCTCGTGGGGTATCGCCGCTCCTCACTAAAATTCTTAACAATAACGTCGTTGTTTGCCGCTCTTTCATGTGACAATTGCAACTCCACTACCTCCCACTCGCTCGTTGCCATTGTCCACCGCCATCAAATAAAGGTGATTTGGAAGATTCGTCCACCATCACCACCATCACCACCATCGTAGGGGTTCCAATTCTCCCACTTGGACGCATATCCAAATCGTCCTTAATGCTCCCACTATCTTCCATGAACGTAACATCGTTATTTTTATGATTTTCTTTGTTTTCAAACACATCAGCCTATATGCCCTCGTACCTTCACAATTTCCGAGGAACATGCATTTGATTCATTTGGCATCAACATTGCCCCTCTTCTCGTTCGAAACCATGGCATATGCGAGGTTTCCAAACACACGCATGTGTGCAACGCAAGGCCGCCTCCCACTCCACATTTCTTCGGGTGTAATAGAGGGCAAAACTTTCGTCCAGACATCGGTTTAGTGTATAAACCGCATTCGCTATTGTGAAATGAGAGAAGAGAGCAAAAAGATCAGCGTAGGAAGGTAGAACACAATACACAAGGATTGCATACAATGGATTAGCTCCTCCCCTTATGCCTTTATTTATATGCTTAGATTAGGACCAACGTAGACAACCCATATGGGACAATGTCACCGTTGCAACCTAACATTATCTTCGATAATATTATCTTCCAATACTCCCACTTTGCGAGGTGGCATTGTTCTCCAACCCCATTATTTCACTTAACCCTTCATGCATATCTCTCACTAAAGCCTTTGTTAGAATTTCCGCTATCATATAATGCGTTGGACAATATTCTAACTCTATAATTTTGTTTTCAATCTTTTCTCTAATGAAATGGTGTTGCACATCTATATGTTTCGACCTATCATGGTTGGTTGGGTTTTTAGCTAATGCCATAGAACCTTGGTTGTCGCACATGATGGTCGTCGCCTCCTCTTGGACACAACCTACATCCTTCATTAATTGCCGTAGCCAAATGGCCTCCCTCGTGCATCGGTTCATGGCCATGTACTCCGCCTCTATTGTGGATTGTGCCATGGTGTGTTGCCGTTTGCTATTCCACGAAACGGTTTCCTCTCCAACAAAAAAAAACGTACCTAGACGTGGATCTACGGTTTTCCACATCGCTGGGCCAATCCGCATCCGAATATCCTTTGACGTTAATATGATTGCCTCCCATGCACAACCTCATATCTAAGGTGCCCTTCAAGTAGCGCACGTTTGACGGCCATCCAATGCATCGGACCCGGTTTCGACATATACCAACTTACCACGCTTACCGCAAATGCGAGGTCCGGTCTTGTGGCCACCATTGCGTACATCAACGACCCCACCACCTCTTGGTATGGAACGTCCTTCATTTCATGCAAATGCTCTTCGTGCTCCTCATCCGAAAACTTTGCCAATGAGGTCTTGGTGTCGAGCGGGGTTGCGATGGGCTTGCAATCCGCCATGCTGAACCGCTCCAAAATGCTCTCGATGTAGCTTCATTGATGCATGGTGATGGTGCGCGACCTCATATCCCTCTCAAAATGAACGCCGAGGAAAAAATCCAACTCGCCGAGGTCGCTCATCTCGAATTCGCACTCGAGGCTAGCCTTCAACTCGTTGATCTTGTCCACGTCGCTCGCCAAAATGACGAGGTCGTCCACATATATGATGACAATCACAATGTAGTGGTAAGTTTGCAAAATGTACAACGAGTGATCCGCATGGGTCCTCGTAAAACCTTTATTCACGAAGAATACGTGAATGCATTCGTACCATGCTCGTCCGGATTGCTTCAATCCGTAGAGCGATTTTCTCAACTTGCATACGAGATGCTCTCGGCCTTTTTGCACGAACGCCTCCGGTTGCTCCATGTAGATGACCACGTCCAATTTGCCATTCAAAAATGCGGTCTTCACATCCATTTGATGTATCTCCAAGCCAATGGCCGTTGCCAATGCTATTGGAGGATAGTGTTAGGTTGTATCGGCGACATTGTCCCATATGGGTTGTCAACGCTGGTCCTAACCCATACACATGAATAAAGGCATAAGGAGAGGAACTAATCACTCTCTCCATCGTGAATAGAGGTTTTACGAGGAGCCATGCGGACCACTCGTTGTATGTTCTACAAACTTGCGACTACATTGTGATTGTAATCATATATGTGGACGACCTCATCATCTTGGCAAGCAACGTGGACGTGGTCAACGAGTTGAAGGCTAGCCTCGAGCGCGAATTCGAGATGAGCGACCTCAGCGAGTTGCATTTCTTCCTCGGCGTTCATTTCGAGAGGGATAGGAGGTCGCGCACCATCACCATGCATCAACGAAGCTACATCGAGAGCGTTTTGGAGCGGTTCGGCATGGCGGATTGCAAGCCCATCGCAACCCCGCTCGATGCGAAGACCTCGTTGCCGAAGCTTTCAGATGAGGAGCACGAAGAGCATTTGCACGAAATGAAGGACGTGCCATACCAAGAGGCGGTGGGGTCGTTGATGTACGCCATGGTGGCCACAAGACCGGACCTTGCATTTGCGGTAAGCGTGGTAAGCCGGTATATGTCGAAACCGGGTCCGATGCATTGGAATGCGGTCAAACGGATCATGCGCTACTTGAAGGGCACCTTAGATATGAAATTGCGCATCGGAGGCAATCATATTAACGTCAAAGGGTATTCGGATGCGGATTGGGCCGGCGATGTGGAAAACCGTAGGTCCACGTCCGGGTACGTATTCTTTGTTGGAGAGGGAGCCGTTTCGTGGAATAGCAAACGGCAACAAACGGTGGCACAATCAACAATGGAGGCGGAGTACATGGCCATGAACCGATGCACGAGGGAGGCCATTTGGCTAAGGCAATTAATGGAGGATGTAGGTTGTATACAAGAGGAGGCCACGACCATCATGTGCGACAACCAAGGTTCTATGGCATTAGCTAAGAACCCAACCAACCATGATAGGTCGAAGCATATAGATGTGCAACACCATTTCATTAGAGAAAAGATTGAAAACAAAATTGTAGAGTTAGAATATTGTCCAACGCAATATATGGTAGCGGATATTCTAACAAAGGCTTTAGCGAGAGATAGGCATGAGGGGTTAAGTGAAATAATGGGGTTGGAGTACAATGCCACCTCGCAAAGTGGGAGTATTGGAAGATAGTGTTAGGTTGCAACGGTGACATTGTCCCATATGGGTTGTCTACGCTGGTCCTAACCCATACATATAAATAAAGGCATAAGGGGAGGAGCTAATCACTCTCTCCATTGTATGCAATCCTTGTGTGTTGTGTTCTACCTTTTTACGCTGATGTCTTTGCTTTCTCCTCTCATTTCCCAATAAGATGTTGGCCGTGGCGTCGTTGGAATCCAATTTGTACCAATTGGATACCAACGTGTTGAATGGGGCCGAAACGAGTTCTTTGGCGCATTCGGAGGCCAACTCGCATCCTTTGGAGCTTTGGCATAAGAGGTTGGGGCATCTCAACGCCAATAGCGTGAAAATGCTCCAAAGCATGGTGAGCGGGATGGACGTGGAAGCGGCGCAAGGCGACGTGCATTCCTTCGCATGCGAAGGATGTGTGGAGGGCAAACAAGCGAGGCGACCATTCCCCACGGACGGAGGCACCCGCGCCACCAAGATCTTGGAGCTCGTGCATTCCGACGTATGCGGGCCGATGAAAACGGCGTCCATTGGAGGCGCAAGGCTAATCCTCTCTCTCCATTGTATGCAACCATTGTGTATTGTGTTCCACCTTCCTACGCTGGTCTCTTTGCTTTCTTATCTCATTTCCCAATAGGTTATGGGCCCACTTTGCTTTGGAGGTAGGAGATTGACTTAAGAAGAGCTTGGAGACGGCCGGTTCTTATGGGAGGTGCTTTAAAGGTGTTCTAGGGCTTGTGGCGGAGTCTTGAAGTTTTTGAAGCGCCTTAGAGCATTCTTGGAAGAGTGGACCAGCGTGAGGGACCTTAGAGGAGTGTTTCTACATTCTAGATCTCTTTAGGTATATGTCCACACCATTTCAAATGCTTAGGTGTACATCAGATCCGTATTTGAGTTGTTGAAGGCCATTTGAATGCCAAGGGGCTTAGATTAGCTCTTTGATGTGTTTTGAAGTTTTGTGCACCTAACCAGATCATTTAGGTGCTAACTTGAGTGTTTTGGTTCATTTCTACTTTAGATTGACGGCATTCAAGTGCCAAAGGGCTTAGATTAGCTCTTTGATGTGTTTTGGAGATATTTTGCATGTCACTTGAGAGGAAAGGTGCTGACTTGAGTGTTTGGTTCATTTCTACACTAGATTGAGGAGATTCAAGTGCCAAAGGGCTTAGATTAGCTCTTTGATGTGTTTTGGAGATTTTTGCATGTCACTTGAGAGGAAAGGTGCTGAATTGAGTGTTTGGTTAATTTCTACACTAGATTGAGGAGATTCAAGTGCCAAAGGGCTTAGATTAGCTCTTTGATGTGTTTTGGAGATATTTTGCATGTAACTTGAGAAGAAAGGTGCTGACTTGAGAGATTTCAAACTTCTATGCTTAGTTTGAGGTGTTTTGGATTCCAAGAGGCTTATTTGTACCCTCTTGATGGTTGTTAAGTTATTATGCATCTAGCTTGAGACGAAAGGTTATGACTATAATTTTTGAATGATTTTGCACCAACTTAAAGGGTTGAGGTGCTGACTTGAATGTGGGAGAACATTGGGTGATTAATTAAGTCCATTATACTTTGTTTAGGCAATTTCTAACTTCCTTGAGGGTTTCTAAGCCCTTGTAGTACATTGAGTGAGTGGGAGCTTGCATTCGGTTTGGAAATGGCTTCTAGTGAAAACGATGGACTTATATCGGTTGATAAGTTGGGTGGCGAGAACTTCAACCTCTATAAGTTCAAATTGGAGATGGCCATGTCCACTAAAGATCTTTGGGAGATCGTGGATGGTTCGGAGTTGCCACCGCCTTCTATGACGAGCGACGAAATGAAGAAGGCATACGAGCAACGATGGAAGAAAGCCTTCGCCATCATTGCCACGAGCTTGGTGGACAAGGAGTTGGCACACATCAAAGGATGCAAGGGACCCGCGGAAGCGTGGAAGACCTTGTGCAACATCCACGAAACCAAAAGCTTGTCGAACATCTTGTTCAAAAGACGCAAGTTCTTCACCATCAAGATGGACGAGAGCGACGACATCCTCACACACATCAACAAGATAAAATCTCTTGCGGACCAACTCACATGCTTGGAGGTGCCTATGAAGGACGAGGACGTGGTCATGACCTTGCTCGATAGCCTACCACCCTCGTTCGAGCATTTGATCACTGCATTGGAGATGCGCTCGATGAAGGAGCTCATTTTGGACTTCATCACTGCACGTCTCATGCACGAGGTATCCAAAAGGAAGGAGAAGGAGCCTCAAGGCGACGATGCGGCCATGTTGTCACGCCAACATCGAACGTTCGACAACAACGAGAGTTGCGGTGATACCCCGAGGTGCTACAATTGTGGTAAGTTGGGCCACATTGCTCGTAATTGTCGAATGAAACGCAAGGTGAATGCCAAAATGACAAGGTGTTCGGGACACAAGAATAAGCAACGAAAGATTAAGTACTAGAAAACAAGAACCACTAGAAAACTTGGATTAACAAGAAGAGTACACGATCAATACCCAGAGAGGTGGATTAGAGTCCTAAGGAGTGCGTTGTCGAGACTAAAGAACTCTTCAGCCTCGACTCTTATATATACTTCTAGAGTCAACTCGTAAGCTTCTAGAGAAGGTTCTACCAACTTCCATTGGAGGTTTCTAGAAGGATCTAGAAGCTTGTTTCTAGAATGTTCTAGAATGTTCTAGAAAGTTCTAGAAAGTTCATTCTAGAATGTTCTAAGGACTTGTTTCTAGAACTTTCTAGAAACTTGTCCTTAGAAGGTTCCAAAACTATATCCCTAACATTACCCCCTCCTTTAGCTTCGAGGTCTCCGAGAAGCAATGTTGCTGGCAGTCAATACAAACGCAGAAATACGAAGATCTGCCGCATAACGTCTGCTATGAACTCCAATTGTTGTTCACGAGACAAGTGATTCATCGGTCCTTGCAGCCAACGGTAGTGGCCCACGCCTTCCACTTCTGACCAAACATGAACTTCCGTGTCTTCGTTGTAAAATTGTCATGCAAACACACCTTCTGGCAGATTATTGAAAGCAGGCTCGGCTTCAAATACAATCACCAGCGAACGATTACTTGGTATCCTCCGTCTTCGTCGTTGTGCAGGCGGTTTTTCATCTCGGGGCCGCCTTCGTGAGTTCGTCGGTTGAGATGCCATGACTGGCGCGTTGTCTATCTCTTGAGAATCCATAGAAGAAGACCATACTATGACTATTGGAAAAGTTCTACTCTTATATCAAATTGAAAACTATCTACACAGTGACTGTGAATTTTAATAATATTCTCCCTCCTTTTTATGTTCTTGGATAGATAAGCGTCAGAGAGAGGCTATCGTCGAGACGGCTTAGGTTTATGAGGATATCGTTGATGAAATTCATGTACTTTTTTTGACGCATTGGCGAGATTTTCGGCCGATTCCCATGTTCGTTCATTAATATCATAGCCGCTCCAATGCACAAAGTACTCTAATTTACCCCATCTTTGCCGTGAATCCAGTATCTTATCCACCTCGTATTCCTCGTGGTTCTCGATTTCGATACTAGGTGGCGGACTTTGCACTCTTCCTGGAAAAGACGACTCTCGATAAGGTTCCAATAAAGAGACATGAAAAACTGGATGTACCTTCATAGCGGCCGGTAATTCCAGACGGTAAGCCACGGGATTGATTTGCTTCTGGACGACAAATGGTCCCAATCTTCGGTAGTCCAACTTATCGCACGGTCGCTTCGTTTTGATATTTCGTCGGAGAAGCCACACTTTATCTCCAATCTTGAAAGCAAGTGCCTCCTTCCGAAGTTTATCTGCAGATGCCTTGTAAGCCTCTTGGGCGGATTGTAGTTGAAGTTTCAACGTCGTCTGAAGCTCGGATAGTTGCTTTACAAATTCTTCTGCTGCCGGATTGCCATTCGTTGACGAACTCAATAAGTCGAGGTTCGGGTGGTATCCATAGTTGGAGAAGAATGGCGTGCTTTGAGTTGAAGCATGGAGAGTGTTGTTGTAAGCAAACTCGGCAAGTGGTAGATATGTAGTCCAATCGTCTTGCTGGTAGTTGATGCTACATCGTAAATATTGCTCTAAGACTTGATTCACCCACTCCGATTGTCCGTCAGTTTGAGGATGAAAAGCCGAAGAAAGGTTAATGTCCACCTTTAGTTTTTCAAAGAGGAATCTCCAAAACTTGGATACAAACTGAGTTCCTCGATCTGAAATGATATCATCTGGTAGGCCATGATAACGATACACGTTATCAAGAAAGAGTCTTGCTGTGTCTTCACTTGATGCCGTCTGCTTACAAGGGACAAAATGCGCCATCTTTGTAAGTCGATCGACCACAACGAAAATGCTGTCAAATGAATTCGATGGCGGTAGGTCTGTAATAAAGTTCATAGAAACCGAAGACTACGGACGGCGTGGAACAGGTAATGGTTGCAGAAGTCCATATGGACGATGCCGAGGGGTCTTGGATCTTGAGCAAATGTCACAAGAGAGGACAAATTCTTTGACATCCTTCCATATTTGGGGCCACCAAAAATCTCGGGAAATAAGCTCTAAGGTCTTATTGAACCCAAAATGTCCCGCAGCTGGAAAATCGTGATGAGATTGAAGAACCCGAAGTCACGCATGTCCTTGTGGAATGTACAACCGCTCCTCAAAATACAGAAGATCACCCTCTATCTTGAACTTGTCATCATTGCTACGTTGCTTGATGTCACGAGCTACAAAATCTTCAATGGTCGCAGCACGTACTTGGTTGAGGAAATCGGCGTCGATAGGTACGACAACACTGAAAATCCTAAATTGCTCTGGTTTCAACAATGTCGTACACTGCTGATCAAATGCTGCTTCTCCAGCCTTTGCCGCAAGATACGATCTTCTTGATAATGCATCGGACAGTCCTTGTTGTTTTCCAGGCCTATAGTTGATAACAAAATCAAATCGAGATAGTGACATATTCCATCGAGCTTGACGACGATTCAAAACTCGTGCCGACATGAAGTATTCCAGATTCTTGTGATCCGTGTATACGGTCACTGGGTGTGCAGCGCCTTCGAGAAAGTGACGCCACTCTTGGAAGAAATCCACTATAGCAAGGAGTTTCTTATCGTGGATCTCATAGTTGATTTCAGCAGCAGAGAACTTGCGAGAATAAAAAGCAATCGGGTGGAGCTTCCCGTCAATGCCAATTTGCAAAAGCACGGCTTTTAAAGCAAAGTCTGAAGCATCGGTTTCCAAATAGAAAGCCTTTGCAAAGTTGGGATGTACCAAGATTGGAGCCGTAGTGAATGCCGTCTTGAGATCTTGAAATGCTCGTTCGGCTTCAGGTCCCCATTTCAGCTTCTCCTTGCATGTTAACCGAGTGAGTGGAGCAGCGACTTGAGAATATTTCTTGATGAAGATCCGATAAAAAATAGCAAAGCCAAGAAAACATTGTACAAATCTAACCGTCTTCGGAACTTTCCAAGACACGATTGCTTCTACTTTCTTGGGGTCCATCTTCAAGCCTTTAGTAGTCGCAACGAATCCCAAAAATTTCATCTCTGTTTGGTGAAACAAACACTTCTCCAACTTGGCGTAGAGTCCTCGTTCGCGTAGTTTCTTAAGAATCAACCGTACGTGTTTCTCATGTTCTTCTTCATTCTTGGAAAATACCAGAATGTCATCTAGATAGATGACAACAAAATCGTCGAGGTACTCCCGAAAGATGTCATTCATCATATGTTGAAAAGCCGCCGGAGCATTGGTAAGACCAAAAGGCATCACATTATATTCAAAATGGCCATACCTTGTACGGAAAGCCGTCTTCCATTCGTCTCCTTCTTTGATTCGTACGAGGTTGTAGGCTCCCCTTAAATCAATCTTTGTAAAGATTTTTGCACGTCCAAGTTGGTCTAGGAGGCCAGAAATCAAAGGTAAGGGATAGCGGTTTTTCTTGGTCACCTTGTTGAGTCCTCGGTAGTCCACGCACATCCGTAGTGAACCGTCCTTCTTTTTGACAAATAAGATTGGTGCTCCAGCTGGCGATTTTGAATGACGAATGAAATTCTTGGCTAGGTTCTCGTCAATGTACTTTCGCAATTCTGTCAACTCTGTCTGTGATAAGTTGTAAATTGGGCCAAAAGGTAGTTGTGCTCCGTCTTCCAACTCTATGGCGCAATCGTATGGTCGGTGCTCTGGCAGCATGTCGGCGTTCGTCTTTTGAAATACGTCTTGAAAATCCTTGTACTGCCTTGGTATGCTTGTTGTTGAGGTCGTCTCTCTTTTAGTCGGAGTTGCGTAAATGACAAACGGTGTTCCCTCCTTAGACGATCTTATGAACACTTTTGCTCCAATAAATAAGGGTTTTTAAATTTGTGGTCTCCTAGCGAGTTTAGTTTTTTCAGGGAATGTGATTCTACTAACCAGGAAAGACCAAGAATAACAGGGCTTGATGGAGTTCTAATGATATTAAAGACAACATAACTATTATGGTCGTTAAACGTCACTTCTATAGGTTCTGATTCATGGGTCACACTGCCAGATAATAAAGGTCGTCCATCTATCACCTCTACGTAAATAGGCTTAGACTTTTGTACTAGACGAATCTTGTGGCGTTTAGCAAATTCTTCATCTAAAAAACAAGTAGATGCCCCCGAATCTAATAAAGCTAAAGTTTTTTGTTTCTGAGGACCGAGAGACAAAGAAATTGTAAGACAACGAATAGGTTGGGCAGAGAAATAAGAACCTGATTTTTGTCGTGGCTTTGGGTCGTCCAGCCGCATGGTTCCTACTGTGGTTGGGCATCGTCGTTTTCCGGGATCATCGCGCTTCTAGTCTTAACAGTGCGTCGGTTCTGCTTCTTGGGGCAGTTTATAACCTTGTGACCTTCTCCTCCGCAATATAAACATAATCCTTCTTCCATTCATCGTTTCTTTTCTTCTGGAGTAATAGTTCTGACACGTGTCGCATCAATTTGCATGTCTTTTGCTTCCAAATGTGAATCCAAGCTCCTTGCCGTCATAGTTGCATTGTAACGAGTCGCTTGGTGTCTTGGACGTTGGTCTTGGCGACGTTGGAATAGACGGTTGTCACACTTTACAGCTTGGCTAATGGCTTCGTTGAGTGTTTGCGGATCTGGAAGAGTTAACAGCAAGTCCTTCACATCATCCCTCAAACCCCAATAAAACTGACTCACCAATACCTCTTCACCCCAATTGATGTCACTCGCCAATTGTCTGAAATCTGATGCATAGACTGATGCAGAGCGTGTCCCTAGCCCATCGGACCTTGTGATGTTCGCCAAATGCTTATGTAAATGCCTCCAAGAATGTCTCAAAGTTGCTCAAAATTAACGATCGTTTCTCAAACAAGGGAGCAAACCACGACAGAGCTTGCCCTGTAAGCAATGTTCCAACAAGCCCAACACGCGCCTCTTCCGTCGTATAGCGTTCGGGCTGCAAAACTGTTACTAATCTGATTTGATTTAAGAAACCTCGAAACTTGGAACGCGTTTCATCGAACTTGTCAGGAAGGCTAACTCGAGGTTCTTTCCGTTGTAGCATTACTTGGTTTTGTTGAGTCGAAGGTAAAGATGCTTCATCTAGTGTAGAATTTTGGGCATGATATACTCCAGAAGGCGCTATGACAGATGCTCCTTCGTTGTGAAGCCCTGCCATGATTCCTTCAATCTCTGCAGTTCTATGTAACAACGAAGCAAGAGCATTGATGATGCCATCTAATTTGGAATCTAAACTTTCAGCCATCCTAAAGTCTTGATCTTTGACTATCCCACGAAAGGAGAACAACGGTTTGACAAAAGAACAATATTGGTTTAGAGGAGGGTATTCCGCAACCTCTAAAACGCCTTAAGACTCCGAGAAAAGGGGTAAATCCACGCTCGTCAAGAAGAAATAAGACTCCAATAGTGAGGTGGAAGAAGTATCAGTTAGAGGAGGGTAGTCCGCAACCTCTAAAGCACTAGCACACTTTCAAAAGAGGGGTAATCCGCTCTCTAAGAAATGATTAGCTCTGATACCGGTGAAAATGCAGTCTCGACAAACTATCAGAGACACAAGAATGAGCAACGAAATATTAAGTACTAGAAAACAAGAACCACTAGAAAACTTGGATTAACAAGAAGAGTACACGATCAACACCCAGAGAGGTGGATTAGAGTCCTAAGGAGTGCGTTGTCGAGACTGAAGAACTCTTCAGCCTCGACTCTTATATATACTTCTAGAGTTAACTCGTAAGCTTCTAGAGAAGGTTCTACCAACTTCCATTGGAGGTTTCTAGAATGTTCTAGAAAGTTCTAGAAAATTCTAGAAAGTTCATTCTAGAATGTTCTAAGGACTTGTTTCTAGAACTTTCTAGAAACTTGTCCTTAGAAGGTTCCAAAACTATGTCCCTAACACAAGGTCGAGTGATGATTTTGCATTTGTAGCGAGAGATGGGGCGTCTAAAAGCTCCGCCATTAGATGGATCGTCGATTCGGGGGCCTCGCAGCACATGACATCGCATAAGCATTTTTTTGATAGTTACGAACCCGTCACAGGCCGCAAAGTGTTTATGGGTGATAACGGCATGGTAGAGGCCATAGGCAAAGGCTCTATACTAGTGGAAACGTGCGTGAAAGGCCGTGTGCGGAGCATTACAATGCATGACGTGCTTCATGTGCCGAAAATGCATTCCAATTTGTACCAATTGGACACCAACATGATGAATGGGGCCGAAACGAGTTCTTTGGCGTATTCCGAGGCCAACTCGCATCCTTTGGAGCTTTGGTACAACAGGTTGGGGCATCTCAATGCCAATAGCGTGAAAATGCTTCAAAGCATGGTGAGCGAGATGGACATGGGAGCGGCGCAAGGCGACGTGCATTCCTTTGCATGCGAAGGATGTATGAAGGGCAAACAAGCGAGGCGACCAATCCCGACGGACGGAGGCACCCGTGCTACCAAGATCTTGGAGCTCGTGCTTTCGGACGTATGCGGGCTGATGAAAACGCCGTCCATCGGAGGCGCAAGGTATTTTCTCACCTTCATTCACGATTTCTCACGCAAGATTTGGGTGTACGTGCTCAAGTCCAAGAAGGAGGTGTTGGCAACGTTCAAAGAATAGAAAACCTTGGTGGAGAGGCAATCGGAGCACGTCGTGAAGGTTCTTAGGACGGATAAGGGGGGGGGGAATACATTTCAAAGGCATTTGATGATTTTTTGAGCAAACATGGCATTGCACGGCAAACCTCCTCACCTTACACGCCACAACAAAACGTCGTGGCGGAACGAGCAAACCGAACCATCATGGAGATGGGGTCCATGAATCTTGCCCAACGCCTCGGCCATGAATTTTGGGCGGAGGTAGTATGTATTGGAAGATAGTGTTATCGGAAGATAATGTTAGGTTGCAACGGTGACATTGTCCCATTAGCCCTTTGATGTGTTTTGGAGTTTTGTGCATCTAACCGCATCATTTAGGTGTTGAGTTGAGTGTTTAGTTCATTTCTACACTAGATTGAAGACATTCAAGTGCAAAAGGGCTTAGATAAGCTCTTTGATGTGTTGGCAAAGTTCAAAGAATGGAATATTGGAAGATAGTAATATTGGGAGATAGAGTTAGGTTGCAACGGTGACATTGTCCCATATAGGTTGTCTACGCTGGTCCTAACTCATACATATAAATAAAGGCATAAAGGGAGGAGCTAATCACTCTCTCCATTGTATGCAATCCTTGTGTGTTGTGTTCTACCTTTCTACGCTGATGTCTTTGCTTTTATTGGGAAATGACAGGAGAAAGCAAAGAGATCAGCGTAGAATGGTAGAACACAACACACAAGGATTGCATACAATGGAGAGAGTTGTAAGCTCCTCCCCTTATGCCTTTATTTATATGTGTAGGTTAGGACCAGCCGTGACAACCCATATGGGACAATGTCACCGATGCAACCTAACACTACCTTCCAATACTCCCACTTTGCGAGGTGGCATTGTACTCCAACCCCATTATTTCACTTAACATCTCATGCCTATCCCTCGCTAAAGCCTTTGTAAGAATATCCGCTACCATATATTGCGTTGGACAATATTCTAGCTCTACAACATTGTTTTCAATTTTCTCTCTAATAAAATGATGTTGCACATCTATATGTTTTGACCTATCATGGTTGGTTGGGTTCTTAGCTAATGTCATAGAACCTTGGTTGTCGCACATCATGGTTGTCGCCTCCTCTTGTGCACAACCTACATCCTCCATTAGTTGCCTTAGCCAAATGGCCTCCCTCGTGCATCGGTTCATGGCCATGTACTCCGCCTCCATTGTGGATTGAGCCACCGTTTGTTGTCGTTTGCTATTCCACGTCACGGCCCCGTCTCCAACGAAGAAAACGTATCCGGAGGTAGACCTTCGGTTTTCCACATCGCCGGCCCAATCCGCATCCGAATAACCTTTAAGGTTTATGTGTTGTCCTCCGATGCGCAACCTCATATCAATGGTGCCTTTCAAGTATCGCATAATTCGTTTCACGGCCATCCAATGCATCGGACCCGGTTGCGACATAAACCGACTTACCACGCTTACCGCGAATGCGAGGTCCGGTCTTGTGGCCACCATTGCGTACATCAACGACCCCACCGCCCTTTGGTACGGAATGTCCTTCATTTCGTGTGAATGCTCCTCGTATTCCTCCTCCGAAAGCTTGGCCAATGAGGTCTTGGTGTCGAGCGGGGTTGAGATGTATTGGAAGGTAGTGTTAGGTTGCATCGGTGACATTGACCCATATGGGTTGTCAAGGCTGGTCCTAACCTACACATATAAATAAAGGCATAAGGGGAGGAGCTAATCACTCTCTCCATTGTATGCAATCCTTGTGTTGTGTTCTACCTTTCTACGCTGATGTCTTTGCTTTCTCCTCTCATTTCCCAATAGGTTATGGGCCCACTTTGCTTTAGAGCTTAGAGATCAACTTAGGAGGAGGTAGGAGAGAGCCGGATCTGATCGGAGGCGATTTGGAGGTGTTTCAAGCTTTTGGTGGAGTTTTGGAGTTTTGGAGCACTTTTGGAGCGCCTTGGAGCATTCTTGGACACTTGGACCAGCGTGGAGGATACCTTAGGTTGCACATCTATATGTTTTGACCTATCATGGTTGGTTGGGTTCTTGGCTAATGCCATAGAACCTTGGTTGTCGCACATCATGGTTGTCGCCTCCTCTTGTGTACAGTTTTGAATGGTGCGCGTCCTCCTATCCCGCTCGAAATGGACTCCGAGGAAGAAATGCAACTCGCCGAGGTCGCTCATCTCGAACTCCTTCTCGAGGCTACATTTCAACTCGTTGATCACGTCCACGTTGCTTGCCAAGATGATGAGGTCGTCTACATATATGATTACCATCACAATGTAGTGGCAAGTTTGTAACACGTACAACGAGTGGTCCGCATGGCTCCTCGTAAAGCCTTTGTTCACAAAGAATATGTGAATGCACTCGTACCACGCTCGTCCGGATTGCTTCAATCCGTAGAGCGATTTCCCCAACTTGCATACGAGGTGCTCTCGCCCTTTTTGGACAAACCCCTCCGGTTGCTCCATGTAGATGACCACGTGCAATTCGCCGTTCAAGAATGCGGTCTTGACGTCCATTTGATGTATCTCCAAGCCCATGGCCGCCGCCATTGCGAGGATGACCCTAATGGTGTTGAATTTGGCCACGGGTGCGAAAGTCTCGCCGAAATCCACACCTTCCACTTGCGAGCACCCCTTGGCCACCAACCTCGCTTTAAACCGAACTACCGTACCGTTGGCATCCTTCTTCGTGCGAAACACCCACTTGCATTTCACGGCCTTGCGGCCCTTTGGCAATGGAACCAACTCCCACGTGGCGTTGGCTATGAGAGATTCGTACTCCTCTTGCATAGCCGACTCCCACTCGCTCGCATCACTCGATTCAAATGCTTCTCTCAAGTTTCTAGGTTCCCCAACCATTGCCATGTTTGCGTGCTCATCGTCTTCGGGTTGCGGAATGTGGTTCTTCCACCATTCCCCAAGAGGTTTGCGTGGCCTATCCGGATACCTAGAATTGCCTATGGTCTCATTGCCATCTTGCGGTGGTGGAGGTGGTTTGGTTGCGGTTTTCTTACCGGCGTTAAGTTTCGATGCCTCCGCGCTACGAGTGGATTTCGCGGCCGGTACTTCGGCCTCCGACTCGTCCTCAATGTTCGGCTCCTCCTCGTCCGGCTCCGATTTTGGGAAATGAGAGGAGAAAGCAAAGACATCAGCGTAGAAAGGTAGAACACAACACACAAGGATTGCATACAATGGAGAGAGTGATTAGCTCCTCCCCTTATGCCTTTATTTATATGTATGGGTTAGGACCAGCGTAGACAACCCATATGGGACAATGTCACCGATGCAACCTAACACTATCTTGCAATACTCCCACTTTGCGAGGTGGCATTGTACTCCAACCCCATTATTTCACTTAACCCCTCATGCCTATCTCTCGCTAAAGCCTTTGTTAGAATGTCCGCTACCATATATTGCGTTGGACAATATTCTAACTCTACAATTTTGTTTTCAATCTTTTCTCTAATGAAATGGTGTTGCACATCTATATGCTTCGACCTATCATGGTTGGTTGGGTTCTTAGCTAATGCCATAGAACCTTGGTTGTCGCACATGATGGTCGTGGCCTCCTCTTGTACACAACCTACATCCTCCATTAATTGCCTTAGCCAAATGGCCTCCCTCGTGCATCGGTTCATGGCCATGTACTCCGCCTCCATTGTTGATTGTGCCACCGTTTGTTGCCGTTTGCTATTCCACGAAACGGCTCCCTCTCCGACAAAGAATACGTACCCGGACGTGGACCTACGGTTTTCCACATCGCCGGCCCAATCCGCATCCGAATACCCTTTGACGTTAATATGATTGCCTCCGATGCGCAACTTCATATCTAAGGTGCCCTTCAAGTAGCGCATGATCCGTTTGACCGCCATCCAATGCATCGGACCGGGTTTCGACATATAGCGGCTTACCACGCTTACCGCAAATGCGAGGTCCGGTCTTGTGGCCACCATTGCGTACATCAACGACCCCACCGCCTCTTGGTATGGAACGTCCTTCATTTCATGCAAATGCTCTTCGTGCTCGTCATCCGAAAGCTTCGGCAACGATGTCTTGGTGTCGAGCGGGGTTGCGATGGGCTTGCAATCACTCATGCCGAATCGCTCCAAAATGGTTTCGATGTAGCTTCGTTGATGCATGGTGATGGTGCGCGACCTCCTATCCCTCTCGAAATGAACGCCGAGGAAGAAATGCAACTCGCCGAGGTCGCTCATCTCGAATTCGCGCTCGAGGCTAGCCTTCAACTCGTTGATCATGTCCACGTCGTCCGACAAAATCACGAGGTCGTCCACATATATGATGACAATCACAATGTAGTTGCAAGTTTGCAAAACATACAACGAGTGATCCGCATGGCTCCTCGTAAAGCCTTTGTTCACGAAGAACACGTGAATGCATTCGTACCATGCTCGTCCGGATTGCTTCAATCCGTAGAGCGTTTTCCTCAACTTGCATACGAGATGCTCTCGGCCTTTTTGCACGAACCCCTCCGGTTGCTCCATGTAGATCACCACGTCCAATTCGCCGTTCAAGAATGCGGTCTTCACGTCCATTTGATGTATCTCCAACCCCATGGCCGCCGCCAATGCGAGTATGACTCGAATGGTGTTGAATTTGGCCACCGGTGCAAAGGTTTCACCGAAATCCACGCCTTCCACTTGCGAGCACCCCTTTGCTACTAACCTTGCTTTGAAACGAACCACCACGCCTCTCGCATCTTTTTTCGTTTTAAACACCCATTTGCACTTCACGGCCTTGCGGCCCTTCGGCAACGGAGTTAACTCCCACGTGCCGTTGGCAATGAGAGATTCGAACTCCTCTTGCATAGCCAACTCCCACTCGCTCGCATCACTCGATTCAATGGCCTCTCTCACATTTCTAGGTTCCCCGATGGTTGCCATGTTTGCATGCTCTTTGTCTTGGGGCGGCGGAATGTGGTTCTTCCACCATTCCCCGAGCGGTTTGCGTGCCCTATCCGGATACCTAGAATGGCCCATGGTTTCATTGCTATGTTGCGGTGGTGGAGGTGCTTTGGTTGCGGGTTTCTTACCGTAGTCAAGTTTCGATGCCTCCGCGCTACGAGTGGATTTCGTGGCCGGAATGTTGGCCTCCGCATCCTCCTCCTCCTCGATGTCGAGCTCCTCCAAAGGATCGTCGCCGTTGGCCTCCGACTCGTCCACGTCCGATTTGGCGGATATGTCCACCTTGACCGCCGGTGTTTCGTCAACGCTCCCACTTGGACAATCCTCCAAATGCGTTTTGTCCTCGAAAAACACCACGTCCGGACTCTTGATGATTTTCTTCGTCTCCAAGCAAATGAGCCGGTACGCCTTCGTGCCTTCGCAATATCCGAGGAACAAACACTTGACGCCCTTGGCGTCCAACTTCGTCCGCCGTTGATCCGGCACCTTCGCATAAGCCACGCAACCGAACACGCGCATGTGGGACACGTGCGGCATCCTCCCGCTCCACGCTTCCTCGGGCGTCTTACCTTCCACGGCCTTCGTGGGACACCGGTTGCGCACGTACACCGCATTGCACACCGCCTCCGCCCAAAATTCGTGGCCGAGGCGTTGGGCATGAATCATGGACCGTGCCATCTCCACGATGGTGCGATTGGCCCGTTCGGCCACCCCGTTTTGTTGCGGCGTGTAAGGTGAAGAATTTTGGCGTGCGATGCCATGTTTGCTTAAAAAATCATCGAATGCCTTAGAAATGTACTCCCCGCCGTTATCCGTCCTAAGGACCTTCACTACGTGTTCCGATTGCCTCTCCACCAAGGTTTTCCATTCTTTGAACCTTGCCAACACCTCGCTCTTGGATTTGAGCACATACACCCAAATCTTGCGCGAAAAATCGTCAATGAAGGTGAGAAAATACCTTGCGCCTCCGATGGACGGCGTTTTCATCGGCCCGCATACGTCGGAATGCACGAGCTCCAAGATCTTGGTGGCGCGGGTGCCTCCCTCCGTGGGAAACGGACGCCTCGCTTGCTTGCCTTGGACGCATCCTTCGCACGCGAACGAATGCACGTCGTTGGGCACCGCTCGCACGTCCATGCCGCTCACCATGGTTTGGAGCGATTTCACGCTATTGGCGTTGAGATGCCCCAACCTCTTGTGCCAAAGCTCCAAAGGATGCGAGTCGGCCTCCGAATGCGCCAAAGAACTCGTTTCGGCCTCATGCATCACCTTCGTGTCCAATTGGTACAAATTGGACTCCAACGACGCCACGGCCAACATCTCGCCGTTGCTCGCCCTCACCACGCATCCCAACGTGTTGAAATGCACTTTCAAACCCCGCGATATGAGTTTGCTCACCGAAAGCAAGTTGGAATGCAAGTCGGGCACGTGAAGCACGTCGTGCATTCTAATGCTCCGTGCACGACCCTTCACACGTGTTTCCACTAGGATGGAGCCTTTGCCTAGGACCTCTACGATGCCATTGTCACCCATAAACACTTTACGGCCCGAAATGGATTCGTACGTGTCGAAAAATTGCTTATGCGGTGTCATGTGGTTCGAGGCCCCCGAATCAACTATCCATCTAGTGGTGGAGGTTTTAGACGCCCCATCTCTCACAACAAATGCAAAATCATCGCTCGACCTCGCGACGTTGGCATTCACCTTGCGTTTCAATCGACAATTGCGAGCGAGGTGGCCCAACTTACCACAATTGTAGCACCTCGGGCCGTCGCCTCGCCTCTCGTTGTTGTCGAACGTGCGAGGTTGGCGGGACAACATGGCCGCATCGTCTCCTTGAGGCTCCTTCTCCTTCCTCTTGGACACCTCGTGCATGAGACGTGCGGTGATGAAATCCAACGTGAGCTCCTTCATGGGGCGCGTCTCCAACGCCGTGATCAAATGGTCGAATGAAGGCGGTAGGCTATCGAGCAAGGTCATGACCACATCCTCGTCCTTCATTGGCACCTCCAAGCATGTGAGTTGGTCGGCGAGAGATTTTACCTTGTTGATGTGGTCGAGGATGTCGGCGCCTTCGTCCATCTTGATGGTGAAAAACTTCCGCCTAATGAACAAGATGTTGGACAAGCTTTTGGTTTCGTGGATGTTGCACAGCGTCTTCCACGCTTCCGCCGGTCCTTTACACCCTTTGATGTGCGCCAACTCCTTGTCCACCAAGCTCGTGGCAATGATGGCGAAGGCTTTCTTGCATCGACGCTCGTACGCCTTCTTCACCTCGTCGCTCGCCGTGGACGGTGGCGGCAACTCCGAACCCTCCACGATCTCCCAAAGGTCTTTGGTGGACATCACCATCTCCAACTTGAACTTGTAGAGGTTGAAGTTGTCGCCGCCGAACTTGTCGAGCGTGATGTGGCCATCGCCCTCACTAGAAGCCATTTTGCAACTCAAATGCAAGCTCCCACTCACTTAATGTACCACGAGGGCTAAAAAACCCTCGAAAATTTTAGAATTTGATTTTAAACTTTGGAATTAATTCAAGGTTCTCACACACTCAAGTCAGCACCTTTCCACTCCAAAGCTAAGCCAAATGACTACATAACCATCAAAAAGCCAAAACTAAGCCTTTTGGAACTCAAAACACCTCAAAGTTAGTTTTGAATGGATGGATCTCTCAAGTCAGCACCTTTCCACTCCAAAACTAAGCCAAATAACTACATAACCATCAAAAAACCACAACTAAGCTTTTTGGAACTCAAAACACCTCAAAGTTAGTCTTGAATGGATGGATCTCTCAAGTCAGCACCTTTCCACTCCAAAACTAAGCCAAATAACTACATAACCATCAAAAAGCCAAAACTAAGCCTTTTGGAACTCAAAACACCTCAAAGTTAGTTTTGAATGGATGGATCTCTCAAGTCAGCACCTTTCCACTCCAAAACTAAGCCAAATAACTACATAACCATCAAAAAGCCAAAACTAAGCCTTTTGGAACTCAAAACACCTCAAAGTTAATTTTGAATGGATGGATCTCTCAAGTCAGCACCTTTCCACTCCAAAACTAAGCCAAATAACTACATAACCATCAAAAAGCCACAACTAAGCCTTTTGGAACTCAAAACACCTCAAAGTTAGCATAGAATGGATGGATCTCTCAAGTCAGCACCTTTCCACTCCAAAACTAAGCTTAATAACTACATAACCATCAAAAAGCCACACCTAAGCCTTTTGGAACTCAAAACACCTCAAAGTAAGCATAGAATGGATGGATCTCTCAAGTCAGCACCTTTCCACTCCAAAACTAAGCTTAATAACTACATAACCATCAAAAAGCCACACCTAAGCCTTTTGGAACTCAAAACACCTCAAACCCTCAAAATGCGAATCGATCTCACATAAACATTCAAGATACAATGAACCTCAACCTAACGTGTCCTCCACGCTGGTCCAAGTGTCCAAGAATGCTCCAAGGCGCTCCAAAAGTGGTCCAAAACTCCAAAACTCCACCAAAAGCTTGAAACACCTCCAAATCGCCTCCGATCAGATCCGGCTCTCTCCTACCTCTTCCTAAGTTGATCTCTAAGCTCTAAAGCAAAGTGGGCCCATAACCTATTGAGAAATGAGAGGAAGAAGCAAAGAGATCAGCGTAGCAAGCAAGAACACAATACACAATGGTTGCATACAATGGAGAGAGTTATTAGCTCCTCCCCTTATGCCTTTATTTATATGTATGGGTTAGGACCAGCGTAGACAACCCATATGGGACAATGTCACCGATGCAACCTAACACTATCTTGCAATAGAAAGGTGCTGACTTGAGAGATCCATCCATTCTATGCTTACTTTGAGGTGTTTTGAGTTCCAAAAGGCTTAGTTGTGGCTTTTTGATGGTTATATAGTTATTTGGCTTAGTTTTGGAGTGGAAAGGTGCTGACTTGAGAGATCCATCCATTCTATGCTTACTTTGAGGTGTTTTGAGTTCCAAAAGGCTTAGTTGTGGTTTTTTGATGGTTATATAGTTATTTGGCTTAGCTTTGGAGTGGAAAGGTGCTGACTTGAGTGTGTGAGAACCTTGAATTAATTCCAAAGTTTAAAATCATTTTCTAAACTTCCTTGAGGGTTTCTAAGCCCTTGTACTACATTGAGTGAGTGGGAGCTTGCATTCGCTTTGAAAATGGCTTCTAGGGAAAACGATGGACTTATATCGGTTGACAAGTTCGGTGGCGAGAACTTCAACCTCTATAAGTTTAAATTGGAGATGGCCATGTCCACCAAAGATCTTTGGGAGATCGTGGATGGTTCGGAGTTGCCACCACCTTCTACGGCGAGCGACGAAGTCAAGAAGGCGTACGAGCGACGATGCAAGAAAGCCTTCGTCATCATTGCCATGAGTTTGGTGGACAAGGAGTTGGCGCACATCAAAGGATGCAAGGGACCCGCGGAAGCGTGGAAGACCTTGTGCAACATCCACGAAACCAAAAGCTTGTCCAACATCTTGTTCATAAGGCGCAAGTTCTTCACCATCAAGATGGACGAGGGCGACGACATCCTCACGCACATCAACAAGGTAAAATCTCTTGCGGACCAACTCACGTGCTTGGAGGTGCCTATGAAGGACGAGGACGTGGTCATGACCTTGCTCGATAGCCTACCGCCCTCGTTCGAGCATTTGATCACCGCATTGGAGACGCGCCCCATTTCGGAGCTCAAGTTGGACTTCATCACCGCACGTCTCATGCACGAGGTGTCCAAGAGGAAGGAGAAGGAGCCTCAAAGCGACGATGCGGCCATGTTGTCCCGCCAACATCGAGCGTTCGACAACAACGAGAGGCGCGGCGACGGCCCGAGGTGCTACAATTGTGGTAAGTTGGGCCACATTGCTCGTAATTGTCGAATGAAACGCAACGTGAACGCAAACATGGCAAGGGCGAGCGATGATTTTGCATTCGTAGCGAGAGATGGGGCGTCTAAAATGTCCGCCCCTAGATGGATCGTGGATTCGGGGGCCTCGCAACACATGACACCACATAAGCATTTTTTCGACACTTACGAACCCGTCACGGGTCGCAAAGTGTTTATGGGTGATAACGGCATGGTAGATGCCGTAGGCAAAGGCTCCATACTAGTGGAAACACGCGTGAAAGGCCGTGTGCGGAGCATTAGAATGCACGACGTGCTTCATGTGCCGAAAATGCATTCCAACTTGCTTTCGGTGAGCAAGCTCATTTCGAGGGGTTTGAAAGTGCATTTCAACTCGTTGGGATGCGTGGTGAGGGCGAGCAACGGCGAGATGTTGGCCGTGGCGTCGTTGGAGTCCAATTTGTACCAATTGGACACCAACGTGTTGAATGGGGCCGAAACGAGTTCTTTGGCGCATTCCGAGGCCAACTCGCATCCTTTGGAGCTTTGGCACAAGAGGTTGGGGCATCTCAACGCCAATAGTGTGAAAATGCTCCAAAGCATGGTGAGCGGGATGGACGTGGGAGCGGCGCAAGGCGACGTGCATTCCTTCGCGTGCGAAGGATGTGTGGAGGGCAAACAAGCGAGGCGACCATTCCCCACGGACGGAGGCACCCGCGCCACCAAGATCTTGGAGCTCGTGCATTCCGACGTGTGCGGGCCGATGAAAACGGCGTCCATCGGGGGCGCAAGGTATTTTCTCACCTTCATTGACGATTTCTCACGCAAGATTTGGGTGTACGTGCTCAAGTCCAAGAAGGAGGTGTTGGCAAGGTTCAAAGAATGGAAAACCTTGGTGGAGAGGCAATCGGAGCACGTAGTGAAGGTTCTTAGGTCGGATAACGGGGGGGAATACATTTCAAAGGCATTTGATGATTTCTTGAGCAAACATGGCATTGCACGGCAAACCTCCTCACCTTACACGCCGCAACAAAACGGCGTGGCGGAGCGAGCCAACCGGACCATCGTGGAGATGGCACGGTCCATGATTCATGCCCAACGCCTCGGCCACGAATTTTGGGCGGAGGCGGTGTGCAATGCGGCGTACGTACGCAACCGGTGTCCCACCAAGGCGGTTGAAGGAATAACACCCGAGGAGGCGTGGAGCGGGAGGATGCCGCACGTGTCGCACATGCGGGTGTTCGGATGCGTGGCTTACGCGAAGGTGCCGGATCAAAGGCGAACGAAGTTGGATGCGAAGGGCGTCAAGTGTTTGTTCCTCGGATATTGCGAAGGCACCAAGGCGTATCGGCTCATATGCTTGGAGTATTGCCAGATAGTGTTAGGTTGCATCGGTGACATTGTCCCATATGGGTTGTCTACGCTGGTCCTAACCCATACATATAAATAAAGGCATAAGGGGAGGAGCTAATCACTCTCTCCATTGTATGCAACCATTGTGTATTGTGTTCTTGCTTGCTACGCTGATCTCTTTGCTTCTTCCTCTCATTTCCCAATAGGTTATGGGCCCACTTTGCTTTAGAGCTTAGAGATCAACTTAGGAAGAGGTAGGAGAGAGCCGGATCTGATCGGAGGCGATTTGGAGGTGTTTCAAGCTTTTGGTGGAGTTTTGGAGTTTTGGACCACTTTTGGAGCGCCTTGGAGCATTCTTGGACACTTGGACCAGCGTGGAGGACACGTTAGGTTGAGGTTCATTGTATCTTGAATGTTTATGTGAGATCGATTCGCATTTTGAGGGTTTGAGGTGTTTTGAATTCCAAAAGGCTTAGGTGTGGCTTTTTGACGGTTATGTAGTTATTAAGCTTAGTTTTGGAGTGGAAAGGTGCTGACTTGAGAGATCCATCCATTCTATGCTAACTTTGAGGTATTTTGAGTTCCAAAAGGCTTAGGTGTGGCTTTTTGATGGTTATGTAGTTATTAAGCTTAGTTTTGGAGTGGAAAGGTGCTGACTTGAGAGATCCATCCATTCAAGACTAACTTTGAGGTGTTTTGAGTTCCAATATTGCAAGATAGTGTTAGGTTGCATCGGTGACATTGTCCCATATGGGTTGTCTACGCTGGTCCTAACCCATACATATAAATAAAGGCATAAGGGGAGGAGCTAATCACTCTCTCCATTGTATGCAACCATTGTGTATTGTGTTCTTGCTTGCTACGCTGATCTCTTTGCTTCTTCCTCTCATTTCCCAATAGGTTATGGGCCCACTTTGCTTTAGAGCTTAGAGATCAACTTAGGAAGAGGTAGGAGAGAGCCGGATCTGATCGGAGGCGATTTGGAGGTGTTTCAAGCTTTTGGTGGAGTTTTGGAGTTTTGGACCACTTTTGGAGCGCCTTGGAGCATTCTTGGACATTTGGACCAGCGTGGAGGACACGTTAGGTTGAGGTTCATTGTATCTTGAATGTTTATGTGAGATCGATTCGCATTTTGAGGGTTTGAGGTGTTTTGAGTTCCAAAAGGCTTTGTTGTGGCTTTTTGACGGTTATGTAGTTATTAAGCTTAGTTTTGGAGTGGAAAGGTGCTGACTTGAGAGATCCATCCATTCTATGCTAACTTTGAGGTGTTTTGAGTTCCAAAAGGCTTAGTTGTGGCTTTTTGATGGTTATGTAGTTATTTGGCTTAGTTTTGGAGTGGAAAGGTGCTGACTTGAGAGATCCATCCATTCTATGCTTACTTTGAGGTGTTTTGAGTTCCAAAAGGCTTAGGTGTGGCTTTTTGATGGTTATGTAGTTATTAAGCTTAGTTTTGGAGTGGAAAGGTGCTGACTTGAGAGATCCATCCATTCTATGCTAACTTTGAGGTGTTTTGAGTTCCAAAAGGCTTAGGTGTGGCTTTTTGATGGTTATGTAGTTATTACGCTTAGTTTTGGAGTGGAAAGGTGCTGACTTGAGAGATCCATCCATTCTATGCTAACTTTGAGGTGTTTTGAGTTCCAAAAGGCTTAGTTGTGGCTTTTTGATGGTTATGTAGTTATTAAGCTTAGTTTTGGAGTGGAAAGGTGCTGACTTGAGAGATCCATCCATTCTATGCTAACTTTGAGGTGTTTTGAGTTCCAAAAGGCTTAGTTTTGGCTTTTTGATGGTTATGTAGTCATTTGGCTTAGCTTTGGAGTGGAAAGGTGCTGACTTGAGTGTGTGAGAACCTTGAATTAATTCCAAAGTTTAAAATCAAATTCTAAAATTTTCGCGGGTTTTTTAGCCCTCGTGGTACATTAAGTGAGTGGGAGCTTGCATTTGAGTTGCAAAATGGCTTCTAGTGAGGGCGATGGCCACATCACGCTCGACAAGTTCGGCGGCGACAACTTCAACCTCTACAAGTTCAAGTTGGAGATGGTGATGTCCACCAAAGACCTTTGGGAGATCGTGGAGGGTTCGGAGTTGCCGCCACCGTCCACGGCGAGCGACGAGGTGAAGAAGGCGTACGAGCGTCGATGCAAGAAAGCCTTCGCCATCATTGCCACGAGCTTGGTGGACAAGGAGTTGGCGCACATCAAAGGGTGTAAAGGACCGGCGGAAGCGTGGAAGACGTTGTGCAACATCCACGAAACCAAAAGCTTGTCCAACATCTTGTTCATTAGGCGCAAGTTTTTCACCATCAAGATGGACGAAGGTGCCGACATCCTCGACCACATCAACAAGGTAAAATCTCTCGCCGACCAACTCACATGCTTGGAGGTGCCAATGAAGGACGAGGATGTGGTCATGACCTTGCTCGATAGCCTACCGCCTTCATTCGACCATTTGATCACGGCGTTGGAGACGCGCCCCATGAAGGAGCTCACGTTGGATTTCATCACCGCACGTCTCATGCACGAGGTGTCCAAGAGGAAGGAGAAGGAGCCTCAAGGAGACGATGCGGCCATGTTGTCCCGCCAACCTCGCACGTTCGACAACAACGAGAGGCGAGGCGACGGCCCGAGGTGCTACAATTGTGGTAAGTTGGGCCACCTCGCTCGCAATTGTCGATTGAAACGCAAGGTGAATGCCAACGTCGCGAGGTCGAGCGATGATTTTGCATTTGTTGTGAGAGATGGGGCGTCTAAAACCTCCACCACTAGATGGATAGTTGATTCGGGGGCCTCGAACCACATGACACCGCATAAGCAATTTTTCGACACGTACGAATCCATTTCGGGCCGTAAAGTGTTTATGGGTGACAATGGCATCGTAGAGGTCCTAGGCAAAGGCTCCATCCTAGTGGAAACACGTGTGAAGGGTCGTGCACGGAGCATTAGAATGCACGACGTGCTTCACGTGCCCGACTTGCATTCCAACTTGCTTTCGGTGAGCAAACTCATATCGCGGGGTTTGAAAGTGCATTTCAACTCGTTGGGATGCGTGGTGAGGGCGAGCAACGGCGAGATGTTGGCCGTGGCGTCGTTGGAGTCCAATTTGTACCAATTGGACACGAAGGTGATGCATGAGGCCGAAACGAGTTCTTTGGCGCATTCGGAGGCCGACTCGCATCCTTTGGAGCTTTGGCACAAGAGGTTGGGGCATCTCAACGCCAATAGCGTGAAATCGCTCCAAACCATGGTGAGCGGCATGGACGTGCGAGCGGTGCCGAACGACGTGCATTCGTTCGCGTGCGAAGGATGCGTCCAAGGCAAGCAAGCGAGGCGTCCGTTTCCCACGGAGGGAGGCACCCGCGCCACCAAGATCTTGGAGCTCGTGCATTCCGACGTGTGCGGGCCGATGAAAACGCCGTCCATCGGAGGCGCAAGGTATTTTCTCACCTTCATCGACGATTTTTCGCGCAAGATTTGGGTGTATGTGCTCAAATCCAAGAGCGAGGTGTTGGCAAGGTTCAAAGAATGGAAAACCTTGGTGGAGAGGCAATCGGAACACGTAGTGAAGGTCCTTAGGACGGATAACGGCGGGGAATACATTTCTAAGGCATTCGATGATTTTTTAAGCAAACATGGCATCGCACGCCAAAATTCTTCACCTTACACGCCGCAACAAAACGGGGTGGCCGAACGGGCCAATCGCACCATCGTGGAGATGGCGCGGTCCATGATTCATGCCCAACGCCTCGGCCACGAATTTTGGGCGGAGGCGGTGTGCAATGCGGTGTACGTGCGCAACCGGTGTCCCACGAAGGCCGTGGAAGGTAAGACGCCCGAGGAAGCGTGGAGCGGGAGGATGCCGCACGTCTCCCACATGCGCGTGTTCGGTTGCGTGGCTTATGCGAAGGTGCCGGATCAAAGGCGGACGAAGTTGGACGCCAAGGGCGTCAAGTGTTTGTTCCTCGGATATTGCGAAGGCACGAAGGCGTACCGGCTCATTTGCTTGGAGACTAAGAAAATCATCAAGAGTCCGGACGTGGTGTTTTTCGAGGACAAAACGCATTTGGAGGATTGTCCAAGTGGGAGCATGGACGAAACACCGGCGGTCAAGGTGGACATATCCGCCAAATCGGACGTGGACGAGTCGGAGGCCAACGGCGACGATCCTTTGGAGGAGCTCGACATCGACGAGGAGGAGGAGGATGCGGAGGCCAACATTCCGGCCACGAAATCCACTCGTAGCGCGGAGGCATCGAAACTTGACTACGGTAAGAAACCCGCAACCAAAGCACCTCCACCACCGCAACATAGCAATGAAACCATGGGCCATTCTAGGTATCCGGATAGGGCACGCAAACCGCTCGGGGAATGGTGGAAGAACCACATTCCACCGCCCCAAGACAAAGAGCATGCAAACATGGCAACTATCGGGGAACCTAGAAATGTGAGAGAGGCCATTCAATCGAGTGATGCGAGCGACTGGGAGTTGGCTATGCAAGAGGAGTTCGAATATCTCATTGCCAAGGGCACGTGGGAGTTAACTCCGTTGCCGAAGGGCCGCAAGGCCGTGAAGTGCAAATGGGTGTTTAAAACGAAAAAAGATGCGAGAGGCGTGGTGGTTCGTTTCAAAGCAAGGTTAGTAGCAAAGGGGTGCTCGCAAGTGGAAGGCGTAGACTTTAGCGAAACCTTTGCACCGGTGGCCAAATTCAACACCATTCGAGTCATACTCGCATTGGCGGCGGCCATGGGCTTGGAGATACATCAAATGGACGTGAAGACCGCATTCTTGAACGGCGAATTGGACGTGGTGATCTACATGGAGCAACCGGAGGGGTTCGTGCAAAAAGGCCGAGAGCATCTCGTATGCAAGTTGAGGAAAACGCTCTACGGATTGAAGCAATCCGGACGAGCATGGTACGAATGCATTCGCGTGTTCTTCGTGAACAAAGGCTTTTCGAGGAGCCATGCGGATCACTCGTTGTATGTTTTGCAAACTTGCAACTACATTGTGATTGTCATCATATATATGGACGACCTCGTGATTTTGTCGGACGACGTGGACATGATCAACGAGTTGAAGGCTAGCCTCCAGCGCGAATTCGAAATGAGCGACCTCGGCGAGTTGAGTTTCTTTCTCGGCGTTCATTTCGAGAGGGATAGGAGGACGCGCACCATCACCATGCATCAACGAAGCTACATCGAAACCATTTTGGAGCGATTCGGCATGAGCGATTGCAAGCCCATCTCAACCCCGCTCGATACCAAGACCTCATTGGCCAATCTTTCGGAGGAGGAATACGAGGAGCATTCACACGAAATGAAGGACATTCCGTATCAAGAAGCGGTGGGGTCGTTGATGTACGCAATGGTGGCCACAAGACCGGACCTCGCATTTGCGGTAAGCGTGGTAAGCCGCTATATGTCGAAACCGGGTCCGATGCATTGGATGGCGGTCAAACGGATCATGCGCTACTTGAAGGGCACCTTAGATATGAAGTTGCGCATCGGAGGCAATCATATTAACGTCAAAGGATATTCGGATGCGGATTGGGCCGGCGATGTGGAAAACCGTAGGTCCACGTCCGGGTACGTATTCTTTGTTGGAGAGGGAGCCGTTTCGTGGAATAGCAAACGGCAACAAACGGTGGCACAATCAACAATGGAGGCGGAGTACATGGCCATGAACCGATGCACGAGGGAGGCCATTTGGCTAAGGCAATTAATGGAGGATGTAGGTTGTGTACAAGAGGAGGCCACGACCATCATGTGCGACAACCAAGGTTCTATGGCATTAGCTAAGAACCCAACCAACCATGATAGGTCGAAGCATATAGACGTGCAACTATTGGAAGGTAGTGTTAGGTTGCATCGGTGACATTGTCCCATATGGGTTGTCACGGCTGGTCCTAACCTACACATATAAATAAAGGCATAAGGGGAGGAGCTAATGACTCTCTCCATTGTATGCAACCATTGTGTATTGTGTTCTTGCTTGCTACGCTGATCTCTTTGCTTCTTCCTCTCATTTCCCAATAGGTTATGGGCCCACTTTGCTTTAGAGGTAGGAGATCGACTTAGGAAGAGCTTGGAGAAGGCCGGATCTGATTGGAGGTGCTTTAGAGGTGTTCTAGGCCTTGTGGCGGAGTCTTGAAGCTTTTAGAGCGCCTTAGAGCATTCTTGGAGGAGTGGACCAGCGTGAGGGACCTTAGAGGAGTGTTTCTACATTCTAGATCTCTTTAGGTATATGTCCATACCATTTCGAATGCTTAAGTGTACATCAGATCCGTATTTGAGTTGTTGAAGGCCATTTGAGTGCCAAAGGGCTTAGAATTAGCTCTTTGATATGTTTTGGAGTTTTGTGCATCTAACCGGATCATTTAGGTGCTGACTTGAGTGTTTAGTTCATTTCTACACTAGATAGAGGGCATTCAAGCGCCAAAGGGCTTAGATAAGCTCTTTGATGTGTTTTGAAATTTTGTGCATCTAACCAAATCATTTAGGTGCTGACTTGAGTGTTTAGTTCATTTCTACACTAGATTGAGGACATTCAAGTGCCAAAGGGCTTAGATTAGCTCTTTGATGTGTTTTGGAGATATTTTGCATCCAACTTGAGAGGAAAGGTGCTGACTTGACATATTGCTTCATTTCTACACTAGATTGAGGACATTCAAGTGCCAAAGGGCTTAGATTAGCTCTTTGATGTGTTTTGGAGATATTTTGGATCTAACTTGAGAGGAAAGGTGCTGACTTGACATATTGGTTCATTTCTACACTAAATTGAGGACAATCAAGTGCCAAAGGGCTTAGATTAGCTCTTTGATGTGTTTTGGAGATATTTTGCATCTAACCTGAGAGGAAAGGTGCTGACTTGACATATTGCTTCATTTCTACACTAGATTGAGGACAATCAAGTGCCAAAAGGCTTAGATTAGCTCTTTGATGTGTTTTGGAGATATTTTGCATCTAACTTGAGAGGAAAGGTGCTGACTTGACATATTGCTTCATTTCTACACTAGATTGAGGACATTCAAGTGCCAAAGGGCTTAGATTAGCTCTTTGATGTGTTTTGGAGATATTTTGCATCTAATTTGAGAGGAAAGGTGCTGACTTGACATATTGGTTCATTTCTACACTAGATTGAGCACATTCAAGTGCCAAAGGGCTTAGATTAGCTCTTTGATGTGTTTTGAAGTTATTGTGCATCTAACTTGAGAGGAAAGGTGCTGACTTGACTTTAGGAGAACATTGGGTGATAAATCAACTTTGTTTTGGCCATTTCTAACTTCCTTGAGGGTTTCTAAGCCCTTGTACTACATTGAGTGAGTGGGAGCTTGCATTCGGTTTGAAAATGGCTTCTAGGGAAAACGATGGACTTATATCGGTTGACAAGTTCGGTGGCGAGAACTTCAACCTCTATAAGTTCAAATTGGAGATGGCCATGTCCACGAAAGATCTTTGGGAGATCGTGGATGGTTCGGAGTTGCCACCGCCTTCTACGGCGAGCGACGAAGTCAAGAAGGCGTACGAGCGACGATGCAAGAAAGCCTTCGCCATCATTGCCATGAGTTTGGTGGACAAGGAGTTGGCGCACATCAAAGGATGCAAGGGACCCGCGGAAGCGTGGAAGACCTTGTGCAACATCCACGAAACCAAAAGCTTGTCCAACATCTTGTTCATAAGGCGCAAGTTCTTCACCATCAAGATGGACGAGGGCGACGACATCCTCACGCACATCAACAAGGTAAAATCTCTTGCGGACCAACTCACATGCTTGGAGGTGCCTATGAAGGACGAGGACGTGGTCATGACCTTGCTCGATAGCCTACCGCCCTCGTTCGAGCATTTGATCACCGCATTGGAGACGCGCCCCATTTCGGAGCTCAAGTTGGACTTCATCACCGCACGTCTCATGCACGAGGTGTCCAAGAGGAAGGAGAAGGAGCCTCAAGGCGACGATGCGGCCATGTTGTCCCGCCAACATCGAGCGTTCGACAACAACGAGAGGCGCGGCGACGGCCCGAGGTGCTACAATTGTGGTAAGTTGGGCCACATTGCTCGTAATTGTCGAATGAAACGCAAGGCGAACGCAAACATGGCAAGGGCGAGTGATGATTTTGATTTGTAGCGAGAGATGGGGCGTCCAAAAGCTCCGCCACTAGATGGATCGTGGATTCGGGGGCCTCGCAACACATGACACCACATAAGCATTTTTTCGACACTTACGAACCCGTCACGGGTCGCAAAGTGTTTATGGGTGATAACGGCATGGTAGATGCCGTAGGCAAAGGCTCCATACTAGTGGAAACACGCGTGAAAGGCCGTGTGCGGAGCATTAGAATGCACGACGTGCTTCATGTGCCGAAAATGCATTCCAACTTGCTTTCGGTGAGCAAGCTCATTTCGAGGGGTTTGAAAGTGCATTTCAACTCGTTGGGATGCGTGGTGAGGGCGAGCAACGGCGAGATGTTGGCCGTGGCGTCGTTGGAGTCCAATTTGTACCAATTGGACACCAACGTGTTGAATGGGGCCGAAACGAGTTCTTTGGCGCATTCCGAGGCCAACTCGCATCCTTTGGAGCTTTGGCACAAGAGGTTGGGGCATCTCAACGCCAATAGCGTGAAAATGCTCCAAAGCATGGTGAGCGGGATGGACGGGGGAGCGGCGCAAGGCGACGTGCATTCCTTCGCATGCGAAGGATGTGTGGAGGGCAAACAAGCGAGGCGACCATTCCCCACGGACGGAGGCACCCGCGCCACCAAGATCTTGGAGCTCGTGCATTCCGACGTGTGCGGGCCGATGAAAACGGCGTCCATCGGAGGCGCGAGGTATTTTCTCACCTTCATTGACGATTTCTCACGCAAGATTTGGGTGTACGTGCTCAAGTCCAAGAAGGAGGTGTTGGCAAGGTTCAAAGAATGGAAAACCTTGGTGGAGAGGCAATCGGAGCACGTAGTGAAGGTTCTTAGGTCGGATAACGGGGGGGAATACATTTCAAAGGCATTGGATGATTTCTTGAGCAAACATGGCATTGCACGGCAAACCTCCTCACCTTACACGCCGCAACAAAACGGCGTGGCGGAGCGAGCCAACCGCACCATTGTGGAGATGGCACGGTCCATGATTCATGCCCAACGCCTCGGCCACGAATTTTGGGCGGAGGCGGTGTGCAATGCGGCGTACGTACGCAACCGGTGTCCGACCAAGGCGGTTGAAGGAATGACACCCGAGGAGGCGTGGAGCGGTAGGATGCCGCACGTGTCGCACATGCGGGTGTTCGGATGTGTGGCTTACGCGAAGGTGCCGGATCAAAGGCGAACGAAGTTGGATGCGAAGGGCGTCAAGTGTTTGTTCCTCGGATATTGCGAAGGCACCAAGGCGTATCGGCTCATATGCTTGGAGACGAACAAAATCATCAAGAGTCCGGACGTGGTGTTTTTCGAGGACAAAACGCATTTGGAGGATAGTCCAAGTGGGAGAGTTGATGAAGTACCGGCGGTGAAGGTGGACATATCCCCCAAATCGGAAGCGGAGGAGTTGGATGCGAGCGGCGACGTTTCGGAGCCGGACGAGGAGGAGCCGAACATTGAGGACGAGTCGGAGGCCGAAGTACCGGCCGCGAAATCCACTCGTAGCGCGGAGGCATCGAAACCTAACGCCGGTAAGAAAACCGCAACCAAACCACCTCCACCACCGCAAGATGGCAATGAGACCATAGGCAATTCTAGGTATCCGGATAGGCCACGTAAACCTCTTGGGGAATGGTGGAAGAACCACATTCCGCAACCCGAAGACGATGAGCACGCAAGCATAGCAATGGTTGGGGAACCTAGAAACTTGAGAGAAGCATTTGAATCGAGTGATGCGAGCGAGTGGGAGTCGGCTATGCAAGAGGAGTACGAATCTCTCATAGCCAACGCCACGTGGGAGTTGGTTCCATTGCCGAAGGGCCGCAAGGCCGTGAAGTGCAAGTGGGTGTTTCGCACGAAGAAGGATGCCAACGGCGTGGTGGTGCGTTTCAAAGCGAGGTTGGTGGCCAAGGGGTGCTCGCAAGTGGAAGGTGTGGATTTCGGCGAGACTTTCGCACCCGTGGCCAAATTCAACACCATTAGGGCCATCCTCGCAATGGCGGCGGCCATGGGCTTGGAGATACATCAAATGGACGTCAAGACCGCATTCTTGAACGGCGAATTGCACGTGGTCATCTACATGGAGCAACCGGAGGGGTTTGTTAAAAAAGGCCGAGAGCACCTCGTATGCAAGTTGGGGAAATCGCTCTACGGATTGAAGCAATCCGGACGAGCGTGGTACGAGTGCATTCACATATTCTTTGTGAACAAAGGCTTTACGAGGAGCCATGCGGACCACTCGTTGTACGTGTTACAAACTTGCCACTACATTGTGATTGTAATCATATATGTAGACGACCTCATCATCTTGGCAAGCAACGTGGACGTGATCAACGAGTTGAAATCTAGCCTCGAGAAGGAGTTCGAGATGAGCGACCTCGGCGAGTTGCATTTCTTCCTCGGAGTCTATTTCGAGCGAGATAGGAAGACGCGCACCATCACCAAGCATCAACGAAGCTACATCGAAACCATTTTGGAGCGATTCGTCATGGCGGATTGCAAGCCCATCTCAACCCCGCTCGACACCAAGACCTCATTGGCGAAGGTTTCGGAGGAGGAATACGAGGAGCATTCACACGAAATGAAGGACATTCCGTACCAAAGGGCGGTGGGGTCGTTGATGTACGCAATGGTGGCCACAAGACCGGACCTCGCATTCACGGTAAGCGTGGTAAGTCGGTTTATGTCGGAACCGGGTCCGATGCATTGGATGGCCGTGAAACGAATTATGCGATACTTGAAAGGCACCATTGATATGAGGTTGCGCATTGGAGGACAACACATAAACCTTAAAGGTTATTCGGATGCGGATTGGGCCGGCGATGTGGAAAACCGAAGGTCTACCTCCGGATACGTTTTCTTCGTTGGAGACGGGGCCGTGACGTGGAATAGCAAACGACAACAAACGGTGGCTCAATCCACAATGGAGGCGGAGTACATGGCCATGAACCGATGCACGAGGGAGGCCATTTGGCTAAGGCAACTAATGGAGGATGTAGGTTGTGCACAAGAAGAGGCGACAACCATGATGTGCGACAACCAAGGTTCTATGGCATTAGCTAAGAACCCAACCAACCATGATAGGTCAAAACATATAGATGTGCAACATCATTTTATTAGAGAGAAAATTGAAAACAATGTTCTAGAGCTAGAATATTGTCCAACGCAATATATGATAGCGGATATTCTTACAAAGGCTTTAGCGAGGGATAGGCATGAGATGTTAAGTGAAATAATGGGGTTGGAGTACAATGCCACCTCGCAAAGTGGAAGTATTGGAAGGTAGTGTTAGGTTGCATTGGTGACATTGTCCCATATGGGTTGTCAAGGCTGGTCCTAACCTACACATATAAATAAAGGCATAAGGGGAGGAGCTAATACTCTCTCTCCATTGTATGCAATCCTTATGTATTGTGGTCTTGCTTCCACGCTGATCTCTTTGCTTCTTCCTCTCATTTCCCAATATCAATTTCATTGATGCTAAATCCACCACGCAACAACGTCAGAAATTTTCACAAATATTGTCACAGGTTTTGAGCAATGGAATGCATGCAGTATAAGAGTAACAATCAAGCAACCCAGAAATCGATTGTGAGATCAATGCCTGTGTTCTGCACGGGTAGATCACTTAGTTCATTTTAAAAACGATGTGCGGCATAATATAGAGAGGATTAAAATCATTTGAAATAAAAATTATAAAGGAATTCCAAATAATGAAGGGGCCATTAAATGTAGACAATCCCATTATAAGTAAGTTAGATGGACATAAAATGTGGGCCATTATTTTTTTGTAAAATTAATATAGGGGCTGAAGATAAGGATCCTAGAAGGTATGTTTAGTATGGTATGTAAATGGGTTTAGGACTCACGGGGATGGATGATAATTGGGATTTCCATCTGTCCAAAAATGAATTAAAAGGAATATAGAGTACAAAAAATTGCAATGACTTGGACAATATAAGTAATGAAAGGGTGCAAACAAATGGGCCATTTTTGAAATTTAAGTAATTACAGGGAGGCTTTAATTCAACCCTTGAAGGTAAATAGCCCCAAAACAAATAACCCCCAGCCGCACGTGGTGCACAAAAATGCCTTAGAGTGATCTACCCGTGGTGTTCTGCAATCATTTGAACATCTACCACATCACTAATAAGTAGAGTAGTACCGAGCTGATCAGCTTGTTTTTTCCACCATATAATCTCATCATATATAAGAATAGACCATAAATGTATTCATATATAGATGTACTCTAAACATACACATGTCCAGTGGTCCAAATTACTGGTGCATACAAATTTCACTACACACTTCACTAACTATGACAGCTTCATGCAATTTCACAGTGCAGGTCAGAGTCACAAAGCCTCCATCTTTTGCAACCCACAATATCAGCTCTATCAATGAGAGTAGACAGAGAGACATGAAGCATATTCTGTCCATTGCGGACACCATCCGCTTGGAAATCATGAAGAATGGGTGCACACAGTTTCAAAGCCTAATCTGTTCAATGCAGCTGGAGTCTGCTTTCATCGTACTGCCAAAATCTTACCTGCTCCAGATGAATGAGAAGCAGTGCCAAAGGTTGCACAGACGATGGAGCCTGATTGGCCACCCAGGCAGAGAATATGAGAAGTAGTAGCAAATGCAATCACATGATTTCGCTGAGAAGTAGAAGATGTAGTGACATGAAGTAGTCACTGTATGTCTGGAGAAAGATCAATCTGTTGATTACTAGAGAGCCTCCAGCCATTCGCTGCGCCTGATATTTCTACTCGATAGACAACCCCATGAATAGTTACCACCCAGACAGTATACCGAGCTTTTCCTGTGCTCTGTCAAAAATAGACAGCATTCACAGTGGTTAAGCCTGAACTGCCAGCATTTTGGTTATTCTTCTTCAAGAGAAAAATCCACTCTCATCTGCAAGACAAAGGTGACCCTGCTGCAAATTCATGTACACCAATGCTCACAGGAAAACTTGTTATTTTCCGAACATGTGCCTACCCAACAATGGTAAGGGGAGGTACCACATGACGTAAAGGTCAACAGGCATATTGAACAGCTCCAACATGACATCCGCAAAATTCATATCCCTGTTTTGTGAAAGTGGAATTTGTATTGTCTGCCAATAGTGGTGGGGAAGTTTCCAATGTAACTTTGTGGAGAGAGATTGTTGCAATACGTCTCACTATCTCACAACCACAATACAGAGAATGAAATTGAGGAGAGTCTTGTTTACAGATTCCCTTTCACTTTTACATCATACCATTCGTCTATTACTTGCCCTGTGAAGTGAAGGACTTTATAATCATGGTTCAGAAAGTGATATATGGGATGGTATGACTGAAGCAAATGAGGAAAGACCATCTTCGAATACAAGGTGGAGGCCCCTCCTATGAACATCTTGGTAACTTGACAATTCAACAAGCTCCACGATTTTGGATGACTCTTTGTGAATACGCCTGCAATGCAACAACAGCTTGAGAAACTAACAGAGATTGTACTCAACCCCTGTTCTTGATAAAACCATGTACTCCTTGCCAGTTTTAAGTAGTATTATCTGGACCTCTTAGATTGGAAACTCCCCCACATACAACACATTCCCAGCAACTGGCAATTTGCTGCAGGATACATGTTCCCAGCTCATCAAATTACTCTCAAATGTCTCTCACACCCATTCTACAAAGTCTAGACCATTGCTCAATACAAAGCATACACAATCAGAGCCCGAGTGTGTGCATTACATATAGGTCTACAAAGAATATGACTGTGTGAGCCCTGTGTTCTTAAACAAAAACCTCTCTAAAAACTCATGAACCTGTCAGCTGAAAATATTGTCAAGTGCCGCAACTGAGGGCGACGCTTGCTGCTGCTCAAAAATCTGGGGTCAGCCAACACCCTTTGTTCTGCTTGTCGCCGCTTGTTGTTGTTGCTTTCCCAAGGCGAGTAAACCTGAAATCGCACCACATGGTATCTTAACCCTTCAAGAGTAGAAACAAAGATCATCGCATGCCTCAAATCATGACATGAAGCGAGGTGACCCGTACCCGCGACCCAAGACATCGCGTCAAGCCAAATCGGAGCTTCATGTCTTGTTTTGGCAAGGGAAGAACTCTCAAATTATGTTGAAGGTAGAACTTTGAGAACTAAAACTACAGAAGGTGTTTGTAGATTCATTTTGGAAGATATATTTAGTAGATATGGTAGCATTGGTAGGATGAGGGCTGATCGAGGAGAATTATCTGCAACCGAGGCTAGAGTTTTTTTTGAAAGATATGGTGTAAAGTTGAAGTTGACAACTGCTTACAATCCTGAGGCAAATGGCAAGAGTGAGAGAGGACATCCTCCCATTGTAAATGCTCTTGTCAAGGCTTGTAGAGGTAAGCCCAAACATTGGCCAAGACTTCTACCATTTGCTTTATGGGCAGATAGAACCACTCATAGCACTATTACTGGATATATGCCTAGTGAGTTGATGTTAGGCCAGAAACTCATTATGCCTATAGAGGATTCTGTACCTATGTGGTTAGTGTTGAATTGGGAGGATGGCATTACAAGAGAGAGATTATTGGAGCTCCGAATTCAACAACTTGAAAGGTTACCTGAAGATCAAGAGATTGCATTGGAGAAGTTGAAGGTTGCCAGGTTGCACAACAAAGAGAGGTTTGACAAGACTCACCGTTTGAGATCCAAACCAATTAATGTTGGAGATTGGGTGTTAGTATTTGATAGCAGTTTGGAGCATCAACATAGCATTTTAAAAAAATTTGCTCGAAGATGGTTTGGTCCATATGTGGTGATTGCAGTACATGACAATGGCACCTATTCTCTTCGTGAGTTGGATGGAACAAGATTGAAGATACCTGTGGCTGGGAAGCGGGTAAAAACATTTAGGAGGAGAGATAGCAGGTTTACTCCAAATGATCTTGCAAGTGTTGTGGATTTTGACTTGGACGAACAAGAAGATTCGGAGATATGTGAGTTTGATGAAGATATTTAATTTGGCACATACCAGAGAATGTGCAGGTTTGGAGGGGGTGAAATGTCGTGAAGCAAAAAATTTCATGTCATGAAGCAAAGTTTTACAAAAAAATAAAAAAATAAAAAAATAAAAAAAAATAAAAATTTGTTTGATTTCATAGAATAGATAGTATAAAGGAAGGTTAAGAGTAATCACCTAGTTGTCTTGAGATAGTCGATTGTATAAAGTTAGATAGTCGATAGTTATTCATAGAAAGTTTCTTAGAAAATAGAGAGTTGTCTTAAGTTAATAATTAAAAGTTAGTTGATTGGTAGTTATCCATAGAAAGTTGCTTAGAAGATAGTGAGGTATCTTAAGTTAGTAGTTAAGAGTTAGATAGTTGAGAGTTATCTATAGGAAGTTGCTAAAGAAAAGATGAGTTGTCTTAAGTTAGGAGTATGGATGTCTAAAATGCGAATGGATATATAAAGATGGGGAAGAGGAAGTCTTCTCTCTCCTCGAACAATTTTCCACATTCTCATGTTTTCATCAAGTTTTTCAAATTTTTGAGTTGAATTTTTCTCGTTATTAATTTGATCTAGTTGCAGCTAGGAACCCGGTGTTTTCCCTTAGCATAACTCTTTACATGACACCGCACGTCTCCCACATGCGCGTGTTCGGTGCGTGGCTTATGCAAAGGTGCCGGATCAACGGCGGACGAAGTTGGACGCCAAGGGCGTCAAGTGTTTGTTTCTCGGATATTGCGAGGGTACGAAGGCATACCGGCTTATTTGCTTGGACACTAAGAAAATCATCAAGAGCCCGGATGTGGTGTTTTTCGAGGACAAAACGCATTTGGAGGATTGTCCAAGTGGGAGCATTGCCGAAACACCGGCGGTCAAGGTGGACATATCCGCCAAATCGGACGTGGACGAGTCGGAGGTGAACGGCGGCGATCCATTGGAGGCTCACGAGGAGCGCGACATCAATTCGGAGAAAAATGCGGATGCCAACGTTCCGGCCACGAAATCCCCTCGTAGCGCGGAGGCATCCAAACTTGACTACGGTAAGAAACCCGCAACCAAAGCACCTCCACCACCGCAATATGGCAATGAAACCATGGGCCATTCTAGATATCCGGATAGGGCACGTAAACCGCTCGGGGAATGGTGGAAGAACCACATTCCGCCGCCCCAAGACAAAGAGCATGCAAACATGGCAACCATTGGGGAACCTAGAAATGTGAGAGAGGCCATTCAATCGACTGATGCGAACAAGTGGGAGTTGGTTATGCAAGAGGAGTTCAAATCTCTCATTGCCAATGGCACGTGGGAGTTAACTCCGTTGCTGAAGGACCGCAAGGCCGTGAAGTGCAAATGGGTGTTTAAAACGAAAAAAGATGCGAGAGGCGTGCTGGTTCGTTTCAAAGCAAGGTTAGTAGCAAAAGGGTGCTCGCAAGTGGAAGGCGTAGACTTTAGCGAAACCTTTGCACCGGTGGCCAAATTCAACACCATTCGAGTCATACTCGCATTGGCGGCGGCCATGGGGTTGGAGATACATCAAATGGACGTGAAAACCGCATTCTTGAACGGCGAATTGGACGTGGTTATTGGAAGGTAGTGTTAGGTTGCATCGGTGACATTGTCCCATATGGGTTGTCACGGCTGGTCCTAACCTACACATATAAATAAAGGCATAAGGGGAGGAGCTAATCACTCTCTCCATTGTATGCAATCCTTGTGTGTTGTGTTCTACCTTTCTACGCTGATGTCTTTGCTTTCTCCTCTCATTTCCCAATAGGTTATGGGCCCACTTTGCTTTAGAGCTTAGAGATCAGCTTAGGAGGAGGTAGGAGAGAGTCGGATCTGATCGGAGGCGATTTGAAGGTGTTTCAAGCTTTTGGTGGAGTTTTGGAGTTTTGGAGCATTTTTGGAGCGCCTTGGAGCATTCTTGGACACTTGGACCAGCGTGGAGGATACCTTAGGTTGAGGTTCATTGTATCTTGAGTGTTTATGTGAGATCGATTCGCATTTTGAGGGTTTGAGGTGATTAGAGTTCCAAAAGGCTTTGTTGTGGCTTTTTGATGGTTATGTAGTTATTAAGCTTAGTTTTGGAGTGGAAAGGTGCTGACTTGAGAGATCCATCCATTCTATGCTTACTTTGAGGTGTTTTGAGTTCCAAAAGGCTTAGTTGTGGCTTTTTGATGGTTATATAGTTATTAAGCTTAGTTTTGGAGTGGAAAGGTGCTGACTTGAGAGATCCATCCATTCTATGCTAACTTTGAGGTGTTTTGAGTTCCAAAAGGCTTAGGTGTGGCTTTTTTGATGGTTATGTAGTTATTAAGCTTAGTTTTGGAGTGGAAAGGTGCTGACTTAAGAGATCCATCCATTCTATGCTAACTTTGAGGTGTTTTGAGTTCCAAAAGGCTTAGGTGTGGCTTTTTTGATGGTTATGTAGTTATTAAGCTTAGTTTTGGAGTGGAAAGGTGCTGACTTGAGAGATCCATCCATTCTATGCTTACTTTGAGGTGTTTTGAGTTCCAAAAGGCTTAGTTGTGGCCTTTTGATGGTTATATAGTTATTTGGCTTAGTTTTGGAGTGGAAAGGTGCTGACTTGAGAGATCCATCCATTCTATGCTTACTTTGAGGTGTTTTGAGTTCCAAAAGGCTTAGTTGTGGTTTTTTGATGGTTATATAGTTATTTGGCTTAGCTTTGGAGTGGAAAGGTGCTGACTTGAGTGTGTAAGAACCTTGAATTAATTCCAAAGTTTAAAATCATTTTCTAAACTTCCTTGAGGTTTTCTAAGCCCTTGTACTACATTGAGTGAGTGGGAGCTTGCATTCGCTTTGAAAATGGCTTCTAGGGAAAACGATGGACTTATATCGGTTGACAAGTTCGGTGGCGAGAACTTCAACCTCTATAAGTTTAAATTGGAGATGGCCATGTCCACCAAAGATCTTTGGGAGATCGTGGATGGTTCGGAGTTGCCACCGCCTTCTACGGCGAGCGACGAAGTCAAGAAGGCGTACGAGCGACGATGCAAGAAAGCCTTCGCCATCATTGCCATGAGTTTGGTGGACAAGGAGTTGGCGCACATCAAAGGATGCAAGGGACCCGCGGAAGCGTGGAAGACCTTGTGCAACATCCACGAAACCAAAAGCTTGTCCAACATCTTGTTCATAAGGCGCAAGTTCTTCACCATCAAGATGGACGAGGGCGACGACATCCTCACGCACATCAACAAGGTAAAATCTCTTGCGGACCAACTCACGTGCTTGGAGGTGCCTATGAAGGACGAGGACGTGGTCATGACCTTGCTCGATAGCCTACCGCCCTCGTTCGAGCATTTGATCACCGCATTGGAGACGCGCCCCATTTCGGAGCTCAAGTTGGACTTCATCACCGCACGTCTCATGCACGAGGTGTCCAAGAGGAAGGAGAAGGAGCCTCAAGGCGACGATGCGGCCATGTTGTCCCGCCAACATCGAGCGTTCGACAACAACGAGAGGCGCGGCGACGGCCCGAGGTGCTACAATTGTGGTAAGTTGGGCCACATTGCTCGTAATTGTCGAATGAAACGCAAGGTGAACGCAAACATGGCAAGGGCGAGCGATGATTTTGCATTCGTAGCGAGAGATGGGGCGTCTAAAATGTCCGCCACTAGATGGATCGTGGATTCGGGGGCCTCGCAACACATGACACCACATAAGCATTTTTTCGACACTTACGAACCCGTCACGGGTCGCAAAGTGTTTATGGGTGATAACGGCATGGTAGATGCCGTAGGCAAAGGCTCCATACTAGTGGAAACACGCGTGAAAGGCCGTGTGCGGAGCATTAGAATGCACGACGTGCTTCATGTGCCGAAAATGCATTCCAACTTGCTTTCGGTGAGCAAGCTCATTTCGAGGGGTTTGAAAGTGCATTTCAACTCGTTGGGATGCGTGGTGAGGGCGAGCAACGGCGAGATGTTGGGCGTGGCGTCGTTGGAGTCCAATTTGTACCAATTGGACACCAACGTGTTGAATGGGGCCGAAACGAGTTCTTTGGCGCATTCCGAGGCCAACTCGCATCCTTTGGAGCTTTGGCACAAGAGGTTGGGGCATCTCAACGCCAATAGCGTGAAAATGCTCCAAAGCATGGTGAGCGGGATGGACGTGGGAGCGGCGCAAGGCGACGTGCATTCCTTCGCATGCGAAGGATGTGTGGAGGGCAAACAAGCGAGGCGACCATTCCCCACGGACGGAGGCACCCGCGCCACCAAGATCTTGGAGCTCGTGCATTCCGACGTGTGCGGGCCGATGAAAACGGCGTCCATCGGGGGCGCAAGGTATTTTCTCACCTTCATTGACGATTTCTCGCGCAAGATTTGGGTGTACGTGCTCAAGTCCAAGAAGGAGGTGTTGGCAAGGTTCAAAGAATGGAAAACCTTGGTGGAGAGGCAATCGGAGCACGTAGTGAAGGTTCTTAGGTCGGATAACGGGGGGGAATACATTTCAAAGGCATTTGATGATTTCTTGAGCAAACATGGCATTGCACGGCAAACCTCCTCACCTTACACGCCGCAACAAAACGGCGTGGCGGAGCGAGCCAACCGGACCATCGTGGAGATGGCACGGTCCATGATTCATGCCCAACGCCTCGGCCACGAATTTTGGGCGGAGGCGGTGTGCAATGCGGCGTACGTACGCAACCGGTGTCCGACCAAGGCGGTTGAAGGAATGACACCCGAGGAGGCGTGGAGCGGGAGGATGCCGCACGTGTCGCACATGCGGGTGTTCGGATGCGTGGCTTACGCGAAGGTGCCGGATCAAAGGCGAACGAAGTTGGATGCGAAGGGCGTCAAGTGTTTGTTCCTCGGATATTGCGAAGGCACCAAGGCGTATCGGCTCATGTGCTTGGAGACGAAGAAAATCATCAAGAGTCCGGACGTGGTGTTTTTCGAGGACAAAACGCATTTGGAGGATTGTCCAAGTGGGAGAGTTGATGAAGTACCGACGGTGAAGGTGGACATATCTCCCAAATCGGAAGCGGAGGAGTTGGAGGCGAGCGGCGACGTTTCGGAGCCGGACGAGGAGGAGCCGAACATTGAGGACGAGTGGGAGGCCGAAGTACCGGCCGCGAAATCCACTCGTAGCGCGGAGGCATCGAAACTTAACGCCGGTAAGAAAACCGCAACCAAACCACCTCCACCACCGCAAGATGGCAATGAGACCATAGGCAATTCTAGGTATCCGGATAGGCCACGCAAACCTCTTGGGGAATGGTGGAAGAACCACATTCCGCAACCCGAAGACGATGAGCACGCAAACATAGCAATGGTTGGGGAACCTAGAAACTTGAGAGAAGCATTTGAATCGAGTGATGCGAGCGAGTGGGAGTCGGCTATGCAAGAGGAGTACGAATCTCTCATAGCCAACGCCACGTGGGAGTTGGTTCCATTGCCGAAGGGCCGCAAGGCCGTGAAGTGCAAGTGGGTGTTTCGCACGAAGAAGGATGCCAACGGCGTGGTGGTGCGTTTCAAAGCGAGGTTGGTGGCCAAGGGGTGCTCGCAAGTGGAAGGTGTGGATTTCGGCGAGACTTTCGCACCCGTGGCCAAATTCAACACCATTAGGGTCATCCTCGCAATGGCGGCGGCCATGGGCTTGGAGATACATCAAATGGACGTCAAGACCGCATTCTTGAACGGCGAATTGCACGTGGTCATCTACATGGAGCAACCGGAGGGGTTTGTCCAAAAAGGCCGAGAGCACCTCGTATGCAAGTTGGGGAAATCGCTCTACGGATTGAAGCAATCCGGACGAGCGTGGTACGAGTGCATTCACATATTCTTTGTGAACAAAGGCTTTACGAGGAGCCATGCGGACCACTCGTTGTACGTGTTACAAACTTGCCACTACATTGTGATCGTAATCATATATGTAGACGACCTCATCATCTTGGCAAGCAACGTGGACGTGATCAACGAGTTGAAATCTAGCCTCGAGAAGGAGTTCGAGATGAGCGACCTCGGCGAGTTGCATTTCTTCCTCGGAGTCCATTTCGAGCGGGATAGGAAGACGCGCACCATCACCATGCATCAACGAAGCTACATCGAAACCATTTTGGAGCGATTCGGCATGAGTGATTGCAAGCCCATCTCAACCCCGCTCGACACCAAGACCTCATTGGCGAAGCTTTCGGAGGAGGAATACGAGAAGCATTCGCACGAAATGAAGGACATTCCGTACCAAAGGGCGGTGGGGTCGTTGATGTACGCAATGGTGGCCACGAGACCGGACCTCGCATTCGCGGTAAGCGTGGTAAGTCGGTTTATGTCGCAACCGGGTCCGATGCATTGGATGGCCGTGAAACGAATCATGAGATACTTGAAAGGCACCATTGATATGAGGTTGCGCATCGGAGGACAACACATAAACCTTAAAGGTTATTCGGACGCGGATTGGGCCGGCGATGTGGAAAACCGAAGGTCTACCTCCGGATACGTTTTCTTCGTTGGAGACGGGGCCGTGACGTGGAATAGCAAACGACAACTAACGGTGGCTCAATCCACAATGGAGGCGGAGTACATGGCCATGAACCGATGCACGAGGGAGGCCATTTGGCTAAGGCAACTAATGGAGGATGTAGGTTGTGCACAAGAGGAGGCGACCACCATGATGTGCGACAACCAAGGTTCTATGGCATTAGCTAAGAACCCAACCAACCATGATAGGTCAAAACATATAGATGTGCAACATCATTTTATTAGAGAGAAAATTGAAAACAATGTTGTAGAGCTAGAATATTGTCCAACGCAATATATGGTAGCGGATATTCTTACAAAGGCTTTAGCGAGGGATAGGCATGAGATGTTAAGTGAAATAATGGGGTTGGAGTACAATGCCACCTCGCAAAGTGGGAGTATTGGAAGGTAGTGTTAGGTTGCATCGGTGACATTGTCCCATATGGGTTGTCACGGCTGGTCCTAACCTACACATATAAATAAAGGCATAAGGGGAGGAGCTAATCACTCTCTCCATTGTATGCAATCCTTGTGTGTTGTGTTCTACCTTTCTACGCTGATGTCTTTGCTTTCTCCTCTCATTTCCCAATAGTGGTCATCTACATGGAGCAACCGGAGGGGTTCGTGCAAAAAGGCCGAGAGCATCTCGTATGCAAGTTGAGGAAAACGCTCTACGGATTGAAGCAATCCGGACGAGCATGGTACGAATGCATTCACGTGTTCTTCGTGAACAAAGGCTTTACGAGGAGCCATGCGGATCACTCGTTGTATGTTTTGCAAACTTGCAACTACATTGTGATTGTCATCATATATGTGGACGACCTCGTGATTTTGTCGGACGACGTGGACGTGATCAACGAGTTGAAATCTAGCCTCGAGAAGGAGTTCGAGATGAGCGACCTCGGCGAATTGCATTTCTTCCTCGGAGTCCATTTCGAGCGGAATAGGAAGACGCGCACCATCACCATGCATCAACGAAGCTACATCGAAACCATTTTGGAGCGATTCGGCATGAGTGATTGCAAGCCCATCGCAACCCCGCTCGACACCAAGACCTCATTGGCCAATCTTTCGGAGGAGGAATACGAGGAGCATTCACACGAAATGAAGGACATTCCGTATCAAGAAGCGGTGGGGTCGTTGATGTACGCCATGGTGGCCACAAGACCGGACCTCGCATTTGCGGTAAGTGTGATAAGCTGGTATATGTCAAAACCAGGTCCGATGCATTGGAATGCGGTCAAACGGATCATGCGCTACTTGAAGGGCACCTTAGATATGAAGTTGCGCATCGGAGGCAATCATATTAACGTCAAAGGGTATTCGGATGCGGATTGGGCCGGCGATGTGGAAAACCGTAGGTCCACGTCCAGATACGTATTATTTGTTGGAGAGGGAGCTGTTTCGTGGAATAGCAAACGGCAACAAACAGTAGCACAATCAACAATGGAGGCGGAGTACATGGCCATGAACCGATGCACGAGGGAGGCCATTTGGCTAAGGCAATTAATGGAGGATGTAGGTTGTGTCCAAGAGGAGGCCACTACCATCATGTGCGACAACCAAGGTTCTATGGCATTAGCTAAGAACCCAACCAACCATGATAGGTCGAAGCATATAGATGTGCAACACCATTTCATTAGAGAAAAGATTGAAAACAAAATTGTAGAGTTAGAATATTGTCCAACGCAATATATGATAGCGGACATTCTAATAAAGGCTTTAGCGAGAGATAGGCATGAGGGGTTAAGTGAAATAATGGGGTTGGAGAACAATGCCACCTCGCAAAGTGGGAGTATTGGAAGATAGTAACATTTGGAGATAGAGTTAGGTTGCAACGGTGACATTGTCCCATATGGGTTGTCTACGCTGGTCCTAACTCATATATATAAATAAAGGCATAAGGGGAAGAGCTAATCATTCATTCCATTGTATGCAATCCTTGTGTGTTGTGTTCTACCTTTTTACGCTGATGTCTTTGCTTTCTCCTCTCATTTCCTAATAATGCTCCGCACACGGCCTTTCACGCGCGTTTCCACTAGTATAGAGCCTTTGCCTACGGCCTCTACCATGCCGTTATCACCCATAAACACTTTGCGACCCGTCACGGGTTCGTAAGTGTAAAAAAAATGCTTATGTGGTATCATGTGTTGCGAGGTCCCCGAATCGACGATCTATCTTGTGGCGGACGTTTTAGACGCCCTATCTCTCGCTACAAATGCAAAATCATTACTCGCCCTTGCCATGTTTGCATTCACCTTGCGTTTCATTCGACAAATACGAGCAATTTGGCCCAACTTACCACAATTGTAGCACCTCGGGCCGTCGCCGCGCCTCTCGTTGTTGTCGAACGCTCGAGGTTGGCTGGACAACATGGCCGCATCGTCGCCTTGAGGCTCCTTTTCCTTCCTCTTGGACACCTCGTGCATGAGACGTGCGGTGATGAAGTCCAACGTGAATTCTTTCATGGGGCGCGTCTCCAATGCGGTGATCAAATGCTCGAATGAGGGTGGTAGGCTATCGAGCAAGGTCATGTGAGTTGGTCCGCAAGAGATTTTACCTTGTTGATGTGCGTGAGGATGTCGTCGCCCTCGTCCATCTTAATGGTGAAGAACTTGCGCCTTATGAACAAGATGTTCGACAAGCTTTTGGTTTCGTGGATGTTGCATAACGTCCTCCACGCTTCCGCGGGTCCCTTGCATCCTTTGATGTGCGCCAACTCCTTGTCCACCAAACTCATGGCAATGATGGCGAAGACTTTGTTGCATCGTCGCTCGTACGCCTTCTTGACTTCGTCGCTCGCCGTAGAAGGTGGTGGCAACTCCGAACCATTCACGATGTCCCAAAGATCTTTGGTGGATATGGCCATCTCCAATTTGAACTTATAGAGGTTGAAGTTCTCGCCACCGAACTTGTCAACCGATATAAGTCCATCGTTTTCCCTAGAAGCCATTTTCAAACCGAATGCAAGCTCCCACTCACTCAATGTAGCACAAGGGCTTAGAAACCCTTCGAGCGGGATAGGAGGACGCGCACCATCACCACGCATCAACGAAGCTACATCGAAACCATTTTGGAGCGATTTGGCATGAGTGATTGCAAGCCCATCTCAACCCCGCTCGACACCATACCTCATTGGCGAAGCTTTCGGAGGAGGAATACGAGGAGCATTCACACGAAATGAAGGGCATTCCGTATCAAGAAGCGGTGGGGTCGTTGATGTACGCAATGGTGGCCACAAGACCGGACCTTGCATTTGCGGTAAGCGTGGTAAGTCGGTTTATGTCGAAACCGGGTCCGATACATTGGATGGCCGTCAAACCAATCATGCGGTACTTGAAGGGCACCTCAGAGATAAAATTGCGCATCGGAGGCCAACACATAAACCTTAAAGGTTATTCGGATGCGGATTGGGCCGGCGACGTGGAGAACCGTAGGTCTACCTCCGGATACGTTTTCTTTATTGGAGAGGGAGCCGTTTCGTGGAATAGCAAACGGCAACAAACGGTGGCACAATATAAAATGGAGGCGGAATATATGGCCATGAACCGATGCACGAGGGAGGCCATTTGGCTTAGGCAACTAATGGAGGATATAGGTTGTATACAAGAGGAGGCCACGACCGTCATGTGCGACAACCAAGGTTCTATGGCATTAGCTAAGAACCCCACCAACCATGATAGGTCAAAGCATATAGATGTTCAAAATCATTTTATTAGAGAAAAAGTTGAAAACAAAATTGTAGAGCTAGAATATTGTCCAACGCAATATATGGTAGCGGATATTCTAACAAAGGCATTAGCGAGGGATAGGCATGAGATGTTAAGTGAGATAATGGGGTTGGAGTACAATGCAACCTCGCAAAGTGGGAGTATTGGAGGATAGTGTTAGGTTGTCAACGATGGTCGCCAATAATGTGAGCCCAAAATTGATGCCCACATTGGTTGTTAACACTTGTAAAACATTACAAGTGGTGTTTTGGTGATTTATGATTATTCACAAAAATATAAAAAGAGTGAAGCTTGAAAAAAACTTAGTTTGAAGCATTAGGCTTTTGTGGAGTGGATTTAAGTAGGAGAAGGATAAACCTTGGTAAAGTGTGGTAGGTAGAAAGCCAAGGTTAGTTAAATGTTTGAATTAGGATCCTTGTTGATCATTTGAGGGAGGAAGGCTTAGGAGATAAGATAAGAGCCTACAAAGTAGGAGGAAATCTCGAGGGCTTATCGTGAGCCTTGAGGGTGCTCACCCCCTCAAACTCACTATATAATCCCTCATTCTTCCTTCATTCATCCTCTCTTTCCTTCGTGCTCCTTGCCACTCCACGTGTTATAAGTGTGGGTGCGTGGGAAGCAAGATAGGAGCACGTGTGTGTGCATGGATGTAAGGTTAGGAGCCAAGGCTAGTTGGCCTTGAAGAGGGCTTGACCTCTTGTTAGTAATAGTTGGGCGTGAATGATTTAAAGTTCAATTTATGGCTTTGTTTGAATACTTGGATTTACATTGATTAGCCTTATACTTATGCGGATGTGCAAAGTCTCTTATTGGAGCATTTAGTTTTGTTGGACTTCATATGAATTTTTGAGAGCCAAAAAACCGAGACTATGTCCAAACTTCCAAAAACTAGTGAAAAAGTGTAGATTAAAAGGGAACAGCGTAGAATTGCGACCATATACTTTGTGGCAGTAGAAATATTATTTCATATTCATGTAGAGGACTTCATTACCTATCCATGGATACCAGGAACTCATTTTTTGGACTTCATATGAATTTTTGAGAGCCAAAAAACCGAGACTATGTCCAAACTTCCAAACTTCGAGATTAAGGAGTGTAAGAAGACATAGTATAGACTTGGCTAAGTTGCGTATATTCCAACGATAGATTGGAATAATACATTGTGTTACAAAGAGAGAAATCTCTACATGTCATTATAAACTTCTCCATTCGGACTAGGACGAAATTGAAGGGTGGAGGCTTTTTGGTGACATAAATGGTGCGTCTGCCGGGAGCTTGGAGCTTGGAGAGTGGGCGACGGAAGTCTTGGAAGGCGGTAGGAGAAGCGAAGCGTGAAGAGCGATTAAAGGACGGAGCGCTCTTGAGATGTATGTTTTGCATTTAGTATTTATTTTATGCAATTTCAATTGAGGAAGGAGCACGGCAAAGGTGCGACTACTAAACCTTCTTGGGATGGCATAAACGAAGATCACGTTAATAGGATCCGCACTAGAAAACTAAGAGGTAGAGGGATAATTAAAGTATTAGGATTTCAAACTTCAAACACTCACTCGGTGGTGAGAGTTTAAAGTTTTTAAACTAGAGGGTTTTAGTGTTTTTCAATTGCAATTATTGAAGTGTCTTTATGTTTAGCAATTCGATCGAGGGGAGAGACTAATAAAGCAGGAGGAAGCAAATTGCTTGAGGTAAGCTAAATTTCTTCCAATTGAAAAAAACATTAAATTAAAAAAGGATTTTTGTAATTGTCTTTGTCGTGACGAACGGAGAGGGTAATTCCAAACTTGGAAGTATAATGTAAGGAATCGAAGGGTGAACCTCGATTCCAAGCATGGTACCCAAGAATGGTCAGCCCCTCACGAAGAGTCTTGTTGCAAGTGTTGAGCGTAAAAGGGGTGTGACGAGGTGATACTCGCACTAACCTTGAAGCTAACACGAGTTTTCCATCTCCTATTGGGATTGTTCATTGAAAATTGTATGTCCCTATTTCCTCACCTCCAAAACAATTTATCACACGAACTAAGCGGAAATATTAAAGACTGAAACTTGTGAGAATTTGGTTGGTCAAGGTGAGGGTTGATCGATGAATGATGGATGCAAGGAAACACGAGATCTCAGAAACCTAAGTTAGCATTAGGATTAAAGAAAAATGTTACAAAACGAAGGTCATCTAATATAGAAGAAGTAGTAGAGGGGGTAGGTACTAGTGTAGAAGGTAGCTTTAGGGGTGAACCATTGATAGAAGTATCTCCGGTAACTACTCGATTAGAGGAAGGAAATTTTCCTTCCCTATTGAGTGAAGAATTAGTTGAAGAGCCTAATAGGACTAGACAAGAGAATAGTGTAAGCACTAGAGAATCTAGTGAAGGAGGACTACAAAATACCATGGATCCTTTAGGGGGATGTGGAGTCCCACCTCCCATAGCACCAATTCCTCCCATCGATCCATTGGTTAGGCCGCGAGGCCTACCAATAATCGTACCCCAAGGGTTGGTTTCAATAGACATACCCTCTAACCTCCCGAAATTCTACGGGACTAAAGATGAGGACCCATCTAGACATATGGAGAGATTCATTGAGAGGGTAATTAGCTCATTAATTACCAACCAACAATATTGGTTAGTGTGGTTTCCTACGACCTTAGATGGGGAAGCTTACGAGTGGTATAGAGATCACGACGAGGGACACTTTCAAACTTGGGATCAATTACAACGGGAGTTTCTTAATGAATTTCGACCCGAAGTCGGTCAAAGTATGGCTTTTAGAGCCTTAATGACTACGAGGCAAGGAAGGGACGAAGAAATTTCCGCCTACATTAGGAGATTTGATTGGGTATGCGCAAGGTGGGTAGGTGATTTGCTCAACGATGACACTCTAATGCAATTTTTTATGAGAGGGTTTGTCAAAGCGACTACTATTAGGGGTGTGTTACAAAGAAACCCTCGCACCCTAGCCGAGGCTAAGGTAGCCGCTAGAGACATGGAACATATCGAGAGGGATTATGAGCGGCTATGGAGGAAAGAGGATGAGTTAATCCCTCAATTCATCCCTCTCCTACCTAAGACGGGAATGGACCCGATTAGGCCGCTTAATCGCCCTCCATATGTCTCCATTGAAGCGGCCTCAATTCCCTTAGCGGTGACGGGCCCCCCAACCATGTTAGCATTGCCGGCCCCTAGGATGGACCCTCAAATTGAAGAGATAGAGCAACGATTAGGTGATACTCAACTAGGGTTTCAAGAGACGATGTTAAAACAATTTCAAAATCTAACGGACCAAATGGCATTGTTAATAAAAAATCAACAACCCGGTCCTCTACCTCAAATAGAGTCGGGAAATCACTCATCGGGATTTTGGTGCACTAATTGTCAACAACACGGTCATACACTTCAATTTTGTAGAAATGGGCCAAACCGCAATCAACGAACGAACAATAATGGTCCTCAACAAAACCCAAGGGGTCCGAATCAAAATCAAAACCAAGGGAATAATCGGGGCCCTCCGCCACGTGGACAAACTAACCAAAGTACCGAGAAAAAGGATTTTCACCATCTTTGCGGTAGATATCATGTCATAGGGCAATGTTGGTCGGAAAACCAAGGTCAAGTGTGTAATAACTGTGGAGGCCCCCACGCGTCTAAACCAATGTCGTCATCCGGACAAGGTAAGTGGAGCACCGAACCTTCCAACCAACACGACACAACCGAGTCAAAATATTATGAGGGGTTCACAAAATGAAGGTAATAATATACTTAAACCTTCCAACTTCTACTATGATGGGAATACGAACCTTCCGGAGCAAGGAGGCCAAGTTATACAATCACCTAAACAAATGGGACCGTCTACATCTCAAGATGTCCGATTTATGGATTCCTCCACCATTCCGGTAACTTTAGAGATGTCCACAAATGGTCAGGGTCCATGTCTTCCACATTCTAACTCCATATCATATGAGATAAAAAGTCTTAAGGAGGAAGTTGTGCATAAGGCTCCGGCATTAGCCGTTACCACTAGAGCAATGAGAGGTAATGCACCATTAAAAGTAGAGGAGGAGGAGGAAGAAGAGGAAAATCCCTTGGGGGAAATTCCTTATTTTTCGGAGTTGGAGACTGTAACTAGAGAGGCTAGGAAGGCCACTAAGGCATTAGAGAGAGAAAATGAAATTGTCCATGAGAGTGAAAGGTCTAATGTTATCCATGATTTAGATGGTAGTGATGTAGGAGAGTGGGAAGGTCCGGGCATTCCGGTAGAAGAGTTTGATAGTGTTAAAAGGCCTAAGGCCGATAGAGTAGATGGATACGACCTTTGGGCCGACCTTAGCTCACTAAAGGCCGATATCACCTTTGGTCAATTATTAGAGATCTCACCGGTAGCTCTAAGGTGTCCTCTAGGCTGGTCCAAGTGTCCAAGAATGCTCCAACGCGTTCCAAAAGTGCTCCAAAACTCCACCAAAAGCTTGAAACACCTCCAAATCGCCTCCGATCAGATCCGGCTCTCTTCTACCTCCTCCTAAGTTGATCTCTAAATTCTAAAACAAAGTGGGCCCATAACCTATTGAGAAATGAGAGGAGAAAGCAAAGAGATCAGCGTAGAAAGGTAGAACACAATACATAAGGATTGCATACAATGGAGAGAGTGGTTAGCTCCTTCCCTTATGCCTTTATTTATATGTATGGGTTAGGACCAGCGTTGACAACCCATATGGGACAATGTCGCCGATGCAACCTAACACTATCCTCCAATAGATCACTCGTTGTACATTTGGAAACTTGCCACTACATTGTGATTGTCATCATATATGTGGACGACCTCGTTATTTTGGCGAGCGACGTGGACATGATCAACGAGTTGAAGGCTAGCCTTGAGCGCGAATTCGAGATGAGCGACCTCGGCGAGTTGGATTTCTTCCTCAGTGTTCATTTCGAGAGGGATAGGAGGTCGCGCACCATCACCATGCATCAACGAAGCTACATAGAGAGCATTTTGGAGCGGTTCAGCATGGTGGATTGCAAGCCCATCGCAACCTCGCTCGACACCAAGACCTCATTGGCGAAGTTTTCGGATGAGGAGCACGAAGAGCATTTGCACGAAATGAAGGACGTTCCATACGAAGAGGCGGTGGGGTCGTTGATGTACGCAATGGTGGCCATAAGACCGGACCTCGCATTTGCGGTAAGCGTGGTAAGTCGGTATATGTTGAAACCGGGTCCGATGCATTGGATGGCGGATACGTTTTCTTTGTTGGAGAGGGAGCCGTTTCGTGGAATAGCAAACGGCAACAAACAGTGATACAATCAACAATGAAGGCGGAGTACATGGCCATGAACCGATGCACGAGGGAGGCCATTGGCTACGGCAATTAATGGAAGATGTAGGTTGTGTTCAAGAGGAGGCGACGACCATCATGTGCAACAACCAAGGTTCTATGGCATTAGCTAAGAACCCAACCAATCATGATAGGTCGAAACATATAGATGTTCAACACCATTTCATGAGAGAAAAGATTGAAAACAAAATTATAGAATTAGAATATTGTCCAACGCAATATATGGTAGCGGACATTCTAACAAAGGTTTTAGCGAGGGATAGGCATGAGATGTTAAGTGAGATAATGGGGTTGGAGTACAATGTCACCTCGCAAAGTGGGAGTATTGGAGGATAGTGTTAGGTTGCATCGGCGACATTGTCCCATATGGGTTGTCAACGCTGGTCCTAACCCATACATATAAATAAAGGCATAAGTGGAGGAGCTAATCATTTTCTCCATTGTATGCAATCCTTGTGTATTGTGTTATACCTTCCTACGCTAATCTCTTTGCCTTCTTCTCTCATTTCCCAATAGTTCTCCTACGCTGGTCCAAACCACCAAGAATGCTCCAAGGCGCTCCGAAGGTCCTCCAGAGCTTCAAACTCCACCTAAAGCACCAACCACCTCCGCTCAGATCCGGCCCTCTCCAAGTTCTTCCTAAGTCGATCTCCTACCTCTAAAGCAAAGTGGGCCCATAACCTATTGAGAAATGAGAGAAAAGAGCAAAGAGATCAGCGTAGGAAGGTAGAACATAATACACAAGGATTGCATACAATGGAGAGAGTGATTAACTCCTCCCCTTGTGCCTTTATTTATATGTGTGGGTTAGGACCAGCGTAGACAATCCATATGGGACAATGTCGCCGATGCAACTTAATACTATCCTCCAATAAATGGTGGCCTTAAGACCGGACATCTCTTTTGGGGTATGCGTGGTAAGTTGGTTTATGTCGAAACCGGGTCCAGTGCATTGGATGGCGGTCAAATGAATCATGCGGTACTTAAAGGGCACCTTAGATATGAAGTTGCGCATCGACGGTGAACATATGGGCATAAAAGGTTATTCCAATGCGGATTGGGCCGGCGATGTGAAAAACCGTAGGTCCACCTCCAGATACGTTTTCTTTGTTGGAGAAGGGGCACTTACGTAGAATAGCAAACGACAATAAATAGTGGCACAGTCTACAATGGAGGCGGAGTATATGGCCATGAACCGATACCTCGGGGGGGGCAGTCATTGGTTGGAGTAGCAATATACGTGCGAACAAATGATAGGGTATTTTAAAAACATGGGGGCTAAAAATTATAAATGGACTTAAGAGTAATATAGGGTATAAAAAATGGCACTAGATATCTTTAAAGTACTATAGGGTATGGAATAATAGGTAATTTGGAATTATAAGTAATGCAAGCCATTTTTCTATTAACCCAAAGTAGAAATTTACATAATGATAGCATGTGGAAAAAAAAATTGAAAGTATTACCCCCCTATAAAATAGTGGTTGTTCGCACCTATATCCTTAACTTTTTAACACACTGCCCCCCCCCCCCCCCGAGACCGATACATGAGGGAGGCCATTTGGCTTAGGCACCTAATGGAGGACGTAGGTTGTGTACAAGAGGAGGCCATGACCATCATGTGCAACAACCAAGGTTCTATGGCACTCGCCAAGAACCTCACCAACCATGATAGGTCGAAGCATATAGACGTGCAATATCATTTTATTAGAGAAATTGTTGAAAACAAAATTGTAGAGCTAGAATATTGTCCAACGCAATATATGGTAGCGGATATTCTAACAAAAGCATTAGGGAGAGATAGGCATGAGTTGTTAAGTGAAATAATTGGGTTGGAGTACAATGTCACCTCGCAAAGTGGGAGTATTGGAGGATAGTGCTAGGTTGCATCGGCGACATTGTCCCATATGGGTTGTCAATGCTAGTCCTAACCCATACATATAAATAAAGGCATAAGAGAAGGAATGAATCATTCTCTCCATTGTATGCAATCCTAGTGTATTGTGTTCTTGCTTCCTAGGTGATCTCTTTGTTTCCTTCTCTCATTTCTCAGTAAACCTAACACTATCTTCCAATAACCCTCACATTTATATGATAACTTGAATTATGTATTTTCACCTAGTTTGCCCCAATGACCAAAGGGGTCCTCTTTTGACATGGGTATTCTAAATAGCCACTTGAAGTCATCATCCGACCCCAAATTCAACAAGAAAAAATTTCTCAAATAATTCAAGAATAGATCGGTGAAAGTCCAATTAGTTGTTGTTTCCATTTATTCAAAAAATAATTAAAATACATGCTTCAAGGTGAATTTTGATGATTGTAGATATTCACTAACATTAAAGCAAGGAGACAAATTGTTTTGCATATGGGTGTTGTCCATTATAAGTATGAAGTTTCTTTAGGAATTTGGATAACACCTCAAACCCAACATTTAAAAAAAATAATGTTCACTTCAATATGAAAGACACCCATCATCTACTTGTCAATAGACTTTGACCACCTTCAGAACATGCATATGAACTCCAAAATTTGGAATTTGGAATTTCAATTATATTTTTTCCATTTAAGTATTCAAATCTTACACATTCAATGTGACTTGTGTCTAGGGATATTATCCATCCATTTGTCCATATTAAGACAAGATAAAACTACATGCTCTACAACATCTCGGTTGCAATTCTTTTGATTTGGTTTCAAGGTGCAGACCGGTGGAATACTTAATACTAGAGCCAAGTTTGTACTGAAAATGAATCATGCTTGTACTAAATAGAAACTTGGGATAGATTAGTGGGTCCAAAACCAAACACTACACTAGCTAGAAGGTTTGTGATTCAAATTTGATCACCATTCTTGTGGAAATCCACATAAACAACCCAACATCTATCAGCCAACAAAATGACGTCTATAGTAGGGCTAACTATTGACCTAATATATTTAAGTACATAAAATCATGATGAGTCTACAATCTAACATTGGGAGGCAGGGGTTAGGATGTTCTTTTATCAAGTGCTACCATCAAACCTTGAGAAATCAGGTTCACACTTGAATCCACCCTCAGGTGTGATGTGCTTGCCGGTGAGGAAAGCCTTGGCAATGGCTTTATTGGCAGTGTTGGAAAGATGGATGCCATCAAAGCTCAAGTGATGAGCACTCGTGATTTTGGAAGCCATGGTGAGATTCAAGAATTTCCCTCCGAATTTGCCGGTGTAGGAGCAAGTCACTTCTTTGTTGAAGTTGTAAGCTCCGCCATAGCCACAAGCTGCCTTCAGTGGCTTGGTTATGTCTATCATCAAACGCGCAAAACAAACATTACAAGTCGGAATATACTACGTGGTAGATGATACTAAATATAGATCCATGGAACTTTGGGCAATTGACCACAATTTTGCTTAAATTTAGAATTATAGAGATGGGCCATCACGTTTTGTGGTTGCCATGCATAAGCAGGTTTGGGCAATTTTCCTCATAGTGGACACATGCAATTTCTTTGTCAATACCTAGGAAAGTGGTGGATGTAGCACTTGTCTAAGTAATACATCTTGCTATATTTCCTAGATATTGAGACAAAGATGATGAACTTTGAGCAATTTATCACATAAAGAAATATGCGGTAAAGTGGACAAAACCTTGAGAAAGGAGGTTTATTCCGCATGTTTCACAAGCATGTTGGAGTTCATAACTTTTATTTTAATATCTAGGATTATGGTAGAGTACCAATTGTATGCCTTACATGAAACTTTGTCAATAAAGAAACATGTGGTGAGGTGGACAAAATAAAAGAAATGGAGGCCCAATCTCAAATCCACCACATTGTATACACAAATATACTTTTACAATCATGTGTTGATTAATTCATGTCAATGGGTCACGGTGGAGTGCTTACTATATTTCAATGGGTCTTTAAGGATGTCAATGTAGACACCGTGCGAATCTCCATAATAGAATTTGACCGCCGGGTACTTGGCACGCAAAGCGACAATGCCTTCACCGAGCAATTTGTTGTGTTCAGCACTAATCTTGTTGATTTCTGTCAAGCAACCATGGCTATTGTACTTGTCTTTGGTTCCCGGATACAAGGTGAGCAAGGCAGGCATGCATCCAAGGGGTGGCAAATTCACCACCAAAATGTCCTTTGCCTCTAACGCTACCAAACTCTGTAGAAAGAAAATCACAAAGTAAGTTCTTCTCACACCCAATCACTCTTCACCGTGCTTTAAACACAAATTATATTCAAAAATTTGTGGGGCCCTAAAAATTCGAAGGACTTGTGTTGCTTAAAGATAACATGTAGGATGTCTTATTCTGCTCGAGTTGAATATGACAATTAGACTTAATATGCTCCGATGTGACTATTGATAGGAAAAAAACTCTACCAATTGAGTAGTGTTAACCACCCATGAGCCATGTTAGGCTTTCGTTCAATCTTTTTAGGTCCATTCCTCATATTTTGTCCACTTTATCACATCATTTTCTAGGTGTTAAATTGCCCAATTTTGTTCCTTCACTAATTCAAGGTATACGGTAATTACCTCAAGAGATGTGGTGATAGCTGTTATGACGTGCGGAACTGTGTCTAGTGATTGTCTAGGAGTCAATTTCCCATCATAAAGGTCAAAGAAATAGTCTTGATACCCAGCCCAAACCATGAACAAGGACTGGTTGAATGACTGATACGTTGGGAGGGATTGTTTCACAGCTGTCAGAAAAAAATAAAACACAACATGAGGTGATCAAAATCTTGGATCTGGATCTGCTTCGCATCAAAAAAAATTGTGGTGATACTTACTGCAAGGTCAAACTCATTGATCCCATGGAGGAGTTTCTTCCTAGAAATGTAACACAAATGTTTGCATCAATGTGACCTATATTTTTATTTTCATTAACTCATACTCTTTTACGCAGACTGGGAAAGAAATAAATTATGTAGATAGTAGATGCATTGCAATGGAAGTTTTTGGAGGGGTATAGTTGGCATACTGGTTGATGGGAAGTAATAAAACATCAAATGAATCTTGTAACGCTCAACCCATTCCATTTGCAAGCTTAAGGAGAATGGAACGTTGAATCCTTCGTCGGGAAGCCATCCACCGGTGATGTTCCTTGCCGAAGACCCTGATATTGCAAAATTTGTCCCATATGTGAAATCGCCTCCAACGCTCCTAAAGCTTGCATAGTTGGGCACAAGATTTCCAACTCCAAATTCTGCATGACAAAAGAATTGATCGTCACTACGGAAATTCTTTAAATTTTCATATGCATCATGATGTCGAAGGTTATTAATTACTCCCCATATTTTACTCCTATATATGTTATGAGACATGTCACCATCAAGACTAGAATATTCCTCCTGAGACACCATCATCATACCAGATAGGTAGGAGCCTTGACCGAAGTGTACCTTCACTCAATCCTAAGCAAGCTCGATCACTACTCCTCTCGAGTTTGCAGTACATGGAATTATAGGACAGTTGTAACATGTTTATAAGGTTCCATCTAAATGGGACTAAGTAAACTAAGGTTAAGAAGAACTCCATGTCATGAACTAAATAGAGTTATTTGTGGAATTCTACTTAATAGTGGGACAACCCCATGCCAAAGGACCCCCTTTCTGAGACACGTGTCTCCATATTGTATGGAAAAGTAGGCTATGGAAGGCCATTTCCAAGTTGAATATGGGATTTACAATCGGTTCAATTTCGGCAAAAAGGTTAACATACCAAAGCCTAACAATTAATGGCATGTAACTCCAACTACTACAAGACATGAGAGGGAGAGGAGCAAGAGAGAATCATCTTTGACTTCTCGATCATGTTTCCGAGCTCATGCCTACGCTTCATAGCTCATAGTTGGTGGTCGTTTGTGCCACTATAAGGCTCCTCTAGAACTCTGGTAGATTGTTACAACTAAACCGTCCGGAGTCACTTTACAAAGATATGTCTAGTCAACTAATTATTCACACCCTGCACCTAAAATTCTACTACTAATCAATACAATGTGTTGTTCATGAGTTCTCGAGAAGGAATTGATGAATGCCATCATGTGACCACTCACCAAAGAAGTCGACAAGAAGGTGGCCGTCCGAGAAGCGATCGGCCGCGTGCAAGGGGAACGAAACTCCATACGGCTCGAGCTCTGAGTGCGCGAATTGGTCCGGGAACACAGCAATTCCGTTGCCCACGTCCGTGAGGGAGTCCCCGAATGAGTAAATGGCCGGGAAGCTGCAGTTGGGGAGCTTGGCTGCAATCACATCATGCTGATGTAGCCAACACACAGTGCTCACCACCATCACCATCAAATTTGATCTCCACATCCTATAAGTGGTCCCCATCCTGATCAGATTACAACTACGTTGGGCAGTATTCAACACTGGAGTACAGCTAAATCCTCCGATGATTCACAAGTTCTATGCCACTGGGACCTTCTGAGCCTCAACTACTTCTGAGCCTCGGCCCAAGTTGTCTTAGGCTCTATTGATGATTCATGGCAGGAAACACGGAGCGAGATTGATTGATCAGACTCCAGTTGCAGTTGATACTGAAATCTGGAGAAAGAGTTGACCAATCAAGCTGATCACCGTGACACGAGCTGGAGTAGGTTGCATTCTGGTACCCGTTGTATGGGCGTTTTATACAATATGACCACCACTTCTTCATAGCTTTCATGATGATGCGTTGCCATTGGGATTCGAGAGGGCAAGGACTACGTAAGCAGCAAGTCGGTTGCACCATAGTGACAGGGGCAAGGCCCGCAATCGATGACCGCTGTTTGGCGGTTCTGCAACTTTAATTCTTTCCCTGCAGTTTGCAGCTTTTCTACAGAGCTGCCCAGACAAAACCGTGCAATGCGCGGTTGGCCGCTCCGTTTTGGGAGCATATTACGACGACTTTTGTGTAGTAGTCCATATGCTGCAACCATTTCCCCTTTGTCTACCACTTTGAGTCGAACAAAACTCCTTTTTGGGTGTCAGGACTTCCATGCACCTGATGCATGCCTCACGATTAAAAAATAGGCTTCGTTGATGGTCAATGCATATCCAGCCATTGTGGTCAGTAGTTGCACTGCTCGCATGATGATGGCACTTGAGGTTAATGAGTGTAAGATGATGGAGGATCGGAGAGTAGATGATAAGTTGCGATTCCAGCAAGATTTCACCCACTCGAGCCTTATATGGGATAGAATCGATGTGCTCACGGACATGAAGGATGCAGAATTTGCTTGTGTGGGTAGAAAGGTACAAGAGTTCAGACCTTGGACAACTGCCAAAATAACTATAGTTAACTAGATTCTTTTTCAATAAATTTTAGGGACCAACTATAGTTAACTAGAAAAATTCCAAGCATTATTATATATTCAAAGAAGTTTGCCTCTTGATTCGCTTCAGTTGAGGTCTTTAATATGCTTGGGCCATTGAGGATCATCAAGAAATGACTTTAAACGATCACTCTTAGTGTTGGGCTGCGGAACGACCTCCATGTACACCATCAACACAAATAACACACTAGTGTTTGATTATATTTATTTTTGTTATCACCCTATCTTGCTCAACACTAATTTTCAATTTTTTGACAATTACTGTTAGAAGATATTTGAAGATATGTTAGAATTCTTTTTTTATCATTGTTTTTTTCATATCCTCACTAACACTAAATTCAAACATGTAACTTCCACATATTACCATAGTTGATATTTAATGTTTGAGTTTACATTTAATGTTACTTACTTTCACAGGGTTGTTGGTATTTAGTGTATCAAACACTAAATATCTTATTTAGTGTAATGACACTACAACACTACAATATAATTATGTGAACTTGTTGTGCTCAACTTTAGTTAACTAGATATAACTATAGTTAACTAGATTTTCCGGCATACCATATTTAAAACTACTATAGTTAACTACATTTTTTGGCGGCTCAAATCGCAAACAACTATAGTTACGAAAGGCAAGTAGTTAATTAATAGTTGAATTGGTTGCTTAGTTGTCCAAGGTCTGCAAGAGTTGTTGAAAATGCTCTTCACTTGGATCGGTAACTCGTTATGGGAACTTTAAGGTTTTTAGGTCCGCTTCTCTTCAAATAAACTGAACACAATACCAGTATGAGATGATTCAAATAAAGGGCGTATCCATTTTCATCATGATTTCTGGAATTTATACGATTATCTTCCAGTGAATATTCTACTTCTTTTCTAAGCCCAATGTTCAACGTAATTGGGGAGCCTACATGACCATTTAATGAGCATGAGGATCTTCACTTGATAATGAACGAGATATCCACATGAGCTCCGGAAATTATGAAAATAGTGGCTATGGCCTTGATGTGGATTTGCTAACCGTCTTGTACAAATTGTATGTTTCATATCCTAGGAGAAGTGGGCTTCTCGGAAAAAGTAACCATTTAAGACCCATGATACCTTATATTTGTTGCAAAGTCCCACTTCTGTCCCTTTGTTGGCCGAAGAAGAGTCATGGAGAAATGTTGTTAGTAAAGTTGAAAAGCCCTCACTACATACGCTTTTGAGTGGGCCACCACTTGACACCTTGTGCGCGAGTGGAATTGTAACAGTTTAATAAAGACTGGCAAAAAGAGGGAGGGGAGGGGGAAGAAGGGGAAACAAAAAGAAAATAAAGGATTTTTTTTTTTAAAACAATGACTCCAATTATGTCACTGGTGTGAATTATGGTGTTGCTTCATTTTTTGAGTTGGACTATATTTCTATGTAATCTCGAAATTGGCATTACATGAATTAAAGGTTTAGGGTTTAGGTGAAAATTCTCTGAGTTTTCAAATGATCATATAGGTCCCCCCCCCCCCCAACTATGTGGGCTATTGCATCTAGAATACTTAACAAATTTTGAATACATAGACTAACTTTTTTTCAACACGTGTCTTTGTGATGTTCGTTCTTGAATTTACACCCAACTATGCACCACTCAAGTAAACATTCAAGATCAAACACTGAATCAGGCACATCTTCCTTAATATGAGAGAATATTCATTCAAGGCTCTACATTTCATTGTGTATACTAAGGGACATGTAGGTTATTCCATTGATGACCTAAAGTTGGAGACAAGTTATGCCCATTATGATGAACTTTGAAGTGCTCAACCATTAAGGTTCAATGACCGTTTTTGGGGGTTTTTGGGCATGTTCTATACATGTGCATTCCCAATTTTAGATATCGACACTAGGGTTGAATTGCACATGTTGTTCACATTTGTAGTAGTTGTGGCAAAATAGGTGGAGGTGTAAAGATAGAAATAAGACAAATTAAGTGAAGAGGAGGAGACAATCTACTTCTTTGCACATGGCTTATGCCTTTTGTGATTAACTCCAAAGTTCTCAACCGTTAAAGTTTCAATCATTGTTTTTGGGCACATTCTACACACGTACAATTCAGATTTTAGAATTATGATTAAAGTACATCTCATAATACATCTTCACTTTCACTTGAAACCCCAACGCTTTAAAACAATCATTTTACCACTAGATTCTTTCATTTGAGTTCATATACGGTACTATCGTAATATTATTATTATTATTGTTATGAGAATGGTCTTTAAAGTGAACATGAAGGGGACATGTTTCATTGCTCCCCCTAGTACTTCTCAATATCCAAATTTTTCAAAATGAATGGTCTGAGTATCCAAATTTCAAATATCACATATTTGAATTCATAAGTTTTATTTAATTATATTAATATTTCTTGATTTTTTCCACTACCTAAATCATATATTGAAGTCAATGGTTGGGTAGAGCATTGCAAAGTCTTTATAATATTATTTTTTTACATTTGTAAGAAATTCATGCATATCTATGACGTTTATACATACATCCTAACAAGATCATTACCCAGGGTGTGCACTATTCATTAAAACCAAGCATCACGTGCGTGCATGCCCCTTATTAAAATACCCCTGTATACATTTTATTTTTGCTAAAATCAAGCAATATACTTACAAATCTCATTGCTTCAAAATACATTTCCATACATACACAAGGGTCCAAAAACAAATACAAAAATTGTATATAACATGTGTACAAATGTTTGGAAATGCAAAAATATGGCCCTATTATATGTATAATATCAAATCATGGATTTTTAGTTATAAAGTCGTTACTTAGTGGATGAAAAAACACATGATTCTTGGTCCAGGTCTAACTTGAACGCGTAAACGCGTAAATGCGTACTTTACATATATTTTTCTATAGCCTCATGTATATCTACTTCTTGCTTAATAGCAATATGTCTCTTGTACGTACATTTTGTACATGCTTGTTTTAAATAATACCCCTTTTGTGCACCCACGTGTATAAATACAGTACTTGAACAGTGCACTCCCTGGGGATCATTATGTTTCTGCTATACGTCAAGTTTGTGATGAAGGGTTTGGCAACACATAATTGTCAAAAGCAGATTGCCAATTTTTTGAAAAGTCAAATACATGGAACTAGAAGTCAAAGAATTTCAAACCCCATATCCTACTTACCAAGAATATACAACTTTGTGGAATTTGTGTATGTTATCGACATGCATAAAGGGAAAGCACGTGATTTCCACTTGGTCACGTATCGTGAGAGAAATGCCTAAGACACAACTTTTATCATGACATAATTGACGTGGTGACATTCATACAAGGAAAAACACATGAATAAAGATTGGACTCGAGGTGAAGTGTCCCTCATGCATGCTCGCCCCTTGTGTTTGGTTGTCTCTCTCTCTAGAAATTGCTTTGGAATTTAGTGCAAAGTATTATTAAATTTTGTATTCTATAAAAAAAATCATTTTTTTGACAAGTAATTCCCAAATCAAGTAGCTCGCTATGGTAGGTAACATAAATGTACCATAACTTCACAAGGAGTTTAATGGAGGGATGAAATTATCATATATGAGCATTCCTCTCATCCATTCAACATAAGGTGGATGAGGCTAATGTGGACACCTCCAACTTTGTGAAATCATCTAGCAGATGGATTTGAGCATTAGAAGCTTGAGCATGTTAGCAATTGCAAATTGAAACCAAAGAATTTGAGCTCGTTGAAATTGGAGTTGAGGAAGGTATTGATCTAGGCTCCAAAATCAAAGATTCTCTACTTCCCAATTTGGTGTTATAGGGGGGAACCTTTTTATTGTTCAATGTTGTGTAAGTGGACGACATCATTAGCAGATTCTACATGGGTTGTTTGCCAATGAAAACCAAGTTTAATGCCAATATTGTTGTGTCATGTCTCTAAAGTGATCACATGTAAGATAAAGTATTGCCAAATTGGTATTTCATTATAGAATACCCACAATATAAGTTGGTTGGCACCTCACGGCCACATGCCTCCCTCCTAATTAGTCCAAGTTGTATCCTCCTAATTCGCATACCTCGTACACAAAAATCAAGCCTGTCATTAGCTTAGTGAAACCCCTCTTAATTATGGAAGATGATAGGTGTAGTTTGACTTCTGTGAGGTGACTAAGCCAACTATCAATGAGGCGACAACTAAATCACCATATCTTACTCATCCACCGAATTAGTTATAGGTTTGTTGCCGATTCATCTCAAATGACTTGATGACTAGACTAATTTGTGGCCTTTAAATCTAAATAGGATGTCAACTCAACCTTAAAAAGTAACCTCCAGACACTACTTCAAAGCTTTTATGTTAGACGACTAAGAGGTATGCTCGTATACAATAATTCCTTCTCTCGAGTCCAAGTTTTATGTTTATGTGAAGTTCCAACACACTTTGCACTTGCCTGAGGCCTCCTCCATAGAACAATACATGGAAGGTAGGCAATTTGTTACAATAAACGAGGAGAACTGACTGCTAGTTACAGATAAACCGGGTTGAGGTTGAGAAGAACCGGTTCAAATTTGAGATGTCAGGAAAATTACGGATCTATTCAGAGTGATTTACAAGGTATTCCTTCAGTCTAATGAAGAAAAAGCGAAAGATGCCAACATGTACATCAGTTGGTCATGGAAACAGTAGGATCTGAACCTACAGTATGTCCGGGGAGAACTGGCCGTCAGTCACAGATGGACCGGTTGAGTTTGTGAAATAACCAGTTGAAGTTGGAGACTTCAGGAGAATAACCGGTCCTTTTAGAGGAATCTATGAAAGAATGTACCTCACATGAATGAAGCAAAACCGGAAGATGTCAACATGGAACCGGCTGGAGTTAGAATCACTAGGACCTTGACCGACTATACTGTATATGCCCAAAAACTACCTTCCCGGGCACTGATCTCAAGCGATTATAACCAGAAAATCTCTCCAGTCACTGCATAACATTATTCAGATCCATAACAGAGTTATGTGAGACTGACAAATCCTGGGAGATTAAATGTGAGGAATATTCCTCCGAATATTGTCAGTCCCGCGTATTTCTGTTTATGGATCTGAATAATGTTATGTCATTTGTTAGCCTTCAGCCACTCAATTACACAAACATTCATACCTGATCATCGCCGAACATATCTACATTGATGGTGATGTCAAACGGCATTGTTATTGCTCTCCTTTCTCTTGGTTGTGCAGTACAATATGAGGAATAAAATAACAAAAAGGGGAACAAATAAGTGGAAACTTTCCGAGGGAGGAGGGAGGTAAGTTAGAGGGGGAAATTTATGCCAAGTACAAGGAGGTTGTTGTTGTTGTTGTGTGTTTGTCCTTTTATCACTCTTTTAAAAAGTTTGTGTTCACAGCGTATAGGTGACGATTGGAACATAAATATCAAATTCATCTTTTGTTTAGCTGCATGAGTCAAAACATCAATGAACTACATATTGATGATCTCAATCAGAGCGTATGGTTCTAATTCTCAAAACATGCATTGTTTTGTCAAGTCTCAAAATTAATTAGGGTTGAAATTTTCTACCGAGTGATAATACATTCATGAATACATGTACATTTATTACACATTCTAAGAAAATTAATGTGTGTTCTAAGGTGTTTCTAGAGTAATTAAAAACATTGTATGCAATTAAAACCACATGTGCTTGTCACTAAATAGTGTTATGATGAATAGTGTAGGTACTTTCAATGAACAATGTTGTTATGAATAGTTATTTTTAATAAATAATGTTGGGATGAACAAGGCTTCCTAGATCTTTTTGTGACACTAATTTCATAGCATAAAGAAATTGCACTATCTTCTTCACTTTGGTATCACCTTCACTAATCTTCCACGCTCATTATCAGCCCTTCACTACAAGAGTTTATATAACCTATTTGACAAAAATGTGACGAAATTCTGTTAATTTGGGTGTCATATAGGGCACCTTGATTCGGTCATACAATTAACAGAGTTCTGTCAATTTCTTTGTCATCTGAGACAATTATACACGTAGGATTCCATTTACTCCGGCCCCCTTGCCATGTTGGATTCTCTTTACCTCGTCATTTACCCATGGTGATGTGGTTTAATGTCCAAGTTATACTAATAAAAAATCCTAAATTAGTAATCCACCCTCGCATTCGGGGCCTACTCAGATAGGTCTAAGGGCGAAGGGCCACCTCACCTAACCTAGGCTAATGGACAAAGCAACCTACCTACCCTAGGCGAAGCCAAGGGTGAGGGGTCAAGGGGATCAAACCTTGAACCTCTTGGCTATAGTGTGAAGGCCTTAGCCACTAAGTCACCGCTCATTACATGTTATAGGCCAAGTATGTAAGAGTTTTGTATGAAGAAGCCATAAGACTTATAAACTTATGTATATATATTTTTTAATTAGTGAAAGTAAAAACAAGCATAGAATTAATGTATTTACTGTTTTTAATTAGAACGTATTGTATTTGTATTAAAAACAATTTACAAAATACTCCTAAACATTATTACAGTAATTATTGTAATTATTTTAACTACATTAATTACAATAATTTCAGTATTTTACTGAAAATAGGAAATTTCAGTATTTACCTAAATTAGCAAATTTCAATATTTACTTAAATTAGCAAATTTCAGTATTTAGTTAAATTGGTAATTTCAGTATTTACTTAAATTGGTAATTTTCCCATTTACTTAAATTGGTAATTTCAGTATTTACTCAAAAGGGTAATTTCAGTATTTACTTAAATTGGTAATTTCAGTATCTACATTAATTAATTAAATTAGTTATTACATTAATTATAGTAAATACATTATTTATATTAATTACTTATACTAGTAATTACAATAATTAAAAACCTTTTGTAACACCTTTTGTAACACCTTTTGTTGTTAATAAATATGAGACACATGCTCAGGTGAAGGGAATAAGTTAAACGTGAAATATATAAATCTGATGACAGAAAATTGACACAAATTTTGAATAATGTCCGAATTGACAAAAACTCATAGCTTTGAGCTGATTTTGTCACTTCGGACATTTTAGTGTCACATTTTTGTCAATTATACACCCATTTCCTTGTAGTGCTTCCTCACTATTTGGGATAATCAATGTACCCAATATTTTTGTATTAATTGGTGTACTGGACATTATAATATTTAAATACACTCTAAACTTCATTATATTACGCTTGTGGCAACTAAAGTGCACATGATATTAAGGAGTTATGTAGTGTTAACATGGATGTGTGATAAATGAAAATTAGTGTAGCATGTCACATTATAGGACAACACAAAGTCAACATTGTAATAATGACAATAATTATAACAATGACAAGGTGATGTGTGTGAGCATGTGGTTTGATTCTTTGGTGGTTTATTTTGATGTCAACACATGTGATGTATGGGAGGGAACATGACAATAAGGAGTGACATTTAAATTGAGAGCATATGGTCCTTAGGGTTTGAGGATATAAGAGAAGGAGTACCAATTATGAGGTTGATATTACGGAGATTAGAGTGCACCATAGTCTTATAATTGAAAATAAGTTTGATTATATACTCAACAAAACTTCAATAAAGGAAATGATTTAGAGAGAGAGAGAGAGAGAGAGAGAGTTGTTTTTTTTCAAAGTTTTTTTCAAAGCTTGATCTTCCTCTTTTCAAAGGCCTTATCCTTTCTATTCTTCATCAAAATAAAGCAAGGGTGGGTGGGTGGGATTTTCTTTCATCACAAGTCTATTACTCACCAAAACATAGTATCCGTCATTGTAGCTATGGATGTAGTGCTATTTTCTACATCATATGAAGTAGTCTGAACTTTCAACAAGGAGTATGTATTCTCATTAGAGTGGTAGATATATATGCTATCATGTTTCCTTGCTTTCAAATCAAAGTTTGATAGCATAAAGTACTAAAATGTAATGATGTGTGTCATGGTCACAAAAACACATTACATATGGCAGCTGAGTTCAAAACATAGTCTAGTATGTCACTGCATTGTGCATAATAATTATTGTTACAACCAAGTAATAAGTTAAGGATGTAATATGTAAACTTACATACCTCAATGTATGTATTCTCAATATCTCAACTACTTTCTAGAGTTTATGTACATATCAAGATACTAGTTCAAAGTAATATAGTAACTTTCACAAGTATAAGATCATAAAGTGAAAGAATATTCAAACATGAGTAATGTACTATTGTTGGTGTTGAAAATGTGAAGAGCTAGCCTCAACTACATCGGTGCCAACCCAAACTTACAATTGTGTGTTAGAAAGGCGTGTGTCAGCTGTCTTCAGCTAAGCTTAGTTGCAATCCATGTCACACATTTACCTCACCTGTCAAGTCCATTGAATGTTTGTAAATACCAATACTCACTACAAAACAATGAGTATACAAACCTATTCTTTTGCCATATTGTGTAACTTCTTGGATAGTAACAATCTTTAGTACACCAAACACCAAGCACTTCCACACTAGTCTTGTATCCACATTCTAAGCCAAGAGTTTGCTCCTTCAAGCATGTAAAAGAGTTTTCACATGGAGGAGCTTAGGATTTAAGTATTGATTTAGTAAGGTATATTGGCCGCTTTAGGTCACTGAAACCCTAAAACGTGGAGCGTGGTAATTTTCCTTTACCATGGTAAGTTAACTCATGGTTGGGTTTAGTTTAATGTTTTAACTGTGGTGTAGATTATACTAAGTGTTCTAGTCTTAGTAGAAGATTTTAATCAATTTTTCAAGAATGTTACATTCAATTATATCTCAAAGGCAAAATCTAGAGAGAGAGAGAGAGAGAGATGTGTAAGACAATTTGATACTTGATTTGTCCAATCGCAAAATACGTTTTCATCAAATGAGTTCCTAAATTGATTACTTATCTTAATCGGACACATATATTTTAGTGATATGTCACTAGATCTGGATTGAAGAACGGATACCAAAAATACACGTGTGTAATAGAGATTGGATCATTGTGCTGAAAATATGATAACCATTCTAGTCTCTCTAGTCTACACAATTGGGGAAATCCACATGCCTACTTAACATTTGAACACAAGATCTTCACTTTGATAATGTTTGAGATATTCATATGAGCTTTGAAAATCATGAGAAAAGTAGCTACATCCTTGATTTGGATTTGCTTACTGTCTCATACAAATCGTGTGTTTCATATCCTAGGAGAAGTGGGCTAGTTGGAAAGAGTAATCATTTAATCCCCATCTACCTTACTATAAAATGTAAACATAAATATAATGTAATGTACATATTGAAATGCATCTTTTATTTGAATTCCATGTGAGCATAAAATATAATAAATGTGTCCAAATTTTGCCATGATCTTGCTCCCTCATGTAGAGTTTCCAACACCAAGGCCTTTTTTAGTAAACGTTTTCAATGACAATGGATCCGGTGGTGGGAAAACCTTTTGTGTGGATCGTTGTATGATAGCATGCCCGCATATACTAGTGTAGGTGACCAACGATTGGCTTCTACTAGCGGGGGACACTTTTAGCTCCAATTTGACTAGCAATAGTCATTAAATGCAACCAATACTGGTAAGAACCGTTCATTGGTGGCTTGCACCAATATGTGTGGGTGGACTATTGTATTGATACATATCCATATAATAATACTTGTTTGGTTAGTTCTTTACTTGCTCTCCGTTGTTTATTTTGACAACAACCGACAAACATCTTACAAGAAATCAATGACAACACCACCTTTGATGCGAGGCGGAGGCGTGGCTCAAGTGAGAGCCTCACCTTTAAGACATGAAAAGAAGGGTTTGTATGTAGTTAGAAGTTAGCAAAGAAACCATATAATAATCACTCACACTCATCATACCTGTTGTACATGCCACATGGTTCTCAAAGTGAGTTTGACTGTTGAAAAGCAATCTGTAGTTGACCTTTGGGAGTATCCTTTAGCATTAAATTAACTACAAAAAAGAAAGGGAAGTAAGGCTGTCAACAAATTTCGATTGCTTTTTGGATATTTAAATCTCTGTTTTCATACACTCTAATGTTGACTCGGTCAGAGGTCAACTGCTAGTTTTTTGCAACATAAAACATGTGAGCTTGGTGGATGAAAGTGCATGTGTCTTTTTGCATTATCCCACACCATGTCCCATTTTCATTGGCTCTATCTCCAAGAAGATTTCTCGGTTCCATCAACATTTTTGGCGTATACACAAACTTTGTTTCTGATTGACTGGACAGGTCAGCATTTTTAGAGAACAATATGATGTTTATTTCATTCATTAGTTATATTATTTACATAGATTAAGTCCAAAATTATAATGTTATGAAACACAATATTTACCTGTGTTAAATTCATTAATACTTTCTTAATATAATATAATATAATATAATATAATAAGCTCTAACCAATATGAATTATTTCTTCAGAGGAAAGTGTTACATGCATCTATTAGCGCCTTGTATGGGTGGTCATTTGGGAGTGATATATGACAAAGGTAGAGGATGTATCGAATGCTTGAGTTGGGCTTACATTTGAGCTCAACTTATGCATGTGAATGATATATCTATAGTTCATGTCAAATTCCAGTTGTCGTTCTCTCTCTTTCTTCTACTCTCTTACATGGTGTCACCTTTTCTAGTTTGAAACAGTAAAGGTAACATTTCACTAGAATCTTTTTGAAAAAATCCTAATGCATGTTGCTACCTCTTTCATTTATAACTTTTTAATATATATGACCACAAAATTCCTAGGGAGTCTAACTAGAACAAACATGTGTTATAAAATATGACTTTGAGACCTTTTTTGGAGTTAAAACACAAGAAAAAGTTGTAGTAGAAATGACTTTTAACCCCTAAGTGCTCACAAAGCCCAAATGTGCCAAAGTGCATGATCTTTTATGGGCTTTTTTTTTTAATTGAACAATATATGTTGTTATAATAAATTTACTATGTTAATTGCTATCCTATTTGGAATCTAAGGGTGAATATATTTTCCAAATTGAACCAAGCATGAGACATGGGGGTTTTTTTCAATCTTTCACCAATTGGGTTTTCTAGTTTACTTGCTCCCCCAACTTGTTGGTTTAGGGTTTTAGGGTCTTCACTGTCACGGGCCATATCTCCCTTTATTTTTGAAAATTATGCATCAATCATTTGAAGAAAATTATACAACCTTTATGCCACATCTACCGTAATGGTTTTCATTTTGAGGTCCACGTGTGTTGAACTTGTATTTAAAAAATCTAGACATATTATTCTTCACATGTAGACTTTTTGGTTGCTCTGTTGATATATTTCCACTATACCTAAATTTAATGCAAGATGTGTGAATCATGAGTGAAAATTTGAATGTTATGATATTAAATATGATGAGAAATTTAAATATTTATTTTGATGTTGAACCTATATAATCATATAAAAAAGTACTGAAAATATAGTCAATACAATTGCTAAGTATATCATTATAATCAATTGTGCATTTACTATGGGAGGATCCTACAATAAGATTCAACATGTTATAATTTTGGATTAGGACTTAGTCTACTTTCACATAGATAAAAGTCATTTCGATCAAAAGATTGCGATAGGATCCTACAATGTCCAATTGCCATGGCAAGGCTTGTGGCCAATTGATCATTTTAAAGATTTAGGTGTCATAAATTTTCATTAGCTTTTGAATGATGTGTTTCTTGTTTGGCTTGAATTTGATAAGGAAACAAGGTCTATTATTCTCACTTTTAGGGATATATGTTTACTAAATTGCTATAATATACCAACTAGAAAATACTTGGATGGTTGAACATCTCCAAGGCATTACTTACCTACATCCTTTACATCACTCTCTATGTGATTTAGTCAATGCCATATTTTGGTATCCATATAAGGAAAGTGGGCCTTAAATGGACATTTTAAACTCTGCACCCACTTCTCCTAGGATATGCACTCACAAATTAGTGTGAGGTGATTAGCAAATCCAAATTAAGTCCATAATCCTATCCCTCATAATTATAGAGCTCATATAGATATTGCAAATTTTATTATCAAAGTGAAGATTTTCTTTCTTATTACATGATCGTATTGTTTCCTCCCCTCATCACCATGACTACAAATAAAATCCCCTTTTAAACACATGTCTTTTTGGTTTCCATTCTTAGGGTGGGTGTCCATCAGGGTTCGGTTCCAAGAAACTTGAATTTCAAATCGCCCCTTCATGGACTTTAACTTCAGACTCAAGATTGGATCCAAGCTTCAAGATTGATTTCTCAAACTAGCAGAAGTAGTTTCTTGAGTGGGACCAAAGATATTTGGCATGAAATTGATGCCATATGAGCACCACTTCCTTTTTCGTAGCTTGGATTTGAACCCTAGTGTAAAACCCTTGGATCCAAACTTTTGCTCTTGAGCAAAAGGGCCACTTGATTTTTTGAGTTTCTTTGGTCTTGGACCCTAGTGTAAATCCTTTTAATAGATGCAAATTTGCTCATAGAATCCATGTAGGTTTTGATTATGGGTTAGTCTTTGGCTCAATTTTACTTGAACCTTAGTTAGAACTATTTTAGTCATTTATTGACAACATGTCAAATCAATGATACTTGTGAATCATTCTAGTTCTTTTCAATGGTGCATGTCAATGTATGGGGAATACCGAGGTTTAGTTACGAGCTAGACGAATTTTTTTGGAGGTTTCCAAATGAGTTTGCAATGACTAGGATGAAGTACCGTTGTAAAATTGTCGAGGTCAAAAATTGACCGGTTGAGGGATCATAATTTGAGATATTTACCGATACTTGAGATTTCCTTCAACACAAATTCACCCCCTTAAAAGCATAACATCAATTTTCTTTTAGAAAATGAAATTGCAACAAAACAAACCCGACTTACTATACATAACTTCAGAAACATACCAAAGTAAAATTTAGAAACTAAGAAATTTACCGAATGATAAAGGTTAATGTAGGAATCTAAGCAAGAAAAAAAATCTGGCTTTCAGTAGCTTCCGAGTAAAAAGAAAAGAAAAGAAAATCCGAACCTCTTTACAAACGGTTAGAAATGTACCGATTTTTGTATAGAACTTCCCGGACTGTGGTGCATGTGCATGGAATTGACAACTTTTCAGCTGTTCAATTCTTTTAAATTAATGATTCATTTTTTAATATTTATTTTTCCCCCATGGGTACATATTGCATTTCCTTTATAAGCGCATCCTAGCTGACTGGATTGAAGCAAGAAGAAAGTGCAATGGCATGTCCAAAACCATCACCAACTACATAATCTTTGAATTTTGGATGATAATAAATCAGGATTAAATAGATCTAAATTCAAACATGCATTTGGACAAAATGATGTTGTCTGCATGTACTTCTATCTGGATGCACTATGGTGCACAAAGGTGCACAAACTAATAACATGCCCACACTTATTGGTGTAGGTCACCAGTGAATGGTTCCTATTAGCAAGGGGCCACTTTTAGAGCTGGTTTAGCCAGTGAGAGCCACTAGATGCAACCAGTGATGATGATATTCATCATTCACAGATGGCCTGCACCAATAAGTGTAGGTGGGCTATAACCTAAGGTAGTGTCCACCATGTAACTTGTTGTGAACACACGTTTGTGGTGCATATTGTATTGATTGTAAAAGTTCACCTTTATATTGGTGTTTTGATCACAAAGTGTATGTATAGTCAGGATTGCCATTACATGCTTTATAATTCATGTCTTCCAAGTAACTCTTTTTGCAATGTGCGTGTATTGTTAGAGTCATATAACCATTACCCTTTAAAAAACAATATTCATGAAAACAACAAATTCACATGTGATGTTTTTTTCCCCAATGCCGACTCAATTTCTAATCTTGTGGAGGGCACTTGCACTTTGAAAAGAGTTGTAATTAGCCCAAAAAAAGCCTTGTGTAATTGGCAAAAGTTGCCTCCAAAGACTAATTCAAGCCGACATTTCTTGTATTCAAGAAAAACAGCATATATGACATTTTTACATGCCACGTGAGGTTTTCATGAATTCCTTGTTCTAACTCTATTATTAATTTTGAACAATATTTTTTTTGGATGCGCTTCAATCTAATCACACTCTGTGCAAATGGTGTAGTGTTAATGTCTTGTCATTGCAAGCATTTCGAAAAATTCCCATCAAAGTGTTTTTTCACAAGATTTCTAGAATTAAATGGTCGATTACAATTGGACTTAGGCATAAGTTGACACGAGATAAGTGGATATGGGATATAAATTTGAAACATGTCAACACCATAATGGCCAACATTCCATAGGTACTTCAAAAATCTTCAACCAGTCATTAAGTGTTCAAAAGCACTGTGTAACCCAAAAGTGACATTGAGGACAGAAACTGTTCTCGACTATTTTCAGTCCGAATTTGAAGGCATTTGCCACACTGTTCTAGAATAATTCAAGAAAGAGCTATTGTACAAATCTGCGAGATCAACCCACTGACACCAAAAACAACAAATTTGAGGATGGACTGTAATTTTTATGAAGCGCGAAAGTTTTATGCTATCCTTCAAACTGCAAAGTTTTATAGTCCACCCGACTCTTCCCTGGGCGTTGGCTTTCTACATGGTTCACATGTACTCGGAGTTCGTTGGCCGAAGATCTAGCCGTTCAAAGTGGCTCGAAAAATTTCATGTAGTTGCACTTGCTATGAGCTGTACAATGACCGCTTGGATTTGCATATTTCTCACTTCACAAATTCTCCCGCATTTTTGTAAGAAATGATATTCTCCTTGTAGTTTCCAACAACCTTGTGTAGACGACATCAAGTACAACAAAGGTTTATAGTTTTTGCAAATTTATCAAGTGGAGGGGGGAGCTAGTATGTGGAGCTCAAATTTCTTAGTTGAAGTCGCCATGAAATTTGGAGTGTTGCCGGGCGTACCGAGGAATGAGGCGAGAAAAAGCTCGAGAAACACTGTAAGTGTAAGCTGTTGGATATTGATAGGTGCTTTTGATACAAAAAAAATTACTGAAAAAGAGAATGGACGGTAACAAATTTCTGAGGTGTTTGTACCCTACTATACCCTCCCTATATATGGTTGGATTTACATCTATAGCCATTGATCTCCCTGAAGAAAAATTCAAAAATGAACACCTACTACAGGGATCCTTCCTTGAGGAATATCCTATGTCACTTTGGAGTGAACCGGCCCCCATCTATCAATTTAGATCAGTACCTGGGAAGTTTTTGGACATAGTCGGTCAAGATCCTAGTGATTCTAAATCTAGCCGGTTACATGTTGACATCTTCCGGTTTTGCTTCATTCATTTGAGGTATATTCTATAGATTTCTCTAAAACGATTGATAATTCTCCTGAAGTCTCCAACTTCAACCGGTTCATCTGTAACTAACCGGAATCACGCAATGCAATAACTTCTCACTCTTGATTTCAATTTCTACTCATAAAAGTTGAATGGGTTGTTCAGACATTATAGAACATCAATGACTTTTCTGGATAACATTATACATTCTCAATGAACAGGTATACCACTGTGTAACGCCAAATAGTAAGTGACATTAAATAACCAACTTCGAGTACTAGGTTAGGGAGAGAGACTGATCTGGGGATTAGATACTAAAAGTCCTCCCCCACAAAGTGAAGTGCAACTTGAGAGCTCTGAATTACCCCAACATATGTGTAAGTCGCTTTAGTTGTCTCTATGGTAACTACACCTATAAATCTCTTATTGTTTTATAATCCCCCTAATGCCTACCCATTGGTTACCTCAAAATAATTTTGGAAGACCTTTTGTTCAGTTATTAAAATTTTGACGATTTAAATCTATTACTCTTATACGTGAATTTCACATCCAACCATATAGATGTTTGAACTGTGTAGGTGCAAAGAACTCCCAAAATATTGGTCATCCATGTATCCACTGTATCTAGAATAATAGAACACACTCTCCTACAATCCATAGCTCTTTTCCCATCTACCACCCCCTCCCCTCCTCACCTTCACGCCTACCTCCACCAATCCACACAATACCAAGCCCCAACCTGCTTAGGAGACAAAAACGCGCTCATAATACCACTTGGCACCCCCATCTCACACATCTCCAATTTCAAACCCATACACATAAATGATAAATGGGGTGGAGAAAACATACATATTTGTTCCATTGCCATTGGCAATCCCCACAAACCAATTACTCAAAATGGATTTCCCAAAACCACCTCCTAAACCTTGACAATCTCCTCTATGAACATAACCTACTTCTCATCAAAAAAACTATCACAAAACACCAAACAAAAAGTAATACAAGACAAATTGCTCAACAACCCAAAAACCGAGCAATCACGCGATTGGTGACATGTCCGCTTGAGCAACGCTATCCTGCACCTCACTCTAAAAATCCAAGAATGTAGCCCGAATAAAGATGTCATTGCAACATCACCAACAATACATATACATCCCCCTTTGCCCTTATACATGATTACAAAGGCAATTTTCAAACCAATATCACATTACAAAGTTTAACATGGCTACAGGAAAGACACTTAGCATACTCCTCCGCACTTAATTGTACAATGGCAATGATCTATTTTGGATCTTAGTTGCTATGTCAAAAGATTGTATATTGAGTGATGATGGTTTGAACAAATTTTGTTGAAATTATACAATGTTAGCTTACGCTTTGAGGCTAGAATGTATGCATTCCACTTCTAACCTCTACTTCTTTTGCATCCTTACACATGCTTTGTATCTAAAGGTTGGCAACAATGAGGTGTTGATTGATGAGAGCTTCCACTAGACTATGCTTGGCATTCATGCATGTACTCATGGACCCTGATTATTGAAATTTTTATTCTTGAAGCTAGAGTCAAAAGGGGATACCCTTATACATGTTTTAGAATGCTATGAACATTTGTATTTCGAAATATTTTGTACTATATATTCTCACTAGTGGCGTTATTATAGGGTGACCCAACCAATTGACATATCTCCTCTAAAATCGTAACACTCATAGGGCATTTTGGGTGTTTGTCTTTAGAATGACTAGTTGTAGCATTGACTGGAGGGGTTCTTGAATTAGAAACTCTTAGGTTTAACATTCTCTCATGAAGTTGTCCAAGACTTGGGTAATGAGGAAGTGCCACCACTTGCATTTCAAGTGTTTGGGATTGCAACACAAGGAAATGAAATTAAATGGATGCAATGACTCAACGTCAAACTATACTTGCGATGGAGGAAAGGGAGAGGGTGGTTGGAAGTAGCAAGGGTTGTTTGTAGCGATAGAATCCCTCCATTGTATAACGAGGTTTCATTATTTGTCCACCTTTACTGATTATGAATAAACTCAGTTGTGATTTTGAAGCACATCATGGTTTTTCATATGCTCTAACTTGCGATGTTGAAGTTTGTCATGTGCATATTAAACATCAAAAATGAATGGATGACAATTGAAAGAATTATTGGTTTTGTGAAGTGAATTGCACGCATGCATGGGACGTGTGTATCTAAAATTGAGAATCGGGGCTTTCCCATGCTTGTGTTGAGAAATATGAACGTTGATTCACTGTACATTTGTGCTCAAAGTTTTCATTAGGTCTTTGGTTGCATATCAACAAACATGTACTTTACACTTTGTTTGAGGTTCATCACTGTCAACCTCAATTTCTCACAACATAGAAGTTGTTGGTATACAATTACTTTAAAAAGTATGCAATGTCACGAGTTTTTGAATCTGTGTTCTTATATTAAATATGTGGGGAGGGGGGGAGAGTAAATGACATTCGTGGTTAGTCACAGGCTAAGTACCCACATTTTGTTTCCATTTTTTGTCGTAATTGTAACAACTATAGAGAACACCATATTTTTTGCATGTTTTTATTGAAGTTGTGGTCAAGCATCACAACAATAATACAACAAGTTATGAAAATAATGGATTTTCTCACTTTTTTAAGTGTCCACAATCCCTAGGACCCAAAAATGAGTGACTTTGGACTCCAAACTTGAGTTTTACTCCAATATATTCCACACTTTGTAGGGACACCATATTCTAGCATCACATTCCCAAAGCAGTTGGAAAACTACCACTAACTTTTTAGGTAGGTGAGGGTAGGGAGAAGGATGAATGAATGGATGAATGAATGAATGTCTTTCTAAAAGCTTGTCAATGAAGCAAAGAGCGAAGAAAACTGAGCAACTGCGCTTGGCCAACCGTGCGGCGCCGCACGGTTGCAGCGGGCAGCCCGAAATTAACTTCATCTCCGTTGACGCAACACGAGTTGAATGCTTTGAATACCAAAATCTCCACCACATTCACTCCTGATTCTAAACTACTTATATATATCGCAACTCCTCCAACAAATTCCATCTCAAAAACCGGCTCCCAATCCAACAAACACTTGTGCAGCAATTTGGTGACCTTGTGGAGTTTGGAATTTCGATTTGCTCGTTTGTTTGATCATCAGCTGTAGCTAGTACCTGCTGTTGCTGCTGCTGCAGTTGAATTGGGAGGAGTTGAATTAATTGCAGGCCGGATGGAGAAACTGAAGGCGATGATGAAATTACAGTGGCTCACAATTCAAGTTCTCGTTGTTGCCATATTTCTCGTGAAGGACACTCGCTCGCTGAAAACGTGTGAGTATCCGGCGGTCTACGGGTTCGGGGACTCACTCATCGACGTGGGCAACAGCATTGCGGCGCTCCCACACCAGTTTGCAGGCGCGGAGGTCGATCCCAACGGAGCCTACTGGCCGTTGCACGCCGCCGATCGATTGTCCGATGGCAAGCTCTTCGTCGACTTTGTTTGTAAGCTCAACAATCATTTCTATGTAAATGACCACCTAGATGAAGCATCTTGGGGAGTACATTAGGTACACTAGGTGGGATTCTTCTTGGCAAGGTCTTTAAGTTGAATCGTGGGTGATGAGAGAAGGCTTTTTTCTGAAGAAGATTATAATGAGGCAATGATGAGGTGTAGAGTAATTAATCATGAGATTGCCACTTGGCTTTGACTAGTATTCATGCTGCATGACATGATCAAGGACCTTGATTCTTGGGTTTATCCTAAGAGAGATTGCTACTTGATTTTGATTGGTATACATGCTGCGTGACATAATCAAGGACCTCGATTCTTGGATTCATCCTCAAAGCTAGAGTAGAAACAGAACCTTCTACAACAGGCTTCAGATTGCTCTGTTGGATTGATGAATTTCTTCATTTCACAAAGAGGAGTGACATGGCAATGTGACTAGGACTTCGTTGATCTATACCATTTGTGTTCGAGTTAGGAAAGGCCAGTACTTTCAAATTAAGGCGTCACTATTGAAGGCTGCGCTATTAGTATATGAGGCTCAGAGAACACGACTTGCAAAAATGATGAATTTTGAAAATCTATCAAATCTACCGCAATGATAGATTTGTGAAATGTTTGTGAGTTGCACGTGGGATGTGTGCTATGGGACTCATATGTTATGCTAAGCAGTGAGGGGTCACTCTCTCAACACCCCCCCCCCCTTGGCACTTTTTGTCACTTCCAGGCAAACAATTGAAGTTTCTTAGAACTTATAGTTTTCTTAATAGTTGTGAGCTACTCCAAAATAGTGCTTGTGCTTTAAATGTTTTAGCTGCTCCAACCCACCTTCTCTATACATTTTAGAATGTATGCATAATTGTTTATATTGAATTCTAGGATTTTGTCTTTTATGTAGTATTGATCACTCTTAGCTAGATGTGTGTGATTGAGTTAATTGAGCATGATTAGTGAGTATTTGTTGGGTATATTATTGCAGCCTTCGGCGTGAGCTTAGGGCCTAGCTACCCTTTTCTAAGGAGCACCGCCACCAACCCGGTGTGGGGGACAAATTTTGCAGCTTCCGGTGCTACGGCCCTGAAGCAAACAACCCGGTGGTCTCCGAACTCGGGATTCAACACGCCATTCTCACTCAACGTGCAGTTGCAATGGTTGTACCGCTACAAGAATCGATTGGCGTATTATTACTCACAAACATGTAAAGTATCTACCCAATAATCATGATTTACTTGTATTCTTTATATAATTGTACTCCAAACTCCAAACTCCAAATTGACCAAACATCGACCTTCATGTTCCAGCTTCCTACCAATGTTGGTCTAGTATACAGGGAAGTGCTTGGTTTCAGGAATCAACACTAATAATAATATGAATGAACCTACATATGACACTCGAACATCACAATCAAAGGCTATATCACGTATTTATTGTGATTCAACTTGTTGCCTGGAGTAGTAGGTCGAATCACAACAAAAACCTATAATAAGTCCACTATGTTTAATGAACCTTGGGGAATTCTATAAGATAACTAGGATTTAAGTGTATTTGGATTCATGCATGACTTTTGGACAATTCCGACCACCAATATGATTTGCACTAGATTGCACAACTACACAAATATGTGGTTGGAGAACATGGAATACAAACATTCCAAGTTGTGGTTATCGTGTTATTGGTTTTGTTGTTGTCATGTGATGATTTCGTCCCCTCTAGTGCACATCCTTTATTATTTTTGGACAAATGGTTTGTCCGAATATATTTAATGTCAATTTTACGCAATGTTTTAGGTGAAGTTTATTGTTGGCTTCTCTAACATATTGGCTTTGTGTGGCTTTGATTTCTTGATGGTTTTGTAGTACATCAAAGATTGGCTATGTCCAATATTAATTGTTGTCTAAACTAATATTGGAGGGGGTGCTAACCACCCCTCAATCCATCAACTCTCCTACTCCACAGGGCTAACCAACCTTGGGGTGGTCGTTCATGCTCATGTGGCATCACTAGAGAGTTTCAAGGCCAAGGTATGGTAATAAAGTAGAGACAACCACTTTAACACTACAATATAAATTCAACAAAGATAAAAATCATTATAACTTCCTCTCAAGTCCAAGACCTAAAACAATGACAAGTTGCAATTTAGAAGACCAACCCCACCATCAACCACAACCACAAGTATCCACATAAGACAAGTGTGAATGAAATAAACAGTAGTTGTGATTGATTGTGATGGTTAAACACAAGCACAACCAGCACCAGCTTTGTAGTGTAAATGACCCCTGGGAGCAGCATGCCTCGTCACAACAAATACCGACAAGTCCATCATGTTTTTGTGAATACCCCTGGGAAATTCATGGGAAGTACTGCTTCAGGAGAAGAGGATCTTTGGTGTCTGTAACAGATTGCACTTTGTGTGGCATGTGGTTTGGTGTGTGTAGATGTTACACAGGCGCTGCCTTCGTATGATTCTCTCAATGCATCCATATATGTAGTCCAAGCTGGATTCCAGGACTACTTTTTCCCACTCTACGACAAGAAGGCCACAGCCCAAAGTTTGTTGGACAAAGTGCAGTCAGTTGTGTCCGCGATCGCCGAACTGATTGATGTAAGTCTTTTCTCTGTCTGGACACTCTTCCCGAATGACTTACATCTGTTACACTATACACCTGGTTTCATGTGGCATTCGAATTGGTGTGCCTTGTTCATGAGAGTGTCAAGAGTGACTTGTCACGGAGCATCAAGTGTCATGTGACACTCTCTCCATGTGACATCCTCTCTAGTTATCACCCCATGATTTTTAGAAAACTAATGTGGGTCAATGATGAATAGAGTGGGTCACACTAAATCACATGTTTAGTGGATCATAATTTAATTATGATTATGTAATACATTCAACATTACACATAAATTGAGCTCGCCTTATGAGTTTTCGAAATCTTCAAATTAAGAAATTCTATGGACAATCATGAATTAACAAGCCCTTAGCCAATGCAAAATCTAGTTGTTCCTTTGAATAAGTTTAGTATGGATCTGTTGATCAAAGTTCTTGTAAAATCAAGCTTTGTCACCAAATTGCCGAAATGAAATCTAAATGAGCTCTTCTAGAGTTTCATGCCTCTTTCAAGGACTTCATGGTTACCTTAATTATAGCCAAACTCAACTGGTCGTTGAAGTCGCCCTTCAAAACTTCAAGCCACGACCAAGGCAGTAATAAACTATTGTGTGCAACATCACTAAATGTATTTTTATCCTTACATTTTTTTTAAAACACCAAGAATCATTTGAATAGAGTTCTGCAACCAAGCCATTCAAATACTTAAAACAACACTAATTAAACTGGAGACAACAACCACAATAGCATTAATTTCAAACACCTAATGTTTGATTAATTTATTGTGTGTAGGGACTAGTCGCATTTGGGGCCACGGAAATTCTGACGGTGAACCTAATACCGCTAGGTTGCACTCCTGCTCTTCTCACCTTGTATCCCGGGACACCTGATAAATACAACCAGTATGGTTGTTTGCAAGCATTGAACGACATTAGCACCAAGCACAACAAGGTGTTGGGAGAAAAGATAGTCACCTTGCGGTCCAAGTACCCGGCCATTAAGCTTTACTTTGCAGACATGCATGCTGTCTACATCGACATCTTGAAGAGCCCAAAGACATATAGTAAGAATTATGTTTCTAATCACCACCTCTATTTCTAAGTAATGAAAATAATGTAGTGTTATTTCACAAAGTGGAGCAACAAGCTTGGAAAGAGGAATCCGTTGATACCATTTGTGTCTGAATAACTCAAAAAAAGGTATACATTTTCAAATGTTATTTTTACTAAGAACTAAGTACTTAAAAGCAATTTTCTAGAGCAAAGCTCACAATCCAAACACCATACTAAAGTATCTATTTTCATCTCTAAGAAATCTAATTAAAACTTCTTCAATTTTTAATATTAAATTTTTATACAATTACCAAAGCAACTCCATACTTGTAAACCTTCAAAATATTTTAGCAAATCCAAACCAAGTTGTAAGTAAACACATTGACCCCTACAAATGCTATAAATAGTTGGGGTAAAAAAAGAAATATCCTCAATTCATGTCATTCTCTTACTATGGGAATGGCATGGTCTTACTAGTTAAAGTCTTCAACTAGATGGTTATTAAACTTTATCTATGTGGGTTTATTAACTACTATCGTAATGGATCATAGAAGCATGTAGTGGAAGAGAAATAGTGGCATTGCAGAAAATTATCAATGAAACAAAATAACATGTATTCAGCTTGAAGTACTTAATTTGGATTTCTAGTTATTTAATTTTGAAACCAATCAAATGCTTACATTTTGAGGGTAATTTGGTAACATTTCAGATGTTACCGAGCCGTTGAAGGCATGCTGTGGAGCTGGAGGTCAATATAACTTCAACAAGCAAGTGACATGTACAGGACTTGGCACAGTTGGGGGTCTCCTTGTGAATTTAACAGCACCCTGCACAACACCTCTTGCGCATTTGAGCTGGGATGGCATTCACACCTCACATAAATTTAACAGAGTGGCAGCTGCCGATTTCTTTTCCGGCAAGCATATTACTCCCACCAGCTTCGGGTGCGCAGCAAACACAAGCCGTTGGGACACACAAGCTTGAGAAATTGTTAGGGTTAACAAAATCACCTAATTGGCCTCAATTTAGTACTCATGAGCAATTAATCCTCTCATTTGTTTGGGCAGACCCTGAAGCAACATCAAATTATTTTACTATCGTCAACAATGTCGCACCTGAAATCTTTAGAGAGTCATCTGAGACCTCATAACATGTACATTTCAGATGTGTTCCTTTCATTTTGTCTATTTGTTGAGAGCCAAGTAGTATGGGAACTTGCTACTCAGTTAAATACTTTGCAAACTTATAGGGACTCGGGAGGCAAATAATAAACAAGGTTTTCAAGCACGTGAGGTTCTGCCTGATGGATTGGTTGATGTTTTTTAAATGCATTTTGCGTCCTTCAACCAGATACCAATTTCCTTGCCGGCAGACTTGTTACTCCCTCTAGCTGCAGCTGCTCAGCAAACACAAGCCATTGGGACACTCAAGCTTGATAAGTTTTTAGGCTTTAGCTTAATTACCTAATTATTCTCAATTCAATCATAATGGATAATTCCCTCATTTTGGGCAGATCCTGAAGCAACACCAATTGTTTTATAAGCAAGAGTTTTGCAACTGAAATCTTCAGGGAGTTAAACAAGATTATATAATGTGTACATTTCAATTGTCTTCCTTCATTTTGGATGATTGTTGGAAATGGAGTAGCATCACTTGGCTACATAAGGTACAGGTCTGTTATTAGGATACTTTTCTCTTTGCACCCACTTCTCCTAGATATGAAACACATAATTTATGCGAGATATTTAGCAAATCCAACTTGTGCCCGTAGCCATTTGCCCTCATAATTTCATACACATATCTAATTCATTATGAAGGTGAAGATTCTCATGCTCATTAGGTGGTCAAATAAGTCTTTCCCATCATGTTGACTATTGAACCTAAATTGGTTAGCATATTATGAGCAGTAATCCAATGTTAAGATATGTCTTATTGAGAAAGAAATTTCTTCAACATGTCATCCAAGTCTGGAGTGTCTGTGTGCTATGAAGCATTCCACAGTACTTAGAATTACATAAAAGGAAGCATCAGTCTAAAGTTTCTGACTGCAGGAAATAGCAAGATCTGGTATGTTCCATAAAATCTAACTTGGGTTGAAAATAAGTGACTCTACAGACCCAAGGTATTTGCACTCTCCTGGACTACGGTATGTAACAGCAGAGCAGTGTCAGCAACAAGTGATCTAATCCCTGCCTTGCAAGAAATGAGATTACCACTTGCCATGTTTCTGTTCCTCCTGCTAGTATGCTTACCTGCTTCCCCAGCTCCACAAATCGAAATCATGCAATCCACGCAACACAAGGAACAAAAAAAAGTGGAAGGTACTTGAAACAATAGATCTTTGGATTAGAAGAAACCTGTTATAATGTATACTAACTTTGCAGAAAGACTTCTGGGTGCTTTCACAACTTAAACACAATAGATGGCACATCATTCTGTCAGGCCATGACTACCATCATCATATTCCAACAAAAATGAAAATATTGCCACCATGGCTAGACGCTATTGACATGAACAGAAGCATACCTGGCAACCACTAGACATTTAAACCAACAAGCTCAGCAGGACAAAAGCCTTCTCCGGTATAATTCAAAATCATCTCCTTGTGCTTTTAGTTCTGGAGGTGGCCCTGGCATTATAGGGATCACCAGAACAAACATGCAGGCCATCTGAGAAGCGCAAGGAGCCAATCTTTGCCCTTTTGGTAAAAGAAGATAGAATTCTCCAGTCGGTGATTTTGCAGTCACCCTCTAAAGTCAAAGAAAGTGATTGAGCTGAGCCAGGTTAGATTTGGATGTACCTCCAGAAGGTCATTGATAGCTTGTCAGGTCTCTTTCTTGACAGAAAAAGCCAATGTCTTTAAAAGTGAGGTTGTTCTCATTACCATTTCCACAAGAGAGGGGACACCCATCCCTAGGTTGGGCTTCTCAGAGGTGACCTAGTCTTCATAGTTCATCCTGAAGACCCATCTCCATCTCCATATGCAACCCTAAACCTTAAACCCTAAACCTAAACCTAGGGACTGATGTTGCCTCTCGTGTGAAAAAGGCAATGAGGACAACCTCACTTTCATATCTCAGTCAAGAAATGCTATGTCATTTCTTTTGATGCACGCCTTTCCCACACAATTTAGTAGAAATCCAACACAGAAGTTGAGTTGCAGAAGATTGCTCACTACATCCAGTACTATTCAAGGCTTAACAAATTTCAAAATACCAAACATACTTACCTTAATATATATGTCAACACATCATCAAGGAGAACTCCCAGGGGCCCATGCCTGTTTCCTCCATCAACTCTTCAAACTCCTCCAGAGAGAACACATTGGACACTAAATACTCCCCAAGATCCACATGTCCTAACACTCTTATCTGCCACAAATTTGATCTCATAGTATTACTTGTTGTAATCGAGGACCGTTTGAGTTCTACAAAATTGAAGTGATGCCTATTTTCCATAGACTAGGTGCTAAAGAAAAACAACTAGGAAAAACTTACCTCCACAAATGCTTGTGATGGAATTGGTGGCAATGCCAAGTCTCTTGTCGTTCAGGGTTTAGGGTGTAAGATGATTGCTTCAAGATGTTTTGAGGAAGTTTGAAGGAGTTTGAAGAGTTGTAGGGTTTAGGGTTTAGGGTTTAGGGTTGACATCTTGAAGCAATCGTCAACAATCAGAAAACGCTGCGGTTGCCTTTGTTCAAGGGTTTGCCAACAATCGAGCAGGACATGGCCCACTTTGCAAAGCACTGATAGACTACTTGCAAACCATTCTGCTCAACAAGTGGCCCATAAAATTAGGTACATCAAAATTCCTATGACAACTAATGGGGGAAACTTTGGGAAAAGAGTTGATCCAGAGTGATCCAGAGAGATCCAGAGATTGATACAATGCAAACCTAAATCATGTCAACGTCAATAGCTTCGCCAACACCAACGTCAGCTCTTTCCAAGTATTAGACAGAATTGTCCAACCCATCTTGTTCCCTTCAAAAAAACTGCAAATTTGCAAAAATATAAGATCTTTTATACCCTAACCATGTTGAAACGCCGTAGTGGGTTGATGTCAAAATCCTGTATTTTGAGTTAAATACTGGATGGCGAAATGATGAAACAGGTTTTAGTTACCCTACCACCAGTATCACTGCCTGCTGCATTCTAGTACAGCTAGTCAATTTTTTCTTGAAGAGGGAGCACTTCCATACAAACCTCTATTCATCGCAATTTTGTCACAAACATGAGACAGCTTCAAATGATTCTAATTAACATACACCAACTGCAATATTACTGTCAAAAGAGGGTTATTATGCAGTTATCAAGAGCTCTCACCAAGAGAATGGCCACCAAGTTTGCAGCAACGGCAACTCGTGACCCACTGGATGACCCGCCAGCAGGAGGAACATAAACAGGGCCAGTGGCAATCTCGTTCCTTGCAAGGCAGGGATTAGGTGACTTCTCGTTGGATACTGCTGTGCTGTTACATACCACAGTCCAGGAGAATGCAAAGACCTAATTGGGTCTGTAGAGTCGCTTATCTTTAACCTACTAGAGTTCATGGAACATACCTAGATCTTGCTATTTCCTGCAGTCCTAAACTTTAGACTGATGCTTTACTGTATGCAACTTCTAAGTACTGTGGAATGCCCTCCTAGCATGATAAAGACACTTCGGAGACTTATCCTCTATGTATGTAACTTTTTGGCTGTATGGAAGTAACTTATATTCGAAAGCAATCAAGCTCTGATATACGTAGGATGTTGCTGATTGGTATCTAATGAATGGTGCGGGGTCCTTCCAAGGCTGTGGACGAATCATTGACATAACTTAACCACCAGCCACAACTCCTTGAATTAACAACAAAGCAGGGTAAATGTTTAACATAAGAACTTCGTTAAGACATCAAGGTTTTCCCTTTTGAAATTATCAACTCCTAAGCTACTACTTCTGGTACTACCTAGTCATTTTCTGGAGACGCCCATCTGCAATTGCGTTCTGCAATGCTGCCAAGCTTTGGCCCTTGACACGTCTTAAAGTCACATGTCATCATAGGGTCAAGGTTTTAGATGTGGATGTTCAGGAATAGGGTTTAGAGCATGTTCACATGTTATCAATATGGGGTCCATAATGGGATAACGTCCAGTTTAGTCTGGGAGCTAGACCCATGCATCAGGCCCAACCACTATTGTAACATTGGCAATCCGGAAAGCTCTCATGGGCCAGAAGAGCTTGGGTCTATTGTAGCACAGCTTTCAACACCTCTATAAGAGAATTAATTATCAATTACCTCACATCTTTTTACCAAAAATAATCTTAGCTTCAATTATTTATATGTAAAGTCTTTGTGTATTGTAAGATACTAGTTTTGATCATGGGACCCACAGTTTATGAAGCTCGTATAGAGTGAACGTGTGGGACATATAATGAAACTACTCCCCTCTAAAATATGACCCGATTTAACCCCTTTGTGTTTTGGTTTCGTATACAACAAGTGAATATGCCCTTAGGGTTTAGGCTCTTGGTTCTTCATGTTAATCTACCTATTGTGAAGTGGGGACACTAGGACTAGCAAGCTTTTTTACTTACCATATTGTTTTTTTGTGACAAGCATATCGTTTGAGGAGGTTTATCAAATTAAAATGGTGCATGGATGTGTATCACATTGCATTACTCATTTGTTTGGTCAAACTCATTTGAGCCCAAGAATATGAAGAGTTTGTTCCCGTATAATTCAAACATATTATTGATTAAATTTAGAATCTAGTTCACATTTGTAACTACCAACAAAATATTGCCATCAATTGTTCTTTCATCTCAATGTGAATATGTAAGACATGTTTTGGCACATTAGGGGGGGGGGCATGTCATAGATTAAAAAATTTGGCCAACCTTGGGATTGACCGGGGGATGGGTTGGTCACCACATTCAACATCATTACCCTACCCCAAATACAAAATCACACCACCATACGTATACTCACCCTTAAAGAAATCCAAACCAAATGCCACACTTACTCGAGAACAATTTTTTTTAAATGCCCTCCTACAAGCCGCCATTGTTTTGTTATCAAACATCCAACTCACATCACCCACTGCACAAGGGACCCCCCCCCCCAATCCGCCCAACTCCAAACCCCCTCCCGACCCCCTCCTGCTTTCACTACTAAACACAATTTGCTCCTCATCACAAAATACACCAAGGCATGATAAACAAACGAATTGCCAAAACTCAACAATCATGCAATAGATGTCTTGTACACGCCAACCTAGACATCCCACACCTCAATTTACAATCCAAGAGTGTAATCCTAAAAACGACATCATAGCACCATCACCAACAATACAAATTTACTCTCCCCTTGCCCAAATACATGACCAGGAAGGCAACTTTCAACTCGTTGTCACTGTATAGCGACGAACATGGTTTTGGGAAAGATACTAAATATACTCCTCCAAATCTAATTAAACATTCTCACCCCCCCCCCCTGTCCAATATTTTGGCAACAAAAATAATTCTCCTAATTAACCGTTACACACGTCCATTACCATGTTGTAAACTACCTACCATCCCCCTTCTCCACAATCACTGCACATTCTCATTGAATATATTAGATAACCTCATACAAACCCTTCAACTTACCCACTCAAATTTCTCTAGTCTATTCACGTGCCCTACAAACTCCACAAACGTCTCATTCACACGCTCAGATGGGGAAGGTGATGGAAACATCATTTGCTCCATAATGTATAGTGGACCGCTACAAATTAATATTGCACCTCACTTACCTTGATACCCAAACATTCTCCAAGCATAATTATAAGCACTATTACTAGTAGTAATAAGACTCCAAAAGACTCACCACTAATACAGACATATTTACAAGGCACCACGGGCCTTGGCTTGGTGGTTAGGGCTCATGGCCCCCAATGAGGAGGTTGTGGGTTCTATTCCCCATGTCGGCGTGGTGCTCACCACCTTAGTCCACCCAACCATCACTTCCCCCAACCTCCATACAATATGACAGATCAAGTCACAACCTAAAAAGAATATGAAAGTGCCCTCATCCCCCATGCAAAAAATACATTGCCTTTGATAAACAAGTGGCTATCTAATAACTTTGGCATACATATGTAATGGTCCAACCTATTTTGGGATGCCCCCTGGAATACAAATACACAAATCGCACAAATCCTTAAGTTCCAATACATAAGATATTTAGGCAACTTTCGCAAGAAACACATCCTCAAACAAAACATATTTCCACTATGTAACCTATGCACAACCCAACAAATTCACACATGCCTCCACATGCTTTCCTACTACAAAAAACAAACACATAAATAACCTACGAACTAACCAACACAATACAACAATACATGCATTAGTAAACAAATCACTACCACACCCCTAAACACAATGTTTCACCCTAATAGGCACTCACAAATTCAAAGACTAAACACCACATAATATCATACCCTCTTGGTTATTACCATGCACATGCTACCTACCCAAATGCATGTGTTGTGCCCGACTAAGACCAAACATACTATGTATCGTAGGAATGCCTCCTACAACCAACCCATCGTTTACACCCACCCCAAACCTTAAAATACAAATACTTAAATTCACATGTTGTAACGACATGTTCCCTATGGATGCAACAACTTGTTAACCGAACAAATATGCCTTAATCCACCCACGCCTAACCCAAAGAGGATGGGAAGTATTACCACCCAACATCATAATGGCAAGAATAAAAGGGACCATACACATAACATCCACTAAACTCCTCCAAGAACTACCCTTTCCCTTCACCAAAATCCACAAACTTATAATAACCTTCTCATAAATAGCCATAAAATACTTAAATATATCATCTTGAACAAAAGAATACTAGAAAAGAAACAAGCCCTAATCCCACTAGACTAAAAGAAATGACTAACAACAATTCTATACCTCACAATAGATAATGTTGAACTAACATAAACGTAAAGTTCACATGTGAAAACAATCACTAAGCCAACCCCGACCCCCTTGACCAAATAGTTAGTTGGGAGGGTGATCATCAAGATGTTACTTCCTTTCATACCTAGAAGACTATATACGTGTGGTCTAAATGCAATAAATTTTTTCTTGTTGAAGTGATAAGAACTCTCACATGTTGACAACTCACATACTTAGCCTACTCGAGTTGAAATCAAAATAATACAAATTGAACTCAAATGACCTATCACATGTACCTCAAAACAAATTTATTTTTTTAATTAAATCATCACACAAAAAACTAAAATGTAACCCAAGAGAATGCACAAGAAACCTGCAAGCCTAGCAACACTCTAACTTGAGGCTTCGTGTCCTCTTCCCCAAACACTCCAAGCTCCATGGCTACTCTTAAGTCATTGATTTTGGCGGTTTATGTACTTATTTCCAATAGGTTGTCATGTTTCAATGAGTTGGTCTCCAAAATCCTAGCCATAGTGATCATATTTGTAGTTGGGTAGCAAACAATTATCCTTTGTTAGGAGGTTTGTCACTATGAACACAGATGAAAGGAATTTTAGCATCAATTACCTCTTTAATATGATAAAACGGAGGTTCTAAATGTGGCATTATCAAGTGTTGTAGTCGTATAAAAGAGGGAGTTTTGAACTAAAAATTTTGGTCTCGCAAAAATGTGTCATAATATTGAGGGTGTTGTATAAACGAGTATCATATTAACAAGGTTAGAATGTATGAGTGGACATGACATCTTTGAGGATTATGTTTTCTTTAAAACTTTTTAATGCTAACCAAAACGTATGACAAATGGATTTCTGCATAAAATGTTTTGTCTTTGTCCAACGACCTACCTTCACCCTACAATCTTGAGCACGTGCTTGGGGGAAGATGTCACATGGAACCTACAAGCTCTATCTATGGAAAACAAAGTTTGAAAAAAATTGAAACCTAATTATAAGGACATGCCAAATGCTTTCCACGACAATGCAACTAGGCAAGCCAAGTATGTATACAATTGATGGATCTTTCTTGGTCCCTATAAACTCACTAGGGAATTGGATGCCTATGGGAGATGACCCAAATTGCTTCATCTTTGCCACATGTGATAAACACAAGCATAAGATAACTTGTGTACATTTTAACAACATGTGCACGCACACATGCTCACTTGACCTTTAAGAGTTTTAAGAGGTATAAATTGCAAGTAATGGCAAGTTTAAGAGATTGAAAAAGGTGTGCCAAGGCACATACACAAAAAAATCAACAATGCATGGCACATCACATCCTTAACTAATGACCTATGTATCAAGAAGGATTGGCGAAGTACATGTGTACATATGTGCAAGGAGGTTAGTTGACATGAAACAAGTCAACTTATTCATAATAAAGTTCATGGAAAAATATATCATGCCCAAAAAATACACATATGTGCCCAAATGGTATAACCTAGGAAAAATAATCAGCGCATGTATAAGTGTGCAAAAATGAACATGTGTGCATTCACATTGCAAGAATGATAGAAGGAAACTAATGGGCTCTAAATTGGAGAATTTAAATATGCCATACACGTGTTGTTGTCATATATATGAGTTGGTGATTGCTACCTACTTCAACCTTAATCCATCTATTGCATTCAAATTTGACCTCATTTTGAGTCTATGAAACATAGTCATGTAAAATTGATGAAGCTCTAGGTATTGGAATTCACAATACTCCCAAATGTTTTCATTTTAAAGAACCAAGTACAATGCCCAAAAGTCATCTGAAGTGACCTCTACATCAACTCCATCTTTCATTGCAATAGGCGTGTTGTTGGTATCAATTATTTTCCAACTAAATGTCTCTAATTTCACGAGTGTTTTGGCAACATCAATATACCACTGGAAAAGTATAGAAAACCACGAGATGAAACTTTATCCACATGCACGATTAAAGAACTACAAAACACAACATAACATGCATAGCCTTTGATCCAAATATGACGTGACTTCCATTATAGTTTGACAAGAGTTTGACCCATCCATGTTCAACAAATTTAAACTTGTTTTATAATGATGCCATCCTAAGTTGAATTATTTTAGTTGAGTGTAAGGATGCTAGAGATTGATCAACAATTGAGGTAGCAAGTTGAGGTAAGGGTGATGCACGTCGGAGCTGATGGGACTTCGATATCGAGATTGACGTTGGAGGATTTGTGATTTTAGAGCTAGAAGTTAGGACTTGGGAGCTTGGAATTGGGACTTTGCATGATGGGAGCTTGGATTTGAGACTTAGGAGAGAGTGAGGAGGAGGAGGATTGTTGAGTTGGGAGGGAGGACTTCAAAGGATTGCAATGACTTAGGAGGCTGAAGCTAGGAGGAGAGGAGGTTGAGTGATAATGTAGAAAACCATGTGCGAGAAAATGTATGTCGGTTGTTATTCAAGACACATAAATTTTACATTTTTTAAGATATACAATAGCGTCTTCTAACTACAAGTTTGGGAATTATGTATGATGTACAATGTGGTTTAAGTTGTGGTATTTCTTTTTATTTAGATGTAAAGTAGCATAAATAAAATTTAGATTTTATTTATTTATAGGTTCAACATAAATCATCTGCCATTAGTGGCATTGAATGAGAAACAAGCAAAATGTATGTGGATATATGAATGGATTTGTTGAAATGATCACATTTGGATGAAAATCACCATCATCTAATGATGGAAGGGTTGTCTGGCTTATTTAGGGTTTATTTGGGGGGGATCAAGAACCATACGCATGGTATAAGGGTAATAAAAAGTATTAACAAAGTATCATGGTAATATCGAGCATCACACAAACATGAAAAAGACAATCTTAGGGTATTGAAAGGGGTCGTTGAGCTCAATTTTTCATTTCTATCTTTAGGTTTTTGTTTTCTCCTCTAGTCGGCTGCGGCAATCTCTCTTGACTGAGCATTTGCTTGCTCTGCTTCATTTAGGAGTGCTCACTTACTTTGTTTGCTCGCTCCTATGCTTTGAAGGTTGAATGCTAATTTGTTATTTGAACTTCATGATGTTTGTGCGAGAATTGTTTTGGTTGGGTTCAAGGTGTTGGAACTTTAAAGTCCATTGTATATTTTAATACTTTAAGGTTAATTACATTGTAATGTTCGTTGTTGGTAATGTTGAAGTTCAATTCTTAAGTGTATATTTCAAGGTGTATATTAAAGTTGAAGGTGTAATGTCCTTTTTATTGATGAGGTTTATGTATGTTGGTGTTGATTTGTTATGTATGTTGGAGTTGTAGCTTATGTATGTTAAAGTTGCTTTATTGCTATATATGTTGTTCTTACGTTGGTTGGATGTTAAAGTTTATGATATGATGGTTGTATGTGTGTAATGTGCAGAGTAATATTTGTGCAATGTAATGTATGCATAGTGTATTATATGTGTAATGTATGTACAAATTATTCACACAATTTTTTACTACTTATAAATAAAATAGGATGATTATAATTATGTGACTCTAACATTGATATATTATGATAGGGTGTTAGAAAATACCATCTAGTAGGGATTTAACTACTTACAGGGTGAAAACTATTCAATGAAGGAAGGTAAATACACCCCCATTAATTAGGGGGTTATTGCACGTGTATATATAAATCAAGTGTAGATGCATCCATGGTGGGTCGTTCCACTCCCCTATTGAAATCAATAGCGTACATAGGATATGAGTTTTTTTAAACCCATAATATACCCAATTTATGTTCACACCTTCCTCACAAATTGGTCAACTAACACGAATGCATATTGGTGAGTTGGCCTTTAGAAGAGGGGATCCCTCTTTCCATGACTTTAAGATTGTTCAGTTAACTTTGATATGTAATAGATTTTACAACTATTATTAAACTTACAAAAATTAAATTTCCTATAAAATAATATAAATATATTGTGAAAAGGTCCACTGCTTATTGGGGAGTAAACTTGATGAATTAGAGGCTCCAAGATTAACAAACTCCCAATCCCCACAATCTTATTGAACCCCAATTTTGAAAGACAAATAAACACCCTCATAGAAATGCAACTCCCATGTATGCATGGTATAGGAATTGGCTTGTAAATTGTTTGTTTGCAAAATCATTAGTAATAATAACTATTATGGCATTCCAAATTCATTTCACTCTATCAAAAAAAAAATTGTATGAAAAATTATTACAATCATGCCACGTGCTAAGACAACACACCTACTTACACTAGATGTAACTATCTTCTCCAAAAATGTGACACTTCTATAAGAAATTCAATCCTCTAATGAAAACTCATGAGATATTGGTAACCGAGGTCCACTAATGGGAAGCAAAGGTGAAGCTCCAAGTCCAACACATCTCCCAATCCCAACAATTTTGTGGGACTTAACCCCATAAGACAAGTAAACACCTCCATAGGAACACAACCCTCATGCATGCATGTTATGGGAATTAGCTTGTACATTGATCACTTGCAAATCATCAAAAACAAGAATTGTTGTCCAATTTCAAATTCATTTCATTCATTCTAATAATATACTCTATGAAAGCTTGTCTCACCATGCCACGAGTTGAGACACCACACCTAGCTGTACTGTGCATAATCATTTGTTCCAATTACATGGCACCTCTAAAAAAATGTATTCCTCTAAATAAACATAATTTTTTATAAAGGAGTTCACTACATAACATTGGCAAGAGCTTCATTGTGGCACCCTTTCTAAATTGGAGGGTCTCATAATATCCAAGTGTGTTATTTCGGCTAGAGTGTCAACATAATGCGTAGTTGGCTAACTATTTGTTCAACTACATGCATAGATAGTTGGTGGCATCCACGTGAAGCCCGTATTGATAGACTCAACTACCAAGTTATGAAATATAAGTATTTTGTGAATAAAATTTTGTAAGTGCCGGGCCTAGGTGCTAGTTGCCCCCCTGTAAAATGAATAATACTCAAGATGAGTACTATTAATTATGCAAGGGTGGCCCAACATAAGCTGAAAATTATTCTCACAAGATTTCCAAGATTCTCAACACTAGGGTGTACAATGTTTTGTCTAATTAGTGTGAGTTGGAATTTAGTGCAACCCACATTGATTTTATAGTACTCACCTTGGTTAAGTTTAGTACTTTTATAATACTTGCCTTGCCTTGGAATTTTCATCCAAATATGTAGATGAAAAAACCCACACTACTTTTTCATATTCGAAATTATAGTGGACCACTTCAAATTATAATTAAAAATAATGTGGATAATTAGAAATTGGTGTGACCCCACAATAATTAGACAAAACATTGTAGCACCCTAATGCTGAGTAATATTATGTACCCATTGGGAAGCAAAGGTGAACATGAAACACCAAGTCCAAGGCCGGGGCGAACCAACCCGTCACTGGTTCCTTGGAGACAAGGGTTTAGGCATCCAACAAGGAACGAGTGTATGGGTTGGTTCGCCCAAATCCCAAGTCCAACAAACCTGTCAATCCCAGCAATCCTATTGGACCCCAGCAGCCTCAGAAGACAAGTAAACACCCCCATGTGAACGCCGGCCCCCCCCCAGGCAGGCAGCATAGGTTACTACGTAGTAAAGACCCGACCACCCTGTTGTGTGGATGCCAGCTAGCTCTCTCTCTCTCTCTCTTTTCCCCTTTCTTTTCAAATTACTAACTTCATCATCACCATCATCAATTCCGAACACACACACACCCCCCGCACCCGCAAGGATCCCCATCATCTCATTCAATCACCTCAATCTAACTTTCTTCTAAGTATTACACTCACCATCGCACCAATCGTTAACTTCTCAATTCACTCATCTCATTCAATCCATTGAGAGTTTGGCCTCAGTTAGGCTAAGGGATGCCATGCCATTCAATGCTCACGATGATGCAACAGCACGTTTTTGAGTGATTGGTAGATGGATGGTGGTGTGGGGTGTAACTTAGGAGGGAGAGGTTTTAGGTCCCAATTGTGGGATCGAAGAAGGAAGGACATGATGGGTGTGTGGTGAGAGAGAGGTGAATGTGTTGGACACATTCAAAGGTTTGAGAGAGAGTGGAGTTCCAAAAATTGTGGGGAATTTTTTCGGGTTAGCTTTGATCGAGGTTGGTGGTGAGGTTTGTGGGTTATTGTGGGTTATTGTGGGTTATTGTGGGTTCGTAGAGAGATATTCATCCAGGTTTGATTGAGAGAGACGATTTGGGGAATTTTTGAGCTCGGTTTGATCATCGAGGTTTGCGTGGGGAGGCAGTCGAGGCTTGAGAGTGTCGATTCCCAAATTTTGGGTGACATTCAAGGTGCATATTTGGGTTAGGTTTGATCGAGGTTTGTGGGTTTTGTGGGGTTGTGGATATATTCATCAAGGCTTGAGAGAGACGATTCCAAGTTTTTTATTTTTTATTTTTTATTATCTTGAAGCTTGCTTAGGTTTGATCGAGGTTTGTGTTGGAGGCATTTGAGGCTTGAGAGAGATGATTGTTCCAAATTTTAGGTGATTTTTCGGGATAGGTTTGATCGAGATTAGTGGGTTTTAGGTTTGCGGAGCTCTCTCGAGGCGATTCCAATTTTAGGGGGGATTTTCGGGGTAAGTAGGTTTGATCAAGGTTTTGTGGTGGTGAGATTTGTGTGTTGTTGGTTTGCGGAGACATTCAAGGCTTGACAGAGACGGTTTTCATATTTGGAGGGAATTTTGCGTTAGGTTTGATCGAGACGGATTTCCAATTTTGGAGGGAAAATTGGGGGGGGGGGGGTAAGTAAGTAGGTTTGATCGAGGTCGGTAGCGATATTTTAGGTTATGTGGGAAGAGGTGGGATGATCGGGGAGATACAGGGTTAAGCTAGTTAACAATTGGCAACAGGAATGATGGAAAGCAAGGAGGATCGATTGCTGGGCGGCGTCATAGCCAACCACCTATTTCTGTCCCAATTCGAGTTATTCCGAGCCTGCCTGCTTACCCTGTCTGTTCGCAGCCCAAGGTTAGCCCGCGACATTTACCAAACTGTGATTAAAAAGATATGGACACTCAAGGGCGTGGTATGGTCCGAGAGTGTGCCATCATCCGCCCACATGGCCTGGCTCTGCCTCCAAGAGCTTCATGCTATGGAGGAGAAGCTTGCAGATTCCGAATCCACCAAACCTGAGGGAGACGGAGATGGAGATGGCTCCGAGCAAGGCGAGCATCGGATTTACTGCCGCCCTGTTTATGATAGCATCGAGTTTCTGCTGCTCCTCGAGTTTCTGAATCGGTATGTGGTCGACCATGGCAACACCATCGCCAAAGACATCACAGCAGAAGAATGCACAGGTACAAGGATGCTTCTCCTTTCTCATGTTCTCATTTTGGATGTGGGTGTAAATGTAGGACACTCAATCTTTGAGCGATTCAGTCTTCATCCTCTGGAAAGTCCACTCTCATGTGGCCTGTAGGGCATTCAATCTTTTAGTAATTGAGAACTTGCTTCATCCTCCACACATTCAACTCTCATATAGCCTCTGAGAGATTCAATCTTTGAGTGATTGAGGACTGTCTTTACCCTCCACACATTCCACTCTCATATGGCCTGTGGGACATTCAATCTTTAAGTAGTTGAGGACTGTTTTCATCCTCTGCAAATTCCACTCTTATATGGCCTCTATGATATTCAATCTTGTGAGTAAATTGAGGACTCTCTTCATCCTCTGGAAAGTCCACTCTCATATGGCCTGTAGGACATATAATCTTTGATTGATTGAGCACTGTCTTCATCCTCTGCAAATGCCATCCTGATATGGTCCGTATGGCATTCAATCTTTGAGTAGTTGAGGACTGTCTTCATACTCTGCAAGTTCCACTCTCAAATGGCCTGTAGAGCATTCAATCTCTGAATAATTGGGGACTGGCTTCTTCGCCTGCAAATTCCACTCTCATATGGCCTGTAGGACATTCAAGCTTTGAGGAATTGAGGAATGTCTTCACTATCCCCAAATTCCACACTTAATGGCCAGCTGGCACTGAGAAGCAATCATCAACATACACAACTCTGTTTCAGGATATTTATGCACCTTGAATTCAATAGAATAGAACATTGCATAATATGAAGCTACTGAAGGTGAAGAAATAGTAATCTGGAATGAAGCTCGACCAGGTTCGGGGAGCATGCATGGAAGCAGTAAGGTTTGATGAGGGTCGAAGCAATACAAAGTTTTTAAGATGCCCGAGGTAATTATGTGGTTTATGCTTTACTTGCAGATAATGAGATGAATTCTCCTACAGACATTATTTTGGTAATTTGTTAATGAATTTCACTCCCTATCAGCTCAAATACGAGCACCAGTATTGGAAAGTCATACAGATAACATGACGGAAAGGTGTTGAGAAGATTATTCCTGGTGATTAGCCCATGAAGGCAAGGCTTATAGTAACTTTAGTAAGGGATTTGTGATCCTAGGATTTATCATCCTACAATTGTTGTTGAATTCATGATGAGTCCCCTGGTCAATACTTTTATTTGGTTGGCATAAAAAAATCTAGACATGACTAATTCATACATTTCGCACTTTACATCTGTAACCTCCAATATTGTGCTCAATGTCTCATAATGTTCTTCTGTTCATCATTAATTCAGTTTTTGTACGGACCTATTTTTTTTATGGGTTGCTTGTATTTTGTGCACACTTTGTGGTACATTTTGGTCTTCAGAGACTCTGTATTGTATTAGGTGCTCACAATAACTTGTCTTGCATCACAAATTGTTCATCTACCTATAATAATGCTCTGAGTACATTCTCATCAGTTCTAAGAAGTAAGATCGTGGTTCAATTGAGAAACAAGTAGTGGCTCACATTCAGCTGAAGAATTCACTGGAGAAATTGAACCTCACTGATGCTGTAGACATGAGAAATGTTTTCTCAAGTCGGAATCAATTAGACTCTTTCTTTGACTCAATGGGACTTGTTGTTGGGAGTTGGTCCTTATGAGTTTCCATTGGTTGTTTTACTCTCAATATCAACAATTTCTTCCACTTGTGGTGCATGCTTGGAGGTAGTGTTTGAATTTGAAGAGCAACCTATTTCGGACCATTGAGGGCCAAGCTCATTTTAGCACCTCTTGGCATGCCAAAACGAGTTTGACCCTCAATGAAATAGAATGTTCTTTGTTCAGACCTCCACAGTGCCTCCAAGCATGCACCAAAAACTCACCAAACATGGAAGGTGTTGTATGCAAAACAACCAACTCCAACCAAAAGTATGCTGAGTTAGATGATAATTCTGTTGTTGTTTTAATTTCGCGTGCACTTGTTTTAGCTCAGCAAGTGGTACTTTATGTTCAGGATGGATTTTCTGAAGGTCTGTAACAAATTTCTTGCCATAGTTTTGCTGATAGTGTTATTTTCTATGTCATATTAGCACTATAGCCACATTTCCTGCATTGACCATCGTAAATGGGTTGTTGCAGTTTCCAAAAATGAGGATGGTGTACCATCGTCTGGGCATGCAGATGAAAGGGTGGGGCTAGAAGTTGTCAAGAAGATGACTGTGGCAGGACTAGAGCAGCTGTTTAGGTCTATTCAATCGGTTAGTGAACGTAATTCCGGAGGTGAAGATAAGGAGGAAGGTAGTAGAGAAGGGGAATTTGAGGGTCGAGAAAGTCCTCTGGAGCCTATTATTCCTTCACATTCAAAAGGCCAAAGGGAGGTGTTCTTCTCCGATATGGAAAAGAAATGGCTGCGCTCCTTGACACTAAGACAGCCGGAGCTTCTTGATGCTCTTTGTCAAAATATCACTCGTCAACAACAGTTTAGTTGGTTAAGTAACCAACCGGACCTGCATAATAGGCGTGAAGGGGAATCGGAAAGGGATTTGGATGCAGAAATATCCAGCAAGAGGGCTGAAGCTGATTTTGAAGATGAGACAGAGGCTGGAGAACCACCTGGCACTTCTGAACATTTTGAGGTTAGATTCCAGTTTTTATTTTGTTAGTTATACTCCCATGGGGTGAAGATAGCTATATCTGATTGCCGCCCTTTGCAACATGTAAATGTATTGACCACAAGGTTTTGTTTCCATTTGATTGTAATTCCTGGAGTCTGGTAGTGTTCCTTATTCTCTTTGCCTTCTTCCAGATGGGTTCAGATATTCAAAGAGAAGTACAAGAGGCGCATTTGAAACAAATTATGCAAGATGTTAAAGGAGGCCATTTGGCGAAGGCTATTGATCACCTAAAGTTTTTGCATGAGGATTTTGGCATCACAGAAAAAGAGTCTGGGTTAGTAGATTGCTCACCTTCTTAAGTCCTCCTCAGGTGACAGGTCCATGGCCTATTCAGCCCTTTTAAAGGCACTTTGCTAGAAACCTCATTTCCAATGTATAGAAATATGAAAAATCCTTATCCTTGTGGTGCAGAGGATTCTCTCCAGATTGTTTCATGTCTCAACTTTTGAGAGGTCTTTGCCAAATTGTTTTCTGCGGTGTTGGAATATTTCATCAGTTTTTGATGCCATTTATTTGTCAATTCTGTCTCTTAGTGAAGCAATCCACTTGATTCTGAAAGAGGCCAAATCTATGGTGCGGGAGCAGCAGGAATCTGTTCTACATTCCATATACGAGTGCAGTGTTACTTCTGGAAGCATTCTTCTTCCTAAACTTGTTGAGGTATGCCTCAAAAGCCTCATCCTTTTGTTATCAAGATACAAGTTGACAAGCGAGCACTTTGTAGTGTATGATTTGCTTTTTAGTGTGGATGCAATTTTAGATCCTTACAAATTGATCCAAGTTGGTGGAAGTCTGTATTTGCAATGGCAATTGTATTCATAGAGTGCTTCAGTTAGTCAAGGCATCATATGTTCTCATATGTTCTATAACAGAGTTATTCTTTAACTTGATGTGACTTTTCATAGGGAGTTGGCTGATCTGATTTTGCATTAGTTGCTTTCCATACAATATCAACACTTTCTTTCCACTTGTGGTGCATCCTCTGAGGGAGTGTTTGAGTTTGAATGAAGAGCACTCTATTTTGGCTCATTGAGGGTCAAACTCATCATAGTACCTCTTGGCATGCCAAATTGAAATTGACCCTCAATGAACTGATGTAGAATGTTCTTTGTTCAAACCTTCACACTACCTCCAAGCATGCACCAAAAACTTACTGAACATGGACAGTGTTGTATGCACTACAACCAACTCCTGACCAAAAGTAATGTTGAGTTAGAGGGTAACTCTAATTTGGTTATTTTGAAGTATTGAATTTTCCCAGAAGGGTTGCTAAATGCTTATGAATGGTGGAACAGTCTGCTCAAGATGATATGATTCGGGAGGAACTCGAACGCAGTAAAACATCATCACCACAAGAGCTTTATCCTCCTCCATTTGAACGCCTCCATCAGCGGATGCAACTACTTCGAGGTGGTAGCCCTTCGGATGCTGGAAGCCTCCCAATGACGGAAACTTCAGCAATTCGTGCTTGTTTGAAAGAGTTGTACCAATATGCACGTGTTGATGGTGCTCACGTTTTGGAGCTTGTGGTGAAAGCTGCACTTGCGTCCGTCAAGGATCGTCAATTTCAGAAAGTATCAGATGTATGTGTGCACTGCATCTTCTTGAATTTGGATCCACATTGACAAATGCCATAGTTCTGAAAGCTGTAAAATGGAAAATATACTCGATTATCTCAAATTGTTGCTGTAGCGTGAGTAGTACTTGTTTTGATCAGCAGGTTTCAGCAATTGACTTGGTGATGTGAAAACAGGTTGTTTCTCCATTTCCACGACTCCAACCATTAGTTGCTGTTATGGGTTGGGATCTCTTGGCTGGCCATACAAAATCTAGGCGTAAGTTGTTGGAGCTACTTTGGAACAGCAAGATTAAACCTGGGAACCTGTCTCATGGCAGAGCTACAGAGGAGGTAGAATTTCAAAATTGCTGTGTCTTACAGGGTTTTTACGCAGATTGAATTGCTATGCTTAGTGTGGGGCACTTTGGATCACTGCTTTTTAAGTCAAGACAAAAGACTAAAAATAATGTTTAGATGAGTCAAGTTTGTCGTAGAGTTTTGAGTGGTTTGTTGATATCATGGTAACAGCTTGATAAAATCTGATTTACATCAACTCAGTAACTTGTGTAATTTGGACTGCGTGCGACGCTTGGACCTCAACAAGATGATGTCAACAGGAGAATAGTTTTCTTTTCACTTCTCTATCCATTCTGAGATTCTATTGTGGTCTACTCCCTTTCTTTGAATACTCTGTGGAAAATTGATGTGGAGTGCAGGAAAAGAACATGCATTCTGATATGGGTTTTTTATGTGCAATATTTCAGATTTCCTGTGTGGAGCAGCTTTGTGATCAGCTGTGTTATCGGTTGGAGTTGGCATATTTTGCTGCTTCTGCTAACTCGGGTATTAGCCAGTCAGCCACTACTCGAATTTTTGTCAAGGGAAACCGCATTAGGGGTGTGGAGAACATTGAGGCTCCTGCTGACCCTTTTGTGGCCAACCTTGTTCTTGAACGACTAACCATGCATTCTCCAATCCGAGTGAGTTTTTATTTTATTATTTTATTATTATTGTTATTTTCTCTCCTTTCAAATCACATGAATCAATGTGAGCTTCGAAGTTTATTCTTTTATTGAGTCTCATTTTCTGCTTATAGGCCTCTTACAGGGTACTGATTGAGGGTGATGCTCAAATTCTAGGTGCTATTTGATGTGGTGCCCGATATCAAGCTTGGTGAAGCCCTTGAACTCATTAAATTACAGCCTACAGGCACATCTACCGAAGCTTATCGCCAAAGGTTTACCTGCTAACTTTCTAAACTCTACTGCACTCTGATTGTGCAAAAGCTGTTCTCTCCAGATGAGCTTTGTTCATTAGGACTCTCTTTTGACATCTTTTGGCCAAAGGCAAATGCCTCCCCTTTGTTCCACCAAAATTGGATGTTTTGGTACCACTTGAACACTCCTCATCTTTTTGAATTGTCTAAAGTGTGGCAAAACTCCCTACTCAACCGAGAGTTTTGAGAATTATACCACGATTTCTCATGATTTTTCACAAGTTCTAGTGTTATATTGAGAATGTGATACCTAATTTAGGGTATTGTCCTGCTTGTCAGGCCTGAAATTATTGTTGATTCTATGATAACAAAAATATGCTGTCACTGTAGGCACCTTGACTTGGAGCTTTTACACATGCACTATGGAATACAAGCTGCAGTTCTTGCTTTGGATGTCATGGAGACTAGTGTTGATAGTGACTCAAGCAATGAAAAACAGCTACAGGCAGCACAATACCTACAGCAACTTCGTGAGCACTTGGAAGCGATCAGTACTCCAGTTCGTCGGGTAAATCAGTCGAAGTCTTCATTATGCATGTGAGGTTGTTAGTGCCAGTGCTTGATTTGAAAAATATGACTACTTAACCTTTCAAGAGCTGGGGGTGTGTTTACATGGGATATGTGACAATTTGTATGAACAAACAATAGGTATTGTAATAATTTTTGATGTGTTGTATTTAATCCATATTTATCACAACCTTTTTAAAAAGAGGAAGTGAAATTAAAGGCATATGTGACAATGGTCATTAGAAATCGTGGTATGTATTGAGTCCAGGTCATTTATGCAAACTCATACATGCGAATATGTTTTATTTACTCCTTGACATAGGGTATTAAATTCAAAACCCAAAAGCATCAAAATTATAATTTTCAGACTTGGTGAGGCTCGTGGAATTTTTGTACATGGCTGTGTATTGAGCCACTTGGTCCTTCATATGCTCAAAAAGTATGATGTTTCAATGCAAAGGCTTGCTGTTGATGTGATTTGTCTTGGGATTGACCAAATGCACATCACAATGCATTGATTGAGGTTGTGGAATGCTGCTATATTGCAGGTGTGGATTATGAATATCATTATATCTCTTTTACATATGGATGACATCAATATCCAACCACTGAATAGCAAGGATTCATCAGTGCCAGTAGAACCAAGTGTTACGGAACCTGCAGAAATGAGTAGTACAGGCTCCAAGAAGAAAGAGATGATGTCCCCAGTTGCATTTGTGCAAACCATATTAACCATCCTTCAACAGTGCATGCCACCTCCTGGGTTGGAGTTGGAGCCACGAAGCTCATCAAGCAAAGGGGGCTTGGCTAGGAAAGGAAGCACAAGGAGTGCCAGCTTTCCAGGGAAAGCTGCAAAAAAGGCCTGGTTAAAACAATTGGAATCTTTGCACAATTTTGTTGACGATTGGAATTGGAGACTCGCAGTGTTGCAGCGGCTGTCTCCGTCCACTCAGCGTCCTTGGCAGTGGCGAGAAGCGTTGGCAGTTCTGCGAGCAGCTCCTTCAACCATTCTCAACATGTGGGTTTTGTGACCAGAAATTGTTAGTCATAAATACTGCTTTCTTGTCGACAGCATAAATAAATAATTAGGACTGATTTTTAGTGTGTTTTGTCTTGATATCGATATGGATACCAGCTTCTTCTGATGCCCACAGATTTCAAGGTTATTAGCACTCATCTCCTGTTGAAGAACTTAAGCTTATAAAATAGAATTATCTTAACTTGTCTTCTGGTTAGGAGTTGGTTTGTTTGCATAGAACACCTTCCATGGTTGGTAAGTATGCAGTGGATGCTTGGTAAGTATGTGGAGGATTGAATGAAGAACATTCTTTTGTGGTTCATTGAGGGTTAAACTTTTTTTTTAAAAAAAAAAAAAAAAAAAAAAATCATTTCAAGAGATGCTAAAATGAGCTTGGCCCTCAATGAATTATAATAGGTTGCTTTTCATTCAAATTCAATACTACCTCCGAGCATGCACCACAAGTCAAAGGTTAATTTTTGATAGTGGATGCAAAGCAACCAGTGGAAAATTATAGGGGACTAACTGCTGATGAAAAGTCCCATTGAGGTTAAGGAAAACTCTGATGTACCTAAACTTTTCTGTCATTTAGTGCCTTCTAGTGCTTTGTAAGTTTTTGAAGAACTTATATAGTCCTTGAACGTGTTCACTACAGGTGTGTCCAGAGAAACCAGTATGATCTTGGAGAAGAAGCAGTGAATCGGTTTAGGTTGTCCCCGGAGGAGGCGGCCTCTTTGCAACTTGCTCAGTGGGTTGACAATGCTGTTGCAAGAGCATCAGTATGTAAATCCTGTTTTTGTTTACTCTTGGGCTTTCATGTGTGGTAAATGATGGTTAGGACTTGTTGAGTGCAATTGATTATGGGAATGAGGTGGTGAACTGTGGAATTATAGCTAAGTGTCCTGTAGGTGAATTGGTCCATTTAGTCTCTCTACCCTTGCCTTTCCTTGAAGTACCAAAGCTGTGAGACCCATGTCTCAAACTCACCTGTTCAGTAGGATTCAAGCAGTGCTGACGATGTCAATGCTTCCTCTTTCGTTGCTTTTGGGTTGATGCAAATGTGTAAACTTCTGTTGGACCTTCATTGGTGTGTTTTTTGGACTTTTAGGTGGATGATGCAATTTCTCGAGTTGCAGAGGAGTTGTCAGGCACAGATGATAACCTTGACTTCACTGCTCTTCAGGCCCCCTTGGCACCTCTTGCCACTGTAAAATTCATTGCTCACTGTATTCTGTGTCCTTCTGTTCGTTTAATTTTTTCCATAGTGTGGTAGCAAGACGATTCCTGCTTCTGTTTATCTTCATGTGGATGCCTCATTCCTCATTGAAAGATGGTACACTAAATAGTCCTATTAGTGTGGGCCACAGTGGTTCTCTACAACCCACATAAAATTTTCAACCACAGTAATTCTCCAGTTTAAAACTTGTCTGGCACACATTAATTTTTTTCAAGGAAATTGATGTGGGTGACGATTTTATTTTATGCTACATTTGTCTTTGAACTAATTACTTAAGGTGTTTCTTGGAAGTCTCCAGGAAGATTTAGGGAAAGACCCAGTGTCTTGGGCCCACATTATTTCTACCCTGACTAGGAAATTAGTGTGGCCCACATTAATTATTCCCACATTTATTTTCCACCCACACTAATAGGACTATTTAGTGTAGCTTGTGACCAGAAAATTCTAGTATTTATTGGCTGTTGAACTGAACAGCGTTCTGTTTTCTTTACCAGGTTCTGCTGTGTGTTGATGTTGCTGCCACTTCTGTAAGGTCTGTTGACATGGCAAGGCGCCTACTTGACCGGGTATGTAGTCTGCCCTTATGGCATATTGAGTTTTAACTACTATGTACGAAGATTTTTTGGGACTAAATCAGTAAAGTGATGAATAAGTCTAGTTATTATCTTTGGACATCCTGATCTTGTATAACTAGCGCTTGGTCAATACCAAGGAAAGAAGTTGATAATATGAAGCCAGAAATTGACCTTTATCTCATAACTGTTGTTTTTAAATAAACGAACTTTTTCTGCATAGGGAGGGTTTTCATAAAAAACGAAAGTGATGACAATAATGTGCTATTGACAAGTGATTTTGTCAATATATTTGGAAATCCTGATCTTGTACAACTATGCACTTGCTCAATACCAAGGAAAGAGCATGATAATAGAGTCAAAAATTGACCTAAGTTTTGTTCTGGAGAAACAAACTTTTTATGTAGAATAGAAAGGGGTATTGTTGTATCGTATGAAAATGAAAGTGATGACAAGCATGTGGTATGAACGAGGGAATTTGTGGTGTCTCCAGGCGCGCGTCCTTCTATCTCAAATTTCCCAAACAGGTTCCAGGGGTCAAGGGCCAGAGCAACGACAGGAGGCATGCATGGTCTTGGTTGCAAAACGCACTGTTTTACGATTATATGAACTTCTGGAGCAGGTCTACACAGTTGGTTTTTTTAACCTGTGTGCTTCTGGATTGACCTGCTTGGTGACGACATGTGGAAACTGTTGAAAAGTCCATATCTTGCTGTATCTCATATGTCATGTAGCTAAATCTATTGACATATTGGGGATATTAACCCTTAAAGGACCAAAGGGCTGAATGTATGGTCTATATACACAATTTTCTATGAGCCTTACCTAGCAATTTGTCTTTCTAGAGTATTTATGGGTTTGGAACTTTATTTAGTGCATTATTTTATGTTAAGGAGAAAATAAAAACATATTCATATGTGACATTGGTGATCAAACTACAAAGTATTTGTTTGCATCTGAGGGCACCCAAGTTTTGTATTTGAACCTAAATTTCCAATTACATTAAGTTACTCAACTGAATTGACGAATGAGTAAATTTTAGATAGGGCCACTTTTGACACAATTAGCTAAATATGGAAGTTTTAACCTCAAATACATGATCTTGTGCATGTCGAGGCCCAGATAGGACCTCATAGATGCTTAGTTATTAAGTGGAATTCATGACCTAAAATAAACGAGTAGAGAGAATGTTGTGCTTAGAAAGAGGTTGTATCTTATTGTTCTCCTTTCTGATTGCAGGACAAGGTTGGAGCCTTGCAGCTTTTATTGTCAGGTGCAGATATGGTTTCAATGTCAGGTACTGATGGTTCACGTCAAGTTCTTCGGCAGCGTGCTCTAGCCATTCTTCAGCAAACAATAGAAGATGCTTTTAGTGGCAAACGCCAGTTTCTAAGTGGTGAGCATGGCTACTTCAATCTTTCATTTGTACTTGTCATTCATATGCCACCTAAGGCTTCTTTGTAATTCCCAGAGATAGGCATTTCAATCTGGATTTGTGATTTTCTTCACATATTTTGACTTTTGATACTATTAGACTTTTGTATAATGTCCTGATGGTGCTTCTCCTGTAACAAGGATTCTAGGGACTTTGTCAATTGAACAAAGTCATAACCCTCTTCATGATCATGCAGAACTTGATTGTTCTGTTGTTATTCGATTTCAACGTCTTTTTGTTGCCTTTCTACAAGGTGTTGACAAATGCCACCACTTAAAATTGTTGGGTAAGGTGACCTTGGTGTATTCAATTAGACAGTTTCCTTATCAACTGATTTTTGAGTGCAGGAAAACTTCATAACTTGGTCAAGGCATTAGCAGACGAGGAAGGAGAGGATTGGTCAATTGGGTCGTATGGAGAAAAAAAATCTCTGCTTGGACCTGAGCACAGCCTTGGCTTAGGGCTTGGATTCCGGGTTGCATCAAGGCAGAATCAAAGAAGTAGTATGCCTTCAAGTCCTGGTTCTGGATCAGTCGACTTTTCTGGGGAGGCTAATTTCCAAGTTACTCCCAAGGCATCAACAAAGCGGTTTCTTGGACCATTAAGTAATAAGCCTATGGCTTATCTTTCAGCTTTCATACTCTACATTGCGACTGTTGGTGACATTGTGGATGGTGTCGATACAACTCATGACTTCAATTTCTTTACTCTCATCTACGAGCGCCCCAATGATGTATGGCTGTCTTGATTAACTCAGCTTTATTCCTTTTGAGATTTATAAAGGGACAAATCTTTTGAAAAGAGTAATTGTAAGAGTCATTTACTTTTATCATGTGATACATGAGCATTGCAACTTACAGAGCATTTATGTCTAGATATAAATTGGCGACGGGGTTATTTGGAGATTTTTGAGGAGCACAACTACATGCCCTTAGAAGTGGACTTTCTGTCCTTGCATTTCACAATCTGCAGAAACGTAAAGAAGAATAAGCTAAAGTGATTGAAGTGGAATTGTTCTTTTCCAGCTGTTGACGAGACTTGTATTTGAGAGGGGAAGTGCGGATGCTGCCGGTAAAGTTGCAGAAATCATGGGCGCAGATTTAGTCCATCAGGTGCCGTGTTCCTTGAGACATTTGTGCAGATCTCCTACTAATTACTTAGTAGGAGATGTCATTGTTGCAGGTTATTTCTTATATATGTCTTTATAAAGTCTGTCACTATATCTACACTGTCGAATCGAGGTTAATTGTGATCAACAATTAATTTGCACTAGCATCATCTTTAGAGAAACAATGTGTTTTGTCTCAAATGTGAAGTCTTGTCAATCTGGATTCACAGCTTTTCAAGTTCCAGTTTTAATTGTTCTCTGAGAGGCCTTAGTTTTTTCTGTTTGTCATTTATTGTTGCAGGTCATTTCTGCGTGTGTTCCTCCAGTGTATCCTCCTCGTGGGGGCAAAGGATGGGCATGTATACCGCAACTTCCGACGCGTGTTGTTCAACCGGGCAATCAAAGGGGGGATGTTCATGTTGTGCAAACAACAGCACATGATGAAGACGAGCCTCAACTTTACCCTCTGCAATTGGATGTTGTGAAACACCTTGCGACATTGTCACCTGTGCGCTCTATCCTTGCTTGCATATTTGGTCAAAGTCGTTTCACGACACAAACCAAAGATGCAAATGTAGCAGATTCAAATGTGGATGCGGATCGCTCCTTTTTTGACTTTGCCTTGGAGCAGTCTGACAGGCAAGGACCTGCTCCACAAATACCTATGAAATAATATGTGGGCTCAATTCATTTGGTGCATACTATCTTATCATGCTTGTATGTTCTCATAGTATTCCAATGAGCTGGAGGCCATTTTCATGTTGATATGATATGACTATTTTTTTACTGACATCCCCAATATCTTGTCCAATTTCTCATGGTTTTGTCTTTCACAGATACCTCACCTTGAACCAATTTGTGGGTTCAAATATATTCATTTGATGCAGGCTATCTTACCATGTTTGTATATGTTCTTTAAAGATGAGTTGAAGGCCACTTTCATGTACACATTTCTTCAAATGACATTCCCAATACGTAGACTTTCAAATTTCTGAAGGTTTTGTCTTTTGCAGATATCCCACGTTAAACCGCTGGATTCAGCTGCAAGCCAATCTGCAAAGTTTGACGTATTCATCAAACTCTTCCCTAAGTCTTAATCAAGACCTAAGAAAGGTAGAGGATTCAAAATCATCACTTAAACGGCCTCGTGCACCTGACAAAGAGGATTCCGATTCATCATCCGAGGTTGATGAAAGAGATGAACTGCCTGGAACTTCTGTATCAGCAACATCTAGATGGGACACAGGATCTTTTGGACGAAAAGGCGAGGGTGAAGTTTCGTCAATCTCCAAGGAAGCGGAAACTTCACAACCAACTAGCTTGTATTCCCTAATGTTTGACTGGGAAAATGAGGCCCCATATGCAGAAGCAGTTCAAAGGTAAATCTTGGTGGAAATGACTACCTACCTGTCTGTAAGTAGGTTATTACCAGTCATTTTTGTTGGGCCTCAAAATCAAAATTGAGGAGCCAGTGATTGATTGAAGGCTATTGGAGGTCTAGTCTACTCACATTGTAACTTTCTCAATAGTAGAGAGTGTCAAAGAAGATCCTGTGATTCTGTGACAACATATGATTAAATTGAAGAACAAGTGCACAAGGAAGCTTAGCTTGTATACATCCAACATTTACATATGCTTAGCAGATGAACACGATTTGTTTCAATAAGAAGTATTCTTGAGTCTGTAGAATTTCCTGTTTAAACAACTGTATCTTCCTTTTGGTGAAAACTGGCAATGAAATATTATACTCCATACCACAAAGGTAGAAGTGAGAAGTGTAAGTGGACATCAATAGCTTATTTTTAAAGTCTCTCAATAATCCATGTTTTGATAAAGAGTTGGGCCTTATGTTTTGACAATTTTTATAATGTTCAAGGAGCATTCAAGTGGTGTTGGAACCTCCATTTATGGTGCATTGAAGTGGAGGTTTTTGACTTTTGGCCAAGAGATGGTTATTAAAAAATAGACCCCTTGTCAAACTTTCGAGAGCACCATTTTAGGTGTCTTCAAAGGTTGCCATGAAATTCTTTGGGGAGAAACTCCCTACCAAAACATGAGTCATTGAGAGACTTCCAGGATACTCTATCGGCCACAAATGCTTTTCAATTACAACAAGACATCGTGTTTGCAGATTGAAAGTCTATCTTCTTCAATGACAAGCATGACACCTGCTCATTGTGGTATTCAAGAGTTTAAGAGCAAATGGACGTCATGATATTCACAAAGTTATTGTTCTTGCAGGCTAATTGAGGAAGGGAAATTAGTGGATGCGTTGGCGCTTTCTGACAGATGGTTGCGCGATGGTGCGCCAGATCAGTTGCTACAATTATTAATTGAGAGAGGTGAAGAAAGTGGATCAATTTCAGGTAGCAGATGGCAGAGTCAAACTGGAAGTCATTCCTACAGCAGCAGTTGGCAGTATTGTATTCGTCTGCGAAACAAGACTCTGGCGGCTACCCTTGCCTTGAAGTAAGCCCTGAGAGAGGACCTTTTGTTAATAAATAACTTTGTAAAACACAAAGAGTGTAGATCTGGCCTTTTGGTTAGAGATACTCTCAATGCTTATGAATGTATTGGGGTTTTTCTGTAACTCAACGGGACTTTTGGTTGGGAGTTGGTTGTTTTGCATACAACACCTTCCATATTTGGTAAGTTGCGGTGCATGCTTGGAGGTAGTGTGGAGGTTTGAAAGAAGAACATTCTATATTGGTTCATTGAGGGTTAAGCTCGTTTTGGCATGCCAAGAGGTGCTAAAATGAGTTCGGCTGTCAATGAACCGAATTAGGTTGCTCTTTACTGAATGTTAAATACTACCTTTGAGCATGCACCACCACAAGTGGTAAGAAATTACTGATTTTGTACGTAAATCGATCATTGGAAAATCATAGGGATCAAGTCCTCAGGAAATCCACCATTGAGTTGAAGGAGAACTTTATTGTATCTATGTTCACCTATTTTCTACACTAGCTGTTACAACTCTGCAGCTGTATGGTTCTGTTAAATGTTTGGATTATGCAGTTGAGATGCAGCTTTCCTCACATTTTGTCTTGGTTGTATTCCGACTGTCAATTTGTACGAGTTGAAATTTCACTAATACCAAAATGATTATTTTGTATTCTGAATATCAACCCCTGATAATATGGAAAGATCCAGGCAGTGAGGGTGGAATTAGAAGCTTAAGAACAAATGAACTGTATTTGGTAGAGCACTTCATAAAGGACAAACTACAGTTAGAGGTCACAAAGGATCAACAAACAGCTTATTTTCTTTTCAAAATGCTCTTTAAGTAGACTCATTGGCCATTCACACTGTCCCAGGATGCTAGTCTTATTTGATTTCATGCAATTTGGGTGTTAGAGTTTATCTGAGTTGAATTTTTGTGATTTTTCTGCAGGTATTTGCAGCGGTGGGAGCTTGATGCTGCAATCGATGTCCTCACTATGTGCAGTTGTCACTTGTCTCCTGACGATCCACTTCATGCCGAGGTCTTCAATACTTCTTTTCTAATTATGTACAATTTTTTATGCTGTAAAGTGACTTTCTGGCATTAATTACACCTCAACAAACACCAGTTGTGGCTCTGTGTGTCCTTGTGTCTTAAAAACAGATGGATTCCTCTGCTTCTGACTTAATAAACTGCAATGTTACTGAATTCATGGCTGTAGGTAGTTCAAAAAAGAAATACTCTCCAGCAATATGGTCGCATTCAACGAGCAGACAACCGTTTTACCCAGTGGCAAGAGGTACTACACACAAAATTCCTAGCTTGCTACTGCAATCTCAATTGAGTTATCTTTTAATGTAATGGGACCTTTGGTCAGGTATTGGTCCCCTATGATTTCCATTGCTTGTTTTTGCATACAATACTAATAATCTCTTTTCACTTGTGATGGTGCATGCTTGGAGGCAGTCTTTGAATTTGAGTAAAGAGCAACCTATTTCAATTTACTGAGGGCCAAACTCATTTTAGCACCTCTTGGCATGCTAAATTGAGGTTTACTCACAATGAGCTGATATAGAATGTTCTTAGGTCAAACCTCGACACTGCCTACAAAGCATGCACCTCAATCTTACCAAACTTGGAAGGTGTTGAATGCAAAACAACTAACACCCAATCTAAAAGACATGCTGAGTTAGAGAATATTTTAAAATGTTAAAATTAGGTGATGACTCCTGTATGCTGTTATAAATTAAAATGATGGAGATCCATAGGTTTTACCTCAAATTCTGTAAATGGAATTTGGTGGTTAAACTTGATTAACCCTGTTTCTACAGACCTAATATATTTTGGTGTAAACAACTATAAGTGGCAAGAGAATACATAACTTGGTGTATGTGTGTGCAGGTAGAAGCACTTTGTCAAACTGATCCTGAGGGACTGGCGCTTCGACTTTCGGATAAAGGGGCTGTTTCTGCTGCACTTGATGTGGCGGAATCTTTCAAACTATCGAATAATTTACGACGAGAATTGCAAGGTCGCCAGCTCGTGAAATTGCTGACAACTGACCCCATAAGTGGTGGGGGACCTGCGGGTGGTTTACGTTTTCTCAATTCCTTGCATCATCCGGAAGATGCATTGCCGGTGGCTATGGCAGCAATGGAGCTACTTCCGAATCTTCAGTCCAAACAGCTTTTGGTACAAACAACTTGGCTATAAAATGTTATCCTCTAACCCAGCATCACTTCTGGTTGGGAGTTGGTTGTTTTGCATACAACACCTTCCATGTTCAGTGGAGTGAAATTATTGAATTGTATGCAAAACAACCAATGGAATCATAGGGGATTAACTCCTGATGAAAAGTCCCATGGAGTTAAAGGATATGATTATTAGCATGTGAATTGATGAATGTAACTCCAAACTCTCAATTGCAATCGAGCTGAATTGACATAAAAAATTAGGTGTGCTCAATTTAGAAAGCCTCAGCACAAGTGATTGTAGTGGCGTAGTTTTTTTCAAAATGAGGAAGTGCTTTAACTGGAAGAGTGAGCCTTATGTGAAATTCTGAGCATCATCAGACATTTTCTATAAGTTACCTACTAGCTGATGTTAATGTTGTAAGAGCTGTGGTTGATGGAACTTATGCAAAATGTTCTCAACAATTCTCAATTGAGAGGTAGGATTTGGAATCCAGTTAGTATTAGGATTTGTCACAAAAATAGTCTTTCTCTTGGCAAGTGAAAACATGTCTTTGCTGTGATTCACTTGGCCTTTTTTGAGGTCAAGCACGACTCAAGGTTTAGTGAACTTTATAAGGGCTTATAATTTTGGTATGGTTCTAGATTCTTTCTGGAATTCGTTCAATCAGAGTTATCTGCAAACCCCCTCTTTGAGACTCTCTTCTATGAAGAGCTCGTTTTTTGATTTGGGTGAAACTCTTGGATCCCCTCCAAAAACGTTGAGAGATCTTAAGGATCTAAATTAGGGTATGACCCATGGGACCTGCCATCCTAAATCCTAGCTTGGCATATCCAAGGGCAATCCTAGTATAACAAATTAGAAAGCCAATTTGTTTATAGCCTGCCCCGTTCTCTCAGCATGTCAAGTTAAGCCTTAAGAAAAACTTCTGTTGCTTTATGCATAGGTGACCTTTCAGCCAACTCATCCAGAGTTTGATCTTGAGACTTTACAGGTAACTTTCTTAAATGAGATTTGAGTTTGATAAAGGACTGCAAATCATTTGTTTGTTTCTGTGGTGTGATATAGGTGCATTTTTTTCTGAAGCGACGAGTGGGGACCCTCACCGAAGAAGAGCATGCAAGGCTGGATCGTTTAGCTTTGGGTTTGCGCATGTTGGGATCCCTTCCACTGCCATGGCAGCAACGGTGTTCTGCGCTTCATGAGCACCCGCGTCTTATTCTTGAGACTTTGCTCATGGGGAAGCAATTGCGTGCTGCTTCTCAGGTACAAAAAATATATCAAGGTTGTAATTGGAGTGTTAGGGATAAAATATCTTTATCAGAGTTGTCTTTTAACTCAATGGGCCTTTTTGGCAGGAGTTGGTCCCTTATACAAAATTCCATTGGTTGTTTTGCATACACTATCAATAATTTCTTACCACTTGTGGTGCATTCTCTGAAATAATGTTTGAATTTGAATGAAGAGCAACTTTCTGCTGTTCATTGAGGGCCAGACTTATTAGAGCACCTCTTGGCATGCCTAACCGAGTTTGACCCTCAACAATCCAATGTGGAATGTTCTCTGTTCAAACGTCCACACTATTTCCAAGAATGCACCAAAAGCTTACAGAACAGGGAAGGTGTTGTATGCAAAGCAATCAACTCCTGACCAAAAGTCATAGTGAGTTAGAGCATAACTCTATTGACCTGATGTCATTTTTCAATGATTTGCACTTTAATTAAGTTAGCCCTTAAGTTGGCAGGGGTGTCTTTATTTGGGATACCTACATGACGAATTGTATGAACCCCCAACAAGCATTGAAATAATATTTTATTTTGTCTATGATATCGAATCTATATTTAGCACACGCATAAAAAAGAAGTGAAAATGAATTTACATGTGACAATTGTAATTAGGTACATGTGGTATGTATTTTGAGTCTGAGTCATTTGTACAAGTTCAATCCTTCAAATAATTTAGTTCTACATATTTACATGCTCTGCTCAGAAGAATGCATATGGTAAGTGTGCTAATTTTCAGGTAGGGCCACTTTTAACAATTTCAGTTTAAAATATAATGTAATCTTAAATCCCTCCAGAATGGGCCTCTCGGGCCTTTAAGGGTTATTCCAGGTTTCACCAACTTGGCTTGAGTACATCATTTCATACCCCTCTTTTTTGTATTGCACCCCACTTGGTTTTACTGAAGCTGTAAATTTGATTGCTTTGGCTCCTTCAGCTTCTCCATACATTTGAAAACCTGCAAGACGATGAGCTTGTGAAACTGTACGCCGCAAAGGCTCTAACTGTGAGCAGTAGTAGCCCTCCTCTCGAACGTCGAAGCTCTACATCGACAATTCCTCCCACAAAACCCGTTACTCGAACAACATCAAGTGCACGCTCAAATTTCAACAGTGGACTGAACTCGCTGCAGAAACGAGCATTTTCGTGGACACAACGAGACTCAGGACACAAAGTTATAAATCAAGATACGAGCAGCCGAAAGCGAAAACTTGTGGGAAACTTGCCACCTTCTCAAAAAGCAGCATGGGAAGCCTTGGCTGGAGTACCAGAAGATCGGCCGCCCAATACTGGAATTGCTTCTCTCGAGGGCTATGAGCGCCCAGCTCCAATGGCAATGACTGAGGAATGGGTGTTGACAGGAGACCCTGTAAAAGATGAGGCAGTTCGATCTTCACATCGCTATGAAAGTGCACCGAGCAGCATCTTATTCAAGGTATGAATGAATGATTTGCACATTTTTTAATCTATTGAACATTTTTTATTTCACAAATGTTATTGTTCAACTTAATGGGACTTTTTATTGGGAGTTGGTGTTTGATGATTATCCGTTGGTTGTTTTGCACACAACCTTAATAATTCCTTTCTACTTGTGGTGCGTGCTTGGTGGTAGTGGTTGAATTTGAAGAAAGAGCAACTTAGTGTGGTTCATTTGGGGGCCAGACTCTTATTTTAATGCATTTCCATATTTTATGCACTTTGGTACTCTTGCTTTAACTTCATCAACAACTGTGGGGCTAAAGATATTTTTGTATTGCTTATGTAGGCTCTCCTTGAATTATGCTCTTCAAAGGAAGTGGCAGTTCAGGCGGCAGTGGAGCTTTGCATAGTCCAAATCAAGCGGTACCTATCTTCTGAGCAGCTTCCCACTGCTGCCTTCAATGAATCAGCAGAACGAGGGTTCCATGCAGCAGAAACTTTTGTGCAGGTACAAATATTGGTTCTCAATTAAACTTATGGTATAAGAGCGATTTTCACCTTGGGGGGGGGGGGGGGGGGGGGCTGATTCTGTTTTTATGGGAAAAAGGAAAGACGAAGAATTTCATTTTTGATCAGTCTTGCAGGACATTGGATTGAAGGACTGTGAGTGTGTCTTGTTGTAGCAGCCTTGCAGCCTAAGGAATGCTCCATACTAAGGAATACTCAAGGTTATTTACTTTGATTAACTGGTTCAATAAGGGTGGGTTTAAACTAGGGTCCTGGTCCAAGGAACTTGAAGTCCAAAACACAGCTTAATGGACCTTTTGACTCAAGATTGGACCCAAGCTTGAAGGTTGGTTTCTCAAACAATGAGGAGTATATTCTCAAATAGGGAGTGCCGAGATTTTGTGGGAAATTGGTGCCACATTAGCGCCACTTCAATTTTTCATACTTTGGACTCATCCTAATATAAACTTCTTGGATCCAAATTTTTGCTCTCAAACAATAGGAACATTTGATGTTTGAGTTTCTTTAGTTTTTGACCCTAGTGTACATGTACCCTGAAATTGTAGCACAATTGATCTTAGTTTTATAAATGGAGGAAATTTGTTGATTGTTCTGTTAATGAGATGCACAGGCACTGCAATATGCTAGAGACGAATTGCGTAAGCTTGTTGGGAAGTCAGAAAAACTTCCAAACAGCCCCAAAACTGGAGAAGTTGCGGCAACGACCTCAACAGCAACTTTGGAGACAACCACTGCTCCTCCAGATACAGATGCTTCGGATAAAAAGAAACTCGTCAACCTCTCCGACACTCTTGAACAAGCGGAAATCTGGCTGAATCGGGTAGAACTTTTGCAGAGCCTGTTTGGGAATTACGTCCCCGCGTCCCTCGATGATTTAGTCACCGATGATGCTGCCAAGCGGCTACGAGACCGTTTGATTGAAGAGGAGCGCTTCAATATGGCTATTCACACCTGCCATAAATGCAAGGTAACACACAACAATGGACCACAACTTTTGTATTTGATTGTTCTCATTTTTTGACTTGTTTGCATATCAGTCAGTCATTTCTAAGCTGTGGGTTGTGGGTCACCAGATTGATCCAATTTTGGTGTGGGAGGCATGGGGTCATGCTCTTCTGCGCATTGAGCATTATGCTCAGGCACGGCAGAAGTTCAAGTAAGTGTTGTGCAGTTGCACCATATTCTTGGAGAAGTGTTTCAACAGGTCTATTTGATCCTGTATTACCCCTAAGCATCCAAGATGCCCCCTCATTCTTGAAGTGAACTTTTTAAATTGGTTGAATACCTTAATGTTATTGAAAATTTGGGTCCAAATACACAGCCTGCGTGCCATGGGATGCAAATACCTAGTATTTTGATCATCAATGTCACATGTGTGTCTATTTCTATTCACTTTGACATAAGATCATGTACTAAATAAAACTTCAAACTCATACTATAAAAACGTGATTTTAAGTTTTGGTGAGGTTCATAGAAATTGTGTATGTAGGGCATATATTCAGCCCCTTGGTCCTATAGAGGCTAGCAGTGTGATCACAATGTAAGCCATCCATGATAGCACAATCGGCCCCCTTTTGGAATTTGTAGACATCTTGAATCACCTTCATAAGATATTTCAGCCACAAGTTGACCCTTTTGTTATTTGTATTGCAGGCAATGTTTACGGTTGCACACTGGTGATCCAGCACCAATTGTGAGGAAAATAATATATGCTATGGAAGCCGAGCCTCCAGCAGACGTGTTTGGTGCACGGTCCTTGTAAGTTGAGCTGAATTGAAGTGTGTATATATGTTGCTGCAACTTCTAAGCGTCTTTGAGGCCCAATTTGGGCCTCGTCATCCACAAAAACGTGTATAAGAGCTACATTCTTCCATTTTTAGTCAATTATGTTGAGCGACCCTATCTAAAATTAACTCAATCTTCCAGGGCACTTTCCAAATCAGTTGAAACCTTGATTTTTTGAAAGATTTGGGTTCAAATACAGAGTCAGGGTGCCCTTAGATTCAAATACATGCTTAGTATTTTGATTATCAAAGTCACATATGAACATATTTATATTTCATTCTTGACATAAGATAATAATGTACTAAATAAAGTTTCAAACTCCTAAATTAAAAAATATATTATTTGAAGAGTTCGTGAGGCTTGTAGAAATTGTGTGTATATGTTGTACATTGGGCACCTACATCCTTTGAGGGTTGAAGGCTTCTTTTTATTGTCTGTATGTTTCACAAATCATGCTACCATCCATATTTTAACATGAGGGCGGTGTTTGTTTGTTGTAGGTATGCGCATATGGCAAGAAGTGTGTCAACCTCTTCCGATGACTCACTTTCAGCTGATTCTTACCTGACTGTTCTCTATGTCCCGTCTTTCAACAAGCCTGACAGATCTCGACGTTCTTCTGAGGATTCTGCAGACAGCCATCAAGCGACAACTACTACTCAGACAAATGGAGACGAGTCTCCTCCACGTAGTCACCTTGATGAAATTCGCTATGAAGAATGTGTTCATTACCTGCAAGAGGTTAGACACCCTCATATTAGCCTCTTAACATGTTTTTTGGTTATCATTCAGTCACCATGCAAATCTCATCCCAAGGGGGTTCTTTCATGTCTTTTATACTGTCCTGCCAATAAAGACACTTTAAGGCTTTTCCAAAAACCAGATTGGGGTTAACTCTGAAAGGTTAGGGGTCCATTCTGGGCCTCAAGGAGACATATAAAGGGGTTCAAGATTATTTTTTGAAATTGAGCTAAATGTGTCAAAAATGGCCCTATCAAAAATTAGCCCATGTATCCTACGCATTAATCCAATTGAACATACAGATATGTAGAATGAATTATAGGGAGATTTGAGCTTGTATAAATGACTGGACTTAGATATATACCATGTATAACTAATCACTGTCATCACATACACTTTTTTGTCACTTCCTCGTTTTGATTAGGTTGTGCTAAATATGGATTAAATACCATAGACCCAGTAAAGTACTATTTCAATACTTGTTGGGGGTTTCTCCAATCATCAAGTATCCTGTAGAAACACACCCCTGGTCCTTACAGGTTAACTGTTTATACTTCTTCACTTATTCAGTACTTCTAAGATGTTGTCCATACTGACAATGCTATGCTGGATGGCAGTATGCACGCCAGGACCTCATGCAGTTCATGTTTCAACACTGCCGATACAGTGAAGCTTGCACTCTCTTCTTCCCTATTGACAGTGTTCCACCCCCTCCCCTCCCACCTTTACAAAAGCCGGATTCGCTGGCAACAGATTATGGGTCACTTGATGATCTTTGTGAGCATTGTGTGGCATTCGGGGTTGTCCCAACATTAGAACGTGTTATTAGCGCTCGAGGTGTGGACACTAGCAATCCAGACTCACCAGTAGCTCAACATACAGCTGCAGCACTCACTCGAATCTGTACTTACTTTGAGACCCACCGGCACTTCAACCACCTCTACAGGTTCCAGGTAGGATATATTTTACACCAAAACAACAGTCTATCTATCTATGCATATATATATATATATATATACACACACACACACACATATGTATATGTATGTATGTAATCTATGATTGTGGATGTGTTGCCATGTTGAAATTGATGCCCCCTTTACACTAAGGTCAGCAGGCCTAATTTGGCTACTTATCTTAATCGGACACCTCTATTTGAATGGTGATTGGTTCGGTGCAGATCTATGATCGGACACCAGAAAGATATGTGTTTACTAAAGATTGGACTGTGTGCTTGAAATTTGTGAACCATTCTAGGCCCAATAGCCAACATAGTTGGACCAATGGCTTTTTGTCAGTGGACTTAGATAGTTCTTAGCAATTCAAGTTTTGCTCCAAAGCTTTGTGGGATTGATAATGGCTTCTTCATATACATTTTTGGTTGCACATAAATTTTAACCTCGTGAATCTGAGTTATAAGGCAGCAAACAATAAAAAGTAACTAAATAGTTCCATCTAGCTTAGAGAGGTTGAGAACTCAAACTTGCTACTTTTTGGGAGTGGACAAGCTTTCATCAACAGCTCAAGCTATTGAGAGCTTGACCAACCTTCAAGCTCTGAATAGTTTGAGCATGTGTTAAGTGGCCATGTTTAATGTGAGATATAAGAAGGGAGTGATGCGAAACAAAGAAGAATTTGTGACAAGCCAAAAGAATGCTTGAATGAAGCCCCATTAGCTTAGGGTCCACAAGCAAATTCTCAAGTTCTTGACAACCCTAAGCTACCTGATCGACTAAGAGCTTGTCAAATATGACCAAGAGCTCGTTGTAGTTGTGCCACATGGGATCCATCAAGGATTTGCCATCTATTCGTTGTAAGCCCGGTAAAAAGTTCAAGATTTTAAGTTAAAAGCTCAAGTGTAAAAGTGAATTTGAGTGAAGAAGAATCCACAAGAGGCATCTTTCTGCAAATGAGAAGGATACGTCCTTCAAGCTCTCAACCTCTCTAGTGTAAAGGGAGCCTGAATTTCAAAGTTGTGTTACTTCTGCTCTCTGATATATTGACTTATGCAGGTGCTGAAGAAGGATTATGTGGCCGCTGGCCTGTGCTGTATTCAGCTTTACTTGAACTCATCCAATCAGGAGCAAGCATTACGCCACCTGGAACATGCCAAGGTTTGCTGCCCCTTTTTCATTCATCCTTGAAAAGAAATGTAGAATGTGTTTGAAGTTGTAAAAAATTTCATATTAAGATATTATACCTTTAAAAAAATAGTATTTCGACAGTAATGTGCTTTCTTTCCACTTTTATATAATTTATAAAGATTTCATTTTCAAATTTTGAAGTTTTTAAAGATAAAATTGTCTACCTGCATTAGATGGAAATTAAGAGAATGAAAGTTTTCTGATCTTAACTCTTGGATTAGAGGACAGACAAGTTATTTCCAGTGTATTAAGAGCTGCAAGTAATCATTATTCTGGCAGGTCCATTTTGATGAGGGTCTGTTAGCACGTCAGCAATCTGGGGAAGGGACGAAAGGTGTGACTAAAGCTAGCCGTGGAAAACTTCCATCTCAAAAACTTACTGAGGAGGAGCTGATCAAGTTCACTGCTCGAGTCGCTGTACAGGTATAGGCCAGTTTCACTTGCACTGTAGCAATTCCATTTTGCACTCAATACAAAATGAAGGTGTAGAGGAATGCTCTTCACGGTAGAAGATGCCCGGGAAAATAAGTTCATGCTCGGGTCCATGGAATACTTGAACATACATGGGTTCGATGGCGTTCAGGATTCTAAATATGGGTCCGCAATAGAGTAATCCTTGAACTCAATGGGACTTTTTGTTGGGAGTTGGTGCCCTATAATTTTTCATTGGTTGTTTTGCATACAACAACAGTGGTTTCTTTTCCACTTGTCATGGTGCATGCTTGGAGGTATGGTTAGAATTTGAACAAAAAGCAACCTATTTCGGTTCATTGATGACCAACTTGTCTAAGCACCTGTTGGCATGCCAAAATGAGTTTGACCCTTAACGAACAGATATAGAATGTTTTTTATTCAAGCCTCCACACTAATCCTCCAAAGCATGCACTGAAAACTTACGCAACATGGAAATTCTTGCAAAACAATATACTCCCAATCAAAAGTCATGCTCAGTTAGAGGATAGCTCTAATAAAGCTACTCTATTAACTCCTATACCTCTTTGTCAAGGGATTCCATAAGAATGATCAATTGGGAGCCATGTGCATGCTGCATGTAATTTGTCACATTGGCTCTATTGTTTATGCAAACACTTTTGAGTCCTGTATCCAGTTTTTTCAGAGCCTTTCTGTGTAGGCTTGGATCAATACAGATTATTAATGAGGCCTATCACTATGGTACAGATAGATGTGGTACGCACTTTTGGTGATGGTGAGGGGCCACCCTGGAAGCATTCACTGTTTGGAAATCCGGGAGATGCAGACACTGTCAAGTACAATCACTTTCCCACTATATACTACTTGGTGTTTTGAAACTTCTCTACATCACAAAATATGCAATTGTGAAAGGACATCTATTAGTCATATGGTAGAAAACAGTGAAATAGGTCTTGTATACAAAATTCCTGGGTCAAGGTGGAGGTTAACTGGGTTATATATGATCTCTTCTAGGACATGATTAGAGATTGGTTATATAAGTGGTCATGAATTGTAGGTTGAGCACTCAATGTGAAGATAAATTTGTTGGTAGGCATGATGTCATATCATTGAGATCCACTGGATGATAGGTATGCCAAGTATAAACTCTGGATTTGTACTATGCTGCAGGCGAAGGTGTGATGTTGCAGAGAAGCTTGTGGAAAAGAATTTCGACCTAGCTTTCCAGATCATATATGAGTTCAACCTCACTGGTAATGAGCCCATTGCGGTGCCATTAAAATTCTTTGTTTCCAACAGAGTGAGATTCCGTGTTTTCTAAAATGAAATGACGATCTGATAAATATCATCAAGATGAATCTGGCTTGACCTTTCTGTGATGTATGATGTATTGCAGCGGTGCATATTTATGCCAGTGTAGCTGCCTCATTGGCGGAGAGAAAGAAGGGCAATCAGCTCACTGAGCTCATGCGAAACATTAAAGGCACTATAGAAGATGATGATTGGGACCAGGTGTGATGTTTCTCTAACTAAGAATACACTCATATGTGACATTGAGAATCAAAATACTAATTATGTGTTTGCATCCAAAAGTACCCAGGTATGTGTGTTTGAGCATGCACAAAAGCTCTTGCATTGATACAAACATCTTATCAAAAGTCTTGTTCACTCCTTGGAACAGGTGTTGGGTGCTGCCATCAATGTGTATGCATATCGTCACCGAGAACGGCCGACTGGCCTTATTGACAAGCTTTCCAGTAACCACAGGCATGTTCAGCAACAACTCCAATTCCCATTGCATCATATTAGTACTATACCACTTTGGGTGGTATATGGATAAACTTTTCTTCCTGGGATGCTTCTATCTCTGTTGATAAGAGACCTGGTAGCATAATTGAATTGTAGCAGTTTCTTACATTGTGGTGTGATGTGGTGTAATGTGATTGATTCACATTTATGGCACATAATAATAGAGACCTCTTTTTGTCAGCACCAGCTGACAAAATTCTCTAATCTTCTTCCTTGTACAGGAAAGTATTGGCATGCGTTATTTGTGGACGCTTAAAAAGTGCGTTTCAAATAGCATCACGCAGTGAAAGCATATCAGATGTGCAATATGTGGCTCATGTGGTACTATTCCTATCCATTTCAGATACTCTTTTGGTCTGCCTAAGTGGTTGTTGGATGATGATTATATGGCCATCATCCCATATCTTGGGTAACATTTGGAGTTTAGGCACATTGGATTTGGAGATAAAATAGTTTTTTCAAATATTTCACATAGTGTGACGGTGAGCATATGAAAGATCTTGTGAACCTTAGGTTTTTGTTTAAATACTTTGGAGTGACCTTTTTCAATGTTTCTGGTTCTAACAACTTCTCGGCTTTTGTGGACAGGCGCGGCAGACAGGCTCCCTTGCTGTGGAAGATTTGTGCAAACAGTGGCTGGCATCACATAGTTACTGACAATCTTTCTGTATACTTGTCTCCTAAATGCACTGGACACTCCAAATGATACGACCTTGTGAATTTAATACCCTTACTGGCACTTTTGTTTCCTGCTGCCACAGCGTAGATAGATAAATAGATAGATAGGTAGCACACCATCTTTGGAGTGAGTTTGATGTTCCCAACTGTATAGACATTTTTCTGCGTGCCTAGGCAACCCAATTTGTGTCTGAAAGAGGATTTTCACTGTCACGCTCATACAAAAAGAAAAGGTTAACAATTGATTCTTTTGTAGCCAATCAAAACATCAAGCAATGGAAACCCAAAAATCAAGTTTGTGATGGGGTCCCTGTTTTAGTGGATTCCAGATACATGGACGTGCAGATACTGTAAGATTTGAGAGTAATTTAGACATTGTATTTCACATACATTATGGTATTTTGTTTCCCACAATGAACATGTTCATGGGAATCTTGGTGAGAAGAGAAATAGACTGCACTTTCTGCGAGTCTGGGATCAGTTATAGATTTGTGGTACAGTTTGTGATGCACTTTGCAATGTAGGTTGATGTAGATTCTATTCAGAATATCTGCATCATAAACAAGTCAATCTTTGCACAAGTTTTTGCATTTATTTGTTTTGTAGCATTATAACACTTCCTGTGTAGAAACCAAGCAACCTGATAGGCAAACACATGCTGTGGAAGGAACTCTGCAGGAAACACTACAAGGAACACTTGTCGTTAGCAGTGTTATAGATTTGGATACCCCAAATCTTCCTGAAGTGGCTGAGCACCGGAGCTGACGACCTGTGATCCTTGTGGTGAAAGTAGTACCCTGGATTATCGAGACACACTGATATTTTAATGGATATTTCCAAAAATTGTGTAACTTACTAAGTTTCACACTAAATTTCAAACCTTTTGAAAGACTTCCTGGATGGTATAGTATCATTTTTTTGGTAATATTTTTATAAGAGGCTGGTATCATAAAATGAGTATAATATGTTTCAATAATAAAATAATGGTAAATGGACACGCTAACTTTTAGACAATGTAGTGTTTGGCTGAGTCATTAACTATATATGACTAAGTTAGAAAGATTGTGATCTAAAAGTTAGTTTGAGATGCAGGAGTGTATACAATCAAAAATTAGTGTAATCTTTTGTAATTAGCGTCTGGTCATATTATATTCTTAACATGCCAGCACGTACTAGAGAAGTCATGTGTCAGGAACTAACATCATTGCTGTTGTTTCTGAGCTTCTCCCAAATATCACACATCAAGGATATGTCTTCCCTTAGAAAATAAAACCTTTAGAAATTGTAGATGAGATTATGCAACGTGGTTGGAAGATGTTGTCAAATCTGGTTTCAAATTTTGAAATCCAAATTCAAAGAAAGGAAGAGTGCTGGAATTACCCCCATGGGTTAGTATGCACCTCATGGTTTTCCATGAATGCATGGATCAATATGGAACTTGGCCTTTAGGTACATGCCATTCAGGACATCTGAATGTAGATTTTGTATTAACATGAACATTATGACCACCATCTCAATGCTCTTGATAATTTGTTTGCAATTGGCCCCGCCGACAACCATAGTTGACGGGTAGAGAGGGGATTATTGTATACGAGTGTACCTCTCATCCATCCAACATTATAACTTGACCTCCTATAAGTTTGTTGTCCATTCATCTTAAATGATCTTAACAAATTAATTTGGGGTCTTTAAAGCTAATTTTAGTGTCAAATCAATTAAAAAGTAACATCCAAATTGCATACTAGGTATTTCAAGGTTTTATGTTGGATGAATGAGAGGTATGCTTGAATATGATAATTTTCTCTCTCCTGTTGACAACGACTCGTTTACCCTCACCCTTTTACAAACCTTGGCTCATAAGCTAGATGTGTTTACTTTGATTACTTGTCTTAATTAAATACCTATTTAAGTGGTATGTGGTCATGTGTGGCTCCAAGAATGGATATCGAAAAGAAATGTATTTAAAAGAGATTGGACGATGTATTCAAAATATGATAACCATTGTAAGTTCAATGATCAACATAATTGGGGAGGATGCTATATGAACTAGATGACTATCAAGAGGAGGGTGGATGATGAGCTTTGAAGGCAATGAGTCATCCACCTCCTTATAATAATTATTGATTTTAACCAATATGCTCATGAATGTAAACTATAAGTTTTGAACAAAATGTTGTTTGTATGGACAGATAAAGCAAAGAGTCATTGGTAGTGCTCTCCACTTGGATGAGCGCCCTGTTGTGACCATTTAATGAGCACAAGAATCTTTATCTTCATAACAAATAAGGGTATTCACATGTTATGAGGAAAATGGCTACGGCCTCGATCTGGATTTGCTAACCATCTTGTCATCTTGTACTAATTGCATGTTTCATATCCTTGGAGAAGTGGGCTAGTCAAGAATAGTAACCATTTACGATCCATCTACCTTATGACAAGAGCATTCAGTACTGTAAAACCTCCCACCCTTATTGAATCATGATATACACAGTAGATATTTTGGTCCTTTAGGTGACTTGTTAGCGACCCCCCGAAACACCGGGTTCATATTCACCCGTCACTCACCGGGGTCACCCGTCTCGCCCTGGGCCCCGAGCACTCCTCTTAGAGCCTGACCTCCCTTACGCCTGCTCCTTTGTTTTTCCTCGCAATCGTCTCTCCACATTCGGAGAGAACATTCGGCTCCCATCACACTTGGATGCCATTGCAACTTATTCACATGCACAAATCTTGTGCTATCGTTCCCATTCTACCCGTCTATCCCGTCCAGTTGGCGGCTTCAAGTCTGAGCAGAGCGGCAGAGAGCAGAAAGAGGAAGAGGAGCTCGAGCTGAGCTGAGCTGAGCTGAGCATTTTCAAAATTCGGCATGGAGTTGATGATGGCGGGGCTAAGCCCATGCCCATCATCTTCATCGACGACCTCTGTTTCCCCATGCCATTCTCATCATCGAGGTAGCATCTCCTCACCATCGCTGCTGCGGAGGACGATGACACAATGGCAAGCTTCAAGACCTTCCAATACACAATTCTGGGGTGAGAAGCCACAACTGCAGATGTGTAAAATGGAAGAGAGGGAGGGAAGATTTTGGAGAAGGAGCTTTGTCAGGGCTTTGGGTTCAAGCATTGAGGGCGCTCGTATCAAGGTCATCGGTGTTGGGGGCGGTGGGAACAACGCTGTTAATCGAATGATTGGAAGCGGAATCCAGGTTCGATTTTCGTTTCTTTGCATTTCTGGACCCCGTACCTTGTATCTTTAGTTGCGAAAAAAATTGCCCAGAAAATGCGAAGGGTGTCGTGAGCAGCGAAATTTTGTGTGGCGAGCCTCCGGCCCTCGGGGCGGGGACTTTCTCTGTTGACCTTCTGTGGGACAGACTTGACACCCCAGTTTCTGGGAGGAAATCCCAGTATAGAGGTTTTTGTATGAATGAGCAATCTGTATGAGCAGGTTGTTTGGAGTGAGGTTTGGCCGGGGGGAGCATTTTGTGTTTTCTTGGATATAGCTCTTTAGCAAGTATATTGCTTGAGGCATGAAACCTTTCCTCAGTTACAACTGCGGTGATTCTTGATATTTTTGTGCGACACAAGATCAGTTCATCTATGTGTGGACATTGAAAATTTCAAGAAAGCCTGATTTCTCGAGCTATCTAGGATGACAACGACATGACAATTTGTGCTTCGTGCCTTACCCACACATCCTACCTCCTAGTGCCATCACTGCCGTTTAGCCGGTATTTCTGTTGTATAGTGAAAAGCATAAACCCCTCTCGAGATGCTATCAGAAAATAAGAGAAAATGGACACATCTTATCCTATGGTTCTTTTTTTCTTTTTCTTTCTTTCGTCCTTTCTTTCATACCGAGTTTTCTGTTGGAGGATGCTCCAGGTCTTTGCTGGCGGACTTTGGGTTTTAGGTGTCCGCCATAGATGAAGAAGTTTAGGCCTCATGTATTGTGACTCTAATAGCTTTATGGCATGGGGAAGGCAATATTCAGTTTAGTCTCGGCTTTCTGAATCTTCATTTACAGAGGTGAGGGCAATCTCTTTGATGAACCACAACGAGAGGAAAAATAAATTGTGGATACAGAAATATGCAATTTGTGTGATTCTTTCTGTGAAGACAAAGTTGCAAGGTACGTATGGAATGGCTATCAAGGTCTACAAATTCCTCAGATATGAATGGAGGAATTGCTGGTTGTTAGTTATCCCTGCTATAGAACTATGATTTGACGAATAGGACCCCGTTTGTGTAGCAGAGGAGAATGTTGAATCTGGTGTGTGGATGCTTAAGGTGTTTTGGTCCTTAAGAATATGGATGACGACAATGGTGGTGGTTTCTACGTTGTATGATCAATTTTTTTCCATAAACACAGTAACAAACCTGGTTAGGGCCTGGAAGTTCAATCAGCCAGTGTACAAGCAGGGACTAGGTATATCCATGTGAACTTCTCAAAAGTAGTCAGGTGTCATACCTATATTTCTTTATGTACATATGTTTGCTTAAGACGTTTTCTGTGATTTTTCTGCAGGGTGTTGACTTTTGGGCAATCAACACAGATTCACAAGCGTTGATCCAGTCTGCAGCAACACATCGCATCCAAATTGGCGAGGAATTAACACGGGGACTTGGTGAAGTGCACAACTGAACCATTGTTATTTGCAGAAAGTCGGCAAAAAGAAAACTCTTCTCAATTCAAAAGACTACTTTGTTGATTACACTCTATATAGATATAAGGCGAGCTATTTGATTACCTGACTCCATGTTAACGAATATTATAAAAGTAAGATGTAAGGAAATGTATGATCTTTGTGCAATTTCCATGTATAACTGTTGTTGGAAATGAGTTCCCATCTGGTGCATCTCAAACAATCTTTACTGATTAGAGGCAGTCAGAACGTCAACTTTGGTTGGTTATACCCATGCAGTAGTTGATTATAAGTTATCAACCTAGGAATATGTAAGCAATTGGTTCTGGATCGTATAAGCTGTAAAAACCATGACTTATTAGAGTTGTCCTTTAACTCAACTTGACTTTTGGTCGGGAGTTGGTTGTTTTTCATACAACCCTTCCATGTTTGGTAAGTTTGTGGTGCATGCTTGGAGGTAATGTGAAGGTTTGAACGAAGAACATGCTATATTGGTTCATTGAGGGTCAAATCCATTTTGGCATGCCAAGAGGTGCTAAATGAGTTTGGCCCTGAATGAAGCGAAATGGGTTGCTCATCATTCAATATCAAACTCTACCTTCGAGCATGCACCACAAGTGGAAAGAAAATTAATGATATTGTATGCAAAGGTACCAATGGACAACCATAGGGCTCCCGAAAAATAGTCTTTGAGTTAAAGGATAACCAAGCTATGTCGTTGGAGACTGGATGACTTGATTCTATTCTATTTCTACATAATAACAAATTAGGATGTCACCAAAAAGGGACATTGTGGGAGCTCCAATGTGTGTTTATAGTTGAGTTCCCCAGTGAGCAAGAGTTAAATATTCTTCCCATTTCTGTTGGACACATTAATAATGTTGAATGAAATGTTACTACAGGTACTGGTGGGAAACCCCACCTTGGTGAGCAGGCAGCAGAGGAATCAATAGAGGCCATCTCTGCAGCTGTGACAGATGCTGACCTTGTGTTCATAACGGCAGGCATGGGCGGTGGGACAGGCTCTGGAGCTGCCCCTGTGGTTGCACGCATGTCAAAAGAGGCTGGCCACCTCACTGTTGGGGTTGTCACTTATCCTTTCACATTTGAGGGGCGACGGAGAAGCCAGCAAGTAAGCTTGTTTGTTGACATTCTCTTTGGAAATGCATTCAGCATGTAAGATAAATGTGTCTTAAATGCTTAGTTTCTGTTGTCTTCCTTGAATTTCAAGTTGGATTTCAGAGTTAGGAGTTTATTGGATTTGCAACTGTGATATGAGATTTTGGCAACAATCTGTTTTTTTGAGCTCCCCTGTTTCTGCTATGATTTTTCAAAGTCAAAAATGTCGGAGGCATAAAACAACCAAGAACCCATAATGATTATGGTTCTCAACAACTTTTGAGCATGCAGTCCAATCTCTTCTTGACATGTGCCTTATAGTGTCCTTTCATAGATCCACACTTAATTGCACTCAAATATAGGTGCCTGGTTGAGATAAGTAACTGAATTAGGCCTTTTTACTTAAGAGAATACTCTGATTGCCTCACACGGTCAAGGATTCACCACTTTGAATACCACCGACAAGCCTCTAAGGCCAAATTAACCCTTAATGGTCCAAGAGGAGAAGGTTTTTGGATTACTTTCTGACATATTTAGTTTAAATTGTTTAAAGTGACCCTCTAAAATTATCCTGTATATCATACCCATTATTCCAATTGGAGCATTTATGCAAATATATATATATATATATATATATAGAGAGAGAGAGAGAGAGAGAGAGAGATTTGAGCTTGTATAATTACCTACATACGACATATATATATATATATATAATCACTGTTAGCACATATGACTTTATTTTAACTTCCTCTTTTGAACAGGTTGTACAAATATGGATTCAATAATCTGATACTTGTTGAGGGTTGTCCTTTTGTATAAACACATCCCTGGTCCTTTAAGGGTTAAGTAGGGTAATTCTGGGTGGGAGGGATGCAGGCACTGGAGGCAATAGAGCAGCTGCGAAGTTCAGTGGACACTCTTATTGTCATTCCCAACGATCGTCTACTGGATGTGTCTGAAGAACAAACGCCTCTTCAGGATGCATTTCTTCTTGCAGACGACGTCCTCCGGCAGGGGGTTCAAGGCATTTCAGACATTATCACTGTAAGGTTTTGTAAGTTTGACAAGTCGTTTGTAGGTTGACAAGTTGCAGCAACAACAACTTCTCTTTTTGTAAAGTACGGGTGTGATTTTTCTGAAGTATGGGTGCGTGATTTTTTAAAAGTGTTGGTTTATTGTGAGGAGGTTTATTTTTTATTTTCCATTTTTTATTTTTTTATCATATGTTGATTATGAGTCTGTCTGTCCTTGGTGATGCAGACACCAGGGTTGGTGAACGTGGATTTTGCAGATGTTAAAGCTGTGATGAGTAATTCCGGGACCGCCATGCTTGGTGTGGGCATGTCTACTGGCAAAAACCGTGCTGAGGAAGCTGCAATTCAAGCAGCATCAGCTCCCTTAATTGAACGCTCTATTGAAAGAGCAACAGGAGTAGTGTACAATATCACGGGCGGGAAGGACCTCACTCTGCAGGAAGTGAATCGTGTGTCTCAGGTATGCACAAAAGCCTTCCTAATGATATAAACTTCTTGTATGTGAGGCTTGAATTTTTCTAAAGTGTGCACTTCCTTTGTAACGTAAACCTTAAAGCCTGGATAAGAAGCCCAGTAATTTCTTTTTCAACATGATTAAGGTCCTGGGCTTAACCTGTACGTCATATATACACAATTTTATGAGCCTCCCAATATTTAAATTCTTATTCTATATAAGTGTTAATAGTGATTTTATATATAGTAGATCTACTATAATAGTGAATTTCCAATCCATATTCATAGATTTCAAAACCACCTAGTGGATGAGAACCAGTTGTAAGACTCCATAATTCCTGTTAGTAGTGATGATAAAAATACTGAGTGTTCGTGTGTGTATTCAAGGACACCCATGCTCTATATTTGAACCCAAATCTTCAATAACATCAAAGTATTCAACTGATTTGAAAAGTGCACTTGAAGAATGAGTTAATTTAGATGGGTCACTTTTGACAAAATGAGCTACAAATGGAAGTATGTAGCTCAAATACACGGTTTTATGCATGAAGAGGCCCAGATGGGGCCTTTTGGATGGTTAAGGGTTAAGGGCTGGATAAGTAAAGCCTTTTGAGTATATGCATTTGTTTAGTATTTCCATGTGTGTTTCTAAAGCTCAGGTATCTAAATGAGGTGGGTGGAATTGGGGTGCAGATTGTAACAGGATTGGCCGATCCATCAGCTAACATAATTTTTGGGGCAGTTGTGGATGAACGCTACACAGGCGAAGTCCATGTCACCATCATTGCCACGGGCTTCTCACAAACATTGCAGAAATCCCTAGTGTATCCAAAAGCTGAGGTGTTGTCGAGGGGTGTAGAGTTCGTCCGGAAAGAGCCATCGTCACCCCCACCCTCAAGATTTCGTCAAGGTATTGGGAGCAAGGGGTTTTTGTAGTAGTGCAACATCCTCCAATCCAACATGGTTGTTTGTACGATAGCAGCAGAGTTTTTAAATGATCAATCAATTTTGCACTTCCATTCATACCTTCAGGCGTTAAAATGGCTTCCTGGTACCATATTCCTAAAGGGAGAGAAGGTTCGCATTCTACTATGGTGGAAATCCACAAAAACTTACTAGAGAAAAGAGAAACTGTGTTTCTAGATGATTGAGTTTAGTGGACTAGAGAAAATCTTACTGTGTCATTTTTAAATATTGACCTGCAACAATGTAGGGCATTGTCTAAACAAGGGAAAGAAATTCATTAAACATGAGGCAATGTTACATGCTAAAGATTGAAACATAGGATTTGGGTTTTTTGGCCGGAACAGTGAGCATTCACTGGCAGGATGAGACTATTGACTTAGGTAAACCTGATCATGAAATTACAGGTATACAAATCTAAAGTCTCAGTCAAATCATGTCGTCCACAGCAATGTTCCAGATAGATTTCTCTTTAATTGTAGAAATGAGCTTGATATTTTTCACATGAGGAGGGTCTAGTACCACTACACTTTGAGACCACTATGCACCTCAGCAGACGTGTATTTGGTTGTTTTTTTTCATATACTCTTTGCTCATTGATGTCACAAGTTTAGAGCTGTCATCATTTTTGTGTCCAAGATCTGAAACAAACCTAGAATAAACTTTCAATTTTGCACAATCTCCATTTAGTTGTGTGTCGCACTTGGAGGAGATTATAGGGAGGTTTCTGTTTCACCAATAAGGCAATGGTGGTTGTTGATTATGGCTGCTCTTGCTTGAATCTGATCCTCCACCAATCAGCCCTTGGTTTGTAAAGAGTGCATTAAGAATAAGGGTTTGCAGCATGTCAGTTTTCTACAGAATGCTACCAGTGGCCCTTCTTCAGCCAACTGGTTAAGATACTGAGTTGAGATACTTGCATTCTACTTGCTGCAAAGAATGGGGCTATGTCGCTGCATTGAAAGGTTGACCTTGTTTTGCTTGGGGAGCATGTGTAGGCAAATTGTGACAGCATTTCTCAAACCCTTTCCCACTTTATCTCCCTCATACTCAAAAGGGGACGAGCCCCTCCACAGTAATGAACATCTTGCCCAGATGATCAGAGTCCTTTGTTTAGTGCTGCTCTAAACAGTACGGAGCAGCATCAATAGAGTTCAATTCCCCCAAAATGTTTCGTGAGTTCGAACTTATCAAGTGTGTGTCATGAAACTTTTTCTCTTGATTACAATTATTGCCAGTAGGGCCTTCTAATACGGACATCGGTGAATTGTAACTCCCAGTGTCGTCCAAGACCTCTTGCTGATCTGCACTTTCTGTACCTGAATATGGGTTGACTGCCATAGTTTCCTCTCGAGATGATTGCAACTCACTCACGCCAATCATTGTTACCAAGGCGTTGTTGCCATCTGCCCTTCGCATTTCCTCCTTGGAAATGTGGGGAACCATTGGAATGGGATTAGACTCATCCAATTCCCTAGTAGGATCAATATTGTGACCCTCCTCACTGATCAAGATGTCACTTGTGAGGAACAAAGGATTATTTCTTGTACATAAACAAAGATGGTCTAGCAGATAGTCATCAGTTCCCGAGTCGCTTGTGGCGTAGTATCCACGACTCTGCTCTTGGGGAGGCCCATAGTCTCTGGCTTGCGGATCATCTTCTGCCCACAACTGTGGCATGATGGTTGTCGTAGCCCAGCAGCCATTTTTAAATTGACCTGAGTGATTACTCCTAGGAGAACCTGGGTCATCAAGTGACGGATAGTTGTCCTCTCGACTAGTGCAACTCAAGTCTCGAAGTTTGAAGCGGCTCAAACTAGAAATGATTTCGTCCAGCATAAGCTCTATTGAACAGCTTGCTTGAACAGCCGACAATTTGGCCCATGTACATCTTCGCCCTGCCATAGCTGTCTGCCGAAGATAGTCTGGTGAAGGGTCATTGTTTTGGGCACGGAGCATGGAGATGGCCTGTGCATAATGACAACCCTGTGAGCTCAATGTGTACAATGTGCTCAACGTCACATCTTGTAAAACAGTAAATTTCACTCATGGAGTTCCAGTTGATGGATTGTTTTGGTGAGCACATGAAATCTGGCGTTGTGTTTGCTCGACACTCAGTAGTAGATTACCAACTTGTACCTTGTGAGATCTATCAATCACTCCCAATCCTCCCAACATCTAATTAATTCTTCATATTCTGTTAATGAAGAATAGAGACTTTGTTTAGGATACCTGCCTCCTACTCTTAACATAGCAGTGATCACAAGCTCTTCATCTCTAACCTCTCCCACCAGGTCATACAAGAAGAATAGTGCATGATGTACTTGGTGGATATACCTGAGAAAATGTAATTGGCAAGATGATGTTGATGTCACCCTCCCATCGCTGAGCATAAAGGTTCGCAAAACCCTGTAGGCTGATTCCCAGGTCCACAAGCTGTGAAAATCGATGCCGTACCTCCTTCTCCACAAACTCTATGAGCTGCGAGTTGTGTGTACATAACACAGTAAATCATCAGCAACCGGTGGTCCCCATCCCTAAATACTGGTGATCTTGCACCAGATCAGCTCCAGGAGACCTTTAAATTTTTCCACATGTCGGTCATTGACAAGAGATAGAACTCTCATTGGCAATTCCCAATGCAATTTTCAGGGTATTGTGTATCAGATGTGTGAACAACTCAACAATACCAGAAACACTGTTGTCCTAAGTCTTGTTAGTTTCTTTCTTCAATTCTGGTTATATACCATTTTGATACTGACTTTGGATAACATCTGATGAGTACACTCGCCTCAGTCAATTGCTCGAAACATCGGCTATATGGAACAAACCACGTAATCATTTCAAGTAGATGCATGATGCAGAGTAGGTTCGTTTCAATTCCTTCAGTTGCTACAGATCCCAGTGGCAGAGAAATGACCAGAGTGAGCACTTCGTCTATGTTGGCAAAGAGTGTAATAGGATTCTCACTTTGGTTCCAAGTATTGAGCGTTTTGGAGCAGAATCTTTGAAGTGTACCCAAGGTGCTAAGTATGGACTGGCCTGACTGATGATGAAATGGTTGACGTTGAAGAGTTCTCTCAGCTGCTGAAAAGGAATTTCTGCTTCCAAAACTGTGGCTCCCCCTGACCCATTTAAGGTCATCTGTATTCATACGACCAATTCTTCTCAGTTCGTACAATGTATAGAAGAATAGCTGAGGCGGAAACTATGAGCATTTCAAGGATTAGCACATTGAGGTATGGGGTGACTCACTTTTGCGGGAGGCACATACGGCGCGATGTTGCTGTTTCGATCCTTGATCATCAGTTCAGGAGTGGAGAGCAGGCCAAGAGGAGGTGCACAAGACAATGCAGCAGCGCTCCATATGACAACATGCGGGGAGGTTAGATAGTTTAGAAACTGTGCTGGCTGGTTGCGCCCGACGCAAGCAGGTACCGAGATTCCCAAAACACGACCGGACAATTCATATGCCTCCTCAAAGGTGAGATCCCCCAAGAGGTCTCGCATGCTTTGTTGAAGTTTTTCAATTTCGTATGGGCTAGCTTCTTGAAAGCGCAAACGATGTGCAGCCACATAAACCGTGGTCAATTTCTCGTAGAAGCTTTTTGGAGGTGCAGGGTCATCAAATAATACTTGAAGCTCCAATATAGTCCTGGTGGTTGCAAAAGCGGCCACAACGGCACCCATATTAGCCCCCACCACCAGGCTGGGAAACAACCGCCTCTCGACAAGGGTTCGGATAACCGAAGAATGGAAAGTTCCAAGTGCAACATCCCCGCTGAACACAAGTGCGGTTCGGCCAAATTTCTGCCTTGTCTCGATGAAGAGTGAAAGTTTCTCATCAGAAGTGATCACTTTTGGGTCCATTTGGCATACTGCTTCAAGGTGTTTTCTGCACATTATCAACAAACCCAAAATGCCTCCATTGTTGATTAACCCTTAAATTTTGTATGCAGGGATGCAATCGTTCATGATAAACTTCAGTGTCTTCATTGTGGAGTGGAGTTTCAGTACTATGAAATTGCATAAGCTGAGATAGTCCCGAGGAAGGACAGAAATCCCTGAGTTCAAAGATCACACAGTTTTTTCCTAGTGAAAAACCTGCACCTGAATGATGTATAAGATTTCTTATGAACGCCTGATGATTGGACAATCGTGTAGATTTCAAGCAAGAACAACTTCAACAGGTCTGAAGTGCTTGTACCTGACTTCTTCAATATAGTCTTGAACGACAAGTGGAAGCTGCTGCCTGCCCTTGTGCAACCGAGGGTTGCAGATATTACCAAGGTTGCGGGTGAGATCGACACGCAAGGAGAATAACACATCATCAATGGAACCTTGAGTACGTCTCGCCTGAAGCTCCTCAAGCTTCCCGAGAACAAATCCTTCATCATACAGCTTCCATTCATTCAGTGCACCGTCCATGTCGAGCATGCTGGCCGCATTAGCCCACTCATCATAAGTGATGGCAGCTCTCATGAGGTTTGTGTAATGTTTTTCATGAGATATTATCTCCTCTGACCCAGGGTTTCGCAAGTGCATCCGTCTTCGAAGTGTTCCACCAACGACAATGGCCATCACCGATAGTGCAAGGATGGGGCTTGAAGTAATGCCAGAGAATTGAGTCCATGTCAATAGCAATAGCAGAAGTAAAAGGAAACCTCCCCCTCGTCGCCACTGTATTATCATACCTCGATCCTTTCTTTCAACCAGTTCCGGTGCCCAATTATTTCTGAAATTAATGTACCTACACACAGCAATGTGGACGTGTTTAGTGGCCAAGTGGGAAGTGCTGATTCCATCACATATAAGAATTTAGTACAGCTCTTCTCTATGAAAACTTGTTGGCAACAAGAAGTCTGCTGTTTAAATGGAGTCGTGCAACATTAGACGTGGAATTTGCACACTGTAAACCAACCTGTTGAGAAGTTGCACAGCCAGCCATCCCAGTATCCAGCTGAAGACTTGGCTTGCCACGGCCATCGCCGGGAAGCGCAGGGATGGGTTGTAGGGCCAATACATTTGTGCTATGGGTACTGCCATGATGAGTGCTGCCAGAATCCAAGCTGTTGCAAAAACTGAAATCGTTAGAATCTGCATCTTAATATAAACCCTCTGGGGTCTCTGTAAGATGATCTATGTTCCGGGATAACCGACGGCTAGTTCATTATCAGCCGATGGATTTCCCCTCATGGCCGGTCCAAATTTCCAACCATCGGATGGCAATCCGACTGTAATTTCAATCCTCCGGCAATTAGCCGATGGACCAAAAAATGTCCCGGAATTGTAGTCGATTCTTCTTGTGAGTTACTGGATTTCAGCCGGAAGCATCCAAAGCGCTATTTGTCTGGGGCATCTGATGATGCACTTGAGGAAGTACCCCAAACCTTAAACTTTTTGAATTATGCAACCTTTCCATGACCAAATCCAATTGCTTCTATGAAGAATTGGGGGACCCTTGGCCTTCAAGCTGTGAAAGCATTGCTAGGTTCAATTCTTGCCAAGGATATTAACTCTTGAAATTTAAAATTTTGAACATCCCTTTCTTTTCACTTATTCAAGATTTTGTACTAAGAAATGATTTCTAATAACTTTTCATACATTTTTTAAACAATTAATGCCGATATGAATTCCATTTAATCAGATATTGGCCAATGAAAATATGAAAATATAGGCAATTGGCCGATTGATTTTACAAAAGACCGGCTCTTGTCGATGTAAATTGGAAAAAATCCGACCCTTCGTAGCAACTACCGGCAATTAGCCACTAAGTCTTCAAAAACTTCCCGAACTCTGAAGATGATGAATACGAAGTAACCATTTACTACATGGATTGCAGTCAAATCAACCTTTCATTGTCGTTTGCAGGTGGTTTAAAGCCAGTTGTGTATCGCCACAAAAAGTGATTCTTTTTAAGGTAAATTTCAGATTTAGAAAATGCGGTGTCTGCAAGATTGGTCAGAGTATTGTTCACATACCAGTTGTACATGAGCCGTCATCAGTGAGTATGATTGTAGCAGATCCACTTCGAATAGGTACTAAAGAGCCCTCAGCTATTTCGATCATCTTTGAAGCGTAGATTTGAACTCCTTGCTGAAGCCCGTCTAGGTTGAATTGCACAGTGAGGACCTCCAGTTCAGTACCCAGTTCGTGTACCTGGTAAGAGAACAGACACGGGAAACATTCCTCATTATGCAGGCTTCACAAATTGTGCAGCAATCGTATTCATGAACGCTGAAGAGGTAGACTGGAATCCTACTGGAATATAGAGAGAAATTAGCGATGGGCTCTCAAGAAGTTTAAAATTCCAATTAAGCCCGACGAATGTAGCAATTCGAAGGTCCAAGAGACTCACCAATGAAGGACGGCACTCAGACAAGAGTGTCAAAGTTCGACCATGAGTCTGAGCAATGAGTTTAGCTCCATTCAAGTGGTGTCCCGTAATTTTGAGCATGGCCGCTGCAATTTTGACTTACACACATGTCAGTGACCGCAAGATGATAAACAACCAGAATGACGGCACAAAATAAAATGATCGACTAACTTAACCCTAAAATGTCCTACCAAGTGGTGACGGCCTCAAAAGAACGACCTAATTACGAAAGCAAGTTGATTGCAGGGCTCCGAGGCCACTTATTGGACGGGACGTCCCTCCACGACTTCAACTGCATAGCCAAAATTTTCACTTACTTGAAATTGGAGTGGCATTTTCTATGGCCGGAATGTTGTAGTCCTGGAGCTTGATGAGCTCCACTTGGTGAACTGCGCAGCAGGAGATTCAGAGTTAGACCGAGGTCACGTGTTTCTTTGGATTGTAGTTGTCTTCCGTGGTTTGTATGCCCAGTCTATATCGAGTATTGTTGCGCAATGGTTGCAAAATGCTTCATAGTAGATTAAAATTACCTCTGTATTCGAGGAAGACGCCCCAGGTATCCACCTGCAAAGTGCACTGAATATCTTCCTCGCTCGCTTCCTGCACCACCGCCGCGGCCTTGTGCAGGATCCCTTCGTGTGTCCATGAATTCAACTGCACCACTGTCGAATGCTCAAACCTCTCCACTCGCGGTGTGGATCCGAACAGCTTCTGCATTTTCTCTGCCCAACGCCGAACTTGCCCTTTCAAAACCGCACCCTGGAATACAAGGACCAAGAAACAAGGTAGGCTGGAGCTGGAGCCCTTGGTGGCTGCAGTCGCACGATGATGTGTCCCTCTGAGGTGGTGGTCATGATCGACACCTTCATCTACATACTCATCATCCATCTCGAGCTCCGACATAGTTTCCCTGTCTGAGTCTGGATATGCAACTCGACGTCTTCCCTGTGCGTCGGGTTCGGCGCTCATTAGTTCGAGTGGAGGCATCGCAGCCATTGGCACCTCCTCCACAGAAAATATACCAACCCCTTCACCTACTTCGGCCCTCCATCCCCGTTTAGCTAAGTCATCGAGCAACTCGTGAAGTTGAGCCTCGTCTCTCTTCACGCCATTGATGGCACCAATAGCTGGAACTGCAAGCTCCTCCTTCAGCCATGGAGCATTGTTTTTCCGGCTCCTGCTGCTCGTCTGTATCCATTCCTGTATGCCGTACTTGTTCAATGCGTACACGAGAAGGAGATGGTAGAGGCCGACTACCACGTTCCAGACGATCATGATGAGGCTAGGCCTCGTCGTAATCACATCCGGTACCATCGTATTATTGTGATTGAGTAACGAAGCTTATAAATGCAGACCTGGTCCCAGCTGCTACCGTCGACTTATCCAGCTCAACCTTGCACCATTGATTCATCCACAACAAATTGTCCGTAATCTAAATCTCCTCCAACCACAAGAACCACCGCGCATTGCCATCGATCGACTCCGCGCCATAGTCACCACTCTTCCGATCACGTCAAGAATCTCCGCTTCAACTTTTCTAGGTTTTCAAGAAGCTACCACAATCTCTGAAAGTTACAATTCACGGCGCAAGAAAAGGCACGGCACTTGCGAGAAAACAAGAAACTGGAGGTCCGAGCTATCAATAAGCTGCAGTAAAGATAAGGGAAAACAATTAGCTATGCAAGTACAAACACCCTCACAGGACACAGAAGTCGACTCCGGCACTCAAGACTTCGAAGAACTGAAACGACATCAATAAAGCTTGGGTATTATAAACCGAAGCCGCAAAGTATACCACCTCAATTTGACAGACATTCATAAGATCAGCTATGCACCAAGCCTGTGTAGCTTTCACCCCTAACAACACTCCAAACTTATGCACTTGATTTCCTCGAGGTGTATTTCTCCCTGCAGGATCACGTAGCGCTTCAACTCAACATACAGAATGGTCTAACCGACCACAACCGCACTAAGAACATTGTATCCAACTGCACACCACACAGAACTCGACTTTGGCACTCACGAGTTCAGAGAATTAAAGCCACATCAGTTAAGCTATACGCGTTGTAAACCGGAGCAGGAAAGTATTGCCATCTCAAATCGCCAGACACTCTTAAGAGTGCAAGATATATGATGATACACAAGCAGCTTCACAATCAAGATTATGTAATAGAGAATTGTCGAAGGAGCCGAGCAGGTCCAATGGCCGAGGCAATACGTTCTAAGCAGCAATTGACTCAAGCAACATCAAACTAGCGTCTATGTGTTGTAAATCGAAGCAGGAAAGTATTGCCACCTCAACTCAAATTGCCAGACGCTCTTAAGAGTGCAAGATCTACGATCGTACACAAAAGCAGCTACAGAAGGAAGATTCTGTAAGAGAGAAACTGTCGAAGGAGCTCGGCAGGTCCAATGGCTGATGCATTACGTTGTAAGTAGCAATTGACTCAAGCAACACCAATGAAGCGTTTATGTGTTGTAAACCGAAGCAGGAAAGTATTGCCACCTCAAATTGGCCAGACGCTCTTGACAGTGCAAGATGTATGATCGTACACAAAAGCAGCTACACAATGAAGACTCTGTAAGAGAGAAACTGTCGAAGGAGCTGAGCAATACTTATGGTTGATGCGATACGGTACAGGAATACGTACAATGACTCCTATGGGACAAAGCCACCCTGAGAAGATTTGGCAGTTTGTGAAAGGAGGTGGAGGGAAGAAGATCTACGGTACTGTAGAGCTGGTGGTGGACTTGCTCCACGGCGCTAACGTCGGAAACACGGTAAGTGAAGATTGAAGAACCGGCTGTTTGTGTGTGGGGCGGAGTCCCATGAAAGAAGCGGTTGCTTGCTTCCAATCTTGCTTGTCTGTACTGAGGCGCGCCGGTCTACTGAATACTCAGGTGGTTCAGTCCCTCTCCAGGTGTTGGTGGTGATCGATCCCTTGGTGATGAAGGCAAGCGGACTCCAATGTTGGGATACTTATCAAGGTAGATGGGTCTTCAAATGGTTACTTTTTCCCAACTAGCCCACTTCTCCTAGGCTACGAAACACACAATTCGAAACAAGATGGTTAGCAAATCCACTTTCCTTGTAATTTTCAGAGCTCCTATCACTATCTTTATGAGCTCCTATTATCAAGGTGAAGACTCCCATGTTCATTAGGTGGTCACATAAGCCCCCCTCCAATTACGTTCACTACTGAACCTAGAATGGTTATCGTATTTTGAGCACAAAGTTCAATCTCTCTTAGACACATGTTTTTTGGGTATTTGTTCTCAGAGCCACACCTATTCACATGCCACTCAAATATTGGTGTCCCTTGAAGATGAGTGACCAACTTAAGCATGTCTACCTTATGTGGAAAACGATGTAGTTTCGTATAGAAGAAGACAAGGGCAGTTGACGAGGGTGTTCATATTTCGTGTTTTGGTTTCCAACCTCTACCATCCGTGTGCAATGAAAATCTTACCCCATGTACGTTTATTGACTGTTGATTCATTTTAAATTAATCTTACTAGACTAATTCAGGGCTCTGGTCCCAATTTAGATGTTAAATTATTTGGCTAGGAATCATAATCCCAAGAACCTACTGAGGTAGTAATTGATGTTTTCATGACCCTCCCTGATGTGGGTATTGTGAATGATTACCGGACATTTATGGATTTATTGGCTTAGGATTTGTGCCACTCAAGTGTGGGGATCCAATGCAAACCGAACTCCTATAAGTGTATGGTTGATTCATTCATACTTAATCACAATAGACTAAGTCGGGGTCTCTAATGCTCATTTGGGGGCTAAATTTGCTAGTACATCCTATAAGGGATTCCCAATGTTTACACCTTCAACTTACTTGGATTGCACAAAATCTTGCCCGAATGAACCATTCCATGATCGGGGTGTGCTTATACGGGATACATAACAATTTGTACAAACGCCCAACAAATATTGCACCTACAGTTACCTAGTCTTTGATATTGAATCCATATTTAGCACAACCTAGTAAAAAACGGAAGTGAGATTTTATTAATCTATTTACATAGTAGAATGTATTATAAGTCATGGTTCATGACAATACCACTCACCCTAGAGGGTCCAAGTTCATTACCTAAGAATGCATGGGCGCCCCAGGCATCTATCATCTTTCTTCTAACATAAAAATCAAGTCATTCCCGAGCCCTCCCATTTGTTCTCACTCCTCTTATGGCTATGGAAATCCCTATTCCCCCCAAGGCACCTCATGTGGACTCACATACCAAGCGTGAATAAAATTCAAGCATACTTTTAATTGTAAAGAGAGAGAACTGGTTGTTTTAAAAACTAGAGAAATCATGTAGTTTTAAGGAAGAAAGTTTTATGATCCCATATGACCTATAGGCATTCCCAAAGATTATCATCATGGAACAATTTTGTTTCCCAACAATGTTGTATACATTACATGTTGTTAACATATGCATTGATAGACTCCATCAACCCAAACGAATTGATTTGGATATCAAGTAATAGGAATGTACAAGCACAAGTTTGGCCTTAGGCGGGTTGATCTTGAAGTTTTGATGGGATACATGTTCAAATCATTGTAAAACAACTCTTATGGTCATGTTATATGTCCATCCTTCACATACGTTTCATATTTTGTACTGAAAGACTCCGTCCCAGACGATCAGTTCATAAATCAAGTTTTAGGAAGGTCCCATGTCAAGTAGCAATGTTCTATCCTTAGGCAACTTAATCTCAAAGTTATTATGGGACTCCAGCTTAGGCCTTGGATTCAAGCCACCTTAGATGATTCAATCAATGTTGTGGTGTTCATAAGAGTGAGCCCAAAATATTTGGGAAAGTACATGGTTTTTTGAGAAGATAATTATTTGATCATGTGACCTATAGGAGTTTCCTAAGATTGTCATCATGGAACTATTTCTTTGATTATATTGTTTATATCCTTCAAAAAGACTCCATCATTTATGTTGGAAGACTCCATTCCAAGAAAGTTGGTCCACTACCCAGGTGCCTGAAAAGTCATTCATTATCTCACACTCAATAATGAACACAATTTGGAGGACCTATGTATTTAGTTTAAGAATCAACAAACATGCGCTTCTAAAAATCAAAACTAAACCAGAGTTGGTTTGATTTTGGTTGATGCTTCATCATAGATTTGCGAATGCAACACAAGTTTTGTTGTGCACATCTAATTGGTTAAAGTGGGAGAACATTGGAGGAAAAAACCAACAACAAAACAAACACAAACACAAAAACAAACGAATAACACTCCCGGATCTTATGGTGGTATTGCCTATCTAACTTAGTACCCCTCACAGGTGATCATGAGTCCATCATCTGTGTTGAAAGACTCCATCCTGAAAAAGCTGATCGGGAGTCCAGACACACCCTCTAAATTCTTCTAGAGTTTGTCTCTTCGCGACATTGTTTAAGTTTATTTCTGTCATTTTGAACAGTTTCCAGAGTCCATACGGAACAGTATCCGGGAAGATTTTTGGACATAATCAGTTAACATCCTAGTGTCTCCAAGGCTAACAACCCGTTACATATTGACATCTTTTGGGTTTTCTTTATTAGTTTGAGGTATATTATGGTCTGCAATAACCCTAATTTACCGGATGACAGTGGAGAGGTACTCAAATCCAAACGGAGGAGTTGGTTTCCAACCTGGTTGTGAAATCTTCTCTCTACTTGACGGAAAAACCAAGAGCCCACCCACTACAAGGTAAGCGCTAAACTCCACCCTACACTAAGGGGTTCCTTGGGCAGGATAAAGCCAACATGTTCAAATGCATGTCAGATTGCCCAACGTTGTATATCATTACAATTATGAGATATATTCTCTAAACTCCTCTAAAATGAGCGGTAGTTTTCGCAAGTCTTGAACTTCAGCCGATTATTTCTCAAACTCAAGCGGTTCATCTGTAAGTAGCTGTGGGCTCTCCCCAATTCATGGGTACGGAAGTGGGTAAATTTCAACATCTCCACTGCAGTGTAGCAGTTACAGTAGGCAGTAGCACGGGTCACCCGCATGTTTCATCATCAAATTGGCAAGTCAAAAAGTGTGCGGTTGCTGCAACTACATAAGGGCCACTTCACTACCGAGCCAAGAGCCGTGACCATGAAATTGTGAGAGCCCAAAAGAAAGTGTCCAAAGGTCGTCCCAACACACCTCCAAAATCATGTAGTGTGAAGTACGTCATATGTGACCGGGCCCTCAACCGAATGTTATTTCCATGAATTACGGGCCTTCACATGCGATAAAGAAAAATAAATCAACGGTTGTGAGTGTTCGAAATGCCATGATCACTTGGTTTTGTGTTAAGCCTACCTCCGGAAAGTGATTTTTGAAAATAATCCAAGTGACCATTAAACATGATCCATTCGATGCCATGTAGGGATCCATGTAGGCTTTACATCCATCTTGCATTCACTCACTCCATTGGTCCCTCAAGCGTAGTGTGAAGCGAACTTGGACCGGCTCTGCCTTTTCCACCAATGAGAGTGCTTGAAGTGCAATGATCATGGGCTCTCAGTCTCGTGTGTGAAATGGCCCTTATAACTTACTTTTCCTAGTCTCAAAACCTGGCAGCATGTCAAATTGGTTGTTGCTATGTTTAGGTAGAGGGGCTGGAGCGCCCATTCCTTTACAATCGGATGATGTTCATTTCACATTCGATCGGAGCCGCACTTGGCATACATTTATCGTATGTGAGTGTTATTCAGTTTGATGATCAATTCTCCAACTTCTACCGATTATCATTACACAACAAAACTTGTGTTGCATTAGAAAATCTATGTTAAAGCATTTGACGAAATCAGATTGAGCATTGGACTCTTCCTTATTTAGTTATGGTTATTGAAAGTGTATATTTGTTGACTTTTAAATTAAATACACGTGTCCTCCCGATTGTGTTCGTTATTGAGAACGGAGTAGTTGTTGATAAAAGTTACTCCCTCAATGAAACTCCTTGAAACAAACTTCAAGATACCAGAAACTACCATTAAACACACATTCAAGGAAATCAACACCATCGCTATACAACATGCCGGATCAATTATTCTACATAAAAGGAAGATAGAAAATAACCAACCCCTACCCCTCGATCAATAAATAACCTAAAATAAATTATATATATATATATATATAATAAAATAAAGAAACAACTTTATTTATAATACATGTCTAGCTCAAAGTGAACACTTGTCTCAGGAAGAAGGGATAGGGCCGGTTGGTTCTCAACAAATTTTCCTGCCTATGATAGAATCACTAGCAGCACCAAGTCATGTATACCATTATAACGCTCAAACAAACTCAAAGGGAATCGAACCCGGACCGTATAGTGGTAGCATAAACGTTCCAACCAACCTTGGAACCATGACTTGGTGTCCTCAAACAAAAGCCAACACCAATATATACCCATAAGACTAATCAACACCAATAAGGTTACTAGTACTTAGCCTTAGTTACTAAAGTGTCGATTCCCGAAAGGGGAGAGTAGTCTTCATACAATGGCCCTTTGTCCTATGGGCTCTGGCTCATTGTCGAGACAAACAGACACTCTATTCACGCCGGCCCTTTTAAAAGGGGGCAGGTGTTCATATCTATCTTGATAAAAGTTGAAGACCTAGTTCAATCTCTTCTAAACATATGTCTTTATGGTGTCTATGGTCTTAATATTCACCAAACGACACACCAACCAAACATAGCGGATTGATGAAGAAAAATAATTGAATAACATCCACATATCTTAAGTGTTATTTAGTTTTTTTCATTTTTTTTCATCTTCTATTGAATATAGTACAACCTAAAATTTATGTTGGATTAACAAAATGTGGATGGAACATCAAAAAGATTGCATTGAAAATTGAACTTCCCCTTATTTACATGTGGTTATCGGAAGTGCAAGTATGTTGATTCCTTAAGTGAATACAAATTTACCCCCCCCCCTCCCCTTCCCCAAATCGTGTTGACTATTGAGTGTATAGGTTTAGTTGTTCCACTATTAACATAGAACCTGCCACCAAAAGGTGGGAGTAGGCCCAAGGCAAAGAGGCGCTTCGTTCAAGCTTCCTTCCTTTTAAAGCCTACGTTAAACTACTATTGTTGCTTGAGTGTGTAACAATTCATTAAACTTGATGGTGTGGTTCAATCTCTTTAAACATGTGTATTTTATAATGTATATTCTAGAGTCCACACCTAACCATACAACACTCAAATATAGGTGTTTGATTAACAAACATAACCAAATAATAATTGCTTCCTTACATACAGTACACTTTCTTATTCTCAAAGCATGGCATGATAATTTGGTTTTTGCTACAATAACTCCTAAAAACCAAGGACTTATTTGTCCATACGAACACATGCCCGTGGCTCCAAATGACCAACCTAGTAGCACCATATGACATCCCTAATTTATGGGAGTTGGATAAGGTGATACATGCCCATGATTGCCCAAGGTGGGCCTGAGAAGGTTGGAGGCTTGCCTAATAAATATGTGAATAGATGAGGCTACGCCTCAAGGAGTTGAGGGCACATTTCCATGTGTTGATGAAGTGACAAGTCGGTGATAACCACTACATTGGCAAAATTTGGGAGACCCTTTCACATGGAAGTGTTTGTTAATTCTTCTTGGAAAACATGATTCTAAGAATGGCACAATTATAACATATAGTTGAAGTTTGAGGAGGGAGACTTGACCTTCTCTGGCCTACAAAATCAGGAAGATTGGTTCTTATTTGAGTAGGAAAACTTGAACTTTATAAACTTGTTGGTGTAGACCCAATATTGTCATGTTTTAGACCTTTTTTCCATAGTGCAAATATTCTTTTATTCAGAACCTTGCTTGAAATTTTCATAATTTTTTATTTTTATTTTCATGTGTCTAGGATCTCAAGGTATAATATTGAATCAATTCAATCGTGCGAATTTTGAAATGGGTAAGTGAGAGGATAGTCACATTCCAAGCAAATATACTCTCTCATATGTTGGCCTTCCTTCCTTCTCCACATAACAGTGTTCGGCCATCACGATGCTTGAAGATACTGACGAAAGATCTGCCAATGTTCACGAACTATAGTTTGCTTTGGAATGGCTACCACATGACATCGCCCTAAGTATAAGGTAGACAACTCTTATTTAATTACCTTTCTTAATTGGTCACTTATGTTTGAGTGGTATGTGGTGAGGTGTGGCTCCAAGAATGGATACCCAAAAGACATATGTTTGAAAGAGTTGGACTACGTGCTCAAAATATGATAACTATTGTAGGCTCAATAGTGAACAAAAATGGGGGACCTATATGACCATTTATTGAGCACGAGAATCTTCACTTCTATAATAGACAAGCTATTCATTTTGAGCTCCAAAAATTGTGAGAAAATTTGGCTACAGTCTCAATTTGGATTTGCCAATGATCTTGTACTTAGATTTCATATTCTAGGAGAAGTGGGCTAGTCAGAATTGGGCTAGTGAATCAATTGTTTCATATCCTAGGGCTAGTAAGAACTGGTAACCATTTAAGACCCATCCACCTTAAGGCTAGAGTGCTAATGCCTTTGCATCAATTGATGTTTGTTGCACATATTATTAGAGCTGCACTTGAAACTTGACATACATCAAAGTTATATGTAAAGTCACTCAAAGAGAGACAAAGCCTTTTTTGAAAAATAAAATCTATTAAGAACTTGCTAGCTCATCGTATATTCAAGCCCATTTTGAAAGTCAGGTGAAACTTTTGGAACCTCCTCTTTCTAACACTCAAATTTGGAGAAATTTGTACGATCTAAAATAGGGCATGTGCATGAGACTTGTTATCCTGGAATCAGGGTCGACTCATGCAAGGCTAGTTTGGCCCACCCATTCTCGTAGAATAAGCTAGAAAACATGTTCTCAGTAGCCCAACACCACTCTTTGTGTATGGTGATTCAAGCATTAAAAAAACTTGGATGACTTTGTGTTAAGTCTCATGAACTTGGGAGTTGGGAGTAAACCACCCATGGTTTCATCTGCATTACTTTACAAATAATTGTATTAGGTATGGTCTTCCACAAACCGGAGGGTTGGTAGTAAAGGCACACCAAGTCATAGTGTACACTCTGATGACACCTATATCCAGGTGGCAAGAAGACATTGGCAAGAAAGAGAAGCTGCAGTTTCCAGTTCTTGCCAGGTCACCAAGGACATGAAGGAATCCGAATTGATGAAAGCCATGCAAGCTTACACATGTACAACAGGAACTGTGACTGCAACTTAACTTGAACTGCATGATGGAATTGGAACCTTGGCAGCCTTTGCACAGGCCGCTGCAAGCTCATGAAAGGGCCAGGGCTGAACTTAATCAAGCTAGAATTGCCATAACCCGTGAAAATAAGGTGATTCGCATTCAAGATCTGGTCTGACAATCATGACATAATTTCCCAAGATAGACGAGAAGGATTCATGAAGAATGCAAGTTGTTTCATATTTTTCTGCCCTATACAAAAAATGCTACAATTTTTCAAAGTGGAAAGTTGTCCAAATCCCTACTCGTTCACTAGATTCTCTCTACACCGAACACGGTAATCCGCATTTCCATACAGAACATTGCTTAAATCGGTTACCCCATGAGTACATTAACACTTGACTCCCATTGGTTACACTAAGTGCACATGCATTGAAGTTGCTGCCGAGCCAAGATCGGTTTTAGAAATGGCACTTCACCATTATGACGGCGGTCTAGTGCACAGCTAGAGGGTGGTTAACGGGTTATGATATTTCTACGTTAGGTCCTCTTTGAGTTCATGACAGGCGAGGTCAAGGCCTTCAACATCTGAAGCCAAATCCACACGAAATAAGTTATCAACTCCAACCAAGAAGGGAGGAGTCTCCGACATGGCCCCAACGGAGGAAGCAAATCGGGTTTCCATCTTCGTCCAATCCATTTTTTGTCGGGTCTCTGTTAGTTATTAGAATATATACATTTTCTCTCTCTATAAATTTCTCTGTCATGTAAATAGCGATCGTGTGTCATTGCTGCTCGAGTACCAACCACCACTAATAAACAACACTAAAATATAGCAAAATTACACATAAATAATACACCTCGACATAGAAGGAAGAGAGTCAAACACTCATAAGAGCTCTAAATCTCTATTCAAATGCATACAATGAGTCAAGCTATCTCTTACTCCACCACGGGAGAATCCAAGAGTGTAAGTAGGGGGAGAAGAACTCAAGATTTATTGCAAAAACATGCAATCTTCACCTCACACAAGCTCTCTCTCCACACATTCACTCACAAGACTTGACTTGGCAAGAATGCCAAGCCAAGGAGGAGGCTCCTCACTTAGGAGCCTTCATCTCCACAAATAAGATTCATCCATCCAAATCTAAATGGATAAAACCCAACAGATAAGGTGTGGCCGTTGACGCCGCATACCGTGACAGCTGTCGTGTAAATAGCGATCGCGTGTCACTGCAGCTCCAGTACCAACCACCACTAACAAACAACACTAAAACATAGCAAAATCACACATAAACAATACACCTCGACATGCCTCCCTCAGCTGACTATGGAGTCCCGCCAAGCAGCTAGGACCAATGCCAATCCAAAGGGTATGGATAATGAAAGATTGCTCCGCAACTAACTAATGTAGTAAACGTCATTCCAACGAATTGTAGGTTGGGTGCAATAGGAGCTCCATCCTTAATCGCCTCTGATGTTTGGCCATCAGATTCCAATGAATTAAATCCACCGCCTCATGTTGATTGCGTCTTTAAGCCATAACTCCTCATTTTCCATTTGGGCATGCACAAGATAATGAAAACCATATAAGATCATTGAGTACGATTGGTGGAAGCACCAAGTACTGAGAGATCATCGACAGCGAGGACAACTCCACTGTCCAGATGGTAGAGAAGTCAAGGGTGGCCTCAAACATGCCATGTGTCAACCACATTGACACTGATCACACAAGAGCATAGTAGCCACTCTTTTCTTCTCTCCACACACAAAACATGAAAGACCCTTTGGCACGATGGCCAGTTCATGATGAATTATACCCTCAATGGGTAGATGACATGGGGCACAGTTTTTGGAATGCTCGCAACACTCCATGACATCATTGCCTTCCAACAACAACAAACCACTCGGTGGAATGCTCACAACACGCCTTGCCATCCTTGCCTTCCAACAACAACAAACCACTCGGTGGAATGCTCGTAACACTCCCTACCATCCTTGCCTTCCAACAACAACAAACCACTCGGTGGAATGCTCGCAACACTCCCTGTCATCCTTGCCTTCCAACAACAACAAACCACTCGGCAACACCTCCTTTACCCGAATGATAGTGCGCCCCGCCCTGACATTCAATGTCGTAGACACCTCACGTTGGAGATAAACATAATCCCCCTGCCGGAATCTCCGCAACTGAGGTCGGTAAGCACCACTGCGAATGCGTGCATAACGCAATGCTTGGTTGTCTGAACAATCCGTTCAACCAAGTCATCCGCCTCTGGATGATCCCGAGAGGTGGTGCGGTGATCTATGAGCGCCTTAGTGCACAACTCTTCGAAAGCACCGAGGAACTCCCTCCCTTGGTCCGTCAATACCTCAGCCGGTGCTCCAAAACGCGCCAACACACGATCCAAAAAGGCGGCCGCGGCCAAATCTGCAGAGTTTTGGGGTAAAGCAACAAGTTCAATCCACTTGCTAAAATGCTCCACCATCCACCAACGGCCCTGCAAAGTCCAATGACCAACGGTAGTCCAATCCCATGATAGGTAAGAGCTGTAACTGAGGTGACAAGGTGTTAAAACTAGAGCTGACTCGGTCACAAACTTCACACCTTCCGACATAAGCAACCACCTGCTAATACATGCCAGGCCATGCAACATTGAATGTGTCCTGCGTATGCTAAAATGGCCAAGTTTCTCGTGCATTTGTCGCACCAAAGAGGCCCTCTGATCCGGTCTAGGGACAATACGCCTTGTCCCATCGGACCACAATCGAAATAACAAACCGTTCTCCCAATAAAACCTTGTTATTCGATGTCCAATCCTATTCCTTTCCATTGCCGAGGTAGACGAAAGAAAGGTTCCATGTTGTAGCTTATACAATACGGGAAGACCTTCCCATATATCCGCAATAGCTTGAGGTTGATCAATCTCATAATCCGAGCCCTGCATCGGAGCCTCAACAGCCGCACCAGAAAATAAAGTGAGGTAAGCAGCCGCGTGTTAACCTGGAACCGCCTCTCGATCACAATCTCCATGCCACCTGGTCCCGGCCAAGTCCTCATCCGAAGGACTTGGATTGCGTGAGAGTCCATCTGCATCCAGGTTGGTAATCCCAGCACGGTGCACCACCTCAAAGTCATACTCCTAGAACAGCAAAGCCCATATGGCGAGATTACCGGTAAGCTTATCCGACTCCATGAGCCACCGTAATGGCTGATAATCAGTCACCAAAATAAAGCGCTGACCATAAAGATATGGCCGAAAATGGCAAGAACCCACACCGCCGCCAATGCCTCTTCCTCATAAGACGAATAATTGGCCTCCGCCGTGTTGTTGCTTCGCGACGCGTAAGCAACAACATACTTCCGGCCAAAGTCATCTTTCTGAGTGAGAACTGCTCCCAAACCCAATGAGCCCTAGTCCATATGCAACTGGAAAGATTTGGAGACATCTGGATGTCGAAGCACTGGAGCCGTACCCAGTTTCTACTTCAACGTCTCAAATGCCTATTGTTGCTTACAACCCCAAATCCACGGTTGGTCCTTGCTCGTGAGAATGGTGAGAGGCTTGGCGATCAAGCTAAAGTTCTTGACGAATCGACGATAGTAATTTGCCAAGCCCAAGAAAACACAAAGTCTCGACACATCGACCGGTGCCGGAATCTTCTGCAAGGCGTCCACCTTAGCTTGCTGCACTCCAAGACCTCCTTGAAAAATCATATGACCTAGATATGCTAGTCGGTTATGGAAAAACTTGCACTTGCCGTGGTGCAAACGCAATCCCCACTGCTGCAACTGTTCTAAAACGGCTTGCAGATGCTTCATATGCTCTTGTGTTGTCCTGCTGAAGATGATCACATCGTCTATGTAACACCGAGCAAAGGGCAAGCCCACGGGGAGGTCACTTAGTGCATTTTAAAAATGACGTGCGGCATAATATAGGGAGGATTAAAATCATTCGACATAAAAATTATAAAAGAATTCCAAATAATGAAGGGTCCATTAAAAGTACATAAGCCCATTACAAGTAAAATAGATAGGTATAAAATATGGGCCATTACCTTTTAGTAAAAATAATATAGGGGCTGAAAATAAGGATCTTAGGATGTATGTTTAGTAAAATCAATTTCGTACGCATGCCTCACGAGGGATAGATGAAAAATTATTCATCATTCACCCAAAAATGGATGAAAATGGATGAAATTGGAAGCCTAACTCTATGCCCGACTTCTCTTGGTGGTTTTTCTCCCCTTCTCTTTTGAAACTCTTCAACCCGATCGAAGGGTGCCCGTTTGTGCAGAACATTTGAGCCTCACCGTTGTGTTTAGGGTTTAGGATTGCTTGTCGTCATCTTCTTCTCCAATCTTGTGTAGAGTTTTTTAGCCAGACTGCGTGGTCTGATGCGGAAACCTTGAAGAGCAGGTCTGAAACGATCCACAGAGATTAGTGATCATTGAATGACGTGGTTATTCTGATTGTTAGTCAGTTTCTACTCCCGAGCTTTGCATGAACTAAGCATAGCGCATGCTTGTTGTCCTCCTATTCTCCAATCTTGTGTCGATGTTTTCACTAGGCTGAATTTTATGATGCGAAAGCTCGCTTGCCTCGCCCTCCCACTTTTGTAAAGGAGAGTAGTGATTACCTTCAACACTTGAGTTTGCGTTTTTTGGCCTTTCAATCATTGACGCCCCGGCCCTCCCTCTCATCAGTCCCTCTCCTTTCTCTTCCGCCTGCTTGGGGAGCACCCATTGCAATTTCCTCTCTTTCTCTCTCTCTCTTCATTAGATGTTTTTTCTGCACATGGAGAAGAGCAGACGACGAAATCATTAGTAGCAACGGCGGCAGAGGCATCAAATGCTATGTCTGTTTACATGTTGAGAGGAGGGTTGCAACAAAATTAGGTTCTCAATGTTTTTCTATCCAAAGATAGATTAGCAAGAATTAAACATAGTATTCATTTCAACAACCATGATAATTGTCTCCAAGCAAGATCTTCATGTGGATCAAGATTGTTATGTATAGGATCTGATTGTGGGGTGCATTTTGTCCAACGAAGCACAACAATGCTATTGTCAAATGTAAAATCCGTTGCCAAACGAAAAAGGGGACGTTCAATGACTGATGTTAAAGCTGGAAATGCTACTAACATATTGAACGGAGTAGATTCCAGTTCATGGTGGGTGGGTAGGATGCAAGCTATGCGGCGGCACAATGGGAAACAATTTGGAGTACTTAGGCAAGCAGTTGACCTCCTTGCTCGAACGGAGGAATTAGGGAGGAGAAATCCTAATAATCCCCACATCAAAGTAATGTTGCAATATTATAGAAAATATCCAGGCTATAACAAATTTAAGTATGATCACACGGATAGCAAATGGATTGATGTAGATTGCATTATATCTACATTAACCATGAGTTACAATTCTACAAATGAGGTGTACACTCTTGATAGGAATGATTCAGAGCAACTATCCAAGTTTGTGACAGAACGAACTATATAAGATTCATGACCAAGCTTAAAGTGTTTCACACTGTATGGTTTTGGTCTTCACTAGCATGTAAAGTGATTTTGAATCAAGAATTTTTATGGAGCGGGTATTGTATTTGTGAACACACACACAATCTTGTTGTGTTTGTAAACACACACTCAATCATGTTGTATTCCATCCTAAGTCTTCTTTTTGTATTTTCACTTTAAGTTTTTGTACTTGGTTTTTGTATGGTACGTAATTTTTATATTTTTTTGTTGCCATGCTTTTTCCATCACTTTTGCATTGCATACATTCTTAAATTTAGTTTTTTTAATTAAAAGGAATATAGACTACAAAAAATTTCAATGACATGGGCATTATAAGTAATGGTAGGGTACAAAAAAATAGGCCATTTTAGAATATTATGTAATTATAGGGAGTTTTTAATTCGTGCCTTGGAGGTAAATAGCCCCTAAACAAATACCCCTCTGCCGCACGTGGTACACAAAAATCCTACTGAGTGACCTCCCCGTGGGCAAGCCAGAGAGGCCCTGGTCCATCACCCTTTGAAACTCAGCAGGTGCATTCTTCAAGCCAAATGGAAGAAATTTCCAATGGTAAAATTGATCATTCCCATCTTGATCAACTCCCCAGAATGCGGTTTTCACCTGATCTCCCACAAGTAATGGAAGTTGGTGATAGCCGGATCTCAAATCCAAGGTGCTAAATACTCGAGAAAATCCAATGGTATCGAACAATTCCTTCGGGATTGGCATGGGATATCGATCCGACTTGGTCTTCCGATTAACTGGACGGTAATCCCCGCACATCCGCTTCTCCGTTCAATTGCCAAAGATATCATTCTTTGATGGCATAACCGTAGCACAAGCATATTTCCCGTTGGAAAGTTCGATTAACCTTGCTGCCAAGAGCTCTCGACAACGAGCCTGAACGCCAATCTGGTCGGAAACACTGAGCCTATAAGGTCTTTGAAAAATGAGATGGTCATCCTCCAACTGAATGTGGATGGGTTTTCCTTTTTAACCTTCAACACCATGAAGGCTAAAAGCAAAACATCTACGGTACAAGCGAATAAATACTCGTACTTTTCGTGCCTCAGCACCAGTGAGATGAGGGCCTAATTCCAATGGCCAATCATCAAACTTTGTGGTCTTCCTCTCCACCAAAGGGGAGCCACCTGGTGCTAGCACAGACTCTAACTACTAATGAGAGGAGGAGGCATTAACCATGCCCCCAACCTCCGTGCTAGCAATAGAGTCTATCCCCTCTTCATCACCACCAATATGTGATGATGAAGCCACCACCGGAGGTGAAGAAGCCAAAGCAGTTTAAATCCGTTGACTTCGGAGCTCCTCCATCACCTGCTGCTTAAATCGAAAGATTCGTTCGGCTTCTCCAACCATGACCTCAATTCCCTCCTCCATGGACATGGACCGATGTGCCCCATGACCAAAATCCTCTGCTCCCAGAGACAACAAGTGGTCACCATGATGTCGTTGCAATGTAAGGCATAAACCAACAGTCCACATCATGGTATGAAGATCCATGGCTTGGCCCAACACGAAGCGTCGTTGGCCCTCAGAAAAGCTAGGAGTTGCGGTGGTGCCAATGCGGAATCCCATGGCACGCTCCCGTTCGTCGGCCAATGGTTCGGTGTGGGTTTTGGCATGAGCATCCCACACCATACCCGGCCCCCGATTGCGGAATGCAAATGACTGTGGAAACGTCATAAAGGTGGAAAAAGACCCGCCGTGGTGCCCCCACTTTGTTGACCAATGCCAACGGGGGTAAATTATCTCGAACAATCGGCAAAGAGGTCCGGTGCAGATCCAAAATGTCATCCATCTTCTAAGCAAAAGGTGGAGGCACTGTAGAAAATGTTGCAGCCAAAGTAGATGACGGTGCGAGGTTGGTCCAAATCCACCGAGGCCGGTGGACATAGGAACCAATACTCGTGGCATCCACAAAAATGAGATCTCCAAGGTGTTGATGAACATAATGACTGCCTTCCAATACCTTGTCCCGAGAGTCTCCCAACAAAGGTACATTCTCGAAGATATACCTTGGAGGGGAAGGCTGGTGGGAAAACCACCACTGCATGAGGTGGATGAGTTCCCAAAATAGACTAAACTTGGGATCCTCTAAACCGCGGCCTGCTCCAGCACGTGAATGGCCTTGGCATGGCCATCCCGCAATCACCATATCCACCGGACCCAAGTGTCGTTAGTCGGCCTCACTAATGAATGTGAAATCACGAGGGAGACGTGAAAAACACCCACGAATGGCATTCGGTTGTAATTGTTGTGGGTACAACACCATCAACTGGTAAAGATGATGACGAGCCACACGGGTGGACACTTGAGAGTTGTCCACATAAACATACTGTCTGACCGTGACGCCAACCTCCAATACGGCCGCTAAGCCCGTGCCGATGCCCCCAAACAATTCCACCAAAGTGATCTCCGCGTCTGGCGGGCGCCACAAAATGGGGTGTGCCAACGCCGATGGGCTATCCGGTATGACCGGGTTCATTGAGGCGAGAGAGAGGACAATGTCCTCACATCGCCGGAATAGCTCGGCGGAATCGCGGCAAGGAGGATGAGGATCCTGGGAATGGCACACCAATGTACTGTGAGGTGCCATCTCTCGTTGTTCCTCAACACTTGTCATAAATGCTAACGATTCCTCCAATAATGCGGCACCATAAGGCAATGTGTCCACAATAGCACCACATCCAAAAACCATGGATAATAGTGCTATGGTCGCGGCCACCGTAAATGCCACAGGAATAAGTTCTCTACGGCCGTCTCCAGCCGACCAACCCAGTCAGATCCAAGCCTCCTCAGTCCAGTTGTCCAAACCAAAACCAAGGGAATAAAGTGCTTATTGACCAACTAAAATATCATAGTTGGTCGTATATATCACTACACACCTGAAAAAATGAGGTGCGGGTGGACCTCCAGGCTTCACTCAGAAGCTAAGCTGTAATGGCCCCCAAGTATAACCCGTGGTCCCCTCCACGTGACCAATGGATGTGACAATGGTGAATGGACATGGAGCCAAATCTTCGGCCGCCAACCCCAACTCCTAGGTAAACCTCTTGCTGATCATAAGCAGTTGTGCCCCTAAATCCATCATCACACAACGGGTAGCAACCCGAGTGGCATTGCCCCTAGTCCGACTGACCACCAAAATGCTAAAATCATTCACCATACGTACAACGCCAGGTTGGATGTCTAGACACTCGCGAGTAGGTCGAGCAGTGACATCTAAGAAATAAGTTGCGCCCGAGGAGGTTAGTAAATCATAAAATGAGGTAGGTTCTTGGTCATCCAAGGTGTGTGCATAAAAAAACGCAATGGGCTCTCGTGCAAGCCTCGCTCGTTGTCTAGCCGCTGCCTCCGGATCCTTCGTGGTAGGAAAGTCAGCGGGGGCTTGAGCCACAGTCAAAGAAGACGGGGATGTCTTTCCTTCCAAAATCCTACCTGCTAGGTAAAAAACCTTAGCGGGTTGGATGTCGGATGACAACCAATCCATCGATGTGAACAAAAGGGTGTGCAACACTTTGGATGCCAAAGTGTGCACCATGTCAGTCGCCGGATTCAAGGCCTCCAAGCTCGAATTACAACCACTGACAAATTGGATAGCATCTGCCAATCCAAAACATAATGGCAGACGGGCCTGGCCAATATGATCCGCAGGACCATTGTCCCGAGCTCGTAAGCTATCCACAGACTCCCCTGTGGTCGAGGGCATGGCTCGTGACACGGATTGAGCCCGTGTCACCGCTGCGGAATTCATCATTTGCCCTGAGGCTCTGAATATATAATAATCCGGAATGAAAGAACTAGCCTTAGCGGCGGAGGAGGACGGTAAGTCCAAGATTTGGCCGGATGACGCCAAAATTTTGAACCTCTCCTCCAATGCTCCAATTTTTGCCTCCAACGTTTTTTTCCGATCGGAAGAATGACGTTTATCTGGATGGAGAGCAAAGCAGTTCTTCACCACGTGATTGTTCCGCCCACAATGGGAACACGTCAACTGCTTGGGTAAATGGTTACCCGCCCTCTTCGTTGAATTCTTAGTGGGAACATATGGTTTCCGCTTCGGATTACCTACGGTTTGGGCTTGCCTTTGCTTCGAAGGACAATCCATCTTAGCGTGGTCCGCCTGCCCACAAGACCAATAATGCAAGGTCTTGTCTACCTTTGTCTGTGCCAATCCCGCAGCCACAACCGAAACCTTCCGGGATTTGCTAGAATACACTAGCATGAGCACTAAGTCAGTGGTGTCGTGTTGACACAAAACACGATTACATTACTCAATAATGGAAAAAACCTCTTCAAGTGTCGCCCGACCATCATAATCCATTATGATCCTGGGCAGCGCTAAGTCAATGAGGCGTTTGTCAATCTTTGATAAAAAAAACCTTCACCAACTGGCTTCTTGCGAAAACACCTCCAGATTCCCTGGCAAACCTCGCCAACCTCGTGTACATGGTACGAGATGTGCCCTCTTACTCCCGTTGAAAGTCCCGGATACGTTGCATTTGATCTTAGCGGAAACCTCCATATTCCTCCTCCAAATGGAGTTGGAATTCATGTAGAGCATCAAAATCTGGCGGAGCTCCTAAAAAAACTAATGCCGCTTGAGTAGCCTGGGCATAACGAGAGACTGGAAGAATTGGGCTCGATGTACTTGCTGCGGCGGGAGCATGACCTTTAGCCTTGGGTTCACTAGGAGAAGCTCCCTCCACATCCACCACATATACTCCCTCTGGCACCCTCCGTCTCAACCTCAAGAACGGCCATCAAACTAGAAGTTGCGCCTTCCTTCAATGCGGATACCAACTCAATATGTGTCTCCCAGTACCGCTCCACATGGCGCAGCTCCATCCACTGAGCCTCCGTCCATTGTTCATAAGTCTGGAGCGCCTCGTGCTCCAAATATTGAGGCAGTAGCTTGAACGCATACCGGTCATTAAAACTACTATTGCGTTGACGTTTCTCCCTTATTTATGTCCTGAACCAAATTTTCCAATCTTACAGGGAAATGGTCCCCGCTCGACCGGAAAATCGGTATCGGATGCCATCTCGTGTGTCCTCCTTCATCTCGTCAAAGAATCCCACCCAAAGGATGTGAGACCGAATGGCAGTCCCTCACGCCGAAGTAGGCTGAAAAACCTCGTCGGGTGCTACCACTGGTTCAACGTCCAAGAGGTCCGAGAATCAACCTTCCGATGATGCCGGAGATGGAGAACGATAATGTTGGCTCCGAGTTGTAATCATAAACCCGCAATGGGTTCAACCAGTGGAACTAACAACCTAAACTAATGTAGTGTCAAGGGAAAGGGTCAAAAGGTGAAATGCAACCTACACCTGCAAACACCACCAAACTTATGGTCTGTTGATCATCAATCTAGCCTCACCATAAGGGAATACAAGGACCGCCCACTTGGTGCATAAATAAAGGTCCCGTCGGTCATTATTTTGACCTCACCCCCACAATACCCTATCATAAACTAATACAACAAGTGTGGGAGTCCAAATTTGACGGAAATACGGAAATACGGAAATACGGATCCATTTTCCGTATTTTTGCTTACCTTAGTGAGGACAATAAGGTCTCTTAGGTTAAAATTTAGGGTACTGGGAATTAGGGCGATCTAAATCCGTCTTACACGATAAAAAGAAGAAAAAAATGTATGATTACCGGACCGGTAAATTGGATTAGGGGACCGTTTGAACATGGTCCGGACCGCTGGGCCGGACCAAGTAACGGTTATGCCACGTTCAACTAACGGCCCAGAAGAGGAAAGACAGTTACAACGGACTTATGATGATGGGGGGGGGGGGGGAAGAACGCCGTTGGTAAAACTGTTAATTATACCGTTGGTAACAACCGCTGGAAAACGGTTGGCAACCGTTTTCCGTTAAACCGAACGGTAACAGGGGAAGGAAGGAGGAAGGATACTTAAGGGTCCCTTCCTTCTCCTCCCCATTTTTTCTCTCTCTGATCACAAAAGGCAAGTTGTTGAGAGAACGAGTGGTGAGTTTTCCGTCATTTCGAGCCACCAGCAGTTGGATTGCTGGGACTCCGCACTTTCCAGTCACCGGCAGTTGGCTTGCCGGGACTCTGTAGCCATTAGCCGGAGCAGAGGGAACCCGGAGGGGAGAGAGAAAGTTTCCGTAGTCGAGCCGGAAAGTTAGAAGGGAGAGAAAAATGCCGGAAGCACGGGAAGAGGATCAGAGGGAACCCATCCCGATTCCACTCAAAGCCCTCATCCCTGCAATCCCGAGGGAGGATAGGGAGCTGCAGGAGCTCGCGGAAGATCTCCGCGTGATGGGCTGCGCAGGGTGGCTCTCCAAACCTTGGAACCTCCGAGCAGAAGATACCCTCCGAGAGTTCAAATTCGAGAGGGGAAATCAGTGGCTAGGGACAAGGAGGAGGGATCCGGAAAATTGGACTCCGGATACCTAGAATAGGGTCTACGGGTTTCCTAGGGGGATTGCGGAGGGGTGGGCGGCCGCCGCGACGGCCTGTTCGCCGGGAAATTCAGAGGGGACGCGGATCCGAAGGACAGCTTCCACCCCGGGAACTGCCGGAACATGAGAGAGCGAAGGGTGTTAGAGTTCCTCCTGCCTATCCTTAACCCGGACAAGCCGAAGCGGATTAGCCTTACCATGGCTAACACCCTGTTCGGTGCTATGTCCGGAGTCCGGCCGGTGAACTGGGGGCTAATTATCCAGGAAATAGTAGGGCGGGCCATCCCCCATATTGGCCAGAAACCCTCCTTCCTCTCCCCCTTCATTTTGCATCTCTACCAGCATTTCGACTGCATCTTGGCAGAGGAGGAGGATCTGCTAACGATAGCGGCGGACGAGGTCGCCTACAAGCTCCTTCCGGAAGCCGGAGACCTCGAGACGGAGACATCCAGCGACCCGATCATTCCGGAAGCACCTCCCTCCTCACCCGGGAGCCCGCCGCCCACCATCTCGAGGCCACTCTCTCCTCCTCTTCCTCATCATCATCCGGAACCCGGACCCAGCCGGGAGACCACTTGGCGGAATGTGGACCTCGCCGCTTGGGACTTTCCGGAAAATCCCTTCAAGCGGGTCTAGGAGGGGATGGAGGATCTTCAAAACCAGTACTACCGGTTGGAGCACATCGTCCGAGGAGCAAACCAGGCCTTGGACGACTGCGGACCCGGAAATATTCTCCGGGAGTTGGCCAAGAGAGCGGACCGGAAGGAGCTTGAGCAGGTCAAGACGGAGAATGCTCACCTCACCGCGCAGGTGGCAGCCATGACTCAGGAGCTGAGTCAGAAGAGCGAGGAGATCCGGAAGTACCACGCGGAGCAGGCAGTGGTCTTCAGTCGGATCCGGGAGTTGGTGGGGCATCCGGCGAAGATCGTCAACAAGGCGCATCTCTACGACCGGATGATGGAGTCCGGAGAACCCGCTTCCGCTAGGCAGACCCTCCCCATCCTCGTGAAGTATTCACGGACGATGAAGGATCTCATGGCGGAAATCCAGAAAATGGTTCCGCCAAGCGGAACACCCCAGCGAGTACTCTATCCGGGCCCGCCTGGATCACCAACCGGAACCCTCTATGAGGTGGTTGGTGAAGTGGCCCTGGTTGAGAATCCGCCGACGTCTGCAGGACCCAGCCAGCAGGGAGGCGGCTCTCGGCCTAGTAGTTCCGGAGGGGCTCCGGACAGGGTCCGTTCTCCACAGGTGAGGAGGAAGAGCACTGGGTCCGTTCAATCCGGACGAGGCCAGTCCCCTGTTCCACGGACCTCGGATCAGTCCCGGACTCCGGATAGGGTTAGGACGCCAATTCGGCACCAAACTTCGGATCGGGAGGCAACTCCGAGTAGGGGTAAGACCCCTATGACTCAAGCCTCACCGTCTTCTCCTCCGGACTGCCAAATGGTTAGTCCATTCCGTCCGCCACCTTCAAGAGCGGCCTCCAACAGGGATCCGCGGACTGCTTCGATCTCGGGCGGGCAGAATCTGGAACAGCGTACCGGAAGCGACCCTTCTCCGGTCCGGAGCATTCGGAAGGGGAGTACAGTTTCCGGAACCCCAGGGACTGAGAGAACCTCGGACTCGGAAGATGAGATTGCCCCTTCTCCGAACATGAGGAGGATGCTTACGCGGCTGCAGAAGGCATCGCCGGGAGGCGGCTCATCTGCCGTCAGCGGACTAGGCAACCATTCGAAGGAGGGATCGGCTCCGAAGAAGCCCCGCTCTTCTTAGCTTAGAATGGCAGATTAGTTAGGTAGAATAGAGGTAGGAAGGTAGGACTTAGAAGTTTTTGAAGAGGAGGGATGAAATTCTCCCTTGAGTATGTTAGCGGAAAACCCGGATCTTGATCCGGGAAATCCAGGAGAACGGATACAATTAGGGTTTTCCTTAGGGGCGGCCGCCTGGGCCGCCACCCTCAGGTTAGGGATTTTAGGGCCTCTACTTAAGGCTGAATAAGGAGTTGGGGAAGGGTTCCTTCTCCATTGTTGTATTTCGATTGCTCCTACTCTAATAAATTACTTGGTTTCTCACTCCTTGACTTTCCTTGATTGATGTTTGCGTGGATGATCCGGAGATCGTTAGCGGAGGAGAGAGAACATGAGGGATAGGAGTTCCGGATAGGACATGGGAGAGGAGACCCGGATCTGATCCGGTTACTGCCTTGTAGATCCTCTGTGTGTGTAGTGGGAGGGAAACCTCACTAGCCCGGATGATTGAGTAACGTCTAGGTGGGATAGCCGCTGGGAGGATTGGGTGAGGTCCGGAAGGGATCCGGACTCACGCCAATCTGATCTTCTGAAGAGGTCCCACCGCCCTTAGACGGATCAATCCGGGAGGTGGTACGGATCGCCCAGTTAGCTCAGATTGAGTAGAATCCAAGGTAGAGGTAGTCGGATAGATCTGTCGGAAAGAGAAGGGAAGGACCGGATCAGTAAGGGTTTCGGGTTGGAGGCCACCTCAGGAATGTAGTGGAAGAGATCCTCATTGTTCCGGATGTCTGGGTAACGTCCAGGTGAGATAGCCATGGGGAAGATTGAGCAAAGGTCCGGAAGTTATCCGGAATTGCGCCAATCCGATCTTCTGAAGAGGTCTCATCGCCGGAGGACGGGACAATCCGGAAAGTGGTACGGGTCACGCACTTCACCCGTCGAGTCAGATCTCCGGTTGGAACCCGGACTCCTCTAGTCACTGTGGTCCTAAGAAATAATCCGGATCTCTCTGCGTGACCTGCCAGGACGGATCTGATCAATCCGGATTGATTGTGAGGGAGTTTCCGGATTCTAATCTTACAAAGGACGTCTTCGCCGGAAGGAACCACCTATTCTAGAGGGCAGACGTAGAGGGGTGAGTTAGCGTTATAATTAGGACCTAGAGGCACAATCCGGAAAGGCACTCTCCGGAAGAAGACGAAGAGTATCCCAAAGACCAAAAATCCAGAAATTAGGATTTCCGGAAATTTGGCTAAGGAAGAGGAGATAAGCAGGAACGGAAGGTTCTAAACCTCCTACACTTCACAGAATCCCTGGACGATACTAGGGTCATCCGGACAAAATCGGATTAGGCACTTAAAAACGCCGATCCGGATATGTTGGTGTTCGCGTGTTCCCACAACAAGAAATTGGCGAATGCCGACAACTGCCAGCAATACAGCCCGCCACAGGGAAGGTACCAAAACAAAATACAGAAAACAATGCACTTTTGAACACTGGATTATCTTCCCCAAACAACACTTAAGCATAAATAGGAATTGACCGCATCCAACCGGCACCCGCCTGCGGTTGGTGGTAAAAAATGAAGATTTCCTGTTGCCATGAAAAGAAAATAGCACCTATGCACATCTCTCATTCCCCCATTATTATCTAAGAATCTCTCTTTACAACAATGTCGGGAATATATGTTGATAAATACAATTTGAACCTATAACAATTTATTTTAGGCCGAACGGAAATTCCACATGCCACCCAATGTCCAATAGCACCCCCTCGGAAATTTTGTTCAGCACAACTCTGAAAAGAAATCCCAAGTACCTTAATATTTTATAAGAGCTTTGGGTTTTCTACCTTGTGTACTTGATTAATGAATACAAAGTTTCCGCCAAAATTCATCTTCCTCAATCCCCATGAAATTAATCTCTTAGAGAGAGAAAAAATTAGAAGTTGAAGCAAACATAAAATAAATAAACAATTTAATTAAAATTTAAAGAACCGGTTTTAATTCATTAATTAGAAAGAACACTAATAATAATTAAATAAACAGATAGCCCGGGAGGAGCTAGGGGGCTCTGGTTCCCAGAGAGCTCTTCCCCCCCCCCCCTCTTTTTTTATTCGATTTTTTTTGTGATTGTTTGATTCAAATCTTCTCTTTAGAATCACAACTCCGCTTCCAAAGATCAATGTCTCAAATTCAAGCTTGAATGTGAGCAAAATAACACGAAATTCCGTGGAAAATTCAAGGATTTCTCACCACACTTCAATTTGATGTGACATTCACAAGAAAATATTTTTCTTCTTGTTGTTTCAACAATCCGCGGCTTTCTCCGCTCCAAAACTCCAAAACTTTGTCGTTTCTTACCCCCACGCGTCCCCTTGCGCGTTAAATGTCAAGAAGAAAAAAAAAACAAAATAGAAAAATGAAGCATTCTTGCCAAGTGAGAAAGAAGAGAGTCAAACACTCATAAGAGCTCTAAATCTTTTTTCAAATGCACACAATGAATCAAGCTATCTCTCACTCTACCACGGGAGAATCCAAGAGTGTAAGTAGGGGGAGAAGAACTCAAGATTTATTATAAAAACATGCAATCTTCACCTCACACAAGCTCTCTCCACACACTCACTCACAAGACTTGACTTGGCAAGAATGCCAAGCCAAAGAGGAGGCTCCTCACTTAGGAGCCTTCATCTCCACAAATAAGATTCATTCATCCAAATCTAAATGAATGAAACCCAACGGATAAGGTGTGGCCGCCGACGCCGCATACCATGACATGTTGTATAAAGGGGGTTTTAGTTCATAGTGAGTTGTTCATACACGTCCTTTAGGTTTTGATAAAGAGTCTACCATCGGCTAAAGTATCCACAATCTTATGAGGGATTATTATTATTATTACTACACCTTTATTTTAGTAAACTTGGATAGTCATCCAAACGCTAAGGAAGCATTGCAAGAAGAGGAACAAGAGTTTATTTGCAAATTAACAAGGACAAGATTGGGAATTTGGAATCAATGAACACCATGTAAACACGTCATGTTCTCCATAACATGATTGTGACTACACGGTGGAGTTGGCATGCTATTACAAAGTGTTTATCAAAGGAAGGTTATATGTCTTGCTCTTTGACCCCCCCCCCCTAACTTTCCAACCACCACCACAAATCTTACTCCAAAATTAGCATTGAAGACCCTCAAAATTATATACTTTGCAAGGTCCTTGCGAGGTCTGATTGGGATAAAACATCACAAACCTATAGGGGATAGGTATTGCACCTAACTGTTTTCTTAATAAATATGAACAACAATTCATGTGGCAAAAGCATTGCAAGAAGAGAACCTACAATTTCTTTCCAAATTATCAAGGGCATGATGTGTCTCATAACATCATTGTGACTACATGATGAAGTTTAAACATGTTTCTTATGTCTTGCTCTTTGAGTTGGGTCCTCACTAAACTTACCTAAGATGAAATTGCACTTGACTATATTATCACACAAATAATACTATCTTCTAGTTGATTCAAAATCAACCCTGGAGGATGGGCTCTTCATACCACGTGTGATCTAATGTGAGTGTAAAGAGGGGTAGTATTTGAGGCATTAGCATACATAATGCACATAAAACAAGGGGGGGGGGGGAGGGTCTGTAGTGTGTGCAAATATTGAGGTTGTTGAGGATTTTAGAGTAGATGTGGGTGTACAAAAGGGGGTCCTAAAGTTTGACATATATGTGTTAGTTTTATCCAATTTACGTTATCAATGACATATGTTCTAGGATCATATCATTATAAGTTACATCTTATGAATGAAAAACCTTTAGTTTCTTTCCTATTGGAAAGTGAAAGTGGATTTTATATATGTGATAAAAATCTATCAAATTTATGACGCGTATTTGGTGTATGTTGTGGAGGCATTTATCATATCAAATTGAAAACCTTTCATGTGTCTATCACCTAGAATAACATTAGTACGTAAACCTTTGATTTTCTCCATGAATTTCTTGTATGTAAGGGATTTTATTTCACAATCATTTGTGCACATCATTTAGAATTCCAATGAAGAGTCCACTGCCCGGAAAATCAACAAGAATGACTTTGAGTTAGTCTAATAAGACCCAATTGACATGAATTCACCACAACCCATGGAGACAATGTTTTAGTAGACCCCTTTACCTTAGGGGCGGTTTACACTATGGACCATGAAGTCGTCCCACTTAAGAGGCCTATTTTGCGTGGGACGACTTCATGGGACGACTTCCATGGTCCGAGTTACTAAAATATTAGTTTTCATGGTTTGTGGGCCCTTCACTAGGTGTAAACCGAATGTGGACCATGAAGAATGACCATGCACCAAAAAGTGGAGTCATTAACTAAGTTGGAAAAAGAATCATTAAAAAAATCCCAAAAAATCATTAAAACGGCATTTTTTTGACATGGGCCCTTGCTATTTTTCCTAGACCACCTCTTTTGCTTGTCCCAACGGAAAACCCGTTGGACCATGGCAGTGGATAGAGTAGGCTTAAAAAAACAAATTTGTGGACCTCAACCTCCGTGGTCACTCTGCCATTTTTTCCTTGGTGTAAACCCAAGTCGTCCCGGGACGACTTCAACGTCCAATCACATCGCTTAGACGGCCGTGGGACGACTTCATGGGCCATAGTGTAAACCGTCCCTTAGTTAAGATTGATGGGGGCCAAGCTCAAAGAGCCAAAAAAACATTCAGCCGTGGCCCTCATCAAGTGCTTCTTGATACATGAGCCAACTTTCCCAAAAGGCATATCAAACCAACTATTTCTTGCTACGTCAATGTCTTACCCTCTCTTCGCTACCACAAACTTATCTACCTATTTATGTAGTTGAAATTCTGAGAAGTTCAATTCTGTTGAAATCGCAGAGCATAAGTGTTATCTCCCTTTTCATGAGTTTATTGAAGTCAAATTTTGAAGTGGGAAACTACATGGTACTTGTGATGTGGGCAGTGTTAACTATTTTTTGTTGTAAACGACAAATTGAATAGTCCTATTAGTGTGGGTGGAAGAGTAGTGTGGAAATTGTTAATGTGGGCCACTCTAATTTTCTAGGAGGAGTGGAAATATTCTGAGTCCAAGACCCTACGTCTTTCCCTCTATCTTCTTTGAGAGTTCCGACCAACATCATACATGATACACGATAATTACCTTGTCTCAAAGTAGCATAAAATAGATTATTTATCCACATCAATTTCCAATAAAAAAAATTGTTGTGGTCCACACTAAATTCAAACAAGAGATCCGGTGTTGGTTGAAAATGGCCTACACTGATGTGACCTACATTACATTCTCATTATGAAAATTGGTTTGGACCGTAACAACATCTAGAAGTTGTTACGGTCCACACTTATAAGACTATCTAGTGTACCTAATACATCTGCCATGGTTTAATTTGTTTATTGTTATCTTCTTATGAAACCAAGGGGACATGTGACCACCTTGCTAATTTTACTGTCAAGTAAAGAGAAGATTTCATGGCTGGTTATCAAACTGCCAACCACTCCATTCGATTTTGGGTACACGTCCACTACCATCCGGTAGTTTTGGGTCATCTTGGACCTATAAGCGCACGATTTGAAGCCGGCAACTATGGTGATTTTTGGTTCCACAGATAGTGGTAATACAGCTCAAGAGTGCACGTAGTCTAGTGCATGTGAGTTACATCGCTAAGCTAAAACTTAGGTCTCAACCAGGTCCAGGTCCAGTGTTTCACTGCTTGTGAGTATTAGGATGATATTGTTTCCTTACTTAGTCCAGGTCCGGCAATTACTGTAAGCAGCATTGTTTCTTACTAAGTCCAACACGCAACAAGGCCGGCCGAGTGTGGAATACAAAGCATTTTGCCACATTGGCTCACCTTTCGAGATGGACGGTTTGTGTACCAAGTCTTTTTGCAGGTGTGGAATCCATCAACAGTAGGGTGGAGAGAGAGAGCTGGGCCAACCAAAGTGTACGTGATATTACGGAGTTTTGTAGCGTTAACATGGATGCGTGATACTATAGAATTAGTGTAGCATGTGGCACTATGGAATAACACAAAGGAGATGTGAGGACAATTTGAATTTGTTCTTCCGTCACCTACGCTAGTGTGGTCCACTCCACTTGACCGTCCCAGACGATGTGGCGGACGCATGCACCAACATTCAACAAGTGGCATAAGAAGAAGAAGAAGAATAAGGATAAGAAGGCGACACTCCACATGTTGACACATGGCGCAATGCGAGGGTGTGGGTTGACTTCTTTGGTGGTTTGCATTAATGACAAATCTTGTGATATAAGGGAGAGAAATGTGACAATAAGGAGTGAGATTTGAACCACGAACATCCGTTCCCTAGGGTTTTGGGATATTAGAGAGTGTGTGACAGTATGGAGGTTGATATTATGGAGTTTAGAGTGTACTTGCAAAATGATGATAATGCCCCCTGATGTAAATGGCTTGAATCTTATTTGGAGGGTTTTATGTTTTATTTTTGGATATTATCTTGATTCTTATATTTATTTAATTTAAAGTTGATCAAGTAAAATGAAAGTGGCCTTTGAAACTTGGGCGAAAGCTTGACCTAATGTTCCTGATGTTTTTATTCTGAAGAAAATTAAGGGACAAAAACACTATAACACATGATGGATGCATTCATCCACCAAACGGAGTTTGCACAACCTTTCAACATCAACATAATTTTGCACTATTTATAAAAAAAATCAGTTGTGAATGTCCAAGCCATTGTGAATGTGGGTCCTAAGCATGTTACGTCCACTATATCAACAACTACAATAGTGAGGCTTCTTTGGAAGTCCTTTATGATTCTTGCGCTTGAAATGTGTGGCATTTTAAAAGCATATTCACCAATCCCTCCAATTCTTTTTGACATCATCAATTTTGGAGGTTTTTCAAGGTATGATGACATTTTTGTCCTTTTATTTATAATCAAAATTGCTCAATGTTGATCAATAATATTCTAGAGGGCATCTCTTTAAAGGTTTTAGCTAGGTAGATGTACTCATCCCCCTCCTACCTTTGATTGGTCATCCCCTCCTAAGAGAAGCCTTGGTTTTAATAATCAGTAGACAACAAATAATTGTACATTTATTGGTGAGACAACCATGTCACCTCACCTGATAAAACTCAAATAGTTGAGATAGCACGCGAATTTTACCCAGTCCTATGGACATGCTCTTAGATGGTGTCTTGTGAAGGCCAAAATCCCAAGTAAAAATGTGACCCTATTGTGGAGAGTTATTGGCCCACAAACATATATGACCGCTAGATCAAGTCAAAATTGTCTCATTTGGTTAGCAATTGCGATTCACAAAGACTAAGGATGATAAATATAGTATTAGTACGTTGTCTAATCGTACTCTATTACGTGTCTAATTGGTGTCCATTCTTGAGCAAAAGCCTCGCATATAGCACTCAAATACATGTGTCCGCTTAAGAAGAGTGACCGCACAACCCGACTTATCTTAAAGGCATGGTTTTTGTTGGGAGTTCGAACTGGAATGTTTACATCAGCACAACACATGTCACACATTTGTGGGTCATGAAAACATCCTAGACATTCCAATTCTTGACATTGGTGCAAAAACCTATTTTAACTATTTTATACACTTCCCTTATCCGCTTTCTAGAATTGCAACATGTGAAGCCAAAGTCCTATGCACGTGTTTCTATACTCAACCTAACTGAGACTAATGCATATAACATGAAGCCACCGAAATTTTATTTGACCGGCTTATTTAGATGTTAATCTCCCAGGAACTTCGGCGAACTCTAGGGCCGCCCATTTTGAGAGTGCCAAAAAGTGAGACGAATCCCAAGACGTTGGAATCAAAAGTGCTACCATGTAGACATCCATATCTACCGCAAGTGAACCTTTTTTGGGGACCCGTGCAAAGGATTTGGTCTGAACTTCAAGGTTCCGAGCACTCTCATGGGTGGATAATGTCGGGATTGGGGATGTAACTTAGCGGTCCTTCAATATCAGCTTTCAAGCAGTATTCTTGAACTGACGTTCGGTTAAATTACCTAAAGAGTGAGTCTAATTCAAGGATTGGTTTAGAAAGTTGAATGTGTCTACTCATTAGAGACGTGGGTGAGCCATCAACTTTGATTGTGCCATACGTGAAATGTACAGTTACATGGTTCAAGGTAAGCTGCACTTCAGACAAACTCTAATCAACCAACAAACAAACCATTTATATACGAGTCCCAAGAACACATGTGCTTGAGTTAGCTTCCACGAAGGTTTTGATGCAAAGGGGATCCACCAGGCTGCCAGAGTCCCCATTTGCGTTTCAAAATGGTGAATATCTACATCCAGTATCTTTCTGGACACATACATATGCGCATTATGTGCGTACCCAATATTAATTGTAAAAAAATTCTCAGAGTTTTTGTGGTGGAAAAACTTATCCCAAAAGCTTCACCCAACTTTCAAAATAGCTCCAATACACAACGAGCTAACAAGCTCGTAGTAGAAAGTTTTCTCAAAAAGTGTTCAAACCCACAGTTTTCGTCCCTCTTTCAGAGACTTTACATATAATTCCAATGTAGAGGAACACATGCACCTCTACTCTCTGTGGTTCCATGAATGCTCATGGGATCACTCAAGAGGTTTTAAAAAACCACATGGAACAAAATGTAAGGTCCCATATAATCTTTGCACTTGATTAATTTGAAAGTACATCAAGTCTGGGAATCTCATTTAAAGAATATATGCAAAATATGATAGAAGTATCCATCACAATTTTTGCGTATTCTAATTATACATGTATCATTTATAGCCCCCGAAAGTATCCTTTTGTTGCAGGCGGTATAAACAAAATACACATAGTGCACCCCGATGCATGAATGTTTGGAAGTTGGCAGTTGGTGCGTGGTTACCACTTGTGACAAGAAAAAACACTATCAATATCACATTCTTCATAAAACTAAGGGACATGGCATATAGAATGCTCAAGAGTTGAATTGGCATGCCAGTTTTATGAGAGTTGAAGGATGCACCCTTGGGGATGCACTCATTGTTAGAGTTGGGAATCACGTGAGTACATGATCATGAAATAAATGCCCCTAATGTACAAGATTGTTTCCTCCTAAAAATGATAAACATACAAATATGTAGCCAGAAAATCCCCTCGAATTCATACACAAGTCGAAAATAAATTATTCATATAGACCCCCATGATATGTATACGCCAAAAAGATGATATGAAAAATATGGCTCAAATACTCTTAACAAGACATATTTATTTATCATTGATGAAATGATTGAACACTCATTCATCCATTGGTGTAACTCATACAAATTTGATTTTAGATTATAAATCATTATAGCCAATGCAATGCAATGACTTCATTTGGACCTCTTGTAGATTACCCACTTGATTATAATTGACTATGGGCCTAAAGGTGGAGATACAACTTGAATTATATGAATACTACGCCTAGTATATTTATAAAGCTAGAATAAAGAATACCCGTACCTTATGTATATTTTGTAACCTAGGCACAAATAATACCCATTTTGTGCACCCACGTGGGTCCATATAGGCCACATTGAGTGCACCCCCCAAGTATGCACCAGAGGAATACTGTGACTTGGTAAACCAAGTGGCCGTGGCTTGTGGTTGGCGTTTCTCTTGTTTTGTGAGTTCTAGGGTGCATGGTAAAAAAACATGGCATCATATGGACCGAAGCCTTGGATAGCTTGCATAATTGTGTGTAGAGCATTGGGTGATCAAAATAAACTTTTGGAACATTATACACATTAGACTTCATGCTCTGGAAAACTGATTAGTTAGAGAGATGTTTTTTGAGATTATTTTCTTCTCTCAAACTCATGCACTTAAACATGTTCCAAAAAGTTTAAGAAGCATCATGATATCCAACTGAGACTAGCCTTAACCAATGTTGGACTAGTAAATAGGTGATTAACATGGTATCAAATATCAACATGAATAATGACATCAAAAAACCTACATGGAGGTATCAAAATTGTAATACTAGTTAAATATTAATATTCAATAGGTATCTCAGTTGAGGGAATTCTTATTTGGATCTATATATTTCTGAACCATATTGGTACTAGGGCAATTTTCACCTCACACTTGTCCAATGGGGCTACAATTAACACAAAATTTTCTGCAACTCATTCAAGAATAATGTGAATTCCATTTGTTTAATTGCATAACTTGATTCACAAAAAGTAAGAGACTGTGTGAATGTGACTCAATACTAAATTCTCCCACTTTTCTCGTGCCTTGATAAACTATGATTCTGTAACTCTATACCTGTACAACCAAGTTTAATGGCTTTGAACTTATTCAAAGAGGTAAACTTATGATGCACGGTTCCGGTGCAGTTGGTGACTTCTTGGGCACTCTTCAAATTGCAACAGCCCTGGAAATAGAGAAGCCATGGATCCTGTTCTTTGTGGATAACTTACAACAACACTGGAATCTCATGAAGAATGAATTGGCTCTCAGGTCACACCCCCCTCACACACTTCAACTATTGGCTCTGTCCTAGTAGAGCTAGTGCAGAGGAGCTTTTGGTTCCCTTTTATTCCTCATTCATATCATAACAGAGTCTGGGGAGATTTTTGGGCATAAACGGTCAAGATCCTAGTGTTTCCAAAGTCCAACCCCTTACTTTGGATAATCGATTGTTCTTTCGCTTTGTCATCTTTCGCTTTTTCTTTATCAGTTTGAGGTATATTCCCCAAATTCCTCTAAGTTGATGGGCAAATTTCCTGAAGTTTTGAACTTCAACCACTTCATCTGTAACTGGCGTTTAGTTTTCCTTGTTCGTTGGTTCATGAATTTGTTCCTGATTGAAAGTATGTGGATGAATGTAGAAACTAGATAATTAATTTTGTTGCCACAAAGTTAACTTAATATAACTCGAAATTCATTTAAGAAATTACATAGAATTATCTAGAACTTAAGTTACCTTTCACTCTTAAGATAAGCATCCCATGGGGGGAGCTATAAACATCACACATTTTTACTCTCCTTAGCATATTACAACACAATAACTTTCAACCAATTATCAATATTTCTAATGGGCATAGCACCTTGTTTGATTTGAAAAGATGTTGACGGCTTGAACATCTGAGGTGATGAGGGGTTTATAGTGTCTGGCCCACCTTCCTGGAATTAAAATTACGTAGGCTTCTTCGATCACAAAAATAATGTGTTGCGGTACAACATGATAAACATCACCGGGAACCAAAATGTCTAAAATACCACTAGAAACTTTCAATGATAGATCTGGATGAAGACACAACTTGGACAGCTCCGACTTCCACAATGTTTGGAACTCATTGGCAGACATTTAAATGCATTGAGAACAAGGAAGATGATTTACAAACATCAAGAAGGTAATGATGGAACTTACCAACCCGGGGTGGCAACACTTGTATAAGAAGCAAGGGTCACCAGCTTAAGAAGACAAATTGAAACTGAAATTTATAATATAGAAATGTATAATAACCTTATCATAAGTTATAATAAGATATTTGAAGAAAAGAGTTGCACCTATTATTTCTAATAAGTTATAAATGAGAATATGCTTACCATGTTACTTGAAACTTAGAATGCTCAATCCATTTGAAGTTACTTGAGTTTTATGCGAGTTCGATGTACACCTACAATCATTTAGCTGGGTAGAGCACACATAAAGTTCGGAGTTGGACATTATCAAGCACTCAAATCTAATGGATTATTACGACAACAACTAGGAGTGCAAATGCAAATTGATATCCATTTGCAAATCCAAAGTTATGGTTTGATTCTTTTGCAGATTGATGAGATTAGATTGTTATCTCCAACCTCCTTTTTGCCAACTAAAAAGTAGAGATGAGACAAAGATACCATAATCATCTATAATATGATATAATGCTTGTTTGTGGAGATTTTCTTAAATTGGAATCGAAAGGTGTTTAATCCTAAATGAAGAGAAAAAACTTGACAAACATGAGTTGTGAAGGTACGTAAGAAGATACACCTATGAACTCAACTCTAAAGCTTCATAAGAGAAACAACTTGGGAAGAGCTTATCATGTTTAGAGGTAATGAATCATGAGAACTTGAAAGTTCTCATGCTTGCTTCATGAGTTGTTTCATGCAAAATTTGGTATTTTGTTATAATTGTTTATGCTTCAATCAAGGACTCATGTATTGCTACATAATCTAGACTTGTTAGGGACATAATCTATTACTCAAGTAGTTGCCCATTTCACCGCCCACACATAGGTCACACAAAACACCAACAACACCAACACTAATGCAAGCCCAAGCCCCCTCGCGACCCTCAAACCCTAGACCCTAAACCGTGCCCTAAGTCTTTCTAGAAGCTACCCTTCACATCCATTTTCAAAAAAAAAATCAATTTTTTTAATATAATTTTATAAATTCTAAGAAAGAAAATATTAAGGTAGGGGGTTTGGACAATGACCCCCGCATAAGAAAACTACTTATAATAAGTTCTAAAATTATTTTGGAGGTCCATTTTTTTTTTTATTTGAACATTTATGGTGTCATTGGATTCCTCTCAATAACCTCTTTCTACACATGTTGTTTGTCTTTACATAATAACAAATTGTAAACACTTAGATGCATTAGAAGGGAATAATAAGGGGTTGTCTTTGAACGAATTGAAGAGTTGCCGCCCCAAGCTTACGAAGAATGTCTACATCTACTAAATTAACATTGTAGGCTCAACATGTTGAAGCATCTCATCCAAGCCTAGCTGCTTAAGCATGACCAGTGGCATCCTCCATAACCTCTGAAAGTCCGCAAGATGGCCAATTACAAGGGAATGAAATTCATTTTAAAGACTAGGAAGTGAAAAGGCTTGTGGGACTAAAAATATATCAAGATGACAAACTAGCTTAAACCCTAGAGTGGCAAAGTGTGGTAGCATCCATGATAGAAACAATAATATTGACTTGATGGTCCAATTGAAAAGAAGACTTGAGACTCCATAATACCACATTCTCAAATAGTGATTGAAATTTATGTTGAATGAAGTTATATATAAGGGACACTCTAGCACAAAGTTTGCCTCATTTTCAATTGCATTATAAGAGCAAAAGTGGCATAATCTTATTATTTATAAACATAAGGATAGTTGAACACCATCTAGTTCTAATGGCAAGTCTATGATTTGAGTTGCGTGAGCAACATTAATGATCCTGCACTGACGTGGTGTCAATGGATGCTTCAAGTACAAATCACATTTGTATTTGAGAAAATCATGGAGGTGGAGGTAATGTAGTTTCTTCCCTCCGAGATCTATGAAAAGAGTTCCACTCTTTAGCACGAAAAACCTCCTTGAGATCATCATTTGTGATTTTTGATGATGTTGAATTGTTATGAGTATCCCAATTAGAGAAACCCCATAGTGCCTTCCACATGCTTGCCAATATGTGCCATGTGTCAAATCCTCGTTTGACAAAGTGTCAAAAAATGAAACTGCTTGATTGAATATATAGCCAAGAGGAGGGTGGGTAGACAAGCTCTTGTTAAAAACCTATAGTGAGACTTACAACCAAAAGTGAGGTTATACTTTATTGCTCCCATTAATTTAAGACACTCTTCCAAAAATATTTCCAAAATAGTGAGGCCAGAGTATGACACATCATATCACACGTGTATAAGGTATAGTATAGAAGAAGGAAAAATTATGTCTGGGGTTTAGAAACCTATTCTATACTATCATATTGTACTAAGCCTCCAACTGGAAGATAAATACACACAACTTATTAAAGAATGTAAATAAGTTTGCGAAGCAGAAACAAGTATACATCATAATTTGAGGAAGAACTCCATTTGTTGTCACATAATTGAAGAGTCGTGCAGACACCAATGCACAGGATGCATGAGGAGCGTTATTTTGCCCTGATAAAGAGGCCATTCAAACACGCTTGTTTCCTTACATGCACGTGAGTACTCTGCTTGAGATGATCATCATTGAATAATCAACACTCACATGAAAACACACTACTTATTTAACACTCGGTCTTACAAGAACCGCAATTTGCACACTCGCATCATGCAGAGTTCTTGTTCATGATCATAGAAAAGAAGTACGCCTACCAAGTAATAAAAATATAGCAGCAACCCTGATTTTGGATGCCATCCCCCCCTCTCTCTCTCCAGAAAATGCAAAACCCTTGATTTTTAACCAATGTGCACATGATTGAAGTAAAACTAAATATTTCAAAAAATCCAAAGACCTAGGTCTACCAAGTAGTTGAATTCTCCGGTGCAAACTAAACCTTATACAATGATGTTGCTTGCACGATCGGCCCTTGCATTGTCTTGATGTCCATGATAATCTCCTTGTTTGATGGTCTAGAATTTGATTCGATTGCAAATGTAGACTAACACCTAAATCAACATTGCAAAACATGTAACAAGGGTTTCCATGCGGTCTTCAACACTTTCCAACGCAAAGAAAGCTTGCTAAAATCCTAGTAATTATCATGTCATCTATAAACACATTGGTACACCAAACAAGAGTGGAAAACTTATACAAAAACTATGCAAGAAATTCACTCCTAATTTTATTCCTCGGCAACCATCAAATGATCACCAATTGCTTTCACATAGGTATTGTGTTCTCTACATAAACAAAATTGTCTTTAATTTTTTTGATACGTGATGTGATTCAAGAGGGTTGGGAAAAAAAGTGAGAACCTTGGGTTGGCATCATTCATCCTCTGGGCATTGTCAATGCATGTAAATTCAAATCACTACACATAACACATAATGTGGGAAACAATCCAAACAAGAGCAAAAAATAGATAAGAAAAATATGCAAATGGTTCATTCCTAATATTATTAACTCAACAATCATCAAAGGGTGAGCAATTGCATTCACATAGGTATTCTCTAAAAATCAAGTTTGTCTTGAAGTGTTTCGATAGGTGATGTGATTCTAGGGGGTTGGAAGAAACAAATCAAAAACACACACACACACACACACACACGAGAACCTAGGGTTGGGATCATTCATCCTCTAGTCATCATGTGGGGAAAACTTAAACAACTTAGAGAAAAAAATAGATTAATTTTAAAAACAAAACTTGCAGGTAATTAAAAGCCTATCAAGGGGTCACCAATTGCTTTCACATAGGTTTTCTTCACAAAAAAAAAAAATTGCCCTTGATAGGTGAAATTTGTGATAGGTGATTGGAAAAGCAAACCAAACAAAACAAAGCCAAAAAAAAAAATTAAAGTACTAGAGCTTAGGGTTGGGATCATCCATCCTTCAACCATCAAAAACATAGCAAACCTTGAAACCAAGGAGCCTTAAGAGGAAATTAAAAAAAAACTTCAATTCAATCTTGTAGGACGATATAGCTCCACATGCATTAGGCAATGACAATGATTCTAATCACATGCACTTAAACAAAGTCCCACAAATTGCATCCAAGATTGAGCAAATTCACATAGGAAATTTCAACCAAATCCAAAATTTGAAATCCCAATTATAGGATTCATTGATTGATTGAAAGCTTAACACAAAGCATACAAAAATCAAATACAATGACAGATGGAGAGATTGCACATACCTAGTCGCACAAGAAGCCATTGTTGCTCGCATTAGTTGTTATGCTACCTCACCATTATAAGAAAAACCTACAAAAACCTTCAAATCGGTTGGAACAAAAATTGATAGGAATGATAAGAGACCAAGAAGAAACAAAAGTTGGGGTTGTGTTCCAACCTCTAGATGTGATAATCTTGTCAGAAATTGTGGGAGGAAGGCGCAAAGTGTCGCAACATACGAAGGTTGTTGCGCGAGAACACAAATAGGGGTTGAGTCACATGTTGGGAACTCAAATCCCATCTATTCAAGGCTTTGGTGCTTTGGTATAGTGACTATAGTCTTTGTAAGTTTGCTCTAAATTTAGAGAGTATAATAACATCGTAAGTGTAAAGAAGATTGGTAGCCTCTTTATCAAATAAACATGGAGAATCCATGTCAATCTTGTCCAGATATGTTTCAAGTCCATCAATGTATAAGCCAAAGTGTGGGGAAGAAAGGACATCCTTGTTTAACACCAATGTTGAACATTACTTTACCATGTGTGTCGCCAATTATGTGAAGTTTTGCATAGACTGTAGTGTACATGGCTTTCACAACTTGTTGTAATTGAGGTGGTACACCTAATTATTGGAGGCATGCCCAAAGATTGTCATGTGGGACTATCAAAACCAATGAAAAATATTAATATGAGTTTGGTTATTTATGCTCATTAGTTATATTCCCGATAGATTTTGCACTATAGACTCCATGTACAAGGTTTAGTAGCTGACACAATTGGGAAGACCTCACGGGGAGGTCACTTCATTGTCAAGTTGACACCACTTGCGGACAAAGTTTGCTACCCCTATATTACATGCCATATATAATTTTAAAATTTATGATATTTTTTCTACATATACATAACCATTGATAGTATCTTTTGTATATTTTTTTGAAATTTTTAGTCATCTTTATTTTTTTAGTAATTTTTTTAGTTCAATTATGTGTCATTCTAGTTAGAAACGGTATGTTTTATGAAAAAAACAAATCATCAAATTTAGTTACCACTTTTGACTATGTCATAGGTACTGTGTATATCTACTCATGAAAAAAAATTGATAAAATTTTGACCCATTTTGGTGGTGCAACTTACCAAAAGAAGATTTTTTTTGGTCGCACGTGGTGTTCAACTTGACAATGGAGTGATCTACCCGTGGAAGACCTATGTGACTTCTATTTAAACAAGAAAAAGAATCTTAACTTTGATCACCTATGTGTTTTTGCATCTCAACTCTAATTCTAAAACTTGTAATGACATTCATTGTGATTTGCAAATGCTTGCGAGATGAGACAATTCCTAATCTGGTCAAAAGACCAAAGTTGTCTGTGGAGTTGAAAGTGCCTGTCTTAAAATTGCCTCCCTTAAAATGTAATTTTCAAAAAGCAATGTAACATCAATCTCCTGATACATGAGAGGAATGCAATTCTTTAAGATTTCGCTTGCGCTTGGACCATCGTATGATGTGACATTGATTGCATGTACTTTCCTGGAAAGAATGGGAAAAATGCCATTGAAGCAGCCAAGGCCACGGCTACTCCTGAACAAAATTTTCAAGGTATGATCTATATAAAAATTGTCCTATTGCCTTGCAGTCGATTGCAAAACAAATTGAAAACAAAACGAATCCGAAATTGACAGCATAACATTATTCAGTACCTTCCCTCTGGTGGATGGGCCCATGTATTTGCTCAACTTATGCAGGGATATTCCAAGTCTGATGCCTTTCGGGGACAATGTCAAGTTGGAAAAAAAAAAAGCCAGCATAGGAACAGGTAGGCTCCGCTTCCCACTCTCCTTCTTCCCGGTAGCTTGTAGAAAAGCAACAGAAAGTGTTGTCAATGGAATCAAACAAAGGAACCAACCACCATGAGCTTCAAGAATTCCTGCCAACCCATGTGTCTCAGTGATGCAACTCCTATTCATGAGCTACTATTCTAATAAATGATGAAGTTGGTGGAAATCTGACTTTGTCAACAGATGATCGACTTTGTGGACCGAAAGTGGGAAGAAGCTAAGAAAGAAGCTTTGAAATGCAAGATACCCAACAACCAAATTTTAACAGATATATTGTCAGCGTGGTGTGTCACGAGGATTTGCGAAAATGAGAATTCAACTTCTGTTGTGGAAGGCTCAAATGCAAGCGAGGTTCTTGACTTGTCTTATCAGATTGAATTTCTCATATCCAACTTCTCAGTCGCAAAGAACGGAATTGTGGGAAAGCAACACTCTTGAACGAATTGAGTGAACGTGAGCAACAGTGTACGAGTGTTCAACAAGCGCTTACTAGTCTGTAATTTCGATTGCAGGACGCAGAATGTCATGAGGAGGGGCTGACGATGGAACTGGAACAACTTTGTCTCGCCAAAGAGGATTGGGTGCACATCAGGAAAAGCTGGAGGAAGAACTCGAAGAATTTCGATTTGGGATGAAACGACCAAAGCTTGAGGTCATTATGGAATATGACAATGAGGTGGCAGATGATCATATTGCTGTAATATGCGAGAAAGAGAAGGAACTCCAGTTTGCAAGGTCTGCACAAGCAAAATTAAATCTCAAACTGCTTGAAGTGGCAGAGGCTTACAGGTGTCTCCAACTTGAAACCACAAGGCGGATTGCTGAAAAGGATGTAATGAAAACTGAGTGTGCCTCACTTGAGATTGAATTGCACGAAGCTACTTCAATTGCTAAGCAGGATCAGGAGAAAATAGACAGTTTGAAGTTTATTTTGGATGATTTCTGTAAGGCTGAAGGGAGATGGAAATCCGAGAAGTTGGATCTGATAAGACAGGTTTGGAATTTACGTTTCAGGGTTTGTGATGAACTCTTGAAGTTTTACGAACTCAAATCTTTCTTAAAGCACCCCACCACAATAATGAGGCAAAAGAGCTGCAAACCTTAACCCCATAACATGTATTTGCATAGGAAATTTCTTGTCACAATTTGAGCTCCAAAACTTGACATTCGTGGGCTATCAATTTGGAAGGGTGTCCTTTCATTGCACTGCTAGTTTTCAAGAGCCAAAAATAAGATTATCATTCTCACCTTACCGATTTGCAAGGCAAACCAATGCAAAACATCCTCTTGCCAAGAAGGTAGTTCATCGAGATTGAAGGTTAAGATGACATTCAACCTTGTAATCGAGCAATTAAGCTCATCGCCTCAACAGGGCATGGGTTCAACCGGGGGACGTTAAAGTTCCCCCAACGAACTTATAGGGGAGGTAGATTCAGGTAGGGGGAGCTGCCCGCCCAAAAAATTTAGATTTTCAGGACCCGACCGAAAATTGTTGTTCGCCTGCCCGACTTCAAAAAAACCATAGCCCTTGCATTCTTGAAGACCACTTATCCACAAATCCCATATTGAGTGCATTTCATCTTCAAGGTCCAAAATCTAGTATATATGTTCACTTCCATTAAGTAAATGAGCGATTGACTGGGATTTCATTTTCAAAATGAAACCGCCAATGAAGCATGTAAATAACTAGGAAGTCAAAAATATTATAAAACCCTCATTAGCACTGAGGTTATGATTTTTGTGACTTACCATTGCAAGGGTCTTTGTCATTCTAAAATGTCATTCTCCTCTTCAAATCTCTCAACACCCTCTGCTCACAGAGCACGCAAACTCATTTGGTGAAGCTTATTTCGTGGCATCCTGAAGTGGAGTTGGAACATGAAGGTACAGCAACTATCATTTCAGATCCTGCGGTCCAAAGCTATCGGATCAAGATACCTGCAAGCACGGCCTGGTGATGAAATTGAAGCCTGTTTGTGAACCAAGAAGGTCTCCATAGTGCTCAGCGATGTCAGATCTCTTTTTGCAAGTCTCCGCGTTGCAAGTTAGATTGTGATAAGTTATATTGTGCCTAGAAAATTAAAGCTAGCTCCTAAGTCATCTTGCTTCTTGCCTTGGTAGAGTAGACTAGTGTTAAGGAACCTACAATATTTTTTCTGTCTATGTGGAAGCTCCCTTGAGGGACATTCTTTGAAGCATATTAGTGAGTATCTCATTTCAAGATGGATAACATCATTGCCAAGGAGAAGATGTTGGTCACTCGAGCCAACCACAAGGTGTGGGGGAAGACAATTCAGAATGTCTTTGAGAAGGAGGATCTATGGGATTGCTTGGTGCCGGCAGAAGATGAAGATGGTGACATTGAAGAAGAGTTACTGTCACCCACTCGACAAGAGATTGTAACTGCCAGAAAGCAAACGATCAGAGCCATCGGGCTCTTGAATCTCGCGTTGTGTGAAGGTCCACAAGACTACATCTAAGGAATCACAGACCCATGTGAAGCACGGTTGAAACTCAATACTCTCTACAGTATTCAGACCATCGCAGACATCATGACATTGAGAAACAAATGACATGACTGTAGAATGACTGATGACATGGATGTTCCCACATTCATGCAAGAGTGTGTCAAGCACCAGCTCCACTTCCAAGCAACTTTGTGAAGCCCGCGACGTACCCAAACCAAGCAGCGTATGACGCCCACTACACTGACCTCGGAGAAGATTCCACGGGTGAGTTAGATTCACTCTCTGAAGTTATGGAAGATGGAATTGAGACAGCTTTAGCAGCTCTTTCGCTAGAGAACGCCTCTTGAGAATCTGAAGGGTTCCATTGTAGACTCGGGAGTTTCTCACCATTTTGCTAGTGATCCCACCATGTTCTCGGAGCTAGAACAGAATAGCTCTAGTAAAACCGTAAAATCAGCCTCCGGGCTTGATCATGTTATTTGAGGCCAAGGAGAGATTAACCCCTAAAGGACCGTAAGGCCCCCCAGGGGCTTTTGATTGTAGAAATTAAAAGTGCAAATTGGATGAGATTGTTCCAAAGAAGCCCAAATTTGCGGGGAGAGGACCTGGCTGTTTTTGCGAGATGGATCCAATGGTCTTTTCCGATCAGAAAATGATGAAGGATTGGATTTTGGGCGAATTCTTTGAGTCGCTGGAGAGCTTTCGGCAGCTTCAACGGTCTCTCCTGGGCAGCGTTTTTCCACAAACGTGCAGTTCACATGAGAACCAAGCGTGCCGTTTGGCAGAATTGAGGTGTGTCAGGAGTCACAGGCCGCGCATGAGAGGTTTGTGGGTTGTTGAGCGGTGAATTCGACTTTGAACGGAGACCTGATTGCACTGTTGAACGGAGACCTGCTTTGCGAAGCTCATTGCACCGTTAGACACCGGCGAAATCAGGTCCTCCGAAATCCTCTCCTCTGAAATCAGCTTCGCGCAGTTGTTAGAGAGAGCGGTAGGTGTCTATCTCGTGGCGCCGGACAATTTCTCGCCATCGCTCTCTCCGCATGAGTCACCAGACTCACTCCCTGCTCCGGCCATACAGAAGTTCTTCTGCACAGTAGCAACAACGTACACTGGATCCCAGCTTGGAGGTTGAAGCTGGTGTCAAAGGTTGCGCTTCCGCCCACAAGGTAAACTTCCAGATCTGTTGAGTTTGTTTTTGAGTACTTGTGTCATTCATTTTGGACTCCGAATTCAGAACTGCCAGTTCGCAGCTACTTTTACTTGAGTTTAGCGGGAGTTTCGTTTCTGGCAATAGTTGCTTTTAGCCTGGTTTCGAACGAAAGAGATGCAATCGAATGTATTTGAGTATGTCACTGTGCAAGTCGCAGTCTACCTGCTTTTTGTGATTGTGATTTTGCCCCTACTGGTAGTCGGGTAACAAGCGGGGAGGTAGAAAGCGCCGCTTCTAGCATGGATTATGACTTAGAGGCGTTCAGTCATAATCCTACACATGGTAGCTTCGCGCCACTGGCTTTTCAACCAAGCGCAATGACCAATTATGTGAATCAACGGTTCCTCTCGTACTAAGTTGAATTACTATTGCGGCATCGGCCATCAGTAGGGTGCCTGTACCCCAGGTCCAGTACCTCAGAGGCTCGGCCTCCTGGTCATTGCATACACCAATGCCAGTGCTGTGGACTACCTTCATCAGGTTTCCAAGTTCCAACTACACTACAGTTTACCTGTCTGAAAACATATGAAATGCTTGGAATTATAGTAAGCATGCAATCTCAATCAAGATTCATTTGGACATGTGAAACATGTAACTCGTCATTAAATAACTCGTCACCCTATGAACTGGTTGAGTTTGAGAAGTAACCAGTTGAAGTTCAAGACTTCAGGAAAATTACCCATCATCTAAAAAAGAATTTCTGGTTGTGAGCATTTAATTCTGTGAGTATCGTTATCGTTTTGATGTGGTTTGTGTTTCTGGGTTTAGGGTGGTGATCTGAGTCAAATGTATTTTTTGTTTATGAGAGCGATGCGGAAAATTTTGCAAATTCCGATCTGTGATGGGTAGGACGATTGGTAGGTAGCTCCATTGGTGGAGTTGACTTCATTATTGGGAGCTTTCACAAAAAATTGGGCGCCTGTCTGTGCTAAATCCAACCTCTCGGTGCTTTTTGTTTTTGTTTTGGATCCTCTTCGACAGATTCTCGTTTCTTTTTTGGGCCATAGTACTTATGGGAAATTCCACTGTGGCACATTCAAATTGTTACAGACAAGTTCTTCCACATTTCGGATGGAAAATTTCATGTCGTTTTCTCTCAATGTCTTGGAGTTCAGCATCTGAGCTAGAGTTTTTTTTGCATCTGAGCTAGAATTTGAGTTAGAGTTGAGCATCCGAGCTAGAATTTTCTTGGGTCTGTGCTAGAATTGAAGGCCATAAAAGATGGCCATTGTCCCTGGAGAGGCTCACACTGTTCTATCTGAAGCAAGAATTGCTGTGGCAGCTTGGGTGAGAGAAGATTAATTTGCATAAATCAGATGATGTTGTAGCGGACCTTATTTCCCTGTTGGATGAGGATATTTTGGTCATAGCTCCGCGACCAAAGGGTGTGAGATTGCCAAAAAAACTGGAGGCACGGAACTTGTGATATTTGTGGAGGCGTGTGGTGGCGCATCGGTTGGGGTGGCGCCAACGACGGAGCGATGGAGACGAGGGATCCTTTACATCAAGTGTAAATTCTGCACTGAGGCGCTTGTGGCCGGACCGAGCCAGCGAGGACAAGAACGATGGGCAGAGCTCGCAAGCGGTGTAAAAGCACCCTCCCCCTGTCATTATCAACATTTCTGGCACCGGCAGTCCGATTGTGAATGTGGGTTGTGATCATGTTGTTGTTCGTAGTGAGGCCAGGACGTCCTCTAAAGTAGTAGGTCCCGGGTCCACGAGTCAGAAATCCTTGTTCACTTCTGATAATGAAAATGAGCCGTTGGGTTCTAATTCTCATTTGGATGGAGTGGGTTCTCCTAATTTATCACGAGAGACTCTTCATTTGAAACCGGGCTTGAGATCTAATTCTAAATGCCCGCTTATCCCACCATTGCATACACTTGGGCGTTGTGGTCAAGTTGTGAGGGTCCCGTGTATTGAACTCCCCGATGTCATGTGGTTAGATGCCAATTTCTCAGAGTCTGACTACCTTTGGGGAACTGTCATGAACGAATATTACGAACCGACCCATGATTTGACATTTTTGAGCGTCCAGTTGTATGGTGTTTTTGGGTTGCACGATGTACCCGAGGTCGTGGTAGAATGGGTGGATGAAAATGATGATGTCCTTGAAGTGCCCACACAACAAATATGGGCTCTTTCTGGGGAATATTCATACGCACTTAATTAGAATAAGTGCGTATGAATATTCTTGAAAGTAGCCAGAATTATCTAAAATATTATAAAACATACATACCACATCAGCACACTAAATTTAAGTGTCATTTAAGAATGACGAAGACAATTTCAAATGGTAAGTCACAAAAATTATAACATCAATGTTGATGAGGATTTTCTAATTTTTTGACTTCCAAGTTAATTACATTCTTGGTTGATGGTTTCACTTCCGGAATGAAATCCCATTTAATGCCTTATTTACTAGGTGGAAGTGCACATATATATTGGATTTGAGACCTTGAAGATGAAGTGCACTCAATATGGGATTTGTAGTCAAGCGGCCTTCAAGAATGGAAGAGCAATGTTTTTTTTGTTTTCGGGCGGGGCGGGCAGTTATTTTCGGGCGGGTTTGGAAAAAATCCGGGCGGGGGCAGAAATTTCGTGGGAGGGCTGCCCCTGCCCGAATATGGAATCCCTATTAGTTCGTGGGGGGGTACTTAACGTCCCCCCCCCCCCCCCCCGGTGATCCCATTGAGGTCCGCGGGAATGGATGTGAAGCAAGAAATGTCCATTTTGGAAACCATGATGAATCCACATGATATCCAAATGGAATACATATCCAATGTCTTTTATGATACCATAAAGGGTGTCTCAAACATGAGATACTTTAATGCACAAAAATTGCAATTGACCATTGTGAGGTGGAAAGGGAGATTAATCGTGCATTATGTGAGGATATTGTTGTGGAGGGTGATGGCATAGACATGGAATTGGAGAATTTAGAACACACATAGATGGTGGAAACGCTCAAGTTGGGATCACTAAAGTTGCCAGTGGATGCCTTGTAGGTGTTGGTTATGAAGTTGTGCAGCTTGCAGCGTGTCCATCATCGTCGCGACATTAGTCTCGCAAAGCTACAAGTGGGTTGTTTTGATGGTGATGTCCGGCAATTAGCAGTCTAATGGTGCTAGTTGATGGACTAGTGGTGGTAGTGGGTGCGTTCCTTTATACATGTTTGTGCGTGGTTTGAGGGAGGTAGAGGAAGTTTTTTGAGGCTTTGTAAATGTTTACTTCATTTAATAAAATTGTCAGTTAGTTATTTTAGCTAACATGTATTTTTTTGGTGTTGTCTTTTTGCGCAATTACCCTCAATCCCTATTATATTTATTGAAATCCCAATACATAATTGAAAAGGTGTCAAGTGTCAAGCACATGGCACCAGTGACATTGCTCTCAACCATTTCCATATTGTGGGCTTTGCAGATTGTGAAGTATTGTTCAATGACTAAGTCGTATATATATATATTCCTACTTAATGTGGGCTCTTAAATAATATGCTATTAAATTAAAGTTTTCCCACTTTATTTGATGAGATAAAGTGGCTCAATAAAGCAATTATTATCCACATGCATCATTGTGGACTTCCATCGTCATTCACTAGAAACAAACTTGTCCATTGCAACTCATGATGAGAAAATGTCCCCTTCTTCAATCCTTGGCCTTTTATCTCGATGCCGCCAATGCTTGATGAGAATATTGCATGTTAGATTGTTATTTTATGGTTAGCATGTGTGTGCTTGGTAATTTGACCCACATTAAATTGTGAAATGTGATGATGTAATGGAGATTAGTGGGCTGAGATCAAAGACTTTCGGCCTTGACATGTGCCTAACTTGGAGGAGCTTGATTTCAAAGTTGGTCCCTCTTTTATTGGGTATAAACATGTGTTTTCAACTCTTATCCAAGACAATGGTTTTGCAAGGCTTAAAACCCATATTTATGATTGGAGTTGGAAATGGACGGTTTTAACCAAAAAAAAGAAGACCAACCTTGAAATCAAGCTCCTCCAAGTTAGGCACATGTCAAGCCCAACATCATTTTATCTCAAGTGGAGGCCACACATACCCGAAACCGGAGGTTTGCATAAACAATGTCTTGGACCGGAGAGGTGAAACCGGATGTTTTGAAACTTGTGGTCACACTATAGGTGCAAATGAGCCACCATATTCGTTAGTTTACTGATAGTGGCGGGTTGAAGGGCTGCAAGATCCCACACACTTCAAAGTGATTAGTTGATAAATTGACCAAAATATTAATTTAAAACACGTAATACCCTTTGCTGCATGTTTACCTTGTGATTGTACAAGCCTTCAAGTGCCCGTTGGTTAAGGGTTAAAAAGAGGGGATTGTTAAATCGATTGTGTAGTTTGTTAAACAACCATAGAGACATGTTGTGTGGTCACATGACATGTCATAATTTAATTTTTCATCACACACGTGAGGAGGAGCAAAGTATCAACTTTGCTTCCTTGTTCTTTACAACTCAATTGACAACTAAACTAGATCAAATTTTGACAAGTCATGTGACCCTGCGGCAAGTCTATGTGGTCGTTTAGACTAATGTGTGGTTGATTTAACACTCACCTTGAAAATGCTACACTAAATATGATATTTAGTGTCACCAATTCTAATTGTCTTGCTCGATACTAATGATAAACCGCGGTATAGTGCCACCAACACTAAATGTTAACCCAACATTATTTGTCATTCCTTGTAATTTTTTGGGGGAGTTTATAGATTTACAATGTTGCAATTACTATCACTTACCAAGTGCTTTTTCATCCAAATTTCAATCATCCATGACAATATTTCATCACAAGTTTATGACAAGAGAAGGGTAGGGTTTTGGCCAAAGGACGAACTCATCCATCATCCATGGCAGTGTTTGCTCCCTTATTCATAAGAAGTGTCATCCAAAAAGTCACCAAGGTGACATAAAATACCATATGACACTAAATATTTACATTATTTGTTTGTGTAGTATATTGAGTGGTTGGGAGGTGGATGAAAAGCATGACCAAGCGCCATCCACGTCCATCCACTTGCACTTTTTCCCACGCCCGCCCCCCACCGATCTGCGCCTGACGACGACTCTCGCTCGTCTCGCTCACTTCTCTCGACCTTGTCCGGAGAGTCGCTCGCGCATCCCATCGCCCTGCTTGCCATTCCTGCCATTCCTGCCTGCCTGCGTCGTAGCCGTTTGCCGCCACCCCTCGCTCGCAGTAGCCAAGCAGACAGCCCTCCCGGAGCGATGGCCAGGGCTCGCCTCGTGACTGTGGTGGCCGCGGCCGCGCGTGCCGCAGCGGGAGTCCGCCCCGCCATCTCGGCAGGTCCGCTTGCGTCCGCCCTTGCTTTGCAATCAATGCATGCATGCATGCACCCGTCCGAGCAGCGCGACTAGAATGACTTTCAATGTGTAGTGGTCCGGCGGGCTGATGATTTGCGTGGTTTTAGATTGTGTTCCTTCCTTCATTCCTTCCTTGCATGCATGTATCTGTGATTTTTTTTTGGGTAAAATCTTATGGTGACGATGTGGTAATCTATGTGGACGTAAAGCTGCTTGATGATTAGAGTTTGCTTGAATGTAGAGGTTATGGTTGATGTGTGGTGATGGGTTATCATCGACATTGGTGCAATGAGGGTTAGATGGAACGGTTGATGGCACACGTCCTTAATAGATCATGTCGGGATCTAGATGCGACACAATGTATGCTTGTTTGGTTTAGATTATAGATTTTGGGATTTGGATGTTGGCAGCTGTTTGGAGCCTTGTGTTATACATTGACTAGTATGTTAGCCGATTTATGGTTCTTTGAAAAAGTGCTGTTGTATGGCGAGATCCTTAATCGGCAAGCGACATACTAGTCGTTTGTAATGCGATATGCTTTAAGTCTAGAATAGTTTTGTGGTAGATTATGTACACGTTCGGGGACATTTGGAGTTTGGGGTAATGTGCTAGTATTCAAAACAACGTGGGAAATTTCTGGTTGAGAATACCTTGGAATAATGCATAACAATGGCGAAACTCGGGAATGGTTTGGGCATGGCAATTGTACACTGTACCCCGTATCTGAATCTATCATAAATCTCAGAGAAATGTGACACTCCTGAAGGTAGAGCATCACTGTAGGGTTGATGATACCTAGTCAGGAGGTGGTATTTATGTAATGTCACCATATTTGAAAATTTCGAATTGAGGTCCCTTTCGAGATAGCGAATTAGATTGTATTTCTTCCTCCTCCACAAAAAGAACTTTCAGTGTTATTTGGTGAGCGATGGTTTGGGTTTGCGGATCTGGGGCGTCGATATCTCTTCCTGATCAATGTCTTCGGGCTCACCAGACCCAGGAACATATAATCGGAAAGTGTACGGTAATTTTTGTCTTGAACTATATTAGATGATTTGTAGATTTGGATTATCTATCTTGAGTCCTGAAACTTATTTTGCGGGTTCCTGGTTATCTTTATCTGTAAGTATTGTCTGAAACAATGTTGGACTGGTATCAAGCATCATTATCTGAGTCTTACAAAATAGAATACCCACGAGTAGGGTCCTTGATACTGTTCTTGATGTTGATTATTGATACCATGTATTCACCTATATACCAGTCCAACATTGGTCTGAGCCTCGATGTTTACTACAGAGTTAGATCATTCAACATCTTATTGACATCTCTCTACAATGTGACCGCTTGACTCCCAATTGCTTCTAGAACGATCTTTTCTCTAGAGGGCCACTATAGTAAGCGGCGGGCGTTCGCTGTTGTGAATTGTTTGTGTTGGAGAAGATTCAGATATTGGGGTGCTCTTGAATAATGATGTCACTTATTCATAGAATCTAATTGGAGGTGGGAAGACAAATTGGACAGGCGCTTCTAGAACATCTGGTAGAACATAGTGCACTGGTATTGGTGCAATACCTTTACTATGCAATGGTACACCTCAGTAAAATCCAAGTGTGTATTATGGATGCGACTTTCCCCAAAATTGTGTTTTACATTATGAAATAGGGTGGATACCCCAAGAATACTATTATTACTTGTTTTCTATGTAAGTAAGCATCTGCTCTTTCAAGGGTCGTTTACGCTAGGGGTGGATGTGGTTTTGGTAGTGGTTTACTTTCTTTTGTTCTATTTCCATGGAAATGGTATAATATATCTCCCCCGACCACCACTTACTCCATGGAGTCCCTTACTCTGTGTGGTGACCACCCTTGGGGTGGTTGTTCAAGTTGATTTCTTTTTGCTGGATGAAGTCTAGTCTTACTTGAGTAGTTCTCACCTCATCACACACTTTCTTAAGTTCGGAAAAGATTTCTAACACTTTGAGAGCTTCATTTTAAGACACGGTTTAATGTGCTCTGGATGTTATGTGCCGGGGGGTAGATTGAAAAGATGGTGGCTTCAGCATGACCCAGTGCACATTTTGTTCTATTCAGTTTGTGCAGCTGGTGTAGGCAGCTGCCCTGTATGATACCTGTCTTTGTGGCTTGGTTGTTCACACTGCTGTTGCTGGTGTTTGTTGCAGAGAGTAGGGCAGCTTTGGCGACAGCTGTCCGCAAGGGGAGTTCGGCTGCAGCAACTAGCTTTGTCCGGGCTTCTGCTGGAAGCCAAAGTGGCTACAGCAGATGGTTCCCAGCTGCTGCTTTCTTGCCAGCTGCAGGTGTGTTATACAACTCCACTTCACTACTATCAGTATGATTCCTGAGGATTTATGGGATTTCTGAGGTTAAGCCATCTAAGGCTGGAATAGTACTTGGATGGGTGACCTTCCTAGCACTTGATTTCGGGTGCACCCTACCACCTATGGGTCACCCAATTATAGTGGAGGCATCCCAGTGAACTGGATAGTTTCAACCAACCAATTGGAAACCTAAGGGCTTGCCCTTAGGGGAGAAAGGTGCAGGCTGGCTTGTCCATGCCTGGCCAAGGTGTTCCCCTTTGAACGAAGGCTATGGGGCACTTTAATTCTCATGATACCTGTTTTGGGATTACATATAGAGTTAGACCAACTTGAAGATAAAGCAACACCATAATTCACACAATGTGAGTCATCTTTCTTATCAGAGTAAGGTATCCAGGTGAACCAAGTATTTTCAACCAATTTTGGATTCATGTGTCTTTTCTTTCTTCTCATAGTGGGGACATCTTTGAGAACTGGATATTTTGAACCAACCAATTAGGAACCTATGGGCTTGTCCTTGGGGGAGATAAGTGCTAGCTGGCTTGTCTGAGCCTGTTTGAGGTGTTCACCTTTGGAAGGAGGCAGTAGTCTTCGGGGGGCCTCTAATTCTTGTCATGCCTGTTTTCGAATTATGTTTAGAGTTGGACCCACTCAAAGATGAAGCAACAACACCGTAATTTATGCTGGTGGCAAGATTGGAGTCATTTTTCTTTTCTTTTCTTCTCATGGATTTACAGACACACTTAAAAGCACCAAATTTTGAGACACTTTTGATAGTTAAATGGCTTGTAACCATTTGGCAATCGCTGCATGTGTGATTTGATGTTTTCTATTTTATTGTAGTTTCTGATTGCTTCCTTTAGATCGCCTTGAGCATACTGAACTGAGTATGTGTCTCTAAATTTTTGGATTAATTATCTCTCGTTCTTTTGGTTTCATGGTATACTGGTTTCCTTCATTTGTAAGTGTTAATATTTGAAAGTATACATCTGTTGTCAGAATGACTATCAGCTGAAACTCATTCTTGTGAAATTCTCTTCACTGGCTTCTTGGTCATGTACATGTATTTTGGAGTCACAATGTGGAGAGGAAGTGATTACACTGGGTTCAAATTTTTTTAAAGGGCTGGTGACATGTTCTTGTTTGGATACTTCGATTGGAATTTGACATCATTTTTCAATCATGTTGTGCAGTGTACATGGCTCAAGATCCTACCGTAGAGGCTGCTGAGGTGTATATCCCTGTTTACTTCCTATCTCTGCATCACACATCTAAGTGTGTTTTCCTCCAATTTACAGCCACTAATAATGGAGTGCAATGTTTTTCCTGTTCATTTACAATACTAACCTAGATTCTTGATTTTTTTTGGTTTGTAGTTGGAGCGCACATTCATAGCCATCAAGCCAGATGGTGTTCAAAGAGGCCTGGTACGACTCTTAAAACTTTTGTACGGCCATGGTAATATTTTAACAACTGAAAGGAAGTTGTCTGATTATTACATTGTGAAAATCAGTTTCAACTAATTTAGTTTAAAACTTTGCAACATCCACTGTTGAATTTTTTTCCCTGTGGGACACAGATCTCAGAAATTGTTGGGCGATTCGAACGAAAGGGTTACAAGTTGGTGGCTATCAAGCTGATTGTACCCACCAAGGAGTTTGCTGCCCAGCACTACGATGATTTGAAGGAGCGTCCATTTTTCAATGGCTTGTGTGATTTCTTGAGCTCTGGGCCTGTGGTTGCCATGGTATGTATTCAGAATTTACAAGGATGTAATCATTTGTTGAGCTTGTAATCTAGGACAAGGCTAGGATGCAGATGGTTCGTTTTCATCAATGTTTAGAAGTGAATGTGAACTGCATCATCTAAGGTAGATGTGTGTTATTTGGATACTTTTCAATCTGCACCCACTTCTTGTAGGATATGAAACATGCAATTAGTGCAAGATGATTAGAAAATCCAAATCGTGCCCATAGGCATATGTCTCATATTTTCTAAGCTCACATAAATATCTCATCCATTATCAAAGTGAAGATTCTTTTGCTCATTAAGTGGTCATATAGGTCCCCAATTCGTGTTGACTTTTTAGCCTAGAATGGTTAGTATATTTGGGGCATGTAGTCCAATCTTTTGTAAACGTCTTTTTGGTGGCCGTTTTGGATCCACACCTAACGACATGCCCATCAAATATAGACGTTCAAATTTTTGTGGTTAGTGCTTGGAGGTAGTGTTCAAATATAGGCACGTCTACCTTATGCTCTGGGTAAAGTTCTTGTGACTTAATGTTTTAGGTCTGGGAAGGACAAGGGGTGATTAAGTACGGACGGAAGTTGATTGGAGCTACCAGCCCGCAAGCTTCAGAACCTGGAACCATTCGAGGGGATCTCTGCATCCAAGTATCCAGGTAAACAAAAGAGTGTAACACATGAGGGCCAGTAATGCCACCAAATTTGTAATAATGAACTGTAACAAACAAAAGATTTTTCCTTTTTGGAATAGAGTTTTCTAACTCAACCTTGCTTTGTTGTCTCAACATGACTCAGCATGTGTCTGGAGTTGGTTGTTTTGCATATAGGACCTTCCATATTTGCTAAATTTTTGGTTAGTGCTTGGAGGTAGTGTGGAGATTTGGATAAAGAACATTATATATCAGTTTATTGAGGGTCAAAGTCATTTTGACATGCCAAGAGGTGCTATATTAAGTTTGGCTCTCAATGAATAGAAATGGATTGCTCTTATTCAAATTCAAACACTACATCCGAGCATGCACCAAAAGTGGAAAGAAAATATTGATATATTATTCAAAACAACCAATGGATAATCATAGGGGACCAATTCCTGATAACTCTAATGTCTAGATTATGTTTAGCAAGGTATGAGAATCTACAATAGTAAAATCACTATGTACTGGCCAGAGACAGGTGCATTGAGGTTGAACAGGCTTAATGGAGTGAATGACCTGCCTTAACCTATCAAGTTCTGAAAAGCTCATTCTGGGCCTCAAGATGTAATGTGGAGGGGTTTAAGATTGATTCTTGATATTTGGAGCTAAAAGTGCCAAAAGTGACCCTATCTAAAATTGGCATGTCTGTCATTTGCATTATTTCAATTGGAGCATACACTTATAAAGAAGGGTTTTAGAAATGACTTGGGCATTGTAAAATTGACCTAAACACAGATATATGCCATATATAATCAATCACTGTTCTCACCTTTTTTTTTTTTTCACTTCCTCTTTCAATACTTGTTGGAAGTTCTTACAAATTGTCATCTACCCTGTTATATTTACACACCCCTGGTTCTTCAAGGGTAATTACTCTTTTTTGCGCAGTTTTTGTTGGTTACACTCTAATGCAAGATTCGATTTGAAGCAATTGTTGGTTCAGTCGTTGGAGTATCATTGATTGACATCATAATATCTCAAGGATTCATAAGAGTCCTTTGGCCTTCATTGGAGAGGGGGTTTGGTGGTTTGTGGTTTAGGATTTAGGGTTGCTACGCCTTCAACTCTCAACTGAAGCGCACCGAATCTGACTCGCTGCATTTTGAAAATGTTCAGGAATATTATTCACGGGAGTGATGGACCTGAGACAGCTGTGGCCGAGATTGGATTGTGGTTCAAGCCTGAGGAGCTGATCACTTACACACACAATGCTGAGAAGTGGCTCTACGAGTAAGCTCCTACGAGTAAGCAGTTCTTTTGATTTTGCTAGTTTGAGATCAATGGTGGGAAATTAAAGCTGACCTTGCCCATTTGGCGTCCTAGGTGTGCGCACCAGGGAGAGCAGCTGATTGAGAGCACTGGAACCGATTCTATCAGAGTAAATAAATTCTATGCTGTAAGCAGGCATTCTAAATATGCAATGCGCCTTTTTGTAATGAAGCTACTGTTAGTAGATCAAATTTAAGTCCTGTGTAGTGGTATTAGGACTCAACTTGAATCTGTAGTGTTTTTTTTATGTGGTGGCATTTTGGTTTGTTAGGGTTTGGGATTTTGGTTTGTGTCCCATGGCAATACCAGATTTAAACAGATTTAAACCCCGAACTTTAAACCTTAAAATTGGAATGTCACCTTGAAGTAAGGTAGTGGGCCTTACTTTTTGCTGTTTGCTATCTTATACTAGGATTTGTGGGTTGAGATTTCTGTGTATGTGAAGAAGCCAGGATGAATCCCGTAAAGTATTCAAGCTAATCTTGGATTGTTATGAATTATCAGTCAAGTTCAGCTCGAGCCATAGTACGGCCACATAGGTCCTCCCAATTATGTGGACTATCAAGCCTAGATAGATTAACAGAATTTTGAGCATGGTATCTGTTCTTAATCTGCAACTAACAACCCACATTTTAGATATAGGTCTTGAATGATGATAACTAACCGAATTAAGCCCGCTGACTTTATGCATAGGAGGATTTTAAGTGGTGGGTGATAATACTGGAGGAACGGTGAAATTGTGTGGCAAAGAATCCTGCCATAAAATGATCAAAACTCCAAAGTTGCTTGAGAGGATAATTAGCTAAGCCGTGGGAATTCATTGGATCATCGAGCAATTTAATCATCTTGGTGCCCCAAATGCTTGGAATTAAGTCTTGCACCATTTGAGTCTTGCACCATTCTCCTGCCCATTATCAAGCACGGGGTAGTGTTGTGAGTCTTGATGTGATCACACGTACCAAAATTGGTTACTTCCCTATGAAGTATAAGATTGCACCCTGGCCCTTGGACTTACAACCCAAGCCCAAGGGCCAGGGTGCAACCTGACCTAAAGCACTAGCCCATTTAACAGTGCAATGTAGTACAGTGCACTGTTATGTGACTTGTGCCATTATCGAGGGTGTTAACACTTTAAAATGTGACCTCATTTATCAAGGAACAACATAGGCTAGTGCTTTATGTTGCATCGTAGAATTGAATCTGAATCTCTGAGCTTAGAACTGAACGATCGACAACAATCAGGACTTGAATTTGATCTACCACCATGTTAGTCGCATAGCACCATACTGTTCAGCCAAAGGGCAACTGAAGAACTTCTGCTACACCAACTCCACAATGGGGGGTAACTCTTATCAATCTCTGTCAAGATTTTGTGCACCAATTGTTCACTGCCATTGCCTTATGAATGATTGACCCAACAAAAGGTTGCCTCCTATTGTGCCTTGTGCTTATGCCCAAATGATCCTCCAATTCGGAGAGGTGGAGGGAGGAATTTCATTCCGCCATTTGTTGGAGATTGACTTTAAGAGTCTCTTGAGTAGTGATCCACTTCTTCCCAAACTTGATTGAATATGTTAGGAAGGGAGTAATTTCAGGCCACCACCACCTCACCGGTTCAAAAAAATGCTGATCCAATTTTCCAAAGAATAAATTAAATTGGGTCTGAGCACTGCACTGCTTTGATTAGATCTTTAGGATGTGCGACAAGTGATATCACATGGGAGGATTTTCAATTACCAAAACATTAAACCCTAGTGATGTATTTGGAGCAACCCAGGAGAGGAGGAATTTGTTGAGGCTCCATGGGGACAGAATTTAAAATCATCATTTGCAGCATTGAGAAACAGCGAATAATTGACAACCTGTTGTTTGCTATTAAGTGTCAATCTCCTTTTGCCCTTCTTGAATCCTAAACATCAACAGATGAACATTCTTGTTGTGCACCCAGTCTCACATTCTCCCAACACAAATTCATACAAAAAGTGATAGGAATGATGTAATTGTTGCTGCTCAAACAAACCAGTGTGCCCTAAAGATTGATGCACCTATAGGAGCAATTACTTGTTTTGCAGAGCTAATGTAGTGGCTATGGTGTCTATGAGGACCTTTAACATCTTTAAATGGTGTCTATGCGTTAATTTTTCAGGTTCTGTTGGATACATCCTCCATACTTTAGTTGCTTATTTTAGTGGCACATATGGTCGCGGGGTTGGCTTGTAATTTTTTTGAGACAAAATTGGAAGGTTTTCTTGCTGGTGCAAGAAATGGGTCTTAAGTGGCTCGTTTTCTTAATCAGACCCCTAGATTGATTGGTATGTGATTTAGTGATCAAAGAGAAAACATCATAAAGACACATGTCTAAAGGAGATTGGACCATGTCTTCAAATATTAGTGACTATTCTACACTCAATATTGAGCAAAATTGGGAGGACTTATGTATCCAAATAAGAAATCAATAAACATGAACTTTTGATAAGCATAACTAAATAAGGGGAAATCCGATTTCCAATCCAGTTTTTGCAGATGTTTCATTGTAGATTTGCTAATGCAACACAAGTTTGGTTGTGTTAATCTAATTGGTAGAAGTTAGTGAACATGAAAAACGAACCAAATAACACCCATTTATCTCGGGTTCTGTCATGTCCTAAGTGTTGCGAGTCTTGTGTGTGCCAATTGAGTTGTTGACGTAACTTGAAGAATGACTTGCGGGGTTGAATTGCTGAAGTTTAGTTTGAGGTTATTGGCCTGGATGTGCAAAGGATATGTAAGTGAATATTCTGGCACATATGATCACGGGATTGACTTGTAATGCTTGCTAATCAAGGTTTTGTTTCGCTGCTGGAAGTCTCTGAATAACCATTCATGTTGAAATTGTTGCAAGCTAAGTCTTGTTCATCTGAGGGTGTTCCAGAGGACAAAGTGATGGAGGACATTTTGCTTCCTCTGCCCATTATAGAGGACGAAAAACATGTTATTTCAAATATGTTGGATTGTGAGGAATTGTTTGGAGAATCCGACATAGCAATCGTGAAATTTATATTGATGATGGATTATGGCATACATCAAATCTTCAAGGCCACTTTGGTTTCTCTACTTAATGCCAACATGTCTAAGGGCAAGCTTACATGAATTAAAAAGTCAATCTACTTCAATAACAATGACGACTACATCATTGCTTTCTCCTTGCCCGATTCCATGTTGGTCGGATTGGGATTTGATATGGACATTTTTTTAAGTCCACAAATTCAACTAGAATTTCTTCAACAATTAAATTTGCCAAAAACACAACAAAGGGAGACTGCCCAAGAAGAATACCCCAACTTTAGTTTTCTAAGGAGTTGGCAATAGTATGTGATGGGTTGGGTGGGTTTAGATGATGCAAAGGACGTTTGGCACGTAATGGAAATTTTGTAGGCAACCCATTCACCTCCAAAATAGACAAGAAGTTGCATGTGACAAGGGAGTTGCCATGCCGACATTTGAGTTCATAATGTGTTATTTTTTCCTTGCTCCAAGACACCTCAAATTCCACTATGACTAGATACATTGTAAGTGGGTAGATGTAGATTCAATTATGTCAAATGTGACTATGAAGTTTGTTGCAGTTAGGAACATTTATTTGCTTGATTTTGTAGATACTAAGAGCTTAGATGAATTTGTGGGAAAACCATAGTTGTAAGAATTGCATGGTTGTTAATCAAGCTTGAACACTTAGACAATTATGTTGGGCATTTGATTCTTTGCATACAATAATGTTGGATATTTGACTATTGTCGTAGGTTCATTTTGTCATCTTTTTTAACACATTACTTAAATGTGAGAACCATCTAATTTTTTTCCCTTTTGTTCAAGTTTTTGTTCATGTTTTTGAAGGTAACCACATCAAATTACAACACTTTAGGCATGGAGCACAAATTGTCTAATGAGCACTAATGAGCCAAGGCCACCACTTCAAGGTGCTATTTAGTGAGGATCATGTTGTCAACCCCATACACGTGTAGAATTATGGTTGGCCGAAATTGAAAATTTGAGCAAATGAAGTCCCTCCCCCCGCGCCATCTAGCTAGGTTATCTCTCTCATTTCCCCCACCCCCTACCGTTTTCCACTTGCTCCCCTTCTCTCCTCAAACAACATTTGTTTCTTGTGAAATGTTTGGTAGAGTTTCACAACTATTTTTTTCCAATAGTCAAGAGGTTTGAATGGCTTAGGTCTACATGAAATTGTGATTTGTGCAAATGTCTTCAGGTGTGGAGGTCGAAGCAATTTCCTTGGTACTTGGGCTTCTTAACTCTAGTAGTATTTTTAGTCATTGAGCTAGAGATTGAAGGCCCGATCACACCACACAGAAAGTGCATTTTCTGTAGGTGAATAAGTCTCCCATTATGACTTTAATGGTGGGACATCACCGTCCAACTTCTATGACGGCGCTGGAGATGGCCACCAGGTACACTCTGACATCCACGTTTGGACATGAGTTGGACGTGTGAGGCCTACCACCCAAAAACAACAGCCCCTCCAAGATTAGCCTTTGCCAATCACTCTCTTCCAATTGCTACACATTGAAAAGTTCCTTGTTGTGCATTTCCTCATTGTGTTGTGCATCTCTAGATTCAACACAATTTGAAGTTAATTTCTTCAACTCCTCAACTTCAAGCGATTATCTCTTGAACTGTGCCAGTTCCATTGTAACTAGCAGTCGGTTCTTTGCATCATTCTTCATGTATACACAAGAGTGTATCTACAAGATCATTCTTGCAACTTAGTTGTTGGTACAAACATATTTTAGATAGATCTAGAATATGAGTGAGCTAGATTTTGTCCATAAAGTGGAGGCTGAAAATGTCTAAGTTACTTCTCCATATCATCACTGGCCCAGATCAAATCATGTCGATTTCTAGAACAGATCACCATACATAGCTTTAGAGAGATCAACCACATACATACTGTCTAGAAGATTCTACCACACGTTTAGAACAGAACATGAAGAAGATGCTGGAAATACTTCGGCGAGATGGCTTTCTGAAACTTGTAAATACATGTTCTTTGTGAGAATATAATGCTTTTGTGAGCCCAATAAGGTGTCCACATGTGTTCTTAACCCTTTAAAACCATTTAAAATTAGGCTTTGATGTTATGGCAACTATTTAAAAGGCATAAAAAGAGTGAGGAATTGTAATTTGATTAGTATTCAAAGTGAGGCTAGGACGTTAGTTGTTGGTTCTTAAAGAGTGGGGGGGATTAGATTGAGAGTTAGCTAAGAGTTTTCTTAGGTTTTGTGCTTCGGTTAACAAAAGCTAGACTTTAATTGATTTAGATAGGGATAGTAACTGTTCATTTAGGGGGTTGGGGCTCTATTCACCCTAGAGATTTCCGGGCATGCGGAAGGTGGCAGTTGGGATGAGCTGCGGGAGCAGACTGGGGCACACACACACACCTGAGGGAGAACGCTGAAGGTTGGCGGCTGGAGGGCGAGGCCCTGTCCATTTTTCTCCGGGATGCCTGAATTTTGAGGGTAGGTTATGGCTGGGGAGACTCGGGAGAGCCCTGGCTGGTCGGCGAATTGAGCCTTTACTGGTTGTGGAAGGGGGCTGCAAGGCAGGTTCCCCCAAGGTGAGGAAGCCTCAATATCGAGGAGCTCAAGGGGGTGCCGTGCTCACAGAAATGCCGAGCGACTTTGCACCCAGGGATGCGAGTGTGTAGCAACCCACTGGAAGGAGTCGAAGCTGAGGCATAAGGGGGGTAACAACTGCCGAGAGGCAGCTGGACGTTCTCTGGCGCAACATAATCTGTAATGTTGTTGAATGGTCCGGGAGGATGAAGGCAGGTGGCAGAATGTGCACTGCCGTTAGCATAAGAGGGGAGTTGAGGTTGCTGTCAGGCGGAGAAGGAATGCAGAGTTCTAATGCCGAATCGTGCCGGAGACTGGGAAATGCCGAGCTTCCAGGACAAGCTAATTAAGCGAGTTAACTCCAGGAGCAAATCCAGAGAGAGCCAGCAGAGTCTGCCGCCAATGTTCATACATGAGAGGGGGTTATCCAGCATTGAGCTGAGTTGGGCGAGGTCAGCTGGGTTCAGCTGCCAGGAGGTCAATCCAGGGAGGAAGCGGAACGAGGAGCAACTCTATTGATGAGAGAAGGGAACACCACCGCATTCACACGCTGCCACGTGGCCGTGGTGGTGAGGGATCCAGCAGGGTGTTTGTTGGAGGAGGAGCTCAAGGAGGTGCAGGGGTGACAACGAGGTCGGGTCTCAAGGGAGTTGGACATCAATTAATTAGGAATTGGCTGGGCTAGAATTAGAGATTGGAGAAGGAGAGGGTAACTTAGTAAGTGGCACTTTATTAAGTAGGTGGCATTAAAACAGAGGCTTGGTTAAGCCACATGTGATTTGGCACTAATTGAAGTTGTTAGGGGATAGTTAGGTTGTTTAGGAGGCCATTGTGTGGGTTGAAGACCCCGAGGAGAGGGAGCGTTTCTCAACGCTTGTGACATGGTGTTCTTGAATAAATAGTGTGTGTTCAATGTTTATGGCGTGGGGGCATTGGGAACTTCTTTTTGAGGACTAATCGGAGTTACTCGAATGCATGTGAGCCTTAGGCTCTCACCCGGACTACGACGCTTAAGGGTGGGGGTTTATGGCTGACAACTTTCAACAGGTTGCATGCCATGCATACTTGAAGCAGGAAGCTTGTTAAGTCTAGGTTTAGGTAGTTCTTTTGTTAATACTTGCAACTTGGTTTGACTTATTGCAACCATCAGGCAGCTTCAGATTGTAGACGTTAAGGTGTGCATGTGTTATTTGGTTTGTTTTTCAAATTTTCCAACTTCTACCAATTCATTTACACCACAAACTTGTGCTCCATTAGCAAATCTACAATGAAATGCTTGCAAAAACCGGATTGAAAATTGGACCTCCCTTACTTTAGTTGTAATTATCGGAAGTGCATGTTTGTTGATTCTTAATTAGATATATATGTCCTCCCAATTATAAGTATTATTGAGTTTAGAGTAGTTATTAACATTTGAAGACATAGTCCAATTTATTTGAACATGTGCCCTTATGGTGTTTGCTTTGTGATCCTCACCGAACCCCATACCAATCAAATCTAGGGGTTTGATTAACAAAACAAGCCACTTCAGTTCCATCTACCATAGTAGTTAGAAAGCAATGTATCATAGTCATGCACAAAACAAACTTATGAGTAATTATAAATATAGATGCCGCCACCAAATTTAGACACAACCGAGTCAAGTTCTAAAAGGACATGCCACCCATTGGTTGGATGCGTGGAATATGATATTATTGTCTCTTTTCTAGGACTAATATTTTCATTTAAGACGAGGCAATGCAAAAGATCATCATTGGAATTAACAAATTGCTTTGTTTAATGAAGAAGCAGGGTCTTAATTGACCAAAAAATATTTAAAAATAAAATTGATATTTAAAAAAAGAAATTAAAAAAACGTGCAAATTTGATCAAAACTTAAGGTGGGAAACCTTCAAACTTGGGTTTGGTATGAGAAATGCAATCAAATGTGGGATACTACACTGAAATGCACTAATCTACCAAGATCACAAAATCAAGGTGAAGTGCCTTACATAAGCACAAAAATTGATTTGGATCAACATGAGACATTGGATTTGAACCAAGAGATTTCTACAAGTCCAATGTATATGATGCCAACAAATCCTGAAGTAGAGGTTGTGGATACCACACCTTTTGTGGTAACTACAAAATCTCCATGGAAGAGTGCTTACAAATTACCCAATGTGGAGGGTAAATTGAATTTCAAGCATAATGACACTCCTACCAAACCTATTTAGATTTAAAAAAAATATAGATGTTAATAATCTATAGAGAAAATCAAAATATCAATAGCCGAAAAACATTTAGCATTAGCTATCTAAATGCAATATGAGAATCAAACATTTCAGCTATGGCTACACGAGCTAGATGTACAAGCCAAAGAACAAGCTAAAAATTTCAAAAATCCAATTGTTCCACATGAAAATGGAGGTTGGTAGTTCCACCTAGTGCAAATGACAAGAAGATGATTTTTTTGATGTTTAAATTGGGCTAATATATTATGTATTTTATAAGAATATTAAATTCATACTACATATTATGTTATATGATATATATATAAAAGAAAATTTGATTGACGATATCAAATTTTTATATGTAATATATATTTTATTTTAAAATAAGAGTTAATTTAAATAAGTGATCGGAATATGTATTCAAACATCAATAAGGACTCTACATTCAATAGTTCATATAATTGGGAGGACCTATATATCCAATTAAGAAATCAACAAACATGGACTTCCGACAGCCATAGCTAAATCAAAGGAGGTCCAGTTTTCAATCCGGTTCCTATATATAAGTCATCATAGATTTGCTAATGAAATGTGACTTTTGTTATGTAAAACCAATCACTAGAAGTTGGAGATCATGAAAAAAACTAAATAACACCCAAATACCTTAAGTGGTCAATATCCTACTGCTTCTAAGTTGAACCGGTTACATGTTCACATCTTTTTGTTATTCTGTTGCTAGTCTTTTTTTGTTCGGTAATCACAATCTCACCCCTTAAGAGCACTTTCAAACCACCCACAACTAGTAAATCTCATTATAAATATGTTATCATATAGATATAAAAAATAACAACAAGATGTATGAAGTTGACATGTTCACATATGTATTAAATAAAATGTCTGAATTTCAAAATTCATGACATAATATACTATAGTTTAATGAATCATAAAATGTGTTTATTCATCTATAATGAAATCAAACAAATTTTCAAAAATAGCATCTTGAATGGCAATTGCAGCAAGTCTAGATGCTCTCTCAAGAGTTGGTCTTCTTGGGTGTTGAAAGGATACTCTTAGATCCAACATTTCTCACGGGTAGGTCACTTAGTGCATTTTAAAAACGACGTGCGGCATAATATAGAGAGGATTAAAATCATTTGAAATAAAAATTATAAAGGAATTCCAAATAATGAAGGGGCCATTAAATGTAGACAATCCCATTATAAGTAAGTTAGATGGACATAAAATGTGGGCCATTATTTTTTTGTAAAATTAATATAGGGGCTGAAGATAAGGATCCTAGAAGGTATGTTTAGTATGTTTGCTATGGTCTCCTATGTGTTTTCTTCATAACTTTGTTTGCAATGATATTACTGTTTGCACCCTTCTTTGTTTCCATGGTTTCCCTTAACACTCGTCAATGCGTTAGGAAGTAGATTAGCTTTTATTACTTAAAAGGAATATAGAGTACAAAAAATTGCAGTGACTTGGACAATATAAGTAATGGAAGGGTGCAAACAAATGGGCCATTTTTGAAATTTAAGTAATTATAGGGAGGCTTTAATTCGGCCCTTGAAGGTAAATAGCCCCAAAACAAAAACCCCTAGCCGCACGTGGTGCACAAAAATGCCTTAGAGTGACCTACCTGTGACATTTCTTTGTTGTGTCCTCATTTCTTTTGTAGTTATCAACATATGTGTGGCATCAAATTCTTCTATAGGGTTTCTTGTCTTTGTCCTATAAAACGATAATAACAACTTTTAAGCCTTGCCTCCATTAGGGTTTACAATTCACATGGTGTTTTCACTCACCATAAGTTCCTCTTCCTTGGTTATGATCCTTCTATCATACATCACACATATTGTGACTTGGGAAATACACTTCAAGCTTTGTAATAACTCTCTTAGTTTAATTTTCAATTTTAATTCTTTGATTTTGGAAATTTTCCATGCTTGCTCACTTGTCATGCTTGCTCAATATATATATATATATATGTCATTTTTGTAAGTCCATTGTACTTCAACTCTAACCTTTACATGTTTGTATGCAAAGAAATATGTATTATTATTGTTGCAGTTTGAGTCACCAAATTCCTCGTTGTAGACTGATATTGACAACCTTGTGGTACACATATTGTTATCACTATAGGATTTGTGGCACATAACATTATTCAAATCCATAACAGTGTTATGTGGGATTGTCAGTATTATGCGGAATATTCTTTGCATTCATACTAAATATGAGGAATATTCCATAGAATATTGTCAGTCCTACAGAACTTTGTTATGGATTTGAATAATGTTATGCAAGGTTAAGCATGAATCATTTTTCCAAGTAATCTATTTGTAGTATGTTTTTCTTTTCAATACAAGTGTGCTACTTGAAATCTTTGTATACTTGATATAAAAGGGAAAGCTAAGTAGCATTTATTTTATTTACCCCACTTGACATTCAAAAGCATGTGCTCTTAAGTGCATTCCTTTGAGATATTCAAGTAACAATGTGGGGACCTTCAAAAAGTTGAAGTTGAGTTAGAGATGACCTTATGAACTCTTGTGAAGGTTAAGGTTAATTGTGTAATATAGGGATGATGACATTTGAAGTTTGCAATCATAAATTTCATAGATATAGCAAGGTGAATGCGTTTAATCCAATTTTTCTCTTAATCAAACACTCTAATTTGAATGGTGTGGATATAAGAATGGACATCATAAAGACTCATGTTAAAAAGAGATTGATTATGAATTTATTATTTTTCTTAAAAAAAAAGCCCGATCATTTTATGGCTATGGTACATTTGACTTTGAAAAATCATAACAACAAGATGTGAGATTAAATTTAAATTTAAATTAATTATTACTAAAATCACATATCACATTTGAGGATCCAAGTAGCTCTAAAATCCACATTGAAAATCATGGCAAACATCAAACACTATCCATATAAGACATGTATATTGGATTCAATCTAATAATAAATTCAATATCAATAATAGAAAGGAAGTTGAAGAAGAAAGTTCCTCATGGATGATTTTGTTGCCTGACCTTGCAACAATTATGATATCTTGATCGCTGCAATCCCTTCAACATTGTTTTGAACAACCTTAAGGGTCGTTGTTTACGCTTCACCATATAGTGATTACTTGTGTGTGAGATGTGAGTTGCTATATTACATTGTGAGGCGTGGACCTTAATGTGGTCACTTTCTTCATTGGATGCCTATGTTCATATGCTATAAGGTAGAAGCAGGTCTATGATGGGCACTACTATCCTTTCTCTAAAAGTGGGAAAAACACCAAACAAATTATTTGGATTAGCAATTACATTATGAGCACAATGACATTGAGATCACATGAATGATAGCATATCTATTTATGTAATAAGATTCAAACGTATAAAATTCATTTGACCCTTATTAGACTTTTGATAGTCATGTGCAAGGTAGAATGAGGTTTTGTGGCTGGGAACACATATAGTTGACTGTGATATTTTCAAATTCATGGTCTTCAAAAATAGTCATGTGGACTTAAGGTGTGCACAAATCGATTTTCCCCACCACACTCACTTGTATTTAATGTAGTCACTTGCATCTTTCAATCTTGTAGTTGTAATTGTTTTCAGTTCACATATGCATGCATTTGTGAAAGCTATGATATTGAATCCATGAACTTGATATGTATTGTTACCAATAGATACATAGGAAGATAGATAGATAGATAGATGACATGGTGGTCAAGGAAGATATTATTTAAAGTCACTTTGATTAATTCCAACTACTCACATTGCACTAGCCCATATGACATAATAGATTTCAAGCCCACCATAAATCATGGGCACAACCACTTAAATCAAACAATAGGGGGCGGCATTATGACAATAATAGAACTCGTACCAACTTGCCTAGATTTAAATTACAGGCAACACCATAGCTAGTAATGAAGTCTTTTTAATTTCAAACATCACAATTTCCAAGGAGACCAATAATGTGTGGGGTTGCTAGTTGATTAGGGATGGTACCCATTCTGTAAGGGAACTAGAAATAAATGTCAAAGTTAGGTCATTGATGATGTCGGGTGCTTTTAAATTATTGCAAAACTTGTTGTTAAGAACAAACACCAAAAGACACATATTACAATGAAAGTGGACTATGTGCTCAAAATTAAAGACATCAATCTAATGCCCCCTCCCCGCTTGACATTTGCTAAGCCTAAAAGTGGGTTCTTAAAAATGAGCGTTTGCACCATGGACATTATCTAGTGCCGAGCCTAGTTGGCAAATGATGTGGCATGGGTTAAAAGTGGAGGTTTTAAGCTAAAACTACCGACCCTCCCATCGGTACCTAGACATGAGGCAAGAATGTAGGACCTCTAAAAGTGTTGATTCCCGCTCTTGTGATTGGTTGCTTTTAGTCTTAGCTATGAGGGCACGAGGAGCTCCATTAACAAAAACCGATGGTAAGTATTAAGGCATTTGGGGATGGGACAAAAACTATCCAACATTCATTGGTTGGTAGATAAAACCATGAACATGTGTGAAAGCTACTTAACTAAAACCTACTTGGAAATCTCCGGAGCAAGTTCTTGTAGGTGCATTGGGATAGCCGGACGTGTCCACTATAACCGAGGGAGCTTTACCCGGGTTTTAGGGAAGTCTTTGGTTATTTGCTAATGTCAAGTGGGGAGGGGGCATAAGTTCAATAGTTAACCCAATTAAAAAGGTCTAGATGTAATAGCTAAAAGAAAAAGATAAAAATCTTCGCTTTGACTTCCTGTAACGTGCATGTGAACTTCAATCTTGAAATTTGAAATGCTAACCCTCCATAATTTGTAATCAACAACCAGATGAGAGCAATGCCCAATCTAATCCGACGGTGAAAAGTCTGTGGAGTTGGGAAGTGCCCACAATAGGGCCATGCACCTTAATGAATCTTGGCAGGGCGCTCGTCAGTCTGCAGAATCCTTAGATTGAATAACTGATTGGCATCATAAATAGTTTCAGAGCCAAGTCTAAGAAATCTGGTTAATCGGTCAGTAACGATAATGTAAGGTAATCCCTGTCCTTGCGGTGAAGTCCTTGCGCTGATGAAAGCAAAGGATTGCTAAGTCTTTACTGACTCTAACTTAATTGAAGGGCCCAGTCCGGTAGACTTTTTCCCAAGGATCCAGCGGATGGCCTAAAGGTAAGATAGGTGTTATTTAACAGCTGCACTGATTATCCCAATCAGTGTGTGTGTTACTCTTTGGAGTTAAACATTGATATAACTATCTAACAAGAATGTCATATTTTACCAAGTAAAGTCATTTATGTTCTACAATGTCCGCACAATCTATTGGTCTTTCATTGGTAAAAAATTGAACTATGAGTAAGAAGTTATTGCAGCGTAATTCTAGCTAGTAACAGAAATTAATTGGGATAACCAATATAAGTCTTAAAACAAATTCTAACACAAGTGTATATATAAATCAAGTCCATCAAATGTACATATCTGAAGAAACTCGTCTTAAGGAAATCTACAAGCTTAACTTCAAGAGTTCACAAGATATTCATCTTCATTTCAAAAACTGTAAGCATGTTAATGGTCCTCATTTGCAAATGTTCATGAGCTCATGTAATCATCAATTTGTTATGGGATCCTTATATATGCCAAATTTTTGGAAGTAATAGGCTTCTCTACCTTAATTGTGAGGTGTCGCAATGGCTATATCTGGTCCATACATAATGTACAATCAAGAAGGTCCCAAAGCACCAGTAGACAGCAAATTGAGTGGTCACACTTTTCAAATTCTTGGTCACCACTTAATGGATGTCACCTACAAGTAATCCAATAACTTGCAAGAAGAACATTATCCCACCATGAAAGGTTTGCAAATTGGCACTTGAAGTATTAGTATGTATCCACACTTCGCATTTAGAGTGCTGTATGTACACTCCATTTAAATGGGTTGCTGATGGTGAAATAAGCAGAACAGATTATCTTTACAACAGAGTGCACTCCTGAATTACATTACACTGAGAAATCAACTATTATCTCCCCCCTTTACTGGGAAAATCACAACAAATAGACATGGTACTTGATAATTACAAAGCTTAACAAATTAAGCACTACATAGAAATGTGTCCCATTGAACAGAGTAACGGTTGTACGCAAACTGTTGGAGGTGCCTGTGTGATAGGATGAGTTACATAGATACCTCGAGGCTCTGCCATTTTGAGTCATGTCTACCCGCAATTCCCAAGGCTGCGCATTCGCAAATACAATCTGGGTCCGCCGATTATCAACGCCCAAGTGATTCTCCCCACACACATGTGCAGGAAAAACGAGGACTGCTAGATCTTCTTGAGATGTATCACATGCAGGGGACAGGTCCAGTCTGTGGAAGATTTTGTCATTACCCGATTTGCAATGGTGGACAGAAGGTGACCATAACTGCCAGCTGATCAGTGAAGAAGCTTTCTGGACACATCTCACTCACCAATAACTTATGGTCCAGACGAACCAGTCTGAATCAGTGGCACTCCATCATTGTGGTCAGAGGGGAGGTCAGAGTTGGTGCTAGTAATGCAACTACCCACAGGTATGAGGCACCACAATTTGGTCCATGTACTGTGCAGGTGTGGCTCTTATTTTCTAAAGGTGTACACACTCGTGTCTGTACTGTGTGCAGATTCCTCAAAAGATTTGAATCAATGTAAAATTTCAGGCAGGAGCTGTAGATGGTAAATTCATCTTCTATCTGTAACTCTTGTTTTGACAAAATAAATTAACAAATGCAATTGAAATGAGCACAACGAGATACTTACAGTATGTCCTTGTGTAGTTTACAACGCGATACTTATATCATGACGACGGTGGTAGAAGGCATTGGCTGTGTGCTTACATTCTGTAAGTGCATGCATTTTGGTGTACGTCAACCAGTCTAAACCCTGGTGTGTGTAGTTGAGTAAGCTTAGGTCTGCAGACTCTAGTATTGGACAGAGACAAGTCACTTAGTGTGCCAGGATTGCCAAGAGGTTAGATAGCCCATTTATTGATCTAGTTACACGTGTGAAAACTTATGACACACTTCTGGGTCACGTCTAGTAATGACAAGAGTGAATATCTGAATTGCTTATGAACCAACTTGTGTAGGTAAGATAAAGTGATTCAAGCAAGAGGTGAGACATAATCATGATTTTCAAGTGAGCAACAAGAACTGATCATCATGATAATTTTTACTTTATTTCGACTGAAATGACATGTAACAACAATATAATAGTGACAAGGCTCACAGATATACACTTAAGCCGTTCAAGTGCCAAGTGGGGGTTATTCGTAATTGTAATAAAATCAAGTTCCGGGGCAATGAATACCAGGTGACATAAAAACGTGATATTTCATGATGCATAATGGCAACTCCCTGAGGATCTTTTCCAACTTCGTCAGAAATGTACCTAACGTATACTCTCCTTACATAACATCCTGTCCATCCCATTAGATGGAAGTTTCCATAAAACTGGTACCTCACTCCTCCAACGACTCAATTCTCGGAAACGTTGCTGCACCGATTCCGAGACGACACTTCTAATTCTCTGGGTATAGCAATAGGATGAAGAAGCTCAGAAGAAGCTCCAGTGCTGCAAGCAAGTGAAAATTCAATTCTCGGTGGCTAAATGCAACTCTGTTAATAACCTGCACGCCTTACCAAATACAGTTGCACTACCCAACATCCAACATACTTCGGTTCACTCTCGTTAGTTAAACTCTCCTGGTAACTGTAAGATGACCGATTCTCGGGCATTCTAGATTACCAATCAGCGCTGCAGGAACTGCAGTAATACAACAACCATACTGACCTGTTACAATTTGGCATACCTAACTGCAAACTTACCACTAATTGGAACACACAATGCCCGAGAATTTACAACTGCCCTTGCCACAGACAACCACCACTCCAACACAACTTACACCCACTCCCCTATGCTTCAAACGCTTCATGCTCAGTTTCAAAAACTTAGGCTGGACAAATTGGAAAGAAGCAGGTGCACGAGATAGCATCACAACTTAACCCGCTCACCTACACTGCGTTGACTTGGTACAATCATGATAAATGTTGCAGAAATGGCGATGATCATATCAAAACTTGGGCTTTGAGAATACAGACCCCTCCCCTATGCCTAAGACACCCGTAGTGCGAGACTTACCTTGGCATGCTTCCGAAATTCTAATAATCATCATCGACCATACCAGTAACCCGAAGGTTCGGCCGATAACTAACTTTTGCCAAAGGGAACTGCTGTGGCAATGTAGACGCCTGCGGTTTGGAGTCAAGCCAATGGTCTAAGATGGCTGGCCTGTGGCAGTCAATCGATTTGTAATGATTTCAGCAGTCAGTCCTATTTTTTATTTTTTTATTTGGGGGGGGGGGGGGAGGGTGAGTACAAAGAAAAAAGAAAAAAAATCTGACAGACCTCACAGAATCTACTGGACGACTATGAACGCAGGACACGGCGCATGCATGAGTTTACACGACCCTCGGAGGCGAGGGAGCTCCCTTCAGTCCAAGAGACGCCAAATAAAAGATTGATCAGCTCCCGCATCAAACATTCGGATTTCCTATCAATCAATCTGCGTTGATAGGCGAGCCGGAAGTTTGACTCGGCAGCAGTACAAGCTTTTGAGCCAGCCACTATTGGACCGAAAAGAGCTCCCATACCAACGATGCCCGTCGGCTTATACCACTAGACTCCTACCACCAAACTCTCTTCCCTCTCTCCCTCTCCACACTCGCCTCACCTGAATTACCTCCAATGTGGTCGCCACCACGCCTGCCAACCAAGTCCGACACACTCCCTCCCTCCCTACCGACCGCTCCCAACTCGCTTTACCCTTGCCCTTACTCCCTACGCCCACTTTATCCCTCCAACTCCTTCACACCGCGTACACTCAACTCGCCTGTCCACCACCTTCTCCTATCGAAGCTCTCATCTCCCACCCAAAACACCCACTCCCCATCCCGCGGCCGGCTGACCCCCAAAACCCCTAACCCCCAGATTGTCTGTCACCCCCCTTGCATCTCTCCTAAGCTCAAAACTTACCCCCCTGAGGCCTCCCCCACCCCCCCCCCCCCCCAACTCGCTCTCCGAACTACCCTCGGACTCCCCCACCAGCCCCACCAGCAGCGTCACCAAGAGGAGGCACCGGCAGGGGCATCAGCACCTCCCATCTCTCCTACCAGCACGCAGGCAGCAGCCAGGCGAGAGACGCTGCTACCAAAACGCAAGGCAACACAACCCAAGTCGGGGAAAGCTCGGAAGCAGGCACGAAGGCAGGCGCGCGGGCCAGCAGCTGTCGCGTGAGTGGAGTGCTTGTTAGTGAGTCACTATGAGGCTGGAACAGGAAAGGCGAGAGGGAAGGGACTAAGCCTTAACTAGCTGAGTTACGTGGGAAGGCTTTCAGAAAAAAGCAAGACTGATGAGTGGTGGCAGAGGGGCGGCGCGGCGGGGCGGGGCGGCGGGGCGGGCGGGCGGGAGCGGGAGCGGGAGCGGGAGACGGAATCCAGCGGGAGAGGCGGAGACTAGTAGTCGCGACTCACGACGACTCCCGGCCACCCACTCCCTCACTCACTCACTCACTAACTCACTCACTCACTCACTCACTCACTCACGCACGCCAGCAGGCAGATGCTAATAAGTGGCAATGCTAATGCCGCCGCGGCTGCTGCTCCTGCAGCATGAGTGATGCCTGCGAATCGAGATTGAGTGAGGTAAGGAGCGAGCTCGCAGTGTGGGGTGCTGAGGGGAGGGGCGGGACGTTTATTATATACTAGCCGCCTCCGACTTATGTGTGTGTGTGTGCACGTAAGGTAAAATGCGGGAGTGAAAGGTGGGGGTGGGGTGGGCTGGGAGCCCGGAGGGGATTGGGGGGGAGGGAAGGAGGGGGGGTAAGTACAATGCCTTGAGGAGCAGGTGGCTTTGACTCTAGTAAGGAAATTATAAGCAGTGGGGTCCAGGGTCCAGCGGCCCAGGCTGCTATGTGGATGGCCTTTGGGTTGAGGTTCTCTTGATGAGGAGGAGCCTTCCTCCTGCTGCTGCTGCTGCTGCTGCTGCGGCTGCCTGCCTGCAGAGTCATGGAAGTCGGGGTGGGTAATAAGTTAAGCTACTGTAGTCCCTGCCTCCAACATTTTGGATAGGGGGGGAATCATTGTGCCTGGGGGAAATATGAGTGAGCAGACCTCCGTGTTCAGAGCCGACTGTGTATGGTGAATTTATTAAGATTGCAAGTGTTGGATCTACATTTAAAGGTTGGTAGTGTGGTGTGGTGTGGTGTGGTGTGGTGTGTAACGAGTGTGTCCAATTACTGGCCACGGTCAAACATTCGGTTCATGACACTTACCATGGTGGGGAGGGGGGGGGGGGGGTAAAAATTCGCCTCTCCTAAGTTTGTTGTATTCACTAGCTTGGACTTGTGCCAACTTGGTCCAATACTATAGACTCAATTTTTTTGTAAATTCAAGTTAGATAGGAAAAACGGTGTAAAAAGAACTCAATTAAAGCTAGATATTTAAGTGACATTTGCTAATGGAGTCCATAGTCTAGGAGATTAGAAGAAGAAGAAAAAAAGGGATTTGAAGGATTGTGGTATGTTTGGAGAAGGTGTAGCCTTAGGAGTTGGCACATGTTCTCTTGTGAGTATATAGATCACGTTTTGTAGAGAAGGAGGGGTTGACTTTGTTTTCATCTCTTGAACCTTTGTCGGATGGACAATATACTTGAATGTTCACTATGCTCGTGTAGGATCAAGGGTGATCCTGTACACATGGGATTTTGTTCCAGGTTTATACACTCTCTTATGTATGTTAAGAGAACTTTAAAGTATTGGTTAAGGGGTGATTCCTCATACAATTGTCTAATTATCAAGTTGGACTTGTTAGTTGTGTATATCAAAGCACATTTTCAAATTCCATGATCTTTGTATCAATCGTATGCTAAAACCATTGTCTTATAAGGAAGTAAAAGCTGAGAATTGAGGCAAAGACTTGTTTGAATGAAGGCATTTGAGTCATTAGGAAATGTTAATTGTTAAATGATGGAATTTTTATCAGTCAGCCATAGTGATTGTTGAAGAGCCTATTGATTCATGATTCTTGTGAGTGATTCACATGAATGAAGGGTACTTATGTTTAAGTGCATGTGTTTGATTAAGGGAATTTAGTAAAGATAGATTGTGTGAGCATATTATGCTTGAATGTATTTCCAAGCTATAGTCCATGAGTGAGTAAAAATTGGATTGAGAATATATGTTGGATGCATTGATTTTTGATATATCAACATGTCATGTGGAAAGGCAATCACCGGCAAGCTAATGATTGTAAGATTCATCCTCTATGATGCATTGAATGGAGAGAGGTCTGGAATTTGTCTTATGCCATAATTCTTGCTTGATTAGGGAGCAACAATTATCTAGTATGAATGAGATGAGAAGGTAATTGAATCACATGGGAATGTGTATCCACTTATGATAATGGCATTGTAGCTTTTAATTCCAATTGCCCTTGAAAAGAAGGAGTGAATGAAGCACAAATAATCTACTAGGATGATGAAGTAAAACTTATGTGAAACACTATAGCCTCTCAATAATTAGAAAACAATCAAACACCGAGAAACTAATATGAGATGAGGGGTAATGTCATTGTTGTAAATTGAACTCACTACCAAACTATGATTGGGTAAATAGTGTGAGGTTTGTGCATGTAGTGTTCTCAAGAGATTCCAAACCCTTGAATAATTATGTGCATTGATAGTTGAAATCCCAAATAACCTAAAACAAACTTATGCATGCCCTAATTAAACCTAACTAAGATTCATGGATGATATAAACATCACATTTTAAGTCTTCCTCTAGTGTTTCATAGGGTTTTTTCTTCTCAAATATCTAAACTTCAGTTGCATCCATGCATACAAATTTATATCCCGGGCCACCCCAACCCCCTTAAGCCTATGCAACTATATGGCCCCCATGTCCATGGGCACCCGCCATGTCCATGTATGCCCATGCCTTGTCATGCCCGCCACTCCCCTAGGTTTCCCCCCACCATACCCACCTTTTGCACTTGTGGTCCCCTGACCTTTCCACTTCTTTTCATTTTTGTTGTCACATGGTTATTTGGAGAAGAATCTTTGACATGTGGATTGATTAATTATCATTATTATTAGTTTTTTTTGGGCAAGAATAGTGGGGCAACGACCTCACCACCACCACCACCACCACACATGTCTTTTGTTGTATATAGACTAATTGGACCCGTGTTGTCTAACAAAGCAAAGAGCATAAGGAAGGAAATTTATCAATTCGGGAAATTTGTTAGCATGAGCACAAATATTTAATTAAATCTGGTATATGAATTTTCAAAAAAAACTTTCATATAAATCAAAAGATAGATTTTTATTATAGTTTTTATTAATAAAAGTTAAAATCGTGTTATGTATTAACCTAGCCTACCCTAACCGACCCCTAAACCAACAACCTAGACACCCACCTACTCCCTACCCTCTACTCCACCTATTTTAACCACCTAGCTACCCCTCCCCTAGCCCAACCACAGTCCCCAACCCCCATGCCATATCCTCAAGTTCCCAAGCCATTGGCTTACCGCCCATGCCTTGCCTACCTAGCCGCCACCCTCCCCTGTAGTCCTTGCCATGCCTCATGGAATTGCGTGAGGTGTCCCTCATTTGTTTTTGTTTTTTTCCTTCACCGTATGTTGTTTTCTCCTACATCATCACCACCACCACGTTGCTCATTGTATATAGATTTCAATTGGGTCACACTAGACTAAATCGGTACCTCTCACCTTGAATAGGAGATTAAGAGTTTAGTTATTTTAAAATAGACACAATCAAGGTATACAAAGTTTTATGCATTTTCACCCTCCCATGTAGTAGTTGTCGCAAAACCATACCCACTTGTAGTGGGGGACTTTTCTTACAGTTGATCATCAGACCTCATAATTACACCACTTATTATAAACCAAGTTGGACCCACGCCATAGCAGCACATGAGCAACAACAAAAGGAGATGGATATAAATTCAAGGCTAGTTCACATGGGATCCCAAAACCAAGTCCCACTCATGTTAGCAAGTCCCAACATGGAGGCAAAGTCCCAACTTCTACGCCTGAAGACAACATTCATATATATTTAATTATCATTAAAGTTGGATCTTGATTATTTTATGAAAACAATTTGGGGGACTTGTGTTGAGAGTTGGGTCTAGCGTTTTGCTCCACCCAACTCTCAACACAAGTCCCAAGCCTCACCTCCATAATGTGGTGCCATGTAGGCGTCCACATCTCTTATTTGGCACTTAGAACTTGGGAACCCATGTGAAGCAGTAAGTTCCAACTTCCATGCTCTCAACGAGTGAGATTGCACGGATTGACCTCACGTAAATTACAACTTGGGACTTGGGACCTGTGTGAACTGGCCCTCATGGAACAACGGAATAGTTTATTGCAAATGCAGGGAATTTGAAAACATATTTTTAATCGTTGTTGAACGACTACACTGAATGATCTTACAGGTGAGTAGTAGTGTAGGGTGTAGAAAGAAAGAGTACAACAATCACAAAACCACCGAATGACAAACCAAACAAATCTTATAACATATAACCATAACTGGCACTGGTTGTATGGCCGTCTGTCTCGGAAAAAAACAATTGAATTTGAAGAAATAAAAAACACGTGTTACATTAAGAACCATACAATGGAACAAACACCAGATCTTCAATGCAGAAGAATCCCATGTCAAACAAATATTTTGAGTAAATCTGGTCTTAGCTATCACCAGGTAGGAGGACAATGATTTGGTCTGAAGTACTGGCTCACAAGAAGTGTTGGTGGAGTGTCCATGCTCTACAACATCAAGCTATACACCACCTCAAGTCGACACCTTGGGGTCCAGGTAGATATTCCACAACCCATGTGGCTGAACCTACTGCACCGTTTATGGTATTTAGAATCACATGTGCAATAGTGTCACTTACCCTATTTTGAGACATATGTTAGGTTACACTAACGATTAACAATTTCACCATTATTGTGACCTCATGACACTTGGTGTTCAAGTGCGTTTACTAATATATTGGTTGGAATATGTTCAATAGTGTTATGAGGTATATGCCAATGTTACACAATGGTTAACAAGTTGACTAAAGTGTACACAAACGAGACTTGGCGTTAGTATGCTCAATAATATCTTCCTCTTGCATACTAAAATGTAAAGAGATGACATTTGCCATTAGTATGCTCAATACTATTTCTCCCTTGCATACTAAAACACAAAACCATCATCTCCAGTATCCCAATGTGCTACACTAAATATCATAATGTAAATGAATTTTCACTTCAAAAAGTGACTTATGTTGACAAATAGTATCATCTTGGCAATTAGTGGACATGACACTTTTGGACTTCTAGGCGTCTAGTTTAGGTTGTTCCCAAATAATGTACGTGACACTAAATATTATAAACGGTGTACAACATTTATGGTTTTTAGTGTCACATGCCTAATACTATCACTTACCCTGCTTTGATGTGTGCACTAAATTACACTTATGATCAACAACCTCTTCATTAGTATCATCTTGTGATACTTGGCACTCAAGTGGGCTTATTTAGGGCCGGTTTAGACCAGTGGTGGGTGGGTATTAAATTTGGCACCAAACCCATGTGGTTCTCAAAGCGGGTTTTGAATTTATAACTATGCTTCTCAAATTTTCAAATAACTGGAATTGATTCATAAGTGGGGTTTTTAGAAAATCAAAACCCAATCAAATGGCCTTCTAACAAATTGTTGGTTCTTTCAAGAAAACTACTAGGTCTTTGCATCTTTTCAAATAACTGTAAATAGAGTTTATTTTATAATAAAAACTTTCAAAACCCCGGAACTGAAGGTTCTTTGCTTCTAATTTGTCTTCAAACAACAAAATCAGAGGTTAGTTACAAAACCAAATACATGCCCAACAATGGTTTAGACTATAGTGAAGAAAGTGCATCAAGTCAAGAGTTTTAGGGATATGGAGAGAAATATGATTGGCTGCAAAATGGGATCTTCGACGACAAGGATTTACACTATGACCAAGACTTCTCCGGTGGAGAACTTCAAAGATGGATGAAAAATTAACATGACTACCAACATGGCAACAATTATTTGCTAGGGGAGTTATTTGAAGTTCAAGTTTCTTGGGCAACCTCAAACCTCGGACAAAAAACTTGGCCTCCGGAGACCTCCAACTTGAGACCTTTTTTAATTATTTCTTTCCATCTTGTCCTCCATACCAACCATTGCCTCTAATAACCTTGTCTTGGGTTGAAATTCTCCCAAAATTCTTGACCAACCAATACACTTCTTCATTGTAGTATAAACCGGCCCATATATCTTGGCATGTGTACGCTCAATAATGTTATGAGGTGTATGCCTATCTTACACAATGATCTACAAGTTTTTTTTTAAATGTGTACAATTGACACTTGACAATTAATATGTTCAAGAATACCTTCCTCTCATATACTAAATGTAAACACATGCCACTTGCCATTTATATGTTCAATAATATCTTCTCTTTACATATTAAAACGAAAGACTATCATCTCAAGTATTGGAATGTGCTACGCTAACTATCATGATGTAAATAAATTTTCAATAAAAAAATACAATTAAATTTTTTATGTTTATGAATATAATTATTTTGGCAATTAGTGGACATGGCACGTTGAAACCTCTGTGCATCTGGTTTAGTTTGTTTGCAAACGACACTAAATACCATAAATGGCTTAGTGAAATTGCAAAGTCTCTGACCAAGTGTTTGATGTAAAGTTAGTCATATGCTTAAGTTAGTTATTAATCAACGCTGAGGATTCTTCAAGTAGTTTCATTTGTTGTTTCTTGACGAATTGATGTATAAGTATTGGTGTGAAGCTCTCCCATTGAATCAATCGGGAATCAATCAAACACGGTCTACAAGCGTAAGCTTTGACATGGTATTCAAGTGAATAGAATACTGCTCCAGAATTACAGTGTTGAGATTTCTTCTAGAAAAGTGTGAAGCAATTCTTCAAGTTGATTGTAAAGAATTTGTGTGATTCATCTTGCTTGGTGTAGCGACCGTAGACAGACAATATCCTCTCTTGGGAAATCTCTTGAGAGTGTAGTTTGAGTTGTTCATTGTTGAGAAATTTTCCTGTGAGATCAAAAACAAATCTTCACACCTAGCTCCATTTTTGCAAATGATTGAGTCTTGGAAGTTGATAGGTAGAAATTTATCTAGATTATTATTGAGCATGAAGAGTCACTTTGTAAAACTCTCAAAGGTCAAAAATATCCATAGTATGTTTGTTGAAGACTATTCCCAGTTCTTCATAAGTGTCTTTGAAGCTCTTATGAAGGTGTATGTTGAAGTGAGCACTGCTCCCAACTAAGCTCTTGAGAAGGTCTTAGCATTTGTCAAGGAACTCAGTTGAGCATTGTTTTTGAAAGGTTTGGAGAACTTCAACGAATTTTCTCCAGCATATAAATTGGAGGAGTTGTAAATTCTTTGAGTGAATTCTAGTAAAGTACACCATTTATGGTATTAAGTGTCGCATGTGTAACTGTGTCACTTACTCTATTTTGAGGCGTATGCTAGGTTAAGCTAATGATTAACAACTACATCATTAGTGTCACCTGACAATTTATGTTCAAATGCACTTACTTATTTTGACTACGTTCAACTAGTGCTATGAGGTGTACACCTATGTTACTTAATGGTTTACAAGTTGATTAAATTGCACACAAATGCCACTTGACAATATCTTAACCTTGCATACTAAATGTAAACACATGGCATTTGCCATTAACTTACACTAAAAGATACCTTCCCTTTGCATACCAAAACACAAAACTATTAACTCACACAACCCAATATGATATGTCAAGTGCCATAGTGTAAATTATTTTTCACATGAAAAAATTATTTTTGCTACCTAATAATGTTATGTTGACAATTAGCAGATGTGACACTTTGAAACCTCTAGGCATCTAGTTTAGGCCCTTTGCAAATAGTATACATGACATTAAATACCATAAACGATTTTATGCCCCCACAAGTGTCAATATTGCTAAGACACCATCGCTAACGACAAATGGGTGTTAGTAGACCCAACTTCACTGTCATAGCATGCTACATTCAAAGTATCATCATCATTTCCAATGAGTTATATTACCTTCAAAGTATTGTCATCTTTACCGATGAGGTACATTACCTTAGAAGTATAGTCATTGTTACCAACAAGGGATGTTACCTTGGAGGTATAGTCAGCAACATTGACGATGCATCTTTCCTTGAAAGTATTAAACTTTCTATATGTAAATGAACATAAAGTTTATACCAGAATAGACCTCTCGGTGTTTGGCGCTCTCTCGTTCGTACTTTTTTACTTGTTATTAATTCTCACTTTTGTAACACATTATCAACACAAAGCTCTATCAACGTAGTAGTAGTAGTAGTTGTTGTTGTTGTTGTTATGTTGGAATTTTGATGAGTGGTATTCTGTTTAGTTGTTGTGAGGTGGAAGAGAGAAAGGTGTGGTGGTTGTCAGGTATGGTGTAGCAATATGGACCATGGGTGTGCACTTTATGTGTAAATGTGCCATGAAGTTTGTCGCATTGTGTTCATGTTAGTGTCGTTGTATCTTAGCGCCGTTAGCGAGTTGGGGCAACAAGAAATCACCTACGAGGGTGGTACACAATATAGGATCAAGATTTAAGAAAGAAAAAGTGATACTACCGAAAAAATTAAATTTTCTTCCCTCGCAATTGGTGGTAAAAATTACTTAACTTGGGCTCTTGATACCAAATTGCATCTACAAGTGCACGGCCTTGCTCAGCAAATTGAGGAATCATCTCCAAAAAATCCTACAGATCATTACAATGTCCAAGCACTAGTCTTCATGCGACATCAACTGAGCCCAACATTGCAGCCATGGTATTTCACCATGACGTTGGCTTGCGCTTTTTGGACAACATTTCGAAATCGGTTTATTCACCAACAAACAATATTTTCATCAAAGGCTCCGTATGATTGGATAGACCTTCAAGTTTAGGACTATCCAACTATAACAAAGTATAATGCTAATAAGTATAAGATAGCATCTCAACTATCCTTGTGTGGTGACTAATTGATGATGCGCAAATAAAATAAAATAAAATAATAAATTTACATTTCATGCTGCCAATATTGTATTGGTTCGACAATATTAAAACATTCGCCATAAAAAATCATCTGATCTAATGTCAATAATATTATCGATTGAGAAACATAATGATTTCTTGTTGAAGAACCATGGAGAATGAGATACTAGAACGTTTTTTCATGTAAAGGTATGTTGTATAGGTGTCGACAATGTGATCTACATCTCAAGGACCAAGAAACGGACTGAAAATGAAGAAAACAAGTCAAACACCAACGTGAAAGAAAACTCAAAAAGCACATAAACGTCAAATTCCACAATCTTCATAGAATGATTGTTTTTTGGGGCCTTCACCTACACAATTTGTTTTGCAAAATACAAGTACATAATCTTGTATGTAATTCAAGTGTAGAATGAAGGGTTATATTGCCAAGAATTGCAAGACATGCCTCACTTGTAAAACTTTATAAGGTACATGGTTGGCAATGTGACACCCATGGAACACATGTGGAGAATTTGGAGATGCCATACGACAAAACGACTATAGATCCATTTGGAGATATGGAATCTCATACCACCTTTATTGACATTGAATCTGATACTTTGAATGTTAATTTGTTGTTAGATCGTGCTATCACTAACACTATTCTTCATGACAAAAAATGTTTTTCATATCTAGCCCCTATGATCACAAAGCACATTACCACCATCACAAGTTGACATTTGGTATTGTAGCAAATTGATGAAGTTTGTCTTGTTATGCCTAGAGATATATACATACGTGTTTCTAGAGTTGTTTACTCACCAACATCCACTAAGAACCTTTTGAGTCCAAGGCGTTTAATGCAATAGTTTTCACTTATATACAATTTAAGACAATAACCAAGAATTGTTATAGATTTTGGATTATGATGGATGCTAATTGAAGGCATTGTGGCTTGTACCTCAGGCCTATACATTATTCACTTAATATGTGCACCCAAAGGAAAGATTGCGGCATTTGGTGGGAACACATGGCATGAAGGCATAGGATACTCGGGAGTTTCAACAATGAGGAATTTTTCCCCATCACAAAAGGACATGAACTTCAAGCGCGGAGTTTGTTAAGAGGTATGAAACCTTATGGATTTTGTGCTTTGAGAAAACTTGTTGTTCAACCTCATAGATGAAAATTGTCACATGAACTTTGAGTTATACTTAAGAAAATTCAAAGAGATATTTGTGGTTCAATTGATTTACTATGCGGACTATGTGATATTTCTTGCTTTGATTGATGCATCCACAAAATGGTCGCATGTTTTTCATCTTGATCCTCATCCTTAGTTTCATAAAACTTAGGGAGGTGGGACGGTATGTCCATCGCTTGTAAGTTTTGTGGAACCACAATTGGTAAGCCTCTCGGCCTAACCAATGGATCAATAGGTGGTATAGGAGGTATGGGTGGCGGATCCATCCCTCGATCCACATCCATAGTGACCGGTGCACTATCTAACAATCCCCTATCAACTTCTATTGGAAATTCTCCCCTAGGTGTATAAGTTTCCGATGAAGTCTCACCACTCAACTTGGAAGGAGTCGCCTCTTTTTCAAGTTGAGTCTCCGATTCTAATATATCAAAAAATGATCTAGTACTAGGCTCGACATTCAAACAACTTTCTATTCTAACATCTTCTTCTTCTAATCTTTCACTAATCCTAAATGATCGCCTCTTCCGTGTAGATTTTTCTAATCCTCCTATCAAGCTTGGTTTTTGGGATCGAGTCTTACCTTGCATTCCATAAAGAACCGATCAACACTTACTTGACCAAACATAATTTTCACACTTCCCCTCTTAATATTATCACTTTTCTTGGTGTAAATTAAAACTTATGGAGGTAAGGAAAAAAAACCTGCAAGCCCACTTAAGTGAAAAATCCCAAACAGGGGATATGCATGTTCATGCCAATTCTTAGTCAAGTCGGAGCATCACCTCCGCACTTTCCTTCGAATAGGCACTCACCACAATACTGATAGTGAGGGGTTGACCGTCGTCATACATCACATTGAAAACCAAGGCATCACCCTCAAGTTTCCAACATAATATGATGACTAAGAAATTACCCTCTACGACGGATAACGACAATAACGAGTATAAAAATCATTCCTTAATTATTTAGAAGTTTCAATTGGAAGAAGGTAACATACCTCAAGCTATCGCTTCCCCCTGCAAGTTAGCACTCCCCTCGGTCGTGGTTCAACGTGATATCACAATCACTAAATCTAACTAATAATTCTAACCTATGTCATCGACTTCCAAGCCCCAAGACTTGGAGACTCACCCCGGGGTGAATATCAAAGTCGAAATTCCTAAATTAATTATCCATCTAAAAATTTAATGAATTACCGATCTTAGGTTCCTTTTGATATTCTTATCAAAGCCCCAAGAAGATAGCGGACGTACCTTTGCCGCGCTCCTCCTCAAAAATGAAATTGCATAAATCACAATGCAATTCACTCCAAAGAAATAATCGAAATACAACTAATCTAATAATTTCAAATATAAAACTCGAGAGATAAAACTTACCGCACCTTGAGTGTTCCTTCCTCTCTCTCAAGTTCGTGCTTCCAAGTTTTCCTAGTTGCCTCCAAGTCTTCTATCCACTCCCCGCTTCACTCCCGGCGGACGCACCATTTATGTGAGGCCAAACCCACCACCCTTTAGCGTCCTAGTCCGGGTGATGGTTTTGAGAATCACATTCACTTCATAACACCATAATGTGGATTGCTATGTAGCTCCCATGTCCAAGGTACTCACTTCATCTTAACTCAACTTGCTTTATTATTTTGAGCCTCTTGGCTCATGATGGAATTTGATTTTTCAAGGGTCCAACCCGCGGCCTTGGCCATGCAAGCCCTAAGAGAAATTCCCCTTAAAACCTTAGTTTTGGCTTCCTTTGTTTTGCCATCACCCGAGTCCTTAACATTATCCATCAACTCGTGTACTTAATTTAGTAAAGAGAGAAGTAACAAGCGTTCAGAAATGCTATTATCTCTTCCCAATGGTATGTACACTTGTTCACACAAAACCACATGCACAATACTACTTTAATGAGCTTACTTACTCGTCAATCTAATGCCTCACTTAAGCTATCTTCTAAATGCCCTTTAGAGCTTAACACTTCATTTGTTGGTAACAACCCGATCACCCTTTAAGTGGCTCCTCCCAAGTAACCAAGTTAATTCTAGTTTAGTTGATGCAGCTCCTACTAGCCCTCAGCTACTGGCAGTCCCGTGACAGTAGAGCTGGATAGCCTCGGCTGCTGGCCGTCTCCGTGACAGTAGAGCTGGTTAGCCCCTGGCTGCTGGCCGTCTCCGTAACAGTAGAGTTGGTTAGCCTCGGCTGCTGGCCGTCTCCGTGACAGTAGAGCTGGTTAGCCCCTGGCTGCTGGCCGTCTCCGTAACAGTAGAGTTGGTTAGCCTCGGCTGCTGGCCGTCTCTGTAACAGTAGAGCTGGTTAGCCCCTGGCTGCTGGTCGTCTCCGTAACAGTAGAGCTGGTTAGCCTCGGCTGCTGGACCTTGGACCAGCCCTTTCCAATAACTATTTGGGCCCTAATTACTCAACTCATCCCAAGATTACAAGGCCAAATAGGCTAAGCTAAGTGTGCACTACATTAACTACAAGCATCTAACATCTAAAAACTAATGATTAATGAACTAGTGCCCACTTGACTAACTTGCCTTTGGGCTAAATCCTAAACTACATGCACTATCTAACCAAGCCTTGGCACACACTTCTACCTAAGTTCCTACACACCTCCACACTCAAGAGGGTGAAGGAGTCAACAACCTTGAAGAGAGAAAAAAAAGAGGAAAAATGAAAGAGGGAAGTCTTAAGTAGCCAAGAGGGAGAGAGGGAGAGTGAGGTAAGGATAGGGTGAGGGAATTAGCACCTCCAATCACAACCCCTTAATCCTTTCCTCCTAAGTAGGGACTCATCCCATCCACAAGGCCTTTCCCTTCCTAAACTAACAAGGTGGATCCTAATGTGGGCATTTAACCCGTGGAGCTCACCTTGCCTCACCTTGCTCCATGCTTACCTAGTCAAGGCATTCCCTCATTGAACTCAAACCTTGAAATAATCACACAACACCACCTAATGCCTAAAGTTAAATCCACACCACACTTCACTCTTTTTATGTTTTGTGAATAATCATAACACATCAAAGTCAAACTAAAATTGGTTTCGAAGACTTAATCACTACATGTGGGCACCATTTTGGGCTCACAGGGGGATTGAATTTGCATTGTAGAACCTCTAGAGGTTGGGCCTTAGTTTTAATATTGTGGCTCTAAAGCCCACTAATCATTTTCATGCTTAGTTCAAACCTAGACCTACAACCTAGTCTAAGCGCAGACACACCATCATTGGAACCAAGGCAATCCTAATTTATGAATTGAGATGCCTCTCGTACATAGCAACCGGGTGTGACTCATACCACCCCTAGCTCAATGAACGGAAGAGCAATTGTTTGATCAACCGTTCAATTCATTCCTACTTCCTTATTTACTTGTGTTTAGATTTCTTAAGCGGGGGACTTGGCTTAAGTCCCACCCTTTACACAACTTCTTTCTTTCTTAGTTAATTTTGTTCACGTATCCTATCTTAATACATTCATGCATTAGACATTATCCCCTATATGGTTGATACACCCCTTAATTCAGAACCTTCTAGGACTTCATGCAAGTCCCTTGAAGGTCAATTGGCAGTTCCAACCATTCGGACTTCAATGGTCCGAAGGGTGGTGTCACCCTAGTGAGTTAAGTTCTCGATTCAAGTTTTTCTTTCCAACAAGGGTTCACGATATGTTTGGTTTTTTTTTCTCGTTAAGTGTATTACAATGGATGGACCACAAAATACAACTTAATGGAACTAAGATGACATGCGACATATAGGTTCAATCTATTCTACAATTTTCAAGGATTGGGACCATAACTTCCAATATATGGGGCCACTTGATCTTATGAGATAGGTGAGTGGATTTAGAATTGCATATCTTGCCGCGCTCCCTCCAATCATAAATTGAAGGCTAAGATTAGTTGGCTTATCTCGGTGCTCTTTGTTTGGTTTGGCTTGATGTACGCCAAGCCGCTACCTCCTTGTTTTGCTTCCAATTCTCAAGAGTATGCTCCAAACGTTTTTCTTGATCCTTCAACAAACGCTCCCAGTTTCTGCTCCGTTTCCCAAAAGTAGAGTTTATTTCTTTCTTTGAAGCTAACTTAGTTGTGGCACTTGAGTTAATCAATGGTCAAAAAATCATATCTATATACTTTAATTTTAGCTTCACCATAATTAACCCACTAATAAATGTCATTAGCTTTTCAAAGTCCTAAAATTCACTTCAATCGGTTAAAAATTACAAAGTTACGAAACTTGAAAGCACAATGTCCATTCAACCACTCATTTCACCTTCACCTCTCTAAACTCCAACTTCAAAAATTCATGACTAATTCATTATTAGTCATACACCTTTGGAAAGCTAACAAAGAGATCTATTAGAGAAAAATATGACCTCATGAAGGCTAGCCAAGATGGATCTAGCAATCTCCTTCTAACGCAAGTAGTCAATTAAAAATGCTCAACTATATATACAATCTTTGGATACTTATATCTAATTAATCATTTATTCAAATCACAAGTTCTAAACAACCCTAGAAAGAAAAAAATAATAATTACCATTTAAAATTTTATAACATTAAAAATTAAAGGTTTTCTTAGTCTAACATATATGATCCAGCAGCCGATGCCCGAATGAACATCTTACTTTGTACTCCAACTTTGGAACTTCATGAGTATTGGCTCATTCAACCAAATCAGGGATGGGATAGCTACAAAAGCGATTTCCAAGATAAAAATGATAAATGTTTGATTCTAGATAGTAAACTGAGCATTTATATCATTAGGCGCCAACATCTATAATACGGTAATACCTCAATTCTTAAAGCATGAACTCTAACCTACCTCTAGATTTTTTATTTTTTTATTTTTTTTGTTCGTATGTTAACAAACTCATATACTAATTAGGAGAAGGTAGGGAGAGCGCTTCCTCAAGCCTTATTACAAAGAAATCAAAAGACAACAAGAGATTTTTTGCCTAACTACACGGAGATAGGGCTTCGCCAAGTATCGGAGGAGAGAGAGAGTTTGCAATGTGGGGGGAGCCTGTGTTAATTTAACTTCTCAGCTAGTTTCTTGTACTATCCAACATTTCTTCTCCATTTAGTTAATTTATTTCTTGGTTGGCAATTTTTTCTACTTAGCTAGTTTCTACCACAAGTTAGTTTTCCTTTTGACTAACCCTACTTTAACTAGTATCTTTCCCTTTATGGGTGAAGGCCCAAAGTCCTCAATGATTCAACTTCCCATTTTTAGGGTTAAATACTAAATAAACTATTTTTTTCCTTAATTCCCTATCAATTTTAAGTGTTAATGCAAAAATCCTAACTAAGAGTAACCCCGCAAAGTGGTGGACCACTCTGGGGGTTCATAAGTAGCTCTTTGACAAACATATAATATATAACAGCCACATTGTCTGCCTCCAAAAAATTATGCCTTGATCCAAGAGGAAATCAAACAAAAAAAATTACAATTTTTCAAATCTACCTCCTTGATGAAGGCACTTAGAACATGTCACACTAACCTAACACATGTGGTCCGATTGACTTTAAATTTTCAGAAATAAAGAAAGAGCATACGGTAGTGTAGTGCACATATGTACAATTGGAATTGATTAAAGCAAATTTTGTTTTTCTATAGGACTAAAAGTTCAAGCAATGATGTTGGACCTGCACGAAAATGGAACGTGAAGGCTTGAGCATTTAGGGTCTAAAAGATATTCCTCCTAAGACAACCTTTGCATGGAAATTACTTAAATAACTTGAGATACATGGGTGTTAGTCGGTGAGTTTTTTTCCTTCAAAAATAAATGTTAAGTTGTTTTTCTCACCCTCCCTCACTCCTCTTTTGCGCGGGTCATACTGCAACTACAATTCATGTTGTGCGCCCAACACTTTCCTCCAAATCACTTTTAGGTCCAACCATGACATTGTTAGTTCCCAACTAAGAACCTCCTAGTTGGACCAGTGGACGGGCTCCAATCCATCTCCAACTCTTTTGCATCACGTGACCTGGCGTCATACCATGCCATTGTAACATGTTGTCGTAACCTACCCCCTAGGCAACTGCTTGTTACTAACTCACCTAAGCTCATGCCCAATGGATTCTAGTCGTATCCACCATCCTCTCATTGAGTTTGGTCATATCCACCCATGTCTCTCGTTTCCTTGCCTAGTCTATATCTTGTTATGTGTTGTTGTATCATGCTGGTAGGCCATTATAGGTTACTAATTAGCCAAGAAACCCAACCAAAGGGTTGTGGTATGATCTTTACATTTACTCCATGAGTTTGGTCAGTTCCGTCATGTTGCTCTAGCTTCCTTTTGGAGCCAGGACCGCATTGCTAGACGATTGTGTGTCTTTAGACCTATGTTGTAACCATAGTCACAGTCTTAATATGCCCAATCCTAGACCGTGATTGGTATCTTTTAACTTTCATTATGTTGGACCATGGCTTCAAGAGAATAAATCTAATGTACAAATTGCAGCCAACCTAATTTTCTCTAATTCATAGCATTGCATTCCCAATAATCTTCAAACAACCTCATAATATGATACCATAGCAATGCTCCCAAAGCACTCTTTAAACCATGATTAAATTTAAATCTACAACCTCACTACTTCTGGTCCTCTTGCTCTATCACTTGGTTAGACCCACTATTAGATGATTAACAAACTAACACCAAAATGTTTCCAAGTCATTTATCATCAAACCCTAACCCTAATTTTAGTGTTTTCACATCATCTAGTAACATGGATTTCATTGGTTATTAATAGTAGTGTCAACATTTACCTTTTTCTAGCCATTTTGACTACATGACTAGGGTGACATGTTGGTCACAATCATCACCTTGGCAAGATCAGCCCACAAACTCTTGTATTGGTTTTCCAATCAAAACTCCTACATCTTCTACTTTCCTACCATTAATAATAAAATATATATTGATCATATTTACATATTGAAACTTGCGTTTACCTTAGAAAAATCAATGATGTTCCGTTAGCAAAAATCATATTGAAAATCAAACCTCCCTTGAATTGGTTATGATCATCGAAAGTGCATGTATGACAAGGCTTTGACTGAGTACTTAGGTCCCTCTAATTATGTTGACAATTAATCTAGAATAGTTAAAAAATTATGATGATGTGGTCCAATTTATTCCGCACATGTCTTTTTTGTGTTCATTCCTAGATTCACCACTAACAACACACCTCTCAAATATACAATGACTCCAAAAACTGAGTCTATGCAAGGAATTTGAAACTTCAAATGACGATGCCGGAAACAAGAGTGATCAAAATCAAAAGCTATAAAAACAAAAATTGTAGAGTATAAAGTTCTACACACCAATGCAATGATAAAATCATGATTTCAATTACAACAAAGTAGATAAAGATGGTGAAGAAAAGTATGTACATAGACTTTGTTTTTGCACTACAGTGTAGAAGACACTTAAAAATATGTCCATAGCCCTTTTGCACCTAAAACAACTGCAATTCGATCAGGCATGCTAGCATACAATCCTCTACAATCCTCTAGAATAATAGAGTTGGAAACTTCTTGCACTCGAACCCATAATTGAAGAATACCACTAGGAGGACTAGAGTATGAGTTCAATCTCCGTTTTAGTAAAGCGCATATGTGCTCAATAAAATTTAAGTCAAAGGAATGTGTAGGCCACTCTAAAACACAAAATAATTGCTTCCCAAATCATTCTCGAACAATCTTGGTTGTATGCACGGCATCATTGTCTTGTTTTTCAAGATTGAACCCAAATGCAAGCAATGTACTATACAAATCTTGCTCTAAAATTGCAATGTAGCCTGTAGCATTCAAGTGCCCTTGTATATTATGTAATAACCCCAATCCTCTACAAGTCAAACAACCCCAAAGCATTATAAAGCCTCCATCATGCTTCACAGTTTGGTTCACAACACGCATAGGGATGTTTTCTTTGTCCCCTATCCATCACTAAGTCCTCCCATCTCAGTTAAAATGGCATATTTTAGTTTCATCACTAAACACCACCCGCTCCCAATCACTCACAGTCCAATATGTGTGTATTTGAGCAAAGCAAAATTTGTCTTTGATGTTCTTCCGACTCAAAGCATGTTTTTTAACCTTCGTAAAAGAAGACAATCCTTATTCTCTCAACGCATTCCTCAAGGTATTGTCACACATCTTTACACCCATCTCTCTTCGAAGCACTTTTGATGCCTTTGTTGCAGTTTCGAAACCGCCAACAGTAACTAGCCATGAAGCATAACGCTTCGCCCACTCTGTTAGGACCTTAGGACGGCCTCCATTAGATAATGCTACACTCGTAGAAAGCCTCTTTCTCACTCTATTAACTGTAGATTGTGCCAAACCCACACTCTTTGCAATCTCTCCATTGCTCCTCCCCTTCTCTATCAAGGCTACAATATTTTGCTCTTTCTCTCATGATATAGGTCTCATCTTTCTATACAACCTCCACAAAGCCGCAAGAAGTATTCAACACGATACACACGAAACCCTCAAACTTTTTTTGACTCAAAACAATGAAGAAACAAGAAAATGAGAGCTCTCAAAGAAGGTAGCAAACGGCGCCTCAAAAATTGAGTCTATGCGATGTTGATGTCTCTCTTCCTCTCACCAAACCCTAGTGAAGTTGATGACATCCTTGTTTGATGCATAGACTCGGTTTTTGGAGTCACTGTAGATGTCCAATTAAGAAGAGTGACCGAATTAGACCCATGCACCTTATTAATTAACATACATGCAAAGTACTCTTTCTTATTCGTCTTGAAGATCTTTAATAAGAAAGAATGGGTTTGATATGTGCACTCTAACACATACTAATATTTAAAATTGTTGCTTTCAAAGCTTATATAGCATGTTAACAAGTTTCCATAAAAATTGTATTGTCATGCTTGCTTGAAGCTCTTAGGGCCCATCCGCACTTCTTATGCAAAGCTTTAATTAGAGTAAGGAACCATTCAAATTAGTTATGTTGTGCCTACACCACCTAGTTAAGTGATTTAGTTAACCTATGAGGTAACTATCTAGATGAGAGCTAATTAATGCCATGCCCAAACCACCTAGTTTAAAACATAGATTTAAATAAAAGTTATCAACTAGAAACTAGCTAACTTTTGGGACCTTGCCATTGTGAAGAAATCTTAATTGTTTTGTACCTCTTAAAGCTAAATTACTCTTGACCAATGATTAGCCCAAATTTTTCTTAAATGGTCGCCTCATTTTCCCCATCTCTTCTTTATTGTGCTACAAGATGGACCACACTATTTCTTCCATCATCCTAAATAAGCATACATTTAAGAGCATAAACAATACATTTGAGTGAAAATAAGATTATAATATGGTTTCCAAATTTAAAGTGAATTTTAAATGAATGCTACTATCTAGTACTATTTAGGTTCAAAATTATTATAGTGAAACACAAATGATGTGAGTCACAACAATTTGAACGTTTGTATTAGTGCACAGGTAGATCACTCTAAGGCATTTTTGTGCACCACGTGCAGCTGGGGTTTTTTTTGTTTTGGGGCTATTTACCTTCAAGGGTTGAATTAAAGCCTCCCTATAATTACTTGAATTTCAAAAATGGCCCATTTGTTTGCACCCTTCCATTACTTACATTGTCCAAGTCACTGCAATTTTTTGTACTCTATATTACTTTTAAGTAATTTTGGACAGACGGAAATCCCAATTATCATCCATCCCCGTGAGTCCTAAACCCATTTACATACCATACTAAACATACCTTCTAGGATCCTTATCTTTAGCCCCTATATTAATTTTACAAGAAAAACAATGGCCCACGTTTTATGTCCATCTAACTTACTTATAATGGGGTCGTCTACTTAATGGCCCCTTCATTATTTGAAATTCCTTTATAATTTTTATTTCAAATGATTTTAATCCTCTCTATATTATGCCGCACGTCGTTTTTAAAATGCACTAAGTGATCTACCCGTGTATTAGTGTGATGTTCAAAACTTGGACAAGTTGAGTAAAACTTTGGTTGATCAACCTTTGGTTAATTGTAACGAAGGGGTGTGGGTGTGAGATTAGTTAACTTACATATTGGTTAATTAATTCTTACTAACTTATGTTGTTAGCTCTTTTTTCTAACTACGTGGTGCAAGTGTTTTGATCATGATTTTGATTAACTAATATTTTGGTTAGCTAGCCTCCACCAACTTATAAGGTAGTTTATTTTCTTAACTAGGTGGTGTTGGTGAACCCCTATATGGGTTACTTGCTTTTTGTTAGTTTTTGCAATAACATAGGCTTGTGTATCTTGTTTGACTGGAGAAACCTTATTAGTACTCCTTTGTGGCCTTGTGGGAGTCGAAGTTGTTGCTAGAAGATTGTCCAAACAATGTCTTTGTTTTCAACAATTCACATTTCACATGTAGATAGTTGGTGGTGTGGGTGGACCCTTATATGGATTACCAATGACCAACCTATCCGTGGTTCACATGAACATAGTTAATTTCATGATCCAAATCATTTTTCCTTCCTCATCAAATATCATTAATACTATACCACTTATAGTACTTAATGTCACTTGCTACATGGAGTTATGTAGTGTTGTAACTCTTTTGGCTAAGGATGTAAGTTTTTATCGAGTGAAGTCATTTATCTTATACAAAATTCATACAACATATTTAAGTTTGTTGATAAAATTATGGAAACTATAGAAAGTTATAGCCTTGCATAACTTCAAAAAGTAAGTGAAACGAAATACCATAAACATTGTAGTGCAATCAATCACACGTAGAATGTGCAGAGGTATTCATTCACATGTGCATGGGTCAATATTCAAGGTTGAAGCCGTGTCACATGCATGTCAAATTGAAGGGCAGCAAAATAAATGCACTTCACAATAAGAAAACTCATAAAACAACACTCATAAAACCCATTATGTGTTAGGGTGTACAAAACATTTTTTTCTTTTTTCTTTTTTCTTTTTTTCTTTACACATTACTGAAGGTGGCTCCAAGGCAAATAAGAAAGAGTCCTTTGCATGCATGTTAATCAATGAACAAGTCTTTCATGTGGCTACATAGAACCATCCTCTCCTGCATACCTCCACAGATGGTAGTACTAGAGATGGGGTACAAAGACTCAGTGTTTTGGCATTCCATTATCCCTTCTCAAAATGACAAAGATATTTAAGGCATACTATTGACATCACGCACCTTCATGCATCATATTTATGCCATTTTCAACCCATTGGCATGCTTGCTCCAAACACAATTGTAAGTGAGTGTGTCCCCTCTTGATTAGAACCTACTTGATGCAATCTACAAATGTATCATATTTGTAGTTATAATACATATACATACATACATACATACATACACACATACACATACACACATACACACATACACATACACATACACATACATACACATACACATACATACACATACACATACATATACATATACATATACATACATATACATATACATACATATACATATACATACATATACATATACATACATATACATACATATACATACATATACATATACATATGTATATGTATATGTATATATACATATATGTATATATATATATACATATATATACATATATATATATATATACATATATATACATATACATATACATATACATATACATATATATATATATATATATAAGAAAATTAATATGCATATTTGGAGTTCATATGCCTATTCTAGAGGTGGTGATTGTTCATTGACCGGGTGATGATTATCTCTCACGATGAGCTGGAATGTCATTACATAAGCATGTTTGGTTCAAGGTGTTGCCCACACTACTAGAGATGGTTGATCGTTACAATGGACAACACCAACATGCAAGAAAATTGCTTCTTATTCAAGTTTTAGTTCCTACGAGCATCAAATAACTTTCAAGAATTTTTTTCCTTTAACTTAAAACAGAATAGAACATGGCTTGCAGACCTATGTATTCTTGTAATATAAAGTAATCTCCACATTGAGTGGGGTTGGGGGGGGGGGGGGAAGATGTGACAGTGGAGATTTTAATGGCAGTATAGGATTGATCTTGAGACAAAGACCAAAGTAGAGAGGCATTTGAATCTTGAGACAAAGAATAAAGAACAAAAAATAATGATAGTTATCCTTGAACCGAAGAACAAAAAAAAAGCTTAACCTTGAGACAAGGAACAAAGGGAACAAAGGGAGCCTAAGCTTGAAAAGGGATGTGGAGAGAGCATAGAGAATGGGGTGGGGAGAGAGCGAAGAGAATGGAGAAAGAGGATGTAAGAGATGGCTAGTCATAAGAAGAATTGGGACCATAAGAAGATCCCTTCACATAGTAAATAACACGGGTAGATCACTTCTTTGTCAAGTTGAACACCACGTGCGACCAAAAAAAAATCTTCTTTTGGTAAGTTGCACCACCAAAATGGGTCAAAATTTTATCATGAGTAGATATACACAGTACCTATGACATAGTCAAAAGTGGTAACTAAATTTGATGATTTGTTTTTTCATAAAACATACCATTTCTAACTAGAAGGACACAAAATTGAACTAAAACTATTACTAAAAAAAGTAAAGATGACTAAAATTTTCAAAAAAGTATACAAAAGATACTATCAATGGTTATGTATATGTAGAAAAAATATCATAAATCTTAAAATTATATATGGCATGTAATATAGGGGTAGCAAACTTTGTCCGCACGTGGTGTCAACTTGACAATGAAGTGACCTCCCCGTGGTAAATAATTTGTGCATCGAATTAGTCTCCCATTGGTAGCTAGGGCCTACAAGGTGATATCCATGATTGGGTTTATTCACTCCAAGAAGATTTCAAATTTGCTTGCCCATAATTTCTAAGGGGCACGAAGGCAATAATGAAGTTATTAATGAATGTGGAGGAAATGATGAAATTACTATTGGTGTGGGGGCAACAATGACATAACATAATATAGGTAGGACATGCAAGTGGGGCAACATCTGTAAAAATATCTAAAACTCGAGGCCTTGTTGTGGCCTCAATCTTTCTCTAACAAGGGGGCTCCGAGAGTATAGGGGAATTGGGTTGCAAGGGTTGTTGATGTAGAATTGCTCAATCTCATAAGAGAGGAATGGATCATCATGATATCCTCATTGGAGAGAGGAGGCGCACAATAGCACTTGCATTTTGTATGTGGATTGCGGGGGGAGGGGGGGGACTTTAGTTCATCATAATTCTTAATTTGAAGAGCAAGCAAGCTCTTGGATGGGATAACAAGGTGCAATACTACTTATGCTAGTAGTGCTCAATAATTTCATGGTTCTTGAATGCATTTGGTTTAAATGGAAAGGGCTTCATTTGAAAGCTTCGGGCATGCTCTCAACTCATCACCTGAACTAAGGTTATTATATTGGACTAATTGAAGTGTCGAGAATTTTGCCCAATGTGTAATTTTAGGGCCATGACTAGAGTTTTAAACAACACAATATTATTAACTTGTTTTATATTTAAAAATAGCTTGTTGTTTTTCTTGTTTTTTTTCTCTTCAAATTTCTTATTCTACTCCACATTTAGTTCAACACACATTATAACACACGGGCACGCATGTCACACATTCCATAGATGTCCAGTCCTTTGTTCTCACTTATCAATGTCACCAACTCTATTTGTTAGACTGGGTTACTCTATAGATTGTTGAAATTTTATATAGGTCAAAATTCAGAATAAACAACTCTAGTGGTTAGTGAAATAACCAAGACGAATAAGAATTAAATCTCACAATAAACAGTTGCTTCCATCATGATGCCACATAACATGAACAATCACTCCAATCTCATGTAAACCGTCTTTTCCTTGGGACAATGGACTCATCATTCTCAATCCAGTTCCAAGGTTGAATGCAATGTCTATTTCTAGTCCAACTTGAATTACAATGACTCTTCATATATAAATGGACACGTATACTTTATAAACAACAAAGCATTGGCTATAGCAATCTATCCAAATAAAGGTGCAATTCCCATTGCTTATGCAATTCTTGTGCCCTCTTTGTGCCAAATATTGCATAATGCACTACTAGGATTGTGGGTGCTACCACACATTTGCATTTGGCACAATGGTCTTTTGTGTCAAAGAAGTCAATTGTCAAATGATCACTTTTACACAAAAGAACCATCTGGTCGATTGCAAGTGTGCGTTTGAAACCATCATCCTTATTATAGAAATATTTTCTCACTCATGCACACATATGGTCATTTTGTAAGCTCGTTATCATTTAGCTCCGCTATAATGATAGATTTATAGTGCCTAAGATAGTAATGAAAACTAAAAGTCTAAGACATACACGGGGAGGTCACTTCATTGTCAAGTTGACACCACGTGCGGACAAAGTTTGCTACCCCTATATTACATGCCATATATAATTTTAAAATTTATGATATTTTTGTTACATATACATAACCATTGATAGTATCTTTTGTATATATTTTTTGAAATTTTTAGTCATCTTTATTTTTTTTAGTAATTGTTTTAGTTCAATTCTGTGTCATTCTAGTTAGAAACGGTATGTTTTATGAAAAAAACAAATCATCAAATTTAGTTACCACTTTTAACTATGTCATAGGTATTGTGTATATCTACTCATGAAAAAAAATTGATAAAATTTTGACCCATTTTGGTGGTGCAACTTACCAAAAGAAGATTTTTTTTGGTCGCACGTGGTGTTCAACTTGACAATGGAGTGATCCCCCCGTGAAGACATACTTTCAAGCATGTCAAATAACTTGAATTTTTTTGAAAATCAATCCATGAATCCAGTAAAGGCTAAAGAGTCTAGAGTCTAAACAATCCTACCTCTTCAATATGTCATTAAATAATACGACAATCTCGATACAATGACACAAATTTTGTAAACCATACTCTTTAGTTAAAATCTAATCTAATCTATGATAGTGACATTGTTAATACGACACTCTTGGACCCTCAAAGTATCATATTATAAGGTAATAAATGAATATATGATTGGTCCCATACATGTATAAGTACATATTTAATATAAATTTATGTGAGTTTCATATATGAAAAGTAGATAAAGAAGTTCTATCTAAACTGTTGTTAAAACATGGGACTAAGCAAACAAGGTACTTGTGAGCCCAAAATGGTGCCCACATTTGTTCTTAACCCTTATTTTATATCAAATTCGGGTTTTGAATTTTATTATTCAAGCAAAAAAATGATAAAGAAAGTGTGGAGTTGGGTTGGGGCTTGAGTTTAAGTTAAGGGTGAGGTTTTGTGTTTTAGTTGGGCGTCATAGGGTGTTTAAAGATGTGTTTAGTTAGAATGGAGAGAGTGGGTGAGTTAATGGTTGTTAGCTTAAATGGCCTAATTAGGCAAGGAGACTGTTTCAATTAGGATTGGTTGGTGTTAGTTGAAGGGGTGGGTTGACTGTACCCTAGACAATTCCGGTCCAGGGGATTACGAATCCAGGGGCCGCAACCAGTTTTCTCTTCTTCTTCTTCGTCTCGGTTTCTGGCTCGAGAGAGATGCACCGAGCGGCAGCCGGTGACTGAGGCAGGTTTTCGACGCAGTTGCCGAAGAGCTCAGCTCTCGGCAGAAGGGGAAGAGGCGATCCTGGATCCGACGGATTGGCCTGGACATTGGCTCAATGGCTTGGGCAACAGAGAATCAGCACGTTCGAGGGAGCCTCAGGGTAGTGGCTGGAGACGATGGAGATTGAAGGTCTCGCATTCAGGCTAGCAACTAGCGGGGAGGAGAATCTAGCTGGGAATTGAAGGGAAGAAAAGGCATACTCTGACAGGCAATGTGGGCATTCACGAATGGGTGGTAAGGGCTTCATACAAAATTCTACCGTTAAGAGCGCATTGCAAGCACAAATTCATAATTCCAGTGGCCACCGAGCGACTGGATTGGAGAGCCTGTCGAATCCATATTGATAAACCAGAATATGCAGAGAGATTAGCTCTGAAAGAGGCGGAAGGGGGGATGTGGACGAAATCCTCGGTAAGCAGAAAGGGCATTCATCATACAGGGTGGTCCAGAAGGACGAGAATGGGGGTTACAGTAATCCTAGGAGACGGGAGGAAGGACCTTCGGCCAGCTGTTTAGCCGATAGGCTGATGGCATTGCGAGGGTATTCTCGGGGTACTGGGCATGCGGTTCCCGGCTGCAGAGGTGGACTGATAGGCAGACAATAAGTGGATTTACAAGGATGATGAGCTGCCAGGGATGAGCAGAGTTGGGGGCTGCCAGCTTCGAACTTGGGGTAAGGCCAGCTTAGTCTTGCAACTTAGTAGTGGGTGTTTAGTATTGGATAGAGTAGTGGCAGGGGAAGGGTGTCATGAACGGACCAATGACCGTACTGTTCACAATGTGTTGACATTGATTTAGTTAGTGTAGTTAGTGATGGCTAGGTAATGTTGAGTGTGGATTTGGGTTTATGATGAAGGATTAGCGGGGGGTGTACTAAAATAAGGCATAGAGCATTTGTAAATGCTCGTGGCTTTGTATGTGTGGAATAAAGAATGGTGCTTCATTACCTCTGTGGGATTACCGGGTGTTAACTTTTGACGACTAGCTACATGGGTTGCTCATGTGAGCCTTGACCTCCCACCTGGACTATGACACATAAAGGTGGAAGTTTGAGGCTGACAATACTCCATCTCAAAACCTAATCAAGAGACTCATTAGCTTTTTGTCTCTTTCGCAACATTTTTTCACCTAAACCCTAAACCAATGAAGACAAGGTAAACACCTTTTCGTGTTTTTGAGCATTTTGAATGCATAGCCAACCCTCTCACAATGCATGTACCTATTTGTAATATTTAAGAAATTTATCTAATTATATGTTGATTTAAATTTTAAGAAATACACAAGTGTGTGAAATTTGAGCCATGAAAGGCTCAACTCCTTTTGAAACATTTTTCTTCCCATGAATTCACCAAATCATTTTTTTGCAGGTTCACATATGTACCCAACCTACCGTAGCTATGTAGAAGCTTGGGCACCTTTTTGCCTAATAAATAACTAAAATGTGAAAGTGAGTTAGGCATCCCTAAAAATAATATTTTAAAATTGGGCATATTAAAAAAAAATTAAAAAAAGTTAGACAATCATCCAAGTCATTTCTATAAATTCATAGATTGTTTTCCTAATTTCATCTATGACAACTACGATTAACCTAAACACTTCCCTTAACCAACATTCCTTACCCTAAAGCTTGTCTTTTGCTTGTATGTAAGGGTTGTGCTTGGCAACAGATTTTGCTTTGAGTTGATGCTATTTTGTTGGATTCTGGTGAATGTCACTTCCATTATTGTGATTTTAGGCACTCTTTGAATGTTATTTCTTTTTTTGGACACTCAACAAAATTAATCTCCCAAAAATTAAGGCACCTTCAAAATGAATTCTCTTTTGCCCAAGCTGCTAGAGAGCTACAATATCAATTGATTGTTGCATAAGTTTTTTTCAAATTTCCAACCAATATCCACTAGCAAATACCTCATACTCAACTAGTATTTTGCAAATTTTTGACATCTTCAACATTAAATCAAAACAACAAAGAAACCCCTTAAAACACAATTGTACAATGTCTAGAGGTTCATAGTGAAACATCTACAATGTACCCTTGATATATGTTACCTTTATAAGTGTTAACATTTCTGATTGAGGATTTATATTTGCCCCCAATTAGAATTGTTGACACTTATAGAGGTAACAAATATTAGAGGGCAAACTATAGCCTTGAAGAACACCCAAGTGGTTGGTTGGTTGGTTTTGGGAACCTAACTTGAGATACAACCCACCAACTAAGAGGAAGCAAGATTGCAAAATGGTACATGGCCAAGTTCAATGTGGATGAAAAAGAAGGTTATCATTAAGAAAGAGGCGTCCATAGATGACTATGTCCATTTAACCCGCTCACTAGAGTCATATAATGCCGACATGGATGAGATCTATAATTTTTAGAAAAATGGAGTTAAGATTTATGTGATGGCAGCTTGTAATCAATAATTCTTATTTCAAGTTTTGAAGAGAGGAGCATTGGCTACAACAATTAGAGTGATGTGACCACATATGGATGATTATACCAATTTTCATTCAAATTTATACAAAAGTTGGTGATCACATCCACTTTTTATAATTTTGGAGATATTTATGGCTACCTCATCCACACATATCCATGGAATAATTGTAGATTTTTTTCTATTTTTAGAATAATAAATCGTTGGATTGAAAAAATCATTGTTTGTGATTGATTACCTTCATATGAAGCTTTGACAATTGTTGTAGCCAAGTATTGGCATGTAGATGAGCGGTTATGGGTTAACCTATAGATGAACCGTATACAACCCTAAAATTTTCCGCTTCAAATTTTTTAGCAATTTCCATATTCATGAAAAAAAAATTGCATTCTCCTTAGAATTTATTTCCCTTCACAAGAAGAATAATTACATGTTGTTACTCCTCCTTAACAAATGCGAGCTCTCTTATATTATTGATTATAGATGCCTCAACCTTAGTGGGCCAACACATGACATTTTGCGATTGTTGGCTACAAAGGGAACAAGTGGGTCTTACCAATCTCCTCTAAATTCATGATTATTGAAGTCCTAGTTGGTGTCACCAACTTTAATTAATATATCATTAAATGTTTCTAGTCTACTTATTCCAATATCTATATGTTTCACACAACTTTACTTGAGGTATGTCTCTACAATCAAGAAATGAAGAGGGCGAACCAACCCATATAGTGGTTCCTTGATAAATGATTGTAGCCCTACCAACAAGGAACCAAAGTACGGGTTCTTTTGCTTCAGTCGTCAAGAACTTGGTGTTAGGTTATAGACAAAATACTTTAGATACCGTTGGCAACTAGCCAACCCAACATAACATGTCTATATGTTTCGCACAACTTTACTTGAGACATGTCTCTACAGTCCAAAACCGAAGAGGGCAAACCAACCCATGTAGTGGTTCCTTGATGGATGATTGCAACCCTACCAAGAAGGATCCATTGTACGGGTTGTTTTGCTTCAGTTGTCAAGAACTTGGTGTTACTTTCTAGACGAAATGCCTTAAATATCGTTGGCTGATAGCCCGTCCGGCGCAACATATGCCAGATAATTATTTAAGGTACCAAAAGCTCAGTCTGACACTTCAAACAACAATGAAAGAATTCCAACACATCCTTGTGACTTAGTATCAAAATCTTATTAGCTCGATACTATCCAATCAAGTGGGCACAAGGTGCTCATATTCCACACTACTCTTGTATGGAGATTTAGTATTTAAGTTCTTCTTGTGAGGTGTCCATAATCCATGTGGGATATGTAAACTTGAGAGATGAAGCTCTAGTTGTCCTCTTGTATGTATTTGTCCGTATCTTTTATGTAACAACTTCAAATGGTGATATTGTTTTTGGAGGTGGTACTATGTTTTTTTTTTTAAAAAAAACTTTCTTAGTTTAATGCAACTCCAAAAATCTTTATTTTTAGCACAAAACAAGCTCCAAGACTATATCCATAACACATTTTCTCTTTAAAGTATATGTAATGCCATTTGCTCAAAATTGAAGTGCCTTTTCACATGTAAGGTAATTCTTAAAAAATGGGAGATAGAGGAATTTCCAACATGGAGAATGTACTATCAAGTCGGTGCATTGCACCACATTATGCATTGAACCACGCACATTCAATGGAAGAAGAAATTTGTTTATGGGCATACCACCTTGAAAGCCTTGGGCATTGTATTGACGACTATCCTCTCTTTAAATATCAATGATATCATTAATATCATTAATAAAATTCAAACACCCAAACATTCTATCTTTTGAAATCAATGATATAATTGATAATTGTCATTCATACCAATTGGCACTTGCAGTATCTAACGTTGCTTTCCTTTATGTCCCAAGACCCACTTTGCGAAGTCCACTTAGAGGTGAACGTTCTAGCTTCATGGGCCTTAGATGTAAATAAAAAATGGATCAAAATGTACTCCATGTGACTTGGGGTGCCCAATTATGATGGGCAAAAGTCCTAGGTGTAAGTCATGAGCACACCTTCTCCACTTAGCCACTTATGGTTTAAGATATAATAATAATAATTAAACTTCTTAAGAATGGTTACAAGAAGAGAGCATATTACTTTCCATTATTCTCCTCTTCATGGTTGTTAGCATAGCACCCTTGGCATTTTATTAAGGCAACAAGTGTTTACTAATCAAGCATCATTTTATTTAAATTGTTGATGATGGTGTTTTTTGCATTGTAGGAGGTAGAATCAACAAAAGCAAGAGCAACATGACAAATTTCAAGAATGAGAGAACATGGGGTGGTGGATATGTGGATGATGGGATATCGGACACTATAAACTGTGTTTATAAAAATAAATTTGCAAAAGGTCTTGTGAGAATTGTTACAAGAAGGAAATTTTGAGGCAGCATCAAAAAAATCACATCCATATGGTTAAAAACTTGATTTAATATTTAATTACTTTTTAATTTTTTGTTTTGCAATTGACCTTTTTTATGTTAATCATACAAGTAATTACTTCACAAAGTCATCTTGAACACGAATTGCATTATTTTGATGAAAATTTGATTTGACTGACCAACATCATAACCAATTGCTAAAGCCATAGAGGTAGGGAAATCACATGATATGTTTTTCAAGTAGCATTTGTCAAACGAGTTTCTCGGATGGAGATGAGATCCTTCATGAGGCATTGAGGGATAACCACATATGATTTTTTTTTTTAATTGTAATAGATTGTTTTGATCATCACAAACTTAGGTGACTTTCTTCGAGCACACTAAGGAGTGTGTTACGTGCTCAAAATTTTAGACACTTCTATCCGAGTATCAAATTCCGCATATCTTAAAATGAGACTAGTAGGCTGCAATATAATGCATGGAATTTAATAGAGTCAACCATACCTTTATCATTTGATCATGAGACATTCACGTAGTAAAGTTACAAGTATATGTTGATTATGCAAACCCAGTCTGTCTCAGATGGAGAGTTGTTTCATATTAATACACTTCTAAGTCATATACCGTAGGTTCATAGCTGGTCCGACACTAAATAATTCTAAAAATAGATGCCGAAATTTTTGGAATATTATTGGAAATTTTCCGAATATAAAATTAATTATTTTTCAAAATTGCCAAAAAGTAAGAAATTTTTACTTCTCACTAGAGTTTTACTTACAGTGGAAGCATATGTGAATTTTGAAAGAGAGAAGGTGCTCCTTTTGTAATCAAGCTCACTTAATGTCCACAAAGAATATGGGTTAAGAAGTAGCAAGACTCTAGGTGAGGCTTTTTAAATGTGTTGTACACAAATTTTTGGAGTCCAATTGAGCATAGAAAATGAAGTTTTATAGAATTTTGTCTTACTAACAAAAGTTGAGAAATCAATCCTTCTTCCACCTCCAACAAGTTTTGTGTCAAAATAAGTCTTTATGCAAAAGATATGGACAAAACATTGCAGCCGTGTAAAGATCAAAAAATTAAAATGCGTTCATAACAGTTTTTCGGAGCTCATTTGTGCATAGAAGATCAACTTTTTTGGAATTTTGTTGGTCCCTAGCTTGTTGGGGCTGTGAGATTCCAACAGAGGTTAGTTTCGGGTGCAGACACTGTGCAAGTCGAGAAAAAGGCGAGGTGGATTGGAAGGAGGCCTGGGAGGCCACCACAGCCGAGAAGGTTGTCTCCACACTGCCCATCTACTAGGTGGTGTTCTCCGAAGCCAAAGGGCAGTTGTCCCACATTGAGCAGTATCAACAGAGGTCAACCTTAGCTTAGAAATTGAGTAGGATTTAGTTGGGGATTAGGATGCTAGTGAGTGGGTGGGTGTTGATGCTAGTGGATGATTATGTGTGACAATGATGACAAGGGTCTGAAGTATTTTTGAATGCTTGGACCTTGTGTCATATTGAATAAAGTTGTGGGTTGAAATTTACATTAAGGAAGCATTGAGTATCAAATTCTAGGGGCTAAGTGGAGCTTAGCAAATGCATGTGGGCCATAAGCTCTCACCCGGATTACGACGCATAAGGGTGGGGGTTTATGGCTGACATCTCACAAAAATAAAGCACTTTAGCTTCATTACATGCATCAAAAACTCGACAACATTATACATTTGACCTCTTACACCTTAACAAATTTGAAATGCACAAAACTATAGCACTTGGGTTTCAAAAAATGTATCAAACATTCAATATCAACATACCATTGATATCCAACATCTTCAAAAAATCAAAATCCACAAAACATAGCACTTGGTCTTCACAACTTGCATCAAAAATTGAACATTAGTGTACATTTGGCTTCTAAAAACAAACCCAAAGAACCAAGCAACCCAAATCAAAATGGAAAAGGATAATTTATCTTGAACATAGCTATCATGGCTAACTTTTCTACCAAGGGCATCAACACCATGTATAGCAAGGGGAAGAGGGAGAAAGAGGAGAATAACAACACTAGAGGGTAGAGAGATGGAACATGACAATGGCATGTAAAATTATAGTTTAAGGTTCCATTTGTATTGCCCTCTATAATAACGGCTACACTCCCTAATGACTTCTACCATCCTACAAACACTTTATTCAAGAATTCAACCCAATGAACACATTGCCACCCAAAACATGTACCCATAACATAGAAATAGCTACCCATTGGCTACCTATTGTCTACCTAGTGGTTGCCGGAGTGGTGACGGTTATCATTTATAGATATCATAGCTCCCAAAATACATGATCCTTATCAAAAATATGGATTTAATCCCGTGTCAACCCCTTTGCAGTAAAATTAGTAGTGGAAATGGTAGTACTAGATAAAGCCACATGGAACATAATGGCAATCCACAGGGAGGTCACTAGCTATATACTTTTGTAAACCACATGTGGTTGGGGGTTATTCAAAGATGGGATATTTATATAAATTTATTGATTAATTGGCACCCTATTAGTAGATAATACGGTACTTTGAGGTATTTTTCAAGACCCTATGGGTAAATATAAATTACACCATGAACTTATTTTATGGACTTTGTTTTAATTGTAAACTATACCACTTATCAAAGTCTTGGAATATTGACATAAATTGATGTTGATACGTAACAAAACAGCAACAATACATTAACAAAACTTTCAAATAATAAAAATTTGTGCTCTATGCGTAAAGTGTTGCAATTTGGTGCGGTTACCTTCAAAAACATGAACAAAAACTAGAACAAAGGAAAAAATTAAATTGTTCTCACATTCATGTAATGTGTTAATAAAACACGACCAAATGAACCTACAACATTAGTCACATGTCCAACATTATTTTATGCAAAGAATCAAATGCCCAACCCGTTAGATGCAGTCAACGCCAGGATGGCAGTCGTAGAGGCGGGAAGGGCAAGGATTTTTTTTGGTGTTTGTTTTGTGTCTTGATGTTGGCCTGATTTTTTTTGTCTTTGTTTTGTGTGTGGATGGTGGCTTGGTTTTTGGGTCTCTGTTTTGTGTGTTCATGCTAGCGTGATCTTTTTATTTTTTTCCCATTTTTTTTCCCATTTTGTATCTTTATGTTGGTTTTTTTCCCCATCTTCACTCTTAATTATAATCACATTAGTCACATTAGTGCCCTGCAACTAATGTGACTAGCACCCTCACAAGGCATTAGTCATATTAGTCACATTAGTGTAAACCTTGGAGAACTGCCAAAATAACTATAGTTAACTGGAATTTTTTCAATACATTTTAGGGAACAACTATAGTTAACTAAAAAAATTCCAAGTATTATTATTTATTTGAAGCACTTTGCCTCTTGATTTGCTTCAATTGAGGGTCTTTAATATGCTCAGGTCACCGAGTATCATCAAGAAATGCCTTTATAAAATCATTACAATAAATTGGGCTCAATGTTATACATCACAATGTTGGGCTTTGGAACAATCTCCATGTACACCACCAACACAAATAATACACTAGTGACACTACAACATTACAATAGAATTCCGTGAACATTTTGTGCTCAACTTTAGCTAACTAGATATTTAGTTAATTAAATATAATTATAATTATCTAGAGTTTTTGGCATACTGAATTTTAAACAACTATGGTAACTACATTTCTTGGTATGTCAAATTATGAACAACCATAGTTATGAAAGGCGACTAGTTAACTAATACTTGAATTAGTTGGTGAGTTATCTAAGGTCTGCATTAGTGCGACTACTCTATGGGAGTTGGCCCATGCCTCTGTGGCTACCCCACTTAGGCCATCGTGGCCAGCCCACGACTCCACCATGGCCGGGGGAATGGGTACCGTGACTGCATGACGGGTGCCGCATTGAGGCTACTACCCGGCACCTCCCCACGCCACTCGTCCACAATGCCCCGGGACCCTTCAAATAGCCTTTGACGAACGTATTTGATGGGCGCCCATTGGCGATGTTGTTATATACTAAATTATAAACACATGACATTTGACCTTAGTATAATTAGTATTATCTTCTTCTTGCGTGACATATGAAATTGTAGTATTAGCTGGTAATTATATTAATGAAGGATTAAAAAATGAATAACTAAAGACCAAATTTTAATAAATTCAAAAAATTATGAGAATTATTGAAGAATCAGATGGAAATTCTAAAGAATACATAATCACAAGATAACCATTAATTTAGTTCTTAAATTTGTATTTGAATAATCAATACATTTGTACCAAAATGCCAAATAATAAAGAGAAAATGAACATTCATCAACTCTAATCAAAGGAAAATGGCATTCGAAGGATGGCGCCCAAAAAAATGCGCCCAAGTGATGGCGCCCAATAAAATGGCCCAACCAAAGGCGCCCAAGTAATGGTGCCCAAATGGTGCCTCAATTTCCCATGGTCATCAACCATTTCATCGTTCTTGGAGATTGGAGATTGGAGATTGTGTGTTGTTTTGTGGATGATTGGATGTTGTATTGTGTTTTGTGGACGGTATTTCATTGGCGATGTTATTGTTATTATCACTCATTCTAGTTCTTTAAAACTCTTTGGTTTGTTATCACTTTACGCCAATTTAAGTTATTCTTCAATTTTATAGTTTAGAGAATACCTTGCATATTTTTGAAATTTTATATATATTCTTTATTTTCTAAATCAAAATTTCTTTTTGAAATTAATTTAGTTTAAAGTGTGTTTTTTAGATATCCTACATAGCACTTAACACTTTATGTGGTCTTTTTGTTCATCCTATAAGTATCACTTTTGATACTTCATTCTTGATTGTTCTTAATTTCTTTGAGAAAGTTTCAAAGACGTGTCTAGGAACTTATTAAGGTCTTTCTACATAAGTTTGAAAAAACTTGTTACAAAACTATCATCTATTACGATAGAAGGCTTTATATTCCATCTTCACATGTGCCAGTGTCTAGTTTCCACATGGGTTACAAGTGGGTCGTGATGATAGTGAGCATGACATGTGGCATAATTTGAGGGGCATAACACTATTTGTATCGGAATAAAGGGCCATCTACGGTAGTGTGGATTAGGGGAGTGCTATCTTGTCAGCGGTGATCAGTGAGCAATGAGCGATGAGTGGTAATTTGTGAGCGGTGAAGAAAACAAAATATTTGGTAATAGGACCACTAGTATCCTATAACTGTGGCCTTAAGAATATAATTTTAGGGTTCAGTATTAAGAAGATTGAGGAGGACAAACAACATGAATGCTAGATTGTGAGCAATGAGCAACAAAAAAATCCAATATGTACATGAATATGGGCATATATATATTTATCATATACAAATTTCCATAGTTGTATTGCATGCCATACGATAGTGGAATGGACAAAGTTCAAGTGAAAGAGGCTCATGTTAATGATAATCATTAACATTCGTAATATGAACACATTAAACAATGAAACAAAACATGTTGCAAATGATACTCAATTTGGTAATAGGTCATTTGTACAACACAAATATAGAGAGTGCAAAAAAGATAGAGTTGGAAACAAAACATGTGTAAGTTATTCAAGGTATATCATAAGTAAATGTATCTAAAAGAATTGATACCAATAATGAATGTGGCAGTTGAACACGTGCTAACAAAAAACTAACCATCACTATAACTTGAAGTGATGAATGTTGATCATGATTTGGCCTCAAAATATATGAAATCCAAAACCCGATGATGATAACTTCTACCTTTGCTATGGGTAGAAGAAGGGGAAGATTGAACACCAAGAACGGAAGCCATGGTCTCGGCATACATAGGGAGGCTTCATGAAGGTTGTGGACTTGCTACAATTCTTTAATCTTTAAAAAAAGGTCGCCAACGTGGGCGCCATTGTGGTATCACATTGCTAGCACACAACAACATAGATGTCTTAATAATTATTGATGTATTTATAATAATCCAAATAACTACATATACAATATAGTTCAAGTGAAAATTATAGAATCAACCATGAAGTTTTGAACAAGATAAACAAACATAACTTACTCACAAAATAAATTGATGGCCTCGTGATTAACAATTGGAGAATTATCCGAGTCTTCAAAATTGGTATCTTTGCCAATAGGTAAACGAGATTGTAGAATCAAAGGCTTTAAGACGGAATCAAAAACATCTTTATCACCTTCCAATGCCAAAAGGTGACACTTCAAAGTGTGGCAAGCATGTATAGAGGATCCTATCAAAGAGATAATAAATAATTTTTAGGAGAACAATCAATGAGAGCATGTTAGTTTGTACAGAAAACATATTTAAAATAATTATGAAACAAAAACAAAATAATTCATACCGGTGGCAACAGTGAGGTTTGCAACAATGCCTTTGGGTTTTGAGAAAGCATCAATCAAAACTTGGAAAACAATGGATGTTTTCTTCGTGGACCTCTCCAAAGTGTGATATCATCATCTCTCATCACTTGAGAAGTAATATCCGTGAAGTTGTATAAACATCATCATCCAAATTTATATCATTCTTCAAAAGATCTTTGTCCATATTCATATGAAAAGACAAAGGCATGTGTTTCAATCCAGAAGTATTACTAAAAGAGCATACAAGTAAGAGCGCCATGAACTTGACGGTTTGCACAACAAATCTAAAATAAGTATTACAACAAACCAATCAATTATAATGTACAAAAACAACATGATTCATTAAATTGAAAAAAAAATCGAGAAAAATGAATCGTAAGACTAACCGTTTTATTTGGAGTGCGAGAATCGGATAGACGTAGTGGGTTCACACAAGTCCAAGGTTCATGACCAACCTTGAAATTATAATTGAAAAAAAAAATGAGGACAATTATTTCGTCCACTTGGAGCTTCATGATGAAATATCAACAAAGCATCATTGTCATGAAGATAGTGCATGAAAAATGAAAATAAAATAAGAATAATTTATTAGACCTTACATTCCAAGAAGGTATTGAAGAAAGAGGTATTGTAGTCTAGGCACATGAAGCCCCTCTGGAATATTTGCAATAAGTAAAAAACAAAGTTGGATTGATAATTTAAGATATAGTTTGAAAATATGAGTAAAAAAATTCTTAATAAGAAATGCATTGATGTCGTGAAAAGATAAAGGCCAAGACTTTAATTTTTCTTTGATATTCAATATGTTTAAAAAATAATCATTCAAAATGAGCTCAAATGAATATTTTTCAAGACTACATGGTATAGTTTGAAAACCTTTGGTCTTGATTCTCAAAGAAATAAAAGGCTCTAAAATGATAGAAAGAGCAAGGTTGGTATCTGATGGAGTTGCAAGTTTAAAAACCTTAAGTTTCTTGCCAAAAGGTTCATCACTGAAGATGCCATTATCTTTAGACTATTTAGACACTTAAGTAATATTTTTTCTTTTGACTTTTGTGGGTGGTCTAAGTCGTAAGTCTTTTTTCACTATAGGTGGAACAAATGGAGGCTCAAGATGATTACACAATTCCAATTTAGAATGCAGAGTTTTATTCTTAGGACAATCCAAATACTATTCATATTCATATCAATGGACCTCATCCTAATCTTAGCATATTTTTGGAGCAAACATAGAATTTCCCAATTGAACATTCTTGAAACTATTAAAAAACATTGACCAGTAGCTTGTCCAAAGCACTGGCAGGTAGTAACACATGCTTAAAATTTATGTAAAAACAAAAATAAAAAACAAGTCAAATGAAATGAAAAATCACATGAGAATCAAACATAAAATATATACAATAAAAAAATCAAATATACTTGTAACCAACCTGTCTCATAACTTGAAGTTCTCTTGGCTATTTATCGAAAGTCATGCTTTTCATAATGCCATCATTCAATTGAAACAATTTGTGAAATATCATTTCCTAGCAAGTAACCCTCCAAGATTCAATATAATCAGCAAAAAATTGCAAAGGTTTTGTTGCATTAAGGGCGATCTTGATGATGATTTTTAATTCAAAAATTGCAGATTCATGAAGAGCAAGAGTTTTTTTAACCAACTATTGAAAAAATAAAACAAATAAGAACAAAACATATTGGAGAAATATTTTTACATTTAAAAAAAAATCGATCAAAAATATATTTAAATAATATATTCATACCCGGCTAAAAATGTTACCTTGTATAACCACAAATCAAAAGCCGTATCAGAATAGGCATCTTTGGAAATTCCAAACTTATTTGAAATGCAAGAATCGGTTTTTACATCTCCAACCATTTCATGTTTTACATAGCATCTACTTTTGATATCACATAGATATTGAAGTTTATTTTTTTATTTAAGGCTCATCATAACACAAATCATTATGTCGTTTCATTTGGGCCAAGAAAACATATCCTAAACTAGAATTTGCAATGGGTAAATGTTTTGTAAGACTAGGCTATAATATGACATATTTAGCATTCATTACGGCATTTATAAATTCCATTATCTCTTCACAAGACTTATTATGCTCCAAAGTGAGCTCAAAATATTTTTTCTTGGCCGAATCTCCTGCCTTAACAAGATCACTTTGAAAAAACAATAACATTAGTTGAATGAAAAAATGATATAAGATAAGAATATCATAAAAAAACATAGATAGATACGAAACTTACATTTTATAAATAATCCAAGAAGAGATCCCATATAAGCGTATACTACAGTACAATTATTTTTGTGTTGCATTTCTTATAATTGATAAGGTGTCAATAAATTTATGAAGTTTTCAATAGACAAGCTTCCAATGGCTTGCACATGATACAACTGATAAGAAAATGGTCTTTAGGTGTTCAACATGGCTGAAACAACTAGAATGAATTGAATAAGAAATATAATAAGAAACCAAATTAAAAATTGAATATAAAGTATGTGATGAAAACATAAAACTAAATAAAAATTTGATAAATAAAAAAATCATACGTAAAGAACGCTTACATGTTGAGGTTATACATTGCAATAAGTAACACAACAATCTCGGAGATGGATTCAAAAAAATAGAATCCACTAAAATGTGCCAATTTGTATTTCCATAACTAACCTAATCAATAACATACCTCCACATTTTCAAACGATGATTTCGATCCCAAACCCATAAAATCTTACCCACAAATTTATCGAAAATATCAGCTGCTTTTAAATATTTATCGAATTTTATACTTGCATTTTTTCAAAGTCTATCAACTTTGAGGTCACATCCTTGGTATCTAAATAACTGTTCACCGCTGAAATAAAAAATATGGCACTTCCAAATCTAGACCTATGAATAAATCTCTGCTTCAACTTTAGAATATAGGATATCAAAGTTAGTTGAACCAAAGGCATTGAGAGCAAACAATATAAAGGATTGAAGAACCTTGACTTTAAAGGAGGTTAAAACTGCAACTTCTCAATCAATGAATTCGAATAAAATGAATGATCACTAAATATAGTTTGTGCTCTCAAATGATAAGAATTTGCCTCAACACTCAATTCAAATAAATCATCTTGTAACTTGCTATCAAAAGCCAAATGCTTTGAGATATTGTTAGTTTCCATTTGCAACAAAAATGAAATAATTCATAAATTAATAATTCATTCAATTCAATTTAACATAGGATTTTTTATATAATAATTCAATAATTTTTAACAACAAAATATCAAATCATATTTAAAAATATTATATAAACAAGTAGTAGACCTAAGAAAAATGAATCTAATTCATTTTATTTCATATGTTTTAATAAAGTTTCCAATTGCTATGGACCTTCAAAGTTGTTTAACCGACAGAGGCATTTGAAGAAATAAATTATTGAATGTACCGAGGCTTTACTTTAGATTACAAACGTATAACCCTATAAACATATATATACTTTGGATAATTCCTAAAATTCAACATTGAAGTTTAAAATTCCATAATAACTCATCTATCTTAATATGATCTAAATATACGCACCATGTTTTTTCAACTCCATCTAAGTATGTTTTGTAAATTTTAAGTATTATTTCTAAACTTATTAAAAAATAAACCATGGAAACACACACACACACACACTGAATCTGAAGTCCGAGGAATTAAGGTTTTCTAAGGTATTGGCGGTGTCGCCAATGTCCTTCGACTGCTAATGAAAATTATTGTTAGTGCATCGCTATGTTATCAAACTCTTTTCTACTTCAATATTTGATTCTCACAATGTATTGGTGGCATCGCCAATACCTTTAACGACAATCTCGAATGCTAATATAGATTACAATCACATACATATGTACCGTTTTATAGTCACATATTTTTCTATACATGTTAATTACATATGTGTACACATAATACATTCATATATGTTTTGCATAATACAAAAAATACATATACACAAAAATATAGATGTTTACATCATATTTTGTTACACCTGAGTTTTTGGAAAACCAATGACACTTATTATTTCTCTACCACCGCCTCTCTACGGCTTGTCACTTCCCTCAAGGTTTACTAAACGAAAATAATATAAAATTAGAGTTTTCTAGAATGTGTGACCGCATATGAATGAACAACCACATGTGGATGATGACTTTATTTGAATGATGAGTACTTATACCAAAGATATTGGCGGTGCTACCAATAATCATGATATTTTTATATAAAAAATATCATGATAAATATCATGATATAATAAATATGGTCCTTCCATAGATGACATGCATAAGATGTGCGACGAACATTCTTGGTGTACAACGAAAACAACAAATATCCAAAATAAATTTAGGCATTTTTCATATACCGGTTATTTGCAATACACAAACAAACATTGTGATTATATGTATCGCAATGGAGGTGTCCACAACTACACAATGAATGATAACATTTAAGATAAAATCAAGATTGGAATGTAAGGTGTGTCGTTTCACGCTAGTGTGTATTACCTTGTATCATACTCACATAATATATGTCCACTCTATATCCCCTAGAATATCAAGGTCTTATATACATCTTGGTGTTCATGAACGTCGTTTACCAAATGATACATGTCATAAATTACTTGACATGGTGTGAGCCCAAAATGGTGCCCACATGTGTTATTAACCCTTTCAAATCATTAGGAGTTACATTTTGATGTTTTATAATTATTCTCAAAAATATAAAAAGAGTGAGGCTTGGTGTGAAGTTATGTTTAGGCCTTAGACTTATGTGGTGTAGTTAATTAGAAGCTTAGCGGCATGAAGGAAGTTCTTTGGTTAGGTGAGTGTAGCATGTGGTGGACCAAGGGGAGCTCCTTGAGTTTAAATATTTGAATTGGGATCCATCTTGTTGGTATAGGAGTTGAAGGCTTAGCGGATAAGATAAGAGCATACGAAGTAGACGAGGATCGAGGGGCTTACTTGGCGGATAGGATAAGAGCCTACGAAGTAGGAGAGGATCGAGGAGCTTATCTTGAGCTTTGAGGGGTGCCCACCCCTTCCCTTCCCCTATATATTCCTTTCTCTCACCTTCTTCACTCACTTGTGTTCCTATTCACTCTCTCTTCCTTCGCGCTCTTCCATCTTGCATGTGTGGGTGCACACGTGTGTGTGTGGGCACATGAGCATGTTGTATTGAGAGGGGAGTGTGGGTAAAGGGAAGAAGTTCATACAAGGCCCCCTTACCCTCTCCCTTCCCCTCTCCTTCTCTCTCTCTCCCTCTTGTTGTTCCTCTCATAGAATTGAGTTTTAGAATTAGAGTTGTGTGAGAATTAGTAGAAGGATTAGTGGAATTAGTAGAATTCATAGAGACTTGTAGGGGACTTAGTAAGGTTAAGTGTAGTAGTTGGTCGACCCTTGAGAAGGCCAATGCTCTACCTATTCAAGAGACTAGCATTAATAAAGCATCATGATTTCAAGTGAGTTGGGAGCTTGTTGAGATAGAAGTACATTCCATGTTACCACGAGCTTTGGTATGACACATGTGATTCTCAAAACCATCACCCGGACTAGGACGCTTAAGGGTGGTGGGTTTGGCCTCACACATGGCTTACTAATGCGTTGTCAATAAGATCATAAAACATCTATTGTGAACAACTCTGCAATTGTTATGGCAACGAAAAAAAAAATTCTTATAAATTTTTTTCTTAAATATCCATCAAATGGTGAAAAACATCACTTGCCATGTCCGTCTTTGAAGGTCATCATGAAGAAGTTCTGTACTCTTGCATCTCCAAATTGTCGTGACTTTATATCGGGCTCAAAACGATCTGTTCATAGTGGAATGGGTACAATGGATAATATCATTGCGCTCAAAGACCATTCAAGCTTCAAGTACATCCGTGGCAATACATTCCCGGGGCAATCCAAAAACAAAGTATTTGTCTTTAAAATGTCAATAGATCTTTTGAGGAGTGGTGTGGATCTGGTTTAATGTATGCAGGTGGGAGGAGATATGAAGAATTTATAGACAATGTTTGACCATGTCAAGCATGTGAAGAATTGGGTCACCTTTGCATAGTATGCGTACAATAGCAAGTATTGTAAGGTGCTTATCATTGCGTGTTGTTATATGCAATCGGAAGATGGCGTAATTCAAACACTCTTTTGGGAAAACTTAAACTCCGTCATGACAAAGAATGAAGTGTGGAATCTGAACTTCAAGGGTTTCATGGCAGTCAGTGCTTAGGCTAATTGGAATGCGGTCAGAAAAATATATGATTGAGGTGACCCAAGTTTGCCAATAGTGGGTTGAAATCGTACTTGTTTTCTCATTGGTCGCAAAGCTTGGATAAGATATTGTAGAAGTATATCAAGGTATTTTTGCACTTTCAGCACAAACAACTATGCAAAGATTTAAAGACGTGAAAACAATTGATAATGTTGAAACTAAATATCATATCATTCGTTCATGGTGGTTGTGATCCGGAGTTGCTACAGAAGAGGACCTTATCGGCTTGTCTGAGTGGTTGGTGTTTTGGCATTTCTATTATAGGCAATGGGGTGGTCGTATGATTCATGTAAGTGCATTGTCACTATGTATTTCTCGTATTCTTTTACTTTTGAATATGCATGATATATATGTACATATAAAATTTACTATAATTTATATAATGTTTACAAGATATGTCTATGGATAATCGTGCAGAATTGCGAACATGTAATTTTGTGGAGACAATGCACAACAAATGGCTCCAGCATACCAAAAACAAGATGACTTGTCTGTATGAAGCGAGAATGGACGATTTGATCCGTGCATTCATGTGGATTGTTGTGAGCCCTAAACCACCACCCTTATGCGTCGTAGTCCGGGTGATGGTCTATGGCCTACATGAATTCCAGTATCCTCGCTTACCTTTATGATTCAGCCCCATTGTGCCAACAAGACGATACATCTTTTACACAATTTGATTCAACATGAAATTAGGTAGCCAACATTTAGAAATGCTCACCTCACTTCAAGTGGTTCCAACACAATCACCATTCAAGCTTGACTCGTACAATTGAAGGTTCAGATTCCCTACATAAAATGCTCCCTATTGGAGGTGAGATTAATGCCGAATTTTACAGTCGGCTTGCTCACACTTGTTTCTTCTACCCAAACACTCACCTAATTAACTACGCAACTACCTACCGTTTAATACTAACCTTAATTTCTAGTTAATCACTACCCACTCCAGGCTATCCTCAACGCCAATCTCCCCAGGCTCTTACTTGCAGGAGCTCACCTCGCCTCGGCAGTGGCGCAACTCCTCAATCCCAGTGGTGAGCACCCTCAAAGCCTCGGTGGTTGAGCTGAGTCACCCTTTGGCGGCACTGGAGGCTCACCTTTGTGCGGTAGATCTCACAACATGCCCATTCGTCCTCCCCCACAATGTTGCTGCCTCCTTACAAAAAGCTTCATGACAGCTAACCCCCACCGATATAGAATGTACCTTTTCCGAATGCCTTAGAATCCCACCGTGTCGGGGCTCTGCTCATATGTTTTTGTAGCGTTCTGCCAACGGAGACGACAGTGCACTCGCCAGGCTCTCTTTGGCACCTAAATCTTCAACATCCAGCCAATCACCCCCTTCACTCGCCACTGATCCACTTCTTCCATCCCCAGTGACCAGATTTGACCCCTTCCACAGGAGCTCTACTATGTAATTCCCAGCTCAACACCATTGTTGCACTTACCCCTTCGGCACCGAAATCCCACACTGTCCCCACGCTGATGCCCAGTGTTCCTCTCTTTCCCTTGGTTGCATCATCGGCAACTCCTATCGCCCCAGCTGTGCACGAATCTTCTTGTGAGCCAGTGCCTCTCACCCTCCAGCCGCTCTTGCAGTCATGACATTCTCCTTCCTCGCCACAGCAGCCTAAGTTGAGGTTGCTGATCTCAGCAGTTGTGCATCCCCTCACTTCCCCCTAGCTGCATCAGCGGTAGCTCCTATTGCCGTTTAACCTCTAGCCGCTCGCCCCACACACACTTTGTTCAGAAGAATGGAGGCTCCCTTGGGTCAGCAGCCGAGACCCCTCCCTTGTGCCCGGAAATCCAACACCTAATCCGCTCTTGGGAGGAGCCCCCCCCCCCTCTCAAACAAACATAACTCTCATCTTAAACAAACAATTAACATTGGCCTAAGCCATTTCGTGCCTAGCATCACTCCAACTCTAATTAAGCAACTTTCCTTCTTTTTGGTTTTTCTCCCTTTTAATTACCATTGATCTCACAACTTAAATTCAACTATAACTACACATGAGCCACTACAATCCTATATGAGTCTTAAACTAACTTAACTAAATGCTAATCCTCAGGTTTTTATATGTTTTTTGAGTTAAAAACATATAAATGTGGGCACATAATTGGGCTCACAATTGCAAATTACAAATTGCGGTTGAGAGGTGGTTCTACTGGTAAAGGCCCTGATTCTGCGTCCTTGAAATTGAAGATTACTACCATGTGTGGAGATCCGAAACTACTGGCAGATGCTATGAAGTCCTATCCGAGGGTGGAAGATCTCAATACTAGACATAGTGCTTTGGAGGGGTCTGAGTTGTTTAAATCCACCAAACAAAAGTTTGATCTGCCATCGAACGTGGATTGTGACTCACATCGACCCGATAAAGTGAACTACTCGATTCCTCACCTTAACTGTTCCACACCACTCCATGAAGAGTGCCCAAACAACATAGGCACAAGGGGGACCCCGGAGTCACACCCGGGACTTGTGGCGTCGTTGTTGAGAGGGCCCAAATGATGCTAGTGTGGATGAGGGCCCCGGGCGTTGGGAACGCCTCCCACTCACGGAGACTAAGAGTCACAAGGGTAAGGCTATGAGCTATGTCTAGCTTACGGCATGCAGACTCTAGAATGCTCAAGATCACCTCAATCAGAGGTGTGAGCTAGGAGATATGGCACTTTGAGTGGGGCGATGTCCCGGGTCAGCGCCCTAGTACAACAGTGGCCTGGGAGTAGCTCTCGGGACTGACAAGGTTTGAACAGACATAACTTCCTTAATACTTGGCCAAATGAGGCAAGTGAAGGGATTCATTGGTATCTACGTGAAGCTCAGATGATGATGAAGTGGTTGCTTATTAGCATTTAAGATCATTCAAGGAAGTTACGATGTTCTGAAGCTGCTAAGGGCTTCTAGCCTCAATGCCGAAGGGAATATGTTTATTTAGCCCCAACTTTTGGTAGAGAAACAAATGGTTTCTTGATGGTGGGTCCTGCGAAAACTCCTTGAAGCTTACATGGGTGAAGTGATGTGGCAGACCTAGCCGAGGCCGAATGGCACGGCCTCCATGTGCATTGGCCCACTATGAGGGCATAGTTGTCTAGTATGATTCGGGTTGTTATAGTGTTGCTCCGGCAGTGCGATGATTAAGATGAAATTAGACTTCCATGAATGGAAGTCCACATCTAAGAATTGATTACTGATTAAAAGGTGAGTCATGAAAGCAAAGTAGGAGGGTTGGTTCTCCTCTTATAAGCAAGAAGGTCCGCGGTATAGGGATCTAAGCATTAGCATGGTGGAATGCGAAGGGTTAGTGCTCGTGATCTTTGCTAGATTTTAAAAAATGACCAAGTTAGTTATGGGGAGCTAGCAAGGCTTGCGACACTAAAACTAAGGTTAGAAGGGCATGCATACAAGAATTTTTGAATTATACAGAGTATGGTGTGGCACATATCATATTAGTGTTACAGACCGATTGTTTTTCTTCCCACTGGCATATTGCAAGATTGTCACCCAACTCTGCCAAAAGATGTTGGGCAATGTAAGCCAATACACGGACTTTGTGTAATGCCAAAATCGAAACTAGCAAACATGACACACCAACTCCCTTGTACAAGGGTTTGAAGAAACATTATCATTCCACCAACAATGTAGAATACGAGTTTTGGTTTTGTCCGGATGACATCAAATGTTGTGCAACTGGCAACAACAAGAAGTATATGCTAGACTGGCATGTAGTACCCAACATATGGCATGTGAAGATAGTTACCAATTTCTCAAAGTAGGAGGTATTGGCACTCAAAGACGTTGGATTCCAATTGCAATAGAGGGAGGGTCTCTCTCCTCTCCTTAGGTTTTCAACAATTGTGATGCTCCCAATCCCTTGGACGGATTTTCATGTGCCATTAAACCCAGATGCCCACCCAACTTCGTGGTTTGAAAGGTCAGTGTGCTGCAATCTACCAACACCGATGGTGGATCATAAAAACAAATGAGAGAGCGCCGGGCTTATGAATGGTTATTATGTGGTTCGAATAATTGCCATTCCTTATCCAGGATTTAAAGTGTTAATCAACATCGTAACCAAGGAGGACATCACATATTGTGTCACAATTGGTAATATGCCGTATTGCACATGCCTTGACTTGACTAAAATGTCATCTCAATCTTTGGGAAAGAAAGGGAAATAGGTGTATTGCAAACATCTTTATTATGTGTTTAAATTTTTGGGCAAGGTGGATTATGATAGTGACAAGTTTATTTATGCTCCAATGTACTCCTACAAGAAGGTCGTGCAGCTACTTGAACTTGCAGGTGTTGTGGAATCTAAATAATATTGCAAGTGTTGTATTCAACCACATATTTGAGAATCTGAGTAAGTGATATGTATTAGTGTGGCTTTTTATAATAAAAACCAACAATGGTTTGATGGGTTTCAAAGTATTCATGGTAATAGACTCCCTTCATTCTTCTTCAATCATAATGCGAGCACTTTAAATTCCCTAATTTGCAAATATATAGGTGTTAATTTTAGAAAATATATCCTAAAACCGTAACCAATTACTAAATTTGGCATCATTGCTCACATATTACCTCTCATTGCTCATGTGTTACCACTCACTGCTCACTGCTCATTGCTCATGTGTGAGCTTCGCTCATGTGGAGTACCATTTGAAGTTACGTATTCTCCATATTTATTCAATTTTTGTACACTTCTTTATATTTCTCCTATAAATCAAGTAACTTGTTAAAGGTCATAACATCTCAATTTGATTCTATGGGTATCATCTATTGGTTGTTAGATATATTGATGTTGAAATATTTATGTTGTAATGGAGTTTCTCACTTCCTCTATGTACTTTGTCCATAACAATACCTTCTACAACTTTTCATATTTTCATTATATGCATTGCTATGATTTTTTAAATGAGAGAATCATGATTACCAAATAAAACAGATCATCATGTTTCTGGATGTATACGAGTCTAGCTTTTTTTTGTTCTCAATAAGCAATGATGTTGTCATTATAAAGCTATAACAATGTGTGACCCCAAATAGCAATGCTCACTAAAAGGAGATACATATTTTTGTTACAAAAGTATTTAAAACTTTAAATATATATTATGTCATTATTTTAACAAACACTATCATTATTGTTACAAACATTTCAAGATCGAATGTAACAAAGACAATTTGGGTTAAAAGCACGGTCAAGTATACCGAAAAAATGTTCTAGTCTATTAAAAACATAATTTCTTTCGTCAAACGCTTAAAAGTAGTAGCAAACTGTTGTGTAAATTTTATTTTTGTTCATGACACCTCTATTGTTGTGTTAGGTACTCAAATATAGAATCAAGACAAGATTCTCAAAAAGACTTATCATTAAAAGTATTCCTCCAAAGGTAATGGCTAAATTTGGTTTTGGACGTAAATTTCATGACCTTAAATATTTTGAAGTTGGAATTTATCATTTCCCTTGAACTCACTATAAACTTGAGAGCAACATTACAAAAATAAATAGAAAATATCAATTTAATGTATTTTATCATGTTTAACCCAAATTTAGACAATTATGTATCCTATATATATATATATATATATATGTATGTGTATGTGTGTGTGTATGTATGTGTATGTGTATATATATGTGTACACACACACACACACACACACATATATATATATACATGTATATACACATATATATATATACATATATTTGCGCAGTACTTGCACTGTCTTCTAAATTATGTCTTAAAATTGTCAACATAATACGGGGAGGTCACTCCCTCTTTAATTAATGCATACACGTGCGCTCAAGACTTATTTATCGGGGGGCTATTACCTTGCAAAAATGATTATAAGGTATAGTATTTTTCAAAATAAAGGTAAATGCTTGTATTTTAATACACCCTATCAGTTATTATAATTTTTTGGTGAAATCATTTAAAAATACCCTATTTTATTATATTGCATTTTTTCTTACCTTCCAATTAACCTTTTTTAACACTTTACCCTAAATTTTTTTCTCGAAGCCCGATTGTTGTCCATTTTTTTCTTAAACCGCATTTTATTTTGTACACCTCATTTTTTCATGAAGGATATTTCTCTTCTTACAACCATGAATTGTGAAGTTCAGCTACAATGCTAAACTCACATGAACTAAATCAAAATAATAAACCTAAGGTAAAGGCATGCAACTGAAATATTGTCTTAGACTGTGAAATAAAGTCAAACATAAGGCCGAAATGTTCCCTCCCGGCACGTGGGTAGAGATCATTAACTGCACAGTGGAACCGTTGATTCAGTAATGTTCAAGCAAGCCAGCGTGCGAAGTCATCCATCCAAGCATTTTGAACATAATTTTGCCTTTTTCATCCACTAGCACAAACCCTACTCTAGACCATCTACCCCTAGTAATTGTTTCCATGCTATTTTACATGTACTGACTAGATAAAAGAGGCCATTATATTACATGTAAACAGTGATGGTATTTTACATGTAAACATGTTTCATTATTTTAAAATCCCCTTTATTACATGTACATTTTTTTGCAGAATTTACCTACAATAATTATATTAGACCTTTTTTTTTATCGCACATTATTTCTACAGTTTTTGCCAATGACCTCCCCGTGCAACATAAATTGCTTGGCTTTGTAGATCAGTGTGTTTTTCAAATGTTTATGATTTTTTTCTTCAAAATTTAAAGTTAATATGTAGTTTTTAATTAATTTCACTTTAAACTTATGAAAGGTAATGAAGTTGTGTACTTGACTGTGCTTACATCCTTTTGTTTTGTTAGTTTTGAGTTTTTTATTTGATTTTGAAGTCTCAATTTTTCTACTTGGATATTAGCTACTGACTGACACTTGAATTTCCATGTTACATCTACATTTTTTTTTTCTTTGCATACTTCTTTATGGTTTTCCTATTAGATGAAGTTATCTTCTCATGAGCTTAATAAATTGATCTAATTATGAGGGTATTGGCCGATAGATTTATTAATGATGCAACATTCATGTTGCCATGGAGTCACTCAGTACCTGTATAAATTTTGTTTATACTTTTGTTTTGTTAGTTGAAATTTTGGCCCACATATGGAGTCTCAAGATTTCTACTTGAGCATCAACTGCTAGCCAATACCTAAGTTTTTGATGGTGTTTCTACATATTTGAAGAATTTAGTATTTTGACCTCATTGTAAGGATATTGGTTGTTGGCTGACAAATATATGACGAAGCTTTTCCTCTTCTAAAATTTCATGTTTTATTTTTTCATATTTAGGTGTTGGAAGCAATACAAGGAGAATCATGAAGACGGAGCATGTTCAATTGTTTATGAATTTACTACATTGCTCAAAGAATTGTCACAAAAATAATTAGTTGAGATCCAAATATGTTTTAGTAATTGTTATAGAAGGTAAGTGATGCTATTGACATTCCCATATCTTTCTAAAATTCTAAAATGAAGATGATAAAACAATTTGACGGAAATGAAATTATCTAGGTGGCATAATACCCGATGTCATATATGTCAACTCCTGACATTATATTAGACAATTTCAACTATTGGCCAAATACTATGGAAGATGATGAGAAAGATACAATTTGTTTTCTTGATTTGAAGATAGGCATGGAAGTCATACATGTTGATGGAAGTACTTCCAAAGAAAATGTGTTGGAATGAGTGTAATCAATGAGTGCTCTCCAAAGAGAACTTGAAAGGGATTTTGGGTCCCATGGTAGCTTCTTCTTCATGGTCAATGTGACTATGGTATGTTTAGAGTCCATGAACCTCCAAGCATTGTGTGAGATGGAAAATTTGACAATCCTTGGTAGTTCAATTGGCTTTCAAGTGCTGTGAAATGCATACAAAGTTTGTCTCATGGATATCTCAAATTTACTTCATTGTACTTCTCGTATGGTTCTTAGATGGTAGTTGAAGACATTACTGCCAACATTACTTGGCAACTCTTTGTCAATAAGAGGAATTTCGGCCCGTGGAAGTCTTTTTCTTTGATGCAATGTCTTTTTGATCAACCTCTGTGCAAAACACTTAAACGGTTCAATCAGATCTGGTTCTTTTTGAGGAGTGGTCTCCCGTGGATCATTTGGCGCCAACGAAATGATATGGTTTCAACAATTTGCAGTGGCCCGTTGAGAAAACACGACAAGTCATTTGGGACGCATTGCAGGATTATGGTAGGATTGAGTGGAAATGGACACTCAAGGATTTGGAAAAAGGCCCCAAATGTGACCTACCAAGACGTCCTTAACGAATTTGACTCTACATGGGGGGTCAAAACCTTATTATGACTCGGAGTAACTTAGTTGTCACTTGGATGGATTAACCACATATGAGCATTATTTCTTGATTTTCACTTAGGTTGCGCTAGCTCGCCCAGGTTGGTTGCATTTGGGATTACCTTTGCAATCGAATTTCTCAATTTGTGACCCAAAAAAGAATCTTTCTAGCTCGTCCTTTGTATAGAGGCCATATTGTATCGCATTGAAATAAGATTACAGTTTGCATGAAAAATCTTCCATTCATGTATGTTTTCTCGGAAAATCATATGATGAGGATATTCTTCAAGACACAAATGTAGGGATTAGGTTTCTTTTTTCTTTTTTCTTTGTTTGAGATGATAATAATCTTAAAATGACAACAATGCAATGGAAATTAACCCATGCAAGACTAGACGGAGGTTGCATTCTTATACATAGTTTTGTATTATTCTCAATATAAGGAGCTGAAGTAAGTATTGATTGCCCAAGAATGCCTATACATACCATGTGACTCAGAAGTTCCAGTTGAAAACTGAGTCGGAAGACATATATGGAAAATTGTCATCAAGTTAATTTGGCCCAGTATTGCAAGCAGAGTTGATGACCACCAATTGAGTTCAATGTTTGTATTTTCAAAGTTCCATGCAATATTTTTGCCATTGTATTGGGCAAAAAACCAATAAACTTTTGTATTCACTACACTAAATATGATATTAGTGTTTGATTATATTTAATGTTCTTACCACCCTACCTTGCTCAACACTATTTTTTAATTCCTTGACAATTAGTGTCAAAAGATATACTAGAATTCTCCTTTTATCCATTTTTTTTTCATATCCAGACTAACACTAAATTCAAACATGTAACTTCCACATATTACCATAGTTGATATTTAGTGTTTGAGTTTACATTTAATGTTACCTTACTTTCATAGGGCTATTGACATTTAGTGTATCGAACACTAAATACTATACTTAGTGTAGTGCCCATTGTCTGTGTGATAAGAAACAATCATCCTAATTTATGTGGCTTCTTCCTAGAAGAGCCATTGGAATGTGGAGAACATATGACAACAACAAGCATCTTCTTCTGATAGGTGATCCTCATCCCATTAGAATGAAATCTTTGTGGGATAATTTAAAATTTTGTCAGCTAAAAATAAATGTAGAAAATAAGACAATAAGGACTAGCAAAATCATTGAGAAAAATATTGCATCATCAATGCAGTCACCAAATATATTGAGTATGAGAAATTTGCTATGGCTCAAAATGAGAAATACATTCAAGGGATGGTTGAATATGTCGCATATTGGGAGCCCATTTCCGAAAATATCATTGGCCCTCTGTGAGCCCAAAGTTGAGCACACATAGGTTCTTGAAACCTTAAAATTATTAAAAGTTAGGCTTTGATGTGGCATCAGTTTATCTAAACATAAAAAGAGTGGAGTTTTTGGTGGGATTGTGATTTTAGCTTGAGGATGGATAGTTAGTTCTTTGTAGCTTAGAGGGTGGAATGAGTTAATTAGGTTTTAGTTGATGGGATGGTAAGAATTATAAGTCAAGTTAGAAGGTTGGCGTTTAAGTGTTCGAATTGGGATTAGTTGGTATCCACATTAAGGGGGGGAGCACTGCTCACCCTAGCTTTTTCCGGACTCTCGGAATTGTGACGGTTGCGGAGGCTACTGGACTCGGTCTATCTCAACACAGAGGCTGCTGGATAGGGGAGGAGAGCCGCAACCTTGCGGAAGCTCTGTCCGAATGGGGATTGAGCGAAGAAGCGCAGGATTGTTGGCACATTGATGAGGCACGGTGGATGAGGTTGGGTTGCTGTTCTGGAGAGGAGCTCTGGAGTCACCAGGAGATATAAGCGGGATGAAGGCGCGAGAGCTGAGGTGAACACGGCAGATTCAACCTCGCCAAAGGCTCAGTGTTGTGGCCTGTGGTGATATTGGATGGGTGTGAGCCTAAAATGGTGCCCACATATGTTCTTAACCCTTTGAAACTATTAGAAGTTATGTTTTGATGTTTTATGATTATTCACAAAAATATAAAAAGAGTGAGGCTTGAGCGAAGTTGTGTTTAAGCCTTAGGCTTGTGTGGAGTGGCTGATTAGAAATTTAGCGGCATGAAAAAAATTCCTTAGTTAGAAGAGCGTAGTATGTGATGAACCAAGGGTAGCTCCTTGAGTTAAATGGTTAAATTAGGATCTATGTTGTTGGTTTAAGAGTTGAAGGCTTAGAGGATAGGATGAGAGCCTACAAAGTAGGAAGGGATCAAAAGGCTTATCTTGAGCCTTGGGGGTGCTCACCTCTTCCCTTTCTCCTCCCTATATAATCCTCACTCTCCCCTCTCTCTCTCTCTCTCTCTTTCCTTCGTGCTCCTTGGCACCCCATGTGTTATAAGTGTGGGTGTGTGAGAAGCAAGAGAGGAGCACGTGTGTGTGCAAGGTTTCAAATTGAAGAACCAAGTAGTCTTGAAGTTAGCTTCACATTGTTGGATGTGGTCTTGGATTTAAGGCATTTAGAAACAAGAGCTTGGCTCATAGTGTTCAACTTCTACCATTTAGATTTATAGTATTTAGAGTTATAGAGTTTAGACTTATGGTATCTAGATTTATAGCATTTAGATTTACGATAGATTTGTAGTATTCAACTTTGTGAGTTAGTCGAAGGCCGGGCTAAATCAACTGCCGACTGTTGGATTAAGGCTGGGCTAACCAGCTGCGGACTATAGGGTGAAGCTGGGCCAAACTAGCTGCAGACTGTTGGGTTGAAGATGGGCTAACCTAGCTGCAGACTGTTGGATTGAAGCTGGGCTAATTGGCTGCAGACTGTTGGGTTGAAGCTGGGCTAACCGGCTGCGGACTGTTGGGTGAAGCTGGGCTAACCAGCTGCAGACTGTTGGGTGAAGCTGGGCTAAATTAGCTGCAGACTGTTGGGTTGAAGCTGGGCTAAATTAGCTGCAGACTGTTGGGTTGAAGCTGGGCTAACCAGCTGCGGATTGTTGGGTGAAGCTGGGCTAAACTAGCTGCAGACTGTTGGGTTGAAGCTGGGCTAACCAGCTGCGGATTGTTGGGTGAAGCTGGGCTAAACTAGCTGCAGACTGTTGGGTTGAAGCTGGGCTAACCAGCTGTGGACTGCTGGGTGAAGCTGGGCTAAATTAGTTGCAGACTGTTGGGTTGAAGCTGGGCTAACCAGCTGCGGACTGCTGGGTGAAGCTGGGCTAAATTAGTTGCAGACTGTTGGGTTGAAGCTGGGCTAACCAGCTGCGGACTGTTGGGTGAAGTTGGGCTAAACTAGCTACAGACTGTTGGGTTGAAGTTGGGTTAAACAGCTGCCGACTGTTGGATTGAAGCTGGGCTAACCAGCTGCGGACTGTTGGGTGAAGTTGGGCTAAACTAGCTGTAGACTGTTGGGTTGAAGCTGGGCTAACTAGCTGCAGACTGTTGGGTTGAAGCTGGGCTAAACCAGTTGCCGACTGTTGGATTGAAGCTGGGCTAACCAGCTGCAAACTGTTGGATTGAAGCTGGGATCTGCCGGGTGAAAGGGGGCTAGTTAGTTAGGATAGTTGACAGGCTAGTTAGTTAGGATAGTTAATAGGCTAGGTAGTTAAGCTAGTTAGTTAGACTAGATGGTTAGGCTAGTTGGATCAAGCTAGTTGGGTTAGTGGCCGCATTAAGGTGTGAACTTGGGTAAGGAGTTGTGAGGGAATCGTGGAAAATGAGGCAATGACAAGTTATAGAAGTGTTTTTTAATACTTTTATTAAAGATGGATGTGCCTCATGAAATCAACAAGCCAAAGCCTCAATGAGGTGTCATGCACTAGTGAAGAATCGTCAACCATGACCAAGTTCGCAAGAGGGAAATCATTGAGGGCATGCGTGGCAAAGGCGGTGGGGTGGACTCTTAAGAAAGCCAAGGATGTACCTATGCAAGAGGATCACACTAATAAAATGTCATGACTTGAAGTAAGTTGTGAGTCCACCAAGGTAGAACGTACATTCCACGTTACTACAAGTTTCTTTATGTTACACATGTGATATCCAAACCCATTACCTGGACTAGGACGCTTAAGGGTGGTGGGTTTGGCCTCACAATGAGGGTAGTTGGATGACTTCGAAATCAGTAAAGGTAAGCTGCATGACTAAAAGAGATGAGGGTTCACCCAGCAAATTGCACAGCCTTGAGGCGATAACGGAGGGAGATGAAATTCAGCTTCTTCAACAAAAATTGAGGCTAGAGGGTACGAAGTTGGATTTTGAGTCTCAACGACAGCAGGGTGGTCAATGTCGATTAAGTGAAGGTAGCAGTTTTTCTCGGCTACCCTTTGCCGACTGAAATCTATCAACTGGGAATCAAGTCTAGTAGCAACTAAATGGCTCAGACCAGGCGAACTAAAGAGTGGGAATGGGCAACTGAAGCGAGCAGGGCAAATTGCTAAATTGGAATCGGTTGGGAGATATAGAGAAACCTAGAACGGTTGCGGTAGAGTGCGGATTGCAATTGCTGGGTACTAGTTGGGGCCAGTTTGAAGGATCTGGCGACAAAACCACGGAAGTGGGTCGCTAGATGGGGGAAAGAACTGAATGCAATAAGACTGAGCAGGCATTCGGGAGCCACATTTGTTTTGGCTTCCTGCTCAATTTCTGAGCACTGGAGTATAGGAGAACGAGAAATGAAATTGCTCAATAGGTGAAGGGGCCAGGGGCGACTGCTCGAGTCCTCAGCTCTGGGTTGCAGAAAGGTGGTGTGACCAAGTGAAGGGCTGGCAGGACTCAGAAGCCTGCAAAGGGGACGCTACAGTCGACAACAGTTACCGAATGTGTGGGTAAATTGAAGTTGTTTGTTACTGTTGCAAGGTAGTTGAGGGGCTGTGAGGCCAAACCACCCACCCTTAAGCGTCCTAGTCCGGGTGAGGGAATGGGTATCACATTCATGTTTCCATACTCCATTTTTACCAAATGTGTGAGACTCCATTACAATTCCCATCAATCATTGCACACCAATCCATTCCACGATAATATTTCAAGCGTTAATAAACGCTCTTCTCTATCATCACAATCATAAAGTCCTCCTAGCTTACTAATGAACTAAGTATCTAAACTAACATGAAGTAGTAACCTAATTAATTCACTATCCCCAAGCCTAAGGTAGCACCATGGTCCCCCCGCTTACATCCTCTTGGCCCCCTTTAATCCTCTACCTAACTCCTTCAAGGATTTGCACTGAGCCTCGAAGCCGCCATACAACCTCAACCTTATAGGACCTTGGAACTACAATTGTAAGCCTCGGTGTAATTAGATAGGACCTGGACCGCAACCGTATAAGCTTCAAAGTGACCAGATAGCCCCTGGACTGCACCGTATAAGCTTCAAAGTGACCATATAGCCCCTAGACTGCAACCTGTTAGGCCCCTGGATTGCAACCGTATAAGCTTCAAAGTGACCATATAGCCCCTGGACTGCAACCTGTTAGGCACCCTGGACTGCAACCGTATAGCTTCAAAGTTGATCAGATAGCTCCCTTGGACTGCACCTGTTAGGCCCCCTGGACTGCAACCGTATAAGCTTCAAGGTGATCAGCTAGGCCCTGGACCGGAAATGTGAGCCTCGGCTGTGAGCAACACACTCCGGCTGCAACCCAGCCTAAACCTCCTCAATTATCTACCTAATCCTACCCAACCCCCTACCTAATTTCTTCTAAACAAGCCCACTAATTCTACTAACCCTTACCTAATTCCCACATTCTCTAAGAGCTCTAAGAGCTCCCAAAGTCCTAGAGAGGAGAGAGATAGAGAGAGGGAGAGGAGGAAGAGAGAAATGAAGAGGGAAGAGGAGGAGGGGGAGAGGGCACCCAAGACCACAAGCCCCTTAACCTTCTCCTACTTAGTAGGACCTTATCTTATCCACTAACCTTCACCCTTTAAACCAACAAGAGCATGTTCTAATTCAAACATTTAAATCCAAGGACCTTCCTCTTGCTTCATCAACCACTACTCACTTAATCACAACACTCCCTAATATCATTAAGCTTCTACTTAACCACACAAAATAGGCTTAAAGCCTAAAACATAAACCACACCAAGCCTCACTCTTTTTATACTTTTGATTGTTTCAATAACACTCCAAATGCAATTCTAAATAAATTCTAACCATAAAACAAATATGAGCACTCATTTTGGGCTCATAGGGGCTGAATGCATCCAGCTGCCACACTAGTGGGTTCGAGGCACCTTGTGAATACTGAAGTTATCACATGGTCAAGCAGCTGATAATAATTTAAAGGATGGACAAGAGATATGTGGATTCCAACAATCGGGAAGTTGGAGCAATTAGTGATTAGGTAGTAGGTAGAGTAATTAGGGTACCAAGGGGGACATACTTAATTATGGGTTAATTAGGTAGAGGCTAGTTGGGAGGAAGGCTTGGCATGCCACTGTGGGATTGGCGTGGCACAAGGCTATGGGCAAGTAATTAGGATGATTAACAAACCATAGTTGTAGGTTTCAATTTGGAGTGGTGTTGCAATAATCACGAGGACAAGAAGTATTTCTAAATACTGGTGACCTTGTCCTTGTTGAATAAAGTTGTGTGATCTTCATTTATTTTGTGGGTGCTATGGAGGTAAGTCTCAATGGTGCATGTGAGGCCACTTGAATTCGTGTGAGGTCTGAATCTTCACCCGGACTCAGACGCATAAGGGTGGGGGTTTAGGCCTCACACCCTCTCATAATTATTTGTCGAAAATAACATGAAGGATTTTGGTTGCTCTCTAATTGGAAGAGGAATCACACATGCCATAGTTTGGGCGATCAAGTACCTATGATCATGGCTAAAGGTACTCTTGAGGATTAACCCAAGCCTTGTCCTTATTGTGGTCCAGCCAAAGAAAGACCAAAGGCCCTATTCAATCCATACATACATATCTACTTAGTGACTTTGTTATGTGCCACCCGTGTGATAAACATAACCTTCAATTTTGGATGGTGCGAGTGTTAAGTTGTGTTGACTTAATTATATTTAATTATGGAAAGTTTATAGTAGAATGGTGGACTTTTTGTGTGGAGGGAAAAAATAGCCATTGTTAAAGAATGTTGGACAATACAATGAACAAAAGAAGCAACTCTTCCCAAGGTCATTTATTGCAAAACTATGTTATTCTCTCATAGGATGTCATCTCATGTAAAATTAGGGTTGCCTACAATGCGTTGATCCCTGAAGTATTTATGAATGTTGCAACGGCAAATTGATGTTTGTAGGTGTTGTTGTAGACCATTATGAGAATTGTGAAGACTAATCCTATAGGCTTTGGGTTTCTATCATAATATTGGCTCGTAGCAAATATGGACTACAATTCAATAAAAGCGTGCATGGCTATGAACCTATGCAAATGTGGCTTATTGAACATGCATATGCATTATCATGCACATAGTGTACCCTCTAGCATCGAGTAAAGAATTCTACATTGATTTTTTGTATGTGGACTCATCATTCTACTCTTTCATTTCTTGCATGTCTTCTAGAATCCAATAGTGGTGTATAGACCTTTTACTGTGTATGAGGATGATACTTGAAACTGTAACTTTTGAATATATTTAGGAATGTGTTGTCAATGGAAGTTTGTTTTGCATTGTGTAGGATCCAAGTATGAAGGTGTAGGGTAGGGGGTTCGAGGTTTGATGTATACAATCAAAATTATAGTATTACGTTCAGGTGGATAGACAAATATCAGCTTCGAACCAATAAGTTGATGCCATCGTTATTTGAATTTGAAAATCATCTTAAATTTTTTAAGAATAAATTTATCCAATGTATTATTTTTGGCTTGTCGTATGAAAAGTTATAAAACTCCATCATTTTGTGTCTAAAATGGTATTGTTGGATATGTGTCTTTGTCCAAAATTGAGAAAAAAAAAAGAGTCCATAAATAGAAAAAACACCCATGCTCAAGGAGGCAAGCTTGCTCCCATGTAGTATGCTAATAGTATGGGTCCATGCCATCCCAGTCCTTTGCACTCGTACATTATCATTGCCCCCACCCCCTCCCCAATTTCCCGGAACAATACAGAACGGCAAGATAACAGCCTTGTCGCCATCACCATGTTCTTCATTGTATATACATAAAAATCATTTTCCTTTAACATGTGGATAACATTACAAATCAAAAGCAACTCCAAACATGATTTCAAGCCCAATTTGAGAGACAACCACCGCCTCTCAATGAACTTTGGCCCCCTCTAGAATGTGTGGTTGGAGCTAAGTTCATTGAGAGGTGGTCCCCACTTAGCTCCAACCGCACATCATACTGTAGGATCATTCTCCTTATAGTTAGAGTTAAATTACATCAAATTCTCATCATGAACCTAGTGTTGAAACTCAAGGAATGGATAGGTCAAGAGGGGTGCCACCTCAGCCATATGTGAAGGCCATGAGTTGGGTTATCCATGGGGGCCTAGGGGCCTTTATACAAGAAACGGGCTAAGCGTGCACTCAACATGCGTTAGTCAAGAGATGTGATATGAGAAGCTTCGAGCAAATTCAAATGGACTGTCATTACAAGAATCGTGTCATTTTACAAAGACGGAGTTCCCTAGATCATATTAAGATATACCAATATGGTGAATTTCATTAGCATCCACTTTAGTGTGGCCCACACAATTCATCATCAACGTACATTGATTATCTTGACATCATTAGATGACAATCAAATAAGGTTCCATTTGGCGGTGCTTGTATTTGACAAGTCATGAAGATCATTTCAAACAACATGTCATATAAAATAAGATGAATACTATTGTAGTGATTGTGTAGAGGTAAGGTAGATATGCCTTAGATGAAAACTTTTCTCTTTGCATTAACTTCTTGTACGATGTGAAACACGGAATCAGTGCACGATGAATAGCAAATCCAACTCGTGCATGTAGTTGTTTGCCTCGTAATTTTGGAGCTCCCAGAATTATCTTAATCACTATCAAAATGAGTTTCTCATGCTCATTAAGTGGTCATATAGGCTCCCCCCCCATACATGTTGACTAGTGAACCTAAAATGGTCAACATGTTATGAGCACATAGTCCAATGTGATGTCAATTCTTAAATCTACACCAAATCACATACCACTCAAAGAGAAGTCCCAAATTATCGTTGTGTTCGATTTAGGCATGTCTACATAAGCTAATGAGCCATCAATCATGTGAGGTTTTGATGTCAATGTAGAAAGTGGTGAGACAAGAAAGAAGAAGAAGAAACCCCCCCCCCCAAAAAAAAAACACACCTAGACATTTGAAGGTTTTCTTCTTAGTTCACGACTTGGTGGATTTTTTTTATTTGAGACAGAAGGCCGACATGCCAATGCCAAAGCGCATAAGGCAGTTGACCACCTTGCAAGTTTTTCGTCAAGTAGAGAGGAGATTTCACAGCCAGGAATCGAACCGCCAACCTCTTCCTTGATGTTTGGGTATTTCTCCACCATCATCCGGTAGTTTAGGGTCATCTCGGACCAACGATGCCGCGGATGGGAGGACCACTTATGTTACTGGTCTCTGTACCCTAAAGGAGTCCTCTTGTGTGTACGAATGAAGAACCTTTTGCATCTTCTGTGTTGCACGAGTTATGCTGGAAGTGGCTCAAGACCAGTGTCCAGGGAGGATTTAGGGCATATTTGGTTCAGACCCTAGTGTTCCCAACTTCCAAGTCCAACTGGTTACACGTTGACATTTCTCAGTGTTTCTTTATTGAATTGGGGTATATTCTATAAATTCCTCTTGAGTGATTGGTAAGTTTCCTGCAGCCTTGAACTTCAACCGGTTTTTTCTCAAACTCAACCGGTTCATCTGTAACTTCATTGTTTTGTCCAATTAGTGTGGGTTATAGTAACACATTAGTCCAAATTGTAATCCACACAATTTAGATAAAACAATGTTGCAGCCAGTTTCTACCCGTTCGTTGCTCAAGGAGATTCTTCTTTCTGTGTTTCAGAGCTCCCCAAATATAAGTTTACTACTGTTGAGATGGGTGGACAGACTTGAAACAGAAGGAAAATGGCCAAAGACTCCGTTGCAATTTTAGATGTGTTGAAGGTTTGTGTGCCTAAAGTAGATGGTGCTAGACCAACACCCCACACTAATTTCTTTTGCAAAAGGTGTACAAATGCATTGAGAATGTCCACCATCTTAATGGTATTCAATGTTGGTTTTGCATCCTCTTTCAATAAAACTTTGATCTTTCATAGATTATGCATGTAAGGAATTCAAATAAGACGTACATTGGTGCATTGGAATCCCATGACAATTATTAACAAGAGTCAATTCATTTTAAAAAAAATATCACAAATTAATTTTAATATTCAGTTCCCAACACATTAAAATAACAGATTTAGCAGGTTTGAGCATGCCTAGTTAGTATTTAGCAGGAAAAAATGAACTTTCTGGGTGACCATTTTGAGTTAAGTATCTGAAAGTTTACCTCCTTGTGGAATGCACTAAAAAGGGTGTTATCATCTACTTGGATTGTGTGTGTCTTGCTTTTGTTGGAATGGTGAAGTGATACCATCACAGAATGCATGGTTTATTAATGGTAGATTCGTAGTTGGGGATCATAATACTGAATAGAATAGAGGGCATGTTGTATGATTATCCAGAGTTAGCACTTGTCATTTTTGAAACACATGAGAAGCTTGACTACCTGGCTAAGGGCCACTTCACACATGAGCCAAGAGCCGTGACCTTGTAATGGTGAGGACCCTAGACTCTCATCCAAAGGCCGTACCATGGGTGTTGGGAAAGCCATTTTATGTAGTCTTTGGCCCTCAAGGATAGTGTGAAGTGAGAATGAACCATGTTGCGGGACCATTGCATATTTTGTTGGTGGAAAAAGAGGGGAGGATTTGGTTTAATATAATATGTCTCCAAGTTTATCAATTTAAGATAACTACTTGGTGGTGTTTGTCTGTCCTGGAATTTTCTTGGAATCTGCCATGCAGTCTGTCCTGAAATATGTTCTGCTAGAAAAAATATTAAAAAAATCATGGTCTCCCGGAATTTGCGTCAAGCCCACCTCTTGGAGGTGGGTCTGACGCAAATTCCGGTAGACCATGCACCCTTATCCACAACTAGCCATGTAGGACTCCATGTAGACTTTTCATCCACGAACTTTTCTTTGGGCCTTTAGGCCTTCACCTCCTAGTGTGAAGTGAACTTGGACGGTCTCCGCCTTTTCGACCAATGAGAGCTCTTACATTGCCATGGTCAAGGGCCTTCAGCCTTGTGTGTGAAGTGGCCCTAATTTTTTGTCAAGTAAAGAGACGATTTAATGGCCGGGAATCAAACTGCCAACCACTATGTTCGGTCAACACTCATCAGTGGGATTATGAACATGTAGATTCCATGAAGTAACCTTTGAACCCCATAGTATCACACCTGTGGTAACCAAAGTACACGTGATATTACGGAGTTTTGTAGTGTTAACATGGATACACGATAATAGATAATTAGTTTAGCTTGTGACATTATGGAATAACACAAAATGCAACATCGTAATGTTGAGATTCATACTTGGGACATGGATAATCTCCCAAAGTTGCACACATACACAAAGCTTATGGTACAATCAGCAATCCAAAAAGTTGAAAAACAAGAAGTTGAGGTTGTGTATAGGACCTTGGTGCAATACCCCAACATGGAGCAAATGGGGAAGAGGGTGGTGAGGAGATTGCTACATTTTTGGATTTACAGAACTTTGGAGAAGTTAAAGATTGGTTAGGTTCCCTAGTGGTGGGCAACCGGAGGATCTTGATTTTGGGTTAAGTGAAGATGTGGAAGTTTTGGTAGTAGGTGGGAGGCATATGGGCTTTATGATGATGAAGAAGAATATGAATTTGATGATTTTTGGACGACAATAGTTGTGTGGTGGACTCATAGTGTGTATGTGTATGCATAAAGTGAACCTTTTTGAGAAGTTGAAGCTTACTCTTCTTTTGCCTTCAAGCAAAACACTTTGTACATAGCAATCTTAGTAGAAAACTACACTTGTTTAAATGGTGAAAGGAAACTTGCTAGCCCTACTAACTTATGCCATATGTGGACTAAAATGAAGTGATGGTATTGAAATTTGTGCAAAATTTAAACACTGAAGACAAGAAACTTAGGGTGTAGTATAGTAGAGCCACCTATTTACAAACAAGACCCCATCATCAATCTATAGGGTACAAGAATTTCGACTAGACTGGGACTGAATTTCGACATGGCCAGAACCAATAATACCATGACAAATGCCATGGTTTTGAGTGCTAAAGTGAAAAGGAATGAGTAGTTAAAATGAATGGTAATGGCAGGCTTAGATATTGCTAATATGCTCATGCCATTTTTGTCTTTAAAAATTCACAATAATTTCAACTCAAGGAGTAATTTTTACCATTAAAATTTGTAGTCCTTCTAATTTATATCTTCCTACATTGGAAAATTTTGCACTACCTTATGATTCTCTAGATTTGGCACATAATCTCTTAAGAGATCAATTATGCACACCTCTACTTTGTTTTAAGAGAGAAGATAAAAGCTTTACCTTGATCTAATCCATTTACATGAATTTATAGAATATTTCTCAATTTAGCAAAGAAATGTAAAAGATGTCAACATATAACGATTGGTCTTTGGAACACTAGGATCTTGATAGATTATGCCCAAAACTCTCCTCCGTCATTGACAACCATGTATGCAAAATGCTCAAAACTTGGACTCACAGATCCCCTATAATGAGCCCATATATTAAACAATATCAACTCTCAGGCAAAAATGATCCTCTATTTTCACAAACCGACTGACAATTATGAGGGACATACATTATGCACATTTGAGCTCATCAAAAATTCATCTCAAGAATCATACATGGAAAACAACTATCGTGTTATCTTCTCCCCATGAACTTATCTCATTCATGAATCATCATGTTTATATAACAACTTGGTTGGCAATCTCTACAAACATCCAAGGTAGCATACAGTCGTATATGTTATATTCTCAATCAACATAAAGCTCAACTAGCCTAGTCCTCATCACAACATTACTCCATCCATAACATCCAATCATAATCATAAGATCAACCATTTGGCTCTTAGGGCTACTGCCTCCTGATTTAGACTATTGACAACCCTAGCCTCTCTAAACCTCTTTTCTTTTAGTACATACTTTGACGGGTGAGGTAATTCATCATGAATTTGACTTTTCTCGCTAACCTAAAAAGTTCCTTATCATTCGTCTCAATCCTAGGCTAACCGCTTTCTCTTCCTCCTCACCTTTCACATGCTATTGGCTCTCTCTTTGGCTATGGCCGTTAATTTTTATGACGCTACATGCTACAACAATCTTAAAGTTCACTATTCTTTGACTTCCACTCGGTTGTCTACTTGCTTAGCTTTGCAATTTTGATGTTGTTGTCGGAACTTGACAAGTTCCACCTCTGTCCTTTCATTCACTCTATCCTCATTAGATTAATCTCAGGCCATCATCTCTAATGTTTAACCCTCTTAACTCTCTTTCCTAGCAATCATGCACATGCCATCGCCCAATACTACAAGGACTTCTAACCTTCTTTGATATGCACTTTGATCTCCTTGTTCTCTCTTTATCCATTCTTGCTTCATATTTTAGTTCTTATATTGATTATAGCGTACAAGTTCACTCAATCCCTTTACACATCTTCCTTTGTCTTTTGACGTCATGGACTTGCATTCTCTTAACGCCTTCCATCACTTGCTCTAATGACTCCACTTAATCTCATTCTTAGGATCAAACATTTACCCACAATCAACCATAACCTTTGTTCCACACACATCCTCACTACCATCTCTCCATTTTGACACATTGATTGATCACTTAAATTTTTTACTATAGCCAATGCATCAACATACATTACTCATGGATGCAGCAATAGTCCGTAATATTTCAAAAATCAGAGTGTATTGCTCCCCTATCATAGGTGGTAGCAAATTCTACACCAATCTTGGCAAACTATTGCACTCTACATGACTATGGCCAACACCACTCTTTGTTCATGGCTTCATGTTTGCTATTCAACTACATTCCAACTTTAGACATTGAAAATTACCTTCTTTCTTCCTCATGCAATAATCTCTTATCTCGTCTTTGGTAGACTGTTATAACATCTACATTGTGCCTATTGTGTAATGTAACCACTCCTACATTATATTCATCTAATTATAGCATGCCACTTCCATCTTAAGTCCAAAGCCAAGAAATCCAAAATCCCAATTGAGACTATAGCCTAAAATCATGTTCTACAATATACCTACGAATTTATAAGATATGAGTAAAATAAATGTCCAGTATGATTTATGTATTTCATAATATTGTTCATTCAGTTGTCACATCCACCTTACATAACATGTTATTTTGGGGAGAACCCCTAGAAGTATATATGGAAGCCTTGTGTATTATAGAAGTACACATACCTTGACAAGTGTTGCACGATTGAAGCCTTACTCTAGATGTACATTTTCCATAACCAACAAGAAGTACACTCAACAAAAACATGTTTTAAGAGGACAGAGTCCACATTAGGGTTGAATGTTACCATCGCTACTATAGGATTGACTATAATAGGAATGTCCAATAGAATCATTAAGCTATCTTGTTCAAAACTCATGCAAAAATATAGATTTCACTTGAAATCCACTTATATACAAGTGCCTCATAGGCATAATATCAAACACAACACATTTTTGCATGAATATACTAGAGTTCTTGAAAAAAAATTGTTTTCTTAACATCATGTGACACATAAGTAGGTACTTAAATAAAAAAAATTCAAACTTGCGTGAAACCTCAAAATGGCCTCCCTACACAACTGCTCAGTCAACAACATATATGCACTTGGACTGGAGATCCTCAGCTCTCAACGTTTGCATAAAATAAATCAAGATACGATCAAATATGGGGCATTAGATGAAAATAGCCCAATTCAGCCATAGATGGTGGATCTCTCTCTCTCTCTCTCTCTCTCATGTTCCAATTTGTGTTGTTAGGTGTATAGATTGTTGAAATATTAGGATTGTTAGGTCAAAATGGAGGATTTTTTTGAGAACCCATTTTCTAGTAGACAAAGGGAGTTCATATATTCAAAGAGTTTTTGTTTTTCGCTTTCAACATTTGTGCCTCCAATCTCAAGAAAACTAGAATCCCCTCTTTGAAAATTTAGTGGATTTTTTTTTACTATACGTATCTTCATGATTAGATCATACTTTCTTTTTTAGTTTCACCTTATGATTTCCACCATGTCTAGCATTGTATGAAGATACATGGTTGTGTCTTCATGTAAGAATGGTTGCATTAATTCTTGGTTTTCAAAAACTAGTGTAGCATGTAAGAAATAAAGTATGCACTCTTCAAATTGGGTGCAAGCATGGTCAAGTACATGGCTCCATTACATTGCATAAGTTTAAATGAAAGTGATTTCAAACTGTATACTATCTTTGAGTTTTGTGAAAAAAATTCATAAACACTCGAAAAACATATTGATTTACAAAGCCAAACACTTTATGTTGACAAAACAAATTTGTAGGAAAGTCTACATATTTTAAAGAGGGTGCAAGTAGTTTGCAAGTAGGTGTATTGAACATGTAATTCTCTAAAATTTGTTTAAAATATGATAAAATTATATTAAGTTGATAGTTTCTACAAATTTTTGTAATGATGCACCCAAGTTTATAATGAACTCATGAAATTTGATTAAATTCTTACTTCAAAATATTTAAGGTCATGACATTTATGTGCAAAACCAAATTTAGCCATTACCTTTTGAGCAATCATTTTGATGATAAGTTTTGAAGATCTCATCTTGATATTCTATATTTGAGTTTCCAAGACAACAATAGAGGATGCCATAAAAAATGGAATTTAAACAACACTTTGCTACTACTTTAGGCGTTAATGATTTTAGTATATCGAAGCATTTTTTCGTATACCTCACCGTGCTTGCTCCCAACAATACAAAGAGGGCAAATTAGCCATTGGGGCATCACGGAATGATAGACATAAATGCAACATGAGCATGCTTATCAATAAGTTGTAATATCTTTCACTAGTCATAATTTGAGGATCCCTCAAACTATAATGTTGATTCTCTAACTATTTTTTCTCTATAGATTTCTTTGCCAATATGTGATACACTCGACTTGCTTCATGCAACAATTATTATTATTATTATTCTAGGCTTTATGCTTTGTGTTTCTTTATGCTAATTCTTATTGCCCACTTCTTCAAGATCTTATTCCCCATCTTCAACAAATTGATCTTGCACAACTTTCTTTTACAATGTTTGCATCTCCTTAATTATTAATTGTGCAGTATAAAACATGTTCATATTATGAAAATTTTCTAGTGCATGATTTGCTATATGTTGGAATTCATATACATGAATTATACATAGATTATGAAGGAAGACATGTATGTAGTGACAATATTGTAACGGCATTTTGAATTTCTTTTGATGTTATTCAATATCCCAAATGCTTGTTCAAAGACCATGCGTGTATTTGATTGAATGAAGGTCTCGTGCGCTCTCTCATGTAACATCCATTTTTTCCTCACCTTTGATAGGTGAATAGAATTAAGATTGCATATGATAAGTTACATTTTCAATGAACATGGAAGGTAGAAATACCCCTTTCATAGTCTTCTTCCCAATTTATACTTTAAGGAGCAAAGCCCAATTATGTATACGACCAACTAATCCAAAATCATATACCAAAATTTGCATTATGCATCTCCAACCCCTTTGAGAAATGTTGACTAAAGAATTTCCTACAATAATATGAAGCCCTCGATGAAGCCATATCCCATAAATGTGTAATGATGGAAACACGACTCCCATCAATTGCTTCCAATACGTAGGGAATGCCTTGAAGGTCTTCAAAATCAAAAGGGATCTTTTGAATACAAGCAAATGTTGGTTTTTAAAATCATAGAAGGCCTTACATGATTTTTAATAGCTTCACGATACTCTCTTACAATTATTCAAGCAATACTATGTGCTATCCTATATAAATTAGTACACATTATCAAAATATTACCACTCCTTAATTGTGTTGATTTCAAGGCAACAATATGTATGGGAAAACATTTTTCATTTTCATATCAATATTTTCCCAAAACATGCCCTAAAATTGTGCACAAACTTTTTATGTAGGGAGATTCAAGCGCACAACTTTTTTAATATATTCTCCAAAAATGAGCTCAAAAGATTATGTTCTAAATATCCGCCTACCCTCTCATAGTTTCATAAAGTCCTTAGAGAGTATTCAATCAGCACCTTCAAGAATGAAAATGGCAATCAACATCATTTCAACATTGTTTATATAGACCAATTTGTTGAAATGTCAATAAGGCAACTATCACATATTTTATAACCATGAAGTGAGCAAGGACAACAAGAATATGTGTCTTCTTTAATATGTGGCTACAAATTTTGAAAAAATGGTTAGTATATACTTCCATGATGATAGAAGTATTCAAGAAAACCTTCGGGACTTTGCATTGAAGATGGGACTTAGGACTTGTACATAAGAATTTCACATTTCACATAGAGGAATCCCAAGTTCTATGTAAATTATATTTATTGGGCTCTTGAGGCTCAAAAGTGGAGACTTTGCCTCCATGTTGGGACTTGTTGACATGAGTGAGACTCGGGATTTGGGACTCCATGTGAACTGGCCCTAAGCAATGCTTGCACTCAATCGTACATTTGAACCTTATGGTGGTACGTTGGGATACCAAATTGCCTTGGCTCTCCCATAAAGTCAAAATCTCACTCAAAATAACTCCAATTCCGATCGGAAGGGTGCCAATGGACTGCATTCGATGAGCACAGTCACGTCATCAACTAAAACATAAGAATTTATTGCCCATGATTCTTGAAGACTGAGAGGATAGATTGCTTGGTGATCCACTACTCCCTCCACTGCGACGCAAAAATATCGGAGATGGGTCCATTCACGGTTGGGGTACTACTTTTGGGACAAAGGACTTAAGGACTATGTCGCATTGGATCTCGGCGTTTATCATGATTTACTATTATTTGATCAATAAATTTTAAATAGATAAGTATGTAGTTCATAGGCTTTATCAAGAAAGATATTATTTCTTATTAAATAATCACCAATAATGGATAAATTCCCTATGAAATGAGTAGATAAGTCATAAAACTTGTAAGAGGTCATATGACTTGTTTGGGCCACATCAATGGCAATTCTTACTATTCAAGTGTACATCAGAGGTCAATTTTTTCCTATTTTACATCCTAGTACCTTGGTGTAAGTGTCATGTGTCCATACATATATTTTTTAATGTCCAACTCTAATACTAAACGTTCATTTTTCATGTAGCCATGATTTTGTGTATTGTTGGCCATGTTTGGTGCCACATGTAAAGTTATACAATTGGTATGCAATACATTTTTGGTTCTATTGGTACACACTTGAACGATCATTGTGAGGAAAAAAATTGGGATCGTTTCGATTAATTTTTGTTATCCTTTTCATTCCTTGAACCTAAGGTGAACAATTTTGACAGCACCCATGAATGTCCTTTAAGGAATCAAAATGATATCTTAGATGACCCTATTCCTTGTAAATAAACTTTGTCGGTGTACTCAATATGGAGTATGAAATGTAGGTATGATCCAAAATATGCTCCACAATACAAATCTAAGCACACCAAGTATGTAAAGTTGTCTAAAATAGTCCTTAAACCGTTAGACACCCAAAAGTAGTACCCAAACCGTGAATGCCCCTAGATGGCGTTGTCCCATCACCACTTAGGTCATTTGGTTCCTCCTCACATAGCTTCAACATGACAATGATCCAAATCTCGCAAACTGCAAGTGTCCAAAGTCCAGGGACGAATTAAATAATTAAACCCATGATTGCATGAAATTCATGCGGTACCCTAGGGTACCGCCATAAGGTTTATTTGTACACCAACATGCTAGTAGCCTACTAGTAGCTACATTTTTTGTCTAATTAGTGTGGGCTATCATTTGGAATTGCATGTTTGTTGTAACTTTCTACCGGCATTATTGTTTTTACCAACAAAGCTATATCATATTTTTCAGTGTGCATACTAACTACTTATGTTACTTGGGTAAAATATGATACTCTCAATAAAATGTTGTAGATATGTGTAACTCCAAATGGTAACCCACACTAATTAGACAAAACATTGCAGCCACATATTAAGAAACATTAACTAAGATTCTTGGGCACACCCAATCATACAAAAAAAATTTGCGCAAGGACAAGTAGATGTATTAGGTAATCGTTTTATTGGAACAGGTTATCGGTGCAGAACCGGTTCTGCATTGATGACCGGTTCCAATAAAATGATTACCAGACGTAACTGGTTGGCCACTTTGTTGAGCCGCGCAGGTGACCTAAACAGTGGGTCACCTGTCGTCTTCTTCAACATATCCGATTTAGATGATCATAACCGGCTGGGATGTCGAGGTTATCGTCTGCAAACCTGTGTGCTCAGAGCCAATCGTGTAGTGCCACCTCGGCGAAACAAAGCGGCCAACCGGTTACGAATTCAAGAGCTACACTAAATAATCATATTGTTGTGGACCATAGTAAGTTTCTAGTAGGAAATTAGCATGAACTTTTTAAATTGTTTTCTAGAAAATTAGTGTGGGTGACTATTTTATTTTTGTCCTATCAATATGTTTGTCGAAAGTCTTCATGAAGACGTTAGGAAAAAAACCCGAGGTCGTCAACCCACATTAATCAAGGTTGACTAGAAAATTAGTGTGGCCCGCGTTAAATCTCCACCCACACTAATAGAACTATTACTGTAAGTGCAGCTACAATACTGCATAGCAGTTGGGGATGGGGAAGGGCTAACTTACATGAACGCATATGGGCTACATGAGACTCGGCCTAAATCTAAGTGTCTAACAGAATATCTGGAGCACAATTTGCACTTCATTCCAAGGCCCAAGAACAAGGCTCCAGGGTTGAATATTCGTATGGGAGTACAATGTGGGCCAAAATAGCAAAAGATTGCTGGGTAGCCAATCACGAGAGACCACTAAATCTGCATGTTGGAAAACTTCATTCCCATAGTGTGCTTTCAAGATAAGGAACTGTCACCCTGTCCTGTTGTTTGTCAACCGCGAGGAGTGTTCGGGGGTTGTGCATGTGGAAGCATCTGCTACAGCCTGGAGCTCATATTTGGGCATGGGATGATGCCATGTGACAAACTTCACGAACATCCGCTGGTGTAAGAAGAAAGAAGAAGATAACAGAAAGAAAAAAAACGGTGCAAATTCCTGGACATGACTCATAACGACCCGTGCGCATGTTTGACAAATTTCACTTGACATTCAACATCAAATTCAAAGTCTCACATGACGTTGAATGTCAATCAAATGAGTGTCAATTTGACGTCTACCTTTCCTTCTAACATGCACTCTAAACTCCGTTAGTAGCACACTTGTGGCATCCAAAGTGCACGCGATTCTACGGAGTTTTGTAGTGTTCACATGGATGCGTGATACTATAGAATTAGTGTGGCATGTGACATTGTGGAATAACACAAAGGAGATGTGAGGACAATTCGAATTCATGTGGTCCACTCCACTTGGCCTTCCCGGCCGATGTGGCGGACGCATGCACCAACATTCAACAAGTGGCATGAGAAGAAGAAGACGAAGAAGACACTCCATATGTTGACACATGACACAATGCAATGAGATTTGAACTACGAACATCAGTTCCCTAGGGTTTCGGGATATTAGAGAGTTTGTGACATTATGGGGGTTGATATTACGAAGTTTAGGGTGTATCACCTGAATGTCACATGCCTAGCAACACGTGTCATTTCAATTTTTAATGTGTCAATTGATGTGTGGTTTTCTCTTTCACAAGTCACACTACATGTCAACTTCTAAATGGATTTCTAAATGTGTGTGTCAATGGACATGCACTTTTTTTTTTGGGCAAGCTTTTGCATGTCGAATGTCAAAAACTTGCATAAACTTTGTCAAAAATACACATTGATAATAACACACAACATGCACTCTACCTCCCTAATATCATGCTTGTGGCAACCAAAGTGCATGTGAGATTAAGGAGGTATGTAGTGTCAACATGGATGCGAGATAATAAAAATATGGTGTAGCATGTGACATTCCGGAATAATACAAAGTCAACATTGAAAAAAATGACTATAATGACTATAATGATAATGATGAACAAGGATGACAATGTGATGCATGCAAGCGTGTGATATGATTTCTTTGGTGGATTACTTTAAGGTCAAAACCCATGATATATGAGAGGGAAATGTGATAACAAGGAGGCATATTTAAATTGAGCACATCCAGTTCCCTAAGGTTTCAAGATATAAGAGAGGGAGTGACATTATGGAGGTAAAGGTGTATAAGAACTTACCCACTATATTCAAGAACTTCCTATATTTTATATTTCTAGATAAGATCTCCCCACATGCTCCATGGCGGCATGGTGGCATATGGGTGTGAGCACATGTTTGCATGATAGCATGGGTATATGGGATTGTTTCATCCCGGATACTTATTCATATGCACATATGCCACATGTTGGGACGGTACGGGTCTAAGCTAGTTTGCTACAAGATAGAGCTCATTTTGGCATATGGTGCCATGTGATAACTTTAAGCAACATGTGTAAAAACCATGATACAAATACCTGGTACACATGACGACGACAACAACAACAACAAATGAGAACGTACCCATTGCAAAGTTCAAGTACTCCCTTTTCTCCCTTTAATGATCCAATATAAGAGCTCCCCACCAATGACTTTTAATCTGGCTACACACCGGTATTTTGCGATTATAAAAATAGAATGAGGACTATTTTATGATTCTTCCATATTTTTGTAATGAAAATAGCACAAATTTCTTAAATATCTTTAAAATTGGATGAAAGTGTATAATGATCCATGCATGCCTTCATCACTGCAATGGTTATAGCCAATGCTCTTCTCTTGAAAACTTGAAATAAAAATCACTATTCCCCACAATTACCAAGTGTGAATGTGTGTCAGCCTTGGCCTAGATGATTCCATAGTGAATCTAAAGTAGTATATGCATTGGTCTGAGGTGACCCTAAACTATCGGACGGCAATGGAGAGGTACCCAAATTCCAATGGAGGGGTTGGTGATTCGATTCCCGACCGTAAAATCTTCTCTTTGCTTCACGGAAAAACCAAGAGCCCACCCACCGAAAGGTAGGCAATAAACCCCACCCTGCACGAAGGGGATTCTTGAGCAAGGTAGGACCAATGGGCTCAAATTCACATTGATTTGCCCGTAGAAGTAGTAGTAGTAGTAGTAGTACCACTTTAACTCCTCTTCACATGTGCTTCACATTTCTCTCAAAAGAGAGCAAGCTCTTCTCTCTCATTAATGTCATGTACTCAGGCAAATATGTATAGTAGAGTGTCCCACCATATGGCATGCTAAGAAGATAAGTAGGAAAAAGTAACACCATTGCTTTGCACTAACGTGAGAATGGTCTCCTTGGCCACACATTGGCCTAGACCTTAACCCTTAATGTTCCTATAGAACACCTTGTGGTTGGCATATCATTTCTCCCCATCCCTTAGCATGGGTAAGTGGTCGTTTTGGGAGAATGTGTTCTTTGAAGGGGTGTTCAAGATTTACTTCATAACAATGTTTCAAGAAGTGACCATATTTTCTGATTCTCCATGAGTGTGTTGACTTACATCTTGGTATGAGTATATCCAGATAGTGTTTTGGGACGTATGTCTATGTTGCAAAAGGTTTTACAAGCTGACTAAAGTGCACACAAATGTCACTTGACATAAGCATGCTCAGAAATACCTTTTTCTTGCATACTAAAAGTAAAGACATGGCACTTGCCATTAGTACACTCAATAATATCATTCCTCTTCATACTAAAACACCGAGCTATCAATTCAAGTATCCCAATATGCTACGTTAAAAGTCATAACATACGCGACGTTTCGCTTGAAAAAGTTACTTAAGTTGACAAATGATATCAGGTTGACAATTAGTGGACGTGACACTCCAAGGTCTCTACACGTTTCATTTAGGCCCTTCACAAACAATGTACGTGACACTAAATATCATAAAGAATGTCTCTTTTGGACATTTAAAACTAAAAACACCATAAATTAATTTTAGATGCCCCCCTATAACAGCTTGAGGCCCACATTGGGCCTCTCAGACCTTCCAAGGGTTAAGCCATTCACGGAGTTCCATGGGACACCCTATGACTAGCATTATAACGCTAATTACCAAGGAGTGTATGTGGTGTGTGGTGGGATGTGAGAGAAGATAAGGGGGTGTTCTCCCCTATGACTCATCTCCACCTTACAGCATGAGCTTTGTCGCTTATAATGGATTTTGCAGGGCCATGTTATGCAACCCGTAGGGAAAGCTCCAAGGAAACGTCATATCCAAGCCACCTAGCCTAAAACAAGACACTACAAGATAAGGATGAGATTACAGTATCTTTTCTTTTTTTAAATTCAATGCTTTCGTTCTGCCCTTGATATCTGAACACTACCAATGAGCCATGTAATAATGGGCGAATCCCCCTTGCCCACGACGCCGACAACTTCTTAGTGAGAAGTTGTGGAGGGGCTCCAACTTTGGGACTACACCAAGTGTTTGAGTTAGTGCACACTTCCACTAGCTTGACACATTGTATTCATGCATATGAAAAAAAAAATGTTGGGCCATGTCATCCCCTCAGCCATGCAACCATAAGTTTCCATGCCTATCCAGATTTTCCATATACATTTATATCCATGTATTTTCCTCCCGCTCTTCCTCCCAAATGATCATCAACAACCCAACTTGGACCTCTTACACCTGTGGATATGAATTAAGGTGTGGTTGTTATTCCATTCGTTTTCGTGTTCTTAAACTTTCATCAATTTACACAATAAGCCTTGTGTTGCATCAACAAATCTACAATGAAACATCAACACTAGTTGGATTGAAAAGTCGGACAACTCTTCATTTCGTTATGGTTATTGCATGTGTTTGTTTGTTGATTCCCTATCCAACTACACCATTTACACCTATTATTGTAGTTTGGAGTTACATGTTGCTATAATGTGTTTTTACTAAGATAAACATTTATGGCCAAGACAATTATACTATGTTCCTTGATGTGCATACTATTTATATGGGTAAGAAACAATATTGTTGGTAGAAAGTTATAGCAACGCGTAACTCCAAATGATAAACCATAGTACATCCTAAACTCCGCAATATCATCCCCTATAATGTCACACACTCTCTAATATCTCGAAACTCTAGGGATCAAATGTTCATAGTTCAAATCTCACTCCTTATTGTCACATTTCTCTCCCTAATATCATGAAATTTGTCATCAATGCAAACCACCCAAGAGTCAACCCACACCCTCGCATTGCGCCATGTGTCAAACATGTGGCGTGTCACCTTCTTCCTCTTCTTCTTCTTATGCCACTTGTTGCATGTTGGTGCATGCGTCCGCCATATTGCCTGGGAAGGCCAAGTGGAGTGGACCACACTAGCGTAGGTGACGGGAGAACAAATTCAAATTGTCCTCACATCTCCTTTGTGTTATTCCATAATGTCACATGCTACACTAATTCTATAGTATCACGCATCCATGTTAACACTACAAAACTCCATAATATCATGTGCACTTTGGTTGCCACAGGTATAATACTACAGAGTTTAGAGTGTAATAAGTTTAAACAATGTACATAGGTCCTCTCAATCAGGTTCATTGTCGAGTGCAGAGTAGTAATAAAACTATGAACACATGGTCCAATCTCTTTTAAATACGTGTCTTTATGGTGTTTTTTCTCCGGTCTTCCCCTAACCACACACCAATCAAGTACATGTGTTTGATAAAAGAAAAGTAACCACATACAGTCCTACCTCTTTAATACGACACTCGATAATACGACAACCTCGATATTATGACACAAATTTCGTAAACCAAACTTCCTAGTTCAAATCTACCTCTATACTACGACTATGACAATGTTAATACGACACTCCTAGACCCCCCAAATGTCATATTATAGACGTAATAAATGCATTTATATGGTGGGTCCCACACACTTATATATACATAAATACATAATTTATTTTAAATTCATAAATCTTATACATATGAAGTTTGAATTAAGGAAGTTTAAATGTAAAATGATGAAATAAACATGAGAACCATGGGAACTAGGTTCTCTTTCTAAAACCCTACTCATGAGGACCAAAGAGAAAAATCAAGATTGATCAAGGAGTTCGAAGACCTGGCCCTTCTTATATCAAAATTGCAGCTTGGATCAGATGAGATGCCATTTGAAGAGTATGTGGTAATGGAAGGTGAAGACATCATTGAGGCTGAATATTGCATGTCAGAGCTGGTTGATATGGCCTTAGGACAAAGAATAAAGCCAGTTAGTTTGGACCTTACTGTTGAGACCGTAAACCCTTTAGATGTTGATGAGAGACCTCCACCTATTGTGAAACTGACGGATGCTCAACAACATGCTCAACTATTAGCTACATTTTTTATGGACAATTCATTGGACTTCACTCCCGCAAATCTGATGAAATTGCAGGGCATAATAGAGAAGCTCAATAAGATATATGTTGCTAACTTGAAGTGGCAACATCAGCGGACTATTGATTCCTTCTTCAAGTCCACATAGGTTTAGTGAGGAGAATTTGCATACTTGTAATACATTTGAAAGAATACTCATTTTTACATATGGAAAAATATCTCAAGTGTGTTTTTATGAAGTACCTCGTTATTGTGACAACCAGGTCCAATTTGTCATATTATTGAATATGTGACACCTCGATAATACGACCTTTTTCTCGTTTCCCAAACATGTCATATTAAAGAGGTAGGACTCTACACCCACATACCTCGGTCATTGACGGGGGTGAGAAAAAATAAAATAAAATAAAAACAAAAACAAAAACAAATCTTCAAAGCATTCTTTGAACTTTTTGTTTCCAAATTTTTTGCTTCCTTTCTATTTGCTCTATTTCACCCACCTCCTTAGTACCAAGGGGCCCATGCTGGAAAAAATGGCACCAACTCAATGGGAAAAGTTGAATGTCAAAACCATCTTTATTTTGAAAAGAAAAAAGAAAAAGAACAAACGAACTAGTCTCCCTTGGCCATACACATACCCACTAACCCCCTGTCCAACACACATGGCATTTCATAAGAAGAAGAAGAACTCCGGTCCCGTCCGAGAGGGGCCGGAGTGAATAAAGTGTATGTTCGTAGGACATCCATGGCCATACCCCAGGGTAGTGGCGTTAGATGTGATACTACTTCACCCTTTGCAGGGAGTAGACACTATGTTAGTTCCTGGTGATTTTACTGGTTAACCGGGGGGGGGGGGGGAATATGTTGGGTACATATTAATTTTAATTATGGTTTTGTAAGTTTGTGATGGATTGGTTGTTTTCTATCCTTCTTTTATGGATTAATATCGAGTGTGCGTATTGTATGGCGATTATATTGATTTGTTTGAATGTGTTCCTAATTTGTGATGTAGGGAGTTTAAGTTTTGTTCCGAGTTCGTTCATCGAGGGGATGTGGGTTGTGGCTCTACCACCTGATGCTAGTACAATAAGTGGGGCTACGTTCCAACCTCTTGCGATAATATTATTGATGAGTGGTTGATATTTTATGATTTTTCTTTCTCTTGTTTCGGTAGAGAATCTGTCATTGCAGTATGTAAATTCAATGAATTGTATGGTAATTGCGGGTGTGGGTGATTCTGGTGGCAGGGAGTTATATGGGTGGCCTAAGATGCATGTTATGTCAGGTTTGAGCCTTGCGTTACAGTGGCATCTGGGGGTGTTGCATGTGCATGGTAATAACCATGGGGGTACTGTGTTTTCTTGAGGGAGTTCATTGTGTGTGCCGGCATTCATAAGTATGTAGTGTCTTGTTACTCTGTTTGAGACGAGAAGTTTGCGTATTTCCCATACTGCTTTGTTATGTCTATTTGTTATTAGTGCATGAATGTGTTGTTGTTTACATTTTAGGAGTACATGTAGCCATGTGTCTGCTTCTAGTGAGTTGCAGATAGGACATGTATGGGATGGGTATGCGTTTCTACCAAAGAAGAGTTGTTTCTGAGCATGTCCCATATATTGTCCGGTTCGGAATTTTACTAGGCATGTTTTTTGCCTATCTGTGATGATTGGGTTGCTCCAAAATTCATTTGATAATGTTTTGTCGATATCTTTGTTGTCTAGCCATTTGTGTAATTGGTGTGTTTGGGTAGCTATGAGGGCTAGGTTGTGTTGTTTGTCATATTTAGTGATATATTTACTAATGTGTCGAATGGGGTCTTTGTCTGGTGTTTCTTGCATTGAGTGCCACCAACCTTTTTGGAGGTAGTATGGCGTGGGGTGTGCATGTTCGTATGTTGCTATGGCATCTCTATGATCTAGTTCACATCCCATTTTAGCTAATTTGTCCACTTGTTCGTTGCCGCTTATATTCGTATGGGCTTTGACTTTGTGTAGTGTAGTGGTTTGTGTTCGGGATTGTAACATTTTAATTATGGCTTCAAGTATTTTCTTGTCTGGGTGACTGTTGTGTAAGGTTGGGTGTTTCATTTGTGTGTTTAGGAGGTATAAAACATTAAGACAGTCTGTAAAAATATGTGCGGGTTCATTTCGGTATGTAGTAGTGAGGAGGCATAGAGTATGATGGATAGCCATCATTTCGGCTCGTAGTATATTTTGGAGTCCTGGTAGTCTTTTTGCAATTTTAAGATTTTTGAAAGGGTTGTATATGCCGTATCCTGCTTTTTCTCGTTGCCAATGTTCGTCCGTTAGTGCTTTGGGTGGTATAAATGACCCATCGGTATAGTAGCAAAATTGTGGTGGGTATTTGGGGGGTAGGCATATGTTATGATTTGTGATTGGTGGGATATTGGTAGTTTGGGTCGGGGGCAAGGGGGGTGGATATGTAAGTTGAGACCATTTCTTACTATGGTTTACTGGTGTGTTTGTTGGTGTGGGAGATGCAGTTGTGGTAAATATACTGGGTATATGTAAAGATTTGCCGATATTGTGTATGCAACCGATGTATCCTATAGGGTTAATGGGTGTAGTTTTATGGTGTATACATAGTATTCTAATGTCACAGTTTTCTATTCGGGGTTCAATTCGTAATTCTGGTGGTATTGTGGGTTCGTCGTATGTGATGGTATCCGCTTTGAAGTGTGTAATGACGTGCGAGTCCGGGAAAGGACCTTCATGGGGATGAAGGTTGTGATACCAGTTTGGGTCGGTTGTTATGAGTATCGTTATTGTATCTGGGTTTTTTTTGGCAGCAAGTCTTGCCCAATGTAGGGCTTGTTGAGTGTCAGTTTCTTTGTGAGGGTGAGCATACCCATTCCCTATCCATTTATGTTGGAATGCGGTCCCTATTGATCCGAATACTTTATCTCTAGGGAATGGGGAGGAGAATTGTCTTAGTGAGGTGGGGCATGTGATTGGGGATGAGAAGTGTGAGTGTGTAATTTGGAATGAATCAATAATGTGCTCGAGGATGGCATTAGGTAATGTGTATTGGGCAAGTTTGAGGGGGTCGTTTTTGGGCATTCTATATTTGTATCGTTGATATAACCATGCAACTTCCTTTTCGAATGATTGTATGGGAGGCTCTAAATTATGTGGTTGGTGTAGTGTGTTTTGGTATTGTTCCCATAACCATTGTAATCTCGTCTCCGGGATGGTAGTTAAGTGGCGTCCGTCATCATCATAAATATGTGATGCACCATGTTGGCTTTGAATGGTGGTTTGTGTGCAAGCGATGTCATTATCCGGGTTACATTCATTGATATGGATGTGACATAGGGGTATGATGTGTGTGTGTGGGGGGGGGGGGGGGGGGGACGTGTCTTGTGTCTCTTATTTGTGCTTCATCGAAATCGGTTTTTAAAATGTTGGTAAAGTGTTGATTTTGTTTGTGAGTATAGTATTGGGTTAGTAGTAGGATGTTATGATTGATGGTGTTTTGGTTTTCCCATGGGAATAAGTCTTTTTGAGGAAGCCATTTGTTGTATGTTAATTCGTTGGGGAGTATCCATTGACATAGGTAGGATGTATATTTCTTCGTAATTTTGTTTTTATCTTTGTAGGTGTGGGGGCGGTCATTTATTATGAAGTGGATTGGGAATTGTATGTGGTTTTTTGGGATGTGCGGTGGTGGTTTTGGGTATTCGGGTGGTGGGGGTGGTGGAAATGGTGGAAATGATGGGGGGTGTTCGTTGTGATTTCTTGTTCTTGCATCTATGTGGTGATTTTGTATTTTGTATGCATTTTTTAGTGTGTTTGGTAAGGCATGTGTTGGGCAATTATTTGGGCATTGGTTGTGACATGGCGTTTCGCAAAAAAATATCCGTTCTTGGTTTAAGGCGGCTTTAATTATTTTAGTTGGTGTGTCATAGTAATTTTTGAATTCATCATTGGTCATTAATCGTGTGCCATTGGGGTGTGTTATGTGTTTAAGCTCAGTTATGTTGTGTAGTATTAGTTTATGTAGGTATTTTAGGGAAGTTGTGGGGGTTAATGTTGGTATATTTTGTGTTTGCCTCATCCATTGTGTTTCAAGTGGTGTGAAAAGGAGGGGGAATTTTGCGAGTGTGCTTTTTAAATGAGCGCCGCTAGTTTGTTTTGAGTAGGTATAACGTTCTTGTAATTTGTGATCTTATACAATCATGTTGGGATATGCGTGGTAGGTTTAATGATCCTCTATGTTTGGCAAGTATGTGTTTTGTTAATCCGTTGTATATTTTTCCAAGTCTCCCTTTATCATTGAGGGCGTTGATGAGTTGTTCTCCAATGCATGTAATGTATGCATTTTTTAGTAAAAATACTTCTGTGCCAAACATGTCATGGGAAAGTTGTGTGACAGCATTTGACATGCATTTTGGGAGACCACATATGATTTTGTGTAGGGCAGTTATTGTTTTATCTAGTTTCTTAATGGCGGGGAGCAAATATGGGACTGCGTAAAAGCTATAGGCTATGCCGGCTCTTATGATTGTGTCAACCATTTGTATATTTTGTTTAATAGTGGTTGGACATGTAGTTAGTAGCTTGCATTAATTGACAAGTTTGGTTGTTGTTATGTGTGTTTGTGTTTTCCATTGTAGTGATGGGACTAAGTTGATTCCTAGATAGACGTATGGTTCATGTTGGCTTAGGATAGGGATGGCTTGATCTCTGAAATTTATATTGGCGTTTTCTAGTTGTGTTTTGAAGGTTTGGAAATTTAGTTTCGATTTGTTTGTGCATCCTGTGATTGCACATTTAGGTATGCCAAGGTCCATGCATGTCCATTCGCAGTATTTGTCAAGTTTGTTTAATTGGAGTTGGAGGGATGTTAAGTTGTTAGATATGGCCGCTAGGTCATCGGCATAGGCGGCGGAACTTAGTTTCGTATTGGAGGTATTAAAGGTGTATCCGTTGTTTCCTCTTTGTAGCCACCTAAGAAGTGGCTCGAGAAAAATAATAAAAAGGTATGGGCTTAATGTGTCTCCTTGTATAGTTTCCTTTTGTATAGGTATTGGTTGTGTCTTACCAAAGTATTATCCGGTAAATGTGGTAGTGGATTGTGAGTAGATATTACCTATTAAGACCACCGCATCTTGTAGGTAGCCTAGGTCTTTTATAATGGCAAGGAGTTTAGTGTGGTCGATAGATCCAAAGGCGTTTTTAAAATCTATGTATAAGATGTAGATGTCTAGGTTGGTAAGTCTTGCATCTTCTAATGTGGCGATGATAGTTTGGAGTTGTCGTTCGGTGCATCTTTCGGCACGGAAATTCTCTTGACTATCATGTAGGATTTGGTGTTTTTTTTTCCGTATGTGGAAATGATGCTTGTAAGTGTGCTAGTGAATAATTTATATATTGTATTAGCGAGTGCGATTGGTCTATGGTTGGTAAGGTGGTGGGGGTTCCTTTTTTGTATAGGAATATTGTGAGGTTTGTTTTCCAAGATTCGGAATTTTTTTTTGTTTACAACAATGGGTAAAGAATAATAAAAATAGCTTGTGGAACCTTGGTGGCATGTTTGTCAATATGGCATTGGGAATTTTATCTGGTCTAGGGGTTTTTCCATTGGCCAAGTTTTTGAGGCATATGTCATATGTTTTTTGGTCAAGGTATGTGTGTAGAGGAATTGATGTGTCTCCACGTTTTTCAATAGTGTATCCATTTAAGTCGTGCCACGGGTATTGACTGACTCCGCATATGCATTGTTGTGTGTGATCTGGTTGATAGTAGTATGTTGAAACAGTGGGTCTATTACTAATTGACTGTTGGGCATGTATTTCTTGTGCGATATCTTTTGGGTTGGTAAGGATGTTGTTGTATCTATCTATGAGATAATCTAGTGGGGGGAGTGTCGGTGCTTTTGAAAACTTTTCTGTTTATCTTCTTGGGGCTCTTGTCATAAAGTTGTTGATACTTAGATATGGTTTTTTATTTATTTGTGCGTTAGTATAATCCGTCGTAATTTTTCGGGCTTTGTTTTTAGCTTCTTTGGCTATTGTGGCTAATGTTACTATCCATGATTTGTATTCTAGAGTAGGGTCGGGCGGTGGGGGGATAGTAGTGTGGGAGTGATTGATTATTTCTTGGGTGATGATAGGATGAATACGCCAGTTCGGGTTGTTTTTTTATGATGTAGGTTACCTTTCGGATGAGGTGGTAGATAGATAGGTTTTGTTTCCAATGTTTTTGGGATTTCTTTGGGAGGTATCCTCCTTGTTTGGCGATGTGGGTTGGTAGAGTGGGTATTGGTGGCGCGCTACATGTTTCTAGGACGGTGGTGGTGATGTTGTCGGTGAGTGTGTTAAATGAAGTACAAGTTAGTTGCCATTGTTCACTTGTCAATTGATTATTTTGTAAGAGTTGTGTGAGCTCCTCTATTTGGTTTGAATGTTTTAAAAAAATTTGTGCGGAATTCTTCAAAGTTCTCCTTTGGTATTGGATTGAGTATCCTAGGAGGTTGTAATTGGGGTTTTGGCAATGAGTGTGTTTGGGGGGATATGTAAATGTATGGGTAGGTGGTCGGAGTTTAAATTAATATTTTGGTTGGTAATTGAGGTGTATTGGTTGTTGTTGGGTATTTTGATGAAGAAGCCGTCAATTAAGCTATTTTGTGTGTAGTTGTTTCTACCTTGTCTTGAAATTTTTTTGTTTGTTGGGACATAAGATAAGTTAAGGCCGGTTGTAAAGGATCGCCAAAGATGATCCTCCATTTGGGGTGGTGTGGTTTGTTGGTCATTTTGCCTACCAATTAAGGCGATGTCTCTATTGAAGTCTCCACATAAGATGTATGTATGATTAGGATGAAGGTTTATTTGATTAGTTATGGTATTTTGTATGATGGGGATGAGAGGGATGTCTTCCTCATATGAATGCATGTATAAGTTAATTAGAAGCAAAGGTTGGTTTGCTATGCGTGTGATTTGAAGGAATGGGGATATTTCTGCGGGTGTAGGGATTTTAGATAGGTTACCTGGAAATGCATGTGTTTTGTGAATTAGTAGTAGTAGGCCACCTCTATAGCCTCTGTAGGTCATTCTTTGGGGTGTGACCCTTGTGATGTTATGTGTATTGTTAAAGAAGAGTTTGTATTGTGGGAATAATCTTTGGATATGGTTTGTGGATTTAGTGGCGGATAACTTAGTTTCTTGTATGGTGATAATTGAGGGTGGTCTTTGGGAATTAGTAATTAGGTCTTGTAGGCATGGCATGGCGGTGTTAAGAGAGGAGGCGTTCCATGTTATAGCATAGGATTCTTGGCTTGTTAGCGGGAGTGGGCTAGTCGATGGAGGTAAGCTTTGTCTCGGAGGGAGGTTAGGGTGAGTGTATTCATTTATTGGTTCTTTGTATCTTAATGCCTCTATTAGAATTTGTCTTGGTAAATTTGGGAATGCTTCACTCATGTTTTGAATGTTAAGTGTGTCTAGATTTAGATGCATGTAGTCATATAGTTTTTTGTGTATGGTGTTAGGTGGTGTTATTATCTCTTTATAGATGTTGCGAAATTATGTGTATGGGTGCGGGGTGTTTATATGTCTTTCGGGGGGTTTATTAGTATTGTCATTGTTACTAGTAGTTGGGATGTCCAATCTTGAGGTGGTGGTAGTTGTAGGTATGTGTTACATATTTCTATGGATGGGCTAATCGTTACAATTATTGCGTAAATGATTCGTTGGGGGGGGGGGGTGATTTATGTGTATTTGTATGTATTGGTATAGGTATGGGAGCGAGAGTATTGTTTGTGCATGTAGTGGGTGCGCGGCTTGAAAAATGGGTTGGAATGTTTTGGCGAGGTGTTGGTATTCGAGTTGGAGTTTGATTGTACTCGGTATGAAGTATGTCGTTTGTCTTCTTTTGTGGTCGGTGGGGTGTGTTTTTAGGAGGTCGGGCATAGGTCCCGGGTTGGGGTGGATATCACCGCATTGTAATATGAGTAGAAGTTGTTGAGTGTGGCGTTTTATTGTTATGCTTGATTGTGGTTTTTTGTTGAATAGTGGTGTGATGTTTTTAGTTTGGTTCTTATGAGGGGGGAAAAGATTTGGTGGTGTGTTCATATTGAGTGTATGTTTGGGTGTATGGGAGGTATAGCTAGGTTGTTTTAGTTGGGTTAAGTTGTGATTTGGTGATTGGGGTGTATGTTGTTTGGTGTATTCTTCAAGTGTGTTCTTGAGGAGTGTGTAGTTTGTGTTGAGTGTGAGTATGTTGTGCTTGAGGTATTGTCCTTGCTTTAGGGTGTGTTTTATTATGGGGTTTGTGAGGGTGTGTGCTTGAGGTCCCGGATTTGTTTGGATGTCACCTCCTAAAAGAATGATTATAGAGTTGTTCCATATGTAGTACTGGATGGCCTTACTTTTGGGATTTTTGAGATTTATGTGGGTTATGTGTCGAAAGTTGCCTATGTATGTTATGGTATAAATGAGTAGGTTTGGAGTTTTGGGATGGGTTATGGGTATGGTTGACATGTTGCTTGGTGTGTTGTGTATGTGTTTGTGGTGTGGGGAGGTGATTGAGGATTTGTGGTTGTGTTGGTGTATGTGGTGCGGTTGTTGTGTATGGTGTTGTTGTTGGCTTTGGTATGTTCGAGTTAATTTAATTTTGTGTGTTAATGAGGGGTTGTTATAGGCTATGAGTGTGGTGAGGGTGATAGTGAGAATGATGATTCTAGTTATGGTGTGGTTGTAGTGAATATTTTGTGTTGGGGAAGGATTGGGTGTATGTTGGTATGTGTGTTGGGGGTGGTTGTTTGATTTCTTTGTTGTTCTTGATATGTGTATGTTATGGTTTCTTTGTGTGGCACATGTGTTGTGTGTTGGAGAAGAGTTGTATGAAAAAATGGCCATTTTATTTATAAGTAAATAGAGGCTACATAGTTTGTGTATGGTATACGTCCATGCGTATGCTAGTATCTTGCTATTCATGAAGATGTTGGTGGTCTTTGTGGAGGCTTGGTGAGGGACTCCGGTAGTGAGCGCCCGAAAATCCCGGTGGTGCTAGGTGTGTGTTGGGCTCCCCCGCATGAGTGTTGACCATGGACGAGCTTGGTGCGTGAGGGAGTCGTGCGATGTTGGTGTGGGGGGGCTCTGGTGAGGTGGCGGCAAGCGTTTGCATAATGTTGTGTATGAGATTATTGGATTGTTGAAATTCCATCGCCATGGCACTCATGATGTTGTGGATGTTTGTGGCGTGAGTCTTGAGCGTGTCCGTAGAAGCTTCGATTCTCTTATCGGTGTTGAGATTGATATTGTGGGTGAGCGATGTGAGTTTGCCGTCCACCGTTTCGACCAACTCCTTAATGGTCTTGGTGAAGAATTTCTCCGATACAAGAGGGGAGGCGGCGGCGGTGTTGCTCATAGCTTGGGCTTTTTGTGCAATGACTTCACGAACGGGAGCGTGTGCTAGTCGTATGGCCGTTTGGTTAGGTGAGGTCCCGTCGATGCTCCCTTTGTGGGGGATGAAGTCCACTCGCCTCCCTAGGATGTAGGTAGACTTTCGCAACCACTCCGTGTAGACCGCCGCATTGAGACACTGGATGTGGCACCACCCGGCTTGGCGATCATCCGCTTGGTTGGGGTTGTGGCCGTAAGTAATGCCGGAGATGTTTTCCTCCCCGAAGAGCCTCTTGAGTGCCTTGGTGATGGTTGATTGTGATTCACGTTGAGGTAAATTATTAGCTACAAGAGTGGTGCTTATTCTAAGCTTCGATAGATTGCCTACGTCTTTGTCCTTAGTAATGCTTACCTTTAACTTTTCGGAGCGGTAGGTTAGCCCGTTGCTAAGGATGTCATCCTGCGCCTCTTCGGTCGTAAGGGTGATGAAGGCGAAGTCCCTCTCTTCATCCGCCTTAGTGAGCGATAGTATTTCTACCTCTCGGCCTTCGTAGTAGGATTCGCTCATGAGGGTGCGAAGTATGTCAATGGCCGTGCTACCTCGGAGGGTGGCGCCTTTGAGATGGAGCCGCATGTTTTTGGCCTTCGTGATGAGTTCGAAGCCTTTCTCCACTTTGCCGATGACTCATTCTCCATCTCCCATTGTCATTACAAAAGCGCGTTCTCCACGAAGAAGAGCTAGTCCATCTCTTTTTGGGTGTTGTAAGTGGATTTTAAGGAATCCGGCCCAATTCCTAGTGACCGTGTTGATGCCTATATCAATCGGGTTGGAGTAGGTGGAGCCTAGGGGGATGCTCATGAGCCGGAGCCGCTCCATGCATGCGGTCTTGACTTCTTGCCGACTAAGCTTCTTGTATTCGCCATCGAACCTTATAGTGACATGAAATCCTTCGGTGAGGCCCGTGTCTTGAGAAATTTTCTCATACATGGGTATTTGGGTGAAGTGTAAATGTTGACCGGGTACCGCGTCCGGGCGTTCGGAGGGGTAGAGAAATTGCTTTGTCCTTGGGAATGCTCGTCTAAGCAATCGAAATTCTTGAATTTCGTTGGGGGGTGTTCCGGTGGCGTTGAATTCCTCATCCATGCGCTTCTCTTGTGACTCCTTCTTTCCTCTTTGTGTGGAGAGTGCTTCTTGCATGTAGAATCCCAACCACATTCGTCCTACCATGTCAATGCCAAGGGTGGTTAGCCTTTTGGGTCGTGTATGTGTGGAGGATGGTGTGGACTTACTTGGGATGGTGGGTGTGGATGTGGCGGTGTAGTCCGCGGCTTTTCTTCTCTTGGTGTTTTGACTTTCCGAGGCATCATGTAACCGAGGATTGTGGTATGGTAGCGTTGGTGGTGTGTTTTCACCAATTTGTACGGACTTCCATGGTGTTGCTTGGGCCCCTTGTATGGAATCACCTCCTAGTGAGACTTGTAGGGAGCTACCGCCTCACTCGGGAGACACGTTTTCGAGTTGGGCATCCATGTCAAGGTCTTCATCAGCTCCAAAGTCGTGATGTGAAGGTTGTGATTTGTGAGAAGTCGGCGGCTGAGCTAGGACTTGTTGTCGGAATTCGGTGTATTGGTCCTAGAGGGTGGATGACAGTTGATGGATGGGCTACGCCATGTTGTCCAGGTAGCTGGACTTGGATGACAGAGCGGAATAAGACCGTTGGTGGGGGGTCTCGGTGGGCTCTGAGTTTCGGTGTTGTCTCTGGCTCTCGGTGTCGTCTCTGGCTTGCTGTGTAGTTTGATGTCGCTGTGTTAGTCCGTTGGGTGCGGAATTGTCTTGGGGGTCGAATGGTTGGCGTAGAGTCTGGTGTGGTTGCTGCTGGGTGTCGACTCGCTTTTTCTTGCCTGAGTCTCTTCTCGGATGTCGAGTGCGATTGTTGTGTGCTAGATGGGGAGGGCTGTGGCGACTGCTGTGTGTATCTGTTAGAAACAGTGCATTGGGTGTGTGAGAATTGTGGGAAGAGGAGGAGGAATTGTGATATGTGTGGGAATTGAGGTGTTCAGTGCGGGGAGGGAAGGGATGGATTGCGGAGTGTGTGAAAATAGAGGAGAAGTGCGGTGGTAAGGGGGAGAGGTGATGTAGTGTTGAATTTGACTAGGTGGTGCGTGAATGGAGAGGTTTTTAGGAGATGTAGGACTTACCTCGTTTCTGTGGTGTGCTTGCTTGTTGTTGCAGTGAGTGGAGCTTGAGCTGATGTGGCACGTTCGCTGGTGCAGTTCAAGCTGTTGCAATTCGTGGGTGTAGTCTAGACTGCCGGGATATGTTGGTGTTGTTGGAGGGCGGGTACCTGTCTTCGGGGTCCTGTCTTGTTTGCGGCTGTGTTGTGCGGCCGTCTGTGTCTTGGCAGGGTCCGTTGGAATTACTTTGGTGTGGCATGTGGGCTTCCACGGCACCTTTCGATCAGCGGGGTCGTCTCTGTTCTCGGAGTGTGGTAGGAGCAGGAGTCTGCGGAGGCGAGGGATGCAGCTGTATGTCGAAGCTTGATGAGTGCGGTGGATGGAGTGTGTAATAGTCTGTTGAACCTGTCTGGGGACTGCCTGTACTATTGTGTGTAGGGTGAGAGTGAGATGGTTCGAAAGGGCAATGGGGTGTGAGAGATTGGAGTTGCAGTGGGGGTGTGTGAGGAAGGTAGTCAAGAGAGGGGTGAGAAGAGAGTGAGGGGTCTTGCTGCTGTAGGTTGATGTGATGCGGAGTATGCTGTTGAGCTGAGTAGTGTGTATGTGTATGGGGTGAGAGAGGTGAGTGAATGTTGTAGGCGGCAGCTGTGTGAGTGTGAAGAGAGAGATGTTGTGGACAGTGTAGCGGTTCGTGTTAAGTAGTGGATTATGAGGGTGGGCGTGAATTGGTGGGTGTGTGTTGCCGTTCTTGGCTGTCAGTATAGTGGGGATCGTCCAGGTGTGTTGAAGGTTTTTTTGAGAGGTGGCAGCGGAGGGTGTGACTTCGGCGGGGTTCTTGATTTGGTCGAGTGTAGTTGGTGGTGTAAATTTGTGAGTGGATGTGAGGGATGTGTGTGCTGGTTGGGTAGCTTTCTGTGTTTTTTTTGGGGGGGTTTATTTGTTGTGCTAGTATGGGCATTTTTGGCGCTTCTCTTTGTGGGTGTATGTGAGCCCAAATTGATGCCCACATTGGTTGTTAACATTTGTAAAACATTACAAGTGGTGTTTTGGTGATTTATGATTATTTACAAAAATATAAAAAGAGTGAAGCTTGAAGAAAGCTTAGTTTGAAGCATTAGGCTTTTGTGGAGTAGATTTAAGTAGGAGAAGAACAAACCTTGGTAAAGTGTGGTAGGTAGAAAGCCAAGGTTAGTTAAATGTTTGAATTAGGATCCTTGTTGATCATTTGAGGGAGGAAGGCTTAGGAGATAGGATTAGAGCCTACAAAGTAGGAGGAAATCTCGAGGGCTTATCGTGAGTCTTGAGGGTGCTCACCCCCTCAAACTCACTATATAATCCCTCATTCTTCCCTCACTCATCATTTCTTCCCTTCGTGCTCCAAGGCACCCCACGTGTTATAAGTGTGGGTGTGTTGGAAGCAAGATTGGAGCACATGTGTGTGCTTAGTTTTTAGTTGGAGAGCCAAGACTAGTTGGCCTTGAAGAGGGCTTGACCTCTTGTTAGAATTAGTTTTGGTGTGAATAATTTTAAGATATTTTATGGCTTCAAGTTGTAAGGGGCATAACTTCCGAGCAGAAGAAGATACTTCATTGAAATTTAGAGGGTTAGTAAAAAACTTGTTTATATGAACATGGTCAAAATCTGAGGATATTTGGAGTACTGGAGCAGCAGTTATGACATTCTGAACTTTGCCTACATTTTTGAGCTGAAATGGGCATAACTCCTGGACGGAGGCTTGGAAACGCATGAAATTTTGAGGGATGCTTTATTCTTAGGTTTCCTAGTTGTGGTACAAATTTCAACTCATTCTAAATAGATGAGAAGGAGATATATCATTCTGAAGTGTTTTCAAAAGTTGCAGACTAAAAAGGCCATAACGTTTTCGCAGAAAATGAAAATAGTTTGAAATTTCAGGGGGTCACAAAAAATTAGTTTTTGTGATTGCTCTCAACATTTGAAGTTCTTTGGAGCCTGTGAGAGGAAATTATGACATTCTGAACTTTGCCTACATTTTCGAGCTGAAATGGGCATAACTCCTGGACAGAGGCTTGAAAACGCATGAAATTTTGAGGTATGCTTTGTTCTTAGGTTTCCTAGTTGTGGTACAAATTTCAAGTCATTCCGACTAGATGAGAAGGAGATATATCATTCTGAAGTGTTTTCAAGAGTTGCAGACTAAAAAGGCCATAACGTTTTGGCAGAAAATGAAAATAGTTTGAAATTTCAGGGGGTCATAAACAATTAGTTTTTTGTGATTGCTCCCAAAATTTGAAGTTCTTCGGAGCCTGTGAGATGAAGTTATGACATTCTGAAATCTAGGTAGACTGACACACTAAAATGGTCATAACTGTCGGACAGAAAATGAGATAGGCTCACAAATTGGTGAGATGTTTTTTGCTTTGTCTCCCTAGTTACAGATAAAATTTCAGGACATTCCGAGAAGTAATGGAAGAGTTACACTATTAGCTAGTAAAGTCTAGGGGAACAAAGGAAGTTTGTTTGGTTCCATTAGGGATAACCATTAGTTCATTAAACCAATATAGTGGTTGAAGCGTGAGGAGAAAACTACAATAAGTGACAAGTATTTATCAATACTTAAACTTGTGTAATTCATGGAATCAATAAGCGAGAACTCATGTAGTAGTGTGGAGTCGACGGCAATGACTCACTTCACAAGAGGGATATCTTTAAAGGCATGCGTGGCCAAAGCGGCCGGGTGGAGTTTAGAGAAGTACAAGGATGTGACATTACCCGAGATTAAAGAGTGTAAGAAGACATAATATAGACTTGGCTAAGTTGTGTATATTCCAACGATAGATTGGAATCATACATTGTGTTACAAAGAGAGAAATCTCTACATGTCATTATAAACTTCTCCATTCGGGCTAGGACGAAATTGAAGGGTGGAGGCTTTTTGGTGACAGTGTGTGCATGTGTTGCTGATATGGCTTGTTGTTCTTAGTGTTGCCGTTGTCAGAGGGTAAATACGGGTTTCGGTGTGGGTTGGCGTGTCTGTGCTCGGGGGTGGGTGTCCAATCATATGTTGTGTGGTGTCTAGGTGTTGTATTTAAAGTGTTGGGTGTGGAATGTGTTTTTTGTGTGGGATGGGTGAGGGAAGTGTGTGTAGGATGGGTAGAAATAGTGTATGTGAAGGGGGTGTAGGGGGAGTGGAAGGTGAGGGTATTGTGTATAGTCTTGTTGGTTTTGAACAGCGGAGTTTGTGGCTGAGTTTGGGTTAGAGCCTGTTTCTTTGGTGTATCTTCTTCGCTGGGCGTGGGCGATCGTCTTCGGCAGATTTCAGGTGAGAAAGGTAAGTGTAGGTTACGGTGTTTTGTTTGGGTTGGCTGGTATTGATTTGGGAGATGTATGGGTTATTCGTAGGTGCATGTGGGTGGGTATGTGTGCTGTGTGTGTGCAGGTATGTAGTGGGTTGAGTACTGGGGATAGTTTGTGTTGTGTGTTGTGGAGGTTGATGTGTGAGTTGTTGATGTGTGTGGTTTTGTGTGTGTTTCTTTGTGCTTATGGTTGGGTTAGGGTTTGGGTGTTGGGGGCGTGTATTGGAACTGTGTTTGTGCTGCTGGTGGTGTACTTTTGTGGGGGCTTGGGTTGATATTTGATTTGTAAAGTAGGGGATTATTTGACACCTTGGTGATCCGTAGTTGGGGGGGCGGTTGCGGTGGTGGCTATTGGTGAGTGACTCTGTGTGATTTTGCTTATGTTTTTTGGATTGCTTGAGTCTTTGTGTGGTTTTTCGAGCATGAGTGGTCTTTGTGGAATGTCTTTGTGTGATATTTGTGTGGGTGGCAGGTGTACTGCCGTGTGTTCCTGTGTGATGTGCAACCGGGTGGGGGTGTGGGGGGAGGGAGTACCTTCTTGCGGAGTGGAGGGCGTATGTCGGTGTGCGCTTGTAGTGGATGTTGGTGAGGACTGTGGGAGATGGTGGTCGAGCTCCTACGCTGTTGGTGCGGCAGCGTCTTTGGGCGTTGAAGTGGGTCTTGCGGATGTCGGTGTTGTGGCGGCTCCAGTCGTTTCTTCGGTAGATATCCCTGCAGTGTCGACGGCTCCATCTGTGCTTGTGGGGGGGTGTGCGGGCGGAGGAGGTGCGGCTGTCTCGGCTTCGGCTTCGTCTGCTCCGGATCTTCACGCAGGGGGGTAGCTGTTTGGTGTTCAGAGGGTACTGGTGGCGGATCTTTGGAGCTGGTTGGTTGGTGCTGGAGGTGTCTGTTAGCTTAGGTTTGAAGCTAGGGTTGGGGTATTGGTGGCCTGTAGCAGGTAGATCTGGCCGCTTACAGTCGAATGTTTGGTTGAGGCCGATTAGCGCCCATAACACTAATAAAGTTGCTATATGCAAGAACTGCTTGCTTCGACTCCAGCTTGTGCTTCTGTTTGCGTTGAATGTTGTGGCCCTGTGTGTGTTCGGTGATGTTGCGGCTATAGATCTAGTTTGGTGTTGTTGCGAAAATTGCTTGCTTCGACTCCGGCTTATCCTTCTGTTTGCATTGGGTGTTGTGGTCCAGTGTGTGTTCGGTGATGTTACGGCTGTAGAACTAGTTCGGTGTTGTCTGTGGGTTCTTCTGGGTGTCCCCGGTAGATCATTGTGCTCCATTGCGTTCCGCCGTTTCATTCCGCTGTCGGGTAGAGAGGGTTCCGCCTTGGGAAAGCACTGGGCTTCTGGCTGCAACTAGATTTTATCGGACCCGTCGAATCTTCTGGTCTTCAATCGAGTCTTCTAGTCTTCTAGTCTTCAATTTCTTCAATTTCTTCTAATCTTCAACCTCTTTCCCGTCGACCTATCCTGTTGAGGCTCTATATGGGTAAAGGGTAAGGGTAGTGTGATAAGAAACCACGGGCTTCGGACGGGTAAAACGGGACGTCAGAACACGAGCTGACGTCCGAAAGATTGGCTCCTAAACTTTCAAACCCATAGTGACCAGCAATCGCGCCTCACCAATGGGAACGACAGAAAACAACCTTGTGGGTGATCAATCCCACTTCGTTGTCACAAACAACCTTGTGGGTCATTAATCCCACTTCGTTGTCACACAGGAAACAAATTACGATGCAGAAATGAAATGCAACTAGCCTCCAAAACCGGCTTGGAATCACACACACAAGAAAAAGACAACGTGCCACAAGCAACCACACATTCGAGTCTTGAAGCCTTCAATTCTTCAATCTGTCCGTCTTCTATGGTCGGTCGAAGTCTCAGCTCTTCTTTTAAGAACCAACAGACTTCCCTCCACTCAAACAAGCACAAATCTTGATTGCTAACTTCCAAAACAACAAGTGAGATCTCTCATGAATCACAAATCTCTCGTATTTTATTTCATATTCTTCTCAAAAACAACTCACACCGTGAGCTTGGAATCCACTTCTCTCTCTCAACAACTTCTCTCCCACAATAATCACATAACATCTTTCCTTCACCACCTCTCCCTATCCATGCGAGAGACAAAGTTTAATCTTATCCTCATCACATGGCTTCTAATCACCCATTGGTCCAAAGTAACTCAAGATAACTAAAAGACATAAATAAACTATGAGTAAATAAAAAGGTAATCTATTTCTATCATTTGGTAAAGTTAACTATGAGTAACTATGAGTAAACATAAAGGTAAGCAACTTCTATCCTTTGGTAAAGGTAACTAAGAGTAACTATGAATAAACATAAAGGTAAGCAACTTCTATCCACTTCTATCCTTAGGTAATGATAACTAAAATAAACTATGAGTAAATAAAAAAATAATCTACTTCTATTCTTTATTATTTTTCTCCAAGACCAAGAATCACAATGCAATATTAAATACGTACACATCTATATAGTGTACGTATTTACATCACGACACCGCCCTCTCTCGTCATCGCTCCCTCTGGCATTTCATACATATACCCACTCACCCTAAGCCCACCCTTAGAGCTGGTTCACATGGAGTCCCAAGTCACTTGAGGTTAATCCGTGCAATCTGAATTGTTGAGAGCACGGAAGTTGGGATTTACCACTTCACACGAGGTCCCAAGTCCTAAGTCTCAAGTCGGACATGGATGCCTACATCGCAACACTTCTTGGAGGCAAGGCTTGGGACTTGTGTTGAGAGTTGGGTAGAGAAAAAAGTTAACTCAACTCTCAACACAAATTCTGCGAATATTTTTGCATAAAATAATCAAGATTCAATCTTAATGGTAATTAACCATAATTTAATGGTTTCTTGAGGCTCAAAAGTTGGGTCTCTACCTCCATGTTGGGACTTGCTAACATAAGTGGGACTTGGAACTTGGGACCCATGTGAACCAACCCTTACCCTAAGCCCGTGCCCATTATGCACCCCCCATTCTGCCCCTTGGGTCCCTTGCACATTGTACCCTTGCCATGTGCCCTTTGAGAAATAGTTTTCTTTCTTTCTTTCTTTCTTGAATTATTTTTGAAATGGCAAGCAATGGGTTGACTTTCATTGTCATTTTTGGTCTCTCCCCCCTCTCCCCCCCCCCCCCCTCAACCCACGCTAGGTAACGCTTTTCCCATCATTGCCATCTCTGTTGTATATAGAGTAGAGGAGCTCATAACCAACCACTTAAGATATCCTACGCCATATCTAGTGAAGTATAAGGCGGTACAAATTTTTCCCGTGTAGGAAGATAGAATTCAAGAGGACAACAATTTTTTTGATACTTTTATTCCTTGAAGTGAAAACATGTGAAATTTTGAAACCAAAAGTTGGTCGGGACATATTATCAATGTCTAGAGTCCACCATAACCGCTTACTTTAATTGCTCATACATGCTCACTCTAGCACTCAAAATAAGGAGATGTGTCATGGCGCTCTTAGTTCCGGCTTAATTGGGATTCCGGTACCTTATAGATTGCCGATGGGGTCTTGATTTGGAATAGGCAACCTCTACAATAAATGTACCATTAGGGTAGAGGTACAAAATCTTTCACATACGCATTATGTGTTGCCAAAGTCTCTTATGCTTGTAGTGACATGAGCGGAGTAGATTTGTCTTGTTAAATTACACATTAGTTGGAATGTGGCTGCCATTGTTTTCATCCATTTTGAGTTCTAAATAAGATGATTTATTAAAATATTTACCTTCACATTTTAAAATTAAAATTAAATCTTAAGTATGAAAAATCCCTGCAAGGTTTGAATAATTTGAACATCTCAACATGAAAATATTTAATATGACAATATGGGGTCCACACCAACATGATTATGCAAATCCTTCTTTTTGGCTCAAAAGTATTTCAATTTTTGATTTAATTTTGGAACTATCTTACGTGACCAAAATCATCATTTGTGTATGTTTCATGTTAATGGCTACACCCCCACTACACCACAAAAATGTGGTGCGTCTAACTTTAGCAAGCCATTAAAAAAACGATTGACCTCATTGAGGCAAGGGTGAGCTTAACTAAGCCTCAAACCTTCACTAGATTGCAACTATGTACTCTTGAACCACAACTAGCTTGTAAAGGTGAAGGAGTAACCAGATATGGTATCTTTTGGTGTGATTAATCACACCAAATTTCATAATGAAACGTTGGTATCCCCCTCAACTATAAGTAGATTTTGAGTGAATTGTGAAGATAATGAAATAATATATGATTTTTTTTATTACACTATCAAAACATAATTTTGTTGTTGTTTTGTTATTAAAACAAAAAAAATGTTTTATGATACTAGATTACAAAGTTCACCTCCCAAAAAGCACAAATCGAGCTCACATTGGATTAGCCCGAAGTTCAGCAAAAACTTAGTTTAAACGAATAAGGGCAAATGATTGGCACAAAATAAACCCTTGATTAAATTCCGGTCACTTCGCTAAATTTTGGTTAGTTCAGTCCAAACTAGTTTGCTTTTACATTTTTCAATTGAAACGAGCATTACATCCACCTAAAATACCCACATGCCATTACATATATGCAATGGTGGAGGGCAGTTGCGAGTCAAGTAAGCAGTATAATAGAGGATCACCCCCTGCAACCTTGCTATCATAGAGGGGAAGGATCCATATTAAATCTAAAATAAGCTAGCATCATGTCATTCACATGATGGAGTGTTTTGCAAAATATCAATCAATGATGTTGAGTTGGTTTTCATTATTTATAAGGAATCGGAGAATAACACTTAAACTTTGAGCATGTTACTCAGATGATGCTTGGCCCTCAAGGGTGGATTCTTCATTGGAAACCTACGTGATGTGCATGTATCAATTCCTAGATACAAGTTGTTTATAGAGAAAAACAAATGTGTGTGTATTGGTGCTAGAGAATGAATTCACTTATTTATATTAAGCTTTTTAGTTTAATGTGATAAATGCCTCCATTACATATACAAATGAAAACCTATGCATTTATTACATATAAATCCACTTCCACTTTCCCGTGCGAAAGTTTTTGGACATTTTTTCATCATATCATGTAACTTGATGATTGCATAAAACAAATGAAGACAAAAGCATAATAAATCTAACCACAATCCAAAGAGTCAAACTCAAGGGAGCCCATGAGCACTCCAAGAGCCCTCAATTTGTACAAACATGAAACCTAAATGCAAACCCTAACAAGAATGGACATGGTAGTCGTTGAGGAATAGTATCATATGACAACAATGGATGATAACTTGAATTGGATGAAAGTGGCACATTTATTGTTAAAAATTCCTATCTAAATCTTAGGGCCCCCTTTTGTACATCTACCTTTACTTCAATATCTATAACAACCTTTTCAAATGTACATACTAGGAAAAGAAAAAAGAAAACCTCCCCCTTATGCGTACATACTATGTACCCATAAGCCTCAAATAAATAAAAAATGACATCGGTGCTTTTGTTTGCTCCAACGTGAATGGGAGCCTATTCTACCTTGTCTTGAACATGTTTTCCCAAGCTTCAAGGTAATTGTACTTCTTACCTTTTGGGAGGTGGGCTCTCTTTAGTAGTACGTTGTTTTAGGCCCCTTTCAAGGCGGGCCCACTGGTGCTTGGTTTGTTGTCAAGGTTTCTTTTGTTCATGACTAACTATGTGAGACATATTATAGCTATTTGATGTATGCGTTTCATGACATTTTTGACATAACATTACTCAATGTTCACTTCTCATTCAATGGGCCCCTGGAATATAATAGTCGGATGCTCAGAAAGTTGATTCTCCCTGCTCAACTTTTGGAGCATTTGATTGTTATATTCCAGGGGCTAGTGAACAAGGAGTGCTGAGTAATGTTATTAACCTCACTTGGAGGTATTTTAAGGTCTTTGAGTGCATGCATTGAGTGTTTGTATGAGAGGGTCATATTTGTTGGATTTTTTTTTCCCCTAATGACGGCATAACATTAAGTAGCAAGCCCGAATTGACCTTCTTAAAAGAGCATCAAACCGGCACGTGTCGGTTTGATGCTCTTTCAAGAGCAAAAGTAACACTAAGTTTGAGTTTTACTTAGGCTATTTTAGATCTATTTGGGTAGTTACTTTCAATGCTTAGTATTAATTATGTCAGTTTCTAGGACAAAACTACAGTAATGCCAAGTGGTGATAAAGGTTCTAATCTAGGCTAAATTACGATCTTAACAAATTTAAATAGCTATAAAGCAACGGGAAAGTTGGTTAGGTCAAAAAGGTAGTTGCACTTTTTGGAAAAGTCTCCCGACACCCGCATTGAAAACCTCTTCGATACCTTTTTGAATATTCTATATTTGATTAATTATCCATTCATTCACCCTTGCTTTGCAAACTTTTCCCTTCTTGTTGAGGTAAATTTGCGGGTACTCAAAGGGTACCCTCTTAGCATTGCTACTTAATGTTATGGGTAGTGGAGAATCTATGGTGGCAATAAGTGAAGTCTATGAATTGTATAGTGTTTGATGGGGTTGTGGTAATGGATGAGTGGCTAGATATGGCGGCTCAAAGGATATATAGGATGTTGGGTCACATTCGGGCCATACATGTACGTGCATGTGGTGGTGGGTGGGTGGGGGGGGGGGGGGGGGATGAGCAATGTCATAACCATTCCAGGATGGTGGCGTCTTGGGGTCACGAGTGTTGGTTTCCACCGTTCACGAGGGTACAACATGACGTGTTTGTGGATTGGAGTGTATGAGCTATTTGTTATGTGGCGTTATTATATCGGGTTATTCGGAGCCTTTTATGTGTGGATGTGTACATGTGGATAATAGGTGGGACCACATGTCGATTTCATGGTTTAAGCAACGTATACAATGAGGATCGGAGTGTGTTAGTGGTTGGAATATGTTTTTCTTATGATTTCCCATATATTGGGTGTATCTAGATTCTAAGGTACTTGTGGTATTTGTGCATCTAATATGTTGGGCGCTTTCTAGAAGTGATTGGAGGGTTTATGATTGATTTAATCAATAGAGATCCATTTGTTGACGTATGTGAATTTAATTTTTGTGGCTTGTAATTCTTCTTCATAGTAATATTTGTTTATGTATGTTTGTAGATTGTGGATTTCTCCGTTACCTTTGTTTATTGGGATTCCATTGAGTTACTAGGGTATGGTGTGTCCTATGTGTATCTGGATGTTGGGATGGGTCCATCATGGGTAGTTTCTTTGTTTCCTACACTGCATATGATATTTAGTGCCACAATGGAAACTTTACAGATGACACTCCTTATAAATGTACAAACAATGTTATAGATGATGGATGACTTCATCCATTGGCCAAAACCATACCTTCTTTTGTCAACAACTCGTGATGAAATAATCATGAATGATAAATCAATCGGTAAGTAATTGCAACACTGTAGATCACTGATCCCTCAAAAAATCTACAAGATATGACAAATAATATTGATTAACATGTAGTGATGGTGACACCATGCCACGGTTTACAATTAGTATTGACCAAGACAATTAGAATTGGTGACACTAAATATCATATTTAGCGTAGTTGGTCTAAATTTTCACTTCATTATGTGTGACTCCAATATGTTCTTTAACTTTTTGTATTGTTATGTTGTGTTTGGTCCAGAGGATTTGGTGAACTATGGCTCATATGAGTAATTTGTTGGGGTGATTGGGTTAAGAGGATGGGTGTCTAATGTGGTTGTTGATGAGTTGTATGCTATTAAGACTCTCAGTACATATGCAAGTATCTTGTGGCTAATATTTTGTAGTGGTGAGGACAATAAGTATGGTTTGTAACTCTTTATGTAGTATGTTTGATAGTCCAAGGAGTCTTTTTGCAATGCGGAGATCGTTGTTTGGGTTGTATACTCATGAGCCAACTACGTTACCAATACCATATTTTTTTGGTGGTATGAAGGAACCATATGTGTATATGCATTGTTGAGGGTTGTATTTGAGGGTGGTATAGTGACTCCAAGAGGGGGGGTTATGTTGTCATTGAATGCTATTGGGGTGGTTTTTGGGTTGTTTACCATATTTTGGTGAATTTAACTTTGTATTATGTGGGTGTATTGTGGTTGGGGTTAGTTTCCACATGTACATTGTAAAGTTCTAGGATGTTGGGTGTGAGGTTGTTGGCTAGTTGTTGGTTTTATGAGGGAGTTCTTTGGTATGCATGCATGTATGGTTGTGTGTTGATTTCCGTGTTGGTGTAGGTATTTGGGCCTTTCGGATGTGGGGTTGAATTCTATGGTGTTTGGTGGGATGGAAAGGATTGTGTGCATGTCTGCGTGTATTTCTTATAGTATATAATCTTTGAGGTTGCATATGCTTATGGTCGTGGTAGTAAGGTTTTCTTTGGCGACCATTCTTGCCTAATGGATACTACTTTCTATGGTAGAGTTGTGGTCTGGTAGGGTTGAATTTTGATACCCGTCCATTTTGATGATTTGGTTAATCCAGATGAGCCATGATGATGTCCCAATTGTGTGGCAAGTTGTAGTGCATGAGATGTGTAGGGCATGTGAGGGTTGAGGAGTATTATGATTGTGTGATTGGTATGCATCTATGATCGTGTCTATTGTGGATGGGCGGAGTGTTTGGTGGTTGTTGTGGGGATTGTGCTTTTTGGGTTTTTTCTTTGGTAGGGTTTGAAGTATCGTTGGATTAGACATAATATTTTTGTGACAAAATCTTGGGGGGTTGGTTGTAGGATGTTAGCCACAACATGGTTTGTTTTGGATGAACCTATTTTAGAGCAATTTGAGTCTTGTGGTTGGGATGGTGAAGATGTAGGCTCTAGTGTGGTAAAAAATGTTAGCGTTGTTCATTTGGATTTGCATGGTAGGTGTGGTTGTGGTGATGTCTTTGTCCAAGTTGCATTCTTTGATAGTCGGGGTAAGGTGTGGGGCCTCAAGAGGGGTTAGAAGATTCGTCGGTCTTTGGATTGGGAGAAGTAAATGCATGAGTTGTAGGCGGCTATGTGAATTTGTTGAACAAAGTAGATTGTGTATTTGTTTTCAATAGTGGGTCATATTGGTGAGAAGTATTGGTATTCGTGGTTTACGCTTGTACTACTAGTTGGGGAAGGGGGGGGGGGGGGGTAAGAAGGTGGGGTTGGGGTGGTAGGGCTTCTTTGGTTATTTTCTGGGGGTATGTTTGAATTTTATTTGAATTCTTGAGGGGATAGGATAGATAGATAGATAGAAACTCCAACCCCTTTCAAGCAAGGGGCCGGCGTGAATAAAGTGTCCGTTCGTAATGCCAATGACCCGATGCCCACTGGACAAGGGGACATTGGGACAAATACTACTCTCCCCTTTCGAGGATGGACGGGGATAGGATATGTTGTGTGGTTGAGAATTGGATTTGGGTAATGATGGTAAAGCTATACATGTAGAGTATATTGAGTCATTTTTTGATGTTCTTTTTCTATTCTTGGGGGAGCGAAAGTAATGTGATGTTTTTTTTCATGCTAGTTTTATTGGGGTTTGTTTGATTGGGAATTCCTTGTTGGCGGTGTCTATGAATATTTCGTATTCTTTCTTTACCATAAACATAGTGTGAGTGATGGAAGATCTAGAGCATTCTTGATAGCGGGGGTTTAGGAGGTGGTGGGATCCTCCGTATTTGGCTAAGCCTTGATATATTATGCAAAGTTGGCCCAGGTCATTGAGTGTGAATATTTATTTGTTTGTCTCTGTAGTGTACGTAGTCTGGGAGTAGGGAGGTAATGTTTATGCCAAAATCGTAAGTGGAGAGGTGGGTCTAGATGTTTGCTATGCTTTTGGGGATGCTACGTACATATTTCTTTGGTGAGTAAGCTAAGTACTTTGTTGAGTTTCCGGAAATCAAGTTTGGAGAAAGAAACCGTGTAGTAAGCACATATTGTTTTTCTTCGATGGTGGTTGGTGATGTCATTAGTTCTTTGTGCCCTTTTTGTGAATCTTTATAGTTTGTTGATTTGTGGTTGTATGTGCAAAATGTAATTTATAACGATGGTTAACATATGCATATGCCGTGGTGTTGCATGTGGCTATGGTGGTGTTAAAGTGACATTTGATGTGTCTTTTCCAGCAAGTGTTGTAGTGGGTCTAGAAAGAGGATGAATAGTTATGGGCTTAGTGCATCCCCTTGGATTGTACCTCTGTTAATTTGGATTGGTGCTAATGCACCAAAGTGGTTGCCGTGGAAGGAGGTTTTGAGTTTGTGTATATGTTACCGATTAGTTTGAATGCATCTTTGGGGTAGCCTAGATTTTCCATTAGTGTGAAAAATATAGGGGATCGCTATTTCCACACCTTTTCTGGCTAGATTCACACCTTTTTGCCGGTTCGGTTGCCGTGTCATTGAGGCGCTATACATGAGATTCTTCATGGTGCATCCGGACCGTTGATCCACCAAGGCCCAGCCAAGGGCCTCAATGATCCTAGGTGGCGGTGGGGTGGGGGGCGGGGGTGGTGCTTGCCACCAAGGCGGGGTGGGGCCGTGGGCCTCATGTCTTTTTTGGGGAGGCCGGATTTAAGGTGGTGTCGGGCATAGTGGCTAGGCCTACTTATTATATAACTAGTTGGTTAGCCTTACTCTACTTACTAAATGACTAGTTGGTTAGCCTTACTCTACTTACTAAATGACTAGTTGGTTACCCTTACTCTACTTACTAAATAACTAGTTGGTTAGCCTTACTCTACTTACTAAATAACTACACTAAATATGATATTTAGTGTTAGATACACTAAATATGAACACTACACTAAATCTCACTAACCTTATGAAAGTAAGTAACATTAAATGTAAATTCAAACACTAAATATCATTTATGGTAATATGTGAAAGTTACATGCACGAATTTAGTGTTTAGTAGGAAAGAGGTGGCAACAAGGAAGGCGGCGGCAGCGCATTTATGTCTAACACTAATTATCAAAGAATTGAAAATTAGTGTTGAGCAAAGTAGGGTGGTAAAACATTAAATCTAATCAAACACTAAATATCATATTTAGTGTAGTTGATTAGCCTTACTCTACTTACTAAATGACTAGTTGGTTACCCTTACTCTACTTACTAAATAACTAATTGGTTAGCCTTATTCTACTTATGGTCACTCTTCTTAATTGGACATGTATATTTGAGTGTATATGTCCAAGTCTTGAAGTTAAGCTTTGATGCGTTAAAGTATTGGAGAGGCTTACCAACTAGTTATTTAGTAAGTAGAGTAAGGCTAACCAACTAGTCATTTAGTAAGTAGAGTAAGGCTAACCAACTAGTTATATAATAAGTAGGCCTAGCCACTGGGCCCGCCTAGCTACTATGCCCGACACCACCCTAAATCCGGCATCCCCAAAAAAGACATGAGGCCCACGGCCCCACCCCGCCTTGGTGGCAAGCACCACCCCTCCCCACCCCACCGCCACCTAGGATCATTGAGGCCCTTGGATGGGCCTTGGTGGATCAACGGTCCGGATGCACCATGAAGAATCTCATATATAGCGCCTCAGTGACACGGCAACCGAACCGGCAAAAAGGTGTGAATCTAGCCAAAAAAGGTGTGGAAATAGCGATCCCCAAAATATATCACGATCAATGGAGCCAAAGACATTTCTAAAGTCTATGTGTGTAAGGTAGACGTCATTGTTTGTGAGTCTTGGACAATTATTTGTATTTGTTTTGTGATGTTTCTTTGTAACTTGAATCCTTCTTGGTTGAAGTGAAGTATTTTGTGCTTCTTACCATAACTTGTGAGGAGTGAGATAAGTGCACTTGTTTTGTGGCTGAAAATTTGCATCTTGGATCCAAGATACACATTTCAAAAAAATTGGATCCTCGCCCATGATTTTTCCAAAAAAATATAACTCTGTTTCCTTCCAAAATTGGGGGCTTGAATGTTTTGTTTTTGAATGTGTGGCATCTAGTACGCACACAGTTTTGAGTTCCGAAATTGTGAGTTAGGATCAAAGTTTTTATTTGATTTTTAAAATTAAATTTGAGAGGAGGCTTGTGCTTTGTGTTTTCACCTTTAGAAATGGAATTCTTTGGGGCTCATATCTTGTGCCATCAACTGCACGCTCCTCTAAAGTTCGACATTACGAGTGTCTGGTATTTGTAAATCTTTACCTATACCAGTGTGAGTGTCTGGTTTTGTTTTAATCCTTGAAATATGTGACACTTTCAAGATGTGTGTCTTGAGATTTGAAATTTTGAGTTAAGGTTTGTGCTTTGAGCTTTCAATGATTGAGCTAGGATGTCATATCCTCCACATTGTCTGCACTTCTAAATATTTCATTGTTATCTTTCATCATAGTCTATTCATGTCTTGTGCACATCTGAATTCCTTGTGTTGTGTTTTGTTTAAATGTGTGTGCTTGTGAATTTTATTGTGGCTTGAGGGTTATAAGTGTTCATGGTTGTTCTTTGAATTTGACAATTTGTAGCACTAACACTTTATCAAGAATGCTTAAAAAAAATTATGGATGTAGGATAAGCATGCCAACAATCTTGACCATGGTGATATTTTGAATTGTTGGAGGATGTTGATAAGGTTGTTAAGGACATGCAAAATCATAAAAAAATAAATCTCCATTCCCCTATAAGCAACTTACGCATTAAACCACTGGGGAAGTCAAGAACGTCTATCTCAATTTATCGATTGGTATTATTTCTTGTGATGTAACCAATACTTGAGGTTGACGTGCACGTCTTGGAGAATGAGTTTAATAATAGTTCCCCGGGAGTGCACAATGTTAAAAGTAAGGTATAACATGCTTGCGTCACCTCCAAATTAATACCCTTATATTCAATTTTTCTTTCTTTAAAAAATGATATACATACATATATATAACAAAAAGAAGCCTAACTTATGTATGCACGTTCAAAGTGAATTAAATAAACAAAAGCCTAACATGTGTATACAATGAAAAACATGGTCTAAAAAATAATCATGGAATTTATTCACTTTAAAAGTACTTATTTATCAATAATAAAATCCTTAAACACTTTTTAATTTGTATGATGTAACTCATACAAGTTTTGTCCTCCTACAAAAGTTATTGTAGCTAGTGCAAGAATAGTTTCTAAGTCTACCATGATATGATCTATTAACCCCTAAGTGCCCGAGCAACCATATCTGGTTGACCAAAAATTTCGGCTCGTTTGTGTGTGGGCAGGTAAAATTCCTTTGACCGCGTAAATTTTTTTGGCGGGTGTGAGCCCAAAATGGTGCCCACATGTGGTGATTAACTCTTCGAAACCAATTTTAGTTTGACTTTGAGGTGTTATGACTATTCACAAAACATAAAAAGAGTGAAGTGTGGTGTGGATTTAAGTTTAGGCATTAGAATGTGTTGTGTAGTTATTTCAAGGTTGAATTCAATAAGAGTATGCCTTGATATTGTGAGTAGGGGGTAAGGTGAAGCAAGGTGAGCTCCGCGGGTTAAATGCCCACTTTTGGATCCACCTTGGTAGTTTAGGAAGAAGGAAGCTTGGTGGAAGGGGATTAGTCCCTACTTTGAAGGTGAAGGTTAAGGGATTGTGATTGGAGGTGCTAATCCTCTCACCCTATCCTCACCTGTCTCTCCCTCTCTCCCTCTCTCCCTCTCTCCCTCTCTGCTACTTAAGGTGGTTTCTCTCTCATTTTCCTCTCTCTCAACCAAGCGCTCTCAAGGGAGCAAGCTCTTCAAGAGCTTGAGCCACGTGTGTGGATTGCTAGTTCTTAGTAAGGTTAATTAGTTGAGCTCTCTCTCTCAAGGCCTCACAAGTGAGTGAACTCTTAGAGTTTAAGATTGCATATAGGGATTAAGTGGTAGTTAGTGAAAGTAGTGTGTTAGATTAGTTCATGACTTAGGAGCAAGGAAAATAAAAGAAAAGAATAACTTAGGAAACCTTTGATTAGTGAATGAGAGGGGGTGTATTAAGGGTAGCTAGCAGAAGGACTTACTATATAGTCACTAGGACCTTGGGCAGAACTAAGCTGTTGGACCCTGGGCAGAACTAAGCTGCTGGGCAGCCGAAGGAGTAAGCTGCTGGCCCTGGGCAGAACTAAGCTGCTGGGCAGTCGAAGGAGTAAGCTGCTGGCCCTGGGCAGAACTAAGCTGCTTGGCAGCCAAATTAATCAAGGGGCTGCCGGTAACTAGGCGTGAGTTGTACCAATGGTTACTTAGACAATTGGTAGGTTTAGCAAGCTAAGGCTAAGATTGTGTGGAGGTTGCCACTAAACTATCCAATAGGGTGTTAGACCAATCGTAGAATTAAATAGTTATTAGACAAGTGTTAAGCTCAATAGGATAGGCAAGGTGTGTGGAAGTCTCATGTGATTGTACGTAACATTGACTATAGAGTAAAGTGTTTTTCAACACTTGCATCTATCGTTCAAAATAACTTACTTGCATCATTAATGGAGAATGTGAAGGACTCTTGCAATGGCAAGAAAAATGGGGTGAAGATCAAAAGAGTGAGGGGAATGTCAGTAAGGGCGTGTGCGGCTAAAGCCGCGGGTTGGACTCTTGAGAAAGCCAACTCTAGCACAAACCAAGAGACCAACATTAATAAAGTACAATGAGTGAGACAATACATGTTCATTTGAACACGAAAATTACCTTGCACATGGTTCAATGTTGTAATAGATAAATGTGATTCTCAAAGTCATCACCCGGACTAGGACGCTTAAGGGTGGTGGATTTGGCCTCACAGCGGGCAATATGGAAGGGCAACTTTTGGATTGAGGCATTTTTGACCAAAAAGAGTAAATATTTGATTTTAGAGAGGGTCGCAAAGGCATATATGTCCGTGATGTAGGGAATGGGTGGAGAAAGTGCTTTACTATTTCCTCAATGTTTCAGCTAATTGGACTATTATACTTGTTTTTGACATCCAAAGAGTTTTCATTATTCATTTCTTTTGAAAAGTGTCGTAGTGGAAAGAGTAAAAAAATTCCGTATTTTTGACCGTCGAATATTAGTATTCATAATTACCAATGTGAAGTAATTTGCAATATCAAATCGTCAAGTGTTAAAATAAAGAAAATGCATTTCAAGAATTGCAAGGAGGATTGCGAAATGATTGGGATAGCTCTATATGCATACATAGGGTCTTTGGAATCATATTTTCGTATTCTTTCACATGTTGGAGTCGTTCGTGTCACCTCAAACTCCTAAAAACACTTATGAGCAAATCATACCAACATTGTGGGGAGGACGGTATACAAAAAAAAGAATGTATACATTTCTCTTGTTTGAATCTCACAACTCTTATGCAATCTCAATCTCAAAATTGGTATGCATACTAATAAACAAGTTCTTTAAACATCTATACGGTTAGATTTTGGATAAAAGACAAATTCCTCCATTGGGGATTGTATTAAAGCTATGCACATATTTCTTAGGAAAAGTGCATTCCGAAAGGCTTGGGCTCTTAGGGGTTAAGTCATAAGTCCATAGTGATCCACGATCTTTTTGGTACCAACACAATTCAATCTCCATATGAGATGGTCAATGCAACAAATCAATTGGTTCTCTATATTCAACCCACCTATTAGCAATTTTTCTACGCACTCCATAAACCCTTCCTAGATACCAAATTTTAGTGGTCAATGCTTTTGATTTGCTTGGCCTTCCTCTTTTTTCAAAATTTTCATTTGTTGCCTCAGTGACAAAAGCCACAACACAATCACACCCCAATTTCAAAAATATTATCACCAACTCTTGATATTTTCTTCTTAATAATGGCCCTATGTGAGCCCAATATCGCGCCCACATGTGTTCCCAACATTAAAATTTACAAAGGGCTTTGATGCTTGTGGTTGTTTGATGTGTTAGAGCAATAAAACGCGGAAGGCATTAGAACTTAAATATTGTTTTAGATTAAGTTAGAATAGTCTTCTTAGACATATGATTGGAGTGACTTAAAAAAGTAAAATTACAAAGAGTGAATTAATCCATTAAGTGTAGGGAAGTGCATTGGGTCCAATAGGTTGAGTTTAGGCCGTGGCCACGTAAGGTTGAAAGCGTTAGAAGGGAGGGAAAGATACGGAAATTAGCCGCTTAAGGCGAGCAGATGTTCAATTAAGGGTCAAGGCAAGACAAGTCGGGGTTAGACCGTTATCCTCCTGGATTTCCGGCCACATGGAAGGGGTCCAGAAGCGAGAGGCTCTCCCCCTCTTACTCTCACTCTCAGAGGAAGCTCGGTGGCTGGATGCGGCGAATGCTGAAAAATGTGGCAGCAAGGGAATGTGGATGGAGGCGCAGGGAGGGGGTTGATGTGAGTTCGGCCAACCAGCCAGCAAGTTAAGTGAAGGAGGGAGATTGAAAGGAGCAGGTAAAAAATGCGGCAGTTGTAGGCGTTGCTGGATCTGGAAAGATCTCCTTCCCGAAATGGGATGGAGTTGGGCGCAGAGGATTTGTTGTAATTGAGAGGTGATCCCAGGGGTCACTAATGAGCTTCCACTGGCCGAAATGGTTAGAACTCCGCTTGCACAGAAGGAAGAGGGACAGTCGCCGAACCTCCGGTGGGCGAAAGCTAAATTCAGTGAAGAATGCGGTCTCAAGGGCATCCTAGGAGAAGAGGGTGCAAGAAAGGGAATGAACACTGAAGTTGGGGGTGAGGCGAAGGTCATGCACAATGCCAGCAAGCAGAGAGGTCACACCTGAGGTGAAATCTGGGTCGCAGATTGTGTGCAGGAGGGCGACTTAAATCACGAGGTTAGAATGATGGTTGCTGGGAGAGGTAACTCTTCGGCAGGAGAGCTGTCGACAGAGAAGAAGGCGTTGCAGGGCTGGAGGGGCCGTGGCACGGGTAGATCACTTAGTGCATTTTAAAAACGACGTGCGGCATAATATAGAGAGGATTAAAATCATTTGAAATAAAAATCATAAAGGAATTCCAAATAATGAAGGGGCCATTAAATGTAGACAATCCCATTATAAGTAAGTTAGATGTACATAAAACGTGGGCCATTATTTTTTTGTAAAATTAATATAGGGGCTGAAGATAAGGATCCTAGAAGGTATGTTTAGTATGGTATGTAAATGGGTTTAGGACTCACGGGGATGGATGATAATTGGGATTTCTGTCTGTCCAAAAATGAATTAAAAGGAATATAGAGTACAAAAAATTGCAATGACTTGGACAATATAAGTAATGAAAGGGTGCAAACAAATGGGCCATTTTTGAAATTTAAGTAATTATAGGGAGGCTTTAATTCAGCCCTTGAAGGTAAATAACCCCAAAACAAATAACCCCTAGCCGTACGTGGTGCACAAAAATGCCTTAGAGTGATCTACCCATGGGCCGTGGGCAACGTTAGCAGACTCTCAACGGAGTCTGGGATCCATGTGGCTCGGGCATCTGGTTACGGCAGTGAAGGGGCTGGAACTGTGTTGGCTCCAGGGGAAGGAGTGAACTTAAGTGTTAGGCCGAGGGGTAAACAACATGTTACAACAGCCAACTGATGGGTCCAACCACAACTCTAGAATTTTGGGATTAAGGAATTAGTAGGATAGGGTATTAGTAGGAATTAAAAAGTAGCTAGGGTGATTAGTTAGTGGGATAATAGTGGGACAACCTCAATGAGAGCATTGGTGCAATCTGTAAGCCCAAAATGGTACTCACATGTGTTCTTAACCCTTCGAAACCATTAGAAGTTATGTTTTGATATTTTATGATTATTCATAAAAATATAAAAAGAGTGAAGCTTGAATGAAGTTATGTTTAGACCTTAGGCTCGTGTGAAGTAGTTGATTAAAAGTTTAGGGGTGTGAAAAAAATTCCTTAGTTAGGTGAGCGTAGTGTATGGTGAACCAAGGGTGGCTCCTTGATTTAAATGTTTGAATTAGGACCTAAGTTGTTGGTTTAAGAGTTGAAGGCTTAGAGGATAGGATGAGAGCCTACAAAGTAGCAAATGATCAAAAGGCTTATCTTGAGCCTTGGGGGTGCTCACCTATTCTCTCTCAACTCACTATATAAACCCTCACTCTTCCCTCTCTCATCCTCTTTTCCTTCGTGCTCCTTGGCACCCCACGTGTTATAAGTGTGGGTGTGGGAAGCAAGAACGGAGCACATGTACGTGCAAAGTCTCAAGGTGAAGAACCAAGATTAATTCACTTTGAAGTTAGTTTGACATTTGTTAGAAGTAGTCTTTGGTTGAAACATTTAGAGCTTAGCTTGTTGTATGTGACTTATAGAATTTAGATTCATGATATTTAGATTTATAGTGTTTGGAATCATGACATTTAGAATTGTAGCATCCACATTCATACTGAATTTAAAGCTCTCTCTTCTCTAAGGAGTTGAGCTCTTAGAGCTTTGGGAAATACAATATTTAGTCAGAGGGTAGGTTGTTGGAAATACAATATTTAGTCAGGGTTAGGCTGCTGGAAATACAATATTTAGTTGCTGGAAATATAGTATTTAGTCAGGGTTAGGTTGCTGGAAATACAGTATTTAGTTGCTGGAAATACAGTGTTTAGTCAGAGGGTAGGTTGCTGGAAATATAGTATTTAGTTGCTGGAAAGACAGTATTTAGTCAGGTTAGGCTGCTGGAAATACAGCATTGGGTTCAAAAGTTAGACAGCTGGGACATTAGATTGGGTCATAGTTAGTTAATAAGAATATTACCTAATGCTAATTAGGTAATGAGCATTTAGCTAGGGAGTTGACTACAAGGCATCATAAGGTGATATCAAGGGGGGGACTTGTAGTTAAGTTGTTGGGATTGTAATCAAGCACTTAAGGGTGCCATGGCGAAGAATGAACGAACTTGGGAGTGAATGGCGAAGAATTGCGGAAGAAGATGTAACGCTAGGTGATGAGAGTGATGAGTGTTTTTTAACACGTGTGTACTCATCACATGGAGTCAACAAGTTACAACTTCATCGAAGTGACGAGCACTAGTGAAGAATCAACGGCCAGAACTAAGGTTTCAAGAGGGAAGTCCTTAAGAGCATGTGTAACTAAGGCCGTGGGATGGACCTTTGAGGCGGCCAAAGCTATGCCCACTCAAGAAAATTGCATTAATAAAACGTCGTGACTTAAGAGAAGTTGGGGGTTCATTGAGATGAGACTTATATCTTATGTTGCTACTTTTGGTGTGACACATGTGAGTCTCAAAACCATCACCCGGACTAGGACGCTTAAGGGTGGTGGGTTTGGCCTCACACAATCCTTGATTTGAAATTAATTAGTTTATTGCAGAAGTTTTAAGGTGTGAATGTGGTGTGGGAGCTACAAAGTAAAAGCATTTCTAAATGCTTGTAACATGGTCTCCTGGTTGAGTAAAGTTGTGTGTTTCATACTTCTTTGAATGGTGCATGAGGAGCGTGATTCCAAGGGTTAGGAAAACTCATGCAAGTGCAGTGAACCCTGGGCTCTCACCCGGACTAGGACGCATAAGGGTGGGGGTTTAGGGCTCACACCCTATGTGTAAATTTATAAATGACATTACAAATGGGCTATATACATTTACAAAATTGACCAAAGTGATACCCTAAGCTCATATATATTTTGTAAGCCTACCCGACAATTAATACCCCTCTTGTTCACTCAGGTGGTTTCATACATGATATTGTAGTGCACCCCCCAGGTAAAAGCTATATGGAAGGATCCAAGGTTCTCTACATATCAATTGTTGATAACAAAGGCCATCAATTCGAGTTGCATGTTGGAATAGAATAAGCTTGGAGTGTTTATTGGTGTGCAACTAATGCATGTACTGAGGAAAACCTTAATGTTGAATGACAGTGTTAGTTTGTGAAACAATGCGTTTTTTCTTTGGGGAAGAAATAATTGATTGATCACATGACGATGACACATAGAGTGTTTTCATGCATATGATCCATATTGGCATTTTGCAATTGATTGCATATGCCTAGATGCAAATGATAATGTTAAAGTTCTGCACAATGTCACCATGTTTTCTTTGGCGCAAACTATTTTGTATTTTCATTCTTTATCATTTTTGTCCAATTTAATTAATCTTTTAGTTTATTTCTTCTAAGTCTACTGACAGTGATCATATGGAGACCAATCCTGTTTAGAAATTACACCACATCATTTTGGTGTTCTTCCTATCGGGGATTTGAAATCAATGATTAATGCCAACGACTACAAAAAGAGGAAAAAGAAGAAAGCTAAGCCCACTTGGTATGCATTAACAAATGACGCCATTGTATGATTAATGTACTAGGTTTGTTCCGCAATCCATGTGTTTGTAATTATTTGCATGTATATTTTTGTTTGCATGATTATATTTGTAGTTGTGGATTTATAATGTGTTTGTGTATGTAGTGTAAGGTGGTTGTGGGTAAAGACAAGGCTTGTAGCATTTATAGCAATACTACGCCATTTGAGGAGTAGTTAGAAAAAGGCTTGGGGAGAATGATATCAAACACATATGAAAAAAACAAAATGAAAGAGTCATGAGAAATTGCTCTTTGTTGCAGATCCAAGAACCAATGTGGATCCTTGGACGAGATGAGTTTTGATTCCCATTTGCAATTTTAATTTACAATGAATCATAAGCTGCGTATTGAATATGTATTTTTTTTTTGTCAACACTCATTGGAGTTCCAATCTAGAGCCCGAGATGTCTTTGTAAAATTGCAAAAGATTGTAACATCGACGACTAAAGGCACTTACAAGATGCGATGGTTCAGGCGGTGGAGTTCCCCATGTTTCCTTCACAACATTTATTTTTGTGTGGGCCCCATACGCAACCTTGACACACACCTTCCCCTCTACTATTGACAACGACTTGAAAACACTAGTCCCCAAGCACCCACACTCACACACATGGGTGGCTTACAAACATATTATCCACCCACTATCCAACTTATTATGTCAACACCCCTAATTCTCCCCAACCATATTTTTTCTAAGCATATATGCACACCATATGTAGACCACATGAGTTATTTGGGATTGATATGAATTTTTAGATGTTCATTTCAAAATAATGAGATTGTCCACAAGGGATAATCTTATAAAGCAACATAACATTATTCAGCTACTATCAACCATTCCATTCTAATAACTTTTTACATTGTTTCACTTAAGTTTATCAACATGAATATGTTAGTGCAATGCTTTGCCTTGAGAATAAACAAAGTATAATTCCGAATAAAATTTGACTTATTCCCAACCCCACCCAATGTACAGAGTCAGCTGAATAATGTTATGAAGATCAAATGCCTGCAATTTGTGTATTAAAGTAGTTTTTCTTGTAAAGGCCATGACTACTCCATCTATGATATAAAAACATTTTTCATTGGAGAGGGCATGGGGTTCCATGGCAAAGTTATGGGCATAAAATTCTTGGGAATATAAATTTATATCAAATTCCCACCAACTCCGGTATCAAAATTTTGTTGGGTCCTCCATGCACACATTTACAAGTACCCCATAATATAAGTGTTGAAGATCTTGCACAAGAAAGTTTCAATTCCACAAGAATATCCACTTATGACGACGTTCTTTGGAGTTGTCTTAAAAATTCTAATCTTTTGGGGGGATAGCTTGAGCCTTCCAAGCCAACTAGCATGGCACGTGCTATTTCACCACAAAATCGTGAACATCATCTACTTACTCATTGCAACTACCCATCATTGCTTCAAAGCTTTTTATTTGCATACGCAGAGGGTTTGATACATCTGCACGAGATCGATTTGCTTTGTTGTTTTTATTGTGACTTTACCAAACCATATGCACACTACCAATTAGGATACTATCAACGACAAATCTATGGAACTATAAGCAGCTTATGGTATGATATCATGCTCATCACCATTCCTATCTACTGCAAGTTTTGTATGCAAAGGGTTTTAAGGATGTTGTATACTATTGACATTGAGGAATGACACACAAACATACCATTTATTCCAAGTGTCCAGGTTGCACATTTCTTGCTACTAAGGGAAGGGAAGGAAAGGAAGGGAATGTCATCTAATGGTGAGGTGATTGGCTAGGGGTCTAGGACAATCATTGTACATAGCAAATCATGTATGCGAGTGCCCACCACGTGTCTATATATTCCAAGAGTGGTTGAGTTGTAATTCAACAATCATACATACAATACCACTTTTCAAAATTCCCAAGGATTAGAGAATTAAAAAATAAAATAAGGAGTGACATTTATGCCAGCATATCCTTTAAAATAGTGTATTCCAAACACAATTCCTATTGGAGGACAATCCCGATGTACAAGAAATTAAACCATTTTTTGTGCTTGCAATCCTGTAGGGGTTAATTGGTAAGAGACATTAAGATGGATGTGCCTGATTCGGTTTGTGATCTTCAACCTACACATATATTTGATTGGTGATTCTAAGAACATACACCTAACCGATGTGTGTTGAAAAGAGATTAGACTACGTATTCAAAAATTTGTTAAACATTCTAGTCACAATAGTCGACAACGTCTATGGTTGGGGGGGGGGCACCTATATGATCATTTAATGACATGGAGGATCTTCACTTGGACAACTGATAGGATATTCATACAAACGAGATACAAACTCAAAACATTATGAGGAAAGTGACTAAGGAACACGCTTTGGATTGCTATCATCTCACAATAATTGTGTGTTTCATATCCTATGAGATGTGTCCATTTAAGACCCACTTACTTAACACACACATCCACGTTTGTGATCCTCCTCCTCCTCTTTAGGTTCCAAAACCTCAATCGTTTGAGAGGCATGACTTGACCTTCCTGAGCCGACCATGGGACAATTCTATACACCACAAAAACTAGGCGGGACCTCCGCACATCTTGTTGACATGGTCGACTGGCTTACAGCCGGCCTAATATCCATATGAGGATGGAATATTGTCTTCATAGCTTCCCTTCTACACGTTGCGGGATGTAAACCTATTGTATTTGGTCCCATTGTTGATGACTTTTGATATTTTCTTAACCTTGGGGAATCAGATCACCTGCTATGCCCAATATTTAGTGCGATTCAACATTCTACCAGGATCAACACGTTGTGTGTCACAATGTTGACATGGTTAGGGATTCGTGGTACTTAAGTGAAGTCATCTGGTAACAAAATTTAGATGAGTTTATCAATAGGCTGGGGTGAACCAACCCGTACATTGGTTCCTTGGAGACAAGGGTTTAGGCATCCAACAAAGAACGAGTGTATGGGTTGGTTCGTCCAAATCTCATCAAGAAGGTTGGAAAGAGCTTAGGTTAGGTAAGTGTCTTTGAGTTGGCGTGAAAGACTCCTTGTCCCTTCCACCCTATCATGGAGTTCTTCTTCTTTATAAAATTGCAAATAGGTGGCATAGAACCATGATGTGGCTTAAGGATACTCTAACCCTATTTTCTAACCTTGTACGAGTTGTCACCAAGGCCATGATGTGGCATTGGATTTCACATATCTATTTTCATTAATAATGTAGGTGTCCACGTGTGTAACATGTGGCAAGTCACTATATCGTGTTGTTACAACGCATTTTCTTTAAAGTAATCCATCATATATTTTGCATGGATGAGAATTTTAATACGTAATATGTTAAATGAGAACATATTTAATTGTGATAAAAAACATTTTAAATACATGTTTATTTTAAAATATTAGTATGTTGATGTTATGCAATTATTTCTAAATGAGATAAAAAAAATCATCAAAATAAGAGAAATATAGTGACATTGAGAGGAATGATTTTCAGTCTATCTTAGTTCAACAACTATGATATCATTTACTTATTTGTTGAATTTGTTGAAATAAATGTCACTTTTCAAATAATTTAATTTAATATATTATACGTCACAATACGCACCATAGTTATATTAATAATGTTTTTTGAATCAACCATGATGGATCCAGTTATCATATAGCCACGGATAGGATACATTCATGAATTTCAAAATTTATGATGTTCTTAATAAAAATATTCTTTTAGGATATCTTCCATCGGACACATTTTGAATGTTATCTTCATGTTAATCTTATGAACTTGAGTGTTTTTGTGATTCAACAAAAAAACTAAGTTCAGGGATAATGACATTAATATGTTAATGTCACAAGGTGTAGTCAAGGAAAATTTCACGAAAAAAAATCCATCCTTACCACTCGTGAGAGTAACAAAGATGGTATAGTCGTTGCATACAATTAAATGGAGTATCATGATAATTTTTTTTTAAAAAAAAACGATTGTAAGTTATAAGATGAAATCAAATGTTATTTCAACATAAGGAGAAATAAACAAGATATTATGAATAGGATTAGTAAAACAAATTCAAATAGAAAAGAAATATAATGCACAATATACAACACATTGATTTCAAAGTTAATGACCTTAAAGAGGTCAAAATTCTTTGAAGAAATAATGACGACAAAAATATGGAGCACATGAAGGTTCACAAACTAAGAAACAAAACACTTGAAAAGAAGAAGAGACGCAAGGAACAAGATATTTGATTTGTAAATAAAAATGAAAATAAAGCACTTCCAATGGAAAATGATAGCAAAAAGAAGAAGAATGTGAAGATCTTAGAACATTGAAAAATGATGAAGTGGAGCAAAGCTTAGGCATGTCAATTACAATGAGGAGGGAAGGAAAACAAAATCCTATAAGTAGTTAATGTGAAATGTGGAGAAACAAGGATGTGGAGGGTCCTACATGGCCGCAAGTAGGCGAGTTTGCAAAATCAACAACCTAGTGTGCTAGCTAAGACAATTTTAGATTTTGCCAATATGCATATGTTATTATCGCGCACTAGACAAGGAATTGTATGATTGCTTATTGCTTGACTTGTTTGAAACAAAATTAGCAATATCATTGACAAGATAAAAGCGAATGGAGAACGCTCTAATGATGAAAATATTTGGGTTCCACGAATCTATGGCCGTGTCAATGCATATGCTTGACAAGTTTCGTCTCATACACATTTCTTGCTTCTCTCAGTAATAAGTACTATCATAGCATATACCTAGTTCATAACCATTGATTGGCAAGAGGCATTAGCATGCACCACTGACTCATCATGCATACCTTTGTTTTTGGAGCTCCTTTCAAAACAATGATCTTTGGGAGGGATAATTCAATTTTCTCAAGTTGATCACCATGGCACATTAGGGTATGCATATGTTATTTAGTTATTATTCTATTGGAAACATATATTTGAATGATGTGTGGTTAGGTGTGAATTTATGAACAAACACCATAAACACACATGTTTCAAATAGATTGAATAATGGGGTGGTCACTCCACCATAACTTGCAGGGGTGTGTGGATCATAAACTCAATTTTGAGCTTATTGATTTGTGATAAGCAAATTTCCACAAAGAAATATGAAAACGAAATCAAACTCTAGGCTACAATTTTTTCAAATAAAAATAATCTTAAATTCATTTATTGCTCACATTTTTAGTTTGAAATTGTGTTGCTCACCATCTACTTCAAGTTGTAGTCTCCACTAGCAATTGTATTGAAGAAAGTTGTTGAGAGGGCTTAGAAGTTTGGAGAACCTCTCGCACATTGTGGGCACATTCCTCTTTTTTGAAGAAGAAACTTTACTTTCCTTGATGGATTTGTTCAAAGAGGTTCTATCCTCTTTTTCGAAGTAATAAATCTATGGACCTTTAAATTGATTGTTACAAATAACAAGCAAATCACACATTGAATGCTAATGACATCCATCTCTTGACCGCCAAAACCACCATGATCATAGTAGAGACCAATTTACATAAATTTTTAATGATATTTATGATTATTTATTTTCAACAAAATGTGGTGTAGACTAAGAACTAGGATGCACTCCCGTGCTTTATGAAACTTCCAATCATTCATTTATGAAGTGTAGTAATTTTCATGACAATATTACTTTCATTGGGTCCATCGTTTTATGTATTATCAAATTTCACTCTCATGACAATCATAAGTATTGGCCCATTATTGAACCCTATGTATTATCATCATAATCAAATAATTAATAAGCTTATGACCCAATGAGTTATCAACCCAAGGATTGAATCATGTCTTCATATTTTATCAACCACTCTCTTCGTATTTGGGAAACCTATGTGTTCATTGAAGGAATCAACACAGAGGCACTTACGACAACCTTACATACGTCACGGGAGGTTCAAATTTTGTTGATGTCTTAGAACGTAGATCCGAACAAGGAAAAATGACCGAATAACACCCACTCACCTCATCCACCACAACACACTTTGCATAATGTCTACCAATATATAGCAAGAACCATCATTGCTCCTAAACTCATCATCTCCGCAAAATAAAGCAGTCATGTGGTGACACATCGGGATGCCTTATCAAGCCAATTATTTCCTTTACTTGAACCCCCCTTCCTCCATTGGGTGCAGTGCTTGGTTGTTATGCGTCGCGTCCGTTGTGTATTGTCATGTCATAGAACCATAATATGAGCCAGGTATCCAATCGACTTGTAGATTTGGAGATCCTTAGATGATAAGATGTGAGTGCTAGCTGGCATAGCCAAAGCCCCCATTGCTGGTTGTAAGGTAATGTAAGTATACCTAAAACCAAAAAAATTAGCGTTGAGAATAGTATCTATCATTAGAAACACGGCTGGGGGCGAACCAACTTGTACACTGGTTCCTTGGAGGCAAGGGTTTAGGCATCCAACAAGGAATGAGTGTATGGGTTGATTCGCCCAAATCTCATAAACACCATGTCTACATGTTTTCTTACTTGCAAGGCAAGAGGATTGTAACGCATCAAAGAATATATCGTTTGGATATATGCAAAAGTCATAAGGGTTTGAAGTTTCATTTGTAGGCACTTACATCAAATGTTCAAGTGGTATGCATCTTCAAAATCACCATGTTCATATTGTACAAGATTTCTAGGCGTTGGATTTAGGCTAGGTGTTGGATCTCGGTATACTTACCTCATGTGGGTCTTAATGTTTTTTGTTTTTTTTTTTTTTTTTAAAAAAATGGTCCACTTCTCCTGGGATATGAAACATCCAATTAGAAAGGGATGGTTAGTAAATTCAAATTGAGGCCATAGACATTTCTTCTTCTTCTTCTTCTTCTTTTTTAGTGCATGTAAATATCTTACTCATTGTCAAAGAAAAGATTCATGTGCTCACAAAACGGTTGTATAGGTCCCCCCCCCCCAAATTATGGCGAGTATTGAGCTTAGAATGGTTAATGTATTTTGAAAACATACTCCAATCTCTTGTAAACATATGTCTTTTTGAATCCTTCTTGGATGGACACTTAACCACATACCACTCAGTTATAGGTGAGCAACTAAGATAAGTGACCAAATTGGGCATGTTTAATTTAGTGTGGTGTGGCCATGATCAATCGGTAGGCTCATCAAGGTTATTAAGGTTGATGGGTTGAATTTTTTTATTTTTTGTTGTATGTCATGGGCCTTTGAAATTGGATTCACAAGGCCGAAGTTTTGTGCATCCATGAATGTATATGAAGCCAATATCAACCCCATAATGTTTTGGAATGAATCTTGAATTGTTATGAAGTGTTGAAGTCCATTGAAAATGAGACATAAGAAGGTCACATAGGTCCACTCTATCATGTTGACTATTGAACCTAAAATGGCTAAAAGTTTTTGAGCACATAGTCCAATCTTCTTGAATCTTTCAAAATTGACACCCATGTCTTTTTGATGTCCATTCTTAGATTTGCACCCAACCATGCACCACTCCAATTAAGATAAGTAATTGCATTAGGCCCATTGGAGACATGCTTACCTTAGGTGTCATCAACATAATATGAGTTGGGCATTAGTGTATACCTAATCCCCAATCCAGCCCCTCACTTTGCTACGAGTTTCAGTGTCCTTGTTTGTCCCAGGGCTAGTAAGTCTCATCACCCTAAAATATTGTACAACATTTACGTATGTTGACATTGAGAACATTCACCACCTTAACATCATACGCATGTGTTAGTTGGCATCATTTTGAACCCTCATAACTTTTACATGCGGAAATCAAATGAGACATGCTTTAGTGTGTTGGAATCCCTTGTCAATTGCTAATAGAAAACCGTCTTGAACTTTTTCATCTCATAATAGTATTAAAACTCAACGCTTAGAGACGAGGTTGGAGCACCCATAGTATGATGTGGTATTAGTGCGGAGGTTATTGTCGCTGTAAGGTCCCCAATGCCATCGTCTTTTAGATTTGAAGATCCTTACATGACAAGAAACGAGCGTCAGATGATTGTAGTGTATCAATTCATAGGCTCATGAGTTGTCACGGTTGATGGGATCTTCGAAGCGTAAGTTATGTAAGGACTGGGGGCAAGCGTTAGGTGATGGTGGTAGTGTGTCGTGGCTATGATCAAGTGGTAGGCTCGTGAGTTGTCATGGTTGATGGGATCTTCGAAGCGTAAGTTATGTAAGTAAGCTAGTGGTGTATGGGACAATACGATTTTCCGATCTGCCATGGATGGGATGCAAGTGTCATAGTCACATGGGCTGGTCCCATCAGGTTAGATAAATGTAAGTTATGGCCTCCCTGCCTTGAGTGTTGCATGCCGTGAGTGTCCAAAGCCCTTTACCATCCAAAACACATCCTCCAGTAGCACTAATCTTCCTCCAACGCACACACTAGGCTCAGGGCCCTCACCATTGCACTCCAAGCAATCTCATTAGTGCGAGATGTGGAGCCGGTCTAAGTTTACTTCACACTATGCTTGGGGGACCAACAAAATAAGTGAATGCAAGATTAATGTAAAGAGTACATGGATTTCTACATGGTATCAAATGGATCATGTTTCATGGTCGCTTGGATTATTCTCAATAATCACCTATTGAAGGTAGGCCTAACACAAAACCAGAGACCCTAACACTTCAAAATCTCACAACTGTTGATTATATTTGATCATGTGTGAGGAATCTTCGTGAATAGAAATTCCTTGAAATAGCATTTGGTTGAGGGTCCAGTCACATATGACTTCACACTACACTTGAGGGCATGTGAACACACAACACGATTTTGGAAATGTTTTGGGATGGCCTTTGGAGACTTCTTTTGAACTCTCACAAGTTCATGGTCATGGCCATTTGCTCATGCGTGAAGTGATCCTAAACCATGATGTTTGCTTCCAAATTGATAAGTTGGATGACCTTTATTTAATTGAGGCAATTCTCATTCAATTCAAATACATTCATGGAACCTTAGATTAGTTCTTTGTTAAATATTACATACCCTACTTTATTACTAGAAATTAAATACCACCTATACTTTTCACCTACCCTCCTTTAAATATAATAATATATGGGTCATTTTATCCAAGCTATAGCAATTCTAATTCTTTTATAAAGAAAATCTCCATTGATAAAAAATACCCTATATATTTCTCACGTGGTTTAATAATTTTTTGACAATGACCTCTATGTGCGTGTAATAAATATGTATTCCCAAAGGTAAGTCCACCTTGTCAATTCCCCTTATGGTATGAAATTGAGAGTTGAGTTTGAATAGTGGAAGATTTTGATACCTACTAGTAGCATTAGATTGGGCATCCACAATTAAACCTTTTGATGCAAAGGCCAACCTCCCTTGCTACCTATTTGTAATTGTAAGTGAGATTATATGAGTGTCTTTTAAGCAATTTTGTATATTTTGGGTGTGATCTCTTGTTTACATAGGCCAAATTAATTTTTTGGGTGTAGAAATGCGTTAGATACTTTAAGTGTACCACATTTCAACACCGTTCATTTTAAACTGACATTTCTCTCTCTATATATATATATGGACAATCACTTGTCCAAAAATGATGAGGAATGTGCTTATAAAGCCATTTTCAAAGGGTTTGTTCAATGTCCCCCTTAGTCGTGGTGTGGCCACATCTAGACAACAATTATAAATTTGGGGCCACTTATTCCCTCATTGTTACCCTCATCAAGGCATACATGTAGCCTTGGGTTTATTCTATATACAATTAGAAGTTGCCACCCATAATAACACATAGGTTTTGTGCATTCGCCAAATACTCCCTTTGATTCATCTAAATGTAGCTACTTTAAACTCCACAAATATCTCAAGCTTGCCACCTTAGCTTCTTATGAACTCAACATGTAGCCAAATTTACTACTTTTCTAGAGACAAATAACAAGGGTTGCTATATCTACGTTGCCAAGAAAAAGAATGCCCTAATCTATGTATATGTTGTAAACCATAGTCATAAATTAATATCCATTTTGTGCACCCACATGTTACAAGTACAAAAATCTAGTGCATCTCCCGTTTTCAACATGAAGGTCACGAGGATAGCCATTATAATTGGATGGACCATAGGTGGTAGGGTGCACCAAAATTTAAGTGCTAGGAAGGTCATCCCTCCAGGTACTCTTCCAACCTCAAGGCGGCTTAACCTTGGAGTAGTTGTGGGATCCAAAATGGCCTCAAGTTTAAGCCACCCTTTCATAACAAAAACCCAAATCTTGATTTATTCAAAGCTGCTCAAATCCACACAAAGCAAACTTTGTTGGTGTTCTAGACGGGTCAATCTTTTATATCCCATTATCAATACATCTAGCAATTTCAAACCATCAATGCTTGACATCTTAATGCACACAAGACCCAATTTAGACCTCCAAATGTGTAAAGATACGTATTTGAGCACCTACCTCACTGTGCTCGCGGATGGGTCTAAACATGCTACGTCCAAAGTTACTCTATGTACCTTGGTCACGCAAATGGAATGCTTTGAATTTGGTTCCACCTACACAATACACATCTAAAAACATGTCACATGGTAGATATTTCCATTACAATCTATAAATTCCATACAATCCATATGGTTTGAACGAATTCCCTCTCATAATTTTGTGCATACACAAGATACATTTTAGCCAACACAACCGGGCAATATGTTCACATCCATTCGTGAATATTGCACTTTAGCTTTGTTATGTGGAATATCCCTAACATCATGATGACTCCGGCTTCCAAGTGTTCACATCCTCCCTTATCAAAGTATTGCATGGGCGTTCTCACACATAAGAAAGGGGGGGGGGGGGTTGAGCAATTTAAGATGCACACCCACAAACATCCACCACCTTGCCAACAACTCATCATGAACAACCCATATTCCCGTAGTTGGGCCCCAAGATGGTACTCTACCTTGTGAATGGGTATTGGCGCCTCCTCACTTATCAAAATTTGTGTGAGCTCTCATTCTCAACCTACGATAATTCAAGCTCTAGAAATGTCAACAATAACCAAGCATTGCCAGGGACACAAGTTCTAGAAATGTCTGTAATAACCAAGCATTGCCAGGGACACAAGTTCTAGAAATGTCTGTAATAACCAAGCATTGCTAGGGACACTTCTAACCAAGCCTCCATTTCAAATGCCATAAGGATGTACTCTAGATGTGAGGCAATAGCCAACGAACCCTCCATGAAGTCAATAGAAGCAATGTTGTCAAATTGGATGAGGCGATTGACTTTCTCATTGATTGCCTCTCCAAATCGAAGGGACAACTATTAGATGATAAAATTTGATTTTTTTAAAGGGGATTGCTATTTCCACCACTTTTTTGGCTAGATTCACACCTTTTTGCCGGTTCGGTGCCGTGTTACTGAGGCGCTATATATGAGATTCTTCATGGTGCATCCGGACCGTTGATCCATCAAGGCCCATCCAAGGGCCTCAATGATCCTAGGTGGCGGTGGGGCGGGGGGCGGGGGGCGGGGGTGCCAGGGTGGTGCTTGCCACCAAGGCGGGGTGGGGCCGTGGTCCTCATGTCTTTTTTGGGGAGGCCTGATTTAGGGTGGTGTCGGGCCTAGTGGCTAGGCGGGCCCAGTGGCTAGGCCTACTTATTATACAACTAGTTGGTTACCCTTACTCTACTTACTAAATAACTAGTTGGTTACCCTTACTCTACTTACTAAATGACTAGTTGGTTATCCTTCCTCTACTTACTAAATGACTAGTTGGTTACCCTTACTCTACTTACTAAATAACTAGTTGGTAAGCCTCTCCAATACTTTAACGCATCAAAGCTTAACTTCAAGACTTGCACATATACCACTCAAATATACATGTCCAATTAAGAAGAGTGACCATAAGTAGAGTAAGGCTAACCAACTAGTTATTTAGTAAGTAGAGTAAGGCTAACCAACTAGTCATTTAGTAAGTAGAGTAAGGCTAACCAACTACACTAAATAGGTAGATTAGTGTTGGAAACACTAATAGTCGACGAAAACGCTAAATGTAAATTGTCTCTATAGTGTTAGAACACTAAATGTCAACTCTAACACTATTTGTACCAAGTAGTAACTTTAAATATTTACATGAGCGCATTTAGTGTTAGATGATATTTTGTAAATCTTGGAATGAAGAATTGAAGGAAGAAGAATATGAGAACCTCGTAAAAGGTATAATTTGTTCAAGCCCTATTCAAACACTAATTGTAATATCAGTTGAAAATTAGTGTTTTAGGTAACTATTGCATCTAACACTAATCTTCATCTAACACTAATCTACTTATTTAATGTAGTTATATAATAAGTAGGCCTAGCCACTGGGCCCGCCTAGCCACTAGGCCTGACACCACCCTAAATCCGGCCTCCCCAAAAAAGACATGAGGCCCACGGCCCCACCCCGCCTTGGTGGCAAGCACCACCCCCGCCCCCCACCCCACTGCCACCTAGGATCATTGAGGCCCTTGGATGGGCCTTGGTGGATCAACGGTCCGGATGCACCATGAAGAATCTCATATATAGCGCCTCAGTGACACGGCAACCGAACCGGCAAAAATGTGTGAATCTAGCCAAAAAGGTGTGGAAATAGCAATCCCCTTTTAAAATCATTAACTGGTTAGCCAAAAAAGTTGGGTCGACATAGGCAATTGGTTGGCCTCAAAAATTAAGTCAACCAAACTTGTCAACTAGCCGGGCCAACCGGTCAATTATTATTACTTTAAATTTGAAAATAAAATAAAATTGAAAGTTTGATTGGGATATTGATTGGTCAAGATGACATGACGTAATTTGATTCAACAAAGTGAACCGGTTGAGCTGACACATATAATTTGGGTCACAAAATCTGACCGGTCAACCCAAAACATTTAGGGTGACTTGATGTCGCTTTGTCTAATTAGGTCTAGTCGATTGAATGGTCAACACTTTTTAAAAAAAAAAAAAACTAACTGATTGTCCAACTAGTTAGCATACAATGGCATTCTAATTGATCCATTTTTGTCATCAGGGAAAAAAAATCTATCCCCTACTATCCAAATGGACGACAACAATGTTCAATATTGAAGTCTTTAACACCTGTCAAATACCATTTTGGCTGTCAAAAAGTTGTTTTGGGGGGCACGTCACAACAATGTGCTCTGCAAAGTTTCCACCCTTCACAATGAAGGCCTGTCCAAGAATTGTTTGTCACTAAATACGGTGGTTGCATTTTGCAAATGAAAACATAGTTGGACTCCAATCTTGGCACTATAGTAGACACTTCCGAATTCCAATAACTCCTGCAATTTCGACTATGCGACTTCGACTTGGCATTGACTACAACTTCGACTCGGCACTGACTAAATGTTGGCTTGGCAAGCACAACTATGTGTAAATGTGAATTTTCCAAACATAATTGGGTGAAGAGTGATCGCAGAAGTCGATTCAAACTTGAAAAGTTGGATGCATTGATGTGAGTGTCATTATATGGTCTTCCGATGAAAAACATAGATTGGACAAAAAATTTAATACTTGGGAATCGACCAAAAACTGGAGGACTTTGACTCTGGAGTTGGATGACAATTAAGTGCATTATGTAGGGAATCTAAATAATTTTAACGCATCATTTTATTGCATTTACTTCCTCAATATAGCGAGACAACATATTATTTTCATATTCAATGCAAAACGGCCAATATCAAGTTGTTTTCTTTTGGTGAAGTGGTGCAAAAAAGTTTGAAAGTTTGTGTGAAGTGTGTTTATCTTGAAGCCCTTCACATTGAAATGCATGTGCACACTTCAAACTTGAACACTGGACGACAGGGTCTCTGTCCCATTGCTGGACGGGACGTGATGGACCAGACAAGGACAACCCTAATTAGAAGGGCCGGGGATTCGTGGCACTCACTAAAAATCATCCGTGCGGATGAAAAAAAATTGAATCATCTAATTGGCTATTTTTGGGCAATTTGATTCCGGAAATAGAGTCAAAGGCCCCGAATTAGTCTTGTGACGTCACATTCGAATGAATCGACCCTCAACCCCATAGGGGGGCTTTTTTTATTGGAGCCACTTCATCCACGATATCTTGGATGGATGATTTTTAGTGAGTGCCACGAATCCCCAGCCAATTAGAAGCACATTATGTGTATAACGTAGAAATACCATAACCCGTGAAAATAAGGTGATTTGCATTGAAGGTCTAGTTTGACAATCATGAGATAATTGTCCAAGTTAGACGAGAAGGATTCATGAAGACTACAAGTTGTTTCATATTCTTCTGCCTTATACAAAAAATGCTACAAGTTTTGAAAGTGGAAAGTTTTCCAACCTCCTAGGCTCCTACTCGTTCATTAGATTTTTCCTACACCGAACACGGTAATCCGCATTTCCATACATAACATCGCCTAAATCGGTTACCTCATGAGTACATTAACACTTGACTCCCATTGGCTACACTAAGTGTACACGCATTGAAGTTGCCGCCGAGCCATGATCCGTTTTAAAAATGGCACTTCACCATTATGACGGCGGTCTAGTGCACGGCTAGAGGGTGGTTAATCAATTATGGTATTTCTGCCTTACTACACTAGTACACTCCACGGTCAACTATCCAATATCGCCAACAAAGGTATGCATGTAGGAGATCACGTTGTGTTTGATTTCTCTGCTTTGTCATTGTCATGGTGTTTGGGCGTATTCAACTCTCGCCATGTCTCTCATACCTTCCTTGTGTTTGTGGGGACAGTACAGTACAGTACATTTGGAGTGGGTGTTGCTGTGGGTGCCACCTCCTTCGTTCAGGAATGGGCAAATGGTTATGTGTCTGTCAAAAGAAAACTCGTCGATCAACAAAGGCTGACCGAGTGTGAATTGTTGCCTGCCAACCCCCAACATGCTCACTTCCGCTCCTTGTTATTTTCATGTGGATGCGTTCATGGGGTGGCATGTGCATCACAAATCCCTCCCACATCTGTCTATGTCCCTTATCATTACCGTGGAAATTCAAGTTGAGAGATTTCAGAGCAAGTGTTACTAGATGTTGATGTATTGATTTGTAAGCATATATCCAAGGATTGTCAATCTGGTTCTCAATCACTTATCATTTCTATAGATGATCGAGAACATTTACTCTGGGACTCAAAATTATCGCATATATACATGAGACTGTCATGTAGTCCATGTGTTGTATATGTAGTCTTTATTGTCATGAAAATTTGGTACTTATGGGGTTTTAATGAGGGGTCACACATGTATGTGGCTCCAACTCTCAAAGGAGAATCCCCCTCTGTCAGCCACAAACCTCCACCCTTATGCGTCCTAGTCCGGGTGGGGGCCTGAGACCCACATGTGATTTTCTTGATCCCAATTGCAACTCTTGTCCAAGCCCTCAATGCTCAATCCGTATAACCGCTAAACTCAAAGCTTTATTCATGTCTCAAAAGGTTTTAGCATTCATAAATGCTTTGTGCTTTCGCGATTATGTCCCTTACATTAATCCCAACAACCAATTCTAACTTAAGGCTAAACATTCACCCACTAAATCACCCTAAGGCTTGGGTGTTAATTGCCTTGGACCCACCCTTGTACATTGTGAAGGGGGGCCTACAAATTAATCCTATTTAACTACTCACCCAATATACCATCTCTGGTTCCCTCTCACCCTTTCGGTCTGCCGGCATTGCCTTAAATTACCATTTTCTGTGCCTCAGTAGGCACAGGCTCTTCTGTTACAGTCCACCCCCTGGCCGGAACCAGCAGCTACTGCCCCTATGCGATTGAATTCGGTCTATGTAACCTCAGCCTTCCTCCCTGCCTCGCAATGTAGGACTGGTACTACAACCTAGCTCCTGCCTCCTTCACACGCACCTCTCCGGTCATTGTGATTCCCTGATTTAAGGTCTGAGGTGCATCCACCTCCAACTGATGGTTTCCTCACCATCACCCAAAAATGTCCAGCCGCAGCCACCCCTGAATCCCGAACTGATCTACACACTGCCTTGTTCAAGAATGTCGCACAATCCGAACTCGCCTCCGAACGGGCACCTCCCACCTAAATGCAGCTCAGCCTGTCTTCGCCGCCCTTATCAACACTCACCTTTGAATCTGTCACAATTCTCCATCTGTGAGCCCTTGGAGAGGCTCAAATGCGGCACCCCCGCTGCTGGGATCAAGCCCTTCTTCCTCTGCCTGTAACCTTCCCTCTCTGAACTGCTTTCGGCTTGCCCCTTTCGTGCATTGTTGAATCATCCACCAGAAATCGCCCTCAGCGACCAGCGTCCTCCTCTGTCCCCCTCGGCCCTCAGAGAGAGAAAACCCGAAAGCACAACAATTCTCTGAGACCCCCTTCCCTGGATCCTCGTATCCAGGGCACCTGATCCTTCCTTTGAAAGCTCCTGCCACCCTTAAAATGACACCGAGCTACTCTAAAACGGGCAATTAAGCCCGACCCGGCCATAATTCTAAGGTCTAATGGCAACTCGATCTCCTAAGCCTCCCCCCTAACTCTAAGCTTCCTCATCACATTAACCCCTCCCTAAACTAATCCGTAATTCCTCAATCCACACTCACACACACACAACCCGTAACCTCAATAATAATATTAACTACAAGCATCCCTTTTTTTTTTTAATCTATTGGTCATCCCTAAAACCCCCACCCAAGCCGGTTGGGCCAGAGCACAGTTCCTCCCCAATCCTAGCTTATCAATTACAGTTAATTGGCTTTTCTCATTTCATCCCATCCATTCAACATCTACCTCAACTTCACTCTAAATCCCAACTAACACCGTACCAACTAAACTTGCCCAATTCTAAACTCTATCCTCTCCTAACCATCCACACAACACCATTGCTACATTTTTTTGTATTTTTGAGAATAAGAAGACATGTGAACACAACTTTGGGCTCACACCCTCCTCTTGCCATGCTCCCTTGTATATTTCTATATTGCTAGGTGGAATATTACCCATCCTTTATGTATATTTTCTAAAACCAAACTCTCATTAAATGTATTTTTGTACACCCACGTGATATCGTACGAGCTGTATTGAGTTCACTCCCCCAATGAACCAACATGTTTCACCCTTGTCAAAGGACCATGGTTTTTTGCACTGCTAGGACATGATTTTCTCCTTGTTCCTTAAATTTTCTAAGAGATATTTTTGCATGTCATAGTGAGCACTTCAATGGAACCAAATTATATTACACCCATCTCATTTGACAAATGTATCAAGTTTTTCTGTCCTTGCAAAATAGGTTGTCAAAAATAGGTTGCCCCGTTTGATCTCTTTGTCAATTTTGAATGATGTATTGAATGATGTATTAGAATTGTCAAGTTTCAAAATGTTTCTTTGTCAAAATTTAGAAGAGATTTGTGGTGATGGGACAAGAATCTCATGGGTTTGTGGGCGGTCAAAGTTTGTTTTTGAGTTATTGACATGTGAAATTATACATATTTGTATGTTTTGCACTTGAGATATGAGGGAAGTTAGCATGTGAGTGGTGAGCAATGAGCAAGGAGCGATAACATGTGAGCAATGAGTAATAATAGTAGATTAAAAAAAATTGTTTTTCAAATATGTTCCACAAAATTTGAATAGTTTGTATATAAATAGAACATAAGGGGACATTTGACATTTGAGAAATGAACCTTCAAGCCCTAGAATTCATGCTCTATATCTTTTCAAGAGATCCATTACCCTAGAACAATAATCTCTTGAGAACAATAATCTTTGAGTATCACAATTATCTTGGTAACCTTTAGCCAATGCATCTTCAAATCACAATAATTCATGCATTAATTGGTCGATGTTAATTTCAATACAAGACAAAGTGTTTATTTATTAATTCCAAGGTTTAATCATTACTCACAACTTATGCAAATAACAACAATCATCAAGGTCAAGTTATAGTCTTGGTTGCCCTGCACAATCTGCAACAACAATAACCAAGGTAACACACAAGACAATAGTAGGTCTTGCTAACTTGCATTTCATATTCAAAGATCAAAGTCTCTAGACTAATATGTGTTAATCTAAAACTCTAATTAAGTCTAGGACAACTCGTGCCTTAATATCCTTGATAATCCAAAGTTCATCTTAAGTCATGTTTACTTGATCGGTCTTAATCCCTCATTTCCACTACTAATCCACTGATCAAAGACGCATCTTCATCACATTTAGTTGATAGAGGGTCCTCTAATTTAATAAACTTAGAAGATTTTACCACCACAAGACTATGGTGTTCACTTTAACTAAAATCAAAATTTGTCTACACGATTTATCTTGTTTCCTTCCTTTCCCTCTCCCTACCTCCCATAAGCTTTAATAATTGTTGTCTTTCTCTTTGCTTTTTATCGGCTTCATCTATCGCCAATAGTTTTTTCTCAGGCTGACGCTTGACCTTTTGGCTTCTTTGCACCTCCTATACCTTTCATAAGAATTGATTTTAAAAAGAAACTCTTTCTCAGGTAACCCTTAGCTACACAGTTCCACCCTCATATGGGGAGTTGTGAGCCCAATTATGTGCCCACATTTGAATTTAGCCTTAGGAACGCCAAAATATAAGAATTAGCATTTGTTTGAGTTAGTTGAAAAGAGAAAAATAATTTAGATTCAAAGTTTTAGATAGATTTGAATTAGAAGTTTCTAGTGAGGAGCAATTAGTAGAAAAACCAATAAAAAGGATTGGAGTAAGTAGCCTAGGGTCAAGGCACAACTTGGAGGCCAAAGAATTTAGGGAGGAATTAGCCTTTTGATTAAAGGAACCACATGCTGAGATAAGGTGAGGTTCCTGGATTTCCGAGGGAGCTTGAGGGGGTCCCGGGAGACTCTCAAGGGGGGGGGGGGGGGGCTTTCATTTTACAAAGGCGACTGGAGAAAACAGAGACGAGGGCGGAGCCTTGATCCCTCATGAAAAGTGAGAAATGTTGGTTTGAATGGATTGCTTGGGGGATTGGAGATGGCCCAGGGAAGAGGAGGAATGGCAAAGCTTGAAGGAGCCCTGTGTGACTGAGGTGTGGGCGCAGTGCGGAGTGAAGTGGATTGTTGAGGGCCACAACGGTTCCAGATCAAGCTGCTGGTTCGAGAAAATAGTATGTTGGAGGATGAACAGTAGAAGTGCTAGCTAAATCTCTAATCTCGAGGGCAGGAGCTGCCACGTCAATGTCGAGGCGGCTGGGTCAGAAGGGGAGCGACACAAAGATGCGCCAGTAAGAGACAGGTCGGGATCTGTGAGGCCAAACCCACCACCCTTAAGCGTCCTAGTCCGGGTAATGGGTTTGGATATCACATGTGTAACCTAAAAACTTATAGTAACATGGAATGTACGTTCTACCTTGGTGGACTCACAACTTACTTCAAGTCATGACATTTTATTAGTGTGATCCTCTTGCATAGGTACATCATTGGCTTTCTCAAGAGTCCACCCCGCAGCCTTTGCCACACATGCCCTCAAAGATTTCCCTCGTGCAAACTTGGTCCTGGCTGACGATTCTTCACTAGTGCATGACACCCCGCTGCGGCTATGGCTTGTCGATTCCATGAGGCACATAAGTGTTGAAAAATACTTATACAACTTATCATTGCCTCTTTGTCCACAAGTCCCTCACAACTCCTCCCCAAGTTCACACCTTAATGCGTCTACTAACCCAACTAGTTTAACCCAAATAGCCTAACTATCTAGCTTAACTAACTAGCCTATTAACTAGCCTATTAACTAGCCCCTTATCTCAGTCGTAAAGCAGCTGGGTTGAACTAGAATAAACCAACAGTGAGGCAGCTTAGTCGAACTGGCTTGAGCCGCGGTAAACCAGCTTAGTCGAACTGGTTTGAGCCTGCTTGAGCCGCAGTAAACCAGCTTAGTCTAACTGGCTTGAGCCTGCAGTAAACTAGCTTAGTCGAACTGGTTGAGCCTGCAGTAAAACAACTTAGTCTAACTAGCTTGAGCTGCAGTAAACCAGCTTAGTCGAACTGGTTGAGCCTGCAGTAAATAAGCTGGATTGAACCAGCGTTATACTAAACCCAAAATTAAGTGATACTAATCTAACATAATTTTAAATGCTATAAATCTAGATGCCACAAGTTTAAATGTGACAAATCTAAACACCATACGCCTAAACACTATAAATATAAATACTACAAAGCTAAATGCGAGAAGTTGAACAATATAAGCTAAGCTCTTGTTTCTAAATGCCTTAAATACAAGACTACATCCAACAATGTGAAGCTAACTTCCAGACTAGTTAGTCTTGGTTCTTCACCTTGAAACCTTGCGCACACACGTGCTCTTCTTTTGCTTCCCACACACCCACACTTATAACACATGGGGTGCTAAGGAGCACGAAGGAAAGAGAGAGAGAGAGAGAGAGGGGAGAGTGAGGGTTATATAGTGAGGTGAAAGGAAGGAGGTGAACACCTCCAAGGCTCAAGATAAGCCTTTTGATCATTTCCTACTTTGTAGGCTCTCATTCTATCATTTAAACTTTCAACTATTAAACCAACAACATAGATCCTAATTCAAACATTTAACTCAAGGAGCTACCCTTGGTTCATCACACGCTACACTCACCTAACTAAGGAACTTTCTTCACACCGCTAACCTTCTAATCAACCACTCCACACAAGCCTAAGGCCTAAACATAACTTCACTCAAGCCTCACTCTTTTTATATTTTTGTGAATAATCATAAAACATCAAAACATAACTTCTAATGGTTTCAAAGGGTTAAGAACACATGTGGGCACCATTTTGGGCTCACAGGATCTCACAAACCAGACTGGGATCTCCGAAGTCACAACGGGATTACACTCTGGAAGCTAGCTATCAAGCACACTGTCGATGGAAGCACCAGTTCGGATCTGCCACAAAAGTCAACCTCTCCTGCTTGCTCCTGGATACTACCGAGGCCACTCGTCGTCTTTGGAGGCTCATCAGTGAAGAATCAAGGGGTCCAGCAAGGTGGTGAGCTATGGTAGGAGAGGCTTGAAGCCAAGTCGCCAAATCAATGTAGCAAAGGTGTCAACTTCAGGGTTCTACGGGAGCAATGCAAGGTAGCACTAGCGGCAGATGCATGAACAAGACTGGTGCAGATTCGGGGACTTCTACACCCGAGCTCTTGCTGGATTCACAGTCGAGGTGAGGGATGTGGACACGTGCAGCAAAAGGAGAAGTGAGGGCAGGGACTAATATACCAGCTCAAGCAAAGGCTGCACGCAATCTGTTGAGGGAGCTTGGTCTCCGCATGGCTTAAGCCTTAGTTAACCTTAACACTATTGGAGGAGGATGATGGTGGTCATCAGAAGACGAAGGCTGTTGTGATTTAAATGAAGAGACAGGGAGGCAAGGCAGTGATTAGGTAAGGCCTCAGTGGCCTTGAGCTGGGCATCGAAATGCAGTTACTGGGTGTGCCTATGTATTAGCCAGTAGTGTGGTGAAATTAGAATTAGTAGTAGAATTAGAGTGTGGTGTGAGCCAGGATCACCCCCACCCTTAAGTGCGTCATAGTCCGGGTGAGGGATTCCTTTCCACATCTATTTTTGATCATTCACCATGGCATGCATCCCCTTTCCATCCCAACAATGCACAGGTGCATGTAGCACCTTCTCTTTATTATATTTAAACACAAATATTAAAAAATACCTGAGTTACACACCACACCAAGTCCCACTCAAATCCACCGCACTTCCACACAATTCTAACCTAACATTTACACCCTCACACCACCCCTAATGTGAGCTCTCACATTGTCATCTATCACCTAACTATGCTCACTGGCTGATCTTTCAACACCCAGCCCCAGTTGCAGCAATCCACCACCATTCGGTTCAATCTCCCCAGGTCCTAAGGACTGTCCACCTATATTGCCCGGTGGGGTGGATTCCAACACCAACTTCCTCAATGTTGGCATTCCCCCAGCTCCTGCAGGCCTGCTTCACCCCTCAATTCACAGGCTCGGTGCAGCTGAAGCTGCCACCCTGCTTTGCTTGTCCAGCAACCCGATTCACTTCTTGCCTTCCCCATCGTTAATGTGCCACGCTGCATCCCTCGGCACTCCGTCCATCTGTGACCAACCACCTTACAAAAGATGCAGATCAACTGCTTACTTGCCAACCTCGGACGAACCTACTGTTGTGATGAATCCAACATGCTCAAATATGAGCTCTCACTCTCGATTACAGAGGTAAAAAAGGAGGGACTTCCTCCCAGATTGATTTCAACCATTCACTTAGGTTGCGGTAATGCAACATTGCTTGCTTAATCCACAAGGCTGCCTCTGAATTCGCCAAATCCCAAAGTGCGGAATCCCTAGCCTCTTCTTAGTTTGCTCACCCTGCCGCCCTCCTCTTCATTGCTGACCATTGAAGCTGGGTTCAGGCCCCTTCGCCATGTTCTTCCCATTACCTCATTCCCTCAGTCGCATGGCTAGAAAGTGCCGAGAGCCCAGAAATCAACCAAGTTCGGCAAGAGGGCCTCCCCTTCCGTTGCCACTCTGCCTCCTTCGTCCATCATGTCGAGAGAGACTAAGCTTCCCGCACCCCCCGAGAGTTCCAGGGCCCTGGGCTTGGATCCGAGAATCCAGTAGCCTCATCCGACTTGAGAAAGCCCCCCCCCCTTCTTAAACGAACATCACTCTCACCCCACATAAACAGTTACGTTGGTCTAAAGGCCACCTAAGCATTCGTACCCAATTTACCTGCTTTTAATCCTTTTCTTTAATTGCACATAAGCACACAACTTTAATTCTAATCTACTCATCCTTTGAACCTCCAATCCTGCCTAACTTCAAAACCACTTAACCAGTTGCCAATCTTAATATTTTGTATTTTTTAAGGTTTAATTTGAATTGTGGGCACGAAATCGGGCTCACATGTGGCAACTAGATTAGGCTTTCTCAAAACAAAGACAAAATTTGAGTGTTTCTTTTCCTTGTGTGGGTGTGTGACTCGCGTATTTGTTAATACTTGAGGTCTAAACATAATAAAGAGAAGGTGTTGAGTATACCAATCCATTAGTGAAATGAGAAGATGCCACATGCCCTTGTAAGCAGCTGGTAAAACTTATGGAAGGGGGATCCCTCACCTGGACTACGACGCACCTAAGGGTGGGGGTGGTCCTGGCTCACAGGAGTTCAATAGTTTCACTAAACTATGGGTTTTTTTCAAGGTTTCCAGCTTAACCCGACCACCACTTGGGTTTGCCCTAGTCATCCAAAGACTCTAGTCTTTGATGATTCCTGCCTATAGTTTGTCTTGCTTCACTCTGTAGTATTTGCTTCCTTGCTTTCTTCCATTTTCTACCGCCTTCTTCAACCAAGGATATTACAAATGCTCTTTACTTGAATGGACTCTATATGCTAATAGTTTTATCTTTCTCAGTTGAGTGTAACCCTCCCTCTCCACTCTACTGCACTTGGTTACTGAACTTCAAAAAGGATTATGGTCCTTGGACAATTGTTGCACAATCATCAATCTCTTCCAACTATACATTTAACTCATGGATTCACTCTGTAGTTCCTTATGCATGTCCATTATTCCATCTCTCATTCACTCTTCCATCATTTGCTTCTCTCTTTGATTTGTAATCACTTCCCTCAAAGGTTAATCAATTTTCTATCAATTTCTCATTGTTTTTGTCAATTCTTAAACGCTCATTTTCACAATTCTAGCTTACTCAAATCCTCTCGCAACTTCAAACTTATTCAACTACAATCACAACAATAGATTATGGTTCACAATTTCACATTCACTCATCAATACAAAAAAATAGTTTGGCCAGCCTTCAGCCCTTCAATGTTACTTATTATTCAAAATAACAATCTTCTTAACCAAAAACCAATTATCCCGCAATCTCTATGATGATTACCCTCGATTCACATAATGTAGTTCAACTATAACCTTGCCCACTCTTAATGCCGAGAGAGACAAAACTACTTGGTTTTACTATGCACTAAAGTTGCCTACAACATGCATGTCTCTCCCACCTCCCTTAGCCTCTTTGGCTCAGCAGGGACGACAATAGTTGCAACGTAACCAACGATGTGCCTATGGTTATGACTACCTTCTATAGCCCATAGTTAATTACTTTCATCTATTTGGATGTTACTTCATCCAACTACTTCCTATATGCCCATAGTTAAACTAATTGGCCAATATTTGGCTCACAACAACCAACTCCCAACCAAAAATCTAACTGCAGTAAAGGATATTTGTAAGGAAGATTTATGCTATACATGGATTTATCATGGGAGATGCACAAGATATAGCATGCATAATGAATTCTGTAGTTTTTTAAAGCAAATTATCAAGAGTGATACTCTATCTTCATCATAGGAGTTGCGTTAAAAAACATTATAGTTATCTATAAAGTCCGTCAAAGTTACTTGAAACTATGGGTTTCATCCTTCTTTGAAAAAACTTTCTATCAAAACCATGAGTTTGTGTGAGGCCAAACCGCCCACCCTTAAGCGTCCTAGTCCGGGTGAGGGAATGGATATCACATTCATGTTTCCATAATTCCATCTTACCAAATTCGTGAGAATCCATTACATTTCCCATCAAATCTTGCACACCAATTTATTTCATGATAAGAATACAAGCATTGAAAAATGCTCTTCTCCTTCTTCCTAAGCTACGTACACACCCACAATTAGATCCCTAATTGTCTAGCCTACCATCTAAGTGCCATTAGTGCCCTTAGGCCTTTCCCATGATCGGCCGGTTCGCCAATAGTCCATACCCGGCTCTTAACTCAGCCCCTCATCCTAACTCCAACTAGCTAAGCCTCCACCTTAACCAGCTGCCCTCGGTAGTCTCCCAGCTGATTAACTCCACCTTAACCAGCTGCCTCTCGGCAGTCTCCCAGCTGATTAACTCCACCTTAACCAGCTGCCTCTCGGCAGTCTCCCAGCTGATTAACTCCACCTTAACCAGCTGCCTCTCGGCAGTCCACCAGCTGCCCTCGGCAGTATCCCAGTTGATTCACTCACCTTAATCAGCTGCCTCTCGACAGTCCACCAGCTGCCCTCGGCAGTCTCCCAGTTGATTCACTCACCTTAACTAGCTGCCTCTCGGCAGTCCACCAGCTGCCCTCGGCAGTCTCCCAGTTGATTCACTCCGTATCTACTTAATTTCTAACAAGCCACCTACCTAAATACTCTAACCAAGCCCATTAATTCTACTAAGCCACTACCTAATCCCCACATATTTTCTAGCTCTAAGAGCTCACATTCCTAGACGGAAAAAAAAGAGATAGGAGAGAAGAGAAAAAGAAGAAGAAGAAGAAAGAGAGGAGAGGACACCCAAGACCACAACCCCTTAACCTTCTCTTACTTAGTAGGACCATATCCTATCCACTAAGCCCTCACCCCCCGAACCAACACACACATGTTCTAAATCAAACATTTAAATCCAAAGCACTTTGTGAGGCCAAACCCACCACCCTTAAGCGTCCTAGTCCGGGTGATGGTTTTGAGAATCACATGTGTCATACCAAAGCTCGTGGTAACATGGAATATACTTCTATCTCAACAAGCTCCCAACTCACTTGAAATCATGATGCTTTATTAATGCTAGTCTCTTGAATAGGTATAGTATTGGACTTCTCAAGGGTCGACCAACTACTACACTTAACCTTACTAAGTCCCCTACAAGTCTCTATGAATTCTACTAATTCCACTAATCCTTCTACTAATTCCCACATAACTCTAATTCTAAAACTCAATTCTATGAGAGGAACAACAAGAAGGAGAGAGAGAGAGAAGGAGAAGGAAAATGAGAAGGTAAGGAGGCCTTGTATGAACCTCTCCCCTTTACCCACACTCCCCTCTCAATACAACATACTCATGTGCCCACACACACGTGCGCACCCATACGTGTGCACCCACACATGCAAGATGGAAGAGCGCGAAGGAAGAGAAAGTGAATAGGAACACAAGTGAGTGAAGAAGGTGAGAAAAATATATATATAGGGGAAGGGAAGGGGTGAGCACCCCTCAAAGCTCAAGATAAGCCCCTCGATCCTCTCCTACTTCGTAGGCTCTTATCCTATCCGCTAAGCCTTCAACTCCTAAACCAACAAGATGGATCCATATTCAAATATTTAAACTCAAGGAGCTCCCCTTGGTCCACCACATGCTACATTCACCTAACCAAAGAACTTCCTTCATGCTGCTAAGCTTCTAATTAACTACACCACATAAGCCTAAGGCCTAAACATAACTTCACACCAAGCCTCACTCTTTTTATATTTTTGAGAATAATCATAAAACATCAAAATGTAACTTCTAATGGTTTCAAAGGGTTAATAATACATGTGGGCACCATTTTGGGCTCACACACTTCTCTTTGCTTCACCAAACACTACTCATTCAATCAAAACACTTCCTAATGCCACTAAGCTTCTAATTAACCACACAAAATAGGCTTAAGGCCTAAAACATAAACCACACCAAGCCTCATTTTTTTAATATTTTTGATTATTCCAATAACCCCTCAAATGCAATTCTAAATAAATTCTAAACATAAAACAAATATGAGCAACCATTTTGGGCTCATATAATTGACGACCATCGGGGGATGGATCCCGAATCACTTGCTTCGAAGGCAAGTTGTCGTTCAAACTTGATATTCCTTGCACCTACTTCCCGTGGTTCGGGTTAGGAAGCTCTCCCCGTTCAATGTTTCCAATTGCATGGAATTGTTGGAAAATACTTCGCGGACAAGATAAAGGCCCATCCATACCGCATCAAACTTACCTGGAAATTCAAGTTTCCTCCCATCTTGAATCATCACCATCATTCCCGGTTGTAGTGCCCTCTTCTTGTGTCGTTTGTCGAAGGTGATTTTCCTTCAACGTTGAATCGCCTTGATGTGTTGAGCCGTCATTTGCCTTCTCTCATCAAGCTCCTCCAAGTCGGTCAATCTATTTTTCAACGATTGACTTTCGGTAAGGCGCGAACCTATGGCCACTCGAAGAGACTCCACCTCATACTCAATTGGAAGTGTGGCTTCTAAACCATACACCAAGGAGAAGGGAGTAGCTTGGGTAGTTACTTTGTAAGTTGTCCGATAAGCCCACAATGCCGCTGTCAACTTTGTATCTCAATCCCTCTTAGAGTCCATCACCGTCTTTTGTAAGATGCTTACCAAAATGCCATTGACCCTCTCCATTTGATAATTTGTTTGGGGGTGGTAAGGTGTAATCTTCTTATGGTCAATTTGGAATTTGTCCGTCATTTTTTGAATCAAGGAATTTAGGAAGTGAGGTCCTATATTGCTCACTAAAATCCTGGGCACTCCAAACCTCGAGATTATATTTTCATACATGAATGCTGCCGCATGCGCCGCAATATCAGTTTTGACCGCCTTAGCTTCCGCCCATTTGGTGAGGTACTCAGTGGCAACTATAATGTAAGCCATTCCCTTAGAGGAATTGGGAATGGACGTCGCCTACATAGTCAATCCCTCACTTCTCAAAAGGCACAAGAGGCAATGATATATTTGACATAAATCATTCTGTAAATCCGTAAATCATTCTGAGCATACATTTGACAAGCGTCACAACGCTTCACATAATTATGTGAGTCCTTAAACAAGGTAGGCCAAAAGATTCCCGCTCTAAGAATCTTTTGACCGGAAAGTTGACCGGAAAAATGTCCTCTACATGCACTATCATGACAAGCCTCTAGGATGGTCGGGACCTCTACCTCCGACACACACCGCCTAAGCAACCCATCGGTTCCTCTCCTAAACAATCTATGCCCTACCACCGCAAAATGCCTACTATTAATTCTAACATTTCTTCTCTCCTCCTTGGTCTAATATTCGGGCAACTTTTGTGTGGTTAAGAACTCCACGATACCCGCATACCAATCCGGTTTGGCCGTAACCACAAAAAGATTGTCATCCACCAACAGTTTCTCCCATTTCCTTGGACAACCTAGACAAGTGGTCGGCTTGCATGTGCATGCGGCCCGTCTTATACTCCACTGTGTAGTCAAACTCCTCTAATAACAAGTCCCATCCAGCTAATATCTCGCTTAGCTCCGTCTTATTGACCAAGTACTTTATGGCTATGTGATCCACAAAGAAAACAACCGGATTACACACAAGGTAATGACGAAACTTCGTAACCGAAAATACCATAGCCAAGCATTTCCTCTCCGTGGTAGAATAATTCCTCTCGGCCGGTGTCAATTGTTTGCTAGCATAGGCAACGGGGTGGTCCTTACCGTTCTCACCCGTGGATTGACACAAAGCACTACCAATCGGTACATTGCTAGCATCACAATACATATGAAAAGGCTTATCCCAATCGGGTGGCCTCAACACCGGATAAGTGCTCAACTTATCCCTCAACACCTCAAACGCCTTTTGGCAAGCATCAGTCCATTCAAATCTAACATCCTTCTTGAATAAGTGGGTAATGGGAACTGCTATTTAAGAGAAGTAGGAATCAACTCCCTATACAACCCTACATGTCCTAACAACTTGGCTATACCCTTCGCATTGGTAAGAGTGGGCAACTCATCAATAACCGTGATTTTGTCGAGATCCAGTTCTTTTTTCTTTTCGCTCACTACATAACCCAAAATAACTCCCTTGTGAACGCTCAAGAATGTTTTGTCCGGGTTCAAAGCCAATTGCATCTTCCTACACCTAATCAAAGCCTCTCGCACACATCCTATATGTTGACTAGCATTTAAATTTGTACAACAAGTCGGTGAAGATGTACATGACAAGCCTTTGGAACGTGGCCGGAGCGTTATACAACCCAAATGGAATGACCACCCAAACAAATGTGCCCCATGGAGTAGTAAAAGCCGTTTTATGGATATCTTGTAATGCTATGGCGATTTGGTTATATCCTGCATAACTATCCATAAACGTGTAGCGAACATGCCCTCCTATTTCTTCTAGAAGGAGAGTGATGAATGGTAAAACAAAATGATTCTTTTGTGTGCAAGCATTTAATTTCCTATAATCCACACACATCCTCAACTTTCCATTCTTTTTCTTCACCAATACCATCGGAGAGACCCAATCCGTAATCTCGATGGGCTTAATAAATCCGACATTCAACAACCTCTCTAACTCCGCTTTAATCAACAATTATAATCGTAGGTTCATCCTTCTCTCCTTTTGCTTAATGAGCCTAGCACCTGGAATCAAAAAATGCGATGCTCCACCATTTCTCTAGGCATACCCTTCAGCTTATTGTATAACCATGCAAAGGTGTTACTAAATTCATCCACCAAATCGTTATATTCCTTGATTTCTTCATCCACAGTTGAGACGCCATCTTTATTTGTCTCAATTTGCCATTTTTTGTGTAACATCTACATACTTCCAATCTCCTTCAGTAACATGAACTTGCTCATCTTTGTTTCTATACCAATCCGCTGGTACATTGGGATAATCCTTGACATCTTGTCCAACCACAATTGCAGTTGATGTCGTCTTGAAGTGTAAAGACTTCTCCAAGTTCTCAATTTCCATGATAGCATCCTCATCTAGGGTCTCATCCATATGTATTAAACTTACATCACTCTATTCCATACTATCAACCCAAAGTGTCAATCCCCTTAAAATCCACTCTTCCTCGGTGAGCACCTCGCATGATTTTAACAAGGAATATTCTTCACTCCATGAATCAAGAATATCATCGCTCAAGCATATATGGTGGGATATCGTCATGATATCGAATTCCGACTCCGGATAATCCCTCAACCATTGGGCATACTCTCCATTATCCCCATAATTATAGAAACTAGGACCTAGACCACCCAAATGAACTATTCCTACCAATGCCTCATGACACCAAAAATCCTCCACCCTTTCATTTCGTCCTAGCCCGAGTGGAAAAGTTTATAATGACATGTAGAGATTCCTCTCTTTGTAACCCAATATATAATTCCAATCTATCATTGGAATATACACAACTTGATTAACTCCACACTATGTAGTTTTGCATTTTTTTAATCTCGGGCAAGGTTACATCCTTAGCCTTTTCTAATGTCCACCCGGCCGCTTTGGCCACGCATGCCTTCAAAGATGAAGCGAGTCCTTGCCGTCGACTCCACACTACTACATGAGTTCTCGCTTATTGATTCCATGAATTACACAAGTTTAAGTATTGATAAATACTTGTCACTTATTGTAGTTTTCTCCTCACGCTTCAACCACTATATTGGTCTAATGAACTAATGGTTATCCCTAATGGAACCAAGCAAACTTCCTTTGTTCCCCTAGACTTTACTAGCTAATAGTGTAACGTTTCCATTACTTCTCGGAATATCCTGAAATTTTATCTGTAACTAGGGAGACAAAGCAAAAAACATCTCACCAATTTGTGAGCCTATACCATTTTCTGTCCGACAGTTATGACCATTTTAGTGTGTCAGTCTACCCAGATTTCAGAATGTCATAACTTCCTCCCACGGGCTCCAAAGAACTTCAAATTTTGGGAGAAATCACAAAAACTAATTGTTTATGACCCCCTGAAATTTCAAACTATTTTTATTTTCTGCCAAAACGTTATGGCCTTTTTAGTCTGCAACTCTTGAAAACACTTCAGAATGATATATCTCCTTCTCATCTAGTCGGAATGACTTGAAATTTGTACCACAACTAGAAAACCTAAGAACAAAACATCCCTCAAAATTTTATGCGTTTCCAAGCCTCTGTCCAGGAGTTATGCCCATTTCAGCTCAAAAATGTAGGCAAAGTTCAGAATGTCATAACTGCTACTCTAGTACTCCAAACATCCTCAGATTTTGACCATATTCATATAACCAAGTTTTTTGCTAACCCTCTAAATTTCAACGAAGTACTCTCTTCTGCTCGGAAGTTATGCCCCTTACAACCTAGACTAGTCAAATGACCTTCTCATTTACCAACTCGTGTTCCGGCAACGTGTCACACTTAGCAAACACATATACCCAAGAAATATGAACTCAAGAACTACAACTTGAAGCCCTAAACTATCTTAAAATCATTCACACCCAAACTAATTCTAACAAGAGGTCAAGCCCTCTTCAAGGCCAACTAGCCTTGGCTCCTAACTTCAAAACCATGCACACACATGTGCTCCTATCTTGCTTCCACACACCCACACTTATAACACGTGAGGTGCCAAGGAGCACGAAGGAAAGAGAGGAGGAATGACGGAAGAATGAGGGAAGAATGAGGAATTATGTAGTGAGTTTGAGGGGGTGAGCACCCTCAAGGCTCACGATAAGCCTTCGAAATCTCCTCCTATTTTGTAGGCTCTCATCTTATCTCCTAACCCTTCCTCCCTTAAATGATCAACAAAGATCCTAATTCAAACATTTAACTAACCTTAGCTTTCTACCTATCACACTTTACCAAGGTATGTCCTCATACTATTTAAATCCACTCCATACAAGCCTAATGCTTCAAACGTAGCTTTCTTCAAGCTTCCTTCTTTTTATATTTTTGTAAATAATCATAAATCAACAAAACACCACTAGTAATATCTTACAAGTGTTAACAACACATGTGGGCATCAATTTGGGCTCACACCTCATCATTCTTGCCATCTTCTTTGGCATCACCTTCACCGTCCGAAGATGAAGCAATCTCTTGTCTAACCCAACCACCTAACGACCCTATGAGAACTTTGACCCTATTATCCTCCGGACCATAAGTAATAGATGGCTTGACTCTTCTCCAATCTACTATGGTATCCGCCATTGTCAACCAAGGCCTACCTAATAAGATGAGAAATGTATCCTTGTTAGAATGCATCTTGATGACATGAAAGGTGACCACATACTCTTCCCCTTCGGTGCTAATCCTACAATCCTTAATCATTCCCAAAGGCACGGCCGGACTTTGATTCGCCATATTGATGATGAAAGGTGATGGACCCGTAAGACTAAGACCCAACTTCTTCATGGTATGCTCCGGTAAGATGTTTAAAATACTACCTCCATCCACTAGCACATTAGGAACCACCTTGTCCACCACTATAACTTCAATCTCAATTGGCTTGACATCCCGTCTTCCTCCCTTCGGTTGACCTATAGCCGCCATCCTAGTTCTCCTAGTCACCGGCATTCGTTCCTTGAGAGTCTTCCTAGCCACGGGTGAAATCTCCAACAATTGTCCAAAAGAAATATCGGCCTTGAGTGAGCTAAGATCGGCCCATAAATCATAGCCACTCGACTTTTCCACTTTGGCATTGCCAACACCATCAAACTCATCCAAAGGAATTCACGGTCCTTCCCACTCTCCCATCTCACTATCCTCTAAATCATGAATAACATTAGGCTTCTCTTTATCATAAAGAATAACATTCTCATTCTCTAACTCTCTAGTGGCCCTCCTAGCTACTCTAGCTACCCTATCCAATTCGGAAAGATTAGGAGCCTCATCCGAAGAATACTCTTGACCGTCTACTCCTACCTCTAATGGGGCTTTCCCTCTCCTAGCCCTAGTGGTTACCGCTAATGCCGGTGCCTCATGAGTAACCTCATCTCCTAGACTCTTCAACTCATAGGTGATGGCATTGGTGTGTGGAGACCATTGACCTTGCTCCTCTCCGATCTCCATTTGGAGAGAAAGAGTGTCATCATGAGGTGACTCCACTACACCATCCATAAACCTCACATCTTCAGAATTAGACGGACCCGGATCCGTAGGAGGTTGACGCCTATTGTCTAAGTTTTGTGGACATCCTTGCCTACCTTGAATCGGAATGTAATTATTCGCCGTTTGCAATCCTGCCGGTGGATGAGAAGTTTGTCTCGCATTACCATGGTCGTAATACAAATTCGGTGGCCTAAGCTCATTCGGTGCTCCACCTTGAGGTCTAGCTCTTCTCATGTTGTCCATCGCTTGTTGTTGTAGATTGGCCACCGGGTAATTCACACTAATAACCTTATCCGGTTGACGACACTCATCTGAAGGATGGTTTCCTCCACAATTGCTACAACCATGACCTTGTCCCTCAGACCAACATTGACCTTGTGCATGTCACCTCCCACAAAATGGATGAAACTCCCTCTCCTCCACGTGTGAGGCCAAACCCACCAGCCTTAAGCGTCCTAGTCCGGGTGGTGGTTTTGAGAATCACATGTGTCATACCCAAACTCGTGGTAACATGGAATGTAACTCCCATCTCAATGAACTCCCAACTTACTTAGATTCATGATGTTTTATTGATGTTAGCCTCTTGAATAGGTAGAGCATTGGCCTTCTCAAGGGTCCACCCTGCGGCCTTGACCACACATGCCCTTAAGGATATTCCTCTTGAAACCTTGGCCTTGGCCAATGTTTTCTCATCAGTGCTCTTCACCTCAGTGAGGCTATGGGTTGCCGACTCCATGATTCAATTAAGTTTCTAGTGTCTTAATTCCCAATTGTCAACCCAAAGACATTCTCCTTGTGTGGGGCCAACAACCCAATCTCGTGCTTCACATCAATATTAGCACATCAATTTACTCCATGATGAGAATACAAGTGTTGAAAAACACTTCTCTCTCTTATCACTCTCATGTCATCCTCCTCACAAGTTCACTCCCAAGTGTCACTTCCCGCTATACGGGATTTCCTAACTATAACTCTAATCCTAACCCAGCTAACCTCTTAAATCCTAACCTATATAGTTACTTAATTCCTAACCCAACCCCTGCTCTTTGATGCAGCCTTTACCTTAGCAGTCCCGGTCCAGTAGCCCCTTAGATTCAACCAGCAGCTAGCTGGGTTTGCCGAAACCACCCTCTGCAGTTCCGGTCCAGTAGCCCCTTAGATTCAACTAGCAGCTAGCTGGGTTTGCCGAAACCACCCTCTGCAGTCTCGGTCCAGTAGCCCCTTAGACTCAACCAGCAGCCTGCTGGGCTTGCCGAAACCACCCTCTGCAGTCCCGGTCTAGTAGCTTTGCTGCAGTCTCAGAACCTGAGAGTCGACCAAGCACCAGAATTAAATGCCACGGCCGAAAATCATAACTGGATGCTACAAATTAAATCTTATAAACTAAGCCCTATAAACTAAATACTACAAACTAAATATTATGAGCTAATCACTATAAAATGCCACTAATCCCAACACTATAACTAAGCACTATAAAACTAACCTCACAACCGGATGGCACCGGTTTCCCCCCAAAGAAACTTGCACTTCCCCGTGCCTCCTTTCTAATCACATTTTTTTCTCTAATTCTAAGAGCTCAAAAATCCTAGAGAGTAGAGGGAGAGAGAGAGAGTGAGCATGAGAAGAAGGTTAAGAGAGGAAACTCAAGGAGAGAAGAGGATAAGGGAGGAAGAGGAGAGATAGGGCATCCAATCACAACCCCTTAACCTTCTCCCCCTTAGTAGGACCTCATCCTCTCCGCTAACCCTTCAACCCCTAAACCAACAAGAACACGTTTTAATTCAAACAATTAAATCAAAGGCACTTCCCCTTGCCTCATCAAGCACTACTCCTCTAATCAAAACACTCCCTAATGTCACTAAGTTTCTAATTTACCACACAAAATGGCTTAAGGCCTAAACATAAATCCACACCAAGCCTCACTCTTTTTATATTTTTGATTGTTTCAATAACACTCCAATTGCAATTCTAATTAAATTCTAAACATAAAACAAATATGAGCACTCATTTTGGGCTCATATAATTGGTGACCATCGGGGGATGGATCCCAAATTTCTTGCTTCGAAGGCAAGTTGTCTTCAAACTCGATTTCGGTCAACCTTCTTCTATGATTAGCTTCCGACAAGGTGCGAACTCATTGCTTCCTTAAGAGACTCCATTGCAAATTAGATCGATGTCTAGGTAACTTTTTCTCGGAACTAGTAACACATTGGTCGTCCTCTTCATTCTCGGACGTTTCGATATAACATTGTTGGTACCCTAATTGAATTCTAATTCCGTCTTCTACCCATAGTGTCCAAATTTCATCCCAACATTTACGTGGATTGCGAGACGCCCACTTTAGCTTCCAATGTCCAATTTGAATTGGAACATCTACATAATTCCAATATCCTTCGGATACACAAACTTGCTCATTTTCGGGTTCATACCAATCCATTGGTACATGAGGATAATCCTTGACATCATGTTCAACCACAATTTCCGTTGACGTCGTCTTGAAGTGTAAAGGCTCCTCCAACATCTCCATTTCTATGATAGCATCCTCATCTTGAGTCCCATCCACATGCACTAAATTCACGTCACACTCTTCCATACTATCTACCCAATATGTCAATCCCCCTAAAATCCACTTTTCCTTGGTGAGCACCTCACATGGTTCTAACAAAGAATATCCCTCACTCATTATCTCAAGAATGTCATCGCTCAAGCATGTATGGTGGGATATCGTCATGATATCGAATTCCGACTCCGGATAATCCCTCAACCATTGGGCATACTCCCCATCATCCCCATAATTGTAGAAACTATGACCTACACTACCCGAATGAACCGCTGCCTCATCATTCTTGCCATCCTCTTTGGTATCACGTTTATCGTTGGAAGATAAAACAATCTCTTGTCTAATCCAATCACCTAACGACCCTATGGGAACTTTGACCCTATTGTCCTCCGGGCCATAAGTAATGGATGGCTTGGCTCCTTCCCAATCTACCATGGCATCCGTCATTCTCAACCAAGGTCTACCTAACAAGATGGGAAATGTATCCTTATTAGAATGCATCTTGATGACATGAAAGGTGACCACATATTCTTCCCCTCCGGTGCTAATCTTACAATCCTTAATCATTCTCAAAGGCACGGCTGGACTTTGATTCGCCATATTGATGATGAAAGGTGACGGACCCGTAAGAATAAGACCCAACCTCTTCATGGTGTGCTCCGGTAAGATGTTCAAACCACTACCTCCATCCACTAGCACATTAGGAACCACCTTGTCCACTACCATAACTTCAATCTCAATTGGTTTGACATCCTGTAAGCTTCAATCCTCCTCACCCTTCGATTGCGTCCTAGTCCGGGTGAGGAATCATGGGCTACACCTCAAATTGCAATTCACATGTGCAAGCAAGGGAAAAAGATTGGGAGAAGTGGTGTATATAACACATTTTTCTTTCTTCCTTTATTAACCTTAACAGTATTCACAAATACTCCAATGTCTCACAATGTCACAACACAACCTCTAGCCTTAATGTACTCTTCCTGATTTTAATTATCCTACTTCGATGATACCACCGAAGCACTGCCCTAACTCCTTGCTTCTAGTGATATTCTGCCTAGACTCATTAAGACTTCCGATTTCCCTTTACTCCTCCCTGGATGCTTGCTCTTCTAATTCGGCAGCATCACCATAAATGGGCAAGGCGTGAGGGGTTCCCCTTGCCTACATCTCGACCTCTGCTGGAGCTTCCGTTCACCTCTCCAGAGTCCGATGAAAAGGCCTGGTGCAGAATGGTGCACCCTGCTGAACTGCTCGACCATTCTTCTTGGAGGCAGATACCTCGGCGAGCTCCTCTAGTAATGCACCTCATCACCACTGTGGCTGTCACCCTTCTCTTGTTGTGGTCTTACTGTGGAGCTTGCGAACTGAGGTGTAGGCTTCCCAATTCACCTACCACCACCTGCACCTGATTTCTGCCAACCTCCCCTTCACCCAAAACTTGGTTGCGCACCAACACCACGAAATCTCAGCAATCCAAGCATAGCTAATTACCATAACCACCCTCTCCGCCTCCGAGGTTCCTCAGCGGGGAGCGGAGCTGGTATAACGAGGGATTGCACACGTTGACCCCGAATTCCACTTTATTCTCTCACTCCTGCACCTCCGCACCTCAGCTCCTACACAAGTTTCTCAACTATCTGATACCTTGGTTGTCTGTACCCGAGGCACACACAGATCTGTGATAACTGTATCCTCACCTTTGGAGAGGTCAACCGCCTCCCGCACCTTACCTTGTTATTCAAATGCTAGCCCGATTCCATTCCCCTTTCTCTGCACTCTAGCATAGCTCAGTCACCATCCCCGTCATTGCTGGGAATTAGCGGACGGTTGTCTCATTGGCTGTCTCGGAGCTTCTCCACTGCCGCCTCACATGCGAATCGTTCAAACGCACCCAGGGCGTCCTCCTCTTCCACGCACCTCCGGAACAGGGTAGCCAATGCTGCTGCCGACGCTTAGAATTCCCCCAATCCTACACTGCAGTCTGGTAAAGCGCCCTTTGGCAGCCTCCTGTCGTTACGGGTTGCCGCTACACTCCAGATCTAAAGCTAAGATGGCTGGTCTTGGCCCCCGTAGAGGTCAGTATCCATGCTAGGTTGTCCCGATACTAACTACCGCCGACCCATTCGGCCTCGTACCCAATTGTGGAAGGCGCGACCACAACCACTTCTACGCCCACATTCCAGCAACCACGCTGATCACCCACTCCGCGCACTAGTAACCTTCCCTAGCATTCCTACTTACCCAGCAACGCGACAGATCGCGTTGGTTGCCTCCCGCGGCAACACCTTCGTATCATGAGAGCAAGCTAATTCGCCGATCCTACGCACATCAGATTCCCAGATAATCAATATTTAAGATCTGCCCTTAAAACGAGATGAAGAAGATCACCCCAATGATCAGTGCTGAAGCCAGGTGTCGTGTGCACTGGACGCGGCTGCGGCTTGTACTTCCCTTCCTCGTCATCCAGCACCTCTCGCTGAACCGCGGCTGCCTTCAAAGTTGTGCGTGTCCCTCCGTCAGCAACCGTTACAAATTCCTCAACCCATCTGTATAGGCACTCTCCCACAGTCTCCGCGAAATTCTAAGATAGTATAGAGCTTCCTCCTCCTTCCCTAGTCTCCTCCTTGTTGCATCTACCTTGCATCCAATCCCCAATGAGGCAGGGCTTCGCCCTCTCCCTACCTTCTCTCCCTCCTCTACCTCTAAAACATGCATAATGAGCTCCCTACCTCCTACCTCCCGAGACCCCTCCAACCTCTACCTTTTTTCCCGGGTTGCCCGGCATCTTTCGGGCCGCCCGAGAGAAAAAGCGGGTCAAGACCTTTTCTTTTGGCCTCTCCCCCTTTCAAACCCACTTTCCCTTTTCTTCCATTGACTTCTTCTCCCCCTAGACTCCTAGATAACTCAAACTCATTGGTAGATAGATAAATACATACGATAAAATAAAAGTAACCCCCCATAGTTATTAGCAAGTAATCACGCTCGTGTTATGGTATAAGTTGAGGGTTGTTGTGGTTGTGGTCACCAAGTCATGTTTCCTCGGTTGGTTGAGGAAGGATGTTAGTATTACACTTAGACGGTCCGAGTTCGATTCCCGTTGAGTTCGTCTGACCGCTTAGTGCCTTACACATGACTTGGCTAGTGATTTCTAGGCAGGAAATTAGTACCCAACCAACCGGCGCTTACCCATTCTCTTGAGCTATTCATGTAACTATCGTTCAATAAATAACGGTCATCATTATGACCCCTCTCTTATTCTATTGGTTTTTCTTGGTTTTTCGAAGTACGTTTTTACTAGACTCTCCATTAAACGCTTATGTCTTCACCTCCCCTTTCTCCCCTAAGGTTAATTTCACTTCTAGCTCCTAATTACCTCTTAGCCTATTTTTACCGGGATATTCACCACCTCACCTTTCTCATCACTTAATAATTCCATCAAGCGTGAAATCAACGTATTAGCCATGTTGTTGCGATTAAGGATTAATGTGAGTACGATTTCGGGCTCACACATCCCGTCTTCCTCCCTTCGTTTGAACAATAGCCGACATCCTAGGCTTAACCTTCCTAGTCCTCCTAGTCACCGGCATTCCTTCCTTGAGAGTTTTCCTCGCCACCGGTGAAATCTCCAACAATTGTCCAAAAGTAATATCGGCCTTGAGTGAGCTAAGATCGGCCCATAAATCGTAGCCACTCGACTTCTCCACTTTGGCTGAGGTTGAGGACATACCTTCGCCGCGCTCCTTATTCAAAACAAAATGCATAAAGGAAATATGCAATTCATTCCAAGGAAATAAACAAATCTAAGTAAGACACTTACCATGAGCTATGCGCTCATTCTCTTCTCCTACAATGTCGCCTCCAAGTCTTCTCTAATTCCGCTTCAATTCCGGCGGACGCACCATTTATGTGAGGCCAAACCACCCACCCTTAAGCGTCCTAGTCCGGGTGAGTGAATGGGGATCACATTCGTATTCACATAACTCCCTCTTACCAACTTCGCACAATTCCATTTCATCTTCCATTCAATTCTTGCACACCAATTTATTCCATAATGCGAGTACAAGCATTGAAAAATGCTCTTCTCTATTTATTCCCCTTCTCCTACACTAATTCACAACCCCACACTCAAATCCCTACTAAAGCTTATTCCCTTATTCTATCCTCTAAGTTATGTGAGCCAACTCCACTAATTCACTAAGGAGATGAACTCCTAATTAATTCTTCCTATATCCGGCCTTAAATTCCAGCCTTCCGCTAAGCCAGCAACTCCTTAATCCACCTTCTAGCTAGCCAGCAGCTCCTTAATCCAGCCCTCCGCTAAGCCAGCAGCTCCTTAATCCACCTTCCAGCCAACCAGTAGCTACTTAGTCCACCTTCTGGCTAGCCAGCAGCTACTTAGGCCCAGCCTCGAGGCTAACCAATGCTCCTTAATCCACCTTCTAGTTAACCAGTAGCTACTTAGTCCACCTTCTAGCTAGCCAACAGCTACTTAAGCCCAGCCTCGAGGGTAACCAACGCTCCTTAATCCACCTTCTAGTTAGCCAGCAGCTACTTAGGCCCAGCCTCGAGGCTAACCAGAGTTCCTTAATCCACCTTCTAGTTAGCCAGCAGCTCCTTAATTCAGCCTTCTAGCTACCAGCAGCTCCTTAATCCACCTTCTAGTCAGCCAACAGCTACTTAGGCCCAACCTCGAGGCTAACCAACGCTCCTTAATCCACCTTCTATCCAATCAGTAGCTACTTAGTCCACCTCCTAGCTAATCAGTAGCTACTTAGTCCCCGCTCGAGGCTAAACCAGCACTCCTTAATCCAGCCTTCTAGCTTCCAGCAACTACTTAGGCCAAGCCTTCGAGGCTAAACCAACACCCCTTAATCCACATTCTAGTTAGCGAGCAGCTCCTTAATTCAGCCTTCTAGCTACCAGCAGCTCCTTAATCCACCTTCTAGTTAGCTAGCAGCTACTTAGGCCCAGCCCCGAGGCTAACCAGCGCTCCTTAATTCACCTTCTATCCAATCAATAGCTACTTAGTCCACCTCCTAGCTAATCAGTAGCTACTTAGTCCCAAATCGAGGCTAAACCAGCACTCCTTAATCCAGCCTTCTAGCTTCCAGCAGCTACTTAGGCCAAGCCTTCAAGGTTAAACCAGCACCCCTTAATCCAGCCTTCTAGCTAAGTGTGAGGCCAAACCCACCACCCTTAAGCGTCCTAGTCCGGGTGATGGTTTTGAGAATCACATTCACTTCATAACATCATAATGTGAATTGCTATGTGGCTCTCATGCCCAAGGTACTCACTTTATCTTAACTCAACTTGTTACATTATTTTGAATCTCTTGGCGTGTGGTGGAATTTGATTTCTCAAGGGTCCAACCCGCGGCCTTGGCCACGCATGCCCTTAAAGAGATTCCCCCAGCACCCTTGATCTTTACTTCCCTTGTATTGCCCTTGCCAGGATCCTCCACATTCTCCATTCGTTGCACACGTGATCTTATTTTGACAAAAAAGAGTGCAAGTGTTAAAAAACACTTTTCTCAATAGTCAATATTTGAACACAATCACTTGTGACACCACACATGACACTGCCTAACCTAATGAATCTAACACTTATCTATAAACTACTCTAATCTAAGATGGTCTAATGCGTCTATGATTATTTTGGTAATGTCACCCACTTAAACTTTGCCTTGGCTAATGAAACGAGCTCCCGGCTGCGGTTGTCTAATGCAGTCAGCCTCAGCTAATTAAACCAGATTCCAGGGCCTTCGTCTAACCGGTCCCAGCTGCAGTCCAACAACAGAGTCTCCCAGTCCAGGGGCCTTCGTTTAACCGGTCCCAGCTGCAGTCCAGCAGCAGAGTCTCTACCCAGTCTCGGGGCCTTCGTCTAACCGGTCCCAGCTGCAGTCCAGCAGCAGAGTCTCCCAGTCCAGGGGCTTTTACTCAATCTTTTCTCTTTGTGCCTTAATCAATGAACTAATCTATTCCTATAATGAACTAATCCCACCCATTAATTCCACTAAAGGGCTACCTAATCCCCACACATTGTCTCAAGCTCTAAGAGCTCACTCTACTTGAGAAGTATTGAGAGAGAGAGCTTAACTAATTAACTTCACTAAAACTAATAACCCACACACGTGGCTCAAGCTCTTAAAAGCTTGCTCCCTTGAGAGCGCTTGATGGAGAGAGAGGTAAATGAGAGAAAAAAACACCTTAAGTAGCAAAGAGGGAGAGAGGGAGAGAGGGAGAGAGAGGTGAGGATAGGGTGAGAGGATTAGCACCTCCAATCACAATCCCTTAACCTTCTCCTCCAAAGTAGGGACTAATCCCCATCCACCAAGCTTCCTTCTTCCTAAACTAACAAGGTGGATCCAAAAGTGGGCATTTAACCCGCGGAGCTCACCTTGCTTCACCTTACCCCCTACTCACATTATCAAGGCATACTCCTCGGGGAGTTCACTAGACATGTATACATGTATACACGTGCGTGACAAGGGTACTTATTCAAGGGGTATTTAATTATCCATCCTTCATTTTTTGTACCGTATTATTATATAATTTGCTAATTTCTTGTTTTTTAAATGACCCTATAATTACTTTTAAATTTGATGAAGCTCTAATTTTAAGCTAGGTATGTTCATTATAATTATTTGATTTTGCTCCAAAGGGTTTAAGAGCATTCAAAGTACTAAGTCACCAAAATCCAAGGCACAATAAGGTTTTACATTAAGAGTGTTCATAAATAGTTTCAAACAACAAAATCAGCCCATGTTCCTCAATCAAGTTACACGCACAATTAAACACAATGGTACTGAGTGTCAAAAAAAACAATTAAAACACCAACAACAAACGGATGGCAACCGACGGTCTGAACTTAGGACTTGGGAGTGAAATGGGACTTACATGCAAACACGAGTTCCAAAGCTGGATTTGTGTGGTCGTTATGAAGATTCGACCTCCACTCAAAGTAGAGAGAGAGAATGACCTGCACAGGCTGCCTGCAAACCCCACCTCTCAGAAAGTCAACAACATCGAAGAAAAAACTCTCGCCAACACTAAACCACAAACCCCACCTCTCAAAACAGTGAAAAAAATCTCTCAAAACCTAATCCTCCAACAACGTTCTCCCCCAATTTATCCTAAACCCTAATCCGCCAGCCACCCTCATCAATCTTTCATCCCATTTTTTCAACTAAATCAACATAGTTTTTCATCCAAAATCTTCCCGCCTCTGAACACAAAGGACACCCTATTTAAAAAAAACCTAGGATCCTTTAATCCTACAGTATATTTTTACAAATATTTTAAAAATATGCGTTATTTGTATCAAGCCTATATTATTTATAATACAAATTTTATCATACATACTCACCTATATTGCTTCTAAGAAAATTCTAAGTTTTTCCTTTTGTGAAAATAAATTACCCTATATTTTCCCGCACGTTGTTTTCTAATATTATCGCAGTGAACTCCCCGAGGCATACTCTTATTGAAATCAAACCTTGAAATAATCACACAACACCACCTAATGCCTAAAGTTAAATCCACACCACTCTTCACTCTTTTTATGTTTTGTGAATAATCATAACACATCAAAGTCAAACTAAAATTGGTTTCGAAGAGTTAATCACCACATGTGGGCACCATTTTGGGCTCACACTAAGGCCCATAACTACTTTCCCTACCTCATTCCACTAATTTCACTAAGTCTCCTAACTAATTTCCCTACCTAATTCCACTAATTTCACTAAGTATCCTTCTAAATCCCGCATTCTTCCGAGCTCTAAGAGCTCCAAATCCTAGAGAGGAGAGAGAGAGAGAGAGGAGAGGAAGAGAGGGGAGAAGAGAAAAGGGGGAGAGGGCACCCAAACCACAAACCCCTTAACCTTCTCCTACTTAGTAGGACCTTATCCTATCCACTAAACCCTCACCCCCTAAACCAACACAAACATGTTCTAAATCAATTTTTTTACTCCAAGGCACTTCTCCTTGCTTCACCAAACACTACTCACTTAGCCAAAACTCTTCCTAATGCCACTAAGCTTCTAATTAACCACACAAAATAGGCTTAAGGCCTAAAACATAAACCACACCAATCCTCATTATTGTTTCCATAACACTTCAAATGCAATTCTAAATAAATTCTAAACATAAAACAAATATGAGCACTCATTTTGGGCTCATAGTCTGCTGCTGGGAGTTTGAATACAGAGGATTAAGGGGTCTCAGTCGAGCTATTACCTGTACTTCAGTTTGACAAGGGGGCTCAGTGGATGGCAGTGCCGATACACTTTGGGATGCAGAGCTAATGGACCAGGGGAGGCTGGGATATTAGGTAGTGATTAGAGAAGGGATTAATTAGGGTAGGTGTTGGAGTGTTAATTAATGAAGTAGTGGAGGGGTAAAGAGAGTGAGTGTTATGATCAATGAGATAGGCGTAGGCAAACCACTTGTGTAATTGGTGTTGCTTAATGCCTTAGGAATTAGCTTAGCGTAGTTTAGTAGCACATTGTTGTAGGGTTGAGGTTTGGAGTGGGTGTTGATGCTTGGTGGATGATTATGGGTGACAATGATCACAGGATCAACAAGTATTTCTAAATACTTGGACCTTGTGCTATTTGAATAAAGTTGGGTGTTCAATGATTATGTGTTGGAGTGTGGGAAGCTCAGTGCCAAGGGCTAAGGTAGGTAAAGAGAATGTATGTGAGCCCAAGCCCTCACCTGGACTACGACGCACATAGGTGGGAGGTTTGTGGCTGACATTGATCTTGTTAATTTTCTCTTCATACTCAAAGATCTCGACTCTAGAATATATATATATATATATATATCAATATAAAACTCCTCATTAAGTCTAGGATAACTTATGCTTAAATCTCCTTGATAATCCAAAGTTTATCCTAACTCAAAATCACTTACTCAAACTTCATCTCTCATTTCTACCGTTAATCAACTAATCGGAGTCAATTCCTCATCACAGTCAGTTGAGAAGGGGTTCTCTCATTAAATTGACTTGACAAATTTTACTACTACCAGCTTATGATGTTTACTTTAACTATAATCACACCCGGTTGCACAATTTACTATGCTCCTTCCTCATTGCCTCTCTCAGGCTCAACAATAACAATATTTTCTCTCTCGGCCTGATGTTCAGTCTTTCAACGTCCTCACACTGCTCGTGCCTTTCACGGGACTTAATCCCTCAACGGATTCTTGCTCAAGTGCCCCTTGGTTCACCTCCTCATAGGGAGACAGAAATTTTGCTTAACTATAGGCTTCACACGGATTTCAACTCAATCAAGCCAACCTTGGTCACTTAAGGACTCCACTCAATGCGACTCTTGCCTATAGTTTACTTTACTTCACTATGAGGTAGTTATCTTCTCGTTTTTTCTTTCACTCTCTTTATCACTTGCTTCGGCCAAAGATTTTACATTTTCTCTTAATTCAATTGGACTCTCTGTCCATAGTTTCGACTCTAGTTTGTATCATTATCACGTTTCTCACTATGGTCCTCTCTCTCTCTCTTTGATAAGAGAAATTCATCTTTTTGACAATGGTTTCATCTTGCATTGTTTTTTTTCTATGGTTAGGTTCTCTCTCTCTCTCTCTCTCTTCAAAATTGACTTAATACTTAGACAATTGTTACACAATGCTCAGTTCCTTGCGATAATAGTCTTCACTCCTGAATTCACTTATTATGTCCTTCACAATTTACTTCTTTCTCGCAATTTCATAATCTCTCTGTCTTCTCACAAGTGATTTAATTCTCCATCCATATTGTTTCATCCTTATCAACTCTCCGACGCTTACTCTCACAGTTCTGTCCTACTCAATTTCTCTCACTCTTCAAGCTTCGTCAATTGCAATCACAATAATAAACAATTATTTTCAATTTCTCATTCAATCAATCAAGACGAGCAACTTGTTCAACCGTATTTTGGTCAATCAAAAATAGACAATATTCAAAATATCGATACTTTGAAAAAGGGATCACGAATCCCGCAATCACTGTGGTGATTACTCAGTCTACAGAGAAAATAGTTTAACAATTATCCTCACACAATCTCTCTGATGAGGGAGCCAAGCGTATCAGTTTAATTATGCGCTCAACAAAATTCAAAGAATGTTTGTCTACCTCTCTCCCGCCAACCCTCTTAGCTTGGCCATGAAGACGATAGTTTCTATAATCAACTATAGGCACTTAAGCCCACGCTAATAGTTGTAACTACCTTCCTAGCCTATAGTTAACTATTTCCAACAAGTTGGATGAGGCTTCATCTAACTACTACCTCTCTATCCATAGTTTAACTATTTGGCTCACAGATTGCCACCATAATGAAGAATTGTTTTTGCCATGATTTATATTTTGTATGTAATCAAATTAGTGTATTGAATTAGAAACCTTAGTACATACACATGAGTTACCGAATGCATTATTGTTACATACAACTTTGTTTTCCTTAAGAAAATCCCGTACAATGGGAACTCTATGTCGTAGTCACGGACCCGTGTCATTTAGTAAAGTGGCTCCATGTCATTAATCATTATGTGCAAGGGGGAAAGGAGAATTATGTTTGTGTGAGCCCAATATTGTGCCCACATGTCAAGTTAACTTAAAAACATATCAAAACCTTAGGATTAGCAATGGTTGAGTTAGTTCAAAAGCTAGATAGGATTGAAGTTTAGAAGTTGAGTTAGAGTTGAGTTAAAATTGTGAGACTAAGAGTGATTAAAAGATAAAAACTAAAAATGAGTGAAGTAGTTTTAATTAGAGTTGGGTGATGCTAAGCTCTAGTGGCTTGAGTCCAAAGTTATTGTTCATTTAAGGGGGGGGGGGGCTTCCCAATTGTGAATTAGGAGCTTGATTTCCGGATCCAGAGCAGGGGGTCCCTGGAATGCTCGGGAGGAGGCCGCATTTTCTCTCTCTCTCACCGAATGCATTGTCACAAAGAGCGGGGGCTGAGGGGCGAAGCCCTGCCAGAATTTATGATTTTTCTTCGGAATTGCAGCTGTTGTTTCAGAAAAGGGAGGATTATGACACAGGGGCAAGGAAGACTCATGCAAGCTGGCACAGTGGAGAGGAAACGAGAACAAAGGTCGCTGGCCTCATGAATCTATTAGCCACATTACAGGGATAGGAGGTTGCGGCATGCAGAGTTGGCCGGAGGCCGAAGAACTAGAGTGTGGCGATGGGCAGACGGGCTAGAACGAGGCAGTTGCTACAGTGGTTCGAAACCAGTGTGAAGACATATTACGAAGATCAACAGAACAGGGGAGGGGTCGAAGTTTTCGGCTTGAGCACTCCTGCATCAGTGCACAGTGAGAAGAGGCTGGGATCGTAAGGACTTCGGCAGGTGAGTTCGGCAAATGAGGATGAGGGATTAACCAAGGCTTGTTGGTGTGGTTGTTGTCCTGGGAGAGGGGACGCTAGGCAGCTAGCAGGATCTTCAGAGTTTCTTAGCTAAATTACCAACTGCCAAAGAGAGGTGGCACCGGGCGAGGAGGTCCTCGTTCGGATCTAGCGCGCTTACAGGAAGGTCGAAGTTGCAGCTCCAATCTTCGTGTCAGAGAGACGAGGTCTCATGGATGTACCCATAGCAGTTGTACACAGCTGCTCTTCCGACCTTGGAATCGCTCAAATCAAACTGTTGCCGTTACTCAAAGCAAAGGAGAGCATGGGAGCTTCGGTGCGGTTGCAGACATTGTGGAGGTTCGGAATCTGGCATCCAGCTGCGCTGGAGACGGGGTAGTTATTGGATGTCTGTGGCCAAGGGGTGAAATCAATCCAACAATGCAGCTGGAAGGAGGTGCCACAGTCAAACAGGGAAAATTCTGCAGCGGCATGCCGAGAGGATAGTTGAGTTGGCATTGCAGAGGCCGATCTGGGAGTTGAGGAAGGCTTGATTTGCTAATTGGCCAGATGCCAGCAAGGAGAGGCATGAGGAGGTTGGACATGGGTCTCGGTATTGAGCTCTGTATCAGGTCTACTGATGTAATGAGTAATTGCGTGGTGAAAGGGAATTAGTAGGAGCAAGATAACTTAATGGTTAGGCCAGAATCTCCTAGTGAGTGGATAATATAGTGACCAAAATTGTTTTAGTTGTGTGAGATTGAATTAGTTAGTGATTAGAAGTGAGAAGAATGTCCAACCGACTATCTAACTCGGTGTGGTCCTTCAACTAATCCTAGGATAGCTCATTGTGATAGGGTTTAGGGTTTAAATGTGGAGTGTGTGGCTTAAGGAGTGAAAGTGTTGGGAATACCTGCGAGGGAGGAGAGCATTTCTGATTGTAATCTTGTCCCCTTTGAGTAAAGTTGGGTGTGTGGTATTGTGAGCCCTAATTCGTGCTCACTATACAGTTTAAAACTTTAAAAGCTCAAAACATTAGGATTGACAATTGTTTTGGTTAGTTAAGGGTTAGGAAGGATAATGGAGTCAAAAGTTTAGTTTGAGTTAAATTTGAACTAGTGAGTGAGTGCAATTAAAATCAAAAACCAAAAAACATGTAAGTAGTTTATTTGGGCGCAGATGGACATTGGGCCAAGAATAAAATGTTTGTTTTAAGGTAGGTAGTTGTTTGTTTAGGATAGGGGGTTCAATCCCAAGTGGGATTGGGTTGCTGGTAATCCAGATCAGGGGATGGGGATTGGGAAGACTGGCAAACCGGTAGGGCAGTTGCTGGGACGGCAAGGGTTTTTTGTGGCGTGAGGATTCGGTGCGGAGGCAGGTGAGCTCTCCAAAGATAGCAGGAATGGGGAAGTGGTGGAATCAAGGGGAGCTCGGTGGTGGGTCACCGAGCGAGTGCTAGGGCATGGCATTGTTACAATTGCTAAGTGTGCACTCAAAGGTGACGAGCTGGGGAGCGCCAGGAGGAATGTCTCAAGCCAGGGAAGAGCATGTGATGGCTACAGCAGGAGCCAGGAGAGGCTCGCTATTGAATCCAGGGGGGATGGTGGTGAAAATGACATCAATTGGCAGTAATGTAACTCGGCAGCTACATGAGACCTTAGCACAAGATGAATCCTAGCACAAGAGACGGGAACTGTCACCACGAATGAGTTTGAATGTTGCCGCACAGGGCAGATCAGTGAGGACAAAGGAGGGGATTTTGGCCTACTCAAAAATATCACAAAGCAACCCTGGTTGGTTATGTCAGCGCTGGTAGCTGAGAAAGGATCAAGCTTGCATCTGCCTAGGCTATTTAAACAGAGCTGCATCCTTTGGTTTTTGGCAAAGAGAGGCGTGGCAAAGGCCAAGGAGGACAGGGCTCAGTGATTGCACAACCGCTTGCAGTCGAGTCATAGACTCTGAAAATCGGCGTTGGAACTGCGAGCTTGCAGCTAATTCACTTAGGGGAAGCAAAGGGAGTTCTGAGGTGAGGGCAGAAATTGTTGACTTGCGAATCCAACAACCCAGCTGAACTGGGAATGGAGAGAGGGTAGGAGTATTGGATATCGGAGGGGGAGCACTCCAGCAATGTGGCTGGTGGAGAAGAAATTTTGTGAAGATAGGCGTTGAGCTGCCTGGCGGGAGTTAAGAGTGCAGCCTGGAACTGACGCATCCACACTGGGAGCTCGAGGAAGGGCAGGGTGTGAGAAGACTCCGAGCTGCTGCCTTTACGAAACTGAAGAGAAGATGTGGTAGGACGTAGGACAGAGGCTTCGGTGGAAAACCTCTTTACTGTACTTGCTCTGGATTGATTAATTGGGTGGCTGGATTAAATTAGTGGCAACACGAGGGAATGGTGGTTGGGTAGAACCCCCTGTTTAGTGAATGATTAGTGATAAGGTTAAACATTAGGCTAAACCCAGTTTGTTCCTGTTTGGTGTGAGCATTATATTAGTTGAGTAGGTTGGCATTTGTGACTATAGGGTTAGGCTTGAATGTAGAATCTCACTAGGAGATCATAATAGTGGAATGAACACAAGGTCTAAGAGTATTTTTAAATACCGATTACCTTGTGTCCCTTGAATAAAGAGTTGTGTGTTCAATATTAAATGTTGGATGAGTATTGGGAGTGGATTCCAAGGCTAGGGGAACTGAGCAATGACATGTGAGCTATAAGCTCTCACCCGGACTACGACGTACAAAGGTGGGTGTTTGTGGCTGACATGTATTCATACTGTGGAGCATGGGATGTTGAGTTCCAATGGCTAAGTAAGGCCAATCAATCACATGTAAAACATAGGCTTTCACCCGGACTATGACGCATAAGGGTGGAGGTTTAGGGCTGACAGTTTGTGATTGGGCAAAATACACGGGCGGTGAAGATGGGCACCATCATCACTTAGGAGGTATTCACTATAGAAGATGTTGATTCCCAACTCCAACAACATGAAGGCACTATCATCACATCAAATGTTTGGAGCTATCTGAAACATCCTTTACTTTTAGCTCATATTTGATTTCCTTCCATTTCAGACAACCACACCACCACACATTACTCAAGACAACTTGTTGCAATCTATATGCATTTGCAAAGAAACTGGAGAGTACAACATTTACAAGGGATGTTGCATCATCTTGGTTATGGTGATCCCATTCCCAAGATATGGTGCCATCGTGATTTGTAATTCACAATGATTAGACCCATTGTGTACCCATCACCAACATCCCACAATGCACTTGCAAGACACTTTCTCCAACTAAATTAAGTTCTACTCTAAAGCCAAAGTGGGGAAGAAAAACCAATTGATATGCTACAAACACATGTATAATCATGTATTTATGCAAGGCTGACTACATGGCGAACACCTTCATGGCCCAAACTTTATACTACAACAAGGTCGTATGCATCATGTAGCTTTCTAATCGTTGTCAAGCACTTATAGTCAATAATGTTCATGATTAGTATGTGATATTTGTACACTGTTAATTAATATTTGTTTTTATAAATTCTCAACATATTTAGAGAATTGAAGCTATTTTCAAAGCCCGCAAACTAATGAGCTGCAATAATATTAGGCTTTAAAATCATACATATATGGAAAGTTGATTGTATGGTAATAAACTTGTTGATTAGTCATAGAGCATGAAATCCATTGTAATATGGTTCATTTTTCAAATGTCAAATGACCCCCAATGCTCCATTTATGACCAAAATATCTGAACTTGATGGAATGTAATCTACAATTAGAAACTTATATCTCATATTAATGCTCACCACTCACATGCTAGCTTCCCTCCACACATCCGAAGAGACGGAGGATCAAATAAAATATCTATTGACAATCAACCTTGCCAAGTGCAAGCAAATGACAAGAAGAGCAAGGATGTAGGATGGGCCACACTAAAGCCCAAGTCAAAAGGAGATTCCGAGGGCAATAAAATGTCCAAATGTCATGTCATTGCTCTAGAATACAAACATTGGCCATAAAAGGGCGATGGGAGTGGGACCTTACCTATGAAGGGGTTAATGTTGGCTTGGCCCTCACAGCAGCTCCTTTGTTTTCACACGCTCCAGTTGACCTTCACTCTTGCCATGCAGGTCAACACTACTAGAAACGGCATCCCAATATGACTGCAAATGACTACGTTATGACTATGTGTGGGCTATTTCAACCCAAGTCTAACGAGACTCAAATTTTCAAGTTTAGTGTCGGATGTGCATCCTTGTCACTTGTCCATGTTGTGCGAAACCCATGACTCATGTCATGTTTGTTTTCCAAACCTATACCAAAAATCATCGATGGACCATTAATTTAGAATGAATTGTATCATTAAAAATTGTAGCTACCAAATCATGTCATGATTATAAAAGTGCGGGGTATTTTAATTGGCAAGTCTACCTTATTGGATGATAGCCGCACTCAATTTTTGCCGCATCAAAGAATCAAACCCTCCACCACTTCATTACAGCCAACTTCACATCCAAACTTACCATATATAGAGAGAGAGATAAGAGTTCATAATTATTACATACCACTGTCCTAAACAACTAATCCACATTGATCCACATTATTTGTGTTGCAATAACTAGGTGGAACTTAGAGAGGATGGCATTTCGTGTTTGCACATTGATTCATGAAAATTAATCTAATGAACAAGACAAATCAACCTTACTTTCACTCCAAATCAATAGTTGTGAGAATTTAAAGTGTCTTGGCCTTTTAATTTTGTGTTAGAACCATTTCTTCTGGGTGAATTTGTTGCAAATCTACACTAAATATCATATTTGGTGTCAGAAATTTATTTTGTCTAGCTCAATACTAATTGTGAACCGCCCATGTATACCTAACATTATTTGTAATTCCTTGTCAACAAATTGGACAATATAGATATACAACATTGCATTTACTGTCCATTTCTAAGTGGTTTTCATCAAAATTTCAATCATCCATGACGGTAACTCATTAGAGAGCTGTTAGGATGCAAAATATGCTAAAAGTGGATGAACTCAAAGTAAATTGGAATGACAATATTTTAAAACTTGTTCATAAGAAGTGACATTAGAAAACTACCATAGTGACATAAAATACCAAATGATACTAAATACAGGACTTAGTGTAGTACCCCCGGACACGTATCCACTTTATGTCATGTAGAATCCATGTAGTTTTCCACTCATTCAAACTTCCTTGAGCCCCACAACTTAAAATCGTTGGGACCGGAGTATGTGCTCAAAATTCAAAGACTCTTCTAGAATCAATAGTGAACATAGTTGAGAAGACCCACATGAGCACATACTCCAAATACTAACACACAAGATGAGCACATACTTCAAATAGTAACACACATGATGAGCACATACTCCAAATAGTAACACACGCTCATTGGGATAATCAATGAAGAGCTAAGATGCAAATGCAGCATAAAAAAAAATTAAAATTAAAAATTAAAAACTGTGTGCCAAAATTTTATTTCAACTCATGCCCGTAAATTAATTAGGGCGGCACAACGAGTACGTAGGAAACACTATAGCTCAATCGTAGCTACCGCACCTATGAAGTTAGGTCACCGAACTTCTTGGGACGATCGAAACCTATTTCGACCAATGCGAACCTACCCCAATTGACCTCCCAAAATGATGTCGAAATGTTTCAACTCGAGACGATAGCTGTAAAAATATTTCGACTCAAAATGAAAGCTCTCAAATGGTGTTGTCATGAAGGTATCTTGTTTCTAAGGATTTGGGCAAACCAACCCATACACTCGTTCCTTGTTGGATGCCTAAACCCTTGCCTCCAAAAAACCAGTGTACAAGTTGGTTCGCCCCAAGCCGTTTCTAAGTAGTTGCAGTCATCTTGCAAGCACCGGAGCTTAAAGATCACATCATCTTTGATAGTCACTCCATCACCGCAAGGCCCACTCTTCACTCACATCCGCAACACTCTCTCTCACTCTCTCTCTCTCACACACACACACACAACCCTCCTGCAAGCATATATTTTCCAGGCTTTCCACACAGACGAAATCCTTGTGCACCAATGTCTGTGCATAGACGACCAAGTCTCATCCACAAAGATGCAACTAAGTTAAACTGCAAATGGAGGTTTGGAGCGATGTTTCAAACCAACCCTGAAGCTTCCTTCCCTTTACTATCCTGCCACAATTACACTTCCAACAAATGAACCATATCGCGCGACCCCGGGGTCCCATCGGTCCCTGGCTCTCACATCAACTCTGTAGCATCATCAATATAATTCCGATTCTTTCTACGAAGGCGGCAATTGACTACTCATTATGAGTTACACATGGACATTTAGATTTAAAAAATAATTAACGATGACGCAATTAGTCATTTTTAGGGGTATCATGCTCATTTTTTAGATGGATTTTTGGAAAAATAAGTAAGAACAAAATTTTGAGTGAAGTTATTAAAAGGGAAACTTAGCTGAGAGCAAAAAAGATCCAACATTATGCTACAAGATGCAGTAATGACTTCTAACCAACATCTTCAGGTTTAAGTTTAGGTATAGGTTTATGTTGCAACATAGGCACTCCAACAAAATAGGAAATTAATGATGTTTTAAGATAGAGCCCCGGGATCCCACCATAAGGTCCAAATCATGACATTACTCCACTACACCACCGGTTCCAGACTCGACATGTGTGTGGCCCTTGGTGGTTCCCAAACGCTGGGTCTAGCACCTATTCTGGCATGAACCCACTATGGGTGGCCAGGCCCTTGGTTTCTTAACCTAATTTACTCTGCACATAATCTTGCATATTATGTATACCCTACTTTTAGAATAATGTACTATTTCATTTAACTTGACTTCGCAATGTAGTCTTTTTACACAGAATCCTACATATACGGTCTAAGTAACTAGACACATTTGGTGTTTGACCTTTCCAAAATGTGTAGTACATTATTTTCTCGGCTTGTATGATTTTTTTTAATAATAATTGGAGGTATTGATGTCACAACAATCTCAAAATCTAGATATTTAGTGTAAACTATATTTATTATACACTTGTTGTAAAATGTTGAAATTGTGCACAATAGGTGCTCTCATGTTATAAGCAAAGCATTTCTTCCAGTACAAACATTTTGCCATGTTCAATGCTTGTAGGAAACTATTATGACCAATTAAATCTCCTACACATTAGAGTCGAAAACTAGGTTGGTGACATGTGCATGACATGGAGCCTACATGGCTTCAAATGGTCTTCCATGATTTCAGTTTGGCTTGGGTTCTCAGAGAGGTGGGCTTTGGCAAAAAATAAGGGAGTCTAGACAATTTCTAGAACAACTAAAATTCTTGTAACAAATAACATATGAATATGTTGGTTAAAGAAAGATTATCCTTCTTGAATTCGAAAGGTGGACTTCAACAGATAATGCAAAAGTGCAAACAACTCAAATGTCCCAAATGCTCACAACCAATAACATATAACTATATTGACGCTGATTTGCAAAAAATTCATCTACATATACCAACGCTACATTGACATGTGCAATTAGGTTGTCCTCATGAATAGGTTTCCTCTTTACCCATGTAAATTACCTTGGGTCAAAATCAAATCACAAAAACCTAAAACTTAGTATATCAATCCATACGGCAACCACAATAATAAAACACTCCTTGTCTGTTGTTAAGTCCAACTAAAACTTGTCCTCCAAACATGTAGAACCGAATATGTATTTATGATTATATTATTCCACATGAAGTCCAATAAAATAATTAAAAAGCAACATGTGCACAACACCTATCATTGGGGAGGATAAAAACATTAATAATTATGTAAAGCCCGGATATTACTTTTTCTAAAAAAGTTAACATCCAAATAGGGATCAAAGACTCCAATTTAATAGATCAATATACTTTAGTATGACCCAAAAATAACTATATAGGGACAAAATTTAGAGCACCTCCAATTGTAGGTGGTTCGAATTAGAATCCATAAACCACCTCATGTTATAATAGCAAAATAAAAGAAAACATCTTGGTATAATATATTTGGCTTCATGTTGAACTTGATGCGATTGATGGGGCCCACCCCCACTTCCACTTGGCACCGACCAATTCAACTGTGAAATGAGCTTGCATTCCCATGGGACGACAATGGGGATAAAGAGTGGGCCTGACTAAAGCCATTGGCCATTGAGGCAGGTCCCATTGCAAGGAAAACAAGGCCATATTATTCGCTTCTTTGGACTGTTAGGCATGTATACCATGTTTTTGTAATTTGTGCAGATTGGACAAAATAGGAAATAATAAGGGACCGATGAGAGGAAGTCAAGAACCCAGTATCTGCAAAGCTAGGACTCCACATTTGAGCACATGGCGGGCAAGGAGTGGCCAGCTCTGCAAGTTGGCATGGCTGCATAGTTATCCCCAATAGTTCTGGCATCAAGGAGGGGAGGGGGCCCATGCACTCACTGCCAACAGTGTGACATGGGTTTAAGATACACCCTGCACTCCGTAATATCAACCCCCGTAATGCCACTCATTCTCTAATATCCGGAAACCCTAGGCATCAAATGAACCTTGCGGCGGGGGCCCGCATAGACTCCGTCTCAACAACACCAACCTCCTGCATGTTTCGAGGGTTGCACACCATTTTACCACTCAAAGGGTTTTAGCATCCAGGCAAGTTTTGGGTTCTCATGCTAACAATGATATGAAGTTACTCTTTCAATACAAAGTACTTGGGTGTAGAATCCTCGTGGAAGAAATTTGAAATCCAAATTTTATGTAACGCCCATTGTGGCAAATGACTTTTATTTTTGTAGCATTCTTGCGATGCTATTTGCGAGGCGAGAGTTAGAGGTGGTAGATTTGTTGGGCGAGGTATAGGGATTAGCATGCGTTCATGAAGAAAGAATCATCATCGCCGTTATCTATTATGATCTAAACTTGCTCCTATAAATTTCTCACACTCCCTGCCGCAGGGAGTGTGGCAATTTGTTTTGATTACATCTCCATGCCACTCTCTATCTTGTATTCTTATCTCCTTTGAGCGGATTAGTATCAATATAATGTCAAGTGATATGCACCAATTAGTATCATTTGTCGCAAAAAAGACAAATCTTCTCTACATGCTAGATTTCATCCACACTCATTGTAATCAAAGTGTTGTCGAATGCTTCTCATTAGTGACACACGCGTATCTTGTTTCTTCAAATCTTGAGATCCAAACCTTCCAACACCTAACTTGGTCAAAGATGAGAGTCAATTTCAACATTACAATATTGCACTTTGTGTTATTCCATAATGACATAAGCTACACTAGTTCTCCACTATCATGCATCCATGTTAACACTACAAACTCTGTAATATTGTCGCGCACCTCTCCATGAGGAGTGCCCGCAACACCATGGGCACAAGGGGGACCCCGGAGTGACACCCGGGACTTGTGGCGCCGTTGGTGAGAGGGCCCAAGTGATCCTAGTGTGGGTGAGGGCCCCGGGCGTTGGAAACTACGGAGACTAGGAGTCATTAGGGTAGGCCATAAGCTATGCGTAGCTTATGGTGTGCGGATTCTAAGATGCTCAAGAACACCTCAATCGGAGGTGTGAGCTATGAGATATGGTAATTTTAGTGGGACAGCAGTGGCCTGGGAGTGGCTCCCGAGACTGCCAACGTTTGAACAGGCATAACCTCCTCAATACTTGCCCAAATGGGACAAGTGAGGACTGCATCGGCATCTACGTGAAATGTAGATGACGATGAAGTGGTCCAATGTGTGCATCAAAGATCACACAAGGAAGTTATGGTGTTCCGAAGTTGTTGGGGGCTTCCAACCCCAACCGCTAAAGGAAAATGTCTACTTGGCCCCAACTCTTGGTAGAGAGACAAAAGGTTTCATGACGGTGGGGTAGGGGCCCTGCCAAAAGTCCTAGAGGCTTATATGGGTGAGGTGGTGTGGCCGCCAAACCCACTCGAGGCCGAATGGCACGGCCTCCACGGGCATTGGCCCAACATGGGGGCATAGTTGCCTAGTATGGTTCGGCAACACGATGATTAACTAAAGAGTGGACTTTCATGGATGGAAGTCCACATCTTATCATTTGTTACCAATTAAGCGGTGAGTCCCGAATGCAAGTGTAGGAGGGTTGGCCCCCCTCCTATGAACTAAGAGGTTCGCAGTATGGGGAGCTAACCATTAGCATGGCGGAATAAGAAGGGTTAGTGCTCGAAACCCTTGTTAAAAATGTAAATGGTCAAGATTGTTAAGGGACTAGCGAGGGTTGCGACAAATATCTTGTACACTTTGATTGCCACAAGTGTGATACTGCGGAGTTTAGAGTGTAATTTCCTTTTTATATGGGCAGTCCGAGTCCAAGATCTGCTAAAGATTGTCGGAACCGACTGCTAGCTACAGACTAACCGTTTGAATTTTTTTTAAATAACTGGCTGAAGTTCAAGACTTCAGGAAATTTACCGATCGTTTTAGAAAAATGAATAGAATATACCTCAAATTAATAAAGAAAAAACCCCAAAATCACAACCCATAACTGGTTGGACTTGGGAACACTAGGATCTTGACCAATTATGCCCACAAATCTCCCCGGACATTGCGTCGGAACTCAATAAAATAAAAGCAACATCATATGCTCTTTATACCGACATAAATGAGAGGTTGCTCTTGTAGATCTAGAAGCTAGTCGCTGTGTACTTAACTTATTGGAGTTGGGAGGTAGGGATTCTCCTGCGTCCTACTTGCTCAGCATAGGATATTGAAATTTGGGGGTTCAAATGCATGAAGACAGCTACATATCTAGGTTAACTTTGTGGTGGTTTTAGGTCATGTCTTGGTCAATTGACTGCCAGTTAGGAAGGCAATACCTCACTACATTAAATATACCAAATAGTGAGTGTGGGAAATGAGTGAGTGTGGGGATTAGTGAAGGAGACACTAAATTCTTTTATGTTATGAAATTAGTGCCATCAAAAGATCTAGGAAGCATTGTTCATCCTGGCACTTGGTCTATTCATTGAAAGTACCGTTACTTGGCATGAAAGTACAAGCACTTGCCACTATTCATTACAGTACCGGCACTTGGCACTTTTCACTAAAAGTACCAGAACTCGGCACTATACACTGACAAGTATGTGGCATGTCCTAATCACAAGCATGCACTAATTTTCTTAAAATCTATGGTGAATGAGCATGTGTACATGGATATAGTGTCACTCATTAAAAAATTGAACCCTCAATAACTTTGAGGTTGGCTAGATTGTGCGTGTGACTTGAATTAGTATCACCCTCACTAACTGGTATATTTAGTGTATTAGGATTGCGGGTACCACATACTTTCATTCTATATGATAGTCCTTTGTGTCAAAACATGTACCGGTAGTCACTTTGAGTTGCATGCACATGTATGGTCACTTTGTAAGCTCATTGTTGTTTGGCCCCACGACCCTAGTAATATGCAAAGCCTAAGATAATAATGGAAACTAAAGGTCTAGGATAGCCATTCAAGCATGGTAAATAGTGTGAGCCCAAATTGGTGTGCCCACATGTGTGTTAGGATTAAAAGTCATTAAGACTTAGGATTTGAATTTTAATTGATTTAACAAAAACATAAAAAAAGTGGGCTTTGAATTCGGTTGCAATGTTAGACTTAAGGCTTAGGATTAGTCACTTGAGTTGATTAGCATGGGTAGTTTTGATTGAGATTAATCAGGTGTAATCGCGAGGCTCGTGGGTTATTAGTTAAACCTCAGAAGTTGGATTGGAGTAACCGAATTAGGCAGGAGTGTTAACTGCTTAAAGGGGGAAGCTACTGTAACCTAGGAATTCCCAGGATTAGGACTGAGACGGCAGTTGGGCAGGCCAGCACCTCGAAGTCATTTTTTTTTTCTTCTACCGAGTTGCACACAGGTTGCGGAGGAAGGTCCAGGCCCTGCCTAGCTGGTGGGGCTTCGAAGATAGATTTCGAGAACATGATCCGACGGAATCTTGCGAGGCGCCCCTAAGGCTATGACTCCAGGTGCAAGGAGGACCTGCACCTCATTATTTTTGTGACTGTTATGAGGGGCGAGGAATTTGAAGCACACAATGAGGGGGTTGAGATCGGACATGGGAGGAGATTCTGGGATGAATCCTCAAGGAGCCCAAGGTTAGAGCAATGTGAGCTGCGGAAGGAAATGTACAGGGTGGCGGACGGAAATTTGGAAGGGGAAGCAGCAGAAAAGGGGAGAACTTGTCTCCACATTCAGGTTTTCAGACTTGAAGTTTAGGTTGATTAGGTGTGAAGCTGCAGTCAATGCAAGTGGGAAGCAAGGGAACAGTCTGTGCTTTAACTACCAAAACTTCAGGTTGGGTAGAATGGTTGTAACAGGGATCGAAGGGCTACCGAGGCAGCTAGAAGGGCGAGGACGCTCGGTGACGGGCGTTGACGGGCACGTCTGTAAAACCAAACAACGTAGAATAGCTGACAACACTAGAGGATTGAGGGTGGCTACTTGGGTTCGGCCGGTAGAGTTCAAGGCCCGGTATGTGGGAGGTCGGTCAGCCTGGGATTTGAGTACTCACATTGTGGGGAGGTGAAGCATAAGGGGCTGGCCTCTACTGGATCTGTCACAATATTCGAGGTTTGAATGAAACAGTGGATGGAGGCCAACCGTAGAAGGACCAGGGGCCTTGCGACTGGGATTAATGGCTATTGCCGGCTTGAGAAAGGACTACAACGCAACTAGAGGAGCCAAATTAGTCGAGTAGGTAGATTTAGAGTGGGATCTGGCATTAGTAGAGGGTAGATTAGACATAGCACGGACAAGCCAGATTAGGGGAGTTAGGTTAATTATTAGGGCTAGTGGAGCAATTGTGGTTAGTGATGCCACAAGGTGTGGAGTGCTTTTAAACATTGAGTACCTTGTGTCAATGAAATAAAGAGTGGAGTGTTTTGAAGTTGAAATCATTGGGGCTGTTGTGATTGGATGGGAAGGGGCTAACAACGCGACTGAACACTTGTTGGCCTTGAATCCTCACCTGGACTAGGACGCTCAAAGGTGGGGGTTTAGGGCTGACAAATAGCTTGGAAAATTCTCAAGAAATTCTAGAGATATGAGAAAGTATATAGAGTCTACATAATATTCTTCAATAAATAATAGAATTATATGCAACCTACAAACATTTGCAAAGAATACAGTAATTCTATGCAGTTAATGTGCAATAACTACACCTAATAACTATGTGCAATAATTTTGTACAGTACTTGTGTGTGGTTACTATGTGTAGTAACTATGTGCAATTATCAGATGCAATAATTGTGCAGTTACTTGCAATAACTTCATTACCGATTTGTTTTGGGATCCCAGGGGTCATGCGTTGAAACCCCTTTGGCTTCCATTTCTCCTAAGGTAGCACCCTAGGCACTTAGAAAACCCACGTTGGGTCCTACCTACAAGTAGGTTTAAGTACTTATATTATGTTATGTCAAGAAAATATGCAATATAATATATTCGCTACAAGCATGGTCATTGCAGCATGACTCCAACAATAACTTTTTGATTGGAGGTGTAAGACCTAGTCTACATTGATTGAGGTTAGACTAGTTTTTTTTTGGTAAGAACCTAGATAGAATTATTGTTGCCATGGACCAACATTCCTAGTAGTGCATGGCCCATGGCATGTATACCATGGAATTTTGGCCACACTTCATTTTTTGATATAGGGCATAATAAGCTACATATGCCTACCTAATAAGCTATATTATCGTCCCTTTATAAGTATAGCAAGCCAATGGCATGATATGGGTTCTAGAGATTTTTGTGTTTGTATGAGTTATACAGCTCTTAACCTTGAAATGCCCAAGAAGCCAAAAAGTGGTATCAAGTGTTTTGCAAAGATATATTTCTCAATATTTCTTTTCTTTTCTTTTCTTGTAGGTAGATACAATAAAGTTTTGCACTATCTAGAGCAACCCAATTAATATTTTGTATAATTGAGTATAAGATATGGACTTCGAAGTGGTTGGAACCCTTAAATTTTTTCTTTTGTTACAAAATTAGCTATTTTGGGAAGTAACAATGTTTGTGACATGAATTTTTTCCCCACCAAATTATGCAAATTGTATTTTTAGCTAACCTTATCACAAACCAAGTGCTTTGGACATCTTTGAATTCTTATTATTTTTGAAGAAATATACTTGTAAATGATTTGGTGGAGACCAAGGATAAAGATGATTCCAACCACATGAATCTAATTTTAAATTTACTCTCTAAAACTTTCTTTGCATGCCAACACAAAATTAAGTTTCTAATACATACTTTATAGTACATCGTTGATTCAAGCTAAGACCTCCTCAGGCTTTTAGGGGTTAAATGTTTTAACTTTCATGTTCATTATGAAACAAAACTTCAACTCGTGGATTCTAAACTTTGATCAATCTAAAATGTGGATGCAAAAGTTTAGTTCAATCACAAAGAAATGTGGAGCCCACCTTGAAATGATATGAATTTTCAAACATGTCAACTAGGGAGTCATGTCTTTGTCAAATAGCAATTAACGTGAAAGGACCATCATTGGACTTTTCGAGAGATATCCAACAGTGTAAACTACGTCCAAATTAGACCAAAAAAGTACATCTACTAGGATGGCGATTTTCAAAATTGCTACTTCAACTCACTTTAGGTGGACAATCCATTACTTGATGGTGCAATGGGGGTCATGCTCAAAAAACCATAAGGTTACGTATGACTGGGGAAGGGTAGTGAGGTCACTAGATGATTCATGAGATTTCCCCCACTCTTGGGATTAGTGTGTGAATAGTCACATGAAAATATGTCACATGACATTGGTCTTAAATGATTAAAGTCACATGTGATCATACCTTGCAATTTGCCAACTTTTACATACATGGAATAAACATATTGTTGCAACCGTTTTATTATATTACCACGTGGAAAAAACACACGCCTAACAAGCCCTTCATCAAAGCCATTGAAATAACAACTTTAGCACAAATATTGCTATATCTTGGGTTCCTACGAATACTTTGATCTTAAATGTTTTTACCAGTAGAGATACTATGATCTAGAAATTAGTGTGAGTCACACATTTATCTAATTTAAAAAGGCCAAAAAGCCTTAAGAATTAGTGTAAAACATAAATATAACATGTATTTAAGCCCACCACTAAATTGTGCCAATGGCCGTCAAGAAGGACATGCTTCATATTACATCAAGCCGTGATTCACTTTCTAAGTAAGTTTCATTCATTTGTTGCCATGCCAACCAAAAGTTGGTTAAGTTTTCATATTAGTGCTAGTCTCGCCTTGTACAAAAAATAATTTGGGCGTCTCCTTCCTCTCATGAAATTTGATCTCTCACAAGGGTTGCTCACCCACATGTATGTTCCTTTTTTTAGCTTTGCTCACTAGATTATCAATCAATGCTAACGCATCATGCAATGTTCACTCTACGCTCGACACTTTGTGTCAAGAAAGGCCAAGCCTTTCAAACTTGTACAAAAACCCCCAAGCTTCTTAATCCAAGAATACATAGCTCAAGGCCTCCAATATATCGCATTCCTCTAAGTTCCAACAATAAATTCAAGTGATGTGACTTTGGATATAGATTTAACAATCCTCCAACATGTTTGATTACTATTTGTAAGGTATTAGAGAGGCTTGGGGATGATACAAACTTGGTTGGTTGTGGCTATTGTTCAATATAAAAATCAACAATCGTTGACATTTTGGACAATGTTCTACACCAACCATTCCCAAACATGGTACTCAATTCCAATACACATTACATGATTCCTCATATAGTCAATAACTATGACTTCTTCTAGAATAAGCTTATCAACTCATTTTAGGATTTCAAACTCTCAAATGTGTCTTCCAAATTTAGACAATGGATTTTTTCTTTAAACCGTTGTCGGGTAGAGAAGTCTTTGTTTTGGGAAAATACTGGATTTCTAGCTGCAATTAGTTTTGGCTTAAGACATAGGAGACTAAGATAATGTAAGAAGTATTCATCTTTGAATACATCATATATACAAACTCACATAAGTTTTATACATATCTTCAAAATCCCGGATCTCTCTCTAAAATTGTAGCCAAACTTTGAAGAACCACCAAAATAACATAATTACTCCAAATCAAGAGTGTTTTAGCACTTTGGGAAGCTATCAAAGTGGTTAACAAAATAAAATAGATATTAAAAGTTAGTAAAATACTGTCCAAGTTTCATAGCTTGTCAAAGGTCATACTCCCAAATTCATTGTTAGATGCACCTCCCTTCACTTCATAGGATGTTCTGGTTTCATATAAGCTTTGCTAATCCCAAGTGATAGCATTATGGAAAGCTAACAACATCACATATGTTCTCTCTAAATTTCATTTTAAGAATCCTTAGCAAACATTTTCTATGTTGTGTTGAAGTTGGTACACACTTTCATTGTTGAATCTAGTTGGCAACTTAACACCCTCTTACCTTGAAAGCCATAACTTTCTCTTCAAAATTCTAAATCAAGAATTTTAAAGCTTCATAAAGAGCTGGTACAATAACACATCACTCACTCAAATTTCATAAATACAAACACTATACATAAATTTCTACAAGGTTTTGAAGTCATGATCTTCTAAATTTCTTTACAACAAACATAGTTTCACTCTAACACTCATAGAATCCACATACAAAGTCTGAATGGAGCGTGCTATAGCATTTCGGAACCACACTAACAAGATGTACAAATTCTCAAATTTTCATAGAAAAATTCCAAGTACACACTGAGTTCTCGCCCTCCACACACACACACACCAAAATTAAAACTCTACACCCCCTTAGAGAGAGTGGCCGACCCCTTAGCCTCCTCATCAAAATCAACACTAGCCTAAATCAATATCACATGGGCTCCAACTAGTCATTGGTTAACCCCTATAGGCTTATTTCATCCCTATCTATCCTTAATTCTTGTCAACACACCTCCTTGAGGAGAGAGGAGGTCGACCTCTTAACTTCCTCGTCAAAGTCAACACTAATCCAAACCTATGTCACATGGGTTCCAACTAGTCATTGGTTAACCTAAATAGGCTTATTTTATCCTTATCTATCTCTTAATCATTATCTATCCTTTAATCCTTGTCATTTCCTTATCTTAGCCATAAGGCATCAAAAATCAACCTAAATGGTAAATTATATCTATATTTTATTTACCAAACTTCAAACACACAAGATGAAGTTTGAAAACATTAAAAAAATTTAAACATATAACCTCAAATGTATTTCTAAATGATATTGAAAAGAATTCCAAAAAGAATTTCACTCCAACTGCAAGAACTTGAGGATGCGTCGAAGAATAACTGCAACGTAGTCCGTACGATCAGCCTTAGACAATGGATTAACTGGACCTTGTAGCCAATGTTGATGGCCGCAACTTCCTTTCGCAGGCTTAAGACAACAAAAATATTGATCGTCATTTAAGCCTTCAAAAATTCCTCTAAATGTCACATCCCGAGTGTCAGGTTCAACACACCCAGCTTGCAACAAAATCACCAATGCACGAACATCTTGTTGAAGGTTTCCGTGCCACCGCTACTCCACACGAGGTTGCTTCAACGGCCGAGAAGGCCCAGCTTCTTCTTGTTGACGCTCATGCAGTGGTAAAGGACTAAGTGGCAGAAGAGTACGAGTCGGCAGTTGAGATAAAGAAAAGTCCAGCTCAAGTTGTGGTTGAAGTTCTTCATCTTGAGACTCAGACAAAACTCTCCAATTCGACATGTTCAAAAAAAAAAAAAAAAATCAAAATAACCATATCAAACTGGTGAAGCTCTGAAATGGTCTTTCTTCTTGTAACCTAAATACTTTCTAGTAAGAAGGCGTCATTCTGAAGCTTCCCCAAAATATATGATTTCTTCTTCCACTCAAATCCACTCAAATAAAAATAAAAAACGTATAAACAATGGATAGGAATATAAATCCCTTCAGCATGCTCTGATAAACGCCAAGCCGCGGAAGCCCAACTGGTAAAGTGCTTAAAACACCATAGCATTGGTCCGGGTTCGAAACCCTCTAGACCCGTATGAGCAGGCAAATGGCCACGTGGCTTGGCACTGCTGGTGAAACCTAGGCAGGTAACTACCAGTTGGCGCCACCTACCCCCTGAGCATGTGACTCTAAGTTTCGTGGTTCTAACCACGGTTCTTTTTCTTCTCCCCTCATTCCTCTGATCTCCCCCCTCCCTTTTGTCTATACCTTTATTTTTCTTAGTTTTATTTTTATTTGTTTTAAACCCTACTTTCAAAACATTTCACACTATATTTATTTATTAAACCATTTCTTACACGATACCGTAATCACATTCCATCCTCTCATCCCAAAAAACCTTACTTTCGCTAGTTGCCTGACATGAAAACCTCGAATTTGTTTTGCGATTGTTGGATCTTCTTGATCCCTTATGAGGAAGAGGGTCAACCAATTAAGACCCATAAGCCTCCACAATATGAGGTATTAGGCAAGGTCACACTTGCTTATATGTCTCTTGGGTGCCTTATATATATTATGTTACATATAAGACATTTCTATCAGTATTCTATTGGTATCTACATTTTGCAAATCCATTGCTTAGGCATATGTTAAGCCTCCACACACATTGTACTATGTGGTCAATTTACCATGAGTGTTCATAGGCCATGCAGTTATTGTAAGAACATTCATAAATGGAAGTAGGTGTAAGGAGGGCATGGCTTTCTCAATGGCATGAAGCGCATTGATTCTTCATGCATGATTTTCTAGATAATCATGAAAACATGGGTTTTATGTGATGGGTGTATTTTTAAACCACCCAAAGATTTATCTAATTTATATAAGAATTCAATGGAGTTGTAACTTGGAAGAAACAACCACCTAGAAAGGATTGGGCATATTATACTAATTAGTATGGGAAAGTATGTCCTTTGTGATGCAATTAAAAGATGATGACATCTGGTTCACTTTCCAATCCAAAAATGTCATTTCATATTTATTGTACACGTGTTTGTTATTGAAAACCAACACTATGTACCATATCAAACCTTTGAGGCCCCAATTTGTCAAAAGTCAAAACACTTAGGAATCTTAGAAAGTAGATGTAATCTTAATAAACACAAATTTCATATGTATAATTTATTTATTAAAACATTAAAAATGTACATTTTTAATGCCAAGATACTAGGGCAAGACACCTCATTTTTATCATCTACGAATGTATAACACAAATACTTAAATAGAACATCTAAAACCCTAGAATGGGAAGTTAGACTTAGTATTAAGAGCAAAAGCACTTGCAATATTCCTTGAATGTTCAAAGGGCATTAACTAAACCTTGGACCAAGCAGATTTGGGAAATGAGGGGGTCTTTAGTGAAGGGTGTATCATTTAAGATTTTCATTGGGTTAATTATGAAGAGGAATTGAGAGGACATCGAACACTTTGGGACCTTATTTTGTGATATTTTGAATTCAAGAGCTCATGTGGGCAAGGGTTGGTAGATATCATAGATACTGAATCAATCAACAATTCACAAAGTAGACCTCCCAAGACACCTCAAAATCCAACATCTACACCACTTACCACACCAATGAGACGATTGTCAAGGCTATACTTATAATAGACCCCTCCTCTTTGTGTTGAACACATTGTATTTGCATATCTACAAGCAATTTGGTGTTTCCCTGGAGATAGATGAGGCTAATGTAGACACCCCCATCTTTATGGAATTATCCAACCAATGGATTTAAGCATTTGAAGCTTGAGCATGTTAGTAAATGTGAATCAAGACCAAAGTATTTGAAATTGGAGTTGAGGAAGGTGTTGATCTAGGCTCGGGAATAAAGAAAAATACCTACTTCCCAATTTGACGTTATAGGGGGGACACTCTTTTATCGTTCAATGTTGTGTAAGTGGACGACATCATTAGGAGATTCTGCATGAGTCATTTGCCAATGAAACAAGGTCTAATGCCAGTATTGGTTGTGTCATGTCTCTACAGTGATCACATGTAAGATAAAATGTTGTTCAACTAGATTATTATTAAAGGATATCCATAATACAAGTTGGTTTGCACCTCGTGCACAAAAACCAAGCATGTCATAGCGAGTGCATAGCACTTCTAGTTATGGAGGACATTGGGTGTAGTTTGACTTTTGCAAAGTCGACTAACCCAAATATCATCAAGACAACGGCTAAATCAACATCTATTACTTATCCACTGAATTAGAGCAATTGTACCACCAATAGATATCCAATTAAAGAAGCTACCCGATTAGCCTCATCTACCTTGCATAATGTGCAATGGTAGAATTTCAGCTTTTTTATGAATATTTTCTGTTACTTCTTATGGAGTTCATGATTAACAAAATTCAACTTGGATCCACTTTAGATTCCATATCAAACATTCCAAACAAATCCCGCTTCTCCTTATAATTTGAAGGCCCCTTTGTAGAAAATGGGAGTTGCTACTCCAAGATGGCACTTTCCAATTGACAAGAGTCAAAGGAGGCTTGTTGCAAAATACTATTTCTGTGTTGTGTTTATGGAAGTGGTCAAAACCAATGTTGAATGGGTATCATTCTTTCCATATACAAGAGGTTAAGGATGTTAGAAGAGACCTTAGATTTTGATGCCCAATGGGTCATGACAATTCAAATACTTGTAAAACTCTTAAAAGTACAGAAGTGATATGTGGAATTTTGCAATGTGCAATATATGTGCAGATATCAAGTGGTTATCAATGATTTCATTGAAGGAGGTGATACCCATTGGGTCGAATATTTATACATGTACACATATGCTAATCAATATTCTTGTTGAATCTAGATACATGCACAATATAGGTCTTAACAATATCAACAATGATACTAAGCGACATGTTTCTTATCACTCTTGTCATTTGGGAGGTGTTATCTAATTTCAAGGGTGCATGGGATTTTCGTACACATATCATGTGCATGCACATAAGGGGTATTAGTTATGACTATTGTTTTACAAAATAGACATAGGGCTGGGGTTTTTTTCTTGGCAATGTAGATATATCATGGGTATATTATGCTTTATAAAATATTCATGGCATGCACATTAACTTATAACAAGGGCATACATATACATGAGATTATAGATAGTTCAATGGAGATTAAGTTTGAGATAATTGCCTAACATCTCTAAACTTTCTCTATTCTATGGATGGTTCATACACCCTCATTGCAAATCATCAAAGCCATCAATCACCAAGGTTTGCTATCTTGGGAGGGTATGGTACATGAGTGTCTGAGTTTATTGTGCATTAATGATTTTTTCTTATGTTCAATTTTTGGAGACTCATGTTTTGTAAGTCTTTATTGTGTACATATGGTATGGTATTATGATTTTAATTGTTTTTGCATTGTATAAAATTTTCTTGTGATTCTTAGTTATCACTTTGTGTGTGTATCTATTGTTTTGTCCAACCAAAAAACTATATATAGGGGTTTAAAAAGGAATTCGACGCACGTACATGTTGTAGTCTTTTAGTGAAGGGTGCACCTTTTGTTTTGTTTGGTAGGTTCCCTCAAAAAGTTGCTAAGGTAGATATGGCCAATTTAATTAGTTTCCTTAGTCAAACACCTATTATGGCTCCTAATTGGCAATATAATCGCTCTAATTTGGTGGGTGAGTAATACATGTTGATTTAGCCACCACCCTGATGATATTTGGGTTAGTCACCTTTGCTAAAAAGAAAACTACATGCACCATCCTTCATGATTAGGAGTGTTGTCACCAAACTATGACACACTTGTTTTTTGTGTTTTTTTGTGCTTGGGGTGGGCAAATTAGAAGGTTTCATGTGGTTGTGAGGTGCTGACCAACTTGTATTGTGATATTTTATAATAAAAAGCTAGTTCGGCAACATTTTATCTTACATGTGACCATCTTCGGGATATGACACAATCAATATTGGCATTGAACTTGGTTTTTGTTGGCAATTGACCTATGTAGAATTTGCTAGTGATGTTATCCATTTCTACAACATTGAACGATGGAAGAGTTCCCCAATATAATCACTACATTGGGAAGCAATGAATCCTTGATTCCAGATCCTAGATCGACACCTTCCTTAACTCCGATTTTAGTGATTTCAAACTCTTTGGCCTTGATTCGCGATTGCTAACTAGCTCAAGCTTCTAAGGGCTGCTTCACACTATGGCTATCCGAGTCGAGAGGCCATGGGATCGAGTGGCCAAACTTTGTTGAGAGTCCAAAGAAATGGGTTGAAAATACCCAATAATATATTGTAAGTGAAGCCTTCGGTCAGGCATAGTGTGAAGCCTCCAAAGGCCAAGCCCAAAGTCCAAACCCAAAGGAGCACCCCACTTTGTTCCTTGTCCAAAACAACCCCTCTAATCTCACGGCCAAGATTTTGCCAATGATTGATTTTTTAATGAAAAAAATCAACGGCCTCTCCACCATCGTGTGGGTTTCCAATCCTGTTCGACCTAAACTTCGTTCGAGGCTTCGTCACCTTTGTCAAAAAGTAAGCATTTTAAATTACAACGGCCTTTGGACTTTGGCCTTAGTGTGAAGGGTCGAGAGGCCACACTCTTGGTTTCTTGCAATGTGATTGGTGGAAATCAACGACCTCTTGACCTTCGGCCATAGTGTGAAGCGCCCCTAATGCTCGGATCCATTAGCTAAGGTAGAAATACCATAACCCATTAACCACCCTCTAGCCGTGCACTAGACCGCCATCATAATGGTGAAGTGCCATTTCTAAAACCGATCATGACTCGGCAGCAACTTCAATGTGTGTACACTTAGTGTAGCCAATGGGAGTCAAGTGTTAATGTACTCATGAGGTAACCGATTTAGGTGATGTTATGTAAGGAAATGCGGATTACCGTGTTCGGTGTATGGAGAATCTAGTGAACGAGTAGGGGTTTGGACAACTTTCCACTTTGAAAAATTGTAGCATTTTGTGTATAGGGCTCAAAAATATGAAACAACTAGCATTCTTCTTGAATCCTTCTCGTCCATCTTGGAGAATTAGCTCATGATTGTCAGACCATATCTTCAATGCGAATCACCTTACTTTCACGGGTTATGGTATTTCTACTTTACATGATTCCACAAGGCAGGAGGTGTCCACACTAGCCTCGTCTACCCTTAGGTATCAACATACGAATTATTGAACACACTAGAATGATACGTGTATCACCACGGTAAACTTGTAGATGTGTGTAGTTGTCATGTATGACGTGTGCCATGGGACTCATCTGTTGGTGAAAAATGTGAACAAGTTGGGCCCAGAGAGTCATGGGTCTTGCTTGACTCTCCAAGATTTGGACATGATTGGGCATTGTACGTTACGACACAACTTGACAGGCTTTTTGAACACAAGGCTGAGTGAACAGAGCCCCTACTCCTCAACACTACCTTGTCACGTGCAAATGTGGATATTGACCAACAGCATCGCAAGTTTGGAGGGAATGACACCTATACTACTACTACTCTTGCTTGTTGCAGGACACAACACTGGAGGCACTCTTGGTTGGATGGAGTCATTCTTCGGTCATTAAGTTGAAAAACCTGTGTACCTTGAAGTTCTCCCAAATTGGCAAACCTCATCAACTCATGATGGGTACTTACATACTGTGGCAGTGTGGCAGTGTGGCTCATGTGATTCTTCCTTTTGTCAGCAATAGCATCAAAAAGTGGGGTAGGTACGTGAAGGTTATCCTCAGCCATTGCACTAAAACCTAATCTACGAGCTAATTTCCAACTTAACCCACTTGCGGTGGATCTGCGGCAGCCTTATGGTGGAAGTGGGCAAGGGTGAAACAACCCGGACACTGGTTCTTACACCAGCCACGCCGGGTCCAGCTGGGGCCTGCCAGCCCGGCCCGGCCTGTGCGCACCCCCCCCCCCCCCGGAATGTCGGCTGGCCATCCAGACGGCAACCCCGGGCATTAGGGACACCGTCCCAAAGGGCCCCGGCTGGCTATCCCTGCATCTAGCCAGCCAAGGTCCTTTGGGACGGTGTCCCTAATGCCCGGGGCTACCGTCTAGATGGCCAACTGACATTCCGCGGGGGGGAGGGGGGGGGGGGGGGCGCACCGGCCGGGCCCCGGCTGGACCCCCGGTGTGGCAGCTCTATCAAAGGCAAGGGTTTAGGCATCTAACAAGGAACGAGTATATGGGTTAGTTCGTCCAAGTTGTGGAAGTGTGGGAGGAGGTTGATCCCTTGTGATCAAAAAATTTGTTACACTCTTGCAGAGAAAATCCGTTGAGCGTAGCTTCTCATATCCCCATGGGTAACTTTATGTACACTACTATGTGCAGTTAGATTGCCTTCACAAATAGGTTACCTATTTATTCATGCAATTTATCTATGGCGAAAACAATATTACAATTACTTATAACTTTGTTACTATTCACCTGTATAGGAAAGTTACAATATATAAATTGGAATGTTGATAAAAAGAGCGTGGGACAACCTAATAGCGCATACTAGTGTAGACCACTCAAAGATGTAGCCGAGGTGGGGGCTATGGAATTTTCTATGTAAAGGGCTCTTGAAAGATACGTGATTTTGAAAGCAACAACAATTGAATTTAAGGGTTTTCTTGCCTCTGATGCTAGAGAAAAGCTCTCAATTTGCTTTGATTATTTTGTTGGGTCTATAAGTTTGTCTACAGATAAGTCTTGGAAGAACCACTGAGAGATAAGAGGCAAACGTTTATCTCCATGTGAGGCTCTATGTGGATGAATCTAGATCAACTTTTAATAAACTAGATATCCATGTAAGTAAGATAAGGTATGGGCATGGGGGAGCTAAGCTTATAGGCAGAGAGAGGTCAAGAGCGGCAATACAGTACACACAAAAAAGTAAATTATATATTAGTTAAGTGGGGATACACTCTAAACTCCGTAGTATCACATCTGTGGCAATCAAAGTGCATGTGATATTACGGAGTTTTGTAGTGTTAACATGGATGCGTGATACTATAGAATTAGTATAGCATGTGACATTATGGAATAACACAAAGGAGATGTGAGGACCTTTTGAATTCATTCTCCTATCACCTAAACTAGTGTGGTCCACTCCACTTGGCCTTCTTGGACGATGTGGCAGACGATGCACCAACATTCAACAAGTGGCATAAGAAGAAGAATAAGAATAAGAATAAGAAGGTGGCATTGTTGACACATGACGCAATGCGAGGGTGTGGGTTGACTTCTTTGGTGGTTTGCATTAATGACAAATTTCATGATATAAGGAAGAGAAATGTTACAATAAGGAGTGAGATTTGAACTACAAACATCCGTTCCTTAGAGTTTCAGGATATTAGAGAGTGGGTGACATTATGGAGGTTGATAGTACGGAGTTTAGGGTGTAGCTTTACATGGCGATGTGAGGCCAAACCCACCACCCTTAAGCGTCCTAGTCCGGGTGATGGCTTTGAGAATCACATGTATCTCCTACAACCTTGAACCATGTGCCAGGTAATTTTCATGTTCAAAGGAACACATGTTGTTTCAACTCATTGTACTTTATTAATGTTAGCCTCTTGGCGTGTGGTAGAGTTGGCTTTCTCAAGAGTCCAACCCGCGGCTTTAGCCACACATGCCCTTAAGGACATTCCCCTCGCTCTTCTAATCTTCACTTCCTTTTTCTTGCCATTGCAAGAATCCTCCACATCCTCCATTAATAATGCAAGTGAGTTATTTTGACCGAGAGGTGCAAGTGTTGAAAAACACTTTTCTCAACGGTTAAACACACTCATACAAACCCATACGTGGCACAAACTAGCCTAATGAATCTAACTACTTAGCCACCACTAAATGGCCTAATGTGATCTAGTTTTTTATGTGCTAACACCCACTAATTGGGCTTAGCCTTGCTAACCCCTAGATATCCTAATTGTGGTTTGCAACTAATCAGCTCTCGGTGCAGTCTGCTGCCCATTAGTTCTCGGTGATGTCTGCTGCCAATTAGTTCTTGGTGTTGTCTCTCCTCCAGCAGCTTAGCTGCAGTCGCAGCCTGGGTCGACCAGCTGGGCCTCGGATTGAATTTGGTAACTATGCCTCTAAACTGCCCTTAACACAGCGACCTTCTCCAGCATCCTTGCTGCAGTCGCAGCCTGGGTCAACCAGCTGGGCCTCAGCTTGAAATTGGTAACTCTGCCTCTAAACTGCCCCTAACACAACCACCTTGTATCAGCAGCTTAGCTGCAGTCTTGGCCTGGGTTGACCAGCTGGGCCTCAGACTGAATTTGGTAACTCTGCCTCTAAACTGCCCTTAACATAGCCACCTTGTATCAGCAGCTTAGCTGCAGTCTTGGCCTGGGTTGACCAGCTGGACCTCCGACTGAATTTGGTAACTCTGCCTCTAAACTGCCCTTAACACAACCACCTTCTCCAGCAGCTTAGCTGCAGTCGCAGCCTGGGTCGACCAGTTGGGCCTCAGCTTGAAATTGGTAACTCTCCCCCTAAACTGCCCTTAAACACAACCACCTCATCTACTAATCAAATGTTCTCTAATTTCTTCTTCTTTTTTTCTTTCTTTTTCTCCTTAACTAATGAACTAATCTACCACACTAACTTCACTAACAACTACCTAATCCTCCTAGGCAATCTCAAGCTCTAAGAGCGCACTCACTTGGGAGGCATTGAGAGAGGGAGCTTAACTAACTAACTTCACTAAAAACTAATAACCCACACACGTGGCTCAAGCTCTTAAGAGCTTGCTCTCTTGAGAGCGCTTGATGGAGAGAGAGGTAAATGAGAGAAAAAACACCTTAAGTAGCAAAGAGGGAGAGAGGGAGAGAGGGAGAGAGAGGTGAGGATAGGGTGAGAGGATTAGCACCTCCACTCACAATCCTTTAACCTTCTCTTCCAAAGTAGGGACTAATCCCCATCCACCAAGCTTCCTTCTTCCTAAACTAACAAGGTGGATCCAAAAGTGGGCATTTAACCCGCGGAGCTCACCTTGCTTCACCTTACCCCCTACTCACATTATCAAGGCATACTCTTATTGAAATCAACCCTTGAAATAATCACACAACACCACCTAATGCCTAAAGTTAAATCCACACCACTCTTCACTCTTTTTATGTTTTGTGAATAATCATAACACATCAAAGTCAAACTAAAATTGGTTTCGAAGAGTTAATCACCACATGTGGGCACATTTTGGGCTCACAGGCGAGCACCTTTATTTTACCGATAATAACAAATAAATAGTAACTGCCTACAATGCATGACACCTGCAATCCTTACTTGCCACATCTACTCATCATGGGAGGTAAAGTTCTAGGCACCCAATTTGTTTTACACAATCTCCGTGGATATAAGTATTTGAGTTGATGCACTTACATAAGATTATTCAGCTAATGTAACACAATTCCATGGGCCTGGGATTCCCATTTGATTTGTGTTCGTACAATGCTCTCTGTATCTATTGGCCTCCGTATTCAGATATTGAATATGGCTAACTTGCAACTGGGTTTACATTGAATATGGAACTTGTCTGTCATTATTTAAGAGCCCTTATTTTCTATTTATTTTCTATTTCTCCTTTCGGATAGTTGAGTGTTTATAATGACCGTCTTGTCCATAATATTATTCGGGTTCTATAACAATGTTATGTGGGACTAACAATATTTCACGGAATATTTTCCATACTCAATTTGAATATGAGAGATATTATGCGGAAAATTGTCAGTCCCACAAAACATTGTTATGAATCTGAATGATGTTATGTCACCATCTTCTAGTAAGAATGTATTATTCTATAACCTTTATACATGCTTCTAAGTTTATTCTGTCACTCCTTGTCTTTTGTTTATCAATACAAATGGGAGATTCACTTATCAATTTTGCAAATGTTGAATAGTGCTTGAAGACACTGTGGATGTACTTTTCATTCCTCATCTTTTGTCATATTGTTTTCCTCCATATGCAATTTTGAAGCAGTTTTTGCCCACCTTCAAGTTTGAGGCTTAAATCTAAAAAAAAATTCAAGCAATAAAATGAAATCAATTGTAAAGTTGGGGAAGCCAAAAGGCTTGTGGAACTAAAAGTGCATCATGATGGCTATCGAACCGGCTAATTCCCATAGTGGCGGAGTGTGATAGCCTATGTGAGGTAGAGGCTAATATCAACTTGATGGTCAAATTGAAACAAAGACTTGAGACTCCATAACTCCACATCTCAAGCAGTGATTGAAGCTTATATCAAAAGGAGATATATATGGGTCACATCAATATAATATATGCCTCGCTTTCAACCATATTGTAAAAGAAAAATTGGCATAATATGTTATCTCTAGATGTAGGGATAGTTGACCACTATGTCTAGAAGTTCCATGAGACAACATTTGTTTAAACACTGTTGACTTGGAGGTTCACCCTGTCTTTGTCGCAACTCTTGCTAGCTCGCCATAACTTATCTTCACCGTTTCGTAATTATAGCATGTGTCATGACCGCTAGCCTTGCATATTCTACACACATGCATAGTTAACTCCACATGCCAACCTCCAAGCTCATAGCTTGGTTACCAAACCGTCATACACATGCATTCAAGACTCTCTCCTTAGTAGGTAGCCAATGGTTAGGTGCAGACTTCTACTCATATCCATCCATTCTTAAGTTTATCATTGTGTTGTCGGAGCAATAATACAATAGCCCAAAACATACTTGGCAACTTCATCCCCACATTGGGCCAATGCCTGTGGAAATCACGACATTTTGTAGTGGGTAGGGTCGGTCGGCAAAGCCGCCTCCCCACATAAGCCTCTACGACACCGCACGGGGTCCCTACCATCCCACCATGTAATTTTTTGTCTCTCTCCTAACAATTTGGGCCTGGTAGACGTTTTCCCTTAGCCACTAGGGCTAGAGTCCCCAAGCAACTTTGAACCTCCATAATCTTGTTGTCTAATCTCCGATTCTATCATGTGACCAACCCATCGATATCTATTCTTTGGATAGATGCCCATGAAATCCTCATTTGTCCCATTTAAGCAAATATTGCGGGAGTTATAATTGTCCCAACCTTGGTAGTCTTGGCACCACTCCCAAGTCATTGTTGTCCCCCCACAATGCCCTCTTGACTGTTGGGCGTTGTCCCTAGGTAGCGCCTCATTTAAATTGCCATAGCTCACACCTCCAATTGGGGAGTTCTTAAACATTCTAGAATCCGGACACCACAAGCTAGTCAATGCTCATGTCTTTACCCTTGTGTTACTAGCTTTGGTTGTATTGATGGTTGTTGAAGGTTTTGCAACGTTTGAGGCTTAGAAGCATGAGGTAGAATTAGTAGTTAAAGATAGAGTTACTGATTATTAACAAAGTTAGAGAAGAAAGGTCTACTTGTAGTTTTGATTAGAGTATTGGCATATAAGTTGGCAAAATGTCACCCATCTGAATACTATTCATTAGAAGGGTGGTTTAATCATTCATGCTTCCACCACTTGGCCAACCCAACCTAGGGTGGCTAGTATAGAATTCAAAAAAATTAGGTATGTAGAGCAAAATTCTCACTCTCCCCATCCCCACCCTCGTGGTAGCGATGGATGAAATTTTGATGAAGCTTGTATGTTTTAGGTTGGATGAAGAACAATTTTGTGGAGGATGAAATAATGGACTTATGATGAACTTAGATGGTTGGCATGAATGAATGTGGTGCAATTGAACGCTTATAGTAGATAGAATGTCATTGCTTGAAGGCATTACAGTAGTCCACCCCTTCATCCAATCTTGTAGGTTGTTACTTTGATTGGAGTAGCAATTATCATTACAATATGTCGTTTTGTAGTGTAAAGTAATTGCTACACAAGAGCCACTCTATTGCTACACAAGAGCATTTCAAATAATACACATTTGGTTTTAGAAGATGGTTAGTATGGTTATAAGTGAGATGTAAGGTTTCTTATCCTTTGTCGCGCACCTCTCCATGAGGAGTGCCCAAAACACCATGGGCACAAGGGGACCCCGGAGTGACACCCGGGACTTGTGACGCCGTTGGTGAGAGGGCCCAAGTGATCCTAGTGTGAGTGAGGGCCCCGAGCGTTGGGAACACCTCCCACCCACGGAGATTAGGAGGCATGAGGGTAAGGCCATCAGCTATGCCTAGCTTATGGAGCGCGGATTTTAGAATGCTTAAGAGCACCTCAATTGGAGGTGTGAGCTAGGAGATGTGGCAATTCGAGTGGGGTGTTGGACAATGCCCTGGTACAGCAGTGGCGTGGGAGTGGCTCCCGAGACTGCCAAGGTTTGAATAGGCATAACTTACTCAATACTTGCCCAAATGAGGCAAGTGAGGAGTCCATCAGCATCTACATGGAACGTAGATGAGGATGGAGTGGTTTCATGTGAGCATCAAAGATCATACAAGGAAGCTATGGTGATCTGAAGCTGTCGGGGGCTTCTAGCTCCATCGGCTAAGGGAAAATGTCTACTTGGCCCCAACTCTTGGTAGAGACACAAAATGTTTCTTGACGGTGGGGTAGGGGACCTGCATAGGGTCCTAGAGGCTTATATGGGGGAAGGCAGTGTGCCCGCCAAACCCACCCGAGGCCGAACGGCACGGCCTCCACATGCATTGGCCCAACATGGGGGCATAGTTACCTAGTATGGTTTGGGTTGCTATAGTGTTGCTCCGGCAACTAAAGATCAACTAAAGATTGGACTTCCATGGATGGAAGTCCACATCTAAGCATTGGTTACCGATTAAGCGGTGAGTCTCGAATGCAAGTGTAGGAGGGTTGGCCCCCCTCCTATGAACTAAGAGGTCCATGGTATTGGGAGCTAACCATTTGCATGCTGGAATGCGAAGGGTCAACGCTCGTAACTCTTGCTAGAATTGAAAAATAACCAAGATAGTTAAGGGGAGCTAGCAAGGGTTGCAACACCCTTGGATTTGGTGCCTTTTCTTAAGGTGGTGATGGAGAAGTTGTGCATGCTTTGTCCTCCCACTTCTGTTGTTGAGCTTCCCAAGCAGTGGTGTTGGGTGAAGTCCTTCATTCCCCCCCCCAAAAAAAATTCTACTTTTAAACGTGCTCTCTAACACATTCACATTCCATACCCTTGTCGCACCCATGTTTTTTCATTGTCCTCCTCTGATTGTATTGTTCATGAATGGCACGCAAATGCTCCTTCTGTCCCGATAGTGGAACTTCCAGCCCAAATTGGTTATTGAAATCCATTTCTTCAGCACCACATCAATGATTTATGCTACCATTTGTGTTTGTTGTGGTGGGTTTTGCTCCCTTGGTGGTAACATGGGGTGTGCATAATCTTTCCAACTTCTTGCACAAGTTTTTCATCAATTAAAATCTTGTTCCATTCCTTCTGCCAACTCACACATTTGACTATGATATGGACTGTATACATGACCTTCTTCTTAAATACTATTGCTTGTAGAATAGTTATATAGTTGTAAAATTGTATGGGAGTACCTTTGGTCCACTGAAGGATTTGGGCAAGGGCTCAAAAGCAATGACATCTTGTGGCCAAATTGCATCAATGTAAACCTCTCTCAAGTGAGGGGGTTTAGGCATCTTCATGGATGTCCCAACTCCACTAGGATGGGATTGAGTGTCAACTACCTCTTCTATCTCATTCTCATCCACATCACTCTCAATCATTGGTGGAAATTAGAAAAAGGTCTAACATTGTAAGGTACGGTGCCAGGAAACATGGTCAAAACTATCAGTGGGGTATGAGTCACTAGTCTACATGGAAATATGACCCCACCCTCTTTGGAAGCTCAAAGAGTTGAATGGTTGAACCATGCCATTGTAGTGGTTACCAACCAGTGGCAAGTTCCAAAGGAAAAACAAGACAAACTATGGTTCATCGGTGGCCTCTTGGCAAAGTCAAATAGGGCGAACTACGAAACCATGCGGGACAAGGCACTAGTTTGGCCTTGCCATATGGAGTGGGGGAGCAAACAAACCATAATACATATAATAAAAAATGTAACAATCCTCTCAACACCCTAGCCAAGAAATTCCCGAATGATGTCAACATGTAACTCAAGGTTGTTTTTCTGCACCTATCATAACCCATTTGACAACCAATCACTATCATTGGTCCCATTTGATTTGTCAGAAGATAGAGGGCCATGACCTTCAACCTATCACTTGACAAATCACTCCCAAAATGCTTGCAAATCTTGTACATCCGCTAGCCCATGGATTTTTTGGGCTAGTGGCTAACCCAATAGCTAATAGTTATGGCTGAAAACAATACCTGAAAAAAATGGGCTAGCCCAGCTATAGCTAGATTGAGGCTTGAAAAATATAGGCTAGCCTAGTTATAGCTAAATCAAGGCTTGAGAAATACAAGCTAGCCCAGCTAGTTATTAGCTAGCTAAAGATAGGTTAGGTAGCTCAATTAGCTCAAGCTAACGCCTAGCCACACTTGACTCTAGGGCATTGTGGTTTTAAATGCTAAAATCTAGAATGTCCAGCTTGGCAGAAGGAGTTGTCGCTTTGCTAGCATCCAAGCCTGGATCAAGTGGGCTAGAATGTGACTTCAGTAGTCTAAATGATATCATCACCCTGGAGAGATCATCGCTTGGGGAGGATTTGCAGAGGCGTCAATGATGTTGAAGTTGAACAAGCATCTAATGACATACGGTCATGAATTATTGATCTTGCTAGACAATTCCAATTGGAAGAATCACATTTTAAATCGCCCTATTCTCGATGAGGAGATGCAGATAAAGAATGATGATGGTTTGTTGGTAGAGAATGGCGAGCAACAAGAATGAAGATGAGTGATTTTGACGGATATGAAATATGATTGTATTGATGAAACGACGCCTCTATGAATTCAACATATGAGTTAGTTGAGCTAGTTTTTTAGGTCAGCTAGCCCAACTATGGCTAGATCAAGGCTTAAAAAAACTTGGCTAGCCCAGCTATGGCTAGATCAAGGCTTGAAAAACTTGGCTAGCCCAACTATGGCTAGATCGAGGCCTTAAAAAAAATGGACTTGCCTAGCTATGGCTAGATCGAGGCCTGAAAAATATGAGCTAGCCCAGCTAGCTAATGGGCTATAAAATATCTGAATGCTTGTCACTTGACATGTGAAACTTCATAATGCATGTCAATATCTAATCACCGGAAATCTTTTTTGGTCCACCTCTTGGTGGCTTTTATCTTGTCCAAATTTGTTAGTAGTTGCCTTGGGGAGCTCTATTGCTTGGAAGAAGCTTAGATAAGCTTAGGGAAGGGGTTATAGAGTTACAAATGGTAGTTGTAGAGGTCATTGACAACTACATAAAGAAGATGATTTGATTTCATATTGTTTCGAATTGTACAATGGTATTTAGTGTCACATACACAATTTGCGATTCGGAACAACCTAAACTAAATGCCTAGAGGTCTCAAAGTTTCACGACTACTAATTGCCAATATGATATTATTTGTCAACTTAAGTACGTTTTTGAAGTGAAAATTCATTTCCATTATGATATGTAGCTTAGCATATTGCAATATTTGAGATGATAGTATTTTGTTTTAGTATGCAAAGAAAACATATTATTGAGCCTATTAATGGCAAAGTATCACATGTTTACATTTAGTATGCAAAAGGAAGATATTCTTGAGCATACTAATGCCAAGTGTCATTTGTGTATACTTTAATTGACTTGTAGAGCATTGTGTAACATTGGCATACACCTCATAACACTATTGAACATATTCCATCCAAGATATTAGTAAGCAGACTTGAACTCCAAGTGTCATGAGGTGACACTAATGGTGAAGTTGTCAATCATTACTGTAACCTAACATATGCCTCAAAATAGGGTAAGAGACTCTATTACGCATGTGATACTCAACACCATATATACACGGTGAACTTGTATATGTTGTGACTTAAAAATAATAAAAACTAGTAAGAATTTATAAAGCTGTCCATTTGAAATTTGAGGTGTCGAAAAATATGTTGAAATATGACCAGCTCGTCGAAAAAGCGGTGAAGTAAGAATTGGTTGTCACATGAAAGACAGGGACCCTTTCTCACAAATCAACACTGATGCAATTGGTTAGATTGGAAACAATGGGACCTCCATTGATTATGCCCAGACACTGTTTGAGTTGGATATGAATTCTAATTGTCGGTTGCCCGATGTTGGGGGAGCGCTGGATCTGTGCTCCATTCAAGCATGACATCTCCCCTCAAAAAGCTCATTTGGGAGGGCGCTCCACCAAAAGCAACAACACTGACCACAGGCTTAATCCCGTACACCCCATTTATAGTTATCTTGAACTTAACCCCTAAAAGCCATGGGCACAGAGCACAAAGCAGGACTCTATTGCATCCCCATCGAGCTCTTTGGGGGAGGGATCTACACCCTACACTCCGTAATGTCACTCGTTCTCTAATACCCTGATACCCTAGGGAACAAAAGCTCGTAGTTCAAATCTCACTTCTTATTGTCACATTTCTCTCCCTTATATCATGGGGTCTGCCATTAATGCAAACCACCAAAGAAGTCAACCCATACTCTCGCATTGCATCATGTGTTTGCACTTCTCAAACTAGATCAATATTTCGAGGGGTTTGGTGATTATTGGAGGCTGGTGTTACAAAGGAGGGTTTAAGGTTTTGTAGTTTGGAGGTAGTTGGTGAGGAAGTTTGGATTGATCGAGTTTAGGAAGAATTTGAAGCTCAATGCTTGTCCCAAAAAACTTGCAAGATTTCGACAGTAGGTGTTGTTTTTACAACTACAATAATCATGTGTGATCTTTTATACGCAAAAAGTTGATCGTGGGGAGTTTGGCGTAGAGAAATTGTGTTCTATTGTGTAGTTGGTGCACAATTGCCAAATATCTTGTTGTACGAAGCTAGCATTCACAGGAAGCAAAACCTCAAAATATTGTTGATCAATTCTTCAAGGAGAAAGAACTTGGCAATTTGCGAAATTGTGAATTTCATGCTCCACATAAACCTCCCACATGTTTGGAGGGTTGCACACCATTTTACAACTTCAAGGGTTTTAGCATCCGGGCAAGTTTTGGATTCTAATGCCAACAATGATACGAAGTTACTCCTTGAATACAAAATACTTGGGTGCAGAATCCTCGTGGAAGAAACTTCAAATCCAAATTTTGTATAACGTCCATTGTGGCAAATGACTTATATTCTTGTGACATTACGGTGATGGTATTTGTGAGGCGAGAGTTATAGGTGGCAACTCTATTGGGCAAGGTTTAGGGATTAGCATGTGTTCATGAAGAGAGAATCGTTGTTGCCATTATCCATTGTGACCTAAACTTGCTCCTTCAAATTTCGCACACTACTTGCGCCAGGGACTGTGGCAAGTTGTTTTAGTTGCATCCCCATGGCGCTTTCTGTCTTGTATTGTTAACTCATTCGAGAAGATGAGTATCAAAACATTGTCAAGTGATCCGCACCAATTAGTATCATTTGTCGCAAACAAGACAAATCTTTTTGTACAAACTGGTTTTCATCCACGCTCATTGTAAATCGAAGTGTTGTCAATCACTTCTCATTAGTGGCACATGTGTATCTTGTTATTTTGAATCTTGAGATTCAAACCTTTCAACACCTAACTCGGCCAAATGTGAGTGTGCAATTTCAACATTACAATGTTGCACTTTGTGTTATTCCATAATGTCACAAGCTACACTAATTCTCTATTATCATGCATCTATGTTAACACTGCAAAGCTTTCTAATGTCATGTGCACTTTGGTTGCCACAAGTGTGGTACTACAAAGTTTAGAGTGTACTTATAGGATAAGGACCGAGGCCTACAACATGCAACCTTTAGGCAACCTAAGGAAAAGTTTTATGAACCTAACTGAAAAAACATTGCTTGCCCCTCCAACTTCAACAAAAAGTAGTCCGTGCATTCTTGAAGGCCGACTTGTCCACAAAACCCATATTGAGTGCATCTCAATTTGAAGGTTCAAAATTCAACATATATGTCAACTTCCACATATTAGATAAGAAATTAATTTGAATTTCATTCACAAAGTGTAACTATCAATAACGTGTGTAATTAACTTGAAAGTTAAATATATGAAAAATAAATCCTCATTAGCAACGAGGTGATAATTTTGTGACTATCATTTGAAAGGCCTTTGTCATTTTAAATTTGATATTGAAATCAATTTCTAACTTTAGCTAATTCATTTTGAAAAATTTAATGATTGACTTCTCCTTTCATAAGTAAAAAACTGAATGTATTTATACACCTTCAAACTAAGTAAGCTTAATGGAATGTAATTCAAGTTAAGTACATAATTTATTGACGGTTTTACTTTGGGAATGAAATCATGATCAAGTGCTTATTTAGTAAGTGAAAGTTTTTATAACTATTGGATTTTGGGCCTTGAAGTTAAGGTGCATTAAACATGGGTTTGTGGAGAAGGGGCTTTCACGAATGCAAGCGCAACTTCTTTTTTTGAAGTCGGGTAGAGCATGCAACATTTTTCAGTCATGTTCAAAAAAGTTATTATGAAGTTACTTGAGGGTTGTGGGTCATGGGCTGGCCACGCCCTTATCGTATGAGTAGACCCTTGCCCCAAAAGCCTTGATGGGGATGCTTTAACATCCTACAAGGACAACGCAAGCACATTTTAAGGAAGTATTTAACACAAAACACAATGATCTACTTTGGAATTGAAATATAAAGGAAATTGTGCATGTTGATTCTTAGACTCCATTTAATCCATGCCTCATAAAATTAGGTGTTCTCATTAAAAAAAAAATTAGCTTAATATATGCGAGCCGTCCCCCCATGCACCCTAAAATAGACCTTTTTTCAAGAAATGGCTTGAAAATGCTCGGAATTGGACAACTAAAGTGTGTTTTGTATGGCGTTGTGTGTGGCATGTTTTATTATGTTGACAGTTTGAAGGCTTTGATCAGTGTGGACCCATCAAGAGTGCAAACTACACGTCGGATTGCGCAGACTCGTCGTCGAGACGCACCCTAGACGTTTTCGTAATGATTTTTTCTCATAATTTATGTGCTCAACTCTAATTCTTTTTATGTGTTTTATGCATTTTATGCATCTATATATAGAAAAATCTAATTTAATGAGGGTTGATATAAGGTTGGAATCACATACACTTTTTTGGTTTCTACAAAGCCAATCTAGAGTAATGTGAGCCCAAAATGGTGCCCACATGTGGTGATTAACTCTTTGAAACCAATTTTAGTTGACTTTGAGGTGTTATGATTATTCACAAAACATAAAAAGAGTGAAGTGTGGTGTGGATTTAAGTGTAGGCATTAGAATGTGTTGTGTGGTTATTTCAAGGGTTGAGTTCGATAGGAGAATGCCTTGATTATGTGAGTAAGGGGTAAGGTGAGGCAAGGTGAGCTCCGCGGGTTAAATGCCCACTTTTGGATCCATCTTGTTAGTTTAGGAAGAAGGAAGCTTGGTGGAAGGGGATTAGTCCCTACTTTGAAGGTGAAGGTTAAGGGATTGTGATTGGAGGTGCTAATCCTCTCACCCTATCCTCACCTTTCTCTCCCTCTCCCCCTCTCCCCCTCTTTGCTACTTAAGGTGTTTTCTCTCTCATTTTCCTCTCTCTCCATCAAGCGCTCTCAAGGGAGCAAGCTCCTAAGAGCTTGAGCCACATGTGTGGATTGTTAGTTTTCTAGTGAAGTTAGTTAGTTAAGCTCTCTCTCTCTCTCAATTCACCCCATGGGAGTAAGCTCTTATAGCTTGAAGGCCACATGTGTGGATTAGTTAGCCTTAGTGATGTTAGGGAGTTAGTTTAGTTACTTATTCCAAATCATAGAGACCAAGTAGAAAAGTATTTGATTAGAAGGTAGAGTCACCAAATTAGTTTGTAGTTTGAAATCCCTTAGGTAGCCTCCTAATTTGTGTGTTAATTTAGGGCCATTAAGGAGATTGGCCAAACCTTAGTGCAAATATACTAGGCTCTGCCCATTAGACTGAGCTTATGGCTGGGCAGCATATAAGCTTATGGTTGGGCCAGCAGACGAGCTTACGGCTGGGCAACATATAAGCTTACGGTTGGGCCAGCAGAAGAGCTTACCGGTTGGGCAGCATACAAGCTTACGGTTGGGCAACAGACAAGCTTACCGGTTGGGCCAGCAGAAGAGCTTACCGGTTGGGCAGCATACAAGCTTACCGGTTGGGCAGCATATAAGCTTACGGTTGGGCCAGCAGACGAGCTTACCGGTTGGGCAACATACAAGCTTACGGTTGGGCAGCAGACAAGCTTACCGGTTGGGCCAGCAGAAGAGCTTACCGGTTGGGCAGCATACAAGCTTACCGGTTGGGCAGCATATAAGCTTACGGTTGGGCCAACAGACGAGCTTACCGGTTGGGCAGCATACAAGCTTACTTGGCCAAACCTTAGTGCCATTATCCTAGTGACTTAGAATTAGGACTTAGGGAGAGGACTTAATGAAATTAGTCAATGTGTGAGTTGTGTGGTTAGATAGCTAGGAGGGTGTGGGGTTTTTACAAGCAACTATATTTGAGGTTAACCATTGAGGGAGTGTTTTTCAACACTTACATCCTTGTTGGTAAAAAAATCAATCACTTATATAACAATGGAGAGGGAGGAGGACTCTAGCATTGGCAAGGTGAAGGAGAGGATAATCAAAGGCGCAAGGAGAATATCCTTGAGAGCTTGTGTTGCCAAGGCTGCCGGTTGGACTCTTGAGAAGGCCAATTCGGTCACAAGCCAAGAGGTCATTACTAATAAACAAAGTGATTCAAAATGACATGTATGCCTTGGGATGCAAAGAGATCATTCTTTTGATACGAACAATACATGTGATTCTCAACACCATCACCCGGACTAGGACGCCTAAGGAGGGTGGTTTTGGCCTCACAAGTAATTTATTTCAAAAGTATTGGTAAATATGTTCATATTCTATCATAAAACCCAAGAGAGATGTTTTGATAGGTTAAAACTCTGGACGTTTATAATGGGTTGGAGAAAAGCAAAAAAGAAGTCGTCAATAACCTTGTTAGGTTCCTAAACTGATAACTTTTTTCACAAGCTTTTGACCATTTCAAAAGCTGTCTCAATATGTTCATGACATATATTAAACTCCCATCATTCCATAGAGGTGGTGTGATGACATAACAACTACAAGTGAAAAGAGAATAAAAAATGATTGGTAGGTAAGATATCTCTACATTGACTTCAGTAAACATATAGGCGATCAATTTTGACCCTTGGTTCCCCCGGGTGCATCGGTGTCCCAGTTGCATGTTGTAATCTTTCGGTTTTTTGTTATTGGTGTGAGGTCTAGTCCATGGATTTTTCTTAATGGTTGGTGATTTTCTCAACCAGCGGTCGGTTCTCCCTGTTCATTGGGGTGCATTCCAATGAAGTTGCAATTCTCATATCACCCTTGATAATGAGGGAAATTTAGTCTGCTATCATCAACATTTTTTATGATTAGCCACTTGTGGGAACCAACTTCATTATGAAAATCTAGAGAGAAAAATATCTCCGTTTCGATAGATTTTTAGGAGATTCAACACTCAGGATGTTGAAGTCTAAATTTGGATTACGGGATGGACAAAGACCCTCTATACAACTATTCATTTATATTTATTTTAAATAAACACATTTGAGAATTTTAGTTTTCAAGTTTGGAGTTCAAATGCCTATTCTAGAGGTGATCAAAGTTCATTGACATGATTATGAATGCCTCTCACAATGAACTTCAACATCAAATAATGTGTACGGTTCAAAGTGAAGCCCACACTTCAAAGAAGGTTGATCTTGCAGCATGCAACATCCACGGGCATGAAAATGCTCCTTCCTCATTTGAGTCTTAATGATCTTTTACAAGCTTCAAAAGAACTTGGGACCATAGTCCTTCTTCAAGTTGAAACAAGATTGAACGAGATTCTTAAAACATTATAGAATCTCCATGTTGAGTGGGGTTCCCCAAATGAAGGCATGAGTGGCTCCACAATGGCTTTTCTTCTTTTTGGGAGAACTCGTGGGGGGGCCTTGGGCACAATAAAGGTGTATTTGAATTGTGTCTTTATAGTTTAAATGGCTTCAACCATGCTAAACAATGGGTTTGTGTACGTGAATATGATGATTCACGCTCACTTTTGACGATAAGTGCAAACATTTTGAACAACCCCAATGGGAAAACGATGTCTTCTTGACATGGCCCATTTGACATGTAGGGGACATGTATCACCCAGTGCCCATCAAAAAGAATACATTTTGAGTCAAATGTATGCCATACTGGCCTTAACATTTGATTTCACAACATACCCAAAACTTGAAGTGAAAGAATGAAAACATGCAGTGAGTGGCTGAATATCCCGGTGTGCATTATTGATGGAATTTAGAGTTGCATACATTTGCAAAGGGTTCCAATATTGTTTTTAGAGGCCTAGAAATGTTATATCCGTTAATTGTCAACATGACATTATTTGTCAATGAAAGTACCTTTTGAAGTGGAATGTTTATGTATAGTATGCCAACATTTTTATGGTATTTAGTGTCACATACACTATTTGCAAAGGGCCTAAACTAGATCCCTAGAACTGACCTAGAAAATTCATGTTTGCTAATTGTCAACATGACAATTATTTCTCGAGGTAAATAATTTTTTGAAGTGCAACATTATTTACATTATGGCATTTAGCGTAGCGCATTGAGGTGCTTGAGATAATGGTTATTGTGTCTTAATATGCAAGAAGGGAATGTGAGCACATCAATGATAACTTCCACAAAATGGTGAGACAAACATGATGCAAACATGACGATGTCACTAGCATGCAAATGGTGAGTATCATGTGGTTACACCAATGGTCAACCTTGTTGGCCATTAGTGTAATTTAAGATAAGTTTTATAATAGGGCACATGACATTGTTAGTCATAGTGCATTAAATACCATAAATGGTGTAGCTTATTACGTTGGAATACTTGAAATGATAGTTTTACATCTTAATGTGCAAAAGGGTGACATTCTATGACCAATCCCAAGTGTCAATGTGTGTTAACACTAATAGTCAACTTGTTGATTATTTGTGTAACCTATGGGTAACCTACAAGGTAAGTCACACTATTAGGCCATATACATTAAATACCTCCAACAATGTACTTGCAGTGTTGGGAGATTTAGTTGTTACACTAATGGTCGACATGCTAATTATTATGTAAATTAGTCACATGCCTCCTGATAGGATTAGTGACACTATTAGACTAATGACACTAAATACCATAAATTTTTTACAATGATACGTGCAATTGAATCCCCACACTAATTTATCAATATTCTACACCATTTGGAATTTTTTTAACTAGAATAAAAAATGAATTATATTATTGTGATTGCTTCATGGATGAATAATCGAAGTTACAACTTTTGTGATGTGGTTTTGACCCAAGGTTATTTGCAGGGGTAAATAGTAACAAGGCGACCTAATCGCACATATTAGTGTACAGTCTAATTTCATTAATATGACACTCATTTGTACGACATCCTTGATATTACAACACATTTTTGCGAGATGAATTTTTTAGTTCAAAACTCCCTTTTTTTTATACGACTACGACACTCAATAATGCGACATTTAGAATCTCCGTTTTGTCATATTAAAGAGGTAGTTAATGCTAAAATTCCTTTCATCTATGATATGTACATCTATGATATGTACATCTAAAATACATTCATTTTCACTTGGGAACTGAATTAGAATTAGGGTTACGAGTGCACAATGGACATGGCTAGGGTTAGAGGATTTAAGGAAGGTGGTGCCCAACATTAGACATGCTATCATGTGGAGTTATGAAGTTTGGAGTGAGTTAGATGCACAAATAGTCAGGAATTGTTGGAGGATGGCGCGTATATTACCTGCAACATGGAATGTTGATTTTGCGCTAGTTCATGAAAGGGAGAAGAATAGAATGCAAAAATAATAAGATGAACTTGGTGCTTTGATTTCAAAGTTGCAATTGGGTGATGATGAGGTGTCAATCAAGACTTACATTCAGACGGGAGGGGAGGAGATGACTGAGCTATAATTGAGTACTGATGAGTTGGTAGATGTTGCTTTGGGAACCAATTCTGCACAAGACTTTGATCTTAGTGTTGATCTAGATTCAGTAGATGTAGATGATGTTGCTCCACCTACACTAAAGCTTAGTGATGCTAAATGTCATGCATCATTGTTTTCTAGTATCTTATAAGAGAACTCTTTTATATTTTGGTGTTAATGAAATTATTAGTTTTCAAAAGTTAGTAGGGAATTTAGATAAGATGACAGTTGCTAACTTGGGTAGGCAACACCAAAGATCTTTGGACTCTTATTTCAAGAGTTCTTGAGAATATTTGTACTTGTTTGAAGTTATAAGTTATTATTTCATACCTTCTATATTTCTTAAACTTGTTGTATATTTTAAAGCTCATATTACTAATGTTTTTGTATTTTCTCAATAATACAACAATTTTACGTCATTTGTCATATTAATGAGAAGACGACACCTCAATAATACAACTTTTTTTGTGTTTCCCAAACGTGTCATACCAAAGAGGGAGAACTGTACTTGCTTTGTCAAGGGAATCTACCACCTTAAGATGCTACATCCCCTTCTGATGTTTTTTAAACCTTTTTGGGGGAGGAAAGAGAGGGAAGGGGCCAGTAATAGGGGTGAACTAGAATGAAGTACCATGAAAGAATGAAAATGTGAACTTTATGACATAATTTATATGACAATATGTCTAAAGGGCTGTGTTGTAAAGGTCCCTTTTCCTACTATTGCTATCATTGAGCTGAAATAAACGTGGGATGCACCATGTAACCATGTTGACCTTCATCAACTCCTCGATTTTCTCACCAATGTACCCACCACTTTTTATCTCTGGTTTATGGTCCATGGATATTCTCAACCATGAGTATTCCCAGGGATAGAGGGATCGGACCTTCCAATATGGCCCGGCTAAAATATTATATTATGGCATGATTGGGAAATGCGTTAGCCTTTAGGGGTACCACAACTATGCTAAACTGCCGTGTCGGTCCTTCCCCTTCGTTTGCTTGTTGAAGGAGAAACCACTGGGAAACATGTGGGGTCGGAATGATTCCTTCTAGATTTTTGCGCAAAAGCGAGCCTTATCACATAAGATAATCATTATCATCGAAGTCTTCATCACCGATAAATTTTCTTTAGATAGGGAGGGCTTAGAGAACTAAGATATTATGGGTGTCACATAAAACAATGCTAGAACTACACCCTAACCTTGATAATGTCACACCCTCCGTTTCACCAAAAAGTGTGATATAAACAAGGTGTGACATACTTGATAATGTCACATTTTGTGCATAATGTGATATTATCAAAAAAATGTAGAAAATCAAAATAAAATTACAATTTTAAAAATATATAACAAATACGAGACTTCAATGTTTTTGAATGTAAAATCTAATTCAAAATTGTGAATAACAACAAGAGCACATCATAATGTGTCATTGAGATCAGGTAAAGACCTCTCACTAGAGACAAAGAAGCTTCTAATGTCACATTGTTTTGTTGATGTTAAATGTGCAACACCAATTCTAATGAGTTTGTCATGGATTTTTTCCATTTCTAACAACTCATGAGTGCTGAAAATCTGAGAACCTTGGCTAGCCATAAAATTCAAAACATCTTTAGCATATTTTTGTGCATCGCTTAGCTTCACTACTTTAGACTCATCATCACTGCTATCAACAATCAATGGGTCCACTTCCATGGAATCAAGAACCTGTTCGCCATCTTGCACTAATTGCACAAGCTCCTCAGTAGAAAATTCCACCTCAAAATCATCTTCACCTTACAAGGTCTTCAACACCGAACTGATTCAACAAGCCTCAAAGCTTCAAAAGTACCATTTAGGAAGAAACCTTGTGGATGCAGCAGTTTGTTGAGGAGAGCGGCAAGAAGATGAGGGGCAGAGCGGTGTGTGGAGCAGCGAGAGGAGAGAGCATACAATGCAGGCGGAGCTGCGAGAAGTTGATCTGCGAGAGAAACCGTTGCTTCTTCGGCACATGAGATTCAAGATTCAAGAACCCAAGATTCAAGCGGAAGCAGGTGAAGATGCCGACGTCATCCATAGAATTTGTTGTCCATCCGGCCTTTTTTCATCCATGTTACTTGTTATTATCACACTTACACTACAATTTTTTTTTAAAAAACGTGACATTATCAAGGGTGATAGTGATAATAACAAGGGAGTTTTACACTATGGAAATCGGTTTCAAACTTTTAGGTGACAATATCAAGGTGTTCTATTAACAAGTGTGATATTATCAAGGTTAGGGTGTAACATCTTCACATCTTGTCCAATAAGCATATTTAGTCATTTTGAAAATGTCCATCACCTTAACAAGTTTTTGTGTTGTTTTTAGACCATCCACCAATTATGTTTGGAACTTTTATAACTTTGCATACAATAAGTAAATAAGACATAAATAAGACACACTTGGTGCATTGAAATCATCATCCATTTGTTAATTAAGAACACTTAATCATATGTACACTCATGTCTTAAAGTGAAGGTCATAGCATCTACCTTAAGCATCTACCTTAATAGCTTGCCTTGTTAGCTAGGGCCCTCCCCCCCCCCAAAAGTTGGCTTAATGACCAAAGGCTACAATGTCATAGCATTACACAAAAATATATGTGTGTTCTACGGACCCATGGCACTTGGCCCACAGATGACAAAATTTCACCTTGGGATTCAAATACAAATCCAACCTCAATCTAGTTGAAGTAGACAACCTAGTAACAACCACCACTGGCTACTAGCTAGCACTAGGTATGAAACTAATAACGTATAGTTGACGACTTGCTACCCCCAATGCCACTCCAATCCAATCAACCATTCCCGGCCTTGGAGCCGCAACCTAGCCTACATACCTTAAAGCAATCTACCCATCCGGCCAATCTTGTGGGTCGTAACTTCGATTGGAGTGGCATTTGTCACCACACTTTTTGGTGCGTCCGTCAGGAATAGGTGCTTTTAAATTTGTGGTTATGTTGAATTGTTTGTCTAAGCTTGGAGCTTGGAGCTAGTGAAGTTGACCTCTAAGTAAGATAAATTTTAAATTAACAAATTGAAGTTTAGGTGGAGGCCCTAATAGAGAGCGCGGCTAGACTTGCTGCTTAAAGAATAAATAAATAAATCATAATTGAACGCTAAGGGAGATTTCCAAATTCTATAATTTCGATTAGAACCCTTCGTGTGTATGTGGTAGCTTCTTTGTCAAAATTTTACAACCATTTTGTGGCAATGAGGTCGGATTAATGGTTGGCGAGATTGTTTTTTTGTTGTAAGCCCCTAGTAGAGTTGGCAATGATCTCCCTACACCCAACAATTCGAAAAGCAACAAGTTGAACATATAAATGGTCTTATATTCCATCCATCACATATTTTTTGGTTTGTCCATGTGTAACTAAATAAACCATAAACGAAAATTAATTGTAATCATTTTTTGCTACAAACCACTTGTAGATTAACCAAGGTGGATGGATGTGAAGGGTTAAAATGATTTCTTTTTTGATTAACCTAGTTGTAGTGGTTAATAGGAGTTAGATAATATATAATTTGGTCGGTTAGAGAAATTTATATTTGAAATTAGCTTAATTAATAATTTTCTCTCTTTAAAATAACGAGTGTCCAAGAATTATTAGATGATATTTTAGAATTGGCTGAGTTAAAGTCAAAAAATAAATACTCGATATGGAGAAGATTTTAAAATATTCCCAGAATCTAAGGTGATTAGAGCTAAAACGATAATGAAAAATAATGATTAATGAGATGCAATTTGAATTAGCCAATTTGCCATGACAATGTAGGTTTTATTTGAAAAAAAAATTACACTACAAAGTGAACAATGGATAAAATGTTTAGATTAAAAGTGGATAGTGACTAAGTCTTTGAGAAATGTGGGACGTGGTGAAACAAGAGTGAATGAGAAAACTCACCAATATTGTTTAAAACAAACCTATTTAAAGAGCCTCCAATTTTCATTGTATTATCTCTTAATCTTTGATTTCGGTCGTCTTCGCGGTCTTTGTCGCGCATCTCTGCATGAGGAATGCACGCAATACTACGGGCACACAAAGAACCATGTGTGATACCTGAGACTTATAGCGCCACAAGTGACATGGCCCAAATGATTATAGTGTGGGTGAGGGTCCTAGGCGTTGATAACGCCTCCCATCCATAGAGACAAGGAGTTACGGAGGTAAGGCCATGAGCATTAGGTAGCTTATAGCCGAGGTCAGAACAACCATAACTCCCTCAATACTTGTTTGAATGGGGTAAGTGAGCAGTCTATCATCATCTACATAAAAAAATAAATATACAGGGATTAGCCACTTTATAGAATCAAAGATAATACAAGAAACTTATGGAGGTATGAAGCCGCTAATGGCTTCTAACCCCAACGGCTAAGGCAAAATGTTTACTTGACCCCAACTCTTAGGGAAAATACAAAAATTATTTGATAATGATGTAGGGACCATGCCCTAAGTTCTAGAGGCTAACATGATGAGGTGGCGTTGCTGACCGATCCCAGCCAAGGTAGAATAGCACGGCCTCTACAGACGTTGGCCCAACGTGGGGGCATAGTTGCCGAGTATGCTTCGGAGTGTTGAAGTGTTGCTCCGGTAATGCAATGATCAACTCAAGATTGGATTTTTTTTTATGAATGGAAGTCCAAATCTAACCATTTGCTACTTACTAAGGGGAAAGTCCCGAATGAATGTGTACGAGGGTTTGGTTACCAAGTTATGAACTTGGGGGTCCAAGGTATTTGGAGCTAACCATGCGCCTTTATGGATTGTGCAAAGTTAGTGCTCATGACGCCTGCTAGAGTCGGAAAACGATCAAGGAAACTTAAGGGGAGCTAGCAGAGGTCACGATAATCTTAGACCTTGGAGGTCTAATTTTTTATAGATATTATATCTAAACTCCTTTGAATAATAGTATTTCTTAAGAGAAAGTAAAGATCTTGTATTCATTCAATGAAAGTATTTTCTTATGTATTCAATTTTTATTTTTATGTTAAGTTTGCATTTTGATTTATATTCTTTTGTTGATAGATAAAAATTAGTTGGTATGAAATGTCATATTAGTTAATGATCTTCGGCTAAAGAAAATGACTAATCTTAAAAGCTCATCATAGCTTATTCTTAAGTTCAATCTTAATATATATTCTATACATAGCTATATAATAGATTCTTATTCTCGACCAAAAATAGTCTTATAGAAATGTAAACTTTTTCTTCAAGTTATAGGCATTTCCATGAGATAACATGGAATTTAATACTGTTAACTTTGCAGCTTCATCATGACTTGCTAGAGTGTTCATTTTCTATTAAGTTTATATATCTTGGTAGATGGATCTAGTAGCCTCCTTATAATGCAACAATCAACTAGAAGCCTAGACTACATTCAACTTGAGGAAAATTAGACCTTCCTAATTCATATCTCACTCAAATCTATCATGAAATATAATTTTAGAATTAATATAATTTTTTTTGTAAGGGTTACAAATCAAATAGGCCTGCCCTTACACCTTAACACCGCATCATTGATTCTATATACCTAGGCAACAACATTGTTCAAACTATGTATTCAATCTTTAGAAATTTATATCTAATTTGTTACTTAACTAAGTCACACATTCTAAATGGCCCTAAAAAATCAAATGAAATATCCACCCTAAAAATTTATATAATCTTTTAGATTGAAGTTTTTTTCGGGCCAGCATGTCTGATCTAGTAGCCATTGTCCGAATAAACACCATACTTTGTACTCTAACTTTGAAAATTCATAAGTCCTTTCTCCCTCAACCAAATTACAGATGAAAAATGGCTACAACTAGCTACAAAAGAGCTCTGAGAGGAAAAAAATGATAAGTTCTCAATTCAAGTTAGGCAACTGTTCATTTATGTCATCAGCTGCCAAAGTCTATAATGCCTCAATTTTTAAAATATGTACTCTAACCTACCTTCCCTGGGTTTTCCTGGTTGAGATTGCCACCCTCTCGCACAGGTGGCTCTGACGGGAGTCCTTCAAATTTTCTCTAATATTTTTCCTTCTAGTTGGCAAGGGGGCAAGTGGGCAGGTGGCTCCCTTGTTGTTTTTCCATTTTTCCCTTTAAAACATTTTCATGACCATTTCATCCTCTTATGCCGACCACCTCCATTTGTCTTGTGTGGCCCACACTAACTAATATACTAATCATTGTTAAGTTAGCCTCCACTAAGTTAACCTCTCAGCTAGTTTCTTTTACTAGCATTTCTTCCCGCTAAGCTAGTTTCTTTCATAGTTAGCAATTTTTTCCAACTTAGCTGGTTTCTATCACTAGTTAGTTTTTCTTTTACTAACCTACCTTAAGTAATTTATTTCCCTTCACCTATGAAGGTCCAAAGTCCTTGGCGATTCACCTTCTTTTCTAGGGGCTATATATTAAATAACCTAAAAATTCCCCAATTCTCTATCAATTATAACTTTTGATTCAAAAAATCCTAACTAAAAGTGACCCCGCGGAGTGGTGGACCTCTCTGGGGGTTCACATCCTTTCATTTATATTATGTTATGAGCCCAAAATGAGTGCTCATATTTGTTTTATGTTTAGAATTTGATTAGGATTGCAATTGGAGTGTGATTAAAACAATCAAAAGTATAAAAAGAGTGAGGCTTGGTGTGGATTTATGTTTAGGCCTTAAGCCATTTTGTGTGGTGAATTAGAAGCTTAGTGACATTAGGGAGTGTTTTGATTAGAGGAGTAGTGCTTGATGAGGCAAGGGGAAGTGCCTTTGATTTAATTGTTTGAATTAGAACGTGTTCTTGTTGGTTTAGGGGTTGAAGTGTTAGCGGAGAGGATGAGGTCCTACTAAGGGGGAGAAGGTTTAAAGGGTTGTGATTGGATGCCCTATCTCTCCTCTTCCTCCCTTATCCTCTCCTCTCCTTAAGTTCTCTCTCTCTCTCTCTCTCTCCCTCCCCTCTCTAGGATTTTGAGTTCTTAGAATTAGAGAAAAGTGTGTGATTAGAAATGGGTTGTCAGTATAATTAGGGGAATTAGGTAGGAAGATTAGGTAGGGGCTTGAATAATTAGTAAGGTAGTTGGGGATTACCACTACAAGGCTGCTACAAGGCTTCTGTTACTGGGAGCTGCTGGCACTGGGCAGAGCCGAGGGTGGACTGCAGCTACAAGGCTTCTGTTACTGGGAGCTACTGGCACTGGGCCGAGAGCTAATCCGAAGCCGGACTTATTAGAGGCATGCCAATTAGAGGCCAAGTTAATTAAGGGCCATCCTAATTAGGGGTTAGGCTTGTGACAAGCCTTGGGCTTAATTAGAAACTTGGGCTAGTCGTGCTAAGACTAAATTAGTTTATTAGAAAACTAGGGAACAAGAGGCATTAGATAGTGGGTGAAAGGGGTGAACTTGGATGGGAGAATTGTTGAGCTTTTAATAGAGTGTGTAGGTTTGTGATAATAGAAAATAGCGTTTGTCAACGCTTGTACCCACACTAGGAAATAAACTGAGTACACGAGTTGATGGAAAGTGTGAAGGATTCTCGCAATGTTGAGACAAGGAAAATCAAGACTAAAGGGGCGAGAGGAATGTCCTTAAGGGCATGTGTAGCTAAGGCCGCGGGTTGGACTCTTGAGAAGGCCCACGCTACATCTAGTCAAGAGGCTAGCATTAATAAAGCATCATGACTTTAAACAATGTGGGTGTCCCCGGATACGGAAGTTACATTTCATACTGCTACAAGTTTTAGTAGAATGCATGTGATTCTCAAAACCATCACCCGGACTAGGACGCTTAAGGGTGGTAGGTTTGGCCTTACATATGTACATCTAGAATACATCAATTTTTATTTGGTCCCTACTTGAGAACTTCACTTACCATTGTGAAGTTAATGAGAATTAGGGTTACTAGTGCATAATAGACATGGTTAGAGTTAGAGTGGCCTCCTGTGTAGTATGTTGCTAAACGTCATGCATTATTGTAGTCGGGTTTCTTATTAGAGAATTTTTTATAATCGGGTGTAAATGTAATTATTAGCTTTCAAAAGTTAGTACGGAATTAGATAAGATGACACTTGCTAACTTGGGTAGGCAACACCAAAAATCTTTGGACTCCTATTTCAAGAGTTCTTGAGAATATTTGTATTTTTATGGAGTTATAAGTTATTATTTCATACCATCTAGAATGCTTAAACTTGTTATATATATATATATATATATATATATATATATATATATATATATATATATATATATATATATAATAAAGCTCATTGTACTGATGTTATTGTATTCCCTCAATAATATGGCAACTTTATGTCATTTTTCATATTAATGAGAAGACGACACCTTGATAATATGATTTTTTTTTACTTTTTTTTTCACAAACATGTTATACTAAAGAAGATGAAAAATAGTAAGAACGAGTGCTCCTTTTTGACAAGTCCACCTTCAATTCATTGGAGGGGTTACTTTTTGTTTTTTGTTTTTTTGTGTTGCTTTTCAATGTGACGGGCCAAATAAAAAATTACACCGATTTGGTCCAAGATGACCCTAAACTACGAGATGATAGTGGAGAGGTACCCAAAACCAATTGAAGTGGTTGGCGATTCAAAACCTGGCTGTGAAATCTTCTCTCCGCTTGACGGAAAACTAGCGAAGTGGTCATGCACCTTATTTGTTCCAAAAATAAAAAATAATAAAAAATTGAATTGTTGTGTGGGTTATCATTCAGAGTTATGTGTTGCTATAACTTTTTACCAAAAATATGTTTTCTAAAACCAAGTAAAGATAACGAAGTAAGTTATATTGTGTTCTTTGATGTGCATACTAACTATTTATGTAGCTTGAGTAAAAACTCGTATGATCAAAAAAAAAGTTATAGCAAGATGTAATCCCAAATGGTAACCCACACGACAATTCAGTGTACCTTTCAAATGACGGGTTGAGAAAATCTTAATACCTCACACAAAATTCAAGATCAAATCATATTCTTTCAAAAATGAATGTATAGAAGTTTGAACTTCTTGCAATATAGAGTCCAAACTACGACCTCTCCAATTCATCATGTTGCACTATAACTCAAATATTGCCCTCCAATCCATATTCTCACCTCTATCTTGCCTAATCATAATCGCATCATCACATTATGCTATCATAATCAAATAATCTCAATTAAATTTAAAGAGATGAAAAAAGGCACCACATGGTTCACCACCTCTACGCACCTCTCAATGTTCACTCTTCATAAGAATAATCAAGCTCTATGATCATAATAAATTTCATAGATAAGGATTTAAAAAAAAAAGTCACTAAATTAGAACAAAGCCCCCTTGATGTCAAAAGTTATTTCACAAATCATGTGTTATGATTTACAAACACACTATGGTCAGAGTTGTAAAACAACCATCAAGCATAAACTATTCAATGAGAGTTCATCGCATCTCAAGTTTGAAGCAAAATTATAAAGGAGATCACATTTTAGCTGACTGAAAAATAAATTAGTGGTCTCATGGTAATTCGCATTAGATTTAATTGTAGGGTGCAAGATGCAATGAATACTGACCTTTTAGCCGACCCACTAGGCTTTGCCCTTGCTTGTTGCTTTTAAACACCCACTTCACACCAAACCATAATGGCGACTTGGATGTGATTCATAGTTGCTCCTTTAAGGATCGTGTAAATTACTTTACTGCATACATATTATCTCTCATCATTATAGTTTATGTTGGTGGTAGTTAGTGGTTATCCACCTCTAATTTGATTGTAAGGTGCATGTGCAAAAGTCGTTGACATTTTTAGCCAACCTCTTTAGCCGTCCCCTTGCTAATTGCTTCAAAACACTCAAACTTACACTAGACTGTAACCGACCTCACAAATTGTCGATTTATAACATTATTTAGCACTTGTTTATACGATGTAGGTTGTACAATGTACTGTCTTGGAAACTTGCTATTGCTTTTGAGAACATGAGAGGATCTTAGCTTATTGGATTTGTTGCAATTTTCTAATTAGCTCAAATCTACTCTTAGACTCTTCAATGAAACCCCTAACCTCTAGCCCTAGATATTATTACTAGCTACTTCCTCCCTAGACAATATTCAAGCTGCCTTGTACACATCATCACACATTTGCACACGCACAACAAGGTCCATTGTATGTAGATGTCTTTTTGATGTGTGTTATTGCCGTGCCATATTATAAATATAGGTGATCAATTGGGGGGTCTACAACGAAGATACCAATTAACGAGGGTGGTACTAATTCAAGTCACATGCACAATCTAGCCAATTGACCTATCTCAAAGTTACCGAGGGCTTAATTTTTTGGTGAGTGACACTAAAGTCATGAATACATGCTCATTTACCATAGATTTCAAGAACATTAGTGCACGCCACACACTTGTTTGTGAACAGTACCAAGTGCTAGTTCTTTCATTGGAAAATGCCAAATGCCAATACTTAAGTAAGTAGTGCCAAGTGTCGGTGTTTTTAGTGAATAGTGACCAGGCTGGCATAAACAATGTTTTCTAGATATTTTAATGGCACTAATTTCAAAGCATAAAAGAATTTAATATCCCCTTCACTAATTTTCCACCCTCACTAATTGGTATATTTAGTGTAGTGAACACATTAGGCCCACATATCTTGGATGGATGGCTGGCCTTTGAGACTTGCTCTACAAACAAGGGAAGGCGCTGCTAACTTATATGGGGCTTGTCATATTCAAGCCGGGCCACTTGGACGTCATATTAAGTTGAAAGGTCTTTGGCCATCCTGCAGTGGGACCAGGCTGCCTTCTTCTTCTCCTTTATTAAAGTGCATGAGTTAATCTATATATATAAAATATATTATTGAATGTTTAGCACAAAAGCTGGGGCCAGAGGCAAGTGCTAACGAGACGGTCTTTTGTAGCACTTTGACCTGTTCATTCAATTGCAAACCAAGGAAACGACATAATGGATGCCCCCTTTGTAGGGGAAACCACACACGTTTGGAAAAGCTACACTAAATGTGATATTTAGTGTCATATGGTATTTTACATCCCTATGGTAACTTTTTGGATGGCACTTCGTAAAGAAAAAGTTTACAAATATTGTCATGGACGATGGATGAGTTCATCCATTGGCCAAAACCCTACCTTCTCTTGTCAGCAACTTGTGAAGAAATATTGTCATGGATGATTAAAAATTGGATGTAAATCACTTGCTAAGTGACAGTAATTGCAACATTGTAAATCTATTATCTCCAAAAACTTTACAAGGATTGACAAAAAATATTGGGTTAACATTCAGTGTTGGTGACACTATACCGCGGTTTACAATTCGTATTGAGCAACACAATTAGAATTGGTGACACTAAATATCATATTTAGTGTAGTTTGGCAATGGAGTTTGGTAAGCAAGGTAAAAATAATTTGGCCTTGACATGTGCCTAACTTCAAGGAGCTTGGTTTCAAGGTTAGTCCCTTTTTTTGGGTTAAAACCGTTTGTTTCCAACTCTAATAATAAAAATTCAGAGGTTTTAAGCCATGCAAAATCGATGTCTTGCATTGGAGTTGATGTTGGACATTTGTACATCAAAAAGAGGAACCAACCTTGAAACCAAGCTCCTCAAATTTAGGCACATGTCAAGGCCGACACTCTTTTACCTTGGTTTACCATACTCCTTTTTGAAACTGGTGTTTTATTTTATTTGTGTGGCCTCCACATGTCACTCCTTGATCAGTAGCTATCTTTTTGTTAGTGTTCTAATTTAGGGTTTAGAAGGATGAAAGGGGTGGGGCAATATTGTCACGGTAAAAGGCTCAAATTTCAATGCACAAAGGATATGCACTACTAGGATTGTGGGGTCTAAAACACATTTTCCATTCAACACAGGTGGTTATTCAAACATAACCTCATTTACATGTGTCAAGTCCAATCTATGATAAGTATAGATTAAACCCAACACATAAAAATGGGGCTAGTCTTAGTGACTGCTAGTGTCAAATGGTATGTCCATTCTAGGCCCCACGATCCTAGCAAGTGATGATAGCCCAGAGTTGTGTGTGGTAATTAGATGCGAGCCTTAGAATATGGTCACTATTCTTAGTCGGACACATGTATTTGAGTGTTATAGTCATCAAGTTTTGGTTGATAAGCAATGAGACCAACATGGGCTACACACTATGATGGAAAGGAGGAATGTATATCCGAGATAGAGTGTATCAACCAAATGACAATGTCATGTTGATAGAATGACAATGATGGGACTAGGTTGAAAGGTTCCTAAAGAAGAGGGTAAAGTTGTTGTGGGCTTTGGTATGGTTATGTAGGGATTGCACAATGGAAATGTTCAACACAATGATCTTTCCATAAACAACATTATGCTCCATTGGGAGTCGGATGGAAACCTGAAGATTGGAGTGTGCGTCTTGGAAACTAAAAGCTACTGCAAGGTGTGGAGATGTCATGAAGTTTTTTATGGGTGCATAAGATCATAACACTATGGATTGTGCCTAGCAAGGCTCATAGTTGTTTGGTTCAATCAAATGGAAACTTAACTTGCCATCTAATACCAATTTCAACTCACATCAATTTAACAAAATTAACTATTCCATTCCACGCCCTAACACTAGAGCAAAGAGGGCATGTACAGAGGAGTCCTTGACTTATGTAGAGCATGTTGTGGTTCATGCCATATCTTTGTTAAAGATTGACTACCTAGCTTCTTGGTTGCACATTGCTAGATTGCCTCCCTAGCTCTGCCAAATGTTGTTGGGGGTATACATGTACTTTGTGTAATGCCAAAGTTGGAATAGGCAAACATGGAAACTTGTTCCAACATACAAAGGTTTGAAGAAGGAGTTATGCTCCACCAACAACGTGAAGTATGAGTTATGGTTGAGCCTTGATGACATCAAATGTTGTGTGAGTGGCAGCAAGAAGAAGTACGTTGTAATTTGGACTAACCTATAGTACCTAGCACATGGCGTACCAATGTCTCAAGGGAGGATGTCTTGGTGCTCGAAGACATAGGGTCCCGATCGCAGCAAAGGGAAGCCTTTTTCATCACTGTAGGTTCTCCACAATTGGCACACTTCCATTCCTCAATCTCATTTTTTCATACCACCACTCCTGGACATCCACCCAACTTATCAGGTTTGGAAAGACAATGCATTGCAATCTAGTAGCACCAACAGGAGATCACAAAAACAAATGGGAGTGCTGGATTCATGGACAATTAGTATGTAATTGGAGTCATTGTCATTCCATTTCCAAGATTTGGAGTATTAATCAACATCATCTCAAAGGAGGACATCGCTTATTGTGTCACATTTGGCGACATCCCACATTGCACATGCCTTGACTCCATGTAAATGTCATCCTAGGCTTTGGAAAAGAAAGGAAAATTAATATATTACAAACATCTTTATTTTGTGTTTAAATTTTTGTGCAAGGTTGATTACGACAATGACAAGTTCATTCATGCTCCAACGTACACCTACAACAAAGTCATACAATTACTTGAACTTACTAATGTTGTAGAGTGAGTAGTGTTAAAAGGGTTTTTGGGGTCGCATGCTTAAGAATGTAAAAAATGACATGTGTTGGGTTGGATTGTTATAATAAAAATCAACCATGCATTGATAGTATTTCAAATTATCCATGGTAACATGCCCTTTCATAATACTTAACAATGAAAAGAGTAACCAAATATATATTATGGACCCAAAAACTATGGACAATTACTAAAGTTGTCCTCATCAATCACATGTTACCACTCACTACTCTTTGTCACCACTCACCACCAAAGCCCAACATTTTCCTTTTTAATTGCACCCATACCCAGACCATGCCCATCAGTAGTGACCTATGCCCACCCATGCCCACCCATAGCATGACATGTGCGCACCCATGCCCACCCATGCCCACACATAGCATGACATGTGCCCACCCATGCTATTCAAATTGCGCCCATGTATTCAAAAATTGTGTAATGTGTATTGTGTAATTGTGTAATGTGTCTTGTATGATTGTGTAATTGTGCCCCACCCATGCCCACCCATTATAATATCAAACCCATGCCCACCCATGAACAATAATATCACAATCATGCCCACCCATGCCCACCCATGAACAATAATATCGCAACCATGCCCACCCAAAACCCATGGGCATGGGTGGGTATGGGCATGGGCATGGGTATGGGCACCCAATGTAGGGCTCTGCTCACCACTCACCATCCATTACTCATGTCTTACGTTCCCTAGCACTCTCCGCATACATAGGTAATTGCTTAGAACTTGGAGGAGAAAACTTTTTTTTTTGGTGAAACAAAATGACAAAGGTTAGACTTTGAGTGTGCATATACTAGGCGTTGGAGATCATGTTAGTAGGAAAATAAGGATAAATTTGGACTTACGTATCAATCAAATTTTTTGGGCAACTTTCTTAACATGCTCTTTGTCGGAATTGGCAGAGGTGATTTGTGGTTTGGAACCACCTCCACTATGAGATAACACGACATCAAACAATGCAAAGTCTTCTTCATATGCGACCAAATGGCAGCCACCACATCTGCAAGCATGAACAGGTGCACCTGCCAATGAAAGAAGGTGAGGTCACATGTTTTGCAAAAGCAACCAATAATTCAACAGAAAAAAAATCAGTAAGTATGAGCATCTTTAGAGTAGATCACGAGCCAACATGTACATGCATAAGCATCAAGAATAACATATTGTGAGGCCAAACCACCCACCCTTATGCGTCGTAGTCCGGGTGAGGGCATGTAGCTCACACTCAATGCTTAGGGCATTCTCCCCCTCAACCTTCTCCACTTACACAACATTTGACATCAATGTTGACACACCAGTTTATTCCATGATGGAAGTACAAGCATTAAAAATGCTTTTCTCTACCTATTCCCTTCTTCCTACACCATGGCACACCCCAACATTCAATTTCTCCTCTAAGACTACCCCCTAATGTCACCCTTCCTCACTCTATGGCCCCCCCAACTCACTAATGGTTTAACCCCCTAGTTTAATCCCTTCTCCCCTTGCTTAATTAGTTGGTTTCCCACATAATATAGCCCTAGTACTAACCTAAGCTTTACCTAACTAGATCTCAGTCTCGGTAATGGCCTCATAATTCTACACTGTCCGGCTCTGTGGGTTGGCCGTCATTGCCCGTCAAGGTTGGCCCGGTGGCTCCAGGGCCTTTGGTTGCTGGATTGCCCAGCTTCTGAGCCTTCGGTTGCTGGATTGCCCGTCTCCGAGCCTTCAAACTCAGATTTGCCGCCTCTGAGCCTTCGGCTAGATTGCACCGCCTCTGCCTCACATTGCCTTGGTTGCTGGATTGCCCAGCTGCTGAACCTTCGGTTGCTGGATTGCCCGCCTCCGAGCCTTCAAACTCAGATTCACCGCCTCTGAGCCTTCAAAAACTGTCTCCCCTAACTCTCTCGCACCCTTCTCCGCCTCCTCTATATGAATCCCGAGACCCAGCCTATCCTAAACCCTTCCCAAACCCCTAAGCTAACAAATGAAGGCCCTAATTAGAACACTAAAACCCCGGGGCCCTTCCCCTCTCCTAACCTACCTAAAGCTACTTTAATCACCCACGACTAATCCTTCTGATTGTCCAAATTAACCCACACACCCAAGCCTAAACTTAAAACATAATCCCACACAACACTTCACTCTTTTTATATTTTAAATAGATAAAAATGAAATAAGAATGAAATAGTAATAATCTTCTAAGGGTTTAGCAACACATGTGGGCACCACTTTGGGCTCACACATATGCATGAGTTGTCCAAACCTCAATTAACATTTGCATTGATTTGGAGTCCTTCTCCGTGCCACCTCTTCATGGCATTTTCCCGTTCATGACCTACATGCTTTTCAATGTGAGATTGAAATAAATGTCCAATGCCTCCACATTGACCTCCAATAATGCACCTTTCTTGTGGGAAAGAAAATAAAATTTGGGATTTGAACGGAGAAATAACATGATGAGGAAACAAGTCTAGAAATCAACAACCATAGTTAAAATGATGGTAAAATTATAATATATTTTGCCACACAATGAAGTTGCTTAAATCAATGGAAGAAACAATATATAGTTAAGTGTGTACCATCAAAGAGGTGTCCACTAAAGAACACAATGGCAACTCGTTGAAACCCACCAATCTTACCACAAGAGAAAATCATAGGAAGCATCGAGCATCCTCACAAACAAACGAAATGGGCCATCATCTGTGAGATACACAAGCAAATTCGAACAAAGCCTCAATGTTCTTCCTTTTACGGTTGTTCCATGCTAGGATTGCATGTGGAGGAGATGAAACATTTAGTATAGGTAGTCATTCCAACAATTCTCAAATAATTAGATCAAACCCTCCAAAGTTGCAAGCCTCTAAGGAAACCCTCATCTTCTTCCCAGACTCTACCTACTAGAACATCATCAAATGAACAATTAAATTCAAGGATGATGTATTAGGCAACATGTATGTGGTATACACAAAATGAAAGTGACTTCAATCTTCAATGTACTAACATTTCTCACGAAATTGAATGTTTTTACCATTAGCGGGTTTTCATCAGCATTATTGTCCATCATTGTTGATATGGATGTCTTCTTCAATAAGACTAAAGAAAGTAAACTTGAAGGTGACACACTACTTACAATTGTTTTGGCATCTTTTGGGAGCATAAAAAATGGAAAATGGGTGGAGGCATGGTTAATTTATCTAAAGATGGATTAAGAAAGGATGCAACAACATAAACTCGAGATGCAAGTGTTGTTTTAACATCCTCAAACTTAGCAAGCCATTTACGTTACTCTTTCAAAGCCGGTTTGCCCACTATTTCTACCACACCTCATCATCATCTACCATGTCAACATCATCTGGTGGCAACTCTATTGGAGTTGCATGCTTCCTAAATTCCCCTTCCTCTAATGGATAAAACGAAACATAACAATCTATAAATCATGGAAAATGCTTTGAAGTTGAATAATCCTATATTCTCATTTGAGATGTGGTGAAAATACAAAGGTCACTAAATTTGTCAACCCGATAAGAGAATTTGGTAAAAATGGGTATAAGGGTGTTGGTGTTGTTAGCCAAGAGCTCACTCTTAGTGTACCCACATCAACAACAAACAAACCAAGTGTAGTTAGTTGATGATTCATGTGAGATGTTTCATAGAGTTTGTAATTGCACGGTAAAAACAATGCAATAAGAAAATAATGCAATACCTAGATATTAGTTGTTTGATTGCAATGCCTCCGCCAAATACTTTATAGGTAAGACTATATTTTGCAAATGCACTAGGGCCCAAATGGAAGCCTTAGCCAACCACATGTCCAAAACCTTCTCTTTTATATCTCCCAATGGAAACCTTTAGAGACTCATGGGCCATGTCAATTGAACTCTACCACCTCATGATATAGAGGAATGAAAATTTGTTCTTTTTAGTCCACTATCATGGATAATTTCCCCACCTTGTGCCTAGGGTTTTGCTCTCATTTTTCTCATCTTGCTCTCTCATTTTGCTTTTGTTTTGCTCATGTTTAGGGTTAATTTCGCATAGTGCTGAAGCTTGTTGGGTTTGGAGCTCAAAGCTTGGTTCTCTACTTGGAGCTTGGACATGCAACTAAACTAATTCACTTTACTTTTTCCTTATTTTTATAAATGTTTGTAGCTTCAATGTCTCTGCAATGTTGGACATTTTGTTGTTGGCTTTCTTGGAATTTGTGTTGCATCATGGATTGGAGGTATTGGCAAGAACTTTAGTAATATGGGACATTTGGGAAAGGATTTTGGGAGGATTTTTTGGGTCATTTGGCCAGTGCTTGATGAAGTAGGGTTTATGTGTTTGGGAGAGATTCTAAGTGGGGCACCCACTTCTTGTAGGATATGAAATACGCAATTAGTGCGAGATGAATAGTGAATTCAAATCATGCTTGTAGCCATTTGCCTCCTAATTTTTGGAGCTCATATGAACATCTTTCTTATGTCCATTCTTAGATCCAAACCTCACCTGAATTCAATCAAATACTATATTCGATTATGGCACACATCCTGGTAAATGAATATGGAATGCATGAAGGGTTGAGTTGCTTTAGCGATGGTGGAGATGAAATTTAGGGTTTATGCAACTTAAATTCCATCTCTCCTGCACGCTCTTGCGATCCAAAGAGTTGTTCTCATCTCTCTCTGAAAATTGATAGCTATACCTACAAAAGCGCTCCGAGCCCTTTTGGCGTTGTTGTGCACTAGATCGACTTAGGGCCAAGTTCCATGTGTCCGTTTTTTTAAAATAAATGGGTGGGCCGGTGAAAAGAGGGTGGTGCCATGTGCCCATTTTTCTCACCCAAGGACTGGTACCCCCCATGGATGGGTACGGTGTCCCACATTTTGTGTTGTGCAAGAACGGGTGCCAAAGGACCGGCGGTCCTAACGATCACAAGAAGGACATGTGCCGGTTAGAAAGCGTTGGTGACCGGATCGGCTAGTCACCTAGGGTACACCCTTGGATACTAAAGGCCACTTTGTTCTTCAAGTCCTTTCTTTTGAGGAGTACTCTTAGGGAACGTGTATTTTATGATGTTTTTAGAATCTAGATCTTAACAATATATATATATATATATATATAAGGCAAACAAACGAAAGGAAACGCTCATGAAATATTTAAAAGATTATTTTGGTATCATTTAGGTGTCACAGTTAAGTTTTATTGAAACAAACACATGATTATTTCACATAATTTGGAATTCATTTAAAAAAATGTATGGAAATTGATGTGCAAATAAAATATGAAAAATTAAATGATGATGACCTCCATTGGCAGTGACCTTCATAAAGTGTCATGTTTATCACTCACCAAATTTAGTTAGAAAGTAGGAAATCAAAATAAACCGGCACCCCACATAGAAGTACCCCTCCATAAAATGGGTGACATCACCCATTTTTTGGATGATGTCACCCGTTTCTCACCCATTTAAAAAACGGACCGGGACCGGCACATGGAACTTGGCCCTTAGAGTGCACAAGTTGCAGACAAAGTGTTTGGAGAATTGATAGGGCACGTGAGTGAGGTAGGCGATTTTGAGCAAGGTTTCAGGTGGCTTGTTTGCTTGAAAAGCTTCTAATATCTGATATCTCGGGTAAAATCATTAACGATGTCAGTGCATGTGCCTACCGATACTGCACTTGTGTAGTGATCTTGTTGGTGATTTTTATAGCCTCCGTCCATATGAAATGTCACAAACTTCCAGGAGATCTTGTGAATGGTGCATACTTGTGGGAAAAATTCCGTGTGATGAAAAAATATCACGCACAATGACTTGTTTATCAGTTGCATACATATCCTGAAGCGTACATGTAGTGTAAGATGAAATTACCTAGGGTTTCCTGGGAGAGAGATGTTCTCGAAAGATCTACAATAATTTTCAAAGTGATAAAAGTATATGTAGGAAGTGCTCAATTGCATGTTCCATGCTTGATTAGATAATCGCCACGACAAATTCTGAAATAAAACATGAGGACAAAGCTATTGGGCTATGTTCCAAATTTTATCGATAGCTGAATTCTATTTGTTCTTCTGTCTGTGGTAGTGGATATCTTTGGTAGTCTTGCTGTCCCAGACCTAGATCTCCTCCCAGTAAATGAACTTGGAATGCTTGAAGGGTTGAGATTTTTTGTGATGGTGGAGATGGAGTTTCTATTGGCTGCTTGGATGCTCTAAATTAGATTTTGTAAATCTTTCCAAGAAGTTAATGTTAGGCATTCTCAAGATTGTTCTTCCAGTCACACTGGTGTTGAATTTGCATTGGAAAAGTAGTAGTGTTTTGTTATGCTATGATGATTAAAGATTATGATGAGAAATGATTACGTCATGGTCTTAGACGAAGGTGAAGCATTCATTTGGTTCCATTGGGCAGGTCTATCTGCATCCACGCATGCTGAAATTGTGCTTGTACATTTATGGCGAGGTTATGTTGTTACTGAATGGATATCCTGGCTTCTGCCTCGTAGTGTAGGCTCGAACGGGTGTTCCATATCTGAATGTTTTGGATGTGTGTCATCCGAGTTTGCAAATCTTTGCATCACTAAATCTGCAGCAAAAACAGTTGCCATATGTATTTGAAGTGCGTCTAGATCCTTGCTTTTCTAGGTTTGGGCTACAATGGATTAAATACTACTTGCCATGTGGGTTCCTTTTGGTGCCCACCATTGCCCATTATCAAAATGAAGATTCTTGTGCTCATTTAGTGGTCATATAGAAAATTTATGTCTATCATATGGAAACTTTCAGATTCAGTAGCTATTGTCACTGTATTTTGCTATCAGAGATGAAATGGAAGCAAGGGTTTGGTTTGCGAGATGAGGTTCTGGGATTTGGGGGATTTGTGGTGCATGGAGTGAAAGTAATGGCATGCGTCACAATTCAACTGAGCCTTTGTCGATGGTTAGGGTTTTGGGGGATAATTGTATCGCCTAGTGTTGGCATGTTGCAATCCAAGCAACCCTCGACGTGCAATTGCCTGGCATGCAAGACCCGGAGAAAGAAAACCAAACACAAAAACTAGACCAACTAACCTCACATGGAGCTCACTCCGACGTCGCAACCGCAACTCCTTCCACGTCAGAGCTTCCCACTCACCTGTGAACCTCCACTGGTGCATCCAAGCTCCGGGACTCCCCCTCCACCAACAACCGCCCTAGATCAGTAGCCCCACACTTAGATCGATGCTAGCCTTGCAACCTCCACCGAATCCGAAGACTGTGAGGCGGAGCAACCCCCGAGCTAGAGCGCCATCCATTGTAGCCTCCAAGATTCTCAAGCTGAGGGTGGACTGCTGGCCGAGCTCAGACTCGTGCCTGGATTGTGCATGAAAGTTGTCAACGAGGAATGCAAACTCGTCGGCCGGTCCGCCGTCGACCAAATCCTTACAGGACCTTGGAACCAGCGTTCCACCAAGCAGGTGGAGCCTCCGTTCCCAGTTGGAGCGACCTGTCAGGCCACCAGGTGCGCCCCCCTTAGAATTTCCATGGCGGCCTGGTACCACCTTTTATTGGCCCGCCCTGCACCCCATGCTCCCCATGCTCGCTCGGCCGGCCACGCCCTAAACATACATGTTGCTGGCCGTTTCTAATTCCAAGTCATTTTCATTTTTTGATGTTGTCCCTCTTATGCCCCCTCCCCACTTGACATTAGCTAAGCCTAAAAGTGGGTTCTTAAAATGAGTGTTCACACCATCGACATTATCTAGTGCCGAGCCTAGTTGGCAAATGATGTGGCATGGCTTAAAAGTGGAGGTTTTAAGCTAAAACTACTGACCCTCCCATCGGTACCTAGACATGAGGCAAGAATGTAGGACCTCTAAAAGTGTTGCCTCCCGCCCTTGTGATTGGTTGCTTCTAGTCTTAGCTATGAGGGCACGAGGAGCTTCATTAACAAAAACTGATGGTAAGTATTAAGGCATTTGGGGTTGGGACAAAAACTATCCAACATTCATTGGTTGGTAGATAAAACCATGAACATGTGTGAAAGCTACTTAACTAAAACCTACTTGGAAATCTCTGGAGCAAGTTCTTGTAGGTGCATTGGGATGGCCGGATGTGTCTGCTATAACCGAGGGAGCTTTACCCAGGTTTTAGGGAAGTCTTTGGTTATTTGCTAATGTCAAGTGGGGAGGGGGCATTACGAACGTAACAACGTTTCTAGTTTCTCCAATTTCACCAAAGCCTTTTCAGAAGAGAGTTTCAGTCGACTTCCTACAATTGAGTAATGTTATGATGACTTCAATCTCAAACAAACAAAACCGACCCAAAAAAAAGTTAATTCAAATTTTTAATAAAGTGAAGAATATATTTGGTGCAATCTCGAGTTTGGTGATTTGGGATCTGAGAACTACACCATTTTATATGTTGCCTAAATATGTTGCCAAGTGAATTTGATGGTTGTCCCTCTTACAAAGGAAACGCTTCTAGTTTCCCCAGTTTTGTCAAAGCCTTTGAAGAAGAGCTTCAGTCGAGAATCTCGGTCTCACATTGTGACTGTCTACAATTGAGTAATGTTATGATGACTTTTGTCTCAAACAAACAATACTGACTTAAAAAGAAGTTAATTTTATTTTTTTAAATAACGTAAAGAATATATTTGGTGCAATCTCGAGTTTGGTGATTTGGAATCCTGAGAACGCCACCAATTTATAATATTTAGTGTCACATGCGTAATAGTGTCACTTACCCTATTTTGAGGCGTATGCTAGGTTACACTCATGATCAAAAACTTTCATCATTAGTTGTCACCTCATGACACTTGGCTGTCAAGTGCGTTTCCTAATATCTTGGCATTAGTATGTTCACTAATGTTATGAGATGTACGCCTATATTACACAATGGTCTACAAGTTGACCAAAATGTACACAAATGACACTTGCCGTTAGTATGCTCAAAAAATATCTTCCTCTTGCATAGTAACATGTAAGCACATGACACCTTGTGACCTCTAGCCACCTAGTTTAGGCCCTTTCACAAGCAGTGTACGTGACATTAAATACCGTAAACTGTGTAGTTTCATGTACACACAACTGATTCCTTTGGTCAACAAACTTGCATGTAAGTGTTCAATAACAATCCCCATGTTCATTGTCCTTGTCAACCTTGAAAAAGGTAGAGAAGGTGAGGAGTTTCATTCCAAAAGTGGGTTTGTAGTAAGTACCCATAACGTAGTACCATGTATTGATGACATATTTCTGACAAAAGTGCCACAGTGGCGTATATAAATAGGTAAGTTCCTATTCAAGCACCCATGTACTAGCATCTAAAAGCACCCCAAGGCCCAACGAATATTCTTGATTGCTAAGAACTGGGTCTGTAGAATATGTGGGAATTACAAGTTTGAAGGAACTATTATTTCCATTTTTAGATAGTACTACGGACTACGGTAGTTAGATGGTCCTTGCACGTCTGTAGTACATACAAAGGGGAGCTTTCCTCATTGCATGGATCATGAATTCATGACATACTCCACCACAGACAAAAATGATACTTGCTTTTCATCAACTACGGACGTATATATCTATGTATATTAACGAAGTTTCCTATTTCCCTGTACAGATATCTCTATATTAAGTTAATGGTTTAGGGTTTATGCTCTGCAACAACTCTAGCAAGCATGCAAATCTTGATACACACATGGCTTAGAAAGAAAGAACAAAACAATTAAACAAAAAGTGTTGGCACTCCCTCTTAGAAAAACAAGTGTTTAGGTTTCACTCTCCATCAACCAAGCTCATGACACTTGCTATGGTTGGGAATGTGACTATGGTACTAAGGCCTTAAAGTAACACTTTAAGGAAAGTTTGTTATTTCAAGAGGGTAAAGTAGTTTGAAAAACATTCAAAAAAATATCCACACATTTGTGCAGAGTCTATGGGAAAATTTTCAAAAAGTAAAAAAATTCATAGGAAACTTACATAAATTTACAAAGGTGTCTTATGGAAAAAGCCTTTTACTCTTCACTAGGGGGTCTATTGATGTTGGATAGCTAAGTGAGAATCACCACAAAGTCAACTTTATTGAAGGTGAGGATCTTTTATCAAACAAAGGTGTTGTCCCTCTTTCGTGGATCACTTCTAACACTGCCTCATTGAGTAGATAGATTCCCGATTAGTCACTATCATTGGCCAAAGTTGGTGTTCTTCTAAAAGTGTCCTTGCATCCTTCCTACACCACTATTATGAATGACCAAAGTGGTGTTGTTTTATACTTAATGCCACATATGATTAATAACTTTTAACAGTGACTTACTCAATGGCATTATTTCACTCATTGTTGACGGCTTAAGGATTAAAAAATTGTGTTGCCAAATGGAAGGTGTTACTTTAAGGCCTCAATACCTTATAGTATTGGTCATCTAGGGTCAAATGATGGACAAGTCAAGTAGGAGAGGAACACAAGATGACATAGTTGTGCAAGGTATGTGTGTCTTTTGTGAAGAGTTGCCTTATGTCATTAGCTAATTTGGAGTTTTTATTAGAGTTTGAGCACACATAAGTGGTTCTGTTACGATATTGTGTAATCAAAGGTGCTTGTGTTGTTTTTGGCATAGTTGCACTATTCAAGCAAAGGTTTGCTTTCATGTATGGAACATGTGTTCCATAGTTCAAAAAGGGAGGATAACCATTTTGCATTTAGAACTCTCCATTTAGAACCACTCTCCATTTAGAACCACTTTGAGACCCTTCCATATATCCAATAGCTGCCTCATTGTCAATGTTTCAAACATATGCTCCATGTTTGTTTGAATGTGGTATACTCTTCTCGTACAAATTCCAAATAAGCACACACAAGTGTCATTATAATCACATGTGAAGGTGGAGCATTAGATTGCTTGTAGTCGTAGAAATGTAATACTAGAGGGAAGTGTAGAAGATAAAGGATTAGATTGCTCGTAGTCAATAAAAAAATGTAATGGAAGAGGCATGAGAGATAATAAGGTTAGAATAAGGCCACAATGCTAGTCCAAAGAGGGAAAAAATGTTTGTTTGAAACCATTCAAGGTGTTTTGAGTTTACAAAAATGTTTTTTGAGTGCCTTCAGTATGAAAAAACTTATGTGCGTGCAAAGAATGTGATTTGAGATCAAGAGCATCTAACTCGAATGATTGGAGAGTGCAAAGGCACATTTGAGAGAAAATGCATACATTTGAAGGAAACAAAATCTATCTTGAATGATCAAAAGTCCCAGCACACATTTGAGAGCAAGTAGGCTCATTTGAGGTGTGAGAGATCAAACTTGAGTGATTAAAGTGTCCTTAGGCACTTTTGAGAGGAAGTGGACTCATGTGAGGTGAAGATTGTATTTGAGTGATTTGATAGTTCTAGGGCACATTTGAGAGCAAGAGCTCTTATTTGATTTGAGAGATTTTAGAGTCCAAAAGCCGAGTTGACACCACAAGAGCATTTTTTGAGTTGAAATGGAACTTATCTTAGTGGATATGTGTGCAACTACAAAGTTTGAAGGCAAGAGGGTTTATTTGGAGTTAGAAATTATCTGACTTGGTTGTTTGAGTGTTGAGATGCTTACTTGAGAGATAGGCTAATCATTTGAGCTCAAGAGGAGCATACTTGAGTGTTTTTAATGATTTGAGCATTAGAAAGAACATTTGAGGGATAAGCCAATTGTTTGAGGTGAAGTTGATATTGTTTGAATAATTTGAATGTCTTAATATTGCTTTTAAGGTATAGAGGATTCGACTTGATGTATCTAAGAGCGTAAAGAACGTTTGAGATGAAGAAAAAATTGTTTGAATGATTTGAGTGTTTTAAAATTTTCTTGAGATGGAGAATATATGACTTGAGGTATTTGAGAGTATAAGGCATTATTGAAAAGAAATCTTATTTGAATGATTTGAATGTCTTAAGGTTTCTCTTGAGGTGGAGAAGATCTAACTTGACGTATTTGAGAGTATAAGGTATCATTGACGTGAAGGAGATCTTCGTTGAATGATTTGAATGTCATGAGATTTCCTTGAAGTGAAGAGAATCTAATTTGAAAGTTTTGAGCGTACAAACATATTCTTTGAAGGTAAGATGGAATATATTGAAAATGAAAGGGCTAGAGTTGTGCTCAAATTCCAAGGAGAGAAATTTATCCTTTGGAAGTTCAAAACAACGATGGTTTGGCTTTCATGGACCTCAGGGACATTGTAGAAGGATCCGAGAAGGCTCCACCTTCCAACGTGAATTCCAAAGTGTCAAAGAAGTACCAAAGGTGCGTCAAGAAGGCCATATCCATCATCGGCCTCAACTTGGCGGACAACTAATTTGCGCACATCAAGAGTTGCAAAGGACCGGCGGAGGCTTGGAAAACCCTTTGCAATATTCACGAGATGAAGAGTTTATCCAACATCCTCTTCGTTCTTCGCAAGTTTTTCACATGTAAAATACAAGAGGGCAACAACGTGTTGGACCACATCAACAAGGTCAAAGTGTTTGCGGATCAACTGGCGTGTTTGAAGGTACCCGTATGGGTAGAAGAGATCATCATGACTTTGCTCGAGAAATTTGCCGGCGTCGTACGAATACTTGATTACCACTTTGAAATTGATGCCAATAAAAGAGTTGACGATGGAATACGTGACGGCACGGTTGATGTACGAGATATCAAAAAACAAGGAGAAGAATCTCCAAGGCGAAGACGCGGCGATGGTGTCGCAAGAAAGCAAAGTGGGCAATCCACCTTCACGGCAAATAAAAAATGATGTGTTTTTATTGTGGTAAACCGGGCCACATTGCTTGATTTTGCTACAAAATTAAAAAAACCAAGGAGATGGATAATGCCAAAATTGCTAAAGGTAAAGACAAATTCACATTTGCAATGCAACACAAAATGCATTTGAGGAGCATTTACAAATGGATCATGGATTTGGGAATCACAAAACACATGACTCTACATAGGACAACATTTGACACATAAGAGGTAATTTTTGCACGCAATGTGTGCTTGAGTGATGACAATGTGGTCGAAACTATCGGAATGGGGTCCAATGTTGTTGGAAATGAAACGAGGGGCAAAGAACATAGAATTTGCATCACGGATGTGTTTCACAAATCCAAGTTGTAAGCCAACTTTCTCTTGGTGAGCAAGTTTTAGTCGAACGGGTTAAAGGTGTGATTTTACGTAAATGAATGCATCATGGGAGGTGCGAATGGTGAATAGCGAACGGCGAACAAACCACATGCAAAAAATATGTATTGATACCATACATAAGTAGAAATAGATGATCATTCTTGGTCAACACAAACATGAAAATGAGACCTCACCACAAATTGCAGCAACTAGCAATAAAATAAAATGTTGTGTACAATATTTCTTGTCACAAACATCAACACCTCCCTTTGTGAAAATTGTGGATCTATGTAGGAACATTGTACTGCAAGGCCTCCATGTTATGACACCCAAAGAAAATTCTGCCAAGAATATAATGTCCTCTAGTCTAACATCGCTAACATTGGAGCCTTGAACTCTATTAAGTGTAATGATGTGACCAAGGCTAAAAGGTGTGGGGGAACAAACATCCACAACAAATGGGAGGAACAAATATGAACAAAACACCACACCCAAAATGAAAAAAAAACACCATACATGAAGAAAAACCAATGCAATCTTTATTTATTCAAAAAACTAATCCACACAAATTGGAAAAGGATTGGGAAGGGCGGTGAGCAATAAGGATAATTAATTGTAATGTTTCATAATACCCTCCAACAAAACCCAAAAATCATAAAAATAGTTGGTGAATGCCATCATTTAGACTCTGTTAAGGGATAGCATTTTTTTTGTAGCACTAGCTTCCTAAGGGATCTCACAAAGGTTCGAACCCATACCTTCACAAATGTTACACCTTGACACTCATCAACCAACTTACTCAACCCCAAGGTGACTAAATCCACATGACCATCCCTTTTATGTCTGGTGAAACTCTAAGTGAAACCCTAAAAGAACACCCCCCACCCCACCCCCCCCCCCCCATAACACCACATTGGGAAGTAGAGACTCTTTGATTCCAAAGCCCATATCAATATCATCCTCAACTCCTATTTCAGCAACCTCAAATTCTTTGGTCTTGATTCGCAATTGCTAACATGCTCAAGGTTCTAATGCTCAAATCCATCGGTTGGATGATTCCACAAAGTTGGAGGTGTCCACATTAGCCTCGTCTACCTTATGTGCACATGCATGTCTTTGCTCCTCTAATCACTTGTGTACTCATCGAGCAGGGTGAGCGATGACATACAAGCAATGAGAAACAAGATTCACAACAAAGAATATTTTTAGTAAGAAATTCAACACAATCTCTAAGTCTTGGAGCTTTGGAAAATCTCTGAACCTTGAAGCCGATAACCGTCCAGTGAAACTCTAAGTCTTTTGGTCTTCAAGGGTTTCTAAGTCTTGAAGCTTTGGAAAATCTCTAAGTCTTGAACCCGTAACCCGACCGGCGAAACTTTGGTCTTCAAAGGTTTCTAGGTCTTCAAGAGTGTTCAAAAGAGTTTTCAACACGATCTTCACAAATGCACTCCCAATAGTCTTTGCAACGCTCACATGGGTTGTTTGATGTCAAACGAGGTGCTTTAGGTGCTTGATGTGATCTCTCTATATAGAATCCAAAATCCATGCTTTAAATTAGAGCTGGCAATTACTCCTCCTTCCTTGTAGATAGGTTTTTGGTTTGGGTTCCAATTAAGAAAACCACTCAAGAAAGACTAAATAAGTGTCAAAGTTTACATCTAGTTGTCACTATTAGGTTGTTTGATAGATTACAAGGATTGTGAAGTAAAAGTATATGACAAACCTAGGGAAAACAACTTTCTAGATAAGTTTTGGGACTTATAAAATTGAGGTTGGGGTAATTAAGGTCACTCAATGCAATAGATGTAATTGCTCAATCTCTCCCTTACAACCAACTCTTGGCAGTATCATCTCTCTTATTATGATTTTGCAAGGCAGGGTGTCACAACTCAATAATAGTCTTTTGAGTAAACAATAATCTCATAAACCCAAGGCCAGGGTCACCTTGTTTTAATCCATAGTCTCTACCTTAAGTGTCCAATGACTATAGACCATACCACAAGTTATCATTTGTTCACAACATCTTTCAATTGCACCCCTCAAGCTTTCAAATTGATAATATTGTATATAATCTATTTTCATCTCTTTTGAATTAGCAACCTAACATTTAACTTAATGCTTTAATGTTATAATTTGCAAAAGTCTAGTTACAAGTGACGAGAACTAAGTATCAGAACCTAAGCAAACTATAACTAAGCGATCGAGTCTAAATCCCAAAGTCCATAGTCTAGTAAGAGTCAACCATAGTCTCAATATCCAGTTGTAGTAACTAGTAATTAGTCCCAAGTATCGAGTCTCGTAGTGTAATGTAGGCCATAGTCTTTAGTAACAAGTAAGCGTCTAATTTACGAAGACTTACCTGAGTTCCTCCTTTTATGTGTTGGCTCTTGGGCTTCCTACCCAACGATATGGGATAACTCCTCGTCTCTTCCCTAGTTCGGTTTGCCTCCCCGTCTCCAACTCTTCGTCATTCTTAGACTATCACCCTCGTCGCAGGCTATGGTCTTTCTTGAAATCAGACATTGAAATTGGTTTCTCATGGTTAACTATAACTCATGATGCCACAAGATGATATTCCCTTCACAGAATATAGCCCTCTTCAATAAATTGGAGTTGAGTTTATTAAATCAAAGTTCTTCCTGAATCTTTGATTAACTTCCATGATTTAGACCTCCATTTAATCAAAGATTAATGTCTTGGTGAATTACCATCCTAGTAAACAAATTGTCACTTCTAAAGGATATTCTGCCCTCATTCACAATCAGGGTTTCACACCCTCAATCACTTTAACTCAAAAAAACATGCGCATTGATACTAACATAAAGAAGATTCTCTCTCTTCCCGAGGAGGAAACATGTTATTTGTCTTAATCCTTCCTCTATCCTTCTTATTGTTCCTTTGGCGGTGGTCTTAGCAACTTTCACTCTGAACTCTTCTCACAAGAAGATGTCATTCACTCCCGTGAGACTATGGTCAATAACAACATGAATTAATTCTAAAATTCGATTTTCTCTCATTCTCTCCAAATTACAACCAGTTCTTACTTAAATTTACTTCATTCACTATAAACATCAAAACCATAACTATGGTCAATGCAATCATATTACATGGAATAGGATTCACAATATTATATTATGGAAAAGTACTTTTACATCACACAAGGCTTTACGCCCAGTAAAAATATCAAACTATAATCTCGCTTTCAAAGGAGGGAAGAAGCTACTATCTTCACGAGAAGTAGTTGTCAATGATCCATTCTTCTCTTTGCCAATGGTCATTGCTGAGTCAAAAAACCACTCTCCCTAATCGGTGTGCTTGCCTATAGCTAGATTCATAATTTTTCCTAATTAATCACATGACTATAGTCTTTCCCAGACAACTCTCCCACTTCATTTTCATTAAATAATCACTAATTGCCCATGTTTTCATTGTTTCAGAGTTCTTACTCTAATTTTGATCCTAAACTGCATCAAATTTTTAAAATGAACCTATTGTGTCCAAAAAAACGTATCACATTCCCCTTTACAAAATATTTTTATAAACTATTTTGAACCATGTTTGTTGCTATTTGGTAATTTTATCCATGCATGTCTAATTTAAGAAATTTAGCTTATTTTAACTCAATTTCCAAGGGTTTTCTCATGTTCCTGAGTGCCTACTATCATCTCCAAGGGCTTTGTTGGTTCCCCATGAGGGGAACTGCGTCTTCCTCCCCTGGCTCAAATCGTGGTGGCTCTCTTTGGCTCTCCTCCAACTATGCAATTCCTCCTCCATCTTCACAAGGTTCCCCTTCATCTGGGTTATCTGGGTTGAGCATTTACAAGAACCAGTAACATGATAGTGTAACAAGAATGAAGAATAGCGTAGAGCTACGTAAGATGCCCGGTTCTACCAAGGTAGAACAAATTATTATTTAACGATGTTTTAAGTAAGCCGAAAATTAAAAAACCATTAACCATATGTTGCATGAAGAACAAAATGACACCACTTTGGCCAATTTCAATGATGGTGTCAGAAGGATGTAAGTATAATTTAAGAAAAACACCAACTTTGATCAATCACGATGACCAATACAAGTTCTACCTGGTTAATGAGCGGTGCAAGGTATTTTATAACCTTCATTGATGATTTACTAAGGAAGGTGTGATTGTATGCATGTATGATTGATGATAATCCAAGGGGAAGTGCTTTCAGAGGTTTAAGGAGTTTAAGGCACTTGTCGAGATGCAATCAGAGCAAAAAATCATGGCATTTCAGTCGGACAATGGCGGGAAGTTCATTTCCAAGGCATTCATACATTTTGTGAAGGATCATGACATCGAGAAATAAACGTCCACCCCATATACACCTCAACAAAATGGAGTGGCGGAGCTTGCAAATTGCACCATCGTGGAGATGGCAAGGAGCATGGTTTATGCTCAAAACCTCGACAAATCATTTTGGGCGGAAGTGGTGGCTAATGCGGTTTATACGCGAATTCAATGTCCAACAAGGGCGTTGGATTCCATTACGCCCAAGGAAGCGTGAAGAGGAAGGAGGCCTTGCATCACACACATACGTGTGTTCGGATGCATCGCCTATGCAATGGTGCCAAATAAAAAGAGGGGTAAACTTGATGCAAAGGGCATAAATTGTTTGTTTTTGGGTTATTGTGAGGGAACTAAGGTCTAAAGGCTAATGTGTTTATAAACTAAACAAATAATAAAAAGTAGAGACGTGGTATTCAGAGAAGATAGCACGATCGTTGGAAATGATTTGGAGATGCGTTTAAATGGGAGAAATGAAGGTACTACGGCGGTTGTTGTGGACGAATATTCCAAATCGTGAGGAGCCCGAGGAGAAAATGAGAGATCATTTGGTTGCAAATGAGGAAGCAATTGAAATACCTGCGGAAAATGACAGCGACGTTGAGAGATTTGGCAAAGATGGAAGATATCCTACGAGGGAGAGGCGTCCGTCCGGAGAATGGTAGAAGTATCACATTCCACCCCAACACGGCGAAGAACAGGCCAATGTGAATTTTTGATGATCTTTTGAATTTATGTGAAGTGTTGAGATCCGAAGGTGTGAGCAAGTGGAAGGTTGCATTACAAGAGGAGTACAACTTGCTTATGGCCAACGGTACGTAAGAATTGACTAACCTCCCAAAGGATCGCAGAAGTGTAGGATGCAAATGGACGTTCCACATCAAGAATGATGCATTGGGTGAAATTGTTAGGTATAAGGCGCCGTTAGTAACAAAGGAATATTCTCAAATGATCATATTGGCAAACAATCTAATCCAATTGAAGTGATTTTAATTGGAGCTTGAGAAAGAATTTGATATGAGGGATATCAGAGAATTACATTATTACCTAGGAGTGGAATTTGAGAAGAATAAAGAAGCTCATACTATCACCATGAACTAGAGAAGTTACATTGTGCTAAAACGTTTCAACATGGAAGAATGCAAATCGGTTGGAACTTTGTTCAATTTGAATTCAAAATTGTTAAATCTTTCGAATGAAGAATTTAGAAACATGCAAAGGAAAATGGAAGGTGTTCCATACAAGGCCATGGTAGGATCTCTCATGTATGCAATGGTGGCCACAAGGGCCAATATTGCATTTGCGGTGAGTACAATGAGCCAATTCATGTTGAAGGCCGGTCCACCGCATTGGATAGCCGTGAAATGTATCATGAGGTATTTGAAAAGTACTTTGGACTTCAAATTATGCCTTAGAGGCAAGGATATTGCGATGCGGATTGGGCGGGAGAAGCAAACGACCGGCGATCCATCACAGGTTATGTATTTTTTGTTGGTGTTGGAGTCATTTCGTGAAAATGCAAGAAACAACCAATCATTACATTGTCTACGACGGAGGTGGAGTACATGGCCACTAGCCATTGCACGAAGGAAGCGGTTTGGCTTAGGCAATTTTTGGCGGATGTAAGTTATGTGCAATAAGGACTGACATCCATCGTGAGCGACAATCAATGATGCATAGCACTTGCAAGTTATCCCACACATCATTATCACTTGCAAAGGATAGGCATCAAGCATTAACAAGGGCAATGGGTTTAGAAGCCTTTAACTACTCGCAAAGTGGGAATGTAGAAGGCAAAGCATTAGATTGCTCATAGTCAATAGAAATATAATGGAAGAGGCATGAGAAAGAATAAGGCTACAATGGTAGTCCGAAGAGGGATAGGAGTTATCCCATATTGTTTGTATAAACCAAATGAAAAGAAGAAAAGTAATAAAAGGCAAAGCAAGGCGAGCATGAGATCATCTCACTCTAAACATTGTTCATATGCGTCTATGCTTATGCAATCTTATCTATTATTGATTCCAATAAAGTGTTTAACAAAGGTGAATAATACTTTCATCTACTACAAGACTCTCACACACTATATAGTTGGCCTTATGATGGTTTTCAACTAACACTCCAACATTGGGACCCCCCCCCCCCCTCCTAGTTGAAAGTTTATTTTGACAATCACAAAGTATGGGGGGTGTCACTTGAAGGCCTGCTCTTACCTTAGTCCCTAACCGTAAGGTCCTAATTCCCTTAAAACACAAAACTACTCTACAAATAACTCTAATGTGATGGGTGTGTGTTGGGAGGTGAGCTTGGGCCCATCCTGTCCACTAAATTGACACGGTTGAGTTTGAGAAATACCCAGTTGATGTTTGAGATTTCAGGAAAATCACCCATCACAGTTGAACCGGTTGGGTTTGAGAAATAACGAGTTGAAGATTAAGACTTCCAAAAAACTACTGGGGAGATTTTGAATATTATCGGTCAAAATCCTAGTGGTTCCAAGTCCAACCGGTTACACATTGTGGTCTTTCAGATTTTCTTCATTAATTTGAAACATATTCCATGAATTCCTCTAAAATGATCGGTACCTTTCCCAAACCCCTAACCCTCAACCACTCATTTCTCAAACTTAACCGGTTCATCTATAATGGGTAATTTCCTAAAGTCTCAAATCTCAACCGGTTATTTCTCAAACTTAATTATCTGGTTGAATTTTATTTAGTTGTAATGTAGGATGAGTGGCAGTTTTTCTTGGGTATGCATTCACATCCTAGATGGAAGCCATTTTTTGTTCTTGGATGCAATTGCAGATGCAAGAACAACTGATCTTGCTCTTAGCTCATAAAGATTTGTCTTCTTTTGTCTTTTTTTTTCCCTTTTTGGTTATTATGAAGAACACGCTCACAAGAAAGGCAAAGCTCATAGGGTGGTCAACTATAAATCTTGTTTGGAGGCTTTGTGTTGTTTCAATAAACTCACGCATTGTGGATGTAAGGCTCTCAATAAAATAAACCTCCTATAGGTTGCAGACCGGTTTCTTGCAAATCACGTAACGCCAATTTAAGGTCTCATTCATCATTTTTGGAGTCAAACTAATCACAAATAGAAAAGTACACTGCATTTTCACGTTTCGAATAGACGACTCTATCTAAGAGAAAACGATGTTAGCATCACTCACCTTGAAATCTTCCACAATAAGCACGTATTGATTATGAGAATGCCCACCACCTTAACATCAAGTTCCCATGTTGGTGCAAACCATAAAAAAGATAACAACTCTAAACCTTTTTTAAGATTTGCATACGAAATCCAAACAAGACATACTTTGTTCGTTCGATTGGAAATAACTCTCAAATGCTCATACGAGTTGTTTTCGAAAATATCATGTATGGCCAGCGCTTAAAGTGACGGCTCTAGCCTTTCCTCGGAAGTAGTACTCGCGGTGAGAATGTGATGGTTTTGTGCAAGATAGTGAAGCCCATGCCCCATATGACGTCACGAGGAAAAGCAAGTCAAAGACGGGGGACGGGAAGGAGTTGCTGAATCCTGGGCTCCAGCCTTGCGGAAGGCCAGCGAGCCAGGCCTTCTTGTGTTGTGATTGCATGGTTGCATGTGGGGTGCTCACGTGGACCTCAATACAAGGTTCCTTTTATGTGGTGGTCTCAATATTCTCCAAGGGTACTTACTTAACCTTCTCCGCACCCCACTTGGCCTCGTACACACGGCACATGCACACTTCACCCCATGCCCTTATTAAATGCCTCCATCATTAGCCATGCAGCTGGGTTGCTAACTTGAATCTGGGCCGACACCTCGGACAACGACATGTAACTTAAATCAATGTTGCCCACAACCAACGACACTCTAAAAAGGCGAGTGAAATTGGACCCAAGGGGGTTTACATTAGGGCCCAAGTCCAACGTACATGGGACAAGAAAGTGGTGCTAATGTGGTAACGTTTTTCCGGCGAAACTTTGTCGGTCTCACCTCAAGGGAATACTCCAATCAATTTCGTTAACCAAATTTCAAGTTTGATTCCAATTTTGAGTTCGATTGTAAGGTCCATTCTAGAGTTTGTTGGACCCCAAGTTCCTTGAACCGAAACTCTTATGTAAACTCACCTCAATGTAATAAGTAGATCTAATTGGGTTATTGATCTTTATTGAATAACTACATCTGAACACTATCATGTGGTTAGGTGTTGCTCTAAGGAATTGGATTGCTCTAAGAAAAGAAATTAGAGTACATGCTTCTTCTTCTTCTTCTTCTTTTTTCCCACCATCATAGATTTCATAATCAACATTTTAAGGGGGATCTTTATGACTACGACCTTCATTTGGATTTGCCAATCATCTTGTGGTAATCGTATGTTCACAATTCTATGAGAAGTGGATGCAAGTTGTAGATACTCATTTTCAGAATTGGGTTTAGGTGACACATCCATATGAATTACAATTTCACATGACCCCCTTAGCATTTCACCTTTCATTCGAAGGCACCAAAAATTGAAAATTAAAGACTATTGACACAACATGATTGGAATTAAGAAATTTGGCAAACTTCTCATGAGCATATGTGCTATCAAGTTTTGCATAGTGCACAATTGAAACTAGCGGCATATGAGATCTAGAGAAATATTTACAAATGTTTGTATTAATATACCAAAGGAATGTTACCATGGCATAAATTCTATAAAAATCTTAGAGCCCTCAAAGTATGACGTATCTATTGATAGCAACACCATTGAGCTACATGTGAGTTGATGATCCCCCACCCCACCCAATATTCATTCCCAAAGCCTTGACAACTCTTGAGCCAAGTACGATGGTTGGATGGAGCTTCAAAGTTGACAACCCAATTTGGCAACCCAATTTGGGCTCCATAGGCATTTAGGGTTAAGTACAAAATAACACCATTTTGGGCCAACCATTGTGGCATTGCGAGAAGGACATAACATTGGCTCACAACAAGCACCAACTTTGACCAATCATAATGGCTATGGTAGGACCTACCTGCTCAACAAGGGGGTGTAAAGAGCGTTCTACAAAAGGCAAACAACCCTCATTTAATATAGGACTCTTACAAGCTAAAAGGTTGATTTTGTGCCCATTCTCACCTAAGAATTCAACATCAGTGGACCCCCCTTCCTAGGGTTTAATGAAAGGCCTATTCCCAAAAACATCTTGGCAACTTTTTGGAGGGTGCATATTTCAAATCTATTTAAACTTTGTAATCCCTTTGAAAGGTCAAAAGCTGTTGGAATCATTACCTTAAGCAACTAACCATATCGGTTACACCTATTACAGTGATTTGAAAGTAGAAAATACCATGGTCCACTATTTTTTATGTGTGGGTCAAAAAGTAGAGTGGCTAATAATTGATTGAGTTTTTATATCCAAATATAAAATGTTCAAATGTCTAAAAAATATTGAAATTACTTGTATAATACAAATCTTATATTGATATTGTAATTTTCAATCCACGGTAATCAATGTTCATGTAAAATCATCAAGTTCGTATTCTTGGTTTTGAACATATGATATTGTGGGCTCACAAATGGTGTAGGTTAAGATATATATACATGTATACATGTATATACAAATGCTTGCACTCCTATATGTGAAGATTAAGATACAAGCACGAGGCACTTTGGAATGATTGATTAATGTTATCAAGGTAGAGGGTGCTAAAAATAAGAACTCAGTAGATATACTATTATTAGATTGGAAGAAATTAGTCTTTATTAGTACATTGGAGTTATCCTATAATTTAAAAATAGTTTGAGTTGGGAGTGGATTGTTTTGCATACAATACTTTCCATGTGCATGTTTACAGAGCATGCTTGGGGTCTCAGTGTAGGCCTGTACAAAGAACCTACTATATCAATTCATAAAGGGTCAAACTCATTTTGGCATGCCAAGAGGTGCTAAAATGGGTTTGGCACCCCATAGATCAATATAGAATGTTCTTGTTCAAATGTCCGCACCAACTCCAAGCACTACAATCAACGTTGACACTAAACTACCAAAGGATAATGGAAAGGTACCCAAAACCAAATGGAGTGGATGGCCATGAAACCTCCTCTACTTGGACAGAAAAAACTAACCAGGTGGCTATGCACCTACTACGTTCCAAAGTTTTCTTTATGAAAAAGGATAACGATAATGATAATAACGATAATAAAATAATAATAAGTTATAGCACTGCATGATTTCATGTAGTATGTCACATACTTTTCATACACAGTGAACTTAAAATCTGGATATTTGAAGCAACTTGTCCCATATCATATTTTTCGTGATCTGGAAGAATGTTTTCAGTGGTGTTAATTCATTTTTCGTTTCATACGGTCCTGTCTGTCACAAGATCTTGAAGGAGAAGGCATACCTAGTGGCTAGATTCATAATTGCTGAAATTCTGAGGAATTTTGTTGTAAGAGGATGAATACAGATGGATGAAAGCTTTTGGACAGTATGTAGGTGTGAACCTCTAGAACTACCTGGTATGGTAGCTGAGGAGTATTTATATGTATATTTGCAATAAAATATTGTATTTAGGACAGGTGTCTCCATCTGTGTACACCTACGTGCTGGCCATACCTAACCAGGTCGTTACTACTATAGATACCCTCGGGATATCCGGTACCTAATGTATCTAGTGTATGTTAATCTCTCTATACCCTCGGGATATCCGGTCCAGGTAGCTTAGCTTTAAGTCTTAACTAATCTGATATCCTGGATTAAGGACCAGGGTCCTACTTAATCTGATACCCTGGAGTAAGGGTATCCACCCTAAGCCTCAGATGGCTTTTTCTCTTAAGCCTCATATGGCTAGTTTAAATACATCAGATTGTTTTAGCTCTGATTCTTCTAACAAATTTAACAAATGGACTGAGAGAATGCAGCTAAGTAGAACCCAAGAAATGTGACGTTCTATGATAGGCTGCTAAGACATTCGGACACAGCAAACCGAAAATATGAAATTCTCACATATGAACAAAATCCTCTAGCCACAAACAAAGAACTTGCAAACTACAATATGAACAAAAATGTACAACAAGTCACTACTACAAAGATAAAGGTCAGCAGGTGCTCCCCCACCCAACGTTTTACACTACTTGACATATCTTTCTTAACTGCTACTAATGTTACATTGCCAGCCCTGAGTCTCAGTTGTACATTGAATTTTTACAGACCCTCTGGCTACTCCTCTTCTACTGATAACCCAAATTTGCTGCTGCCTTGGTGTGTGTGTTCTAAAAATCTCTCCAACAATCTATGGACACCCTATGAATCATGAATCAGGACTGAAGGAGCTAGAACATACATTTGTGCAGGCTATAAATTTCAGCGAGCCATAATTTTCGACAAATTATCTATTCTTCTCCTTCAATAAAAGGGCAAGATCCATCATCCACATTGGCGAGTGGATCAAAGAATGGTGACTCCGGGTCTGTACAACCAGGTACAATATCTAATTCGCATCGATCCCCCTGCAGAAACATCATGGATACATGATAAATGGGTCTGTGTACCAAGGGCTCAATGTGCAACCTATGTAAACAATTTCTACAACCTTCATCAAGTTTTCAGATTATATATTTTCATATATTTGTGGCGTTGACACTTCATTTGTACATTGGAGTTATCCTTTAATTTAACAGTTGTTTTAGTTGGGAATCAATTGTTTTGCATACAATACTTTCCATGTGCGGCATGGTTAGGAGCATGCTTGGGTCTCCGTGTAGATTTGAACAAAGAACCTGCTGTATCAATTCATCAAGGGTCAAACTCATTTTGGCATGCCAAGCGGTGCTAAAATGGGTTTGGCCCCCAATGGATTGATATAGAATGTTCTTGTTCAAACGTCCACCCCAACTCCAACCATACATCGGAAACATAAAAAACATGCAAAACAACCATTTCCCGATCAAAACTCTAGTTGAATCAAAAGATAACTCTATTATCTTATGTCAACCAGAAAATAAGAATATAATCATACATGACATTAATGATCAAAGAATGAAGGCCCCCTTTACACTAGAGCTATAGTTGAGAGCTTAAACTTGCAAATTTCAGGAATTTGATACTTGGAGTTGACAAGCTTGCATACAAAGCTCACGCTATTGAGAGCTTGACCATTGTTCAAGCTCTCAATAGTTCAAGCAACTGTAAAGTGGCTATGATCAAAGTGTTAATATCAACAGGGGAATGAAACTAAACAAAGAAGCATTCATGACAACCCAATGGCGCATTTTTGATTGGCTTGAGGCCCACAAAATGGGAGCTCCAGCTCGCAACAATTCCTTGCCTACCTCCACGAGGTAGCTTTAAAATTCACAAGGTAGCTTAAAATTTCGACCAAGACCTTGCCAAAAATGACCAAGAGCTTGTTGTAGATGTTCCGTATGGGATCCATCAAGAGGCCATCTAAACATTTTATGCCCAGTAAGAGTTGAAGCTCTCAATTTGAGAGCTCATGTAAAGTGGATTTGAGTGAACAAGCACACATAAGAAGCTCCCATCTGATGAGAAGAATCCCTTCTTCAAGCTCTCAACTCGAGCTTCAACTCAAGCTCTACAGTAAAGGGGTCCTAAGCATGTGTTTGCATTCAAGAACACCCAGCCTACCTGTGTACTTGAACCCACATCTTTGATAACATTAAGGCATGAAGAATGAGTTAATTTTAAATAAGGTCAATTTTTACGCAATTAGCTAAGAATGGAGGTACGTAGCTAAATTACACGTTTTTTGTGCATGAAGAGGACCTCAAGTGGGCCTCTCAGACCCTGAGGGGGTAAATTCCCCCAAGTGCAGTGAAGCGACATGGTGCAAATTTTAACAGATTTTCACAACACTAAAGGATGGAAGAAATTACATACCCCTTGTTGTATTAAACCAGCAGGAAAGGCACAGCGATCTTGAACAAATACTGCTTCGGGATAAATTGCACTGTCGCAAGCTCCCTCATGTGCCAGTTCCTTTGCAAGCTCCTGAAGAAGAAATCCAGATTGAATCACTTTAGATACCCTTTCTATATTTTCTCAATTTCATCTTATGATACTGTGGTTCAATACGTTCGTACTAAGCTTCAAGTTCAAAGGGCACAACTAACTTGTACACATCCTGGAAACAAGCTCCTTGTGCCCTGCAAAGTGCCCCAAACGATCTTATTTTGAGCACTCCCATGAAACTCTTTTAGGACCCTGAAAGTAGACTTGAACAACCATAATGAGCTTTGGGAGCAACAGCTTGTTACGAAGTGAGTGTACAATATCAAAATCCCTTGAGATGTTGCAGAAAATCCTTAGTAAGCTTCATAGGAGCGTTCATGTATTTTGACCATTTAAGAACTGGGGTCGTGTCTATACAGGATTCATGACAATTTCTACAAAACTCCTAACAAATATTGAAATAATATTTTATTTGGTCTAAACATTTAGCCCCAACATATTAAAACAAGGAAGTGAAAATAAAGTCATATGCAAAAAATGTGATAAAAAATACAAGGTATGTATTTCAGACTAGGTGGTTCATACAAGGCTCAATCCTCCTGAAAGTCTATTTTGCATATATGTATCCTCCAATTGGAATAATGCACGTGATAATTGAGCTAATTTGAGATAGGATCACTTTTGACACTTCTAGGTAAACATATCACAAAGTATTATTAACCCCTAATGTCCAATGCAACTATAATTAGGTTGTGAGTAGTTTTCTCTGGCCCTAGTTTGGATTGTTTCTTGATTGTTTCAACTACTCTTGTTCATGTTCAAGTTTGCTATATTCTACCATGTAAATAATTTTGATTCAACAAAGTTAGCTAATTTTGGATTAATTCAATATGAGAGTGTGCTCTCAATTGGTTTATAGTGGAACTAGTCCACAAACCAAAACTTGACATTTGTCACCTCCGCGATTTATGGACGGCATTTCCTAAACATGTTTTTTATTAATCCCTATGTGCATATAATTCCCAATTGATCTGAAAATTTGCATGACACTCAAACAAAGCATATCCTATACATCTACTGTCGGAATTTTTAGTTGGACTTGTGTTGATGGGTGTAAAATTATGCCACAGCTGCCTCAAATTGCAAGCTTCCCAAAAAATCACAAAACAATGATTTCAAGATTTGAGAGCTAATTTGAGTAGGTATATTGCCCCTCTTTTGAATGAGGGTAACATTTTGTCATTTGGAGATGATTTAAATTTAAAATTTGGACTATGAGTAGTCACCTCTAACCAGCAAACATCTATACGATTGGATTTGTCAAAAAAGCTTCAGATCTTCAGCTCCAATCACTAAAATTGAAGTCACATTTTCTGGGCAGATGTGAGGGAATGGGGTGTGGGAAGTTAGGGGTTAAGGCCCGTAATGGACGTCTTATACCTTTAAAGGTTTAGAGAAAGGAAATACAAAGACTCTTACTGCATTGAAGTAGCTTTGGGGCAGACCCTTCAACTTCTCAGGTATTTCCATGAACAACTTGTAAGGGCCATCCCAGTTGACTCCGTCAGTAAATGAGAACTCCAATGATGTTGCTGCAACATGTCCAGGTGGAGATGAGAAAATGCAAGTACTAGTTGAAGCTCTCATGTTTAGGGCATGAAACAAAAACCTGAATTAGCAGTGTGGAGATACAATATTCGTAATTTCTTGTACACCTTCAATAACACTAAGTAGCAAGTATTAAACTCACCCCATTTCTTTAATTAAATCACATTCCACCATACGGTGGCTCCACCAGACACATGGTGACAACATCCTGCAACTCGATGGGACTTTCCATTACATATAAGTTCCCTATGTTTTTTCAATGGTGGTTTTGCATACAAAATTGATAAATTCTTCCATTGGTGGTCTCCACTCGGAGGTTGTGTTTGAATTTGAATGAAGAGTAACCTACTTCAGTTCATTGAGGGGAAAAACTCATTTTTGCACCTCTTGGCATGCCAAAATGAGTTTGACCCTCAATGAACTGATATAAAGTGTTGTTCGTCCAAACATGGTCCTTGTTACAAATAGGAAGAGGAGATATCTGAGACTGGTTTTTACTCCCAGACAGAGCACCAAATCTTTCATCTCACCAGTGTCAAACTCCAAGTCTGCCACTTTGGTGAATGTCAGTACAAGTGACCATGTCAAAAAGAAGTCTAAGGACTTACCATGCTTCGGAACATTGATTTTGATGGAGAAAAAGGGTACACACTGGCTTCCTCGCTCCTTCTTCGTCATGACACGGGGTTCACCTCCACACATAATAGGTTGATTGAATCCACCTGCATCCAACCCACACAAACTCATCAGCTACAGTTCTGAATGAGCATTACACGTAGTGGTCAGCCAAGCAAATTTGCTGACATGTCTATTCCAGGTTAAGTAAGGGGAGGCATCTTATCACCTATAGTCGATGACCTTGTCATGGTCTGACCAATACATCTGGCAATGGACAGGTATTGTCATGCCAACGGCTATAGTAGGGAAGCAATTTCTTAACCTGTCTGTTCGTGATTCAATACGAGGCACGTTATCACCTATGATTGATGACCTTCCTGTGGCCTAACCACTTCATCCAATAGCGGACACATTTCACCTTGCCATTGGCTATAATATGCGCCCAATAGTGGTCATGCCAAGCAATTTTGACGACATGTTTATTCCTAATTGGATACAAGGAGGCACATTATAACCTATGATTGATGACCCTATCATGGACTAACCACTACAACCAATAATGGACAGGTGTCACTTGCCATCGGTTGTAGTAGGCAACTACACCTACATCGCCCTGGAAAGGCTTCTAGGATCCATTACCTAGTTCATAGTGTTGAACAGGTTTTTCAATTTTTATATTTAAGAAGAAAGATTCCTAGGCTGCCATATAGTGATAAGGGTGAGAGTAATGGCACACCATTGAAGGCGATGCCATATTCTGGGCTTGGCACGAGCTTGCTCGATGCCGAATTGAAAATAATCATCAAGCTTTCACCCTGCGTATATCATGCCCACCAGTGAGAGAGAGGTCTCTCTAACTAAAAGAAAAACCCATAGATCATAAATGTGTGCAAACACAACTGCATGTTATTAACATTTCTGGGTTCAACCTTCACGTCTGGCAAAGTGGTGCTTACAGACATAGGAGCTTGGCCTGTTGCAGTTTCCCAGTAGACCGGGAAATGCCCCATTTCAAACTCTGCCCAAGTTGGTAGGGTATATCTGTTCAAATAACCAAACCCCAAAAAGAAAGTCTGTAATTCATCCTAGAGAAACCACTAGAGTGCATTTTGGCATGATTACACCTCAGTTCATGCATAGATTACACTACATAGACTTTAGCCTCAGCAAGTCAACCTGACTGAATCAACCAATCCTCCTGATCCCTGGCGTATTCTGAAAGTGGAAAATTGATATGGTCTGAAGACAAACATATGACATTGATACATTGAATATCAAGGAAAAACTTTAACATTTCTATAGTGAGACACAGATGGCTTTGACAATGCCTGATATGTATGGAAACAAGGGCACCACTACTCTAAAAGAAATAGGCAGTAATCTGCAGAGCTAATGTACCCATGATATATAATTACATTTTAGAAACGCCTTATTCTCTCAAACTAAAGCTTACATGCATCATTACCATACTTTGAGGTGATTAATTCTTGAATTTTGCAGAATGCATTTACAACCTTGAGATCTACTGTGAGCTTGATAGGTGATGTGTTTACAAACTCTCTATCCTCATGGTATGGTTAATATGCCGTACATTCAATATATCCTAACAATATTATTTTGCATTGCAATTCATACAGTGCACTTTAACACCCATTGTAATTGGATCAGGCCACAACCAAAACTGCCAAGATAGGCTACTTTGCAAGCACAGTTGCCAAAGCATGTGACTTGATTGATGAATGCTTAACCTACTTAAGGTTCCATACTCAACAATTCTCATTATTTCAACTTCGTCAATCTTATAATGATGAAGGCACATACTGCTTCACTCCTGTATCAACAGTTGCAGTCGCGCGAACCCTCCCTACTGGCAGTTGCACTCTCCTTAGCCCTACCTCTTTCATCTTTGCCGTTAACTGCGATCCATTGAATTGTGATACTGCATCCACAACAGATAAATACTGTCAATATGATTGATCAAATCAATCAATCACATAACGAACTAGTATTGCAGGACATAAAAATGAGAATTAAGTGTGCAAGAGAAATCGTTGGTTCATCACACTTGTAGAAATTGCAAAATCCGGAGGCATTCTGCAATCATACAAGTGGTATAGGGGTCTCCAACAATTGTGTGCTGACATAGAAAAGAAAGAAACAAAGATGACTCCTATGTTGCCACCAGCGAAAATTATGGTGTTGCTTCATTTTCAAGACGGTCTTGGTCTATATGTAATCCTGAAACAGGCATTACGAGAATTAGAGAGCCCCTGATAACTAATGCCTCCTTCCGGAGGTGAACACCTTGAACAGGCGCAGACAAGCCAGCCAGCACCTATCTCCCCCAAGGCTCCCACATGGTTGGCTGAAAATATTTGGTTCACCCCCATATCCGCACTGTGATTGGGTGGACTATAGGTGGCAGGGTGCACCGGAAATCAAGTGCTGGGAAGGTCACCCATCCGAGTACTATCCAACCTAAGGCAGCTCAACCTTGAAGGTCCCATGGGATCCAGCTTAAGGCTTAGGGTTTAAGCCACCCTAGTGTGCTGACATACTGTAATGAACAAAGTATCATACATTTTAATTGCTAAGACCAGAATGAAAGAGTCATAACGTAAACATACAAGGCTCGCACATCAATCAATCAACATGAAATTTTGATCTATGTGCTGTGTGGGACCTTGGCTAATTACAAGGCTCTCAAATTCTTCATGTATTTTGGTCAAAACAAGATTTCCCATTTCAGTTTAATTTCACCGAGTGCCACTGCAGACACACATGAAGGGGTCTTCTGGAGAACTTCAGTCCGAATGACCTAAAACAAATAGTTTTGATCCGTCCTGTAACTCCAATGGATGGCTGGCTGGTGTTACACCTGAAGATTGAAGGAAGATGGGGTCCTAAAACATCACTTAATAACACATAAGTATCTCCTCTTGAGGCATAGAGGGTCCCAATGTGAAGTGGGGTTTTTTTAATGGAGACAGTAGAAGTGGAGCACAGAAGAAAGGTAACAATCTCCTCCTAATTATCCATTCATTAAATTAAATGAACGGCATAGAGGAAGTGCCACTTGCAGATGACCTTGAACGTGGATCCCTTGTTTTTCTATATTCCTTTTGTTCAATCCTCCTGGCATAGAAGAAGGATACTAGTGCTAATGAATCAAAATTTGATTGCCAGAAATCTCAGATTTCATAAAATAAAAACTGAAGATGCTCAGCTCTCTAACTTGTGTAGAACATTTGATGGGCTAAGTACACCACAGTTCGAAATGCCCATCATCATTCCAATTATCCATGCCCAAGGAAATTACACAAAATCACCACTCGACCCCCACAATGCAGATTCCGTCAACTAGATTCACTTGCACAAATTATGAAGCCCCACATAAAACTCCAAAGGCTACACATGCATACCAACCGCAATACTCCCCACACCCACCATTCCCAACCTAACGAAATTCACCACCATAACACCAACACCAAATTGTTACGGTTCGGCTTGTCCAAGCCGGTTCAAGGTTTTCATCATTGGAAGGTGGCAGTATTCTTTGAGGTCCTACTGATTCTTGTGATGTCAATTTCAGGATTACATGTAGAATCATACCACCCCGAGAATGAAGCAACACCCATAATTCATGCCAATGACAACATCGGAGTCATCTCTTTCTGTCTCTCTTTCTCTTTGGGTTGAGTACAGCGCAATCTGAGATGCCCGATGTACATTGGCCATGCCCAGCACCATTTCCTTTTCCAATCAAACACATACCAAGCGACACATTCAACAACTTTCTAGGTGCACTAAAGTTACTAAAACACCTATTCAACCCCCTCGACTCAGCAGCTTCCTTCAAAGGAATTTTCAAGCCCCACAGAAACTCCAAAGGCTACCCATCCCTCATAAGTTGCAGTACAAACCTCCCCAAACCCACCATTCCCAGCTTGCAGATCCAGCAACAACCCAAATAACAGGCGAACAATTCACCACCAAACAACAACATCAAATCAAATTGTTGTGCCTTTTCAAGGTTTTCACCAAGTATTCTTCGAGGTCCTTCTAATTCTTGTGATGCCCGTTTCGGGATTTAAAATTATTCCTCCCTCCGAGATGAAGCAACGCCATAAAACCACCATAATTCACGCCGGTGGCAACATCGGAGTCATCTTTCTTTCTCTCTCTCTATCTTTGGGTTCAGTACACCAATCTGAGATGCCCAATGTACATTGACCAAGCCCATCATCAGCATTCACATTCCCAATCCCACCACATTCCACTCTACACATTCATTATTCCAATTCGCAAAAACTCGGAAAGGCTGCCAGACAACTCCAAAGGCTACCCATCCAATACCAACCTCAATATTCCCCCCACACCCACCATTCCCAGCCTGCAGCACCAGAAACAACCCCAAAAACAGGAAAACAAAACTCACCACCACCACCACCACAACAACAACAACAAATCTGAGAAGGAAGGAGCACATAAAATACCATAATTCACACCGGTCGCAACATCATCTCTCTCTCTCTCTCTCTCTCTCTCTCTCTGGGTTAAGAACACCCCATTATAATAATTTCCAATTCCCAACTCCGACACATTCCAATCGACACATATTGAACTTCCCAACATGCAAAAAAGTTAATCATATCCCCACTCAACCCCCCAAAAACTCCAAAGGCCACCCATGCCGTACCCAATCCCAGCAACAACGCTAAAGCAGGCAAACAAAATTCACCACCACCACCACCACCACAACAACAATCACAACAACTAGTAGTAGTAGTCCGAAATCTGGAAACCAATCGCTCACCGAATGGAGCCACAGATGACGAAGATTTCCGCCGAGACGAGGCAGCTTCGGCGGCTGCGGCAGTAGCGACGCAAGTAGCGGGGCTCCTGGAAATCATTGTGGACGCCATCGCCTAAGAAAGAATGCTGTGCTGATGATCACAGACAAAGAAGAACAAAACAACAACAAGAGTTGACAGAAAATTGGAAAGAAAGGATTCGAGAATCTCTCTCTCTCTATCCCTCTCTCCCCCCGGAGATGTTGAGCCTCCAAGCAACTCCTTGTTAAGAAGTTGGAATTTGAATACGTTGCACTGGAGGGCAGGAAAGGGAAGGCAGGCAGGTCACTGATTCGTGAGGATAGAGTTGGAGTTGTATGTGAGTGGTTGGGGGCGATGATATGATGACTGGCATGACCTACACACAATAGGCAGGATGATGATGGTCGGACCTCCGCTCTTCCCTGCCAATCCAACTCTGCCTTTGACTTCCAGCTCAGATCTGTTTGACGTCCAGATCATCACTATTGTCTCGAATAACATCTACGTGGACCGTTATATCAGCATTCTAGAAGCTCCTATGGGGTAAGACGGTGAACTGCACTAAATATGATATTTAGTGTCATATGGTATTTTATGTCACTATGGTAACTTTTCGGATGACACTTCTTGTGAATAGGTTTAATAATATTGTCAAGGATGATGGATGACTTCATCCATTGGGCCAAACCCTAACTTCTCTTGTCAAGAACTTGTGATGAAATATTGTCATGGATGATTCAAATTTGGATGAAAAATCACTTGGTAAGTGACACTAATTGCAAAACTATAAATCTATAATCCCCACAAAATTTTCAAGGAATGACGAATAATGTTGGGTTAACATTTAGTTTTGGTGACACTAAATATCATATTTAGTGGACTATGGTATGTGGTGTTTTGGCGAGGACTTCCATCCCATAGACAATTTTAACCATTGGACTGAATTGGGAATCATCTCATTAGTAATTGGAGATCTCACATATTGTCATAATTTCAAGTTTTGGATTCGGAGTTCATATGCAAAGTTATATGGAAGATGGGGTGGGGCTCCCTTTCTCCACCCCAACAATTGTTGTCGATGGTGGTTCATGTCATGAACAAGCTTAGTTGATATTGTTGTCACCCAACCTACGTGGCGGCCATGTCGGCACATGGGTGAGGTCACAATGCATGGCAAAGAGGCAAGGAAATTAGGAGCTCACCCAACAAGTGGACCTCACATTGGACAAGCCCGATTGGCATTAATATCATCTAGATTGTTTGGTGGTCATGTATAGAACATGGGCAAGGTCACATTGCTTGGGCAAGGAAGCAAGTAGGTTGGGAGCTCAACGTTCACCGGTAATAATGTGTTGTTAAGTGTAAAGATGGCATTACCATGTCATGCCCCTATTTCAAAGGCAACAACTTGGGTTGTACCTCACGCAACCTCAAAGTCAGTGGCAAGACCTGCCCCAAGTTGTTAAGGGTAGTCCATGCAGCTCTTATACCCAAGAATTGGGTATAAGTGTGAGGATTTCTTTTTCTCTCCAAGCAATCACATCAACCCTCACAATTTGAACTCATTATTGGATTAAAACAGTGTCTAAGGTATGGGGTCTCAAGGGTTCCCAAAGTTCCCAATGCAATGAAGTAATGTGGGAAGGGAGGTGTTAGAGTTAGGTGGACCCATTTCCAAAAAAGAAAGTTAAAACACTTACATGGGAGAGGCCAAAACTGAAAACAAATAATATAATCTTTCTAAATATAACAAGGTAAGCATGGTTTTAAGGGGGCGAATATTTTCTATTCCTTTGCTATGATTGGATGGTTAGGGTGTCAAATTAAAACCACATGGTGAGGCAAAACATTATTCAATTGCTATCCATTGTTGCAGCTTAATAATATCAATGAGAGTGATTCACCTGAGTTTATCAAGTTGAATTTGTTGATGAGAGAGAATATGCATAATATAGTTCAGAATTCTATGTAACTTATTCCTGGCCCCACCCAGCCTGCAATGTTTAGAGTGTGAGGAAAATAATTTGTTTGGTTATGTGTGTAGGGGTGGGTTTATGGGGTGGTGTTGGTTGTCTTTTTTTTGTAGTGCTTAAGTGTTGTGTGTATGCACTTGATTATTGGATAGGATGAGGTCTAAAGAGGTTGTAGGATTGTCTTTGTTATGTTATTTGTAAAAGGTACAAGTAATTGTGAGTGAAAAACCAAAACATAGGCTTGCATTCTGTATTTTTTTTAGTTGTAGGATACAAACAATAAGTAGTAGGGTCTTTTGTGTGACTATATAGGGAGTACTAATCATGACTTTGGTGGCAACTTGATGATAGTGTGTGGAGTGGACCATTGGGGAAGCCGAGTGGTCCATAGAGTTGTGACATTTATCCTGCAGTGAATTTCTTCTTTTTTATTGTTTTTTTGGCCTTGCAATTTGTCACGCATGTTATTAACATAGAAATAATTTTGTGACTAAAATTTCATAGTAAATAAGCAAGTTTTCAGCCCTTGGGAGGGTATCAAAGTTGATAATAATTAAATGGTTTCATGATTGTTTCTCAAAACAACACATGTTGGTAGATTGTGAATGTCCTTTTTTTTTAAATTGATCTTTTGGCTTTGAAATTCGGAAAATATGTTATTAACATAGAGAACTTGTTGTTCTAAAGATTTCATGGGAATTTTTTTATTTTTCAATCCTTGGAAAGTTGTTAAAGTTGGAAGCATTGAAATATTTTTCATAGCTACACATGTGGATAGATTTTTAATATTTTTTTGGTAAGTCTTTTGGCCTTCAAATTTGGTACACCTATTATTAATATAGAAATGATATTGTAAAAAATAATTTGTGGTGAAATACCAAACTTTCAGTCCTTGGGAGGTTGTCAAAGTTGGCAGATGTGAAATTTCCTTCATTATGAATTCAAAAACGCCATTTTGATTTGTCACCCCATTGTACATAACCTAGATTTCACCAAGGGCAAACCACGTAAGATAGTTGAGGCTAATGTGGACACCTTCAACTTCGTGGAATCATCCAGCCAATGGATTTGAGCACTAGAAGCTTGAGTATTTGAGCAATTACAAATTAGGACCAAAGAATTTGAAATCGTTGAAATTGGAGTTGGGGAAGGTGTTAATTTAGGCTTCAGAATCAAAGATTTTGTACTACCCAATGTGGTGTTATAGGGGGGGGGGGGGAGTTTTTTTAGTGTTCAATGTTGTGTAAGTGGACAACATCATTAGTAGGTTTTGTATGGGTTATCTGCTAATGAAAACCAAGTTGAATGCCAACATTGGTTGAGTCGTGTTTCTAAAGTGATACTAATTAGATAACTGTAAATCTATAAACCCCCAAAAATCTACAAGGAATGACAAATAATGTAGGGTTAACAAGTAGTATTGAGCAAGACAATTAGAAGCGGTGACACTAAATATCATATTTAGCGTAGTGGTTTTGACTTTGAATATTCATCAAATTGAGGCTACAAACATTTTTTCTTTCTTTATACCTATGTTTAGCCCTAACATCAACCACATAGCCATATGTATGTGCAATAGTTTAAAGTGTTGGTTTAAGCACCCTCTACTTTATTACTCACTCATTCAATTAGAGCGATTATATAGCCGAGTAGGAGCCAAAAATAAGTGTCCAAATAAGGAAGCTAACCGAATTAGCCTCACCTACTTTAGGGGAATGATCAACAATCTTGTTGTTGCTGACAGGGTTCCAAATTAAAGAATGGAATTGTCCTCCCAATATCCATTCCCCTATACTAATTATAATAACCTCCCGATTAAGTATGCACCCATTTAAGTACGCATCCTAGTTAAGTGTGCAATTTTTTCTGACAAAAATCAGGGTTCATACTTTATTGTTTGAACATGTCATGTAAAGTCATTTGTCACGAATGCATGAATTCTTATGCTTGAAATTTAATGTCAGTTTGTTAACGTTTTGTTGAAACGTCTTAAACGATCATCACAATTCATCATATATATGTCCAAGTTCTGTTTGAACATCAGTGCAAAGGAATTGGTTGTCGATGTTGAGGACAATGGCATGTAGAGCTTTAAAGCCTTTGAAGTTGGTAGCACTTTCAGATTCAACAAATGTCTCGACATGCTGGATTTCATCATCGATAGGTGGTTCTTCTTCGATTTGCATCGTTTCCAAACCTTCATCAATGTCCTCCAGCATAACATCACAATATTCCTTGTTGTTTGCATCATTGATATTTTAAAAACCACTCATTTCTTGTGGTTTGATGGAAATATGCAAAGCCTCTATGGCAAGCCTCCTGAAATGTGGCATTCTATTTTTAGGCGCCACATTTAGATAGTATAAGGTATCATGGATGCTGAAAATATGAAGTGAATGTTTTGTCCGGAAATGTTGTGCAAATGTGTCATTGGAGGTGTTCTCTATTACGGCATTACCATCGATGACTAGGTGTTCGTAGAGTCGTAGACCCAACCTGGTCGTTGAGGACGCCCAGTCGTCGTAGAGGGAAACCGGCTTCAAGCTCCTCATTGATAAGCAAGATCATACAACGTTCTTCAATACGGGATGGGATGATCACAAGGGACACTTTGAGCATTTGCAAATGTTTTGCAGTGGATTGGCAGATGCTTTCGCCAACACAACAAGTGTTGAGTTGGATTTTAGCATTCTAAAATGGGAAATAATGACTTTCGACAGCCAATGATGAACCTAACGCTATAGAGCATCTTTTAGGCCAAGCAACGCCATGTTGTGATGGGAATTCCTATTTCGACTGGGTTTGAATCTGACGCTAGGGCCCAATAGAACGAGCAACTGACACTTTTACAACTTACATCACAAAAATTGATTAAATTCAAGGCAATTTACCACTTTTCATATATTGCCGATTTTGAAGAATTTTGGACACCATTAAGCTAAAAGCGGTAAAATTGGCTTTTGCCATATTTTAGGAGGCCTGCTCCGGTTCAAAGTGCGTACTTAAAGGGGGAGATTACTGTAGCCTCCAGCCTCCCTCAGATTCTTCATCAATTGCAAAGTCAATTCACTGCACCGTGAAAGCTGCTGGCCTGGACTTTTGCATGCAAAACCTTGCGTCCGGAGACGTGAGCAAGGCGCCACCTTCAGGCCGCGTGCCACCAGGACTCCTATCGCGTCCAACACCAAACTTGCATACATCACCTCAACTCTACATAACAGTTTACACTTACCATAGTCATAGCTTAACTTACAAACATTCAATCGGCTACGTAAGACTCGAAGCATCTACGTACATAGTTTATTGGACACCTGGGGAGGATGATGATGCTGCAACCACAGCAACAAATCCATTGACATTTATTTTACTTGGCCATCAGTCCCATCCCAGTTCCCTCCTGCCTTGCAACCTTCGCCTGCCTTCCACAAGGTAACCTTGACTCCAATAAACTCAATTTTTGCTTGCTAACCTGCTGCAGCTGTGCCGACTCCCTCTTTTAAATTTCTCTCCAGCAAGCAGGTGAGCGAGTTAATTACAACAAATTCCAGTCAGGGAGGTGACTTAAGTTTTAAGAGTTGGGCTGTGCTCTGTCACACAAGTCATTTTCTTCAGGAATCAAGTTAACCAGGTGAGGGACTAGTAGTATACCTGACCTCAATTTGTTGCTGGAGAGAATAAACACGATTTTTTTTGGGGGGTCTGGGTGTAGAATTGGTTGGAGGGTTGGATGGTTAGAGGGTTGGAGTACACTCTTGGTGTTGATGATGCTATGAATTGCAAGGACTTTACATTTGCAATATATGTCTGGGTTCATCAGTCTAGCGGGGAGTTGTTGTTATTAGGGTTGTTGCAGTAGAGAGTGGGCGCTGTGAATCTTATATGTTTGTTGTAATCTCTTGGAATGGAGGCCCAACACAAAATGATCAATCTCGGGGGTAAGGCTGGGCATGCACGTAATTTGAGAATTTGAGAACCTGATTTTTAATAGGTCTAGGAATTCTTTTTTCTATCGATAGAACTTACCACATTAAAGGAGCTGTACAGTACATTTGAACCTGTGGGAGGTGAGGCGTGGGTAAATTGCAAGATTGATACAGGGTGTGAACCTAAGAGTGTTTTTTGGGGGTAAAATGACCAGGATCATCTTGCCACAGGTTTCTTTTGGTGATTTCATAGGATCTTCAATAATTGGAGCTATAATTGGCACATAGTATGTGTCTGAACTTGCAGTTGTTCTAGAGAATTGACTTTATTTTGATGACTATCTTGGCACATGGTATGTGTATAATCTCACAATCGTTCTAAAGAATTGGCTTCATTTTTTTATGACTATCTAAGGGGTGAAAGTCCTTCGTTACTCTTGGGGTAACGAAGAATACCCAGGCTGTTGACCTATATTTTTGTGAAACTTTTTGGGGTGAATTCACCAAGATCTTCCCTACTGTAGACCTCTTGCTACAGGGTATATATATGTGTCGGAACCCACTGTTGTTTCAGAGCAAGGTTTGATTTTTGGTGACTACTTCCCACGAGTTACCATGGGACCCTAGTGAACAATGCCCACACAAGGTTTCTGAATTTCGTGTGCAAATCCTGTGTACACAGGTTCTGAAACTCTTGAAGTAGTTGTACACAGGATTCGGTGCCTCACATTTGGAGGACAGCAACATCTAAATTAAGTGCCATCAGTACGAATAAGGTATGTCATGGCCTTACATCACAAACCTCTAGATTTAAATACCAACACTAATATCACATGGATTCAATCACATCAAACTGCACCGTCAATTTTTTGGCTTGAATTTTTTGGCTTGAATTTTTTGGTATGTGTTTAAACTCACAGCTGTTCCAGAGAATTAGCTTGATTTTTTGGTGACACTTTGAGGGGTGAAAGACATGGTGTCCCTCCATAAGGGTTATGTATCTAGGTAAGATCCATTAGGTGGACATAACTGAGCGGCAGGTGGCCCACAAGCCAAGTACACCCAATGGCCATAGCGTAATGTAATTTCTATCAGGAAGAGATTGAAGCACATTATTTTGGAACCTTTGCAGTCAATATATTGAACTAGATGACATTTTTGGAGTGTAGTTGATATGCTTGAATGTGCTGAACATGCCCTAATAAACTTCGGGTGGGAGTTATAATCTCGTCCTGATGGAAATTATGTACTACTATGTTCATCCTCAGGAACAAGGGTAATTCTCACGCAAGTTTTCTGTGGTGCCAATGCTGTTTAATCAGGTTCCGAACTCCAGGAAGATCTGGGGATTTGGAGGATTAAAAAACTAGCCTAGCAAGATGTGTCTCCCATTTTTCTGGTCGAACAGCTACGACGAGCCTCGAGGGCCAGGGTACTCACCCTTCCGTCCCTCACCGTCGCCATTTTTCCCACCACCACCACATCACCACCATCCTTCGGGGCCTTTCTACCCCCCTCGCCCTCCGCATCACCACCAACCCCCGCGATTCGATTTCGACGATTACCCTCCCATGCCCCCGCACCACCACCATAACCCGGGGTTCGACTATCCACCGGAGCCTCATCACCACCCCCACCACGGGCCCCCGCCACCGCAACACATGCCCCCTCCGCCGCCCCCCAATCACGGTGGCCACCACCACCACCAATACTGAATCGAATCAATCAACTGCTATCAATCTATGTAGTGTTGCAGGTATGTTTCCTACTCAACTTTAAGGTAGATGTGCCTAATTTGGATACTTTTCTATGTGCACCAGTGATCGGGGAGATTTTTGGGCATAAGCGGTTGAGACCCTAGTGTTTGCAAGTCCAACCGGTTACACGTTGACATCCTTCGGTTTTTCTATATCAATTTGAGGTATATTCCATAAATTCCTTTAAAGTGATCGGTAATTCTCTCCTGAAGTCTTGAACTTCAACCGGTTATTTCTCAAACTCAACCGGTTCATTGGTAACTCACTGCCGGTTCTCCCTGATCATAGATGTGCACCTACTTCTAGTAACACATGAAATACACAATCAGGTTATGTGAGATGATTAGCAAATCCAAACCGTGCCTATAGCCATTTGCCTCCTAATTTCTGGAGCTGATATGAATTTCATGTTCATCATTGAAGTGAAGATTCTCGCGCTGATCAAGTGGTTATATACATCCCCCAATTATGTTGACTATTGAGCTTAGAATGGTTAGCATACTTTGAACACACAGTTGGATTTCTTACAAACACATTTCTTTTTGTTGTCCGTTCTTAGGTCCACACCCAACCACATGCTACTCAAATATATGTGTCCAAATTATTGCTATGTTAGAATTAGGCACATCTATCTTAATCCCATGTTGTAGTGGCCATGCCAAGTGGTTTTGATGACATGCTTAATCTTGATTGGATACAAGAAAATGATGTCCCTGGCATGACTTGAGCACTATGTTTGGTAATGGACGCATGTCGCCCTACCATTGGCTGTAGTAGTTATTGTCTAGTCACACGCCATGGTTTTTATGCAATGCTGAAATAAATTGTGCATTCATTGGTCAGAGTTCTCTGGATCTAAATTTTTGACCTAATTTTTGAACTGCTATGAAAGCTACTGATTTTTGCACTGCTTGTGGCTTTGTTGTAGTGAATGCGAGGCATGTGGATGATTTTCATGGTGGAGGCCTAGTACTTGCTGCTGGAGTGTGTAAATTTTGTAAAATTCTGCATTGATTCAAGGCGGTCATAATGTACCTTAAGCAGGTAAAATGTTCTGTATTTCAAAATATTTGCTGCTGAGAAGGTGCAGCAGTGATCTATACAAAGACTTGACTCTTTGAGTCTGTATATCAAGACAACCCCCTCAAATTCTTGTAGATCCTAGACAAGGCTCCCTCATTTCTTTTGCATGTTTGGGATAATTCTAGTTACTAATTCTCTATGCTTTTTAATTTAACCATAACTAATTTTCTCCATAATCTCTGGTTTCTACTTCTGAGCAAATTGGTTATGTATTTGCATTATATGCAATAAGCCACACGTGTACAATGTCAAATGTGACGTTCATCATGTCACGACCGTCACTTGCTACAATCTATATTCATCGTGCGTGCGTCCAATGAGGACTTGACACGTCAACGAGATTTGAGTTGGTGAGCACTATATTCTGAAAATGGGTTGAGTAGGGGATGCCTTTTCAACATCAATGACTATATAACTATCGAAAACATGGAGATGCACTCACCACTGAAGTATCTTGATGAATACGAACATGTTGTCTCCTCAAAGATTAAAATACAAAGCCCAACCCCAGTAATTGTTTAATATGATTTTTTATGATTATGCAGTTATCTCTTCTGTCATGTTATACTGTGGCAGAACTTTATTGCTTCTAAATGATTATAAAGCTTACTTATTCACCATACACTCATAATTATTCTCATCATCATGTAGATTTTTATCATAGGGGATATATATGTCTTACACAAGTGCTTGATTTTGGAGTATCCCATTATATGATACAAAAGGGCTGCTCCACCTCTCAATTCTGGCATAGCCTAATCCTTGATTTTAGTTGGTCCAAGCCATAACGCAGGCAGCTATTGCAAACAAAATCTCACTCGTTCTTTAAATAGTACGTTCATACTAATGCAAGAACCAGAGTTCTCCTGTAGTGATAGGATGGTAAGTTACAAGTCTCTATGATTCAAAAAATTATTAGGATCTGCAAATCCAATTTAGAGATTTAGGGTAGCCAACAAAGTTAGGATTGATCAGTGTACAATCTCCACTAAAGACTCCCATCATGACTTTTAGATACAATATTGCAACAACAGGTAGGAGGCCTATTCAGAGGTTTCATTTTCCATCACATATATATATATATATATATAAACACACACATGGTCGATCCACAGCTTATTAGTATCACAAATATGCTCAATGGCACAGTGGATGTATCGGTTTGAATTAAAAATGTGTGAGCCCCTGTCACAAGGTGGATCTGGATACATACAAGCGACCATAACCTTTTGGCGCATTTCTTGGTGAATTTAGTGATATATTTGTACAATGCGGTGTTCATGATGAAGCATGTCTACTCAGAAGTGTTGATGCGATTTACTCACATCAAATTGAACTCATGATGTCTGTCTCCTTAGATGATCATTCTCAGCAATACTCTCAGTTCTGCACCATCAACTCCATTTCCTAGGGTAAACAACGTAGAGCCTGGTCTCAGAAACAAGAGGCATCTGACAAAAGCTTATAAATGAATGGTGTCTAACAAGTGTTCAAGCTTCCATTCAGCACATTTTGGGTTTAAGGTTAAGGTTTAAGGTGTTTCTTATTGAGTATCTTTGTGAACCTAGTTGTTGAGTTTTACCTTTTGATTAATGTCTCAGGTCTGAGTAATTCAGGTGCAGTGCTTTCTGAAATGTAGAAAATTATTATCAGTCTAAACACAATGATGAGACTCAACTTTAGTTGCGAGGATTGGAGGTGGTGCACCCTACCAGCTGCAACAGTCGAAGAATTATTCAGAGTTGGGCTAAATTAATTTCATACACTCATCATGTGTACTCAAAGGAAGACTTCAGTCCGGACTGTTCAGATTGATTGGCTATGTTCAGCATGTGGGTATGGGTTACCTAGCTGCTGGATTCAGAAATTCTATCTGCATTCTGTCTTGTTCACGGGGAGAATCTGTTTAACCATGTCATGTGAGAGGCATTGAAATTTGCTTTGTAGGAATACTGTTTTTTGCACCTAACAATGGTAGAACACGGGTTTTCCTCAAAGTGAGAACAACCTGTACAATTGTTGACAGTCTTCTTTTCAAACAAGAGATAGTATGCAAGTATAAGAAAAATGATCCCAACACATGGATATCCATCCCTCTCTAGCATGTGAGAAGAATAACCAACTGGAAAAGAACACACCATGATTAGTTTATTGCTACAGGGTGGTTGCGCTCTCTCTCTCTCTCTCTCGATGGATTTTTTCCTCTGATACAGGAACTCAATGAGTTAGAGCCTTCCACCGATCCATACGTTCATCACTGCACCATTGATACCTAGTTCAGGAAGCTGGTGAAGATTCTAGCCATTTGATTCAGACTTATGGATTCAAGATCAGCTTAAGCAATTATAAGAAGGGTTGGAATCTATTTTGTTGTTTTGTGACGATAATTATGAGCTTGCACAGTGAAGAAGAACATAGAGCTAGGTCTTACAAACAAAAGCATCAATCTGACAAAATCTTGTGAATGTATGCATGGATGGTGTCTAACATGTGTTCAAGCTTTCGCTCAGCAAGTTGAGGGTTGACTGTGGCCATGCTTCGAATTATGTATCTTTTTGAAGCTTGGACCGATTGTCCAGTACCTTTCGAAGATACGAATTTTGAGTTATACCTTTTGATTCTGCCTCATCTTTAGGTTAATGTCTGATTGTTTTGAGAGTGGGATGCATATGAAGGCAACCAGATGTGATTCACAAATTTCGGTGCAGTGTGCTCATTGAAATGTAGAAGAAAAAAACAGCCAAAAATACACTGATGTAACTCAATTTAGTAGCGAGGATTGGAGGTGCACCCTACTGTATGGGACAGCTGCAAAGTCGAAGAATCCTGAGGTGGGTTAATCTCATATCCTATATACTAACAGGAAAAAATTCGGTTAGAGTCAGTCTAATTGACTATGTTCACATCATGTGGGTATGGGTTAACTATCTTCTGGATTAAGAAATTCTATCCACATTTTGTCTTGTTCAAGGGGAGAATTTTCTTAACGATGTCATATTAAAGGCGTTAAATTATGCACTGTAGAAACACTGTTCTTTGCATCATCATACATAGAACATGGTGTATTTTAGGAAAAAAATGAGAACAACATGTATCTTCTGTCTTCATAGCCACCAGCACAAGGATTTCCACCTCTGACATGTGAGAAGTTCCTTGTAATTTCACAGTGAATTTGTGTTTTTTCTGATACATACATTCGTCACTGCAACCTTGATACCTAATTTAGTAGGAAGGTAAAGATTCTAACGCCATTTGATCAATTCAGAAATGCGGATTCAAAATGAGCGTTAAGCAATTGGAAGGGGTGCAGATGTGTTGTCTTTGAGATGATGATAATGAGCTTGCACGGGTGAAGCTGGAGATATTTGTGGTCGTTTCAAGCTTGGAGGTGAACCTCAGAGATCTTTTGAAGATTTGTTCCAGGGATGGCGTTGGATTGCTGAAATTTTTATATGGATGGCTGATTTCTTTTAAAGGTTTATTTTTTTGTGCAGAGCTAGGCGGAGGTGTTTCTATTTGCCTTACAGGTTGCGAGTCTGTCTTGACAGGAGCAGCAGCGTTTGACGTTTGAGGTTTGAGGTTTGAGGCTTAAGCTTTGGGGTTTAAGGTTTGTCACTGTGTGTTTGAGTGCAAGATTCACGAAATTTTTGAAGATGGGGGATCACAGGCATGTAATACGTATTCTGTTCGTCCTCAGGATGAAAGCGGATGTAATGACTCCGCACTCCACGGTAGGCTCAAATCGGGAGGTTATTAAATCCCAACCTGAAGAAGTGGTTACGAAGGTAGTGGGACTCGAGGCCGATGCAATGTCTCCAAACTCCACAGTAAGCCTAAATCAGGAGCTTATGAATTCCCAACCTGAAGCAATAGTTTACAAAGGAAGCGAAGCTCGAGGGGCTCGAACTAGACGGAGTTAATTTCGAGGTGATGACACGGGAGAAGAAACAGACAGGTAATTTATTACCATCAGCCAACTCAGCCAACTCGGAGAAAGAGATGACCACAAGTATTACATGTAAATCTTCCACCCAAACACACTGTGACTACAAACGCATTCGTCCTCAAGCATCTCTGGAATTTAAAGGCACGACAACAACAACACCGCGCAAAGATTTTGTGGCACGGACGACTGCTGGAGCTGTTATTAAAACATCCGAACCAAATTTGGCAGGGTCAATGTCCACAGAAATTCTGGCAATGACACAGACTGTACATGTGGTATGTGTGCCTAAAAGGGACACTTACGGAAACTCTTGCCCATAGATCTGGAAAACTTTGAAGATTGTTAGTTTTGAGGACCACGTACCTGACAACATCGTTGACTAAGAATGTATGTTCTGAGAAATCGACGGCGTGTGAGGTAAACATTGATGAGAAGGTTGTGCAGGTGGAAATTATTAAAGATGAACCGTCTAATAAGCTCTGGCTTGTAGAATTTAAAGATCAGCATCCTCAGTAGCACAATCAGAAGATTGCACAAGCCTGACCAGGACACAACCTTTCATCGGTATTATTGTAACCTGTCGATTGTATATTGTAAAAGATATACACAAACAAATGACATTGAGATGATAGCTTCCAGGCCTCATTTCTCCATTACATGCTTCCATGCTGACGACCAGTTGCAGCTTGTGATGTCATCTTCTCATCTTCAGGCGGTGCAGAATCGAGTACTGAAATTGGACTTGCACGAGAAATGGGAACCCTGATAAGTATCTTGTTAAGTGTCAGAGGCAGATGAGCTACTTTGAAGAAGAGACTCGAAGTGGTTAGTCTTTATTATGAACATTCATATAAATTCATTCCTAGGATGGCAAGTCTCTCTCTCCCCTTACATAAATTGTTTCAAAAACATTTCCTGATGCTACTAATGTATTGATGTTTTGTTCTTTTACAAAGAAGAACAACATGCTTGGACAGAGAATTGACATGAATCAATTGATGGTATTTGTGTGTTAATTAGAAAAGGGTTTGCACTTTCATTGTCTTTCTAATTGACACTAATTAGAGGCAGTTTTTTTTTTAAAGCAAGGTCACTATCCAGACTCACCCTCTGATTATCTTTTTTCACTTCTAAAATTTCTTAAGACTCCATATACATTTAGGGTTTAGGGTGTAGGTTGTAGGGTTTAGGACAATGTCTAAGACACCTAAACTGTAAAAATATTCGAAAGAAGGTAAGCAGGCCTTAAATGGACACTTTTAGCTCTGCACGCACTTCTCTTATGATGCAAAACACGCAATTATTGCGAGATCATTGCCAGTTCCATATCGTGTTCAAAGCCGTTTTCCTCATAATGTTTGGAGCTCATACGAGTATTCATTATTAAAATGAAGATATTCTAGGTCATTAAATGATCATATTGTACTGCAACAGATGAAGTTCTTGTAAATGGTAATGATCTTGTACTGTGCTTTTTAACTTCCAGAACATTATGTGCAGATATCTTATTTGAATCACACGAGCTGGAGGTTTCCCCAAAATTACCAGACTTCCAGCTCATCAGAATACAACAAATGAGTATGTTTCTGGGGACTGGGACTATGTCGAATATGAAGCCAAACTCTGCGAAGGGCTTTTACAGGTTATTCAGTCTCCCGGCATTCTGGGCGGCACAATGAAGATTGTTGTCAGGATTGGAAAATGTTTAATGGAGACCAAATCTCTCAAAGAGTTACAGGAGAATTGGAGGAGCTTAATACTATAAGCCTCTCCATTCCTACCATTCAGAGGGTTATTAAGAGCAAGAATTTGAGGCACCAGTTTGTTGTAGACAATGTCACCCAAACAACACCCGGACCCTGAAAAAGTACTTCAGAGAACAGAGCAACCTGAAAACGTATGAAGTCCATGGGTTGGCGTTTCATAAAATTGTTGTTTATTTTGCTGACAAAAAGTATCGAGGTTCGAGTAACTCCAGAAGATTTCCACATGTCCATGTGCTTCAACCTACAGGACCTCTTGATGGCTGAAAGGTTGTCCCAAATCGAGTGCATCTTGAATTGTGTGGACTACTTTCAGGTAACAAATGAGCCGCAATATATATCTCCTCAATAAGATTCATGTAATGAGGTTATGAGTTTTGTATTAGAACTACTTATGGATGAGGCATGGAGAAATCTAAGGTATATGGGCCTTGCATGGTCATTCTTTTTAATTGGACAGTTAACTTGATATGCAAGGCTTTTACTTAAGAATGGACACACAAAAAAAATACATATGTCACAATTAGATTGGACTATGTGCTCAAAATATATTAAGCATTCTAAGTTCAATTGTTAACAAGGGTGTGAGGGTCTAAGTGGTTTTTTAAAGAAAAAGAGAATCTTCACTTTGACTTATTATTACTTTGCATTTCAATCTCAATTCTGAAACTTGAGATGGCAATCTTCGTGATTCGCAATTGCCACCCAAATGAGACAGTGTTTGCTTCAATGCAACAGCCTAAGATGTCATTGCAATTGGAAGTACTCACAATAGGGCCGCATTCCTAATTGATAGGGCTCAGGATTGGTCTCATCCAGTTGGCAATAGCGTACCACAAAGATTGTGAAATTTTCAAGTTTTAGAGAATTGGAGTAGAGATGCAAAAGTTATGAGTTGTCAAAGTGAAGATTCTCATTCATATGTAAGTGATCGCATAGGCCCTCCCAATTTTCTTTACCAGTGAACCTTGAATGATGTTTATATTCTGAGCACATAGTCCAATCTCAACACATAACACGTGTCCTTTGGGTATGGGTATCCGTTCTTGACTTAATATATACCACTCAAATAAAGGCGGCCAATTAAGAAGAGTGACCACATAAGGCCCCAGAAACAAGCTTATGTTCTCATGAAAAACTATTCCAATTGTTGTAAGAGTTTGAGGTGTGCATTACATGTATCATATTTCTGTTGATTCCATGCTTGTATTGATTAAGCTTGTCATCGAATTTGGGTGTTTACATTTTCAGGTACTGTCAGTTGATTACAATGCAACCACACAAAAGATTCATAAAAATTACTGGAAGATGTTACGTTTGGTGCTCCCCTACAGGCAGAGGCAACCCGCAACACAAGGAGCCCCGGAGGCCTTCCCCACTTGGGAAAGTGGCATGGTTTCCCATGTGAAAAGGGGGCCAGAAGACTAGAGATCCTTCCCATGTGGGGAACGGCAAAAATGGGAAATTTTGAGCATTCCCCACATGGTCAGAAGGGGAAGTTCCCCACATGGTAATAATTGCAGGAAAAAAAAAATCCAGCATTCTACGGACGACTTTCATCCACCATACCGAGGATGATGTTACCAAATTTTCGTCCAAGAATGCAGATGATTTTCATCCATACAACGTTGCAGTGTGCACCACTTTTCATCTGTAGGGATGTGTGTAAACATAAGCCGTTGCAAAGTAAAATAAACATTTTTTTCTTTATTTTTGCTTACATAATAAAATATGTACATTCAGGATGCACTTGCCATGCATTTGACCTAGCCACTCCCAACCGGTTGCAACAATTTCGGAGGTCACTTCTAACCGCCTCAGACAATTTCAAAGGCCACTTCTAACAAGGTCCGACAATTTTAGAGGCCACTATTAACAACCTCCGCCAATTACGGATGCCACCTCTAACATGCTCCGACAATTTTGATAGCCACTCTATCCATGCTTCACAACGTAACAAAACACCAACCGCACTCGCTTCATTTCAACACAGTCCACAGCAACCGGTTCTCAAGCATTTCCTTCCACTGGCACTGCTGCTGCAACAACTTGTGCACCCATGTCATCATGGGCCTGGGGGAGGTTCTTCACATTGGGTTTACAGTATGTGAACAGCCAATCACCTGAACAACAAGGAGTCGAGCAATTCTTGAGCTATAGGGAAGGCAATGATCAATTTGTGGTGCCATCCTGTGGGAATGTGGTCAACTTCCAAGCTAGCTATTATTGCTCTTCTTGCTAAAAGTTGCACTGTGTAAGAGGCACTAAACATGTACAGAGTCGGGGAGTAGAGCAACAACGAAAAACCTGCATCGGCAATATGTGAAGAATCAGAACCAGTTCAAACAAACACACGTTCAACTTTTTGAATTCCATCCCGTTTAAGAGCCACAGCAACAACATCTTCTGTAGGCTTCACCTCTGACATCATGCAGTTGCCATTGAATGGTTCCCTAAAACAAAACCTGCAATACATCAACACTGTTGACAAGTGTAGGAGCTTCCACCCTTGAGGAGATATTCTACATGAAATATGTATATGTTGAAAGCAATTTTTGGTAGGGGTAGCTCAGTGTCTGAATACTGCAGAAATTGGACTGCATCATGCACATCAAAAAGGATACACTTACCAGACACCTAAGACAAGGTTTGCATTCCAATCCATGCACTTGTTGCACTGCACCCATTGGTCATCCATATGGAATTGTTCCTCCTTCAGCAAATCTTCCAACTTCATCACTCCATACTGGTCAAAATTTTCATCCCAATGGTAGTCAAACGTCTCACCCAGCCACTTTTCCAACTTCGAGAACCGGTCATTGTCTGTGAAGCCTTCTTTGTTATTTAGAACCCCTACTTTTCCATTGCCAAAGTCCTGCACTCCACACATCGTCATCAGACAAATTTTGAAAACCCCTGCCTGCAAGAAATGGGGCATTGGAATCTTTGGTCATGTTGATGCACAGGTAATGCACCCAAAAGAACTAATGATTGAGGTGTGGTCAGAAGGAATAATTACCATGACATGCATCTGTAACATCAATAACACCAATAATGCCACAGCCAATGTCCACACTGTGCACCATTGTGCCCACCCTCCGATATGCCTGCAATTTCCAACTCAAAGTTTAGCCAAGCTGAAAGCCCCAAAAATGAACTCCTGCATGACTATCTGCGAAGAAGAATAGTCATCCTCAACACCGTGTACTTGTAACAAATTGGGAGCTCTTCTCAAAGGACCCAGCTTTCAAGATGTTCATCTGATCGTGGTCAACACACACTTGCATTGCATTGGGAAAAGAAATAGGTTACTGCATAGTCCCCCATACAGAGCCTTTGACTGCAGCCCCCTGCAATAACATTCATCCTATTTCTTATCAACCATGCCCTATTCGACCAATTGTACTAGATTGAATAGGTCCCATCCTTACACTCAACACATTCTCCCTTGAAGATTGCAGTGAAGGGGAGGACGAATTCTAGCAAGCATGTGACACATTTGATCAGAGGAAAGGATAATAGTAGGTTTTCCCATCCATTCAAAGTCTTCTACGCCTTCAATTGCACTTAAAGGCATGTCTGGTAATGGCCTCCGATACAAATCACCACAATCTGAGGTTTTTCAAAAGGTTCCTTCTAAAGTGCTGGTACAACAATGTCAAGAAATTCCAGTGTCTGACAACAGAACAGACAAAAACCATACCTGACCATTCACTCTTGGGAAATCCATGTGCAGCCCTTGACGACCGTGACCATAGGGCTGCGTCGCCTTTCACCTCCTCATGGTCCCAATAATAACTTCAGGAGCACTAAGGCATCTTCAACTGAAACGAATATATAAATCAATAAGTCCATATCCGGTGCACTGCGGAAACACTTGTGAGTTGATATATGTCGACTCTCATTTCCCCTTCAGTAAACAATTTGGAACCCTTCACTCGTCCGCACAATTGGGACATGCACGGGAGTGCTAGCAAAATCCTCACGCACATAGAAATACAGTTAAGTTCGAAACCATGTGTTTTTGAATCAACCTCTCAAAGACAATCGAAACCCTTCTGATAACGAAAAACAAAGGTGAATATTTTCAGCCAATTAGGCAATCATAACCATGGCCCCCAATTGTACACCATCCATATAGACTGTCGGAAATTGTACAGCTGGGAAAACTACAAAAATGACCAGTAGTAAGGATGCATGTGCACACTACGGGCAGGTGGGTGCAAGCCTACTCGACAGAACAATATACCTCTACATTTACTTCATGCTTGCTCACTTATCGCCCACCATTTCCGAATGCACGTTGATCATGTCCGCGCCTTCATAAAGATCAACACATCTAAGAGCCACCCTTTCCTCCAACGCCCATTTCAAAACAAAGTCCAGCTCTAATAACCTGCGTTCTTTGAAACTCATTTTTGCGAAATTTTTTTTCTTGTATCCAGGAATCTGCTTTGCAAATGAAGATATCTCTTTCATCACTTCTACCAAATTATCGCAACCCATGGCATACTTCACAATGATTTTCTTCGAAACCTCTGAGAACATGTCAATATCAATATTTAAAATTTCGGATTCGGGATTGATATCCTCCATTATTGCATTATGGGCACAACATCCACGTCCTTCCTCTCTCGTTTTCCGTCTAGTTCTTGGCGCTTCTTTTGCATTGCACTTCTCATTGCTCTTCTTCTTCCGCCTCCCTTCTTGCATGCTCTCTTCACATACATCGTTTACATGCGCACACTGCTCCTCTTCCATACTACATTGCGGTTGCATCTCCTTGCTACGTTGTCCTTCCACCGAATGTTCTGCACTAATTCATGGCATATCCCTCCCGCATTCAAGAAATTTGTAAGTCTTATGTTTCCCTCTACAACTATATTTTCTTCCTCACGAAAACTGTTGTCATGTTCAAGAGGAATCACATCGTCATCAACAACAAGAGGTGCCTTATTCGTTCTTAGACCCTCCAAATTTACAAGCACACCTCGTTTTCGTTCTTTCTTCAAGTAATTCGCTTTTGTCTGTTTAAAGTATTCATAGATGTCTTCGATTTCCCAGGACATCGTCATAACACTGTAATTGCAATGTACGTTATAACGATATAATGTCGACGGTTCAGCGTCCAACTTTTTTTTAATGTAGTTTTTTACCTTTGTCTGTAGTTTTTTGTTGTTTTTAAAATTGCTGTGTAAAAATCTACGTGCTTTTGCTCCGACAGGATTGAACCATGATTCTCTCACAATTTTCATGTTCTCCAAGTGAGCACGCCAGGCAACGCTATGCTTGTACTCTCGCAGATACGACTTCTCATATTTTCCATTTCGATCTTTCGTTCTGACCAATTTTTATTTGAATATGCGATCGTATGTAGGTGGTGGCATCGCGTCTTCCTGAGACCATAATTGTCAAAGCTCATCTTATGCATATACATTCACCCATTTCATGATTACGTACAATACACAATTTTTCATAAATATGTCCATTCACATTCAAATCACAACTTCAGACAATGCAATGCGAACTATAACATTCCGAGGATTTTAGAACACATGATGCAAGAACTTCACCTGCTCCTGTGCACATAGCATACGTTATTGGCCTGCTACAACCCCCGTTGTGTCTTCCACACTAACCCCGGGACGCGTCTGTATGGTCCGCCTTCCATTACTTACAGACAAAGATTTTGGGTGTTCCCATGTGACGTCACCTGTTGTTTTATTGTAATATTATACCTTGCCTGCGCATAGGATTCCAGTGCAATTTGTGATAAAAAACACATTTACAAAATTTTATGCCTACTTCTATTGCAATCAGATTGTTTTCTGCGTTTGACAATTAACAGTCTCACTAAAATATTTTTCTCACATTTCTTGACTTGATTGTACATCCATTGTACATTTCCATTCCGTTGCTAGATCTCTACTTAACGTCACTGTGGGAGGATCTCACTGCACTTCTCTACTTTCCATGTTATAAAAATATATGGTCCCAGTGGAAGAGTCTGTTGCCATCCTCCACAACGCAATTTTCTCCGCTCCTGACATGTTTCACTTCGCCTGCAACACAGTGATGTCTTCCAAACTGTATGTTGTTTCCTTCACCCACTTCAATTCGAAATGACCAACATTTTCTTGAATTTCTAGCAATTGGTACAAGTACCATCAACCTGTAATAGTGACAGCCTGTTCAGAAATGCAAAACATGTTAATATGGAATCTCTCAATTGTATATTAAACCAAAAATAAATAGCAGTGCGCTCCAAAATGGAACCCTTGCAGCAACTTTGTATGTGCTCATTTACTTGAGAAATGTTAAGACAATCTTGCTCACCCTGTATTTCGAGAACTTCATAGTCCCCATTGCCTTCCGTTTGTCGCCAATCACAAGGTGCACTATGTGAATAACCCGTTTGCGAACTGTGCTAAGCGCATCCAACTTCTTTTGAGGCTCGGCATTCCGTATTGTAGCCTCTTCATAATTCAATTTCAGATCATGCAGTTGTACTTGCACCTGCAAATGAAAGATAGAATACGCACCACTTAATTGGACTGTTATACCCTAGATTGTAGAATAAACTTAGTTTCAATTGCTGAAACTTTGTGAACTCTTGTTCTACTGCCATGTCCCCAAACATGTCCATTCATTTTCAGATGGAGTAAAAAGGGATAATCTACGTGCACTATCATGTGTATTGTTGTGATTTCTCTCTGGTAAGCGATCACACATTGGAAAGCCTCTGCTTATACTTCATCTTAACTGTCCTTATTCCCAAAATCAAAAGAACAACCTCGTCCACAATTTTCGGAATGCAAAAATACAATCGTGTGCACATACAATGAAAAATACAGTCTTCTGAGCCCCCTTCATGTAATGTAAAAAACACTGGATGACAGAGAACTGCAGACACATGTTACAAATAACACCCAAATAAAAACTCGTAGCAATCTTTGAAAGATTTTTCATTATCAATTGCTTCCCAAATACATATGACTGACAGAAGACTGCCACTACCAACAATGCAACACATGAATGCAGGGAGCCAACCCTCACAGTTGAACCCTTCACGCGTTAAACACTATCCTCTGCAAGAAGAGATAGCAGAGAGCTCACATTCACGACAACCGCAACAACAAAACTCACGACAAATTCCGAATACAACCAGGAACTTCGACTTTGGATCCTGGTGCATTGAAACAGGGCGAAAACACAATAAAAATTTAACGAATTCCGCAACTCTAGTGCTACCACACAATTATCTTATAACCTCATTGTTGTCTGCTCACCAGAGATTGGAGCACACCATAAATGGCCCTGACAAATAACAACTCAAAAAATGTGGCCAGGGACATTCCCACTGTCCCAGCAAACGAGCAACTCCTCACACTCAACCTCTACAAAACTCAAACACACTCAAACAGAGAGCAGAGATCTGCACCCCACGTCCACACCAACATCACCAATCAAGGCCGTAGTTGCTTTCCTCGTAATTTCCTGAGTTCACATGAACATCTTATTCCTTATCAAAGTCAAGATTCTTGAGCTCAGTAAACGGTCACATATATGCCCCCAATTATGTTGACTATTGAGCCTAGAATAGTTAACAAATTCTGAGCAGGTAGTTCAATCTCTTCTAAACACTTGTCTTTTATGTTTTGGGGGTGTTAGATTACCCAACACCTGTTGACCTTACTTAGGACAGCCTCAGTGAATAGAACCTGAAGAATCATTCATTATTACCACCAGGCTGTGATTACTTACGAAAGAGTGCAAAATTGAGGTCATGAAATTCTTGTGAGATTCGTGAGAATGTTCAATCTTCACCACTATCCAGAGTGGTCAAGGAGGGGTAAAGCCATATATTTTCAATGGTCTGAGTGAGCTGGTGTGACGAGAGCATTAAGTGTGTTTTTACCTTGAATAGCCGAGGGGTTGAGGATTTTAAATTACGAGTCGGTGATTGCTAGATCATATTGGTCCATGTTGTGTGTATTGGTGGGAAAACTTGAACATAACACATCTTGCAACTAACATGTTGCCCTTATATGTAGATCAATCAACATCTTTGAAGGAAATGTAGAACAATAGTACACTAAATATTGTATTTAGTGCCACCAATTCTATTTGTCTTACTCAATACTCATTGTAAACCGCCTATGTTGTGTCACCAGCACAAAATGTAAACCTAACATTGTATGTCATTCCTTGAGGGAAAATAAATAAATAAAAATAATAAAATAATAACAGACTTTGAGGGATTTACAATGTTGTAATTATTGTCATTTACTAAGTGATTTTCCATCCAAACTATAATAATCATCTATGACAATAATTCAGATAGAAGATGTTACGATGTAGAATATACCAAAAGTGGATGAACTAAAAGTAAGTTGGGATGACAAAAATTGTGAACTTATTCGTAAGAAGTGTCAATAGAAAAGCTACCACAGTGGCATGAAACACCATATGATGCTAAATGCAATATTTAGTGTAGTGATATATTATTTGCGTGCACTTAGTATCCACCACTTTTACTTTATTTCAAAAAAAATTGGGTAGATTTGGTGTTTTCCATAACATGAATAAAAGTACTTGGTAGGGGTTGATTCAAGCCCCAAGAACTGTGCTGAAGATGTTCACAATCTTGCTTACCAATTGCATTAAGTTGAAGTACAAATCTTCATACTACCTTACATGTTTAATATACCAGAACCATATGGTGCCCTAATGGTGTGTGGTTAGATGTAAGATCAAATAATGAACATTAAGAAGGCATGTGTTTAAAAGAGATTGGATTGCGTGCAAAATTTGTTGACCACTATAGACTCAATAATCAACATGAATTGGGAGGGGGGCATTGTAACGTCCCTCATTAAATTGTTCATAAAGAATAAACAAACATTTATTGACGAAAGGCTCACCTCCCAACCTGGAGACACACACAAAACATAACATGTGTTCTCCTTCCCCTAAGCCCTATCTATACATAGTATCCATAAGATACTTTTAGAAGTCTCAAGTCTTTCTATACATAAACTGAAGTCTCCTTATATATATGCGTAGATCACTTTCACTTTACTTTATATAAATAACAATCATCCAATTTCTCATCCATCAACTTCCCATTCATCCACGTTCCTTAGTCTTGGACATTCATCCCTACATTTCCCAGTTAGTCCATTACACTCTTCCCCTCTCAAATGAAGTCATTGTCCTTAATGACAAAATTCGGGTTAGTTTCTCTAACTCATTTTCTAACTCCCATGATGTTTCATCCTCATGATAGTCTTTCCACTTGACAATAAATCTCCTTAATGACCTATTCCTGAGGTGTTGCAAATCAACCTCCAAAATTCTTTCAGGTTCAGCCAACATCTCCCCTTCATGAACTCTTTGAGGTAAATCTGGAAGTACATGATTGGGATCGGACACGTATCTTCTTAACAAACTTATGTGGAACACATTATGAATTTTCCAATCCTTGGGTAAATCCAACGCATGCGCCACTTGACGAATTCTCTTAAGAATTTGAAATGGACCGCAAACTATGGGAGACAATTTTCTTGACCTCTCAAGTTTAATCCTGAGCATTTCGGCGTTATTTTCAAAAATACCTTCTGACCAACTTCATATTTTGGCAAACTTCTTCTTTGATTGGCATAAAACTTGGATATCTCTTGTGCAACTTGCATACATTGCTTGGCACATTCTAATACACTATGCATTTCTTGAATCATTTGATTCAAACTTTCAATTGTAGAGTTGGGAGTTGCTAAGGAAACTACCGTAACACCATAGCAAGTTCGTCACCTGGCGAACGAATATTTATTTTTTTTGAAAAAATAAGGTTCGTTTGTTGAAAATAGATTTTTTTGAAATTCGTTCTTCTATTTTGAGGAAAAATAATAATTCGTCCTGGAACAGAGTAGATGTACCGGGATGATGTAAGGCCAAATCCACCACCCTTAAGCGTCCTAGTCCGGGTGATGACTTTGAGAATCACATTTATCTATTACAACATTGAACCATGTGCAAGGTAATTTTCATGTTCAATTGGACGTGTATTGTCTCGCTCATTGTGCTTTATCAATGTTGGCCTCTTGGCTTGTGCTAGAGTTGGCTTTCTCAAGAGTCCAACCCGTGGCTTTAGCCGCGCATGCCCTTACGGACATTCCCCTCACTCTTTTGAGTTTCACCCCCTCTATCTTACCATTGCAAGAGTCCTTCACATTCTCCATTAATAATGCAAGTAAGTTATTTTGAACGATAGGTACAAGAGTTGAAAAACACTTTACTCTATAGTCAATGTTACATTTAATCATATGAGACTTCCACACTCCTTGCCTATCCTATTGAGCCTAACACTTGCCTAATAACTATTTTAGTCTACGATTGGTCTAACACCCTATTGGGTGGCTTAGTGGCACCCTTCACACAATCTTAGACTTAGCTTACTAATTCTACCAACTATCTAATTAGCCATGGTACGACTCCCGCCTAGTTACCGGCATCCCCTTGATAGCCTCGGATTCCACCACTTAGTACTCCTTATGCCCGCAAAGCCATAGTCTCGGCCCTCCACTTATACCAGCAAGCCAGTTCGGCTGCCCAGCTCTACCAGCAAACCAGTCTTCGGCTCCTCCTTATACCAGCAAGCCAGCTCGGCTGCCCAGCTCTACCAACAAGCCAGTCTTCGGCTCCTCCTTATACCAGCAAGCCAGTTCGGCTGCCCAGCTCTACCAGCAAGCCAGTCTTCGGCTTCTCCACTTATACCAGCAAGCCAGTTCCGCTGCCCAGCTCTACCAGCAAGCCAGTCTTCGGCTTCTCCACTATACCAGCAAGCCAGTTCGGCTGCCCAGCTCTACCAGCAAGCCAGTCTTCGGCTCCTCCTTATACCAGCAAGGTCCTATTGACTATATATCCTATTTGGCTAGCTACCCTTAATGCACCCCCTCTAATTCACTAATCAAAGATTTTTTCTCTTTTTTAGTTCTTCTTCCCCTTGCTCCTAAGTCATAAACTAATCTAACACCCCACTTTTGCTAACCACCACCTAATCACTACATGTGAACTTAAGCTCTAGAGCTCCCTCACTTGGGAGGCCTTGAGAGAGAGGGCTTAACTAATTAACTTCACTAAAACTAATGTCGCACACACGTGGCTCGAGCTCTTAAGAGCTTGCTCCCTTGAGAGCGCTTGATGGAGAGAGTCGCAAATGAGAGAAAGAACACCTTAAGTAGCAAAGAGGGAGAGAGGGAGAGAGGGAGAGAGAGGTGAGGATAGGGTGGGAGGATTAGCACCTCCAATCACAATCCCTTAACATTCACCTTCAAAGTAGGGACTAATCCCCTTCCACCAAGCCTCCTTCTTCCTAAACTACCAAGGTGGATCCAAAAGTGGGCATTTAACCCGCGGAGCTCACCTTGCCTCACCTTACCCTTTACTCACATAATCAAGGCATCCTCTTATTGAAATCAAACCTTGAAATAACTACACAACACATTCTAATGCCTAAACTTAAATCCAAACCACACTTCACTCTTTTTATGTTTTGTGAATAATCATAACACATCCAAGTCAAACTAAAATTGGTTTCGAAGAGTTAATCACCACATGTGGGCACTATTTTGGGCTCACAGATGACAACTTAAATTGATTTTTTCATCCATTTGTGCCGGGTCCCCTTGTTGAAACCTAATTTTTTGCCCTAATCTTGCTTAACCTAAGTACTTTCACTTAACTTGTTGTAAATTGTATGTCTTTTCCGTTTGCACACTTGTATGTATTTGTTTTTTGTTGTGTATAAGTGTACAAGAGAAAAATTAGCGATGGCTCCCAAGCAACAAAGGATAGATTTTGCATTTGTTCCCATTACAAAAGAGGAGAGGGCGGTGGAGATTGAGAAGGAGTTTTTAAGTTTGGACCAGAGGTTAGAGGAGGAGCGCTCAAGACCAGTGGGGAGACCAAAGAAGACAGAGATGGTGTTGTTGAAGCCAAAACTTGAGAAGATGAAGCGATCATGAAATGTTAGACGTTCCTACACAAACTAGTTTACTCCAGTTCTTTGGCCGCCTATTTTCAATGCAATGAAACAACATAGATGCATTGTAGGAGCTTTGAGTTTCTTGAGGGCAGCTTACATGAAACCAGGAGATCTCTCTAGTGTGTATGACAGTTTATCTAAGAATTCTATGAGAGATTGGTTCCATTCAAACGGAGAGCTGAAAGATACATACAAGAGATGTGTAGAATTTGGCACTTACTTTGCCAAATTTGTTCAACATTGTCCAGAGTTAGAATCTTACCCTGTCTTGAAAGAAGAAATCTGCACAGTTTTGAAGACGATGAGGATGGCATGACAACCTCTTTATGTAGTTTGCATCCAGCCATTAATCAAAGCAATCATCCTCGACAAAACTCCACAGATTCTTGAAGGTACACATTCAACAACTTTTCATGTCTCTTATGAATGGACCAAGAATTTTGTCAAGTCTGAACTGAATTGGAGTTACCGAGCATCAACAACTGTAGCGGAAAAATTACCAAAAGACTTTGAAGAGCAGGGCAAAACAATGGCACAACGTTGTACATATTTGGTGAAAATTCACAACATTCCTAAGGAATTAGTTGTCAACTCTGACCAAACAGGGATACATTTAGTACCTACAGGAGGATCTAGGACGTGGAAGACAAAAGGAGCCAAACATGTCAAGGTACATGGAGCAGAGGACAAGCGACAAATTACCGTTACAGTCTTTTCAACAGTAGATGGTCGTTGTTTGCCTTTCCAAGTAATTTTCCAAGGCACAACTACAAAATCTTTGCCTAAGTTAGAAGGAGGGAGAGAAGAGTGTGAATTATCAAGATGGAATATTTCCTACAGCTACAATCACTGGTCTACATTAGAAACGTGCAAAATTTTTGTAGAGAGGATTATAAAACCTTACTTGGTTGCACAAATTGAGTTCAAGGCACTTCCAGCAGATCAAGAGATGATCTGGCTCATAAACTATTGGAGTGTGCACATTAGCAAAGAATTTCGGGAATGGATGAAGATTCATCACCCCAAAATTCATGTGCTCTACATTCCTGCAAACTGTACAAGTGTGTTTCAACCAGCGGATGTTGTAATTCAAAGGCCCTTCAAGCATGCCTTTCGTCAAGAATTCAACCAATTCACTATGGATACTATAACAAAGCAACTGAATGGAGGAACATATGTGCACATTGATTTTAAAATGTCCAAGCTAAAGCTTCACATTTGTCATTGGCTTTACAAGGCTTGGATTCATGTTTCAAGCAAAATTAATATGATTAGCAATGGATGGGAGCAGGCTGGACTTCTAAGAGCATTTGACAGTGAGTTTCAAAAACAAGCTATGATGGATAATATGGTAAAACCATTGTTTAACAGCAAAGGAGAAGAAGGAGTGCAAGCTACAGATACAGAATGCAATGAAGAGATTGACGTCGAAGTGTCTTTAGACATTGTAATGAAGAATAATTTGAGCAGAGTGGCAAAATTTTCCAAGACAATCAACTCAAATCGAATGACAACAATACGGGTGCTTGCAAGAAGAAGAAAAATTGACAAAGTTCTGATGTAAGTTTTTCCCACTGAAGTTTTATTGCATTCAAATTAAGTGTTGCTTTAGTACATGTACTTACACATCATCTATCTTTCTATCTATCTATCTACTTACACTCACAGACATGTCTACGTGCAAATTCAACTGCTGACTTGCAAGACACATCATAAGTACAAAAATAGTCAGCAACAAACAAATTCAACATCTGCTTCAATTGTAATCTCGTTCAAGCTATCACCAGTTTTGTAATCACAAGCCGATTCAATGTCACTTACCTTAATTATTCTATCACTTGCTACAAGGTTGATCAAGCATGATCCTGGGTGTGAAACCAAGAATTTCCACATCCAAGTTTCCAACAGATTCCAAAACCGAATAATTTCTATAGATCCATAAACCCTTGGAGTTCAGGAGAATATTACCTTCAGCATCTCGACTCAAGCAACTGCTCCAACACCCCACGGCCCATGCATGGTCATGGTCACAGCCACAACATAGTTACGACTTATGTTTCTGCTGGATCAATTCAGCTTGCTTAAACACTCACAGGAGCAACTCACAGGAGCAACTCACTCAACTAGTTTAGCAACTCACAGGAGAAACAACACTCACAGGAGAAACTCATTCAACCAGATTCACAACGACTTTGACCTCTCCGGGGTGAACCTGTTTCGGAACCAGGTTGAATCTGCTTGTTTCATTCCCTAAAACCTCGACTCAAGAAAACCAAGCTCCCCGACTCAAAGATCCCGAGATGATCTCCTCGACCTTCTCCGACTGTGACTGCCTACTCCGAAACTGGAGCTGCGTCCCCTCAACCACCGGCGCCACCTTCTCTGTCCACCACCAACAACTGCTCCTCGACACCACCTCCTCGGCCTCCTCTGACTGTGAATCTGCAGGCTCCGAAACTGGAGTTGCGTCCTTCTCAATCACCGGTGCCACCTCTACCGGTGTAGCGAAATCCTCTTCCGAAGCAGGTGCCTCCTCCTCGACAGCATGTGCCTCCTCTACTGGAGCAGACACCTCCTTCTCCTCAATTGCAAGGCCTCCACCTCTTGAGCGGCTACCACCTCCTCAGCAACATGGGCCTCCTTCGATGGAGCAGCTGCCTCCTCGACGATCCAGGATGTGATAAACGATCACTGGTAGGAAGAGGTCGTAGCAACTCCAATCTTATGCAGGCACCTGCTCGGCTGTGAGCAATGGAATTTGTGGACCCTAACTGATTTTCCAGCTCCTAAACCGTGATAATAGGATCTAATGCGCTTTACCAACCTGCGAAACTTGTAATGGCTTGCGAACAGAGTCTGCTCACCCGACTTTCTGGATTTTCGTTCTTTTCTGAATATAATTTTCCATAATTTCGTTCTTCATGGCTTGGAATTTCTGATTTTTTTCATGTTTTTTTTTGGAATTATTTAAGAACGAACCTGCTATGGTGTTACGGTAGTGTTCTACATTGACCATATAAAGCATAAAATAGACTCATTCCTATACTATTATGATCCCGCTGGTTATAAACAAATTGTATCAAATACAACCATTTATTCCAAGACTATTGTCTTTTCCCAACGTACATTCTAAACATGTCTTCAAGGCTCTTGTTGGTTTTTTCAATATGTCCATCCGTTTCTGGATGATATGCGAAACTCATACTAATTTTGATGCCACACAACTTGAACAAAGATTTCCAAAATTCACTCACGGATTTTCTATCTATGTTACAAATTATCTATCACGGCAACCCATAATTCACAAGTATCTCTTTAAAAAACAACTCAGCTACTCCTGAAGTTTTCACAATTGTCGTTGTAGGTATAAATTGAGCCAGCTTAGTTTGTTTATCAACGACCACATAAATGCTATCAAAGCCTTTTTGAATCCTCAAAAGATCCACAATGAAATCCATAGAAATAGACTCTCACTTCTATTAAGCATTGTCAATGGTTGCAACGACCCTGGATGTTACACTCGTTCGATATAACAAACACTTCTCGGCATAATTTTTCACATCTCTCTTCAATCTCGGCCAAAAATAAATTTTTTTTATAACCGTATATGTTTTCTGAAACCAGATGACCTAAGATTGGAATATTGTGATTATCATAAAAGATTTTTTTTATGATCCTCCACCTCATGAATACAAATTATAGACTTATAATATCAAATATCCGCATTCAAAACACAAACAAAAAAATTATCAATTTTCTTTTGAATTCTAGAATATTTCGACAAACTCTCAAAAAGAATAGAGAAAAACGGATCATCCTTGTAAAATCCCTTGATGTTGTCAAGCATAGTGTCTTTAATTAAAAAAATTGTGTTTGGAAATGGTCTACATAACAAAACACCTTCTAGAATTTTTTTTTTCTCCTTGACATATTGGATCTCAAAATTGAATTATTGCATCAATTCTATCCAACAACTTTGTCTACAATTCAAATTAGATTAACAAGTCAAATATTGTAATGACTAATGATCAGGCTCAATATTAGATTCACTACCTAATACATATTGACGCCAAACTTTCAATGCATGAATTATCGCTAACATTCTTTTCATGAACCAAATAATTTAATTATGCATTGCTTGAATTTATTCCTTCATAAGCAATCATCATGCCTTCTTGCATCAAGTTAGCACCTATAGCCATATGAATGGCATCTGTGCATAATACCAAACTGCCTTTCAAGGGATCTATGATCCTCAAGACTGGGACTTTTGTCACAAATTTCATAAAAGCCTCAAAAATTCTACGATAATGATTAATCCAAATGATTTAAAAAAAAATTGCCTATCAATAAATTTGTGATGGGGGTTGTAATCTTGGAAAAATCCCTTACATACTTCCCCATATAAGTAGCCAACCCCAAGAACGTTTGACCTCAGTCTTATCCTTTGGCACCGGCCACCTAAACATAGTCTCGATCTTTTTACGATCAACTGAATCATCTTCTTCAAACAATACATGTTCAATATATTTAATCTGGTGCGAAAAAATTGGCACTTGTTTGTTTTAGCATACAATTTATGTCTTCTCTAAACATTGAACACCTTTTTAAGGTGTTCATTATGTTCCTCCTCATTTTTTGAAAATATTAATATGTCAACCATGAAAACAAGAGTGAAGACTCCTAGATATTCTTTGAATATAATATTCATAAGATTTATAAATGAAGCAAGTGCATTGGTAAGTCCAAAAGACATTATCAAATATTCATAGTGACAAAAAAAACTACAAAAAAACCATTTTTTCAATGTCACCTTCTTTGATTCTAATTTAATTATATCTAGTCCTCAAGTTAATTTTTGAAAACTTCTTAGCCCCCCTCAATAGATCAACTAATTCATCAAATTTGGCCAATTTATACTTGTTCTTGATGATAGACTTATTTAAACCTCTATATTCCATACATAATCTCAAACTATTATTTTTTGGAAATAATACAGGAGCACCCCATGGAGAATTATTAGGTTTAATATATCCCTTCTTTAACAAATCTTTTGATTGAGTTTCTAATTTAACATTCTCTTTTTAAAAAAATGTCCATAGGATATTTTGGCCATCGGTGCCACACCAAGTACCAATTCAATAACATGATTTACCTATCTTTGAGGTGGCATCCCTGGCAATTCATCTTGAAAATCATCTTGATAATTCGCAAGAAGATTTTCAACAACTATTGGTTCTTTGCAACTTGGTTTAGACTCATCTGAAATTTTACAAATATCGATTGCAAAGACTTTTTGTTTTTTTCTCAAACATCTTTTCAATTGTGTAGCAGAGAGTGAAGGTACTTTAGATAAAGCTCTCATACCTTTGATTGTGAAGGGTTTGTCATCAAATTTTTTGTCATGAACCTCTCCATGTTTGCAAACAATCCATGCGTCCACATCATTGAGCTATGATGTTCTTTGTTGATGTCTAACTAATTTTTTGTCCAAACTTCCAAATTTGCAATGGTTTGTGTTCCTTGCAATATCATAGGGACGTCCCACAGTAGACACACAATCATGTTTTAACTCACCAGTGGCTAAGAATACCTTACAAGGTTCGGTTTTAGAGACCGGCAATCCTAACTTTGATGCAAACTTAGACAACATCAAGTTATAGGTTGATCAGGAATTAATCAACATAGAAGTTGATTGATTACCAATGAACCCTTGAACCTAAAGCACTAAAGGTTCGCTCGTTACCCTCTCCTCGCAGACTGGAGCCGACACACGAACTATTTTTCTTTACCCTTCAACATTATTGGTGTTTCCACTTCCACTGCCAACGCTACAGACTGTCTTGGTCGTTTTCTTGCTGGTCACAAACAATCATTAGCTAAATATCTTGTCTCATGATAGTTGTAGCACAACCCTTTCTTTCAGTGTTGTGCTTAGTCTTTGTGGTTAAGTTTTTTGCTATGTCAGGTGTGGTTTTGTCCCTCCGGACGTTGAAACCTTTGGAATTTTTTTCACTTCCCAATATTTTTCACATTGCTATGATCCTTACGAGAGACATCAAACAAAAACTTATTCTCTCTAGCTAGTTCAACATTTTCAGCCTCAAATGTTAAAACTATACTAAACACTTTTCCGAGCGTATAAGGCTTCAAAGCTTTAACATCATATTTGATTGAACTTTGTAGACCTATAACAAAGAAGATTTGTTTGACTTCATCAGATAAGTCTAAAAAATATTCGACTAATTCGTCAAACCTATCTTTGTATTCTCGAACTAACATTGTCCCCTATATGAAATATTTCAGCTGCTCTTTCATATTTTGGATATGATTACATGGTAAAAAAAATTCTAATTTTTTTTTTTGAACTTAGACCATGTCTCAACAAGACCCTTGTTGGCCTCCTCCATGTCAACGTTAACACAAGTCCACCACATATGGGCTCGTTCTCTCAACAAAAAATAAATTGCCCTCACTTTATCTTTCTCTGAAAGCTCTCCCTCAAACAAGTTTTCTATCGTTCCTAAAAACAATAGAGTTGCCTCATGTTTGAGAGTAACTCCATAACTCCACCTGAGAATGTAGGTGGTTGCACGCTCTTACGGATGTCGTGCAAGAAATTATTTTTACCTAAATTTCTCTTCCTCTTTTTGTTTTCTTCGTGTCCTTCAATTTCTTGTTTTGATGAAGAGGAAGAAGTATAACATGAAGAAGAAAAAAAAATTCTTCTTTTTTTCGATTATATGTTCATTTCTCCATAACCATAACAACGGCTTGGGAGATTGCATCGAGAATTGGTTTAGACAACGGCTCAGGGTTGGGAAGCCCACCACTTTGGTTTTTCCCCGGGGGGTGCACTTCAATGTCAAGTTGAACACCACGTGCGATAAAACAAAATCTACTTTTTACATAAAGCATCACCAATATGGTTCAAAAGTTTATGATTTTTTTTTTCATGAGTAGATATACATGGTATCTATTACATAGTAAAAATTGGTAACCAAATTTGATGATTTGTTTTTTTATAAAACATACCGTTTCTAACTAGAATGACGCAACATTGAACTAAAAAAATGACTACAAAAAATGAAGATGACTAAAAATTTCAAAAAAATATACAAAAGATATTATCAATGGTTATGTGTATGTAGAAAAATTATCTATGGCATGTAATATAGGGTAGCAAACTTTTATCGCACGTGGCTATGAAATGTAAGGGGGTGTGATCGCCCCGTGGGTTTTTCTCAAAGGAAGCACTACCAAATGAAACCATAGTGCTCTGAAAAAAATCACAACACTATAAAAAAAAACACGAGCACAACTCAACACAATATAATTCAACAAAACAACATTCTAGTACCAAATTTGTAACGTACCTCATTAAATTGCTCATAAAGAATAAACAAACATTCATTAACAAAATGCTCACCTCCCAACCTAGATACACACACAAAACATAACATGTGTTCACCTTCCCCTGAGCCCTATCTATTCATAGTATCCATAAAATACTTCTAGAAGTCTCAAGTCTTTTTATACATAGACTGAAGTCTCCTTATCTATACGCATAGATCACTTTCACGTTACTTTATATATATAATAGTCATCCAACTTCTTGTCCATCAACTTCCCATTCATCCAAGCTCCTTAGTCTTGGACATTCATCCCTACGCTTTTTTTTCTCATCCTCAACAATACATTTTCCAATTAGTCCATTACAATCATACTTGATCATTTCGTGAGATAGAGAATCTTCACTTTAATGATGAATAAGATATTCATATGAGCATAAAATTAATGAGGGTAGTGGACACTAGCACCATTTGGATTTGCTAGTCATCTTGCACTCAATGTGTATTTCATAGCCTACGAGATGCCAAGAAGTGGGTGCAAAAGTTGGAAGTATCCATTTAAGGCGCTCTACCTTAAATCATCTCATATGCCCTCCCAATTGTTCATAATGATCAAATTTGGACTGATTGAACACATACCTAATCGAATACATTCACAAACATACCTTCTTGGTGTCCATCCTTACCTACAAAACCTTGCCTATACTTAAGCACCACTAAAATGTAGATTTACTTAGGTGCAAGGTTTTATAAGCTCACTTATGTCACATGCGAGGCCTCTACTAGGCCTTACATTATGTGATGTATTAGATAACCGACGAGCCGCGGAAGCGGCGAGTAGGTTATCAGACATAACCGGTTGTCCACTTTTCAATCGCAACCCTTGATCTTCATGATCCAAGGGCATAGGATGCAAGTTGAAAGGTGAGAAGGTTATGAGTTGCAACTTGTGATGGCGATGGTGACGGGTTGCCAATGGGATGGAGCCACATTGGCGTTGAAAAGTCAACAACCGGTTATGACATAGACCCTTCCACTTGTTGACGATGGTTGATTTTAGAGTGTAGATTTCATTTGAACAACATACCTAGTCCAATATAGTCAAAACACATGTCTTCTTGTTTGTCCATTATTAACTACAAACCTTCCCATATAGGTACACGTAGGTTAGGTTTGAGATTTCAAAACCTAAGTTATGTCACATGTGAAGCCCACATTGTTTATTGTTACATTTGTTTTTCACTCACACAAATAGGACAAATTAGGGTAGCAATAAAATATAAGTTAGGTGTGAGGTTACATAACGTCACTTATGTTACATGTCAAGCCCTCACTAATATATACCATTGTAAGTTCAACACTGTCAAGTGTGGACACTTATATTTGATTTGTGTGGTTAGGTGTGGATCCAATAATGGACACCAAGAGGACATTTGTTTAAGTGACATTGGATTACATGCTCAAAGTTTGTTAAGAATTATAGACTCAATAGCCAACATAATTGGGAATATATCTGTAGGGATATATATGTGCATATATACGATCATCTAATATGAACAAGAATTGTCACTTTTGACAACGAATGAGATATTCATACGAGTTCAAAATATTATGAGGAAAATGACTACGGCCACAATTCAAATTTGCTAATCAATTGGCACTAATCATCATAGCTTACGAAAAGTGGGTGCAAAGCTAAAAGTGTCCATTTCAGACCCACTTATGTTAATAATGATTGAAAGATAGAATGGTCAAGATTCAATTTTAACACATACCTAGTCCAACATGTTCTCAATACATATCTTCTTGGTGTCCATTTTTTCATAACAATCCTTGCCATAGAATAAATACCATTCAGTTAAAGAAAATAAAGAAAAGAAAAACTATTGTAAAGCATTTCGTCGTGAATTTGAGCCCATTGGCCATGCCTTACTCAAGAACCCTCTTGGTGTAGGGTGGAGTTTACTACCTACCTTGCTGTAGGTGGGCTCTTATTTGTGAAGTTATGTTATTTTAGTATCAATTTACATTGTGTGTGTGTGTGTGTGTGTGTGTGTGTGAGAGAGAGAGAGAGAGAGAGAGAGAGGGGGGGGGGTAATGGGTTCTTGTTTATTGTCAAGCTTTTTCTTATATGTACAAGGTATGTGAGATATTTGATGGCTATTTGGTGGATAGTTTTCCATTATTTTTTCATTTAATTAATGGTTGATTCATTTTGAACACATGCCTAGTCCAATCTATTTAGGTTGTTTACATCATGGACCACAAAGCTGTCCCATGTCAAATGGCCCTTTTTCCATGGTCACACTTCCATGGTCAAATTTTCAAAAAGAAATGCAATGTTCAAAACCCTTTGGGCCCCTCACTAGGTGTAAACCAAACGTGGACCAAGAGGGAGTGTTCATGTAATGTAAAGTGGATGTGCTAATTTTTTCATATATGTGCAAAAAGGATAGTTTTGGAATTCTATCATATTTCACCTTCTCCCCTTCTTCCCCCCTTCTTTCCTCTCAACTACAATAACAATTGGCACCAAAAAACTGATTAAAATGTATGAAAACAACATTTCTTTGCCGTGGTCCCTTGACTTTTGCAAAGAGAGAATCTCTTTTGCCTCTCTCACTACAAAATCCTCTAGACCATGACAATGGATAATGTAGGCATGCAATAGGCATTTTGGGGACCTCAAACTCCATGGTCACTTGGACATTTTTTCCTTAATGCAAATTGAAGTGATCCCTCGACAAGTTCAATGGCCAATCACTCTTTTAGGGGAGCAAGGGACGACTTCATGGTCCATGCTCTAAACAACCCCTCATATATATGTCTTCTTGGTGTCCATTCTTAACTGCAATCCTTTCCATATAATAAGTACCACTCAATATTGGGTGCGAGGTTACATAACCTCATTTACATTACACGCGAAGCCTTCACTACACTAAATCTTGTATATAGTGTCATATGGTATTTAATGCCACTATGGTAACTTTTCTAGTGACACTTCTTATGAATAAATTACAAATATTGTCATCCCAACTTACCTTTAGTTCATCCAAATGTCAATCATTGAAACAAACTTTGGTGAATTCTGCATCCTAACATTTTTGTAATGAAATATTGTTATGGATGATTGAAAGTTGGATGATAACTCACTTAGCAAGTGACTGTATTTGCAGCATTATAAATCTATGACGCCCGGAATATTTACAAGGAATGACAAATAATGTTTGGTTTCCCTTTAGTGTGACACTACATAGGCGGTTTACAATAGTATAGTATTGAGCAAGACAAATAGAACTGGTGACACTAAATACACTATTTAGTTTACTTGGGGCATTCAGTACGCAAGCTGATTGGGCTATGGATGGGTCGTTCTCAATGGAGGAACTGAGAGAGAACGTGAGAACAACAAATAGGAACATGGGAACGTCGTCTCTCTCGCTGCTACTGCGGTGACCAGGGCCTGCCGGGGTCCTCCTGGCTATGGCGTATGCCCTGCCGTGCACCCGGCTATGGCCATGGCCATCCACAAGCGCCAATAATAATAACCATCACCAAACGGAACGCTCGGTACGCCAAAACCTCCAAACCTTGCGCACATCCTGCACCAGCACTGTCTCCACATTCATATTCGACGTACAATGCGATCAATCAATCTCAACAGCAGCTAGCTTAGGTTCACTAGTCGAACGGGGCAAGCAAAGGCAAGGGCACCTCTAAGGTTCGTAGCCTTCGCCGATTTTCATCGCTTTTAAGTATAACCTTATCAATTCATGATTTCCGCTAGTGGTTTATTTAATATTTATTTAATTATTTTTTCAATTATTTTGGTCTGTTCCTCGAGGGAGGTCGGAAGTCGGGAGCTGGACTCTGTTGTCGGAATTGTGCAGTGGAGGTGTGAGAGGGGTTATTAGGTCCTTCTTTTCGGAAATTTTCTTGTTCAAGATGTGCTGATGACATTTTCTTTCTCGCGGTAAGGTATGTTATGTTGTTGAAGGTGCTTATAGCGTCTTCTTGTCATCTTGCTATCTCATTATCTCTTCTGTAGCAATGCTTTGAGATTCACGCGTCGGTCAGTATCGTGATGGAAATGTGGTAGAGGTTTGTAAAGCATTGGATATGACACGAATGAATTTCCAAGAAGATGCAGCGAAGCGACTTGGTGTAGGTGTAATAGTGCAGATAGAATAGTGTAGTGCCGCAGAGTGCTTTGTCTGTGTGAAAATTTTGCGATCGTCAGGCTCGAGGTTTTCTTGCTTATAACTAATGTTCATTGCACTGCGTATGTGAATTTCTATCGAGTTTAGTATGTGGGGGATGGAATTTTCATTTGCAACGTACAAGAAGGTATAACGGGAGAAAGACTCTGAAACTGAATAATGTCGAAATCCAGCTGTCTTTAATTATCTTTTTGCAGGCATTTTGCCTTGACTTTTGTCATTTACACACCGGGATTATAGAAGATTAGGGAGGAAACTCCTTCCAGTTAGGATCGTCGGTAACAGACTCCGGTGAAGTAGATCGCACAGAAAGATGACATAAGGAAAGGCGCTGTGCTATTGCGAGGGTTAGTATAGTTAACATTAGTATGAATAGTTAGTACTCTTGTGCAAAGGGACAGCTGATTGGATTAGGTGGACACTTTAATGCTAGACCAAGGCATTGCTAACTCTCCCTCATCGTGTAGTTTTTGGTTCAATGATGTGTTCACAATTGTGGGAACTTTTGGGTAACCGAGCTTGTTTTTCCTTAAACTTAATGAGTGCAGTCTAGAGAGGGGCCAACTCTTTAATGTTGTAAAGGATGAGTCTGAGTTCGATGCTTCGTCATCAGGGTTTCGATTTCCTTTTTTATTCTGATGAACAGTATAGGGTTTATTAGAGTTATGTGCCTGCATTTAATCAGCTCTGATATCCAATGCTAGACTAAGACATTGCTAACTCTTCCTGGCTCATTCTATAGTTTTTGTTTCAATGATGTGTTCTCAATTGTGAGAGCTTTTCAATATTTACACTTTCCTTAAAATTACGATTGCAGTCGGGAGAGGTGCCAGCTCTTGAATGTTCTAAAAGACGAGTTCTAGATTTGGATGCTTTATCATCAGGGCTTCAATTTCTTTGTTTATTCTGTTGTTCAGTGTAGGATCAAATAGAATTATGTGCCTACATTTAATTAGCTTGACATGGTTGTAGTTATTTAATCCCCTCTATATATTTGCAACTAATTTAGATGATGTACAGAGATGGGGTTATTCATCAGGGAGACCTCGCATTACTGGGTCATGTTTTGAGCAGTTTCTGTTATAGTGGACATTTGATGTAATGTAGTGCTAATCATATTTGGTGTAGTATGGACATTTGTAAGCTGGAATGGATGGTTTTACACCTCCCTCTTATTGCTAAGGAGTCTATAAAAGTCCCCTAGAAAGTTTCTTAGAGTTTGTAAACTTTTTGTTGTTCAAATGGAAACAAGTAAACATTGTTCACTTGGTTGAAAGTGATTTGGTGGTAAATTTATCAATAAATTTTGTTAATAATCTCACTTCTTCAGTTATATTTTGTGGGATAGGCTTTGCCACACACAGCAGGTCATCGGTTGGTATATTCCTATGTGAAATCCTATAAGTGACGTGCTTGTGCCACTTGTCACTGAAATGGAAACAGCATCTGTAATTCACCATCAAATGTTTTAATCTAGTTTTGATGTAGCAGCCCAAGAAGATATTCTTGTCATTCAGAGTATCGAATTTTCTGATTGGTTGTGGATACTATGGAGCTTTGGGAGATGTCCTTCAAGTTTTTACATGCATATGGTGACTATGCATTTTCTATTGTGGATATGTGGTGCTTCTTGTATCATCTTATTGCGTATACTGATCTGCCACCATGTCAATCATCTCTGCAGAAAGAAGCTACAATGGATAGTGACTTTCAAACCGGACCCTCTCCGCACCCTGGTAAGAAGAAGCGGAGAAGAGATCGAAACAGTGTTGGAGATCCAAATCTTGCAAATCGAGGAAAGCCAATATCTGAGAAGTGGAAACCGGTGTGGATTTGGTTGCAATCATTGGAACGCAAAGAGGTTGTTGAATCAGGGGAAATTCTTGCCTGGTTAGACAATAACCCAGGCTATGCTTCAGAAATTAGAAAGCAACATACCCCTGGAGTTTTAGTTGCCTATGTCCAGAAGTGTCATCAGAGGTTGATATCTGGCCGTTATACCAAAATAGAGGACAGTAAGGTATTGCTTCTCAACCCCTAGCTATCAATGTGTGTGTTGATAAATAGCAGGGCTGGAGCTCTTTAGCCAAGGATTGATGCCATAGTGCTGGAGTTGTGAAAGAGAATTCACTGATAGGTTACAATTGCATACAGACAGATCAATGTTTGGTTCCTGCAGACCTACTATCCTTTCTCAGTGACATTGTTGGTAAGTCTTGTCTAGAATGTGGAACATGTACCGTGGTGTAGGCCAATTCCACTTGGCTTGGGTTAGAGCACTGATGATCCTGGACAACAGATTTTATTGTCATCACTGAGAAATTTTCAATAAATTGTCCATGTGAGATTTAATATTATAATCAATTATCCTCATAAGGGGATGTTAATGGTTGCAGGGTCGAGGTTCTCCGTCAGAGCTTCCCACCAACGTCCAGCTTCCACGTGGTCTATTTGACTTAAAAGCTGTTAAAAGTGGCTCAGAAGTACAGAAAGATCTCCACCAGGTTCAATGGAGCCAACAGTTGGTACAGAATTCATTGCTACCTTCAAAGGCTGCCATTAATGAACATGGAGATGGTGAGTATGCTTATCCTGCATGAGGCCTCCCCATGCATCTGCTCATACGTGATCTTTGAAATGTCATCAAAGGTAACTTAGTATTTCCCAGAAAAAAAATTGTATGGATAAAATATGTTAAACTTCTTTATTCCCATCATTTTCCACTGGTTAATATGAGTGTCTGTTGGATTAGGCACACTTTGTAGAAGTATAGAAGTTCGGAATGTTGCCTTACCTCCCTTTCTATGGCTCCTTTGTCCTTCCTGATGTGGAATTGTCTATAAGATTGAACATAGCAATCATCTGTAATACAATACCTTCAAGCCACTTCAAGAAGTATTCAAAGCCTTCCAGTACAATACAGTCAGAAATGTGCTTATGTGCATGTGTCAGGTCTTATAGGTTTTTACGTGTGCAGATAAGCTAGATGAAGCAAGTGTTCTTGATGCACAAACCTGGAGGGAGCAATGGCAGACTCTTTTGGACATCAAGAAAAGTGACTCTGAGGTACAAAGAATCCTTTCTTCAAACTCTTGAAGGGATATGCTAGGCAGTAGTATGAGAGCCTGTTGTGTGGCTTTTCTGCTTTACTCTAATACATGTTCTGTCATATTTGACATCATGCAGTGTAACTGGATATAGATTCCATTCAAGACGTCTGGAGAGAGCTTTAAGCACCAGACTGCCGGAGCTTGATACATTGATTTCAGATACTCGTTGTTTGCATTTTGTGTTTGTTTGCAGTGTCCTACACAGGTGGATGTACAGACAGAGGTCCAGGTTGAGCGACAGCATCAAGGGACTAGTCCATATCCTAAGAGATCTAAACAGCCACGGTCCTATTATAGCCCAGGCAAGAAATATATTCTCTGATAAAGTTGTTGAGGATTCAATTTAGAGAGCCTATGGAAAGTTTGTGCCAGGCATAGTGGATGTAAGTCTTTAAGGTTATATTGACTGGTGAGATCATATTCATTTGGCAAGGTCTGGGTTCACCTGACAATTTCTGAAACTTTGTGTGGACATGTTCTCAATGGTACTATATTTGGTTACTATTGGTGTGATTCTGAAGTGACAAGGGAATTCTGGTTGTACAGAACCTCCAGATAAGGCGGTACTTACACACAGGGACAAAGTGTCAAATGTGGAGCCACTGGATGAAATGGACACAATCAGCAGATTCGAATTGTAGGTATTCAGAACGTTCTTTGAGTAAAATATTTGGCTTCTGTATTATTCTGTGTCCAAGAAAACGGTGAACATGCATTATATAGCTTTTCAGTGAACTTGGATACGAACTGGTTCGCTGAACACTCCTGTACCCAGATTTATGAATGGTAGTGCTGAACTGGACCTTCTTGGGTTCCTTCTGTCTGGATAACCTACTGTCTCTGCAGTGGTGTACATTCATTTGATTTTTTATTTGGGTCAATTGTAAGGATATATGCTAATGATGTGATTCTCTGGAACTGCTAAACCATGAGAACTTTAGTCATGTTGATAAGAATTATAGTAAGGTTACAATGATCTGGTGCAGGATAGTGAATCTAGAGATGCGGTTGAAAGAGATAGTTTCAAAATGCAAAGAGCAAACCACTGAGGCCTATGCAATGAGTAGAACAGAGAAGCATAAGCAGGTTGGTGCTCACGATACTGGGAAAAGGAATCGAGAAGAGTCAGACACACCAGTAAATGCCTGGGCCTTTTCTGAGGCTACAACAGGTACTGGAAAAACGACCTTGTAAATGGAAGTTTGTGTTTTCTTTCATAGAATTTTTTTAGTGTGTACCTGATGTATTTAAAGTCTAAGATGTGTACCTTACAAAATGGGTTGTATCCTGGATTTGAATGAAATTGGGGTTAAGTTACAAAAGCTTCTTGCTGCCAAGTATGCTCCTATTGGTGGTCCTTACTCGATTAGGTTAGCCAAATTTTCAGTATAAATCACCATATACAAGGTGTTTGAATAAGTTTGAGAAAACAATTTCATGTATTCTTTTTGTTGTATTTTGTCAGATCTCAATATCTGATCTTATCATATCTGTCTGAACTCATTCCCTATTTTAAACGAAATCCATAGTTCTACCATAAATATCTGTAATAGTTGATCATTCTATACTTAGTTTTTCAGATTTGGTGATGTTCAATGCTAATCCTGGAAGTTCTGATCCTTTGTACATATATTCTTATTGTTCTGACCTTCAATTGAAAAACTCTGAACAAAGTAACCTGAATAAGCTAGACAACTTTTAGCAGCCCTGAAGAAGTTTAATTTTTCTCCTTCTTGGTAGGTTTTCTCCACTTGAGCGTTGCCCTACATTTACAAATTTGGCTCAAATGGGTCAATGGCAGAAAACTCGATGATCTTACAATCCAGTGTTTGAAGACCTCACTGCAGGAAATGGGAATGTAGCACCGAGTGTTGTGGAATCTCTAACAGAGCGAGAGCAGGGAGCTAATTCAGGAGCTGTTGCATATCGACCTAATGAGATAGGTAGTCGTGGGAAGAGGTGGACCACTGTCCTTAATGGTAGGGTTGAAAATTATTGATCACTATGGCAACGCATATTTGTCTTGTCCACATCAATTCCGAGTTTGAATGACATTATGTTGGATTGTTTTTGGTCATAAGTTGCCAGTGTCCCTGAAATTTTAAAAATGTATGATCCAAATGCCTCTTTTCTAATTCTGGACGTTTTCCAGTGCTTGACTATATAGGATGTATCAATAGTGACTCACTATAGGAGTTTTCTGCTCAGGATCTGTTGTGGGCTGATCATGGGATCATCTTTCTAGGAAAGGGGAAGGTGGCTTCCAAGGTTCTTTAGAATTCTGGAGCTCTAAGTATTTGAATATACTTTGCAGGGTGGGACTCACTTGGGAAGCAAAGATTAGGGCCAACAAATTGGTTACAAAATCGAGCTTATTCTTCTTGGGTGTCAAGCTGGTGTGCCTACACTTCCAGCAGTGCTATTGCTCACCCATTAGGTGGCACACGAACGGATGTGAGATTGCATGCCTTCTTGCACGTCTAGGTTACATTTGTAAAGGTTTTTAATTGCACTTCATTGAGTTCCACTCTTCTTGCTTGTATTGTGCTCACAGGAATATTTGTCAATTTGTAGTACCAGTATGCTTTCCTTTTCTGCTCTTGCAACTGCCTTTTTCAATTGTCTTTTGATTGCATCCCATATTTTCCTCCTCGCTGAACTTCAATGTTCTTATACCATCGCCTCTACTGTTTTCAAGTGTTTTAAAAGTGTTTAATAACAAGATTCTTATGCATATTAGCGTTATTTCTTACAACACTGTACTTTTGGTCTTGGGGGGCATACAATTGTGGTCTTCAGCAAGGGATTCAGAAAGTGCTTGATGTGCGATTCCATCCAGGTGGAGATCCGCTATTGGTTGTCAGCTGCAATGAGGTCTGTTATTCTACAAAGGAAGTATCTCTTCTTTGGATCTCTTTAATATGACTGTTGGGCATTCGTCTTTCCAAGATGGCCTGCCCAACAGTTTCATGGTTGTCAAATGGCTATTTGTTACATTGCCAATGTGTTTTGGAGTGACAACACTGAAAAACGATTGTCAGCTTTTCATTGTGTATCCTATTCCAGTACTGCATGTCTTTTTGTACTTTCCGGTGAGCCTGACAGGTGAATGCTGTGGACTGCAGCCTCCAAATGAGTTGATGCTGTATAGTCTTGAAAGTGGACGAGGAAAGCAGTTGATTGGACACAACACTCAGGTTTCTTGGATGTTCCTTGAGTTTCTCCTGCAATTCTGCACAGAGATTTGTTCTCTAGATTTATCTTGAATTTTGTAAAAAATCCGTCCTGCTATGTATGTATACCCTAGCTTTAATTCACAGTTTTAGAAAATTCTATTGGTTGTTGTTAGTCTGTGGTACCAAGTTTCCTGACTCATATGAGGCTACCGTGAGCAGTTTTTGAGGTGCCGGTAGCTAATAATTTTGCTTCTATTCCAGATTCAGGCAGTTGAGTTTGCATTAGGAGGAGAATGTGTTGTCTCATGCGCCAGTAACATAGTCAAGGTATGTCTATGAAGTTATGCCCCAGTTTACAGACCATAATAATGGAGGATGCTTAGATAATGGGCATTGTTTTGGTACTTGTCATCTATTCAATGCATTTCAAGGTGAGATACTTGTTACGATGCTTCTATGGTATATATAATTACTTTCTGCATTTCTTCTCCTGTGTTATAGGTGTGGGACTCATCATCAGGTACATGCCTGCACACATTAGGGCCTGGATCAGATGATGGATCTGTAGGGCATAAGAAGAAAATTAGTGCAATGACTGTCAATCAGCTCCAACCTTGTAAGCATCTTGCTCTTGCTGGCGATAGTATCTGTGCTTATTGGTATTAGTTGTAAGTTGCTGATGCAAGTTTATTTAGCATCTACTTGTTCCAGTGAATCAAAACTTTCCCATATTGAATATGCCAGGACATGTATGCTTATAGGTCTTGCAGCAACAAGTGGAGGAGAGGGTGACAACCAAATTCTGCTTTGGAACGTCCAGAGTGGTCAACTTGCCTCAGATCTCAATCTTGGTTACAGGTCGGTGTTTGAATTCATATTTATTTCCTTTTAAGGATCTAGTTTTGCTTGCCACTTTTGAAGCCTCTGATAATACTCTCTTGTAAAAATTTAACATGTCACCATGCTTTCATATCCCAACAGTGATTGATTTTGTCCTTGACATTTACCAGAGTCCATAGTTCTCTGTTGGTTTTGCTTGGTTTAACAGACATTGTATTAACTGATTTATGACTATGTGGATGGCAGACGGGAAGAGACAGACCTCTTATCAATGGATGCGCTTAAGTTCTGCAATGAGAAGTACCTCATATGTGGAAGTGATTCACCAGGTGGTAAACCAGCAATTGTGCAGATTTGGGACATTGATGCCACCACTAATTTGTCAACCTTCCCTGCCCATGACACTGTAAGTCGCCTATTTGTATTGATTGGTAATGTGACCTGGTATGAAAGATGCATTTCATTCAGTCTTTCACATCATGAATCTTTGTTTACCAATCATATGTCGAACAGAATTGGTCAGATGTTTTCCAAACATTGGTTTGTTAAGACTTTGCTAAAGGAATTTAGACTCCTGGTTTGATTACAATTCATCTGATTGCAGTATATCACGTGTTTGGAAACGAATGGATCCACCATCATCACAGGTAAAATTTCTCTTGACATCACTTTTTCACTTAAGTAGGATCTCCAGCTTTTGATATCCAACCACACATGGTTCAGCTGTCTGTAATTTTGCAAAAGTAGAATCTAAAATGGTCTTGATCGGATTTTACACATAGCAAAGTGTACACTGTGTTGCTGCTTATTTTGACCTTTTTTTCTTCCTTCTCAGCTTAATCAGTGACAGCGGACAAAAGCATTCTGAATAATGTGAAAATTATCTGCCTGAATCAAAAGTGGAAGCAACGTAGAGCAAACATCAAAAAGGAGTTAATGATTCCAGGTGCCAGGGAGTGATACACGTATTGCTTAAAAGTCCTATAATACATGAGAAGAACAAGATTTAAGTACTTCTCCATCATCCATATCTAAACCATAACTTTGGCTTTGGTGAAAAAGGTGCTGGAGATGGGAGTGTTGGATTGTTTGATATGAGAACTGGTGGTAGCATTGCCCGTTTGCCACTGAGTTCATCTTGGGAGGTGAGCTACATGCCATCCCTCCTAGAAGAGCTTTGGATATGGATCCTAGTTGTGTCTGTTGAACTTAAGGAAAAAAAAAGTATGTGTATTTTGTGTATTGGAGGTTTGACATTAATCATTAATTCCTAACTGAAATGTTCAATCCTTCATGGAGTGTTCACTGCTTAAGCAAGTTCAACAGCAATACCAGGATGACATATTCTGTTTTGCATTTGGCAATGCAAGAGGAACCCTCTGCCTGAATAAAATAGTCTAGCTAAGCAGAATGAAAGTCTAGCTAAGTACATATGTTTTGGACTCTTGTCTCTGAAGTTATTATTAAATAAGCTGTGCTAAGGAGCTCTGTTGTGTTGTGGCAGGTGACATCTGTCTCATTCAGTGCATGTGGGACTTATTTTCAAGCCTCCTGCACTGGAAACTGCACCTTCATCTGGGATACACGAATGATGCCCTTGGAGTCAGGGTCTAAATGTGTTGAGCACCCTCCACCACTAGCTCAGGAAAAATCTTTTCGAGCCCTTCATCATCTTAGCCATGGTGACCCAATGCCCACATCAGATAATTCCTTCCAAGTGCCTGGGTATGTTCAGTTGAATATTGTGAATATGGGTGTGGTTTCTTACATATTTCTATGGTCATCTTTGATGATGAAGAATATAAAACTGGTTGATGAGTGTTCTTTTTGAGAATTGGTTTGTCCTTCATTCTTCATATCTCTAAAATTTGACAATTTTGGTTCATTTACACGAGTTTAGAAACCATCTTAGAGCATCAAACCCTTCTTTGTCAGATCCTACAGTGGTACAAATTAGAATCAAGACTGTTGATGTTGATCAGAGGCATAGTATAGTGCCTTATGGTATGGTCTTTAAGTTGAAATCTAGCAGCCTGCATGTTGTGATGAAATAGTTGTCGTCCTACTACTACAAGATATGATCAACTGAGTTCTCAACATTGTTCTGATTTATTGTTGCTCGTGCTTGTAGTTATGTAGACAATGGAGATCAAGGTGTGAACGATGCACGATGGTTCCAAGGTGAAGCCATACTTGTGACTGCCAGTGGGACCGGCAGGTGACCAGATTAAACCTCTAATGCACAGTAGCGTATCTCCATATATTCTCTGATTAAACACTTCTTGATGCACATCTATATACACAATCTGATAATTTTTTTCACATATGAGTAAGCTTCTTGCTCCTTCCATATGATGTTAGGACCTTAAACACTGACATTGTTGGTTGTGATTGTTGTGCAGTCTTACAATGTGGGATCCAACCTTGGGGCAGCCATGTGTGCAACAAATCACGAGTCATTCTCGTTGTATCAACACGGTTAGTGTATAGTCACAATTTATTCAGCTCTATATAAATCACAAGGAGGGTCTTTATACATCTTTGACTTGAGAATCCAATTATTCGGACACCTGATTTGACCTTAACAAACCAATCCAGATCGTCAGTTTCCACAGTCTTCACTTGTCAATTTGAAAAAGGAAATAAGTACTTTGACTAGAGATTTTAAAGTTGGGAGTTGTTTGTCAGGGAGGGGATGCAAATGACGTTATCCTGAAAGTAATGTTGTTTGGAATTGGACTGCATGCAGGTGGCTGTATCACCTAAGGATCAATTCATCTGCACAGGAGGGGATGACCAAAAAGTGGTAAGTCTTTGGTCCAGTGATATTGGTTGTAGCCAAATGTTGAATCTCATTGCTTAAATGTTGATTCTCATGCCCTTAGTGCATACATACAACCTATCCCTTCAATGTCCGATGTTTCTGGTGCTGCTATGTCTACTAAAGTGATGTATAAGTAGGCAATTTGCATCAGATTCATCAAGATATGCTGTCCTGATTGAAACACCCTCTCATTGACGTGAGTTCTGTGTCTGTTGCTTTTATTCAACAAAAATATGATTTGTATTGTGCAGGTTTTGTACCAGAACATACAAAACCAGTCATGCCCTCGTTGGCGGCTAACACACCCTCTATGTGATAACGTAATCTCAACAGCAGGGTAGAAAGTTGAGTGACAGATCAAGCTAGTGTAGTTTTTTGGTTGGAGGTCAAATCTGATGACTTGCTCAGGCTCTGCAAAACTTCGACATTTGTTAGCAGAATTCATCAACTTTAAGTGGAGTCAACAAGCAGATGCTCGTCTCACAGTGAGTATCTGTTGGAGTGGCCAAAGATTCTCCAGCCAAAGTTATGAGATTAGTCTTTTGCTGTCAAATGCTCAAGGAAAACATTTTGGAGGCAATGAAGACATACTTCCTTAAATATGTAAAGCACTCCACCTATCTGCGCCTCTGTTCTCATCATCAGTACACTGTTCATGGTATTTGGTGTCATATGCATAATAGTGTCACTTACCCTATTTTGAGGTGTATGCTAGGTTACACTAATGACCAACAACTTAAGCGTTAGTGTCACCTCATGACACTTGCGTTCAAGTGTGCTTACTAATATCTTGGTATGATTGTGTTCAATAGTGTGATGAGGTGTATGCATGTGTTACAAATTGGTCTACAAGTTGACTAAAGTGTTTACTAATGACACTTGGCATTAGTATGTTCAAGAATATCTTCCTCTTGCATACTACAATGTAAACACATGACACATGCCATTAGTATGCTCAATAATATTTGCCCTTTGCATACTAAAACGCAAAACTATCATTGCAAGTATCCCAATATCCTATGTGAACACCATATAACAAAGCGATCACTTAGTGAAGTTATTTATGTTGACAAGTAGTATCATATGGATAATTAGTGGACATGACACTTTGAAACTTTTGGGCATCTAGTTTAAGACCTGTGCAAATAGTGTATGTGACATTAAATACCATAAATGGTGTAGTGTGTTCAAAATGTTGAAAACTTAATATAACTAAGTATAACTTAAACCAAAAAACCAAATATGAAAACTCTAATCTTACAACTTTTTGCATGAGAATAGGCAGTAACAATATCTCAATGTAGGGTTGCCTCAATTTGGTGTTCTTTTGCTTTGCTCAAGGGAAGTGGTAAGGGTATGTTGCCCTGATACTTATGGGCTGCCCTCTTGCTGAGTTCTAAGGAACAAATTTAAAAGTAGGGTTCTAGGGTTCTCAAAGTTTTCAATGCAATAAACTAATGAGGGAGGGGAGGTGTTGGAATAAGGTGGAGTCCATCTCCATGAAGGAAATTCAGAAGCACTTACGTTGATTCTCAAAATTGAGTCAATCAACAAAACAACATATTTAAGGGTGCTATATTTGGAAGAGTATTGATCTTTTTGCCAAACTGTAAATTGGGTCAAATGTGCAACCAAGTTGGCCATTATCCTTTCAAATTTCAGCTTGAGTATTATAGCAACGAGACAAATCACATTAGGACATTTTCTTTTATAGTTGTGAAGGTTTTGGTGAAGGCGAATGCCCGTGAGAGCATTACCATAGAAGAGGTTGAATGCTAAAGTCCTATTGCAACATGGGTGTAGCACATGTGAAGTGTCAAAATTGTTGGGTATCCCTCAATCTACGTGCTCTAGGATTCATAAAGAATGTGTTCCTCATGTGCAACCTTCAAGAGGAGGGTGCCCAAGAAGCATCACCCTTGCTCAACGATGAGTGTGTGTAAGAGGACTAGATAATGTTGTAGACCTGAGGAATGCTTTGAGTGTGCATTTGAATGTGGTAGTGAGCGCCAACACAATGAGGCGTGCACTTCATGAAATGGGTCTTGGGTCATAAGAGAGGCAGAAGTAGCCGTTGCTCATGGCCAAGAATGTGCGTTGCAGGTTGGAATTCACTCAACATCATCAAGATTGGACTATCCATGATTGGTATAGGATGATTTTTAGGGGTGAGACTAAGATCAATCGATTTCAGTCTAATTGTCGCGCTTGGTGTTGGCCGAGGGATGGAGAATCTCAATTACAAGCTCATCATGTGAGTCAAACATGGAGGTGGTGCAATTTTTGTGTGGGGTTGTATGACTTCCCGTGGCATGGGTTACATGTGCAAGATATAGGGGACGATGACAAAAGCTCTATATCTTAGCATTCTTCAAGATGGGGTCATGAGGATAATTGCATGGTGCCATTTCAACCCTTCTTGCATTGTGTGTGAAAATTGATGTAGTGAATCACTAACTTAGTTTTGAAAGTCAGTGTAATTTATTTTTAAACACTCATCATTTACTTTGGAACTGATACCTAATGAGCTAATTACACACTAACTTGACTCTAAATATCCTCACCAAGTGTCCTTTATCTGATACCCTAGCCAACTAGTCATTGCAAAGGATTGGGAAGGAATTTTCTTGTCCTTGAAACCATGCTTACCTCAAAACTGAGTCAATAACTCACTACATCAATTTTCACACATGATGAAAACATGAAAATAAAACAAGAACATATAAATTTTCACTTATGTAATCTAATAGTCATAATCTAATACACCATTTTCATGTCTATTGCAAAACTACACATGGAGAAACAATGAATTGAAGAGAATAGGGTTTACAATAGGGGTACGAGGTAGTAGATAGACAATATTTGTTTATATGATAGGAGTTGTTTAAGTCTAAAATGAAATATTTTGAAATCTATTTTAGCACACTCTAGCATAATACTTTGAAAATTCAAAAATAGTTCAAAAATGATAGATTAAATTTAAAAAAATTGTGCCAAACTTTTATATGGTTCTTGTACATGGGAAAAAAATATCATGCCAAATGCGAATGTAGATAAATAGCAACAATTGTTGAAGATGTAGTCCTCTATAATAGGACAACATAACTTATTGTGGCACGTATTGTGGCCTTCACTCCTGTTAGACTGGATCTAAAAGTCTACTAAGGTGAGTGGGTCTTAAATGGATATTGTTCTCTTTGCACTCACTTCTCTAAGGATATGAACCATGCACTGCATCTAAAGTCTTTACTACCGGAAATAATAGTGTGACATTGAATTTGTGCATGGAACGTCCAGAGGGTTGTGTAGATGATAAGGGGTCCCAATGTGAGATGGGTGTTTTTTAGTGGGAATGTTGAGAATGTCCACCATTGTAACATTGATGTTGATGATGTCCACCTTAACATCAAGCTCCCGTGTTGGTTTTGAGTCATCTACCAATAAAACTTTGAAGCTTTATAATTTTTTGCATATGAAATTCAAATAAGACATGTGATGGGGAGGTGGATTTCCATGTCAGTTATTAACGACTATTTTTTTAGAAAAATCTAATAATAACAATCTATGCTCAACACGTAAAGTGATGGTTTTAGCACCATCTAAGGTAGAAGTGTCTAATTTTGTTACATATCCCACTCTTGACACTTATTATGGCCCCTTTATGGGTGGCTACCATCCATTAATCGGTTAGCGCCCTCATACAATTATATTAGTCTTGTTAGAATTTGTGATGGGTGAAAATAGACTTCATTACTAGTCATCGTATCGCCTACAATCAAAATGTAGGCAAGTTGGTATAGACTTCAATTCCTTTCATAGTGCAATTCCAAATTGTTTGACTTAAGTGGTTGTGGCCCCATTTTATGGTGGGTTTGAAATCTATTAATGTAGAGGGCTCTCTATTCAAACACAAAATAAATTTCCCCTCCTCAAATTTTGCTGCATGTTATGGTCACATTCATTAAGATCCACTTGTATCCCACATGAAAAGTACATTCCGGCACATGATCAACTGAAATAGAGAGCCCTCTACGGTATGTTGGCATGTGGGCCCATGCAAAGTGGGTGTTGAATTAGCCAATTTGACTTAAGTCATTTTTTATATTACCTCACCTGATCCCAAGCTTTGCATAATGAGTATTAGCTATATATATATATATATATATATATAGAATTCCATGCAACACCTTAGATTTCTAGCAATGGCATATATATGTGACTTGTCACTCCCACATCTATATTATCGGAAGATGTATAGTGACGACACAAGATTCAAATGAGTAGTGAGGGTGCACATGAGTATTTCTAAAGGGATTGCATTTGCTTCATCATACGTAACTGTATGTGCTCCCTAGCTACTACAAGATTTTATGTTTCCTTGCACCCACCTGTGTGCCTAAGAAGGGTCAAATGAAGTTTGTGACTTGGACCATCTATAAAGAAATAAGATATTATGCTTTAATTCATGTGATTTCTATGTCATTGTGCTCATAATGTACTTGCTTACCTGGGCAATGCTTTCATGTCAGCGGTGAGTAATGAGCGTTGAGTGGCAACATTTGATTTGTGAAAGTCAATTTTTTGTTGGTAATAATAGGGATGATACATTGCACATTGTGGTTATAAAAATCAAACTCCATTCATGGTGGTTATTATACATAAAGCAAACATTTGCCACACAAATCTAAGATACAAGCACACTTATCATACTCTTTGCGATCCATGCATAGAACCTCCTCAACTATCACGATCATCTTCTACTCCCCCATCATCCTCACTTTCACTACCATGACCATTACATTCCTTTGCCTCTACATCCACAAATGGTAATATATGGAGATCTTAACACAACTAACTGATATGATTTGGTATAATAATCATTGCCATAACTTGCACTACCACCCAACATACACTGGGATAATCATTGAGCGAGGGGGGGACATGACTTCCTTCATTTTTTTGCATACAACATTGAGAATGGATAGGAGATACTTATGTAGGAGTAAATAGACCACAAGAAATCTAAATTTCAATATTGCCCATCCAACAAAGTTACGCTCTCAAATGGGATTTTCATGGGAATTTCTGGACATGCTTGTCATCATCCTCTAGTAACATAGGTCGGGTCTGCAAGGCTACCCACAACAAGAGATTGTGTTGTATCGCATTGAAAGGGGCCAATATGACATTTCAAAGTCTTTGTCGAATGTGACGAGGTAGTGACCACTATGCTACCAGCATGAATAAATACACCTTTAATATGTACAAACATTGAGACAAATAAATAGTGTGCATTGACAAAATATATGGTGCCCTATAAACTATGTTCAAAACTACACATAAATCAAGCGTCAAGATCATGATCTTTGACCTTAGATGTCGGAAAAAGCAATGGCTTCTGTATAATCGGAGACGAATTCCACCACCCCAACTAATCTTCTTTGTACTTGACAAATATGAAAGTCGTTGCAATCTTTTGCAATTTCTTCAAGGACATCTTTGGTTTAGGATTGGATCTCCAATGTGTATTTATTTGCAAAATGATTTATTCAATCAATAAGGCCATACATGAAAAATTAACACAAAAGTCATGACATGTTTACTTGAAAAGCTTAGCCTCACCTCTTTCACCAAATAAACACCATTCACTAGATCTACCACTACAAGAAGTTTCAATCTCCCTTGACCTACAAGTTCATACCACTTATTCTTAATGCATTTATTAATAACCTCAATTTCAAGCTTCTGTGATCTTCTATCCGCCAGTGGTTTGTCTTTGTAATCGTGGCACGGGGAGGTCACTTAGTGCATTTTAAAAACGACGTGCGGCATAATATAGGGAGGATTAAAATCATTTGACATAAAAATTATAAAAGAATTCCAAATAATGAAGGGTCCATTAAAAGTACATAAGCCCATTACAAGTAAAATAGATAGGTATAAAATATGGGCCATTCCCTTTTAGTAAAAATAATATAGGGGCTGAAAATAAGGATCTTAGCATGTATGTTTAGTAGAATCAATTTTGTACGCATGCCTCACGAGGGATGGATGAAAAATTACTCATCATTCACCCAAAAATGGATGAAATTGGAAGCCTAACTCTATGCCCGACTTCTCTTGGTGGTTTTTCTCCCCTTCTCTTTTGAAACTCTTCAACCCGATTGTAGGGCGCCCGTTTGTGCACAACATTTGAGCCTCAACGTTGTGTTTAGGGTTTAGGATTGCTTGTCGTCATCCTCTTCTCCAATCTTGTGTAGAGTTTTTTAGCCAGGCTGCGTGTTCGGATGCGGAAACCTTGAAGAGCAGGTCTGAAACGATCCACATAGATTAGTGATCGTTGAGTGTCGTGGTTATTCTAATTGTTAGTCAGTTTTTGCTCCCGAGCTTTGCAGGAACTAAGCATAGTGCATGCAGAGAGTACCAATATCGCGTTGCTTGTTGTCCTCCTATTCTCCAATCTTGTGTCGATATTTTCACTAGGCTGAATTTTATGATGCGAAAGCTCGCTTGCCTCGCGGATAGCAAATGGATTGATGTAGATTGCATTATATCTACGGTAACCATGAGCTATAATTCTACAAATGAGGTGTACACTCTTGATAGGAATGTTTCAGAGCAACTGTCCAAGTTTGTGACAGAACGAACTATATAAGATTCATGACCAAGCTTAAAGTGTTTCACACTATATGGTTTTGGTCTTCACTAGCATGTAAAGTGATTTTGAATAAATGATTTTTATGGAGCGGGTGTTGTGTTTGTGAACACACACACAATCTTGTTGTGTTTGTAAACACACACTCAATCATGTTGTGTTCCATCCTAAGTCTTCTTTTTGTATTTTCACTTTAAGTTTTTGTACTTGGTTTTTGCAATGGTACGTAATTTTTATATTTTTTTGTTGACATGCTTTTCCCATCACTTTTGCATTGCATACATTCTTAAACTTAGTTTTTTTATTAAAAGGAATATAAACTACAAAAAATTTCAATGACATGGGCATTATAAGTAATGGTAGGGTACAAAAAAATAGGCCATTTTAGAATATTATATAATTATAGGGAGCTTTTAATTCGTGCCTTGGAGGTAAATAGCCCCTAAACAAATACCCCTCCGCCGCACGTGGTACACAAAAATCCTACTGAGTGACCTCCCCGTGAATCGTGGATGCCTCTTCCGATGCTATCACCATGTCACGTTGCAGAAAAAATGGAAAATGTTTGGATGTGATGCACTTGTTGTGCGTCATTTTCTTTTTTGAAATCTTGTCTATTTGGAAGAGTTGTATTCGTGGAAGTAAAGGTTTGAGGAAACCAGATCTGAGGCTTTCGTATACAGGTAGTCATTTTTCAAGCAAGGTAGATGGTTAGGATTAGCAAACTCTCTTCCCGGATTCTTATGAGGAGGGTGTGCAAGCTAGAGTGATTCGGTTGTGTGACATGGTAATTGAAGAAGACATGTGACTATCGTTGTAGGAAGTTAAAGCTTTGAATGTGGATTTAGATTAGAATATAGTAGATCCAGTACCAACGATAGTTGCGATGGGTAGATGAAGACTAGGCATAGCTTAAGGAAGAAGAACACATCCCGATCTGCATCTAGGAAAACTAGGGACAAGAAGAAAAGGTTCCTAATTAGGTGTAGTTCAAATCGGAAGAAGAAGTTGTAAATCTTGGTAGATCAGGTTGGGATCTACCATGACACTAGGACAACAAGTTGATCCTAACCAAGATTGGCCACACCTCAAAATCTAGTTCACACATTAGAAAACCAACAAGATGGATTGGGTGGTAAGGAGAAAATAATGACTAGGAGGGTGGGGGGGGGGGGGGAACAACGTTAACAATTTGGACAAAATATTGCAAAAACACATTCAATCTTCATTGTTGTTTCAACATAAACAACTAGTAAAGACTATAGGGATGCCATGACTATGGAGGAAGTCGACATGAAGTACCAAGTGATTTGAGCATAGTGTTTGCCATCCAAAGCAATCACATAGGAGAACAAGTATAACTTGGTTGAATAATTGGGTTTCTAGCATTATTGATATAGACAATGGGGAGGGCACATGCTTATTGTAAGTGTATTATCATGCTTCATTTTTCTTTCACTATTGTACTTTAACAAGTCATATGTTTCATATTTCAAACACATGTTTGCAATTCCATCATTCATCACAAGATCTCACTTTGGATCAATGTGCCAAGATGTTGACCTACGACCTTAGGGAACAATGCATAGCAAGTGGTTACAATAACTTGGTAATAAAATGAGACATCTATACAAGGAAATGGTAGATCACATGATTCAGGCTTTCATGCAAATTGGTAATTATCATTCATGGCTTAAAGGTGGATCTTCAAGTAAAGGGCTTGACCAAACGTCATTGAAGTTGAAAGTTGTAGCTCACATTGATGGTCCAAATTTCTTGCAAAAGCAATGAGGTCTTACCCAGATGTAGAGATCTCAATACAAGCAACTGTACCTTGAAGGGGTTTGGATTGATTGAATCAATTACGAGAAAAATTGGAATTGCCTCCAGGGTCCGAGTATGATTCCCATCATCCACACAAGGTCAAGGATGTGCAAATGGACCTAATGTGGCCCTTGGCCATCCCGTCACATTAAAAATGACATGACACCATCACATCGTGTTACGTTAAGATGTGGCGCCTTTTGACATGGTAAATTTTTTTATTACAATGTTTTTTTAAGATTTTTTAAGATTTTTTGGTTGACTGCTACTAGTAGTTGACTTATAAAATAGAATTTAAATTGTCTCAAATTTTGGACTGTCAGATCTTATTGGATGCAAGATCTAATGGTCCGGAATTTATTTTGGAGTTTTGGACATTGTTTGGCTTTCTTAGAGTCGACTACTAGTAGCAGTCAATCGACCAACCAATTGCTCCAAGATGACTACTTTTGGTTGTTTGGGATAGACAACTAGTTGGTCAACCACTCCTTGTCGATTGCTTAAGAAATAACTAAAGAATTACAATCCCAAAAAACTAGACTGTCAAATCTTGTAGCCAACAAAATCCAACGGTTCATTATTAGTTTTCGGGAAATTTTGGAATGTTTTTCCAATTGTAGTCAACCACCTTGTTGACTACAAAGTAGTAGTCGACTTAGTAGTCTACTAGACTATAAACTGTTGGACTTACCCCCCTGCCAACATGACATTTTTGGGTCCGACATGATGGACACTGACGTAGAATCCTTGGACAAGGTCAATTACTCCATCCCTTGCCCTAACACAAGATTGACTAGGGCATGCACAAAGGAGTCCTTCAAACATGATGAGAATATGGTGTCTCACAACACGAGTGTGTTGGATTCAGAGTGCCTTGAATTACATTGGTACATTTCTAGATTACCTTATTTGTGAAGTAAAGAGTGTCAAACATTGCATGCCAACAAATGGCATCCATGTAAGGCCAAAGCGGGGGAAGTAAACATGGCACACCCAAGCCAACTTATAGAGGTTTGAAGAAGGAATTTTGTTCCAACAACCATATACCTATGGATTTTTGATTTTGTGGAGATGACATAAATCATTACATTAAGGGTAGCAAGAAGAGGTGGGTGACTATTTGACCAGTGAAGATTGGAACAAACATGGGAGGTTTTTGCATCGGAGGACATTGGATTCCAAATGCAACAACATGAGGCCTTGTCACCACGTCAGCATTTGGGTGCAATGGCCAACCTTCCCATTCTTTTGATCACATTTATGTGTTCTAGTGAACTTGAATGCCCACCCCAACACTCAGTCATCCGAGGCAATTCGTCGTAATATGGTGGCACCATTGGCGAAGCACACAAATAAATAGGAGAGCGTAGTATAGCAAAGGCGCCCGTGACTGATTGCTTAAGAAGGTGTATGCCAAATCTTGAGAAGTATAAGGCGGTGCAAATACTTCCCATGTAGGAAGATAGAAATCATGAGGATTGCAAATTTTTGGGTAATTTTCTTCCTTTAATTAGAAAAAACTATGAGTTTTTGAAGCCAAAAGTTGGTCCAAACATATTAGTGATGTCTAGAGTCTACCATAACCATTCATTTTAACCGCTCAATCCTTCTCACTTTAGCAATCAAAACCAAGACATGTGGCATGACACTATTGATTCCAATTTGATCAAAATTCAATCCTAGTCTCTTCGAAATCTAGTCTCAACCTTGTCAAAATCCTAGCATCCTATAAATTGTTGATGGGGTCTTGATCAGGAATATGTGCTTTTACTACACATATGAATGGGTATTTATGTGGTGGATGTGTCAACCATCTAGTACCCTGGATACGGATGCATCATAACCGTAGTCTGCAAGGAGGAGAAGGCACATCTTGTGTTCATTGTAGATAATCCATAATGCACTTTCCTTGGCTTTGCAAAAATGTCATCAATGGCAATGGGGAAGAGGGATCAGTGGGTATCCTACAAACACTTGTACTATGTTTTTTCAGGTATTTGTGCAAGGTTGACTATGCCACCAATGAATTCATTCACGCATCCAAATCTAGCTACAATGAGGTGATGAGTCTTCTCAAGCTCGGGTGTGGCAAAACAAGCTTAGAGCAGTGAATGTGATGAGCATGGACACATAGTTTCGTATATAGAAACATATATGTTTGTCCATAGGAAATGTATTGCACAATATTGTTGCAAGTATGTGGTTGCTTGTCACAATAAGGTAACATTTCAATTGCGTTTTTTTATTGGTCATTCCAATATAGTGCCTATCACCATGGACCACCATGCACCTTAAAATCCATGGCACTAGGTTCAAATTTAAGATTTACACTCTCAAATAAATATATATCCAAAATGTGTAAACCAACTAAATTGCATTACTTGCTTAAAGTAATCCTAGGTAGGAATTTGTTCCACACTGCTCACATGTCACCACTCACATGCTAGCTTCCCTCTTGCTAATCCTAATATATTAATGAAGTTAAATGCCTTGGTTAGGTAAGAGACCGTAGTGTTCAAAGTGTCCGAAGTGTCCATCATAGGCGCTTCTACCTCATGTTGAAAACAATCTTCTCACGATTGTTCCACTACTACAAATTAGAAAATAAAAGATCATATTTGCAACGCAAATGTAATGGAGGACATTGAACATAGTGACTATGGTCATGTACAATGCTTATATTGAGCTATTTGCGGACTTGATACAGGTCATTTACATTCTACAATGATCATCCTCTAGGTGTGCAATCCGATTGGAAGCAACATAATCATTATGTATACTATTTGTTTCAGAATGATATATGAGCGTTTGCCTTTAACAACTTCTGGTGGGGAGGGCAACATGTCTGGTCTGTTGAATATAAAACTCTTCTGGGGAAACCAATAAAAATCCTCAATTGGTTGCAAAACATCACAAAAGCGTTCATACACTTAAGCATAATGAGCCCATATTACAGTGTTTTTTTCCTCAAGCTTATTTTCAAACCGTAACCTCATCCCAACCTTATCAACTTCCAGTGGGTTCATGTCACGTTCGTATAGTCCAGGTACGGTGTGCAAATCATATGCATATCTACAGTATGCAAATTTCCGTATAACTTCTTGACAATCAACTTGCTACATTTAATGCACGAAACATATATCGAGCTCATTTTATATCTGTTTATAATGGATACAACCCATAGTAACTTGAACGCAGTCTTCTCACAAATACTTCAGTCCTCAAGCATATATTTCAAGTTGTCGCCTTATTAATGAAATCGCAGGTGCGTAAACAATGTCTGCTTACTCACTCCCAGTGTGTACAGATTATATGCAAAACTATATGCAAGTTTCCATATAATTCAAACAAACTGGGGTAATAAGTTTCTGACTGACCTTGAAGACGAAACCAATCAATCTTTCAGTACACATGCTGGTTTTATTTACATAGTCTAGAAGCTCAGAAGGGCTGCATGTTTGTGCAATCCAAGTTTTGGCCGGGATCCACACCCAACTGCGAGCAGAAATCCTCGTAGTAGGTCACGCGGTTCGTTGCCGCCGTCGTCGCCGTTCCCGACCCGCACTCAATGCCACCGTTGATGATGTCGATCGTGACGCCGAATCCCGCGGCTCGGCCAGCGGCGGTGTCGGAGCTGCTTGGGGTCCAGTTGCCGATCATCACATCATGGCAGGAGGGCTTCGAGCCCGAGGCTGTAGTCCAGAACCAGAAGGCGGTTTTGAAGGAGAGCGTGGAGTCGGAGGCAACGAGGTCGGGATTGCTCAAGATGTCTTCGCCTACCGACCCGCTCGCGGCCCCATAGTTGTAATTCCTGTTTTCCAAGAGATCAAAATGAGTGTTTGTATGAAGAACACATTTGTGGGTTGTTACCCTTATATCATAAGGTAGGTAGATGGTCTTCAATGATCACTTTTTGGGACTAGCCCACTTCTCCGAGGCATGACATCATTCAGCTGCTATCAGCCGTTCCATTACGATCAGTTCAGTACAGTGCTTTCACTCAGGTTTTTCAACCTGAACATGCCAATGTAGTGCTTTGCTATGAGAAAAACAAAGTGTAATTCCGAATAGAATCTGGCTTATTCCCGGCCAGATCCAACGTACAGACTCAGCAGAATAATGTTATGGAATATGAAAGACACAACTATGTAGTACGAGATGCTTAGCGAATCCAAATCAAGATTGAAGTTGCTTTCCTCCTAATTTTTGGAGCTTTGTATGACTATCTTATTCATTGTTACAGTGGGGATTCTTGTGCTCATTATATACGGTCATATTGGTCCACCAAGCAAATTTTGTTGACTAATTTCCTGGCTTCGAATGGTTATAATATCTTTCAAACACGTCTTTTTGAAATGTGTTCATGGGAGCCACACCTAAACCCACACCACTCAAATATAGGTGTCCTCCTCCTTGGTAAGTGCTATGGAACATTGCTCCTAGAATTAGGGTATGGAAAATACCCAAAACCAACATCAGGTACCACATTCATCCACTACTGTTTAGTTGTGCCGGTGTCAAATTTTCATGTGTCAGGAAATACGATTTTGAGAGCGGATGCTAAAACACGTACCAGGAGATTTGCAGAGGTCCTCGCCCATAGTACTGCTTGCCTGCTGCGCATGGATATTGCGTATTTGTTGAATCGCAGTAATCCGACTTATTAATCTCCTCTACGTACTGAAGACCTGCATCAAGACACCCAATTTCAGCCGTACAAGTTAACATCAGACGCGAGAATAATTCTGTATGTAGGTGAGCAGAAACTTATCAAATATTGCCAATTAGATGCACTTGATTGCCACTCAGATGCAATTGAGCAACACCGAATCAGCGTGACCAAATAGAGTCAGCAGAAAATATGTCAAAGTAGTTTGTAATTTGAACCTCACTCTTCAAAATTTCGAATATGGAATATGACTTACCTCCACTCTCTTGCATTACAGGATCTCAGAAAGCAAATTTTGCATAGGAGTCGAGCTAATTAATTGCCAGTTAATAAATGGAGTTGAAAAACATTGTTTCATCAGCGCCAGATATTAATAGACATTTCACCGGCAGAAATTAGGGTTACTATGAACCGCGTTTTGAATATGGCCGCCTACCTCCACTCTCGTGAATTCTGAGAGGACAAAAAGATAATTTCATGTAGAAAGAAAGCAGATTCATAAAAGTCTAATCACCAGATTCAAGGGCTAAGCTAGTCTGAACCACTTCTTTGACTATTATGGCCTACCTGCGGTCTCTTACGTTAGATGAGCACACAAATATACTTTCATGTAGCAGAAATCAGATTCCGGAAAGCAGAAGCCAAGTAGTTGCCAATTGAATCGTCAATTTAATTGGCATGAGCAATATTCTAATCTTAAAACAGGCGGTATTAAATCTCAAACCACTTTTCCAAACATTATGGCCTACCTCAAATCTCTTGTGTTCTGTGAGATTTTGCGTGAGAGTTGAAGCTAACTAATTGCCAGTTATTACACGGACTTGAATAAGATCCATTTATTGGCGTGAGCAATCTATAGAATCATAGTCGCAAGAGAAGCTTATTGTCATAATCTCAACCGCGCACTACTTCAAGTATGCTATCCTACCGACGATCTCTTGCATCGCATGAGTGCAGAAAGCCTTGCCTTCGCAGATTTTGGTTGTCATCTCGCTTTCAACAAAACTTGATTAATAAATATCTCGATAAATATTTGGAATCATCAACAGACAGGGTATATGTCATAATTTTCTCAATTACACGTTTCTTATAATATTGCACCTTACCTCCCGTCTCTTGCATCACATGAGGACAGGAAGCCGCAACTTCAAGGTTCTGGTTGTCAGAGATTTTGCGTAGGAATTGAAGCCAACAAATGTCAAGTTATTAATAATTGCACTTGAGAACAAGCACAATTCTTTGGCACAATATGGCGTTTTGCGTTATGTGAGCGCAGAAAGCTAATTCCGCGTAGGAGTCGAAGATAACTACTTCCAGCTGTAAAACAAATGCAATTGACCAACCTTCGTTCATTGGCATGAGCAACCAATAGAATCATCGCCAAAAGAAAAGGTTATCATAATAATCTCTACCACGAAGTTAGACTTCGAAAACTACAAGTTGCCTCCGGTCTCTTACGTCACGCGAGCGCAGAATCATGCTGCGACCTCACGCTTCTGGCTGGCGGAGATATTGTGTAGCAGTCCAAGCTATAATGAGTTATCAAATGCTTGAGAACACCCTTGATTCATTGGCATGAGAAATCACAGCAAGAAATCATTAACAGAAGAAAGGTTCATAATTCTGATTATCATCTCAACCGCCGCAAAGTTCTTGGAGGATTATAATGACCTACCTCCGGTCTCTTGCTTCACGTGAGCGCAGAAAGCCGCGACCTCGCGCTTCTGGTCATCGGAGGAGCCCGAAGTTCCGAACGACGAGTAGGCGGCTGCGGCGGCCGTGAAGGCGTCGTACGTGTAGAACGACGCGTCTCGGTTTGGGAAGAAAGTGTCGAACATGGAGCTCGACAATATGCTCCCGACTCCGCTAGTCGAGCCACCCGATGGCGGCGATGGGCTTGATCCCGTGCACGGTCCACTCTGGCAACCCGTCCCGCAATACGCATCTCCACTACCACAGTACCCGTATTGGCTACAACACAAATTGTTCGCACAAACCGCACCCCCAGCCTGACTCCCGCAAGTTTGCGCAATCGCCACCGAAAGTTGCAGCAGAAATACGGCACAGCAGCAAGCCAGAAGCACCACCACCCTCGATTTCCCCATCCTGAAAAGTAATATCAAATCAACTGATCAGCTGTAGTAACTGAGCTGCTTAGAAATTCCCAGCTTCTGCGGAGTCGACCTTACAAAAACGAACCCACCACCAAAACTGTGACCAGGCCACCAACCTCAATGTTGTTTTGGATTCCACAAATGTCTGGATTCCGGAGGCTGAAGTCGATCTCGGTATGTGGTTACACCCAAACAGGACGTTGACGATGGGATGAAGACAGTACAATATCCTCAGGGGATATAAGTTAGAGTAGCAAATCGACCGCGCATGTGAGTTGGTAAATCAAACTGTAGCTTTTGGACTTCAAACATATATATTCCACTGTAATGATGATCATGCAAGTGGAGGAATCGGTGCAAATGTTCCCTGCAGGCTAATGAATGGAAAGCTCCGACTGCGCCCGGTGGATTGACACAGAATTTGGGATGCTGAGCGTCAATTTATACTCGCTTTCATGGACTGACATTGTAGTGGAGGGAAGCTTCCCAACGTGGACTTTTTCAGTAATAGATTGACTGGCCTACGACTGTTTCTTTTCATCAGCTAGCTTACAATAGTCCACCCTCTCTCTCTCTTTTAGTACGACACTCAATTGTCAAATGCCTCGACTATATATGACGCATTCCCTGTTGACCGAACTTTCCAGCAGTAATTTACCTCCATACTCATAATCCCACTTTATAATCCTAATTTTTCATACATTACAGGTAGTTCATGTGCATAAGTGGTGGAATCCATACATATTTCAAGATTCACACGTAATCAGTACTTTGGAACATGCAGGAAAAGTTTGGGGAACATTGTGAGTATTTGGAAATCTTGAGGAGTCATGGGGAATGTTGTGAACATGATTCTTCGATAGAAATGTTCTTTGGACATACTTATGTATGTTCATTATGTATACATAACCATGACATTTTACATTGAAATAGGCCATTTTCATGAAGAACTTGGATAATACGACATTTGAGTTCAAAATGTCATGTTCCCAAGAGTACGATACTTGGATACTTTCTTGTGCGATCAAACTTGTCTTAATAAAGAGGGAGAACATACACTATTTCAAACATCGTCACGGTGCAAACAAACAAACATAGTGTATGATTATAAATCACATGACACACACACGTTTGAAAACATTGGTTTTGAAACAAAGATGGGTGGGCCAAGGTAAAAGAATATTGCATTGTTACGTTTAAGGGTAGTTTCTCAACACTTGGGGAGTTGATATTAGCACTAGTGGGGGTTTGAAGTTCAAAGCTTAGAGCATCCTCAGTCGGTCTAGGTAAAGCTCACTGCAAACCAAAACCTATCTTTTGACTGACCTAAAATTAGAAACTGAAATTACCATCATTAGAAGCACACCTAAATAAACGTGAGATATTTCTCAAGAAAAAAGAATTGTAAAAATTTGACGTAGGTGAAATCCCTCATTGAAAACACCACATTTTCAAAATTTAGAGGGAGTGCACCAAATCTTGCTTAAAAATGGAAAGATCCTCCCACACTCCCTCCAAATTTTTGACATTTAGAGGGAGTGTGGGAGGATCTTTCCATTTTTAAGCAAGATTTGGTGCACTCCCTCTAAATTTTGAGCATTTTAAGCAAGATAGGTCTTGGTTTGCAGTGAGCTTTACCTAGACCGACTGAGGATGCTCTTATATCAATACGAGGATGTTGCCTTCAAGGTGTGTTGATACCGATCAACACATGCGTGATTAATACATTAAATATCATAGGTAGGCCCCTTTGCTTTGGCAACTTGCAGTTATTTGCTATCTTGGGAGCCTAAAAGATAATCTCTCATCTTTATAGGTTGCTATGGGCATAGCAATGATTAAGTTGGGTTTCTTACTTGATTGTGCATTAATATTAATTCACAGAGTTTTCTTTTTACAAACTCTGGCCATGCGTAAAATCTTGATGTTGTAAATAAAATATTTATTACTCCGTATATATCTATGAAAATGGCATGGTTTTCTTTATCATTTTCTATTATAGAGTTGCTACCTCCAACATTATATATTTGACACATCGTCATGGGCTCATGATGGAATTTGATTATTGGATTGCTTGTACTCATAGTGGTAATTTGCTTTGAACCTTTTGATAGGTTGTTATTAATGGTACATGGGGCCTATTTGATACCACTACTGTGTTATTTTAGTGATATGTATGGGCAAAGGAAAAGGCTGAATTAGTAAGGGATATTTGGGCTAACACTAAATCGAGGCAAGTTACAATAAGCGGTGAGCATGACTTTTTGGATAGAAAGTAAGAGATGGAGGAATTGAGCAAGAGTACAAGCTAGAAGGCAACCCATGGAGTTGGAGGGAAGATGTTGGGGGGAAATTTGAAACTGAAGATGTGAAGGAAAATTGGAAAGTTGCAATGAAATGTATAAATGTGTTCGAAATTGGCAGCTATACCATCTGAATAAGTTTATGTGGAGAAACACCAAGCATAATTATAAGGGGAGATATAGAGCCAGAGAAATGGAAAAAAACCACACAGGAATGGATTCCTTGAAGCACATGTTTTGTCTTGGACTGGGGTCGTTGTTGGATGACAATGTAGCATAAGGGATCACCAAAGAGAAGTTGGGGTTGGACATGAATTCAAGAACACAAAAACAGAATGAAGAGTTGCTTGAGTCTAACATCGACAACTAAATTGAAGAAGAGGTAAGAAGTTATCTCAAAAGGAATGTGGTCCAAGAAGTAAACAAGAACGACCTCTTGTTGGGCATTTCTAGATTAGAATAAGGTAAGTAGCAAGGGGAAAATAGCAATTCACGTATGAAACGGTGAAATTTGAGTAACAATGGAATGAAAGGCACACCCCAAGCAAATTTACAAGTCTATTTTCCAATTGGTGGGCCATGTATGCTCCACTTTGGAATTTTCTTTCTAGATACCCTATAGAGGACAAAATTTTAGCTAACGCCAACTTATAATAGGCGAGGATGCAACCCACGGTCATGAGAATGCATTTTATCAACACAAATATTGATATTAGGACCCAAGTGACCATGTGGTGTTGTTAACCACCTTAAATCCCAGTAGTGTTGGCTTGAGTCTTGACATGTACCTAACCTTGGGGAGTTTGGTTTCAAGGTTGGTCCCTCTATCATTTTGGTTAAAATTGTCCGTTTTCAGCCCCGGTCGGAAACAAAAGTTTTAAGCCTTGCAAAACTACCATCTTGGATCGGAGTTGAAGCATAACACTACTCAACAGATTCAGTTCTTCCTACATCATTAGGTTGGCACTCAATGTGGAGTGCAAAAATATGCAAGATGTTGTGATTATACTCCTAAGATTTTGTCTGTGGCCCACCCCAACCGAAGGTATGTGCTTACTAATGTTATAAAACGAGTGATTCTACCCAATAAAAGAGGAACCAACCTTGAAACCAAGCTCCTCAAGCTAAGACACATGTCAAGGCTGTAATCCTTTTACCTTGAATTATCAAACCATCGTTTTCAAACATGTGTGACCTCCACATGAGCAAGTACCTTCCATGCATGAGCAAGCTACAAAGGTTGCGGTTTACGGTTTCGAACTTCCACGATTTTGTACCCTGCTTTATGGTTAGGAACTTATATATTGCCACGACTCTTGCTGACAAGTTTGGCTCTCTGGTGCAAAGAGCGTGGAAGGAAGCACATATTTGGTTGTTTGTGGCCCATTAAGGTAAGGTAGCTTAGCTAGAGGTAAGTTCACCTATCATTATCATCCTTTTAGGCATTTGAGCACACTTTACTCTTCCTAGCTAGTATCGAAGGTAATTAAAAGAGGATTCTAACACGTCCTACCTTGTACGTTTTGGACATCATACAAGTACACCATGAATTCAAACTTGTCCGTGCACAAAGATTGTGGGTTATGGCAATGCTTTACAATACACAAGTTATCACATGTTGTTATCAAGTTGCCCACTTTAGCTATCCAATGTAAAGACTGCGGAAACATAGTACATTTCAGTTGTCCACGGCCCATTATGGTAAGGTAGGGTAAGACCACCTATAATTATCATCCTTTTAATCACCTATCAAGCACATTAATTAGTACTATTATTAAGTCCTACCTTGCTCATTGTTGAGACTTGTTGGTGATTAAAATTTTCATCTTAAGTGTGGTGGGGTAATTACACCTATCATTAGATTTGTCCTTTTAAGCATCTATGGGCACTTGGTATTAGTACTACACTGATGTACAATGCAAAAGAATGTGAAAACACAATACATTAAGTTGTCCATGGCCCATTATATATGGTAAGGTAGGGTAAGTACACTTATAATTATCATCCCTTTAAGCACCTATCAAGCACAATAATTAGAACTAATACTAAGTTCTACCTTGATTATTGTTGGGATTTGTTGGTGATTAAACATCTCATCTTAGGTTGTAGTTTTGAGGTATCGTATGAATAGACTATGAATGCCACCTTGTCCATGTGCAAAGATTGCGGACTATGGTTTCATACTTCTATAATGCTTTACAGTAAAAATGTCATGTTTAAGTTGTTATCAAGTTGCCAACTTTAGCTTTCTAATGCAAGGAGTTCTGGAACCACATATTCGGTTGATTGCGGCCCATTAAGGTATGGTGGGGTAATTACACCTATCATTAGATTTGTCATTTTAAGCATCTATGCGGGCTCAGTATTAATACTACACTAATTTAATCAATATGTATGTATTTGATTTTCGTCCACCACCTTCATATTATGTTTTTGTCATGGTTTTGACCTATTTATGGATGAAACTTTGAATTTTTATTTCAATTTTTCATATGGCAGCGTTCAAAGTAAGGTAAAGTGGACCAAGATGTGGCTCCGCCACTCAATTTCTAAATTCTTCATTCAAGCGCATGAAGTTGATAACTAGGATTTAAGTGAATATGGGCTAAAGACTTGTCCAAATTAGTAATGCATCTAAGAGTAATTATTTGGACAATTGAGACATGCACATTGCACAACAAAGTTTATGAAGGAAGAAACTAGAAGAACGTGATGAAAATATCAATTACACATACTTTGAGAAGCAATATGATCCAACATTCCCTCTAAATGCGTATTTTTCCACAAGTGACACAGTGTACATGCAACTACAACGTGCTACAACAAGAGACGAAATCCACATCTACAAACAGTTGTTGTCATTCTATCATAGGGTCCACCGATAGAAGTGCACTATAAAATTATAGTTTGCTCAAAACTCATGATTAAGTGTACATTTACTTATTTGATGCAAGTTTAATCATTACTTCAAAAAAAATCTTTCAATTACTTCCTCATGAATATAATACCATCTTTTGAAGGAAAAAAATACTATATAATACATATGGAGAGTAGATTTGAAATGCAACTAATATACTGGTTGTACTTTTCATTAAAAAACAATCTTCAAATGTAAATAACTGATATTATCAAATTCTATGATTATATTGAGGATTATTCCAGTACAACAAACGAGATTGGGCTTGCAACAAAAAAACGCGAACTGCACAGACGTGAGCAAAGTTGCACTCTTGTGTTGTAAACAAAAATAAAATAAAATTGTGTTGCACTTTCAATCCACTTTACACTGAATTTTCCAAATGTTCATCTCATTTGCATTACTTTTCAGTCACAGGAATATTTTATGTGTGTACTTTTTCTCTTTATTGAAGAATAATATTTCAAATTTCTGTTGGTCATTATGAGATTCAACATCTTCCACGATTGATGAGAAAGAAAAAAAGATTGACCGCAAATGTTATCTTCATGCATTTCTTGGCCAATTTCCATTTAAACATGAAAAGGGTCAAGACCGGTTCACTTTACCTTGCTATGGACACGATTCAGATTTTTTGTGATCATCTTGCACTCAACGTGTGCTTCATATCCCATGGAAAGCAAGTGCAAAGGGAAAAGTGTCCAAATAACACGTGTCTACCGCAGGCCGGTGAGTCTCTCTGTAGATCGAGTCTTTCCATGAGAAGGCGAGTCCGACTTTCGTTACAAGTCGATTAGATTAGAATATACCTTGAAGCCACGATCATCATATCCATTGTTGCACAAAAGTCTTCGCCTCTCGGGTCGAGGCGGCCAAGAAGTTCACACCAAGGTCGCGTCAATATTAATGGAAGGATGATGGAATCAACGAGTACTTGCATGGAATTGACTATGAAAATCGTGCATGAAAACGGGACCAAAATGGCCTTACCTATAATGTAGTATGTACCTCATATAGTGGAAAGTGGTATTTTGGACACGAACTTCACATCCCATTATTAATTAAGTTGCATGGTTGTGTTCCATTCTATGTTTAGTATCTAGCATGGGCCTCCACTATCTTATTTTCATGGGAAGAGACTTGGAAATAGGAAGAAACTGACGTCAATATGAGTAATGAATAGTGTTAGTTTAATTAGAAAGAACATTCCTGAATAGTGTTGGTATGAATAGTAATTTTAGGAATAATGTTGGAATGAATGGTGTTTCCTACGAATATTTTTTCGGATGAATAGTAATTCCTACGCATAGTGTTGGGAGTATAACTCCACCCAAGTTTCCAAGTTTAGCCTGAATGTATGAATGGTAAAAGAAGATCCATGGTTTGTTCGAGGGGCCCACAAAATATAATTGACATATTCCAAGGTCATGTCACCGACCCACATGGCTAAATAATGCCAAGCATGAATGGGAGTCCCTTCTTCCTTATATTGATCATGTTTTACCAAGCTTCAAGTCAAAGTTACTTTCATTTAATGCACATTTCTTGACCATACCATCATCAAAAGCTCTCCATGACGCAATTGGCATGTGTGGATGGATAGCATCTCACCAATGATTGTAGAGAGCCCGGCAATGTAATTACAAGTAGTCAATCTAAATGGAAAAACACAGATCCAATTTTTAAAGTGGTCATTTTTTTTTAGTAAATTTTTGGTATTTCTTATAATACACAACCGCTTGTTTCAGAAACAATTTAAATAATTTAAATAAAATAAATAAGAACTGATTTTCTTTGTCCAAGACCCAGGATCTAATCTGAATTGGTTGTCTTCAATAATCCATGTTTTCTTGCACCTCATTTGGGATGTTGACAATGGAAGGGGCTCAAGAAGCACGAGTAGAAGATAACCCTAAAGGTGTTTAAACACCAACACGTCAAAATGAAACGTCTAAATTCATTTGTCATCAATAAGTCAAAGACATTGCCTCTTAAGATAGGTGGACCCACACCCTGACATCATATTTCTTCTTCTTCTTCCAATTACGTCACTTCTCCTAGATGATAGTAAACATGCGATTCATGCAATACAATAAAAGTCCTGATTTCGAGGTTGTAGCCATTTTCCTCATGACTTGTGGATCTTGTATGAATATTTCATTCATTACCAAACTGAAGATTCTCTTTCTTTTTAAATGGCGATAAAGACAGAAGTTGACCATCTTGCGCATCCGGTGATTGAGATCAAGAGCTTTCCATTATGGGATTTGTGTGCGTGGGTGACACCTCAGTGGTGATGTAAGTTAGACAATGGAGGATTAATCAAGACGAAGGTATTATTACGCCTAAGGTAAACAATTCTAAGTTGGTTGTTTATCTTAATTGAACACCTATATTTGAGTGGTCATAACATTTATGGCCAAGGATTTGTGGCACTCACGTAAAATCATCCGGATAAGCTCATTCATATCATTGGATGAGATCAACCCCTTTAGAATGACACTTGTGGTGTTGGCTCCTTGTCTTGAGGTGACCGAAAATACTTAAAGGGTGTCTAAAACCATCCCAACCTAATTTAAAGGGTGTTAGTAAATACAAAGTTTAGTTCATCTAAAAATGAGTTTCTAGTGTAGAGCAAGTAGGTGCACCATGTGTTGGCAACCCATCACTATTAGTCGGGATATTTCTAAGAACAAGTGGGTGTATCATGGGTTGCCAACCCATGACTACTCGTGTGGTTATTTTAAAGAAATTAGCATGCCATTTTATTGAGCCATTTAAATCTCTTTGCCCTCCCACCCTCTCATCTTTGTGTGAACGGTTCTTCTCTCCCCTCTTCATTATTTCTCCTACACTCTCACCTTTGTCATATTCTCTCTCACATCACTCACCTTGCATTACTTTTTACAAGGTATTGTTTAGTGTCTCTTAGCAATTGCAAAGTTGAAGTTTAGGGAGTAATTGATTTTTTTTGAAATTTTGCAACTTGCACTTGTTTTTGTGAAATCAATTTTTTGTGAATGAAGTGTTGTGCATTTACTTAGACTATATGCTTCTTGTAGTAGACTTTGGGAGTACAAGTGTGGAATTCAAATGGAAGTTCTCAACTTATAACCAGTTGGACTTGGAAACACTACAATCAAGAGTGATTATGCCCAAAAATCTTACCGGACACTATCAATCATGTCTTGGAGCAAAGCTAAGGTAGATGGGTTCATTAACGATTGATTGCATCTACTGATATTGTCTACCACTAGATTCAGTTCTCATCTATTCAAAGATTAATTTCCGTTCCAAAGTCGCGAGTACCATAGCCAACTCCAGGTGTGTGACTTTGGAGCTAACCCTTTTGCAGGGTTAGGCTGATGGGTTGTTTGTGTGTCTTTTAACTTTTTGTTTCCACCAGCGCGTGAATGTGTCACCTGCATTAGGTTGATCGTCATAAGGTGACAACATGTTTGTGATAATTATGAGCTCAATATCATACAACTAGGGTTTTGGAGGCTTAGGCTAATGGTTTGTTGTGTGTGTGTGTTTGAGTTCTTTGATTCCATCTTTACCGGCGTATCAATCTTTGAATTGAATTGGGTGGAGATTTGTAAACTGACAGCAGATTTGTGACAGCCAGGAGTCTGAACTCATACATCAGGGTTTTTCAGGTTTAGGCTTATGAAATGAATGTTTTCTTTTGGGACTATCATGAGCTTGAAATCGTGTCGCAGCGAATCTCTTCGGGGTTGGGATGATGATTTTTTCTTCTTTGCTTATTTCACTTGATCAAATATTTAGGCTACGGTGGATTTTAATATATATTCTAGTTGAACAACTAAAGAACTCCAGTGTTTTTTTAAATGTTTTTTTAAAACTTCAACTTGTTATTTCTCAAACTTAACCGGTTTTTTATATATAACGGTTAATTTATCCCATTCATTGACTAGATGTTATTTTTTTGGAATTTTTGTGCAGAATTATCGCATTTATTCCAATTATTCTCTCTCTGGTAACCACAAAAATTTGAATGGCTCTTAACATTGAACCGATTCCCCCAACAATAGTGAACGTTGTCCTTTCGACTGTATCATTGCAACAACGGTGCAAGGTCATTCGCAAGCTAATGATTTAATCATCTTTGCTACTCTTTGAGTGACAAAGATGGTTTTTTCTTTTGTAATACCATATCTTGTGTATTGATTGTTGTAATTCATGAAAGTGAAAAATCGCGATACCTTATCTTAAATTTTATCTCTTTTGTGGATATTTCACCCATTCAGTTGAGTTTGGCTTCATCATCAAATCTTATTGACGCAACATGGAAAAATAATACAATGAATCAAGAAGAAGAAACAAATTACAACCCAATGGATGAAGATGAAACCTCCGAAAGTTTGCCGCATTTACGGGAAAGTGAGCTTCCCACCGACGAGATTGCTTAAATGAATGTGCATTGGGCTATCCGAGGAGAAGGTGCCCGGAAGAAATTTCATTGTCTTTGGGTGGAATGCAAAAGAAATTACGTAAGTAAACAATAATTAATTAATTATCATTTTTTATTAATGTCGAAGGGAAAGCAAAGGATGAAAACCGCGAATGGCGGGGCCCATGAGAACATGTTCAACCACGGTGAAAGAAAATCAAATGAACAATCTTCGCATTTTATCCAATTCATATGCTCGGCTAAAGCGACAAGATGCGAAGGTCAAATCAAGCTGGCAATCGCCGCCAAGCGACAATAGAGCAATATGCTTCATGATGCAGCTGAAAATCCTTTGCCAGACGAATTGCCCCTCATGCCTTGTTTTTCATCTGGTCAATTAAAAATAATTTGAACTTTGTTACGTAGGGTGATGTTATTTTCGATCCTGCAACCTGGACAACCTTCAAACGAAGCAAATCAATTCGGAACTGGATAACGAAATCAATATTGACATATATGTTTGCGCTTGCACCCGCGTTTTTCCGCGAATGATATGAATTGAAATAATCCGTAAATATCTGTGACCTTGCTTTTAGTGAGCTCGTGAAATATAATACCAGAGCGCATCTTCATAAAAATATGAAGTTTTTTGGAAATTTTGAAGTTTTTCTTGATTATTATATCAAGTTGAAAGTCCATCTTTGCGCATCTTCTTCGAGCATTCGTGCCCTCCAAGCTAAACGGGCGCGACATTGGCTCGGAAAATATAATCCCGAGCAAGCGATGATGACATTCATCGGAGGGTGCCAAATCTTAAGAATAGCGACGAAGCAAATTCGGTGGACGAAGATGAAGATGAAGAAAAAGTAACACTAATAAATTAATATTCATAATATATATATATATTTGTTGGATACATGGATAAAATATAATACACAATAATCATACGGTTGAAATTTTAAAATAGGCTATAATCAGATTCTATTGATTTTTTTTCATGTTGTCTTAAAAATGCAAAACAACGATGCCTTATACATAATTATTATCATTTTATATTTTCCAGAATAAACATATGAATAAGATATCTTACAAAATAATCACATGGTTGAAGATTTAAAATAAGTTATGTCAAATTCTATTTATTATTGTTTTCATATTATCTTTTAAATACAAAACAACGATACATTATCAATAATTATTATCATTTTACCATTTTGAAGATAAGTATAAAGATAAGGAATCGTACATAATAATCATACGATTGAAGTATCTTATATAAATTATATTCAGATTACTTTATTATTTTGAATATACCTTATCGTTTTCATTTTCATATTATCTTTAAAATGCAAAACAATGATACCTTATGAATAATTATCATCATTTTACAATTTTAAGAATAAGCACATAGATAAGGTATCGTACATAATAATCATACGGTTGGGATTTTTTTTATTAGGCTATAATTAGGTTCTATTAATTTTTTTAATATACCTTATCATTTTTATTCTCATATTATATTTTTAATACAAAGAAAATATATGTCATCCATAATAGTCATCATTTTACACTTCCGAAGATAAACCTAGAAATAAGAACATCGTACAGAAAAATAATACAAAACGTCACTGAACTAACAAAATAAATTTCTAATACAAATATTCATTATATATGATAGTCGAATTGTTCACCTATAATAATATATATGATAAAAATTATAAATTATAAAAATTATTTCATATCTAACAATTATATCTGTAGTCATTTTCACGGCGAATTACATTAACCAGGTTTTTTTGAAAATATTATTCCATTCTACCCTTATTTTCTACGAATTGAATAACCTATACTCCTATTTATTCTTGCAAATTGGGTGTCCGGATGAAGTATGCCTTGGTAGTCTACGAGACACAACTCCGACATTTGATTCAACAACATACGAAACTCGGAAATAGCATGCTCCGTCATACAATATCCGTGTTTTTCAATCAATCTTTCAAATTTCTTATAATTTTTTGCGTGATTTTTTATTACTATCGCATGAAATACGTCTTTATCTACTTCAATCACGTCATTTTCTTATAAGGGTTTCCACTCAATCTTCAAATCATGTAGATTAAGTGCTGCATCATGACTCGTGTTTGGTGAAATCAATAATGACATCCTCATTCAATCCATCTTCGTCATAAAATTTTCTCTCCGTCTTAAGCATCTCAAATAATTATCTTCAAGTCGTTCATATAATACGTGTCACAATATTCAACGATAATATTTTGGTCTACATCCGTAATTTTCAATATTATTGCGGCTTGATGCTTAAAAAAATTTCCTCGAATTACATACTCGTAATCATAACATTTATAATTACGATGTGGATAGGCAAATGAATACCAATTCTCCGGAGATGTTGCGCTTCGACACATTCAATGTGTTCGTTCCTTCAAGAATTCACTCCTCGTCGATAAAATAAGATAAATTGATATTTTCTCGAATTTTAAACATCATGATTTTTTTCTTATTCATTATCAAACGTTGTGTGTAATAATTATGAATAATAGTTGTCAACATTGTGATAAGTCAATCAAGCCGCTGACTCCGCAATCTCTTGGTCATAAAACCTAACCATCTTTTCATTGCTCCATCGTAAGATTCTATAGATGAATTTGTGTTTTGACCGGCATGAGAAAATTTTCTTACTTTTTTTATCCACATACCCTCAGCCCACATACTTATAGTTACAATTTAAACGATACCTTATCCAATATCAATGTCTATAAAATCATCAAATTACAATACCTTATCATACAAAATTATTTCATCATAAAGTGTTGAAATTTACTATCATTTTTATACAGTTGCTCGAAATATGCTTGAAATACATCAACATTGTATAGGTATCTTTCCAATTCGTAAGTTATTCGTTGTGCACCGCGAACATCTAACGATGATACAATCCGAGCTTTCCAATAGTCTTTTGCCGTATCAAATACAAAATTTCCATTTGATTTTCATTGCTCCATAAAATGATTTTGTGTTTATTTTCATTTTATGTCCATATGCATCACCTTCTGTAAGCCATAGTAATTCCAATCTCGAGATTTTTTGTCCGATCTTATCTTCGCCAAAGCATATGCCTTCCAATACTCCAAAACATGTCATGGACACAAATATATAGGAACATCTTCTCCAAATACGACTGTATATGCAAAATCAAATAAATAAATAAATGATGAATATGATAGAATATAGCAATATGGAAGTAAAAACATAATTTACCCATCTCAAAGCTTAGTGTTTGACTTTATCATTATCAACAACGAAAGCATTAGGACGCCATTCTAAACGGACCGCTCGCAATTTGTTCATCAAAGGCTTCAAAAAGACAATGAGACTCTAGAATCTTGCTTATTCGTTATAATTAACGCATCGAAAGACCCATTGGGGCAAATATCGAATACTATAACTATCTAGAAAAACAAATTCACGCGTTAGTTCCAAACGTAGTATCTATAGATATAGCGGATTTATCCCCATAATTTACCATGGCATTGAATTGCTCGGGTGATTGTAAATCCAACACAAATGTCGTATTTTTTTCCATCAATACAACTTGACTCTTGTAAAATAAACATATCATTTTTATTGTCCGTAATTTACGAATCAACGTTATTTGCCTCATTACTGTGTTGTTTCTACTTACCTCGTAAAAATGTACACTCAATGTTTCAAATATTCTTTAAAACAAGAGTATTATCTTTACGCATTGGGCTAACCTATCCGTAATCAATCCGCAAATATTCGGTAATAGTCATCATAAATTTGACGAGCATTAAGGCCACTCTTCAACCTATTATCAATATAAGTCTTTAATGAATATGACCATCGTGTAGCGAGATCAGAAGGACATGCCAAAGAATTTTGATCGTTCACGTTATGTGCGGTGTTCCATCGATTTGGATGTGTTCTTCATGAAAATAGGCTAACTCTACCATATCTCCAGGCTTAGTGTCGCAACCCTTGCTAGCCCCCTTAACAATCTGGCTAATTTTTGTTTCTAGCAAAGGTTACGAGCGTTAACCCTTCGCATTCCGCCATGCTAATGGTTAGCTCCTCCTACCCCGGACCTTATAGTTCATAGGAGGGAAATCAACCCTCCTACTTTGCTTTCGGGACTCACCCCTTAATCGGTAACCCATTTTTTCGATGTGGACTTCTATTCATGGAAGTCCAATCCTATGTTGATCATCGCGTTGCCGGCGTAACACTACAACAACCCGAAGCGTACTAAACAACTATGGCCTCACATTGGGCCAATGCCCATGAAGGCCGTGTCGTTTGGCCTTGGGTGGGTGAGGCCACACCACCTCACCAATATAAGCCTCTAGGACTCTACGCAGGGCCCCTATCCCACCATCAAGAGACCTTTTGTCTCTCTACCAAGAATTGGGGCCAAGTAGACCTTCCAGAGCAACTGTTCAAGGCTATAGTCTTTTCACTAGGACCATTCATCTCCCATCATGACTATTGTCTTCCTAAGATATTGAGTTCCATTATGATTAAGATCACAAACACCAGCTTCAGTGCTTGGCAGATTCATTGAATTCATTCCAGTCTCATGTTAGTCCTTGTCTTCAATTCCTCTTTTGATCTCACATTCTTACTTCAGTATCATTGAGCTCTCAGATTTACATTCAATTACACGCTGACAATCATCTCTCAGAGTTCTTCTTTATTACCAAGACCATAGTCTTGCCTTAATTGAGATTTCTCTTGTCTCCCAAGAAAACTCCCTCCTCAATCACAAAGACTATAGTCTTCACTCAAGGTAATCAAGTATGAAATCTCATCATCTCTTCCCATAGGAGGTTAATTACCCAGGCCATGGCCTGGAACTATTATTAGGGATGATTTCACCAATTAAATGTAGACAATTGCCTGGCCATGTTCAATTCCTCCAAATCATTGTATAATGATAAACTAGGAATATAGCCTGATTATGTAATTGATTCACCTCATCATGTTATTTCAATTGATCTCACAACCAATTACACATAATGCACATGGCCATGGACTGTAAGTACTGTAGCAAAGTAAACACAGTTCTTTACATCAGTAATCCCTTCACTTTGCAATCCCTGCAAAGTGTACTGATACACAATCTCAGACTATAGCCCTGACACTCATTTAGAATTAGTCTTCCATCCCAATATCAAGACTATTGCACGAACTTGTAAATAATATTCAGTAGACACAACAAAAGGGACAAGGTAAATCCTTCAAACCATCACAATCCAGAACTCACTCCTGGAAAGGTATTAAATTAGTATTGATAAACAATAATATCATAAAGACAATTGCCATGCACATCAGAAGTGCATTCAATTTCAGGCTTTCACTCGCACAAAAGTTCTGAATGATTAGGGAGTTCAATCTCTCTCCCAGAGATAACTAACTTCTATCTTTCTTCCTCCTCCCTTTATACTTTGTGAGGAGTCCTCCCTACCTTCCATCCTTTCATATCAGACTATAGCCTTGAAAGTTGTGCTTTTCGGAATCTGAAGACTATAGCCTATTTACATTGACAATGTTTTAGGATTCTGATACAAAATTTAACCCTTTTTACACTGAAATCTGATTTGCAAAAAAGGTAAACTAAAATTTGCTATCACAGTCCCGGTCTGTTTTTTTTAAAATAAATGGGCGGGCCGGTGAAAAGAGGGTGGTGCCATGTGCCCATCCCTCTCACCCAAGGACCCGTATCCCCCATGGATGGGCGTCCCACATTTTGTGTTGTGCAAGAATGGGTGCCAAAGGACCAGCGGTCTTAACGGTCACAAGAAGGACATGTGCCGGTTAGAAAGCTCCGGTGACCGGATCAGCCGGTCACCTAGGGTACACCCTTGGATACTAAGGGCCACTTTGTTCTTCTAGTCCCTTCTTTTGAGGAGTACTCTTAGGGAATGTGTATTTTATGATGTTTTTAGAATCTAGATCTTAACAATATATATATATCTTTATATTTATATTTATTTATATATCTATGTATAGATCTAGATATATTTCACATAATTTGAAATTTTCATTCAATAAATATATGGAAATTGATGTGCAAATCAAATATGAAAAGTTAAATGATGATGACCTTCATTTCCGGTGACCTTCATAAAGTGTTATGTCTTATCACTCACCAAATTAAGTTAGAAATAAGGAAATTGAAAAAAACCAACACCCCACATAGAAGTAGCCCTTCATAAAATGGGTGACATCACCCATTTTTTGGATGATGTCACCCGTTTCTCACCCATTTAAAACACGGACCGGGACCGGCACATGGAACTTGGCCCTTACATGGGTGAGGTAGTGTGGCCGAACCCACCCGAGGCCGAACGGCACGGCCTCCATGAGCATTTGCCCAATGTGAGGGCATAGTTGCCTAGTATGGTTCGGTTTGTTGTAGTGTTGCTTCGGCAACGCGATGATCAATATAAGATTGGACTTTTATGGATGAAAGTCCACATCTAAGAATTGGTTACCGATCAAGGGGTGAAACCCGAAAGCAAAGTAGGAGGGTTTGGTTCCCCTCCTATGAACTATAAGGTCCGCAGTATGGGGAGCTAACCATTGGTATGGCGAATTGCGAAGGGTTAGCGCTCGTGACCGTTGCTAGAACTGAAAAAATGACCAAGTTAATTAAGGGGAGTTAGCAAGGGTTGCGACACGACCTCCAAGAACGAACGTGCCAAATTATGTATTTCACCGTTTGATGGAGATTTGAGGAGGTAGTATGCAAGGAATTGTTTGTTTGTTGCCATTAATATAGTAGAGTTAACACTGGATGTTCTCATAACCTCATTGGCAACACATTGGTAAGCCATATCAAGTGATTCACTGCATGTAACATTTGACACATGGTATTTATAAACATCAAATATGTATATAAACCCTCGACATCTTAGGGGATGTAGAGTGAACATATATTTGAGAGCAGGGCATAATGCAATATATACTAGTATAGAACGACATATCTTGATTTTTCTTGGGTAGTATTTCTCACAAAAAATGGGATAAGATTCGATCCAATATATTATGTATAGTTAGAAACACCTCCATTGCGATACATATAATCACTATATTTGTTTATGCACTGGAGATAACCAACATGCATCTTAAACATAGCATTTATAGAACGACCATAAATCCACAAATACTAGGGGCAACACAAACAAAACATCACCATCAACAGTGAATGGCATGTGCTTGACATTTGCACATCTATGCTATCAAAACCAATTATGGTAAGATCAAATTTAGACCTTCTCCTAGACTTTGCCAATATTAGTGTATTGATACTTGAAGAAGTTGAAGAAATATGAAGAGGTGGACGGGGAAAAGGAGATCAATAGCAAGGTAGTTTCATGCATAGTGGACTGCAAAAGATTTTATGAATAGATCTAGAAACCAAAGGTGGAATGGAAGTTCTACTTCAAAAAAGAAAAGACGATATGTATAATATATCAATAGCATGACAAACATCATCATCCGAATTCAAGAGTAGAAGAACACTATCATCACTTGGTTTTATCATGACATTAGCCACAATATGTAGTATGACATTGGAAGTACAAGAATTAATTGTTAGTACAATAGTAGATGCTTAAACCTAGAAATAAAAAAGACCTAAAACTCTAAATGATCTTAGATCCAAAATCTAAAAATAATCATCTTCACTCATGTTCTTTTGTAGATATATTGTCTCCAAAATATCATTATCCACATAATACATCTTTTGCTCCATGTACATGGTTCCTATCTAGAGATTGGACCTCAAACAATTTGTGAAATAGACCAAAAAAATTAGGAGGAAGAAGTATACCTCGATGCAAATGTAGTCGATGGTATCGTAGAAAAAATCCATGCGAAAACCAAGGAAAAATGAGAAAGTGACAACAATAGGAACTTTGAAGAAAATGAGAACAACACTAATGACAAATATAGAGCAGATGAAGACAGAGGTGATTTGCAAAGCGTAAGTATACACCTTGAACTTAATTTAATTGGAGCAAATAAGAGTGTTGTAGAAGTCCCAAGAGATTTAACAAGTTTCACATACTCACATATAAGCATTAATAATAATTTAAAGAAAAATGATTGTACTTGTATCTAAATCAATATCATACGAACATTATATATATATAACCATAGAGGGATATTGCCCGTGCCGCCAATATCCTAGAGTGAAAAAATGGAAATGAGGTTAAGTAGATCTTGGGATATTGACAATGCTACCAGTATCCAAGAGAGGAAAAAAAAAAATGGGATTAGGTAGGTATTGGGTATTGGTTGTGCTACCAATACCCAAGAGTGGAAAAATATAAATGAGGTTCGATAGGTTTGGGGGTATTGGCGATATTTTCTTTTTTCTTTTTTTTACACTCTTTGAGCTCTGAAAAAATTAGAGAAGCCTTACACAAAAAAAAATTGAATAGCTCAAAGTAATTTATAGGACATGTCCCATAGTAGTGGTGGTTTTGCCAATGTCTAAACTTCAATTGCCTACAAATTTAAGAGACCGTAGATTAATATTTGAAATGCAAATAGGCCATTAGTTTGGCTTATTAATGTTGATAAACATGAATGATAAAACTAATGATGTAGAATTCTCTTTGAGGTCTGTAGATTTTTTCTTAAAGATGAATTTAAGAACCATCAAATCTATTATGTTTATGTTCAAATATTTTTTCGTGGATATGTTCAAAGCATATACATACAAAAGATGTTTTTAGAAAATGTAGGATTCTATATCAATTCTTAAAAAATCCTCAAACTCTATTGTTTTGTAAGGCCTTAGATTCATAACCTAATGTACATTCTTGGTAGATTTCAAGGTCCTTGTTTTGTAATGCCTCTTCCAGTTAGGTAATTTTAAATGTCAAAGATATTCCAAAATAATTTGGAAAACTATGAATTTTATTGGACCATTTCCATATTTATTTATTGTACAACTTGTTCACATAATTGTTTTTCATTTAAATTCATCTTCTATGACCAAGCAATTGTAAAAATTATGTATTTAATTTTTACGCATTCAATTATTTTTAATTTTGTGATTGTATTGTCTTTTTTATTGCAGATGGATATTAACAAGTCTTTTGATCACTTGGCTTTCAATAAATTATTGGAATGTAATGTCAATTCCATTTCTTCTCACTTGAAAGTGGAAACAATATTAATTGATCATATGTTTGTTTCAAAATTAGTAATTGAGAAGTTTTGCTCTCTACCTTCTACTAAGGCAAGGTTCTTTATTCTCTTAAATCGTTTGTTAGCTACGTCTATTCGTTCAACTCACTTTGATATTAGATGTCTTGAAATTGAAACAAGGTTTTGTTCATAGTATAGATTTAAAAGTGTATTTTTTTTATAAATCATTGAGCAACAATCATATGGAAACCCAAGATGTCAAATTTGAGTTTGTAAATTTTTGAATTATTCACAAGAAAAAATAAAGTACAAAATTTGACAAAACTTTGAAATAACTTGAGAATCTCAAAGTTTTGTGGATAAGATATTTTGGGTTGGGACGGAAATCATCATTTACAAGCATGAAGATCAGTTATTAACAAGGTTTGTTCTAAAAGATAAATTGTTACATTCAGTGGCTCTTATATTGTTGATATCATTTTATTAACATTATTGTGTTGTCTACTACAATGCATAACCTCAACATATCATTTTTTTATATTTGTTGATTTATTTAATAATTATATGTTGGTTGTTTCAGTCAAGTTGAACATTGACACGTAAAGATTATTCATCAATTGTATTGGCTAGAAGCTATTAGAAGTTTTCTTATTGGGAGCTTCACAAATTTGTTGATGCATGACCCGTACAAAGAATGTATTACAAAAATATTGCAATGAGGTACACACTTTATGCATCACCTCTTTTTGGATTATTTTTAAGAATAAGTTTCATACCATACTTCCATGTTTTTAAAGTTTCATATGTTATTTTTCAACATGTTGAAGTTGAATACTATAAAAAATTGTATATGATAAATAAACACACACACACACACATGCACATAGTCGTGTACATATTGTTCTTATCTCATTTTTCAAAAATGTTGATAAAGTTGGTTGTATTGAGGGCTCAATACTTGAGAATCGGGCCGGTGTTTGAGTTGGCCCCAGACCTGCATAAAGTCACCCTTAAATATCGTTTACTACATACAAATTTGAATTCTTAAAAAAACATATAAGTTTATTTGAATAAACACGGAACTCAACTTAAATGTTGAACAATGTTATAAACTATGGTAATCAATAAAATGAATGGAATTAAACTAATTTAGAGTCTGGGAAGTCAAAAGACTTATGGGACTAAAAGTACATAGGAAGCTACTTCCTTAGAGTTGTGGAGTACGGTAGCCTTCATGAGATAGAAGCTAAAATCACCTTGCAAGTCCAGCTAAAAAAAGGACTTCGGACTTGCTAATACTACATTTTCAAGAAGTGGTTGAAACTTAGGGGCGGTTTACACTATGGACCATGAAGTCGTCCCACGTAAGAGGCCTATTTTGCGTGGGACGACTTCATGGGACGACTTCCATGGTCCGAGTTACTAAAATATTAGTTTTCATGGTTCACGGGCCCTTCACTAGGTGTAAACCGAATGTGGCCCATGAAGAATGACCATGCACCAAAAAGTGGAGGTGCTGATTTTTTTAATACATGCCCAAAAAGGGCAATTTTGAAAAAAAATTAAGTTTGATCATTCCTTGTCTTCTCTTGGGCTTCACTTGTCTTCACTTCTTGTTAAATGTGTCGAAGATGTGGCTTGCAAATCTTCTCACAACAATTTTTTTTAAATAAAATAAAATGAGCAATTTAATTTGTACATGCTCAATGTAATTTACATGTGACATGTACCTTGTGTTGTCACTACACTAAATAGGATATTTAGTGTTTGATTATATTTAATGTTGTTACCACCCTACCTTGCTCAACACTAATTTTCAATTCTTTGATAATTAATGTTAGAAGATTTCCCATTGCACTTCTTTTGACTACCCTGATCTACAATCACCAAACCACTACAGATTTTTTTATTTTTTTTGCAACTGCATTTTGTAGGAATATTGGGGTGTGTAATATACCGTTGGAAAGGTATTTTCAAGACCTTTCCAACGGTATATTACACACCCCAATATTCCAAACATTACATTTGGTAGACCAAAAAAACAAATCTGCACTTGAATTCTTGAGTTCTAGATGTCCCGCGTTGTTTGGTGAAACACGTGTGAGCCGGTTTAAGGGGTAGGGCAAGGTAGTGCTGGTATGTCTCATGGGCTATGGTATAATTAAGGCACTTAAAAGGTAGATTTATTAAAAATTTATTGAAATGCTATTTCTTTGACATGGGCCCTTGCCTTTTCCTACCAGACCACTTCTCTTGCCTCTCTCAACGCAAAACCCGTTGGACCATGTCAGTGCATTTATTAGGCCTTAAAATTTATATTTTGGGGACCTCGTCCTCCATGGTCCCTCTGCCATTTTTTCCTTAGTGTAAACCAAAGTTGTCCCGGGAGAACTTCAACAGCCAATCAGCTGCCTTGCAGAGCCCTGGTCCAACTTCATGGTCCATAGTGTAAACCGCCCCTTATTCCAAATGGAGTTAAATAAGGGGGGGGGGGCACCCCAACAACGAATGTGCCTTAATTTCAACTACATTATAAGAGCAAAAGCAACATAAATCCATTATCCTTAGAGATGGAAATAGTCAACCGCCATCTAGTTTCAATGACAACCCAACCAAGAATATTTATTACATTTCATATTGGACACACGGTGTGTTTGATTAGGTCTACAATTTGTGTGCAACTTGCTCCCGGTTACGCCCTTCACTCAATCTGTGGATGACTTGCTTTCAATATCAATATTACTCGTCTTCCTAGGTGTTCGAGAAAGTCATGCAAATACATGAGGTAGATTAGATGAAATGCAACTTGATCCTATGAAAAGTCGTACATGTGCAATCAAGTAAATAACTAAATAATTGATCCCACAAATGATGGGAGGAAACAATATTCTCACTTCCAATCGTGTGTCCAATTGTGTCCAATTGTGATCATTGTCTCATCATTCCTCATTGGGGTAGTTTGTTATCTACATTGGAGGAGATTGGCGGGGCTTGGTTAATGGGAGGACAAGGATCTAAGGAAAATTGACTATGCTAAGTTAAAACGTCGTGTGTTTCATATGGTTCAAAGTTGAATTCATTCTTTTGATGTTGAAGAAACGATATTCCATGATTTGGGTTCAAAAGCATATTCAACACACATTTATGGTTCATATGCACCACGTAGTTGAGAGAACTAGTCCCGGGGGGTAGACTCTTCATTAGAAACCTAAATGATGTGCGTGAATCACTAGGAAATTCAACCCCCTTATATGTGAGAAGTTTATCAAGAAACAACAATGTATACATACAAATGGCAGACTAGATAATGGACTCATGTATTTATATTAAGTGTTCATTTTGATGTGATAAATGCATACAAAATATAAATCATGATTTCAATATGGTTTTCTGACATGTAAAGTCCATGTTCACTCTCTAATGAGAAAGTTATTGAATGTCTTTTCATCCATAGCATGTAACTCAAAGATTGCATCAAACAAACAAAGACAAGAGCAAAATAACCTAGCCACAATTCATAAAGCAAAACTTAAAGGAGCCCATGAGCACTCCAAGGGTCTCCAGCTTGTCCTAGAACCCTAACAAGAATAAACAAGGGAGCCATTGAGGATAACTAACACATGAAAATAACGGATGAAAATGTGAATTAGATGAAACTAACACATCTCTTGTCAAAAAATTCTTTGAACCTTAGGGCCCCTTTTTGTACATCTACCTTAACTGCAAAAATAATAATAGCCTTTTTAATGTACATGCTAGAGAAAATTAATGACTTATGTATACTATGTATGCTAGTGCCTCAAATATTATCCCTTCTTACACTCACATTAGTTTGTACGTGGTATGAAGAGTCCACCCTCTGGAGAATTAGTCACATTATGAGTTATTGAAGATCAAGTAACCAAAAGGCTAATTAACTAAAACAATGGTCATATCGCCCACATCATCTAGTTAGGAGAATTAGCTAACAATGTAAATTAGTGAGAATCAACTAACTAATATGTTATCTAAATGATCTTATACCTACATCCCCAAGTAAAACTAACAATGGTTGACCAATTTAAGAGAGTAGTAAGGGTTGACCGGCCAAAGTTTTATTCAAATTGCCCAAGTTTTGAACATGATACTAAAAAAAGACCGTTATGGATTTTGTGGCCCACACCATTTGTGTTTCACTGTGAGGCCAAACCCACCACCCTTAAGCGTCCTAGTCCGGGTGAGGGAATGGTTATCACATTTGTGTTCGCATAAATCCATCTTACCAATTTCGTAAACATCCAATTCAATTCCCATCAAATGTTGCACACCAATCCATTCCACGATAATATTACAAGCGTTAATAAACGCTCTTCTCTATCATCACAATCATAAAGCCCTCCTAGCTTGCTAATGAACTAGGTATTGAACTAACATGAAGTAATAGCCTAATTACTTCACTATCTCTACACCTAAGGTAGCACCATGGTCCCCTCTAATCATCTACCTAACTACAATTGTAAGCCCCGGCTATATCAGTTAGGACCTTGGAATGTGACTGTATAACCCCCTGGCTGCGACTGCCTCAGCTTCGAAATGATCAGCGAACCCTGGACTGGGACTGTATAATCCCCTGCTGCGACAGCCTCAACTTCGAAATGACCAGCAAAGCCCTGGACTGGGACTGTATAACCCCCTGTTGCGACTGCCTCAACTTCGAAATGACCAGCAAAGCCCTGGACTGGGACTGTATAACCCCATGGCTGCGACTGCCTCAGCTTCGAAATGACCAGCGAACCTTGGATTGGGACTGTATAACCCCCTGGCTGCGACTGCCTCAGCTTCGAAATGGCCAGCAAAGCCCTGGGCCCTGGAACTGCATAACCCCCTGGCTGCGACTGCCTCAGCTTCGAAATAACTAGCAAGGCCCTGGAAATGGGATTGTATAACCCCATGGGGCTGCGACTGCCTCAGCTTCGAAATAACCAGTAAGGCTCTGGAGCTGAACTCAACCTAACATTCTCAACTATCTACATAATCCTACCCAACTCACCATCTAATTACTTCTAAACAACTCACTAATTATACTAACACCTACCTAATTCACACATTCTCTAAGAGCTCCCAAAGTCCTAGAGAGAAGAGGGGGAGAGAGAGAGGAGGAGGAGGAAAGGAGAGGAGAGGGAAGAGATATTTAAATTCAACATGAATGTGGATACTACAATTCTAAATGCCATGATTTCAAACACTATAAATCTAAATATCATGAATCTAAATTCTATAAGTCACATACAACAAGGTAAGCTCTAAATGTCTCAACCAAAGACTACTCCTAACAAATGTCAAACTAACTTCAAGGTGAATTAGTCTTGGTTCTTCACCTTGAGACCTTGCACACACATGTGCTCCGTTCTTGCTTCCTACACCCACACTTATAACACGTGGGGTGCCAAGGAGCACAAAGGAAAGAGGATGAAAGAGGGAAAAGTGAGGGTTTATATAGTGAGTTGAGAGGGAGTAGGTGAGCACCCCCAAGGCTCAACATAAGCCTTTTGATTCTTTGCTACTTTGTAGGCTCTCATCCTATCTTCTAAGCCTTTGTCTTTTAAACTAACAACATAGATCCTAATTCAAACATTTAACTCAAGGAACTACCATTGGTTCACCACCCCCCACGCTCACCTAACTAAGGAACCTCTTCACGCTACTAACTTCTAATAAATTCATTCCACACTAGCCTAATGTCTAAACATAACTTCATTCAAACTTCACTCTTTTTATATTTTTGTGGATAATCATAAAACATCAAAACGTAACTTCTAATGGTTTTGAAGGGTTAAGCACACATGTGGGCACCATTTTGGGCTCACATTAATTATAAACATGAAATTAAATATTATTATTGATCTCAATTTTAACACTATAAATATTATTATAGTATTGTTTCATCAATAAGAATTTATGATTTAAATTGTATGTTGATTTTGGATGATGTAAGAAATAGTGTGGTCCACCTCATAGCCCAACGGAGAAGAGATGTCTAAAATGAGAGGTGGCATTCATGAAGAAAAATCAAACTAATCATTGGAATAATTTAGTTAGTATAATGGGTATGTTTAAATTAAGTTTTTTCACAAAACAAGGTCCAATACTTAGCTAACTTCTAGTTTGATAGCTTTTAATTAAAACTAAGTTTTAACTAGGTGAAGCGGGCGTGAGATTAATAAGCCCTTATATAGATCATCTACCCCATATGTTAGCTAATCTCTTAATTGGGTGGTGCTCACATATAACTAACTCGAATGTTTCCAATATCATACTTACTTTGGTTATTTACTAACCAAAGCCTTAACCAGAAAGTGTGGATGGACCCTAAGTAACTTAGGGATTGATCTTTAAGATGGCTTTGACTTCAAGTTAGCATTTGAGACTCTGAATTAATCTAGTGGGATCCACATGGAATAAACTACACTAAATATACCAATCAATGGGTGTGGGACATTAGTAAAGGTGATACTAAATTCCTTTATGCTATGAAATTAATGCCACAAAAGATCTAGTAAGCATTATTCATCCTAGCACTTGGCCCTATAGTAGAGGCGCTTATTCCCGGTGAGGACCTCACCAACAATCTATAAGGTACCAAAATATTGATCAAGTTGGGAATGATTTTCCGATATGGTTGGGACTAAATTTCAATCAAGCCGGAACCCAAAGTACATGAAACATGTCTAAGTTTTGGGTGCTAAAGTGACGAGGAATGAGCAATTACAACAAGCGATTAAGGCAAACTCTAGACATTTGGCTTCAAAAATTCATAATAATTCCAATTTAAGGAATTAAATTATAGAATTTTTTTGAGTCCTCCTAATTTCTATCTTCCTACATGGAAGAAAATCGGACCACCTTATACTCGTCCAAATCTAGCACAAAATCTATGAAGTGATTAGCTATAGGTGCCTCTAGTCTACTCATTGAAAGTACGGGCATTTGGCATGCACGTACATGCACTTGGCACTATGCATTAAAGTATTGGCACTTGGCACTTTTCACTAAAAGTTTCGGAACGTGGCACTAAGTTATTCACTAACAAGTATGTGGCACTTCCCAATCACAAACACACATTTTATCTTGAAATATATAGTTAACAAGCATGTATTCATGAATTTATTGTCACTCGATAAAAAAATTCAACCCTTGGCAACTTTGAGATTTGGCTAGATTGTGCGTGTGACTTGAAGTAATACCACCCTCATTAATTGATATAGTTGGGGTTGTTTACACCATGTACCATGAAGTCGTCCCAAGGCCCTGTAAAATATGTAATTTGTTGTTGAACTCGTCCCAAGACCACTTCGGTTTACAACAAGGAAAAAATGTCAGAGTGACCATGGAGTTCAAGGTCCCCAAAAGACATGTATTGACGCCTACATTATACACGGACATGGTCCAATGGGTTTTGTGGTGGGAGAGGCAAAAGAGGTGCTCTGATAGAAAAAGGCAAGGGCCCATGGCAAAGAAAGATTATTATGATAATATTTTGATGAATTTTTTTTGGGGAAGAGAAAACAAATATGAGAGAAGACAAGAGAATGGTCAAACTTGATTTTATTTTATTTTTCAAAATTGCCTTTTTTGGGGGCATATATTAAATCAACGACACATTCATTTTTTGGTGCATGGTCATTCCTCTTAGTTCACATTTGGTTTACACCTAGTGAGGGGCCCAAAGGCTTTGTAAATTCATTTTTAAAGAAATTAGACCATGGAAGTTGGACCATGAAGTCATACCATGGAAACATGCCATCTTCCATGGTTCGACTTCATGGTCCGTGGTGTAAACTAACACTTAATGTAGGCACAAAGCTTACTAGAGTAGTGTGTATACCAAAACCTTACAATACATGCCACGATTCCCAAGCTATACTTGACTTTACACACTTCTTGGTTGAAGGTCCAAATGGCAATTCCAAGGTTCAAAGCCGTGCAAAGGTTCAAGGTTTATTCTTCCACATTTACTTGTGCATGCTTCATCCACTCACGTAATGAGCATGTTGCGGAATGTGAACAATTCACTAGGTCACATGGGGAGGTCACTATCGGATTTTGATTAAACCACGTGAGATAAAATATAGGGTACTTTAAATTCAAGAGAGAGAAAAATCATATAAAATTTGAAATTATTATAGTTTGAATGAAATGACTCATGCATATCATATCTAAAATAAGGTAGGTGAAATGTAGATAGTATTTAGCAGCTATTAATAAAGTAGGGTATGTTGTATTTGGTGGAACGAAGAATTTATGTGAGATTCAATGAATGTCTTTGGATTGGATGAGAAGTTTCCTTAACTAATTTAGATGAATAGCTCGTCTTTAATTAACTCATAATTGCATGTGGTGTACAAAAGCATATAGCTTGTGATCTCCCCAAGGTAGGTGGCAACTGGACATATGGAGGTTTGGGTGCAAAGTTGGGATCTTGATTTGAGGACTTGGGGAAGCCGATATATAGGAAAATAGGAGGCAATATAGCGCAAGCTTTAGGCATATTATGTGGAAAAATTCATACTAAAATGCATTTGTAAATGCAATATTAAAGCATGTTGTTCTTCTGTTGGTGTTGTCCCTTTTATGGGTTTAAAAAACTTGAAGTTTTTAATGCAGGTTTGCTCATCTCATAAAGCCTACTTATTGCAGTTTGTTATACTTAGTACTTACTATATGTGGCTAATTCTTGGGTGGGTCACTTAGAATGTTTTCATGTATACACCTCTTGGGGGGGGGGTTCACTCCCTTGTATTTAGTGGGAACACATGGGAACACAAGGTGTTTTTAAGAGATATATTATATCGGAGAAGGTAAATATTATAGACCCTAATATTATCTGATTTTCTAACATTTATTATTTTTGAGGGGACTATGGGTAGGTTAACTTGGTATTTACTCTTCTTTTACATGAGGAAATAATAGTTATAAATAATAGTTATTGTTATTATCATGGAAATTCTAAGAATTACAAATATAAGATCATAATTCACACATCAACAAAACATGCATACAATTTAGCTTCCTAGTATGCACTTTATTCATTCAAAACATACACACATGAAAATGGTGATGAAATGCTTGTATTTATTAATAAGTGAAGACACTTTCCAAAATTTATGTTTAAAAACAAAATTACATACATATATGTAGCATTAGAATACAACTAACCAACACCAAATACAAAGTTCGTTTAGGGTTTGCACATGTAGATTTGAAGAATTTTTGTCATTGTTCAAGTTCAGGTGATTAAAACTACTCACATACAACATCCAACTTTCTGCGCTCAAGATAAAAAGTCCAAACCGTAACTCTAACCCCAATGCTCCAAACTATACAATATGCCGGAAACATTGCCACAACCTCTTTTTAAAATCCTACCCAAAACAATACAACGAGCATCTAGAGGCTTGTACTCTTGCAATGACACTAGTTTCATTCACTGCACTTAGTATCCAAATGCCTTCAACCAGTAGTGCTTGATGGTCAAATATGATTAAGACATTATATTTCCTATTAGAGGCTTATGATTGGGGATAATCACTAAACTAATTCCCTTTCTTGGGCACCAATTGTGAATATGTATGTTATACATGAGGTGACCTTTCTAACATTGGCAAAGAGGTTATGGATTTTATTCTTGGAATGATCTCCAATGATGGATTCATACTATTACACTCCAGAGAGTGTACCTTTACTACACCCACAAAATTTTGGTCCACAAACCCCAAGTGCCATTGGTGATCCTCCAAGGTTATTAATTTCAACTCTTTCCTAAGTTTCTCTTTGGTTAGCAAGTATCTAGTCATCAACTCCACACTCACCAATGTGGACTTCAAGTCAAATGCCACGTGTGTCAAAGCTCGAATCACCAACTCTAGAACCAATAGTTGAAGGCAACGGCTAGTCAGAGTCATCAAGAGGGGTAAGATCTTGGATTTCAACCTCCTATGCCATGCACTCTAGAGATTGTTGGGAGTCAAACAAAATCTAAGTCAACCACACGCATGTACTTCTTAACATCAAGGTTGGGATTAGCTAGTGGCATAGCATACAATGATCGGGGAGATTTTTGGGCATAACCGGTTGAGATCCTAGTGTTTGCAAGTCCAACCAGTTACATGGTGACATCCTCCGGTTTCCCTTTATTAAATTGGGGTATATTCTATAAATTTCTCTAAAACGATCAGTAATTTTCCTGCATTCTTGAACTTCAACCGGTTATTTCTCAAACTCAACCGGTTCGTTTGTAACTAACTGCCGGTTCTCCCCGATCATTGATAACATATACATCCAAAAAAACCCTTTTGAGCCCCTCAAGCTTGCAATTAAACATGCATTTACTCTCAATATCAAAGAATTGAAAGGGCCAATCTTTAATATAAATACCTTCAAGTAGTGGTTTGAGTTTTGTACATGTGTCTCCCTCAACACACTCACAAATTCCAATCAATTTTAAATTAGCATATGCATCAACAAGGGAGAACAATTTCAACTTCAAAGAAATTGCCAGCTTGGTTTGTGACCGAAAACCTCACTAGAACCAAGTACCATGAGTCGCATTGGTATCACTCATCCAAATGCCTTTTGTTGATGTTGGCCTCCTTCTTTGCTTTGGCAATGCTCCCAAAAAGATGTGAGAAATCACAACAAAAATTCAAACCCCTACACAAATACCAAGCAATCAATAAATCCCAAGTAGGAAAAGGTAAAGCTTGGGATGAGCGCACTCAAGGAGCACAATTATGCATGTGTACCTACTATCCAACCTTCAACAATCAACCATCAGCATTCACCAAGTTTTGAAAATGGTGGAAGTTTGCACAAATATAAAAACTTCAAAGAGCTTCCCCAAATCCTGAATGGGAAATCAAAAAGCCAAATAGAATGCTCAAACCCATCGTGCACTCTTCGTGCATTTACCTCGACATAATACATCCAACTACAAGAGACATCCATGCATGCCATCTAATGGTGCAGGGGCCTAATGTATATTATTTTGATTCCCCGCCCTAATGAACCCCGGGTAAGCTTATGTTGGTTTTAAGACTTCTCTAACATGATCAATTTGTAAACACCCCTACTTTACTTATACCATGGAGTTCAATATATAACTTGAGCTTGATATAAGTACATGTTTTATAATTTGCAGCTTGTAAATTTAAAGTGGACCCTATTTTTGTTCTCATGTAGTTTCCTAAAATACGGTAGTGACCCCCCCCCCATGCATGGATACACTTGCATTCAGAATGTAATTAAATGAGGGTAATTTGGTGCATGGTAGTATTTTTGGGTCCCTTCATTTATAATTTTTTTGTTGATTTATATATTTATGATGCCATCTAGTTAATTATGAAAAAATGTGCACTAAATTTATTGAGGGGTATGTTTGTTTAAAAAAATCCCACCCCTAAAAACTCCATTCAAAGTCCAATATAGACCTTCTAAAAAAAGACACAATCAACTTATGCAAACACTTTTACATGAGGAAATCGTAGCATTACAATGTAGTAGCATAAGCATAAGAAAATGCACTAAGTGCCCCACCCGTGGTTGTGGGAAAGAGATTGTAAGTACACACAAATGTAGAGACCACATAAACACAAAGACGCAAACCCTAGGGATGACAAAGAAAAATTATGTCTTACAAAATCATCCATGGCAATGGATGAAAATGATTCATTTTTCATCCCTCTATACCCTCGTATAGAGAACCAAGTATCACATGTAGGTACATTTTCCGTCTTTTTCTTTCCCCCATACCTTTTGTTATTTTTTAAATTTAAGGAACTATGAACGATAATTAGACCCCCCATGTTTTTTTTATACAAATGACTCTCAATAATTTATTTGGGGTTTGTTTTCCCTAAAAATGTTTTAAAAATTATCTCAAATAATTGGATGAGTTAGTGCCAACGACACCCAACTGTAGCACACAACAACCATCATCTTTGGTTCCCGATAATTGTTCACGACATTGGTTCCCGAAGTAGGTTCCTAATAGTAGTTTGCTAATAGCAAGTTCCTAATAGTTTTATTTCCTTTTCAATTGAATGCATTACAGTTTAAGGTTTAGGGACTTTGCCTATCCACATCATCACAAGTCATACCACTTATTTCATCTTTAAACATGGACTATGTGCCCTTTCTAAACTCCAATGTCACTTTAAGAATGGACATGGATGATGAAATCTTGCAAGAGCTAGAGGAAGACATTTTGATATTCTACACCATGATGATGGCTTCTTGCAATACTCACCACTTGTTCAATGCTAACGAATTGGAAGAAGGTGGCTGAACAATTGTCAACCACAATGAGGGGGTGACGGATATCCTCAGCTATATGTGCGAGGTATTTCCATTGTTGAAATAAATTGTGAGGTTCACACCAGAGTTCGGGAAGTTTGTGAAGCCTTAGTGGCTAATTGCCGGTAGTTTCTATGAAGGGTCGGATTTTTTCCAATTTACATCGGCAAGAGCCGGTCTTTTGTAAAATCAATTGGCCAATTGCCTATATTTTCATATTTTCATTGGCCAATATCCGATTAAATGGAATTCATATTGGCACTAAATGTTTAAAAAATGTATGAAAAGTTGTTAGAAATCATTTCTTAGTACAAAATCTTGAATAAGTGAAAAGAAAGGCATGTTCAAAACTTTAAATTTGAAGTGTTAATATCCTTGGAAGGAATTGAACCTAGCAATGCCTTCACCGTTTGAAGGCCAAGGGTCCCCCAATTCTTCATAGAAGCAATTGGATTTGGTCATGGAAAGGTTGCATAATTCAAAAAGTTTAAGGTTTAGGGTACTTCCTCAAGTGCGCCATCAGATGCCCCAGACAAATAGCGCTATGGATTGCTATACAAATAGCGAAACTAAGCAGCATCCTTCCAAAGATCTAGAGCACTTGTTAGAATGTCATCAAAATCATTGTCTGGGCCTTCTATAGCAACACACGTCATACTTTCTAAGTTAGATGTAAACACGGGTATCGGCCAGTATTTGAAATTTGAATACTTCTTCCGGCTGAAATCCAGTAACTCACAAGAAGAATCGGCTACATTTCCGGGACATTTTATGGTCCATCGGCTAATTGCCGGAGGATTGAAATTATAGTCGGATTGCCATCCTATGGTTGGAAATTTGGACCGGCCATGAGGGGAAATCCATCGGCTGATAATGAACTAGCTGTCGAATCTCCCCGATCATAGGTTCACACGTTTGATGAATTTGGTTCCCTTGTGTATCCTTCAATTTGTGCCAATGCATATAGCACAGGTTTTGAAAGGGTTATGGATAGCAGATCCATGCAATTGAAACCTGCATAATATTGCTCAATTTTATCATATATTTGAAGCATGATATTGTTAAAAGCTATAGTTTTTCAATGGAATGTTGTTCACTCCACTTTGTGTGATGATGTGATATTCATTTCTTTGTGCATCAATAACTTTCTTGCTCATGAGATATCTTGGCCCGATGAGGTTGAGCATAGATGATTGTCAAGATTGAATCCACACATTATGAGATGCGTCGGAACCATTGATAGTACTCTTGTCAAGATTTAAAGTCATGGAATAATCCCAACCATGCCAAATGGCCAGAAGAAGATGTATAGTATGACCAATACAATTGTGGTGTTACACGAAGGTCACTTCATTCACTTGAACTTGGGATTTCCAAGTTTTTTTCATGATGTTACAATCCTAAGCAAATTTGACTTTTATAGACGCCGCTGTGCACACTTCACTCATTATGATGGATACTTTGAATACTTGCTTGGTAATCCTAGCTACATTGGTGAGAATATGTTCATTATGCGGTGACTTGGCAATGTGGAGAGGCCACTAGATATGGATTATGGAGCACTCATGGCATACAACAAGATGCATGCCAACTAGCGCATGAGAGTTGAATGAGGCATTGGTGGGTTGAAACATAAGTTCAAGTTCAACCATTTGTTTGGAGCCATGGCCCTCTTGACGAACTTCATGCACCAACATAGAATGGATTTTGCCCATGATGTTGTGGAAGATCCTTGGGGGGGTCAGTGTGTTAAAAAGTTAAGGATATAGGTGCGAACAACCACTATTTTATAGGGGGGTATTACTTTCAATTTTTTTTTCACATGCTATCATTATGTAGTTTTCTACTTTGGGTTAATAGAAAAATGGCTTGCGTTACTTATAATTCCAAATTACTTATTATTTCATACCCTATAGTACTTTAAAGATGTCCAGTGCCATTTTTTATACCCTATATTACTCTTAAGTCCATTTATAATTTTTTGTCCCCATGTTTTTAAAATACCCTATCATTTGTTCGCACGTATATTGCTACTCCAACAAATCACTTCCCCCTTCCCCCCCCGAGGGAAGATCAACTTGAGTCTGTAGATGATCGTGGGTGGCAAGGAGACCATTGAGTGTGTGTATTTCTAATGCTTTCATAGAGTTTTCTTGTATTAATACATAGTATGCATCAAAGCAGTCACTTGTAATTGGAAGAAACCATTTTGGAATTTCTATGCTTGAATTGGTTATGCCCACAACCTTGTAATAATTGGATTGCAATGCACTAAAGTATCAAGTTCAATCAAACTCGCATAATTGATAGTGCACGATTGATTTCCTAGTCCAACATGCATTGAGTACACATGAGAGTACAAATAAAGACATCAAACATTCCATCTTGCACTACCTAGATTCAAAGGCCATTGTGGGGTTCATATTCACACATTAGAGGACCAACAATGTGATAACTATGGATTGGTTGAAATGTAGCTTTTATTAAGCTCCAAATGGGCCTTGATTGTAGTCTTAGGGCCTGTTTAGACTTGGGGCCAGGGCCAATATGTCCCATGTGGCATGCAAATGGGCCCCCAAGGCCATTAATAAGAAAGTAACCTAACTTCATTCATTGCTTTCATGTGTAAACTTATTTAGGTGGGGTTGGGGCCATTTGGAGGCTGCAATTATGAGAGGGCTCCAACGTACTCATGAACTATTCTATGGATAATGATTAAAGTATGATAAATTTAGAAATTCTCCCCTCCTATTCAATGCTTAAAGAATAAACTACTACAAGCAAATAAAAGCTCTGACAATGGCCTCAACTAGAGGGAAAGAGTCCACAAGGTTGGGAGCTCTCTTTTCCAAGGCTTGAGGCCATTGTCATGATGAATAAAATAATTTATTTGTTAATTGGCCCCAACTCATGGTGTAAACTTGAAGAGGCGAGTCCCAACCTCTCTACCAATGAGAGGAGTGGATTTCTTGCACCCCAACCCATTTTTGAGCCCTGCCTCCAAGTCTAAACCCGCCCTTACTACCACTTCTAAGACTAAATGGCCTCAAGTAATTCCAACAACTCCGCAACTTTTTTTCTCCATCATTTCCTGAAATCACTGCCATCTCAATTGCTATCTTATTGTTAGTATTTCAACACTTGTTGTTTATGCATTGTTAATCCTATGCCTAGCCGCCAATAAGTTGTCTCTAGCCTCATTAGAAACTTCCAATATATTTGTCATTGCAACCATGCTCTTTGTTTGAGTCGTCAAGCATTTACCTTTTGTCAAGGGCTTACAAATACTACCTACATTCTCTGAATTAGCAATCAACATTTTTTCCTTGTTAGTTTGTATTGTTGTGGATGAGACACGTGAATATGTTGTCATATCTATTAATATGGAAGAAGGAACATCAATATTTCTCATGGTTGGTGGCTTCCTTGTTCCCTACACAAGAATATCATGCCTCCTCTTTAAGGCATTCCTACTCACATGTCCATCGGTTTGCTTTAATTGTTCCAACACCTCATTGTTTTGCAAGCAAGCCCTCAACATTTTGTCTAGATTCGACCTCTCCCAGTTTTCACTTCTCATAGGCACTCTCTAAGACATTCCTTCAATGTCTCCTCCTACAAGGTGTTCTTAGGATAGGCGTGCACATATAATGCATACACCTTCTTCCACACTGCATATGGTATTAATTGAGTGTTCTTCTCGTTCATCCATTTGAGTATTGTGTTAATTGTTTGGAGGACATATTTTGGACACTCAACAAAATGACTTTCCCATAAATTTAGGCAACTTCAAAATTAATTATTTTTTGCCCATGTTGCTAGAGAACTAGAGTTTGTGGGCTTATGTGGTTTTTGTTTTGCTAAAACATTTAAATCGTGGTTCAGACAAGTGCTTGGTATGAGCCCAAAATGAGTGCTCATGTTGGTTTTATGTTTAGAATTTATTTAGAATTGCATTTGGAGTGTTATTGAAACAATTAAAAGTATAAAAAGAGTGAGGCTTGGTGTGGTTTATGTTTTAGGCTTTAAGCCTATTTTGTGTGGTTAAGTAGGAGCTTAGTGATATTATGGAGTGTTGTGATTAGGTGAGTAGTGGTTGATGAAGCAAGAGGAAGGTCCTTGGATTTAAATGTTTGAATTAGGACATGCTCTTGTTGGTTTAAAGGGTGAAGGTTTAGTGGATGGGATAAGGTCCTACTAAGTAGGAGAAGGCTAAGGAGGTTGTGGTTTGGGTGCCCTCCCTCCTTCCTTCCTCCTCTCTCTCTCTCTCTCTCTCTCTCTTATGGTGTGTGTGGGGTGTGTGTGGGTGTGTGTGTGTGTGTGTGTGGTGTAGTGTGGTAGAGAATGTAGTTGATTAGAGGAAGCTTAGAAAGTTTAGTTGATTAGAGGAAGCTTAGAAAGTTAGTTGATTAGAGGGAGCTTAGAAGATTTAGTTGATTAAAGGGCACTTAAACAATTAGTTTATTAAGCCTTGGGACGGAGTTTAGCTGTGGCGGCAACTGGGATTAAACCCTGGGACGGAGTTTAGCTGTGGCAGCAATTGGGATTAAGCCTTGGGACGGAGTTTAGCCGTGGCATCAATTGGGATTAAGCCTTGGGACGGAGTTTAGCCGTGGCAGCAACTGGGATTAAGCCCTGGGACGGAGTTTAGCTGTGGCAGCAACTGGGATTAAGCCCTGGGACGGAGTTTAGCCGTGGCAGCAACTGGGATTAAGCCCTGGGACGAGTTTAGTTGTGGCAACAACTGGGATTAAGCCCTGGGACGGAGTTTAGCTGTGGCAACAACTAGGATTAAGCCATGGGACGGAGTTTAGCCGTGGCAGCTGTAGGACTAAGGTTGGCTGTGGCGGCAACTGGGACTAAGTAGCCGAGATACTAACTATACTGCAGAGCAGCTGGACTAAGGGGTAGTTAGAATGATGGGTTAGCTAGGTAGTTAGCTATCCGCGTAATCGGGGGTGTAATCGTGTGGGAAAGTTGATAGAGGGTGAGGAGATAATACCAATAGGGAAAAGCGTTTATCAACGCTTGTACTCACAATATGGAATAAATTGGTGTGACCCAAGTTATGTGTGATGTCATGGGAATGAATGACGGAGGAAAAGTAAACTAGTATGAATATGAATGTGATCGCCATACCCTCACCCGGACTAGGACGCTTAAGGGTGGGCGGTTTGGCCTCACATAAATGGTGCGTCCGCCGGGAGTGAAGCGGATTAGAGAAGACTTGGAGGCAATTAGGGAAGACTTGGAGGCGACATCGTGGGAGATAGGGATGAGCGCTTAGCTCATGGTAAGTGTCCTACTTATACTTTGTGATTTTGGTGATTTCTTAGTTTAGTTATTTTGATTATTTTCTTGGATTGAATTGCATATTTCGTTTATGCATTTTGTTTTGAGGAGGGAGCGCGACGAAGGTATGTTCTTGACATTTTTGGGAATTTGCTAAAAACATAAAAAAAAAACCTTATGATCGATTAGTTCACTAAGACATTAGAGGGGTAATTAACCTTAGGACATTAGACTTTGACACTCACCTCGGGATGAGTTTCCAAGTTTTGGGAGTTTAACATTTTATGCTTTAGATTAGATTGTTAGTTTAGAAATTTTGTTATTATTATCACATTGAGTCACGGTCGAGGGGAGTGCTAAATTGCAGGGGGATGCGAAAACTTAAGGTACAATTATTTCTTCCAAGTGAATTGTTAACTAATTAAGGAATGATTTTTGTACTCGTTTTTGTCGTTATCCGTTGTAGAGGATAATTCCTTAGTCATAGCATAGTATTGGAGACAAGAGGGTGATGCCTCAGTCTTTGATGCGGTGCATGACAATGGTCAGTCCCCTCACTCTCGGTATTGTGGTGAGTGTCAATGCAAGGGAAGGTTTTAGAGGTGATGCTCTAGCCCGACCAAAAATTGACATGAGCATGCTTATCCCATGTTTGGGATTGTTCATCTAAGTGTGTTTGCAGGTTTTCTTCCTCACCTCCTCAATTTTAATTCACACCAAGAAAAATGATAATATTAATGAGTGAAGGTAGTGAGGAGTATGATTGGTGAAGTGAGGGTTGATCGATTCTTTGGGAAATGCAAGGTAAGACTCGATCCCAAAAACCAAGCTTGACATTAGGATTAGAAAGATTTAGACGTAGAAGGAGATCATCTAGGATTAGTGTAGGCGATGTTGTAGACGATGTTGATGTTAGATTAGAAAGTTGTTTGAATATTGAGCCTAATTTTAGTCCATTGCTAGAGATATTAGAAGGGAAGATTAGAGTGGAGAAAGAGGTAACTCCCTCTAATTTGATTGGTGAGATATCATCGGATACTTATACATCTAGAGAAGAAAATCCGATACACATTAATAGTGACATAGAAGAAGATCCACCGGTTGACATGGCACGGCGAGGGAATGACGATGATCCCATATTGGATGAGGACCCCATTGATCCATTGGTTAGACCGAGAGGTTTACCAATTGTGGTTCCACAAAATTTACATACTGTGGATATGCCCTCCCACCTCCCTAAGTTTTATGGAACCAAGCATGAAGATTCTTCTGGGCACATCGAGAGGTACATCGAGAGGTTGGCTAGTTCTTTGGTGACTAATCCGGGATATTCGTTGGTATGGTTTCCCACTACCTTGGAGGGTGAGGCTTATGAGTGGTATAGAGATCATGCCGAGGGACATTTTAGAGCATGGGAGTAATTGCAAAGGGAGTTTTTGAATGAGTTTCGACTGGAAGTTGGTCAAAACACGGCTTTGAGGGCATTGGCTTCGTTCAAGCAAGATAGGGAAGAGGAGATTTCGGCCTACATTAGGAGGTTTGATTTAGTGTGTACATGGTTTGTGGGAACCGTGCTAAGTGATGACACACTAAGGCAATTCTTCATTCAAGGATTCTTTAAGTCGGGAACAATTAGGGGAATTCTTGAGAGACATCCTCAAACATTGGCGGATGCCAAGCGGGCGGCGAGAGAGGTAGAGACCTTGGATAGATATCATGAGAGGTCGTGGAGAAGGGAAGAGAAATTGATACCACAATTCATTCCCATTCGACGTAGATTGATGGCAGGAGAACCGGTGAAGTATGAGAGTCAAGTCCCTTATGCCATAGTTGACACCGGTCCACGTCCTTTAGCGGTTAGAGAACCGGCACCACTTCTAGCATTACCGGACCCTAGAGCGGATCCTCACATGGACGAAGTGGAGAGAAGGTTGGATGCTAGCCAATTGGGATTTCAAGAGGCCATGATCAAGTAAATGCAAAGTCTTATAGATCAAATGTCTTTGATGATTAAGAGCCATTAACCGGATCCTCTTCCTCCTGTTGAGTCGGGTAGACATTCATCGGGATTGTGGTATGTTCAATGTGGCCAACCGGGCCATACTCGTCAGTTTTGTAGGAGTGGACAAAATCGTGATCAAAGAGGAAACGGTGGTCCACCTCCACAAAACCAACGAGGTCAAGGACAACCTCAATATGGACAAGGCAACAATAGGGGACTTCCTCCTAGAGGTCAAGGTGGTTAAAACGTGGAGAAGAAGGAGTTCCATCCATTTTGTGAGGAGGTGGCATGTACAAGGTCAATGTTGGTCCAAGGGACAAGGTCATGATTGTAGTAATTGTGGAGGAAACCATCCTTCGGACGAATGTCGTCAACCGGATAAGGTTATTAGTGTGAATTACCCGGTGGCCAATCCACAAAAATAAGCGAGGGACAACATGAGGGGAGCTAGACCTCAAGGTGGAGCACCGAATGAATTTAGGCCACCGAATTTGTATTACGACCATGGTAATGCGAGACAAACTTCTCATCCACCAGCGGGATTGCAAACGGCGAATGGTTACATTCCGATTCAAGGTAGGCACGGAGGTCCACAAAATTTCGACAATAGGCGTCAGCGTCAACCTCCTCCTACGGATCCGGATCCGTCTAATTTTCAAGATGTGAGGTTTATGGATGGTGTAGTAGAGTCACATCATGATGACATTCTTCCTCTCCATATGGATAGTGAAGAGGAACAAGGTCAATGGCCTCCACACACCAATGACATCACCTATGAGTTGAAGAGTCTAGGAGATGAGGTTACTCATGAGGCACCGGCTTTAGCGGTTACCACTAGAGCTAGGAGAGGGAAGGCACCATTGGAGATAGAAGAAGAAGGTCAAGAGGAGTATTCTTCGGATGAGGCTCCTAACCTTTCCAAATTGGATAGAGTAGCTAAAGTAGCTAGAAGGGCCACTAGGGAGTTAGAGGAGGAGAATGGGATTCTTCATGATAGGGAGAGGCCTAATGTCATTCATGATTTGAACGGTAGTGAGATGGGAGAATGGGAAGGACTGGGAATTCCTTTAGATGAGTTTGATGGTGTTGGCAAGGCCAAAGTGGAGAAGTCGAGTGGCTACGATTTATGGGCCGATCTTAGCTCACTCAAGGCCGATATTACCTTTGGACAATTGTTGGAGATTTCACCCGTGGCGAGGAAGACTCTAAAGGAAGGAATGCCGGTGACTAAGAGGACTAGGAAGGTTAAGCCTAGGATATCGGCTATTGTTCAAACGAAAGGAACAAGACGGGATGTCAAACCAATTGAAATTGAGGTTATGGTGGTGGACAAGGTGGTTCCTAATGTGCTAGTGGATGGAGGTAGTGGTTTGAACATCTTACCGGAGTATACCATGAAGATGTTGGGTCTTAGTTTTACGGGTCCGTCACCTTTCATTATCAACATGGGGAATCAAAGTCCGGCCGTGCCTTTAGGAATGATTAAGGATTGTAGGATTAGCAGCGGAGGAGAAGAGTATGTGGTCACCTTTCATGTCATCAAGATGCATTCTAACAAGGGTACATTTCTCATCTTGTTAGGTAGGCCTTGGTTGAGAATGGCGGATGTCATAGTGGATTGAAGAGGAGTAAAACCATCCATTACTTATGGTCCGGAGGACAATAGGGTCAAAGTTCCAATAGGGTCATTAGGTGGTTGGATTAGACAAGAGATTGTTTTATCTTCGGAAAATGAGCGTGATGCCAAGGAAAATGGCAAGAATGATGATGCATTGGTAGGAGTGGTTCATTCGGGTAGCCTAGGTCCTAGTTTCTATAATTATGGAGATGACAGGGAGTATGCCCAATGGTTGAGGGATTATCCGGAATCGGAATTCAATATCATGACGACGTCCCACCATACATGCTTGAGCGATAATATTCTTGAGTCACGGAGTGGGGAATATTCCTTGTTAGAACCATGTAAGGTACTTACCGAGGAAGAGTGGATTTTAGGAGGATTGACACCTTGGATTGATAGTATGGAAGAGAGTGACGTAAGTTTAGTGCATGTGGATGTGATTCAAGATGAGGATGCTATCATAGAAATGGAGAAGTTGGAGGATCTTTTATTCTTCAAGACTACGTCAACGGGAATTGTGGTTGGACAAGATGTCAAGGATTATTCTCATGTACGGGTGGATTGGTATAGGAACAAAGATGAACAAGTTCATATTACCGAAGAATATTGGAAATATGTAGATGTTACGACAAAGAATGGCAAAGTGAGACAAATGAAGATGGAGTTTCAATTGGGAGAAGAAGAAATCAAGGAATATAGCGATTTGGTGGATGAGTTTAGTGACATTTTTTCTTGGTCATACGATGAGCTTAAGGGGATCCCTAGAGAGATGGTGGAGCATCGCATTCATTTGATTCCGAGTGCCAGGCCCATTAGACAAAATGAGAGAAGGATGAACCCACGACTACAATTGTTGGTTAAAGCGGAGTTAGAGAGATTGTTGAATGTCGGGTTTATCAAGCCCGAAGAGATTACGGATTGGGTCTCTCCGATGGTGTTGGTGAAGAAAAAGAATGGGAAGTTGCGGGGGTGCATGAATTATAGGAAACTAAATGCTTGCATACAAAATGATCATTTCCCTTTACCATTGATTACTCTCCTTCTAGAAGAGGTAGGAGGGCATGTTCGCTACACATTCATGGATGGTTATGCGGGATATAACCAAATCGACATAGCATTACAAGATATTCATAAAACGGCTTTTACTACTCCATGGGGCACATTTGTTTGGGTGGTCATGCCATTTGGGTTGTATAACGCCCCGGCCACGTTTCAAAGGCTTGTCATGTACATCTTCACCGACTTGTTGTATAAATTCATGACCGTGTTCATTGACGATTTTAGCACTCAATCAAATGTCAGTCAATATATAGGGTGTGTACGAGAGGCTTTGATTAGGTGTAGGAAGATAGAATTGGCTTTGAACCCGGACAAAACATTCTTGGACGTTCATAAGGGAGTTTTTTTGGAATATATGGTGAGCGAGAAGGGAAGAGAGCCGGATCCTGACAAAATCACGGTTATTGATGAGTTGCCCACTCCCACCAATGCCAAGGGTATAGCCAAGTTATTAGGACATGTGAGATGGTATAGGGAGTTGATTCCTAACTTCTCTAAAATAGCGGTCTCTATTACCCACTTGCTCAAGAATGATGTTAGATTTGAGTGGACCGATGCTTGCCAAAAGACGTTTGAGGAGTTGAGGGATAAGTTGAGCACTTATCCGGTGTTGAGGCCACCCGATTGGGATAAACATTTTCATGTGTATTGTGATATTAGCAATAAAACGGTTGGTAGTGCTTTGTGTCAATCCATGGATAAGAACGGTAAGGACCACCCCGTTGCCTATGCTAGCAAGCAATTGACACCGGCCGAGAGGAGTTATTCTACCACGGAGAGGGAATGCTTGGCTATGGTATTTTCGGTTAAGAAGTTCCTCCATTACCTTGTGTGTAATCCGGTTGTTTTCTTTGTGGATCACATGGCCATAATATACTTGGTTAATAAGGCGGAGCTAAGCGGAAGATTAGCTAAATGGGTCTTGTTATTAGAGGAGTTTGACTACACAGTGGAGTACAAACCGGGCCGCATACACTTACAAGCCGACCACTTGTCTAGGTTGTCCGAGAGTATAGGAGAGAGTCCAATAGATGATAGATTGATGGATGACAATCTTTTTGTGGTTACGACCAACCCGGATTGGTATGCGGGTATCGTGGAGTTCTTAACCACACAAAAGTTGCCCGAAGATTGGATCAAGGAGGAGAGAAAAAAAATTAGAATTAATAGTAGGAATTTTGCGGTAGTAGGTCATAGATTGCTTAGAAGGGGGACCGATGGGTTGCTTAGGAGGTGTGTGTCGAAGGTAGAGGTCCCGACCATTCTAGAGGCTTGTCATGATAGTGCATGTGGGGGACATTTTTCCGGCCAACTTACCGGTCAAAAGATTCTTAGAGCGGGATACTTTTGGCCTACCTTGTTTAAGGACTCACATGATTATGTGAAGCGTTGTGACGCTTGTTAAAGGTATGCTCGGAATAATTTACGGATGGAAATGCCACTCTATGTATCATTGTCTCTCGTGCCTTTTGAGAAGTGGGACATTATCTATGTAGGCGAGGTCCATCCTCATTTCTCTAAAGAAATGGCTTATATTATAGTTGCCACTGAGTACCTCACTAAGTGGGCGGAGGCTAAGTCCGTCAAGACCGATACGGCGGCGCATGCGGCGGCATTTATGTATGAGAACATCATCTCAAGGTTTGGAGTGCCCAAGATTTTGGTGAGTGATAGAGGGAGTCATTTCCTAAATTCCTTGATTCGAGAAATGACGGACAAGTTCCAAATTGATCATAGGAAAACCATACCTTATAACCCCAAACAAATGGTCAAACGGAGAGGATAAATGGTAAATATCCTACGCAAAACGGTGATGGACTCTAAGAGGGATTGGGATACGAAGTTGACGGCGACATTGTGGGTTTATTGGACAACTTACAAAGTAACTACCCAAGCTACTCTCTTTTCCTTGGTGTATGGTTTAGAAGCTACACTTCCAATTGAGTATGAGGTGGAGTCTCTTTGGGTGGCCATAGGTTCGCGCCTTACCGAAAGTCAATCGTTAAAAAATAAATTGATCGACTTGGAGGAGCTTGATGAGAGAAGGCGAATGGCGGCTCAACACATAGAGGCGATTCAACGTCGAAGAAAAATCACCTTCGATAAACGGCACAAGAAGAGGGCATTATGACCGGGAATGATGGTGATGATTCAAGATGGTAGAAAACTTGAATTTCCCGGTAAGTTTGATGCGGTTTGGATGGGCCCTTACCTTGTACGCGACGTATTTCCCAACAATTCCATGCCATTGGAAACATTGAACGGTGAGAGCTTCCCAACTCGAACGGCGGGGAGTAGGTGCAAGGAATATCGAATTTAAAGACAACTTGCCTTCGAAGCAAGAAATTCGGGATCCATCCCCCGATGGTCGCCAATTATATGAGCCCAAAATGAGTGTTCATATTGGTTTTATGTTTAGAATTTATTTAGAATTGCATTTGGAGTGTTATTGAAACAATTAAAAGTATAAAAAGAGTGAGGCTTGGTGTGGTTTATGTTTTAGGCTTTAAGCCTATTTTGTGTGGTTAAGTAGGAGCTTAGTGATATTATGGAGTGTTGTGATTAGGTGAGTAGTGGTTGATGAAGCAAGAGGAAGGTCCTTGGATTTAAATGTTTGAATTAGGACATGCTCTTGTTGGTTTAAAGGGTGAAGGTTTAGTGGATGGGATAAGGTCCTACTAAGTAGGAGAAGGCTAAGGAGGTTGTGGTTTGGGTGCCCTCTCTCTCTCTCTCTCTCTCTCTCTCTCTCTCTCTCTTATGGTGTGTGTGGGGTGTGTGTGGGTGTGTGTGTGTGTGTGTGTGGTGTAGTGTGGTAGAGAATGTAGTTGATTAGAGGAAGCTTAGAAAGTTTAGTTGATTAGAGGAAGCTTAGAAAGTTAGTTGATTAGAGGGAGCTTAGAAGATTTAGTTGATTAAAGGGCACTTAAACAATTAGTTTATTAAGCCTTGGGACGGAGTTTAGCTGTGGCGGCAACTGGGATTAAACCCTGGGACGGAGTTTAGCTGTGGCAGCAATTGGGATTAAGCCTTGGGACGGAGTTTAGCCGTGGCATCAATTGGGATTAAGCCTTGGGACGGAGTTTAGCCGTGGCAGCAACTGGGATTAAGCCCTGGGACGGAGTTTAGCTGTGGCAGCAACTGGGATTAAGCCCTGGGACGGAGTTTAGCCGTGGCAGCAACTGGGATTAAGCCCTGGGACGAGTTTAGTTGTGGCAACAACTGGGATTAAGCCCTGGGACGGAGTTTAGCTGTGGCAGCAACTAGGATTAAGCCATGGGACGGAGTTTAGCCGTGGCAGCAACCGGGATTAAGCCCTGGGACGGAGTTTAGCCGTGGCAGCAACCGGGATTAAGCCCTGGGACGAGTTTAGCTGTGGCAGCAACCGGGATTAAGCCCTGGGACGAGTTTAGCTGTGGCAGCAACTGGGATTAAGCCCTGGGACGGAGTTTAGCTGTGGCAGCAACTAGGATTAAGCACTGGGACGAGTTTAGCTGTGGCAGCACTGGGACTAAGGTTGGCTGTGGCAGCACTGGGACGAGTTAGCTGTGGCAGCATTGGGACTAAGGTTGGCTGTGGCAGCACTGGGACGAGTTAGCTGTGGCAACACTGGGACTAAGGTTGGTTGTGGCGGCAACTGGGACTAAGTAGCCGAGATAGTATCTATACTACGGAGCAGTTGGACTAAGGGGTAGTTAGAATGATGGGTTAGCTAGGTAGTTAGCTATCCGCGTAATCGGGGGTGTAATCGTGTGGGAAAGTTGATAGAGGGTGAGGAGATAATATCAATAGGGAAAAGCGTTTATCAACGCTTGTACTCACAATATGGAATAAATTGGTGTGACCCAAGTTATGTGTGATGTCATGGGAATGAATGACGGAGGAAAAGTAAACTAGTATGAATATGAATGTGATCGCCATACCCTCACCCGGACTAGGACGCTTAAGGGTGGGCGGTTTGGCCTCACACTTGGACAAAGCGTGAACAGTGACACCCCGACCAATCTTCCGTCCCTTCAAAGTGCTTCCACATTACAAGGTTATTGTGTGTCCGGTTCATCAAATGCGGCTTCAGAGTTGCTACCAACCCTAACTAGTCCTAACCGAACAAGTACAAGAATTCCTCCATCGGAGGAACTTGGAACCATTCCCCAGAGAAAAACCTAAAACTTCTCCATCTTGTCCGCCGAAGTGGCTACATTGGGTTGCTAACATGACGGGTTGACAAAGTGGACAAAACCTAGGTTTGAATAATGCACTGGATACAATGCTTATTTGAGTCAATTTGTCTAGGCACTTGTCTGAATTGGACCTCATATTTGAGTAGAGGGTATATGACAAGGTTTAGAGTTAAGAATGGACCCAAAAAAATGTTACAACGAGTTTGGACTATGTGTGCAAAAATACATGCTCCATTCTAAGTTTGTTAGTGAAGACAATGGGAAAGCCTTTGGCTCTTTCAGTTTTGCACCTCTACTCCAATTCAAAAACTTGAGATGATAATTTGCGTGTTTTGCCACACCTTACCTCCATGAAGGCATACAAAAACCTTCCATGGAATTCCAAGAATTTCAAAAATGGATGCAAACGTGTTCAATACTAGGTCAACATGGCAAGGGTTGTAGTTAACAATGGACGCGAGAAAAAACATGTGTTAAGATGAGATTGGAATCCGTCATTGGATGCATATCTCTTTGACACTAAGCAAAAGACTCAACAACAATGGTAATTTAAGGTACAACCACGAAGGACTTCACAATGTTTCAAGCCTTGAATGTTTCAAGACTCTCAGAGAGTGGAATCTCTGACCAGTTCATTGAGTTCCCACACTTGCGAAATGCTTCTAATCACTACGATTGTGTGGCCTTAAGGTAGAGGTGCCTATTTCGGATACTTTTCTCTTTACACCCATGTCTAGTAAGATATGAAACACGCAAGTGGTGTGAGATGATCAACAAATTCAAATCGTGCATGTAGTAATTTGTCTCATAATTGTTCGAGCTCATATGAATTTCTTTATTTATTATCAAAGTGAAGATTCGCGTGTTCATTAAAGTCATATAGTCCTCCCAATTATGTTGATTATTGAGCCTATAGCAGTTAGCATATCTCTCCTAAACACATGTCATTGTGTTGCGCTTTCTTAGATCCATACCTATCCACACACCACTCAAATACACGTGTCCACATTATTGCTATGTTAGATTTAGGCATGTTTGCCTTACAACTTGTTCCCTTCCACTATCCAGTTATATAATCAATATATTAGCTCTTTCAATCCATATTCATAGATTTAATATTCATCTAAGGTAGAGAACCCTTGTTTGGTTATTTTTCTTTATTAGGATACCTACATTTGAGTGGTGTGATATGTGGTTTGGTGTGGCTCCAAGAATGGATACCAAAAAGACACGTGTTTAAAAGAAATTTGACTCCTTTACTTAAAAAATGATAACCATCTTAGGCTTGATAGTCAACATCATGGGGAACATGTATGATAATTTAATGAGCATAAGAATAATGATTGAAATATTCAAATGAGCTCCAGAAATTATGAGAAATTTTATTTACAACCTCAATTTAGAATTTTGTCAACTATCTTGTAGTAACCACGTGTTTCATATCCTAAGAGAAGTGAGATAGTCTGAAACGGTAACCATTTGAGACCCACCACTTTAGTGGAAGACAACCAATGCTAAGACCTGGCAATTCCCACGAGCATTTTTTTAAAGGGGGCACAATCCACAAGCCGCATCATTTCATTAGGCAATCAAATGAAAGCATGTTATACACTTGCTTCCACTTAAGCTTAGGGCCACTTCACACACGAGACTGAGAGCCCAAGACCACGACACTTCAAGCACTCTCATTGGTGGAACCGGCGGAGCCGGTCCAAGTTCGCTTCACACTACGCTTGAGGAACCAACGGAGTAAGTGCATGCAAGATGGATGTAAAAATCTACATGGTCACTTGGACTATTTTCAAAAATCACTTCTTGGAGGTAGGCCTAACACAAAACCAGGAGACGATGGCACTCCGAACGCTCACAAACCGTTGATTTATTCTATTTTATTGTGTGTGAGGACCCGCATGAATAGGAATTCATTGGAATAGCATTTGGGTGGGGGACCGCTCACATATGACTTCACACTGCACTTGAGGGCCCGTGACCACACTACATGATGATGTTGGAGGTGTGTTGGGATGGCCTTTGGACACTTTCTTTTGGGCTCTCACAATTTCGTGGTCACGGCTCGTAGCTTGTGTGTGAAGTGGCCCTTCCTTACAGACTCAGCAACATAGTGACCGACAACCACTTACTCCAAATATACATCGCTGGCTGAACGTGGACTGGCTGCCACATGAAATTGACATTTGGGAGCATTCTTGGCCATGAGTGGGGAGCATGGACTGCTAGTTACAGATGAATCGGTTGAGTTCGAGAAACACACTTTGAAGTCCAAAGGCTTCACGAAGATTACCGAACATTCTTGAGGAATCTATAGAATATATCTCAAATCAATGTAGCAACTCCGAAAGATCATAACATGTAATTGGTTGGACTTGGAAACACTAGTATTTTGATCAATTATGCCCAAAATTGAAAAATCTCTCTAGACACTCATGCTTGGCACCTAAACTTCACGTATGTGGCACTAATGTTGGCAATTCCCACATCATAGACATTTTTGGGGTGTTGGATTGAATCAGACGTTGTCTCATCCACTTAGCAATTGCAAATCACGAATATTGTGGTTCGAAGTTTCAGAAGTGAAGTTGAGATGCAAGAATTAGAAGAGGTCGGATCAAAGTTTATTTTAGTTTGTGAAGTAATCAAATAGATCATTCCAAGTGTGTTATCTGATCCACCTAAAATGGTTAATAAATGTTGTCACGAGTCCCAAGTTCGATCTGAATGGATTTGTGACAGGCATGTGAGGAGTTGGAGCTGAAACTTCGGTCCCGAGTCATCTAGATCACCATATACGGGACATATATTCGTGCATTAATACATATATTATTTTGTAACCATGTAGTTTGAAGTACATCCCAATATATGTTAAATTTAGAACATTATTACACCTAATAAACCACATTGAGATTACAACAAGGGGTCGAGTTTAACCATAGGTGTATACATTACTTCTACAAAACGCATGAAACATACTTGATTGCTTGTTTGGTAAAAGGTATTACCTACTCCCAATCCCATCATTGAGGACCATTCATTTGAAAATGACGCGCCTACTTCCATGGTGATGTAAAGTACCAGTACTCAAGAACGTTAAATTGTTCACAATCATGACTATCTCACTTGAAACTTACCACATACATAAATGATTGTTTATTGATCTAAAGGCTTACCACCCAACTTAGAGGCACACACAAAACATAACATATGTTCCCTTCCCTCAAGCCTATTTATACATGTTATTTAAGATGCACTTTTAGAACTCTCAAGTCTTAATAAATGAAGATTGAAACCTCCTTATCAATATACAAAATTCTTCCATTGGCAATCCTCCTTTTAGTGCGAAGTCACATACATCACACAACATCCACATCATCCATCTAAACATAACCTAATAATATTGAAATTTGCATGTGGACATATCATTTAAGTTGCCTATATTGTCTTTCAGATGGAAAAATTCCATGTTCATCACCATGGGGGCTAGCTAAAACACAACATAAATCACATAATCTATTGTCTCCCATCATTTTGTCGACATCTAAATTAGAAATAGAAACCTCAATTTCAACCAAGTAGTGGGGCATAAGAGACTCATAAGTAAGCTTAAAAGCATAGGTACTCACAAGTTGAGTAAAAGGTATTTCTCCATGGTCCAAAGTCACAAACATCACTCAATTACATCCACACCATCTGCCCACCATCCATACATTCAAACAACACGTCAAGTAGGGAGCACTTGAAACCAAAACAACACCCAAAACCAACACGCTTGAAATCTTGCAAAATAAGTACATGTTGACTTTGAGAATGTTCACCATGTGAACATCATGCCCCCAAATGATTTTGGGTGCCAACACATATATCACTTCAAAAAATTATATTATTATAATTATATTATTTTAAGGGGGGGGGGGGTAATTGCAGTACACCTAGTTTTTTTTCCTACCTGGGAATAATGTTTTTGGGTCATACATCTACCACATGTATGTCAAATACCTAGCTTCTACAACTTAAGGTGCTCCTACCTTACATGGGCAAACTAAAATCTAGTGGAGGCAACACAATCACAATGGATAACTTAGAGTTCCATGCTTGGTATCATGAGGGTGATTAAAAGTTCAACAAATACCCTAGGAGTTTTTTTTTTCAAGATGTGTCGCTGATGCACGACTTACAATTAAAGACCTCGATTTTGTCTAGTATGTCACGAATAGGAGAGGGCTCATAGGTAAAGATATTCACGTGTTCACCTACTCCCCACACCACATTGAAGGCATCACGGGGTTTGTTTTTTTCAATGGGAAACCCATGATAGCCCAACACCATCAAAATTTACATTTGATGATCTGAAGAAGATTTTTCTTCCTAAGTGTGGAATTTGTTCCATCTCTCGGGGAAGAAACTCGATTACCTTCACCTCAAGGAGTTTCTCAAACAAAAATGTGGAACCAATGTACTTGAAGCAATCATTGACACTGTCCCAACGCAAGATCATTGTTGCTTACCGCACCTCAAATCATAGACTAGCCATTGAATTGGACAGTGGTTGTCTAAACCTATCTCTAGAGACAATAGGGTATGCCACTTTTGCTCCAATAATGGAATTGAAATGAAGCACACTTTGTGTTGGAGTGTCCCCTACTTAACTCTATCAGAGATAAGTTTCAATCATTATTTGAGAATGTAATGTTAGAGAGGCTCAATTGTTTCTTTCAATGGGACCACCAAGTGGATATTAGCCTATACCTCATGGAGGCTATTATACACCAAGTTACTACTACCTACCTCCATGGTGCAAAAAGTGACATACAAAACCCAATATCCACATACCATCGTACCATACATACATCCATACATACCCATTCATACCCATACATGCCTCATAAATGGGCAAATTCAAATCCGGTGGAGGCAGCGCAATCATAATGCTCCCATAATGGTATGATTGTCTTCATTCAATATCGTACCTGTGCGAAATTGGTAACGTTTAGAACTTAATTTTTTCCAGCATTTGCAGGCAGAAAGCAGAACAGCAACATCAAAAACAACAGAAACAGAAAAGACCACAAGAATCTGATGTTGCGGGAGTAGTAGGTAAGTAAACTGAGGCATGTCAATTCATCGAGGAATTTTCTCCAGCAATCCACCCCGGTAGCGTCAATGGGAAGCAGAGTTGAGGGTTTCAGATTTGAGGTTTTTCTCTGCCATGATCATGGTGTCATGCATTGTGTGCACTTTAGGATTTTCAGTTTTTCATGGGTTTCCACTGACTGATTGGTAATGGGTCTCAAGAGTTTTTTTATGTAATATGTTTTTGGGGTTACCATTGGATGTGGACTAGCGTGAGAATGCAGTGGTGGGGTTTGAGATTTATTTTTATTTTTGTTGTTGTTGTTGTTGTTGTGGATGGGTGTGATTGTTCCGGTGCTGCAGAATTTTGGGGGAGTTTGGCGGTATATGATTTTTCTTCTGGGGAATCAACTTACCACTGGATTGGGGACTATGGGAATCGGTGGTGGGTTAGGGAAGTTTTTTGTTTGTTTTATTGTTCCGATTACCACAGAATTTCGTGGTTACGTTAGTTTCGGGGGGGGGGGGGGGGGCGGGATGCGAACTAGGAGAATCGGTGGTGGGTTTGGAGAGATTTGGTTGTGTTGTGGGTTTCGTGAGTGTTCCGTTGTACTGCGGAATTGGGCGTGTGTCTGGTGCTTATGCTGAATTTGTTGGGGGGGGGTGTTAAATAAGTTATCACTGGAATTTGTTGGAGGAGGGGAATCGGTGGTGGGTTTTGAGAGTTTCATATGTGGGTGTGAATGTTCCAGGTATCTGAAAATTGGGTGGGCATTTGGCGGTAATATAGTGTGGGAATTGGTGTTGATTGTTGCTAGATTGCTTTAAGCTGCGGTGGAGAAGTTCAGTGTTCTTATTTGGACTTGGGGGTAGAGGGAGGACTCAGGTTGACGAGCAGTGTAAGTTTACAACAGGAGTGACAATTATAAATTAGGCAAGCGAACCGGACTCTATTATTAGCATCGAAGACTCCTTCATTCTTTCGTTCTTGGTTTGGGTCTCATCGGAATCTTAACCATTTTGCTCACAAAGGATCCAGGTCGGTGGCGGTCCTAGGCTCTAACATAAGCATAACCTCCACTACTCACTTTGCAGCTTGCCGGAGTAAGGTAAGGTAGGCAGAACTTAGAAGAGTAACTTAACCCATGTCATTCACCATGTGACTCCTAGTGATGATGGTTACCTACGTATGTTATGATTATGCCATCAGGGATGGTTATGTGAGAATTGCCTGCCGAAGGATAGATGCTTCGTGAATCTCTGCAAGCTCTCAGTATATATATTTTTCTTTCTTTGTGTCATGTGTATATACTTACAGACCAACACCACCAGCTAGTAGGTTTACTTCATCGACATGGCGATAATACTGCACCAACCCCATCATGGGCCATGACTCCCAACACATGTACCCGTGGTCAAGGTACAATATCTGTGCTTGATTCTGTGGTTGAAGCGCAATCCTTCACATAACCCTCGTTTTTTTATTTGACCGGTAGGGTCGATGGAAGGAAGGAGGGATGGTTTCCGTAACGTAATGAAGAAATCTTTTAATCTTTTGTGTGCACATTGTGCTTTAAGTTCTTGCTTACCTACCTTGCCGAGAAAATCCTACCCTCTCCTCTCCTCTCCTCTCCTCTCTGCAAAGTTAGATTTGCTCCAAGAACCCAAGTTCTTCGCAACCAAGTATAGCAAGAAATCGGAAACAAAAACAGAAGTCAGGAGAATTAGGAGTACTCTACGAGATTCTACTACTTACATACGGGTTGGTCGTACCATTGAGCATGCGTATGGAATTCTTTGTACACATAAGGTATGTGGGTATTTATCGTTTCGTTTGTCATGTTCTCCAAAATCTACCGATTAGATTTACAGAACGAAATTTGTGTTGCGCTAGCAAATCTATGATGAAGCATCAACAAAATTTCGGACTGATAATAGGACCTCCCATGATTTAGTTATGATTATCGGAAGTGCAGGTTTGTCGATTTCTTAACTAAATACATTGGTCCTCCCATTTATGTTCCCTATTGAGCGTGGAGTACTTAATTAAAGAAGAAACTATAGGCCAGTCTCTTTTGAGCATGTGCCTTTGTGGCGTTGGTTCTTTGATCCTCACTGAACCACACACCGGTCAAATATAGGGGTCCGATTAAGAAAAGTAACCAAATAATACCCGCTTACCTTATACACACGGTGGTTTAAGTACTGTTCACATGCATGCATTCCAATTAGGTTAATTCGTAATGGGTATGAGCATTTATCCAGTATAAACAACCATCACCGTAGAATCATCCACCTTTATCTGTGCCATTATGTTTTTATAACATAAATACATTTTATGACGTTTTGGCTACCTTCATTATAGCATTTATAAATGGTTCAGTAGTGAGTGGTCTCCTTACATAAGCACTCCGCAAGATTCTTTTTGGCAAAGTCTTTTGGTTGAATCCTGGTAGATAGTAGAAGGCTCTGTCCGCAGATATATCGGTAACAATGAGGTGCCCACTAATGAGAGCTCGAATGCCACTTGATTATGGTTGGCAATATCTATGCATGTAATCAAGGACCTTGATCTTTGCATCAATTCTTGAAGCTAGAATATATAGAAAGAGAACGTCCCTACACATGCTCAAGGACGCTATGTCTTGCTACGCAGTGCTGTATTCTTACACCAATGTCAATCAGTTTGAAGACCAGTGGGCAAAATCTGGTGGCTCGGTGCTTGCCTTCTCCATGTTGATGATAAGCTAGAGATCATTGGCACAAGCTTTTCATGGACAGTGTCTCGAGGAAGTTTTCTATTACACCAAAAAAACAGGAAACATCATAATGGCACCAAGCATGAAGTATTGGGATGACTGGGTGGACGTGGAGGACATGGAAGCCATGTGGAATGATCCGAATGTTAGTCAGGAGTGGCTCAGAGCAGGCGAGGAGCGCGGGATGAAGGTTCATATGTCACGGAATTTTGATGGGAAGCCTTATGTTACCCACACAGAGATGAAGGTAAGCATTAATCAAATATTTTCCCACAATTCTGCTTTGTCCAATTTTACAAAAATGTATGAATTGTAGCACAGAAATTCATATTTTGAAAGACGTATGTCATATTCTAAAGCCTTTTTTTCTTTAAATATACAAAATTAGGTTTCTGTTGTTGTATAAAACGTGTTATGCAGTTTAAAGATTGTTTTTGTGCATTGTTGGTGAAGGCAAGCATGTAGAACAAAGAGTTATCTGAGTGACCTAATTGCTACTTTGCATGTTGTTGGATTACCAGGGCATGGCTGAAATAATTACGCGCCGATTTTTCAAGCGATTAGATGTGGTAAGTAATTCAGCTCAGGATTCCTGTCTGTTTCTGTACCGTGGAATTTGAGATGCTTTGAGAGTAGTGGGAAAGTTTGTGGCCTTTTTATGGAACTTACGGTTTTGTGTGGGGTTTATCGCAGAGAATGATATGTGCAATAGCTGAGATAGAGAGCGCACGAGAGCCTCTTGCGTATCGTTATGAGCCGACGCTTAAAGAAGCTAGCACTGGCCTCATGCAGACCCTTCAATCAACAGCGGAATGGCTTGCCAGGTAGTTAATTATTTCATCATGCTCCACCATTTGTCATTCTACATAATGAAATTCTATGGAATACTTGATGTACTTCACAGAGTGCTTTTTATATTATTTGTTTTTCTTGCTTCTATGTCACAAAGTTTTGTCCCAAACCTCAGACTTTTGTTCATATGTTTTCCTTTGCAGGGAAATGGGGTATCGTGCATATGAAATCGAGGGAGCATCTGCATTATTGTATCGACCTTTTGTGAGTGTGTACTTTGGAGCAGCTTATTTGAAATGGCTTTCAACCTACGATGGCAAGTGAGTTTGCAAGTCAATTGGGCCCCTGTCATTGGTAGTCAATACGTTGTTGTAATGGATTGAATGATTTATGGTGTCTTCATCTAGACCTTCTAGAACTTAATAACAGAGTGTGTTCACTTTTTTAATTGGACACCTATATTTGATTGGTTTGTGGTTAGGTGAGGATCAAAGAACAAACACCATAAAGACATATGTTTAAAAGAGATTGAACTAAGTCCTCCAATTTTATTAACTACTCCACACTCAATAGTAAACACAATTAGGAGGTCCTATATATTGAATTAAGGAATCAAAAAACATGCACTTCCAATAATCATAACTAAATCAGGGGAGGTCCAATTGTCAATCCGATTTTTGCTGATGCTTCATTGTAGATTTGCTAATGCAAGTTTTTGTTGTGTAAATCTAATTGGTAAAAGTTGGAGAACATGAAAAATTATCCGAATAATACCCACATATCTTACTTTATTGTTGCTTTGAAACTAACTGGATTGTGGACGGAGTTGTAGGAGAAGGAATGAGGAATTTATGGTACGTGGGTACAACGGGGGTCCCAAAGGTGCAACGCAAGCGAGCACTCTTGGATACTGGAATAAATACCTACTTGCAAAGCAAAACCTTCCCAAAATTATTAGGTACGTGTTTGCATCGACAGCTTCTTCATAGGTGTTTTTGTGGATGCAGAGATCATCAGGTTAGCAACACCAAACTGAACGTGGAGTTATTGTTGGCCAAAAAGGTGTTTGGTTTGTGGATACAGAGTGCAATGTTCTTGAGATTTTTGTGTTCACACAACTTTAGCAGAAGGGAATGCATGAGAAATTCTGCAGAGTTGTCAAAATTTAATTGCTCCACTAAATTAACGCATGTGTTGTCAATGATTATCGTTGTAAGCTTTCCTTGCTTGTAACTAGGTGTTAAGTAAATCTAGGTTTATGCATGACTTTTGGATATTAGAGTTACCCTTCAATTCAACCGGAGATTTGGTCAGGAGTTGGTTGTTTTGCATACAATACCCTCCATGTTCAGCAAGGTTTTGGTGCATGCTTGGAGTCAGTGTGGAGGTTTGTCCAGTTAGTTTCAAAGCAACAAACTAACTGGACTTTGTATCGGTTTGAACTAGCTGGAAGTAACTTTGTATCGGTTCATTGAGGGCCAAACTCACTTTGGCATGCCAAGAGGTGCTAAACTAAGTTTGGCTCGAAATGAAATGATACAGAATGTTCTTTGTTCAAACCTGCACACCAAGTCCAAGCATGCACCATAACCATGCTGAATATGGAAGTCTTGTATTCTAAAACAACCAACTCCCAGCCAAAACTCTGGTTGAATTAAAGGATTACTCTGTTATGGAATTGAATGCATGTAGTTTTTTCGGCGGGTCTTATCATAGGAATGGCAGAAACTATCTTTACATGTGGAAATACAGATCTAGAGTGGTGTTTTCGACCACATTTGTGTCCATCCTATGCTTCTTTCTTTCCCCAACACAATTTTTCCTGCAATGTGCATGTACTGATGACAGAAACAACACTCTCATATGCATTATTGTTTTTGGGGCAAGCCTTTCGTCCAGATTTACTCAACAGTCTAGTTATTGTATGTTTTGTGTGCAGTGACACACCACTTATTTTAGAAGTTCCCATTGTGGCTGCTCCCGAGCCCCCTCTATCGCCGACCACCTCGACTACTGCTAGTTGCTCAACAAGTTTTTCCTCTGCTATCCCACAACCACCTCCTCCACTAGTCGATGAACCGCCGCCTGCACTAGTCGAACATTATGCTCGAAGAAATGCTGAGAAGACTGCCAAATCTAACAGTTTGAAATCAAGCAGTGTAAAGTCAAGCATTTTGAGACCCAGCAGCAATATCAAAGCCAGTGTTCAACCAACAGTGAGATCCATCATTGGAACCGCACCCAGTGCCGCATCAAATCCTCCAAGTAAATATAACATCACATTTATTCACTTTTCTGTTTGGGATTTGCATACTCCACTCTGGTTTAGTTGAGAATTTCAGTGGGATTTGTTATGTATAAAATGCTAAATTGGTAAGCATATTGTTTTGTCATGAAAAATTACTACACAATCCTGAAAAACTAAGCAAAAGAGTGATTTACTGGTGTGATATTGCCTCTTTACCAACAGATGTAGAAGGCCATTCCAGTGATACTACCATTTTTGACAACCGGAAGAGCTGTGATTCTAACTGCATAAACAAAAGCTCTGACAATCACTTGGAGAATTTTGACAGGATGATGGCATTATGAAATGCTTAGTGTTCATTCTGCAGGAAATGCTTACATCCTCCTCCGACCTTGGTCTCAAAATGCTGATGAAATCACTGAGGGCAGAGTGTTTGCATTAAACATCTGGACATGTTTCTTGGGTGAAGAACCAAAACTCTCATGAAATGCCTAAGGTGGTAAGTTTAGCGTTGACGGTTTAAGGTGAAAATGTGCCAGAGAAGGAGTGGACCTACTGGGACGAGAAAATAAGTCTTGAGGATTTGGATGCAATGTGGCGGCACCCTGAAGTGAAAAAAGAATGGACAGCCTCGAATGAGAAGAAAGGTGAAGTGAGGTTCGCACGCGATGCTGAATTGAGGCCTTATTTGACCACAACTGAGGTGAAGGTAAGTATAATGTGGACATGTTGTTTGACCTAGGTACTCGTATAGTTGTAGAGTATAGAGGGTATAATGTCTGTCTGTCTCTAATAGTACGTTTTCTCGAATCAATGTCATCGCATTGAACTTTCCAAGTTCTTATGTGCTTGTGAGATGTTTTAGTAATGGGTGCGTTCATGCAGGCAATTGCAGAGATGATCGTCTCAAGATACTTTGCTGAACGAGTAAATCCAGTGAGTTTCTTGTTCTTCTTTCTGAAATGTGTGACTTACTCCTTAAAACGTGTATTTGAGCTGCATACTTCCTTTCTTTAGGCTAAGTATGTAAAAATTGAGCCATTCTAATGTGCACTTTGCATATCCGTAGTATCATTGATGATTTGGGGTCAAACACACAGCCTGGGTGCCCTTGGACTCAAACACATCCTTACTATGTCGATCATCAATGTCACACATGAGTATGTTTTTAGTTTCTCCGTGACATAAGATCATGTACTAAATTAAGTTTCAAACCCAAAAAATATATAATATATGATTTTAAGACTTGGTGAGGCTTGTAGGACTCTGTATGGGCCCTACATTGAGCCCCTCAGTCCTTTATGGGTTGGAACAAACCCATCTGGAAACATGTGTTCAAGTGAATAGTTCGTTATAAACGAAACAAATGAACCCCTAACCTGTGACATTGAGTAATGGGCATTCACAGATTTTCTCCCATACATGCAGATTATGCTGCGGACAATTGCGGATGTCAGCAGCAAACGGCGGCTGTATGGAGCTGATAAAATATCAGGGGTGATGCAAACTGCATATCCAACAGCTGTTTGGCTCTACAAGTAAGACACATCATCAGCATTTATAAACCTCCAAGCCATCATCAATTGCTCTTTAAATCTTTTTTTTGATTTAATGTTTCACTTATTAGAGTTATTCTTAAAGTCCCCAAAAATTCAATATTTTGGTAGGGAGGTTCGCCCCATGTTTATAATGGTAAGGGGTGTTCGAGTGGTACCAAAACAACCAATCTTGGTGAAATGAGAGGGTTTGAGGGGGGGGGGGGGGGGGGGGCAGGAGCGTTTGACTTTGGCCAAAAGACAGCTATATACAAACTTTTGAACTAACCTAAAATAGTGCTCTCAAGGACTCTATTCTAAGGACAAAGTTCTGTGTCTTGACAACCCTGTGAACAGCTTTGTCACAGGGGGGAACAAGGGTTAATTGTCCAGAGATGAGATGTTGAGTTTGCAACTGGTGCAGGGACATGGGCTATAAGGCTTACAAATTGCGATGTCTGGATGATCTCTCCAATCCTTTCCTAGCTATGTACTTTGGTGCGGCATACGTGTGCTGGTTATCAAATTACAGTGGAAGGTGGGGACTTTCTCTCTTTTAATGAACTTCAATCATATGCAAATCATGATTAGGAAGTCAACTGATATCACTGAACGTGGATCACCATATTCCACCTTGATCTGATCTTTTCACAATCACCTGAGACCATGCTTAATTTTTGTATTCCAGTATTTAGCTGCATGTAATTAAACCTGGATGAATGTCCTTGAAACAGGCCCAGGAGCGATGAATTTATAGTGAGGGCATATCGTGCAGGCCCATGCGGTGTGGAGGAGCCAATAGCTGGGCAGTTTTGGCAGAAATATTCGGCCCAACTGCAAGCTACACAGCAGCAAGAGTTCCAGTTAGGGATTCTTCCTCTTGCAGACCTGATTCACAAATTTGGTGAAACTTCTTGCAGCCAGACATCTTAGTCAATAGTTATATGCTTTCTGTGATAGCATAAAGCATATAAAATGTCGAAACCTGCCCCTGGAAGGATTTTGTAGAGTTAATGTGAAGGTGGCCCACCAATCAAATAAGAAAAATCCTAGGTTGTGAAGTAATCCTGAATTTTATGTGTTTATTTGTTCTTGAACTCTCAATGTACGCAAGTGATTGAATATCTCCCTGTTCGGTTACTTTTACTTTTAGGTTAGTTCATGGGCAAATTTATACAAAAACAGGCACATGTATATAGATGTGGGTGGCTCTTTGCATTGGTGGAAGCTTAGGTTCATAAAACAGTACTGTTTTCAAAGCAGTGGCAAGGAGGAACGTTGAACCTCAAACTTTGGAAAAAAAGTTCAAAGTGAAATGCCACTCAATAGCTCTCTGATTCTATTGTGCTATTACTGTCAAGAGGTGAACAGACCAAGGAATGAGAGAGTGAAACTTTGTACTATAGCTGATAGACTCCTTTGTGTGATATTTTTAGACAGTTGAGAACATTTGATGGTGAGCTTTTCTGTGAAATCGCATAAGGCTATTTGAGGATGCATACTGTTAGCCACTTTATGCAATGACAGTATATTTGGAATTCACAACAAAGCAAACATTTGCATGCATCATGACTGAGATAGAAGTGCTTTTGTGTTTTCGTGCTTGTGCAGGAAAAGTGTAAGCAAAGGACGGCAATGGACTACAAATGCATTGTGGAGGGGGACTGACCCAGCGCTGCGAGCAGCATCACAAACTAACCAATCCATCTGGAGGCGGTTGTGGGCATGAACTTTGAATTCATCTTTGAAGCTTTGTAGATATATATGTTAAATAGGATTACAAAGTTTCCAACAAGCAGCACCTCAAGATACTTTGGCAGTCATCTGAGTACTGTAAATGATTTTTGCCCTGCGTGTGGGTGAATACTATTTCTTAGCATGGATGCCCCTTATTGTTTGCAAGGGCTACTGGTAATATGTTTCAGTTGAGTGTATTCTATGGGTGGTGTCTTCTGTCACTTTTGACCTTGGATACTTGTATGTTAAGCATAGTGTAACTTAAATTTTGTTATCTAGGACAGCACAATCTTATGGAGACACATCACCAAAAAGATCCAAGCCACAGCTTCATCAGCACAGGATCCAATTAGTGAATGCAACCACTCAAATCTGGAAGAGCTATTAAAGAGCACAAGACTCTTGTCAAACGTCCTAGTGATCTGTGAAGAATGCCTAGTAAACTCAAAATTGCGTATTCTCACAGAAATTGCTTAAATCTTGATAGTACTTTAAGTTGTGGTATGTACTGCATTTCTAGAATGTACTGCTACAAGAATTGAAGTGTAATCACAAAAAGGTGACTTCCTTTTTCCTTGTTCATGTCTATTGGAGTGTTGAACTAGCAATTGAAATCTTGATTCCAACTCAAAAAGAATCAAGATGATCCGAGAGCTATCACTCATTGAATGCTGTCCAGCCATTTGAGCACAGTAGGCTTCCAAAGTTCAGATTCTTGTGGTGTTCATATCCAACTTTCATGTTGTCCAGATGAAGCCAAGGAAGAGCTGGTCTTGTGTTACTCGTCAAGAATTTTCCAACAAACTATTGCCCTTAAAATTCCAGTGAGCAATTTGAACAAACTGAGCTTCCAAAGTTCAGATTTCGCCCAGACATTTGGACGCTGGGAGCCCCAAGTTGGGAATGTCTTGAAACAAAGGTTCTTCATATCTCACTTAAAATCTTGCTCAAATGAACCAAACTAGAAGTCCATCTCGCTCTACTTTTCAAGAGCTTTAAACCAAGCTAGCACTCGGCTAAACTCCCAAAGATGAGCACCCAACAATCAATTGAAGATGAATATTGAAAGGAGATCAAGGAACTTCATGATGCTTGATGACGTCATACTAGCTACAGTAGGCACCTGGTTAAACCCTTCCAAGATTATGCACCCTTTGAAATACACTACAGTAGGTAGTCAAGGACCATGGTGGTCCTTGGTGACCAACCATGAATAGAGAACAAGGATAGATTGAAATGCTGGCACCCAAATCATATATATATATATATATATGGAATACATCTACAGTAAAACCTGTCTAAAGTGATATTGCTGGGACCAGAGGTAGGCTATCACTTTAAACAGGTTATCACTTTAGGCAGGTAAAGTACATACAGTATCACCGAGTTGGGACCGAGTCGTGTTTATCACTTTAGACAGGATATCACTTTAGACAGTATCACTTTAGACAGGTTCTACTGGTACTAACAAAAAACTTGTTAGATAATTTAATGCAAAAAAATCCATTGGTCTTGAATTTGATATCCTCCCAAATCATGTCATATATTCCTCTTCAAAATGCAAACCTCTTTATTTATGGGTACCTAACATGGCCCTAAACAACTCCCTTGGCTAAAACAATCAAATTATGGTACCCAGAACCCTTCATACTTGTTGAAGGTGCTAAGCCACACTCATAACCTTAAATCAACCTGACCACTCTTGCATGACACAAGTGAATTATCTGGATCATATTTTCTCTCAACCTCATCTTTCACCTCTTGCATGATGGCATTTGTAGGTTGAGCAAATTTCCAACAAAAGCAGACAAAGTGGCACGCAGATATCCTCTTTCCTTCACAAACTTTCATTGTAAAACATCCAAAGACACAAAAAAATTTACAGAGCCTTCACAGAATCCTGGATTTCTTTGATGTCAAAATTTTGGTTGTTCAAAACATTTATATAAATCAGAAGACTTCACAAGAAATGCACCATAGTAGAAGCCACTTACTCAAAAAAATTATCTAGGATTCACCAGCTGAAGCTAACCTGAAACTCGCAATTAGTACAGAAATATAGTCTGTAGCCTTAAGAATTGTGCTTCCCTGTCATCGATGTTACCAAGCCCCAATGGTGCTCAAAAATCCTTGAGCCCAATGCTGCAAATGTCATATTTTCTTCATGTCCATAATAATCTGTAAGTACTAATCAAAGTCAAGCTCCAGCTGCTCATTTTGCTTTGAAACTAGGGCATATATGAAAGGGGCTGCTCGAATGGCACATATCCAAAGGCCAAGATAAGTCAGGTGCTGCCTGAGCGTCTTATGGGCCTCGGCCTTGTCAGGCCGACGAGGCATAGCTCCAAGAAACATGGCTGCTAAGGTTACTGTAAAAGCTTTCTTGCAAAATTCCCTGAAATTCAAAACACTTCCGTATGTCAGATTGTTTAAACTACACCCCGGAAATTTCCAAATATCATCTAATAGAGTGCAGAAGTCTCCTTCAATAGTAACAAAGACCAGACAACCCGAATAACTATCAATAAACTCAAGGTACACCTAAAGCTGAATCAAAGACAACACCAACAACCTGCACATTCTGTCAAGACCTAGAGACACCAACAAGTTCTTATTTCTGAATTTAGACTTCACAGCAACTATGCTCAGAGATCATGTTATGACATTCTAGTCACAATTTCCAGATGCGTTCCAGGAGACTCTATTCTCAATCCCAAAGATAACGCTCAAAACACAACCACCCTTGCTGCCTTCTGTAGATAACAATATTCCCCACACTGGAGGAGTTGGTTTCACAACCCGAGGTACAATCATGCCTTATTTCTCTCCATGGAACATAGAGAGCGTTGAGCCAGACCAGTTCCAGCACTTGGAATGTGCCTGTTTCTGTGCCTGTGCTCAAATTCTAAAACTCTAACGCTGTCCAGGCTGACAATCAACCTCACACAAGCTGTGTCTGGCAACGTCAATATCTTCAATGCCATTGTAAAAAATTCCAATCGTGCTTTTATTTATCTCCATAGCCATAGCAAACGACGAGCCAGACTAATACCTTCCATTTAGATGTGTGAATGCCAAAATTCTAAAATCCTAAAACAGTCCAGGCCGACATAAGCCAATAATAAAGCTCACAAAGAACGAAAGAAAACTCCGATGTTGCCGCTGACGTGAATTGTGATGTTGCATCATCTTCAACTTTGTCTTAAGTCTGTATGTAATCCCAAAAGGTGAATCCCGAGACTTAGAGGGCCCAAAGACTACGGCTTCCTTTGAAAGGTGAACGGCTTGCACAGGCACAGACAAGCCGGCCTGCACCTATCTCCCCTAGGTTCCCACATGGCTGGATGAAAATATAGAGTTCACCCGGTTAACCCCACTATGCTTGGGTGGAGCATAGGAGGTAAGGGGCACCAGAAACCGGACACCAAATGTCAGGAAGGTCTCCATCCGAGACCTATTCCGGCCTTGGGCGGCTTAGCCTTAGAATTCCCATGGGATTCGGGGCAAAGCCTTGGGTTTAAGCCACCCTTGTGCCTGGCAACGTCACCGTCGTCAAGGACAATGTAAAAAGATCATGCTTTTATTTGTCTCCATGGACATAGAGAGCGATGAGCCAGGCCTGTTCCAGCACTTGGGATGTGCAAGTGCTGAAATTCTAAAACCCTAAAACAATTCAGGCCAACAAATAAAGCTCACACAATCTGTGTCTGACAACGTCAATATCTTCGATGCCACTGCAACGAGGTCCAATCATGCCTTATTCATCTCCATAGATATAGCAAACGACGAGCCAGGCCAGTTCCAGCACCTGAGATGCGCAAGTGACGAGTTTCTAAAACCCTAACATAATCGGGGCCGACGATAAAGCTCACACAATCTATGTCTGGCAACGTCAATACCTTCAATCCCACTGTAACGAGGTCCAATTATTAATTTTATTATCTCCACGGACATAGCGAGCGACGAGCGAGGCCAGGTCCAGCACTTGGGATGTGCCAATCCGACGTTCTAAAACCCTAAAACAGTCCGAGGCGACAATAACATTCACGCAATCTATATCTGAAAACTTCAATATATTCAGAATCCTCAAATTCCACAGTAACAGTATGCGCAGGAGCAAAAGAGGAAGTGCGAGACTTGATAGAGCGCACCTGCGAAGAGTGGAGAGCGTCGATCTCACAGAAGTCTTGGCAGGGTTGTGAGCAGTGGCGAAAGGAAAGCGAGGGTCCACAACGAGAAGAAGAGAGACTACTCGGACGGCCCAGATTGACCCTCTGGATTGATCGACGGCCAATGAGGACTAGGTCGAGAGGCCTTTCCTATAGACACTTTGCAGTTGAGCACATTTTGGGCAAATTGTAAGCAGATCGATTATAGGCGAACTTTCTCTGAGGGCCGCTTCACACTATGGCCGTCCAAGTCCAGAGGCCATGGGATTGAATGGCCAAACTTTGTTGAGAGTCCAAACCAATGAACGGGGAGTACCGAACTTTAGTTACGAGCTAGCCGAAATTTTTTGGAGATTTCCGAATGAGTTTGCAATAATTCGGACGACGTACCGACTTAAAATTGTTAAGGTCGGAAATTGACCGGTTCAAATGAGAAAAGATCGGCAATATAGCCGGTTGAGGTATCATATTTTAGGATATTTACCGAGCCAATTTTTAAATTTTAGGCAAGTAGCCGAAGGGACTAGGGATAGGGCAGAAATTTCTACTAGGGTAATACTAGAGTCATGACTCATAAGGTCAAGAACTATGGAGGCTAATTAATTTAGGGTTGGTTTGTTCACTGAGCCGATTAGGGTTTTGAGGCTCTAAGCACCCAAGGATCCTCTCTCACGAGTATAAGGAGTTTGAGCCCCTTGTGCAAAGTATCTCGCTCCTCTCACTCCTCTACTAGGATTTTTCTATGTGCTCTTTCGCTACTGCTAGCACACTATGGGCATGATCGCTACCAAGAAGGTTCAAAATTTCCCTCCTTCGTTGATGTGATGGCTTGTAAGCGTGAATTTATAGCTTTCAAATTGCAAGCCACCACTGAATGGGGAGATAAGACTTGTAGAGATTTATGGCGCATGATCACATAGAATCATTCTTTGCAGACCCGATATCTTAATTTGCTTGTCCTTGCTGATTTGGCTAGAGTACAATGTGTATCAACATCCACTTGTGAAAGGGCGTTTAATGTCCAAAATTTAATAAAAACACAAGTGAGAAACATACTTGGAAGTAAAAATTTGGAAGCTATGCTTAGAATTGCTTTAGAGGGACCAAATGAAAACTTTGATAATATTATTGAATAGGCAATTCATTCGTGAAAAACTGGAACCAAATACCGGTTTTTATATGCTACTCCTTCACGTTATGTGTCTTCTGCAAGTGATGCATCTTGTTCAGTAAGTTCAACTATGTTTTCTAATTATGAGGATACGGATGTTTAAAAGTTGCATGTATTGTTGTACTTACTAGCCTCTAAATAATGTATGAACCCTTTTTGGATTTATATATATTTTTAAAGGCTAAATCCTTGGCCCCAAGTTGGTGGGGGTTTGGCAAGGTTCAAATCCTTCCAAGGATACTTGGATTTTCTATCAACACAAATTCACCCCTTTAAAAGCATAACACCAATTTTTTTTACAATATTTAAAAAAACAAATCCGACATACAATAAAAATCTTCGGAAACATACCGAAATGAAATTTAGAAAGTCGGAAAATTACCGAATGGTAAAGTTCAATATCGGTTTTTAACCGAGAATAAAATTTGGATTTAGGTAGCTTCCGAGCAAAAAAATAAAAATCCTAATGTCTTTATAAAAGATCGGAAATGTACCGATTTTTGTATAAAACTCCCCGGACTGTGGTCCAAACAAATGGGCTGAAAAGACATAGCCAATAAAATATAGGAATTGGAGCCTTCGGGCCAATGATCGGGGAGAACCGGCAGTTAGTTACTCAGTACATATGAACCGGTCGAGTTTGAGGAATAGTTGGTTGAAGTTCAAGACTACAGGAGAATTACCGATCATTTCAGAGGAATCTATAGAATATACCTCAATTTAGTAATGGAAAACGGGAGGATGTCAACATGTAACCAGTTGGACTTGCAAATACTAGGATCTCAAACGATTATGCCCAAAAATCTCCCCGATCATTGCTTCAGTTGGGCATAGTGTGAAGCTTCCCAAGTCCAAACCTTTGGCCATAAACTCCCACGGCCTCTCAACTTGGACGGCTATAGTGTGAAGCATACAAAGTCCAAACCCAAAGGAGCATCCCACTTTATTTCTTGTCCAAAACAACCCATCCAGTCTAACATCCGAGATCTTGTCAATGATAGATCTTTTTTTGTGAAATAAAACTGACGGCCTCTCGACCAAAGTTTGGGTTTCCATTCCCGACTGACCCAAACTTCCTTCGAGAGTCTGTTGCCTTCGTCAAAAAAGTAAGCATTTTAAGTTGCAACGGCCTTTGGACTTTGACCTTAGTGTGAAGGGTCGAGAGGTCAAATTCTTTATTTCTTGCAATTTGATTGGTGGAAATCAATGGCCTCTCGACCTTCGGCCATAGTGTGAAGCAATTTTAGCTTATTTTAACTTATTCCAATGAGGACACTGATAAGAGAAATTCATTAAATCATTCGTTCAATTTATGCAAAGGTTGCAAAACCTACTTTCTTTTATAGAAAGTGGATTACTGAACAACACAATTGCAAGACCTAAATTGAACCAAAACAAAACAAAAAACGATCCTTGCTCCTTCAAAGAAATGGTTGTAAGAAATAAGATTGGTATTGTGCACATGGTAACTATTCACACCATCTTTCTCCATATTATGTAGAGGTGTATAATAGGAACAACTATACTTATTAAATATTAAGCCCAAAAGAAAGTGTCCAATGGCCATCCCAACACACCTCCTAAATCATGTAGTGTGGTCACAGATCCTTAGTGTAGTGTGAAGTCATATGTGATCGGGCCCTCAACCAAATGACATTTCAATGAAATCCTATTCATGCAGGTCCTCACACATGATAAAATAGAATAAATCAACGGTTGTGAACGTTCGGAGTGCCATGGTCTTCCAGTTTTGTGTTGGACCTACCTCCAAGAGGCGGTTCTTGAAAATAGTCCAAGTGACCATGAAACATGATCCATTTGATGCCATGTAAGAATCCATGTAGACTTTACATCCATCTTGCATTCACATACTCCGTTGGTCCCTTAAGCGTAGTGTGAAGTGAAATTGGACCGGCTCCGCCTTTTCCACCAATGAGAGTGCTTGAAGTGTAATGGTCACGGGCTCTCAGTCTTGTGTGTGAAGTGGCCCTAAATACCATAAATAGTGTAGTGCATGACAGCTCAATATGACTCATCAACACATGGATGGAGCGAGCATGTATGCTGATGCAGGGTGTAAGGGCCACAAAATGAGTCACCCTAGATTATAGAAATGGGCAAAACAATGTTGGACCCTTTAGGATATTTTTGATTTACTTACTATTTGGAATTACACACTAGTTTCACTGTAATATTCTAACAAAACCAAACAAAGTATAAGTAGATTATTAGACAATATGGATTTGAAGGACTTTTACTTGGTAATCTTTTGCATTCTAAGTACACTCTATCACGCCTGTGGCAACCAAAGTCCACGTGATATTAAGGAGGTGTGTAGTGTTATCATGGATGCATGATAGTAGAGAATTATTGTAGCATGTAACATTATGAAATGACACAAAGTGAACATCACAATAATGACAATGATGACAACATGATGTTTAACTTTGGTGGATTACTTCAATGTCAAAATCCATGATATATGCAAGGTAAATGTGACAGCAAGAAGGGAAATTTGAACTAAGAACATTTGTTCTCTAGGGTTTTAGAATATAAGAGAGGGGGTGACAACAAGGAGGGAGATTTGAATTGACAACATTTGTTCCCTAAGGTTTCATGATGTAAGAGAGGTGGTGACATTTAGGAGGATGATATTATGGAGGTTAGGGTGTATAAAGTTATACCACTTTGTAACTTTTGGTACCATAGAGAGCTCTATATTCTAGCCAAAGAAAATTAAATTCCCCCTCAAGATTTCCATGTGTCATTCTTACATTGGTTGGGATGTGCTTGCCTCCCACATGAAAACTACAGTCTAGGACTAGCATTGTCTACAATAGTAAGTGATATTAAATGCCTAAAACAATGTCATTGTTTCTTGAAGTATAAAAACTTATGGCCTACCCCTTAATATCCAAGGGTATCATGTATTTTCAAGGTCACTTATAAAGTGGGAGTTGCATGCTTGGCTTGTGATACAAATGCCATATTTTGAACCAAATTTGCGAGCTTAACCAAAGAACCATGTTCATGCAATTTGCAAATTTTACGTTCCTCAAACTACATATGTGAGCAAAGTTGAAACATTTCCACCAACTAATGTACGGAGAGAAACCACCATCTAAAAATTGAAAGTTTTTTATATATTTTTTTCTCATCAACATAATGATCGTGTTGGTAACCTTGTTCACTAGTTGAGAGGTTGATTATGAGCTCAAAAGAAAAAATCCACTCAACATAACTCTAACCTCAGATTATCTACTTTTTGAAACATCCTTTTGGAGTAGGCCTTGAACTCTTGGTGTTCCATAATATATTTCTTAATTATATAGAAAGAACCTCATATTGTTGTTGATTCATAACATTGTTAAATTCCATTGGTCATTTGTCCCAACTAGAAGAATAATTCAACCAAGGGCCGGGAATAAATATGTTGGGGTTCTTAACAAATGGGACTTCAATCATAGACTTGTTGCAGCAAGATCTGCATGGAATAAAATATCTCTTATATTCGAGGAGGAGGCTTATAGTCCTTTTTCGAAATGCCGCCCTTTGAGGCAACCACGTCACTTGTTAGGGTTATTAGGGTTAGGGTGTGTGGCGGACTGAAGAGCTTTAGAAAGGATGCGGGAGGCTTAGGAGTGTTAGGAAGAGGTTGGAGCGACAATCTAGCAACCACAACGTGGACTCTACGGAAATTAGGGTTTGGCTAGGCAATCAAAGTTTTCAACATTTTGACAGAAATCAAAGATTCTGGAGCCCCCACACACCGGTAGCTACCGAAGCTATGTAATTCTCTGCGAGAATCGAAGGCTATTGAGTGGCGGTTATTCTGGAGTTTTCCTCGGTTGAGCATGCCACTGCCGATGAAGAAATTGTGAAGCGAAGGAGCGAGTACAAGAAGTGTTAAAGGTTTGAAAGAAAGATCGGCGAAGGATTGTTGAAGGATTATTGGGGCTCCGGGGGGGGGGGGTTGTTCTGGAGTTTTCCTCGGTAGAGCATGTCACTGCCTTTGAAGGAATGGTGAAGCGAAGTAGCGAGTACAAGAATTGTGAAAGGATTGTTGAAAGAAGTTTTGAAAGAAAGGATCGGCGAAGGATTGGCGATGTTATTTGCGAACGCTAATGAAGTAGGGGGCGGATCGAATAGCGGCCACCCAAAGTGCGAGGATGGCCAAGTGCTTCCTCAGCTGCCGGATAGCCTCATCATCTTCCGGCTCATCGTCACATCCCCCTCCATCGAAGAAATGATGGCCCTCGACTCCCTTGGCTCCCATGCCGAAGAATTTCATCCTCTGATATGAATGTATATATCCCGATCTATTGACACAAGCAACCTCTCTCTCTCTCTCGCTCTCTCTCTCTCCAACTTCTTTGCTACCAAGTTCTGGATTAGTACAGTGGTCGAACGTAAACAGACGCTGAGTTCTTGTCCTTGTCCTATGTGTGTATGTGCAATGTGCCTTCTCTGACTTTTCTAACGATGGTAAAGGTTTGTAGCAAGCAAAGGATTCTTTCGAATGGACGTGTCCATTGGCACGTGCCTCTCGGAAGAAAGAAACACAATCTACTCCACATTTTGGAAAGGGTCCAACGGCCATGGTGCGTGGGTGTTGATGCAATTGCCGTTCCAAAGGGCTAGCCGTCAACGGTGGCATGTTGAGCAAGAGGAGTTAGGATGGTATGAGACATTAATTCAAATTCACATGTGGATGATAGGCTCAAATCTACTATACATTTTGGAAAGGTCCAACGGTGAGGATGGGCAGGCGTTAACGCAATTACCATTCCAAAATTTCAAACCGGGCAGCCGTCAACGGCGACATGTTGAGCAGCGGTGCCCAGATGGTATGGGATCGATGAACTTAATATTTATGCAAATGTGCAATGGGCCGGGACGATATAGGTCCAGACCAGACTAGACTTTAGACATTTTGGAAAGAACGACCAGTGAGGACGCATGCCGCGTTGATGTAGCGGCCGGTGTTTAAAAAATCGAAACAATAAACCACCAACAATGTGGGGATGACTCGGGGCATGAATTCATACCCACAGGTGCCAAATGCCTGGAGGACATAGGCCCAAACTAGCTACTCATGTACGACAAAAAATTACGCAGTCACCATTTCAAAATTCCAAAACGGCCGATAGTAAATGACAACGTGTTGAGCGGGATGACCGGACATTTGGTCATATGCACGGGTGCAAGACGCAAAGACGGCACTGATCTAAACTCAATTGATACATTAGACTTAAATGAGACTCAGAAGTTAATTCCTACGTCGGAATCGACAATCTACAAACACAGAGAACGATTAGAACAAAGAAATTGAACTGGTGTACGGTAAGAGAATGTGAACATACTCTGGATGTGATAAACTGAGTATCCAAGCGAGCTAATTAAGATTAGAAAACATGTAGGTGGAGAGCGCTCAGTCCATTTGTTCCAGCTGTGATTGTCGGTGTACTTCTGGAAGTAGAGACAGAACTTGGCCAGTGTGTGCGTCTGCCCAAACGAACCCTCCACTTTACTGTGCGAGTCGCGCATTTGAGTACCGTCACAAATTATTCGAATGAAACAGAAGAATGACAGGAATCTGCAGGGGCGATGTAGCTCTGTAGAAACGATTCACAATGATCGTGACGTTGAGCTGCATCATCCATATGACATGCATCGTTGGTGATTATGTGACGAGAATGAAGGGAGTCGTGCGGTGCTTAAGCTGTTGTTGACGTTTCTACGATGAGATCCGGGATAATTTTCGCGTAATAACATCTTTCTTTGGTTCAATTCCAGAGCAACCTTGGAAACTTGTCTTCTCAATCAGTTTCACAAGCTTGTCTTGAATGTCTCTCTGGACCTGCTGCGAATGCTCGAAGTCATCTCGTTCTTGAAACCAGAGTTCGGAGAACTGGCAGCTCGTCCAACGATCATACCATGGACCTCCCTCCGTGAAGTGAATCGCTTTCGGAGGAGTCGACGTCGTCCCCGCAGTTGCAGTATCGTCGTCGGGAAGATGCGAATGGCCGACAAGGAAGTTCCACGTTTGTGGTATGGCGCCAATTTCATCGTCTTCAAGCCACTTTAGCTTCTGCAAGAAGTCCGCAGGTTGAGAATTCACAAATTCTGGCGTGAGAATTCTGTTTTTCGCATGTGAGCAGTTCCAAAGCATCATGGAGGACCAATTCAAGCGAGGATAGGTCGGACGCACAAGGCCGTCCATCACCGTTGTCTCCCTCCCGCTGTAGTCGTGCTTCACGCACATGACAGCGAACTTGTCATCGACGAGGTCTGCAAGTTCTCGCAAGTCGCCAGTGTAGAGGAAGTCCGAGTCTACAAACATTGCCCAGCCGGTGAAGCCAGCAAGATGAGGAGTCAGAAACCGTGTGAGAGTGAATTCTGTGATGTCTTCAGGATTCCGTGCTCGGCTATAGATGTTGCTCTCCCGAAGCGCGGATTGCTTAAGCGGGATGACCTCGACTGGGAACGATGCGCGCTTGAGCATAGAGTGCTTCGTGACTTCGTACGGGAGGTCCAGCCTGGGATCGTATCCGACGTACACTCTCAGGCTCGGCAGCTGTTCGCGAATGCCTCCCTCCTCAGATTCGCAACATGCTGACATGTTGTGGCGCTATAATCGTCCTGAGCCCGACCTGGAACGGTTACGTACCAAAAGCTGCCGATCTCGTGGCAATCAAGAAGTGTAGTTACCTGCAATCCGCAGAAAAGCACGGACGTAGGAGATAATTGGTCAGCAAATGGAAGCTGCGAAACGAAGTAAAACAACATTCTACAAGTTTCAATAAGAGGTACATCGGCTGTTCCCTGGAAGCCAACAGAATAAGAAGCTACTTACGAGAGCCGCCGATCTCGTGGCAATCAAGAAGCGCAGTCACTTGCAGTCTGCAGTGAAACACAGATATAGGAGATAACCGATCAGCAATTGGAGGCTGTAAATTGGACACAAATTTCTACGTAGAAATTTGTATACGAGCTCTAGCTAGCTAGTAAAAGGCACAGCGGCCCTTCCCTGGAAGCCAACGGAAACAAGAAGGGAAGACTGACCTGATCAGGCCACAGACGTAGCTTAATTGGTGCCCATCGGTGTAGCTCCAAGAACTCTAGCACAACATCTATCACATCAAATGCGATGCGCAGGAGCTTTCACCTAGAACTGCAAACAATAATACATGTGTGTGAAGTTCACCGTACTCACACGCTGTACTTGATCATGTCAACCTGCAAGTCGCAGTTTCGTCCACCATAGGTACCATCGTGTGAAGACCTTGATCTGCAGAATTTCGCATATTATTGTACGGGACGCTAAAGAACTCTTATCGAGCTCTATCCGCCTAAGAATCCGTTGTCCCTGCATGGTCCACCCGCTAGTGTCTGCACCAAAATTTATTGGTGTTGCCCACGTTGTTGTTGCCCATAGCTTGCTTGACCGGATAGAACCATGGACGGGTCAGCTCCAACCACGTTAGACGTCATCCTTCGAGCCACATACCTTCATTGGACACAATGAACATTCATTCCTTCCATCTACTTGAGTTTGCATCACATTTGCTTCTATGTTATGCAAACGATATCTACTAGTGTATTATGCACCAATTTCAGGTTTAGATCTAGAATTGTGTTATGACCAGATCCATAATTAAATCATGCACCAAATTCAAAAGTATGTCATGCACCACATTCCAAAAATAGTTCATATTCATATATTGTACACAACACATTATGCATTATAAATCTTGCATGACACTTATTCATATGCATGATGCATCCTGCTTTCCTCCTCAGCTGACACATGTCTACGACTAGTTCTCTTGAGGACCCAGGCCTGATTGGAAGAAAGTGGAGGAAAATGCACAGGAGCATCTAAATAAGCTTATTTCTATAGGACGATCATGTTGAAGTTCTGTTCTGTAGTGTGACAGAATAAGGGCCACTTCACACACGAGCCAAGAGTCGCGACCATGAAATGGTGAGAGCCCAAAACAAAGTGTCCAAAGGCCTTCCCAACACACCTCCAAAATTGTGTAGTGTGGTCATGGACCCTAAGTGCAGTGTGAAGCCAGGGCCCTCAACCAAATGCTATTTCAATGAATTTCTATTTATGCGGGTCCTCACACATGATAAAATATAATTAATCAACGGTTGTGAGCATTCGGAGTGTCATAGTCTCCCGATTTTGTATTAGGTCTACCTCAAAGAAGTGGTTTTTGAAAGTAGTCCAAGTGACCATGAAGCATGATCCATTTGATGCTATATAGGAATCCATGTACACTTTACATCCATCTTTGCATTCACATACTCCGTTGGTCCCTCAAGCATAGTGTGAAGCGAACTTGGATCGGCTCCGCCTTTTCCACCAACAAGAAGTGTAATGGTCATGGGCTTTCAATCTTGTGTGTGAAGTGGCCCTAAAAGTCCTATGAGGACATGTTTACACCATGGATCGACCATGGAGGATGGCCTTTTCTCATGGTCTGACTTGATGGTCCAACTTCCATAGTCCGATTTTTTTTTTTAAATCAATTTATAAAACCTTTAGGCCCCTCACTAGGTGTAAAGTAAATGTGGATCATGAGGAATGATCATGCACCAAAAAGCGAATGTGATGAGTTTCTAAAGATATGTCCAAAAAGGGAAGTTTTGAAAATAATTCAAGTTTGACCATTTTTTTGGTCTTATCTTGTCTTCATCTTCTCTTCCCCCCCCCCCCCCCAAAAAAAAAAATCATTAAAATTTTATTGTAACAATATTTCTCTACCATATGCCCTTGTCTTTTTCTTCCAAAGCACCTCTTTTACCTTTCTCATCACAATACCCGTTGGACCATGTCAGTGAATAATGCAGACCTTAAGATATGTCTTTTGGGGACCTCGAACTCCATAGTCACTCTAACATTTCTTTCCTTGGTGTAAACCGAAGTGGTCTTGGGATGAGTTCAACAACCAATCACATAATTTACAAGGCCTTGGGACGACTTCATGGTCCATGGTGTAAACAACCCCTGAAAGTCATTTTCAATTTTCTCACAAAGGTAATTGAAAGTTGCATGACAACGTAACTTGTTGCAGATATCTGGACGGGTTTTTGTGACACTAAAAAGAGCAAGAGTGATTTACTTTGCAAAAAAATCACGCTTCTGATTTATAGTTGTCATAGTGACAGCCTTCAGCAACCTCATCTTCCACTCTCATCAAGACTATCAAGATCCATGTGCAGGTATCTCTGCACAAAATTTGTATGACTCAAATGCGCTTTCAGTTTTCTCGACGAGTTGAATCAAAGTCTACACGAGGATGCAACTTGTTGCACATATATGTTTGGACGGAACCTTTCACACTGAGAAGAGCGGGGGCAATTTAATCTGAAATTCCATCGATGGGCGCCGCAGTTACATCCCAAGCATGCAACTTCATCTTTTACTCTCAAGATTGTTGAGTGTCATGTGCAGGTATATCTTCGTCTGTGAGGTACCCGGGAGAACATCCAGATTCAACCTACGATGCCTTGCTGTTGGCGAAAATGTGTATCCTGCACAGAAATCTCACTACACTTGCTTACAAACAGCTTACAGAATACTATAAATTAAAGCTTGGAGATCGAGAGTGGACATAAGCTTACCAGACATGATAGAATTTGTTGTGAATCTTGAACCAGAAGGTTTGAAGAATCGAAGCCGGAGCAGCAGCAACTTTGACTATGTTTCACCATGTTCTGAATCAACATGTGAGCCGCTTGGGGAGCCACTTGCAATCGATTTTCAAATAATTAGCACGTACTTGGACTTGAATGGAATAGATTGTTTCGTTATATTCAGTGGTTGACAGATTGCTTTGTTGAGGATCGTAAGTCCCGGCATTTTGAGGGTTTGTGGAAATTGCAGCGAGACTGACATACTAGCTAGGGCCTTATGTGGTCAATCTTTTAAATTGGACACTTATGTTTCAGTGATATATGGCAAAGATTGTAATTAAGATTGAAAACCAAAATGACACATAGTACGATGAGATTGTATCATGTGTGTAGAAGGTAGTGCATTAGATTGCTTGTAGTCAATAGAAATGTATTGGAGAAGGCATGAGAAACAATAAGATTAGAATAAGGTCACAATGCTGGTCCGAGAGGGATAAGAGTTATCCCATATTGTTTGTACGAACCAAGAACAAGAAGAAAAGCAATAAAAGGCAAAGCAAGGATAGCATGGGACCATCTCACTTTAAGCATTGTTTGTATGCCTTTGTGTATGTGTTCTTGCTTGTGCAATCTCATCTCTAGTCCTATTCAGATCCGATAATGTCCTCAAAATGAAGACGTCATTCTAGTTCAATAGTGAACATGATTGGGATAGCGTATGGAATCATCCAAAAGTGAAAAAGAATTTTCACTTGAATATCCTGAATTCTTTTGTCACATTGACTCGAAGTATCTTTGGAATTTCAAATGACAATCTTCGTGATTGAGTCACACTGTTAAAATGAAGGAGACAAATCTTGGGCCGATGGAACAAGCATGTATGTACGTGGAGTTGGCAATGCCCACCACATGTGTTTGTCCTTAATTACAAGCCTTGCCATTGTAGTTATTGGAGGGATGCAATTTACTACAGATAAGTTGCACATGCTTATTTTGACCTTTGGATCAAACCATGAGTATTTTCATGGGGTGAGCCACTGCAAAGCAATAAGATTGTCATTTCAAGTTTTGAGAATCCTTAGAAGCATATTAGTAGAGAAATCGTCAGATAGGACAACTCCATTCACGACTAAAACATGCACAAATGAACCCTAAGAGTGAAAGTTTTAAATAATTAACCTTATCAAAATGCAAATTTGAAGGAAAAGAACCTTACATAGTACTAGAAATAAACCAGTGTGGCATTGATTCTTATTGATATTACTGGAGTAGTCTTCCTAGAAATTTAGTACCTTGGGTTGTTTGTTAGTTTTATGTTAAATCACGAGAAAAACCTAAACTGCAATGCCAATTTTGGATTGTGGTCATGATTTTAAAAGTTACCACCACCATTTGTATGTTACAATTTCTTGTATATTACAATTGAAGTCTTGAGAAGATAGATTCTTGAATTGTGGTCACAAATTTCGTGAGAATGTTAGATATGTATGTCATTTGTTTACTTACTTTATTATTGGATTACGAGCAAAGAGGCTTCTCGCTCATCCTTGCTCCTATCAAAAGGTAGTTTTTGTCATTATTTTAATCAATGAAGCAAAACACATGTCAATACATCAATACAAATATCTGAATGGAGTGGTTGGCAGTTCATTATGAAGTCTTCTCTCTACTTGACGGAAAAAAAACTAGCTAGGTAGGTAGGAAGCCAAGAGTCCATCCACCGCAAGGTAGGCAGTAAAACCCACCTTGCACCAAGAGGATTCTTGAACATGGTAGGACCAACACACTCAAATCCACATCAGATTGCCCAACGTTGGTTATTTATCTATTTATTTATCAATACAAATACACAAATTTAAAGTTGCACTAGCAAAACTCTAATATAGACCCAACATTACACATGTTCGCGCACACGCATGTGACGGACATGTAAATGGGTGCTTCCAACTTGGCACCAAAATTGGATCAAATCGCTTGAATACCAAATTGCCGGCCTCAAGTGGTTCCCGTGGATAAATGTGTCCATGGGTCCATTTACTAACAGCCCGGAAGCTCGATTTCTATGTAAAAGCTCCAAGAAACTTTGGGTGTTGTGTGTTTGCATGGATGGACTCTGCCTCGAATATAAGATTTCTTGCAGGTGAGGCTAAAAGATATTTGCAATATAGGAGTCCGAAATCCGGCTTTTCTAGGCAATTGTGCCCTAAAAGGAAAATTCAACGGCTCCTCCATATTGCCACTTGTCACTTCGCCGTGTGCCGGATAGACATGGGATCCTAGAATCAAAACTTTATAGAAATCAAATGACTCATCAACATGAGTCACCCCATTGCCACTTCGACAAATATGGTAAGACTTCTTTGATGATTGGAACATGAATTCGAGTAATTCATGAATTTTATCATGTGTGAGGACCCGCATGAATAGAAATTCATTGAAATAGCATTTGGTTGAGGGCCCAGTCACATATGATTTCAAACTACACTTGAGGATCCGTGATCACACTAAGGGCCGCTCTACACTACGATGGAGAAGTGCACCGGTCAGTCAAGAAATTTCGCCCAAGACATGGTTGTTTGAGACGAGGGATGGTATCCTGGAGAAGATGAAAAGACAATAAAATAATGCCTTAAGAAGTCTTGACCGGCCGTAGTGTAACCACCTACAAGAGAAGTGTATTGGACAACTTCACCAAGAGGAGAAGTCTACCGGACTACTTCACAAAACGGTCAAAGCCAGCCATAGTAGAAACCTTACCCCCTAAATGACCATTGTATTGATATTTAAAAAATGTATATGGCAATGTTTTAGAACTTCTTTCATGACAATAATTTATTTGAAAATGTTCCACCTCTATAATACATCCAAATTAAGGTAAATAAGTAGGTAACAATCTCTTCTTATTGATTTTTAAAGAAACTACATGTTAGTATAGTCCAACCTTGTTAATACGACACTCGTTTATACGACACCCTCAATATTACGACACATTTTTATGAGACCAAACTTTTTAGTTCAAAACTCCCTCTTTTATATGACCACAACACTCGATAATGCAACATATAGAATCTCCGTTTTGTCATATTAAAGAGGTAGTTATTGCTAGAATTCCCTTCACCTATACAATGTACATCTAAAATACATCCATTTTCACTTGGGAACCACTTGGGAACTCCACTTATTGTTGGGAACTTAATGGTAATTACAGTTACTAGTGTAGAATGGACATGGTTAGGGTGAGAGTGGCCTCCTACCTAGTATGTTGCCTTGTGCACGGGTGATATAGTATCACCAGTATCTTGATGCTAAACGTCATGCATCATTGTTGTCTACTTTCTTATTAGAGAACTCTTAATGTTTTGGTGTTAATGAAATTATTAGTTTCCAAAAGTAAGATGGGAATTTAGAAGATGACAGTTGCTAACTTGGGTAGGCAATACCAAAGATCTTTGGACTCTTATTTTAAGAGTTCTTGAGAATGTTTGTAATTTTTTAGAGTTATAAGTTATTATTTCATACCATCTATATTGCTTAAACTCGTTGTATAAATTTTTAAGCTCATATTACTTATTTTTTCATATTCCCTCAATAATATGACAACTTTACGTCATTTTTCATATTAATGAGAAGACGACGACTCGATAATACGACTTTTTTGTATTTCCCAAAAATTTCATACTAAAGAGGGAGAAAAATAATGCAAAGATTTCTTTCGGGCCATCACACCCCCTTATGTTTCATAACCATGTGCGATAAAAAATTATTACCCTATATTATATGCCATATATAATTTTAAAAATTAAGATATTTTTTCTACATATGCATAACCATTGATAATATCTTTATATATATATATATATATAATTAGGCATCTTAATTGTTGTAGTAATTGTTTCAATTCAATTTTGCATCATTCTAGTTAGAAACGATACATTTTATTTTTTATTTTAAAAAAAAATCATCAAATTTGGTTACCATTTTTTACTATGTAATAGATACCGTGTAATCTACTCATGAAAAACAACTGATAAAATTTTGACCCATTTTGGTGGTGCTTTATGTCAAAAGTAGATTTGTTTTATCGCACGTGGTGTTCAACTTGACAATGGAGTGCAACCCCCGAGAGATTTCTCTAAGGAAGAAATATTTTATTGAAGTTGGAGCTCTCCAGAGGCCAAGTTTGTTGTCCGACGCTTTGAGGTTGCCCAAGAAACTTGACCTCCGGAGAACTCCCCTTCAAAAAAGTGCGGCCACGTTGCCAACCATGTCATTTTTTCATCCATGTACAAAGTTCTCCACCAAAGGACTCTTGGCCGTAGTGTAACCACCGCCGGCACAGTGTCACTCTCGGCCAATCAAATTTTAGAATTCCCCTGGAATTCTTGACCAGAGGACTTCTCCACCGTAATGTAAAGCGGCCCTAAGTGATTTTGGAGGTGTGTTGGGACGGCCTTTGGACACTTTCTTTTGAGCTCTCACAATTACATGGTCACAGCTCTTGGCTTGTGTGTGAAGTTGTTATGAGCTTTTTGAAACAAACATTAGTATTGTTATTAAAATCTTAGAACCAATGTTTGACTCGTGCACATGTGAATGGATGATGTCAATAAAGTATCAATAATGATGTTGAAAAACCTACTTGACCAACATCAAAATCATAGTAGTGATGAAATGTTGATACTTGGTGGGTGTTGCAATTTGAAACGATCTTTGCACACTCTCCTAATATTGGGGTCAATAACACCGTAATATTAATTTAGAACAATGCTAGTTTTACCCATGCACAAAGATGTTTGTACGGTATATAAACCTAAATGAAATCTAAAACAATAACGTCTTTAAATATCCATAGCCTTTAAGCCTTTATGAATTGTAAACACACACACACACACACACAATCAAATTGGTTCAAAATTTATACCAACCTAGAGACAAATATGACATCAAGCAGAGATTGGCTATGTGTATGAGAGATGCTTCACCCTTTATTGCATACATGCAATATATTGGTGTAACACAAGTTCGAGCATATTGAATGGTTAACTTGTATTCCACCCGTCAATCCATTGATAAAATTACGGAATGATTGCATGTCCAACCGATGAAATGAGATTTGAGTCAATCGATGATGCAACAACAAAATTGATGCAATTTCTCATGATTATTACACACAACATCAATATGCACTTTAATAAATACAACATGAATTTATTGGTAATTTTTTTTAATTTGATTTACAAATTACATTAGTTTGTAACTAGAAGCATGATAATCCAAACTGTCTACACCATCCTTTTATTTATTTTTGAAAGTAGTGTGGACTTTGTGATATTGTGGAGAATGAATAAAGTGGACTAGTTGAATTTCCAACTGTCTTAGAAACAAATTGGAGAGCGTATACATGTTAACAAAGGCATGTCAACCAAATCACAATTAGCATTAATATGTGTTGTTTGGTTAAACACACCAATAACTGGAGGTGTCACATAACCCATGAACAAAAAACTAACATCGATTCAAGCTCTTCGCAATACCTAGTAATTTGAACACAAAATATATCATGGCCGATAGTTTGATGGAATGTATACCAATGACGACAATGGTGCCACATCACAAACACACACACACACACACATGCACAAGGTTGTCTAAGTTACGTGACATTGTAACACGGACCCTATTTTGAATACCTACCAAAATATCTTACATAGTACACAACAACACGTACCATTCATTGGGTTCTAAGTAAACCTAGACTTATGCATGATATTATGACATGATAAAAAGGTACATGCGCAATTCTATATGCAAACCCTATGATAAAAATGACCAACACCACATTGATTATCCCCTTCAGTGCATGTGGTATCAATTCCCAAAACATGCACTAGTATGCCAAATCTCAAGATTAGTGAGGGTTGGATTTTTTACTAAGTGATAGAAAATTCGTGAATACATGCTCGTTTACCATACATTTCAAGAAAATTAATGCGTGCTTTGCAATGCTTCGAAGCTTGAGGTTACAACTTTGAGAATCATTCTCGATGGTGCAGCAATAGCAATGACTTTGAGTTAGCGGCTCGGATTTAAGCCCACCTTTTAGCCTCCTCAATGCAAGATACTCACAACATAGGTGGACTTCTTCCACCATTTCCATTTAGCAATGATTATTTGTCCCTCTACCTGATAAGACTTCAATGCTTTCTTTGAAATAGAGCCTTATTTAATTCCATGGCCATAATACAATGCTCGCATTTGTGCACTTGATAACAATTAAGAACAACAATAATAACAATGATACGGGGATGACTCCGAAGGGGTATAAATTCTCAAAAATATTAGTAATTTAGGCAAGATTCAAGATGCAAAACAAGTGGCTAAATGCCAAGATACTAGATTCAAGATACTCTAATAACTTGCTCTTCTGAGATTCCAAGGCTAAATTTCAATGTGAGTTCTATATCCATGTGTGCATAAGAATATCTCATAACATTATCAAGCAGTGTGTGTTCCCATGGTTATATTTCCGGGGCCCATGTGAAAGAACACACATTGCTTAATAATCTCTTTCTCTCTCTCTCTCTCTCTCTGGGTGAAGCCACACAATTTTGAGATGAGTAATGAAATAATATTTTCAAGGGATTTTTCACAATCATTTTATATTGAAAGCCTCGTTTTGGGATGTATGGGCAATTAAGGGCCACTTCACACATGAGCCAAGAGCCATGACCTTGTAATGGTGAGGACCCTTGACTCTCATTCAAAGGCTAAACCATGGGTGTTGGGAAAGTTGTTTTATGTAGTCACATGCCCTCAAGCATAGTGTGAAGTGAGAATGGACCATGTTGCGGGACCATTGCATATTTTGTTGGCGGGAAAAGAGGGGAGGATTTGGTTTAATATAATATGTCTCAAACTCTATCAATTTGAAAGGAATTACTTGGTGGTGTTTGCATGTCTTGAAATCTCTCTTGGAATCTTCCTTGCAATTTGTCTTGAAATTTGTCATGCTAGAAAAAATACTAAAAAAATAATGGTCTCCCGAAATTTGCGTCAAACCCACCTCTTGAAAGTGGGCCTGATGAAAATTCCGGGAGACCATGAAACCTTATCCATAGTCCGCCATGTAGGAGTCCATGTAAACTTTTCATCCATGAAGTCTTCTTTGGGCCTTGAGGCCTTCACCTTCGTGTGTGAAGTGAACTTGGGCGGTCTCCTCTCTTTCGACCAATGAGAGCTCTTAGATTGCAATGGTCACGGGCCTTCAATCTTGTGTGTGAGGTGGTCCTAAGGGTTGAGCAATGCAACTGAATCCATTACGATGTCATTGACCTATTTGATAAGGTACTAAACTATGAAAAATAAACTATTTCTCCAACAGTTGTATTGAACCACTTAAAAGGGGAATTTTGGCACTCTAAACTTGCAAGGGTATTTTATCAATAAACACCATGTAATAAAACATGAGGTCTTATTTGATATTTTCATATAAAGAACTAAACATCTTAGAAAAAATCTACATCATTAAAAACGAATCTTGATAATATATTAGGAATATTCTAATAATATTAAAAAAACTCGTGCTTTATTCCATAGCCCCCCCCCCCTTCTCCCCGGCGCGTGCATGTTGAAGACACCCCTTTAATTCATGTACTTCATGTGCTTATCCAACATATTGACCCCCTCTCCTTGTGTCTAAGATGCAGTTAGCAAAATACATTACCCATATTTTGTATAAAACCATTACTAAACTACACAATCGTAACGGTCTCTAATGTGGGCCACCTAAAAATCAAAATTGTATGAACTATTGCGGGTGCCATACATGTCTTCACAATTGCTTAAAGGTTGGGCCACTAATCTCTAAATCCCATGCACATGTTTGTGTGTTCTTGATCCATGCTAATTTAACACCAACAATAGACTATTTACAACATAATTAAGGTGTATTTTATCATGCTCTACGATTATGAAACTTAAGAGGGGGGGGGTAACAATTTGAGGATGACCCTAAACTACCAGGTGATAGTGGAGAGGTACCCATTTCCAAATGAAGTGGTTGATGGTTCGATTCCCATTGTGAAATCTTCTCTCTATTTGACGGGAAAAAATAACCAGCTAGGTAGGTAGGAAGCCAAGAGCCCAACCACCGCAAGGTAGGCAGTAAACCCCAACCAAGAGAATTCTTGAGCCGGGTAGGGCCAATGGGCTCAAATTCACGTCAGATTGCTTGACGTTGGTTTTTTTTATTTTAGGGAAGTTACATATATTTTGTCAATTCTATATGAGTTTGTTTCAAAATGGATAATACTAGTTTGGCCCATGACAACCTGGCTCATTGCACCCATGCATATGAATCAATGTCTCAGGCCATCCATGCACCGTCCATTCAACATCCACTATTGACAACTGACCATTTAATAGAATCTTTGAAACAAAGACCGCATCATCATCACCCTTATCCGTAGTCTATTGTATAATAAGATTATGACTCAACCAAGATTGTAGAAACATGCAAGAATGATGAGCATGATCCGGATCAAAATATACTCCATATCGAATGTATTTATATGCTCTAGTATATTAATATTAAGTCACTACTTCCAAACAAACTGAAGATAAAAAAAATCTTCAATTTGATTAAGTCACTTGAAGCAAAGAACCGTCCCTACAATCAACCGATTTATAAGGTGTCAAATCAAGGAGCTTGACCCAACATTTTAGAATATGTTGAGATTCTGTTCAAAGATTCTTGTGCAAAGAGCATGCAAAACTTGTAAGATTGCATAATTTACATCAACGTTGGCATAAGACCTTTCGAGAATATGAGAGTCTAGGGTTGATTTTGGGACACACCTATAGGTATCCCTTTGAAACATCTATACTACACTAAATATTGAGTTTAGTGTCACTTACTAGTCGGAATTACCATAAGTTAGGCATCCCAAAAAATAATGTTCTACAATTGGGCACATTCAAAAAGTTATTAAAAATAAGTTAGACATTCATCCAAGTAATTTTTATAATTCATGGATGCTTTTCCTAATTTCATCTATGGCGGCTATAAGTAACCTAAACACTTCCCTTAACCAACATTCCTTACTCTAAAGTTTGTGTTTTATTTGTATGTCACTTGTTGAAGTTATTTGATGGTACTTCGTTGGATTCCAATGAACGTCACTTGCATTATTGTGATTTTAGGCACTCTTTAAATGTTAGTTCTTGTTTAAAGGGGGAGGGGACACTCAACAAAATTAACTTCCCATAAACGTAGGCATCTCTAAAATTAATTATTTTATGCCCAAGTTGCTAGAGAACTACGGTGTGCAATGCTTTAACTATTTACTCTATATCTCATTTTTTTGTTAACAAAGGTCAAAGTGGTTGGTTTGGACATTAAATAACATTAGCATCTTTACTTGGTAAAAAAATACATGGATAGTAAAATAATACAACACTATGTAACTCCGAATAGCAATCGACACTAAATATCATATGTAGTGTAGTTGTGATAATGCATCATGCCTATATGCCAACATCTTTGGAAATCCACAACTTTATTCACACATTATCCAAACAATACATGCAGATCCATTGGAATCCTACCTCAAAGCTTCAGAAGACTCCATGTATGAATTTGTTTGTTTTATTATCATTGCTATGATTTGTTGGGTAGAAGATGAATATGGATGATTATAATGTACACGACTATAACTTAATGGATTGGCATTGTTATGATAGATAACGACAAACATGCCATTTTACGAATTGTGAGGAGCATGTACTTAACACCCAAAACGCAAAAAACGTTTTTGGGTGGAGAATTCATGGGATTAGGATTGAGACTTCAAAATTTTATTGCACTTGTCAAATTTGGTGTATTGAGATTTATTGGAATCCCTTTGAATGAGAACAAACATAACTTTTAATTGGTCAAACTTGGTCGCTTTTCAAATATGGTTGCAACAGTCAAATATTGATCATTGAAATGCTTGGGGTAGGGGATTGCTAGTCAACTCTGCTTCATTGCCGCTAGCAATCCGGTATCAGATTGAATGTGGGGAATATTTTGTGGAACATTGTCAGTCCCACAAAACATTGTTATGATACTGAATAATGTCATGATTGTTCACTACTAGTATTAAATATTTAAATATGCATGTTGCATTAGTAAAAGCATGTCCTCTCCATATCATACTCAAACTAAGACGGGGAAAACATATGCCCATTCCTTGATAGATTTGAAAACAAGGGGTAGGTGGCAACCCCACCAAACCCTACTTGCAAGCTAAAGAATGTTAATGTCGGTTTTAATGATAGTAATTATAATAGTCACGTTGAGTTGCTTATAGATATTTTATTGTACTTAAGGCCGTATTCCTTGAAAATCGGCATTGCTAAATTGGATAACGACCAACCCACGATCTATCAAGTTGTGGGCATCATATCATTGGGACCCAAAGCCAAGAAAATGTCTTCTTGGTGGAGAATTCAAAACGGGGATTCATCATAGGACTAGAATAGATTTTGGGCTACACTTATAGGCATCACTTTGAAAATTCAAAACTCGATCAGATGCTATCGAAATAATACACACATTGGGACCTCGTTTTTCATTGCTAACAAGACGTGAATTCAAATATCAATAAAGATGACCGTGCTTACATAACATTTCTCAATGGGGCCACAAATTTGAGAACATCATTCCCAAATAACGGGCTACGATTTTGAATACCAGCCTTAATCTTGCATGTTTATATTTTTGGCCTTGAACACACATAGCTTCCTGATCAATGGTATGTGCTATTTGCTTAAGAAGATGATTGAGGTTGGCTTCCTTTAAATTTAGCATTTTCAAATTGGATAATGGTTAACCCATAATTTAACAATTTGTGAGCATCATGATATCCTTGGAACCCAACCCAGGGGGTGGATTCTTCATTGTAAACCTAAATGATGTGTGTGGGTGACTATGAAATACAGTAAAACCCCCTATATACTGTACGAGAATCTGATAAAGAAAATCAAATGTATACACACTAATGGTAGGCTAGAAAATGTACTCATGTATTTATACAAAGTTTTCCAATTCAATGTGATAAATGCCTCCACTGCATACACTAAATATGAATCATGGATGAAACATGCCTTTATTACATATACAAGTCATTGGGGACTTATTACCTTATGATTGCAATGGATGAAAGTGTAAATTGAATGAAACTAGCACATCTATTGTCATTTCTTTCCTATGCCTTGAGGGCCCTTTTGTACATCTACATTTGCCACAAAATCCTTAATAACTACTTTAAATGTACGCACTAACGAAAAACATTACCTCTCCCTTACGTATAATGTGTATGCTAATGCTTCAAATCAAACCTCTTTCTATAGTCACATTACTTTGTACATGGTATGAAGAATCCACCCCCAATGAAACTTGAGCCCAAAAAATATTGTGAATCAACATCTCTTCCTCTTTGAAGATGTCTACCTAGGTGAAGGATTCAAAATGGTGGTTCATTAGAGAAACTCTTGAAACAGAGAAGCTGATGCAAAGTCTTTGTCCTACAAACATAGCCAATAAATATGAATCATAACGATTGTGGATATTTGCTTAAGAAGGCGATTAAGGTCGGTTTTCTTAAAATTTAACATTTTCAAATTGGATAAAGACCAATCCACAATTTGACAAATTGTGAGCCTCATGTCCTTGGAACCCAAACCCAATAACTCCTATGAATCAATATCTCTTTTGAAGATGTCTACCTAGGTGGAGGGTTCAAAATGGGGATTCATCATAGAACCCATCATGGCGATGACTAGGCCATGGCGAGGCTATGGTGGCTATGCTATGGCATGGCTATGGAGTCAGGAACGTACTCATGCCCTTTTACTCGGAAGTCGGAACAGCAAAGAACTGCTCCCTCACATGGAGAGGAGGAGGATTAGCATCAGATCACGGGAAACTCTTGCCCGTCTCACAGGATCATGCAACCGGAATGTCTGCACAAACCTCCGATAGTTCAAATAGACAGACACAGACACAAATATACTCGTTGTTGAAGATTCCTCGCTGCAGATTGACGGCTGGAATCTCCAGCACTTGAGAGCAAGCAAACCTTCGAGGAGAGAGGGGCGAGAGATTTGCTCCCATAATTTTTTTTTGGGGGTGATCGGGAGGAGGTGGATCGAGTAACAGTGGAGAGGTTTTTGTATCCTTGTTTGTGAGTCCGGAGGATTTGGTGCAGCATTGTGCGGTGTTGGGTTGGGTTAAGTTGTGGAGTTCGCAATTTCAACGGTCGAGTGATGTAGCGGCGGGTTGGAGAAGTGTGTGGGTTGTTGGTGAGTTTGACAGTGAACTTTCATTGGGTTGGGTTTGGTTGTAGGTGTTGGTATTTCCCATTTCTTTAAGAAGAAAAAAAAAAGTTAAGTGTAGTTCTTGGTAATGTTTGGTCTTTTGCTATTGATGATGTGTGACAAGGGCAAGGATATATAGGGATGATGGTTTTCAAAGGTTCTAAGATTCTTTCTGGTAAGATCTGCATGAGCTAACTGATTGATCATGTATGTTATATTCGGTGTTGTGTTGTTTTGTCAAAATTCTCTGACCTAATTTGTACATGGCTTGATGATCGACTTGGTTAATTATCTATTGCCGCTAAGAAGATTGATTTTACATTCAAAAGGTAGAGTTCGGGTTAAGGATACCACTAGGATGACTGATGTCCTTTCTAGTCTTCCTAACGGTTACCTTGACCTAATCTTCATCATGTGTAATACGCTTTAGTTTTGTCGTCGGGGAAATATTTCAAGGGATTCCTCACATTTTTGAGCTTTTTGAAGAATTATTGACATAGTGAAGAATGTGCTTCCTTCACTGTCACGAAGTTTCAAACTGTGAGATTGAAGCTAGAGATAGATGAGCAGTAATTTCAGTGCTTCTGGAAAATGAGAACAATAGAAAACAATGAAATCTTCAACTCTGCCCCCCCCCCCCCTCCCTTCCCTTAACACTAGAGAGGTTGAGAGGTTGAAGGAAGGAGCTTCAATCCCCCCTTGATATCTCACTTTGAGCATGGCCACTTTACGGTTGCTCAAACCCATTGAGAGTTTGAATATTTGTCAAGCTCTCAATAGTCTGAGATTTGGATAAAAGCTTGCCAACTACAATTATCAAACCCCTACAAAACGCAAGTTCGAGCTCTCAACTTAAGCTAGTGTAAAGGGGACCTAATGGTCTTTCTACAGTTTCCAAACGCCACAGAGAGAACAGGACTTCATGTGCTTCATAGGTCTAATAACTGCTTTCTTGTTTTTTTAAAATTTTTTTGCAGTTAGCTCGAGACATGGGAACAAAGTGGTGCTGCAGCCGGTTCCGGGAACCTGAAAATAGAGTGCATGCTTGGGACTACGATGAAAACACCATGTCTGATGTCCGCGAGTTTGTTCAGGAGCTTCGGCTGTCAGAAGGAGAAGAAGAAATGGGGCCTGTGGCAGACACATTCCGTGGGGTCGAAAATCTGAATGGAGTATTCAACTGGGAAGGCTCAGATTGCCCATTGGCAAAGAAGAAGCAGCAGCAGAATGAGCAAAGGCAAATCAAGCCTGCTGTTCAGGTATGTGTTCAGTTTGTGACTAATTTTCACATCTTTGTTCTTCAGAGACTCCTGCCTTTAGTTTCTGATGCAACAAACAGCCTGTTATGCTTCTATTGACCTGACCCATTTGTATCCGGATCACTCAATCTGGTAACGTCATTAGGGTATTGTCTTTGACAGAGCGAGATTGATATACGATTCTTGTCGAAGCAATCACATAGATTTGTAGCATATGGTAGTAGAAAAGAACCTTCCTTATTCCTACCTTGATGAGGAGCTGACAACCTATTGGTCAAACAGTTTCTGGAAAAGCAAGATCTGGATCATTGGTTTGCCAAATCCTCACTAACGACTTGTTATATGATGACCCTGCACGCTCCTAGCGCCTTATCAAGTAGTCAGTTGTTTATTATTTCCTTTCTATATGGGAAAAAATCTGGTTTGCAAGGCGGACAACAGTGCCATCTCCACTGGTTCTGGAGATATATACTCACAATATGGTGCTCAAGTAAGGATCCAGTGTTCTGGAGCCTTTTCATCTATAATTGTATCTAATAAAAAGGAGTCACTAGGGAAAGAAGAGATGACTCCGTTGTTGCCACCGGTGTGAATTGTGGTGTTGTGTCATCTTCGAGTTGGTCTAAGTCTATATGTAATCCCAAAATGCGCATCACAAGCATTAGAAGGCTCTCGAAGACAACTGCCTCCTATCAAGGTGAAGTCCTTGAACGGGTGTGGACAACCTGGCTTGCACCTAATCTCCCCCGAGGGCAAGCCCCTACGTTCCCACATGGTTGGTTGAAAATATCTGGTTTACTTGGATACCCCCTCTGTGATTGGGTGGACCATAGGTGGAAGGGTGCACCAGAAAGGTCACCTATCCAAGCACTATTGTAGCCTTAGGCGGCTTAACCTCAGAGATTATTGTGGATGATGGTGTTTCTTCATCTTCGAGTTGGTCTAAGTCTATTTGTTATCTTGAGACATGCATCACGAGAAGTAGAGGGCTCATGAAGACTACTACTACCGTTCAAAGGTGAACACCCCTTGAATGGTTGGATGACCCAACCCCCACCTAATCCTTCCAATGGGCAAGCCCCAAATGGTTGGTTGAAAATACCTAATTCATGTGGTTACCCCCTCTATGATTGGGTGTGCATTGGAAATCAAGTGCTAGGAAGGTCATCCATCCAAGCACTATTTTGCCCTTAGGTGGCTCAATCTCAGGGTTCTTGAGGGATCTGGATCAAGGCCTTGGGTTTAAACCACCCACTAGGATAATATATTACTCATCCACAGCTTATGGATAGTGTCTCTAACTGGCCCCAAACAGAGTTATTTTAAACCCGTGATGGAGTTGGGAGCATCAGGATGTATACCTCACGTTAGGATGTTTCTCTTGGGAGGCTAAAGAGAAGCTTAGAAAGCTCAATATCTCTTATCTTGCCAAGATGTTCTCCATAGGCAACATATATGTATATATGTTGTGTGGGTTGGGTTGTCTGACTTTTGTATCATTACTTTGGGCAGACCTATGCAGACCTATGCAGTAATCAAGCAAAAGCTGGCAATAAAGACAGTGACTCAAATTGGGACAAGCACACGGACCTTACTAATGGTGATGTTGAGGTGAAGCGAATTGAACTGCCGCGTAAACCATTTCTAAGCTTTTTCTGGAAAAGATGGCCTCAGAAGACCTCCAAGAAGAATGCGTTTGAGCTCATTGAGTTTGCAGGGGATTTAGGCAGTGAAGACAATAATGCCCAGTCTTCTTCACATTAGTTTTGTGTACATCTAATGTTACGCTGATTTAGTTTTATTTGATAACAAGCAAGTGGGTTTAGTAATCCGAGCTTGCAATTGCATCTTATACCTTGATGATCTTGGGATGCATGATTTATATACCAGCTTCTTTGAAGGACTGTAGGGTAATTGGGTGATGTATCAGGTTAGACCCACATTATTTGATGGAGAGCTCAGATGCTTCCAAATGGCCTTCAGATAGGTGCTCATCTTCGCCATCCTCTACAAACAGGTAATTTTTGCCTGTGGCAGATTTTGCTGTAAAATGTGAAAGAGGTTTGTATGAATCAGGTAGCTTGTCAACGACACTGAAGCAGGAATAGGTATCATCTAGACTTCTGCAGATTTATGTACTAGTGTGCCAATAAGTGCATTCCGTCTTTGGCACCAGTGAACACAAAACTCTGCATATATTCTTTTCCTTAAATTTGATCTCTTATTCACTTTCTTTGGCACGATGTTGTGCAAAAGTATTCTTTTTGGACTTGTGCTTGATGAATTCGGTTGCACCTGATTGATTCTTTACTGTGGTGATTCCATGAGGATATGGGAAGTTTCTGTACAACTCCTGGTGATCTTTTCACACATTGTTGTTGGTCTCTCATCTTTGTAGGACTTTGTAGAGGCTTGAGGAACACATAGGGAAAATGGGTTCCACCAGTTGTTGCAGTTGGTTTCTTGCCCAGCATCGCATGCTTTGAGAGGAAGATGCTTTGCATACATTAACAGGCAGGACATTTCACTGCAGCAGTGAAAGGTGAGTTTTTAATGTTTGTGTTCACAATGTATTTCTTCTGCAGAACATAAGGTCTGGAAGCAATTATTGACACATAATCAGAATCCAGACCAATCTGTCAGGTGTATCATGTACCCTTACAAAGTTTTCCATACTAGTCTTACATGTGCCAGCTATTTCTAGCCATGTCAGCTCATGGCCATACATGCCACCTCAGGGACTATGCATGGTTTTTACTCTAGGTACTGAAGCAAAAGTTGCCTACCCTGTGTGGGCTTATCAGTTTTGTACATAATTAATTCTAACTATAAATTCTTAAGTGCCACGTGCCATGTTGTCATTGGTGAAGAGTGTTTCTTAACCAATGATGCACCCTGAAATCCAATAATTTCTTCACATGGTTGTCTGAAACTGATTGTAATGTACAGCCCCATCAACGGTGTAGCAGAGGGTTGATCTTTTCACACACCGTTGATGGGGCTGGGGCGAACCAACCCGTACACTGGTTCCTTGGAGGCAAGGGTTGAGGCATCCAACAAGGAACGAGTGTATGGGTTGGTTTGCCAAAATCCCGTTTATGGTAGTTAGTCTTTATGGTACTTAGTGTCACTTACCCTATTATGAGGTGTTTGTTAGGTTATACGGATGATTAACAACTTCATCATAAGTGTCATCTCATGAAACTTGGCATTCAAGCGTGCCTACTAATATCTTGGCACGAGCATGTCCAAAAGTGTTATGAAGTGCATGCCTATGCTACATAATGGTCTACAAGTTGATAAAGTGTACACAAATGACACTTGTCATTAGTAGGCTCAAGAATATCTTTCTCTAGCATATTAAAATGTAAACACATGACACTTGCCATTAGTTTGATAAAAAATGTCTTCCCCTTGCATCTAAAACGCAAGACTATCATCTAAAGTATCCCAATGTGCTACTCTATAAGTCATAATATAGATATTTCTTCACTCAAAAGAAGTTACTTATGTTGACAAATGGAATCATACTGGGAATTAGCGGGCATGACACTTTGAGACCTCTAGGCATCTAGTCTAGGCAAATAGTGTACGTGACACTAAATACCATAAATGGTGTAATGCTTTAGTGTTTTGTTGTTTCATTGTAGTGTTTTAGTGTTATGTTGCAACAATGTTTCATAATCAGGGTAGGTGTGCATGGTGAATTGATGATCACATATTATTCCATAGTGGTTCTCAATATAAAAGAATAAGGTTGGAGCGAGTTTTCATGTTTCCCATGATGTTTTAGGTCGATATGGTTTACCTGAGATGACTGTTGGACTCCTTTCATGAGGGCATCAAAGGCATGTGTTGTCATGGCTAACTATACTAAATATGATATTTAGTGTTGATACACTAAATATGAACGCATACACCAAATATCACTAACCCTATGAAAGTAAGTAACATTAACCGTGAATTCAAATACTAAATTTCAACTGTAGTAATATGTGGAAGTTACATGCACAAATTTAGTGTTAGATATGAGAAAAAATTAACAATGATAAAAGAAGAATTCCAACATATCTTCTAGCATTCCAACCTTCTTATATTTGAGCATTCCAACATGAAAACAAATACAATTCGGAGGGAAAATATAATTCAATAATAACATTAGATGAATTCAACATTATATTTAAGCAAGTATATTTTTAGCATTCATATGAAACCAATAATATCAAAATGGGATCCATTTAGTATGTGGGAGCCATCCAACATTCCAAACACTTAACATGTAAAATCAAGCATTTTCACATTTGAGCTTGAAAATAAAACACAACCATTTTGAAAACAATTCATAGCATGTGAGAGTCACATATAATAAAAAAAAAGTTTGAACATTAAAAGTATTGCATTTACATCAATAAAATAAAAACATAGTTTTCAAATTGAAGATGGCATAGATTGCCCTTAAAAAAATTGCAGATATTTTCTTATGAAGACTTGAAGATGTGGAAAATTTTGATGTACACTCTAAGTTCCATCAATAATCAAAGACATGCTTGATTTAATCATAGTTTTTTTGGCATATGATAAATTGTTACAATTTACCTCCTGGTTGAAATTTTCAACCGAATTTGCAGTCAATTGCAAAAAAAAATCTCTTTCTCAAGTTAATGAATTTTCCGGACCAGTGATCGTCCGTTCGTGGTATGTTTTGCCAAGTGTTTGCTTCAATGAGGTCAATTTTCTTGGCCTCCCATCTTCTAGTCCATGTATCATTCACTTTAGAAATAATAAAAGTATCGGCCGGTTGACACAAATGTGTAGAATATGGTGGCAAATACTTTAAGATAACTTATTTTGCTTCCAAGACAACGCTAACTTGCGGAGTTATATTATGGCCTGTACAATTATCTACCCAAATCACCTTCGAACGACCATGAACATCATATTGGAACGCCCTAGATTCAAAAAAATATTTTGTAAAGAAAGTTTGGTCTATTCAGTCTTTGGACCCGGTCTTATAGCATACCTCTGGAATATTATCATCTAAACCACGAATATGATAGTTGCCGTTTAAATTTGTAAAAATCAACATTGAAACTTTGATCATTGATTGTCGCCCTCCAGAGATTCTAATGACCATTGTCATGGAGTCTCCATCCGACACCACTTCAGCCTAGGACACTGTGATATCACCTCTAAATCCTAAAGTTCTCTTATTATTCATATTCACAATAAAATGAGTTTCATCGATATTTTCCATTAGATTTTCATCGCATGTACCATTTCAAAAATTTCTATGTAACACACCTAAATGAAATGCGGTGTGCATTTCAATGTCACATTTTTTCTGGACTGCAAGTTTAACGCCTTGATTGTAATAAAAGAACAATGTTATGCACAAACATGAATTGTTGAAGCCAACTGTTGGTCAGCTTTTCAATGAATAAAATATTATCTTTTTTATCGCGAGAAAATGATGTATAAGGTGAGGTGGAATCCAATAAAGATGTCATAGCTATCTTGATGAGAAGGCGTGCTAAAAACTTAACTCCAAATTTCTTAAAATGCTCAAATACATAAAATAATATAGGGTATAACCACTGAATCTATTCTGAGCGTTTATATTCACGACCTGAGGTTGCCTTTGTGCGGAGTTGTTTTAGTCCTCATAATCGGTCTTTGCTGCAAGAAATTGGTGAAAATTCGATTTTTTGTTCACCTTCGTTGCAGTATTGGTTTCGCTATACCCACCAATGAGAAGCACCACGAGATTTGTACTTCTTTATTTTCAAAAATACATTGGAAATACGATAATCGTACGCATGTAGAGACCACGTTGACAATGTACCACTACAAGGAAAACACGAAAAAATGACTGGGGTTTCTGACTAAAATCGGTAGTTTAGTGCACTGATGACTAGCACTATTTTTAGTCCTCAACCTGGTCATGTCGGTCCAGTCGCTCCAGACAAAATGACTACGGTCATATCGGATAGTTTTGGTTTCCTATGGCGCGTTCCCAATGGGGTTTGGGGACCTCGTTTTGGGACGTCCTTCAACCCTTCGTTGTTATCACTATATTTAGTCATATGTATATAAATAAATATCGCAATGTTTAGTCATGTCCTCTGATTTGAAATAGTCATCTCTACTTCACTGGAATTAGTCATGATATGTATTTCTATTACTACATGGTTTTCCCTGTTAAAGTCCATTTGTCCAGTGTATTCGTTCAACAACTGTTTTTAGTCATATTTGTGACTAATAATTGTCATCAGATACATGATCTCTTACCAAACGGAGTCACATTTGGCGGAATTCATTCTGAAGGGCTGGTCAATATTCTCGGTGTATAGTAGTCAGCGTTTTGGTTTTAGTGACCAAATGTAGTCATTCTATTTGACTGTAACTAGTATCATATTTAAAACTGATGACTTTTACATTCATGACGATTGCATTTATACAACAAACAAGATGACTAGGCTTTGTCATCATTATTAAACATTCAACGCCATCATATTGGCACACATAGTCATTTTATCAATACGACTAGGACCTACATATGACTAAGCATAGTCAAGATATTCAAATAATGCACTGCAAGAGAGGAATACGTATGATCAATCTTCAACCACTACAGGTAGTCACACATGACTATGAATAGAATCATTTCCAAGTGTCATCGCACATTCCATTCATAGAAGTTGCATTGTTCTTCTTCACAAATGTACTAGGTATAGTCATCAATCTCGGATATTTTATTACGAATTGTCAGTAAACAATGAGCTACATGATATGGTCTCATGTGACTATTTTATTTGAACTACTTGCATCAAAACACGTATGTATATATATGTATTTCTTGCACTCAGCTACGCCTGTATAGTTAAATGGCGTAGAAACTCGGTGGGCCACATTATGAAACTTCCCACAGCTCCTCCGATCTTCCGCAATGGTGGATTATCTATTTCCATACTTTTGAAGAGGACATATTCATCATCCTCGCTCTTCTGCACTTCTAAAGACACACAACCTTCGTATATTATGGCACCGTGCAATGCCCCCCCATCACATTCTTCACCTTCTCATGTACAACTAGTGGTCCCTCCTCTCCTACCCCATAACCCATCAGTTCTACAAGATCATCTGCCGAGAAAGTGAGAGGTTTTGATTGTTCTTCGGCTGTTGCAATCACCTGCACTTGCAAAAATGCCATATATCATAAATTCTAGGATGCACCACGTAAGCAAACATTTAAATTTCAAATAGCATTGCAATGTATCACTTTGAGGTTAAGAGGTCTACTGCCTTCGTGTCGCCGCTTTCTTGTCTCCGACGCCCGCCACTTGCCTCGGTTTCTTTCCCCCTTGCAGCATTCCCCTCCAGCACTTTGTGTAATGCAGCCTTCGTCCTCGGCCTCCTCTGCTCCATTACGGCTGCCTTGCCTCTTGGTGACTTCCTCTACTCCATTTTTTTTGGCCCCACGTTCATGACTTTTTGTATCTATCTACGTGTGTGTCCTAATTGCTGTGCACATTCCAACACTCGAATCTAAAAGGCCAACCCTCCGAGTTCAGTTATGATCCCATCTCGACCATTATCCACTGCTAACCATGGACTCATACGGTTGGTGAGCATCCTTCACAAATCCTACCGACAGCTCTGAAGGAATTGAGGGCTCCTTAATGCTATGTATATCATCATTTTAATTCTAAATCTAGAAGAATTTGAAACCCTCAACCATGTCTGTTGAAATCTAAGTGTTCAAATCTTCACTTCAAATCAAACCCTGGTGTTGGGGGAGCAGGGTTGGCATCAAAACTGTCCAACTTCTCACTCCTGATTGGCTCAGGTTCCTCTTTCTTGCCTCCAAACCAACCACCGATCTCTGTAGATACATGAGCACTGCATTAAGAGGTGAAGAAAAACCGACTCACCTAAGCTTGAACTGCCACGCAATTGTGACGAGGCACTGAGACCAGCGATGTGTAGTGCAAACTGAAGGAACCGGCTGCCTTGCAAACATCCAACATCGCCGCGGCAGAGCTTCCGCCTATGCTCCTAGTGCTTCCACGCTAGACCTCACAAATGGGCATCTGAGGTGCACACGGGCCGAAATCCCTCCAACCTAAACCCTATTTTTCCGGGTTGCCCGGCGACCAACGGACCCAAGGGGCAGCCCGAGGATAAAAAAAAACTCCTCCTTCTTCCATCTTCTTTCCTTTCTGCGGCAATTTTTTGTCCAGGCTGCCCGAAGACCATCGGACCGGTAGGGGCAGCCCGTGAAATAAATGCAATTTGAACCTTTCCCCCCTTTTTGATTTTTTACCTTCTTCTTTGTTCGTCATTGTGAACTTTACCTTCACAACTCTTGAATGGTTTAACCTCGTTTGGAAGTGCATTCTTACTTAAGTTATCTTCCAATCAAAGTTACCTTACAAGGGTTAATCAGGTTTGTAAGTGCATTCTTACCCCCTCCATTGCTAGTGATTTTTTTGATGCATGCATGTCTACATGAAGTATTGGGCTCACACCCTGGCGACCGCCGCTTGAAGCTGCTCCTGGCACGCCACTGCACGCATGCACGATCCAAGGTTTCTCTTGAATGCTCGAATCTAGGGTTTTGGGTTTTTATGACTACATGTAGTCATCCTTGCACAATGATGGTGACTGCTTGTAGTCATACTTCTTGCACACTGCGAATGACTAATATTAGTCAGAGATCAACGGTGTCGTGTGGACACATTTTTTTGTCTCCACGTTCATGACTTTTTTTGTAGTGACATATGCTTCGTTGAGCACCAACACTTCTCACAAATGCCCTTGACAATTTCACAGAAGGCTAGAAATGGATCCGGAATCACAACAGGCTTTGTTGCAGTTGCAACTGTGGGACATGGAGGAAAATGAGGCAGATAGGTGACATCTCACAAGTTATGCATGCCCATGCAAGAAATGCATGGGAGCAAAAGTGTTGTCACGGAAAACCATCCGTAAACATCTTCGACAATACCAACGGGACCTGGAATTCAAGAAATCAATCTTGGTATGTCGGGTGGACATCAATTATTGTATTTTTCCCTTTTGATGAAGTCATGTGTTCGCGGAATGGTACTGAATAGCTTACGATGTTGCCTCCAAACATGTAAGAAATGAGGAGACCCTATGTGCAGGCCGCAGCAACTGCTGCCATGCACTCTCTAATGTTTAGTAATCTACCATTCCCCCCAAAAAACAAATTTGGTTCACATGGGGACCAACAAATGCTGATGCAAACTTTTGGCCCAGATAGATTCCATGGACAATGGGGCCCAGGACCAGTTCCGAAGCTCACTCCTTTTATATATTGGAATAGGAAGTGGGAGGTCAAAGTATCAACGCATGCATTCATGGGATGGGGTCTATTTGCATTGGAAGTGGCAAAGGTTGGGGATGAATTATTGCCATTTGTGGGGCAATGGTTTTCTAAAACGGAGTTCAAAAGCATGTGTAATGCAAACCCACAATTCATAAAATATGCACTACGGCTGAAGAAAAATGTTTATCACGATGGGAATGTCTTGAATGGAAACATTGCTGGATACATTAATAGCTCTATTGGGAGGAAGGAGGAGGCCAATGTGCAGTGGGACTATGTGTCATTGCCGGCACCGTGGAACCCCAAAGTTTAGGGATATGCCATGACCGTGGCAACAAGCGACATCGCGGAAGGAGACGAGTTATTCACGTATTACCCATTGAATTGAATGCCAATGGTGCTCAACATTGCGGCACAGAGGCATTGCTTCATCTCATATAGTTTAGTGAGAGGGTAGCACATACAAACTGTTCGTGTGGGAAACCCAGATGAAAACCACGTTTGTAGTCATTGTTTTGGACCATAGTTATATGGGTATCAATATTAGTCATATGGACCGTTATGACTACAATGAAAATGTAAAATATGAGGACAAAATGTTCCCAACACGTTCTCTGTAGAGTTCCCGGCAAAACTTGTCCAATCTTAATAAAACCTTAGTCATATGATGACTAACGTGTGTTCTAGTCATCACTTTGGTTCAATATAACTTCCCTGCAACCAGTAGTCATATCCGGTCATATGGCCCTAGTCATTTTTTCGTGCTCTCCTTGTAGTACACTGATTCGTCTTGTACCATCCATGTGATTATAAGTTTCCTTGTGGTAATAGTGGAAACTTGTTGGAGACGGCGGGGAGGATTAGTGACAACATTGATGGTTATCATGGCTGCAAAATGATAAGAATAATATACCGATTAGACATGCGAAGAAATGGAGTTCAACAATGAAAAACGAAATTAATTCTCAAAGACCCAAAACACACGCAAGATAAGCAATAATTCATGTTGACAGTGAAAGACAATTCAATCATATGTTTCATCCCATTGACAAGGATGAAAAAAAATTGAGCATTGCAATTGGTATTGAAGTTTTGAAAGCCCAACTTATGAGAGATTGCAATCTTGAAACTGTGACGATGAAATTCTAAAATATCAAGCCTCAGACCAAGGAGCAACAAACTAAGTGCAATATAGACGAGGAAACAAATTTCATCCAAATCAACAACACTTAATCACGTTAGTGACGAATGAGTTTCACTTCTCTAGTTCCAATGTCCGAGGAGGTATTTGGACATAATTGGTCGAGTTCTTAGTGTTTGCGAGTCCAACCGGCTACATGTTGACATCTTTTTGGTTTTTCTATATTAGGTTGAGTTTATTATCTTATTTCCTCTAGAAAGATTGGTCATTTTCCTGAAGGCTTTAACTTAAACCAGTTATTTCTCAAATTCAACTGGTTCATCTATAGCTAGCAGTTGGTTCTTCCCTGTTCCATCGGTTTGGAAAGGACACACACTAAATCAATGATCGGGGAGGAACCGGCAGTTAGTTACAGATAAACCAATTGAGTTTGAGAAATAACCGATTGAAGTTCAAGACTGCATGAAAATTACCCATCATTTTAGAGGAATTCGTAGAATATACCCCAATTCATTAAAGAAAAACCGGAGGATGTTAACATGCAACTGGTTGGACTTGCAAACACTAGGATCTCAACCGATTATGCCCAAAAATCTCCCCGATCACTGCACTAAACATCCCGTGAGAACAATACCATGTACTAAGTTTAGAAGCAATATAGTGTGGTATTATAATACACTAGATGCAAATCTCCAAGCTCATATGAACTAAAAATCCTTTATTCCCGCAACTTAAAACATGACTTTCTGGACGCCGCACCTGCTAACTGAAAAAAAAATGGAGCTGGAAGGACGGAATACGACCCATATACTGATTAGTTACATTGAAATTGTAGCCATTTGAGGCAACATAATGTGGCAAAACACATTTTCCAGTATGAAACAATGTTCTCTGTACAATGCACCAAGTTCTATCCCACTAAACAAAGTCAGATACCTCCGAGCATCATAGCCATAGCTTGGGGTGCGACAACAACATGGCTGGCAGAATAAGGTGCAACCAGATACCTTTTGTTTGTTGAGATCCACACTGGTAGAAACAGAAGGCACCATTTTCTGATATGATCAAAATCATCTGTGATTTGTGTCAAGACCTATCCCACTCTATATGTAACATAGAGACATACCTGCGAGCACCGTAGCTTAATCTGCTGCGATAATGAAGGCTTCAATGAGGGCTCCTACCACGGCCGCCCATTCCCAAGCTTGGGGGATGTCCTGTCCGCGCCACCCATACACTGCACATTCATAAATAGTAGCGGCTGACCATTAGTATCTTTGTTTTCAAGGCAACCTCCTCAAGGCTCAAGCTGCCTGCACCAAGGAGTTGATCTGCAGTGTCGAGTGATAGCTTCGGAATATTGCGGGTGATGACCCGGAATCCAAAGGTAGGTGGAGGCTGCGCTGCTCACTGGTCCATAATGGTAAGATAAAAGTTAATATGAAATTTTTGTGTGTATACATTGAAACATTGAAACATTGATTTGGCATTACAAGTGCAGTTAGCGATCGAATGAGATGAGAGTAATTCATGCATGACTCACAGTGGTCCGAACTGAGTGGCACCTGCTTGCTTGAACTGCATTACAAACTGGTCATAAGAGCCGAAATCACGTTTGAGAAGCCCCAACAGCTCTCCCTCGGGGGCCTTTCCACCATCACTCCGTTTCAATTGCCACTCAAAATTGTTGTTGTAAGCTTCGCCTGTGTGTATGTATGCCAGTGTGTGCCCCGATGATACCTCCCAATCTGCAAATGCACTGTAACTTTTGGTGTAATGACACACAGCGAGAGAAAAGAAGAGAAGAGAAGAAAAAGAACCAGAAGCTCAAGCTAGGAGCGAAGTTGTGTACCACAGGAGGTTTGGAGGTGAGGACAGCTTCCACTTTTCTCACAGAAATCATACCTCCTTGATCTCACAGCTGCGGAGCTTCATCTTGATATTTTCTGATGACTCCCCGTGGAGTAGGTAGAAACCTAGAAGCGATTGAAGAGGACTATTTCGTAGGAGAGGAGGTGGCAGTAGGGAAGGTGGCGGCGCATTCATGTCTAACACTAAATATCAAAAAATTGAAATTTAGTGTTGAACATGATAGGGTGGTAACAACACTAAATACAATCAAACACTAAATATCATATTTAGTGTAGCTATGGCAGAGCATTAAAGACAACTAAGGGAAACTATAGTTGGGTTCGTTTACGAGTACTTGGGTTGCATTGTGGGTGCATTGTGGATTGTCATAGTGTTTTCAATTCTCTAAAGTATTACTTGAAAGAAAGGTCAGGTTTTTGTACTACAATCTGCTGGGCAGATGAGCTCTAAATTGGAGTTATAAGGTTTGATAGGTAGAAATGCTGGTTTAGCAGCTGTATAGGGCTCCTCGCCTTCATTGCTCTTGGAAGGTGGGCTTTCTGGGCTTCTGGGCTTTCTGAAGCTCTTTCGAGCTTTTCATCTTCATTGTAGGTTTTAGCGAAGTGCCTTCCTGTTTAATAAAAATCATTGGATATAGGCCCACTAAAGCATGAATATATTGACGCAATTTTGATTTCAGCTGAAGACTGGATGGGCTGTACAACTGCTTTGGTGGTTGGTAGGTAAGGCGGTTGCAACCATGTCATCAGCTTCCCAGTTCCCAAATGATGATGAACTAGGATGAGTGTTTTACATGAAGGAGTAGTTCTGCAATGTCACATTACATTGCTGATATCCTGAAGGCTTTGCCTACTCTGTTTTGCACCCCGTACCTTCCCCGTTCTTGCTATTTTTTGTACAGATAGACGATAGAATCCCCCAGCTCTTCAACCTATAGTTACGCATCAATTCTATAGCAGTGGAGTGCCCAAACATAATACATCAGTATGATAGCGCTTTGTTTGAATGCTGTGATGGTAGTTCCACCTCTGCAGTCTATATTACTAGATCAGTTCTCCGCCCTGTACCTCAAATGTTCTCAGAAATCTCAAAAGCTCTAGGAAGCACGACGTTGTAAGTACAAAAGCACGCGTTGTGCAAGAAGTTTTGTAAGAAATGGCGATCCGCTTGCGGTTCATGGGCCTTGTCACGACTCTTGTGGTGGGCATCCTGGTGACGAACCTTGTGAACGCTCTTGACCAAAACTTGTTGTACACATCTCTGCAATCTCCACCGTGCAGAACAACAGTGTGCAGTCAGAACCTGCAAGTCTCCCCAACCTCAACACCTTCACACCAAAAATAGCTTCAAATTCAAGGACCGTCTGCACACCGTCGTCAAGAGGTCTGCCTCAATGGGAAGACTAGGATCATTTCGTCCCATGCCATTTTTCGGGGCCGCAATTTTGTGGACAACATTGTTGTTGTTGTTAGTGACAGAGGTGGAGGTGGTCTGTGGACAACAAGAGGGGCTGCCTCCTCCATGCCCACTCTGCCTGCAGAAACCACCGAGAATTCCCGGGATCCCGCGCGAAAAACAACACAAGCACGAGAAGAAGAAGCCTCGCGAAGCACACGAAACGCCCAAGGCATTGACGGATTTGAGTCAGTATTTGCAGCAGTATGGGTACTTGGAGACACCACCATGGGGGAAAACCCCGGTCCTCAAGGAGATGGGCGAGGCGATCGGGCTCTTCCAACGGTGTTTCGGGCTTCCTGAGACAAAAAGCTTGGATGCCGTCACATACGAAAAGATTTCTCAACCTCGGTGCGGGCAGCCAGATTATGTCGGCGCGCAACCAGATCGCTCCGTTGCGCGAAAATTCGCACCGTTTCTTCGTGCCAATATTGTTGGTCGTCCGGAGGAATTGTCCAGATCGACTGATAACTCAGGTTTTATGATACGTGTATTTATTCTCTTGTATCGTTATGGTTGTTTTTGTCTAATAAACCATTGTATTCTCTCAATGGGTCTGGTCTCGTTGCAAACAGCCCAAACAGATGAACTCAACAACATCTTATTTGACATGGTTGGCCTCCATGTCCACCAGGGCAGAGGATTCCAATAGAGGAATCATAATAAGGAAAGTCATTATGCGTGGTTTGTAGGAGGAGATAATTAGGGGTTCTATGAATCTTATCAAATACGAATAAGCCTTATCATACCTTATGAAGCCTTATTCTTTCTTTTGATATCCTTTGTATAACAACCTCATACAATTTTGTTTTGAGCTTATACCTAGTAAGTCGCCATGGCCTTATTTTGCCAGCGCCCACCTGCATATTGTACAGGAGTTGGCCCCCCAGGTGATGATGAAGATGATTCTGAGTGTTTGATTGACTCGAGTGCCGTCGTGGCGTCATTCAATGATCGGGATGGTCGAGATGCCACACCCGTGGCCGCGACACGGAAAAGGTGCGTCACTTCCCGAACCTCGGCGAGAAGAGATACGCCGGGGCGGTTGGCAATGATGAAGAAGGCGAAAGACTTTGCGTATTTCTTCGGGAAACCGCGGTGGCCAACGACTCGCTACAAGCTCACGTGGTCTCTCTCCCCGACAAACATCACCCGGAGGTTGTCGAGAGACAAGGTGCGCACGGCGTTCATTCAGGCGTTCGATGTGTGGGAGGAGATGGTGCCCGCGTTCGCGTTCGAGGAGACCGAGGACTATGAATCTGCGGACGTGAAGATAAGTTTCTTGAGCGGCGACCATGGCGACTCGCAAAAATTCGACGGGGTGTTGGGCATCATCGCGCATGCGTTCTCACCCGAGGACGGGAGGGTCCACTTTGACGACGCCGAGTTTTGGTCTGTCGACGTCACCAAGGAGCGTCACGTGCCCCACGCATTGGACCTCGTCTCAGTCGCGATCCATGAGGTCGGCCACGTGATCGGGCTCGCCCACTCCCCGGTCAAGAAATCCGTGATGTTCCCGAGCCTCCCACCGCACCGCGAGAAGCGGAAGCTCTCGGCCGACGATGTGCAGGGCGCACGAGAGCTCTACGGGCTGCTACAAGAGCAAGGGCCGCTTGCTCCGGGCCCTCGAGCGGTCCTTACGCCGAGACCCGCAATTGGCCTTGGTAGCGTGAACGCCGCCAATGCCCACTTGAGCTATCTCGTGCTAACATTTATTATGGTCTTCATAGTCTGAAATGGCACTTGAATCTACTCCCACCCAAGCATCATCATCATCGCATTGAATTTCACGACATCGATTTGGCCTTCTCCGGTCAAGAGATGTGTAAAGTTCCCAAGCCTCGTCGCAAGAAGCGGAAACTCTCATGCTGAAAACGTGTGAGGTGTCTGAGAGTTGTATGGCAAGAGATCCTCTGCGTGCTGCCTTTGCACCAAGAACTACAATTGGCCTAGGTAACAAAGTTTCTCATATTCTTCACAAGACCCATTTACGACATGCAATAAAACGGTATTTGATAAAAAAAAAAGGTATCCCACCGCTTTCACCTAAATTCCAGTTGTCTCATTCTAGTGTCGCAAGCTTGAGTCAGGTTATAGATCTAGTATGAAAAATATGATAAACATGAGAGAGAGAGAGAGAGAGAGAGAGAGAGAGAGAGAGAATTCTCCATGGACTGAAAGATCAAATGCATACTGTAAATTGAAAACCAATAAAGACTATGATTAAGAGTGTCAATTCTTTTGACTCACGATTACATGGATTATTTATATGAATAATACTTGACATTCTTGCGAGCCTTGTGAGGATGGCTCATTGTCCATTTCCAGTCAAGGAACCGATCTCCAAGAATCAAGGCCGAGCAAAGACTAGTGGCAAGCTCCTCTACGGCCCTCACCTTGTTGCTACACATGTTAGGGCGTGAGAATCAATACGTAAATGATTATGACCTGAACTTAAGGAAAAGTGTATCAGAGATCCCACACAGGATATCTAAGAACTAGATCTTGGGGCTCCACCCAAACACTTGCTCAAGAATGTTATGTATTGTTGAATGTCATCTGCACTCCCCGGTTTATCCATCTGAGGCCATGCGTGGTGCTTGGGTTTGACCTCCCCCTGAACTTGAGTTCTGGGACACTCCTGCAGCACCTGGAGTGACAAGTCGCAGGATTTAAGCAAATATATGGACAAATGGTTTGTCCAAAAAAATGATGCATTGAGAATATCTTCTGCATTTTTGACACATGCACATTGCAAAACAAAGTAAATGTGAGCAACAGACTAGAAGCATATCATGGAAATCCTATTTAAGGTAGCAACACCTAGAATTGACAAAATAGTCTCTATACTTAGAAGGGTCAAATTTGCAAGATCAAGAGGATTTCAACACACCAAAGAATGGATGGTTTGGATACTGTATGCAAAGGTTACCATGGGTTTGAAGTTTCATTTGTAGGTGACCAAAACCAATACCTATATCCTATGTTCATGTCGTGTACGTCTTCACAGTCAATATGTACCAATTTGTATAAGATTCTCAAGTGTTGGTTTTGGGTAGAGACCTTATATGTCATACTTCAAAACACCACTCTAAATGTGTATATTTAGTAAATAACATGATGTACATACAACAAAAACATGTTTTTAATAAGAAATATAGTTCATATCTATGGTTAATAGTTTCTGTCATTTCTACCGTAGGGTTATGTCGATAGAACTACATGTATGCAATTTCGTTGTGTCCAAAATTCATGCAAGTTGGGTTTCCTTAAAACCTAGTGAAGAGTCACACCTTGGGGTATTTGTGACTCCCTCGTGCTTTCGGTGCCTTCCGACATGCGCATGTTGTTGGAGTTGATTGGTGGCACTGACACCACCACAACCCTCTCACTGGTCCTTTCTCCACCTCCTCCACCGCTCACAAAGTTATTTGGGAAATGACGAGAGCGAGAGGCAACAAGGCGGGGCAATGCAGGGAGGTTTGTGCGGTCCGTGTCAAGGTCTGGAAACACGGACGCTCGGCAATGCGGGCACTTAATGTTAAGCCGGAGCCACGCATCGATGCATGGGACATGGAACATGTGGTTGCAAGGAAGGCCGCGAACCTCGGTGCCGATCTCAAAGTCTTCAAGGCAAATGGGGCATTGTGAGGCGTACTCGGACACTCTTGTGAGACACATCTTTGGTAGTCGTTGAATCGCTCTTTCAATCCATTCCCTCTGTGAAAACAAATGGGATTCGCACCGATGACGCACACTTGGGGTTTCATTGAGGTGTCTTAATGTATCACATAACACATAATGAACAACTACTAATGCATTATATAGTGTATTGCACCAATTCTAAAGTGATCCACTTTGAAGAACCCCTCGAATAATCATATGGGATATAACTGGTGTATTGATGGACAAAATCCGGAAGATTTTCAATGCTCTTCAAGTGGATAGAAATGCACATGGGAGTTGTTGGAAGGGATATCCACTTGGATGAGCCATTGGTGATGGACTAGATAACCGGTGAGTGGATGACAAGTGGTTACTATAAATAATTGTTAAATGAATAGATAATACAATTTTTAAGATGACACCTTGCCTAAGACATAGATGAAAAAAATGATATGAGTTCTTATAATTCTTCTGCTCTTGAATGAGCTATCAATTGTGACACATGGTGGTGTCTATAAAAACTAGGCAAATGAGAAGGTGGTTACTTGTTGAGCTTGAAGCGCATGAAGGTTGTGACCATGACGACCGGCGAAAAGCCCCGGCGGGTAGCTTGCCAACTCGTTAGGTTGCAACATTCCTATGGGGTTGACTCTTGTCCTCCCACCCCAATCAGGGGCACGTATCAAGTCCAAGAACACCTAAACCCAAGAGAGACATATTACTTCCAAAATTTCTAAATGAAGCTTTGTTGCCAATAAGGACAACATATGTTGTGAACCATAAAAGTTTGGAACATGATGAGACCACTTGGTGAAGGTAACAAGTGCCCTATGCCCATGTTTATTCACCTCTACAAATCAATTCATAATATTCACATCTATTCATAAAGATGAAATCTACACGTGACCTAATAGGCCCTACATCAAATTTTCTAGCCTTGTCCCTAGTTTTGTAACCCCTTGCTTTGTTTGATTACTACTATTTAATATTTATGGGTTCCCCAAACTAATGAATCATACATTTGATCCAGAAGGTAATGAAACTACAACCAAGTTTTATTCAAGAACAAAAGCAACTTCCAATTCCAGTGAGACATGAACAAATAAGTGGATCATTGATTTGTGTCTTTGTTCTAGTGCGATGGCACTCTTAATGTAAGGACTTGTTTAATAATAGGATTGAAATAGAATAGAATGAACCTGGATTTCGGACATTACACCATGTGCATTTGGCACTAGGGCAAAATGTGATTGTCGTCGTAAAAGCCACTACAAAACACTAACCATTGTCTTGTTGATCAACTATGATAAGCACATGTACCATCATATCATGTACCAACTTGTTGCCATAATAAACAAACACAAAATTGTACTATCTAGCCTTTTATTCCTATAATGTTTTTTCCCCCTGGAAAAATAACATACCCAACATAACACCATACAATAGGATGGATCTTTTTTTAAAATGGAAGTCAAATTAGATTTGACGATATTAGAAAATATATGTTTGGGGGATTTTGTTGTTTGAAGAAAGTCATAATCAACATTGAATCTAAGCTATCATAGGATATACTTTGTTTATTGTCATGATCCTTGGACAATTCTACATATATAAATGGGTCCATGAAGTTGTAATTCACTTACTTTTCCAGCTGAGATACATGCAATGCAAACGAGTCCACAATAGCTAAAGACCAACCAGATGAGAAATCCCCACTTTTGTCCTTCTTCAGGCAACTGCGAAGCAAATGGTCACACAACATCATATACTTTCAAATTAATTTTTTCTACATAGTGAATTCCATTTTCTGTAAGTCCTTGAACGAACTAAACTACAAATTTTAATTTTTAAAATCACAAAACTTTATTGTTGTACCATGATAGGTTCAACACTCTAACAAAGTCAAATTGTTATTAAGTCTTGTGCTACATCCACTTTACTACAGGGGTTATGCTCTATAATCATGTGACATTTTTGCTTAAAACCCAATTAGTGCCAAAGATACCAAGGTATTTCAATATGATATTATGAGAGGAAAAGTGTAATGTATATTTTGGTTAATCCTTACACAGCCTTGGGTGTCTGAGAACCACATGCTACCAATTATTGTCCATGCCCAAAGAAAGGGATAGAGAAGAAATGTCAATAATGAGAGCACAAACACGCGTCCTTTGAATCGCAACCTCCTCTCCAAATGTGAAGACTCCCTAAAGCATGTTAATGTAACATGAACCCAAATTTGTCATTCAACGCCTCCACAAAAACATTGTTCGTTGAAGCAAGACAAACGGTTAACATCATTCAATCTATGAGGCTTGTTTTCTTTCTATATCTATTGAAGCAAGATTCTTCTCTTCCATCCATTTGAGATTCAAGCTAGAATCGAATCAAGATTTTTCACCAACATTTTTATTCTAAAATTTGAATGCAACACGGTGCAAGCACGGTAAAGTGAACGACTCTTGATCCATGCATAGGTTCATGTGAAAGTGATTCAAACTATACACTAACTTTGAATTTCATGGAGGAAAAACTCATAGACATTTAGAAATATATATTGATCTACAAAGCCAAGCAATTTATGATGACAAAAACAATTCCAAGAAAAGTCTACATATTTTAGAAGATGATACAAATGGTGTGCAAGTAGGTGATATTGAAAAAGTAATTGTCTAATTTTTTTGAAGTACAATAAAAGTACAATAAAATTACATTAGATGGATATTTTTCTACAAGTTTTTGTGATGATGACCTCAAGTATACAATGAATTCAAGGAATATGCAAAAAAATCCAACTTCAAAATATTTAAGGTCATGAAATTAACGTTCAAAACCATATTCAATTATGTGCTTTTGAGCACCAATTTTAATGATAAGTTTTGAAGATTTCAACTTGATATTCTCCGTTTGAGTATTTAATACAACAGTAGATGGTCATCTTGAAAAAAAAACCAATTTAAACAACACTTTGCTTCTACTTTTAGGCCTTTGACCAAAAAGACATGGTTCCAATGTACTAAAGCATTGTTTAGGTCCACTTTACCATGCTTGCATCCAATGACTTCAGTTCATTCTCTAAGATTGAAGAGAACATGTAAATTTCACTTAATAATATTATGAATGGAACTTGTCTTTTCAAACATAGTCTTGTTTGTACCATTTTAATTAACTTGAATTACAGATGTAGAGTGACTCACACTTGAATGTTTTAGAGTATTTAGATAAGTTAAGGAATAGCTTACAGTCCCATTCCGGCTTGTAAACCGTTGTCCACAAACATGAGTATGCGAAACAAAAACACGGTTGCATAGTCAACCTACATTCAATACAAACCCCTTGGTTGACTTAATCATTTTGAAAATACCCATTTTAGAGAATCATTAGAAAATGGTTCAAGTAGAACAAGCCTAGAATACTTGCACTTTTTATGAAAGATAGAGACGAAATCCATAAACTCAAAGTCTCCATAGAATGTTACTTCGTGACCATATTTATAGGTATGTCAAGGGAGAATTCGATGGTCTTGCAAAAGCTTCCAAACATTGTTTATTGGTTGAGGTAAGATGCTTTTGAGTGTTGGTCCTAAACCCTCAAAAGCTTACAAAAACTTGTTGGTCCAAATAATTTCTTTTGGATGGGTGGACAGGGATAACAATGAAGTCATTGGGTTCATGTGACAATAGATGGCATCTATAATCAAGTTTTAGTACAATTTGGATCACATGAGGTTATATATATATATATATATGGGTGTGTGTGTGTCACAAATGGGTTGACAATCTATAAGCAATCATTAGTCTCTTTTCTAGATGAAGAAGTTGCACTTTGACACTCTGGGCTAGATCACATCTTCATTCAGTTGGGCCCCACCCCTCCTACGCCTCCTTCACTGCACGGTCTTCATGTCCGCACCTGCGTGGGAACTCTTCTCCGTTGGGAACCAATGTGGCAAAACCCGATCACTTAAGCAATTAAGCTTCTTTGACATGCGAAGGAACTCCATCAATTAACTTGGGAATAATGAAAGTGATGTCAACTTTATTATTTGTAATTTTGACCGGGCAAGAAGACCGGACAATGAAGGAGGCGTGAGAGGGTCAGGCCCAGCCGAATGAAGATGTGATCTAGCCCAAGGCCACTTTAGCTTGGGCCTTGGATCTAGGTTGAGGACTTGGGTTTAAGCCAACCCCACAACAAGGCTACTATATAAGGCATATAAAAGCCCCTCTCTCCCCATCCTCCTCATGTGAGGGCGCAAATTGCTTCATCCAAAGCCTCATTGTATTTTGTAACTATTTGGAAAATATACCTTTAGTATAATTTTGGAGAATAAGAAAAGTATATGGATAGAGGAGAAGAGAGTTTGAGCAATTGGGAGTAATGTACCACTATCCATATGTGTAGTGGATGGGCACATAGGAGATATCTTTGCCAATTGATGAGCACGACGATGCTAATCCAACTAGATTAAGGGATAGCTTCTTTCAAAGAGGTAGTCAAGAACGATGGTATGTTATCACCATCCCAATTTAATGAAGCTAAAATGCAAGGTCTTCTAAACTATAGATGATTTTAAGTGAATTAATAAAATAAGAACTTAGAATATTTTCAAGTACCTTTGCATTCAAGAACATTTATAGGAAATCTGTACAAAATGTCAAGGAAATCTAGCAAAGAACTAGGGTGGGATACACACTTGTTGCCAACATGGAGAGGAAGAAGCCATCAAACCTGTACATAGTTCCAAGCCACCACGTGCAATGCTTAGGCAAAGGTTTTCGTTTTTTATAAGAAAATTCTCAATTGTTGTCTATTACTTTTACATCGTTTTAATCAACATCAAGTTTTATCATGGTGTGTGAATATTTTATTATTAGTATTTTAAAAATAAAATCCTAGTTGAGTTTCTAGCACATTGTTTTACCACCCACATTGTAACTTTCTACTATTTAAAGATCTATCTTTATGGTCATCAATGTCAAAAAAATAATTGAAGAAATTGTGAGATGCCACCAAAGCAATTCACACAGTTAATGCAAATTCTTGAGAATGGAAGCTGGAAACGTTGACAAATGAATCAAGGAAAGGTTTTTTGGTTTTAAGTAGCCCACCATGGAGGGAGCCACATATTCGCCATTGCTAGGAATATTATGATGGCTACTTGTGGAAGTTATTTGTAGCAGATCATCACAGTCAATCTCCAGCTTCCTAGAAGAAAATCGTTTGATTCCAAAATGTAGGGTTGCAGGCAAAGGCATTTTGAGCAAACCAATTAGATGTTAATTGCACTATACTATCCATGCTTTCTTTGCATCATGAAATGTTTCTCAATTTGGACCTGTCATCACCACTCTCAATCATTAGTGCGACCCAAAGTGACCACAAATTTCTACGTGACATTCATATATGTATGGATATGGGAACCAAATGTTGTAAAACACAATTGCCACAAAATCATCACAACTAGAAATTTTTGCCATATTGATTACTACATATTTATCCAAAAAAACATTGATAATCAACTTGCTCCAGCCCTTGTGCAGTGATTGAGCATGCAGTTGGAAATCACTCAAAATTCACAAGTTTACTCAAGTTGATGACGGTTGTTTGTTTTGCTTCAAAGATAACTTACCTGTGGGTGATGTTGTAGATTTCTTTCATACATCAAACATTCAATTCTTGCAAAGGATCCAAAGGAAACAGTTAAAAGGGTTAGTATCTCATGCTAGATTGATATGGGTGGAAAAGAATAATTTCGAGTAAGAGCTACCTCACAACATGATTGCATTGAAATTCAACATCTCAAGGTTCAAAGTTCAAATTCCACATTTTGGATACCACATAACTTTGATCTTGTTGCACAAACTCCAATTTGTTGGGGACTCCTGGAGTATCTTGGAACTCAATTTATTCTTCAAGATGATCCTATCTTCCAACACATTCAAAGCAACACTAACACAAGTTTTTGATGAGCTCATAAGTATTGTGTGGTCAAGGAAGCATAAAAGGGAGTCTGGATTGAATGTGAGGATCTTACCATAATTTACACATCAGAAACTGCACCTGAATCAGTCATGTCGTTGCACTAGATTGGAGTCACAAGAGTTTTCCATCTGCACTCTTAAATCCTAATTGATTTCGAGATGATTGTCCACATCTGCCACACATGGAGGTGGTCATATCGCCCTGATTTGGAGTTACAAGGTTTGATTGACTATGATCTTCCTTGTGAAGAATCTCCACAATGATTGTTGTTGAAGCATTGAATTTCATCTTGTTCATTTCACATCTTCAACTTAATCAATGAGAACTTGTTGCAATAGATTTACAAAAAACTTCTTTCCTTCCAACCACTTGCCAAGAAAATGCTACTCAAGAATGCCATCACCTACAAAGAAAGAGTTGATTAGAAGATGCTAAACTCAACTCTTGGATGTGCAACAAACCTACAAACTGCAATGGCATCAATGATGCAATCGTTCAAATGTTGTAGGTGTTGCAGATCATGGTATCGATCGCTATTGAAGCACTGAATTTATGTGGTTCAATTCACATCTTCCACTAAATTAAATGAGAACTTGCTACAATGGACTAACATGAAACCTCTTTCCTTCAAACTAATTGCCAAAAAATGTAACTCAAGAATGTCATCTATTACAAAGAGTGAGTCAATCAAAAGATGATATGCACAAACTACAAACTACAATGACATTAATGACAACCATCTTTTGTTCGTACCATCAATCCATCAAACATCGATCAACATGTGATACATGTGCTACAGATCACATCTTTGATCATTGTTGAAGCATTGGATTCATGTTGTTCATTTAACATCTTCATTTAGATCTTTTATTGAAACCACATAGCCAAGGTTATGGAACCAAACCAGAAGTTGAGAAACTTTACCTCTAAGAATTCTCCCACAACTCACATCGACCGATCGACCGATCTCAAAACACCAGGGAGAATCCTTGAAATGCTAGAGCGCACCAACACTCCATGGCTGCCAAGCATTTGGCGAGTAAATTGGCATATCTCATCTTCTTGGACTTCACGTTTCCCTTAGCCATTGCTGCAAAAAAACAAGATCCTAGTAAAATTGAAGGGATGATTCCCTAGAAATAAGAACAATTAAAGATGTTCGATCATCTAATGTTAGTGCATGATGATGATGAGCATGTTGTCCAATCTACCAAGGCAGAGAGTGGAGCTGATCTTGTGGACATGGTTGCATTTCTTAGGCTACTGATTGATAAGTCCAACCAACGCGTCCTTTGAGCATTCCAACAGACATCATCCTCCCATGTTTGTATCCCAACGCCAATGTGACACATCCTATTTCATGCCGGTATCTTCGGTGTAACTCTTGTATCTTTCAATGTTGGGCCAGTTTGTTTAGCGGTTTAAAATTCAATAGAAAACATCCCCCACTGTTGTCTCGCCTGCTTCAAATTATGCCGCTCTGGCAGGGCTCGTTACAAGACATTTTGAGATGCACTTAGTGTAGGACATCATTGGTAACAATCTCGATCCAACCCTCTCAAGAAAAATGTTGAGAGGAAAAAAATACTTAACAATGAATTAAGGTGAAATTGTAGAGAGAGCATTTGGAAATGATGCTACAAAAGCAAGTATATGCCTCCACGTTCTTCTCTAACACGACTTCAATGGTTATAGTCTCCATCAGAGTTCGGGAAGTTTTTGAAGCCTTAGTGGCTAATTGCCGGTAGTTGCTACGAAGGGTCGGATTTTTTCCAATTTACCTCGGCAACAGCCGGTCTTTTGTAAAATCAATTGGCCAATTGCCTATATTTTCATATTTTCATTGGCCAATATCCGATTAAATGGAATTCATATCGGCACTAATTGTTTAGAAAATGTATGAAAAGTTATTAGAAATCATTTCTTAGTACAAAATCTTGAATAAGTGAAAAGAAAGGCATGTTCAAAACTTTAAATTTGAAGAGTTGATATCCTTAGCAGGAATTGAACCTAGCAATGCCTTCACCGCTTGAAGGCCAAGGGTCCCCCAATTCTTCATAAAAGCAATTGGATTTGGTCATGGAAAGGTTGCATAATTCAAAAAGTTTAAGGTTTAGGGTACTTCCTCAAGTGCATCATCAGATGCCCCAGACAAATAGCGCTCTGGATGCTTCCGGCTGAAATCCAGTAACTCACAAGAAGAGTCAGCTACATTTCCGGGACATTTTCTGGTCCATCGGCTAATTGCCGGAGGATTGAAATTACAGTCGGATTGCCATCTGATGGTTGGAAATTTGGACCAGCCACGAGGGGAAATCCATCGGCTAATAATGAACTAGCCGTCGGTTTTCCCCAAACTTAGGTCTCCATTCCATGCTCATTCAACCATGGTCGTTTTGAAAGCTCAAAATTGAGGAACTTCGACCTCATCGACTGTCTCCAGCTCTGACATCTTCTTCACTCAGCCACGAGCGTGAGGCATCGTAACGTACTTGGACCTTAATAGACCTAAAACCATCATTCAAATTGAGCTTAGATGACAGTTTCTTTGTCGATAGCAAGTGTAGTTTTCTCGATCGTCATTACTAAACTTTACTTGAGGCAAGTTCGGGAGCGATACCAATTCGAAAGCACAAGAGTATTGTTGACTATGCCCTAAGGTGTTCAGATAGTATTGATAATTGTATCAATTTAAGCATTTTAGACCCTTTCGAGAGGTTGGTTTTTCCCCATTGTCCTATAGCTCACTCCCAAGCACACACATGTTTATAAGTGAGCAATGGCAATCATCTTGGAGGACATTGCAAACGAACCTCTAGAGCCGGCGACTCGCAATACTTATCTATAGATTTCCATTAATATCTAGAGAAATGCCTTTTGGTTATTTGAGGCACATAGTGGGGATTTCTAAGATTTGATGGGATATTAAGGTTTTTGTGGTTGTTTGAAGCTCTCTTGTATCCTTCCTTTGCACCATGGCCACCACTCGTAAGGAGAAGGTTGTCTTCTCATTAGTGTTTTTCATTGTTCTCAAGTTTGTCTTTAATTCCATATTGACCCTCATGCAGTCATTCATGCTCTCAAATGGTTTTTTGTTTTTTATTATTATTATTATTGTTCGAAGATGATTCAAGGCCGCGAACACAGTCTATTTGGAGGTTCGAAAGACGATGAGGATTTTTGCACGATCAATTATTGGGGAGCTACACAAATAAAATGTTTCGAGATCAAATGAGAGTAAATAAATAAGCATTTTTCTTCTTATGTGAGACTTTGGGGCCATGTGTCAAGAAGTTTGATACTCTAATGACTGCAAGCGTTGACGTTGAGATTGGAGTTGTCGTTACCCTTGCTAGGCTTGCTATTGATAATACACTATACATGGTTGGAGATTTATATGGTATAGCAAAGAACATTACATATGTTATTGTTCGAGAGTATTGCAAGGTCATCAACGATCATTTATTGCCTATAGTGATTGAAAAAATGACTCTTGAAAAGATGAAGACAATATTTGTCATGTTTTAATCAATAAAAGGCATAACTTATGTCATAGAATTGATAGACAACTCTCACATACCCATCGTGGCCCCAGGCAAGGATGCTCTAAAATATTATTATCGCAAGGAGTGGTAGATACACAATGCAAGTTTTAGAATATTTACTTTGAATAGCAAGGAAGTTGTCATGATTGGTCAATCTTCCAAAAAAATAATTTAGATATAGATGTTATGCAAAATAAATACTTACTGTACAAATAGATAGGAGATGTCGCGTATCCAATGAGGCCATAGTTTTGGGTCTGTTCAAAGGAGTAAAAGATGGTCTATCACATTAAAAAAATCACTAGATCTACATCCAATCTAGTACTAGGATAGGCCTCGGAAGAGCTTTTGGTTGTTTGAAATGAAGATGGAGGGTTCTACTAAAACGAATAGGTGTGTTACTACAAAATCTTCTGGATCTAGTCACAACATGCATTTGTCTACATAACTTCTACATAATTCATATTAATGAGTTCAACATGCGTTCGAGAATAGAAGCCAAGAATGATCTCAGAACCTCAACAAATTGAAATTTTGACAACTTGCTACATGTAGAATATGATGCTACATTTTAGATTGCAAAAGAATCAATGAAGCAAATGAAAATAATATTATTGCCTTCTTATGTCAAAACTTTTGCATTATGATGGAGACGATCCAGAGACTTTCACTACTATTGAAGAAAGAAAGTCATCAGAGTCCACGAAGAACAAAGATTACCAAATAAAGATAATGTTGAAATAAGCTATCATTCAACATGAAATGATCGCACAAAATAGTAGGAGGCTACATTTGGCTACAAAAAGCATTATCACTTTTGATGAGGCTCTTGACTTGGAAGACATTGAATCTTAATATATAGTTGTTTGTAGTATAAAATAGGTTTTAAACTTCATATGTGTATTGTTTAATTTCAATATGTTACATTGATTTGTGATGTTCATTACAACTATGAATTCTTTTTGTGTTGTTCCACTATTTACTCAATTTGATTAAACATGAATTCAATTTTTTACACATTGCACATCACAAATGTGCTTGAATAATCATTTTGTTCTTTAAAAGTGAAGATTGAAAGTGCAATTTCAACATTCAATATCATATTAGATATGAACACAGTCAAAACTAATTATCCAAATTATTGGTGGAATTTCATGAATAAAATAAAAAATCTAGCCACTAAAGATACAATCAAATATTTTCCTTCTATATTACAATAGATGCTCACATCAATCAATAAATCGTTTAAAGAACCAATTAATTCATTAACTATAGTAAAAATATTCAATCCTTAACATATAATGTAATTGGCAAACAAGTTAAAGAAAATCAAAAATAAATTTGTAAGATAATCTACAACTAATTTATGAGCCTTTCTATGTGCTTGTTAAGATTACTCATGAATCCATTAGCCACTTGCAAACTCTTGGCCATGTTGTTGTTGTTGTTGACCACAAGCTGAGAAATAAGCTCAAGAGTTATCTCTTGATACTTTATTTTTCCTAGCACCTTTCTAGAACTTGAAGCAGGCATAGTCACTTGCTCCAATTCTTCCGTCTTTACCTCTAACAAATCACATTCTATGTTGACATTGTCACTTGGAGACAGAGAAATATGTTTCAATACAACTCCGATCTAGTGATACCATGTATCCATAGAGTCATAAAACTTGTAGGTGTAATGTGCCTCTCTAAATAGAGTTCGCCTCTTTGTTTTCCTTGCAATACTTGAATATCTTAGTGAACTTGCTTTTACGTATCTTTGGTTTTTTTCTTCTAAAATTAGGGCACAAATATAAGAGCCTTGCGTTTAGCTTCGGCCACATGTCCACACATGAACCCATGAAAAATTATGGATATTAAATTGTTCCTCATGATAATAGAATTGAGTTACAAACACATAAATAACTATAAATTCAAACTTTTTTTCTTGGCGTTTTTTGTGAACTATGGATGCATCTCACATTTCAATGCGATCAAGGTCTCCACCTCGGAGTCCAGCCAATTGCATTTTGTGACATCAACCTCATCTTTTGATTTTCTCAATTTTGGATTTTAATGTATTTTTTTTGTGAGGGAGGAAAAACTATATGCACATTTATCATAAACCCTTATTATTTCTACCACCAGCTTCTCTCTTGTGGCGGTTTATGTTTAAATTAGGGTTTTCAAATGGTGACAAATTCTCCATTGTGTCCAATCGACTACACACAATTATTTTCAAGAGATGATTCTTGATGATCTAGAAGACATAAGGTGAGTAGAGACCATATTGAAATGTGTTCATAGTAATTACTCAAGATGTGCAGGATGAGAACTTAACCCACTTCGAAATCCCAATTGTTCACAGTTTCACTAAAGATTTCAATCAATCAAGTGGTGATCTAATTTTAGTTAGGAAGGCTATATAGATTTATTTATTTATCTTTCCAAAATCTATTCAACTACCACACATGTACAAATTCAAAATATACCATAGCATATACTTTGAAGCTTCAGATTTGTAGAGAGTGAAATCACTACAACACTCAAAGTTATGCCAATATGATCTAGTGTAAGTTGAAAATTACTTGAGTTGTGAAGAATGAGAGGGTAAGCCAACTTTCAAATTATGATCGCTCATGCAATTTAGGTGAATTGGCCCAAATTCGTCGCAATCATCAATCACTCCACACAAATCACAATGCCCAAAAAAATTGTCAATATCATCCAAAAATTGGTATTGGAATTAGATCTAAGTTTTGAAGATGTATTCCTCAGCTCGAGTTGTGCAGAATGAAAAAAAAATAGACAACATTGCATAAAATGACTTCACATATACCAAGCAACTGTAGCGAACTAAAAAAACTCGGTGAGTTGCTTTTGCAAAATGTTGAGGAGAAAAAAACATTGTTGGTATAAACCTAAACTCACAAGAATTCAAAGTACAAGAGATATACATAAGTTAGTTAATTTTCTCTCAATTTTCAGAGCTCGCGTGAATATCTTGTTCATATGCAAAACGAGGAAACTTGTGCTCACATAATGGTCATTGATAGTCAAAACATGAAAAATCCTATACCTATTTTTCTTTTGCTTCAAGGTTCATTACAATTGTGTTGGACTCCCACACAAAGATGTACATTTCACATGCAATTCTTGAGCACAAAGTTAGCAAACCCTACTTCTAATGAAAACATCTAAAGCTCTCATACAATATAAAAACATTGTTGAAATTAAGATCATCAACTCATGCGACTCACCTCAAATGTACAATGTTGGAATAATTTCACTCATGCACTATCACCTATTTGCCAAAACATGAGATTTCACAAGGAGAGAGGTGAGGAGAGGAAGCTAGAGGGGAGAGGAGTGGAAAGGAGAGGAGAAGAGAGAAATTCACCTTCTAAAGATTGACGGTAGAGATGAGCCCAATCCAATGGATGAGCCCAGTCCGGCCCATGTTGAGAGTTCGGGCTGAGGAAAAGCTCATCCCAATTTTTTAAAGCCGGCTCGATGGTTTGGCGCCAAAATTGTGCCACCTGGAGCACCACATGGAACGAATGAGTGTTCAGACCATACCCTAATATAAAGCCCTTGGGATGGATTTGATGAAACCAAGTGATCCTATTGGCCCAAATTATGAGAGTTCAGGCTGGCCCTCAATCCGGCCCCAAGTATAAAGTGGCCCTTATTAATATGTGATAGCAACACATAGACCCTCAATCTACACCTTCTAATACAAAAACAAGCACACTTGGTCGCTAACCAACTTGGTTGCATCCAACGTCACTTAGCGACCACTTGGTTGCATCCAATGCCCACTTTTCATTGAACACTATATTCGGTATTTGGAGACTTTTTGTTGATTATGAGACTATATAAGGATGCACATTTCAAAATTGGACCGGTAATGACGACTAAAAATCCCATATGTATAATGGTATGCTACTATTATTATACATAAAGGCATGGAAGTGAACAAAAATGTGAGGCATACATGAAAATAGTTGCGTATGAAAGACAACTCGTTATGAATGGAAGGGAAGATGCGAAGAATGAATGGAAGTTGAATGAATTAATTGGGATTGAAATACAATTATAATGGAAATACTATCAATGTCTTGAGTAACTTGCAATAGCATAGAAAGTAAGCACTTAAATATGTTCTACACCTAAGCCCATTTAGGGAGTCCGTCCCACTAGTACGCTTCTAGTCACACTAGTCCGACCCACTATTTTTTTTTTGCGGCTAAGTCCTTTTTTTTGGCGGCCTCCATGGCTCTAAAAATCTCAGGCCCACGACTGTATCCTTGTGTGTTGCCTGGACATGAATATGTGTCGTTCTTGCATGTTTCAGGACGCGCTCCCGAATTGTAAGAGGTGGTATTATAAGTAGAATGCGAGGGTGTTTGCGAAAGGGAACGTCTTGCGCTTCTCCGGAGGGCCAGACAACGATCGGACTCGGAAGATGCGGCCCTGAGGGCGTGCCCATCCAAGGAGGACGTGGAGGAGGGCCGGGCACCAAGCGAGCGGGTAGCCACCTGCGAAACAACGTCATAGGAAGATAAGAATAGGAATGGAGTGGGGAAAATAATGAGGGCGGTTTGGGATGGGCGCTCGTAAAGAGAACGGCACGCAAACGGAAGACAAGGGAAGCAAAAGCGGGAAAGGGGTTTAGGGTTGAGGAGGGCACCTTGGCTTTGGGGACGTCCATGCGGGGAACGGTGGGAACGAGGGGGGCGTTGACGGGAGCATCCGGAGCCAATGGAACTATTGCACTGTTGGATGGCGGGGGGGAGTCGAGGCGTGGAGGGCCCACGATGGCGGAGGACGTTGCGGGGGGAGGAACGGAGTCGGCGGGGGAGGTGTGGCAACGGGGGCCTTCCATGCGGAGACGCCGGCTCGGCCCGCGACGAGCGACGCCGTCGTCCTTAGAGGGCGAGAGGTGCCCCAAACGAACGAGGGTCCGTTTCTCCTTGGAGAGGGGGGAGGGCGACGGGGCGTAGGCGCGGGCGACAAGTGCGGGGGGCGGGCTGTTGACGACGCCGTTGTCGTGATGTGGGCGGTCTATTAATTAGAATTTAGATATTTTATTTGTTTTCGTTATTTTTAAGTTGATCTTAGTTAGGTAAAAACCGGTCTTAAGTTGAAGACCGGATGAATTGGTAGATGGATGTGGTAAGTAGGATTGGATTTACCGGCGGGCCAATAGCTAACCACCTAGGAGTTCTAGAAGGTTTTTACTTTAAATTCCTATTGGCTTGCCGGATTAGCCTTTAGCCCCAAACGCCCTATTTCTAGCGGGATTAAGGTTCTAGAAACCTTTAACCCCATATCTTTCCTATTTCTAGTAGGATAAGGATTCTAGAAACCTTTAACCCCTAAGGTCATCCATTAGCAAGCCACTTGGAGGGGTTCTAGAGGACCTTACCTCGATGGTTTCCTATTGGCCGAAGGGGGGCAAGGTGGAAGACTATTTAAGGGGTGTTAGAAGAGTGTTTAGCGGGACCATTAGTATTTTGGAGTTGTTACTTGTGTTGGATTGAGGGAGCTTAGAGCATCTTGAGAGGGATAAGTGCTTAGGAGACTCATCTACACAAGAGGGTGTGGAGGTGTGGCATTTAGAGTGACTAGATTGTACTAGGTGCACTACTTGTAGTGTTTTATTGGTTATGAACTTGAGCAGAACTTTATAGTGAGAGATTTGTCAATTATGGATGATCAGAGTGTTTAATGGATATGAAAATTTGAGGGATTGTTTATTATGAGTTATGGAAGTTGTGGTAAAAATTTGAGAGCTTCAGTCATTGGCATGAAAAAGTTATTAAGAGTTGAAGGGAAGGGTGTCTAGGAACAAAGCCAACTAAACTAGCAAGGTTTGAAAATATGTATCTTTTAGAGGGTTATAGATATGGATACCAAAATTTGACACCACCTTTTGAACTTACACATCTATCTTGTGTTAAAATCTGAGATTTTTTGGACATAAGAGTAGGAAGTTATTAAGGTTTTAGAGACCGGGTGTTTTATCACAGCATTCATGCTAGGTAGTTAGAGTTAGAATATAATGCATAACTTTTGCATATGAGCTCTGATTGTGCTCAAATTTGGTGGGAATGTTTTTGATAAGATACTTAATAAGTGTACCAAATTTCACTTGAAGAAGATGATTTGGTTTTGAGTTATACTATTCTGAAGTTTAGAGGGACCACATTGAGAGAGATTTACATCAAGAGTATAGGAGAAGGAAAACTACTATATTTTTTTCTAAACACTACCATAAAATAGAAGCCCGGCGCTTACCGGATAGTGCACATTTTCCTTGACACCGTCGTCGATGCCGACGTCGCGGGAGTAATCCACGGCCGAGGCCACGCCGACCGCCGAGAACTGGTAGAGGGATGGCATTTGGAAGTCCGTGACGTTGCGGGAAGGGGAGGCAGGTGGCGAGAGGGGACGGGAAGGGCCGTCGACCACAGGGGCGTCGCATATGGGGGCAGACTATGGTCAACAACAATCACAACAACAAAAGACATCCAAAAACGAAGCAAACATTAGTAAATGTGAACCACTTGATACAAAGCAAAGACATGGAGGCATTTCAAATCAATTTATTGAGTTTGGCGAGCCTCATGATGCTCTTGAATACATTATCACGGGGGCTTAAACCCACATTGCCTATGGGGTTGGACCTAACAAAAAATGGTATGCTACCGGCGTGGACAACAAGCCTTCTAAGGTAAGGCGCTAGCGTATCGACCAAAAACGTGTCGTTCCTATCGCCGGTCCAAGTGGCGGGGAAGATGACGTTCCCCGGGGGGTTCAAGACGCTTTTGGTGGGGCTGTCATCAACGAGGACGGTGTTCTCGGGGGTCGGCCACCACCCGTGGGGTACCCCCTGCAACCGGGGGATGCCCCGCCACAGTCTTGACCTCAGGACCTTGAGGAATTGTTGTCCTCCGCCACGACCGCCGAACTTTGGAACCGGCAGACCCTTTTCGTCGAGCAATTCATCGCAATCCTCTTGGCCGAGGATGAGGCAAGGGCTCGGAAGATCGCGGAAGAGGAAGTCGACGATTGGCTCGGTGTTCTCCATGACCATGGAGCTCCACACAATGACGTGAGCTACATCGAGCACCTCTCGAAGGAAGTCACGCAGGCCGGGACGGGCGCGGACAGCCTTGCGGTTAATGAGAGTGTCGAGCTCTCCGTCGTAGTCCCTTTCGTCGGGGTGACGGAAGGGACGCGTGGGGACCCGGGGGATGTGTTCGGTGTGACACAACACCCCGTTCAGGTCGAACACGACGAACGGTTTGTTTCGGGTAAGACGTCCACTGGTCGAGGGTTTCCGACCTATCTCCGGGGGATCCTGTGATTAACAACTCGACTAGTTTAATTCTATGATCCAATAAACAACATTGCATTGAGGAAAAGACGATTATGCGAGGAAAATAGTGCAAGGAGAATGTGGTCAAGTGCAGACTTGCGAACGAGCGTTCGTGAATGAAGGCTGGGGTGGCGCATCATTTACGAACGCTCGTTCGTGAGCGCGGATAGAAGCACATGTACGAACGCTCGTTCATGAAGGAGGGTGAAAGTGGGCGTGAAAGTGTAATGATGCGCATGAACATACATAATACAAGATGCGATACGATACAATAAGTTTGGGAGATGCGACGCAGAGATCATCTGCTCATATATTAATTCGATGAATATTTACAATTGTCTCACGTGATAATTTTTCACAGTTTCCTATGGCAAATACATGCCGTGTTCTACAAAATTTATCGGGCTAAGGGTCCACGTAGAGAAGGGTCCTCGCACGCCTCGTGATGCTGATGGACAGGAACCGCCAAGAACACAACGCGCATGGGTTAGTGGTTACGAACGCGCGTTCGTTAAATGAGTGGTATTCTCAGAGGAGAGTTACCTCGTCATCGGGGGGAGGGGCAGCGGCGCTGGACCGAGCAGTTCCCTCCTCTTCGATTAACGAACGCGCGTTCGTAATCCCCATTGGGCCAGCCGCCTCTGTCTCCATGGCGTCTGTGGCACGCTCCGACTGTGACGCCTGGGTCTGCACAATGTGATCCGCGTCGTCGTCGTCGTCGTTGTCATCTCCGCCCAGGTCGAGAGTGTCCATGCAGACATCCTCCATCTCCGCGGATGGATGTCGTTCCAGGTCAGGGCTCTCAACGTCCATTCCTTGGACAGCTGCCGCGTCATTGGGGCTCCCCTGCGTTTCCTCCACAATGACCATGTCAGTGTGTTGCGCAGATTCATCGCCCTGCCTATGCACTACCCTCGGGACGACTGTCAAAGAGGCGGTGGCAGTGACTGAGGCCAGTCCTACCCTTGGAGGGGGAGGGGTTAGGACTGCCGGACCTGAAGATTCACGAACGCGCGTTCGTAAATCTTCGTCCTCGCGTATGGCAGCCCTTATCGCATCGTCCGAGTTGAAGGGGGTGGCAGTCAATTGAAGGGGCGGAGGACTCCCAGCTGGCGTTGGGTGTGGTGCTGGTGGGTGCGAAGGTCCTCCGGGGAACAGGCCTGGAGGGGGGGTATGGGAGGGGTATCCTCCGGGGAAGGGGTAAGGCTGTTGTGCTGGCGCCGAGAAGCTCTGCATATTTCTGAGCATCTCAAATATGGCGTCCGTCTTTGCTGCGGACTCCCGCAGCGCCTCCTGCATGCGGGCCATATTTCTTGCACTCTCCTCTGCCGCAGCCGCCATTTCCTCCATTTTTTGCTCTAGCTTGGCATTCAGCTCGGCAACCGTCAACGCCTCCTCCTTCACACGCTTGTTCTTGTCGTAATCCACCCCCAGCTCCGCCATGATGTCCATGTCCCCTTCGTCCTCGTCGGACACCTCGATGATTGCTCCCTCCGGCAACTCCACGTATGGCGTCTTCTTCATCCTCCTCCTCGTGTTCCGGAAGTGGTCCAAGGATGGACGCGAGCGTTGGTTGAGGGTCTCCATCCTCGGAACCACGACGGGCCTGGGAGACACTGATGTCGAACAACCGCCAGGTGTGCCGAAGGGTTCCGCACCCGACACTATAGCGGGGAGGACATCCTGGGTTGTCCCAGCCGAGGATCCTGTATAGCCCCCCGGTGTCCCTTGGGGGTCAGACGGGTGACCCGCTGGCGCCAACATCCGTAAAGGAGTGATGTTGAACGACTGCAAGATGGCGTCCACGTCCACGGAGGGGGCGGGCTCGTCCTCGTCTGTCTCCAAGCCCGGCATGCCTTCGTCAACGGGCATGCTGAAGTCCTCCCTGGGGACACACATGTCATCGAGGTCCATTGTGGACGCTTTCACCCTGTGGACTTGGTATTCATCCTCGTCTTGGGCGTCAACGTAGTTATTGACGACCAACCCCAGCATCTGTACCAACGTTCCAAACATGTCAGCATATACGAACGTGCGTTCGTAAACATCAACATTGAGACAAGGCCAGATCAACGCAAAGGGAAAAAATGCCACAACTATTATAACATTTGAATCAATGACAATTACGAACGAGCGTTCGTAAATCTAAGAATGACAGCTTACCATGGCCGCGTACATGAACTTGCTGCCTCCAAAGATGTTGTAGACAGACTCTCCACTGATTGCCAAACTCTGCAACACTGACACGTAGAACTCCAACCTGAGTTCCAACGCGGGGAAAACCGTGTACAGTGTCTCCTGCAACAGTTCCTTGGGAGGGGGTGAGGGATGCTATATATCTTCTTGAAAGTATTGTTTGCCTTCACAGGCGCTCTCCCATTTCTGAGAGCATTGTACGTTAAGAAGATCAACCTGACAGCTCCCACCTGCTTGTTGCCCCTGGCCTCGTTGATGGCCACGATCCCTTCCGTTTTTGCGGGCACGTAGGTGCTGTGGTAGATGTTGTATTCAAATTTGATGGTATTTTCGTACAGCTCAGTGACAATGGATAGCTTCTCCTGTTCCACTATCCAAAGCCATATGTGAGGCTCCCTCATTTCAGGCGATCTGTAGTCTTGAAACTTTGCCATGAAAGGGTTGTAGAAGGGAAAATCCTTTGCCCCTTGCCTCGCACCTCCTGGGATCCCCCTGAAATCAATCAGGGCAAATGGGCAACCCATGCGGTCCTCCCTCACCTCGGCCCTGCTGATGGTGCCGTCCCACTTAGAAAAAGTGGTCCTCTCCAGCCCGGTGGTTACCAAACAAAACCTGGCCACTCCCTCGAATGTGGCCCTCCGCTTCCTCTCCAAAAACTTTATATACAACTCCACCTCCTGGGGATTTGTCTCTACTTTCTTGGTCCGCTTGTTCCCCTTCAGCTTCAAGACGGAGGCGTGTTCCTTAACTAGCTTACGCATGGAAGAGCCGTTGATGTTATACCCGACCTTGAACTCCTTCCATCCAGCCCAGTTGATGTCCCCGTCGGCCTGGAAGAGTTTGTACTCCGGGACTAGTGCGCCCAACTCCCTCATTGCGTTGGTCTTCAACTTGCGATGTTCGCACCACTCCTTGATGGAGTACGTTCCGGGCCTGTGCTTTGGCCTCTTCAAAAAAATCTTCGGGTAGGGGATTGTTCTCCCGACGGTGTTCCCAAGAGCATGAACTGCACATCTCTGCAATTCCGACTCCGTCAACCCCTGAAGCGGCCTAAAAAATTCCCTCAGCAGCGGAGGCGCTTCCCCAGTCTTCTCCTGATTATATTTTTCTTCAGTGTCGGGGTTGACGAGATCCCCCGCACTGTGAGCATCAAAAAATTGGGTCCACAAATCCCAGGTGTCTCTGTTGCAACAAATAAGCCGGAGCTCACCCTTCAGCTCGAGCACTGACTTCGTTGAAGTGGACTTCATGTCGATGGAAGAGAATTTGTCCACCATCGCATCGCAAAACGCCTGCATTAGAAAGGAATGTCATCGGTCAATCAAATACGAACGCACGTTCGTAAATAAAATGATCAGGAATGTTCTAAAGGAACCTGAGAATTACGAACGCTCGTTCGTAAACTTACCTTCCATTGTGGAGACTGGTTTTTCGCATTCTCCCTCTTCTTTGGTGGGCACCCGTGTGCCACCCACACTTCTCTCGCAGCCACTATGTTTGCTGCCCATGATGCCTTAAACGCTTTGATCTTATTCCCAGAATTTAAAAATGTCAAAATTTTCCGGAGTTTGTCCCAGTCGTCTGACCACACCATGAACGCCTTCCAGTAGCGCAGGTCCCCCTTCAGCTCATGCTGGAAGTTATCATCCTTGAGGATGATCTGCGATGCCTCCAGGCTGTGCTGTCCATCAATAATCCAGAACTCCCCATTCTGGATTCTTGCCCAATCTTTCTCCGTGGGACGGGAAGTGAAACCCTTTGGCATAACGCACACAGTTTGCCTATCCCACTTCACGTTATTCATCAAGTTGTTGATTTGCCACTTCACACCTCCGCTTTCACGTGACCTCACCACCCACTTGTTGGGGGATTTCTCGCATTTGAAGCAGTCCACGTTGAAGGTGAAGTGCCGTCCCATGGGCCAACAATCCTTCGAGTAATTGTTGAAGTCGCGAAGGATACGAGTCGCCTTTGCCGCATCAGGGTTTTCCCCCTTCTTCAAAGGGGTCGGCATGACAGGCGGCGAGTTGACCTCAGCTGTCTCCGTGACACCAGACTTCTCCATATCGTCCCGAGTTCTTTTAGATGGCGTGGAGTGTCTGCTTGGCCCCTCTGACAATCTGCTAGCTGAAGGCACTGGCCGCGGCGCACTTCTAGAACCTCCTGCTCCGGATGCAGTAGGTTTTTTGGGACTCTTCTTCTTCTTCTTGGCCTCCACGACGGCACTGTTATACTTGGACATATTTAGGGCCAGTGCAGTCAACTTCCTGGCTGTCCAATGCTGGCTGAGGCTGTACTTCGTGAAAAGGTTCACGAGGTCGAAATGCTTGGCATCCTCTACAACATTATTCTGTGCGTATGTATGGGAGAAAGGGTGCCTCCTGAAGTCCAGCAGGAGGTTGATGTGGTCTTTTTTGTTTTTCAAATCCAAGATAACAAAATCACCCTGTGCCTCTATGGATTCTATCTCCCATGTCTTCATCTGCACCCACTGCTCCGGCTGGTCTGGCCTTGTCTCCAACTCGTATGTGAATCTCAGGGCGAACAATCCACCCTCGATTTTCTCCGGGAGCGCCGTCCACTCCCCCATGAAGTCATCTTTGGGGACGTAATTATCGTTCCCATTGTCATCTGTCACTGACTCCGGAAGCCGATCCAACTGAACCGCGAACATTTCGATTGCGCTCCTGACTGGTCTAGCCATCTGCAATGTAACAGACACATTCAGAATTGCATTTACGAACGCGCGTTCGTTACTGGCATTTGCAGGTCGTCAATAAATTATTTATTATTGGCAAGACATCTGTTGGTTCTTGTTTACGAACGTTCGTTCGCAAATTTGGTTTGATTTCCAAGGTGTTATTCATTTTCAATAAATACGAACGCGCGGTCGTATTTGAGTGCTGTGATGTTCATATGGCGTAATAAAAAGGTGTAGGGTTCGTTTTTATTTTCATTTTTTGGGCTCATTTTTATTAGTTTTTGGGTACACATATTTGTGTCCATGCCTTTGTGTAGATTTACGAACGCGCGTTCGCAAATCTTGGGTGTGTTTGGATCCCTGGTTACGAACGATCGTTCGTAAATCTAGGATATTGATGTGATTCAGTGTTTGTTCACGAACGGACGTTCGCAAATACAAGATGTTCCTTATTTAATCAATTACGAACGCACGTTCGTAAAAGTAGAAGGTGAGCGCGTATTTTACGAACGCACGTTCGGAAAATTAGAAGGTGAGTGGGTATTTTACGAACGCACGTTCGTAAAGGTGGAAAGTGAGTGGGTATTTTACGAACGCACGTTCGTAAAGGTAGAAGATGAGTGGGTATTTTACGAACGCACGTTCGTAAAAGTAGAAGGTGAGTGCGTATTTTACGAACGTGCGTTCGTAAAAGTAAAGGGCTTGGTGTATTAGATGTATAAACGCCACATTTACGAACGATCGTTCGTAAATGTGGTCGTCTGTGTATGATAATAAATGCTTTCCGTACATATACGTATACGTATGTATGGGTTTATGAATGTTGCTATCGACATTGCTTGGATTTCTGCCTACAACTCTTGATCAGAATGATGAAACACAAAGTGAAATATGTAATGACAACAACATTGAGATTCAGTGATTAAGAATTCATAATGAAGGGGAAAGTCCTAATTCATACAAAACATGACAAAGCTCATAATGCATAAAACATGACACATGGAATTCAACAAAAAACAATTTCAGATTGCAAAGAAGTGTTTTGAAAAGGAAACCTGTACTCACATTGAATTGTTGCAAACCCAAAACCTGCTGCCTGCTACTCAAAAATCCAGAAACCTCACAAATGCACTGATTTCGTTTTCAAATGCAATTTCTACCCTCGCTCCTTTCTCACACTCTCAAGCCTTCAGAATTTATTTACAAATCCTACAAATATTCTGATGTAAACACAACTCACAAGCTTTCTGAAACTCTCAAGCTCTCAAGCTTTTTGCAACACTCAACCTCTCAAGCTTTCTAAAACACTCAACCTCTCAAGCTTTCTAAAACTCTAAACCTCTCAAGCTTTCCAAAACTCTAAACCTCTCAAGCTTTCCAAAACTCTCAACCTTCTCAAGATTTCTACAAATATCAACCTCTCAAGCGATCCTACTCTCAAGCTTCTGACAATGCGCGCCAAGAATAAACATAAAATGCGGCTATACAAATGGCCAGGGCTTCGCCGCACCTAAGCTCTCCCCTCCTCCTCTGCTCCAAATGACAAATGAGGAGGAGAGGAAGAGGCGCGGGGAGGTAGCCGGCACCGCTAGGTTTCCTGGCGGCTGCCACGTGGCTGACAGCCACTGGCCAGGGCTGGGATGGGGGAGGGGATGGGGATGCGGATGGGGATGGGGATAGGGAGGGATGAGGGTTTACGAATTAAGAAATACGAAATGGTGGGAGCTTAGTTCGGGGACATGAATTTTACATTCCGTATCCCCTGAATACCTCTACAGTTGGATTCCTTGTAAACATATTTTAGAAAAGTATGTTCAGTTAATTTGTACAACACAATGCATGTCATTTAGTAGGTTTTCGATGAAGAATCCACCCCAATGTGTGTTTGGTGTTTTGCAAAATAGAGTTTTCATGAACCACACATCCTTAAAGTTGTTCAATGGTTCCTCAAACAAATTTTACATACATAAAGGACGCATTTTGAATTGTGGAGAGGGGCTATCAGATTCTCCTCAAGAGGTGGGGGAAAATTCATTTTTCAATACGATGTCATTAATTTCATGAGGTGTTAGCTTGACCCACCCTTAATATGATATTTAGTATTAGATACTCTAAATACGAATGCATAGTACACTAAGGGCCTGTTTAGACTTGGGGCCAAGGCCATTGTGAACGAAGGCCAATATGTCCCATGTGGCATGCAAATGGGCCCCAAAGGCCATTAATAAGAAAGTAACCTAACTCCATTCATTGCTTTCATGTGTAAACCTATTTAGGTGGGGTTGGGGCCATTTGGAGGTTGCAATTATGAGAGGGTTATGAGAGGTTCCAACGTACTCATGAACTATTCTATGGATAATAATTAAAGTATAATAAATTTAGAATTTCTCCCCTCCTACTCAATGCTCAAAGAATAAACTACTATAAGCGAATAAAAGCTCTAACAATGGCCTCAACAAGAGGGAAAGAGTCCACAATGTTGGGAGCTCTCTTTTCCAAGGCTTGAGGCCATTGTCATGATGAATAAAATAATTTATTTGTGATTGGCCCCAACTCATGGTGTAAACTTGAAGAGGAAAATCCTAGCCTTTCTACCAATGAGAGGCGTGGATTTCTTTCACCCCAACCCATTTTTGAGCCTTGACTCCAAGTCTAAACCCGTCCTAAGTATCACTAACGATCTAAACCCTAAGCCCGCAAACCACATATTAGACAACTTTCACAAACCATATACACTAACCCCAAACCCCAAACCCCAAACCCTAAACCCTAACCCTACATCATTTTATCTTACCAACCCTTCTTAGGAGGTCAAGTCATTTAATTAGTTGTCGACTTGAACTAACAAACGAATACTAGTGCCATCAACTTTAAATTTCACCAATGATCAATTGCATTTAAACTTGTAGTTCATAATATGGTCCGATGTTTGGCGAGCCTCAAGTGTAGGGGGTGGATTCAAATGAAAAATCCACCCGCAAGCATGTGTATATGGTGTTTTAAAATATAAATTTTTCATGGACAATATGTCTTTCAAGGTGTTCAATGGTTCCTTAAAAAAAAATTATTGGATAAAGGACTCAATTTCATATTGTGGCGAGCCTGCGCTATCCTAAACCTTTACAAAAGGTGGAGGAAATTCTATTTCTCATAGGACGTCAAACACATGATATTAATAATTGTAAGTGTGACTTCACGTAGGCATGGTTTCAATTCTTATCATTATCGTATGCACCGTTCCAAAGTGATTGATCATTTCCAATCATGCCATTTTAATTCATTATTTTCAAACCTAGTGTTACATTTGAATGAAGACCTTACCTACATATATTGGGTATGATTACTTCAAAATGTCCTCAATTTACCTAGTACAAACCATTATGGATTAAGCGACTTTTTATTGGTATTCATGCAGTTGGTGACCATATTACGGGCATTTTTTTTATGTGAATCATATGATACCTACAATTTTAGGGGCTTCCACAACATGTTTTTAGCTACTCTTACCTCATTGTGTGTGTGAATATGTATTACCCTAAACCCTTCATCACTTTATTAGGTATAATCAATCGTCAATTAACTTAGACTTCACACATTAGTTGCAAATCATTTAAATTCAATGTTAACCATAAACCTATATAGACATTATAAATCTAATATTATATATATGTGTATATATAATATAATATATACATATGAAATTCATATATACATATAAATATAGACATATATTCACATGAGACCTTGGTGACAACTAAGGTGTGCGACCGATTGACATATTTACAATATGTTGCGTGCATGCAAGACATGTTCCATACATAATGCTATTTATTTATTCCACATGGATGGAATGGCATATTGTTAGGTCAAAGTAGGCGGCGGGAATCCGCTTTTTAAATAGCATCCAAGGGATTTTGAACCATCAGGGGGGAGGTACTTAAAGCTCTTCCCCCCACATCAGAGCTCTTTTCTGCGGCACAACCAAGTGTGCGCTCCACAGACCTGACTGGAATGAGCACAAACCATTTTCTTGTGCGCCCACCCTATACCTCCCAGGTACACAATAGGTTGCACATACCCGCATATACCGCCGCAAATACCGGAAGTTTACAAACGCACGTTCGTAAAGATGACTTGGTAGCGACATGTGATGCGAGTGGTTTAGACATGTAGTTTAGACGAGTGGTATAGACGAGTGGTTCAGACATGTGATGCGAGTGGTTTACGAACGTGCGTTCGTAAGTAGAGCATTAGACATACTCAGCGTAGATTTACTTACAGCTAGTCATAGGCACAAAATGTTCAATTATATACGAACGTGCGTTCGTATATATTTCCTTCCAGATACAGGCGCACGTAAGTTGTTGTGATGCGAGTGGTTTACGAACGTGCGTTCGTAAGTAGAGCATTAGACATACTCAGCGTAGATTTACTTACAGGTAGTCACAGGCACAAAATGTTCAATTATATACGAACGTGCGTTCGTATATATTTCCTTCCAGATACAGGCGCACGTAAGTTGTTGTGATGCGAGTGGTTTACGAACGTGCATTCGTAAGTAGAGCATTAGACATACTCAGCGTAGATTTACTTACAGGTAGTCACAGGCACAAAATGTTCAATTATATACGAACGTGCGTTCGTATATATTTCCTTCCAGATACAGGCGCACGTAAGTTGTTATGATGCGAGTGGTTTACGAACGTGCGTTCGTAAGTAGAGCATTGGACATACTCAGCGTAGATTTACTTACAGGTAGTCATAGGCATGAAAATGTTCAATTATATACGAACGTGCGTTCGTATATATTTCCTTCCAGATACAGGCGCACGTAAGTTGTTGTGATGCGAGTGGTTTACGAACGTGCGTTCGTAAGTAGAGCATTGGACATACTCAGCGTAGATTTACTTACAGGTAGTCATAGGCATGAAAATGTTCAATTATATACGAACGTGCGTTCGTATATATTTCCTTCCAGATACAGGCGCACGTAAGTTGTTGTGATGCGAGTGGTTTACGAACGTGCGTTCGTAAGTAGAGCATTCGATAATACTCCACGTTGACCTACTTATAGGTAGTCGTGGGCGCTAAAATGTTCAATGATATACGAACGTGCGTTCGTTTATTTTCCTCCTAACCCTCAAAGACACCTACGCTCCCGTGACTCTGTTATGTCCAACTGAACATATGATGGTCTGGTATTCACGAACGTGCGTTCATATATATCAATTGATATTATTTTGCAATTATACAGAAACATCCGTTCATTTATGCACATGCCTCCTACTACTACGCTATAGATGTTTCTTCTGATGGGTCAACATTTTTACAAACACGGTTAGGGCTAGAACACATGATTGATCGTTCGTATGCATACGCCCATATGTTTCGGCCAGGACTTACGAACGATCGTTCGTATACATACACCCTTGAGTTTAGGCTCTACCTTGGGTTCGGTCGTTCCTAGATACACACCCGTCAAAGACATGCCCTTCAATTACGATGCTTGTTGCATGTGGATAATGATGCAGGTGCATTTTAGGTGCTCCTGAGCAATGCACGTTGCTTATCCCTTTTACAATTCATTGTTTGTTGGGTTGATGTTCTCGTCCGCGCGTTCGTGAATATATGTGCTTATGCTCTCCTTTGTTGGTTGGCAACACTTCCCATGTTTTATTAGCAAATCGACCCAAAACCCTTCACGGTTAATATGTACCACAATTGCATGCCGTTGTCCATTGGTGTGTGACTCCCACGTAGTATTTGCTTGTCATGGCGTTGTTTTCGAACGCACGTTCGTCTTCATATGTGAGGTCCCCCAACGGTGCCGCGAGAGTTGTTTGTGTTTTTTTAGCCATATATCTACACAGCTCTCGTTTTCGCTTTTGTGTGCATTGCGGTGCTTCTTGTTTTGGTCATTGATTAGTGGTTTGCTTAGGTTGGATGGCGCTGCCCGTGGCATATAGTTCATTGGAGTTGTCCATAATTTCTTCCTCCTTCGATGGTGAGTGTGAACTTTCTTCCCCTTCGGCGGGTTGTAATGGTCTGCCAAACATGATGGGGGAGTTTGTGGATACATCCTCCCATGAATCTTTAGAAGTGCACGAACAATCTCTACATTCCAGGGATGACCACGATGACATTCCGTTATGTGCCGGTTTCGGGAGGGAGCAATGGGTTGGCCTTGATGTCGTCTTACTCAACGACATTGGTGTCCCTGTGGCAGATGGCATATGTAGAAACTCTGATCCCCGTGATTGTGTGGATGCCAACCCCCTTGGTCCGAACGATGTTGGTGTGTGCATCTTGAATTCATTGCTTCCGCTTGAGGTCCCGGTGACATGGAGATTTTCCTTGCGTCGATGGCCTTTTTGTCGGGTTCTCCATGACGGAGTGAGCTTGTTGGACCATGAGCGGCGCCATAAGCAAACACAATTAGCTTTGTTGGCCAAAATACGTCCTCGCAAAGGCCTACGCAAATATGATTCGAACCGTGTGCCTCGAGGAGATAAGGAGCGTCGACGGGATCGCATATTGGGAGACGAATCTATCCGTCTTGTGTCCGCCAAACACTGTTGCTATCGGAAATGTTGCCAGTTTTTCCCACGGGAGAAAATTAAGTCCCTACGTCAAGAGATGTGGCTGGCCGATTTCCGTATGAGATCGGCAAAGAAACTCGAGGTCCATAGAAATGTGCACATTGACACCCATGGGCATAAGGTGGTCACACTTAAGAATGTGGATGTGTGTTGTACCGCGTGGTATACCATCCATGCCGTGTCAAAGGCTGACTTTTATAGGTTTCAAAAGTATTCATCTTTGGGTCGCCGCTCACGATTTCATGGAAATTCGGGCACAAAGAAACCTCGGGAGGCTACACTCCAAGCCTCCGCAACACTCTCCACCATCATAGTCCCATTGGCCGATGCAATGCCCCACAAGACGAGGACATTGTCGTTAGGGGAGAAAGTTGTACAAATGGTGTTGCCCACAGGTACAAAATGGAAGAACATATTAACGGACATTAACGAAGTGGGTCGCATAGCGGGATGTGGTCCCATTTCTTTGTCCAAGTTGAGTGTAATTAAAAACCAACAGTTTGCTGAATACATTTTGAAGAGACCTGGGGACAAGTTCGCTAGGTGTACGACGTGTGAAAAATACAAAGGTCTTCGAGACGCCCACCCCATAGGCACTGAATCCCACTCCAGACACCAAGCAAAATATATTGAACATGTCAACAACCAAGAGGCTCACCGTCAAGATTACTACAAGAACCGTGCTCTATCCATAATGAGGCCTACAGAGGTTCTAACAATCATCCATGACAAAATGGACCACGCCAAGACCGCATGCCCTTGTTATGCACGGAAAATAAAGGCCACGGATGGACTCTTCAAGTTGCCCGTAGCTGTCACAGGTTTGTAGGAAATCACAAATATGTGTTCAAATTCTATCCAATTTTACTAGATGTGTTTGCGTTAGGTTTCAACTTCACACATCCGTTTAGGGTTGTTGTTGTTATTGTTGTCATTCATGGATCGTTTGTTTTTTCCCAGGGATGATTGCCCACGGACATGGAGACGTTAAGTATGCCCATTATGGTCTGGATTTTTACCCTGGCGATGCTAACCACACGGTGGGATCATTTGCAAAACTCTTGCGCGATCTTGAGAAGCCACCGGTACATTCATCACGTGCATTGTTTGATGGTTGTGGAACGACACCCCTTTACGAAGCACTGCTTGCGGGGAAGGAGGTTTGTATGTCGTCATTGCCGGAGCCACCTGGAGAACCTCTTTGTGCGAAACCTTTGCCTCCAACTCTCCACGTTCAACTTGATAATTGTGCGAAGGACAACAAATGTCGATATGTATTTTGTTTTTGGTCCTTGCTTGTGGCGAAAGGAATCTTCAAAGAGGTGTTTGTGTCTTTCTTGATGGTGGGACACACACACGATGACATTGATGCGTCTTTCGGACGGTGGAGCATGAAGTTGCATGAAGAAGATTTTCCAACCATACCACTTCTTATGAAATCGTATATGGATTTGGACCATATGCCGGTAATTCCGCACATGATTGAGGAAGTACCAGATTTCAAGGCCTTCATCAAGCCATACATGTTGAAGGGAGGGGACCGTTTGGTGGGACATACCAAAGCACAACAATTCCGATTCTTTATAAGGGATGATGGTCTCCCGGCCATGCAATTTAAGCTTTTGTGCACATCTCCTAATTGGGGCCCGGATGATGGTATACTCGTATGGCGTCAAGACAATGATGGGAAATGTTTGCTCCCGGATGGGGATCCAAAGCCTTGCAAACCCGACCCCATGAGGAATGGGCCGGAAATCATCAAAGGCATATCCGGATTCATTGAATATTGGAAAGAGTTGTGTGAGGAGGACATCACTAGACGTGTTAGAGATACTCATGAACCTTTGATTGCGTATTGGGATCGCATTCGCTCGGCCCTAATGACACTTGGTGGCGACACCCGTACAACTTTAACACAAGGATTTTGGCCACAAAGCCGTTTAACGGTTGTCGAGTCCGACACCATGTTTTTTAGCAATGGAGACGTTCGTGAAGAGTTCGCAATGGACGAGCATTACGTTGGCCCTGCCCGAGATCGACCGGCACCGTCGTTTCGTGTAGGTGTTGATTGCCATGAAGGTTATTTGGTCCTCGTACGAGCAGGGGATGAGGAGCATCCCAAGCCAATTTGGTTGGTGAAAGCATTGTCTTCATCCAATTTTGTTCGAACTAGCCCCAACTTTCGTCAAATTGAGGTGGAATATTGTCGTCCAAGCACTAAAGACCAAAACATGCTACGCACTTATTTAGGTTGGGACACCAAAAAGAATTTTAAGTGGACAGTGGACTCAGCGTACACACCGGTTTGGATAAATACGGATACTATACTTTGTGCTTGGAAGCCGCGCAAAGGTTCCAAAACAGAAACAATGACCATCCCCCAAAAACATATAGATTTTGCCAAAGACAACTTGGCACGTATTGCAGCTGCGGTGAATGACGCCGAGAATGGATATGAAGCGGAAGATGGAGATGTGTAAACATAACATATTAGGTGGGAGTTAATGGCGAAAAACATGGGCGCTTAGTAGACTTGGTTTTTATTAGACTTAGTGGACTTGTCACACTCCATTGTTGTATACGTTTGGGATGTGCCATCCAAATTCATAAGAGCCTTACTTATGGGATGCGCACCCCAAATTCTATAATGACATAAACCAATTGTTTTTTCAGAGTTGATTGTTATTTTCCACAAAGAGCTCACGTTTTCATTTTAATTGAAATTATCTATTTTTAGTAATAAGAATATGCTTTACGTGCGAAATTTCAAATCGCCATGTTCTTGATGTTCCCAATATTCCGTATGCCCACAATATTGGCATCCCAAACCATGGGCATATTTTATTTTGAGACTTTCAAAAGTCTCCGATTAACGAATATAGTGTTATTGGATTTGGACTAAACTTGAGCCTTGTGGAATTTGTCAAAGTCATATTGTGTCCCAAAATTCTATTGGATTTGGACTAAACCTCATGATACACTCGGAAATGTGTCAGGTTGGAAAGCTACACTCATATGTACTTGGAAAACTATGAAAATTTGCAAGCATTTAGTTTGTTTTATGTTTCAGATACCCATTATATTATTGGGATTGGTAATTATATTTTTTGAAGTTACTTAAAACAAGTTATGTAAGATTGGATGTGCACTCCGCGTTTGGTGCAAACATAAAATAAACAAATAAAAATAAAAATTCAAGCCTCAAAGATTCTCATTTTAGTTGGAAATCTTATGCAAAAAGTTTCATCCCAATTGGGTCTCTACCCATCATTCATTTGATGATGTCAGTAGGGTTAAAGTTTGTTTTCAATCATCTGCGCCACCCATTATACCTTCACATATGTACTCCTTTCTTATTCACATTGCCACATGGACGATTGATAATGTTTTTGATAGCTCGTATAAAGTCCGATATCATATTCGTACGGTTGGATGCTCAAAAACAACTACAAATTCAATCCTAAATTATCAGTCTTAGAAACAATGATTTTTTGACCAATTTTGAGGAGAATGGTGCTTAGGTATTTAGGAGTTAAGGCCCTACTTATGAGATGTTTTGCATGCAAGGGTAAGTAGTTACCGACCCTAGTTAAAAGCCTATATGGCATGAGTTGAGTATGGCGACATTATCTAAGGGCCACTTCACACACAAGACTGAGAGCCCATGATCATTACACTTCAAGCGCTCTCATTGGTGGAAAAGGCAGAGCCGGTCCAAGTTGGCTTTACACTATGTTTGAGGGACCATCGGAGTATGTGAATGCAAGATGGATGTAAAGTCTACATGGATTCCTACATGGTATCGAATGGATCATGTTTCGTGGTTACTTGGATTATTTTCAAAAACCACCTCTTAGAGGTAGGTCTAACACAAAAGCAAGAGACCATGGCACTCTGAATGCTCACAACCGTTGATTTATTGTATTTTATCATGCGTGAGGACCCGCGTGAATAGAAATTGCTTGACATAACATTTGGTTGACGGCCCAGTCACATATGACTTCACACCACACTTGAAGATCCATGACCACACTACGTGATTTTGAAGGTGGCTTGGGACGGCCTTTGGACACTTTCTTGGGCTCTCACAATTTCATGGTCACGGCTCTTGGCTCATGTGTGAAGTGGCCCTACGTTTGCTAATCCAATAGGTGCCTATAATGAAGCCTATAATATTTTTTTGTATACAGTCCACCCTCTATAAATGTTAGGCTCTGGAGTAAAATTTTCCTAACATTTATAGTGAGTTAACAATGTAACAGTTATAAAGGGAGCTTTTTGAATGCTTAACAAATATAAATTCATTACAATTATGGAGGGAGAGTTTTGCAAAATTATCATATATAAAATATGAGTATCAAATCAATCTTTTATTTTTATGAAACAAAATAAGAATCAATATAGTCCAAATGAATAATTCGATCACAAAAGTCAAATTTGATGGCTTTTGCCACTTTGAAAGGTTGTGAGTCAATGTAATGGATGTCATCACACAATATTGGATGTATTTCGTAGGTTAACATTTATAAGTGGCAAATTAAATAAGTGGCAAATTAAAAAAGAGGGGAGTAAATTATTGTTAACATTTAACATAGTTAACATTCTAGTTAGCAATATGAGGAGAGTATGATTTTGTTAACAAATATAATGAGTTAACGTTTATAAGTGTAACATTTATCGAGGGTGGACTGTATAAGAATTTCCTGGAGGGAATGTTGCTCATTGACTTGGATCTGGCAAACTCCAGTTCTACACAATGCCCATTGCCCTCCATCACATAAGAATAAAGGGTAATTTCTTTATTAAATTTCAAAAAGCATTAAAATCTCACATGCGTCATGGGGTAAGTAACTGTTGTTGTGATGGTACAAATTTCAACACTTTGTGAAACTTTAGCTGTTCCCATATATATATATATATGCATGGGTAAGGTTTCTATGGCTGTGATAATAACCTTGTAAGGGCTAGAGAAATTTGAGAATTATATATTCTTGTCTTGGTATTTTGAGACTTTGTGGGCAATGGTTTTCTACCACAATTCTCAAATTGTGCCGCTATGCAGTGCTCCCTCCCGAGATTACAAGCGTGAAGGACTAATGTGGGTAGGTCTTAAATGGACACTTCTCTTTCTTTTTGCATCCAATTCTCGTAGGATGTAAAATAGGAGATTAGTGTGAGATGATTAGCAAATCCTAATCATGCCCGTAGCCGCTTTCCCCATAATTTTCAAACCTCGTATGAATATCCTAGTCATTATCAAAGTGAAGATCTTCTAAGTTATAAAGTGATCATATACGTCCACCCCCTCCCCCCTCAACTGTGTTATGTATTGCGCCTATAATGGTTACCATGATTTTGAAGACCCAGTCCAATATTTTTTCGCAACACATGTCTTTTTGGTGTCCGTTCTTAGATTCACACTTAATTATACACCACTCAAAGAAAAATGTCTATTTAAGATCCAAACAACACCCACATACCTTAGATTTGTTGTTTTTGTTTTTATTTTTTAATGAAGCCCATGCTTTCTTCATGGGTTATCATCAAGTGCAAGACGTATGTAGCGCCTACATGTCGCCACCTATGAACCCTACGACTAGGGGACTTGCCTATGTGGACTTGTACTCCCCATCCCGGCAACCCTACAACTCCACATTACTTATAAGTTTGCAAATAAAGTAGAGTGTTAGGTTGGCTACCTTATAAGGTCCCCACTCACATCACTCTATAGGAATGCTCATCTATCACTCAACATCATCAAGTTTTACAATCATTTCACAAATCTTGTGAAAGACACAAGGGCCCTACAAATTAAAGCTTGAAGGGGGGGGGGCACACAACATTAAGTCAAACATTTAGGTTACATGAAATGTTGTTTTGGACGCAATATGCAAGAGAAACCTATAAAAGGTGAAGGCATTATATATATCATATGATTAGTGAGGCCCACTTTCCGAGAGGAAGGCATTAAACCAATATTGCATCTTGGTTAGTCGTAATCAATATAGGGTGTGCACGTTCATATTCACGCTCGTGACATAAACACCAACAATTATTTATTTTATGTTTATCATGTGAATTAGTATGTCCATAATGAGAATCTTCTTCGAATGAGATCTTATTGACAAAAAATACACCCTTGTGTCGGTCAAGAATTTGGGATAGTCTAATATAAGGTATCATGGTTCACATATGTGTATGGTTGGTGACCTCATGAGTATACGATTTTAGGATCACTATGTTACATAACAATAATTTAGTCAAAATGAACTTTTCAACCAAGAAAAATGATGAAGCACGTTTATCTCATCAAGCGGATCGATGTCTTCATTTAACGGCCAAGGCTAGATGTCTTGCTCTATGAGTTGGGCCCATACCAACTGTAGTACTTAGTTAAAGGACTCTAGCAAAAACATGTCCCCTACATATTTGTGATTACATTTGTTCCAACTGAGGTTCTTGATACTATCTCGGGGTTTCCGAGAAATGAAAATTTTGAAGCCAAACAAACTAAAATAATCTATGTGTTATACTATAGTTCAACGCATTTTCACCTTCGGTTAAAACGTGGGGGTCAACTTTGAGAACAACACATTTAGGGAGGACATTTAGAGTTTGCATTAGGATGAGGACTTGGGACTTAGGGCCACTTCACACTATGGACGATTAAGTCAAGAGGCCGTGGGATTGAATGGCCAAACTTTGTTGAGAGTCCAAAGAAATGGGCTGAAAATAGCCAATAAAATATAGGAATTGGAGCCTTTGGCTGGGCATAGTGTGAGGCCTCCAAAGTCCAAACCCTTGGCCATGAACTCCCACGACCTCTCGACTTGATGGCCATAGTGTGAAGCCTCCAAAGGCCAAGTCCAAAGTCCAGAGGAAGAAGGAGCATCCCACTTTATTCCCTGCCCAAAACAACCATTCCAATCTAACAACCAAGATCTTGTCAGCTTTATATATATATATATAATTGACAGCCTCCTGACCATAGTTTGGGTTTCCATTCCTGTCTGACCCAAACTTCCTTCGAGAGTTTGTCACCTTGGTCAAAAAACATTGCCATATAGACATTTTGGAGAGCGACGGCCTTTGGACTTTGGCCTCAAGTGTGAAGGGTCCAGAGGCCGAATTCTTGGTTTCTTACAATCCGATTGGTGAAAATCGACAGCCTCTCGACCTTCGGCTGTAGTGTGAAGCGGCCCTTCTATACTAAAGGGCTATTGCTACCGCATGTGACAACCCAAGAAATGGATAAGTCTTAAGAGCATATCCTTAGATTCATTTGGCAAGAAAAAATCTCGGATTGCATTGAAATTGTCTATTAATAGATCCGGGACTTAATCTCGTTGCCTTGGAACTCCAACCCAATGTCGAGAAGGAACCTTTGCTGCAGTCCCGAGCTCTTGGAAGTGTGAGTCACGGGATTGGGACAACAAGTGCAAGGGCCCCCACTATGTTAGGGTATGTGGCCCTCCCTATTGTGGTTGTTGGAGTGGGTGGGAAATTGGCTCACCCAATTAGCAATTGTGATTCACAAAGATTGTTCTTTCATCTTCAAAAAATGCACCAGAGGTCTGTGAATTTTAAGGATCCAGAGTTAAAAAAGTCTCATGCTATATGAACGATCACATAGATGTTCCCAACTACGTTGACTACTAAACTCGTAATGTTGTCTGTATTTCGAGTCGCAAGGTCCTCTCATAACACATGACTTTCTAGTGTTTGATCTTTACCACCGTAGCTCTCTAGTAGCTTGGCTGGAAAATAATTAATTTTGAAGGTGCCTAAATTTTTGGGAAAGTAATTTCGTTGAGTGTCCGAAAACTAATATGAAATAAATAAATAAATAAACCAAAGAGTGTCTAGAATCATAACAATGCAAGTGACATTCATTGGAATCCAACAAAGTAAGATCAAATCAAAGCAAAATTTGTTGCCAAACAAAACCTTGACATACAAGTAAAAGACAAACTTTAGGATAAGGAATGTTGGTTAAGGGAAGTGTTTAGGTTAATCATAGCCATCATAGATGAAATTAGGAAAATTATTCATGAATCATAGAAATGACTCGGATAAATGTCCAACTTATTTTAAATTCATTTATGAAAATGCCCAATTTTAGAATAATATTTTATAGGTTGCCTAACTTACTTTTGTACTTTAATTAATCATTAGGCAAAAGGGTGCCCAAGCTACTAGAGAGCTTACGGAACCTGCCTCATTATATACCACTCCTTATATATTTTCAATTGAGAATTTGAGTAGCCACATAAGACATGTGTACCATGATTTGAGTGCATTTCCATTGAGATTCAAGCAGAAATGAACCATTGATGTATAGTAGCCTCCTGCCTAAGTATGCACCCGTTTAAGTATGCATCCCGGTAAAGTACGCATTATTTTCCCGGAAAAATAGGGTTCATGTTTATTTAGTTCAACATGTCATGGATTGTCATTTGGCGCAAGTTTTGAAGATTCTTGCATTTGGCTTTTAAGGTGACAGCCCGGACCTTACTTTGAAACGATTCAAACAACTTTCTAAGATCATCGAATGTTTCCTCGGCCTCTTCTCGAACTTCGGAGCAGAGCAACTGATCCTCTATATCAACCACTTGCTTATAAAGTGACTCGAATCCATCTTGCTCAACTTTGCTATGATCTCACATCGTTGGGACTCATTGAGGTGTTTCCCGTTCGGTTTCTTTGACATTGCAGCCGAATCAAGCGATTAGGAACCCTAAACCCTAAAGTGCGCACCTACCAGCTAAGTACGCACAATCCTCCCATGTTCAAGTTGCGTACTTAGGCGGGAGGCTACTGTAATCAAGAATACAACATTTTGTCCATGAGTTGTGATAAAACTTTCCACCCCTCTGTTCATATAATACGAGCTTCATAAAGCCGAAAGCTTAAGGCTAGATTAGTTGTGAACTTAAAATATACTATCTATTGAGAGGAGGCGGTAACAAGGTGACATTAACATTCCACGAGTCCAATTCTTAATGAAGCATATTGTGTGCCACTTTCCACTAGAGTGTGAGAGTCTTTGAGGTGTTGATCACACTAGTCAATTATGGCATCATTTGTCAGCATCTCCGGTTGTAATAATGTGAAAAGTGGTGGGCCAACATTTATTTCTCAACATAAATCCCCAACAATTACACAGCTGAAATCGGATGGAAACTTTGGTGTGATCAGGGCATGACCTACAATTACCAACTTATGTGATTGGTCAAGAAGTTGGAGATGGTCCAAGTTCAACTATACACTAGATCATGAAGGCCCGAGGGACCAAAGAAATTCAAATGCATGAAAAACTTCATGGCGTCTTACATGAAAACAAAGTGGATAATGTTAATGGTCTATTGGATATTGCATTAGGTCCATAAAAAGAGGTAGGTCTAACACAAAATTAGGGATTGTGGTAATCAATTAATATTGCCATGGTAGGGACCTAACCCGAGCACATGTTGTGGTTCTTCAACAAGGTCTACTTTCATTTTACACTAAGCTTGAGGGCCCATCAATGGCAAATTAAATTTCTATTTCGCACGGTACGGACCTTGGAAGATTTTAAAGGGCCTTAGATTTTCATGGTCACAACTCTTGGTATGTGTGTAAAGTGGATCTCTTATATGTGTCATTTAAGAAGACTAGATTCATATCCACTTGGCTTTAGATGTATTGCCTAGGACAACTCATTCTTGGAGTTGGAAATCCCAAACACTTTATCATTCTAGGAGGTCAAATGGCCACTTATTGGTAAAAAGTCGTGCAAGCTATACTAATAGTCCTACTAGTGTGGATGGAAAATTAGCGTGGGTCACACTAATTTTCTAGTCAAAGTGAAATTTATGTGGGTCCAAGACCCTAGGTCTTCCCCTAGGTCTTCCCCTAAGTCTTCATGAAGACTTCCAACCAACAAATTGGATTATTAGTTATAGGACAAAAGTTGCACAAAATGAAATAATCACCCACATTAATTTCCAAAAAATAATTATTGTGGCCCATGCTAGTTTTGTACTAGAAATCTAGTGTGGGTTGGAAATGAATGTGGGTTTGTAACATGTGTACTCTCATGTTACAAAGGGAACATTGTTGAATGACTACGTAGTGTTACGAATCAAGATTGGAATAAGTTAATGTTAGTTGTCAATGAGTATTACTACCACTTAAATGATGACACACGACCCTCCCCATTCCAGATACTACAGCACCTTATTAGGTTAGGCACTTCTCTTGCCCAAAATAGAAACTAATTTCGTGCCACATCAACATTCACAAATGTTCCAATCAAACATGGCATGGCATGTGGAATCTTTAGTCAAGAAAAATAATTATATTAATGCCAAAGATGATAGGTAAAACATTCAACCACAATAGAGTTACCTACAAAGTCAAGCAGATGAAACCATGGGTTTAGTCCCAAACCCTAAGTTTACAAGAATCAACACAAAGTCACCCAAATTTTCTCAGTGCTTAAATTATCATACACAAAGAGTGATGCGGGGTTGTTAAAACCCAACTTTCTAGCTTGTCCTACTAGGATGATGAGCCAAGCTAGCTTTGCACACGCCACTCCAGGGTATAAGACAACGAATCTCATGTGCATACCCTATTTCAGATCTTAAAATTCTTTCAAAGTTCGAGAGATGAAAAAAAAAGATTGCAAAAATTTCACCCAACTTTCAAAATAGTATCCGATACACGACGAGCTAATGAGCTTTCAATTAAAAAAATCTCAAAGAAGGATCCAAACCCATGGTTCCGTCCCTCTTTGAGAGACTTTAAGGATTACTCTAATGTGCTGCATTTTCCCACCGCTCCTTTCGTAAATAAGTTCCCCATGCATAGACAATTCCATGTCGTCATGTCATTTGTGTATTGAAGCATGCATAACTACATAGAGTTGTTGATTGGAGGCAATAGCCATCATGGAATAATGCCAAGTCTATGCCCTTTCCAATGAAGGTGTGGAAGTTATTGCTATTCAAATAGAGAACGGTAACTTGACCCCTTATTAATAAGGCTTTTATGCTTAGGGCCACACATGAGTCAAGAGCCATGACCTTGTAATGGTGAGGACCCTTGACTCTCATCCAAAGGCCGTACCACGGGTGTTGGGAAAGTTGTTTTATGTAGTCACGGGCCCTCAAGCATAGTGTGAAGTGGGAATGGACCATGTTGCGGGACCATTGCATATTTTGTTGGTGGAAAAAGAGGGGAGGTTTTGGTTAAATATAATATGTCATAAACTCTGTCAATTTAAGAGAATTACTTGGCGGTATTTGTCTGTCTTGGAATATGCACTGCAATGTGTCTTGAAATCTGTCTTGCTAGAAATAAGATTACAAAAAGTCATGGTCTCTTGGAATTTGTGTCAAGGTGGGATTGACAAAAATTCCGAGAGACCATGAAACCTCATCCATAGTCTGCCATGTAGGACTTCATGTAGACTTTTCATACATGAAGTCTTCTTTGGGCCTTTAGGCCTTCACCTTCGTGTGTAAAGTGAACTTGGACGGTCTCCGCCATTTCGACCAATGAGAGCTCTTAGATTGCAATGGTAACGGGCCTTCAATCTTGTGTGTGAAGTATGCTTAGGGCCACTTCACAACACGAGACTGAAAACCCATGACCATTCCACTTCAAGCACTCTCATTGGTGGAAAAGGAGGAGCCGGTCCAAGTTCGCTTCACACGACGCTTGAGGGACCAACGGAGTATGTGAATGCAAGATGGATGTAAAGTCTACATAGATTCCTACATGGCATCAAATGGGATCATGTTTCATGGTCACTTGGATTATTTTCAAGAACCGTCTCTTGGAGGTAGGCCTAACACAAAATCGGGAGACCATGGCACTCCAAATGCTCACAATTGTTGATTTTTTCTATTCAATCATGTGTGAGGATCCACATGAATAAAAATTCTTTGAAATAGAATTTGGTTGAGGACCCGGTACATACGGCTTCACACTACACTTGAGGATCCGTGACCACACTACATGATTTTGAAGGTGCCTTGGGACAACCTTTGGATACTTTCTTTGGGGCTCTCGCAATTTCATGGTCACGGCTCTTGGCTCATGTGTGAAGTGGCCCCTCGTAACGTGTTGTGTGTGAAGTGTTCCTTTTGTATTAAATAAAAGCTTGTAAGTCTACAAAGTAAACAACACCATTAAGCCGGTTAAAGACATAATAGCAACTTGGATAAATGTACTTGGAAAATGATTCCATGAAATGAAGTAACCTCAAGAACAAGAATCTAGAGACAACAACATGTCATTGCATCAAAGTTGTCATTGCATCGACTAACGTTCTATGCAATTTCGTTATGCTTGATCCCTCATCAAGTACCAACATTTCATATAATCAACATCAAACACATTAGATCAAAGCATGATAATGTTTAGTATTTTAATTTAACATTCAAATCATTACTAAAGATTCACACATCTCCTTTGAGAATAGACACATCAAAAGTCTATTGATGGAGCCACCCGTATAGATAAGTGAGTGAATCAAAAGTTCACATTTTGAAAACACGTCCATTGTTTTTCTTGAGATGTAGAACCTTCCATGAGATCAACAAAATGTGTGAAAGCCATTACCATGGCACTTTGCTTGTTGAAATTGCACACATTTTCAACTCACATCAACTTTTTACCACAGGTTCCAACCAACGAGTGCATGACACGTGGCACCCTTACTCAAGAATGTAATTTATTTTTCATTGAAACTGGTGAGGTACTACAGTGAAGGCTGGGGCCAAACACTCGTTTTGCATGTGAGAAAAACCCCGTACATAGCACCTTTCGGCCATGCACTTGAGGTGCCAAGGCAGAAAAGGGACGTGGGGTTTCTGAGACTCGGTGGTTGGGACCTCGGCGAGGGGCCAAGTGAAGAAAGGGACGTGGTGGGGTTTCTTGGGACTCGGTTGTTGGAACTTGGGACCTAAGGTAGACCGGTATTAATCCAACACCCTTGTAATAATGTTGACATACAAACCCAAAAGAAAACTACATCGATATGTGCGATTAGGTTACCTTTGCAAATACATAGGTTGTTTCTTACCCGTGCAAATGATTTTAGGTCAAATTTAGAACACAAAAACGTATAGCTTTGTTGTTTAATCCATGTGGCCACCATAATAAAACAAAACATTTATCATTTATTTATTTATTTATCATGGTAAAGCATATTTAATATAGTGTGGAATGTCCAAAAAAATAGCATGGGACAATCTAATTGTAGTATTAATATGCTTACATGAGTGGTTTGTGGTTTGCTGTGGATCTAAAAATGGGCAACAACATACATGAGTTTTAAAAAAATTGCATTACGTGTTCAAAATATATCAAACTCCATGTTGAATATAGTCAACCATGAAGTCGTTAAAAGTGGGGACCAACTCCAATTTTTGGAATAATCTCCCATATTTGCCACTTCCAACACTTGCGTCAGGTGACCTTAAAAGAGGGGGAGGGGGGGGGGGGGTAGCGGTTTAGTTCTATCACATGGCAACAAGGCTTTGAGAAAGTTTTGGGTCTTTTTTATTGCGTTTAGTACTATTTGGGAAATACACAGATGGTGAGAGGGGCAAAGAGATACATGTGCACATAGGTGGCAAAGAAATTGAGAAGATTCTTAGTTATATAAAGAATAATTCAACATGTCAGTGCCTGGACTCAAAGAAGCCCTCCAAGCTACTAGGCTTCCCAGTTGCACTCAAACTAGGGACCATTAGGGGATTACGACCCTCGTCCATCCCTGATTTTTATGGTTAACTCAAATAGTCAATATAGTTGGGAAGACTTATATGATTAATTAATAGGATCGAGATTCATTGTGATGATGATATAACATTCATATCAACTCTGTAAATTATGAAGAAACGGCTATGGACACAATTTAGATGTGCTAATCATCTCGCACCAATTTCATGACACATATCATATTTGAAGTGTGTGTAGATCTAAGGGCGGTTCTACATTCAAGTCAATGTCCATAACACCCCTTAGATAGATCTTACTTTTGGACTCAAGATTTGACCTAAGCTTGAAGATATGGTTCATAAAATTGACTAAATTTGCTGAGGGAGGACTGCCAATGATTTGACATGATAATGATGCCACATTAGCATCACTTCATCACTTTATATGTTGGACATGGACCCAGTCGCTACACTCACTATCCTAATCAATGAGGTTGGGCTAATAGTGAGCGTGGAAAATTAGTGAAGGTGATACAAAATTTCTTTACACTATGAATTTAGTGTCACCAAAAGATATAGGAAGCATTGTTAATCCTGACACTATTCATTGAAAGTACCAGTACTTGGCACAAAAGTACCGGCACTTGGCACTATTCACTGAAAGTATCGACACTTGACATTATTCACTGACAATCATGTGTTTACATTATTTTTTTTATCACTCTACAAACACATTAGAGCACGTATTGATTTTCTTGAAATCTATGGTAAATGAGTATGTATTCATGAATTTTGTGTCACTTAGTAAGAAATCTAGCCCTCAATAACTCTGAGATTTGGCTAAATAGTGCGTGTGCTTCGGGAATTAGTACCACCCTCACTAATTGGGATAATCAGTGTTGTGTAAACTACTTGGGTCCAAAATTTTGCTCTCAACCAATAGGATCCCACAATTTCGGAGCTTCTTTGGTCTTGGACCCGAGTGTGAACCCACCCTTAAAGTAGGAGCACCTTAAACCAAGACAACACCCAAAACCAACGCCCTCAAATCTTGCATAATAAGTACATGTTGATTTGAGAATGTTCATCATGTGAACATAAAGGCCCCTAATGGTCGTGGGTGCCAACACAATATTCAATTTCAATCGCAATACACTTGATCATTTTTCCTTTCTACCAGGGGATTTTTTTTTTTTTTGGGTTCATATGGCTAGCACATGTATGCTAAATACCTTAACTTCTCGGTTTAAGGTGCTCCTACTCTAATTGAGGGGTCAAGCGAGAAAGGGGACGCGGGGTGGCTGAGAGACTCGGTTGGTGGGACGTGGGTGAGGGCCAAAGCGAGGGGCCAAGGCAAGAAGGGACGTGGGGTGCATGCGAAGGCAGGGTTGCCAAATGCAAGCTTCCCGAAGCTCCAGCGTCATCGCCATCGCCACTTTTTCTTCGCAATCCCTCCTTTCACTCTTCCTTGCTTGCGCGGCAACTGCACGGGATCATCCCTGCCACAAGGTCCGTCACTCCATCACCGATTATACCCACCTTTTCCCGTGTCCGATTTGGTCATCTGTAGCGGTTTGTCGAACCCTACGCGACCGCCATGTGCCTGCTAAACATCACCAAAATCGTGGATCTGAATGTTGCCATGGATGCGTTCGATGAATTCGAGATTTCTGCTGGTGTGGCTTCTTCAATTCCTTTCTATCGATGTGCTTTTGTATGTGTCCGGGGTTTGTTGATCGGGGAATTTGCGATTCGAGTGTATGTGTGGAGATTTGAGGATTACTTAGTGTCTCTCTGAGCTCGCTATAGACAAGAAATATATCTGGACGAGAAAACTCTTGCTACTACATAAAGGAGCTAAATTACCAGCCGACCTTGGCATTCGCAAGTTCTAAGAAGACGAAGGTGGTTCGGAGGACAATTAAGATGATGGCCGGTTTTTATTCCTCAGGCATTTTGATTGCTGGCCTCCCTCCCTGCTTTTTCCTGTATTTGTAATTTTCAGAATTGAACGAGACTTTTGGCGTTGCGCTCAATGTACTTTTGATTCTTGCGATTTTTTTCTTTTCTTTTCGGCCGTTCTCGTTCTTGTCTCTTCAACTCCCTTATTGAACAAGCCCCCCATTTTAAAGCAATTAAATCACTGGACTGGTTTGGAGGGTTTTTGATTGCAAGGTTACGCAGATAGGATTTCGACTCTGTTGTAGATTGAAAGCCTGGAATCGCTTCCGGGACTCGTTATGCGATTCTCGTTGTTCTGAATTTCTACTAGCAGCAAGTTCTGGTTCTCCCATTTTTTATTAGCCTTTTTTGACACCCCAACGACATAGTAGGTGACTCTTTCTTTCTTCCTTCCTTCTTTTTGTACTAATTAAAGTGATGTTGGGTATTTTGAAGGCTACGTGCTTGAACTTCTTTTTACATACTTGAGCCTTGTCTTGAAACCTTACATCATCGACATGTAACATTCACTGTACATATATTATTGATGACTGAAACATTCCTTACCTTAATTGAAGTGCATTTAAACTGTATCACAAAATCTTTCACACAAATGATCTACATAAGGGTTGCTTGATATGCTTATTATTTTAACAAGCTGCATTTTCTGCAATTTAAATATGCAGCAGTAGGCTTGCTTTGCTACATCAAGAGTGTGCATCAGAATGATGCACTCCGCTGGGTTCTGGGTCATGGTGGGACTTTGCTATCTTGGGGATTATTTTGCAGGTTTTGTGGGTGTTTTATTTAAAAAAGTATTCTCTCTGGTGCAGAAATTAGAGAGGGATAATCAAATGCAATGCATCTCCTTTAATCGAAAGATGTGACAACAAAGCGTAGATGGTTATGGGTGAAAAGTGTGACATTCTTCTAGGGCATTTTCCATTAAATAAGGGTTTGAATTCTCACACCCGTATTGATTTGGAACAGCAGGAGCTTGTATTAATATGGGTCAACCCGTGAATGTCCAGCATGGTTTATGTATTTACGTCTGTTGAATTCATCTCGTTTCATTGTACACTTTGCTTCTCCTGTATTTTAATGCACGAGTACTTGCTGTGGATGCAGATACTTCCTACCTGTCCTGATGTTTGCTTTATTGATGACTCCAGGATATGCAACTGTATACAGTGTGAGCTCGGATGTTATGACCTATAATTATCGACTGACAGTTACCAGCTTGAAACTGATCTGAAAGGGATCCTGTGAGAAAGGAGAAGTACGAATGCGGGGACCATCGTTTTGGTGCTCTCTTTGTTGCCTGTGCCTATGCTTTTTATGTTGTCGACCTCGCCGCCGTAAGCGGATGGTTTCCTCATCTGGTCTTTATTGATACCTATCTCAAGAGGTATGCTCTTTGCTATTCTACCAAAGGTCATGCCCTAGATGCTTATTGATATTTGTGAAGGCATTTATAGGTGCTTCTCTTGAAATATACCTAAAAGATCTGGTTGCCACTTCTTTGCAGGTAGAGGATTGATAACTGAGACAATCTAGGAATGTGGATCGGGTTAAAAGACAGGTGAAAAACTGGAAGGAGGGATGATAGGTGCATTGTGCTCCTTCTGTGGTGACTTAGTTGCCACACTAACTCGCCCTTGGCGTCAGCTATTTTGGCTTGCATTGCACTTGTATATTTCAGTATGGAGTGTTGTGTTAAATTGGTTCACAGAGGTGGCTACAAGAACCCTTCAAATAGTCACAGCATTTCGCCGTGAGAAAGAGGTGGTCATTCCTTCATTTCTTGACAAATGGGTTCAAAGGGTCATTTGTTATGATGTTGTCACTGTGACATCCAGCCACTATGCATGTTCTTCGAGGGACCCATCTGATCCATTCCTGGTTCTTTACAAGCACTATGTGCTTGTTTCAGAGCTGTGATCTTACATCCATGGAATAATTTACTCTTGCGTATTCATGTGTTGCATTGTTGGTAGTGGCAGTCTTCTCTCCCACATATGTATTTGGCAAGCAGTTGATAATGAAAATTCTTTGAGAGATTGCTCTGAGTTTTTATTTGAGTGTCATTTCTAACCAGTGTCTGGAGTTTTTTGTCATTTAGTTTCTCTTATTTTTCATGAAGGGGGCTCAGAACACTGTGTGTTTCACTGTATCTGCACATGTATGTATTTTGTATTTCTAAAATTGTGGATAAGGTTGTTCTTTTGATTTTGGAATAGGACAGTTAAGATGAAGTATAAGCACAGACTTTCTAATGTGTGATTACTTAGTGGAGAGAAAGCACAACAATACACATGATTGTGCATGTAGATTACCCCTTTTACTCCATCTCAATAGGAATGGACTTCTCTGAGGAGATGGCAATTGAACAAGAGTATACAAAGTTTTAACAATGGAAACTAAGTTTATTCTACAATCTAGGGCATAATAGTCCAATTAAATGGTGCATATCTATCTTTTATTTGCAGCTGGAGGTACAACTGCATGATTTGAAACTCGATTATGAAGAGGCTACATTACGGAATGCTGAGCTTCAAAAGAAGTTGGATGCATTTACTAGAGATCGTAGACGAGTTATTGACACACTGGACCTTGTGACTGGTGACAAACGGAAGGCAATGGAGACTATAAAGTTCTTGAAATACAGAGTAAGGAGGATTTTTTTTAACATTTCTCAATTAAATGAGCATATACTTGCAGAGCAGTGCTGTTTTCTTTATAGTTTAATATACAATCGAGAGATTCACTGTTGACAGGTTTCGCATTTGTTAACAGGCTGTCACTATTACAGGTTGATGATACTTGTTTCAGTTGGGTCTCATGTTGCATAAACCTGTCAAGGGGGTAAGTCTGTAGTTTCTATTTGCAGGTTTTAAAGAATATCTTTCCCATCTTCAGCTGGAGAAAGATCTTGGTTCCCAATATTACTGTCATTCTACTCTCCCATTCGATATGACTCACATATCAAATTCTCGCTGCCTTTGTTTTTTTATAAACCGAAATCGAACTAAACAGTTGTTTTAACAACTCGGTGAATCTCAGGTTCAGGAATTGGAATCTGAAAATCAACGTCTGGTTGAAAATGAGGAGGATTTACGCAATGGTTTGGCAGAGGCAGTTGCCAGGGTTACAGCAGCTACCAAGCTCTTTGCTGAAGACAAGTCTCTAGAATATGAAAGTGCGCTTGTAAAGGCCAAAGACCTTGCAAGCAAAGCTCTTCACGATCCACAAATAGAAGAAAGATTTCTGTCCAACAATACCATGAAATTGAATGGGACTCACTCACCTTCCTCTGGAAAGCTTACCATGGGAGAGGAAAAACTTCCTTTGATTCCAAAGTCCGAGCAGGGTGTGGCCATCTTTTCCAGTGTATTTAGTGCTATGCTCTCCACTCTTGTGGCAGTGATAGCATGGGAGGCACAGGTATAATCTCTGTTCTGCTTACCTATGCTTGACAGAACTGTTGTTTATAGTCATTTATATGTCGTGCTACTGTTTATAAACCAGTGATTTATTAAGTTCTTGAATTACTGTAGGAGGGCTGTTGAAAAAGTCAAATCTCATCTTTAGCTCAAAGATTTTTTTCTCTCAGATGCATCCATCATATTTGTACTCTGTTATCTACATCTGCACTGATGCATGTTCCTTGTTATCTTCTGCAGGACCCATGCACTCCTCTCGTCATTGCTCTGTTCATTGTAGTGGGTATGTCACTGGCCAGTGTAATTCAATTTTTCACCAAAGTTCAAAGCCAGCAAGGATTCTATGCTGTAGCTCTTTTGAGCCTGAATTGGTTTGTGCTTGGAACTCTGGCAAACCCAGCCCTGCCATACCTAGGGCAATTTGGGTCTGGCGTATTAGGAGTTGTCGGTACTCGGCTCCTGCGGCTTTTTGGCTATGGAACCATCATGAGAGTTGTTGGCAAGGTTGCCAATCACGACCTACTACCAGAATAGTAGGATTTACAGAGCACATATATCACTCCTTGTAGGCTATGTAGATAAGGTTTTTGATAGAATCTCACTTGCTAGTTGTACAAAACACGGATATAATGAGGGATTACAAGCCAAACTGAAAATTGAGGATGTCAGGTTACTAAGCAGCTATGGTGTTACTTGAACTAGGTTTCATTTTGTGGTGTGATTTGACTTTCTACTGAAGTTTAAAGATTCAATAAATATTAAGAAGTATCACTCCTATGCCAACTTTTGAAAGAAGGTATTGGACAGTGGGTTGTGAAGTCCTTTCATCCCAATCTGTATTATTGCAGAAATATCATGCATGCTTAAATTGAATACATGCAAATGTGGATCAAAGAAAACATGTAAAAAATGCAGCTGGTTGTCCTCACATCAACCACTTCCCAATCTCTAACACATACCTGGTTTCAAATATCTAGTGGACTTTACTAAATAGTTGAATGTTGATGATGTAAACAAAGCTACTCCCACTATCTTACCTGTCCTGCATAACATTCAAAGTCTTTTGTTTCTTCCTTGACTTAATGATTTTCAGCTCCACTGAATATCTGAATGATTGCCGAATGCTGCTTCCCTCATGTCAGGAATAAATGTACAGAGAAGGAGCTTCCCGAGATTCAGCATTACTGTGAAGGGTGTTTAGTACTCAGGCTCAGGATTCACTCTTGTCCTATTTTCAAAAATGTATCTGTAGTTTCCTGTCCTATTAAACATTAACCACGAAGTTAACTATAGGTCTTGCAGCAAATAAGACACCCAACAAGAGGCAAAGACCCCAGTGCTGAAGGGCGATGAGCACAATTATCGCATCCAAATTCAGACCTAGAATCCCTTGAGCCACCTCCGCGTCCAAAGAGGGTGTAGCTTGATCCACTAAATTCCTGTCTGCAAATAAGGAAGTACTGTATAGCCCACAGATATCATGAACAGGAAAATGAGTGATACTAAACAGAAACTCACAACAGAAACATGGAAGTGGCAAATTACACAGCACAGACGAGCAGAGTGGTTTTGAGAAAGAAGCAAACTCTAAAGATAAGTAAACTGTCGGTATAGCCAGTCGTAGATACAGAGAACAAGCTTGTAGGCAACAAACATCTTAGGAAGATGCATCAAGTATACCAAAATTTACCATGCATGCCAATTGCAGCACGAATCTCATCTTCAGCCTCCAAACCCTAAAATTTTCATATTAAGAGGACGACCCCCCAACATACTTGGAATGCCACAAACAAGTTCCAAATAGAAAAGAAAGGCAGACAAAACCAAACAGCCACTTCTGTACATACCACTCTAACCTGCAACGTTCTCTATCAGGAAAAGGTGACAATATTGCAGAAGTGCATACAATTGTTGACTCCCCGTCCTTTGGAGGAAGTCTAGGTCGGCGTGCACCGAGACTAAAAGACATGCGCCACTGCAGGTCAATTTAGAAGTAGGCATCTACCATACAAACATAGAATCTGAACTGAAAGAAACCGTCGAGAGTTACGGTATGATATGAAGGTATACGCTCAGATAAGTTATAAAATAAACAATCTACAATGCATAGTAGAAAATTGTTATGTGGGCTTGCTGATGCTATCAGCTCCATATTTTAAAGCAGTTTGCACCATCACAAAATGGCTTACCGACTTAAAGGGACAGCCACCTCACAGAGTGTGGACATGTTTCTGCACAATTTTAAGAACCCAATTGCTTATCACACAACTCGCGCAAAAACCACAACTGGTGCACAAAAGCTTCGTCCAACTGTTGGACTGGGAAAGGTAAAAGCAAATTATAGCTACCAAAACCTATTTCATCATCATTTTGCGGCCATCATCCATCCCGCTAATACTACTACTACTACTAGAGCAGGGGAATTCGAAACACCATCATCATTAATGATGTCCTCCACATATTATCACCGCCACCATCTTCCTCATCATCCATGCCTCCGCTAATACTACTACCAGGACAGGGAAGGATAGGGAAATTTAAAACACCACCATCGCTAATAATGATGGTGTCTCCTTAAATCCTGTCGATGTCCTCATCCTCGAACTCCACGTAGTCATCACCGCCACCATCTTCCTCGTCATCCATGCCTCCGGCGATACCCTCGTTGAGACGAACATTCTCCGGCAACTCACCATACGCCTTCAACAAACGAGCTTCGTCAGGCTGGTACTTGAGAATCACATCCGCTTTGTCATCTTGGTAATCCCTAAGTCCCACCAGAATGATGTCCCCTGATGCGATCCACACCTTCTTATGCATCTTGCCACGGATGTGACACAGCCGCTTCGTCCCGTCAATACACAGAGCCTCGCAGCGGCCGTTCCCAAGCATCCTCAACACCTGTGCGTACTCCTGGCCATCCTCTTTGAACACCAACTCACGCTTCTCATCTTCCGCCTCGTTCTTTCCCCTCTTCCTGTTCTTTCCTCCCTTTCCCTTATTCTTCGGCATGTTTACGGCTGCTTCAGCAAACACTCGCAATCAATCAGCAACACGAGCAAACCACTAATAATCCTCCGGACGGGAGGAAGAAAGGAAGGACGGAAAAAAAACTCGCTTGAACTCGCCTTCGCGGACTGCGTCGGCCGAGCGAGCGAACAAGCAAGGGTTTGTTGCAAGAGAAGGTTTGGCTATGGTAGCGGGCCTGCCGCTAGACCTAATGGGCCTACCCGGTGAGGCCCCGGGTGAACCGTTTCCACCGCTCCACCCGCCGTTCCCTCGGGTCCCCTCCCTACCATAAAATACCGGGCGTCTTTCTGTAGTGCCGTTGGAGGACGTATTACTCTGTATAAAGCCCCGGTGGGCATTTTCCTTTGTTAGGGGCGGGCAGGTTACACTCCATGATTTTGTCTGTAAACCCTGCTCTCAGGGCCCAGTCATATGATGTCATGGTAATGCAATGCCGGCCGCATTCACCAGTGATACAGTGAACCGTGTCCACATACATATATCCAAATTCTAAGTGTTAAATAAAGGGGCTTTGCCATTTACTTTCAATCATCCTAGTTCACAACAAAAGCATTACCTCTAGATGCCTAAGAAGTACAATAAAATAAAAATGGTGGTGAGGGTTTTCAAATATAACTTTCTCTAAAGAAATTTTTTTCTCCTTAGTTTATTGTCTTGCACTTTGAACCACATAATAAAGTTCTACATCATCCAGACAAAGTTGATCAAAGATACTTTACAATGACACTAATGCCCCCCTTCCCACATGACTTTACCAAATAACCAAAGTATCTTCTAAAAACCGGGTAAAGTTGTCTTGGTTACAGCGGAGGCCCCAATGCACCCACAGGAACTTGTTATGGAGATTGTTGAGTAGGTTTTAGTTAAGTAGTTTTCACACATGTTCATTGTTTTATCTACCAAGTAATGAATGTTGGATAGTTTTTGTCCCATCCTCAAATGCCTCACTACTTATCTATCTCACCAGTGGTTTTTGTTAGTGGAACTCCTTGTGCCCTCGTAGCTAAGACTAAAAGCAACCAATCACAAGGGCAGGATGCGACATTTTTAAAGGTCCTACATTGTTGCCTCATGTCTAGGTATTGATGGGAGGGTTGGTGGTCGAGGCTTAAATTTTAAACCATTCCATATCCTTTGCCAACTAGGCTCATGACTAGACATTGTTGATGGTGTGAAGGCCATGTTTCTAGACCAACTTTTAGGCTTAGCTAAAGTCAAGCGAGAAGGAGGCATAAGACATGGACCTGACAATGGTTAGAACCCTCGGTCTTGTTTTTGTCACAAAACATGCTACTTGAGGAAAGTAACAAGGTGATTGACATGAAGGTTCTCTTTTTTCTTTCATCAGTTCATGAAACTCAAGAATGTTTAAGTATATTTGGATTTATGCATGAATTTTGGACAATTCCAATTGCCAATATCACGTACACTAGATCACAAAACTACATAAATATGGTGATTGGCAAACATGGAATACAAATATTTGAATTTGTGGTTGTTGTAAACTTGTTGCTTGTGATGTTATCATTTGATGTTTTTGTCCCCACAAGTGCACCTCCCTTATTATTTTTGATTAAGTGGTTAGTCCAATACACTTAAGTGACGATTTTGCCAATCATATCAAAGATCGACAATTTTTGGTACATCTTGGAATTTTTATTTTTATTTTAGGAAATTGCTTCTAAAATGAGTTGGTGAAGGTTGAAGGTATTGCTCCTTATTTGCAACCATATGGACGTGGTCTACAATTCATTCTCTACAACTATCGTGTGTAAACTAACACCATAAATTATCTCTAATTCATATATTCGAACACATCTTTGATTCAAGCTAAAACTCCTTGGTTTTTCAACATGGTCCTTAGGTTTTTGATACATAAAAATCTAAAGACACAAATCACACATGAGTTATATTTTGTGCATAACAAACACTAGCAAGTTATGTCTACCTTAATGTAAACTCCTTGGGTCCAAATTACTACTCTCAACCAATAAGATTCTTAGATTGTGGAGTTTCTTTGATCTTGGACCCTAAGGGCCACTTCACATATGAACCAAGGGCCGTGATCATGTAATTGTGAGGGCCTTGATTCTCATCCAAAGGTTGTACCACTGACATGGTATGCCAGAATTTGCGTCAAGCCTACCTCTTGGAGGTGGGCCACAGGTGAGCTTGACTCAAATTCAAGTACACCATAAAATATTATTTATCATCTACCATGTAAAAATCTATGTAGACTTTTCATTCGTGATAATAATCATTTTTTGGGACCCGTAGGCCTTCACCTTCTAGTGTGAAGTGAACTTGGACGGTCTCAGCCTTTTCGACCAATGAGAGACCTTAGAATATAGTGGTCACGGGCCTTCAGTCTCGTGTGTGAAGTGGCCCTAATCTAGACCCACCCTTTGACACACCCCCAGGCCTTTTGACATTGTTCAGACGTAAACATGAACCCAGAAACCCTAACTTAAACCCTGGGGAGACTCTTTAGGGTTTAACGCTCTTGCTCTTGCTGTCCCTTGTTGTTTTCGGTTTCGTTGTCACTGGAGCAACCCTGAGTCGGTGTGTGTTATTGCCTGCACTGTGGCTATGGCGATTCCCAGCCCCAAGCCCCGAGGGCAGGGCAAGGGAGACCGCCAATCTAAGTACAAGGACAAGGCCAACAACAACAAGTTCAGGGGGAAGAGAGTGGATGAAAACGAAGAGATTGGTCTCCTGGAAGCTCGCATTGCTGCTGGCGCCCCCACTCCCGGCTCCAACCCTCTGGCCACCGTCATTCCCAAAGACGTCGATGCAGGGGAGGAAGTAGGCGAGCTGAAGCCGTATGTTGGAGCCAAGGATTTCACGGGGCTGCCTCTGTCGGACCGGACGCAGCGGGGGCTGAAAGAGGCCAAGTTCGTGCACATGCAGGCCATCCAGAGGGCGGCCATTCCACATGCTCTCTGCGGGCACGATGTGCTGGGAGCAGCCAAAACCGGTAGCGGCAAGACGTTGGCATTTCTGATTCCGGTGGAGTGCCTCCTCACTCTCATCCATCCTATCCTCTCGTAGAGCTGGGGGTATTTTTTTCATTTTGGTTTTCATCTTGTCTTGGCGAATTGATTGCCTCCGGACTTAGTACTGCGGGGGAATCATTTTCTGAGGCAAGTCTGTCTAATGTTTTCATTAGGTTGCTGTAGTCCCGTGCAGTCTAGAGTGAATTCTAAAGCAGAGAGTGCGAGGATTGCGTCCAACTCTCATAGCCTGCCTTCGTGCTGTATTTAGTCACGTGATTTCTACTGTAGACCGGTGTTGGATCATGTGGATCCCGAATTGTGGACACCTACATTTGAATGGTGTGTGGTAACGTGTAGATCGAAGAACGGACACCAAAAATTTCAAAAGAGATTGGACTACGAGCTCAATATATTAACATTCTAGGCTCTATAGTTTTACACAATTTGGGACTTACATGACCATTTAATAAGCATGAGAATCTTCACTTTCATAATGAGTGAGATATTCATATGGGCTCAGAAAATTATGGGGAAAATGGCTACGGGTGTGATTATTGCGTGTTTCATATCCTACAAGAAGCGGGTGCAGACAAAAAAGTGTTCGACTAAGGCCCACTTACCTCACAGCAGAGAATGTGAGGATTGCATCCAATTCACATTATTTTATCAATCACAAACGATTGACACCAAACACATATTGATCAGGTCATAGAGAAGTTATATCGACTTCGGTGGGGTGCAATGGACGGAGTAGGTGCAATCATCATTTCTCCTACACGAGAACTTGCTCTCCAGATTTTTGAAGAGCTCCGAAAGGTTGGGAAACATCATTCTTTCAGTGGGGGCCTGCTGATTGGTGGGCGCAAGGGGGTGGAAACAGAGAAAGAAACGGTGGCAGGGTTGAACATATTGGTGTGCACTCCTGGCCGGTTGTTACAACACATGGATCAGACTCCCAATTTCGAGTGCTCACAACTCCAGGTGATCAATCAATTCATGTAGGATGACAATTATCAGGCTTTTAGAGTTGAGGGACGTGTATGGATACTCTGATATAAGCAGTGTTATGTCTGTTGATGACCAGGCTTTATGGATCAATGAATTAAATACTTAAAAATGTAGGTTCAATCATCGGTCTTATGATGCCCAGGGACATGTTTGTGTACTTTGATGTAAGGCAGGTGTTGGTGCTTGATGAGGCAGATCGCATTCTGGACATGGGTTTTGCTGGGACATTGAATGCCATACTAGGTCAACTTCCCAAGGAAAGACAGACACTGCTTTTCTCTGCTACTCAAACGCGCTCAGTGCAAGACCTAGCCCGCCTGAGCCTACGGGATCCTGAGTTTCTGGCAGTACATGCTGAATCTGGAGCTGCGACTCCTGCACGCTTACAACAGACAGCGATGATTGTGCCATTGGATGAGAAGATGGACCTACTATGGAGTTTTGTGAAAACTCATCTTCAGTCAAAAATTCTTGTTTTTCTGTCAAGTTGCAAACAGGTGGGCTACAAATTGTTTTGTCCTTTTGGCATTTGTACATCCTCTTTTGATATTTCTGGTCCTTTTCTTTGCCTTCTGCCCTCCCCTAATGCATTTTCCAGGCTAACAATCATTCGTTATATCTGTGTTTGACATGGAGAGTAAGAAAAAGAGAGTTTAGACCTGATGTGGTGTGTTCTCTGTTTGTTTGCACGAACTCTTCAAAAGGGAGTTATCTAATTTATATCTCTTAGAAGTGTTTGAAATTTGTTGATCATACTACATATCTATCTTAAACATGTTGTATGACCAGGTCAAGTTTGTCAATGAGGCATTTCGGCGGCTTCGCCCTGGTATTCCTTTGACATGTCTCCATGGACGAATGAAGCAAATGCAGCGAATGGTAGTCTTCCAGAAGTATTGTGAAGCTAAGCATGCTCTACTGTTTGCTACTGATGTTGCTGCCCGCGGACTGGACTTTCCAGGTGTTGATTGGGTAGTTCAGGTGTGCTTCTTAATGATCCACTTGCAAGCCACAATTTTGGCCATGAGGTTGATGTGCCTTTTGAGCTCACTTTGAGATGTTACTACATTTCTATCAAGTTTACCACTCTTTGATACCAGGGCCATGGTACTAGATGCTTCATCATTAAAAGAGTTGTTCCTCATCAACTTTCACTGGTTGCAGGTGGATTGTCCAGAGGATGTTGCTTCGTACATTCATAGAGTTGGCCGTACAGCACGGTACACTGCATCTGGTCGCTCTTTACTCTTTCTCACACCTTCTGAGGAGCCTATGTTGGCATCTCTAGAGGCTGCAAAGATCCCTGTGAAGTTGATCAAGGTTTTTGTCTTCTCCATACACATCTGATTCTGAAGTCTCTCTTTAATGTCTTTTGGTATTTATAGTGCCTACTGTGCTTGGCGGGGTGTTCTTTTGTGCCTTCTATTCATCTCTGGATCTGTGATTTGTTGCAGTAGTGCTCATACTTAATTGTGATTTCTCTGGTCAACTTCTTCTAGGCTCTTCAAGGAGTTATGTTTGTGCCTGTAAATTCTCATAGTTGGTAAAGGAGGTCACTGATTTGCCAATGTGCTATGTTTTGCAGGCAAACAAAACTAAGGTTCAACCTGTGTCAGGGGCTCTTGCTGGACTTCTGTCAAAAGATCCTGATCTGAAGTACATGGCCCAGCGTGCCTTTACCACTTACCTCCGTTCCATACATGTGCGAGCAGATAAGTCGATATTTGATGTTACTCAACTTCCACATGCTGAATATGCAGCATCACTGGGCTTGCCAACCACTCCACGAATTCGATTCTTGAAGAGAGGGCCCAAGGAGAACAAAAATATCCAAGGTTCTGATAAGGTATAAAAGTGCTTTCCCAAAACAAACTGATAGCTTTATGTGGTCATGGCCTGCCTACTCCTGGAGTCCCATAGTGTTTTGAGTCAAGGCCAAGGCCTGCAATGAGGTATACTTATATACAAGTGTCCTACCCAGCTTTGTTAAGTTTGCTGATGAGGTACCTTTTGAAAGAGAATTCTTCCTAATACTTTTTGTTTGCCTGGTTTGTTCTGATGCAGGATGCTAGTGATGGAGGTTCTGACGAAGATAATGAAGATGATGCAAACCTTATGGATATTGGAGATGACTTGGAGGCAGTCCAGAAGGAAGGACATGGTCTGATGGAGAAGAAGAAGAAGAGCAAGTTGGACCGTTTATTTGCACGTAAAAACAATGATGTTCTCTCTACAGCCTTTGAAAAGATTAGAGCACATGATACTGAGGATCGAGACTCCGAAGACAGTGGAAGTGATAGTGATGAGTTCCTGACAAAGAAGCGACCTAGACAAGAAATGGAGACACAGGAGGATGAGTTTCTGACAAAGAAAAAACCTAGGCAAGGTGTGGAAGAAGTGGAGGGAAAACAGATGAAATCCAAAAGGTATGATGTGAAATTGGGATCCTGGTGTGTCAAGGAGAGTGCTTGAGGAGCCTAAGTTCTTTATTTGAACATGTACCTTAATCATTGATGTTATTCAGGTATGCTGTCAAAAATTCTGAAGTTTTGTGGTCTCATTTGTGTTATGCAGCTCTGGTGTAAAAATATTGAAAAAGAACAAGCTGAAAATCGATCCCAGTAGGGCTGGAGCACAGCGTATGGTGTTTGATGATGAAGGAGTAGCTATGCCTCCACTAGCTGCTCTTGCTCAAGAAAGTAAAGAAGTCCTCAAGGGCACTGGTATTGATACTTCAACCCATACCCAAAGCCTCAACCTTATGTGAATTCCTGCCTTTAAGTTACTGGATTTTTGGGCTAATCCCACACTTTAAGTTACCTTCTTGTTCTTTGTATATGTGCAAAAGGCTATTGAGGGACCTGAGGAAGCAACTGGAGTGTATTTAATTATGAAATCATCAGTCGTCTTCTTTTAATGTACTTTAGGGTCCTTAGTGTTTTTGGTTTTGATGTTTAGGTGGTCTCTTAAGACGTATGCTTAGGGTACTTTGCTGTTTTTGCAGGCATGAGTGACGAAATTGCAGAGGCTGCCAATGAACGGTTTAAACAGTTAAAAATGGAAATGAAGCAAAGGGACAAAGAGGACCGACAACTAGAGAAACAACGATTACGTGAAAAACGATACAAACAAAAAGCAAAACTGCAAGCGGTTTCAGATGATGAAGAGGAGGATGAGGATGAGGATGGTGTGAAGTTACGTGCTCCTAATGATGTAAGTGGTAGTGAGAGTGAAGAAGAAAATATTAAAGAGAGGCAGCGGAGGCAATTCAGGCGAGCAGGAGCGAAGGAGGTCAGTGAAAGCAGTAGTGGTGAAGCAGTGAATGAAAGTTATGATACTGACTCAGATGTTCCACCAAAGAAACAAAGAGGAAGGAGCCGGGCACACAAGTCTAGTAAAGGTGATGCTGTCCAAAAGAATGCTCCTGAGAGAGGTGATGGGCTTTCATTGGCTGAGCAAGAAGCACTTGCACTCAAACTTCTCAAAATGAGAAGATAGTGCTAGGTATTTCTTCTCCAGATCCATCACAACAATTCTGTAATAGGTAGATGGCCTATAGAAGCTCAGTAGGTTTTCTCTTCAGAAGCAGCCCATGCTCTCTTCTGTGGATGTCTACAAGTAGTTAGGGGGCTTGGTTGGCTTGCACTAGTCAATATTTTTTATGTATAGGAAGGACAAGTTGAGGTTGGGGACTTAAAGATTTGGTCTATAAATGGGCCTGTGAATGCTGAACAAGTCATTGTGCCATATTTGAAGGTAGGTCTTTCAGATGCCCAGGCTCTGCATTGTATGTGCAGAATGAGGTTTTCCCTGAAACCCTTGCAAGCAAGTGGTAATGGTTTGTTTCAGTTAATGTTTACCCTAATACCTAGATGGTGAAGAAAGCTTGGAAACACATCATGACAATGATGTTTGGTGCACAGGTTGTTTTACATGAATGGAGTAGCCTTCCCTCACTTTGTGCAAAACCTTTTTTTACCGTATTCAACACGGTTATACGGATTCTAATACCCATATGTGGTTATACGGAGTTTAATTACAGCGTCTTGCAGGGTTTGATACGCGTTTAAACGGAGTATAATCAGTGTCTTTGTAGATTTTTCAAACTCTAGCCTACAGTGGCAGCTTATGATGCAGGAAGACCCTTTCTCTGTTGAGTAATGTTATGTAGGAAGGTTTGTCGGAGATGGCAATCATCAGTCAGACTCAAATTAACCATAGGACTTCAATAATCTTTATGAAACTTGAAGGCCTTTTATGCCACACCACAAGATGGGATGCAAACCTAACTTAGTAGGTAATAATAAAGTGAGCTCTTGCCATGAAAACATGTATTGTAGCACCATGGCCAACTTTGATGCTAATCAAGAAACACCATGATAATTATTGACACTGTAATAAGTTATCGTGGCACAAAAACAATTGGCTTATGCCCCCTTCCAACCTGACTTCACCAAATAACAAAAGTGTTTCCTAAAAACCAGGTAAACTCTCGGTTATAGAGGAGGCATTTGGCTATCCCAATGCACTTACAAGAACTTGCTCCGGAGATTGTCAAGTAGGTTTTAGTTAAGAAGTTTTCACACATGTTCATTGTTTTATTTTATCAAGCAATGAATGTTGGATGGTTTTTGTCCCATCCCCAAATGCCTTACTAATCATCTATCATGACATTGGTTTTTGTTAATGTAGCTCCCTGTGCCCTCATAGTTAAGATTGAAAGCAACCAATCACAAGGGCGGGAGGCGACACTTTTAAAGGTCCTACATTCTTGCCTCGTGTCTAGGTATTGATGGGAGGGTCGGTGCTTGAGGCTTAAAACCTCCACTTTTAAACCATGCCACATCATTTGCCAACTAGGCTCAGGACTAGATAGTGTTGATGGTGCAAAGGCCATGTTTTTAGAACCAACTTTTAGGCTTAGCTAAAGTCAAGTGGGAAGGGAGCATTATTTGGCAATGTGTTTGTTGACAATAGACACATCGTACATTCTAAACATGTAGTCCATTCTTAGTTACTCAATTTTGTAATATTCCATAGAATTCATTATAAGTTACACAATTTCAACCTATTGCACATGCAGTTCATTGTAACTTGTCCAACTTTCGGCCCTTCCCATAAAGTACACTAAATAGACCTATTAACGTTGAGGCATCTATAACTGAGAAAATAAGAGAGTTTGCATATGTTTAGGAGGAGTAATAGCAAGGGTTTTAGTTTCCTACGGAGAGAAACATATTCTAAGAAGAATAAACCAAAAATAAATAAATAATCATGAATATGGAAATGCGTTACAAATTTGGAAGTGGTAAAGTTTATTGGAGCACACAATTGAATTATAAGTTACCCATAATTGCTCATCTATATGCTAATTCTTGGCATAACAATAATCGTAACTCTTACAAAAGGTAATCAAACACAAGCTACCACCACATAAACCTTAACTCCGTTTGCCAAAAAAGCTTAGATCTCATCCACGTCAACATTACATATAACCTAGTGAGCGGCTAAATGGACCGTTTGACTATGGATGCCTCGACCTTAGTGGGAAATGATGATTATTGGTCACTCTAATTATTCAATTGGGGTGGAATATAATGTGGGTCATAGACCATGGATCTTTCCTTAGTCTTCCTTGAGACTTCTAACCAACTCCTTGCATAAAATAAAACAGTCATCTTTCATCAAAGTAAAATGGAGTAAAATATTCAATCAATTTCTTAGAATTTGTTTTGATGTACATGACACTAATTTTATAGTAGGGATTTTGACGTGGTTCAAAAATTAATGTGGCCTTTGGGGACCATTGCGGTCGAAACTAACAACACTATCTAGCGTAATTCACCATAACTTACACACTTTCATAGCAATATAAAAAGTTACATGGACATATAGTCTTTTAGCCAAAAGGTACGATTCAACATGCTAGGTGTTGATTTGCCATGGTACACTAGAAAGTACTTGTGTGAGACAACCATATTTTCAACCATTCGCACATGCACTTCATTGTAAATTACACAAATTTTTAGCCCTTCCCACATTGTAAGTTACAAAATTTCATACTTAGATACATAGTGGCTCAGCCAATAAACCACGATTCGACATGAAAAGTGAAGTGAACTAATTGGGAAATGGAAAAAATTGAGGAAGATGGAAAAATATACGGATGAATATCCAAGGCGACAAGACGCATCGATGGATGAGAAGCCAGATTGATAAAAGTGAAAGGAAGATCATAAAGTCGAAAGGTCGAGTAAAAGTATGCTTCGAAAAGCATCACTTAGACCAATATGTGGATGCTCAAGGGTGGGGGAACACACATTATTATTATTATTATTTTTATTCTTGTCTTTGTTGGGTATACTCATAACCAATAAATAAGAGTTCCATTAGTATTCACCTCTTGCATAGAACTCCGGTGGAGTGAAGTGTTCATATGTGGAGACGACAAGAAGAAGAAGAAGAAGAAGGAAATACATAGAATGTAGTGGAATCTGGTAAGCGGTGAGATATAGAGGCTCCGAAGATTCGAGACGAGGGCTAGGCTGATGAGACGCATATCCTGCGGTTGTCCTGTGGTCATCATCCCCAACGCTTGGACGGCCGAGATCACCCCACGCTCAGGAGGGAGGGTCATCGGGCGGCGGAGGAAGCAGGCCATCACCAGGCTTATCTTTTGGCCTCTGCATTGCCCCCCGGAGCTTCCTTTTGGGAGAGGTAAAGACATCGGGAGGGTTTTCCTTGCAAACCCCACTGCGAGGTTTCTCTCTCCCGGCCGCTCTTGTGGGAACGGAAGGGAAGGGAAGGGAAGGCAAGGTAAAGGAGGCGGTGCAATCTTGAAAGCTGCTGCGCTGTTGTGGTAGGATTGTGCTTGGGTCGATTTATTTCAATGTGCGGCTGAGTGAGGAGGAGGAGCTGAGGGTTAGAGAGGTTTCGTTTGTGGAGGTTTTTTAGAGTCGAAAACCCTCGCCGCGTTAGTGGAGTGGAGTGGATTGGTGCAAGGTTGTACGGTTCTGTAGGTGTCGATGATTTCGCAGCCGCTTTTGTTGTTGGCGGTTTGGTTGAGAAATGTGTGGAGGGTTTGGATGTGAGGTCATGGGGATTGGAAGGTTTCGCATGTGGAGGGGATGGGTGTCTAAGTGAGAATTTCGTCTGGTGCGTGTGTTTTTGAATGTGATATATGGGGTAATTGATGCAGAGGGTTTGTGGCTTTGTGGAGGATTTGGATGTGAGGTCATGGGGATTGGGTGGTGGGATGGGGAGCTTCCTCATGTGGAGTGGATGATGTTTTGTGATAATTCGTCTCGTATGTGTGTTTTTTGAATGTGGTTGGGGAAATTGATGTATTTTGATGTGTACGTGATGTGCAGGTATACATCCTAGTGGGTTTGAAGGAGACCCTAAATAGGGGGATAAAAAGATAAGACAATATCATCAACATGGCGTCGACTTTGGCCCAGTCTTTGACAGTTCCGTCTGTGGGAGCTTCTTCTCCCGTGGGCCAGCTCCATGGCAATGCCAAAGCACGTGCTCCAGCAAGGGTAGGGCCTTTGGGAAGGAGGAATTTGCAGTCTAGGGCTGCCTCCTCATCTAACACAGGATTCAAATCTTTCTCTGGTATGCGGAAGGCTTCAGCGATTGACACTCTAACTGTCAAGCAAGGTAGAGATTTTAAGTCTGTGATGACTTCTGCACTTGCAACCAAGAATCAAGTAGGGACATCCAAGGGGGTCACAACTGCCATGTTTGAACGGTTTACGGAGAAGGCCATTAAGGTCATCATGCTTGCTCAAGAAGAAGCCAGGCGCCTGGGACATAACTTTGTGGGTACCGAGCAAATTCTGTTAGGGCTTATTGGGGAGGGCACTGGTATTGCTGCCAAGGTGTTGAAATCTATGGGAGTGAACCTTAAGGAGGCTCGTGTGGAGGTTGAGAAGATAATTGGTCGTGGAAGTGGCTTTGTCGCTGTTGAGATTCCTTTCACACCTAGGGCAAAGCGTGTTTTGGAGCTGTCGCTTGAGGAGGCTAGGCAGCTTGGTAAGTTTATGATGTCAGTAGATTATCACCGTGCTCCAGAAAATTGCCTTCTTTGATGTATCTCGATGTATGTTTTACCCTATTTAACACTTTGCCTCTATTTATCCACATATCTGAGCTGGTGTCTTTCGACTTTTACAGGCCACAACTACATTGGAACAGAGCACTTGCTCCTTGGATTGCTTCGTGAAGGTGAGGGTGTTGCAGCACGAGTTCTTGAGAATCTTGGAGCAGATCCAAGCAACATTCGCACACAGGTATGTTGTGCTCTAGGTTTACTAGTAGTCTTGCAGACCCTTTTCTAGCGTTGAACTGATGACCATCAGATGCTCTATCCCTGAGCCAGTGCAGGGTATCTCTCTTCCTAGGTTGAAATACCAGTGTGTGGGAGAATCTGTTAAAGAGAAAAAAACGCTTCCATCTCTGTTAATATGTCACTTATACTACTGGAAGCTTCTATCTAAACACTTGTAGCCTTTCTTTCATGGAATGTGACTCAAAATATTGACCTGTCGTAGTTCGAGTTTGATGGGCTAGTATGCTTCTTTCATAGTTTGTTGATTGCTGAATGTTTGGTTATCAGGTCATTCGCATGGTTGGTGAGAGCACCGAGTCTGTGGGTGCTGGAGTTGGTGGTGGCAGTAGCAGCAACAAGATGCCCACCTTGGAGGAGTATGGAACCAACTTGACCAAGCTTGCAGAAGACGTAAGTAGTCTATCTGGATGTTGGGAGCTATCTGCCTTGTCACCCTGTCCTCGTTATATTGGTTCTATAGCTATGTATTTCAGTCATAAAGATATCATTTGGTGGGTTCCTTCCTGCTGACAGGGGGGGCCATCTGGTTTCTGGTGCAGGGAAAGCTAGACCCTGTTGTTGGAAGGCAAGCACAAATCGAGAGGGTGACTCAAATCTTGGGCCGAAGGACTAAGAATAACCCCTGCCTTATTGGAGAGCCTGGAGTTGGAAAAACTGCCATTGCTGAAGGTTTGGCACAGCGGATTGCATCTGGAGATGTACCTGAGACAATTGAGGGCAAGAAGGTCATCACTCTTGACATGGGGCTGTTGGTGGCTGGAACAAAGTACAGGGGAGAGTTTGAGGAGAGGTTGAAGAAATTGATGGAGGAGATCAAGCAAGCGGATGACATCATCCTTGTGATTGATGAGGTGCACACTTTAATTGGTGCTGGTGCTGCAGAGGGTGCTATTGATGCTGCGAACATCTTGAAGCCTGCCCTTGCTCGTGGTGAACTTCAGGTATTTTTTCAATTCTGAACTTCTTTATAGTTCTTAAAGCAGAAGCTAGTTCTGATTACAACATCATACTGATGACCTCCTGTTTCATTCCTCTGAGCATAGGAAGGGCCAATGTTGTACCTTCTAATTATCTTCAAATCCCAGGATGCATTTAAATCAGGCAGTTGGCTTGAGACACACGTCCACCAATGATTGGAGTCTTCATGGATTTCAAGTTGGGGTTAGCCCCATTTTGATTACTAGGTTCTGTGGTGGGTAACTTTGTCTTCTGGCAGTGCATTGGAGCCACTACTCTTGATGAGTACAGGAAGCACATTGAGAAGGACCCTGCTTTGGAGCGCCGGTTTCAGCCTGTGTTGGTCCCAGAGCCTACTGTTGAGGAAACCATCCAGATTCTGAAAGGACTGAGGGAGAGATATGAAATTCATCACAAGCTGCGTTATACAGATGAGGCTTTGGTGGCAGCTGCTCAGCTTTCTTATCAATACATCAGGTGTGTGTTTAGCATCCATTCTCATAACAAATATGTTGTTCCAATCGTACATATGGGGGCTTAAAATGTATGACAATGGTATATAGTCCTGGTTTTAGGTTATGTGCTGGTTCTGAGTATGCTTACCTTAGATAGTTCCCTTTAGTCTGTTGTAGACCTGGTTGACTAACAATAGAAACTAATAGTGGATTCTCATGGGTGTTTGAAGTGTTGACACAGTTCTTTAGTATAACTGTACTTCTGGTTCTAGATTGCAGTTTCAAGGAACAAGAAGGCATCTTTTAGAAATATTCTTGCTAACATGATTTCTTTTTTGTTCATCTACAGTGATCGGTTTTTACCTGACAAGGCTATTGATCTCATTGATGAGGCAGGTTCTCGCGTGCGTCTGAGGCATGCTCAGGTATGCATTTATTTGTATTTTCATTCGTAGAATAGGCAGGGAACTGATATTTGTCCATAATTCTATGCTGGACATAGTCCAACTTCAGTTTAGTGACTTTGGTCCTTTCTCTCTTTTGTAAACAAAGCATATCATCCACGTGAAGCCTTAGTGAATGCTTCCTACCAAAGCGTCAAGAGACTTTGCATTGGTGTTGCCTGGACATATTTGTCCAGACCTTCAAAATATTTATGTCTACACCCGGAATCTCTTGTAGTTACTTCATGCGATTTAGCTTCAAGGAACATTTTGAGAAATGGTGTATCTGGGATTAAGTGTTGTGTTCTGCTGTTGTGTGCCTCAGCTACCTGAAGAAGCTAGGGAACTTGATAAGGAATTGCGTGCTATTACCAAGGAAAAGAATGAAGCTGTCCGTGGACAGGATTTCGAGAAGGTGGGGATACACTTTCGGTCTGGCTATTAGAGTTTTCTGTGGCTTAGAATGTTTATCAATATTAGGCTTTCTTTTGAACCACAGTATTTCTTAGGTTCTTTTTATGTTATAATATTTCGCTGGCACTTTTTGAATCAAACATGGCACTTCATATTTGAAGGTGGGAGGATAGGTTTTCTTATTATACCCTCGGTGTTCATACATGTTATGTGAATTTGCAGGCAGGAGAGTTGAGGGACCGCGAGATGGAGCTGAAGGCACAAATATCTGCAATCACAGAGAAAGGAAAGGAGCAGTCAAAGGCAGAGAGCGAAGCTGGCGAAGTTGGCCCTACTGTTGAGGAGTCTGACATCCAGCAAATTGTGTGTGCCTGGACTGGTATCCCTGTCGAGAAGGTCTCAACTGATGAATCTGACCGTCTTCTGAAGATGGAAGACACACTCCATCACCGTGTTATTGGACAGGATGAGGCCGTTAAAGCCATCAGTCGTGCAATCAGGAGAGCTCGAGTTGGCCTCAAGAACCCTAATCGGCCAATAGCCAGTTTCATCTTCTCTGGTCCTACTGGTGTGGGTAAATCGGAGCTTGCAAAAGCATTGGCCTCCTACTACTTCGGCTCTGAGGAAGCTATGGTCAGGTTGGATATGTCTGAGTTTATGGAGAGACATACTGTCTCTAAGCTCATTGGTTCACCACCTGGTTACGTGGGTTACAGTGAAGGAGGGCAGCTGACAGAAGCCGTGCGCAGGAGGCCATACACTGTGGTGCTTTTTGATGAGATTGAAAAGGCTCACCCTGACGTCTTCAACATGATGCTTCAAATTTTGGAGGATGGTCGTCTGACTGACAGCAAGGGTAGAACTGTAGATTTTAAGAACACTCTCTTGATCATGACTTCAAATGTAGGAAGCAGCGTCATTGAGAAGGGTGGAGGTGGAATTGGTTTTCAGTTGGACTATGGTGAGAAGGACTCCAGCTACAACCGGATTAAGAGTCTTGTGAATGAGGAGCTCAAGCAATACTTCAGGCCCGAATTCTTGAACAGGCTTGATGAGATCATTGTCTTTAGGCAACTCACCAAGATGGAAGTCAAGGAGATTGCCGACATCATGTTGAAGGAGGTCTTTGAGCGACTAAAGAAGAAGGAGATTGACTTACAGGTATTTCCTCATACCATTTGGCTAAAAGTTCTACTGTGTTCAAAAAGTCAGTCTTAAATTCTTTGGTTATTTTTACCAGAAATAAACAAAGAAACTTTCAAACTTGGTGACAAATATCAACTCACTTTTCTTGCATGTCCAGGTAACTGAAAGATTTAGGGACCGGGTGGTTGATGAGGGTTACAGCCCCAGCTATGGTGCTCGTCCATTGCGTCGGGCTATCATGAGGCTGCTGGAAGATAGCATGGCTGAGCGTATGCTTGCAGGAGAAATCAAGGAAGGAGACTCTGCCATTATTGATGTGGATAGCGACGGTGGTGTAACTGTATTGAATGGTACAACAGGAACTGCCTCAAGCACCGCAATAGAAACTACACCCGCAGGCATTGCCTAAATTTTATGTTACCACAGTTAGGCGGTTATTTTCTTAGGAAAGAGAGGCTGTGATCTATCAGGCCCTAATAGTTTCAGCAACTGTGAGCTCCCTCTGTAATCATAGCTTCAAAGTGGGTGTTGGCATCTACAAAATTTTAAATCTGGAAATTATTCATATCTGTTCTGCAAAGCAAAAAGTTTTTGCAGTTGCCACCAGAGTCCCCTTTTCCACTATAGCTGACTATCAGTTATGAACATGATCAAGGTGTTCGTGCATGGATATAACCAAGCTGTCCTCGAGAGGTTACTGCTGCTTTACTGCAGTTAGTTATTTGCCAGCGGATTATCATTGATGTTCAATTATAATGGAGGATTTTTCCCATGGATATAATGTGTACGTTTTGTAGCTCCACCTACGTTCTGCTGACAGAAACTACGAGGCCCTTATGTCTTTAAGGATCTTGTACACAAAGAATTATGTACAGTATGTTGCTCACCTCACGTAATGTCTTCCAAATTGACAGATAGGATATTATCCACCTGACCTATTCTCCTTTTCTGGGTACATCACTGAGATTTATCTTCCAGATAGGCTGCTGTGCAATCTAAATTACTTGACAATTGAAATGCATTTTTTTGAGGAAAGAATAGCAGGAGGAACACTTTGAGATTGAAAAAGGCCTTGGAAATGCAATGTATGCATTTACAGCTTCCTCCAACAGAAACAGCAAACCCTTCATGTGGTTCAAACCAAATTCCTAGTGTTTTGTGTTTTGTATCAATATTGTACAGATGAAATTGAAACTCAGCTGTTGATGAGTGTCTCCTCCCATCACTCGATTGACAAGTCTTTTGTCTCTTGAGCCTCTTTGTTAGACAACGCTTCACCAATTGCTGGTAAAGCATTTGCGAAGTCACTGCCACCTGGGTTGTTCATCTTGATCGGTGCTCCTAAGCTACTACTTCCTTTTGCCGATTGGGGTTTCACCACACCTGACATATTTTGCTTTGATTGCTTAAAAGAGCGATGTGGCGTTTCCGAAGACTTGATTGACCTGCACACAAACACTCAACCATGCATAAAGTCCTCCATGATTGCTACGTGGGTAAATGCTGTGGGATGCCGTAAGCTACGATGAAGATGATCCTTTTAAACAAACATGATGAGGTGGAAAAGTGGGTAGGATCTGGAACTTGCCTTCGTTTTGTGGTGTCTTGGTTTGAGGGTTGCAGCGGTGACCTGAGTGGGGTGTTCAATGACGACTGCTGCAAACCAATCACAAGTGCAATCATGTGTTCAAGAAACCATCCCAAATTCACAATCAGCAAATCGTGACTTCACCAAAATCAGAATGACAAATGATACAATAGGGAAGAGGACCCATCATCCTGTGGGGTTACGTACAACTTTCCTTCATCCTCATAAAGCATTGCCTCATCTTAATTTAAAACTCATCAAGTTTTTAAATTAATCAAGTCTTCAAGGGGTTCATAATAAGAATGTTAACACACTCCTAGGGTTCAAGTTGAAAACTTTCAAGTGGTGATGCTTAGAATTGAGGATGCTTATAAGGAGTTGGATACACTGCCTTCACACACCCACACACACGCACACACACCCCCACACGCGCGCGCGCGCGCACACACACACACACAAGATGCTGATGCTTAAGATTACATATACACATACAAGAGTGTTTTAGTGGAATAGGGATAGAGAGACAATCACCATCCAAGGATGTTGTATGAGTTGATCAGCGGTCATACGGAGATTCTTGTCCCAACGCAAACAGCCCTCCAAGAAGCTGACAAACATGAGATCATTGCACCCAATTGCGGTTGTGATGTCTTTAGTTCCCGGCCAGTGTTTCTTACCCCATGAATTCGGAACTATCCTCGGATTGTTGCTACTATCTGCAGATTTTTCAACACCACCATCCATCTGAGCATTCAAGTTCTACAAAAGAAACTTGTCATGGAAATTCACCTAGTAGGTTCTTCTGTTCCAACATAGACATACTTGAACAGGCCCAATATAAGATTGAATCTTGTTGGGCCTGTTCATGCAATTAGTGACCCTAACCTCAGGTGGTCTTCTTCCTATGTCTACGTGAGTAAACCTGCATCCTCACTGATGATGTGGTTATGTTCTGTCCTTATAAGATGAAATGTGCTGATTCTTCCCCCCAAATTAGCTTGGGCTTGCAAGACTGATCTTATAAACTGATGCCAGCCTATTGACTCTCTGAGCCCCACCGTTTTTCCTGAAGATGTTTACAGTGAATGTGTAGGTCTCAATGATGGCTTCACATAACAAAATCACTTAATTCAGTTCAACAAACAGAAGTCTATTTACCAACTTACCAAAGAACATTTTCTTGCGAGTAGCATTTTCAAGGATAGAGTTGGGGGGAGGACCCAACACTTCCATCATACATGCCAGCTGCTCGACCTCGTTCTCCCCAGGGAAGAGAGGGTAGCCTGTGCTTCCAATCAAAAAACTGAATCAAGAGTAGCCGCACACCGAAGTTTCAATCCGCTCAAGACATGCAAGGCTAGGCTAGGCTAGCTACTTTGGATGATGTAAACTCAAAATTGACTTTATAAGTTCTTTGATCCAACTGAGCTAGCTCCTGAGAATTCCATACCCGAGAAGAGCTCCGCTAGAATGCATCCAAAGCTCCATATGTCAATCATAGTGTCGTATGGTAACCCTGATCACAAATATCCTACAATCTCTGTTAGAATGCATCTCAGCCTAATAACATATGGTAAGCACACTGAGCTAATTCACGCTAGAGGAAATGTAGTCGGAAGAATTTGACGTTCTTTGATTACAAGTTGGTCATGTGTACCTAAAATCACTTCAGGGGACCGGTAGAATCGGCTCTGTATGTAGGTATAAACTGCACAACATACAAACAATCTGGCTGAGGTTCAGGATACTCACTCCTTGGTAGACTGTGGGGCAAATTTTAGATAGGTGCATGCTGTTTGAAAACACGATTATGCAAACTCTCAAGTTCTTCAGACATGCATTTTGCTATTTTTGTTACATGTGGATCGACATGCTGTGGGAAAACTAGAGGCAATTTATGATGATTCCAAACTCATTGCTGGGTTTTTGCATCCGACCTTTTTCATGGTGGAAGCAACTGGATCCAAAGTCAATGACTTTGATCTTGGACATGGATGGATGCTGTAACAGAATGTTCTCGGGCTTCAAATCACAGTGTATCACATTCAACTTCTTTAAGAATTGCAGCGTCTGTAGTAGCTGACTTGCGAAGCTCTTAATCACAATCAGACTTATACCCTGCAAGTGCAGACACGCACATAAATAGGTGAGAAAACCAATGCAAGTAAGATTTTAGTGAATTCTCCAAGCTGGACACCCAACCTACTGATGAGGTCAAGTTAATCACAGAGCTGAGTACTATATCACTCGTAGGTATGCACACAGTAGTCTCTTGAGGCACATTCTGCCAGTAATTGGCAATGGCAATGAGGAACGAAAGCAGGTACCATCTGAGTTACCTAGGTCTCCATTTATGAAAATTTAGGTGTGGGTAGCTGAGATGTCTAGGGTGCAACAAAACCACCACATGAGGCCGGTCCATGCTTTTAATGTCATGAGGTGAGAGGTGGGAATTAACCTGGAAGTTGTTGCGCTTGATAAGCTCATACAAGGAAATGTCATGGAGCGCAAATGTGATGCAGAGATGGCCGCGGAAATAGAACGACTCGTAGATGGTCACAATGTTGGTGCTGCCATTCTCATGCGTTGCCTGCCATCAAATTCAACCACGCCAATTTCCCTGTTATTCCATTTACTTCATCATCTCCTATCCTTAAATCTGTCCACAACTCTCTGAAAGGCTTGTATTCAACTTAAAGCTTGGGAATAATAACACTTCACAAAACAAAACCGCTACATAAGCACTCTAGAGTCATCTCATGCATGCCTTGTTAGCTTTAGCGTTCATTGCCCATTCTGAGTGTAATGCAGTGGGGGGTTTGAGCTACGAGTACTAGGTACATAAAATGGTGACGAAACTCAAGGTTTCTATACTCAAATTATGTTTAGGGTTTGGTCAGGAACCTTTGGAATGGCCCAGGGGACCTGCAAGATGATGAAACTGCGGATTGTTACTCAAATTGTTGCTGTTACTTACCTTGTCACGCAAATACTCCAGAATTTTGACCTCGACGAGCGCTTGCTGGTGAAACCGTCTCTTGTTGCGTATCATCTTCACAGCTCGTAGGACCTTGTACTTATGGTCACTGCATTTCACCACTTGTCCGAAGCTGCCTTTTCCCAGGATTCCCAGAACCTCATACCTGTACGCCAGCTGATCGTGGTCCACCACATTGTAGTCTCCTCTCTCGTCATCATAGCCTGTAATTTTCGATGCAATTCGTCAGTGAACAGAGTCATTTCCAAAATACCTACACTTTTCTTGCAATGAAGACGACGATGAGGGAGAAGCAAAAAATTGCAAGGTAAGAAGGAACTGACCAAAATTGCAGCTGCCAGGGGTGCTGGAGCCCTGAATCTTTTGGCATTCGAGACCCAGAAAATAGATCTCGTTGTAGGACACGATCTCACGCTGCTCAAATTCGGACAGATGCTGACCACACTGCCTCAGCACCGCTGCGCGCAAAATCTCTCCAACTTCGGTTAAGTTACGTTAGCATGACTGTTGATGATCTATTTCACTCTCAACCTAACCAACGCAAATGATGTGCATTCAGGAACTTATGATCTTATGAGGAAACGATGACCTGGGGTTAACTCCATAAGTTAGCATCTATGTGAGAGGAGAAAGAGTTTACTCTCAGGGGTGGCGCATACGCCCTGCCTCACTAGAGGTGGTATAAGGACTGGCTCAACCTTCTGCACACCCATTTTTCATTATTCAATCTTCTGTTTCTCATATCTTTGAATACGTGGGTGAAGTTTAGAATGTTTGGAATAATGCTAGCTGTTTCCACAATTGGTGGGGTTCTAGAATGCTTGGAACAATGCTAGCTGTTTCAACAACGTTTTGGTCTTGCATTTGGTGGGGGTTTTAGAATGCTTGGAATAATGTAAGCTGTTCCATCAAATTTTCAGCCAGTTGCTCATTCTACAGTGTGTCTTAAATGTACATGGTAGTAAAATGGCCCGAGACACTGTGGAGGGAGGAGTACAGATTCACGGCTTGGATAAGCAGAAGTGCCGTGGGATTGCTTCCGAGTTGATCCTGATCTGTCTGTTTGAGCCAACCTTGGGGTCGCAGATTCAGCTACAACCTGCTCATCAAGTGTTAGGAGTGGAACACAATATTGCTGGGTGTGACAATCTACTGTGAAGGCAAGGATGATCCACTCACAAGTATAGAGAATTGAGTTGGGTAAATTTGTCATACATGCATACAGGAGAGAATTAAGGAAGTTATTGTGCAAGAGTGATGAATAGAGAGGCATGCAGTACTCACAGCCTGAGACGTTCGACAGGTTTGCACACTGCCAACGCTAGGATTCCCACCGAATCCTGCAATGATTTTGATCAGAACACACAAAAGGTACAGACCGACATCGTAAAAGAGATCACTTGCTCAAGATCATCACGAGAAACAGCGAAGCATTTAACCCAAGCAATAGTGCAACTAAATCCTGATGGGTTGGCATCTCAGGTAATTCAAGAGAGTGGGGCAATCCATTCACACGATGAATGTAAGAGAGGATTAATCCTCTTGCAGGGAAATCTAATGAATGCTCAACCCCAGATTCTGCTGGGGTTTGTTTTTCTTGGTTTTGCTGAATCTTGATGCTTCGAAGAGCCTGGCTATGGTCTTTGGAGCCTCAGGAATGCTCAACTCCAGCTTCTGCTGGGATTTGTTTGTTTGTTTGTTTGTTTTCCCTGAAATTAGGGGCATAAGGATAAAAAGAATACCTTTGGCTACAATTAGGTCTCTGACCATCCAGATTCTGTTGCGAAAGGTGCAAATGAAAAAGCCTAGTTCCTCACTCAAAGAACCCCAGAACACACGGCGAACGAGAGCCCCCGCCTTGACAGCAGACTTGAGCATTCTAAATGTAGAGCATGTGGTGGCCCGGGATTCCTCCGGCCTGTGAGAGATGAAGGTCAGAGGCAGAGAGCTAGCTATGAGCTTGAGCTTTGTGCCCAGCAGGCTGTTGAGCCCCTTGCAGAGGTAGGGAATTAGCAAGGTGAATTTGTCAATGACAAGGAAGGAGGACTGATCATGATATTGATTCCAGAATGCCAGCGGCGGCGATGATGAATCATCATCGTAACATGATGTAAGTGCTTCCGCCTTCAACTCCAACAGTTTGTTGGGTTTCATCTCAATGAGTTCTACAAACACCAAGACACCATCGCTAAGTCCAGGACCCAAATTACCCACTGTGCCTCTCCCTCTCTCTATCAGTGGAGTTATTCCATCAGGGTTTGGGTGGGTCTGTGAATCTGTGCATGTGCAGAAGGAAATCAACGAACCCATGATTACAAAATGTCATGACTGTGGAAAGTCTTTGAGCTCCATTTTCGAACTTGGCGGCCGGCATCAGGGATTAACAGCGATGACCAATGTCAATTTCTCAAACTCCATACATCTTACACCGTCAGAATGAGCTTTCTCATTATAGTTTTCTCTACATCAACCTTGATTCTATATGGTTCTGTGACTACGTAATTTGCTTATCCGGACACTCCATATCCATGGGACAGGGATCAAGTGCGTGGTGAGTTAGGGGACAGAAGAAATCTGGATACACTTGTATGGTCGAGGCCAACATAACCATTTGAGCACTGAATCATCACTGGAAAAAAATCAAACTTTCTGACACTGGATGAGAGGATGTGAAAGCCAGAAAACTCTAAAACAAGATAAGGGTGGGTACCAAGTTGTATAGAAGTCTGGTCAAGATTAAGCTTGGGTGGCTTTGATGTTGTCCTGTTGGCCTGCTGCTGCTGCTGCAAATGCGCAGTGCCGCCCGCCGGCTGTTGCTGTTCCTGGGCTGGGACGTCCAAGCTTCCAAATTCAACAAAATTGTTTTCCTCCACCCCTCTGCTAAGAACACAGCCATCAAAATCATTTCCAGTCTTGAACTAAAAGTGTTACCGGAGCTCACAAAAAGGAGCACATGATGTTTAAATTCATCATGTATCAAATTCTGTTGGGGAGAAAGAAGCAGCATTCTAATTGGAATTGGTGTTTGTTGACATGCTCAAGTTTAAGGATCTTTTGCATTGCAATTTGAAACTTACCTTCGTGACGCAGGACGCCTGCGGGTGGTGCGTCGATCGGATTTCTCCCTATAACCAACTGCCATCCCGAGCGCCCTCTGGGCTTTTAGTGGACGTGCGAGGTTGCTTAATTCCCTTTTTGGCCTAAAGTACAACATCTTCAAACACATAGCTCACTGGTTAGGCCCACTGGTTGCATCCTCAACATGATCCAATCATCAAGCTACTAAACCCTAACAGTGGTTCGCAAACTGTAAGAAAATCTCACTCCGGCACTTAATACGATATTATTGCTCAGAATGATGCAGAAAAGGTGATGTGGAAAGAATTGCCTGTGACATATTGCTTCGGACTCTACATTCATATCCGCCATTTGGTTATATCTGGAAGAAGCAGACTTGAGTTTGAGCTTGATCTTCTCCTCCAACTGCATCTTCTCCGACGTCGGACCCCTGGCACTGAGACTGCCCACACTCATCAAACCCCTGCTCCCAGGTTGCTGCAAACTGGAAGTCTTACCCTGCTGCAAATGTTTTTTTTTGGGCTCGGCGCCCCACTGCTGTCCCATGAGATCCATCATCGACTTGGTCGACTGATCTCCTTCAGAGGTCTCCGGTTTCCTAGCCTGCTCAATTTTATTACTCTCTGTCTTCGCAGTTTGAGGGCCACCTCCAATGTGCACATTTCCTCTTTGCATGGCAGCTTTGAGCACTTGCCCGGGCTCTGAATTGCTAGGAGCTGTCATACCACGGCATGTCATGCTTCCGTGCTTTCGAGGTTGCACATGGCTGGGAACATGGAAATTCTCCGTGACGGGAAGTACCTTAGGCTGGGCACGTGATCTGTGAGTTTGCCCTGAGGAAGAAGATGAAGAAGGCATGCATGTTGCAAGCACGATCTGCTGCGAATTAGGATTTGAGCTGAAATGCCTGACTGGGGTTATCTTCTCACGGTTGCTGTTTCCTCCATGGCTCCATCTGGTTCCTGTGCATGTTTCGGCAATCGAATCACCATGAGGTTTACCTTTAAAAATTGGGTTTGTCATGTCATCTCCGAAGCATCCATTTCGGGGGGACCACTGTGCGGCCTTAGTTGATCTCTCCATCTTGCTGCTGATGTGTTCTTGGACTGATGTCCCGAACCTTGCAGACACCAAGGCATTTGCGGTTGCGAAGGCCATTGGCATGTCATCTTTCCGATGCTCACTGAAGGGACTGTTTACATCATCGTTGAAGACCCCTGCTCCTGCTGCGGTGGCAAGCTCAGCTTGCTCGGCTAGATTTCGCCTCACCTTGGCAAGGTTGAGTGTGGGAAGCTCAGGCCGAACTGCTGCATCGATTCTCCGTGTCCGGGCCTCTCTTGTTCGAAAGGCTTTGGCCACCTTGCTGCTACCTGTCGAGATTGTTTTGGACTGCAACGATTTTCTTGTCCCTCCGCCGGCTGTTCGTTGGCTGAACTCGCGGTTCATCAGCGCCGTGAAGTCCAGGAGCTTCGTCTCCGCTGCGGTGCCCGCTTCCCTCCGCCCCATCCTGGGGTTCTTGAACACTGAATCAATCTTAATATCTCTAATTTCTGCACTTGATGACGAGAGTCTGTAATTTGTGCGGCCCCGTTCATGCTCAACCTCACCGGGGCGGAGGTTCAGTTCATGAGTAATTCGTCAATCGACAACCGTCAATTAGGTCACGCTGCAAACATTTTTTTCGAAGAAATTGCTGCGGAATGGATATTACTCGAGAACAAAGCCTAGTTAGAGCATTGAGGGGCTTGGAGCATGGCCCACATGTACACCACTGGCATTTCGGAATCTCATGTTGAAATCGTCAAAGACGACCCCAAATGTAGAGGGGCTGGCTTCCAAATTCGTCTATAGGGATTGAAGGTGCTTGCTGAAAACGACGCTGCAACTCTGGCTTTCTTGCAAGAAGGGATGGCGGTGGCGCCTTTATGTGTTGTGGTGAAGCAACAAAGCATCTTCAGCCACCAGAGTCCACGAGTTCGTGAGTTCGTCAATTAGGTCAAGCTGCGACTATCTCTGCGACCATCTTCTCGAAGGAGCTGCTGCGGAAAGGATATTACTCGAGTATCAATTTATCCTAGTTAAAGCATTGAGGAGCTTGCAGCATGCCCCACATGTACACCGATGGTATTTCGGAATTTCAAAATGAAATCATCAAGACGACCCCAAATGTAGAGGGACCGGTTCGGCATTCGTTGATAGGATTGCAGGTGCATGCTTTAGGAGTGAAGAGACGCCGTAACTCTGGATTTCTTGCAAGCAGAGATGGCGATGACGTCTTTATGTGTTTTCATGAAGCAAGAAAGCATCTTCAGCCACCATTGCACAACAACCACCAACAAGCCTCGGATGAATACCTTGAGAGCTGTAACCTCACAGTTGAAACCGAGGTCGTCGTTGGGTACTGCTGCACTTGGCATGGTAGTAATGATGTCCACCATGGGAATCCACAAGGAGTTCGGTGAATTTTGAGCTTCGGCCCCCTTGCAAAAACTTTCCGATAAGCATGTGAACTTTTAGCAGGAGAAATTTGCACAGCGGAGACAGGAAATGCTCATTTGAGAATCACATTTTAACTAGATGTGTGATGAGGGCGAAGAGACAACCCAGTGTTAAATGTTTGGAGCGGAATATCGCGTCCTGGTGATCACAAGAATGTGGAGTTGTTTTTTTGCGGGCATCGAGATGAAACCGATGCAATAGATATGTAATGAAGAGAAATCAAAGACAAGAAAGGAGCATCGGAAGATAGCGGGCCTGGATGTAGAAAGGACTTCGAGTATCATAACCCTTGGAGCTCATAACCCTAAGCATTTCAACTGGCCTGCGACTAATAACTTCGCCGATGGAATCAATCAAACAAACAAACAAACAAAAGAAAAATAAATCTTTGAGAAACCGTTTGATCCATCCAGTGAATCCACTATTCAGGAGGCTTCACATGAAGAGGCACAGCTTTTGCATGCCATCTCCACCGATTGGATGCGTGTCACATGGCGGGATCACTCTCAAACAGATGATGCTACGGGTAAGCTCAACATTTGAATCAACTGGATGACGAAAACCCAAAAAAGAAATCAACCAATCAACCTCGACACTCTCCTAGGGTTTCCATCCCCACCCTTACTCAAACCTCACCCGAAATCGATCACCACCATGAGAACAAAACCTTCGAAAGACATGGAAACTCGCATATTTACAGATAGAATTTAGCAGGGTGGCATGCGACCTTACGATTTGAGCTCCGAAGCGGCAGCAGCCTTGATTTGAGCTCCCGATTGACTCAAGATTGCCAACGTGTTGGTTGCATGCAGCAACACAGTGCGGCATTGAAGAGCCAGGAATGTGGCTTGCATCCATCACATCTGCAGCTACTTCTCTCACTACACCCGATCAAGGCCTGCTGCCATCACCGCATTGCTTTGTTGCAGTGAGGCGATCGTGCGGATTTCCTCGCAGAGATTTTGCCAGCAGTTTCGTTTCGTGTGAGCGAGTGGCCGAGGGGAAGAGGGAGCAGTTAGGCCGAGAGTAACAGTAATACCTGTCACCTTTCCTGCCACCAGGAACCGTGACTCCCATATTTTCATTATTTATTATTTTACTATAAGATAATAATAATTATTCATTCCATTGACGACCTAATGTCAAGGATTGGCTTATGCCCTTTGTGCTCAACCATTGAAGTTTCAACCACCGTTTCTGGGTATGTTCTAGACATGTGCATTTCAAAGCTCAGATTTCAACACTAGAATTGAACTAAACATGTTCTTCACATTTGTAGTAGTTGTAGCGGAACATGTGGAGGTGCAGGAATGAAAAAGGAAGAAGGAGAGATAAAGCGAAGAAGAGGAGAATTCAAATTGCATGTCTGCATATGGCTTATGCCCTTTGCGATGAACTCCAAAGAGCTCAACCATTATCAAAAGTTTCAACCACCGTTTTTGGGCATGTTCTATAGACGTACATTTCAATACCTATAATGATTATCTTTTCATAATACATCATTGATTTGAATTGAAACCCCAATGCTTTGATACAATCATTTTACCCCTAAATTCTTTCATTAGAGTTACTATAGGGTAATACTATGAAACAAGATATTTCATTATTATTATGATGCAAATGATTCTTCAAAGTGAACATGTAAGGGAAATTTTCACTGGCTTCTCCCCCCTAATGGCACATGTTGATATTCAATCAACAACCTATTAATGGTCTCAATATCCAAATTTGAATTAATACATTTTTGACATTACAAATCATAAATTTTAAATAAGCATACCAAGTTTATTTGGTTTGTGTGTTTTCACTATCTAAATCATATATCATTGTCAATGGTTGGGTCATAGAGCATCGTGGAGCCTTTATATTTAATTAATTGAAAATAGGTATAGTACCATAACAAGAAAAGAAAAGAACGCCCATATCTAGGTGCCGACGTGATTGTGAGCCCATTGACCTTATGTTGATCATCTTGTTCATGATGCGATATAAGGTGTTATGCTCCATTTTGGGAGGTAGGCTATGGTAGTAAAATATATGTTCAATGTTATGGAAGAGGGAGGCTAGGCGCTTGTTTGTTGTCTTGTTTTTTTGTTTTTTTAAAATATATATAATTTTATAATTTAGGACTAAGTATGTGAGGTACTCAATGACGTTTTGGTTATCTCTTTCATCAAATTTTTAATATTAGATTTTGGAATGTTAAGGTTAGTGAGTTTTTTGATGGAGTGTTCATGTATGGCTCTTCTTACCCCAGCTATGATGGTGATGAGGGGGTTTACTTTCCATTTGTTGTTTTGTATTGTATTGATTGGTGGGTCATATTTGATGTGTTTATGTTAGGGGCTTGGTAAGGGAATCTACCGTGGCAATATGTGAATTCTAAGAATTGGACTGTGTATATGGGGAAGGAGAGTATTGGTGTTTGCCTTTGGTTTGGTGCTCCTATTATGCATAGGATGTTTGGTCTTAGTCTCAGGGAGTGCACTATTCATTAAAACCAAGTATCACGTGTGTGCATGCCCCTTATTAAAATACCCCTGTATACATTTTATTTTTGCTAAAATCAAGCAATATACTTACAAATCTCATTGCTTCAAAATACGTTTCCATACATACACAAGGGTCCAAAAACAAATACAGAAATTGTATATAACATGTGTACAAATGTTTGGAAATGCAAAAATATGGCCCTATTATATGTATACTATCAAATCATGGATTTTTAGTTATAAAGTCGTTAAAGACTTTTTCATCACTTGGATGAAGTTCGTACGTGTTTGTTTCAGCATCATACGTCAAATTGGCCAAAGCAATAACCGTATCCAATTCTACCATAATATGATCTGTGAGATCATAACTCCAAATAAGGTTGTTACTTAGTGGATGAAAAAACGCATGATTCTTGGTCTAGGTCTAACTTGAACACATAAACGCGTAAACCCGTACTTTACATATATTTTTCTATAGCCTTATCTCCAGCCTCATGTACATCTACTTCCTGCTTAATAGCAATATGTCTCTTGTACGTACATTTTGTACATGCATGTTCTAAATAATACCCCTTTTGTGCACGCACATGTATATTTACAGTACTTGAACACTGCACTCCCTGGGGTCTTAGTTCTACTTGGCATTGGCATGGGGTGGGAGCTCAAGTGCATATGAGTAGCTAGCTGGGATTATTACGTTTGGTGCTTTGATGTTGACATTTCTTTCATTGATTAGTTATGAAGAACCAGGTGGATTTGTTGGCTTGTAGTTTTTGGGCAATGAGGTGCACCGCTTTATTGTGGCGTGATAGTCTTAGGCCTTTTATGTGTTGGTTTGGATAGGAGTTGGGGCCATGTGCCCCTATCATTGTTGGGGCATATGGTGCAGTTGGGATTTAGGTGGGTGAGGGGCCATAATATGTTTTGTCTATGGCTTCTAGTGTTTCATTTCTTATTCGTGGGCGCATTGCCTGCATAAAATGTTTTAATTTTATTATTGCTGAAAGATCTAGGCTTCATCCATGATGATCTCCTCCAACTCCCCTTCCCCCCCCCAAAAAAAAATATTAATCCAAAATGTTCCTAAGCTCGCCAACAAGCTCAAATTCATCTTGAATGGCATTCTTCGTTAAGAGGGGGAGCCATAGTGCACGTATATACCAAAGAAAGCGTGATAAAAAAGAAGACTACATATTCAAATCACCATGACATAATATTCTAAAATAAGTTTGTAGCAATTTTGAACTCCTATTTGGTAAACTGTCTCTCAGTCATGAAACACAAAATTTAAGTGATTGAAAAATAAAAGTTTTGTCCCTTCTCGTAAATTATTGTGAAACTGACAAAGTCATTGCACGTATGATACAATGGATGACAAATATTGTTTTATGAATGAACTTATATAAACTTTTTGAGGTACAAGGCATATCCCGGGGGGCGCACCTTTCATAACACATATGAGTATACGTGAATCCACACAAGGTGTATTACTACTGGACGCTTTCATGTTCGTTGGAATAGCTAATAATAAGTCCGTATACACATCCTCGCGCTTCTTGGATAGAACTTGCTTGAGCTAAGCCAAGTTAAAATCGAGCATGGCGACAACTTGCTTCTCACATTTCCCTCTCCCAAGATGCACGCGCTGCTTCGATTCCACTCACTCACTCACTCATTCGCTTCATCCTCTTGTGATTTCTTTCGCCGCCGACGACGCCATCGAGGACAAACACCATAGCCGGATGATCGACTCAACACATCGTCATTGACTTGCGCCGAGAGAGAGAGAGCAATGCATGCCGGCTTTGGGCATGCAACACACTTTGCCACAATGCTTGCACTCGGCTTGATCGCATTCTTGTTTTTGTTGGTCTCCACTTTTGGCGATTCGCTTGAACTCCTGCGCAGATTTGGGCAAATCAGACCATACACTCGTTCCTTGTTGAATGCCTAAACCCTTGTCTCCAAGGAACCAATGTATGTGTGGGTTTCGCCCCAGCCTCCTGTGCAAGGGGATGGCATGGGTGCCCGCGCTTAGACATGATCACCAACCAACCCAAATTGCTTCCAATCCAACTGAATTGCACTGTGCTTGCACAATGCTTGCACTTGGCTTGATCGCATTCTTGTTTTTGTTGGTCTCCACTTTTGGTGATTCGCTTGAACTCTTCCGCAAATTTGGGCAAACCAACCCATACACTCGTTCCTTGTTGAATGCCTAAACCCTTGCCTCCAAGGAACCAATGTACGTGTGGGTTTCGCCCCAGCCTCCTATGCAAGGGGATGGCATGGGTGCCCGCGCTTAGACATGATCACCAACCAACCCAAATCCCTTCCAATCCAACTGAGTTGCATTGCGCTGAGTCCGCGGACAATAGAGGCAAGTAGGGGATGGCAATGTTGCTTGCAACATTAAAAAAAACACATTCAAAATGCGCTTGAAATTTGGATGCATCTTAAAATGCCTATTTTAAAAGTAATTAAAAATCTCTACACCACTAATGGCTTCCCATTTTATTGAGCGTATCGGAATTTCAATGTTGGTGTGATTTGTGCATCAAACATGCTGGTGGCCTTCCAAAAGCGATTTGAGAGTTTGTGGTTTATTTGATCACTGGATAGCCATTTTTCCACATATGAGGATTTTTTTTTTGGGCTGTAGAGGATTCTTGTTTCTAATGCTCCTTGTTTATGAATGTATGGAGGTTGTGAATGGCTCCATTGTGTGTGGCAGTTGGGCAAGCTTGCTAGCCAATAAGGGGTGGTGTGGGCGATGTGTATGTGGGGTGTGATGGCGGGTTTGTCTTTGAGTGTACACTCGTCTGCTAGCGCATTGGCTATTTCACCTCCAGGGATGAATGTGTGGACTCTTTACTTTGTGTATGTGGATTTGTGTGGGGTCCAGTTTATTCGGTGTACAGTTGTTGCTATATGTAGTTTGTCAGGGTGTTGTTGTTGTGAGGACATGTGTTGTATGTGATTATTTATGAGAGATATACTATTGAGGTTGTTTGTAAATATGTGTCCAATTGGGTGGTTTGTATGGCTTTGATGGCAAAGAGTCTAGTGTTGAGCTCGGTCCATAGGATGTTTTGGTAATCCAATAGTTTTTCTGATCTATGGGTGTTGTTGTTGAGATTACATACCATGTGGTGTTACCTTCTATTTGTCGTTTGAGGAACGAAAGACCCGTCTATGTATATGCATTGTTGTGGGTGGAATTTGAGGGGGTGGATGTGCTTGTATTTGGTTGGTACATGTGTTGTACATGTGTAAACTATTTTTAGAGAAACTGGATTTTTTGAAATTTTATTCTAAAAACATCAAAATTTAATATGGAAATCTTGATTTTCGTTTAAATCCGGGATCGCTGAATCTAAAACAAAAAGCTATAATGATAATTCGCCTATAAATACTTGAAGTGGTAAAGGTACTATAATACTCTACACTCAATATTGAACACAATTGGGAGAACCTATATATCTAGTCAAGAAGTTAACAAACATACATTTCCGATAACCATAACTTAACCAAGGGAGGTCCGATTTTCAATCCTGTTTTTGCATATGGTTCATCATCGTAGATTTATTGATGCAATACAAGTTTTGTTGTGGAAATCTAATCGGTAGAAGTTGGAGCACATGAAAAAGGAACCAAATAACACCCACATACCTTCCTTAAGGGGTGAGAAGGTGGGAGGGAATTCACATGACAAACCAACCCCATGAGGGTGACGTGGCGATGAATGAAGAAGATGAACGCACGACCCTACATCCATCTATCCATCCATCCATCTATTCATCCTTCCAGCTAGCAAGCCAGCGTTGCCCTTTGGTGGCTCTCGGCTGGAGTGCACCTCCGGTTTGCTGCTCGCAGGAGCTCCGTGAGTTCTCAATTGGCGATCTTTTCTACCCTCCCGCGACATCGCACCCCGGCCATTCTCCATCAATTATGAGGAAATCCACACCGCAAAATTTCTCCCGGTTTTCGAATTTGTCCCAGCAAATTTGGTCGAGGATTGCGTGAGTTTGAGTTCGCGTGAAGAGAAGAGGGTTGCAAGCACGACAACCAGCCGTGGCAGGTACTTAGGGTTTTGTGAAGATGGCGAAGAAGAAGGTGGAGAAGGCTGGAGACGGTGCAATGCAAGCTGCGAAGGTTCGTGTTTGTTTTGTGCAAATAGCAATGTATGCAAAAGAGAATGTGACCTTCACGATCTCTCTTGACCATTGTGTTCGTAGGGTTTGGTGCCAAGGTCCTGATTAAATATTCCTCGAACGAAGAGTCTGTATTGGCAGGATGGCTTCTCTTCTCAAGTGCAAGATAATGGCAATGTGATGATGATGTTCATGAGTGTTGATGAAGAAGTGGGTGCTTCTACGTCACAAGGGTTTATTAGTTTAAGGAGGTTACCTATTCACCTAAATTTAGGAGGAGCCAAGTGTTTCTTACCGTTGCGGGTTGCTAACCGCCGCCGAAATTTGATACTTCGATATTCGTACGACAATTTGTAAAGGAGTAGGATTCAAGTAGTTTGATCATTTGTACTAAAAGTGTTGGAGTGTTCCTTGCGTAATGTTAGAGTGAAGTTTGGAAAATTTGGAAACTCTTGGAGGTCACAGGAATGTGAAGTTGTCATATGTGAGAAGCGGGTGATGTGAGAGATTGCATGGATAAAGGTTGTGTCTAACCACTGGTGAAGCTCGTATGATTGAGAAGCTCATTTAGATCTCAACAGAGTCATCTTTGGGATTAATCATTTGGAGTGTAAAGCGAAAACTATTTGTGGGGATTAGGGAAAATTTGCAGAGTATTGTCACATTAGGTGTGACTTTTTTGTGCTTTGAGTCTACCTAAATTGGGTCCTGGTCTGAATAGATAACTGGATGGTGCACAGAATAAGGGAAAGGAAATTGATCCTGCGCGAGTGTTTGCGGAGAAGGTTAGAGACCACAAGGAGCTAGAGACTCGGTGGGCAGTGCTGCAAGAAGCACGAGTGGAGTACTTTCGTGGAAAGGATTTTATAACTCTCCTAAGAGCTCACCCTGAGCTCATCAAGCCTTTGGGAATTGAAGCCGCTATTGAGGATGTAGAGTTGGACATTGGCAACATCTTAATAAGGAGAAAACTTATTGTTCGCTGTGATCGTGTTACAAAGACCCCACGGCCAGGCAAGACAAAGCTCTCAAAGTGGCCAGCGCGCATTGAGATCTTCCCAGTTAGTCTCTCTCTTCCTTGCTTTACATATATGTACATTTTCTTAATTCATCTTAATCAATTCAATCTATTCAGGTGATACATACACAGCTGTTGATCGCAAGTAAATTCACAGCATGAGAAGTACGTTGGTATCAATTTGAGGATGTCTCAACTGTGACCACATTCTTGTATTTTGATTACTCCTGGTTTGACTAAGGCGTTGAAAATTGCTGGCAAGTTGTCATTATGACTTGATATCTGTAGCTTTGGGATCGATTGTTGAAGGCTAAACTACCTTTGTGGCCTATTTTCATTGCCCTCATTTAACTTCTGTTGTCAGATGCAACGTACATCTTGTTGGAGTCCATGTTTTGTCAGTATTGGATCTTTCGCATCCTAGCAGTTATCAATTGCTGAATACAATGCTTAGTTGAGGGAAGAGTATAGATAGAACTATCAAAGCTTATAATGTCCCTTTTTTGGTGAACATTGGAGCTGTTTGCTCATTAGAAGCTCTACTTTTGGTAACTGCAGGAGCAACTTTTCACTGAGAAGGATGCATTCTTTGCATGGACTTTTGAAAGGAGGCGACCATTGTGGCAAACAATATTGTCCTTTCTGGTTCCAATTGTGACACTTGCTTGCTGTTTATTCCCAGTTTTTCCCCACTGGTGCAAGCTGGGTGTCCTCTACTTCTGCCTAGCCTTCCTCTCCCTTGTGTTTGGACTTCTAATCTGTAAGTTGCTACCTGTTTTTGTATCTTTACTTGTGTGGTTCTGAGTAGGTGATTTTATGTGTGGCACACATTTGCTGATGAGAGACATATATAAGATATGTGATCAAATACAGAACTTCTGATGGCACTTTTTGTAGTCAAGTTGTGGTTTTGGAGGTGAGGATGGCAAATGCTCTTCTGTTCTTGTCACTTGGTCATCTCACTAAAGCAAAGTGCATGTATGCCAGCTGGATGCTCGGCCCCTAAAAGAAATTAAAGAACTGTGAATTTCTAGGGCACAAGAGTAAGAAAGCGTCATTTGTAACAGTGGCAGCTCTTCTCTATCTTTGGTGCTGGGGATTTCCACTGCTGAAATAGTCAAGGCTATGGGTGTGTAATTGACATGGTGGCTCATCTGTTGCAGTACGAGGGGTGATATTTGGAATTGTGTGGCTGGTGTGCGGCAAGAGAGTCTGGTTCTTCCCTAACATTTTAGAGGAACCCGATAAGTTTAGTGAGCTCTTCCAGTTTCTGCCAGACTTGAGCAAAGATGACGACCCACCTCCTAAGTGGAGTACCAGACTTGCATTTGGTGCAGCCACAGGATTGATCATATGGTTTGTCGTGGTTCATGGTCCCAATGAAGCAGCTCGAGCGAGGTGATTTCTCTTGTTCATTTGTTCCACTTTCACATGTGCTCTATATTTATCTGATGTAGGCATCTGGTATCGCCTGTTTTCTATCATGTAGCATGAGACAAGGGAGCTCAAGTGTAATGGCTTTTAATTATGGGTTGGGCTGCACTCCTTGTTTGCTAGAGAATTTCCTTCTAAGTGGCGATGATGTGAAATTGTTGTGTTCCAGATACCAAAGACGGGCATCAAATGTCATTGATGATGTTCTCAACTGGAAGCCACAGGCGCTTTCTGTATTCACAGGCCAAGCAGAGGGGGGGGAGTCTGTGTTCAATGAAACTCTTGTAAATGGGACAGAGGCTGCAGATTCTCACAATGCGGGTAAGCAATCCCCAAGCAGCGTCCCTGACACACAAAGTGGTGAGGAAGCACAAGATAGAGTAGTAGATCCTCTCCTTGAGGACTCCAATGGTGAAGAGGACAGTAGAGAGTCAGTCCCATTGGCTGCTGAACACAGTCAGGAGTTAAACGAAGAGCTAAAGTGAGGTGGCAAGTAGGATGCACAGAATTTTGTCACTTGAAACCTATTAATCCTTCTTCAGAAATTCTTGAGTGCCTCTGTTCTGTAGTGTTCAATTCACCTCAAAACAGCCCTAGAGGTTTACCCCAACACTTGAACCTTTCCCTACCTTTGGGTCCATGAGAATTGCTCCACAGTTGAGGTTCTCAGGATTCTCTCATGCTTCCATCAGAGTTGTCGAATATGGTTGGTTACCTATTTTGTACCTGTCCTGAAATATCTGGTGTAGGAGGAAATGTTATCAAGGGCACTGAAACCTTCTCCTGATGCACACCTCGAGGCAAGGTCTTAAGCATTCAAAACACCTTGTGCACTCCCTTGATGCAATTGATGGAGATATCAATCTCCTTGCACCTTAATAACCAAGAGTTTATAAAGGGAGCAAAATAGACCTAACATATACTCTTTCATAGTCTACTATCAGGCCCAAGTGGAATTGGGAGATAAGAAGGGCAAATTGTGAAGGTTCATGGCTCATCATCTCTTTGTCTTGTTCAAGTCTTGGCAAACCTCCCAGCCTGCGAAACAATCTCACTTAAAAGAATGCTTCCTAGAGGTGTGGAGCTTCACTAGCATAGGCACTGTCTTAAAGATTGCCTCACTTTTAATGTAGAAGCACCTACAATAGACTCTCTGAGCACTTGAGATCCTCAATGTGCATAGAAACTTGCAAAAAATTTAGCAACTCCATTGTACGAGGGTCATTGGAACTGGGTTCATGAGTTCTTGACATTATTTTTAATAAACATGATTAACGGAAGTCAAGGTTAAATGCTTTTCAATGTAAGCGGCTACATAGGTCTCCCCACAAATTGAACAGTGTTGAGCATAGACTTTCTGTCTCTCTTAACCAATGAGCTGAGTTTTTCTGTATGTAGCTGCCCAATATGGGGGCAATTATAAGTGTTGAATTGGGTCAATGATGGAACCGGGTGCTTTTGCCTTACTATGGGCCACCTTTCCACCACACTCTTGCATAAAACACTGGGAATTTCACTTCCTAACACCTACCATTGGGGGTACGGTGTAAATCTACCTTTATAAATTAACTCTTGATTCATATTAAATTAACTTTTGTAAACTAGTGTGGGTTCTTTGATCCTGATTTAGATGTTAAAATTATCTTTAAAAGTAAAATCTGGGCTCTGCATGAAAATCAGCGTTTTCATCCTTTCCAAAACGGTAGTAGTTGTGAACATGTACCCAAACATTGGTCATGCTGCAAGGTTCATAGAAGAGTTACCAAGAATCTTGCTCTTGAATATTGAGCCACAATTTTTTTTTTACTACAATTAGTCTCTCTTTTACTACAAAATTATATTGTTTCTGGAGGAAGTTTTGCTCTTCCAAGGGTTGTGATTTGGCCCGAGTCTTAGTCTGACTTACTTATAGTCGAAGCACCTGTTCCTGATCAGGACCTCATCAGGAATCTACAGGTGCCATAATTTTTTTTTTCATAATACATGTCCTAAAATGAGGAAGAATGAGTGGTTAAGCCACACTCTAAACATTGGTAATATGTTTGGTCAACTTTTGGTTTAAAAAACTTAAAGTAATTTCAATGGAAGGAATAAAATTTACAGTCCTCATTTTAATCTTACTACACAGGAAAAGTTTACACCACTTTATACTTCTCTAGATCTAGCTCAGAATCTCTTAAGTGATCAATTATGGATGCCTCTACTCTATAACAAAACTACATATCTCACAATTTGTAGTGAACATGTGACCAAGGACGTGTGCTGATGAGTCAGTGACATCCATTTCAATCAGTTAGGGTAGGGTCACAATGGGCTCAAGAAAAGCTCAATTATCTAACAGTATGAGGAGGAGCCTCAAGCCACAAGATCCTAGAGTTCAGATGTCTCTTAACTCTTATTGAATAAAATGTTGACAAAAGATTTGTCTGAAAATAATAGTGCATGTTAGAGTATTGTTTCCAATGCCATTGATATTAAATACAAAACAAAGCAAATTGTTTGAGAGAGAGAACTTACAAACATGCGACGAGGTTGATGTTTTAAGAAACAATATGGTCAAAATACATTCTAGAAATGTATTCCTTAGGTCTTGTTCACAGAGAGTCCCAAGTCCTAAGTCCCAAGTCACTTGAGGTCAATTCATGCAATCTTAACCATTGAGAGCATGGAAGTTGGGACTTACCACTTCACACGGGGTCCCAAGTCTCAAGTCCCAAGTATGACATGGATGCCTACATGGCAACACTTTTTGGAGGTGAGGCTCGGGGCTTGTGTCGAGAGTTGGGTCGAGCAGAAAGCTAGACCCAACTCTCAACACAAATTCCATGAATATTTTTGCATAAAATGATCAAGATCTGCCTTTAATGATAACAAAACACATTTTAATGGGTTTTTTTCACGCTCAAAAGTTGAGACTTTGCCTCCATGTTGGGACTTGCTAACAAGAGTGGGACTTGGGACTTGGAGACCCATGTGAACTGGTCCTTATAATAACATAATTTACATGCAACCAAAAATGTGTTTTCAATAAGAATTGTAACAAGAGATGCACTCCACAACTAAGGCTAGTATTTGCCAATTTTATCATAAGACCAATTGATAATACTACTTGTATACCATTTCATAGTGTCCAAATTTCATGCATCAATCCGCATTTACAAAAGTAAAAAGTTTCTAGTCCATAATGCATTGGTGTGGATCGAATGATTGCCTAAGCATGCTCTGGGACTGCCTCCTACATTCATGGCTCCCCTACATTCACCACACCAAATGTTTGTGGAAAACATTTGAGCTCTTGTTCCACCTCCCTTGCATAACCCTATCCTATGATGTTATAGATCTTATGCAAGTTTACTTGAAAGCCTTGCAATGTTTTGAAATCACAAATCCCAATCGGATGACACTAAGGTAGATGAAGCTAAAGACAATACCCCACCCAAAATCAACACCCTAAAATCTTGCATAATAAATTCTTGCAACATGATTATGGGAATGTCCACCACCTTAACTCTTAAGAGGATGTGGAGTCTCGTTATATGGCCATATACATAATCTATACGGGTCTCGTCATGTTCATAATTCATATTTATATATTTATGGGTTTGAAACCTTGTTTATAGATTTCCTTATGTCAAGAAGAAAATAAAAATACGCTCATACTTGACATTGATGATCAAAATAGAACATATTTTGCATACAAGGGCACCCATGTTGCATGTGTGAACTTAAATCTTCAATAACATCAAGGTATTCAACCGATTCAAAAAGTTGCACTTGAAGAATAAGTTAACTTTGATGATAGGGTCATTATTTTCATAAATGGAAGTATATAGTTCACATACATGTTTTTATGCATGAATGGACCCAGTTTGAGCCGAGTCTCAGACACTCAAAGGTTATCATTAAAGAACTTGGGTTGGTTTTGGATCATCTACCAATATATTTTGAAGTTCTCTTACAACTCTTGCATACGGAATCCAAATAAAACATATTTTTGTGCATTGACATCCCCAATCAGTTGCTAATGAGAATTATTCATATGGCATAAACAATGATGGATCTAGCACCTCCTGCCTTACACCGAATTTTAATGTTCGAGGCCATAGGGCCATGGCCCTCATTCTACAAGTTGCTCGCTAAAGTAGAGGCTACACACCTTCCAAAACTTTGGTTTCGAAACGCGGTTCAGCGGACCAAGGAAAAAAGAATTTTGGCCTTGACACGTGCATAACCTTGGGGAATTCGGTTTCAAGGTCAGCCCCCCTCTTTTGTTTTTTGGTCAGAAACGTATGTTTTCCACTCCAATTAGAAAGGGGAAAGCTTTAAAACCATACAAGACCGCCACCTTCGATCGGAGTTGAAAACAAACACTAATACCCAGTAAAAGAGGGACCAGCCTTCAAACCCAAACTCCTCAAGATCAAACAAAAAATCAAAACCATATGTCTTTCACCTCAGTCCACTGATCTCCGTTTCGATCGAAACCGGATTTTCGAATGTACGTGGTCTCCACATGAAAGCCCCCCCCCCCCCCCAACTCCCCTCTTTAAGACGCCTCCAATCTTGCACCTCCAATCTTGCACCCCCAATAGGATATCGTTTGCCATGGGCTACATTATTCCGCAAACATTAAACCGAGTCGAGCGCCCACGTGGCCCTCCCTCCCATAAAGACTTAAAGTAAAAGGGATTTGTAAATTCCATGTGCAAGTTTGACGTTAATAATTAAGAGCGTGTGGCATGGGGCTTAAAATTGCAATGATCGATCTCTCTCTCACCACAATCCCGGTCCACTTACTTACATACATATATATGTGTCAGTTTTCAATGGCCCCCGACACACAATTATTGTATCCCTTATTTGTCACCTTGGGGTTAAATGGTACCCGAGCAAGGTACGGCTCATGGCACACTACTCCGATTAGATATTTAATAAGAGTGTTACTATAGTGTGGGGGCTCCTTGGATATTCCCGTGCCTAGCTAGCTCACACCTACCTACAATATATGGTGGCCATGTGATCGCCCTCGTGTCGTTTAAAAAACCATACTCTCGAGCCTCTCTCCCAAAAAGGCCTCCCGCCCGGAACTAGGTCGATGGGGGCAAGATATTTCCGAGTTATATTCGAGCATTTGCTATCATGGTCGCACTCGCTCCGGAATAGAATGAATCTAGGGCGATTCCCGTGCGTGCGTGCTAGGCTTGCGATGTTGGTCCACCCGCAAAATCATATTATACGCATCTCGCACACCACCCGATATGCTACTCAAGAAACATGTCGTTGGGAGTGCATGAGAGGATAGGAATGATGCACTTGGTGAGGCGAATCGATCGTGACCATTATTTTGGAGTGGGAGGGAGATCAAAAAAAAAAGAACACACAAAAAAACCTTTGAATATGTGTGGACCTATTGGTGACCTCTACGGTGTGTTGCGTAACTCACATTCTACCGTACAATTTGTTTATTGTGACCGACACAATTGGGTTGGGGTTCGTGGCATCCATGTGAAATCGTCCATCCTCATGGCTGGATGGGATGGATGGATGGGTGGATGGGTGGGTGGATGGGCTCTAGTATAAACAAGTCTCCCTCCATAACGAACGAGGGTGAATTCGTTTCGATTTCATCTCACTAAACTGATCTACGTGTCTTTGATGCTATTTATGGAGTCAAATCATGAAAATAAAATATCTTCGTTTCGAAACCATCTAGAATAGTTCACTGCGTTTTCACCTTCCCAAGAAACGAGTGAGTTTACATGGACACCACATATATACATCGGTAGCCTCGATTCGGAGGCTCCAATGGTGGAGGATGCATGGTATCAATCTACAATATCTAATCCATGGGATAACGATTGTGTCGACGCTCCCCAAACTTATTGGCCCTTGAGATATACTAAAATACACATGTTCAAACCTCCGGTTCTAGGAGCGAGCGGCCATCACCAACTAAACTTATTGCTCTCACATTTTCGTTCAAAGTCTCTCAATTTACGATCTCAATCACCGAAGACAAAGTGAAGGCACAGAAACCCAGTATATATATGTACTCCGTGATATGTATTTGAAAGTTGGGGCCACGTATTTAAGACTAGAGTTGCTATTAGGGTGTATGAGTTTTCAATTGGAAGAGTACAATTGATGCATGTATATATTCATTTTAGAGATGGTCACGTTTGACATGAGGGACCAAAAAATGCTTAAGTACATAAGTCACACACTTTTGTACATCCTGCAACGTAATGCAATCAATTTTTATAGTCATGGAAGCACAAGTAAAAAAACACTTCAGGGACAAGAAGTCTATGGAGGCAGAGTCAAAAAGGCTGCTTCCAGGTGCACCCTTCACTAAAAATAAATGTCTCGTACTTGTGTCGCCTTCATTTACTACACTGCTCGGGAAGGACCGGCGGTCGGTTAATTGGTTACAGATGCACCGGTGGGGTTTGAGAAATCACCGGTCGAAGTTGGAGACTTCCGGAGAATTACTGATCATTCTAGAGGAATCCAAGGAAGAATATACCTCGAATGAATAAAGCAAAATCGGAACATGTCAACGTGTAACCACTTGGATTTAGTGTCACTCGGATCTTGACCGACTATATATGCCCAAAAACGTCCTGGGCACTGATTTAGTACCCTTATAAATGGGTCTTTGATGGACAAGAAAAAGGATATACATACACATTGTTAGCTGAGATCTAACAAAAGACTGTATATATATATATACAAATTACAAGATTAAAATGAAGAGTTAACATCACACTCTTTGTATACAAGAAAGGAAGACTTGCAAGAACATACGTTCAATGTTTGCAAGGAATTGTGTTTTGTTTACTGATGTCATGAGAAACTCTTTCATTCATTCTTAATGCAAACTCTTGGTGACTGGTGTCTTTGATGGTTTGCAATGACGATGGATGAGCCATCCATAGATTGGTGGAATATGGAGATGCCAGATGAATATCTCCAGCTTAAAGGCACCACGGGCCTTGGCTTGGTGGTTAGGGCTCATGGCCCCCAATGAGGAGGTTGTGGGTTCTATTCCCCATGCCGGCGTGGTGCTCACCACCTTAGTCCACCCAACTATGATGGGGGGGCCTTGGACCTTGTTGAATGGGTACCTCAAAGCCCTTTGGGGGGATACCATGTCCGGTATCTTCAAGGCACTAGTGGCTAGCTAGGAACTTGTATAGTGTGTCACTATAGTGTCCATCCTCGAAAGGGGAGAGTAGTATTTGTCCCAATGTCCCCTTCTCCAGTGGGCATCGGGTCATTGGCATTACGAACGGACACTTTATTCACGCCGGCCCCTTGCTTGAAAAGGGGTTGGAGTTTCTATCTATCTCCAGCTTAACCCCTACCTAACTTTCCATTATCTCCTACGTATCTATGTTCTTGTTGTGGATTCGCGTGCATGTCTAAATTTGCGTCCTCGTAATATATCCAAATCGTCCTCAAAATGGATACCCTAGCCCTCTATAACTTTTGTAAACCACAATCATAACTTATACCCTATTTGTGCACCCGCATGCTACATGTATGGAAATCTAGGCACCCCTTAAGACGTATTCTTAGGGGGTGCACTCTTCAAATGATGTAACAAACTAACGTGAGTGTGAGAAGGGACATTATTCTAGGCGTTAGTGCACATGGTATAAAAAACACGGAGGCATTTATTTTCTCAAGTATGTTTAAATAAGAAGGCTATTGAGGGTTTTTCAGTGGAGGTAGATGTACAAAAAGGGGTCCTATAGTTTAGAGAAAACATTGACAATACCCTATCCTAAATTCATTCCATTCATTGCCTAACTTCAATAATGTGTATTATAGGATCAAATTATTATGTGTAGCATCCTACAATTAAAAATTCCTTCAATACATATCTTATTGGAGAGTGAAAGTGGATTGTTTACATGATCAAGACCTGTTTTTTCATGATTTATATTTTGTTTGTAACTGAGACCTTTGTCATAACGTACCATTGTTTTTCTCTAGAATGTTTTTGGGTATATATAGAGAAATTTTATTTCATCGTCACCCCCACACATCATTTAGAATTTCAGTCAAAAGTGTGTCCATGTGTATGTATTACTTCTCTTATGAACTTATCTCGGTCCTTTCAAAGTTAAACCCTAAACGTTTGGGCCTATTCCCAAAAGTCAAAGCACTACACATGAGTAATCTTTGTTCCCTTGAAGGAGTGCAAATTCCAAAGTAAAATCATACATAGGTAGGCAAATGATTGTCTAACCTTGTAACCGAAATGTCATATTGGTTGGACCATACCTGGATTACTTATGAATTTTTGCACATAAAAGAGGTGAAAATCAAAAGTAAATTCATTGTAAGCAACGAATTTCATCCATGTAGAGGTAGTATGTATTCCTCAACAAGTAAGAAAACTCAAAAGAATCAGTTACAATGAGGCACATGATTGACGCATCCCTAGAACTCTGGGCCAGTTTACAATGTGGACCATGAAGTTGGACCAGGGCTCTACAAGGCAGCTGATTGGCTGTTGAAGTTCTCCCGGGAGAACTTCGGTTTACAGTTAGGAAAAAATGGCAGAGGGACCATGAAGGTCGAGGTCCCCAAAATATCATTTTTAAGGCCTAATAAATGCACTGACATAGTCCAGCGGGTTTGGCGGTGAGAGAGGCAAGAGAGGTGGTCTGGTAGGAAAAGGCAAGGGCCCATGTCAGAGAAATACTATTCCAATAAATTTTTAATGAATCTACCTTTTATGTGCCTTAATTATACCATAACCCATGAGAGATACTAACACTACCTTGCCCTACCCCTTAAACCGGCTCACACGTGTTTCACCAAACAACGTGGGACATCTAGAACTCAAGAATTCAAGTGCAGATTTGTTTTTTTGGTCTACCAAATGAAATGTTTGGAATTTTGGGGCTTGTAATATACCGTTGAAAAGGTCTTGAAAATACCTTTCCAACGGTATATTACACACCCCAAAATGTTTACAAAATGAAGTTGAAAAACTAAAAAGAAAAATCTGTAGTGGTTTAGTGACTGTAGATCAGAGTAGTCAAAAGCAGAGTTCGGGAAGTTTTTGAAGCCTTAGTGGCTAATTGCCGGTAGTTGCTCCGAAGGGTCGAATTTTTTCCAATTTACATCGGCAAGAGCCGGTCTTTTGTAAAATCAATCGGCCAATTGCTTATATTTTCATATTTTCATTGGTCAATATCCGATTAAATGGAATTCATATCGGCACTAATTGTTTAAAAAATGTATGAAAAGTTACTAGAAATCATTTCTTAGTACAAATTCTTGAATAAGTGAAAAGAAAAGGCATGTTCAAAACTTTAAATTTGAAGAGTTAATATCCTTGGCAGGAATTGAACCTAGCAATGCCTTCACCGCTTGAAGGTCAAGGGTCCCCCAATTCTTCATAGAAGCAATTGGATTTGGTCATGGAAAGGTTGCATAATTCAAAAAGTTTAAGGTTTAGGGTGCTTCCTCAAGTGCATCATGAGATGCCCCAGACAAATAGCGCTATGGATGCTTCCGGCTGAAATCCAGTAACTCACAAGAAGAATCAGCTACATTTCCAGGACATTTTTTGGTCCATCGGCTAATTGCCGGAGGATTGAAATTACAGTCGGATTGCCATCCGATGGTTGGAAATTTGGACCGGCCATGAGGGGAAATCCATCGGCTGATAATGAACTAGCCGTCGGTTTTCCCCGAACATAGGTCAAAAGAAGTGCAATGGGAAATCTTCTAACACTAATTATCAAAGAATTGAAAATTAGTGTTGAGCAAGGTAGGATGGTAACAACATTAAATGTAATCAAACACTAAATATCCTATTGAATGTAGTGACAACACAAGGCATATGTCACATGTAAATTACATTGAGCATGTACAAATTAAATTGCTCATTTTTTTGGTTGTAAAAATTGTTGTGAGAAGTTTTGCAAGCCACATCTTCGACACATTTAACAAGAAGTGAAGACAAGTGAAGCCCAAGAGAAGACAAGGAATGATCAAACTTAATTTTTTTTTCAAAACTGCCCTTTTTGGGCATGTATTCAAAAAAATCAGCACCTTCACTTTTTGGTGCATGGTCATTCTTCTTGGTCCACATTTGGTTTACACCTAGTGAGGGGCCCAAGGCTCTCAAAACAATTTTTTTATGAAGTTGGACCATGAAAGCTGGACCATGAACTCGGACCATTGACAAAGGCCATCTTCCATGGTCCGACTTCATGGTCCATAGTGTAAACCGGCCCTCAGTTTGCATTTTGGGCACTCCGATGTCGATTTCCCCAACAACGTCAAACCTACCAGTCAGGTCCTTTGCTCAATCCCAACAGTCCAGAGATGCATCGTAACCTAACTTAAACATCTTGTGAAAAGAAATCTCTTCACTAACAAAGATTTGGGAATCGATGATTCGACCGTACTTTGACGAGACATCGACCACTTTGTGGTTGCCCATGCTTGTGGTTACGGGTAGGGATGAAATGTTTGGAGGGGCAGCCCCCACTTAAGGGGAGGGAGGAGTGGTGGGACCCACACACCAATTACAGTCCACCCTCTATAAATGTTACACCTATAAGTGTTAACCCTCTCTAAATGTTAACTTTCTTCTACTCCCCACATATTGCACACTATGAATGTTAAACGTGTTAACTATTAACAAAATGGTACTCCCTTCTTTGTAAATTTAACTCTATAAATGTTAATGAATGAAATACAACCATAATATGGATGATAAAAACTACACATCCAGTTACATTCCTCTCTCTCTCACCATTAGACTTGCAATCTAGTTTTGGTACCATTAGAAGGTACATGGAATCATGTTCATGTGATGTGTCCAAGTATGTGGGTTTGTTGGTGCAGATTGAGAAATATTTGCAAGTTGTGCATGCAGATGAATCTCACCAAAGAACCATTGATTCATACTTCACCCGTGAGTTGTAAACTTGATATTGAATAAAGTTTTGATTGGGTTTGCAATTTTATGAATGGTATTCTCTCACAAGGACTCTTCACAATTGCTTATATTTATAAATGTTAAGATTTGTATATTGCTCAAAAAAGTAATTTTATAATTGTTAACACCTCTATAAATGTTAACTTTGATCCACTCCCGAGGGTTAACATTTATAGAGGGTAGACTGTAGTGCGGAAACATGAGGTTTGGTGGCCATTAATGAAGGAGCTAAGGGAGGGGGCCCTCCCATTGGCCATCACCAATGTAGGCACTAATGTAGGCATTGGTTTCTATTGGGTAATTAAGCTGAGGCTGGAGGCCTTCATGCTCCATTTCTTCTCCCATTGGTCCCCTTCCCGGAGCTTCATGACGTCAGCCTGGTGTTTCTTGCTGCCAAGTCCTTTGGAGCCTTCAATTTAAAGCCACACTAAGGGCCACTTCACACACGACACTGAGAGCCCATGACCATTACACTTCAAGCACTCTCATTGGTGGAAATGGCGGAGCCGGTCCAAATTCACTTCACACTACGCTTGAGGGACCAACGGAGTATGTGAATGTAAGATGGATGTAAAGTCTACATGGATTCCTACATGACATCAAATGGATCATGTTTCATGGTCACTTGGACTATTCTCAAAAACCACCTCTTGGAAGTAGGTCTAACACAAAACCGGGAGACCATGGTACTCCGAACGCTCACAACTATCGATTTATTCTATTATATCATGTGTGAGGACCCGCATGAATAATAATTCATTGAAATAGCATTTGATTGAAGACCCGGTCACATACGACTTCACACTACACTTGAGGGTCCGTGACCACACTACATGATTTTGAAAGTGTCTTGGGACAGCCTTTGGACACTTTCTTTTGGGCTCTCACAATTTCATGGTCACGGCTCTTGGCTCGTGTGTGAAGTGACCCTAAACATCATACTTAGTGCCACTTACTATTTGGAGTTACACGGTGCTAAGTTATATGCTTTTGGCGATTGATGTAGAGTTTTGTTTTGCCCACTAAAGTCGCTAATGTTCTATGGTGTCCAAACGACCAATTTGACATTTGTCGGTGAAATATGAGGTGTCTAAATACACCATTGCGTGATTTCCAATAGCAATGTCATGCCCACACATACTTCATTTCGAAAAAGGGTATTTAGTGTTTGATTATGTTTGAATGTTGTTACCACCCTACCGTGTTCAACAATAATTTTTCATTCTTTGACAATTAGCGTTAGACATAAGTGTGTCGTTACCTTTCCTGTTGCCACCTCCCATCCTGTGAAGCGTGGATTTTCACTAGACTTGCGATTTTTTCGTATCCTTACTAACGCTAAATTCAAACATGTAACTTCCGCGTATTACCATAGTTGATGTTTAGTGTTTGAGTTTACATTTGATGTTACTTGCTTTCATAGGGTTATTGACATTTAGTGTATGCGTTCGTATTTAGTGTTCCAAACACTAATTGTCATTTTTAGTGTAGTTGGCATAGTCAGTGAACGGCTCCCACCACTATGGGTGACTTTTTCATCACTATTAGCCAACAATTGGATGTAACGTAATGGAGTTTTACCCGTTTGCTAGCTAAAAAACAAACAAAAAATACCACCCATACTGGTGGGAGCCGTTCACTAGCTATGCCCACTACTATGAGTGGGCATGAGTGGGCATGCCTCAAGTGACAATGAATACAATATTTAGTGTACTATGGTAGATGGGCCCTAAATGGTTAAGGTATAAATACCAAAAAGGTGAAAATGAGTTGATTTGGCCAAAAAGAGTGGCTTGAAATTTGTGCGATATTTTTCAAAGATTGAGCAAAGGAGATGACAAGGAATGCAAGTTGTTTCATAACTTTATTCCATGTAAATAATTACTTGCATTTTTCCCAAAGAGGCAAGTAAGTCAAACTCAAATATTATAAAATATATTGGATGTTAAGAAATATTACAAACATCTTGAAGATATGTTGGGAAATGAATTGCTACCCACTGAAGTGGCACCACTGCAACCTAAGTTATGGGATCATGGCTAAAAGTTCATACGATGAAGCAAGACTTCATGTATTGTTGTAGAGAAGCCATCATCCTCATTTGTACACCATCAAAAACCAAATTTACAATTTTTTTTCACAAAACATATGGTTGTTTTGTGACAGTTTTGGAGTTGCACATCTTCAAAATTGATGCACATAAGCACTTATACATATTTGTAGAAAGCTTAAATCCAAGCTAGTGCTAAGGCATACATTTTCAATGACACTCATCCTAGCTTTGTCAAGTTTTGGTTGATCCAACAACGGTGTCCAACACAAGCTATAGACTATGATGAAATAGGGGACTTCTCTATAAGAAATGTATATCCAAGACAAAGCATTTCGCTCAAATGCCAACATAATGGTAATGTGTGCAACTGAATGGAAACTCCACAACCAATTTATAAACTTCTAGGACTTAAGGGTCAAGTGGAATGTGCAACACAATGAGCTTTCCATGGACAATATTATACTCCACTAGGAATTGGACGGAAGCCTAAAGATTGGAGTGTGTGATTGGGGATGCACAATGCATTCGCATCAAAAGGTCAAGTCACTTTGGCATGTAGAAAGTGAAGAAGAAAGGGAAATTTGAAGAAGGAGAAGTTTTGGGTGGCACCCGAATTGCTTTATGTCCACAATAGGTTAGTATGAGGCCAACAGGCTCGCAGTCATGCTCGTGTGAAAATACGGGCGTTATTTTTTCTTTCCACAATAGGAGACAACACGATCCAAATGTACATTACACCATGAAAACTAAGTGTTCTACGGTCGGTGTATTTGCATGGCAATTTTGCATCAATGGTCATGACCTAATTCTCTTTGCTAGTAACTCTCAAAATTTTTTGACCTTTACACTAAATGCCTTGTGCACCAAAACCAAAGAGACATGCCTTACATTGGACTGGATGAAACATCGGATGTAGATAAACTTTGTGACGTGGAATGAACCCATAGTCTTTTGAAGAACCGAGATCAAGGAAAATATCAAAGATATTCAGTTTTGTTGGGTTTATCATGGGGGCTTCCATAGTATGCATGTATTATTGACATGAACATTTTGATAGATTTTTGATACCTTTGTTATAATGCAATATGTTTTTTCTCCTCTCTACTTGACACTTGGACATTTTGATACTTGGACCACTTGGATACTTGAGAAGCTTATAAACTTGGAACTTTTACTTAGGATTGTAAACTTAGATTACTCGGATAACTTGGCACTTGAGAGATTACTTGGAAAACTTGGAAACTTGAGTACTTGAAAGACAACTTGCAACTTTACTTGGAAACTCAAGCACTTGAGAACTTACTTGAATACTCATGTAACTTGGACACTTTAGAGACTTGAGAATTTCCAAGGCAAGTGAAGATTCATCAACCGGATCAATTAACTTAGGAATGGAAATACTTGAAGATTTCCAAGACATGTGAAAATTAATCGACCAAATCAATTACTACGACTTGCAACTACAAACCAAATACTTGATCGATCACTTGGCATCCAAAAGAAAGAGAGAACCGGTTATCTAGGGCAAGCCCACTTACCATTCTTCTAGCTTAGGTGAATTGATACTAAGGGGATTATTGAGTGGATGTGATACCTAGTTACAAAGGAGGGTACCTCAAGGAATGTAGAGGCAAATACATGCTTTCACCTCAAAGCCATTTTGGAGTTTGAAGTGATTTTTTTGGAGTTCAAAACAACATACCAAATCAACGGACATTCCGCCTTCAAGTCTTCACCAACCTCTCAAACCAAATGAAATGTCATTACTATTTCCTAAGTAAAATTTTCATTAAGTACATGAATATTCTTTTATTAATAACAAGAGGATTTGTGAAGAAATTAGTGAAAGAATCTTGACTAAGATATGCAATCTTAATATTACATTGAAAAAACAAATATTAGGAAACATTGATAGATCCCTATAAATTGGTAGGAAGGAATCAAGATATACACTCAACCTTGACATTAGGTCTTAGGGAAACATAAACTTGAAAAGCGTTGGAGACTTTACCTCGTAAGGAAAATTCTTAATATAGGAAGGAAACTTGCAAGGTGTGTTATCACATTATTTACGTAAATGGAAACTTAGAGGGATTCTAATGAAGAACAAGTGTAGAATTGCAAAGTATGAAACCTTGTTCAAAGAAACACAACATAAAGGTGAAATCAATTGAAGTCATAAGAGAAGAGATGTAGGATAGATTTTTTAGGGGTACAATTTAAATAATTCAAAGTGTACCTGAAAGAAATTATATCCTCACCTTCAACACACCACATCTTTCAAACATTTTATAAGGAAAGGAGATAAGAGTTAGAAGTAGTAAGAATTCATATTAACCTAATCTCCCGAAGTTGTAAGATTTGTGTAAAGTTTGTTTAAAATAAGATAAAATACATTAAATTCATTTTTTCTTAAAATATTTGTAATGTTTCCCTCAAGTTTATAATGAATCCAAGGAATATGAAATAAAATCCAACCTCAAAATATGTAAAGCCATGAAATCTATGTCCAAATCCGGATCTAGCCATTAGCTTTTGAGCAATATTGTTTTATGATATGTTTTGAAGATCTCATCTTGATATTTTGTATTTGAGCACCTAACACAACAATAAAGGGAACCATGATTTAAAAATAAATAAAATTTAAACAACACTTTTCTATTATTTTTAGGCGTTTGACCAAAAAATTATGGTTTAAATATACCGAAGCATTTTTTTCCCATATACTTGACCATGCTTGGTTCCCCAAGGTACACAACCCATAGTAATAGGTCTTAGGGAAGATTGAGTTAGTGTTTATAAAGACTAATGTTACGTTGGATTAAGGTTTCTAGTAACACTCAAGCAAAAAAAAACATGCATAGAGGAGTCCTTCGATTTTGTGGAACATGGTGTGGCTCCTACCACATCTATGTTGGAGACTAACTACCCATCTTAGTGGCATGTCGCTAGATTGCCCCCCATCTTAGACAAAGGATGTTGGGCAATGCAAGTCAATACAAGGACTTTGTGCAATATCAAAGTTGGAACTCGCAAACATGGCACCCTTGCTCCTATATACATTGTATGAAGAAGGAGTAGTATTCCACCAACAATGTGGAGTATGAGTTTTGGTTTTTCCCTGACGACATCAAGCGTTTTGTGAGTGGCAACAAGAAGAAATATGTGTTGAATTGGCATGTAGTATCTAGCACATAGCTTGTGAAAATAACATACCAATTTGTCAAGGGAGGAGGTTTCGATGCTCATAGATGCCAGATTCCAATTGCAGTAGAGGGAGGCACTTTCTCCTCATTATAGGCTTTCTACCATTGTCACACTTCCAATCCCTCGGTTGCATTTATGCTTGTCACCAAACCTAGAGACCCACCAACTTCTAGGTTCAGGAAGACAATACGTCACAACCTGTCAACAACGACAACATATCACAAAAACAAATGGGAGAGCACTAGACTCATGGACGGTTACTATGTGGTTGGAGTCGTTACTATTCCATATCATTGATTTGGAGTTTTAATTAACATTGTCTCCAAGGAGGACACGGCACGCCGTGCCACAATTGGAGACATACCACATTGCACGTGCCCGGACTTCACGAAAATGTCTTTTCATGCATTGAAAAATAAAGGGAAATGGGTGTAGTGCAAACATCTTTATTGTGTGTTTAAAATTTTGTGCTTGATCACGAGAGTGACAAGTTCATTCATGCTCCAACCTACACCTGTAATGAGGTCATGTGGCTACTTGAACTTGCCAATGTTCTTGAGTGTGAGTAATGTTCCCAAGTGTTGTGTTGAGCTACATGCTTGAGAATGTCATTAATTGACATGTATTGATGTGATTTTTTACATTGAAAATCAACAATAGACTAATAGGTTTCGTAGTATCCATGGTTATAAGCCCCCTTCACTCTTGTTCATTCAAATTATTAAAGCATTACAGTTTGAGGTGTTCACGTGTAATTAATTACGGTTTGATGGCGGTTTGTGCTTAGTTTCATGTGAACACCTTCAACCCACTATTACCTAGAAACTAATGGGCAAGTAGCCTACATGCACACTCACCGAAGTGTCTCTCTTTCGTAGCGCTCCCAAGCATTACAACACAACAATTTAAAGACACTGCAGGTTGTGGAAAAAAGAAAAAAGAACGCCCGTATTGGCATACCGGCGTGACTTCGAGCCCGTTGGCCTTATACGTGATGCAGTATATGGTTTTATGCCTCCTTTGGGGAGGTGGGCTCTGATGGGTCACTACTAACTAGTAGTCCGTTGTTGTTATGGTGGGGGGACCGGTGTCTGTCTAGTTTTTGTTTGTTTAATACTAAATAAGTGAGGTATTTAATGGCGTTTTGGTGTATGTCTTTCATGAGTTTTTCGATGTTTGATTTTGGGATTTTTAATTATGTGAGTTTTTGAATGGAGGTTGTGGAAAATAAGACTACCATCATTGATTGCATCTTTAGTGATGAGAGGATGTAGCAGTTGTGCATATCCAGATCGCTCCATGAGGAAGTCAAGAAGTGCCATTGGAACTCCTAATGCGATCATCTTTGCCATTGCCAACAACTACAAAATGCTCATGAAACCTTAACTATGAGGTTCTTCCACTCTTAATTTGTGTAGGTGATTTGGTGAGTTTGCACAATTACAAGATTGCAAGAGTTCTTCATTTAAGGTTCAATAGAAACTCCACCTCACTTCACTTCACTTCACTCACGGTTGAAGACTCAAAAAGAACCAATGTTGGTCTAGAACTCCATACTTGGTATTAACCGTAGAGGGGGCTGGATATGAGAAGATGGGAGTGGCTAGTTGACACATGCGAACCCTGCCCCATCAAATTCCGTAATACAGTTGTACTTGTTCACACTAGAATCTAGTGGGCGATCAGCCTACGTGGGAAACTCACCCTTATTGGAGCCTAGTGGCATCGATCATTTATTGTATTTTGATTTATTATTGTCGGGAACAATTGAGATGAATGTTGGGGCACAAAGCCAACACGAAAGTCTGACAAACCATTAAGCTATAAAGTAAGTCAATGTCCTTTTTCTTACACATAATTAAGTTACCTGACCGTGTACGTCACACATCATATTTATGTACCCATCTGGTAGATTTTAGGTACGACACACTACTTTATGTTGATTGTCATTGTAATGGATTTCTGGTTCGTTTTGCTGCTTTTGGGTTCTGCAGATTTTCCTTTTTGAGGATTGCCTGACATAATATAAACATACTTTACTACCTTCAAATCTTCCTCCAGTGGCTTGACTAGAAAATATGAACTCCAAACCATCATGAGCTCATCAATCATTACAAGGATCACGAAGCCGCGTCTTTGAACTACACTAAATAGCGTCAATACTGTGACTAACAGTAATTTCTAAAAAACTTCAAATATATATATATTGACTCTCAAAACTAAGTCAGTGACTCACACTACATCAGTTTTCATACACAATGCCAGGCAAATAGAAACAAGAACATACAAACTTTCACTTATGCAAGTTAATAGGCGCAGTTTGGTACTTTTTTTCCAAAGTCTCTTGCTTATTGCGAAACTACACACAGAGAAACAATGTTTTGAAAAGAACTTTATATGTTGACTCATATTCGTAACTTACATCTATCTATAGATCAATAATTTGTTCACCCTCCTTTAGAAGCTAAAACAACTTGCATACAATTGGGCATGCTATGATAGAACTTTTGACACTACTTAGGAGTGTTGGAATGGAAAGAAGTTTGTACATGCTCCCACAATTGAAGCATTCATTTGGTTGGTGTGGTTACTCATTTGCTCTTCGTTTCACAAGTGCTTGCACATGCTGCATTGGATTTAGGTCAAGTGATTGAGGAGGCCAAGTACATTAAAATTTTGCATAGACAATCATTGCTTGACTAATTCTGTAGTATGTTTACGATCATTATCATGGTGAAATATGGCACAAGGAGAGTTGAAATGGTACCATTCAATTGTCTTCATGACTGCATCTTGAAGAATGCTAAGGCACAAAGCTTGTGTCATCTTTTCCCTTTATCTTGCTCATGTAACCCATGTCACGGGAAGTCACACAACCCCGCACAAAAGTGCACCACCTTCACATTCGATTGTTTGACTCACATGATGAGCTTGTAATTGAGATTCTCCATCCCTCACCCAACACCAATCGTGACCATGATACTAAAATCAATTGATTTTAGTCTCATACTAAAATCCACCCTATGCGAAACATGGATAGTCCAATCTCAATGATGTTGAGCAAATTCCAACCTGCAACACACATTCTTGGTTGTGAACAACAACTTCTCCTACTTCTCTAATGACCCAAGATATGTTTCAAGAAGTGCGCGCCTAACTAAGCTTATGTTGGTGCTCACTACCACATTCAAGTGCTAACTTAAAGCATTCCTCGTGTCTACATTAGTATTTAGTTCACCAACTGTGATGGCTCTTACACACGCTTGTCATTGAGCAAGGGTGATGCTTCTTGGACGCCGTTCTCTTGCAAGCTCCACATGAGGAACACATTCTCTACGAATCCTAGAGCATGTAGATTGAGAAATACCCAACAATTTTCACACTTCACGTATGCTACGCTTATGCTGCAACAGGGCTATAGCATTCAACCTCTTTTCCTCTGGTAATGTTCTCGTGGCAAAGAAAAGCTTCGCATTTTTGAGAGAAAATGTCCTAAGAGACCACATTAGTAACCATAAGTGGGAGGAAGAACCCTAGGCGGCAATATGAAATTATTCTTGCAACTAAAGGTGAGTGATGAAAACAATTCTTTAGTCGAGTCAAAGACTTAATTTCATTCAAAATGCATATCTCTCTCGTAGTCAAGATGAAATTTGGAAGGATGATAGCCAACTTAATTATGTATTTGACCAATACACTTCCATATATGGCTTCCCAAAATTTGTTGTTTTGTTGATTGACTCAATTTTGGGAGTCAATGTATATATGCTAATGATTATTTTTATTGTGATATTAATTGTAATACAATAGCCTCCCGCCTAAGTACGCACCCTTTTAAGTACGCATCCCGTTAAAGTACGCATTATTTTCCCAAAAAATAGGGTTCAAATTTATTTAGTTCAGCATGTCATGGATTGTCATTTGGTGCAAGTTTTGAAGATTCTTGCGTTTGGCTTTCAAGGTGACAGCCTGGACCTTACTTTGAAACGATTCAAAAAACTTTCTAAGATCATTGAATGTTTCCTCAGCCTCTTCTTGAACTTCGGAGCTGAGCAACTGATCCTCTATATCAACCACTTGCTTATAAAGTGACTCGAATCCGTCTTGCTCAGCTTCGCTATGATCTCACATCTCTGGGACTCATTGAGGCGTTTCCTGTTTGGTTTCTTCAACATTGCAGCCGAATCAAGCGATTAGGACCCTAAACCCTAAAGTGCGCACCTACCGGCTAAGTACGCACAATCCTCCTAGGTTCAAGTTGTGTACTTAGGCGGGGGGCTACTGTACTAGATCAAAATTACTAAAGAAAATAAATTATTGCAACAAATTTGTAAGAATACATGTATGCATTCCCATGTGTCTCCGCGTGTCAAAAAATGAAATTGACTTAATTTCAATAACATGGAACCGCAACTTAACATAGTCAAAGGGAAGCTAGCATGTGAGCATGAGCGGTGAGCAATAACATGTGAGCATTTCATAAAATTCAAATATTTTGGTTACTGATGGAACACAACGGGACATTTGACACCTGAAAAATAAACCCTATTATCTTGGAAGTCATTCTCTACATTTTGTCAAGGGGGTTTTTAACCATGTAATCAACATGGCATTTGTAGATCTAGAAATAAGCCTAAATATATTATTGTAGCTTGAATGTTAGTAAATGGAACTCAAAAATAGCCACAATTACCTACATATTTGAAGTTTCATAAATTTTATATATCAACAATGTACAATCATCACATCCTAATTATGTATTAATGATTATTAATGCTTGACAATAGTTCCAACCCTATATGATTCAGGAATGATATGCATGACCTTGTTGTAGTTCATTTCAAATCTACATACATGAAGGTGTTTGCCATCATGTTGTCAACCTTGCATAAAGACACATGACACATGATCCACATGTGTTTGTAGTATAACCCATTGGTATTTCTTCCCCACTGTGACATACATTGTAAGTGTTCTACCCTTCCACTTGTTCCTATGCTTTGCAGTATGTGCATTTGGGTTCTACCAAGTTTTTGGAGTTGGAAACCAACATCTTCTAGATTGAATATCTCATCCCAAGTTTTGCTTACAAATTAAATACCTCATCCCCAATTCACTTTCACTTTCAAATTTGAGAAATTTTGAAAGATTAATTAATCCAAATGTTGTAGCTCATGAGATTTTGACCATGCAACATGTGTCGTTGAAGCTAGGAAAATGATAGGAAAATGATCTAAATATACCAACAAATAATCTCTTAAGTCATAAGATAAACAAAAAATTTATTAAATTAAAAAAATTAGGATTGCAATTTGTACATCTACCTCTAATTTAAGATTCTCAATAGCCATTTTATTTGTACACAATTTTTTTTATAGTAAACAATAACCCCCCCCCCTTTACATATATTATGTATATCAATGCCATAAAAATACCGTTTTATACAATCATGTTATTTACTTTCAATATGAGCCTTAGCTACTAGATAGTAGAGTATGTACCTTGTGTATGTTGTGTTGGGTTCTTGGATGATGCACATATGTACTAGAATAACAACAATTGTTGGTCATTTTGTAACAACTAGAGCGTGCTATGAATTTACATCTCATATGTCATCTAAGTAGCAATAGGGTGCATTCAAATCAAGAGCATGCACATAATACTCCCTTAACGCATATGTATGCCACAACACATATTAGTTGTCCTCCCTAAGAACCTACCAACATCATGTGACCAATTCATTGTTTGTAATAAAAAGACCACGATCTTAATTATTTAAAAGATTGTGGAAGCTTTCCTTTGATATCACACTAGAATACAACCACCAACATAAAGTGACACGGTATTTTGTTTCAACATCCTCCATTGTATTGTATATATACATCTTATCCCCTTGCAAGTTTTTGTGTCGGAATTGCAACAACAATTGTATTTGTTTTTGGTCTATTTTGTTGATGTTGGCAGTCACCCTCAAAATATTTACATTTAGAATCCTTTATGACTACAATGTAAACATTAGATCTATATAATTTTCATGTTGCAATCCACTTCACATGGACATTGTCCTAAATTATCACGTAGGGAGCACTGCTCTCAGTCATTCTCTCAGAGAGGTTTTTTCCAAATCATAATTGTGTTGCAAAATCTTCAGAATGCCTATCACAACAATCAACCATCCGTACTGTATTTTCTTTGCTATTAAACCCATGGCATGAGATTGTGGTTTATCCTTCAATTGTTGGCCATGGTCACATCTTTCAAATACTCAAACTTCAATCAAGAGCGGTCCTTGAGGACCATGGGATGCAAGCACAATCAAGTACACAATTATGTTTACACAATTACAAGTGCAATCAAGAGCATGCACATAATTGTGTAAGTGATACACATTGAAATGAATGATTAAACCCCTAAACATTTCAAGGTCAACATCAAAATTTATGCACGAACATAGTTTTGTTGTGTAGGTAGTACCCAACATTTAAATTGGATGTTGCCACAAAAATAAAAGTCAATGTCCTTATGCAAAATAAAAATAAAAATTTCAACAGTTTGAGCATCCAAAAGTCCGTTTCAAAACTTAAAGTAATTTCTTAAACTTCTTTACAAATGGCCCCAACAAAACTTTCAAAGAGATTGGAGATGACTTTGAATGAACCCCAAAAGATTACAACCTCTTAGCTTCACCCCGAGGATACTACCAACATTTTAGTAATGATATTTGGTTCAACATATAAGTTAACTTTCTCAATTGCTCTGGAAACAACCTCTGTAACACTCCCTATGATTTTGGAAGTCACCTTTAATAATAACTAAAGGAACCAACTTCCCAACTAGGTACAAACTATATAAATATCAACATTTTGGTAATTTTCTAATAGTTTTTTTTAAAAAAAATCTCAAATTCTTTACAATGGTCCCATTTTTCTCGATTTTTATTCTATTTTTCTCAAATGCTTACACATGGCCCTCACAATGCTTCCAAAGGATTTTGAGGTGATTGAAAAAAAAATCCAAAAAATTGATATAAGGGCACAAATATCAACATTTTGGTAACTTTTAAAGTTACTCATGAACTCTTTTATTTTTATCAAATGGGTTACAAATGGCCCTCTTAGTGCTTCCCAAGGGGTTTGAAATGATTTTAAAGTATCTCAAAAAAAATTGAAATTTGTACCTTCGGATATGAAGGCACAAGTATCAACATTTTGGTTTTGTCTTTTTTTTTGTTTTGTTTTGTTTTGTTACAAATGCTTACAAATGGCCTTTGAATTATTTCCAAGCATTTTTGTCCGCTCTTGACAAATCTCCAATAAATTGAAATATGCATCCATGGTGCCAAGGATGCAAATATCAACACTTTGGTAACCTTGAAGTTGGCTCAAAACTTCATGTGTATTTCTCAAGTGTTTTGTAAATTGTGTTGTCAACGTGTTATAAGGCTTTGGAAGTTCTTTGAAAAGTGACCAAAAAACTGAATCTTGTATACTTGGTGTCGGGGATACAATTGCCAAGGTTTTGATCATTTTTATTTGATTTCAAATTTCATTATTTTCCCCAAGTGCTTTGCAAATGACTAGTATATCATTGCTTGGGGCTTTGGGGGGGGGGGGGGGGGCTTTGGAAATGAACAAGAAAAATGACCCAAAATTTGAAATTCGAACATCAAGATTATGGTTATTTTAAATTTGGTACAATGACTCTTTTAATACTTTCAAATGCTTTCTATAAGTGTTGGGATGGAGTTCAATTGGAAAGTTAATATTTGTTTAATTTGAAAGAAAAGAATCAAGGCTTTAGCATGGGCTCCCATGTCAAGGGGTTGTGTATTACTAAGTAGTTACCCAATGGTAGAATTAGGTTCATTTTGAGAAAGAAACCAGTGAAAACTCTTGGAGAAGAAGAAGATTTTTGTAGGATGAGTATAAAGGCCGGTTTACACTATGGACCATGAAGTCGGACCATGGAAGATGGCCTTTGTCAATGGTCCAAGTTCATGGTCCAAATTCCATGGTCCGACTTCTTAAGAAAATAGTTTTGAAAGCCTTGGGTCCCTCAGTAGGTGTAAACCAAATGTGGACCAAGAAGAATAACCATGCACCAAAAAGTGAAGGTGCTGAGTTTTTAAATACATGCTCAAAAAGGGCAGTTTTGAAAAAAAAATCAAGTTTGACCATTCTCTTGTCTTCTCTTGGGCTTCACTTGTCCTCACTTCTTGTTAAATGTGTCGAAGATGTGGCTTGCAAATCTTCTCACAACAATTTTTACAAAAATAAGAGATTTAATTTGTACATGGTCAATGTAATTTACATGTGACATGTACCTTGTGTTGTCACTACACTAAATAAGATATTTATTGTTTGATTATATTTAATGTTGTTACCACCCTACCTTGCTCAACACTAATTTTTAATTCTTTGATAACTAGTGCTAGAAGATTTGGTAGAAGATATGTTGGAATTCTTCTTTTATCATTGTTATTTATTTCTATATCCTTACTAACACTAAATTCAAACATGGAACTTCCACATATTACCATAGTTGATATTTATTGTTTGATTTTACATTTAATGTAACTTACTTTCATAGGGTTATTGATATTTAGTGTATGCATTCGTATTGATTGTATCAAACACTAAATATCTTATTTAATGTAGTAGAAAACTATGCAAAAAAAACCGCGATCGTTTTCCCATTGCGGTTCTTTTGACCACCTTGATCTACAATCACTCAACAACTACAAATTTTTCTTTTTCATTTTTCAACTGTAATGTTTTTACTTATTGGGGTGTGTAATATTCCGTTGGAAAGGTATTCTCAGGTGCTTTCCAACGGTATATTACAAGCCCCAAATTCCAAACAATGATGTTGGTAGACCAAAAAAAACAAAGTTGCACTTGAATTCTTGAGTTCTAGATGTCCCATGTTGTTTGATGAAACATGTGGGAGCCGGTTTAAGGGGTAGGGCAAGGTAGTAATGGTATACTTCATGGTCTATGATATAATGAAGGCATATAGAGGGTACATCATTAAGATTTGATTAAAATAGCATTTCTTTGACATGGGCCCTTGCCTTTTCCTACTAGACCATCTCTCTTGCCTCTCTCACCAGAAAACCCGTTGGACCATGTCAGTGCATTTATTAGGCCTTAAAAATTATATTTTGGGGACCTCGACCTCCATGGTCTCTCTGCCATTCTTTCCTTAGTGTAGACCGAAGTTGTCCTAGGACAACTTCAACATCCAATCACCTCACTGGGTCCAACTTCATGGTCCATAGTGAAAACGGCCCTAAGAGCGGTGTTTGTAACCCTTTGGATGACGTCATAGGAAGAGGTGGTTAGGATAGTGATATGAGGGTTTCTTAGGCCACAAATCCTAGTACCTACTTAGAAAGTGTAAAAACGGGTGAGTGGTACAAGGGAGTGGTAGAACTTTGCGATGTACAACCCTACTAGTGAATGCAATAGTGTTGGTCCTTGGAATCGTAATATTGGCGTTTGAAGGATTCCTAACTTGTTTGTGATTGTAAGGGGCGGTTTACACTATGAACCATGAAGTTGGACCAGGGCTCTGCAAGGCAGCTGATTGGCTCTTGAAGTTGTCCCGGGACAACTTCGGTTTACACTAAGGGAAAAATGGCAGAGGGACCATGGAGGGGAGGTCCCCAAAATATAAATTTTAAGGCCTAATAAATGCACTGACATGGTCCAACTGGTTTTGCGGTGAGAGAGGCAAGAGAGGTGGTCTGGTAGGAAAAGGCAATGGCCCATGTCAGAGAAATGCCATTTCAAGAAGGTTTAAATGAATCTACCTTTAATGTGCCTTAATTATATTATAACCCATGAGACATACCAGCACTACCTTGCCCTACCCCTTAAACCGGCTTACACAAGTTTCATCAAACAACGCGGGACATCTAGAACTCAAGAATTCAAGTGCAAATTTGTTTTTTTGGTCTACCAACTGCAATGGTTGGAATTTGGGGGCGTGTAATATACCGTTGGAAAGGTCCTGAAAATACCTTTCCAACGGTATATTACGCGCCCAAAAAATGTTTAAAAAGTACAGTTGCAAAACAAAAAAGAAAAATACGTAGTCGTTTAGTGACTGTAGATCAGGGTGGTCAAAAGAAGCGCAATGGGAAATCTTCTAACATTAATTATCAAAGAATTGAAATTTAGTGTTGAGCAAGGTTGGGTGGTAACAACATTAGATATGATCAAACACTAAATATCCTATTTAGTGTAGTGACAACACAAGGTACATATTACATGTACAAATTGAATCGCTCATTTTTTTTGTAAAAATTGTTGTGAGAAGATTTGCAAGCCACATCTTCGACACATTTAACAAGAAGTGAAGACAGTTGAAGCCCAAGAGATGACAAGAGAATGATCAAACTTTAAGGCGAAAAGAAGAAAAAACTAAGTGACAAGATAAGTGAAGACAAATTGAAGTCAACAAAATGGTCAAACTTCATTTTTTCCCAAAACTACCCTTTTTGGGCTTATATTAAAAAAATCAGCACATCCACTTCTTGCCGCATGGTCATTCCTGTTGGTCCACATTCGGTTTACACCTAGTGAGGGGCCCAACGGCTTTGTAAATCAATTTTTTAAGAACTCGGACCATGAAATGTAGACCATGAACTCGTACCACGGATAAGGCATCTTCCGTGGGACAAGTTCATGGTCTATGGTGTAAACCGCCCCTAAGACTACTTGTCATTGTGCAAGCAATCAGTGCCAAAAAAATCTTGCAGAGACAAGACTTATGTATGTATTGCTCACCGCTCACTACTCACATGATAGCACTCTGCAATATAGTAAGTCACTCTATTCAAAAGGTCACACTAATGAGCCTATTTGGTATTCGTTTAGTCTTTAATGTCCTACAAGGATATTTTGGTCTAAATGAGAAATATTGAAAGGGTGGATTGGAATGTTAAAACTATCATTTTTTTCATATTTTGTCTAGCAATAGAGGGTAAATTTGACTTCTTGTGTTAAATGAAATGAATGAAAATTTGCATAAGGACTTATCCTATTCTGATTTCATAAAAAAAAGTGTTTAAGATAGGTGTGTAATAGGCAAAAACATTTTACTAATTGAATGCAACAAAATCACAAAAAATATTTACAAAGACCCGACACGACGTTGAGTGGATGAAGGCATGAATGGATGACAGCATCTGTGGAGGAAGGTGTCAAGCAAATGATGCTTGAACAAATGAAGGCATTGAGTGGATGAAGGTTGTTGGATCAAGAGGGTGGCAAACGAATACCTTTGTATTTAGAGGTTTAGATTAAAATAAATAGGATAAAGTTGGTTGTAAATGCTACATGTTATATTTAGGTACAGCTAGATCTACGGCCAGTAAGGTTTCGTGGTCCGCGAATATTGGTGTTGGGCTCACTTTCACTCTCTCCCTTGGTTAGGACAATCTCTCTCTCCTCTTTCCATATAGGTAGAGGCGCAAGGTTCTTAGAATGCTAGCAAAATGAATGTTGAACAAAAGATTTCGTAAACGCTCTTAATGTTGAATAAAAATATTTGTAAACCATGTTGGAGAAACTGTTGTATGTGTATGTAGGTGTTGGAGTGAATTGTTGTTGGATATGTGGTAATTGGAATGAATTGTTGTTGGATATGTGGTTGTTGGAATGCATTGTTGTTAGATATATGACTACTGGAACGAATTGTTGTTGGATATGAGGTTGTAGGAGTGAATGCCGCAGTCGGTTACAAGTCTAGGTTCCGCAAGTAGTATTGATGTTATTACATTGTTGTTTGTTGTATTGTTCTAGTTATATTACTATTGGTTCCATTGCTCCAGTTGTTGATTTTGCTTCGCTTGAGGCTTAGAGGTAGAGATAGAGTTAGTAGTCAGAGACAGAGGTAGTGGTTATTGACAAAGTTAATGTTAAAGTTCTAGTTTTAGTCTTGATTGGAGTATTGGCTTGGAGAGTGGCAAAATGTCACCTATCCAGTTACTATTCCTCGGAAGGATGGCTTAACCCTCAATCCTTCCACTACTCGATCAATGCAACCAAGGATGGCCAGTGTGGAATTTGATGGAAATTACACACCTTAAGTCAAATCCTCTTATTTTTGCAGTAGCAACTACTAGGTACGATGGATCAATTTTAGATGAAGTTAGGATGATTTAGGTTGAATGAAGAGAGGTTTTGTGAGGGATGAAATGATGAACTTATGATGGTTTACATGAATGAATTGATGCACGGATGAATGTGATGTTTTTGGATAATAATAAAGGATAGAAGATCAATGTTTGGAGGCACTAGAGTAGTCCACTCATCCGGCTAATCTTGTAGGTTGTTATTTTGATTGGAGTAGCAATTGTCGCCACATCATGTTTTAGAAAAAATTGATATAAATATAAGAAAAAAAATTCTTATATATACTAGACTTGTTTTAACAATATCACGATTAAGTAATGATAATAATTTGATAATATTTGTGGATGTGTATGGAATAATGAAATTCCATATTTGTTGGAAGGAATTGACGGAAGTTATGTTCTCGTCATAAAATATTTTATTAATTATTACTTCAAGGGGTGGTGGATGCATCTCGTATACCTTAAAAGTTCATTGGAAATACAACTATGCAACCTTGATATTATACACCTTTCAAAGGTGAGAAAAAAAGATTGTCACATGATGGAGCACACTAATTCTTTATACAATCAAATATACGTATGACAATTGAATGAGCATTTGACATATTGAAGGGGAAGTGGAGAATATTGCTGAAAGATTTTTTATATGCCCTTAGAGAATAATCCTAAAATTGTGAGTACATGTATCTAGTTTCATAATTTATGCATAATTCATGCAAAGGATTTTGGGATGAGACATGCTAGAGAAACAAAAGTTGAATTACCAAGTGAAATGGATGTTGTTCTAGAAGGTTTCAAGAATATAAACACGTCTAATATTTTAGAATCAACAATTAAAGAAATGAAAGCACTGTAAAGAGGGGTTGTGCAAGATAATTATGTTAAAGATGATGAAAATGATCATGAGGAGGTGGACAATGAAAATCAACAAGAAAAGAAATAGAAAAAATAAATGACATGGTTTGTTACCCTAACATGCGATGTTTGTTCACCACCTTCCTCTCATGTCCGCTTGAGCATAGAGCGGGGGCAACTTAGTGCCTATTTTCCTAGGTGGACCATGTGGTTAGTCTTAGGGCTATGTGTTCTATGTTAGTTTTGGGTTTTAGTGTTAGTAAGTGTGTTTATTCAAGTAGGACCACGCATATTTCTTTTTTGATTTCTTTTTGTTTAGGATTATGTGTGTTTAGCACCTTATAGCAGTTTTGGAGAAGGATTCCATTAGTTTATGGATTTTAAAGCTGTGGATTTGTAGGCCTTGGAGGAGTTTAGTATTTGTTGTATGTATGGTGCCCTTAGTCATGCCGTGATTGTAATGGGTGGTAGTATAATCCACCCTGGTTGAGATAAGAGTGGATGGAGAATGAAAACCAATATGTTAAAGGAGGAAACTAGAAAGCAAAAATTAGGGATAATAAAAACAAACAGCTAGTTGCAAGAATATTTTGCGCTACAATAATGCAGATCAATTGATGACATATTCTTATGATTTGTGTTCAAAATAAACTTTGTTGGCACTTTGAACAAATGCAACATATAAATGTAAATATTTTTTGAATTTTGCAATTATAAAAAATGTCTATGACTTCAAGTAGAGCTGTAAGATTATAGACAATTGCAACTACAATCTTTGCCCCAATTTTTGATGAATTCTCCATAAACAATTTAAAAGATTTGCATCAAATTCACAATGGAAATGAAAGCATGGCCTCAACTGTACATGTATATTTCATCATCGTTGGGAAGACTTTTCTTTTGATATTTTGTTTGCGCTCTATTGCTTTGAATAGATTTTATCTTCTAACTCCGTTGGATACAAGTTCCATTGATTCTAAAAATGGATCATGTTTGTGTATTTTAGATACATTGATAATCTTATTATTTTTGGATTATTTTGAAGGAGTCAGGATTGGCAAAAAAATATTTGCATTTACATGTTGCAATTTTAAATAGCACCTCGAAGCTTCTACTAGCTAGGCTTTGAAACAACTTGAACATTACATGTCCTTTATTGGTAGAAGTTTCTTACACCATTTGAAAATCAACAAGGATTTTGGATACCAAAACTCTCTAATCTTGAAATCACAATGACCAAGTAAGATCTTAAACTCTACTAGATCAAGAACAATGATCTAAATTATTGGGAATAACTCATGTGTTCTCAGACAATTTATGTTAAAACTCAATAGGTCTAGAGATGAGATTGCACAAGCAAGTTACACATACACAAAGGCATGTGAACAATGTTGGGAGTGAGATGGTCTCCTCCACCCCTTGCCTTGCCCTTCATTACTCATGTTCACCTTGGTTGATGCAAACAATATGGGATAACTCTTCTCCCATTACAGACCAACCTTGTGGGCTTATTACAACCATATTACTTCTAGTATTACATTTCTATGACTACGAACAACCTAATGCTCCACCTTCAACAACTTACAAACTGGGAAGATAAAAACTTGTTGGATTGCATATCGACCCTAACATAACATGATTATTAGGGAAACGTACAAACTCTATGTCATCACTTGACACCGCATCCGCAATGGACATTTTTAAACTGTCCATCCATTTCACCATAAACACCAATTACGACAACGTTTATACAAGCCGTGAGAAAACTTGTCTTGTAAAACTCTTAGAAAAGATGAAATAGCCTCATCAGGAGGTACTTCAACAACATAAGTTCATGTGACTCAAAGACAAATATCGAGGTCATTGCATGTTAAAACTTTGCACCAGGGCTTGGGGAGAACCGGCGGTTACTTACAGATGAACCGGCGAGGTTTGAGAAATAACCGGTTGAAGTTGGAGACTTCAGGAGAATTACTGATCATTTTAGAGGAATCTATGGAATATACCTTAAATGAATAAAGCGAAACTGGAAGACATCAGCATGTAACCGGCTAGATTTAGAATCACTAGGATCTTGACTGACTATATATGCTCAAAAACTTCCCAGGTATTGTTTTGCATGCAAGCACAATAGAATTATTCTATGCTCTGAGGACTGGTTTACACTATGGACCACGAAGTCGGACCAAGGCGTTGTAAGAATGTTGATTGGCTGCTGAACTCGTCCAAGGACTACTTCGGTTTACACAAGGAAAAAATGGCAGATGGATCATGAAGGTCGAGGTCCCCAAAATACAATTCTCAAGGCCTAGTAAAATGCACTGACATGGTCCAACGGGTTTTGAGGTGAGAGAGACAAGAGAGTTGGTCTACTAGGAAAAGGTACGGGCCCATGGCAAAGAAATGCCGTTATAATACCATTTTTAATGAAACTATATATACGACTCTTCCCACTAGGCAAGGCTCACAAGGCACACTTTTCACCATCTATATGATGTAGTGAATTTTCAGGAGCAAGTCCGCCCTCTATGTGCCTAAATCATATCATAGCCCATCATACATACCATTTCTTCCATACCCTACCCCTTAAACTTGCTCCCACATGTTTCATCAAATAATGTGACCAACCTAGAACTCAAGAATTTGAGTGCAAATTTGTTTTTTTGGTCTACCAATTGAAATGTTTGGAATTTCGGGGCTTTTAATATACCGTTAGAAAGGTCTTGAAAACACCTTTCAAAGGATATATTACACGCCCCAAAAGTTTAAGAAATGCAGTTGAAAAACAAAAAACAAAAATATGTAGTTGTCTAGCCACCGTAGATAAGGGTGGTCAAAAGATCCACAATGGGAACCGAATGTGGACCGAGACGAATGACCATGCACCAAAAAGTGAATGTGCTGATTTTCTTTTAATACATGCCCGAAAAGAGCAATTTTCCAAAAATTTCAAGTTTGACCATTCTCTTGTCTTCTCTTGGGCTTAACCTATCTTCACTTCTTGTTAAATGTGTCAAAGATGTGGCTGCAAATCTTACAACAATTTTTACCAAAAAAATAAGCGATCTAATTTGTACATGTGACATGTGCATTGTGTTGTCACTACACTAAATAAGATATTTAATGTTTGATTATATTTAATGTTGATAGCACAGTACCTTGCTCAACACTAATTTTCAATTCTTTGATAATTAATGTTAGAAGATTTTCTAGAAGATATGTTGGAATTCTCCTTTTATCAATGTTTTTGTTTTTCCAAATCTCTACTAACACTAAATCAAAACATGTAACTTCCACATATTACCATAGTTGATGTTTAGTGTTTGATTTTGCATTCAATGTTACTTACTTTCATAGGATTATTGATATTTAGTGTATGCGTTTGTATTTAGTGTATCAAACACTAAATATCCTATTTAGTGTAGTAGAAAACTATGCGAAAAAGAACCGCAACCGTTTTCCCATTGCGGTTCTTTTGCGGTTCTTTTGCGGTTCTTTTGCGGCTCGACAACTAAATATTTTTGTTGGAAATATATCGTTGGAAAGGTATTTTCAAGACCTTTCCAAAAAGCCCCAAATTTCCAAACATTTCAGTTGGTAGACCACAAAAACAAATCTACACTCAAATTCTTGAGTTCTAGATGTCCCACATTGTTTGATGAAACATGTGGGAGCAAGTTTAAGAGGTAGGGTATGGAAGAAATGGTTTGTCTGATGGGCTATGATATGATTTAGGCACATAGAGGGTGGACTTGCTCCTCAAAATTCACTACATTATATAGATGGTGAAAAGTGTGCCTTGTGAGCCTTGCCTGGTGGGAAGAGTTGTATATAAAGTTTCATTAAAATATATATATATACTATAACGGCATTTCTTTGCCATGGGCCCTTGCCTTTCCTACTAGACCACCTCTCTTGTCTCTCTCACCACAAAATCCGTTGGACCATGTCAATGCATTTATTAGGCCTTTAAAATTATATTTTGAGGACCTCGACCTTCATGGTGCCTCTGCCATTTTTTTCTTTGTGTAAACCGAATTGGACCCGGGACGAGTTCATCAACCAATCATTGCTCTTACAACGCCTTGGTCCGACTTCGTGGTCCATAGTGTAAACTGGCCTTAACACAACCATTCTTGCATGAAGATGGAACCAAAGTATTGATTACTACACTAGAAATAATACAAAACATTATATGACATGTCAAGAACAATATGATGGTGGGAATCCTGAGGTGCAACAAAAAACAAGGCATTTTTTGTTGGCAAAGATGTCAATTAGTAATGGGGAAGACCATGGTTCGAATCCCAAAATTTGGAACGAGACTTGCCCTCCTAATGGGAGGAAAAATGACAACTGGGTGCTAGCAAAGGTGTAGTCTTTTATGGGCCCTAATTGGCCCCAATTTGGATCTAACAAAGGTTTTAAAAAGTGTTACTTTGTTTTTGTTTTTTTGTTTTTATTTTGACCATTTTTCACAAATTTAGGCTTCATCTTTCCATGCAAAGCAATTAATGTGTCCACATTGGTATTCTTCCATTGTATAGAGGTTGATCCAAACACTTCATCTTCATCTTCACTTTTTCCTTCGGTTGTCATTGTTGCATGTTTTAGGGTTTTTGGATGTTGCTCATTTTCCTATGGTAGGCATTTTCTTCTTCGGTGGGCTCAAAATATGTGTGTCCCCCTCTTCACCTAATTCTATCTCATCATTTTCCACCCTCCAATTTACCTTTTCGATGCCACTCATTCCACCATTTGTACCTCCAATCTCCGAAAACTAGAATCCCCTCCTTTAAAAAAATTGAATGGAAGAAATGTGCTAGCTGATCAGTTTATGTATATATCAAAATTTATTAAAAATTAAAAATTAACAGAAACTTTTTGGAGCTAGGAAATCCTCTTATCTAGAACAAAATTGGTTTTCAAAGAAGCCCTCCATTTTCACCACAATAACCCCAAATTTTTAGCAATCTATACACCCTATAACACAACTTGGAGGACACAAGAGAGAGCTGACTTTTCAAAACTTTTGCAAAGTTTGAACTTCCTCTTTTCAAAGGCCAAAGCCTCCAATATCTTCCTCATTGCAATACAAGGGTAAGTGGGTGGGAATTTCCACAAGACTCTTTCTATGTTTTGTGTGTCTTCCTATTTCTTGACATAATAACAATTTGCATAATAGAGTTGTTTGCAATTATGCCTAACTGAATGTGTTGTGCAATATAGACAAGTTGCATCATAACACTAAATTTGCTTTGCAAGAATATGTACCTTACTTAGTGTTTTTGCTATCAAATGGTATCCAACAACAAAAGTTTGATTTTGACTATCCCATACCTTGGAAGTTTAATCACCTATCTTCATGTTTCACCTCAAAGCACATGTAGCTAATCCACGACATGTATGGAGTACTTACAAGGCAAATGTTCCTAGTAACTTCAACCAATAGATATGCATAAAATGTCATAATCACGATACATCATTATATTTTAAGTGTGAGGGGCTTGCCTCACCTGTGCCCATACAACCAACCAACAAACATATGAGGATTAGTTACGTACACGAGGTAAATAACAAAAGGACGCAATTGTTATCCATGTCGCACACATTTAAACTACATCAAATGCATTGTAGTATTTCAAATTACAACAGTCATTGCATAATGACATATGGGTGTTCAAACATGTTCCTTGGCCATGATTGGGTTTCTCCAAGTAGAATACTCCTCATGGTGACTAGCCCTAATTTCTCTCACTTTTAACATGTATCTACTACTCGAGTGAGTATACACAGAGCCAACCCCACCTCACACTTGCGTGAATGGTAAAAAAAAGAAGCTCCCTTTAGGGTTAGGGGTTTATACTGGAGTTCTTACCTATGGTAAGTTTTTTCAAACCCTATTTTTATTATGGGTTAGAGACATGGGTCACGACTGTAACTATAGTTATTTTTCTCCATTCATCTACATCCTTGTTACCTTTTCATCATGGTAAGTATGACCACTTTCCATGCATGTACATTTAGGATTTCTTGAGCATTTAGTCGTTTATTTATAAAGAAGACAATTGCTAGGTAAATTAATGTAAGAGTTTACCATCAAATATTTTAATGACATGGCACAGAGAGAGAGAGAGAGAGAGAGAGAGAGTCTATGCTTACTTTCAAGCTTAGTCACTTCTTAATAAATCCTCTTGTTCAAAGGCCAACCCATTCTTCTACATAAAACTATGTCCCTTTCAATACTCGGGAGGGTGGGACCATCCTTATGACCATATTTATTCATAACTATCTCCATACTATTGTAACCATCTCATCTTGGTATGCTTCTAAAAAATTAAAACCTTAGCCACCTAAGCTACTAAGGTTTCACCCTTTGTACCCTTAAGCAAGGTGTTGCATTCCATATCCAAAGTTTACAAAATCAAGTTCAAAATAAGACATGCTCAAGGGTACTTTGAAGTTCTATCACAAATCAAAATTGCTTTGTATTCCAAATCATCTTGTAGAATATCTAAGCAACATACACATATTATCTCTAAAAGAAGATGATATACAAAACCTAAGATTGTCGTTAAATTTGTGAAGGGTATGCCTCACCTTTGCCCATGCCACCAACCAAATCCATAGAGAGGGTTAGTTACGTACATGTGGTGAATAACAATAGAACCTAATTGTTATCTATGTCACACAATCATGTACGGCATAATCATACATTTTGTATCATTAAATACACATACTACACCTCCCACCTTTACTAGTCCGCACCACTAACACTAATCCCAACAGTTACTCAAGGTAAACGGCCACCTGTGGCTTAACCTTTAAAAGAAGGTTCTCACGTTTCCTTCCACTTAATATAGGATTATGTAACAATCCTTGATCTATAGTGGATATTTGTTAGGGAACTTTTACCTAACCCTAAAGTAATTTTCCTTTGGGGTTATATTTTGATATTGGGTCGATTCATTTATGTTGAAGTAAAAGCAGAGAGAGAAAGAGAGAGAGAGAGAGAGAGAGAGAGAGAGAGAGTTCACCATCTCATGATTTAAAAGGGGTTTTTTGATCTAACCACATAGATTTTGTGAGATCTTGGTTTTCTTATGCAAAAAAATCTTGGGGCTTGTGTTGAGAGTTGGGTCTAGCTTTTTGCTCAACCGAACTCTCGACACAAGTCCTAAGCCTGACCTCCAAAAAGTCCTCCATGTAGGCATCCATGTCATACTTGGGACTTGGGACCCTATGTGACGTGGTAAGTCCTAACTTCCATGCTCTCAACAGTTGAGATTGCACATATTGACCTCAAATAACTTGAGATTTAGGACTTGGGATGCCAAGTAAATTGGCCCTATACCTGATAGTGAAGGTGATATAATTGTGCTTGAGCCCCTACCTCCAAAGGATCTAATGTGCTCCTCCCCACAAGGTTAGCAAGCCTTTCATGGTTGTTTTAGAAAAATAAATAATAAAATCAGACAATTGTATTTAAGTGGTTTGTGGTTAAGGGTGGATGCCGAAATGCACACAACAAATACATGTTCGTATAAGAGATTGGACTGCGTGTTCAAAATATGCTAAACATTCTAGACTCAATAGTCAAGAAAATCAGGAAGAGACCTATACAACCATTTACTTGCATTGAGAATCTCCACTTTGACAATCAATAAGATACTCATATGAGCTCCATAAATTATGAGGCAAATGGCTACATTTTGGTCTAGAGTTGGCAACCATCTCACAATAATTGTGCGTTTTGCAACCTACGAGAGGTGTGTGCATAGCTAGAAGTGACCATTTAACACCCACGTACCTTACATTTCTCATGACTCTACCTGTCTAAATATTTTCTCTATTGCTCATTGATTGCTCCCACATAGTGGAGGTTGTGTTCCTCCTATAAGGTATGTGGTGTTATTCGGTTTGTTTTTCATGTTCTCTAGCTTCTACCCATGAGATTTACACAATGAAACTTGTGTTACCATAGCAAATCTACATAAATACATCAACAAAGATTGAATGGAAACATTATACACCATAATTGAATTAATAGGTCCTCCCCCAAGGGTGAAAGCAAGCTAGAGTGTACGATTCTTGGAGAGTTTAGAGTTCCTTATGTGGCTCAAGCATGTTGTTGGTGGATGAACCCTATCCATACCCAAAACCCTATCCACCACATGTTGAAGACCAAATCCTTATCCATTATGTATTTACTTAAACCAATCGCCCTATCCACCCATATGTCATGGCGCTAACATCATCATTGTGTCGAATAAATATAGATTTTTATTTTATTTTAAAAGGCGAATACTTGAAACCATGCTTTGCATCATATAATATAACTTTAATGAAAGGACATATGCAAAAACATTTGGTTAGTGGGCATTTGAAAAGTCCTAACCTTCAAACATGTCCTCAAAATTGTCTACAAACATCAATTACATAATCCATATTATATTCATACATTTTCACTCCACAAGTTGAAAATAATAAGCCCATATACATATTTCATAGGATTGTGACCCTAGATCTGTAACTGACACAAAAGTCCCCAATGTGACTTAAGCATTTGGTAAGACAATATCTTTCTCTCTAAACTTCTTGTTATCAACATCATGACATATTTTGCACACGAGTCCTATTTTATATGATGTAAAGACCTTTGAACGTAGGATTTATTGTAACATATCAATGGGTCCAAAATAAGGACACTATAGTTTGTTGACATCCTCGATTGTGTTCACTGTTGAGTGTGAAGTAGTTAATCAAGTTGGAGTAGTCCAATTTCTTTTAAACATGTGTCATCATAGTGATTGTTCTTTGATCCTCATCTAATAACGTACCAATCAAGTATAAGTGTCCAATCAAAAAAGTAGCCAAAGAATACCCGCAATACCTTATGTGGAGTTGCGTTGTGTACAACTGCAATTTTTGTGGGCAAGTCTTGTGTTGGCCTATAAATAATGGCATGTTCCTTCACAATTCCCTTTCTTTGTGATGTGGTTTGTGACTTGCTTTTGTGCTAATTGTGTTCTTATTTAAATTTTATTTTTGGCATGAATTGAAAATTCAATTGCAAAAAGAACCCAAAAGCTAATTGTCTTATTTTGGCAACAAGAAGCAAATTAAGATTGAGTCCCCCATAAGTTACATGTTCCTTGGAGTTGGAGGTGGTTGGTCAAAGTAGCAACTTGAACCAACCATGGAGCCAGGTTTGTTGCTAATTAAGGTATGCAAGTGTTATTGGTTCGTTTTATCTTGTTCTCTATCTTCTATCAATCACACAGTCCCCGGGAGTTCTATAAAAAACAATCGGTACATTTTCTCCCTTTTATGAAGAGGTTTGGATTTTTTTTGTTCTTTTTACTTAGGAGCTACTGAAAGCCAGTTTTTTTCTCGGTGAAATTCCTACATTTGCCTTTATTATTCAGTAATTTTCTTAGTTTCTAAATTTTACTTCAGTATGTTTTTGAAGTTATCTATAGTAAGTCGGGTTTTTTTTGTTGCGGTTTCATTTTATAAAAGAAAATTGGTGTTATGCTTTTAAGGGGTGGATTTGTGTTGAAAAAACTTCCCAAGTATCGGTAAATATTTCAAACTATGATGCCTCAACTAATCATATTGCCAGTCTATTCTTCCTTGAGTTGGTCAATTTCCGACCTCGACAATTTTACATTGGTACCTCATCCCAATCATTGGAAACCCATTCGTAAATCTCAAAAAAAAAAAATCAGCTAGCTCGTAACTAGACCTTGGTACTCCTTGCATAATGATCAATCAATCTTACGTCTTTAAACTTGTATTGCATTAGTATATATATGATGAAACATCAACAAAAATTAGTTTGAAAATAAGACATACTTGGTGCAAGCTGACCCTAAATTACCAAATGATAGTGGAGAGTACCCAAAACCAAATGGAGTGGTTGAGAGTTTGATTATCGGCTGTGAAATCTCCTCTCTACTTGATGCAAAAACTAGCCAAGTGGCCATGCGCATGTGTTTTCCAGAAAAAATCAAACCTACCCAAAATTAGTTTTGGTGATTGTTAATTAAAGTTTGTTAATTCTCTAGTTGAATGCATTGGTCCTCCCAATTGTGTTTCACCACTAGATATGGAATAGCTATTTTTTTTTGAAAACGAGTCCAATCTCTTTTAAACATGTGTGGGCTTTATGGGTTTTTTTGTTTTTTTTTCTTCTTCTTTAAATTGTCACTTTACCACCAAATATCTTTAATTCATCACCTAACTGATGGAGAGAGAGAAGTATCACATACAAGCATATCTCTCATCCATCCAACATAGAAACTTCACCCCCTATAGGTTGTTGCCAATTCATCTCAAATGTCTTGTGTTAAACGAATTCAAAATCTTCCAAATTGATTTTGACACTAAGAACAATTGAAAATTAATAACCTATGAGTTGTATACTATTTCAGGTTTTCATGTTGGATGAATGAGAGGTATGCTTGCATGCGATAAGTCCCTCTCCCCCACATCCCTTACCTTGGCATCCGGTGACTATTGGTGTGATTTTTCCAAGGAGTTGTGTGTTAGTCAAAGCATACACTAGAAGAAACTTGTCCATTACAACTGTATATTGTGACTTGGCCATTGTGACTCATGACAAAAAAAATGCATAAAAAATCATTTTTTATTGTCAACATTTATTATGGAGGTTTTTGGCTACAATTTTTGGGACAATGATAACCAAAATTATTTATTTATGCATTTTCTTGCCACAAGCCACAATGGCCAAGTTGCATTGGATGATTGCAATGCACAAGTCTTCCACTAGTGATAGCAATTCAAATGGGGATGACTATGAATGAAGTGCTTATTCATGCCATAGCCACTTGGCTTCAAGGGTCTTTAACCCCTAAATGCCCAAGAAGCCAAAAAGTGGTTGCGAGCATTTTTCAAAGATATAACTTTCAAGGCAAACTTTTCTCTTTTCTTGTATTTTTTTCTTGCACCTTGACACAATAAACTTATGCACCATCTAGAGCAAACGGGTTGAAATTTTAGATCAATGACTCTAAGATATGGACCTTGAAGTGGCTGGAACCCTTCATTCTTTCTTTGTTACATAATTAGCTATTTGGGAAAATACTAATATCAATGACATGATTTTTTTTTCCTACCACATTATGCAACTCAAATTTTTAGCCAACCATCTCAAAGATCATGTGATTTTGATACAATTTGAAAACTTTATTATTTTCTGAAGGAAAATGCTTGTAAAATGATTTGACAGAGACCAAGATTATAAATTTGCATTCCAACCACACATACGTGATTCAAAATGAACTCCCTAGACCTTTCTCTTGTACGCCAACACAAAACAACGTTGCCAATTCACACTTTATACTACCTCTTTGATTCAAGCCCAATGATCGGGGAGATTTTTGGGCATAATCGGTTGACATCCGAGTGTTTGCAAGTCCAACCAATGACATGTTGACATTTGTGGGACCATCTAAGTTTGGATAAATCCGGATTAGAGCTTAGATTGGATAGAGTATAGAGTAGAACATGTTTTTTCGATAAAATAGGAAAACTAGAAGTAGTTAACGTATTTAGGAAACTAAACCCTTGTGCATCTGGTTAAGGCGATAAAAACAGTTAATCCGGAACCTTCTCAAACAACTGGAACTGGGTTGGAATAACCATTGGAACAATTGTCTAGGTAACCGGGTAAGAGCAACCGTTAGGATAACCGCCGGGCTCCCGGAATGACAGTATGATCTACATTTGGGATAAGGACAGTTGTACAAAGGAGAAACGGTTACCGCCAACAACCACCGGGTTAGGCTGAGAGGAGGGGAATGGGAGGGGTATTTGAAGGAATCGAAACCCTAAAAAACTCACTTTTCGCCTAGGCAACTTTGTAGAAAGAAAGAATGGTGAGGTATCATTGTTGTCGGATCATTAGTAGTTGGATTGCTGAGATTCTTGGGAAGGCATGAATAGGGTTGCGGTAGGAGAGTAGTTCAGAATGCCGCATATTAAGGAGGAAGAGGACCTCATTCTGATTCTGGTTAGGAACGTAGTACCCGCCATCCCCAACTGGGAGGCAGAGATGTGAGACTTGGTGGAGGATCTCACCCGGATGGGGTGCGAGGGACTCTTCACGAAGCCTTGGAATTTGCGGAACGAGGCCATGTTGAGAGAGTTTTTGTTTGAGCGAGGGAACCAGTCGGAGAGAACGGTAAAGAGGGATCCGGAACATTGGACCATGGATGCATGGGTAGATGTCTACGGCTTTGCGCCAAGGAAAAGGGAGGGATGGGCGAGCCGGAAGGATACGTACTTCTTGGGGAAGTTTAAAGCAAAGCAGGGTTGTCTATTGTGTCGTGACGGAGGGTAATCCCGACATAATGTCGTGCCGTCACGACACGTATCCGTCACGACATTATGCCGGATGCTGTCTTTATCCTGACGGACTTGAATTTTACCGATTTTTTTGTGTAATTACATTAACCCATTTCTGACACGTAGGATTTACAATGTCCACGTGTGATGACATGTCAGCAAAGTAAAGGTAAAGTGGGGAAAAATTTACTAGAGCCCGTCCGCCCCCCCGTCCGCCTCCATTCCCAACCCCCGTTCGCCCCCGTTCCCTCCCGTCCGCTCCCGTTCACAATCCCCGTTCGCCACCGTTCCCCCCCGTCCGCTCCCGTTCCCAACCCCGTCCGCTCCCCCCCTCTCCTGTCCGCCCCCCCCCCCCCCCCCGTCCGTCCGCTCCCTTGTCCACTCCCTTGTCCGCTCCCCCCCCCCCTCCGTCCGCTTCCCCATCCGCCCCCCCGTCCGCTCCCCCCCGTCCGTCCGCTCCCCCTTCCGCTCCCCCGTCCGCTCCCTCGTCCGCTCCCTCGTCCGCTCCCCCCCCTCCGTCCGCCCCCCCGTCCGGTCCCCCCCCCCCTCCGTCCGCTCCCCGTCCGCTCCCCCCCCCCCCCCCTTCCGTCCGCTCCCCCGTCCGATTCGAATACTATAAATTGAGGGTTCAAGGTGCCATTTTTGCCTACACTGACATAGTGTGTCTCAAGTCTTTTGATTCTCCTTTGAGGAGTGAGGATTGAATGCGTGAGACCCGAATGCAGAGGATACTTTGTCCAATCTAGTGACTGTGAATTAGGGTTGCCCTTGTGGCACTCTTGAACAGGACCTAGTATGCGATCAAAGTTACTTGCTCTAACTTGTTTGTATTTGCAGGTTTTGTTGAAGTCATGCCACGCCGAAATGATGCATGGGATCATTGGTACGAGGATAAGGGGATGGTTCCCGGTAGATCACAAAGGCAGGTTAAATGTAGGTTTTGCCCGTTCGTCATATCTTACCGAGGAAATAGAATGTTGGCCCACCTTGGTTATAGACCTCCTGTAGGGGGTGCTTGTGATGTTTCCACATGTAGGATGGTACCCCCGCATATTAGGGTCTTGTTTGAACATTGCGGAGGCATTGTGCCCTTACATGTAGGCATTGTAAATGAGGACTCTCCGGTGCCAGATATTGTACCTCTGGAGCCTATTATAGCGGACTCCGTAATTAGTGAAACAGAGCCTTTGCTTATGTCCCAATCCACTCAACATTCTGATGTTGTGATATATGGCTCACCTCCTCGTGAACTACGTCAACTCAACATAACGGAGGGGTTCAATGTGTCAACAAAACAACTCCTTGATAGAGCATGGGCAACGGCTTTTTATGAAGCTAACATTCGTTTCAACATTGTGAGACATCCTGCATTTGTTCATGCTGTGCGTGAAACTACCCGTCATCGAATGCCAGCCTACACACCACCATCGTACAATGCCATCCGTACGAAGTTGTTAACTGATAAAAAAATTGACCTAGATAGGCAAGTGAAGGAGAAGATGGGGAATTCCGTTGAAAAATACGGTGTTACAATATGTTGTGATGGATGGGACAACGTGCAAAACCGACCTCTCCTAAACGTTCTCCAATGCGGCACAAAGGGAGATGCTTTCTTGGGTACCATTGATACCACGGGAAATCACAAGGATCATGTATACGTTGCTGCTCAAATTCAACCATTTGTGGAAAATGTTGGTCGACATAATGTGGTCCAGATTTGCACCGACAATGCCCCAGTTATGGCCTCCGCTGCTCGCGACTTGATTCAAGCAAATCCCGATCTATATTTTCAAGGATGTGCTGCGCATTGCCTAGATCTCCTCTTAGAAGATTGGGGGAAGGAGGAATGGGTGAAAAAGTTGGTAAAAAAGGCGCGCCATATTTGTGTTTTTATCAAAAACCATCATGCTTCTCAAGCTATATTCCGGAGGTTGTCACCAAATCTCTCACTCCGCCTACCTGTAGAGACCCGTTTTGCAACGAACTTTATCATGATAGATCGTCTTCTTCAAGTACGCAATGCTTTGGAAAGAATGGTGGTTGATGAGGATTGGCCTACTCTAATGCGTGATATGAGGAGGAGATCTCGCACCTCTTACATGAAGGGCTCTGCTGTGCGAAGCTTTATACGTTCTGATGGATTCTGGAACACGTGCGAAAATTTCTTGTATATGGTGATCCCGGTTGTTAAAGCTCTTCGTGTATTTGATGGCAAGGCGCCTGCAATGGGAATGGCTTGGAGGGTCATGCATGATTTACAAACCCATATTCGTGGATTCAGTAAACCTCCATTTCGCTTAAGCCCTGAGCTTGCTGCAAATGCTATGCTAACGTTTCAAAATAGATGGAGGTTGATGTTGAATGATCTACATTGGGCTGGAGCGATGTTAAATCCATTTCTACGTGGTTGGGCCCCACTCCATGAGGATGAGAATTCGAGGACAATCCTAAATCGAGTTCTTCGCAGGCTTGCTCAACATGAGGACACTTATGTCCAAATCCTCCACCAGTACCAAGATTTCCTTGAAAATCGAGGGCCTTTTGCTGATTCTACTGACCCGAGCGTGCATGCCGCACCTCTCCATGAATGGTGGGATGCAATGGGAGGTGGAGCTAAAGCCCTCCAAACAATAGCAAGACGTATCCTTGCACAAGTATGTTCCGCATCCGCATGTGAACGCAATTGGAGCATGTACTCATATGTTCACAACAAGAGTCGCAATCGCTTGAAGCATAGTCGTGCCAAGACCTCGTCTACATATATACCAATAGTAGGCTCATTCGACATCGGAGGGGCCCAAGACCTGCGCAATGGTACGAATTGAATGAGGTCCATTCTGACGATGACCTTGACGAAGAAGATGACGTGGATCCAAATGATAGGGCCGGAAATGATGATGACAACAATGTTGATGACATCGACTTTGATTTGGATGACCTCGATTCCGAGAATCATGATTCAGAAGATGAGGATGGCAATGGTAGTGATGGAAACCTTGGGGTGTTTAATTTTGATGAACCGGATGTCCCCCAACATAACGACGGAATGCATGACGATCATGAGGGGTCTATTGGAGGACCGCCTTTTGAAACTCTCCACACTGGACAAGGGTTTCGCCCTGCCCATAATGTTGCTATGGGGGCAAGTGAGAATGTAGGAATTGAAGTAGATTCCTTGCAACCTCGGAGCGATTCTCTTTCTTTTGGTGAAGGTGACAATGTACTACCCGCAAATGAGCCAACGCACGTTCAACAGGATCCACTTCCAGCCCGAGTACATTCTGAATCCATGGACGCCTCCCGCATATCCAACCATCGTATAGAAGATCAAACGCCCAATGTTCCTGAAATACCTACAACTCGATTCCGTGCTCTTCAAAGAACTGCATCAACCTCTACGGTGCAAGTGCATGCACAAGGTCAACGTCGTCCTCTCACTCGAAGTATTGCCAATACTTCTAGATTGGGTGTTTCACGTACAACTGCGGTGGGTGCTACTTTGGTTGCTATACACAATGTTTCAAGAAATGTTACTACAGAGGCGCCACGTCGTCAATCTGTTCGTCGACATGTTGTTGACAACATACCAATTGCAATTCCATCCGCATCAGTTTCACTTCCACACAGTCAATCCAATGGAACAGGTGGCCTTGGAGTTGGAGGCGGAAGTACAACGGGGGATGTTTTTATAGATGGAAGTAGAGATGAAGTGCACTCAAGTCGTGGTACGGGTGGAGGGCGTCAGAGAACTACGAGAGGTGTCAAACGTACTAGGAAGAGGTATCAGGGAAGATCGCTTCCGTTTACTGCTGAAGACTACAATGAAGACGAGGGTAGACCACATCTAGATGAAAATGGCATACAGGATGCAGAGGGCTCCCGGCCGACCAAGAAGATAATTTTCTCACAACGTGACCGAGAGTTGCATCTTCGGAGCGCGACTCCCCAAACGGATGATGATTGCAGCACAGACGAGTCTGAAGAGGACCCAAGATGTGTCGAAGCAAATGATCCCACAGTACGGATTCGAACGTAATGGTTTTGAACAAATGTGGTATTTCGGTGCTCCCACGTACTCCCATAATTTATTACTTACGTCAAAATTGATACAAGTTACAACCTTAGGGCCTTCGGTAAGACATTTAGACCACAAAGCGAACGTTACCTTCGAAATTGTAATATTTTATTATAGTCATAAAATTATTTATTGCATGTTTTTTAAAATTTTGAAAATACAATATGGTTGTCAACTTAGCATTGCAATTAATTTCCAATAACATGTTATGCCTTTATTAATTACTATTTTGTATAATTCTTACTGTGAATGGAGTTTTATGTTTATTTATTGAGCTTCTTAAAGAATATGCTTTTATAAATATTGCAATCCCCTATTGCTCGATTGTACATGCTTCGTTGGTGACATCCTCTTTTAGAGGACCTTTCTATCCGTTTTATATAATTATATCTTTATGTGGTATTCAATATTGACTATGTAGTCAATAATACTTTTGGTTAGACTATCATATGAATTACTAATATTCAAGTAAGTTTTTAAAATTTTCGAATAACATTAAAACATGTGGCATCCATATGTTATCTTTTACACGATCTTAGAAATGACAACTTGTCGGTAAATCCTCTTTATATTACATATACTTTGAACATGAAATATGTTCATTGTGTCCAAAGTCTTCATCCGTTCCTATACAACTTCCTAAACATGGTACAAAAATGCCTAATCCGAATCTGAATCGAGGTCTATTCTAGCTGAAGTAGATCCTCGTCGTGCTCGTGATGATTCCCCCGCTTCCATGCTTCGCGTTGTTCCACGGGTGAGGTATGGACGACTACCAGGAGACAATGGAACGGTATTACGTGGTCTAGGCCCACCATTTAGCCATCTCAATACCGCATCATCCGCAACTCTATGCAAGAGTGCATCAATTGCAGCCAACTGCAGCCTGTTCTTCTGGTACCCCACCTCTAACTGCAATTCATATCTCGGATCCCGTTCCGTAGGCATGTCATCTGCATCTTCTTCCAAATCATGCTCCGATACTGATTCGAGACCTGCTGCATTGTACCAAGGAGGATGAATGCCTCTCCTTAATTGTCTACTGGTTGAATCCCAATGTCATTCAAGAGTTTGGTACAAAAATCTTTTCAAGCCATGATCGGGGGGCTTGTTGGGATACAACTCATCTGCAACATACAAAATTTGATGTGCATTCCGTGTCCAGTCGCCATCTCTGTTCTCGTGCCATAGCTCAACCTTGGCACAATTGTATAACCAACTCCACTCAACATTCTCCCATCAAACTCTTGAAAATCGAAGGGAAAGTCCCATGGCTTTAAGACCCAGTCGTTAGGCATGTAATCCCGAAGGCCAAATTGGAGGTACAAACGAGGGTGGAAGGGTGATCTGCAATGAGGACATTGGCGTTTCTTGATCATATTCCCTATTAGACATTGTGGATGGAATTGGGCCCCACATGATCCAACTTGATAGCATCCCTCTGGGCCAAATGGACATTGGCAAATCGCACATGCGGTTCCGTCGAAGACCATTGTATGTGGATTTGGCCATAACAACTCACCCCTCATGCGGAATGGATATTCATGCACTTGGGTCACACCCCAATGGTGATCTGGGTCGGTCACTTGACGCCAATCGATGCTCCCGTTTGGCATTGTCCACTCATTATCCTTATACCACCTACTAGGATACATCTGCTCATCTTCTGGCCATGACGTGAGCATCATATTCCGCATTCTCTGATTGCGGTTCCATTATTTCTGGATGCTCTCAAACTCAGCTTCAAATTGATGAGCCTTGGCCATAGCAAGCAATGGGCTTGTCCTCATATTTTTGCGCTCCACAATCGCATCCAACAGAAATTTCTTCAACCTTGCATTCTGCTCCTCCAGTCCGCCAATCTTGGCTTCGTGATCAACAACCACTTCATTGACCACTTGAAGTTATTGTTGCATGTCCACCACCTCCTTTTGCAAAGCCTCCATCTTTCCTCGCATTACTTCATTCCTCATACATACCTCCAGAGCTTGTGACTTTCCAATCTTGGCCTTCTGTAAAGCTGCGTCCCTCTCTGCTTCCAAAGACTGAAGGTTAATTGGTGTACTACTTGAACTGCTAGCCTCCCCCATCGTAAGTGTTGCAACTCGATTTTCCAACTCGAAAATCATCATTTTATACTCACGAATTTCCAATGGATGTTGCTTACGCAATTCCTCCATTCTGCTCTCCGTCGGGTCCGCTCCATGTTCACCAAGGTTTACCTCGTCTAGGACCTCGTAAACCACGTCGTTGATCAGGTTGTTAACCTCGACATTTGCCTCCATGCCCTCATCCATATGCTCAAACGCCTCCTCGATGGCCATCTCCACGTCATTGGCTGGTCGTTTACGATTACGTGGTTTTTTTGGTTCCCGACCCTCTGGAATTGGGGCCCCAGGCTCGTCCACTAGTCGAGGATTCCTCCTGAACCACTCCGGAACGGGAGTGTATGGAATATCTGGATCTGTGCATTTAGTGAATGCAATTCCAATACCCCCAAATTTTTGACCATGCAGGGTAGCCAAACTTGACCAATCCACCCTAACTCGCAACACGTGCTCCGCATACATCATACACGCCACCGACTTTGGAATTGCACTCTTGGGCCATCTATCCAAATTGGAGATACTTCTAAGTATCGTTAGGAATCTCCATTTTGCCTCCACGTCATCAAGCTGCATATAACTCGCACTGATGGCCTTGCAATGTTGCTCGTGACAAGGTCTTGGCCACAACCGATCAAAGTGAGGGAAGCCCACGTACTGCATTGCAGTCTTCACTGAACACGGTTGTGGTACATTCTCCCAACCTGCCCTGGCTTTTTGGGTGTTGTCATCATAAACATCCCACTCCAACCCAGCGGCCTTACGTACATGTGATCTGTGACAACCTGATCCCCCACTTGCCATGTCTCCAGATCCTCCACTTGTCATGTCTGGAAATCCTTCACTTGCCGGATCCACCCAAATTGTAGTTTCTAATTCTAATCTAGAACTCTAATTTTTAAATTACTAATTGCACTTCATAATAGTGCTACAAAACATCCAAGCATACACTTCAAAATAGTGTTGCTGTGGAATTAGTTCAAAAATGTCGTTAAAAATTAAAGTACAAAAATTCAGCACACCCTTCGAGCACCCCGCTACCAGCGCTCACGCAGAGGCCAGTTGACTGGGCGCGTCACAAGGAATATGCCAAAAAGGCAATATGCCACGTCACAAGGGAACGGGTCCACGTGGATCACACCCACAAACAGGTCAGTAAAAAAAGTATAAAAGGATCCCAAAAAAGGGATCCTTAACTCCTCCGAGCACCCCGCTAAACCCCGCACTCTGTAGTAGAGGAGGGTCATCCGGGCGCTCACAAGGAGTGGAGTGGGGTATGTAAGTGGTCCCCTCCACTTACATACCCCTCCATCCGCTCCCCGTTCCCACCCTGTTCGCACCCGTTCCCTCCCGTCCGCGCCCGTTCCCCTCCCAGTCCGCGCCCGTTCCCCTCCCAGTCCGCACCCGTTCCCGCCCCGTCCACACCCGTTCCCTCCCGTCCGCGCCCGTTCCCCTCCCAGTCCGCGCCCGTTCCCCTCCCAGTCCGCACCCGTTCCCCTCCAGTCCGCACCCGTTCCCCCCCAGTCCGCACCTGTTCCCTCCCGTCCGCGCCCGTTCCCCGCCAGTCCGCACCCGTTCCCCTACGTCCGCCCCCCGCGTTCCCCCCAGTCCGCACCCGTTCCCTCCCTTCCGCGCCCGTTCCCCCCAGTCCGCACCCGTTCCCGGCCCCGTCCGCACCCGTTCCCAAACGTCCGCCCTCTCGTTCCCTACGTCCGCCCTCTCGTTCCCTACGTCCGCCCCCTCGTTCCCTACGTCCCCCCTCGTTCCCTACGTCCGCCCCCTCGTTCCCTACGTCCGCTCCCCCCCCGTCCGCTCCTGCGTTCCCCCCGTCCGCTCCCCCCCGCCCCCCTCCCCTTCCGCTCCATGTTCCCTTACGTCCGCTCCAACGTTCCTATAAGTCCGCCCCATGTTCCCCTACGTCCGCTTTAGAGTTCCCCTGCGTCCGCTCCCGAGTTCCTTTGAATCTGCACTTTTTAACTTTTTTTGGAAGTTTAGACATAGTCTCGGTTTTTTGGCTCTCAAAAATTCATATGAAGTCCAAAAAATGAGTTCTTGGTATCCATGGATAGGTAATGAAGTCCTCTACATGAATATGCAATAATATTTCTACTGCACATTCCCGCGTCCCCCCATCCGCACCCCATCTAACTTAGGCCCTTCGCAAATAATATATGTGACACTAAATATCATTACCGGTGTACTTATCCACACAAAACTAATGAAGGATCCCTCAAGCAACAAAGTAACCAATGTAGTATGATGACCAACAAATTATCACCCCTATGGAGACAACGATGTACAAGTAATGACTTTATTATTGCGACGACGGTACAAATGCCCTTTATAAATCACATACATGAACAAATCATGCACGATTTAATATTCCACTTCATTCCGTCAACTTGACTTCCGTCATGACAACCTCGTAGATGCTTGTGGCTTCCGTCGAGGGTCCATTTTTGGGAGAGGATTCGGTCGAAGTAAATCAACATAGCTAATCGTTCGGTCTTTCATCCGTTCCTTCAATGGTAGCCGATGAGGCGATAATCCTCTCCTCTTCTTACGAAAAGGCAAAGTCCTTGAAGATTCTCCCGCTACCTTGACATCTTCAATGTCGATTGAAGTCTCCTCCACATCCACATCCCCGGGCTTCTCCAAAATATCCGCACACAAATCAATCAGATTATTTAGATCTCCACCCACGCATTGTGTGTTGTCATTCTCCACCGCATCGATCTCAAAGTTGTCCGCATATCGTCGTTGGTCCTCCTCCGCCCTCATCCTCCAAGCTTGTGTAAATTGTGAGAAGGGAGTCATGACATACTCATCACGAAATCGATCCCTAGCACATCTCTCATCTCTCTCACGCTCGGTTGATGGATTGAATGGAATATCGGGTTCACCTAAATTTTCTATCTCCTCATCACATCCTAGATCCTCAAACATGTCTCTCTTCTCTCCCATCTTATCCATGATACTCTACCCTCGTTATATGTATGAGTCTAAATACTCTACTTATATATTGAGCTCAAAGGACTTTATGAAATATACAATATTTGATGTAATCCAAGATGTAGAGGATCCAATTCTCGTTGGTAGGATAAAGACAACACAATAGGAATAAAAAGAAAGTTGGTGAAGTCAAAAAGTTAGTTGCACTTTTTGAAAAAGTCCCCCGACACCCGCATTGGAAACCTCTTTGAAGCTTCTATATTTGATGGGTTGTCCTTTCATTCAACAATTCACATATTTGAGCTTCAACCTTAGTGGTTCGTATAGTTTCACAACCCACACGCATTCGAATGTCATATTAATTCAACAAAGTACATATTTGTGCTTCAACCTTTGTGGTCCATATGGTTTCACAACGCATATTAGGCATCCGAATGCCATCTTCATTTAACAATTCACATATTTGAGCTTCAACCTTAGTGGTTCGTATGGTTTCACAACCCACACGCATCCCCTTGTCCTTTCATTCGACAATTCACATATTTGTGCTTCAACCTTTGTGGTTCATAAACCTTAAATCCTAAACCCCTAAACCCTAAACCCTACGTCATTCCAAATTGCTACCACATATGTGCCGTTGTTTTGTTCTCTCACTCATGTAGAAGTATTTCCATACATGGTTTGAGGGTTTAGGTTCCCAGCTTTCCAACGAACCCACCCGCTTTTTTTTACGATGCCTACAACGAAAGTTAAACGTTCGCAAATCGCGAGGACTACTTCAAGTTGGCACAATCTCTACTTAGACATATAACTTATGGTATACATTGGGGTTTTTAGAAGGGGTCATGAACGCACGTGATTCTCAAACATAATGTAGAGTGCATCCCCCGAGTTCCTATAGGTTTCATAAAGATATCTTACCAACACCTTACACAAATTAGAACATTCTAGAAAAGCAAATTAATATGGTCCACATTAATATTAAACTAGGGATTTGGTGTGGGCTTAAATTTAATGTGGCCCACATTAGTGATCATTTGGGGGGGGTGCACTATACTAAATCCGTATGAGTATATGTGAGTGTACAAAAGAGGTATTGATTTGAACTTTGTTGTATTATGTATTATTCTTCACAAAATTATGAGTTGTAGTTATGTAAATATATAGAATAATTTTAAAAAATATACAACATCTCTATTAACTTGTATGGTAGTGTCACTAGATTTTATAGAATAAGGTTTATTTTATTTTAGTATTGGCTTAAACTGGTACATAAAAAGAACCAACCACAAGTGAACATACGATCTTACATATCATTTGATGGTAGACTTCAAAACAATAATTGCATTAGTTTTTATGACATGTATTACAAATCAGAGTATGGGAGGATTGAATGGAAACAGATGCTTAGGGACTTGGAAAAAGCCCCGGACGTGGCCTACCATGACATTCTTAACAAATTTGATTTGATTTGGGGGGTCAAAGGTCTTATTGTGACCCGTAGCAACTTAGTCCCTACTTGGAAGGATAGGCCTCAAATGAGCATTTTTCTAGATTTCCACTTAGGCTGCGCTGTTTCGGCTGGGTTGGTTGTATTTTCAATTTGAATTTTCAATTTGTGCCAAAAAATGAATAAGACATGTATTGCAAATATAAGGGCCGGTTCACAATATGGCCAAACTTTGAGAGGTTCAACATTTGGACCAATGAAAATGCTGAAATGCCCAAAGTCCGTCCTCTCGGCCTTCACACTAGAGGCCGAAGTCCAAAGGACGTGGCCTCCAAAAGAGCCTAGGTGGCAACACTTTTAGGAAGTTATGGCGCCAAGAGTTCGGCCTCTCGAGCAAAGATTGGGTATAGCAAAATGCTCAACCCAAACTTCCGTCGAGAGGCAGAACTTTTTTTTCATTAAAATAATCAATCATTGACAAGATCTTGGCCGTTAGATTGGAGGGGTTATTTTGAGCAAGGAATAAAGTGGCATGCTCCTTTGAGTTTGGACTTTGGGATTGGCCTTTGGAGGCTTCACACTTTGGCCATCCAAGCCGAGAGGCCGTGGGAGTTCATGGCCAAAGGTTTGGACTTTGCGCTTGGCCTTTGGAGGCTTCACACTATGCCCAACTAAGGCTACCCTTACTATATTTTATTGGCTATTTTCAGTTCATTTCTTTGGACTATCAACAAAGTTGGGCCACTCAATCGCACGGCCTCTCAACTTGGACGGCCAAGAATATGTCCAAACTTCCAAAAAAAAGTGATTGTGAATTATATAAATATAAATATAAGCAATTGTGAAGATTCCTTGTGAGAGAATACCATTCATAAAATTGCACACCCAATCAAAACTTTATTCAATATCAAGTTTACAAATCACGAGTGAATATGAATCAATGTAACTGGATGTGTAGTTTTTATCATCCATATTATGGTTGTATTTCATCCGTTAACGTTTACAGAGTCAGATTTACAAAGAAGGGAGTACCATTTTGTTAACTGTTAACACGTTTAACATTTATAGTGTGCAATATGTGGGGAGTAGAAGAAAGATAACATTTAGAGATGTTTTGGATCACGTGTATAACCGATATAACTATTGCAATATTGTGCTCAACTTTAGTTAACTAGATATAACTATAGTTGACTACATTTTGTGGCATACCAAAATTAGAATAAATATAGGTAACTGCATTTTTTCAAGACATATCACAAACAACTATAGTTAACTTGAACTTAGCACATGGATGTGATAACAACGATGTGAAAGAAGGATGTGGCCTCACGAGAGGCGAGAACCTTGGTTAGCCTCCCATAGACTTCTTCTCGATTATGGAGCAAAGGCCTCATGGAGTAGTATGAACATTGCACTAAGATCCATAAACCTCATACAATATACAAGTTTTGTATGAAAAAATGATGGCTTTATTTACATCTCCAACGGTTACAAAATTGGTATGATTCAAAATTGTTGCAAAAAAAACAAAAAAAATCTATTTTGCAGTGTCACGGAAGCACATTGTCGGGTTAACCATGTTCTATGGAGGGGATTTCAAAATGTTCACTACGTGTGTGATGGTTGACCTTTCCGCTGGATTGGTCTTCGTCAATGAATCCAATGTTAACTCAAACCGCATATTCAAGCCATTTGGATCACTGTTTAGCTGAAACAAGGGGGAAGTCGCATCCCTGGCATAAATCTTCTTGCCAAAGCACCCACTGAGAAGGACTCCGATAGAAACGTGTGCCTATGTTTCCGAGCCATCCTCACCGGAGAGGTGGATGTTCCACGCTGCCCTCGTACATGGAATAATTCTGGACCAGCACAGTTGTATTTTGCTTTGTGCTTGTTCATCTCATCCACTGAATCTTTTCCATAGTTGGAGGGTGCGTCTTCACCTCCCCATGATGTCATGCCCCAATCACACACACCAATGTAAACCGTGTTCTCACGGTCTTGTGGGAAATGCAGCATGACATTGTTGGGATTAAGGTCATTGTGCAACACGTCATGCTTGTGCACTACATCCACAATGCACATTAGAGCCCATGCCAAATAAGCTCGATGCCTTCGATATACAACCAACCGTTTCCGTGCTTCAAAGTCTGTCCCAGGCATGTGAAGGATTGTGCGCTCGTGGGTTTCCGGAACGCTGAAGTCATAGATCCTCATGTTTTTCAAGGAGCCTCCATTCCACCACATCGAATAGGATTCGTATGTTTTCATATTGAGGTATTGTAGCTTGATTACCCCAGGATGATCTACTGGACACGCCAATGCTTCAACTGAACGTTCCTTTCGATTCTCCAAACTATTTGTGGCCTTCATGGTCTTCCCAGCCCACTCTATCCAGCTAGGGATGAATGATGCTCCATGAATTGCGACTCTCCGCACCACTCCGAAGGTCCCTTGGAAGATTTCCTTGTCCAAGGCTTTGATCTCCGCATTCCTAGGCAACCATATGACACCCTGCCGGCCCTGAGTGGCAAATGTTGTCTGCCATCTACCTGTCAATAAAAATGGGAAGGTTGCGGGCGGATGTTCCTTTTGCTGCTATTACGCCTCTTTTCCAATTCTCTAGCTTCATGTACAGCTCGGACTTTCTGCCACTACTACTTCCCTCGCTAGGATGCACAGCATCATATGCCATTGTTGGATTGTAGATTGCTTCCACGGCTTGTTGTTCAATCCAGGTGCCCCAATCGCTCATACCCTAGCATCTTCAAACTCCGCTCCAGCCATGGCTTCCGTGAGAATAAGAATCAAATCGTTCCTCACCAAATCCAACCCCTTTGTACCATCATTGAGGTATTTTTTTTCCAAATAAACCATGCTGTTATTTCTAAACCACTCCAACAGCACGACCCTACAATGGTTTCGAGCCTCATCGATCCGCGGGTCGCGTTTGCCTCTATTTTTCCTTTTCCTCAATTGCGAACCTGAAACCCCGGACCCCTCCTCCGTCCCTTCCGAAATTGCTGGGCATTTTTGTCCCCGTCTTTCACCATGCTCCGAACCCTAAGGTACATCACGTGCAGGGCTCTCCGGTCTTGATGTCCGCCGTGTCGGAGATCGTGGTGGCACGGACTCTCCATGAGTGGCTGCATTTATATCGGTGGAACTGCCTGAGCTTGGTCCCCTTCCTGTTCTCCCTCTATGTCCACTGTTTCCCCAACTCCCACGTGTTCCACGGCTTCCACGTGTTTGGTTGCCTCTTGAATGGCCAACTGCAAAGAACTCTTCGTCAAACCGAAAAGGATCTGGACGTGGGGGACGTGCTACAGTGCTTCCACTTCCGGCCTCGCTTCCCGTACCCTCTCCAGTATGCGCAAGTGCAATGCTTTGGAGCCAAGCACGGTGCAGCCTCGTATCCTCGTCTTGGTAAGGAGCAATGTCCTCCCCCTCCATCGTGAAAAAAACCGCGTGAGTGAGTGAATGTAGAAATGAGTGCGTGAATCTGGAAAAAAAATTGCGAGGGTTCCCCCACAATTTGCCCTGCCCTCCCAAACCCCCTGAGACCCGCGCGGTGCCGCTGTCCTTGGGACGGCAACAAGGTCTCGGGTCCCTTTGTGGTGGGAGGAGAGGAAAGTGAGGGGAACTAAAACCCCACGGCTTTATATAGGCAAAGGGGAGCACAATCATTATGGGATCCCGGTCGGATTTGACATGGGGCACGAAAAGGACGTATGGGGAACGTGGGAACGCGGGGGCGGACGGAGGGAACGAGGGGGCGGACGTAGGGGAACTCGGGCGGACGGAAGGGAACGGAGCGCGGACGGGAGGGAACGTACGGGAACATGGGGCGGACGGGAGGGGAACGTGGGGCGGACTGGAGGGGAACGCGGGCGGACGGGAGGGGAACGTAGCGCGGACGGGAGGGAACATGGGGCGGACGGGAGGGAACATGGGGCGGACGGGAGGGAACGTGGGCGGACGGGAGGGAACGTGGGCGGACGGGAAGGGAACGCGGGGCGGACGGGAAGGGAACGGGTGCGGACTGGGGGGGAACGGGCGCGGACGGGAGGGAACGGGTGCGGACTGGGGGGAACGCGGTAGGGAACGGGTGGGAACGTTGGGAAACGGGTGGGAACGTGAACGCACGGCGGGGGAACGTGGGGCGGACATGAGGGAGCTTGGGGCGGACGGAGCCCTCCGCGTTCCCCCCGTCCGCCCCCGCGTTCCCCCGTCCGCTCCAGCGTTCTCCCCCCCGTTCCCAACCCCCTTCCGCCCCACCCCCATCCGCTCAACCCCCACCCCCGTCCACTCCACCCCCTCCACCGTCCGCCCCACCCCCGTCCGCTCCACCCCCTCCACCGTCCGCTCCACCCCCCTCCCCCGTCCGCTCCACCCCCCTCCGTCCGCCCCACCCCTGTCCGCTCCACCCCCTCCCCCGTCCGCTCCACCCCCCTCCCCCGTCCGCCCCACCCCCGTCCGCTCCACCCCCCTCCCCTGTCCGCTCCACCCCCCGTCCGTCCGCACCACCCCCCTCCCCCGTCCGCACCACCCCCCGTCCGTCCGCTCCACCCCCCTCCGCCGTCCGCACCACCCCCCTCTCCCGTCCGCCCCACCGTCCGCCCCCGGCCGCCCCACACCCTCCTTAGTCATATTTTTCTACTTTGATTTTAACAAAACCCTAAACACAATGGCAAAATGGTTTACTTGGCAAGGGAAATATGCACATCCACGTCGGCGTTTTCTGCCACATAGGACGCCACCTTGGCAAGAAGGTAAGTATTTTACCCACCCTAGTCCATTCCCCCTATGTTGACCCTACGTGGACCCTATTGTGTCGTGACGGAGGGGTCCGTCACGACACGACCTGACATGACGGCACGACACCGTCATGACGTCGCGATAGACAACCCTGAAGCAAAGAATGACCCAAATGACGGGTTCTATCTGGTAGATTGTAGAAACCCTAGGGAGTGGAGGGTGATTGAGTTTCTCCTCCCCAGCCTCTACCCGGAAAAGCCCAAACGGTTGAGTATCACCATGGCCAACACGATTTTCGGAACTCTCTCTGGAGCAAGGCCCGTCAATTGGGGGAAGCTCATTCAGGAATTAGTAGAGAAGTTGATTCCCCATATCAGTAGGAGACCCTCACCTCTCTCTCCTTACCTTTTCCACCTCTATTAGCAGAACGGATGTGTCAAGGAGGAGGAAGAAGATGCCCTGACAATTGCGGAAGATGAAGTGGCGTACAAATTAGCACCTGAGGTCGAGCAGACAAAAGCCAGAACGGAGGAGTCCTTGAGTGAACCTACCGCTTAGGAGTTGCCACCAGCCACGACCACCCCTGAGTCAAAGAAAAGGGCAACATCCCGGACCAGAGTCGGTCCATCCCCAAGCCAGGAACCAAACTGGAGGGATGTGGACTTGACCACATTCGAGTATCTGGAGGCCCCTTTCAAGTGTATATGGGAGGAGATCGATAAACTCCAAAGCCAGTACGTGCGGATGGAGCACATCACCCAGGGTGTGAGCAAGGCATTGGACAACTGCGGACCTGGAAACATACTCCGGGAATTAGCAAAGAAGAGGGATCGGTCCAGGGTTGATGCGTTAGATACTGAGAAAGCTCAACTGGCATCATAGGTGGGGGCGATGACCATCGAGCTGGCGGATAAAACAAAGGAGATTTGCAGATACCACGCGCAGCAAACCGTGGTGCTCAACCGGGTCCGGGATTTAGTCGGAAACCCAAGCGAGGTGGTCAACAAAGCTCATTTATATGACAAACTTATGGAGGCAGAAGAACCCTCATCGGCTAGACAAACCTTGCAGATCCTAGTCAAGTACTCAAGGATGATGAAGGATCTGCTAAAGGAGATCCAGAAGCTACTTCCACCACATGGAACTCCTGGATCGTCCACTTAGACGATCTTCAAGGTGGTAGGCGAGGTCAAGTTCGTCCCAACTTCCCAAGCCGAAGCAGGATCCAGCCGGATTACCGAACCCACGAAGCAAAAATCTCCAGTCAGGATCTGGAACGTGGGAAGACTCTAGAACGGTCCAAGTCCCCAGCTCCAGAGCGGCCACCAGCACCGACACGTACCAAATCCCCGGCCAAGGAAAGGACTCCGGAAGCACCAGCCACGTCCAGACAGATCAAGTCACCAACCCTTCCACGCATTAAGACACTAGATCGCAGTTGGACACTAGGCGAGCAGATTCCCCCATCCCTAACCCCCGAATGTATGATTGTGGAATGATGGAGGCCTCACCTTCCCGAACAATGGAGATTTGGAATCGGATGAGCACCAACTAGCCGAAGACAAGAGAGGACCACGGGGGCCCTCGGCAAACGAAGTTCGGATCCATCACCCGGGCATAATGCACGAAGGAAGAAAAAGGAGCGGCTAACGGAACACTATGTCTTGACCGGGTCAGCGCTGGAGATGATTCCTGGGAACGATCATGGGAATCGGATGAAGAGGTCACTCCCTCCCCTAGCATGCGCAAGATTTTTACCCGACTACAAGAGAGGAGGCTTCTTACCCCGAGCGGAACGGCATCCGGGTCTGAGAGGCTCAAGATTGGGAAAGCGGTGAAGAAACATCGCACCACATAGATAGGGTTAGGAAGATTTTGGTGCTGCTATAGGTTGAGTTAGAATTATAGCGTAAAGATAGGATCTGAGATCCGGGAACTCCGCAAGGGTCAGTTCCCGGAATTTTATCTAATGGATAGAATTTTGAGTAGCAACCAGCGTTGCTCCTTTTGGTTAGGGTTAGGGACACTATTTGAGGGGCTCGGAGGAACCCTAAGGGGGTCTTCTCCCCTTATGTTCTTGAGCCTTATATTCAATAAACTACGTTTCTTTCTAAAACTCTAATGTGTCTGTGTGTGATCAGTCTAGAGGGTACTAAGGTGCCGATAGGGAGTAGTACAGTTGGAAGGCCGGGATAGAACAAAACAGGGAAACCCGGACCGATTGAGGATACTGGATTGGGGAAACCACGTCTCGAGTGTAGTGGGAGGGAAACCTCGCTATTTTGTTTATCCTAAAACTTCTATGTGGAATAGCCGTTGTTAGGATTGGGTAAGGTTCCGAGGGGTACTCTGACCTATGTCATCCGACCTTCTGATGAGGTTCCACAATATCTAGAAGGGGTAGTTAAAAAGGCGGTATTGGGTGCCCAATTATCCCGGACCCACGGGCCCCAGCCTTCCGGATCGGTTTGTCGTTGCAGTTCCAGTAGTGAGTTGCGTTGGGGATTCTTTGCGTGACTTGCTAAGTCCGGATTTCGTCTGTCCTAGTTGTGAGGGGACCCCGGGACGTAGCCGTATTGGAATACCTTCCTCTAATGAGGTAATCCGTCAATTGTGTGCAATGATAAAATAGATATAAGGAAGAGAAAGTCTAGTCTTCGATAGTCAGTCTGGGACATAGGTCCCGGAAGAAAGAGCTTACAGATAGATAGCCTGAATGGAATGCAACTACTCTCTAGCACTTCACAAAGTCCCTAGAACGATATCCGGATCATCCGGACTAGCGGGTTAAGCCCTAAAAATGCTTAACCGGAATGTCTTTTTGATCCCGTGTTCCGACAACATCCTTCGGTTTTCCTTTATTAAATTGAGGTATATTCTCCTCTAGATTCCTCTAGAATGATCGGTAATTCTCCTGCAGTCATGAAGTACTTCAACCGGTTATTTCTCAACCCAACCGGTTCATCTGTAACTAACTGCCGGTTCTCCCCGATCATACTTCAAGCCAGGCTTTTGAGAGTTAAGTGTAGTCCGTAACTCACACGGAATGTTGGCAATTATTTCGATCTCATGTGTTTGCCTTGAATGAGGAATATACAGTATAAGAGACAAGATAACATTAAGGGAGGGGCGGAAGTTGGATGAAATCTCTTAAAGGCCACCTGTCAAGGTAGGATCTAGATCAATCACCTGGTCTTCCTAATGACTTTTGGAGGCATATATATAATGCTTCTGCAGACCAGGTCAAGAGCCCCTTCAGGACTGGGTCCATGGTGTGCAATTGCATTTGAGAGACCTCGCTAGTTTTTTAATGTCTTTAGCTTTCGACAGCCAAGCCGCATTCATTGGTCATTCATTCCTTTGGATTCAGTTGGTTTTGTTACCCACTTGGACCTCGCCGGCTATTGGTATAGCCCACCCACACTTACTGGTGCAGGCCACAAGTGAATGATTCCTACCATCAGGGGTCATTTTTAGAGGATTTGGCCGAACCAACCCATACACTCGTTCTTTGTTGGATGCCTTAACCCTTGCCTCCAAGAAACTAGTGTACAAGTTGGTTCGTCCCAACCTTTTTAGAGTCCGTTTAGCCAGTGAGAGCCGCCGGTTGCAACCAATGCTAGTACTTACCGTTCAGTGGTGGCCTGCACTAGTAAGTGTGGGTGGGTTATTAGTCTTCAATTTATGGTGTCAAGAGAAATTGGAACTTGGGTTGGTTTGGGGTATGACATTAGGCTTTCGTTGGGTCGAGAGGGGATGAAGGTATGTGGGTCGGTGTTATGTGGTTTGGTTTGCATACTCTTTAACTTCTGCTGATTAGATTCACACAACAAAACTTGCGATGTGGTAGCAAACCTACGGTTGTTGATGAAGCATCATTGAAAGTCGGATTGAGAATCGGACGTCCCCTAGTTACAGTTATGGTAAGTGCACACTTGCATACCTTGGACATCTACCAAAATAAGTATAGTTAACTAGATTTTTTGCAATACATTTTAGGGAACAACTATAATTAACTATAGAATATTTCAAACTGATTTGAAAAACAACTGCAGTCAATTAGAAAAAAATTAAGACCATGTTCAAGGAAAACTATAATTAACTAGAAATAATCCAAGTATGATTACATATTTGAAGAAATTCGCCTTTTGATTTGTTTTGGTTGAGGGTCTTTAATATGCTCGGGCCATTGAGGATCATCAATAAACGCCTTTATACGATCACTCTCAGTGTTGGGCTCCGGAACAACTTCCATGTACACTACCAACACAAATAACACACTAGTGACACTACAACACTACAACAAAATTCCGTGAACATGTTGCGCTCAACTTTAATTAATTAGAATTTTTGGTAGACTGAATTTAGAACAACTAGAATCAACTACCATTTTGGCAGGTCAAATTGCGAACAACTATAGTTACAAAACTATAGACAACTAGTTGAGTAATAGTTGAATTAGTTGTCCAAGGTTTGCACACTTGTTGATTCCTTAACTTTATACATAGGTTCTTTCAATTATATGCACTATGAGGTGTGGAGTAGTTAATAAAATTTGAAGACATAGTCCAATTGTTTTTCAAACATGTGTCTTTATGGTGTTTGTTCATTGATCATCACCTAACCACACTCTACTCAAATAGAGGAGTCCTATGAAGAAAAGTTCTCGATCAACATCCGCATACCTTCTTGCATACAACTGTTCTCTCATCCATCCAACAAACTCCCCCAAATTGTACGTACTCTAAGGTCGATGATACTCAAACTGGCATTTTAAGTGATGAGCATAGATGTTGTTATTGTATATGAAGATTCTCACAATCAATATGCGCTTATTGTGCAAGATTTTGAGGTGTTGGTTCTAGCACCACCTACCTTTGAGGTTATTTTCCTTAGTTGATTTGACATTGAAAGTGCACTAAATAGTCCTATTAGTTTGGGTTACCATTTGGAATTACAAGTAGAACTATCATGTTTCTATTGAGAATATCAGATTTTACCAAGTCATTTCATGTTCTTTGACACGGACATTAGTTGTATGTCTTATCTAAGTAAAGAATTATATTCTCAACAATTTTTTTGATAACAATGAGTAACCCCAAATGATTACTCACACTAGTAGGACTATTTAATGTAGCTTCAAAAACCCCAAATCATCCTTCTGACTCACATTTGAGATGAATTCATCAATAACATTATAGGAGACATGTTTTTGGCATGGTTGAATGAAAGGTACCTCTAGCATGTAATGATTCCCTCTCGCCATTGCTTGGGACTTAAGATTCAAGACACCCACATTAAAGGGTCTTGCATATATCCACCCTCTATACGTTTGTGAATTGAATGATTCATCTCAACCTAAACCCTCTACGTTGTTGTGGTGTTTAGTGTCACCGACAATGTGGATTTACGGAGTGCAATGACATTTACTCGAACGGCCAAATTCATATGAGTGAATATACATGTTACATAATTGTCAAAATACTAATATGTACTTAATTAGTAAGAAATTGATTTGGTACTAAGAAGTTATAGCATAACACTCATTGGTTGGTTCTACCTACTAATACTTTCTCATGAAACAAGTGTGGGATCATTCTCATTATATTCTATGTCACTCAGGATCCCAATCTAAATTTGGGATCAAAGAAAGCTCAGAGGTGGACACTTGAACGGCTCTCAAAAAAAGGAAAAAATGGAAGGCCAAGAAGATTGCTTCAGGGCCACTTCACACACGTGCCAAGAGCCGTGACCATGAAATTGTGAGAGCCCAAAAGAAAGTGTCCAAAAGCCGTCCCAACACACCTCCAAAATCATGCAGTGTGGTCACGGGTCCTCAAGTGTATTGTGCAGTCATATGTGACAGGTCCCTCAACCAAATGTTATTTCAATGAATTTCTATCCATGCGGGTCCTCACACATGATAAAATAGAATTTAGCAACGGTGGTGAGCGTTTGGAGTGCCATGGTCTCCCAAATTTGTGTTAGGCCTACCTCCAGGAGACGGTTCTTGAAAATAGTCCAAGTGACCATGAAACATGATCCATTCAATGCCATGTGGAAATCCATGTAGACTTCACATCCATTTTGCATTCACATACTCCGTTGGTCCCTCAAAGACAACGTGAAGCAAACTTGGACCGGCTCCGCCTTTTCCACCAATGAGAATGCTTGAAGTGTAATGGTCACGGGCTCATAGTCTTGTGGCAGACATTAAGTCCCCCCATACGAACTATGGGGGGCTATGTTCGGGGAAAACCGACGGCTAGTTCATTATCAGCCGATGGATTTCCCCTCATGGCCGGTCCAAATTTCCAACCATCGGATGTCAATCCGACTGTAATTTCAATCCTCCGGCAATTAGCCGATGGACCAAAAAATGTCCCGGAAATGTAGCCGATTCTTCTTGTGAGTTACTAGGTTTCAGCCGGAAGCATCCAGAGCGCTATTTGTCTGGGGCATTTGATGATGCACTTGAGGAAGTACCCTAAACCTTAAACTTTTTGAATTATGCAACCTTTCCATGACCAAATCCAATTGCTTGTGTGAAGAATTGGGGGACCCTTGGCCTTCAAGCAGTGAAGGCATTGCTAGGTTCAATTCCTGCCAAGGATATTAACTCTTCAAATTTAAAGTTTTGAACATGCCTTTCTTTTCACTTATTCAAGATTTTGTACTAAGAAATGATTTCTAATAACTCTTCATACATTGTTTAAACAATCAGTGCCAATATGAATTCCATTCAATCGGATATCGGCCAATGAAAATATGAAAATATAGGCAATTGGCCGATTGATTTTACAAAAGACCGGCTTGTGCCGATGTAAATTGGAAAAAATCCGATCCTTCGTAGCAACTACCGGCAATTAGCCACTAAGGCTTCAAAAACTTCCAGAACTCTGATGGGGGGTGTCAGATCCGAGCGGGGGCAGCCTCCTCGGAAATTTCTGAACCCGACCGAAAACTGCTGCCCGCCCCGCCCAACTTCGAAAAAAATATTGCTCTTGCATTCTTGAAGGCCACTTGACTACAAATCCCATATTGAGTGCACTTCACCTTCAAGGTCTGACATTCAATATATATGTGCACTTCCCACTAGTAAATAACAATTCATTGGGATATCATTCCGGAAGTGAAACCATCAATGAAGCATGTAATTAACTTGGAGGTCAAATAAAATTACAAAATCCTCATTAACATTGAGGTTATAATTTTTATGACTTACCATTTGAAATTGTCTTTGTCATTCTAAAGTGAAACCTAAATTTAGTGTGCTGATTTAGTATGTATATTTTATGATATTTTAGTAATTCTGTCTACTTTCACAAGTATTCATACACATTCAAACCAATTAAGTGTGATTTAATGTAATTAAGTATAATTAATTCTGATTAATTCTAATTAAGCCCAAATAAATCAGAAAGTATGCTTACCAAATTAAGTAAGACACTTTCAAATAATTACATTAAATCACACGTAATTATGAATGAATGAATTAATTCCAGTAATTACATTAATTGATTTGAGTGTGTATGAATACTTGTGAAAGTAGATGGCATTACTAAATTAATTGTAAAATATACATACTAAATCAGCACACTAAATTTAGGTTTCACTTTAGAATGACAAAGACAATTTCAAATGGTAAGTCATAAAAATTATAACCTCAATGTTAATGAGGATTTTGTAATTTTATTTGACCTCCAAGTTAATTACATGCTTCATTGATGGTTTCACTTCCGGAATGATATCCCAATGAATTGTTATTTACTAGTGGGAAGTGCACATATATATTGGATTTTAGACCTTGAAGGTGAAGTGCACTCAATATGGGATTTGTAGTCAAGCGGCCTTCAAGAATGCAAGAGCAATATTTTTTTCGAAGTTGGGCGGGGCGGGCAATAGTTTTCGGTCGGGTTCAGAAATTTCCGAGGAGGCTGCCCCTGCCCGAATCTGACACCCCCCATAGTTCGTATGGGGGGACTTAATGTCTGCCTTCGCCTAGGCCTTGGCCAACATTAACTCATGTTATTAGATCCTTATCTGCAATAGAGGCGACCTCAAACTCCTCGATTGGACCAACTAGGTGTGTTGACTTGTTTTGGCCTAGTTTGCTTGACTTGGACTCTTGCCAATATCCAGAACCAACTTCCCCATGTCCATCATTTTTTTTTTGTGGGTTGTGGCAAGCAAAATGTTTGATTGCCTCCCCTTTGTGTTAGTTCCACTTTGTAAGAGCATCCCCAGGAGAGATAGTAAGCAACCCGCCAAAAATAATATATTATATGGTGTTTAGGAGCCCTCCATCTTGGGCGGGGCAGCTCATCTTGAGTCAGAGCCCACCAAAGCCTAGGCATACCCCCGGTATAATTAGGAAGCAATCAATAAGACAACGACACCTATTATCTGACATGGGATAAAGTAGGATATCGGAGTATCTGATATTAAAGTAATCTCTTGGCGGGCCGGAGGAGGGTCGCCATATGAACCATTTATGGCGTTGGAAGGCCTTTACTATACCCGGGCCGCTTCTAAATTATGCCGGACCGGACATTGGTGGGGCTCAATTTATGCCGGTACCGCCACCTAAGAACCCGGGATGCCCCATTTTTGGCGTTGGCATGCCCTATGGCGAGGCTGCTGGGGACGCTCTAAGTTTTGTCCATGATGCATCTTCCTTGTATGTAGTCTTTGTTCATAGGCTTTAATTAGACCTCTCTTGCAACCTTTGCTCCTTCTCATTGATGTTTCTCCTTATGTTTTTTCTACCTCTTCTTTGTGGAGCCCTCCTCATTGATTGTAATGCCTTTGCATTTCTCATGTTGAGTTGCTTGAAATGTGAGTGATAGCTTTCTAAACCCCTTAGTGGGGATCCAATAACGTTCCTTGCAACCCTTCACGCGATGCTTCCAACTATGACAAACTTTGCATCTAAATGGGAAATTGTCATTGTCCACCATCACATTTTGCTTTGGGAGGATGCCTACCTCACTAAGCGATGATAGTAATTCATCCTTCACTAACTTTGAGAACAACACAAAACCTTGGGTCCATTTGTGTTGTGTTTGATTTATCTATGCCAATGATTTCTCCTAGGGATTATGCAATGTCTAGGGCTTGGTCAATGATGCTCATATAATGAATTCCTTAGTGAGGACCATATGGGAATGTTAGATTGCTAGGATTGTCAAGGTAAAAACCCAAGACTCAACTTTGTATCGTACACGTTCCCCACTTGGATTTAAATGGAGAAAACATAAGCATTCTATGAATCACATCACTCACATTGCTAGACTCTTTTTTTTTTAAATAAAAATTAAAAAATATCCCTTTCCCACATTTTGGAAAAATTTAGAGAGCTTCCTCCTACCTCATTGTCTAGGGTTTGATTCCAACTATCCAAAGCATTAGGGTAAGGTTTATGATCTAATTTTTTTGCGATCACTAGTTGCTCATTTAGCAATATCCCAGCGGTGGACTCTACATACAACCTACGAACTAACGTGAGTGTAAGAAGGGGTATTGTTTGAGGCATTACCGTACATGGTATACACAAGGGAAAGGGATTTTTATAGTATGTACATTAGAAAGGATATTAAGAATTTTGGAATAATTTTAAATGTACAAAAGGGGCCCCTAAGATTTAGAGAGGAAATTGACGGTACATGTGTTAGGGTTTGCATTTGGATTTTAGGTTTTACAAATTGAAGGCTCTAGGAACGGCCATAGGCTCCCTTGGGTTTTCCTCTTTGGGATGTGGCGAGGATATTGCACTCTTGTCTTTGTTTGTTTGATGCAAATGTTAAGTTCCGTGATATGAATGGAAAAACATTCAATGACTTTCTCATTGGAAAATGAAAATGAATTGTAAATGTAGTGGAGACATTTATCACATTAGATTGAAATGCTTAGTATAAATACACGAGTCCATTTTATATCCTATTATTAGTACATGTACATTTATTTTTTCTCTATAAATCTCATTCATAGGGGATTAATTTCATAGTGACCCACGCACGTCATTTAGGTATCCAATGAAAAGTCCACTGTAGGGAATGCAATGCGATGGATCAAGTTTTGAGCATCAACCTTGAATGAAACATCATCCTTCCTAACAAAAAACTCATTGAAATTTTCGCTCAACATCGATTGGAAGGATCTCATGAAGCTAGCTTCGAAAAGGATTGAGACCATCCCCAACTTTGTGTTGGCTTGTCTTAGCCATTACCTCGAGTACCGCATCGATCATTTACATATCATGCATTGGGGCCTCCCCTAAGATCTAGCCCCCGTTTTCTTCGAGCATCGGGTCAAAATGCATTCCACCTCCAAATGTAACCTATAATGCCAACGACTCCATCTTCCATTGCCCACTCCAAGCTTGGATCCGGTGCTACTCACTCAATACCACCAAAGAAAACCCTTGCAACGATCCTCCACTCAAAAGCATATATGTATTCAAATCTCTCTAAGTGTGATTTTTTATGGTATGATCGAGCGTGCCTCTATGTAAACTTGGGCTCGGATATGCCCTACTCAATGCACTCTAAGGTGAACCATGTGTTTTGGGCCATAAGGCACTAATCCCAAGGCGTTTGAGATCTAGGTAAAGGCTCCGCCTCCGCTTCCTTGGACGAGTCATCCTCCTCTATAGTCTAACCTCATTAATACAACACTCGTTTATACGACATCCTCCATATTACGACACATGTTTGCGAGACCAAACTTTTTAGTTCAAAACTCCCTCTTTAATACGACTACGACACTCGGTTAATGCGACATTTAGAACCTCCGTTTTGTCATATTAAAGAGGTAGTTATAGTGTTAAAATTCCTTTCATCTATGTTATGTACATCTGAAATACATCCATTTACACTTGGGAACTACTTGGGAACTTCACTTATCATTGGGAACTTAATGATAATAAGGGTTACTAGTGTAGGATGGACATGGTTAGGGTTAGAGTGGCCTTCTACCTAGTATGGTGCCTTGTACATGGATGATATAGTATCACTGGTATCTTGATGCTAAGCGTCATGCATCATTGTCGTCTAGTTTCTTATTAGAGAACTACTTGTATTTTGGTGTTAATGAAATTATTAAATTTCAAAAGTTAGTAGGAAATTTAGATAAGACGATAGTTGCTAATTTAGGTAGGCAACACCAGAGATCTTTGGACTCCTATTTCAGGAGTTCTTGAGAATATTTGAATTTGTTTGGGGTTGTAAGTTATTATTTTATACCATCTATATTGCTTAAACTCGTTGTGTATATTTTTAAGCTCATATTACTTATGTTTTTGTATTCCCTCAATAATACGACAACTTTACGCCATTTGTCATATTGATGAGAAGACGACACCTTGATAATACGATTTTTTTTTTTTTTTTTGTGTTTCCCAAGCGTGTCATACTAAAGAGGGAGAACAGTAGGGAGATAATGTTATGTTAAGATTTGTTAGTAATGTGCTCATGCAAATCTTATTTTGGTAATCAAATTCCTCCATAGCTTGACATGCTCAAAGTGTCTTGGCCAGGAGGTGCACCCCTCACTTCAAAATTCATCACAAGCAATTGCATTTTCATGATCTAGATCTTCAGTGTTTTGCCTAACTAGTGTGGGTTACCATTCGGAGTTACGTGTTGCTATAAATTTTTATTGACTTTATTGTTTTTTTACCAACTAAGTTATGTCATATTCTTCGATGTGCATACTAACTGCACTAATTAGTCTTATTACCATGGACCACAATAGTTTTATAGAGCCCATGCTATTTCTCATGATGAGAATTATTGTGGGCCACATTAATTTCCAATCCACACAAAATTTGTAGTAGGAAAATAGCGGGGGCCACATTAACTGTTTTTTGAGAAAATTAGTGTGGATGATTATTTAGTTTTTATGTTACTTATGTGCTATAACTAGTATTCAACGTGTTGGTCGGAAGTCTTCTTGAAGACTTAGAAGAAGACCTGGGGTCTTGGACCCACGTTAATTCCACCTTGACTAGAAAATTAGTGTGCCACACGCTAATTATTTCCATCATTGTCCACCCACATTGATATGACTATTTAGTGTACTTATGCAATTTGGGTAAAAAAAATACACTCTTAGTAAAATGCTATAGCAATGCGTAACTCCACTGGTAACCCACACTAAACAGATGAAACAGTGTAGTCATTACAAATGTATATTGGTATGCCCAAAGGTGAGAGGGGAGAAAGAGACCTAGGACCCCCACCACATTATAACCACCATTGGGGTAAACTTAGGGCCACTTCACACACAAGACTGAGTGCCTGTGACTTTAACACTTCACTCTCATTGGTGGAAAAGGCGGAGCCGGTCCAAGTTCGCTACTGCACACTATGCTTGAGGCACCAATGGAGTATGTGAATGCAAGATGCATGTAAAGTCTACATGGATGGATTCCTACATGGCATCAAATGGATCATGTTTCATGGTCTCTTGGACTATTTTGCAAAACCACATATTGGAGGTAAACCTAGCACAAAACCGGGAGACTATAGCACTCCGAATGCTCACAACCGTTGATCTATTCTACTTTATCATGTGTGAGGACCCGCATGAATAAGAATTCATTGAAATAACATTTGATTGAGGGCCCGGTCACATATGACTTCGCACTACACTTGAGGCTCCGTGACCACACTACATGATTTTGTAGGTGTGTTGGGAAGGCCTTTGGACGGTTTTCTTTCGGGCTCTCACAACGACATGGTCACGGCTCTTGGCTCATGTGTGAAGTGGCCCTTACCTTGGGAACCATGCATGACTCCCAGGCCTTGCAGAACGTGGTGCAGAATGAGAAAGAGTGTGGTGGCTGGGTCATCTGGAAATGGAAGGTGGACAGGTGGGCGTCTCAGGCAAATGTGGAGCCTCCGGTTGCTAACATTATCAGATTAGAAATGCAATCCGTACGTTGCATGCACCCAACCTAGGCTCATTTTCCCTTTAGTGACCCAGTAATTGGCTAATGCATGCATGGATTTTTACCCCCCCCCCCCCGCTCGGTTTTACACCAGTGGCTATATATATTAGCAGCTGGGAGGGCTGGGGGTGGGCTTTGTGGGCACCTCCAGCCGGTGGCCAGACACCACCGTCGTTGGAAGGGCCCTGCCGGCCGGCCGGCGACCACTTCCAGGGAGAGGAGACGAGGCCAGGCCAGGCCAGGCTAGGCTAGGCTAAGGAGTTATTAACAGGGCTGCTTCTCTCAAAATAGGACGTCTCACGTGCTCCAGCCTCCGCTCATCAATTGTGTTTCTATTCCTGCTGCTTCCTGCCTCCTCGCGAGGCCTCTCAGGGTGGGTTTCACGGGCCGCTTCCACACGGGTCCCCAAGTCACTCGAGGTCCATCCGTGCACTCTCATACATTGAGAGCATGGGAGTTGGGACTTACCACTTCACAAGGGGTCCCAAGTCCCAAGTATGACATGGATGTCTACATGGCAACACTTGGTGGAGGTGAGGCTCTCAAAATAAGACATCTCACGTGTTCCAGCCTCCGCTCATCAATTGTTTCTCTATTCTTGTTGCATCCTCGGTCTGTGCTAGTAGACTCAGGGTTGGTTTCAGGGGCCGTTTCCACACGAGTCCCGAAGTCACTTGAGGTCCATACGTGCAATCTCATACATTGAGAGCATGGGAGTTGGGACTTACCACTTCACACGGGGTCCCAAGTCCCAAGTCCCAAGTCCCAAGTATGACTTGGATGTCTACATGGCAACACTTTTTGGAGGCGAGGCTCTCAAAACAAGAGCTCTCACATGCTTCAGCCTCCGCTCATCAATTGTGTTTCTATTCATGTTGCTTCCTCCATCCTCGGTCTCTACTGGTGGACTCAGGGTCGGTTTCACGAGTCGTTTCCACACGGGTTCCCAAGTCACTCAAGGTCAATCTGTACAGTCTCATACATTGAGAGCATGGAAGTTGGGATTTACCACTTCACATGGGGTCCCAAGTCCTAAGTTTCAAGCCTCAAAATAAGACATGTTCTAGCCTCCAGTCATCAATTGTGTTTCTATTTTTGCTACTTCCCACATCCTTAGCCTCTGCTGGTAGACTCGGGGTTGGGGTTGGTCCCCAAGTTAGTCGAGGTCGATCCATGCACTCTCATGCCCCAATCACACCAAAGTTACCATCCGGTTCTAACTGTGAAATCGTTGGGGATTATGTTGAGAAATAGATGTTGGCCCACCACTTTTCACACTCTTACAGCCAAAGATGCCGACAATTGGTATTTGAACTAGCCGGTGTGATCGACCCCTCATACATTGAGAGCTATGTCCGGAAAGAACCGGCAGTTAGTTACACATGAACCAGTTTAGTTTGAGAAATAAGCGGTTGAAGTTGGACAGTTCAAGAGAATTGCCAGTCATTTTAGAGGAATCTATAGAAGATACCTCAAATGAATAAAATAAAATTGGAAGATGTCAACATGTAGCCGGCTAAATTCAGAACCACTAGGATCTTGACCGACTATGCCCAAAAACTTCCCGGGCACTAATTGAAAGCATGGAAGTTGGGATTCACCACTTCACACGGGGTCCCAAGTCCTAAGTCCCAAGTATGACATGGATGTCTTCATCGCAACAATTTTTGGAGGTGAGGCTTGAGAGTTGGGTCGAGCAAAAAGTTAGACCCAACTGTCAACACAAGTGTCGCAGATATTTTTGCATAAAATAATCAAAATTTGACTTTAATGATAGACTAACCATATTTTGATGGTGTCTTGAGGCTCAAAAATTGGGACTTTGCCTCCACATTGGGGCTTGCTAACATGAGTGGGACTTGGGACTTTGGACCCCATGTGAACCGGCCCTCATTCATGAGGAAGAGTCAAAACCTTGTAGGATCATGATCATGAAGAACGAGGGATTTATCTCATACGAGCACACTCTCTCATTCATCCAACCTAAAAGAATTAAATAGTTTGGAGTCCATATGTTACTTTTTTTTGGTTGATTTGACACCGAAATTGGTTTTAAAGACCATGAATTAGTCTACTCCAAGCCTTTGGAGATGAATTGGCCACAAACCTACAAGAGGTCAAGTTCTTTGTGTTGGATGGATGAGAGGTACGCTCGTATGTGAAAATTCCCTCTTTCCGATCATCATGCAATCTTCACTAAGGTAACATTTCTTTATACTTAAACATGGGGGCTTCCATAGGAATAGAGATTTGTGGTGTCTACTTCAATCACACTCAGATAGATCCATTGTGACGGTCAAACCAACATTGGACGGGTGTATATATGTCGGTGAATGCATGTCAATAACCAATATATTCAATGACGGTTTCAAATTTGTAACACCACTCAAATGTTGATATTTGGTGGGTATCTCAAGATAGAAATATCTTTGAATATTCGAGCTATTGTTGGGTTAGTACCATTCTAAACCATATTGATGCTTGCGCCACACGGACTAGAGGGTGATGTCATGGATACTTAATGGTTTTTAGCATGCTACATTGCCTTACTCCACCATGGTGAGGGATTGCTAGCTAGTGACTTAACCTAATTTATGATAGAGTGGGGATCTGGAGATATTGCAGTGATGTTATATATGAGCAAGACTAGCTAGGATTTCCCTTGAGGAAAATGTCATTGATGAAGTAGTAGAATTTGAGCTCAACTCTTTATTATCCAATTCCTAGAAATTACCGTACTAGCTAGTGACCACACTCTTGGGCCTCCATTGACAACAATAAAGGAGTGAGCGGGAGAGTTATTGTGGAGGGATTGCATGGTTTGGGCTGCTCTTTCATGTGGATTTGAGAACTTTACGGATTTCCAAGTTAACTTGCCTCCTTTATAGACAATGCTATAAGGTCACGACAAGGCCACCATGAGAGCTGAAGTTTCACGCAAGTTGCAATAGAAAACCATTAGTCACAAGCAACCTAATGTGTGTGTGTGTATATATATATATATGGAAAGAATCAAGTGATTTCATAAAACTAAAAGTGGGGCCATGTAACCTAGTCCAATTCCCTTGGTTGCGGGTGAAAATCTCAAATTCACAAGCTTGTGAAGAACCCTCAAATTTGTGGGTCGTATATATCCCCATGCTCAACATAAGAACTGAGTAACTATCTAATTTGAAACAAATGTCATAGGCTCCATCCCTATGATGCCACACTTGTCCCATTATACATTGCTATGATGATTTGACTAAATTTAGCATCAAACCTGATTGTATACTCACCAATGCTGCAAGAATTTTTTTGGGAGCAACCATTTTAAGACAATTTGCTATGCGAGCTAGCATCAGTTGATATGGTTTTGTGCTTTGGGCATTGACGACACTTTCCTAACCTATTGAAATACACAAAACAACCTAGGGTTTTCCTCACATAGAAAAATAAAGTAAAACGGCTTTCTAACCTTGTGCAACTAAGGTTCTAGGGCATTCAACAAGAACATCATGTGGACTAAACCCAACTTGTTCATATGTACAACATGTTAATGAAAATACATTAAATTTGGCATGTCGTGTCTGATTTATCCTTGCTCGCGTTGTATACTACGAGGAATGCAAAATACGCCACCAGCAAGCTTGTGATCATCTCAATGAGACCCAAGTGTGCATGTTCACAATTGTAAAGCAGGAAATTGTGCACATTCACTTGGGTCTCATATGCACACTTGCATTATATTAGAAGCCGTGACTTAAGACTGGTGTTTGAATGAGGCATGTCTACCCCAATGCATATCAAACTATTAAGAATTTACGACATTCTGAAGTCTTCTGCCCCTTCACAAGAAAGAAAAGAAAAGATAACGCTCGTATTATGCATACCGGCGTGAATGTGAGCCCGTTAACCCTATATTGATCTCGGGAATCCGAGATGCAATATTGGGTGTTATGCCTCTTGTGGGTGCCCCTTCACACATTCTAGAACTGAAGTGTGTTGACTTACTAAATGCTCCAATATTTGCAACCATGTTGAAGATGTATTGAATAGGGATTTCAAACTAGTTGATTTCTTTGTGTCAGAATTTGGAGTTCCTTTAAAACCACAAGTAGGAAAATTTGTAGTCCCATTGAATAACATGCTTGTAAAATTGGTGCATACGATCTACTCAAGGTTTTAGACTAGGCATGTCAATGTAGCAAATCCATTGTTTCGGACCCTACACTGTTAGTGATGCACTACCCAAATTAAATTGGTGTTTGTTTTTAATTATATCACACCCAAAATTGGCTACAATTGAAAGAAAAAAATGTGATTTTCAAGTGGAGCTCACCTAACATCACGTAGTGCCACCTTGCACTCAACATCCATTGTGTGTCATCAAAGTATATTGCTAAAGTGAATAGGGTAGTAGGATTTTACCAAACCCCAAAATCATAGCTCTTGGTTTTGCTAAATCTACATTATTGATAGTGAGCAACCTCGGGGAGGTCACTAGCGAAAATCGTAGAAACAACGTGTGATTAAAAAAGAGGGTCTAATATATTAATTGTGAATAAATTTTGCAAAAAACGTACATATAATATTGGGGGATTTAAAATAATAAAACATGTTTACATGTAAAATGCCATCATATATAATGGCGTCTTTTATCTAGTCAGTACATGTAAATTAGCATGAAAACAATTACTAGTGGTAGCACGTATAGGGTAGGGTATGTGCTAATTAATGGATGAAAAGAGGTAATTTTCTATTGAAAAAGATTGGATTAATGACTTCACATGCAAGTTGGCTTGAATGTTACTAAACCAACGTATCCAATGTGGAGTTAATGTTCTCTACCTACATGCCGGGAGGGAAAATTTCAGCGCGTTGTTTGAATTACAGTCTTCTTTCCAATTTTCTTTTGTAATATAAGTAAATTGGAATATTTTTAAATTATTCCCCAAATTTTTTTATAAATACTAATAGGGTGTATTAAAATACAAGCATTTACCTTTATTTTGAAAAATACCATACCTCATAATATTTTCTGCAAGGTAAATAGCCCCCCGATAAAGAAGTCTTGAGCGCACGTGTATGCATTAATATAAGAGGGAATGACCTCCCCGAGTGAGCAACTGGATCTAACAATTGGAAGTTGCCATGTGGTGCCCTCAACCATAAACCCTTGCCGGTTGGCCCATTTGCCCACCCACCCTATTATACAACTCTTTGATAGCATCTCTTCTTCATTTCCAAACAAGGAAAAAGGGTTGGTGATGCAATATTGTTTTATTGAATCTAGTTGGCAATTCAAACGTACATCCCTCGACCAACCCAAATGTTTTGAAGACAATGTTGACTACAAGTCGCTTATATGATACCTACACCTATCATATAAGCGACTTGTAGTCAACATTGTCTTAATAATCTATAATTTTACATATGGTAGGTGTATGTATCATAATAAACCAACGAGAAAGTTATAAATGCCATGCACAACATTGTATCATGCCACTATAAATGATGGGTGGGTTACATCTAACAATTGACAATTGCCATGTAGTGCCTCCAATCCTAACCCTCGCAAACCAAACCACCTTATTGCACAACTCTCCAATGGCCATCTTAGGGCCACTTCACACACGAGAATGAGAGCATGTGAGCATTACACTTCAAGCACTCTCATCGGTGGAAAAGGAAGGGCCGGTCCAAGTTCAGTTCACACTACGCTTAAAAGACCAACGGAGTTTGTGAATGCATGACATCGAATGGATAGTGTTTCATGGTCACTTGGACTATTTGCAAAAACCACCTCTTTGGAGGTAGGCCTAACACAAAACCGGGAGATTATAGCACTCTGAATGCTCACAACCGTTGATCTATTCTACTTTATCATGTGTGAGGACCCGCATGAATAAAAAAAGTCATTAAAATAACATTTGATTGAGGGCCCGGTCACATACGACTTCGCTCTACTACACTTGAGGATCCGTGACCACACTGCATGATTTTGGAGGTGTGTTGGGATGGCCTTTGGACACTTTCTTTGGGCTCTCACAATTACATGGGCACGGCTCTTGGCTCGTGTGTGAAGTGGCCATCTTCGCTTCATTTCCAAAATGCAAAAATATGGGCTGGTGATGCAGCGGTACTATTTAATTGAATCTGATTACCCTTCAACCACCCAAGCATTGCCTAAGGCAATTGTTGACTTCAATATGTGATAGCTAGGTAGGTGTCTGCAACGTGGAAGTTCAAGGTGTCATGCACAATCCGATGTCTACTGATAAACTATATATGCAAATTAAAGGACATTCGAACCTATAGACCCTTGCAAGACTCATGCTGAAGCCTTTTTCTATATAATTAAGCTGACCCTCGAAAGGAGTGCACCATATATGCTCGAAACAAGGCTCGTGGATGTGGACTCTGGGTGACCGTCTGATCTGAACACGGTGGATGTGGAGCATTGGCAGCCGTCCGATTCTGACACCGGAGCTGCTATTTGTGTGTTGTGAAGTGGCCCTTTTGCATCTTGAATGCTTCTAAACGCTGTCATTCAAGATTCTTCGTCACCAAAAGCTTGGCTACTGCTCGGCCTCCTGCTGCTGCTGCTTCTCTGCAGAAAGGTGTTTAATTAGCAGTATATATATATGCTTCTGGGTGTGTTGGAAGTATCATGTGGGAGTAAATCGATTTGTATTACATGTTCTCCCACTTCTACCGATGGGATTTACACACAATGCACGTGTTGTTGTAATAGCACAACTAAGGTGGAAATACCATACCCCGTTCACCACCCTCTAGCCGTGCACTAGACTGCCGTCGTAATGGTGAAGTGCCATTTCTAAAACTGATCATGGTTCGGCGGCAACGTCAATGCGTGTACAGTTAGTGTAGCCAATGGGAGTCGAGTGTTGATGTACTCATGAGGTAACCGATTTAGGCGATGTTCTGTATGGAAATGCGGATTACCGTGTTTGGTGTAGGGAGGATCTAAGGGTTTGGACAACTTTCCACTTTGAAAAATTGTAGCATTTTTTTGTATAGGGCAGAAGAATATGAAACAACTTGCATTCTTCATGAATCCTTCTCGTCTGTCTTGGAAAATTATCTCATGATTGTCTGACGAGATCTTCATTGCGAATCACCTTAGTTTCACGGGTTATGATATTTCTACCTTACTACGATGAATGCATCGACAAAGATCATATTGAAATTGAATCTCGTCTAATTTAGTTACAGGTATCGGAAGTGCATTGATTGTCAATTCTTATATATTGAATACATAGGGTCCGAGACGACCCTGAACTACCGGGTGATAGTGGAGAGGTACCCATTTCTAAATGGAGTGGTTGGCGGTTTGATTCCCGCTGTGAAATCTTCTCTCTACTACACTAAATAGGTAGATTAGTGTTGGAAACACTAATAGTCGACGAAAACGCTAAATGTAAATTGTCTCTATAGTGTTAGAACACTAAATGTCAACTCTAACACTATTTGTTCAAAGTAGTAACTTTAAATATTTACATGAGCGCATTTAGTGTTAGATGATATTTTGTAAATCTTGGAATGAAGAATTGAAGGAAGAAGAATATGAGAACCTCGTAAAAGGTATAATTTGTTCAAACCCTATTCAAACACTAATTGTAATATCAGTTGAAAATTAGTGTTTTAGGTAACTATTGCATCTAACACTAATCTTCATCTAACACTAATCTACCTATTTAGTGTAGTTAGGTAGGTAGGAAGCCAAGAGCCCACCCACCGCAAGGTAGGCAATAAATGTCAATAAATGCAATAAATGCACCAAGAGGATTTTTGAGCAGGGTAGGGCCAATGGGCTCAAATTCACGTCGGGTTGCCCGACATTGGTTATTTATTCATTTATTGAATACATAGGTTCTCCTAATTGTGTTTGCTATTGAGAGTGAAGTAGTTGATAGAATACAAGTGTCCAAATTATTTATGTTTTGGAAGTAGGGCACGTTTACCTTGCCTAAGGTACGTAGACCTCAAATGCATCCGTTTAGCTCTGCACCCACTTCTTGTGGGATGAAACTCATAATTAATCCCAAATGATTGCCAATTCATGGATATAAACTTTTTTGATATTTTGGAGCTTCGTATGTATATCTCATTCAATATAAATGTGTCAAATCTTAAGCTCATTAAATGGTCATATAGCCACCCCCTTCCCTTTTGTTGATATACACCCTAACCTCCACAATGTTACCCTCTTTAATGTTGCTCCCTCTCTTATATCCCAAAATCCTAGGGAACGGATGTGCTCAATTTAAATGTCCCTCCTTCTTGCCACATTGCCCCTCCATATATCACGGGATTCGACATTAAAATAATCCACCAAAGAATTCATAACCACACACTTGCACACATCATGTTGTCGTCAATGTCATTATTGCAATGTTGACTTTGTGTTATGCTATAATGTCTCACGCTACACTAATTCTCTATTATCATGCATCCATGTTAACACTGCGAACCTCCTTAATATCACAAGCACTTTGGTTGCCACATGCATGATATTAAGGAGGTCATAATGCACAATCTAGAATAGTTAACAAATATTGAGCACGTAGACTGATATCTTTTGAACACATGTGTTTTTGGTGTCCCTTCTTAGATCCACACTTAACCACTTAAATGTAGGTCTCCGATTAAAATATGTGGCATGCAAGGCCCGTTGACCTTATAGAATAAGGGCTTATTGTGCCATTTTCATAGAAACATGGTTACATCATCTTCAATGCAAGATGGGCAGATGGCTTGGAGTTTATTGTGTGGTATTATCAACTTAGCCACGGATAGACATTAAACCCTACCCCTTTAACAAGGGGACTCTTGAACAGAGCAAGGCCAATGGGCTCAAATTCACGTCGGTGGAAACACAGATGTTAAATTTTCTTTTCCTTTTCTTTTCAACTTAGTATGCATTGGTAACCCCTAGGGAATCTGCTAGGAATTTCAGAGGTATGATTCCCATAAAATTCATAGGCCCATGCATGGGAGCTCACAATCAAACTACACTAAATATGATATTTAGTGTTTGATTAGATTTAGTGTTTTACCACCCTACTTTGCTCAACACTAATTTTCAATTCTTTGATAATTAGTGTTAGACATAAATGCGCCGCCGCCGCCTTCCTTGTTGCCACCTCTTTCCTACTAAACACTAAATTCGTGCATGTAACTTTCACATATTAACATAGATGATATTTAGTGTTTGAGTTTACATTTAATGTTACTTACTTTCATAGGGTTAGTGATATTTAGTGTAGTGTTCGTATTTAGTGTATCTAACACTAAATATCATATTTAGTGTAGTGTCGTGGGATCGTGTCGGTAACACAGACATAAACTTTAAAAGGGTAGGTTTTCAGCAAGGCTTCTTCTAACACATGGCTACCACAAATCCTAAAGCAACCAACATGGGCTCATGGGCTACTGTAGCTCTCTAGTAGCTTGGGCATAAGATAATTAGTTTTAAATGTACATAAATTTATGGGAAATTGATTTTGTTGAGTGTCCAAAAATAAAGAAATAACATTCAAAGAGTGCCTAAAATCACAATAATGCAAGTGACATTCACTGGAATCCAACAAAGTAGCATCAAATAGCTTCAACAATGTCTTCACGCAGCATCAATCTCACTCATGGTCCCAAAACAATGCAAGCATGAATTTGCTCCACAAGTCACGCTAGCACACTACCATAAAAACGGGAACGAGACAAGCAAATGGGAATGAATGTCTAACTTGTTTTAAACTACTTTATGGATCTGCCCAATTTTGGAATGTTATTTTTTGGGTTGCCTAACTTACTTTCGCACTTTAATTAATTATTAGGCAGAAAGGTGCCCAAATTGCTAGAGAGCTACTATATCTCGGGTTGAGAAATCCATTGCATCCAATCCTCACCCAAAGGTTTGGGCACAATTATGCATGCTCCTTTGCGAATATGGTGAGCCATATATTGTTATGGGTGCATGAACTTCACCAAGAGGGCCAAGGTTGCATGACAACCATGTCCATTATGACCCTAAACTACTGGATAACAGTGGACAAATACCCAAATCCAAACAAAGGGGTTGGCACTTCGATTCTCGGCTGTGAAATCTTCTCTCTTCTTGACTGAAAAAACCAAGAGCCCACCCACTCCAAGGTAGGCAGTAAACCCCACCCTACACCAAGGGGATCCTTGAGCAAGGTGTAGGACCAACGAAATTGCCCAACGTTGTATATTATTATTATTATTATTATTATTATAGTATATGACAACCATATGAACCAAGACGGACATGTCGGATTCTCCTTGAAATCCAATTATCAAGAAAACTAGATCCGATTGCAGAATTAGGCATTCCGAAACACAAGATTACTATGAAGAGATTAAGTTGGGGTGAAAACCGTAACCTAGAACCTTGAGGGGGTATGTTTTTATCATATGTCTTTATGAACATGGTGGCCATTCCTTCTCAAAAGCTTTGAGTACGGTTATTCTTGCCCTTCTGCAAAAATCTGTTGACTCATGTTACGGCTGTATGGGCTTGACCGAGAAGGGCCAAGAATGAGTGACAATCATATAAGGTAGATGAGGCTACTGCATGTGGACACCTAAAGCAAAAATTGAAATCTATCAAACACATACATATATAGTCAACAGTGTTTTTTTCCTTTACTGGGGCCTTCAATCACAGAAACACAGGGGAAAATTTATGCGGCGGCCATTCACCCAAGTGAAATAATTACGTGCTCACCAACTTGGAATCATCCAGCCGATCGATTTGAGCATGAGAAGCTTGAGCAAGTTCGCGATTGTGAAGCGGGATCGAAGAATTTGAAATCGTTGAAATCTGAGTTGATGAAGGTGTCGATCTAGGCTTCGAAATCAAAGACTCTCTGCTTCCTAACCCAATATTATGGGGGTGGGGGGGGACTCTTTTTTACATTCAGTGTCGTGTAAGTGGATGATATCGTTAGCAAATTTCACATGGGTTATTTGTCAATGATAACAAAGTTTCATGCCAATATTGATTATGATATGTCACTAAAGTGGTCACGTCTAAGATAAATTGTTGCCAAATTGGCTTTTCATTATAGGATACCCACAATACAAGTTGGTTGGCACCTCACAACCACGTGCCGCCTCCTAATTTGTCCACCTCATGCACAAAAATCAAGCATGTTCTAGCTTAGTGGATAACACTCCTAAGTATGAAGGATGGTGGGTGTAATTTGACTTTTGCGAAGGTGACTAACCCAAATATCATCAAGGTGGATACTAAATCACCATTTATTACTCACCGACTGAATTAGAGCAACTATACCGCCGATTAGGAACCATAAATAGGTGTCCAATTAAAGAAGCTAACCAAGTTAGCCTCATCTACCTTAAGTTGAAGGAGAAAATGTGGGGTACTCTTAGAGTTAAGAGATTTCTTGCATTTTAAAACAAATAAATAAATAAAACTCAAAATCAATATTTAGAGACCCCTAATAAGTATATCGAGGATAAGGTGGATCAAGAAACCAATAACTTATATGGGTAGAATCTTTTTACCGTACCTCCTAGTACCATGGTTGTTGTGAATCCTGAGCGGACTAAGTGGATCTCATGGACTATCTCACGCAACCCTATGTTGACTGGATGGAAAAAGACATTATTGCATCAAACCCAGATTGATTGTTGGTAAGCTTTTATATGTACAGTTATTGGTCTAACATGACCATATAAAAACGCACTCGATGTCCACCTAGCTAGTGTTACTTTGCACTCACACATTCAATGCCCACCGTCATTGTTTAACCGCCCACGAGGACAAAGACATTAGAGCTTCGCTTGCTCTCAAAACTCCAACTCCGGATTTCACCGACGTCCAATTTTGGATGATAAGATGGCTACATCCAACATCTCGCAATGTCCATGTGAACGCACGCCTCCGGTTGCAAAAATCTCCACTAAATTAAACCATCGCCACGTCAAGTCTAGGGAAGGAAAAAAATCACGGGTTTCTTCATTAAAATAACAAAGGGTTTGGTTCGGACGGGAGACAGAAGGCACAAAAGGCCAGCACCGATTATGGGTTGGTCTCATCACAAGCTGATCTTTCAATCCATTGCACCAGCTGCCTCTCCCTCCATGACGACAAAATCAATATGCTGGCGAATTAAGGACCACTAATGTACTAATTGTTTAATGCTGATTGGCCCCACTTGCATTATGCTGAATAAGAGGGCAAAAGGACATGGGAAGAAGAAGGAGAATAATAATATAAGTTAAGTTAGAGACCCATGGCCGATCTGACACCACCATAAGGTGCCTGCTTTCAACATGTTCGGCACAGTTACCAACATGTGTGTGTCTCAACACCCAGGACTACTACTGCATGGGACAACAAATTAACCCCTTAAACGACGCATGGTCTCCATAGACGGCCCCCCCTATATATATGTATATGTATACCCAATTTATGTGGGTTCCACGCTTTATTTTATGCGTTGTCTTGTAAGTTGTGTCAAAAAGAATATACTCATACTTGACATTGTTGGTCGAAATATAATGCAAGTAACCTCTGTAATGTCACCCTCTGTAATGTCACTCCTTCTCTTCTATCCCAAAACTTTAGGGAATGGATGTGCTCTGTTCAATTAAACCTCCCTCCTTGTTGTCACATTTCCCTCTCATGTATCGTGTGTTTTGACATCAAAGTAATCCACCAAAGACTTCAAGCCCCATGTTGTCATCATTATCAATATTGCGATGTTGATGTTGTGTTATTTCATAATGTCACATGCTACACTAATTCTATGTTATCATGCATCCATGTTAACGTTGCATACCTCCTTAATACCACGTGCACTTTGGTTACCACATGTGTGATATTAGGGAGGTTGGAGTGTGTGTGCATACAAGGGTGCCCATGGAGAATTGATTAACTTTAGATAATCATTTTTGAATCCACAATTAGCTAAAATTGGAAGTATGTAGCTCAAATGCATGTTTTTGTGCAAGGTCACTAAGGGTTAAGGTAGTATATTATGTAATTTGTATGCCTATATACCTTTATTTTTTATTTTTTTCAACATCGCAACGTATTACAAGGTTCTTGAACTTACAATATGTAACATACCGTGGTGTTTTTTCTTTTTCTTTTTTTGAGACAGAAGGCCAACCCACCCAATGCCAAAATGAATTAAAAACAAGAAGACGCGCCCACACCAAGGGGAGGTGAGACCCCTCGGACGTGAAACACCGCCACGTAAGGAGAAACGAAAGAATCAACCCCACCAAGGACAACCCCCCGGACCCACCAAGCCAAGGACAACCCCACCCCACCAGCCAAGGACAACCCCCAAGCCACCAAAACTACCCACAAAGCCCACCTAACTACGTTGCCTTTTCCAGTTCCACTTAATATTCAAATTGTGCCTCCTACAAAGAACATTCCTATCACCCCCAAGTTTTGTCAAAACCTTGGAGCATGGCCACCACAGAGAAGCTGCTAATCTTGATATGTTTAATCACCCGGTTCCAGACCGCTTTGGCATAAATGATGAGTTCATCCTATATCCTATGCTTGACCTTAGATTCATGCCATTATTCATGATTGAACACTTTGTCATTATGTTTCATCCAAATGGTCCACATCGTAATGCCCCTAAGGAGGTGCCAAATCTTAACCTTTTTGCCGTACTTTTAGGAATCCTTTCCCAAAAAAGTGCTTGTTTCCAACTGAAGCTATCATAATTGCTAGTTCTAACCCCGCAAAGTTCATGCATAATAAACGTGGCCCATCTCCATGCTCTCCTAGCTTGCAATATGGATTCAATAAAGCAGAGTTGAAGGTTTGTGAACTTCCTAAGATATAGCAATTTGAAACCAACACCCTAAAATCTTGCACTACAAGTATTTATTGAGTTTGAGAATGTTTGCATGGACCTTAACCCTAGAGGTCCAATCCTTTTGCACAAAGTAACACATATCGTTCGAATGTGTTGTGAATGTGAAGGTTCAACACCAAAGATTGCATGGGACAACAAAAGGTACTATACTACTTTCTTGTGCAAATTTTTGTTTCTTTTTGACGCTGCAACTCATTAGGTTCACGAGCTTACAATTACCAAGTGTGTTTCCATTGAGAAGCGGAACAAAATGTAGTTGGATGCCATCAAGAATGTGTGAAAAGGACAAATTGCTTTGTGCATAGCGATACTAGGAAAGTCATTTTTCATTCCTTCCATCTTGTAATATGTGGTTTAGGGTGCAAAAAGCTGAAGGTTTATGAATCTCCTAAGGTAAATCACTCTAAAACCAACACCCTAGAATCTTTGCACTATAAGTACATGTTGATTTTGAAAAGGTCCACCGCCTTAGTCCTAGAGGTCATTGATAGAAGGTTAGGTAGGGCCGAAGCTAAAGATAATCATCTAACATCTCCATGTTTCATTCGAATCATGAATGGCCCACCCCACCATCCCATGGTTTAAGGTTTGGACTTATATACAACTTATAGAGTAAGGGCTAATCGTCAAGGAGCATTCATAGAACTCTATCACTTGGGATGTAATATGAGATGAAGTTATTTTCCCCCAAAAATATTGCTAGAGCCAATGTTTTTGCACATTTTATTTTTTGCATGCAAATGTTATGGCAATACCTTTTTATTTTACTTTGGTGTGGGTAATAAACTTCTTGATGTTTTTAGCTATGACTCTATATATGTGTCGTCATTGTTTTGTTCACTCAAAACATGTATCAACCCGGGACTAATTTGATGGTGACACATGCAGGACGCCTGCACGTGCTGTATGTTTTTAATGAAAAGGTCACCCCGAATATCCTTACCAAGTAAATCCATTGTCTCACACACCTTATATGCCAAGAATCAATGCATACTAGATGCAACATATCTAACCCTTTAACCTACATTGCATAATCTAAGCCTTATGGGTGTCATTTGGCCAACATAACATTATTAAGCAGTGTGCATTCATTCACATGAACCCTAAGAATATAACCATGGGATGACCCAACCTAGTGCAAATTCACACTTAATTTGAGTCTCCTTACACTATGTTGGGGCATCCCATGATTATATTCTCAAACTGTACATGAACGAACGCACATTACTTCATAATGTTATGAACTTGTCATGAATGGAACTTCTCCAACATGAATACGCAAGACATCCAACGAGCCATAGATGTAACTCATTTGATCATTCAACATGTAGTTCAGTGTATCTTATTGTATTTTCCTCCATATTAGTTAGAGGCAACAAACAATCAAACAACCTTTTGATGTACAATTAATCACAAAACATCACTACAAGGGAACGGGGGTTATAAAAGACCTCCCAAATGACCACCGCACTCAAGCTTAAACAACAACATTATATACATACCCAAATTTTCTCATGCAGGAAAATGGCATTTTGATGGTTGAAACCAATTATAAATTCTCTCTTCACATCTACATGGTTACATCATCTTAGAAGTTGCTTGATATTAAGAGCCCTTCAATTACACCCTTGTTTTACCCAAAACCTTTTGGAGCAAGTAGAGATTTAATCAATGAAGTAGAGAACTACACCCTAACCTCCGTAATGTCATTTTCTCTCTTATATCTCAAATCTTTAGGCAACGGATGTGCTCACTTTAAATCTCCATCCTGGTTGTCACATTTCCCTCTCATATATAATGAATTTAACATTTAAAATGAACCATTAAATAATTCAAACCACATGCTGGCACACATCGCATTGTCCGTGTCGTCGTTATTGTTGTGTTGACTTCGTGTGATTCTATAATGTCACATGTTACACAAATTTATTATTATTATTGCGTATCCATGTTAACACTATAGACCTCCTTAATATCATGTGCACTTTGATTGCCACGGGCATGATGTTAGGGACGAAGCATGATATCTGTACCAAGTACACCCGTTTTTTTAAGCATTTATTTGTGGAATGAACAATAGATTTTGTCGTTGTGGGAGTAAAATACGACCAAAGCGTTGACCATCTCAAGTCTCGTTGGCATGTTATGTCCCACTAGACACTCACACAACAAATATAGACCGTAGCACACAACCATCTGGGCACTGTATCCGATGTCGTAAACGTGTCACTCTACTATGAAATGTAGCATGACTCCTTGTGTACAATATCTAACACACACACATTAGCTTGGGAGATTATATCTACACAAGGTGAAGTTGGACGGTGGTCACTTGGTGAGCCAATAAACGTGCATAAGAACGCTCGATATTTATTCTTGGCAATTGGCCGGTTGGCTTTCTCTAGGAATACTATAGTAGAGAATAGTAACCCGAGAAACTAAGATAAATTATAAAGACAAATATCGATAATAATAGTTCACAGTCACCAAAGAAGGGTGGGTTGTCGGAGGCAACTACAAAGAAGCAGCGGCCACTAAGCTAAATGTCAATGCAGATTCCATCCGAAAATCCGAAACTCCCAGCTATATATATATATGAATGATGAATGAATGTACATAGGAAACCCAACCGCCAGGATCTTGATCTCTTGATAAATATTTTATCCTTCTGGTCAACCTGCCCGTTGCCCCGGGCAGCGGCATTTGGAATGAAAAGAAAAAAAAGCGGAATTGATGAATTTAAAATCGGATTTGAGGTAAGGAAACACTAGTTTGGCAGACGACCGATGTAATATGGTTCAGCCGTGTGGGTCGGTTCCATGACCTTGGAATATGTCAATTATGTGTTTGTGGGTCCAAGAACAAAGTGAAAATATTCATGTACTAGTCATACATTCAGGTTGACACTTGAAATTTCGGCTGAGTTATACTTCCGGCATTGTTCACATCAATCGTTGTTCATGCCGACATTATTTACATGAAACATTGTTCATCCCGGTATTATTCACCGAAAATATTATTCATAGCAGTGCTATTAGTGAAAGTACCGACATTATTCACACTATGCTTGCTATTCATACTGGCACTATTTGTTATTCGTACCAGCATCAATTTCTTTTTGTTTCTTAAGTTTCTTCCCATGAAGGTAATATAGTGGAGGCCCATGTGGTATTCTACATATAGAATGGAACACAATCATGCAATTGAATGGTGGTATGAAAAACCCAACTGACCCACTAACTTAGTTGAATTCACATTAAGTATATTTGTACAAACCATTTGTTCATGGATAATAAGGAATGTGCACTTGAGGTGCACTTGTGGGAACAAAAACATCAATGATAACAACAAAAGCCACAACATAACAACCACAACTTCGAATGTTTGTAATCCATGTTTGCCCACCACCAAGTTTGTGTAGTTTTGCGATCTAGTGTACGTCATATTGGTGGTTAGAATTATCCAAAATTCATGCATAAATCCAAATATATTAAAATCATATTTTTTACCATCCGTTCCAAGTATGCCACATCACCAAATTCCTACATTAACAAACTAAAACTCAAGAAGAAGAAAAAAGAACTATGGTCTTTGGGGGAGGTTGAGGTGAATAGAGTGTCTCTTCATAAACAAGTTGTGGCCACGTTCTAAAGGACGATCGCATTGGATGTCAAACTACTTCACCCTTTTGCAAGGAGTAGAGACTACATTAGTTACCTATATTTGATAACCGTGTCTATTGAATGTCACCTGAGAATATAATATCTTTAGGAGGTAGGTTATAAGGGTATATTTATGGCAATGAGTAGACACCAAGCCATTAACTCCCTGTTGGTTGGCAGTGGATGTGAATTCCACATTATCTAGTCCGAGTTCAATCTTTGTGGAGCTCGTTTGAGTGGATGAAGTTGGAAAATGGCTTGGTGCTACTATGTGAATACGGGCATGAAATGTAGCTCTATCCAATAGCCTATCCTAAGAAATTGAGCCAAAGCAATGGTTTGTGAGTGTCATTGTTGATTATTATTATTATGAAATTACTATTTACTTAATTTATTTTTGTGTTGTTTTAGTGGTGGGTTGTTTGTTTGCAAGTCAAGTTGCATGTCCACTAACATAGGATGTGTTTTAATATTCTCTCTGTGGTTAATGATCTAGGGTGGGTCATGGAGGTTTGTGACAAATTATTGATTCTCTAATCTTTGTTTATGGACTAGTATGGAGTGTGCATATTGTGTGGCGATCGTGTTTGATTTGTTTAAATGCATTATTAATTATTGTAACAGGGAGTTTTAATTTAATTATGAGATTTTTCATTGACGGGATATGTGTAGTAGCTTTAGCACTTGCAGCTAAGACCATGAGTGGGGCTACGGTCCATCTTGTTGTTGTGATGTTGTTGATGAATGATTAACTTACAAGTTTCCTATTGAGGGTTTTTATAGCAAATATATCAATACAATATGTGAATTCTATGAATTGTATAGTGAGTTCATGTCTAGGGGTTTTATGGTGGGGGTGGTTGGAAGGGTGGCCTATGAAGTATAATATGTCGGGTTTAAACTTGGCATTGCAATGGCATCTTTGGGCACCACATGTGCATGGTGTTAGCTATGTTAATATTTGTTTTTTGAGGTAGTGTGTTATAACTTCTTGCATTCATAAGTGTGTAGTGTCTTGATATTCTGTTGGATATAAGAAGTTCTTGTATTTCCCAAACGGCTTTGTTGAGAATTTTTGTTATTAATGCGTGAATGTGTTGTTGTTTGCATTTGAGTAGCATGTGTAACCATGAATTTGCGTATGAGAAGTTACAAATAAGGCATGTCTTTGATGGGTAGCCTTTTCTACTATAGAAGAGATATTTTCAAGCATTGCCCATGAGCTTTCTTGTTCATAATTTGATTAGGCAAGTCTTTTGTTTGTCTACAACAGTGGGGATTTCCAAAAATCATTTGATAGCATTGTATCTATATCATCGATTTTGAGCCATTTGTGTAGTTGGTGTTTGGTTTGCTATAGCTGATAGGTTGTGGCATTTTTCATATTTGAGGATGTGTTTATTCTAGATGTCTGATGGGGCCTTTGTTTGGTGTGTCTTGCATTGGGTCCCACTAATCTTTTTGGAGATAATATAGTGTAGGGTGTGCGTGCTCATATGATGTTGTGGCATTTGTATGGTCTAGCGTCCAAATTCGTTTCCATCTATATTAGTGTGGGCTCTGTTTTTGTGGAGTGTGTTGGTTTGTGTGCGGCATCTTAACATTCCGACTATGGATTCAAGGATAAGTTTAACTAGATGGCTATTATGTATAGTAGGTAGTTCAATTTGGGTGTATAGTAGATACATGATATTGAGGCAATTTGTGAGCTAGTTTATCCTAATATGTGGTAGTGAGGAGTTGGAGGGTGTGGTGTATGGCTATCATTTTTTAATGTATTATGTTTTGTAATCCAAATAATCATTTGGCGGATTTTTGGTTTTTGATGGAGATTTGGATGCCAAAGCATGATGTTTCACGTTTCTAGTGTCCATGGCTATTTCTTTAGGTGGTTTGAATGACTGATATGTGTAATAACATAATTGTGGTGGATATTTGAGGGATAAGCACCTTTTGAGGTTGGTGATTGGTGGGGTATTTAGGAGGTGAGTGTTTGGCAAAGGGTGGTATGTGAATTTAGCCCTTTTTTGTTGTTGTGGTTGACAGGGTGTCCAATTGTATAGGTGTTGCAATTTGTGCAAACATTGTGAGGATTAGTAGAGTGTTAGCTATGTTGTTCAATTGATGTGTATATTTGTTGGTTCCAACAATTTATTTTTATGGTGCATGTAGAGTGTGTGGATGGCTTGACTTTACATTCTAGGTTCAATTCTTAGTTTTGGTGGAATTGTTGGTCCTTTGTAGGTGATGGTATATGCTTTAAAATGTGCTATGACATGTGAGTCTTGGAAGGATCCATCGTGGGTTTAAAGTTGTGATACCAGTTATGATCTACTGTTATTGGTATTGTGACAATCTTTGGGTAATTATTTGATGCAAGGCATGTCCAATGGAGGCCTTGTTGCGCTTCATTTTCCATATGTGGGTGGGCATAGCCACAACCCTGCCATTTGTGTTGGACGATTGTTCCGATCAATCCGTATGCTACGTCTTTGGTGAATGGGAGTGAAATTATTTAAGTGTGGTGGGGCATGTTGTCAGTGATGAGAAATAAGTGTGGCTTATTTGGAAGATACTTGTAAGGTGTTCAAAGATGGCATTGGGAAATGTGGGTTACGAGAGTTTGAGGGGGTTGCTTTTGGGAATCCTATATTTGTATCCTGGATATGATCATACTGCTTTAGTTTCAAATGGTTGGATGGGAGGTTCAAGGTTATGGGGCCAGTTTAGTGCCAAATTATATTGTTTCCATAGCCATTGTAATCTAGTTTTGGGGATGGTGATTAGGTGTTGGCCAATGTCATCGTAGATGTATGCTACATCATGTTGAGTTTGGGTAGTGTTTGGTATGTGTGTTATGTCATTCTTTGGGTTGCATTCATTGGCATGAATATGGCATAGAGGTACAATTTGTTGTGGGGGAATGTATATGGTGTCTCTTGTTTGCTCTTGGTTGAAGTTTGTTTGTAGTATATTAGTGAAGTGGTAGTGTTGTTTTTGGGTATATTATTGTGTTAGGAGTAAAAATGTTATGATATATATATTTTTGGTTAATATTCCAGGAAAAGAGGTCATTAAGAAAACTCATGAAGAATAATGGGGAGAATGGGACATGGAGGCAACTTCATCATGTTGTCCATGCACATTGAAGCACTTGAAATGATAGTTTTACGTTTCAATGTGTAAGAGGACAATATTATCAAGCGTACTTGTTTGGAAAAGTGACATGTGTTTACAATAAGGTAGAAGCGGTCGAAGCTTCCAATTTCGTTAGCGGGCACCTATGTACTTCAACATGAACATTGGTTGTACTCTTCACATGACTAAAAACGCAGCTCATTGGTTGAAGGAGACAATGTGTCAACGATGAACATTGTCCACTTTGCGTGCGGTGGGGGGGAAGGGGGGGGGGGCTTTGTGATTAGGAAGGTTGAAATAAGGTTTGTGATTGTAAGCATTTTTATGGAAATTATATATGTTCTCAGTTATGTGATCTAAATATCATTGTGCTCATAATGTAATTGGTATTCCAAACAAATATTGGAAACGCCACGAGTTAGGTAAAGGGACTATAGTGCTCAAAGTTTCCGCGATAGTTGCTTTCACCTTAAATTTTGAGCTAGTTGACCATTTGTGCAACCTACATTGTGTATCTAGTCATAATATCATCAATCATATTAACACCAGATGTCACACAGTTACAGTAATGGTCAACCTATTGACCATTGGTAAAAACATAGGGATGCCCTTACAATAGGGTAAGTAACACTACTAGGCCAATGACATCAAATACCATGTTAAATGTAGTTGCCTCTCCCAGTAAATTTATTTGAAGTCCCAGGGAGTGGACACTTCATTGGAAATCTATATGTTATGCATGGGAGAGCAAAACTCAAGAGAGCTCATGAGCCCTCCAAAAGCCCCCAATTTATAAAAATCTAGAATCCAAATGCAAACCCTAACAAAAATGGACATGGTAGTCATTGAGGATTGTATTTTTATGATAATAATGGATGAATATGTGAATTGAATGAAACTAACACATATATTGTCAAATTTTGTCTAAACCTTAGGGCCCTCTTTTGTACATCTACCTTTACTTCAAAATTATGATTAGCCTTTTTAAGTGCACATACTAGAGAAAAAATAATATTTCTCCCTTATGTATACTATGTATTCTAATGCCTCAACTAATACCCCTTCTTACATTCACATTAGCTCCTACATGGTATGAAGAGTTCCACAAACCCTGACCCTCCCCTTGGCCCCCCCTACGGACCAAGATAAAGGGGTCTACAAAGAAAAATACTCACACCTTAATATATGCAAACCTTGATTTTTTATTTTATTTTCCTTTTTTTAAGGGAACATAGGAGGCGCATAGCCACCTAGCTAGTTTTTCCGTTAAGTAAAGAGGAAATTTCATAGTTGGGAATCGAACCACCAACCACTCCATTCGGTTTTCAATACCTCTCCACTTTCAACTGGTAATTTAGGGTCATCTTAGACCACACACCTTGATCCTTGTGAGGCTATTAGTCAAGGTAGAATTATCAAAGCAATGAACATATTAAGAAATAAAATTGTAATGGCAAATGATAGGAGGGGCTAGGAGGCAAGGAAGGTTGTGGAAGACTCAAAGGCCGCCATGCTCTACTACTAGTTCTGATAGATAGTCATTGCCCATTGCCTTTGGAGTAACTACACCTCATGAGTTTGGTTAGATATTCTTTACCTCATTGCATTTTTCTATGATAATCTAAGCAAGAGTGTTTCTTGTATTAGCTACTAGGAGCATGTGTGTTATATTTCTTGGTTATTTCATCGCTTCTTGTATGCCTCTACTTCTTCCCTAGAGGCTAGAGCATATAGTCGTAATCTTGGAAGTTACTGGAACGTTGTCGTAATGTAAATACATACACTATATAGATGTATACTTATTTAGTATTGCATTGTGATTCTTTGATTTGGAGGAAAGTAAAGGGAATAGAAATAGATTACCTTCTTGTTTAGTCTTAGTTTAGTCTTAGTTTACCCTTTTAGTCTTACTTCTAGTTTTATTCTTAATTTACTTTTGGACCAATGGGTGATTAGAAGTCCATGTGATGAGGATAAGAGGGGGACTTTGTCTCTCTCATATGGGGAGGAGAGAAGAGGTTGGTGAGGAGAAGAGGGGTTTTTTTTTTGCAAGCTCATGGTGTGTGAGTTTATTTTATGGGAATTTTGAAATAAAATATGGAGGAGTTGTGTTTCATGGTGTTGTTTCTCTAGAGTGATCTCACTAGCTTGATTTGAAGTTAGCAATTAAAAGTTGTGCTAGTTTGAGTGGAGGGAGGTATGTTGGCTCTTATAAAGAAGGGTTGAGACCAGTGTTGAACGGGTATGTTGTAAAGTGCATACAGGGGAGGCCTGGTTTTTGAAAATTTCTTGGAAATGTAGAACATCGAGGTATTGATATTACAAAGGTTTTGTATTTTCAAGGTAGGGTATGTGTATGTGGTCTTGTAAAATTTCTTGAATTTTAGGGTACGTGTTATGGTGTGATTTTTTTTCATATACCAGGGTGCCCAGTGCAAGGGTATGGTATGTCATTTTAAGGTTTTTAAGAGAGAATTTAATTAATTAATAATTTAATAAAAAAAATCCAAAACATATGAAGCATGAACTTGAGCAAACTGATCAAATTGAATCATGATTTGAATTTATCAAATTGTCATGCTTGATTAAGTATTGAATCGGATCAACATGGACTACTTCGACCAACATTAGTTTAATCAAACAAAGTTGAATTGATAAAAAAACAATCAAACAATGCCCTCAAGTTAAATCTCACTCTAGCTCACCCGCTGCAATCAACTCCTCTTCACTAAACTTGTTTAGCAAACACAAACCCTAGTTGTTATATGAAGTTGGTGCTTCAAGCAAAGACAAAACGGAATTACCTCTTCTTGAAGGTGCAACACCCTCTCTCCCACATTAATCAATGTTGCTAGCTTAACCCCAGCAACAAAGCTCCACTACTTGTAGTACGCTGTGCACACAACAAACCCGTACATCGCCGGAAGCAGGCATAATGAACAAAGACGTGCATGTTTAAGGGTTTCCAAGCTCATCATTGAGCAAGGTACGGGTTAGTGACCAGGTTTAGGGTTGGCAGTGAGTCCACGGCCCGGGTATGAACCTGGTATTTGCGCACTGCTTGGTAGTTCAAGCTGGTATCACAAACCAATGTACATACCCTTTTACAGACCCGTGTGCGGGACAGATACCCGTTCAACATTGGTTGAGACTTCGACCGACCATAGAAGACGGACATGTATTTTGTTTGCAACGAAATTTTGAAGAAGTGTAAAGATCTCATTTGCTCAAAATTTGACGTTCATATGAAGATTTGAAGACTTGGAGACTTCTCAAGATTCAAGTGTGTTGTGGCTTGTGGCTTGTGGTTCGTTGTCCTTTCTGTGATTCCCAACCGGATTTGGAGGGTAGTCGCATTTGATTTTTTTGCATCGTAAATTTGCTGCGGGTTTTGTAGGAATCCATAAAAGTCCCATTTCATGTTTGTAACAACTTGTTGACCCACAAGGATGTTTTCTGTTGTTCCCATTGGTGAGGCACAATTGTTGGTCACCATGGATTTGAAAGTTTAGGAGCCAATCTTTTGGACGTCAACTCATGATCTGACGTCCCATTTTACCCGTCCGAGGCATGTGGTTTCTTATCACCCTACCCTTACTCTTAACCCATTTAGAGCCATAACAAGATAGGCCGATGGGAAAGAGTTTGAAGATTTGAAGAAACTGAAGACCGAGACTCTTGAAGACCAGAAGATTCGATGGTCCGACAAACAAATCTAGTTGCAGCCAAAAGCCCACTGCTTTCCCAAGGCGGAACCCTCTCTACCCGACAAAGTCACTAAACATAATGACATTATGGACAAGAATGGAAAAAGAAGATGAGAGGAGTGTTGGAATGGAGGAGAACCGACAATGTAAAGTATAGTAACTTCGTTTTTTGGGGGGACATTGTACACTTATATGTGCAATTTGGATGCCCCACATTAGTTATCAACATTCCACAATATCATGAATATTTATTACCACAACAACAAAACTCATTATTTTAGTCATATCCTACTATGTTGGCTATATGGATGATATAACTTTTTGTGATTTGATTTTGAACCAAGTTAACTTATGAGTAAAAAGACAACTTGTTCAGTTAGACAACCTAATTGCACATATCAGTGTGATTATTTCTCAAATGATGTGGTACCCGGACCCTATAGAATTTTCTTTCTCTAAGTATTAGAGGGTTATTGCCAAGGAGGGTCCACTATTGAAACTAGAGTTGACTATGTAGATTGGTTATGCAAGTTAGTGGATAATTCATCCCAACAAAGTAGTGCTAGACTTGACAATTTGAGGCCCATGGTGTTCATTATGGAGTTGAATCAACTAAAGAATGAATATTGACATCAAGATATTTGGCATGTATCTTTGGAGACAATCCTCCATGAGACTTCAACAACCTAAATAGGTATTTGCCATCTCCTTAGAGGGATTGCTTTGTGGGTGTTTGGTTTGGAAAGGATGATAAAGTCTTTAGTTATAAAATTTTGGCCAATTGCCGAACTTGAAATCATGTTTGGCAACACTCATTCTTGAATATGGTTGTTTAGCTTGGGCTTAAACCGTGCAAATCATAGGGAAAGGTTGGTAAACATTGAACACTTTGATAAATCTTGGGGCCTCCACGCATAACTCCTTTGCAAACATCCTAGAAAACGATTGCATGACAAGCTTCTCGTCCACCTCTTGAAGGTGGTTGCTAAGGCTAGCCTTGCGAGGGGGCCTTGGGGCACATGTGAACAAGGCCCATGAGGAAAAAGGAAAGAGACATGATCAAGAAAAAACCACATCATACTTTTTTCAAGCCTTGGTCGTGGGACATAATGTAAAGTGGACTTGCATTGATTGAAAGAGTAGTTGTTTTTCTTTATAGACATCCTTGACTAATATAAATAGAACATCCTACTTTTTTGGCTGCTCTTACAAAGATTTTAGGGTAATGTTGGATGTAGATTTCACTAATTATCCATTTCAAGTCATCTACCTTCCAAAATTTATAGATGTCGTCTAACTCGCAACCTCATGCATTGGAGAGGAACAATAAGCTGCAATGATTTGCCGTTGGGGGGTGCACTCATTGTTAGAACCGGGAACAACATGAGTGCATGACTATGAGATTAAATACCTCTAATATACAAGATTTTCCTCATGAAAACAATATGCATACAAATATATAACTAGGAAATCCCCTTGAATCATACAAAAGTGAAAAGTAAATAAATAGTTTAGACCCCAATCACATGTATACATCAAAAAGATTTTGTGAAAAATATGTCTAAAATACTCTTAGCAAGACATATCTATTTATCGTTGATACAATCATTGAACACTCATTCATCCATTGGATGTAACTCATACAAATTTGTTTCTATGATATAAGTCAATGTAGATAACGCAATGACGGTTTCTAACCCTACCATTAAATGATCCATCAAATCATAGATCCACATTGATCCATTCTTATTTTGATACCAATATAACCTTATTTTCATTTTGGAAGGCCGGTCGAAGAGGTCAATTGGTTGTCGGTACTCAATCAACCTATTGCCAATTTTGCGAGGCTTCCTATAGATCCTTCCCAAATACCGAGTCTTCATCGTTAATGTTGCGGCCAACTTGCTTTTCATTTCTCTTTTTTCTTGACTCCTTCAACTACACTTTGAGAATAAACGTTATGACACAATCATATCCCAATTCAATGTAAAATCATTATACAGCCCGAGGGGCTCCGCCTCCCCTTGGTGAGGGCGCGTGTCTTCTTTTGGTTTTTATTCATTCTGGCGTTGGTTGGTTTGGCCTTCTGTCTCAAAAAAGAAAAGAAAAGAAAGAGTAAAATATTATACATAGCTTAAGATAGTTGAACTTTAGGTTTGACATACAACATACCAGACTTGATTATAGCGAGCCTATCCTTGGACAACGTGAGTTACACCTAAATAATAAGATTGGGGGTTGCAAGAGCTAGTGACCTTGACAAGACATATACCGATCCCACTCTTGTATTCATTATGAACAAAAGTAGGCGATGACCATCGCTGAGAAACACCAACCCACTCGGTTGAACCGAAATGCAGTTTAAGCAATAATACATAAGCAAAGGTAAGGCAATGGCCATAAATTGTTGATGTTGAAGATGAAGATGGGCATCATAGGCCGGCGTCCAAATGTTGACACTACAACGGCCCCCAAAACATCACAATTTGTAGCAACAATCTCATTACCGGAACAAGAAGCAACTAGGAGAAGAGAATAAAAAATCACCTACAAGCTCCACCCTCACTCCACCTACAAGCTCCACAATGAGAAACCTTTAGGGTTTTCAAAGAGTGGTCATCCCCGTCTCGTCCTAAACGTTAAATTTCATGGATGAATGTGGTTAACATATTGGATGAAATATTCATTTGGACCTCTTGTAGATTACCCACTTTATTCTAATTGACCATGGGCCTAAAGGTAGAAATACAACTAGGATTATATGAATAATATGCCTAATATATTTATAAAGCTAGAATAAATAATACCATACCTTTATGTATATTTTGCAACCCCTAGGCATAATTAATACCCCGTGTGTGCACCCACGTGGGTCCATATATTTAACAATGAGTGCACCCCCCGAGGATTTGCCTTAGGCAGTAAGCAACATAGGAGTTACACTTCGATAGCTTTGTGGGTTGCAAGTCCACACACTTTTTTCGAGATTTCTTGGATTTCAAAAATGGGTGCCTAATAGTATCACACTCACAAACATTTGATACAGAAAGTAAATGAAGATTAGAGTGTGTCAATGTAATTAAATAGAGAAAAAATAAATCATAGAATTGATGGATCGGGAGACATGCCAAACCATCCGTGGCAAAGTGAAATTGGGGATGTGTGACTATGATATGATTCTCCAAATGTGATGTCGTTGGAGGTGATTATGGACGAATTTAGTGAATTTGTGTCCCTGAATTGTTATAACTTTGTGTCTAACTCAAAAAAAATTGTGCGTAGTGGACTGAGGACTGTGAATAGTATTATGGCATTAAAAAGACCAGTGTGCATTCAAGGCCGTCTATGGTAGCATGTTCCGAGGGCAATCAAAAGACAAAGTTTTGTTTTAAAAATGTTAGTTAATCTTCTCGATAGTGATGTGGAGTTTGTAAAGTGTACGCACGTAAGAGGAGACATGAAAAATTCTTAGATAATGTTCAACCATGTTAAGCATTTGAAGAACCAAACAACAATGGTGTGCCGTGTGTACGAGAGCATATACCGTAATTTAAAGTATTGATAACAACGATTGTGTGTCATGACATGCATTGAGAAGATGGTGCAACACATACACTCTTTTGAAAAAACTTAAATGTCGTCATGGCTGAGAATGGAGTGCCCTTCGTCAACTTCAAGGATTACATGATGAACATTTCTCAAGCAAATTGGAATGTGGTAAGGATTTCTATGAAGATGGTGACCCAAGAACAAAGAATTTGTCACGAAGAATCTTTTATTCATGAACACTCGATGGGGTCAAACCATTTTCCAACCCATATGAAAATATGTAAATTGACAACGAGAAAATTAGGACATCACCATTCAAGAGGAATATGTCCTATCGTGAAGGGGACAAATTAGTGACCAGTGAACTAGCCTCCTTGTAAAAACATCCCTTTTCTATAAGATCGGCAAGTTTCTAGATTTTATAGGTGCATCACTTTACAAAAGACTAGAGAGAATAAGAAAATGAAGCTCAGGACATGTCCTAACCAAGAAGCTGCCACGCTCATGTCACTAAGGCGCTTTGAATGGAGGTTGTGTGGTTGTGGGCAGACCACATCCAAGCCATTCATTCACAGAGCCCCATCCTACGGTCAACGAAACTGTTCGGGCAACTTGAAAGAAGACTTCTTGAGAAATGAAATGTGGGCGTATGAAAAATCAATGTTTGCAAGATGAAGGGGTAGATTATTCACCCCATCGTATGAGAGCATTTGTGTGGGATTTTGAAGGTTCTCAGAGGGTTCCCTAAGTTCTTAATGGAATTCCACACACTTGAACACTAAGTGATGTGACACTTGTGATGAATTTGTTAATCATTAGTGTATCCTACCATATGCCTCAAAATAGGGTAAGTGACATCATTACACATGTGACACTAAATACCATGAACGGTGTAACACTAATCACACCCTTAACATACAACCAAAACGGCTATTAAGAAATCTAAAGGAAAGGTAGGTGTACAAAAGGGGGCCCTAAGGTTTAGAGAAAATCTTGACAATGGATGTGTTAGTTTCATTCAATACATGTTTTCATCCTTTATTGTCATATGGTAATAGTCCTTAATGACTACTAGGGGAATGGTACCATATGACTGGTGCCCAAGAAATTATATGCGGAAACAAACACACTAGTATCATGGCATAAACATTGTATTATTCACCACATGTATGTGGAAATATGATTTCAAATATTGTGAGTGATAGAGTATAATGGTAACTATATGAACATGGTAAAACCTGATGCAATGGAAATTCCCAAGACCAAATAATTCTATACGAAAAAGAATCATAAGTCATTGCATACATGAGGGAAGCTAGGATGTGAATGGTAGGTGGTGAGTAGTAACATGCGAGCAGTGAGCAACAACATGAAATAGAGGTTTCTATTTCAAGATTATATTCCAGAAGATTTGAATAGTTTGGCTATAAAAGGAATGTAAGGGGAAATTTGACATTCAAAAAATAAACCCCATTACTGTGGAATTGACACTCTATGAGTCTATTCCCGTGTAATCAACATGGTATTTGTAGATTTGAATATAAGCCTAATATATTATTGTAGCTTGAAAATTAGTAAATGGAGCTCAAAAATAGCTACAATTGCCTACATATATTGAAATTTCATAAAATTTACATATCAACAATGTACTAACATCACAACTTGATTATTTGTTATAAACTATTAATTAGTGCTCGAGAATAGTAGCAACCCTATATGGTTTGGGTGTGATGCGCATGACCTTATATATTCTTAGTAAGCCAAAATTTTAATAAGAGCCTTAGGTACTAGATCGTAGACTTGTAATGTAGTACCTTGTGTATTTTACATTGGGATAATGGATACAAGTACATATGATCCAGAACAACAAAAGTTATTAGTCAAAAATTAACATTTGCAACAACTAGAGTATGCTAAAAGCTTTCATCCCCTACATAGTCTAAGTAACAATAGGATCAATGAAATTGATCAAAAAAAGATGTTATGTATAACAATTGGCTGTAGTAATCAAGACCATGATCTCAATACCCCCCCCCCAAAAAGGATAAATATATAAATATCCTCTTAATGCATGTGTATACCACAACACATATTTAGTTGTCTTCCCTAAGAAACTACCAAGAACATGTGACCAATTTATTGTTTGTAGTAGAAAAGTCTCAATCTCAATTGATTTGAAAGATTGTGAAAGCCTTCCTTTGTTATGAACAATCAACATAGTATTATATTTCAACATCGTTCATTGTATTGTGTACATCTAATTCTTTCAAGGTTTTTGGGTTGAAAGTACAACAACAATTACGTGTGTTGTTGGGTGACCTTGATCATAAAGAGTTATTCAAATCATAATGGGCTTGCAACATCTTCGGATTACATATCACAACAATCAACCATCCATATTATATAGTATTTGCTATCGCACCCATGGCTTGAGACCATGGTTTTATCCTTCAAATGTTGGCCATGGTCAAATCATCGAAATGCTTGAACTTCAAACAAGATATAAGATATTAAAAAATGGCCTCAAATAAAAAAACAAAAACTAGTTTTGATCACAAATTTCTTCTATTTTCGTTAATTTATTTACAAATGGCCCTCGTACTACTTCCCATGACTTTCACAACCATTTCAAAAAATATTCAAAATTATGAGGTGACTAATATCAACACTTAGATTCCTATTATTTTCTCTATCAATTTTGTTTATTTAGATTTACATATGGCACTCACATCACTTCCTAGAGCTTTCAAAAAAAATTCAAAAAATCCTCATTTAAGATAAAAATTGGTCATCTTAGTGAAACAATGATTGATTTCAAAATTTGGGTACCTATGAGTTTCTCTCAAAAAGGCTTGTATTTTTCTCAAGTGGTTTACAAATGGCCTTCGCAACTATTCCTAACCTCTTTAGACCAATTTTGAAGTGTCTTTAAAATTTTGAAATTAGTCATCTCGGTGCCAACATGACTAATATCAGCATTTGGGTACCCCTAAGTTTCTCTCATAATTTTAAAAAATAAATATTTAAATGGCTTTAAAATGGTCCTCCCAACGCTTCCTAAATTATTTAGACCAATTTTGGAAAATCATCAAAAATTTGGAATTAGTCATCTTGGCGTCAAGATAGCTAAAATCAACATTTGGTTATTTTTATGTTTCTTTCACGATTTCTTACATTTTTTCAAATGGCTCACAGATGGCTCTCACAACGATTTTTAGCTATTTTAGACCGATTTTGAAAAATCTCCAAAAAATAGAAATTAGTCACCTAGATGCCGAAATGACTTATATCAACATTTCAGTAACCTGCAAGATAGTTCAAAATATCTTTTGTTTTTCTCCACTGTTTTGTCAATGGTTTTGTCAAAACTGCCATATAAGCTCCTATGGCAAGGAGTTGTGTTGTACTAAGCAATTAGCCAAGGGTAGAATTAGGTTGTTTTTGAAGTGGTAACCGCAACTATCAGCAAAGGAGAAGATGTATGAAGGATGAATATAAGAGTGATGCTTGTAATGGTTAGGATGACCGCATAAGATGTAGTGGTTAGGATAGTGAACTGAGGGTTTCTTAGGACCTACTTAGAAAGTGTAAAAGCAAGTGAGCAATACAAGGGAGTGGTGAAGTTTTGTAGGGTACGGCCTTGCTAATGAATGTAATAGTGTTGGTCCTTGAAATATTTGTACTTGGGTTGGGAAGGATTCCTAACTTGTTTGTGGTTGTAGTACGGCTTGTCATTATGTAAGCAATTAGTTCCAAGAATTCTTGAAGAACCGAGATTTATGTATGTCTTACCTTCATTTCCCCTAATAACGAGAAGTATCTACCGGATTAGTGTTAGAGTTAAGAGGACTAAGTTGGTCAACGCCTCAATATCACTTCCGCTTAGGGACCCACCCTCTGTAGTATAGTTTAGTAATCATGGACATTATAGACTAACTTCGGAAGGTCAAACATTGATATTTGGTGGGTATGTCAAGGTGAGAAAATCTTTGTATACTTGAGTTATTATTTGGGTCAATACCTTTCTAAATCATATTGATACTAGTATGATTTTACCTAGGTATGAAGATCCTTCCATGATATATATACCCGAATGGTATTGAAAAGAAAAAAAATACTGCCAAATACTTATACCATGTTCTCATTAAAAATGTGACATCCTCGGGGAGGTAACTATCGGAATTTTAGAAACCACGTGAGATAAAACATAGGGTCAATTTAATTCATTGAGGGTAAATTTTATAAATTCGTTAAATCTACCATACCATTGGAAATATGTCCCCTACATGATTATATGTAAAATAAGGTGGTGAATAATTCCTTCATTTTAGTAATCAGTAAAAAAAATAGGGTTATAGATATTGGATCCCCCCAAATGTGTGTAGTAGGATTAATAAAATAATTATGGGTTTAACAACTTGGATGAATATTGTCTAAATTTTGTCTAAATTTGAACGAAACGCGTTAATATGGAGGAAAATGTTGTGGATTTTTTGGAGGAAGGAATGTTGTGACTTCTCAATGGCCCTTGGGCTTGCTTAGGGTTTGGGCAAGCATAGTGGCGTGAAGGCGGTGAAGCGTTCGGGTAGGAGGTCTTGCGTTTGTTAAGTGTGAAGCAGTGAAACGGTGAAGCGTAGCGCAAAGGCGGTAGGTAAGACATATTTTTTGGAGCTTTTTTCTTTGCTCCATAGCATTCACATGTGGTGTTTCATGAGCGCCAAAGACTCGGCTTGCTCGGCTCTCATGCATTAAAAGTCGATTTCAAATTCTAACTCTTTGATTTTCCCCTTCCACTGCCTGTTTTCAACAACATACTATTGATTTCCAACACCCTCCTGAATGTGAGATGTAGAAAGATGAAGAGTTACAAGACCTGAATGTGAGCGTAGAAAGATGAGATGTTGATGATAACATCAATGTTTCATCTTCTACAAAGAAAATATTGTTGGGTCTTGGGATGGATTGTGGAGTGTATTTTATGCAAAGAAGTACGATAACTATCTCATCTATAGTTAAATCAATTGTTAGGAGGACTAGGGGAAGACCTTCCAAAAATTTACAACCTACATGTGTCTTCAATGGAGTTGACCGGGGCACGTGGTGTATATGACGAGTTCAAAAAATGAGACGGAAGGTAGGTACAAGGTGGGGAAGTTGCAGGCATTTCATTGACCGTGTCAATCGGGAGGTGAACAAAGGTAAACAAACAAGTGTTGCCGGAACCGGTTTTATGGTCTATGTTAATTAATTTAGAAAAATCCATGGACACTTCAACTTCGAATATGACCAGTCGGATTTTATTTGGGTTGATGTGGATAGCATAATTTGCACAATGACTATATCATTTGATGTAGAGAGGGATATCTTTGAGTTTGATCCGGTTAATAAGAACTCCTTGAATGAGTTTTTTTGAAAAATCTATATGAAATCGATAGCCATGTAGGATATTGGTTGTGACTCCATACCCATACCACAAAATAACTTATTTTCTTTCTAGTGTACAAATTATGAATGATTGTTGTAGAAAATATTTTTTAAGTTAATAGATGTTATTTAATCTACGAAATTCTCTTGCTTCATTCAAAGATGTCATTTATTAATGAGCATTGGATGGTTGAAGTAATGAGCATGTATTCGACTTTTCAAATGCATAAAGATGATGAATTCACTTTCAATCCAAATTCGGAAAAAGTTAGGTACTATGTTCTATTAAACCTTGAATTTACACATTTTCTTGTTGTTTGGTCTTGAATAGATTTTTGAATAAGCATATTCAATTTTCTAAATCTAAAAACCTAGTTTTCAAATCATGAAATTATGAGAATTAAAGCTGGTTTGTGGTTCATTCTTCATCAATTTTTGTAGTGGCTCTTACTTGCCTAGTTAGTAGTGTCTGATATGCCAACATTCTATTGACTGCCCTTCTGTTACAACAACCTTTTGTAAATGATCGATGATGTGCTACAACATTTGACAACCTCACTGTGGTAGACTTGGAGGATTACGCTTTGCCTTGAATCAAGACGTGGTGGAGTGGTTAGAGAATTTGAAGGTTGTCCGTCTCATGCCAATAATTAGTTTTAGTTATCCGTCATCATTGGTGTTAAATATTTCTAAATTTTTTAGTCTTATCATAACATTGTAGAAGATATTGACATGTACCTTGACATAAAATGGAGGGTGCATAGTTATATCTCAATCCTTCACATTGTAAATAGTTAATACAAGGTTGAATGTGTTTGTGAACACAATTAAAGTAAACATTTTCAATTTTGTATTAAGTTTTTTTTCATTTGAATGCAATCTTGCGTTTTTGGAGTATGTAGTTGTGCAAAATTTCATGTCTTGTGACAATTGATTGTATTTTTTGTTTTGTTCTATCTGCGTTCACAACTTGTCTATGTTAGCTTGTACATTTTGTTATCTCCATGTTTATTGGTAACCTTTTAATTAGTATCCAAGTGTTATTGATGTTGTTTTGAATGGTTTAGTATTGGTATAACTAATTAAAACCGATTGAAAGACATGGATGGTGTGGAACGTTTGTTGCTCACATAGTCGATTTTGCAATGCTATAATATTTTGTCCACTATTTGGTACTTGTATGATTTATTAAAAAAAATATGATGCCAAAAAACAACCTCTCTAAATAATTACAAATAAATGTAGAGTGCTAAAAAATATGTCAAAGTAGCTTTATATCTACAAATGGGAAGGGAAAAAATATTGAGAGGTGCATAAATATCCCCCCATTAAATACCCCATTATCACACGTGGTTAAAAAATGTAAAGGGGTGTGATCCCCCCGAGGTGACATCCTAATTATTGATACCTGAATGGCATCTTATAAAAACGATACCAACCCAACGTTGGTTATAACAATGCTGGTATAAGAGGGAGTAAATCAAAAGCTATATCATATAACTAGCACAAAGACATGGTTATAAATAGATCAAAGTATAAGATAGTACATTTATGAGTTTTGACCAATACCAGGGGGTGGGCAATATTAATACAACCTTCAAGATAGTATAATTGGTAACATTGTAGTAATCATATCTAGGTAGTTGGGTAACATAGACTAGAAGGGGTTTAGGATTTTGCATTATTGTTGTGATTTTTCACATTTTTTGGAGGAGCATTATTGACGCCATTATAAGGCATTTGTATAAGAAATACCAATTGCATTTTGAGGAACTCACTTCTAGTGAGGTTGATGGTCATACGTCAAGTTTGCAATGTCTTTAAAGATGAAATTATCCTCACTTGTTGATGCCTATTGTGAAGGGTTTATCTTACTTTTTAGTCAATTAAGTTTTTTACTGTAAGAATTAAAGATAAAAAAGGAAACATATTAAGAATAATGATGATTTTAGATATAGAAATTCACTTAGATAGATGAAAACCTAAGCAGTGGCTACGAAAGAATTATTGGCGCATTGTTTAGAGAGGCTAGGTTATAGTCAACGTACATCATAAACACATCAAAAGATGAATAAGCGAGTGACTTGGATTAAAGATGATGGCATGAGATTTAAAAGCTAACTGTAAGGGATCCAAAGCGACCAAATGCCAAGATAATGGAACGAAAGGAGGTAAGTTTACTTCTCAAGTTGTTAATTGAATCTAATAGTTAAGTTAATAGAATTTAGTTTGACGATGTAGGATTCTTCGTGATGAATGTCTTTGGACACTACAAAAGTAACATTTAATGAAGAATTATCAAATGAAAAATGACAAAAATAAGTCTTTTGAAAAAGTATCCAAAACAAATCAATGATAAATATTGCTCCACCAAGTGAACCGGATAAATGGTGAGACGCAAGTAAGAAAGAAGTTCACCCCCACTACTTGAGACGACCCCTTAAAATGAAGTCTCAACTTCGCCTTCAATCATTTTCATTTTCGACTTTCACCTCCGGAAGGCTCGAACCTTCCCCTTGTCAACCTCATCTCACCTCCAACCAACTCTCAATCTTGAGCACATGATTTGGTTAACATTATTGAAGTGTAGTAGTATTGAGTGTTAGACTATCTTAAACTTCTATATTTAGTTGATATGAAGACTTGAAGTAGTAACATGATATTTCAAAAGACGGTATTATGATCTTTACACCTTAAATAAAAATTTGTTTGATTGTATTGATTCTTGCCTCCAAAACTCTAATTTTCTTAGCATTTATCTTCTTTGGTTGTAACATAATAATTAGTTCTATAAGACATTTAAATGATAGAAGATCTTAAGTTAGTGAAAATGATAGACAATCTTGATGGTATTGAATAATTTGAAGCCCCTGGTCCATTAAAAACAACTAACTTCAAAGGCTCATTAAAGCGTTTTTTAGAGTCTATTGACTTATTTTTCTAATCCAAATCTTCTTATAGAAATCTATTTTTTTCTAGAAGTTATAGGTGTTTTCATGAGATATATGTTCATTTAGAACAACTAACTTTGAAACCTCATCATAGCTTCCTATGGTCATTGACTCTCTACAAATCTTATCATCCATATGTAAATTTGTAGGTTGTCTCTGTATTCTAGTTAGTTTTATTTCAGTTAAAAATAATAAATGGAATTATATGAATTTTTGTGAGACAACCTCACCATCTTAGTTTTTTTAAATTATTGGGATGTATTGTAATGGTTTAAATACATTAAAAATTCCAAGTTATTTATTCCACAACAACTAAGCTTGTATTGGATTTTGAGACATTTGATATAACTAATTAGATCTAATTAACTCACAAAGATTTTAATTTGGTTATTTTTTATTTGAAAATATGTATAAATCCACCTTTGGCTTGAAAACCCAAAACATACAAACTTTATCGCACATAATTTGTTTTGTTGAATTCTAGTCTTTATATTGTAGTTAAGTTATTGTTTTTTTATTTTTTATTTTTTGGTTTGATACAATTGTTTTTTTGGGTTTGGTAGAAAAGAAATTTCAATGTCCATTGGAAAGAGAAGGTGCAATTCATGTGTAATAAAGGTGTATTTAAATCATAATTTTATCTTGCATGTGTGGTGAAGATATTTATTGTATTAAATTGATGTGATATTCATGAATCTTGACAAACTTTCTTGCACCACATCCTCGTTGTTTTACAAAACCTGCATTGAAGGCAAACAATATAGGATTATGTTTCCAAAACGAAGGGGACAGGTGAGCAACCAAGCTTTTGAAAATTGTGCATTTTGACGTGTGCGGCCCCATGAGGACCACATGTATCCATGGTGCAAAGTATTTTATGACCTTCATTGACAATTTCTCGAGGAATGTGTAGTTTATGTATTGAAGTCCAAAAATGAGTGTTTTGAGAGGTTCAAGGTGTTTGTAGGGACGCAATTGGAGTAGTTGAGTTTCAAGGCATTCAAACGGTTTTTTGAAAACCATGACATTGAAAAACAAACGTCCACCCCATATAGACCTCAATAGAACGGAGTGGTGGAGCATGTGAATTGCACCATCTTACTAGTAATGAGAAGGAGTATGCGTCATGCTCAAAACCTCTACAAATTATTTTGGGCAGAAGCAATGGCTAGTGTGGTTTACACACAAAAGTGATGTCCAATGAAGGCGTTGGACTCCATTTCATCCAATGAAGCATAGAACAGAAGAAGACTTTGTATTGTACACATGTGTGTATTCGGATGTGTCACTTATGCAATGGTGTGGAATTATAAGAGGGGTAAGCTTAATGCAAAGGGCACCAAATGTTTATGTTTGGGTTATTGTGAGGGGATTAAAGTCTATAGGTTGATGTTTTTGCAAACTAAAAAAATCATAATAAATAGAGACGTGATATTTATGGAGGATAGAACATTAGAAACGATTTAAAGATGCGTCCAAATGGGAGAAATGAAGGCCCTAGGATGGTCATTGTGGACAAATCTTCCAAATTATTTTCGTGTAATGACGGTGAGGGGTGTGAGGCGCAAGTGAGAGATTACTTGGTTGCAAATAAAGATGTAATTGTAAGACCCACGGGGAAAGATGGCCGCATAGAGAGATTTGGCAAAGATGAAAGATATTTTAAGAGGGAGTGGCGCCCACTTGGAAAGTGGTGGAAGAGTCACATTCTATCCCAACGTGGCATTTTTGGACGATTCTTTGAATTTGTGCAAAGCTTTGTGATCAAAAAGTACAAGCAAGTGGGAGGTCACAATACAAGAGGAATACGACTTGCTTGTAGCTAATGATACATGGGAATTGACCAATCTTCTAAAGGATTGCAAGAGTATAGGGTGTAAATGAGTATTCCACACCAATTTGCATGTATTAGGTGAAATCGTTAGGCATAAGGTTGGTTAGTACTGAAGGGGTATTTTCAAGGAGTTGGAGTGGAGTTCAAGGAAGCATTTGCCTCTGTGGCCAAGTTCATCACCATTAGATGCATTCTCACAATAGAAGTGGTCATGGATTGGGAGATCCACCAAATGGACGTAAAATCAACGTTTTTTTTTAATGAAGTGTTAATGATGGAGATTTGTATGGATCAACGGGGGGATTCATCCAAGAGGAGAAGGAACATCTTGTGTGCAAACTTAAGAAAATTTTGTACGTGCTCAAGCAATCACGAGGAAGCGGCCTAGTGTAGTCAATTTTTGGTGGATGTGAGATACGTGCAAGAAAGATCGGCATACATCATGTACGACAATCAAGGATTCTTAGCACTTGCAAAGAATCCCACACACCATTGTCGCACTAAACATATCGACGTATAACTTCACTTCATCATATAGAAACTAGAAAACGAAAAGATATGTTTGAAGTATTGTTCAACAGAGGATATGATAGTGAATGTGCTAACCAAACCACTTGGAAATGATAGGCATTAAGCATTGACAAAGGCAATGAGTATAAAGGCCTTTGACTACTCGCAAAGAGGGAGAGTAGAAGGTAGAGCATTGAATTGCTCGTGGTGGAGCAAAGTAGGAGGTTAGTCATTAGAAATGTAATGAAAGAGACGTGAGAAACAATAAGATTAGAATAAGGCCACAACGCTAGTCCATGAAGGGATAAGAGTGATCTCATATTGTTTGTATGAACTAAGGAAAAGAAAAGAGCAATAAACGACAGAACACAAGACTATCTCATTTCAAGCGTTGTTCATATGCCTTTGTGTATGTGTATATCCTTGTGCATTCTCATCTCTAGTTCTATTGACTTCGAATAATTTGGTTAAATGGATCGGGATTTGACACCTTCTACATCATTCTTCAGACCATTTGTTTTAAGAGGAAAGACATGTTCTTTAACCAACAACAGTGGAATAAAATTAAATTTAACCACCTTATTTGAGATGAGTTCATCATGTATGCCAAAATGACATGCGTGAGGGTTCTTCAGTATGTCAAGATCAATGCGTTCTTTTAGCCAAGGCTTTGCTCAAGGTTTTGATAATGGTTTAAGGTTTGTGTAGGTGGGACAACTTATCGATCATGTGTAACAGGGAATGCCTATAACAATAGGCTACATGCATCCTGTTTTGGGGGAAATGGGGTTCTCCATTCAGTGGTTTGGTGGGTGATCTATAGTGGATGTTGTGTTTTTTCGATTCTCTTTATGCGACGGTGTGACGCACTTGAGGGCCCCATCTCCCCTCGAGGTGGGTGAGTTTTCTTGGTTCTTAAATCATTCAGTGGTTTTCACTAATTGTCTTCTCTCTCTCAAAGAAGAAGAAGAAGAAAACCTTAGTAAGATCATGTTAGGGCCGCTTTACATCTAGAGGCCGGGCCAATTCCCTTTGAGGCGGATTGCATGAAATTTTAGCCTTTTTTGGGTTGGAGGTTGGCCTCAGCTACACATTATAATAAGATTATAATGGGGGTCAATTTCCCATATGTAAAGGCCTTAGGGCCAAGAAGCTAGGCTGATTCAACAAATCTCGCATAATCCAATGGATCTAGCATAATCTAGCATAGAGTTGTTCATATTTCCACATAATCCAATGGATATGGTTCGGTAAAAAATATCATATTTTAGTAAAAAATATATTTATTGAAATTTGACATCAGCCCCGAGGCCAAGAATTGGCATTCCATTTTGGGTGCACCCAACTCAATGAGCTCGGGCCGTGTCATAGCATGCATTTTTTGATTAAAAACATTCTTACCACCAAATTGGCCCGGCCTCTAGGTGTAAAGGGGTTCAGGTTGATTTCAACCTTTTGGCCAATCACAAGTGAGGATTTCAAACCTCTTACACAACGAATTGGCCCGGCCTCTAGGCGTAAAGCGACCCTTAATGAGAGTTGGCTGAAGCCAAAATTTGAATTGAAAGAGCAAAACATATCACGTGCACTAGCCTTCCTCTACCTTGGGTTGATGCCCGCTAGTAGGATTGTGGGGACACGTCATCACACACTTTAAAGCGGACACCATTACATATGATGAACCCACGATACCACCAGAACTACAAATTGAACCCCGAACAGAAAGCCATGACGTTAGGATATTGTGTATACACCACAAAACTACGCTCATCGGACCAACAGGATACGCATATCGCATGTACACTATTGGCAAATCTTTACAAATACCCACTATATTTAACACAACCGCACCACCCACACCAATAAACACCTCAGTAACCCGTAGTAAGAATTGGTCTCAACTCACATATCCGCCCCCCCACCCCCGACCCAAACTACCAATATCCCACCAATCACAAATCATGACATATGCCTACCCCTCAAATACCCACCGCAATTTTGTTACTATACCGATGGGTCATTTATACCACCCAAAGCAATACCCCAAGAACATTGGAGACGAGAAAAGGCAGGGTATGGCATATATAACCCTTTTAAAAACCTTAAAATTGCATAAAGACTACCAGGACTCCAAAATATACTACGAGCAGAATTGATGGCTATTCATCACACTCTATGCCTCCTCACTACTACATACCGAAATGAACCAGCACATATTTTCACAGACTGTCTTAATGTTTTATACCTCCTAAACACACAAACAAAACACCCAACCTCACACAACAATCACCCAGACAAGAAGATACTTGAATCAATAATTACGATGTTACAATCCCGTACACAAATCACCACACTACATAAAGTCAAAGCCCACACGAATATAAGTGGCAACGAACAAGCGGACAAATAAGCCAAAAGGGGATGTGAACTAAGCCATAGAGATGCCATAGCAACATATGAACATGCACACCCCATGCCATACTACCTCCAAAAAGGATGGTGGCACTCAATGCAAGAAACACCAGACAAAGGCCTCATCCGACACCTTGGTAAATACATCATTAAATATGACAAAAAAACATAACCTCATAGCAACTCAAACACACCAATTACACAAATGGCTAGACAACAAAGATATCGACAAAACATTATCAAATGACTTCTGGAACAACCCAGTCATTACAGATAGACAAAAAACATGCCTAATAAAATTCCGAACCGGACAATATATGGGACATGCTTGGAAACAACTTTTCTTTGGTAGAAACGCATATCCATTCCATACATGTCCTATTTGTAACTCACTAGAAGCAGACACATGGCTACATGTACTCCTAAAATGTAAACAACAACACATCCACGCACTCATAACAAATGGACATAACAAAGTGGTATGGGAAATACGCAAGCTTCTCGTCTCAAACAAAGTAACAAGACACTACATACTTATGAATGCAGGCACATACAATGAACTACCCCAAGAAAACACAGTACCAACATGGTTACTACCATGCACATGCGACACCCAAAGATGCCACTGTGACGCCAGGCTCAAACCCGACATAATATGCATCTTAGGCCACCCATACAACTCCACACCACCAGAAGCACCTACACCAGAAATTAATATACAATTCATTGAATTCACATACTGCAATGACAGATTCTTTGTTGAAACAAGAGAACGGAAAATTACAAAATATCAACCACTCATCAACAATATAATAGCAAGAGGCTAGAACGTAGCCCCACTTATTGTATTAGCATCAGGTGCCAAAGCCACAACTCACATCCCCTCGATGAACGAACTTGAAACAAAGCTTAAACTCCCTACATCACAAATTAGGAGCACGTTCAAACAAATCAATATAATCGCCATACAATACGCACACTCAATATTAATCCATAACAGACGGTTAGAAAATAGACAATCCATCACAGACTTACAAAATCATAATTAAAATTTATGAACCCAACACACCCCCCCCCCCCCGGTTAACCAGTAAAACCCCTAGTTACTAACATAGTGTCTACTCCCTGCAAAGAGTGAAGTAGTATTACATCCATACTACCCTGGGGTATGGCCACGGATGTCCTACGAACAGACACTTTATTCACTCCGGCCCCCCTAGTCGGGACTGGAGTTCTTCTTCTTTGTGGGGACCATGACACACTTTCCATTTTGAAGAGGACGGTCATTGCAACATGACTCCATTTACGTATGTCAAGCTGAATCTACGACGGTTGTAGATTGGACTTCAAACACATGTCCGAATGACCGACCACTGTCACATGAGACGTGTGTTGTAGACCCCCCCCCCCCCACACACACACACACACACACAATCCTAGTTATAGGTGTGGGGGCTAGCTAGCTGCTCACCAAGTTGCCCGAATCCACTGCGGAATTATAGCGCAATACCCACCCAAACAGTGTTCATTATTTGGAAAGGGGAGGTCGGTGAACTGGGAATATGGGTTTTCTATGAACATGTGAAGGCAATTGTCGGAATTGGTGAGGCCATTTCCCCCTTTTTGTGTTGGCCATGGCAGCATGAGCTTGTTGCTTTTCCCACCTTGGTGCTTGCAAACACACACACACACATACAGGCAGGTGGTGGCGCCCACGGTGAGAGAATAAACCCCAAGCCCTTGTAAGCCGGGGTTCGGAGTGCAGGAGGAACGTGGAGGCCTTTTGGGTTTTATTTAGCTGCCGATTGTTTAATACTCAGGTCCAGGGTGGAAGCGGGCGCTACAGCAGTGTCGTATTTTAATACTCAAGCGGGGGGGGGGGGGGGGGGGGGGGGGGCGGAGGGGAGGCGAGGCGAGTAGTATGATCATTATCGGGTGGGGAAAATAAAGTTCAGCAGTGGCTATTGATAGCCGGACGCTAAAGGGCCCCGATGAGATGAGCTTTTCAAGCACCACTACGAAAGGTGGGCGAAGAAGGGGACACTGGAATGACACCGTTCCAACCAATCTAGCATGTGCCTGTTACATTCCACGCGGGGGTAACCTTGGCCATGTCGAAATGGTGTCATCCTGGACGCAATCTACTGCTAGGGTCCTTGCCTGTGAACGGAAAATTGTTAGGTGTCAGATTGAACCTCAAATTATAATTCCATTCTGAAAAAGCAAGGTAAGTAAGTTTATTACTATTACAACTGGAGACGCCGACGGATGGTGTCAGAATTGGGTGGTGTGATCGACCCCTCAGGCCCTCATCACACCAAACTTTCCGTCTGGGTTCCAAACATGAAATTGTTGGGGATTATGTTGACAAATAGATGTTGGCCTACCAAATTTCACACCATTATAGTCGGAGATGCCGACGGATGGTGTTAGAACTGGGCGGTGTGATCAACCCCTCAAGCCCCAATCACACCAAACTTTTTGTCCAGTTCCAACCGTGAAATTATTGGGGATTATGCTCAGAAATGGATGTTGGCCCATCACTTTTCACATTATTATAGCCAAAGATGCTGGCAAATGGTGCCAGAAGTGGCTGGTGTGATCAACCCCTTAGCCAAGTGTGGACATTGGAGATGTGAAAAGCAGCCAGGCTTGACCACAAGCACCAGGATTCGAACGTGGTACCACATACCCAAGATCCCACACCAATGCAACGTGATTAAGCTACTACATTATCACATATATTACATGATCAAGTGCTTTCAACCTCCTGAAGCTTTGTACCCTGGTACAGTATCCGGGAAGAATTTTGGGCATGATCGGTTAAAATCCTAGTGTTTTTAAGTCCAACCGGTTACAGGTTGTGATCTTTCAAATTTTCTTTATATAATTCAAGGTATATTCTTTATATTCTTCTATAAATAACACCAAGTGGGACGCATTCATGGGGCATGACACCAAGCCAAACGCAATCATGGCACTAAAGACCGTGTCATGGAAATGACACCAAGAGGGATTATCTAGGGGCTCCCTAAATACCCCCGACGAGCGTTGCAGCTGTTAGGCTCGGAGGCCAGGTTCGGTGGGGTTCATTTTTCTGGCCCTCCCCGTTTTGGCCCCTTGGGGAATTTTTTTGGTTTTTTTTTTGCTAAATTTGGGTCCTGCGGCCCCAAATTACTCTAGGAAGCCCCCTATGAGATTAAGTAAGGCCCCACCCAATTAAAAAAATAGGGGGCAAGTTTTACCCCAACCCTGCCACCCCCTCCCGAACCTAGCCTCCGAGCCATGCTCGATGGGGGTTTTTAGGTAGATCCGATTATCTAAGCCTTCTATGAGATTTTGTGATCTTTCGGTTTTCTTAACTGATATGAGGTTTATTCCATACATTCCTCTAAAGTGATGGGTTAGATTCCTGAAGTCTTGAACTTCAACCAGTTCATTTGTAACTAGAGGTCGGTTCACAAAAACTAGAATCCCAATCCACATGACACCGGAACTCAAATACCATTATGAAAGTTGAAATGACATGTTTGTGATTCATAATTGTCTCATTTGCACCCGTACCACCTATTCGTGCGGTTCACCAATTGAAATCATGCGTTGCTAAAACTCTACCAAAAGTATCATTGTCTACAAGGATTATCCCAACCAGTGCGTGTTATTATTTGGAATGAGATTGTAATATTCTACCAAGAAAAGTCATTTATGTTCTATAATCTCCAAACAACTCATTAAATTTTTGTTAGTAGAAATTAAACTCTTGAGTACGTAAGACGTTATTGCATTGCATAACTTTGGATAGTAACACACACTAATTCGGTAACCATTATCGAATTATGCCAAGTAAATTATAGTTCTCAGCATGGCATTATAGCGGTGGGCATGTGAGGCATCAAATGGGGAGAAGTGGCTGCTAGTTACAGATGAACTACTGTAGTTGAGTTTGAGAAACAATGGTCCGAGATGACCTTAAACTACCGGGTGATGGTAGAGGGATACCCAAATCTCAAGGAAGAGGTTGGCGGTTCGAATTCCGGCTGTGAAATCTCCTCTCTACTTGACGGAAAACTTGCCAGGTGGTCAACTGCCTCCTGTGCTTGGTGTTGGCCTGTCGACCTTCTGTCTCAAAAAAAAAAAAAAAAGTTAGAGAAATAACTGGTTGAAGTTAAAAGACTTCAGGAAACCTAATTACCCATCACTTTAGAGGAATGTATATATGGAATAAACCTCAAATCAGTAAAGAATAACCCAACAGATCACAGGGCCCACGCCCTGCAACTCTCGGGCATTCCCAAAAACTTTTCTAAACTCGATTGGAAAAATGTTGCTTGCCCAGCCCGACTTCCAAAAAAAGATTGTTCTTGCATTTTTTAAGATCACCTAGTCCACAAAATCCATATTGGGTGCTCCTCAATTGCAAAGCCCAAAATCCTATATATATATATATGCACTTTCACTTAGTAAATAAGCATTTGATTTGGATTTCATTCCCAAAGTGAAACTGTTAATGAAGCATGCAATTAACTTGGAAGTTAAAGAGACGAAAAAATCCTCTTTCACATTGAGGTGATGTTTTTTATGACATACCATTTGAAAGAGCCTTCGCCATTTTCAAAATGTGTTTAAAAACAATGTGTTCATTTAAACCAATTTGTCTTACAATAGTTTACTGACGTCTTCTCCTTTCACAAGTAAATTTCCAAAAGTATTCATACACATTCAAGCTCACCAAGCATAACCCAACGCACTCAGTGTGGGTTTTGTGCACTAGGCAACCTTCAAGAATGCAAGGACAACTGTTTCTTCGAAGTCAAGCGAGACGAGCAACATTTTTCCGGTCAAGGTCCAGTGAAAAGTTTTTATGGGACTTTCCAAGGGTTGCGGGTCACCAGGACCCTTATCTTATCTTGGGACCCCTTCCTTAAAAAGCTCGTTGGGAGTGCTTTAGCGTGGGGCCCTAGTGACACCACTTATCAAGTCCAAAAGCGGACAGTGGAGATGCTATTTGGTGGGTTCTAAAGGACACGCATATCTAGGACATGCCCCTAATTTTATGGAAGTTAACACTCTGTTACTGGCCGGACTTCCTGCCAGCCATGCTTGGCTCCTCAAGTACGTTCTTACTAGGCCCTATACTAAGGGGCACCCCCCTTTGGAGGAAACTCCCCTTGCATTGACTAGCAATACTTCCCGTTCTTATTGGCGTCTTCGGGATTCACCGTGTATTCAAATGTCACTCACTATTGAAATCTCCTCTCTACTTGACGGAAAACTTGCCAGGTGGTCAACTGCCTCCTGTGCTTTGGCGTTGGCTTGTCGGCCTTCTGTCTCAAAAAAAATAAAAAAAATGTCACTCACTATTCGGAGTTACGCATCGCTCTAACATCTAAGGTAGAAATATCATAACCCGTGAAATAAGGTGATTCGCATTGAAGATCTGGTCTGACAATCATGAGATAATTTCCCAAGATAGACGAGAAGGATTCATGAAGAATGCAAGTTGTTTCATAATTTTTTGGCCCTCTACAAAAAATGCTACAATTTTTCAAAGTGGAAAGTTGTCCAAACCCCTACTCGTTCACTAGATTCTCCCTACACCGAACACGGTAATCCGCATTTCCATACATAACATCACCTAAACTGGTTAACTCATGAGTACACTAAACTTGACTCCCATTGGGTACACTAAGTGTACACGCATTGAAGTTGTTGCCTCGCCATGACCGGTTTCAGAAATGGCACTTCACTATTATGACGGCGGTCTAGTGCACAGGTAGAGGGTGGTTAACCGGTTTGGATATTGCTACCTTATTGGTAGTGTAAATTTTGACCAAGTAGAGATACTAATGTTCGTTAGTGTCCAAACAATCGATTCGACCTTTGTTGGTTAAAAAAACAAAAAAAAAGTATGGTAAAAGGTACAGCACAGTGTGGCTTCAAATAGGAAGTGATGCTAAATACCATACCCGGTGTAGTCTATATTCTTAGTTTGGCAGACGTTTTCACCATGTGTTCACTCCACTTGTTATCCTAATTAATGAAGGAGGGCTAATAACGAATGTGGGAAATTAGTGAAGGTGATACTGGATTTCTTGACGATGTGAAATTAGTGCCACCAAAAGATCTTGGAAGCATTGTTTACTATGGCGCTATTCGTAGTCCACTATATATGATATTTCAGTGTAACATACACTAGTTGTGAAGGGCCCAAACTAGATGACTAGAGGTCTTAAAGTGTCACGCCCGTTAGTAGCTAATATGATTCCATTTGTCAAAATAAGTATTTTCTTTGAGTGAAAGAATGTCTACATTATGACATGTAGAGTAGCACATTGGGATACTTTATATGAGAGTCTTGCGTTTTAGTATATAAGGGGAAGATATTATTGAGCATACTAATGGCGAGTGTCATGTGTTTAGATTTTAACATGCAAGAGGAATATGCTTATGTCAAGTCATTTGTGTGCACTTTGGTCAACTTGTAGAGCATCGTGTAACATAGGCATACACCTCATAACCTTATTGAACATACTCATGCCGAGATATTAGAAAGCATACTCGAATGTAAGTGTCATGAGGTGACATTAATGATGAGGTTGTTGATTATCAATGTATCCTAGTACACACCTCGAAATAGGGCAAGTGACACTATTATACATGTGACACTAAATACCATAAACTATGTAGCGGTAGTCCTAAAAAATATTGTCACGTGGCACAATTCATTGACAAGAATGTGTTTCCATATATATATTTAAATACTCTACAAACACCTAAGAGCATGCACTTATTATATTGAAATCTATGGTAAATGAGCATGTATCATAAATTTAGTGTCATTCAATAAAAAATTCAACCCTTAGTAGCTTTGAGATCTCACGAAATAGTCCGTACTTCGAGAATTAGTACCATCCTCACTAATTGTGATAATCAATGTGCTCACAAGCCATAATGTACATTAATTAGTCATATTAATGTGAACTGCTAGTAAATCAATCAGCACACCAATATGGGAAGAGACCTAGGGGTGGTCTTAGAATCATGCCAAAGTTTGGCAACCAACAAAGACCGGCCACATATGGTGTTAGTAACTCACTCTTCAAGTGGAGTCCAGTTGCAAATTGTTCTCTACAAAGAGCCAAACTTTGGTCTCAGTCGAAGAACCAACTAGAACTGGCCTTGTGTGCAAGATAATACTACTAGCACAACATTTTTTCTGACTTGTAGCTTGTTATTATATTTACAAAGCCCACCTTAAGGGTTGTTGCATATGCAAACTAAAAGCTATCACCATGAAAAGCCAAGGGCCCTTCAAAATCGTCCAAAGGCCATATAGTGGAAAATAAAAATCCAATTTGTGGTTGATGCGTCCTCAAGCATGGTGTAAAGTGAAAGTGGACCATGTTGAGGGTCTGTAAAATATTTGATGAGAAATCCAAACTAACATGTAGTTTGAGACCCCCACAAGGAGGTCACTTCATTGTCAAAGAGAACACCACATGCGAATAAAGTTTGCTACCCCTATATTACATGCCATAGATATATTTAAATTTTATGATATTTTTCTACATATACATAATCATTGATAGTATAATTCTTCTTCTTTTTTAATTTTTTAGTCATCTTCATTTTGTAGTGATTGTTTTAGTTCAATTTTGTGTAATTCTAGTTAGAACAATATGTTTTATAGAAGAAAAAAATCATCAAATTTAGTTATCATTTCTTACAGTGTAATAGATACCTTGTATATCTACTCATGAAAAAAAATTGATAAAATTTTGACCCATTTTGGTGGTGCTTTATGTAAAAAGTAGGATTTTTTACATGTAAAGTGTTTGCACATGGTTGTTCAACTTTACAATGGAGTGACCTCCCCGTGGGGGCCTCACCATGGCAGTATATTATTTCTAGAAGCCAATGACAACTTAATTTTTTGCCACGATCCCTGGTTTTGCATTAGCCCCACCTCTTTTTAATGAGCCTAATGCAATATCTAGTAGACTATGAAACATTATCCACATGTTGCCATGTAGATGTTTATCCATCCAAATTTATTTGGTTTCTTAGGCCTTGATGGTCCAGTTTGAAGTGAACTTTGACCATCCACGACTTCTTTAGCAATCACATGATTTGACTATCTTAGGTCAAGGGCCGTCAACCTCTAGTGTGAAATGGCCCTAATCCTCATAATGAGAATTGATGTGGGCCACGTGAATTTGCAACCCATGCCAATATAAATTAGTTAAAAATTATTGTGCCATATTTTTACTCCCTATAAAATTGCTATGGTGACATATTGATTCTATGTTGTTTTTAATGTAAAGGCAATTCCACTTGTTGTAAGGTGTTGGTTAGAAGTCCCTCAATCTTCCTCAATTAGATGAGCCATGATGGTCTTCAAACCCACATCATGTCCAACCCAACTAGATAATCAGAGTGGTCCACATGAATTATTTCCAAGCAATTTTCCCACCCACACTAATAGGACTTTGTAGTGTAGTCACCAATGTATGTTGTGTCCTCTTTGTTTTCCATTTTCATTTTCTGGGGGTGACACAACATTATTCAAATCCATAAGAGTGTTATGTGGGACAGACAATAATCCATGGAATATTCTCCACATTTAGTCTGGATATGGGGAATATTATGTGGATTACTATCAGTCCCATATAACACTCTTATGAATTTGAATAATGTTATGATAGAAGGCCAAAAAGCCCACTATGTTATGTCATTTTGTTTTAGGGTAAAGTGGTGCCATTGTGGGCACTTCCAACTCCATATGTATTTTTGACCTTAGGATCGGACCGCATTGGGAATCGTCTCCTGTGGTTAGCACTTGCGAATATAGAAGATTGCAATGTAAATTTCAAGATTGAGGCTAAGATGTGTTAGAGGATTTGAGTTATTCTTGAATTCTCCTAAATACTCATGTTTGGTAGTTAGGTTTGCCATATTTTTGGCAATTTATAGAATTTAAGGAGCATTTAATGGGTGTCAAAACCCCCACTTTTGGTAAAATGAAGGGTAGGCGTTCGACTTTGAGCGAAAATGGGCAAACTTGAATTGAATTTTATGGCAAACTTTTTAATTCACCTAAATTGATGCTCTCAAAGGTTTGACAATAATTTCATAATTGTGTATTACCATCAATTGGCAAAAGTGAAACACATCTACTTCATTTCTTCAAATTTGGGGTTTTCAAACTTGAACATTTATCAAAAATTATGAATTGTCAAAAGTGGGATAAACATAATTCCTTTGCCAGTAGATTCTTTTAATTAGTTGGTAAAAACACCTCAACATTTTTTATATTAGATGAGACAAGAGGGGGAGGTTTTAACCAAGATATGAGACATGGATGGCATCTGGTATTGAGGGGGAGGGGGCACATTGATTGTGAAACTGCTGGTTTTCCCCGTTGACACCACTTTCCTAGCATTTCAAGAGTTAAATAAAAAGTTGATTCTTCATTGAACTAGTAGTTGAGAATGGGGGTTTCCTTTTCCACCAAAGGTTTTTGTGTAATCTTTTGTAAAAATCTTTTGTAGGTATCCAAGTAATCTTTTGTGGTAACTCTTTTGCAAGTATCCAAATAATCTAGTGACAAAGCGATTCTTTTGAGTAACTCTTCAAGATCAAGTATCTAAGTAACCAAGTGATTCTTCTGAGTAACTCAAAGTATCCAAGTAATTGAGTAACCAACAATCTTTTGTAGTCACTCTTGTGTATGTAACACAATGCCAAGGAGTAAAGTAATCTTCAATAACTTTTCTTCACTAATCAATTTTCACACTTTCCTCCTTAGCTTCTTAGACCCACCAACTTCCCCTTTGACTGTTCATGTGCTTTCTTATTGTTGACTTTTATTATCGGGTCACTTTCCGGTGTGATATAGGTAGCAATTACTTCAACAACTATTCAGTTGTTATTGGACACTTTCTTGCCATGTAGAAAACACCTTCTTTCTACATGTGTAATAATACCTCTACTAACTCTTAACTTCCTTATCAAGTCTTGAGGAGGCATCTTGACATTTGTCCCTCAAAACTTATCATGTCTCATTTCCTCTACTCCTCTTTGTAAAGATAATGTACAACATAAAGTGCTAGTATGGGGTTGCGTCATAAATAATTATAGACTTCTTTTAGCATAGCCATAATATTTATGAATATACTTATAGGTCACACAATACTTATTATGTAGAAATCTCATCGTATAATATAAGCATACCATAATAAGTTTTAAAATATCATAATATTTTTCTTTACGTTCAAACAACTTCTCATTATCCTTATATTTTTCAATATGTAGGCAGTTAATGTTTTTTTGACTTGGATATGGTAGAATTAGCGATATTTATTGGGGGAAAAGTGATGGTAGAATAACTAAGATATATGAAGAATCAATTAGTTTGATTTTATGTTGAACAATTATATCTCCTTGTATATAGCAAGTCAACTTAGTAAGGCAAATATATATGCGTTCAAATATCCATCATCCTTGAAAGTGTCCTTTCCCTATGAACACTCATTCTCCTTATCACAATCCTTCTTTCATACCAACATTCTTGAGTAGTCTCATTCCCTCTCACTAATTGATTTGGTATATCCAAATTACCTTCTCTTACTTCTAAGTCTTCCCCACTCCAATTGGTAATCACTCATGTGTAAGACTCCTTGATTTTGTATGAGACTCTTGAGTATCCAGCCGCGCCCACTTGCTTTGCAATTCTACAATCATTTTCTTATACGAGTTGTCTTTTCTCAATTTATGTGATTATTTTCATCTTATGTGTGTTTCTATACATAACACTCTTTAAGCAATAGGAAGTATGTCTTGTACAATCTCCCAACTTGATGGTATCTATGCTATCGTTTATTTTGTCTCTACCTTAAAGGGATATGAAGTAAGTTTGAGCTTGAAGCTCTTGCATTCAAATGTAATAAAGATACAAATGACTTATCTCTTGTAGCCTATCTTTGTGAAGAAGGTGCATAAACTCTAATCCTAACTCTGTATATAATGAGAGGTGGCATCAAACATGTGCCTCCTTCTTATATTGCAAAATCTCAATTTTCTTGAAGAAGATGAAGAGTGCTCCTCCAAAATCTTCAAAAACTAGCATATTTTAATATTATTTATATTCAAAATGTGGTAGATTATGTTCTAAAATCTACCTACTCAATATCTAGGTATGAGAGAATTCATAAGGATAGCCAAGAAGTTGTTTCTTGGCCCTCATCCTCTTCCACCTGCGTTGTTCCTTACCTTGGTGGACTAAATCTTACCAATAAAAATAGAGTCCACTAATCCTACGTGGCTTACTAGATTCCAAGTAGCTCACTAATTACATGATGTCTCACTAATTTCCAAGTCGCCTTACTAATTAAGTGACAGCTCATTAATATTTGAGGAATCCCCTAATATTTAAGTGGCTCAATAATTTATTGAATCACTTTGCTTAATTTGAAATGGCTCAATAATTTTTTAACATTAACGTAGTCCAAGTTGGTTGGTTTCATGGCCTTTATGCAGCCCCTTATGATATCGTTGTGGTACCTTGGTCTAGACCCAACCCCCCTTGATTGATACCCTCAATATCACCTAGTTGGATACCTTAAACAATAGGCAATATTTGGTGAGCAAGAATTTCACATTAGCATCCGTCATATTATATGACAACAATATGATGTTGAACCCAAAAATTTACTCTTCAAGATTGTCATTTGAGAATGTGGGATCAACACCTTTATATGAAGCGGTGCTAGATGGGGGAAATATGCATGCTTGGATTCATTGACATAACCCCCCTAATGAACCTATGATTATAAAAAGGTTGTCCCCCACAATGCAAGTTTAACTAGACAACTGCGCCAAGGACAATAAAAAACATATTTGTGGTTGCCTATTGGTTGCAAAAAGCATTTTCAAGGGGGTGTTTGTATCTTTGCTATTGATGGGCCGCACGCATAATGATATTGTTGCATCTTTATGGCGGTGAAACATGAAGTTGCATGAGGATTTCCCAACAATCTCACTTTTGATAAAGTCGTACATGGATTTGGACAGCATTTTTGTCGTCCCACGTATGATTAAGGAGGTGTTAAACTTCAAAGCATTATAGAATCATATGTTTAGAATGAGGCTCACCATTTGATTGGGCACACAAAGGCTCAACAATTTTGGTTTTACATGCATAATGACGGTATTCCGGCATTGCAATACAAGTTGTTGTGCACAACACAAGATTGGAGCCCACTGGAGGGGCTTTTTGTTTGACATTTTAACACGGAGGATAAGATAATGTTACCACATGGGGAGCCCAAACCTTGCAATCCAATACCCATGAAGAATGTGGAGGATAATCTAAAGGGCATATCATGCTTCATTAAATATTGGGATCATCTGGGAGTAGTGGATGTTGGTGGATCATTTCACCACCAATATGGAATTTGGATAGGCTATTGGACAAATGTTCATTCAACTCTCATGGACCTTTATCAAGATAGCCCCCTTATTTTGAGACATGGTTTTTGGCCAAAAAATTGTTCGGATGTTCAGGCGTCGGAAGCTAGGCTTTTGGACACTGGGAAGGTTCGTGAGGAGTTCTACAAGGATGACCATTATGTTGGGCTCCTAGTAATCATCCCCCACCATCCATGTTACAGTAGATTGTCATGAAGGCTATATGCTCATATTGCGTCTTGGAGATGAGACATATGCTAAACTTGTTTGGGTGGCAAGAGCTTTGTTTCAACCAACTTTTGTAACTTCTATTCCTCATTTCAAATAGATGAGGTGGAGTACTATCAACTAACAATACGTAATGAATATGTGACCTGTCATTGCACAAATTGGGATTCAAATCATAATATTTGTAGGAGGGTGGATTTTGAGCATGGTCCAAGCTAGATAGATACAAATACCATATTTATAGCATGGAAACCATGATAGAATCATAGAAGATCACTATCCATTCCTCAAAAGCATACGATATGTGCAAAGGACAATATTGCTTGCCTTACGGGGGAATCACGCCAACGAAAATAAGGTAGAAGTCAAGTTGTTTGGTTGTGAACAACCACCAATAATATCCAACATTTGTGTACTTGATCTATTATTATAAATTTAGCATGCTTAATATTATAGTAGACTATTAGTAAGTCTATGTGCATTGTACATTCAATACAATTGGGCTAGACTTTGGGTTATTTACGAATCCTATTGTGTGTTGGGTTTGGATATCCATATATAATCATCAATAAATATAATATATCTTTTAAGTTTTTGTCTGGGATGAAACTCCTATGTTGTAATGAATATGCATTTATTACACTCTACTTTTGTAGGCTAAAAGATTGGGGGTTTTCTTTCTATTCAATAGACATGTATTCCCTTGATTTTATGTTGAAGTAGGTTCCATGTGTTCTACCCAATGTGTTTATATTGGTCAACCATTAATTTTGGGCTATATATTTCTTGCCAATATACCGTCTATGTTCAGGGCGACATCATTTTGTTTGTCATCCATATACTAATTTGAAACAATGGAAAGTTTTAAATTACTTAATATAATATGTTGGTATGTCGGCAACAATGCGGACAACATCAAATGGAAATATCTCAAGTATCATCCAAAAGATCAAGTGGTCGATTACATGAAGAAGTTGATTAAGGAAGCCATTCGATATAATGAATGAACCCAAATTTATCATGGATCGAAATTTCACATAGGGTGAAGAATAAGGCCCAAAATGGAGTTTTAATACTCAAGCAACGGGTTGATAATTTTTTCCGCCCCCTTAAGTGGGTGAGGCGGTGACCCCTTAAGCAGCAAAAAAATAGACATTGCTTACTAGGTGGGAACCCTAGACCAGATGGTTTTCCAAGACAGCCAACAAAATAAATCCTTGCAACGAACATAAGTTGGAGAGATGGTTAAGGGCGTCTTGCCTATGCCAATGATAGTAATTTTTGCCTCTCCTTTGCAAGTGCCATGTATCATAATGACATGCCTTTGTATAATTAAGAAAACACCAAAATATGCCACTTTGGTGATATGTGGTTCTTCCACCATTCTCCAAGCGGTTGGCGCTCCTTTGTGGGGTATCTTCGATCCTTTAAAGGTTGTCCCTTTCCACAAACACCTAAACTTGGTGCATTCAATCATTATAATTCTTGTGGGATGGAGATGTTGACAAATACCTTTTGTTTGATGGTATTTTTCTTGTTTCTTGAAATGCAACTTGGTTATCTTCCACTTGATCCTCACGCTCCTCAATATCTCCACCAAGATCAAACAAAGATGACTTGGAAGATTAGTCAATCCCAACCACCATAGGAGATTCATTTCTCCCACTTGAACACATCTCCGAAACATTTCCAACACTCATTCCATCCTCCATGAACACCACATCTTTATTTTCAATAATTTTGTTGGTTTTTAAACACATCAATCTATGTACTTTGATGCATGCACAATAACCAACAAACAAACATTTAGAGCATCTTGTCATCAGGCACCATTGCACACGTAATGCATGTAAATACACTTATGTATGCAATGTAAGGCCTCCTCTTGCTCCACGCTTCTTCAGGTGCCATGAGAGGCAAGACTCTCATTGGACAATGATTAATGTGTGTAAACTGCATTCGCCACTACTTCTGCCCAAAATGATTTATCGAGGTTGTGAGCATGAAGCATGCTTCTTATCATCTCTACAATGGTGTGATTTTCACACTCTACCACTTCATTTCATTGCAGCATGTATGATGTAGATGTTTATTTTTCAATGCCATGTCCATTCTATATTCTATAAAACTTAGGCATATTTTTGTCAAAAAGATATTGAAAAAGTGAGAAAGACCGATGAGGACCAAAGTTGGCCCACTTGGGAAAGAGTTGCCATACAATATTGGTTGCATACCACCACACATGTTGAGCCAAAAAAAGGTTGTATTGTAGGAATGAATAGGATGGCCAACAGATGACAAGAATGTAAAGTATTTTTTGATCAACCAATCATCTTATACAAGAGAAGGATGGGGGGAACAATTTCCATTTGGATGAATGGCATGGTGCATGTCTTGTCGCTAGATGGGACATGACAGATTGATGGGGATAGCAAGCCAAGGGATAGTCAAAGAAACAATGTTCCACATACTTAGCAATAGATTGACCATAGTGTTGGTAACTATTGTCAATATTGTCCAAGATCTTCCTACACCTCACATTGATAGCCAAAACTTTAGGAAGGACTAATCAAAGGAAGTTGCCTCCTTAAGAGCCATGTGTTTGTGCCAAATTACATTCCACTAGGGGGAGGCAAATAGAGGAACAAAATTTATCCGCTATGGACTTCTTAAGCATCACATATTTTAGTGATTGAAGTCCTTCCCAACTTGGTTGAGTATTCCATGAATGAAACAAACTCCAACCATCATCAATGAGTTGGATCAAAGTATAAGGCACCAATCTTGTTTAAAATATATATATATATAAAAGAAAAAAAGGAAAAAAGGTTTTGGCACTCCCACAAATGTCCAACTTAAGTTATGCGCATTTAGTTGCTGAAATTTGCCAAATCCACCAAACCAACCATGTTAAGTTGCAATTCCAAGAAAATGAAGTATTTAGAGCACATTCAGAGCCAACCTAGAGTAAAGGAATTTCTTTAAAGAAAAAAAATGTGAGCCCAAGATGATGCCCACATGTCTTCTTAACCTCGAAAACTATTAAAATTTAGCATTTGTGTGGTGTGGATAGTTAAAAGGGACAAGAGTTTTTAGATTTAGTTAAGACTTAGCGTGTTCTGTGTTAAGTGGAACTTAATGAAGGTAACTACGTGATTAGTGTTAGTGAAAAGGAAAGGTATATTAAAAAGAGTGGATTAGTTAACGCGGGGGGTGAAGTAATTGGGGCTTGAGGGGCTTGTCCCACAACATTGTTCATTTAAGGGGGGGGGGATCCCCCTAAGGGGATTAGGTGCTGGATCCTCGGATCCCGAGACTAGGGTGTCCCCTGGAATGTTTGGTTGCGAGCAGAGTTGGACACACATGTCAAGGGTAGAGGACCGAGAGCGGCAACGGCGGCTGGGGAATGAAGAATGCTGGAAAATTGGCTAGGGGGTTGCTGCTGGGATGAGACCAGCTGGGAGGTAGGAGGAGGGCATCACAACTTATGGCCATGAAAGGAACTGTGCCGAAAATGGCTGAGGCAAGGCAATGCAGGGAGGGGCCGTAAGCTGGAGTGTTGCTGTGAGGATTCAGACTGGTGAAGCCTCACCGAATCCAGGGAGGTAGTGTGTCTAGGAGCAGCACCGCCCCGAACCAGGATTGGAGTGGCAAGGTGGGTCGGAAGTGGCTGAGGAGGAATGAGGGTGTCTGAGGTGGAAGCGCTCGGATTCATATAAAAATTCTCTCCTCTTGAATTGTTGGAGTGAGGAGGGGAGGCCATTCTCCCTCTGGAATGACACTGTGAGAATGGGTGCAGGGTGAAGGAGAGAAATGCGACACCAGCAAGGGGTGCAGCGACAAGGAGCAATCAAGATGAAGAGTAAGAGGAAGGATTGAGATGGATGGATGAGGAGCATGCCCACGAGGGGGATTGCTGCCGAACGTGGCCTCTAGCAACGCAAGCTGGGGGGGGGGGGCAAACGTGAGGTCCAGTGCGGTTGTTTTGTGGACGACCCCCAAGTTAACAGAAACCAGAAGGGCTAAGATCTAAGGAAGGAAGGCAAGGAGGCACCATCGGAGGAAGTGCTGGAGTGCCGGTGAAGGCTGGTAGCCTTGGTTGCACCGGACAGTGCTGCTGCTGTGGCCGCTAGGCTAACTGAAGGTCGAGCTTGACAGTAACCAGGGGGCTCTACTAAGATTGAGTGTGGGTACATGGTACAAGGAGTGGGCAGAAGGGAAGGTGTTGAGCGGGCATATTAGTTATGTTAATTAAATAATAAGGTGAACTAACCCACGATTAAATGTGGTGTTGGCTTGCTTTGCTTGGGTAGTTCTTTGGGTTGATTAGAAAATTAGGTGTGGATTTAGGATGTCAATACCCGGTCAAGTGGGGTACCACAATCGAGGAAGAATAGCATTTTTCAATGCTTGCCACCTTGTTTCTGGCTGAATAAAGTTGTCCACATGGCACTTATTTTGTGGATGTGTCGGCCATAAACCCCCCCCCCTTAAGCGTCGTAGTCCGGGTGAAGGCTTACTGCTCACATGGAACACATCAAACCTCCTAAGCCCTAAAACTTGTGTGCTGATCAAATGGTGAATCATTCCATTCCACAATCCAACTTTATTTCATTGACTAAGTATTTAAAACACTTAATTCAACCACACAACATTCACCCCAATCCAAATCCAATCATGAACTCCCTAATTAAACCAGCTACATCCTAATAGTGCTTTGAGGCATCAGATTACCCCCTTGGCTATCATCTGTAGCCATTTCCTCTTTCTTAATCACCTAGGCCTAAGTCACTGGGCCCTCAACTTCACTCTCCCCTACCATTAACGGCTAACCACTGTGAACACAACATCAACCCTCCCTGGAAATCTCTTTCTCGCCTCTGCTGGCTTCCTTTGGGTGATGACACCTGGCAGTCCTCCCTCGGCAGCAAGCAGTTGCAGCTGCTATGTTCGGCCCAACCTCGTTGGAGGAAGCTAGTTCCACTGCCTCTAAACCTTTCCCTGCAGGCACTGAAGAGCGATGCCCTCCACAGATTTTACCACATACTTTAACCAAGATAAAATCCAGCCGGCCCAACCTTGCATCCACCTTCACCGCCGTTGACATTTCCAGAACGACCCAACCTTCTTCCGCGGCGTTCACAAATCTAGTCCCTCCCAAATGTTGTGATTATTGACACCCAACTCCATGGGAGCACTCATTAAACTCTCCCCTTCATTCCGAATTCAGAGCGGTAGCAAACCTGGTTTCAGAGCGGTATAACTTTGAATCAGAGCAGCCTCCTTGATTCTTCACTTTGTTCTCCTCATTGTCTCACTTCTTCACACCTTGAAATCACCTTCCCCTTCTGTTCGCGCTCACCTGCAATCTCTCTTTACCCCCCCCCCCCCGCCTGAATGCTCATTCCAGGCATTGAATCCCAGCTGCCACCATTCTCACACAGAGAGCAATCTCTCTGCACCTCGGCCACTGCTTAGCTCCACACCTCACCTAAGGCACTGGTTGCAGGCCTTAGCCCCTTGGAGCCATTCACATTTTCTTCCCCCCCTTCAGTTCACCCTTGCTGGTGCGATCAACCACCTTTGCTCATTCCTCTCCTCCCGGTACAGAGTCTCCGCATGACCGCGGCCTCTCCCTTGGTCCTTATGAGCCCAAAATGAGTGCTCATATTTGTTTTATGTGTAGAATTTAATTAGAGTTGCAATTGGAGTGTTATTGAAACAATCAAAAGTATAAAAAGAGTGAGGAGTGGTGTGGATTTATGTTTAGGCCTTAAGCCATTTTGTGTGGTGTAATAGAAGCTTAGTGACATTAGGGAGTGTTTTTATTAGCGGAGTAGTGCTTGAGGGGACAAGGGGAAGTGCCTTTGATTTTAATTGTTTAAATTAGAACGTGTCCTTGTTGGTTTAGGAGTTGAAGGGTTAGCGGAGAGGATGAGGTCCTCCTAAGGGGGAGAAGGTTAAGGGGTTGTGATTGGATGCCTTATCTCTCCTCTTCCTCCCTTATCCTCTCTTCTCCTTAAGTTCCCTCTCTTTACCTTTTCCCTTCTCTTCTTCACAATCATTCTCTCTCATTCTCTCCCTCTTCCTCTTAGAGGTGTGTGTATGTGTGAGTGGGTGAGTGTGTGTGTGTTGTAGTGTGGTAGAAAATACTTTTATTAGGGAGGAACTTAGAAAGATAGTTGATTAAGGTAGGAACTAGGTAGTAGTTTAGTAGAATTAGTGGGCTTATGAGCATAATTAGTTAGGGGGTTGTTAAGGGTTAATTGGGTACAGCAGCTGCACTGAACTAAGTTGGATACAGTTGGACTGAACTAATGTGGAGCTGTTGCCCAGCAGCTAGACTGAACTAAGTTGGATGCAGCTGGACTGAACTAAGTTGGAGCAGCTGGACTAAACTAATATGGAGCTGCTGCCCAGCAGCTAGACTGAACTAAGTTGGAGCAGCTGGACTGAACTAATGTGGAGCTGCTGCTCAACAGCTAGACTGAACTAAGTTGGAGCAGCTGGATTGAACTAATGGGGAGTTGCTGCCCAACTAGACTAAGGTCAGATTTGGGCTTGTGTTTTTGAGGAAGGGGGTTGAGATTAACATTTTCTAAGGAAAGGGGGACTTACTAGGTTGACAATAGATTATATTATAGCTAGTTAGTATATTTAGCACGTAATGTTAGTTAGATGCTTAGTCATTAGCATGTTGGATGACCACTATACATTATAAGGTGGTAATAAGATATGGACTTGGGATTGAGTTGTGTGGGCTTGCACTCGAGTACGCTAATAGCGCCACAATAGAGAAGAGTATTTTTTTAACACTTGTGTCTTTATTATGGAATACATTGAAGTGCTAAGCTTGATGTGGAGTATGTGAGCCCAAAATGGTGCCCACATGTGGTGATTAACTCTTCGAAACCAATTTTAGTTTGACTTTGATGTGTTATGATTATTTACAAAACATAAAAAGAGTGAAGTGTGGTGTGAATTTAAGTTTAGGCATTAGGTGGTGTTGTGTGATTATTTCAAGGTTTGATTTCAATAAGAGAATGCCTTGATTATGTGAGTAGGGGGGTAAGGTGAGGCAAGGTGAGCTCCGCGGGTTAAATGCCCACTTTTGGATCCACCTTGTTGGTTTAGGAATGAGAAGGTTTTGTGGATGGGGATTAGTCCCTACTTTGGAGGAGAGGGTTAAAGGATTGTGATTGGAGGTGCTAATCCTCTCACCCTATCCTCACCTCTCTCTCCCTCTCTCCCTCTTTGCTACTTAAGGTGTTTTTCTCTCATTTTCCTCTCTCTCTCTCAAGTCTTCAAAAGGGAGCGAGCTCTTAGAGCTAGGAGGCCACGTGTGTGGATTAGTTAAACCTTAGTGAGGTTAGGGAATTATGTTAGTTGATCATTAGTGAAATTAGTTGAGTGAGCTCTTAAAAGCTAGTGATGATATGTGTGTTAGGTTAGTTCATTAGTTCAATAAGAAAAGAAATGACATGGTGAATGTCCGATTAGTGGTTATAAAGGGGGTGGTATAAGGCAGCAGCAACCAACACGGGAAGATACATCGCCAAGCCTCTGCCCAGAAGGGAGCTTGCTATTGTTCGGCTAAGCCGCTGGTTACAGAAGGGAGTTGGCTACTGTTCGGTCAAGCCTCTGCCCAGAAGGGAGCTGACTACTGTTCGGCTAAGCCGCTGGTTACAGAAGGGAGTTGGCTACTGTTCGGCTGGTTGACTAATCATATTTAGGTAGTCTAGGTGATTAGCGAGGCTAATCCCACTTAGTGGTGGTTAGCACGTGGAACAATAAGACCACATTGGGCTACATTAGCGGTAGACAAGGGATTAGACTCAATAGGCTAGTTAGAGTTATGTGTGGCCTCTAAGGCGAATGTATTTGAGGTTAACCATTGAGGGAGTGTTTTTCAACACTTACATCCTTTGTGGTAAAAACCAATCACTTATATAACAATGGAGAAAGTGGAAGACTCTAGCAATGGTAAAGTGAAGGAGAGGATAATCAAAGGCCAAAGGGGAATATCCTTGAGAGCTTGTGTTGCCAAGGCCGCCGGTTGGACCCTTGAGAAGGCCAATTCGGCCACAAGCCAAGAGGCTACCATTAATAAACAAAGTGATTCAGAATGACATGAACGCCTTGGGATGTGAAGGGAGCATTTTCAAGACACAAACAATACATGTGATTCTCAAAGCCATCACCCGGACTAGGACGCTTAAGGGTGGTGGGTTTGGCCTCACAGAGTACTAGGGTGGGTTGTGTGGTTCCACACGTAGAGAATGGCCTTGGGTTGACAATGGGGGATTAATACATGAGAAACTTAATTGCCACATGGAGTTTACAAGCCATAACCTCATGGAGGCTAAGATCACTAATGATGAAGCCTCGGCCAAAGCTAAGGTTTCGAGAAGAATATCCTTAAAGGGCGTGTGTAGCCAAGGCCAAGGGTTGGACCCTTGAAAAGGCCAACGCTATACCCATTCATGAGGCTAAGCATTAATAAAATGACATGACTTAAGTAAGATGGGTGCCCAATGAGATGGAAGTTATATTTCAAGCTACCCCAAGCTCTATGGAGTACATGTGATTCTCAAAACTATCACCCGGACTAGGACGCTTAAGGGTGGTGGGTTTGGCCTCACAGTCCTTCAAACTTGCGCCAACGAGACAGAAACACCCAAGGGCCCCTGTTACGAGCCCTCCCCAGCTTCTGATATGGAATTCCGGGATCAGGAGGCCCTATCCTCACTTGAGGTCGACCCCTCCCTTAAATGAACAAGAGCATATCCTAACATGGCTAACCTGCCTCTAAGCTGCCAGCCTTCGGCCTAAGCCGTAACCCTCTAAAATTAAGCCGTGAAGGCTAAACCCAAGCCAATTAATTTGAAGTCTAACCTAAGCCACATCACAACCCCGACAAGTCCTAAATCTAAACTTCGTGAGGCCATCAGCCTATTACATTCAAGCTTAGCCTCAAAATATTAATCCAACTAAACTACAATCACTTCCTACCCTACTTTAACTTGAAAACAATCTAAAATTCGAAGCTCCACTCTTTTTATCTTTCTGGATGATTGAATAATCGTCCAAATAAGTTTTTAAGGGTTTTTTACAGTTCAAGAACACTTGTGAGCACTAATTTGGGCTCACAGGATGCCTGAATGTTGAGCCTAAATGGTTGAGGAGAGGTCACTTGATGTCATGTTAGCCATAGGCCCTCACCTGGACTATGACACTTAAGGGTGAAGGTTTAGGGCTCACACAAAATGCTTCTCAACCTGGCCAACCAATACTTAGTCATGTAACCCGCCTTCACCACTCACTCTAGGATGGTGTCACCTAAAATTTTGAGAAGTTTCACCCACTCATGAGCACCCATAGTAGCCTCAACATGCTTGGACTCAATTGACTCCCCAATATTAGGCATTATGTTGCTATCCTACCTGTATTGATACATTCCATTGTTGACCATCAAAGATAGCACACAAATAATGTGTCCTTGAATAAAATTGCATCTTGAAAATGATTATGCCTTTGAATCTCATCTTTTGTCCTTTTATACTTCCATCTATGCGCAAGAACTTAAGTTCTTGTCTTTCAAAATGTCATCGTCGATTCATCTCTCAAACCTACATGTTTTTTTTAATAAATATAGTCCTATTCATGCTCAACACTTGAAATGTGCTTGCATTTTTTTGAAGAATTGAATAGAAGAACAATGTTTAAAACAAGACATCTCACCATTATGCAACCTATGCTCTCTAAAACAAGATGACACCTATCACCACCTACTCTCATGTTGCACTAACAAAGATATAAATGATCTTAGAACCAATACACATAACAAAGCACATGCACTAGCCGACACCCTCCTTGCTCACCTAACAATCAGATGTTTCATAGTAATAAACGCAAGCAAATTCAATATCAAAATATTGGACAACACACTACCCTCATGACTACTTTCTTGCACTTGCTACCTCCCAAGGTGCAAATGCCTTGCCTGGCTACAACATAATATACTATGTATCCATGGAACAACATACATGACCCAACCCCCACTCACACCCATCCAAAACCTCCAAGTACAATTCCTAGAATTCGCCTATTGTAGTGATAGATTCCCCCAAGCCACAAGAAAAAAATTAGAAAAATGTGACACACAAAAAACCACTACAACCCAACAAGGATGGACGGTCTTACCCACAATAATTATTATGGCAGGCATTCTAGGTTCCATCCACACCACCACCATACAAAAGCTTACATAACTCAATATCCCACCTAAAAAAACACACAAATTAATGGAAACCTTCTCAAATTCCTCTACCTGATACCTCACAAACTCGAAAAGCAACAAACCCCGATTCTCTTTTACTAAACTCCCCCCACACACATACACAAACACTCAATCAACAAGCTAGATTTATAATTATGATTACTAACAAAGTAACTTATGGTCCATCTATGAAAAACATGCATTTAACCACCCCCGACCCCATGCTCAACCGGATATGGACTAGATGTGGTGAGTGGACATCACACATCGATGTCAAGACACGGATGTTCTTTTTTCCTTTCTTTTCTTCAAGTGCTTCAACTTTGTTTCATACCTTTCTGACTATCGTACTACCCCCAATTTCCCACCATGTTGGAGGGCAGGAGTGGTAGTAATCCATTCCCCTCTAGTACGTAAGGGGTACATTATTTCAGGTGTCATAATTGAGTCTGCATGGCTTGTGAAAAGGCTCTTGGTGATGACACTAACCTAGCTAGGCCAATGACAATTGGCTTGGTGACCGATATTGTAGGTCATGGTAGATTTTGCTCACTATGTGACTATTGCCAATTGTACCACCAACGGTATTGTAGTAAGTGTACAAGCCGACCTTACCCCATTACGTATTTAAAATACTTAGGGGGTGTATACAAATGTTAAGTTTATTGTGAGATTTAGAAACAATTACATAATACATCGGAGCTTTGCTCTCATATTCATTTATAAACTTTTGGCAAATTTGATAACTACTTAAACCTATAGCCTTTATACAACAAATGTAGACCACTTTTGGGCTCCGTGGGCATTGAAAGGTATAGCATGTTGATTAAGTTGGTGGCTTCTTCTAATTGAACGTGTTCAATTTGTAGAAGACACAAACATTCTCCATTTGAGGAGTGTCACTTGGAAGCCTTATTCTTGCAGAGTAACTTAACGGGCTTAATATGATTTGCCCCACCAAACATACCATATGTTTTTTTCCATTTATTTATTTGTTTTATTTAACTATGTCACAGGGAATGGCTGAGGGTCACAAGTTGTTTCTAAAGCACTTGGAAGGTTAGAGTGATTAGGGAGGCTCAAGTATCGGGAATAGCCCATGCCAAACCGTGTTTTTATTTATTTAAGAAACGAGATTGAGATGTGTACTACAGAGGTACGTAATAGGGTGGGTGGGTGGGTGGGTGGGTGAAGGAGAGGTCAAGGCTAGAAACAACACCTTGCGATTGCCAACCATTAGACATGGTTGTCTTATCATCCACAATCAAAATTTGATGGAACTTAGGTTTTTGATGTCAGGATTGTGCAAAATCTTACCCACCAAGTGAACGTCGTATACCTCCACAATGACGCCAATTTTTTGGATACACATTCACTTTCATGACAATTGGTTTTAGTGTGGGTGCAGTCAAGTCTATTTTTACCTTTTAAAAAGCCATAGGCCAAAAATCATATTTGAATCTAAGAAACCTTTGCTAGTCTCCATGCACTACTTGTAGCTTCCCGCCACAATGATCTCTAATTCCCAATCCTCAAGATGTCAAGGCTACAACATGCGAACATGTGAGAAGTGCACTTTAGAGCATGCGCCAACCTATGGGAGGATTTGGTAGTTGAAAACAAATTAAAAAATGAAGCATTATATATTGAGGTTTTGTGGGGATTGAGGTGGACCAATGTATGTATACGCAAGTCATGCTAAAGGATTCATGGCACCCATAAGGTTGAAGGCAAAAAGTTTGGGAACTCCTTGAAGTGGGTGTGTCTTTTGTTTTTATGCATTGTCGGCATTGGGTCTTTGGCATGATTGTGTCTCAAAAAGAAGAAGAGTTTGGAAACCTTTAATATACTACTAGGATTTTGTGGTGCTCACAACACACTTGGCTTTGACACAATTTGGATATGGCTCAAAGTGGGTTACTACTATATAGCTCACAATTTCATACTAGATAAGAACTTGTTGATTCGATCCCAGAATAAGCCACAAATAAGACTCCAAATTAGTTATTGTTGTTTATGGACTTTAGTATACCTTATTATTTGGAACTTCACATCAGTGGTGTTTATTACATTCTTCAGTCATGCACTGTTGCTTGCATTTCTAATTTGAATTGAACCTTTTCATGCATCACTGTAGCGATACAATGGGGGCCACTTCACACACAAGACTAGGCAGACATTAAGTCCTTCCATACGAACTATGGGGGGTGTCAGATTCGGGCGGGGGCAGCCTCCTCGGAAATTTTTGAACCCGACCGAAAACTGCTGCCTGCCCCGCCCAACTTCGAAAAAAATATTGCTCTTGCATTCTTGAAGGCCGCTTGACTACAAATCCCATATTGAGTGCACTTCACCTTCAAGGTCTAAAATCCAATATATATGTGCACTTCCCACTAGTAAATAACAATTCATTGGGATATCATTCCCGGAAGCGAAACCATCAATGAAGCATGTAATTAACTTGGAGGTCAAATAAAATTACAAAATCCTCATTAACATTGAGGTTATAATTTTTATGACTTACCATTTGAAATTGTCTTTGTCATTCTAAAGTGAAACCTAAATTTAGTGTGCTGATTTAGTATGTATATTTTATAATATTTTAGTAATGCCGTCCACTTTCACAAGTATTCATACACATTCAAACCAATTAAGTGTGATTTAATGTAATTAAGTATAATTAATTCTGATTTCTTAATTCGTGTTACCTCAATACTGGGGGATTCAACACCCCCTGTGATAACGGCAACACCCTCTTGAATATGGGATCGCTCCCTCAGTCCAGCAATCCACCATCCCAGGTTGGAGCCGAGCTTTAGCCACGAGGTAATTCCAGCGGAGGTTCCTTCATTCACTTACCCCCTCACCCCCATTGCACTGTAGAGAGGAAAACATTAAAAACCACCAGTTTTGGCCGAGCCTCTTCGGCTGGCCTCCTCCCCTGTTGCGCCACACGGCCGCTTCCACACCTCCGAAAACAGCAGAGAGAGAGAGAGCTTAGCTCTCTGGGGCCCTCCTATCCTCCCCGTTCCCTAATCATCCACCTAACCAGACCCTCCTAAAACGGACATTAACTCAACCTTCTAAGCACTTAGACCTAAGCCTTGCAAAACTCTCAATTAAAACTACCGCCCTCATCTTTAATTGTTTCCTCTCTTAGTAATTCCCGGCTCACAACTTAACTCAACTAATAGTAACTTCAAAACCATAATGCAATCTAGCTTTAAGACCAACTCTACATTCTTCTTGATCTCCTTCTTTACCAATAAGTTGTGTGCAGCTAACCCTTCCAGTCGAACACCTAATCCTAATCCAAACCCCTCGCATCACTCTTTTTATGTTTCTTTTCACAATAAATAAAATTCAAGATCCTAATTCTAATGATTTCTAAGGTTAACACACATGTGAGCACACGACTTTGGGCTCACAGATATCCATGGCATGGAATTACCAAGGGAGAAGTAGAATTTGCCACGACTTTTACCAAGATCTCTATAAGTACAAGGAAATTTCAGAGGAAGGCCTACATGAGGTGTTTGAGGGATTCCCAATCATTGTCACTCATGCTATGAATGTGTTTTTTTTTCAGACTAATTATACATGTAGAATTTTTTACTATAGTAGATTCTATGGCTAAAGAGAAGGCTCCGAGATGGGATTCCCATAGAATTTTTCAACAACTTTGGCCAACATTTGGCAATGACTTCTACCAAATGATCCGTAAAAGTATCAAGCTTAGCGCATTTCATGAGGGGGTCAGTAAAGGTCTCATTAGACTTATCCCAAAGAAAGGAGATGACGAAAACCTCAATTATTGGCACATGGTTACTCTTTTTACTCCAATTCAAAATCGTTTTTATGCCAAAGTGCTACAATTTAGGTCACAACCTATTCTAAGTGATATCATAAGCCCAAAGCATATTGCTTTCCATCCCCTAAGGATTAGTCTTGATAATATTGTTTTAACTTAAGAAGCATTGCAGTGGGTTAAAACTTCAAGATAACAAACTATCTTTCTTAATCTTGGCTTTTCTAAAGCATCTTGCATATATATATATATATATATATATATATATATATATATAATGCAACAGATGGGTATTAACGTGCAATAGTTTAGGTGAGTCAAAATGACTTTTGGCAATGCTTCTGCTACAATTTACTTGATTGGCAGTTATGTGGAGGATTTTAATTTGAAAGAGGGGTTAGGCAAGGGTGCTCACTTGCACCTAACCTCTTTCTAGTTGCCAGAGAGGACTTCATACATGTAATTAAGAAAGCAATAGCATAGGGAAGATTGAAAGGATTTATCCTTCCAGTCGGGAAGAAACAACAATGTATCTCCCAATATGTGGACAATTCTTCCTTTGTGGTTAGAGGGGATAAGCACTTGGTGGATGAGTTGGTTAGACTTCTTAGGGTCTTTAGCACAACATCATGGATGGAGATAAACTAGGATAAATCATGTGCGTATTGGTTTAATAAATACATGCATAAGCCAAAATGGCTTGCAAGGTTGGCCAAAGAGGGGGATCTTTCTAAGCTACTATGGACCCTGTTGGGCCTCAACCTTAACACTCCCAACGTGGATCAATCCCTTTATGCCAAAATTCCTAAGAAGTTGGGGCTCCACAAACTTTCACTTGTAGGCATGGTAGTCATTTGCAACCAAGTCCTTCTTTCTACTTCGTGGTATTTCATCGATGTATGGGGAGGTTCCAACAAACTTCTAAGGAAAATAAAGAGGGGGCATCTGTAACTACCTATGGTCATGTAAAGAGCAACTTATAGGCACTAGGGTTAGTTGAGGAGAATGTTGCATGCAAAAGAAGTATGAGGGGCTAGGACAGGTGTATCATGAGGCAAGTAAAACTGGTCTCCTATGTAAATGACTTATTAAGGCAATGGATCCAAGTGAGTCCAACCTTTTGCTCATGCTTAGGTATAGGCTGACACTACAAAGAGGAGAAGTTGGGGTTGGGATGGATTGGTACATTAGAAAGCAAGAGATTGGATTTATAGGATCCAAGGTTTGTGGGCACATTAGAAAAGCATAGAAAGTCACAGTCAAGAGTATTTACCAACTGCTCCCCTCTCCCACCCTCCTTAAATTGCTTCACTCCAACATTTGGTGGTTGAAGGTCTTGAGCTCATTAATAATGGTTTCACATATGCTAGGGCCCATGAATTGCACCACAAGGGGATTCAATGCATTGATGACATCTAGGGTAACGAGTATCGTACCTTCCTCTGATGGGAGGAGCCCTAGATAATTCAATCTCACCCTAACAAACTTTGATGATTGGATTCTTCTTACCTCTAAGATCATTGATTAATGGTGAAATCTTATGGATAACGATCTAGATGTCACTCTTCCCGGGCAATGGGTAGGCTTCTATAGATATGGAGACCTTGTGGTTTATTAATTATGGTAATTTGTTACTTGGTGTTTGTCCAAATTACTCCTTCCACCATGCATCAACACCACCTCTACGTGCCTATCATTGAGAAATGCTACATGATTGACACCTATTCTAGATGCCTTAGTGAGTGGGAGAAACCTATCGAGGACATGACCGGCTTCATTCACACTACTTGGGGTAAGGGGAATGCTATTTCATGAGGAAACTCATGTTGTAGGTGTTTCATCTTTGTAGAATAGAGTTCAATTACCATGGATGGGGTAGGCAAAAGGTTTCTTTGTAATTTCTACTCAAGAGAGAGTTAATTTTTAATTTTTATGGGTTGCTCAAGTTACCCAAAATAAATAAATGAAGAATGAACCTAAAACATCCACGAGAAGACCAACTAAAAGGAAACAAACAAGAGGGTTGTAATTGCCCTTGACGATTCTCTACAGAAGACAAAACCTGAGAAAATATTTGTAAAAGCAACCAGTTTCTTGAGCCCATCTGGATGAAGGCAGTTACCAACAAGTCCACCCTCAAATAAATAGCATTTAAATACTATTTTTTGAAGCTTACATGTGGTGATCGTCCACCCAAGATTAAACTAAAACTATAAATAAATAAAAAGTTAAAAAATCGGCCAAGTTCTTGATCCCCACCTCTTGCACATAATTGCCACCTCCAACGCAATCCCAAATAAATAGCATTTTAATTTACCATGCATTTGGTGATCCTCCACACAAGACTAAACCTAAAAGATGTAAAAAAAAAATTAAAAAAAAACGGCCAAGTTTTTTAGTCCATCCACATGGGGGCAATTGCCACCTCCAAATGCAGTGCCAAAAGGTAGCATTTCAATGCTATAGTTTTTAGAGTACATTTATTGAAACCCCTCCAAGAATAATTACAAAGATCAATATGTAGTATGCCCAACCCTTAATGATTAACCCTTTGTCGCCCCTCAGTGACCTAAGGGGTCATCTCTTGTCGGGAGAGTATTCTAGATTGCCACCTCACACTATCATCCGGGCTTCCTACTTAACATAGTGACTTTTATATACTTCAAGAAGAGATAGGTGCATGCCCCATTAGATTTTGTTGATATGAAGGAGAATGATGCACTGAGGTGAAATTGATCCTCGTAGAAGGTCACTAAGGGCCGGTTTACACTATGAACCATGAAGTTGGACCAGGGCTCTACAAGGCATCTGATTGGCTGTTGAAGTTCTCCCGGGATAACTTCGGTTTACACTAAGGAAAAAATGGCAGAGGGACCATGGAGGTCGAGGTCCCCAAAATATATTTTTTAAGGCCTCATAAATGCACTGACATGGTCCAACGGGTTTTGCGGTGACAGAGGAAAGAGAGGTGGTATGGTAGGAAAAGGCAAGGGCCCATGTCAGAGATAAACCATTTCAATAAATTTTCAATGAATCTACCTTTTATGTGCCTTAATTGTACCATAGCCCATGAGACATACCAGCACTACCTTGCCCTACCCCTTAAACCGGCTCACACGAGTTTCACCAAACAACGTGGGACATCTAGAACTCAAGAATTCAAGTGCAGATTTGTTTTTTTGGTCTATCAAATGCAATGTTTGGAATTTGGGGGCTTGTAATATACCGTTGAAAAGGTCTTGAAAATACCTTTCCAACGGTATATTACACACCCCAAATTTTTTGAAAAATTCAGTTGAAAAGAAAAAAAGAAAAATCTGTAGTGGTTTAGTGACTGTAGATCAGGGTAGTCAAAAGAAGTGCAATGGGAAATCTTCTAACACTAATTATCAAAGAATTGAAAATTAGTGTTGAGCAAGGTAGGGTGGTAAAGACATTAAATATAATAAAACATTAAATATCCTATTTAGTGTAGTGACAACACAAGGTACATGTCACATGTAAATTACATTGAGCATGTACAAATTAAATTGCTCATTTTTCTTTTGTAAAAATTGTTGTGAGAAGATTTGCAAGACACATCTTCGACGCATTTAACAAGAAGTGAAGACAAGTGAAGCCCAAGAGAAGACAAGGAATGATGAAACTCAATTTATATTTTTTCCAAATTGTCCTTTTTGGGCATTTATTAAAAAAATCAGCACCTTCACTTTTTGGTGCATGGTCATTCTTCATGGTCCACATTCGGTTTACACCTAGTGAGGGGCCCAAGGCTCTCAAAACTATTTTTTTATGAAGTCGGACCATGGAAGTCGGACCATTGACAAAGGCCATCTTTTATGGTCCGACTTCATGGTCCATAGTGTAAACCGGCCCTAAGACATGAGCAAGGAGGTAAATTATCTTGCATGTGGTGTTGCCCATTGTAAATGTAAGCTATCTTTAGTAGTTTGAGCAACAACCCAAAGAAAACAAGCTCTAAAGATGGCATTCAAGTTCAATATGAGAGACACTCATCGTCCGGTCAATAAACTTTGACCACCTCTAGAAAAGGCCTATAATCAAAATTTGGAATTTCAATTTCTCATTTGTATGTATTTTTTATTTTTTATATGTGTATATATTTTAATCCAAAGGCCACATCCATCATGTTATCCTAATTTAGAAAAATGATTTTCATTAGTTACCTTAGACCCCAACTTTATAAAGTTAACTTTGCAAACATTGCATCTTCTCAAATTTTATTGAAATGATGATAATTTTGTTCCCATGCCTTCATAATTAAGCTAGCTCTACATGCAAATGGCCAATCAAAACAGATGTTGAAAATAATAGGCTCAAATGTGCTCAACATTAAGGGTGGTATGAATTCTCTAAGTTCATTGGAATGCACCCAAGGGCAATACATGGTAGACGTATAATTGTTCATTTTTCTTACTAGGCCACTTCTTCTAGGATATGAAACATGATATTATTACAAGATGATGAGCAAATATAAATTAGGTCCATAATCAATTTTCTCATATTTTTTGGAGCTCATATGATTATCTTACTCAATAATTGATATACAAATCCTCATGCTTGACATTAAATGGTTATATAGTTCCTCCCCCCCTTATGTTGACTATCAGGCCTATAATGGTTAACATATTTTGAACATGCATATAATCCAATCTCTTCTAAATGTACATGTCTTTTTGTATTTGTTCTTGGAGCCACACCTAACCACATACCACTTAAATATAGGTGTCCTATCAATATAAATAATTGATTCAGGCACCCATTAGGGACACGTTGAAAAAATTGTTCTAGGAATTGTGAAGATCCAAGGGAATTTGACTATTTTGGGAATTGTGAAGTTCCAAGGGAATTCCAGTGTCCGGGGAGATTTTTGGGCATAACAGGGTGGAAGACTACTAGTTTCTCAACTACACCACCAAATTTGGCATGATGGAGATTATTACCAGGAACTATGAGAACAATAGGATGGCTTACAAGTGGGAAGGCTACCTTCCGGGGAACTATAGTTTCTATTGGTCTTAGGTTTGGGACTTGGCATGCTATGGTAGAGAAATTCACCTACTTTGGTTACAACATTCTTTTCTATTGCACCTAAAATATCCATCCTTGCAAAAATGCCTATGGCATAAGGCCGTTGTTGTCAACAAACGGAGGGCCCGCATCGCTCCAGCATCTATCTCCAACAATGTGTTTTTTTCTCCTCCTAATACAAGTGAATCAATTAAACACAAGTTTTGGATTGCATTCAAGGGAGGCATGATTGGTGGTGGACAAATTTCATCATGCATGAGCTTTGCGGGGTTAGGATGGGCAACTTTGATAGTTTTAACTAGAAGCAAGCCCTTTATGGGGAAAGAATCTCTAAGAAGTTTGCTAAGAAAATCAAGATTGAGCACCTTCTCCAAGGCATCACCTATTGGATGATTGGGATTGAATAGGATGATAGGTTGTTCAACCATAAACATTGGCATGAGTCCAAAATGAAACACCTTAATTTGAGATGACCTTGTTATGTACACCAAGGTGGCTTCCGAAAGGGTAGTTAATTTGTTAAGATTAGCGTATACTTGACCAAAGCCCTCCTCATAGGCTTCGATCAAACTTGGGGTGATAGGAAGGTTCTTTGTAGACACAATAGAATAAAACTCGCATGGAATCGGAAATGGCAATGTATGTATGTAGTTAGACACTTTGGTCACTTGGCGGCTTGGGGGTTGTCGTTGGTAGGTGGGGTGGGGGTGCTTCTTGGTTGGGTGGTTTGGTAGGTTATCCTTGGTGGGTTCTTGTTATTTGGTTCTCTGTTACTTTTATGTGGTAGTGTGGTGCGTATGAGGGGCTCTGCCTCCCCTCAAAGTGGGCACATCTTCCTCCCTTGGTTCTTAATTCTTCTGGCACGGGCTTTTTTGGCCTACGGTCTCAAAATAAAATAAAAGTAACATAACATTGTCCAATGCTTACTAGGTGTTCCATAGTTATATACTAAGTGTTGTGCACGAACAAATAATGTGTTCATGTAGCCATCATGCTACATGTTTAGCTTGAATCTACAAAACTTTATTCCTCCTTCACACTACTTGAACACACTAGTAGAAATGTGGTAGTTTCATGACACAAAAATCTAACACGAAGTGACTAGAATGACATAGGGTCAAAACATGGTAAAGTAAACACAAATTGTACCTTGTCAATTTAGAATGGCAAGTAGCCATATCTCATAGCTAAATTTAAAACAATCAAAGCGAATCATATCAAAGATACTAGTAAGGTAGGTCATAGTGCCATAACAAATATTTATGCAAGCTTTGAGATTTATATCCATAAAAGTAGATTGTAGAGTTTGTAGAATCTACTTCTATAATTATCAGGATTCGGTAAGTAAGAGTGTCATAGGCCTTAAGAATAAGCACTATAATTCAAAATGTGTGGTCCACGTAGGACACAATATGACCTTATCAAATACTTCAACTATACACATAAATCATAAGAATTTTTGAAACGAAGTAAGTTTTAACTTGAATCAACCACTTAGTTTAGGATCTACTTCATAGGTAACTCTATAACACCAATGATGCACAAATATGATACTATATTTGCTTGAAACCTATTGAAGGGCTCCAAAAAAGAAAAGAAAAAAGAAAAGCCAAACCAATGACAAAAAATCTTATGTGAATTTGAGCCCGTTGGCCCTACCCTACTCAAGAATCCGCTTGGTGCAGGGTAGGGTTTACTACCTACCTTGCGGTGGGTAGGCTCTTGTTTGTAAAAGTTGAAAGGCTTCATTGATCTTGGAAGGACACATTATATGATAAAGTTGTCACAATACAAGGGCGGACCTTCTTTCTTGTATACTATTATTCCATGCTTGAGCTCCACATGTTGGTGTCATTCTGGTCAATTTATGTTAGATTCTCGTGTAATGAAACTACCACATTTCCATTAGTGAAACATGATTTTAGAACACACTTCGCATTTGACACATGTGGTCATTAGTACATGACCTTGTCGACAAGTGTTGAGTCCGATCTACAGTTGCCATAGATTGTATTTGATTATTGTTGGTGGGGTCATGTGCTAATGACTACCCATGCCAAGTGGGAAGAGCATTCTATGACCATGCTTTTGAGTACATTAAATAAAATTTATTATTATTATTATGTTTAGTGTTGTTACCACCCTACCCTGCTCAACATTAATTTTCAATTCTTTGACAATTAGTGTTAGACATAAATGTGCCGCCTACCTTCCCTACTGCCACCTCCATTATATATATATATATCCTTACTAACACTAAATTCAAACATGCAACTTCCACATATTACCATAGTTGATATTTAGTGTTTGAGTTTACATTTAGTATTACTTACTTTCATAGGGTTATTTATTTATTTATTTTTGAGACAGAAGGCCAACCCAGCCAACGCCAAATGAATTGAGAACAAAAGAGAAAACCGCACCCATCACCGGGGGGAGGCGGGACACCACCATGTAAACGGAACCAAGAGCAAAACCTCACCACGGAAACCCCCCCCCCCCCCCACCCCACTTGCCAAGGACAACCCCCAAACCACTTCCCCGCCCCCGAGGCGGGGCAAACACTACCTACCAACTATGTCTCTTCCAATTCCACTCAATATGTAAATTCCTTCTCCTACATAAAACATTTATGGCCCCCCATGTTTTGTCGAAACCTTGAAGCATTGCCACCGCCGACAAGCTACTGATCTTGATGTGTTCGAGCACTCGGTTCCACGCCGCCTTGGCGTAAATGAAAAGGTCATCTCAAATTCTTTGCTTAACTTTAGCCACGTGCCATTGTTCTTGGTTGAACACTCTATCATTACGCTCGATCCAAATGGTCCAAAGTGTAATCCCTCTAAGTAGGTGCCAAAGCTTAATCATTTTGCCATATCGTTTAGGGATTCTTTCCCCGAACAGGGCTTGTTTCCAATTGAAACAATCGTAGTTTCCCGTTCTCACCCCTTCTTGCTTGGATGGAGTCCCAGAATTTATGCTTGACCGACTCACTAGTATTAGGAAGGCAAAATATACATTGTTTCGAGATGGAGGCCGGGGCGATGCGGGCCCTCCATTCGTTAACGGCAACCGCCTTATGCCAAATTGACCAAATGAGTGCCGCTTCTTTGCCGGATCGCAATGGGTCCCAAACTTGTGACCAATAGAACCTGTAGTTGCCTTTCATAAGGTTATTGATATTTAGTGTATGTGTTCGTATTTAGTGTATCAAACACTAAATATCCTATTTAGTGTAGTGTCAAATTGGTAAGTCTTAGTTTACCATGTGAATCCATGACCTTCCCATGTGTCCAATGATCCTACCATATTGGGACTAAATATTAAGACCCTACAGATCCTCCCATGGGGTGCATATATTATAACAACAACTAAATTTTGGTGGATGCTAATGTATACATTAAATACAATAAGTTGCCAACCGACCAGCATGTGTCAGGGTCGATGCCCAAGCCCTATCCCACTGGATATTAAGGGCCACTTCACGCACGAGACTGAGAGCCCGTGACCATTACACTTCAAGCACTCTCATTGGTGGGAAAAGCGGAGCTGGTCCAAGTTCGCTTCACACTATGCTTGAGGGACCAACAAAGTATGTGAATGTAAGATGGATGTAAAGTCTACATGTATTCCTACATGGCATTGAATATATCATGTTTCGTGGTCACTTGGATTACTTTCAAAAATCATCTCTTGGAGGTTGGCCTAACACACAACCGGGAGACCATGGCACTCCAAACGCTCACAACCGTTGATTTATTTGATTTTATCATGGCTGGGGACCCACATGAATAAAAATTCATTGAAATAGCATTTGGTTGAACACTCGGTCACATATGACTTCACACTACACTTGAGGGCCCGTGACCACACTACATGATTTTGGAGGTGTGTTGGGACGGCCTTTGGACACTTTCTTTTGGGCTCTCACAATTTCATGTTCAAGGCTCTTGGCTCGTGTATGAAGTGGCCCTAAGACTACAAGGGGAAGGAAACTCATCTATGAAGTTGAATAATGCCATGAATTGAGGAAACATGAAAGTTGATCTTGTTCACAATTTGGAAACCATGTGACTTGCTTATGAACTCTTGAAGTGAAATTCATAGCATATACATATTGTGTTTGTTTATATTTTCTATTTTATTTTTCTATTTTCAGATGTAGATTCAAAACTTGAAAAATGTACCTAAGGCATCCATAGTCGACTAGATCCATTTAACCGCACACTAGGGTATGCAATGCCGACATGGATGAGATCTATAATGTTTAGGTGAATGGAGTTAAGGTTTATGTGGTGGTGGCTTGTGATTGATTACCCTCATAATTTTTTTAACAATTGTTGTAGTGAAGCATTAGCATTTGGATGAGCGGTTATGGGTTAACCTGTAAATCAACTATGTGTTACCCAACTTTACCACTTCAAATTTTGTAGCAATTTCCATGTTCATGGAAAGTATTTCTTATTTCTTATTTTTATGTATTTTTTGCAGTCTCCTTAGATTTTTTTTCCCCTTGCTATTACTCCTCCTAAAGATATGCAAACTATCTTATTTTATCAGTTATAGACGCCTCGACCTTATACGCTAGAAACCATCATATGTTAGTATTCAAGTTGGGCCTAATGAATTTGGGTTATATAAGTAAGACATATGGGCTTCATGTGCAATCACTCTTTAATATTTAACTATCTATAATTGAGTAGCATATGGGCAAGGCTTGTGGTTAAGAATGGACACCAAAAAGATATATGTGATTAAGAGGACATTGGACCACGTGGTCAAAAAATGTCAATCGTATGCATGAATCGAGGGAGTTAACATAATTTCTATGAGGATCTATATTGTGATCACCTAAATAGAAAGATTTTTTTGTTGTTTCACTTTGACTTCCTACAAGTTTTGATAATCATCTCCAATCATGAAAGTTGAATGGCCAATCTTTGCGATTCCCAATTGCTAAGCAATGAGCCAACTACCAATCTGATACAACGGCCAAAATCACATGTGGAGCCATGAGCGCTTGCAATAGGGCCATGTACCTTGATGGATGCTTGACAATGACCAATCCAATCAAACAACTATCATCTTGGATTTTGGTTTTAAAAAGATTTTTTTAAGCATGCGGGTGCAATAACAACCGTCCCATCCTATTTGTTATATATTCATTCCAATTGTAGTATGTTAACATGATATTACCAAGGAAGGTGTTAAATTGCTCTCATTCTATACCTAGTAAGATGTGAGGTATGATCAAGCAATGGTCGTAGATTCATATTCATTTTGCAAATATGCGAGCAAACTGCACGGATTGTTCTCTTATTATACCTATAGGAGGGGGATATTTTGGAGGGGTTGTGTGCAATACTGGGGTTATTTGGGGGGGGGTATAATTCGTAATGCGCATATTCATGGGATATTTCACATATCGGATGACTATTCTTGGATTATACCTATTACGTTTCAAAATGAAGTTTCAATTTTTTTTCTAATGATTTCATTATTGAAGCACGATAGAACTAGAGATCAAGCAAATACACATACACAAACGCATACGAGCACTATTTGGAGTGAGATGGTCATCTCTACTCCTTGCCTTGCCTTGTAGTGCACTTTTCCTTCTTGGTTCATGCAATGCATATGGGATATCTCAACTCCCACTTCCCACAAACCCAATGGATTTATTCAAACCTTATTCATTCTTACACCGCTAACAATCACAATTCTACGACTACGAGCAACCTAATGCTTTTTGTGAGTAGTTAAAGGATTGCAGTTTCATTGCCCTTGATAGTGATTGTTGTCTCTCCTTTGCAAATAGGGTTTGCAAGCACCCTAGTTACTTTCATATTTCAAACGAGACCCTATTTTCATCGCACCATGTTCTCTAGTGGAATGCTTGATTACCCCCCCCCCTCCCCCCTTGGTTATATCCAGTCCCATATAGCAAAATGACCTTGCTTCATAATGTCCTGAAAGTAAATCGGCTCTCTTACCCCAATTTAGAAGTCAATTAGCTAGAATCATCACCCTAACTTACACAAGATAAGCTGTCGTAAATCAATGGTTGTGAGATTCCGGAGTTCCATGGTCTCAAAGAGGCGGTTTTGAAAAACCGTCCAACTGACCATGAAGCATGATCCATCGGATGCCATGTTAAGGGCCACTTCACACACAAGACTGAGAGCCCGTGACCAGTTCACTTCAAGCACTCTCATTGGTGGAATAGATTGAGGCACTCCAAGTTCGCTTCACACTACGCTTGAGGGACTAATGGAGTATGTGAATGCAAGATGGATGTAAAGTCTACATGGATTCCTACATGGCATCAAATGGATCATGTTTCATGGTCACTTGGACTATTTTCAAAAACCACCTCATGGAGGTAGGCCTAACACAAAACCGGGGGACCATGGCATTCCAAACGCTCACAACCGTTGGTTTATCCTATTTTATCATGTGTGAGGACCCGCATGAGTAGAGATTCATTGAAGTAGCATTTGGTTGAGGGCCCGGTCAGATATGACTTCACACTACACTTAGGATCCGTGACCACAATACATGATTATGGAGGTGTGTTGGACACTTTCATTTGGGCTCCCACATCTTCACGGTCACGGCTCTTGGCTCGTGTGTGAAGTGGCCCTAAGAATCCATGTAGACTTTACCATCCATCTTGCATTCACTTGCTTTAGTGGTCCATCAAGCGCAGTGCAGAGTGAACTTGGCCCGGCCTCCGCCGTTTCCACCAATGGGAGTGCTTAGAGGGCAATGGTCACGGGCCGTCAGTGTCGTGTGTGAAGTGGCGCAGAGCGGTCGGTTCATATGTGTCCTCCGGGCTGTGGCATCTGACGGCGAACTGAGTGTGGAGAGTGAGGTGCCCAGACCGATAGGGCCACGTCGCACCTGGCCAGGCTATAAATTCTAGTATAGTAGCGGCCTGCCGCACTGCTGAGGGCCAAGAGGCATTGAAAAATCAAGCGGTTTAGTTTTAAGTTAGTGGATAACTGTTTCTGTGCTGACAGTTAGTTGTGTCCCTTATCTTGGTCGGTGTGCATATATTTTTACACAACAGTGCCGCGCCTGCAGGCCTGGCTAGCTAGCTGCACCCTTCTGCCACACTGCAGCAAGTTAATTACCGAGGCAGAAATGGGGCCGGGCAAAGGGCGGTGGCACTTTTGGCATCCATTTCCTCAACGGAATATATATGACGCAAATTCCTTTCTTCCTTCCTTGCCGCTTCTAAATAATTTTCCCCCAAGATATGTTTATTCATATTCATATTCTTATTCCCCCCCCCGCCCCCGCCCCGACCTTCCTGATCCTCCGCCTCGCTGAGTCTGCGCTTGAGAATCAGACCATCATCAAGTCGGTGTGCTCTGTGTCTTCATCATCAGATTCAGAGATACACTCCGGTATCATGGGTCAATCGCCTTCTGTACATACACACACACAGCGTCTCCTACGACGGTCCCAAAATCTATGCCCCTTGTAGATGTGCCACGTTCACCTGGTGGTGGTGGCGAACCACCTTCCCCCCCCAATTTTTTTTGTTTTTTTTGTTTTTTTTGAGACAGAAGGCCAACCGAGCCAACGCCAGATGAATTGAAACAAAGAGAAAACCTTCCCCCTTCTTACTTAGACACTGCTTGCAGGGTCAACAATCATGGGTCACTTGGTTAGAGTGCCCTCCCGCTTCCTGATCGCCTTCTTTACACACTGGGCCCCCCCGGCCCCTAGCTAGGGTCCCTTAATCTGGGAATAATGTAGATGTACCACATTCACCATTCTTACTCAGACACATGATCAATCATGGGTCATTCATTCCCCATTCCTTTATCCCACCACTTACTGATACGCCTTGTGTACATGTACGTAGGGGGCCCTAGAGTTACAGAGTTCATCACCTCATCTCTCTAGGAGGTCCCAGAATCTAGGACGGGTGTAGATCAATGAATGTTTTAGGGCTATTAATCGCCCAAAACGCTTACTACACATTTTTGTGGGGAGGGATCATTGTACTCCATGTAATCACTCTTTTTGGGCGGATGTTCTCTCTGGAATATTCCCAAGTCTAGATGAGAAAATACAATCCATTCATATTTTCAGCATTCATCCAATATTGTGGATGGAAGTAGCTACTTCTCTCTTGAGTAGATGTGCCACATTCACCAGTGGTGCTATGTACAAGCATCCTGGATCTTACTGGACGGAGGTGGTGAAGGTTGTTGTGTCTATGTGCACTACTTGCAATAAGCAAGGGGTTTGTCCGGGACTCCGGGTGATGAGGAGCGGCCAAAAGCACCCTTGATCTAGGTGCCCATGCTTGCGTGACTAGAATCCACAGTGTGGATGGCGCAGCAATTGCTTTCTTAAGCTTGAGTCTTCAGTCTCTGAGCCTAAGCTGGCCACGCATGATGAGCTACCAGCATCGGAGGAGGGGAAATTCGTTGTGGGTGCGCATGATTTCCATAAAGAGAGAGGAATGTATATAATACTGGCTGGCCCCGGAGGTCCTACCAGCTGGCTGTAGAATCTGGTCCATTCCCCACCCTTATAAATCCCGTTTGTTTCTACGACATGATGACCCTGCAAGTAGACTTGGCTAGGTTCTTCACATTGCAAAGCTTCCTGCAGTGAGGGAGATCGATTGCCATACTTAAACCCATGTATGCTAACTACTTACTGTGTGTTGTATGTTCCTTGCTTGATGTCCTTCCTTGCTTATGTCCTTTCTTGATGGTCCTAGACTTACAGATTGAATCAGCTTCTGGACAGGCTGATTTTCCTGACAAACGGCACAGAGTTGATAAAAATTCATTCCAGTTCTAAGTGCTTAGAGCTGCTGCTGGCTCCTCTTCTCTATGCTTCATAACAACTGTTAACACACAATGAGAAGGCCTGGTTGCACCTCTCTAGTTCTGACAAACACAGAGGTAATGGGTAATTTAGTACTCCAGGTTCAAGTGTTGCAGATCACTCCTCGACATCGAAACAGCCTGTGTGACCGCCTTGCGCCTAGCTACCTGGTTGTCAATGCTGTGAAGAAGAACCCAATTCATTGACGTGGGTTAGTGTTGATGATACCTGCCTGACTACTTAACTAGTAGTGTTGCTTCATCTGTCACATTTAAATTGTGTTTTGCATTTCTAGTTTAGCTCTGCATTCACCCTGCACACTGCGGAGGAGTTAATTCCCTTCCGAGCTGCTTACCCATTTCGGTTAATAAGTTACATCTGCAGCATTACTCTAAGCTCTAATTAGAAGTCAAACTTGCAGATTCATAACTCCACACGTACTTCTTATCTATAATGTGTCTGCACTGCTGCTCAATCTGTGACTGATCTGCAGCAATATCGGTATCGGAGCCCAAACCGACTTAGACTTGAGATTCTGATCGATCCTTGCTGCAGCTGATCGATCGGAAGAGTACCTTCAACTTCTAAGTAGCTCAATCAGTGACTCGTTGGATTGAGTGTCGACCCTTCTGCAAGTCCCTGCACATGTTTGAACATTTTAGATGAATATTGTTGGCGGTTGCAGTTAAGTTGTCTTGGAGGGGCTGCCGCCAGGTCATTGCTGCCGAAGTGGGTCCACCTTGCAGACTTATGAAATTGCTGCAGGTGATTCTCAGTGACGCTAGAAAGTGCAAGGTGATGTAAGTAGGACTGATAAGTCTATCTACTGCTACTTACATTCAATCATATGCTTGACACAATATTGAGAGAATCCTGTGGGCTCAAAACCAAATTATATCCTGTCTATTTTTGCATTGGAAACAGTGAAAGTACTAGTACACTTTCCGGACCATGATGGTCATTATTAGTTAATTTGCGTTTAGGTATTAAGATATTCATCATTTCTCATTGGTTCTCAGTGCTCACTCCATTCCACTGCAAGGCTTATGCATGGGTCACACACTTGAAGAAGGTGTAGCTCGGAAAGAATTTGATGGTCCTGCACATTAAGAGGCTTTGTTTCTATTCATGATGCTGTAATGTGGACTTTGAGAGTTGTAATTTCATGACATGACAAAAAAGAAATGTGTTATATGTTCACAATCAATTTGTTTTGATTTCAAGTATGATTTAAATTAACCATAATTGTGTTGTTTTGAAGTAATGAGTATGATTTTCATTTGAGATAACCTTGATAACATGATTTTTTAATTAATTTACAAACTAAAAATTTATGTTGTCAATTGAAAGTATTAGAGTATACGGAAAATTTGCCAGGTGGTGAACTGCCTCCTGTGCTTTGGCGCTGGTCTGTCGGCCTTCTGTCTCAAAAATAAGTATTAGAGTATAATGTTATGAACTTTGACAATTGTAAAACATATTGTTTGTAAAAATTGAATATTTCAAAAGAAACCAAACAAATGAGATCGAATCGATGTGATAATATGAAGAACATGTATTTTGAATATCAATATATTTATATATTTTAGTATTTATAACAAGCATAAAAAAGTTCTAACTGCATACTATGTTTAGAAAATTTATCATACATTGATACTCATTATATATAAAGATCATATTATTGAATACGAACAGAAACAAAGTATCTTAATGTGCAGGATCATCAAACTTCTTTCTCAGCAACACGACTTTCTTCAAGTATGTGACCAATGAACAAGTCTTTTTTTCTTAAGAACGCTGCAAGACAACAAGCACATTACATTGTGATATAGATTTGTCAACGTTGTGTATCATTTCTTTGTTTGTAGGACCTACTACTATGTTTGTGACCAATCAAATAATGTGTTACCACTTTCTTCTATCATGTTTGTCAATGTGATCACAAATCTTTGCAAGACGTGAGCTATGAAGGTACAAATGCGCTGTTGATGTCTTGGTATCATGCAATGAACCTCAAAGTAAATTGTATGAATGTGCTTGCAATGTTTTTGAATCATGTCATTGAACCTCTAAGGTTGACTATTGAAGTTGTTGATGTGTAAGTTGATAGTTAAAGAACTCGATTGCATAATATTACTAGATGAGTGTGTCAAACATATTCCTCTCTGAACCAAGAAACTTGAGGTATGATCCTGTGTGTAATTTCAAGACTAAGTTGCAGAAATCAACATAGACACATCCTTGAGAGGTCGTGGACAACTCCTGTCTAAGACCTTCAAGATGTCCATCATATATGTGTGTAGATCTTTGAGAGAAGTTGATGAAGCTACCGAGTTGTTGGTCAGCTCCGTGGTTGTAGAACTTCCTCGGAGTTGGAGTTGGAGTGGCGTGCTGGCTGATGCTTGCTGGGTGATGTGGGCGGCAGCTAGATCAGCATGTGGAGGTCGGCGTGCAAACTTGGTGGAGCTCAGCTGAGCAGCAGAGAGAGATAGAGGCAGTGAGAAGAGAATATGTGGAGATTAGGACAGAACTACTTAGAAGGCACAAGTTGGAGCAGAGAAGGATGTAGCAGCACTAGTACTGTTGTAGCGTCGTCACGAGAATCGTGGTCTGTCGGTCGGCACTTTTTGGGAGGAGATCAAGAAGTTTGGGGTTTTGGGGTCCTTTGGCCCTGTGGCCATTGACTCTGCAGGCAGGCATAACCACTATATCTCGAAGGGAAAGTAGGGGAATTCCGAAGTTACTTACATGGTCGGTGAATTGTGAAATTGGATTGACCACATATTATAGGTCTACTGTTGGATGGAAAAGTTTCTGACAAGGCTGGGAGAGACGTCGCCACAATAAGTTAACGTCAGCAGCAGGCAGAGAGGAGGGTGGGTAGCAGAGGAGCCCAGTTCCTGCTTTCCGCCTGTTTCTGCGCTAATCACACCACTCGAGGTGCTCGCGCTTTGCAGCCAAATCCCACTTTGCCTCCTCGTATTCGACTCAGATCACAGATCATCCATCACTCAGTAAGTACGTAGAGTCTAGTCTCTCATATGCCCTCTCATGTTGGCATTGGTTGTATTGCCCCTGCTGCTGGCTGGCCGCCCTTCCTTATTGCTTCCGCCTTCGGACTCTACTTAGTCCTCCCCTCCTCTTCTCTTGCAGCTCCCCTCGTCACCGTGCACCATGTTAATCCTTTGTATATTGTTGTAAGTATATTGTAGCATCAGTAGCTGCTTAGGGTCATCTCGGCATCCCATAAACCCTGTCTGTGATGTGGGCAATCGTAATCATGAAAGGGGCAAGATGTTCGTGCAGTTCTCCTGAAACTCTAGAGAGGGGTTGAGGGCATCCACTTTTCGGTTTGGCAGAATTTGGGGTCAACTGGCACCACTTCCGAGTGCGAATCCCTCAGGCGATAACTGGATCCAACTGTGTTAGGGATTCAGAGTTGGTGACTTTCTTTCGGGCTGTTGCATCGAACCGTGACTTGCAACATTCGGGCGCCTTCTGCCAATTTCTTAAACCCTAGGAGTTTTTTTTCTTCCGCGAAGTTGTTTGATTTTGGCGATTCGCATTACGCAAAGTGTTCTTCGCTCCGGAATGTGGGGTTTTTTTCTCTCCTGAGCACGTGAGCCACGCGGGCTTTGATTGGTGTCCCCGAAGGCTCCTCATTTTCTTCTTCTCCGTTATCCTTCTTCGACAGAAAAAGTTTATAAAACAGCTATGGTTTGTGAGCTAGAGAGCGAGAATCCGTAGATTCTCGAAAATTGGTGGTTCGATCTCGTAACACTAGAATGTACTCTCGTTTGTACAGCACCCGCAACTTCGGATTGCACGTCAAGTCATGCGAGAGCAAGTGTCGTGGGGGTATTGGCCTCTCTTCGCAATTTTTATAGAGAGCAGACTTGGAAAGCTTAATATCTCTAGTTTGCCTCTTGACCACCTCTCTCCCTCTTTTCGACCGTCCTCATTGTGATCTCTCTCTCTCTCTCTCTCTCTCTGCCTGCAAGTTTGAAGGCTTCGAATCGATCAGGTGCCATTTGTAGGTTCACCATCTCAATGCATTACTTCCACATCTCCACGTTTCTGGCTGACACCGCCCACAGTGCTTGAGGATTAGGTCTAGAAAAGTATGTCATGCATAGTAGTAAGCATGTGTCATGTGGCTGCAGCCATTCATGGATCGTGTTGATCAAAATGTGAACGCCCGCAAACCCCAAGTCAGTTGGTGTGGTGGTGCCCAGAGGCTCTGCAGACAGACGGATTAAATTAGAGTTTAAATTCACTCGGGTGCTGAGTTGCTCTTGCTTCGCTGGTTGAATGTAGGTGAGATTCCCAAAATGTGCAATCGTCATATCTGGATTTCGCTGTGTCGGGCATTTCGTGGGAGCATGAGACGATTGCTAATTTTCAAATACAAATGTTTACTCTGATGCAAATGTGGCTGGCCTACCTTTCACCTCCCAAAACCTGGTATATCTTTCAATTCCACCAGAATTTAGAGCGAAGGGGGCAGACGATCATTGGGTTACTGCTCACTGCAATCCAGGGAGGTCGGCTATTCGGCTCTCATGCAGGGATTTCAAGACTAGTGCAGGGCTATCTTTAGGAATGCAGCAAGTTAGATAGAAAGGAAATCATATAATGGGGTGTGAATGTTGCTTGGTTGACAGCGAGAACTGCAACTGCTAAATGACGCTTGAATAAGCCACCTAATTCGTGAATCGACTCTGAGAGCGTTGCTGCTGAGGAGATCAAGCTGTCGCTGAGCCGCTTGTGTTTCGCACCGATTCATTTTTCGCTTTATTAGGTACGCTTGTCAAAGAGGCCGCACTGTGGCATTTGATGCGCAAGAGTTGGCCTTACCCTTCACTTTGCGAATCTGCTATCTTGAGAGGTTTTTCCGCATGGTCTTGTGCTTGATGAACAAAGGATTCACAATCTCCACCTCAAGTTCACACTGACTGCATACTCAGCATGTCATGACCTACAGTGCAAAACCCCAATTTTTTCTTGTCTATGTCTGTGATTGCAGTAACCTATCTCTTGTTTGAAACGAAAGGCTAATCTGCAACAACGAGGTTGTTTAGAAAATTGAGCAGTTAAGAGCCTGTGAGCGAACGGTGTTTAGTTTTTCCATTGCTAAGTGATTAAAAGCACGGTGAGAAGGGTTAAAGCAAGCATTTGAAATCGCATCTATCAAGTACTTGTCCGTGTCGCTTTGAGTAGGGTTTCGAGGCTGTTAGAATGATACATTCCATCTATGTATGAACAGACAGATTAGGCTTCGAGGATTGCCGAGAAGATGTTAGATTCTTAATGTCGAGGAGGAAAGGACAATCCACCATGCATCACTACTAGGTTGAAACTTGGATAATCTGTGGGATTAAGTACACTAGTCTGTTCACTATGGGAATGCCTTCAAGTGATTTTAAGTCATCCTCTCTGGCTCCTTTCCCGGAGTATCTCAAGTAGCAACTTAAATTTGCAGTAAAACTAGAAGTCTTGAAGTTGCTGTTAAAAAAGGAATTCGTATCCTAGAGTGTATGAAACTCATTCTAAACGAATCGTACCATCATCTCTGTGTATTGTCTTTAACTGAAAGCTTATTCTGAAATCTAACTATCAGACTACAGTGGTGTAGTCAACAAGTTGCTTCATTGACTTATCCCTACCTAAACCCAACTGGCCCATACTACTCCATGCTGTGCCACTGCCTCTTTTGTTTCATCAGCAGAGTGTACCGGCCACTGCCTGACATAGTCTTAACAAATTTTTAGGATTTCATTATTCTATGCATCCTTAACTATTGTAAGAAGATGATGGCTTTCTCCTGCCCACTGACGGAAGGTTGCTGCTTCCAGTTATCGGATGTCTCTACCATACGTTTGATGGTCCGGCAGTACTGTCGAAATGGAGAAGCATAGAAGAACAACACTGACCATGGAGTTCATGGTGCTCTCCTTTCCTCGCCAAATTTCTGCTTTCGTCGTTGGAAAGGTGAGCCCTGTGTCATGCACTTTCCAAGATCTCTGTTGGTAACTCTTGCGGTAGGTTACCAAAGCAGGACGTGTAGGCAGCTCAATTATCGTTGGTGGAAAGGTCTCACCTCGTCGCAGCATTCGCTGTCTAGCATCAAAAATTTACTAACACTTGTTTAAAATATGTTCTTGATGCTAAATTTCTGAAGGGTAAAGGACCCTGACAACTGTATTGATGTGATCTCACCACAAATTACTAGCACTACCCCTGAGGTGTCCCAGGCTTGTATCAATTAAATAAACTGTTCTTGTAATTATTGAAGAATGTAACCTGCCCATGCAGCACATGCCCAACTGACACGACACTGATCGAACAACGCCTCCTAGATTTACAATGCAGCTGTACCAAGTCAATAGGTACAACATCATCCCACGTATCTCTGAAAATGCAGGCAATTTACATAGCCTAATTAGTACCTGCAAACGTATGTAGACATCAGAGTGGACTTTGCCGTCACTGCTTCCAATAAGAGTCTCAGAGTTAGTCAGTCACGTAGAGGTAATTGTCAGAGCCTGTGAGGACTATGAGAACAGACTTCTTCACAATTTTACGGACACTGAAATTTTTTGCATGATTCAGAACTCTGTCCCCTTACATTTTGTTAGACTTCAATATGTAGCGTATCACAGTCAGTCAGTCAGTCAGTCAGTCAGTCAATCAGGAAGAAGGTTAGTTGTCAGAGCCTGTGAGGACTATGAAACAAACATCTTTACAAAGTCTATGGACAATGGGTGTTATGAATTTTTGGCATAACTCCAAACTCTGTCTTTTCATATTTTGTTATTTTCAAAACATAGCGGTTAGGTGTTCAGGCTCGTATGTAAGGACTATGAGAACAGCAAAGTTCTTTTATACAAGTTTATGGCCGGCAATGTGGGGTCATGAACTTTTTGGCATAAATTAGAAAGTCTGTCCCTTCACATTTTGTTTGGCTTCAATAAGCCTGTAGCGCACCTGATTGACGTCGGAGGATGTGGCGGAATTGGACGAGAATCTCCATTAGGAAGTTAAGTGACCCCGAATTGTCGCAGGAAATATTGTAATAGGGTGTGGACTCATCATGCGAGTTGTGGTGTGTTCAGGAAATGACGATGATGATGAGGTCCAGCTGGTGATGAGGTTCCAGTGATTCACGGTTGGGAGGTTGTGACGTTTCTTTCTCTCCCACCCTGCTCCATGTCAGACGCCAGCGAGAACCCAGACGATGGGTTATACTATCAGGCTGTAGGAGATGGAGGAATTGAGCGATCGCAGGAATTGAGCAATGCAGGCAACGAATCGGGGGCCGAGGAGCAGGAGGAGGAGTCGACAAGCGAACCTGTGCCTGAAAGTCCAACATCGACCTCTACAAGGAAGTCGAAGGAGCAAGAGACTTCGACATCGTCCGAGGTGCGCAAGAAGGCGAAAGTCGAAGGGGACACACGCCATCCCATCTACCGTGGTGTGCGTAAACGGCCTTGGGGGATTTGGGTGACCGAGATTCGAAGGCCTAAGAAGAAATCTCGCATCTGGCTTGGTAGCTTTGCTACCGCAGAGATGGCCGCAAGAGCTTACGATGCAGCTGCACTTGCGTTGCGAGGAAACGGTGCACAGCTCAATTTCCCCAACCATGCCAACTCCTTGCCTCGCCCTCCTGACCTTAGTGACAAATCCATCCAAGCGGCTGCCACGCTCGCAGCAAACAATTTCTCTCGTGGCATGGAACTTAGCCCGGATTCAGCCACCAACAATATTCCCTCCGCCACCAACTCTGCTTCTCCTTTCTTCACGCAAGAAACGAGGGATCCTCATCATCATCACCACATGGCGAGGTTAGGCGGCAGCAGCAGGCACAACACTGCAGCAGTGGAATCCTCCCAACCCACTGACCCAGGCCTCGATTTTCGAAACGGGGGAGCAGGGAGTTCACAAGGGGATCAGCCAAGCTCAACAAGACGAAGCTTTCCACGAGGTACCAGTCGCCATTCTGGGGAACCCCTTGGACGAAGCAGTAGGGAAGTTGATGTTTCAGAAGGTCGAGATATCTTGACTAGAAGTTCTTATGGTGACATCATGCATCACAGGGACGCTTCCGATGCCCAACAACACCAACATACATTGAGCATGCCAGGAGGAGGACATGGTGAGGCTTACCTTATAGGTTCACATTACAGGATGCCAAGCCCGCACCGCCAATCTTACATTGAAGAGGACATATTCATGGCGCCTGTTGGATTGACTAGTTTATGCGACGCAATGTGCATCCCAGCTCCGCCGGAGCACACTATAGAAACGGATGGCGAGGAGGGCTCCAATAGTACCTGGGAGCCCCACCTTTGGAGTTACTAATTCCATCATCATGTTATATTTATCCACATTCAAACACCAAATTTGACTAGATTGCTGCTCTGATGTATCCCTCGTCGTCACTGAGTTCCTTGAATCATCCTCCTGATGCTTTTGCCTGAGGTCCTTTGGTCATCTTCGTCGTGCACCTGGGAGTTAGTTAGGATCAGAGCACCTAATTTGTCAAGTATGTGTACATTTCTGCCTGCCATGTTGTGCTTAGTAAACTGTCTTAAGCTTATGCACTTAGTGCATTACCTGCAGTCGGAGGCCCTAATCTTAACAACATATCTCTCGATGGTCCCTTGTCCTGGCCTTCGTTGATCATCATATTCCAGACTGTTAGAACATCATCAGTTTTGTATGTTCTCGCAGGCCAGTGCACCCTGTAGTGGAAGAAGCAGTGAGAATACCTTGAAATAGCTACAGAAGATCCCCGGTCTCTTCGTTTCATAGCTCTGGTCACTTGCAGTACTAACAACAACTTATACGACGTGAAACCTGGATCAGTACAAAGTTCTTTGAACCAGGTCATCGATTTCTCTTCTGAGTCAGCATGCCCTAAATGTGGGTCTTTACCTTTTCGGCAGCCTACTTTAAATTCCCTTTTCGTTTGGTAATATCTGTAGTCTTCATTTGAAGTGTGCATCTTCTTTTATCACCGTGTAGGACGTTGTGAGGGATCACTTCTCCTTTTCAGCTGGCTAGTTACTGCAACACTGTGGATGCATGTGCTGAGGAATTCCATCTTGGTGAAGTGATGCATTCCACCTTTCAATTGCGGTGCTTTTGCAGTCTTCTTATCCCCTTCATGTGTGCTGGCTTCGAAGCTAAGTACAGGTACCTACTCTACTGGAAAAAATCATAACCTTGGCTGTTGAACTGACCCCTTGATCAGTTAATTAGATTCCTGCAGTTCAGTAAACCGATATCATTTTATGCAGACTGAGTAGCTGCAGCAATGTGGTGTCCACTTGTCTGCTCTCAGCTCCCCCAGAAGTTGCTGTCCACCTCAACATGCAACGAAGCAGATCAGCAGTCTTAGGATTTCATGAACCGACGTGTCATCAGGAAATGATATATATCATCATGAGGATTTTTACAGCTTGCAGATAATAATTAGGAGTGATGATTACTTCACCTTCCACCACGACTTGTTTGGTTTAAGTTGCCAAATTGTTTCTTTGTCCAAATAACTTGTTGAAGTATCTGATAGTTACTCTACCTGACGGTTGAGAGTATTGGTGTGTATAAGTGAAAGTGGGTGACGTGAAGAGTGCCGAATATGCGTGTCTTGAGATGTGTTACATTTCTGTTACATTCCTTCAGCCTCATGCTTCTTCTTGATTCTATTTCAGAAGGACTGGTGAGGTTGCAAACCTCTCCACGTCTGCCTTCTTGCAGCTGGGTCCTTCCGACAGAATTGAAGTTTTCTCCCTGCATCTACGCTATTTTCTGCTCCTGTATACATGCTTCTGATCGATCTTCATCGAGGTTCATGGTTTTGTCAAGTTTCTGTCCCCTTTATGGAATAACATGTCGTGCTACAGCTCATCACCATGCTTGCTCAGCAGGTAAGTACTATATGGTCTAATCAAAGTAGGACTAATTCACTCACCGATCTTCACATCACTTCTTACAGTCCCTTCACGTCTCCTCAACCCCCCTCGTGCGGTCATAGTACCTGACACACATACTTTGGTCGACAATAAACTTACCAGCTGTAAGCTTTACAAATAATCCTCCCTTAGCTTCTTGTGCAAAATTTCAGACACTATAGTACATGTAAACATCATCACTGTGTACATGTAACAGTAATGGTGCTAGGCTTTGTATTAGCACTGAGACATCTGTCTGTCCCTCTTCTGCTCCAATTTTTGTTTTGTTAGAATGCCTGCAACCCTCTCAAATCAGCCCGGCAAAATAAGACATGACTTACTGCTGTTCCCTGCAGTCGCCTGTCAAGTTGGCACACTCGGTTGGCTTCTGCCTGATGAAAACATCAACATTCCTGAGTCCTGGCATAGATAGACAGACCAAGATTCGGATTGCAGCAAATTGAGCTGCTGCATGCAAGCTTCGGTATAATCTGGGGTGGAAGTTTGAAACTATAAACCCAGACTCGCAAAGTATATGTCTCCTAACACTCATTAAGTGGAAGGTCTGGGCATCCAAATGTCTGTAATTTGAATTCCTGAAAATTACATGGACAGTCGATTCATAGGGCACAAAGTCAGTGTAACTAAGACATGGCTGTTGAGCAACTTAACGATATGAAGAAAATGAGTGATTCCTTCTTAACTTCTGAAGTTATGCGTTTTGATAAAATTAGAATACATTTACCTGCCATTGCAAAGATAGATTGGTCAGAAGAAATAGCTCATTTTGTGGGTTCACAACAGACACATAATCAAATATCTGAAATTTGATTACTGCATTGATATGGAACACAAGAATTCCATATTTTGGCAAATCATTGCAGTGATGTGGAAGAAAGGGTTTCAAATATTAGATGACAGCTGATTGAAAAAATTTCATGCAACTTTCACATTACGCTATGCTGTGTATTGATCTGACAGAAGAAATATTCTACGTAGAATGGCTTCAAACAAAAGCATGTAAGACGTGTGGTGTACGACAAAAATGGGGTAACCCATAGTAATAGTGTCATTGCCCATTTGTTGACTAAGTAACTGTGTCACAAGTGTTTTAGAGACACGCCTTGTTCTCATGTACAGAAACATACACTACTCATTCTTTGGTGAAACTAGCAATAAAAAGTGATGATTTTGTATTCAATTCCTTAGAATGCAGTTAACATAATACTTTCTGGTTTCTGAATTCGGATCTGAAACTAAACTATGAGATGCAAGGTCGTGAGAATATGACTTATCCTTTGTAGAAAAAGAATTGCTAAGCGTTCTTACAGAGAAAATAACTCTGCACCCAGTGGACCACTGGAGTTATTTTCCGAGTGGCTATCAGGACTCGAGAGAATCACTTGTTGCTTTCTGTAATGTCAGTAACACCAAGTAAGTGCTTTGTCGCATTGTCTTTATTGCACCTGATGTCGTAGGTTCTGAGACACTCTGCATACAAAAAAAATACCAAAGATCAGAAGTCTCTCAGAACTCAACTTCCTAACAACCTATTTTTTTCCCCATAGGTTAAGGGAAACATATTTGGCTGATTAAGACTCAATATTTTCTTAAAAGCAAGACACACATAATTAGCAATTGAAAAGATTGCTCTGTCAATCAATTTGTAGTCACTTGACATCCACATAGCATGTCTCATCATTGTATGAAAAGTGCACATTGTGGGAAGATATATACCTGCTCTAGTTTGATGCGCTCAAGGTCCATGCCTTCCTCATATGCCAATCGTACCAACTATTTCACAATAAATAAATAAAACAACTGAATTGTGAGTATAACATGAAAGTAAATGGGGTTTCACATACATGCACTTCTTCACATTAAGAGTGAGGGCAACATGTTGCAAATATTCACACTGAAGCAGTTACTTATGCAACCACAGATCTCCAAATGTCTCTCAAGCCATACCTCTTTGACAAAACCATCTGAAGGGTCAGGCTGTTCTTTGTCTTCATAAGTGATGCCAGCAACATTGTTTAATCTGGATCTTCTTTCCATAACCTTCATTGAAAGACACATAGATACATGAGAATTTAAAACCACCAACAACGAACACATAAAAGCTGAGAGAGCAATGTGTCCACAAACAGGTGTGTTTCAAAAGTTACTGCAGAGATGATACAGTGAATCGATGAAAACAGTCACACAAGCAAAGAAATACCTCAGAGAGTGTAGTGTAAACAAGACGAACCCATGATGACCTCACCCTACTCTCCTGCACATTATAGTCACGTCAGCAGTTCAGCAAACTTTCCATGTTGAAAACTAGTATTCTTGGGTCTAACACAAAACCAGGAGACTACAAAACTTCAAAATCTCACAAGCCTTGATTTACTATAATTTATTGTGTAGAAGGGTCCACATGAATAGGACGTTCATGAAATAGCACTTGGTTGCAGCCCAGTGACCACATCATAATTCAGTTCCAATTATCCATAGTACAGCCTTTGGATGCGTTTCAGGGGCCCTCCCATCTCATGGTCAGGGCTTTTGGCCATAGTGTAAAGTGGCCCTCAGACAAACGTCTACTCAATGGAAGGACATTGACCCCCTCTTTATTTTCAACCTCCCAAGGATGGTGGCAGTGTGCAAAAGACATTAACCCCGTAAACACATCTCAAGATCCTAGAGTTGGTAAATGCAAGAAATGTCTCAAGATCATTTATTTTAACACACCTCGCTCAGCACGGGATTATCCGAGTAGCGCTGGTTGCGGATGGAAAATACACCTGTCAGGGCACCCTCAAGCAGGATGAGCTGCAACTGTAGTTCTTTTAGCCCAATTCCTGCTGCATGTGCTTCCAAACACGTCCCCACGAAATCTTCTGCTGCAAGCTGCAGGTCACAGCCAATGAGTGACCACAAAGACACAAATTACAAACAACCTCAAAGCGACTGGGAAGCAAGGTATCCAATGAACCCTAAGAGGAATTCAACAAGGAACAACACACCCAGGGTGGCAACACAACCTTTTGGATGACTTGTTTCTAAATCAATTCTAATGCTTTGAATGAATTGATGATTTATTACAACACAAAGAGGAGAGCAACATGATGCTTGGAAAGAGGTAGGGCATTGAGCGGAATCCAGTGATACCATTTCTGTCTTGATTTGAAAGGGTAATTTAACACTTTCAAATATCAATCTTAGAACCAATTAGAAGCAATATTCCTAAAGCAAACCCATCTCAACGCCCTTGGTATTTACTTTCACTTCTAGGAATACTTAATATTTTTTACAATTTATAGTCTTAAAAATGCTGATAATACAAAAGCATCAGCTCCAAAATGTCTTAACAGCTCCAAACCAAGTTGTAAAGATGCTGACCCCTGCGGGTGCTACAGATGGTTGCCACCCCGGGACAACCTATGAGTTCACATAGCAACAAAATGTGAGCTAGACATCTACTAAAAGAGTCCTGACCCATTGATTTAAAGAGAAAGCCAGTTACACTGCAGATATATAACATTTATAACTTGCACTAAGCTATATAACAATTGCATTCAAAGTTGATAATACCTGAAATGGCTTGCCCAGGCCTTCAATTCGTGCTTGCACAAAAGCTTGCTGGAGCCTGAATGCCAACTTGTGAGCTCTCATATTTTCCTCCAACAATCGTGCCTGGACAGGATCTTGTACCACTGGAACTGCTGCCTCATCCTCACTAAACACATCTGGCGAAGAAGGTGCAAGCTCCTGCTAACATTACACGTTTGAGATTCAAAATTAACTGAATTGTGCTGTCCGAGGATTCCCATGAATGGCATGAGGGAGTAGCCACTACAACTTTCTAAACATACAGAGTATAAGCACATGTTTCTGAATTTGGTCACATTCCACATCCATATGAACTAGTATCGGCTTCAAGAATGTGGGACAGATTGCAAAAGAACTTATCTCCATGATCCTCTCAAGGACTCAGATAAGCACAGATTCTGATGCTCTCTCTGCATTTCCTCCCAATAAACCTGCTTCACTAGTCCTTCAGATTAAATTGGATGGAAATTGAAAAAATGTAGAAACTAAGAGATGGAAACAACTTCACTATAAACTTAATGAGATACATAGTCTATATATCTAGTCACTGACAAGTCACATTCACAATACTCTTATTGCGCTTTAAATCCTTATCACATCCTGGATTTAGAAAACTACATGCACTTGTGTTGTCACTATAAAAACTTAATGACATGCATAGTCTAATGATCCAATTGCTCTTCAAATGCTGAACATATCCCTGAGTTTAGAGAATTATGCCCAACATGTTGAAACGAAAAACATAACAAAATGCACAATTTAATATGAAATTTTAGGTTCGCCATTGACAAGTCACATTCCTACATAACCCAATTGCTCTGTAAATGCTTAAACATATCTTGGTTTTACAGAATTATGTGCATTGTGTTATCAATCTAAACTTATTGTGATGCATAGTCTAATGTGAGAGTTGACGAGTCACATTCCTAATATCCCAATTGCTCTATAAATGCTTAGCATAACCTGGATTTAGAGAATTACGTACATTGTGTTCAAACTATAAACCATACTGAGATGCATAGTCTAATGTGAGATTTTAGGTTAGTCACTGACAAGTCATACTCATATATGACCCAATTGCTCTTCAAATGCTTAGCATATCCTGGATTTAGAGAACTACATACATTGTATTGACACTATAGAGCGTAATGAGATTCATAGTCTACTGTGAGGTTTTAGGTTAGTCATTGACAAGTCACGTTCCTAAATGGCCAACTGCTCTGTAACAGTTAACACATCCTGGGTTTAGTGAACTACGTGTATTGTGTTGAAACCAATAACTTAATGAGATGCATAGTCTAATGTGAGATTTCAGGTTAGTCACTGACCAGTTCACACTCACCAAAGACCTAATTGCTCGTCAAACGATTAACACATCCTGGGTTTAGAGAACTATGTCCATTATGTTCTCACTATGACCCTTAGTAAGATGCAAATTCTAATGTGAGAATTTAGATTAGTCACTGGACAAGTCACAGACATAATTGCCCAATTGCTCTTCAAATGCTCAACCTATCCTGGATTTAGAGAACTGAGTGCATTCTGTTATAACTATAAACCTCAATGAGATGCATAGCCAATGTGAGATTTTAGATTAGTCACGTTCCTAAGTTACCCAATTGCTCTGCAAACCCTTCACATATCCTGGATTTAGAAAACTACGTGCATTGTGTTCAAACTAAAAACGTATTGAGATGCATAGTCTACTGTACGATTTCAGGTTAGTCCCTGACAAGTCACACTCATAAATGACCCAATTGCTCTTCAAATGCTTAACGTATCCTGGATTTTGAAAATAGATGTGGTTAAGTTTAATATGAATCACAATAGATGACCCAATTGTTCTTTAAACCCCTAACATATCCTGGAATGCGCCGTTCACCGTGCATTGTGTTGATGAAAGGCTCTAAACTCTCAAAAACAAATTTCAATAACTGACACTGACAAAGACACGAACGCATAGTACATACTTGTGAGTCACTTTTCATCGGCACCGAGTCCACCAACCCATCCACGAGTATAGGCCCTGCTGATGATGCAGCTGAAGTTGGAGCTCCAAACCCTGCATCCCCCGAAGAAGAAGAAGAAGAAGAAGAAGAAGGTTCACGCTCCACCGCATTGGCCAGGAGCTGCACAGCTCGAGAGACGTCGTTGAGTGATGCGGAAATGGATGCCAGAGACTGCGACAGAGCTGCAAGTGCCGACTTTAATTCGCCGTTCTCTCGTCTCAGACTGTCCAGTTCCCCTCCACCGTGGGGTCTACTCGCAGAATTCGATGATGAGCTTGTATGATGAGCAGAGGAATTTTCGTTTCCTATGTTTTCACGGTTGCCATCTCCATTTCCTTCCTGGCAGCAGTGCACTAAAATTGTCGAAGATCTTGAAGCCCTATGCCATGGGGAAAATATCCTCACACAAACCTTCTTATAACTATGAGAAGAAGAAGAAAGTGAGCTGTTAGTTCGGAATGGTGTAATTGGAGAAGTGGAGATTCTTCTCCTTGTAGTAAAATCCAAGACTGTGGCCGATGAGATTGCCCCCGAAACCGTCATTGCCAATACCTCCATGTTTTTCACATGGACTCAACAGGTTTCCTCAAATTTGGGCCAAAACTACTCCTTGTTGCAAAATGGGTATGCAAGAAGCCAAATTACAGGCAATCCACCACAGAAGGTATTAAGTAAAGGCTCCGGGATGCGCAGCGCAGGTCAGAAGGGCACTTGATAAGGTGGGTTCCGCTCCGAATTGGAGTACGAGAGGTTAGTACCAGTGCGGAACCCCACCTCCATCGCCATAGCCACAACTTTTCTTGCTTCACGGTTGAGTTCTTAGGCTTTGTCATTTCAGCTCTTCCGGATTTTATTTTGGGCGCTTTTTTAAAAAAATTCTTTTTATATGCATTGGGTGCTTTGGCTACACTACACTCTCTTCTTTTTTCCTTTTTCTTTTGAGACATATAGTAAGGCAAAAAGCCAACACCAAAAGCATTAAGAACCAAGGAAGACGTGTCCACTTCAAGGGGAGGCATAACCCCTAGGACGCCTCACATTGCCACATAAAAAGAAACAAGGAACCAAGTAAGCAAGAGCCCCACCAAGGACCACCCCACCCCACCCCACCTACCAAGGACAACCCCCAAGCTGCCAAGTGACCAAAGTGTCAAACTACTTACATACATTGCCGTTTCCAATTCCACATGATCATCATTCTATCTTGTTTACAAAGAACATGTCGATCACCCCAAGTTTGATTGTACACAACAAGGTTGTCCCAAATGAGGTGTTTCAGTTTGGAATCGTGACATTGTTCATGGTCAAACACGCTATCATTCTGTTCAATCCATATCATCCAAAAGGTAATGCCTCGAAGGAGGTGCCAAATGTTGACCTTCTTAGCAAACTTCTTAGAAATTCTTTCCCCAAAGAGGTCTTTGCTTCCAATTAAAATTATCATAACCCAGCAAAGCTCATGCATGATGGAGGTGGCCCACCACCGAGCACACCTTGCTTGAATGCAATCCCAAAATTTGTGTTTAACCGACTCGCTAGCGTTAGGAAGGCAAATAAATACATTGTTTAGAAATAGAAGTTGGAGTAATATGTGCCCTCCATTCATTGACCACAATTGCTTTGTGCCAAATGAACCACACAAATGGAGTTTCTTTGTTGGGGCCAGTGGGGTCCCACACTTGTGACCAGTAAAAACGGTAGTTACCAAGGAGATAGCTTTGCCATTTACCCACTGCCTGGGTCATGCCCAGGATCCTAACGATGACATAATCTCTACCAAATTACGTGTTGTAATTAAGAGAGTGGTAACCCTCAACCCATCGCCACCAATTTGGGTCCTAACCAAGTGTGGTTGTTTTGCCATAGAAGACTGTAATCTCTTCCTTCTTTTGGCCCCCTAGTAGTATGAATGATTTTAACATGATGAAAGAAACTAGTCATTTCACTGGTAGGGTTCTCCCATTCATTAAGGCATCTAGAATGGGTGCCAAGCATAAAACAAATGTCCGAGAGGGGCATGACAATATGATGTTGGTGCATGCAAGAGGGAGTTAATTCCATCAAGCAACATGCCATTAAGAACATGTCATTTGCTCTTTCACTATAAAGGCCAACCCATTGGGCAAGGTGGGTGGCAACATGTTCATCTTGCAACTAGTGCCTCCATTGGTTAATAAGATTGGAGGGAAGAAGGGCCCAATCCTCAATGTATGTCAAGGTGAAGTTTAATTTATTTTGTGCCTCATCCCACGAAAGAAAGGTCCGATACTCACTATTCCAAATATCCTCAACACACTGGATCCCTTTGAGGTAGAGTTCGTATGCCTTGACATAGGTAGAACCATTGTCAATTAGTTCAAGACCTATTGAACACTAGTTATTTGAATGTAGTAGTTTCATCAAGTTGCGAGGGGGGAATTGGTAGAAGGTTAGATTCATTGGGTTCCATGGCCTCAATAACCCATTTACAAAGGAGGTTGGTTTTAGTAGCCTCTAGGTCCACTAAGCCAAGTCCACCGAGTTTATTAATCCAACAACACTCCCTCTAACTTACCCTAGTACAAGTGAACTACTCCTTCCCTCACTAGAGGTAATTGCAGATGGTCACCGTAATTTTTGTAAGGATTTTATTGGATTTAAAAAATGGGAATGGAAAGAAGGACATGGTCACACACAACTACCGTGCCTGCCAATGAAAGGTTCATATAAGCCTAACTAATTTGTCAACATCCTTCTTATCACCTTTGATCATGAAGGAGGAATCATCCATGTACTAAGAAATGCACCGTGGTTTTTTACCACCTGGAAGGGTAAGTCTTCTTAACCTACCTTTTGTAACAATTTTCCTAATGACATGGGTAAGAGCTTCGCCCAATGATAAGAAAGAGGTATGGTCTTACACTTATACATTATTTAGATAGAATGTGGGGAATATCCGGGAATACTACATGAAATACCATCAGTCCCACAAAACATTGTTAGGGATATGAATAAAATTATGTAACCTAAGTGTTGAAATGATACTATTGGATCCAAGACGTCGATTTTCTACTTATTGGGAATGTTTTCCAAGCCTTGGGAAGCATTGCAAGAATATTTTTTGAACGATTTCAAGAATTAAAAAAAAAAATCAAACCAAATTTGGTGTGTCTAGAAAAAGTTAAAGTTAAGGCTTGGCACCAAGCCAATTCTTTTTTATATTTTGGATATTATATAAGGATGTTCAAAAAAGATTGCTAGAATTATTTCTAAAGAATGTTTGTAAAACGTTTTGAGATTTGGAACCAAATTTTTAGATGCCATTGTGTATGTTGTGAGTCTTTTGTCATGGCTTATCAATGCAAGTCTAAAGTGCACTTGAAAAGCCTCCAATTTGGAAAAACCTAGAATACGAATGCAAACCCAAACGAGGATGGATATGGCCAGTGAATATTAGGACGACGACATGGATGCGATTTATATTTTTGAGGCAAATGGAGTTAAGGCTTAAGGTAGGAAAAACAAAAATGGTGAATGACCACTACCGGTGCACTAGACTAGGGGTAGTATGATTCATGTGTGGAATCAAAATAGGTAATTGTAAAAGTGGTGGCTTGAAAAGGATGCAGTGATAGGTGGGATGTGGTGATTGGCTGGATAGGTGTTGTTTCACACTACTTGCGATCACTTTGGGTGCCATTGAGTTAACTGTTTTATGTGCATTTGTATGCATAGTAGGCTATTTTGATGCTCAAATTAGGGAGACTCTACTATAGAAGTAGGGGGTTTGACATACTTGCCTCTTTGGGAAAATGTATGTAATTATTTACATGGATATAAAATCATGAACAACTTGCATTCCTCATCATTTCCTTTACTCTGGTTCGTTTTGCATTGGAAGAATCAAGATGCTCCCAATTCCACCAAGTTTTTTCTCAGAGTCATCTCTTAAAAGTATTGCACAAATTTCAAGCCACTCTTTCTATCCGAATTGTCTCATTTTCACAGTTTTTCATTTTTCTAGCTTAAGTGGCGGTAACTTGTGATTGATTACCCTCATAAGAGTTTTGACAACAATCATAGCCAAGTATTAGCATTTAGATGAGCACTTATGGGTTACTCTATAGATCGACTATGTGTTCCATTTTAAACTAAACTGCTCCAAAAATTTGTAGCAATTTCCATATTCGTGAAGAAATATTCACATTCTCATTAGAATATGTTTCTCTTTACAAGAAAAATGATTCATTGCTATTACTCCTCCTAAACATATGCAAACTCTCTTATTCTATCATTTATAAATGCCTCAACCTTACATTTCATTATCCACTCCCAATACCTCCTCAAGTGGTGCTCCCACAATGGCTCTATCCCCACGGGTAGATCACTTAGTGCATTTTAAAAACGACGTGCGGCATAATATAGAGAGGATTAAAATCATTTGAAATAAAAATTATAAAGAAATTCCAAATAATGAAGGGGCCATTAAATGTAGACAATCTCATTATAAGTAAGTTAGATGGACATAAAACGTGGGCCATTATTTTTTTGTAAAATTAATATAGGGGCTGAAGATAAGGATCCTAGAAGGTATGTTTAGTATGGTAATGACCGCTATGGTATTTGTGTTGGCACCTCCTATGTGTTTTCATCATAACAGTGTTTGCAATGATATTACTTTGCTATGGTCTCCTATGTGTTTTCTTCATAACTCTATTTGCAATGGTATTATTGTTTGCACCCTTCTTTGTTTCCATGCTTTCCCTCAACACTCGTCAATTGTGTTAGGAAGTAGATTAGCTTTTATTACTTAAAAGGAATATAGAGTACAAAAAATTACAGTCGTGATTACAGTGACTTGGACAATATAAGTAATGAAAGGGTGCAAACAAATGGGCCATTTTTGAAATTTAAGTAATTATAGGGAGGCTTTAATTCAACCCTTAAAGGTAAATAACCCCAAAACAAAAAACCCCCAGCCGCATGTGGTGCACAAAAATGCCTTAGAGTGATCTACCCGTGACTATCCCAAGCTTGGGACAGAGCCAATAAACAAGATGCTACACATGCAAAACTATGGCCATTTGATGAATTGATAACTGGTTGAAAGTTGTTTTGTTGTAGAGTTTTGACAATGATAGTTGAGAATGAAAATGTGTGACACAATCTATAAGTGTCATTATAGCTTATAAATATTAAATATTGGTTTGTGATCTTTCTAGCAAGTTTCCACCCCAATGCTTTATCGTAAGAATCGGAGTCACCTTAGAGTTTTAGATAGTTGTACCTAGTCTAATTTCTTTCATAGATTTCTAGTCATCTGAAGGTAATTTAGTTCCATCCACATCAATTTTCTACATTGATTATCCCAATTAGTTCATGTTACAATATTATTTGGAATTACGCAGTGCAATAACGTCTTACTCAGGAGCTCAATTTTTACTAACAAAAGTTCAATAGATGGTGCAGACATTGTAGAACATAAATGACTCTGTTTGGTAGAAGAGAAAATGAAAAGAGAAAAAAAATTTGGACCATTTCTCGATTTGTGCGTGTCATCCTTGCGCAGGGGCCATGCTAATCTTCTCTGTATCGTTCCAATTTTATCAGATGTCTCCGAAGAGACACAAGGCATGGAGACATTTCTATATATATTCTTACATTCCCAGTCCATTACAAAAGATATGGGTTATTTTCTCCTTGCATTTAGCATTCGTGCCCTTTGCTTCTCCTCCAAAGCCCTGGACTCCGTAGCAATTCTCCTACCAGGTAGAGTTGCAAAGATTCCAACCCACGGAAGGATCACCTACACACTATTTCACATGAGCTTCCACGGAAACTCATGAGCATCAGCCCCAGACACCACAGAAGCAGCGGGGAACTGGGTCTGTCTGTACACCCGTGTCTGTACACTTATCATTGTCTGTCTGTGAGCAATTAGAAAGAATGTCCACTGGAATGCTCCTGTTTGTCTGTACTCCAACGAATGTTTCTGGTTTTTTTCTTGCACTTTAGTAACATTGGTGATGACTCAACTCACGGTCCGAATGTTGATGTGTGCACAGTAGGTATCTTCTGCGGACTGGAGCTCCGGTGATGGATGATGTGCTTCATCGGTTCGGAGGAGGGTTCATCTATGTGCGAGTGTAAAAAGTATAAAGCCAAGAATTGAGAAGCTCAGGAACGGAGCTTGAAGAGTGGCGTGTCAAAGAGTTTTGCAGAGTTTTGGTGGTGGTGGTGGCGATTCAAAGAGTTTTGAAGATTTTTGGTGATGGTGGTGGTGGCGGCGGCGGCGATGGAGATGGATATGGTGACATTCACCGTCATTGTGGACGACATTGTCTACCCCGATGGCCATACAGCCATGGCCTGCCTCGGTGGCGGAGGTAGTCTTTTTGGGCTCCTTTTGTTATGTATGTATGTATGTATGTACATTTTTTTGTTAAATCGGTTGCGAAAGAATGCTCTCGTCTTCCGTTGAAGGTTAGGGGTCGCATCCGTGGGGTTTTTCAGACCAATTCTCGTGATTGAATGTTGTGGGTGGAGGGTATTTCGTGAAAGATGAGTTATGGTCTCTGTCCTGTTCAAATTTTGTGTTTCCCTTGTTTAGTTGAATGCAAAACCCACGGGCCGCTTCGACTGTTGCATTACATTCTTCAGTAGCCTACAGCAAATGGAGTTCAAATGGAGTTCTCACTTTTGCAACTGGATTATACCAAGCTGTTTTTCTCTCGGACTTTGTTTTCGTGGTACCATCTTTTGGCTCACGATTGCATGTAGGTTAATTTAATTTATTTTGTGTTGTTGTTGATGCAGGTCCCCAGACTGCATTTGGAGCTAATCTTTGGTTCTTGGATGGAGAGAGGTGAGCAAGAGTTCCTGATAAACGGATTTATTTTAGATGGATTAAGCTTAAATTGGCAGTAAGTCACCTTGAACACTATGTACGATGTCTTGAGCCCCATCATAGGCCTGTTGGACCTTTAACGGTTAAACAGTCAATGAGAATCTTCAATGTTATATCATTGAGAACTGGAAAAATGTACACAGGAACGAGGCACCGATACCCAAAAGCTTAAGAATGATTTTCGCTGGCTATGGTTGCCAGCAAGCTTACTTCAAAGAGTAATCAGAGACTTAAGTCCTTTACCTGGTTTGAGATTCGAAAGCTAATGGTGTCACATGTGCAATCCCCTAGTACACCTGAAGCATGATCCACCAATGAACGATTTATGGTTTCTCATATTGACTAATGATGTAGCATTCTTAAGTGGTGTAGTAAGTGTTCTCCCTAGATAAGCATCTTGGAAAGTATGCACTTGGTGAGATTCTTCTTGGCAAGGTCTTGAAGTTGAATCTTGGTAGATGGAAGAAGGCTTTGTCCAAATGTCGTTAACAATGAGGTGTCTACTACTCAGAGCTTCCCACTTGACTAGCTTGGCATTCGTGCATGTAATCAGGACCTGGATTCTTTGAAATTTATTCTTGAAACTAGAAAGAAAGAAAACACCCTTACACATGCTTAAGAATGCTATAGATACATTTCAGATACATCATCCCTCATTTGCTGCTGTTTGTGCCATCCCACAAATTAATGATTTTGGTGCTGAATTGCCGCAGGGTGGGCTTAGCGGCAGGGATAGGAGATGACCTCCCAGAATCATGTAGGGATTGGCTGAAGGGAATGGACATTGATACAGGAGGGCTTATCAAATGGCCATTTGCTACTTTCAGAGCCTGGCAGGTCAGGTCTGTTTGACACCCTTCTTCTGCTTGCATCTGTTTGTCACCACCTCAAATTTTTTCCCATATCTCAATTAAAAGGTTAACTACTTGTTTATTGCCCACATATCAACGACAAGGTTAATCATCATCATCCCAAACCTCTGTCCACATATTGACAAGGATGATTGTTGTCTGTAATAGTTTCAAACACTTCGATGTCTCTGATTTGTGCAGCAAGACAAGAATGTTTTTTTTGTTCGTTACATTTGAAGAATTTGGACATACCTATAGGATTGGTCTGACGAGGGTAGTAGATGACATACAGATGTTTTTTAGCTTCAGATACTCTATGTGTGGGAAAGATTAGGCATAAATTGATTAATTTTTGCCAAAAAGTGCCACATGTCACCATATGATTGGGTGGGTTTTCTTTATGGATGACATGGAACTTAACTTAAGGCAGAGTGGCTCCCGATCAGATCTAAATGTATGGTAGTCTCTGGGACTTTGTTTGGAAACAACTGACTAGTGTATATTTGGGGGTGGGACATTCAGATACTGGAGGATGATGGTACCCGCAACCAGGTATGTGTAAGAAGTTTTTTCTTTGTCACCTTAACTAAGAATACTTTGATATGTAGTGAATAGGAGAATGGTTGATATTGTCTACCATGTATGCAAGTCACATTTCACTTCACAATTTCTGCCACATTGGCTTGATTTCACCTTTTTTGATGTAATAGGTGTGGAGAATGCCAGTGAATGATGAGATTTGGGATATGCTGCGGCCAGAAATGAGTGTGCTACCACTACCTTACCAGTAGAGCTCTGCCTTTGATCTCCATGGAACAATGCAACAAACATCATATATGTAGTTTTCATCCAGAAGAATGCGTTTGTGTGATTACTGTTGGTATCATGTTTTGTGCATAGGAACTCTATTGTTCATTTTCTCTCCAGGTGCCCAGCTCTGTTGGGCCACTTTACACTGTGGCCAAGGTCCTTGACCACAAAATTGTGAGGCCCTTGAAACTCATCTGAAGGCCATCCTATGAAAGTTGAGATTGAATTTTGTGTGGCCATGGACTTTCAAGTGTAGCGTAAGACGTACAACTGGACTCTCAACCAAATGCTATTTCGTGACTATTTTCTTCATGTGGGACCTTCTACACAAAAAGTTATAATGAACCAAGGGTCATGAGATTTTGAGGTGTCATTTTCTCCCGGTCTGGTGTTAGACCCGCCTCTCTGAGGGGAGCTTGACAAAAAATCTGGTAGGCCATGAAACATTATCCATTTCATGGCATGTAGGAATCCATGTAAGTTTGTTCATCTGATCAAACTTCCTTTGGCCCTTAGCCCCTCAAGCTCTAGTGTAAAGTGAAGCAGGTGATCTTGGTATTTTCACAAATAAGATATTTTAGATTTCAACGGTCACAGGCCCTCAGGCATGGTGTAAAGTGCCCCTTCGTTGTAACATACTGGCGTATATTCAATTCTTTAATTTCACTAGTTGCACGTGCTTAGGAAACTTACAACGTCCTGTGGGTGGCTTACTGAAAATGGTGTGTGGAATAAATTGCAGGAGAGCAAAGACATATCATGCTGGGGTTCACCCAAGTGGACGTGATGTAGGATTCTTACGAGCACTGAGAAATTCAGGTGCAGAGGTGATCAGCGTTGAGGTCTACACCGCTGCCAGAGATATTGTCTCACACTCTGAGCTACAGTAATATTCTACTCCTCTGTTTTGTGCAACAAACAGTGCGTGTTCAAATAATTAAGTTCTGTCAGTATAATTACGTTGATTATGGTAAATAGTGTGTACAGGTATATTATGTGACTTACCCTGGGAAAATAGTATGCAACTCTAGTTACACTTGCCAGGTAACCATGATATGTCCACCTCCTTCCCATAGGTTAGAAGTCTTTCAAATGTACTGTTTTCAAACCAATAGAAATGCTATAACCTACAATGTGGACCTCTGATGTTAAATATTGTGGGTTTTTGTAAACAGTGTGTGCCCACAATATTCTCTCCAATGTTTTTTAGTGTGGAAATAAGCTCAATAGTGTGGCGCACAATATGGGCCACATTCAGTTATGTCTATTGGACTGCTATAAGGTTGTCACATGCTGAAATTCCTGACTGAATAACAGAAGAATTTGTGGGTCCTGTAAATGAACATCATGACCATGGAGGGTAATTGGTAGTTGTTTGTTTCCATTATTCTGCATATTTAATGAAAAGTCAGGAACCCTACTTCTCTGACAGCAATATTCCACATCATTGTGGATTTCCAATTTAGGGCTTTAATTTCTTCTTTGTAATATTCCACAAGATTCTATGTTGCCAGGATTAAGTTGACAAACAGTTGGTTTTCAGGGCCTTGGTTACATCTGGTCACATATTCTCTCCAAATGAGGTTGAGGCCATCTCATTGGTTGGTCCTGGGCCACCTTTGGAATTAATTGATCGACTTGCTGAATTGGGTGCTGAGGTGAACTTTCAAACACCAGCAATCTGTGATGATCTATTGTGCATACGTACGATTTGACACAGTTGTGCATGCAATCTATAGGTTGTGTTTTAACCTCTTGAATGAGCTTAAAGGTGCCCCATACTAACTAGACAAATTCATCAACACCTTGCAGATTGTGGTTCTACGAAGGGCACATCTTGGCTGTATTGTGCACAGGCAAGTTACACCAATATCATGAAATCAAGTACTGAGTTCCTCAAATACATAGGCTCAAAAGCTGTACAGTTGGTGCACTTTGAAAGCAGAGGCTTATCCTATTTCGCTATTTCTCTGCACTGTGTTGCACTGTTTTCCCACAGTGCTTGTGCACTCTTAACTTACCACCCCAGTGATCGGCTGGCGCACTAAGCCACTTTACACTATAGCCAAGGTCTGTGACCATGGAGTTGTGAAGGCCCTTGAAACTCATGGCCCTACCATGAAAGTTGAGATTACAATTTATGCAGTCATTGGCCTTCAAGTGTGGTGTAAAAATAGATGTTGCAGGGGTCCCAACCAAATGCTATTTCACTCCCATCCTACTAATGTGGGCCGTTCTTCACAATAAGTTGTAAAAACACAAGGATTGTGAGATGGTGAAGTCTCATGGTCTCCCAGGTTTGTGTTACACCCACAACTTTGAGATGGGCTTGACACAGAATCCGGCAGACAATGAAACATTATCCATTGCATGCCCTGTAGGACTCCATGTAGACTCCATTCATCTGTTCAAATTTCCTTGGCCCCTTAGGCCGTCAAGCTGTAGTTTAAAGTGAAGTGGGATGGTCTCAGCATTTTCCCCCCATGAGAGATTTTTAGATTTCAATGGTCACTGCCCCCTCGAGCTCTAGTTTGAAGTGCCCCTCAAGTCATCACTTCTGAATTTGTTATCTCCTCTTGAGCTACTTCCAAAAAAAAAAAAACTGCTTGAAATTACACTGCAAATTCTAAACCTTAAGAATGTGACCGGGCATTGCAGGTCAGACACTAAAGAGACGTGGGACGTGCCAGCATTCCACACACTGTTTGGTGACAGTAGGAAGACGGATAATGAGGATGCGAAAGAAATGCAAAGGGCTAGTCTCAGAGGGGTCCAAATTAAGGGTGTTGTTGACCCAACAGGTTGTGGCAACACATTCTGCGGTGGCTTTATTGCAGGCTGGTATAAGACCCGAAATCTCTTGACAGCAGCACTCTGGGGTAGCATTTCGGCCAGCTTTAGTAAGTTCCATCTGTTCCTGACGTGTGCTCTTCATGCTGTATTGCACTAGTTTGGGCTTGTGCCATCCCGGCTTGTTGCACCCGTGGATACGATTTGATGTCTCAGGCCATCCCTGCACTATCTACTTAACTTGCTGCCATTGACAGTCAAATTGTTTTGGAGCTTTGGAATAGTGACTACGTCAATGCCCACATGCCGTCACTGTTCCAAAGTCATCCCCACACCGTGCACTCAACATGCCATCATCATAAGTCAATCCATTTGGAACTTTGGAGTGGTGACTTTGTCAATGGCCATGCACCCTCGCCATTCCAGATTGTTTAGTAGATTGTGTCAGTCCATCCTTTTGCTACTGGAGCAACATGATGAAACTAGAGGGGCCAAGTTCGCTTTGTAAATTTGCTGCGCCTCATGCTTTAATTTCATGCACATGGTAGAATCCCTCTAGTGGAGCATTATGGAGAGAGATGACTTTGTTGTTGCCACTGGTGAGAATTATGGTTTTTCTTCATCTTCAAGTTAGATTAAGTCTATATGTGATACTGAAATGGACATTACAAGAATGAGAGGGACATCTAAGAATAGTGCCTCCTTTCAAATGTGAACACCTTGAACAATTGTGGACAAGCTGGCCCGCACTTAACCTCTCCCAAGGGCAAGGCCCTAGGTTCCGACATGGTTGGTTGAAAAAATCTGGTCCATTTGGATACTCCCACTATGATTGGGTGGACCGTAGTCTAGGGTGCACCAATAAACAAGTGTAGGAAGGTCACCCATCTAACCAGCCTTGGAGGTCCCATGAGATCCATGTCAAGGTCTTACAAATTGCTACATTCATCAGACTTGATGTATTAATTATGTAGAGTTTTAGGGGTGTTTGAAAATTCTGGTATTGATCATGAACACTGCCTACAGTGTTGGAGTATGAAGGAGTACCACCGTCACCAATTGCTCAATGGCGAACCGAAGCTCAACTGCGGCTTGAACTTCTCCAACCATATACAAAACAGCTCATTCTGAATTAGTCCTTCCCCCTCTCTAATATCTTTTTTTTTTACCAAATCTCTTAAAAGTTATTCAAGCAATCGATCGCACAAATTGATCATTAGGTTTTCTTGATGACCTGACCAAAAAGCCATCTAGCACATTTTATTCAGGATAAAAAGACCATCTCGTCCATAGTCTAGACAGCTTGTGACAAGCGTTCGAGGAATGTAGAACCTCGAGTTACATTCACCAGAACTATATGGAGTTCAAAGCATTTAGAATGAAATGAAATTCAATGATATGCAGCCTAATTAACCAAATTGGATAACGTTGAGGATCAACATTTTGTCTCAACCAATGAGCTGTGTTTCTATTCTTGAGATACTATCACTTGTATTCCTTTTGAAGTACTTTGGAGCAAAAAAAGAGTACTTTACATGTGTTCTTCTATTATAAAATGCAGATTCTGATAAAGTGGTCAGCGTCCAAGGAGGTTTTTGGGTATAATTGGTCCAAATCCTAGTGTTTCCAAGTCCAACCAGTTACATGTTGGGATCTTCTGGTTTTTCTTTATTGATTTGAGGCATATTCTTTATAATCCTCTTACATGATTAGGAATTTTCTTGAAGGGTTGAACTTCAACCGGTTATTTCTCAAACTCAACTGGTTCATTTGTAACTAGCAGTTGGTTATCCCCATTTATTGAAAGTGATCACCTAGAGCTAAAAGTGGTAATATGTTGTGAGCACATTGATTGAGTCCAATCACATTGGACACGTGTCTTTTTTTTGGTGTCAATTCTATACTACAAGCCTTGTCATATACCACTCAAATATGGAATTTGATCAAAAGGGGGGGGGGGTGTGGGACAAACACATCTCCAATGAGCTATGCTTGGATGGGGTGATAGTGATAGTTGTGGCCCCCACAGGCTAGGTTTGCCGGGCTTCTACTTCCTTACTCAAATACATGTATATATACATCTCTCATTTTTTTCTCTTCTTTATTCCTCACTCTAGCAACCATTGAGCTCAGAGTTCCATTCTTCAACTCATTTATCCCATAACTTGATGTATCTGACAAACGAGAGCCAATTTTCTTGTATAATACTATAGGTGCGGTAGAAGCTCATTCACTATTGATTGTTCGGTCAATCAAACAAAATTTCCTAACCATCCCACAAGTAGAAGCGGCTACACAACTAGCGGTGGCTAGTACCTCTTCACCACTTACAAACCTTGGCTCCTATAATGTGAGGGTATTGGGACCTAGCCAAGGTTTTGGCAAAGAATAGGTAGTCACTTTGACACTGAAAATCAAGGGCACCCATGACTTGGCCTTAGGGACCTTGAACTGTGACCCGGGCGCATATGTAACGATTGTAAGAGAAGCTTAACTATTGTGAACATAGATATCCCTATGCTACAAGGTATAATCTTGAAACATACTAGATGGCACATGCATGTACCGGAACTATGTCATGCATGACATGGACATGGACATGGACATACCATGCATGGTTGGGACATGGTGTCATGTTTCAATGGTTCTTTAAAACCCTTTGAAGCCAAACATCTTGTTATAGATTATCATCATCTCAAAATTCAACGCATTCATTATGAGGCAATGCAAGGCGACTTCTCAATGCCGGGCCCAATGTACAAAGAAATCTTGAATGGGTTGCAATCATTCAAAGTGGAGACAAGGAGTTAGGCATCTTTGGGTGCCATGGCGCAAAGAATCCAACATCAGGGCTCAGTTGTTTTTTGTACACCTTGTGGATCATTGCGTGTAAATGTGAATTGATCAATTGCAATACTCGACATGGGAATAAAAAATGGGCAGTTTAGAGCACGTGCCTCTTGCTTTCATCTTCACAAAATTGTAAGTCCCACAAGTGAAGTTATTTCATAAGCAGGCTCATACGTGCTTGCTCATGTGAGCTAACCTTCCAAGCCTATTCTCGTAAATTTATATGTCTATATATAGGCCTACCTTCATATTTTCGAGTAGTTTGAAAATTATTCCAATACATGTCAAACACATTTTCAAGTTAGCCCATGAACATTATTTATTTTGCGAGCTACCCCCAAAAAATAAAATCATGCAATATTCCACTTAATAGAAATAAAAATTTGGGTTTGAATACACATCTTTAATGACATGGGATGGGAATACAATATCAATAAAAAAATAGTGAATATATGAGTATGCAAACATTTAAATGCAAATAAGTTTTTTCATAAATTGATATGAGATTTAAAGCTCAAATTCAAGCACATTTATATTGGGAGAATTTATCTTGAACTGGATGAGCAAAAATATCTATACATTTATAGCCACATTAGTGTGGGTGCAACACAGTCAAAGACACACAACAATATATGGAGTTTTATGTTGGTGTTGTTATGACTTTCATGGCTAGGAATGAAACCCATGTGGCTAGGAAAAACATGCATTGTCCAAGATGGCTTGCCTTTACCACACAAGAAGGAATGGTTGTGTCACACTCAAATGGACCTTTCAAATTTTCATAATATGGCATTTCTTTGTTACAAAATATACTGGATGTCAAAAACTAATATGAACATCTTAAAGAAATGCTAGGAAATGAATTTCTACACACTGAAGTGTAACCTCTACAACCTAATTTATAAGTTCATGGTTAAAAGTTCATGTAGTATAGCAAGACTCTACGCATTGTTGTAGATAAACTCATCATCTTCCTCATTTGCATGCAATTTCTTAAAAACAAACAAATTATACATATATTTACAAACAACAATTGGTTGTTTCCCACCACTTGTGGAGTTGTGCATCTTTAAAAAATGATGCGCATAAGCATTTAGGGTACTTAGTGATCTGTCAGATGCTAACACTTTAGCAAGGTAGCATTGTTGTAGTTAAAGACAACATAGATCATGCCATCCAAGGGAAGAACCAAGCCTTTATCTATGTAAAACCTAGTTAAAATGTTTGTTCTCCCAAATGAGTCAATATGATGTCAAGATGTACTTAAGGATTACGTAAGAAGCTAAAGCTCTTTCCGAATAGTACATTTAATAAAAAAAATCACCTTCAATTTTCACTCACAAACATAAAAAACAATTATCGTTAGCCCTCCCAAGCTATGGAACAACTAGGTGGAAATTAGAAAACAACACGAGTTAGGTTAGGAAGTACAATTTATTCAAATTTAAAATAGTGTTTATAAAGTTGAAGTGATAGTATGTCAGCGAAACCCCATAACATGATTGTATGTAATATGAGAGTTTACAAATGTGGCATGCCATGACATTAAATCCATCTTTTCTCTAATGCATAGTGTGCACAATGCATTTGGTAGGTTCAATGGAGATGGATGCTAATTGGTGATATACCGTAGCACCATAGCTGGTCCATGCAAAAATAATTCCCAAAAACAAATATGTGAAAAACCAAAAATTATGAGCCTAGTTAAATGAATAAGTGGAAAATTTTATTAGGAAAAGAAAAACGAATGTTGTTGGACCTTACCGAAAAAAAAAACTTTTGTTTTAATCATAGGGCAAACAAAATTTCCAAAATCATAATTGTAGCTTAAGAACCTTATTTTTCAGAAATAATAAATATTTGTTTCGAGGTGCACGAACCAACTATGGTGCTTCGGTAGTGTTAGTTTTCATCGAACTTTGAAGTATCCAATGAGCCCATGCCCCATTCAAGAAGTCCCTCAATAGACACCGCTAGGGCCCTAGCATGCACCATTTTGCTCCTAAATTAGACCTCAAAAAAGCAAATACTTGTCAACAAACTCCCAAAAGATATAAAAATAAAATATAAGTACTTCAAATTATGTGTTTATTTTCATCTTCTCATCATGACAATAGGCATCGAAGACAAAATCCATAAAAGTATGGAAATCCCACTTTTCATGTATTTTGTTGTATGAAGCTCTTCCACTAGAATATGGTGTGTGAATGGCCTACATGGAAACTAACCCTTACGCCACCCTAGTTCCAACTTCAATTGTTGTCATCTACGGCAATGTTGCAGTCACACTTCAAGTCATCAAAATTGGAGTTGCATTGCAAACTATAGTTTTATGAGTTGGTGGTCAATTCGAGTAATTGATGAATTGAGAGTGTGAGGGAGAATAACAATGTGCATTACATTAAATTCTAACTTTGAAACTTATTGAAGCATTTTTAATTTGTTCACAAACACAAGATGGTAGCCAACCTACAAACCCACAACAAAAAATGTTAATTTAAAAAAAAAATCAAACAAACCTTACCTTTTCATAAATTCAATAATTCCACCTTCAATCTTCTCTGAACTCTAAACCTCATAAGTACCAACTCATCGAAACCATAAAGTTTGCACTTTTTAAGTAGACAATGATAATGTGCATTACAATCTATTTTGAAACACAACATAGATATTGTTCAAAAATAGCATAGCCACAAAATCATACATTCAACAATTTTTCCAAGTAGACAATGACAATATGTATGACAAATTTTGAATGTGCTAAATTCCACATAACTTCAAAGTACACAATAGAAATATTCTTAAAAGTACGTACTTTCAAACTTCCTATGCTTGATGTCTTGAATGCAAAGCTTATTATCTTTTGGCCTAGAATTCACTCCTTCAAAAGTAAAACAATCCATTGAATATCCATCACAAGTTTAAAATGTTCTAAGAAACTCATTGTTGAGAATGGTTGCTAACTTGCACACCCACAAAACCATACATAAAAAAAATCTTGAAAAGTATACAATGACAATGTGTATATATATAACTACATAGCTTCAAACTCTCAAACTCTCAATTCTTCACTTCAAAATTCACACTCATGTTTTCACTTCAAAGCTCACATTTTTTTTTTCTTTCATGATTGAACTTCTTCAAAAATCTAATCATTCATTGAATATGCATCACAAGTTTAAAATGTGATGATAAACTCAACAGTTGGTCACTTGCACAACCTACAACCACACATTCAATTTTACCTTGAAGTACACAAAAAATATGCATGACAAGAATTGAGTGTGCTTAGGAACTATTTAGGCCAACATAATTTATGTTTGAATACCGTGCGATTTAGAATTTAACCATGAAAAGCAAGATCTATCAACCTTGACTGCTCTTTGTATTGGATAATGTTAAGATTTAACGTCAATGGTGTGATCTTTGCATCTTATCCTTTGATTATAAATAATTGTTTTATTTTTACTAATCCTTTAGCCATATGAAAATAATGTCACACCCATGAAGATTAATTCATTGATATCTTTGACAACATAAACATAATTGTGCAACAAATTGAAGAACTTATCCTCAAAATCGTAATTATGATTCTTAAGACCTAGTAATCTTTTGCACTCAAAGCCAACACTATCCGTACATGTACTGCACAACACCATAAAGGAGCCATAGTTTGCAAACTTTTGCATGACTCTTGAAAATGTTGGTGAAGTTACCGTTGTTTCAAGATTTTTAAAATACTTCTACTTCTCCTATTGGTTGCACAACATATAAACAATGCATGTTAAATTTGCAAAGCAATAGTGTTGCTTGCAGAAATTTCAAACTTGATTAACTACATGAATATAGAAAATATATTAAACTAGAGAACTATTCAAGAGGGAAGGAGATGAATGTGCAAGAAAGAAAGGATCGGAGCATCCAAGAACAATACTCTCCATTGACAGTCAGTAACTTATCCACGAGATTCTTAAAACATGAGAGATCAATGCACAAAGTCAATCAAACTACACTTCTCTTCATAGCTAAATTATACAAATACATATTTTCCTCCTACATCAGCTCATTCCTTCTGAAGTTTTGATTCAATGAAACATAAGAAATGGTTTTGGTTCATGCATGACAAATGATGCCCATGTGTATCTACCTTTTGCACATTGTAAAAATCTCGATGAGGAGCACTAGTTTGCGCCAAAAACTCACGGTCTGCATTTAGCTTAAGTTGAAGGCAAAAAAATTGCAGCAATAGAAAAGACACAAATTACCAATTTTTGGCAAATTTAACAAGGTTGTTTTTTACTAGCAATGAAAGGGACAAGCTTTGCACTTCCTTCAGGATGTTCACTTTCTTATAACCTGGTACAACAAACGAGACAAATGAGCAAAATACACACACAAAGGGTATTTAATATACCGCGTTCGTTATAACTTCAACTTCCCCCTCGGTAACCTCGAATTGCTTTCAAAGACACTCGTTGCAACTGACAGGATATCCTCCACCGTTCAGATTACTGCAATGTACGAGGAAATCCATAAAGATAATTTTCTAAAGACAATCAAACCAAGTTAGACGAAGTCAAATGTGCAGAAAATCAAGTACTCATACTGAGAATGGCTCCATGTATAGTAAATCTAGAACAACAATACTTCCATTACGAATTTCCAAATTACAAATGCCTTCAAGCAAACACCTGTACATTCCAGTTTGTAGAGCACTTCACGCTTCATTATAAATTTCCCCTTGATCAACTGACAGATTACCTCCACTGCTCACATTACTACACAGTGTGAGGAGATTGACAAAGATGAACTTCTTCTAAAGACGATCAAACCTCAGGCAAAGTCAAATGCGCAACAAATCTAGTACTCGCATTGAGAATGGTTCCAACTATACTAGATCAAGAATAACATCAATTCTATTACATCTTTCCAATATACAATTGACTTCTTGTACAATCCAGTTTCTAGAGCACTTTACGCATCATGTGCAAAACCGTGAAACTTGTGTCTCAATTTCTCAATTCGGCGCCAAAGGAGTAGCTAGACGGATTGCAAAAGAAGGAAAATTTGAGAAAGACAATCCACCCCAGGCTTCTTTCATGTTTCTAAGATCTGCATAGCCGAGTGTCTACCTATGAATCTATGAAATATACCTGAAATCAACAAAGAAAACCTGAAAGATCACAATATGTCACCGGTTGGACTTGGCAACACTAGGATGTCGGCCAGTTATGCCCAAAAATCTCCCTAAACCCTAAACGTGGAGAACCGACCGCTAGTCACAGATGAACTAGTTGAGTTTGAGAAATAGCCAGTTGAAGTTCAAGACTTCAAGAAAATTACCTCTCATTTCAGAAGAATCTATGAAACATACCTCTATCGATAAGAAAACCTGAAAGATCACAATATGTCACCGCTTGGACTTGGAAACAGCATGACCTCTGGCTGGTTATGCACAGCAATCTTCCAGCAACTAACATAATTGTCATACCTGAAGTCAATAAATAAAGCCTGAAACATACCTCAAATCAATGAAGAAAACCTAAAAGATCACAACATGTCACCGGTTGGACTTGGAAACAGTAGGATCTCAGCTGGTTATGCCCAAAAATTGCCCCGCAACTTCTTCCTCCGCAACCACAACTACAAATTCTGAGTTCAAGGGAGTTTCTGGTTATGCCCAAATTCTGAGAACATTGGTTGACTTGAGTGAGAGAACAGACATTTGTCACTGCAAGTGTATACTTTAAGGCTAGAAATGAAAGTGCAAGGCATTCACATGCAGTCAAGTGGGTAGCGATTGACTGCTACTACCTTCTTTTACCTCAGGTGGCATTGTTATTTAAAAGTAGTGTAAATAGTTCCAGAAAGGATAGTAGCAGACATTTTGCTAATAGAACTGTATGAGACAGGCTTGAGAAGTGGAAGGTTTCAAATGCAGTCAAGCGGATTGTGATTGAATCCCAAACTACCTCCCTCTTACCCACAAGATTCCTGCACCCCAAAATTTGGCGCTGCTACCCAAACTTAGTGCAGTTCCGGAAGAGATAGTACCATATTTTTGTAATTCAAGAGGGCTTCAAGAGAAATTCGTAAAGGCATCTAAATGCAGTCAAAGAGGGTGGTGATTGAATCCCTCCTACCCACATTTGTCCCAGGTTATCTTCTTTGAGTTGAATTTATACATGAAAAAATCCTGAACAAATGTACTTACTCAACCTTACTGAACAAACATAGTTCATTGTTCTGCAAAGTGGACATGGAGAAAACTCACAAGCTGAGGGTGGCGCTGAAGAATCTGAGAAGGAAATGAGCGCGGGAGCTCTGTCCCGGGCAGAGCTTGTCGGGCAGGGCGGAGCGGGCAGCTGGTTCGGCCTGGCAGGGCAGGGCCGGGCAGGTCCGGGCAGGTCGGGCAGAGCGGACACGCGCAGGCGTCGGCCCCATTTTGAGGGGTCGTTAGTGCCCAGGGTTTCCCACATTTAGCACAGCACAGGCAGCGGCGCAAGGAAGGAAGGAAGGAATACTTGTCTTCGGCTGAGTCCCACAGATTCCGACCATGGCGGTGGAAGTATCAAGTAACTTATGCCACCCTAGTTCCAACTCCAACTGTTGTCATCTACGGAAATTCTACGGAAATGCTGCAGTCGCACTCCAAGTCATCACAATTGGAGTTGCACTGCAAGTTGTAGTTTACGAGGCGGGGGTCATGCGAGTAATTGATGAATTGGGAGAGCGAGGGAGAGAGAGAGAGAGTCTAGAGAGGTTCCATCATTATTCGCATGCCGCTCCTCGCACTGCAAGTCGCAGCAGCCGGAGAGGTTGTGATGAAGTATATATGATCCACTGAGGATGATGATGATGTTGATGAGTAATTTTCATTATTGTATCCGGGTGAACTGGATTCTTCAATCACCTATGTGAATTGACTTAGAGGCTTGCCCCCTACTCGGGGAGGGGGCAGGGAGGGAGAGAGGGAGATCAGATGCTCGCCTTTGAAAGTAGGCAGATTTTATAAGGTCGTTCTAATTCTCGTGGAGATGTCCGTCTCGAAGTCACAGATGCAAATACACTTAGACCTCGAAGATGACGAAGAAACACCATAATTCGTGCCGGTGGTAACATGCATCGGAGTCATCTCTTCTTCCTTCTTTTTCTTTCTCCTTCTAATCAATTGTCTCAATTTCATCCGGCTATTGGGTTGAGGTGGTCCACTGAGTGTCAAGTTTGCTCATGATGCTCACCATGCAGATGCGAAGAAGAGGAAGCTGAAATCAGATGACAGCGGCAGCGGCACCGACGATGAGTTGGACGCCGGGGGGGAGAAAGTGCCGGCGTCATATGAATGCCGCTTCTGCGAAATGCGCTTCGCCAAGTCGCAAGCGCTGGGCGGCCACATGAACCGCCACCGCCAAGGTAATTATACTGTTCGAATCATCTGAGAGAGCATATTAAGCCTTGCTTTGAATTGCTTATGCGTGCAGCATCGCCGAGCATTGAAATCGGCTCCAGTTTTTCGCATGCATGCACGATATCTGCTTTTCTGCATGCGACATTGGGGTGAGGGTACATGCAATGCACCGGCGTGGGGAGTCTAGGTTTATCCTCAAGTTAATATGTTCGATGATGTATTTGCCTGTTTCTGTGGGACCAGAGAGGGAGAAGGAGCAGTACCAGCAAGCCAGGGAGCTGGTCAGCCAGATGCAGCAACAACCCAGATGGAACACGTGAGGATCACCGTAACCCCACTGCATGCATATGCGTTCATCTCGACCGACCCAATGGCTCCAAAATTCGTATAATGAGAAGCTACAGTACTTGTAGCTAATTTGTGAAGCAATAATTCTTACTCTTTTTTTCCTTTTTTTTGTTTTCCTGCCTGCCTTCATAACATTCTTGAGTGGCCTTCGTCTCCCGGAGAAAATGGAATGATTTTGAAGTAATGCTGCTGATGGTTCCATTTGGGCCGAACCCCTTTAACTAAATCTCGGTGGTTGATAGAAGAAGGCTTCGTGCTCGAAGTTAGCTAGACAATAATGAGGTCGGTGTCGAGACTAATGAGAGGTTGGCTTGCCACTTGACTATGCTCGGCATCATGCATGCATGCATGCAATCAGGCACCTCAATTCTGGGATATTGATTCTTGAAGCTAGAATATGTAGAAAGGGAGCGTCCTTCCCAAGCCTTAAAGAATGTTGTGTAGTAACTGGAAGCAAGGATTTGATGGCGGTAGTTAGTTCTTGAGTGGCGGATCAGTTTAGAGCTCTGTGGAGAGCTCTGTGACAATACATGACTTTTGCAGCTGAATTACACTAACTCTCAGACTTCTTCTTTTTTCCAGACAACCTAAGAATGATTTCATTTAGGATAGACCAGTTGAATTGAATGTATCTGATGGAAGAAGGCTTTCTGTCGGATGTCCAAAGATAGGCAACAATGAGGTGTCGACTAATGAGAGCTTCCCACTTGACTACGCTCGGCATTTATGCATGTACTCAAGGAACTAGATGTTTGAAAACTTATTCTTGTACCGAGAAGTATAGAAACAGAACGTCCTTAAAACACATGCTTAGGGAATGCTATGCATGTTTTGGCTCACGATTGCATGTGAAGTTTAGAGCCCTGTCGAGGGGGATGTGACAATACAGTCTTGCAGCTGAATGATAATACTAATTTTACTCTCAGACTTTGTTGGCTCACCATGGCATGTAAGGTTTAGCAAAGAAGGCTTTTGCAACCATTCTTCTGACATGCACTTTCCATGATCACCATACATAACTCCTTGCAGGCTACTTACGGAGAGGAATGCAACGGGTGCTGTTGCGATGGCGAGAATGGGCCAGCTTGCTCCAACTAGCGGTGGACCACCTAGGGCGGATGACACAACAGCAGGCCAATTGATCAGCTCCACGAGACTGGCCAGCTACAACTCGACGTCAAGTCAGTCCAGCATACCCACAGCGCCTCCGAGTTCTCACTACAATGCAGATTCAGATTCCCCATTCTCCTGCAACACGCGGCTGGCAAGCTACAATAGTTCAGCTTCGAGCCAGCTTTTTCCCCAATTACTCCACCAACCTTCCACCACATTGACCTCCAATGCTGGGTCCAACATTAATGCAGGAGGGTTTTCATGGCTGGATTTCATCACACAACCTGGTGCCGCAGCAGCAAGGATCCAGGGATCCTCGCAAGCGATGCCGGTACCGATGAGTGCCATCGGAGCCTCCGACGGCACAATTGCGTTACAAGGCAGTGCCATGCGGGACGAGTTTCTGACGAGTGTGTCGCAACCTCGCCAAGACCCTGCTGCTGCCAACTATGCAGGAGGGCCAATGTTCACTAGCATGCCACGGAGCTTGGGAAGCGGTAGCTCATTCGGTCACTACGCTCTTTGATCGATGGGAGTAGGAAGCTCGACCAAATCTTTTTGTTGTCAAGATATTGCATTCTCCATGCATTTGCGGCTACATGCGAGGCATTTGAAGACATTATAATAGGCTTGTTGGATGTTAGTCAATTACTTTTTTCACCGTTTCAGGCAACTCTGTAGCCAGTCCATCCTCGCACGGAGTCAGCTTTCCTACTTATTCCACCCATGGTAGCTCGTTCAGCCACAACACTGTTTGATGATGAGCTGAAGAACCTGAATTTCCTCCCGGACCCTCAATTTTTTGTCCCCTTTTTGTATCATCTGTTTTTGTCAAGATGATGCATTCTCCGTACATTTCTTCTTGCAAGGTAATTTGAAGGCTGATGAGGCTAAGTCATTGGATGTCAGTCAATTACTTTGTTCACAATTTCAGGCAATTTTTTAGTAGTCCATCCTCGCCGGGAGCCAGCTTCCACCGCATTGAGCAGTTGCAATGCTGAGTCGATCCAATGCAGGGTTGTCATGGCTGGAAGTGGTAGCTCGTTCGGCCACTACACGCTTTCATCGATGAGCCGAGGAAAATTTGTCAACATATTGCATTCTCCATGCAGTTTTGGCTATATGCAAGGTAATGTGAAGGCTTCAGAGGCTAAGTTGTTGGATATCAGGCAATTAATTTGTTCACATTTCAGACATCTTTGTATGCAGATGGATCAGAACCCTCCTTTTTGGAATCTGAATGCTTACATATGAATCACCTTAAAAAACCATCCAATAGTACCATTGAAATCCATAACACGGGAAAATTTACACCTCCCCCTCCTCCTCCCACGAAAACTTTTTCAATCGATCAATTTTGTCAAGATATTGCATTCCCCATTTTGCGGCTGCATGCAAGCCTTGAACGCCGAGGCTTGTTGGATGTCAGTTGTTTTGTTCACCATTTCAGGCACCTTTGCGTTCCTGCGGATCAGAAACTAGTACTGCCTATGTGGAATTTGAATGTTTGCACTCTAATAATCAGCATAAGAAGATATAAAAGTATCCAACATTCACTACCACCCAAATCCACAGTAAGTAAAACCCCACATCCATCTGATACCGATCTACGGATGTAGATATTTGATCAGAACGCACATGGGTTTGGTGTGTATACTGTACATAGTTGAAATTCTGGAGGAAATGACAAAGGGGCAAGTGCTGAAGAGGGCTCATCAGGGTCACCCCTTCATTTCCAAAGTGCTTAAAAGAGTATACTCTCCATTGACGCATACTGTAATTCACCTGGCCGCACGCACTACCCTGAACCTAGACAGTTTCGCTCACCTTTCCCGTAATCATGCTCACATCTGCCTCCAGTATGAAATAAGCTGGAAACCTAGAAACCCTTCAATTCCCCTGTAATAACTGGTGTAATTTGCTTGCAGATGAAGTAAGAGTGTCAAGTTCCTCGCCTGGAGATGTCACTCGAAGAACATGCTTGATGAGTTCCATCTCTACAAGCTCACATGATTTGAATCAGAAGCTTATCCTGTTCCTTGTGTGCAGCTTGGTCACTGTAACCAGTGGTTACAGCTGAGGGGCTGATCACACCGGCCAGTTCAGACACCATCTGTCAGCATCTCCAGCTCTAATAATGTGGAAAGTGGTGGACCAACATCTACTTCTGAACATAATCCTCAACAATTTCACAGCTGGAACTAGACAGAAAGATCGGTGTGATCCGGGCATGAGTTTTTCGTTTTCTAGTTAGCGGACAGGTTAGGGCGAACCAACCCGTACACTGGTTCCCTGGAGGCGAGGGTTTAGGCATCCAACAAGGAAAAATGATTGTATGGGTTGGTTCGCCCAAATCTAACAAACAAATCTCATGGGTCAACCCTTAAAGGTCGGGTAAAGGTCCGGGGGGCAAAGGGTTGAGGTTGGCCTCTTCCATAAGCCTCTCTTTACCCCATTTCAGGCCTCTTCTAAATGTATAAGTGCAATCGGCATACATATACTAGATACGGAATTTTGAGATACACACTTTGGGGAAAATAATGTTGCAATTCTAATATTTTTGACGCTATCTTATGGTCAAATAGTAAAAGTAAAGATATGAGGGCAACATAAGGAAACATGGTCTTTCTATATTTGGATGGAGAGATTGCCATAAATAGGTCCAAGGTTTTTGGATTTAGAATTGTTTTATGTTCTCACTCATGTTGTTTTTTACGGAATGTCGTTTGGATTATGCTTGCAATTTAGAGGAGTCGTCAAAGTGCATTGACTTTCATTTATTTCTTCTTATTTCTTCAAGTGGGAGATTTGGTCACCAAGTGGGTTGACCCTCTCTTCCAAAAACCATCCTTGTGTTCATTCAAGGTATGGATAAGCATGAGTGGGGCCTCTCCAAATGCCACCATTACTATGTTTTCTTTATACCATTGGCAAGGGTCCCTCCCTCCTAACGTTTTTCAACCGATCATGTGCGTTGGGTGGGGCCAGGAATAGCGGTGAATCTATTTAGAATTATATTATGTTTATCCTATTAGCATAGCACTACACAAGCATATTCAAGTTTAAAAAACCAGGTGCAGCAATGTATTGATATTATTAGAATGAAACGGTTGATAGCAACTAAATAATGTTATGCTCCCCCTTTCAACTAACTTTCCATCAACCATGGGAGTTGAGCCATGAGGCCACCCAATCATGTGGCATTGCTTCCCACCCCCCGCTATCAAATTTAATATGAACTTCATTTTCCAATACATATTTTTGAAAGTTTACTCCCTATATAATAAAAATAACTTCAAACGCAATAGATAAAATTGTCATGTCACATATAACACTCTTGTGGCTTCAAAAGAAATTTGATCCCCGTCTTGAAAAAAAATTGCGATCCACTTGTTTTTAGGGACCTACGCTCAAAAATTGGCCCAATAACAATGTAAGAAATCACCAAATACAAAATTACCAAACGTACCCCAAAAAAAATCACCTTTTCACTTTTTTTTCATTTGTAAACTCCAATTGCATATAACTTATCATCCTAGCATTTGTCTCTCCGGGAGTGTCATTTCACAAAGCATGCACCCAATGCAAATGGCCATATTCCTGCAAGTGGGGCAACCCCATTGACGTCTCTTTCCACATACCACACACAAACGTCGTTTCTTCTCTCCTCCTTTCCATTGCATTGAATATTGGATATTGTGTGGATTTTCCACAATTGAGCCAGGCACACAAGTGCCCATTGGCTTCAATTTTTCTCCACATTCCATCAATGCCTTGTCCACCTCTTTGTTGAATTTCAAGTGCGACATTGGTTTTTTCCCACCTTTGCACATTACATATTATCCAATATCAAAACAAAACACCAGTACAAAACCATGTTTCTAATTCTTACAAAAATTGCACATATCACATAACCATCCAAAAGTTTCAAAGAAAATGAACTCAATACATTACAGATGTTAGAAAATAACAACCAAAGCCTTAGGCTTTGTTACATATTCACCTCTACTTGCATATGTTTTATGCATGTTATATGAATCAACAAACGTTGTGACAACTATGTGAAAGAACACGCGATGCCATCATTTGTGTGTGCGTCTTTGCATCGGTTATCCCTAATTTCATCCTTTGCCTAGGGTTGTTCCGGGTGTCACATAAACCCTAACCCTAGTAAACCTAACCTCCACAACCCGTAAAGTTTGACCATTGCAGTAGATTCTTGATCGACAAGTGCATACTCTTATGCGATTTCCTCATCTTTCACTGTCATTTTGATCATGATAAACTTAGATATGGTTGCCTAACATCAATAATCATGAATAAAATTAATAAAGCATTGCCAAGCTCCAGCGATGTCTGTAAAAGTAGATTACATTAATTTGCCGGCTTGCTCTTACAGAATGGATAGTGAGCTAGCTCTTCACATGGTTCTTGGGATCTAGAAGTAAGTGGACAAACTAGATCACTCTGGCCAAGACTTTCTTGAAAACCCCACACTACACGACCCATTCGTAAAGAATACTTCCACCTTCAAAATACGATTAAGAGACAACACGGACTCATTAGATTGTTAGCCCTCATAACCATTCATGACATTCTTCCGTCATAAAGTTCACAATGTTGCTCACTATTGAGTTTGGAATAGTCACTTTATAAGATACGCATTGTTGTGGGCTAAAATGTGAAGACGTAGTCAATCTCTTATAAACATGTGTCTTTATGGTGTTTGTTTTCTGATCCTCATTGAACCACACACCAATCAAATATAGGGGGTTCGATTATAAAATGAAAATAACTGGATAACACCCACGTACCTTACACCACTTCAAATTTTCGTTCTTTGGACCCAGACCCTACTAGTGTAAATTTTTTGGGTCCAAAATTGTGCTCTCAACTAATAAGATCGCTCGATTTTGGAGTTCCTTCGGGTCTTGAACTCTCGTAGAAACCCACCCTTAAAACCCTAAACCCTAAGATGTGTGCGTTGTCGCAACAACAGAGGGTTGGAGAGCATTCTGAAGAACATTCACTTGCTCTGCTTCAAAACCAACCCATTCAAATCTTTGCATTGCCAATGGAGCATTTCATGCTCCGGGTCCTGAAACCTAGGTCAATTTGTACAAACGAATTTGCTTTACATTGGGTGACCCCAAAAGGGCGAGGATGGGGATACGCACAGAGATGGTGATACTATGGATGCCGCTTCAAATCTCTTTGATTTGAGTGCTCACGGGTATAATGCAGACCTTGGACAACTAACCAACTAATTCAACTATTAGTTAACTAGTTGTCTTTCGTAACTATAGTTGTTTGCGATTTGACTTGTCAGAAATGTAGTTAACTGTAGTTGTTTTAAATTCGATCAGCCAAAAAATCTAGTTAACTATAGTTATATTTAGTTGACTAAATATTTAATAAACTAAAGTTGAGCATAGCATGTTCACATAATTTTGTTGTCATGTTGTAGTGTCACTAGTGTATTATTTGGGTCGGTGGTGTACATGAAGGTTGTTCTGAAGCCCAACATTGTGATTGATCGTATAAAGACATTTCTTGATGAACCTCAGTGGCCTAAGCATATCAAAGACCCTCAACTGAAGCAAATCAAAAGGAAAACTTCTTCGGATATATAATAATACTTGGAATTTTTTGGGTTAACTATAGTTGTTCTTGAATCGAAACTTAATTTCTTTCTAGTTAACTATAGTTGTTCTTCAAATCAACTTGAAGTTTTTCTAGTTAATCATAGTTGTTCCCTAGAATGTATTGATATTCTTTTTAGTTAAGTATAGTTATTTGGATAGTTGTCCAAGGTCTGGTAGAATGTAGTATTCAAAATTTAGCTTTCCCAATTCCAAGAGGAGGTCTCGACATGAATAAATGCGGAATGTTGCAAAGTGATCTCTTTACCCATCTAGAAACGAGACATTCATAGTGGTGATGAAGCAGGGCATGTTCCAAGAGGCGGGACGTGGCCATTTGGAGCAACCTTCCAACCAATCTATGGGTGGAAGCAAATAACATTGCAAACCCCATTACAAATATGGCCATTGATTCGGGCCATGCAAGACTTGGGTGTCATCAAGCATTCATTAGCATGTCTAGAATAATTCTACACTAAGGAAGGCACCATCATGATGCTTGGGGGATCAAGTATTCACAACAACTTCTTGGAAAAAGCGGCGTGGCATAAAACAACTTTGCAAAGACTACATAACATTGTCAAGTTGAGTATGGAGGGTGGGTGGGGTTGGGAAATTGTTAGATAACATTCAAGTACTATACCATGGCTATTTTCTTACCAATAGATTCAGCTTGATAAACTCGGGTGGAGCATTGTCACTGAATATTATTAGAAAGGAACGGCTAATGGTAGTTGAATAATATTATATCCCCGTACATGAAGGTGTGAAACTTATTGTTGACATGGGAACTCCCCTCACCGATGTTATGGATTGCCAACATTTGGTGGGCAAATCAACGTTCTTTAATACACACGAAACCGGAATAATTCATTTTCTATAATTTGGTTTCCTAAGAAATCAAGGAGAACATCTAGAATATTGTAACAACACTCTTTGTACAAGAGAACTTAAGTTTCAAAAGAAAATCCAAAGGATCTCTATAAAAGTGTATATAATAATTAAACTTAGGTTAGAGGAGTAGGAATAAGCCAAGAAAGTAAAACCCTGAGACCAAATGTGGGCAACTAACATTTATCAAACATGACATCAATGCCCTAAGTCATTTTATTTTATTTTATTTTATTTTTACATTAAAAGGTGTGGTAGCTAAATATTTAGCCAGGATGCCTCATATTTGAGATCGGTAGGGGCACAACTCAATGCACACTAACACAACATTATCGATGACTTGGCCTCCAATCAAGGTGCTACTCTAGATGCCCAAAAGAATATCCCACTTGATTATTTTGTTCCCCTTCAAGTGTAGCAAGCTTATAAATTGGTGACTATTTTCTTTCCCCATAAACCACGGGTCATTCCAATACATGTAAGGATTGTCATTGTTATCAACATGAACTTCCACTCACTTCTTGAAGGTTGCTCTTGATACATTAATTAGTATTTTAGAGTGCTAGAAAGGGGGTTGTGTGAGTTGTGTGTATTAGGGGGGTGGTGGATGGCATTGGTTTGTTATTTGACATTTGGCATTGCAGGTTTTTCATCATCTCTTATACAAGTTGTAAATAACAAGCTAGAAACATCTAGAAGAGGTGATGTAGCACCCGCAAGGATCATCGTCTTCTTCTACCAAATTTGCAATTGCTAAAACATTTTTAAGAAGAAACATACTCAAGGTGGCAACTAATTACTTTGAGTAAAATAGAATTTGAATTTCCTATTATTTGAATAAAACCTCCTAGAGCGTTAAGTCAAAGGCTTCCAAAACCCAAGGCATCTTTTGAAACAAGGTTATTTTGAAAGCATGCTAACCAAATCAAACTCCAAACTCCTTTCAATTTATTCAAAAAATGCTCGCCTCTTGGCAATATTAGTCACTAGGAGGGTCAAAAAAATAATACAAACTTTTTTATCAATTGAGGAGTGAACCTCACCTCATACCACACACCACATAATTTTACTCAATAAAATAATGTTACACAATGGTATACACCAAATTGTGGTCCATTCCCACATGATTGCACTTTTTATTTATATACTTTTTGAGACAAAACACCAATAATCAAATGCCAAGAATAGATTAAGAAACAAGAAGAGACATACACTTGGAGGGGAGGTGGAACCCTTCCAAACTAATTAAGGTAGTGGGTGCTCAAACCAATTCTTCGGCTAATTTGGTCTAATTTTGGAGTGCATATGGATTAGTGGTGTGCATGACTAGCTTAGCAAATTGGCTTAGACATGATAGAAACAAAATAAATAAACAAAAAAATGCACATCGTATGAATATTCTACAAAATTTTGAAGGCACTTACCCCTAGCTATCAGTGTTGGTCTGTTATAAGGGTTCTCGGCGGGTATGAGTATCAAATATCAATAGGGTATTGAAAACCCGACCTGTCTTGTAGCCGTTGAGCAAAAACCCAAAGCTTATTCATAGTGATCCATGTATGTGCACAAAGGTTACTGCGCCTCATACCAGATTGATTTGTTTTCTCCTCAACCTTCACATTATTGAAACCAATGTTGGCGGCATTTGTTGAGAACAAAGTACAGTAGGTTATGAGTGATGAGAAACGTTTGGTGTGTTGTTAATGCAAAGAGAGTGCACTTCAATGTTGAGCGGAGTGGCTATAAGTGTAGGATGCGGAGTGGTTGTAATGCCAAAAGCGGGAGCAGAAGTGTATTGCAAAGAGTATGCCTCCTTCTTCCTGTTAAATTATAGGTTTTGTGTTCTGTGATGCATCTCTTGTTGTGGCTTGGAAATCTGAGGTTGGGGTTTCTGCTGAGACGATTTCTTATTGTCCACCATGTCGTCGAGTGTTCAACCTAGTTGCGCTGAAACTGCACGAAATCCAACTGAGTCCATCGACTTGGAGAATAAGCCAGCACGCATTGACGAAGGGCATGACGATGTTTTGCGGCCAATTAGCGAAGGCCTGGCAGCTGAAGACGAAGTAGCCTGGCGAGCTTGTTTTCTTGCATTGAAGGCAAACCAATCTTTCTGGACACCCTGCCATCGCAGCTCAACCGTGTGGGCATTCTTCCGATTGAAGGGACCGGAGATGAACGTTGATGTGAGAGAGACACAAAAATTGAGGTACATGGTTTGTCACCCAACTGAAGCAGAATCGAGTAACTCAAGCGGTAGGGGCACTCGTTCAAGGAAAGGGATTCTCCAGTACAATCCAGCTCATGGGATCACGAGCATGAAGACCCACGTTGAGAATGAGCATGCCGAGGAACTCGTGAGATATAAGCGAGAATCGAAGGCTGACGAAGGAGAAACTGCACGGCAAAAGAGCAAGAAGCGTAAAGGAGCACCACCGTCATCCATCACGGCTTACTTCGGTAACACTAAACCTTATGCAAAGAACGATGTGCAGCAACAACGATTTATTGAAGACCTTGTGTTGTTTATTGCCAAGGGTTATGAGTCGTTGTCGATAGTTGAGAGTGCTTGGTTGCGTCGACTTATGATGCGCCGTGACCCAAAGGTTGTCTGTCCCAGTCGGAAGCAACTTGTTCATGAACATCTACCTGCGATGCTAGCAAAGACAATGGACCGCTATGTCTTACCTTTGATTAGTAGTTGCCAGACTGCTAGCATCACCTTCGACTTGTGGATGTCTAGAACCGGTTGGGATACATTTGCGTTAGTTGTGAACTTTATCGATGATTGTTGGGTGCCTCACCATGTGACTGTGGGACTCTTTGAAGCACAAGATACAAGTGGAGCTTCTTTGGCCGAAATTTTGAAGCCTTTATTGGATGAGTTTAAATTGACAGACAAGATTGTAGCTTGTGTAAAAGACGAGGGTGTCAATTTGGCAACGCTTGAGCGTGCTCTGCAGCTTACAGTTTCTTGTGACATTCTAGGGTTAGCAAAACCTTTTTCATCTACTTGTTTTGGTCACATTATGTCCAAGGTTTGCCAATATGCTACCAATGATGAGCAAATGTGCAAGGGTATGAAGGAAGTGTCATTGAAGAATGCCCAGTAATCATTGCAATCTTGCATCACTTGGAGAAAGAAGTCGGGTAAGGGACGCCAGGAGTGGGAGAAAGCTTGCATCGATGTTGGGCTGCCTACGAGGAAGTTGAAAACACATGTGAAGACTAGATTTGCGTCTAAATTGGTGTTGTTCCAGGAGACCCAAGAATATGCGGATGCCATCAGCATTTGCTACATGCGGCAGTCTCTGAAGCTGCAAGGTCGCGTACCCAGCGGAATGACGTGGGCAACAGCAAGAACCGTCATTCAAACCCTCAACCCAGTTGTCCAATAGTGTGTGTTGAATCAAACTCGTGGATAGTGGTTGCTTTCTGATGCACTTGCTGCAACCTTCCGCATGTCTATTGAGTTGCAAGGAGTGCATGAACAGATGTCAGGCGTAGTTCCCCCTCTTCAGGTTGGAGATTTCGAGTCTGAGATTGAAATTCTAAAGGCGAGGATGGCAAAGATAGCTGTGGATGTCATGAAGCCCTTTCTCCAATTTTCTCTACATTTTGTTGCAAACCAAGCTCACAATATGCTTTCGTTGATGTTGGACCCTCGATTTAAGGGGTTGGAGTACGTGATTGACTACGTGGGAGTTGCTAAAGCGAAGCAAGTGGTGGAGGAGTACGACAAAAAGTTTTGATTCCTTACCTTGTCAAGGTGCACAAGTTCTTGAACCTTGGTGGGGATCCAGCCACAACTCTTGATCCCGCTCTGTCAAATATTTTGTTTGGTGCTCCAGCTTCTGCTGAAGAAGCTTGCGAGGGCATCCTCATTGCTGAGCTGTCACTTTTCCGGCGCCTCACTGTAGTGCACCTAGAAGCGGAGCAGCCTCTGATGTGGTGGAAGCTCCATGCATCGCGTTTCCCTTCAGTTTCTTTTCTTGCACGTCAGATTTTGGCTATTCCAGGGTCACAAATTGAAACGGAGCGGATTTCTAGCATTGCAGGTGTGCTTACAAGTCTGCGTTGTTGCCGCCTTGGTTTGAATAATCTGGATAGCTTGATCATGATCAACAAGAACTGGCCTGGTGATTCAAGACATGAATGTGAGGTCACTGAGGTGGTCAAAGATGTCAAGGACTATTTTGCCAAGGAGATGGAAATAGTTGACGAAGGCAAAGATGAGATTGAGGAAGTTGGTTACTTTGAAGAGCAAGCTTCAGATGAGGAGTAGGAATTGTAAGCTGATTACTTTGAAGAGCAGGTTGATTACTTTGAAGAATTCCTTGCTGGTATTGAAGAGCCCGGTGCTTGAGGACGATTGATGTTGTGATGGTACTTGGGGTAAAACATATCACAAGAGACTCAGAGAGAAAGAGGGGATGCAGTACAGAAGCTAGCCTAACTGTTTCTGATGTCAACATATCCAACCTAAGTTCATATATCTCTGGTATCATATGTTCTAATATTCAGCTTCTTATACCCTTTGGAATTTCCCCAAAAGTACATTATTCATATCATTATTGTATTTGCAAAAATGCATTGTTTGGAATACCATGGATCCAGCTAATCCTAGTTTCTAAGGAATCTTTACTATTTAGTATCGACTGGTATGTCCAAATTTAGATAACATACCAACACTGCTAGCTACCTAATCCATCCATAGACCGCATATTTTTTCACTGCAAACAACTTCCAAAACCATCTTGACTCTTGCCCAAAACAACCCCCACCTTTTGACCAAACCTTCTTTACATTAAAACCAACACTGCATTGAATAAAAAAAATTAAACCCTTACAACTTTTGCATGCGGGATCTTAACAAAGACATATGAGTAAGCCGCCCCTAGTTACTCATTTCCAATCCCACTTTCACCCAAAATCAACCCCACATTCTCCAAAACTTCCCTGCCCTTCACCCAAACCCAATCTTGCTTTGCACTGGAAACAATTGAATGGTTTAAGGTATGCTCACAATGTACTTTTAGTGATGGGATTAGGAAGCATGCATAGGGAGAATGCTTTTAGGAAGGGGGTTGGAATTAGCACCTTCTATCTTAATTTGTGTGCAATACCATAGGGGTCGCTATGTCTCATCTTTATTCGTGCCATAGTATAAGCTGCCTAGTTTTGACATCATGATTGGGTTCAAGTGGGTCTCAACCAACTTTGTAAGGAATGACACATGGTGGATTGCGAGGGGAAATTCATAATTTAGTCAAAATAGAGAGCCTTCTCCAGTATGACGCCCTCTTCATATAGTATCTAAGGAGGATTTAGGTTATATATTTGATCAAGATCCTAGTGTTTCCAAGTCCAACTGGTTACATGTTGACATCTTTCGATTTTTTTTATTAAATTGAAGAATATTATTTAATTTCCTCAAAACAAATCGGTAATTTTCCTTAAGTCTTGAATTTGAACCGGTTATTTTTCAAACTCAACTGCCGGTTATGTCATTTGTAACTAGCTAGCGGTATGTTCTCCCCCTTCATTGTCTTCATATACGTCACTTCATTAGCGCTTGACCACCTCATCTTGGACAATGTGCAAGCACTCCTCTTCAGATTCGGTCCTTGTTAAAAACAAACTTGTCTGCATTTTGGCACCTTGAATTTGTGAGAAGGCACATCTCAACCTTGCAACTGGTGTGGATTCCATTATCCTCCGAGCCATGGGCTGAGGCAAACCAACCCGTACACTGATTCCTTGGAAACAAGAGCTTAGGCATTCAACAAGGAACGAATGTATGGATTGGTTCTCCCAAATCCTGAGCCATGCTAGTGTGAGATGTTGTGGTCCACCCAAAAGTTGTGGGGGTCACTGGATCAACTGGTCATCTTTAAGATTGTGGGGAATTGATGGGATCAGTGAGCCTAGCAGAGGAGGAACAATGGGCAATCAAGTTGTCTCCGTTATGATTGTAAACGCAAGTGTTGTCACCTCTCAATTAAGGCTATAGCATACATGCGAAGAGCCTCTATTGTTAATGTTTGTGTTAGGAAACATAGGCATTGTTTTCCTATAATGAGAATGCACATGCTTCAATGTAAAAGTGGAGGTTTTCTTTGTTGACGAAGCCCTCGTGCCTAGCTCTTGCCTAAGTCACCGTGAGGTAATACGTCAATACATCGAAGGGACCACTACCTTGAAATGACAATATCCTCACGGATTGGTGATGGTGCATAACCATTGAAAAGCAAAAGCTTAACGTTCAATGTCATCTTGTTGGTATCACCTTCTCCAATAGGGGTCCCAAAGTGAGACCTTGTTTAATATAATTGTTCAATTGAAGTGAAGTCTAGGATAAACGTCATTCCATTGGTTGACAATTCGTTTAATGGTTTGAACCACATGAGTTTATGCCACTTGTGGTTGTGACAAGCTTGGTGGATTCCACATCCCCTCTAAAGGATTTGTCTCAAACTTGGTTTATTGGCACTCCTAAATTGGCACTGATCAACTAATTGTGTTTGTTTTTTTAATTCTAGGGTGAGGCGGGGTTGGGGGGGTAGAATGCAAAAGAAAAAGCTAGCTGCAACATGATAGAATTTTTCATAGTAGGTAGACATCACTTCATTTTGAGTGATTGTTGCCTTGAAATTACAAAGTCGTCGGCATGGATTGTTGAATGTTTTGCATCAAGAAGCAAAAACATAACACTAATGTCACCTTGATACCACCTTCTCAATTAGGTAGTCCCAATGTGATACAAATTATTAATAGGGATGATGGAAGCAAAAATACAAACAAAAATAGGTAGTATAGATTTATGTTTTTGTAGAACTTGGCGTGCTATTTAATGTGAGTGCAACCATGATTGTGGACAAACCACTTTGAGCATTTTTGAGACATCTAGGGCTTTGATGATAAGGTAAAAGTTGTGGGAGCACAATAACAAGTCCAAATTTTAAGCGACAACATGGAAGTTGGGCTTGCTAACTCATGTGAATTCTTAAAGTGATTCAACTCGTAAATGGCCTATTATGGTTTCCTTTCAAATTTGTACATTTGAGACTTGGATATGAACTTATACATTAGTCTAAGAGACCACTTTAGGTCATTCTCCAAATTAGGTGTACCCACCTTGAGTACTTGGGGTGGAAGGGGTGGAGAGTCTATGCATGATTACTATTTGTGAAGAAAAGGTTGCATCATAGATTCTTCATGACCACAGGTACCACTTGCAAAATATTAGAAATAGGGCGAGACCTAATATAGGGTACTCTTTATGTGAAATATGGTCATTTTTTTAGTTTTTTTATTGAACACCTATATTTGAGTGCTATATTGCAAAGCTTGTAGTTTTGAATTGACATAAAAAAGGGACACTTGTCACTATGCACTCAAAATATAGACACCACTCAAGGGTCATTGATCATCAACACATTTGGGAAAGTCTACATGTCCACATTTAAAGAGGAATGGAATCTTTTAGACCTTATACCACTACGCTAGACTAAGTTAACTAACGCTTAACTAAGTTAACTATTTTAACTACTTTTCTTGTACTTGGTTTAGGGCATCACTATAGTTAACTAGACCATGAGGCCAATCCGATTGCTCATCACTATAGTTAACTATTGCACAACCTGGCCCGCTTTTGCAACCACTATAGTTAAATAGGTCCACGAGACCGACCTGTTACCGCACCACTATAGTTAACTACAATGCCGACTCTCATCAATAGGCTGCAGGAAAAAAATACCAATGCCATCAAGGGACTCGAACCCAGATGAATCCACAACAAACAACCCAACTGAACCATTGCACAGTGAAAGTCCATTTCCGGACGTTACCGTGTTCGACCGATAATATGAATTAGAGTATCACCTTTTTATCAATTCTAGTTCATATAAGCGTCACTTGCCTTTATTACTGTCCCCGATAATTCGATTTCTTCAAATCTCAGGGTTCGCCTATGGAACTAACTATAGTTAACTAACTATTTTGAGGCAACTCTTCTCACACCACTATAGTTAACTAACTTTTTTGAGACGATGTTTCTCGCACCACTATACCCCATTTAGTGTAATTAGTGCCACTTTAGTGATGACTACGGGTTTAGTGGTATAAGGTTTGGAATCTTTATATGAACCTCTTATGACTTTTGCATCTCAACTCTAATGCTGAAACTTAAATGACAATCTTTGTGAGTCGCAATCGCTAATCGGATGAGGCAATCCCTGATGTGGTCCAATGGCCAAAATGATTCTATGGAGTTGGAATTGGCCAGAATATGAAAGGGCCACATACCTTTAAGATAGATGGTTTCCAACTAGTTACTTTTTTAAACTAACCTACTTCCCCTACGATACGAATCACGCGATTACTACGAGATGGTTGCCAGATCAAAATCAAGGCCATTCAATATGGCCATATTCATTACCTTTTCAAAGCTCATATGAATATCTCATTCATTATCAAAGTGAAGATTCTCATGTTCATCAAATGATCATATGGAACCCTCAACTATGTTGATTGTTGAGTCTAGAATGCTTATCATATTTTGAGCACACGATCCAATCTCTTTTAAAGATGGGTATTTTGGTATCCATTCTTGGAGGCACAGCAAGCAACATTCATATTAAATATACGTGTCCGATTAAGATAAGGAACCGACTTAGGCACGCATACAGTGAAGCTCAAGAAGGTTCAGTTGTGTTGAAAGTTCTTCATCAGAGTGATGCAGCCAGGTCTTGGATTTGATTTCGGACACGAAGTGCTCGGTCCAGGAGCCACCTTACTGCATAAATTTCAATTTATCCAGGCTCCTCCTTGTCGTCGCCCTCACAAATTTCAATTGGTTGATGAGGTTGCGTGAGTAAGGCAATCCAGTCAGTAATTGAATTAAGTCAAGCATGGGCTCCACAATTTGGATTTGCGCAGCACTAAGTAAGCACTCCTCCTCATCTGCTGCAATCGATGCAGTCTGGGACAGATGTTGAGTGTTCAATGAAGTTTTGGCGTGCTCGAGGATAATTATATAGGTGATGAGGCATTCGGTGGACCCTCGACAAGCCGGATGGAGTTAAGTTAGTTAATTAGGTACTGAATCAGCTACAACGACGATTGAGTGAGCGTCGGTAAAGCTCGAATTGATCGACGGGTGATTCGTTGTCACATTAACCAATACACCGAATTAGGACAGGCTTGAACTGGTAAGTGGGAAGGTCCTAGGCTCAGCCACACAAGAGAAAAGCATTTAACTTAACATTACGCTTCCTCAGGCTTTTGTTGGTCAAACTTGACGATGATTTTGATTGTTTCTGAGCTCAACATAATGAAATGAAAGTCTTGAAGACTATTTTCCGCATTCCACTTCATAAATCTGAAAATAAGTTCCAACTTGTGAGTTTGTTTTATTGCATGAGAAAAGCTTTCACTAGGATTACAAGGAGAACAGGTTCAGACTAGTAAAACTATAATTGAAATGCTTTTATCCGCATCTGCCGTGGACTAGCGTTTCTGATATTGGTGTCCTTGTGTAGAGTGTAAGCTTCGTCGTTAGGATGGACAAGCTTGCTAATAAATAACTCAGCTCTCTCTTTTTCCTTCGACGATGTAAGTAGGGAGGATGCTGTTTCAATAAGCTTACGTTGTTGACCATGTAGTATTAATTTTCGGAATTTCTCGAAGATCGGTGCTGGAGTGCGGGTTGAACTTTGAAGCATGACGCAATAGTTGCGGAAGCTTCGGTGGACTGGGCTACTACTGCACAGTGACAGTACTCCACGTTTCTTGGCCATTTCTCGCACTTGTTTTGGGGGATGAATTAAAGATGCCACCCTGCATCCATCACCTAAGAGCCTGGCTACTTTCTTGGCCACGAGAAGCGGCTCCAACAGTGCATACTCACTTTTTACCCCAGAACCCGTTGAGTGAGACGAAGGGACACATCTTTATCTATAATTAACCTAATCCCAGTCGTATAGGTACATGCCATTTGCAAGCGATCAAAGACTGCTTGATCAATGACGAAGCTTAAAACTTTCCGGCGGTATTGCCAAGTTTCATCAGTGTCTGAAAGAGTTTCTGTAGAGGATGAATGCACCTGTCAATTTGGCTACAGTAATTAAAAAGTCTTCAAGTCTACCTACTGATGAGGATGCAGCAGTAATAAGCTACCTAGATGTGGTAGCTTCTACGTCGGACGAGAAATTGCACATGTCTGCAAATTACAATAATATCTCAGCCTGCTGTTGCAGCTGGTATCATATAAATTACTTGCGAACTTACTCCATCCGCAACTTATGAAACGTAAGTAAATCCGTTTCAAGCTTGCTTGAATTCTTGACTCTTGATTCCTCCGAACTAGGAATCTATCTGTAACAGGATAAGTACCTCGTACTATAAAGCGGCTATAGAGCAGCTGCACAGAGGCTCGGTGGTCTGGTGGAAACAAATTTCCCTGTTCGGAGAATGTTTTTCGAAAATCCGATATTCCTGGTAATTTTGTAAATGCAAGTGGTCAACGAAGAAATTACAAGCGCGTGCCGTTGGAGACGGAGAGGCGTAACCTAGGTAAGCTTCGCCAGGGCGGGATTGAAGGGCAGATGAAACCACACATGATGACGGACGCGAAAGAGGGCGACAAACCGTGTGCAAGTGGGACGGTCGTTCTTGTCCTCTGTCCTTTGACTAATTGTTCTTGTCCTCTGAACTGTGAACCCTCATCAGGGTCCCCCCTTCTAAAGTACTTCTTGTTGTTGAAGGCCTTTTGTTTTCAACTCTATTGAAGCTCTCAACCTCTCCTTGCTCTTGGTGCTTAAAGGTAGCTATTCTTTTCGGAAGCTATTCTTGTATCGGGGTGAGAGCTTGAGAAGACTTCTTTACTGCCTAAGCAACGCACGTGAGTCAGTTGTTGGCAAGTCTGCAGGCGCAACAATATTTTTTCAGGTGAGCTATCTTTCGTTCGCGACTAATTCCTGTACGAGACATCTATCTATCCATCTATCTATCTATCTATCTATCTATCTAGGCATTTAAGAAAATTTGTACTTGAGACTCGTTGTCTTCTCTCCCAGTCTGTCCTGCTTCCAGTCGTTGTTCTGTTGTTCTTGTAACACAGCGGCTGGTCCTCCTGCATACAAATAGGGTGGGAGTCGACACTGAGGTGGTGATTAGGGTATTTTAAAGATTGGAATTTAGTATCCATCTAATATCAGAGAGGGGATTTTTGGCTCTCTGAGCCTTGGAATCTGCTGCTGAAGTCGTTGCCATCTGCATTTTGGGATGTACAGGCGGAAAGGGTGTGCACTTTGCCTTCTCGTGTTACTTGCTAGTCAAGCATCAAGTTCTCATCTTTGTTTCATCTGTCCCACACCTTTTAAAAACTCTCTCTTAGGTTATGATCGTTTGTGTTAGCATTTTGTCGGCTCATCAAGCAATTCTTACAGAGAATATAGATATGATCTAGAAGTTGCAACGCGTTCTAAGCCATCCCTGTCGAATTTGAAGCTGAGGATTAGACAGTGTGACTGATGTGGGACAGAAAGAGATTTTAAAAACCGAAAAAGTGGTGGGCAAAGTCTCTGATGATACTTCTTGCGAAACGAGAAATTGACAAGATTTAATAACCAACGCGAATTGAACCTGTTGGGATTATTATGCTCTCTGCTGTGTCATCGTGCCCGTATTTGGTTGAAAGATATTATCTATCCATAGGCAACCTTAGTCATGTCAATCTCAACGCTGTAGCTGTTCGAGGATTCTTCAGGATCTTTAGCCGCACACTTTGCAGTTAAATTAGGTCATTTGAATTTGAGTAGGTCAAGAGAGACGGGATTGCGCTTGCTCTGATAACTTTACTTTGTTTTCCTGGTCTGCCTCTTGCGGGAAGAGGGTTTCGACATCCTTGTGGTTGGCCATGGACAATAAGTTCCGGAACGACGTCAAGTAGCTAGTACCGACAAGTTGACTTTCTCTGTGTCGAGAAGCTGAACTGCACATATCAAACAAGGGGAATTGCCTAAGCACACATCAATAGGAGTGAGGGAACTTTGTCATAGGTCCTGCGGTGGTACATAAAACAAGCTAGGTATTGCAGAGGAAGTAAAGTGTGGAGAGAATAGGGTTTGGGCGACATTGCTGTGTCATAAGAATTTCTCATACTAACCCGTGCGTTATCATGATCTTCTTTGTAATGAGGTTGGAATCTTGCAGCATGGTTAAAGCTGTATCGCAGCAGATCGGATACTAAATCAAGTTGTATTTCGGTTGTGTAACGGATGCAGATTCATCAGGGCACCAATTCCCATTGTTAGCAGTGGATTTATACGGGAGCGTATTATGGCGACCCCTTACCACAGAGGCCAAGTGGCCCTACTGGAGGCTTTGGAGAAAGCGGAGACAGAAGCAGAAAAAACCAAGGTCTTGGACATTCGTCGTGCATTGAAAATCGCTGTAGAAGAATGTCAGTTCCCAGAACTTGGAGTTGTATGGCAAGATACCCTGGAGCCAGACCACAATGGGATCCAGCTATGTGAGGATGATGACTGCGTTGACCCACAAGCAATCGGTCATGCCTTAGTGCAAGCCTCCTTTACGGGACGACTTCACTGTGTAAGAGCCCTTCATGGGTTACAAGCCAAGAAACACAGTGGCAGTTTCTTAACTGGCCGCTTCCGCGCATATGCATTTCTGAAGGCTGTGGAAGGAAACCATGTTGAAGTTGTGAAGGACCTTTCAAAGCCCATTGGCTCGGCTAGTTTTGCCCTCCTGGGATATGCAGTGGCTACCAAATACAGAGAAGGCCACTACCCTTATGTCACGGAGTCATTTGAAGGGGTCAGCATAGAGTGGAGGAAGAGGATGCAAACAATGGAAATGATGCTTCCGAGAGCTGCTCCCTCTTTTCTTCCATCAGGTACTCAGGTCTTCGCTCTTCATGTCAGTAGGCAACAGAGTGGGATAATGCAGTAGTTGTTTGTTGCAATTCCTTGTTATTGTGAAGAGTGCTATGCTTTGTGTACATTTCCAGGGATCAGGTCCACAAGCCTAAACTGACACAGGGCCTTTCTCCCCAATGCCTTTCTCCATTTGACCTAACAGATAAATCCGGTTCTATTCAACAGAATTTCTGTTTGATGCTTATCCTCCACCTGAACCAGAACATTAAGACGCAATTTAATACTTTCCAGCATCTTGGTTCATGATTGTGGGTACTGAGAATCTTTACGTCTTCTGCCAAAGTGCTGCTGGAACACACTTGTCCAGGGTGACCTGCAGCCTGCATTTTGGCATATGTGGATGCAAAGTTTGTGCGTTCTGGTAGGAAAAATGAAGCCCTAACTCATGAATTCTATCTACATCAGGTCATTGGGAGCTGCAAGGACCAAGAGGCTCTCCACCAGGATTGAACGAAGCCATTCAAGCCGTTTATAAGACCTATTTCTTGTGGCGTATTTCCATGGTCGCAGCTACCAATGACAATGCTGCAGTATTTCAAGAGATTATGGGCCAGATTGTACAGTTTAACAAAGAGCTCGCTCAAGCTGACCACGAGAAAGGCGATGCAAAGAAAGTGATGGCCACTAGGTTGAAACTTAATAACATTATGTACCTGCTTGTTGAGGAGTTGAGTGCGGTTCAAAGGAAAGATGGGATACTCTATTCGCTCTGGACATACATGCCCAATGGTTCTCCGAATGCTCCTCCCCCTCTAGCAGTCCGGCCACACCCTAGAGCGTCCGGTTCACACTGTACAGCCAAGGCACAGAACGGCCTGTGGGAACTTCAGGTTGAGATTCCAGTGCTCATGATGAAAGTTGAGGCAGGGTATGTGGAGGAAGATGTCAATAAGAGAATGAAGCAACTGGATCCCATTTTCCCACAGCGTGTGCGGGTGAATGTCCAGCTTGTTATAGAAGTTGTCACTCTACCAAATTGTATTCAGGTGAGCTTCTGGATTAACTATGATCAACACATTAGTCCTCATTTTTATTGTCATTTGAATATGTTGATATGGAAAGAAGAGTCTACCTGGGGCTAGAGCAGCTTGATTATAAGAGTATGGCTGATTCAAATCTATGAATTGTTTGCAAGTCAAAACTGAACTGAATGATTCATGCACGTTTTGCACTTTTCTTTTTTCTTCATGGTCAAACAATACTATCAGAAGATTTTGGAAAGCTTACAGTCTTTACCAGAACCAGATTGTAGGTTTTAATGTTATTCGATCTGTTTCGCATGTCCCTCTTTGTCTTGAAACATCAGAACGAGACCTTCTCAAATCTGATTATGCCAGAATAGGTGTAACTCTTAAGTGCAACTGAAGAATTATGAAAGTGGTGATGATGTTGAGTCCTTGTATAGAGTTGGATGAGCTTAATCTGTTGTATGGACTATTGTGGTACGTACCAATGCTTGCGATGGCTTTCTGGTGTAGGCGACCGTGAGCATCAAACATGTGCGGATGAAAGTTGAAGAATCTCTGTGGGAGGAGCAGAGAATTGGCCACTTCCCTTGCCACTTCAGTATATCAGCCACACCCGAGACTGATGAAGGTGGAAGCTGCACAATGTCAAACTCCTCGATCAACAATTCGTACAAAATAGGCACAGCAGAGCGGATTTCTGCACATGGAGGTCTTTCAGCTGTAACTAGTGCTGCTGCGGGCATAACTCTAAGGATGGGGTTTGGTGCTTCCGTTGGAAAATCTTTGACGTCCACTATGAAGACAACCCCGTGGAGGTTTGAGCAAATACAAGTCCGCAATGACAAAGGTGGCAGCTATGTCTGGAACCTGGAGAATATGAAGGGGATAGACTTCAGCAGGTTGAACCCAATCCGGTTGTCCGAGGGTCAGTCCATCTGGAAGTTCGGGCGACGAGTTCCCATCAACCCACTGGCAGAGCTGCCCTTCACCAGTGAGGGGGGTATTAATTTCACAGGTATTGGTGCACTCCATTTCCTCTCTGGACAATGAATGTCCATTTTTTCGTCCTGTTGGAATATAGTTTTCAGCTCTACGTTTCATGAGAAGGACTCATATGAGAATTGTTGGGTTGCAACCCAACATGCTTGTAAAATATTCTTATATTAGCACTCCACAGAAAAAGTCTTGGCCATTATGCTTGCAAAATGTTCTATGCCATCACACTACTTTTTCTTCCCATTACACAGAAGAAGTCTCTCGCTATTGATCTTATGTGTATTACACTTGAATGAGGAGGTGATAAATACTACTTAGCAGAATGAACAAGGCCGAGATTTGAGTCTGACATGATTCCTATGCGTGCTGGTGACAGGCACAAGCCATGATGATACTCTCATATGGCGATTTCCAAAAGAACTGGACGGGAAAAAGCTCAAATGGACCTTGGAGGGGAGCTTCCACTGCACCTTCACATCAACAAAGTTCTGGGAGACACGGGAGGCAACTTTCGAGGGGGTAATTGAGGAGGCATTGAAGGCTCTAGAGGTGAAGGATAAGGATAAGGATAAGGATAGTAAGAAGGATAAGGATAAGGATGGTAAGAAGGATAAGGATAAGGATGGTAAGAAGGATAAGGGGAAAGGAGAGAGTGGGGATGGGGATGGTGAGAAGAAGAAAAAAGACAAGAAAAAAGAAGCGGAAGAGGACGATGATGAAGACGAGGTGCCCGTGAAGAAATCGAAGAAGAAGAAACCCGTAGCCGAGGAGGATGATGATGAAGATGAGGTTCCCATGAAGAAAAAGAAGGACAAAAAGAAAGCAGTGGAAGAGGATGATGATGATGAAGATGAGGTGCCTGTGAAGAAATCGAAGAAGAAGAAACCTGTAGTCGAGTCGGAGGAGGATGAAGACGTAGTTCCCGTCAAGAAGTCAAAGAAGAAAAAACCTGTGGAGGAAGAGGAGGATGACGAGGATGTAGTGCCTGTGAAGAAAACAAAGAAGAAGAAAGTGGTGGAGGATGAAGATGAGGAGGATGACACTCCGGTGAAGAAAAAGAAGGGGAAGAAGAAAGGGGTGGTAGAAGATGATGATGATGATGCAGATGATGTTCCTGTCAAGAAGTCGAAGAAGAAGAAACCAGTGGAAGAGGATGACGATGATGAAGATGATGTTCCTGTCAAGAAGTCGAAGAAGAAGAAACCAGTGGAAGAGGATGACGATGATGAGGACGAGACGCCGGTGAAGAAAAAGGAAAAGAAGAAAGTGGTAGAGGATGAAGATGATGAAGATGATACGCCTGTAAAGAAAACGAAGAAGAAGAAACCAGTGGAAGAGGATGATGATGATGAGGACGAGACGCCGGTGAAGAAAAAGGAAAAGAAGAAAGTGGTAGAGGATGAAGATGATGAAGATGATACGCCTGTAAAGAAAACGAAGAAGAAGAAACCAGTGGAAGAGGATGATGATGATGAGGACGAGACGCCGGTGAAGAAAAAGGAAAAGAAGAAAGTGGTAGAGGATGAAGATGATGAAGATGATACGCCTGTAAAGAAAACGAAGAAGAAGAAACCAGTGGAAGAGGATGAAGACGATAAAGATGAGACACCAGTGCAGAAGATGAGCGCAATGAGGATTACACCTGAGACTCTGCCTTCGTGCTTGAGTGATAAGCCAAAGCTGAACTTGCGACCACCGCCTGGAAGACAGTAATAGGGATCCATACCAGAAGCTCTGTAACACATATTTGAACGAGGAGGCAAAGGTGCCCGTCTCGTCTCGTCGACAAATCTGATTGTTTCCTCCCATACACCCATCTGTATTCTGCAACACACACATTAGAACACATTGACGGCGATATAAAGGATTTGTATGGGAAGTCCTCTTGGACGCTCATTGGGAGTGTCAAAACTCCTACAAGCCATCTACTCCTCAAGATATGTGCTGAATCTTGAGCCCTGGACTCAGCCATGTACAGTTGATCGAGTACTGAAAACCTTGAAACCTCAACCCCTGAATTTTGAAAAGAAGGTTATTGGTGTAACTCATCCGCAATTGGGTAGCAATGAGCTGCGAATCTGACGCAGAGGCACGTATAGCATATCCGAGAATGTGAGCTTGCCAGGAAGGTCCACTTTAATGGCTGACCGTGATCTTCTCAGGGTTATAGAGCCTCTGGGAGTCTAACACTCCATTGTTACAGTAGTTTAGGATTGGAACAGAGGGGCAGCACTCGGCACCGAATTGACATCACCTCATGGTTAATCAAGTTGCAGAACTCTCAATAGGAAATGTCTCATACCTATGTGGAGTAGCAGGTCTGGCTGACCATGATCTTCTCAGAGTTAGCTTCTGGCACTCTTTATCATCTGGGAGGCTAACACTCTATTGTTACAGCAGTTTAGAATTGGAACTGAGGGAAAGCACTCAGCGCCAAATTGAATTCACCTCATAACTTTCAGTAGGAAGGGTCTGCCTATGTGGAGTGGCAGGTCTGGCTCTCCAAATCTTTGTTACGTGTGATAAGAGTGATTGAACCAGATTCAGGTCTAGAAAGGTAACCATCAGTACTGATCTGTTTCCTTCTAATTCTGCATGTTTGAAGATTGTTCTTGATCTGAAGCTTCTTCAGGATCAAAAGTTGATATCGTCCCCGCAAATACAGTGATTATGAATAGGTATACAGTTCTCACTCACCTCCCAATATGTTGTGAAAGGAAAGTCCGGTTCCAAAACCCACATTTTGGGCTTACCATCTTCACGTGTCCTTGTTGTACTTCTTTTTGTTGATGCTTGGGACACTTATTTGGTTAACATAAATTCTATATGATTCCACCATTACTTCATCTACCCATCACATCTTTGTGTATTTGTAGTTGCTGCTGGATAATGTGGCACACAATAACATGGCTATTAACTCACTGGAAGCGATTGCTGCTCATCTTGATGGTAATGCCACTATCAGCTTGAGTTTGAATGACTATAGATGGGAGATGAAACCTCGTAAGGTGGGTGAACCTATGACAGACACCTCTAGAAATTCGCTTGCTTCTGTTGAGAGAGTGCACACAAACTCAATTTTTAGTAATCTCAAATGAGCTCAATATTGACAAGAATTTATAGCTTGTACATTGCTCAAGAACTCCTTTACAGAACATACAGTCCAAGGCATGTAAATAATTCCTTTGCTCACTGAATGAGAGGTTTATTACTATTCTAATGACACCCACAATGAGGTTAGGATTACCCTAAGAGAAATTTGTGGGCAATAGTGACGCGGAAGTTGATGAGAATGTCTACCAGAATCCTAAGATGGTAAGATATGTTCACTGATAAGAACTTTCATTGAGAATACCATGAGTTTTGACAAAGTAACCAGGCTAAAGTAACCAGCCTATGCAAAGTGGATGAGAAACTTTCTCCTAGCCTACACCAACTAATGAATGCATAAGGTGTGTACATAAGTTTCGTGGACCTTGTGTGGTCTCCTCTTAATCAGACACCTGTATTTTGAGTGGTATGGAGTATGTGGCAAGGCTTTTGAATGAACACCAAAAAAATCTGTGGTGAGTGAAATTAAACTGTGGTGAGTGAAATTAAACTGTGAGATGAAAGTATAGACACCATTAAAGTTATTTATAAAGTACAGGAGATGAAACCATGGGTTCAATTCCAAACCTTGCAATTTATGAGAATAAACATGTCACCCAAGTTTACTTAATGCTTAAATTACCATACAAAAAGAGTGGTGCCAGACTATTAAAAACCAGCTTCTAGCTTGCCCTACCAAGGTGGATGGGTCATGCTGGCCTTGCACAGGCCAATCCAAGATTTATGACGACAAGTCCCATGTGCATACCCTATTTTAAATCCTGATATTCTCTCAAAGCTTAAGAGGTAGAAAGGGTAAGTCCCAAAAGTTTCACCCAACTTTCAAAATAGGCTCCAATGTACGATGAGCCAACAAGCTCTTCATAGAAAGTTTTCTCAAAGGATGAAACCCACGGTTTAGTCCCACTTTGGAGGGACTTTCCAAATAACTCTATTATATATTCAATGATGCACGCAACTGAGAGAGCCTGAGAAACAATCATTACCTTGACTCCTTATTTATTTTAAGCCATAATACTTCTCGCGAGACTTAAAATGACAACCCTTGGAAGTCAAAATTGTGTGGAACGATTTCCAATCCGATCAGACGGCCAATTTATCTGTCGAGTTGGAAGTGCCCCCGATATGGCTACATACACACTGATGATGGCTTCTTACAACTACATCCAACCTGAACGCCGAACAGACCCAGTTCACTGGGTTGCATCAAAATACTACATGCAAATCTAACAAATTGTCAAATTTATGAGTGCTATGATACCCAAAGATCGATTGCCCGTCTATGTGTCAATCCAGGACGATGGATAATTTCCTTTTACCCATTCCAACAATGGGTGAACCAACATTGCATGTGAAACCAACATGAAGGCTGACCTTCGCAAACATGAGCCACCCATCCTCACAGGAAATTACACATTCCAAAAACCTAGGTTTGAATCCCCCATCCAGACATTGAGCTTAAAAACTCTTTCAGAAACAGAAGAAAAACCTCTTACTTTCCCCAAAGGTGATTATATTTAAGCTCCAAGCCTCAAATGAGAGAATTTCTAGGTATCTTAAGAAACCAGCACTCATGTTCACGATGTAGCAGGAAGAAATGGCAACAACACATCACACAAGAAACCCCTAGTTGCTTTGCATTAGACATTAACTGCAACTGCACGAATTTAGTATACAACAGTGAGGAAAATATGTATGATTTGTGATAGATAATGTGGCATTTTACAGCACTGGCACTGAGATGCTAGTAGAAAATCTGCAACATTTGAACAGTCATGCACGGGTCCAATTGGGTGTTTAACGATATACCTTGAGCTAACTAGAGTAAGATCAGCTTCATGCTAGAATGTCTCTAGGGCCAATAAGTAGCAAGCGCAAAATTTCATTGGATAAATAACCTACCTCCACAGGTAACCCGACAATTTCATACATCTGTAACACTCGGCACGCAAAGACTAGGTAAAATCACACTTTCTAAATATCGGGGCATTCTCTAACATGAAGACCACTGCAGGGTAAGAAAACTAAACCAATCGGCATGCACCACTCTCACGTAGTCAGAATTCTAGACGATCTGATGATCAAGTGCCCTGTCATAGTTCTTCCCAAGTGTGCTCAGAGGGAAAAAGCTCAGCTCAGAACACCTAAGAAACCTAGTAAGGAGGAGCATACCATTGCAGTGAAGTGAAGGAGTCGAGCTAAGATGAATGAAAGCAAGAAAAATAGAACGAGCAGCACACTTCTACCATGATGGTAGAGAAACCCTAAATCCAGAACCCTAACGTTTGAACACAGGTGTTATGCATATTGTTGTTGTCACTGGAGCTCTTTATTGTCTTGCAGACACAACTGAACACTGCTTCACAATGGAGAAGCATCATCACCAAATTCAGAGACATCATTATCAACATCCAGAGACTACCATTGCAGGAAAGCGAAGCGTTAGGTTCAAGATGATTGAAAGCAAGAAATATTTAAACAGGCAGCACACCTTTTCCATGATGACAACAACCCTTAACCCTAGAATTTAGACACAGGTTTATGTTGTTGTTTCCACTGAAGCTCTTTATTGCCTTGCAGCCACAACTGAACACTGCTTAACAATGGAGGAGCATCATCATCAAAATCATCCAGAGAGATTGTATCATGTATTTTTGTTGCGGCCAAAACTCCTGAGACGAAGAATCTCAAAACAGCTAGCCAGTAGTGGTAGCAGTAGCAGTAGCAGTAGCAGCACCTCATCATTTCTTCTTCTCACCTCCACCGGTGGCACGCATCTTGCGCAGCACGGTGGTCATCTCCTCCCTCTTTCGCTTGGCGCGCAAGTGGGTGCCAAGCTTCCTCTTAGCTACCTTGAGGGCACGCTTGTCCTTGCCGACCTTAAGGAGCTCAGTGATACGCTTCTCGTAGGGGGCGAAGCCTGCGACCTCGCGGATGAGCTTGCGCACGAGGGAGGTGCGCTTTCCGAGCTTGCCCTTGGTGGACGAGGGACGCTTGGCGATGTCGCGCTTGGTCACCTTGTGACCGCGGTGGAGCCCCACGGCGATGCCGTTGCTCACGACGGACGGCGCCATCGCTGCTGCTGTTGCTGCGGCTCCTCTAGGGTTTCGCTTCAGGCAGAGGGTGAAAGAAAGAGTGCAGCCAGAGAGAGCGCTTCACTTTGGCCCTCGCCCCTTTCAGTTCCACGCCCGCCAGTCTCCTCCGACGAACGACGACGGACGTCCATGTCTCGTCCGCTCCCTGGTTAGTACACACGCTGAGGGTGGGTTTACACTAGGGTCCAAGACCAAAGGAACTCCAAAATCGAGCAATCTTATTGGTCGAGCACAAAGTATTGAAATCAACATACCAGTCCACCTCTATAAATGTTACACCTATAAGTGTTAACCCTCTCTGAATGTTAACTTTCTTCTACTCCCCACATATTGCACACTATAAATGTTAAACGTGTTAATTGTTAACAAAATGGTACTCCCTTCTTTGTAAATTTGACTCTATAAATGTTAACGAATGAAATACAACCATAATATGGATCTCACCAAAGAACCATTAATTCATACTTCACCCGTGAGTTGTAAACTTGATATTGAATAAAGTTTTGATTGGGTTTGCAATTTTATGAATGGTATTCTCTCACAAGGACTCTTCACAATTTCTTATATTTATAAATGTTAAGATTTGTATATTGCTCAAAAAAGTAATTTTATAATTTTTAACTGTTAACACCTCTATAAATGTTAACTTTGATCCACTCCCGAGGGTTAACATTTATAGAGGGTAGACTGTAATGTTGCTAATGATCCCTCCCCACCTCACTTTAGCTAAGCCTAAAAGCCTTCACACCATCGACATTATCTAGTGTTGAGCCTAGTTGGCAAATGATGTGGCATGGTTTAAAAGTGGTTTTAAGCTTCAAGCACTGATCCTCCCATCAATACCTAGACTTGAGGCAAAAATGTAGGACCTTTAAAAGTGTCACCTCCCACCCTTGTGATTGGTTGCTTTTAGTTTGAGCTATGAAGGCACAAGGAGCTCCATCAACAAAATTTGATGGTAAAATAAATGAGTAGGTGCATTGGGATAGCCGGAATGCCTCCGCTTTAACCGAGGGAGCTTTACCTGGATCTTAGGGAAAACTTTGGTTATTTGATAAAATCAGGTGGGGAGGGGGCATAAGTCGCATGTTCCCTTATGCTAGACAATATAATAATATGGTCAAGTGAAAGAGATGGGAACTCCTTGAAGCCTTAGATTCATTTTTCAATCATAATGGATCCCATGATTAGTATTATAGATCTTGAATTTGTTTAGTGAAATTAAGTTGAGATGAATCAACAATAAACATGTAGGGTCTAGGATTTTACCAAACCCCTAACATGCATGCCACATACCCTAAGCCAAATGCATTCTATCAATACACAATATCCATACTTGTGTCAAACAAGGATTGTATCACTCATGTGAAATTAACAAAATATCCACAAAAATTGTTGTGGCACTCATGCCACTTCAACTTCATTGCTTAAGTATAATTTATGAAGCTTCTAGGCATTTGGCCATACAAGGAGGGCGAGCAAGTCTAAAATGGACACTTTTAGCTATGTGCTCACTTCTCCTAAGGTATGAACAAGTGATTAGTGCAAGATGGTCGATAAATTCAACTCAAGTTTGTACCCATTTCCCTCATAATTTTCACAATTCATATGAATATCATATTCATTGTTAGAGTGATTTATTTCCTTAATATACTATCATACTACCCCCCCCCCCACCCAAATTATGTATAACACTAAACCTAGAATGGTTGAATTCTTTTGAGCATGTACTCTAATCTCTTTCACACACAAATTATTTGGTATATGTTTGAGATCCACACCCAAACACACACCTCATTGATAGATATCCAATAAAGACAAGTAATTGAAGTGGACCCAATTACCTTAGTTATTTGATTTGCATTGTTAATCTTTCTACAATATACAATTCCATAAAGAATCTTAAGAAGGCCAAAAAGGTTGGCAAGAGGAAATTGTTGCATATAAGAGCATGTACATTTCATTTATCCAACATAAAAAACATGTGAAATAGAATGCATTATGGAAGTTGATTGTCTTAGTTTGAGTTTCTAATTAGGCTGCTCATCCACCATATTCTAATAGAAATGTAGATTTAATTGGGTAAAATCCACATTTCGTTAGAATCTGGTGGGCAAGTGACCGACATGGAATCTAACCCTTAGTTGATTTGACACCAAAATTAGCTTTAAAGACCCCAAACTAATCCAGTTCAAGTCATTTAGATGAATTAGCCACATACCTATAGGGGGCGTTTTATGTTGGATGGATGAGAGGTGATAATTCCCTCTTGCGCAAATTGACTATTGAAACCCACTGAACAGAGTTCATCCGAAACGCAATTTGGCTTGGAATGTGAACACTGGGGGTTTAGGGTTTAGGGTTTGGTGCTCTTGCTACCCTGGTGTCCGGCGAGCTTTGAAGAGTTGCTGTGTTCGAAGGTTAATTCACTCGCATTGTGGGAGGAATGTGTGGTTTGCAAGATTCATCTGGAATTCGAGCGAGAAGGAGGGTCTCGTGGAGGCACTAAACGGTTTATGATGTTGGCGAGATTGCTCAGGAGGCCCCTTGTGGCTGGCGCCTCACAGAGAACGAGAACAGGGCTCGCAGATTTCTTCGAGGCTGGACGCGATCCCAATAAAGATGAGGAGATCGTTTATGGTACCTCTCCAGAAACCTCATATAGCAGATGTGCTTTATCATGGATGAAAATTTAAGCTCACAGGTGTTTGGCTTCGTTGTTTGTCAAATTACTTAAGTGCCAATATCAAATAAGTCGCTCGTTGTGAAGGGAATAAGAAAATTTTAAATTATTGGCTTAAAATTTTTGAGAATATATTCTCACACATTTACAATTGTTTTTGAGACAGCAGGATACCACATATACCATTCTCAGGATTTCATGTTATCATAGGGACTGAATTACATATTGTGGAATTGACACATACGTACCACACATACCATTCTATGATATTATACTGTCGGGAAATGCGACATGTCCATACACATCATTCTTAGGACTTTCATGTGATCATAGAGACTGAATTTTGTCATGTGTGGCAGGTCGTAGCTGGAAGGCTATCGAATTGCGACAGAAGTCGTGGGAGGATCTGCATCAGCTTTGGTATGTGCTTCTGAAGGAGAAGAATATGCTGCTGTCTCAAAAGCAAATGCTCACTTCACAAAACCTCCGCATGCCCAACCCTGAACGATTTCCTAAGGTTTCACTTTCATATATTTTCCTGCATCCTTTATATCTTACAGATGCTGTTGTTTGACGCAGTCTGGTATGGAGACAATGTCGAAATAAAATTCCTTCGATTCTTGATCCCTGTGTACTTTGGAAATTAGTACACTTTCCAAAATTCCTGGCGGCTGTCTGTGAAAACATCATCCAATTTTGTGTTTCTTCTGTCCTGGTTTGTGATTTCTGTTGAAATCATGTTGGATGACGTTCTGTTTCTGCTCCTTGGAGGCATCGATGGTGACCTACTTAACGATGCGATTGCTGTATAAGTGGTGAATGTTGACGGTGTTTACTACATTGGTCAATGAGATAACAATGAAGGGCATTGCACTGCTACTTGACATGCAGGTTCGCAGATCGATGTGCCGCATCAAGCAAGTACTCACAGAGAGAGCACTAGCAGAGGAGGATGCAAGTAGACGGAAGGCTCTGAGGAATATGATCAATGGTATGTGAGAGAGAAGAGAAAAGTGAGGGAAACCCAGGGCAGCTGGAGAAATTTTCGAGAGGACATGGGCAGAAATTTTAGGAGAAATAAAGAGTAGGATGGGTCGGTGATTGCTGGCTCCATGGGCAAAACTTATGTGAGTGAGGTAAAGGGAATCTTTTCATACACGTTGGCCTTAACATCACCATTTGCTAGGAGGATACATTCACACTTTGAGATGCGATTTTGTTTCGCAATGAGCCAATTTAGGATGTCAAAATTCAAAGTTGTGTCTAGCTAGTATTGTTTCCTGAATTTGGAGGATTATGTCCATGTTGAAGGTCTCCACATGTATAATTTCCCCTTCTTCGCATGGCAAAGGTTCCACTGTCATGCACAGAAAGTTCATTAGAGTTATTAGTTTTGTTCCTTTTAAGTACTTTATGTGTTACCCCTGATGCTTGAAATTGTCAGGCTTATAGGTATTGACTTCCAGGAGGACCAATCAATGTATTCATAGACTCATTCAGAGACTCTATATTATCTTGAATTCTGATCTTGAGTTTTTTGTCCTTGCATCTAGTGCCGGGGTGTGAATTGGGTTACAATTGTGAAATGGGAGATGTTAGTTGCCTAAGAAAAGAATTGGTTGGTTGCAACCCTGTTCAATATGCCTTGATGTGTAGATTGAATATTTCGGATCCATACTTCAAATCTTGGGCCACTAGAGTGACCACAATTAGCATCATTGAATAACCCACAAATGTGGGCAGAGGTGTTTTTGATTTCATTTCATGGTAGTGCAGTACAGTGATTGGAGTTTTCCTCATCTATGGCTATTGGGGTCTTTTGTTCCTTGGTTACCAATATCTGTAAAAGGTTGTCTACAACATGATACTTACAAAAGACATCTTATGTAAGCTCCGATGTAGAATATTAAACTATGAATTCTAGGTCAAATGTGAACTCCTTGAAGTTGTTTCTGCTTTTGTTTGCACTTTCCTCACTGACCAACACTCACAGTCAAAAGGATGTCATTGGATGCTGCACAAACCTCCAAAGGTGTTTCTTCTGGTAACTGACCATTTTCATTGCATTGAAATGACTTCACCATTTGTTAACCTCTTGGAAGCTACAGCAGCACCTGTTTCATGTTCCAGGATGATCAGTTCACCTACTCCAGCTCTTCAATGGTGTGAAGCTCATCAAAAGATCGGTACGTAACTTATGCATTATAAACCAAAACTTACACTAAAGCCTGAGCAGAGCTGAAGGCATAGTAAAGTATCATAAAACCACCTAAAGGCAACTTATGTATGTCAGTGTTGTCACTATGTCTGTGAAATTCTTCAAAATACTCTGGAAAACCTGAGCTCCCTGGCTTCAATAGTAGTAGATAAGTTCCAATTATCAGCCACATTTCTCCTGGATCTCCATTTCTATCTTTATTAAGTTTTGAGTTCACACAAAGGAAGCTATCAATGCACTAAGCTATCAATGCACTGTCATGGATCTATGTACGACCATTGAAAAACTCTGATCATGTGTGATTATGCTTGTGTGCAATGATTCTCTCACCTCTGCCTGTGACCCAACATGGACGCTGGGCTAGGTGCCCCTTGCATCCAAAACACAAGTCCTGGTGATTTTATATTGTGAGGGGATGGGGTTAGGCATAGTTGTGTACTACATATTGGAAGTAAGATATGCATACCTTAGAGTAACACTAGCTTGAAAGCAACACCTATATTCCATCCTTAAAGTGTCAACAAATGAGTGCAAGAGTGTGTTAAGTAAGTCAGACAAAAAGCCATGTGTGACTTAAAGTGTAAAATAGCACCACATTGACCAATCATCTTTGCGTGTAAGAAGGATGTAAAACTAGTTTGAGAAGAGCACCAACTTTGGCCAATCACAAGCTACTTTAGATAATCTGATTCTTAAGCTCCAGCTCCTTCCATCATTTCAATCTTACTTGTCCATTCAGCCACTACACTGCCACTTATTGGCTACATGACATGGTATCTAAAGTATAATAATCCAAGCCCTCTGTGGACATTGGCTAAACCCTAAACCCAGCAATCCTAAACCCCGCTCTGGGGGACACTCTGCCTGTGGAGCTGTTGATGAACCTTGTGACCTTGCGTTTAGGCTCATCTTCGGTATTTCTCCTAGCCTTGGTATTGGAAGCTGGCAGGGATTCTCAGTTCAGGAGGGCTTTAGCTGATACATCAGCTAAACCTTGAACCCCACCGATGCTCACCCTGCACTGTGGGGGCAATCTGCCAGAGGAGCTGTTGATGAACCTGTGGTTTAACGTCTATCATTTCGCGAAATTGGTTGTCTTCGGTGTCTTTCCGAGCATTGATATTGGAAACTGACAGAAAAATCTTAGTTTAGCAGGGCTTCAGAATATACATTGGCTAAAACCGAGCAATGTTCAAACCCTGCTTTGTGGGGCAATCTGCCCGAGGAGCTGTTGAACCTTGTGTTCTTACGCCTACCATTGCCTGACATTGGTCATCTTCGGTGTCTTTCCAAGCATTGGAATTGGAAATCAACAGTAGACTCAGAGTTGAAGAGGTCTTTAGCAGATTCTCATTCCAAATTGTTTGCATTTATTTCTCATTACAGAGACGATGAAAATCATTTCGAGGTAGCGGTATATGACATTGTCTCCATGACATTGTCTCCAGTACATGATACACCTTTTGTATATCATTTGGAGAATTTTGATATTGCTCTCGAATCGGCGACTTCTGACAAAGGGCTGGTGGTTTTTGTGTGCACATCAATTTAGAAGAGAGAATCGTTGCGCATTGTTGTGTGCAACCCTGTCACCTGCCATGCTGAAACTCTTCCTCCACCTACCATGACCACAAAGCAGCTGAAGATGGTACATCTGGATACAGATCCTGAGAAGTAAGTACTACAAATTGTTTGTTATGGGTTACAGGAAAGACGATCCTGAAACTCTCATAGTGGATCTCTTCGACTCTTCAACTTTTTACATGGACCAACGCCAACTTGCCTCTCAATCTCGTCTACAGATATGTATACTCGTTCACAGAAAATAATCATCTTGGTGATGTTTATGAGGCACACCAAGTGGATGTTGCTGTGTATGACAATATGGGACGGCAGCTCCTTCGTTTAAGTGAAGACAGCAATCAATTGGACGGACAAAAGGTCGAAGAATATGCACTTGTAGGAAACACCTTATTTACGCTGCACAAGGTGGTGTTGCCAGGGCAGTAGAATGGAGAGGTGGAGAAAGAATACTGCATTTCGGAGTTTTGAGGGCAAAAGCACCGGCCGAATTGAGTAAAAGTACAAGACCACAACTGCAACTGCAATGGTTTGTTAAACCCTCGAGTCTCTTTGGAGTTTTTGGCATGCGAAGGTATGTTGGTGGTTATGAGGTATGGCATTTTCCCAAACCACGAAACAGTTTGGCTTTATGACCTGTCTTCAGGGGTATCGCACGCTCTTCCGGGGTTTCCACCACATGTATATATTGCGGAAGGCCCTTTGATGTGCGAGATTCAGATGGGGATGTGGCTTTGATGTGCTTAGAGTGAACTCATTTTTCTTTGAACCTTTTAGAAGAGTGTGAGTTACAGGTGTGCATGCCACTTCCATTCAGAAGTGCTTAGAGTGCTTAAAAACCTGCACATTGCAGGTTTTATTTTTGTAAAGAAACATCACAGAAGGGAATTGTGGATTGTGAAGCCTCAATTATACTATGACCTGTAGTCGGTTTATCAACAACTGTATTGCTATACCAATTATGCAATGAGCGTGTGCATGCTAATCCTGTTTCTTATCTTTGATGGATCTTGGGAGCATCTAAAGATTCCTAGGTTGCAACCAGCAAAATCCAAGGGCACTGGAATCTCACAAAATTTTATTTGAAGATCTGGTTGTAGTTGGGGTCCGGCTCGGCTCTTTATGATTCTTCAGTAGCAAGGACTACGTACATGGTGGAAAGTATCAAACAATCCCCAAGGGCTATGCTGATGATTTCGAGTTTGTGCGTAGTCACTTTCATAATCAAAGAATGGCCTGTAACAGAATTCCATTCCCTTTCAATCGGGCATCTAACTAAGTGTCAGCTTACTTTCACTTACTTTCGAAAGTACAGAAAGCACTATCTAAGTACTAACCAAGAAAGTGTCAGCTTACTTTCTCACTTTGCTTAGGTCCACATAAATGTGACAACTATCTACATACACTAATTCCAGGTCTAGTCTGGAATAATGAACCTTGACCCAAACAATCATGTCTAGCAATTGTGTAGCAAGAATGCAAGTCCAAATCCTGTGTCATCCTTGTATGCTATGTATGTGCAACTCAAACTCTGGAAAAGTGCTTCTTACCTGGTCACCATTCAATCTGAACTGTTGTAAATGTACTGTGTGCACCTGCAAAGTACCAAATCACAGTTGCTGTGGTGATACTAAACATATCACTGATGAAGCCAATAATTGGCTCTAGACCAACCAAGAAGCCTTTGTAGGACACCTGTTAATGAGGATAGTGGTGAATCGTGATGCATTGGAAACCAAATTCTACATGCAAAATTGGGATCGCGAAGTAGTCAAGAGTGTCATGTTTCGTGACCTCTTTGCAGAATTTATTCCAATCCAATTTTACAAATCCTTGCAGTCTAATCCAATTGTGAATTGGAGTGTTTTGTATTGTTTCATCTCACATACCTACTAACTCGCTTCACTGCCGAAGATTCCCTGAATGAAATCCTCCAAATGATAATATTCAGGCAAGGAAATCTGCACCTATTATCTCTTCAATTTCCCCTTTGCAGAGCAGAAAGGCAGGGCAATAGCCAATAACCTTCCTGTAACCCCGGATAAATGAGTAGAACCTTATCAGTTTCTAATTAGATATCAGGGAGCTACCTATGCTACAAGATTTGGGACCACGAGGAAATACCTCTGAACCTGAATATGCAGAAAGGCTGACCTAAGGCTGGACGCCGGATGTATCAAGTGCTTATCCCTGCTGATAAAATTACCACTCTTATTGTATAGGAGACTCTAATTGCTCAAAGTTGAATACTCTAAACATTAGTCGACGGACATCAGGTCGCCCATACACTGCATATCCAAGGCCATGAATTGCTTGAGATACACCGGTGGTGGCAAAGTTTCGAAGCCGTCGTGCTTTTTCAAAGAGCTCCTTCCGGTCATCAGAGAACACTATGTGGTGGTGCAATTTCAAGTCCCGCAGGTATCGTCCACAAAGTCGATTCAGTAGTATTCTACGGTGTTTTTCTTGCAACCAAAGGCCTGGGCCATCTAGGTGTTTCATGAGGAGTTTTTCCGCCATTACTACGTCCTGCCCATAAAACAGAGAATATCAGTTGATGTTACCAGAATGGTAGAAGGTGGACAAGGTAAGTGGGCACCGTTCCATTCAAAATGAAGAAAACCGCACAGTCTGATCTGAATAGAAAGCATGTGAAGTATAAAATGTTCATGTCAATTGGCTTATTACTTACAGAAGTAAAGATGTTGTATAATATGCTGGTGTGGACAGGTCCAGAAATGATCAGAACATGGGTGAAGCAAAGGTGTCAAACCTGTATCTTTTGCCCTAGATACTCCAAGCGCTCATAACAAAATCGTGGATGCTCAAGCTTAAATGTTGATGGATGTAAAAAACACAACTGCAATCAAACACAGCAAGAATATGGAGGATCAATTGTACTGGGACAAAGTTGCAAACAGGACCAAGAACAGTTTGATCAATTTCATATCAATGGGTTTGAAACACTCAATACGTCACTTTTAGGTCATCAAAGCACATGACCTAGCTATAGACAACAAGCACACAACCAGTGGAGTCCAGAGCTTCCTTGTGGGAAATGATTAAAGGAAAAATAGGTCTGTTCTATAATAACTGTCTCAAAACATGGTGTGTCGTACAAGTGACTCATTTCCCCTTGTTCACCCATATTTCCATAGAGCCTAAACCCAAATAGATTACTGAAGAAACGAGAGGTGACCATAATAGAGTTGTCCTCTAACTCAATATGACATTTGGTCGGAGTTGGTTCCTTTGCATACAACACCGTCCATGTTCAAATGGTTTTGAGTGCATGCTTGGAGGTAGTGTGGAGATTGTCAATGAAAAAAATTCTATGTTGATTCATTGAGGGTCAAACTCATTTTAGCATGCCAAGAGGTGCTAAAATGAGTTTGGCCCATGATGAACCGAAATAGGTCGCTCTCCATTCGAATTCAAACATTACCTCCAAGGATGCACCACAAGCAAAAAGAACTTATTAATATTGTACGCAAAACAACCACTGGAAAATCTTAGGGCACCAACTTCCAACTGAGAGTCCTATTGAGTTTAAGGATAACTCAATGTAGCATTTTCTAGAAAAACTTGATGCACTTACCTGGAGTCCAAGCTCCAACTCAGTCCTTCGGGCAGCTGCTTCCTCAGGGTTGGTATCACCCTCAGGCAATGGGTATCCAAGCTTCTGCCTTACAATAGGAAGACTCTCAGACTCCCAGTAATTGCCACGGAATCTGTGCATTCCAGGAGGAACACATGCTCTGAAAAGTCGCGGTTCTGCAAACAAAGCTCCTTCTGGAGGCTGCAGCACACAAGTTGTTAGCAACAACAGCAGTACCAGAAGCCTAAAAAAAGGAAGAAAATTCAACCAAGTCTTAATCAATGAATCACAGAATGCCAGTCAACAAAGGTCACAAAAAACAGAGGACATAAGTTATATCTTTCTCCAGGCTCTACCATTTAGATCAATTGACTTATACAAAGGGTACTGTGTACACTGAGATTCTGGACCCGTGTCATATTGAGGATGTTTCAATAGTGAGAGTACATCATATCAAAATTGTCTGCAGATATAAACACAGATTAGGGGATGTTCAAGGTCAAAAAGTGTAACAACCTGGTAGTAGGCAATTTCTTGCCAAGTCAACCTCCTACCGTCAAGCTCAGGTGACAAGTAATCTACATCTTCTATATTTCTTGACTTCGGTTGACAACTCTTTGCATCCACATCAAACCCGAAAACTTCAAAAAGTACACGGTAGACTTCTGGCATCCCCAGCGTCAAATAGATGGCCCCAATCAAGGCCCAAAAAACTGATCTGCACCACACCTCCAACATCACAGTCCATCCCCAACTGCAACTAGTAGCCAGAAGATATATGGCACGACTTCTTCAGCAACTCTAAAACAATTGGTTTAAATTTCAGCAAGAAAATAATCATCTCAGCTGCAATTGCTGCAGTCTGTTTGGGTGATATTGTACATGAAAAGTTGGTTACTAACATTTGGATTAAGCCTTATACTTGTAACCTGGAATTTGCTTCTAAAACCTCCTCTACCATTAAAACCTGCAATTGAAACTGCACAATTTCCCCACAGTAACATCGCTGCCTTAAGCATTCAAGACACTAAGCTCAAGCACATTTCAATTTCCCAGGGTTACAACTTTTTTAGCGACTCTCAAACAGTTAGTATGAAGATCAGGCACCCATGTTAGCAAGAAAATAAGAAAACAATCATCTTGGCCTGCAATTGTTGCAGTCTATTTAGGTAACATTCTACATGCAAAGTTTGTTGCTGACATTTGGATGGAGCCTTATTATGCTTCTCAAACCCGGGCAGATTCAATTTTCCAGGTTTGCAACTTCTTCAGCAACTCTAAAACAGTAGGTATAAAACTCAGGAACCCATTTCAGCAACATAATAATCATCTCAGCGTGCAATTGCTGCAGTCCGTTTAAGTAACATTCTACATACAAAATTTCTTGCTCATATTAGGATGAAACCTTGTTGTGCTTCTAAAACCCAGGCAGATTTCAACTTCTTCAGCGACTCTAAAACAGTTGGTAAATTGGGAACCCATCTCAGGAACATAATAATCATCTCGGCTGCAATTGCTGCAGTCTGTTGAATAACATTCTACATGCAAAGTTTGTTGCTGACAATTGGATGAAGCCTTATTATGCTTGTAACCTGAAACTCACTTCTCAAACCTCCTCTACCACTGATCCTGCAATTGGTACTACACAATTTGACTACAGTAAAATGACTGCCTTAAGCATGCAACAAGGTTTGTTGCTGACATTCGGATGAAGTCTTATTATGCTTGTAACCTGAATCTTACTTTAAAATGTCCACTACTATCAATCCTACAATCCTACAATTTTAATAAAGTAACATCACTGCCTTAGACCTGCAAGACACTAAACCCAAGCATATTTCCCAGAGTATCCCAAGGTTACAACTTACTTGCAAGCCGCCTCTCTCACATCCCTCTTGAGAAGATCGAGATCTTCTTCCGGGTAAACGAGGCGGTCCATCGCAGCAGCTTTCAACCATTCAGGCAACGCCTTCTTATTTGTAAGCCCAAATGCACGCTCCCTCAAACTGCCAGTCGCTTCCCTCGGGAACATTTGAAGAAACATCTCGGCCATGGCAAGCTCAAGCACAAAGTGGCCCAAAAACCATAGCCTCGAATGGCCATTTCGGACATAGGGTGCCCTCTTAGCTCTCGGAGACTCGGGATGCTGGAATGCAAGGTAAAGAAGAGTGTCCAAATGTGCAGAAGGGGTGCCATCAACTGCTTCCATGGAGGCTAACCCTAATGCATCTTTGGCTTCTAACATGAACTCATCCATCCATGCCACATCGTACTCATTCAAAGGCCGTTGCGGAAGGCATGAGCTTAGCAAAGGGAAATTCTTGAGTGACAATTGGGGACTGTTGAGGAACTTCTCGGCCAACTTGCTATCATCGAGAGGGGGTTTCAACAGCACTCTCTGTCTCTTTGGTTTTGGAAATGGCACTTTCTTTCTCGTCGCTCCTGGCCCCCTCCGTTGCTGCACCGCAGCTTGAACCACAAAGTTCCCACCTTCGGTTCCAAAACCCCTACTCCGGTTCCACAACAATCTTAACCCTGAAGCTGAGCTCAAATTCTGGGAGAATGAAAGACCTGTGCATCGAGAATTGAGCAGGAACGAGGAGAATGGTGTCATGTGATGCGGTGAAGCTGAGAGGCTCCACATTTTGGCCATTTAGAAATGGTGATGAATGATGGAAGGGAGGAAGGGTTCAGGGTTTAGTGAGCATCGAAGTATGAATCGTTACAAAACCTAACCCAAAATAGAGCAAGCAGAGAGAGGGTTGTTGTTTCTACAATGAGCTACAGCTTTAGAATGCTTATTGATGATGAGTACCAAAGTGCAAATTGATACTTAGGTGGCGTGTTGAGAAATTTCAAGAATCGCAAACCGGTAGAGCAATGCTGGATAAGGTGAGGGCTTGGAGTTAACTGAGCACTAACAAAGTGCAATTTGACAGTGGATTGTTGACAAACAGTCCAATATAAAGCACAGAAAGCAAATAGAAAGTGCCACGCAAGAGAAGTTTTTTAAAAGATGGAAGGTTGTAAGGTGTAAATGATTGCACAAAATTGGGTAGCAGGTCGTTCACAATCTAACGCAAACTGAGAGAGAGAGAGAAGAGAGAGAAGAGAGAGAGAGAGCTGTATGGTGGATAAGGTGCAGGGTTTAACTTAGGGTTTGTCGGATGTCAACCAAGTCGTCTATAAATCATCAACTGATATGGGATTGTTGAGAAACTGAAGAAAAGTGAATTTCTGAATGGGCTACTGAAAATCAGTACGAAGCTCGGGACAAGATTCGACAGGTTCCACATTCTTTCGGGGGTGGAAGAGAGAGAGAGAGAGAGAGAGAGAGAGAGAGAGGAAAGGTGGATAAGGTCAGGTAAGAACTTAGGTTTGAGGTTCTGTGGCCCTCCCCTACTCCAAGTTGAGTACACCCATCCTTCAAAAAAATTGTTGTTTTACCTTGAAAAAAATCTCCATGATACACACTTTGTTAGCAACACTTTGTGTATGAGGAGTAAGCAACACCTTGTTATGCAATATTTGGAGTTTGTGTGGAAGTTTTACATATTTAGAAGTAGCAAGGTGGCACTACCTATATTGAACAAGCATGGTTACCCATAATGAACAGACTTAAGAGGATGTTGAACATAGGGTTTAAGGTCAGTGTGACCCCCCCCCCCCACACACACACACACACACCTATCATGGACATTTTAATATCATGCGTACCCATAATACAAAAATTTCCAATTTTAACAAAACAAAAAAAACCACTGTGCTTTCTGTTAGCCTTCCAAACATGAAATTCACTTGATGATACACAAATGTATGAGGATTAAGTAACACTTTAATCTGCAATGTTTGGAGTTTGTAATACTTTCCTACTAGATTTCACATATAATGAACTAATAGGGGTACCCATAATGAAAACCTTCAAAGGTTGCGAAGTTCTTAAATGTAAGGTGTAAGGTTTTGTGGCCCTCCTCTACTGGAAAGACCCATTACTTGGGGCCAGATTGAAGACTGGTCCAAACTCTAAAAAATTGGTCCAAAAGGATTGCTTGGTTTCATCAATTCTAGCCCAAGGGTTTATACTAGGGTTGATCCTAAACACTCATTCATCTCATATGACATCTGAGGTGGCATAATTTTTGCACCAAACCTTCAGGCAAGCTTGAAGAAATTGAGACAAACTTTTCCTCGGCCCAAACTCTCAACATGGGCAAGATTGGACTCATCCATCGGATAATGAACATCTCTACCATCATTTCATGAAAGGTTGGTTCTCTTCATTATATTTTCCCTTCAAGAACATTGGGTCCTAAAACTCATGCCTCGTCACTTTACATGTGCCAAGGTTGGGCCCACAAAAAATTAATAAAGTTTGGTTGGATTGAGGGCTTAATTGCACATGAAGTGGGCCAACCCCAAGCCATGTATACAGTGGGCCCACGATGAGTACACCCATTATGGACATGTTTTTGTTGTTTTACCATGATTTTCATTAGCCCTCCAAAAAAGAATATCTACACAATGATATACAAATGTGTAAGGAGTAGAAAACAGTCTCAAAGATTGTATGAATTTCCTACATGATTTAGAAATATTGAGGGTGCAAAACCTAAATGGAACAAGTAAGAGTAGCTATAATGAACATAAAGTTTAGGGTGTCAAGTTGTAGAATGTAGGGTTTAAGGTTATGTAGCTCTCCCCTACTCTAAAGTGAGCTCAAATAAAAGAATTTAGGGGTTAAACGACCATTTAAAAAAGCATTGGGTTTAAAGTCAAATCAAAGATGGATTATAAAATTTCTATTTATCATTTTTAAAATTTTGAAATGTGTGTGTATAGAATATGATTGAGCACTTTAAAGTTCATAACACAGGACACAAGGCATGTGCAACCGAGCAATTTATATCCTCCTCTTCACTTTGTCTCTCCTCTTTGTATCCCTACACCCCTACCTATTATGCCACAACTACTACAAATGTGAAGAACATGTTCAATTCAACCCTAGTGTCAAAATCCAAATTCTCAAAATTTTCATGTATAAAACATGCCCAAAAATGGTGATTTAACCCCTAAGTGCCCAAGCCTTTCAGAATGCACTTTTCCTAAGAAATATGTGCATGGCTTTAATACAATCCCCAATGGAGGAATTTGTCTTTTATCCAAAATCTAACCATATAGATGTTTAAAAAACTTGTTTATTAGTATGCATACCAATTTTGAGACTAAGATTGCATAAGAGTTGTGAGATTCAAACAAGAGAAATGTATATATTCTTTTTTTTGTATGCCGCCCCTCCCCACAATGTTAGTATGATTTGCTCATAAGTGTTTTTAGGACTTTGAGGTGACACGAACAACTCCAACATGTGAAAGAATACGAAAATGTGATTTCCAAAGACCCTATGTATGCATATAGAGCTATCCCAATCATTTCGCAATCCTCCTTGCAATTCTTGAAATGCATTTTCTTTATTTTAACACTTGACGATTTGATATTGCAAATTACTTCACATTGGTAATTGTGAATACTAATATTCGACGGTCAAAAATACAGAATTTTTTTTACTCTTTCCACTACGACACTTTTCAAAAGAAATGAATAATGAGAACTCTTTGGATGTCAAAAACAAGTACAATAGTCCAATTAGCTGAAACATTGAGGAAATAGTAAAGCACTTTCTCCACCCATTCCCTACATCACGGACATATATGCCTTTGCAACCTTCTCTAAAATCGAATATTTACTCTTTTTGGTCAAAAATGCCTCAATCCAAAAGTTGCTCTTCCATACTACCCACCAAAAAAATTTACGCGGTCAAAGGAATTTACCTGCCCACACACAAACGAGCCGAAATTTTTGGTCAACCATATATGGTTGCTCGGGCACTTAGGGGTTAAGCTTTAATGATTGAGCACTTCAAAATTCAACATATAGGGCATAAGCCATCTTCGATTTTAGGCCATCAATTTTAGGTTGGCAAAACATAGAGTTGAATTCCTACTAATGCCTAAATGCACAAAGGAGTATGAGTTCGAGACCTTGTTTGGAGCTGACTTACAATAGCAAGCTCTAAAAGGTAGATCTTAGACTATATCTATACTATGTATTGGAATAACTTAGTGACCACTGTCGTTGACCTCCACAACAAAGACTAATGAGGACTAATCAATAATTCTAGCTTTACTTAATTGTTTAAATGTATGCATTTTATGTCATGGTGTGAAACCTCTAGTGGTGATTATATCAAAATGCATTGTTGGCTACTTATTTCAGGATGACATATCTAAACATGTTTGCCACCCAAATGCAATGAGGATCACATCCATCCACACATTGAGATCTAAAAATTCTTGAGTACACAAACAACTTCTTCCTTTTTTTAGTTCAACCTAAGCTTATTCTATTGCAAGCATCAGGTCTGGCACTTGGCATAAACTCAAAATGCTATAAAAAAATGAGCGAGAATGTAGCTTGCATGGCACTGTACAACCCTTAGTGGATGAAGTAAATCACACAATCTCAAAGTTTCCAGATGAATCCCACTATCCAACTATTAGAAAAAACTTTGCTAGCCATGCATATGTAAGATTGAATGAAGCAGAACAGATTTTGCAAGCAAACAGGTGCATTGAAGGCTCAGACTGTATAGAAAGTCCTCATTAGTAGGTATACACAGAAAATTCAAGCCCTGCATGGGCTCACAAGTTGTATGCTTTAAAAATCCCCTCCATTACAAGCCTTTGCTCTTGAAGTCGACCATCACAAGCATTACTAAATACCTGGCATAAGGCATTTCTGCCTACACTGGTAAGTGACATAAATAAATAATGTGACATGAATTCCTACAGAATGCCAAAAAACCACCATGCACATCACACATGCATGAGCTCTAATAAGGATTTTGCCTACCTACGGGTCTGCAAGATATTACAGAGGTTAGAAAGTCATCTACTATCTGTAAGAATTGCTTCTCACCTAAGTCTACCTATATTACACCTGCTTCACATTTGAGCTTAATATATTTGACAAACCTTACCTTTGCAGCTGTCTAGTGGCTTGAATAAATGAGCCATTCACATCACCTCCTGCAAACATGTAGCTCCGTACAGGATGACTGAGGTGATTACATTGCACGCTTACTCGCCTGCAAATGTTGAAAACTAATAGTTCAGTCAAATTGTGAATGTCTGGAAGAGACTGCAGGTAACATGGCTTAGATATCACCAAAACTACTGTACTTGTCAACAGATAAAAATAATCAGGTAAATGGTAAATAATGGAGTGTTTGTGACAAGTTGAAGTCTATGCTGTTGCCTTAAACAGCATTTCCAGAGATCAAAGAAATGACCTACAGAACACTATGAATTTCAACCACAAATAACATGCCAAATATTACAATTAGAATAGTTCCTGAAAATGACATTACCATTTGACCGCATGAATATCCGTTGTGGAACATGCAGGTCATTTCCAAGAGGTCCTAGAGGATCTCCGTTTCCCTGAAACGAGCTCGACCCAATTAGAAGGGTGCCTAAATTCAACCGTTTCATGGAATTTCCATTAACCCCCTTCTTCTTGAAATCCTTGTCAAATGTAAGACGATCTTCACTGGCTGTTGAAATCCTGTCTTCTCCTTTCTTCGACTCATTGCCTGGAGAACAGGAGTTGGTCGTCGTGAACAGGCTCTCGGCACCACCCAACCGCTTCAAAGAGTTTCCAACCAAACCTTTTTTTCGGACGTCTTCAGGTCGTTCTCCATTGGTTGATGATGTCAAGTTCCTTTCATCTTTCTTCTTCTCGTCATCAGAAGATAATAAGTTTCCGTTCTTTTTCTCTCGAAGAACAGGAACGTTTTCAACCAACGGTAGCACGGATTGTGGGAGACCTTCCACTCCCACGCGTCTCAAGTGCAGCTGCAGAGAGGTTGCAAATTTCAAGGTCAGGAACTACACTAAATATCTGATATATCACCACACTATATTCATCATCAACCCACAATAATGAACATGAGAATAATTATCATGGGCCACGTTATGTTCCTAGTAACAACTTCTCATTATTGTTTATTATCATGGCCCAATTGATTTATGATAACTGTAGATTAATGTGGGTCAGTAAATTATGACAAGTGCACAAAGACAAGAAGATTGAGTAATTTGAACACATGCTCATATGCTTCATAACTTTCACATTTTGTGAAGCTGAATAGAAGTTTTGTTCATTAACATCTCCCCCATGTGAAAGAAAGTGGATTTATGAAATTCTGTCAAATCGCAGGTCACTGTTGCAAAATACATCATTAGCAGGGATGGCTCTAAAACGTATCTTTGCAGCAACTGATCTCATAAAAATATTTTCAAGGAGCCATTACCACCCTTAATACACAATGTATTGCTTAAATGCCATACAAGAGTACAAACTCAACAGATCTCTAAGTTTTCAACCAGGTTTATCAGCAAAATAGAAATCTTACAAAACAGTTCTGCTATTACCATACTTTTCAAACATGAAGGATCCCAGTAAACACTTTAGAATAAAGTACCTGTGCATGAAGATTGACCTCGTCAGCTCGAGACAGAAATGGGAAATCCCCTCCGGATTTTAGAAGAGCTCGGCGAGCTCCAGCATAGCGAGCACCCACTTGCTCCTTCAAAAACACAGGTACTGCACAATAATCGTTTGTCTGCACATAGCCCATTCCAACAGAATAATATTATCTCTGCAAATTTACACAGGTCTCAAATGAATATTGTGACGGAAAGGCCCAGATTATGAGCAGGAACTCAACAAAAGTGATGCAAGTTGCATCCTCACAACAACCAGCTTATATTTCAAAACTGAACAAAGATGTGCAGATTCTGCTGAGACTTTTCTCTTGAGGAATTCAATCAGGAAAACTAGTTTAGGCAGATTTGTCACATAATTGAGAGTACCAAGTAGATTGTGATAGTACATCTCTTATGACTATCATTGACCCTGACTAGATTTTTGTTCAAAAGTGTCATCCGGATACAAATGATGAGAGACATGCATTTAGGCCAAAGGTTCAGAGAAACATCATACATCCATAATGGTGACTGATGAATCTGTCAAAGCAAGCTGCCCAACTGCTGCTGGCATTGTGTTTAGAGTCAACCGAGATGCCAATTCCTCTCTTGACAAGGTTTCCAGCTGCATCACAAAAGAACAGAGGAATTATTCTTTGTATTAATTATGATTGGCCATCAATCCTTGTTGTGTGCACTGTAATCATATAAAATCCAAACAAGTTCACTTGCTCAATATAAACAAGAAAGGATTGCCGTCCCTAACTTGTGCTGACCCGTGTACTTGATAGTGCATACAAATGCTTGTCTAAATAATCTGCACTTTTTTTTATGCTTATTTATTTATATTTATACATGTATAAATATTTCTATATTCTATATTCTATGCTCTATATTTGATATTTTGTTTAATTATCCATTTAGGACTGCTTGTTTTATGTGCCATGTGGCAGTGATGTCAACAAAGAAATGAGAATCTCTCAACTGTAACCACATGTAAAAGAGATTAGGTACCTGGCTCACAACAAAGTCTATGGAATCCGCAATCGCAGGTTCCTGTGGTCCATCACGTATCCCTGATAGGATGTATCGTTTCAAAACAAACTCAGGAGTCCAATTTATGCTGCGCCACCAACCAACACAGAAACAGAAGGATGATTGAAGGTCAGCCCATCTGCCTATTTGTGAGAAGGAAAAACTCAAAAAAAACACTTCAATACTTGTCAAGTCAGTGTAACACTAGCCTCCCAAATAAAGGGAGTCTTGAAGAAATAAGGATGAAGTTGTCAGGTTGCAACAACAAAATTATAAGTTTTAAAAAACCATTATATTGACAAGATAAGAAAGCAAAATATGAAGTTACTCACAGTGATGACCAAGACATGGATGCCTGGAAGGCATGGTTATCCACAAAGGTGTTGGAGAGGAGCAGCGATTTCACACGACGAGGCCGATACTGAGCAAACATTTGCGCCAAAAACCCGCCAAGAGACGTTCCATATAGGTGAACCTGCAGATCACACATATCTGTAAATCACAAAGAGAGAAAATACTCCACAAAATTAAGAACTCTCTTTCTTCTGAGAACTAAGGAGTCTCGCTTTTTGTCATACTATGACATAGTGTCAGGGCCACTATACACTATGACCAAGGGCCGTGACCATGAAATTGTAAGAGCCCTTGAAACTCATCCAAAGGCTGTACCATGGAATTTTATGATTGAACTTTGTGCGCTTCCGGTCCTTCAAGTGTGGTAGACATACGCAACCAGGCTCACAATCCTATTCATATGGGTCCTTTTACAAAAGTAGTTATAATATATAGAGGGTTATGAGATTTTGAAATGTCATGATCTCCCGGTTTTGAGTTAGACCCACCTCAAAGAGGTGGTCTTGACAAAAATATCCGGTACACCACAGAGCATTATCCACTGCATGCCATGTAGGACTCCGCATAGGTTTCTTTTCATCCATTCAAATTTCCTTGGTCCCTTGGGCCCTCAAGCTCTAGTGTAAGGTGAAGTGGGACAGTCTCGGCATTTTCCACAAAATTTCAATGGTCACGGGCCCTCAAGCTTGAAGCACTTACATGGTGAACACCAAGAGCATCCAGGAACTTCTCAAAAGATGAAACCCATTCCTGATGAGTCCACACTGGAGGAGCATCAGCAGCAATTATCCTGTAGCCCTGTCATCAACCAATTACCCTTGATAGAAGCTCTAAAAATGTGCAGAGAAATCATAAACATGACATGAAATTTAGACATACAGGAAAAGCTGTGTAATAGACACAGCAGAATTGTCTGGTTTTGACCATATTAAGATGAAGGGTTTACTAGCCAATTACATATCCTCTGCTTTATGGTGACCTTTGAACTAAGATTTTCAGAAATCTCCATCAGCATCAAAATAGAGGTCAAAATCAATGAATTGATAATGCACAAAGCATCACAAGACACAAACAGTGCAAAACCCCTAACCCTGCAAATGAAAGAACTGCAAATCAAGTCCAACAATATCCAAGAATTACATTTGGCAGAACAATGTGACCTACCCACCCTTGTTCAAAATGACACGCATACATTGGTTTGGCATGGCTGGAACAGAATGCTTGCCAATAAAAAAACAATGATTGCAAAAGACAATTGATGGAAGTTACCTTGAGAGCTAAAGTGAGAATCTGCTTGTAAAAGACATCAGCTGTACCGGCTGTGCCAGAAAGACACACCAAAGGTGCCACAGACTTGGGCCCAAAATCGTAGTACCGCCACTGCTTTGTTCCATTTAGTCCAATCTGCAACCCCGGAAAACATCAAAAACTTCAAACTACTTCAAACTAATAGACAATTTCGTTCCAACTGGTATCCATTTTTGGTTGAAGGACACCCAATTTTATCAAATTCCACAAACATCAACAGACCCACATCATGCTGGGTGGTCACAAGAAAGCCACTGCTGTGTTCCATTTAGTCCAATTTGCAACCCCCAGATAACAATGTAAACCTCATACTAATTGACCATTTATTTTGCAATAAGTAACCCTTTTTTGTTGAAGAGAGACCAATCTTTTCTTAATACACAAACATTAACAGACATGAATCATGTTGTATGATCACAAGAAAGCCACTGCTTTGTTCCATTTAGTCCAATGTGCATCCCAAAAAATACTTCTAAAACCTCAAACTAATAGACCATTTAGTTTCAAGTGGTACCCATTTTTGGATGAAGGACACCCAAATGTTTTCTTAATACACAACTATTGACACACCTACAACATCATGTTAGGTGATCATCGTAAGAAATCCAGAAGAGTGAAAAACAAGAAGCTGAAAGAAGAGTACCGGAATATGGTGGAGCGGCACATGGGCCTTAAAATGAACGAAGTCACCAGCACCACTCATCCCTTCACGCATCCTTCAATCCTTCTTCCTTTTCCTTCATCTGCTCGAATGACTCTAATTGCCTTCTTAATCCCCCACAACAACAACAAAAGAATACTCTCGAGTGTTTTTTGTTGTCCCACGGATCGAACCGTCAATTACTTGACACCAGAACCCCTCCTCAAATAACCCACCTCACAACTTGGCAAACCTGCAAAACCCAAGATCCAAAAAAAGCTTTTTTCTCAGGAAAATAGCTTCAGCTCCGACGTCCACACCGAAAGATACCACAAATAGAGCAAGAAACACACACACCTTTAAAAAAATCAATACTTTAAAAAAAAAATCAACTACGAAACCAATTGAAGTACAGCACTGCCAGAATTTGGGTTTTGTAAATTGGAAGCCAGAAAGGATGCGGAGAAGTAAGTGAGTGAGAGATCTGGGGAAACCTAAAACCTCAAAAACTCTTAAACCTAGAGAAGTAATAGCCTCTGTCCCAAGAAGAATGAGAAGAGATTGTAAAACTTGCCATGGATCCAGAATGAGAGGAATCAAAGGCTTTCTCAAACTCAAAATTTCGACCTCCGAGCTCCACGCGAAAGAGCGAGCTACAGCAACAATCCCTCGCTCGCTGCCCTCCTGCCTTCCCAGCCTTCCCTCCCCCACAAGCCAGCTGGAAGATCTGAGATCCAAATCTACGCCCATGTCAAGATATAAATCTCACATCTAGGAAAGCGTGGTGATTCAGGCATGTTCCTTTTGGTGGAAGCCCTGGCTCGCAACGTAAGTTCCCAAGTGTCATTCATAGATGGCCGGTTTTGTGTATGTACCTGAGGGGTACATATGAGGTGATTCGCCTTGAAGTCTCCTCCAACGGAAATTATTACCTATAGGAATGTTAAAACATGTATCGCCTTGCTTACTTCTCACTAAGAGCATAATCACACACATTGTACACCAAACGCTAACACAAAGGGGTGCTAAATCAGGTATTATAACGTTCTTTTAGAGGTGAGTAGTTTCATTATGTGTTCCACATGTCCACTCTATATGAGCTGCATAAATTGTGGGTCCCATGATCAAAACTAGTATCTTATAATTCACGAGGCTTTACATAGAAATAGTTGAATCTAAGATTTTAATTGGTCAAAGATTGTGAAGTACAATGAACGGTGAGAATCGCGACCGTTGGTTACATATGAAGCATTGGTTGAGTTTGAGAAATAACTAGTAAAGTTCAAGATATCAAGAAAATTACATGTCATTCCAGAGGAATTTGTAGAATCTATCTCAAATTAATAAAGAAAGACCAAAATATATCAACATGGAAGCGGTTGCACTTGGCAACACTAGGGTCTTGACCAATTATGCCCAAAATCTTCACCAAATAGTGGTGAGGTATTAATAGTTGATTCGCTTATAGAGGAGTTGAAAGTCGGGCCACAATAGACCCAAGTTATTCCGGTCTGTGAGAGCTTTCCGAGCCCCGCCAAAGGTACGATAGTGGTTGGGCTTGACATGTGGATCCAACTCCTAGGCTAAACCCAACATTGACATGTTGTGGGGCCCTATATTGATAACACGTGAACATGCTCTAAGGTTTATTGCTCACACATTATATGAGCTAAGAATGTAATTATGCTAGTTTTCACTTAATTATGGTGTCTATAAATCTGTAATCTAAAATTGTTAGTGTCAAATTTCAAACCTCCAAAAGATCGATTACTTTAAGGAGCATCAATATGTTTTGAAGTTACTAAGACCTATGAGAGAGGAAGAAGATTGATCACCCCCAACTCTCATACCTAGTGCATGGGAGGGTTTTCATCATGTTTTGATTTCCTTTCTTGCAATCTTCCTTGATTCATTTGGGAATGATTTGTTATTCTACTAAAACCAAGGATCTTCATTCATAACAGGGACGTTGTGTTTGTTTGGAAATCAAAATTCATAATATATCATTTAACAATAACAAGATATATATGTGGTGTATCCTTTGAGATGTTTGTCTACTTTTTCAACTCTATATTAGTGTATGTGCACGCACGTGATAATCTACGAATAGACACTTTATTCACTCCAATCTTGCATATAGGCCCAATTTTTTTTTCTTCTTCTTCTTCGTCTATTGGTGCGTGTGTGCGCGCATCAAGGCAAACAAGGTCCTTGAGAGCACCTCCGTATGTGTCCCACCAAACTAAAAATCTTCCCTCCGACTTTGAAGGTTGAATTAATCTCCAAGGTCCCTTTGTGCCATGTCACGGATTTTAATGCTGATTCTACCATGCCTAACATATTCGAAAACATATTCTCCACCCAAAACCCAACTTGAATTTGGAACTCCGGAGAGGACGAATCTTCGTTTTCACCTAGATATGCGAATATATCTTCATCGAATGTACATACGTCCCCATGCGTAGACTCGTATCGCATGTTGTTCCCAAGATGATTCGAGCCATGCACGACTTCACTCCTCAAACTCGAGACTAAGTAAAGCAAGTTCGAAGGACACTTCACATCGGAATCCCAGTGTTGGTAAGACAAAAGGTTATGACCAACATTGGGGAGAGTAGTTTTGTTTTAATGGCCCTTTGTCTGGTGGGCACTGGGTCATTAACATTACGAACAAGAAAACGGTACAACCGTGAGGCTCTGTCCTTTATTATGAAAGACTACAATTATAGTTGTCCATTTTGCTCATGCCAATCCATGGCTATTTACTATACCAAACCTTTATTGGATTTTGTGCACCTTCTTCTCAAATGTAGATTAAGGATTTTGATATCACCCAAAAAATTTAGAATAAATAATCAAGAATTGCCGAAATAACTATAGTTAACTAGATTTCTTTCAATGCATTTTAGGGAGCAATTATAGTTCTATGTATACATATACATATATATACATATATAATTATAGTTAACATCCACATTGAATAAAGTGGACCAAAAATAACAAGAACAAGTAACGTCCAAGTGTGAACGCAAAGTGGTTAGGAAATTTACTCTTGAAAGGAAGAAGTTGATGCATAGCCTCTGTCCTACGGACAAAGCCAACAAACATTCTATTCACGCCGGCCTTGAAAGAGGTCCGGAGTATCTATCTATCTATCTATCTACCTATCCAACCAACGTTGGACTAGTCTACGATAATTGAGCCTAAAAGCAACACTTTAAGGAACTTATTTTATTTCATGCATATTAATAGCTTGATTTTTTTTTCAAATACACTTCCCTATATCCACAAATTTACACAAAGTTTGCGCAATGTTTTCAAAAAATAATCAATTTATATGCAACCTAAAATTTACAAAGTTGTCTCATGAAATCAGGTTTTGACTTTCCACCTGGGGGGTCCATTGATGTTGGATTGTTAGGTCATAATTGCCACACAATCAACCTCGTTAGTACATGTGAGGGTCTTCTACTAAATGAAGGTGTTGTCCCCCTTTTGTGGATCACTTCTTACATTGCCTTGTTGAAAGAGCAGTTAGATCCTCATCCTAAAGTGTTATTGCATCCATCTTACACTGCTATGAATGGCCAAAGTGTTGTTATTTGCACTTAATGCCACATACAATCCAAATTTTTCAATTGACTTACGTGATGGCACCATTGCACTCACTTGTTGACAACTTCATGATGAAAAATAAGGTTCGCACAAAACGAGTGTTACTTTGAGGCACAACTATCTTATAGGCGAATGCATGGTATTAACATCAATGATCATATCAAAGAACCTACCCATGGATGTTAAATTGTACTACCGATCAAATATTGATATGTGGTGAGTATCTTGAGGTGAGAGATTCTTTGTATACCCAAGTTAAGATTTGGGTCGATGCCATTTTAAATCATATTAATACTAGGGTGATTATACATAGTAACAAAGGTTCTTAAATGGTCTATAGACCCAAATGGTTTCAAAAACAATTTGTTCATGAAATACATATCCTATTGGTATTAAAAAAAAATGGAAAACCTCATTAGGGATACCTGATTACTATCCAAAAAGGATGATACCAATCCAACATTGATTTTGACCATTAAAAAAAAGCATCAATAGTGTTTTATAGGATAGGTTGACATACCATCTGTTGGTTGCAAGAACAAAAATTCATTGTCTTGGGTGATACTTTCATTTTGTGTTACTTTTATCATATAAGTAATACCATAGTACCTTTACCACTTCGGCACTAATTTAACTATTTCAAGGAAAATCATTGTTTTGGAATGTTCATTCTAAAAATCTCAAAATATAACGTGGATTTGAGAAATTCCTTAGAATCTATAAAATCTATGGATTATTTATAAGTTATAAACATTATATATAATTTATGGATTACATATAAGTTATATAAGCTATAAATATTAAGTTGTAATATTTTTTCCCTTATAAAGAGCCAAAGTGGTAAAGGCACTATGATATTCAACATGTTTGTCAGGAGTCAACATGAAAGACTTAGGGGAAGACCTAGGGTCTTTGGACCAATGTTAATCTCATCTTGACTAGAAAATTAGTTTAGCCCACATAATTAGTTCCACGTTAATTTTCCACCCACAATAATATGACTATTTGAGTGTATGTTATAGGAACAAAAATAACTGTATATTGGTCACAAAGTAGATTTGCCTATCATCCCCCCTCCCCCTAGAAAGGAAGTTTTCGGAGTGTTAAGTTTATTTGTGTTCACCACAACAAATGAGCTGCAATTTTCGCTCATTCGAACAATATCACAAGTGGTCATTTTGAAATACACAATTGCTTAACATTGTGGGACTCAAAAGAGGCTTGGAATCGGCCACCTCAAACCTTAAATGAAAGCCATAGCACCTCAAAAGTCTTGGTTAGAGCTTCTTTCTACCAATCACATTGAATGGAAAGCAACTATTGTAGTTCAAGCCCGTGATGTCCATGTCCTTTGCATTTGTGCATATGACAAGTCTATGCAACATCAAGGGGGGGGGGGGACTAAGAGAAAATTGGGGTGATGACCTCACCATCATCATGAATTTCATTAAATAAAAGAGTGTGCTATATATCTCATGCTTCCTTTTATAGACTAATTATGTCCAAGCTTATTCCACAAATTTGACTTCTCCATTTCAATTCAATTGACAACTCTAAACCCACACTACTGCAATGCAACTTAGAGTGCACTTCCATTTAGATCCGGAAACAAAGTGTTGTTGTCGTCGCAAATCTAATGTAGTATCTATTGTCTTTCTATGAATAGCAACTATAGGACCCCCCCCCTGGCCTCCACTTTGTGATGCAAGTTTTACAATGTTGGAGCTTCACATTTGCTACTTATTGATATTGTAAACCAAATTGGTAAAAATGCCATGTCTAAAATTGACAAATATACCATAGACAAATTTCCAATCACACATACAAATATTTGACATGCATGTGAACTATAGTTTTGAATTCATATAGATGATGTAGACCGACTCACATACACACCGCATATAATATAATTAATCACCGTTGTTCAGACTCGCTCCCTTCTTTGGCCATCGCGAGTGCCCTAACGTATTGTGGGGGCCCCAGTGCCGTCGGATGAAGGGCAGGAGGATCCAGGCCGTCCAGGCTCGTCAAGCACGTTAGGTCATGTACATGAGGGTTTCCGAGTCGTGGTTCTCTCTCTTTTGCTTTCAAGCTGCCGTGTCCTCCTCCCTCGTCTCCGGCGCTTCCCTGCGAGTGAACAACATCCGTCTCTCAAAATGAAGGTTGTCGCCGCCTACTTGCTGGCTCTCTTGGGAGGCAATGCTTCCCCAAAGGCCAAGGACATCGAGGCCATCCTCGGCTCAGGTACCTCAAATCCTACACTCCCAATGTCTCTCACCTCTTTTGTCTTCTGTTTCGCGCTATTCAATTTCTGCCAGCTTTCTCTCTGGAAGAACTGCATTGTCGTGCCTTTTGACGTGATTTCGTTGCTGGAAATGGGACGAAACCGTCGAGAAACGTAAATGAGGTTGCTGGGGACGTTAGGGTTTCAGGCCGTCAAGAATCATCAAACGAGGGCTTCTAGTGTGTTAGGGTTTGATGATCCTTAGTTTATAGGCATTTTTGTGCTTTCCTTTTTTAGGTTATGCTACATGCAACAGTTTTTTGATTGGAGTTCGTTGACATTGTGGAGGCATGTGCTTTGAAGCTAGTCTATGGAGATGGGTGCTAAACGAGGGTTGAAGGAATAATAGGGTTTTAGGCCTTCCAAGAATCAGTGAAGGAGGGTTTGTGGGGTGCTTGTTAGGATTTAATAATGTGTATGTTTGAGATGCTTTTGTGTTTACTTTAGTTAGGTGTATTGCATACGTAACATTTTTTCGGCTGGAGTTTGTGACATGATAGGGGTAGGGTGGTATGTGAGACTGTTGGATGGATATGGTACTATGATTATTGTCAAATGTCATGCAGTTTGTTGATTTGGTAAGGGCATGTTTTTAAGGATGTGAAGATTAGAGGCACTTGTATGTCTGCTTTGTTTAGGTCTACGTGTACAGAAATCGCATATTTCCCCGGTCGCAGTTGTGAGGGTGGAGCCCTGATGTTATTTGAGAATGGTTTTTGGACATGGTGCTAAGAATATGGATTGTGTACAGTTGGAGCTGAAGCCGACAGCGCAAGGATAGAATTCTTGTTGAATGAGCTGGAAGGCAAGGACATCTTGGAAGTGATTGCAGCCGGAAAGGAGAAGTTCGCATCCGTGCCCTCAGGAGGAGGTGGCGGTGTTGCTGTGGTTTCATCCGGAGGTGGTGGTGCTGCAGCCCCCGCCGCCGTCGAGGAGAAGGTGGAGGAGAAGAAGGAAGAGCCCAAGGAGGAGTCAGACGATGTAAGCGTCTTTTTTTCTGGTGTTGTTCTGTTTCTGTTGTGGTTGGAAATCCAGAGTTTGTTGTCACCTGAAACTGTTTGTGAACGGTACCTAGGCCTCCACGTTGGAGTTAACGAATTCTACAGTTTAGGTCATCTGTGCAGTGAGTGGCCTATATGTGCCTCCAAAATTTGAGACTCTGTCAATTAGGGATTGTGCAAAATTGTTTAATGCTCCCTCAAGTTCGTAATCACAAGTTAAAATATTTGTCATTAGTTATTGTAGTATTACAATGGTTCATTTTTGTTATTAATACTCCTAACTTGAGGTTGGTTGTGGATGTTGCAGGACATGGGTTTCAGCTTGTTTGACTAAGCCAATGAGGTGTAGTTTGCTGATATCAACACCAAGGTCAAGACTAGACTACCTACTTCGTGCTTTTTTTGCATTCTCTCCCTGTAGCTAAACTTATGGGGATCATACAGCAAGAATTGATCAAATGTCACTATTGCCCTTTTTTTTGATACTGGGTTATTCACTTCTCGTCTCCAACCAATGGCACTGTTTCAGTCCGCATCCTCTATTTACTATTGTGACACATCTGGTTGTTTGTGACCTATTACCATACCATAGGTGCTATATAGAGGTTAGGGAATGCTTATCACTTTTGCATCGTTGTGTTTGCTGGGTTACACGGCATCTGGATGTTATAAAACATGATGAATTGTGGAATGAACATTTCTGTATTTGTTGACATCTGAAAATCAATAATATCTTTTAAGTTCTATTTAATATGATCTTTGACGTTGATTGATGACGAAAAGTGATGTCCACATCCTAGTGCTTCGTGACGTACACTTATTTGTCATCTCTGCGGGCAATCGTAATTCTGGAACGAGCATGACATGGTAACCTAACTTTTCGAGGCTTTCGGGGCTTTCCCTGGGCCAGGAAGTTCCTGTTGCGTTTTGCCATTTGCATTTTGATGTATCTGTATTTGGTTGCTTTTCGAAAATGTAACCAAAATACATATGCTGAAATTTACTTATATACAGGTTTATTGAATTCTTTTCGACTTCACATGGGGTCTCAAATTTCATGGAAGCTATTTTGTGCCAGATATCATTGCCATATACATTACTCAGCAAAAGCGCTGTAATTAGTCATTTCTTACGAAAATATTGGAGCACAAAATTAATGAAGATGCGTACTGTAAAACCAAAACTCCTAAAATGGCTATTACCCAAATTGAATTCACGGACGCATGGCATAGAATAAATTAGATACACTATTATGGTCAATGTCGATGTTGTAGCCGTACTTACAGTGTGACTTACACCTTCCGTAGAGTGTGGTTCGCTATGTAGTATTACTGCACGAAGAGTGTGCCGCGCTATAAAACGAGTGTACACTACACTAATCATGATATTTAGTGTAATTTACCATGTAGAATTACTCAATGCTATACCTATTTACTGCATACCTCGTATTTTACTGACAAATATTGACTTGGTTGTTTGAACATTATAGAACATTAACAACTGTTCTTAAGAAAAAGTACATCAAAAGTGAAATTATATAACATTATGATTTGAAATAGTGAGTAATACAGTGTAGATAATGACATTATGTCCTCATTCTTCTACTTGTAGTTCTGGATTGTCAGCGACAGAATCTGAATTCAATTGGTTCAGAAGAACTACAGTAAACGTGATGTTTAGTGTCATAAAGTATTTAATGTCACTATGGCAACCTTTCGGATGTCACTTCTTATGAACAAGTGAACAAATATTGTCATGGATGATGGATTTGTTCATTCATTGGCCAAAACCCTACCTTCATTTGTCAGCAACTTGTGTTGAAATATGGTCATGGATGATTGAAGTTTGGATGAAAGTCACTTGGTAAGTGACAGTAATTGTCACATTGTAAATCTATAATCTCCACAACTTTTACAAGGAATGACGGATAATGTTGGGTTAAGATTTAGTGTTGGTGACACTACATGTGATTTACAATTAGTATTGCGCAAGACAATTAGAATTGTTGAGACTAAATATTCTATTTAGTGTACTTGCCATATACCATAATACTTGTACTCTTGGTCTTTTGAGATTTCTCAGTGCGCACAACCTTTCCACAATTCACAAGGGCAAGGTGGTTCTTTGCTATGAAATCCGCGTGAACACAATCCATCATGATATGAGTCGTAAACAAAACATTGCACCTTGCCTCTATCCTATGAGATTCCTAGCAACTTAGAACTACCCGTGACCACTTTGATTTCATAACATTACTTAGCAGTGGGATGGTCAAAAAGCTATGCAGGGAGACTTTGATTTAGATTGAACTCCCAACATCCCATTGCTATATTATGATGGTCCATGTTTTTGAGTAATGTTATGTTGACATACGTAGTTCAAAATTGCTAAATACATGGCCATATTCTTGTCAACCCTATCAATTTCAAACATAATCTTACATAAACCTCAAGGCAACTCAGGTTTACATCTATTTGCAAAGAAATTATGAATGTGAGAAACGGAAATGCTTGATGCCACCACAAATCAAATGCGTCTATTATAACCTTATTGATACATACTCACTTCATGCTCCCACAACTCTCTATTGGTTTGCACTTTCACAAAATCTCTATCACTACAAATTGTTACAAAGACTGCCACAAATTTCTACAATATTCCTACTAATTGTGACATGAAAGCGGAACAATATCCTACACAAGAACTAACAACTTACAACAAAGCACATGAAATCAACTAACAAGAAACACAAACACCACCTAGTTACAAACTCGAGAGCTCAAAAACAAAACAAACTCAAGACAGAAACAAAGCAACACAATGATGCAAAGAATGAGCCATTTTCTAGTTGTGATGGCACAATGTCATCCCCAACGTTTTTGTAAGGATTAATCTTATTGATGTGGCCCACACTATTTACCATAATCAATGTAATTATGCTTCTCATTTCCCATAAAGATTTAATCAAAGAAAAACAAACAATGTACTACCCCTCCCATGAACCAAAAGCTTTGAATATGACGGTTTTATTCATCAAAATGAATTGACCTGCAAAAGGATCACATAGATCATGAAGACGCTCAAAACATATGTGCAAGAAATATTTTGACAATAGGGGCAGGAAGTGTTTTCCATACCACCTCATCACGATTTTGTTTAGCATGTACAATACGCTTGATCTAAGTAACATGGAAGTACCAAAGTTTGTTATATGGGAAAGACAACCCCTAATAGAACCAAAAAAACTAGGAAGAGACAAGGAGTTTTACTTGGTGAGGAGTGTGGTTTCGATTTTGGGATAGGGAAAAACCCATAATAACGCTAAGGGAAGACTTTAAAAGGTGATTTGACATCGTCTAGGTGTCTCAAATAAATTTAATAATGGAAATCATAAGTTTACTTCCAACTATTCATGATTTAGCTTAACAAATTATACAAATATTTGAGGGAGTAAGATGTTTTAGGAGTCTCTCGAAAACAATAGATGCATTTGTGATTGTCCCTCAATCTCACACTATTTACATGGTCAATAGTCTGAAAATGAATTCATATTTTATGGACCTTGTGTGGTGAGGAAATATAGGCTTAACCATCGTCAATTTTGTTGCATTTTGTCTCTAAACCAAAGTTGAGGGCACTTTGGTGTAGTCAATAGCCTAAGGTTAATTGGTCATTTTAACGTACCTTAAAAATCCAGTGCACTCATCCTTTTAGTATTTCAAGTTTCCTTGCATTAAACTTTGATTTAGTTATAGGGTCTAACAATTGTCTTTTGCATGGCCTCGGCCAAGCAACCAAGTACCATCTCAACTGGATTCCTTGAATAAATGTTGTGTCATAGGGTAATCTAGCATGAGTTTTTTCAATACAAGTATGGATGACTATCAATTAGGTATACCAATAATGCAAGTAGGGGACAATTGAATGATCAAGTTGGTTGTTAAGTCATCAAAGGTTAGGCTCATCATATCAAGGAACTCTTCCTCTCTAAGTGTCTTTCCTAATGAAACTAGATGAAAATCATCCACAAACTCTATAATGGCACGGAACCTCCATAACACATATCTAATTGGTTTCGAACTAATAGTTTAGCAGACCATGGTCTATCATTAATTCAAGTTTCTTTTTCTCTACCATAGACATCAACCTTTCTCTCAAGTGGGTCTGCCACTACACTAAATATGATATTTAGTGGTTGATACACTAAATACAAACACATACACTAAATGTCAATAACCCTATGAAAGTAAGTACCATTGAATGTAAACTCAAACACTAAATACCAAGTATGACAATATGTGGAAGTTACATGTTTGAATTTGGTGTTAGTAAAGATATATATATGTATATATAAAATAACAATGATAAAAGGAGAATTCCAGCATATCTTCTAGCATATCTTCTAACACTAATAGTCAAGGAATTGAAAACTAGTGTTCAGGAGGATATGGTGGTAACAACATTAAATATAATCAAGCACTAAATATCATATTTAGTGTGGTATAGGCACTGGCCTGCAATCATCAACTTACTAATCGAATACATAACTCCCCAGTCTATAGATTATAATTTCTTATTGTCTACCCTCCTTAAGACACACACACACACACACACAGTGTATGGTAAATTCATGGGAGAGGAGGAATCATACCATCTCCTCAATGATTATAACGTGCTGTGAAATCTCCTCTCTACTTGATAGAAAACTTGCTAGGTGATCAACTGCCTCCTGTGCTTTGGCGTTGGCCTGCTGGCTTCTGTCTCAAAAATAAAATAAAATAATAACATGCTCAATATCCACTTCTTTTGAACGATGGATAAAGCACATTTGAATAATACATGCTTTCTGGTAAACTTGTTGGCATTAAGATCTTGCATTCGATTTTATCCACGTTCCTCACAATCGGTAGATTGGGAATAGAGCACTTTGGTCTATGTGTCCCAATTAGAGTCTAAATCTCAACCACCTCGATTAATCATACAAATGACTTGTATTTGCTTCTCACATGAGCCTTGTAGTGCACATAGACCAAAGGCATTGGGGTTAGCACACTTCAATTGAGCACCTAATACATTCTTTGTGGGAGGGGGGGGGGGGGGGTAAGAAGAGGAGGGGAAAAAATCATCTATTGTTGGCCCTTAGTAAGTGGGAAACTTAAGTACTTTGGTCATGGGAACACTTACATGCTTGAGAAATAGAAGCCAACAGGAGTGTGCATACATGTAAGTGCAACACTTCTCAAAAGCACGTCTCCTTTTCACGACATGCATTATGGTCCCAAATAGCAGCCCACCCTATTTACCATAATACGTGTAATACAATCACAAGTTTGCACTTGAGCCATGCAATGAAGGAAGACTTAAGTTTCATCATCATTTGGTCCTTTCTTTTTTGTTTTCTTTATGCCATTTCCCTAGTACTTCCGTATGGGATCCTCTAAAAGAGCAGACATGTGATTTATTACATTCTTAAACAATGTAAAGACTTTCTCTTCTCTTCGAACTTCAAGAACAAGTCCAAGAATCAAGGCTCTTGAGTACATGCATGAATGCCAAGCATTGTCAAGTGGCAAACTCTTATTAGTAAACTCCTTGGTGTTATTTGCGTTCAGAGAAAGCCTTCTCCCATCTACCAAGATTCAACTTAAATAGTATACCTTAACAAAAAGAATCTCAACAAGTGTAGGTGTACTCTCCAAGATGCTTGTGTAGGATGAACATCCACTAGAACACTTAACTCCTAACTTCCCATGCCCAATTTCCCTCAAATTTGCCCATAAAATGTGATCTCAATTTTAGAGACTGTTCCTGAAGATCTAAAGTTGTGTTGACAAATCCAACTGTATAGATGTTTGCAAGTTAGAGGTGATTACTCACGGTATAGATTTGAAACGTTAAAGTTCTATTATATAGGAGATTATCATAGTAATGTCAATAATGGTTTTGAGCGACAATAGTTTAGAGATTAAATCAAGGTTGGTTTTTTGATCGAACTTCCACTCAAGTCATCTCTAAATGACAAAATATTACCCTCATTCAAAAGAGGGCCATATTCCTACTCAAATCAAATCACAAATCTTGAAACTATTATTTTATGATTTTTGGGGAAGCTTTGCAATTTCAGGCAACAGTGCCACAACTGCACACCTTCCACATGGATTTACACCCACCAACCAATGTCCAACTAAGAATTCCAACGGTAGATATTTAGAATATCTTATGTTTGAGTGTCATGCATAATCATTTGCCTATAGGGATCAACCAAAAAAAAAAAAAAAAAAAAAAACATGTAGGATATGTTGTTCATAAACCGTGGAGGTGACAAATGTCAAGTTCCGGATTGTGGATCAATTCCACTATAAACTTGTTGAGAGCACACTCCCATATTTGAATTGATTAAAAAATAATTAACTTTGTTGATTCAAAATTATTCAAGTGGCAAAACATAGCAGACGTGAACATGAACAAGAGGAGTAGTTGAAACAGTCAAGAACCATTTGAACTAGTGTCAAAGGGGTTAGAGCGAACTGCTCACAACCATATTATGGTTGCATAGGACATTTAGGGGTTAAGAATGCTACGTTTCTTTGGACCATGACCAGGTGATATGGTTGTGTTGGCAGCCAGCACAGACTAGTCAACTTAATATTTCACACCACATTTGAACAAGAACGGGCAAGCCGGCTTTTGCCAGCAGGCCCAACTGTAATGACCGTGGAGACATGTGCGGCCAGCACAGGTGGTGTGATTTGACAGTGCATACCTGTTGTGGTACTCTCATTGCTCTGTCTAGGGAATGAGAAGTAGCAGGGACTGGGGGTTTCAAAAAGGAAGATATGGTCCCTACCCTTTCCCTGTTTTTATTGATGCAAAACAGATTTGTCTCCCAATTGTGGTAATTTAAGATTGACACTTCGACATGGCATCTTTAAGCTTTTGAAGAAATTGTCTCCCCCTTGCTTTCTAATGCCAGTAAGGACATGGTACCAATTTCTGACTGGAGGACTTAAGAATCGGAGTTCAGATGCAAAAGTTATAAGAGGTGCAAGCAAAAAGTCTCGTACGCTTGCAATGATCATTAAACACTATTGCGATCATTGCAAGCGTACCAATAGTGTTTAATATTGAACCTAAAATGGTGAGCATACAGTCCAATCTCATTGTAAAATGCATCTTTGTACTGTCTGTTCTTAAGTACGAGCCTTATCAAATACCACTAAGATGCACGTGTCCTGACTGATTGAGGAGTGACCATGTAAGGCCCACACATCTTAATTTAGAATCTGACCTACAGCAGCATTAGTCCACTGCAAAGAACAAAGCTTGCAGGAAGGAGAGGAAACCCCACTGGCTGTAGCTTGAGGTACTTATTCAGCACTTTCCTCAGCCTGCAAGTATAGACAAGACTCTGGAATGCCTATACTATCTTATGAGAACCTCAGGAAACCTCAAAAGCTGATTTGACAAAAAGAATGCCACCAACCACCAATCAGTCCCACCAAGTACCAACACTGCAGTAGGCAATGCACCAAATCTGAACACAAATGACAACCATACCCTCCAAATGCGAAATGAAGAGTCAAGACTATACAGGAAGCATGGTTTATCAAAAACAGTCAAGGATGTTATCCTCTTTCAAGTACGAACTTGTGTGAGGTCAGGCTTCATTTAACTTTTAGCTTCCTCCTGTAGAAAAGGTAGATACAAGAGTAAATACAGATGTTATCGATCAAATTAAATGAAGGCACGCTAGTGGGCCTTGGAAGATGAAAGCCTGAGGGGTCCATAATGGTCGCCTAATTTTACAGAAGGCTCCATCCACCAACTGATATGGGTCCCTTGAGAAGCTAAATAAGGTGCTGTCTACTTGAACACCACTGCGAGGGAAAACTAAGAGACTAACAAGAGCATGTCCTACACCACTAGGCTGAGCCTCAGCTGAAAACAGGAAGTCACTACAGCCATCCAGAAAAGTTGAAACCTTTTATTCATATCAAGCACACATGACTTGGTCACAAGCTTGAAGAGCCTGGCCAGCAAAAAACCGAACATCAACATCAGGATCCTCCTGAAGTTCCAACAAGCACGGCCGGATTGTCTGCTCCACAACCTGCACACCCAGTTTACGTCAAAAACTTGCGGCGCTAACAATCTACAAAGATTGCATCCATATCAACATCCTGTGCTCCACCTTCAAAAGACACAACAAAATGACATGATACAGAAAGTGGTATAGGCATCAAAATTCTGCAGCCTGAGGTTTGCACACATGACCACCATTGTTCAGAAGGAAGGATGCTTACTGTAGAATCAACTATTGGGATCATGGACTGGAGCATTTTGGCAACGTTGAACTTGATGTTAGGAACCCTAAGCACACCACGAAGTACAAATTTACCAAGTTAGAAGAAACTCTGTTCAAGTCTTCTACAGTCCAGTACATCTAATACCCAACTAAATAAAAAATCATTGAATTATTGAGAACTGTAAAGAGGATGACACAAAATGGGTAAACCTGTCTTTGGCAGCATTAATCACAACAGGTAGCATTGTCTGGCAGGTGGCTTCTGATCCAACCACAGGAGCGAGGAGGGAAATTGCCACAAGCACGGTCATGCGGTACAGATAATGGGGGTTGTTTATCTTGTCCATGACCTGCATTCCTCATTCATGTATCAGATAAGTATTCAAGAGGATCCTAAAGTAAGCTGTCCCCTAATCCAGAAATCATAAATCTAAATAATTTTGATGGCCGATTATGAAGTGCTTGATATAATAGGGAAATAGATCAAGAAAATTAAAACATCTACTTTCTACAGCAACCTTCCAAAGAGTGGCCAGCAGAACATTCATTGTGAGGTTCACATGCTCACTTTCAATCAGAATATTTTCAAAGGTGTCCTACAATAGAAATAGTTAGAACTACCAAATCACCTGGGGAATGATGTGTTGCAGAGCCCATTCAGGGCCAAACTCTTCTGCAAGCCTTTTGAGGTTGTTAGCAGCTGCCTCTCTAATTGAGTAAACCTGCATCCAAAACCATACCTGAATGACAGAAAACCAGACAAAGCACAACCTGTACAAGAGAAAGATGGTTTTCCCACAGCAAGGCATAATATCACTTTCCTGATACTATGTCACAGCCAATTGAAATGAAAATACATGCTTGATGCCAACATATCTAAGAATTCGTTTTCACCTGATCACCAAGCCACTGCATGCAAAGAGCACCCAATTTGTCATCAAAAAAGTCGACACCCAATTGGCTAGCCAGCAGAGGAATATATTCAATAATGGCCAGACGAACACGCCAATGCCGATCCTCTGCTAGCTCAACAATAGCTGGTAGCAGTGACTGCGACAACAAGTCAATGCCTATCACCTGCAAGATAACAGGACAGTTTAGACGCATCATCCAACAATTCCCCCATTTCCAAACCATGACCAATCTTGCATACCTATGCCAATTATTATGATACAAACCTATTTTTCTTGAATTGCAGAGCCAGAGTCTAAGTATATATACTTCATAAGCCTGTCACAAGCCTCAAAGATATGATAAGAGCATGACAATTAACTAAGATATATCAACGACTCCTTACTTGATTAACTTGATCAAGCTTGCTGATAATATTTAGTCGCACATCTGGAAACTCATCCTTCAACAGTGCTAGAAAAATAGGTAGAAGTTGATCAATAGTGGCTTCCTGTAGAAGAGAGTGCAAGAATTAGAATGAAACATTGAAAGGCAAGTATGAATATTAGAAGCCGAAAACCTTGATGGTGTTTCATGCTGACATTGTGAGTAAATTTGCCAGAAACTTATGACTTTGACAACGGCAAAATTTACACTCATTGGAGGACGTTGAAAAGCAAAACAAGACAATATCTATGAAAAGAAAGTGCCTCACCTTTCCTAACAAGGGAGCCATGCCCATGATAACTGATGCAAGAGCAGCACGCACATGTTGTGAAGAATCAGTAGATAATTCCTGCAAAAGTGACATTGATAACATCATAACTTGAAAATGTGCATAATTGGGCCAGTTGGTTTGCATGTCCATGTGCACTAAAGTAGGGTGCCGAGAAGATCAATATACAACATCTGATGTGGACAGCAACAACAAAACTATAGCAAACTCTTACCTTTACACATGGAAGAATGTGTTGTTGGGCAACTTGTGGGGTGACAATACCACAAAATTTGGTCACTTTGCCAGCTGCTGCTATGCGGACCTCTGCTTCATTATCTCGCAAAAGCCGTACGTATGCTGGTACAAGCTCCGTTCTGATTTCATTCAGAAAAATCAGAAGTTGTGTTTAGGGAGTTCAATGAGGACACAACCTCTTACTGCTTTAGGTAGTCTGAACATTTTAATAACTAGGACTTGGGAGTGGTGTTATCTGAAATTGAGAGCAGAATCAAACAAAGGTGTTGACTTGGACAGTTGAAAAACTACATAAATCTGAAAGATAGACCAACAGTACAAGATAATCCTGGTGTGGTCTACAAGAACTGCATGAAAAAGACATTTGAAAGGTACAATATGTTAGACCTAATGCAACAATTGAAGTTCTAGCACCCCGTATTTCTTAAAAAGCCATGGTTACAACAACAGCTACATCAAAATACTGTGCAGTGGAAGTCACTCTTCAAAAGCCATACTAAATGGCTAATGCCAGAGAAACGAAGTCTCATATGACTTGAATATTTGAAAGATCTTATTTGGACAGACCTGGTAGGCTCGGGTCCAACTGCCTCACAGAGCTCATACAGTTGATTGGCCACCATATAACGTACCCTCCATGATTTGTCCTGCATATTGCAGGTTTTTCTTGACATGAGAATGCTGGTACAAATGTAGGAGGAGATGAAAGTGAAGACCAAAGAACTGCAGCAGTAAATCAATCACTTTGGTAGCAGTCAAAAAGTGATAATAGGTATCCTAACAATACCATCCTTCAAATTTTGACATTTAATGCAACTAACTCAACCTCAACATTAATCACTTGTTTGGACCCTGTCAATGGCATTACTTGATTGACGCCACATATAAAACCGAGAGTGTCTATCATATCACCTAGGAAGTACTGAGAAAATCCACTGAAGGGATAAAGGTAGACGTTCCACACCTGAGAGAAACTAACAATGACAGGGAGGACATTTGCCACACAATCAGCAGGTTCCAGGAGTTTGCCAAGTGCAGCACATCCCTCCACAGCTAGAAGCCTCACTGAATCTTGATCTGCAAGTACTTTTAATTGTATGAGTGGATTTGCTTCAACATAGTTTGTTGAATTTGTGATATGCCATATTCATTGTAATTCAAAGAGCTCCCCTCTTGGTGCACTTCAAATAAAAAGTTTACACATTGTACCAGTTGTTTCATACATAGCAATTCCCCTCGGTTGGAATAAGGGGTCAACCTAACGACCTTGTGGGACATATTAACCCTAGTTAATGTTATTAATCAAGTTGAAAACTGAAATGTAGACATAAATTTCAGGAATTGTGAACCTTTGCAGAATGACACAATCATCATGAAGGGAACATACCCTAATACTAAACATGTTTGGTGAAATCTAGTCAGGTGTAAGCATGTTTGGTGTTACCTACCAGTAGAGACCTGATTAACTTTGACCTACAAACATCAATAAGTAAGTCTAGAATGCTTAGAATAGTCGCAATCTAACGATAAAACGTGGGAGATGCATATGCATGTGTTGAACGTTGACCACCTATGAATTACTGCCCTCCCCCCCCGCCCCCCTCCGACCCACAAAAAGATTACTGCTAGCTCCGGCAGGTTCCACCTGCGGTTAGATTTGAGAGGAATGGCCTCAGGCATGTACCATCTTGTGTAAGGTCCCTGAAGAAGGTCATAATATCGGATTTGAGATACATGGCTTCCACAGTCGCTGCAAATTTTCCCAAATTTAGTGCAGCTGATCGTCGCACCATGGGCATGTCGTCGTGACACAGCTGATTGTATACTGACCGCAACTCAGCACGCAGGAGATCTGGGGCACTAGGGTATGCAATGTGAAACAGGCCACACGCTGACACACGTGCTGTGAACCACTCTCCAGCACCAAGCCTCTGTAGAAATCATTCATCCACTTGTCATTAAGACAGTCAATAATTAAGCACCACCGTCGCAAAGCGAGGGCCGGCTCGCTTCCTCTCAGAAGCGAGGCAGGCACATTGCAGGAAGAGCCTATCTGCATAACTCCGTACTGCTGACAGAAATACTCTTGCTACTGCTGAGTGAACCATTCCCCACTTAATTACTGACTGCATTTCCCATCCACCCTAAAAGGAAGACCCTAACATTTAGACATCAGAAACATCATCATCAGGCCTCCAACGCTGCTGGTGCTCCACAAGACCACATCACCAAGACCTACAAGATCGGGCATCATGGGTGGGAAGCTCTCTCTCTCGCGCGACACATATCCAAACCCTGGGGCTACTAAGTGCAACAGAAAACTCGATTCCTTGTGAACCATTGGATAACTCCGTACTGTTGAGTCTTCTCTAAGCCTGACTACTTACTAGACGAACCATTCCCGCTTACTTACTGCATTTGCCCCACCCTAAAAGGAAGACCGAACTTTAACACATCAGGAACATGATCGTCATGAGGCCCTCCAACGCTGCTGTGCTCCACAAGACCACATCCTCAAGACCCACAACATCAGGACCACACGGAAGCCCAAACCCTAGGTTACGAAGTTACAGAAAACTCTGTCTCCTCGTCGACCACATGTACACACATCATCATAAGTATGTGGCCACCATAACCAGCCCTAAATGGCAAGAAAAAGTTGCCAGAGAGCCGGCCCTGACCTTGACAAGAGGAATAAACCATTCCACGACATCCCGCTCCTTCATCTGCGCTCCAATCTTGCAAAGGGACTCCACAGACTTATCTCTCACCACGGTCTCCTCCACGGTACACAAAGACTCTAGAGGCGGCAGCAGGACATGCGCGAAGTCCACCCCTCCCACATGGGGGATGAAACCCCCGAGTTCGTCCGCCATGGCGAGTAACACCTCATCGTCGTCATCATTGTTCTCGCTTAGGAACGGGATGAGCTCCTTGCGCGTCCGATCTTCCCCCAACGCCCTGGCGATAGTTGACAGCCGCCGGATCGAGTTCAACCTCAGCTGTATGTCATCGTTTTTGAGTTCGTCTATTAAAATTGCTATAGGGTAGAGCGGCTCGTCCACCATCGCCATATTCGCCATCCCTTCCCTCCCCTCCCTCCTCCCGTCCTGCCCTCACTCACTCACTCACTCCCTCCCTTCTCCTCTTTGCACTAGCGCCTCTCAACCCCCGCCGCGCTCGCTTTCTCTGCATCCAAGCAGCGAGCTCCGACCTCGCTCCCCGCACGCTCCGACAAATGTTGCAAAGTTTCCTTTCCACTCCCTCTCCCCCTCTCTGTCTCTCGCGCGCGCTCTCTCTCCTCTCTCTCCCCCTCTCTCTCTCCCCAGGCCCTCTCTCTCTCTCTCTCTCTCTCTCCCCCTCTCTCTCGCTGGCTCGGCTATGCCCCATACAGGGCATCTCCCCCTCCCCAACGACCTGGCCCTCGCCCAATGAATGTCTCCCACGTGGACACTCAAGGTCATTCTCCCCCGGAATGTTTACCTTTCTCTCACAGCGTTCCGGGGTGGAATGTGCGTATACACCCATTCAGTTCAACACATACGGAAGGTGCCTAGCCTTTATTGGATAATGGTCTCTAACATACAGGCTATTTTGACCCCCTTGCACATGAACTTAACAACTCGGAGACACACACGATGTCTACATTGATATGTGCAATTAGGTTGCCCCATGCTCATGTATCGACATTGCACATTGTTTTGAGTATTTATTGCTATGATAACAATAATAAAATTATTCTTACTATTGCAGTTAATTTCTATATGGACTAATATTGTAATTGGCTCTCATCCAACTTGACTCGCATGGGTAAAAGAGGCGACTTATTCGTGGATGCAACCTAATTGCACATATTAGCTCTCTCTCTCTCTCTCTCTCTCTCTCTCTCTCTCTCTCTCACACACACACACACACACACCATACATGACATCTTCTCCTTCCCAATGACATGGCTTTTGGCCACCTGCCGTTCATTGTGTAGACTCCCATCCCTTTCCACCCTTGAATATTACCTTGGGCCTCCGCAACATCCCGAAATGGAAAAACGTGTGTACAAACCTATTCACCTCTACACATGCAATGAAAGCACTCGTGTAATTGGACAATGCTTTCTAACACATACATACACTAATTTGGCATCCTTGCATATGGCTTTTTAATATTGAAAAACTAATATGTTGTGTAGTTGGCCAAATAGGGCATCTCCCCCCTCTCCAATGATGTTGTACAAATCTAATTTGCAAAATGAGCCATGTGCACATCTCTTTTTCCAAAGAGCTTTCCAACATGATAAGAAAATTGTCATCAATTCTATGGTTCAAGAGTTGTATGGTGTCCCAAAGGACACAAAGAATACAAAGAACCTCACATCATTCCTTGCTTTTTGGCTTCCATTGTGCAATTGAAGTCAGTTGGGGCCCATGTTAACTAATGATATCAATATGATAAGCATTCTATCATTTCAGCCATGGCCGTACTATGAATTAAATGAAGTTACTTTTATTGAAGTTAACTATAACATGTAGCTTTATTTGGATGTTTCTATAATTAGCATGTGTAAAATATAGCCAAATTTGTCTTATCTTGAAGCTCTTTGGCTAATATTTCTTGAGAGGAATGAAAGTTGGGTAGATTCATTGAACGCTATGGGTAGATCCATTGTGTAGGTTATTATGGATAACACTATTATGTGAGCCACACCATTAAACATCTTCAGGTATCATAATTGCAATTATAATCAATAGAAAAAGAAGTTAAACTATGAAACACTTATATATATATAAGAATATAAATATGAATCAATATAAATACACATAAAATATTTAAAAATGTGAATCAATAACCCATTATCGATTCTAGACAATTATTGTGGTCCACAACATTGAGTTTCGATGCTAAATGTCGTGGATTGGAAAATAGTGTGCACCCACACCACTTTCCCAAATAGTTTCTTATGTGCCCCTATGCACATTTTATAGCGTTTTCTACAAATGAAGAGGAACTTGTTAAATGGATTTGTGAGAATTTCTTATATTGGGGAACTATTACTTAATGTTATGTTGTAGTGAATGGTTTTGGTCTCATGAGGTGATAAACAACCATCAAGCACTGAAATTGTTAATGACTACGTGAAGAGTGAAGATGATTCTTTGTCTTATGCGAGACATGGCCAAACACTTTGTCAAATAGGGTTTTCCAATGTGAGATGGTTTGTTTTTCAATCAATGAAATTGGGACCTAGAAGTGGAGAAAAACAATATTTTGTTATGGCGTTGGTTAAGGTATGTAGGCCTTGGGTGGTCACTCTTGTAAACCATGCATGTATATTGGAGTGGCACATGGCAAAGCTTGTGGTTGTAGAATGGACACCATAAAGATACATGTTACAATGAGATTGGACTATGTACTCAAATTTTAAGCACCCTTCTTAGTACAATAGATAACACTTTTGAGAATGTCTATGTGATGGTTTAAGGGGAAAGAAAATATTGACTTTGACCTATTAGTAATTTTGCATCTCAAATTTGATTTTGAAACTTAAAACGATAATCTTTGTGATTCACAACTGTCAACAAGTTGAGGCAATTCATGATCCAATCCAATGGCCACAATCATTTATGAAGCCAGTAGTGCCCACAATAGGGCCATGTACGTTAGATTCCACAACCTCCCGAATTGTTGCGATACATCAACTAATTTTTTGGCACGAGAGCTATGTATTGAAATTGCTCAACGATCCATAGGCAACCTTAGGGAATGTTTACATTGGTGACCAAGGACAATGAACATTGCTTATCGAATTCTCTCATTGGTTGAGAAATGAGTGGTGGTCCCACTTTGTTTTACACAAGCTCAACAAAAATAAAACCAATAATGTCAGAGAATGGATGAGAAAGTGATATGGAATCCTACATGTTGTCTAGTGATCACCTGGATTTCGCGGGGAGAGAACCCAAACATGTTGTCATAGCGAAAAATGAAGGTTACAATCTCATGAGATTTATATTAAAAACTTATACATAATGATATATATTTGTAGTAAAGATATTGTATAGAAAGTCCTAATTTTTAGTAAAATTTAAATCTAGAATTTGTCAAAAACACTCCGTCCCAGTATAAGTCCACTCTACACAAATGTCCCATACCAAGCCTTTTAAAAAGTGACATGGATTTCTCTTGGTCATGGACTTTGGACCATCAAACACAATTACAAGAAACCCTAATTCATATTTCTTTTGGGCCTTGGTTACATGTGCAGAACGGCCCTTACCGACATCAGGCAAACCAAGGTAGAAGGGTCGCACATTAAACTTGGAGAACTTAGAGACGTGCCTAATCAAACCTACACAAAGATTTTGGGTAGTTCATTATGTTTTCCCAGAGTGCCACCGGGGCATTAGAATACCAAGCAAACTATATCATACTATGATAATACTCACCGAAGCATAAAGAGAAAAGGGCTTTGAGCTGCTCAATGCATGAGCTTCACTTGAAGATGCAGTTTCTTAAATTGTCTGATACTTGGCCAACACTGAGAAGAAAATTGAGATATTGTATGGGCAGCTTGAACCACCGAAACTTGGAAAGCCCCAGCCCGTAGGCAGTGCCAAAATTTTACAACTGAAGGGATTCCCAAGTGCCAGACATACAGGAGTTGGTCTCAGCGCTTCCCGCTGAGCCACAAATGCATTGGCAACACTAAACCTCCTAAAAGCTTGACAAAACAAGTTTTGCCACTTATTCCTCATAGTTGTCCAGACTGCCAGCAAACAAGAGCACTTTGCCTTGTCATACCTTGCATGAGTCAATTGCAAAGTTCTTACGAGGGATGAAATTTAATACAGAAGATTTCGTACAATCTAGACCTTAGGTACATGTGACCTGGACTGAATGGATTAGGTTTCTAAACTACACTAGCTATCTCTGGGCTAAAGAACTAATTCAGAGTGCCTCTACAGTCGGGAGATCCACAAAAGCAAGGGATTTTGTCACCGACTTCGTCGTAATTAAATTTGTAGTCGTACGTCACTTCCTCTCCTCTTTCGATGTCCCTCTTTGCGAAGAAAATAACCTGCATAATCACCATATTGACATAGTAGGTCAGAAAGAAAAAAACCATGTTGGGTCACCAAACAGCTCTTGATGCTAACTAGGTACTAACAATCTCAATGCAGTAGTAAACTTTTTTGCAAGACTTTATAATCATTCCAACTGAAAGTACATGTATTACCTTCTTCAGGTTGTCCACACAAATCACCTTGGCAACACAATTGGGCTGCAGTAACATGAGAACACAAGAATTTAGATATGTCACTCAGGAATTAGACGGATATACAAACACAAAAGAGCATAATATAACATTTTACAACTTAGCATTCCAAGACGGAACTCAACAATCTTTACAGCTTGAGGAGAAGGAGAATAATCACCGAGCAGGAATGATTTACAAATCGAGCAATGCCGCCTTTACGGGTTGCATCAATAATTTGCTCTGTGTCTATTCTGAAAAGGTAACAAGCACCCTGATATTGCAACCGCTTTCCAGAGTGATACTCTGCCTCACGCTTGTCTGCAACTCGGAGTCCTACTATCTCTCCAACATACTCAACAACCTGAGGAAAAATGACCAGATCAACCATTTCTTCGTCAAGCTCTGTACACTAAAAATTCATCATCTGAGCGAATAGCATGGAAAGAGTAGAGAGCAGAGGCCCAAGACTACACTGATTGCCAATGAACCAGACTTGAGAAATTCCAAATGTGCTATACCTGGCTCTATAATTTCAACACACCATAAAACAACGAGACCTAAAAGTGTTCTTGCACCACATATTACTTGAGTTTGAGTATCATTGGATCCTCACCACTTCCCCCTCTGCAATGAACTCGGTGGTGTAGAGCCCAAGCGCATGGATTCTAGACTTGGTAACTGCAAGTCGCTTCCAGCCTTTCTTCTGTTTAAACCGTAGGTATTCCTGAATTTAGCAATTGTATAAATGAGTATTATATCCAATAACTTACTCCATGTGTGAAACGTGACCAAAAGACGCAGAATAACATCTGCTTCATTCACAGCAGCCTAGTCTTGGAATTTCATGTTGTTGGAGAACATTAAACCATATCCCAGGCATGTGTGGGTACAGATGAACTTAACAAGGAGACTTCTAAGACCTTGCCCACATATCAAAAATTACTTGGTTTCATAGTGCACTACAAGGAGTAAAATTGCTATGTATCTCCATGAACTTGACTTTCTCGCTTCACATGTAGGTCAAACTTACCCTATGGTCATACTTCATGACCGAATTGGCTGGCTTTATAAATCGCCGGGATGAGGATTTACGATCATTAAGATGTAGCCATTCAGCAATTTGCTCAGCAGTTACAGCTGTACAGCCTTCCAGTGTCATTTGCTGCCGTGAAAATGCTCGTTGTTGAAGAGTCTGCCTCCCTTTATATCCCTGCTTGAGATGGTTGTGATGAGGAACACAAAACTACGAAACTGCTAGACAAAGAGATTTCTTACCTCTTAACTCTTTAAATGCTTTAGAACATTTCCAGTTTTGATAAATGAATGACAACCAACAATGAGAATCAGATGGCCTTTCAATATGAAGAAACATATTGATAATTGATAATTGATAATTGATCTCACACTAACATTTGAACACTTGACGTTCTGATTAAACTCAATGAAACTTACTACAACAATTTGGCTAAATATGTTTGTTAGTGAATTTAACTTTTGAGTGTCAAAAGGCCTAAAGGACAACAATCCACATTACTATATGTCAGAGGATGTCAACCTGACCACTTCAGCATATGACTACAAAGATACGAGGTTAAAAGTTTTTAATCCATTGATATCTCAACCACACACATAACATGGACAATTAATCACCTCAGTACGAGCACAAGTTTCTCTACTGGTAGAAAGCTCATCCATATCATCAGTCATTGCAGCTCCAGACATCTCCGCATCATCGTCCAATTCACTTCCAACCCAATTCCTATGCCGAAGGCATTTACCGAAAAAACCCACTTGATTGGTCCCATCCTGTACAATTTCACTTTGCAATAGACCCTACAGCACAGAACGATTGAAGTTAGAACTTTGGGGAATTGATAACTTTTGTTTAGGATTTGGAATCACCACACAGAAAGAACAAGAAGTTAAAAGAAATTCCTTTTCAAAAATCAGCACTGGCAATATTCAGTAGCTTTGACTTGACATCATCAACATAAAGACTTTGATTGCCGATTTTATTCTATGCTAGACAATTTACCTTCTCATGTGCACACCAGACATGAAATGGAGTTGAGCACTTTGGCACACGACATTGTATACAAGCACCTCCTTTCCGCTCACATAAGGAGCAAATCTGTTTTAAAAACCCATAAAAAATCACATCAGCATCTTCCTCCAAATCTTTCCAAATTTAGGAATAGTGAAACTGTCTTCTATTATTGAAGTCCTACATGACAAAACTTAGTACAAGCAAACATATTTTACTGACCTCTTTGAAAGAATGAGCTCAACAGTTACTTTGATCAGGTTGTGTAATTAGAAACAAAGTCAATGCTAGTGGCATGGTGGTTCATACACCATGACCCTGATCACTGAACACTTCACATCATGAATTTTGAGAGCACTTACTGATTTTCTTCGAAATGATACCACACCCGATACATCAAAGACACCCATCGTCTCCATATTAAGACACCTGGTTCCAGGCATCCATAGGGTGCACACCATGTGCGCCCATTGCTTAGCTCCAGCATCCTTGACAAAAGCTGTGATTGTATTGTTTGAATGCCAGTTTTCCTCTTCTTTTTTGTCTTCAGAAACACTTAAAGGATGTTCCGCATTTCCGATAGTAGCGCTGCCAATTCTGGAGTTATCCCTAATGCAGGTTTTGCAGGAAAACGCGTACTTTGTAGGTTTGCCACAGCTACATTGCTCAAGCTTGTTCCCTGATGCAGTATTGTTCTTCAGGGATTTATCAGCAAGGCCAGCTGATAGATTGTTTTTAGTTGATTGCATGCTAATTGTTGCAGACAAAAGTGTCTCATCATCATCCTCATCTGACTGCTCCTCCGATGGCACTTCTGTTTTCACATTGTGTAGAGCTTGCCATACATTCAGTAAAGTTTGGCAGAACCCTCGAGATTTTTGGACCCGTGTCATAGCTCCACCTCCATATCCACAGAGCACACAAACCTGCACCAATGACATAAACCTTAAATGTCCATGATAAAAATCTTAAAAAAACAAAAAATTGCATCTCAAATGCATACGATATCACCCAGCATTCAGTTTAAGCATCCTTAAATACGGTCAACAAGGTGAAATTTGTGGCATAGCATGAAGGGGAAGAAGTTTCAAAAAGAGGGCATTCTCACTGGCTTGGTTATATTGAATTTGCATGTCCGACAAGACCAAGGGCCTTTCGGAGGCTTGGATACTCCATAACATGCTTGATGAACCTGTTGGAAACACAGTTTGTGCCAGCTATGTTAGTAACTGAGACCTTCATCATTGAGGTCCACAAAAGATAATGCCAAAGGGTTTGACACCAGCCAGTCCAATCATGGTTAATTGTTTCCTTTTTGAACATTTACACCTGTAAGACTCAATCTGAAACTGATTGTACAAGAATCCGTACACCTCCAAACACACTTATAGCAGGCATATATATGCACATCACCTTCACTGGACACCGCCCACACAGCAAAAGCTTGTTGTAGCTGACTGATCCAGGTGCTGCACAGACATCACATTTGCTCCTTTCTGGCTGGCTAACGTTGATTTCAGAACTTCCAACAAGTTTCTTTGTCTTGTTTGGTGAGCTTTTCCCCTCCTCTCTTGAACCTAAAGATATTTTTTTCTTGCGGATCTTGATGTCACCACGTCCATGATCATGTATTGCCTTCTTAAAGCTCACTTCCTTCTCCAAAAGAGGTTGTTCTTCACAACTACATAAAAAGTACACCTCCTTCAGCAGTGAATTACCCATGATGTTGTGACAAACACAAAGACTCATACACATTGATTCACCAGAGCTCCACTTGAGGGTTACACAGACTCAAACATGTGGATTCAACAGAGCATTCTCAGCAATTCAAACACTTTCAGACCAGATCGAAGTACCTCTCTAATGACTTGCCACTTGGACCTTCAGCCTTCACTTCTTTCTTCTGAACTTCACTGGACAACTTTTGTCTCTTGGCAGAGTGTTTACTCATGTCCAAGTCATTGAATTCTCTCTTTGACATCCTTGCTTCTGGGGTTTTGACCTGAGCAACACTCATATATGCACTCTTATCCCTCATTTGACTTTTCCCATTTGGAAAGTCATGCTTGACTCGCACATCATTGAGTACAACTTTGCCATTCTTCAACTTGCTTGAGCGAATCTGTTTTGTAACAGGAGAAAGAGCAAGTTTTGGGGTCCAGACATGTGCTGCTGGAGTCTGTGTTGAATCACGGTGAATGCTCCAGTCAGTTTGTACCTCAGTTCTTTCTTCCTCCAGTCCTTGACTGCCAGTTTTGCCTGGATCTGCTTTTATGATTTTGCTTTTATTCCATTCAGCAATCCTTTTGTTTGGAAGGAAGGACCTAGCTGACCTTCCACTGCGAGGAAAAGGGTACGATATGCCACTCAATGGATTAGTCCTTGGTGTGGATTGACCAGTCTGAACTATTTTTGCACCCTGCTTGCCATACATGGCAATATCTGCATCCTCTTCTGCAAATTCAAATACCTCAGCAACTGATACAGGCGTCTTATTCTTGCCAGTCAACTCCCAAAGACTCCGAACTTTTCGTGTGTCTTCCTTGTGCAATACTCTCATTGGTTTTCCTTCCTTACAAGGCAATTCCAACTCCGGCACTACAGAAACATGAACCTCATTGGACAGACCTGGTTTTATTGCAACACAGCCTGCACTTGCAACTGATTTTTTATGAGAGTTGCCATCAGGGTTGCTTCTAGAGATCCCAGGTTTAGACTTCAGCATGTCAACTTTAATCTTGGTCATATCGACATTTGGTTTTTTATCTTCTTTTGGAGCTTGACTAACTTTTATGCTGATCTGTGGTTCTGTAGGCTGGTTCAGTATGACACTAAGTGACACCATACGCCCATTTCGAGGACTAGGTGCACCCAGTGGTGTCCGAACAGTACGCAGATTCTTGGGAAGGAGACTGGGTGTGGGTTGTGATGGCCCAACAGCGGCATCACCTGTAGCCAAAAATCCTGAATTCTTGTTTGATAGGTTGCCTTTTGAGGTGTTCAAGTCAGTAGCTACTGACCCTTCTGTGACTCTTCCTGGAAGTGGATGGCCCTCATCCACTACATCTGCTTTAGAAACTGTTGGAGGCTTCATAAAATGAGAGTTTGTTCGAACAGCTCTCTTGGCCTTCTGACGGTTCACTCCTTGAGGAACACGTATCACTAATGTCCCTACCTTCCTCTGTGAGGCAGTATCCTCAGCTGCCCCAATATTTTCCTGAATAACTTCTGTTTGCTTGTCTCCTGCAACAGAAGATGGATTATCGACAGCCAGAGCAACTCTTCTGCGTTTAAGAAGCGATTCCTTCTCCACTGAACCCTTGGGTAACTGGCCCCAGTCTTTAGCACCTTGATCAAGTCTTGACTCTAACTTCTTCATTGCGGTTCCTGTTTCTGGTTTCTCCACTGGAATCTTAGGCCCAGGAACCTGCTCCAGTACTGTCACTGATCTACCTTTCTTAGCTTCTCCCACAACCACATCTGGACCCAGTCGCTTCCATTTCATAGTTCGACGACGCTTTTTCTCTGATTTCCCTGCAAGTTAAACATCAAAACTTGAGAATTACCCAAGGCGCTGCAGTGATGGTAACCTGGGCTACAAGAAAGATAAGGGGAATTGTGAGAAAAATCAATGCCGTAAACTTGCCTGCACTTAAAACAGGTTCGCGTTCCTGATCGCTCTGTTCTGCTTCTTGAGTCATCTGCCATCCTGCTGCAGCTCTTGATCCAGCTCTTTTTACAACAAGCCTCTTCGTAGCATTGTTGCACGATGGGGAGTGCCTGCCAGTATCCTCCAGAGGTACTACAGGACTAGGGTTGGGAGCTGCTCCCATATCCACATCATCAGATGAAGAACACTTACCTATACCAGAGCATTCATCAAGCACACCAGCTGCTGGTACCTTACCTTGTGACTGTGCAGGTAAAGCAATCCCTTCATCATTATCACAACCTTCGTCAGAAAGCCCACTCAAGACATTTTCTGAGCTTTTTGAACAGACATCAGAGAGTGTCTTTGGAACATGTAGATTGTCTGCTACTAAAGGAACGTCATTTGCAGCAGAATCTGCTAAGGGTCCACTTTGTGCAGCAGTCTCAAGCTGCTGACTATGATCCTCGCTCAATTCTTGTACATCTTCCCAGGATAACTGCTGGCTACTGGAATCCTTTACATACTTTACTACCTTGCCATGTTTAGCTGGGATCACATCAGAAATCAAATCAGTGCTTTTGTTGTGGATTTGTGGGGATTGATGCGTTTTGGATAGCCTCTGGCTGGTTTCCATCACAGGCTTATTCTTTGCAGGAACCATTTTAGTTCCACTACCTCCTTTTTCCTTCAAGCATACCTGTCCCACAAGCCTGAACAGTGCAGACATTCAACTTCTTAGGAAGTTCAACAGTTGATTTCAGCGTAACGGAGTACTTTCCTATGTGTGATGATCACACTCTTTGCTGTACAAAAAAATCTCAATAAGTTGGAAATCATTCGACTAGAATACATCCTGAAACAAGATTTGTAGAAGTGAGAATCAAGGACATCTTGACAACATTAAACCACACCTTGGCACAGCTCTTCCTCTTGTTGATGGGCTCTCTTTTCGACAATTGTAGCAAGTGCAGTGCCTGTCCTCCCTGTCATCAGTTTGAGTGACAACATCATCCTGTCCTAGAGTACCTTCTTCAACAGGTCTGGTATTCCTAGTTTCTGGCTCTGCAACAGTAAGTGCAGACATGTTAAGCATCACCCTTTTAACAACAGATTAATGTATGGATGTTTATCCAAACCAGATCTTAAATAGTGATGCTGTGCAGTTAGAGATCAATGATTCGAAAATGCAGAGATCTTTTGAAAAAAGTCAATTCCAGGATGTGTAGATGAATGGAACCTGAAAGAGGTCGACAATGAACTTCGTCATGTCCAGATTTGCTACCACCCTGACCCTCATCCAAACCATTGTTCTGCAGATGGGAAGTCTTCTCTTCATATCCCAGTCCAGAATGCAGAATGTTGTCTGCCTCTGGAGCACTCTGTGACCAAGTTTGTTTGTCATTGAGGACTCTCTGTTGATCCTGGACATCAACACAATTTACATTTGGTTTCTGAGACCAGTCTTGAAACTCCTTCGACGTATGCTGAAACTCTTCCAATGGGGGCTGGGGGCCTTTTGCTCCTACCTCATCATGCATACTACTCCCTTGTTCAAAAGGATATCTGTGCATAGAGAGGTGACTGTGCAAGGAGCTCCCGTGATCTTGCATGTTAGCTACACTGTTAGGCCCTGGCTGAAAACGGGCAGAATTTGTGCCATCTAAAGCCCCATGCGATGTGCCCATGTGATCATGTTGCACAGCATTGAGCACTGCAAAATTTAAAAAGGGCACTTGTGGTATAAATGGTGGTCTCCCATACTCGCCTATACCACCAGGCAGGCTCTCACCGACTCTCCTATTCACCCCATCATGTGATTGAGTAGCTGAGCCATCCAGACCCACAGCCCGATAACCATACGAGGTTTGAATGGCCATATCCAGGAGTCTTTGTCCCGTTTTATTGCTTAAATGGCCCAAAGCCCCAGAGCTGAGTGGATCTAAGGTACTTCCAGTTTCCAACATTGCACTCCTCCTCAATTGTTCTGTGTGCGGAACAAATTTCGGGCCTGACTTATCCAAACTGGACTGATCATTCTGCACTCGACCATCCCCACTCCTATTTACTTTCTTGGAATTGGGACCACAATCAAGGGCAAGGAGCTTTGCTTGAAGATTATCTGGGACAGTATTGCAATTGGGAGGTTGAGAGAGATTGACTATGCATCTAGAAGTCTGCATTGAGGCTGGATTCAAATAGCTTCTATCCTCTGCTCGTTGGTCATTCATGTGTGCAGTTTCATTATAGCCAGCTTGCTGACGGATGGTAGTAGAAGATGCCTGCTCTCTTGCCTGCCCAGGATTGCCAGAAAACCTCGGGAGTTCAGCTGGATTGAACTGCTGCACATCATGTTGAAACCTACCATCCCATGTCACTGCCAATTGCCATTCCATATCAGCAAAGTGGGGCAGATGCAATAGAAGAGACTGCCATAGTAAAGCAAAGATGCATGACTGCCACAAAACATCTACTACAACACTTTGTCATGCTTAGAATGTGGCAGCTGTGCTCAAACAAAAGATGTCATGGAATTAAATGACCACTTAGTTGGAAATTTCTATATATAATCACTCAGAAAAATTTTGAATGCCAACAAGGGTAGCACTAACTGAACGAGATTTGGATTCAACAAGACACCCAAGTAGTCAGATATGAATCAGTTAGGGACAAACCTCTGCTCATGATTTGCTCACAAAGTCGAGACTTAGGCTGTTCAGCAGTTCGAGTTGGTATGGATGAGAACGATGCCCCAGCTGGTGGAGTCTGCTGAGAGGGTTGGCCCAAACGCAGCTCAAAATTTGAGGAAGAACTATCATTTTCTTTCATACGTAGATCTGGACCATCGATCCATCGGTTTGAAGTGTAACCGAGTCCTGTCACATTTCTCAGAGCAGCACTCACCTGCTGCGCTGAAGAGAGATATCGATGACTGTCATTGATGAAATTGTATTCATTGCTCATAGGCATGTCTCCTAAATGAGATGCACGGTGTAATGAAGTACTGCAACCTGTGCCTCCTTGACTCCTTGCAATATCTGTATGTGTAGTATCAGAATAGAACTGACCTGTTCCAAGATATGATGGTACAGTTCCTCCTCTGTTGGTCCTTCCAAAGCTTTTCAACAATGCATCCCTGGACTCTTGCAGACTTTGTCCTGTGTTCAAAGGTGCAAACCTTGTGTTTGAGATGGACTGAGTAGCATGCAATGTTGGATTGTGACCATTTTCCAGAGAGGCATCCCAAACCTGCATCGTTCTGCTTTTAACTATTGGTGTGTTGTTGCCATATGACACATCAACCTCTTTCTGCCAACTTTGTGTCATAACAGCCTTGTATTTTCCCTGCCCTGGCTCCGCAGGATCATCCAGCCAGTCCCAGCCTACATTGTCCTCAGGTACCTTCACCTGTTGCACATGAAGATCCTTGTCAATAAAAGCTTCAAATAACACACAAGCTTGTGACCTACATCTTACCTGACCTCTCAAAACTGGAATTCACAATCAAATACATTCTTAGCTCTCGCCAGTTTGAAGAAACAACACTTTACCCCATATTGACCAAAAAACATCTTCCTCCACTGCACCAGAGTTTCAGCCCCCTCCATAAAAACTGCCTCACCAGGATTGATGCCAACAACTCCTGCATGCTGCACGAGAACTCCAGTAAAGGTCAAACTCAATATTAAGCTCAGAAACCTAGTAGTGTGGATTCCCAGAAATAAATGTTTACATACATTGATTCAAATTGGTCAAGAATGCACCCACTTGGAAGAAGAAAACAACTATTATGACAGAAGACTAGGTCAATGTCAGACCATTATGTCCAGCAGTCAGACCTGTTGTGTCATGTAGGTGTGGTCCAAATTACCTGTGTGAACTTGGCAACAGACATTCGTACACCATGGCAAGTACAGATTACTCCCAATCGCCCTGCATCTGTTAAACTCAGCTCTCCACCTGCCATAGTAGTTGGTAAGTTTTGTGGCAGGGTTGAATGTCTAGGGCTATTGGACACACTAGTCATGATATCATGTCAAATAGCTACTTGCATACCCCGTACACCAGATGATAGATATGGGGAAGAGTTCCAAGATACCTAGAAAATCTCCACATACAATGAACAATGATATCAACATGAGTATCAAGGGCCTCTCCTTGATAGCAAGTGACTACAACCGTATCACTGAAAAGATCAAGACAACACCACACGATCTCTAGAAAGGTAAGGTACTCACCAAGCGATATTCCATAATTTGGGCAGAACACCCGGATACGTCCTGACGGAGGAGGGGCTGATTGAGACTGACTGGGCACTCCAGAGCCAACATCTGGCACACTTGATTCATTCCTTTGCTGATCAGAATTGGAAGAGAAGAGATTCGGCCCCTGAACACTTGGAATTCGCTGCTTTTGGCTCACAATCTCTTTCAGCCACTGTGGAGAGGGAGTTTGCCTGCTAGCATCCAATCCTTGCTCCTGTGCACCTCGAGAGAAATTGAGGTTCTGTTTCAGTGCCTCTGATCCAGATATCCTTAGCCCGTTTGAGCTGACAGTGTCCTGTATCCTCCCACCAGCCAGACCACTTAAATCTCGACCATGCCCAGACTGAGGTGCATCCAATCCAGAATTTGAGCTTCCACCTCCATTTACATGATTTGATTGGAACACATTTGCAGGACCAAGCGAACTCCACCCACCAAATCCAGGAGAATCTGAGCTTATATGTCTGTATTGAGGATGAGATGCAATATATGTGGACCGAGAGCTGATTGATGGTGAATAATTTGGTCTGTGTTGTTGTTGTTGTTGTTGTTGTTGTTGTTGTTGTTGTTGTTGTTGTTGCTGCTGCTGCTGTTGCTGCTGTTGCTGCTGTTGTTGTTGTTGCTGTTGTTGTTGTTGTTGCTGCTGTTGCTGTTGCTGTTGTTGTTGCTGTTGCTGTTGCTGTTGCTGTTGCTGCTGTTGCTGTTGCTGTTGCTGCTGTTGTTGTTGCTGCTGCTGCTGTTGCTGCACCATTGCCAGAAGCTCTGACCTCAATTTGTTGGGGGTAAGACCCTGTGGTCCATAATTCAGCATATCTGGACCTACCGGCTCTTGCCTGATAGTACGCTCAATAACACAGACCTCTTGAGCCACATAGGGTTGGGACAAATGCCCTGGATTCATGTCAAACTGTGCACAGCCAACAGATTCAGAAGGCTTAGTAGACAAAACATCAGACAAACCATATGTGACACTGCTGACATATAGTCAGGTCCCAAAAATTTAGGAAATTGAAGAAGGAAACAAAGAAACCACACTTATAAGGATCTTTCTTCTAGCGAAGTGTGAACTGCCAGTGAGAATCTGAAGTTGCCCCCACTAGCAACATAGTTCCATAGAACTCAATCGGACATACTTGGTGTATGGTGGACCTTCAAACAGAGGCGACCAAATCTAGACAAATTCAATTAATTCTGAATGTTGCAAATGACATTTCCAACCAACACACAGTAATAAACTTCAAACTCAGAAGTGGACAGAAACCGAACATCAACCAAATTGGAGCACCATAGAACAATGCCCTACAAGAACAGCAGAAGACTCGAAGCTTTGAACTAATATATAAAGATTCCTCAAGCCAGGGTTCAAGTTGTCATACGTCTGGATGCACTGTGCTCACTACTCGTTCCCAAGTGACAAGAATTTAATTATACCCAAGTAATGTATAACTGCCCTAGCAACAAACTCACTCTAAAAGGAAGAATTCGCACCTCCCCTACTACAACACTGCAGCTGGATAAGTGTGAACGCATCATCTCTATAACGCTGAACTCCCATCACTAAACCCTAATCCTTCCATTCTTGCGCATACACTAATTCCTGCTACCAAGACCTCATTCTCCCAAACTCGTGGTTCGCAAATACTTGGAGCAAAACTACTAAAGGATAAATTTGCAGTGCATCGCCCGCAGCTGCCTTCAGCAATTCAGACGAGCTGTAAACAATTTACACCTTGCATTCCAACGACCAGTTTCTACACTGCAAACTCTGCAAATACCCAATTCCCGAGATCATCGTCATCGCACCCCGCTAACTTCTAGTGACAAGGTACCTTCTAAGTTGGTCACTCTTGGATGATACCTGGTTCAATGATGAAGATCCAGGGGTCGGTTGCCCCGACGATCTATTATTCATGCACGCCTTCAAGTTCCACATGTCCTCCATCGCTGCTGCTGCTATCAGCCAGCTTCAGTCTCCACAGACCTAATCTATAAGCCGTGCTCTATAATATCACATGTCAAAGTCCGACATCATCATCTCAGTCTCCTCGCACCACATCGTCCATCTTCCCCCCTCGATGCAAGGCAAAGTCCGCTCCAATTGTAACAATATTACGCTTCCCAAGCAAGTAGTCCCCGTGACTGGAGTGAGAGGAATGGTCAGCAGATTTATCAGATGTATTGTGCATTTATGATAAAATTGTATCCACCAGAATCATACGGACGTGGAGTGTCCCTCCAAGTGATTTTCATATCTCTCTTCCCCTTCTCTCTCTTGGTCACCATCTACTCATCTCAAGGTTGACGACGAGTCCAAAAACGACTGACCGACTACACGAATTCCGAAATCATTTGTTCCTCTCACGCTCCAATCATCATGTTTATCCACCCCGAACTAAACGTAGTACCCACAACATCCATCCACACTGAGCTGCTACACGTCCTCTATCATCATCATCATCACCAGGAGCATCATCACCATCAGCAAGAAGAAGTATAATACAACCCTTGCGAACGACCACACTGCTCAATCTTCCTGTTCCACAACCCCAATCGAGGCAACTCAATCGTGCTCCTCCGCCTCGATCTCGCACACCAAATGCGACACATCTCTCTCTCACTCACAAACGTACACACAAACCTCCGCAAACCTGTAACCCCGGTGTGCGACCAAATCCCTAATCCTATCTGCTCTCTTGAGCGCAATTCCCCACCCCCGTAACCTCGGTAAAGTTTAACCAAAAAGACACAAGAACTGCGTCAAATCGCGGCCATTTCCGGAGGCGAGATCATCATCACAAGCCCCTGGAAACCTGCAATCCGGAACATCACCGAGGCCACAACATTTCGACGTCACGGCAAAGGGATGGAGGCGGACGGGCGGAGGCGATCCCTCTCCTGGCGCTTTCCTTTCAGCTTCCATAGCTCGCGGCCTAGGGCAGCGCGGATCGCTACCGGGTGTAGGCGGTGGTAGCACCTTCCCCTTGGCGTACAGTGACCGCCCTGGCAAGGGTTTCTACCGGCTACACCCGGTGGTCGTCGCCCGTGCCTGGTAACATGCCCCTGTAAACTGCGCCATGCGAAGTTACCTCCGGTAAAATAAAGCTTGTGGTACATGCATAGTAACTATCCTTTTACTTTTACTTCCCTCTTTTGATCTTCTTTACCATGTGATTTGACATACATCCAAATCATCCACTCAACAACCCCCATGTGTGGATTGACTGAACAAAAGGCACTCAACCCGGCCCGGCCTTCCCCTTTGTAAAGTTATGATAAGGTGGATGGCCCTAAAACCGTCACTTCAAGCACTGAGTGTGTTTATTATTATTATTATTATTAAAATAAAAATTTATATGTTTTTTCAGTATCGATTGAAAGGGGGTTCTAACGCACCAATCTAGATCTTGTTTGAATTTTGTACGTAAAAGCTATAAGGGTTTGAAATTCTCTCGGTACATCAACACGGAAGCATGATGTTAAGGTGTTGGACATTCTCATAAACATCATCATCTACAATTTTTGTGTGAGAATTTAAGGTGTTGATGTTGTGTGGGTGAGGTGTTGGTTTGAGCCCCCACGTACCTCAAGTCGTGTAAGGATGGAAGCATGAGAGTAGTAATTATAAGAAGAATCGGACTCTTGTTTGTTTAGTTTTCTTTATTTATTGACCACATCACCACCTCCATTGACTTTCAAAATCATCACTTCAATGACTTAGTTTGACATGGACCCTAAAAAAGACTCGGGCGAAACACCTTAACTATACGGAGCTCTATAAGCAAGTGTAACGAAGTTCCATCTACAAATGAGTGATGGTTTTCATATCCCCAAAAACCCAAGCTCCGATGCTTCATGCTCATTTGTTTACTCTTGGTATACAACACCATGTTGACTCGAGCACAATCACCTCACCGATCAAACGGGCTTGGGTTAATATAACCTTCAACCTCCCTCGTAAACCTTTCCAAAGGGTGCTTGTATTAAATCTACGTGCTTCTTTCTAGTTTCAATATAAGTGGCGCTTAATATGACAAAAACTAAAGAGTACCATGTAATGACTAACACAACATTGTGATTTTTACAATTCGAGGTTATATTTGACAAATAGTTGCTTTTCCAAAATATGTTTTTGTCTCCAAGAGCTTTTGATTTCCATCTTGCAGTTTTGAGCTAATATGCAATAAGAGTGCAAGGTTGGAAAACCAAACCCCTCGTAGTTATCACTATAGGAGTGAGGGGAGTCATACATACAAGAACAATAAAAATTCTCGAAAACCTACATATCCTCACATCACTCATTGATTAATATTCCAATTAGTGTGTGTCACTATTTAGAATTACACAGTGCTATAATTGTTTAACAAGGGTGTACTATTGTACCAAGCAAAGTTAGTTATATTTTATAATGTCCAAACAACATGTTGAACCATTGTTAGTAAAAAATTGTACTCTTGAGTAAAACGTTATTGCATTGTGAAACTCCGAATAGTAACATGTACTAATTAAGATTATTAGTGTAATAAAAAAAATTAAAACTATCCACCAAATCGCCATTGAATATCTCACATACCTCATACTTAATAAGTATAAAGCTCAAATACAATTTAGAAGAAAACATGTACCCCCCCCCCCCCAACACACACACACATAGAAAATGGGTGTTAAAAACCCGTAAGATGTGATTTGGGCGAACCAACCCATACACTCACTCGTTCCTTGATGAAAGCCTGAAACCTTGCCTCCAAGGAACCAATTTACAGGTTGATTCGTCCCAACCCGCAAGATAAGTAGTAAACCCCACCCTGCACCAAGGAACCTCTTGAACAAGGTATGACCAACAACCTCATAATCATGTCAGATTGCCCGATGTTGGGTTTTCTTTTTCCCCCTTTTCGTTTGTTGTTAGGAGATGAGAAAATTGGCCAAGAAGTAGAAATAAAAAGTATGGGTACTTGATTGATTACTTTTTCCTCTTTACCCCACCCCGGCTGACTTGCAAACCATGTCCTCGATGACTCCATGCATACCGAAGAAAAAGGGGCTTGGGTTTGACCACCCCTTTCAAAGGATCGGTTGCTTTCAAATAACACTCAATGGGTGCAATAGCCTAACAAGCCTTGAATTTCACTTGGAAATACATGGTTTAGGACACTATATATGAAAACTAGTGTCACTTTATAATTCGGACTTACATGGTTCTATAGCTTTTTACCATGTATGTAATTTTTTACCAAGTAAAGTTGGTAATGTTCTATAATGTCCAAACAACTAGTTTACTATTTGTTGGTGAAAACATGAGATATTCAATAAATGGATACATCATTGTGTAACTCCAAATAGTAAGTGACACTATATATGATTGATTTTTAGTGTAGTGTCTTGGGTTTTTAACTTGTATCCAATGGGACGCAAGGTTTGTGTATCCCATAGGAACTCCAAGGTGAAGTAAGCAAACCGTCGGGATGTGTGATGATGCTAGAAGCATAGGCACCTTTTGCTTACGAGGAAGGAAAGTACAAATCGATGCTCTAGTTTCGTTGACCCACTTGTGGACACCTTCAACCCTTCACTTCCTCGAGAGTATTGTGATTCCCTTCAAGTCATCTAAAAAGTACGCTTTCTAGAGCTCGATTTTTGTTGTACTTGAAAGAAAGTTGTTTTTATTGATTTAAGATCACATCAATACGGTAATAACATTCAATAACTTTCATGATTCACTTATAATTGATTCGGAATTATTAAAATTAAAGAAATTGTGATAAAAACATGCAATAAAAGTAAAGTCTAAACTTCCAAGATCCTTTTGAAAACAAATGCTCTTTTTGAGGTGACAAAGAGAACCTCATAGGAAATTGACAGTTTCCAATCAACATAATATTGATTGACTAAAAACACAAATCAATCAACAAAGGAAAAAAAAATTAATTCCTTTTAATTATTTATTGTGAACAACCATCTTTTCATATTAGAATGGGATCATCACCATTGACCATGAAATTTTACGAGGAACATAATGATGCCCATTGTGACCTTCCTTTTCGGATGAATTTGCTTTTAGAAGTCATTCATAAGCCCAAAGCGGACCTCTCAGAAAGTTCAAGGGTTTACTAAGAGAATTGAGCCCTTGCTACTCCACTAGGCTTCATGACCTAAGCACATTGTGTATACTTGTCTCGGTTCACGACTATTTCAACCACATTCAACATCCAAGGTAGTGTGGTCCCACTAATCACCTTGTAATCGTTGGGTGGCAACTGGAGATTGTGCTATACATATATGCTGCTACACAATGACAACTCACAAAGACTCCTTTGATGAACACCGCACACAAGATTTGACGATACACTAAAACATATATATATATTATCATAGTTGTTTAAAAGCATGATCGCACATGTTGCCCAACAATCGTGGGCCACAACCAAGAGGATATATGAAGTAAAATAAGATGCCCTTCGGTGTAAGTAGTTGCTCCACTATGAGTGAGGCTCGTTCATCTTATAGTTAACCGGATGGGTTGTACCGCATTGGTGTTTGTTATGGAGGCATAGTTGTGAGGTAATTGCCTACCTATTTTATACATTACATTGTTGAGGGGAAGAATGCCACCTTTCTAGAAACTTCAAACATGCCGTGCATAATTATTGTAGGGCTCTAAGTTAGTACCATGCATTGATTGTAGAATCTCTTCACACTAATGTGATTCATGCACTTTGGTGAAGATACTCTTCATTTATCATATTCAAACGAAAATGTGATTATAACTTCCTCTTTCTTGCTAATGATCCGAGCATCATTTAATGAGTTTGATTCCATGAATGCATTTGCTTATGAATTTTATGTAGGTGAGATGTACACTACTCAAATACAAGAAACTATTAATGCGTTCATTGTCTTATGGTGGTTACGGTGTTAATTATGTTATTAGGGATTTGAAAAGAGAAAAGGAAATTTATAGTTATCATAATACCTCGATTCTTGTTTTTTTATATAAACAAGATTACGGTAGGATATTTGATTTGTCCATATTGAATATTGTAAATGAATAAACTATTCAACAATGATTTGCGTAAATTGCCCTATGACTATGGTATTAAACCTCAAGAGAAAGAATGAGGTAGACCTACACATGGTGAGTATAAACACCACGTTTGGTTTGGTTTAGTTGTAGGGTCAAATAAATGGAAAGAATTGAAGGCCATGATTTAACCATTGCATGGCCCATGTAAAGGAGCTACGTTGAATCTTCCTACTACTACGGGCCACAATAATTTTCTAGAGCCCATCATGCTTCTTGTAATGAGAATTGATGTGGGTCATGTTAAATTTCAACCCATATATAAGAAACTTTGGGCCTCCTACAGGTTGGCGTGAATAAAGTGTTTGTTCGTAATGTTAATGGCCTAGTGTCCACCGGGCAAGAGGTCATTGAGGCACTGCTACTCTCCCCTGTCGAGAATAGACACTTTAGTCACTAGTAACCAATGAAAGTAACTGAAAGTTGGGAGGTTTAAAAATTTGTTTTATATATATATATAAGTTTGGTCCCTGATTACTGTCAAGGGTGGTTGTGTGTGTGTGTGTTTGGAGTCTTATTCCATTGGCATTGATTGGTTGTTTTCTATATGTCTTTTATGTAGTAGAATTGATCATGCATAATGTATGGCATGGGTATTTATTCTTTTGAATGTGTTTTTGATGGAGGTTTCGAAGAGGTTAAATTTTTCTTCTAGTTGTTTCATTGAGGGAGTATGCATAGTACCTCTAGCTCATGCCGTGATGCCTATGAGTGGGTCTACTTTCCATCCTTGGTGGATGAGTTTATTAATCACTGGTTGGTACTTTAGGATTTTAGTGTTTATTGTTTCTTGTGGGAATCTGTCATTAGTATAGGTAAATTCTATAAATTGTACTGTGAGGTTATATTATGGGTTTAGTGGTGGGGCACTTAGGTGTGGGAGTCCTTTTAATACATAGTAGGTCGGGTTTTAATCTGGCGGTACAATGGCATCTTTGTCTTCCACATGTGCAAGGAAGGAGCCATGGTGGGATTGTATTTTCTTGTGGATTGTTGTTGAATGTGCATGCATTCACAAGGGTGTAGCATCTTGACTTTTGTGATGATATAATCAATTTTCTTAGTTCCCATACTACTTTGTTATGTCTTTTAGTTCTGAGGGCATGTATGCCATGTTAAATTTCAACCCACATAATAGTTATATTAGAAAAGCAACATGGACCACCTTTGTTGTTGTTTTTTCTTCTAATTAATCAATGTGGGTAATTTTTTTTAAATTTTGTGTTATTTTTGTCCCATAACTAATATTCAATGTGTTGGTTGGAAGTCTTCATGAAGACTTATGGACAAACCCGGGGTCTTGGACCCATGTTACTTCCACCTTGACTAGAAAAAATAGTGCGGCCCACATTAGTATTTTTATGTTAATGTCCACACACACTGATTGGACTATGTTGTGTAGTTGAGGAAGGAAAACACTTATTGCAAAACACTCCTTGAATTGATTCCACCCCCTGTGCATCCTATAGATTTGGCATTTTGGATGCATTTTGTTCAAATTACAACATGTTGGATCGGCCAAAAGGAGGCATGTTATACTTGGGATGGTCCTATAAGTGTGGTCAATCAAACGTCAACAAATGTTGAAGAGGATTATCAACAACAAGGCGGTTAAGACACGCAATAGACTTCATATAAGGAGAGTCCTCCTCCAAGTCCTACAAAAAATTAAAAATAAATCAAAAAAGAAGAAGAAATGATTCATGAAACAAGTAGTTAAAGAATGTGCTCAATTTATAACATCCTTTCATACTACAATAGATTATTGAAGAGTATGGATGCCTATATGACAACATTAATACATAAATTGTAGTTAGTCATTCACTCACGTCAAATTCAATGTCATTCACTCATATCATGAAAATTTATGCTAGATTTTGTATGAGTCTTCACATGTCATAATGATTTGACTTTCACTTCATGTATTATTACAACCTCTAGCAATAAATCATCATCTTTTTCATTTTTAATTAATAAAATTTTAGTTTCTTTGTCAACCTCCTCACATCTCTTTATTCTATATTTTATTCTAATGACACCTCTTGCTTCACCTATAGTTGCCATTTTAGCTTTCATTTTCTATCTTTCTTTCAATGATCTATTCATCCTTTTTCATTTCATTTTTTAAATTTGTTTATTCTATCCATTCCCTATCAAACTTGTCCTTGCTAATTATTACCATATTATGTAGGAAAATACATTTAGCAAGTATATAAGTCACAAAAGTACATCAACCCTTCTCATAATAATTCTTCATCTTCCCTTTAAAGTCTCAAAACCACATTCTACACACATGTGAGTAGAATTTTGAATAAAATTCTTGTTAACTTTAAAACCTTTTGAATCCTTTAGACAATCTTTGAATGAACTGTAAATCCATGGCCACACTGAATATGCATAATCGCCAATCAACTTATAAGATAGAAATTTATCTTTCATGCAAACTCTTATAATTTATGTTAGTTGAAAAATTGTCCAATCATACATATTTTTTTTCATATCTAAAATCATAATCCCAAAATAGACATTTCATGTCAATAATACATTGTAGTACAACCAAGTGGAATGACTTTTGACAATAATAATTTTCTCCTCCAATTATCAGTGCAAGTTCGGTGCAAGAATTGGATTGTGAGATTCATCAATTGCTCCAATAATATGGGGAATCCCATGAAGGTCCTCAAAATTGCGTGCTAAAATTTTAAACCAAGCTAAACTTGGAAATTGCACAAAAATACATTGCAAATGAACCAATTCTTTTTTTAATTCAAAAAAATAAAAATTGGAATTGTAGTTTCAGCAATCCCATCTACCTTTTCTATGATATACAAGGTATTTCTAGTCCCAACCCTTTGTAATGACATTGCAATTTTATTCTTAATTGAAATTATCTCTCTCATATGTGTATCTACCCCTTGTAAATATAGACCTAACCTCTCACAAAGATAAATTGAATATATGAGGACCCCCACCTTCATTGCCTAGAACCAGCACAAAATAATTGGGTACTAGACCCAAGCTAGATCAAAGACCAACTACAGTAGTAATGGTGTGCAATGCCACATGCCACCTTCATGATCTCACATCGTTCGCTTGCATAACCATCACCTTGCATCCTAGGCACCAACCCCTTTGTGCTTTGTGGGCCTACCTCTGTGTTTTGCGAATAGAATGGCTATACCCCCCCCCCCACACCCCCACTGCAGTGTATAGAATGGCTAGAATAAGTATTGACAAGCCACTCTGAACCCACCTTGAACCAACCCGAGATAGAGCGGAGCCCCTTACCTATCATACATGAAGGTAGTGGAGGTCGCTATGAGGTGGCGCCACTAATGGCACCCAAAAGCGTCACTCCGTGGGCCCATACACTCCCTACACCATGGGGAACGCTTCAAGGTAGTAGAGTGTTGGTGATTGGGAGTTGTTTATAGGCATTGGTTCTGGGTGGGGTGTTGATTTTAGCACCGTCTACCTTAGTGTTAAGTGAAAGTGATCCAAAACTATACACTAAATTTGAATTTTGTGAAGGAAAAAAATTAAAGACCTTTAAAAAAAACATGTTTATCTACAAAGCCGATAAATTTTGCGGACAAAAAAAATCCAAAAAAATTCTACATATTTTAGAAGACAGTGCAAGTGGTATGTAAGTAGGTAATATTGAATATAGTAAGTGTTTAAATTTTATTTTAAATATGATAAAAATACATAAAACTGATGGTTTTCTACAAAGTTTTGTGATGATGCCCTCGAGTAGATATTGATTTCAAGGAATATGCAAAACTCCAACTTCAAAATAGGTAAGGTCATAAAATCTACATCCAAAACTAGACTCAATCATTTTCTTTTGAGCATCACTTTTGATGATAAGTATTGAGGATCTCAACTTGATATTCTAAATTTGAGTATTAACTCGACAATAGACGTCACCAAGAAAAAAAATTCAAAGTAAGCAACACTTTGCTACTACTTTTAGGCCTTTGACCCAAAAAATACCATTTTAGTATACCAGAGCACTTTTTCGGTCCACTTTACCATTCTTGCACCCCCTTGCTAATCATGTACTCAACAATAGTAAACACCAATGCCACACTTGCTCGAGTGCATGTTGATGCCGGCTCCTATGACAAATGTTGTGGAATACCAAGTACATTAAGAATAGAATCAACCATGGAATCGACCATGGCAAATGTTGCCAAGTACTAGCACACATGATGTCACAAACAAATAAGGACTACAACACCAATGAAAGAAAGTGGATGACGAATTGCAAACAATGATAATAAACCACCTACTCAAGCCAAATACATGCATAACTAGGCACTCATACAGAACCAAATGGGTCATTCTCAGGGCCGGTTTACACTACGGTGGAGAAGGCCTCCGGTCGGTCAAGAATGCTTGGCCAAGACATGGTTATATGAGGCAAATGGTGGATGTGCCGGAGAAGAATTAAAGGCAATAAAATATTTTTATTAAGTTGGGCTTCTCCGGAGGAGGAGTTTCTTGTCCGGCCTCTTGAGGCCGGACAAGAAACTCCTCCTCCGGAGAAGCCCAAGTCCAAAAAGTGCCGCCATGTAGGCGGCCATGTCATTTTATCATCCATGAGAAAAGTTCACCACCATTGTTTTCTTCACCTAGTGTAAACACCCACCGGTCAAGAGTTGCATTTTCGACCAATCACAATTGAGAAACGCCCTTTTTTTCATGACCGGTGGACTTCTCCACCATAGTGTAAACCGGCCCTAACTCGTCACAAAACTAGTCATTCATGGACGTGTGACATCATTCATAGTTTCTAGATTATGTCCATGGGCTAATCAATTATGCTTGATAATCACCCTCACAACTCCTCGTCCACTCCCCTCTCGTTGGTTATCTAATCCATACCCATTTTTGTTCATGAACAAAGACTAAAATGTTATGATTAAAATGCTCTTGTATGAGTTTTTGGAAGTGGTCCACTTGTATGAGCAAGGTGTTAAGGTAGACGAGGCTAATTTGATGAGCTTCCCTAATCGGAGACCTATACCGTAGTACCATAGCTGGTTCGTTCAAAAATAATTCTAAAAATAAAAAACGTAAAAATTATGAAATTATGAAGATAGAAAAACGAAAATAAAATAAATTAATTTTTGCAATCTTTTGGTGTTTCTAAGCCATTTAAGGTCATTTTTACTGATTTTTTTGCTAAAAATGAAAATTGAGAAATTCAGTTTTTTGAGAGGCGAACCTTATTTTTTCAAAATAAATAAATATTCGTTCGCCAGGGGACGAACTAGCTATTGTGTTACGGTATTTGACATATAATTGGCGGTATATTCGCTCTAATTTGGTGGGTGAGTAATGCATGGTGATCTAGCCACTATCTTGATAATTGGGTTGATCACCTCCGCAAAAATCAAACTACAACCACCATCCTCCATAATTAAGAATGCTATCCACCAAATTATGACACGCTTTATTTTTGTGCAAGAGATGGGCAAATTAAGAGTCGACATGTGGATGTGAGGTGCCAACCATCTTGTAATGTGGGTATTTAAAAATGAAAAGCCAATTTGGCATCAGTTAATCTTAAATGCGACCACTTTGGAGACATGACATAGTCAATATTGACATTAAACTTGGCTTTCATTGGTAAATGACCCATGTAGAATCTACTAATAATGTCATCCACTTACACAACATGGAACGATCAAAAAATTCCCCCCTCTAACACCATATGGGAAGCAAGAATCTTTGATTCCAAAGCCTAGATCAACACCTTACTGAACTCCGGGTTAAACGATTTCAAATTCCTTGGTCCTAATTCGCAATTGCTAGCTTTCTCAAGCTTCTAATACTCAAATCCATCAACTGGATGAATCCATAGAGTTGGAGGTATCCACATTAGCCTCATTTGCCTCATGGTGTTTGCCAAATTGCCTACCCTTCTATTTCCAACACTTATATAAGATCATAGTCCACAGCAGAGTCACCAAAAGTGGGACCGACTCCAATCTTTTGAAAGAATTTTCCAAATTTACCATTTCCAACACTTGTGTCAAACTAAAAACAAACTAGGGAAAATCATTTTGCTCTACATCAAAACAAATAAACTAAATTGAGAAGAAAATGAGTTATTTTTAAGCTCGATTCTATTGAGGAGTACACAAGTGGTGAGAGAAGCAAAGAGATGGATGTGCACACAAGTGACAAAGAAAATGAGAGTCTTAGTTATATAATGATAAAACATGTTGATGCCTAAAACTCAAAGAAACCCTCCAAGACTTTCCGGTTACACTTGAACAAGAGATCATTAGGGGATTTCAACCCTGATTCATCCCCATTCTTCAAGGTTAACTCTCATGTGTCTCTTATTCATTCAGAATCATTAGGGAGTCACCCCCTCCAACAAAACCATTTGCTGCTTCCTCTCCAAGATCTCAAGCATTGACATGCTAGGCCATACAGAAAGCTCCCCAAGCATCTCGGACAATCTCAAGAAACAAGACCCCAAGTTTTCTTGGACCTAAACTCAACTGTAAACTCACCCTGAATGCTGCCACCCAATTAATTAATTCATATAGACAAGACCCAATGGAAGGTGTTTCATATTGTCCAAACTACCTCGGAGGCTTATCTGATTCCACACTTCAATTGCTGAAACATAATTTCCATGTGGACACTCGTGAAAATTGACGGAAATCCACTTTGATAACATGTGGCAACATCTTCCAAACTGAATAATTTTTTGTCAAATTCCAATATCATGGGTGCATCTCACATGTGAGTATATTGGTAGGGCCATCCGTGACTTCAAGCTCACTCCATCTCTTCAGGATAGTGTAGGTACAAAGTTGTACTACTTTCAGATCAACATTCAATGTACAAAGAAAACTTGACACAACTCATGACAAGGTCCATAACTTCAACCTATTAATTTCTCATCCTTAGCTCACACATGTTATTAGTGCAATAATTTTTGTGTTAGTTATTATCATGATAATTGACTTACTAGTGATTATTCAGGTTTGGGAAGAATACTTGATGATGATGACAAAGCACCTACAAATAATGTGACAGATAAGTCCACAAACATTCTTCGTAAGACAGCTTGTGCATATGCATGGCAGACATGATGAATTCTTAGCATATGTGGACATGTACAGGAAAACGTACAGTATAGCAAGCAGCCAGTGAACTTCACCACCAAGCACAGGTTCTCCTAATGAGCGAAATTTCCAACTGCATTATGTAGATTATCCCCAGTGCAGATGGAAATACGCATAACTAAGGTGAAAAACAAGAACACACTAGTCAATTTTAAAATCACCTCAACCATGCATAACAAAGGTGAATGAACAATAACACAATGATCATGGTAATCAATTCTAGGTTTACCTCCCCATCTTGCACCGAAATTCACTTATACAGTGTTAAATACTGTATGGGATGGTAAGCTGCAAGTAGATGAGAGTGTATCTGCATTTGGAGAAGCAAAGTCTCATCTATGTGCCCTGGTCCGCAATAACATAACTCAATGCACCATGTCTACCAATACAGGCTCGTATTGAAAATCTGAAGTCAAAGTCTCATCTCAAAATCTCTGCAAGACCAAGGGTCAACCTGGCCTGTGTGTGAAGACCAACCCCTTTATAAAATTAAACATTTAGATGATACACTCACAAAACACCAGGATATACTCAATTCTGCAACAGTTGCAGTTTAATGTCTTTCTCTGCAATAACATCAATTGCAAACTGCTAACATTTGTTACAATCTTCAAGCACCAAAGTCAAATCTCAAGCTTGCAACATAAAACCTTCAAGTTATGGACTCTAATTGCAAAGTTCTAGCTGGACTCACTCCTGACTGCCCAACCCTGCACCTTCATAGGAACACAACAGCTCGATACCTTCAGCAACTAAACAGAATACAGTCAGAGAATGAACACCCCTGAGTTTACTACAACTCGTACCATTATGTACACATTTGAACGGTTTCTAGAGATCGAACAAAATCTCAAGAGAATCATGAGTGTTACTCCGTAAACAGAGCTGCTCATGCACAGCTTCTATTTACATCATAAATCCTAAATCAAATGTGTGGCGCCCTCACAAATCAACCCAAGCTACTCGATCTATCTGCCTGTCTAAAGCTGGTGCCATTAAAGTACACTAACCTCCCCACTCTTCCAATTTTGATCTCTTTCCAATCCCTGAATGTATTATACTGGTTATTCCAACTATTTAGATTTCTTCTAACTCAGCCTCTAGAGCTTCCAATGAAACAGGGCCCTTGAGAGGCATGTACTCTCCCAAGTAGCCATCCAAGTGCTCAGAAAGAGCATACCGGTCAATGCTCTCATTGTGATGCGACTTGCACACAAAATATAGAACACTTTGAACCAAGATACCCATAAGCGTCACAGCCGTCCACAGCACTAAGAGAAGAGACCCCACAATCACTCTTCCAAACATACTATGCATGTGATGGTGATGACTCACTAGGCCTCGGAACAAACTCAGCACAAATACCACGCTAATAACGTAGATGGAGAACAAGCAGAACCCAACCAGCCTTTTGCCCTTGATGAGGTGCACACTTTTCTTCAACGCTCCAATCCCATAACTCTCCTCCAGGACAGAGACTACGCTTGCAAGGTGCCAAACCAGGTTAAAATATATTAACAAGGCGTCGAATGCAATCCATACAGGGACCACAATGGGCAACACGGTAATTCCTGTCGCAGCTTGTATAGTGAAAAGTACCAGCAGGATAACGGCAAATGCGACGTAGTAAAGAAATATCAACAAGTGCGCCCACAGAAACGTGTACACCAGGCGCTTCCAAACCTTGGGCACCACGCTAATTACCTTCAAGTATGATAACCCTTTGCCTGTGTAGATGCTGGCCACACTGTATACAATGGCTGCTGTCGAAAGAAGAGAAAATCCCAACAGAAAGACTACATATAGAACTGTTATCACACCGAGGCCGAAAAACTCTGCGTCAAGACGGCTTTCTGTGCGGGCGGCTGCCGGCGACCCTGCTTGTTCCCTAGCAAGCTTCTCCTCATTGCGAAATATCTTGTGCATCAACGGATCCGATATCAAGCTGTGAGAGAAGATAACAATTCCCAATGGAAGAACGAGTGTGCAAGCCAGAGATAGCAGAAGGCGCGTGTACGATCGTAATATTTTATAAGCCTCGTTGCAAATCCCGCCTACTCCTAACAACTGCATTTCGTCTGGTTCTCTATCCATCGATAGAATCTTATTGTTGCCCTTCTCCCTCCCCCGCGATAATATTCCTCGCTGGTTAACTCTTGCTCATAAAACCCCCACCTGAGGCTTCGTCGAGTAGTTCTGAATAAGTAGAGGACCCTGATCCGGTCCTGTCTCGACTTCAATGCCAAAACCCAAAACTGCACTTCATCAGTCAGATCCGTCTCATCACCTTGAAAAATATTCTGAATAGATCTCCCCCGACTGCTACAACTCTCACGATCTTTGCGGCCGAGATCTTAACAAAACGAGAAGACCTGCGGGAAAACGAATACCAAGCACTAATCAATCATTAAGCTCGCGGACAAAACCTGTCTTTACCAGGTGCCTCCGTTGCCCTAGAATCCAACCTCTCAAGACCAATAGCTAGCGATAACAATAACACAGAAACCTACACAAAGAAAAGGAAAAAACGACCACGAGAGTTGATGGAAAAGAACGACACATTTGTCAAAGTGAGAAAAACGCGTTCCAGGATTTAAAACGACATCCGATACCAGCAGTACACCCTGAACAGTAGAATGGAGATGTAAGCGACGCAAACCAGGGAACGGCTCCCACACGAGAGAGAGAAGAGAAACTACACCAAATGGTTAGGGCAGCCAATCATTGCTCGTACAGAACAAATACCCCTACTCTGATTAACGAGGACTCCAATACCACTACTACACCGCCTCACATCCACCACTACCCTCACAAAGAGACACAAAACCACACAAAATCACATTCCCCTGTTCCAATCGCCGCACTCTCACCAGCAAATCAAATCACATGCAACCCCGCCTAAGCAACAAACCAGCTCCTCAGCAATTCCCGGATCCGGATCTCCCCGTGCAAACCGCACGTTCCAGGAACAGAACTGAACTCCCGCAAGAAACCTTGCGTGCCACGTCACATTTTTCCAACGCTCCCCCGATTCATCAAAACCTCAACCACACACCAACCCTGCTCTAAACACCAGACTGCTGTAAACCGGCCGCCTGCAAGAGGAAACAGAGTACACATGTTTTACCTTGCGCCGATGATTTTTCGTTTCGACGACTGCTAAACCAGCTTCTTCCGAGGCGGTTCGGTGCGGTGCGGTGCTGTTCGATGAATCTCAGACGCGAGGAGCGGCGCCAAAAACCGAAGGGGAAAGAAACCGCGGCACGAGCGACTGAGTCAGGGGGGCGATGTGGTAGGTGCGATGCAGAGTAAGTCCCTGTGTGAATTCCCCTGCCTAGGGTCTCACCTGGACACTGACAAACCTGTCACCGACCTAACTTAGCTTATTCTGCACCAAATATTGTGCAAGAAACCTCGACGAAACTGGAAGTACGTCGGGAGTCGGCCTGTGAGTAGGTAATTGTGCCGCTACTGAAGCTCAGCGGCGATGATTGATGACGATGACGATGATGGTGTTGTTGATGTTGAGGTGTGGTAGGTGCGATGCGAGGGTTAGCTCACCTCCAAGCGGCACCTAAGCTAAGCCTTGACCGGTGAAAGGGGGGTTGGACCGAGGAAGCAAGGGAAAAGGGAAGGCAAGGAAATGGGGAGGAAGGCCAGTCTTTCGTTTTTATTGCTAGAATAATGGCGCCGCTCTCGCCTGTCTTCTTGGCCCTTCTAACTTCACTTGATAACTTATGTCCCGCCGGACCAATGATTTGATTTCCAAATGTGCAAGAGGTGGCGGCATCTGCACTATGCCCTCTATAAGTGTTATCCCCAAAGTGATAACAATCGTATTACAAAATTTGCCTTGTAACATAAATGTTAACACCTATGGGGTAACACTTGTAGAGGTTAAGGGTATAACCCATAACCTAAAAATGCAACACATAACCTAAAAATCAAATTGAGCGTCAGTACACAGATTATCTTGATTAGTGTGTTATTATTCAAAGGTATGCAATGCAATAACGTCTTACTCGAGAGTTCAGTTTTCACTAACAAGAGTTTAATAGGTTGTTCATACATTTTAGAACATAAGTGACCTTGCTCGGTTAAACATTATGTTCACTTTGAATAGTAACAAGTGTTCATTCGGATAATCGATATATTGAAGCCTCCAAGTGTATGGTTGTAGTACATAGGTTGGGTTTTAGGTACACCGGGTTGGTTACAAGTCTATGTACCTTAATAGTTTTGTGTTACCATAATTTAAGAGAATATGGGGTAAAGTTTCATGACACCTACGCAGGGGGGGTGAGAATGTTGATTACTATCGTATGGAGTATGGAGATTGTTAGTTTTAGCATTGCATGTATACACTCACCATACCATAACCTAAAACTAGTTTGAGCTTCCCCATAGCTTCCAAATGTATGATTGCAATACATAGTATTGGTTTTGGGCCAACATACTTTAGAATATATGGTTTTCATTGATGTCACGCTCACCACCTTCTTAGCCAATAGAATCCCTTTTTAATGAGTTGCGTGTCCCCTAAACCAATGATTTTGGTCTCCCAGTGAGCAAGAACCTTACTCATAACCATATCATGACCTAAAACTATGTTGAGCCTCCCCAAAGCCCCCAAATGTATGATTCTAGTGCACTAAGTTAGTATGGGTTTGTGATGCTCCAGCCTATTGCACCCATGGTCCCCCCACCTCTTCATAACAGTTTATAATGGTGGGGAGTAGTAAGGCAACGTCCTTGCACGTCCTTTGTTATATAATGAATAATTTTGGTGTTAGATTGGAATTGGTTTCGAGCATAAGTATCTTATATCATTTTATGTTCCCATAATGTTTCATCAACATTGCTCTTGTCGTCTTCCAATAGGTGATGTGTCCCCGGACCAATGATTTGATTTCCAAGTGTGCAAGAGCCATAGTCAAAACCATACCCACAACCATGCCATAACCATAAATCATTTCAGCTTCCTTCAAGTTTCCAAATGTATAACTGCAGTACATAGTGTTCGTTATAGGTTCATGGTTGGTTATGGGCCTATGTATCTTAGGACATTTTATATTACCAAATATTTCATCAATGTTGCTCTCACCATCGTCTTAGCCCATGCAATTTCCTTCTTGATAATAAAAATAAAAAATAAAAAATAAAAAACGTTCCTCATACCAATGATTTGAATTTCAATTATCCAAGAGCGATACCCAAAACCAACATATAATGTAAACCCATTACGAGTCTCTTTGAAGCCTCCAAATGTGTGATTGAAGTACACGGTGTTGGCTTTAGCTTCGATGTTTTTTTGGTCTATGTACCTTAATTTTTGATGTTATCAAAATGAAGAGATTATGGGGTAGAGTTTCATGACACCTACCAATGAGAAGGATGAAATGTTGATAATTAGCATTTAAGTGAATTTGGACTTGTGCCATGTCCAAAAACAATAAATGTACCTAAACATCATGCTTAGGTCTTAGATATCGTCTTGCTATCTACCACCATGTGCTAACTCCCGTTAATAGACCAATGGTTAATATGTTGAATCTTATATTTTGTCAGGTGCCTATAAAAATTTGAATCCACAATAGCTCGTGGCTTCCTTTCAAAGACATGGGAAAGAATTGGTGGTTGGGTGTGGTGGAATTATATGCTACCAATTCATTGGTTTCTTGCTTCGCTTTGTCATCTATTAGTTCTTTGTATTTTATGAGGAATTGCACTATGTACAAACTAGACAAAGACATTGTTGCAATTTGATCTTTGATGGATATTTTCGTTTTCCATATGGAAAACAATGTGCAAAACCCCTCTTAATCGCCGCAGGTATCCCATTGCTATGTTTTGCTTCAGTGCTACCTTTTAACACAACATTCTTTTATGCATCTTCCAAAAACATGCAAGCCTAACTCAAGAAAGTTCAATAGAATTAGATATTTATCTTGTTGGAGGATTGAAAGAACAATGTTCCTTACCAAATACAAAGAATAATCCCTAGTCGGAATAAGAATACAAAAATTACAAACTTACTTGTTTCTTCATGTCACTTTTTCTTCACAACCTGTGTTTGGAAAGTCTTTTCATTATCACCCTGAACGTTTGTAGCTATACTTTAAAAAAATCAGTCTTTCCCTCTTAAAAAATTCCCCTATTTAATCAAAAGACACTAGACATGTAAAAGCATTTATGACCACTCGAGGTGCAAATTATTGAGCAAGGCTACAAGAAAACATTGCGATAGACATTATATAGCTTGGAGAGCTTGGAGAGTGCAAAAGTGTACAAAATAACGCAAGGGCAATGGTTTGGTTTTCTTCAAAGCTTGATTTGGTTTGGTTTGCCAAAACTCGAGCGTACCATCTTCCGTTGGAGATTGCACCAAATTGGACGCATCCGCTTTGTGCACCTTCATAAATTTTATTTTGTACAAGTTGTCTTCATGTGATGCAATTACAATGATTTCACTGTTGCAAGCTTTTACAAAACATTTGTTTAGGTTGAATTGACACAAGTTTGCTCACCGAGAGTAAATTGGCTTACAACTTTGGCACGTGGAGCGCATCTTTGATACAAATCCAGTTGATTTGTCCTCTCACAATTGCTTTCACGGTGATAGATCCCATTCCAATGGCTTCAACAACACTATCATCACCCAAATACACATTGCGTAAAATGATTAACTTATACGTGTCAAATGTGGTTCTATGCAAAATTATGTGCTTGGTGGCTCCCGAATCCATGATCCATTTGCATACGCTTTTAGAATGTGTCCCATCACATATTACAAATGCGTAGTTGTCATCATTTTTCACATTCGTTGCATTTTCAAATAAACCTTACAACATTAAAATCTCACAAATAAACCTTAAACCATTCAAGAGAACTAAATAAGATGCTTTCAAAGTGTAAACACCTCCAATTTCTCAAATAGACTCCTCAACATTCAAGCCTCTCAAGTTAGATGCTCTTGGAATCTAAACACCTTTAAAACTCTCAAATAAGCCTTTAAACGCTCAAAACATTCAAGTCATATGCTTTTGAAGTTTGAAAACCTCCAAACCTCTCAAATAAACCTCTCAACAATCAAGACACTTAAGTCAAATGCTCTTGCATCAAACATACATTTAAGCAAAAACTAAAAAACACTTATAATAACCAAATGCTCCTTTAGACACGTGGAAGGTTAGACCACAAATGGATATTATTTATTGATTTCCACTTGGACAACGTTGGTTCACCCATGTTGGTTGTATTTTGGTTTATTTCTTGCAATTGAATTTTCAAATTGTGCCCAAAAAAAAAATGCTCCCTTGGACACTTCCAACATCCTGAAGCTCCAAAGCGCCAACCCTTCAAAATTCACTCCACAAATTCACTTCATTCAACCTTAAAGCAATCAAATATCTAGGCTCTCCACTTGCATGATGGGCCCATAACCTATTGCAAGTCAATAGGACTAGAGATGAGAATGCACAAACAATAACACATGCACAAATGCATATGAATAATATTTGGAGTGAGTTGGTTTCATCTTCTCCTCGCTTTGCCTTTTATTGCTCTTTTCTTTACCTTTATGGTTGCATGAATCTCAAGCTTAGTTATTTCTTGGCGGTTATCTATGGGGAATATGTCATATGTGCATGAGCTTTATTGAGTGATAATTGTTTGTGAAAGTTAGGCCTTTGGAAATTATGTCCAAAAGTAAGAAGAAATGCACTGAAGATTATATAGTCTTAAGTAGAATGACACTCATGAATGGAATAAAGTGACAACTTATTTTGAAGATTGGACGGGGTTGTTAGATTCAATGTATGAGTGAAGGAATATTTCAACTTAATGATTTTTTTATGAGCAACGAGCATGAGTTGTGGATTGTCTGATGAAATGTGAAAATGAAATTTTGTGAAGATTATCGTCATCAGGCTATTAACAATAACATGATTGGAAAGGAATTGATAACCAGAAGTTGAGTATGTTGATGTAGTATCTACAAGTGCCCTTTGAATGATTGTATTGGAGAAATTTGACGCAAAGAAGGAAACCAAAGTTGAAGAGACCATAGTCTATTTGGAACGATATTGTCTTGTTGATCTCCCATATTTGTTGGGGAATTGGTAGGTGAAAGGACAACCGGGGAAGACAATCGATTGTTAATTGGTTGTGGTACCCTAAATATATTATGATATGGAGAGGGCTACATATCTATGAACTCATGTGCGGACTAAGTGGTTAGACATCAACAAAAGATCATAGCTTTGCAATCGCTTCATATTAAAGGGATTAAATAAAAAAATATTGTCACCTCTAAGTGAGAAATGTGTTGTCATTTTAAGTTACATTAATTGGATTAATTAATGTGAAACACTTGACTATACCAAAATGCCATAGGCTTTGGTATAGAGGCCAAAATGGGATACTTTATGCAAGACTATTGTGATGATTGTGCCTATGATTGAGCACCATACAAGGTCCAATTAAAGTGAACCCATTATCAGACTATTGACTAAGTACATAAATTGAGGTGTGTGACAATTACAAATGCATGTACTGAAGTTGAAAGATATTCCCACAACATTTGTTTGTATAAATGAATGAATTATTAGGCTAAATCCTAAACCATAAGAAATAGACCTCTAATTGTCATGATTAAATTTTTTTGAGACACCTACAAGATACATGAATCACCATTTAAGTCCATCTTGAGAGTTTTCTTGGGTTTTTCTTCTATCCAAAATTTAAACTATAGTAGATGTAGTCAAATCCTATATCGAAGTTAATGTAATCCATTTCAATTGGACCTAGCACCTTGTCAAGTTAGATTCACATGTTAGATCAAGTATTGCACTCCATCTTCCTCACACCTTCCTCCACTCTAGTAAATAATGATGATACGAATTGTTATTTTAGTAAATAGGGTCGAGATCAACAATGCTTCCTAGATCTTTTGGTGGCCATGATTTCAAAGTATAAAGAAATTTCGTATCACCTTCACTAGTTTCACACATAAACTATTAGTCCTCCCTCACTAATTGGAATAATCAGTGTAGTCAAAACGGAAATTTTGTGACATTTGAAACATTGTCTCTTGGGGCATCATTATTTGCTAGCATGTATGCAATTTTCATTATATAACACACATGGATTATTATAGGCTTCATGTTATGAGACTCTTGACGATTCACATTCGATGGCCAGACGAGTCAATTACCAATCCGATGTCAAACGGTCAAAATTGTATATGGAGTTGGAAGTACTCATGGCAAGGTTCCATGGCCATCTACCCTAAGATATGCCTCTTTTAAATTAGACACTTGCTTGAGTTTACACTAATTATCTCAATTAGTGCGTATTACTATTTGAAGTTACGAATGCTATACCTATTTAATGAGAATGTAATAGTTTACCAATAAACTTATGTATGTTCTATAATGTCCAAAGAACCTATTGAGCTTTTTTCAGTAAAAAGTGAACTCCTGAGTTGCACTGCGTAACTCCAAATTGTAACACACACTAATTGGGACAATTAGTGTAGTAGCTTAGCTTCGGAGGGCAGCTGACATGGCACTTAGTAATTGGTCGCCAATCCATTCGTTTAGGGTTTAGTGTGATCAACCATGACAATACTAGGTCAGCTGTTTCACGGTGAGACCTAGTAAATGTTCTTGCCACAGGGAGAGGACTGGGTCTCCTTCCATTTCTTCACTATGAATATGCTTTCTCCTTGCTCTTCGCAGATAGAATCGAGCATTCGATTTCAGCAACAATTTCTACATCAAATTTTGCCTCTATTTATCAACTGTGAGCATACAGGTAGTTCTTGATGTTTATGTAAAATTAAGGTTGCAATACATGTCTTACAAAGTTAGGAGTATTAGAGTCTCGCATTAGAGTCTTGAATGAATGTCAAGTGTCGCAATATTAGGGTTGTGGTGTGTTTGGTTGCATTTAGCATACTGACTTGTAGGATGTGACTCTGGTCTTGTCTGTGTGACAGAGGATAATGTTGTAATGGTCTAGTTGGAGAAGATGAATTTTCTAGGTGGGATGAGAGGTGGCGATAAGTTGGGAGCTTAATCTCTAGGTGTGCAATCCTGATGATGTAATCGACGGTTTTGTGTTGGTCTTGGGAGTGTTAGCTGGGGAGATAAGATTGGGTGCAAATGGGTTTAGAGTTTGCAGCACTATAAATTCTAAGAGAATATTTCCAGCCTTCTACTTTTCGTCAACCGATGCATCAAGAGAACAGGAAAAGAGGAGACGGAAGCTTCGACTTGTATGTGGATTAGCATGAGGAAAGTGCATCTCAGCCATACAGGAGAAATTGCATAGGTGTTTCTTGTTTTTATGTCGTCATGAATGGAGATCGATAGAATTGGGCGATTTCTTTGTAAGTGTTTTTTTAGTTTGAAGACATGGGCTGGTCCTTAACCCGGACTATTCATCAGGGCAATGCATTTTGGTTCGGAAGAATCATTATAGTATTTGAATAGTATTGCTCGCTCAAGGGAGTTTAGAGCAGTGAGTTGGGTTTCTGAATAGATTCATGAATCATGGACTTGCCCTCTTGAGCATTTGTGTCTGATTAGAGTTGTGTGGTCATGGTTTTTGCAGCTGCTCCCGCCATTCATGTTCGCAGGCTTTATTTTCTTCTCAAGTAAAGGTAGGCTCTGGACCAACCCTACACTCTCTTTTATGAATACTAGTATATTCAGATCTCAACATGTGCTTGTCACAAATTGATTCAAGCATTTGTGGATATTAAATAGTAGGGACAGAGTTCATTGCCGTGCAGTATAGAGAGATCTACACTAAATATGACATTTAGTGTCATATGGTGTTTTATGTCTGTGGTAACTTTTCGGATGACACTGCTTATGAATAAGTGAACGAATATTGTCATGGGTGATGGATGAGTTCATCCATTGGCTGAAAACCTACCTTCTCATGAAATATTGTCATGGATGATTGAAATTTGGATGAAAATTCACTTGTAAGTGACAGTAATTGCAACACTGTAAATCTGTAATTCCCCAAAAGATTACAAGGAATGACAAATAATGTTGGGTTAACATTTAGTGTTGGTGACACTATATCGCGGTTTTCAATTAGTATTGAGCAAGACAATTAGAATTTGTGACACTAAATATCAAATTTAGTGTAGTGAATTGTTGAAGTTAGGAGATTGCCTGAAAGTGTACGTTTTCTGCCTTAGTTGGAATGGTGACTTTGAACACTTTTTAACATGTGTGGGATTTAAGCAAGCATCTCTAAAGATCTGAAGGTCCAGCCAACAAGATTTGGAATTATGTGTTGAAGCATATAATGTTGTTGGTCAACATATAATCATCTGTGTGCCAAGTCCCAAGTGATATGGAGTCCCACATAAACATCGGCATCTCCCACTGTCACCTCAAATTTATTCTTCAGATGGGTGATCATCTTATCTAACAGAGACTTATCCCTGCACATTGCTAATCCATCATCAACCCAAAGAGCAAGAATAAGACGGGGAGAAGATGTTGAATAGAAGATGCAAGGATCAACGATGTTCTGGATTAGGTCGTACTCTTTGAGAAAAATTGAGAACATCGTGTTCCAACTCCGTGCAGATTGTTTAAGACCGTATAGGCCTCTGTGGATTCAGCAAACCTTGCCTTGACTCCCGGGAAAGTTTTTGAGAAACCAAGCTTCAAACCCTTGCGGAAGAGCCATAAAAATGAGTTCCTGTATTGTAGAATTCAGATATGCAGTTTTGATGTCGAATTGAACCATGTGAAGACCATCAGCTCCAGCAATTGAGAGAATGATCATGATGCTTTCTGCACGTGTAGTTGATGCGAAAGTTTCGGGATAGTCCATGCCATAGGTCTGAGTAAACCCTTTGGCAACTAAACGAGCTTTGAATCGTTCTATGGTACCATCTGATTCTGAAAACCCCTTTGTTTGTAACAAGATTATGACTAGGAGGCGGGGTTTCTAATGTCCATGTCTCATTCTTGATGAGTGATTCTATCTCTTCTAGCATGGCTAGTTCCCATTCAGTTTTATGAGCTGACTTAAGAGCTTGAGCGTGGATTTGTGGTTCAGGTGGAAGCACTGAGACTCGTGGAATAGTCTTATTCTTAGAGACTGCAACGCAAGACGTGGACTGGACAAGGGGTGCAAATTGGTAAATATGAGCGAGGGACCTAGTCTTCAACACAGGATGAAGATTATTAGGTGAGAGGGCTGGGACTTTGGGCATAACTGCTTTGTTCAGAATTCGTTGTGGAAATCTCTGCATAAATAAAAGAATCAGGTATAAGAGATGTATCAGAAGAACCTGACGTGGAAATGGGTAGTATGTTCTGCACAGGTTTAAATCTCGAAGTAGTTGATCCCATTGGAAGCATAGGGTCAGGTGAACCGGTAGCGGGAGTTAATAAAGTGGAGTGATTGTCTCCCACTGCTTCATGTAGGAGATGCTCTCACTGCTTCTTGTAGTCCTGGTAGAGATGCTCCCAATGCTGATGGTATTGGAAGTGTGTGTAATGACGTGGGTAAGTCTATATTCACTGAGAAAGAAACATCAGCAGAAACAGAGTTGTCCTGAGGAAATAAGAGAGAGTAATCAGAGGGAATCGGTCCAGGATTTGACACCAACTGTTATGGAGGTTCCGATCCCAAGGGCAACACCGAAAAAGCTAGAGCCTCGGCCCCCCAACCTTGGTCTGCCCCAACCACGGCCTAACCCCCGATTCTGGCCTAACCCTTGCATTCTTGAAGGCCGCTTGTCCATATAACCCATATTGAGTGCACTTCATTTTCAAGGTTCAAAATTCAATACATATGTTCACTTCTATAATTGAGTAAATAAGCAATTGATTAGGATTTCCTTATTGAAGTGAAACCGTCAATAAAGCATGTAATTAACTTGGAAGTCAAAAACATCACAAAATCCTCATTAGCACCGAGGTTATAATTTTTGTGACTTACCATTCAAAAGGTCTTTGTCATTCTAAAATGGGACTAAAATTAGTGTTTTATTTGTAGTGTGTTTATTTTATAATATTCTAGTTAATAGCTTCTACTTTCACAAAGTATTCATACACACTCAAACTAAATAAGTGTGATTAAATGTAATTAAGTCTAATTAAATCAGAAAGTATGCTTATCAAATTAAGTAAGCCTAATCAAATATAAAATACACTTGATCATGATTTAATGTAGAAATGAAGAATGATGTGCTTAACAATGCTTGTTTAGGCTCCATTACGCTTAATTAGGCTGAATGCAGTTACTTGCACTTAATCAGGCTTAATTTGTTTAAATGTGTATGAACACTTGTAGAAATGTAGGCCTTGCGCGGAATTATCTTCTAATACAGTTATCTAGAATTAATTACATTTCATCACACTAGATTAGTTTGAGTGTGTATAAGTACTTTGTGAAAGTAGAAGGTATTAACTACAATATTATAAAATAAGCATACTTAAAACAAAACACTAATTTTAGTCCCATTTTAGAATGACAAAGACCCTTTGAATGGTAAGTCACAAAAATTATAACTTCAATGCTAATGAGGGTTTTGCAATGTTTTTGACTTCCAAATTAATTAAATGCTTTATTGGGGGTTTCATTTGACAAAGAAAATCCCAATCAATTGCTTACTAACTAAATTGAAGTGAACATATATATATATATATATATATATATGATTTTGGACCTTGAAAATGAAGCGTGCTCAATATAGGTTATATAGACAAGTTGCCTTCAAGAATGCAAGGGTCAGGCCAAGGTCGGGGGGTTGAGGCTCTGACTTTTCCGGTGCTACCCCTGCCCGCCGCCCTGATGTGTGTAACCAATGGTGATTTTTCACAAGGTCCCTAACATGTCCAGGGACATGTTCATAAAAAAAAACATTTCTTGTGGATGGGTCCTTAGAAAATGAACCGGTTTTTGGATGTGTCAAATTCACTTTGGACGGGTTCTAATAATAACAATTTGTTTGATAATTTCTTCCAAAAAAAATAAATGATACAAATATCAGTTACATTATGTCATATATGACTTGTGAATATAAGCATAATGCAATCAAACCACTAATACCCAATCAATATATCAATCTTGAAGTTTTTGATGCACTTGCATACATTAATTCATCAACCACAAAATTTAGAATCGGGTGTACTGGAAAGATGAGAATCGACAACAAAAGATAGATAACTGACGAATATTGAAGACATAATTTGTCAAGATCCTATTGTTTCCAAGTGCAAGCAATCACATGTTGACATCTTTCGGTTTTTTTGTTTTTTTTTCTAATATTTTACCAACATTGTAAGAGACTTATTTATACCTCTTGTGGGACGGGTATTGTCATTTTGAAACCGGTTTTGGAATGGGTTGTTTTTTCTTTAACCTTTCCATGGACGGGTTGGTTTAGAAATTATTGGTTTTGGGACGGGTTGCAATTTTTTTGCCTTTCAATTCAAAGTTTTTGGATGTGGACGGGCAAAAACTTTGTGAAAAATCAGCCTTGTGTGTAACAGTCTTTGGAGGTATTTAAAGAGACCCCATAATTGGGAGCCGGATGCCCTTTACGAAAACCTTATGAGCAACTAAGGAATCTGGATCATTTTAAGAGAGTCATGCCCACATTTGCCAGCTTGTCTCGGGGTTGATAGACAGCCGTAGGATGTAGATACGATGGACGGCTGAGATAGTCCGCCCTCCCCGTGGCTCCATTGGCTGTTAGTGAAGCTCTATGCTCTTTCTTAAGCAACGGCCTGCAACTTTTCCTCAGCTGACCCTCGGATAGTGGCAGTGCATTTGTTTCACCATAGCTTGTTGCAGGGCATTGCACTCGTGGTGTTGAGTTGGTGGCGGTGTTGGCAAAGTTGTTCCCTGTAAGCTGGGGGTGGAGATGTTGGGCATGATCGCGTGAAGAAGGATGGCCAAATAGGCTGGGGTTTTAGTTTATACCATATTGGCAAGAGCTTGTTGGAAATTCAGTGTGACTAATTCGTTTCTCAACATTCACAGGCGATCTGGCATCAAAGAGCTGTAACCGATGAGTACTCTCTCGTTCAAGTGAACTAAATCGTGGCTACTACATCTTTTGAACCAATAGTGCATGTCCGAAGGCAATCGCAAGGCAGCAGAAAGATCAGTCGCACTAACATGTGTTGGATTAACTGATGCTAGTGCCACCAGAATTTTGACGATGGACAGCTGAGATACTCCACCCCTCCCGTGGCTCCATCGGCTGTAAGTGAAGCTCCATGCTCTTTCTTAAGCGACGGCCTGCAACTTCTCCTCAGCCGACCCTCGGATAGCCATAGCGCGTTCATTTCAGTATAGCTTGTTGCAAGGCATTGAACTCGTGGTGTTGCTTTGGTGCCGGTGTTGGCGAAGTTGTTCCCTGTAAGCTGGGGGTGGAGATGTTGGGCATGATCGCGTGAAGAAGGATGGCCAAATAGGCTGGGGTTTTAGTTTATACCATATTGGCAAGAGCTTGGTGGAAAATCAGTGTGACTTCGTTTCTCAACATTCACAGGCGATCTGGCATCAAAGAGCTGTAACTGATGAGTACTCTCTCGTTCAAGTGAACTAGATCGTGGCGACTACATCTTCTGAACCAATAGTCTATGTCCGAAGGCAACCGCAAGGCAGCAGAAAGATCAGTCGCACACAGATACTAGTGCCACCAGAATTTTGACGAGTGCCAAAGGAAAGAGCATTCTCATTTCGAGGTGAAATAAAGTGGGTGGGATACAAATGAAGGTGGTTTTGGAATGGCTGCGCAAGTTGCGTTGGTGTGCGCGCTTGGGTCCTTTGATTTTCTCGGCCATAGTGATCAGCTTGTTGTCCGTTGTGTCTGCTGCTCAAACATCTGGGACATGCGAGTGTGATCAACAGTCCCCCAAGACAAGGGAGTTGGTGACAACTGTTTGGGGTGGTGTTGTCACCATCTTTGTGCTCTCCTTTGATGTCTGGAGTGCAGTGAAGCCATTGGTGAGTGATAATGCGTCGAGATTGCATAAAGTTGTGAGCTTGGTCATGCTCTTCGTTGCGGGCGTTTTAAATCCGGTTGATATCCTTTTGGACACCATTTATGGTGTGGCGTGGAGATATCACATGAGGCGGAAAATGCCTGGGTGTACAGTTTTGTCCTTGTTGTCACCATGGACAAAGGATCCTGCAAAGATCGTATGTAGTTGTGAAGTTGTCATCACTGTGCCTGGAATGATTTGTATTCCTGACGACTTTATTGATTCGGACTTGCCGAGCCTTTCAGATGCAGTGGTGATTGATCGTGGACCAGAGGAACCAGGGGAGACCAACAGCATTTGCCTCAATGAGAAGGGAAAAGAAGTTTTGTTGCAAATGGATGTTCTTCCTCCATACGATCAACTCAGGGTCTTGCAAGGAAGTTCTGGGTTGGCTATAATTATATCCGCAGTGCAGAGCACGGGATATATATATGGTGTTGTGGTTCGGACTATACAAGGACTCCCTGTGAGTCCAATTGAAGTTGTTGCGTTAATGTTGAGCATACTAATCTTGATCAAGGCTCTCATGCACAATATTGTAAGTAGATGTTATAGGCCCCTTCATGTTTATTTGACACATGACCAAACACAAAATTTAGTAGGTAATTGCGAAAAATACACAGCACATGAATAATCTAATATTAAGGTTTTGGTCACATCCATGGTTATGGTCTTGTTGGTGTCAAGTGTGGTGATTTATTACATCATACATATGTGGCAAACAACAAGGAGGATCATGGTTGTCCCAATAATGCTTACACTTGTTGGGTTATATTTAGGACTACCCAACATATGGGTAATTATATATGGGGATTCAAATATTACTAAAAGAATGATTGTAGGTGTGTGCACTATGACAATGTTCGCCATGGTAAATGTAACATCATATATTCTTGCATTAGTTGTCACAATTAAATATTGGGAGGTTGATAGGTTGAATGCAAAAAGTTCTAGCATGTTAGCTCAAATATTACCATACATTGGTTAATAAAAATATTTTCCATTTTGATTTGCACATGTAGTGTGCTTTCATTCGAATATATTTCATTTCCATTTGTACTAGGCTAGTCACTATAACAACTTTTCTATTTAGAAAAGTAATAAATTAATAGATTGACTACTGTCAAATTGTGTACATCAAATTAGAATTTGATGGTCATTCCAGGTCGGGTTTGATGGTGAATCTTGCGAAAATGTTGTTATTCTAAATTCTCAAAATATATTGTAATAGGTGGGCCCACAACTTGGTGTCATTTAATTGGTAGCATACCCTTTGCACATACAATCTCACCTTGATATTGCAACACCTTGATTATATGACGTATTTATCATCAACCAAACTGTTTCGTGTTAATCTAAACCTATATTATAATTATGATGCCTGTAATTTGACATATTTTAGGCTTGATTTGTCATGTTATAGAGGTGATTAATATGTACAAGTGATGTACCCACACTATGCTAATTCTCCGGGATTGACGGGTTCTTCCGAGTACCACATTGGTTTGATGGTCAATTAGCTTAACTTAACTCAAGTTAATTGTTTCAAATCTTGGTTCCAAAAAAAATGTTGCAATTTTGAGTCTTTGGGTTTGGGTGGATGTTGTAGAGTTTAGGAATTGCAACTATTGAGATCAACCTCTGGATCCGGGATGTAGTGAGCATTGTAATTGAATGACCTGACATGAGGTGAGAGAGATGCAAGTGCTCATGAGCGTTGTTGCCACCCTTGCCTCCTCATGAAGTAGGAAGTGCATTATGTAGTACTATTTTAGGTTTCACGTTACGCTAGTGGTGCAACCAACATATTTAAAGTTGACGACTTTGAAAAGAGGTTTTGACAATACATCACCTTTGAAGGTTTTGTTTAACTTGGCATAACCCACATTTGAATCTTGGAATTTTGGAAACATCTGAATATTTTGAATCATCGATTCCTTTGAATCTTTGAATCTTGGAAACATCTGAATATTTTGAATCATCGATTCCTTTGAATCTTTGAATCTTGGAAGTGAAGAATATGTGTAGTTGATAGACAACCTATTAAAGAATATGTGGAATTAGGAGGGGAGTATTGTTGATGCAAAATACAACATGGTGTAGTTGATGAATTTGGCATGAGGTAGAGAAAACCCTTTGGATTTAGAGGAACAATGAATGGACGGGAATGATGTGGATGACCAACCAACACCAATAGTCTATCTTACTCAACCTCGTGAGTGTGCCCAATTACTACCAAGTTTTGCAATGGGGCATTCATTGGAAATAACAATTGTAGATGTGATGAGCATGTATTCTATTACTGATAAATTAATCATGACGTCAAATTCCAAAATAAAAAAGCATTATTATATTACTACAGATTCTTACTTTCGTAGTGTGATATGATGAAGACATCATCATGGGAGCATAATATTTTTAACTCCATATTGAGTGACATTGGAAGCATATTCCTTCAATAAAAATGTTCTTTCATACTTGTGTATCTTCATTGTGTATACCAAGTCACATTTTAAATAAGAATAGGCCATTCTGGTGAGAAAACTTCATACTACGACATTTGAGATTAAATTGTCATATTATTGAGAATATGGCATACGGACGATACGATACTTTCTTGCACGACCAAACATGTCATCTCAAAGAAGTAGAACAATACTCCAGTCATTTTCCAACCTTGTCAAAGAATTTCTCGCTTATACCCTAAGTAATCGAAGTATCCTAATTGACCTTATAGTCGAGCTTATAGTATTCTCTCTACCAGATTAAGTTTCTGATTTTTCTACGACGGTTAGATTACTACATTCTATTGGTCACGTGAGTAGTAGATTGACTAGTATTGCAAGTACCAATATCTATCTTTAGAAGCTTATTGGTTAGGGTCCCTATACTAGCTTGCCACCCGTCTAACTATACTATCAATATTCTCGTGTTTTTCCTTATACATTACGACTATCGGTCGGCTAGCCCTTTCCTCACCTATTAAGTCTTTTGGTTACCCATAACCCATGAGAATACCTAACTAGGTAATCCCAACTTCAAGTACTGGTAGCCCTTTCCTACTATTACTAATACCATCCCTATTACCAGAAGCTAGTTTCCGCATTGACCACTTATCACCTAGGAATCCCAATTCTCCAAATGTGCCAGTACCTATGTCTAGAATTTGGTGCTACCACCTACCATTAACATATAAACATGCTACTCTCTACCCCCATTTGTATTCCAAACCCCTATTCTTGTGGACACAAACTTTCTTAGCAATATTGATATTGTAGCTAGCATAAAATCCATGATATGGCCAACTCCACACGACTATCAGCACACCGCCACCAATGACTGCGTAATTCAATATACACCCACACTCACAGTAAGGGTTTCCAACAACATTCTCACTCCTTTATTCGAAATGGTCACAACACACAAGAATTCCACAACAGTTGATCACATTTGACATTGTTCAATCTACGCTTAAATACTTGTTTTCTACTTTTATTTAAACGTCTTACTTTTAGTCCTAACCACACCTCTAATAGTGGTTCTTCTTCGTTAATATCTTCTCATTTTTCCCGCTACTAAGCTTTATCCTTGTTTGATGAATTTTACTTTCATGGTTAATTCCCAAAATGTAACTTCTACGAACCATTAAGAAACACGTCGTTTTTTGCTACTTAGTTCGTAGATCCACACTTAACCACTCAAGTAAAGGTGTCGAAATTTTTCTTATTTATTATATTTCACATTACACTTCTACCCACAAAAATTTTATGTAAGAAAAATGAATGGAGTGTAACATAATCACATTATACACCACAAGGTGTAATTTTGATATACATATTTATTGATAATATCACACTTGGAAGTATGTGATGAGCATCATTTCATTGTGAGTTAGACACTCGGTGCAAGAGGGAAAGCATGCTTGTTAGTATTGCAAAGCATTTTCAAAGGAAGACCACCACTTTTCATGCTATTGATTGAAGCCTCTGATTGAGAATAGTGCAAACTAAGGTTTGGTGTTTAGGATTTAACATGTACTAAGAAAATTCTACATGAGAAGAGCCATCTTCTAGTCATCCTTAAAACTCAAAGGGATTTTTGTCCGGAGTTGGTCCTCTATGATTTCCCATTAGTTGGAATCAATGATTTATTTCTACCTAGGGTGCATTCTCAAGGAAGTGTTCAATTTTGAAAGGTCGACCTATCAAGATTCATTCAAACTCAAACTCAATTGAGCACCTTTTGGCATGCCAAAACGAGTTTGACCCACAATGAACCGGTATAGAATGTTGTTCATGCAAACCTCCACACGACCTCCAACCATGCATCAAGTATGGAAGATGTTGTATGCAAAACAACCAATTCCCGACCAAAAGTTCCACTGAGTTAAAGGATACCTCTATTGAGCAAGGTTCAAGAGAATATCCGAGTCACCGTCTCAAGAGGATTTTGGGCATAATCAGTCAACGTCCTAGTGTTTCAAGATGCAATCGGGTATACGTTGTGATCTGTCAGTTTTCTTCATGAATTTGAGGTATATTCTATAGATGCCTCTAAAATGATCGGCAGTCTTCCTGAAGTCTTGGACTCCAGCTGGTTATTTCTTAAACTCCACCAGTTCACCAGGAACTAGCAGTTGGTTCTCTCCGTTCAACGATTCAAGTCGTGCTTTAATAGCAAAAGCCATGTTAGGATCGAAACATATAAACTCCCAATACATGGTGCCCTTCAGGAGTTGAGAATGCCTGAAGTGCAAAGAGACTGGAACAACAGATGGGGGACTGTTATTGACAATTGGTACCAACGTGAAATGATGTCCCATGTGAAACTGCTCCTATTGGCCCTTCAGCAAGAATTGTTGAATTGCCACTCTTCAATTGTGTTATCATGATGTTCTCAATAGCCTTGAGAGCTTGTTCCTGAAATGCTGAACATGTTTAGAAAAAATTGTTACAAATTGAAACATGATCCATCCGATGCCAGGTAGGAATCCATGTAGACTTTACATCCATCTTGCATTTCACATACTCCGTTGGTCTCTCAAGCGTAGTGTGAAGTGAACTCGGACCGGCTCCACCTTTTCCACCAATGAGAGTGCTTGAAGTGTAATGGTCACAAGCTCTCAAGGCCAAGTTCCATGTACTAGTCCCGGTCCGTTTTTTAAATGGGTGAGAAACGGGTGACATCATCCAAAAAATGGGTGATGTCACCCATTTTATGAAGGGGTACTTCTATGTGGGGTGCCAGTTTAATTCAATTTCCTACTTTCTAACTAAATTTGGTGAGTGATAAGACATGGCACTTGATGAAGGCCACCGGCAATGGAGGTCATCATCATTTAACTTTTCATATTTGATTTGCACAACAATTTCCATACATTTATTGAATGAATTCAAAATTATGTGTTGTTGATATGCGTAGGTTGGTACTACTGTCATCTATGGAGAAATGTAAATAAATTTTATATATATATATATATATATATATATATATATATATATAAGTTGAAATTGTCATTGTACATTGTTTATAAGTGATTTTTGATACATTTGTTTTTATTAATCCTGACACGTAACATGGGCCATGATTAGTACATATTGACTAGAATTAAGATAACAATAGTCTAGAATGAATTTAAAGTAAAAGCACATAGTTCCTTATTTTTGCATTAATAGATTTGCAAAATAACATGCATTTACATGGTTTAGGGTTTGTTACATGGTTTGTTGCATGGTTTAGGGTTTGCCTTGTAGAAGAATTGAATTATCACAGAGGAGAGATTCCTCATATGATTGTTAATATGTGGTTTAGCTTATTGACGCAATCCATGAATATTTTGATTACTTTGGCCAAGATTGGGTAAAAGGCTATAGCAGGAAAATCAAATTTTAATTTTGAATTAATTTAAGAATGTCGACAATTTTGATTAATTTTGACTACATTGTAAATTTCAAGTTACACTAATTTTTTTAACATTAAATGCAAGAGTATGGACTATACCCAAGTGCCCCCGGTTTTGGTAAGTAAATGGCCTACTCATTGTTGGATTGTTGTTTGGGTAATTAGAATGAGGCGAGTGGCTGTCAACATTGCATGCTTTGATACATAGAGATTTTTTAAGTTTATACCGCTAATTGATAATCTATTTGTCAATGTAACCACTACATAAAGTGAAACAATCATGTGTTTGTTTAATAAAATTTAACTGTGACACCGAAATGATACCAAAATAGTCTTTTAAATATTTCATGAGTGTGTCCTTTGGTTTGTTTGCCTCTTATATATATATATATATATATGTAATTGTTAAGATCTAGATTCTAAAAACATCATAAAATACAAGTTCCCTAGGAGTACTCCTCAAAAGAAAAGGCCTTGAAGAACAAAGTGGCCTTTAGTACCCAAAGGTGTACCCTAGGTGACTGGCCGATCCGGTCACCAGAGCTTTCTAATCGGCACATGTCCTTCTTCTGACTCTTAAGACTGCCGGTCCTTTGGCACCCGTTCTTGCACAACACAAAATACGGGACACCTATCAATGGGGGGTACCGGTCCTTGGGTGAGAGGGATGGGCACATGGCACCACCCTCTTTTCACCGGCTCACCCATTTATTTAAGAAAAATACGGACCGGGACCGATACATGGAACCTTGCCATCAGTCTTGTGTGTGCAGTAGCCCTAAGACAAGGGAGTTGGTGACAATTGTTTGGGGCGAGGATGGGTCGATATTGGATAAAATTATACACCGATTCAAACTCATCACTCTGCTCAAATTAACTCCAATCGTGGTGCGAGATAAATAGCAAATCCTAATCGTGCCCGCAATCATTTGTCTCGTAATTTTAGAAGCTTAAATGAATATCTAATTCATTATGAAGGTAGAGATTTTCATAGTCATTAAATGGTCATATAGGCTTTCACAACATTGAACGATGGAAGAGCCCCCCCCCCTTATAACACCATGGAAGAGTCCCCCCCTTATAACACCATATTGGAAAGCAAAGAATTTTTGATTTTGAAGCCTAAATTGACACCTTTCTTAACTCATGTTTCAATGATTTCAAATCCTTTTTTGTTATGCTTCGTAATTGTTAAGTTGCTCAAGCTTCTAATGCTTGAATCAATCGGTTGGATGATTCCACATGATTGTAGGTATAGAGTTTTAGCCTCATCTACCTTCGTTTGAGGTAGCCATGTGTTACAACGATACCCACTTCTCATAGGATATGAAACATGTAACAAATAAGAGATAAATAGCAAATGCTAATCGTGCCCGCAACCATTTGTCTCATAATTCTAGAAGCTTCTATTAAAATATCTTATCCATTGTGAAAGTAAGGATTCTCATAGTCATTAAATGGTCATATAGCCCCCCCCCCTCTCCACTTATGTTCACTATTGAGCTCATAATTTGTTAACATATTGTGAGCACATAGTCCTATCCCGTTTCGACATTTTCTTCACTTGGTGTGAGGGCTTAGATCTACACTCTACCATATTCCAATCAAATATAGGTGTCCATATTATTGTTGTTGTTGGATTTAGGCACTTCCACCTTATATGTCAAGACTCATGTCAAATTTTCACACACTTTTTGTCAATTTCATCACTTTATAGGCATAACATTCTTGCAACTTTTTAACAATCTATAGTATTTGTAATTTGGACAAATCATGACAAGTTTATCATAATAGAGTTATATGATGAATTAAGTAGAGAAAGGGTGAACCATGTAAGTTAATATGGGACCCACCAAACCCCCACCAAAGAATTATTATGCACTTTAGCGTGGGTTTATATTAAGGTCTAGGTCCAAGAGATTTGGGGTCCAAATAACCCCTTGATGAACCTTACTCTTGGACTCCAGCTTGACAATCAAATTCTCAAACTAGGTGACCTAGTTTCTTCAATCGACACGAAAGGTTTGCCCCATTAGTGCCACTTTAGTGTTCCATACCTTGGATCCAAACCATAGTGTAAATTTCATTGGGTCTACATTTTGATCTTGACCACTAAGGTTGCTCAAATTTGGAGTTTCTTTGATCTAGGACCCTAGTGTGAATGGATCATAAAAAAAAAATTCCAAGAGCATGAACACATGTTATCATTACATGCCCGTACAATGGAACAATGGTGGTTTATCCGACGAGCTAGACTCATGCATTAGGCCTCACACTATTGTACCATTGGCAAGGCCCAGAAAGCCCTCCCAACTTTCAAATCTTTTATGAGAGAACAATGCCTCACAACCTTTGACCAAGTAGAGGCTTAACTTCAAATGTTTCTATGTAAAGCCTTGTGTATTGTAAGAAATTAGTTGTGATCATGGAACCCACAATTTTGGAAGCTCAAATAGAGTGAACATGAGGGATATATAATAAACTACTTCCCCCTAAAACAATATTACATGATTTAGCACCTTTTGTATTACTATTACATATACAACATGTGTGTAAAGCAACCTTTAATAAGTGCAATAGACTTCTTGGGTCGAACATTGTTTGACACAATAAGAATGTTTGATGTAAGACTTTCTTTGGTTGGTGAGTCTAGTGGATCCTAATGTAAACACTACACTAAATATGATATTTAGTGTCACCAATTCTAATTGTCTTGGTCCATACTAATTGTAAACCGTGGTATAGTGTCACAAACACTAAATGTTAACCCAACATTGACTGTCATTCCTGGTAAATTTATGGGGGAATTGAAGATTGACTGTATTGCAATTTTTGTCACTTACCAAGTGATTTTCCATCCAAATTTCAATCATCCATGAATTATTTCATCACAAGTTGTTGACAAGAGAAGGGAGGGTTTTGGCATTAGGACGAAGTCATCCATCATCCGTGACAATTTTCCGTCACCTATTCACAAGAACTGTCATCTGAGAAGTTCCCATAGTGATATAAAATACCATATGACACTAAATATCATATTTAGTGTAGTATTTTAATAAAATTGGGGTATGCATTTTACAAGTACAGTCTCACCTGTTTAGTACGACACTCGTTTATACGACACCCTCGATATTACGACACATTTTTGCGCAACCAAACTTTCTAGTTCAAAATTGTCTCTTTTATACGACTACGACACTCTATGATACGACATTTAGAATCTCTGTTTTGTCATATTAAAGAGGTAATTAGGGCTAAGATTCCTTTCATCTATGTTTTGTACATCTAAAATACATTCATTTTCACTTGGGAACTACTTGGGAACTTGACTTATCATTGGGAACTTAATGATAATTAGGGTTACTAGTGTAGAAAGTACGCGCACATTCGGGCATTACCGGAAATGAAATTGCCGATACACTAGCGAATGAAGGAACACTTAAGGGAAAACCATGCACAACACCCTAGATACACACAACCCACTCCACCCCCTACTGACTAGCCAACTGCCCAACGGCCACACACGACGGAGACATTCGCAACCTCCACAAATTCATAACCAAAGAACATAGAAACTGAGATTTTGTAGTAGCCAAACACAAATTCCCATACATGGAAAAATGGTTATCCAACACTCAAATAAACCGAAACTCTCTAACCACTTCTCGAAAAATGAAAGCATGACATACGACTAAATTACTCAAACTCTAAAATTCAGATATGCACAATACATGGGTAACCACAAGAAGAATATATTTTGGCCTGTCACACACCAAAACCCCAAGTGCAATTGTGTCATAGTAATGACAAAGACACATGGCCACACCTATTATCAAACTGTGAGCACCCATACCTAAGAGGCCTAAGAATTGCATGACACAACAAAGTAGTACATCTCATCACCCAAACGCTACAAGCCAACAAAAACATGAGGTTCTTCACATTGACTAATGCATGCACTTTCAACAACAAACCACCAGAACAAACAATCCAAAAGTGGCTCCTCAAATACACATGCTCACAATCAGTCTGCCAATGCTAAGCTAAACTAACGCCATACATCCTTTGCATAATAGGAGCCCCAAATCAAACAAAACCACCAATCGCACCCTCCCCTACACTCACAGTTCAACTCATTGAGTTCACATACTGCCATGACAGATTCCCCGAACATGCTCTTACACATAAACATACCAAATATGACCCACTAATTCAAACCTTACAAAATGGTGGTTGGAAAACCAACCCCCTCATTGCTATCATAGCCAGAGTACGAGGGGCTAAACATGAACACTCAAAGCAATCCACCAACTCATCCATACTCACTTCTATCTCAATAATCTCTTCCCCTTCCATCTGAATGTAAGTCTCGATTGACATCTCATCATCACCCAATTGCAACTTTGAAATCAGAGCACCACATTCATATGATTCTTCTCCCTTTCATCAACTAGGGCAAAATAACGTTCCATGGTGCAAGTAATATACATGCCATCCTCCTACAATTCCTGGTTACTTGTTCATCCAACTCACTCCTTACTTCATAATTCACATGATAGCTTGCTTGATGTTGGGCACCACCTTCCTTAAGTCCTTCAATGTAGCATTATCATATTGTGATTAAACCCACTGCAAAAAAAAATTCTTGTATTGAATTTTGAAAGATGCTATTATACCTTGATCCAAATGTTGAACTACGCTTGCAACATTGGGAGGAAGGAATACCAAAGTCATGTTGCTCAATTCCAAGGTTGAAAAACCACAAGACTTACCAACTTTGACAGAGCTAACAACATGTGAATTGTCGTAATACTTGGGTAACCCTTGATAGTACGACAATTTTACACCATTTGTCATATCAACAAGAAGACAACACCTCGATATTACAACTTTGTTTGAGTTTGCCCAACATGTCATACTAAAGAGGGAGTAAGGTATTGTTCTATGGAAGAAATGTTATGTCCATCCTGTTTTAACAGCCACCTTGCTCAGGCTGTGACAGAGAGCCGACAGATATAGATTCATTGGACGGCCGAGATGCCCCTCACATCACCCACGAGATGCTGTCAGTGGAGCTCAGGCTCCCAAGAAGGAAAGCCTACGTGGGTGATATTTCAGTGCGTTCTTCATGTTCTCCAACTTCTACTAATTACATTTCCACAACAAAACTCGTGTCGCCAGCAAATCTTCAATGAAGCATGATCATAAAACGGATCAAAAATCGGACCTCTGTTAATTTGATTACAGTCATCACAAGTGCACGTTTGTGAACTCCTCAACTGAATACATAGGTCCTCCCACTTGTGTTCACAATTGAGTGTGGAGCAATCAACAAAATGTCCATCTTAGGCATGCTTACCTTATTCGACTATCTTGAAAAACAAACAAAATTACGTTATGCACTCACCGGGCAAAGCTTGAATGTGAGAAGGAAAGGAAAAAATGTTCGATAGTGCTGGTGGAAGCTTGGGCGAGGGCCCAAGTTCCAAAGAAATTTGGGGCCCATCCTCATCTTTGAGGTCCCGATCCCAGCTTGAGGGGAATCTTCAGGGTCGGGCCCATGCTTTGGGAGCAAAATTGGCAGTCCCCATGGGCGGATGTTAAACACCCCCCACAAACTTTTCAGGGGAGGTAGATTCGGGCAAGCGCAGCCCCCCATAAAGAAATCCAAATTATCTGGACCCGACCATATACTTCGACCCGCCCACCCAACTTCGAAGAAACCATTGCCCTTGCATTCTTGAAGGCCACTTATCCACAAATCCCATATTGAGTGCACTTCACCTTCCAAGTCCAAAATCCAATATATATGTTCACTTCGACTGAGTAAATTAGCATTTGACTGGGATTTCATTTTCAAAGTGAAACCGTCAATAAAGCATGTAATTTAAATTGGAAGTCAATAATATTACAAAACCCTCAGTAACACCGAGGTTATAATTCTTGTGACTCACCATTGAAAAAGGCCTTTGTCATTCTTAAAATGGAAATAAATTTTAATCTATTATTTTTATTACATGTATTTTATAATATTTTGAATACCTTCTACTTTCCCAAAGTATTCATACGCATTTAAACTAATTTCTGACATGGGATTTGCAAGTATGTAGTGTGATTGAATGTGATTAAATCTACGTAATCTTGATTAATCTTAGTAAAACCCAATTATATCCGCAAGTATGCTTACTAAATTATTTAATTATAAAATATACTTACTGGAATTAATCATGATTTATTGGAATTAATATCTGGATTTCTTTCTAGGGGGCTGCCCTTGCCCGAATCTACTTCCCCAAAAAGTTTGTGGTGGGTGCTTAACGTCCGCAGTCCCGATGCCCTTACGAAGACATTTTTGGTAACTAAGGAATTAGGATCGTTTTAAGAAATTCATGTTCATATTTGCCAGCATGGCTCAGGGATGACAGGCAGCCGTTGGATGTAGATAGGATGGACGGCGGAGATACTCCACGTCTCCTGTGGCTCCATAGGCTGTTAGTGAAGGTGCATTGCCTGTTAATCAAGGTCCATGCTCTTAAGCCCCGGCCCTGCAAGCTTTCCTTAGCCAAGGCTCCCAAACAACGAGTGATGCCATTCCCAAGATAGAATTGTGGAAAATAACACGACCTATTCTTCCTTTAGCTTTTTCCATCTTCAATATGGATTGCATATTAATTAGTCCACTCAATGATGTAAACTAAAGATTATGGATGGAATGCCATATGCCTGACAAAGAATGCACAATAAAATTGTTGGTAGTCCTTTCCACTTCAATGAGGGACTGGATATGATTTCTATATTCATTTCGTGGACTTTTAACCAATAAGGAGGATATATAGGTGCATGAGAGCAGAGAAAAGAGGCTCATGATAACTTTGTCTTGAAGTACAAGAGTGTGTATACATTAGTGTGTAGGACCAAGAAACTTGGGTTGAAGAAACTTCACGGACCTTCAACTTTGGACTCAAATTTGAACCCAAGGATGAACTTTTGTGTTGCAAAATGAGTGGAAAAATATGGAGTCATGGTTGACAAGATTTGGCCCTTATTTGGGGGACTAGTGGTGCCACACAAGCGTGACTTGGTGGGATTGGGATAGTAGTCTCAATTGCTTGGGTCCAGAACATTATTTCGACCAATAGGATTGCTTGACTTTTGACTTATCACGGATTTTTTTGTTCTCGAACTCTAATGTAAACCAAACAGAAGTTAAGGACCTGAGAAAGGGTGAACCATGTAAGTTAATAGGAGACCCACTAAACCCCCACCAAACTCCCACCAAGAAATTATTGTGCACTTAAACATGGTCCAAGAGACTCATGGGTCCAAGAGATTCGGGGTCCAAATAACCCCTTGATGAACCTTGCTCTTGGACTCTGGCTTGACAATCAATTTCTCAACCTAGGTGAGGTGTTTTTCTTGAATTGACGGAAAAGGTTTGCCCCATTAGCACCATTTCAATGTTCCATAACTTGGATCCAAACCCTAACGTAAATTTCATTGGGTCTATATTTTGATATTAACCAATAAGAGTGCTCAAATTTGGAGTTTCTTTGATTTTGGACCATGGTGTGAATGCATCACCAGAAATATTTGTGAGAGCATGACCACATGATATCATTCCATACCTTGCAACCTTTGACCAAAGAGAGTCTTAAGCTTCAAATGTTTCTATATAAAGCCTTGCGTATCGTGAGACATTAGTTGTGATCATGGGACCCAGAGATTTGGAAGCTCATATAGAGTGAACATGAGGGATATATAAGGAAACTACTCCCCTCTAAAATAATGTTACGTGATTTAGCACATTTTTGTGTAAGTCTTAGCTATACGACGGGTGTGTAAAGAGACCTTTAGCTAGTGCAATAGTCTCCTTGGGTCGAAGATTGTTTGACACAATAGGAATGTTTGACTTAAGACTATCTTTGGTGGGTAAGTCTAGTGGATCCTAATTAACGTAAACACTCTCGGGGGGGGGGGGTAGTCATTGGTTGGAGTAGCAATATACGTGTGAACAAATGATAGGGTATTTTAAAAACATGGGAGCAAAAATTTATAATTGGGCTTAAGAGTAATATAGGGTATCAAAAATGGCACTGGACATCTTTAAAGTACTATAGGGTATGGAATAATGGGTAATTTGAAATTATAAGTAATGCAAGCTATTTTTCTATTAACCCAAAGTAGAAATTTACATAATGATAGCATGTGAAAAAAAAAAGAATTGAAAGTAATACCCCCCTATAAAATAGTGGTTGTTCGCACCTATATCCTTAATTTTTTAACACACTGCCCCCCCCCCCCCGAGTATACACTACACTAAATATGATATTTAGTGGCACCAATTCAAATTGTCTTGCTCGACACTAATTGTACACCGCGGTTGAGTGTCACCAACACTAAATGTTAACCCAACATTAATTGTCATTCCTGGTAATTTTATTGGGGGAATGTAGATTTGTAGTGTTGCAAATATTGTCACTTACCAAGTGATTTTTCATCCAAATTTCAATTGTCCGTGACAATATTTCATCACAAGTTGTTGACAAGGGAAGGCAAGGTTTTGGCCAAAGGATGAACTCATCCATCATGCATGACAGTATTTGTTCACCTATTCATAAGAAGTGTCATCTGAAAAGTTACCATAGTGATGTATTTACCTTATTTGACTATCTTGAAAAACAAAGAAAATCACGCTATGCCCTCACCACGCAAAGCTGGAATGCGAGAAGGAAAGAAAAAAATGTTCGATAGCGGTGGCGGAAGCTTGGGTAAGGGCCCAAGTTCCAAAGATATCGAAGGGCCTAGTGCGCGCCCTAATGCGCGCCTTAATGTGCGCCCTGATGCGCATTTTAGTCCCATTTTGGTCCCATTTTAGAATGACAAAGACCCTTTGAATGGTAAGTCACAAATATTATAACCTCAATGCTAATGAGGGTTTTGCAATGTTTTTGACTTCCAAGTTAATTAAATGCTTTATTGGCGGTTCCACCTGACAAAGAAAATCCCAATCAATTGCTTCTTAACTCAATTGAAGTGAATATATATATAAAAGATTTTGGACCTTGAAAATGAAGTGCACTCAATATGGATTATATGGACAAGTTGCCTTCAAGAATGCAAGGGTCAGGCCAGGGTTGAGGGGTTGAGGCTCTGACTTTTCCGATGCTACCCTTGCCCGCCGTCCTGATGTGTGTAACCAGTGGTGATTTTTCATAAGGTCCCTAACATGTTCATTAAAAAAAACATTTTTTTAACTTGGACAGCCGACCCTTTCTAGGGGGCTGCCCTTGCCCGAATCTACTTCCCCCGAAAAGTTCGTGGTGGGTGCTTAACGTCCGCAGTCCCGATGCCCTTACGAATACATTTTTGGTAACTAAGGAATCAGGATCGTTTTAAGAAAGTCATGTTCACGTTTGCCAGCATGGCTCGGGGATGATAGGCAGCCGTTGGATGTAGATAGGATGGACGGCGGAGATACTCCACGTCTCCCGTGGCTCCATCGGCTGTTAGTGAAGGTGCATCGGCTGTTAGTCAAGGTCCATGCTCTTAAGCCCCGGCCCTGCAAGCTTTCCTTAGCCGATGCTCCCAAACAACGGGTGATGCCATTCCATAGATGGAATTGTGGAAAATAACACGACCTATTCTTCCTTCAGCTTTTTCCATCTTCAATATGGATTGCATGTGAACTAGTCCACTCAATGATGTAAACTAAAGATTATGGATGGAATGTCCTATGCGTGACAAAGAATGCACAAGAAAATTGTTGGTAGTCCTTTCTACTTCAACGAGGGACTAGATATGATTTCTATATTCATTTCATGGACTTTCAACCAATAAGGAGGATATATAGGTGCATGAGAGCAGAGAAAAGAGGCTCATGATAACTTTGTCTTGAAGTACAAGAGTGTGTATACATTAGTGTGTAGGACCAAGAAACTTGGGTTGGAGAAACTTCACAGACCTTCAACTTTGGACTCAAATTTGAACCCAAGCATGAAGTTTTGTGTTGCAAAATGAGTGGAAAAATATGGAGTCCTGGTTGACAAGATTTTTCACAAGGTCCTTAACATGTCGAGGGACATGTTCATAAAAAAACATTTCCAATGGACGGGTTCATAGAAAATGAATCGGTTTTTGGACGTGTCAAATTCACTTTGGACGGGTTCTAAAAATAACAGTTTGTTTGATAAAAATTTCCCCAAAAAATAAATGATTCAAATATCAGTTACATTATGTCATATATGACATGTGAATATAAGCATAATGCAATCAAACCACTAATACCCAATCAATATATCAATCTTGAAGTGCTTGATTCACTTGCATACATTAATTCATCAACCACAAAATTTAGAATGGGGTGTACTGGAAAGATGAGAATCGACAGCAAAAGACAGATAACTGACGAACATTGAAGGCATAATTTGTCAAGATCCTATTGTTTCCAAGTGCAACCAATCACATGTTGACATCTTTGGTTTTTTTTGGTTTTTTTGGTTTTTTTAAATTTTTACCAACATTGTAAGAGACTTATTTATACCTCTTGCGGGATGGGTATTTTCATTTCAACCCGGTTTTGGGACAGGTTGTTTTTCCTTTAACCTTTCCATGGACGGGTTGGTTTAGAAATTAACGGTTTTGGGACGGGTTGCAATTCCTTTTGCCTTTCAATTCAAGGTTTTTGGACGTGGACGGGCAAAAACTTTGTGAAAAATCAGCCTTGTTTGTAACACTCGTTGGAGGTATTTATTAGAGATACCCCATAATTGGGAGCCCGATGCCCTTTACGAAAACCTTATGAGCAACTAAGGAATCTGGATCGTACTAAGAAAGTCATGCCCACGTTTGCCAGCTTGTCTTGGGGTTGATAGTCAGCCGTAGGATGTAGATACGATGGACAGCTGAGATACTCCGCCCTTCCCGCGGCTCCATTGGCTGTTAGTGAAGCTCCATGCTCTTTCTTAAGCGACGGCCTGCAACTTCTCCTCAGCCGACCCTCAGATAGCCATAGCCATAGCCATAGCGCGTTCATTTCAGCATAGCTTGCTGCAGGGCATTGCACTCGTGGTGTTGCGTTGGTGCCGGTGTTGGCGAAGTTGTTCCCTGTAAGCTGGGGGTGGAGATGTTGGGCATGATCACGTGAATACGGATGGCCAAATAGCCTGGGGTTTTAGTTTATACCATATTGGCAAGAGCTTGGTGGAAAATCAGTGTGACTTCGTTTCTCAACATTCACAGGCGATCTGGCATCAAAGAGCTGTAACTGATGAGTACTCTCTGGTTGAAATGAACTAGATCGTGGCTACTACATCTTCTGAACCAATAGTGCATGTCCGAAGGTAATCGCAAGGCAGCAGATCAAAGATCAGTCGCACACAGATGCTAGTGCCACCAGAATTTTGACGAGTGCCAAAGGAAAGAGCATTCTCATTTCGAGGTGAAATAAAGTGGGTGGGATACAAATGAAGGTGGTTTTGGAATGGCTGCGCAAGTTGCGTTGGTGTGCGCGCTTGGGTCCTTTGATTTTCTCGGCCATAGTGATCAGCTTGTTGTCCGTTGTGTCTGCTGCTCAAACATCTGGGACATGCGAGTGTGATCAACAGTCCCCCAAGACAAGGGAGTTGGTGACAACTGCTTGGGGTGGTGTTGTCACCATCTTTGTGCTCTCCTTTGATGTCTGGAGTGCAGTGAAGCCATTGGTGAGTGATAATGCGTCGAGATTGCATAAAGTTGTGAGCTTGGTCATGCTCTTCGTTGCGGGCGTTTTAAATCCGGTTGATATCCTTTTGGACACCATTTATGGTGTGGCGTGGAGATATCACATGAGGCGGAAAATGCCTGGGTGTACAGTTTTGTCCTTGTTGTCACCATGGACGAAAGATCCTGCAAAGATCGTATGCGGTTGTCAAGTTGTCATCACTGTGCCTGGAATGATTTGTATTCCTGACGACTTTATTGATTCGGACTTGCCGAGCCTTTCAGATGCAGTGGTGATTGATCGTGGACCAGAGGAACCAGGGGAGACCAACAGCATTTGCCTCAATGAGAAGGGAAAAGAAGTTTTGTTGCAAATGGATGTTCTTCCTCCATACGATCAACTCAGGGTCTTGCAAGGAAGTTCTGGGTTGGCTATAATTATATCCGCAGTGCAGAGTTTTGGATATATACATGGTGTTGTGGTTCGGACTATACAAGGACTCCCGGTAAGTCCAATTGAAGTTGTTGCGTTAATGTTGAGCATACAAATCTTGATCAAGGCTCTCATGCACAATATTGTAAGTAGACGTTATAGGCCCCTTCATGTTTATTTGACACATGACCAAACACAAAAATTAGTAGGTAAGTGTGAAAAATACACTGCACATGGAGTTCCTAAGAGTATGGTTGTGGGCCCATTCATGGTTTTTGTCTTGTTGGTGTCAAGTGTGGTGATTTATTACATCATACATATGTGGCAAACAACAAGGAGGATCATGGTTGTCCCAATAATGCTAACACTTGTTAGATTATATTTAGGACTACTCACCATATGGGTATTTATGTGTGCGCATTTACTATCTGAGATTGAAGGTAAGATTGTAAGTTATTGCACTTCGACAATGTGCGCCATGGTAAATGCAATTTCATATATTTTTGCATTAGTTGTTACAATTAAATATTGGGAGGTTGATAGGTTGAATGCGAAAAGTTCTAGCATGTTAGCTCAAATGTTACCATACATTGGTTAATAAAAACATTTTCTATTATGATTTGCACGTGTAGTGTGCTTTTATTGGAATATATTTCATTTCCATTTGTACTAGGCTAGTCACTATAATAAGTTTTCTCTTTAGAAAAACAATAAATTATTAATGGATTGACTAATGTCAAATGATGTACATCAAATTAGAATTTGATGGTCATTCTCGGTGGGGTTTGATGGTGAATCTTGTCAAAAATGTTGTTATTCTAAATTCTCAAAATATATTGTTACGGGCCGGCCCACTACTTGGTGTCATTTAACTGGTAGCACAACCTTTGCACATACAATCTCACCATGATATTACAACACCTTGATTATATGACGTATTTCCCATCAACCAAACTCTTTGGTGTTAATTTAACCCCATATTACAATTATGATGCTTGTAATTTGACATATTTAGGCTTGATTTGTCATGTTATAGAGGTGATTAATGTGTACAAGTGATGTACCCACACTAAGGTAATTCTTTGGGATTGACGGGTTGTTCCGAGTACCACATTGGTTTGATGGTCAGTTAACTTAACTTAACTCAAGTTAATTGTTTTTAATCTTGGTTCCAAAACAAATGTTACAATTTCGAGTATTTGGGTTTGGGGGGAGGTTGTAGAGTTTAAGGATTGCAACTATTGAGATGAACATCTAGATCCGGGATGTGGTGAGCATTGTAATTGAATGACCTGATATGAGGTGAGAGAGACGCAGGTTGCTCATGAGCGTTGTTGCCACCCTTGCCTCCTCAATGAAGTAGGAAGTGCATTATGTAGTATTTTAGGTTTGACGTTATGCTAGTGGTGCAACCAACATATTTAAAGTTGACTTTCAAAAGAGGTTTCTTGAGGATCTTATGAAGGGCGAGAGCATACAACAAAGTTGTTCCATAAATGGTACATTGGAGCTTTTCGTAGTGCATCACCTTTGAAGGTTTTGTTTAACTAGGCAGAACTCACATTTGAATCTTGGATTTTGGGAAACTTTTGAATCTTTTGAATCATGGAGTCCTTTGAATCTTTGAATCTTGGAAGTGAAGAATATGTGTAGTTGATAGACAACCTATTAAAGATTATGTGCAATTGGGAGGGGAGTATTGTTGATGCAAAATACAATATGGTGTAGTTAATGAAATTGACATGAGGTAGAGAAAACCCTTTGGATTTAGAGGAACAATGAATGGACGGGAATGATGTGGATGACCAACCAATACCAATAGTGTATCTTACTAAACCTCGTGAGTGTGCCCAATTACTATCAAGTTTTGCAATGGGGCATTCATTGGAAATAACAATTGTAGATGTGATGAGCATGTATTCTATTACTGATAAATTAATCATGACGTCAAATTCCAACATCAAATAGCATTATCAGATTACTATAGATTCTTACTTTCGTAGTGTGTGATATGATGAAGACATCATCATGGGAGTATAATATTTTTAACTCCATATTGAGTGACATTGGAAGCATATTCCTTCAATAAAAATGTTCTTTCATACTTGTGTATCTTCATTGTGTATACCAAGTCACATTTTAAATAAGAATAGGCCATTATGGTGAGAAAACTTCATACTACGACATTTGAGATTAAATTGTCATATTATTGAGAATATGGCATACGGACGATACGATACTTTCTTGCACGACCAAACATGTCATCTCAAAGAAGTAGAACAATAGTCCAGTCATTTTCCAACATTGTCAAAGAATTACTCGCTTATACCCTAAGTAATCGAAGTATCCTAATTGACCTTATAGTCTTCTCTCTACCAAATTAAGTTTCTGATTATTCTATGACGGTTAGATTACTACAGTCTATGGTCACGTGACTAGTAGATTGATCACTGTTGCAAGTACCAATATCTATCTTTGGAAGCTTATTGGTTAGGGTCCCTATACTAGCTTGCCACCCGTCTAACTATACTATCAATATTCTCGTGTATTTCCTTATTCACTACGACTATCGGTCGGTTCGCCCTTTCCTCACCTATTAAGTCTTTTGGTTACCCATAACCCATGAGAATACCTAACTATGTAATCCCAACTTCGAGTATTGGTTGCCACTTTCTTGCTATTACTAAAACCATCACCATTACCAGAAGCTAGTTTCCACATTGACCACCTATCACCTAGGAATCCCAATTCTCCAAATGTGTGGGTACTTATGTCTAGGATTGGGTGCTACCACCTACCATTAACATACAAACATGCTACTCTCTACCCCCATTTGTATTCCGAACCCCTATTCTTGTGGACGCACTCCTTGATATGGCCAACTCCACACAATTATCAGCACACCGCCACCAATGACTGTGTAATCCTTAATTCAATATACACCCACACTCACAGTAAGGGTTCCCAACAACATTCTCACTCATTTATTTGAAATGGTCACTACACACAAGAATTCCATAACAATTGATCACATTTGACATTGTTCAATCTACGCTTAAATACTTTCCTTCTACTTTTATCTAAACTTCTTACTTTTAGTCCTAATTACACCTCTAATAGTGGTTCTTCTTAAAAAATGCAAGCATTGGGGTTTGAATCTTGGACCACTTTCCAATGAGAATATTTCTGGATGTATGCCATCAATTTGTTTTTTCCCTCTCGTAGAACAATTTGAACATCCTGTCCGTATACTATGTTGTCCTCAATATTTAAGTCTTCAAATAAAAACCTCTCGGTTGTTTTTTTGACATTTTGAGGAATTTTTCACTTCCATATGCTTGTATATAAATGTACTAATGTATATTACTATGACAATTGAAGAATTAATACACGGTTGGAATTACAAACACGATTAGTGGTGGTAATTTGAGGCTCAATCTGTCATAGGGTTCATGTAAAACAAATACAAAGTAATTTATATCAAATACAAGAATGACAAAAAAATCAATAAACTTTCATGTCCGGATGCATACCAAGAATGTAAATAGTTTGAGCACCTTGATGTTTGGAATTCTACTCGTACATGTGTAAAAAATCCAATTCCAGTATGTGCCACGAAAGTTAAAGATGAAAATAATGAAGACAAAACATCATCAGGATTGCAAGACCGTGAGATTACTCCAAAATAAGAGAATTTGTTTTTCAAGACAATTAGAAAGTGATGTTGGGAAAAAAATGTTTCTAATTCTATTAATTTTTTCACAACTTTCTAAGAAAATACATCTTTATTGAAAAATATGGATAGATATACCATAATTATTTTAGAAAAATTGTAGTTACACTTCTATAGCTTTAAAATCACTACTAGATTCTGATAATTGAACAGTATAAATTTTTGACAAATTTTATTTGCACAATCTCTTGGTGATGGATTCATAAGTCATACTAGCTTCTCTCAATAAATCAACATTTTTCTTTATCCTGTCTTATAAAAAGCTCATTACCCTCGAAGGACTTGCATTTCTTTCACTGTACCATCTTCAACCTGTTTATTTGATTTAGCTTCGGAAAACTAAATTCATATTTCATCAAAGTTGTTCTTTATGATGATAAATAAATTATGCAAAAGAAGGCAAGTTGATACAATATGCATTATTGATTAAAAAAAACGAACAATTGCTCTTTTTTTAATAATCTTTTACATACCCTTCAAAATTCCGAATGTACGGTGCACACACATTTGGATTGAAGATTAGATAAAATATTAATGTACCTTATATTGTTTCAATTTATTATTATTGCCTTAGAATGAACAATACATTCAAGGTCGCACGGGATACGCCGCATCTCCAATCAATTTGTATGACAAGTTGTTGTTTTTTTTTCCCATTCAAACTTTTCCAACCTTGTTTTGTTGAAAAAATCTAATTACGCAAGCTTCCTATCCGCCCAAATTCATAAATTCCAAATTATACAATTTGTATCAATATTTCTTTGCAACAGAACTGAATGAGAAGACTTGTGGCAATGGTAATTATCTCCACCAATAACTGGAGCTAGTACATGAATATATGAATCGTCTATGGCTCCTTTAATGCAAGATATATCATGTAACCTCTCAATTTCTTTTACTAAAACCCTAAATATAATTTTGTTTGGAATTTGAATAAAAATATATTGCAAATGTAGTCTCATCATTTTTCAAAATTTCATGATAAATCATGAAATTATATGTTCTACAACTCCATATACTTCTACAACTATACGCAACCCATCTTTTGTATCAAGTCTAGCTGAAGACATTGCAATATTTTCTTCTACAGAAATTGGGCTTCTTGATCGAGTATGTTGTTTCTTAAAGAACGGACCTAATATTCTTACATAAAAATTCGAATGTAGCATGCGAAACATAGGTCATTTTTTGAAACATTTTATGCTTAAATGAACCCAACAAATATCAATTCAGAAGTCGGATTTCCCTTTCAAACTCCAAATGTTTCGATCTCTTAACCCTAAACTTTGAAGGCAAATGCTAAAGTCGTGCTTTAATAGCAAAAGCCATGTTAGGCTCGAAACATATAAACTCCCAATACCTGGTGCCCTTTAGGAGTTGAGAATGCCTGAAGTGCAAATAGACTAGAACAGTAGATGGGGGACTGTTGTTGACCATTGGTACCAACCTGAAATGATGTCCCATGTGAAACTGCTCCCATCGTTCCTGAAATGCTGAACATAGTTTAAAAAAATTGTTACAGATTGGGGGAAGACAAAGGTCCGTGCACTCTGAATATTGGGGATTCAACCTTTCTTGGCCTAAACATCAATGGAACTCTCAATTTCAAAAGACAACATATTTCTCAACCAACATTTTCCCCATTCGTAGCCGTTGACATTGTTTACCACCTCTGAAAGCTTGTTCATAAATGGTTATCCATGACCCTTTATGAAATGCTCACATCTCAAGCGACATTTTGATTGTTTTATCACGTCAAGATCATACTATGCTTGCAAGTTTCCACCAATTTGTACTATGTGTATTACTAGCCAATCACATCATGTTTCTCACATCCAGAAGAGTGAGATTTGTGGTTATTATGCATATTCAAAGGTTGTACTTCCATATTCATTGGGGGAGGACCATAAGTACTTTTTGTAAATTATATTGTATAGATGTGATCCTTTGATGACGCCTCACAACTTTTCTTGTGTAATATATCTAAAGAAACCCTTGAAGATGTGATTTTGAGAACATGTCTTCAAAAATGCTTCACTCCGTAGGCCTTTAAGGATTTATACACCATAACAAATTGCATGGCCAACTGGATGTGAAATCGCATTCTTACACACATCCTCACTAGATATATGATCAATTCATATATCTAATGTAGATGGTCCTAATGTGGGAATCTAACACACCAAAAACCCCTCACAAGATTATGAGGACACAACAATCTAGTGAATACAATTCAATATAGTAAAAACAATGAGCAGACTTGGAGAGCCTCATAACAAACCTCTAGATCCATTATATCAACGTCGATTTCACATCTATTCAATCACATTCAACTACAACATTGAATCAACGCCTACCAAACACATGGGTGCAATTCCAATCTTTGTTTTATATATATATATATATTGTAGAGACTAGAATCTAAGGGTCGGTTTACACTGTGGACCAGGATGTTGTCCCAGGACCATTTTGATTTACACCAAGGAAAAAATGGCAAAGCGACCATGGAGGCTGAGGTCATAAAGACATATTTTATAAGGCCTAATTAATACACTGACATGGTCCAACTTGTTTTGTGGTGAGAGAGGCAAGAGTGGTGGTTTGGTAGGAAATGGCAAGGGCCCATGGCAGTGATATGTTGTTACAATAAAATTTTAATTGATTTTTTTTGGGGTTTATATACAACTCTTCCCACTAGGTAAGACACAACAAGGCAACTTTTCAACATTTATATGATGTAATGAATCTTGAGAAGCAAGTGCGCCCTCTATGTGCCTAGATCATATCATAGCCCATGAGACATACCATTTCTTGCATGCCCTACCCCTTAAACTTGCTCCCACATGTTTCATCAAACAATGTAGGACATCTAGAACTCAAGAATTTGAGTACACATGGTGAAGAGGGTTGCAAATAATGCTCAATGTACAACACAAGGTACATGTCACATGTAAATTACATTGATGATGTACAAATTAAATCGCTCATTTTGTTTTGTAAAGATTGTTGTGAGAAGATTTGCAAGCCACATCTTCAACACATTTGACAAGTGAAGACAAGACAAGCCCAAGAGAAGACAAGAGAATGAGCAAACTTGAATGCTCTTTTTGGGCATATATGAAGAAAAAAAATCAGCACATTCACTTTTTGGTGCATGGTCATTCTTCTTGGTCCACATTCGGTTTACACCTAGTGAGGGGCTCAATGCTTTCAAAACTAATTTTTTAAGAATTCGGACCATAGAAGTTGGACCATAAACTCTGACCATTGAAAAAAGCCCTCTTCCATGGTGCGACTTCATGATTCATAATGTAAGCCGGCCCTAATGGCCCTAAGATGAGCATTCCAAATGCCATGGTCTTCTGGTTTTGTGTTAGGCCCACCTCCAAGAGGTGGTGGTTGAAATTAGTCCAAGTGACCATGAAACATGATCCATCCAATGCCAGGCAAGAATCCATGTAGACTTTACATCCATCTTGCATTTACATACTCCATTGGTCCCTCAAGTGTAGTGTGAAGTGAACTTAGACACGGGACCGCCTTTCCACCAATGAGAGTGCCTGAAGTGTACTGGTCACGGGCTCTCAGTCTCATGTGTGAAGTTGCCCTAACACGAGGGAGTTGGTGAAAACTGTTTGGATAGAATTATAGACCGATTCTTACTCTTCATTCTGCTCAAATTAACTCTGATCGTGGTGCAAGATAAATAGCAAATCCTAATCGTGCCCGCAATCATTTGTTTTGTAATTTTAGAAGCTTAAATGAATATCTTATTCATTAAGAAAAGTGTTGGTAGTCCTTTCCACTTCGACGAGGGACTGGATATGATTTCTATATTCATTTCACAAAGTTTTAACCAATAAGGAGGATATATAGGTGCATGATTGCAGAGAAAAGAGGCTCATGATAATTTTGTCTTGAAGTCCAAGAGTGTGTATTCATTAGTGTGTAGGAGCAAGAAACTTGGGTTGAAGAAACTTTACGGACCTTCACTTTTGGACTCAAACTTGAACCCAAGCATGAACTTTAGTGTTGCAAAATGAATGGAAAAATATGGAGTCATGATTGACAAGATTTGGCCCCTATTTCGGGGACTAGTGGTGCCCCATAATCGTTTCTCAGTGGGATTGGGATAGTAGTGTCAATTGCTTGGGTCCAAAACATTATTTTGACCAATAGGATTGCTTGACCTTTGAGTTATCACGGTTTCTTTGTTCTCGAACCCTAATGTAAACCGAACATGAGTCAAGGACATGAGAAAGGGTGAACCATGTAAGTTAATATGGGATCCACCAAACCCCCCACCAAAGAATTATTGTGTACTTAAGCATGGGTTTATATTAAGGTCTTGGTCCCAGAGATTCAAGGTCCAAATAACCCCTTCAAGTTGATGAACTTCACTCTTGGACTTTGGCTTGACGATCAATTTCTCAACCTAGGTGAGGTATTTTCTTGAATTGATGGGAAAGGTTTGGCCCACTAGCACCACTTCAGTGTTCCATACCTTGGACCCAAACCCTAGTGTCACTTTCGTTGGGTTTATATTTGGATCTTAACCAATAAGAGTGCTCAAATTTGGAGTTTCTTTGATTTTGGACCCTAGTGTGAGTGCATCACAAAAAACATTTGTGAGAGCATGACCACATATTATCATTACATGCCTTGCAACCTTTGACCAAGTAGAGTCTTAGCTTCAAATGTTTCTATGTAAAGCCTTGCGTATTGTGAGACATTAGTTGTGATCATGGGACCCATAGATTTGGAAGCTCACGTAGAGTGAACATGAGGGATATATAATAAACTAATTCCCTCTAAAATAATGTTACATGGTTTAGCACATTTTTGTGTTAGCGTTAGGTATACAACATGTATGTAAAGAGGCCTTTAGTTAGTGCAATAGACTCCTTGGGTCGAAGATTGTTTGATACAATAGGAATGTTTGACTTAAGACTATCTTTGGTGGGTGAGTCTAGTGAATCCTAACGTAAACACTGCACTAAATCTCGGGGGGGGGGGGGGGGGCAGTGTGTTAAAAAATTATGGATATAGGTGCGAACAACCACTATTTTATAGGGGGGTATTACTTTCAATTCTTTTTTTTTCACATGCTATCATTATGTAAATTTTTACTTTGGGTTAATAGAAAAATGGCTTGCATTACTTATAATTCCAAATTACCTATTATTCCATACCCTATAGTACTTTAAAGATGTCCAATGTCATTTTGGATACCCTATATTACTTTTAAGTCCATTTATAATTTTTTGCCCCCATGTTTTTAAAAGACCCGATCATTTGTTCGCACGTATATTGCTACTCCAACCAATGACTACCCCCCCGACCACTAAATATAATATTTAATGTCACCAATTCTAATTGTCTTGCTTGACACTAATTGTAAACCATGGTATAGTGTCACCAACACTAAATTTTAACCCAACATTAATTGTCATTCATGGTAATTTTATTGGGGGATTGTAGATTTACAGTGTTGCAATTACTGTCACTTACCAAGTGATTTTTCATCCAAATTTCAAATGTCCATGACAATATTTCATGACAAGTTGCTGACAAGGGAAGGCAAGGTTTTGGCCAATGGATGAACTCATCCAGCATCCATGACAAAATGAGAAGTGTCATCTGAAATGTTACCATAGTGATGTATTTACCTTATTCAAAACGAAGAAAATCACGTCATACACTCACCTCACAAGAAGGAAAGAAAAGAAAATTTTGATAGTGGTGGTGGAAGCTTGGGTGAGGGCCAAATTCCAAACCAATCCAAGGTCCATCCTCAAATCCGAGGTTCCTATCCCAACTTGAAGGGTATCTTCAGATGGGGCCCATGCTTTGGGAGCAGAAATGGGGGTCTCTCTAAATACCCCCTATGAGCGTTGCACGCGTTAGGGTGGTGGGTAGGGGCAACACAGAAAAAACCAAAGCCTCGGCCCCCAACCCTTGGCCTACCCCGATCATGGCCTAACCCCCCGACCTTGGCCTAACCCCCCGACCTTGGCTTGACCCTTGCATTCTTGAAGGCCGCTTGTCCATATAACCCATATTCAGTGCACTTCATTTTCAAGGTCCAAAATCCAATATATATGTTCACTTCCATGATTGAGTAAATAAGAAATTGATTAGGATTTCCTTTTCGAAGTGAAACCGTTAATAAAGCATGTAATTAACTTGGAAGTCAAAAACATCACAAAATCCTCATTAGCACCGAGGTTATAATTTTTGTGACTTACCATTCAAGAGGTCTTTGTCATTCAAAAATGGGACTAGAATTAGTGTTTTATTTGTAGTGTGTTTATTTTATAATATTTTAGTTAATACCTTCTACTTTCACAAAGTATTCATACACACTCAAACTAATTAAGTGTGATTAAATGTAATTAAGTCTAATTAAATCAGAAAGTATGCTTATCAAATTCAATAAGTCTAATCAAATATAAAATGCACTTGATCATGATTTAATGCAGATACGAGGAATGATGTGCTTAAAAACACTTGTTTAGGCTTCATTACGCTTAATTAGGCTGAATGCAGTTACTTGCACTTAATCAGTTCGAATGTGTATGAACACTTGTAGAAACATAGGCCTTGCGCCGAATTACCTTCGAATACAGTTATTTAGACTTAATAACATTTCATCACACTCAATTAGTTTGAGTGTGTATAAATACTTTGTGAACGTAGAAGATATTAACTACAATGTTATGAAATGAACATACTTATAACAAAACACTAATTTTAGTCCCATGTTAGAATGACAAAGACTCTTTGAACAGTAAGTCACATAAATTATAACCTCAATGCTAATGAGGGTTATGCAATGTTTTTGACTTTCAAGTTAATTAAATGCTTTATTGGCGGTTTCACATGACAAAAGAAATCCCAATCAATTGCTTATTAACTCAGAAAGAAAGAGAAAGAAAGAAAGAGAAACTCCGGTCCCTTTTTAGCAAGGGGCCGGCGTGAATAAAGTGTCCGTTCGTAATACCAATGACCCGATGCCCCCTGGACAAGGGGACATTGGGACAATACTACTCTCCCCTTTCGAGGATGGACACTATAGTGACACACTATACTAGTTCCTAGCTAGCCACTGGTGCCTTGAAGATACCGGACATGGTATCCCCCCAAAGGGCTTTGAGGTACCCATACAACAAGGTCCAAGGACCCCCCACCATAGTTGGGTGGACTAAGGTGGTGAGCACCACGCCGGCATGGGGAATAGAACCCACAACCTCATTGGGGGCCATGAGCCCTAACCACCAAGCCAAGGCCCGTGGTGCCTTTATTAACTCAATTGAAGTGAACATATATATTAGATTTTGGACCTTGTAAATGAAGTGCACTCAATATAGGTTATATGGACAAGTTGCCTTCAAGAATGCAAGGGTCAGGCCAGGGTCGGGGGGTTGAGGCTCTGACTTTTCCGGTGTTGCCCCTACCCGCCGCCCTGATGTATGTAAACAATGGTGATTTTTCACAAGGTCCCTAACATGTCCAGGGACATGTTCATTAAAAAAACATTTCCAGTGGACGGGTTCTTAGAAAATGAACCGGTTTTGGACGTGTCAAATTCACTTTGGATGGGTTTTAAAAATAACAATTTGTTTGATAAATTTTCCCCAAAATATAAATGATACAAATATCAATTACATTATGTCATATATGACATGTGAATATAAGCATAATGCAATCAAACCACTAATACCCAATCAATATATCAATCTTGAAGTGCTTGATCCACTTGCATACATTAATTCATCAACCACAAAATTTAGAATGGAGTGTATTGGAAAGATGAGAATCGACAACAAAAGACAGATAACTGATGAACATTGAAGGCATAATTTGTCAAGATCCTATTGTTTCCAAGTGCAACCAATCACATGTTGACAACTTTTGGTTTTTTTTTTTTTTTTTTTTTCTAATTTTTCACCAACATTATAAGAGACTTATTTATACCTCTTGCGGAACGGGTATTTTCATTTTCAAACCGGTTTTAGGACGGGTTGTTTTTTCTTTAACCTTTCTATGCACGGGTTGGTTTAGAAATGATTGGTTTTGGGACGGGTTGCAATTCTTTTTGCCTTTCAATTCAAGGTTTTTGGACACGGACAGGCAAAAACTTTGTGAAAATCAGCCCTGTGTGTAACACTCGTTGGAGGTATTTAAAGAGACCCCATAATTGGGAGGCCAATGCCCTTTACGAAAACCTAATGGGCAACTAAGGAATCAGGATCATTCTAAGAAAGTCATGCCCACGTTTGCCAGCTTGTCTCGGGGTTGATAGACATCCGTAGGATGTAGATACGATGGATGGCTGAGATACTCCGCTCTTCCCGCGGCTCCATCGGCTGTTAGTGAAGCTCCATGCTCTTTCTTAAGCGACGGCCTGCAACTTCTCCTCAGCCGACCCTCGGATAGCCATAGCCATAGCCATAGCGCGTTCATTTCAGCATAGTGTGTTGCAGGGCATTGAACTGGTGTTGTTGCGTTGGTGGCGGTGTTGGCGAAGTTGTTCCCTGTAAGCTGGGGGTGGAGATGTTGGGCATCATCGCGTGAAGAAGGATGGCCAAATAGGCTGGGGTTTTAGTTTATACCATATTGGCAAGAGCTTGTTGGAAATTCAGTGTGACTAATTCGTTTCTCAACATGCACAGGCGATCTGGCATTAAAGAGCTGTAACTCATGAGTACTCTCTCGTTCAAGTGAACTAGATCGTGGCTACTACATCTTCTGAACCAGTAGTGTATCTCCGAAGGCAATCGCAAGGCAGCAGTTCAAAGATCAGTCGCACACAGATGCTAGTACCACCAGAATTTTGACGAGTGCCAAAGGAAAGAGCAATCTCACTTCGAGGTGAAATAAAGTGGGTGGGATACAAATGAAGGGGGTTTTGGAATGGTTGCGCAGGTTGCGTTGGTGTGCACGCTTGGATCACCTGACTTTCTCGGCCATAGTGATCAGTTTGTGGTCCGTTGTGTCTGTTGCTCAAACTTCTGGGATATCTGACTGTGATCAACAGTCCCCTAAGACAAGGGAGTTGGTGACAACTGTTTGGGGCGGTGCTGTCACCATCTTTGTGCTCTCCTTTGATGTCTGGAGTGCAATGAAGCCATTGGTGGGCGGTGATGGGTCGAGATCAAATAAAGTTATGAACATGGTCATACTCTTCATTATGGGCGTTTTAAATCCGGTTTATACCCTTTTTGTGACCATAGAAGATGTGGCATGGAGATATCACATGAGGCGGAATATGGCTGGGTTTACAGTTTTGTCCTTGTTGTCACCATGGACGAAAGATCCTGCAAAGATCGTATGCGGTTGTCAAGTTGTCATCTCTGTGCCTGAAATGATTTGTATTCCTGACGACTTTATTGATTCGAACTTGCCGATCCTTTCAGAAGCAGTGGTGATTGGTCGTGGACCAGAAGAACCAGGGGAGACCAACAACATTTGCCTCAATGAGAAGGGAAAAGACGTTTTGTTGCAAATGGATGTTCTTCCTCCATACGATCAACTCAGGGTCTTGCAAGGAAGTTCTGGGTTGGCTATAATTATATCCGGAGTGCAGAGTGTGGGATATATATATGGTGTTGTGGTTCGGACTATACAAGGACTCCCGGTGAGTCCAATTGAAGTTATTGCGTTAACGTTGAGCGTACAAATCTTGATCAAGGCTCTCCTACACAATATTGTAAGTTTATGTTCTAGGCCCCTTCATGTTTATTTGACACATGACCAAGCACAAAATTTAGTAGGTAAGTGCGAAAAATACACTGCACATGGAGTTCCTAATAGTAAGGTTGTGGGCCCAATCGTGGTTATGGTCTCGTTGATGTCAAGTGTGGTGATTTATTACATCATACATATGTTGCAAACAACAAGAAGGATCATGGTTGTCCCAATAATGCTTACACTTGTTGGGTTATATTTAGGACTACCCAACATATGGGTAATTCTATATAGGGATCCAGATATGACTCAAAATATGATTATAACTGTTTGCACTATGATAATGTGCGCCATGGTAAATGCAATTTCATATATTCTTGCATTAGTTGTCACAATTAAATATTGGGAGGTTGATAGGTTGAATGCGAAAACATCTAGCATGTTAGCTCAAATATTACCATACATTGGTTAATAAAGATATTTTCCATTATGATTTGCACATGTAGTGTCATTTTATTGGAATGTATTTCATTTCCATTTGTACTAGGCTAGTCACTATAATAACTTTTCTATTTAGAAAAATAATAAGTTAATAGATTGACTAATGTCAAATTATGTACATCAAATTAGAATTTGATGGTCATTCCAGGTTGGCTTTGATGGTGAATCTTGCCAAAATGTTGTTATTCTAAATTCTCAAAATATATTGAAATAGGTCGGCCCAAAACTTGGTGTCATTTAATTGGTAGCATAGCCTTTGCACATACAATCTCACCATGACATTGCAACACCTTGATTATATGACGTATTTCCCATCAACCAAACTGTTTCGTGTTAATCTAACCCCATATTACAATTATGATGCTTGTAATTTGACATATTTTAGGCTTGATTTGTCATGTTGTAGAGGTGATTAATGTGTACAAATGATGTACCCACACTAAGGTAAAGCTATGGGATTGACGGGTTGTTCCGAGTACCACATTAGTTTGATGGTCAGTTAGCTTAACTTAACTCAAGTTAATTGTTTCAAATCTTGGTTCCAAAAAAGATGTTGCAATTTTGAGTCTTTGGGTTTGGGTGGATGTTGTAGAGTTTAGGAATTGCAACTATTGAGATCAACCTCTGGATCCGGGATGCAATGAGCATTGTAATTGAATGACCTGACATGAGGTGAGAGAGATGCAAGTTGCTCATGAGCGTTGTTGCCACCCTTGCCTCCTCATGAAGTAGGAAGTGCATTATGTAGTATTTTAGGTTTCAGGTTACGCTAGTGGTGCAACCAACATATTTAAAGTTGACGACTTTGAAAAGAGGTTTTGATAATACATCACCTGTGAAGGTTTTGTTTAACTTGGCAGAACCCACATTTGAATCTTGGAATTTTGGAAACATCTGAATATTTTGAATTATGGATTCCTTTGAATCTTGGAATCTTGGAATTGAAGAATATGTGTAGTTGATAGACAACCTATTAAAGAATATGTGGAATTGGGAGGGGAGTATTGTTGATGCAAAATACAACATGGTGTAGTTGATGAATTTGGCATGAGGTAGAGAAAACCCTTTGGATTTAGAGGAACAATGAATGGACGGGAATGATGTGGATGACCAACCAACACCAATAGTCTATCTTACTCAACCTCGTGAGTGTGGAGTGTAACATAATCACATTATACACCACAAGGTGTAATTTTGATATACATATTTATTGATAATATCACACTTGGAAGTATGCGATGAGCATCATTTCATTGCGAGTTAGACATTCGGTGCAAGAGGGAGAGCATGCTTGTTAGTATTGCAGAGCATTTTCAAAGGAAGACCACCACTTTTCATGCTATTGATTGAAGCCTCAGATTGAGAATAGTGCAAATCAAGGTTTGGTGTTTAGGATTTAACATGTACTAAGAAGATTCTACATGAGAAGAGCCATCTTATAGTCATCCTTAAAACTCAAAGGGATTTTTGTCCGGAGTTGGTCCTCTATGATTTCCCATTAGTTGGAATCAATGATTTATTCCTACCTATGGTGCATTCTTAAGGAAGTGTTCAACTTTGAAAGGTCGACGTATCAAGATTCATTCAAACTCAAACTCAAATTGAGCACCTTTTGGCATGCCAAAACGAGCTTGACCCACAATGAACCAGTATAGAATGTTCTTCGTGCAAACCTCCACACGACCTCCAACCATGCATCAAGTATGGAAGATGTTGTATGCAAAACAACCAATTCCCGACCAAAAGCTCCATTGACTTAAAGGATACCTCTATTGAGCAAGGTTCAAGAGAATATCCGAGTCATTGTTTGAAGAGGATTTTGGGCATAATCAATCAAAGTCCTAGTGTTTTCAAGTCCAACCGGTTACATGTTGTGATCTGTCAGTTTCCTTCATCAATTTGAGGTATATTCTATAGATGCCTCTAAAATGATCGGTAGTCTTGGACTCCAGCCGGTTATTTCTCAAACTCCACCAATTCACCAGGAACTAGCAGTTGGTTCTCTTCGTTCAGCTATTCAAGTCGTGCTTTAATAGCAAAAGCCATGTTAGGCTCAAAACATACAAACTCCCAATACATGGTGCCCTTCAGGAGTTGAGAATGCATGAAGTGCAAAGAGACTAGAACAGTATATGGGGGACTGTTGTTGACCATTGGTACCAGCCTGAAATGATGTCCCATGTGAAATTGCTCCTATTGGCCCTTCAGCAAGAATTGCTAAATTGTTACTCTTGAATTGTGTTGTCATGATGTTTTCAATAGCCGTGAGAGCTTGTTCCTGAAATGCTGAACATGTTTAAAATAAAATTGTTACAGATTGGGCGAAGACAAAGGTCCGTGCACTTTGAATATTGGGGATTCAACCTTTCTTGGCCTAAACATCAATGGGACTCTCAATTTCAAAAGACAACATATTTCTCAGCCAACATTTTCCCCATTCGTAGCCGCTGATATTGTTTTCCACCTCCGAAAGTTTGTTCATAAATGGTTATCCATTACCCTTTATGAAATGCTCACATCTCAAGCGACATAGAAACTAGAATCTAAGGGTCGGTTTACACTATGGACCATGTAGTTGTAAATTGGCCCTAAGATGGCCCTAAGATGAGTGTTCTGAATGCCATGGTCTTCTGGTCCTGTGTTCGACGTACCTCCAAGAAGTGGTTGTTGAAATTAGTCCACGTGACCATGAAACACGATCCATATGATGCCAAGTAGGAATCCATCTAGACTTTACATCCATCTTGCATTCACATACTCCATTGGTCCCTCAACAGTAGTGTGAAGTGAACTTGGACCGGCTCCGCCTTTCCATCAATGAGAGTGCCTAAAGTGTACTGGTCACATGATCTCAGTCTCGTGTGTGAAGTTGCCCTAACACGAGGGAGTTGGTGACAACTGTTTGGAAAGAATTGTAGACCGATTATTACTCTTCATTCTGCTCAAATTAACTCTGATCGTGGTGCGAGATAAATAGCAAATCCTAATCGTGCCCGCAATCATTTGTCTTGTAATTTTAGAAGCTTAAATGAATATATATATCTTATTCATTATGAAAGTCGAGATTCTCATAGTCATTAAATGGTCACATAGGCTTTCACAACATTGAGAGATGGAAGAGTCCCCCCCTATTACACCATAGTGAAAAGCAAAGAATTTTTTAATCTCGAAGCCTAAATCGACACCTTCTTCAACTCATGTTTTAATTATTTCAAATCTTTTTTTTTGGTCATGCTTTGTAATTGCTAAGTTGCTCGAGCTTCTCATGCTTGAATCCATTGGTTGGATGATTCCACATGATTGTAGGTGTCCACATTAACCTCATCTACCTTCGTTTGAGGTAGCCATGTGTTACAACGAGACCCACTTCTCATAGGTTATGAAACATGGAACAAGCTTGAGAAAAGTAGCAAATGCTAATCGTGCCCACAACCATTTATCTCATAAGTTTAGAAGCTTCTATTAAAATATCATATCCATTGTGAATGTAGGGATTCTCATAGTCATTAATGGTCATATAGCCCCCCATCTCCAATTATGTTGACTATTGAGCTCATAATTATTGTCAACATATTTTGAGCACATAGTCCTATCCCGTTTCTACATTTTCTTCATTTGGTGTGAGGGCTGAGATCTACACTCGACCATATTCCAATCAAATTTAGGTGTCTATATTATTGGTATTTTTGGATTTAGGCACTTCCACCTTATATGTCAAGACTCATATCAAAAGTTCACACACTTTTTGACAATTTTATCACTTCATAGGCATAATGTTCTTGCAACTTTTTAACATGTTTATCATGACAAGTTTATCATAAAAGTAAGATGTTTGTGATCATAATAGAGTTATATGATGAATGAAGTAGAGAAAGGGTGAACCATGTAAGTTAATATGGGACCCACCAAACCCCCACCAAGAAAATATTATACACTTTAGCGTGGGTTTATATCAAGGTCTAGGTCCAAAAGATTTGGGGTCCAAATAACTCCTCGATGAACCTTACTCTTGGACTCCATCTCGACAACCAATTTCTCAAACTAGGTGACCTAGTTTGTTGAATCGATGGGAAAGGTTTGCCCCAGTAGTGCCACTCTAGTGTTCCATGCCTTGGATCTAAGCCATAGTGTAAATTCCATTGGGTCTACATTTTGATCTTGACCACTAAGATTGCTCAAATTTGGAGTTTCTTTGATCTGGGACCCTAGTGTGAATGAATCATAAAAAAGATTAAAAAAAATCCTAAGAGCATGACCACATGTTATCATTACATGCACCTACAATGGAATAGTGGTGGTTTAGCCGACGAGCTAGACCCATGCGTTAGGCCTCACCAGTATCGTACCATTGGCAGGGCCCCGAAAGCCCTCCCAACTTTCAAATCTTTTATGAGAAAATCAATACCTCACAAACTTTGACCAAGTAGAGTCTTAGCTTCAAATGTTTCTATGTAAAGCCTTGTGTATTGTAAGACATTAGTTGTGATCATGGGACCCATATCACACTTGGAAGTATGTGATGAGCATCATTTCATTGCGAGTTCGACATTCGGTGCAAGAGGGAAAGCATGCTTGTTAGTATTGTAGAGCACTTTCAAAGGAAGACCACCAATTTTCATGCTATTGATTCAATCCTCAGATTGAGAATAGTGCAAATCAAGGTTTGGTGTTTAGGATTTAACATGTACTAAGAAAATTCTACATGAGAAGAGCCATCTTCTAGTCATCCTTAAAACTCAAAGGGATTTTTGTCCGGAGTTGGTCCTCTATGATTTCCCATTAGTTGGAATCAATGATTTATTTCTACCTAGGGTGCATTCTCAAGGAAGTGTTCAATTTTGAAAGGTCGACCTATCAAGATTCATTCAAACTCAAACTCAATTGAGTAGCTTTTGGCATGCCAAAACGAGTTTGATCCACAATGAATGGGTATAAGTTTAGAAATTCTTTGTGCAAACCTCCACACGACCTCCAACCATGCACCAAGTATGGAAGATGTTGTATGCAAAACAACCAATTTCCGACCAAAAGCTCCATTGAGTTAAAGGATACCTCTATTGAACAAGGTTCAAGAGAATATCCGAGTCACTGTCTCAAGAGGATTTTGGGCATAATCAGTCAAAGTCCTAATGTTTCGAGATGCAATCGGGTATATGTTGTGATCTGGCAGTTTCCTTCATGAATTTGAGGTATATTCTATAGATGCCTCTAAAATGATCGGTAGTCTTCCTGAAGACTTGGACTCCAGCCGGTTATTTCTCAAACTCCACCAATTCACCAGGAACTAGCAGTTGGTTCTCTTCGTTCAGCGATTCAAGTCGTGCTTTAATAGCAAAAGCCATGTTAGGCTCCAAACATATAAACTCCCAATACCTGGTGCCCTTCAGGAGTTGAGAATGCTTGAAGTGCAAAGAGACTGGAACAGTAGATGGGGGACTGTTGTTGACCATTGGTACCGGCCTGAAATGATGTCCCATGTGAAACTCCTCCCATCGGCCCTTCAGCAAGAATCGCTAAATTGCCACTCTTCAATTGTGTTGTTATGATGTTCTCAATGGCCTTGAGAGCTTGTTCCTGAAATGCTGACCATGTTTAAAAAGATTTGTTACAGATTGAAACATGATCCATCCGATGCCAGGTAGGAATCCATGTAGATTTTATATCCATCTTGCATTCACATACTCCGTTGGTCCCTCAAGCATAGTGTGAAGTGAACTTGGACCAGCTCCACCAATGAGAGTGCTTGAAGTTTACTGGTTACAGGTTCTCAGGGCCAAGTTCCATGTACCAGTCCCGGTCCGTTTTTTAAATGGGTGATGTCACTCATTTTATGAAGGGGTACTTCTATGTGGGGTACCGGTCTATTTCAATTTCCTACTTTCTAACTAAATTTGGTGAGAGATAAGACATGACACTTTATGAAGGTCACCGGCAATGGAGATCATCATCATTTAATTTTTCATATTTGATTTGCACAACAATTTCCATACATTTATTGAATGAATTCAAAATTATGTGTTGTTGATATGCGTAGGTTGGTACTACTGTCATCTATGGAAATGTGTACATATATATAAGTGTATTGAAATTGTCATTGTACATTGTTTATAAGTGATTTTTGATACATTTCTTTTTATTCAACCCGACATGTAACATGGGCCATCATTAGTACATATTGACTAGAATTAAGATAACGGTAGTCTAGAATGAATTTAAAGTAAACGTACATAGTTCTTTATTTTTGGGTCCATTCACGGTTGGGGTACTACTTTTGGGACAAAGGACTTAAGGACTATGTCGCATTGGATCTCTGCGTTTATCATGATTTACTATTATTTGATCAATAAATTTTAAATAAATAAGTATGTAGTTCATAGGCTTTATCAAGAAAGATATTATTTCTTATTAAATAATCACCAATAATGGATAAATTCCCTATGAAATGAGTAGATAAGTCATAAAACTTGTAAAGAGGTCATATGACTTGTTTGGGCCACATCAATGGCAATTTTTACTATTCAAGTGTACATCAGAGGTCAATTTTTTCCTGTTTTGCATCCTAATACCTTGGTGTAAGTGTCATGTGTCCATACATATATTTTTTAATGTCCAACTTTAATACTAAACGTTCATTTTTCATGTAGCTATGATTTTGTGTATTGTTGGCCATGTTTGGTGTCACTTGTAAAGTTATACAATTGGTATGCAATACATTTTTGGTTCTATTGGTACACACTTGAACGATGATTGTGAGGAAAAAAATTGGGATCGTTTCGATTAATTTTTGTTGTCCTTTTCATTCCTTGATCCTAAGGTGAACAATTTTGACAACACCCATAAATGTCCTTTAAGGAATCAAAATGATATCTTAGATAACCCTATTCCTTGTAAATTAACTTTGTCGGTGTACTCAATATGGAGTATAAAATGTAGGTATGATCCAAAATATGCTTCACAATACAAATCTAAGCACACCAAGTATGTGAAGTTATCTAAAATAGTCCTTTTACCGTTAGACACCCAAAAGTAGTACTCCAATCGTGAATGCCCCCTTTTGCGTTAATAAATTTGGAAAAATAACATGTATTTACATGGTTAAGGGTTTGTTACATGGTTTGTTGCATGGTTTAGGGTTTGCCTCGTAGAAGAATTGAATTATTACAGAGGCGAGATTCCTCATGTGATTGTCAATATGTGGTTTAGCTTATTGACGCAATCCATGAATATTTTTATTACTTTGGCCAAGATTGGGTAAAAGGCTATAGCAAAACAACCTAATTTAAAATTATAATTAATCTAAGAATGTTGAAATTTTTGATTAATGTTGACTACATTGTAAATTTCAAGTTACACTAATTTTCAAAAATGAAATGCAAGAGTATGAACTATACCCAAGTGCCCCAGGTTTTGGTAAGTAAATGGCCTACTCACTGCCGGATTGTTCTTTGGGTAATTAGAGTGAGGCGAGCGACTATCAACATTGCATGTATTGATACATAGAGATTTTTTTAAGTTTATACCCCTAAATTGACACCTTCCTTAACTCATGTTTCAATGATTTCAAATCCTTTTTTGTTAGCTTCGTAATTGTTAAGTTGCTCAAGCTTCTAATGCTGCTCAAATTAACTCCGATTGTGGTCCGAGATAAATAGCAAATCCTAATCGTGCCCGCAATCATTTGTCTCGTAATTTTAGAAGCTTAAATGACTATCTTATTCATTATGAAGGTAGAGATTCTCATAGTCATTAAATGGTCATGTAGGCTTTCACAACATTGAACGATGGAAGAGTCCCCCCCTTATAACACCATATTGGAAAGCAAAGAATTTTTGATGTCGAAGCCAAATTGACACCTTTCTTAACTTATGTTTCAATGATTTCAAATCCTTTTTTGTTCTGCTACTCCCCCCTAAAATATTGTTACATGATTTAGCACCTTTTCGTATTGTTGTTACATATACAAGATGTGTGTAAAGCAACCTTTAATAAGTGCAATAGACTTCTTGGGTCGAACATTGTTTGACACAATAGGAATGTTTGATGTAAGACTTTCTTTGGTGGGTGAGTCTCGTGGATCCTAATGTAAACACTACACTAAATATGATATTTAGTGTGACCAATTCTAATTCTCTTGGTCCATACTAATTGTAAACCGCGGTATAGTGTCACAAACACTAAATGTTAACCCAACATTGACTGTCATTCCTGGTAAATTTATGGGGGAATTGAAGATTGACAGTATTGCAATTTTTGTCACTTACCAAGTAATTTTCCATCCAAATTTCAAACATCCATGACATAATTTCATCACAAGTTGCGGACAAGAGAAGGCATGGTTTTGGCCATTGGATGAAGTCATCCATCATCCGTGACAGTTTTCCGTCACCTATTCACAAGAAGTGTTATTTGAAAAGTTCCCATAGTGATATAAAATACCATATGACACTAAATATCATATTTAGTGTAGTATTTTAATAAAATTGGGGTCTGCATTTTTACAAGTACAGTCTCACCTGTTTAGTACGACACTCGTTTATACGACACCCTCGATATTACGACACGTTTTTGCGCAACCAAACTTTCTAGTTCAAAATTGCCTCTTTTATACGACTACGACACTCTATGATACGACATTTAGAATCTCCGTTTTGTCATATTAAAGAGGTAATTAGGGCTAAGATTCCTTTCATCTATGTTTTGTACATCTAAAATACATTCATTTTCACTTGGGAACTACTTGGGAACTTGACTTATCATTGGGAACTTAATGATAATTAGGGTTACTAGTGTAGAAAGTACGCGCACATTCGGGCATTACCGGAAATGAAATTGCCAATACACTAGCGAATGAAGGAACACTTAAGGGAAAACCATGCACAACACCCTAGATACACGCAACCCACCCCACCCCACCCCGTACTGGCTAGCCAGCTGCCCAACAGCCACACACGACGGAGCCATTTGCAACCTCCAAACATTCAGAACCAAAGAACATAGAAAGTGAGAATTTGTATTAGCGAAACACAAATTCCCATACATGGAAAAATGGTTATCCAACACTCAAATAAACCGAAACTTCTAGAAAAATGAAAGCATGACAGACGACCAAATCACTCAGACTCTAAAATTCAAATATGCACAATCCATGGATAATCACAGGTAGAATATATTTTGGCCCTTCACACACCAAAACCCCAAGTTGCATGACACAACAAAGCAATACATCTCATCACCCAAATGCTACAGGCCAACAAAAACACGAGGTTCTTCACATTAACTAACGCAAGCACTTTTAACAACAAACCACATGAACAAACAATCCCATAGTGGCTCCTCAAATACACATGCTCACACTCAGTCTGCCAATGCCAAGCTAAACTAACGCCATACATCCTTTGCATTGTAGGAGCCCCGAACCAAACACAAATACCAATCGCACCCTCCCCTACAACTCATTGAGCTCACATACTGCCATGACAAATTCCATGAACAGGCTCTCACACGTAAACATACCAAATATGACCCACTAATTCAAAACGGTGGTTGGAAAACCAACCCCCTCGTTACTATCACAGCCAGAGTAGGAGGGGCTATACATGAACACTCAATTGATAAACTTACCAACCTTAAAATCCCAAAACCCAACATCAATACTTTCATGAAAAACACACACCAAAATGCCATCAAATACCTCACATACCTTGTCCTAAACAAAAGAAAACTTGACGATAAACAAACACCCGTCCCCCAACCGTCATGAATTAGGAAACTACTAACACACCACCCACGCCCACCTCCCAAAGAGGAAAAATACCTTAAGTTGCATCACGGATAACCGTGATCAACATTAGGTTAATGGTCTCACATTCACGCCGGTACCTAGATACGGTCGTTATTTTTTCTTTTCTTTTCTTACTAGTGTAGAATGGACCTAGTTAGGGCTAGAGTGGCCTCCTTCTTATTCTTTTGTCAGATTATGAGCTTGAAGATGTTTATAGCATGGATGAGATTGGATTGCATCTTAGAGCACATCCTCATAAAACATTAATTAGCACAGGGGAAGGTGAAGGGTCGGAAGTTATAGAAGGAGTGTGTAACGCTTGCTCTTGTTGTTAATTCAATTGGGACTGATAAGTTGAAGTTGCTTGTGAGTTATACACCTAAGCAACCACGATGTTTTGGAAGGTGGCAACCTCATAAGAATGTTCGGTGGCACTCAAATAAAATAGCTTGGATGAATGGGGAAATATTTGAAGCTTGGATTTGGCAGCTCAACAATCAGTTGAAAGGCCAAAATCGAAAGGTGATTATGATTTTGGATAATGCATCTTCACATGTTGTTAGCTCTGTCAAAATTGGTAAGTCTCGTGGTTTTTCAACCTTGGAATTGAGCAACATGACTTTGGTATTCCTTCCTCCCAATGTTGCAAGCGTAGTTCAACATTTGGATCAAGGTATAATAGCATCTTTCAAAATTCAATACAAGAAAAAACTTTTGCAGTGGGTTTTATCACAATATGATAATGCTACAATGAAGGACTTAAGGAAGGTGGTGCCCAACATCAGACAAGCTATCATGTGAATTATGAAGTAAGGAGTGAGTTGAATGAACAAGCAACCAGGTATTGTAGGAGGATGGCGTGTATATTACTTGCATCATGCAACGTTATTTTGCCCTAGTTGATGAAAGGGAGAAGAATAGAATGCAAGAAGAATCATATGAACGTGGTGCTATGATTTCAAAGTTGCGATTGGGTGATGATGAGATGTCAATCAAGACTTACATTCAGATGGAAGGGGAAGACATTATTGAGATAGAAGTGAGTATTGACGAGTTGGTGGATGTTGCTTTGGGAATCAATTATGCACAAGGCTTTGATCTTAATGTTGATCTACATTCATTAAATGTGGATGATGTTGCTCCACCTGTAATATCGTTAAGTGATGCTAAACTTCTTGCATCATTGTTGTCTAATCTCGTTTAGACAACTCTTCACATTTTGGTGTTAATTAAATATTATTTTTCAAAAGCTATTAAGAGATTTAGATAAGATGACAATTGCTAACTTGGGTAAGCAACACTAGAGATCTTTGAACTCCTATTTCAAGAGTTCTTGAAAATACTTGTATTTGTTGCAGTTATAAGTTTTTATTTCATACAATCTATATTGCTTAAACTTGTTGTAAACATTTTTAAGCTCATTATGCTTATGTTTTTGTATTCCCTTGACAGTACGACAATTTTACGCCATTTGTCATATCAAAGAGAAGACGACACCTCGATATTACGACTTTGTTTGTGTTTCCCCAACATGTCATACTAAAGAGGGAGTAAGGTATTGTTCTATGGAAGAAATGTTATGTCCATCCTGTTTTAACAGCCACCTTGCTCAGGCTGTGACAGAGAGCCGACAGATATAGATTCATTGGACGGCTGAGATGCCTCCCACGTCTCCCACGAGATGCTGTCAGTGGAGCTCAGGCTCCCAAGAAGGAAAGCCTACGTGGGTGATATTTCAGTGTGTTCTTCATGTTCTCCAACTTCTACTAATTACATTTCCACAACAAAACTCGTGTCGCCAGCAAATCTTTAATGAAGCATGATCATAAAACGGATTGAAAATCGGACCTTTGTTAAATTGATTATAGTCATCACAAGTGCACGTTTGTTAACTCCTCAACTGAATACATAGGTCCTCCCACTTGTGTTCACAATTGAATGTGGAGCAATCAACAACATGTCCATCTTAGGCATGCTTACCTTATTCGACTATCTTGAAAAACAAACAAAATTATGTTATGCACTCACTGGGCAAAGCTTGAATGCGAGAAGGAAGGAAAAAATGTTCGATAGTGCTAGTGGAAGCTTGGGCTACGGCCCAAGTTCCAAAGGAATTGGGGGCCCATCCTCAATTTTGAGGTCCCGATCCCATCTTGAGGGGTATCTTCAGGGTCGGGCCCATGCTTTGGGAGCAAAATTGGCAGTCCCCATGGACGGATGTTAAACACCCCCCACAAACTTTTCAAGGGAGGTAGATTTGGGCAAGCGCAGCCCCCCATAAAGAAATCCAAATTTTTTGGACCCGACCATAAACTTCGACCCGCCCACCCAACTTCGAAGAAACCATTGCCCTTGCATTCTTGAAGGCCACTTATCCACAAATCCCATAATGAGTGCACTTCACCTTCCAGGTCCAAAATCCAATATATATGTTCACTTCCACTGAGTAAATTAGCATTTGACTGGGATTTCGTTTTCAAAGTGAAACCATCAATAAAGCATGTAATTTAAATTGGAAGTCAATAATATTACAAAACCCTCACTAACACCAAGGTTATAATTCTTGTGACTCACCATTGAAAAAGGCCTTTGTTATTCTTAAAATGGAAATAAATTTTAATCTATTATTTTTAATACATGTATTTTATAATATTTTGAATACCTTCTACTTTCACAAAGTATCCATACGCATTTAAACTAATTTCTGACATGGGATTTGCAGGTATGTAGTGTGATTGAATGTGATTAAATCTACGTAATCTTGATTAATCTTAGTAAAAACCAATTATATCCGCAAGTATGCTTACTAAAATAGTTAATTATAAAATATAGTTATTGGAATTAATATATGGATTTCTTTCTAGGGGGCTGCCCTTGCCCGAATCTACTTCCCCCGAAAAGTTTGTGGTGGGTGCTTAACGTCAGGGGTGTTTTTTCACAAGGTCCCTAACATGTCTAGGGACATGTTCATAAAAAAAAAACATTTCCAGTGGACGGGTTCTTAGAAAATGAACCGGTTTTGGGACGTGTCAAATTCACTTTGGACGGGTTCTAAAAATAAAAATATAAAAAATATAAAAAATGGTAAAAATATCAATTACGTTATGTCATATATGACATGTGAATATAAGCATAATGCAATCAAACTATTAATACCCAATCAAACTATCAATCTTGAAGTGCTTGATTCACATGCATACATTAATTCATTAACCACAAAATTTAGAACCTTTTTAACATAATGTCAAAGATTACAATTGAAGGTAAACTTAGTAATTGAATAAGAATTAGTATATATAAACATGTTAAAAAATTTAAAAATAAAGAGCTACTTACCCTTCAAATATCTACTCATACATTGACCCAACAACTTACAAGCTCAACCCTGCAATTTGCTAGGGTTTAACTCGAATTGACAGAAATTTCCTGCACAGCCCTCGAATCTGCACTCACCCCACAACAAAAGAGAGGAATAAGACTCTCAAGATTTAGGATGCTAATGAATCGAACATATGCAACTGAAAGCTAAAGCAACTGAGAGACCGGTGAGAGATAACTTGATTGCAGTCGTCAAATGAACCGGTTGAGTTTGAGAAAACACCTGTTGAAGTTCAAGATTGCAGGAGAAGATTGTTCCAGCGGCACTCTTCAACTTCTTGAATTCGAGTTAGTTTCAAATGAACCGGTTGAGTTTGAGTGACTAAGTTTGAGTGACTGAGTCTAGTTCAGTTTCTCTGAACTAGTCTGTGGACAAACAGACAAAATGGGGCAGTGGCAGGCTGGCAAATTGGTAATTATAATAGAAAAAGCAGAAATGAACAAAGATAGTTAGATACTATTGTTTCCAAGTGGCAAGTGCACCAATCACATGCCGACATCTTTCGGGTTATCTTTATCGATTTGTTTTTTCCTTTAACCTTTTCATGGACGGGTTGGTTTAGAAATTACCGGTTTTGGGACGGGTTGTTTTTTCTTCAACCTTTTCATGGACGAGTTGGTTTTGAAATTACCGGTTTTGGGACGGGTTGCAATTTTTTTTGCCTTTCAATTCGAGGTTTTGGGACGTGGACGGGTAAAAACTTTGTGAAAAAACAGCCCTGCTTAACGTCCACAGTCCCGATGCCCTTACGAAGACATTTTTGGTAACTAAGGAATCAGGATCGTTTTAAGAAAGTCATGTTCACGTTTGCCAGCATGGCTTGGGGATGACAGGCAGCCGTTGGATGTAGATATGATGGACGGCGGAGATACTCCACGTCTCCCGTGGCTCCATCGGCTGTTAGTCAAGGTGCATTGGCTGTTAGTCAAGGTCCATGCTCTTAAGCGCCGGCCCTGCAAGCTTTCCTTAGCCGATGCTCCAAAACAACGGGTGATGTCATTCCCAAGATAGGATTGTGGAAAATAACACGACCTATTCTTCCTTCAGCTTTTTCCATCTTCAATATGGATTGCATGTGAACTAGTCCACTCAATGATGTAAACTCAAGATTATGGATGGAATGCCCTATGCCTGACAAAGAATGCACAAGAAAATTGTTGGTAGTTCTCTCCACTTCAACGAGGGACTGGATATGATGTCTATATTCATTTCATGGACTTTTAACCAATCAGGAGGATATATAGGTGGGCAGACGATATGCTACCCCCTACGAGCTTTGGGGGGGGGGGGAATATTCTGTCAGGGGGCAGCCCCTGACATTTTCCCTGCACCCGCCCGAAAACTGTTGCCCGGCCGCCCGATTTCAAAAAAACTAGTGTACTTGCATTTTTGAAGGCTACTTGTCCACAAATCCCATATTGAGTGCACTTCATTTTCAAGGTCTCAAATGCAATATATATGTTCACTTCCATTGAGTAAGTAAGCAATTGACTAGATTTCATTTTCAAAGTGAAACCGTCAATAAAGCATGTAATTAACTTGGAAGTCCAAAATATTACAAAATCCTCATTACCACTGAGGTTATAATTTTTGTCACTTACAATTGAAAGGGACTTTGTCATTCTAAAATGAAACTAAAATTCATGGTTTATTTTTATATTTTATATTTTATAATATAGTTAATACCTTCTACTATCACAAAGTTTTCATATGCATTTAAACTAGTTAAGTAAGATTGAATGCAACTAAGTCTAATATATTCTGATTAATCCTAATTAAACCCAATTAAATCAGAAAATATGCTTACCAAATTAATTAAGCCTAATTAATCATAAATTATATTTACTGGATTTAATTCCATTTAAATCATGACTAATTCCAGTAAGTACATTTCATAATTAATTAGGGTTAATTAATTTGGTACACATATTTTCTGATTTAAATGGGTTTGAATAGGATTAATCAGAAATTATTAGACTAAGTTGCATTCAATCTTACTTAACTAGTTTAAATGCGTATGAAAACTTTGTGATTGTAGAAGGTATTAAATATATATTAGATGTTATATAATATAGTATATAGTATATTATATTATATTAAAATAAAATAAAATAAAAACCATAAATTTTAGTTTCATTTTAGAATGACAAAGTCCCTTTCAATTGTAAGTGACAAAAATTGTAACCTCAGTGGTAATGAGGATTTTGTAATATTTTTGACTTCCAAGTTAATTACATGCTTTATTGACGGTTTCACTTTGAAAATGAAATCTAGTCAATTGCTTATTTACTCAATGGAAGTGAACATATATATATTGCATTTGAGACCTTGAAAATGAAGTGCACTCAATATGGGATTTGTGGACAAGTAGCCTTCAAAAATGCAAGTACACTAGTTTTTTTGAAATCGGGCGGCCGGGCAGCAATTTTCGGGCGGGTGCAGGAAAAATGTCGGGGGCTGCCCCCTTACAGAATATTCCCCCCCCCCCCCGAAAAGCTCGTAGGGGGTAGCATATCGTCTGCCATATAGGTGCATGAGAGCCGAGAAAAGAGGCTCATGATAACTTTGTCTTGAAGTACAAGATTGTGTATACATTAGTGTGTAGGACCAAGAAACTTGGGTTGAAGAAACTTCACGGACCTTCAACTTTGGACTCAAATTTGAACCCAAGCATGAACTTTTGTGTTGCAAAATGAGTGGGAAAATATGGAGTCATGGTTGACAAGATTTGGCCCTTATTTGGGGGACTAGTGGTGCCACATAAGTGCGACTTATTGGGATTGGGATAGTAGTGTCAATTGCTTGGGTCCAAAACATTATTTCGACCAATAGGACTGCTTGACCTTTGACTTATCAAAGATTTTGTGTTCTCGAACTCTAATGTAAACCAAACAAAAGTTAAGGACCTGAGAAAAGGGTGAACCATGTAAGTTAATAGGAGACCCACCAAACCCCCACCAAGAAATTATTGTGCACTTAAACATGGTCCAAGAGATTCATGGGTCCAAGAGATTCGGGGTCCAAATAACCCCTTGATGAACATTGCTCTTGGACTCTGGCTTGACAATCAATTTCTCAACCTAGGTGAGGTTTCTTTCTTGAATTGACGGGAAAGGTTTGCCCCATTAGCACCATTTCAATGTTCCATAACTTGGACCCAACCCTAATGTAAATTTCATTGGGTCTATATTTTGATCTTAACCAATAAGAATGCTCAAATTTGGAGTTTCCTTGATTTTGGACCATGGTGTGAATGCATCACCAAAAATATTTGTGAGAGCATGACCACATAATATCATTACATACCTTGCAACCTTTGACCAAGTAGAGTCTTAGATTCAAATGTTTCTATGTAAAGCCTTGAGTATTATGAGACATTAGTTGTGATCATGGGACCCAAAGATTTGGAAGCTCATATAGAGTGAACATGAGGGATATATAAGCAAACTACTCCCCTCTAAAATAATGTTACGTAATTTAGCACCTTTTGTGTTAGCGTTAGGTATACGACAGGTGTGTAAAGAGGCCTTTAGCTAGTGCAATTGACTCCTTGGGTTGAAGATTGCTTGCCACAATAGGAATGTTTGACTTAAGACTATCTTTGGTGGGTAAGTCTAGTGGATCCTAATGTAAACACTACACTAAATATGATATTTAGTGGCACCAATTCAAATTGTCTTGCTCGACACTAATTGTAAACTGCGGTTGAGTGTCACCAACACTAAATGTTCACCCCACATTAATTGTCATTCCTGGTAATTGGGGAATTTTATTGGGGGATTGTAGAGTTACAATGTTGCAAATACTGTCACTTACCAAGTGAATTTTCATGCAAATTTCAATCGTCCGTGACAATATTTCATCACAAGTTGCTGACAAGGGAAGGCAGGGTTTTGGCCAAAGGATGAATTCATCCATCATCCATGATTGTTGCAACCCTTGCTAGTTTTCCTTCACTTAGCTTGACCACCTTTCCAACCTAGCAAGTGCCACGAGCGCTAACCTGCACATCCCACGCACATGCATGGTTAGCTCCCAAAACCGCGGACCTTCAAGCTCATGGCTAGGTCACCAAACCCTCCTACACATGCATTCGGGACTCTCCCCTTAGTAGGTAACCAATGGCTAAGGTGGACTTCCATCCATGGAAGTCCACTCTTGAGTTGATCATCGTGTTGCCAAAACAACACTACAACTACCCGGAGCACATTGCCAAGTATGCTCGGTCGGCTAAGCCGCCTCACCCATATAAGCCTCTAGGACTTTGGGCGGGGCCCCTACCCCACCTTCAAGTATCCTTTTGTCTCTCTACAAGGGTTGGGGCCAAGTGGACATTTTCCCTTAGCCGCTGGGGCTAGAACCCCCCCAGCAGCTTCAGACCACCATAACTTCTACATATGATGTGTGATGCTCTTAAGCGACCACTCTATCGTCACCTACTCTTTGCGTAGATGCCGATGGACCCCTCACTTGCCTCATTCGGGCAAGTATTGAAGAAGTTATGGCTCTTCAAACCTTGGCAGTCCCGGGCACCACTCCCAGGTCACTGCTGTCCCAGGGTGCTGTCCCGGGACAGCGCCTCACTCAAATGGCCATATCTCCTAGCTAGCACCTCCGATTGAGGTGTTCCTTAGCATTCTAGAATTCCACCGCCATAAGCTACTCATAACTTATGACCTTACCCTCATGACTCTTAGTCCCCGTGGGTGAGAGGCGTTCTCAACGCCCGGGGCCCTCACCCACACTAAGAGTACTTGGGCCCTCTCACCAATGGCGCCACAAGTCCCGGGTGTCACTCCGGGGTCCCCCTTGTGCCCATGGTGTTGCGGGCACTCCTCATGGAGAGGTGCGCGACAATGACAGTATTTGTTCACCTATTCATAAGAAGTGTCATCCGAAACGTTACCATAGTGATGTATTTACGTTATTCGACTATCTTGAAAAACAAAGAAAATCACTCTATGCCCTCACCACGCAAAGCTGGAATGCGAGAAGGAAAGAAAAAAATGTTCGATAGCAGTGGCGGAAGCTTGGGTAAGGGCCCAAGTCCCAAAGAAATCAAAGGCTCATCCTCAAATCCGAGGTTCCGATCCCAGCTTGAGGGGTATCTTCAGGTGGGGCCTATGTTTTAATGATATTAAACACTGCACTAATGTTATTTAATGTCACCAATTCTAATTGTCTTGCTCGACACTAATTGTAAACCGCGGTATAGTGTCACCAACACTAAATTTTAACCCAACATTAATTTTCATTTCTAGTGATTTTATTGGGGGATTGTAGATTTACAGTGTTGCAATTACTGTCACTTACCAAGTGAATTTTCATCCAAATTTCAGTCATCCATGACAATATTTCGTCACTAGTTGCTGACAACGGAAGGCAAGGTTTTGGCCAATGGATGAACTCATCCAGCATCCATGACAAAATGAGGAGTGTCATCTGAAAAGTTACCACAGTGATGTATCTACCTTATTCAACTATCTTGAAAAACAAAGAAAATCACGTCATGCATTCACCTCACGAAGCTTGAATGCATGAAGGAAAGAAAGAAAATTTTGATAGTGGTGGTGGAAGCTTGGGTGAGGGCCAAATTCCAAACCAATTGAAGGCCTGTCCTCAAATCCGAGGTTCCTTTCCCAGGTTTAGGGGTATCTTCAGGTGGGGCCTGTGTTTTGGGAGCATAATTGGGGGTCTCTTTAAATATCCCCTACGAGTGTTATACGCATTAGGGCGCACGGGCAGGGGCAACAGCGAAAAAGCCAGAGCCTTGGCCCTTGCCTGCCCCGACCATGGCCTAACCCCCGATTTTGGCCTAACCCTTGCATTCTTGAAGGCCGCTTGTCCATATAACCCATATTGAGTGCACTTCATTTTCAAGGTCCAAAATCTAATATATATGTTCACTTCCATGATTGAGTAAATAAGCAATTGATTAGGATTTCCTTTTCGAAGTGAAACCGTCAATAAAGCATGTAATTAACTTGGAAGTCAAAAACATCACAAAAACCTCATTAGCACCGAGATTATAATTTTTGTGACTTACCATGCAAAAGGTCTTTGTCATTCTAAAATGGGACTAAAATTAGTTTTTTATTTGTAGTGTGTTTATTTTATAATATTATAGTTAATACCTTCTACTTTCACAAAGTATTCATATACACTCAAACTAAATAAGTGTGATTAAATGTAATTAAGTCTAATTAAATCAGAAAGTATGCTTATCAAATTAAATAAGCCTAATCAATTATAAAATGCACTTGATCATGATTAAATGCAGATATGAGGAATGATGTGCTTAACAATGCTTGTTTAGGCTCCATTACGCTTAATTAGGCTGAATGCAGTTACTTGCACTTAATCAGGCTTAATTAGTTGGAATGTGTATGAACAGTTGTAGAAACGTAGGCCTTGCGCCGAATTACCTTCTAATACAGTTATCTAGACTTAATTACATTTCATCACACTTGATTAGTTTGAGTGTGTATAAGTACTTTGTGAAAGTAGAAGGTATTAACTACAATATTATAAAATAAACATACTTAAAACAAAACACTAATTTTTGTCCCATTTTAGAATGACAAAGACCTTTTGCATGGTAAGTCACAAAAATTATAACCTCGGTGCTAATGAGGATTTTGTGATGTTTTTGACTTCCAAGTTAATTACATGCTTTATTGACGGTTTCACTTGACAAAGAAAGCCCCAATCAATTGCTTATTAACTCAATTGAAGTGAACACATATATATATATATATATATATATATATATATCAAATTTTGGACCTTGAAAATGAAGTGCACTGAATATGGGTTATATGGACAAGTTGCTTTCAGGAATGCAAGGGTCAAGCCAGGGTCGGGGGTTTGAGGCTTGTCGAGGTCACCTTCAACCCTCAGCCTTAGACGGTGTAACCCGCTGCTGAACCGGTTTACATGGAAGTTACTCCCACCAAAATTAGATCATCTTAGCTTTTCATACTTGTGAAGGTGTTTGTATTCTCTCTGTTACCTTAATCTTATAACATGTAATCTTAATGCTCTTTTGAATTCTCAAGAAGTAGTTGACCTAAGTTTGCAAGTTTATGTTCCCCGAAATGTCAAGGTTAGGTGTTCCTAAGAACAACCACTTCCTAGTTCCTAATCATCTATTAGATCTTGTATCTTTCATGGTTAGATGACTAGCTAGATATTCTTATTCCTATTCAATCTAGAATGTTGTATTAATGTCTTTTATAAATCTCTAAGGAGAAAGTGTCCTAGTATTTTAAGCTTATGTTCCCCGAAATCCTAATGTCAGGGTTAAGTGTTTAAAAGGAACTCTTATTCTCCCATACAATATCTTTCATGGTTTGAATGATTTGTACAATATTCTTATTCCCTTTCAATTCCAAAAATATTGTGCTAAGAGATTTTGAGATTCTAGCATACTCCTTCTCTAATGCAATCTCATTAAAGAGTACTTGATTATACAAATTTATGTCTCAATCACTTGTATGTTTCTTTCCTCAAAGTTATTTATCATTATCCTCCTTCCTTTATAACTCCAATCTCATAATTCCAATGTTCCTATATTTTCTATGTGATTTTCTCAATTATCCACAAACTATTTTCACTTGATAGAATGAGATCTTAATTGGGTAGGTGACGTTGATGATGAAGCTCCCGTTTCGTTTCCTCTTTTGAATCTTTACTCCTCCCGCTATCCGGTCTCGTGTTGATCTCCAACCTTACCGGAGCTTGGGACAACCTTTAAGTGCAAATCCAATTTTCCTAATTAGGTTGCTCCTTCATATTCTCTTTGAGATTGTGAAAAACATCATCCACCGAGTCCTTTGTTGGATCCTCCTAATTTACACTTGATTGGCCCTAGATGTTCGGCCGTTCCTCAAGCTTCTTTAGAGTCCTTATGAATTTCCGGTAATCTTTATAAATTTTCTCAAATTTTGTCCATCTTGTAAAATCCTAAGAATTTAGCTCAATCCCCCCTTTCCGGGATTCATTTGGCCTTCCTTTGATTCTCCCAATGCTTCATTTCCTAGCATTCTAAATTTGATGGCCCATTAGTTTGTTCGAGTGGTTTTTCCCACTTTATAAACCCAAGTTTGTTCGAGTGGTTTCCCACTTTGTTTCTAAGTCTAGTTTGACAACTCCACGTTGGATCCTGTCGTAGCGAATGAAGTGTAATAGGGCCCTCAACTTGGCCTCTTTATATAGTGTTTTAAATCTACCAATTGTCTAATTTCCTCAAATATCAGTCTCGGCTATAATTAGCTATGTATCTAAAAATAGCCTGAATTCAACCGTCCTAATCTAAATGCTAGTAATCTACCACCGTTGATATGTTCCAACTAGGTACATATCTTCGGTTGTGAGTTCATTCATCTACCTCCATTCATTACCCTAATTCTAACACGTGTCCTAATTAAAATGCCTCTTCGACTCTCGGTCGTTCCCGGCCATTCTCCACTTGTTCTCGGCCTGTTCCCTCAGTCGTTGTTCCTGAGTTCTCTCGTACGTTCCCGGTTCTCTCGCTTGCTCCCGATCGTTCCCATCGTCGTTCCCGGGTCTTGCTTGCTCCTGATCGTTCCCATCGTTGTTCCTGGGCCTTGCTTGCTCCCGGCCGTTCCCATCGTCGTTCCCGGGCCTTGCTTGCTCCCGGCCGTTCCCGGGCCTCGCGGTGACGCGTGGCAGCCTACTGCTGCCGGCCCTAAGTCATTTCGCCGGCACTTGGTCATTTCAGGGCCATTTTGGCTCGGCCCTTGGTCACTTCAATCCCAGTCTTCTCTCATGCTCTCCGTCCTCGGTGCGGGACCTTCTCTCCCGCTCTCCATCTTTTGCGTGGGACCTCAGCTCCACACGCTCCTGATTCCTTCTCCACTTCGCTGCGGGTGCGGTGCGGTCCTTGATCTCCTGTGGCTCTACAAGGCTCTTACTTTTCCAGTGCTACCCTTGCCCGCCATCCTGATGTGTGTAACAAGTGGTGATTTTTCACAAGGTCCCTAACATGTCCAGGGACATGTTCATAAATTTTTTTTTCTAGTGGACGGGTTCTTAGAAAATGAATCGGTTTTTGGACGTGTCAAATTCACTTTGGACATGTTCTAAAAATAACAATTTGTTTGATAAAATTTTCCCCAAAAAATAAATAATACAAATATCAATTACAGCATGTCATATATGACATGTGAATGTAAGCATAATGCAATCAAACCACTAATACCCAATCAATATATCAATCTTGAAGTGCTTGATTCACTTGCATACATTAATTCATCAACCACAAAATTTAGAATGGGGTGTACTGGAAAGATGAGAATCGACAGCAAAAGATAGATAACTGACGAACATTGAAGGCATAATTTGTCAAGATCCTATTGTTTCCAAGTGCAACCAGTCACATGTTGACATCTTTCGGTTTTTTTGTTTTTTTTTTCTAATTTTTTACCAACATTATAAGAGACTTATTTATACCTCTTGCGGAATGGGTATTTTCATTTTCAAACCGGGTTTGGGACAAGTTGTTTTTTCTTTAACCTTTCCATGGACAGGTTGGTTTGGAAATTACCGGTTTTGGGACGAGTTGCAATTTCTTTTGCCTTTCAATTCAAGGTTTTTGGATGTGGACGCGCAAAATCTTTGTGAAAAATCAGCCTTGTGTGTAACACTCGTTGGAGGTATTTATTAGAGAGACCCCATAATTGGGAGCCCGATGCCCTTTACGAAAACCTTATGAGCAACTAAGGAATCCGGATCGTACTAAGAAAGTCATGCCCACGTTTGCCAGCTTGTCTTGGGGTTGATAGTCAGCCGTAGGATGTAGATACGATGGACAGCTGAGATACTCCGCCCCTCCCGTGGCTCCATCGGCTGTTAGTGAAGCTCCATGCTCTTTCTTAAGCGACGGCCTGCAACTTCTCCTCAGCCGACCCTCAGATAGTGGCAGTGCATTTGTTTCAGCATAACTTGTCGCAGGGCATTGAACTCGTGGTGTTGCGTTGGTGGCGGTGTTGGCGAAGTTGTTCCCTGTAAGCTGGGGGTGGAGATGTTGGGCATCATCGCATGAAGAAGGATGGCCAAATAGGCTGGGGTTTTAGTTTATACCATATTGGCAAGAGCTTGTTGGAAAATCAGTGTGACTTCGTTTCTCAACACTCACAGGCGATCTGGCATCAAAGAGCTGTAACCGATGAGTACTCTCTCGTTCAAGTGAACTAGATCGTGGCTACTACATCTTCTGAATCAATAGTGCATGTCCGAAGGCAAACGCAAGGCAGCAGAAAGATCAGTCGCACATAGATACTAGTACCACCAGAATTTTGACGAGTGCCAAAGGAAAGAGCATTCTCATTTCGAGGTGAAATAAAGTGAGTGGGATACAAATGAAGGGGGTTTTGGAATGGCTGCGCAGGTTGCGTTGGTGTGCGCGCTTGGATCATCTGACTTTCTCGGCCATAGTGATCAGTTTGTGGTCCGTTGTGTCTGCTGCTCAAACTTCTGGGATATCTGACTGTGATCAACAGTCCCCTAAGACAAGGGAGTTGGTGACAACTGTTTGGGGCGGTGCTGTCACCATCTTTGTGCTCTCCGTTGATGTATGGAGTGCAGTGAAGCCATTGGTGGGCGGTGATGGGTCGAGGTCAGATAAAGCTGTGAACATGGTCGTACTCTTCATTGGGGGCGTTTTAAATCCGGTTTATATCCTTTTTGTGACCATAGAAGATGTGGTGTCGAGATATTGCATGAGGCGGAGAATGCCTGGGTGTACAGTTCTGTCCTTGTTGTCACCATGGACGAAAGATCCTGCAAAGATCCTATGCGGTTGTCGAGTTGTCATCACTGTGCCTGAAATGATTTGTATTCCGGACGACTTTATTGATTCGGACTTGCCGATCCTTTCAGAAGCAGTGGTGATTGGTCGTGGACCAGAAGAACGAGTGGAGACCAACAACATTTGCCTCAATAATAAGGGAAAAGAAGTTTTGTTGCAAATGGATGTTCTTCCTCCATACGATCAACTCAGGGTCTTGCAAGGAAGTTCTGGGTTGGCTATAATTATATCCGCAGTGCAGAGTGTGGGATATATATATGGTGTTGTGGTTCGGACTATACAAGGACTCCGAGTGAGTCCTATTGAAGTTGTTGCGTTAACATTGAGCATACAAATCTTGATAAAGGCTCTCCTACACAATATTGTAAGTTTATGTTCTAGGCCCCTTCATGTTTATTTGACACATGACCAAGCACAAAATTTAGTAGGTAAATGCGAAAAATACGTTGCACATGGAGTTCCTAAGAGTACGGTTGTGGTCGCATTCATGGCTATGGTCTTGTTGGTGACAAGTGTGGTGATTTATTACATCATACATATGTGGCAAACAACAAGGATGATCATGGTTGTCCCAATAATGCTAACACTTGTTGGGTTACATTTAGGGCTACCCATCATATGGGTACTTATATATGGGGATCGAGATATGACTCAAAATAAGATTCTAAGTTTGTGCACAACAGCAATGTGCGCCATAGTAAATGCAACATCATATATTTTTGCATTAGTTGTTACAATTAAATATTGGGAGGTTGATATGTTGAATGCGAAAACTTCTAGCATGTTATCTCAAATATTACCATACATTGGTTAATAAAAATATTTTCCATTATGATTTGCACATGTAGTGTGCTTTTATTGGAATATATTTCATTTCCATTTGTACTAGGCTAGTCACTATAATAACTTTTCTATTTAGAAAAGTAATAAATTAATAGATTGACTAATGTCAAATTATATACATCAAATTAGAATTTGATGGTCATTCCTCGGGGGGGGGGGGGGTGGGGGGCAATCATTGGTTGGAGTAGCAATATACGTGCGAACAAATGATAGGGTATTTTTAAAACTTGGGGGCAAAAAATTATAATTGGACTTAGGAGTAATATAGGGTATCAAAAATGGCATTGGACATCTTTAAAGTACTATAGGGTATGGAATAATAGGTAATTTGGAATTATAAGTGATGCAAGCCATTTTTCTATTAACGTAAAGTAGAAAATTATATAATGATAGCATGTGAAAAAACGAAGAGAATTGAAAGTAATACCCCCCTATAAAATAGTGGTTGTTTGCACCTATATCCTTAACTTTTTAACACACTGCCCCCCCCCCCCCCCCCGAGGGTCATTCCAGGTTGGGTTTGATGGTGAATCTTGCAAAAATGTTGTTATTCTAAATTCTCAAAATATATTGTAATAGGTGGGCCCACAACTTGGTGTCATTTAATTGGTAGCATACCCTTTGCACATACAATCTCACCATGATATTGCAACACCTTGATTATATGACGTATTTCCCATCAACCAAATTGTTTGGTGTTAATCTAACCCCATATTACAATTATGATGCTTGTAATTTGACATATTTTAGGCTTGATTTGTCATGTTGTAGAGGTGATTAATGTGTACAAATGATGTACCCACACTAAGGTAAGGCTCTGGGATAGACGGGTTGTTCCGAGTACCACATTGGTTTGATGGTCAGTTAGCTTAACTTAACTCAAGTTAATTGTTTCAAATCTTGGTTCCAAAAAAAATGTTGCAATTTTGAGTCTTTGGGTTTGGGTGGATGTTGTAAAGTTTAGGAATTGCAACTATTGAGATCAACCTGTGGATCCGGGATGCAATGAGCATTGTAATTGAAAGACCTGACATGAGGTAAGAGAGATGCAAGTTGCTCATGAGCGTTGTTGCCACCCTTGCCTCCTCATGAAGTAGGAAGTGCATTATGTAGTACTATTTTAGGTTTCACGTTACGCTAGTGGTGCAACCAACATATTTAAAGTTGACGACTTTGAAAAGAGGTCTTTTGATAATACATCACCTTTGAAGGTTTTGTTTAACTTGGCATAACCCACATTTGAATCTTGGAATTTTGGAAACATCTAAATATTTCGAAGCATGGATTCCTTTGAATCTTTGAATCTTGGAAGTGAAGAATATGTGTAGTTGATAGACAACCTATTAAAGAATATGTGGAATTGGGAGGGGAGTATTGTTGATGCAAAATACAACATGGTGTAGTTGATGAATTTGGCATGAGGTAGAGAAAATCCTTTGGATTTAGAGGAACAATGAATGGACGGGAATGATGTGGATGACCAACAAACACCAATAGTCTATCTTACTCAACCTCGTGAGTGTGCCCAATTACTATCAAGTATTTGCAATGGGGCATTCATTGGAAATAACAATTGTAGATGTGATGAGCATGTATTCTATTACTGATAAATTAATCATGACGTCAAATTCCAACATCAAAAAGCATTATCATATTACTATAGATTCTTACTTTCGTAGTGTGATATGATGAAGACATCATCATGGGAGCATAATATTTTTAACTCCATATTGAGTGACATTGGAAGCATATTCCTTTAATAAAAATGTTCTTTCATACTTCGGTATCTTCATTGTGTATACCAAGTCATATTTTAAATAAGAATAGGCCATTCTGGTGAGAAAACTTCATACTACGACATTTGAGATTAAATTGTCATATTCTTGAGAATATGGCATACATTTGATACAATACTTTCTTGCACGACCAAACATGTCATCTCAAAGAAGTAGAACAATAGTCCAGTCATTTTCCAACCTTGTCAAAGAATTTCTCGCTTATACCCTAAGTAATCGAAGTATCCTAACTGACCTTATAGTCTTCTCTCTACCAAATTAAGTTTCTAATTTTTCTATGACGGTTAGATTACTACATTCTATTGGTCACGTGAGTAGTACATTGGCTAGTATTGCAAGTACCAATATCTATCTTTGGAAGGTTATTGGTTGCGGTCCCTATACTAGCTTGCCACCGGTCTAACTATACTATCAATATTCTCGTGTATTTCCTTATACATTACGACTATCGGTCGGCTAGCCCTTTCCTCACCTATTAAGTCTTTTGGTTACCCATAACCCATGAGAATACCTAACTAGGTAATCCCAACTTCAAGTACTGGTAGCCCTTTCCTACTATTACTAATACCATCCCTATTACCAGAAGCTAGTTTTCGCATTGACCACTTATCACCTAGGAATCCCAATTCTCCAAATGTGTCAGTACCTATGTCTAGAATTTGGTGCTACCGCCTACCATTAACATATAAACATGCTACTCTCTACCCCCATTTGTATTCCAAACCCCTATTCTTGTGGACACACACTTTGTTAGCAACATTGATATTGTAGCTAGCATAAAATCCATGATATGGCCAACTCCACATAATTATCAGCACACCGCTACCAATGACTGCGTAATCCTTAATTCAATATACACCCACACTCACAGTAAGGGTTTCCAACAACATTCTCACTCCTTTATTCGAAATGGTCACCACACACAAGAATTCCATAACAATTGATCACATTTGACATTGTTCAATCTATGCTTAAATACTTGCTTTCTACTTTTATTTAAACTTCTTACTTTTAGTCTTAACCACACCTCTAATAGGGGTTCTTCTTCGTTTGATGAATTTTACTTTCATGGTTAATTCCCAAAATGTAACTTCTACGAACCATTACGAAACACTTTGTTTTTTTCTACTTAGTTCGTAGATCCACACTTAACCACTCAAGTAAAGGTGTCGAAATTTTTCTTATTTATTATGTTTCACATTACGCTTCTACCCACAAAAATTTTATGTAAGAAAAATGAATGGAGTGTAACATAATCACATTATACACCACAAGGTATAATTTTGATATACATATTTATTGATAATATCACACTTGGAAGTATGCAATGAGCACCATTTCATTGCGAGTTAGACATTCGGTGCAAGAGGGAAAGCATGCTTGTTAGTGTTGCAGAGCATTTTCAAAGGAAGACCACCACTTTTCATGCTATTGATTGAAGCCTCAGATTGAGAATAGTGCAAATCACGGTTTGGTGTTTAGGATTTAACATGTACTAAGAAGATTCTACATGAGAAGAGCCATCTTATAGTCATCCTTAAAACTCAAAGGGATTTTTGTCCGGAGTTGGTCCTCTATGATTTCCCATTAGTTGGAATCAATGATTTATTCCTACCTAGGGTGCATTCTCAAGGAAGTGTTCAACTTTGAAAGGTCGACGTATCAAGATTCATTCAAACTCAAACTCAAATTGAGCACCTTTTGGCATGCCAAAACGAGCTTGACCCACAATGAACCAGTATAGAATGTTCTTCGTGCAAACCTCCACACGACCTCCAACCATGCATCAAGTATGGAAGATGTTGTATGCAAAACAACCAATTCCCGACCAAAAGCTCCATTGACTTAAAGGATACCTCTATTGAGCAAGGTTCAAGAGAATATCCGAGTCATTGTTTGAAGAGGATTTTGGGCATAATCAATCAAAGTCCTAGTGTTTTCAAGTCCAACCGGTTACATGTTGTGATCTGTCAGTTTCCTTCATCAATTTGAGGTATATTCTATAGATGCCTCTAAAATGATCGGTAGTCTTGGACTCCAGCCGGTTATTTCTCAAACTCCACCAGTTCACCAGGAACTAGCAGTTCGTTCTCTTCGTTTAGCGATTCAAGTCGTGCTTTAATAGCAAAAGCCATGTTAGGCTCAAAACATACAAACTCCCAATACATGGTGCCCTTCAGGAGTTGAGAATGCATGAAGTGGAAAGAGACTGGAACAATATATGGGGGACTGTTGTTGACCATTGGTACCAGCCTGAAATGATGTCCCATGTGAAATTGCTCCAATTAGCCCTTCAGCAAGAATTGCTAAATTGCGAGTCTTCAATTGTGTTGTCATGATGTTTTCTATAGCCGTGAGAGCTTGTTCCTGAAATGCTGAACACGTTTAAAATAAAATTGTTATAGATTGGGGGAAGACAAAGGTCCGTGCACTTTGAATATTGGGGATTCAACCTTTCTTGGCCTAAACATCAATGGGACTCTCAATTTCAAAAGACAACATATTTCTCAGCCAACATTTTCCCCATTCGTTGCCGTTGATATTGTTTACCACCTCTGAAAGCTTGTTCATAAATGGTTATCCATTACCCTTTATGAAATGCTCACATCTCAAGCGACATAGAAACTAGAATCTAAGGGTCGGTTTATACTATGGACCATGAAGTTGTAAATTGGCCCTAAGATGGCCCTAAGATGAGCGTTCCGAATGCCATGGTCTTTTGGTCTTGTGTTAGACGTACCTCCAAGAAGTGGTTGTTGAAATTAGTCCACGTGACCACGAAACACGATCCATCTGATGCCAAGTAGGAATCCATGTAGACTTTACATCCATCTTGCATTCACATACTCCATTTGTCCCTCAACCGTAGTGTGAAGTGAACTTGGACCGGCTCCGCCTTTCCATCAATGAGAGTGCCTGAAGTGTACTGGTCACGGGATCTCAGTCTCGTGTGTGAAGTTGCCCTAACACGAGGGAGTTGGTGACAACTGTTTGGATAGAATTATAGACTGATTCTTACTCTTCATTCTGCTCAAATTAACTCTGATAGTGGTGCGAGATAAATAGAAAATCCTAATCGTGCCCGCAATCATTTGTCTTGTAATTTTAGAAGCTTAAATGAATATATATATATATATATATATCTTATTCATTATGAAAGTCGAGATTCTCATAGTCATTAAATGGTCATATAGGCTTTCACAACATTGAGAGATAGAAGAGTCCCCCCTATAACACCATAGTGGAAAGCAAAGAATTTTTTTATTTCGAAGCCTAAATCGACACCTTCTTCAACTCATGTTTTAATTATTTCAAATCTTTTTTTGTCATGCTTTGTAATTGCTAAGTTGCTCGAGCTTCTAATGCTTGAATCCATTGGTTAGATGATTCCACATGATTGTAGGTGTCCACATTAACCTCATCTACCTTCGTTTCAGGTAGCCATGTGTTACAACGATACCCACTTCTCATAGGATATGAAACACATAACAAGTTTGAGATAAGTAGCAAATGCTAATCGTGCCCACAACCATTTATCTCATAAGTTTAGAAGCTTCTATTAAAATATTGTATCCATTGTGAAAGTAGGGATTCTCATAGTCATTAATGGTCATATAGCCCCTCCCCATCTCCAATTATGTTCACTATTGAACTCATAATTGTCAACATATTTTGAGCACATAGTCCTATCCCATTTCTACATTTTCTTCATTTGGTCTGAGGGCTTAGATCTACACTCGACCATAGTCCAATCAAATATAGGTGTCTATATCATTGCTATTTTTGGATTTAGGCACTTCCACCTTATATGTCAAGACTCGTATCAAAATTTCACCCACTTTTTGACAATTTTATCACTTCATAGGCATAATGTTCCTACAACTTTCTAACATTCTATAGTATTTGTAATTTGGACATATCATGACAAGTTTATCATAAAAGTAAGATGTTTGTGATCATAATAGAGTTATATGATGAATTAAGTAGAGAAAGGGTGAACCATGTAAGTTAATATGGGACCCACCAAACCCCCACCAAGAAAATATTATACACTTTAGCGTGGGTTTATATTAAGGTCTAGGTCCTAGAGATTTGAGGTCCAAATAACTCCTTGATGAATCTTACTCTTGGACTCCATCTCGACAACCAAATTCTCAAACTAGGTGACCTAGTTTCTTGAATCGATGGGAAAGGTTTGCCCCAGTAGTGCCACTCTAGTGTTCTATGCCTTGGATCCAAGCCATAGTGTAAATTCCATTGGGTTTACATTTTGATCTTGACCACTAAGATTGCTCAAATTTGGAGTTTCTTTGATCTGGGACCCTAGTGTGAATGGATCATAAAAAAAAATTAAAAAAATCCTAAGAGCATGACCACATGTTATCATTACATGCGCCTACAATGGAATAGTGGTGGTTTAGCCGACGAGCTAGACCCATGCGTTAGGCCTCACCGCTATCGTACCATTGGCAAGGCCCAAAAAGCCCTCCCAACTTTCAAATCTTTTATGAGAAAATCAATACCTCACAAACTTTGACCAAGTAGAGTCTTAGCTTCAAATGTTTCTATGTAAAAGCCTTGTGTATTGTAAGACATTAGTTGTGATCATGGGACCCATAGTTTTTGAAGCTCATATAGAGTGAACACGAGGGATATATAATAAAGTACTCCCTCCTAAAATAATGTTACATGATTTAACACCCTTTTGTATTATTCTTACACATACAATGGGTGTGTAAAGAAGCCTTTAGCTAGTGCAATAGACTCCTTGGGTTGACATTTATTTGACACAATAGGAATGGTTGACGTAGGACTACCTTTGGTGGGTGAGTCTAGTGGATCCTAACGTAAACACTATAGTAAATATGATATTTAGTGTCACCAATTCTAATTGTCTTGGTCCATACTAATTGTAAAGCGCGGTATAGTGTCACCAACACTAAATGGTAACCCAACATTGACTGTCATTCTTGGTAAATTTATGGGGGATTGAAGATTGACTGCATTGCAATTACGTACTGTCACTTACCAAGTGATTTTCCATCCAAATTTCAATCTTCCATGACATTATTTCATCACAAGTTGCTGACGTGAGAAGACAGGGTTTTGGCCATTGGATGAAGTCATCCATCATCCATGACAATATTTCGTCACCTATTCACAATAAGTGTCATTTGAAAAGTTACTATACTGATATAAAATACCATTATGCCCCCTCCCCACCTGACTTTAGCTAAGATTGGGTCTTAAAGCTAAAACCCACCGTTATATCCGGTGGTAGGGTATTAGGGTTCACCACCATGTTTGGGGTGGATGGCAGCCTCGGGCCTAATCCCAGGGCCGATCTTAATTTTTTTTATCAACCTTCTTCACTCTGTTGCTAGTTTATGGGAGGGTCCCGGCCTTTGGGCTTCTCGAAGCAACATGTAACGGTCTGTCAACTGCCATTCAATTTGTGTATGAGAAATCTGGAAGTGTGTCACATTGCTAACATCATAAGCACTTCTGTCAAATATTCAGATTGTACTGGTGGAAGTTGGATCGATGATCTCATGTGCAGTGGATCAAGAAGGTGGCCTGTGGCTATGGGGTGTAGTTCCCCCGCCAACTGCAGATTCCAACCTAAGAGTAAGGTTAGTCAACCTTTTCTCCATCTCTTTGATCCACTTCTTAACCATCGCATCAACTCCATGGTTTTGTTTTTATTTTTTATTTTTTGCCTTTGCCAGCTTCTTTTGCTCAATAGCTATTTCCTTGGTTCTTTTTGCTTCTTCTTTTGCCCTTGTCTCAACAAGGAACCCTTCACTTGTTAGCAATCCACCATGACAATGATAATTGTTAGTCTTCTTTCTAGATGTAGATGCATCAAATCTTGGAATTGCTAGAATTTATGACAATGTTTGGCCTTTGCCTCTCTCAATGTTCTCTGACCTATATCTAGGAACAAGATGTTGATGGAAAGGTGTGGAGCATGGAGCAATCTCAAGGGAAGGATCCACTTGAGGGAGAATAGTTGGTTTTGGCAAAAGTCCATATTTTGTTGGAGATAGACGAAGCTCTCTTGGGAGTCCATATAGTTGTGAAACCATCCTTGGTAGTCCACGGAAATCTCTTCGGTGAGATTAATTGCTCTCTCATCCTCATTAGTTGCATCCTTCCTGTTATAGCTACACATAATAAGCTAATAATTAATAGCAAGACCATGTATTATACAATTATTGAATTAGATCATGCACTTTACACTTATTTAACAAAATCATGTATCATGTTAAAAAGAATTGTGAATGGGAAAAGTGATTGTCATCTACTGACCTTGAATTGTTTGATGTCAAATCTACAAGTGTAGATCCATGTGTCTCTAAGATATCAATCTCTTCATCATAAACATATAACTGTAATAGGGATTGAGTCAGGGCTTCATAATCCTCATCAAGCGAATTACTTAAGTTGGATTCCTCTCTTGCATGAGTCGAAGGCGAGTCACATTGTGATAGTCTTCCATGCGGCAATAAGTTTATTGTGGGTGAATGAAACAAGATTAAGTTCAGGGAATAGGCTTAAATTGGGTGATGAAATTGGTGGAAATCCTGATTGTGGGAATAAGTTGCAAATGGGTGATTGCACTTGGTCTCTGTGGTCATCTTGTTCTCTTTCCCCGGGGAGTGCACTTAAAGTTAAGATTAGGAATACACGTGAGTGCGTTTTAATGGCATACCCCCTACAATACTTGGCCTTGAAATAGTTTTTAAATTAAGACTTTTTAAGTGCCAAATCATTACGTATATATCTATCACTTGGTATAAATTTCAGGATGAAAAGTTTTTAAAAATTATTAAAAAAAAGATAGAAGTTTGAATTAAAATGCGTTGTTTTTTGCTTCAAAAATCAATCTAAAGATATTTACAATTGATCATTTTTTGAAATTTATATAACAAGAAGTTTAGATTTGTGTTTAACAACTTCATATTTTTTTTACAATTTTTAGATGATTTTTTAGTACATACATAGGGGGGTCAAAAGTACGCACTCACGTGATTCCTAGTCTTAACTTTAAGTGCACTCCCCGAGTCTCTTTCTGCTAGACTTGTCATTTCTACTTCATCATCTTGTTCTGTTGATGTTCTTCCTCTGTTGTAAACCATATCAATACCAAGTTTTTACTCCATTTCTTTTTAATTCAAATGATATAAACCAGTAGTTGCAAAACCAACCTTAATGCTTTCCGGTTTGAGTGCCTTGATGAGACCTTTGAAGCCATTTCAACAAGAGTGATCTTTAATATAGATCCCTTCGCCCAATGAGGGTCTTTCCTCATCATTTATGTTTTCTCTTGTGCCAGGTTGAGTTTAAATGGATGAAATATTGTCATGTCCAATGGCTGCAACTCATGAGTAGAATGAGCTGGGAGGGTGAGAATATCTAGCCCAACTTCCAATCCATACAACACCGTTTTTTTGTGACATGGTTGCAATGTCCATCTATGATGAGTAAATGTTTGTTGTCTCTTGATATTCCTCCATGTACATTAGCTTTGAAGTGTTGTAGCCATTCTAGGAATATCTCAGTTGTCATATACCCATTCTCTTGCCATGACATCGCAACATTTGGCTCACAATTTCTGATGTAATTAATAATTGGTTTGGTCTTTCTTTTGAAAATGTATAGGTTTGAGATTGAAGACCCAACTACATTTACACATGTCATTATACTCAACCATTCTTTATCATCTGCAACTGTACATCTGACTGCTTTGGTGCCTTTTTTTGCCACCACTTTCATTGTTGAGTTCCCCCCTCCTGCACACACCCCAGTTTCATATGAATTCCAGATGTGATTCGGGTGATACTCATGTGCATTGTAGACTTGCTCAAGAAGGTTGTAGAAATAGGTTGTAGAGTCCCTATTGAGACCCAATGCTCTCTTCATTTCCAAACCATCTGCACATCTTAGGGATATATCGGGGTGCCTTTTTTTGAACCCAACCCACCATTTGTGCCCTGGTATTCCATTTCTAAAGGGGTGTGTTCTTGGTGCATTTTTCATAATGGTTTGGATGGTGCATTTCAACATGTTCAAGGTCACACATAGGGCTACTTTTTGCATGGTAAAGCACCACTCTACAAGTGCCATTTCCTCAAGTTCTGTCAAGTAAATTTGATGTCCAATCTTCTTGCTTGAGGTTTTGCCAATCTTCCAGTCTTGAATGCTTGATGGGTGTATGCCATAAAGTTCTCATGCCTGCCTAATAGAGAGTCTTTTTTATTTAACTGCATCAAGTGCCAATCGCATAGACTCTTCTGACCATGTTCTTCTTTTGCCACATGTTCTTTTTTCCCATGGTTTCTTGGAGCAGGGTTATTCTCTCTAGATTTGAGAGGACCACTTCTAATTCGTTTTGGAACTTGCACATTGGTTCTAACTTGTTGCCATGGGTGTAGAATAGGATGTCTGGCCATCTAATCTTGCAAAATCACATCAACAAATAACTTAGGGTTTTAGCATGCTTTTAGAATTTTCAAAAATTGTAATCTAGTATGGCCATCTAATCTAGGAAAAATCACATCAACAAAGAACTTAGAGTTTAGCATACTTTAAGAATTTTTTTGTCGTACAAAAACCAAATGCTCCATAAACATGTAACATTGCTAGTATTAGATATTATTACCTTGTATGTGTAGCAATGCTCTTCATTTCAATTGTTGAAGTACGTCTCTATAAGGAAGTCAGTGAATTGGATACATGCATTGAATCTCCATGAGAACATCGTCTCATCACCTGCGAATGCACATTGCGAGCCACTCAAACCGCTCACGGATTGAATTAAGGCCCACAATCTACAAAAAGGAAGAAGTTAGTGGTTAGAATTAATCAATATATAGGTGACTATTAGTTTTTAAGACATCTGCATGTGGATGCGAGTTGTGTAAGAGACTGGTATTAGGTCTGGACCAACCCGGGTTCAAATCCGGTTGGTTACATTGATTGGTGCTATCCCAAATTGAGCTAGTGATAAAGGAGGAATAATCTATAGGCGGATACAAAGAAGGTGTTACTACGCGGTTGTACGTAGAACCTTCTCAAGTAGTTTTTATCTTTTAGAAACATGTTATTATATACCCACGTGAAGTAATCAAACCGCTTACGGTTGGATTAACATTAGTGGCCTAAATAGAAAAAATGTCAGTTAATAGAAATTAGATTTAGGTGAATTAGTTAGTATGAAGAAAGATAGACAATGGATGAAGAACAGCGGAGGACGACGCCGAATGGATGAATGACATCGTAGGACGACGTGGAATGGATGAAGGACAACGTAAGGTAACATCGAATGGATAAATAACAATGTGAGACGATGTTGAATGGATGAAAGACAACGTAGGATGACCCCGAAGGGATGAATGACAACGTAAGACGACGTTAAATGAGGGAATGACAACGCATGACGATGTTGGACGTAGGACATCAACGAACAAATGATGATATTAAACGGATGAGATAGTGAGCGGATGAAGGTATAAACGTATGACAACAACGAACGGAAGATGACGTCAGCGGATGAGATGACGAGCAGATAAAGGCCGTTGGATCAACCGGTTGGGAAACCAAGACCATTGGATCTAAAAATTTAGATAATGGCGGCTAGGGTTGTGGCGGCCGTATAGGCCAGCCGTTAGATGTAGGTATGACTTGATCTACGGCTAAAAAGACTTTGTGGTTGGAAGGGGTAGTCCCTAGAAGGGAGCGCGGGGGCTCATTCTCACTCTCTCATTCTAGTGGTTAGGACTAGAATTATTTCTTTCTCTTTCTCTTTCTGTCTCTGTATGTCTGTCTCTCTCTCGTGGTTAGTACGACTCTTCTCTTGCCCCCTCTCCATGTAGGTAGATGCAATTAGTTGTTGAAGTATAAGAATATGAATGATGGACAAAGGGGTTTATGAGCCCCATGAATGTTGAATAACAAGGTTTTTGAAGCCTATTGAAGAGATGTATTATTGTCTAGTTGCATTAGCTTGATATCCTAAGTTATTGGATGTTACTTAATGGTTACTTAATATTCTTTTCAGTAGTTCTTGCATTAGTCTATACGGTAGTTTATGTATTAGCCTTACATTATTGTTAGATCAATCTTCTGTAATAATCTTCTATCTTAGTCTCATGCATTACATTCTGTATTAGAATTTGCATTAGTCTCATGCATCAATCTCCTATATTAAACTTTTGTATTACGTTCTACATCAGTCCGCTGCATCAACCCTCTATATTAGTCCCCTGCAGTAGATTCTACATTAGACCCTGCATTAGTTTCCTGCATCAACTTCTACATTACTCTCATGCACTATGTTCGGTATTATTCCTCTGCATTAGGTTTCGTGTTAGACTTGCACTAGTGTTTTGCATTAGCCTTCTATATCAATATTCTGCATTCGTGCTCTATGATCATGCGCTGCATGTCATGCAGTAGAATCACGCAAGTGTCATGCGTGTCATGTAGTAATGTTCGGCATTAATCCTCTGTATCATACCCTACATTGGTCTCCTACATTATGGGAATTAAAAGGTCATTGCTTGGAGGCACTAGAGTAGTACACCCATCCGGCCAATCTTGTGGGTTGTTACTTCGCTTAGAGTAACAATTGTCACCACACACATCCAACCACGCAGAGAGAAATTCTTAAGTAAAAATGTATAAAGATACATATGCGCAATTGGAGTGTGTAGGTTTCATACATAATACCTCATGAGATTCTTAGTTCTAAAAACTCAGAATTAGCAGATGTTATGTTGAATTCATTCAAGGGGAGTCACAGTTGCAGATAGCAAGATGGGGTTGCACTTGCATTGTCTACTATTTGCTCTATTTGCTATCATTTCTTTATTTGCTACCATTTGCCATTTGCTGCCATCACAAGCTCTCCCATCGCAACCTCCGAAAGAAAAGGCGCGGGATCTCCCCAATAAATGACTTTATTCAAGAAGATCACCCTTTATATTATTTCATCCCTTTAATAAAAAATAACATTCGTCGTAATTTCATCGACATGATGCTTTCTGTGAAAACATTCCAAAATTCCATCAATGTTCATTCATCATTCATCCAATGGGTGCCCAACGTTCCCGAAGTTCCCTCGGGAGTTCTCATAACTGAAAATTGTGCGGTCCGTGGGCCGCGTTCAGTCATTGGCACACTTACCTTAGGTAGTGTTGCAAAATTCTATGTCTTGTCACAACTGAGTGTAATTCTTGTTTTGTTCTATTCATGTTTACAACTTGTCCATGTTAGCTTTTATATTTTACTATCTTCATGTTTATTGGTAACCCTTTAACAAATACCCAAATTCTATTGGTTGTGTTTTGAGTGGTATTTTAAAAGGTTTAGGATTGGTAAAACTAATTGAAACCACTTGAATGATAAGATGGATGGTATGGAATGTTTGTTGCTCATACCGTCCAATATTTGGTATTTGTACGATTTATAAAAAAAATCATGCCACAAATTAGCCTCTTTAAATAATTACAAATAAATATAGGATGCTAAAATATATGTCAAATTAGCTTTATGTCTACAAATAGGGCAGGAAAAATATTGAGAGGTGCATAAATACCCCCCCCATTAAATATTCCATTATCGCACGTGGTTACAAAATGTAAGGGGGTGTGATCGCCCCGAGACACTTGGGAATAAAAAATTCCCATTGCGAGTGAAATTTCACTACGTCATATATGTCATAACAAAGTAAGTGTTTGTTTGTCTTCATGAAAGATGTTGACCTCAATAACACACTAGTGACATTACAACATTATAACAAAATTTCGTGCACAGGTTGCACTCAACTTTAGTGAACTATATTTAACCATATTTTTTTTTGCAGGCTGAATTTAGAACAACTGTAGTCAAATCACAAACAACCATAGTTATGAAAAGCAACTACTTATCTAATAATTGAATTAGTTGGTTAGGTGTCCAAGGTTTGCAATAGCTCATGACATATATTTGTTTGGATGCAAATTATACCAAACATTAGAAAATCTACCAACAATGGTCTCTCTCTCTCTCTCTCTCTAGTTATTCAAAGTGCTTTAGACATTGGGAATCAAAGACTGAAGGCGACGAGAGTTTTTTGTAGCATCAGGTTCTAAAAGTTCTTGCCTTCCACACCATAGTGTGAAGTCCAAACAGCTTGAGCCCCTCCATGATGAATTCTATTGTAATGCATCAGCTCCACAAAATCCCCAACAGTCCTCAAAATCCTTACACCCTAAACCTTAACCTCTAAACAAGGAGTTCAGCAACAAAGCATCAGCTCCACAAAAAATCAACAACCCTCAAAATCCCTCTGCCCCAAACCCTACACCCTCAATGATAGAATTGACAGTGACCTAAATTCCTTAAACCCTTAAGGTTTCATCCATCATCCATCATCCATGACACTATTTGTACACTTCTTGATAAAAGTGTTGTGAAAAAAGTTACCACAGTGACAAACTTTAATACCGTATGACACAAAGTATCATATTTAGCGAAGTTACTCTGTGACATTGGTGGAGAGTTTCAAGGCCAAAGCATGCGAGAGACAATTATTCTTCATTAAAATTTCCACTAGAACCCACGGATTGTTTGTCTCCGCTCCACGTTTTGCACCATTAGGAGGGAAGATTGTTTATGCCAAATCGACTGTACAACTACAACTTACAGAAGTGCACTAAATATTGTAGCTAGTGTCACCGATTCTATTTGTCTTGATCAATAAGTAAGTTAGTGTGTTTGGAGGAGCATTGGCTGTATAAATTGCAAATTGCCCGTGTAGTGTCACTAGCACTATTTGTAAACCTAACATTATTTATCATTCCTTGTAGTATTTCAGGGCATTGTGGATTTACAAATTGTTGCACTTTTTGGTCACTTGCTTATGAATGTTCATCCCAATTTCACTCATCCATGACAAAATCTGACTATGAAAGTGTTCGGATGCAGAATCTACCAAACTAACAGTAAGTTGGGATGACAAAACTTGTAATCTCATTCACAAGAAGTGTCATTAGAAGAATTACCACATAAAATATTAAATACCATATGATAATAAATTCAATATTTAGGGCTAGTTCACACCGGGTCCCAAGTCCCAAGTCCCAAGCTCACTCATGTGAGCATGCCCCAACATGGAGGCAAAGTCTCAACTTTTTAGCCTCAAGAACTATTAAATATGGTTAACTATCATTAAAGTCAAATCTTGATTTTTTTTAATGCAAAAAAAATCGTAGGACTTGCATTGAGAGTTGGGTCTAGCTTTTGCCTCAACCCAACTCTCAACATAAGTCCCAAGCCTCACCTCCAAAAGAAAGTTGCCATGTAAGCATCCATGTCATACTTGGGACTTGGAATTTCCACCATAAATAAAATGTTTCCCTACTAGATAAATGATCATCAACCTTTGCCGAATGTAGGTGCCAACATCATGGGTGATCATCACAACAACAACATAGTATGCATGTGACATGTAATTGGCAAACCTCATATTTTGAGTTTACAAAATAACTTATTCTTCATGTACTCATGTGCAACAATGAGAAGCCATATTCAAACATGGCCATTGTAACATAGACGAGATGTGTTGGAGTCGCAGTGGAGAGGCCTCATTATAGGTCCCCACCGTGTGCCACCGTGTGCTACCGTGGGAGAGTACAAACCCATCAAGGGAAAGGAGAGGAAATGACCAAAATACGCAGGCACATGGGGGGCCAACAACACCCGACACTGGTGCCAAGCCACCCACATATGGCAGCCACCCTCGTCAGTGCATTGTGCAACCCAAAAATTACAACCCGCATGCAACCCCATGCCCAAAATCTAAACCCAAGACACAAAGAACGCCACCCAAAGGCTACCAAAATGGTGGTGGTCAGCTGATCGCGTTGACATCACAACCGTCACCCATCTAAACCAGGTTACACCTAGCATTTGGTGACATATACCCAAAGTGCAGTCGCGACGGCAGTGAAAACGTGGGTTTTAGTCATAATGGCAGTGGACACAGAGGCTGCCATCACCGCTGGCCATGATTGATCTGAACACGATTTCTTTTAGTGTTGGGGCTTGGGACCCTTTTATGAAGTGGTGAGTCCCAACTTTCATGCTCCCAATGATTACAATTGCATGGATTGATCTCAAGTGACTTGAGACTTACGACTTGGGACCTGTGTGAACCGGCCCTTAGTGTAGTTGTGTGTAAATGAAAAAATATTATAGTTTTTGGTTGGAGGTGGGTCAAAACTCGAACCTCCAAAACTCCACATGCTAACTCAATGACTGTTGTGTGTTCGACCCTTCGACGATTTAGTCATATTCATCCGCTTTTCAAATGTTCATTCGTTACTATGTCCATCTCGTTCATCCATTAATATTCAAATCAAAAGCGCGGGAACATTCCTCCCAGCTCGTCGCCAGCACTCCTCGCCTGCCATGGCTATGGCGGATGGTGGCTGTGGCGAATTGTTCACCGGAGCCATACGATTGTAAGGAGGTTCGTTTCACTCAATATTTCGCCGTTCGGGTCGCTCCATGGCCTTCCAGAAAGAAGGTATAACTAAATGACATGCACGATTTCATTTCTCTTCCTTTCTTTCAATCCAAGAGACACGTAATTTGACAAAACTTTGTGATTCTTTGTGATCGTCGCCCAAGAGGAAATGTTTCAAGAATGCAGGACCAGCTTCCGGAGTGTAGAATAAGTTAAAAAATTCCTGGAATTCACTATCTGCTGTGTGATTGTTACGCTGTACATGTGGTTACAAGTTGGATAGCTTTCACGGGAATGTTAACCAGGTAATTTGATGACTTGAGTTTCCAGGATTCAAATCTCTTAAGCTTCTCGTCCTCCATGATGAGCATTTTTGAAATTGCGTCTATACGTTGTCGATGCCTTTTTTTCTTTTCTTATGAATAACACGCATCTGTGAATATATTATCCTTGGTGTGCACTCACGAATTTTCATTTTGCAATCGATCAGGTTTGAGCATTGAGAGCTCCAGCGGCAGCTAACAAAAGCCGGTCAAGTATGGGGGGCGGTGATCCTGCCACGGAGCTCTCCCTATTCGGTGAGAATTTTACTTTCATGTTTGTTGTCAATTGTAATGTCAGAACTAGGTCCGGGAGGGTATAAGGAAACTATGTAGTCGAGTTCAACATCTAAAATTCATTAGTCATTGAATTTTCTTTGGATTATCAATAATGGAAGTTATCTATTAGAGGTATCCTCTAACGCAACATGAATGTTGGTCGGGAGTTGTTATTTTGACTATCAATGTTCGGTAAGTTTTCTGTGCATGCGTGGAATTAGTATGGAGGTTTGAATGAACATTCTATATCGGTTCACCGAGGTTCAAACTCATTGTGGGATGCCAAGAGTAGCTTAAATGAGGTTGGACCCCAATGAACCGAAATAGTTGCTCTTCGTTCAAATTCAAACACTACCCCAGAGCACGCACCACAAGTGGAAAAAATAATTTGATGTTGTATTCAAAATAACCAATAGAAAAGTGTAGGGAACCGACTCTCGATGGAAAGTCCCATTGAATTGAAGGACACGTATTTCATTCTTCGATCATGTTTTATTGTTGGTTGTGTGAAGCTGCTAATTGCTACCGTGTGCCGTGGTTATTTGACTTGTACAGACGATGTTTTCAGTCCCGAAGCAAAGAAGGTCACTGCTGTCTACACACGTCGTCCAAAGAAAGCTGCACCTCAAGCCCCAGAGCCTTCTGAGCCCTCAAGAGAAGCTGCTGCGAATCCTCCCCCTGAGAAAAGGAACAGCATATTTGTTTTCAGAGATGAGGGGTAAGTGTAATATTCACCCACATACATACTCCTGCACGTTGTGTATTGAAAGTACGTGGCGTCCGCATGTGTTGTCGCATGCAGTGTCAAATATACTTGCATTTCTTGCTATTCAGTTCGTTAACAAGGCACTGGGATAATGGAAGGAGCCATACTATGTGGCTGTACGCAGTAGATGATGTATTTCTCACATTAGGAATTAACAAGAGGTTGCATAATAGGTTGGAGAAGGATAGGAGATATATGCACATGCAAACATTGGTCACAAATGTGAAGTTTTCCTTGTTTGTAAGATGTCCTTGGATTTTAACCGATCCTCCTTGGTATATCCAGGGCAAGGAACAGAAATGCTCACTTCAAGAACAGGAAGAGCTGGTACAACCGATCACTTTCGTTCAGGTCAGCAATGGAGATATGTGTGATTCTCGCAGAACTTGATACACAGCTATTGCAATCTACTATACAGTTTGGTAATGTTGAACGGTGATGGCAGGAGAAATCATGCAATCGCCGTTCCAAACTTCGAAATGGTTGGCCGTGAAGGACGGCATGATGAGCGCACAGTGTGGATGCCCCGGGACATAAATTCATGTTCACGGGCCCATACTACTTTTCAATAGATATGGGGTTACATAGTTCTTTGCATGGGAAGGGCCGTTTCTTTGGAACTCTCTGATGAAGTCATGAATGTAACCACTGACATTGAACTCTTTGCAGAGGAAGGCGCAGTAGCCTGGTGTCTACTGGCCGACAACCTCTTGCCTCTGTTCCAAGCAACCTTTTTGAAAACCCGACACTAGTGACTCCTGATCAGAAGGCACATACTCCTACTGGCAACGCCAATGATGTCATCGTGCTCACCGCTGTAAAACTCTTATCTTCATTCACATTTTTGCACCACCAACTTGCTAATGTGTTCTTTGTACCACCAACAATGCAAGGTCCAAAACGCAATTAAAAGATTTTGTGATTTTCACGTTGTGCGTGGTTTCCTAGCACTTGATTTCTGGTGCACCCTATCACCTATTTATGGTCCATCAATCATAGTGGGGTATCTGGGTGAACCGGATATTTTCAACCATGTGGATACCTAGGGACTTGCCCTTGGGGGATTAGAAGTGGGCTAGCTTGTCCACGCCCTCTCAAGGTGGCAATAGTCTTTGGGAACCGTCTAATTCTCGTGATGCCCATGCAACTCGAAGATGAAGCAAAACCATAATTCATGCCGGTGGCAACATCGCAGTTTTGTGCGTGGTTTGAGGCATAAAGTAGAAGCATTTGCCAATAATTGGAGTACTTTTCTTAGTCTTGTGTACTTATAGATTATAGTTGCATGTTTTATTGGCACTTGGATGCTTCGATAGCTATTGCTTCTAAATACAATATACAATGAACGATGGGTACCTATCCATGTGAGTTTGTGAAGCTCATTACTCCAAGCCAACTGTATTTTTATGAGCCTATGTTTGTGTTGGTTTCATGACATATTGTGTGTACAACAGAATACCAGGAGAACTTGGGCTGGTGTTCCATTGGCATTCTTGAAGGAACAGAGGGCTCAGTTTGCAGATATTGATGCTTTCAGCCTAGACGCACAGGAAGACGGATACAGCCCCACCCCCAAGAAGCAACTACCACGGGAGAGTTTGGACCTTGCATTCTCTCAGTACCATGCCAACAGCATTCGCCCTGGAAGAGCACCAGGCTCAGCAGAGTCTTCCACAAATAAATCGGGCTATGATCTTTTGAGTGCTGCATTGATGACCCCACGCCCAGCTGCGGTTCCAAGGCCACCATGCAAAATTGCCCCTGCCCCGGTTCCCCGCTTCGAGATTGCAGCATCAGAAACTTCTTTGCCAAGAGCTTCTCTCAGGTTCTCCATTAACACTCAAATAAGCGAAGATGGAGAAGATCCAGCTCAGCCATCTCAACCACCCTCAGAAAATATGGCAAGTAAACAAGTAAGACGCAGTAGTAGACGTTCTTCCAAATCAGCCAGCCTGGGAAAAGGGAATAAAAGCATTCCCAGCACTGACCAGGAAATACCAACTTCTAATGACATTTTTAACAGGGAAGACAATCCAGGAAGAAGAAGCAAAAGCATCCCCAAGATTCACGATGAGCAATCACGGGCTTCAACTGATAATAATACCAGGGAAGACAATCCAGGAAGAAGCAGAAGCATCCCCGGTTTTGATGAGCAAGCACGGACTTCAACTGATAATATCAACAGGGAGGAGAATCTCGGAAGAAGGAGCAGAAGCATCCCCACTATTGATGAGCAAGAACCAACTCATAATGAAAATTTCACCATGGAAGACATTATAGGAAGAAGAAGCAGAAGCCTCCCCAAGATTAATGAGCAAGCACTAACTTCAACTGACCCATTTACAATAGATGGCTGCACTTATCCTGATTTCGGAACCAGCTCTTTGCTAAGTCGATTAGACACTCTTCAAATCAGGGAAGACGAGGAGCTGGAATTTCAATTTGGCAAGATCAGCCTGTGTGCACCTGTTATTGAAGAAGATGAGTATGAGGATGGAGAAAATTGTGGTAGTTCCTCAGATGAAGAAGTTGACGAAATTCAGGTGAGATTTGTTGTTATCTTTAATCATTCCATGTGTTCAATAATTTATTTTTAATCTCTGCCTGGCGGAATAGTCGTTGACTGTCCATTTTAGGAAACCAAAGTTGTTTAGATGTGCATGGAAGGCATTCTTACCGAAACAAATGAAGTGTACTTTGTTTCTCCATCTGTACAGATTAAATTTACAACTCTAAATGGCTTGAGTGGTGCGTACATGTGAAGGTGGTAGATTTAGATGCTGAGGAGCAGGTGGAAACGGATCAACTTCTGTCAGTCTTTGATGCACTTCTGCAAGAATGCCAGCAAACGAGGCTTATGACATTCAGTGACGCACTTTCAGATTTTTGGTCATTACCACCCTACTGATATTTTTGCTCTTAAAACGTTTTCCCTTGAAATTTCACCACTGAAAGAAGTTGCTTCTAAATCTGGAATGAAAACTGATGATCAACCGGCCTTTTAAACTTGAATCGGTGTCAGATCTGTATCGAGTTGTCTCGGCTCAAAAGATAGGCATGTGGTCTTCAATAAGAGGAAAATCTTAAGTTCAGACGACCAGGTTTTTTATTTGATGTATGTAAAAAGTTCCTACCCTGAAAATTTTCTGGTAAGAGCATCTTGTCTGCTCAACAAGGTACGGTTAGCGTGCGTGATAAAACATGGGAAGTTCTAAAATCATGCCTATGGTTTGACAGCAATTTGAGGGATATCAAGAAGCTGGGAGAAGGGACTTTTGGAGAGGCTTTCAAAGGAGGCGGAAATGTCTTCAAGATTGTTCCCATGGATGGCACTTTCCTTGTTAACGGTGAACACCAAAAGGTAGATAATGTGGAGTGCACATGCATGGCTGGATTATGTTTTGAGTCAGAAAATGTTTTGCGATTATCGACGTCACAGGGCAGCAATTGAATCGAGAATAACATTGTAAATGTCTGAAGAGAGTAGTAGTTAGTACTGAGATTTTCATAAAAAACAAGACTAAGTTTGAATGCTTAGGCTGGGGTTTTGTAACCTGCTCAAAATTGATCATATAGCATAACCCAGCGTAGAGATATATGTCAGATCGATGTTTACTTGTGTGCGTTCATTGCAGACATCAGCTGAAATGTTTAGTGAGGTGGTTCTTTCCAACGCTCTTAACAAGCTGCGCGGTGGGCCTTTCGGAGATTCTGATAACATGTGCACGACGTTTGTTGAAACAAAAGCGTATGACATCTGTTGCTTATCCCTTATCCCCTTTCGTTTTGTGTTAAATTTTGAAGAGCCTCTTTTTTTTCACATGTGGTGATTGGAATGCTCTCAGTTCTTCCAAAATAGGAGGAGCTATGGTTAAAGGATCTGTCTATTGCAGCTAGCAAATTACACAAGAATGACAAAATTTTATACAGGACAGGAAGTATATGTGGAGGACTTTCCTGATCGTGAGAAAAGACGCTCCCCAACCTGACAGTGAAGATGATATTTGTGTCATTGAAAAGTATCAACATGAAACAGCAAGCTCAGAGACCTCATATTCATTACTGCCGATTGTTCAATTTCTTTCTTGACTGACCAAAGGACAGGGAGATCAGTATAAAAACTCATAAACCTATCTGGAACGTGGCAGCACGCGTATTTGTCAAGGCTGCTACGACCCTGAGCTTGTGCGAGCTTGGGAGGACTGGGATGCTAAGAATACCTCCGAGAATGACCATCCCCTTCTCTTTCCAGATCAGCAGGTACTCAAAGATTTGTTGAGCGACGTGTTCCACCTGCAACTCAGATGTACCTTTGCACATCAATTCAAACACGAGATGCTTATGGGAGATGTGCTGAATCTTTATGCAGGACTACAAAATTACTAGCAACCCTGTATCTATTTTTGACTGAATCAGTACTAAACTACCACAACAGAAATGTCCACTTCTATAACCCGTAGCTGAATCATGCAATCATGTGTCCAAGCGCCCCATAATTTAATTCTAGTATTAAGTGTCCTGTTAGTCCACGAACAAATCTCTAGGAATTTCTAAAGCTAATCAGGACCAAAAAGCAACCTATCTTCCCCCTATCTCGCTTGCATATATTTGCTTAAATATTCGGAGTGCTACGTAATAGTTGTCAATAGTTTTCAAGAGCGATAACTTTGTGCCCTTCTGCTTTTCATGTTGGGATTGGCACTGATTAGCTAGGATTGCAGTTGTATGTGGTGTTTGTGCTAACAGATGGAGGACGAGATCTGGAGAGTTTTGTCTTAACTAATTTCAATGAAGCTCGGAGTCTGTTGGTCCAGGTGAGCTAATTTCTGTTCTAATGTTCTGCGTTACAAGAGCATAAAACTGGATCCATCGCAATCTCTGAAAGTGGTGGTGGCATCTCGACACATGATTGCCTTTGCAATATAGTCTTTGCTTATGACATGAATCCTACAGCTGGAAGTGCCTTACTGCAGTGATCTAGTAGGAGGCTTTGGCTTATTGTGGTACCAAGTAACTGGAAGATGTTTGAATTTTATGGCAAACTTCCCTCACTCGTGGGTAGCATTTAATTTGGTGAATCTGATGAGCACATGCCACCTAACTCAAGTTTGAATCATCACAAACCTCACCGTGTGCAGGTTGTTCTAGCACTAGCAGTAGGAGAAGAGGTTTGCCAATTTGAGCACCGAGATCTCCACTGGTAGCTCTCCTTTCCTCTTCACATAGTGTCCAGTCAAAGATTTATTCGCAGGCTGCAAATCCAGCTCTTCACCTCCAACCGCAGATTTAGAATAGTACCTGCCTAAGATATATAATGTGATTTCTACTTGTCAGATGTCCATAGTACCATAAGAATGTACAAGTCTCTTTTAACTATGAAGTTTTCAGCTCACATTCAAGCATACTTACGGACAAAGAGAACTTTAGTGAGTAAAAATGTTGTTGAAATGTTATGCGACCAAGTAACAGTAACATGTGATCGACAGTGTGTACGGTCTAATAGCTGTGTGCTGCAATATCTGAGTGCATAAAGATGCACAAAGCTGATAAGAAAATAAAATGCATCCAATGCTTACTTATTTGAAATCTGGCTCTGATCTCAACCTAATACTTTCCATCGACAGGGGAAATATTGTAATTGCAAGAGACGAAGAGGAACATGTGCCATTCCGATTGCTTGGTGAGGACAAGCATGTGAAGTCGTTTGGCGTACATGTGTCCCTGATTGACTTTACTCTCTCGCGTCTTGATACAGGTTTTAATACTGAACATCCTAAAAGAGTACGTTCATTTTGTCATATTCTAAGCACTCCTTTTACTTCAGTGCCTTGATTCTGAGCTGTTTACTAGGTCTCAAGTTTCTGCAAATTCATTGTCAATACTGTAAATCAAATGTCATAAAAAATAAAGCAATTTCGAATTGGTATTGATGCAACAGGGAAAGATGTGTTCTTTTGCAACTTAGCAGCAGACCCAGCTCTCTTTGAAGGCCCTACTGGTGATGTTCAGGTACTTCAGAGACTATAGATGCCACATAATTGAGTAGATGACAGTTATTTCACTCTAAGGCAGCACTTCCCTCTTTTGGGCTCTATTTGATTCCATGTATAAAAATGCTCAACGTTGCAAGTTTGCCTTTATCCAGAAGTAGGCCAAAGTATTAAATTGAGTGTATTACTGAACTTGATTATATTGTTGTTGCAGGCAGACACATATCGACGGATGCTGAAAGTTACTCAAGGGAAATGGGAGGGACGGTAAGTGTCGCTGTTGATGGTGAAGGAGGCTTGTAAACGAGCAGGTTCTGGTGCTCGTGACCTTTCGTTACTTAATGAAGTCAGTGATGACCTGGATATATTTTGCTGCAGGTTCCTGAAGACAAACTGCTTATGGATTCATTATGTTGCAGATATTCTACTGAACAAAAAGGCTTTTGTAAGATTTCCACCCCATATTTCGGTTTAATGTTTGGGGACTTCGAGAGGTAGCTGATGCGTAGAGTCTTAACCTTCAATAGCTTAGGATACAGCAATAATTTGCTGCCTTTGTATGGCCGGGTGGTGTAGACCAGTGTTGGACTAGTATAGTCTTCTTTTTTGACAGCTCTCGGGTCTATGTAATGAAAGTTTACATTTTTTTAAAATATCAGAAGGGCATAGATCTTTGTGGATAATATTGTTCTTTATACCATTTTGTCTATATACCATCCAAGATCCTTACCTATGTAAACTTACCGTAGTATCAATATCATATTGACATAATAATGACTTCAGTATACATAGATTTCTAAACTTGTGATACCCACCACCAAGAATCAAAAATCTGAGTGGTATTACAATTTTTATACCACTCAGGTAGGTTTTTTATGCCATCATTGATATTGTATATTCATACCATACCCTTGGCCCTCAAGTGAGTTGAAGATGAGAAAGTTGGGAAGTCCTTATTGCACGGGGATTTCTCTTAGCACATTTGACCCAGGAATTAGTCTAGTGATATTAAGTTGGGGATGTATCAATCAGAAACCTATAGGGGGAGGTTTGTATTGGAACCCCTTACATGAGTGGCACAAATTCTAAGCCCGTGTTCTCACCTATATACTCGTCCTACATTGGTGTAGACATGCTCTAATAGAGTCACAATCAGCTACACATGTCCGTCACTGTAAGTTACTTCTAATGGAAAGTGGTTGCGTTGCAGAGCTGCTCACCACACGACAAGCGGTCTCTACGGGCTTTCCGGAAAAGGGTGCTTCTGTATGAATCTGCAGGAGCTGTGGTTCAAGATAACTTTTTTGATGGCATGTGGGCTGATCTCTGACACCACATAGCAATCGGTGTTGACTTGTTCCACTGTGACAAGCTCTGGATGTCACGTTTGCACAGGCACGCAAGGTGACATTTGTGTGGCACAGGTTGGTCAGTGCTACTTCTACTCTTTCACCTAACATTTTATTTCTGTGAGATAGTAGACCTCATCACAGAAATCTTTAATATCACAACACACCTCCAGCACAAGACCCCTCAAGTAATTGAGTCAAATGTTTCGGCACAAATTCCAGTGGCTCCAAGGCTCCACTTTCACATAGAAATAATAACCAGAGGATCGTAGATTCTTCTCTCCATCCTGTATAATAGTTATGCACTGTCAGATTTGCCTAACAACCTCACTACCTTGGGAAAATTTATTGATTATAAACTTCCTGACTTTCGTTATGAGATCTGTTTAGTAAACTGCATTCTGCAGTCCTGAATTCTAATAGTGTACCATTGCAGAATGGCAGTCTGATTATGTCTTTGATGGCACTCCACTGATGTGTTTAGTACAGAGACTTTGGTGCAATGTAGTAAATGTCTCATATGTTGGACTGTCTTTTAGCTATCCCAATGCATTGTTTAACTCTGGTGGAAGAGGAAAACTTGTCAAAGCCCTCTTAGCAAAAACATTAAGGTTGAAAACACATGAGCTTATTTTCTTTGGGGCTTTTTGTGTCTACCATATGTTCAAACTAAGTTGAGTCTATGCCGTCCTAGTCCATTGCACCCATGCATAAGGAATTGATGTCCCATATCATCACTGCACATGTTGTTCTACATATTGTTGTTGACAACAACAATTTTGAAACTTTGGAATATTGATTGGGACAACATCTACATATCCAGAATTATAATATAGATAGAGCTCTTTGTAAATATGCTATAAATCAATTTACTTGAGTTGTCTTGTTACTTCTAGAGATGTAGCAAAAAATTTAGACAAGGATTGATTAATCATGAATTGAATGGGGATGCCGGAGAAGGTGGTTTCTTCTCTGCCCTTGGTCAAATGACTTTGCCATCATTTGGCTATTGTTGGATGTTTGATTTTTATTCTATGTTGTCCTTATATTTGATTGCTTCATTTTGCTTGCTTTGGATAGTGTAGAGTTATACTTTTAAAAATCAATTAGAGTTTTGGTCCGGAGTTGGTTGTTTTACATACATTACTTTCCATGTTTAGTAAGTTATATTTGCATGTTTGGACTTGGTGTGGAGGTTTGAAAGAACTTGCTAAATTGATTCATTGAGGGCCAAACTCATTTGGCATGTCATTTGGTATCAAAATGAGTTTGGCCCTCAATAAACCAATATAGAATGTTCTTCGCTCAAAACCTCCAAACACGAAACCTCCATAACTAATGTTTGTACTAAACAAGAAAACGGTAGACCCATGAGGCTCTATCCTTTGCTATGAAAGACTACAATTGTAGATGTCCACTTTGCTCATGCCAATCCATGGCTATTCACTATACCAAACCTTTCTTGGATTTTGTGCACCTTCTTCTCAACTACGGGTCAAGGATTGAAGCTACTCATTTATCACCCAAAAGTTTTAATATAAATAATCAAAAACTGCCGAAATAACTATAGTTAACTAGATTTCTTTCAATGCATTTTAGGGAGCACTTGTATATATATATAAACTATAGTTAACATCCACATTATATAAAGTGGACCAAAATAACAAGAACAAGTAATCTAAGTGTGAACACAAAGTGGTTAGGAAATTTGCTCTTGAAATGAAGAAGTTGATGCATAGTCTTTGTTCTACAGATAGAGCCAATAAAGGATTGGCATAGGAATCCTATGTCTGGAGTATCGGACGTGCATATTAATATCTATGTGCATGTCTTTCTGCCTCCCTGTCAGTCTGTTTGTTTCGAGTGAAAGTAAGTAAAAAGCAAATAGAAATGTTGGTAATTCTTTCTGTACCGATCTACGATGTATGAACAATATGTATATATACCTAGTGCATGCGGCCGGGGATTCGTGGCACTCAAGTAAAGTCATCTGGTAACAAAAATCAGATGAGTCCATCAAAAAGCTTGAATGGAGCTTACTTTAGTGAAACGCCTCCGAGTTGGCACGTAAGACCCCCTTGTTCTCTCATAGCTATTATGAACTACTAGTTATTTTGTAAATATCAATTAGTTAGCAAAGGGCCATGATGTGGCTTTGGATGCTCTAAACCACACGGGAGGAAGGGCAATGAGTTGGATGAATAGCATTGGTTCAAATGAGCAAGTGGTTGCCACATGAGAGGAAGTATGGGGAGTGGCAACAATGACTTTTTAGCTTCGGATTTTGCTTTGGATCTTGCTTCGGGATCTACTTGGCAATAAAGTAGAGTGACATGGCACAATAAATGTAGTTCGCAAGTACCGGGCACTAATGCCCAGAAGTCCCACAATATAAGGAGAAAAATGAGGAAAAGGAGACTTTCCTTGGGTAAAGTGCCACGTTGGAGGAAGTTGTGAAACTTCCGGTGCCTCTCGTGTGGGAAGGGCTAAGCCTAGTTTCTAATCTGTCATGAGTTGTCACCAAAGCCATGATGTGGCTTGGATTCCACGTGGCTATATTGATAAATATTGCAAGTTCTCATTGTGTGCAATATTTGGTAAGTGGTTAGGACGTGTCGTCATAGCCATTTTTTTAAATTTCTTTCACAACTCTTTTATTTTGCACGGATGTAATTGCTTACACATTTGTAAAATTCAAATTGGTTAAATTTTATGATAAATTGGTTAACTCTAAAAATCAGTTCAAAATAATAACTATTGTCATTTCTCAATTATCTAAGTATATATATGTTGAGAGAAATATAATATAATTTATTTGAAGAGATATAATATACATCATATTATTTTAGAGATAATATCATATGTGATGATGATAAATTATTACAGTACATCGGATAGACTATAGTCAGAACTTAGGATTTTTTGAGTATACCCCATCTATAATGTTATCCCACAAGTCTAATTCCAATTAAAATATCATTTATTTACACATTATATTATATTGTTTTAAAGATCAAATTTATCTTTATATATATCATTTTTTGGGGTATATTATATATATTTTATCTTCATTGTTTCACTTTGGTCGTTTTATGAACATTTACACTCATTTATTATATTTGTCTTTATACATTATCTTAATTTTATTACAAAAATTATCATCTCAACTCCTTTTAGATATAATAGATGATGCAATATATTGTTGGATTTCTTTAGATACCTTATCTTGTAATTTGAATATTTATGATTAATTCTATATATTGCGTAACTTATTGTTTTAAATATTTTGCGACCACCACAAATACATTAATAATAAACATATTACAAATTGACTGCAATAATCATATTTTGGTAAATTTATATTATTTTTAATTCAATTATTATATATTTCCTATCTTACAACCCATCAAACATATCCAATTAAAAGTTACTTAAATAATATAATGCAAGGTTATTTATTTTTAGAATATAGTTTATCTTGAGCAATTGATGAGCACAAGAATTTGCACTTGTAATCATGAATATTATATTCATGTGTGCTTCAAACTTTACGAAAAAAGTCGTTATAGGCTTGATTTGGATTTGCTAGCAACCTTGAACTGGTCGCGTTTTTTATATCATAGGAGAGGTGGGCTAGTAGAAAAATTAAACAATTGAGACCAATGTACATTAGTGCTAGTAATGGATCAAGTTGCAATAGGTACCCCATAAACTATACATCCCAAGAGTATTTTTTTGTTTATATAAATAACCTTTGTGAAAATGAAATGATATTGTTTTTAAAATCCAAGAACCTAAAAGGCTTATAGCACTAGGTGTACATCAAGATGGTGTCAAAAAAACTAATTTTCTAGAGTAATGAAGTGTAGTCGCATTTGTTAGATATAATAATGTATCATGAAAGAGGCACCATGTTGTATCAATTCGATGGTCTGATTGGAATTGATACTGAGACAACCTAGTACAACATTATGAAATAGGAAAATTAATCTATCTCTAATGGAGTTGTAGAAGGGACACTCCAACACAAAATATGTTTCATTGTCAACTACATTTGGGAGACATAATTAACATATTAATGTTGTAACCTTAGAGATTGAAATAGAAAACAACATGATCAAGCATTGTTCACATCAACAATTCACATTCACAAAATATCACAATTTATGAACGAGATGATTATGATGATGACAACACACAAAAACCACTAAAGTATATGTGTCTAATTCAAACATGGCAATAATTTGGACACCTATACGTTAGGGTCGTTTCACGTATGGTCCCAAGTCCCACTCATATTAGCAAACCCAACACGGAGGCAAACTCCCAACTTGTGAGCCTTAAGTAATGTCTTAAACATGGTTGAATATCATTGTAGTCAAATCTTGATTATTTCAAGTAAATATATTCACGGGATTTAGATGGACAGTTGGCTTGACCCAACTCGCAACACAAGTCCCAAGCCGCACCTTAAAAAATTGTTGCGATATAGGCATCCATGTCAAAGTTTGGACTTAAGACTTGGGACCCCGAGTGAAGTGGTAAGTATTGGGATATGATGTCATTCGATAAGGTAAATTTATAATATATTTTTAGTTACATAGATATTGAATTTAAAGACTATTTGTATTTTGTTAAAGATAAATTGCATATCAACAATATATTTAGGGGATCGCTATTTCCACACCTTTTTTGGCGAGATTCAGACCTTTTTGCCGGTTCGGTTGCTGTGTCATTGAGGCGCTATACATGAGATTCTTCATGGTGCATCCGGACCGTTGATCCACCAAGGCCCATCCAAGGGCCTCAATGATCCTAGATGGAGGTGGGGTGGGGGGCGGGGGTGGTGCTTGCCACCAAGGCGGGGTGGGGCTGTGGGCCTCATGTGAAAGTTACATGGACGAATTTAGTGTTTAGTAGGAAAGAGGTGGCAACAAGGAAGGCGGCGGCGGCGGCGCATTTATATCTAACACTAATTATCAAAGAATTGAAAATTAGTTTTGAGCAAAGTAGGGTGGTAAAACATTAAATCTAATCAAACACTAAATATCATATTCAGTGTAGTTGGTTAGCCTTACTCTACTTACTAAATGACTAGTTGGTTATCCTTACTCTACTTACTAAATAACTAATTGGTTAGCCTTATTCTACTTATGGTCACTCTTCTTAATTGGACATGTATATTTGAGTGGTATATGTGCAAGTCTTGAAGTTAAGCTTTGATGCGTTAAAGTATTGGAGAGGATTACCAACTAGTTATTTAGTAAGTAGAGTAAGGCTAACCAACTAGTTATATAATAAGTAGGCCTAGCCACTAGACCCGACACCACCCTAAATCCGGTCTCCCCCAAAAATACATGAGGCCCACGGCCCCACCCCGCCTTGGTGGCAAGCACCACCCCCGCCCCCCACCCCACCGCCACCTAGGATCATTGAGGCCCTTGGATGGGCCTTGGTGGATCAACGGTCCGGATGCACCATGAAGAATCTCATATATAGCGCTTCAGTGACACAGCAACTGAACCGGCAAAAATGTGTGAATCTAGCCAAAAAAGGTGTAGAAATAGCGATACCTTATATTTAATAAATATTTAATAAATATATATATAATTTTTTCATTTAAAATTCTATTGATTAAGTTTTAATATAAATAATTTGTTAGATAAGGTATTGTATTTTATAAAATCTATAGATAATATGTATAATTTGTCCAAAATAGGTTATCGTCAACATTATGGCTTACTCTATGGTTATCCAATCGCCCTATACGGAGACCTTCAATCACCGCCACTTGCCATGGGCGAAATCTACTTGCGGAATGCGACCTTATAGGATATCTCGCATTCCATTACATCGTTTGGATGACTTCTAAAAAGGAGAATAAATTGATGATGAAGACATTGAAATTTCTTGGACTATTCACAAAATTCGGAGGTTCCTCTACCATCTGAATATATAATGCTTCGAAAGCAAGTTCGATCTACATCAAGTCTTAGACACATAACGTAAGATACCTAAATTGGATATGAATGTAGATAAGGTATAGTCAGGATTTTTCTTGTGATATTACTATATATTCATATTTTTGTATTATTACAGATATCATTGTTCATATGGCCCTGATGACCATAAAAACAAAAAAATTCAGACAAAATCATAAATAAGGATCTCTTATATGATATTCTATTAAGATTTTGGCTAAACCTGTGGACACGGTAGAGATAGCCTATTTCCATGAAGAACACACCTGAATCGATAGAACACCGGCGCATGACGCATGGCATTCACTACGCGATGGTCGGATTCCTTGAAAACCTATATCGACAATAGGTTGAAAAGCGGCCTTAGTGCAAGTCAAATTTATGATGAACATTATCAAGTGTTTGCGGATTGATCACACACGGGTTCTCTAATGCACAAGGATAATACTTTCCTTTTGAAAAACATTCGAAACATTGAGCGTATATTTTTACGAAATAAGTGGAAACGACACACTGACGAAGCGAAAAATGTTGATTCGTGTATTACAGAAAAAAAAAATGATGTTTTTGTTTTACAAGAGTCAAGTTTGTGGATGGAAAGAATACGACATTTGTGTTGGGTTAGCAATCACCCGAACAATTCAATGTCATATTAGAATATGGTGATAAGTCCGCTATATGTATGGATTCTACGTTTGAAACTAGTACGTGCAATTATTTTCTCTACAGACTTATGATATTCGATGTTTGCCGCAATAGGTTATCATGATGGATTACCGCATGGATTATAACAAACAAGCAGAATTCCGAAAGACTCATTATTTTCTTTAAGCCTTTGGTGGAGAAGTTGCGAGCGGCCCGACCAGGATGGCGCCCAAATGTTTTTATTGTTGACAATAATGAGGCCGAACACAACGCTTTGATATACGTATAGTAAATTTTTAATGTTGTATGAGTTTAGCCTATCTAATTTAAATTTTGGTTGATCTTGATATAGCCTATCTAGAATCCATATCATCTTCATTTTGGTTTAAGTATATTCTATCCGGATATATTATTCTAGTATGTTTTTTTATAGCCTATCTAATGTTTTTATCATTTCCAGTTTAATTTACCTTAGCTAATTTTTAGTACTCTTCATTCTAGTTAGTTATTTTATTTCATTTTATATGTAGATGCATATTTTGAGAGGAGATGTCCATATATTTATGTCAATGGCATGTATTGAAGTGTTGAAAAATAAATGCTTTGGCGATGATGAGATCGGATGAAGAATCTCGAGATTTGGAAATTGGGGTAGGGTTCTTACAAAAAGATAACACAATTGAAGTGGATGAAGATATTCTTCATGCAAAGGTAACAAAAGATTATAAGAAATTTAAGGATTGATAGAATGAAACGGATTACGCATGGTAAAGCACGCTAGGTCCAAATTTCGTGCGTTATTGAATCGGATGTCGGAGTTGTGTCTCACGGATTACCAAGGCATATTACATCCAGAAACCCAATTTGCGAAATTAGATACGGGTATGGGTAATTCAATCCGTAGAAAATAAGGATGGTATGAAATATCAAAAAGACCTCGCAAATTGAATATTTAGTTAGATTGATTGTTAATATCTCGGTATATCTAGGATAATTGTATTGTTTTAGGATGTTTTATCTCTTTACATATTATTGTAGGCAAATATATTCATAATCATATATAATAGATAATTATATTTTTCCATATATCTTATTCAATTATAGGATCCCTTATTAATATATTTATCTTTGTAAATGGAAAATTATAAAAATTATAAATAGAATATTGGTGTTTTACAGTTTGAAGATAATATCAAAAACAACAAATATAAGGTATACTCAGAAAATGTTTACTTTCTGAATATATCCTATTTATATGTTTATCTATGAAAGTGGAAAAAATAACCATTATGGATAAGATATTGTTGTTTTATACTTTATATATAATATGGAAGCAAAAATGATAAGGTATACCCAGAATATGAATACTCTCTGGCTATAGTCTATCTTACAACCTATAGAATACCTTATCCATATGTATATCTTAGAAAGTACAAAAATATAACCATTATGGATAAGGTATCGGTATTTTACACTACCATTACTACATTCAGATTGCTACATCTTCTCATTTTTATTCATTTTGTTCATCTTCTTTGTCTACAAAGTCTGCTTCGTCGCTATTTTCGGGCTTTGGCGCCCTCCAATCGATGCCATCATCGGTTATTCAGGATTGTGATTCCCGAGCCAATGTCGTTCCCCTCTCAGCTTTGAGGGCACGAATGTTCGAAGAAGATGTGCGAAGACGGGCTTTCAACATGACATAATGGTTAATGAAAGCCTCAAAGTTTTGAAAAAACTGCATCTTTTTATAAACATGCGATATGGTATTATAGTCTGCAAGTTTATGAAAAGCAAGATCGCGGATATTCGCGGATTCTTTAATTTCGTACCGTTCGCGAATAAATGCGGGTGCAAACACAGACATATATGGCAATCTCCACTTAGTTATCCGGTTACGAATTTGTTTGCTGCGCTTGAACGCCGTCTATGTGGCTGGATCTAAAATAACATCACTCCACGCCGCAAAGCCTAAATTACCTTTAACCAACCGGATAAAAAAACAATGTAAGAGGGGGTAATTGCTCTGACAAAGGATTTTTAGCCGCATCGCGAAGCATATTGTCCCACTGTCGTACGGCGGCGATAGCCCACCTCAACTTTGTCTTTGCGTCTTGCCGTTTCGCGACGCTCAACTGGATTGAACAAATCGCAAAGATTGTTCCTTCGATTATTTTCTACCGATGTAGTACGCGTTCTTGTGAGGCCCGCCATTCGCGGACTACCTCCATTGCCACCGCCTTCAACATCAATAAAACAATAATTATTTATTATTGTTTTTAAAAATTTTGTTTACTTACGTAATTTCTTTTACACTCCACCCAAAGACAATAGAAATTTTTTCGGGCATCTTTTCCTCGAATAATCTAATGCACATTCATTTGAGCGATACCGTCGGCAGAGAGGTTACATTCACGCAAATGCGGTAAGCCTTCGGAGGCATCGTCGTCGTCCATAAGATTGAAATCCTCTTGCACCTCTTCATTCATTGCATTATTCTCTCCCGTTGCCTTAATAAGGGACGATAATGAAGCCAAACTCACATGGATGGGTGAAACATCTCCAAAAGAGACAAAGTTTATGATAAAGTAACGCAAATTTTCAATTCCTTGGATTACAAATGAAAAAAATAAAAAAAAACCCCATCTTTGCTACTCAATGAGTGGTAAAGATGGTTGAAAAATTATCTTGCAAATAACCTTGCACTGAAGTTGTAATGGTACATTCCTAAAGGAGAATGCCCACTATTGTTGGGGGAATTGGTTCGGTATTAAGAGCCATGCGAATTTCAGTGGTTATTGCAGTTCCAATAATTGGAATATTTGCCATAATTCTGTACAAAAACTCCAAAAAAATTCACATTTAGTCAATGAATGAGATAAACTAACCATTAGTTACAAAAAAACCAGTTAAGTTTGAGAAATAACAAGTTAGAGTTCAAGAGAAAGAAATCTATTATTTTATAGAAATTTATTAAATAATAATGATTATAAAATAAAAAATGTCAATATGTAACCGGTTGGATTAGAAAATATGATTCATATTTTTGTTTCATGACTACTACTTCATGACATACATGAAGTTAAGTGATATCCATGAGTACTTTAGTTTCAAACAGAAGTCATATTGTTTCTGTTGTTGCAACCAATTCAGTTTGAGATATAACAGTTCAGTTTGAGAAATAACAGTTTCGACTGTGTGGATGAAAATGCATAGCGGTTGCAAGAATGTTAGCGGAAGGGGAGGCAGGGGAGGTCGCCATAGCCAGGAGACAACATGGTCTTGTGCTTCAAGTTTCTTTGACAATAACGTACAGAGTCCAACCATACGTACAGAGTCCAAGATCTTGCCTCCAGGTTGATATGGAAAATCTACCTATATATAGATTATTGCATGCAAGTTGGATATCATGGCCAACAAGACATTGATAGTTCACTTTGAGAAATATTAGTTAAACTAATTTGCATCCGTAGAGACTAGCTGCCAACAAGACATTGATACTCGGCCAAGTAGAAAACAAATTTTGAGAAATAAATTGAATGCGCCTCTCTATTCAGTCTTAATTGCTGGAAACAAATTTCATTTAGCAGACCCATAGTTGTGTACAATCTATTGCCTCAAAGTGGATTCTAGAGTTCATAATTACATGTGCTAAACATAAGTAAGATAGAGGCGTTTAAATGCACTAAACTTTTCACTCCGTAGCCACTTCTCCTAGGATATGAAACACATAATTAGTGTGATATGAGTAGTGAATCCAAATGCAAGTGGAAGATTTCAAAACAAATGAGGGCCAACATTTGCCACAAAACACAAAACAATATATTGGAGGGAAAAAATGCAAGGAGAGTGATATGAGAAAGAATGTGAGGTGAAAGTCACTACAAGGAAAGTGGTCCTATTTGACATGTGGCCCATGACATGAAAAACTTTCATGTTCGAGTTTTGAGCTCCGCGCTTGAGTTTTGAACTCCGTGACATATTTCTTACATGTGTGGGAATTATGTCACTTTCATGTCATGCAAAAGGTCCGTGAAGAAATATTCTATCTTTATTTAGTTTTTTAGATCTTCTAGGTAGATCTAGACCTAGATGTGAGTCACCTTCTTCATTAATTATTAAGGTAGGAGAGAGGCAATTACCGCATACAAGTGTATCTTTCATTCATCCAACATTGAAATAATAGATCGTAAATAATAAACTCTATATATTTCATAATAAATAATAAACAATCTATTATAAACATTAAATTAACAATAACTGACCATAAATAGTAAATAAGTTACTTTAACCAGTAACTATTAAATAGTAAATATTCTAAATATATAATTATATTAAATAGTAATAATAGTAAATAAATAGTAAATGATATACTATAAAAGTAAATAATAATATCATACCATAAATAGTAAATAATAATCTATAAACATAAATAATAGACAATAATAATAAATAATGGACAATAAACAATAAATAGTGGGCAATAAACAATAAATAATAGATAGTAAATATTAAAAATAAATATCATAAAGTAAATATTAGACAATAAATAGTAAAAGGAAGGCAGTAAATTATACACAGTAAATAGTGACTAGTAGAGAGAAAATAATGGCCTTAGTCTAGAAAGGTTTGAAGCACTCCATGTATATCATGTATGATGTGATGACTTAGTGGCTAAGGCACATGTGTGGGTGTCACAAGGTGCAAGGTTCGAATCCCTTGGCCGCCACTCTTGGCCTTGCCATCTAGGTGAGTTGTAAGTGGTCTATTCTTGTAGGTGAGTAGGTTGAAGGTCATACCTATCTAGGAGGGGTTAGAAGGTGCGGACCTCCCAACCATCCATATTTGATATTTAATGATAATATTACATTAAATAATTTATGTGATATATTAAATTAAATTACTTCTAAACTTTATCCATAATCATAATTTACCACCGTAGTAAAAATTACTTGCAAAAATCTCATCTTTGTTAGATAATAGGATTGTTCCAAGATGACACGGTGTCCACAGTGGCTGCAACCTTCATGACATGTGTCTTGGTTGTAGAAAACTCTTGATTTTACTGTCCTTGTGGTGTGCAAATGGACCCCCTTTCCTAGTATAGTAGTGAGTGTAAGAGAAATACTCAAGAGGGGAGAGAAGAACCCGGAGTGTTGGGAAAGAGGTGCTCACAAAAAGATGTTTGGGTGAGAGGGCAAAGAGCCTTAAATGGCTTAACAAAATGACTTGCTAATCTATTAAAAAAAATCGGATGAGTAGTCATGGGTTGGCAACCCATGATGCACCCACTTACTCATAAAAATATCCAGACTAATAGTGATGGGTTGCCAACCCATGATGCACCTCTTGCTTCCATATGAGGCATTGTTTTTTTATATCTAACTCCTTTGTATTATCGCCTTAAGTATTTGATTAGGCTTGGATTAATTTGGAACTACTAAAGGTTGGTATTAGCGGAACCCTTGGGACAAGGAGCCGGCGACATAAGGTAATGTCTAAAATTGTTTAGCTCATCCGCAAAGATGGATGAGCTCTCACCAATGAAAATACTTGAGTGCCACGAATCCCCGGCCAGTGCCGAGGGCCGGGGATTCGTGGCACTCATGTATTCTCATTAGTGAGAGTTCATTCATCTTTGCGGATGAGATGAACTAGTTTAGATACTTCCATACGTCCTCGGCTCCTTGTCTGAAGGGTTTCAAAAATAACAAGTTTTAGTAGTTTTAAAAATCCTAGTCTAATCTAATACTTAAGGCACCAATATAAAGGGGTATAGACATAAAAAAATAAGTAATGCCTCATATAGAGCAAGTGGGGGCATCTTGTGTTGCCAACCTATCACTATTAATCCGGTTATTTTAAAGAAAAGGTAACATGGGCGGAGGTTAAATACCCCCTCACGAACTTTCGGAGGTATCAAATCCGGGTTGGGGCAACCTTCTAGAGAAATTTTCTAAACCCGACCGAAAATTGTTGTCTGCCTTGTCCAACTTCGAAAAAAACATTGCCCTTGCATTCTTGAAGGCCGCTTGACTACAAATCCCATATTGAGTGCACTTCACCTTCAAGGTCTAAAATTCAATATATATATGTGCACTTCTAATTAGTAAATAAGCAATTGATTGGGATTTCATTCCGGAAGTGAAACCATCAATGAAGCACGTAATTAACTTGGAGGTCAAAAACATTACAAACTCCTCATTAACATTGAGGTTATAATTTTGTGACTTACTGTGAGCCAAATTTTTGGCCAATTAGTTTAACTATAGACATATAGTTGAGTCTTGGATGAAGTTCTTCAAGCGGATGAATATAGTTGAACTATAGGCTAGGAAGTTGGTTATAACCATAGGCACGGCCGTAGGTGGCCTTAGTTGGTTATTGGAACTATCGTCTTCTTCCCCGCCGAGCTAAGAGGGCTGGTGAAGAGGAGGAAGTGTGAGCCCAAAATGGTGCTCACATGTGTTCTTAACTTTTCAAAACCATTAGAAGTTATGTTTTGATGTTTTATGATTATTCACAAAAATATAAAAAGAATGAAGCTTGAATGAAGTTATGTTTAGACCTTAGGCTCGTGTGGAGTAGTTGATTAAAAGTTTAGGGGTGTGAAGAAAATTCCTTAGTTAGGTGAGCGTAGTGTATGGTGAACCAATGGTGGCTCCTTGAGTTAAATGTTTGAATTAGAATCTATGTTGTGGGTTTAAGAGTTGAAAGCTTAAATGATAGGATGAGAGCCTACAAAGTAGGAAATGATCAAAAGATTTATCTTGAGCCTTGGGGGTGCTCACATACTCCCTTGAAGGCTTAAAGGATAGGATGAGAGCCTACAAAGTAGCAAAGGATCAAAAGGCTTATCTTGAGCTTTGGGGGTGCTCACCTACTCCCTCTCAACTCATTATATAAACCCTCATTCTTCCTTCTCTCATCCTCTCTTTCCTTTGTGCTCCTTGGCACCCCAGGTGTTATGAGTGTGGGTGTGTGAGAAGTAAGAAAGGAGCACGGGTGTGTGCAAGGTCTCGAGGTGAAGAACCATGATTAATTACCCTTGAAGTTAGTTGATACTTGTTAGGAGTAGTTTTTGGGTTGAGGCATTTAGAGCTTAGCTTGTTGTGTTCAACTTATAGAATTTAGACTTATATCATTTAAGTTTATAGTCATGAGGGGATAAGCTTAGTGAGGATTTGAGTGTGGGGGTTGTGAATTAATGTAGGAGGAAGGGAATAAATATAGAAAAACATTTTTCAATGCTTGTACCCGTATTATGGAATAAATTGGTGTGCAAAAATTGATGGGGAATGAAATGGATTTGTACAAACATGGGAAGAGGGAGTTATATGAACATGAATGTGATCCCCATTCCCTCACCCGGACTAGGATGCTTAAGGGTGGGTGGTTTGGCCTCACAGGAAGCCAGACATTACTTTGATCATTTTTTAGCGCATTGTTTAACTGATAGTTTTGTCTCCCTCGACACAGATTGTGTAAGGTCAATAGTTTAACTATTTTCTTAAGTAAACACCGCAGTGATTGCGGGTTACTGTTTTCTGTGAAAGAGCATTGTTATTATGAATGGAATTTGTTGAGTGACTGAGAGCGAGTCGAACTATGTCCTGGCTTTAGAGAGTGCGTGTGTATTGTGACACTATAATATGGGAGTGTAACCTTGTTCAATGCGAGTACAATTGAGTGAATACATGGTCATGAACGTAATTCAGTGAGTGAGAATGTGAGTAAGAATCGAGTAATATGATAAGCAAGAGAGTTGAGAGGGAAGAAGAATTATGGGTGAAAGCTATTGGCGAATGGAGTGGAACATTGTGCAACCATAATTAGAGCGAAGGCTCTCAAATATAGTTGAGTAATCTGGAGCGGAGAATTGAATAAGTATGAGAGTGAATAAGAGAATTTCCGAGATGAAGAAAGCAAAGTGAATTGCGAATGATGAACTGAGAGTGAAAAGTGTGCGCATTCATATTATTGTGAGTAAATCGAGATAGACAAAGAACAAGAAGAATAAACAATGAGCGAGTAAGCGAGAGATCTCGATCATAGTTGAATTCCCTGGAGTTGTGTGCCAGAAAGGGGAGAATGTCGAATGAAATAACTATTGTCTGACTGAGGATTACAGTTGTCTGAAACAAGAAATAACATGTTAAGAGCCACAAGAGGGTGAAGTATAGTAGAACCATAAACAGAGGAGGGTAACTGAGATGTGGAGAGTAAGGAATTCCGAAGCCATCGGTGCAGAGTGATGGAATGTTGGCCGAGAGAGGGATTGGATATAGTGAAAACTATAATCGGGTAGCTCTGAGAGGGAGGTGTACCTGTGAGTGAGTGAGGGAGTTGAACAATCGTTTGGCAAAGCCAAGGGCGAGTTGAGATTATTGAGGGACAATTCCAATCACCCTGTGAGAGGGATGAATCAGGACAGTCAAGGGTTAGTCCGAGAAGGAAACTATTGGCTATAGTGTTACTTACTATAGGATGAGAGGAAGCCGAGAGGCCAAACGTCAGTCTGCAGTCGAATGATTGATTATTGTTGAAGCCTGTGAGAGGCAGAGAAAAGAAAAGCTAATAGTTCAGCCACATGAGATTATAATTGAATCCTGAATTTAGGCTGATAGGTTTATAATTGAGAAGAATAGAATTTATGAGAGAATCTCAATCAACTGAAGTGATGAGAAATCACTTCTGATCAATTGATTAAAGGAGGAATTGAGGTATGTAAGAGACATTGAATGAACTTAAGATAGAGTGAGTTTTGGAATATAAAGGAAATCTAGGCATAAGTTATTATAATCTTAATTAAAGTTGTAAATTGATAATTAGTCAAGAGATTAGATCTTTGAATATGAGATGCACATTAACACAATCAACTATTGTCTTGTGTGTTACCCTGGTTGTTGTTGTTGCAGGTTGTGCAGGGCGACCAAGACTATAGCTGACCGTTAAGCTTTGTTAGTTGCATAAGTTGTGAGTAATGATTAAATATGAAGTTAAGGAATAAACAATTTGTCTTGTATTGGAATTAACATTGACCAAGTGATGAAGGAATTGTTTTGATTTGAAGATGCATTGGCCAATGGTTACCAAAGACAATTGTGATACTCAAAGACTATTGTTCTTTCTTGACTATTGTTATACAAAATCCATAGCATTGGAAATATGTCCTCTACATAATTATTTGTAAAATAGGGTGGTGAATAATTCCTCCATTTTAGTAATCAGTAGAAAAAAATAGGGTATTAGATATTGGATCCCCCCAAATGTGTGTAGTAGGATCAATAGAATAATTATGGGTTTGACTACTTGGATGAAGAATTGTGTAAATTTTGTCCCAATTTGAATGAAACGCGTTAGTATGGAAGGAAATGTTGTGGATTTTTTGGAGGGAAGGAATGTTGTGACTTCTCAATGGCCCTTGGTTTGCTTAGGGTCGGGCAAACACAGTGGCGTGAAGGCGGTGAAGCGTTCGGGTAGGAGGTCTCGCGTTGGTGAAGTGTGGCGCATAGGCGGTAGGTAAAACACATTTTTTGGAATATTCTTCTTTGCTTCATAACGTTCATACAAGGTGTTTCATGAGCACCAAAGATTCAGCTTGTTCCGCTTGCATGCGGTAAGGTTGAATGTGTTTGTGAACACAATTGAAGTAAATGTTTTCAATTCGTGTATTTAACTTTCTTTCATTTGAATGCAATCTTTTGTTTTTGGAGTACATAGTTGTGCAAAAAATAATGTTTTGTGATAATTGATTGTGTTTCTTGTTTTGTTCTATCCGTTTTTACAACTTGTCTATGTTAGCTTGTACATTTTGTTATCTCCATGGTTATTGGTAACCTTTTAAATAATATCCAAGTGTTATTGATTGTGTTTTGAACGGCATTTTGAACGGTTTAGCATTGGTAAAACTAATTGAAACCGATTAAATGACAAGATGGATGCTATGGAACGTTTGTTGCTCACATAGTCAACTTTGCAATGCTATAGTATTCCGTCTACTATTTGGTACTTGTACAATTTATAAAAAAAAAATGATACCAAAAATTAGCCTTTCGAAACAATTACAAATAAATATAAGGTGTTAAAAAATACGTCAAAGTAGCTTTATATCTACATATAGGGAGGGAAAAAATATTGAGAGGTGCATAAATATCCCCCCATTAAATACCCCATTATCACACGTGGTTACAAAATGTAAGGAGGTGTGATCCCCCCCGTGCGATATAACTAATTGAAACCGATTAAATGACAAGATGGATGGTATGGAACGTTTGTTGCTCACATAGTCGATTTTGCAATGCTATAGTATTCTGTTCATTATTTGGTACATGTACAATTTATAAAAAAAATATGATGCTAAAAATTGGTCTTTCCAAAAAATTACAAATAAACATAGGGTGCTTAAAAATATGTCAAAACAACTTTATATCTACAAATAGGGAGGGAAAAAATACCGAGAGGTGCATAAATACCCCCCCATTAAATACCCCATTATTGCACGTGGTTACAAAATGTAAGAGGGTGTGATCCCCCCGTGGGGTTATTTAGTTGAGAACAAAAACTTAATACACTGATCATTTAAAATTACCTTTGTCATTCTAATGATAGATTAGTGCAAGTGTTCATAAGATGACCAAAATGAACAATGAAGATAGAATATAAAACATATAACAAAAAATTATATAAATACCATTTTTGTTTTTTAGGTAATATAATATAAGGTATAAATAAATGATATGTTATTTGGAATTAGACTTGTGGGACAACGTTCTGGATGGGGTATACTCATAAAATCATAAGTTTCTGACTATAGCCTATCTGAATTATTGTAATAATTTATCCTCATCACATATTGTATTATCTTTAAAATCACATGGTGTATATTATTTATTTTTAAATTAATATAATAATAATAATATTGAATTGATTTTTTTAGTTCACCAATTTATCATTAGGTGATATATATTATTTTGACATATTACAAATGTTTGAGCAATCACATCCGTGCATAATAAATGAATTATGAACAAAAAAAAAGGTCTATGACAACATGTCATAATTATATATTGCACACATTGAAATCTTGCGGTATTTATCAAAATAAGCATGTGGAATTCAAAGCCACATCATGGCCTTGGAAACAACTCATGGGAGGTTAGAAAATAGGCTTAGAGCATCCAAGGTCAATCATTGCCCCGCGTCACTGAGGCGCAAATTAGGGAGCCGGCCACAATCTGAGCTGTTCACTTCTAAACATTCATCCAACGGTTCAAAATATCCTAGGTGGCGGGCGCCCATGGTCGGGCACGGGTCCCAAACGCGGGCGGGCATGCAAGGTCCGGCACGGGTCCCGGAACGCAGCTCCCCAATAATTGCAGTCCAAATTAATTGATGTCCAAATGCGTGGGAGTTACTCAGTGCGTTCTTCATGTTCTCCAACTTCTATGACTTACATTTCCACAACAAAACTCGTGTCACTTAGCATATCTACGATGAAGCACGCTCACAAAACGGATTAGAAATCGGACCTCCGTGAGTTGATTATAGTCATCGCAAGTGCGTGCCTGTTAATTCCTCAACTGAATATGGAGGTCCTCCCACTTGTGTTCACAATGGAGTGTGGAGCAGTCAACAAAATGTCCATCTCAGGCATGCTGACGTTATTCGACTATCTTGAAAAACAAACCAAATCACGGTATGCACTCACCGCGCAAAGCTTGAATGCTCACATACAAATGCGAGAAGGAAAGAGAAAAGTGTTCGACAGTGCTGGTGGAAACTTGGGTGAGGACCCAAGTTCCAGAGAGATTGAAGGCCCATCCTCAAATCTGAGTGCCCGATCCCAGCTTGAGGGGTATCTTCAGGTGGGGACCATGCTTCGGGCGGAGAATTGGAAGCCCCGATGTCGTGACTCGTGACAAATTCATTTTTGGCATCTACGGAATCAGTATCGTTCTGAGCAAGTCATGTTCACGGCTTGCCAGCTTGGCTCGGGGGTGATAGGCAGACGTAGGATGTAGATATTATGTACGGCTGAGATACTCCACCCCTTCCGTGGCTCCATCGGCTGTTAGTGAAGCTTTATGCTCTTAAGCTCCCTGCAAGCTTTCCTTAGCCGACCTTTGAATAGCTGCAGTGCATTTCTTAATTTTCTTTCAATCTAGCTTTAGCGCATCAACTTGTGGTATTGTGCTGGTGCAGGTGTTGGCGAAGTTGTTCGCTATAAGTGGGTGTCGAGATGTTGGGCATGATGACGTCAAGAAGGATGGCTTAATAATCTGGGGTTTTATTTTATAGCGTATCGGCAAGAGCTTGTTGGAAATCCAGTGTGACTTGTTCCAAACATTCACAAACAATCTGGCATCAAAGAGTTGTAACCGATGAGTACTCTCTCGTTCAAGTGAGGTAGATCATGGCTTCTACAACTTCTGAACCAAGAGTGCCTGGGCGAAGGCAATCGCAAGGCAGCAGAAAGATCAGTGGCACTAACATGTGATGGATAAACAGATGCTAATGCCGGCAGAATTTTGACGAGTGCAAAGGAAAAGTCTTCTCATTTCGAGGTGAAATAAAGCCGTTGGTACAAATGAAGGTGGTTTTGGAATGGCTGCGCAGGTTGCGTTGGTGTACGCAGTTGGATCGTCTGATTTCCTCAGCCATAGTGATCAGTTTGTTGTCCGTTGTGTCTGCTGCTCAAACTTATGGGACATGCGAATGTGATCAAAACTCGCCTAAAACAAGGGAGTTGGTGACAACTGTGTGGGGGGGGGGGGGTGCTGTCACCCTCGTTGTGCTCTCCTTTGATTCCTGGGGGGTAGTGAAGACATATGTAAGGGATTCTGCGTCGACATCGTATAAAGTTATGGAGTACATCACAACTTTCTTTGTGATCATTTTGAATCCGATTCTAATGTTTCTTCAGCTTGTTTGGAAGGCACCGTGGAGTTATCACATGAGGCGGAGAATCTCTGGGTTTACAGGTTTGTCCTTGTTGTCACCATGGACGAAAGATCCTGCAAAGATCTTATGTTGTTGTGAAGTTGTCATCACTGTCCCTACTGTAATTTCAATTCCTGCTAAATTTATTGATGAATCATACATGCCGAGCCTTTCAAAAGCGGTTGTGATTGGTCGTGGACAAGAAGAATCACGGGAGACCAAAAACATTTGCCTTGGTGATATGGGAAAAGAAGTTTTGTTGCAAATGGATGCTCTTCCTCCATACGATCAACTCACGGCCTTGCAAGGAAGTTCCGGGTTGGCTACAATTATTTCCGCAGTGCAGAGTATTGGATATATATATGGTGTTGTGTTTCGGACTATACAAGGACTCTCGGTGAGTCCAATTGAAGTTGTTGCGTTAACGTTGAGCATACAAATCTTGATCAAGGCTCTCCTACACAATATTGTAAGTACATGTCATAGGTCCCTTCATGTTTATTTGACAGATGAGGATGCACTCACTTTTGTAGGTAAGTGCGCAGAATACAAAACAGATGTCGTAATTCCTGACAGTCACGTTGTAGGCCCACCGGTGGTTATGGTCTTGTTGGTCTCAAGTGTCATGATTTATTACATCATACATATGTGGTAAACAATAAGGAGGATCATGGTTGTCCCAATAATGCTAACACTTGTTGGATTGCATTTACAACTATGGGCTTACATAGTACTTTGGAATCGTAATTTAATTGCCGGTTCGGCCATTTTACCAATGTGTGCCATGATAAATGCAACGTCATATATTTTAGCATTAGTTGTTACAATTAAATATTGGGAGGTTGATAGGTTGAATGTGAAGACTTCTAGCATGTTAGCTCAAATATTTCCATACATTGGTTAATAAAAATATTTTCCATTATGATTTGCACGTGTAGTGTGCTTTTATTGGAATATATTTCATTTCCATTTGTATTAGGCTAGTAAATATATGCTATTTAGAAAAACATTAAATTATTAATGAATTGACCTATGTCAAATATGTGCATCAAATTAGAATTTGATAGTCATTCCAAGTTGGGTTTGATGATGAATCTTGTCAAAATGTTGTTATTCTAAATCCTCAAAACATATTGTAATGGGCAGGCCCACTATTTGGTGTCATTGACCCCTTAATTGGTAGCATATTCTTTGCACATACAGTCTCACCTCGATATTACAACATTTGGATTATATGACGTATTTCATGTCAACCAAACTCTCTTGTCTTAATTTATCTCCATATTACAATTATGATGCTTGTAATCTACAAATTTTAGGCCTAATTTGTCATGTTTAGAGGTAATTAATGTGTACAAGTGGTGTACCCACACTAAAGGTAATTCTTTGGGATTGACGAGTTGTTCCGAGTACAACATTGGTTCGATGGTGGGTTAGCTTCACTTAACTCAAGTTCATGGTTTTAAATCTTGGTTCCAAAAAACAAATGTTGCACTTTTGAGTCTTTGGGTTTGGGTGGAGGTTGTAGAGTTTAGGGATTGCAACTATTGAGATCAACCTTTTGGATATGGGATGCGGTGAGCATTGTAATCGAGTGACCTGATATGAGGTGAGAGAGACACAAGTTGCTCATGAGCGTTGTTGCCACCCTTGGCTCCTCGTGAAGTAGGAAGTGCATTATGTAGTATTTTAGGTTTGACGTTACACTAGTGATGCAACAAACATATTTAAAGTTGACAATTCTGAAAAAAGGTTTTTTGAGGATCTTAGGAAGGGCGAGAGCATACAACAAAGTTGTTCCATGGATGGCACATGGGAGCTTTTCGTAGTGCATCACCTTTGAAGGTTTTGTTTAACTTGGCAGACTTCACATTTGAATCTTGGAATTTGGAAATCTTTTGAATCTTTGAATCTTGGAAGTGAATAAAATGTGTAGTTGATAGACAACCTATTAAAGAATATGAGCAATTGTTATGGGAGTATTGTTGATGAAATTGGCATGAGGGTGAGAAAACCCTTTGGATTTAGATTTGAAGAAATAACGAATGGATGGTAATGATGTGGATGACCAACCAACACCAATAGTCTATCTTACTAAACCTCGTGAGTGTGCCCAATTACTATGACGTTTTGCAATGGAACATTCTTTGGAAATAACAATCGTAGATGTGATGAACATGTAATCTTTTACGGATAAATTGAACAGGATGTCAAATTCCAACATCAAAAAGCATTATCGGATGACTATAGAGTCTTACTTTCATAGTGTGTGATATGATGAAGACATCATCATGGGAGTATAATATTTCTAACTCTATATTGTGTGATGTTGGAAGCATATTTCTTTAATAAAAATGTTTTTTCGTACTTTTGTATCTTCATTGTGTATACCAAGTGATATTTTAGATTGAAATAGGCCATTCCCTTGAGAAAACCTCATAGTACGACATTTGAGATTAAAATGTCATATTATTGAGAATATGGCATTCGGATGATACGATACTTTCTTGCATGATCAAACATGTCATCTCAAAGAAGCAGAACAGTAGTCCAATCATTTTCTAACCTTGTCAAAGAATTACTCACTTATACCCTAAGTAATCAAAGTATCCTTATTGACCCTATTCTAGATTAAGTTACCGATTATTACAAATAAAATGGTGATTCTAAATACAATATTTAGGGCCGCTTTACACTACGGTGGAGAAATCCACCAGTCATGAATTCTAAGGGAATTATGATATTTGATTGGCCAAGAGTGACACTCCTGTCCGGGGGTGGTTTTCACTACGGCCAAGAGTCCTTTGGTAGAGAACTTTATACATAGATGAAAAAATAACATGGTTGCCAACATGGCGACACTTTTTGAAGGGGAGTTCTCCGGAGTTCAAGTTTCTTGGGCAATCTCAAACCCTCGGACAAGAAACTTGGCCTCCAGAGACCTCCAACTTGAATAAAATATTTTTTCCTTGGAGAAATTTGAACCATTAGATTGAAAGCCTATCATATTCAAAACCTATTGAATGGCGTTTCAATTTGGCAAAATGGCACTGTAGTTAGCTTTTTGGATTAGAAACAAACCCAGGGAACAAATCAGGGAAGACTTAAAAGGTGATTATTATATCATTTAGGTGTGTCTTAGACAAGGTTTTGTTAGGGAAAACACAAGGGTACAACACTTCATTTCAACTTTGGTATGACAATTAATTTACGGGCAAGGGATAAAAACATCTAAAAGATCACTCCATTCCAGTACATGCAAAAGTGACAGTCTCTCACCTCACTTTAAATTCCCTGGCAATTGTCTGGCAGTGGATTCTTGTTATTAGGACCAAGTGTGGTGCACAAGCATAGGCACAACCATCGACTATAGTCTTTGCAAGAGTAAAATCATTGAGTCTTATTTATCAAAGCCAAGGGCACTTTGATCTTTGCTATAGTCTTTGATTTCACATTAACATAATTCATGTCTGGTTATGGTCTTTAATAGATTCTTAATTCATTAGGAATCGCAATTACAACAAGGCCATAGACTGGAATCACATAAATTCGATTATTACCAACTTATGATTCGAGAAGGTTAGAATTACCATCCTCTGGAATTTGAAATGTTCAGCTAGCGACTGTATTGTCCTTTCGGCTTCCCTCCAGAGCAACTGTTCAAGACCATAGCCTTTCCACTAGGCCCCTTCCTCTCCCAGCATGGCTATTGTCTTTTCAATACCTTTAGTTCACTTATAATTAGGATCACAAACACCATCATCGGTGCTTAAGTAGATTCATTGAATTCACTCAATTCTCATATTAGATCTTGTCATCAATTCCTTTGTTGATCTCACATTCTTACTTCAGCATAATTGGAATCCCAGGATTACACTCAGTTACATGTTGGCAATCCTCTCTCAAAGTTCCTCTTCATTACAAAGACTATAGCCTTGCCTTACTTATGATTTCTCCTATCTCTCAGGGAAATTCACTCATCAATTACAAAGACTATAGACTTCACTCAAAGTAATCAAATACGAAATCTCATCATCTCTTGCTATGAGAGGTTAATTACCCAGGCCATAGCCTTGACATATTATTAGAGATGACAGTATCAAATAAATGCAGACAATTGCCTTACCATGTTCAATTCCTCTAAATCATTGTATAATGATAAACCAGAATATAGCCTGATTAGGTAATTGTATCATGCAATTATGTCATTTCAATTTGTCTTACAATCACTTACACCTAATGCACACGGCTATGGAATGTAGTTACTGTAGCAAAGTAAAAACAGTTCCTACACAAGTAGTTCCTTCACTTTGCAATCCCTGCAAAGTATGGAAACATACAACCCAAGACTATAGCCTTGATATACAACCAGATTCAATCTTCCATCCCAATATCAAGACTATTGCCTAGGCTTAGAAATTGGATTCAACACACACCTTAAAAGTTCATGAAATCACAGAAAAATACTACGAACCAGGAATCACTCATGTAGAAGTATTTAATTGGGATTAATATATAATAACACACATAAGAGAATCAATTGCCATGCACATCAGAAGTGCACTCGATTACAAACTATCCTTCACGTAAAGGTTCTAAAATTCAACGGAGTTCAATCTCTCTCCCAGAGATAACTAACTTCTACCTCTCGCTCTCCTCTCTTTATACTTTTTTGAGGAGTCCTCAAGGTATTCCATCCTTTCATATCAGACTATAGCCTTTGAATTCATGCTTTTTGGAATATGCAGACAATAGCCTATTTACAACTACATGGTTTTGGACTTCTAGTTCAGAACTAACCATTTTCACACTTAAATCTCATTTGCGAAAAGGTAAACTGAAATTTGCTATTACAGGCACTACCAAGCATCAAACCATGGACCTTATGGATTCAAAGTTTTATCCTTAGACATCACCAACCAACCTTCCTTTCTTTTTTTGATGCTAAAAGATCCATGCATTGCTTTTGTATTTATCCTATAGTATCCAAGCATGTGCTATTGTAAAAATTTCAAAGCTATCTTTGAAGGTTTAGGTTTTGTTTTTAAGCATTCTAGTGTGCTTCCATATGTTATATTACATTGTGTTCTAATATCATACTTCATTTTGAGCAGGAGTTGATACATGGGTTTGATTTCAAGCATGAATGTGGGCTGCAATTCCTCACGGGGAGGTCACTTCATTGTCAAGTTGACACCACGTGAGGACAAAGTTTGCTACCCCTATATTACATGCCATAAATAATTTTAAAATTTATGATATTTTTTCTACATATACATAACCATTGATAGTATCTTTTGAATATTTTTTTGAAATTTTTAGTCATCTTTATTTTTTTAGTAATTGTTTTAGTTCAATTTTGTGTCATTCTAGTTAGAAACGGTATGTTTTATGAAAAAAAAAAATCATCAAATTTAGTTACTACTTTTACCTATGTCATAGGTACTGTGTATATCTACTCGTGAAAAAAATTTGATAAAATTTTGACCCATTTTGGTGGTGCAACTTACCAAAAGAAGATTTTTTTTGGTCGCAGGTGGTGTTCAACTTGACAATGGAGTGATCCCCGCGTGCAATTCCTAGATTTTCTCGTTCGAATGTTTTTTTCAATCACTAGAGCATGTTAGAAGAAGTTTGAAATTATTTTCAAATCATACGAGAAAAACAAACTTGCCAATTTGGTTTCATGGAATGATTGGCATAAATGTAAATTCCTATAGTTTCTTAGATTAGTGGTGATACCAAGCCTACTCCGTAATGGAGCATACGGGTGCAATTATAATGAATAGTACAAATGGTGGTGGGCAATATAATTGTGAAAATGCAACTTAAGATGGATCTCAAAATATACAAATAGAACGAATCTCTCAATCCGAACTGTCATCAACTTTAAAGCAAAACAAATTTCAAGCCTAAATTTTATTCTACTTCGGGAAGATGGTAAACAATGAAATTACAATGTTGGACCACTTAGCCAAGACCAATGAATTATTACAAAAGGTAGATCATAAAATGGATTAGCCCATCGATAAGCTTTAGTCTTCTTTTATATCAATGTTAATATCTATTGGGAATGTTATCTTGATTTTTTGTTTGTTGCTCCATATAATAGTTTTTTGTAAAATCAAATGAATTTGGGTGGCTTTGTTTAATATTTTTTGAATCTTTTCCTCACGGTCTAATCTTGTTTAAGCAATTTTATTTTTAACTTCACAATGTCCAAATTACTTGTATCATTTTCCACAAAGTTATTAATTCTACTTGTACCTCTTGATTTTATATATTCCTCATCTCAGCTATGTCTACTTTTAAGATTTTAAAGTAAATTTATATTTCTTAGGTCATCGATGAATTAAATGAATTCATTTTCATATCTTCTTGTGCATTTTTTTGTCTAATTCAAATCAAAATCATCATAATATATAATGCATAAGTTGTGGAGGCTAAAACAAGTTGTAACAATATATGGGATAGTTTGTAATGGCTTATTAATCCTCTTCAACAACATTCTCTATCTCCTCTTTAAGATCTCAAATGCACGTTTGATTGCCATTCGAGTATTTGATTGAATAAAATTTTAATGTTGTTTTTCTCTTGAAATAATTTTTTTCTTAAAAAATGAATAAAAATCATGAACGCATTGGATTTAGAACATCCCCTATAAGTTTCAATATAATGGTCATTTAGTGAGTAAGGTTTCTACTATGGCTGGCTATGACCATTTTGTGAAGTTGTCTAGTGAACTACTTCTCTTCAAGTTGGTGAAGTTGTCCAATACACTTCTCCTCTAAGTGGTTACACTACGGCTGGTCAAGACTTTTTAAGGGATTTTTTTATTGTCTTTTCATCTTCTCCGGCATACCATCCTTTGCCTCAAATAACCATGTCTTAGGTTCAAATTCTTGACCGATTGGTGCATTTTTCCACCATAGTGTAAAGCGGCCCTTAGTGTAATGAGTTTGTGTATTGTTAACCATACGGATGCAATGATTCAATGGTGCTTTCTAACTTTTGTTTTGTGATGGTTTTCCATAAGCCCCTCGAATATAAGCACATCCAAGAGTTGACCATTGTATTTGGTTTTGGAACTTTTCATAGTCCAAAAACATTTCGTATGAGATCCGCAACTCATAAATACTAATTCTTCAACAACGGGTGATGTCATTCCTAAGGTAGAGTTGTGAGATATAACACTCTTTCCATCTTCAATATAGATTGCATATTAACAAGTCTACTCAATGATGTAAATAAAGATTATGGATGGAATATCCTATACGATATAAGAAATGCACAAGAAAATGCAAAATGAGTGGAATGTGGAATAATATTGAGTCATGATTGACAAGATTTGGCCCCTATTGGGGGACAAGTGGTGCCACATAAGCATGACCTAGTTTTCCATAATTCGGATTGGGACAGTAGTGTCAATTGCTTGGGTCCAATATGATTCAACTTTAGTTCGACCAATTTGATTGCTTGACCTTTGAGTTATCACAATTTCTTTGTTCTTGAACCCTAATGTAAACCGAACATAAGTTAAAGACCTAAGAAAGGGGTATTGTGTAAGTTAATATGGGGCTTGCCAAACCCCCACAAAAGAATTATTATGTACTTAAGTGTGGGTTTATATTAAGGTCCAAGAGATTTGGGGTCCAAATAACCCTTCGATGAACCTTACTCTCGGCTTGACAATCAATATCTCAAATTAGGTGACGTGTTTCTTGAATTGACGGGAACGGTTTGTCTCATTAATGCCACTTTAGTGTTCCAAACCTTGGACTCGAACCCTAGTGTGAATGCATCATAAAAAATAATATTCTGAGAGCATGACCATTGACCACATGTTATAATTACAAGCCCCTATAATGGAATAGTGGTGGGTTTAGCCAACGACCTAGACCCACACGTTAAGCCTAAGTGCTATTGTACTATTGGTAGGACCCGGAAAGCCTTCCCAACTTTCAAATCTTTTATGAGAGGATCAATACCTCACAACCTTTGACCAAGTAGACTCTTACCTTCAAATGTTTCTATAAAGCCATTTGTGTTGTAAGGCATTCCTTGTGATCCTTGCCGACAGTCATTTCATGCCCAAGGCTCCCAAGAAGGGAAGCATGCGTGGGGTGCTATTCAATGCGTTGAGTGTTCAAGATTAAAGTCTTGAATGCCTTTCAAACACGATTTTGGCCCTTTAAAATATACCTCTCTCAAAATAACCCTTGAAAATGCAACCCTAGATTGAAAATGAAGACGTCACTTGAAGTCCTCAATATAATCTGCCCACCACAAGAACCAACAAGCATAGGGCATTGTCGCTACAAGAAGTGGAGTTAGGTGGTTGATTCTTAATTCTTCACATTGTACTAGAAACCATGTGCCATATAATTCATGCACAAACTTAATATGAGTTTTGTATTCCATTTCTATATTCTCGGATTGAAGTCTTGGATTTGAACCAACTCTTCAACTGAAGGGCTGAAACTTGAGAGCCCTTCAAATGAAACTCATATGAGGGCTTCAATCTTAAACACAGAGTGCGTTCTTCATGTTCTCCAACTTATACTAATTATATCTCCATAACAAAACTCATGTTGCTTAGCAAATATACAATGAAGCATGATCACGAAACATATCGAAAATCGCACCTCCGTGAATTGATTATAGTCATCACAAGTGCATGTTTGTTAATTCCTCAACTGAATACATAGGTCCCTCCCACTTGTGTTCACAATCGAGTATAGAGCAGTCAACAAAATGTCCATCTCAGGCATGCTTACCTTATTCGACTATCTTGAAAAACAAACAAAATCACGTTATGCACTCACCATGCAAAGCGTGAATACGCACATACAAATGCGAGAAGGAAAGAAAAATATGTTTGATAGTGCTGGTGGAAACTTGGGTGAGGGCCCAAGTTCGAAACCAATCGAAGGCCCATCCTCAAATCTGAGGTCCCGATCCCACCTCGAGGGGTATCTTCAGGTGGGGCCCATGCTTCGGGAGCAGAGTTGGGGAGCTCCGATGCCCTAACGAAGACTTTTTGGGCAACCGCGGAATCAGGATCGTTCTGAGCAAGTCAAGTCCACGCTTGGCAGCTGGGGTGGGGGGTGATAGGCAACCGTAGGATGTAGATAGGATGGACGGCCGAGATACTCCACGTCTCCAGTGGCTCCATCGGCTGTTCGTGAAGGTCCGTGCTCTTAAGCGACGGCCCTGCAACCTTTCCTTGGCCGACCTTCGGATAGCTGCAGCGCATTTCTTTCGAGATAGTCGTAGCGCGTTTCAATCGTGGTATTGCGCTGGTGCAGGTGTTGTAGTTCGCTATAAGTGGGTATGGAGATGTTGGGCTTAATCTGGGGTTTTATTTTATAGCGTATCGGCGCGCGGCAAGAGCTTGTTGGAAATCCAGTGTGACTTGTTTCTCAACATTCACAAACGATTGGCCATCAAAGAGCTGTAACTGATGAATACTCTCTCGTTCAAGTGAGCTAGGTCACCGCTACTACATCTTCTGAACCAAGAGTGCATGTCCGAAGTCAATCGCAATCGACATGTGATGAATTAATAGATGCTAATGCGGGCAGAATTTTGACGAGTTCCGAAGGAAAAAGCATTCGCATCTTGGGGTGAAACAAAGTCGTTGGGATAAAAATGAAGGTGGTTTTGAGTTGGCTGCGCAGGTTGTTGCGTTGGTGTGCGCGCTTGGATCTTCTGAATACCTTGGCCGTAGTGATCACGATGTGGTCCTCTGATTTACTCGCCCATAGTGATTTGTTTGTGACTGTTGCTCAAACGTCTGGGATATGCGAATGTGATCAACTGTGCCCTAAGACAAGGGAGTTGATGACAACTCTTTGGGGCGGTGTTGTCACCCTCTTTGTGCTCTCCTTTGATTCCTGGGAGTTAATGAAGTCACAAATGGAGGATGATTCGTCGACATTGGATACAGTTGTGGTATGGTTTGTAGTTATCAATATGATCATTTTAAGTCCGATTGTAATGCTTGGTGATCTCGTTGGGAATGCGGCATGGAGTTATCACATGAGGCGGAGAGTGCCTGGGTTTACAGTTTTGTCCTTGTTGTTACCATGGACGAAACACCCTGCAAAGATCGTATGCGGTGGTGAAGTTGTCATCACTGTGTCTTCAGTGTTTTCTATTCCTGACAGCTTTACTGTATCAACCCTGCCGAGGCTTGCTAAAGCGGTTGTGATTGGTCGTGGACAAGAAGAATCACGGGAGACAAGAAACTTTCGCCTTGGTTATAAGGGAACAGAAGTTTTGTTGCAAATGGATGTTCTTCCTCCATACGATCAACTCAAGGTCTTGCAAGGAAGTTTTGGATTGGCTACAGTTATATCCGCAGTGCAGAGCACGGGATATATTTATGGTGTTGTGGTTCGGACTATACAAGGACTCCCGGTGAGTCCAATTGAAGTTATTGCGTTAATGTTGAGCATACAAATCTTGATCAAGGCTCTCCTACACAATATTGTAAGTACATGTTATAAGCCCCTTCGTGTTTATTTGACAGATGATGAAGCACAAACTTTTGTAGATCAGTGCGAAAAATACACTGCACATGAAGTTCCTAAGAGTCAGGTTGTGGGCCCCTCAGTAGTTATGGTCTTGTTGGTGTCAAGTGTGGTGATTTATTACATCGTACATATGTGGCAAACAACGAGGACAATCACGGTTGTCCCAATAATGCTAACACTTGTGGGATTCTATTTACAACTAATTACCAGATGGGTATATACTGTGGAAAATCTAGATGAAAACATAAGTGGGTGGATTCTGCAAATGACTATCATGTTAAATTTCATATCATATGGTCTTGCATTAGCTGTTACAATTAAATTTTGGAAGGTTGATAGGTTGAATGCGAAAACTTCTAGCATGTTAGCTCAAATATTTCCATACATTGGTTAATAAATTTTCTTTTCAATATGGTTTGCACACGTAGCGTGCTTTTAATGGAGTATACTTCATTACCATTTGTACTAGTTTGACCGACAATGAATTGATATAGAATGTTTTTTGTGCAAACCTCCACACTACCTCCAACCATGCACCAAGTATGGAAGATGTTGTATGCAAAACAACCAATTCCTAACCAAAAGTTTCATTGACTTAAAGGATACCTCTATTGAGCAAGGTTCTAGTGATTATTTAAGTCAGTGTTTGAAGTAAATTTTAGGCATAATCAGTCAAAGTCCTAGTGTTTCCAGGTGCAATCGGGTACATGTTGTGATCTGTCAGTTTTCTTCATCAATTTGAGGTATATTCTATAGATGCCTCTAGTATGATCGGTACTATTCCTGAAGTCTTGGACTTCAACCGGTTATTTCCCAAACTCCACCAGTTCACCAGGAACTAGCAGTTGGTTCTCTTTGTTCGGCGATTCAAGTCGTGCTTTAATAGCAAAACCCATGTTAGACTCAAAACATATAAACTCCCAATACCTGGTGCCCTCTAGGAGTTGAGAACGGCTTAAGTGCAAAGAGACTGGAATAGATGGGGGACTGTTGTTGACCATTGGTACCAGCCTGAAATGATGTCCCATGTGAAACTACTCCTATCGGCCCTTCAGCAAGAATTGCTAAATTGCCACTCTTCAATTGTGCTGTTATGATGTTCTCAATAGCCTTGAGAGCTTGTTCCTAAAATGCTAAACATGTTTAAAAAAAATTGTTACAGATCAAGGGAAGACAACAGTCTCTGAATAATGGGGATTGAACCTTTCTTGCCCTAAACATCAATGGGACTCTCAATTTCAAAAGATAACGTATTTCTCAGCAAACATGTACCCCAGACTTAGCCATTGAAATTGTTTACCACCTTCAAAAGCTTGATCATAAATGGCTATTCTATACACTTTATGAAACGCTCACATCTCAAGTGACATTTTGACTGTTTAATCACTTCAAGATCATGTCATGCCTGCAACTTTCCATCAATCTCTAGTATGTGTATTATTAGTCAATCACATAAAGTTTTTCACATCCAAAAGAGTGAGATTTGTGGTTGTTATGTATATTCAAGGGTTGTACTTCCAAATTCATTGGGGGAGAACCATAAGTACTTTTTGTAAATTTACTACATAGATGTGATCCTTTGATGACGCCTCGCAACTTTTCTTGTGTAATATATCTGAAGAAACCCTTGGAAATGTGATTTCAAGAACACGTCTTCAAAAATTCTTCACTCCCTAGGCCTTGAAGGATTAATACACCATAACAAATTGCATGGCCAACTGGATGTGAAATCGCATTCTTACACACATCGTCACTAGATATATGAACAATTCAATCTATGTAGATGGTCCTAATGTGGGAATCTAACACACCAAAAACCCCTCACAAGATTATGAGTACACAACAATCTAGTAGAAACAATTCAATATAGTAGAAACGATGAGCAGACCTGGAGAGCCTTAGAACAAACCTCTAGAGCCATTATATTGATTCAATCATATTCAACTAAAACATTGAATCAACGCCTATCAAACACAGGTGCACTTCCAATCTTTCCTTTCTCTATTTTATTGTGGAAACTAGGATCTAAGATGGTCGAAACATTACCTGAGTGTTGAATTGACATGGTAAAGATATCAAATTTTGAAGGGTGTGTAACGAGACAGACTCAACCTTAGATGCTCCCCTCTTGCATTTTGAGATGCTTAAACCCTAACCTTATATCCTGAACCCTAGGCCCTAAATGTAAGCACTTGAGAGGGGCACGCAGCGAGCAACGTGGTAGATGAAGTTCCCTGGTGCTCCCACCGAAGACACAAAATAAAATGGCATGCTGAGTTGCATCTGGCAATGCTTAAAAGTGATGTCGTTCCATGCACCATTGTCAAAAACTTCCACTCCCAGAGTTTGCAAATTGCTCGAGCTGCTTCCGTCATACCAACTATGTTGCACTTTCTCATTCTTTTTATCGAGCTGGGCCACAACTGCAAATGGCTCCTTTGAGGGCTTCTCCCTGGCCAAAGCTTACTTTGCAATTTCAGGTCATCTCCCCAGCTCGTTTAATAATTCCAGGTTGTTTTTCCTCGATGATCAAACGCAAGCCAAGCACGTCAAACCCCTGGGTAGCAAGCCTCATAGCTCCTCTGCCCAGGAAACATCAAAAATTAGCTCATGCATCTTCTGAACAGATCCCAAACTCCAATTCAACAACAAAACCCACGATCTTCCATCATGGTAAATACTATAGGAGGTCCCAGTGTGGATGGGATTTTTTAAATCGGATCACTTAAAGTGTTGGAGAAAAGAATCAAACAATCTTCCTTTGCAATTTCAAGTCACCTCCCAAGCACTTGTAATAATTTCGGGTTGTTTTCTCTCGATGATCAAAAGCAAGCCAAGCACGTCAAACCCCTAGGTAGCAGACCTTACAGCTCCTCTGCCCATGAAACATAAAAAATTAGCTCATGCATCTTCTGAACAAACCCCAAACTCCAATTCAACAACAAAACCCACAATCTTCCATCATGGTAAATATTATAGGAGGTCTCAGTATGGATGGGATTTTTAAAAATCGGATCACTTAAAGTGTTGGAGAAAACAATCGAACAATCTCCTATTGCTCGTCGGTTCCTATAACAATGTGAACCATGGGGACAAAAGCTACTTCTAGGTGAAGTTAAACCGACAGGAGGATAGTTGCCCGGTGCGAGGAGCAAAGAGCAAAGACGACTCCCAAGTAGGGAAATCACCACCACACCTAGATTCTGGAGAATGCTTGAGAAACAAGGTCAACTATTACAAACCGTGTCAGGGCGTGCCATTTATGGAGAATGAGTGATTCACAACGGTGGTGTTCATACCCCCTTCCCAGTAGGAACAATGTTCGGGCTATGGGTGATCTTGTGCAAGCTTGTTGTTTTGAGTTTGGGGAGGTGGAGTTAGCCTCTATATTTGGCAAAAATGTATTTGATGAGGCCTTGGTAGATGGTGCCTGGTTGCCCAGGGTCATGAAGGGTTTGTAATAGTTGAGAAACAAGGTCGGCTCACCAATTTGCAATTCATGTGTATGGGTGCCATATTCTGGTATAGCACAAGCCAGACTAAATCATTTAAAATACATCTTGTTGGCATACTTATGGTGTGCTACCCTCCAATGCACTATAGTGTGGTCCAAAATACACACCATCACACATTAAAAAAATGTAGAAATTTATAATTGAGGGTATTGTTTTTGCATCAATCCCTCCACATACCCAAAAATTCACAAAAATTGAATTTTAGGAAATTGAAATTTTACACGATCATAAGTTTTGGGGAAATAATTATTTACAATGTGGTTGATAGGTTCAGATTCAAAACCATCCACGTAGGACGGGTATGAATTGGATCTCACTTAGTTGAAAGTCTCTCAAATGCATACTATTTCCATCCAATTGACTAACAACATAGGCCTCCAATGTTATATACTACAGGTTGGAATACAGTGCGCACCCACAGTACTAACACCGATGTTTTTAGTGTTGGTTTCCTCATATGTAGTTGTGGCACACAGTAATTACCATTTAAATGTGTAGTAAATTACAACCACAAAGGCTCAATATTCCTCACATGGCTCTATGGGGTTTTATGGTTTAAATTTCTATAACATTCGTGTTTGCTCAAACAAATTCAATCTTTGCAATTTGACACATGTGTGAGATGATACCACAAAGTTGCTGACATATCCATCCACTCTCAACATTCTTGATGTAGTCTCCCACCTGCTGAAGACATGCATCACTCCCATTCAAGGATCAAGTGAGCTGCAAATATATTATATGCATGTTTCTTTTGCAGGTGATGCTCATGTTTGGCTTCCACTGCTTTGATACCAATCGGGGTAGTTCTTCTGTAATATGGTGAAAAGTTGAAAAGCTTATTCTCTTACCATACATTTCGATGACTTGGAAGAATCCATTATTTTCGGATTAAAAGCCTCCCAAAAGTCTCCAGAAGTGTGAGATAGATATCTGAAACACACAAATCATAAAAAACATAGTCTCTAACATAATAAATCATCCAATTTTCTAGTTATTTCCTATCAAATGGATTGAATTTAAACATGCCTAGGGATAGAACCTTGGGGGCTTCACTGGAAGCTTTCAACAACCTACAACCACGCAGCTTCTCTTGCCCCTCCTCAGGACCTGAAATCATTACAATACACTTCAGCATCTGTACCTCGCATAACTCAAAAAGTACCTCTATTGTGGCTGTTCCTGACACATGAAAAGAACTAAATGCTATCTGAAAAGTTAGTTGCCAACAGCCCCAAGACTGAGTTTGACCTCTTTGAAAAGGTGTGTCAAATTAACCACCTTGGAAACTAGGGTACGATCAAAACAATCATGCTTACAGAGAGTTCCAACTCAATCACAAGCACAGTAATCTAGCTGTTAATCGGAGAAACAAAAATATAACAATCATACTGCAGAAGCAAGTGATGAGACACTTTGGGGCGAGATTAACCAGGGAGTTGCTTAAGGTCTGGCTCAATGCCGGCTCTGTCAATGTCCTGGTGTCTAGGGGTGGCATATTTTCCCACGGTCAGAATAACTCCAGATCCATCACTCAATTCATACACTGCTTGGATTAAACCCTGTCACAAGCGAGAGATTGTATAAGTATACTTCAGCAACTATCCTAGGATTACCAGCCATCCTATTTGTTGACCCAGGAGAAAACATCCAACTACTACGTTCAAATTAAGTCAAATCATGCAATAACACAACCATGAGATCAAATATGATTCATCCAAATACAAAATCTACGAAAAACTTGTAATTTTGCAGACCAGAGGTTGTGAAGTCAGGCTACACAACTAAACAGCATGTTTGTTGTCCCACTGTAACACGCATTTATCGCCAAAGACATTCAGCACAAAAGAAACAGGCAGAGTACATTTAGTGCCAGGAGACTATCAATGCACTCCATGAACACAAAGACTGCCGTTTATGAGACTACGTAATGGATAAGCATAGCTGTCTCAGAAAGTATCATTCATAAATCCTATCAGGACTCAACAAAAATACTAGAGTCCTTCTGGTTTCAAGGTCGACATTGAGAAAGTTACTAGCTTGACCAGAATGTAGAATATGGTAATTAATTTGTCCTTGCACTAGACATCTACCTTTCCAAAAGTTCGTTTGCCCACTAGGAGAGCCCTGCAATTGTCATGTAGAGCTGCTGCTACCTGTGATTCAGCAAACCAGTGACACATACAGAGCAATTAGTATAAACACGTCAAGCAAACTGGACCCAAACCTATCCTCTTTTGATGTAGCAATTCTCTTAATTGAGCACGTTCAAACAAACAATGTTGACAATGAATGCGTATCATCTTGCAGAATGGTCTCCTGGTCCTTAAAGAACATGATATTTAGCCAGTAGAAATTGATATCAAGCAAGGAATTTTCTGAATTCGCAATCTCCAACTGGTCTATGATACAAGGTATAGTGAAGACCACTATTATCCATGTGGTCAGCATCACTACTGCCTTGCCCTGCAACAATTCAGGGGAAGGCAGTAGTGAAGATGCCTATTGTCAGCTACATGTCCAATGACTCCCTTTCATCTAAGTATGACCCTGCCAACATATTAGAAATCACTTGGAATCTATCATCTAAGGTCAATGAACACTTACAATTTCACTTGCACTAGCCGTGTGATCATTGACCAGAATCTGCAGAGTAATTAACAAATTTATAGTTAGATGTTCCAAATTCTTACTGAATGAGAATGTCAAAATAGCGCACAAATGCACACAAATTTCCTCCAGCTATTTTGTGTTCACACAAATCCCTCCACAAGTTCTTACTGTTAGAGGAGCTTCTGTCAATGGTGGGTGTGAAGCAATTATGCTTCGAGATTTTGATGGATCACGTCCTACAGTCTCAACAACCTGTATAGAACAAAATCATTTGCATTCCATCAATTTACAGTAAAAATTCTCACTTCCTAGCATATCAGTGGTATGAAGATAAACTCCACAAGTAACTTATAAGATAGAATGTTGGAAGAAAATCACCAGAAATGATTATAAAAATGCATCAGAACTGCAAGTAACACCATAAATATAATGTTTGTTGCAGAAAAGAATATGGCACTTACAGTCTCGCCCTCATCTAAAAAAAGCATTGCAGTCTCAATTCCAGCCTGCATACCCAAGTGAACCCACATTTCCCATTCGCATGAATTTTCTATCACAATACAGTTTGTTTTCCTACACAATGACTTCATGAAGAGACCAAAACAAGTGATACCACACAATCTCTGGTTGGTGTGTCTATATGCAAATGTTGCAACATTGGTTCCTCCCTTCTCATGCTACCAACATACTGATATCAGCAACCCCGTGTTGGCGTGAAGACTCAAAAAACTGAATCCAGACCATTGTCTGGTTGGTTAATCTATACAAATACTCCAAAAACGGTTCCTCCCTTTTCATGGAGGCTGAGACATGATGTCAGCATCATCATACTGACCCCCAGTCAGTAGCCCTAACTCTCCCTCTCTGATGTCAGCACCTGGTATTCACTACGATTCATGCAGTACCTACATTACTAGCAGTGAGTTTTACAACTTTCAGCAGAAAGCTGGCCCCTGAAAGTCCATTGACTTTGATTTTTTACTTTAATGAGTTAGCCACCCAAAAACCAGTCACTGCTGGTAAATTTGGCAAATGGCAGCAGGTTTCCATCATTGCCTCACCAGTCAATCGTGAGGTTCAATTGGGGAAGGTGTGCAAACCTGTACAAGACCACCTGGATTGTCTCGCAAGTCTAGTACAAAAGATGTAGCACCAGCATCTTGCATTCTCTTTATGGCTGCAGGCCAACAATGCTCTCACAATTTAACCAGCAAGCACTTGTCTCCCTCACCAGTCAAAGGCCACAGAGAAGAACCGGCACAAATGACAGGTAGAATTGACCAAGACAGTGCACAAGACAGACGTTGGTATACAGGTTAATATGCAAACCATGTCAAAAGGCAGAGTTTGATAGCTATATCTGTACTAGTTTCACAATAGGTGAAGAATTGGAGCTCTTAAATACTACAACTAGAGAAGTAAATGATAGATTCAATACCCGTAACCAGGTCACGCTTGGCAAGGGCATTAAACTCTTTGAGATGAATATAGCCAGTAAGCTGCTTTGAGTCTTGGACTCGCTCCAATCGATAGTATACTGGTGACCGGACATCTTGTTGGCGTTCAACTTCCAGATCTTGTGGGATACCACATGGCCCATGTCTAATCTGTAAAACATCAAACAGGAAGTGCCTTATCTTCTGCAGCATAGTAAAGCTGCCTAGGACTATTCCTCTGATAATATGACCAAGTCTGCTCATGCATCCAAGCGATCAAAGAGTTTTATTTGCCTCGACATAGATACACTAGGTCTGAAACTATGGACTGGTCAACAATCCCTTTGAATGTAATCATAATAAAAAGAACTTATTCCACAGGAATTAGGATGAGTGCATTACTGCAAAATCTAGCTATAATCACTTCAAAACGATGGGAAGCATAGTAGGTTACTATTTGCTCGATAGTTTTACACTCAAAGTCTGGGGACAAAAAATTCAACAGAAAAAGACTAGACCAACCTTAATAGAAACAAGAGTTCCTTTTGGCCCTTGAATAAGCGATGCTGCTTCAAATGCTGTCTTACCACTCACACTATTTCCACCCACCGCCAGCAGCTCATCACCCTGTTAAAAATCAGCAACAGCACAAGATGATTAACTTCGATGAGGTGGACTTCAACAAATCCTTTCTGCAGACAAATATAACTGTGCAACACCTTGAGGTTTCATCGGCAGGGCATTGTAAACTGCAAACATCATGCCATGTTGCAACTTCTTTAATTTCATTTCCTAGGCATAAGAACCAAGAGAATCAGAAATTTCAGGCAACAGAATAGCATAATGGAGAAGGGTGGGATATAGAGCATTTGAAATCAAGAAGTGCTGAAGTTGCTTAGAACCAGTTGAGAAACACTTGCATCAGAAAATATACAACTGACTGGAAGAAGTTGAAAGCAAATCTGACCCAAAAAAAAACAAAAAAACTTTAACAAAACCAAAACCAACACAAACACACCTGTCTAACCCCGGCAAGTTGAGCTGGACTCCCCAAGACAATGCCGAATACTTTTAAACTAGGCTCCCCGTTGGCATTTGCAGATTCCCCAATGTTGAGACCAATTCCAGTTACATCATACTTGGAGAGCTGGGAAAACTGCCATGGAAACAGGCCAGGCCCTGCATGTGAGAACAACCCAACTTCAGCCACATGTCAACCTTCCACTAAAGATCCCCAACTAAACTCAAACTTTAGATGAGAAAACAGACTCTAACTATCCAGCATGTAACATAATAAAGTGGATGAACCACTAGGAACCAGACAAATGACAAGGACCATCTAAAGACTGCAGCAGAATAGTGGGAACTACAACAATAACTGCACCCAATTGTGTCTGGAGAAGAAACGGCTACTTATAGGCCTTCATCTCCTTTCTTATCAGTAACTGGGATGCAGTTAAAAGGCTCCTTGATTGGATTTTCAAACTACTCAAACAAAGATTGCAATCAACCTATTCTCTTGTCTGAAATAATAGTCCCATTATTGACTTGATTCCTTTTCCAGCAAGATACCTTCAATTCAACTCCCAAGCAAGAACTCAAACCAACCTAAATAATTACACAGTTCAGGCGAGGGGTCAAATTGCAACTATTTGGGCTTGTGATTAGATGTTCTCATACTTGGTCAGGAGCAAGAAAGCGGGTGTATGGGTCATTTAAACTTGACAACATGTTTCGGATGGTTGAATATGCTGCCATTCTGCTTCGAAGTGGACTCTTCAAGGCCTCCTGCTTCGTCTTCTGCAATCAACACACTCTTCTTTCAATTCCTTAATCAACAGAAAAAGAAGTTCAGGACATGGATGATGGAGCCACAACAGCCAACACACAGTGAATGTTCCATAAATCATATTGAAGTGTCATGAACGTAAGTCTGCTTAAACTCACCCCTCCATCAACAGTGTAACCATATAAACAGGAAGCCATATCCATGCATGCAGTACCAAAATATTATCTCCGCATACCAAGAATGCCCTGCTCGCATTAAACAAAAAGTCCATGCTGGTAGAATTGTTGCAAGATTAGGAAGGGGCTGAAACAAACCAGCCATGCATCTGAGGACCAAAAATTATGCCGAGCATCCAGAAAGTTTTCATTGACTACTTGCCATGCTTCTTCAACAACTTCTTCATTTGAAACCTCCTCCACTACTTCCTCTTTAGAAACAATGCTGGCAGCAGCTTCTTCAGAACACTCTGATGGAATAGTGACATCCTGAACTGCACTGAGTGTGGCTACCTCATTGAGGTGATTTGGTTGCAAAGAACCCTGCTCAATCCAGGAAAATTGAGTCAATTACATTCCATTAAGAGGTTTATAAAAATTATAAAAGTAATAAAAAGCAACACAAAGTTGCACACAGAGAAACCACTTCAACAGGTGTTGTAGACAACTAAAGCCATCCCGTTAGGAAAGAGAACCTAGAGAACAAAGTCAAAGAAATAGGGGAAGATATCCGTGTTTTATGAGGTCCACACCCAAAACAGTTCAAGCTGAATTGATTGAGATGGATGAGATACTCAATAAGTATGTATAGGTCAATTCTATGCAGCAAACAAATAAATATGAGGAATTGTGATTTTAAACGCAACTTAGCTTTTCAATAAAATGAGAACATGAATTTCAGAACAAGGTAAACCAGCGTAATCCCATGGCCCCTGTGAACAAACTGCATGTGTTCTTAGGATTCACCAAGAAAATTGTCGTCCATTAGAAAATCGATTTTCAGGTCGTAAAGATGGTCTGTGCTATTGCTTTCTTTCCATTTGCAGTATGCCCACTAGTAAAGAATAATATGGAGGTCCAACACCAACGCACCCTATGGAAATTCTATTCCATCTCGTATACTATGGAAATGAGATAAGAATGCCACACATCCAATTAGTTCTTGAAAGAAACTCTCACCAATATATTTTGCATATCACTTTGAGCGCAAATCCCACTATAAATTTTAACACGTTTGGATTTGGAGACGTTTATTACTCAAAACACTTGCCCAGAAATTGCATGGATGTCTTGTGTTTGAAGCTCTTCCCATCTGTGAGAAGGACAACTTTAGTACATAAAAGGGAATCGATTCTTACATTTAGAGGAATAGAGAATCTTGTAGAGTCGATGCCTCCTCCAGACCCTGAGCTGGTCACGTGAATATTCTCCTCAAATATTACACCTGCTTGAGACTCATCGAAGGAACTTTCCAGGCCCAGGTCGGAGCTAGCAAACGCCGGACCATTTGCAGTGAAGGTGATCAGTGCAACGAGCAGCCCCACTCCAGGGCCTTTTAGAGAATTGGACGCAATGCTGCCCTGTAAAGATACACATAGAAATTACATGAGAATCGAATATACTATCGACGTGCTCGGTCTCCATTAAGACTTTAATAAATGACACTGCCATTACCCTCCCAGAAGTGCCTCGTAACAAAAAGACGGACTTAACACTCGAATATAGACTTCGATTGTTCTCAATGTCAATTTCCACGGACGAAAAAGATGCATGCACGCACCCCCGCATCGCTCTCGATTCGCCCCTTTCTTAAACAGCAACAAGGAGAAAGCGAGAACTCCACCCGACTAGAATTGGCCTCCCGCAACCGCCTCCCCGAAAAAACGCCTGTGGTGGACTCCTTCCTGAAGACAAAAGAGACATCCTTAAAAATGCAAACGCAAATGTGGATGAAATGAGGGCAAGTAATATCTAAATATATATTCAGCCGCAGATGCTCAAAAAGAAAGCTAAACTTCGGCTGAGTTGTTTTGTAATTAAGTTGAAGCACTGTCTGCAAGCTGCGGCCGGGACAAAAGAGAACACCGAAAACAACAGAACGAAACCGTGTATAAAGCGAGGGCGCGCATTTATCTAATCACATTCTCAATCGCAGATGCTCAAAAGAAAGCCAAAATTCGGCTGAACTGTTTTGTGATAAAGTTAGAGCAGTAACTGCAAGCTGTGGCCGTGACAAAAGAGAAAATTTTAAACAACAGAACTAAAATGTAGATGAAACGAGGGCACTCAATATCTAAACACATTCTCAATCTCAGATGCTCAATAGATAGCCAAATTTGGCTGAATTATTTTGTAATTAAGTAAGAGCAGTGACTGCAAGATGCGGACGTGAAATAAAGAGAAATCCTTCAACAATAGAACGCAAATATGGATGAAGCGAGGGCACGCAATATCTAAACACATTCTCAGTCGCAGATGCTCAATAGAAAGCCAAAACTATGCTTGATTGTTATGTAATCAAGTAAGAGCAGTAAATGCAATCTGCGTCCATGAAATGAAGAGAAATCCTCCAACAATCGAACGCAAATGTGGATGAAACGAGGGCACGCAATATTTAAAACACATTCTCAGCCGCAGACTCACGCTCAAAAGAAAGCCAAAATCCGGCTGGATTTTTTTGCAATTGAAGTAAGAGCAGCACCTGCAAGCTGCGGACGTAAAAGCATCGAGGTGGAGGCTGGAGGGGAGGCGAACAGCAGCGCTGGCGAGCAAGGCCGCCATAGCTCCTCCCCTTTGCAACGAAGCACAGAAGCACCGAGTGTCGGAAGTGATAAGAAGCCTTGGCCCTATTAGTGTGGGCCACATTATTTCTCTAGAACCCACACTAGTTCTCTTAATGAGAATTTCACTAGTGTCACCAATTCTCCTTGTCTTGCTCAATACTACTTGTAAACCGCCTGTGTAGTGTCGCCTACACTAATTGTAAGTCTAACATTATTTTGTCATTCCTTGTAAAAATATTTGGGTATTATAGATCTACAATGTTGCAATTATTGTCACTTACTAAGTGACTTTTCATCCAAATTTCAATCATTCATGACAATATTACATTACATAAATGTTAGGATGCATAATATATCAAAAAAAAAATCAATAATTAGGATTTGCATAATTTAAAAGTAAGTTGGGATGACAATACTTGTAAACATATTCATAGAAAGCGTCACAACAAAAGTTATAGCACTGTTCGAAAATACCATATGACACTAAATACAATGTTTAGTGTAGTGTGGGCCATGTTTTTTTTTAGCCCCACTAAATTTCAAGATTAAAATTTCATTGGCTCTACCATGTGGGAAGAGACCTAGGGGTGGTCTTTGAAATAAGCCAAAGTTTAGCAACCAACCAAAACTAGCCACATATGGTGTTAATAACTTATTATTCAAGTGGAGTCCAATTGCGAGTGAGTGTTGATGTAAAGTGATCATAAAAAAAGCCAAAACATGTTTGGATTAGACAACCAACCATAAATGGCCACATGTGCAAGATAATACAAGAGCAAAGCACACTTGCAACAAGTTGTTTGTTTAGGAAGTTGATGTGAGTGATTACTTGATTGGTTTTGCTATGTGGGAAGAGACCTAGGGGTCGGTCTCTAAAATGGGCCAAAGTTTGGCAGCCAACCAAAACCGGGCACATATATATGGTGTTAGCAACTCACTCTTCGAGTGGAGTCCATCTGCAAGTGATTGTTGATGTAAAGTTTTCTCTAAAATGAGCCAAAATTTGGTCTTAATCAAACAACCAACTATAATTGACATGTGTGCAAAAAATTACTAAGGCATACCACTCTTGCGACTATCTGTTTGTTTTTATCCTATTTTTGTTTTTGAACTCTTACTCAAGGTGTCTATTTCATTTTTGTAGGAAGACTAAGGGAACGACCTAGGGTCTTTGGCCCATATTATTTTCACCCTAACTAGAAAACTGATGTGGCTCAAATTAATAATTTACATATTAATTTGTCCCCACACTAATAGGACTATATAGTGTACTTACCAAATCAGCATGTTGTTTGGTCCCAAAAAATGTTGTTACCAAATTAGTTGGGATATATAAAAACACGAAGCTTAGGGCCCTACACCTATATCGCATGATAAAAAATATAATTACATGTAATACCAATAGAGTTCATCCCTGAAAGAGGGTAGTAGCCTACGGGTGAAGAGACTATCATTCATGCTTGCTACATCTAGAGTTGGCATTTATACCTACCTATTATTCCATAGCCCCAAGGCGGTTTAAGCAAAAGAGGTTGCCAAGTAGGGTGGAATTGAAAAATCTTAGAGATTGATTGTTGGACTATGACGAGTGGGCGAAGCAAATTTTGAAGCAATGCAAGGGTGTGCCTCATGCCCCGAAAATAATCTTGTCATTGTTGCATTGCTTGCAATTCGAAGCCAAAAACGATGAGCCTGAATATGGGGTGGAGGTCGGTAAGAAAATACGAGCCTCAATTTGCATATATGTACGCAATCTTAGAAAAAAATCATGGAAGATTGTAGGTTTTGCCATGGGAATGGAGCTTGGGAGTCCCCATACTCCCATATTGTTAACAACTTACTTCATTAGCATTAGCATCCCTCTCCCCAATGTTCGGGGAGAACCAGCGGTTCTTTACAATGAACCGATTGGTTTGGACAAAAAACCGGATATAGAATAGTGTAGTCGGATGGGCATCCGATCCATCAAGGGAGGGAACCAAATATTGATGGGTATTCATTTTAAATTGCCGGATAATGCACGGTTTCAATGTGTAAGTCTCCGGATATTAACCGTCCCCCCGAGGGTATTGGCGGATACCGGCCAACCACATAGGGTATGTGCCGGATCCCGGCCGGGTATGTGGAGGGTCGTGTTGGATCCTGGCCATGTATGGGGAGGGTCATGAGGGAGATAGGGGTCCCTCCCCCTCCCCCCCCCCCCCCCCCCATTTCTCCACTCATTTTTCACTCTCCTTCTCCTCCCCTTGGTCCTTCTCCTCCCTATGGCCATCGCTTTGGCCCTCCCCCACTGCCCCAACCTCATTTGTGAGCACTTAGGAGCATTTATGTAGCTCGGGTTCATCATCTTCGAAGCCCTTGCTCGTAACTCCAGGTGATCCCCTACTCTTGAAATCTAATGTTGGTAGATATGTGGCTAGTTGTTGGTTTGATTGCTTGGATGCTAGGTTGGGTTTAGGGGTTAGTTGTTTAATTGAAATATGATGTTGTTAGATATGTGGCTAGGTTGGTGGTTTGATTGCTTGGATGCTAAGTTGGGTTTAGGGGTTAGTTGTTGTTTAGTTGAAATATGATGTTGTTATATATGTGGCTAGGTTGGTGGTTTGATTGCTTGGATGTTAGGTTGGGTTAGTGGGTTAGTTGAAATCTGATGTTGTTAGATTGTGGCTAGGTTGCTGGTTGATTGCTTGGCTGCTAGGTTGGGTTTGTGGGTTTGTGGGTTTAGGGGTTAGTTGTTTAGTTGAAATCTGATGTTGCTAGGTATGTGGCTAGTTGTTGGTTTGATTGTTTGGGTGCTAGGTTAGGTTTAAGGGTTAGTTGTTTAGTTGAAATCTGATGTTGTTAGATACGTGGCTAGGTTGTTGGTTTGATTGTTTGGATTCTAGGTTGGGTTAGTGAGTTTAGGGGTTAGTTGTTTAGTTGAAATATGATGTTGTTAGATTGTGGCTAGGTTGTTGGTGGATTGTTTGGATGCTAGGTTGGGTTTGTGGGTTTAGGGGTTTGTTGTTTAGTTGAAATTTGATGTTGTTAGATATGTGGTTAGGTTGTTGGTTTGATTGTTTGGATGTTAGGTTGGGTTTGTGGGTTTGTTGTTTAGTTGAAATATGATGTTGTTATATATGTGGCTAGGTTGTTGGTTTGATTGCTTGGATACTAGGTTGGGTTTGTAAGTTTGCGGGTTAGTTATTTAATTGAAATATGATGCTGTTATATATGTGGATAGTTGTTGGTTTGATTGTTTGATTGTTTGGGTTCTAGGTTGGGTTTGTGGGTTTGTAGATGTGTTGTTTTCTTGAAGCTTGATGTTGCTTGTTGTTTAATTAGGTTGGTGGTTTGATTGTTTAGGTGTGTGGTTGGGTTTTGGGTTGTGAGTGTGTTCTTTTCTTGAAGTGTGATGTTGGTTTTTGTGTAATTAAGTTGTTGGTGCGAGGGTTTATTTTTTTAAGTTAATGGTTTATGTTGAAAGTTTCAAGACATGGTGTTGGTTGGGTGTGCATGAACACTTTATTGCATCAATGCATGGACACAATGGAGTTGGGTTTTATTTGTGATTCTCTTTAACTCAGGTGTTGGTAGAATAGTTGTAGTTGTTTTTTCTTCTTTGTTATGTTTATATTATGTTTGTCTTGTGATTGTATTTAAGGATATTCGTGCAGTCTAGGAATTTTATCTTGACATGGCGAAAAGAAGAAAATACATGTGCACTATGTTATACAAGAACTCACAGAATGATGACTCAACATTTATTCAAACATCATCATCATATGAAGGTTGCACCTCTCCTCCGGGTTTTACTCCATTGGAAATTGTTGTGAGTATGTGGAAAGATGCATGATATAGTAAGTTTGATTGGATTGAATTTAATAATGTAACGGATAGGGTTTTTTGCAAAGTTTGTAAACAAAAAGGGGGCATATCCATCTTTGTCAGTATGGGCAATATTAACATTCGAATATCAACCTTTCAAGACCATGGGAAGAGTGCAGAGCATGGGCGTTTGACTTGGACAATGCAAAAATGAGAGCGAACAATGAAGAAAGGTATTGCAGAGGCGAATCGAACATGCGATGAAATCATGTATTCTTTATTCTAAGTAGCATATTATATAGGGAAAAAATTTATTCCCTTTCATAAGTTCTTAGATTTATGTTCTTTGCTTATAAATGTTAAAGTCAATATGACAATAAAACTTTATCATAATGAGAAAAATTGTGGTAATATTTTATTTTGCATCTCATCAGTGGTTCAAAAAAACATGTTAGATAAGGTCCGAGACTCTAGGTTTTTTGGTATTATGATTGATGAGTTCACATATATATTTGTAACAGACCATCTTATTGTTTTTGCTAGTTTTGTAAAGAAAGATCTTCCGCTTTGTATTTTTTTTAGATTGTTGCATATTGAAGAGGAAAAAAAAGATGTATGCATAATATTTGAAACCTTAACAATGAGTATGAAGGAATAAAGACTAAATTTTGAAAAGTGTGTGGAATTTTGGATCCGATGGAGCATCGACCATAATCGGCAAACAAAATGAAGTTGCTGCGCGTTTTGAAATAGAAGGTGAATCATTTTTTAACATCCGTGCATTGTGTGGCATATATGATAAACTTAGCGGCTATAGATACAACAAAAATTGGACCTTGCAAATATATGTCTAAAAAAATAGATGTACTTTTGAATTTAGTAGTAATATATTTCAAGAAGTCATGCAAGAAGAAAAATACATTGTTTCGATTGGAAGAAGAGCTTGCAGATTCTACAAAATGTTTGAAAATATACCATAAAATTAAATGGTTGTCACGATGGCAAGTCGTGACAACTCTTTATGATTATTTAGAGAGCGTTCTAACTTATTTTCAGAACAATCACGATGCTATGGAGGATAGAGTTGGGTCCAATATATTTAGAAAATTTCGCACCTTCAAATACATCTATGTGTTTTATTTTTTGGCTGATATTTTGCATGTTTTATTCATGTTATCACATTTACTTCAAAATAAAATTGTATGCATAGCTATAATAGGCTCGGTGATAAATACCGATATTGTGCATATTCATGTGCTCTTCACTGAAGAGACCACGGATTTGAATAATAAAACTTTTAATGAGCAGATCGGATATCACATTCTACCGGAATTTGATCCTCAAGGAGAATATTTGAGAAGGCTATCGAACGAGATTAGGGGAGGTAAATTTCATGAAATTGAAATGATACGGGATAAAACATGACAAAACCTTATGGATGCAATGCTATTTCAAATGCATTTTGCCTTGGCGGTATGCAATGCATAAGAATGTAGATTTGAAGATAATTCATCATGACAATGTTTAAAGTATTGGATCCGATACCATCTAGACAAGTCGGCTAATTGGAGGGTGGTTGATTTAAAATTGTTATGTGGCCAATACGGAATTGAGCGTGAAATTGGAGGAAAGAAGATTTCTCCATTAATAAATTCAGTTTTAATCAAGAGAGAGTTTTTTGTATTTAAATTATAAGCAACTACGGATTGATTGGACAAAAGTTTCAAAGATGTTTGGTTAATGATCACTTGGAATTACATCTTAAAAATTAAGTATCTGAACTTGTTAGGTCTAGCTGAGATAGCTAGAGTACAATGCATTAGCATGGTGAGTTATGAGAGGGTATTTTCAATCCATAATTGCATAAAGACCAAATAAATAAATAAATTGTTAACAAAGAATTTAAATAGTGTTTTGCGGGTTGCTTTAGAAGGACCAATGGATGATTGTCATGAAGCTATTAATGAAGCTATACGAATATAGAAAAACAACACCAAATTTAGATTTTTTTTTTTTACCCGGAACGGTATCTATGTGAAGTTGTTGGTTCCAAGCAAGAAGATTGTAATTTGTTGTGATTTGTACATGAAATATCAATTATTGTGTTGGTGGTTATTTATACTAACCTAACCCCCTCTTGCCCTCAATGGCTTTAAATTATCTAAGTGTGTAGGAAAATCATAAATATGTATTTTTTTGTTTTGTATATGTGAATTTATTCTTAGATTAAGAAAGTTTATTGTTGTCAGTTTGTGTTCTATTGCATGACATGTGTATAAAAATATGTGTGCAAGATGACTTTATTGATCTTTGTAGTAATAGAGTCTTTGTAGCCATTAGTGATTTGAGGGGTTGTAATTCCTTAGCCTCCAATTGGTGGGGGGTATTTCAACCAAGTTCAACTTTTGCTAAGGATAAATTGAGTATTTTGATGAGAGAATGTAATTTAGTTGAGAAAATTATGAAAACCGGACAAAATATTATTTAAACAATCTTTTTACTGGCCGGATTTTTTTACATCCGGCTTTCAACCGAGGTAAAATATCAAGTCGGGGAAATGAACTGGATTAACTTGATGGATCCAACCAAAACCGACAAATAATATGTAGTAACCGGTTGGGGCCCATTTTAATCAGTTATTAGAAGGTTCGTGTGAAAAATCACCCTGATCACTGCCTCTCCCATGTCAAAAACATTTAGCAAAAATGAAGATAGACAAGGGATCCATGGCATGATAAAAGTGAAGCATCATGGCTCGAATGCAAAATTGTGATTGTACGAGTGCAAAGGAGAAGTCCGCTTGAAGGATTGGCAAGGGAGGAGTGAAGGTTGATCTCTTAAATGTGTTGTGCACATGATCGCCTTTCATTTATCAAACATCTAAGTGGTGGGGTGACTTATCCTGCTTGACATAAAGAAGTTGTCTTGACAAATGTTGATGTGTTATGTGTGTTGTACATAACAACCTTATGTTTCTCAAGCATCTCAGTGTTGTGGTGAGTTAACCTACTAGAAGGATTGGCAAACGAGAAGGTCTCTTGAAGAAGTTGGATGTCTTTAATATATTGCACATATCCGCTTTTTATTTCTCAAGCATCTAAATCTTGTGGTAACTGGATTGTTTTAAGGTAGAGCACTACCAAATGAAACCATGTTGATAAAGAAATTCACAATACTGCAAGAACATGAGGACAACACAACACAATGCAAATCAAGAAAGAAAACAAATTGTTTTGATACCAAATTTGTAACAAACTTCTATTCAAGTTGTTAAATTGTCCACAATCACTAAAATATCACCTCAAAACTTACCACATGAATAAGCGACCATAGATTGGCTTAGCTTTGTGGGAAGAGACCCAAAATTGGTCTTTAAAATGGGCCAAGTTTGGCAACCAACTGGAACTGACCACATATGGTGTTTGTAACTCGCACTTCAAAGTGGAGTCTAGAATTCTCAAGGTCTTATTAGATGTAGGTTGTAATTCTCCTTATCCATATACAAGATTATTTCCCTTATGATCCTCTTTCTTATAAAGATAATAGTCATCCGACTTCTCATCCATGCTTCTTAGTCTTGGACATCCATCCTTGCAATTTTCCATCATCCTCAATATTCAATTGCCCAATTAGTCCAATAAAGGCTCCGCAATGCTCCACCCAATCATGGAAGACGACAAATGATTGAGGTAACAAAAAAACAAAAAATAATATTGGTTTATTTATTTAGAAATTTTGATTTGTATTGTCAAATATGTATTTTTAATAAAAAATTGGTAATGAAACCATTTATGAACTATTTATTTTAATATTTTGTGTACCATTGGTGGAGGGGCAGTGAAAATTGTCCTCTACATGTTCACTATGAAGAACCATTTTCATAATAAAATAAAATAAAATTTTTTATGATATTAACCTATATGAGCTCAAAATGAAAGAATTTAAGGGGGAAATGATTGTTTAAAATTGATGGGGTTCCATATCAAATCAAAGATGTATTGTAAAATGTAATTTAATTCAAATACTTGCTCTAGAGTGAACATACGAAAGATAGTTTAATAAGTTGAATTTTAAACTACATCCTAATAATTGGAAATACATTGATTATCCCATTTAGTGAGCGTGGGCTAATTGAAGGTGACATTAAGTTTCTTTACTCTATGAAATTAGTGCCATCATAAGATCTAGGCTTTTGGGAGCCCAAAGTGCCAAAAATTGTCAAGGCAAGCTTTCTTTAGTTTTTTAATTTTAGGGGATGCCTTAGGAGTGAGTGACGCCAACTATTTTTTTTTTAAAAAAAAAACCTCTTTGAGCTCAGCATAACAAATATGCACTCTACAAACACCTAAGAGCACATGCCAATTATCTTGAATTGTGTGGTAAACAAGCATGCATTCATGAGTTTAGGCCCTCTTTACACTAGAAACGAGAAGTCGTGGAGAAAACCGGCCAAGGGCCATGGCTCATTTTTGAGAAGCCAAACTTTGAATTTGACGTCCTTTGGATATAGTGTAAAGTGAGAAGGGGCCACAAAATAATGTGCTGATTTTTTTAATATAATTCTAATATAGGGTTGATCGCAACTTCCACTCCACTACCTCTCTTTTCTACCCCAAGACCGGTCTTTCTTTCTAGTTGTTGGCGGTTTCTTTTGCTTCTTTCTTTCTCGTTTTTGCCTTGTTTACTGAAATTTCAGCACTATGGAGGAGAGGAGGAAGAAGCTTGTGGTGATGATGGTCTTGTATTGGTGTCTCTACATGATTACGCAGCATGTTAACAACATGCAAGCTTTGATTTTACAAGGTGAGTGGACGAATGTTGCAATTTTCAGCATTTGCCTTCAAAGTTTAGGGTTTAGAGAGAGAACTGTTTGGAGTTTTGAGAGGCCATCTGGCTTTGTAGACCGGCATTTGTTGGGTTCGTTTACGGAGAAGATGTTTAAGGAAAGGACTCGTGTCTCGCATGCTACATTCAGATTTTTATGTGAGAAATTAGGTCCGTTTTTTAAAAAACAGCATACTAATTTCAGAAGACCAATTTCTGTAGAAGAGAGGGTTGCAATGTCTTTGGCTAGACTTGGTACAGGAGATGGGTTGCGTATGGTTGGAGAGGTATATGGGGTGGCGGAATGTACAATTTCAAGAATTGTGAGAGAATTTTGTAAAATGGTGAGACTTCATTTGCAAAAGATTTTTATTCAAGTTCCAAATGAAAACAAATTTAGGGTTTTAGCGAAAGAGTTTGAGAGATTGCATAACATACCTTACATAATAGGAGCCATAGACGGTTCACACATTCCGGTGCTAGCTCCAGTTATTGGTGGAGAAGATTATTACTGTCGCAAATCTTTTCATTCGGCTTTGTTGCAAGGAATTGTTGATACCAATTGCATATTTTGGGATTATGAATTCGGGTGGGCTGGAAGCTTGCATGATTGGACTGTTTTTCAACAAACCAAAGTAGGAAGAGCTTGTATGGAGGGAAGATTTCTACCGTACAAGTTAATTGGAGATGCGGCATATCCGGTTCGCCCTTGGATGTATTGTCCATTTAAGGGTTGTAATGATGGACTAGAATCTTACAAGGCACATTGGAATTTTATCCAATCTTCAACCCGAATGTGTGTGGAACGTGCGTTTGGAATTTTAAAGGGTAGATGGAGAATTATACAAAAAAGAGCAGATGTTTCTTTACGATCAATGGCAAATATTGTATCAACTTGTATTGTTTTGCATAATTTATGCATCACAACAAATGACAAGTTTGATGTAATATGGATTGAAGAAGCGGATGTGCAATTACATAAACGGGTTGAAGAGGGCACAGTGAAGGGAGGACAAGTCTTACGAGGAGAACAAGCATCCATTGATGAGGTAAAAACACGCATTTTGAAATCTGGTACTACAAGAACATTTCAAAATTTTGAGCAAGAAGAAATTGATGCTGAAGAAGAAGTTTTTTTAATCAAACAAAATGAGAAAGATGCTGATTTATTGAGAGAATCTACCATTGCTCATGAATCCATTGCCAAAACATTGTGGCAATACAATTTGTCAAAGGACTCGACCATTCAATTTTCAGAATCAAGTAGTGATTCTGATATTATGGAAGAATAGCTACAAATTTTCTAGAATTGCTGCCATATGCCTATCCATGTTCTTCAATAAAGCTGTGCTTTCTTGAAAAGTTGTAAGAAAGCTAGAAGAATTTGAGACAACCTTTTCCAAAATGATTTCCAAATTTTCTTGGAATTTTTTCTTTTTCTTCTCTTGTTTTGGAGTAACCTCACGATCTTGCAAATCTGATGGTGTTTTGTCTTCATCGTTTTCATCTTCACCTTCAGTGGCACTTGCTGGAATTTGGTTCTTTACACATGCACGTGTAGAATTCCAGACATCCAGTTGGTCAAACTACTTACAGTCTTGATGCCTATCCGAACCAGAAATCTCATTGGCCCTCTTGTCATTTTTGTACTCTGCGTAAATGGTTTTGTACTTCTTCTTGCATGATTCCCATGAGCGGTCAAAGCCACGAATGGCCGCCACCATCCTTGCTTGCAATTTTAACCATGTATTAATCCCTGAAATTTTACATTATAAGTCATTAGTGCAATTATATACAAGCATATGATAGTGAAAACGTCCAGAAAATGTCAAAAAAACAACCGAAAGGCCCTCAAGAATGCAGACAGCATAGGTAGTGACCGGAAAAACCCATAATGTTCGTCAAGACACGTGTATGACTCATTTCTGCCGGGTATAAACCCCCCCCCCCCCCCCCCGGTTGAGAGTTGGCCGTAGAGCCTAGAAAGGGCACTTGGCAGGTAAGGACCAATGGACTAGGGGAAAAAAACTATGGTGGAGTTGGCCGTAGAGCCTAGAAAATGCATTTGGCAGGTAAGGACCCATAGACTTGGGAAGAAAGCTAGGTAGGCCAATTCCTGGTTGAAGCTTTGAAAATTTATGAAAACCATTCATGTGTACAAAAAATTATAGAACCAAAAAATAAAACACATATACAAACCTTGTTTTTTTGCACATCTTGAAAATTCTTCTTCCATCTCTCCCCGAATTGATATCAAGGTTTCAACCTCGTAATCTTGCCACTTCCGACTTGCATTTTCTTCTTCCGAATCTGAACCAGCCAAATTCACCACTTCTTTTGTTGCCTTCTTTGTTGTGATCTTCATTTTCTTCTTCTTTGCTGGAGCATTTGTTTTTCCTCCTTTTGGTGGTCGTCCTCTCTTCTTTACTACAGGTACATCTTCTCCATTTAGTGCCTTTACTGCAGCCCGGATTGCCTCCTCCTCCTTCATATCCATCAAGTAATTTCTTGCATTTGAACTCGGTGTCACTTCCTCACTTGATGGTTGCAAATCTGAACCATTACAAGGAGGCATTTCAAGAGGCATAAAATATCTAGGACTACCAGTACCAAAATGATCAAAATTTGAAACATGCATTTGAGGAGAAATGGGCTGAAATTGGGGTTGAGAGTAGCTCATCCAAGGCGAATTTTGACTCCATGCTTGTTCTTGAGATTAAGAGAATTCTCCATCTTGGGAGTAGCCTTCCATTGTAATGAACACAATGCAAAAAATATTTGGGCAAAATAATATCGATGGTGCAAAATAATTTGAGCAAAAATAAATAGCAAATAATTGGGCAAAAAAACATGCAAAAACAAGCAAATCTATACTTCTTTCTGGTCACACATGAGGAAGAAGAAAAAGATGACTTCGAATGATCAAGGAGCTGCCTTTAAGGACGAAAATCGGGAATGAATAGTAATAGTTGTTGGGTAGAAAACGGGTAAACAAATGGCCGTCAGTAAAAGTGGCCGTTCTGAAAAATTATTAAAAAAATGAAAATGATTGGCTGTGAGAATTTCGGCCAAACGGCCCCCCGGATTTTGCGTTAGGCCCACCTCTCGAGGTGGGCTTGACGAAAAATCCGGGGGTCTTGGAAAATGTGTCTTCTTGCTGCCACCAAGGCAAAAGTGTTGTCCATGTCATTTTCTCCTCGTTTTGTCCTTTGGGCTGAAAATTTCGGGTGTAAAGTGACCTGGAATGGTCTTCTCAATTTCTACGCATCCCATTGGCTGAAATTTCTTTTCTCACGGCCCCTCGCCTCTAGTGTAAAGAGGGCCTTAGTACCACTTAGTAAAAATTAAAGCCTTCACTAATTTGAGATCTGGCAAAATAGTGTGTGTTTTGGGGTTTAGTACTGTGCATACTAAATTGGATAATAAGTGCAACAACATAATCATTGGTTTTCATCAAACGATTTTAGAAACATTTTACTGTTGATAAAAATACTAATTGATTTGGCCCCTCAAGTAGGGTAATATTTTTTGCCTGGCAAACCCTTGGTCCAACCGATGTGCAAATGAGCAATTTCTCTCCTCTTCAATTTATTACTCCTCTTTACATCCCTTTACCTTCGCATATTCCGGCACAACTACTACAAATGTGAAGAACATGTTTAGTTCAACTCTAGTGTTGAAATCTAGATTTTGAAATGTATGTGTACAGAGTATGCCCAAACATAATAATCGAAACTTTAATGATTAAGCAATTCGGATTTCATCATAAAGGGCATAAGCCATCTCCAACTTTAGGTTGTCAATAAAATTACATGGCAAAATGGACAATATGAAGACCATACTAAGAACTGATTACTTTTCTACGTGCATGGTAATAGAGCAATACCCTTGTGTTATGCCGCCAACAATAGGATCAATACCTTAATTCCAAACCTCAATAAGAATTGGTGGGTTAATTGTTTACACACACGGTGATAGGTCCAATACCCTACCTCCCAACTTTGGTAATAGGATCAGTACCATCCTTCATAGCTGTACTAAATGTTACTCACACGTCTACCCACCTTCCCAATGTCGGTACTAGGCTTGGTACCATACTTTGTAAATCATAACCATACTAAAAGGGTCATTTACATTACCAAGGTGGTTGTGGTTGTGGTCGTGGTTAACCATCACATTCAATCACAATTTTATTTTATTTTCATTCACATTTGTCTTGTGTAAATCCTTGTAGTTGTGGTTGACGGTGGGTTGGTTTTTTAAACCACAATCTATCATTGGTTAGGCCTTGAGGCTCAAGAGGAAATTCAATTGATTATTATCCTCACTGGCTTTGGATTGTAATGTGAAAGTGGTTGCCTCCTCAACTCTCTCCCCAAACCCTAGTCTTAAGATTCTCTGATGATGCCACATGAGCATGAATAACCACCCCAAGGGTGGTTTACCATGCGGAGAAAAGGGAGTTGATGAAAATAGACCACTATTTTTTTTAATATAAAAGACCTCAACCACAACCATAACAACTACCACCCCTATAGTAAATGACCCTTATGCACTAATTTCTTGTCTAGATGCACGGTGATACGTATAGGTCTATATATGGTGATATCCTCAGTTATAGGTTCAATACCATAAGTTCGGATCCATATAAAGTAGAGGCTCCCATAACCGATCACTCAAGAAATTGTGTGCAAGATTTGGAGGAGTATAAGGTGATACACATTTTTCCTATGTAGGAAGATAGAAATCAAGAGGACCACAATTTTTTTGGTAATTTTATTCCTTAAATTGGAAATCTGTGAAAATATGAAACCAAGAGTTGGCCCGAACATATACCAATGTCTAGAATCTACCATAACTGCTCATTCCTCTTCACTTTAGCACTCAAAACCAAGACATGTGTCATGGCACGATTGGTAGAGCCTAATCTAAATTTAATCCCAGCCTGTTCAAAATCGAAATTTAGTCTCAAGCCGATCGAAATTCCAGTACTCTATATATTGCTGATGGGGTCCTGATCGGGAATAGGCACCTCTACTATAAGTAAGCATTTATTAGTTGTGGAAACGAGCGGTGATAGGTCCTGTACCCCACTTCCCATCCTCGGTAACGGGTTCGGCACCATTTCTCGTAACTGATGGGACTTCTCTTCGTCTCCTCTCGTGAATCCTGTGCGCGCAATCCTGCACGTGAAGTGTCACGAATTCTTTCTGCAATTCGCAGTGGTACTTGCGAGGTAGGGATGACTGGAGAATTGCGATGGAGATGTGGCAGGGAGCTGCGGTGATTGATTTGAGGCAATTTAGGTGGCGGTAATGTGGTGCGATGTGTTGGTGATGGTGCAATTGGACGAGACGGTCGGGGAGGGAGACGGGAAGTTAGGGTTTGGCGGGTGATTGAGGTAGGGTCGATTGGGAAATTGCGTTGGAGCTATGGCAGGGAGCAGCGGTGCTTGATTGGGGCCAATTGAGGTAGCGGCAATGTGGTGCGATGTGTTGGTGACGGTGCGATCGGACGAGACGGTCAGGGAGGGAGATGGGAGATTAGGGTTTGGCTGGTGATTGTTGCGTTGCGGAAGCAAGGGGAGATGGAGGACGCGATGGAGGGGTACCCGGTGCAGCCACGGCGCTACGGGGTTTTGAAGAAGAAGAAGAAGGCGGAGGAGGCGGAGGGAGGGGTAGGATTCGGAAAAGGAATAGGAATAGGAATAGGAATAGGAATGGGGATGGGGATGGGGATGGGGATGGGGGAGAGTGTAGTTGTGCCTGCGCCCCGGTTTGGCGTTTTGAAGAAGAAGAAGATGCTTGAGGTGGAGCGTATTGAGCCTCCACCACCTCAGCCCACGTTTGATGCTCCGCGGTTTGGTGTGCTGAAGAAGAGGAAGGCGCCGAAACCTGCGAGGCCGAATCTGGTGCTGGCCACAGGTAGGCAGGCAGCTGGTCTGATATTTGGAATATGAGTTTTGGTAGGTTGATGTTGTTGTCAAATACCATACTAAGTTGAGTCCTAATTTTACATGAATTATGATTGGGTTGGTAAAAAACCTGGGAATTCGGGGACTAATTCCTGGTGAGACAAATAGGCCGCAGGTACGAATTTTAGATGTGGAATTATCGATTTGTATAAAAGAAGGGAACACTAAAGAGTAATCAGTCATAATCGCAAACCAATACTTCATATCAGCCCCTGTTTTGGAATTAGGGATAACAAAAAGAATAATGCTTCCTAACATGGACACTAGAATTTATTGATGTGGTGTGTGAATGCTAATGATGAATTACTGTTTGATGTGTCGGACAGTGGATGATTCAGCCACGGAATCGGAAGGGGATGGCAATGACGGCGGCAGTATGCTGACGGTGGTTCCGCCGACCAGAACCGCTAAACGAGAGCCGCGGGAGCCCCGGGCCAAGGGTGTACTGAAGCGGAAACTGGTTGCTAGTGAGGGTCAGAGCAGAAAAGTAATGCGAACTTCATCTCCTCCTGCTGATCACCTCCTTCCTGTCGTTGTTGTGGAGGTGCAGCAGCCAAAAGGTGCAGTAATTTCAATTCAAGAAATGGAGAAAAATAGAAACATGGCAGTGTATTATACAGGACCTATAACTTAGGAGAATCCTTATATGTTGCTTTCATAGAGTATAGTTCAGTGCAACCAACCCCCTCCCATATTTTTTTCTCTTGAATGAGGGTGCCAAGGCTAAACCCTTACAATGAGTTAATGGAAATTGTGAGGTGAAGTGGACTAAATTCTAATGAAGAAGTACAGCATATGTTATAGCCGAACAACCCTCAGTGGTACATAATCTTGTGGATGTGGAGGGGCTAAAAATCCCTATGCAACACACTGTGAAGTCATAGAGGAATTCAAGTTATTTAGATATGTGGTCAGTGTGTGTCACATCTGTTCTTTACCTATCGTATAAAAGCAGAGGCTTTCTTTGGAAACTGTTGGCATGTAGGTGCTGCTAAAGCAAGTCCAAGCTACTATTATGGGGGACATGCAATGCTAGTATCTAGAATACATGGCAGTTTCTTGATGCAAGGTTTCTAACCTACTCGGATGTTGCAGCTGCTGATAGAAGGAAAGCAATGATCAAAGAGCTTGCCGCAACATATCGTAATGAGTGTCAAACTTACTGCAGGCAGCTTCTACTTCTTCAACGTCAATGGCGACAGGTTTGAGTCCATTGCAATCTCACTTTTTTCTAATTTAATCTTAACATGTCTCTTGGCAATGCTGCACAGCCTAATTCACAACCTGATTAACCCATGAACGACTCAATATTACATTATTGCAACAGAAGTCCAAGTGACAAGACACTTTTTAGTATGTGTAGTGAAGGTTTGCAGTGCTGTGTTGCTGAATTCTTGAGCTGATTAGAGTGACAGTGGTCCCTAAACTGCCATTGCAGGATTTATAATTAAATTGTGAGCTGACTCTTTGCAAATGGCTACTCTGCCTATTGAGGATATTCTCTATGTTTATTCCATAGCTCCTTTTCAGCAATATGTCCACTTGGTATCAGTTGCATTCCGGTTAATAATCTTTATTGCTGTAGTAGACATACTGTATCTATTGTCTTTGGCTCAATCTCTTGAAGAATTGAAGTTATTAAGTTTATTATCAAGGCATTCAAATCTAGTTTTGCTCCAGCTATTTTCAGGATGGTCGATTATGTCTATAGAAAGTGTTGCCAGGTAGTTGTCACATTGCATAACCATGTTACATGTCTATAGTTTAAAATGGCTGACTGCCAGAACCCACTAACATGTGTCTTTTGCATTATTCACTAATTAGAATTAGAATTAGAATTAGAATGACCCTTGTAATCTAATTCTACATTATTGTCGATGGAAGACCCTTGTTTAGTGGAGAGGTCAATTTTGCTGCAGTGTTTCCTGATTTGAGAGTCGTAATTACTCTCTTCCTTCATTGATTGTTATAGCTAAAACAATAAATTACCAAGTTTGCAAATCAAATTGTAATATCTAATTATCTCTGGTGGTTGTTGCATATCAGCAAGAGATTCCTATACTTCCTCAAGCACAACCAGATGCTGAAAGTACTCGTGGATTGCCTCTGCGTAAGAAGGACGGGCCCCGTAGATTGGGTGCAGCTGGACGTAAATCACTCAAATCAAATGCAAACAACTCTGCAGTCAACTCAGAAGGTTCGTGACTCCAGAAAATCGTATTCTGTTTGTTCTAAATTGAGTGATATGCAGTGGTTGCTGAACAGTGACATGGGACTGTAATAAGTCCGCTGTTCACTAAAGTGGATGTTTGTGCAGAGAATGATGATGCTCCAGTACAATTGGTGAATGGGAAGATGCCATTACGCAGGAGGGTGGCATGGCGAGCTAATGAACGAGAGTCTCTGCGTCGAGGGCTTATGATGTTTGGATTGGGCAGATCAGAGAAAGTTAGAAGTATCATGCGAACAATGCTGAAACTTACTCGTCACGGTCTTGGTGACATAGCAGACTGTTGCTGGGAATTTGTGCGATGTTGTGGGGTCCTGGCAGAGCCTAAAGAGAAGGAGTATGCTGAGAAACGCCTACAAGATGCAAAGGAACAAGGCATTGAGATGGGTAAGAGTTGAAATATTGGTAAATGGTTTAGAGTATTTTGGCCCTATTGTACCAGTAGGAAAGCCTACTACACTGATAGAGTTTGTCCAGTCTGATCTTATGCTTTGAAATGTTATTGGCAGTGGTTCAGTGTTGGAGAACACTGTGAGGCCATTTGAACCTAATTGTCTTCCGGTTAATATTAAGCTACAGGTATGGTTGAAGTGAGTATATTTATTGTCTGCATGAAAGGAGACATGTGCAGAGTGCAGACCAACCTGAAAGTCTGTCATCATAACCTTCCACTCTTTTAATTTGATGTTGCAAACTGTTAGATATCATTTTCTGTCTATTTGATTCAGGTCCAGAAGTAACTGAGCGAGTTGGTGAATGGGACAAAATGGAAAAGAATTCCTCAGTTTGGCTGAAGCGTCTGAAGCTTCTAGACAGCCTTGCTGATGTGGTCAGGATCTGTGCAAACAAAGAGACTCGAGAGGCTGCATATAGAGCTATCGATCTTCTTAGAGATGCCAGTGTTCCCAATGAAGGTTGGGGAAGAGAGGCAGACTTGGCTTTGCTGGCTGGAGTTTACAAGCATGGCTTTGGCAATTACGAGGCCTTGCGCAAAGATGAACAGTTTGCAGAGGCTTTCGAGAGAGTCTTCCACACACCTGCAGTAAGTGATTACTGGTCACATATCCCTCAACATTATCGACCTTGAATTGCCAGAGGTTCTTCGATTGAGGAGTGATTAGTAATTGTAATGTAGGAGGTTGAGCAGCATGCAAATTTGAATATTTAGAGCCCTCAACCTTTGCAGATCTATGGATAGGGTCTAGCATCATCCTGTATCTTTGCAGATCTAGCAGAGGTCTTCCTTAAAGATGATGAAGGTTGGTAGAGTCAATTCAAATTGTAATCCTTGTATGTGTATTATGCTCATGAGGCTAGTATGTTCAACCAGGAATGTATTAGACTTTCGTTGACCTTTTCGGACACTCAAGCACCATTCATCTTATGCTTTTTTCGCAAAGGACCCAGGGTCCAAATGTTTTCTAGGAGTCCCAGATTGCCAATGTACTGGAATTCACATTCTTGTCATAGGGTTAGTCAGCGATATGATTAAATTGAGGATTATGTTTCAGTGAGAGTGGCACAAGAATGAATGTGCTTCTGAATGTACTGATTTCTCAGGATCGTGGAGACAGTGGGGGGGATGATACGGACCCACAATCATCGAGCAGGTATGATATGCTTAGAACCAACTCTCTACCATGTTGTGATTTGTCCAGTTTTCAAGTAAGGTCAGGTGATTCCTGAATGACTAGGAATTTTTCCATTTCTGAAAGTCACAATGTGATGTTTCTTTTGTGTTGGTTTTGTGTAAGGGAAACTGGTGTACTTATCTACTGTAATTGAGTCCTGGTTGATGTGATTTTCCAGTTGTGCCAACATTCTCAAGAAAGCAATTGGTTTTTTTGTGATGCAGAGAAAAACCAGAATGGCCGGATGCCAATACTTTGACCCGCAGGCTCAAGCGTCTAGTGGATCATGTGACTCGAGTTGGTCAACAGGTGATCATGCTGCTATTGAAGATGTGCAATAATTTATATGGTTCACATAACTAAAATCTTATCTTAGGCACCAATGAACTTTAATGGGTCTATGTTTAGTGTTTCTCCCCTTTTGTGTGTTCTTGTAGGGCCCTGATTATTCTGTTCAATGAACTATGAGGTTGGTGGATTACCTATGCAGAACCAGGAAAATAAAATTTTGCTACAAGTATTTTTGAGTAGTTATAGTGGTAGCTTTCTTGTTTCTGCTATTATCGCACACTTGTGTAAGCAGTTTCTGCTTCAAATTAATTTCAGCATTTTCTTTTACCAAAGGTGGCAGTCCAGTGAGCCCTGTATAGATAAGTTTGGATAAGTTAGATAGGGGTGCATAGCATGCTGGGTATTCATATTAGGCTGTGTTTTTTGGAGTAAGTGGGTGACCTCTGCAGAATTAACTTTTGGATGACCAACTATTACCTGTCCTGAAATAAACATTGTGATGCTTTTGCAGGTCCACAAAGTACAGAAGGTTGCAGAAAGTCCACAAGTGCCACGATCACTGAAATGGAGTAAAAGAGACAAGATGGAGTTTCTGAGACAACTGATGCGATGGGGTTTGCCATTGGTATCTTCCATAACAGACTTGATTTTGAATGTTGGGAGGTGCATTGCATCTATGAAAATAAATTTTGTGTTTGTCCTATTTACTATGTTAGGTCCCCTTTACACTAGACCTCGAGTTGAGAGCTTAAACTTGTTCTTTTCAAGAGTTTGATGCTTGGATTTGACAAGCTTTCATCTAAAGCTCAAACTTTTGAGGGGTTGACCAATCTTCTAGCTCCCAAGAGTTTGAGCAAGTTTAAAGTGGAGAGGCTTAAAGTGAGATATAAAGGGGGATTGATAGTGATCAAAAGAGAATCTATGACAAGTTAAAGAATGCTTGAAAGCCTGTTGGCTTGGGACCCACAAAATGAGAGCTTGAACTTTCAATATTCTCAAGCGACCTCCATTGAGGTAACTAGCTTAGGATTTTGACTGAGAGCTTGTTGTAGTTGTTCCAGAGGGGATCCATGAAGGTGCCATCTAAGCTTTGTAAGCCTGGTAAAAAGTTGTAGTTCTCAAGTTGTAAGCTCAAGTATAAAGTGGATTTGAATGAACAAGCGTGAGTTAAGAGGCTCCTCACCAATGAGAAGGCTCCTTCTTCAAGCTCCCCTGCTTCACTCAGCCTCTTGCATGACAAAGAATGTTATGGACAATACTGGCTAGAGCCAAGTCTTTTTTTCGAGCGTTACACCAGAAAAACATGTAGCATTTTAGTTTGCAGCTCTGAAATCCATGTTTTGGAATGGAGTAACAACTATGGGGGTTGGTGTCTTGTGACAGGCACCAGGGAGAGCTAAAGTCAGGTGGCAACAATTGACTGAGAAATCAACGAATGCCTCATTCAAGAAGAGGAATGACAGCAGTCTGGAAGCTTGTTACCGTGATATTTTCAGGGAAATGAAGCAGCTTGTTGATGGCCCTGATGTTTACGCAGAGGATGGTGTGGAGAAGGCGAATGGAAAGGTAATTTTTTGTCCTAGGATGCTTTTTGTGTTTCTGCTTCTACCTTGATTTCAAACTAAGACTTGAGGTGCATGAGGACTGCATCAGTCAAAGGTAGATGTGCCAAATTCGGTTGCTGAACTCAATCACACATCTATATCTGAGTGGTATGTGGTTAGTTGTAGCTCCAAGAACGGACCCCTAAAAGACGTGTTTAAAAGGGATTGGACTATGTGCTCAAAATATAATAACCATTCTAGGCCCCATAGTCAACATACTTGGGGGGACATATGTGACCGTTTAATGAGCACAAGAATCTTTACTTTGATAATGAATAAAGGTACAAGCTCCGACAATTGTTAGGAAAGCGGCTACAATCTGATTACTAAACATCTTGTACTAATCATGTGTTTCATATCCTAGGAGAAGCGGCTTATTGGAAGAAGTAACCATTTAAGTCCCATCTACCTTAGTATTGTCCTTGTAGTAGATTGTATCTCATCTGGTTATGGGTTTTAAGGAAATGCAAGCGTAACCCCTGTATGCCTGGGGGTTCAGAGGTGAGAAAGAGACCGCATCCATATGGTTGGAATACAATAAATCAAATAAACTTGGATCTTTGATTAGGTTGGCTAAAAATATGAGTTTCATAACTTGGTGGGAAAAGCCAAAAATATTCATGTCTGTAACCTTGTTACTTTCCTCAAATTGCACATTTTCTATTAAAGAAAGCATTGAGGGTTCCAGCCGCTTTGAGTCCATAATTATATTGGTAATATATGATTTCAATGGATTTGTTCAAGGTGGTGTAGAGCTGTATTAGTTGCAAGCCCTCAGGGGAAATTTTTAAAAACAAAATCTTAAAAATCATAACATGGCCTTGAGAAAATGTCTTTGAAAAAGGCTTGCAACCACTTCTTGGCTTCTTTTGCTATTTAGGGTGAAGGAAGCATTTGATAATGTATGCTTACTGACCAGGAGGTATTCCATTATACTGGCCTTACTACCTGTTTGCTCTATTTTTCGGACAGCGGAAGAGGAACTCAGGTGCCAAGAAGCCTTCTGCAAAGGGCCAAGTCGTTAATCTGCTTGAACAAGGGGCACTAAGCCCCAACGCGCCTCAAGAACCTGTTGGACCTTCTATTCTGAACGAGAAGAGTGCGGTAGGTGTTCTTTTGGTTGTTGCATTTGTTTTGTACCGTTTTTCATGTGATCATCTGTCTTCAAGACCTGGCTGTTTCCTTCACAGCACTTTGCAGAGGTTGGGGATTGTTTAGAGACTGACAAGTTCAAAAGAACCAATATGTGTGGTTTTTAACTTCAGAAAGTTTCTTTGGAACAATGGCTGGGTGTTTTATAGGGGAGATTGAAAGAGAGGTTGGAGCTTCTTGATACGTTGCGGCAGGTGCCCGAGTCGTTACAAGATGATGATTGGGATACTCTAGGCCTTGCCTTACATCACGGCCATGACATGCCAGTGTGGTGGGAAGCTGGCATTCACGACAATTCTCTCATAAAGGTATCAATGGGAGCCTTTGTGGAGTGAATTGATGTTGGTTGAGCATCCTCATTTGTTGTAGACATCTTGGTCATCTTTTTCCATTTGTGGTTCCCTGCTGAATTCTGTTTCTCTTTGTCACACGATTCTCTACAGGGGGTCCTGGCACATGGGTATGGATTTTGGGATGACATTTTTGCTGACGACACTTTGGAATTCCCAGATGATATTGGTGAGTATGGTCTTTAATTTGCAACCCAGTTACTAGACATTGAAATTGCGAGCCTACTCTAGGCCAGCCACGTAATGGTAGGATAGACCACATTGTACTTGCTGCTAGCACAATTCTTTAGATATTGAAAGTTTAGCGTTTACTTATGACTGTCATCCTATGAATGATTTTAGGGGAATGTTGTGAAGCGACAATTTTTTTGAGAGGACAGACAATGACTGCCCACATTAAGAGTTAGTATGTTTTATTCTATTTGTTGATCACGGTTGTATTCTGCTTCACATGTTAAATGAGCTCGAAATTGGGCACATTGATATGTTTAGCAATTTAAGGAAGACATACCACTGACTTGGAACCAAGTTTGTCAACTTCTGTGCTGGACACTTTGTACATCTGAATTAAAGGATCCTCCTTTCGTTTGTTCCTGTGTAGAGCATCTCGTTCCATGTTTCATGACTCTTGAATTTGTTTGCTGTTTCTGCAGCCGGAAGGGAAGCCGAAGATGGTCTATCACAGTCTGCCAAACCGACACCGAAAGCGTGCCTGAAGAGAGTGAAGTTTATTGTAAACAACTTGCGGCGTTATTTGCGGAAACTTAAGGTACTGGATTCCCTCTCTCATGTTGATTGATTTCTCATTGCAAGGAATTGTCAACCATGTTCTGACCGTTGCCATCTGCTTCTTGTGCAGGTGCTGCAACCTACGCGACGGAAGCGACTGGCTCCTGAGGGAAAGGAGCCCAAGGAACCAAAGGAGCTGAAGGAGCCAAAGCGTTTCAAATATGCACGTGCCGTGGAAGTTCCGAGGGACGATGATAGCAGGCCGATCCTTCCACTGGTCTTGACCGATCGGCTTGCACTCGTTGATCTCGTAAGTCATACGTTAAACTCGTTTTGCACACAAGGAGAGATAGAATGTGTAAATATAGATCATACAATATTAAAATTATTGAGAAGTGATAACCTAGTAGTGGCTCTGGTCTCTGCCAACTGTGAATCCAACATCCACTGTCTGTGTTGGATGAACAGGGAAGAATAGAGCCGGATCGGCCCGGGTTTCATACAGAACGCCACATTTTTCCAATTGGATTCACCACTCTCAGGGATCATGCAAGCATGGTGGATCCGAATGGACGAACGCAGTACACATGCATCATCATCGACAGTGGCGGTCCTGGCCCTCTGTTTCGTGTGATTCCAGAAGATGATCCCGACCTAGTTATAGAGAAAGATTCAGCCTCTGGTGCGTGGGTGGTGGTATGTGCAGCTGTGAATAGAGTGCGGGGCATCGATCGTGAGAAGGTTTGTTTACACATTTTTGCCTCTGTTGTGATAATTGTCCTGTCATTCTGCTGTTTTTTAGGTTGTAAGAGCTCCTCTCTAGAGTCTACCTATGGACCACTTTACACTAAAGCTGAGGCCCGTGACCATGAAATTGTGAGGGCCCTCGAAGCTCATCCGAAGGCTGTACTGTGGAACATTGAAATCAAATCTTGTGTGGTCACGGCCTTCAATTGTAGTGTAAAGACATACACAAATGAGTTCTCAATAGAATGCTATATCATTACCATCCCATTCACTTGGACCCTTCTACACAATAGATTTTGATAAATCTAGGGTATGAGATTATGAAGTGTCATGGTCTTCTGGTTTTGTGTTAGACCCACCTCTATGAGGTGGGCTTGACTCAAAATCCGGTAGACCATGAAATGATACCCATTGCATGCCATGTAGGACTCCATGTAGGTTTTCCATCCATTCAAACTTCCTTGGTTTCGTAGGATCTCAAGCTCTAGTGTAAAGTGAAGTGGGACGGTCCCAGCTTTTTCTACCTGTGAGTGGTTTCTTAGATTTCATTAATCATGGGCCTTCAAGCTCAAGTGTAAAGTGCCCCTAAGACTCGGCCCATTCTGATGTAAACATATGTAATGGGGCTTTGCAGGTGACTGTGAGTGGAACGGAGATGTTTGGATTGTCCCATCCTGAGGTCTGCCGGTTAATACAGGAGTTACCTGGTGCGGAGTTATGCAGGAATTTCCGACCGGAGCTGTCTTTCTCACGTTTCGGACCCCAAGTGGTTGCAAGACCGATTGGTGAAGACCACGGTGCATTTTTGCATCCAGAAAGCCCTCCAAGCCGTGACTTGGACCGAGGATTTGGAGGAAGGAGGCTGACGAATCCCTACTTGCATCCTGAGGTGGATGAAGGTGGAAGGGACGAGATGCCTCTGGCACTGTGGCATGTCAACAAAGCCAGAGAGGGGTCGAAAGGAAAGGGACTCTTTCATACCCCAATGTCACATCAATATCGTGGACATCACCAGTCTCTGGATTTTGATGACAGGGCAGAGGAGGAAGAGGAGGAAGAGGAGGAGGAAGACGTGGAGGTGGATGCTGAGGAAAATGAAGAAGATAACAATGGGGATGGAGATGGAGAAAGCACAGAAGATGATGACTAGATAAGAAAGATATCAATTGATGATCCATTCCATCAATCTTTGAAGCATTCCATCTGCATCCCAATGTTCCACAACCCAATGTAAAAGTAGCATCGTGAACATCATCAGTCTCTGGATTTCGACGATGGGGCAGAGGAGGGAAAGGAAGAGTAAGAGGTGGAGGAAAATGAAGAAGATAACAATGGGGATGGTGGAGAAAGCAAGGAAGAAGATGACTAGGTAGCCAAAAACTTTTCAGATTATAACCCATCCCACATCAATCTTTGAAGCATTTTACCTGCATATAAGGATATCAGAGGGACACCCCTTGTGTGAAGACCCGTCAATAGAGCATCCCGATTGCACTCCTGCAAGAGAAACATACATATCAGGAACTGTACCAGTAATCTAAGCTCTTGGGCAAGAGCTTTGCTTACTTGACATTGATACAAATAGCAGAGCATCAGGTTTTCATATACAGGGTTATGACTATGGTAGCAAGTATGGTTATGTCTTTCAGGTTTTCTCTTCCTTCAGACATAGTTAGACAGCGCAAATAGCTGAGGATTCGTAACCAGTGATAAAAAGGCTGAAAGATTGGACATTTTTCTATTTAGGTCATTTTGAAGGATCAGTCATATCTACACAGTGCACTGTCAATTTTGGCGGCAAGAGCAATGTAAAGCAATTCTCTTTATCTGCTAATCTGTACAAAATCAAATACCACAACCATGGTTGATCGGGTCATGTTTGAGTTATGCATATATGGCTGTCATGTTTTGTCTCATGCAGAATCATTTCTATGATCCTCTCTTGGACATCCTGCAATGCTGCAAAAACCCTGGCATTCAAACATGCACAAGTTTCTAGTGATCAGTTTTCTAATTTGCTTCATGGTCTATGTAAAATGGTCAGTTGCTATCATAATTGTTGGCTTTCTTACATATTTGAAGCTTGCGGAAGAAGATGGGTCTACTAGGAAACTTGATTGCAGCTCAGGCATGCCATAGACTCAGCAGATTGCTCCAAATGACAAGTAACTATATTAAAAAGTCATCAACACTACCATGGTCGTCACTGCCAATCGATCCTTAATAGATATCACATCCTGTAGATTCTTTACAACAATCCAACTTAGACGAAGCCTCACCAAGAAAGCATCAGAAGAAAACAACACTGGAGCATGAAATCCTTCCATGTATGCAATATGTTTGGCAAAACTTTATCTCGATTGCTGCTCTGGCATGTACATTGTTCCTCTTCTAAACTCTAACATAATCTCCTCTGAAACTTCAAACTCTAATTGTAACTCCTTATAGGATGCTTGTTGCACATCCCATTGTGTGTAAACACAATTGGGTTGTAGGCGATATCCAGACAACTGATCTATAGTATGAACACTGTCCCAAACCTCCACACCCGCTAATTGAGGTTCTGGAGGAATGCAATTGCAGAAGGATTTCCAGGCTCCAGCTTTCTCGACCTTGAATGATTTATGCTGAAGAAAGTGTATTGACAGGACATGTGCAAGCTATAGCTCACTGTTGAAGTTTTGATTCTGTGGCAAGGCTTGTAGATACCACCAAACCATCTGTGTCATAAGTACGCACTAGTCGCCGTCTGTGTACGGGGGATTGAATCCATGAAAATTCAAAATAGAATGCCTGTTTCCGACCCACACTTTGTCCCACACTGCCAGGGCTTGTCAAACCCATGCCTCCAGGAAGTAGCGTCGTCAGTAGACCACCTTCAAACCTCATGACAGCCCCTGTGGAAGTCCCAGTCATTACGATCTTTGTGCCCTCTCCCCTGGTGGTTGTGATTTCCTGAAATGAGCAATTGCCAGCAGAGGTCAACGATAGAGCCAGAATGAACAAAACACTAAACCAATTGACCCTGCACAACCTAGATTCTAGCAACAGAAGGTCCATCATTACAATCAAGAAAAAGTAGAGTTGATTGGAGTGTTTCGGCACATTCTTTCTCCGTAAGAGAATGGAACGTCAAATAAACCCTGAGCATTAGAATGGTCAGCAACAAATGGCTCCTTTGGAAATAATTTGTGCCAACTTAAGTAAACTGCTGAGGTTAGAGGAGAGAGGGAGAGACAGAGAGAGAGAGAGAGAGCACCTGTTTCATTTTCCCCTCGTCGTCTCTTTCATAGTGCACTTGCACGTTACATTCAGCCAGAGTAGCACCATAAATACCAGTTCGCCGTGTCACAAGCTGACCCGACCATTTTCCAAGAACTGCGTCAACTCGTGTTGCGAAATCATTGGCTAGTTTCTTTTGCGACTCAGCAAAAGATTCGCCCTCTCTGCTCTCATGAAAAACCCCGATGACATCAAGCAGACCGCGAGGGTCAAGCACATGAAATGCCCTCACCCGGCTCTGCGCATCTTCTGAGTAAAGGCAGCTCTCGCATACTAGAGCTGGCCGCCGAGAGGGAAGCTTCACTCCTCTGCGTATTAACAAATCAGCTGTCAAGACGAGAGTATAATTGGCCATGACTGACCAGGGGACTGACGCTGGACTGACAACAATGATGTATCCAAAGCTGGAGCACAATTCTGAAGACAACCGGAGAACCCTGCCATATATTAATAGGTCATACCTGGTTCATAGGAAGGGCTTACTTTGGGAACTCCTCATCCTCGTCGTCATCTTCTCCGAGCACACCAATTCTCAAGACCTTGTCCAGCATCTCTGCTGTCTGGTGTGACACTGTGTATGCCCTCTCTCCCGGAAAAAATCCAACCTACAAACACCACCAGTTGCTCATTAACTGTTGCTCCCACCATCCGACACTCTGCTCTCCAATCTAGTGTTGCATTCTACAAATTTCTATCCCTCTGGATCCCAAGCAATCGACACGTGAGAATGGGTGAACAGGATATTACTTGTCAAAGTTCACAGTGGAGAACCTGAAAACCGGCACTAACCTGCTGTCTCCTGTCAATTGTAAAGAGATTGGTCTCTACTAGCTTGAATTCTTGCCAAACCGGCTCCTCGTCCTCATCAGAAGTTCTAGTATTAGAGGTTGCCTCTTTAATTTCCAACCTGTTCACAAAATCCAACGACAAGTTACTTCCATAACTGCAATTCAAGTTGTAACCACAAGAAGGATGTCAGCAAGGAGGTTGAATAGCAAGCTGATGTATTATGCCCCGCCACGTTGAGGAGAAAAATTCAAAGCACAACACTACCAAAGAATCAAAGATCCATTACCGCAGTCCAGATAGAATGTCAGTTGGTGAACAATCAGATGATAGTCGTGTCAAATATAAACATTCAACGCAACAGGGATTACAACACTGAACAGGAACATCACTTACGTTTGAATGAGACTAATATTTTCTCCTTTACCATAAGAGGTTGCAGAAAGCTTTGTCGGAATGCAGTGTAAGACATTGCCGAGAACATCGTATTGCTGCAAGATTGCAATTCCACGAAACAATTATTGAAACCGCGAAATTTTATCCTCGCACTTCCAAATGTCTAGTAACCTCTGCGCACGCTACTTTCAATACAATTCTTCCTGTCACTAGATGTGCTCTTTACGAGAAACTAGAAATACGATTCCAATGTAGTACTCCTCTTTAACATTGCGAATCTGTATAAAATGCGGATTAAAACATCCTATTCCTGCAAGTTGATTGCAATTCCACAAAATAAAAACATTGACTCAGTGAAAATATATCCTTACACTTCCACATGTCTAGTAACCGCTGCGCACTCTTCTTTCAATATATTCTTCCTGTCAATATAATGTGCTCTTTACGAGAAAAACTCAAAAAAATCTTGAATATCTTACTCCTCTTTACCATGGCGAATTTCTATAAATGCCATGTAAAACATTGCCGACAACATCGTATTGCTGCTAGATTGATTGCAGTTCCACAAATAGGTTATTGAATCCGTGATAACCTTACACTTCCAAATATCTAGTAGCCTCTGCGCACGCTGATTTCATTATAATTCAGCCTGCCAATAAAAGTCTTCCTGTCCTCTTTACGACAAAATATTGAAAAACAACTTCAAAGTCGTACTGCAAGTCTGTAACATTGCCAAGAAAAAAAATTCCCTTCTGTTTATGGAGGACTTGCTTACAGTAAATGTTCCAGTCCAGGAGCCGGCATTGAGTTCAATGAACTGTTCCAGAGTTGACAATCCTATAGCACTTTCGGCCACTTCCTCACCGTCACCGCCGCCGCTGTGCTCCGCAGCCTCCGAAGTAGCCTGACTACTCTCCACTCTCATCGTTCCATGCTTCTTCCGCCTTGCGCTTGCGCTTTCGCCCTTGCGGGACCACGACTTGCTGTCCACCAACGCAACCCGTCCCAGCCACCTGCGCGACGACCTGCAAGGGAGGAGCGCTTGCGTCACTCGAGCGACCTGCGAGGAACATGATGGCGCCAGAGACGGCGATGGCATGGGCAATAAATTCAAAGTGGACGTCATCGCTGCGGAAACTCTGCAACCACACCCGCTTGCTTCAAGAAAATTTCGATTCCACCATCGCCAACAAGTTTCCAAGTTCAGAGAGCTTTCCGAAGGATAGAGCAATCCTCTTCTCTCGTAACACATCCATCTGAACTTATTGTCATCAACTACTTTCATCCATTCAATTTTCGTCTTCGACCTTTGCGCATCCATGTCTCGCTTCAACATTCATCTACCGCTCCGGGTTTCCGTGCTATTTGGAAGGCTTTGAAGGGGTTGTGGAGGCTTCAGTAATAATGTGCTTGAAAATGAGGCACATTTTGTGTTGAAATGTTTCTTACATAACTTTATTAGAAATAAGTTTCAATCACTACTTGAGAAGGTAATATTAAGAGATCTTTTTTTCAATTGGACTAACAAGTTGATATTTGTCTTAAAGGCCACCGCATTCCAATACTCTAGGGAATTAGCCAGTTTGACACAACCTTGATGCATCTTTAGTTTCATAAGCCTTCTGGATTTCTGCACTATAAAATCAATATCATTTCATTTCATTCTAATGAAAGCTTTTGTTAGGCAAACATGACAACATTTACCTAGCCAAACTCTCCAGAGTAATGCCATCCTTATCATATTTGATTGGCAGTCACAAATTTTGAGTATAAATGAAGGGACAAACATGTATTACATATCTTTAAATATAAAAGTCAAATTCAGTGATAGCAAAAACAAATTGAAGATATAGTTTGCATCTTCTAACTTCTAAGTGTCATTGGAGTGGTCTTTGAGAGTCTTGACAAAATTTAAATGAATTGTGTCAAACTTCCACATAGAAGATGCACTTATCTGGAATCGTGTCAAACTAAGAAGAGTTGGTACATCAACCAAAGTACCACCTCGGAAAAAAAAAACTTGTGATCTAAACATTTTGTGCTAAAGATATGAACAAATTTCAGTAAAACAAATCAAGTGAGGAGGTATGAAGAGAAAATGCGGTATGGACTAATATTCAGAGTTTGATTGTGCAAAAAAGGTCTTTTTTCTTTTGGAGTTGTGTTTAAGGAAATTTGGACAATCAAACATAGTACAACCTCCAACAAAAATATTCTGCAAAACATACGTACAAATACATACAAGAGTACCAACGGCCTTCATCTCTCAAGTTTACATATCACACATGGATTGTGAATACTGCTCCCACTCTAATTATATGAGAGCTCTTCCCCTTGCATATCTTACAAATGATCACTGTGAATTGTTCTTCGTCTCACCCCGAGCCTCTTTATTGATACAAAAAATTACATTTCGGGTCAAGATAATGGAACACAAATCGAAACCAAGACCTAATACATCTACTTAACCAGAGTTCACTCCTCTCAAAGTGATATGTAAACTTGAGTACTACCAACGATGCACACTCATAACAACCTACATTCCAATACCACAAGTATGTAACCAAAAATTGGCCGAAAACTTGGACCTAAGATATCTAACCATCCTACAAAGACTATACAACATACCAGAATACATACACCCAGACAAACTATACATAACCAATCACCCCCTCCACAATACACAACCGACCACTATAACACAAGCACATTCCCACATTGATGAAAAAATCGCCCACGGAGTACCAATGACCATAACTAACCTAAGAAACAAACTACCCCACCTCCTGCAAAAAGCACTGCAAGAACTAACCAAATGCACCTAGAAAGTAAGGGGATACCACCCCACTACACACCCCGCCTCGGGGAGGTCACTTCCCCTTATATTTTGTAACCACATGCATTAATTAGGTATTTGTTTGGGGGCAATTTACCTAGTAATTATGATTTTAAGAGACCTTTTTAGTAGAAAAAAACTATTTGGTCCACATGACTTGGATTTAATTTCCAGCACCCTATAGGTAATTCTAAGTCCAAATGTAGCCTAATTTTTGGCACACTATAGTCCTTATAAAACTTAGGCATTTGCTCATATGGACATCACATGTTTTAGGTTTAGTGTTTGGCGTGGACATATGCAATGTACATGAGCATATTTGAACCAAACTAGAAAGCAACATAAAAATAAACGAGCATAGCAATTGAGTAACCATTCATATCACAAAAAAATGAAAAGTCACAACAGAACAAACAAAGAAGTATTGCCTCAAAATGCATTACAACTGTGGTGAGTGTTCAAAAACACTAAACATTAATTACAAATGTGGTGAGTGTTCAAGAACAATAAATATACTATGAGATGATCATTGCCCTCATGGCTCAACATGGAGTGGACAAAGTCAATTTTAAAGGTTTCATGGCCGACAGTGCCCAAGCCAACTGGAATGTTGTTCGAATCATATACGGAAGTGGAGATGCGTCTGAGAAGATGGTGGATAGAGAGAGGACCCTTCATTTACTTCTTTGTGTAGAAAAGAAAACTCATCTGAAGTAACATGAGAAAAATATGGTTTGACTTGTGTTAAAAAGGAACTAGAGTAGGTAGCACGTGCAAATATATCCGGAAATGTCAAATGAATCAAAAAAATAAAATTGTGAACAAAAATATAGCTAACACATGATGGGCTAGCGATTTTTTCTTCACTCGAATTCACCTGGCGATTCTTAAGGTCAATTGGTTGGCAAGAGGTTCCCGCTTGGTCCCAACTTTCCTTCTAATTTTTTGCACCCACCCCACACACCATGTACCTTCATCCACACCATTCAACACGCATGTGGGGGCATTATGCTTTGAAGGTTGTTCTCTTTTCCTTTTTAGAATTGCTTTCATTGTGGATGACACAGTGTGTCGCAACCCTTGCTAGCTCCCCTTAACTATCTTGGTCATTTTTTCAATTCTAGCAAAGGTCAGGAGCGCCAACCCTTCAGAATCCACCCATGTGAATGGTTAGCTCCCAATACCGCCAACCTCATAGGTGGGGGACCAACCCTCTTACACTTGCATTCGAGACTCACCACTTAATCGATAACCAATGGTAAAATGTGGACTTCCATCCATGGAGGTCCAATCTTTAGTTCATCATCGCGTTGCCGGAACAACACTATAACAACCCGAACCATACTAGGCAACTATGCCCGCACCTTGGGCCAATGCATGTGGAGGTTGTGTTGTTCGGCCTCGGGTGGGTTTGTTCGGCCACACGACCTCACCCATATAAGCCTCTAGACTCTTGGCAGGGCCCCTACCCCACCGTCAGCAAACCTTTTGTCTCTCTACCAAGAGTTGGGGCGAAGTAGAGATTACATAGATATGTTCTTGTCCCCTAGGCAAGATCTCAAGTCCATATTGGTATTAGCGGCCAAGGTGTCCTTCTTTTTTCACTTGTGGCAACTTTGGTTCAAGTACGAAGATCATGTTGTGCACAAAATCTCTAAAAAGCCTACATTCCAGGAGAATTTGTTCGAATCCCTGATCGGGTACTACAACTACCCCTCTTATGAAGACTTTGATCCTCACGCACAACTCTCATTCTAAATTCTACCTCTAGAGGGATCCGAGCTCGGGGCGATCACAACCCCTTATGATTCATAACCACGTGTGATAAATTTTCTTTGAACTCCCTATTGCTCTCCTAGTATTGATGGACCCCAAAGTATTGAAACTTTCCTTGTTGTATTATATATTATTATCTTTGATGTAATGCCAATTTTTAATAGACACCTCTTGGCATGATTTCATCTTGTAATAGGTATTCCATTAGAAGATGGGTTAGATGGCCAATGGTATTCCACTTGAGTCTAGTACCCATTTAGTATTATGAGACTATCGTAGGCGTTGTTTCTAAATTTCAATCTCACACACCCGATACCCCAAGAAAAGAAAAAGACAAAGAAAAAGAACCAAGGAACAATGTTTCATGTATGAATCAACCAATCATGATTGTAGGGTTGAGTTGTATTTCTCAAACCCCTTGTTGTTGGTTTCTAGTATACAACGCATGTTTGTACAAGGTATAAATTACCAACATGTAATCTGTCCTATAACTCGATTGCATGCGTTATACACCAACTTGGGCTATCATGCATATGACCTCGAAGAATACCAACCTCAGGGAGTGCACTATTCATTAAAACCAAGCATCACGTGCGTGCATGCCCCTTATTAAAATACCCCTGTATACATTTTATTTTTGCTAAAATCAAGCAATATACTTACAAATCTCATTGCTTCAAAATACATTTCCATACGTACACAAGGGTCCAAAAACAAATACAAAAATTGTATATAACATGTGTACAAATGTTTGGAAATGCAAAAATATGGCCCTATTATATGTATAATATCAAATCATGGATTTTTAGTTATAAAGTCGTTACTTAGTGGATGAAAAAACACATGATTCTTGGTCCAGGTCTGACTTGAACGCGTAAACGCGTAAATGCGTACTTTACATATATTTTTCTATAGCCTCATGTATATCTACTTCTTGCTTAATAGCAATATGTCTCTTGTACGTACATTTTGTACATGCTTGTTTTAAATAATACCCCTTTTGTGCACCCACGTGTATAAATACAGTACTTGAACAGTGCACTCCCTGGGATACCAACTCAATGTGGCAATCCTACATGCTATCTATTGTAACTTGATGGCCATTTCCAATGTATAACTATCCTAGCTTTGTAATCCAAAATGTATGGACTTAGTAGAGTCTAAAGACTATCAACCACTGAAAGAAGGATTTATGTGATAAGCGCTTCTACCTTACTCACACAATCCATGAATGGTGACCACGTGGTTTTGTTTGGAGGAATTAGCATACAAGGTACATATTGTTATATACTACATTTTACTTGGTCACTCACAAGCCCCATTCCCCCTTTCAAAGGGGAGAAGAGCATGCTGGCATGGTTCATGTTAATAAGTTTGAATACGAGAGCCAACATTGGAATTAGTAATTGACGTATAATCCCCCAAAACTTATTACCCGACAGTTGTGCATGGCCAAGCAATCATGTGATCCGTAATCAACGTGCCCCTCGTTGAATCTTTGACAAGTGCCACTACTTACATGTTTTGTCATGACTCTACATGTCCTTCCTACTCAAGCTTTGAAGTGCTTGCATCTAAAGCTTTGTTGCAAGGATTGCATAATCATGACTCCACACTTGTGGTTCCGTGAATCACGGTAACCTAGATCTAGTCTCACCCTTTGATGGCTTGCCTACTCTTGTGAGGTTACCAATGTCTCCCACAACGCAAGGCGTATTAAATTAGGGAAGAGATATCTAATGCATGGGCTATGGAGGGAGAGAGAAGGAAGGCAAATTACATTAGTGCATACGGAATTACACAAAGCACGTGAGGTCCAACTCTCCATTTGCCATGAACATAATCTCAAATGTGGTGAAGATGACGATGTGGACCATGATAGTATCACATCCTAGTGAGGACAATTATTGTGGCCACTTCACTTTACACAAGGAGCTTGACCACACACTATTATAGGTAGAGCCTAATCAACAAAAACATTCAACGTCTTTGTCATGACCAAATTGATGCTAGTGTTTATTAAAGTCATGTAATAACTATTTCATCAATTTTTTTTGCTTAAGAAACCCTCCTTGAAAATTTTATTTTTATTTTAATCTAATTTCATATCATATATAAGTTTCCAACATATTATGTTTTCAAAATGGCAATGTAGTTTACCGATACTCCACCTTTGGATGAAAATAATAAGTTCAAAAAATTTACTTGAAGTAGATGAAACAATCTCTACAATTTTACGATATTTAGTGCCACTTGACTAATAGCATCACTACATTGCAACAAACTTACATATGTTGACAACTTTATGCTATATTATATGGCCTCAAATAAGTAGACGCCCATTTTTCTATACACAATTAGCTTCTAGAATATTTTAAATTAAGGTGTGTGGGCTTTAAATGAACATTAATGTAAATCCAACACCTAGGGCATTCCTAAAATTTGGAAATTGGTTTAAGTGGAGGCTTCAATGTTTGCACTGTTTTCAAGGTTTCGGTGCTTTCGTTTAAACATTGAATTTGCACTAGGTAACCTCACAACCCAATTTTTAAACTTATTGTGGAATAAGGTAAGAGTGGAGGAAGGTGCCAACAAGCAATGGATGCAAGCAAAGAAGGGGCTTTCCTTCCTTCCTTCCTTCGGATGCTAGCTTTTATAATCATATGAAAATGTTTAGTGACATGAATGTGAGTGGATTTAAATGGATACACATGGGAAACTTCATGGCTCATACTCCTAACTTGCACATGAAAAACTCATCACAATAACTTAGGGTCAAATTCCTTCTTTATTTTTCCTTTTTTTTGGGAGGGGGGGGGGGGTTTGGCAAGCAATTTTTTTTTTTTTATGCCTACAAAGGCTCTTCTCCAAGTGGATCCCTCCTCATCCATAGCCTTGCAAGCTCTTGGGGTTGTTTCATGAGAGGGGCTGAACATATGTGCAATATGCATTTTCTGTGTCATTTCTACCCATTCACATAGTAGATCCATGACCTTTTCATTTGATCTCAAAGCTATTCTCCCTTCTTCACATTGCGGTCAACTTAATCATGAGTTTAAAACATGCCAACAAATGAATTTAGGGAGCTTCATTTTGGGGGCAGGGTGTGAAGGGAGGGGTCAAGAAATTTTAAAGGCTTTTAGCCTTCCCTGAACTTCAATGAATACATCCTCACCAATGAAGCCAAAGTAATGTTTTGAAGCATGATTCATGATTTGCTCAATGAACTCCAACCCTTAGCAAATGTGATTCATAAATGTCCAAAGTAAAGTGGAAGTGAACTTAGTGTGAACTAAGGTGGAGGTAGTGGAGGAGGAGGGTGCCAACAAGGAATGGGATGGGAAGATGCAGAGGACCTCCTCCTTCCCCTTCTCTTTCCTTTCCCCTTTCCCTTCCCCTTCCCTTTCCCAAGGATGTTTGCTTCATACTTATGTAAATGCATATGAAATACTTAGTGACATGAATTCATATCAATTAACCGAATGAAAATGAGTATGTGGTAGGCAAGTTAACAATTAATGCTCATGGCTTATAAAACTAACTACAGTAAGTATACTATTTAGTGTCACTAATTCTAGTTGTCTTGCTCAATACTAATTGTAAATTGTGGTGTAGTGTCACCAACACTAAATGTCAACCCAACATTATTTTGTCATTCCTTGTAAATTTTCTGGCGGATTATATATAGATTTACAGTGTTGCAATTACTGTCACTTACCAAGTTATTTTTCATCCAATTTTCAATCATCCATGACAATATTTCATCACAAGTTGCTGACAAGAGAAGGTAGGATTTGGGCCAATGGATGCACTCATCCATCATCCATGACAATATGTGTCCACTTATTCATAAGAAGTGTCATCCAAAAAGCACCAGAGTGACATAAAATACCATATGACACTAATAAATATCAAATTTAGTGTAGCACAAACAGACTGCGATGATGCTGCGTGCAATTGACCAATAAGTTATTCAAGGAAAAGTGGAGTTGAACTTAGTGTGGACTAAGGTGGAGGTAGTGAAGGAGGGGTGCCAACAAGCAATGGGATGGAAGGAAGCAAGGGGCCCTCCTTCCTGCCTTCGGTGCAACAAGCAACACGACTTTTTCCTCTGACACCCTCCCCTCACGTGCATGCGGCTCTGCAATATCATTCATCTCCGCTTCCTTCAATCCCAAGAATACAAACATCATCAATCTCACGCAGATTCTCTGCTGCCACCTCCAACAAATGCCAATAACAGTCATCACATACTTTTTCTCCCAAATTCTCCAATTTTTTTCTTCTGGTTGATGATATTCTGCCCCCCGGATGCACTCAATCATTCCCCCCCCCTCCCGTGTTGTGATGATCGCCGCAGCTGGTGACCCAAGTTTGAATGTGCAACTCAAGAGGTTAGGATGTGCATTGTTTTTTGGTTGCATAATAAAAAATAGGTGGGGGCCTGCTGAGAAACAGAGCAGAGGGCACGGTGGCCGATGCGGAGGTCAAGGGTACTCTAACTATACTGCAGCAACAGCAGTTGGTGGAGGCAGCTACCTTAGTTTAGATAGTTTGCAGGCTAGCCTAGGCTAGGAAATGTTGAGTTGTGGGAGGATCGATGTCTTTTGGCTAGCTGGGGCGATCTTGTTGCAGAATTTGGAGGTTTAGTGAGGTTCGGGGGAGGATGGGGCGGTGGGAGGATTTGAAGAGCTGGGATATTGCGAGGAAGTGGGAGTGAATTGGTGGTTTGGGTTTGGGTTGGGATGGTGATGGTGGACGAGGGCATGATGATGGATGGGAAGAGGAAGAGGAGAAGTGGGAGGGCGGGGTTGGGTTTGGGTTTAGCAGCGACGGTGATGGTGATGATGGCAATAGGGGTGGGAGGCGCCGGAGTGAACAAGGGCGAGTGGGGAGCGCCCTCGCCTCGTCTCTCGGGGGTGATCATCCCTGGATTTGCATCGTCTCGTCTGCGCGCTTGGGCTATGTTGGATTGCCCTTACTCCCCGCTGGATTTTCGACCCTTGGACCTCGTGTGGCTGGACACCAAGAAGGTGAATGCACTCTTCTTCCATGTTGAAGATTTTGGCTTTGGAGAGGTTTTGGTTTAGCAAGCAAGCATCATCATTTACTTCAAATTGCACCAGATTGGTGGTCTTGGACCTTGGTTACACTCGTTCACCTAGTTTCCTGAATCTGTCTGGCTTAAGCCACTGGGTGCTTTTTTTTGGTGGACATCATGAAGGTAAATGCACAGTTTCATGTTGATTTTGGGTTTGGAGAGGTTTCGGTTCAGCAAGGATCATCTTCTACTTCATATTGCACGAGATTGGGTGTTCTTGGATCTTGGCTACACTCGTTCATCTAGTTTCCTGAATCTCTTTGGGATAACCCATTGGGTGAATTTTTTAGGTGGCTCTGGGTTTAGCCACTGGGTGCATTTTTTTTGGGTGGGTAATAAATTTCTGGTGAACACCAAGAAGGTGAATGCACAATTTCATGTTGAATTTGGTTTTGGAGAGGCTTGAGCAAGCATCATCATCTACTATAAATTGCACGAGATTAGTGTTCTTGGACGTTGGCGACACTCGTTCATAATGTTTCCTGAATACCTCTGGGTGCGTTATTTCTGGGGTGGGGTAATAGTTTGTTCTAATTCGAATAAACATCTAACTGCAAGAGGGAGGGAGGGATACGGAAATTTCCTGCTGGAAATTTACCTGGGTTCTGGCTATGTCAGAATCGTAGACATTGATAGCACTTCCTTTTCCTGTTTTCAGTCGTTTACAAATTATTAAGAAATGAAATCGAAAGAGGGAGGGATTTGGCTTCTTCAAGGGATCCACCTTCTTTTGGGGTGTGTGAACATCTCAGAGAAAGTGCATGCTCATGCTCGGTTCCGTTTAGGGAGGCTGTTGCAAGCACATGCAAATTCGATTGCAGAAGATTTTTCTGTTGAGAAGATATCTGTTCGAGCTGTACATGCTACTGTATAGTCTAGTTACCTGAATTATCTGGGACGCCAGGTTTTCTCAACTAACAAGTGTCTTAGGTAGATCTGAGACATGCAATTGTTGCTTCAATTTGTCTATTGGAACGAATGGAGTACAAGGACGATTGATGCGGCTGCAAACACCTATTTTTAGTACTTAGCGTGAGTTGCTGACATTTTACCATTTTGTGTGGGTCTTGCAGGTGTTGTCGGTGTTGAACTGCTGGCTGAAGTGCATGCTGCTTGACCCGATGACTCAAGCTGACCACCCTGAATGCAAGTCACGCCCAGACACCGGCTTGTCTGCCATCACGGAGCTTGATCCCGGATACATAACAGGTATTTTATCTTTCTCCTAGTGGTTTAAATCGGGTACCAGGTATTTATGTAAGCTTATTAGAGTTATCGATAAACTCAATGATACATTTCCTCAGGAGTTGATCCCCTTTGATTTTCCATTGGTTGGTTTGCATATTCAATATCAATAATTTCTCTCCACTTGTGCATCCTCGGAGGTAGTGTTTGAATTTGAATGAAGAGCAACAAATTTCAGTCCATTTAGGGCCAAACTTATTTAGTACCTCTTGTCACACCAAAATGAGTCTGACCTTCACTGAACTGGACGAGAATGTTCTTCGCTCAAACCTTCACACTACCTCCAAGCATGCACCGAAAACTTACGAAACATGGAAGGTGTTGTATGCAAAACAACCAACTCCCGACCAGAAGTCATTTTGAGTTAGAGTATAGCTTTATTGTTCATTCAATGACAAGTTTCTGGGACTGTAAACAGCGCCACTTTCTTCTCTGTCAGGTGCAGTGAAAACTAGAAGTACCCAATTATAGTACATGTTACGCTAGCAACCACATTTTTTTTTTCACATCCTTAATTTTAATCCTTCTTGAATGCATTGCTTTGGTGGCACAGGTGCACTGTCATCGGTATGGAGAGAGTGGGTAAACTGGTTGGTAGAATTCGGGATTGAGCCGGATGCTATTGTTGCCGTGCCCTATGACTGGCGCTTACCAGGGGCTATGTTAGAGGAGCGTGACCTCTACTTTCACAAGCTCAAGTAAGTAGTTAACCAATTGGAATTTCTTAGCTGAGGTTGCATAGGAATGGATTTTCATTCTCAGGTGTCACTCAGATGTAGGAATGGCAGTCCCCACAAGTGCTGAATGTCTTTGGCAGGTTTGACAATCCACTGGCCATCAATGCTCGCCTCAGTTACTCACATTTTTTGATGCCAGGATGTGTACTCATAGTTGATATGTGGCCACTGACAATGTAGGATAGTAAGGGTGGTCAATTCCTGGTATCTTTCGAATTAGGGTTATTGTGTAGTTGCTTGTACATGCGGACGATATGCTTTTTGAACACCAGTAGTTTTAGTCTCATGTAGGAATTTGCCGATGAGTACATTCTGTAGAATTGATATGTTTTAGGAGAAGAGAATCCAACAGTTTGTTGTTGGTTATGGTTAGGTTGACATTTGAGACTGCTCGGAAACTGCGAGGAGGTCCATCTCTTGTTTACGCGCACTCAATGGGAAACAATGTGTTTCGCTACTTTCTAGAGTGGCTGAAGCTGGAGATTGCACCCAAGCACTACATGGAATGGCTTGATGACCATATTCACGCATATTATGCTGTTGGTCTGCCTACCTCTCTTTTCTTTTCTTTATCTCTTTGGTGAATTCTAAGCAATGTATGAAACAGAAGTGAATTATGTCAAGATTGTACAGAAGATCCACATCCCCCCCTTCTTATTTTGTTAGCATTTTACTGAAACTATGAATGGTGTTTTGAAGGCTCCCCCCTGCTAGGATCGGCGGAGACTGTGAAGGCGTTAATGTCAGGAGTCACATTTGGGCTACCTATCTCCGAGGTGTGTTAAGCTTGACTAAATGTTACTCCCCTTTTTCAATTGAAAAAACCTGAAAGTGAAGGTTTGCCACTTTCATTTTCCATCATGTTGTTTACCCTCGTTTCCAATTACCAAACACACAGCTCATGTATCCTAAAATCATTTATATGAATTTTATTGTTTGAATTACTTGCTACATTCTGAGGCAGGGTGTTGTCAGTGAAAGCACCACGGATGCAATGGCCGAGGAATTCTTGAGAGTTATGAAATCTGAACCTGATTGATAACTATTACAGGGTACAGCCCGGATAATGTGCAATTCATTTGCATCGTCGCTTTGGATGCTACCTTTCTCAAAGCACTGCCACGTAGATCACCAAATGTGTAGTAATCTGAGACGAAGTGGTGCATCAGAGGGTCCACACCTTTTCTGTGATGAGAAGGAGTTTGAGGGGAATACATCAAGTTGGCCAGTCGATCTCGTGACGGTCGACTTGCCTGCTTCTGCACAGGGTAAGTATTATAATAGTGGGAGGTAAAGCAAGGATCCTTTGCTTTTTTTCCTTTCAGAATAGTAAACTCTATGTAAGTGAATTCACTATCATGAGAATTCGCTCACTGTGTTGCACATTGCATCCATGAATTACTTTGGGGGTGTGGTAACTTCTTTTTTGTTTGCAGAAAATGAAGACTAATTTGCCAATGATATAGCATGCTAGAGTCGGTCAACATTTTTTGGTCTGCAATGTGTTTAACAGCATTTCTATGATGTTTGATTCTGGGTGCATTTAAAAAAGTCCATTTGATGAAGTGAGGGAATTTACTGTCTTGAGAATTTGCTCATTGTCTTGCACATTGCATGCATCCTTTACTTTGGGGATGTGAATCAAGTCTAATTTGTCAAACAATGGCATCCTCAAGTCGGTCAACTTTTTTTGTTCATGATGAAATTGAGAGCACTTTTTAATGATGATGATCTAGGTAGCTGCCCTGTGACGGATGTAGTGGCGTACCCAGTGGATGTACTACTAACGGATCCAGTAGCTCCATCATCCCCTCAGTGCAGTATGCCATCCCGCAAGTCGTATTCCGCCCATCAAGTTTCGACAGGAGCTTTCTTGCGGGATATTTTGGAGCATGATTACAATAGTCCTCGTGCTCTTCATCATCTCATCAAGTAATGTATTGAACCTGTCATGAAAGCACTGATCTTCATGAAGTGCAATGTCCTTTTTTGCAAAATGAAGGTAGATGGTGGGAATATAACAGTTTAATATAATATTCTGTAATCACAGGTACTACCTGGAAGATCCAGTTTTGAACCCGCTAACGCCTTGGTCCAGGCCCCCAATTCGAAATGTCTACTGCATGTACGGGGTGGATATGAAAACAGAGGTTGATACATCTCACATATTTCAACATGATATATATGTTATTGATGTTTACTTGGAGCACCGCATCACGTTCTTTTATGTCTGTTCACAAGGAGTTGAAAATGAAAGTTGTGTTTTATATGGCCAGGTCGGATACCATTTTACTCCCAGTGGTAAACCATATCCAGACAATTGGATTATCACTGACATTGTGTATGAGACTGAAGGAGGCAATCTTCAGACACGGTCAGTTATTGTTTTACTCCTCTTACTGTTACGCTATTTCTGTGGGACTTTGTAGCCCTCTCTTCTCTTCTAGTCCTGTCGTAAGTTTGCAACTTGTGATTTGATCTTTGTGCCCTTGTAATTGTGTCAATCAGGACTTTGTAAGTTATCAGGATATAATTAAGTTAGGTATAACAGGCTACAGGATTCACTTTTGCTGAAGTTTGATCATGCTGGTAAACTGGCCACTTCAAACCTGACACTAATGGATCATGAGATCTTACTTTTAATTGCTTTTACTTCTAATATGAGCAGATCAGGGAAGAAGGTGAATGGTACTTCAGGGCCAGTGAGTGGGGATGTCACGGTAACCACTCTTTTCTTTTTTCTACTTCCTGCTGATGTGGGAGTCGCACACGTTTGAAAACTCCGTTGTTGAATTAGGAGTTCTGTAGGCTAAGGTAAAAGAATTTTGGGCCTTGACGTGTGCTTAACCTTGGGGAGCTTGGTTTCAAGGCTGGTCCTCTTTTAGTGTGTTTAGAAATGTTCATTTCTAACTCCAATTCAAGGAGGTTCTGTAAGGGTTAAAACCGCTGTTTCTGATTGGAGTTGAAAACGGACATTTTTACTCAAAGGAAGAGAGACCAAATTTGAAACCAACCTCCCCAAGGTTGGGTATATGTTGCGCTGAAATTCTTTTACATTGGCCACCGAACTTTGTTTCAAAACCGTGTGAGACAACTCCCCCCCCCCCCTCTCCAGATAAACACTATGATTGTAGCAGTGTTTCCTAGCTATCCAGTCAACTGTGCAATTGAACGTGGATTTTCATCTCATAGCAACTGATATGTCCATTGCTGCATTCCATAGCTTAGGTTGTACAACCCAGATTTTCTCATACTGTGATGCTGGATTGTTTATACAGGTTCCTTACAATTCACTTTCATTCTGCAAAACTTGGCTGGGTCCTCGTGTCAACATAACCAGAACTCCACAGGTCTCTTTATTATGCTTTCCTCAGTACACTGAAGTTTCAAGTTCCAAAGATTGTTGGAGGATAATGTGATGCATGGTAATATAGTTAAAGGGGACTTTTTATACTGGAAAATGTAAGATTGAAACCTGAATTGTAAGCAGAACAGTGATAGCCGAGCCTTGGTAACTTGAATGTTCAAGTCACCACGGGGATGGCAGATTAATCATCTGTCAACATATTGAGCATTGTACTCTGGATCATTTGCATCATTGATATGCCTGATTATATTTGATGGCTAAATGGAGAATTTTTGGACGATGGGTCCAGTCATTTGAGTTATCCACAAAGTTCCTTATAGAGGAACTTTTCCATTAAGAGCTTGTTAGAGCGTCTTATGTTGGAGCCTAATTTTGAAAGCTGGGTGAAACTCTTGGACCTCCTCTTTCAATGTAAAAAAAATGTTTTTAAGGATTAAAATTAGAAATCTTAAAATTCCAGCTCGACCCAGCAAGGCTAGTTTGGCCCACCCATCCTAGTATGACAACCTAGGAAGTCAATTCTCTTGTGAGCCGACCCCAATTTTTTAGCATGTTAATTCAAGCCTTAAGAAAATTTGGAAGATTTGTGCATAAGCTCTTAAGCTCACCTTCTAGCCAACTCACCTGGAGTTTGGTCTGGAGTCTCTACTGATAATTCGATTTTGTAGTGACAAATTTTGAGGTTTTTGAGCAGACTGCACATGAAGTCACAGACATGCAGGAGCAACTTAATGTGCCTCATGATGGGGTGTCGGATATTGTTCCAAATATGACCAGAGATAGCAGGGTGAAATACATTACGTACTTTGAAGATGGGGATAGCCTCCCGGGGAAACGAACAGCTGTTTGGGAGCTTGATAAAGGTATGTGCAGTGTTGGAGCAGCTGCTGTGCCAGCTAGAATGAAGAATATAAAAATACGAAATGTATAGTTAACTTTCAACTCAAATGGGCTTTTCATTGGGTTTTTTTTCCCCCTTATGATCTTCCATTGGCTGGAATACATACAAAATCAATAATATATTTCCACCTGATAATGTGGTGCATTCTTGGAGGTAGTGTTTGAATGTGAATGAAGAGCAACCTATTTCGTTTTATTGACAACCAAACTCATTTTAGCACCTCTTTGCATGCAAATACGAGTGACCCTCAATGAACCAATTTAGATTATTCTTTGTTCAAACATCCACATTACCTTCAAGCATGCACCGCCTAAACATGGCAGGTCTTGTATGCAAAACAACCAACTCCTGATCAAAGTCATGGCGAGTTAAGAGGATAACTCTAATACCTGTAGATTGCTGTCTGGTTCAACACTCATGAGCACCGACAGGTAATCTCCATGTGGGTTTCAATGGGTCTCATTTATATGAATATGACACGTGGTAATTTTAATCCCAGAATGTTTGTTGGTGTCAAATCAATCAGCATCCTGTGTACGGTACCTAGTGAGATGTTCTTAATCAATTAGGTTGCTCATTTGGAGTAGTTGACAAACCCTACTTCTTGCCTATGGACTTTTGACCATTTTGTTTGCCAGCACGCCATTTGCACCATTTGCAGGAACATTTTTGAAAGTTGACTTCTAACTATAATTTGTGGGTTTTGCAGTTGATCACCGAAATATAGTACGATCATCAATTTTGCTTAGAGAACTTTGGTTGGAGACCGTGCACAGTTTTCACCCAGATGCAAAGAGGCGGTTTGTCTCAAAAGGTACCACCATTTCTATAATCCACCTGTGTGCTGTGCTTCAATTTAAGGGTGTGTTTGGATAGCTGACTTGTCTTGAAGAAAAGGGGTTTGAAGATTTCCTTCATAGCAAACCTTGTGATAGAACTCTGGTTTCTACCTTCTGTGAAATAAATATATACAATGACAAAAACCGACAAACCTATAATGCAGAGCGGCGAGAGCCATTGAGAGATGAGGATTGCTTCTGGGACTATGGGAAGGCAAGATGCGGCCGGGCAGATAGATGTGAATACAGGTTCTCTTCCTTTTATGCTTTCTGGCCAAATGTACCTAGTTTTTTGAAGCGAAATACAGTAGAAGGGCCACTTTACACTATTGCCAAGGGCTGTTACTATGAAATTGTGAGGACCCTTCGAACTCACCTGAAGGATGTACCATTGAAAATTGGAATTGGATTTTGTGTAAATAGATATGAGATTGGGCTCTCAACAGCATTGTATTTTGTCACCATCCTACTCATGTGGGCCCCTTCACACATTTAAGTTATTATTAATCAAGGGTTAGTGAAATTCTGAAGTGTCATGGTCTCCCGATTTTGTGTTACACCTACCTCTTTGAGGTGGGCTTAATGCAAAATCTGGTAGACCATGAAACATTATCCATTGCATGCTATGTAGGAATCCATTGAGGTTATTTGAGCCATTTTAACTTCCTTGGTTCATTAGGCCCTCAAGCTCTATTGTAAAGTGCTTTTAAACACTTTAAGATGATCTGACAGTACGGGCAGCTTCTTGAAAATAATGTTGCCCACTGAGGTCGATGTGCATATGACCACCAGAAAATCTAATTGTAGAACTTCTTTTAACATGTAGAAAGTGCTCGCTTTCACATTATGCACACCTACAGGCAACACAAAATATTTCATTCTCATAGATCTAGATATTTATAATGAGAGATCCAATGGAGCCATTCTGGATATCACATTTGAATAACTTAGCTTTGTCTTCCTCAGTGAATTATGCTGAGTCATCGGTTCAAGGTTGAAGCAATAATTTGGCCATAAATTTGGAACCAATGGTGGATTTCTGCTGCTAATATATCTTATAAGAAATGCACACCTGAAGGACATTTTTCTCAGAAGAATGTGCTACTTTGTTTGTGCAGGTATGTATTTGGAGATGTGCACCTGGGACAAAGCTGTCGACTAAGAGCCTCCTTTGAAAAGGACCACATTTCAAAATACTTTTGATTTTCTCAACAGGACATCTAGCTCAAGCTATGTTGAATAGGATAGTGTCCTTCAGGCTTTCAATTTGGAGACTGAAGAATTAGAATGTGCCATTTTTACTTACACCAATCCTGCAGACATTTGTAATTGAACAAATTGAAGACAGAAGTTACTCAGAAGTCCTTATGCTGGCATTGTGTTTACAAATCTGAATTTAGGATGGGTGCTATGTGATTGCCACGAACAACTGTTGCGAGAAGGGATTGATCTTCAATTACCCCACAACAGCCACATAAGCACATCCATACATTCATGTACTAGACACCGATAAGCTTTCAGTACATGGGTGTAAGTTTTTTACTTGCTTATTCAACCACATGAAAGTATGCCTTCTCTTACATTCATAAAGTTTTAGTTATGATGACACTGCACTTCTATGTCCAACTGCAGACTGATTTGTTAAATTGTGTCCTAGATCTTGTGTTCTGTCCCATGATGACTTTCCAGAGCTGTTCTTGCAAGCAGACAGCCAGCATTCTATGAATAGGGTCCCAATGCGATATGAGTATGTGAAAAATGGGGATACCTTTCAGAAACGGAGAAGAAAAAAATCTTCTATTGGTCATTGGTTCATTTACCATTATGCTTCAATTAAGTAGAAGCGCTTACTTTCGTTACATGCCCCAATTTTAGCACCTATTTTGGCCCCTTTACGGGTGGCTATCATCCACTAATAGGGTAGCACCCCCATATAATTATTCTGGTCTTGTTAGAATTCGTGATGGTGTAAAGAGACTTCTGCTTGGAGTATTATGTTAAGGACCTATTAGGTCATGTACACATTCCTTGGATAATCATGACCATTGAAACTTAGTTGAAGGTTGCATTGGACAATTGAGACTATCAATGTAAGTTTTCTTGTGCTAACTACTCTAAACATCTGATTAAGTATGGAGAGGTGTGTGTTATGAGTGTTTTATTATTGGATGGCAAATAAGAAGGTGTCTTCGGTTTAGTTTTCATGTAGCCGCTCGCCCCACCATATTCTAATGGAAATGTAGATTTCCACTAGAATCTGGTGGGCGAGCAACCTGCATGTAAAGTAACCCTTATGGCACTTGGTGCTCCATGACAAATGATGGGGACCACTCTAATGTCACATGTCACACTGATTGTAATGCCATTTAAGTCAATTTCTTTTATTTTTCTTGATTAATTCATTGCTTTTGCATACCTCTAGTTTTCCTTGGAATACATCGTTGTAATTGTAGTACTTACTAGAGTTTTAATGAACGTAAGGTATATGAAGACAAAAGAACGTGTAGTGTACTAAGGAAGGAGAGTGAGGATAACAAAATTACAAGGGAGGAGGAGAGTGAAGCGGAAAATATAGACTACTTGATTTTGTTAGACCAAAGTATGCTTATGTAGTTGATCATCGTGAGTTTAATGATGTTACACCTCTACTCAATTTAGTTTCTTTTAATCTCTAATGATTATAAGAGAGTCGAGGAGGGTCCACAAAGGTGAAAAATTAGTATTGTTGTTACAATCCTACATGCTATGTACATGACTATTATGGAAATATTTTGGAAGTTTGATCATGCAACACACACCTAAACATACATCCAAACACCACAATCAACTCAAGTATCCTTAAAATGTAAACTACATTATTGTGTACACTTGGAGCGGAGTGATGAACTCTTTTTTTCCTCGATTGCGTAGGTATTCTTGCACCATGTCTTGGTACACGAAGTCTCGATAATGCCGAGGGTGCTCCTCCCCATCGACCAACTCTGATGGCACTGAGATCACAGTGTTCGAGGGAGCACTCATAAAGTAGCCCACTGACAGTCTCGGCTCGGTAGTGTTCACAAGACTCCTATGTATAATGCTTCGAACTCTCTTGTTGCACCATGCCTGCACGGGTACAACCCACACTTAAATTTGTTGATTATGCATCCTAAACATGCAAGGTTATGATCATGGAGGTTGTAGGATGTCAATAATTTTTGTTGGAGGACTTTTTGAGATTTTCCTACTTCATGGTGACTTTTATTCTCCAATAAGTATTAGTTCCCCTTTGACTTTGGGGTTTGTATCAAACCTTTTCAATAACATTGATGTCATGATCTTTCAACAACTTGAAAACCACAGTACCAAAAAACTAGACATAATCCTCATCAAACTAATCAAAAGCACATGTTCTCTAATACCCTCATCCAAATCCCCAATAAATTTGCCCACCCACTCCTTCCTACAAATATCTTAACCTAGCTATTCAACTGTGATGCTCTTAACAACCAAGATTGGTTGGGCTTCACAAAACACCTAGAACCAATATATTGGAGGATTCAGGAATGTTCCCTAAAATATGGCTCTACTCCCCAACCATCCAAGTATGTAGTGTTCATAGCCGATTTTGGCCTCCCAATGTTGACATGGCATATTTTGGTTGGTGTTGAGGATGGGTTCCCAAACACCGCTTTGACCTTCATTTAAAATTATGTGTAGAGATTCCTATGATTTTGCTTCCTACCTACCAAAACCCTTTTTACCTATGATGTTAATAATTACATTCACAAACATCTAGGCCATCAACGAAGGAACTCTTATAGATATAGATTCAATCTAACAACTCACGGAAGGCTAATATCATTTGCATAAGGTAGTTGGTGAGATGAGCCCGGCTACCCTCTTTGGGAATTGTTTTGACCTACTAGTCTCAACAACTTTGGACCCCAGATTCCCAAGAGGGTTGCCGGATCATTCCATCAGCTACCTTACAGAATGCAAATAACAAATATCCACCTTAAAATTGATATCCTAGATTTTCTCACCTCCGCTCTCTTGCTAAACCAATTGGCTCTCAAAGTTTGCATCACTCAACTCTACACAGAATTGAAGTAGAACAATAATTACTTCAAATTATCGAACAAAATTCTCTCAAAAATATATGTAGGCTATTAGAGTTATCCATTAATTCAACCGGAGTTTTAGTAGGGAGTTGGTTGTTTTGCATGCATAACTTTCCATGTTCGGTAAGTTTTGGGTGCATGCCCTCAATGACTCCAAGCATGCACCCAAAACTTACCGAACATGGAAAGTTATGCATGTGAAATAACCAACTCCCTACCAAAACTCCGGTTGAATTAATGGATAACTCTATTACTCAACACACATATGCCCTCATTCAGAAACTTGATGTCTTTGTCCATGGCCTCCTGAAAAACCAAGTCTTTAAATGATGCTCTCATATCTCACTCCATCTCCCTACCTCAATATTGTTCAAATGATTCCTAGAGCATCAAAGAATGTGACAAAGAGAGCTTTTTAGAGTTGTGAGAGCCTGTGTTGTATACATTCCAGGGATAAAGGACAAGGCAAAGGCCCGAGGGTGATTATCGGACATGACCATTTGAACGCCATCTCTTCAAGGCCCTTAGATGATACAGATCTAAGGCTCAGATTGAGGACGGGACAATGAGGGCTATGCTCTAACGAAGTCATCATCTTCCCCAATCCTCGAACATCACCTCAGAAATCAAATATCATGAAAGTAAAAGGTGGGAAAAAGATGAGTTGATTGCTCGCCTGGAGGCCATCGCCAACATTGACAACAAATGCATCGGGATGCGGGGGAATAGTGATCCAGTCGTTTCCCTTAAGAATCTGCAACCCAGGAATGGTGTCTTGCAGCAGGAGGGTGAAGATGTTGAAATCCGTATGCAACCCAAGCCCTTGAGTTTTCGAGGGCGTAGGGCACGGCGGATAGTAATTCATGCGCATAGAGGAGGTGTCGATAGGGTTCTTTGTAAAGTGTTGCGAGAAGGTTATGGCGCTAAGTCCAAGCCCCTGGGCCAAGAGCTCGAGGAGTTGTAACCCCAATTTGCTCGTATTGCGGATGAAATCCTCGATCACACCACTACCAAAATTTGCAACAAACTTGGACATCAGTGGGAGGTTAGCAATTGTGATGAACCACGACGATTGTGTTGCCGATGAACTCGATCACGCCGCTAACAAATTTTACAAAAGCCTAAAGAATCAATGGGCGGTTAGCAATGGCGATGGATCATGAGAATTGTCATTCAAGTTGCGGAATCATAGTTAAGATGCAGAAGCTCGGGGGGGGGGGGGGCAGTGTGTTAAAAAGTTAAGGATAAAGGTGCGAACAACCACTATTTTATAAGGGGGTATTACTTTCAATTCTCTTCTTTTTTTCACATGCTATCATTATGTAAATTTCTACTTTGGGTTAATAGAAAAATGGCTTGCATTACTTATAATTCCAAATTACCTATTATTCCATACCCTATAGTACTTTAAAGATGTCCATTGCCATTTTTGATACCCTATATTACTCTTAAGTCCATTTATAATTTTTTGCCCCCATGTTTTTAAAATACCCTATCATTTGTTCGCACGTATATTGCTACTCCAACCAATGACTACCCCCAGTGCAGAAGTTATAAAAAGTCAAAGTGGTTATCCTCCTTCTCTTTAAGTGATCACAAATAACGGCCCTCCCAATTGTGATGTTAACTCTAGAATGGTTATCACATTTTGAGCAGAGAGTCCCCTCATCGTATTACGTGGCTTTTGTGTCTGTCCATAATTACGAGCTTTGCTATAAGTTACACCACTTGTCCAATTCAGAAGAGTGACCACTTACGCAACATACGAATCACAATCCTCCCTGCCAAATTGCAGAAACGGCAAGAAATGAGGTGCGAAGATGATTGGCCTCACCACAGGTTCTCGAATTCGGCGCCTTCAAGGCCAAGCCTTCCGACGTGCTCCCTGACTTTATTCACCGGGGTGCACTCCGTGTTGAAGGCCTCCATCCAAGCGTTAGGGAAATAGGTGCGCCCTTTCACCATGCCATAACCGAAGAAGTTCGTGGCCTCGCAACAGGTGGCTCTTTCTTTTTGCGCGTGCGGAAGCGCGAAGAGTGCATGCGCATGGACTCGGATGCTGTCCAGAAGTTCAACCGGAATGCCGTGGTTCCGAACCTGAAAGAACCCCCACTCCCCGCACGCGCTGGCCACGGCTTTCGCCACGACGTCGTCCGGCTGGGTCATGTCCACAATGGGAATCTCCTTCGCCAAAGGCTGCTCCTCCCTGTTCGAGGGCAAGGGTTCCGATGCAGTCACGAAATCCGACATCGTTTTCGTTTTCAGCAACCCCGAGTTGTCGATTATTTTTTGCGGATCACTCGCAGCCTGCACCATAGGACTCATAGTGTCCTGCAGCTAAGAAGTTCACAACAACTCTTCAATTCAAGTATAGTACCGCCAAATCACGATTAAATTCGATGCAGTGATAAAATGGTGAAGCACATTTGCGATGAGCTAGCAGAGGGAAAAAGATGTAAACGACAAGAACAATTGAAGGGGAAGCAGTACGACTAGAAACTTAGAGATTTTCGTTTAGTTGTTCTGTGCCTGTTAGCCTAGGGAAGCAAGATTCCAAGAAAAGTACAGCCAAATCATTACCAAATTGAAGGCAGTACGAAAATGGTGAAGCACAATGGAGCTGACAAAAGATGTAAAAAACAACAAGCGGTTATGATTAGGGTGAAGCGTCCCTCATTCACGCCTACGGAGGGTTGGCGTCGTCTCTGACGACGACGACGACAACAACAACAATCGAAGGCGAAGCGGTAGGATCAAAGAGTCAATGAGATATGAGGAGAAATGTGAGATTGCTGTTTATTGTTCTGTTCCTTTGAGCCTAGGGAAGTAAGAATGGCGTACGAAGAGCGAAAATCAGCTACAAGAAGTTCACGACTCTTAAATTCAAGAAGAACAGTGTCGAAACGGTGACTCAAGATTCAAATACGAGCAAAGAGAAACTCATTTGCTAATTCTCTCATGACTTCAGCTTTCAGAGCCAGAATGACAGCGACAGCAGTATGATCGAAAAGTTGAAAGATATAGGACAAGGAATGAGATTGCTGCTCAGGAGTTCTGTCACTTTTGAGCCTAGGAAATGAAGAATAGCGTCACGGTACGAAGAGTGAATTGAAAAGATTGAGTCACACAACCGTTACACATGCAAAACAGAAGGCGACAAAACAAAGTTAGCCGACAACAATAAGGTTATATAATCATCGGGTACCTACTTCTCGCAACAAGGGATCCTGAACGAGATAAAGCTGCAATTCATCAGACCTACAAAACACGCATGAATACGAATACAAGAATTCTTTAATCGCACAAGAAGATGCCCTTGTGAGCTACGTTTTGCTTGTACAGAATCTCTTACTAAAACTGCGAGGGACAAATTCAAGTAAAAGAAGACATATGAAATTGCTGCACCTAGCTAAGTGGTGCATCACCTTGTGGAAAGATTTGGAAGGAAATGTCTCACTCTAGTACTCCTAGCTTGACTACATAGATAAATTTCAGGCAGCAAAAGATCAGTAACGGAGACTTCCGATTCGTGGTAAAGGTTCAACTCCTCACATGCATTCTGAATTGAAGAGGATCACAATAACTTAATTGCACTTCAAGTAAACTTTTGACATTTTTTCAGAAACCTTATAGAGCAGACAGACCCATTTCCAATGTCCGGGGAGAACCGGTATTTAGTGTAATGGTGGCCGGTTGGTTTTGTGAAAAGTCTGATTGAATTGGGAAAGTGGAGGATGTGAAACCGGTGCTTTTAAAAAAAAACGGATTTTAACCGGCAACCATTTTGAGGAGGAGGATTTTTACCCAGATGAATTGTGAAATAGGCAGATTTCATCCGGTTTGATTCATCTAGGGTTGGATATCATCTGATTATGAGGTTTAGGTTATGTGTTTGTTGTAGGCTTGTACGTAGCGATTTGGTGAATGGCGGATAGGCGAAGCTTTTGCTTCATTATTGCATTTCATTGTTGACGGCTAGCGTTTAGAATGTATTATGCGTGTGTCTATGAAAGTCTGAAAGATCTTCGTGGTGATCTTGAAAACGTATTAATGAAAGCCATAGCTTTATGGAGGAACTCTACAAAGTTTAGATGCTTGTTTTCACATCCACATAGATACCTTTCAGGGCGTTTTCCTCTTGAAGGTGAAGAGGATACTGCTGATTTTGACTCTAACAGTTGATGAATTTCATTTTTGTATATAGTAGGGTATGTTAGGTTATTCTTTTATCATGATGTGGCCTCAAATCTAATATGAGGTTTTAAGACCTAGGTATGATAGAAGAGTAAATCCATGGCCATCAACCAGTTGATGGGTTATTTCAGGTTCAACTCATGCTAGGGATAAATTGTTGATCATTGTTGTTGTTTCTTGTATGTAATGAATTGTTGATCATTGTTGTTGGATGTTGATATCATTACATATTATTGTTGTATGTTGATATGTTCTTTGAACGTTGTTGTTGAATGGTGTATATTGTTTGTAGATATACTTTTGCTACATTGGAAACTGGCTTACTTATCAGTGCCCAAGTTTTGGATGGTTGTCATTACAATGAAGAAGAAATTAGCCGGCACTTGAAAAAAATATAAGATATTGACCAGTCCAAATTAATGGCAACAAGTTTGCAACCGGTCAAATTCTGAAAAAACCAAAAATCTCCCGAACCCTGCCCATTTCCGATATCCTCCCCAATCTTAATACATAGAGTCCCCTACAACCGTGAAGTTCAACACATCTAGCCGACTCATTCGGCGTGACAAATTTGGCACTTAAAATGGCACAAAATTGGGTTCCTTCACAAGGACACTAGTTGTATTCAAGTTTTCACCTCTTAATTATTGGAAGTAGGTCGACCTATGCTGTGAATATGGGTTGCGACAAAATCTTGCCTTTGAAAATTTATAATAATTTCAAAACTTGAAAATGAATTGTGAATTTTTTATTTAACGTTGTGATATCAATTTCCAAACTACGAAATATCACCCCAATATCACGCATGTACCATGCACTTATGCGAAATTGCTTAAGTTAACGGAACTAGGTCTGTCCATTCTAATGTTACAAACTCAACAAAAACCCAAATCAATGAAGACCTTATAATGTTTACAGAACTTGTGAACATGTCATCATGATGCTTGAAAACAACAATTCACCCGAATTTTACATATTTGGTCACATAATAGAGTTATCCTTTAACTCAACCGGAGTTTTAGTAGGGAGTTGGTTGTTTCACATGCATAACTTTCCATGCTTGGTAAGTTGTGGGTGCATGCTTGGAGTCAATGTGGAGGTTTGAAACGAAGGACATTCCATATTGGTTCATTGGGTACCAAACTCATTTTGGCGTCTCTTGGCATGCTAAAATGAGTTTGGTACCCAATGAACTAATATGGAATGTCCTTCGTTCAAACCTCCACATTGACTCCAAGCATGCACTCACAACTTACCGAACATGGAAAGTTATGCATGCGAAACAACCAACTCCCTACTAAAACTCCGGTTGAGTTAAAGGATAACTCTAATAATGAGAGATTGTGTATTTCTACTAAGAGTCTACTGCTAAGAACATGCCTACAAATTTTAGCCGTTTTCCAAGTCATAGAAATACTACCCCAATCTAGATATACTAGCCCAATTTTTGACAACAAACATATCTTGACAACATTTGATATAGTCTCTCTTCAGATTTTCTTAGATTATATTCTTGATGAAAATTTGATGTTGGAATTAGCTTCAAATATCCCCGAATTAGTTTAGTGAGACACATTTGTAATGAATTGAACACAAACCTATGCAAGATATATACTACTGATCTACATGGATGAGAGGTACACTCGTGCCATGCAACAAACTTTTCTCATTTTGAAATTATGTGGGGCATTTTTTATGTGGGTCCATAGCATGACATTCTTACAAAAGACCTTGCATAATTTTGTGAAGGATTTCAAGAAAAAGAAGCCTACTTTGAAGGGCAATTTTGCATTTGACGAGCATTGAGGACTTCAATAACTTAATATAAAACAAAACTTCTAAAAACCACATAAGAAAAGAAGAAGAAAATTGGAAACAACAAAAAGAACAACATGTATAGCACATGAGGCTTGCCACTCATGCTAGTGGATTGATTTGATGATTGGTTGGAACTCTTTGTTTCTTAGATTATGAAGAAGAATGAAATTTATGGTTGAAATAATTATGTCAATGTGTAGGTAACGACTTTGCAAAATGGTTTATGAGCTATCCAATAAGCTTCAATTATTTCTCATGGACATTATTGGTTCCACAAGAATTTTCTCTGATTGAGAATAAGTATCCACGATAGGTGTATATTATAGGTATTACAAACATATGTCTTGTTATTATAGATCAGTTAGTAGCGGCTAATCTGGTCTACTCACGGGGAGGTCACTCAATAGGATTTTTGTGTACCACATGCGGCGGAGGGGTATTTGTTTAGGGGCTATTTACGTCCAAGGCACGAATTAAAAGCTCCCTATAATTACATAATATTCTAAAATGGCCTATTTTTTTGTACCCTACCATTACTTATAATGCCCATGTCATTGAAATTTTTTGTAGTCTATATTCCTTTTAATTAAAAAAACTGAATTTAAGAATGTATGCAATGCAAAAGTGATGGGAAAAGCATGGCAACAAAAAAATATAAAAATTACGTACCATTGCAAAAACCAAATACAAAAACTTAAAGTGAAAATACAAAAAAAAGACTTAGGATGGAACACAACATGATTGAGTGTGTGTTTACAAACACAACAAGATTGTGTGTGTGTTCACAAACACAACACCCGCTCCATAAAAATTCTTTATTCAAAATCACTTTACATGCTAGTGAAGACCAAAGCCATATAGTGTGAAACACTTTAAGCTTGGTCATGAATCTTATATAGTTCGCTATGTCATAAACTTGGACAGTTGCTCTAAATTATTCCTATCAAGAGTGTACACCTCATTTGTAGAATTGTAGCTCATGGTTACCGTAGATATAATGCAATCTACATCAATCCATTTGCTATCCATGTGATCATACTTAAATTTGTTACGGCCTGGATATTTTCTATAATATTGCAACATTACTTCGATGTGGGGATTATTAGGATTTCTCCTCCCTGATTCCTCTGTTCGAGCAAGGAGGTCAACCGCTTGCCTAAGTACTCCAAATTGTTTCCCATTGCGCCGCCGCATAGCCTGCACCCTACCCACCCACCATGAACTGGAATCTACTCCGTTCAATATGTTAGTAGCATTTCCAGCTTTAACATCAGTCATTGAACGTCCCATTTTTCGTTTGGCAGCGGATTTTATAGTTGACAATAGCATTGTTGTGCTCCGTTGGACAAAATGCACCCCACAATAAGATCCTATAGATAACAAACTTGATCCACATGAAGATCTTGCTTGGAGACAATTATCATGGTTGTTGAAATGAATACTATGTTTAATTCTTGCTAATCTATCTTTGGATAGAAAAACATTACCATTGAGTTGCGAGACAAACGTTGACTTGTAAATAGAATGCCCATCAACTTCTACGGTTGGCAAAAATTTTCCAGTTCTCTGTACTGAGGCTTCCAATTTCATTCATTTTTGGGTGAATGATGAGTAATTTTTCATCCATCCCTCGTGAGGCATGCGTACGAAATTGATTCTACTAAACATACATCCTAAGATCCTTATTTTCAGCCCCTATATTATTTTTACTAAAAGGAAATGGCCCATATTTTATACCTATCTATTTTACTTGTAATGGGCTTATGTACTTTTAATGGACCCTTCATTATTTGGAATTCTTTTATAATTTTTATGTCAAATGATTTTAATCCTCCCTATATTATGCCGCACGTCGTTTTTAAAATGCACTAAGTGACCTCCCCGTGGGTCTACTTTATATATTGTAAGGGCCAAGTTCATTGCAATGAAATAGATATCAAGTTGTATCAAAATTTACCATTTTGGTTTCATAGGTGTGGACATGGGACTTCCCACCCCCCAATAAATATGAGCTTCTTGCCATAAATATGAACTTCACAAAATGGGGGGTCCTATGACCATGCCACATGTATGACATGAAATGCAGACCCTTTGGAGGATAGCCTAGAGGTTGAATAGAAAGGTGTTGAACCTTATTGTGCAAATATGAGGAAGTAAGGAGAAAGTGCACATCACACACCCTAACATTACCCAGCCCAAAGGAGGTAAATGTTGTGCTGAAATCGAGGCATGGCAGTGGGTCAGCCCCTCGGGGGTCGGGTCCTGGTCTGCCTGCAGCAAAGCCTCTGCTGGCCTGGGCTGTAACGACATTGTGGCACGTCAAGCTGCCCGTGCCCAACTTCACATTACATCACCTTCCATCATGGCATCCCCATGCCATGAGGACCATGTGGCCCATGGCCGACATCCACCCACCCAGCTAACCTAATCACCCTCGGGGACTGTGTTTTGGGTTTAGGGTTTGGAAGACCTCCATTCAGCCATGGTTGTTGAATCATTGTAACCTGCACACTCCGGATTTCTGCCTCCATCCAGCCATGGTTGCTGAATCATTGTAACCTGCACACTCCGGATTTCTGCCGCAATGGATTGTCTTGCATGAAGTGATGCGATTGCAACAATGAAGCGCTGAAGGGATCGTAACCATGCCTCTCATTGATCGTAACGTAGGCATTTAGCAAAGACTGTAGATTTTTGCCAAAATGGATTGTCTTCTATGTAACAAGTTGTGCTGCCATTTGTAATGTTACTAAAGTTACTAATTGTAAATCCAACTTCGCATGGAAAATAAGTAGTCACAGCAAGCGTGCGAGGTGCTTCCCCGAAATGCCGCCCAGGATTAGGGCTACACTCCTCTTCGGCTTTGACTCCTTCGGAGTCGGAGAAGGCAATCCTAGGGCTACACTCCTCTTCGGCTTTCACTCCTTCGGAGTCAGAGAAGGCGATCCTGCGAATCTGATGTGCAACCTCTACAGGTGTGTACGAGCGATCCGCTTGACCCAACTTGTGAGCCCAAAATGGTGCTCACATGTGTTCTTAACTCTTCGAGACCATTAGAAGTTATGTTTTAATGTTTATTGATTATTTACAAAAATATAAAAAGAGTGAAGCTTGAAGGAAGTTAAGTTTTAAGCATTAGGCTTGTGTAGAGTGGATTGATTAGAAGATTAGTAGTGTGAGGAAGCTCCTTAGTTGGTGAGCGTAGTAGGTGGAGAACCAAGGGTAGTTTCTTGAGTTAAATGTTTGAATTAGGATCTATGTTGTTCGTTTGAGGGACAAAGACTTAGAAGATAAGATGAGAGTCTACAAAGTAGGGGAGAATTACAAAAGATTTATCTTGAGCCTTGGGGGTGCTCACCTTACCCCCCCCTCTCAACTCACTATATAAGCCCTAATTCTTCCCTCTCTCTTCTTCTTTCTTTCGTGTTCCTTGGCACCCCACGTGTTATAAGTGTGGGTGTGTAGGAAGCAAGATAGGAGTATGTGTGTGTGCATGGTTTTAGGGTGAAGAGCCAAGACTAGTTAGCCTTTAAGTAGGCTTGACCTCTTGTTAGGAGTAGTGTAGTTTGGAAAAGTTTAGAGTTTAATTTATAGTCTTCAAATTGTAGTGTTTGGATTTATATTATCCACACCTATAATTATTTAGACTTGCAAAGTTATGTTTGTGAAACATTGGAGCATTTAGTTTTATTGGACTTACAAAGTTACATTATTGAAGTAGGTGAGCTTGTGTGTATGTGGAGTAAAAGATAGGCACGTAGGTATGCGAGGTTATAAGGTGAAGAGTGAAGATCAATTAGTCTTGAAGATTAGCCTTACATTATTAGATGTGATTTAGACTCAAGGCATTCATGAACAAGTGCCTAGCTCTAGCATCTAGATCTTTAGTATTGGAATTATAATATTTGGATTTATAGTATTCACTCTTATAGTTTTTAGACTTATAATATTTAGACTTATAGTGTTGGATTTACATTGGATAGGAGCACTTGATGGTGGTTTAGTATTAGATGTGGTTTAGACTTAAGGCATTCATGAACAAGTGCCTAGCTCTAGCATCTAGATTTTTAGTATTGGAATTATAGTATTTGGATTTATAGTATTTACTCTTATAGTTTTTAGACTTATGATGTTTAAACTTAAAGTATTGGATTCATTAGGTAGGAAAGGGTGTGTGTAACTTTTGAATGTATTGGTGATTGACCATTGAGGTAAGTGTTTTTAAATACTCGCACTTTTTTTGTTGAAATAAATCAAGGGTACAATCAATGGAGAGGGTGGAGGACCCCCTAATGAAAGATGGTGAGACAAATGAAGCTAGGACAACGGGTGCAAGGGGGTAATTACGTGTTAGTTCAAAATTCCGCACTCGGACTAGGACGAAATCAAGGGTGAGGAACTTTGGGTGACACAACTCTGAGCTTGTTGGTTCGGAGGAAGATCAAGTTAACATCTCTTCTTCCTCTGCAAGTGGGTACGAGTGATCCACTTGACCCAACTCCGAGGTTGTTGGTTTGGAGGAGGATTAAGCTAACCTCTCTTCTTCGCACATTCAGAGGATGTCGAAGAATTGAATGGTATAGGCAATCAATCATCCTCACTATATTTATTTGTGATCTAGTATTCTAGTCTTTGAAGTAGAGTATTCTTTTATTTGAGGCGAATATTGAGGCGAAAAGTGAAACCTTCACTGCTCTCAGCCTCACTCCCTCATGCGTGGCGAGGATTTTAATTGGAAGCATCTTCTTTTTTCAGTTTTTGTCGTATTTTTGGGAGCGAAGATTCTTGCGGATCTGATATGAACTTATGTTCCCGTGAATGTAGTGCTCAAGCCAGCTTACCCGATTAAATGTTGGCGACGGTCTTCCGTGGTGCCGCAGTGAATGAAAAAATCGCTTAAGTGGAAGAAGGAAGGAAAGGAAGGAAAGGAAGAAAGGAGTCTGATTGGATTTGTTTTGTGTGGTGGAATGAAGGCTTTCAAGGATCGACGACTACTGGGAGGGTGTTGAAGTTGTGAACACCATCGCCATACCCATTTGTTATTCGATCTACCATGCAACGACGATTCTCAAGCACAACAACTACGCAGTCCTTCTAGTGGTATGTTTGAGGGTTTTTTTTTTTTTTTTTTTTTGTAATTTGAGTTCATTCTGGATGACGTTATATATATTTGCAAATAAGATTGTTGCCCAATATGAATAATGCATGCCCTTCCTGCAGGTAAGTACCGTGCGCTTTTACAGTTCTTGTTAGATGTTTTTGTTGTAGCTCAGATGCGACCTTATGTAAAGTATAGATTGTATAGAGATAGAATGGCAAATTCTAGTTCATGGATGTTTGCTCTCTGCCCATTTTTCTAGAGAATGAGGCAGATGAAGAGTTCCAATCAGTGCTATATTCCCCCTGGTGACAAAGTTACATTTCAATATAGACGATTTCCACAAAAGGGGAAGCCGTCATTTCGCAAACAGTTAATACTTCTGATTCCTCAATTTGTCTCCATCCATTTGAGCAGGTAATGGTCACCTCACAGACTGGAGGTGGCATTCCACATCTGCGGAAAGTTCTTGCAAATTTAACGGTACCTTTGTAGTTGTGCTTCTACAGCAATATGGAAGGTATTAAAAAAACAACCACCTTATAAATATCTCCTGTTAATTGGATTTTTGACAGCAGTTAACAGTGACAGAAATTTGGGAAACACCATTGGGCAGGGTGGTCCTCCCCTCAGGTACGCCAGGCCAGTGATCGGGGTGATTTTTGGGCATAACTGGTTGAGATCAGAGCATTTGCAAGTCCAACCGGTTACAAGTTCGGGTTACAGGTTTAGGTTACATTGGTGATGAGATTGAACCAATTCTTGGGAGTATCTTTCTCATAAGTGGTTTACAACCCTGTCCTGGAAACCAACAATATTATTACTACGAGTCAAGTGTGGTCCCATGTCCCTTGGGAATAAGATGCAATAGAAGTAGAATCAGTTGCAAGCATTTGCTCACAAGATCTAAAAATTGCCTTTTTAGCATATACAACAGCAAAGACGACATCTTCTGGAGCTGCAAAGCATCCGGCACAGCCAAGCTTTCTCTGAGTATGGACATCTTCCTCTCATAGCTCTCTTGTATTTACATTCTTTTATTGTCCTCATTGCCATGCTGGTTACATGGGCACAGGTTTAGCCTTGACTTGGATATTTCAAAGATATATGTCATTGGGTGCAAATTTTGATCTGCTTCTTTGTTCTTGGTATGGCTATGTGTAGAGGAATAAGATGTATGGGCGGGCTATTTGGTTTTATTGGCCATGCCTTGGCTTACTCTAATGATTATTTCATAACAGTGTCTCTTCATTGTAGCTTGAGTCACTGAGTTGAGAAGGGACAAAATTGAGAGTAGTAGTTTTAGAAGTATGATGATAGCAGGTTTGTGATTGCACAAGAATTTTACTTTGGATAAAGTGTGCTGAATGCTTTCTGTGAGGATTTTTCCTTGTGTTGAGCATTTGCAATTTAAGGTTTACAACACTAGATTCTGCTCTGTCATGAGGGATGCTCTTAGAGTCTGATGCATGCTGTTCAGGGTGTGTTTCTACGTGTGTTCATGGTTGTCTCGAACCCAAGGCCTTCACCTGGATCCCATGAAACCTCTGAAACCCTAAACCCCAAACCCCTAAACCCTGCCCGTTTCGGGATTACATTTAGACTTTGACTAACCTGAAGATGAACCAAACACCATATTTCATGCCCATGGCATTGTTTGAGTCATTTATATTTTATTTTCCTATGTATGATTGATGCAATTCCATTTTTGAAAAGAATGTTGAGGGTGAATCCTTAGCTGGAGTGCTGTTATATGATGTAGGTGAGAGCTGTGAGTGCTGAAGGCTCATCATTTTGCCACTCATTGAAACCAGCACGTTGGGAAGCCTGGTGCTGAAGCTGGAGGTATGAGCTCCTACGTCCCATTGCCTCATGTAACCTAGTACATTATGTGTTGTGCAATCATTTTGGTAATTTCCTCAGAAAAAAACATGACAGCCATCAGTGTGTCCCTTGTGAAGTTCAGTGGTGCATTGCAGAAACTGAGTAATGTGATTTCAGTTTTACAATTTGTTGAAAGATATGTGTCTCCTTTTGTGGCTATGAAGATAATGTTGTGAAGGTGGTATTTGTGAGGCAACAAAAGAGCTTCAGAGCCTATCTGGATGAGATTTCCAAGTCAAAGCTGGACCTTGACTCCAATAATGAAGTTGCTGTGAAGGCTTACTTTGATATTCAGGCCAAAATCAGGGGCACGTACGTTTTGGCTAGACCTTAATCTTCATCTTGGCGAGACATTGAGTTAGCAGGGAATTGCTTCACTATTTTTTAAATTTATCATAGTTTTGCAGAGAGGGTTGATGAATACGATGTTTTTTTTTTCCTTCTCAAGTTACGGGTTGAATTAAACTATCTGGTACATCGGAGCGCAGAAAATGCAACAACCCTTTGATTTCATCAAGCATTCTAGGCTTGTGCATTTGAGAATATTTTCAGTGAGACTTTAATAAAACAGAATAGATTCTGTATCATTAATTCACCATTGTCCACCTCAATTCTGTGAAGTTGCTTCTACAGCAATTGTAATTAGATCCTTCAACCTGATGTTATGGTTGAATTGTGTACCGCGGATGGATACATAGCAGGGCCACAGATTGATTCAAGGCCATGTGGAGACGGGCAAATTCAGTCTTTGTTTGAAATATATAGTGTTTAGTGTGACGTGTCGCATGTAACATGATGCATGTTACAATCTTCTTGCTGCATCTTTATTCTATTTCCTCTTTAATTGTGACATGACATAGTGCATTTGTGTGTAATCGCTTTGTGGCCTATGGTGGGCATGACCATTAACTTCTATTGCCGTTTACAGAATATGGACCGCTGGCCACGAGCGCCCGCACCCAAAGAGGATGAGGTGACATACTACGTCAACAGGGACTCCGCCGGGTGGGTGGAACAACACGTGAGGAGGCGTGTGTATATCGAGTTGAAGCTGGATTGCACCCGCAACCGCACACGGGATGCCGGAAAGGCCAGGGATGATTGGTTGTGTTTGTACTGCAGAGGAACTTTTCCTAGCAAATTACGGCTCACCGATCACCGCGTCGCAAGTTGCGCATGTGGACCCGTTGATTCAAACGGATCAAGGTTGGAGCTCCCTGTCTACCCTACTTTAAAGACCGCGAAACAAGGTAAGGATCTGAAGGTTACTTTGCAACGTGCTAATGGTAAAGTGTGGGACAACCTCCACGATAATGACGTCTGGTTGGATCTCAACCCTAAACTGAGAGATGCCATTTATCTGCCCCACGGAGTGAGAGTGCACGAGCGCCGGTTTATGGAGTCCACCCTCGAGACCTTGAAGGCTTGCCCAGCCACACCAACAGAATCTCGGCCGCACCCTAATCCAAGGACGTCACTCCCTCGTAGGCCTAATACCGCCGCGCCCGCGCCACCAACCTTTGTCGACCTACAAGACGACGACAACGATGATGACGATCATGTAGCAGCCCCTTCCCGAACCAACAAGCGTACTCATGCCGAGATGGTGGAGGAGCACCAAGTTTTCATGAGAAACCACAAGAAACAACACCCTGAACACGGGCGGCAAAATGTTGGTGGAGATCGGACCGCTCCAAACTCGGCACGAGCTGCTCATCCTCCGAATGTTCGCCGCGATGGACCTCCTCCCCACCCTATTTCCGTGACGCCAATTGCAACTCGTACTCCTTCGCTAGATCCCGGGTACGCAACTCCCGTATTATATGGTCCTGATTATAATCACTCATAATGCGTTTTAGTCCAATATTGAGTGATACAATTTGTTTTAATGTAGGAAACCCTTGTAGCCCTTCTAACAAGGAATCCAAAAATGTAATTATATATAGGAAATGAATATATTTTGAAGCGTATAATTCCATTAAAAACCGAATTATATGATTTTTTAAATACAAGTACCATAGGTCAAACTACCCAACTTTTTGGATTTTTTAATAAAATTTTAATATTGTGAATGAATTATAATTTTAATGGGAGGCTTAATAAATATGCAACCCAACTTTTTTTTCATCTCAATTATTTAATTTGGTCTTCACCCAACTTTTTTTTCATCTCATTTTATTTAATTTGGTCTTTACCCAATTTTTTTTTCATCTCATTTTATTTAATTTGGTCTTCATCCAACTTTTTGATCATTTTAATTTGATATAATTTGATATAATTTTTACAAAAGCCGTCCTCTAAGCCGTTTTAAGTACGATGCCCCCTGCGTATAATATGGGAGTTGCGTACCCGGGCGCCAGATAGTGATGTCTTTTTGCCTGCTCGCTCTCCTTCAGTAATTGTGCCACCGGATGCACCTCCACCGTCCGCTACCCCATCAGACGATATGGTTTTGAGGCTTCGAAATAGTCGTCATGTTTTCCACATGCGAGCCGCAAACGTAGCGTGTTGTAACGTGAAGATGGACAATCTGAAACCAGCATTGAGGCCATCAATACAACACCCGAGATTATTTCATTTGATGGCATGTGGTTTGCTGACCTTTGATCTGGAATGTGGTGATTTTCAAGGCTTTGAAGAAGATGTGCAGAAATGGAACAATGATATTGCATTCACGAACAGGATATTTGCGGCCTATGGCATATTTCATTCTCTTTCGCATCAGGTACTTGCTAATGTCCCTGTAACATGTGTTTAGGGAAGTTAATGTCCTTGTAACATGCCCATGTTGATGTAGGCCAAACCAGAAGTAACAGTGGCAATCACGCAGACGGTCGCGGATATTGTTAGCAAGATTCATGACGCCCCCACTGTGGCCACAGATATTATTGCTCTAGTCGGTTACGTCCATGACATATTTTTGAGGCGGGAGGTGGTGAAACAATGGAAGCAATGGGAGGACGACCGTCAAAAAAAGATTGGCAAAGCCATTGTCAGGGCCATGAAGCAGTGGGATAACGATAATTACCCGCGCATGTTGCGAGCTACTTGGAGTTGGCATCCTTTTTATCCCTCCTTCGTGGCCAATCCTATCTGCGCCTCCTTCAGACCTGCATACCCTTTATCACATTCAATTGCGGAGGGTTGGGAGCAGTTCAAGACATGGCATTCTACGACAAGGACATGTGGCTGAAAGCTTGGGTGATTCACGATAATCCCTATGAACATTCCGCCCCCTTTGCATGTTACGAACGGTGGCTACAATATCGAGAGGACATGAACATCGGATATATCCTTGTCAACCCAGGTAATTTATAACATGGTATTTTGATATTTACATATCTTTCTGATGTTACGAACGCCACGTTGTTGATGGCCATACTTGTTTGCAGGCATTATGGACCCACCGCAGAAACCGGCTGAGTATTTGTACGAGCTTCAAGCCCTTGCAGATAATGTTGTCAGAGAACATTGTGCGACATCGGAAGTCCATTCGCCAACACCCAATCAGCACGAAGCGGATGTGCTTCACTGTGAGGTGGAGGCCACCAATACTACCAATGTCGGCAACACAAAAAATTTGAGCAATGTAGATGTTCTTGCGGATGTGCAGCCCCCGGTGGAACCACACTCCAATAAACATGCTGAAGACGCGGTCTCCACGCATGGAGACGTGCATGTTGAACCCCAATGTCACAATCTCATGACCCAAGTTGATTTAGACTGGGAAGATTCGGTGTCTCCTACACCTAGTTCTTCACTCAATGCAGCCCAAAATTTCGCCAAGGACCTTGACGTGGTTGGCAAATCCCAAACTGCCGAGGCGCCCGTGGTCATGGCCGTCGACACATTTGTTGAGGTATCCCAAATTGCAGAGGAGGCCGTCATGGATGCCACTCACTAGACAACCGCCTAAGTTACAAGTCCGGAACTGCTAGGTTACAAATTGGATGCATGTTACATAGGAAGGAAAACATTTGAAGGTAGCTAAGAAGTTGTTTTTATGACTTCTACGTATACCGAAGGATGATCTTTGACATGTAACGTGTATAATAAGTGTAATATGGGACTTCAGTGCATTTGCTTGTGAAATTACCGTGGCCCTAAATGGTTGGTTTGGAAATTGATTTTTAATTGCAATTGTTTGAATCAATGCAGATTTCGACAGAATCGTTTAGGTGCATGGAAAATTTCAATTCCTGTAAAAAAATGAATTAGCGCCATGTAATCAGCGATTCAAGGTAACTTGTCATTACACACACTATACCAAAACAAATACCCATAATTGGGAAAATGAAGCGTTTTTTTGTTGCATTCTTTGCACCCTAGCAGCAAAGAGTCCCTAAAATCACTAAGGTGCCCAACTTGGCCTATACACCCTAATGGATCGCTGGTATGGTGGTACGTGCAGTGGTTGTACGCTATGTTACTGTTTATAACATGCACAAGTCATATAAATCTAGTCACGTTTATTTTTGAAATGTGTAACATGACAACATGCACAGTAGAATTCAGATAAATGAAAGCTTTGTAAGACACAAAATTGACATTCATTAGATAATATATCTGAGAATACCTCAAATGATACCCTTGACAAAGAGAGGTCAAGGGCACCTTTCATAAAGTTTGAAGAAACCTTTATATTTGAAATTCGCCTTTCCTCAGAGACCCGCGACACATTATTCCCAACACCATAACTGAGAATAGCAGCATGTGTCCTTATTACAAGCCTACTGATGATCAGGAAGTCTGCATAATCAAAACTGACCCCTCTCAATAGAAGAAACCTAAGACCATGCCTCCGACGTGCCTCCTCTTGGCCTCGTCATGGTCCATGATGCCGGCTGTAGTGGTCAAGACAATGTATCCAAACTGCAGTACATACAAAACACCAATCGCTTAGTCTCCAACATGCCAACAATGCAAAAGCTGCAATCCACTATCTCGCCCATGTTGTCTTTTACAATCCTCTCCTAGCAAAGCATTTGTATAATCTAGTTCTTCATGAAATTGATTTCCTAGAACCATCAAACAAAGACCAGCAAGTGATTTTTTGACAGGTTTATCATGGCTACAATGTGATTGTTGAATACTGAAGTTGGTAGTGAACCTGTCATACGCATCGTCCAATGTGCCTCAAAACACATGCTCTTCACATTGACATATCCTCACCCGAATGCCTGGATACACATTTTTCGTGAAGTAGACACACTAAACCCCTATACCTCAATTCTTGGCTTTGAGATATTTTACATACATGATACAAACCGTAAACATGGCTGTCATAACAAGTGTCACACACCTGACGTGAGGGAAGAAGTCGTGCAGTCCACGCTTCCAACTCACTTACGCCGATATTGTAACGAGGGCTGATCACGCCACAATTGTTCAATCTGTCGTTCAACTGTACGACAATCTTGCCGGCCATGTGGTCATCGACCAACTCGAATTCTCCAATGTAACATGTTGCACACAATATTGTTCCCCTTGAGTGTTGAGGAAATTTACATCGATCGTAATTCGCTTATTTCAGATTCAAAGCAGAAGACCAAACGAGTTGCATTGACCACTGTCTGCAAGCATTGACAGGATGTCTTGAACAAAGTCCTTCATCTCATGATAGCAAAGGTGCGTCCACTTTTCTCGAAGTACAAAAGAAAATCTGCACTGACAAGAATGCGCCTCACGCTTGAGGGCGCACTGAAATGCGCCTTCCGTAACTTGCGCCTAGAGTTGCTCACACCTGCATCAATGGTGATTACAATGAACAACTGATTCAAAAGAGGACATACAGACACATGTGAACCGAAAACACCTAAAAAATTAGGCAACACTGACAAGAATGCGCCTCACGCTTGAGGGCGCACTGAAATGCGCCTTCTATAACTTGCGCCTAGAGCTGCTCATACCTGCATCAATGATGATTACAATGAACAACTGATTGCAAAGAGGACATACATACACATCCGAACCGAAAACACCTAAAAAATTAGGAAGAGTCAGGGACATGCTCTGGAACACCCACATCCGACTTTCAAAACCCTAAAGAGGAGCTAACCAAACTTCAACCCTACTTAACAAAAGAATTCTTGGACAGCGGCTTATGGCACAACAACTGCCAATGACATTGGTAGAAAGGCGTTGAAATTTTTGATGGGATCTCTAATGAAAGAACAAGCCACAGCACGGGTAGATCACTTAGTGCATTTTAAAAACGACGTGCGGCATAATATAGAGAGGATTAAAATCATTTGAAATAAAAATTATAAAGGAATTCCAAATAATGAAGGGGCCATTAAATGTAGACAATCCCATTATAAGTAAGTTAGATGGACATAGAACGTGCATAAGGTTGCTCGTAGTCATAAGATTGTGATTGAAAGGATAAGGTTTGAATAAACCCATATTGTTTGTGGGAAGTGGGAGTTGAGATATCCCATAGCCACGTATGAACCAAACAAGAGAAATGCAATAAAAGGCAAGGCGAGGAGTGAGGATGAATATCTCACTCCAAGCATTGCTCATATGCCTTTGTATATATGTATTTGCTTTTGCAATATGATCTTTAGTTCTATTGTACTTCAATATCGGCATTGAAGTATTTCAGGAGCCATGATGACTATTTCCAAAGCTCCATTTATGAAAAATAGTTACATAGGGTGTTCATATGTAGAAGACTCGTCATTGTTTGCTTAGATCTCACTGTTATTTTCCTTTGGAAAAAAGAAGATATGAGTTTGTACTCCCAGTTCTTGAATAAAGCTCGAGAACAATTTACTAAATTTTGGTCAACTTACACCTTAGTTTTGTTCATATGTGAGCTGAAATGTTATCAAATTTCACTATTCCCATCCAATTTCTACAAATCAGTGTCACCTATTGAATTCTCATTTTGAGTATGAAAGAGAACGTGGGGTCAACATCTTATTTGACCACCAAAGAACGCATGTTAAAGTTCAATTTTGGAGTTACATTCATCACCAAGCTTGTTCTACGCCTCCACAGATATAAATCAAGCTAGTATAGTTGCACTCCAATAGAAGATTGTAGGTAGGTTTCAATGGCGTGTTCCTCACCATATTGAGGCAAAATATGGTTTTTCCTCCGTTCTCCAAGCTGTCATCACTCCCTCATGGGATTGCCACTCCTCGCCCAATCCTTCAACAATAACGTCGTCGTTTGCAAATCTTATCGTGGCTCTTAAATTGTAACTTCAATACCTCCCAGTTGCTTGTTGTCATTTATGAATTGTCTGCCGCCATCTAACACAAGCAATTTGGAAGATGCATCCACCACCACCATCATAGAGCCTTCATTTCTCCCACTTGGACGCATCTCCAAATCATTTCTTTTGCTCCCACTATCTTACATAAACATAATATCTCTATTTTTTATGATTTTTTTTGTTTCCAAACACAACAGCTTATATGCCTTCATACCTTCTAATATCCAAGAAACATGCATTTGATTCTTTTTGCATCAAGTTTGCCCCTCTTCTTGTTCAGAACCATTACATAAGCAATGCTTCCAAAAACACGCATGTATGCAACGCAAGGCTTCCTCTCACTTCAAGTTTATTTAATATAACAGAGTACAAGGCCTTAATCAAACATTGATTTAGTGTATAAACCGCATTTGCCATGGCTTCTACCCAAAATGATTTCTCAAATGCTTTGCCATTGCAATAAAGGTTCAATTCGCACACTGGCTCTCAAATACGCCCTAGAATTATTAATCTCTCATATAAGATCTTCTTCACCTCAAATGAGTCCACATCCTCTCCAAAGTGCCCAAAGACACTCTAATCACTCAAGTCAGATATCTCACACCTCTAATTATTTCTCTTGCTCTCAAATGTGTGTTAGGACTTTTAATCATTCAAGTTAGATTTTGTTTCACTCAAACGAATGCATTCCTTTCAAATATGCCATTTGCGCTCTCTAATCATTCAAATAAGATGTTTTTGATCTCAAATCAATGCACTCATACAAGCCTTTCCACACTCAAGGCACTCAAACAACATTTCATTTAACTCAAAATACCTTGAATGGTTTCAAACAAGTGTTTCAACACTCAATGCTCACAAATTTGTTTTTAAACATTCAAAACGCTCAAGTCATATATTTTTTAACCGTAAACACCTCCAAAACTCTCAAAAAGGCCCTTAAACATTCAAAACGCCCAAGTCAAATGCTTTTGAACTCTAAACACCTCCAAGCCTCTCAACTACACTCTTAAACACTCAAATCATATGCTTTTGAACTCTAAACATCTCCAAACCTATCAAACAAGCTTCTCCACATTCAAAACATTCAAGTCAAATGCTTTTGAACTTTAAACATCTCCGAACCTATCAAACAATATTTTCCACACTCAAAACACTCAAGTCATATGTTTTTTTGAACTCTAAACACCTCCAAACCTATCAAATAAGCTTCTCCACAATGAAAACACTCAAGTCATATCCTTTTGAAATCTAAACACCTCCAAACCTATCAAATAAGTTACTCCATACTCAAAACACTCAAGTCATATGTTTTTTTGAACTCTAAACACCTCCAAACCTATCAAATAAGCTTCTCCACAATGAAAACACTCAAGTCATATCCTTTTGAAATCTAAACACCTCCAAACCTATCAAATAAGTTACTCCATACTCAAAATACTCAATTTGGATCATTTTGAAGTCTAAATACCTTCAAACCTCTCAAAGAAGTTTGTCAACACTTAAAACATCTCCAAGTCGTTGCCAACACTCATAATATCCTCTATGAACACAACATCTTTATTTTGATAATATTTTGGGTTTGTATGAATATAAGCCTACATGTTTGGTGCCTTCATAATAATCTAGGAAAATTTATTTCATACCCTTTGCATCAAGTTTAGCCTTCTCTTCATGTGGCACCATCGCATAAGTATTAAATTTGAACACACGTATATGTATATAATCTAATACCTCCTCCTACTCCACGATTTTTCGAGCGTAATCAAGAATTAAGCTCTCGTTGGACATCAATTACGCGTTTTAACCACATTCACCACTATTTCCATCCAAAATGATTGGTACAACTTTTTGACCATGGAGCATGCTTCTCGCCCTCTCCACAATGGTGCAATTCGCATGCTCTGCCACTCCGTTTTGTTCAGGCCTAGACGGGTGAATGTTTGCTTCTTTTTCAAAAAAATGATCTTCTTTCAAATGAACTCCTTACCATGTCCGACCGAAAACACCTTGATCTTATACTCTGATTATGTTTCCACAAGGACTTTGCATTTTATCAACTTTTCTAAGCACTCCATTTTTGTCTTCAACATTTACACCCATACCTTCCTCGGAAAATCATCAATAAAGATAATGAAATACATTACACTGCCCATAGATGTGGACCTCATAAGGCTACTCATGCCTGAATGTACAATCTCCAAAGGCTTACTCATTCATCTCTCCCATTGTTGCATAATATTGCCCTATATTGTTTATTTTCAATGTACTCTTCACAAACCATCAAAGATGTGGATCCGGGAATTTTGCCAAGGCTCATACAACCCACCGTACTTTAAAATGCAAGACATTGTTCATGTTTAAATTCCCAAATCGGCGGTACCAAAGCTCAAGTGCATCGTCTTTTGTCAACAATTGCACCAAGTTGGCCAATTTTGCTTCGTATACTTTGGAGAATTTTATTTGGTAGAAGTAACGTTCACGTAGCACTATTGCAACAATTTTGTCATCGCTACTTCTTACAATGCACTTCTTTAAGTTGAATTGCGCCTTTAAACCGCTTAACAAAAGTTCGATCACTAAAAGCAAATTTGATTGCAACTTAGACACATGATAGGCATCCTTGATATGAATTCTCTTGATTTTGCTTCTTACTAGTACTTCAACAACAATGGATCCTATTCTGATTGTTTTCACAACGCAATCACTTAAATGAACATCGCATGGAGCAATTACCTCATATGTGTCAAATGACGCCTTATGGGAAGTCACATACTTCGTTGCCCCCGAATCCAAGATCCAGATACATATGGCCTTGAAATATGCTCTACATTGCCTTGTGAATGCATAGTCATCATCAACTTTGGCATTGTTTGTAATTTCTCTATATTTGTTTTTTTTAATAGGCAAAACATGTAATGTAACCTGGTTTGCTGCAATATTACCACATTTTGATATAATTGTGTCAAGATGGATTACCTAGTTTTCCTTAATACAACACCATTGCGGCATCATTACCTTCGGGTTCCTTCTCCTTTTTTTTAGACATCTCATGCATCAAACGTGCCATCACGTACTTCATTGTCAACTCCATCATCAATATCATCTCCAAAGCCGTGATCAAGTGTTCATACAAAAGTGATGAGTTCTCAAGAAAATCATCATAACATCTTTATTTCTTACAAGTATCTCCAAGTAAGCAAATTGATCCGCAAATACCTTGACCTTATTAATGTAGTTCAACAAGTCATCACATTTTGCACGTGAAGAACTTGCGGCTAACGAAGAAATGATGGACAAGCTCCTCGTCTTGTGGATGTTATAAAGGATTTTCCATGCCTTCACTGGTCCTTTGCAAATCCTCATGTACATAAGTTTGTTGTCCGCCAAATTGTGCGCAATGATAGACATTGTCTTCTTGGCATGCATTTCGTAGGTTTTCTTCACTTTCGTATTAACGTTGAATGGTGGAGGTTCTTCGGATTTATCCACAATGTCCCAAGTTCCACGGAAGCCAACCCCAACTTTAATTTGAACTTTCAAAGGTTGAAGTTTTCTTCATTGAATTTGTCAATGACTATGCACCGTCAGCTTCAAGTGATGCCATCTTACGCTTAAGGTTTGGACATGGACACTCTAATCATTCAAATCAAATATTTCTATACGATTATATCCACTCAATGGCTTCACAATCCTCAATTAAATCAAATCATGCCCTTTTGTTCTCAAATGTGTACCTTTGCACCTTCAATACACTCAAGTCATATCTTCTCGAACTCCAATGTGCATTTGTACCCTCAAACCATTCAAATAAGACCCTTCTCAACTCAAATATGTCTTTCCAACCTCAAACCACTCAAAGTAGGCCTTTTTCAAATCAAATGTATTCTTGCACCTTCAAACTAGTCAAATGAGAAACAAATCTACTTTTTCAACCTCAAACCATTTAAAAAAAATTCAACAAAAATGCTTTTGCACCCTGAAATCAATCAATCATGTATTTTCAACTTAAATGCCCTCAATACCCTCAAACGTGCACAATTACTCTCAACAACCTCAAACTAGGTCCTCTTAAATTCAAATAATCTTAATATCTTCAAATGTGGACAATTTGCACTCAACAACCTCAGTTGAGGTCCTCTTCAACCCAAATGACCTTAATACCCTCAAATGTGCATAGTTGCACTCAATCAATTCAAATGACCTCCAATACACTCAAATATGCACAAATATAGTCAAATATCTCAAATAACCATTCAATTATATCAAATATGCATTCAAGCACTACAAACACTCAAATCAACATTTACAACCTCCAAATATGCACTTATACACCTTCAATACTCCAATCTCCAAACCTCCAAGTCTTAAAGCACCAACAAATGCCCCAAATGTGCATCAACGCACCTCCAATATGAAGCACCCAAACGTTCCTCCAAGCACTGTACAACCTCTCAAGATCCACTCCCTAACCAACTAACAATCAAATCTCTAACTCTAGAACTTGCGTGAGTGGGTTCATAACCTATTGAAGCATAATAGAACTAGAGATCAGATTGCACAAGCAAATACACATACATAAAGGCATTTGAATAAGATTTGGAGTGAGATGGCTACCTCCACCCCTTGCCTTGCCCTTTATTGCATTTTTTCCTCATTAGTATATATAATGCATATGAAATATCTTAACTCTCACTTCCCACAAACCATATGGGTTTATTAAGACTTATTCATTTGTATACCTCTAACCTTTACTACTTAATGACTACAAGCAACCTAATGCTCTACCTTCAACAACTATGACATTTGTATTAACTGCTTGAGTTATGGCTTTGCCTACTACATGTCTTGGATCAATTTTTTCATAATTTGAGTGACGAACTTCATTGTTTGGTATGCTACCTATGTGTGTATCAAATGCATATTATTTGGGAAGTCTCGAATACTTCTACTATGATTAATATATTTTGTTCTCGATATTTGATTGTGGATCATGACGTCATGACTCAGTAAATTCCAATATTTAGAGCAAGGGGAAAGTTGCACTATTTGGAATGTGCACAGTATGTGAAGAGTATTCTTGTATCACATTTTGTTGCGGGTAATTCATTGAGAGAGCATATAAGTATTGCAGTATTTGCCAAAATTGTGTCTATTTTTTCCTCCTATGCAATTGTGAACATGAAATGTTAATTGCGTCAATGATCATGCCATGAAATAAGTCTTGTAAAAGTATGTGCACAAAGATACCATTTTTCATGAATAAAAACCTGTGGACAAAAAATAATTTGTCATCTAAGTGTCAACTCATTTGATAACATTTGTGACATGCGCATTTTTTTAATTTTTTTTCCTTCTTCCTCCCCAAACTTGTAAGTTTCCTCATTAAGAATACAAAATGGCCAAACATGGCGAGTCCTCTAGCACTAGTCGTGGAACTACAATACTGTGCACAAATTTACAAGTGGTATCTCACATTTTATGTCAACAATACATGTATTTTTGTAATGGCATGGCCACGCAATCCTAGTAATATCAACATATTTTGCATACCTTTATTTTTTCCTTGAAACACATAATCATAATCGTAGAACATACTAGAACTTCAATAAGCACTTTATATACGAGGGTCCACATAGGTGAATAATTACAACTGTCATCATGATCCTACATGCTATGCATGACAACTATGGAAAATGCTTGGAAGTTTGATCATGCATCACACACTTAAACATACATCCAAACGCCACCAACGACTCAAGTATCCATCGAACGGGAACTAGACTATTGTATATGGCTGGAGTGGAGTGATGAATTCTTTCCCTCGGTTGTTGAAGTAATGTTCCACCATGTCCTTGTACACAAAATCTCGGTAATGCCGAGGGTGCTCCTCCCCATCGACTAGCTCTGATGGGGCCGAGATCACTATGTCCGGGGGAGCACTCATAAAGTACCCCACTGACAATCTGGACTCAGTAGTGTTCACAAGAGTCCTATGTAGTATGCTTCGCACTCTTTTGTTGCACCACGCCTGCATGATACAACCACAGTGAATTTCGTGAATTATGCATCGTAAACATGCATGGCAATCATGGACGTTGTAGGCCATCAACAATGTCGGCTAAAAGACCTCTTGAAATTTTTCTACTTCACGATGATTTTTGTTTCTCCAATGATTAGGTATTTCAGTTCCCAATTAACATTGGGATTTACAGCAAATCTTTCCAGTGACATCGATGTCACGATCTTCCAGTGACACTGTTGCCTTGATCCTTCAATAACTCAATACCCACATGATCAAAAACTAACAGAATCCTCATCCAACTATTGAAAAGCATCTGTAGGCTGGCACGTAATGTAATACCCCCAATATCCCCATCCAGATCCCAACGACAAATTTAGTGCCTTTAAGTAAACTCACCAACAGATCTTGAATTCTACAACAACCCTCTCCAACGACACCACTACCATGATAATCTCCAAAATCTCAAAACTCCGGTATTAAAAAAACTAGACAAATTTCTTACAATACTGGCAACACACTAACCCGAGCTCTCAACATCTGCATCTTTCATGATAACCATCAGACTCATGTAGTAGGTACGCGAGGGTCCAAAGCACAAACTGAGAATAAAAATCACTTCCAAATGTTTCTGGAAGAACGAAACAAAAAATGCAGCACAGAAATGAGTGAGTGACTTCTGGGCGCATGTACTGCAAGTTCGGGGAATCCATGACCTGAGATGGAAGACTGTATTGCGGAATTAGCTGTCTAGGTGAGACCAGTCAGCAGGCACATTTAAACGTCTCCTTTAGGTCCTTCGATCATGGAGATCTAAAACTTAGATTGAGGGTCGGGGACAGTGAGGACTATGCTCTAAGGAAATCATACTCTTCGCAATCCTGGAACACCGCCTCAGACACCAAATGATTATGAAACTTGAATGGCAGGAAGAAAGATGAGTTACTCGCCTGGAGGCCATCGCCGACATTGACGACAAATGCATCAGGGTGCGGAGGAATGGTAATCCAGTTGTTTCCCTTCAAAATCTGCAACCCGGGAACAGTGTCTTGCAGCAAGAGGGTGAAGATGTTGAAATCCGCGTGCGGCCCAATCCCTTGAGTTTTCGAGGGGGTCGGGCATGGTGGGTAGTAATTCATGCGCATGAAGGAGGTGTCGATAGGATTCTTTGCAAAGTGCTGCGAGAAGGTTGTGGCGCTAAGTCCAAGCCCCTGAGCAAGAAACTCCGTGAGCCGTAGCCCCAATCTGTTTGTGTTGCGGATGAACTCCTCGATGACATCACTAACAAAACATTGCAACCAAACATTGCAAATGCCTTAGAAACCAGTGTGAGTACACCACACACCTCTAAATGCACATATGATCAACATTGATTTCAGAATGATTCAATCACATCGAACTACAACACTGAATGAAGGCCTACCAAACCATAGGGTTGTAACATTAGCCCTTTGTTCTATAGATTTACAATTGCAAGATCTACAACTAGACGTTGAGTAGCACTGAAAATATATTAATCCCTGACATAATGAAACAAAACGTTGTACACTTACATTTTGAGATGTTAGGTACATGGCCCCATTGCGGACACTTCAAACTCACAGTATTTGAGCACATAGTCCAATATTTTGATCACACTCTTATTTGTGTTGAACCACAACCACAACCACCTCGGTAGTATAAATGAACCTTGAGATGCAAAGATGATTGGCCTCACCACAGGTTCTCGAATTCGGCGCCTTCAAGGCCAAGCCTTCCAACGTGCTCCCTGACTTTATTCACCGGGGTGCACTCCGTGTTGAAGGCCTCCATCCAAGCGTTAGGGTAATTGGTGCGCCCTTTCACCATGCCATAACCGAAGAAGTTCGTGGCCTCGCAACAGGTGGCTCTTTCTTTGTGCGCGTGCGGAAGCGCGAAGAGTGCATGCGCATGGACTCGGATGCTGTCCAGAAGTTCAACCGGAATGCCGTGGTTCCGAACCTGAAAGAACCCCCACTCCCCGCACGCGCTGGCCACGGCTTTCGCCACGACGTCGTCCGGCTGGGTCATGTCCACAATGGGAACCTCCTTCGCCAAAGGCTGCTCCTCCCTGTTCGAGGGCAAGGGTTCCGATGCAGTCACGAAATCCGACATCGTTTTCGTTTTCAGCAACCCCGAGTTGTCGATTATTCTTTGCGGATCACTCGCAGCCTGCACCATGGGACTCATAGTGTCCTGCAGTTAAGAAGCTCACAACAACTCTTCAATTCAAGTATAGTACCGCCAAATCACGATTAGATTCGATGCAGTGATAAAATGGTGAAGCACATTTGCGATGAGCTAGCAGAGGGAAAAAGATGTAAACGACAAGAACAATTGAAGGGGAAGCAGTACGACTAGAAACTTAGAGAGATAGAAGAAGAAATGTGAGATTGTTGCATTCGCAGCATTCGCAGGGGCAGCAGTGCGATGAAAGATATAAAGAGATAGGAGAAGAAATGGGAGATTGTTGCTTAGCTGTTCTATTCCTTTGATCCTGAAAGGAAGATTTCAAGAAGAATAGAACTACCAAATTACGACCAAATTCAAGGCAGTAAGTGAAGCACAAATTGGGATAATCTATGGGTCAGCACAAGAGACACAATCGATCACAAAACAATCTTTATCGCAGAAGTAGATTCCGATATGAGCTACCCGTTGCCCTGAAGTGTCTCAACGCTCAGTGGAAAGAAATGGAATTAGAGGTACTAGGTTTGGTACTTCCAGTATAGTAGCTGAGTATGTACATGACATCTAAGCAGAAAAAGGACGGTCAAGGAGACTTTCGAAAATCGCACCAGCCAAATGTCATAACATCCACAACGACAACAACAATAAGGGGAGAAATCCGATCACTTACTCCTGCTTTTGGCTTGTACTTAACTCTCTTGATAAAACTGAAAGGGCAAGACTCCCGCACAATAATTCACCAACAAGAATGGTTCCTTCAATTTGCAGAAGAAGATGGCGATGTGATCTACGTGTTGCTGGAAGTGTTGCATCAGCACTGTGCGGAAAGGAGGAAATGGAAAGGAAATGCCTCACTCTTACCACTTCCAGGGCCCTCTGCAGATGGATTCCATACAGCACGACAGCGGTGCCGGAGACTTCCGATTGCGACACAAGCAGAGCAAAAGGAAACGCTCCAAGCATGGCCTCGTTTTACGCGCGGTATGATTTGCTGGGCTTTATAAAGTGGACCAGGAAACTTTTTCAATGGGAAGGGAATTTTCGCGTGACATGGGGTCCACTGGAAGCAGAGCAGTGCATGAAGCTGTTGGGGTCCTTTAAGCATAAGGGAAATAACATTAAGGACAAGAAAATCACACATAGAAACCTCATAAACGAACATGGCTCTCACCCTTATTAAACCCGTAAGGCGAAGGCCTTAATACAAGAAGTCATAACTTTAATCTAACACTCAAATCCATCCTATAACAACTAACACTATCCTAAGGACTCGAAGAAGGTGTCGGACCCTTCGCCGGGAGCCCTTATATACTATGGAATATGAAGTTACTCAAGAAATAACCTAAATCTACTTACTCGTAGATACGGCTCATAAACCTATCATAATATAGATATAACTAATATAGAAAGTCTTACCTCATCAACTTGACGAGGTGTAGGCTTTGTCACCGTTCTAGCAACTTGAACGTGGACAAGTATTAGCCATTTGATCCATCTCTTCTAGAACTTACCACAAAGTCTTAACAACTCTACCTACTTTCTAATCCAAAGTAAAAACCTATAACACTAGTAAATCCACACTTTTACCCCCAACAAAGCCATATGAGAAACGAGGCCCATTTTTTATCTTACCTTAGGGCCCCTTAACACTTAAGAGGCCGGGCCAATTCGTTGTGTAAGAGGCTTATAATCCTCAATTGTGATTGGTGAAAAGGCTGAAATCAGCCCCAACCCCATTACACCTAGAGGTCGGGCTGATTTGGTGGTATGAATTTTTTAATAATAAAAATGCATCGTATGACACGGCCCGAGCTCGTTGAATTGGATGCTATTTCAACAATTTGTGGCCTAGGAGCCAATGTCACATTTCAATAAATAAACCCCCTTTTTAATAAAATATGGTTTTTTCAACAAACTATATTCATTGAATTATGTGGAAATATGAACGGCTCTATGCTAGATTATGCTAGATTCGTTGGATTATGCTAGATTTATTGAATTGGCCTAGCTTCTTGGCCCTAAGGCCTCTACATATGGAAAAATTGACCCCCGTTATAATCTTATTATAATGTGTAGTTGAGGCCGGCCTCCAACCCAAAAGGGGCTGAAATTTCATGCAATCAGCCTCAAGGGGAATTTCCCCGGCCTCGAGGTGTAAAACGGCCCTTAAATGTTCAATTGACGGGTTATTAAAAAACAATTGGAACAACAAACGTTATTAAGAAGAAGACCAAAGAAGTTCAGGCTTTGGCCCTGATTGATGGAAGGATGGATGGATGATTTGGTTGATTAGATGGAAAATTGTGTCTCTTACTTTTAAGAGATTTAGGCAAATAAGTGACATACAGAACCACTTTTGGTTTTCTTATGTTGTTAATGTACGTCCATGTTGATTATTACTGAAGCATAATATCCTCATTCGGAGGGGCGCCCATTATTCCGATAGTATGTATGTACTGTTCTTTATCCATAATGCCCACCATCCAAGGAAAAACATGCATGCTTAATTTAGTGTAATGCACTTCGGGTTGGTCATTGTGGGAGTTTAGCCACTACCCTCAATGCATTACCCTATACATCAAATGGTGTTTTGTAGACAGTGAACATTGATTTATGATATGTCAACTAAGTTTCAGGGCCGGTTCACACTATGCCCAAGTCGAGAGGAGAAGCGTCACTTTTTTGGACCAAACTATGTCGAGAGGAGAAGCCTTTGGGCTAAAAAAGTATATTAAAATAATCCACTTGAAGCCTTTGGCCGGTCATAGTGTGAAGCCCCAAAGGAGGAGTCCAAAGGCCAAACCCCATACCATTTGCAAAAATCTGAAATCATTACTTGGTACATGAATGGAGGAATTTTTTGAAATTTTCCTCTCTCACTCTTTAACCATAGATTCTAGAAGGGAACACATCCTTGTTTTCCTTTCGGTCTTTATGGTTATGAAGTATGTTATTGTGGGCATTTTGGCGTTGCAAAAACTTGCAATTTTTCAGCAAAATATCCAAATGATGATGATGGCGGTATTTATTACACAAGGGTGGAGGGTGGATTTTGGAAGGTCTTGTTGGCGTTTTCAGATATATGGAGGGTTTTTGGAGCAAACACTTATAGGATCATTTCCGGAGAGGAAATTTAAGCGTCGAATGAGGGTGAATAAATTTACATTCAAATACTTATGTATTCTTTTGGGCATGTTTTGAAGAAAAAAATACACATTTTAGAAAGAATAGTAGTGTTGAATGTAGAGTTACGGTAATTTTGTCTTGATTAGCAACTGGGAATTCATTAAGAATGATTGGAGATGTATACGGCATAGGGTTGACTACAACTTCAACAATTGTAAGGGAATGTTGTGAGGCAATTCAGCTACGACCATTGGTTTTTTCAAAATCAACAATTGCAAGGACGAAAGAGATAGCTTCTGGATTTGAGGCATTGCATGTATTTTTTTTTCATATTAGGGGCAATAGATGGCAGCCATATATCCATTCTAGTACCCTTCCATGATCCAGTAGCATATTACAATAGAAAAGGGTTTTATTCATGTCTGCTTCAATGAGTTGTAGATGCAGATTGTAAATTTTGGGACTATGATTTTGGATGGGCCGGGAGGATACATGATTGGGCATTGTTTCATAAATCTGAAATTTGGAATAAAACTATGAGAGGTTTGTTTTTACCATTCAAGTTTATTAGAGACGCAGCTTATCCAATGCGGCCTTGGTTTTATTCACCGTTTAAGGGAGAAAGAAACGGTTTACCTAGAAGGAAAGCCCATTGAAATTTTATCCAATCAAACACCCGTATGGCCGTGGAAAGGGCATTCGGTATTCTCAAAGGAAGATGGCAATTAATTTTATTGAAGATAATTGATATGCCACTCCGGAATGTACCGGATATTGTTACCGCAGCCTTTTGTCTACACAATTTATGTATAATTCAGAAGGATGAATTTAATATGGAATGGGCAGTAGATGTAGAGAAGGATTTGCAAGAGGAGGTTAATAGGTCTTTAGGATATTTACAAAATATTGACATGTTTAAGGCCCTTGAAGCATCTTTGAGGGAAATGAGTGAATTACATAAGATAAATCCCGAAGCCGAGGAGACACCATTCATTGAAATGGAGAAAGAGGAAGAAGTATAAAGTGGAAATGATGAAGGCGAAGTGGAAACAAAGGTCGAGCGTTAAAAAAACATGAAGCAAATGTTGGCTGAAGAAACCCGTGTGCATTTACTATTAGCAAAGACTTTTTACAAAGCTCATTTAGTCCAAAAATCAACTATTCGATTTGAGGGTTGCAACTATGATACTTCTAGTTCTGAATGAGAGTAGTATTTTGAACTAAAGTTTGTTAATGAGGCGGTCAAATTGGTGATCTACCCTCTCTAGTAGTTCATTTGTTTTTTTAAAAAAAATCATCAATCTAATGTTGGTTTTAGTCATTTCTCAAAAATTTCAATTGATCTTTCCTGAAAATTATTTTTTGTCCTTGATATTGATAGAGGGGTGGATATTGGGGCACATTCTACTTTCGGAGAAGAATTGGTTGGAAAATGTACACTATCATTTATTGTAGCTGATACGTGCTTGAAAACCTAGTCGGCTTGATGATACCATTGATCTATAGCCTCGTAAAATTTATTCTTTTGTCGTTTGTTGCCTGAAATACCGTTTGCAAATTTGTCTTCTTTGTAAAAAAAGAAAAATTTGATTAAACTTCTTACAGCACATTGTCGTGATGTGAGCCGGCTATTAGTTAGAACTTTGGTATTTTTATATGTTATTGTTATTTTCAAATAGAAATTAATATGATAATCTAAGTTAGTTATTTAAGTTGAGAACCGGTCTTAAGTTTAAGACCGGATGACTTGGTAAAAGAATATGGTATGTTGGATTTGAAAATGATAGGTTTTACCGGCGGTCGCCAGTACCTAACCACCTAGGGGCTCTAGAAGGCCTAACCTTAAAGTTTCCTATTGGTAAGCCGGATAAGGTTTCTAGAAGTCTTAAACCCAAACTTTCCTATTGGCTTGCCGGATAAGCCTTTAACCCAAAACTTTCTTATTTCTAGTGGGATAAGGGTTCTAGAAGCCTTTAACCCAAAGGTTTCCTATTAGTTAGTCGCTTAGGGGTTCCAGAAGTTTTTACCCCAAATGAGTCCTATTGGCCGAAGGGGTAAGGTAGAAGAGTATTTAAGGGGTGTTAGAAGGGTGTTGAGGGGAGAATTAGCATTTGGAATTGGTACTTATGTAGACTTGAAGGAGTTTTGAGCATTTTGAGATAGAGAAGTGTTTAAAAATTTCTACTATACTTGAGGGTGTAAGAGTGAGAGTTTTAGAGTGAATAGGTTGCACTAAGCGCATTATTTGTATTGTTTCATTGGTCATTGATATGAGCAGAACTTTGGAGTGAAGGATTTTGTGAATTGAGGATGACTGGCGTGCTTGATTGATATGAAAATTTGAAGGAATGTTCATTGTGAGATATATGTATTGAGGTAAAAATTTCGGAAAAAAAAAATTATAATAATTTGAAGTGAAGTGTATCCAGAAGGAAAGGCAACTAAGACAACAAGGTTAGAAAATATGGATCTTTTAGAGTATTATAGTTATGGCTACAAAAATTTGATACTACCTTCTGAGCTAACCTATCTATTATGTGTCAAAATTTGAGGTTAATTGGACTTAAAAGTTAGAAGTTATGAGAGTTTTAGAATGGACTGTTATAACACAGTATTCATGCTAGGAAGATAAAGTTGGTAAATCATACATAAGTTTTTGGTTTAAGCTTTGTTTGTGCTTAATTTTGGTGTGTCAACTTTTAGTAAGGTATTCAATAAATGGATGAAGTTCACTTGAAATGAGTGAGTTAATTGAGAGTTATTTTATTCTGAAATATGGTAGAACAACATTGAGAGGAATTCACAACAAGGGTGTAGGAGAAGGGGAAGGTATTCGAAATATTTTAAACACTACCCTAAAAAAATCCCCGTACTTACCGGATAATGCACAATCTTCTTGATAACGCTTGGACTGTTCGGTTGAACTTAAAAAACATAACCAGCATCCTTGCATGAAGCCGCATGCATATATCAATTTTTGCACTCAAAACAGTGAAACAATAAGAGAAACAGTCAAAAACTGCATCAGAAAAAAACAATTCCAACAAGTGTAGGAGAATAGATTAATGGATTGGGAGTATGTAAAGAGAGGTGGTATCCATATGATCACCAAGTGGGTTGGTGGGAAGAAGGCTCCTTTGCCGGGAAGGCTCCCGCCCATAAAGAGAAGGTACGAGGCTCGAATCCCACTAGCGACATTTGCGCGAATTCCTATGGGGGGGGAAAGGGGGCCTGGGGCCGGGACACAGACGCACCAAATGCCTTTAGACCTCCAAATAGGCCTCACAAATCCTCAAAATCTGAAATTGTATTTGCAAAAAAACCTAGTTAGGTTTAGGGTTTAGTCACCTTGTTTTTTGCCATTCTTTTGAAATTCGGTCTCCATCTCCCCCTTCAAAACAATGAGTTCATATACCTCAGAATCTAGCCAATTCCGGTTTCCTTCCTCTCCTTCAACCTTCACTTCAACTTATGTAGGTGTCTTCTTTGGAGTAGCCTTCTTCCTTGGGGCAACTCTTTTCTTTGAAGTCCCTATTATCTCACCATCCTTCGCTTCTTCAACATTTCTCTCTTCAACTCTCTCAACCCTCTCAACTTCCACCTCTTTCACTCTCTCCTCTCTAGTAGGTGTTGAATATGGCTAAAATGCACCAAAATAGTTCACACTCAAAAATTTCTCTAACCCCATCCACCTCTCTTGGCTAAAGAACTCTCCGTTTTGATAAATTGCTCCATGAAAAAAAAATTGCAAAATTGAAGCAAACCAGCAAAAACAAGGGCACAAGAAAAAAAGGGCGAGAAGAGAGAGACGACCCACTTTATCCCTTGAAAAAATCTGCATTTTCCATCTAACGGTCTAGATTCTGTCAGATTTTGAAATATTTTAATGAAAAAAAAGTTCGGCCTCTCGACGGAAGTTTGGGTCGAGCATTTTGCTCGATCCAAACTTTGCTCGAGAGGCCGAACTCTTGGCGCCATAACTTCCTAAAAGTGTTGCCACCTAGGCTCTTTTGGAGGCAACATCCTTTGGACTTCGGCCTCTAGTATGAAGGCTGAGAGGACGGACTTTGGACATTCCTGCATTTTCATTGGTCCAAACGCTTCTCCTCTCGAAGTTTGGCCATAGTGTGAACCGGCCCTCAGTTGATCATGATGGACAATTGCCAGTTGAGAGTTGGATTTTACAAATCAAGGGATCGACAAATGTTTAAATTGATAGCTTTGGCCATGGAATCGAGGTAACCAAAAAGTTTAGATTTTGAAAATATGTTTGTTGTTACTTGAATATGAGAGACTCTCCTTAAACAAGCCCATAGAGCTTTCCAATTATATTGACTATCAAACCTACAATAGTGTCATATTATGAGCATAGAGTCTCATCTCATTGGAACATGTGTTTTATGGGTCTTTGTTCTTACCTACAAGCCTATTTATCTACCACTCAAATAGAGGATAAAATTTCGTGACATCTACCATGTGAAAGGGTGAAAACCTCGGGGGGGGACACTTCACTATACTTTGTGCAAATACGTGCATTACAGGGGTATTTAATGTAGGGGTATTATGTCTAGATGTTAGATTTGAACACACCGTTTAATTATATAATTCCCTAATATGGTGTATTATTATGATGTCTTACTATAGTTATAACTCACATAAGATTTTTTTTTCAACCCTATGTTCATTATAAGAAATTAGCTCACCCTATTTTGTGTTTAAGGATTGCCTATGTTCAATACAAAATTCATTTGACATGCAATGAGAACTAGCATGAACAAGCATCACCACAAATCAATAACAATGCAAACAATCATCACCACCATGAGAATCAATGAACTATGAACTTGAATTACTAGCATGAACTACAACAATGTTTGTGTTCAGAAACACAAGTCTGTGCACTGCAATCACAAGCAGACCAACAAATTTAGAACTTTAGGGTCCAAGGTTTAGGGTGAATGAAGTTGGCTGCAATCTCCTGCTGAGAAAACAGAGTTTAAACAACATTGTTGTTTTCCAAAATCAACACTTTAGTCTATTGCACACAAGTGGAAGGAAGAACTTCAGAAACAAACTACACAACCTCAACATCAAGGACAATCAGGCAAGTTTAGTTAGCGAGACGGTCAGCCGGAGTGAGCCAAACATGAGGCCGGCATTATCGCGTGCTTCATCTCGTGTCATGAACGAATACGACCCTGCATCTTCAAGGATGTCTCGGAGTTGCGCGAGCTCCACAACAGTAAGGTGGATGAGCTGTGCCTCTTGAATGCGTCGGGGCACACAGCATATAGCAGCCACGGGCAAGATCTTCGTACACAAGACGCCACCATCCTCGGGAGAAGGTGATGCTCGAGGGCCAAATGCAACTCCGTCTCTTCAATTGCCTGCATAACTGAAGAGAACAAAAGTCGAAGGTCTAGGGTTTAGGGTGAATACATAAAATTGTTTGCTGCAGCGGAGAAACCCTACTCAACAATATTGTAGCCCGCTTTATTTTGGGCCTTTTTGTGCATTCTTGCTCACAAAATCGTCCAAAGCATCCGCATCTTCTGGATTTAAAGTATATAATTTTGCATTTTTTTTATAAGACAATGTGACTGTACTGATTACAGTATCTATGTCTACCCACTTTGGGTCACAATGGTCGTATTTGAATTTGTGCCGCCCAGGTGCCTTATTAAACCAATTCATTTGAAATAGGGTTTGAGTTAGATTTCTTCCCTGCATTATCTGACCGTGTCAACAAATCCACCGGTTGTGATACACCTCTCCAACCTGCTCCTACCTTCCTCCTCATCCCTTGAACACGTCCCACCCACCAAGAGCCTTTGTCCACGCCTTGAAGGCAGCTAGATGGAACTCCATATTGCCCGTCCCTTGATCGTAAATGTCTTCTTGCGGCTGCTTTCACAGTTGATGATACCATTGTACTGCTTCTCTGGACGAAGTATACTCCACAATCTAATCCGAGTCCAAGCAAGCAAGTAGAAGAGGATGATGTTGCACTAAGATAATCAGCAGAGTGTGAGGCCAAACCCACCACCCTTAAGCGTCCTAGTCCGGGTGATGGTTTTGAGAATCACATGAGTCATACCAAAACTCGTGGTAACATGAAATGTAACTTCCATCTCAATGAGCTCCCACCTTACTTAAAGTCATGATGTTTTATTAATGCTAACCTCTTGAATAGTTAGGGCATTGGCCTTCTCAAGGGTCCAACCCGCGGCCTTGGCTACACATGCCCTTAAGGATATTCCTCTTGAAACCTTGGCCCTGGCCAAGGTTTCCTCATCGGTGCTCTTGACCTCAATGAGGCTATGGCTTGTCGACTCCATGAGGCAATTAAGTTTCTAGTGTCTTAATTCCCACTCGTCAACCAAAGGCCATTCTCCTTGTGTGGGGCCAACAACCCACCCTCGTGCTTCACATCAATATTAGCATGTCAATTTATTCCATGACAAGATACAAGTGTTAAAAAACATTTCTCTCTCTTATCAATATCTTAGCATTTTCCACAGCAAATCCTCTCCAAATTCACTCCACAGCTCACTCCCTAATGTCACCACCCGCCAACATAAGATTTTCCTAACTGTAGTTCTAATACTAATCCTCCTATCTTCCTAAATTCTAACTTAGCTACCTACCTAATCCCTAACCTAGCTCCCTCCTAACCCAAACACTTATGGCCCTTACTCCTTGTTGCGACCTCCATCCCAGCTCTCTGTTGGCCGAACGAGTAGCCTTACCGGCTTAACCCAGCTCTCTGCTGGCCGAACCAGTAGCCTTACCGGCTTAACCCAACTCTCTGTTGGCCGAACAGTAACCTTGCCGGCTTAATCCAGCTCTCTGCTGGCCGAACCAGTAGCCTTACCGGCTTAACCAAAATTAAACTAAATCTATATTGTCGAGGTCACCTTCAACCCTCAGCAACTTAGACGGTGTAACCCGCTGCTGACCGGTTTACATGGACACTACACTCATCTAAATTAACTTCTGAAGGTGTTTCCTCTTGGATGAATCCCTACGGAGAAAATAGCCTAAAGTAGCTTTCAAGCTTATGTTCCCCGAAATCCTAATGTCGAGGTTAAGTGTTGTGAACATAAAGAGTGTTTTTGCAATCAATGTAATGGTATCAAAACATTCAATTTCATTTCCAATTCTAAATCCTCAATCAAAGTACACAAACACATAAGTCAATTTAGTAATCCATTTATGATATACTAACTTTCATGAAAGATTGACTAATTGATGGTCTTCAAATTCTCTTATTCTCGAATGATGGCTTGTAGCCCTCTCCGTGTCTTCAATCTCTTAAAGTTCATTTTGTCTGGTTTCTCTTTGTATTCTCTAATCATGAGAGTTTTAATTCTTCGTCCTCGAACACTTCTCTCGATCTAAATTCCTTGAAAGGATCTTCTCCGACCTTCCTATTTTCTTCAAAGTACATCGATCTCGAGATCCTTTAGGAAATCTCCTTAGTCTTCTAAAGAATACCTTAGTTTCTAAGGTATCTTAGCCTTTGATATCTTGACTTCTCCTTAGTCCCAAAAGTATCTTAGACCTTGGTTTATAAACTCCTTAAATCCGGTCTCCAAAAGTGTCTTTGATCTTGCGGGGCCTTGGTCTTGGGCTTGCGGTCATCCGGTCCTGCGGGCCCTCAGTCCCCCAATTCTCGAACAGGGCTTTTAGGGTCTTCAAGGTCTTGTAGTCTTTTGAGTGCGAAATCTTTCGGAAAGACCTTCAAGTCCTAAAGTCTTCTCGGCCTCTGGTACCGCGGGCCTTCAGATCTGAAGACCAGCGTCGTGCCTCCGCGATTCTTCAAACTCGTTCTTTGTGGATCTTTAATTCAAAGACCGGCTCTGATCAATTCCCCGGACCTTTGGTCTCATGGGCCTTCAATTTCGCGGGCCTTCAATCCGAAAGGCTCACCCAAAAGGGGTCTTCAAATCTCCAAGTCTTCGGATTCGTTATGAATCAATCTCCAAGTCTCGTAAACTCGCCGTCCGGTTCCGCGGTCCTCCAGTCGCGGTCTCCAGTCCGCGGGCATTCAATGTCGTGGGCTCTCAGCTCCAAATTCGGTCTTCAAACTCGAAGCCGTTCGTCTTCGAGTATCTTCAAATGTTGCTAAGTCTTCGGTCTTCGTCTTCACGCCTTGCGGCCTTGTGGTCCCTCAGCCGCGGGCCTTCAGTCTTCGAATATCTCTAAAAGTTTTAGAGTCTTCAAGGTTGTCGAAAAGATCTTCGATTCCTCGAGTAAAATCGCGAAGCTCCGATTGTTGTCAAATCGCTCCCGATAATGCTCCAAATAGGTCTTCGTTAAAACGCTCCCAATAATGCTCCTCTTGACGCTCACGTTGGATTGTTGAAATGAATAATGAGGTGGTATAGGGCCTTTTAGTGCCCCTTTATATAGGGTTTACAATCTTGTGATTGGTTGAATTGGCGGTTAGGTTTTGAAATGTATACAATTACTAATTTGGGCACTAAATGTATTTACAATCTAAATTCGGCATTGTCAGATCTATTATTAACACGGACACGTGCTTAAATTAGATCCATTAATGGGGTACATTCGGACATGTATTAGGTGTCTAGATGTGCCATTGGTAGTTACAACCCCTTTCATCAATTCATCCGAATTGCATATGTTCATTAAGAGGGTGAGAGTAATATATGTTCATCCGAAGGGATTCCATCCCCCTCAGGTATGTCCTTTCATCTATTCCCCTAGACTAGTGAGTACATGTTCACTAAGAGTACCTAGGTGTTCACTAAAAGAGAACTAGGTGTCTACTAAGTAGTCACTACATAGCTAGGTGGCTACTACCTCTAGTTACTAATGTGCTCACTTCCTACTACTAGCGTGCTTGCCTCCTATCCCAAAAAGGTGACTGGGTACTCACTAGTTTCCATCTACTCACTATTTCGGCCGTTCCCTATGGTGTGTCTTGTTCCCGCCGGCTTAGCCCGTTCCCTCCGGTCTTCAGTTTGTTCCCGGGACGTTCCCGGTGACGCTCTTCGTTCCCAGCCTCTCGGCCGTTCCCGGTGTGCTCCCGGTGACACTCTCCGTTCCCAGTGTGCTACTCTCAATGTTCCTAACACCACCGCCGGTGCAGTGCGGTGCACTCGTCAATGGCTACACATATATCTAATCAATACAACTAAAAATAAACCTATATCTAATTAATACAACTAAATATTGTGACTAAACACTACAAACTAAAGACTATATATTGAACACTATAAACTAAACCATAAAAACTAACTTTGCAACCGGTTGGCCCCGGTTCTCCGCCAAGAGAACTTGCACTCCTCCGTGCCTCCCTTGGCTCCACACATATCCACACCCACGTCCACACGGAACACCAAGGGAGAAAATAATAATAATAATAATAATAATGGAAGAGGGAAGGGAAGAGGTGAGTGCCCCCCAAGCCCACAAGCCCCCTTGATCCTCTCCTACTTAGTAGACTCTTATCCTATCCACTAACCCTTCATCCCCCTAAACCAACAAGGACACGTTCTAATTCAAACAATTAACTCAAAGGCTTTTCCTCTTGCCTCCTCAACACTACTCCTCTAATCAAAACATTCTCTAATTCCACTAAACCCCTAATTAACCACTCCAAATGGCTTAAGGCCTAAACATAAACCCACACCAAGCCTCACTCTTTTTATACTTTTGATTGTTTTAATAACGCTCCAAATGCAATTCTAAATAGATTCTAAACCTAAAACAAATATGAGCACTCATTTTGGGCTCATACAGAGTTATTGAACATAGAATTCCTTACCCTTGTCAACATGTCATTTGAAAGGAAAGGGTTGGTATTAAGCTGCGACACCAAAATTGATTTAAAGATTTGGTGACCTCCGTATTCCACGACTAGAATTACCTTAAGAGGAGCTAGCTCGGAAATTACTTGGTTTTCATGGGTGCTCAACATCTCAACCAACACAGTTCACGTGATTTTCAGGTGGGGTGTCTAGAACCTCACCAGAAGCATTGACCCTCCAAGATGCAGTAGGGTCGGAGGGTCCGATTTCAATAGAAAGAACGCCGACCAACTCTAGGGGATTTTTTCCTACAACGTCAACATCAGCAAAGTCCCGGATGGTATAGTCGTCGTCGCCCACGCGTCGACGTTTGGACATGTCAGCCGCATCGGGCGCTACTCTAATCACGTGAACAATATCTCCAATTTCATTCAATGGCTCTAACTGCTTGCAAATCCTTAAGCCATCCTCAACATCCCAAAAATCAAACGGCCACTCAACTACGCACGTTTTTTCTAGCCGTGGCCTCAGATCTGAGTAGGGTTCCTCTTTGGTAGCCTTGATCTTGCCAATGAAGACCGGCTCAGTATAGTCGTGATCGAGAGCCTAATCTTGTACGCCATTCCAAACCCTACAAAAACACGCCAAGAGCAGCATTAAAGCACAGTCGACCCTAACCGCATATCCTAATTTAGCATGAAGCAACCAAATTGCAGCAAAATTGTAAACAAATACAGACCTTAATGGTCACCTTCTTCGCCTCATGCACTACGACTTGCACGGTTTGTGCGATGACAAACCTTCTCCAAATGCTATGCCGCCAAAGCTCCAAGGCGATGTCACAAACGTCCTCAAAAAAATGCCGCAAGTGCCCTTACAGAATGACCCCAAACCCTATACCACAAGCGCCCTCACAGCATGCAACAAGCGCCCTCACAAAACCAGCCCCCGTCTTTTACAAACCGAGCATAACAACATTACCCTAAACTCAAAGCGAGAAGCGCAAAAACAAGAAAGAAGAGGCACAAGACAAAGCACCCAGGAAGAACCTTCAAACCCTAACCCGTTGGCTACAAAAATGCAGGTCAAAGTAAGTTTGCCATCCATTTGACATCCAACATCCCCTCGCCCATCCACAAAAATTCATCCAAATCTAATGGGATTTAAGAATCCTATGGACCCCAATTGCGCTACCTAGGGCCCCAACTGCACTACCTGGGGTCTTTGTTTTTTACTTTCTATTTAATTTAATACACACTTTTACTTTTTAAATTGACATTTTTACATTTAGGGTCACACTTTTAAATACACACTTTTACATTTATTTTTAATACTTTTAAATTGAAAAGTAAAGTAAAAGCTTTTACAAGTAACTATATAATGAGGATTTTTTATTTATTAAAATATATCCAAAGTATTTAGTACCTTACATTCTACTACCTTACATTCTATTAGTTTATAATCATTCATTTTATTGCAGAGATGGTTGAGCTTGAGATACATGAGGCAAAAAAGCCTAGAATTGTACAAGTCATTGCTCTTAACTTCATAGAATCTACAAAGATTTTAGAGTTAGTTTATCATTCAAATACAAAAGGTTGTAAAACTCCTGGACACACTCAGAAGTTGTATGATCGTTTGTATGTTATTCCGTGTACAAAAACCCTAGATTGGCATTATTTCCATAAAATATTTATGGACACAACATCTAGGGTAGAATTGACTGTTCATACAAAACAACAATATTACGTTCATTATTGCCACAAAATTTGTGGTGATTGCTCGCAAAAATCATTACGTTGTCCAATATGCGAAAAAATATCAAACCTCGATTTCTCAAAGCATACAAAATATATTTTTGATACGTCTATCACTAACGATATTGAAATTTGGAGTCTACAAGATTTTCATGATACTTTTCAGGGATTAGAAAGTTTTTTACAAAAAAAAAACACGTCTCTTTCATACAAAATACTTCAATGTACATTGGTGCAAAAAGGGTATCTTGAACTATCTATTCTCAAGCAATTCGACATAAAACCAGATATGAGAATTATCATTAGCTCACGGGTAGATCACTCCATTGTCAAGTTGAACACCACGTGCGACCAAAAAAATCTTCTTTTGGTAAGTTGCACCACCAAAATGGGTCAAAATTTTATCAAATTTTTTTCATGAGTAGATATACACAGTACCTATGACATAGTAAAAAGTGGTAACTAAATTTGATGATTTGTTTTTTTCATAAAACATACCATTTCTAACTAGAATGACACATAATTGAACTAAAAAAGTTACTAAAAAAAATAAAGATGACTAAAAATTTCAAAAAAGTATACAAAAGATACCATCAATGATTATGTATATGTAGAAAAAATATCATAAATTTTAAAATTATATATGGCATGTAATATAGGGGTAGCAAACTTTGTCCGCACGTGGTGTCAACTTGACAATGAAGTGACCTCCCCGTGCATTAGCTACACAAGCATTCCATCGGATTTAAAAAACAAAAAAAACAAAAAAAAACCCATGTTGGGAGAATAACAAATTTGAGAATGCGTGGCAAAAAGTTTATAAAGACAGTCATCTTATACCAACAACATCCACTGCTTTATTATTACTAGATGGTAATAAAGTAGCGAATGATAAAATATTTAATTTATCACTTAATCGTGTTTTATTTATTTATATACCTGAAATATGGAACAATGATCTAATGATCTGGTTGCATATCAAAGCATATTAGCCGATGCAGACATATTTTATGAAACTGGTATGTTCAAGGGAAGGTCTAATCAACAAGATCCAAAAAGAGGTAGTTACAAGTCTGTAGGTCATGGCTATATAGCCCATGGAGGAAGAAGTTCAAGAGGAGATGTGGTACCATATGATCATAAAAACATGCCTCAAAGCACAAAACTTGCTTTCAGGCGCATAGCATATTATCTTGCAAGGGCAATGTGGAAGGCATTAAATTTATTTGGAGGTCCAGTTAAAGATTTTTTTACGAATCAATTTCAACCTATGAATTGTATATTAATTGGGTTAGGTGCATATCCAACACAAGTGCATCAATTGCACATGTCCAATAACTCTTTTATAAAGCCACACATCGATAAATTGGATTTTGACTGTTCTTTTATATGTTGGTTCAATGAAGGACATCTCAAAGGAGGTGAATTTGGAGTTTCTCAACATTATATGAAACTCCAAAATAACAACGGGGCTAGTATATTTGTATTCAACAAATATATCAGCCATGAAACGTTACAATTTGATTCCAATTCATTATCATATATTGATTTCAAGATTGGATGTGCCTTGGTTAATAAAGTAGCAATTTGTACAAGAATTGAAAATCAACTTCAAAATAAAAATCCTATCACTTGGAAAGATATCAAGTATATAGATTATATTAATTATGAAGATTGCGAGAATGAGGATGTAAATGAAAATGAGGAATCGTAAATTTCTTACAATTACTTGATTTGAATGTAAAGTAATTGATTTGTAATGTGAATTTTTGAAAAAATAAATAAAAACCTCCGGTCCTTTAGGGGTTAATTTGCCACTTATAAATGTTAACCTACGAAATACATCTAATATTGTGTGATGACATCCATTACATTGAGTGAAAATTGAAAAGCATCTGAAGATTGTAAATGCTTCAGAATCAATCCAAATGACTATTGATTCTTATTTTGTTTCATAAAAATAAAAGATTGATTTTGACACACATATTTTATATATATGATAATTTTACAAAACTCTCCCTCCATAATTATAATGAATTTATAATTGTTAAGCATTCAGAAACTCCCTTTATAATTGTTACAATGTTAACTCACTATAAATGTTATAAAATTTTTACTCCAGAGCCTAACATTTATAGAGGGTGGACTGTAATATTATTTTTTATTCTATCAAAATGCCTATGCTATATTATATCTAAAACCTTGATAAATTTCAATACTTATTATACCCCAATGTTAGTTATAATATGGATTTTCAATTTAAATAATCCATAACTATATCCAGTAATTTTTTTAATTTTATTGCTCATGAATAAAACACACCCTATATTTTAACGCACCATGTTTACTAATTTTCCTAAGTGTCCCCCCCCCCCCCCGAGGTGAAAACACATGAAACTATTGTATACCCCAGTGATGTCTATTTTCGCTTAAAATATATTTCATTTGAGGCCAAAATCAAATTTTGATTGTTGTGTAGAAGGATCCAATTAAAATGAATCAACAACAAACTTGAGAAGAGCAAGTTTTCACCAGAGCCCTACATAGTATGTAAGTGTTGTTTAGGTAACAAAATAATTAACCATAAGAAAATAAGAAAATTGCATCAATGTTTTTTTTTTACACCGATGTGAATGGGAGCCCATTCCTCGTTACTTTAATCCCATTTTATTGGGCTTCCAAGTAGGAGTAGAAATAATGAACCATTAGAAATTATGTCTTAGCATAAAAGGCATTATCCCACATGTGGCACTCATACAGTGAATGTAAAAGTTCGGCAACTTTGGTTGGTTGGGTGTAAGAACCTTTAGGATCAGTTCATAGAAATAAGCATGTTTGTGAAGATTGCGATCATTGATTTGTCAACAACAAATTTCATTCAATTATGACAAAGTTATTACGTGCACAACAAATTACCTTATCCATACGGGAGAAAGCTCTGCAACAACTACCATACCATGGGTGAGGGTGGCAACGCATACATTTGTTGTATAGCCCATATATTTTGTTCTTAATCTATTTGAATCTTCAACTCAAATGGGGGCATAATTATTGCTTGACAGTGGATTTAGCATTGTGTAGTTGGGATGAAAACCATGCACAATGTCTCTTGTATGTTGGGACTCCCTAACAAAATGAATAGTGTTCAATTTAAGTTTTATTCAATAAGATACAATGAACCGGAAACTAAATTTTTTTGAGCTTGCACTACCAGGTTTTATAAATTTATAATTAAAATATAAGCATGAATTAATCTTGCAAACATGGCTAGCCTAGGGTTACCTCCCCAGTTGAAAAGGAGCCTATACGTAGGCCAAGTAATGTTATGGGTCAAAGACCATGCTTAAGTTTAGTGAACCCTAAACCCTAAACCCTAAACCAAAATTCATCTATCTATACATGCAACAAATTTGGTGAGTTTAAATTGGTTTATACTATGGTGGGGTTTTTTTCCCATATGATTAAACAAGTGGAATTTGATTACTGGAGGGTATAAAGCCAACCAAGGCACCAAAATGCAATACACTATGGGAAGAAAAAAAGTGTTGGTATGTTTAGTTTCATTGATCTTCTCTTCCACGTGTTCATTTTTGTTGGTGGGCAAATTCAGTTGAAAAACCCAAGAATTGAACTTGTTGCTTTTGGAGTCAAGGTGAATAGGTGTTGTTCTCCCTCTTTAGTATGACACGTTTGGGAAACACACAAAAAGTTGAATTATCGAGGTGTCATCTTCTCATTATTAAGACAAATGACGTAAAATTGTCATGTTATTGAGGGTATATGAAAACATAAGTAATATGAGCTTAGAGAAATATATGCAACAAGTGTAAGCAATATAGATGGTATGAAATAATAACTTATGACTCCAAACAAATGTAAATATTCTCAAGAACTCTTGAAATAGGAGTCCAAAGATCTTTGTTATTGCCTACCCAAGTCAACAATAGTCATATTATCTAAATTCCCTATTAACTTTTGAAAACTAATGATTTCATTACCACCAATGTATAAAGAGTTATCTAATAAGAAACTAGACAATAATGATGCATGACGTTTAGCATCAAGATATTGGTGATACTATATCTCCCGTGTATAAGGCAACATATCATGCAAGAGGCTACTCTAACCCTAACCATGTCCGTTCTGCACTAGTAACCCTAACTATCATTAAGTTCCCAATGATAAGTGAAGTTCCCAAGAAGCTCCCGAGTGAAAATTGATATATTTTAGATATACACACCATAGATGAAAATAGTTTTAGCATTAACTACATCTTTAATTTGACAAAACCTATTTTCTAAATGTTGCATTATCGAGTGCCGTAGTCGTATAAAAGAGGGGATTTTGAACTAAAAAGTTTGGTCTCGCAAAAATGTCATAATAATTGAGGACGTCGTATAAACAAGTATTGTATTATCGAAATTAGACTGTCCATTGAATTGTTGTATTATCACTCTTAAATTTTCTTAAATGATATTTTTTGAAGCATGTAAATTTTTATAATTGAACATGTACCTACATGTTAGGATCCATTTAGATGCATTATTTGCCCTATGTGGTATCAATTGTTACTTCAAGCGAAGAACAACCCACAAGATTGGTCGGATGGGCAGACTACTCTAATACCTCTAGACAACGACCTTCTAATATCTATAATTATATAATTGCATTATGTTCATCCGTGTGTGACATTCATCTGAAAAAACCACCTAAATTCCTCCTAAGCCCATTATTTCATCACATACAGAACCGATATTCATCCAACCCAAAATATCATAATTTCATCTATAATTCATTAAACACTACTGCAATAAGGTACCTACTTCCACAAAATTCCACATTGGCCACCCTTGGTTGAGTTGGCCAAATATTATGAGTGTTGAGGGTTAAGCCACCCATCCGAAGAAATAGTATTCGGATGGGTGACATATTGCCACCCTCCAAGCCAACACCCCAATAAATATTAAAGCTAGAACTTTAGCTCTAGCTTTAATTTCTAGCTTATCTCTAACCACTAATTCTAACACTAACTTTATCTCTACCTCATGCCTCTAAACCTCATAATAGGGTTTATAAATATTTTAGTTCAACATTCATATTTCTATCTTTGTAAATAAATTGCACATTTACTTACATTGTGAGGAAGGAATACGGCATGTTCTAATGGCGAGAAAGAGTGAGAGTAAGAGTCGCGCTAATCTTCGCAGACCACTCCCCTCCAACCACAAAGCTTTACTGTTCGTAGATTTAGCCGTATATATAGCCATACCTACATCTAACGGTTAGCATCTACATCCAACTTCACCCTGACTATCATTCTCTAAACCCCTAAATCCAATAATTTAGAAATGCCTTAGTTTACTTATACCGCCAAAGAAAATTGGAAAGAAGATTGCAATTCAAACAACGCGTTGAAATTTTCCCTTCCGGTGCGTAGGTAGGGTACATTAACTCCACATTGGATACCTTGGTTCGGTAACGTTCAAGCCATCCAACCTGCAAAGTCATTCATCCAAGCTTTTTCAACAAAAAATTACCTCTTTTCATCTACTAACACGGACCCTACCCTAAACACGCTACCCCCTAGTAATTATTTCCACATTTTTTTTATATAATTGACTAGATAAAAGAGGCCATTATATGTGATGGTATTTTACATGTTAATATGTTTCACTATTTAAAAGCCCCCTATAATATATGTATGTTTTTTTGCAAAATTTATCTACAATGAATATATTATACTCTATTTTTTATCGCACATTGTTTTTATAATTTTTGCCAGTGACCCCCCCCCCTGGAGCTTCATCCACTTGACGCCTCATCCGCTCGACGTTCCATCTTCTTACCCCTTCATCCGCTCAACGTCGTGTCGGTCTTCGTATCTTGTCTAATCATCCTAACAATACCAACTAACTAACATTAATTTAATTCCTAACATCTAATTTTTTTTTCTTACTATTCTGTGAGCCTTAAACCAACCTTATGAAGACATGGTTATCCTAATTTTGGTCATTAATGTAACTTAGGCCTCATTGATTTTGTGCTTGCACTAGTTATACACAATCTGAAGCCTATAGTCAAAGAGATATTAACATGAGAGTATGTTATTTCTTCTATTTTGATTTTCATCTGAATCCATTTGGTAAACATGATTATTGTCTCGGTTCCACAACTTTGGAGGCAATACAAAATGAGTATTGCACGTCCCAACATGATCAAGGTTTTGTACTGACATTCGATTTTTTACCGACCCTAGATTTTATCTAAACTACCATGTGAATCTAATCCTAGATATCCTTTACTCTTTGCCATGCAATTGGTTTTCTCCCTAATTCCCTTTTTGGAAGCCTCCGACTTCAATGATTCCTATATTGCCTACTAGTTCCTACATCTTATTAGGCTTGATCCCGGAGTAGCCTTATGGCGGTTGTAGAAGAGAGAGTGAGCCTTTTGTGCTTCTTCTTTATACCCTTTAACTTTCAAAACACCCCACATACAACATGATTTGCCAATGACCGCCAACCTGACCAAATTGGTGGCTTACATGCCCAAGTGGTTATAGTTGTTTGCCAATCTTGTTGTTGTCATGTGCCAAGTGTGGTCTTCAATCACTAGTAACTACTATCTAGTACTTCTACCCATATTACTACTTTTCCTAATCAATACATATTCCACCCTCAATAAAGGAGCTTGTACAAATGCAAGTGGGTTTATAACATTGGTATTAATCAATCTATTGGTGTGTAGGTATATTATGTAGCATGACACACATAATATGGGTGATGTTTATTCTACTTTTTGCCTAGGTTCATATTTGTTGGTTATTTTAAATAACTACAAGTTCATTTGACAAGGGTCCCCCACAATCAAGATGACCAATACAACCCCAAATAGTGGAAAATCACCTACTGAATCACAACTTTTGCAATTTCTCCAAAATGGTTATGCAACCCACAAGCACCCTCCATGACCCAATTTTCAACTTAGTTGCATTTTGTTCATAGCAACTACAAATGCTAGTTGCATGGAGATTGCAATGGAGCAACTTTTTTTTGGTTTAAGAGTATGGCGTGGTTTCATCCATCATCCCTTCTTTTCATGCCCTCACAAATTAATGGTCATCTTGTCATAGGCTCCTTCCTTTTGTAAACTTTGTATGTGGGCCAAAGTTTCTTTGGACATCTTGTTTACATGTTATCACACTTGGTGTATAGAGGTTTGTCTTTGTTAGGATTTATCTTTCAAGCACTTTTAAAGAACGTGATGTACCCAAGTGTCAATTTCCTTTCAAAGCTTACAAAAACTTTGTACTTGTGATTTGGAGTATCACATGTGGTTCGATTGACTACGCCATTTACACTTGATATTGTGATTATTTATTTGGAGTCACGCGTTGCTTTAACTTTTACCTATTGTACATTTTTTGTCTCATATGCATTACAAGGAACATGCTATAGATTATTTGATATAAAAAATAATACTTTTAATCTTAAAATAATAGCAACATGTAACTCCAAATTATGGTTAACTAGAGTGATAGGCGAAAAAGTTGTAGTTTTGTTTCTTTTATGGATGCACGTAAAACCCTTCACACGTTGTCATATTAGGGATTAAAATTGCTTAATATCTTTTAGCATGACTTTTGATGTTTGCATCAAAATGCCTTTGGTTATTGATTCCACAAAAGATCTTAATGAGACTTAATAATGTTATAAACAACAAACTTTTCATCATGTCAAGCTCAAAACATACAAGCTTATACAAATAACACATTAATACATTAAGATGCCTCCTGAGCTATTTATACTAACACAATAGCTTAACTCGGTTTTTCAGTGTAATATCTACTTGAAAGGATCATTCCTAACTTTTTTTTACAAGATATAAAGACACATGGATCCTTTGAGTGACATTCAAAAGAAGTGAAATTAGGAACAAGATTTACAAACTTAAACAATTATAGTGAAACATTGACTAATCCTATATCCAAGGATGGGGGAGGGGGGAAAGGGAAAAACCTTGGTTTGAAGTGTCACCTAGCTTGGCTTTGGATTGACAAAGTCAATGTTTAGTACACAAATGACATAGGTACCTTGAAGTGGTGGGACTCTCTCTCTCTCTCTAAGAAGGATACAAACTCAATAATACAATGGTACATGTCGTGGGGAAGGTAGAAGTTGTAGGAATCGACAACTAATATACATGTGCAATGAGCTTGATGAGTAGGTTGCCCATATCAAGCTCCCATGAGGCCAAAATAGAGGCCATGTTTAGGGCCGTGATTTGTGGCCGGCAAATCGTCGGAATTAACGTGGCTCGAATTCCTTGATTCGACTCGTTGCGTTGTTGCCTTGCGGTGTGATTCGGTGACCATGAGCTTCAAGGATTGAAGGAGGCCCATTGGTCCCCCTAGATCCGGACTCTCACTCTTCTTGGGCACCAAAGGCGTCCGAACTTGTTGTTGGCTCGGAGTTTGTTGACGTGGCAATGACGTAGCATGCGTGCTTCCACTCGGTGAACTTGGCGAACCTAGCCATCCACACATGCCATTCGCGCACAAGTTAACTTAATTATGCATGTCTTGTTTGCCTTGAAGTTGTCTTCACATGCTACGTTAAGGGTGCTTCCTTTCACTTGGCACGTGGGGTTGAATTTCAACATTAGGGTGGCATCCGGTTTAAAGCACCCCTTGTTGGACTCTGCTTTTGAACTTAGGATCAGATCTAAAGTTGAAGATTGGGATCTCAAATTAGGAGGATATCCTTGGGTTGGGGCCGATGAGATTCGAAAGGAAAGTGATGTCACATTTGTGACGTCTTATTTCTCATAGACATGGGCTCTAGTGTAAACTATTTGGGTCCAAATTATGCTTTCAACAGACCAGATCTTATTCAATTTTGGAGTTTTTGTGGTCTTGGACCCTAATGTAAACCCACCTAAAAAACTTCTACTCAAAACCAACATATGTGAGGGCCTCAAACATATGTGAATGATACATAGTGATGGTTTGAGGTTATGTGATGGTGTTAGGTTTTGTGTCCCACACAACACGCCATGTCTGTCTATTAAAATAACAATTATATTGTTATGATAGACTTGCAAAACGATTACTAATTATACAAGATGTATTGCATGGGATTTGTATGGTGATAAATTATAGATACTTTAGATGGTTAGCCCCACTTGACCTCCCATGATATTGATTAACATTCGATTCAAAAGAGATCCACATTGAGGTTGTAGTGCCAATTACCTCTTAAGTTACAAAGCTCATATGAGAATTTTATTTTTTAACAAAACGAAGATGCTCTTTCTTCCTCAATGATCATATATCTCTTCCCCCCCCCCCCCCCTCTCACATGTTCAATTAGTTGACTAGTGAACCTATAAACAATTCAAAAGAAGTTGATCATGTAGTCCAATAATTTTTTGAACACAATTTCCTTTTACATGTGTTATTAGATCCACACAACACTTAAATATAGGTGTCCAATTAAGAGTAGTGATAAAATTAGGCATGACTATCTTATACCATGCAAATCCCACACAACATCATTGTCACATTACATGTTGCAAAGGAACTCATGTGGTGGTAGTAATGCCATTGAAGATAACAATTGTAGATGAGTTGAGTCAATACTACATAAATTGCATGTTGAGAGCATAAAATCACACCCACAAAGCACCCAATGACATACAATATGATGGTTGAAAATTAACTACCAGGCCCTCGTTCATCTTGGAAATAAAAACCATGCACTTCCTGCTGCACTTTCTCTACTATTGAAGATATTGACTCACACAATCCCCCAGATGTACCAACCTTCCGACTTCCCTGCAAGTCCAATATTTTAAGTGCGGGTTAGGTTAGTAAGCTAGATGGGTTAGGGTTAGGGTTGGGGCTAGAGCTCATGCCCTTTGGGCGAGACCCAACCGACCAAGCCATGACCCCATCAGGGGGGTAGGGGGTGTCATGGCCGGGGTCGTGATCTGGCACCCCTTGGCAGCCATGCCAATTTTTTCAAATTTTTTCAATTCCGACCGACAATTGTTGCCCGCCCCACTCAATTCCAAAAAGAACTGCCCTTGCATTCTTGAAGGTTGCTTGCCCACAAATCCCATACTGAGTGCACTTCACCTTCAAAGCCCAAAATTCAATATATATGCTCACTTCCCTTTACAATATAAGCAATTGATTGGGATTTCATTCCCGAAGTGAAACCAAAAGCATGTAAATGAATCTCAATAAAACATACAATGAACTTGGAAGCAAAATAATATTACAAAATCCTCATTAGTATTGAGGTCATAATGTATGTGACTTACCATTGGAAAGGATCTTTTGTCATTCTAAAATAAGACTTATATTAGTGTGCTATCTTTAGTTTTTGTATGTTATAATATTTTAGTATGTGCCTTCTACTTTCACAATTATTCATACATATTGAACTAATTGAGCATGATTGAACTTAATAAATCATAACCAATTCAAGTAAGTACATTTTGGATCTAATTAAACTTAATTACTTTGGGAAGAATAAATTTTTATTTAATTATATTTATTAAGTTCTTATACTTTAATTACATTGTTCATCTTAATCAGATCAAATACGTATGAATAGTTGTGAAAGTAGAAGGCATTAACTAATTTTTTCTAAAAGAAACTAAGTAAAAATAGCACAATAATATAAGTTTCATTTTAGAATGACAAAAGACCCTTTCAAATGGTAGGTCAAATACATTATAACCTTAGTACTAATGAGTGTTTTGTATTTTTGGCTTCCAAGTTCATTACATGCTTTATTGACATTCATTTACAAGCTTTCAGTTTCACTTTGGGAAGGAAATCCGAGTCAATTGCTTATCTAGTAAGGGAAGTGAACATATATACTGAATTTTGGGCCTTCAAGGTGAAGTACACCCCATATGGGATTTGTGAACAAGTGGCTTCAAGAATGCAAGGGCGTTTTTTTTTTTGTTTTTTTTTGGGGGTTTTGGAAATGAGTGGGGCGGGCAACAATTGTTGGTAGAAATTATTAAAAAAAATGAAATGAAAATTGGGCACGGTTGCTCAAGAGTGCCAGATCATGGACCCCGTTCATGACACCCCCCCCCCCCCCTTCCCCCCATGATGAGGTCATGGCTAGGCCGGCTGGGGGCCGCCCAAATGGCATGAACTCTAACTCCAACCAACTAGATGGTGTTAAAACCATCCAAATTTTCAAGTGTTGAGCACAATGGATATTATTATTTCATTCCAAACGCCTCAAATTTTCATCAATAGCAAATGGCAACATGTACTTATTATGCAAGTTGTAAGGGTATTAGTTATGGGTGGGGGTGATCTTTTCAACACCATCTGCATGAGTAAAACATTTACACCATGACATCAACTTCAAATTGATGGTTAATGGGATATAGTTAATGAGAATACCCTTAGAATCCGCTAAAGAGGGTCATGTTTTTGGTTATTGTGTACATTATTCATGTTGAATGTGAACAATATAAACATCGATGGGTTTCACTTGGCCGCAAAGTGTTGTGTGGACCATTGATTTGAGTCCAAACTATTGTGTTAAAGAATGTCAATCATGGATGTTTACTCGGAAAAGGTTCAATGTGTAATGGGCTTGAATTAACTTTCATTAACTAGAGAACCATATAAGAAACTAGATAGAGCTATCTGTAGTATAAGTTACCTTAGTTTGTTTCAAACAAAAGCTCACATGTTACATATGTGTAATCATGTCAATTTTACTCTTACGGAATACAAGTAATCTAATATTTGACCACCATTTGATGGTAAACATGATGAAACCCACTCAATGTGATGAATGATGAATGGGATTGAGAAAGTGGAAAATACTAGTGTTGTGATGAGCTTCATTACTATATGAGTTCATAAACCTTATCCTATATATTCAAGATACTCTATGTTGCATGGTAAGGAGTAATGCATGGCTTTCAGTAGGGGCCAGGGCTGATTTTTGACAAAGTTTTTGCCCGTCTACATCCAAAAACCTTGAATTGAAAGGCAAAAAAAATTGCAACCCGTCCCAAAACCAGTAGTTTCTAAACCAACCCGTCCATGGAAAGGTTAAAGAAAATTCAACCTGTTCCAAAACCGGTTTGGAAATGAAAATACCCATCCCGCAATATGTATAAATAAGTCTCTTACAATGTTGGTAATTTAAAAAAAAAACAAAAAGATGTTGACATGCGATTGTTTGCACTTGGAAACAATAAGAGCTTCACAAATTATGCCTTCAATGCCCGTCAGTTATTTGTCTTTTGTTGTCGATTCTCATCTTTCCAGTACACCCCATTCTAATTTCCTCTGCCACCATCATTTCTTTTTATTTCTTGTCCTTCAATCTTCCATTTCTTTCCCCACAGTCTATCCTCAAGGTGTTTCCATCACCCGTTATCACCCGTCCGTCACCACCCGCATTCCCTCCACAAGAGGGGTTTTTCTAGACAAAACCTAATCAAAAGCCATGTATGTGCTAGTTTGCAGTTAGAGACTTTAGATGCTTTGATGGGCATTTCATGTGCAAATATTCCAGTTGAAAACATCAATTGGAATGCAATGATGCTTGTTTGGAGAAACATGAAGGATAGGAGAATTCATCCACTTCTTTGAAGGGTGAGTAGCTCTTTATTTTTAAATGTTTGAACATGTTTATGTATACTAATTCTTATTCAATTGCTAAGTTTACCTTCAATTATAATCTTTGACATTATGTTAAAAAGGATCTAAATTTTGTGGTTGATGAATAAAAATATGCAGGTGTATCAAGCACTTTAAGATGGATATTTTGATTGGGTATTAGTGGTTTGATTGCATTATGCTTTATTTTCACATGTCATATATGACATAATGTAACTGATATTTGTACCAATTGTATTGTTTGGAAAAAATATTTTTAAATGTTATTTTTAGAAACCGTCCAAAGTGAATTTGACACGTCCAAAAACCGGTTCATTTTCTAAGAACCCGTCCACTGGAAAGGTTTTTTTATGAACATGTCCCTGGACATGTTTGGGGACCTTGTGAAAATTCACCACTGGTAGGGGCGCTTCACACTATGGCCAAAAGTCGAGAGGCCGTCGATTTTCACCAATCAAATTGCAAGAAACCAAGAGTTCCGCCTCTCGGCCCTTCACACTATGGTCAAACTCCAAAGGCCGTCGAATTTAAAATGATTATTTCTTGAAGGAGGCGACGAACTCTCGAAGGAAGTTTGGGTCATACGGGAATGGAACCCCAAATTATGGTCAAGAGGCCGTTGGTTTTTTTCACAAAAAAAACAATCATTGACAAGATATTGACATTTAGATTGAAGGGGTTATTTTGAGCAAGGAATAAAATGGGATGCTCCTCTGGGTTTGGACTTTGGACTTGGCCTTTGGAGCCTTCACACTATGGCCATCCAAGTTGAGAGGCCACGGGAGTTCATCATGGCCATAGGTTTGGACTTTGGGCTTGGCCTTTGGAGGCTTCACACTATGCCCGGCCGAAAGGCTCCACCTACTATATTTTATTGGCTATTATTTTCAGCCCATTTCTTTGGACTCTCAACAAAATTTGGCCACTCAATCCCACGGCCTCTTGACTTGGACGGCCAAAGAGTGAAGCGGCCCTAAGGATGAAAGCAAGACAAAGATGTTTTTACTTCACATGGCTAGTTGCGGAAGTGGAAGTGGAGTTCATTACCTTTTTAAAACTCCTAGTGATGAGATCCGGCCGAAACGTGCACTCCGCCATCTCCTTTTTTTGTCGTTCTTTCCGGAGTTCTTCGACCCTTCGTTGCTTCCTTTCTCTATCTGAACAAATAATCTCATACCATTGTTGACTTGAACTGCAAGCACAAACAAACTTGACTCACGCGATTCACAATGCACATCTTCCGAGACTTTGTTCAAAAGAAGGACATACGAGCCGATCCCATGCCTCTTTAACCGTGTCCAACAAGACGATTTTATTTCAATTAGAGTGCATTACGATTTGGAGTTACTACAAAGCTACAAGTGTTAGTTGAGGACACAATTGTCTACAAGTACAACTAAAATGGTCATAATGTGCCCTAAAAAACATGAGCAAATCGTCATGTTACACTCACAATTTATGTACAAAGTTATACCATTGTGTAAATTTAAACGGAAACTTACACTCGATGCACACCAATTGAAATGAACGGTGTAGTTGGCAAGAAAATCTCACATATAGATGATGTGTGATTAAGTACAACATGTGATGATTCAAGTGCTCTCAAACAACAAGAGTAACAAATGTTTGCACAACTACATAGTATTGTGTAAAATTGAATATTCCTTGTATATATTAATTTCAAGTATTACCTAAATCTTCTCCTCCTAGATGCAAGGTTGCGTGACAAACGGTCCATCTTGAATTGATAAGTGAAATTACTATCATCGGCATGACTTTTGTGTTTCAATACCATATGCAATTGTTGAGGCCTATGAATTTTCTTCTGCAATTTTCCAAACAAGAAAGCTCATTATCATCACACACAACATAGTACTACTAAATGTTGCGTTACTTTAGAGGAAGAAATGAATAGACATAGATGATGTCAATTATAGGTTGGAGTGAATGAGTTGCACTACAACCTTGATCAATGTCACCAACTCGTTGACAAATGTAAATTCGAGGGGACTTTGCATAGCATGATTGAGGGATGAAGAATATTATGTCATGTCAATTAGTTTCTTTTGGTAACGAGGGGTCATGTGGTGATTGGTGGTGATTGGTAGCGATGTCCAAATATGCACTTCTTGGCATGGTGATGGTGGGTATTAAGTAGGTGTATTCTAAGGAGAATGTCACCTTAAGGTTGGTACGATGAATGATAAGTCTCTTGGTATGTTATGTGTGGGGCGTACATGTATATATTTGCAATATACTAGACCTCAATATAGTACCTCAACAATCATCATTAACTCTAGAAACTTCGCAAAGTCAAGAGGTTGATTAGCCTCTTCTCCCATCTTCATAATTTGTTCAATATCCTCGACAACTTCTCGGCTCAAACGTTCAAAATTTGCATTGGCAAGTAGGACCTTGCCATCCTACAGTCAAGTTCTCAATGTGAGCTCATTCACATGATTGTAAGTGTGGCAATTACTCCTAGAATTGTCAGAGTATGCCATTTATTGTTGAATTACCATGATTTTTGTAGGATCTTGTCGGAAATTGAAAGAAGATTGCAACATAATTGAGCATGCAACTTTTGGACATCGTATGAATAAATACCTAATTATTTCATGAGACATGCATGTCTCATAGGCACATATGATATTGACCCCATGCACTTATGTTCGTACCTAGTTCCTTTTAAGCAAGGATTTATCGGGGTCGCTTTTAAGCAAGGGTATGAATTAATGGTAGTTGCCACACTTACTACTACTCCGTGAAAGATAAAGAAATTGTCCTACTTACCAATGGATTCCTTCACAATCAACTTCTTCCCAATATTATAATATATTTAGCAATTGTAATGGTGTACCTTATCATCATCTAAACAATCAAAAATTTGTTTGAGTCCGCGCTCTTTGAGCCTCCCAAGTAGCTTTTGAGATGTGGCATTGACATAGTGACAATTTGCTTGTTCCTTCTTCATCTTGTTATCCCTTTCTGCTAAATTCTCCTTTTTGCTATCAAAAGCAAACTTCATCTTGTACAAGTATTCACCAATAGGCAAATGCACGGGGTTCCTCTGCAACCAATATTCAGACGTGAGCATACTTAATTCACCACACCCTACTAAATGGTTGCATTTTAAAAGGTTTAAAGTTTAAATAAGAGGTTAGCATGGGAACTCCGAGGTTAAGATGCGTGAGGGCATAGTAGTGGAAGTTAAGCTCCCCGACACTTGATTTCAACCAAGACTAGACACCCACTTCTTTGAATTGTTGGATCTCCACTACAATTATCAAGGTAAAAGGGGTCTAGTGAAAAATCACATTTGTGGTTAATACATTTCAAATGGGTCCATCTTCATTCTTTCATGGCCTTTGATGCTTATTGTAAGGTCAAATGATTTCATAACAATAATAATACATGATATCGTGTATTTGGTTACGTTTTCAACTTGGGTAATGTTGGTGGAGGCCCAATTCAAAGAATTGGGTGTAGCCATGGCCCTTGATTTCTAGTATACCACGCCACTATGTTCCACCTAATCATCACATAATTGTAACCAAACATGTGGTAACCTAAGACATGTGCTCAAGGGAGATGGGTGTGGGCTGGTTTGTTTGTGCATATTCAAGATTTGAAAAAGGCAATGAAGATTTCTTAGGTCCCTCTAATTTACTTTTGAGAAAAGACGATCTTCAAGATCGCACTAATTCTCATATTGTTTGTTTCAAGACTACATATAGAAGTAGACCAACAACTCATTTGGGGGTTGATAGTTTCTTCAACGTTGGTGTTGGAAAAGGGTTGACAACATTCAAGCAAGTTTAGATTTGTAATTTTTGAAAGCTCAGCTCAAAGCTTACATCAATTTGGGGCTTGCGTCCGGTGAGGGGCGTGAACAATTGGCGGCCCGTGATGGGGTCTAACGGCCGATGATCCATGTGTTCTTGCATCTGTTTTTTCTCCGTTAGCCGGGTGGCATATTGCAACAACCTATCAAATACAGACACGTCTTGATGGTAGGCTCCGTCCATGTGATCATAGCCATCAGACCTTCTATTGATAGCCGGTTGGAATGTCACTCTGCCACTCCCATCACATCCCCAAATTTATCAATGTACACCTAAGATAACTTAGTTATTATTAAGGAGAGCATATTATACCCAAATCAATTGGACTAGTAGGTATATAGATGAATACTTGGTGTCAATAATTAGACATCACAATAATGGGTATCAAAGAATTTACCCGAGGGTATTGAAATTATAATACCGATCAAATATTGGCATTTGTCTCTATGGTGAGAGAATTTTTGTATATCTTACTTACTATTTGGGTCATTGTCATTCTATATCAGATTAATACTAGGGCGATAATATCTCGATATGAAGATTCTTGTTTAGTATTTAGATTTGAATGGTATAAGAAATCAACATATATATAGTACTCATACCCTACTAATATAAAAAGGTGAAATCTTCATTATAGATACTTGAATGGTATAAAAAAGATCAACACCAATTCAACATTGGTCATAACATCATTCAATTGTGGGAGACCGCTCCATAGGCCCAAATAACTTCAAGAAAATATTACGGGACAAAACCTATTGGATTCCCTCATGAGACCCAAATTTGGTTTGGCTCTTGATAATAACCAACCCTGAGTGGCATGGACATCCATGATAAAACGGGGAGCATGCCCCCCCCCCCCCCCCCACACACACAAAATATATATATATATATATATTCTCTTATGGGAACAACCTTTATTTGTTGCACTTTGATATTATAATAAAGGTGCAAGATACATGTAGAGTTTTGATTTTGATTCCATTATAGCATGAAAATTGGAGTGGCTAGAAGGGAAGGAGTGTGTTTTCTCATATTTAGAAAGATGACAACCTTCAGAGGTTGAGTTTTATTATGGCTAACTCCAATAAGGGCATCCAACTAAGCATATGAACATGGTAATTATTATTATGGAATTTGTTTTGGTTGGGGCTAGAGCTCGTGCCATTTAAACAACCCCCAACCGGCTCAGCCATGACCATGTCATGGGCTAAATGGGATGTTATGGCCAAAGCCCATGATCTGGCACCCCCAAGCACCCTTGCCTATATATATATATATGATATTGACCAACAATTATTGCTTGCCCCGCCCGGCTCTCAATAAATCGCCCTTGCATTCTTAAAGCCAAGTTCATTACATGTTTTATTGACATTCATTTACATTTCATTTTGGGAACAAAATCCCAATCAATTGCTTATTTATTAAAGGGGAAGGAACATATATACTAAATTTTGGGTCTTCAAGGTGAAGTGCACTCAATATGGGATTTGTGGAGAAACGGCCTTCAAGAATGCAAAGACGGCGTTTTCTTTTTTTGGGGGTGAGGGGGGGGGGGTGGGTGGGTGGGTGGGTGGGTGGGCGGGCAACAATTGTTGGTCAATTTTTTAAATAATAAAGTATAATATAAATATATTGGCAAGGCTACCCGGAGGTGCAAATTGTGGGCCATGGTCCTATCACCCTCTTTCCCCCATGATGGGTCATGATTGAGCCGGATGGGGCATGCCCAAATGGCATGAGCTCTAACCCCAACCATTTATTTTCATTGTGTGAAATTTATTGGCAATTGAGAGACGTTGATGACTTAGCATGTATTTTTTGTAAACTTTATAAATAGGCTTTGGGTTTTCAAACTATTGAGTATAGGTGTGTCTGACATCAAGCATAGCACCTACCAACTATAAAGCCCAAGACCCAAATCTAAGAATCTATTTATAAGGTGGGGATGGCAATTTGAGGTGGCATGCTTCGTCAATAATTCTTGAACCTTCAACAACTCTACTCCTTACGTATGTTCTCATTATACTGCTTTTGGTTGTGTGTCAAATAAAAAATTAAAGCTATTGAGAAGGTTGATATGAAGAGCCCAATCTCACTTCCTAAGTCCACTCATAAAAGAGAACACATCAAAATAAATAATAAAGAGCACATGTTCATTGAATGTTCAATATGTCCAAATGGCTAGGATTTAGGACGCGCAACCTTGATGCCTATGGAAAGCTCTTGGAAAGCCCTACACATGTTTTTATGGTTCTTTTGTGTGAAAGAGGGTAAGATTTGACAAAGATATCATCATTTAAAACAAATTGGAGGTGTTTAGGGTTTAGGGCTTGTGCTTGCTTCAAGGAGAGAAACTCACTTGTCAATCACCTAGATCCGAATAGGTTTCCATAGCTCTACAAAAGCTAAGAATCCAAAAGCCCATTAAAAAGCGGCAACCCCCCCAAATCAAGTAGTACATTCCTACCCTAGGTAAGCTTCCGTTCTTATATAAAATGTTGAGTGCACACCAACCACCCCCCCTCCCCCCACTAAAAAATTAAAATGCCCCTTGTGTTGGCCAAACTCCTCCCCCGAAGAGCATGATACATATTCAAAGAGGCTTCACACCTCTTCTTATTGGACCTATTGTAACACCTCTTCTTATTGTACCTATTCAAAAAGGCATGTACCTTTCCTACTTATACCTCTTCTTTATTGGACACTTGTATTTGAGTGGTATATAACAAGGCTTGTAGCTAAAAACAGACCAATAATATCCAAATATAGAAAATATCGAATATGTTTATAAATGTTACAATAAATATTTGGCACCAAGATGCATAACATGCCAAGAGACTACAATAGCTAACACATTAAGGGGGTCCTAAGAGAAGGACAAGAGGATGTTATTGACAAGTCAAAAATATCTTTTAAGTATTCTTGCATCTCCAATTTTAAAACTTGAAGTGACATTTGTTTGTGACTTGCAACCACTACACTATATATTGTTTTTAGTATCATATGGTATTTTATGTCATTCCGTTAACATTCCTAATGACACTTCTTATAAATAAGTTTACAAATGTTGTCATGGATGACTGAAATTTTGACAAAATCCATGTCAATTTTTGAAACAAAATTTGATACATTCATCATCTTAACAATTTGTAACAAAATATTGTCATGGACAATTGAAATTTGGATGAAATTTCTCTTAGTAAGTAACATTAATTGCAACATTGTAAATCTATGATGCCCAAATTTGTTTTACAATAAATGAAAAATAATATTATGTTTACATTTAGCATTGGTGACAATGCATAGGTGGTTTACAAATATTGTTGACCAAGACATTAGAATTGCTGACACTATATGCAGTTTTTAGTGTAGTTGGATGAGACATTTTCCCATTCCACTTTACAACCAAGAGTTTACGTGGAGATGGAGGCATCCACAACATGCCCACATACCTTATGTTATGTCTCCAATGTTTAGAGAAGGTTATGTACAATATTAACCTTGCTTAGGGCATGTTCAATGATAATGGGCACGCTCCACACCCTGTCCAATGGAATTTGTGGAGCTCAAGGCAAGTCTTTAAGAGCCTTTTCAGATGACCAATTCCCAATTGGATTGTTTTGCATTGCCAAAATCAAGGATTTCCGGGCAATGTTCTTTAGAAGTTGATTGTCTTTTTGCCTTGTTGACACTTTATGTGCCACATGAAATTTTCAAACTTAAACCTAGACATAGAAAGTGTGTAGGACTCATCATTGTCGATCCCTATCCCTTCCTCACAATTGATAAATGTTTTCATATAAGACTCAATAGAAACTTCACTCTTTGTTTGTCATCTAGGAAGACATCCCATCATGTGAAAATGCCTTTGTTGGTGGATACCATTTTGAGAAGCCAAGAATAATAGCTCTTAATCATTGACAATTCATACTAAGCTCGTACTATGAGTTCTCCATCTACAAAAGGAAAACCATCATTGGCATGCCAAGTAGCACTCAACTTGGATCCCATCATAGTTGGTAGCGGTTCAATAACCCCTTCGTAGAATCCAATAGCAAATAACTCACATACACATATGTGTCAATGACTTCGACCTTGCAATGTCCACATTCAACGCTAAATTGAGGACATGGATCTTCTTACTTGGACAACCGCCCTTATTATTCTTCGACCTACACACCCGAAGTCTGAAGGTTTAGTAAGTATTGTTGTGCATGTTTAAGAAACTTACAACATTGAAAGGATGGGCTTTGTACTCACCCCTCGGGATACCATTGCATGTACTCTGCTTGCCGCCGCCTACGGCTCTCGGCATCCATAAAAAGTTGTTCAAACCGATTACATTGCATATCGTTGTAATCTTCTTGACCATCTTTCCGATGATTAATTTGCGGCTTGAAAGTGCACTCCATGAGCTTGGCTTCCCACATCTATTCAGGTAAGTACACGGCAAGAGTTTGAATATTCTTAAGTACAAAGAAACTTTGTAATTTGGCATACGGATTTCCAAACCATTAGGTCAATGTATGTTACCTCATTCCGAAGCTCTTGTAGTTGATCTTGCCTTGGCTTCTCTTGTGATTGAAGCCGATTCCATACCCTTCCATTCTCCCTTCTTATGTTTTTTGCTCGTTTGCTACACATTGAAAGCATTAAAAAAAGGAGTTGAGGATCAAAGTATGGTGACTACAATAAGTAGGGCCTGCCTCATTACAAGACATAATGTCTATGTTAAAATTCAGCTTTTCATAAGATTATGGTCAAATTTTAGAGCATGTATTATACAACATCCATTACTTTCTAGAAAATATTCTTATGCAACAACAATGTCATTTTATAAATGAGGATGACTTAAATGTAAGGAGTTAATGGATGTTGAGTTATAAATAGTTCATGAAAGTATACTTTGTTGACTCATGAGGTTATAGGTTGCATTTTTCAATCTAGAAAATGTTTACAATCAACTATGTATTTTAGGCTAATACGTGGAGGACATGATGATAATTACATGTATAGACACTTGTATGTGAAGATATTGAGCTCTATTTTATAAGATTTATGTATTTTTTATGCCAATAATAGATTTTTCTACGCTCAAGGATCTCAATTGATGAATTGTACCTAATTTCCGGTTTCAAGGTCAATTCCGCTAATTCTTTAGCTACATCATCTTGTTGTTTTTGTGCAATGAGCTTCAACTTATTCTCTTTTTTGGTGAGACCTTCTGTATATAGGAGTTCTCCATAGTTTTTGAATTGTTTTGCTGTCCTTCCTCGCATGAGCATTATTTTCCATGATTTCTGATGAGTTAAAACCCAAAACCAAAAAAAACACATGATTTGTGCAATTCTGCAATCAATAATCAAAGTAAAGTTACAGTTGATCCAAACAATGTTGCAAGTCTTGTATAAAAACATTAAATGCTTGTGATAGCACTTGATTGAGGACATAGATTGGATCGTGTTTAACACCGTATTAAAAAGAACATCCAAATGATCAACAAACCTTGGAAATACGTTGTTTGTCTTTTTCAATCTTTTCTTGATACAACTCTAAACTTCTTTTTTTGTCCTCCTCGAGTTTTTGCCGTTGCCTCATATACTCCGCATATAGGCGCATATATACGGCTTTCTATATGAAACACATCAAAACATTCCACATTACATTTCCCTTCATCACATAAACAAGTAGGTAGATAAATACGAACATTGATTTTCATGAGATATGCATTAATAATGAGCTTGTATGTAATAAATTCATTCATGTAAATCATACCAACGCGTGACAAAATATGATACAACTATTGATCATTCCCACATGTGGCAAGGGGCATGACTCCTTGTTGTTTCTTTTCAACGCCACCCGTCGCATCTTGCTTTACTACATAATACTAGCAAGGATACACGAAGGGTGTTGTTCCCTCACATCCTACTCTTATTATTTAGTAAGAAATTGTGTGACACCAAGGGATGCAAACTTACCCCACTATATTGACCTTCATCGCATACATGTAATTTAGTTGAATCTTAACCTTCGTGCATAACACACTTGAATAATAATTCAACTAGTATATGATCATGGCATTATTGCGCAATGCGCATTTGTTCATGTGGGCCTTGAGAATACAACCATGGGATGGCCCAACCTAACATAGTGCAGATTCATACCTAATTGGAGTCACCTTGGATCAGGTTGGGACATCCCATGGGTATATTCTCAGGGCCCCACATGAATGAACACATGTTGCTTAATGCTTAATGATGTTATGAGCAGCCGAAGCATCCGAAATGACCAAAAATTATATGAGGATTACCGCGCGTTCCGACATGGGGTGAGGTGTGTGGCTCCTCGGCTTCTCCTTGTCCGCGGCCCCCACACTCCTCGCGAGACTCGTGATGGTGGGAGAAAGGAGCCGGTCGGAAAAGGTCTTGAATGACGAGGAGCTCTTGGTTCTTGGCCGCTTTGGTGAGGCGCGCTCTTTGTGACTACGTTTGTTGAGTTTTTGCGACGCGTTGAAATGATAATCAACCACGGTCTCGTATTTGCACCCACACGATTTCGGTGTTTTGTTTTCATAGTCATCATGGATGTCTTGGACAACACGACAACTTTCGTCCTTCCGTGGCCAAGTTTCTTCATACGTAGTAGATTCTTCTTTCGAACAAAACACTATATCTTTGTCCTCTTTACTGCAAAATTGAAACTAATTGGTATAGGTGTAGACGTTATCATAATTCAAAATCCATGATATTGATTTCTCAAGTATCCACCTCATGAAATATAAAGAAAACATAGCAACAAAATATCGTTCCTTTCATTGAAAAATGCACATGTTTGTAACTAACAATGAATGCACATATAGTAATTTATATATGAATCAATGGGTTTATAAATCATTTCTACTTTGCATATGAGCTCAATCTATACCAAAGGTTGAAGCATAACTCATTTAAGTCAACATCCAACATACACACCTCTATTTGGCATATGTAGAGGTCTCTCGCTCTCTCTCTCTCTCTCATGTTCAACTACTAAAGCTTTATATAGAAAAGTCAAAAACCACCAACCTTATACTAATGATGTTGCTGACGATGTGTTCTGTAAGTGGAGCCACAAATTGATCTGGAAGACAATGATCCCGACAAAATTTCACTGCCACAGCTTCTGCAGAATCACCTTCTTTCATTTCAATGTGTTCCACACATCCATCTTCAATCTCCACAGTAATAGCCAACAACACCCTTCGGTCATCCGATTCATTCTCTGTTTAGACCATAATCACAATAAGGTTCACGTCAATGACCAATTTTTTTGGGTGTAAAGCATGCAGATTACCTTTAATGAATGGGGAGAACTGACCAACTAGTAATAAGCCGACCGATCGCTACATAATAAAAACTAGTCAAAATTAAACTTTTATAAAATTATAACAATGATATTAAAAATTAATAACATAAGGTTCTCTACTTTCTTAAAACATATTCATGAGTTTATTCAATAAAACTAACTAGCTTATAAGAACTTAAATTCTTGACGAAGAGGGTGATCATCGCCGTCATGAGTGTTAACTTGAAAAATTGAAAGGCATCAGTTAGGTCAACAACATGGTATGCATGTTCAATGAATGTTAATCTCACCTTTATTGGCATGGCTCCGATTGTCCGAAGGTGATTCAGTCTTGTATCCTCCCTATATATGCACATAGAAAAGACGCCATGAACAAACAACTTATGTAATTTGAGATTGTAGAATTAAGAACGATGTGGTAATCAATATAAATGTGATTCATTGCAATGCTCAAACCACAAATTATCATGGGAAATGCAATTGGATGTGAAACCATTTCACCTACAAAAATGTTAAACACAAACCTGCATTCTTGGGGAGCTATTGGCCGACAAAGTTGCAACAATATCTTCACATTCGTGACATGGCTTTGAGACCTCATTTTCCAGCCGGCTTTTTGGTACTTTCATTTTCCTCACATGTGACATAATTACTTGTTCTTGACAACCTACATCAAGTTGCCCTATTTTGATTGATGTCCGTAATTGCATATAAAATGACAATATAAATTTTGCAATGTTATCTTATGAGGAACATCATAACATTTTTACAAACGTACATCTATCTCCTTGTAGGGAATGTAACTCTTTGATGACCTATTCTGGAGGTCTATATTTTTTGATTGACGATTGCCACTACTTGCTTTGACTTTATTTGAAGTGGGACAATCTTCTTATATAGAGGAGAAATTGAGTAGTCAGGGAGGGAAGTTAAGAAATTAACATAATACTCTATACCAAATTGGAAGAGGGTCTAAGACTATGTTGTTGAAGAATGTTAAGATACGTGACTTGAAATATATGTCTTAAATATGACGTAGACAATATTTATTGAATCAATCTCACTAGACTTCGTACCAATAACATTTTGGGGCTATGGTTTATTGCCATAGTTAAACAATAATCACCCATGTGTTGCACAATTAGGGTAGGCTCGTAATAGTATGTCAACGCATAAAACCTTCAAGTAACCATCTTATCTTTCTGCATCATTAGAAACCCGTCAAGCTTAATACATTGAAACTGTAATCACACAATTTTCTCCCAACACATAGACCTCCATCTCTATCTATTGTTCCCCCATCAAAGAAACGGACATCACAAATTGTTGATTATCCTTCACAAAAAAATCAATAACGTGATTGTGATCCATGATGCAAACATATTATCTTGATGAATGCTTACTATGATATGTGCCGATTGAGTTGTCAATGGTCACTCCCACGAATTACATTCCAACCATTATAAGATTTTCAACACCACCTGATCAATAATATCGCATGACACATTTATGCTAAAGTCTTGTGCCTTAAAGGTCCAATTCTTCACGCAACACAAGTTTCTTAAATGTGTCAACACCCAAACACCCAAATATCCATCGTTGCATTAACATCATCCACAAAAGTGACACAACATTGTTGTTTCCACACAGCTAAGAATGAGCAGGTGGCCATGAGAACTACAATAAAATTGCATGCATGTGAGAGCAAGATTTGAAAAACCCTCCAATTTGGGAATCACCCACATAGGCTTGTTGCACTCCAAATATAAAATCTTGGGCTTGGAGGTTGTCAAATGTTGATGTGTTTTAAATTTAGTTAACCTCTCTATCATAGAGGGGACGAGGGTTGAGAGTGTTGTTGTGGAGATGTAGGTGGAGTCAAGGCCTTTGTGGGAGGGGGCTTTGAGTGGAGATAAGAGTGACGTTCACTAAGAATAGGGTTGGGCGGCGGTGAGCAAGGGGTGCAAGTAGCTTAGGATTTCAAGGGGGAGGAGGAAGAGAGTTCTCCCATCTTTCGCGAGTTGCAAAGTGTGTATTAGGTTCTAAGTGACAAGTGACATCTTTCATTACGGTTGTTTATAGTATAACATCTATATAGATAAATAAAAGAATCCACCACCAAAAGGTGATAGGAGCATGCATGAAAAACATAATCTTCATTTATGCTTGCTCCCTCAATAAGCATTAAATCAACCTATCTATCTTAGGTCATGTTATCATAAATTGACGGTTCATATTATGTCATCCATTGTTGAGTGTTGCTCTCACATCTTAGTTTCCAAGAAATCAAAAGTTTTTAACCAATCAAGCTGATAATGTTATGATCTTATTATACGGATCATAATCTACCATATAAATACTAATACAACATGCAACTTGTGCAAGTGCATTCATACACCACCTTGATAAATGTTGAATTCCAAAACATTCAGATTTTAAAAAAGAATTGACATCACAACGACTTTGTAATATGCCAACAAGGCCTTTTGAAAGAACATTGTGTTGCACATATTTTGTGGTCAACTTTGTTTCTATATTGTTGTGGGGGTTAACACTTAAGGACCAAGAGGCCCCTTATGAGAATCAAGATGTCTTACATATGTGATTAGGTCATGGTAAAATCAACTCCAACTAAGATTAACCCATGTTTTATTTACATTCTTCCAATCGGAGTACACACTTATATGAAAATATTTACTAGAATAAATGGAGGACATGGTATAGATTGAAATGCATGCCATGTACATGGTCATGCTTGCTCTCAAGAAAGTTGACGTTTCCATTTATCATCCACATAGTATACGTTAGCATCGTTTTTAGATATGATTGAAAATTTTCAACTTGAGTTAAAAACATGTTGCATTGAATTTAGTTATGTTTTTTGGATGAAGTTAAATTTGGTAAGTGATACACACATCAAACATAGAATTGAGATTGTGTTGGCTATTTTGGCCCCATCCCAATCAATTATTATTTAAAACAAATCGTTATTTTAGTGATTGATTTGTATCCAAGTTAGTGTAAAATTTTAGCTATTATACACTAATTTCATTTTATAATCCCATATTCTTTTCCCCTTTTAAAATGACAAATTTAGTTGCATAAGAAAGTGTCGTATTATCCAAATGTCGTATTTTGTATAATATGACATTTTGGCCTCACATGTCGTACTATTGAGGTTTTTTTTTTTAAAATGGCCTAACTCAAGGTAAATCATCATTTTGTCTACACAATGATGATACATAGGTAATAAAGAATATTTTTATTAAAGAAACATGGTCACAACGTCACACAATGTGGACTTAAAAAAATATAGTTCCATGATGATATCTTCACCATATCACAAACTACGAAAGTACTGTCTTATAATGATGTTTGTTGATGTTGGAAATTGACATCTTGTTCAAAGTATTCATAAAGGATGCTTTGTTCATCACATCTACAACTGGAAACTCCAAAGAATGCTCCACTGCAAAATTTGATAATAATTGGGTAAACTCACGGGCTTGAGGAAGCTTGACTATTGGTGTTGGCTAACATCATTATCCTCAAATGGTTTTCTCTACCCCATGCCAAATCCACCAACTTAGCCATGTTGTACTATGCATTAACAATTTCCTCTCTTGCCAATTGCACATATTCATTAATAGCCATTTCTTCACTTCCAAGATTAAAAAAAGAAATGAGACTTGCCAATTTATTTGTTGTTTCTTTTATTCTTGATTTCTCATGTTCATCATCCATGGCAAAATTGGCACTCCAGTTTCCATGTAAATCTTGGACATTATCGAGTTATTTCGTATGATTTGGGGATTCATCTCTCTCCACACTTTAGAGCACCACATACGTTAGAAATTATTTTCCTCGAGTATAGGTGAGTGATAGAAAAATCAAACTAAGAGAGAACCCATTCCAAAAGCTTCTTCTTATATTAAACTTTGAAGAAGCAATTATTCCCTAATCCAAGGGTTGTACCACACTTGTAACATTAGGTGGTAAGAAAAAAATTGTCCATAATTAGGGGATGAGTAGCATAATTGTCCATATATAATTAAAAGTAATTTTGAGATTTGAAATGTACAGTGAGGCTCATTATCCAACTCTCATATACATATTACATTAAAACAAACGTCAATGCTTAAGTGCCTCTGACGTGCGATGTCCATTCACCAATCCCAATCCTTGCCCATGTGGTCAAGGATTGCGGGAGTGGCTTAGTACCTACAATTAATAAGTGGACCAGTGGTAAGTGATAGTTTTTTCAATTTGGTTTAAATTTTTAATTTAGGAGGTGTAGGTTAGTAAGATTAATCTAGAGGGATTGGTGGTTGTTTCTTTTTTAGTTTTTAGTTTATTGTAAATGATATGTGTTAGATATCTTATGGCTGCTGGGAGAAGGTCTCCATTATGAAGATTATGGGAGGTTATGTGAAGGTTCTTGAGACATTGAATGGTTGTTGGTGTGGATGGTTCCTCTAATGCCGACATTGATGATGGATTGGCAGTAGGACTATCCACCCTTGTTGGGTTAGGAGTAGTTGGAGCAAGGCATGTTGTCAAGTTTGTGAGTTATTGTAGTTGTAAGGAACCTATCGTTACAATAAGTAAATTCAAGTATTTGTATGTTTAGATTGGGGTTCAAAATGAAGGGAGATTTGGCCGAGGGTGGAGCTCCTAAGACGCATAATATATTTGGTCGGAGTTTGGTTGGGCATTGGCATTGTGGGAGGAATCATGTGCAAGGGAGGAGCCTGAGCCATGAGGGTATGGTGTTATATGCGGTGTGATCTTTAAATTTGCCGGTGTTTATTAATGTGAAGCAACATGTCGTGGGGTGAGCTAACAGTGTGTTGGCTATTGTGTGAACCGCTTTGTTGTGGCAATCAATACGTAGGTTGTTAACGTGTATGTTTTTGCAACATGATAGTAGGTGGATGCATTTGTTATTTGTTGTGTTATGCAAAGATTGCAAAAGGGGGAAATGTCTTGTTTGAGGACATGTTTTTCAGGTCGTTACAAAGATATCTTCCATAGTGGAATTGAGAACTTATGCGATTTGGGCATGTGACCTAGGGGCATCACAAAAAAGGTTTGACCGTTTTAGGTGTACATCATTGATGGTGAGCCTTTTATTTACATTTGGTATTGTATTTGTGCCATGTGCTAAGAGTGCATTTTTTAAATTATTTTTTGATATATCTTTTGAGGTTACTAACTGAGCCGTCATAATGGGTAGAGGTTGGGGGAATTGGGGGCCAATAGGGGGTGGGGTGGCCTATATGGTGGAAGGGGTTGTGCATGATATGTGGTTTCTTGGCACCCTATTTGGCCAATTTGATTGCTTCATTGTTGCCGATACTATTTGTGTGGGCTTTGACTTTACGTACAATTACGTTGTGCAGTTCCTTGTAACAATAATAATGTGAGTTATGAGGAGTTTGTCTGGGTGGTTAAATTAGGAAGAGGGATTTTTGGTATGGTTTGATAGTAAGTATATGTTTCAGTGGTGAGTGATTTAGTGTGTTCTACTACCAATAATAGGGCATATAATTCAACTTCAATGATGTTTGGAAACCTAATAATTTAGCTGCAATGTTGATAGTTAGTGGTCCATTGAATACATTAGAGTTGGCAATGTTTCTCTTGCCTTCTCCATCTAGGGGGTAAAAGAGCCATATGTGTAGTATGGATAAGTTGGTGGGAAGCATAGGGGGAGGATGTTTGTGGCAGATGGTGGTAGAGATAGGGAGTTAATGTGTGTGTGTTGGGTGGTGGTTGGGCTATGTGCTAGACCTTAGGGATTTTGAGGGGTGGTGTGTGTATTTGTGAGTGAGGTTTATATGAGTATGTGGTACATAGTGGGAGGAGTGTGTCAGGGAGGTTGTGTAGAAAGAGGGGTATATATGTGTGGTGGGTTGTATGAGAAGTGGTTAGGATTGAAGTACGTAGTGGTTATTTGTGGCTATAGAATGTGGGGAGGGTCAAGGATGGTGTGTATTGAATAGTGAGTTTGTGATGGTTATTATGGGGGTGACATTATTTTGTTAGAGTAAATTGGGCATGTTGTGGACCAATCATCATGATTGATGATGATGGTTGTGGTGGAGAGTGGATTTGTTTGTGTTGCTAGTTGAGCCCATTTTATGACTTTTGGTAGGAGGTCTATGACCGTTGTGTGGACGAGTCCTTGTCCCTTCCATTGAGTGGAGAAAGCAGGGCCTAGGGGGCCAAAGAATTTGTTTGTGTTGTATGGGGAGTTATATTGGAGGAAATTGATGGGAAATGTGAGGGGGCTAGAAGTATGGCATAGGGTTGAAAATCTTTGCCTTAGCTAAGTTACTCTTACAAGTGGGATGGTGGGTTGGAATTTTCCTTCGTTATCGTGTATTTGTGCCCCAGGCAGTGGATTTTTATTGTGGGTATTGTGGGTGTTGTGGCTACTATATATTTGTCCGGGTTGCATTCTTGAATTTGTAATGTGAGGTAAAAGATGGAGAGGCTTGGCAGACATATCATCTATCCCAACTTTATGTGGTTTGTTGTTTGAAAAGTAGTTTTTGTTTCATGGCTTGTTGCTTGATGTTTTGTAGTAATTTCATAATTAGTAGTAGATTGTGTTCTTAAAGGATGTTGTCTAGGTTTAGAAGTATTGATTGTGGACCCATTTTGTAAAGTTACCAAGTGGATAGTTCCAGTGGCATTGGAAGGTATTTGTACGTGTTTTGGAACCCCATTTTTCTTTTCTATGTGTGGTTTGAATGCAGAAATGTGTGATATGGGGATTCTGAAAGGTAGGGTGGTAGTGTTATTTGAAGGTTCATATATTAGGTTTGATGGACGGGGGCATGGTAGGGGGCAAGGGTGGTGGCACTTGGGTGTTAGTTGAGGTGTAATATGTGATAGTGGGGAAGACAATGGTGGCTTGTAGGAGGGTGTGTTTTATTATTCTAGGTTTAGTTTGGTAATTATGTTGGAATTCTTGGTGGATTAGTATTTGGGCACAAATTGGATTTTGGATTTGGGGGAGGGAGGTGGCAAGTTTTTTGATGAATTTTTCCGTATTGGAATTTTGACGAGGGATATGAGAGGTACAGAAAGGGTTTTTGTACCATGCCTCATGTAGGAGGGAGTTGTTGAGGATGAAAGGTGGTGTCTAAAGAATCTATGTGGATGTGGAGGTGTGTTTTCAAAATGTATATGGCTCTTCAAGTGGATGACGTGGAGCAAGCTTGGTATTTGAGGAGTGGTAGATATTCAACTCCATCATATTTGTTAATTATAGTTTTTACTAAAACTTGGTAGGTATCTATGAGGGGGGTTGGGGTTGTTGAGTGAACGTGTGAGTTGTTCGCTAAGTGTGGTAGCATATATGGGTAGGAGGGTGAATGTTTTAGTCCCGAATGTGTCTCGGGGGAGTTGTGTAAAGATGTTAGGTTAGTCCATGGGGATATTACGAATAGTTTTTGTGAATTTAAGGAGCAATTTGTATGGTTTCTAATGTTGGGCACCGAGAAGGTTGTGGTGTAGAATGTGTATTCAATGCTTGGGCGAATTACGATGTTGAGAATTTTAATGTTTTGTTGCAAGGAGGCAGGGGAGATGAGTAGTGTGGCGCTTTGTTTCTTTATTTTACTTGTGACGACTTCTTTTTGGAAGGTCCATATGAGGATGGTATCATTTTGATGCTAAGGTAGGTGTATCGTTCATTTTTGTGAGAGAATGGAAAGTGTTGGTTTTTGTAGTTGATATGTTATGCTTTGAGGTATGTGGTGAATATTAGGGGTTGTAATTTTGATTTATCGGGGCAACACGTGATTGTACATTTCATTATACCTAGGTCCATATGAGTCCAATTTGCTTATTGTTGGAGTTTGTATGTTTTCTATATAGTCTAATAGGATAGCGAGGTCATTTGTGTATGCGGAGATGTTGATGGAGTTTGCTGACTTACTAAAGTGGTAACCTGGTTGGTCTTCTTCTAGCCACATGAGTAGAGGTTCTAGGAAAAATGTTAAATATGTATGAGCTTAGGGTGCCCCCTTGGATTGTTCCATGGTTAATTTGAATGAGTGGGGTGGAGGTGATATGGGGAAGGAGGTGGACGATTTGGCATAAATATCATCAATAAGATTAATGGCATTTGGGGGTTAGCCAAGGGTTGCCATTGTGGCAAGTAGTCTTGGGGGGTTGATTGGGCCAAATGTGCTTTTGAAATCTATGCATGTGAGGTAGATGTCTTTATTTGTGATTTTTGGCATTTTCTAGGGCCACATTGATTGCTTGGATTTGCTTGGCCGTATTGCTCATGGGGTGGTAGCCTTCATTGTTGTGATGTAGTATTTTATGGGTTTTACCAAATATAGTAAGTAAAGAGGTTAGCAGTCTTGTGAATAATTTGTAGATTTTACTTGCAAGTGCTACATGTTTATAGTTGGTGATGATGTAAGGTTGTCTTTTTTGTGGAGTAGTATAGTTGTGCTATGGTTCTAGTCTTTTGGTATTGATTTATGATGGTAGCATTGTACGGAAAGCAAGTATAATACATCGTGGATTTTTTTTGGGTGTGCTTTGAGCATATTGTTAGGGGTTCCATCCGATCCAAGAGCTTTTCCTTTAGATAAGTCCTAAAGGCAAAAGTCATATAGGATTTTTGTGAAGGATGATGCAAGCGGTGTGGGTTAAGAGGGGATTTTTTTTCTAGTATGAACCCATCTCTAATGTGCCATGGGTATTGGCATATTCCACATATATAGTCCTCATATATAATGGTCGGTTGGGCTTGTTCACGAAATGATTTTTGTTGTGTGGTGTATATAATGTTTGCTATTGCATCTGGGTTTGTTGCTAGGTTGTTGTGTTTGTGTATTAGGCAATCTAGTGGTGTAGCGTTTTATGGGCCGAATATTCCTTTGTCGATTTTTTAGGTTTTATTCTCTTATTTTTCTTTTTCTTTCTAGGATGGATTTTTTTGATATTATTATTATTATTATTATTATTTTGCAATTATTTTGCAATTTTGTGCGGTGTGTAAGGTAGTGATTTTATGGGGCTCCGCTTTAGTGATTCTAGCTATATCCACTAAGTTGGCTAGCCAATCTTGGTTTTCGTGGGCGTCGTTGGATCCTAAGGATGGGTGGTGGTGCCAATAATGCTATTTTTATGTTGTATGACTAGTTATAGGTGCCACTTGGTTGGGGTGGGAAATGTGGTGACTATAACAACATTTCTGATGTGGTGGTAGGTTTTTAGGTGTTTTTTCCATTGTTTTTGTAGTTTATGAGGTAAAAAACATCCTTGTTGTTTTGTTTGTAGAGCAAGGGAAAATGGAAGGGGTGTGGCGCATATTTGCGTGGTGCAATCACTACCGGATTGTATTATATGGTTCATGTTGTCTTGGGTTTCCTCCTATAGGTTTGGGGGAAGCGAGGTGGTGGTTTGGAGGAAGCTTGTTTCATTGAACTTGGTGAGGAAGGCTTGCATGTTTGCTTCAGGGACATGATATCTGAATTTGGAGGGAGAGAGATTGGTTTGTGGTGTGAGGGATATGCGGAGTATGAATTGCGGTGGGAATTGTAGGATGATTGGGAAGTGATTTGAGTTAGTGTGGTGGTGTTGGTGTGTTGGGTGTGTTTTATTAATGTACATTACATTGTATTTATGAGGTGAATTGTGTGTCTATGTACCTTGTGGATTAATCTTTTGTTTTTTGTATGGAGAGGAAAAATGTGGGTGGGTTGTTGATAGTGACGAGTTGGTGAACTTCTTGAAGAATGGTATTAAGGTGTCCACAATTCCATGTAAAACATGTAATGGGGTCAGGGAATGGGTTGATATTAGGGGTTAAATTTAGTTAGGGTACTAGGGTGGGGGGTGTGTTATGGTGTATGGGAGAAGCCGCGTTGTTGGTGTTATTTTTTTAAGGCTTTAATTATGATAGTGCTAGGTAAAGTTGGGAATTGTTGTTGTAGGGAAATTTGTGTGGGTATGGTGTTTTTTACTATGTTGGTTTTTGTTTAATCATAGAGTTATTTCGTAATTAATTCCGGGGTTTGGGAGGTAGAGAGTGCTTGGTCTATTGGGCAGAGACTAAATGTGGGGTCCATGTTTGAAGATAGAGTTTGTAGGCACATTAATAAAGCAAGTGGTGGGGAGACGTTGTGGAAAATTAAGTTGCATGTTGTTGAGGTAGGGCTTATAGAAATTATGAGGGAGAATAATAGGTGTGAAGTGTGATATGTGCTTAAGAATTGGAAATGTCTTGTAAGGTGGGGAAGAACTTGATTGGGGATGGGTGGTGGGTGGATGATTGATGTAAGGGACGAATATGTCCACGAGGTGTGCATAGTTTGGTTTGAGTGTGGTAGGCTATGGTTGATGGATCTATGAGTGTCGTTGTTTGAATGACTTAAGCATGTTCCCAAAAATTTGGTTTTCGGGCCTAGGGTTAGGGGAGTATCACTTGATCTAAGAGTGAGGGCATGTGTATCCCATATGGAGTGATGTATTGTTAGTTTTTGGGCATTTAAGGTGTGTGTGGGTTATTACATTATCGTGTTTTACCGACTAAGTTATCACATTTGTCGGTGTGCATACTAACTACTTATTTTTTTTGGGTAAAGAGAATGATACTGTCAGTTATAAAACACGTAATTCTAAATGGTAACCCACACCAATTAGATGTGTCACAGGGTACTGATGGCTCAGGCAAAGAGAGACTGGGAAGAGCGAAATGCTATAATCTCTAACCCATGTAGATTTCGGGAGTGACATGTACACAGAGGCATGCGCAGAGAGAGAGAAAGAGGGGCTGCAATCTGCAAAATTCCTAGATTTGAGAAGGGAGAAACAGACATGGAAGAGACTGGAGCAAAGAGAGGAGAGAGAAAAGGAAAAGTGAAGCAGCAGAATCTCCAGAGGAAGTAGATTTCGGAGAAACAAGCACACGAAGGCAGGGCCGAAGGAGACAATGGGAGAAAGAGCTCGCTATGGCGGAATGCCAATACGAGGCAGAAGCGCGATGAAGTCGTAAAGCTGCGAACGACGACCATCACATTCATGTATCCCACCGCGGCGATGGCCACGCCAAGAATGCTCTTCTCCGCTTGGGCGTTGGCGGTCATCCTCTTTGCGAACTCCGTCGCAGCGTGGAAGGAGATGGAATTTCGCAAGTGCGACCAATCCAAGTTCTGCAAGGACGTGCGGGAGGGTGCTTTGGAGCGGTCTCTCGGAGAGAAAAAAGTGGAATCTCGCGACGTGAAGTTGGATTCCGAGGGACGGCTGACGGCGAGGCTGGTGCAAGATGGGAATGAGCACGAGACCCTTGGTTTGCAGCTCTCTGCGTACAGGGACGGCATTGTGCGCGTCAAGGTGGCGGAGGAGAGGGCTCCGCACAAAAGGTTCGAGGTTCCCGATGTCTTGAATGAGGATTTGGAGGAGAAGAGGCTGTGGATATCGCAAATTCTGGAGAAGGAGGGTGCGTCACTCGTGCGGTTTAGTGGCTATGATGTGGTTTTGCACCACAAACCCTTCCAGGTTAGTCAAATATATCATCGCCAGCTAAACCTAATTCGGCAATACTATTGGATTGTCGATTTCCAATCGGAGTCACTCTTCTGTGACCATGTTTGAAAGGCATGCATGGCTTGCCCCGAAATTGCATTTGCTGTAGAGCAAACCTTAGCTGTTTATTAAAATCATAAATCACCGGAACCTCACATAGCACTACATGGATCGCCGGTGAGACCAACCAAATCCTTTTAGGTTAGTTAGTCAATCATCGCGAGCGAAACCTTATTGGGCAATATTCCTTGGTGAATTGTGGGATATCCAATTTTGAAGGAGTTCCAATTAGAGTCACTCTTCTGTGGCCATGTTTGAAGAGCATGCATGGCTTGCCCCCCCAAAGTTGCATTTTCTGTAGAGTAAACCTTAGGTGTTCACTAAATCACAAAACACCGAACCCCACATAGCACGACATGGATCGCCGTTGAGTGGCTATGATGTGGTTTTGCACCGCAAACCCGTCCAGGTTAGCTTGTCAATCAAAATCGGACCTAGACTTGTTTAACAATACTCTTGGTGGATTGTTTGAGCTATCCAATTTCAAAGGAGTTTCCAATCAGAGTCACCATTCTGTGGCCATGTTTGTAGAGCATACATGACTTACTCCCGAAGTTACATTTGCTGTAGAGAAAACCTTAGCTGTTTATAAAAATCACAAAGCACCGAACCCCATATAGCACGATATGGATCAACGTTGAGAGCAACAAATGTGCTTGTGTATTTAAGAGAAAGTATGACCGAAGCATTTGGGGTTTATGGCGGTAGTGCATATTGACAATTTGGGTGTCCAATTGAAGGGGTCGCACATGGTAGATCCTTATATCAGTAACTACATCGGCTGTCTTTTGATCCAATTTGTGCTTCCAGAGTGACTTTGAGGCCTGGGTTACTGTAAATACCTCGTATCCTACTTAAGAGGAACCTACCTAGCGCAGGAGCTCTTCTACAAATCGAGCATTGTAGTTCCGCACAGGATCAAATATGAAAATGAAGCATTGAGGGAATTAGTTGAATTCTGAGAGCATCTCTGTGTTTTGATCAGCTCATGCGAGTATATTGACCCATGACATCTCATTAGGTCACTGTTGAGTTGATGACATAGGGCGCCCAGGTCACTTGTTAGCAAAGAACCAGTGCTTGCTCAAAGCCGTGTGTGGTTTTTTAAAGTAAGTCTTCACTACAGGGTTTTCTATGTATGTCTGACAAGATTGCAGAGCATTTGGGCTCGATCATTGTTCTTACTTTGGTTAATCTTTTCACAGATCCAAGTGAAACGGGGTGACGATCTTCTCCTCTCCATCAACAACAAGAATCTGTTCAACATCCAGCACCTGCAGGAAAAGAAAGACGGTGATGACTGGGAGGATGCTTTCCGTTCCCACACTGATCGAAGACCCCATGGGCCACAGACTATAAGCTTTGATGTGTCCTTCCATGGCTCCGAGCACGTGTATGGTATCCCCGAGCGGGCAACCAGCTTGGCTCTAAAACCTACAAAAGGACCCGGAATCACATCTGAGCCCTATCGCCTCTTCAACCTGGATGTCTTTGAGTATCTTGATGAGTCACCATTTGGCTTGTATGGCGCAATCCCTTTCATGCTTTCTCCCAATAAGGAGAGAACTGTTGGTTTCTTCATGTTGAATGCTGCTGAGATGCAAATAGATGTTCTTTCTCAAGGCTGGGATAAAAGCATCAACCAGGTTGAAGGAGGGACTTTTGCAGGGAGTTCTACAGGAGTAGATGAGGAGAAACAAGTGGACACTCATTGGATTGTGGAATCTGGAGCATTCGATAGTTTCATGTTTGTCGGCCCAACTTCAAAAGATGTCATCAAACAGTACTGTGGAGTGACAGGAACTACTGTGCTGCCCCAGCTGTTTTCGATTGCGTATCATCAATGTAGGTGGAACTACAAGGATGAAGCTGACGTGGCAGAAGTGGATGCTGGTTTCGATGAGCATGATATTCCATATGATACCATTTGGCTGGACATTGAGCATACTGATGGCAAGCGATATTTTACATGGGACCCTAACCTGTTCCCCAACCCCAAGGAGATGCAGGACAAGATTGGAGCCAAGGGTCGTCATATGGTCACCATTGTGGATCCTCACGTCAAGAGGGATGACAACTTTCCTCTACATAAGGAGGCCAGTTCAAAAGGTTATTATGTAAAGGATGCAAATGGCAACGACTTTGATGGCTGGTGCTGGCCAGGAGCATCTTCGTATCTTGATATGCTCAGTCCTATGATACGCTCTTGGTGGGCTGAAAAATTCTCCTTCAGCAGCTACGTGGGCTCAACTCCTATCCTTCATATATGGAATGACATGAATGAACCTTCTGTGTTCAATGGCCCCGAGGTACATTTTCCTGACCACTATCTCTGTTTAGTTGAGGGTCAAGAGTGATGTCCTGGTGTTCACGGTCCTGAACATGTTGATACTAAATCTTTAGTCCATGCACCATGCAGGTTCGTGTTGCTCAATGGTCAGTAACATACTCTATCATACTCTGTGCTCTTAGATGAAGATAGCAATGACCACATATTTCTCCGGCAGGGTTGAACACTAATTAACACTATTGAAACAAGTTCCAGAATCCAGGATATCCTTAGAGTATGTCTGTAAATTCAAGAGGGTGTTCTGTTGTTAGTTACACCTGTGTTTGTACATCATATTGCAGTTCAAATTAGGAGCTGTACATGAATTCATATTTTATGCTTTTGGGTCCAGGCAACCATGCCAAAAGATGCACTTCACATTGGCAACGTGGAGCACCGTGATGTACACAATGCATATGGTTACTACTTTCACCTGGGAACTAAGGAGGGTCTGCTGAGAAGGTCAGGTGGTAAAGAACGGCCATTTGTGCTTTCACGGGCCTTCTTTTCTGGAACCCAAAAAGTAGGACCTGTTTGGACAGGAGACAATACTGCTGATTGGAACCACTTGAAGGTGTCGATCCCCATGTGCTTGGCCCTTGGGATCTCTGGCATTGCAAACACAGGTAAGGATTTCCTCTCTGTGCACAATGTGTGCTTTCTATACATTGATCTGAAAGTTCCATATTCCACACACATGATTTTCCTCTATTTTGGATTGTCTGTCATCTAGAGGCAATTATATAAATTCTAGACCACTGCTGAAAGTTGTGTTGTCATGACCACAAGGAAGATGATGTTGGAGTTCTTGTCTTGTCTCATTTTAGAATCCTTTGCTACGTTGTTTCTATGAAGCATATTCATGTTAGTGTGATGATGTTGCTTTTATGGGAATTAAAGTCCTATGAGGTTGTAAGAATGTGCCACATGGAGTGTTTAACTTACCCATTTCTTGCTTGATGTAGGTGCTGATGTAGGGGGCTTCTTTGGCAACCCAGATCCTGAGTTGCTGACAAGGTGGTACCAGTTGGGTGCTTACTATCCCTTCTTTCGTGGCCATGGTCACCTAGATACCAAACGCAGGGAGCCATGGCTTTTCGGGTGAGCGAGTCATTCTTTAATTGGATCTACAAGTGATTTGCTTTCTTACTTGCAAATTTGGGGATCTTATATGCATCCTAGACAAAAGAAAGTTTCTTTGAGTATTCTTGTTGCCTCTGGAGAAAGCCAAGACTGGAAACCACTGTCGGGAACTGACGAAGTTGGTGATTTTCTGGAAAGTGGCTTCATTGTATTGACTGGACTCTGGTCAAATGAATTTGCACCTTTTGACTATTGCTGCATAAGCTTTTCTTTTGATTCATTTGGTCTTGTGACCTCTGTTGTTTCTCCTTGCTTTATCTCTGGAGTTTAGCTTTATATTACTTTTTGATCTTTGGATCGGTTATCTCCCTTTATTCTTAATCTTTCGTTCATTGTTACCATTATCTGTAAGTTTTGTCCATACAATATGTGCAAGAATATCTTTAAGTGGATCATCTCATATGTGTTTTATTCTGGGCTGTGATTTGTTAGGATCACTTAAGAACATGTCGGTATGGAACAACATTACCCTGCCAACTGATCGTTACACCCAACTGGACATTTTGGATTGTTATTGTCTTGAGTCTGAAAGAGTACAGAATCAGATCTGGAAATGGTCAAGTTTTCTTTAAGTCATCTTGTTTGTTGTCAGAATGGAAAGTTAATAACAAACCAAATATGAAGGAGGTGACTGGTGATTTATGGGTGAATTCTGTAATGTAGGGAGCCATACACGACACTCATCAGGCAGGCTATCAGCGCCCGGTATGAAATGTTGCCATATGTGTACACACTATTCAAGGAAGCCAGTGTAACTGGAATTCCCCTCATGCGGCCCCTGTGGTTGGAGTTTCCTGAGGACGAGTCTACTTTCACAAAAGATGATGAGTTCCTACTTGGACCGAGCCTCTTGGTACATGGAGTGTATGCTGAGGTAATTAGACAACTTCTATGCATAACGAAAATCTGTTTCTAAATGCTGTGTGGACTTTGAGAGAGGATAGTTGTTTAGTGATACTGACATGGTGAAACCAAGTGGATTTTCCACTGCATGATTAATTGACAAAGTTGCATAATCTGCTGCTTTGAATTCTATTCATTGTACATCAATCTGTCCTGCATCTGAGGGGTTGTTTGGCATTATTGACAGGGAGCAAAATCAGTGGAGGTGTATTTCCCTGGAACTGAAAAGTGGTATGATATCAAGACTGGGGCTGCTTATGCTGGAGGTCGAGAAATTACTGTTCCAGTGACCATGGAAGGTATACCGGTATATCAACGTGCTGGTACTATTATACCTAGAAAACTAAGACATCGACGCAGCTCCACTCAAATGGAGAATGATCCTTACACCTTGGTTCGCCTTCTAACCCTGCTTTTCTCCACTATTACGGGCTATTTCTGCAAGTGCTTGTTTCTTAAACATCTCACAACTTATGTGCACCTTTCACTGTCACCTTTCATCTCCCTTGTAAGTGTGGAGCTACGAAGGTACAAGAGTAATCCTTAAAGTCTCCAAGTCAAACTCAGGGTGAGTTGGTTTGAGGTGAGTTTGAGAGCTTAAAGCATACATTTTGCCAAGTTTTTTTAAGGCTTAAACTTACATGCTAAAATAGTGAGGCTGGGCTATCAAAGGACTGGCTTCCTAGCTTGTCATACTATGATTGGTGGGCCAAGCTAGCCTTGCATAGACTAAGCCAGGATTTAGGGTGGTGGTTCTGATGGGTTCTCTCAAAGTCTTTTGGATTGAAAGAGGAGGTCCATGGAGTTTCACCCATGTTTCAAAATTAGGCTCCAAAACAAGATGCTCCAACAAGCTCTAAATAGAAAAGTCCCCCAAAGAGGCACTAAACTCTTCAAGGAACTCAAGATATAAACACACCGAGTGTATATTCCTTGTTGGTATGAGCCACACTCTTTGCACAAAAGAGTAGTACTTTCAAAATGCAGTTGATTTCATTTTGATCTTGTTCCTTGTGAGCTTCAGACCTCACAGATTAAAATGAAACTAAAGCAGGCCTCACAAGTAAGGTGCTTATAAGAGTGATGTGTGGGTGTACAGATTGTGGCTCTGAACTCAACATATGAGGCTGAAGGGGAGCTTTACATTGATGATGGAAAAAGCTATGAATTTCAACAAGGTGCTTTCATCCACAGGCGTTTTAAGTTCTCCAAGGGGAAACTGACATCCATTAACCTTGCACCCACGACAGCGGATCCAAAGAAGTTTAAAACTCCATGCCTAGTTGAGCGCATTGTCATTTTAGGTGTCCGAGCAAAAGATCTCGTCACTGGTAAGCACGCTGTAGTGGATGCTGAAGAGAGGAGGATCCAAACTGTCATTGGTTCCCCTTCTTTGATACAAGGCACTTATTCAAACGCCTTGATCCTCAGACTTCCAAACGTTCGCATTGCTGACAATTGGTCCATAAAGTTGGGTTAGGACTGTTTAGCTGGTAGCCTGGTATACTTGTAGACACCTCCCTCTTGCTTGCATTATCCACTCCCAAATTTTGTTCATATTACCAAGTAATGGAGACTCATCCGTTACATCCTTACAGGAAATGGGGTGCAACACCTAGAGACTCTTGAAACATTTAATAGAATCCTGTAACTGCCATCAGTCCTCCTGTCATTTTGGTCTATGGTGCTCTGTCAATGGATTGAGGATGTTGAAACAGTGCCACAAGATACTTGTGGCTCTCAAGACTCCTACTGTGATTTTAGTGTGTTGGTACTGGTGCTTCACAAAATTTCATTGCCAAAGCCTTACCATGTCATCACCTTGTTAAGAAGATTGAGGTGAGTTCTCATGGGGCCTCTTATGTGGTCACTCTTCTCAATTGGACACCTTAAGTTTAGTGGTGTATGGCACAGCTTGTAGTAAGAATGGACATGACACGGACATGGCATGGACATCAAAAGACATCTGTGACGATGAGATTGGACTGTGTTCCAGGTTTAATACATTCAATCACTCTAAAAGAAAGGCATTCCACTTTGACCTTTTAGAACTTTTGTACCCTCACATCAATGAGTCAATCTACAGCAATATGCCCATTTCATGAACTGAAAGACACTCTCCCAATGTACAAACATTTGGTTAGTATCTCTCCCCCACCGATTCCATTACTCACCCAAACTTTACCGCACTCCCTCATTCCATTACAAATCTCCATCCCCTAAAACACCACCTGCAAACAGTATACTATACTATTTGGATCTGTCACCCCACCCAACAACTAAAGAAATGGTCATATTGCAGGATCTGGAGTTTACAATGGCCCCTCATTCACTAATATTGCAGTTAACATGACATTATCCAGATGAAAATCTTGGTTGGGTAGGGCCCGACTATGCTACACTAAATATGATATGTAGTGTCGTATGGTATTTTATGTCACTAAAGTAAGTTCTTAAGTGACACTTCTTATGAAGAGTTGAACAAATATTGTCATAAATGATGGATGAGTTCATCCACTGGCCAAAACCCTGCCTTCTCTTATCAGCAACTTGTGATGAAATATTGTGACGGATGATTGAAATTTGGATGAAACATACCTTGGTAAGTGACAGTAATTACAACACTGTAAATCTATAATCCCCCAAAGTTTACATGACAAATAATGTTGAGTTAGCATATAGTGTTGGTGACACTATAACATGGTTTGCAATTAGTATTGAGCAAGACAATTAGAATTAGTGACACAAAATGTCGTATTTAGTGTAGTTGATGTCCATCAAATATAACCTTCCATATTCCTTATCTTTCAAATTCAGCCTAAAAAAGCGTGATTTCATGTGGTGAATGTGACTTGTAGGTGCTTGCCCCACAGCTTTAGGCCGAGAGGTAGTGCCACGTTGCCTAGGAAGGCAAAGTTGTGTGGGCCACCCCCTCCCCCTTCAAAAAAGAAAAAAGAAAAAAGAAAAAGGGTGTAGGTGGCTGAGGGCCTAACCTACCAGGCCCATAGTAGGCATGCTGCCCAACACCTTCCTATATTGAGGCGGTAAGTAGGGTTTAGCGACTTGTGGGTTGAGAAACCTAATTTAATGCTTCAATTTAAGTGATGTATTACTATTTGTTAAGCAAGGCAATGGCATGTGGCCATAGAGTAATGTCTGCATTAAACCTTCAATTACATTAATTAGTTGTTCATAGTATTGGGTGAAAATACCATGCTATGTGGTGTTAACATATTAGCTTTCAGTTAATATATGTATACATCAAAGTTTGGTCTTCCGATGATCAAATTTATAAGTGAGGTTTTCCATAATATTGGAGTACCAATGACCTTTAATTTCTTTATAATACACTCTACATGGATGAATTTTAGAGCTCTATGCCCGGCATTGCCATTATAATCTCATTATGTGCCCATGACCTTTCGTCATGCTTTTGTCGGTGGTAGTTATAACGCCGCAATGCTGACGTTCTATTCACTATGGCAAGTTGGCAGTCCCTATTGGAACTTAATAAGACTAGAGATGAGATTGCACAAGTAAGTTACACATACACAGAGGCATATGAACAATGTTTGGAGTGAGATGGTTTCCTCCATCCCTTGCCTTGCCTTTTATTGCTCATGGTCACCTCAGTTGTTACAAACAATATGGGACAACTCTTCTCCCACTATGGACTAGCCTTGTAGGCTTATTATAACCTTATTACTTCTAGTAATACATTTCTATGACTACAAGCAACCAAATGCTCCACCTTCAACACTCCCACTTTGCGAGTAGTCAAAGACTTGTAATACTATTGGGTTTCTTAGTTTCTCAATCCTATATTGTGAGGTTCTAACGTTGCCCATAAGTTTTTTCATAGTATTCTTTATTGCTCCATCTTCAAATATTGCCACATTTGCCCATTCCTCAGCACGTTGAGGCAAAATATGGGTTTTCAACCAATCTTTGAATGGTCGCCGCTCCCTCATGGGATTTTGCTGCTCCTCACCAAAACTCTTAACAATAACGTCGTTATTTGCCGCTATTTTACGTGGCTCTTCAATTGCGATTCCATTACCTCCCACTTGCTCGTTGCCATCCACGGGTTGTCTACCACCATCAAACAAAGTTGATTTGGAAAATTTGTCCACCAATGTGGGGCTTCCATTTCTCCCACTTGGACGCATCTCCAAATCGTTTTTAACGCTCCCACTATCTTCTATAAACATAATATCATTATTTTTTATGATTTTCTTTGTTTCCAAACACATCAGCCTATACGCCTTCGTACCTTTGCAATATCCAAGAAACATGTATTTGATTCATTTTGCATCGAGCTTGCCCCTCTTATTTTTCAAGAAACGAGAAAAGAAAACAAAAAGACCAACGTAAGAAGATAGAACACAATGTACAAAGATTGCATACAATAGAGAGAGTGATTAGTTCCTCTCCTTATGTCTTTATTTATATGTGTAGGTTACAACCAACGTTGATAACTCATATGGAATAATGTTACCAATGCAACCTAACACTATTTTCCAATACTTCCACTTTGCGAGGTGACATTGTACTCCAATTCCATTATTTCACTTAACAACTCATGTCTATTTCTCGCTAATGTTTTTGTTAGAATATCCGCTTCCATATATTGCATTGGACAATATTCTAATTCTACAACTTTGTTTTCAATTTTTTCTCTAATAAAATAATGTTGCGCATCGATATGTTTTGAATTATTATGGTTCGTGAAGTTCTTGGTGAGTGCCATAGAACCTTGGTTGTCGCACATAATGGTCGTTGCCTCTTCTTGTACACAACATACGTCCCCATTAGTTGCCTAAGCCAAATGGCCTCATTTGTGCATCGGTTCATGGCCATGTATTCCGCTTCCATTGTAGATTGTACCACCATTTGTTGCCGTTTGCTATTCCACGACATGGGCCCTCCTCCAACAAAGAAAACGTATCTGGAGGTAGACCTACGGTTTTTCACATCGCCGGCCCAATCTACATCGGAATAACATTTTATGTTGATTTGTTGGCCGCCAATACGCAGCCTCATATCTAAAATGCCCTTCAAGTATCGTATGATGCATTTGATGGTCATCCAATGGATCCGACTCGGTTTCGACACAAACCGGCTTACCATGCTTACTGCAAATGCGAGGTACTATCTTGTGACCACCATTGCGTACATCAACGACTCCACCGCTTCTTGAAACGGAATGTCTTTCATTTCGTATGAATGCTCCTCGTACTCTGCTTCCGAAAGCTTCGCCAATGAGGTTTTTGTGTCAAGTGGGGTTCCGATGGGCTTGCAATCACCCATACCGAATTATTCCAAAATGGTTTTGATGTAGCTTCATTGATGCATGGTAATGATACGGGTCATTTTGTTTCTCTCTAAAATGAATTCCGTAGAAGAAATGCAACTCACTCAGGTCACTCATCTCGAATTCGCGTTCGAGGCTAGACTTCAACTCGTTGATCATGTTCACATTACTTGCCAAAATGATGAGGTCGTCTACATATATGATTACAATCACAATGTAGTCGCAAGTTTGTAGAACATATAACGAGTGGTCTGCATGGCTCCTCGTAAAGCTTCTTTTTACAAAGAATATGTGAATGCACTTGTACAATGCTCGTCCGGATTGCTTCAATCTGTAGAGCGATTCTTCAACTTGCATATGAGATGCTCTCGGCCCTTTTGCACAAACCCCTCCGGTTGCTCCATGTAGATTTCCACATCCAATTTGCCATTCAAGAATGTGGTCTTGACGTCCATTTGATGCATCTCCAAGCCCGCTCATGGGCTCACTTGAGTTTTGCTCTATGGATCATGGTTAAGTTGTTTTGCTCTTGTCTTTGTTTGCTTGATGCAATTGCTGAGTTATATACTATGAATGAATAAATGTTCAAATACTTTCTCATTGGAAAGTGAAAGTGGATTTTAAATGTAATAATTGATTATTTAATTCAAAATTTATATTTTGTACATGTAGTGATAGCAATTATTATATTACCTTGAAGAGTTTAATTTAAATACATGAGTCCATTCTCTAGCTTTTCATACATAATGTATGTATAAATTTGTTTTTCTCTAAAGAACTTCTTGTATATAGGGGGTTTAATTTCATAGTGACCCATGCACGTCATTAGGTTTCCAATAGAAAGCCCCCCGAGATGTTAACTAAGCATGAGATCCTGTAATTTGCAATACAAATGTTGCATTGAGAGGCCTAAATTATTTATTTATTATAAAACTCACATTAACAGAAAAGCAACCAAGTTTTTGATACAATTATTTTTAGTCCATTTTCCATCATCTAAATTTCTAGCTCATGGTTTTAGCTGATAAAAAAAAATTACAAAAAAATTTGGTTGACTAGAGATTTTCAGTTCTAACTATTTGATTGATCTTTTTTAAACAAAGATCACTAAATTTATAGATATTACTGGTAGTAATACTAGCTCTAATTGTATGGATATAGTCTCATAATTATCGTTCATAACCTTCATCACCCTTCACATAACATTGCTAAGCTTTGGGCCTTAGGCAAAAGAATAAATTGGTTAAGGGCCAAGAATAAACATGTTGCAATCCTCCAAAAAACCACAATGTTAGTCTTAGTGCCATGACAAGATCACCATGAAACAATTTTAATTTTTTAATTTTCTTTAAAATTTTGAGAATGGGTAAGGGAACATGAGACTTAGTAAGGTAGGCATCCCTAATTCGGTTACTTATCTTAATTGGACACCTATATGTGAGATGTATGTGATTCCATGTGGCTCCAAGAACGGACACCAACAAGACATGATGTGTTTAAAGAGAGTCATGGACTATGTGCTCATAATATGATAATCATTTTAGGCCCAATAGTCAACAAAATTGGAGGGACTTTTATGACCATGTAGTGAGCACAAGAATATTCACTTTGTTTATGAATAAGGAATTCAAATGAGCTCCAAAAATTATGAGGAAAGTGGTCACGGTCTCAATTAAGATTTGCTAACCATTTCACACTAATTTCGTGTTTCATATCATAGGAGCCTCTGGGCTCTTTAGAAAAATAATCATTTAAGATCCATCTATCTTAATGTTATGCAAAACCAATTTTTGTCCTCAAACCAAAGATACTCTTTCATGATACACCTATAATTTGAAGTGTGCCCACGCTTGGGATTTTGGGGATTAAGGTAATTAGACCTTATTTGGCTACTTTCTATTGTTTGCTACCTTAAACTACTCAAATCCGCGAGGCTGAAAATTATGTGCATTTGCAAATGTATTTGGAAAAAGTAGGATTAATCTTGTAAGGCTTTGGAACTAATCTCAAAATTGTTGTGAAATATCAATGTCCATTGATAATGAGTCATGAGAAGGCCACACAAGCCCTTTGATTTTATTGATCACTTAACATGGAATGGTTAACAAATGAAGAGCATGCATGAAGTCCAATCTCTTTCAACACACATGTCTTTCTAGTGTCCGTTCTTAGATTTACACCAATGAACATGGAGAACCCACCTCTAATTACAGATGAACCTTATGAGTTCGAGGAATAAGCAGTTGAAATTTAAGACTTCAGGAAAGATACTGATCATTTTAGAGGAATTTAGAGGATATACCTTAAATCATAAAGAAAAACCAAAAGACCTCAACATGTAACCGGTTGGGCTTGGAAACCCTAGAATCTTGACCGATTATGCCCAAAAATGTGCCCAAACACTGATCTGCACCTAACTACCCACCACTCAAATATAGGTGTCATATTAAGATACTGTAAGTAACCGATTTAGGCCCACTCACCTTAATGTAAAAATGGGAAACAAAAAAGGAAGAAAGGAGGACTCAAGATAGAAAGAGAGAAAGAAAGAAAGACAGACAAGGTTTAAGGTATTGAACTCTGGAGCACCATCCCATTCGTCTCTCGTATTGCATCGGCATTTGCAGCTATGGCGTCCATCGTCGCAGCAGCAGCAGCTCCCACGCTCCTCTCCTCACGATCGCCTCCCCTCTCAGGTTTCCGTCTCTTGTTCCCCCCCTCCAACATTCTCAATGCAAGTCGCCGCAATAGAAGAAGCCCTTGTAGGGTTCAGGGGCGGAGCTCCCGAGGTGGGGGCGAGGAGAGCTCGTTCTTCTTCTTTTCGTTTCCCGGCCGGACGCATTGAATGCGTGGTGTGGCGTCTTTTGGGTTGTGGTCGTTGGTTGTTATGATTTCTGTTGGGAATGTGTGATGATGATGGTGGGGGATGTTTCCTTTTGTTGAGGTTATGTGGCATGATTTGGTGTGGTTTGGTGTAGTGAATGGGGTGAGGGGTTTTGTGAGCTGCTGCTGATTGCTGTTGTTGAGTTTTGGGTGTGGTTTCGGGCCCTTGGGAGTGTAAAAGTAGGGTGTATCTCAAGTTGGCAATTGGTACCGGAGTTCTTTGTTTAGTAACGATTGCGGTTGGGTGTTTGGAGAGGTTTTGGATTTTGGCAGGGGTGGACTCTATGTTCCCCATGGTGACATGTGTGTTGTGATTGCGGAGTGTGTCTTGATTGGTGTGGGAGTTGAGGAATTGCAGCGATGGTGGGATTGAGGGACCCTGGAATTTTTGTCTTGTCAAAACTTGGAGAAGTGAAATGGAGAGAGAGAGAATGGATTGCTTTGTCTAGTGTGTTGAGTTTGGTCCAGGGATCTTGGGTTCTCAAGTGTTCCTTCGGGATCAGCTCCCTGTGCTGCATTCTTGTCTCATTCTAGTTAAATACAAACACACTTCACTTGATAGTTGACAAATGGCTGAGCAAGAGTTCAGGTTTCACTGTTCCTCTTCATCCTCTTCATTCCCTTCACCATGCTCTGAATCCCTATTCTATTTTCGTCCTGCATGTGAAATGCTTTGTTGGGTCTCTTAGACATTCAAATTTTAATTCACTAGCACCAGTGCCCCTTTCCCATGCCAAAAGGATATAGCAAAAGGAAATAATTATCTTGGGATCCACGTCATGACAAAAGTAAAGTTTGCCCCAGCCATATGGCTCAAGGCATGTGCAAACTTGTGATTGCATTAGTGCAAAGGAGAAGTCCTTCTGAAGAAGGTTGCTCTCTTCATGTGTGCACATAACAGTCTTCCACTAATCTACGTGGTAGTCATTTCCCTTACTCACTTCGTTACAGGGAACTATCCACATGTCCGTTCTGGTTCACTTGCAAGTGGAGCTTCCTCCGCAAGGTTCACATTGTAAAATGAACTGACAACCAATAGGAGATGCTTTTTCTCTGCTCCTTTTGTCCCCATTCATAAAGAAATGCATCTCACATCATTGAGACTTCTTATGGACCTTTGATACTCAAGGTTCAAATGAATATGGGGGAGTTTAGCTTCCAAGTAGCCCCAATGGCATAATTTTTTTTTATCACAAGTCAGTTTTACGGATGAGGAACCTTTTTACTGCTTTTTCTTTTTGCTTGCTTGAGCTACTGGAACTTGAATGCACCTATTGATTTGCCTCCATCAAAAGCACTTACATAACTTGGACCTTGTGCGTGTCACCAGGTCTCACAACCTTGAAATCTTCACAATTTACATCTGTGAAGGTAACTCATCAGCGCACCCACCTATCGCATGGCTCGAGCCGCCGAGCTGTTGTGTCTGCTGAATACAGGTGCCAATCTATTCTATGAGTTTCCATAGTCATTTATGTTATTTATGTTATTGTTGATGGATTGAGGTAGGGTTTTTCAATGTGATGTGATCTGGTGGTGGGTACTGATTTCTATATGAATGATAATACTGGCAGGCGAGGAGGTGGTGCAGGTGATTTTGTAGCTGGTTTTTTGCTTGGTGGGGCAGTGTTTGGTGCTCTTGGCTACGTGCTTGCACCTCAGGTATGTGTACCATTGTTATTATATTTTTTTGAAATCCAAATAAATTTCCAATAAATCTCGGGACATTCATTACAAGTAAATGAAAAGAGGAGGGGATGAGCATTGGGAGACTATCTTGGAGTGGTTAGTACAGCTTTCACAGATTAATTTTGTGATAAGCTAACAGGATCACACGTGCATCACATGCTTCCAGTGTTATTAGATTAGCAATTACACTGTTCATTTCAGTGAAATACTATTTGGAATAACACAGTGCTGTAACCTTTTACAGATGATATATTTTTTTAGCATCGATGTTTTTGTTATGTTCTATAAAGTGCATGCCATCTATTTGTGTTGCACTGGTAAAGAATTGCATCCCTAGTAAAAATTCATAGCACTACCTAACTCCAAATGGCAATTCACACTAATTGTATTAAAAGGTGTAGCTTGTAATAAACCCTTGAGATATGGTTACAGGAATATTGTTTGAGAGGACTCTGTTTTCAGTTTTCTTGACAGGGATCTAGGTGGCTGAGTTGAATAAGAGACTTCTAATGGAGATAAAAGTTTGTGCTCATCTAGAAGTCTTCAGATTGGTTGATATTGTGGGAGGGTTAATCTGATGTATGGCTACTTGCTGCAATTTTCAGATCACCAAGACCCTAGAAAAGGTGGAAGGTGTGAAGGAGGATGAAGAGGATACGAAGAGGCCAGCAGAATATCTGGAAGATGATGAAGGTCTTGAGGTGGGTTTTTACAACATTGTAACATTTTAACCCCTCCACCATTGTAATGAGGTGTAATGACAAGAGAGGGTGGTTTTGGTGTAGTTGATATATTTAGATTCTGATTGAGGGTCTCTGGTATTCTGGGGACAAAGTAGTCATGAAGATGTGTCACATATAATCACGTTCATGTAGCAATTTCCCTAAGGGTGTTCTTTTGTCAAAGTCATCCTTTTATTCCGGTTGTCAGTGATGTTGGAATGAAATTCTTTCTCCCTTATTGAGAGGTGGCACCTTATCACTACTACATTCACTAGTGAACTAGAGGCTCAAGCTGAGCAGCAATTCCTATTGAGGAATGGGGCGATTAAATTATGTTGGTATCAGTCATTTGAGTTTTTACTTGGTTTTTAACATTTATGATGGTTGAGGTGTCACTAAGGTAGACCACTCTTATTCGGTTGCTTTTCTTATTAGGATACCTATATATGTGGTTTGGTGTGGCTCCAAGAACGTATACTAAAATATGATGTGTTTGGAAGGAATTGATTGCATGCTCAACATATGAGAACTGTTCTAAGCTCAACAGTCAACATAATTGGGGGACCTATATGACCATTTAATGAGGGCGAGAATCTCCACTTTGATAATGAACAAGATATTCTTAAGAGCTTCAAAAATAATGAGGAAAGTGGCTATGGCCTCAATTTGAATTTGCTAACCATCTTGTATTCATTGCGTGTTTCATATCCTAGGAGAAGTGGGCTAGCTGGAAAAAGTAACTATATCAAGACCCATATCTATAAATATATTGCTACCCTTATGGTATTTCAATTTTCTATCTATTAACTTGAATTTTACTGCGGTTGCAGAAAACAAGGAAGAACCTGAATGAGAAGATTGTTCAATTAAACGCTGCTATTGATGATGTCTCTGCGCAGTTGAGAAATGAAGACGCCTTTGGCATGTCCAGTGAGAACAACCTGGAGCTTGACTCAGCTGCTTAAAGTATCTGTTGCATGTATAGCTTGCAAGATAATAAATTGGCACCTTGAAGTGTAAGTCCATTCCCTGTGACCTATATTTTACTGTTACCTACTGCGTGAATTCGAGGGAGTACTTAATGTTTTTTTTTCGCTCAATTGACGACAGATATAAGGGAGCCGCTGAAGGCACCTTGTAATTATGGTGGTCGCCGCAACTTCAACAAAGAATTTACTTTCTCCTATACTGACCAATTGGGAGGGAAATTTTTCAATGTGACCATGTCTTCCAACGTCACAAGTGCCCACAACTTTACCTTCGATGGCATCCATCTCTTGAACATTGCCAGGGCTTTCCTCACTGGCAAGCAAATCAACATGCCTGAGGGAGGATTTCAGTATGAACCCAATTTCTCAAGGTTCGATGGCCGCATTTGAATGGCAGATTCTAGATCAAGATTTCAGTGTATACATAGTAGACATCAATATGTTCTGATAGATGTTGGATTGTTTGTGGAGATTCCACAAAAATTGAGATAGAGGTTGTACAAAACAGTTTTAAAGATCATTTCAGTGCATCACCCAATATCTTCAGCTCTGGATCCACTGGCAATTTGTAAGCATGTATTTTATTTGGAATGCTAAGTGAAACTCATTTTTGAGCAAGATACCATTCTACAGCGAGAGTCCACTTTAAGGATTAAAATATTATTTCCACTCATGGTATTAAACCTTTATATGTTAACTAGTGGTGACCATTTTGTTGTGTTTAGAAAGGGGGTAGAGAGAAAATACTGGTCGAGTCTTACTAAAATATGTCAATCCTTTTATGGAACCATCCTATGTTTCTTTGCATACACCATAAGTACATAACTCAATATAGGTAACAAGTGATAAATGATGAACATCCAGCGGATTTACTGATTGTCAGTGCAAAGGCCAACATACAAGGCCACTGCAAGTGCTACCTACAATGGGGCAATATTGTTGTTATGCCCTAATCCTGTGATTATTCCTATGTGGCAGCTTGCCACCACAACATTTGGATGCATTAAAAAGTACACGTAAGTATCAGATGAGAATATGGAGGCTTGCATATGGGGAAAGATAGCATAATGCCTTAAATAGATGGCAACGGGAGGTTGCAATAGGTGGTTAGCATTTCCATCCAATGAACAAATATTGACAATTTGCACCAGTCCTTGAAAAATGTTCTTGTGAAGACATTCTCACCATGACCTAATTCCCTTCGATCAAGAACTGTTCTTTACCTGAGAACTTGGGCATGTAAGTTGTTGCAACAAATGCAATTGGGCACAATAGGGGTTGTCACACCTCCTTGGAGAATGGAGAATGGAGAATGAGGAAAAGAGGAGCCAATAGGATAGCTTCTCCATGGAGAAAGGTGTGACACCCCTTTGTGGCCCATGGAGAATGGAGAATGGAGAATGGGAATTACCATTGCCGCCCGCATGTGGTAAACTAAAGCCCTGCCGCAACAAAAGAAGGGACCCTAGGTGAAAGAAGTGACCCCAGGTGAAAAAGAGTAAAACCTTCGCACAAGAAGTTTTCTCCATTCTCCATTCTCTGAGAATGGGCCCTCCGCCATTCAAGGAGAGCGTGCCACATCCCCATTCTCCATTCTCCAAGAATGGGAAGAAAGAGGTGTGACAACCCCCAATATGTCATTCCAGCTTCACATCACGTCTGTCGATGCAACTTTGTTTGCATGCGTAAACAGCTATATTCCCCAAATAAAGAAAGAAATCAGGATGCAAACACCAAGATGATAGATAGATAGAAAGATCCTATGACTTCAAAAAGTAGGCGAATAAAAGTGTTTCGTTTGTAGGGTATTGTCCCAACTGTCTATATCCTTAATTTCTTGAAGTAAAAGCCTGTGACTTGCCCATGAAAATCCTACAAAGCACAGCAAACGTTTAACTATGTCATGCATATGATTATGAATCAGGGTTCTTGAGAGAAACTCAAGGGTTGGCCCCACATATTTTTTAAATGAACATGTACAAGGCGAGTAGTAGGGAGGTAGTGTCATGGGCTAGAGCAGATAAAGTCAGCGGCAAGACAAACACATGAAGTACGAGGAGAGGGGAGGGCACTAGTGCAATGCGGAGATTCAATCAGAGAATTGCCGGAGGTGCTTCACGTGCCCGGAGTCCGCAAGAACCTATTGGTAGTTGGTATGATTGCGGACAAGGGATGCGTCATAAATTTCACGTCGGACAGCTGTTGGATCATGAGAGACAAAAAATCAACAATAGCGATAGCTGGGGGGATTCGAGACCCATTCACCAGACTGTACCGATTCTCAGGACCGGAAAGACTGACCGCTCCACCACAAATCAAAGAAAATATTGCAGAACGAACCCCCCACAAATCTCTGGCACCAAAGACTTTCCACGAACTTTCCACGAACTTTCCATGATGAACTCCATCAAAGAAATGCCATATGTCTTAGCAGATATACAGTTTTGCCACGATTGCATTCGAGGCAAGTTGCACAAGTCATCCGCACCCAAGGAGAGCCTCACGTGCTCAACAACCAATAACCAGGTACTCCACGCGGACCTATGCAGATCATTTTCTCAAACTTCCCAAGGAGGCTGGAGGGGTTTTCTCACAATCATAGATGACTTTAGTAGGATGACAAAAGTATTCTTCCCCAAAGTTAAAAGCACTACATTCAAAAGATTCAAAAGTTTTCTAGCACATGTGGAAAGTGGAAACCAACAATAAATCAAAACCCTCAAGACAGATAGGGGAGGGGAATACATGTCTAAGGAGTTTTAACCATTTTGTGAACAATCGGGGATCGAGAGGCAACTTACCACCCCGCAAGAACATGCAAGCATTGCCAACTAATCAAATAACCATCCCTTTAGAACTCAACAATGAAAGAGACGAACGAACGACACTGGAACAAGACAACCTGCACCAGAACTAGGGAGAGCCGACATTGCCACAAAATCAAAGTGAGGTACATGACGCACCTGCAACAGAACACCCAAGTGAGACAGAAGTTACCAAACCCGCGGCCGCAACTTCACCTGATGCTCCGCGAAGACACCCATGATGTTGGTCACAACCCGCGGCCACAAGAAATTCAACAAGGATGCAGAGCGCACCTCTCAAGCCAAGGATACGTCTTCAGCCTCGCAGCAACGACAAAACCAGAGGATATTGAGTCAGCAAATCAATACCCAGGCTGGAGGCAAGCAACAGCGGAAGAATGCAATTGATTAATCTGAAATGGCACATGGGTTCTAGAGCAATTACCGGCAAGCAAGCAACCAGTCAGCACAAAGTGGGTGTTCCACACCAAGGTGTCAGCTGACAACAGAACGGAGAAACTCAAAGCACAACTTGTCGCCAAGGGATTTCAACAACTCCCTGAGATCGACTTACATAAAACATTCCCATGCATCAACAGTCAAATGGGTGACCATACGAATCGCGACGGCGTTGGCAACACAAAAAAATGGAAACTCAAGCATTTGGACATCAAAGCAGCTTACCTCAACGGTACCTTCACTGAAGAAGTTTTCATGGCGCAACCGCAAGGTTTTGTTGAGCTTGGCCACGAGCATTTAGTCTGTAGGTTGCGAAAAATGCTTTATGGGCTGAAACAATCAGGCAGGGCCTGGTACCTTGGCATTGACAGCTTCCTACGAAGTATTGACCTCCAACAAAGCAAAAATGACCACAACATGTACATTAGACTTACCGACAACAACGAATACGTCATACTTATTTTGTACGTAGATGGCATCATGCTCACCGGCGATGCAGCAGAAAAACTCATGGAACTGGAAATCCCCCTCCAGACAAAATACCAGATATTTGCAATAGGAAACCCCTCACTCTACATTGGTTTACAATTTCAGTACACAAACGAGGGCATCTTCAATTTCCAAGAGCGCTACGCGGAGCAGCTTCTCTCACGAAGTACAACATGCGAGCATGCAACCCATCTCTCACGCCGATGGACGAAGGTATCAAGCTCCAATCCCAGATGGACTCACCCGTGGCCAAAAAACATGCATATCAAAGTCTGGTAGGCAGTCTCATCTTCGTAACCTCCTCTAGGCCAGACATTTCCTACTCAGTTTCTACCTTAAGCAAGTTCATGACCTCACCACTGTCAATCCATATGAAAACCGCAAAAAGGGTATTGCGCTACCACCAAGGTACCACAGACTACGGGATTCTCTTCCCATGCAATAGCGCTCTGGGCTTAGAAGCCTTCTTAAGGCAAAACCCGGAGGGATGAAAGTCTACATCAGGAATGTTGTTAAACTCGGAGGGGCGACAATTTCATGGCAGAGAAAACTTCAGCCCACCAACGCGATGTCCACGACAGAGGATAAGTTCCGTGCTTTCACAAATACCACAAAAGTGATAACTTGGACAAGGGAATTACTTGGAGACTTGAGATTCCCCCGACACGACCTTACACTATTCTACTGCGGCATTTTGGGTGTTGTCAAACTCGTCAAGAATCCAATGCTACATTCACGCACAAAACATATAGAGTTGCAACATCATTTTATAAGGGAAAAGACAGCGGGGGGGCAACATCGAAGTCATCTTTTTACCAAGCCAGTAGGGCGGGTAAAATTCTGAAAAATGATGAAATAAATAAGGTTACAAGCCCTCAACTGATGGAGGACCATGGACAGCCAACCAAGCCAATTCCTCCTCAGAACATGGTTCCCACGGAGGATCTCACTCCCCACATCAACAAAACATGATCCCTCGAAGTCACCACCTTCGTCATCTCGAGAATCACCCACCAACACACCCAAATCCTCTTCCAAGACCTCTCTAAAGGCCGCAAGATTTTGGCGGTATCTTACATGGATATGAGCTCCTCCTCACCTCTTCCTTTGAACACAATCTGCATACCCGGGAGTGTCCAACCTCGTAAAGCTAGCGGTACACCAATCAAGAGTCGACCCGATCTCCTCACGCCAACGCTTGCTCACACGCCTTAGCCGAAGACGCAGATAAAGGTCGGCCAAGTGACTCGCTTTCGGCCATATAAATTCGCGAACTACGCGATCAGGCAACCTAGGCATAAATCAGGTGGAGACCAACCTGGGCTCCAGTGATTATGAGACAAAAAGATCACCTAAGAGCGTCCTCTTAAGAAAATCGAACTAGGACACCACCAAACGCCGACACACCTCAGCGATCGCCCATAACGCCAAATGAAGCAACTCCGGAGCCGAAAATCTCTCAATGTCACCTCGCAGCAACATGATTAGCCTCACATATTAGACAAAAGAGTAGCGAAACAAGGAGAGTACCACACCACTCATGTGAAAATTATCAAACTAGGACTGATGTGAGGGAGAGTGTTGGCGGAGCTTACACATCAGTCATGCCACATCGAATCACAATTGATTTACTTGTCATTTAGGATTACACATTGGGTCCTCTGCCACATAAGCTTCTAGATGCCAACTGGATTTGTGCAATCACGGAGACACCCAAGTGGATACTGCCACAAGGGGGTCCTAAGTCAATATCTTTGGAGCATGACTTGGAGCTTCTAAAAAAACTAAAAAGCATGGAAGCATTATACGGGAGTTGTTTATGTGTTATGAACATCTTTAAGGTTATACAATCATGAGAAATGGCATAAATTTTCTCAAAAGAATGGCAACTCCCCTATCCTAGGTTATTTAGATTGCTTCATATTACCTAGTACTAAGAGTTACATGGACGTTGGAGAGTGTAAAGTTTGCTCTAAACCGGACATAACTGGATTCCTCGCAACGATCCCCTCATTCCGAGCAATACATTGCTCTTTTGTATGTCAAGATAAATAGCAAATCGTCAATCCACTGGAAGCATAACTAGAAGTTGTTGATCCACTCTGCCCACAAGTAGTTACCATAGTTAGTTTTGTTTTTACTTAGGGTTTGGTGTGGTAATTAGGTTTCTCCAGTTCTGTACTTAAACAGTGAGCTCTCACTCACTCTTTGAACAATTCAGTTCCAGGTAGTGATTACCTACCTTGGTTTCAACATGGTATCAGAGCAGGTTTCGAAGCTTAGTATGTTCAGATAGATTTCTAGTCCGATAGAAACAGATACGATATTATCAGTTTTGCTCGTGCAATAGTCTTCTCTCAGAAACTGTCTAAGTCCCCCTGTCTCCACCATCTCACTACAAAGTAATTAGATCTACAAGATCTAAACTCGAGCAGTAGCATTCCCACTTATGTCTACCGTCGAAACAGACACAGAGAGTAGCCTGCAGAGTCGCAGCATTCAGCACATTACAACCATGACCGGGGATAACGGCCTTCCCGAATCCTACCATCTCGAAGGAGGAGGGAACTACGGCATATGGGCGTACCGAATCAAAAATCTGCTGCAAAAAGATGGAAGGTTCCGCTACTGCATCACCGCTCCCAGCGATCCCTTAGGAGAGGAGGAACGAATCGCAAGACAACAAGTCCTGAGTATCATCAACTCCAACGCCAAGAATAACGCACTTAGACTTCTCCGTAATATAGTGATCCCTACGACTGTTGGTTAGGTCTGAAGACTAGGTATGAGTCAGATAGTGGACCACGACGTGTCATGCTCATCGAAAAGTTTTTCTCACTTCGAAAAACCGAGTCTGTTTCGATGGATGCATACCTTACTGAGGTCAAGGAGATTACAAATCTGCTCGAAGAAGTTGAGGTTGTCATTCCAAAAGACATCATTGTCTATTACACCTTGAAGAATCTTCCGAAGGAATACGAGATCTTCAAGAGGATGCAGATCTCAGCCCAAACGCTGCCTACCTACGAACAACTGGAAGCAAAGTTGATCTCCGAGGAGACCGCCATCAAGATGGAGGCTCAACGTCAGGAAGAAGGTGAAGCGTTTTTTATTCAGAGAGACCGCAACACAGGGAGGAGAATACCTCCCACCATCAGACAAAACAGTGCTCAAGGAACCAACAGGTTCCAGCGTAGGTACCCTGAATACGGAGGTCAACAAATCCACCGACCTTCGCACTCATCCGCACGGGGAGGACCATCATACTCACTCACGCAGGGAGGAAACTCTAACTCCGCGGCGCAAGGAGGATCGCCGGCACTTCGACAACTCAACTCGCCCTCGACATTTGAACCAGCGTCGAAAAACCCCGGGACATATCAATCCAGATTCAAGAGTAGAGAACCTGATAGACCTCGCAGTAGCCAGTGCAATTTTTGCAATGAGGATGGGCATTTTGAGAGAGAATGCGATCTCAAATCCGCCATAGATCGCATCAAAAACTATGAACATAGACTTCTAGAGAGAAGACACAGATCCTATAGTGGACAGATACACAATCTCGAAGAAACCCCTGAGGATCCCAAATCAGACAACGAGGATTTCCTCGCAGACCAGGTCGTAGATGCTTGCCTAGTCGAATTAAACATGCTTGAAACACCGCAGCAAACCACCTCGTGGTATCTTGACTCTGGTGCTACCCACCACGTGTCAGGAGACTCGAGTGTTTTCTCTTCTCTTCGCCCGACTAACGGAGCCCAGCTCAAATCCGCAGGAGGTCAAAATCACCATGTAACTGGAGTCGGGAATGTCGACCTCCAAGTTTTGAATGGAAAAATAAAGACCATTCCTTCTGTCCTCTACACACCGGGTATTACCAAGAATCTCTTAAGCGTAGGCTCTCTTACGAATCAGCAAAAGACACTTGTGTTCAAATCCAAAAGTTGCTATGTGATTGACAATGCTACATCAACCATTGAAGTTGTCGCTCTTAGATCGAATGCCAGAGGCCTGTACAAGCTCCAAACTGAGTCGCCCAAAAAGGACCTAGAAGTCCTTTCTCTCCAACTTCGTCCTCACGTTGTGCTTTGGCATAGAAGACTCGGGCATTTTCATGCAAAAGGCATGACACGCATGATCAATTTCGGAGCAGTAACAGGACTACCACAATTCCAGACTTCAACATCTACCTGCAGTAGCTGTCAACTGGGGAAGCATGCTAGGACCAAAATACCGAAGCAAGCTACATTTCACGCTACCAAGATTCTCGAACTAGTACATGCAGACGTGTGCGGCCCCTTTAAAATTCGTTCCACAGGAGGTGCACGTTATTTCACTACCTTCATAGATGACTTCTCAAGAAAAACTTGGGTATACTTTATTACTCAAAAGAGTCAAGTCCTTGAGAAGTTTCAACACTTTGTTCGCCTAGTCGAAAACCAAACAGGTCAACCAGTCCGTGCTCTCCGCACGGACAACGGAGGTGAATACACCTCGCGAGCCTTCCAAGATTTTTGCTCTAGCAAAGGCATTTCCCGTGAGCTCACCCCCCCCCCCACACACTCCACAGCGAAACGGCGTCGCAGAGCGTCGAAATCGCTCCCTCCTCGACGTTACCAGGTGCCTCCTCCTTGACAAACAACTTCCAGGGCACCTCTGGGGCGAAGCTGTTAAGGCTGCGGGAGACATTCTGAACCTACGATCGACCAAAGCACACCCTGATAGAACACCAAACGAGCTCTTTTTCGGTAAGAAACCCTCTGTCTCTCATCTTCGTATTTTCGGATCCCCTGTATTTGCTCACATTCCTAAACCTTCCAGAACCAAACTTGATCCCCGTGCCGAAAAGTGTATTCTCCTCAGTTTTGATGAAACAGCTAAAGCCTATCGATGTTACCGTCCTTCCATGAACAAGATTTTTGTGTCACGGGACGTCTTCATCGACGAAAGCGCCTCTCTCGACGCTACACCCACCTCTGCATGCGGCCTACCTCAATCATCAGACTACCTCTCTGCACCTACAGGGAAGGAAGAACTTCAAACTCTGTCTCCTATCCAAGCGCAGCCTGGTCATGATGAAGCCGTCATCGACCTACAGATCCCTCTTTGCAAACCCCCTCCTTCCGACGTACCTATCTCCATTCCTCAACCTACCGAAAGCACAGATACCCCTACAGCACACAACGATCCTCTCAGTCCGCCTGATAACAATTTGCCTCCTTCTTCATCTCCCTCCCTTGAACAACCTCCCCCTCGTTGGTCAGAGCGAATTCGGAGGTTTCCTAAACACCTCAGAGATTTCGCAGCTCACATTGAGCTCGACTCTCCCGACTCCCTCCCCGAACTCCAACCAGAGCTCACCTTTCAACAGGTACATCAGCACCCCCTCTGGCAAACAGCCATGCGAGAAGAAATTGCTTCAATTCGCAGTAACAACACCTGGACTCTAGTGGAATTACCACCCCACAAGAAAGCCATCTTCTGCAAGTGGGTCTTCAAAGTGAAGCCGAGCGCCAACGGCAATCCTCCGCGGTACAAGGCAAGACTCGTCGCCAGAGGATTCGAACAGAGAGACGGCTCTGACTTCGGCGACACTTTTGCTCCTGTAGTAAGGTGGGAGACAATTCGCACTCTTGTTGCCATTGCCATTCATCTCAACTGGCCTATTCATCAATTAGATGTTCTTACAGCTTTCTTAAATAGAATCCTACTGGAAGACGTCTACATGCTCCAACCCTTAGGCTTCATTCGGCGAGGCTCTGAACACTTGGTGTGCAAGCTTCATAAGTCCCTTTATGGACTCAAACAGAGCCCTCGTGCATGGTATGCACGTCTCCATAATGCAATGCTCGCTTGGCGTCTCGTACAATCCAGCTCCGATCCTAACCTCTACTTCGCACACATCGGCACTCACACAATTGCCTTACTGGTGTACGTTGACGACATTCTCATAACTGGCAGTGACCTCCAACTCATCAACAAGCTGAAGACTCACCTTCAACATCACTTCAAGACAAGTGACCTAGGCTCCCTCCAAAAATACATGGGTGTTCAGTTTGATCGTGACTCCACAGGTCTTCGAATGCATTAGACAGAATACGCTCTCAGTATTCTTCAACTATTTAATATGGAGCACTGTAACCCATCTCTCACTCCCCTCCCTGAGGGTTTGGTACTCTCGAAAAACTCAAACACTCCACCTGTCAATCCCACCCTTTACAGGATACTCGTAGGAAAATTGTTGTTCCTCACTAAGACTCGTCCTGACATCACTTACGCTGTCAGTGTCATTAGCAGGTTCATGCAGGAACCTCAAGAAGCACACCTGCAAGCAGCTAAACATGTCTTACGATACGTGCGTTGCTACCCTGACCTCGGCTTGTTTTTCAAACAAGGGGAGGAGAACCGACTTCACAGGTACACCGACGCCAACTATGGGCAGGACATTGATGATCGAATCTCTGTAGGTGCTTACATCTTCTTCATAGGAAGCTCTCCGGTTTCTTGGAATTCTAAAAAGCAATCAAGCACTTCCAGGTCCACCTGTGAATCTGAATACAGAGCCCTCGCTCAGTGCTCATGTGAAGCCATTTGGCTTAGAAGGTTGCTAGGAGAACTCAAAATCCTAGATAACAAACCTACACATCTGTTTTGTAACAATCAAAGTAGTATAAAGCTTAGCTATAACCCAGTCTTTCATGAAAGATCAAAACACTTCGAAATCGACTTCCATTTTACTCGTCAGAAAGTTGAAGACAACTCCATCAAGGTGGAATTCATATCATCTCAAGATCAGCCTGCTGATATCCTCACCAAGTCTCTTGGAAGAGTCAAGTTTGAAGATTGCAGGGCGAAACTTCACCTCTGCAACAATCTCAGCCCCTAACCCTCACAGAATGACGAGGGAAGTGGACTCTCAGTGAACCCTCAGTCGAAGATCCACATATCTCACCAAACTCTACCTCCTCACTATGAGTGCAATCGCACTCACTGTTACTGCCTACATACCCTGAATCAGGAAACTCCCCCTCCATACAGGCACAAACGAATCCGGCTGAACTTGCAGAAGAGCTCCACCTTTCTTCGCCGTCTTCGAAATCAGCAGCCATGGACTGCAAACGCTCCGACTGCACAACGAATTCCAGAAGGTTCTCGGACAACAACTCAGACACCGACCGCAACTCATCCTCCACTCTCTCTTGCAGAGAAGGTCGCTGCTCATGCCATTTTTCTAAGTACCGTATGAACCCTGGATTATCGACTCTGACAACTTCCAAAGTGGCCCATTCCAGCGACGTTGCCACTCCATCTCTCCACGCCCGGTTCACTCTCCGGAGTCTCCACAGGAGGGAAATGTTCACCTCTTATGGAGAAGAGGCCAAATCCGGGCAAGCACGATTTCATCGCTCAATGGCGGGAGCAATGTTGACTTCTCAATCTCTCTCTCCTGGACTTTATCCTTTGAAGCATGCGCACCTCTCTCGAAAACTCTTTCCTCGATGGCATCTATCAACTGAGTAATCCCGCGCTTCAACATCACCAGGATTGTCCATGCTAATAGGGTCAACAAACGCATCCACGTGACTTCTCTCAATCTCAAGTCCATCTTGTGCTCTCACTCACTTTTGACTTGACACTTGTAAAATGACTCATTAGGTGTCTTGTGTGCACGGGAGGGTGTTGATCCACTTTGCCCACAAGTAGTTACCATAGTTAGTTTTGTTTTTACTTAGGGTTTGGTGTGGTAATTAGGTTTCTCCAATTCTGTACTTAAACAGTGAGCTCTCACTCACTCTTTGAACAATTCAGTTCCAGGTAGTGATTACCTACCTTGGTTTCAACAGAAGTGTGCTGAAAGCAAGTGTTTGAAAATGGGAGAACTAGGAGGGTGACCCCAATGGGCTCATGAGCAAGTGATGCGCACCTTCGAGCTGCTACATGATGCACCCTTTGTTGTCCAAGCTCTATATCTTATGAACCATAAATTGGGAATTCCCCTACACCATATTGATTGAATATCACACCTGATTTGGGATCCGTGAGCGACCGGAGCGGGTTTCCATTTGCAGGGGTCCTGGCTAGAGCCATGCACTGGCTGCAAAAGGTGTTGAAGTCCGAATAAATGCTAAGGGTGTCACAACAGTACCATTCATCGGCCACAAAAGCGTAGTTGCAAAGGCCTCTGATCTCGCTGTTCTCCTTGTTGTGAAACCATGTGGGGCTGGAACCGGGGTAAGGGTCCACCGAGAGCTCCAGCAACTCGTGCAGAATGACGCTGATCTTGGAATCAAGCGCCCCGTCAGGCGACACGTTGTTGTTGGGTAGGGTGTTGGACAACCTTGTCATTGAAAAGGTTACACCCCTGCCCGAACACCATCCCCGCTGCGGGAAGCGCGACGAAGGAGTAGAGCAGGTTGTTCTGGTCACTGCTAATCCTGTGGTAGCCACAGTACCCTGGATTGTAGTAATACGAGATGCCGGACGCTATCAGAACGAAGTAAATGCCATGTGTGTAGTCGGCCAACAAGTCGTTGTTGTCGATCTGGCTATGTATGATAAACACCGGGTCGTTGCCCGAGTCAATGGTCGTCTCCGTGAACCCATCGTCGACTTCCATTCCTATTGTGACCTTGGAGGTGACGAATGTGAGGGCCTGGCCGTTTAGTTTCCGGCTGTACTTTTGTCACCACTTTCCAAAGGTTGTCTAGGTTTGGAAACTAGTTGATTTTCGTAGTAGGGGTGTGAGTGACGATAGAGCAGTTCGGATCACATTCTTCTCATAATCATCCCATGAGCCATACCAAACGACGTAGATGTTGATAGGTTGAGTCATGACCTGCCACCCCACAACACCGCCATCAGACGTGTCAACAACACCACATTGGCATCGTATGAAAGAGTCGGTGGAAAGAACCCGATGGGCTACCCTCCTAAATATATTAGGTAGCCGATTCATAGAGCCCTACTGCCCTCTCAGAATCGGGGGCTTGTAAAGTTGAGGCTGGTAGGTCAAAAAATTTCAAGGCCTCGATTCGAGAAAGGGTCGTCATGAGCCTCTCTACATGGTCTCGACTGCGAAATGTCTAACCACTTTTTAGTTCTAAGAGAGCTGCACAATCAGACTACACGCGACGTCTTGAGCTTGGATGTGAATTGAATATTGAAAATTGGCGCGTCTGTTCGAGGCGCACTCATGGAGGAGGTTCAACCCGAAGCCGATTACACTGGTAATCTTTATCCATACATGTCGATCGTACATGTAACAAACACATTATATGCTCAGTACACCCCCAACACCATGCACAAGTTAGTTTGGAATTGATCAAACTCACCGGACCACCCTGGTGCTGTTGACAATGGGTGGCTTGTATATATCTGGCACCATAGTCAAAGGAGTTGTTTATGGGCCCAGCTGCTACTAGGGGCCGAGTATTGATTATGTGTTGATTATTGTTGCTATGTTTAGTATGACTACACAGATTATACTGTGATGGATAAACTGCACTTGAAATCTTGCTACAATACTTGAGTTTACACAAATCTTGATAAAGCTGCATGATTATATATCAATCTTTTTTAAACAATATATGTAGATGATGATAATATTACCTATTTCTAAGGAAGTAGTAATAGCCTTGTTGACATCGATTACAAGTAAGAGGTCTGCTAACACGTGATGTACGCTCTACTAACTTACTTTATGGTATTCTTGGGGAGCATGGGCACAGGTGAGGACCTCTTCTACAAGTGCTACACGCCTTCCAAAGAATTGTCCACTCATATGAAAATTTTAGGATATTTCTCTTTGAAGTCTGGAATATTGACTATGAGTATATCTTTCATGACAAAAACATTCTAATCTCTCTACATTCTGATTGATACCCGTACTAGAATTTACAAAAATAATATAGTCAGGAAATAAGAACATGCTTGTGTAAACATTGACCAATAAGTTGCAGTAATATCTCGAAATATTACCTTGCTTTTATTCAGTAGCCAAAAATATACAGAACAATTTACTGGACTACTGAAGTATTGAATAACAGCAACAATTACTCCATATGTACTCTCAAAAGACTATATGAGAGTTAATTGCACAGTGCCACTTCTGAGTAAGGAGGTTTCGAAATTACTGATACCATATTCTTTAAAATGACCATTTGAGAGCTGGTCGTTCAAGATTGTGTTATTGAGAAAAAAGACTTCAAAAATACTTATCTATGCATTTTCGATAACCATTTGAGAGGAATAGATGTACTCCTGGAAAAAGAGATTTAGAAGAAACTCATATCCTCTGCCTATTTGTTTGATGATTAGATGAACTCTAACTACACACAAAAAATTTCGAGTCAAGTTATTTCGAAAATACTTATATATGATGACAGTCGTAATGACCAGTTGAGAAATTGGTCGAAGAGATGAACTCCTGAGTACAATTCTTTCAAGGTAACATGTGAGGTGATCTGTAAAGCTTATATGGCTAGATTTGAATCAATAAAAGTTCTTAACATATTTATGCTGTAAGTAGAGATATGACTATAATGTTGATACAACACATGGATCCAATGTTAAAAAACTGGTCGCACATATTTGCTACCGATAAAGATGTCGAAAAATACTTACACCCTAAGCTTTTTTCGATGATCATTTGAGAATTATAGATGTACTAAGGAAAAAAGAGATTCATAAGAAACTCATATCCTTTACCTATTTGTTTGATGACTAGATGAGATCTAACTGTAAAAAAATGTTTTCGAGTCAAGTTATTTTGAAAATATTTATACCTGATGACAGTCTTAATGACCATTTGAGAAACTGGTCGAAGAAATGAACTCCTGAGTACAACTCTTTTGAGGTAACATGTGAGGTGATTTATAAAGCTTATACGGCTGGATGTGAATCAACAGAGTTCTTAACATATTTCTGCAGTTAGTAGAGATATGATGTTGATATAGCACTTGGATCTGATATTAAAGAACTGGTCGCACATATGTGCTACCGAGGAATGTGATGGCGAAAATACTTACACCCTAAGCTTTTTCGATGACCATCTGAGAGTTATAGATGTACTATGGAAAAGAAATTCAGAAGTAACTCATACCCTCTGTCCTCAGGGGGATCACACCCCCATTACATTTTGTAACCACGTGCGATAATGGGGTATTTAATGGGGGGATATTTATGCACCTTTCAATATTTTTTCCCTCCCTATTTGTAGATATAAAGCTACTTTGACTTATTTTTTAGCACCCTATATTTATTTGTAATTGTTTAGAGAGGTTAATTTTTGGCACCATATTTTTTATATAAATCATGCAAGTACCAAATAATGAACGGAATTCTATAGCATTGCAAAATCAACTATGTGAGCAACAAACGTTCCATATCATCCATCTCGTCAGTCAATCGGTCTCAATTAGGTATACCAATGCTCAACCATTCAATGTGCCATTTAAGACACAACCAATAGCACTTGGATACTAGTGAAAAAGGTTATCAAACAACATGGAGATAACAAAATGTACAAGCTAACATAGACAAGTTGTAAACGCGGATAAGGAAAAACAAGAAATACAATCAATTGTCACAAGACATGACATTTTGCACAACTGTCTACTCTAAAAATAAAAGATTGCATTGCAATGAAAGAAAGCTAAATACAAAATTAAAAACATTTACATTAATTGTGTTACACATTCAACCTTATACCAAATATTTACAATGTGAAGGGTTAGGATATAACTCTGCACCCTCCAATAAACATCAAGGTATATGTCAATATCCTCTACAATGTCATGATTAGGCTAAAAAAATTCGAGAAGTTTAAAACCAATGATGAGGAATGATTAAAACTAATTGTGGGCATGAGGCAGACAACCTTCAAAGTCTCCAACCACTCCACCACATCTTCCTCCAAGGCAAAGCGCAATCCTCTGAGTCTACCACGGTGAGGTTGCCAAATGTTGTAGCGCACTATCGATCATCTACAAAAGGTAGTTATAACAAAAAAAAAATCAATAAAATGTTGGCATATTGGACACTACTAGCAAGACAATAGTTACAACAAAAACTGATGAAGAATGAACCACAAGTCAGCCTTAATTCTTATAATTTTATGGCTTGAAAACTAGGTTTTTAGATTTAGAGAATTGAACATGCTCATTCAAAAATCTATACAAGACCAAACAACAAGAAAAAATGCAAATTCAAGGTTTAGGAAAACATAGTACCTAGCTTCCTCCGAATTTGGATTGAAAGTTAACTTATCATCTTCATGCATTTGAAAAATCTAATACATGCTTATCACTTCAACCATCTAATGCTCATTAATAAACAACATCTTTGAAATTAAATAATTAACACTAACTTAGAAAACATTTTCTACACCAATCATTCATAATTTGTATACTAGAAAAAAAATTAGTCATTTGGTGATATGGGTATGGGGTCACAACCAATATCCTACATTGCTATTAATTTCATGTAGGTTTTTCAACAAACTCATTCAAGGAGTTTTCATCAACCAGATCAAGCTCAAAGACATCCCTCTCTACATCAAATAACATAGTCATTGTGCAAATTACGCTATCTACATCAACCCAAATAAAATCCCAATGGTCATATTTGAATTTGAAGTGTCCAAGGACTTTTCTAAAATAATTAAGATAAATCATAAAACCGGATATGGCAATACTTGTTTTTTTTATCATTGTTCACCTTCCGATTGAGAAGGTCAATGAGATGTTTGCAACTTCCCCACCTTGTACTACCTTCCGTCTTGTTTTCTAAACTCGTTATATACACCGCGTGCCCTGGTCAACTCCATTGAGGACACATGTAGTTTGCAAAAGTTTAGAAGGTCTTCCCCTAGTCCTCCTAACAATTGATTTAACTGTACATGAGATAGTTATCGTACTTCTCTGCATAAAATACACTTCACAATCCATCTCAAGACCCAACAACATTCATTCTGTAGAATACGAAGCATTGATGTAATCATCAACATCTCATTTTTCTACACCCACATTCATGTCTTGTAAATCTTCATCTTTTTATATCTCACATTTAGGAGGGTGTCGGAAATCAATAGCATGTCGTCGAAAATTAATCAGTGGAAGGGGAAAATCAAGGAGTTGGAGTTTGAAATCGACTCTTACCGCACGAGAGCGGAGCAAGCCAAATCTTCGGCTCTCGTGAAACACCATGTGTAAATGCTATGGAGCAAAGAAGAAAGCTCCAAAAAATGTGTCTTACCTACCGTCTTTGTGCCGCTTCATTGTTTCACGCTTTACCAACGCAAGACCTCCTACTTGATTGCTTCACGCCACTGTATTTGCCCAAACCCTAAGCAAGCCCAAGGGCTATTGAGAAGTCACAACATTCCTTCCCCCAATAAAATCCACAACATTTCCTACCATACTAACACGTTTCATTCAAATTTGGATAGAATTTACACAATATTCATTTAAGTAGTCAAACCCATAATTATTTTATTGATCTTACTACACACATTTGGGGGGATCCAATATCTATGACCTTATTTTTTTTTCTACTGATTACTAAAATGGAGGAATTATTCACCACCCTATTTTACATATAATCATGTAGGGGACATATTTCCAATGCTATGGTAGATCAAACGAAATATAAAATTTACCCTCAACGAATTAAATTGACCTTATTTTTTATCTCACGTGGTTTCTAAAATTTCGATAGTCACCTCCCCGAGCCTCTGTCTATTTATTTGATGACCATATGAGTTCTAATTGTACAAAAGTGTTTTTGAGTCAAGTTATTTCGAGAATACTAATATCTTATGATAGTCTTAGTAACCACCTGAGAATTGGTCGAAGAGATGCACTCCTGAGTACATGGCTTTCGAAGTAATATGTGAAGTAATTTGAAATGCTTACACGGCTTAATCTGAAGTTACAGAAGTTCTTAACATATCTCTGTAATAAGTAGAGATTTGACTATATTGTTTATACAACACATGAATCAGATGCTGAGAACTGATCGCACAGAAGTGTTGCCGACGTATGAGATTTTGAAAATACTCATACCCTTTGCATTGTCGATGACCATCTGAAAGTTGTTCGTGCTACTGAATATAAAGATTCAGAAGAAACTTATACTTAAATTTGATGACCATATAAGAGCTAATTGTACAAAAGTACTTTTGAGTAAGGGAATTTTGCAGAGACTCATACCATCTGAGACTTGATTGCATAGATGGGTTTTTGAGTATAACGATTTCGATAAAACTCACAACCCATGTTGTTTCACTGACTTGTTGAATACCGATCACACAAATGTGTTTGAAAAAATTTATGAGGAATCTTGAAAGGCCTATACTACTTTATCTGAACTAACAGATTTGATAACATATCTCTGTTGCAAGCAGAGGAATATGTATATTGCTTATACAGTACAGGAATACGATGTTGTGAAAGATCCAGATTACTTGGAGTATTGAACCATTCTTTACAGTTAAACTTGAATAACTATAACAAGTACTGACAAAAAAAGAAATTACACCAGTTTCTATCTTATTAATGACTAACACATGGAAATATGTATGATATAGTACCACTTGATTATCGAGACCTTACTATATTAGGGATGTATGTTGTCATTAACTCTACATCACATAACTCTATGATAGTGATTACATATCCTATTTTGGCATTAGTTTGATCAAGACAAGATTAGTCAACTCTCTCTCTCTCTCTCTAGGCTTCTCTTGTTTTTGCGCTCACCAAATTGTTGCTACTGTTTATAGGGATTGCATGAAGCGGTCTTTAGAAAAAAAAATGGATGGAATTCTAATGAAGTGTATGAGGCAATGCAAAGGTATCAAATTGCTCAAGCTCATACTTTTCAGGCTTTTCAAACTCTTTTACAACATCATGTAGGTAGTGTAGGGGTTTCCGAATTTTTTCAACCGCCTCGTGGAACTCATATTTATCTTCCGCCTCCGCTGAATATGAACATATGTGCAAGTAATTTAAAGAGAAAGGCTATAAAAGGTATTGGGGATGTGGATGTACAAATTGTAGTTCCACTAGAGCTGAAAAAAAATCGCAACTTCAAAAAAACCTCGGAAAAATTACGTAAAAAAGGTAAAAAAAATATGAAGAATCCGGCTCAAAGAATTGGAAGAACCGTGACGTGGAGATAATAATTTCATTGCGCGGTGGGATGGAACTTGAATTTTTTAAGAACGCAAAGAAAAAAAAAAAGATATTCGCATATCAGATTTGACCAATTTAGCATTTTTAAATGCCTTGGCTTTTGTCTCTCGCCCTCCCCCCCCCCCCCCCCTTTTAAGGCTTGAGGGGAACCTAGAGAAGATATTTTATCTTTGAACTAGGATTTGATCCCCTCACCCCGTAGGCGCGAGTAAAAATCTCTTTGGAGGCCATTCTAAGTCTTCATTCATTTCCACTATGTCCATTGCATTGAATATGTGGTTATTATATCAATACCAATTATATAATGTAGAGCCCTTATGACGCTAGAATCATCTTTTTTATTATATATTCAATTGGCGCGTGTAATGTGCAAGTGTGGATATTTGGTTGAAATTACATGTTCGTTTGATTTTAGTAATTTCTATACCAAATCAAACTGCTAAGGATTATAAAAATAAATTCAACACCTTATACTAGTTATATAAAAAAGACAAATTGGCAAATAAAATTTCAGGATCGGATCGTCACACAACTAACTTTTATGATTATTTTGATGAATGGTGGTATCACATTAAAATCATAATGAAGCATGTGATAACGTCCGCTAATAATTATGTTAGTGTCAAAGATAGCATCACAAACATTCAGAATAATCTATATTCAAGAATAATCCAACCCCAACTACGACTTTGACTCAAAATTCATCAACCAAGGTTGACAAGAAGAATTTTCAAGAGTGACCGTATGGAGTTTTTGTACAAATGACCGAAAAAAGTTTAATCATGATTAATTTTTTTGTAAAAACTAATGTTTTATTAGAAATGGTAGACCGATAGATGAATAGGCTTATGGACAAACTTTAGAATTAATTCTCTTTCGAATTAAATACATCGTGGTTACAATAGAAAATAATTTTTTCTTCATTCTCAAATGTGCTTTCTAGAATGATTGAGCTAGTAATGTGTTTGTATAGCTTGCATATGCAAAATTTTATCCTAGCATTTTTATCTTCTTTTTTTCCACACCTCCGCACTCTCATCTTCATTTTCTTCTATGTTTTTTAATTCAATTACCACAGTTTCTTCAAGATCTTCAATTTATATTGTTCATACTTTAACCTCGTCCATTTTAAGGTATCTTCTCATTTATTTTGCAGCTCGTATAGTTGCTATAAAGATATCAACATTCTCTAGCTTCCTAGTTGATTTGTACTATCCCTATGTATAATTTTTCCTCCTTACTTTGCACATTCATCATAAAACTTATCTCGTTGTATTATATACAAATTATGGAGGTAATTGCAAGTGGTGACCAAATTAGGTACACGTTGGAGAATCATGTCAATTTTCTTCAATAAAATCTTTCATCTTCCTTTACATATACCAAAAGCGTTCTCTACCACCATTCTTGTTGGTGACTGAATAAAATTCCAATGCGCAATTGCTAAGTAATGCATATTTTTCATCTTTGAAAGAAGAATAGAATCATGTTGTTTTCTCATTGGATAAGCAACATCACCCATAAGCTTGTAAGGTCATAGCTCATATGTTATCATTTTTCTTCCAATATTAAAATTTTGGAACAAAGTCCAATCATGAGAATGTCCAACCCATCCAAAATCATAATTCCAAAATCTACACCTTAAAATAAAACTATATATATATATATATGAAATAGGATTTATAGAAAGAGCAATAATAAATATATTATTATCATCAACTGCTCCAATCACATAAGGTATTTCCTTAAGCTCCTCAAACTCAATTGCAATTTTATTCAATGTACCTCTAGATTGTTTTTCAATTACTAATAGATTTAAATGCTTCCCAATTGTAGTACAAAACTCTCTAGCAATGAAAGATGCAGTATTTTCTTAAATTTCATGAGTTTCAACACAACCGTGTAATGAATCACCACTACTAAGTTTATTCAAAGAAAGAACAATTTGATTTCTAAGATTAATGAATGCTCTAAAATTGGTATCCTTACGACTCAATGATGGAGATAAGGCAAATTTGTTAAGCACTTCGAAGTTCGGGTTACCTCCACACATTCTGACAATCATATTGGCTCAAAAAGTGCCTCATCTGATTAACTTAGCAACTGCAAATCATCACAATCTTGTGTTCGCTTTTGAACCTAGAGTGATCTTCATATATTCTATGCAGTCCAACGTGATCGTGATTCATGTCTTTGTGGTATCCTTCTTAATTACAAGCCTTGCCATATGCGACTCAAATGTTGGTGAAGAGTGACCACATAAGGCCCACGTTGACTTTCATTTGCAAGTCATCGTGATCAATAATTAAGTTACGTGAAGGTTGTCAAATTCTTGTCAAATTGCTCCAAGTATGTTGTCGTCCAAACACACATTCAGGCCACCAACACACCTCTGAGAATTGCTTGGTTTCTCCAATGTTATATATATTTCTCCGTTTAAGCACAATGCAAACAATGCAATCTGTACTTATGTGAGAGCGACTACAGCGCCGACGATCGCTCTATACAATTTGCAGCAATTTTACTATTCTTTGAGTACCTCATTAATTAGTAGAAAATTCAAGAGTTAATGTCTCAAACAATATCTCAGCAATGTTGCTCCAAAAATGTCTTAGGAGTAGTCAAAAAATTGTTCATTCAATGCCACCGTATTGTCACTAGTGGGGACCAGGAGCAAATTTTGGGCGATGTGGAAGGGCCCACCCAATCGTCCACCCTATCTCCCTCTTTTAAAGTTTTTGAAGGTTGTCTAATGTTATTTTAGTCATTTCCACCTAAACCTTTTTTTTCCTACCTTTTTGCACTTTACCAACAAATTTGCCATGGTAGCATCCCCCTTGTTATAACCTAACTCCAATATTTAGGAAAAAATTGTAGCCTATCATCAACTTAAATTTTAAATCAGTTGTGCATATAACCATATGACATTTTTCATTGTGCAATCCACATGTAAAAATTCATAAAACTATTTTTATTTATATTTTTTGGTATCAATTGCATGTTTTATACTCTAGGAGGAGTGGGCAAACCATGTAAGACATGTATGCATCAATGGTAGTAAAAAAAATTCTCTTGCAAACAAGCTAATCTTGTGGGTGCTTCCAAATCCACATACAACTTGAGTGATTGTTGGATCAAATCATAAATTCTCTCATTTGGTTAGTAAATTGCCACAACTCATGGACATCATTTCAAGTTTTAGAGTCAAACTTGAGATGCAAAAGTTAAAAGAGGTCAAAGTGAAGACTCTCTTTATCTTCAAGTAAACACACATACCCTCCCAATTGTGTTAACTATTGAACCTAAAATTGTAAATATTATGTGAGCAAACAATCCAATCTCATCATAACACATGTCGTCTTGGTGTCCATGCAAATGACCAACATAGTTTGAGGTGGGAGGCAAGAGGGACCTATTTGACCTTCTTATGGTGCACTATGGATGTTTTTATCTATCTATTTATATATATATATGTATATACATATATATATATATATATATAATTCATAACAAAGATTAATCCTAGTTTCTTCAATACATTTGCAAAAAGCACAACAATTTTAACCTCACGAATCCAAGAAGACTTATGATAAAACAACAAACAACAAGTAACCAATTAAGACCCATGTACCTTCGGTCATGCTAACTTTAAAATCTCCACATGGTTTTTATTTTTTGGGAAACCATGTAACATCATATGCTTCGGAACTTTGTGTCCACTATACCCTTAGATTTAGGTGTCCATAAACAAATAGGTCACAATTCTGATGTATAAACCCTTTGGTGGAATGGGAAAATATAAAGAAGGAATAATGATAGGAGAGAAGAAGAGAACTTGAAGACGAGCTTTAAGTTATAGAACTCTAAGTTAGAGCACCATCACACACTCGTCTCTCGTGTGTTGTCCCTCGCATAGCATTTGCATTTGCAGCTATGGCGTCCACCGTCGCAGCAACAGCAGCAGCTCCCACGCTCCTCTCCTCACGATCACCTTCCCTCTCAGGTTTCCATCTCTGTTTCTCCCCTTCTTCCCCCGACCCCCACTCCCCCCTTTTTTTTTCTCTCTCTCTGTTCTCACTACTTTGCCCACATTCTCAATGCGAGTCGCAGGAATAGGAGAAGCCCTTGTAGGGTTCAGGGGCGGAGCTCCCGAGGTGGGGTGAGGAGAGGGGGGGGGGGGGGCTTTTCTCATTGGTTCCCGGCTGGACGCATTGGGTGCGTGGTGTGGCGTTTTTGGGGTTAGGGCGATAGATTGTTATGATTTCTGTTAGGCATGTGTGATGATGACGGTGAGGGATGTTTTCTTTTGTTGGGGTGATGTGGAATGGTTTGGTTTGGTTTGGTATAGTGATTGGGGTGAGGGTTTTGTAAGCTCCTGCTCAGGTTTGTGTGTGGATATGGGGTGTTGGGAGGGCGATAGTAGGGTTCATCTTAACTTGGCAATTAGTACCGGAATTGTTTGCTTTGTGGTGAATGCGGTTGGGTGATTTTGGATTTGGGAGGGTGGACCTCTGGGTTACACATTGTGACATAAAGCGTCATGTGTGATTGCCGATTGTGTCTTGATTGGTTTGGGAGTTGAGGAATTGCAGTGGCGGAGGGAATGAGGGACGCCGAAATCTTGTGAAGTCTTGGAGAAATGAAACAGAGAAAGAGAGGGTGGATTTGGAGAGACTAGTATGTTGAGTTTGGTGCAGGGATCTTGGGTTCACAAACCGGCCTTCGGGATTAGCTGCCTGTTCCGCATTCTTTTTTTGAGGGTTGCGCGAGTTTTCGATTTGAATGTGGTATTTGAGGGTTATTTGTACGCAGCTTTGGGTTCCGATTGCAATTACTTTTAGTGAAATGCAGTCACGCTTCACTTGATAGTTGCGATTTTGGTCGTTGAGATTGTGTGAGCAAGAGTTGGGATTTAATCTTTCCCCTTTAGCATGTTCTGAATTTGTATTCTATATTCGTCTCTACAGTGCCAAGGCTTTGTGTACATGAAGGCTTTGTTGTGTCCCCATCCAATTCAGAGCTTGATTTATTAGCACTAGTACCCCTCTCCGTGCCAAAAGATTTAGCAAAAGGAGAAAGGAGACTAAGGATCCACGTCATGACAAAAGTAAAGTATGGCTCAAGTGAATTGCAAACTTGTGATTGCACTAGTGCAATGGAAAAGTCCTCTCGAAGGTTGATTACTTTATGTTTACACATAATTGCCTTTCATTTCTCAAGCATCTAAGTGACTAACCTATTTGGGAGTAATTTCTCCTCCTCGCTAAGGGTAACTATCCACGTGTCAGTTCCGGCACTTTCTCCCCGAGGTTCACACACAGGAGATTGGTTTTTCTCCTTTTCTAGTGCCCCCGACGAAAAGAAACCCATCTCACATCATTGGTACTGCTTATGGACCTTTGACACTCTAGGTTTAATTGAACAAGGGGGATTCAAGCTTCCAAGCAGCCCTGATGGCTTTAAACAATGCTCACAAGTTTGTTTTTAAGTATGTGGAACCTTCTTGCTACTTTTTTGTTTGCTTCCTTGAGCTACTAGTACATGAATGCACCTCCACCCATTGAAAGGCCTCTGGGAAAGGCCTCTAACGAAGCACTTACATAACTTGGACATTGTGCTTGTTACTAGGTCTTACAACCTTGAAGCCTTCACAATTGGCAACAGTGAAGCTAGCACATCAGCGCACCCACTTATCACACGGCTCAAGCTGCCGAGCTGTTGTGTCTGCCAGGTACCAATCAGCCACCTGTCACTGATGTTATTGATATTATTGTTGATGGGTTGTGTTAGGGTTTTCAATGTGATGTGATGTGATCTGGCGGTGGGTACTGATGTCTCTCTAAGTGATAGTGGCAGGCGAGGAGGCGGTGCAGGTGATTTTGTAGCTGGCTTTTTGCTTGGTGGGGCAGTGTTTGGTGCTCTTGGCTACTTGCTTGCACCTCAGGTATATGTGTCATTGTTGTTTTCTTTATCTAGATAAGTCTGTGTTCTGCATCTTCCCAATTGGTAATGGGTAGTTTTTCATCTTTCTAAATGGTAAAGTGAATACTATTCATTTGTGTTGTACTTGTGAAGAAATGCACCCTTAGTAAAAAACTTATAGCACCACCTAACTTTAAATGACAATCCACACTGATTGTATTTAAAGTGTGCAGCTTGTAGTAAGCCCTTGAGATATGGTTGCAGGAACATTGTTTGAGGGGGGCTTTGTCGTTGGTGTTATTCCTTTTCAACCAGGATCTAGCTGGTTCGGTTGAATTAGAGAGATCTAATGGAGATATAAGTTTGTGCACATCTAGAAGTCCTCTGATTGGTGAATATAGAGGTTGAGTAACTCTGATGTATTGTAACATGCTTCAATTTTCAGATCACTAAATCCTTGGAAGACGTGGAAAGTGTGAAGGAGGATGTAGAGGCAACAAAGAGGCCGGCAAAATTTCTGGAAGATGACGAAGGTCTTGAGGTGGGCTTATACAACATTGTTGACCCCTCGACAAACGTAAGTGAGGTGTAATGACAAGAGAGGGTGGTTTTGTTTTAGTTCATATGTTTAGGTTCTGGTTATGAGGGTATTCTCAGTACAAAGCAGTCATGTAGTGGCGGTGAGTTGCTTTAGTTGCATATAATCACATTCATGTAGCATTTTTTAAAGGGTGTTCTTTTGTCCAAGTCACCCTTTTATTCCAGTTGTCATTGACACCGGTTTGAAATTCTCTCTACTTGTAGTAGAGGTGGTGCCTTATCACTGCCAGCCATTACACTTGCAAGTGAAATAGAGATTCAAAACTGAGCAGCAATTCTTTCAGAGGAATAGGGTATGGGGCAATATTTGCGTTTACTGAAAAACTAAGATACTGCAGTAAATTAAAGTAATTTGTCCAGTCAAGAAATACCAGTCTTTCAGGTGTTTTGTCTGATTGGTAGTTTGTATTTTAATCTTTGGATTTAATATAAGTGCCTGGTATATAGCTTTCAGCTGATTTATGCACTTTTCACATCTCATGTGCTTGTGTGATGGTCAAGATGTTTCTGCAATGAGGGTATATCTGGTTTGCTGCCCTAATGGGTTTTTTTTTTGTTTTCCATCTGTTCACTTGACTTTTACCGTGGTTGCAGAAAACAAGGAAGAACCTGAATGAGAAGATTGCCCAATTAAACGCTGCTATTGATGATGTCTCTGCGCAGTTGAGGAATGAAGATGGCTTTGGCATGTCCAATGAGAACAGGAGGAATGAAGATGCTTTTGGCATGTCCAATAAAAGCAACTTGGAGCTTGAGTCAGCTGCTTAAGTATCTGTTGCATGTATAGCTTGCGAAATGATCAATTAGCACCTTGAAGTGTTATTAGTCGATTCACATAAACCCCATCATATGGATGCTCTAGTTGTAGTTTATTTGTCAGAGGTTTATTTTCTTCTCCTTATTTCTTTTCCTCGGGGGACTTGTGAATTCTGTTAGTATTGTGGTCTGGTGTGAAGTACGGTTACTTGATAGATTGATGGGCCAGTAATTAAAATTACAACAGACTTATTGTTATCTCAAGAATTGTTTGTGGTGCAGTGCAAGCCACACTTTGAGGTCTGTACTGCCGATGATGAGTTGCAATTGGATTGCTGCGAAGATGGATCCTCCATGGGGAGATGAGTTTTTATGAACCATTGTAGTGTTGGGAGCCAGTTCCTTGACTCCCTTCAGTTCCGTTGAATAATGCTACAAAATACTGTCTGACAGTATTTTGGGTCTCTTCTGCCACACTAGTTTGGCATGCTTTATAGTCAGTTCCTTCCATATTTGAAGTTGCCCATATTGCAGGTCCATCATGCTCAAGCTGAAGACATCTTGGGGATGCTAATTCTGCTGCCCCCAAGTTGGAGAGGTACCATTTTGTGCACTTCAACTTTGGATGACTCAGAACGTTTTGTGGTGTTCTATGCAGTCATCAACCACTTTGAAACATTTGATGACTCTCAAAACACGATAAGACAAAAGACGAAGTTATTTTCCTCATTGCAAAGTCCAACTTGCAATTGGTGACAACTTTGTTGGTTTCTCATCCTCACGTGTGAGGCATGACTTTCTTCAGGGACACTCAACATTTGGACGTTAGATTCTACCCAAATGTTGGACAGCATGGAACATTCATCACCTCAAACTTTTTGCACTCACATATGTGAGGCTACTTTTTGAAAGATTGAACATTTTGAGACATCTGACATTTGGCTTGTGTGAGTGATGTATTAAACAATCTGAATGTCCCTGGTGCAAAGCAGGGAGAAAGCAGGGTTGTGGGAGTAATCAGGGTTAGATTTGCACAAGTTTCGGGACATAGCTAGGGGTGGGTTCATTATATCCTCAAATTGAATCCTGTATGCAAAAAGTTATGAGGCCTCAAATTATTTTTATAAGTGGAGTGTTGGTATAAGTTGGGGTGACTTCAAAGTTTTCTTGTATATTCAAATAATATGCAGAAATTTTTATCTTTATTTCTACTATGTCTGAGCCAGTTTTCTGAGCTAATTTTGCATACTACTAATCCATGAGGACTCTGTAAATGAGCTCACATGCTCGAAGGGTTGGTTTAAGCACCCTCTACCTTCTAGTTATTGTCAAATTTTAAAATCATCTAAAAGAGCAACTTGAGTATGAGGTTTGTGGGTCCTATGTGGTCACTCTTTTCAATTGGACTCGTCAATGAGAATGATCCATGATCGACTGTCCCAATCCCTAGGGATAAACAAATTAACTCGTCACTTATGCTCTTACAATATAGTTGAAAATGACACACTTTGTGTTGGAACGTCCCCTCAAATAGGTTTTCTTATCTATTTCAAAATGCAGCATTAGGAAGTCTTTCTTCCTAGTGGATCACCAAGCTGATATTAGCCTTTATCTCAGAGGCCACTGCAATCCATTACTCTAGGGAATTAGCTGTTTTGTCACCATCTTTCATGTACTTAAAGCCTTTTGGCTTTCCGGACTCTAGAATCAATTTCAATTCAATTCAAGTCTTCCATTGCCCAAATTTTCTGTGGAATTCCTACAATAGAGCCACATTCCTGATTGCTTACTTGTTCTAAATATTGATTCTTATATAGAAAAGTGAAACATTTTGTTCAAGTAGCGTGGGCGACGCTGCTGTTGTAGTTGACCCTCCCAACTGTGCTGGATAGCTGATCAAGTAGAAGGCCTCTCAAGTTCTACTAAAAGATCTGTTGCTTTTGTCCAAACATATCAAAAGCTGAAGGATAATCATCACTCCAATTGTTTTATGGAGGTCACCCATTTTCCCATAACAGAATGATTTGCATAGTAATAAATAAGACTTACTAGCCCATAGAAAAATATTGCTGAACTGTACAACTTCGTACTCAAAGCTGCTCAAAACTCCTGCACCAAGCCTTCACAAAAGAATCGCAATGTCTTTGGGAATGAACTGAAATGCGATTCTTTGATGATTTCAGACCATGTTCTTCCTAACATGGCATATGATCACTGAATGCACAGAAACTGTCTTCTTTGTAGAAGTAAAGGCTTCCCAAAGTCTGCTTTTGGCACCAATTTTGGTTCGAATGTTAGATTTCTTTGAAGGTTCTAGACACTTGTGCGTGACCTCAATACAAAACTGCTTAGAACCTTGATGAAGCCTGAAATCAATAAGGTGCAAAGACGAAGGTAAAAGGTGTCAGAGTGATTAATATATCGGTTTAAAATACATCATAGTAGCAGCAAGAAAGCAAAAAGTTCTGACAGTAGCAGACCATTTTTACCGAAACTCTGTATTTGTACATACTTGGAATGATACACACACTCACATTGCCTTCCACATCTATGAAACACCAGCCGGAGGAGATCCAACTTCAGCTTTAACGGTTCTGTTTGACATGATTTGTACACTTCGGTTACTGTTGTACAAAGCTTGCTACATGAAAGGATTTGTCTATCAGTGCAAGAAGAGCATTCTCCGAAGAAGGAAAGGGTCTCTACATACATGGACCTGCGCTCCCTAAAAGCAAAACGAGATCGTAAAAATACCAACTCCTATTCGATCATCGTTAAATTTAGGTTGAGTGACCCAGAAAAAACTGCGTCTCAGTTTGAAAACCTGGCAAACCAATCTGGCTGCTGTTGATGTACAGGAGCATGTCGAAAGGTCTATCTCCCTCATTTGCAGGAAAATGAAGTCTTCATCTGAATGATGAGGTCGACAATGATAACATCAACCTCATTGAATCACGAGGTAGACATGGGTAGGCGGGCCAGTGATTCAAGCAGCGTCTCATCCTCGGACGAGGAAATACTAGAGATTGCAAGTTGGGCGCCTTCTGATCTGGTCACATTCGCCTTCATTGCATCTGACTGACCCACCTCAACCTTGCCATAGTAATTGTGTTTGATTCCTTTCAGTGTCGCAACAACCTCTGTCATGGTCGGCCGTTGTGCTTCCTTTGGCCTCAGACAATAAAGTGCTAACATTGCGACCTCCATAGCCCCTTTAATAGGGTAAAGTCCTTCTAAGCGCTCGTCCATGATAAGAGACAGTCTCGCCTCATCTTTCGTGTGTAGCTTTCCCCATTCAATAAAATTCTTCTCGTCACATAAGAATGCAGCATCCCGGCTGTACTTGCCAGTGAGAAGCTCAAGCAAAATAACGCCAAAACTCCAGACATTGCTCTTGGCTTGCGCCTGGCTTATCTTCATAGTCTGCAAGCACATCAATGAAATTCATATTAGCGAAAATGAAACATTACATTGTCTTCATAGAGGGATACTCTCAAAGTAGCAGTATGGCCTTACCAACTAAAATGAGCCAATTGGTCCGCTCAATTTAATGTAGGGAACGTGATGGGAATGTAATGAGCCAAATGAGTACGTCAGTAGAGTCTCACCGTAGCGAACGATGACTTGTTTTCAGCAGTCAAATGTGTGACTGAAAGGCCATGGCCTGCCAACTTCGGATTGAAATCCTCGTCCAGTAACACGTTCGAGGATTTGAAGTCTCTATACACAATCTGCAGCGGTGCGCGATCGTGCAAGTACAACAGTCCGCGAGATGCTCCAAAGGCAACGTTGATTCTTGCAGCCCAATTGAAAAAAGGGCACGTCTCCCGAGAACTTCCAAAAAGATAGTCGTACAGGCTACCACCAGGTGACTGCTCAAAAACTAGGAGGCGCTCTCCGTGTTTCCCTCCCTTCACCATAGTCTCATCACGGGTGCAGTAACCTTTGACCTTACAGATGTTCGTACTGGACAGCTGCGCAAGCATTTGAACGTCTGATCTCCACTCCTTGAAATCCTGAAATGAAACAGAAACCCGCATGTCAAATTATGCATCCATGGTTTGATGTTTTCAAAATCACGGTGGCTGCCGTGTGCTTATTATATCAGAAGGAACACTGCAAATTACTGCACTTGCTCCAAAAATCAAACGGCCAATTGCACTGAACGATCTCGAGGTGATTGCAGAGGAAAGAAACACTATCAATAACTCTAATGATCTCTGGTCAACTCTTCATTACGAGCACGAAAATCGAAACCAACGATCTGTCGCAGCAGGCAGATGATTATAGCAGACTCTAGAGAAGATGAACAAGATGAAAGATGTGAGGACCAGACCCCTTGAATATTTATAAGAGAATGTCAATAATGTGACCTGCTCTAACTCAGCAGTTGCCAATCGAACAACGGTCATATCGCACTTGGTGTCGCCGATCCGTGCCCTGTAGACAGCGCCGAATTCGCCTTTCTCAAGGCAACACTCTGAGGCAAATTCGCGAGTTGCACAGGCGAGGTCAGCAAACTCGTAAGCTTCGAGGCCTGGTAACAGCTTGGTGGCCACAGATGGAGGTGGGAGAGGCAGTGCACCCTGGACTGGTGTCACTCTTCCTCTCCAGCTGCTCCATGACCCGATGGTTTCCGAAGGTGCAAGTCGGCTTGTGGACACGAATGTACTGGTGGCAGACCGAGATCGCAATTCCGGGCTCGGTGAGGACGCAGCACTTGGCAGGCCGTCAGGTAAGGGCAGTGGTAGAGACACCGGCACGTTCTTAGGGATAATGACCTCCTCCGCAACGGGTAGAGGAAGAGGTTGCGGGCGACCGCCAAAGCTCGTAGCTCTCCTCAGAGTAGCTTCTTTCTTTGACAATGCACGGATCTTCCTCTGTTCACCATTGTAATAAATGCTGTTGGATGGAGGTTTCAAGGGGCCTGAAAAAGAGGGAGAGTGCACGGTAGTATCATACGATGTACTCCTCGTCAAAGGACCGGAGAAGTTTGCTGGGACTTTGATGTTTCTTGATCTTCTGAGACTCAAAGATTCCGACAACGCCTTGGCCTCATGGCTCCTACATTGTGTAGGACCTGTATTCCCGGTGCCAAATGATGCTATCGCGTCACCTCCACGTGTCCCTGAAGGAATGTGAGTGAGGAGGTTCACGCATTTCGGGATTGCCGGGAGCTCCAAAGGTTTATTACTGAACAAACTTGTAGAGTCTGTGGACGAAATGCTCGACAAGGGCGATCCCAACGGTTCGCGAGCCTCGTGAACTTGTGGGATCGAAAAGCATCCCATTACACCGATCGCCTCGAGCCGTGTCCTGATCGTCGTGAGCTTGTTCCGTTCGACTGCCTCCCGCGGCGCCATGAACTCATTGGCGATCTACCAAACCAGGTTCCGCCACATCCAGCCTCACTGCAAAATTTCTCCCTCTACAACATACCTCTACCTCTCGAGATTAACAGGTACACCTCTCTTAAATGCAACCACACTATCTTTCCCAAGGGGGGCACTTCGACGCAACAAGCAAGAACAACTGTCAAGAGTCCACAGTATCACAAAATGCTAGATGATAAGACTTCGACGTGTCCTGTTTCTCCCTCTACAACACACCTCCACCTCTCCAAAAACATCGAGAAACAAGAGAATCTCTGAAATGCTATTACGCTCCTTTCCCGAGGGGCAACGTCGACCAGAAGACACAAAATCAAGAAAGAAAAACTGTCCCGGGTCCACGGATTTGCAAAAAGCTGGATAAGAACACTTTACGGTGTGCTGTTTCGGAGACTGCATGCATGACCCAAGTCTAATATCTCACTGCAAATTTCTCCCTCTATAACATGCCTCCACCTCTCAAGAACTGATCGAGAAACAAGAACACCTCTGAAATGTTATTTGCTACCTTTTTACCGAGCCTAGGGCACTTCGGAAGACACAAAATCAAGAAAGAAATGCTGTCCGGGTCCGCCGGGTCCACGGATCAACAAAAAGCTGGATCAACAAAAGTAACACTTAAATCTGTCCTGCTTCGGAGACTGCATGCATGACTCTAAGCTTAGTCGCAACCTTCAAGTCTCTGCAAATCTGCAACCGCCACCGCAATGAACCGTAAGCTCGATTACCCCGGGGACTATAGCCAGCAATGCCTAACCTCCGGCTGCAGCTCCCGCGCCGAGTGGCCAAAGTGGCATTTAAAGAAAAAGCGAATCTTGATGCACCTGGAATTACGAGACAAGTTCCTGCAGTGGACTGTAGCGCCAACACAACTTAACCCTTACCAAAGATAGACAGATTGACTGACTGCAAATGACATTAACAGTCCCGACTCCCGAGTCCCCCTCCGGTTCCTGCTCCACCTTATAATCTCCTATTTCACACTAGCTGTCTAAACTCCAAGTTACCTTCATCATCACTTTCGCAGAGTCCAGACGTCGAGACAACTCCAGCAATGATCTGCCGCCCTTTGCCTTTTGCTCAATCTTTGACCACCTCCGAGGCTCCGACCTTCGCAAGTTCGGCCCCTTCGATTTGATTGCCTCCTCCCATCTGTGTCTCCCACCTCCCTCGCAGACGACGAACTTCGACACGTTCGTCCGTCCGCCCCGCCATTTTTTCGTTCGTTCGCTTGTCCGTCTGTCCGTCCATCCGTTCCGTGTCTTTTTAGGGCTGCCCGAGCCCGTGGGGTAGCACCTTAGGTGCCGTTATGCCATTTCCTTTCGCTTTTTTCAACACAGTTAAAAGTTCTTTCTTTTAAAATAGAATCGCCCATAACAAACATTTTGAGCACTTGACACCCTTAACATGTAGTATGTCAAGAAAAAATTCAAGTTGAGGTTAATGCACTAAGTTGAGTTCACTAAAAATTTCAACATCATGTGATTTATATACAATTAATGAAAGTCAACAACCCTTTGCAACTTAAAGGTGTTACAAATAAGTAGATATATAGATAGATAGATAGATAGATAGATAGATAGATAGATAGATACGGACTAGGCTTCTTATTGAGGCAATAATGATCAACATGTTGACCATTAGTGTCACCATGTGACACTTGACATTGGTATGCTCGGTGATATTATTGATCATACTCATGTGCAAACATGGTAAAGTGGACCAAAAAAGTGTAATAATATATTAAAACCACAGTTTATTTGGTCAAACGCTTGAAACTACTACTTTACATTCATGCATGGGCATTTTCTAGGCATGGTTGTACCCATTCCCCTTCCTTTTTCTCAATCAGTGTGATGGTGTGGTTGCTTAATATGTGTTTGCCTTTGTTATGTCCTCCGTGTGAGTGTTTGGTTACTATTGGTGCTCTTGTCTTACCGTGATTGGCCTCTTATGCCTGACACGGGGAACTGGGCTTGTCCCTTGAGTTGCATAACTCCTTTTCAAATAAATGGAAAATATCCCATAAGTTACTAAGTGTTGCACCGGAGTTCTCTTTCCAAGTCTAGTAAACCAAAGAAGACAAAAGAAAAAAGGAAAGAAAAGTTGTTATGCATGTAAGGCTTTGTCCATTGGAATTATATGGTTGAAAACCATTCTCATGTACTTTCAGTCTCATTAATCTTATGGCTTTCCGGATTAATTCTAAATCCGATTTGACTTCATGAGATTCTTTGACGATTAGTTGAGAGTTGTTGCGTTGTCGTAGAATGTGAAGGAGAATGAGAATGTGTGTGGCTCTCCTCGTTTATAGCCTCCCCCCCCCCCCCCCCCACGTCTTACCTTAAGAGTTAACTAACATCTTAGGTAACTCTATTTAGTTTCCTGCATGAATTTCTAGTTATCTTAAGTTGACTTTGGTTCACCCACATTAGTTATCTAGTTTCCCATTCATCTAGCACATACTTTCATGCATGGACAAACCTATAGACAAGAAAAAAATAAAAACAAAAATAAACAAGGGAACGTGACATTATGAATGTTTGAAATAATCATTAAATTGAGAATTTTATTGAGCTCCTACTTAGCTTCCATTGATCTTTCATTGAGCTTCACCAAACTTATCCATAAGTTCTAACATGCATTATTCGGACCCTATTAGCATTCCAAAGCAACCTCCACAATGCCTCTATCCCATGATGAGACAAAGCCAATGAAACAAACAAAACTCTACTCTAGAATGGCAGAGCCAATAAGTTGACAATTGATGGCTGACTTATGGCTATTGCACATTGGAAATTGACATGTGACCCATACCTCCCATATCCAATGCCAAATTAGAGTTAAGGTATCATATGAACCCTTATGGCGGTACCCCGGGGTACCACAATACCTCAACTCTCCCATAAACTCAAAATCTCACTCAATATAATTCCAATTTCAACCAGAACGGTGCCAACGGATTGCATTTGACGAGCACAATCTCATCACTAGCCAAAACATAACAATTTATTGCTCAAAATTATTGAAGAATGAGAGGATGGATTGTTTGCTAAGATCCACTGCGGCGCAACGATATAAGAGATGACGTTGTCCCATCACCACTAAGATTGTTCGCTTCCTCCTCACATAGCTTCGACATGACAATTACCCAAATCTCACAAATTCCAAAGTGTACATAGACCGGGGACCAATTAAATAATCAAAACCCTAATTGCATGAAACTTATGCAGTACCCCAGGGTGCCGCCATAAGGTTCATCATGTAAGAAAACGACGCCCAAATGTTTTGCTTATTTCTACATGTGCCCACGTAACATTAAGTACATGCTTAGTAATGTTATGCCATTTGATAGTAGAAATTAAAAAGAATCACAACAACATATGGTTAAATTCAATGAAGAAACATTTCCTAGATGAAAAGAATCCACAAAAACGGGGAACTTCAAGTAAACGTACACGTTGCACGTAAAACACCCACGGTTAAGTTAAGTTAGGATATTGTGCTCTTTATTGTGACCTCTCCAAATAGGCTGCATGTCATAAATAGTCGTTGAAGAAGATGATTATTATTGTCGTGTGTGGTCAAGTAGTATCATCCCTCAATCTCACTTTGTATGGGATTGCTATCTTACTGTATTTATTTACCCACTATTCCAGCACGTTTTAACTGTCGTCTAAGTGCATGCCATTTATGGTGTTTAGTGTCACCCACACTATTTTGCAAAGGCCAAAACTAGATGCCTACATGTTTTAAAGTGTCACGTCTGCTAATTGCTGATATGATACTTTGTCAATATAAGTAACTTTTTAAAGTGAAGTTTCTTTCATAGTATGACATTTAGCGTAGCACGTTGGGATACCTGAGATGATAGTTTTGCGCCTTGGTGTGCAAAGGCGAGACATTATTGAGCATACTACTGGCAAGTGTCATGTGTTTACATTTTAGCGTGCAAGAGGAAGATATTCTTGAGCATACTGATGTCAAGTGTTATTTGTGTACATGTAGGCAACTTACAAGCCATTGTGTAACGTAGCATACACCTCAACGTTATTGAACATACCCATTCAACAACACTCTATCTCACCCATGACCGCTTTAGAGACATGACACAATCAATATTTACATTGAACTTGGTTTTCATTGGCAAATGACTCATGTAGAATTTGTTGGTGATGTTGTCCACTTACACAACACGGAACAATGAAAGGGTTCCCCCTTGTAATACCATATTGGGAAGCATAAAATCTTTGATTCCAGAGCCTAAATCAACACCTTCCCAACTATGATTTCATCAATTTCATATATTATCTTTGATGTTGCTTCGCAATTGCTAACATGCTCAAGCTTTTAATGCTTGAATCCATCGGCTCGATGATTCCACATGGTTGAAGGTGTCCACATTAGCTTCATCTACTTTATTCTGGTGACTACATGTTTATTCTAAATTGTGTGCGCCAATTAAGGTTTAAAAAAGAACATATGATAACGTCTTTACCTAACTTACCATGATGACATAGCTGGTATTCATGCCCAAAACATACCCCGAGGCACAATGACTCCATGGATTGCTGCTTATCTTACTCCACAAAATCTCCTTCTATTTACTGTTATTGGGGCTCAAGCCTTCACACGCCATTAACACCAGTGCTGAAAATTTCTGCTCTATGGCTAAATAGGTTATGTTTTCTTAAAATCCAACCGTACAAATGTGAACTAGACTAACATATTTTCATTATGTGAAAAATTGAAGTCAACCGGACCACATTTGTTAGGTCAGATTGACACATGAACATAGCATTCATCCCGGGGGCAGCTAGAGAAAACTTTGATTTTTTTTTTGTTTCATGACCATTTCGGTCATTTCACAATTTTTTAAAAGTTGACATATCTGCCATAATATGTTATGTGGATGAAAAATGAGCTACTCCCAAAATTTTGGATTTGTTTTGAGCAAATTTAGATGAAGTCCATCACCCTCAAAGTTGGAGGGGCCACATGAGGTCATTTTGGGAGATTTACCCTTTTTCATGGGAGCAAGCAACATGTGCACTAAGTTTTTTCCAAATCCATCCGGTCAATTTTTGCACAACCGTCACCCTTTGTCCTAAGGGATTTTTAAAAAATAAAAAAACCGAAAAAAACCACCCATCATATTGGGCATCATATGTGAAAGATATTGCCTTCTAACTTGGGCTCCTAAATTTGGCTCCTCCATTTGAGCAACACATGGAACCATCCCTAAAAACAAGCAATGCCAACTTATTAATAACAAATCTTAAATGCTTGGAGTATGAGGTTTTTATATGTTATTTTGGCCCACATGGTAGTGGGTACCACCCTACACCAGTAAATACCTTTTCATTCACGTAGATGATCACCTAGTGGGTCGCAAACCCTAGTAGAATATTAGGTGGTCACCCATTGCAGGTTGATGGAGTGTTTTAAGGGTTAAAATACATGGTTGTTATTTGGTTCGTTTTCCATGTTCTCCAACTTCTACTGATTATATTTACACAACAAAACTTGTGTTGCATTAACAAATCTACGAGTAAACATATGGCAAAAATCAGAATGAATATCAAGCGTCCTTGATTTAGTTATGGTTATCATAAGTGCATATTTGTTGATATCTTAACTAGATATATAGGTCCTCTGGATTGTGTTCACTATTGAGTGTAGAGTAGTTATCGATGTTTGAAGACGTAGTCCAATCTCTTATAAACATGTGTCTTTATGATGTTTGCTCTTTGATCCTCACCGAATGGCATACCAATCGAATCTAGGGATATGATTTATAAACAAGCCACTTAAGACCCATCTACTTTATAGTTAACTTGAAAATCTCATGATCTTCATTGGAGTTCAAAGTTGTAGGCTGATACTCAAATTAAGGCCAATTTACACTATGTACTTTGTGACTGGCAACCATGACCACCGCTTTTTGAATTTATCATTGGTCAAGAAACGATTGGTGGTCACACTTTGCTTTACACAAGGTTGTTCAAAATAAGAGTGAATAGCATGTTCGAAAATGAATGAGAAAATGACATAGAAATGAAATGGAAACCTACATGTTCAGAAATGGATAATGTTTGGTGATCACCTACATTTTGCAATAAGAGAACCCATAAAGATTGTTTCAACATAAAATGAAGGTGACCATGTATGGTAAATTTTAATTTTTAAAAGTAAAACGTACTCTTAAAAAAATTCTACTATATTTTCATTAAAAAAATCATGTCATATTCTAAGTTTAAATTTTTTTAAGAGTGATGTGGACTTCTCTTGGATATGGTCTTCGGATTACCGACCATGACCACAAGAAATTCTAAATCATTTTTTTTCACGGCCCTTGGTCACTTTTGTAAAACGCCCCTTAAACCAATTTTCATTGGGTGTCTACTTGACTATCACAATGGGATACTTAGGAAGACAATTCTATTTTATTTGTATTTCATGTTCTCTAGAAATTGGCTTATTTTGAGGTTGTCATCATTGTCACCCTCCGTTTTACGAGACGGTGAGAAAGAATTGTTACATACAAGTGTACCTCTTATTCATCCACAAAAACACCTTGTAACATGTAGACTAAAGGCTACTTTTTAAGATGATTTGACATCAAAGTTAACTTTGGAGACCGTCAATAATTTTAGTAGAATGCATTTGAAATTAGTTAATTTCAACCCTATAAGAGGGGGGGGGGTAGAGATTTTAATAAGCATTAATGAGAGGTACACTCATAAAGTGCAACAATTTTTTCTTGTGTTATGGGGTTGTGTGGCTCCATTGAATACACCCTAGAGCAACTTTAAAAAAAAATTCCCGGCTACTAGTAGCCACTTTGCTATAATGAAGTGAGTTGGTTTACACACACATGTTAAAAAAATGGATTTTACTTACACCTCCATTCTTAGTGGGAAAGAGGGGGCGCCAACTAGCTTCACATAAGTGGAGTGGAGTCGCCTATAAATTGGGACCCATCACTAAGGTTCACTATATGGGAGTAGCCAATGTGATCCATTGTGAGTTGGGGTTAGAGCCCATGGCTCATCTCACTTAGGGTTTAGTTGGGTGGGGTGTGTGGTGTTGCCACTTTGTCCTCCATTCTTGCTCTCTCACCTTGTACCTCATGGCCTCTTGTAGTGGTGATTAGTGACACCACCTTGTGGATGTAGTGGTGATTAGTGGCACCAACTTGTGATTTTAGTGGATTTTAAGTGTTTTGGGTACAATACTTGAAGTTTAGGAGGGGGATGGAGTTGATGGGGTTTGAAGGTGGCTTGAGGAGGACACTGGACGATGAGGCTTGTTCATCATGCGCCAATGTCTCATGCATGGTTGAGTTAAGTGTGTTGCACCTTCTTAAGCTCAAATTTGAGTTATCTTCTCAACCAAGTTTTGAGTTTAGATTTGCTTGGTTTGGTTTTGGGAATATGCTCTCTACAATATTATTTGTGCGAGGTTCTCTTGTGAGTGGGAAGGAAGAAATTTAGTTGGAGTTGAAACCTATGTATAGGGTTTGGAAGTCTCAGCGAAACTCGGATCTTGGGTATCATTCGTTTGTATATCAAAGCACTGGCCCATACAAGCTTTACGGACTAGTGAAATTTTGTGTGTAACCAATTTAAATGAGCTTGTTCAATATCAATACATAGCCAACCCCCCCCCCTAGTTTGTGGTGTGTGTGGCCACATGTAGACTCCAAATATAAATTTAGAGTCACGTATTGACTTATGTTTCATATGTGGGGTCGTTGTTCACCTTATCAAAACATACATGTAGCATTAGATTTGTACTTTGTATAGTCAAGAGTCGCCGCCCAAATTGACACTTAAAATTTGTGCATCCATAAATGCTCTCTAAATTCATCTACATGTAGCCACCCTAAGGTCCACAAAAATCTCAAGCTCACCACCTTCAACATGTAGCCAAAACTACTACTTTCCAAAAAGACAAAAATAAAATAAAGGTTGCCCTAGAGGGATCATCCCTCTCTTCACTTTGTGTCACAAAGGCCTCGTATATATTTTGGCAGTAAAATAGAATAAACTGATAGACTCATCAACTATTATATCTATAATTATAGCGGAGTTGCACGGGTATCCCAAAGCCTCCAATGTGTTTATTGTCCCTGAGAATACTACACTAAATCTCATATTTAGTGTTGTATGGTATTTCATGTCACTATGGTAACTTCTAGGATGACACTTCTCATGAATAAGTGAACATATATTGTCATGGATGATGGATGAGTTCATCCATTGGCCAAAACCCTACCTTCTCTTGTCACCAACTTGTTATGAAATATTGTCATGGGTGATTGAAATCTAGATGCAAATCCACTTGGTAAGTGATAGTAATTGCAACATCGTGAAAAATCTATAATCCCCCAATTAATGACAAATAATGTTGCGTTAACATTTAGTGTTGGTGAAACTATACTACGGTTTACAATTAGTATTGAGCAAGACAATTAGAATGGGTGACACTAAATACCAGTGTAGTGAGTGTTGGATATTTGTTTTACTTAAGAGTATTTGGCTTGATTGTGACATAGCTGATTTTACAAGCTCAACCGGAGTTATTTTCGAGAGCTCCATAGAAATTTCAATGTCATATTGGATGCATTTATAGAGAAATCTCATGTTTGTAGTGGTGCAATGGCTTGCTCCTAACTTTTAATAGCTTCAATGCCCATTTGAAGGCATTACTAGAAACGATTCCAATCTAATTTTTGGAGGTGGAACACCTGAGCTACCCAAGCACATCAAACCTTCACTTCGACGTCTATCGATAAAGTATTTCTCTATATGTTTGCAACATGTATAACGTTATACACTTGCTATTAGTTGTTCCATTTTGATAATATTCAGTGACAATGTTTCACTTGAGTTTGTCAAGCTCAATCTGCTCATAGAAGCATCCACAAGGTATAATTCTAGCATCGTATTGACATATTCTCAGCCCCACCCAACCTGGTCACTCACTTGAATAATATTATGTGGTTGCACATACAAAATGGCACTACATTGTTGATGAAGTCCTAAGAGAAATTTCAAACTAGTTAAGTGTGGAATCTGCAAGTAATCCCAATTGAAGGCATTACTAGATATGATTCCAATCTAATTTTTGGAGGTGGAACACCTAAGCTACTCGAGCACATCAAACCTTCACTTCGACGTCTATCGAAAAAGTATTTCTATATATGTTTGCAACATGTATAACATTATTTAGTTGTTCCATTTTAAAAATATTCAATGACAATGCTTCGCATGTGTTTATCAAGCTCAATCTGCTCAAAGAAGCATCCATAAGGTATAATTCTAGTAGCGAACTGACATATTCTCAGCCCCACCCAACCTGGTCACTCAACTGAATAATATTATGTGGTCGCACATATAGAATGGCACTACATTGTTGATGAAGTCCTTTGAGAAATTTCAAACTAGTTAAGTGTGGAATCTGCAAGTTTGCAACCAAATTTGATAGCACATCACATGAGTGAGACTATGCATATATCTACTCATTTCACATTGTTTTGTGCAAGCTCTTCTTTTCTAGAATTTTGCATTTTTTTGCAATGAGTTTCTAGTCAATATGAATGTGCATCTTCCAAGTATTCTTGCAGATCATAGAGCTTCGTCTTGATTGGTTTCAAACCACCTATCTTTATCAAAGATTATTTATTGTGCAGTTTGCAAGGAATAAGAGGTGTTTTTTCATTCATCAAAATTACAAAGTGTTGAAGTGTTTTTGCATAATACAGATCGAATGTGGGGATAATCTGAGAATATTCCGTGGGATACTGTTAGTCCCACAAAACATTGCAAAGTGTTGAAGTGTTTTTGCATAATATAGATCGAATGTGGGGATAATCTGAGAATATTCCGTGGGATACTGTTAGTCCCACAAAACATTGTTATGGATATGAATAATATGTAGACTAATACAAAGAATATTTTTTGAATTGTGGAGTGGAGATTTGTTGGAAGTAAGTGTTTCATGGTTACGAGTCTTGTGAAGTGTTTATATTGTATTGCAATCACTGGAGGGTCGTATTACTGGTGTCATGGTTAAGGTATGAGGGTGTTAAATGCATACTTTAAGCTCTACACCCACTTCTTTGTAGGTTGCAAAACACCGATTTAGTGTGAGATGACTGCCATTTTCAAATCGATTTTCGAGGTCCTCCCCAAATATGTTGACTTTCGCCAAGCCTTAGAATGGCTACCATATTTTGAGCATGTAATCCAATCTCTTTTAAACACATGTCTTTATGGTGTGCGTTCTTACATTCATCACTAGCCGCACACCAATCAAATATAGCTTTCATGTTAAGAAAAAAGTAACCATTTAAGGCCCGCTTATCTAACTCTCAATTTAGTGTTGAAGTATCTTATGATGTTTGACACAGTGCTTGGGAAGTTTTTGGGCATACTCAATCAAGATCATGGTGATTCTAAATCCAGTCGGTTACATGTTGGCATCTTCCGGTTTTGCTTTATTCATTTGAGATATATTCTATAGATTCCTTTAGAACGGTCAGTAATTCTCATGAAATCTCGAACTTCAATTGGTTATTTCTCAAACTCAACCGCTTCATCTGTAACTAACTAACAATTCTCCCCGGACAGCGGTTTGACATCATGGTTACAAGTGATGTTTGTTAAATTACAATGGACAATGTATCTAGTATCCATGTGGCATGATGGTGTGTTGTTGATGTGTTGTTGATGTGTTGTTGATGTGTTGTTTGATGTGTGTTTCATATGTTCTCAATGAATATTGCTAAAACTTTATTTTCATATATCATATTTTGGAACTTTCTCTCCACACTCTCTCATGATACTCCACAACCGTGCCTTCCACAACTTAACTTAGAAGGAGTTAGCTTCCTTAGTGAATGTATATTCTGAGTCTTATTAAGTGTCTAGTATGTCCATGCAAAACAGCCCTAAACTCGATGGGGCTCTCTCCACCACGAGCATCTTAATAATCAGTCATGGCAACATATCACTAAACCTAGTTAACAACAAGAACATGCTGTAATTGCAAAAGTGTGTAGATTAACTTCTCACGTGTGCTGCACCTTATAACTATCACTATGAAGTTCCTTTTCGCAATTATTCCTTGAAAGTTGACGTCTCTTTTTCATCTGCACACAGTCCAATCGCCCATTGAGAGCGTGTGAAAATGATAACTTACTTAGTTCTTGTGTAGCGTGCAACTCCAGTTAAGGTTATTCAAGTAAGCTCTAAAGTACTGCAAATTAGAGCCTATATATATATATGCATGGTTTGGATCTTTCAGGTGACTAATTGAGTTAGTTTAAAGTGAATGAATGGTCATCCATGCTTTAAACCGGCGATCGTTTTCTCACGCGGTTGCATGCACCAAAAAGTAGGTGACCACTAATTTGATGAGAGAAATTTGGTAGTTTACTGGCTCCCTCTATAACTTAACCAGAGCAGGATGCATATGAAGCATAGACTAAAACTTGAGGCTCACTTAGTGAAATACTCGTGACCAAACTTCAGTGCCAACCACTGGGAAGCATTTTGTGGTGTAGATAAACCTTACGGCATGGTTACACTATGTTATTACCGGTTTACACCATGGACCATGAAGTTGGACCATGGAAGATGGCCTTTTTTTTTTTTCTCTATGATCCAACTTCATGATCCAATTTCCGTGGTCTGATTTCCTTAAAAATCAATTTACAATGTCTTTCAGCCTCTCACTAGGTGTTAACCGAATGTGGACCAGGAGGAATGACCATGCACCAAAAAGTGAATGTGCTCATTTTTTTTTATATATATGTCCAAGACATGCAGTTTTGAATTTTCTTCTTCAAGTTTCATCATTCTCTGGTCTTTTCTTGTCTTCCTCTTCTCTTCCCCAAAGAGTCTTTCATTAAGATTTATTTTAACAACATTTCTTTGCCTTGGGTCCTTGTTTTTTTTTCTCCTATCAGAGCAACTCTTTTGCTGCTCCCACCGCAATACTCGTTGGACTGTGTCAGTGGATAATGTAGGGCTTTAAAACGTGTCTTTTGGGGAGCTCGAACTCCATGGTCACTTTGACGTTTTTTTTTTCCTTGGTGTAAACTGAAGTGGTCCCGGGACAAGTTCAACATCCAATCATAGATCTTACAGGGCCTTGGGATGATTTCAAGGTCCATAATATAAACAAACCCTTTAAGTGACCAAGCATTATGACCACCACTAATTCCTAACACCTCTCTTTCTCCGTCACCTAAAAATGTACCCTAAGGGCCACTTCACACACGAGGATGAAGGCCCTTGACCATGGCAATGTAAGAGCTCTCATTGGTTGAAAAGGCGGAGACCGTCCAAGTTCACTTCACACCAGGAGGGGAAGGCCTAAAGGCCCAAAGAAAAGTTCATGGATGAAAAGTCTACATGGAGTCCTACATGGTAGGTTGTGGATAAGGGTGCATGGTCTACCGGAATTTGCGTCAAACCCACCTCCAAGAGGCGGGCTTGAAGCAAATTCCGGTAGACCATGATTTTTTTAATATATAATTTTTCAAGAGGACAAATTGCAAGACATATTCCATAACAGATTCCAAGACATATTCCAAGACAGACAAACACCACCAAGTAGTTCTCTTAAACTTATTCAGTTTGAGACATATTATATTAAACCAAATCCTCCCCTCTTTTTCCGCCAACAGAATATGCTATGGTCCCGCAACATGATTCATCTCACTTCACACAATGCTTGAGGGCCCAAGACTACATAAAACGGCTTTCCCAACACCCATGGTACGGCCTTTGGATGCGAGTCACGGGTCCTCACCATTACAAGGTCACGGCTCTTGGCTCATGTGTGAAGTGGCCCTAAACCAGCTAGAGAAGCTACCTAATAGTAGGAGTGATGTGTAGAGCGCATATTAGGCTCCGCATCGTTTATTTGTGAGCTGCCTGTTGTGCAACCTTAGGATTTGAATGTGGCAGTTGGCGAAATCGCATGTAAGCGGTGTTGGGCGATACATGTGCCCAAAATACTCACATATTGCAGCTGATTTAATCCTCGAGGTTGCTGAGTGATCAAGCATGAAATGGTTAATGCGGCGCTGCTATTAGGGCTACTGATCGGGGCAAAAACAAATGAAATCAGGCAATGAAAGCATTCGGATGGCCATAAAACAAGCCTCGATCCCACCTCCAGCATTCTCACTTCGAGCTTGAATTGAGGTTCTGATCAGTGAGCTTAGGCTTCAGATTCTGATAGCTTGGCCGCTGAAGGGCTCAAATTCGATTAGTGAGTGCTCTTCGAGCTATGATTAACTCTTGGATTGGGGTCAGTGAACGGGGGGATTTTTGGGCATAATCAGTTGAGATCCTAGTGTTTGCAAGTCCAACCGGTTACATGTTGACATCCTTCGGTTGTTCTATATTAATTTGAGGTACATTCCATAAATTCCTCTAAAGTGATCGGTAATTCTCTCCTGAAGTCTTGAATTTCAACCGGTTATTTCTCAAACTCAACCTGTTCATCTGTAACTAACTGTCGGTTCTCCCCGATCATTGATTGGGGTTTAGGCAAGTGAGAGGGTAGAAATGGCTACACAAGTTGGTACTCTGACCTTCAGGCTCCTCGAGGACACCGAATTACAAGGCTTGTACTCAACATCCGGGTTAGCATGCAGCGACGATGCTCAGCAACCTCTGAGCTCGCAAGCTATGGAGGTTGTGGCTCCAGTAGCACATGAGATCGATCGATTGCAACGACCTGCAAGAAGAACTGCTACCCCACGTCCAGCTGCAGCCACACCCCCGACTACCTTGCCTGAAATCCGACTCAAGCAGCTTCGGGAACACCTGATTTGTTGCCAGCGAATTCCATACGGTAGCTATAGTTTTTCTCTTCTTTCTCATTTTCTAATCATCCTTGCATGCTTATGCACACCCTGCATCGTGTATCCAGTTGCTTGTTTGTAACCAATTTGAACTTTGATCGCAATCTCCGTGCCTCTGCTTGAATTTCTGCAATCATAGGGGCATGCATCGACTTAAGAGATCTGTGAGAGATGGCTGAACATGCATCGAAGGTGAATCTGTGGGTCTGTCTTTGAGGGTTTATTCTACTATGAGGCTTGTCATGAGTGTGAGCTATGGGTTTCAAAAGAAACTATATTTTCCAAATGTCCCTAGCCTCATGACATGACCCTCTCAAGTTGAAACTTATGTGCTTATGCTTGCAATGGATTCGCTAATATCTGTGATTTTTTGTACATTTAAAGGACTAAATTACAACCCTATTAGTGGCAAAGACGTTGGAAGTGGTGCTTTTTAGGCCCAACTACCTTAGGTGGTAAGGTGCACTGGAAATAAAGTCCTAAGACTTTGTTTCCATGAAACCATGGTGTACCATGGTTTCATGTGCTTTACTTTACAAATAACTTTATTGAAGTTATCTGTAAAGTCCCTTGATGAGGGATGAAACCATGGGTTTTGGTCCTTCTTTGAGTAAACTTTTTATTATTAAGAGTTGATTAGCTCATCGTGTATTGGAACCTAGTTTGAAAGTTGGGTGAAACTTTTGGGACCTCCTCTTTCCACGTCCCAGACTTTGAGAGAGTTTTAGGGTCTTAAATAGGGTATGCACATAGGACTCGTTGTCCTAAACCCCGGATCGGCCTATGCAAGGCTAACTTGGCCCACCCATCCTAATAGGACAAACTAAGAAGCCGGTTTTTGATAGCCTGACACCACTCTTTGTGTATGATAACTTAAACATCAAGAAACTTGGATGACTTTGTATTAATTCTCATAAACACAAGATTTGGGACAAACCCATGCTTTCATCTACTTCAAGGTTGAATGTTCTCAAACCACCATTATGTACCACATGCATACATTGTAGTTATCTAAATATACACTCCATCCACAAAATCATTTGAATTATAATTCCACGTAATCGAACCCGATCCACTGTCAAAACAGCCTGTAGTACACATGCAGTGGCGAAACATTGAATGGGGCCCAAAGTTGTTGCTCATCAAATGCAGTGATCGGGGAGATTTTTGGGCATAATCGGTTGAGATCCTAGTGTTTGCAAGTCCAACCGAATAAATGTTGACATCCTTCGTTTTTCCTTCATTAAATTGGGGTATATGCTATAAATTCCTCTAAAATGATTCGTAATCTTCCTGCAGTCTTGACTTCAACTGGTTATTTCTCAAACTCAACTGGTTCATATGTAACTAACTGCCGGTTCTCCTCGACCATAGATCAAATGTGGAGATGGTCCAAATGAAGTCAAAACCGTGCAGTGATGGGGAGATTTTTGGGCATAATTGGTTGAGATCCTAGTGTTTGCAAGTCCAATTGGTTACATGTTGACATCCTTCGGTTTTCCTTCATTAAATTGGGGTATATGCTATAAATTCCTCTAAAATGATAGGTAATCTTCCTGCAATCTTGAACTTCAACTGATTCATCTGTAACTAACTGCCGGTTCCTCGACCATAGATCAAATGTGGAGACGGTCCAAATGAAGTCAAAACCGTGCAGTGATTGGGGAGAATTTTGGGCATAATCCGTTGAGATCCTAGTGTTTGCAAGTCTGACTGGTTACATGTTGACATCCTTCGTTTTCCTTTATTAAGTTGGGGTATATTCTATAAATTCCTCTAAAATGATCGGTAATTTTCCTGCAGTCTTGAACTTCAACCGGTTCATCTGTAACTAACTGCTGGTTCTCCCTGATCATAGAAGCTGTGTGAAATATCATTAGCATATTCCTGGACTACTACATAGACGAGCTTCTGATTCCGCATGCTCTTTAATACTTGAACAAATTCCTGTTCTAAACTGAAAGTACACAAGTTATGCAGTGAATGTGCAGTACACTTAGCCATAAGTTGTTCCTAAACACCCTTTCGGGAGTTGGAAGAGGTTATTGCGTACAAATGGAGCACTTCCTACTTACGCTTACTCAATGTTTACTTACTTGCTAGCTGCAAATAGTGTTGGGCGATGTTTCTTTTTCTTGGCTTCACGAGCCTGTCAGATTGCACCAACAAATATAAGGTGATTATTTTCCTTATGAATCAAAATTTGCAAAAAAGAAGAAGAGGCAAAAATGCCGATGGGCTGACGTGGTTTGGTGTGTCATTATCAACTCCACATCTAATCTCCTGTACACAACTTATGTTGTTATCAACAGACCTGTTGTATTAATGTTTTCCTTGTAATCTCACTCCACTTTAATGGAAAAATGTTGTCCATCACTAAATTGAATTTTGGATTGAATAAAAAAAAGCCAAAGATATCCTTCATTATGCATTGTGTAGTCAACATGCATATTCTCATAAAACCATCCCCTCCTCCACCCCACCCCCAAAACATAATTTTTTTGGTGTCGGGTTCAATTACAAACTTGACTCGGGTTCAACCTACCAACATGTGTAGGGTTCATCCACCTACAACATGCTTGAACCACGAAAGTACTAAAGGAACTCCAAAATTCCCTAAAAAATGAACACTCTAAGACTAGCTTGCTTTCACCCTTGAAGCCCCCAAATGTATGACATGGGCACATAGTCTTGTTTTTGGATACGCCTTCCCTAAAATTAGAGACCATTCTACAATTGTTCCCGAACTTGGCATTTGAGAGTCTTGGATTTTTAATGCCTTCAACACCTATGCAAGTTAGTAATTCTAAAGTCTATTTTGACCATAATAAGCCCTCAAACATGTATTGCTCTTACATGGATTTCATGCTAAGCGAAACTTGTTGCATACGAACGTACATGGAACATACTTCTCCTTCATGTATGTTTGAAGCTTGCGCCTTATATGTTTGTGGTTAGATTGTTGATTCACTTGTGTGTGAAGTGGAGAAAAAATGGCAATGCCGCATGGAGAGCTTCGCCCAAAGAAGACATACCTAACATATTTGCATCTTATCTACACCATGAAGAGTGCAAGCATAGCCAAACACTTAACCCCAGCAAGGAAGCAGACAAAGGAACAACCTAGAGCGCAAAGGATCCGTACTGATAACCATCCTAAAGTGCAAGGGATCCGCACCAATAACCATCCAAACGGTGCAAAACACTCAAAGCCAACACAACAACTGAATGTGACATGATCACATAGGAGCTATACTGAGAAGGTTAACACCACCTCCAAACATACAAGGCGAGCACCAAAATGGCCAGTAGAAAATCCATACACGAGCATGAGAAGTAGATAGGAGATCACCGAGAAGAAACTCATCAACCCACCTTTTATTTTTATTTTTCTTTCACCTAACCCTAACACACGATCCGACCACCTACACACTATAGTCACCAAGCTAGCTATAATCTCTCAACACCACCCAACACTATCGGTATAAAAATCCGCTCCAAACAACACCCACTCCGACCATCACCTTACATTGTCACCACGATCCATTCCAAATGAACCGACATTGCCTCGATCGACATGCACCAACAACTCCACCATGGCAACCCTCCTTTGCAAATCACGTCGGATGGGAATGGAAACCCAAACTATGGTTGAGAGGCTGTTGGTTTTTTTTCATTAAGAAATCAATCATTGACAAAATCTTGGCCGTTAGATTGGAGGGATTATTTTGAGCAAGGAATAAAGTGCAATGCTCCTTTGGGTTTGAACTTTGGGCTTGGCCTTTGGAGGCTTCACACTATGACCGTCCAAGTCGAGAGGCCTTGGGATTGAGTGGCCAAACTTTGTTGAGAGTCCAAAGAAATGGGCTGATAATAACCAATAAAAAATAGTAAATGGAGCCTTCCGGCCGGGCATAGTGTGAAGCCTCCAAAGGCACTCCCATGGCCTCTTGACTTGGACAGCCATAGTGTGAAGCGGCCCTAACTGTAGCTAAGTGACACCAAACTGTCACCCTAAATTTGCATTAGAATAGTCATATGAATCTGAAAAATTATAACCGTAATGGGCCAGCTCAACAATGAATTCCCAGCTGCCACCGTGAAAATAAATTAACACATGACATGCATGGCCAATTGGTACACCTGTGAATTTGAAGACCTAAAGAAAGAAAGAAAGAAAGAAAGAAAGAAAGAAAAGATGAAGAAGAAAACAAAACAAACTTCAGGGGTCACAAAGCAACCGGAAATTGTACATATTGGTCTAAACCTCTAAATTCCATGACTTATGGAATGGCAATGTGGGGATGGAGTGCTTGATTGCACTAGATTTGATCGCTTTCACTTGTGTAATTATCTTTACATGGAGAATGTTGTAAGGGCGGACGTTAAACACCCCCCACGAACTTTCAAGGGAGGTGGATAGGGGCTAGGACCCATGATCTAGCACCTCAGGGCAACCCCCACAAAAGAGAATTTATTTTTTAAAATCCCGACTGAAAATTGCTGCGCGCTCTGCCCCACTTTGAAAAATAAAATTGCCCTTGTATTCTTGAAGGCCACTTGTCCATATAACTCATATTGAGTGCACTTCATTTTCAAGGTCCAGAATCCACTATATATATATTCACTTCGATTGAGTAAATAAGCAATTGATTGGGATTTCCTTTTCGAAGTGAAATTGTCAATGAAGCATGTCATTATCTTGGAAGTCAAAAATATTACAAAACCCTCATTAGCACTGAGGTTATAATTTTTTGTGACTTACCATTGACATGGTCTTTGTCAATCTAAAATGAAACTAAAATTAGTGTTTTATTTTAGTATAGTTTGGTTAATACCTTCTACTTTCACAAAGTATTCATACACATTCAAACTAATTAAGTGTGATTAAATGTAATTAAGTGTAACAAATAGTTGTCGGGCCAATATACAGAAATTGTGAAGAAACACACAACTTGCATGGCCTTTCCCTTCAATAGCAAGAAAGACAAATGAAATGATTATATTTTTTTGTTGAAAAACATACATGAAGGCCACTTGGATCCAAAGCAAAGTGCAAAAAAACTCCCTAAAGTGCACACGATGGAACTAGGGAAACCCGAGAAAGGTGATGAGACAATCACGATTTACTAAGCCAACGTTAGGCCTTGATGTTCCAAGAGCTTCCTTTAACTTTATTCAAACTTGCATGATTGCCACTTGTTACTGTTGCAAATTGGAAGAACCCATGTCAAAGGAAAGAAAGAAAAGGAAACCTAATTTTACATGCACCCGGGTATCAAAAGTGACCGAAAAGTCTACATGCATGCAAATAGTTAAGTCTTATGGTGCATCTATTGAATCTTTTAATTCCACTTTTGAATAAGAAAATTAGAGTAAGTTCACTCATCCTTGCATCTGCATCTATATTTATAGTTGCACTTTTTCATCTGCAATGCAAATGCAAAATAAGTTCTTATCCATGCCGACATAAGTTTAATATGGATAAAAATATCTACAACTTGCTGAACCTCTTTGCATATGTGAGAGATATACTGGGAGGATTATATACAATAATGCGAAGAGCTTTTACAGCTCTGATGTACTTCTTGTTGGTTAGTCCACATGCTGAGGTAATTACAAAGAGCACGACTTCACATTAGACCATGGTCCATGAACCGAGGAAATTAGGAGGATAGGGACTACGTAGTATATATGTCGATTCTATAAAGACCAGTATCACAATGACCATGAAATGACCTTGTTGAAATATAAAAGTCCGATCAAATGAATGGGGAGAACCGGCTACTAGTTAGAGATGAATTGCTCGAGTTTGAGAAATAACCAGTTAAGTTCAAGACATCAGGAGAACTATCCATCATTTAAGAGGAATTTTAGAATATACAGTTACGAACAAAAATGAGTACATTATACACAAACTCAACTTCAGCTCCCATTGTCAGTCGATTAAAATTAGAAAACAAAGGAAATAGGTTTTCTAAAATAGAAAATGTCGAAGTGGTTAAGGTTACAATACTCGCTTTTGCTCGCCGCCACTCTTCCAACATTGACATCTTTGTGTGCATTGTGTAGTTGAGAATGTCGTGAGATTTCTTGTGCATTATGTAACCTTGGTTCCATAGTACGTGAGTTGTAATTTGTAAAATTATTTGTAGCCCATATGCCTCCGTTGTCTCAAGAACAGAAGCACCAAGCTTTGGTGCAACTTAGAAGCGGTGTTTCTACTTGCAAAGTTGCCGCTTTAGTGGGCATGAGCCAATCTTCCCTAGCGCACTGAGGAAGGATGTAGGGGGCGAGATTGAGAGACGAAGTGAAGGGCGTCTTAAGCTTGCAAACCGAGAGAAGAGGCATTGGGTCACTCTTGTTATTGAAGGTCGACTTGAAACTGCATTTGCAACAACAAAACAACTTCAGTCTAAAACATTTAAATTGTTGTCTTAATGTCAACATGTAACTGGCTGGATTTAGAATCACTCGGATCTTGACTGACTATGCCCAAAGACTTCCCGGGCACTGGCCCAAGTCATGTTGCATTGTCTGTCCCGTGGGGGAACATTCACTAGTTAGAAATGTGAGGCATTCGGCATGCATCTTCATGAAGAGTTGCTCGACCATATAGAGTAGAGGTGCCTATAACTGATCACTCAAGAGATTTTGCGACAAAAAGGCGGTGCAATTTTTTCCCATGTAGGAAGATAAAAATCAGGAGGACTGCAAGTTTTTCAATAATATTATTTCTTAAAGTGAAATTATTATGAATTTTTGAAACCAAAAGTTGACCCGAACATATTACCAATGTCTAGAGTTTATCATAACCACTTATTTTAAGCGCTCATTCCTCCTCACTTTAGCACTCAAAACCATGACATGTGTCATGGTATATTGGTTCCAACCCGATTGAAATTTGGTCCCAACCTGATTGGAAATTTAAGCCCAACCTAATCGACAATTCAATCCCAGCGTGATCGAAATTGTGATGCCCTACAGATTGCCGATGGGGTCCTGATCGGGAATAGGCTCCTCTACGAGTTGCAAAGTGATTGATAAAGTGTACATGTATACCAATACTTATGATGCAACTATCTATCTGAATTCCACTTCTGGAAAGTCTGTTTACAAATATTCACATTGCAATGTGATGGGAGTGCTTGACGACTCCTCAGCCTTGGAGCCAAAGATGACGGTGACTGAGAGAGGATTCACCATTGATCAAAGCCGCAAACTGAAATGTAAATCCGAGACGGGTTTGTTTACGGAGCATGTATGGTGACTCCATCGGAAATGATCGGTGCTAGATCTCACACGGAGAATGTGGCGGATGTGTACAAGTGGGGGGCGAGGCGAGCAGTAGCCACGGCCTGCAAGGGATCGGCCTTGGGAGTGGTGATCCCGAAGGTCTCCAACATGTCCAAATCATGTTCAGCCGTCTGCCCTGCGGGCATCGACCAGTCGAAGCTATGCAGGAGGCGTGCCAACCCAAGCTGCACCATGATCAACCCCATGGTCAAGCCGGGGCAGATCCGGCGCCCGGTCCCGAACGGAAGCAACTGGTAGTTTGTGCCTTTCACGTCGATGTCGCTGCCGATGAACCGGTCCGGGTCGAACTCTAATGGGTTCTTGTAGGCCGATGGGTGCCGGTGCACCGCCCAGATGTTGATGAACACACGCGAGTTTTTGGGGATGTCGTAGCCTGCGACTTTCGCATCCTCGGTAGGGACATGGGGCACCATCAAGGGGCCTGGGGGGTGCAGCCGCAACGTTTCTTTGACGATACACTCGATGTACTTCAGTTTCGGCACGTCGGATTCCTCGAGGGCACGTTCCCGACCGACCACCTGGTCGAGCTCCTCGTGTGCCTTGCGCAACACTTCGGGGTGTTTTAGCAGCTGGCATAATGCCCATTCCATGGTGGTCGCTGACGTGTCTGTGCCAGCGCAAATCACCTCCTATGAACATGAAAACACATGTCATGTTCATATTCAACGCACTTTAGAGAGAGGAATGATGCTAACTGGAGGTTGGTGCGAATGAGAGGCGCTGCGCCCATAGGCATAGACTTGAGCTACGCTATGGCATTTTGTTGGAGGTCATGGTCACTTTTGGAAAGAAAATAAAGAAGGACAACATCACAGTGGAAAGATAAAACTCCTTTGTGATCACTCAGTGATCAACAGCTGCTTATACAAACACTTGGCACTCATTCAACAAAGAAAAAAAGTTCAGTTGCTTGAGAAGAATATTAGGCAGAATTATACGGAATTCTTATTTTCAGCAAGAATGCATTATATTGAATTGAAGCTTTTTGTAATTTGATTGTGTGAGATACTGGTAGGGTTAGACTAACTGCCTTGGATCAGTACAGACAATGCTTCAAGAAATTCAAACTTTCGGCATGGGGTGAGTTTGTAAAACATGTTATAGGGAGTACTCAATCGGACTTTGGGATTACATTTAAGTCTATGATTTATCCAAGACCTGATCATGATTGTGAGGATATGGTGAGGCAACTTACATCCACGACGGCCTTGATGACACTATCTTCGAGCCGAGCCGAACCCTTTTCCTCTCCTGGAAGCGTGAGCATGACGTCCACAAAGTCCCGCTCGGAATCCTTCATTTGCAATCGATTGGCTTGGTCGATGTGTTCTTGGAGGAGCTTGGTCATGAACTTGTCCATCCTCTGGTGGGTGCTTCTCATCCGTTTCTGGTAGCCCTGGAGGTCGAACCTCTTGATGAAGGGGATGAAATCACTGAGGTTAAACACGCCCAGCAGCACCATGATCTCCACCACAAGCTCCTTGAACTCCTCGCTCTCCTTGGTGGCCATCTGCTCCGAGCCAAAGTACCTCCGCTTCAACATCATGCGCGTGATCACGTTCAACACCGTGTCGAACAATATCTTCTGCATGTTGGCGGGCTTCCCGTCCTGTAAAGGGTTTAATTAGAAATTTCACATGTAATTTGAGCAAGCATGAATGAAGAGCTCCTTCGCCCGCGGGCTGCTGCCCCTTTTTGCAATTGGATATGACACAAATTGCACCAAGATGGCGAATTAGTCATAGATAGTCTTAGAGTGACACTATTTAATTACGCGGGGATGACACGTAGGAGCCAAATCATAGCGTACGTTGCGGTAAGAATTGCAGAAAATCAGCTGAAGTGGCTGTTGAGGTGGAGTTTGTTAGGATTTGATGCGCCGGTGGTGAGGTGAGGTGTTGTGCTGAGACGACTTCGCTAATCATAACTGGTGGCTCATGTCAAGGTGGAGAGCACCTCTAAAAACTCCAAGCATGTGTTTTTCTCTCCATGCAAAGTCGACCATTATGTCCATGGGCAGTCCAATTACAAGCCTCAAAAACAACATATATATGTAAGTCCTTCATTTGAAGTTGCCACGTCCGGTTAGCGCCAACCTTCATGGTTCCTTTCATTGGGAGCCTGACCGAATTGGTTGGTTGGTTGGTTTTATGAATTCACTTCAATTCTTTTGCAAAAAAATTATATTAGAAATCACATATAGATCAAAAAATTAGTCAAAGCGTTGAGTGACACTGTTCGTGCAAGGATGGCACAAAAAATTCCAAATCATGATGTACGATGAGCTTCTTAAATGCTTAAAATCAAGTCATGGAGCTATAGTTGACACCTGCTGAGTTTGTTACGATTTGCTGTGCTGGTCATGAGGTGCTTTGTCCACCGTCATTGGAAGTTCCTTCCTTCCCTTTACCAGCAACGTCCTTGATGGTGGATTCTTCCTATGGGTTCAAATCTTATTAGGTTGGTTGGTTTTACTTTGGGTTCACGAGTTCACTTCAATCCTTTCAATAATTAAAAAACTAAAAAACTAAAAAATTAGAGGGGGACTCAAATTGGGTTTTAGGAATTAAGTAGCTGGTAATGGCTTTGCAGGACATGGTAATCTACGGACTCCTCTCAGCAGACATTCTTGAAGGACTCGATGCGCTTGACGGTGAAGTTGCATAGATTGTTATGTTCAACTCTTTCCACAATCTAAGAGGTGACAATCAAATTGGGTGACAAGGACGGAAATCAAAATGGATGGGTTTGGGATGCAAATTAGTACTTACTTTGCAGGTTTCATAGACGCGGTGGACCAGGTCCTGGACCTCCTCAGCACGCACATTCTTAAAGGACTCGATGCGCTTGACGGTGAAGAGCTCCAGCACGCACACCTTGCGCATGTGCCGCCAATGGTCGCTGTAAGGCGCCCACGCGATGTCCTTCGTCCCGTACATGAGGATCTCCGCCGCCACATTCGGCGGCCGCGACGCGAATGTCAGGTCTTGGTCGCGCAGGACCTCCCGGGCGAGCTCCGGCGACGAAATGACCACTGTGTAAGACAGGCCTAGTTTCAATGAGAAGATGTCGCCGTACTTCTTGGATAAGTGGTAGAACGATTGGTGTGGTAGCGGACCCACTAGCGACAGGTTCCCGAGGACAGGCATGTGGAAGAACGGCCCTGGCATCCTCTTCTTGCTCTTTGATAAAAATTTCACAAAAATGCGGATGAGGATCACCGCCCCCACCGCGAGAAGCACGCCACGAGCATCCAATCTTCGAATCCACTCAAGTTTGCTCATTGTCATTCCATCTCCTCGTGACGAATCTCCCTGGAGAGGTTCCATCTCTTGAGTATGGTTCCAATTTGCCAAGTTCGAGCAGTGATGTATCTTTGAGCTGCAATCACGTTTACCACCTCGTGTAATTAGTAAAAGGATTGGACTGGATTTTTCTCATTTGAGAAGTATACATTGACTCTCCTCCCGGGGTGACTCGCAGGGGTCACCGTCTCCAAAACTTGCTTTGGAGCTGGTAAACCATTTCTAAGAAGCAACTTTTTGAAGCTATTTTTGTATTGTAAGCTTTTTTCAAATCTAAATTCATTACAACAAATTATGAAGTTACTTAGAAGTGAAACTCAACAACTACAATGTATAGGTATTTAGTGTCACATACACTATTTGCAAAGGGCCTAAACTAGATGCCTAGAGGTCTCAAAGTGTCAAACCCACTAATTGCTAATATAATTCCATTTGTCAACATAAGTAACTTCTTCAAGTGAAAAAATATTTACATTATGACATTTAGAGTAGCACATTTGGATACGTTAGATGATAGTCTTGTGTTTTAGTATGCAAGGGGAAGATTATTTTTAGTGTACTAATGGCAAATGTCATGTGGTTACATTTCAGTATGCAAGAGGAAGATATTCTTGAACATACTAATGGCAAGTGTCATTTGCATACACTTTAGTCAACTTGTACACCATGATGTAACATAAGCATGCACATCATAACACTATTGAACATGCTGATGCCAAGATATTAGTAAGCACACTTGAATGCCAAGTGTCATGATGTGCCAATTATGATGAAGTTGCTAACCTAGCTTACACCTCAAAATAAGGTAAGTGACACTATTATGCATGTGACACTAACTACCATAAACGGTGTAGTGGGTCTGGATAATGACCCCTGTTTCAGAAAAGTTGCTTAAAATTAGTTTTTGAAACTGACATTTGAAAATGCAAACCTTGTCTAATTCAAACACATATCGTATGAATGGATTCCTCTCAATGCACTTTTTCCAAGCATGTTTCTCGATGTTGTGAAAGAAAATTTTATCAATCCATTAGAATTACTTAGAAGGAAGAGTTACCACCATGTTGATGAGCATTAGATCGCATGCCACTCTCTGGCTAGCCTCCAGTGGGGTAGAGTGCGAAGTATTTTTCTGCGAGTGTCTATGGGTTATGTAGGCTACCTGGACAGGGCAGCGGGATCAATTTGTCATCTTCTCGAACGTTGAATCTTCGTGCTGCAAACACAAGCCACTTCTTGTAATCAACGACAATGCTTCTGTCAGCCGAGGATTACAGATCGTCAGATGTGTACTTAGAACTCTTCATTTTACATGGTGATCATGACAATCAAGAAGGAAATCTCTCAAAACGCAATCTGCAGAACCCACTCAATTAAAATTAATCTAGTGAAATTTCTCTTAGCTGAGATTAATCACCCATCTATTCGTATGAAAAATATCGCATGCCACTCGATCTCAAGAACCAGAACTAGCCTAGGCTCCTGTGGCAAGTACCAAAGGCTTCCTCCAAGTGATCAACCGCAGGCAATGGCTAGTTATCGATTCGAAAAAGAGCTCTATAACCTTGGCTACCCAAACTACTTGCCTTGCCGATTAACGATGATTTCTTCGACCCGCAATGCATTGAAAACGATATGTTTCCCAGTTTCGTAATGGGTATGCAACGTCTTTTGGTTGGAAGTTTGAAGGAACCCAAAAATCAATCCTGAAACCGTTGCAAAAACCTCGTCACAAAATTGTATTCATAATCTACTCTTGTTGCACCTAGGAGCCAAAATGCATTTCAGCAACCTTAATTCCCTGATCAGCTGAGCATAAATCACACTGCAAGCCACAAGATGAGAATGTCTCACCTACATTAATTCGATCGCATGCCACTGGATACGAAATTAATACGGGCAGCCTAGCCTCCTGTGGCAAGACTTATCGAAGGCTTCGTGCAGGTCTCAGGCAATGGCTTATCTAGGCTTAGTAACCTGTGGAGTGCGGAATCCGGATCAATGCGAAAAGGAGCTCAACCTTGTCTTGGTCGTGGCCGACAGAAGAATGCAGAATCCGCGCCTGCTGACTAATTTGGAGCAACTCATTGCATTCTGCATGATCATCTTGTCCTGGCCATCATCCGATCCGATCCAAGGTATCTTCTCGGCCTGGTTCAAATCACGAAGTAATAGTTTGCACTGCCGGACCCGCACCTGTGACGACCAAACAAACTCGATCAGGCATTGTATAATTGACTGCACACGGCTCTTACAAATTTCGATCGGGAGCGGAAATATTCGGACATCTCTCTGGGCCAGGTCTCGTGGGATTAAATGGGTTCTTGCGATTGAGATTGGCGATATTTTTTATTTATCGGAAGGTTCACGGACCTACTCTCAGGGTAAATCCATCCTGGATGGGACATTCTGGCTCTCATCAGATTACGTAGGTCCAAGTGCATCATGCATGATGTCTTTTAATTTTGGTTGCAACAGTTCAGGAACTGATCAATAAGTCCAAAACTGGGCAAGTGAGGGTTATCATCTCTTGGGTGGACCTTGAGATTGGTCCAACCACATCACGACGCCTATTAATTTTGGTTGCTACACTTTAAGGCACCGGGCAATAGTCCAAGACTGGGGGGGGCAAAAGTGAGAGTTGGCATTTCTTGGGTGAACCTTGAGATCATCATTGCCAATGTATTTATCCTTCATCGGATATATTTACGTGAGTGGGAGGGTCAAACGATCTTGGATGGTGTATCGTGATGCCAATGAGATTCATAGGTCCAAGTATTATATTCCGGTTGTATCCGATCGAGTCGCACACTTGTATTTCGGTCCCGGCCATCCGATGAGATCATGTTTTGCCTTGTGAATCAGTAGGATGCCCGCAACGGCTCACAGATGATACAAAAACCAGCAGGATGCGCTCTGGGGTGCGACAAACTACGAAATCCTCTCCGGCTACCCAAAAATGCCGCCTCGAGAAAAACCGACCCAATATTCACCGCACCGGCCATGTTCTCGTGCCAGCATCTATGCGCCGGATGCGATCAACGCATCGAATCAACCGATCGCTTTTGATTGCCAGCATTTGTGGCCAACATTTTAAAAAAGATTCTAGAGTTTAAGGAACATATTTGTGTATTCTAATCGACGAAACACAAAATTTGTCTCGCTTGGCTGCTTAATTGGTACTTGATCAAACTAGAATCGACAATTTGACACTTGTCGCACATCCGACCATAGCTCAGTTGGTAGAGCGGAGGACTGTAGTTGATTCAGAAATCCTTAGGTCACTGGTTCGAATCCGGTTGGTCGGAATCTCCTTCCAAATTCCCTCATTTTACTACGCACAGCATTTTGTTTGAGTTGATCAATCTGCACTTAGTTTATTGTAGTTTATTATGCGACTGGAATGGGCAATGTGACACATGTCACATATCCGACCATAGCTCAGTTGGTAGAGCGGAGGACTGTAGATGGTGCAGAAATCCTTAGGTCACTGATTCGAATCCGGTTGGTCGGAACTCCCTCCCAAATTCCCTTATTCCCTTATTTCATTGTGCACATTATTTTGTTTGAGTTGATCAATCTGCACTTCGTTTATACAGTCAAACCTCGTTAATATGTGACACTCATTTATACAATACCCTCGATATTACAACACATTTTTGTGCGACCACACTTTTTAGTTCAAAACTCCCTCTTTTATACGACTACGACACTCAATAATGCGACATTTAGAATCTCCGTTTGGCCATATTAAAGAGGTAAACACCATATTCGAAATTTTGGGAAAATTCCATGATTTTGGGAAAATACAGTTTAGGTTGAGTCGACCTAAAATGTACCCTCTGGGTAAATTTTAGGTCGACTCCACCTAAACTGTCATCAAATTGGGAGACTGGAAATCTCCCAAAATTTTGAATATGGTGTTGGTAGTTAATCCTAAAATTCCTTTCATCTATGTTACGTACATCTAAATACATCCGTTTTCACAAAGGAACTACTTGAGAACTTTACTTATCATTGGGAGCTTAATGATAATTAGGGTTACTAGTGTAGAATGGACATGGTTAGGGTTAGAATGGCCTCCTACCTAGTATGTTGTCTTGTACATGGGTGATACAGTTGCACTAGTATCTTGATGCTAAACGTCATGCATCATTGTTGTTTAGTTTCTTATTAGAGAACTCTTTATATTTTGGTGTTAAATGAAATTATTAGTTTTCAAAAGTTAGTAGGGAAGTGAGATAAGATGGTAGTTGCTAACTTGGGTAGGCACCACTAGGGATCTTTGAACTCCTATTTCAAGAGGTCTTGAGAATATTTGTATTTGTTTGGAGTTATAAGTTATTATTTCATACCATCTATATTACTTAAACTTGCTATATATATTTCTAAGCTCATATTGCTTATGATTTTGTATTCCCTCAATAGTACGACAATTTTATGCCATTTGTCATATTAACGAGAAGATGACACAATACGATATTTTTTGTGTTTCCCAAACGCGTCATGCTAAAGAGGGAGTGGGATGAGCATTGTGACACATGTCACACATCCGACCATAGCTCAGTTGGTAGAGCGGAGGACTGTAGCTGGTGCAGAGATCCTTAGGTCACTGGTTCGAATCCGGTTGGTCGGAACCCTTGAAGATTATCTTATTTTACTAGATACATCATTTTGTTTGAGTCGATCAATTTGTACTTAGTTTACAGTAGTTTATTGTGGGATCTTATAGAAGCTTCATAACAACATTATTCAGCCATGTGGGTCGTTCCCACGACATCGGAATATGTGAATTACATTATGTGGGTTCTTTGAATGAACTAGGAATATTTTGTTTAGTATTCATACATTCAGGTTGAACTTGGAAATTTGGGTGGAGTATATTCTTGGCACTATACACATGACTTACTATGCATTACAAGAATATTCACATGAAACACAGTTCAATCTGACATTATTTCCTAAAATTACTATTCATAGCACACTAGAAGAAATCTTGTCCAAATCAACCATGCAGGGTTGCGGGAATCATAGTGGAAACAGTCACCGGTATCCGGTGGTAGCAATTAGTCGATGCGCTCTTGAGGGCCTAGTCGAAAGCCGGGTGATGCACCCAATAGTGTTGTTTTCAACCCCGTGGGCGATCTGTGGGTGATGATCTTCATCGTGGGAATGATACATACCCTTTGCTCATCCTACCACAATAGGTAGGATGGATTGAGTTTTGGGTGACATTCATTCGGTGCCCTCTTGGTAACGTGCAGCGGAATTGGTGTACTTTGTGGTGTGTACCACCTACCCGCATTGGTAGACATACCAAGATTGCCACCGTTGTGGCTCCAAACATGCCATTCACCTATCATGTGTTGACACGACCCTCATCGGTGTATATGGAGGGTATAACAAGTTACCCATCCATAGGTGGTGCATACTAGTCACTGGACAAACCGAATGGGGGTGGATGTATTGGGTCACATAGTGCATTATCGTAAACATGGTTGGGTGTCAGTTCAGGTATAGGGTTTATATGACATTCGGGTACATACTTACCCACAAGGTCACCATATCCGGTTTTGCTTGCCCAATGCCGTATCCACGCATGCCACATCAGTCGGCAGATGGCCAAAGAGGTGCCATTCGTTACCTATAGGTGGGTGACACTTATGAGCGATGAGTAGTGAGCAGTAAGACATGAGCAATGAGCGGCAACACATGAATAATAATCCAAAATTAGAAACAGTGCACGGGTTTAGGGTTCGTAAACTAGATGTAGTACTACACACTAGAAGAAATCTTGTCCATTTCAACCGAGGCCATCGCGACTCGTGCACCCAAAAAATGCATAAACAAATCAATTTGTTGGCACCCGGAAGGTACCCGTGGTGTACCCATGGAGGGTGCCCCCCCGGTTGCCAACCAAATTGATTTGTTTATGCATTTTTTGGGTGCGAGTTGTGATGGCCTAGTCGCAAGGCCGGTTGAAATGGACAAGATTTCTTCTAGTGACATTAATTGTATATTTTCAATTGTAAATTGGAAATACGTAAAATGAAGCAAGAATAAAGGAGGTGTATTACCATGGATCATTTGGAATTCTTTCGGTCCATTGCTTATTTTTATTATAACAATCCAAACCAATACATGTCATTTATTGACATTCTTATACATGCGGCTTAATGGAACACTTGCAATACTACTCACACTCTACAATACCATCAAGTTCAAGTCCTTGCATGACCTCGTTGTAAGTATATGTAGGTGCATGAATGAACTTGTCACTCTCATAGTCCACCTTGCACAAAAATCTAAACACATAATAAAGATATTTGCAATAGATTTATTTTCCTTTATTTCCCAATGCATGAGAGAACATTTTTGTGAAATCCGGGCATGTGCAATGCGGGATGTCACCAATTGTGACACGGTATGTGATATCCTTCTTGAAGACAATGTTCATTATCACTTGAGTTGTTTTGTAATGAGTGTAGGAAAGACATTGGAGGATAAAGCAAGAACCATAGTAAGACTACAATCCAAAATATGTTCTCCAATTAGCAGCCACTTGCAGAGCGCCCAACAAGTGACGAGTTGGTGCAAGAAGAAAATACTAAACTATCTCAACCACCCTCAATCTATGGCATCAAAGGGTAAAACCATTGTGTTCAATGTGGACGACCACAAAAAGCTGATGAGGAGGGAGTCGAGATTATGGAGGTTGTGAATGTGGACTTGGGAGAGGGCATCACCCATTTCCATACCTTGGGTGATTTGGAGCAACCAAAGCCCAAGAATTTATAGTTTAAGGTAAAGTTTCCTTATTGTCGGGATGGATTGACGCAACTTTGCCCACCGAAAAAGAATTTAGAGTCAACTTTGAAGAATCATATGGGTAGCACGAAGCACATGCAAGTCGTGGAGGAGTCCAAGAATGTCGACCAAAGGGGAAGTGTGCTACTCTCAGGAAGAAGAGGAAGGCCGCGGACAATATCCTCAATTAGTGTGCAATCAAATCAATCAGATCTTCATACATTCTACAAAGGCGTAGCACACGTGGGCCAAGAAGGTGATTCATCAAGTTTTTATAGTCATGCATTGTTGTCTCTAATGTGTTGGGGTTCATGGGGGCCTAAGGTTATGTATGGAGATGTGTCGTATGTTGTTCTTCCTTTCCTAGATGATCGTCATATAAGAGCATTTTGGTATCCAGAACCACATGCTAGAGCATCATCTTTGTTGATGGGGTTGAGGTCGTAATGAGAGGTACCTTTTGCTATAGGGATTGCCATAGACCATCCGGGTCTATTGGTGGGTTTATTAATTATACATGCTCCATGTGTGAGCAAATCTCTCAACAAGATGACTTTAGAAAGAGAATCACTAGAGAGGAGAAATGTAATCAGAAAAAGGGGTTCAGGTCCACTGCCAAGGGTATGAATGTAGGATGCCTCTTCGTTAGTGAATTGGTTCATCATAGCAGGGATGTGGCAAAGGAGTATAGATTGGAAAAACTCCATCATTGCGCAACTAGAGCGAGGATCACACAACTCAAAGTGAAACGGCCTACACTCCATGAAATGGCCAAGTCTACCTTTGCTGATGGAAATGTAGTGAAGTTGTGCGAGAACATTGTGAAAGCACACTGTACTAGGGCCTTTGGTGGCAAACCCGTTCTATGGGATTTCTTCCAAGATGTAGCCCAAAATCTTAATCAAGATAGTCAAGGTAACCATTACATTGTTAATACTAAGTGTTTTGCTCAAGCTATGAAAGTCTATGGAGGCAGACGTATGTGTGACTTCTTTGCACTAAACTTTGTTGGTCCAAACTATAGTACCATCAAGGGGGATCTTATAAAGGGAGTGCAATTCCTAACACGCTGAGATTTTTGTTGTTGTAGCTTGTGTTTGCAAAGATGCTAAGATTGTGCACAATATTGTATGTCCTATGCCAGTCATTTTTGCATAGGATGAGACTAAGGTTAAGGGTAGGATTTTGTGGGAGTCTAAGTGGGATACATTGGCAGGCTTCTGTGGGCATAAAATATATCACATCTATATTACTTCTTTCAAGCCCAAGATTGGTTTAGGAGTAGATGGATACAACAATATTGTGGATTCCTTCCCAACCAGGGTGGTAGTTTCGCCAGGGTCATAGTCATGATGTCGTGTAAATAACGATCGTGTGTCACTACAGCTCGAGTACCAATCACCACTAACAAACAACACTAAAACATAGCAAAGTCACACATAAACAATACACCTCGACAGAGAAGTAAGAGAGTCAAACACTCATGAGAGCTCTAAATCTCTCTTCAAATGCACACAATGAATCAAGTTATCTCTCACTCCACCACGGGAGAATCCAAGAGTATAAGTAGGAGAAGGAGAACTCAAGTTTTATTGCAAACATGCAATCTTCACCTCACACAAGCTCTCTTCACACACTCACTCACAAGACTTGACTTGGCAAGAATGCCAACCCAAGGAGGAGGCTCCTCACTTAGGAGCCTTCCTCTCCACAAATAAGATTCATCCATCCAAATCTAAATGGATGAAACCCAACGGATAAGGTGTGGCCGCCAACGCCGCATACCGTGACAATGAACCCACTTCACGAAAAGTTGCCTCACCTTACATTGGTTGTTTCTTGTACATGCAGTTGCTTCGAAGCCTCATGAGTGAGGCGACAGTGGGAAATGATAGATTCTTTGTGGTTCAAAGAATGCCACTCATCTATAGGGCCCATAATTGGGCATGCTAGTGACGGCAACAACCAAAAGAGACAATTGATACTTCATGACTATCGTACTAAAGAGGGGTCTCGTTTGGATGTGGGATGGGATGGATGGTTGATGAGTGCTTCCACAAATAACGAGGGAGATGCGTTTGGTCTACACAACCATGATTATATCCATAATAGGAAAAATTTGATTAATCCATTGTTGTCTTCAGCCCCTTGTATGCAACTTGGTGGAGATGTGTGTTTACTCCAACATGTCAGTCATGTATACAACCGCTTCATGGCTAATGAACATGGATTAAGACAAGAAGACATTGACTAAAGAGATAGGCAAAATCGGGGATCAGCACAAAGGTTGTGCTCGGAAAAGGTTAGAGTATATATGTCTCAAACGTATCCGGGAAGTTGATGATGTACATACAAAGTGGATGTTGGTTACCGAATATTATTTGCAAATATGTGTAAATTGTATTGATATTTTGTGCTCCCCAAGGCATTCTTTGAGGTCTAGGATAGTTCTAGCTGCAAAGGTGTCTTCTTCTTTTTTCGCATGTGGAGGTTGTGGTTGAAACTTGGGTACCACGCCGTGCAAGGTAATTCAATGGAGATTGTTGAGGCCTGTCATTTTGTCATTTTGATGTGCTCCTTATATCCCACTTTCGCAATAGGTATGCCCATCTCCCAGTCCCCTTGCATCTCACTAGATTAGACTCTTATGAATTTATTTTTTCTAAGATTGGGGGTATGAATGGGAATGAGAGAGCCTAAGATTTCCATGAACTGCTAAATATAACAAACACCCTTAATCATCTTTTTGTTGTAGAATATGTTAATAATGGACTGAAGTTTAAAAAACAACACAATAAGATGGAAAACATATGGGCCAAACTACACCCACTTAAAGAAGGCAAAACACCATGTGACCTTGGGGACTACTTGGAGATTCCAACAAATAATGAGGTGGTGTTGGCTCTAAAGGAGGGTCTAATAGAAGCCCAACGACTTCTATGGCACTTGAACATGGCGCCTTCCGTACATGCTAGAGGAAACCTTAAAGTTTGGTTCAACAAGCCGTGGGAGCTAGAAACAACATTTGAGACACACTTTTGGTTAGTTAGTCAAGCAACCTCATTTTCCTAGCACCTTGCTGAATAAGGATTTGATGCCTTGCACGAATCGACAACCATGTGGAAGGCATCAAGAGATCTATCTCATTGGGAAACCATGACAACCCAACATCATCAAATATCACGGTTGATGATATCAAGGAGGAAATTCTTGCTTAAGTGTAAAACTCTTTCCATCTCTCGAGGAAGAAACCAAATATCCTCCACAAGAAGAATTTTCTCAACCATTAACATCACCACAACGCAAGATCCTTGTTGCTTATCACATCTCGAATTGTAGACTTGCCATTGAAACCTTTGGTGGTTAACTACCCCTATCCTAGAGATAGTAGATTATGCCACTTTTGCTCTTATAATGTAGTTGAAAACAAGACACATTTTGTGCTAGAGTGTCCCCTAAATAATTCCATAAAAGATAAGTTTCACTCACTATTTGAGAACGTAGTATTAAGGAGTCTCAAGTCATTTTTTCAATTGGACCACCAAGTCAATGTTAGCATCTATCTCACAAAGGCTACCACACTCCATCACCCTAGGGAATTAGCCAGTTTGACATCATCATGGTGTATTATTAGTCCCATAAGCCTTTTGGCTTCCGAGACTTTTAAACCAATTTCATTTCATTACAAAAAGTATCAAAAAAATAAATAAAAGATGAACATGGCTTAACATTACTCAATGACATGGGCCCTCAGAATATAACAGTGGAATACTGGGAGCTTAGTCTAAATCTGAGTCCCCTAACGCAACTTTTCAAGCCAAATGTTATATTCTGAGGGCCCACATAATGAAACCTAAATGTTGAGTGATGTTATTTGGAAGACATCGGTTATGCAGTGGTGTAAGGTAAACATGGGCCCTCAATTCAATTACTAATCTTAATCAACACCTATATTTGCATGGTGTGTGGTTAGCTATGGATCTAAGAATCTACACCTGAAAGACATGTGGTTTATGGAGATTACATTGAATGCTTGAAAGTGTTCACTAGGTTCAATAATCAACATAATTGGGAGGACATGTACAATCATTTAAGAAGAAAGAGTATGTTCACTTTGATAATAAATAAGATACTTATGTGAGCTCCAAAAATCACGAGGAAAATAGCTACACCTCGATTTGGATTTGCTAATCATCCCGTATTCATTAGCATTTTAATATTCTGGGAGAAGTGGGTGTATTGCAAAACATAATCATATAAGACCCGTCTTCCTTACGCTTAACTCAAAATATGCACCTGAACAACATGATTCAATCAAGAAGAGGTTTGACATATTTACAACTCTCAAGTCTCCAGATACATCCACAAGTAGATGTCCTAATTTACTCCTCTCACACCTATAACTTAGTTTCGTACAAGTGCTAAGGGAATCCTACAGATTTACAGGAGCTCATCTACTTGTTCTCATCATCAATTCTTCACCCTGTTGGTGATTAAGCTATCTCATGACTAATCCAAAGTTACTAACACTCTCTACTTCTCCACATCATCTACTTTCAAGATGCCGGAGATGTCAACAAGGTTTGCTTTCTGCGCAAACCTTCCAGTGCTCCACCTGCCAAGCCAGAAAGTTAGATTTATTTGTCATTTTAAAAAATTCTCAAAATGATCTGGCACCAGCTATACAGACACAAAACTATCTGATGTTAAATACCAGATTTCAAAGAGATAACGACCCGCCAAATTCAGTCAACGAAACTATGGATGTATAGGAGAATTAGGGTTCGTTTCCATGTGGAATCTACATTTCCACAAGAATAGCCTACATGGAAACTAACCCTTATCCTTCAAAGTTCTCAAAAACTCGTGGTTTGACAATTCATAATGTTTGAGGAGGGTTCAGGTGGTGTCAGAACCCCCACTTGTGATAAATTCAGGGGAGGTGTTTTACTTTGACCAAAAAACGGCTACATAAAAATGAATTTCATGGCAAACTTTTGAAGGGACCTAAACTTTTGAAGGGCAAGCTTGCAGCCATACTGAGCTTTACAAAAACAATTAATGCAATTTTTTACAAACCTTGGAAGGTCATCAGTTGGTAGACGCAACTCATCGGTTTCTTCAAAAGGTTTGAAAACCAAGTCTAGACTTTCTTGTGTCACATCTAGTGTAGATCTTGGGCTCCACTGCAGGTCATGAAAAATCAATAGCTGTCAGAGACGTTGTGAATTGGTCGGGGAGGATGTTTAATTTGCTGTCTATTCATGTGCAAAGTACACTTGCAAATTCTTCTTCAAATCTGCTTGAAAGTCATTTTGTGAATTCAACAAGCATTGATACAAGTGATTGGAATTTGGCTTACTGACCTTGGGAGCATTGTCTTTCTCCACCACAATAGACCTGATACCCTGCAGATTTACTGCCAGCAATAAGTTCTAAAGGAAAACCAGGCTTCCAACAAGCAAGTAATTCCTAATGCTATTCTTGTAGTCTAAGAACTCCTAGAACTTTCGAAAATTTTAACCTGACCCAGGAACAAGGAAAAGATGGAAGAGTATATGACACCTAAGCATGCTAAGCACAATGAGCTTAAAATCCTAAAAAACAATTTCCAACCCAGTCAGCTAGCGTCCGCTAATTGGGACAAAAGTAAGTGTAGTGTGCCACATTTATGATATAAGATTAATGAAAAAAATTGCTATCCTAAACAGCTCATGTAAATTGCACTTACATTGAGACCACATAGTATACATTACTGCGATGCAACTAAGAAGAACTTCATTGCCATAGCCTTTCATAACAAGTTTCCAGGACGACACAAGTGTCTTGAACTTGCATCAAAGTCAACATGATGGCAAAGTTGTTAGAGAATGTATGAGGTGCATTAAGCACAAAGAAGCCACAATTTTGAGGTTAAGTACCTCGTAGAAATCATCTGTCACAGTGCCTCTGAGTGCATTGATTGTGAGTCGGTACTCTCGCTGGAGGCAGGCAGATCGGGGCAACTCGCGGGCCGTTCGAATCTGAAAAAATAAAGTCTCAATCAGAGGAAGTTACTAATCATAGAATGAACTACCATGAGGTTGTAAGATGCAGGAAGTCCAGCTCAATGATAGTGATTCTCTGCATAATTTTGACTGAATGGAAAGAAAATAAAATGTTGAGACTCATCCTGCAAAGTTCTAGAAGGTGTTTCAAAGGCTCATACCGATCTGAATGTCACCCTTAATCCTGTTGGAGATGATCTCTTCAAAATTTTCAGAATGTCCTTCACCCACGGTTCCTGAGTTTCCTGGAGCTCTTCTTCCTGTGAAAGCAAACTCGTCAATATTGTTCAAATCTGTCCTCACACACATAGGTGCTTGTAGCCTGTAGAAGGCAAAATTTCAAAGCAGATGTTTCAAACAGGCTTGATATTTCAAGAGATAGTCGATCAACAGGCACTAATCTGGGAATTACAAAACAACTGCTATTACCAAGTACAGATGGAATTCATGGAAGGTGAAAGGAAGTGTGAACACTTACAAGAGCGGACAGTATCTCCTCAATGCTTTCCTTTGAGAATATCTTGTCGATAGCAGCTTGTCTACAGGCAAAATTATTGAACATCTTAAAATTGGAGGGCATCATTTTGAATGATAAACTTGCCACCAGATGCAGAGATCTTGGTGCCAAGGTCAACAGCAAATTCTCAGCTACCGTTCACCCAAGAACACTGACATCTAGGCTTGGGGCAGTCACTTAGTATGTTTTGTGATATACACGTGCTTTAAGAGGACACTTATTTGCAGGGCATTATGCAACCAACTCTGATTTGAATGCACCCTTTTCTTATAAGAAAACCCATATTTTGTCAATTTCATTGACCCTATTGTTCCTTAGATGGTGTGGGAGACAGAGATTTATAATATATTGTGTCTGTTACAAAACAAACAAACAAACAAAACAAAACAAGACAAAACAAAAAAAAGACAGAAATTTTGGTAGTATAAGGACATTCACTTGCATCCAGCAACCCCACAATAACATGTACATATATATATATATAGAATATACACTTCAATGTAGCAGCTGAGGCCACCCTAAATCCACAAAGATCAACCATTTGCAAGCTCACCATGCATGTTGTAATCAGATCAGAACCAGATCAGAACCCCTATGCCACTCTACGCAAGCATCAAGTATACCCAACCCTAAGTGAACACCTGAATCAAACATTTGAGCAACCTTATCCCACTAGAACATACATTGAGTATTCTGTTTCTACAACTGAATGAATCACATGGTATCTTGGTCATCGATGACTCACTTCTTAAGGATGCTGGTCTCAGGAAGCGGGACTGGGCTGTGAAACGACTCAATAACCTCCCTGATGGAAGATTCATCACCACTTGGTAACTCACAAAGGTGGTTCTCGAGCTCCGGAAGACTCTGCAATACTCAGTGGTAAAAAACTTAGTTTCAATTAAAATGTGTCAATTGAAATTCTCATTCTTTGAGATGAAAATACCAAGCAGCACAGATTTATAGAATTGAACCTCAAGAGGAACGTAGTGTGTTGCGAGACCGCATGAATACATTTCCGCACCATCCAGCCGGTAACCAGTCAAAGCCAAAAACTCTCCTGTATACCCAAATTTATTACAGTTCTGCAATCAGTCAACCTTTTGCTGAGAAAATAATACTGAGATCACTCCAGGCATCTGGTTTAGGGTTTAGGGTTTCGGGATTGAGAAAGTGTTTCAGAATAGCTAGTGAGGTAGATACATGACAAGGATCACCCATTCTATACCTTCTTGAGACATTCTAAACGACATGAATGTAAAGAAGTATCTTCTTAACAATCTACTCCATGCAATTTCGAGGAAGATATTTGTACCAGAGTTAAGAAATTGATGATCGTTTGTCATCAAGGAACCAAACCTCAAACAGCCTACCAAAACCAGAAGATATTTGACAGAGTCAAGACTCAAGCTGGATGGATAAGTACCGAGAGATCCATTGAGTCGAGAGAGCCAGTACGAAGAACCACAATCTGTGTGAAGGCCAAGTGCGGCCTCCGGCATTGAGAACACCTGCTCCATTTCGATGGCCCTGGGTTATAAGTACTACGTGCATGATTGATAAGAGATTTAACATCAGTCAAAACTTTTTCGTCTGAACAGACAGGAACTGGCCGTCATCACGGCCATGGCCAGACAACAAGTTGCTATAATCCCAAATCTAAGAGAAATGCTGCCAACGGTAAACGCCAGAACGAGCCCAAAACACTTCAAAGCAATGAAGCATTCTATGCCACCCCAAACTGGAAGTCTTAACATCAAATCTCAGTATCGACGGAGATCTAAGTTCTTGTACAAGAAAATAAGTTGCAACTTACAGTTTTCTCTGTGGCGACGCCAAAAGTTCCAGGAACTGACAATCCTGCTCCACCGCCCATTACAAGGCCGTGCCAAAGTGCTACCTGCAGAAAATTAGCAGGATTATGCATAACAGTTTGTTAAAGGTACCTACTATAACTTTTGGGTGGGGTGACAAAGAGGTGGAACTTGAAATCTTTGACCACAACCACAGAATAGTTGCAATTCTTATAACAACATGCCATTGGGGATTTTGCTAGTAGGGATTCTTCTTCGAATACGTCACCAATGAATGCCATCACAGTGTCTGTCAATTTACAGGATTACATCAGAATTTCTCTAATTAACCTTCTCCGCAAACACTCCCCCTCGTACACATGTTGTCATTAAGTGTAAGTTCCTACTACGAACATCTGACAACAGTTTCAGGGAGCCTGTGAAGGTGAAGGTAGAGAGGAGAGCTTACAAGGGGCTTTTTGTACGTTGCAATATGATAGTCGAACCAGTACTTGGAATAGACGATCTCTGTCCATGATTCATCTGTAACAAAAGCAGGTGGTGTTTTGGTTAAGCACAAAAAATTTCTTCCGGTTAATTTGTCTCAAGTAAAGAGAGACAAGCTTAATGCGGTGATTTAAGAGGGGCTTGTTGTTCCCTTTCGGCGTTGAAAGAGACTGCATTTGTGGGATTTCAGAATTGGAGCTAGGACACAGATCTATTTGTACCTGACTTGCCCTTATTGTAGAACATTTTGAGGTCCCCACCTGCGCAAAACACTCGGCCTGCTCCCTGTGCAGGTTGTAACAATCTCTTGATGTGAGATCGACAAGAAAGAAGGAAAATTTGACTACTGCTAGGGAGAAACATAGGTAAATTTTAGAGCCCCTGGACTAAATTGCATCTCTAAACAAGTTGTAAAACTTCATAAAGATACATAATATCCATGCATTCATCAGGTATGGTGTGCTCATTTCACCACCTTCAGGATGATGAAATGCACGCTGTCATCATCTTCCCATCGCTCATAACAATCGATCAGTTTTTGTAGCTGCAATCAACACCAAAGAAGGTTGAACATGAGATTAATGAAAACGAGTGACTCAACACATCACACAAAGCGTGCCTGCAAGAATTATGATGATGAAATATGTCAAACACCTATTACACAACATCAGTTGATCGAGATTGATTAGTTACCATTGTTAAGTTGATGCAGTTCAACACTCGCGGTCTGTTGAGGGTTACCACCCTTCCCACGCCCTTGTCTTCCACAAGAACCTGTTTACATCATCACACACCGGAGATGAGCTTGGCTTTAGTTCAATGATTCCACAAAGTTGGTCCAGCCCATCTCCAATGGCCCACAACACATTCAGGGATGGACACTGTTGTAGAAAATTAGAACTATGCTCGAGTATTCTGAGGGTTACAATTTCCTCTCATCAAGGTGACGGCCATCATGAAGTATGCCCTTCAAGCACACCTCTTCTTTCTGCCCATCAGGAGATACTGAAGATGACGTGGCGAAGAATTGGCACCATACAAACCACTGGATCGGATAGTGAGCAATTTTCAGCTCCAGCTGTTAGTATGGTGTCTCTATTTTGAGCTGCAAATCGAATTTGATCTTTCGTCTCAAGAACAACTGTAAACATGGTGATTCTGTGGAGGTCTCCTTTACTTTCCCACGGAGTTTGTTGTGGAGAGAGACTGGTGTAGAGCATGAGGAGTCAGAAATTTGTCGTTGACATGATATTTACCATCTACTTGTTCGGAAATTAGTTATCAGCATGTGTGCGTAACAATATTCAACAGAAATACTGTGTTTCTTCAGACTCCAGGATTGTACGAGGTTGTTGAAACATTGTACTCGACGATTTTAGATTTTAGATTTTAGATTCAACAAGAAGATACTAGGGGTTGCAGAAGTCAACAGAGAGTATTCAACCTCTTTTTCCACTGGAAGCGGCGTGGAGAAAGGCTGGTCCGAAGCATGAGCATACAGAGATTTCAGCTTAGTTATGGTTTCTTCCATCGACTGAATATTAGTTCCATTAACATGTGCTGTAGAAATCAATAGTAATACTGTGTTTCTTCAGACTCCAGAATTGTATGAGGTTAATGTCCAATGAAGTTTTGAAACAGTGCACTTGCAGGTACTCAAAAAAACTCTGGAATCTTTTAGTTCTTATATTGAACAAGAATCTACTTGGAGGGGTTGAAGGAGTCTACAGGAAGTATTGCACCTCTTCTGCTACTGGAAGTGGCGCCTGAGTGACACCCTGGTCCGAATTTGCGTTCACCATGGTTATACAAAAATGCTTGAAACTCCTCTTGTGGGTTGCAACAAGAACCTGCAATCAAAATAACCAAAACTGCATCAATCTCTACCGTATACTATGTGGTGAAAAAGACAAGGTTAGTTAGAATATTTCATCAGCAGTGGCTTCACAAAAACACTTGAGCAGAAACAAGAATTTGAGGAGCTAGCTAGCTTGACAGCGGCACCTCACTCCGTGACAAGATCTGCAATGCTATTTCTGTGAGCAAGATAGGCACTCAATTTTAGCACATGTGGAAAATGATTACAACATGCCAAACCACGCCCCTCTTGATTTACCAATTAATAGCTGTACTACTACACATGAACCCGGCAATTTGCAATGCTCAAGGCTCTTCAGAAATTTGTGGGCTTCAGAGACTATCTGAACTCCCTGCTCCTGATTTAGCTCAGGACATTGATATTCCCTGGTGATGATATGCAAACCAATATCGCAGACAAGAGTGTGAAGATACAAAATGAATATGCTATCCCTTCAATACGCTATGCGGTGCAAGAGAGGCGCCAAGAGATTCTCTGACACCAATCTACGAACTCGTATAAACTTATCGAACGTTAACTCCTCGTGAGAGAGTCTAAGGCTGGTTAGGACATCTGAATGGCATTTCAAAAAGCCAAAAGCTGAAACAAAAAATGTGAGGACTGAGCTAGCTAGCTTGACAGCATTACCTCACCTCCGTGACAGAGATCGGCAATGCTATTCCTGTGAGCAGAACAGGCACTCAAGTTCAGCACACGTGGACGATAATCACAAATATGCAACCCGACTCCTCCCCGCCTCAAAAGCTTTCCCGATAAATAGCTCCACCACAACTACTGACCAGCTCGGAAATCTGCAATGGCGGCAGCTCTCAACGCTCCGTCCTGAAATTTGTGCCGCACCTGCACAATGTGGAATCAGAAATGGCAATGTGGCATTGCTACCACTTTGTACTCAAATTTAACAGACTTTCCAAGCTAACTTCAACTGCCTGCCACCGATTCAGCTCAACTAGAATTGATGCACATCTCTGTTGATGATCTGCACACTTATTACTTCGGGCCGGTTTACACTGTGGACCAGTAAAAGTCGTCTCACGGCCATGTACGATGTAAGAGCGCTCATTGATTGCTCAACTTGTCCCGGGACCACTTTAATTTACATGAAGGAAAAAATGGCAAAGTGACCATGGAGGTCGAGGTTTCCAATATACATATTTCAAGGCTTATAATGCACTGATATGGTCCAACAGGTTTTGTATTGAGAAAGGCAAGAGAGGTGGTCTGATAGGAAAAGGCAAGGATCCATGACAGATAAATGACGTTTTAAGAATTTTTTACTGAATTTTTTTTGTGGGGGGTTGTGCGTGATATGGCGGCTTTCCTTCATTACATAATAACATTATAATTCCAAAAACCAATGTAACCTATATAATTCAAAAAAAACCAGTAAAATGACTAAATCCCAAAAAGTTAAAAAAATATGAAATAAAATAAAATCAATAAAATGCTAAATGAATAATAAAACGGTATAATAGCTTAACAAATGAAATACTAAATTAAATTATAACAGTATAACGTTAAATTAAATTAAATTAGGATAATATTAAATGATAGTAAATTAATATAACATTAAATAACATAAATATAGTAAAAATACATATTACAATGAATAGTAAAACATGAAATGAACTAAAATTTGTATATAAAGTTGTTGTATTCAGTTGGCTCTTATTTATCTTCTGAACCTATTGTGGCATTGTGTAGTAGTACGTAATTTTTGTTTGGCAACAATTGAGGGATATATTGCAAATGAAGAATCACAGGGAAAGTGGTCACAGAGTTCACAACGGATAGAAGATATGAGAACTCCAATTATTAGAAGTAACAAACGTTCATTTCAAAAATGTTGCATAATTTTAATCTGTTATTTTTTTCTTCTAGTATGTTTTATTATCCGCTAATATTTAATTTTTTGGAAGGTTAACAAATGAAAAATCATTATAAAGCAACATCAACAACAAAATATGGTCTTAACAATAAAAGAAAACGAGTAACAAACAAAAAACTAAAAAAGCCGAAAAAAAAAATATTATTGAGGTCGTTGAATACAAAATAAAATAAATGAATTTTTAGATACATCACCTCATTGTTATTTTTAAAATATATATATAAAACAATTATCAAAACCGCAAAAATATAATGTAAATATCTTTATCATAAGTGATTTTCTAAAACAACAATGATTTCTTTCAAAAAATAATAAATTTATTATTAAAGATACGTTCAATAATGTTGAACACGAATCTATGTGGACGTATATGGAATGTGTAATGAGGTTGTATAAGGTCTTGGCCTTAGCCAAGATCAAGATTCGTCTTCCCCTTAAACAATCTCGTGCGAGCTTATAATGTTTTGAACCCTCATCGGTTCCAACAACAATTCTACCGGCCCAATCGGTAAACCACTAATTTTTTTATACTTGTTTCGTTCAAAATAATTTCTAGAATGTATATTATGTAATTACACTGTGAACACTATATTCACAGAAAAATATTGTATTTACATATTAATATTTTTTTATTAGATCATATAATTTTTGTAGACCAAATCTTATGTTATGTTTCATGTATATTTTAAAATTCCGTTATTGTCATTTGCAGGTATAAACACTTGGATTAAATTGTAAATTCTTTTGGTAATTGCAATTAAATATTTTAATCGTTCATTATTGTCTTGTAAGAAAAATAGAAAAACATTATGAAATAATGCAAGTCTGACAAGATAACAAATGGAAATTAGATTAGAGTGGGCAAAATTGAATGAAAGACAAGAACATGCCATAGCCACTAAGTCTGGGAAGGTTAGGAGCCTCGAGGTTCAACTTCGTTCATATTTTATTAAAAAATACAATGATGGATTTAACCCAACAGGTTAATAGTTTGAGATCTCTTAGTGAGGTATAAGCAACAGTGATAGAGTCCTCAAAAAAAAATTGAGGGCATAATTTAGGTTGTAGAAAGTGTTTGTCCACCCTACAAGAATATTTTTAGAAATTATGAGCTACATAGGGATATTTTTTTGTGGTCTATAGTCTGATACCATCCCAAGTCTTAGAACCCTCTGAGTTTGAGAGTCTCTGGGAGGAAGTCACCAATGACGGTCATAAGTATATTTTAACAAAAATGTTAGCAAGAGGCGAGTTTAGTTTGAGCGATCTGTTTAAAGGGTTTTATACTATCACCGACCTAGGGGTTCACGTCTTTTTATACTACAGCCAATTAGAGTTATTCCTAAGTATGAAAAGGCGATTAGTCTCGAAGACAGAAGCAATTGATCACAACAGGCATGTAGATCTTGAACAGTGGAATCACGCAGTCAACACCGCAATGGCAATTTGTCCACCTCATCTGATCCAGCCGTGGCAAGTGGAGGTGGAGAGGTTAAAGGCAAACTTGGCTAATGACAATTATTTGCAGTCAGTAATGGATGCAGCCTCGGAAAGACTGGTCATAGCCAAGCATTTGGATATTGGGCCAGGGCAATACGAGCTCAAGTTCGATCAGATTAGCGATAGGCTGACAAGCAGTTTGCAGATGATCGCACAGTCAAATGGACGAATGCAGGTTCATCTGCAGAATCAAGTGACATTTTTTGTACCACTTGCCAGTTCGGTGTAAAGGGCATTACACGCCCACGACGACCACCTCTATCGCCCTTAGTACACAAATATCTGGGCAATTACTCTGCTCTTTTTAATTTTAACATTGAAGAGCTAATACCAAGTTGGAAGGCCTTCGAGTGGATTTTTAAAGATGTAGGTTTGTTAAGGCAAATCAGCACTCGACTCGAGGAGGCTCACAATGTTGTGTATAGGAGAATTTGTCATGGGTGGAGTCCGACACTTTTTGTCACCGTCACCAACGATCCGAGGTTTTGCGATTGCCCAAGGAGATGCAAATGGCCACCTCAAGCCCTCATCGATAATAAGAAGTATAATTGGCTGACCATTCCGGATAATTTTGTGACGCCTCAAGAATGCTATGAGTTTTACATGCAAACTTCTTACGAGCATCGCGAGCATTAGGACCCGGTCTCGTGCAATAAATGGTTTAAAATGTAAATATAGTGTGAAATGGTTTTAGAGTAAGGTTTAAAGCAAATAAAAATATAACTTAGAAAAATAAAAGTATGGAGAAAAGGAAAGGGGAAGATAAGAGGAATGAAGGGGGAAGAGAAAGAGCCGTGGTTATAATAACGAAACTTGGAGTCTATGCGTCTTTTCTCATGCTCAAGGGGTAGGTGGCGCCAACTGGTAGTTACATGCCTAGTTTTCACCAGCAGTGCCGAGTCACGTGGCCATTCGTCCGCTCATACAAGTCCAAAGGGTTTTGAGCACAAACCAGTGTTATGGCGCTTGAAGCACTTTATCAGTTGGGCTTCTACGGCTTGGCGTTTATTAGAGCATGTTAAAGGAACTTATATCCTCATCCATTGCTTATACATTATTCATTTTATATTTATTTGACTGGATTTTGATTGGAAGAAAAAATCACATATTTTGGAAAAACTTCAAAATGACGCATTTTTACTATAAAATATTTATGTTATAAGAAAAAAGACCATTTTAGAGCTTCACCAATTTTATGTAATTATTTTGATTTTTTTTATAACATGTCGAATTGGAGAATTTTTTTTTAATCTCAAGATGAAGAACTTCAACCAGAGCTTGAGCTAGATTTTTTCTATCTAAACTGCTCATTCGTACTTTTCTATCATTTAGTCATGCACCACTACATGAGCGTTCACAAGAAAAAGTTGGGCCTTCTCGGCCGTTAAAGCAACATCGTGTGGAGCAACGGTGGCACGGAAACCTTCAACAAGATGCTCGTGCATTGGTGATTTTGTTGCAGGTTAGGTATGTTGAACTTGGCATTCGAGATGTGACGTTTGAAGGAATTTTTGAAGGCTTAAATGATGATCAATATTCTTGTTGTCTTAGACATGTCAAAGGAAATCGTGACCATCAACGTTGGCTAGAAGGTCCAGTTAATCCTTTCACTAAGGTTGATCGTGTAGACTACGTTGCACTTATTCTTCGACGCATCCTCAAGTTCTTATAGTTGCAGTTAAATACCTCTTCGAGATATTTTCAACCTCTTTTAGACATATATTTGATGTTATACGTTTAGTTTTTAATGTTTTCAAACTTCATCTTGTGTGTTTGAAGTTTGGTAAATGAAAGGTAAAAATAATTTACCATTTTGGTTTACTTTTGATGCCTTATAGCTAAGATAAGGGATATATAAGGCTGAAGTAAGCTAATGGGGGTTAGCCAATGACTAGTAGAAGTCCATGTGACATAGATTTGGGCTAGTGTTGAATTTGGGGGGAGGCTAAGGGGTCAGGCCCCCTCTTTCGTCAAAGGGGATTGAATTTTGAGGTATATAGTGTGTGGAGAGCGAGAGCTCAATTTGTATTGCGATTTTTTCTATAAAATTTTGGGAGTTTGTACATCATGTCGGTGTGGTTCCGAAATGATATAGCACGCTCTATCTAGACTTTGCATGTGATTTCTATGAGTGTTAGAGTCGAACGGTGTTTGTTGTGAAGAAAATTAGAAGACCGAGACTTTAAAAGCTTGTAAAACCTTATTTATAGTGTTTTTGTTTATAAAATTTGAGCAAATAAAGTATTATTGTATGAACTTTCTATAAAGCTTTATAATTCATAATTTAGAGTGTTGAAAAGAAAGTTATGGTTTTCAAGGTGAAAGGCTGTTGAGCTGCCGACCAGATTCAAGAGTGAAAATATGTACCAACTTCAACAGAGCATAAAAAACGTTTTGTATAGATTCTGAAGATGAATTTTGGAGAGAACCTATGTGATATTGTTAGCTTTCCAGAAAGCTATGATTTGGCGTTGACAAAGCTTATGTGAAGTTAAAGCGCCCTGTGAAGTAAGGGAGGTGCAACTGATACAAAATTTGGAAGTATGACCTTTGACAAGCTATGGACCTTGGACAATACCTTACTAACCTTTGATTTATCTTATAATTTGTTAATCACTTTGATAGCTTTCTAAAATACTAAGGCACTCTTTATTTGAAGTATTTATGCTAATTTGGTGGTTATTTAAAGTTTGACTATAATTTTAGAGAGAGATCCAAGATTTTTGAGATATGTACAAGACTTATACGAGTTTGTATACATGATGTATTCAAGGATGAATATTTCTTACATTATCTTTGTCTTCTATGTCTTAAGCCAAAACTAATTGCAGCCAAAATTCCAGTATTTTTCCAAAGCAAAGATTTTTCTACCCGATACCGGTATGCTTTCGAGCAGCTATTTTTTGATGCAAGAGGTATGAGTCTGCTTATAATGTGAACCTGCTGAGTAGAACTAACCGCGAGGCAATGTTTTTGACAAAAATAAATTACAATTCAGTGCGATAGTATAGATACTTAGAGGTGATGTGCGCGACTTACTTCATTATTGGCCCACACCATAGTCTGGTGAATGAGTTTGGAGCAACCAGGTATGGAGTAATTAGCTGAGCCTTGAAGAACCAAAGGCTGATACACAACATTGTGGTGCCACAAGAGGAGGTACGTAATGACGCCAGACTATGTTGAAGACTATGGCCCTTCATCGCAAAGGCCATTCAAGCACATGGAATAAGGCAATAAGCATATGAAGAGATAGATTTTGCGGGACGCAAAAAAATTAGTGTGGAGCAATATGAAAACTCAATTTTTGGGCCATCGCCTAGCTTTTGAGCTAAAACCACTATGTTAGTGAAGATTAGCGGCGATAGTCACTTAGGAGTTTACTGACAATGTGAAAAGAGGGCTATAGCCATTCCAAGAGAGTTGAAACCACCTTCTCCTTTCTCAATTGATAAGGAGGAGGCCGGTTATTGCCCAAGTAGGCTATTTTCCATTTTACAAAATCATACATAGTGTTAGCTTAGGATAGCAATAGGCAGTGAACGTCGAAACTCAATGATTGAGTTCAGCTATAGACAATTAGCCAAGCAGGAAGCTTGTAGATAAAGACTTAGTTGAAAGAGCCGAGTGATTCGGACTTTAAGTTATCTTGGAAAACTTGACATTGAGAGTAAAAGTAGCAATTGACTAAAGTGGAATTTTGATTGTTGATCTTGGTATTTGAATATAAGTATCGTTTTGTGTGAATTCTGGCAATAGCCGTGAGCGTTGAAATAGACGTATCAATCGCCAAGAGGGCAATGGATTTTGAGAGCAATGTTTGAGAGTATCAGTAATAGTCGAAGTTGGATCATTGACAGTGGCCGAAGTCTGAACATGGCCATAAGCATGAGAGGGACTTCTCTCAGTTTGATGTAACACATGAGGGCTATTTGCCGAGAGAGAAAGAGAGGGCAATGGCCGCAAGAGCGATGAAAAGTGTTGGCAAGTAGGCAAGTGAGTGGTAGAGTCTTGAGAGACCGCAATGTCAAAAAAACGAGATCTTGGGTAATAGGCTAGAGTTGAGGGAAGTTGAACAATTGAGAGAAACACCAGTAAGGGCAAGTAGTATGAGGAGGACAATCGCCTGCTGGAACCAAAAAGCTGAAGTGTTGGAGAAGGGCTATCGCCTGTATCATCCGACTATCGCCTACACGCGATTGAAACGGCAATTAGCAGTTGAGAGAAAGGGCGAGTCGTGAGAAACGAGAGGGTAGAGATAGGTTAGGCCATAGATTTACAGGTATCGATGCTGAAAGAGAGTGCAATGAGACAACTTGGATAGAACATAACCTGGAAGCAACTGCGAGACGTTACCTGGCCGGCATGAGGCTAATGATAGGAGTGCAAACGTTGGAGATACTTAGTAGTAGGCTATAAGCTACGAAAGACATTACCATCTCAAGAAAGAGAAATTGTCTACTTAGTGTAAGACATTACTAAAGGCAATCCACCTTGAGATAAAAATGGACTAAGACTTTAATCAAGGAATATCGCCTAAATTGTTGATGCTTTGATTATATATGATCTTGTGGATGTTTGTGGTGACAAGTTGCCAGATAAGTTGAAGATGAAGATGATGATTACAGTTTTGAGAAGAATGGCCAAATGACTGTAAGTCGAATTAAAATGAATTAATTTGAAATTATTGCAAAGCTTAATTCTTGAGATGCAAAGACGATGTGGCATTCAAAAGACATTACCCCGGACTATGTCCTGACAAATTTCCATTGACAACTTGCCAAGCTTTTGAGCTTCACGACTGAAATAGGTCAAGGCGTAGAGTGATAGAAAATTCCCTGAAAACAGGACGAAATCACTCACGATAGAGAAATCACAAAGGAACCATAAGAGTGGAGAATAAGCGGAATGAAGAAAGAATGAAGAGAGAAAGACCCTAAGTTGTTATTGTGATCCTTAATCCAATGTGACATTAACCATTATAGACACTATCTCAGTCTTCCTGGAGACCCAGTTCCCTGGGTTTGTTATTTTGAATCATAGCAAAACCATAACTACATAAGTCACACTAAATACCATATTTAAAGTAGTGAGGGCCCCAAGGCTCTCAAAACTTATATTTTTAAGAATTCGGACCATGGAAGTTGGACCATGAACAAAGGTCATATTCCGTGCTCCGACTTCATGATCCATAGTGTAAACCGGCCCTTACTTAATATTACCAAAGAAGACTAGGTAGAATGTGAAGATTAAGGTAGAAATACCATAACCCGTTAACCACCCTCTAGCCATGCACTAGACTGCCGTCATAATGGTGAAGTGCCATTTCTAAAACCGATCATGGCTCGGCGACAACTTCAATGTGTGCACACTCTGTGTAGCCAATGGGAGTCAAGTGTTAACGTACTCACGAGGTAACCGATTTAGACGATGTTTTGTATGGAAATGCAGATTACCGTGTTCGGTGTAGGGAGAATCTAGTGAACCAGTAGGGGTTTGGACAACTTTCCACTTTGAAAATTTGTAGCATTGTTTGTATGGGGCAAAAAATATGAAACAACTTGCATTCTTCACGAATCCTTCTCGTCTATCTTGGAAAAATTATCTCATGATTGTCAAACCAGATCTTCAATGCAAATCACCTTAGGGTGGGTTTAGACTTGGAGTCAGGGCTCAAAAATGGGTTGGGGTGCAAGAAATCCACTCCTCTCATTGGTAAAGAGGCTGGGACTCGCCTCTTCAAGTTTACACCATGAGTTGGGGCCAATTAACAAATAAACTATTTTATTCATCATGACAATGGCCTTAAGCCTTGGAAAAGAGAGCTCCCAACCTTGTGGATTCTTTCCCTCTAGTTGAGGCCATTGTTAGAGCTTTTATTTGCTTGTAGTAGTTTATTCTTTGAGCATTGAATAGGAGGGGCGAAATTCTAAATTTATTATACTTTAATCATTGTCCATAGAATAGTTCATGAGTACATTGGAGCCCTCTCATAATTGCAGCCTCCAAATGGCCCCAACCCCACCTAAATAGGTTTACACATGAAAGCAATGAACGGAGTTAGGTTACTTTCTTATTAATGGCCTTGGGGGCCCATTTGCATGCCACATGGGACATACTGGCCTTCGTTCACAATGGCCTTGGCCCCAAGTCTAAACATGCCCTTACTTTCACGGGTTATGGTATTTCTCTACCTTAATTCATGCTGCGGTTAAATTAAAATTCTAAACATTAAAAATTCTTGTATGGGATTTACAGCCTTACCATACACATGAAAGGGTGGCCAGCATCGAAGCTTGAAGGGTGTGGCCCATGGGGTACTAACTTAATGTAAAAAGACAATAAAGTGAATTGAATTGAGGGCCAAAGTGGAGTGAGGTCACAGTTGGTGGCGTGGCAGCGGCAAAGTCCAAGACTGAGGCCTATGTCAGTCATAAAGTGGTGGCTGGGAACCCTAAAGCCCCACAAAAGTAGGACTTGAGTCAGTGGCCTCCCCTCCACTTCTTGTAGCATGTGAATCAAGTAATTATTCTAAGGTCCACTTCACACACGAGACTGAGAGCCCGTGACCATTACACTCCAAGCACTCTCATTGGTGGAAAAGGTGGAGCCGGTCCGAGTTCGCTACTTCACACTACCCTTGAGGGACCGACGGAGTATGTGAATGCAAGGTGGATGTAAAGTCTACATGGATTTTTACGTGGCATCGAATGGATCGTGTTTCATGGTCGCTTGGACTAGTTTCAAAAACCATCTCTTGGAGGTAGGCCTAACACGAAACTGGGAGACCATGGCACTTCATACGTTCAGCGCTGTTGATTTATTCTATTTCATCATGTGTGAGGGTCTGCGTGAATAGAAGTTCGTTGAAATGGCATTTGGTTGAGGGCCCAGTCACATATGACTTCACATTACACTTGAGGGTATGTGACTACACTACATGATTTTGGAGGTGTCTTGGGACGGCCTTTGGACACTTTCTTTTGGGCTCTCACACTCTCATGGTCACGGTTCTTGGCTCGTGTGTGAAGTGACCCTAAGTGATACATAATGCACTCCTCCAAATGCATTACCGAACGTAATAACCCAAGGACGGATTTCAACGAATTTGATTGGTGGGAGAAACGTAATGCACTCCGAAATATGTGGGGTACATTACGTAAAATAAGGGTACCTCAAATTCGAAAGCAAAACTCGACATGGGTTTTTACGACGGACGAGTCTTAAATGGCTATCTTTTGTTGTTTTTTCATGATACTCAATTTGGATTCCAAAGTTAGCCTCTAAGGATTTTTGTTGCATCCATTGATGTGGTATGAGATTTTAGCAACAATTTGTGGGACTTTCTCAGCTCTTGCGTTGTTGTTATGATGTTTCAACATCAAAAACATCATAGCCTTCAATTGACCAAGGAGCTCCCCCTCCCCAATTATGCTACTATTGAACACGCAATCCAAACTTCATAAAAATACATGTCTTTTTGGTGTTCGTTCTTGAATCCAATCCTAGCCACACACCACTCAAATATAAGTGTCTGATTAAGATAAGTAATTGAATTAGGCACATTTACCTTGGTGGAAGATGATTGCCAATTCCAACTCATGGCTATTATTAGCCATTTCCCTTGTAACTTCCATATGTCAAAATATCTTATTCATTATCAAAGTGAAGATTCTCAAGCTCATTTAAATGGTCATATAGGTCCCCCTAGACCTTCTTAGACTACACATCACATGTGTTACATTGCTCATGTTCAACCTCCGTACTAGATTCTAATCTAGAATCTCCAAGATTTCCAATCCAAATATAAAGTGTGCAAGGAGTAAAGAAATATATTTCACTAACAATAGAAACTCAAGAACAATTTCATGTGCCCCAAACATGTAATATGTTTGCACCAATACACTAAATAGTCCCTGTTAGTGTGGACCACAATAATTCTCTAGAATCCACAATTATTTTCAAACTATGCCAAATCTCTATTTCAAAATTAGTGTGGACCACCATAATTACTTTTGCTAGAGAATTGACATGGGTGACTATCTTAAATTTTGTTATTTTTACCCTTGAACTAACACTCTAGGCATAGATCAAAAGCCTCTAGAAAAACTTAGGAGAAGTTCCAACATCTTGGGCCCACATTATTTCCACCCTGAAAAGACAATTAGTGTGGCTCAGATTTATTCTTTCCACACTAATTCCATCCACTCCATGTAGGTCTTGATGTGAGGCTATTCAACTCAGTTTCCACATTCGGGAGCCAGTCATTCAATGCCTTTGGCACTTTGTGACCAAAGGGAAACGGACTATTGAAGCATAGCCACCGAATAGGCCACACTTTAAGGGTGAAGGTAGGTATGGGGTAATGATGATGCACACTTCGTATGATTACCGGAATACCAAAGCAGGTTAATGCCCCCTTCCCACCTAACTTTACCAAATAACCAAAGTCTTTCCTAGAAACCGGGTAAAGCTCCCTCGGCTATAGTGGAGGCACCCAGCTATCCCAGTGCACCTACAAGAACTTGCTCTGGAGATTGTCAAGTAAGTTTTAATTAAGTAGTTTTCACACATGTTCATTGTTGTTTCTATTTACCAAGCAGTGACATGTTGGATAGTTTTTGTCCCATCCCCAAACGCCTTACTGCTCATCTATCTTACCATTGGCTTTTGGCAATGGAGCTCCTCGTGCCCTCATAGCTAAGACTAAAAGCAACCAATCACAAGGGCGGGAGGCGACACTTTTAAAGGTCTTACATTCTTGCCTCAGGTCTGGGTACTAATGGGAGGGTCGGTGCTTGAGGCTTAAAACCTCCACTTTTCAACCATGCCACATCATTTGCCAACTAGGCTTGGGAGAGGGAAGAGAAGAAACACTGACCTTAGTGGGATCAATGTGATTGAAATGCCCGTTCGACCCACCCTTGGTATTATGTCCACTGGACATCTAGGCTCGGGACTAGATAGCAGAGCCCAACATTTTCCTTTTAAATTGCACCCATACCCAGACCATGCCCATCAACAGCGACCTATGCCCACCCATGCCCACCCATAGCATGACATGTGCGCACCCATGCCCACACATAGCATGACATGTGCCCACCCATGCCCACCTGTGCTATTCAAATTGCGCCCATGTATTCAAAAATTGTGTAATGTGTATTACCCGCCTACACCAAGTCTTGGTTGGATCGGACAAATAAAAGGTCATTCACTATCGTTGGCTTCAACCCGGAGTGCTTTTGGTTAGCGTATTCCCTGCATCCGAGAAGTTTGACTCCGATTTGGAGTTGGATGCAGGGATGCACAAAACCGCACGCGCCACGCGTGACATGATGGGGAATGTGGGGGCTCCTTTCAACTTCCACCACAAGAGAATACTGAATTTAGCAGTGGTATCCCGATTCATTGACAATGCTAAGCTCACCGCTACAATGATCTCATGATCACCCATGCCCACCCATTATAATATCGAACCCATGCCCACCCATGAACAATAATATTGCAACCATGCCCACCCATGCCCACCCATGAACAATAATATTGCAGCCATGCCCAGCCATGCCCACCCATGAACAATAATATCGCACCCTTGCCCACCCATGCCCACCCATGAACAATAATATTGCAGCCATGCCCAGCCATGAACAATAATATCGCACCCATGCCCACCCAAAACCCATGGGCATGGGTGGGCATGGGCATGGGTATGGGCACCCAATGTAGGGCTCTGCTAGATAGTGTCGATGGTGTGAAGGCCGTGTTTTTAGAACCAACTTTTAGGCTTAGCTAAAGTCAAGTGCAAAGGGGGCATAAGCCAATGAATGGGAAGAACCAAACCCTAGTTATGGATGAACCGGTTGTTTGAGTTTGAGAATTAACTGTTTGAAGTTCGAGACTTCAGGAAAATTACTGATTGTTTTAGAGGAATTTGGAGGATATGCCTCAAATTGATGAAGAAAAATCAAAAGATCACAACACGTAATCGGTTGGACTTGGAAACATTAGGATCTTGACCAATTATGTTCCAAAATCACCCATGACACTAGGTTAAACACAATGCATGTCAAATTGTAATCTAAATTTCAGGTCACACGAGCGAGGTGCCTTATCAACTTCAAGGAAAGAAAAAGGAACGCTGTTGTTTATAAATTGATGTGAATATGAGCCCATTCTCCTTATGTTGATTATGGATATCCACACATCAACTTTACTACACATTTCACCTATTAATTTTTTGACATGTAACATTTTCATGATTCGATTACGAATACACAATATACTACACAATTAGTGTGCATGGGTTTAGAGGAATTGGTAAGCCACAAATATGAAAGTGATATGTTTAATAACCAGTTTGGACCCACAATGTCTTGGCAAGTTGCACCTATGCATACACATTAATATCCCATGCCATCCCTAAATTGTCTGCTCAACATGCTACCATTTGATGATTAATTGTTTTGAAACTTTAGAACAATCCTTGTGTCAACGCCTACCCACCCTCATCGTAGATTGTCGAAATGCATATAAGATTTCAAGAGGAGCACGATGTTGAATAAATTAGTTGATTGATGTAGGTCGATGGTGAAACCACACTCAATCATGAATTATTATGTTGGACCATCAAATAATTAGGGAATTTCGCAAAGTTTGGAAGGGGATTGCTTTAAAATGGGTTAGCTTAACCCCTAACTTCCTGCACCCAATTTCCCTCAAATTTGTCCATCAAATGTGACCTCAGAGTCAACAACTGTAGCTAAAGATCTAAAGCTTACATGACAAATCCAACTGTATAGATGTTTGCAAGTTAGAGGTGACTACTCACACTCCAAATTCTAAATGTTGAAGTTCTATTATGTAGGAGATTACAATATGAATGTCAATAGTGGTCTTGAGGGCAACAATTTTGGAATTAAATTAAGGTTGGTTTTTTTATTGAACCTCCACTCAAGTCATCCCCAAATGACAAAATATTACCCTCATTCAGAAGAGGGGCAATACACCTACTCAAATCAACTCACAAATCTTGAAACCGATATCTTGTGATTTTTTGGGAAGGTTTGCAATTTGAGGCAACGATACCACAACTGCGCACCTTCCACATGGATTCACACCCACCAACACATGTCCAACTAAAAATTCCACCAGCAAATGTTTAAGTTATGTTGCATTTGAGTGTCATGCAAATTTTCAGACCAATTGGGGATCGTTTGCACATAGGGATCAACAAAAAAAATGTTCAAGGTATGCTGCCCTTGAACCACGGAGGTGACAAATGTCAAGTTTTGGTTCGTGGACCGGTTCCTTTGAAAACCAATTGAGAGCACACTCCCATATTTGAATACAAAATCATCCCATATTAATCCAAAATTAGCTAATTTTGTTGAGCCAAAATTATCCACATGGCAAAACATAGCAAAACGTGAACATGAACAAGAGGAGAAATTGAAACAATTAAGAAACCATCCAAACTAGTGTCAAAGGGTCAGAGCAAACCGCTTACAACCATATTATGGTCTCATAGGACATTAGGGGTTAAGCTTAGTTTCATCCTCTGAGACGAGGCCATGTAGCCAAGACACACATGTGGCAATTTACAAGGAGATCCATTCTATTACATACTTTTTCTTTCTTTCTTCATTTTGTTAATATTGTAGTTGCATATCTGGTCCGACATTTTTTGAAAATTTTGGATTAAATTTGCCACACATCATTGTCGCATTTGTTGGTTATGCGAAATCGTGGTAAGCTATATACCTAGCCATCTACGGTATTTGCAAATTTTGTTTGAGCTCAAATTTTGAGGAGGTTAGTATGTTTGAATCAATGAAACATTAAACTCAGCTTTGGGACGACCCATCAGTCTCCAGCATGGAAGCACTGGAATCATTCTGGTCGGCCATGATCTTACCCACTGGCAATGCCAGTATATCTGCCACATCAAGCTTGATTTTTCCATCTGCAACATTAACAGCCGAGAAATTAAATGAGATCAATATTCAACTAGAGTATCTTGGAATTGGACAAAAATGACAATTTTCTGCAATGGAATCGGTGTACTAACTTTGAAAATTACAGTACAGTGAGAAAGTAGAAACTGAACTACAGCGATTCACAGAATCTGACAAAAACTTCATCTGAATGAAAGAATTCATAAGTTTGAAACTTAAGACACTGGAAGGGAAAATCCCTGGATGCGTTGATTCCTCAAATTGACAAATGATTTCAACTGAACTACAGGAGTTCACAGAATTCGACAAGAACTTCATCTGAATGAAAGAAATTCATAGGTTTGAAACTTAAATCACTGAAGGGAAAATTCCTGGATGCATTGATGCCTCAAAGTGACAAATATATTCAACTTTTGAGGATCACCAGCTCCTTGCAATGTTGTTCCATTAAAACACCTGAAATAAAAACTGTTGCATGTTGTAAAGTCTTGGAATGAATGATTTTCAACGGATTAAAAAAGAGTGGTGAGCACCTTGAGAACGATGGAGGATGTCTGGCGTATAAGGTTTGTGGCGCGGTGATTGTTTCGGTGTTACACTTTCCAAACTTCGAGTCATAAGACGGACTGCTGTAGCGCGCTTCAACAAAGTCCTGTTGAATGGAAACAAAAGGTAACAGAAGTTATAATTCCCCTGCTCCCCAAAGTTGCCATGAAGGGCCTCTCATACCATAGGGAACTTTGGGCAATTCGCCATCAGAAAACAATCTGATTGATACATTCCGGAGTATAGAAATGCTGCTCTTTCAGGCTAATAAATGACAAGGATCATGCACTGAGTGTTTTGTATACTCACTTTAGAAGATCGTGGCGTTGTTTTGGATCAAGCTGGTCAAGTGGCACATCACCAGGACTCACCTGCGAGCTGCTGCAGGCAAAATAATCTGATTCAACTTCATGAACAATGTCCAAGCCTATTATGCAACCAACAATGTGCAAGGGAAGGGAACTGAACTGAGCTCCTCCAAGCATCAACAAATGGTCACTAAGGTATACAACCCTCATTCAGTTACTTTTCTTATTAGAACACCTAGATTTGTATGGTATGTGATGTGGTGTGGCTCCAAGAACAGATACCAAAAAGATGTGCTTATAAGAGATTGGACTGCATGCTCAAAATACAATAACCATTCTAGGTTCAATAGTCAACATGATTGTGGGGACCTATATGACCATCTAATGATCGAGCACGATAATCTTCACTTTGATATGAATAAGATATTGATATGAGCTCTGAGATTATGAGGAAAGTGCCTTCGGCTTCGATTTGGATGTGCCAACCATCTTGTACTACTTGCATGATTCATGTCTTAGGAGAAGTGGCTAGTCAGGAAAAGTAACCATTTAAGACCCATCCACCTTACACCAATTTTATCAATTGCAATCACATCAAAGCTCTGTAAAGTTCTTGACGCCATCCAGTTTTTTGTTTGTTTTTATTTATTTTAATGGACATTGATTATACATACCCATCTGCTGCCACCCTGGTGAAGGTGTCCAGCTCTATATCCTCAAGACACGCATACAGGAACTCGATTGCGTCATCCTGTGCATGTCTCTTCGTGTGGCCACATACCTTCAAGCACAGAAATCAGGCCAATGCACTTCAACATTATGATCAAGTGGTACACACACAATTGATTTTGAATTCACAACTTTAATTTCTTACATCACACTGGGTGTATGTCAAGAATAACTCACAGATTTTATGGTAACGACATGTGTGTGTGTGTAGCCCCTCTGGGAACTCTCAATGAAAGAATCTAACAGTCCTCAAAATTGACATAGTATAAGGTGGGATGTGCAGAAACTGATGAAAAAGTAGTTGAAATAGACCGGGAGGTGCGTAGGTGACGATCCTTTCAGCTGCTCTGCGCGAATGAGCAACTCCTGGAGGTCTTCCTCATCATGCTTCTGTAGGTCTGTCTTTGTCTTGCTTTCACTACTCTCAAGCTGCTTATCTTTCTCTGGAAGCCAAACATAGAAGATTACGTTTAACGATAAGCCTTTCACAAATGGCGGAAAATGGCAACAAGAACTGTTAACATAACCATGAGTGACTTGGATGCTGGGGTCGTCAAAAGGAAAGGAAAATGTCATGTACCACGAAGCTTGTGTATGAGAATACGTGTGGTCTTTTGAAACACGTGATTCTTCTGGTTCAAATCTTCTTCCATCTGCACATTCACAAATTCTCATTCGGGCCTTCCATGAAACTATGTCAAGTGGATTCTGTTATATATATCATTGCCATTGATTTCAATCATCTGATTCTCAATGTTTGCCACTGTCTGTAAAGGTCAAGAGCAAACCTCCTTGAGGAGATTAATGGTTCGCTCAAGGTCATGCTTTTCAGCAATCAGCTTCTCATTCTCCTTGAGGAGTGTCATTGTCTGATGAGTGTGAAATTGCACCTCTTTGCGCAGCTGCTCGTTCTCAATTATGGTCCTTTTTGTTTTCTGCGACATAATAGTCACCACAAGTGATGGAACATTTATAAGTTGTGCTTCTTAAACCCTCTCCTTTGGTAGGAGACGAGCCATTCCGAGGCGACATTAAAGCTGGGTGACCTTCAACCAAAGAAGCATTGGAACTCATTGTTTTTACTCGTATTGCAAAATGTACAAGACGACAAGTGACTGCATCATGGATTAGTTGTTCGAGTGGCAAACTGCTGAGGATGTCTGTCCTTTTGAGGACATCGATTCCTTGTGTAGGTACCTGCGTTGAAATGCACCAAATTTTGTTCTCGTGTAACTGATATCCTCCTAGTCCGGCACCTGCATCCAATTCTACATTCCCACTCGAGGTGCAGGGACAACATGCGTGTCAAAGTTGTACAAAACAACAGCGCAGGGAAATCATTCCCCACCTGAAAAATGTAGGACGGATTTCTGACTAGTCCTGTGTATGCTACTTGAATTCCACGCAGATTATAATACTGACAAGATTTCACAGATAAACTGAAAGGAATGTTGGCCAGTTCATCATGTCCTTTCATGTGTAGGATGTGCAATCGAGACAAGCCAACAAGGGGTGAGGTTGTTGTACAGAATGAAGCTGTTCCTCCATTTGTGCGTACATTTTCTTCTCAGTCTCCGCGGCTATGGAGGCTATCTCCTTCTTTAACTTGTCCTGAGCTGCCACAGAGTTTCGCTCCGCTTCACTCAGGAGCTCGATCTTGCTCTCATGCTCCTTCAGTAACTGAATTTTGCAACTTCACATGTCATACAATCAAATCTTTTCAGGAAATTTCAGAAAGTGACTATGCAACATGATGATTAAGGTGCAATTGCGGCCTCAAATGGGCGCCAGCACCTTGAAGATTGTAGGAAATGTGGCCGATGTGAAGTCAAATCTGCAGGTTTGATTTACAGTGACATAACACACCAAGTTTGATGTGTTGCGGAGGATAGCAAACGTAGTGATGCGAAGACCTACTTTGCAAGTTCTTCTTCGAGAGCCTTCTTTTTAATCCCAAACTCATGCAGTTCTCGCAGTTTCACAGTTGCGGCTTCAAACTGCAATTGCAAGCTGTTGTACTTGAAGTCAAACTTGTCTTGAGCATCTTCCATTTCCTTGTTCAGCTTTGCGAATGCAGCCTGTGATTCTTCTTTCATCTTCGCTACATCGGTTGTCAATTCCTCTATCTTCGTGTCTTTGACCTTTCCTTCTCTGTCCGCCCCCATGAGCAATTCTTCAATGCATTTCTCGATCGGTATTATAATCTCGATCAGTATTATAATCTTTTTTGGGACCAACTAAGAAACTGCTCACCCATGGAACCAAACAATAGGATTGTGCGACACAACAGATGTTCAGGCAGGGAACAAAACAAAACTTCGATGCAAGATTTTTACCCACCCATTCAGAAAAGTGATAATATCTTCTAGTTTTTGTATTTTATCTTTTGAGGCCGTGGCAAGATGGTCAATGTGGGTTTCAATGAGGTGTGATCTTTCCTGAATCCTGCGCATGTTGTTTCGCTCAGTGATGAGCTCCAGCTCCTTCGCCAAGAGCTTGGCCTTGGTTTCCTCCAGCTCATCCGGTGCTCCGCCAGATCCCTTACCTTTCTCTTTCGACATCGAAGTTCAACTTGAAGCCAAATCCGGTTTTCCAAATTCGAAGAGGGCAATAGCTATGGCCTCTGATATTCCTCGATCGGTGTTGCCCTCACTAGGGTTTCAATGCTGCAGAGGTCATCCTCGAAAAATTGCAAATAGGGATACATAAATGCTTATGAGGGAGGTGAAGAACTAACACTCGGCCATGGCATCGCCACTAAAGATTTATCAGGATTGAAAGGAAACGAGGGAGACGAAAGGGCAAGAGACTCCGAAAAGGTATCCACAAAATTGGCATGTATGAAGAGTCCCCATCCCAAGAAACCCTAGTTTGTGCATGCCATTATCGACATAGAGATACAAGACAATCTCGATCATGTCGTTCGCCTGCAGATCAAAAGGCTCTAATTTTCTAAAGTATTCTTCTGCAATTGGCTTGAAAGGAACTATCCACCAGCTGGATCTCACCAGCAGCTTATATTTTGTCCCACATCAACCTTCGTTCCTAATCGGCATGTCCTCGTCCTGAAGTGAATCTGGTTAATTTATGAATGCCATTGACATAGAGGCACCCTAGCCTCTGACATTCAAGTGCTACAAGACAATTTCGATGAGGTCCATCCTCAGGCTCTAATTTTCTAGAGAGTTCTATTTCTGCAATTGGCTTGAAAGAATTATCTATCAGCTGGACCACCAAAGCAGCTTAAATTGTGTCTCACATCATCCTTCATTCCTAATCGGCATATCCTCATACTGAAGTGCCCCTGGATAAATTATGCATGCACAGTTTGCTCAAACCGCTTCATTCTGAGACTAGCAGAACCCACATTTCCACTGTGATCGCCACCGCAAGCCTGAAAAATCGAGTTCTGCACCTGAAGGCCCTTGAGTGCCTCCATTTGAAATCTTCAAAAGAGAGCAGTAATTGTGACTTACCCACTCACTAAGGTAGATTAGCCTAATTCGGTGCCTCATCTTGAATGGCCACCTCTAAACAAGAGGCACTAATTAAATAGCCAATCATATTGTGAACTGCCACATGGCATGCACATTGTTAATAATCGGTCTGATCATGGACAGAAGCAAAAGGTTATAAATGACATGATGTCTGTGTGGATAGAAAAAGCATGAGAGCTCGGTTAGCCGTCAGCCAGAAGCTAGGATTCCAACTTTTGGCTGTGGCAACCTACGCAACGCTTCCCACGTTTACATCTCTAGATGCTCATCATCAAACTCTCAGTTGCAAGTGGTAATTCCATTCTTGACAAATCTGCTCCTTCAAGTCGTGGGGAATTAGGATCTGAGCACATTCTCAAACACATGACTAGGTGTGTAGAATCAGTGCCAAGATCACCTATCCTTTGGAGAATCGGTAGGCTCACAACAGAAGTAAATATTGGCAAGGAAACAGCTTGTGTAGATCGTTCATGCTTTGGACGAGACCCTGTGAATGTCATGCAGTTCCAACCAGATGCAACGCATCGATTGGTTCATTTGAGCAGCTGGGGTGTGGGTGTAGGATCCTGTCAAAGTTGCTATAGGTACATTGAGTGCAGATGAATGACCACATGTGACTGTAATTCGTTTCAGATTAGTGCATGTCGGAGGCGTGTGAATTTTTCGCAGCTGGAATTAGGGTGGCGGCGGGCGGCAGCTTCCAAGGCTCAGAACATATCCCTTAACTGAATCTGTTGAAGATAGCCCGAGTTGTAGACTGTGTCTTCTCCGAGGTCTCTCTTATGTGTCTCTTTTTTTTGTCTGCAGAAAATAAAGGAAGGTTAAGCTTCGAACTAAATGTCTTGGAAGTACACCTAAGTGCGACAAACACTCGGTGTAGAGTTCAGGAACGCCAGCGAATTGAGACGCTTGCTCAGCCATGGCCGGGTTGAAGATTCGTAATGCTGCTTCACTTTTGTTGGTGACTTTCCCTTTGGTTTGAACTATGTTACATCCATTCAGTGTGCACAATGACGAGAAAAAGAGCCCCGACAGTGCAAGATGAAGAGGTAGCAGATTTTTAAGATATTACATCGGCTTTCGATCATGATATTCTTGACTGCACCATTTGCATGGAACATCTTACGCTACCTATCCATCAGGTGAGCTAACCAGCTAAGTACTTATCATCTGCAATTTGTAAGTAGTGGTGAGGTCAGTGAGTTCCTTGTTTAGCCACGCCGCTCATTCTAGAATCTTTAGTTGCTCATAACTGTAACTGTGTTCATTAGTATTAAGCGCAAAGGATTTGAAATACATCCTTGTTTACTCGACATATCTGCAAACTCTATACCAAACTGTGAACCTCTGAATCGATGCTTGAACGGTGTGATGCCGTCCTTCTCATGGGCATGGCCAGAACTCGTTTGTGAGGTCAGTCTCTAATTGAGCAAACAAAAGATGAGAAAATGGGAAGCAACTCATTGCAAGCGGTTGTGTTGTTGGTTGTATCGATAGTGCATGAACGGCCATGTGGCATGCCGATCGTGCCGAGAGAAAGTGAACCACATTTGCCCTTACTGCTTCGGAGAACTTGGAAAGATCCGGAACCTAGCGCTTGAGAGGTTGCTTGAATCACTTCAAGTGAACTGCAAGTATGGTGAACACGGGTGTGACCTTGTCTTGAAGTTTACAGAAAAGCGCAGCCATTAGAATCAATGCAAGTTCGCTCCCCTTAAATGCAATGTTGGCAAGTGCCAGTTTACTGGCACTGAACTCGATTTCCTTCACCACTTTGAAGTAGAGCACGGAATGAGGCCGATGGATTTCACCTACAATGTATCTTATGACCTTGAATTGGAGAATTTCAATGGCCGACCTATTAGTCACGTTCTGCATGGGCTCGGAAGGCTGTTCATCTTGCATACCAGAAAGTCGCAGTGGGAATACTTGTACTGCATTACTCGGTTCGGCACAAATTTGCAGGATTCAGAGGAAGTTTTTAGTTATGACCTAAATATGACCGATGCAACAGACCCGTTATGGCCAGCTCACCAGCGCTCGCAGAGCCGTTGCCAGATGAAAGTTAATGAAAGCCACCACATCATTCTTCCTCTTACAATCAAGAAGGTGCATGTTAGGTTCGTGATCCACCGCTTCATCTCTTCCGAGTAGGTAAGCAGCTCGAGGCTCGAGCTGGACTCTCTTCCAAGCATGCATCCGAGCAGAAAATGTCGAAGTTCATAGCAGAGAGTAATGTAATATTTTTGCATGGAGGCTCATGAAGGTATATACACATTACGTAGCAGGGCTCCTGGAATCCATTACCTAGTTTGTGATGGTTTTGCGGCAGATATAGAAGACTCCGAGGCATTTGTTTTCAATTTCAAAATGTGTCAATCTGGTTACATATGTAACAACAAGTCGAGCTTTATACTATAGGCTTGTGAAGAAACGTATCACTCAGCTATCCTTCTCTTCTGGATCAACATCTCACTCCTCTCTCAATTAGTCCTGATTGCATAATGAATTCATGTCTGCAGCCATACAAAATTTGTGGTATCACAACTTGATTTGTCAGGTTGCACAAGGTGTACAGAAGTATGTATCATCTGAATCTGTTTCGAAATGGATCGATGCAAATTCAGGGAAAGATCAGTGCGATGGTGAGAAGGGATCCAATTCAGCTTATTTTTCCCAGTGAAACCTCTTCATATCTTCTCATAATTATATGACTTCTCATTTAGTCCTGATTGCAGAATCATTTTATGCCTGCCTGCTGCCTGCTCCGATGGTGAGGAGGGATCCAACTGCCATTCAGCTTCATTTTTCCAGTGAAACCTCGTCGCATCTTCTCTTCCGTGTCAACAATTACCTCACTTCTTATGTAGTCTGGATTGGAGAATCATTTGATGTTGCCTGCTGCCACACCAGGCTGCACAAGATGAATGTTACCATCTCGCATATGAATATATCTAAAATGGATTGATGCAAATTCTGGAAAAGATAATTGCGATGGTGAGAAGGGATCCACCTGCCCTTCAGTTAAATTTTTTCTAATGCACCCCTTTTTTGCATCCTGAATCTCTTCCGGGTCAATATCTCAGTTCACAAGATGAACAAGAGCCTCTCAATATGTGAACATGTTCAAAATGGATTGATGCAAGGTCAAGCCGGGAAAGATCAGTGCAATGGTGAGATGGGAATCAACAGCCATTAATCTTACTTTTTCCTAATGAAGCCTCCTTCGCATCTTAAATCTCTTCCGGGTCAACAATTATCTCACTTCTCGATTGCAGAATCAAATGATGTTGTCTGCTGCCACAGAAATTTATGTCATCACAACCTCATTCACCAGGCTGCACACGATGAACAAGAACATCTCGCATCTGAATATGTTCAAAATGGATTGATGCAAATTCAGGGAAAGATGAATGCGACGGTGAGCAAATTTAAATTCAAAGGATAAAATTTGCTGCAATTGATTAGTAAGTGACAGCAATTGCAGCATTGTCAATCTATAATGGCCAAATTTTTTACAAGGAATGACAAATAATGTTAGGTTTACATTTAGTGTGGTGACACTACACAGGCGGTTTACAATTAGTATTGAGCAAGACAAATAGAATTGGTGGCACTAAATACAATATTTAGTGTAGTTTTTTTTAATGAATCTCTCTTCCGGTCAATATTTCACCTCTCCTTTGGACCTGATTGCAGAATCAATTGGTGTTGCCTGCTGGCACACAAAATTATGTGATCACAACCTCATTCACCAGGCTGCGATCAGTCTAAAACATCTCACATCAAAATATGTTCAAAATGGATTAATGTAAAGTCACGGGAAGATCAGTGCGATGGTGATCCAACTGCCAGTCAGCCTTTTTGTTTTCTATTGAAGGCCTTCATCCCATCTTTCACTTTCTTCCGGGTCAATACTCAGTTCTCAGCTGGACCTCGTTGCAGAATCAAATTGATACTGCCTAGGCTGCCACGCAATACTTGTGTAGCCACAATTTTATTCACCAGGCTGCACAAGATGACCAAGAGCATCTCGCATATGCTCAAAATGAATTGATGCAAATTCAGGGAACAATCAGTGCGATGGGGAGAAGGGATCCAACTGCCATTCAGCTTATAATTTTCCAGTGAAACCTATTGCATCTTCTCTTCCGGGTCAAGTATGCATCTCACTCTTCACTTAGTCCTGGTCGCGGAGTCATTTGATGTCTGCTTGCTGCCACACAAAATTCGTATGATCACAAGCTGATTCACAACGTTGCACAAAGATTAACAGAAGCATGTCAGATCTGAATATGTTCAAAATGGATCGATGCAAATTCAGGGGAACATCGTGCGGTGGTGAAAGAGGGATCTACAGAGCACAGGTTGCGGTGGAGGCCTTTGGATGAGGAAACATTCATATTTAAAACTCCCGCGCTACACCTCATCGAGGATTTCAAAATCCCTCGTTGCTACTATTACCCGCGGGACGAGTTTCATCCATCCGCATCATTCCAGGGTGCGGGTGTGGATAATGATCGCCTCCTCTCGGTCATCCGTTTCTGGCTCGCTTCTTGTTGTAGATGGGTTTCATCGAGTAAGTGTGGATGAGAGTCATCCGTCAAACTTACCTTCATTCACATTCCTTGGTAGGGCTAATAACTTCAGGGCGGCTAATAACTTCAGTGTGGCCTTGCTCAGATGGATCTCCGAGTCATTTCCCAACACCTACCATTATGGGTGTGGTAAAAAATCATGCCTGTACGTTTGTTTCCTTATTCATCTCATTTTAAGCTACCTACACTAATTATGGTAAATATCATGGGCCACATTATATATGAGGAAATCAATAGTAACAACATTGAGGATAATAAATCTTAATGGGTGACGGTGTATACTATGGGCCACGATTTATTGTTGCAAAGGGTAGGTCGCACTAATAATATGCTCACAATACATGCCATAAACAATGTAGACTAAGTACGGGTCTTTGATTTTGAGCTAGGTGTTGATTTGACTAAAAGTAGTAATTGCCAAGCTCTACATCATACACTCAATGTTGTCACCCTCCCCGTTGGTGGGCACCTAGATGGGATGGACAAATTGTATCATTTGATTTAGAGGAAAGAGGGATAAAAATATTTTCTAAGATGTGATCCAAAATGATATTTTCAAAAAAAATTATAATTTACAGTATTAGAAAAGAGATGTTGCAAGGGATCATCAAAGGATCACATCCATATGGTCATAAATATACAAGTTTATACTAATCATATGTCATAATGGATATAAACATGGAATTCTTAAACCGACCACATGACCTCTCAAAACTTGATAGTTCATCGCACACATGAAGAGGAGCAAGGCATCAGTCTTGCTTCCTTTTCTTTTCATTCCAACTTACGACCAAAATCGTCCAAATCTTGAAAGGTCATGTGACCGCACAACACATCTTTGTGTGGCCGATCACGTGGCCGATTTAACGATCCCCTATACATATTACAAAACAAAAGTCATGAAAATTCATCACAATAGGCAAAGTTTACCATCGTTTGATGAGAAATAGGTTACGATTTGGCTAAATGTATACATACTATACATCGGTGTAAACAAGGCCCCTTGAACTATTAATATGATTGTGGAGGTGTGAACACTTCATGTGGGTATAGAGGATAACCATTCATGAAATCCTATAATAAATCGAGAGTCTCTTTTAGGCCATCAAGGGTGAGTCACGGTGCAGAAGTGCAGCATGATATGTGAGGCAAATGAGGACTCACCTCTTTATTGTTGCTCAGTTATTTACAGGTATCATGTAGTTGAGGTGAAAGACTTGAGATGTAAGACAAGCAGCAGAGGCCTTTATTGTAGTTAGGGTAGGTGTGTATACACAATAAATACTCCATCTTGGCTAAATTCATAAGAGCTGAGGTAAACAAAGCAATAACCAAATATAAACGGAATGGAAGATGGCGGTTGGGTATCTAATTAAGAGTTTATGTGTTGGGTTAACACATTTTTTTTAAAAACGAGTTAATTACTATTTATCAATCCCTAATGTAAAGATCTCCCGTGGATGACGCCATCCATGGACTAAGGTAGATGATTAGTCTTAAATGGTTACTTTCCCAACTAGTCCGGTTCTCATAGGACATGAAACATGTGATTAGTACGAGAGTCATGGTTAGCAAATCCAAATCAAAGTTGTAGCCACTTTCCTCGTAATTTTTGAGCTCACGTGAACATTATATTTTAATCTCAAAGTGAAGATTCTCGTGCTCATCTAGTTTCCATTTTTTTTTTATATATATACACACATTGTTGGTTTAGAAAAAAATTCAATATACCATTTGGGTATTTGTAATGAAGAATTCACATTCTGGATACCAATAGGGTATGGATGTTTAATATCATGTTTATTTTCAAAACCAGTTGGGTATAAACATCATGCAAAAACCTTCGTATATAGGTAAAATTGTCCTAGTATTAATAAGATTTAAAGTGGTTCATCAGTCGACCCAAATAATAAGTCACTGATACAAAAAATTTCCCACCTTGAGATACTCACCACCACGTATCAATATTTGATTGGTATATATTATACCTGCATGTAGGTTTTTCAATATTGTTGTTGATGTTGATTGTCAAGACCACATTCGCCTATATGCTAGTTTAACATCGGTGTATACATGTATACTTAGAAGAGATGGTTGAAGTTTCTCATAATTTTTTTTAAAAAAAAATCTTCGAGTGATCTATTAAACGGTTAGTATCCTAACACCATAGCTTTTTTCTTTTTTTCTTTTTTCTTTTGTAGAAAAGCTTACACAAGTTCCTATTTGAGTCAAAAGTCACCGTGTAAAAGACAGGATAGAATTAGATTGATGCCCTTTCACGCCTACATATGAATCTAGTGTGGAGATGACTCAGTAACTGAAGTTGGTTTTGGGAAAAAGGAAGAGGCGAATTAAACATTGAACCAAAGGGATGACTCAAATCCAGTTCAGAGTGCAAAATAGCAACCCACCGGATGAGAAACGAGATGAATCCGCAGATGCTCATCCATGAGTCCCGTATTTTTGTGGGCGTCTAGCAATGAGAATCATCCAAGCGCTTGGACGAAGGTCCTCTCCCGCGCCCGCCATTGGATGAAGTTTTGAAGGGCAGACTCAAGTTGGCGCCCTCCTCTCTCCCCTCCCTCCACCCTCTTTAGCCTTGCTTCCCTCCTTCTTCACCTCACTCGCACTCTAAAGCTTTGTCCACTCACACTTGGAGTTCTGCACTCTATTGGCCGCTTCTCGCACTCGGCTGCGCCGGCGACATACCTCTATACTTCCTGGTATTTTTTTTTTTCCCGCGGAAAATATGTGAGAATTGCTGATGTTTTCGTCGATGAGGTGAAGAGATGTCTGGTAGGAGGTTGCGCTTCCCCTGTTTTCTTATACATTCTGCGAGACAGAGCTTCTCAGGCTTGAAACTGTTTTCATCAGGATCAAGCGGGGGCTTAGTGTATGTGTCCTCTGTTTTCTCTTCATTTCGTATGTCATTGTCAACGTCTTTTTCGCCTTTGTATCCCGCGAGACAGAGGTTCTCGGTTTTGAGGCTGCTTTCTCGTAGATCAAACGGGAGTGTTGTGCGTTCTGCGCTCTCTGCTTGTTGAAATTTGACTGTCTAAATTCGATCGTGCTTGCAAGTCGAAATGCGATAGTTAGTGTGCGTAGTGGCCACGGCTTGTTGATGCTTTTGTAAATCTGCTGTTCAGATTGTCATTGCGTGAGTTTGACGCGCTTCCACTCCATGCGAGGTGTGAACATGACGGCAGGTTCGGCAAAGACACAAGCACCTAAGGCCAGGAAGCGGGTTGACGTTGATCCCAGTCTATTGAAGCGCAGCACTGACGGAAGCGCTTTCACACGGTGGTATGAACACAATCTTTTAGTCAAGTGATTTTTACCACTCCTATTCAGCTGTGGACGATATTTATTGCACACTTATTGTCATCGACTTGGTTCTCTACTTGGCTTCGTGTTACCGTTGCTTATCGGTTGCTTTCTTCTGAACAGCGAGGACTGCAACAAGGATATCGCTGTTGCTACTTTTGACATGCACGATTGCAAAACGGACGCAAAAACCAAAGCAATGACTTGTGAGTTTTCATCCTGCCCTTGCTACTGACGCTAGTGCATTTCTTTAATTGATGAAACGCGCCCGCAATTTTCTCGCGCGAGTGTGATGTTATTGTTTTCTTGAAGTGTTGTGTCCATGTAGTGACTTCTATCTTCTCTCTGTGCAAGTAGCCAAGATGAAGAAAGACGATGCTGCCGAAATCAAGTCAAACGATGACAGGTAATATTTTTGTCACTTATAGAAGTCACTGTCTCTTCGAATCCTGTTTTGAATATCCAACATCTCAAAAGAATGGTGAATACAATGCGGTTTAGCTTTCAGGCGGCCGTGATGTTAATCACAAAATTGATGGTGTTAATGAGTTAATGCTGCTTGATCTGGAGCAGAGTGGGGACGAAGCGCAAGGCAGAGCCAAAGGAACCAAAGGAGAAGGCTACTAAAGCTGCCAAGAAGGTGACCAAAAAATCAAAGAAGGCCGCAAAGGATCCGAATGCTCCAAAGCGACCTTCTTCTGGATTTTTCATCTTCATGTAAGCGCCGCTTGATCATTGGTATGCATCGTTGCGTTCTTGTCTCGACCTTTCCTACGAATAGGTGCTTGTGACAATTCCTTAAAAGGAAAGAATTCTTACCTGAATGTTCGTACTCTTGTCAGGGAGACTTACCGGAAGACGTTCAAGGAAGAGAACCCTGACGCCAAAGGCATTGCAGCGGTAAAATGCCTTCCATTGCCTACACCTTTATTTTTTGCCCACCTGCATACCTGGCTTATTTTGCAGCTTGTAAGTGCTCTGTGCAGCACTATCTCTGCCCTGAAGTCGATATTTGGAAAGTATCTTGCGCCTTCCCTTCATTCTAACATGTCTTGCTCCCATGTCAGGTTGGCAAGGCAGGTGGCGAGAAGTGGAAGCAAATGACAGAAGAGGTCAGTTTAAATATTTACGATTTTCTAACTTCACCATGGAATACTTCCTAGAGTTGCATCGTTACTTGAAGCATCAGTGTTCGTGCGCCTTGTGTGCCTGGAGTACCAGGTGATGTTATGGTCATTATATTCATTCATCCTTGGAAAGTTTAAAGGCAGATATGCGATTGCTCTTGTTTTCTGTGGATAAATTTGAGCTGTTGTGTACTTTTTCTAAACCGTGTTCATCACTTGGGCTCATGCAGGAAAAAGCTCCGTACAACAAAGAAGCTGCAGCCAGAAAGGCTACGTATGAGACAGCAAAGAAGAAATACGATCAAAAGGACTCTAAGGTTAAATTCCGTGCCTACTGTAGGAGCTCCAATAGATTGGGCTAAAGCGTGGAAATGGTCTTGTTTTCATTTGTATGTCACCTCACAATTGACTGACACTGCTTTGTATGAAATCAGGATGATGATGATGAGCCTGAGGTGTCTGAGGAAGCTTCCAAGTCTGAGGTCCAGGATGAAGCAGAAGATGATGAGGTACTGATGCTACTACACTAGTAAAATGTTGGCTGTGAGTCATCTGTGCTTTGTGTCATGTGGCTCATTTCTTCAGTGATGGAACTGGCCTAATTATGTCTTTTTTAATTGACAGGAAGCGGGTGATGATGATGAGTGAGGCACATGTTTACAAGGTACTCCAAGAACCAACTCTGGTTTCTAGATAAATGTTGTGCATGTTGTATTAGTATTGACCTGCACTTTAAGGTGTGATTATAGGTGTGCTTATACAAGACAGGACGGATTGGGGAGTGTGAGCTCTTTCCTGGCTCCACTAAACTGACTACCTCTTCAGTGATTAATTGAATTGGCTGGACATGAACCTTGTTTTTCCATGAATTGTAGTGGGTGTGTTGACGCTCTGTTTGTCCTCTGTGTCTAGGAAGCACGGGGATAGGGCTGCTGGAGATCTGCAATTCCCAAGTGGCTGTTCATTGGATTTCCAACACCTCATCCTTTCTACTGGATTATGATAGGCTTTCTGATGGAAATCGTTTGTACATAGAGGTAGATGCTGTCATGCAGTTTTGACCAACATAGATCTTAGTCGGTGTACGAGATGGAATTAGGCCAGTTCAAGATAGTCATTTTCTTAGTTTTCCACCTGTATTTGTACCCAGATAAGATTTCCAGATGTAAACCTGTGGATCAATCCCACTAGACATCCACCCCACAAGCACTTGAAATCTTTGTAGATGTAAACATTGAAACTCTACTCAATTGAAACGGAGGTAGTGATTTTTGGAAATGGAAGGGATTCCTCATGCTGTTCATGTCAGTTGTGCACATGTCTCGGTTCCAAAAAGTTGCATACGTGCTGGCTCTCATTGTTACTGAATCCGAATCGTACGTGTATCTGTGCATGACATCATCTAACAATATCTATATACTGTACACTCTATATACGGGTATCTGAAGCAAGCTACGGCTTGCACTAACTTATCATGTATACCGGGTCTTTTGACACTAACATCTGTACGTGAAATCTGTAGCTTACATTCGCCTGACTTGGTACCTGCTTAAAGCTGTGGTAATTTCTAAAGATGCCGTTGATAACTAGCTGCACCTGCAATTCTAAATTCTTAACTTTCTGTGGCAGAACACTTTTCCGGCACAGGGCAATACTTCAATGAGTGAATTTCTGCTTCAGAGTGAATTTCTTGTAGTATATGACAGTATGACAGTATATGCATTTGTATTCTAATGCTCATTTGTGATTGTGGATAGATCTCATCGCATTACTTCTTTGCTGTCAAGAGTCTCAAGCGCCTGAAAGGCGAGATTGCATTTGCCTCGTTTTACAAGATACTGAGGTTTTACGGATCGTCACGGATACAAATCATCTGTCGAAACCACTCATATTGTCGGCCTATGTACAGATCTGTGCACAAAAGAAACAGCAAGAACTGACTTCAAGGTCTGCAGATACCACTGTACTTATATGGATTACATCGATCATATCTATCTCGTTGAGGTGACAACAAGTCCATTTTCTGCAGTGCAATCGAGGATGTAACCATTTCACATGCATGGTTGAGATGTACAAAATTGTATACCAGGAAGAGTAGACTTCTCTGTCTAAAGATGGAATAGCCCAAACCGTTGCAAGGGCGGCGCATTGTATTTGCTGAGCTCCAAAGCACACTTAGCTCTAGTGTGGCCCTCAGGTCTAGATCTCACACACTAGTGGCATTTGATCTCTGGCCATCCGAAGAGTGCCTGCTCGTTTGAATTTCCTCGAGGGTAACTTGTAAGCATGCAATTTCCGGTAGACAAGAGTCTAGGCTTCTGGTTAGATTGAGGGAAACCGAAATGTTGCAAGAAGTCGGTAGATGTAGCCTCGCTTGCATTACGGTGACACCGAATCACTGACAGACTTGTGTCCGCTAGGGGATAAGTTGTTATCCATGTAGTCTTGCCACGACAAGGGGTCCTGGATTAACGAGTACTCGGATTGATGATGATTAGAGTCTCTGTCCATGGCTGCCGCTTCGCCTCCTCCTCCGTTCTCCTCTTCCGATGCATTCGTTGTCGTCGAAGTGGTCCTAGTGTTCAAGACGGTACTGATGTCGTTGCCCCTGTCTACGCGTCCTCTTTTGGAAGGCGTGGGTCGATCTGGTTCCACATTCGATCCTGTCAATCTGCTGTCTTCTTCCTCTTCCCCCCCTTCCTCTTCCTCGTCTTCCTCCTCCACTGGAGCTCCAGGACGCTTTTTCCATTCCCCTCCAGATGTTCCGCTATCCTTGGTCACCGTCGACTTTGTTTGCACATTGTCCTCATCGGAAGTCCCCCTCCCGAATGGCCTCTCAGCTTCTTGGATTTCGACTTCTACGGGTGGAGGAGCCCTTGCCCGTGACCGGTCTCTTCGGCTAACGGTGCCGGAGCATGTGTGTCTCCCCACATATGTCACCTCAAATATGGAAGAATCCTCGTCTGTAGGTTGCACCATCTTCTTCGCACGGCAGTCCTTGACGCTACACTTGTAATAACCTCTGTTACCCGTGCCTAACGTGAGAAAATTGAGCAGGATCTCGCCACAATTCAAAGACAGAGCATTTCACTACTCGAGGCACCAGAACTATTTAAGAACCCTCTGCTATTGCATATGAACGAAATGAGCATACATAAATACGCAAATAGTACCTGCAATAGCTGGAGTTCTGAATTGATTTGTTGCCATACTTCTTCCACCCTCGATGTCCGTCGTCGGGGATTCCCTTCTTGTTGTCCGTGCCAGGCTTCAGTTTCTGAAAGACCACTGCTGGTGTTGCTTCTTCTCCAGTAGAATTTTTGGCATCGCATTTGGGGCCAGCTTTCGACCGAAGCCCGCGGCTGGAAGCCTTGGTGATGTAATTTCCAGCTTCAGTATCTCCATAATCTTTGATTTCGGCGACATTGCCATCGTTGTACGAGTCTAAATGTATTTGTGACGAGGAGGAATGTTGGTGAGGTTCAGTTAGTAGAGGAGGAGGGGGTGGTGATTCTGCTAGCATGTCTGAATCCATCCCCAGTGTCTGCACCCGGACAAAATTGTACCCCTGCTGGTTTTCCCTACCAGAACCACGGATGGCCATGTGCTTCATTGTCGAATCTTCTTCTTCATCTTCTTCGCCTACATACGAACGAACTGGTTCAATAACCACTAGAACTTCGACAGACAGCATGCGCACACAAAGCTTCCCCGAACTACATAATTTTGTGGCGCATGTTATTAGGTTGCAAACAAGATATGCCAAATAGTGCAGGACCTAGCATGCCATGTTTCGGACTAGCTGAGGGTTGACGTTGGCGTCTAATGTGTAGATCTTTCGGACTAGACACGGACCTAGAGTATCTTGTGAAGCAACAGTTGCCATTCCTTAAAGAAAACAGAGGACAATCAGACCAGGTCTATAAGCTGGTCGAACTCACCTGTTTCGGGTGCATCAGTCAGCTGCGACGTTTCACCGAAGCAGCCATTTCTAGTGCTCCATGGTCCATTTGACCTGCCGGCGCTAGAGTTTGAGTTACCAGGGTAGGAATACAGGGCAGGATCTCCCTTCCGCTGATGGAGCGTACGGATTGGGCTTAAAGGATGCGATGCGTTCAGCCTGTGAGGAGAATTAAGAAACTTATGATCATCACCAGGCTTTGGTTGCGGCTGTGGAGGGTTAGAGTGCAAGACGATTTCCTTGAGGCGGCAAAGGGCAAGGTGACACCAGTCCATAGAATTTTCAAGTTTGATCTTCATGGCTCTAAACACCGGAGTTGAGGTAGAGTGCATGGTGCTCGTTGTCTTCACAGTATGCTCATCTGGCGAGGACGCACCTTCGGGGGAATGGACTGTGAGCAGACTCCAAAGATCCTCCTGGTGCACTAACGCCTTGGTCAGCATCTCCTCAACAATATGAAAACACTGCCGCGAGGTCCAGTATTGGCCCCCGCTACCTCTCACCCTGTCCATGCCCGCTTGCCTCCAAGTTTCCCCGTCCATCATACCTCGTCGTTTACCACGGTTTCCGTTGCGTGTGGCCGTCCTTCAGCACTCGTTCAGCTCTAAACTCCTCAGCTAAGCTGGAGAAAAGTATCGCTCACACTCGCCTCCCACTCTCTGTGACCTGGTGCTGTACCCAACCCTGGAGCTTTGCAAAGAAATCGTGAAGCACGTCGTCTTCCGTCTCAACGCTGTGAGCAGAGACACTGTACTCAAACGCAAATCCTGCACGGTATAATTCGACTATCCTTCAGGCAATGATCACCTCGCCAGTGTACATCTGGTCAGTGCATCATCGAGCTCAGGATAATGGATAGTAGCATCTTAGTGGTTTACAAAACCCCGGTTCTTTACAAAGACGTTGTGAAGCACGTCCACTTCCTTCTCAACGACGTGAGCAAAGAGGGTACTCAAACGCAGATCCTGCACTGTATAATTCCACTGTCTTTCAGAAATTAATCACCCCGCCAGTGCTGTGCATCTTGTCAGAGCATCATCAGGCTCAGGATAATGGATAGTAAGCGGAGTCTAGCTGCTTCACAAACCCTGGTGCTTTACAAAGACGTCATGAAAGCACGTCTTCCAACTTCTCAGCGCGGTGAGCAGAGACGATACACTCAAACGTAGATCCTGCACGGTATAATTCGACACTCTCTCCAAAAAATGATCAACCCGCCACTGCTACCGTGCATCCTGTCAGTGCATCATGAGCAGGATTAAGAATGGTTGCATCTAGCACTGCAATCTCAGCACGTACATAGTTATTACATGTCACGTCGTCTGCCTCCTCACAAGCTAATTCGTGCAGCATGGCATACACTGTGTCACATCAAGATGATGATACCCCCTCCCGCCTGTTGTTGCCTGCTTTCGATTATTAGAGCTACAACGCCATCTGAGCAACATCTAGCTGATGAATGTACCAATCCAGATACTAAAGGAGGGGCTCAATCCATCAAACTGCCTCTTTTTGTGCCGCTAATCAGTCGACTCGGTAGCAGTAGATGCTAATGACACAGGAATGTTTTGCCGCTTGTTTTGCAGGCTAAGGGAGCTCGGTGGAAGGAGCTCTCGCTGCCGTTTGCGAGCGGGCCACTTACCATAGCCATCACCTGGTATGTACCTTCGTAAAAATCCACTGCGAGGCAATCATGCCGCATGTTTGGATTTGCACATTTTCAATCCCCGCAGGGCCCACAGCTTGGTCATGCTCCGGGCTTCCAGAAGGACAATTGCATCACACGACCCAATTTGCGTTGAAAGCTGTCGCCTGAGTCAACGAGCATGAGCCTATTACGTCGGAAATTGCCGGTTGGTGATGGAATCCACAGTCTACTGCACGCGCATACATGTATATCACCAGGTAAGTTGCTCCGGAACCTCCCAATTTCTCTAAAATAAAATAAATTACAAACTATCATCGACCGAGGCTGGTGCAGGAGTACATTTAGGACAAAAAGATTCTAATGATCCAAACTTCTATGAAGGCTTTAGCATTTAACAGCGAGTGAAATCAACCTGATCACATTATTAAGCGGTTTGCATTCCTTCATGTGGGTGCTGAGAATATAACCATGCGATGCCCCAACATGGTGCAAATTCAATCTTAATCTAAGTCTCCTTGCACCAGGTTGGGGCATCCTGTGGTTATATTCTTAGGGCCCACATGAATGAATGCACAATACTTGATAATGTTATGTGGGGGTTAGTCACTACAGAAATTGTGGTTCCTTACCACTACACTAAATAGTCCTATTATTGTGGGCCACGTTAATTTTTTAGAGCCCACTTTCATTTTCATGACGAGAATTGATGTGGGCCACATTTATTTTCCAACCCACGCTAAATTTCTAGTAGAATATAAGTGTGGGTGATTATTTTATTATGTGTTACTTTTGTCCTATGACTAATATTCATTGTGTTGGTCGGAAGTCTTTCATGAAGACTTGGCGGAAAGACCCATGGTCTTGGACCCATGTTAATTCCACCTTGACTAGAAAATCTAGTCTGACCCACACTAATAGGATTATTTAGTGCAGTTCTCTCACAATGGATGTTTTTATCCAATTTGATCTACTACAATAATAGATTACATGTCCATATACATAGATTTCAAGCCTTTCTAGTGAAAGAGAACTTGTGGTAAGCAACCACAATATCCATAGTGTGTGTTCTTTTCCTATTCTTAGATGGGACCAACCAATATATCCAAATTTAGGTTGAAGGAGGGACGGGAAATCATGAAAGGATAACTCTCCATAGGTGTATGAGCCCATGGAGCTTGGGAAGGGTGTTGAGTAATCTTATGAACATTGAGGGAGCATAACATTGTTAAGGCTTGGGAATGACAACCTTGCCTAAACATGCAACATAGGCAAGCCCACACATTTAGGGTAAGGATAGATTGGCTTTAACCTTAATGTGTATGGATTCAATGGAGATAGCATTGTTGGAGGAAATCAGGGAGGTCATTCTATAGGATTTTGATGCACCACGTGTGGTTGAGGGGTATTTGTGTAAGGGCTATTCACCTCCAAGGTACAGATCAGAAAACCCCTAAAATTAACCAATTCACTAAAATGACCTATTTTACTCCACCCTACCATTAGTTATATTGCCAGTGTTGTTGCATTTTTTGGTAGTCTATATTCTTTTTAATTAAAAAATTTAATTCAATAGTATACACGTTGCAAAAGTGATGCAAAAAAACATGGCAACATAAAAACATGATCCATACATACCATTGCACAACCATACAAATGCAACACTTTAGAGAGGCAAAACATACAACTACAACAATTTGATGCAAATCGCTCCAAGAGTATAGCTTGAATGGAAAATGGCAACAATAAAATTAAGCTAACAATTTAGAAAATGCTCACAAGTTTGCAGATTTAGGATTCAATATCGCGTCATCATTATGCATCACAAAAGAAAGCTAAGGGTGGAAACACAACAATCCTAAGGTCCTTATTTTCAACCCTAATATTATCAACATAAAAAATTAAATGAACCACATATGAACTCTATCTACCTTACTTGTAAAAGGATTATCTACTTTTAACTGATCCTTAATTATGTGGAAGAATTTTATGGATTTATGTCAAACAAATTGAATCCCCCTATATTAGGCTGCACGTTGTTTTCCAACATGCACTAGGTGACTGACCTGGGCGGAAGAATAGGAAAAACATGTCATGAAAGGTCGTGAGTAATGTTTTGAGGATTTCATTGGGGATATTGTTGGGGGCCCGGTGCTTTCTCTCGTGCTAGTTTTTTGAGGCGTTTGTCAAAGACGCCTATTATGAAAATTCTTGGATATGGTGGCATTTTGGGGCCTCTTGTCTCAAGGGTGAAGCCGTCTAGGCCATGCTAGGGATAATTCCAAATTGCACAATGGCATGTGAGGTAAGCAAGAACATGTGAGGGATGAAGCTAACTTTAGTAGACGTGAACAATTTTAGGTTTATGTGCGTATACAATGACTTGGGAGGCTAGAAGATGATTCTAAAGTTTTATGAATGATGCTTTTTAAATAGACAAATCATTTTTATTCTTTAATTCATTTATACAGTTTAGTTTTTTTTAGTTTTTTTTAGTTTTTAACCATTATGTAGTATTTCATGTTTCTCATCACCTCACATAAACACACTTCCTATGTGGGACAATAATATTGTTGTTGGCATGATCGTTTATGTTTCTCAAGATTTTATATTATGCAATGTAAAGCAAACTCAAACTTAGGCTCCAGCCAAGTCACACAGAAAATCAAAAAATAAATAAAAATAGAACACACATACACAATGACAAATTTGTGATCCCCGGCTTGCAAAACGAGAATTGATAATCTTTTGTAACTTGTAAGGGGAAGTTGAACTTTGAGAAAGACAGTTTTACTGTCTCTTAACTACTTCATAACTAAGTTAGACATTGAATGAAACTAAAAACATCTCAAACAATAAGAACACTAAAAGATTTGCAAACTACACATCTTGTTGGTGGATATGAGATTTTTGTACATGGCATACTCCTCATAGGCACTCCTAAATTTTGAATTTTTTTTTGGAATTTTCTAAGACGGAAATATATAAAGTTCAATATATATACTAATGTCAACAATAAAAATAAGAAACTGGGATGGTGACTGCATTTTAGTTTGCTTGTTCGACAACAAGACATATCTACTCTCATTTGTTGACCTTCATCCTCCACATGAAAGTGCTCACCCAACATATTATAGAGAGATCATGTCTAAAGCTTTACCAACATTGGCAAAGGGCAATTTCTTTCACCAAAACAACTGCTGCATAGGAAAAATCTCCCACAACTTCTAAACTCTCAAGCTCGCTATTGCAGAAAATCTGATGAAATTGATTGAATCTCTTTGGGAATTGTCTGAGGATGTTAATTGTGTCTAGGGGCAATCTAGGGGCATGCTGGTGGTGGGTTTAAATTGTTTTGTGTATTGTTTTGGGTGTGTTGTCTAGTATGGCTCTCTATTTGGTGATGGCTATTTCATTACTTATGCTTGTTTGTTTAAAGGTAATTTTGTGGGCTTCTAATTTGGCAGTCCGCCCTATGGTGTTAAGTTCACTGACCCATTCTTGCACTGTTGAGTTGTGTTGTCGGGTAGGTGGTAATATGGCATTTGTGAGGGTTTGTAGTTGTTGTATGTCCAGGTGGTAAGAGAGTCGGTTGTCGATTATGTGTATGGCTTTCCTCATGCAATGGTATGTTTTTAGATGTTGTTTCCAAACTTCCTGTTGTTTGCAAAGAAGAAAACCACCTTGTTAGTGGGCGCAGTATAGGAAAAAGAGGATAAGTTGTTTGTTTATACATGTTTTGTCAATGCATGAACTAAATGTATTTATGATGTCTTGGATAATCTCCCATTCGGTGGGGATCATTGATGTGTTCCATGGGGCTTCACCTTATATAAAGGGGGGCACTGCAACTCAAGAGGACGCATATTCACACAACGTTCCATTAACCCTCAGCACTAGTCTATGTTTAAGTATTCATTTTGTTGTAGTGTTGAGAGTGGGGATCACCAACATAGGAAGATTCATATTCTATTATATTACTTGGAGATAATGTGACATCTGGCCACTGCAGAACTTTATTGATAATCGCTTTGATTTCATCTTTTTGTTCTTTAAAAAGAAGAAGCTGGCAAGCAAAACTCATGTTTTTTCAATAAATTGTCCCGTTTTGAAAGATTTGAAGTCAACAATTTACCAAAATTAACATAAAGTCAACATGCTTAATTCCAACACAACAATAATTTGGACACATGTGTTTGAGTGATATGTGGTTAGGTATGGATCTAAGCTCGCACATTAAAAGGGTATGTGTTTGAAATAAATTGGACTACGTGTTCATAATATGCTAACCATTCTAGATTTAATAATCAATATGAGGGAAGGGGGGGGGGGGGGGGAAGCAATTATGCACAAGTGTAGTACATGTGTGACACTGGGTGATATTTCATACGTTTGGAAATCGATATCACAATGTTCAACAAAAAATCACAATTTATTTTAAAGTTTTGAAATTACTATAAATTTTCCAAGACAAGATTCTTTCCCAACCCATATTCAGAGCATAGGTTGACTTATTTCCAATAACTAGGAGACAAAAAACTTGAGTACAATTAGTGCCCTTTTCAAGGAACCCAAATCCGTGCCCTTTTAACTTACTTTTCCATTATGTTGAATGTGACAACTACATGTGTGCAACTTCACGACTTTAGGAGACTCTACGTATTAAGATTTTTTTTTTTTTTAATTTTTTTTGGGGGGGGGGATCGGAAATGGGTTTGTCTACTCTATACAATCAAGGCCAAATACAAAGCTTTTGACCTCAACCACTTACCATATTTTTTGGAAGTAGAATCTAGACCCAAATTTGACTTCTCAACATTTGAGAGAGAGAGAGAGAGAGAGAGAGCATATGAGCGTACTTCTCATTCATCCAACGTGATAGCCTTAAAATTGTATGCAACCCGAGAACTACTATTTCTAGTTGATTTGGTACCAGAGTTAATTTTGAAGACTCCAACCTAGTCTACACTGACTATCCTGATTACTAATTAGTGCGTGTTACTATTTGGAGTTACATAGCGCAATAACATCTTACTTAAGAATTCAATTTTTACTAATGAAAGTTCAATAAGTTTTTCGGACATTATAGAACATAAATGACTTTGCTTGATTAAAATATTACATTCTCAAATAGTTATAACATTGCATAACTCCGAATAGTGACACACACTAGTTGGGATAATCAATGTAGTTCAAGTCAGTTGAGATGAAACAACCACAAATGTATAGGAGTCAAGTTGTATGTTGGATGAATTACATATATGCTTGTATACGATAATTCCCTTTCTCCAAGAAATTTCAACATCATGCGCTTTAGGTACTTGTGCTTAATGAAAGTCAAGGTTACTTTTCAAGCTAAAGTGATAACATATCCTCCCCAAACGTCAATAGTGTCCGGCGTTGACTTCTTTCCACCTCTCAACTAATAAATTGCAAATCGGTAGATAATTAGTATATATTTTGAAATACGGAGCTACCTACTTTGGATTTTAAAATAGGTGAAAGAATTGGAATGCCAACAAATTTGGACACTTCTATAATTCTTAGCATCCTATCAATAATATGGAGAACTGACTGCTAGTTATAGATGAACTCGTTGAGTTTGAGAAACAATTGGTTGAAGTTCAAGACTTTAGGAAACCAAAAGAATATATCTAAGCTTCGAGAATTCAAATTTGGGGTCCACTAGCGACCACAATTCATTAACAAGAATTAAGTATAGATGTGGGTATTGAGTCAAGAATCATAACATTTTTTAATAGCATGCATTGGTTGTGTTCCATTCTGTATTTAGCATCTGACATGGGCCTCCACTATCACACCTTCATGGGAAGAAACTTAGAAGGTAGGAAGAATTGATGCTGGTGCGAATAATGAATAGTGCCAGGTTGGAAAGTAAGAACATTGTGAATATTGTCGGTATTTTCAAAGATAGTGTTGCTATGAATAGTGTTTTAGGGAATAATATTTGGATGAACAATGTTTTCTACTTATTTTCCTGGGATGAATAGTAATTCCCTACGCATAGTGTTGGGAGTATAACTCCACACAAATTTCCAAATTCAACTTGAATGCATGAATAGTAAAGGAATACTCTGTCATTGGTCAAGGGGGCTCATGGAATATGATTGACATATTTCAAGGTCATGGAACTAACCCACGTGGCTAAATAATGTTATGATCTAGTCAGAATATTGGTTTGTGGGGTAATACTTTTAAATTGAATGAGATTGGATTAGAAAAGCTTCAACATACATCATGCATGGATTGGATTGGTCTTGGTCAAATTTCTTAAATTATCTACAGTCAAAGCACCTATTCCCAATCAAGACCCCATCAAGAACCTATAGGGTGCCATAATTTTGATAAGGCATGGACTGAATTTCGATTAGGTTGGGATTGAATTTTGATTAAGCTGAGACTAGTAATATCATGACACATTTCTCTGGTTTTAATGCTAAAGTGAAGAGGAATGAGCGGTCACCATGAGTGGTTATGCCAAATTCTAGACATTGGTAACATGTTCGAGCCAACTTTTGGCTCCGAAAATTCATAATGTTCTCAATTTAAGGAATAGAATTACCAAAAAATTTGTAGTCCTCCTAATTTCTATCTTCGTACATGGAAAAAAATTGCACCACCTTATGCTTCTTGAGATCTTAGCGCATAATCTCTTAAGTGACTGGTTATGTGCGCCTCTACTCTAACTGATACTTCACTACATTGATTATGAATTAAATTGAAAATGAATTCAATTGCATAAAGAAAAATACAACCACCTCAAGCAAGAAAAAGCAGATGAGGGGACCTAAGAAATAATGCCTATCCAGGGCCTAACTTTACAAACAACCACTAAATTGATGTGTGTAACAATAACACCTTTGACACACCAAACATTTGTAAAATTATTTAAGAACATCCTCATAAGCAACATCTAGTGTTTTTTTCTAAATCCACGAGGGTCCATTGCCATTCAAACCTACCATAGTCGAGTACTTAGGAATCCCACACAACTTGGTGTGTTTCTCCACCGGCCATTGAAGAACATTAAAAACTAATTCATTCCGCTGTCGCCAAATAATCCATAGAAGGCCGCTCCTCAAGAAGAACCAAATACACCTAAAAGGTTTCAATGATTTGCTAAGAGGTTGGTGAAAGAGGTAGTGCATCGTTGAATTCGTTCACTGCCACTGCCTTATGAATGACTGACCAAAGGAAAGATGCCCCCTTCTTAGCCTTGTGTTTATGCCACATAACTCTCCAATTTGGAGAGGTAGAGGGAGGAATTTCATTTTGTCATTTGTCGGAAATTGGTTTCTTAAGATTCTCTTGGGTAGTGATCCATTTCCTCCCAATATTGGTTGTATATGCCATGAAGGGAGTAATCCCAAACCACCACCACCACCCGTTTTGGTAACTCCTCCTCTTGATGTCCATACAAACTAACCCATTCCTATGAAGTGGAATGCGCTCCTTGTTGGTTGAGCATCCCATCACGGAATGAACCATAGTGTTCTAGTAGTTTGACCTAAAAATCATGATAAACATCTACAAGGGAAATTTTGGTACATGTTTCCTTCCATTCTAAAATTTCAGTTCTCCCCGGATCCCAATATCATAGAATTGTCTCAAAATTTTACTATAAAGTGCAAAACCCCTATCTAGAGTAATGCCAAAGTACAACCCTTGGTATTCACTTTGCCACTATAGGTTAAGTTGTAAAATGTTCTCCAAGCAAGACAAAGAAAGAAAGCTCACTGTGCGTGCCATCACTTCCACAATTGAGCAATATGACACTAAACTTTTGACCTGCCTTTGATTTGAAGATTTGAAAAATTGGAGAAAACAACTAGAAAGAAGGACCCCATGAACCATGATAAGAAGGTTGCAAATGTGATTGGCCATGCAAAAGTGCTTGAATGATCCAATTACTCATGAGTGTGTCCATCACATCCTCTAGGGAAGTATGGATAAGCCCTCCAATTTTCTTTGGCATCGCACAATCGTCCCAACTCACTCGTGTTCTTGTAGTGTTCTTAGACCCTAACCAAAGGTAGTTACATAACATAGCCTTTATCTTCTTCAAGACTTTCTTTGGACCAACCCAAACCGCAATGAAATACTTGCTTCACAATGATTGTTATGTTGGCAAGCGACATGTGCGTGGAACTCCAATATTTGGATTTGGCCTTGATCATGTCCACAAGAAATTGGTCAACATCCTATAACCGAAGCTTTAGACTGAAAGGAGTGCCAAATAGCTTGGGCAAATCTTTAGTGGCGGCCCATTTCCATTGATATTTCTCCACCCAACCGGTTGAGTACCATGGCCAAACCAGCTTGCCACCCTTTTGTGCTAGTTAATCTCCAAGCCACAGGCAAGTCCAAATCTCCGAAGAATCCTCATAAGATTATAACACTGGCATCTTCCGCTCTCACAGTAAATGAGGTATTGTCAGCATATTGGCCTAATGATTTGTTGGGTAAGGCATTGAGGGAGGGAGATGCCTTTAATAAGAGTGATCCTTACCACATTTTTACTGTAGCAGTCAATGCTTCCACAACTATAATAAAAAGGTAAGGAGCTAGTGGACAACCCAAATGGATTCCTCTATGTAATCCAAAAGGCTATGTTGCTTGGTCATTCATATTGATAAAGACCGATGCATCACATAACAACAATCTAATCATGTTGATAAAGGAGTTAAGCATCCTTAACTTCTCCATAATTTGAAACATGAAGGTCCAATCGTTACTCTATCATAGGCTTCGCTAAAATCAAGTTTAAGGAAAATTGGGTCTTGACACAACTCCTTAACATATTAGATTAACTAATGTGTAAGGAGAATTTTATCTAAAATGAATCTAAGAGGGAAACAAATAGTTTGGTCGTTGTCAATTACCTCCACCTATGTACAAAGGCTGAAGGCGCCTTTGTAGAGCTTTAGTAATAAATCTTATAGGTGGTGTTAAGTAAGTGATAGGCCTCTAATTTGTCAACTTCAACCTATCCACTTCCTTTAAATAGAAGTGCGATGAGACAACTTGTAACTCCATTTGGAAACCGGCTGCACCTAAGAGATTCATCCACCATAATTGTGAAATCCACACTCATGAAGCTCCAATAATCTTTGGAAAAATCGGCCGTAAGTGCATTTGGGCATGGGCTTCTGCCTTTTGCAAGTGCCTAAATCGCACTAGTAAGCTCATCTTTGGTTACTAGGGGCCTCTTAGACTAGCACCTTTGAGCCGCCCGTGAGTATTTGAAGCGGTGAAGTTTAGGGTAACACACAATCAATCTATATGTTAACCCATAACCCCTCATCTAAATGCTAATGCTTGGCTACAACAATTGTCAGATCTCTTATGAGGATTGTGAGTAGAAATTTCTATCTTCATGAAACAAAAATTTGTATTCTCCTTAAATTTTATTTTTCTTTGCAAGAAAATAATCCCTTGCTATTACTCCTCCTAAACAAATGCAAACTTCTCTTATTTTATTGGTCATAGATGCCCTCAACCTTATAGTGTGACATGCCCTTCGCCTTCGCAGTTGTATAGTGTGGTCCACACTATATGCTATCACACATGAAAACAATGTGCAACGTTGTAGTTACACATGAATCTTCAACTTGTTGTTGATTCTTCCTAATTTAACCTCAGTAGACTAATTGGAGGGGGGGGGGGTTTAATAAATTTATGCCAATTCATTGGTTGAATGGGTGTGATTCATAAATCATTAAGCATTGAATTTTCTCTAATCAATAATTTATGTTGCCTATATGTGCAAATTACACTTCGTTGGTTTTAGTGACATGGTACACATAAAAACAAGCACCCAAAAAACAATAGTTCAAGCTTAATAACCATCCTAGGCTCAAGAATCAACATGATCAGGTTGGGGAAGGGGAGACGTACATGACCATTTTATGAGCACAAAAATCTTCACTGTGATTATGATAATATATTCATATGAGCTCTAAAAATCATGCCAGTGAGGAAAGTGGCTACAGCCTCGATTTGGATTTGCTAACCATCTTGTACTAGTTGCTTGTTTCTTATCCTCAGGAAGTGAGCTACACCAATTATCCCAATCAATGCACTAGGCCAACGGGCTCACCTTCATGCCGGTATTTACATACTGGCGTTAATTTTTCTTTTTCTTTTTCTTTTCCCAATCAATGCATATTACTAATTGGAGCTACACAATGTAATAAGGTCTTACTCACAAGTTCAATTTTTATTAACGATCAGGTTGCCCCATGCTAATTTATCGACAATCCACACTATTTTGAATATCTATCACCACAACAACCAAAATACTAAATTGTGTTCACATTTGTGGTTGTTATATGGATAATTGAACAATGTCATAAGTTTTTGTGGTACGATTTTCACCCAAGGTGAGTTGCATGAGTAGAGAGGCAATCCATTCGCAAAGGCAATTTGATCATACAATGTAAAATGATTGAATGTACAAATGTACAATATAATAAATACTTTAAAATGAAAAATCCATTATACTTTTAAAAAAAATTAATTTTTTTTAAGGGATTGATATATTCACTGAGCCGGCACAGGTCATCAATACTGTAGTTTTCTACATGATTGAGAGTGCTACTGTCACATTAACGGCGGACACTAATGAACGTGCGCATGTAAGAAGGGACTTCACTTTTATAGGGTTTGAGTTATAATGTATGTCGGTGGTCATAAATAGGTAGGCAAGGTGTCCCAATTATTTTTTTAATTGTATAAGAGGGTCTAATTCGAAGTTGGTGTTCCACGAATCATCAGCAAAGAGAGACGGTTTGATAGACGTGGCCTTTACTTCCGTCGTTGGTGGGTCCCACCACTCCATTTTGGTATTCATTAGTGTCACATACACTATTGGCGAACAATCTAAACTAGATGCTTAGGGCCACTTCACACACGAGCCAAGAGCTGTGACCATGAGATTGTGAGAGCCCAAAAGAAAGTGTCCAAAGGTTGCAGACCTTATACCACTACGCTAGTTAACTATTTTAACTATTTTTCTTGTACTTGGTTTAGGGCATCACTATAGTTAACTAGACCACGAGGCCGATCCGATTGGTCACCACTATAGTTAACTATTGCACAACCTGGCCCGCTTCTACAACCACTATAGTTAAATAGGTCCACGAGGCCGACCTGTTACCGCACCACTATAGTTAACTACATATAGTTGCCCCACTATAGTTAACTATAGTTGTTAAGAAAGTTGGCAATTCCGTGACGGAGTCGCCTAAGGCAGGAATATTTGCATTATTAGGGCACTATTACCATATAGTCCACCCACTATAGTTAACTATAGTTAACTAACTATTTTGAGGCGCCACTTCTCACACCACTATAGTTAACTAACTATTTTGAGGCAACTCTTCTCACACCACTATAGTTAACTAACTTTTTTGAGGCGATGTTTCTCGCACCACTATACCCCATTTAGTGTAATTAGTGCCACTTTAGTGATGACTACGGGTTTAGTGGTATAAGGTCTGAAAGGTTGTCTCAAGACACTTCCAAAATCATGTCGTGTGGTCACGGGTCCTCGAGTGTAGTGTGAAGTTGTATGTGACCGGGCCCTCTACCAAATGCTATTCCAATGAATTTGTATTCATGTGGGTCCTCACACATGATGAAATAGAATAAATTAATGGTTGTGAGCGTTCGGAGTGCCATGGTCTCCTGGTTTTGTGTTAGGCCTACCTCCAAGAGGTGGTTTTTGAAAATAGTTCAAGTGACCATGAAACATGATCCGTTCGATGCTATGTAGGAATCCATGTGGACTTTACATCCATCTTGCATTCACATACTCCATTGGTCCCTCAAGGATAGTGTGAAGTGAACTTGGACCGGCTCCGCCTTTTCCACCAATGAGAGTGCTTGAAATGTAATGGTCACGGGCTCTCAATCTCGTGTGTGAAGTGGCCCTTAGAGCTTTTGTTAGTTGTCACATATGCTATTTGTCAACTTGACATAATGACATTATTTGTCACTATAGGTGATTTTTGGAAGTGCATAATTATTTATGGTACATTGGAGTGCTTGATATGATTGTTTTACATTTTAGTTTGTAAGAGGATGACATTGTTGAAAGTACTAATGCCAATTATCATGTCTTTACACTATGATCAAATTGTTGACTATTGTGCTCCTTAGGAATAGACCACATAATATTATTGAATATACTAATGCCAACATATAGTAAGCACATTAACACCAAGTGTCATGAAGTTACAATAATGGTCAAGTTGTTGGTTATTAGTGTAACCTAGCATAGGTCCCATAAAAGGGTAAGTGACATTGTTATGTATGTGACACTAATAACCATACACGGTGTACTACAATTGTTGTGGTTACACTAAACATCTTCTTTAATGAGGCATTGAAATTGATGTGCCATGTTAATTAGTATGACTTTCATGACTTGTCATGTAGCAACAAGTTTCAGATGACACCCTCTCTCATTGTCACCCAGTGATTGCAAGACGATTGATGTGGATTGATGATGAATAGTGCGGGCCACATGACTTCAGATGTTTAGTGTAGTAAGTAAATTTGCAGGTAGGTGGCCAAGCAAATTTCATGGCAACCATGCAAGTTGAAGGTATAAATGTCAAGAGAACCTCTTGTAGCTTGGAATTTTAAGCATGTTGGATCTCGAATTAACATCAAACTCTTCATATTAGATAGTATGGATTAGTAGTGAGACTAGGTGGGGGCAAGTCAACAATAATCTTACATGGGGTTGGTTTTAATTAAACCTCCTAACATGGCCGCCAATGATCTAGCGGTGCCAAAGATTCGTGATGATTGTGTACTATACTCATCCGAAAGGAAAGCGAAAACACATAAAACTATCTCAAATTTTGGAAATGCGTATTCTAATAGCATTTGACCCTTGCAATACCTTCGAAGACTCCAAATTGGACTTTAGTCTAGGCGAATTCAATTGGAGTGAAGGGCCCTCACCTTGTCCGGGCTTGTTTTCACTAAACCGCCTTCATCCACATTCGAATGAGTTTACAAAGTCGCCGGGAATTTCCAAGGCCTTTACATAGACTCGGACTTGCACACCACCATAGCCTTTGATTTTGGATTGGAAAACGAGTTTTAGGTATGTGGACTCCGGACTGCGGGTGTTTGTCAAATTGTGCTTCTAGAAGTCGTCATCATTGGTCAATGTAAGTGATTTAAGTGCAAGAGCATAGAGGTCTACCCCATTTCTTGAAAGGTAAGTTACATAGCAAGAGAGTGGAGACGAAGTACTTTGGAAATAATGTGCCCCATGTTTGTCGTTTGTTTATCTAGCTGAAGGTAAGGGCCACTTCACACACGAGACTGAGAGCCCGTGACCATTACACTTCAAGCACTCTCATTGGTGGAAAAGGCGGAGCCGGTTCAAGTTCGCTACTTCACACTACGCTTGAGGGACCAACGGAGTATGTGAATGCAAGATGGATGTAAAGTCTACATGGATTTCTACATGGTATCGAATGGATCATGTCTCATGATGGCTTGGATTATTTAAAAAAACTACCCTCTTGGAGGTGGGCCTAACACAAAACCGGGAGACCCTGGCACTCCGAACATTCACTACTGTTGATTTATTCTATTCTATCATGTGTGAGGTACCCGCATGAATAGATATTCATTGAAAAATCATTTGGTTGAGGGTCTGGTCACATGTGACTTTACACTATACTTGAGGGTCTGTGACCACACTACATGATTTTGGAGGTGTCTTGGGACGGCCTTTGGACACTTTCTTTTGGGCTCTCACAATTTCATGGTCATGGCTCTTGGCTCTTGTGTAAAGTCACCCTCATTGGTGGTCCAAGTTTGCTTCACACTATGCTTGAGGTACTGACGGAGTATGTGAATCCAACATGGATGTAAAGTCTACATGGATTCCAACGTGGCATTGTATGGAACATGTTTCAAGGCCATTTGGATTATTTTCAAAAACCACCTCTTGGAGGTAGGCCTAACACAAATCCGGAAGACCTTGCCACTCCAACAACACTCATAATTGTTTATTTAGTTGATTTTATCATGTGTGAGGAGCCCACATGAAAAGAAATTCATTGAGATAGCATTTGGTTAGGACCTTGTCACATATGACTTCACACTACACTTGAGGGTCCGTGGCCACATTGCATGATTTTGGAAGTGCCTTGGGACGGCCTTTGCACACTTTCTTTTGGGCTCTCACAATTTCATGGTCACGGCTCTTGGCTCATGTGTGGGCTTTTATTGAGTCGCTCTTCTTAACCCCTAACTTTCCCACCAACCCATTTTTGGTTGATGGATGATTGCTCTCCTACATTTCTGTAGTCAAATTAATCATAAACATCAAGTCAACATGGTTATTTACCCATATTAGACACATGAGCTATGCAACTTGGAGATTATTGGAATGTGTGACAAAAATGTTTTTAAAATATTAAAAATGTTTCTAATATCTAGTACAATATTAAATTTTTTAATAATAATAATTTTTATTTGGTTTGTGTTGGGAGCCCATGTGAGGTTGTTGACTCCAATTTATGGTTGCCACTCCAATGCAAACTTTGCTTAAACATCAATGATGTTGTTTTTGGTCAAAGTGGAATGTATTTGTGCTCACATCCACCATTCAATTTAACATTTGGACACTAGGCTCTAATTTTCAGGGAATTCTTTGCTATGTGTGGTTAGAAATATGTGACAAATCTAAAAACTTGTCCATGAAATATCCACAACTAACATTGAGTGAAATGCACTCAAAATAACCCTTTCATGGGCTTGGGAGGTTAGGGGTTAATCAAACACCTATGTTTGAGCAGTATTGTGTGTATGGCAAGACTTGTACTTAAGAACGGGCATTGAGTTGACATGTGTTACAATGAGATTGGACTAAGGTCAAGGAGTCCATAGTCGACCGGGTCCATTTAATTGCTCACTAGGGTCATCTAATGCTGACATGGCTGAGATCTATAATTTTTAGGCAAATAGAGTTGAGGTTTATGTGGTGACGACTTGTGATTGATTAGCCTCACAAGAGTTTTGACAGTTATTGTAGCCAAGCATTAGAATTTAGGTTAGCGGTGATGAGTTAATCTAGTATAGATCAACTATGTGCTACCCTAATTTTACCACTTCGAATTTTGTAGCAATTTCCATATTCATGAAAGAATTTATTTATTTTTTATTTATTTTTGGCACTCTCCTTAGGGTGTGTTTCTCTTCGCAAGAAAAATGATTCCCCATTATTACACCTCCTAAACAAATGCAAACTCTCTTATTTTATCATTTATAGACGCCTCAACCTTATGTGTTCAACATATGGAAGTCATTTTTGAGGTCAATTTAGTAAACATAAATGGGAGGGCCTATGTGATGGTTTATAGGAAAAAAATCTTCACTTTGACAACCACTTACTTTTGCATCTCAATCTTGAACCTATAACCTGCAATGACAATCTTGAAATTTGCAATCGCTAACCAACTTGAGGGACAATTCTTGAAATGATCCAACATCCAACATTTCTATACGGAGTTGGAAATGGCGACAATAGTTGATGAACATTTATCGAGACCTTACATTGTCATAACAATGTTTATCTTAAAATAAGGTGGGGCTTGATATTATTGAGCTGATGAGCTATGTTCATGGACCCAATAGTAGATTTGAGAATAAAGACTCTGGATGCTAGAATCCCATCGCTTTAGACGGAATCGAAAGTCATGGTAGTTGAACACAACTCACCAACTCGGTAATGTTATGCACCCGTTGCCGTTTCTACATCCACAAAACTCTCTAGCATTCTTCCACTTTTTGATTTGCGAATGCATATGTAGTGCATTCTCCCACTTGTTACCGACCCATATCCAAAGTTGGGGATTTTGATTTCATGTTGTCTTGCAAAATGACATGGTAAAGATCTCGTCGATCAAAGCACTCCACACTATTTTAGGTAACGAGTTACCCATGTGTTAGGTGAAATTTCGAAAGACAATACGGTCATTGATTGCCGGTCTTATTTGTGCTTGTTAAGAATTTGTGGTGGCAACAAACATGCTCATTTTGTTGGAAGAAAGTGGATGGTTGCATTCACTTTCTTGCATATAAAATGCGGATATGGCGACGGGTGGGAGCCTCACCACAAATTTTCCAACAAAGAATCCACTTTTCATCCAAAATAAATGTTTGTAGTGTGTATACGGCAATTTGGGGGGGGGGGGGGCTCTAAGTTTTGAGGCCTCTATGAGATCGATATGATTGTCTATTGTACCAATTCATAAATGACACTTTATGCACATCGAGTCCCATGTCTACATACATAGACGTGAGCGGGTTTTAAATGGACACATTTAGTTTTGGACCCACTTCTTTATGATACAAAACATGAAATTAGTGAAAGATAAGTAGCAAATCGTGCATGTATCCATTTTCATTGTGAAATCTAAAGCTCATACAAATATCTTATTCATGATCAAAGTGAATATTCTCTTTCTTGTTAAATGAACGTATAAGTTCCCTTTGTTATGTTGACGACTATTTGAGCCTCGGATGGCTGACAAATTATGAGCACTTAATCAAATCTTTTTCAAAGACATGTCTTTTTGGTGCCTTTCAGATCCACACTTATCTCCACACCACACAACTATATTGATGTTTGTTTAAGAGGAGTATCCAGACTTGGCCTTATATGACCATTTGATTTGTGGTTGACTGTCCCAAACCTCATGGAGCATGTCTTTTGAAAGGAAGACTTTACACTAGATATTATTGCATCATGAATAACCATGATCTGCGTAAGGCAAATGTTCTCACAATCAAGTCGGTGCATGAACACCAACATTTCTTTTTCTTTTTCTTTTCTTTTCCATTCTTGTCTTGAGTATCCAAATTAAGCTTGCTTGCTTATGTACCACACAATAATTTGTGGTTTTATTGGTGTACATATTCTATGTCATGTTTCTATTCATGAAGAGACTACACTAAATATTGGATGTAGTGTCATATGGCATTTTATGCCACTGTGGTAACTTTTCTAATGACAATTCTTATAAATAGGTTTATACTTTATTTTCATCCCTACTTCCTTTTAGTTCATCCGTATGCCAGTTATTGAAACAACTTACTTTGATATATTCTACATCCAAACATTTATGTACTAAAATGTTGTCATGGATGATTTGAAATTGGGAAGAAAAACCACATAGCAAGACTTCACAATAATTTGAACATTGTAAATCTATAATGCCCAATTTTGTTTTACAAGGAATGACAAATAATTTTAGGTTTAGATTAAGTGTTGGTAACACTACATGCAAGGTTGTTTACAAATAGTCAGGATTGACACTCCCTAAAGAATTACAAACTTCGTGCGGCCAAAGATAGGGTCTTTTGAAATGGCGATATCAAAAAAATGAAGTGGTTTCAAAATAAAATAGGCCCCATATAATATGTGATTTTGACTTCAAAATAATGCAGGGTGTATTGAATATGTGAGATTAGGTCTATTTTATTTCTAAAATGTCTTGGTATAATTAATTTTGTAAAAGGGTTATACAGTCCCCCATCTCGTCCATAGTGTATGAAAGTTTGTCAATGGATGAAAAAAATGCTTGAAGAACATTAGATGATGGGTTTAGGTGAGCAAGGTAGAAGAGATCGGTTTAGGTCATGGCATTGCATTATGAGTGTTTGGAGTTTTGTTGGTATCTTCAAACTATATACCTTCTAGCAGTTTGGTGTTGACACATTTTTTTCTTTTTCACATGAATTAAAGTGTAGTAGGATTTCCATCACTATGCTTGGGGATGTCCTTAGTTTATGCTTCCACAATAAATGCATTTTTTGTTGCTCTTGACTGTGAATCAATTTTGTGTATGTATGTTTTGTAAGGTGGCTATATGAAATTGCTCTGAGGCTAAACCGCATTTGCAATGAAGTACTAGCTTGCCTTTTGAGATGGTTTTTGAAATGAGCCAAAGTTTGGCCTTGGTCAGACAACCAACTAGAATTGGCCATGTGTGGAGGATAATCATAGGGCATAGCACTCTTCCAACCAACCACTTGTTGATTTATAATAAATGTATGATACATTAAAATGACTAACCCCATCTTTCAAAGTAATTGTAAGGTACTACAGAATATGCACTATTAGAAAGTTACCTAATTGAATGGCTCATTTAATTAATTGTGAGCAAGATAATACCCCCAAACAAGTAAACCCTCGCCGCAGATGGTTCTTGTTAGTCGCACAAAGTGTCAGCCCCGTGCAAATAGTAATGAGCAAGACAAATGGAATTGGTGACATTAAATACAATATTTAGTGTACAAGTTAGTACATTATGAAGAAAGGACAAAGCCTCATATTCGGTCACAAAACTTGGTAGCAATGTACTAGTAGTCCTAGTAGTGTGGGTGGAAAATTAACATGGAAATAATTAGCGTGGGCCAAACTAATTTTCTAGTCAAGGTGGAATTAACATGGGTCCAAGGCCTCAGGTCTTTACCTTATAAGTCTTCATGAAGACTTTTGTCCAACACATTGAATATTGGTTATAGTACAAAAGTAGTACAATAAAAAAACAGTCACCCGTATTGGTGTACTAGAACAAACAATAATGTGGCCCACGCTAGTTATCTACTAGAAATTTTGCATGGATTGAAAACTAATGTAATCCACATTACTTATCATTGTGAAAATTAGCATGGGCTCTAGAAACTTATTGTGACCCACAATAATGGACTATTTAGTGTAGCATTTGATCATTGTTTGCATCAGAAGAGAAAAAAGAAACATCGATGTTTTTGATGTATAATGATGACATGTGATGTCTGTTCACCATCTCCTAATCATAGCCTTGTGGCAATCGGGGGCATGGGGATGGTTTAGTGCCTACTTTCATAGGTGGAACAGGCTAGTGTGGGTCTAGCTATAGTCTTGGCAATCATAGGGGGTTATTATAAGGGGTTGTTAGTTGAGTGGAACCGGGGCCTATTATTTTTCCAATTTCCTTTTATTTGGTAGAATATGTGTTAGATACAATATTTAATGGCTATTTGTGGAAAAAAGTTCTATCAAGTTGTGGATTTTGGACATGAGAATGTGGAGGTCTTGTAAGTGTTTAATGGTTGGTATGTGAATAATGCCTCTAATACCAGCCGTGATGATGATGGGCAGTACACCTCCCATCCTTTCTGAGATAGGAGTGGGAGGAGGACGGTGTATTATTCAATTTGTGGGTGGTGGCCTTGGTTGGGAATCTATCGTTATAATAGGTGAATTCAATAATTGTTTTTTGAGGTTGGGGTGGGTATAAAAGGTGTACTTGGAAGTTGTTGTTGGACTATGGTTATTTGTGGGGTGTTAAGGTTATGGAAGATTAGTAGTATGGAAGTGAGGAGTGATTCATTATTGCTATGATATGCAGGTAGGAATGGGGATGTAGGACATTGCACGCTGAGGAGAGGGATGGTAATAGGGGAGTAACATTGACATGTTGGAGTGGGTTGGTATGGTTGTTGGACCAGTCAGTGTGGTTGACAATGATAATCGTTGTGGAGTTTAGTGTGTTTTAGGCTCCAAGACTGGTTCATTCAATGGTTTTGGGAGGAGGCCGGTGTCCATTTTGAATAATTGTGTGGTGAGGATTGCGAATGGTAGTGGAAGTTATATATGAGTTTGTGGGCAACCCACTTTATCTTTTCGTTGTTTAGATTTAAAGAATGATAATAATGAGATGGGGATGCCTAATGGTTGTGTGGGGAAGGGCAGGGGTGTTTGTCTTCTTATTGTGATAGGGGTGGTACTGGAGGTGGGTGGTATAGATGGCATTGTTGGAGGGGGATGGGCATGGTGTGTGAAGGGGGTGGGTAAACATTGATGATAAAGCAACGTGGCCTCACCAGAAGCCAGAAGCTGCTTTCATCGCCCATAGTAAAAAGTCGCGTTGTCAACTTAACACTGGTACACCAAATATGATATTTAGTGTGACTTACTATTTGTATTTACACGATGCTATATCTTTTTATTATTGAAATTAAATTTTTACCAAGTAAAGTCGTCAATGTTCTATAATGTCTAAACTACCAATTTAACATTAGTTGATAAAATATGAGATGTACAGTAAATAGATATAGCATCGCGTAATTCCAAATAGTAAGTCGCACTAAATATCATATTTAGTGTAGTTCACAGCATAGCGAAACTCTTGTTAAATTTTAAAACCTTTCATGTGTCACTGTACTGATTCAATGCAACAAAGACTCTTAGCCTTTTGATTTTGGCTCTTTTGAGGTGCTCCCCCTAAGTGTCCATGACCTTCCTATGATCACACATCCTTTATTAAATTGGGGTATATTCTTCTATAAATTCCTCTAAAATGATCGGTAATTTTCCTGCAGACTTGAACTTCAACTGGTTCTCCCATATCATTGCCGGGCACTGGTAGAAACAATACAGCAATAGAACTGACTGCAGAATGTTCAGAGTTCTTTAAATATTGATGAGATATTGTGAAGGCATGGGTCCACTGTTGGAAGCTAGCTCTGCATGATAAAGTAGACATGTGTTGTTTGGATACAAGTTCTCTCTGCACCCACTTCTTTGTAGGATAAGAATGAAACATGCAATTAATACGAGATGATTAGCAAATCTGAATCGTGCCCATAGTCATGAGCTTCACACTTTTCGGAACTCATATGAATACCGTATTCATAATCGAGATGAAAAATCTCATGTTCATCACCTGGTCATGTAGCTCTCTCCCATTCACGTTGACTAATGAACGTAGAATGGTTAGCATGTTTTGAGCACGTAATCCAATCTCTTCTAGACACATATCTTATTGTTGTCCATTCTTAGATCCACACGTAACCACATACCAATCAAATACAGTTGTCTAGATTATAGTCGTGTTCAGTTTAGGCACGTCTACCTTTACAAAGAGGTGAAACGACTCAATGAGCTCAAATTCACGTACTCCAAAAAGCTAACTGATAGCATCCTTTGACATGCATGTCAACATTTTATCTGAAGTTAGATGAAATCTGAAGGTAGACCTTATCCTAAAGTACACGTAGCAACATGCCAAATGTGATATTTTATCTTCCACTCAAAAAGGCGGAGAATCAGTTACCTAGTCAGACTCACACTTGCAGAGTTTTGATATTGGAGCCTGGCAGGACTCGACAATCATGCTTTACCTATAAGCTATACATATGTTTCATGCCAAGTCTTTAACAACAGTGGCAATGCCGGTTTGCACTTTTGGAACTTTTTGGGGGAAGTCGCATTTTTTCTTTCCTCTGGAGGGCTGCGGAAAAGGTGCAAGGATACTGTGACACATTTGCAAATTGCTGAAGCAGAGTTCCATTTTCAAGCCATGTTTTTGATTTTGTACTTTTGCACGCTGTTTGTTTTTGGCAGTGTTGTGCAAATTACAGCAGTACTGAAGTTTGACATACTAGTTGAATCATCTTTTGCACGTTGACTGAGCTTGATCTATTGATAATTCTGGGAGTGTGTGCATTAAATTTACTGCAATTTTTGCATCATCCTGAAATGTGCAGGAGGATAGATTGAAATGTCTTCCTCCTGAGGGAGCAAGTATAATTTTTAGAGCTTCTTCGTCCACATGTTACCGTCATCTTTCGGTGGGGACTCGGAAGTAAGTGGGTGAACAATCTATGCAGATGAGACTTAGAGATGGAGATAGATATTAGATATCCAGATCTTAGATGTTGATAGATTTGAATACCTAAATTTACCTTGTAGTGACATAGAACAAGTGGCAAGGACCCATGATCCTTGTCATCGTGGTGGATGCGAGATTATGGAAAGGGTTTTCAAGGTAGTGTGGGAGTGTGAGGGTGAGTTTCCATGTGTGTTGTTCACCCACCATACTCTAGGAATAGGAACAAATGTAGATGAAATATGGTGGAGTAGGGTTCATACGTGCCAGTTGGCTATTGTTATTTTAAGTGTTTTGTGGATGCATGGTCACGTCCCCTCCACTTTCAACAGGAGACCAGAATGTGATCGGTTGGTTGCTTTTGTTTATCTTCACGAGAACACATCCAACCCACAATTATCTAGAATCTAGTGGGTCAGCTGCAGACATGGAAACCCATCCTAAGAATCACCTCGTTGCGTCGCAAAATCTGCAGGCATAGATTGCTTTCTTTTGGAGGTCAGGAAGGGCTGAATCATGTCACAATTTCCACACTATAAGCACTGCAAAGAATCACTTGTCCGTGTTGGTGAAATGTGGCGGCGTTTCGACTTAGTTCTGTACGTAACTTGAAATGTGTTTGATTGCAGTGCTCATAATGTGGAAACTCTAATGTTTCCACTTAGCTCTGTATGATAACTTGCAATGTGTTTCTTTGCAGGGCTTATAAAATTACGTGGAAATCACATTCCAGTTGTATTAATAAGGTTGTTAAGATTTCAAAGTTTTTGTGCTCCTGTGCATTCAGATGATGATACTGGCAGTATTGACATTGTTGAACTGTATTTGTAGGTTTTATGCATTGACTCCGCTTGAATCCGCTTGAATGGCAAGGTTCCTCAAGCAAGAAGATGACCAGTTTTACTTCTATGCTTCAGTTCTCGAGGGCACCTTGTGGTCACCTACATTCGTACATGGTGATGCAGTCACTTAATTCCACAATTTGTAATGTCCTTCACTCGCCGATCACCTCACCCATGTGCTTCGGAAGCTCTTTGTAAATAGCTTATGTCCACTCACCTTGTTATTGTTCTACTCGAACTGACTTTACAATCTTGTGCAATTCTACTTCTTTGCTCAAGAATCGAGCACAGTTGTCCTTTACTCATCTTCTGACGATCTTGTGCTATTATAGTGATTTCACGATCAAAAGTTTGTGATACCGTGCATCACCGACAGGATCAGGACCGGTATTGTCTGTCTTACCCACACGGTACGCCCCGTGCGGTGAGTTCATCGATTCTTGTGCACTTGGCGGTGATTCGACTTGGTCATTGAGCAAGCGCATTCGCCGATCGGATTCTGGCGGAAGACCTATCCTTGAACAATCAGTACCAGCCGATTTAAGAAACGGCGCAGGAATCCGGTATGCTTCACATCTCAATTACCTTTGCATTGACATATCTTGTTTCTTTCAATCTTGCTAATCCTGTCGCACTCTCTTTGAAGAATGACCTGATTGTGCAAGAAAAGTTCATTTGCTTGAAAAGAAGAACAAAAAAAGAAAGACCTAATTATTCTCCTGGTACTTGATCAAATCTTACTTGACGTTTCCGTTGTCTGTCGTTCCCATACGTATCCTGCAAGAGTATTGATCGTCGCATAATTTTTTCGAAGACGTCAATTTTTTCGTAAGGTCGTCGCATACTCCGAAAGTAATGCGTCTTTTGTCCTTCAAAGAACAAATTGCCAGAGCTGCTATGCTGTGGTGATCTTTGGTTTTGTGTGACTTGCTGGTTAATACTTTATTCTTATACCTGTTACTTCGAAGAGCATACTGCACAATGGCAAAATTTATGGCGAATTGTAGCAGTCTGAGACTCTCATCAAAGAAGTAAAATTTCAAGGATTTTTCCTGATCTGACATGAATTGACGCCGTAATGTACAAATCGCCGAAAGTAACGCCAAATTTTGTCCTTCCAAGCACACATTTCGAGAGCAACTGGCAAACACAACTGCTGTGATCTCGGTTCCGTAACTTGCGGCTCAGTAGTTATTCATGTGCCTGTTGCTTTGAAGAGCATTCAGGACAGTAGCAAAATTTGCGGCAAATTCTATATCGGCAGTGGAAGAGGGATGGCAAATTGCCATTGCCATGCCTGATGGAAGAGACTGTGCAGTACCCTGAGACTTCACATTGAAAATGTGAGATGATAGGGATTTTTCCCTTATTCCGACATGAATTTGAGGCCGAAATGCACAATTCGCCGAGAGTAACGCATGTTTTGTCCTTCAAAGAACAATTGTCCAGAGCTGCTGGCGAACTTAAAATGATGTGTTCTTGGTTCTGTGTGGCTTGCTGGTCAGTACTTATTCAGTTGCCTGTTACTTCGAGGAGAATACACGACAGTGGAAAAATTTGTGGAAAATTCCATGTCTGCAGTGGAAGAGGAATAACAAATTGCCATATCCATGCCTGATGGAAGAAACTGTGCAGTACCCTAGGGTTCAATCTGGACTCAGGAACTTGGGACCTAGTGTCTTCCGAACTAGAGCAGTCTGAAATCTCATTGAAAATGTGAAAGGATGCTTTTGTTATTCCGACATGACACGAGGCCGAAATGCACAAATCGCCGATAGCAACGCATTTTTTGACCTTCAAAAAACAAATATCCAGAGCTGCTGGCGAAATTAAATGCTGTGCTCTTGGTTTTGTGTGACTTCCTGGTCAGCACTTATTCATGTGCCTGTCACTTCGAGGAGCATACAGGACAGCGGCAAAATTTGTTGCAGATTCTATGTCGGCAGTGCGAGATGGCAAACTGCCATCGTCATGCCTGATGGAAGAGTTCGTGCAGTATCCTCGGGTTTTACCCATTTTCAGGAACTCGGGAGATATGTAGTATCTTCCGAAGCAAGAGTAGTGTGCAATTCGCATTGAAAGAATTAAAATGCATGGACGTTTTTTTCTCTTTATTCAGACATGTATTGATGCCGAGATTGCATAAATCGCCAGATCAATCAGCGCCATATCCATGGCTCATCTCCTGTACATCGGCCACATGCCAGAGGACAGCGCTCTTGCTGCGGAGCTAGCGATCGCACTAGGTGATTCATACCGCCTCACAACGAATTTACAAGACTCCCCCCACATTGACGTTGCCTTCTTTCTCCTCACACATGCCTACATTGTCAAGTAAGCCCGCGGGGAAGAAGCCCGATGCCCATAGCACATGCTCACTGGACTCTGGTGGCATTTGTTCTGTCTATTTTTTCAACAAGAGTTACATCTCAAAATGGGCTCAAAATGTAGTGACCAGCATCTAATGCGGAGTCAGTGTGGATATAGATCTTCCAGGGTTTGATAACTTCTCGGTTCTGACTCAACATCTAGCTAATGATTCATCCTTCAGGTCTTGCAACTACAAAATACAGAAACAAATGATTGGAACGGCAATCAATGTAGTTCCATGACATCATCAACTCCCAAGATGTGTTGAATCAAATTCGAACGATCACTCAACGGTGATATATAGTTGCTATCTACAGATGTCTCCACAACATTCATTAACATCTTTGTCTGCCTTGCCATTGTTGGGCAGTTGGGATCAGGCCACTAATCATCTGGCCCACTAGCCCCAAGAATCCTTCAACCATCAGAACTTCTTGTGGCATCAGCTCCAAAACAAAAATTTCAGCTTTGTTTTCATGTGGAAGTTCAAGCTGGCCGGGTGAAACTTTATTGGGTTTGGTCTTAAAAGTGGCTGTTTATGTTAACTACCTCGCAAGCCAGTCATGTTTAGTCTTCAAGGTCTAAACATCTAAGGATTTTGATCGAAGAATCTCAATGTCATGTGCGATCAAAAACGACAAAAAACAAAACACATATTTGTACGTGTTGTCCTTCGCACAATTGTCCATTTGAATGTGTAGAATTGGAGGCAATGTTTTGCCTTCAACTGGAACTAAAAGCTTGCTTGGTAATGAATTTTTACAAATATCACTTTCCTTCCATAATTGCTTTACAAAAATGCATACTCCAGGAACACTGCTAATAAACTTGCCAAAATGGGAGCCAACAAACCATCACAACAGACCACTTCCCCAAAACATACCACCCACGCCATCTCCTTTTGGTGCTCCAAAACACTTACTACACACCCCCACAATACACCCATTTGACATCTCAAATCGTATGTAGAAAGAATTCACATGCCTACTTCCAAATACAATCGTCCCCCGATATCCATATGTGGCGAAATGGTTCAACAATCCCCTAGTATACTCAAACATTTCCAACTACTTTTGGTCTTCCCCAAAATGCACCAACACTCAAATCACTCAAACACACAAAGTACAATACGGTCAATACATGGATGATTAAAGAAAGAACATCATTTTTGGACCCTACCACAAGAAACCTACACTAACCCAACTAGGCTAGTTATAGGATAGACAACTAAAATCGAACCCAACACATGTTGAAATCAGTTTAACCACCTTGCCAACAGAACATCCAACCCCATGGTGATCATACAAACACACAACCTACTAATACACCACCCCCTCCATGTATCATGGATACCAAATAGGAGCCACCTCCAACATGAGGTAGTAGCATTTGTCTCATAGCCCTGCTTAATATACCCACTTCAAGTTTACATATGAGCTTGCTTCTTTGATCAAGGTGAAGCATCCCTCTTTCATGCTAACAAGGTTGGCGTCGTCTCACTCGTCCTCTATCTCTACTACGTTTGCTAAAAAAATTGTATATATTAACATAAATTTATAGTCATACCCATGGTCATACCCGAACACACATGCCAAAAACCAACAATTGTACACATAACATATGTAGCAAAATAGATAACATAATTCACTTCAATCTAGTAGTTAACGCGACCCTAATTTCCAAACATATATCATAACCATATGAGAACCTTTCTACGCCACCGTAAGCAACCTACAACCATATCCTCCCTAAAGGAACACCTAAATCAAATTCTTGCAACCTTATCCCACTACAACATAGATAAATAATGATTTAAAATTTTGCATTGCAAATGGTAGGGGTTGAAACTTGGTAAGACAATTCCAATAAGACATTGCATGTCATTACCTAGAGCTCATAAACACTAAAACTTCCCATTTGATCTATTCAAACAAACCCATATGAACACAATTTTTACATCATAACCTCAAATCATGCTATTTAAGGTTTGAGGTTCTTCCCAATGTTCAAGTGGCCACAAAAAACAACTACTACTAATATTCACAAGGTGCATGCCTCTCCAATAATTCAAGTTTTTCCTATAAATAAGTGCACTTTCATCATATTGCCGTATTCACAAAATCTGACTCATTTATCAATAAAAATACTCCTAGATGCATTTCATTTGGAGCTTTCAAAAAAGGTCATTTGGTTGCATGACATCTTCAAAATCTAGGGTACATACTTGATCCCTTTCTTGGTAAGCTATGTCTTTCCTAATGCCCAAATAATGGTAGGTGTTAAGTACCAACTATGATACTGATAAACCTATTTTTCATCAATAAGGGACTCGATGTGAACTCTAAATTTTTTTTTAACACTTTCCTCTTAGGAATTGATTGGACCCTATGTTCCAATCCACTGCATTTCTTAACTTTCTAAGTGCCCGCCTCAAGGGATAAACCCAAAGGTTGGACTTTTCATACCATGTATGAACTAGCGTGAGTGTAAGAAGTGGGTATCATTTGAGGCATTTGCATAAATAATATACATAAAAGAGAGGTATTATTTTTCTATAGTGTGTACATTTAAAAGGGCTATTAAGAATGTTGAAGTAAAGTTAGATGTACAAAAGGGGGCCCTAGGGTTTAGAAAAAAAATGACAATAAATGTGTTAGTTTCATTTAATTTACATATTTTTTTCATATAGCAATAATGCTCAACGACTACCTTGCCCATTCTTTGTGTGAGTTTTGCATTTGGGTTTTAGGTTCTGACAAACTGGAGGCTTTTGGAGTGCTTGTGGACTTCTTTGAGTTTTCCTCTTTAAATTATGGCTAAGTTATTGTTTGCTTGACATAATCATTGATTAGCATGCTATGGATGACAAAATATTCAATGACTTTCTCATTGGAAAGTGAAACTGAATTTTATATGTAATAAATGTTTACTTAATTTAAAATTTTATTTTTGTATATGTAGTAGAGGCATTTACTACATCACATTGAAAAACTCAGTATAAATAAATGAGTTCATTTTGTAGCCTACCTTTAGTACTTCTGCATTTGTTTTTCTCCATACACTTCTCGTACATGGGGGGTTTAATTTCATAGTGACCATGTGCGCATGTCATTATGGTACATTCAAGAGCTCTATTTATTGAAATATAGAAAGAAAGAATACTTCAATGCATTAAGAATCTATTCTAGTATGTTGTGACAACCAACACGTAGATAATAAACCTCTTTCCATTCTTAGAAATATTCATTTTGGTCTTTCAAAAATGGCTACATTGATCATAATGTGATAATTATCATGAAGAAATTCATTGTATTGATCATTGTTTTGAATACCGATTTGAAAGCACACCATTTTGAACTTTGGTCATCATGGCTACTTTATAGTTTCTTGAGGTCTCCTTTCCCATCCATGCACCCAAGATAGTATGAATCACGTGCCCTCTCAACTAACATAGATCCATTAAACTATGTATAGGATATAGGATTTCTGAATAGGGATAGAAAATAACGTCTTTGAAGCACCCAAGGTGAAGTTTTTCGCCCAACTATCGGTAACTTGTGAGAGAGCATTCAATGCATGAGGAAAAGGTATTGACCATTCTTCACCTCGTGCTTAGCTATGAAGTTGAATGGATTTTTGAGCAATGTGTCTACTTGACTTACTAAGAGGATTCTTGAGCAGGGTAGGGTCAATAGGCTCAAATTCATGTCGGATTATCCGACGTTATTTATTTATTTATTTGACTATAGAGCGTACATTTGAGGTGTCCGATTTACATGTGCAGTAGATAGGCTGGACTCTGGTGAACCATATAGGTTTACCTAAGTTTTTAAATGTACTTATAATAGGTACACACATAGAAGAAGAACTAAAACTTGTTACATGGTAGTTGAGCCTAGTATGGTTGTTTCCATTAGCTTTGGCATTTTTAAATATATTGTAATAAATTGGAAATTTTTCGTGTCAATCTACTGTCATAAGGATGAAATCAAGGTGCCGAAATGTCAATTTACGACAAGTTTTCAAAGCGTAGATATGCGAGATATGTGAGGATTCTTATCTTATTTAAGTGATTCAATTGTGTTAACAATTACCTAGAATGGTGTCTATATTTCCAACACATGGTTCAATCTCATTGAACCACTTGCCAAAAATCTACACTTAGGTCACACTTCCATGTGCCGCTCATTCCATCAAAGCAAAATAGAGCTTGCACATAGCAAAGCTTTCACCAATATGTTCAAGCATCTTGTTGGCCCGAGCACTTTCATGTCAAGTCAAAGCACAAAGGGGGAATGCTATCATTTGACCTGTGAACGAAAAATAACAACATGGATATTGGGGAATTTGTACCCTATACTCGTGGATGACCGGGACATTATGGGAATGCACATAGAAATTAATAAGCCCAAATCTCCCTCACATGTAGGAATCTAAAACTAACAAATGGATCGCACACCATGCAATAGGGAACAAATTGTGTCATATGCAAGGAATGAGAGAAATGGTGAAATACCACATTTCATATGAAATCAAAAACCTAAACACCACACAAATATTAAAATAATGGTTGTTCTAATGTCACGCTAAGTAGAATCTTGTGTTGAAGCACCGGTGCTATCCATATCCTCTTCTATTCCCTCACCCTCCTGAGAGCCTCTCTACACATCATTACACTTACTTGCTATATCATCTACAAAAGATGGCTACTCAAACGTCCAAATTTGAGTCGAGGTTTAGGTGTAGATGTCTCTGCCATAACCTTGGTTGTAGTTTCAGCATACATAGGAATCCCCACCACCCTAGGAAGAGATTCGATGGACATCAACATTTTGCAAACACAAAATCTAATAGTTAGGTGCCAGAACAAACAAAAACATGTTGCATACCGGTATGCAATAAATAATATTTGGTAGCCTTACATCACATGACAAACTTACTTACTAATGCGAGAGCACTTAGCCACCTTCCGAATTGGTGCATATTCATCAGCAAGGGAGTGTGAATGAGCCCCACTAACAAAATAGAGAGGAGTAGGAGGTGCATCACACAATGGAGCAAGAACAACATTATAAATTGCAGAATCTCCCTCATAGGCTACGAGGTGACAAACGCTCCACCTACACGCATGGATGGACACACCTGCAAAGTTTTAATCAATTAAAATTTTAAAATAATTTATTTTAAAATAACAAATTACATTGCTTGGGTTGATATGTGAGTGGAAAAATGCAGCACATGTGGACACATATTGCACATGTTGGCAACAATCTTCAATTATTTGACTACAAAGGTAGTGAATCCAAAAGACATACAATGGATGAGGAAATTCACTATAGAAACACTATGCATATTGGAGGCGTGGTTGCCTCCAGCTTCCAAGGATGTAATGTCCCATGTTTTAGTACATCTTGTGGACTAATTGCAGTGGTGTGGACCAGTGGCTTGCAGGTGGATGTACCCACTTAAGAGGTACATGGCTATGTTGAAAACCCGGGGGGTGCACCTACACTTGATTTATGTATACACGTGCGAGAACCCCCTATTTAATTGGGGGGGGGGTAATTTACCTTCCTTCATTGAATATTTTCCACCCTATAAGTAGTTAAATTTCTACTGGATGGTATTTTTTAACACCCTATCATTATATAAAAAATTTAGAGTCGCATAATTATAATCACCCTTCTCGTATTTATAAGTAGTAAAAAATTTCTCTTGAACAATCTGCACATACATTACACATACGATACACTATACATACATTATGCTGCGCAACTATTACTCTGCACATTACACATACAACCATTATACTATAAACTTTAGCATCCAACAACATAGAAACAACATACATAGCAATTAAGTAACTTCGACATACATAACAAATCAATACCACAATACATAAACCTTCAACAACAACAAAGAACATTACATCTTCAACTTTAATATATACCTTCAAATATACACTTAGGGATTGAACTCTAACATTACCAATATCGATGAACTTTATCATAGCCATTTGATCAACATGTTCATGCACTTTTAGTCCCATACGCCTCCTAACTTTGCAACCTTGGAAATCAATTTCATGTAAGTTGGGCTAGATTTGTTTAAGAGGTACATTGCTCTGCAAGATATGCATGCCAAAGAGCAAAGAGCATTGAGGTGGAGAGGAAGAGGAAGACATGGCCTTGCTCGGAATGCACATGTGATTGCAAGGCGGGCATTACCAAACTTTTTTGAGTGGTAGTCCAATGATGTGAGGGAAGACATGGCATAGGGAGTGGATATAGCTAACGATATCATGGCCATAGGTTTCCCTCCTAAGAGGCATAACACCTTATGCTGCATCACGGAACACCATGATCAGCATTAGGTTAACAGACTCACATTCACGCCAGTACCTAGCTACGGGTGCTACTTTTCTTTTGGCCATAAGCTTCTCATCAAGTAGTGAGGCTTATGCTTACAAAGCCCTTAAAGTGTATGGTTACCTCTTTCGTGTTTGTGATGTGGACGGACGTTGTAGTCACAACATATTTGATTACATAATTGCGAATATGTATTGGCAAGAGTGTAGGAGCATTGTTTGCAACAAGTACATTGTGAATGGGAGATTGAGTTACATGGGAATACCCACAAAGTTATTGCAACTAAGTTACAAGGACGTACACGTGTTGTTGTTGAAGGCACGGTGAGTGCAACCCAATAGTGTTGGCCGCGAGTCATTGAGGCAAGACAAATATGGGTATTTGATGGCCAATATTGATTGCTCATAGCCAATAAATTGCAAGCCTTGTGTTTTTCCCACCATGGTGAAACATTTTTTCTTTAGTGGTGATCCAATTCATATAGGCTAGAAAATTATTCTTGCCAAAGAAGCACGAGTAGTGAGGTGCATGGCATGTGAAGAGGGGCCACCGTTGGATCTAAATGCGTTCGCAGCAAGAGTCCAAGGTGAACCCCACATCCTTCAATATACGTCCACACAAGTAATGGCAAATAGCATTGTGGTAATAGAAGAATTTGTTCCCACATATGACGTGGGATGTGGAGATCATGGACCTTCTACTGCCACGGGTGCAAGTGGATGGGCAGAGGGGTCAATTGACGAAACCATATTATGCCTCTAACCATTTATACAATGGAAAAAGCCCAAGTAGGGATTAGAGTTTTTTTAGATCTTGTGAGGATTAGAGGATCTTCAAATCTTGTCCCAATTGGGCATGTGGAGTAAAACAAAAATTGAGTCGATATTTCGTGTGTACATGTGGTTGTGCAATGCAAATATTGACACAAGCATTCTTACATGACGTGATGTTGTTGTCTCTCATGGTAGAGTATGCACCACTTAATGCACGAAACCAAGTTGTTGTTTTGGTGTATCCGAAACTCTTCATGGTCGTTGGATGTGTATACCGCCATTAATCTTCTAGTCCAAGGTTTTAAGCTAAAATTGTCCATGCAAAAGTTGAAGGACTGTGTGCTTATTGTGGGCAATCCTTGGTGGTCACTACAAACCCACAAGTTCTCCCTAGTGGTCATTACATGTGTGTGACTATTTTGAAAGTTTTTGAAAAATTGACAATATTGCATGAGCAATATTGTGTGTACAATGAATTATTGGAATTCTTGGTGAGTTGGCACATTTTCAACACATTTTCCTCCAATGTATTCACTTTTAAACACCAAACAGTGGGAATTCTAGTGAAAACATAGTCTCAATGGTTGAGTCCAGTGGCCACGTGTAGCGAATAAGTCAAATACTATTCGGGAACAATACCATGATTATTCTTTTGCCCAACAATATTCTACGAGATTTAGCCTCATAAACTTGGGTGAAGCACCAATACAATAAATTAGAATAGAATGGCTAATAAAAACCGAATAATGATATGATAAATTAAACTCTAAGCCCTTATAAATTATGCATACAATATCCAACATATCCGTTTGCTTAGTGCGTTGAATTCCTCATGGTCTTGCAAAAAGGGAAATATGCAAATTTGAGCATTATCATAATAGAGAATATGCTCAATGCTTAGTTATTTTTGTCGATTTTAGGTGTGCTTGCCATGCATAGGTGCAATTTTGAAGCAAAAGATATAGGATAGAATGCAAGGCCCTAAAAATACATTACATGTACTTTGTAAGGACAACTTTTTGTTGGGCTGTTACTTTTATTTCCTCTTTGCAACACTATGTGGCACATAACCTATAGTTATTTCCTCTTATTTAACATGTGGTCCCAACAACATGACCTATGCCAAAAGTGAGGTGCCATGATTGTTGATCGTCATGGCCCAAGATTTCTAGGAAGACATGATTGCAAAGTCCACAAGTATAACACCTCACACCTTGTTTCCACCACACCAATTATTGGATATTATTATGTGGGTAGAAACTTAGAGCTCCTAGAACTATGCGGAAAAATTCCACGCTAATCCCAATCTTGTTGAGTTTTAATTTAGGTTTTCACACAACGTCACGTGCATAACATTATTCAGATCCATAACAGTGTTCCGTGGAACTGACAATATTCCATGAAATATTCCCAAATATTCCCCACATTCAGTCCGAATGTGGGAGAATATATTATGAATATTCTATGGAATATTGTCAGTCCCACAAAACACTATTCTGAATTTGAATAATATTATGTAGATACGTTTGTAATTTTGTGAATATAGTTTTATTTTTTAATAACGTGATGATATAATATTTTACACTAACCAATGTGATTGAGATTTGGTGTGGATTTTGTATAAGATGTCACTTTGAGTTCCTCAAGGATTATTCAAAGATCCGTGCACTCATCATTACGGTGGGCCACACTAAAGGTGTTTTGTGGTGTAGCATTAGATGTGGGTCAAAATATGGTAAGATACTATTTACATGCAACTTGGTTGCACGGCTCTCTCCTTTCAACCACTTAAGTATATTCCATGTACCCATTTATGTGCCATACATCTATCTAGCGTCAACCTTTTGCCATTTGTTAATGGTCGCATCGTGTGGGATATATAGATGTGACCATCTTCTCACTTCCACACTAGATTGTTGACATAGTTCCCAATATCATATTGTCAACGCTTCTTCCCTCAATTGAAGTTTGCAACAACAAAAAACAACTAACACGTAGGACCAAACCAATCATAATGGGGGGTGGCTACTAACATGGTTTCTCCTAGTAAGAGCAAACCAAGGTAGTTATTTCTTCCTTTACGTTGACCAACCTAGCCAAATTGAAAGGAGCTTGAAATAGTGGCTACCAACTTCATGGTTGATTGCTTTAACCGGTACTTAATTACCTCTTTGAAGGAGTGTATATGAAAGCCATGCATTTGCAAAATGTACACTCCGTTGGAACGCTTATAAACTATATAAGCAAATGAAATGTACTTACTTTCATCAACAACGCATTCCTAGTGTACATTCAACTTCATATTTGCAACATCCATGAGCGAAAGAAGACTTGGATATTAATCGTGTGTTTGGTAGGAGGTGATCATTCCCATCTAAAACAAATTACACAAGGTGTCATCATATTGTTTGGGATGGCACTCTAATATACTTGAGGTGTTGGTTCACATTACTTACCTCACATGAGGGGCTTGTGTGGTAAAAACACGCGTCTTTCAAGTTTGTTGTTAATTTGCTTCAAACATACTTCATTAGACTACATTGGATTCTTGGACTCAAATTTAAGAGCCAACTCATTTCAAAATAAACCCACCAAGATGTGCAGTGTGTATCTATGTTTTCACCCTCAGGTCCTAGGTGACCCTAAACTACCAAGTGATAGTGGAGAGGTACCCAACTCCGAATGGAGTGGTTGGCGGTTCGATTCTCACTGTGGCATCTTCTCTCTACTTGACGGGGAAAAAACAAACTAGGTAGGTAGGAAGCCAAGAACCCATCCACTGCAAGGTAGGCAGTAAACCCCCACCCTCCACCAAGAGGATTCTTGAGCAGGGTAGGGCCAATGGGCTCAAATTCATGTCAGATTGCCCGACGTTGTTATTTTTTTCACCCTCCCTGGGCACGGTAGATGTCACCAATCTTTACCCATAAATTTCTTTGTTGAATACTATGTTTTTGCAACTCAAAATGTAAATATGGGTGTGTGTGTGTGTGTGTGTGTATGTTATATATATAGGATTTTTGTGGTACCAAAAGGCTCCAATGCAAAGTCAGCTTGTTGGATGATGCATCCAAAAGACCCGTTCAAAATTGCTTACAAGCCAATTGGCTGCCATGATCACGATACTCCACAATGTCACACCATATCTCACAAGCGCTTCAATTTTTAAAACTTAGAAAAGGGACTTTGAAGTTGGGAAGTGGAAGAGACTTTGGAAATCCATGGAAACATAACGAATTAAAATGTTGAAGTCACAAGTCAACTTGAGATGTGAAGATGTCCGGGCATCCGGAGTAGGTACGTACTTATTCGTTTACTTTTGAGAGAATATTTCTCATTTGTGTCAATGCATGGGCTCATTTCCCCAAATGGCATGGTGTGTTGACAATATTCGTGTTTGACATTGGTGGCCGGTGGTGAATTTTGGGCAATTCACATGGGCAACAATTAAAAGGGCAATCCAAGGGACGACTAGGTTAACAAGGAAAAACCTACAAACGTCCTTTTACTACACAAACTAGAATACTAGGTCAAATGATTATAGAGACGCTTATTTTCGTTGGGTCCCGTTAGCAATTGATCTCAAAATGCATCAACTAGATATCATATGTATAGGTTATGAATTTTAAAGTTGTGTTGGGGTGCAAGTATGGTAAAATGGACCACTCTTGATCCTTGCACATGTTTAAGTGAAAGTGATTCAAAACCATATATTAATTTTGAGTTTTGCGAAAAGAAAGATCATTAAGATTTAAAAAACGTAATGATCTACAAAGTCAAGTATTTTATGTTAACCAGAAAATTTCAAAAATAAAAGTCTATATATTGTAGAAGATGGTGCAAGTGATGATATCAAACAAGTAATTTTCAAAAAAAAAAATTAAAAATGATCTCAAAATAGTTAAGGTCATGAAATTTACGTCTTAAACCAGATCTAGCCATTTGCTTTTGCACATAACTTTAATTGATAAGTTTGAAGATCTCATCTTGATATTATACATTTAACTGCTTAACCCAAGAATAGAAGTCGCCATGAAAAACATCCAATTCAAAAAACGTTTTGCTACTACTTTTAGACGTTTGACAAAAAAAACTATGGTTTCAGAGATACAAGAGCACTTTTTGGTCCACTTTACCATGCTCGCACATGTTGCCTACTTTAGTTGATACAACCTAAAATCGACCCCATGCGTGCCTGGGCTCTTGTAGGTTATCATGTTACGATCGTGTGCATCTTGGTAAATGGGTATGTAGGCTATAGGGTCACTTATTGGCCAAATTATAAGGGTCACTTTTGTGTCAAGAATACTTTTGGGCATTTTTACCTTATATAATACACAAATATGCCTTTTTGAGCAACGACAAAAAGCTCCCAAAAACACAACTTACACTACATTGAACTGCTGAAGCCTTAGGAACTCTAAACAATTTGCAAACTATCCCAGAACTTGGAATTTTTGCAGAATGGGTCTGTTGTCGCCAAGGTAGAGGGTGCTTAAACCAACACTTTAAGCTCTTGCACATACATATGGCTACATGGTCGATAAAAAAAATACATATTCATATTTGCCTTTTTTCTTAAAATAGGTATAAAGAAAGAAAAAATATTTTTAGCCTCAATTATATATTTGATGAATATTCGAAGTCAAAACCACTAGCTTTCTTAAACCAATATGTAGGTCCCATGTATGACGACCTTGGATATGATGAGGACCCCCACCTTCATTGCCTAGAACCAACACAACATAGTTGGGTACTAGACCCAAGCTAGATCAAAGATCAATTGGTAACGCTGCACAAAGCCACATGGCCACCCACCTAGTTTGCTTGCAAAACCATCACCTTGCATCATGAGTATCAACCCCCCTTTGTGCTTTGTGGGCCTACCTCCGTGACTTTATGAATAGAATGGTTATAACCCCCCCCCCCCAGCCCCGCCCTTGCAAAAGAGGCATTGACAAGCCACCCAGTAGTTAGGTTTTGGATTCTCTTAAACAACAAAAACCCAGGGAACAAGGTCTCCAGGAAGACTGAACTAGTGTCTATAAGGGTTAATGTCACATTGGATTAAGGTTCTTAATAACATTGTGGGGTAAATTCTTATTCTTTATCTCCTTCCGTCTTGACTTATTTCATTCTTATTAGTTCATACGTGATGGTTTCGTCGTGAGTGTGGTCAGTCCTATCTTCAGGTAGGTACTATCACTCTAAGGTTCAGACCTAATTCCGTCGTGAAGCTCATAGCTTGGCAAGTGGTCAACTAACTCTTAGGCAGGACTACGCGTCCAAAACACGTCTTTTGAGTAGTCTTCTTTGTCCTTATTTGTGATGTATTATGCTTGCAATCAATTCAAATTTTTTATTCTTAATTCATTCACAATTACCAGGTAAATCTTCGGAAACTGTAACTTCCATCTTCATCCTTCGACAGACCTGGCCATGCATCTCAAAGAACATCCATCTTGTTAGTACACCAAATGTGCATGTATGTTTATCAGGCTAAATCCCTTAATTTGTTACTTCATACCCTTCAAAAGGATGTACAAGGTAGTCAGTCTTATCCCTTGCGGTATTTTATGGCTACCCAGGTTAGTTTTCTCTCCAGTCTACATGCTATCCTTTGCTCTAGCTGGCGATATTCTGTTGACTTGCCCATGCGATATCGATCCTATTGTGGGGAAACTACCCTAAGGTGAGGTCAGTTCTCATCCTCGGACTCGGCTGTAACCTCTCGTTTTCTCTCCTGTAAAGTCTTGCCCTTCCCAGGCCTCTCAGTCAATAACGCTCGCCTAATAAACTCTCTGTCTTCTCTCACGGCGGTCTAAGTCTCTCAGGCTATGGCCCTTTCGTCTCTCCTTAGACTAATAGCTTCGACCTGACCACTCCCTGGTCTCGCCTTCATCCTAACGGCTCTAGACCCTTGCTTAGGACTATGGCTATCCCCCAGTACAATCCATTCTCAGTCTTTCTCCCTCAGAGTAAGTGGCTATGCTCTCAAGAGTATCGCCATTTGCTATCTCTTTCTCTCGCCTCTCACTCTCTGTTCTTCTCCAATCTTTATCTCTAAATTCTGTCTTATGGCCTCTCGCCAGAGACTCTGACTCTACCAAGGTGCGGTCACTCACTGGCCTGATACCTTAACTCACCACTACATAGAGTCTTGTTGATCTTTCTGCCCTTAGAGACTATCGCCTTGCATAAGTCTCTCACATTCTGACAACATCATTTCTCTCTCTCTCGCAGCATATCGCCTTGATACACCTCTCCGAACTTAACTTGGCCTCTTAATAACCATGCTTCCATTCTCGGGTTCACTAATACTCAGATTAATCCTTCCTCTTACTTCACAAGACTTGATACCACTCCAGATTGTTTTTATTCTCCGACTATTTCGCCCTCTTGGCTGGTTTCATCCTAGAATGCTCATTTTACTGCCTGTCATTATTCTTGACTTCCCTTGCCTCCACTTCAGACAACTCGCCCTGATATCACAACCATGACTCTTTCTTAATCACTTATTGCCAATACAATCACATTGCACAACCACACGACTAATACTCATCAAAATCATACTTGTATTCAATAGTAACATTGCCAAAGACTGCATCACACAGTTCTTCTTTGCCTATTGCTAAAACTCCTTCTCGGAGGAAACTAATGGCGCTCAGACTCAATCACTGAGATCTAATGTGCCTGAGCCTATTGCTAAAACTAGGAGGCTATGTCAGATTCTACAGTTGCAAATAGCCTGCCTATTGCCTGGTTCGCCTCCTCCTTGAGCTAACGAGGGAGGAGGAGTTAGTTGGAAGTTGTAACCGCTTCTTGCCGGCCATTGCCTCCTAATGCCGCTACAGATGCCGCTTAAAGTCTATTCGCCGGATGAATCTTATTTGAATTGGCCTAATTCGGCCAGACGATAGCCAAAAATCGGTCTCACACACCCTAGACCCACCTTGAAGCAACCTGAGATAGAGTGGAGCCCGTTACCTGCCCTACATGAAGGTAGTGGAGGTCGCTATGAGGTGGCGCCACTAATGGCACCTAAAAATGTCACTCCGTGGGCCCATACACTCCTACACCATGGGGAGCACTTCAAGGTAGTAGAGTGTTGGTGATTGGGAGGCGTTTATAGGTGTTCGTTTTGGGGGGTGGGGTGTCGGTTTTAGCACCCTCTACCTTACATCATGGTGGGTTTTGTCCATGTCCAATATTGGAACACTTTGAACTACACTAATGTACCAATTAGTGAGGGTGGTACTAGTGCAAGTCACATGCATAATCTAGCCAAATCTCAATGTTGTTGAGGGCTGAAATTTTGATTGAGTGACACTAAACTCATGAATACATTCTCATTTACCACAAATTTTAAGAAATTTAATGGGTGCCATATGTTTGTTAGTGAATAGTGCCATGTGCCGGTACTTTCAATAAATATTGTGGAGTGTCGGGATGAACAATGCTTTCTAGTCCTTTTGGTGACACTAATTTCATAGTATGAAAGGCTTTAGTATCACCTTCACTAATTTTTGACACTCACTAATTGGTATATTGAGGAGCTTATTTTAAACAAGAGGTGGGGAGAAAGCAACTTTAACAAATATCGTTCTCCCTCTTTAGTATGACACATTTGGGAAACACACAAAAAGGTCGAATTATCAAGGTGTCATCTTCTCATTAATATGACAAATGGCGTAAAGTTGTTGTATTATTGAGGGAATACAAAAACATAAGTAATATGAGCTTTAAAATATATAAAATGAGTTAAAGAAATATAAATGGTATGAAGTAATATTTATAACTCCAAACAAATACAAATATTCTCAGGAACTCTTGAAATAAGAGTTCAAAGATCTCTGGTGTTGACTACCCAAGTTAGGAACTGTCATCTTATCTGAATCCCTCATTAATTTTTAAAAACTAGTAATTCCATTAACACCAAAACATAAAGAGTTCTCTAATAAGAAACTAGACAACAATGATACATGACATTTAGCATCACTAAGCTTTCCCGTACTAGGTGGAGCAACACCATCCACATCTATTGAGTCTAGATCAACATTAAGATCAAACTTTTGTACAAAATTGGATCCAAAGCAACATCCACCAACTCATCAATACTCAATTCTAGCTCTGTAATCTCTTCCCCTTCCATCTGAATGTAAGTCTCAATTGACATCTCATCTACATCCAATTGCAACTTTGAAATCAAAGCACCAAGTTCATTGGATTTTTTTTTCATTCTATTCTTCTCCCTTCCATCAACGAGGGCAAAATCGACATTCCATGTTGCAAGTAATATACGCGCCATCCTCCACCAATTCATGCAAGAGAGAGTACACAAGATACTAGTCATACTATATCACCATGAGTACAAGGCAACATACTAGGCAAGAGGCCACGCTAACCCTAACCATGTCCATTCTACACTAGTAATCCTAATTCTCATTAAGTTCCCACGTGAAAATGGATGCATTTCAGATGTACATAACATAGATGAAATGAATTTTAGCATTAACTACCTCTTTATGTAGAGGGTAAAACATTAGATTGCTCATAGTCAATAAAAATATAAAGGAAGAAGCATGAGATAAGAGTTATCCCATATTGTTTGTGTGAACCAATGAACAGAGGGAAAAAAATAAAAGGCAAAGCAAGGAGAGCATGAGATCATCTCACTCCAAACATTGTTCATATGTTTTTGTATAGACGTCTATGCTTGTGCAATCTTATTTTTATTGATTCCAATAGGTTATGGGCCCACCATACAAGTGAAGTGCCTAGAGATTTGATTGCATTTGAGAAGTTGGCGTTTCGGAGCGTTGGAGGTGTCTAAAGGAGCATTTTGTTGTTTTAAGTATTTTTTGGTTTTTTTTCTTTGGTTTTTTACTTGAATGCATGTTTGATGCAAGAGCATGTGATTTGAGTTTCTTGAGTGCCGAGAAATTTATTTGAGAGGTTTGGAGATGTTTAGACTTTAAAGCAATTGACTTGAATGTTTTAAGAATTCAAGAGTTTCTTTGAGAACTTTGAAGGTGTTTGGACTCCAATAACACTTGACTTGAGAGGCTTGAGTTTTGAGAAGATTTTTTGAGAGTGTAAGATGCATTTGAATTGAAGAGATCTCATTTGAATGATTTGAGTGTCCTTAGAACTCTCTTGAGGTGTAGAAAATCTTAATTGAATGATTTGATAGTGTAAGGCATTTGAGATGAAGGAGATCTTATTTGAATGATTTGAATGTCTTTCGAACTTTCTTGAGGTGTAGAAAATCTTATTTGAATGATTTAAGAATGAAAGACATTTAAGGTGAAGGAGATCTTATTTGACTTATTTGAGTGTCTTTTGAATTTTCTTGAAGTATAGAAGATCTAACTCGACATATTTGAGAATGTAAGGCATTTGGGATGAAAAATATATTGTTTGAATGTTTTGAGCATATATCCTAGCGTATGATAATATCATTTGAGAGCAAGGTGGCTAGAATCATTAATAAGATCAATGAAGGGAAGTTCAAAATCGAAGTGTTGTTGACATCCATGGATCTTTGGGATATTACGAACGGATCCGAAGAACCTCCACTTTTCAATGCGGATTCCAAAATGTTAAAGGAGTACCAAAGACACGTCAAGAATGCCATATCCACCATCGGCCTCAACTTGGCAGACAACTAACTTGCGTACATCAAGAGTTGCAAAAAACCTACAGAGGCCCTTTACAACATTTATGAGACGAAGAGTTTATCCAACATCCTCTACATTCGCCACAAGTTTTTCACGTGTAAGATGTAAGAGGGCAACAACTTGTTGGATCACATCAACAAGAACAAGGCGCTCATGAATATTTGATCACTATCATGGAGACGATGCCGATGAAGGAACTTACCATATACTACGTGACGGTGCGTTTAATGCACAAGATGTCGAAGCGCAAGGAGAAGAAGCTCCAAAGTGAGCATGCCGCCATAGTGTTGCAACAAGGTAATCGCGGCAACTCATTTCCGCCCCAAGGCACAAAATTGTGTTTATATTGTAGCAAACTGGACCACATTGTATATTTTTGTTACAAAACAAAACAAAAAATGAAAACAAGTGAATATTGCGAAGGACGATGACGACATACATTTGTAATACGCAATGAAGTACAATCCAAAAACATATGCAAGTGGATCATGGATTCGGGAGCCTCTAAGTACATGACTTCGCATAAGGCCGAATTTGACACGTATCAAATAATCATTTCATGCAATGTGCATTTAGGTGATAATAACATTGTTCAGGCTATTGGAATGAGATCCATTATTGTGGAAGAAAACTTGGAAGGTGAAATCAACTTATTTCGTATCAAATATTTTATCTACGTACATAATTTGCATGCCAATTTGCTATCGGTGAGCAAACTTGTGTCGAACGGTTTAAATGTCCAATTCAACATAAACGAATGTATTGTCAAATTTTAGGATTGTACAGCCATTGTGATTGCGCCATACGAATGGAATTTGTACGAAATTAATTTTGTGAAGGTGTACGAAGCGGAAATGACCAACTTTGTGTAATCTCTAGCGGTAGATGGCGCGCTCAAATTTTGGCACTACCGCCTTGGCTATTTGAACATGAAGGGTGTTCATACCCTCCAAAACATGGTGAGTGATATGAATCTTAAGAAAAAAAATTTGCCCCACATTTTTGTTGCTTTATGAAATGTGCATCGAAGATTAATAACATAGGGTTGTGTTTCTAAACGAGGGAGAAGAGGCGAATAACCAAGCCTTTGAAAATCGTGCATTTCAACGTGTATGGTCCCATGAGGACTATATTTATGGGCGGTGCAAGATATTTTATAACTTTAATTGATGATTTTTCAAAGAAGGTGTGGTTGAATGTGTTGAAATCCAAAAGGGATTGCTTTGAGAAGTTCAAGGAGTTCAAGGCACTTGTAGAAATGCAATCGGAGTACGTAATCAAGACATTTTGGTCGGATAATGGTGGGGAGTTCGTTTTCAAGGCATTCAATCATTTTTTGAAGGATTATGGTATCGAGAAACAAACGTCTACCCCATATACGCCTCAACAAAATGGAGCGGTGGAGCGTACGAATCATACCATCATGGAGATGACAAGGAGCATGTTTCATGCTTAAAACCTCGATAAATTGTTTTGGGCGGAAGCAATGATTAGTACTATTTATACGGAAAGTCGTTATCCAACAAGGGCATCGGATTTCATTACGCCCAAGAAAGCGTGGAGGGGAAGGAAACCTTGCATTGTACACATGCGTATATTTGGGTGTGTCGCCTACGCTATGGTGCCGAATGAACAAAAGGGTAAATTTGATGCAAATGGTACAAAGTGTTTGTTTGTGGGTTAAAGTGAGGGGACTAAGCCTTATAGGCTAATGTGTTTACAAACCAAAAAGATCATAAAAAATAGAGATGTGGTATTCATAAAGGATGACATGAGTGTTAAAAATGATTTGGGAATGTGTCCAAGGGGGAGGAAAAAAAATCCTATGGGACCTTCCAAATCATCTTCATATGATGATGGTGAGGAGTGAGAGGAACAAGTGGGAGATCATTTGGTTGCAAATGAGGAGGCAATTAAAATTCCCGTGAAGAATGACGGCCATGTTGAGAGATTCAACAAGGATGGAAGATATCATAAGAGGGGTGGCATCTGCCCAGAGAGTGGTGGAGAAATCACATTTTACGCCAACACGGTGAAGAACTAGCCAATGTGACATTGTTGGATGATCATTTGAATTTGTGCGAAGCGTTGAGATCCGAAAATGCAAGTAAGTGGAAAGGCTGCAATGCAAGAGGAATATGACTTACTTATAGGCAATGATACGTGGAAATTGATCGAGCTTCCAAAGGATCGCAAGAATATAGGATGCAGATGGGTGTTCCACACTAAGAATAATTTATTGGATGAAATTGTTAGGTATAAGACACCGTTAGTAGAAAATGGATATTCTCAAATGGTTGGAGTGGATCTTAATGAGACCTTTGCTTCTGTGGCCAAATTTATCACCATTAGATGTATTTTTGCATTAGGAGCGGCCATGGATTGGGAGATCCATCAAATAAATGTAAATATGATGTTTTTGATAGAATATTGGAGGTGGAGATTTATATGGATTAACCGGACAATTTCGTACAAGAGGGGAAAAAAAATCTGGTGTGTAAATCCAAGAAAGCTTTGTACGGGCTCAAGCAATCGCCAAGGACGTGGTACCACCACATCGACTCATTAGTCATTAACGAGGGCTTTTGTAGGAGCCAAGTGGCTCAAATCGGAGCTCGAGAAGGAATTTGAGATGAGCGATCTCAGAGAATTACATTGTTGGCTAGGAGTGAAATTTGAGAAGAACAGAGAAGTTCGTACCATTACCATGAATCAAAGGAGCTACATCGCAGAGATCCTCAAGCATTTTAACATGGAGAGATGCAAACCGGTTGGAAATCCATTCAATGTTAATTTAAAATTGTTAAAACTTTCGGATGAGGAATTTGTAAATGTGCAAAGGGAAATGGAACATGTTTCATACAAGGCCGGAGTAGGATCTCGCATGTATGCAATGGTGGCCACGAGGGCCGATATTGCATTTGCAATGAGTACGATGAGCTAATTCATGGCGAAGGATGATCTTCCACATTGGATGGCCGTAGAACGCATCATAAGGAATTTGAAAGGCATTTTAGACTTCAATTTATGCCTCGGAGGCAAGGATATTGTCTTGAGAGTTTTTTGCAATGCGGAATGGGTGGGAGATGCAAACAAGGCGACCCACCACAAAGTATGTGTTTTTTTGTTGGCGTTGGAGTCATTTCGTGGAAATGCAAGAAACAACCAACCATTGCATTGTCTACGACGGAGGCGGAGTACATGACTACTAGCCATTGTACTAAAGAAGCAGTTTGGCTTAGGCAACTTTTGGCGGATGTGGAATATGTGCAAGAAGGACCGACATCCATCATGTGTGACAATCAAGGATCGATGCATAACACTTGCAAAGAATCCCACACACCATTCTCGCACCAAACATACCGATGTATAACATCACTTCATTAGAGAGAAAACTAGAAAACCAAGAGATATGTTTAGAATATTGTCCAACAGAGGATATGATAGTGGATGTGCTAACCAAACCACTTGCAAAGGATAGGTATCAAACATTAACAAAGGCAATGGGTTTAGAAGCCTTTGACTACTCACAAAGTGGGAGTGTAAAGGGTAGATCATTAGATTGCTCATAGTTAATAGAATTATAAGGAAGAGGCATGAGAAAGAATAATGTTAGAATAAGGCTAGTATGTTAGTCCGAAGAGGGATATGAGTTATTCCATATTGTTTGTATAAACCAATGAAGAGAAGAAAGACAATAAAAGGCAAAGCAAGGAGAGCATGAGATCATCTCACTCCAAGCATTGTTCATATGCCTTTGTATAGGTGTCTATGCTTGTGCAATCTTATATCCTATTGATTCCAATATTTTAATATGACAAAATGGAGATTCTAAATGTTGCATTATCGACTATCGTAGTTGCATAAAAGAGGGAGTTTTGAACTAAAAGGTTTGGTCTCACAAAAATGAGTCGTAATACCAAGGGTGTCGTATTAATGAGGTTAGACGGTATTTACATATTTATGATGTTGGCCCATGAGCCGGGGCTCCCACTCTAGATCCAGTTAGCCAGGGGCCTTTGGGATGGTGTCCCTAGTGCCCTGGATGGGCGGTTGGATGGCCAACTCATGGTCTGGGGGGCCTGCACTGGCTGGACCCCTCAGTGGGGCTAATATAAGAGTTTGGTGTGGTTGCTTTATAGCTATGTTGGCTACATGCCAAGCTCTAGAGGACTGGCATGTAATGTGGGTTTTGGTGCTTTCCAACAAGGATGCCACCTACGATCAGTGAACACTTAGTGAATAGGTGGGAAACTTGATATAACCTAATGTAACTATTGTTTAAAAGTGCTCAACTTAGGGTTAGTTGAGAAGGGGGCATGATGTAGATGGTGCTAAAACCATATGTTTAAGTGTTGACCATACATACTATTAGTATATTAAATTATTTACAAACTATTAATCTCATTAATTGACATGGGACTCATTCCAATGCACTAAAGTATGTGTTATTTGAATTCCATATGCAAAGGTTATAAAGGTTCAAATTTATATTGGTAGATGATCCAAACCAACATGAGAGATAGATGTAAAGGTGGTGGACATTCTTAAAATCAATATAAAATTCTTGTGCAAAATTTGAAGATGTTGGTTTTAGGTGGGTTGTTGGTGTTACCACCACCTACCTTAAACACTTGATCTAGTATGATAGTAGAATTGTTTTGCCATGTTAATCGAAGTGTTACAAAGTGCCATGTTACACCATCTCTAGATAACACCTAGTGATTGCAAGGCAATTAATGTGGATCAATGATTAATAATGTGGGCCACACTAAATAGGATATGAAGTGTAGTTGGGTCATGATTTCTCCTAATGTGGACCTATTGTGGGCACTTCCAACTCCACATACATTTTGGACCATTGGGTCAAAATGATTCTTGGTTCATCCAGGTAGCGATTGCGAATCACATACTAGATTGTTATCTCAACTTTAGAATAACATAATTCAAATGCAAATTTAGGTATAGGCTGTCAAATTGAAGATCCATGTCTCTTTCATGGGTCGCATAGTTAGGCTCTCCCAACGATATCACTCCATTGAACCCATAGTAGTTGATATATTTTGCACATATACTCAATTTATCTCATTATAAGTCTTTATGACAACCCTTTCAAAGTACAAGTCTTGCCATATACGTCCACTAAAATAAATATATGAGTCCAATTCACATAGATAGATATAAACGCTAGCCCATGAAAGTGCAAGCAACGTGTCCAAAATAGTAACATTGTCAAGCTCCTCCTTGGGCCAACCCTAGATGAGGAACTACAAGTCATTGCAATACAAATAATGGGCCGATTCTAGATGCATTAAGGTTGAATCTAACTAACATAGGACTAATGCTCGTCCAAAATATGCAATCTTGCCTAGGGTTCATGCTTAAGCAAAAGGGTTAGCATACCTAGGTCTTAACAATGTCAAGATTTAAAGCATACATGTTTTCAAACATGTCCTACTTTGGGGTGCAAAATGGTACAATATACTTTTAATATGAACACGTTTGATATTATTACGAGGACTAATGCAACGGCTCATTGACTGAGATAGTTGTAAGTTAATGCTTAACACTTGTTCAACATTAACCACTTTAGGCACACCGATATGGTACCAAAAAAAATTGTGTTTATGTTCTTTAAAAATTCATCACATTTTGAGGTTCAATCACCTTAGTCTTGTTCTGATGACATTGGATTCGTACATGATTTGCTAATCAAATCAGTTTTTGTTCCAAGATTTATTACACATCATAAATTGCCTAACCTCCTAGAGTTAACCGTGAGAAGAGCGACCACATACAACCCACATATGTGCCTTCCTTATTTTTAGAGAACCATATTCTCATCGACGTGGCATGTAGTTGGTTTCCAACAAGGACACTTGCTCATTTGTCCGTGTCCAATGGTACACCGTCTATGGTATTCACTGTCACATGTGTAATAATGTCACTTACCCTATTTTGAGGCGAATGCTAGGTTAAGTTAATGATTAACAACTTCACCATAATTGTCATCTCATGACACTTGGCGTTCAAGTGTGCTTTCTTAATATCTTGGCATGAGCATATTCAATAGTGTCATGAGGTGCATGCCTCTATTACACAATGATCTACAAGTTGACTAAAGTGTACACAAATGACACTTGGCATTACACTAGTGGGCATTAGTATGCTCAAAAAATATCTTCCTCTTGCATACTAAAATGTGAACACATGGCACTTGCCATTAGTACGCTAAAAATAATCTCTCCCTTGCATACTAAAACACAAGACTATCATCTAATGTATCCCAATGTGCTACTATAAATGTCATTATGTAGATATTTTTTCACTTAAAGAAGTTACTTATGTGGACGAATGGAATCATATTGGCAATTAGCGAGTGTTACATTTTGAGACCTCTAGACATCTAGTCTAAGCCTTTCGCAAATGTTATACGTAACACTAAATACCATAAATGGTGTACTAAGGTAGCTCAACCCAACACCAACACCAAATGTATGACCACCCAAATGAAGGCTTCTTTTTAAAACACAAATCTAAGGACACTCAAGGATCTCTTGTTACCTAACACTCTCATAAATGGTCTAATTAGTGTGGGTTACCATTCAAAATTATGTGTTGCTATAACTTTGTACCGACATCACCGTTTTTTACCAACTAAATTACATCATATTCTTCAGTGTGCAACCTAACTACTGTACTTATGTAGTCTAGGTGTAAAAAATGATATCCAATGGAATGTCATAGCAATGTGTAACTCCAAATGGTGACCCACACTAATTAGACAAAGCAATGCAGTTGTTGTGTATGTCACTGCAATCTTAGGGCCGCTTTACACCTAGAGGCCCGGCCAATTCCCCTTGAGGTTGATTGCATGAAATTTCAACCCCTTTTGGGTTGGAGGCCGGCTTCAACTACACATTATAATAATATTATAATGGGGGCCAATTTTTCCACATGTAAAGGCCTTAGGGCCATGAAGCTAGGCCGATTCAATAAATCTAGCAGAATCCAATGGATCTAGCATAATCTAGCATAGAGCTGTTCATATTTCCACATAATCCAATGCATATAGTTTGCTAAAAAAATCATATTCTATTAAAAAAGGTTTTTATATTGAAATGTGGCATTGGCACCGAGGCTAAGGGCCGGTTCACACTATGCCCAAGTCGAGAGGAGAAGCGTCACTTTTCTAGCCCAAACTATGTCGAGAGGAGAAGCCTTTGGGTTGAAAAAGTATATTAAAATAATCCACGGCTAAAAATGCTCGGCCTCTCGACGGAAGTTTGGGTCGAGCATTTTGCTCGACCCAAACTTGGCTCGAGAGGCCGAACTCTTCCCGCCATATTTTCCTAAAAGTGTCGCCACCTAGGCTCTTTTGGAGGCGACGTCCTTTGGACTTCGGCCTCTAGTGTGAAGGCCGAGAGGACGAACTTTGGACATTTATGCATTTTCATTGGTCGAAACGCTTCTCCTCTCGAAGTTTGGCCATAGTGTGAACCGGCCCTAAGAATTGGCCCTCCGTTTCCGGTGCACCCAATTCAACGAGCTCGGGCCGTGTCATACGAAACTTTTTTTGATTAAAAAATTCATACCACCAAATCAGCCCGGCCTCTAGGCGTAAAAGGGTTGGAGCTGATTTCAACCTTTTGACCAATCACAAGTGAGGATTTCAAGCCTCTTACACAACGAAATGGCCTGGGCTCTAGGTGTAAAGCGGCCCTTAGTCATATAATTCATTACTGCGGTAGGTACTAGGCAAACTACCAAAAAGGTCTCCAACTTCCAAACTTCCAGCTCCCGAGCTTGGCAATTGCAGGTGGAGCACTCTAGCAACTGCACTCTTCTATTCCTAATAAGCATCGTCAAATGTCGGCTATGACTTTGTACAAAGAGGTGGTTAAGGATGGGTCAAACAACAAAAGGCCCCACAAATTCTTAGTCTTTTGCATATGCATATATATAGTCAATGTGCACATTGTGGCTGTAAATATTCGGATTTGGATTTAGAGAAAATTGTTGTAATTAGTTGCGGCCGCAAAAAAAACTTCATATATATACTTCTATATATATATATGCATGCTACACATAATGCCCTCCCCAAGCAATGTGGTATGATATAGAGCCTACTGAAAAGTCGGTTGAAAAGGGAGATAGATTCTGGTGGCTCCGGACAGATATTCAAACACAGTCATAATGCCTCGTAGTAAAGGTGGAATAGTCCAATGCTTGTGCCATAAGGTAGACTATATATACTGAAAACCGACACTGACGAAGCTGAGTGTATCTTAAACTGATACACTACCAATACAGTATACGAGTCCTAAGTGATGGTTTTGTGGCGGTGCCAAATCCACCATGGTGATAGATTCACAATTTTTCTAATGATTCTAATGATACAGTAGGACGATTTCTTAGTGGTGTGTGATTCCTTAGGACTTGTATGCTTGCAGTTTTAGGTGTTTGGCAATGACAATTGATAGGAGATTCTAATAGTTTCTATTATTTGAATTTTGGTATGCAGAAGTGATTATGGTTCAAAGTACTATGATTGGTGGATGACCCAAAACCAACACATGAGCTTGGCATTCAAATGGTAGACATTTTTATAATCGATATGTACTCATATTGCAGGATTTTAGGTCTTTGGGTGGGGTGTTGGTTTTAATGTGTTCTATCTCATAACGCATGACATGACAAGATTTACACTTCACTTGGACATGTGAGCCTTGAATTTATTTGAGAGAAGCGTTAAAAGTTAACTCTTAAAAGGCATGGGATGTTTTATATGGGATATACGATGATTTGTATAAATGTCCATAAATGATTGAAATCCAAATTTAGCACAACTAAGTGAAAAGAGGAAGCGCAAAAAAAACTTATATTTTGCCAACAATGATTAGATATATGTGATATGTATGTATGTATGTATGTATGTATGCAATTGTTATACTAATGCATTTGATAAACAATTTGTTTTTAGATAGAATCTCTTTAAACATTTTAAGCTTGAAATATTAAAAAGTTGTTTAAAGCCTTATGTATGACACCTTAGGGCTCAAAATGGATCACTTTGACTTTAAGGGTTGAAGCAAGTTTTTTCAATGTTTACTTGAACTAGAGTCTACCAAAAGTTAAATATATGTGGTTGAGATGCATGTAGGCTTGCTACTAGCTAGTTTGGGCCCTTGCCGTTTAGGCCCATTGCACCCGTGCATATGATTTTTGAATCACTTTAACGTGCCCCTGGGTTGTCTGAGCCTCCACCTTGCCATTTATGTCCATTGGTCTTCGAATGGTTGAAAACGTTGGGACAAATGGCCCCACCGCCACCACATTGTATGTTGTGGTGTAGGTGTTGGCAAGACTTTGTGGTTCCTAGGGTCCATATTTGGTTCACCACTGCATTGTAACTCTCAAACAAACACAAATGTAATGAATATGATGGTTCTAAGGTTTGTGAGTATTAGATGTACTCATGTATGACAAGGCTTGTTGTTAGAAACTAGACACCGAAAAGGTATATACAACATTTAAGTTTGATCATTGGACCACAATTACTCAAATATATCAACTATTCTAGGTTCCGGACTCAACACAATTGGATGGGTCTATGTGTTTTGAAAGAGAAGGAGAAACTCCAAATTGAAACCTGAAATGAAAGTCTCCATGGTCCGCAATTGTTAACCAAAATGAAACAATTTTTGATCTAATCCAGTGGCCAAGATTGTGTCATATGAAGTTGCAAGCGCCCAATGGCCAATGCCACACTATGACCACATACCGAATGTCATGTCCCACATCAAAGTAATCCAAAAAAGTCAAACACCATGAGTAGACGTACAATAAGCATAATGGTATAATGTACCTTGAATTGACTTGGGGTTCGTAAAGTCTATGTAAACCCATCCATCATGAATAAAGGGGCTCTAGTAAAAACATGTCCTCAACAAGTTAAAGACCGATTAATTCCAACGAAACTACACTAGACTAATTCAATGTCACTGAGGCCAAATTCGGAGTTATATTGTTTAAAAATAGACATTCCCAGTATAAATAATAGTCTGCTTAATTTGTCTTCACCTTCCAAAATAATGGATGAGTTTATGTAGAACCAGGAATCCTTGGTCCCTTGAAATTTATTCATGTAAAATATTAGAATGATAAGAGTTGTGGAGCAACATCATGACCTACTCATAATCTGTATCTCCTGTCAAGAACGGAAACTGAACCTGAATTCATGAGGTGTGCAAGTACTGCAATATTGAAATCTTTTGTGAGATTAATCCCTAATAAGACCAAAATATTTGTCTTTAGACTTTTCATCTCTATCCCCATCTCTGTTGACTTGAAATCATATAATCGACAGATTTAGACGATTTGGAGGAGGAAATCATTGATCTTGCCAAGAAATGTCTGCGTAAGTGACTGTAAATTCTGAACATAAATCTTATTACTGGACCCTAAATATACAAGCTCTACTGAAGAGGCAGCAATTAAGTCAACAAAGTCGCATTTCAAGGAATTTTCGATTGTCACTGTCACCAAGAGATGGAAAATCTGAAAATAGTAACAATGTGTATTTTCCACCTGTGAGTGGCGATCCATCTTGGGGCTGAACAACGCCAGAAAAAACTTGTTAGTGGCCAGTTCGATTCGGTATTGCTAGAAGGATTCACCAAAGTTGCACATCAATCTACTCATTCATTTGAGTGATTGATGTGTGCAAGGGTCAATTAGGCGAAGGCGAATGTCTTTTCCAGCTGCGCTTCTCGAGGCGCAGAGGTGTTGGAAAAATTTCAATCGAGATTCAAGATCACCTTCTTTGGCAATGACAACTAGGTTATGGCTTGGGATCTGCAGTCGGCAAGGGCGATTCCATGAGGGAACTCCACAAAATGTGATCTTGATGAAAACCATAATGTTGCGAGCTTTCATGTACTAGTACTTCGGCATCGTCGCGACCACCTTGCATTATATGATGGCCTTGGTAATGTAGTTCCTCCGAGGTTGAAGGTCTCGGTGGAATGGCCATGTTGGCCATGGAGTTGCTCAAGTTAAAGCTATGCTCGATCGCATCCGAATCGTTACACGTCAAGTTCGAGGTTACCGAGGGCCGTCGGCCTTCATCTTCCTCTTGATCTTCTTCTTCTTCTTCTTCCTCGTCTTCCTCTCCCTCTTCTTCTTGGCTTAGTTCGTCGCTCGTGGATCTCGTGGCACTCTCTCCCAATGTTTCTCGAAGCTGATCCGTCCACGACTTGTCACAAGAGATCACTGTGGCTTGAAGCTGATGATGTTCTCCATGAGATGCTAATTCATCGCTTCCGACACTGTCCAACTTTACATTCTCAGGTGATGGCGAAGGGAAATGATCTGGGGACAATAGAGCCGCCTCTTCCACCGGTCCGGTTTCGAATTCTTTTTTCAATGTTTGGGGGGTTTTCAGCTTCCGGGACCGGCTCCGGGGTTGCGAAGTGCTGGAGCACGTGTGTTGTCCAACATAAGTGACCTCGAACATGTTCGGATCCTGGTCCGTGGGTTGCACCATCTTCTTCGCGTTGCAATCCTTCATGCTGCATTTGTAATATCCCCTGCAATTATTTCCATGGTTACACAAAATTAAGTCGAGTTAAGTCCTAAATGCAGATAAGTGATAACTAAAGCAGATCTGTAAGCCCCTAGTATAGTAATTAACTGACATTCGAACACTTCAGACAAGTTTTAACACGCTCACAACAATTCACATGGAAAATTTCAAGGAGGCAATCAAGAAGGAGGGACATGCAGCCTAGGTTACAGATTTTCAACATCGTGTGATTTAGATACGATTGAACATAAAAGTCAAGGATTCTTTGCAACCTACAGTGGTTACATGGGGCCCTCCAAAAGGAAATAGCGTTGAGAGTTGACTTTTTTGTCTCTACCTTAGCCAATGACTTGGTTTCGTTAATAAAAATTTTAGAGGAATATTGTAAGTAAATTCATTTCAAAGTACTTAACTACCCACTTTGAAAACCAATAATAGGAGTCCGACCCAATTGGGTCAATGAGGAAAATTGGGTGCTTCTATGTAACATGTTACGTACTCATAATCATCACTCTAGATGAATCTCCTGCTAGGGCATATTCGGTAAAGATTGTTCGATACACGCAAAGAAATAAGTTAGAAGCCTCAATTCCATCAATGACTCGATTCGGACATGTACTTTGTGGTCAACCACGCACCCATGAGTACTTCAAAGAGCACTTTGAATAATAGTTTACTAAGGATCAAGAGTGCCTCTCATTTGCTTGATATAGACTAAAAGTCAACGATCGTCACCATCCACTTTGGAAGGACCTATCTAACCACTTTAGATCACCAAAAAACTTTAAAAACTGTAATAGATCGTATTTAAATTAGACGATATCCAAATTCCAGGAACTCAAGTGCATGAGAGTCATGCATCAGGTAAACTATTGAAACTTTTCCTGAAAATATTTGAGCATGTTAAGGATCTCAAGTGCTCAAATTGTCCATTATAGGCATGGGATAGGCATGTGCACCTTAATATTCTAGTAGGATATGGACAGATCAAAAACACACCTGCAGTAGTTGGAGTTGTGGATTGCCTTGTTGCCATACTTCTTCCACCCTCGATGGCCATCCTCCGGAATGCCCCTCTTGGAGTCACTGCCAGGCCTCAGAGGCTGAAAAACCACCACAAGCTTTGCATCTTCACCATTCAAGTCCCTGAATCCGAGGATCCAAAACCAGTCCAATACCAAATGTTAACTTACAGAAGTCAACACACTTTTCACCATCATGTAGTTCCACTTCTTCTAAACACATGACGTGATCATTTTGATGTCTGCTCTTAGATGCACGCCTAACCACACACTGGCCTCAAATATAGGTGCCAAATAGATGATAGTAGACTAGATCCCATCTAGATCCAAATTTCTCCAAGACTAGCCTGCTACACGATGGCTTCTCAGTTCTTTTGGATTCCTCTAAATTAGCTGGTGATTTGCCTAATTTCTCGAACTAAACCAGCTCACTTGTAACTAACCACCGGATCTCCCCATTCTTAGTGTTCCATCAAGATAAGTAGTCAATTTTGACCCATCTACTTTCAATACCTTCAATTTTAAGCAACCTCTGGAGCACATCTAAGGAGCACATGCATCAGCTTGTACACATTCTGCAGAAAGTCAAAATTGGTCAACTTCACGGGTAGGCAGGCAGTTCATCTGGACATGCTTCTTCTGAATAAAAGTGACCTCTATATTAACCATAAACATTTATTGGTGACATGGGGTGAAAATGGTGAGCTACACACCTGTCACGTTTTTGGCCGCATTTTGACCGAAGTGCACGAGCAGCCACCGAATTCATGGTAAGATTAATACAAGCCTCATTCGTGCCACTTTTAGATGAGTCATCAACAAGTGATTTGCGCAGGTCGCCCAACTTCATTGGACAAGTTGAGGAGCTGTGGTGGGCAATATCGCTAATTGCTGTCATGGAGGTTGAACCGGGCAGGGTGGGTTCAGAAGGAATGCCAGCTGAAAGTTCGGCCACCATGTTCCAGTCAGAATCCAAACCTAATGCGGAATTCATCGAACTCGTGAAATTTTGGCCTTCCTGCAGACTCTCGACTGTTACATCGCCTGAAGAGCTCAGGATATTATTGTTCATGGGCTGTGCCGGCCGAGTTAATGCATCACGTTCACCTGCATATTAATTCTCCCGGCTGCCACAATTAGACAGTCCACTAGTACAGTACTCTGCCTATTGCAAGCTACTAGTAGTCTTGGAAAATTTCCTACTTCAGAACCCTGGGAATTAAAAGAAAATTAGTGCATTGCAGGGCATTTGGGCGTCTCCACTCTAAGGCCCTCATTGCACCAGAGCTCCAGATTTTGCCCCAAGAGTTTGTCTAAACCGACCAAGAGACCAATGGATCCCTCAAAACAATACGATCCCTCTAAACGTTGTAAACCTGGTGAATGTATTCAAGCTCTCAAGTTAACGCGCAAGTGTAAAGTGGAGTTGGATGAACGAGGCGCCATGTCATAAGAGGCTCCCTGCCGCCAACTAGAAGGCTCCTTTCTTCAATCTTTGAGCTCTCAAACTCTCAATCTCACTATCTGTATAAAGGGGGCCTGAGGCCCTAATTAAGATCTCCGGGTACTTGAGAGAAAAGATGACCAATATGGAATCTGTTGCAAATTAGTACCTGTAATTTGCACTGGAGCAGGGAACTGTTGATTAGTCATATTGTCACCAAATAAGAAGCTTCTGGGGCTCCACAAGGTGGCGACACCACTGCCCTGCATCAAATTATTAGATCCTGCTGGTGTGGGTGGGTTCCATTGCTGTGGATTAACATGCAGAGGGCTCAAAGGAGTCGGCAACTTCAACCTTGGAGAAGCATTTGCAGAAGGAGCTTTCAAGTTGATCAGCTTCCCCCTTGACATCAATTTAGAGGAAGAATCGTTTGAGGAATTATTATTAGCGTGCAAAATTATCTCCTTGAGGCGGCAGAGGGCTAAGTGGCACCAGTCCATGGAATCCTCCAGCTTGGCTTTCAGGGCTCTCACCAAAGGGAGGGAGATTGTGTCCACAGCCATCATATTGTCTCCTCCACCTTGCATTGAGTTAGCCTCACTTTCTGGTGAATGGATCATCAGCAAAGCCCATAGATCCTCTTGCTTCAGAATAGCTCTGCTCAACATCTCCTCTACCTTCTGCACACTCTGGGTGGAATTAGCCCATTGACCCCCCCTCTGAATTCTTCCCATGCCTTGACCCAAGGTATTCCCCCCCTCCATGCCTCCGCTATCGACTTAAGCTTGCGCCCACGCGGCCTCAGAATTAGTCTGAAACATACACAATGATCAATTCAATGTCAACCCGAATTGTAAGAATTACGAAGCCACATAATAAGCCATCTCAGAGGTCATGAAACGAAAATAGGTAGTATGGCATGAATTCGGTGGGTTTCTGTAACTCCGTGGCTAGACTAAGGGAGAGAGGACACCACGTCCTCGTACGTGCATAATTTGTACATTTTCGGTAGTGATGCCGAAAGGAAGGTGTCCTCTCTCCCTTAGTTGTCCTGAACTCTACTCTTACGATAAGGCACGGAGGGAGCTACAAATTGGCAGATCAGAGGTAATAGAGTTGAGGAATCTCTCTCTCTCTCTCTCTCTCTCTCTGAGTGCGTGCTTCCCCTCCTGCCAAGGTGGCTCAAGGTTAGGAGGTTAACTTGCCTAATTCTCAAACGAATACACACTCCAAAGGTGTGGTGAATTGTCGCAATACCACGTAACATGAATTTCTCGTAGACACGTCTGCTTTTCACATCACGCTGTGCTGCAGAGAGGAAGGGTGTCCTCTTATCCTGAGCTCCACTCTTGGCGGTTAAGATAAGACACGGGGGAAGCAAAGAGGCTACAAAGAGGCCGTGAGATACTAGAGCTGAGCACTGGGTGTCTCTCTCTCACAGGATGAGTGCTTGCTTCCTCTCCTGTCACGGCTCATGGTTGGGACGTTAACGTGCCTAATTATCACAGTACGCAATTGGTCCCGAATCGTAACAAAATTCACTCGATTCGCACCTGCTTTATATAAATGTCTAAACCAAGTGATGATTCCTGAAGTGGAGGCAGATTCAATCGAAGTTCTACGGACTCGATTGCTTATTGCAGTAAAGGCCAGTAAAACCAGATTTGAGGATTGATCGGTCGATCAGCTGTCCAGCACACTAAGATCAACTTGTACATATGAACCTGTCAGACAATCTTCCCGACGTTGTAACTGCCTCTGCACACTCACCATGCATTTATGGCATATTTATTCACATCAACATCGGAACCTCACTGATCTATAAGGCCGATCACTGCCATCACAAAATGTTTGGACTAATACTGGGTACCGCTATTGCTCCTACTACTAGTACTACTTCAAGAACGGCATTCCCCACGCTTGCAGGCTCTCTGATGTCCACAAATCCAAATGGCGGTTTTCTTGTTGTCTCTGAGTCTCAGCTTTGTGTTTCTCTGCTCTCGTGGCTCTACCCAACGCCACCGCCAAGCGATTGATTTGACTATTTCTTACCCAACCTAGCTAGATGAGGCATTCCCCATCAAACCTATGAAACTAGAATTGATGCGCTAGCTAGCTAGCTAGCTAGCTTATAGGTACTGCATACCAATTTCTAAGTCCACCCTGGACCCCACACAGGATGGTGAAAGCGTAGAGAACTGTTCTAGAGCGCATAAATTACACTATACCACTTAATGATTTGACTGCAGAAGAAACCTCTGAGACTCAGATTAGTCGGTCGGATTGAACCGGCGTTAATCTGGAAGGGTTTTGACTAGAGCCACTACATGCACCATATACTACACAAAGTACCCCAAGCTTTTGCATTCCGATTTCTAATCCGTCCTTGGACCCCACATGCTCATGTTGACTGCTGCTGCTGCTGCTGCTACACCTCAGCACCACCGCGGAGTTGCGAATAAAGTCGCCTCCTGACACATGAAAATGTGGGCAAAAAAACACGTGATTTGCTTCGGATTACCCCAAAGCGAAAGGAGGGGAGGCCCCGAAGGCCAGGGGGAGCTTGCAGTCTGTTGCCTTATTTTATTGGTTTTTGGTGCCAGGAATCTGCTTTTCTTTGAAGCTGTCACAGTCTGCTTCGCTCGCACGCTCGATGGTGCAAAACAACCGAAAAAAAACTAGTCAAAATCGGATCGTTCAAACCTCGGATGCATACTAGATAGGTGGATATAAATAGTGGGAGCACAAGTACTAATGTTGTACGTAGCCCTCCACATAACATTATTAAGAAGTGTGCGTTCATTCGTTCATGTGGGCCCTGAAAATCTAACCATGGGATGCCCCAACCTAGTGCAAGGAGACACTCATGCCCCAATCACACCAAACTTTCCGTCCGGTTCCAACTTTGAAATTGTTGGGGATTATGTTCAGAAATAGATGTTGGCCCACCACTTTTCACACTATTACAGTCGGAGATGCCGACAGATGGTGTCAAAATTGGCCGATGTGATCAACCCCTCAGATTAAACCTTGCACAAGGTTGGAGAATCCCATGGTTATATTCTCAGGGGCCATATGAACAAACACACATCGCTTAATGATGCTATGTGTGGACTCCACATACAATTTGGACTGTCATATCAAATCAAGAATCGCCTCATTCAGTTAGCAATTGTAAATTGTGCGTATTGTCATTTTGAAGTTTAAGAATCGGGGCTGAGAAAGCAAAAGGTAGAGGAGGTCAAAACAAACTTGAGTCTCATCTTTAAAGAATCACAATGCAGGCCCTCTCAGGTTTGTTAGCTCCTAAACCGAGTTCCATTAACTCTCTTTTGGCTTACATGTTGAACATAGTGCAATCTCATCGTAACACATCTCCTTGTAGTGAATGTTCTTAGATTCAGGTATTGCCTTATTCCACTCATATACAGGCGTCCAATTAAGAATAGTGACCTTAAAAGACCCACACACGTTAATTTTGCTTTTCACACCACTTGAGGCAAATCAAAGTTGTGATTAATGTGTATTAACTAACTAAGTCATCTGACAACCTGGTGAAAGGGTTCATCCAAGTTCATGAATGATTGTGATAATTAGTGTAGCCACATTAATTTCTAACTCCATGGCATATTTATGTGCAAGTTACTTGTGTGTCAAACTGTGTGCAGAGGAATAGTTTGCCACATCCAAATAACATGCCTTGTGTTTGAAACTTTGTCAATGCTCAGGCAACACGTTGGATATATATGAAAGTGACTCCAAACAAAATTGGCAGATGTGACAGAAGGGGACAAGACAGTCGTCAAGGAGCCGTCCCATGTGACAAGATGGGGATGAAAGTATGTGTTTTTTTTAGAACCGGTGGATCATTAACCCTTAACTTCCTAGAGCATGTTGTGGTTTCATTAGAACATTTAGAAAGTAAGCTTTCTAGAGCTCAATTTATATTACCTAAGAGAAAAGTTAATTATTGCTAATGATTTTAGGATCTCATCAGTACTGTAGCAATATTTAGTAGTTCTCATGAATTGGTTATAATGAATTAAGAATCATTAAACTACAAGAACTTGTGGTAAATAATTGCCAAAAAAAAAAAAAAGTCCGAACTTTCAAGATTATACTAAGATCAGATATACAGTTTGAGATAGTTTATAGAAAACTGACAAATTTCAATCAATATGATATGAAGTTATTATATATAATAACATGCCAACAAAAAGGAAAAGTTAGGTCATTTTTTACTTTTAAAGTTATTTGAGAACAATCATTTTTTTCATATTGGAATGGCATCATCGCCATTGACAAGAAAATCCCATGAGGAACACAAGGATTCCTAGTGTGACCTTCCTAGCACCTTCCTTTTGGATGAATTTTCCTTCAAGAGTCATTCATAAGCCCAAAACAAGACTCTCGGGAAGTTAAAGATTAAAGACAGCTGGGAAAACCAATTAGCCGGATTTCCTTTCCTTCTTTGGGTCGATCCGTTGAGCTAAGGTGGAGTGATTTGAGATACATAATTGACTTAGAATTTGAGGTTCACTAGGTTGGTCACTATATGATCAAAAACTCAAGGTGAATTGATTGGTCGACTATTTTTCTTTTCCTTTTTTCCTTATTTTCTAGGCATGCTGCAAGTTTGGGCTGCTCAAGGAGTTAACTTAGAAAATTTGGCAAAATAAAAAAAAGTGGAAACAAATATATGTTGGCATTTATCACATGTGAATAAAGTTTAGAAAACTACCTAGAAAAACAAAGGGTACTCCGAAATGGCAAAGATGAAATATAATTAAAATGGGGGTGTGAATAAGTCAGGAAATTATATTTCCCGAAGGAGCAATATAGGATTTCCAATAATGAGTGTAAAAAAATCACATTTTGGTGCAAATGTGAAATTTGGGTTGGGTTGAAAGGAATGGATGGACTATTAAAGTTATGTCCATTTTGGATCTGTAAAGGGTGGATGACGAGGGTCTAGTTGTCAACATCTTTTCCCTCTTTCATTGTTTTCTAGGGTTTCCAAGTTTCCCCTACATTGTGGTTGAGGGTTTTGTTTTCGCTTGAGATTGTTGGTGTGGTTGCAGATTTTGTTGTGAGAAAGGATTTTAATTTTGGTTTAGAGCATTGGAGTGACTGGAGGTATTGTTTTCATCAAGGGTTTGGTTGTTCGCTTGGAGTGTTCTTACACCCAAAGATTCTTTTGTGGCTGAGGGTTCTCATTGTGAACATTGTGACTACATTGTGGCCAAGGTTGGAGGGTTGTGCATTTAGGACTTCAAATATGTGAAGTCTTAGATGGTTGTTGTTGTGCCAGTGAACAAGGTGGTGATGAAGATCAAACTCTCAATTGCCAAAGACAAGGGCGCAACACCTACCCACTTTGGTTTATGAGCTTTGAGCAACTTGATGCATGCTCAAAATCTTTGTGTCGCTCTCAAGTCAAAGGGTGTTTTTGACTGGCCGTTTGGTTTTTGGGACAAAGATGAGAACCCCCAAGCTCAACACGTTGCCGCACACCATGGTTGATGATGGTGGGTTGCGTGTAGTTGCATTGCCTATTATCTTCAATGTTTCATCCCGGGCTTGAATGCATTGCTTTGGTGCTGAACCATTTTGATAGATGAAGTACATGCTAGGGCAATTAGAGCATCCTCAGCCCACACAAGGTACTCGCCCGGCATCAAAGTTTGCAGGGAGCCCGGCGAATGGGAGGGAGGAAGAGGCGGGAGGGGGGTCCAGCCCTGCGCCCGGCAAGCGCCCCCAGCACACAAGCTTCTACACAAGCTTCGCTCCTCCTCATGCCATGGTGGCCTCTGCCAGTACAGTAGCGGGAGGACAAATTCTCACTGCAAACTCGAAAAAAGTGCCGAGAGCGGGAGTGCTTTTGACGGGACCCGCTCCATAACGGGACGGGTAGCGAGGCCGTTGGCCCGAACCCCGGGCACCCTAATCCCGGCAGTTACCGTTGCCGGGAGAACACCATGTCCAACTGAGGATGCTCTTAGGAGACTCAATGGACATTTTGGAACTTGCAACATTTTGTAAATGCTACATTTTGGACCCAATGTTCCACCATTTGTTTTTGTGCTTTTTAAAGCCCTAAATTATAGATAAGTGTAATGTACCCCAATTTTTAAAATCTCTCAAATAGAATTTCGTTTAATTAATTTGTACCTAGTTTTGTGCTTTGGATGTAGATTAGATTCTCACTTTTTTGTTGTATTATGATCATGTTGAGTTAAACATCATAAAGAAATAATTTGAGATCAACAAAAGAGGTCTTCCATCCATTTTGGTTTCTACCCTTGGAAGGTTTTCACCATGTGCACGTTATGTATGTGAACGTGAATGTTGTATTGTTGCTATCTCAGTTATGGAGTTGGTTGGACCTCATAGTTCTAAACTCAATACATTGTATGTGTGTGTGATGATGTTGACAAAATGTTGGTGTTTGTTGTTGTTCAAGTTTTTGAATTAGATAATTCATTATTGGGTGCAAGCACGGTCAAGTACACAACGCCATTACCCAACATAGGTTTAGTTAAAAGTAGTTCAGAACTATATACTAACTTTGCATTTTGTGAAAGAGAAAATCATAAACATTTGAAAAATACATTGATCTACAATGCCAAGAAATTCATGTTGACAAAAAAATTTCAAGAAAATTCTACATATTCTAGAAGATGGTGCAAGTAGTGTGCAAGTAAGTATATTGAACACGTAATTGTCCCTTTTAAAAAAAATATGAAAACAATCACATTAAATCGATGGTTTTCAACATCAATAAATAAGTTTATAGTGGTGCCCTCAAGTTTATAGTAAATTCAACAAATATAAAGAAAAATAATTTAACGTCAAAATATTTAAGGTCACGAAATCTACGTCCAAAACCAGATTTAGCCATTACCCTTGGGGAGTTCACTGCGATAATATTAGAAAACAACGTGCGGGAAAATATAGGGTAATTTATATTCACAAAAGGAAAAACTTAGAATTTTCTTAGAAGTAATATAGGTGAGTATGTATGATAAAATTTGTATTATAAATAATATAGGCTTGATACAAATAACGCATATTTTAAAAATATTTGTAAAAATATACCGTAGGATTTAAGGATCCTAGGTTTTTTTTTGAAATAGGGTGTCCTTTGTGTTTAGAGGCGGGAAGATTTTGGATGAAAAACTACGTCGATTCAGTTGAAAAAATGGGATTGATGAGGGTGGATGACGGATTCCTGGGTTTAGGATTAAAGGCATGCATTATTTGTTGATTATATACTAGTGTTCGTAAAAGCTAAGAATTGTTTTGCAAGATGAACATGACATCTTTCATTTGATATGAACGGTTTTGCTAGTATTTTTAAATGCTAGAAACAATTTCTCAAGATAAATTAGAGGAGTTTTGGTTGGTCTTGTGTTTGTCTGCTTCAAGCAAGATGTTGTAGTATTAACTCTATACCCTTCTACATTATTGCATGGACCCTATTTTTGCTTGCTTTGTTGTTGGTGTTTAAATTGTTTTTTTTTACACTCACTACCGTTGTGTTTAATTGTGTAACTTGATTGAGGAACATGGGCTGATTTTGTTGTTTGAAACTCTTTATGAACACTCTTAATGTAAAACCTTGTTGTGCCTTGGATTTTGGTGACTTAGTACTTTGAATGCTCTTAAACCCTTTGGAGCAAAATTGAATAATTATAATGAACATACCTAGCTTAAAATTAGAGCTTCATCAAATTTAAAAGTAATTATAGGGTCATTTAAAAAACAATAAATTAGAAAATTATATAATAATACGGTACAAAAAATTAAGGATGGATAATTAAATACCCCTTGAATAAATACCCTTGTCACGCACGTGTATACATATATACATGTCTAGTGAACTCCCCGAGCCATTACCTTTTGAACAATAACATTAATGATAAGTTTTGAAGATCTCATCTTCATATTCAAAATTTTAGAGATAGGCTCGAAGTGGTTTTAGTTCTTCTTCAATTGTCAACATCCAAAAACACATGAATGGATGAAATTGGTCCTTTTCTCTAAGGTTCATGCAACTATGCCTAGAATGGCCTTATCACTCCCGAGACACACATGATCATAAAGCAACAAATATGTGTGTACGTGTATCTCCCAAGTTACACCTGAATCTTTTTATCACTCACTATAATCTCATTCTCATTCTTTCAATGTATTTAGTGTGGAAACAAGCTAAATACTGCGGCCCACATGCACTATTGACCATGAACATTGAGGCTAACCACAAAGAGAAGTGACCATATAAGACATACCTTAGGTGGGGAAAGATCATATTATTTGTGCCAAAGCATGAGTGCATGATAGTGCACCGAGGAATCATGAGTGTTTTGTAACTCTTGAAAGCCTTATCACCCATGAATCAATGGATGATATGCTTACGGGTCCATGAACGATATTGGTATCCCATCATGGATTTCATCACTTTCCAAGTATGCCATTACTATTGTCATGTACGATATTAGTTAGTAATGCAATATACTAAAAGCTCAGGTCGGTAGTATGTATGTAGCTTCATCACATGATGATGAGTTGTGTTCAACTGCGTTGACTTCATATTCACTTTGAAGCATTGGGATTTCCGCATTTGGAGGCTTTATTCTTGAATCTACTGTACTATGGAGTCAATGAACGCAACTTATTAGCTGAGTCATGTTGTGTATTCATCCAACACAATTTCCAAATTAACTATGGTAAGAGGATTTATTCTTTTGCCTTGCAACGTTGTTCCATCTTTTTGCTAGTAGAATAAAGTCTATAATTTATGATAAGAGCTTATGGTGGCCGTCTGTTTATGTATTTCCTTCAAGTGCACAATCTGATGTACTATATAGAGGACAATGGATATTAGATCAACTGTTTAATATTCAGATTTTTTTGTAGTAGATTCTCAACCATTAATGCATAAATATTACAACTCAAACATCATGTTGATGGATGATAGTCCTTTCGATTCCTTTATAATTTACATGCCATGCAAACCGGGTCGAATCTTACAGGTGCAGCAAAGGGACAAAACAAATGCATGCAACTCGATTGGGATTTTATGGTTTATGTTGGGATGCCACATCTAGAAATTTCTTAGGTGTTTTTTTTTCTATTAATTGCAAAAGACTTATGGAACTAGAACTACACCAAGATATTGTCTCCAAAGGGTGTTGAAAAGGCTAAATTCCTTAGAGTAACAGAGTGTAGTAACCTTTGTGAGACAGTGGTTAAAATCACCTTGATGGTCCAATAGGACAAAAGACTCGAGATTGTCTAACACTTCATTTTGAAATAAAGAAAAGAAAAGAAAACCTTATTTTTCATGGTTGTAGAGGGGACACTCCATGACAAAATGTACTTCAAGTTTTTGGCATGAAGGTAGTCAAGTTTCTTTCCTTTGAGTTGGAATGAATTCCATTCTCAAGCGAGAAAGGCATACTTGAGAGCATCAAATATGATTTTTGTTGATGTTGCGATGTCATGGATTTCCTCGTGTGGTATATCCTATGATGCCTTCCAAATGATTGTCGTCTTGGCAGGACACTAGACACCCCCCAACCAGCTTTGGCCAGGGGGTGTCAGAGCCGTAGGGAGCGTTGGAGGACCCCACGTTCAAGCTACTCAATCTCTTTCCGATGTTGCCCCTCTTTCCTATTCTCATTCTTCAATACTGATCCCATAAGGATGCATCATGTGCTGGGCACCTCTTTCTCTATATAATGAAGCATTTGCACACTCACCCTAGCAATGCGTGCACTGTCATGTGCAGCAGCTTGATTTGGACTGGGGCAAACCAACCTGTACACTGGTTCTTTGGAGGCAAGGGTTTTGGCATCTGACAACGAACAAGTGTATGGGTTGGTTCACCCAAATCCTTTGAATTGTAGGATTTGAAGAACAAGTTCACTTTTCATCTGAAGTTGCTTTTGTGTACAACCTAAATATAGCTTCAATGTAACTCAGAAATTCACATTCAAGATGAAAGTTTATCCCCAGATTGCACTAATCAAGTGCATATTAAGGTTTTTTTAACCAGAAATTCATTTCATGCTGTAAAATTGAAGACTAAATCTCACGATTTTCACCACAGTAACTGGAGTGAGTTGCATGTACAAGCAGAAGTGATGAAATGAAATAAAAGCATTCTCAAACTTGTCGCATACTTACAAAGAGCACATGACTCCAGGAGCTCAAAATACACCTCTGTTCTTTGATTGTTGTATACTAGGTAAAACTATATCTTCTATCCAGACTTTTGGGTTGTGTTCATCAGTTCAAACTGCATATCAGATTTGCTGCAAGATAATTTATGGAATGAATACACATAATTCATATTATAAGGTCGAGGCATCCATAGTCGACCAGGTCCATTTCACCGCTTATTAGGGTTATGTAATGCCGACGTGGATGAGATCTATATTTTTTAAGCAAAGAAAGCTAAGGTTTATGTGGCGGTGACTTGTGATTGATTACTCTCATAAGAGTTCTGTTATAACTGAGTATTAGAATTTAAATGAGTTGTTATGGATTAACCTATAGATCAACTATGTGTTACCCTAACTTTACAACCTTAAAATTTGTAGCAATTCCCATATCCATGAATATATATATATATATATATATATATAAATAAAAATTGCATTCTCCTTAGAATTTGTTTCTCTTCGTAAGGAAAACAATTCCCCATTATTACTCCTAAACAGATGCAAACTCTCTTATGTTATCTGTTATAGATGCCTCAACCTTAATGATGCAAGAACTTAGATTTGCATGAAGTGAACTTGTTACCTCAAAGTTAGATTCGCGTGGTAACTTAAGTGATCTCTTCTGCTCAGGTAATCGTTTAGTGCAATCTGAGGATAAACTTTCATCTCGAAAGTGATTTCTGAGTTACATCGAAGTTAGAGTCAGGTTGCACAGAAAAGCAACTTCAGATGAAAAGCACCACATTATACACGCTAAATCACCACCATTATAGAATACTAGTACATGTTCTACCAACAACATTATATTCTGTCACTGCTCACATGATACAATTCCCCCATCTTGCCCACTCTCCACTTGAGATACCCACCAAGCATATGGATCACTATCACTGCCAATAAAAGTTACACGTGAAGTCCTTCAAAGAGAGAAGAGTATAGTCCCGTTTTTGAGAGGACTTCTTGTATTAAGCTCGTCGTGTGTTAGAGCTTGATTGTGAAAGTCGAGTGAAACTCCTTCAACTTCCTCTTTCAATCCCAAAAACTCTAGAAAAATCGAAGGATTGTCATCAATATACGTCACCTAAATCCCAGATCAGCTTGGGCAAGAGTAGCTTGGTCCACCCATCCTAGCATGGTAAGCTATAAAGACCAATGTTTATAACTCAACACCACTCCTTCAGCATGTTAAATGAAGCCTTTAGACACATGGATGAATTTACAACTACTCTTCAAACTCACGTTTTAGCCAACTCACCCAAAGTTTGATCCGGAGACTTTATGGACACCTTTGGTTGTTGGTGCCATCACTTTGACATTGTTATATTGAAGCCGTACATTCGCCCACTAAGTCCAAAATAGGTACATAAATATATATATCTTCCCTTTCCTGAAGACCAAAACTGGGCGTGGCAGCTTTAATACCAAGTTGCACGAGACCCACACACATGTTGTTGTAACTTGACATGCAAAGAATCTAGTAGAAACATGTATGTGAGTCACCTTAGGAACCTCCTTCGCTAACTCACTGACCCCTCTATATATCTGGAGGCTTTTGGCCCAGTGATGGGGGAGATTTTTGGGCATAATCGGTTGAGATCCTAGTGTTTGCAAGACTAACCGGTTACATGTTGACATCCTCCGGTTTTCCTTTATTAAATTGGGGTATATTCTATAAATTCTTCTAAAATGATCGGTAATTCTCCTACAGACTTGAACTTCAACCAGTTATTTTTCAAATTCAACCGGTTCATTTGTAACTAACGGCCGGTTCTCCCCAATCATTGTTTTGGCCAAGGGTTCAATGCGGTGCCCGGGAAGCTTTTGAGCATATAGAGTCGGTCAAGATCCTAGTGATTCTAAATCCAACTAGTTACATTTTGCTTTCATTCATTGGAGGTATATTCCATTATAGATTCCTCTAAAATGATCGGCAATTGTCCTGAAGTCCTGAACTTCAACCGATTATTTCTCGAACTCAATTGGTTCATATGTAACTAACCGCCGGTTCTTCCCAAGCAGTGGTTCGATGAACAAGGAGAACCGACCTTTAGTTATGGATGAGTCGATTGAGTTTGTTTTTTTTGGGGGGGGGGATAGGAGGCACTTGACCACTTGGCTAGTTTTCCATCAAGTGCAAAGATGATTTCACAACCGGGAATCGAATTGCCAACCACTCCATCTAGTCTGAGTACCTCTCCATTATTATTTGGTAATTTAGGGTCATCTCGGACCAGAACCGATTGAGTTTGAGGAATAACCAGTTGAGGTTCAAGCCTTCATGAAAATTACCGACCATTTTAGAGGAATTTAGATAATATACCTCAGATTAATGATTAATAACCAAAAGATGTTGACGTATAGCCTATTGGACTTGGAAACACTAGGATCTCGACCAATTATGCCCAAAAAATCTTGGCAACAATTGAAACTTGCCAATTCCTTAATCCAAGTTAAAGGTCACCAGGTGTTCCTTGAAGGTGGGATAACTTAAGATGAATAACTCTTAATGCTCGAATGTTGTTCACACAAAAAGGAAAAATTGCTATAAAGCACAAGAAACCCATATATTAAGATTTAGATCCAACATCTTGACATAACTTGATTTCATGTATAAGATTGTGATTATATATGTTCATAGACATGTCATATTAAGATGTTATATAATGAAAGTATGTCTGAAGGTTCAAATTAACTATTGTGAAACATAGTTTGAAGAATAGGAGAAATAACAATCACATTTAGAATCAGTGGCTGAAAATACTATACAATGCATAAAATTGCGCATTGTACATTGTGTTTTCACCGTATTTTTGATACATTTCTTCAATCGGAGAGGCTCACTGTAAGAATAAAGTTGTGTAAATAAGGTTTTTTTTCAAGAAAAATGACTAATAATGAAGTTACCAACAATAAAATTGTTAAGCAGATTTCGTCCCCTAGTCTTCATTTACTGGTACACCCTAAACTCCATAATATCAACCTCCATAATTTCACACACTCTTTAATATCCCGAAACCCTAGGGAACGGATGTTCATAGTTCAAATCTCACTCCTTATTGTCAAAGTTCTCTCCCTTATATCACGAAATTTGTCATTAATGCAAACCACCAAAGAAGTCAACCCACACCGTCTCATTGCGCCATGTGTCAACATGTGGAGTGTCACCTTCGTATTCTTCTTCTTCTTTTTCTTATGCCACTGGTGAATGTTGGTGCATGTATCCGCCACATCGCCTGGGAAGGCCAAGTGAAGTGAACCACACTAGCATAGGTGACGGAAGAACGAATTCAAATCGTCCTCACATCTCCTTCGTATTATTCCATAATGCCACATGCTACACTAATTCTATAATATCACGCATCCATGGTAACACTACAAAACTCCATATTATCACGTGCACTTTGGTTGCCAAAGGTGTGATACTACGGAGTTTAGGGTATACATGGAGTCATCTATCAAACACAACTGCATGGTAGCGGCCCCCCATCTAGTACTAAGGCCAATTGATGGAACCATGAAGATCTTGCCCCATGCCTTGCCCTTCACGCAAGAGTATTGGCATGTAACTAAAGAACCCTTTTAACAAATAGTGTAGTGAGACAAGGGTAGGCTCCAAGAAACATAGTGACATCCTAGAGACATTATAGGCCAAGGTTGCTTGTCCCCCAAGTAGTGAAATAATGTTAGGATTTTGACTTTTAGGAAGAGCTAAAACCTCTTTCCCGCATATATATGGGAAGGGTGTCTTATTACAATGGTTGAGATCAAGTTTAGGAAATACAGACAACTATCAAAGATGGGTGACCCTCTCAAGTGCTTAGAGGTTTTTTGTTTGAGATAGAAGACTAAGGGCCACTTCACACACAAGCCAAGAGCCGTGACCATGAAATTGTGAGAGCCCAAAGAAAGTGTCCTAAGGCCGTCCCAACACACCTCCAAATCATGTAGTGTGGTCACGGATCCTCAAGTGTAGTGTGGAGCCATATGTGACCGGGTCCTCAACCAAATGCTACTAGAATGGATTTCTATTTATGCCGGTCCTCAAACATGATAAAATTAAAATAAATCAATGGTTGTGAGCATTCGGAGTGCCATGGTCTGCCGGTTTTGTGTTAGGCCTACCTTCAAGAGATTGTTCTTGAAAATAGTCCAAGTGACCATGAAATATGATCCATTCGATGCCATGTAGGAATCCATGTAGACTTTACATGCATCTTGCATTCACATACTCAGTTGGTCCCTCAAGCGTAGTGTGAAGTAGCGAACTTGGACCGGCTTCGCCTTTTCCACCAATGAGAGTGCTTGAAGTGTACTGGTCACGGGCTCTCAGTCTCGTGTGTGAAGTGGCCCTTATTGTAGAGCAAAAGCAAGGCCCAACCACTCCCTAAGTGATTGTTTAGAAATCTTGAGAATATACACATATTGAAGAGGGTGGGAAAACCAGCCATGAACACATGACTGGTCTACCAACCATTGGAGATGACATGTGGGTCACATTAAGGGGGTAGGAAGCCCCGTTTACGAAGTCCCGTTAACGTTTAGTTTACAAAGCTCTCTTAAGAATGACTTTTAATGTGAGTACCACTTTTATAAAGTTGTGTTTTGACTCTAAACTTACTCATAATGGTGGAGAATCTCCAAATAAAACCCATGCATGTCACCGTTATGAGAGGTGCGTTTGAATATACAAGAGAATGTTTTTTGGACAATATAGAAAACATTGACTTATCATGCTCACTCATTCATTTATTCATCAAGACCCTCCGTCTCAAGGAATATCTAAACATGTAGTCTTATATGGTTGTCTTCAATACTAGGGAATGTTGGATTTAATTCGGGCCAATAATTGATACACATTCACCAGTATCTCTACAAAATACCTATTGTCTTCTCACAAATTAATGTGGTTACAAAATGTTGTTGTACTTATATAAGACATGGATTACATCTTCTATAGTGTTGTGGTTTGCATATATAACCTATTCAGTGTTTAGGTGCTATAGATAATAATTCATATTATGTGTTATTTAAATTTTGTTATTATTAGTAGTAATCAACAATTTATAGTGAAGTCATTTGGAATCCTTTGTGAAAGTTTGAATCACATATATTTTCAATAAATTCATATTGGTCACTACTAGTTATTCACTTTAGCCTTACCCCCTCAGTTCCAAATCTAGTCCAGAGCTCCCTTGTGTCTATACTCCGTATTGCTTCCTTGGTTGCGGCGTTGTTCAGGAGCTGTGTGTGGACAACCATCGCACCCTAAACCCTAAACCTTGGTTTCAAAAAACTTGCCGCACCTAGGATCATGTAACAAGGTTATTAGGTAGACTACCTACACCCTGGTCCATGGCATGTCATCCCATGCCCACTATGTGGTGCAATCCACCACTACACCATGTGCATTGGGCGACTACGTTTACAATGACATGGGTGTGGAAATGTGTGCGGATAGAGGTCCCCCTCAAGGGGATGACGACATCTACCACACGACGGTCCATCAGTTGACGAGGGGCGAGTGGTTCACTGGACACATGGCTGTAGACATGCATAGGTTCGGGAAACCTATTGGGTCGCATAGAACCGGTCCGATCCAATTGTAATGGGAAAGAAAAATGATATGCATGGAAAGGCAAAAGAGGGTGCCCAACGATGGTGGGCTTGACAACTGAGGAGCCCTAGAAAATGCACATGGTATGGTAGTGAATTGAAGACGTATGCTACTAGTAATGTGAAGGATTTTTGTGTGCGTCTTTGGGTGTCATGTACAATAGGTAAAAGAAAAAAAATTGTTGCATTCAAATGACTAAGCTTGTTTTAAAAGTTTGCCTTATGAAGCACATGTTAGATGCATGAAAATGATCCCAAAATGGTTACAAAATGAGATTGTACATATGAGTGTAAGCAATGTCATTGTGACTTTTCTTCAAGTACTAGCATCAAGTTCCACAAATGAAAGTTCACATATGCTCCAACATTTTGCAATTATGCCTAGAATGGTCTAATCACTCATGATTCAAATGCACATGATCGCACTTTGGCTAGTTAGTATGTGCTTAAAATCCAATTAACACCCCAAACTACATTAATATGTGCAATTAGGTTGCCTTCACAAACATATTGCATCTTTACCCATGCAAATTATTACCTTGGGTCAAAACCGTACCACAAAACCTCTAACCCTGTCAAGTTTATTTTATACAACAACATTTAATTTTTGTATTTTTTCAAACTATGGTAGTAAATATCCAAAGTACTTTGGGATGTCGATAAATAAGCATGCGATAGTAGGAAAGGGGGGGGGGGGGGTTAGCAGGTTTACCACGGAATGACAAGGTTGCGAATACACTCATGGTGCATGATTACGCAAGGTGTAGTCTCAATGCTATAACTATTTAATGAGAATGTAATATTCTACCAAGCAAAGTCATTTATGTTCTATAATATCCGAACAACCTATTCAACTTCATTTAGTGAAAAATGAACTCATGAGTAAGATGTTACTACACTGCATAACTCCGAATAGTTATACGCACTAATTTGGATAATTAGTGTAGTAGGAAAGGGGGGTAGTGGAGCACTTGCAAATGACAAGATCTCCAACTGATTCATTGTCATGACAACAATTGGTCAAACAACGACTCGTTTATTCATTTGTGGTTTGCCCAAAGTATATTTGAGCTACATGCTTTCACATTCGGCTAATTATGTTCAAAATAACCGTGTATGAAATCAACTCATTCACCGAGTGCATTTTTCCACTCGGTTTGAAAAGTGCACTTGAAGAACAAGTTAATTTAAGATAGGGTCATTTTTGACACAATTGAGTAACATGGAAGTTTGTTACTCAAATATTTAGTATAGTGATCATCAATGTGACAAATGTCTATGCTTTATTTTCTACCTGACATAAGATAGTGTACTCCATATCATTTGAAACCCACTTAAATCTAATTCACATAAATTAAGACTTGTTGATGACTCATAGAAACTGTGCATACATCACTTGGACGTTGAGAAGTTATTCACAAGCCTTCACTAAGAAGGCTAACTACACTGATTTGTGCAATTAGGTTGCCCCATGCTCATATATCAACATTCCACATTATTTAAATAATTACTACAATAGTAAGAAAATCTAGTAACTACTAAAATTTATATTAAAGTTTGTGTACGGATGAATGAACAAAGTAATACATTTTTGTAATATGATTTTGACCCAAGGTAAGTGCATGGGTAAAGAGGCAACCTATTTGCAAAGGCAATCTAATTGAACATACTAGTGCAATGAATGTGGAGAACCGACCGCAAGTTATAGATGAACCAATTGAGTTTGAGGAAAATCTGGTTGAAGTTCAAGGCTTCAGGAAAATTGCCGACCATTTTAGACGAACCTATAAAATATACCTCAAATATACCTAAAGAAACACTGAAAGAACACAACATGTAACCAGTTGGACTTGGAAACACTAGAATTTTGACCGATTATGCCCAAAATCCTCCCTAGACACTTGTACAAGTGTACAAAGGTTAAGGAGGTCCAAGCACTTAACTATGTGATATATGTGATAATATAGTTATTTATAAAAAAATTGGCATGGTGTGGTGTCTAGGCTAAGGCTCCCATTTGTTTGTTTGTTTGTTTTGTTTTTGGAACATAAGAGGTGCTTGACCAATTAGCTAGTTTTATGTCAAGTGAGAGACAATTTCACGGCCGGGAATCGAACCGCCAACCACTCCGTTTAGTTGGGTACCTTTCCACTATCATCCAGTAGTTTAAGGTCATCTCGGACCATCTAAGGCTCCCATTTGAGCACCAAGAGTTACCAAGCTCAAATCTCGGGGCTCATGATCGAGCATGTTATAGTAATTCTTTGTGTCTCCATTGTGGACAATTAACTGAGACTGGAAAACTTTACCTAGTACAAAGCAAGGCAAACTACTCACCGAGCTTTTGAGTATTTTGAATAATTTTCATTTTGAGAGGTTTGATTAGACACCCGACACCTTTTGGTTTGTAGGGGTCTAGCAATATATCGCGTCGAGGATGACACCACTTCGACATGACCAAGGCTACACCCGCGTGGAATTTTGCACATGTTAAATGAACCATAACGGTGTCATTTCAATATCATTCCAGTGTCATGTAGACCCACCTTTCCTGGCAATGATGGGGCAACCTAATTGCCATATCGGTGCAGCTAGCCTCATAAGACAAGCGAGCATATAAGACACAACATACCTTAGCATCTCAGCACTTGTAGTAGATGTGCATTGATCATCATTGCCAATTTATTGCATTTAATGGCCCAAACCATTAAACACATTTGATTCGGTGTGACACATTGAGAGAGCCGACACATGCATTGTAACACGGTGCACACATACGTTTCATTCTCCATAGAATGTGGCAAACAGATGGATTAATATTAATGAAAAGAAAGCCAAGACACCAACAACGCACTAACATACAACATGATAGCCAAAGTCGTTTTATTGGCAATGTGCCAACTAAAATATTGTAAAGGCCGAATCTAGATTGACCGATAATAATAATAATAACATGTGTATCACGAGTCTATCTCAAAACATCGACATATGATATATATGTATATATAAGTCTGCCAAGCTAGCATGTAATCGGGTATAGGTACCAAGGATACATTTAAAAATTGGTGAGCTTACATAAGAGCAACAAAGTACTACCCTCCGATTATTTATACTCCACGGTCACCTTCTTGGTATTTGTGACCAAATGACTCCCCAACTTCTAAGTTGGAAACGTAAACCATTGTACACATGAAGATAAGCTTATTGTGGAAAGTCCACTTCTTTTAAAAGAATCGTAGAGAAATGGTAAACCATGGTGATGTCAAAGAGTGGTAGGCAAGTGTGAAGAGGTTCGAGGTTTGTAGTCTACCTTGTATTATTGCGCACATGTGACAAAACAACATGGGATGAGAGGAAAACCACCTCTAAGTTTTCTACGGTCTAGGAGACAAGACTACAACTTTGTCTTTTTCATTAAGGACTTTCTCAAGGGAGATAGCTAGGCCAACAACGGTTTCCCTTCCACCTAACGGCCTTCATGGTTCCCATGAGTTCCCGACCGCGTTCTCGGCAAGTTCGGTGCACGTCCCTATTACCCGACGCGGCAACTTGTGCAACTCCACCTAACACTAATACGATGCCTAAAATGGAGTTTACGAGTTCATTTTTGGATCCTACCATAGGGGTCTCTAACAAACTTGCAAAAGCACACATGCACAAATACACCCCCATTAAACTATCTCTTGCATTTTGCACAGCAGTAATTGTAGATAATTTTATAGTGTCGGCACTTCCTGGAAAGTAGAAACTACGTGCGGTCAAGGATAGAGTCTCTCTAAATAATTACACAATTATGAGCAAAACTAAGTACACTTTGAACATACTCATCTTCAACAGACAACCACGAACAATTCACATGCTTTTTTTCATATTTGAAAATTGGATATGATATTGCATAGACTTGTGCACATGTATGCAAATTTTCACATTAGATTAATAGTAAGAAAGTACGTTGCAAAGCCAAATGAGAAACTTCATACATATACTCAGCTTTGTTCAAGTTGCCTACAAAATCTTTAGTAAGTGGTCGAGTGATCCCTACTCTTCAACACATCGTCAATTCTTCATGGCATACTCTCATAAAGCGCCATGTAATCATGTTCAGTGAAATTGGGATACACCAAACACACGCGCTCCCACAATTTTCGGATACCTCTTGGAGGTGTCCTAAATTTGTTCAAGGCGTCGTTTGAGAAGTGCCCAGAAGTGTTCAATGGGATTCAAATTCAGAGATTGTGCAGGCCTAGGAAGGAGTTGAAATGAATGTGATGCCAACCGTTCATGTACGATCTTGCTCGTGTGCTTGGGATCATTATCATGTTGAAAGACCAACCTACTTGGATCCACGTTGTAATTCTTGTATAGTGGACCACAAGAAATTTTCTAGAATAAATTTGTACAAATGCCTATCCATCCTACCTTCAATTTTGTACCATGCTTCTAGCCCAAAAGTTGGCATGCATCCCCAAATCATCACCGACCTGCCACCATGCTTCACAGTCTGATGGACATGTTGAGGTCCAACGCGTTTGCCATCTCCAATCCAACACTGTCACCTATCATATGAGTTTAAACCTATATATCTTTGTTTCATCGCTGAAAATTACGTGTTTTCAATCATCAATGGTCCAATTCTCATACCTTTGAGCAAACCTCAGGCATGCAAGAACATGATTACAACTCAAAAAAAAATCCTTTGCTGCACTTATGCACCCAATCCAACCTTTCTCAAAGCACGCCTCATAGTTCTGTCAGACAACAATTTACATGTTTCAGATTGAAATTGCTTTGTTGTCGCAAATGCAGTTCCAAGTCGACCTTCAGTAACAAAAGTGACACAATGCCTCTTCTCTTGGTCTACAAGAAGCTTTGGACGCCCTACTATTTGTTTCTCAATCTCGTCCCCTACATCTTTCCTTAGATGCGCTACAAGAAATTGGCTCATGCCCACTAAAGCAGCAACTTTGCAAGTATAAACATTGTTTCTAAATTGCACCAAAAGCTTGGTGCTCCTGTTCTTGAGACAACAGAGGCATATGGCTACAAACGATTCTACAAGACTCACGTACTATGGAACCAAGGCTACACAATGCACCAAAAATCTCACGACATTCTCAACTACGCAATGCACATAGAAATGTCGATGTTGGAAGAGTGGTGGCAAACAAAAGCGAGTATTGTAATCCTAATGACTTCAACCTTTCCTATTTTAGAAACCCTAAATCCTTTTCGTTTTTTCATTTTCACATTTATGCAATTGATTACTTGGACTCTTGTTGTGATCACTTCATCACTTTGTTTTCTTATTTGAATCGGCTAACAATGGGAGTTGAAGTTGAGTTTGTGTACAAAGTACTCAGTTTTATTCGTGATTGTATCAAAAAATTGAAGTGCTTCCAAGATAGAACATGCCCCACACAATATGTGACTTTGAGTTCTGAATAATGTAAGGTGTCATGGATTCTATGAAATTAGGCTTATTTTATTTCTAAGATATCGTGGTATAATTTTTTTGCAAAAGGATTATAGTGGTATACATTCCCCTATCTTGTCCATAGTAGATGAAAATTTGTCAATGGATGAAACAAATGGTTGCAGAACATTGGATGATGGGTTTAGATAAGCATCGTGGGAAAGATTGGTTTTGGTCATGGCATTGGATTATGAGAGTTGGTGTTTTGTTGGCATCTTCAAATTGTATTCCTTTTAACAGTTGAGTGTTGGCACACTTGTATTTTTGCTTTCTCACATGAATAAAAATGTAGTAGGATTTCCATCACTCTACTTGGGGATACCATCCGTTTGTGTTTCCGCAATAAATACAATTCATGTTGCTCTTGAGTGTGTATCAATTTTGTGCATGTATGAGTGCAAGCATGGTAGAGTATTGAACTCTCGATCCTTGCACATGATTCATTTTTCAACCCATTTTTCATCAAAAAATTGAAACTATGCTTTAAAAAAATTCAATAGCAGTAAAAGTCATTTGTGCCTAAAAGCTCAAATCCATGGGTATTTTGCGCCTAAAAGTTCCATATCTAAGGATGCGGTTGACAATCTTCATTTCCAAATTGGCTTCTATGGGATGAACGTGTGTGCATGTGTTTCCAACTCGTGACTCAAACTCCTACAGAAAACCAAATCGACGACTCTGGAAGGGCTTTCTTATGATGAGTCACATTGTGATCGCCATTAAAGCTTAGTTCCCACTTTGTTTATTTGAAGCCATATCTTTACAAATGTCATGTTACACTTGATTCCGAAATATCTTAAGAAAAGTGAGCCCTGCGGATCGAGCTGCACTTTTCCTCTTATATTTGATCCTTCAGTGCTTTTTCTTCTTTATTTAGCCTGCCAAAGGAGGGCCTTCTTCCTATTCAAAAATCATGTTTAAATTCACGCATTTCTACACAAACTTATATAAGTATGTAGCAAAAAGAAAATGTGAAAAATCAGCCGAATCGATGCATGTTAGCTCGTCTAGCTAGTTGACCTCCCGGGTCAACTTTTCTTTTCTTTTCTAAATATAGAAAGAAGACTTTTGTAGATTTGGTTTAAGAGCGGACTTGGCCAGTTGACTTTATATTACTAGGCAACGTGTGTCGAGTGCTTAGATTTTCCCGATAAACTAATACAATCAACAAGTGGAATAGGTTTGCAAAAAGGGATTGTTTATACCCAAGGACAACTGGCCTCTCAGTTCGGTCGTGTTTACATTGACAGCCTTGCATTACCCAATCTACACAAAACTACGTGCAATCTATTTCACCAGAATTCAACAAAATGGAAGGGAAAAAAAACAAAAAAATTAAGGCCTCTTATGTTGTAGGCCCTGGGCTAGATCACATCTTCATTCGGCTGGGCTCCACCCCTCTCATGCCTTCTTCCTGTCCGCACTTGCATGGGAACTCTTATCCGATGGGTACCAATGTGACAATACCCGGTCACTTAAGCCATTGAGCTTCTTTGGCATATGAAAGAACTTCATCAATTAACTTGGGAATAATAAAAGCGATGTCACTTTGAATATTTGAGATTTTGACCAGGTATTGTCACATTCGTTCCCAACGAGGAAGAGTTCCCATCCAAGTGCAGGCAGGAAGACCGGACAGTGAAGGAGGCGTTGGAAGGGCGGGGCCCAACCAAATGAAGATGTGATCTAGCCCGGGGAGTGTTGTAGTGGCGTCTGATACACCCGAGGTCTACCGCTGCCAATGCCAAGCCCCCATAAGCCAAGTCTAGCAAAATTGGGAAGGTATATTGGTACAACAGAGGTTGAGAAGCCACTGTAATTTTTTTTTTTAAAATACAAATAAAATGAAAAAAATCTAGAACACAACATTTTTCATATTCACGTTCAAATTGAACGTGAAGAATATTTTGTGGAATATTGTCACTCCCACAAAACACTCTTATGAATCTAAATAATGTTATGAAAACCTTTGCATTGAATTTATTTGAGGTTTTGAAGGGGAGGAGGGGAGTTCGACCATCACTTGAGTACATTTTGGCAACTCGACATGCCAGGATGCACTTGACATCCCATGCACCTTCCACCAAAATGAGCGTTGCCCTTGAATGTAGAGAATTAACAAATATATCGCATTGCGAAGCCGGGTACATCTAGCTTTTGAGGTTTAGAGTGCTCCTCTTATGGAGATATGTTGGATTGCAACGCCAACAAATTTCCAACTTATTATTGTAATACTTGGCCTTTCTAATAACATTGTTGCAATCTAGGGGTTCAATTGTTTGGGACAATGTCAACCACACTTGAATCTAGGATTTGGCAACGTTTGAGTCGTCATGTACAATTCCAACATCTAGAGATACAAATCAATCCATCATCAATCCCCCCCCCACCCAAACAAACAAATAAATAAATAAATCTCAATATTGTGTATTGTTCACATAAAACAATTGAGCAATGGTATAGATTACACTCAGACAATGAGGAGCGGAGTTCATATTTGCAAATTGTGAACATTGGGTTGTGGGCAACTGCTATGAACAATTTAATCCTTGGAATAAGAATCCTAAACCTAATTTTAATCCTTGAGGGAATTGTGAAGGCCATTTTGAGCAACATGGGACCCATCATCAAGTTGTCACCAAGTTCTCCACAATCCCTTGAGGTGGTGTCTAGGTAGGAGAATCACATGAGACGAGGAAGCAAGTGTGTTTTCCAAGACAACCTCCTAGGTTTGTAATAACAACAATGTCAAAGGGGAGGAAGAGTAAGGAGTGAGCCCCGGTAGGATCAATCCACAAGTGGCTTGCCTAAGTACGGTGAGAGTCATTCTCCTGTCATCTTTCACTTTGGTGATTCAAATAGTGTGATGCAAGGATTTTAATGAGAGTATGGTGGTAGTGGGAATTTTGTCTGTTGTAATCTCGGATCTTGGTTGAGGTAGTTTGTTGTCTGAGCATGAAGATGTCAAGAAGATTGTGCCTAGAGGTCTCTATGATGCACTACAGGATGTGTCTTTGGGTTTGATGGTGATATCAAGGAGGAAACATGGCTCCAAACATTGCAACAATCATGTGCTCTTTTGAAAGACTGCCATAGTTTCATTCTTTTGAGCAATTTGGTGTTCATTATGGAGTAACACCCATTGGTAAGGTAGATTTGGTGTTAGAGTGCAACGCAAGTGGTAGTCATCGTAGGTTGTGCATGAGGATTTGGTAATTGGAAAAAAAATTCTACAATCTCACACAATGTTGGGATGATCATTCTGATAAGATTGATCCAAGTGCAATAGATTTTGGAACAAGATTACTAAGAAGGCAATATGAATAGATAATATTGCTATTCCATGATTATATATTGAAATGCATGATTGCATGATTAAAACCTTTTCCTTGTAAGTGCACTCTTTTGAGTGTGTGGGTGTCCCATTTTTTATTGCCAATCTCATGCTTCACAAAGTTCTTGGAACCAAATTTTGCTCAATGTTTTCCTTGCCTCGTTGGTGTTGGATTCTAGACACTTGGTGTTGGTTCATGAAAGTTTCATCTTATTTGACTTTACAAGTTTGGCCTTTAAAAGTCAAAAGGTGTTTTATAAGTGATTAGATGACTTACGATGAAAGCTTGTTATTCATTCTCAAGTGTGGTTTACACTAGGGAATGTCTTTATTACAAATTACTTAAAGATCACATCAATACCATCTATGGTTGATGAGATGAGGTAGTTTGTTTGTCTTGGTTATATCTTTGGCACTAAAAGATTTAAAGTGTTGATCGTACTTTTTGATTGTCTTCTTTTGAATCCTTTTTAGAATGAATTGAGCATAATATCACAAGTCTAGAAGAGTATCACTCAACAAGGATATCAAATGGAAGAGTGGGAATTATCACATATGAGCATACCTCTCATCCATCCAACTTAAAAACATGACCCCTATAAGTTTGTGGCTGCTATATCGCATATGACTTGGACTAGACTAAATCACGCTCTTTAAAGCTAATTTCAGTTTAAGATAAATAAAAAAATAGCAATCATGCCATTCCATGGCTTTTCTATGGGATGAGTGAGAGATATGCTTAGTGTTCAAGATTGAAACCCTCATGTGAGTTTCATTTTAAAAGGCTTACAAATTTCAACCCTTCAGTTAAAGGGCTTGTTCAAATCCAAGACATCAATCCAAGAATATAGAATTTTTTTTTAAAAAAAAAAAAAAACTCATACTAAACTTGTGCATGAATTATGTGGTACATGCTTATAGTACAATGTGAACAATTAAGAATCAACCATCTAAATCCACTTCATGTAGTGACAATGCCCTACGCTTGTTGGTTTTTGTGGCAGTTTTCCAAGATTCAAAAATGCCATTCCAATCCATGAATTCAACTCCAAACCCATCTAGATTTACCCTTATTAAAGCATCTTGTGTGTCAAGGTTGAGTCTAGTTCTCTTTTTGAACTTGACCCAATTCTGCTTCAAAAAACCACACTCACAAACAACAGTGTTAGTTGGGATCACAAGTATGGCTTGTCATAGCGACATTAGAGTTGGCCAATTAATCATGAACTCATGGTCATTGCCACAAAAAACCCAAGCTTCATGCATACCTCGGTGTTCACAAACAAAAGACAACATCTCCATGAATCCTAGTAACTCTGCATTGCATTGATTGACAAGGTCATCTCTCCAACATAAATGTGTTACCAACCAGTTCAGCCATTGCTTGGTTAATGTACCTCTATCCAATTCATCTACGGGATAGTGCTTCGGGCTAAAATGCTTGGCCACATTGAATAACGTCTCGTAGTTAGTTCTATCTATGCATGTTCAACATTCTCTTGAACTCTGATACTACAAAATCCTTTAGCATGGTTACTTAAATAAACCCAGACCCTCTAACCCTTATAACCATCATTGATGCATGTTTACAAGTGCCCATCAAAGGACGATCCACAACATAGCAATAGCGTTTGATCAAATTACACGGTGAAGAAAGCATCCTTACAAGCATCCTTACAACTGTTGATCCTCCCCTCCTACTACTACTGCTAATACTCCACCACATTCGCCCTCACCCCAAATAATTCCAAGCTGATCTCCGAACCTCCATCCCAAAACTAATAGAGCAGATTAAGCAGATACTCATACAACTACCCATCTGAACCTAGTTCTAGATTCCACCTCAAACAAGAAAGCCTTGAATTTGGAAACTCCTAGATCTAGTTCCCGATTTCAGTCCTTGCATTAGCAGTTGAGCATTTAGGCTTGTGGTAATCCACTAAACCTAAACCCTAAACCCTAAGCCCTTCGGATCCAGAGGAGAGGGGCATCCGAAGGGAGTCTAAGAGATCACAAGTTCAGGGACGGAGGTGGTAGCGAGAAAGCAAAGGGAGCAACTCTCGACTCTCGAGTCTCCGCTCTCCAGGGGCGAATGAAACGTGACTGATCAATTTCCGTATGAACAATGCTTGACTAGCAAATTATATTGAGGACTTCAAGTGACGTCTTCATTTTCAATTTGGGGCTGCGTTTTGAAGGGTTGTTTTGAGAGAGGTACATTTTGAAAGGCCAAATCGCGTTTGAAGGGCATTGAAGACTTCAATCTGGAATACTGCGGTATATATGCTCATATGCGATAAAGAGTCACTCTCTCCTAGCAAATAGTGGATTTGACTTCCAGTCTTAAAAAACAAAATACAATATAATAAGTGTTGACCAAACAAAGCATTTCATAGAACATCTTCTTTCATAAATATCAATCCAGCTATTAACGCATCCAATAGTCAAACGTCTATAATGCTAAAGTATGAGACTTGGGATCATTGAAAGGAACAAATTAAACCATGTTGCATCAGGAGACCCATTAATATACAGTCTAACCTTGATAATGTCACCCTTGTTAATAGAACACCTTGATATTGTCACCTAAAAGTTTGAAATCGATTTTCATAGTGTAAAACTCCCTCGTTATTATCCCTATCACCCTTGATAATGTCACTATTTTTTTTCAAAATCCGTAGTGTAAATGTGATAATATCAAGTATGGATGGATTGTATGGGTGGGCATGGGTTCGATATTATTGTTCATGGGTGAGCATGGGCTAAAGCAAAGCATATTGGGGGTCATTGAATGAGCTCTCATTCAATGCTTTCGGCATAGTGGGATGCCTTGTGTAATTTCAAATTTCAAACGTGTTTGGGAGTCCAAATGCTCAATTCTACATACTCGTAGTTGTCTGTAAGTTGAGGCCAAAGGTGGAAGTTCACAAACACACATATACACTTCCTGCTGATTTTTCCTGTTGCTGATTTTTCGATTCACAGCAACTTGGTGGTGGTGGTGGGTTTCTTCCCCTTATAACTTGCATTCCACGAATTTGAATGTTTGGTTCTAAGTTATGTCCTTGCTCTTGCTTGTAAATATGTTGATATCAGTAATTTTCCTGAAGTCTTGACCTTCACCTGTTCATCTGTAACTACCAGCTGGTTAAATTCAGATGAAGTAGTGCACCAATTTAGCCTAAATACAGTGCAGTCCCAAGCAAGTCATTGAATTAAGGGCTTTGAAGTCATTTTGGTGGGCTTTGTGAAGCATAGGAGCATATGGACTCTGCTCACTGAATTTGCAGATTTCTAGAACCTTAGAACTATTTGAGATTTCTATAGGATATTCTTGAGTTGAGTTTTTTTGTCACCTTTTATAGATTCTGGGCACTGAATCTGCAAACTTCTATCCTACTTTGACAGTAAACCCCCCCAAATGTTGCGCAGTTTAGTTATTTGACCTTAAAACAAATTTTTGACAATACTAGGCACTTGGTGGTGCCTAGTTCTAAGTTCTGTCCTTGGTGGTGGTGGTGGGCTTCTTCCCCTTATAACTTGCATTCCACATCTTTGAATGTTTGGTTCTAAGTTCTGTCCTTGCTCTTGCTTGTATATATGTTGATATCAATAATTTTCCTGAAGTCTTGAATCCATATATTTCTTTGCTCATTTGGAATCGTGGGACCATTGGTCATAATTCTCTGCAAATTTGTTGTGATCACCACATTAGAGCACACGGTGAATTGAGTGACTAGAGAACCAACAATCAAACCTCAACATCTACTAGAAGAATTATTTAGCAATTTACCTTCAAATTTTGAAACAAATCCTGGGATTTTTGAGTGCTCATTTGGGGGAATGGTTTGGCAAAAATAGGTACTTCCAATGGCAAGTAAATCCACGCGCAAACGAGTAGATTTATCAACCTCTGATAAGAGGAAAATTTGTGAAGTCCACAAAGCTCATCCAGGTTTGAAACATGAAGACCTTGCACAGTATATGGTGGATCAACATAAATTCAAGCTTGTGGATCGGACCACTATTTCCAAGATTCTTCGTTCAAAAGAGAAGTGGATGAACATGGATACATGTGTGCGTGAAGGCAATGTACGACGCGCTCGAGTTGGAAAATGGCCTCAGCTTGAAAAAGCTTTGGTTTTATGGTTTGGACAGGTCAGAGCACGGAGGGGAGTAGTAACTGATGATGTCATTATGCAAAAGGCTAAGGAATTGAGGGATTCATTTGGCATATCTGATACCGAGTTCAAACTTTCTCATGGGTGGTTGCAAAATTTCAAAACTCGACATGGAATAAAGTGTTATTATCTGCATGGAGAAAGTGGAGATGCAGATGGAGTTGGAGTTGCATTGGCCATAGCAAAGATCCCATTCATATTGAAGAAATATGATCCAAAAGACATCTTCAATTTTGATGAGACAGGTTTGTATTATAGAGCCTCTCCTTATAAGACTTTGAATATTGGGAAGGCGAAAGGAAATAAGAAAAAGAAGGACCGTGTGACATTGGGGCTTTGCACTAATATCTCAGGGAAGGAGCGATTGAAGCTTGTTTTCATTCACAAAGCAGCGCATCCCAGATGCTTTCCTCGGAATTTTGATCCAAATAGGACAATACACTATTATTCTAACAATTCAGCCTGGATGAATGGTGATGTTTTTACACATTGGGTGAAGAGTGAGAACCGAAGAATGGCATTGAAAGACAGAAAGATTTGCATTATTGTGGATAATGCAGGAAGCCATGATATTCATGGTGAGGTCAAGAAAGTTATAGATGGGTTTGATGCTTTTGTACTCTCCCATATCACTATCTTGTTCCTTCCACCAAATGTGACTTCAGTTGTTCAGCCTTTGGATCAAGGAGTGATTGCAGCATTCAAAATGTGTTATAAGCGCAAGCTTGTTGCCTGGACTTTGCAACAAATTGATTACAACTCAAATGAAGATTTGGGGAAATTGAATGTTGATGTATTTCAAGCTATGCTATGGTGTGTGTCGGCATGGCATGAATTAGATGATCAAACCATTAGAAATTGTTGGAGAAAGTCCGCCATATTGCCTGCTGAGTGGAATGCAGATATAAACAATCTTGATGAACGTATGAAGTCCAAAGTGGAGGAAGCAACTTTGGAATTGGGTAGACTCATCGCCGCATTAAATTTGGGTTTGGATGTTGAAGGCAAGCCTGTAGAAAAGTTTTGTCCTTTGGAGTACATAAACATGGAAGGTGAAGATGATTTTGAGGTGGAATTTTCTACTGAGGAGCTTGTGCAATTAGTGCAAGATGGCGAACAAGTTCTTGATTCCATGGAAGTGGACCCATTGATTGTTGATAGCAGTGATGATGAGTCTAAAGTAGTGAAGCCAAGCGATGCACAAAAATATGCTAAAGATGTTTTGAATTTTATGGCTAGCCAAGGTTCTCAGATTTTCAGCACTCATGAGTTCTCAGAAATGGAAAAAATCCATGACAAACTCATTAGAATTGGTGTTGCACATTTAACATCAACAAAACAATGTGACATTAGAAGCTTCTTTGTCTCTAGTGAGAGGTCTTTACCTGATCTCAATGACACATTATGATGTGCTCTTGTTGTTATTCACAATTTTGAATTAGATTTTACATTCAAAAACATTGAAGTCTCGTATTTTTTATTTAAAAAAAAATTGTAATTATATTTTGATTTTCTACATATTTTTTGATAATATCACATTATGCACACACCTTGTTTATATCACACTTTTTGGTGAAACGGAGGGTTTGATATTATCAAGGTTAGGGTGTATATGGGGCCTGCAATTTAGACATAGATGTCGGTGAAGATTCACCTAATACAAACCTTATCCTAATGTGTTGCCTCAACCGTGCACCTTTTACACGTCACTTTAAATGATCCATCAACATGAAACTTACAAACTTTAGTGTTGTCGGGGATGGGTGATTCACGACTCTACAACATGGCTAGCAAAAGGTTGGAAAAAACCCAACTGTCAAACTACCACTAAGTGCCCCTTGGGAATGTGAATTTGGCAAAAGCCGGACATCATGGTGAATCTCATGCCCATCCCATGTGAAGAGAGTTTGGGTATCTACCTATATGATAATTTAAGATCACTTTTGGCAAAACCATAACCAAAATGTTTGGGCATTTTATATGATATGTTTTGTAATAGTCATGGAAATATCACTCTTTGTAAGATGCTAAAAACCACGTGCAAGCAAGATAGGATAAAATAAAATCCAATTATGAGATTTACAAAAAATGAATATAACATTTCATTTTTATGGGAAATATTTTTATGAAAATTGTAGTGGTTTTTCTTGAATATGGTCATATTAATAGTTCTATTTCTTATTCTTTCAAGTTAATGATAGGGGCTTGAATAGTGGAGGGGCCACATCCGTGTCGCATATGTATCACATGTCACTTTATGATTTGAGGAACTTCATTGACCTTAGTTCACAAGGGAATGACATGGATGTCGGAGAGAACCTATGAACAAAGTTGGGATTTGGGGCTCTTCTCTTCCCCTCTTGTGGGTAGTTTCTTCCAAGGATATTGACCTCCTTCAGCATTGTCATCCTTCATTCACTTGGTTGGGTAAGAAAGGGTTAACCCTTAAAACATAAGGGGGGTTGTAATCCTCTACATTTGGCATGGCCTATGCCATGCAGTTCAATTTGCACACTTCGCGGTTAAAATCTCTTGAGGCGTGCTCCCAATGCCATGTTTCATTCAAAAAATACTTCAAAAATTTTCGAAATGGAATCCTCATCCATCGAAATGCCTTGATTTCATGCTCCGATTGCGTCTCTACAAATGCTCGGAACTTTTTAAACCTCTCAAACCACTATCGTTTTGATTATATCATGTAAACTCACACCTTCCTCAAAAAAATCATCAATGGAAGTAACAAAGTACTTTGCCCCTCCTACATACATGTTCTTCATGGGGCCACAAACACCCGAATGCATAATCTCTAAGGGTTTTATTGCTTGCCTCTCTGCATTGTACGTTGCCCAATTTTCCTGCATGTTGTTTGTCCCCCATACATGCTTTGCAAACCATTATAGAGGTGGGACGAGAGGTTTTACCTAGGTTCATGTCCGTTACCATGCTTTGGAGTGCATAAATGCTCCTCACATTCAAATGTCCAAGTTGGCGGTGCAAAATCTCCACCGAACCACCTTCCGCACGTGAACGTACTAAGTTGGCCACATCCACTCCGTATACCTTCGTGGGTTATTTGGTACAAATTCCCTTCATGTTGAGCTATTACAAGCACATCATTGTTTGCATCTCCCATAATGCATTCGTTTACGTGAAATTGCACATTCAACATGTTCAACCAAAATTTGGTCACTGAGAGCAAGTTGGTTTCCACCTTGGGCACATGAAGTTAATTTGTGATGCGAATTCTATTTGTTCTGCCTCTCGTTTCAACTCCCACAACAATGGATTCCATTCCGATAGCTTCGGCCACACAATCATACCCAAACGCACGATGTGTGGAGAAATTATCTCGAAGGTATCGAATGCCGCCCTATGGGAAGTTATGTGCTTTGTGGCTCCCGGATCCATAATCCATTTGCAAATGCTCCTCGAATGTGTTTTGTGTTGTATTGCAAATGTGATGTTGTCCTTGTCCTTCGTATTTTTAGCATTCTCTCTCTCCTCGTTCTTTGTTGTGTAGCAAAATCGCGCAATGTGGCCCGGTTTGTTGCAATAGAAGTATATTTTTATGCCTTGCCATGAAGGTGGACCGCATGTTTTACTTTTACGCAACACCATCGCAATATCTTCACCCTAGGGTTCTTTCTCTTTGCGCTTCGATATCTCATGTATCAAACGTGTCATTACGTATTTTATCGTCAATTCTTTCATCGGCATCAATTCCAAAATGGTGATCAAGTACTCGTATGAGGTCGGCAAAGTCATGACAATGTCTTCCTCTTGTACAGATACTTTCAAACATGTGAGTTGATCCGTAAGTGCTTTGACATTGTTGATGTGGTTCAACAAGTCGTCGTTTTCTTGCACCTTGCACATGAAGAACTTGACTTGAAGAATGAGTTTGTATGCTCAAACTTTCAAAGCAGGCCCTTAGGACCTAAAACACACCCCTAATGTATTCACTTATGCCCTTGCTCAATGAAGGTTTTTTCACTCTCAAATAAATAAATAAATAATCTTTTTAATTTGTTCAAGTTTAACCCTCATTTTCTCAAAATGTTCGTTTGCACATTAACTCACATAAATCAAACCCTAATGCTCTTAAATGAGTCATCATTCTCTTGACGCACTTTTGTACCTCAATACCTTAAATGAAACATTCTTTACCCTCAAACCAAGGAACTCATATGTGCTTGAGGTCAAGTGACAAGCCTCTCTTTCAAGTGGCACCTGAAACATTCAAAACACTTAATTATGCTCCTCTCAACCTCAAATGATTAGCCTTATTCCTCAAATGTGCTTTTCAACACTCGAGTATGCTCCTTTTGAGCTCAAATGGCTAGCTTATCCCTCAATCAAGTGTTTCAACACTCAAATGATCCAAGTCAAATCATATTAAACTGCAAAAATATTCAATGCCCTCAAAGAAGCCTTCAAATACCCAAGTTAGATTCAAATAAATTTCTAAGCTTTCTAAACATATCCTTGCAATTGAATGCATTCAAATAACATCCTTTCAAGGTCCAATGAACCCTCTTGCCTTCAATTTTTTTCTTTCGTTCGAATCCACTAAATAAAATTCCATTTTAACTTTTTAAAATACTCTCATATTGTCAAGTGAGCTTTTGGACTCTCAAGTCACACAAGTTGGATCTAGTTCACTACAAATAAGAGCTCTTGCTCTCAAATATGCCCTAAAGTTTTCAAATCACTCAAGTTATATTTTTTTTCACTTCCAACGAGTCTATTTCTTCTCCAAAGTGCCTAAAAACACTCTAATCACTCAAGTCAGATCTCTTACATCTCAAATGAGTCCGCTTACTCTCAAATGTGTGTTAGAATATTTTTAATCACTCAAGTTCAATTTGTTTCATTCAAGTTAGATTTTGCTTCATTCAAATGAATGCATTTTTCCTCAAATGTGCCTTTTGTATTATTTGATCACTCAAATCAAATGCTCTTGATCTCAAATCACATTCAGTGCACTCATACAAGTTTTTCCACACTTAGAGCATTCAAACAACACTTTCTTCAACTCAAAACACCTTGATTGATTTCAAACAAGCCCTTTAACACTCAATTAAGCCACACAAATAAGCCTTAAATCACTCAAGAAAATCAAGTCAGATGTTTTTGAAATCTAAACACCTCCAAACCTCTCAAATAAGCTTCTCAACACTCAGGCCTCTTATATAAGCCCTTAAACAATCAAAACACTCAAATAAGTTGCTTCACTCAAGTTAAGACTCTTATATCAAACATACATTCAAGCAAATGCAAAAGACAAAGCAACACTTACAACAACCAAATATAATTGACCATACTAATGCTAAGATATTGATAAGCATATAATTACACTATGTAATGGTGAAATTGAGGATCATTATTGGAAGCTAGGTGTTGACCTCATTAATAAGGTTAGTGATATTATTAGGCCAATGACATTAAATACCATAAAAAGATGTACTCATGTGTAGTTATAAGTTTAATATTTAAAAAAAATTGTGATATTTCAATTTATGATTAAAATTGTTGAATACACGTAATAAATTTTCCTTGTGTATCAATGAAGAAGTCAATTTAAGTGTCTTAATGAATCTCCTAGAAATTACGAGACATGTTCCAAGCACATGTAAGTAATTATGAAAATTATTGAAGACACATTTGAAAATATTGAAAAATACATAATCACTAATTAACCTTTGATTCAGTTCTTTATTTTTATTTAAATGATCAATATGACTTTATAAATTTTCAAATAATAAAGAGAAGATGAACATGCATCTAAACAAAAGTGGCACTTGAGGAATGATGCCCAAAAAAAACCAAAGGCACCCAAGTAAATGGCACCCAAATGGCACCTCAATCTCCCATGGTCATCAATCATTTCATTGTTGTTAAGAGCATTGTTGTTCTTGAAGGTTGGAGATTGTGTGTTATTTTTTAGATGACCAGAGGTTGGAGAGTGGAGGTTGGAGGTTGTATTGTGTGTTGTGGACAACATTTTGTTGGCGATGTTCTTGTTGTTTGTGCCATTGTTATGGCTCATTCCAGTTCTTTAAAACTCTTTGGTATATAATTGTTTTACTCTAATTTAGTTTCTACTTCAGTTTTATAATTTTGAAGAATATCTTACATATTTTATGACAATTCGATTTTTTCTATTTTCAAATTTCAAATTCCTATTTGTTCCTATTCAATGTTGAGTGTGTTTGTAGACATCGTACATAGTACTTAACACTTTATGTGCTCACTTTCTTCTTCCTATAAGTATCACTTTTGATACTTAATTCTTGATTATTAAGTATCTTTAAGTGTTTTTGACAAAGTGTCAAAGACATTTCTATGAAACTTTTGAAGGTGTTATTTACATGAGTCTGAAGGAACTTCTTACAAAATTATCACATATGACCATAGAATGCCTTCTATTGCTTCACATGTGCCAGAATCTAGTTTCACGGGTAGATCACTTAGTGCATTTTAAAAACGACGTGCGGCATAATATAGAGAGGATTAAAATCATTTGAAATAAAAATTATTAAGGAATTCCAAATAATGAAGGGGCCATTAAATGTAGACAATCCCATTATAAGTAAGTTAGAAGGACATAAAACGTGGGCCATCATTTTTTTGTAAAATTAATATAGGGGCTGAAGATAAGGATCCTAGAAGGTATTTTTAGTATGGTATGTAAATAGGTTTAGGACTCACGGGGATGGATGATAATTGGGATTTCCATATGTCCAAAAATGGCTTAAAAGGAATATAGAGTACAAAAAATTGCAGTGACTTGGACAATATAAGTAATGGAAGGGTGCAAACAAATGGGCCATTTTTTAAATTTAAGTAATTATAGGGAGGCTTTAATTCAGCCCTTGAAGGTAAATAGCCCCAAAACAAAAACCCCCAGCCGCACGTGGTGCACAAAAATGCCTTAGAGTGATCTACCCGTGTCTAGTTTCCATGTGGGGTTACAAGTGGGTTATGGCGAATGTGAGCATGACACATGGCAAATATTGAGGAAAAGTTAATTATTTTGTGTTGGAATAAAGAGCCATCTACGGTTGTGTGGATTATTATGCATTCTCCATATCTATTCATTTTTTGCATGTATTTTTATATTTCTCCTATAAATCAAGTAATTCCTTAAAGGTCATTATGATAATATCTTGATTTGATAGTAAGGGTTTCGATTACTAACCGATACATACATTGATGATGAAATACTTATAATGTAATGAAGTCTCTCACTTCCTCTATATACTTTGTCCATTATAAAACCTTCTATAGTTTTCACGTTTTCATTATGCGTTGCTATAACTTTTATATGACAAAATCATGATTGCCTAGTAAGTTATATTAGCATGCTCTTTGATATGCATAAGTCTAGCTTTGTATTTTATAATGATAAACAATGATGTTGTCATTGCAAAGCCATAACAATGTGAAACCCCAAATACTAATGCACACTAAAAGGTGATACCATTGTTGTTCCAAAAAGTTTTTAAATCTTTAAAAAATTATGCCATTCTTTCAATTAAAAAAATAGCAATCTTGTTACAAACATTTTGAGAATGAATATAACAAAGACACTTTGATTTTGTTAGTTTTGAGTTTTTATCCTAATTATGTAGTCTTTGTATCTCTGCTTGGTTATCGGCTACTAGCCAACACTTGAATTTTGATGTTGCATTTTCTTATTTATTTTTTCTTTAATTTTCTAAAAATGAGGTTATTCTTTCATGTGCTTAAAATCTTGATTTAATTATAAGGGTATCAACTACTGGCCAATACATTTATTGATGAAGTAATATCCATGTTGTAATGGAGTCGCTCACTACCTCTATATACTTTGTTTATACTTTTGTAATGTTGGGTTTGAATTTCTGGCCCATATTTGGAGTCTCGATATTTCTACTTGAGTATTGGTTGCTAGCCGACACCAGAATCTTTTGTAGTGTTTCTATATATCTAGAGAGTTTAATATCTTGATCAAGAAGCTCTAGAAGGTGGACAATTACTTGGGAAATTCATGTGGCCTGGACCTTCAAAGGACTCAACTACAATGCTTGGGGGATTGTCACAAAGATAGTTAATCAATATCCAGTTTTAATTTTGGTAAATCTTCCAAAAGTTAATGAAGCTTATTGATATTCCTATATTGTTTCAAAATGAAAATATGAAGATAAGTCAATCTGTTGGAGATGAAATTATCTGGGAGTCATAATATTTGATGTCATATTTTTCAACTCTTGACACAATACTATACAATATCGGCAGTTGGCTGAGAAATCAAAATAATGATGAAAAACCTCTAGTCGATTTCCTTGATTTGAACATAGGAATGAAAGTGGCACTTTCTGATGGAAGTACTTCCAAAGCAAAATGTGTTGGAATGAATGTAATTGACAAGGGCTCACCAAAGGGAACTTGAAAGGGGTTTAAGGTCCCACATAGCTTCTTCATCATGGTCAATATAAGTACAGTGCGTTCAAACTCAATGAACTTCCAAGCATTCTATGAAATGGGAAATTTAACAATCCTTGGTAGTTCAATTTAATTTCGAGTGTTGTGGAGTGCATACAAAGTTCATTCCATTGATATCGCAAATTTACAACACTACATTTCACGCATGGTTCATTGATGAGGGTTGAAGACAACAAAGGTTCTATAAGTATATCAGTCAACAACGAATAAGACGCAAGTATGTATCAATAAACATAGAAGACAAAAACAATAATGACGACTTTGGTCAAGGAGACAATGCTCATGGGGACAATAGCCACGACGTCTTTTCCAACTTGCCCTTTATGGACAGGCAAAATTATATTTTTATTGAATGAAAATAGCAGTGTGCATGGAAAAGCCTTAATTTGGGTGCGCCTTCTCAAATAACCATATGATGAGGATATCCTTGAAGACACACATGTAGGGATTGTAATTATTTTTGAAAATGATAATAACCTTCAAATGACAACAATGTATTGAAATTTAACCCATTCTAGGCTAGACGAAGTTCGCATTCCCTTAGACATAGTAGTGTTTTGTTCTCAAACTCAGGAGCTTGAAGTAAGTGTTGGTGGCTTTGATAGATTTGCCCAAGAATGCCTATAGATACCATCTGATGTCAAAATTCACAACTGAAGGTTGATTGCTCATCTTCCAAGTTTAGTTGGAAGGCATGCATGGAAGATTGACGTTGAATAAGTTTGATCAAATGTTGTAAAGAGAGATGACAACCACTACTTGAGTTTAGTGTTTGTATTTTAAAAATTTCATGCAATATTTTTTCTAGTATACCGGACAATAGCCAATTAAAAAAAAATGCACTAGTTCCCATTGTCTTCATGATAAGAAATGATCAACAATTTCTTTGTGGCTTTCTCCTAGGAGAGCCGTTGGAATGTGGAGAACATACGACAACAACAAGCATCTTCTTCCAGTAGGTGATTGTCATCCCATCCCAATGAAACCATTGTGGGACAATTTAAAAATCAAACGGCTAAGAATAAATGTAGAAAATGAGAGGACAATGAGGACAAAAGCATTGAAAAAAATCATATCATTTATAAATTTGCCAAATATATTGCATATTGGAAATTAGATATAGCTCAAAATGAGAATTACACTCAAGGTATGGTTAATTATGTCACATATCAAGAGCACATTCCCAAAGAGGTCATTGGCCTTCTACCAGTCAATCCTGGAAAATTATAGGAAGGACTTTGGCCGCTCTCTAATTGGAACAGGGATCACGCATGCAATTGTTTAGGCAATTAAATACCAATGAACTTAGCTAAGGGTACTCTTGAGGATGAACCCAAGCCTTATCCTTGAAGTAGTCCAATAAAAGAATGACCAAAGGCCCTACTCAATCCTTACATAGATATTCTACTCATTGACTTTATTTGGTAGCACCCAAGTGATAAACATTACCTTCCAATCTTGATGGGACAAGTGTTAAGTTATGTTGACTTAATTGAAGGAGTTAATTATGAAGAAATTACTATATAATGATGGACTCTTTTATGTGGGAAGAAAACCAAAATAAAATAAAATAAAAACGGCCATTGCTAAAAAAAATGTTGGAGAAGGCAATGGACAAATGAGGCATTTTTTTCCCGAGGTCTTCCATTGCATAATTGTCTTATTGTCTCACATGATGTCGTCTCATACAAAATTAAGGTCGCCTACAACGCATTTGATTTCCATAGTGTCTATGAATGTTGCAGTGGCAAACCTGATATTTGTAAGTGTTGTTGTATACCTTGATGTGAATTGCGAAGACTGATTCTAAGGACTTTGGGTTTCTATCATGCTATTAAGTGGTAGCACATACGAACTATAGTTCGACAAAAGCAACATGGCTCTAAATCTATGCAAATATGGATAAATGAACATGCATATATACTATCATGGATGTAATGCACCCTCTAACAATGATTAAAGAATTTTATATTGAGTTATGGTCCGTGGACTCATAACATTCTAACATTTTATTTCTTGCATATCTTCTAGGATCCAGTACTGTTGTCAGACCATGTATTGAATCTAGAGAATGACAATTGAGACCGCAACTTTTTAATGTATTTAGGAATGTGATATTGATGTTAATTTGTTTGTATTGTGTAGGATCCAAGAATGAGTAGCGTAGGGGGTTTGAGGTTCTAAATATAGAATCAAAATAGTATTGCCTATAGGTGGATAAACAAGTATTGGCATCAAACCAATAAGTTGATGCCATCATCATTTGAAAATGAAAATTGTCTTAAATTTATGAAGAATCAAATTATCCAATGCATTATTCTTGTCTTGTCATATGAAATGTTACTAAATTCCATCACTTTTTTGTCTAAAGTGTGTCAGTGGATATGTGACTTTTGTCTAGAATTGAGCAAAAGTCCATACATACACGTTCTAACTATTGGAGTTATCTTCTCTTAGGTTTAGGGCATCAGTTTCTTCTTCTACTTCTTCTTCATCTCTTTATTTCTATTTTTTCCCCTTTCCCTTTTCCTACATAGTGTTGTTTGCCACCTAATGTAATTCAACCCCCAAAGGACCAAAGCTTGGAATTAAAATCAAATAAAGTCATATATGTTTTTCCAAATTTGCATATGAAAACACATTGATTTGAGTTGAGTTGATTTAGGGAGTTGACTATATAGTCAACTACTAAACAAAATAATAGTTTTGGAGAATTAAATAGCATAGCACAAATTTCGGGGAGAGGTAAGTGTACCCTAAGGCCCCTAACATTTTCACAAGAAGAGTTTATGTCATCTAGATACACCTTACACCCCCCAAAAGTTAATTTGTGCTCATCCATGAAGCAATACATGTTTCATTTGTGTCAATATTACTTCAATGGATTTGTCAATGAAAATTAATTAATGAGCATGTATAAAACACGTGCCTTCTTTTTCTCTTTCCTTTCAGTAGTTTATATATTTTGTACACAATTGAGGCAATTTACTCAATTATTTCCAAATTGCCATATACATACATGAAAGCCTTATGCAATCTATGATTTGTATGTATGGTCTTCTTTTTTGTCATTATATATATATAAAAGGGGTTTCAATAAGGGTCCGGCATGTGCTTTCAAAGAAGGCATGTCAATTAAAAATGAGTTTGAAGGATTTGTGTGTGTGTGTGTGTGTGTGTCCAAGTTTTTTTCTTCCAAGCTTGCTCATATTTTTTATGCAATAGTGAGACAATTTACTCTAAAGCTTATGTAGTTTATGATTTATATGTACGATCTTCTTTTTGGTTACAAGTTGTCTAAATATAATGGGTTAATAAGAAGTCATGCATGTACTCTCATGCCCCGATCACACCAAACTTTCCGTCCGGTTTTAGCTGCGAAATTGTTGGGGATTATGTTCAGAAATAGAATCATGTTAGCTCACCACTTTTCGCACTATTACAGCCAGAGATGATGACCAATGGTGCTAGACGTGGCTGGTGTGATCAGCCCCTCAAAGAAGAGTGCACCCCCCCCCCCCCCCTTTTCTGGGTAATTGGAAGGAAAGGCTTTGGATACATTTTTTTTTCGAAAGAGGGTAGAAGCTCCTTGCCCCATGGGCATGTCAATACACAAGGAGGTAGATAAGTATAAAATAAGTTAGTAGACCGACCTAGGGAGGTAAGTTACCCAACAAGCTCTTAAAGTTGTTGAAGTGCCTTAAGGCTAACAACTCGGTTACCTAATCATTGCTATTGCGAACCCAATTTTGCTTAAGATTTTGTTAGTTGAGCTCAAATTGCTTTCTAACTAGCAAGTGCGGCTAGCCCCCATGTAATACAACTTTGGCTTTGATGTTTAGTGCAAGACCTTTGTCGTGTGAATAGGACTTTGTGCTTGAGATGGAGTGGGGATAGAGCAATCCATGCATGTGTATAAAACTCACATGCAGTGAATGGGGAGATCCGACATTTAATGTAAAATCAGCCGAGTGAAATCGATAAATTACCGGTTTAATTTCAGTATTTTAGGCCGTATAACCGAAGGAAAAATTAAGTGTATAGGGAATCAACCGCTTCTGTAAAGTTGATGACGGTCTTTCATCTGTTCCCATTCAAGAGTGGGAGGATATTAGCTACCCCACACCATCTCCCACTGGTTCTTAACTGGGTTGCCCGAGGGTATCTCCGGTTATAATTGGTTCTCCCACACCTTACCTTGAATCCTCCATCTGTCTCTTTCTATCTTTAAGGGTTTACATGTACGGTGCCGCGGCGAGATTGCACCAAAGCTATCATCGACATCCCTTTGTTAAATGTTCTTTTAATGTTTTGCAGCATTTATTTGATGTTTAAGGGTGTTGATTTCATATTTTTTGAGCGCCTATTTGGTGTTTTTGGTTGTTGTTTTCATGTATTATTGAGGGTGTTTCATGTTTTCAAACTTGAATAATTTTGATTTCTTTCAAAAAATGATTTGAAATGATCTTTTATCATACATATTAATCAAAGTTAAATTAGTGTGCAAATTGCCTTAAATTTAGTATGTGTACTAAGTTCTTATTTTATTTGTCAATTTTGTAACCGACTGTTTATAGAAACTTAGGGAAAATGACCGGGAAGCCAAGAAGACGTTAGGTTTTTCACCGAGTTGAGTTAATAAGCTTAGGCATCCACCAGATGAGCATAGACAACCACCGAATGATATGTGGAAAGAGGGGTCAAAATCTGAGTCAACCCATAAACTCCCCGTTCACTACTCACATGTACCTCATCCCGATAGATTTCAAAATAGCTATTGCCTCTCATGTATCAGCCAAGTTCTTCAGGAGTATAGTTTGCAACAATGAGCACTCGAAAAATTGATCACCATAGTATTTATTACACCTCATGCTCCACTTGAATCTATAGCAAATACATTATGACCTTCACACACAATGTGTTTGATCATATGAAGAAAGCATGTTATGCCCTTGATCTAAGGGTTACCCTTAACCACTAAGGGTCAAACACAAGGTGAGGTTCATAAAAGTTTGGTATGGGGTTTTTGGCTTTATGTAGCCCAGGTTTTGGCACACGACTCTTTGACGATTTCATCCCGTGAAGATGACAAGCCCATAAAATCAATTGTGCATATTTGACCTTGAAGGGCCAAGAGGCCCGACATGGCCACTACCTGTTTATAATCAATTGGCACTATCTATAATGCCATTTATTTGCAAAGAGTGCTAGATAAAACATGTACATATAGGTGGCAAAGGAAATGAGAAGTTCCTTAATTATATGGAGATGAAACACGTCAGAACCGAAAACATAAGGAAGCCCTTCGAGGATCTCAGGTTACCCCAGATTAACTTCCCCCAAATCCTCCCCTTACTCCACAATTAACTCTATAGTTTCAAAAAAAAAATTCGAAACGCCAGAAGTGTAGTGTACTCGCAGAAAGTGCACAAAGGATCAACACAATGTCATCAGATGAGTACAGATGCAAGGTACTTGTCTTTCAGTGATCACTATTTCCTTTCCTCAAGTTTCCAATCAAGAACAAATTGGTATGCACCAAAGCCTTGAATGCTAAAACGAGCTGTTTATTGGTGTCAAATTTCTGTTTGGCCCAATGAACAGGGAGAACAGACTGCTAGTTACAGACGAACCAGTTGAGTTTGAGAAATAACTAGTTGAAGTTCAAGACTTCAGGAATAACTAATCATAACAGAGGAATCCGTGGATTGTACCTCAAATTACTAAAGAAAAACTGAAACTTCACAACATGTGTAACTGGTTGGACTTGGAAACACTAGGATTTTGACCAATTATGCCCCAAAAAACTCCGCAGACACTGGTTTGGTCAACTAAAAGCTACATTGATGTAGCTTAAGCTTATTGTGCAAAACTCTGAATACATAATCATCCAAATAATTGAGGGCACAAGAGCCTCACCTCACAAGGAAGTATGCAAATACAAAGCTTCCAGAGCTCATGAACAGTTAAAATTTGAACATTTTCTACAATTCCGAGATCTTTCCAAAAGAGCAGTAGCTACAATCACAAATAATGTTTGCAAATGTTGCCTATTTGTGCTGTATCCAGATGCAGATAAGTTCACAAATAACTACAAAACCAATGGAACACTGCATCTGTAATGTAGATCTGCAGTTACACCATTGTTCAACACTAAAGTAGGAATCTCACTTCAATAACATGTTACACTTTTGGGCATGGAGACTCAACTGCAGAACCTCAATTATACTATGAAAAGCGAATCCTTGCTCACTCATACCAGCCATGATTACTCCATTTCCATTCATCATTTGCTAAAAGAATGTCTTGGAATCTCATAAATTCATCACATGGGTTCTGCAGGACTCGGCAGAATCGCAGATTTCTAGAACTACAAAGCTTTGAGCAAGCTGATTGCTGCCACTGATTACACAACAGGGAAACACCTGAACTTTGTTGAAACATACTCAGTGTAGGACACAAACTTGTGTCATTGAATTGGCCAAGTGACCATTAAAGAACATGAAAATGCCTATAGACTGCCTACTCGTCTTTAGATCTGGAGTGTCATTTAGCTCTCATACATTAATGGCAGGTATATAAAAGTGATGAGGTGTGATAAGCTTACAGGTTACAATTTGCAAGGATCTCTTGCACAATCTTTGTAGATGTACAAACATTCACAAAGTCTGAATGTGGATAGGTGCAGGTGAAGGGCAATAATCTGAGGAAAGATGTTGATGCCATTGTGAACGGCAGCTTTCCATCAGCACTTGGAAAACCCTGTATCTTGAAGCTCTCCCCTTGTGTGTGAGTGGTCATACAAGCCATTCCCTCATTTCATCACTTTTTTCTCATAGTCTGCATGTCCCACCAGCCTTTGCATGTTAAAGAATGTCATTTGTGTGAAACACCTTGAGTAGAGCACTTGTTCACACCTGCAGGCTAAGAAATGCAGTATGATGTGCTGACAAATCCCGTTTGACAGTTTCAACATCTTGAGTAGTCTTGATCAGGAGGTTCTGCAGTAGTTCATTCACATGTTCCTTGGCACTAAGAATGACATCCACCACCTCAAGCCACTCCTTTTTCTTTAATGCCACTTCCTTAGCACAGCTTGAGACTCCTGCCTCGTACTTGAGTTGCCATTGCTGCACAATAGACAAAAGTAAATAAATCCATCTCCAATATGTGTGTCTAGCTTATAAGCATCTGCCATCAATGTTACTGTAACTGGTAGATCTACATACTAAAAAGAGAGGTGGAGATGCAGAATGACATGCTACTCATACGACATTCTCCTGCATTTGGAACAAAACGTACCCATCTGTCTCAAAAAAATACTGCTGCTCAGAAAGTCTGATGTGAGCATTATTGGTATATAACATATTTCTTTTCACTGTCAAAGTGTGCATGTGAAATGGTTCAAAATGTAATGAAATGGTCCATTGGAAGCCAGCAATATATTGGAAATATAGATCCGCAGACACAGGTAGAGATACTCTGAAAATTTAATGGTGATCACAGCCCACCTTTATAAGTTCCTCAGCATCTGCATCAGATCTTTTTGAGGCAAGTTCTTTGGCAGCAACATTGGCCTCCAGCTCTTCCCGTTCAGCCACTATTGCAGCAAAAGTAGCATCTAGTTTTTCCTTTTGTCCTTTGTATAATGCCTCCAGCTGTATCACATAATTCAAGCACCACTTAAATTGGTAAGCTTCTGAATGTCTAAGGTGATCTCTCAAGTTGCTGGACCCTTCAAATGAACTCAGACTTGCGTGATATTTGACACGCAAGTAGGGGTACAATCATTTGTCACTCTACCAAGGCAGTCTGCAACTCACAAGCCAATTTTTGGCGCCTGAAGGATGATGAAGAATTGAGTACAAGGCCCATTTGCAGCTTTGTATTGGAGAGAAACACTAGTCAATCTAAGTTATCAACAAAAGGCCCTGAAGATCAAAGTACTGAGATGCAAGTGCCAACCAGATAATCAAATACACTGACAAAAGCACTAATTATTATGTCAACTTTTTAAAGGCAAGGAGAAGTTTTCATACCTTTTTGATAGAAGCAATATTTCTGGAAATCAGGTCCAATTTCTCTTGACGAGCAGCTTCACCAGCATATACTTCTTGTTCACATGCAAGAGCACCATCCTTTTCTTGAGCAGTGTACCGTTTGCAGCTCTCCATGACCTCCAAAATGGTCTGCTTCAATCCATCAGTTACAGATTTTCCCAAAATCTCCTCTGGAACTGTTGCTTGTGGCTGCAGCTTAATTTGAAAAAGAGCTCCAGTCATATGCTGCCCTTCAGCCAAATTTGGTTTCAATCTGTTGCCAAGGGGTATATTGTAAGTGCATACCAAACATGTTCATGTGCGTGATAATCTCAATCAGAGACTGCAACCAAGCCATAAAATAGACCCATCAATTTTAGAGTTGTTCCTTTTGGGAGAAATTATTGGAGCTTGCACCCTTGAAGAATGAAGTCAAGAAATGCCATCTGGAGATTGAGCACACAATGATGTGGGAGCTAAAAGAGTAAAACTCCAATAGTTGAGCTGTACATATCATCCTAGAAATACTGGGGCAAAAAACTATGCAATGACCACCCCAGCATAAAACCGCAACTTCACAGACCAGAGATACAGACTTGTCAATATTTCTGACCACCATTAGTGTAGCTTGTGCATGGCAAGTAGGGTGACCGAAGATGACAAATTACCAAGAACCTTATGATTAAGACTACAGCCTCAAGAGTCCAAGCGTTTAGAATTACAGGTGCGCATTGGTAAGCTGGCAGTTTCATTGTTTCTGACTCTAAGGTAGTCCAGAGTGCTTTTGAATGCTTCAAGGAAGAACAATCATCTGCCCTGGCCTCATCATGATCAAGCAAACGTGGCCACCACCCCCTAAGGTAGACATGCCTAAATGCAACATAGCAATACTCTGGACACCTTTATGTGAGTGGTATGTGGTTAAGTGCGGATCTAAGAACGGACACCCAAAAAACATTTGTCTAAAAGAAATTGGAGTACATGCTCCAAATATGCTGACCATTTCAGGATCAATAATCAACACAGTTGGGGGGACCTATATGACCATTTAACGAGCATGAGAATCTTCACTTTGGTAATGAATAAGATTTTCATATGAGCTCCAAATTTTTTGAGGCAAATAGTTACGGGCATGATATAGATTTGCTAAATTATCTCGCACTAATTGCATGTGTTGCATATCCTACGAGAAGTGGGTGCAGAGAGTATCCGAATGATACACGTCTACATTACTAAATGTGCGGCCAAGAGAAGGAATAATCGAAAAAGTGCAAAAAGTATTAACTCATTACCGTTGACACCGCTCGTTATATTCAGCACATATAGTTTCGAGATCCTTGAACTTCTTAGAAGCTTGAATCTCGTGATCCCATGCAGCCTTCCGGAGTTGCTGTTCTTTGGCAGCCACAGGCTCAATGTTGACCTCCAGGATTTCCTTCTCTTTCTGCATACGCTCAACTTCGGCAGCATTGATCTCCTGTGCAGCAATTCGTTTGCGTAGTTCCTCAATGTCAGCCAGGATGACGTCTTTCTCCGCCCGTTTGGCCACAAGGTCTTGTTTCCGCTCCTCCAATTTCTTCTCCGCAGCCTGCTTATGCCATTGCAGACTGCTATTAATTTGGTTAAACTTCTGTTTGTCACCTAGAAAGTCTGCCTTCTTAGCCTCCAGGCTTACTAAAGGCGATGGTTCCGTCGCCAGCTTTTGCAATTGTGCCTCCACCTCCCCAACTTTAAGCTTCGCTACTCTTTGAATTAACTCCGCCTTGCTATCCTCAAATTGCTGACGGAACATGGAGTCCAGACGTTCGCACTCATCATCGTCCCCCGCCAGAAAGCACTGATAGGATTTGCTCAAATTCTCAAAAAATGGTTTAGCCCCCGTATCGTCGAAGACTTCAGCGCTCTCGGTGCTCTCTTGGTGCAGGAGCAGTTGAACCAGCCACGTGAGCGCAGCAAGTAAGCCTGGCCATGTATGCGGACTCCCGGCCGCGTACAGAGCACTCTTACTGATTTGGAAAGGGTAACCAATTCTCTTGAACACTACCGGTACATCCTCCTCAATCTTCCCTAAGAATTTCATGTTCGGGTCCACTTTCTGAAACAGAAACTGCACAATGTTGAGTATATCTTTGCTGGTTGGGGACACTAGCAACTTAGTGGAAATGGCCACATTATACCCGTGCGTCATCAGGTATCCCGTCAATGTGCGAATGCACTCTTGCTGAAACCCTCGGTCGTTGATTGGGCGCGGGTCTGACCGCGGCTGTGCGATCTTTCCGTGCATGCTTGCCCGCCGTTGCAATCCGCTTTTATTGATGCCGCCCCCGGCTGCCATTGGCGGCCCGACATTTGACAACCTCGCTGACTTCCCTAACACTCTCCCTACTCCCGAAACTCTTCGGTTCATCGTGACCTCCTTGACTTCTCCTCGTACACACAACGTCGATGAATCGAACTTCGTCAACAGATCCTACTGCTTCGCCCTACCTTTTTGCGCACTCTTTCCTCTTTCTCACAGCAAGTAACTGCTTGAGCTTCTCAAGATCACCGTAGCGGAAACCGCACCTGTTTCTCTTCAGAACGATACTTATATTCCTTCGATGAATCGAACTTCGTCACCAGGTCCTACTGCTTAACGCTACCTTTTAGCGCATTTCTTTCCTCCTTCGCACAGCAAGGAACTAACTCGAGCTTCTACGCACCTTCAGGTCCTTTGCAACATCAAGAACACCATAGCGGAAACCACACCTGTTTCTCTTCACAACGATTCTTATCTTTCTTCGATGGAAGGCACTTCGTCACCAGATCATACTGCTAAGCCCTACCTTTTTGCATACTCTCTCCATTTTCTGCCAGCAAGTAATTGCTACGGACCTTTCAGGTCCTTTGCAACATCAAGATCACCGTAGCGGGAATCACACCTGTTTCTCTTCAAAACGATTCTTGTCTTCCTTCGCTCCCTTGCACCCGAGTAATACTTTCCGCCACTAGCTGATGGCGAGCTCACCACAGCAACCATGTTCTCACCGAAGTCCGCCGCACTTGCCGCATTCAAATCAACTCCACAACCTGCTGAAACTCTCCAACACAAACTCCAAGCCTTCTCACTCTACCTTGACACCTCACACAGCAACTTGAACATACTTGCAGCTTCAGAACTTCACCTCGGTCCTCGAAGCACAGAAGAACCAAACATTCAAATAGGCATCAAGTCCAAAACCTAAATGGCGGTACCAAAATTTAATCCAAATTGTGCGAAAATCGGTTCATCCGGCTCCTTTCCTGGGTCGGAATCTAACGACGAGGTGGTGAATGCGAGGAGTGATGGAAAATCGAACCGAAGGCGTCCCGATGACGAGCGAGGCTGCGACGAACCGAAGAAACTGGAAAACAGGGGATGGTAAAAGAGGAGTTGGAGCTGGGAGGATGCGGGCCGTCCGATCAGGTGAAGGGTCACACAACGAGCCGTAGGATTAGAGATGCACATGGCAGCATGGATCGCGGCGGGAAGAGAGATGGATTCAAAAATGGTCGGGTCTCTACTCTTTTCCACCTCAGACATAGCGTTTTATTTATCCGTGTGGACTTAGACCATCTCCACCCATGGAGCCGTAAACGGGGCCGCTACTTACCATGAGCTTCGTTTCGCTATTAAAGCGAGACAGCATCCTGCGACGTCCAACCTCCAAAGTCCATAATGCCCCCTTCCCACTTGACTTTAGCTAAGCCTAAAAGTTGGTTCACTACTACAAAACACGTCTTTTACAACTGGGTTTTCCAACTCATACAAGTGAGAAAACCAGGACTTTACTGACGTGGAAAACGACCAGTCGCTCCGGACAAGCAGTAAAGGAATATCGGACAGGACGTTCCCAATGGATACGTTCCCAATGGCAATGAAGTTGGACTTGCGACGCGTGCCTTACTTCATAGAGTCATGTCCTATTTCACTATGTTTTGGCAATATAAGTAAGATACGACACACGTCCATATAACTCAACGAAGTGATACAATATCACGGGCACTAGTCATGTAAGGTTTTGTTTACTTCACTGAACAAAGTAATACAATGAAAAATGCGTATACATACATTCCAAATTACTAGTGAACGATAAGAACGTGGTTGAAACAAATATATAACCACGTGGCTAAGATTAATTGAATTAATTCTCACACATTACTTATTCCAGTAATCGCGGACAACCAAGTGGGTAGTCAATAACATTGCGTAGTTAGCTTCTTTGACTTTAGGTAGTAAATACATACAACAACTGCATATTTTCTTACTTCACGTCGTCATGTAAACATCACTGTCTAGAGTGATGTTTACCTCAACCAGTGGTTTATGATCTACGTTGTTAGGTCATGTGGTTCACGAATGTTTTTTTTGTATATTACTAGCAGTGAAGTATACATGATATTGCCAAGTGTATGTGTAACTGTACGTAGTAAGTGTCTGTGACTACCAAGAGTGAATACATATTTAGATGGCATATATTTCTTACTTGAAGTCGTGATATCTATATTACTATGTAACGTAATGTAGACAACAAATTCTGGTATTTTTTTGTACGTTGTGAGGTTATGTGGTCTTCACATGTCTTTAGTGTATATTACTGGTACTGCAGTGAATATCGACTGCGCTAAGTGGCATGATTAGGCTGCAACTGTGCGCGTTTACTGCAACTAGTAACATGTGGCTGACTCAACATAGTCATAAATTTATGGCATTAACAATATATTGATATTTATCATACGAGGATCATCGCAAACATGATCATTTAGTTTAAAAATCTAATTATATTCATCTAATAATATCATGAATGTTTCACAAATTGTTTTTAACAATGGTAAACACTGAATTCCAAATGTCTGCAAATCAACCTAGGTCTACAAATCCACTCCACATTCACGTAGCCGCACATAAATTTACACATTTGCTTGACCAAATAATGTAATTGCCCTTCACTTTGCCAATAGTAGTCATTGGAGGGTCGTTTCCAGTGAGAGGTTCGAGCAAAGGATAGTCGTCTTCAAGTGACTCCGTGACGGCCAATGATACATAACCATTGCCAATCACCTTCCCATGCAGCATCCCACCTGCTACATTTTGAACTACACCCTTCCCAATGGTTTTCGCTTTCGAATCCGAAGAATCATAGCCACGCAGGTAAACCAAGTCCCCCGTAGTCTGCACAATTCCCACGTACATATGTTACTGTTCCAAATTTTGAGCACGAATCACACTATTTTGCTGGTGTTGATATTTGCAGATCAAAGAAATATTCAATCCAAAGTACTAAAGTTACATTGTCGTCATATCTACTTTGCTATGTCAGTTTTTCTTTACTATGTCAAGTAATGTTTACTATGACATGTCCAGTAATGTTTACTATTTCATGTTTACTATGTCCTGTAATGTTTACTGTGTCCAGTAATGCATCATCAGTTTAATTAACCCTGCAGAAATATATGAAATGTGCTTCCAAATCAAACATATAAATCATAATGAAAGCATCAACCACCTTAAGCCGAATTAAGTAAACAAATTGCGTCTTAAATCCATAATGAAATAATTGAGAAACTTGAATTAATGTGCTTACTTGCACTTAGCTACCAGGCTTCATTAGTTTGACTGAATGCTCACCAAATCCTGAATGGGTGATGTCTTCTTTGACGCCTTTGTGCCAAGGGGAGGTTTGTCACCCCGGCGCTTGTCCGCCATTTCCTTGTCTCCTTCTTTCTCCGTTTTCTTCGAGCCATTTTTTAATGGGCTACCCCTGGATTTTTCTGCAATGTGCAATCAAAACTACATATATTTAACAGATATTTTTCTATGTGCTCAAAATATATTAGCCATTCTAGGCTCAATAGTCAACATAATTGGGGGAATTTACATGACCACTTAAAGAGCACAAGACCTTCACTTTGATATTGAATAACATAGTCATATGAAGTCTGAAAATCTTGAGGTTTACATGGATTGGCTTTCATCTGACTTAGGGTAGTAAGCCTCATTGACTTATGGTAGTAAATAGAAACAGTTACAATGAGCATTATCTCACTATTATTTTCACTATTCTATGTTTAGGCTACCTTTCGGTAGCAAGGGACCGGCCTCTAGAGTAAGTTTCTGTGACTCGCTGAGCCGAGCACGCTTCGGCCTGGGTCCCGAAGCCGGCTTTCCACCGTCAGCCGATGTTGCTTGGACAACTGACGGTACGCCGCCACTGGAAACGTCCGGTGCCTACAACCAACAACAAATTAAGAGCGCATTAAAGCCCAACATTGAGCTAAAGAAGATTACACTATTACACATGAGGTTCTGAAATTTGGAAATGATAGATTTACGTAATGGAAAAATATTTATTAGATATGTAAAGCAAAGCTAAACTGTATTCGACCGCCTTCCCTAGCAGCAGTCAATCGAGAATTCATGCCGATTACAACAGCGAATCATATACAGGCTCTACGGCCAGGGACAGAAATTTCAGAGCAAGAGTCCTTGAAATTGGTGCGTACTGTGGATTTCGGAAACTGGCATGTGATAATTAATACAATGGAGTTCAAATTGCCTCTACGGCAAGAGTGTATTCGACTTTATAAGGCCTCAAACTGATTTCTAACGCACAACATTCAAAATCATCTGCGATCCTGCAAGTCTCTTGAGTGATTTGACAAATATTTAGACTAAATAAGTTTGGTTCTATCCTGAAAAATTACCGTCAAGCTCATAGTCATAAAAAGGGATTAGTTCGAGTCTCATAAAAATGATGAGACATCTGTATCAATATGGTATAAAGGAGTCCGCCTTAAAAAAATCTAAACAGATATTGGCTACATTCTAATACATATGTATATAATTGTTCATGTTTTTAAAGGGCAACCTAATTGATCTACTGTGAAGTCTCTGAACATCAAGAAGGGTTGAGAAGATTACAAATTCATGTTTCGATTCACTTTCAAAATTGGAGCAGCATTTGAATGATTAGGTGTCTGTTTGCAATTGGTCATGACTAGAATCACCGACTTCCTGGACTCAAAGATCCGTTTAAGTCTATCTTTAATCACAAGTTTTTGATGAATTACATTAAAGCAGGAAGACCTCACAATTGTGAGACTCTAGTTATAAAGACTTTCAGAGACTCTTAGAAATTGAGCCTCATGAAACGTGACATGTCTTCAAAGCTGTACAATCATAGGTGCTGATTACTCACATAATTTGGCACAGACGCAAAACCTTCTCCGAATCGCGATGTCTAATATCAGTTACATAAGAGGTCTCTTTCCAGACAGTTACTTCGTCGACAAGTATATCCCAGCCTTAGGTAAAGGTTACAAGCACTCATAAATAACATTCACTTCCGCTGAATCTTGATTTTGCAGGATATCTAAAAATTTCTTCAGGCTCTTTGTTCCTCCATTCCCCTTACTTCCTAATTACCAAGGTTCATAGTTTGTAATATCTCGATTTAAAAATATGGTAAGGGATATAAGAGGATGTATATTTCTGTAGTATTATAATAACTTGAATCTGTAGATACTATTTAAGTTTTCCTCTATTTCCTGGCCAATATATTCTGCTAGTCAAAAAACAGGATAGCGTAGTAAATCGGTGAGAGACAGTGTTATGTAATATCTCAAGAATCTCAGCAGGGAAGTGAAATTTTTCTTCAGGGATTCCGTAACACAGTAGAAACCAGTGAGAATGACTTATCATGTCTTCAGATGAAGAGCGACAGTTGGTCCCTAGTTTTATACAAGTCTGGCTCATGGTAATACTGATGGAAGAGTATATAAATTTCTTAATTATGCATCCTCGATCTTGATGACTCTACAGTTGAGTAAATCATAATGAGTTAGTGCCCTGTGCAACAGAAATGAAGGTCAAATGCATGCTTGCAACCAGTGGACATGGAGTCAAAGAGGTTTATCGACTGGATAGAAAAGGTGCAGTACAACTCGATCAAGAACCTCTTACGCACGGTCATACGCTCTATGTCAAACATATGTAGATAACTGCGATTAATGTGTGATTGATGAACTCCTATTGCTTGTTTCTATTACACAAGCCACAGACTCGCAGTTATCCAGGCTTCAGACAACAAGTTGTTTGAAGAATTTTCTGCACATAATAGCACCTTCTAGCAAGCTTGAGAGGACAGTTCATTACATAGCACTTGGTAGCGTGTGAGCATGTTTGATAGGTCCAATATTTCTATGGACCAGGTGAGACGTGACAGAGACTGAGATGAAGAAAATTCTATTGGAACAATTCAGCGAGTTTGGCACGAACATGATGAGGAGTATTATCAGAAACCAGCTCGATGAGAAGAGAAATCGTGATATCCACTGACAAATTCGGGCCTTCCACAGCTGAAGTATGAACAAAGAAAGAAATGTTGAGTTTCCACATACAAGGCTGTCCAAACAGATGCACAAATATCTGGTCCTCCTGTGCAAGTCAATCGTAATGAATCCAATCAAAATACCAGAACAATGTCTTATACTTGTTTGAGGACAAAGGGCACAAGTGAAAAGGTAATCAATCATTTATGTCACAAGTGCAGGCGTCAATCATTTATGTCAACACAATCCACATACATTACTATAGATTAGACTGAGCCTCTTACCTCCAACTCGCTAAGAAATTGATGTGTTTCAGGAAAGAGGTGAAAAATATCAATGAAGATTATCTTTACTTTCTCATCTGACAGTGCTCCTACCCTATGTAGAAGATCCAAAATCACCTGTAAAGTAGATAAAAGTGTGACAAAATCAGGATGTAGGCCTTGTTGGGTATCCATCTCTAAAACCCATTACTACGATGACAACCAAGAATGACAGAATTTCGAAACTATATGAAGGAAAACCTAAGAGAAATCTCAATGCTTCTTCTTAAGTCCCAGGACGAGGGTATGCTAATTTATGGTGGAAACCACGATACATAATTCATCAACAACAATGCAGAACCAGATCAAGAACATCTCAGGCAAAACAAGCGATCCATGTGGACTTAGATGGGACATTCTAAATAAGTTGAAGGCGTGATCAAAGCATACTGCATCAAAAACGGAAAACAATACTCGCAACTTGATGAAGTTGATGTTCCGAAATAAAGCTGGCCACCATTTTATGCCTGGCTGGTATCATTATATTGACGTATCTTACAAGCCATCAAAGAAATACCACGAGTTCCAAGTCCAGAAACTTGAAAACTGGCACAACAACGGAGCTCCAAACAAGATTCCTTTCGCAATTGATGTTGACCAGCCAGTTACACACCCTTAATAGATAACTTGCGGCCAGTAGTTCATAAAGATGAACCAACTTCAGATGGTTTGGAATCGATTGCATGTTTAGAATAGCATTCTTGATGTACTAATCTGGATAAGTAGGCTTACTACAACAAACTTGGTTACATGTTGTAGTGAGGCTTCTCAACCTCCAACATGATTACTAAACAGGTGAGCATGTGAAGGAGTTGATTTTGGAATGTAATAAAGCCTTGTATGAAGTTCGTGATTATCAGATCGTAATTGGTTTTCCGAATTCAGCCTACTTTCCTCGACATATATGATGATATAGGTTTGCCCTAGCATTGTAACATCCCACTGGTGCAGATCTTACCCCAACTTTTACCCACATCCTCTACTACGACGACAACCAAGAATGACAGAATTTCGAAACTATATGAAGGAAAACCTAAGAGAAATCTCAATGCTTCTTCTTAAGTCCCAGGACGAGGGTATGAGGTGAAATTAGAATGACAACATTCGCTCACTAAAACTCACCAAATCTCGCTACTCCGGCGAAGACTGTGGCTGAAAAAACCCTAAGCTTTCCCTGCCCGTTGCCAACAACCAGAATTCATCCATTCCCACCTTCGCTAAATGCCGTTGAAACCTCAAAGCTACACTGCACTACCTCTGAACCTTGCCTCCGAGATGCACACAACCTCTGCGGCTGGGTCTCCGCTGCGTCCACGAGATGAAAGATGCCACCGCGTCTTGCAAGCTTCCGCTAGGGTCACCGCGTCTAGCAAGCTTCCCCTAGGGTCGGAGCCAGTCTTGCGGTCATCGTGCCCAGTCTTCACACGGTGGCATTCGCCGTTCACACGAGAGCCCGAGGTGCTTTACGGCTGCAGGGCAGATTTTGCCCGTGGTATATTTCCCCCCTCTCTCAAGGGTTTGTTGGCTCTGTTTTTAGACAGAGACTATGCATCAACTTCTCAGTTTCAAAGAGTAAATTTCCTAACCACTTTGCGTTCACACTTGAATGTTTCATGCTATTTTTGGTCCAATTCATTGAATATGGATGTTAACTATAGTTATATACTTAGTTTTTACTGTAGTGGCTACCTAGAATGTATTGAAAAAAATATAGTTAACTATACTAATTGTGTTGTGTATAGTAATGAAGGCTACCATTTGGAGTGACGTGTTGCTATAACCTTTTACATGAAACTTTTTTTAGCAACTAAGTTATAGCATATCATTAAGTGCGCCGGCTAACTACTTATTTCATTTGTAATAGATAGGACACTCTCGGTAAAAGCTATATCAACACGGAATTCCAAGTATTAGCCCAAGTGTAGTTGACAATACAATGTACACTAAATATAATAAGATTTAATGTGTTGGTTCCAACTTCACATGTTCTATAATTGCCCCTTCAACTGTGAAGTAATGTCACTCTTTGAAGTAATGTGATTTACTTCATGGAGTAATGTCATGTATCAAACACATACTCCTTCACTTTGGTGTATCAATCACTGTGAAGTTCTACTATGTGAAGTTCTACTATTTGCGGGCACATCTACTTAATATCTAAAATTCTTCATGAATGCAGTTGAGAATCACATTCAAACTTATACACTCATGTCTGATTTGCTCTTCGACATATGTTTCTAGGTTTTGCAATGACTTCCTAGTTTATATCTACAAATGTGTCGCAAAATGGTAAGTATCTAATTAACTGATGAACTACTCACATTATACGATTTTGGTTATTAAATTACATATAACTACATACAGTTGTTGTTCACTGTGTCAACTACATACAGTTATTACTTAACTACAGTTGTTGTTCACTGTGTCAAATAATGCTAATTACTACATCAAGTAACGTTGTCCGTTTTAAGTAACAAGATTTTATTTGCTGAAATACAGATTCAAAATGGACGGATCTGCAAGGCGCACAATGTTGGACCTGGAGCTATGGAACTTGGAGGAAAAAGAAGCAGACAGACAAAGATTGGTTAAGTATCGATGCCCCTGTAGTATGTGTGCAGGGGGAAAGGTATTGTCTAGAGCAACCATACGGAAACATCTCTGTCGATACAAACGAGATCCCGCATTCACGAAATCCATATTGGTAAGTGTTATATTTGTGTTCATTCAATTCTATTGTTTTGTAATTGAGGCACTTTAATTTTGATGTAATAACGATTCCATTCGTGTAGGCACAAAGAAGACCTTTTGTTGAGGAAGCAACTAAGACGGCTATGGAAGAGTTTTTTAAAGAGATGACAACCCCCACACTTGTCCCTCAAAAGAAAACTTACACTAACGAGGAGCTGAAATTGATGAATTGGAGGGTTGACAAATTCGATGGGCAGTGGTGTGGTGGACCCATACCAAAGTTTAGTACTTTCAACTTTCATGATAGAAAGTGGGAAGTTCAAATTTCTAAGTTTTCGTTCATGGGCTGGGGTTTATTTGCAATGGATCCCGCAAAAGCAGGCGATATCCTTTTGCCATTTGTGGGGCCTCAATACACTAGGACAGAATACCGGAAGATGAAAAGTCTTGTACCCCGCTTCAAAAGCTATGTCCTTAAAGTTGAGGATGACATTTACATCGACAGGAGAGTGGAGAGGGGCAATGTTGCAAGATTTATTAATAGCTCCATAGGGCGAGAGAAAATCGGCAATGTAGTGTGGGAGTATAGTTTGCTTCCAAAGCCTTGGAACAAGAACGAATGGGGTTTTGTTATGACCATTGCATCAAGGGATATAGAAGTAGGAGAAGAGTTGTATGCATATTACTCCGTGAATTAAAATTGTGTTATTTTCTCTAAGATATGTCGCGTACGCACTTCATTGCATATTTGAATATCAACTTGTGTTACTTGACCTAGTGAACCCCAACTGAATGCAGTTAAAAACAAGTTAACCATATGCATTCCTTATAACTATAAAAGGTTACTTTGAAGTTTCATGCAATGCAATCTTATTGTAGACACATATACCTGATGAAAGTAATAAGGCATGTTGTGTTGGATAGCTTTACTTGATGCAGTAATTTGCGATACTCGACACAATGAACTAGTACTGGATGAAGTTGAAAGTGCCAGAAGAGATCATGTGAAAGTAATGGTTCCTCCTGGATTTGTCATAAACATACAAGGTTACTGGATCACAAAATGTAATGATTTCTTATTCCTGATGCAAACACATGTTCAACACCAGGAGGCTTCTTGTGCTGGATAGTAAGATGTTGCCTTTTGCATTACTTGTCGTAGTGAGTATCAACTTAATGCAGGTGAAAGGACTAGAAGAGAACATGTGCCAAAAATTTAACCCACTAGATTCAACATGTTGAGACATTGGATTAATAAGAGTATATATATTGTTTCTTGTTGTTGATGCACATACAGGAGGTCAACAACGACATCTACACTGCTAATCGTGACATATGGAATGCGACACAAGAAGGGAGGTACATGACGGTAGAGGCAAACAATGATACGGGACAAGATGTAGATGGAGACATATTACTAGAATCAAATACAGAAACAGTGGAAGATAGGAGGGAGGGAGTGGAAAAAGTTCGGATGGTGAACGGGTGTTTCAAGAGGTATGATGGATTGCCCGCACGCGCAAACACCACATCACACAATGAGGGTATGGAGGAAGAAGACGAAGGTTCACAAGAAGACGAGGACGGGATGGCCAACATGGAAGTACCTTTACTTGAAGAGAGCAATGAAGAAAATGACTCAAGTATGGAGGATTTATTGAAAGAAGCGAGAACTCCGCTCTTCAAGGATAGCCCCACCAACCGCTTGCAAGCAATCCTAATGCTCCTCAATGTATGCAACATTTTTGGAGTTCCAAACGCATGTGTGGACGAGTTGCTAAAGTTGCTTAAACATGATCTACTCCCCAAAGAGAACACTTGCCCTCCTTCACATTACGAGACCAAGAAATTAGTGAGGAAGTTGGGTTTAAGCTACAACACTATTCATGCGTGCAAGAATGGGCATTGCTTGTTCAGGAATGAACTGAAGGACGCGAAAGAGTGTCCTCAATGCAAAGAATCGCGGTATATTTCCCGGTAGTGACCGCATTCCAGTGAAAGTGTTGCGACATTTTCCTCTTATACCTCGGTTGCTCCGAATGTACCGTTGCAAACGGTTGGCAAAGCTTATGACGTGGCATGTGGAGGGAAAAAGCAATGACAACAAAGTGAGATCGGTAGTGGATTCAAAGGCATGGAAACACGTGGACGCAAGGTGGCCGGACTTTGCGAAGGAGCCAAGAAACCTACGTTTGGCACTAGCCTTGGATGGTGTCAATCCATTTTCCAACCAGTCTTTAAGTCATTCAACATGGCCAGTGATTTTGTTAAACTATAATTTACCACCATGGCTAGTTACGAAACGGTTTTTTGTGATGTTAACCCTAATCATTCCCGGAAAAAAAAGTGTGAAAGATGAGAATATCCATGTGTATTTAGCACCGCTTATAGAGGAGCTTCAAAGGTTGTGGAAAGGCGTGATGGCAATAGATGGATCCGTTTTGGAGAAGGCGAGTTCAAGTGAGGGGAGTATTTATTCCACAAACCCAAATTTCAACCTTCGTGCGATTCTTATGTGGAGCATACATGACTTTCCGGCGTATGGGTTGCTTGCCAGACAAGTAACGAAGGGGTATAGGGGTTGTCCCCCATGTGGGCCACATGTGTCAACGAGGAGGTCCAAGTCGTTGGGGAAGAACGTTTACCTCGGTCATCGTCGTTACTTGGCAATGCACCATCCGTATAGACGCCTAAAAAATAGCTTTGATGGACAAGAGGACCACCGAGGTCCCCCACGGGTAATGTTTGCACATGATCAATTGCGGTTTGCAAAACAAAGAGAAGATTGGTTGGCAAGCTCGACTGAAAACAAAGAAGGAAACAAACTTGATCCAATCCACGAGCATGGAGTGAAGAAAAAGAATGCATTCTTTGCATTACCATATTGAAAGGTACACACTAGCGACTATTGTAATACTTTGTGAAGTAATGCATGTCTATTAAACGTAAACACATTTTACTATGTGAGGTAATGCATAATGACTAGAGAAAGTAAGTGTTCACTTATAAATGCATTTTTCCTAATACTCTAATACTTATAGAAGTAATGGTATAGTCATATCGGACAACCATTGTTTCAACACTTTGCAACAGTTTAATATATGGGAGTAACTTAGGTCTTGCAACAGTTTAATATATGCAGCAACTTAGGTCTTGCACTCTTTGCATTACCATATTGGCAGGTATACACTAGCAACAATTGTTTTACTTTGTGAAGTAATGCATGTTTATTAGAAGTAAACACACTTTACTGTGTGACGTAACGCATAATGACTGGAGAAAGTAAGTATTTACTTATAAATGTATATTCCATAATACTCCAATACTTATAGAAATAATGGTATAGTCATATCGGACAATCATTGTTTCAACGTTTTGCAACAGTTTAATATATGGCAGTAACTTAGGTTTTACAACAGCTTAATATATGCAGTAACTTAGGTCTTGTACTCTTTGCATTACCATATTGGAAGGTACATACTAGCGACTATTGTTTTACTGTGTGAGGTAATGCATAATGACTGGAGAAAGTAAGTGTTCACTTATAAATGCATTTTCCCTAATACTCCAATACTTATAGAAGTAATGGTATAGTCATATTGGACAACCATTGTTTCAACACTTTGCAACAGTTTAATATATGGCATTTGACAGACAGTGTACTTAACCAAATTTTGTGTGCACCAACAGGGCCTTCTTATACGCAATACGTTGGATGTAATGCACTGCGAGAAGAACATCACAGAAAGTCTTATGAAAACCATATTTGGGGAGAAGGATACACTCAAGGTTCGCATGGATTTACAAGAAGCCAACATACGGCCGCATTTGTGGCCCATACCGGGGAAAAAACCAGGAAGCCTCACTTTGCCACAAGCCCCATATGTGCTCACAAAGAACGAGAAGGAGGTATTTGTGGATGTTGTGCGGCAATTGAAAACTCCAACCCACTACGTGGGCCAATTGCGGAAAAGAGTTAACGTAGATGGGACATTGAAAGGATTGAAATCCCACGATTACCATGTCCTTATGCAACAAATTTTGTCCCTTTGTGCACGCACAATCATGAGAAAATATGTGCGTATATGCATAATAAGATTAAGCCGCATATTCAAACGGATATGCACTAAAACCATCAATCCGTTGGAAATGAGTTCCTTGAAAGAGGATACGGCCATCACCTTGTGCATGCTTGAAAAAGAGTTTCCACCAGCATTTTTTGATGTCATGACGCACCTTATGGTGCACTTGATTGAGGAATTAGATATTTGTGGGCCTATACATGTCCGTTGGATGTATCCTATGGAAAGGTATTTGAAGACATTGAAGGGCTATATTCGAAATCGCAATAGGCCCGAAGCTAATATGGCCGAAGGATATGCCATAGATGAGGCGTTTGGCTTTTGCACGGAGTACATGACGTCATATTCCATTACAAGTCGCAGGGTATGGGACGACAAAGAGGATCCTACAACGAACGACGAAATATTGGAAGGTGTTGGGCCACCAATGATACTACCCCCAAGAGACGCGAGTGGATCCATGAGTTTGTGGTGAATAATGTGGTCTCTTGGAGTCGTGGAGAGAGTAAGTTACTTTATGACTTATGTTCCTGGCCGTGACATTATATTCCAGGCACAATGATTTGTTAATGGCATGCACATTATAATTTCACTAGTCTTACTAGGCAATAACTATACGTAGTAAGCATCTGTGACTGTCAAGAGTGAATAAATATAGAAATGACATATATTTATTACTTGACATAGTGATATCTACGTTACTATGTAAAGTAATATTAACAAAACATGAGTGAGATTTGAAAGACAGCACAATATTGTGTTTTTCTACAGGCGCCACACCGCAAACATGACACAGCGTAAATTGGATCGTGAGGAATATCGAAGGAAGAAACGAAATGGCAAGATTGTCTATCCCAAAAATCTCCAAGATGAGTCCTTTCACAATTGGTTCAAGTTAGAGGTTTCACGTGCCAAAGCGGCGGAAGAGGAGATTGATGAAGATGTATTGGTCTTGTCTCTTCCACCCTCTAGCCAAGCAACATCTTACCGCTCCATGTATGCTTTTGGAAACCATATCCGTGTGCGAAGTGCAGAGGGGACATTGACAACATGCGACTCTGGTGTGGCCGCCACCTTCTCACAGAATTGTCGATCAAGTGCACGTGCCAAGAACATGAAGGCGGCGAACTTGGAGTATGTGGGATGGGTGGAGGAAATATTGGCCGTAGACTATGGTCGATATGAATTGGTTGTGTTGTATTGTAATTGGGTGATGGCAAATATGGTTAGGCATAATATCACCATGAAGCGAGATGAGTATGAGTTTAGCCTAGTGATATTTGATAGGTTGGTACCATTATCTACCGAATCTTTCGCATTTCCACTCCATGTTGAACAAGTTTTCTTTGTAGATGATTTGAACAATCATGGGTGGAAGGTGGTTCTACGGAAAGAGCCAAGGGGAGCAAGAGTTGTTTCCAACAAAGACTATATGCCGGACATAGGTTGCCTATCTCTAGGCAACGTTGAAGAGCATTGTGGTTTGGTGCCCGCATCTTTAGATAATGATGCAACACCAACTAACCCAATATTGGATGAGGTTGTGGTTTTAAGCAGCAACGAAGTGGTCGTAGCTTTGAACGCAATTGAGCACGCATCTCCTTTTGAAGATGAGGATGACTTTGGAATTAAAGAAGATGGAAATGTTCAAATAAATTAAATTAGATTATGTTAGTTGTGTATAAATGCCTCATTGTATATAAATGTGTACATTCCATTATGAATTGTAAAACGAGACGCCCCTTTTTGGTGAGTACTCAGTCTAAACCCTTGAAACACATGACAATCTGACCTGAAAATCTTTCCAAATCGACCACTTCACTACCCACAGTAATGCACGTTCCATTGGGTGTTCCCAAACACGTTCACACGTGCGTTCTCAACTGAATTGTTATCCTACTTCACTACCATGACTCCTCAAAGTAAATTCGGACATTGAATGAACAACATTGAATTTCGTGCATTCCCCCAATCACTCTTCATAGTAGTAAAAGACATGTAGTGAAGTGGGTGTTGGAATAAAAGACGTGTTTTGTAGTAGTGGTTCTAGAAACACGGCCTTCACACCATCGACACTATCCAGTGCCAAGCCTAGTTGGCAAATGATGTGGCATGCTTTAAAAGTGGAGGTTTAAAGGCTCAAGCATTGACCCCCCCCCCATCGGTACCTAGACATGAGGCAAGAATGTAGGACCTTTACAAGTGTTGCCTCCCGTCCTTGTGATTGGTTGCTTTTAGTCTTAGTTATTAGCCTCCCCACACCTGCTGGTGGTGAGGCCAGTCGGCGACTCCCACCAGCAAGGTTAAACTTTTGAAGAGCTTTATAGCAATGGCAGCGACTGGTCGCATCGGTCCTACCACTCGCTCGTTCGTTGTTGTGATCAGAAATTTCACACGCCGGATAATTTCGTATTATTAGATAATCTCGAGCTAGATGATTCCGCACTGCTACAAAATATCGAGTGAGATAATTTCAAGCGAGATAAATCACCGTGTTTTCACCTTCGCAATGAGTGAGTCTACATAGAGGCCACAAATTCATATCTCTCTATAACTACATTGAATATGATATTTAAGCAAAGCTTACTATGTGGAATGACGCAATGCTATATCTATTTAATGTACATCTCATATTTTACCAACAAATGTAAAATTGATAGTTTGGACATTATAAAACATTGACAACTTTACTTGGTTAAAACTTGTTTCATTAGTAAAAGGATATAGCACCTTGTAAATCCAAATAGTAAGTCACACTAAATATCATATTTGACTAGTTGTCCATGGAGATTTTTTGGCATGATCGATTAAAATTATATTCTTTCCAAGTCCGGTTGGTTACATGTTGCATGAACTTTCGGTTTTTTCTTCATTAATTTGAGGTATATTCTCTATATTCCTCTAGAACGCTTGATAAGTTTTGTGAGGTCTTGTTCAACCGGGTCATTTCTCAAACTCACCGGTTCATCTTTGTAACTTAAGGTACAAAATTATCGTGAAGTCTCAAACTTCAACCGGGTTATCTCTCAAACTCACCGGTTCATCTTTGTAACTTTAGGTACCAAATTCTCATGAAGTCTCAAACTTCAAGGGGGTTATTTCTCATAATCAACCAATTCATCTGTAACTAATTGCCGGTTCTCCCTAGGTCTCGCCCACACTTACTAGCGGCAATGAACTGGAGTTCGCCCGTTCACTACTACCCACCACCGGTATGTGTGGGCGGCCTGTTAGCTACGAGGGCACAAGGAGCTCCATTAACAAAAACCGATGGTAAGATAGATGAGCAGTAAGGCATTTATGCATGGGACAAAAGTATCCAACGTTCATTGCTTGGTAGATAAAACAATGGATATGTGTGAAAGTTATTTAACTAAAACCTACTCAAAAATCTCCGAAGCAAGTTCTTGTAGGTGCATTGGGATAGCCGGATGCCTCCGCCATAACCGAGGAAGCTTTACCTGGTTTTTAGGAAAGACTTTGGTTATTTGGTAAAGTCATACGCGGAGGGGGCAATAGGGCCACTTCGCACACGAGCCAAGAGGCATGATCATGAAGTTGTGAGAGCCCAAAAGAAAGTGTCCAAAGGCCGTCCCAACACACTTCCAAAATCATGTAGTATGGTCACAGACCCTCGAGTGTAGTGGGAAGTCATATGTGACCGGGCCCTCAACCAAATGTCATTTCAAGAAAGTTCTATTCATGCGGATCCTCACACACGATAAAATCAATTATATCAATGATTGTGAGCGTTCGGAGTGCCATGCATCTCCTGGTTTTATGTTAGGCCTACCTCCAAGAGGTGGTTTTTGAAAATAAACCAAATGACCATGAAACATGATCCATTTGGTGCCATGTAGGAATCCATGTAGACTTTACATCCATCTTGCATTCACTTACTCCGTTGGTCCCTCAAGCGGAGTGTAAAGCAAACTCGGACCGGCTCCGCCTTTTCCACCAATGAGAGTGCTTGAAGTGTAATGGTCACGGGCTCTCAGTCTCGTGTGTGAAGTGGCCCTTATGTCCATAAAGCCATGGGCATTTTCCTCTTTGTATTTATTACAGGTCAAATTACAGTGTGGAACTTCCACTGAGACCTTCCATGTTTCCCGTGATATCCCCATGTTTCTCGGGAACAAAATTTCCTCGGGTCTTGTGTATGATAAGGGTCGAGAGGGGTTTTTTCTTTCTAATACAATGAACACGGAGGACCAAATGCTAGTTACAAATGAACCGGTTGAGTTCGAGAAATAACCGGCTGAAGTTCAAGACCTTCGGGAAAATTACCGGTCGTTTTGAGGAATCTAGATAATGTACCTCTAATTAAGGCACCACGGGCCTTGGCTTGGTGGTTAGGGCTCATGGCCCCCAATGAGGAGGTTGTGGGTTCTATTCCCCATGCCGGCGTGGTGCTCACCACCTTAGTCCACCCAACTATGGTGGGGGTCCTTGGACCTTGTTGTATGGGTACCTCAAAGCCCTTTGGGGGGATACCATGTCCAGTATCTTCAAGGCGCTAGTGGCTAGCTAGGAACTAGTATTGTGTGTCACTATAGTGTCCATCCTCGAAAGGGGAGAGTAGTATTGTCCCAATGTCCCCTTGTCCGGTGGGCATCGGGTCATTGACGTTACGAACGGACACTTTATTCCCGCCGGCCCCTTGCTAAAAAGGGACCGGAGTTTCTATCTATCTATCTACCTCTAATTAATAAAGAAGAACTAAAAGATATCAACATGCACCTAGGTGGACTTGGAAACACTAGGATCTTGAGCAATCATGCCTAAAAACCTCCCCGAACATTGGTCCATAATTTGAGACTCTCCTCAGTTCCCGCTTTGGAGGATGTCTTCATATGGACAACAACCCCTCTCTCGACCCTTGTCTAAGATAGAGGGTGCTTAAACCAACACCCCACCCAAAAGCATGACTTATAAATGTTTCCCAATCATTAACGCTCTGCTACCTTGAACCATTCCCCATGAAAAAGGAGTGTTTGGGCCCACGGAGTGATAGGTTTAGGTGTCATACCGGCCTCCACTACCTTCATATAGAGTAGGTAATGGGTTCCACTTCATTTCGGGTTGGCTCAAGGTGGGTTAGGGTGGCTTGTCAATGCCTACTCTAGCCATTTGCCGAATGAAAAAAATATTTGAATTGAGAATTTTCCATCTTCAACTAGGCCATCTTCAGCTACCCTTTTGTGAATGGCCTTCATACAGAGCTCGATGTCTTTATCTTGTGCTTGTCATTGTACTATGGATGTAGATTAGGCCGCTATGGTTGTTGTCATGTAGGCGATCTAATAGTTGTTGAGACTAAAAAGACATTTGAATTCAACAAAGAGGTCTTTCATCCAATTTAGTTTGTATTGTCGTGCTTTGAGGTCTTGTACGTGTTTGTGTCTATTATTCTGCATTGATTTTTGTAGTAGGTGTTTATTTTTGTTAAAGCTTTGGAAGGGATCTCCGTATTTTAGTGCTACGAGCGTTTGTAGGACGCCTCCCGTGGGCAACGTTCATGCTCGGGCAGCCCGTTCTCGTCCTCCCGTCCCGACCCGTCCTCCCGTCCTGACCCATCTTACCTGCCCGAATTGGCCTTCCTGCCCGACGCGTCCTCCATCCTGCCCGACGCGGCTTTCCACCTGTCCAACTGTCCACGTGTCTGTCGAGCTGTCCACCCGTCTGTCCATCCGTCATATCCGTCTCCACCACTACCCCACACCGAACCCGAGCTCCGTCATTCTTCCTTGCTCACGCCACTAGACAGCTCTGGAGCGAGTGAGGAAGTTGGGGAAGGTTGTTGCATTGCTAGTTTAGGGTTTGGAAGAGTTGTAACTTTGATTGATGTTGTCTTAGTCGCCTGCCATGGAGGTGGACATTGTGGATCTGGGAGGGAAATGTGTCTCTTTCGAAGAAGGGTTTGATTTTGTAATAGAGGAGGCCACGGAAGATGTACAGGACGGACAGGGTTTAGTTTCAGATCTAGAAATTCTTCTGTCATTCTTCTGTCATTTTTCCTTGCTCACGCCACTGGACAGCTTCGGAGCGAGTGAGGAAGCTGGGGAAAGGCTGTTGCATTGCTAGTTTAGGATTTGGAAGAGTTGTAATTTTGATCGACGTTGTCCTAGTCGATCGCCATGGAGGTGGACATTGTGGATCTGGGAGGGAAATGTGTCTCTTTCGAAAAAGGATTTGATTTTGTCATACAGGAGGCCACGGAAGATCTACAGGACGGACAAGGTTTAGTTTCAGATCTGGAAATTCCTGTAGGTACAATTGTCCACAAGGACACCAATACGTGCTTGAAAGCTGGTGCATAAGAAAGGTTTAGGGTGCGGGATGTAACTCTTGAAAATATGCGGGCGAGGTTGCAGATCCCACCCCCTGGGCCCTTTGACAAGACAAACATTTATTGGGAGGAGAAAATCAACCAAGGACGGGGTAGGATCAACCCTAGATGCTAGGACAGTGAAAAAAAAAATAGTACAAAGACACCTCTTGTTCCACCTTTAGTTGTCCAGTTGTTTGTACAGCCTCTGATTCTGATACAAGCTGTCCTAAAAATCTCACAGGGCAACCACTCCCAATAGGACAGACAAAACAAAGGAGGGCAAGTAGATTGCAAGCCAGTCTAACCTCTAAACGAGGATGCCAATGCAATTTTGTGGCGAAGCAACTGTATATGGACAACACTTTATGTGAAATTTAGTACCATAAAATTAACCATTTCAACAAGGTTGGACAAGCCTGTCATGGGAGTTTAGATTATGTTAGGACAACACTGAAAACAATGGATGTTGCATAGATTGATATATGACATTGATAGGATACATTACAATGTTACTTAATTCAATGAGGAAGGCATAAAGTCTTTCCAGGACACCAATGTTGTACATGTCCTGTCATATTTTACTAAATTGCTTGTTTTCCGAAAATTCCCAATTGCCGAAGTTTCACTTACATTCAAAATTCAACAAACAATGACACTTTATTGAAAATGGGTAGGAGCCAATGTATCAATACTCATGTGTCCGAAGTGGACATGTAATGGTTCTCACCTATCATAAATGTGTCCTATTATGATTCAACATTATATTGGTTCTACCTTGTCTTATTGTAACATCCCACACCATTATTCTAAAAAATAGCACTAAACTCCACAACGTTATCAACGATTGCATTGCACTCGCCTTCCACCACCAAAATTTGTGTCATTTGACGCGTCCAACCATATGACACAAAGATCATCCTCTTTGTCCATAGCCAACATATCCAAGCAGACATTCCAGAAACAAGCTCTCATCCAGGACGAGGCCTCAGCCTGCATGGCCTCAAACCCATTACATGTCCTCATAACTTCCAGATCGGAAACTAACATGTACAATCGTCTGTCCTCATAATCGTCCGTCCTGGCAAGAATTTCCAGATCTGAAACTAAACCTTGTCCGTCCTGTAGATCTTCCGTGGCCTCCTGTATGACAAAATCAAATTCTTTTTCGAAAGAGACACATTTCCCTCCCAGATCCACAATGTCCACCTCCATGGTGATCGACTAGGACAACGTCGATCAAAATTACAACTCTTCCAAATCCTAAACTAGCAATGCAACAGCCTTTCCCCAGCTTCCTCACTCGCTCCGAAGCTGTCCAGTGGCGTGAGCAAGGAAAAATGACAGAAGAATGACAGAAGAATTTCTAGATCTGAAACTAAACCCTGTCCGTCCTGTACATCTTCCGTGGCCTCCTCTATTACAAAATCAAACCCTTCTTCGAAAGAGACACATTTCCCTCCCAGATCCACAATGTCCACCTCCATGGCAGGCGACTAAGACAACATCAATAAAAGTTACAACTCTTCCAAACCCTAAACTAGCAATGCAACAACCTTCTCCAACTTCCTCACTCGCTCCAGAGCTGTCTAGTGGCGTGAGCAAGGAAGAATGACGGAGCTCGGGTTCGGTGTGGGGTAGTGGTGGAGACGGATATGACGGATGGACAGACGCGTGGACAGCTCGACAGGCGGAAAGCCGCGTCGGGCAGGACGGAGGACACGGGCAGGAAGGCCAATTCGGGCAGGTAAGACGGGTCAAGACGGGAGGACGGGAGGACGGGTCGGGACAGGAGGACAGGAACGGGCTGCCCGAGCATGAACGCTGCCCACGGGAGGCGTCCTACAAACGCTCGTAGCACTAAAATATGGAGATCCCTTTGGAAGAATCATGTAAGTCATTCTTTTAAAATAAAGGTGTTGGAAATGGAGTTGTTAAAAAGATGACAATGAATGATACCATGCTTTTGATTGGTTGGTTTAAAATTTTAAAGAATGAAAGGGTGCCCAAAATTACCATAACTTTTTAAAATTACCCCCAATTATAATACCATGTGTTCTCAAGTAGTGCCATTAAAATACATAGAGTGAACTCCCCGAGCCTTGTTGTTGTCTTAAGGTTTTGTTTTGATACTAAATAATAACATTGCTATGATTTGCAATACAAATTGCATAATGTGCCTCACCTTTAGGATTGTATAAAAGCTTCATGCGTTGATATTCTCATTCTTTGCTAGTTTGTTACCATAACTCCTTCTAAGTTCACTTTATGCTAACATATGTATATACATGCTTCTTCTTCTTCATGCACATAAAGTTGAAAAGATGATATTTTTGGAACTTCTTCAAATGTTCGACACTTCTTAATAAATCTTCAAGGTGTTAGTTCAAAATCACTTTAGCATAAGAATGTTGAGTGTGGTAGTAGTTTCCAAAAAATTCTTCAAAATTGCTCATCCCATGTCATATTATCTACATATCAATATAAATTTTTATTTGCACTACATTTAAAATCCTTGAATGCAAACTTATTATATGTTGTAGGTTAACTTTTTCAAATGAAAAGCTCAAGAAGTGTTTAGTTTTGGTGTGTCATAGCAGACCAACGAGATGGTTCAATGTTGAGTTGCCACATTAACCGAAATCCATGGCATATATGGCATATTGAATATCATAGCCAACAATGAATAGGATGACACATCAAGGACTAAAGTGAGTAGCTAGTAGTGACCGATACGAATTTATTGAAAATATATGTAATTTGAAATTTCACAAAGGATTCCAAATGACTTCATTGTACATTGTTGATTACTATTAATCATAACAAAATTTAAAAAACACATAACATAAATTATAATCTATTGCACCTAAACATAAATACAAACCATAACACTATAGAAGATGCAATCGATGTCTTATATAAGTACAACAACAATTTATAACCACTTTCATAAGGAGACAATAAGTATTTTATAGAGATACTAGTGAATGTGTATCAATTATTGGCCCAAATTAAATCCGACTTTCCCTAGTACAGAAGACGGTCATATAAGACTACATGTTTAAATATCCCTTGAGACGGAGAGTCCAAGTGAATAAATGAACGGGTGAACAAGATGAGTCAATGTCTTCTATATTGTGCATAAAACATTCTCTTGTATATGCATGGGTTTTATTTGTAAATTCTCCACCATTATGAGTAAGTTCAAAGTCAAAACACAACTTTATAAAAGTGGTACTCACATTAATTAAATCATGCAACTCACAACAATAAACATCAAATTGGAAAAAGAAAAGAAAAGAAAAGAAAAAGGGTCCATGTTGATACTTCTAATGTGCATTGTTGTAGGTTGATCATGAATAATGCGACTTGCACTAAAATAGATCGTAATTTCTTAAGAGTTGGCATTCTTAGAATGGACTCAAAGCAAAGGCCAATTTAGGGCCTATGCAACCCTTGAGAACAAGGCCACCCCATTATGAACATTGGATGAGAAGTCTAAGCTCTAGTTTCATACTCACATCCACCCTTGTCTCATTGGAAGTGCTCCTAAATCATAGTTGTGAGTACCAATCCATATAACTTGAATTTAGACCTCAAAGGAGAGGGCATTTTCTCATTCTTTGCATGTGTGGTTTTCGTTGACTATGTACAAAAGGTCTTAACACCAAACAATAAACGTAATGGAGTCAATTTGAGTTCATTGAAATTGGACTTGAGTCATGACTTCAAATTGACATCAAATGTACCTAGCTACATTCAATTGGAACCCTCACATAAAGACCTTCTAGAACAATCCGCAACAACATTAGGAACATCCAAATTATTTTCCCCCCTTTCCCATGATGATGTATGCATGATTCATCGTTTAAGACCATGGTGACAAAAGTTTGGAACTCCTTTTAGATAAAGAATTTCTTTTGCTAACCAAATTTGACTACCAATATCTACATTGAATGAAATGAAATGATATTTATTTCCAAGTTTAGGAAGCCGACATGTGTACGAGTTCAACACAATTGCAACCCTAACATATAGTCATCCTTTGAAAGATTCCGAAAGATTCCACTATAACATTGGGAATATTCCGCTTCAATTCATCATAGTGATAACGACATCCTCCGCTAAAGTCTTGTGTGACTACATATTTTTGACAACCACACAAGTTGAAAGTGAAAATGCTAGAACCCCTAATATAGTACTAACAAAACATCCTTCTTCTACCACATTTGACCCCACAATACCTACGTAGTACGTTCAAATAACAATTCCGACATAAAGTTGTTCCGGAACATTCCACTCTAGGTTTAGGAGTGCTCCTTTTGATTATAAGTATTATAATAAACACTCTCCCCTTTCTCATGACTCGACCAAGCCTTCGTGACAGCCATGTCTCATACTAAGTTGAAGGTGAAAGCTTTGGGAAGTTGTGCCAATTTGACTCAACCCAAATGCATTTGTTCAATGAAATGAAATGAATTGATGTCAAAGTCCAAGAAGCTGAAAAGGTTAATACGACTAGAACCGGGCTAACAGAAAGTGCATCATGATGGTTTCAAACCAACTAATTCTCTAGAGTGGCGGAGTGCAGTAGCCTCTGTGAGATAGAGGCGAATGTCAACTTGGTGATTCAATGGAATTAAAGACTTGAGGTTCCTTAGGACTACATTCTCAATCGCAACCCTAACATACAGTTGGTCGTCCTTTGAGAACATTCCTCTCCAACATTTTACCTACACACACTCGAATATAATTATTATCGTTACATAAAGATAACATTCTCCCCAGCCTTGCAAAGTCTCTCCAAATCACCATATACATGCTGCAGCCGTTTGTTAGTGATGGGTAAACTACATAAATAAGTAAAAGCTATATCAATAACATAACAATGACAATAAGTTGAAAACAAACTTACTATTGTTACCCCCCAAGTCATTGTGGAGTTATGAACAGAGGTCTTGGGGGGGGGGGGTAGTCATTGGTTGGAGTAGCAATATACGTGCGAACAAATGATAGGGTATTTAAAAAACACGGGAGCAAAAAATTATAATTGGGCTTAAGAGTAATATAGGGTATCAAAAATGGCATTGGACATCTTTAAAGTACTATAGGGTATGGAATAATAGGTAATTTGGAATTATAAGTAATGCAAGCCATTTTTCTATTAACCCAAAGTAGAAATTTACATAATGATAGCATGTGAAAAAAAGAAGAGAATTGAAAGTAATACCCCCCTATAAAATAGTGGTTGTTCGCACCTATATCCTTAACTTTTTAACACACTACCCCCCCCCCCCCCGAGACAGAGGTCGTGTGGTCGTGGGCATACCAAACCCCAAGCCATCTACTCGGGGGGGGGGGCACTCATAGTAAAGTTTTGGAGACACCTGCAATAACCACTTATTTGCAAGGGGGGTATTATCTATAAGAATTAGAATATTAGGAGTCCTTAAAGTAGAAAAAAATCTATTGAGCTTAAAATTTTAGTACCCGATTGGTAATTAGAAATCTAGAATGCATTCGATATTAAATACCTTTTTTTTCTTACAAATTTTTGATAGCCTTTAATTTTTAGCGGAGGGTGGGGGGTGGTGCATTGTGAATTGGCATTTTAACAACGGGATTGCATTGTTGTGGTATGACAAGAAGAAAACACAATGAAAATTAATTACACCAACAAGATTGTAATGGAGAATGCAAGTAGAGTGCAACCTTAAGATTTAGTGTGTTAAGAAACACAACTGTCTAACATTTGTAGGATAGCAAGAGTTCGTACAACATTTGCAAAAGAATTTCAAACATCGAATATTATGTCAAATATACCCCTACGTGTTAACGTTTAAAAATAATGGAGTTCAAAGTATTCTTAATAAAGAGAAACCTTCATGGAATAAAATTGAGCCCCCCATCTTCTTTGATGAAGCAAAATGTGATCCCTTGCACATGTTATATTGCATGGTATATTTTTCTATAATCAGTTTCCAACATTAATTCGCCCCCTATATTTTATATAGAATTCTTCAAAATTTACCTCGAATGAATATTAAATACCCTATATTTTATCACATGTCAATTCTAAAATACTGCTAATGCGCCCCCCGGGGGGGGGGGGGCTATCTGATTTAGAGAGCCCTATGCTACGGTGCATAGAACCATTTGGGTACCCCAAACAAGAATTGATGGATGAAATTTTAGAGGATGAATAATCATTGATTGCATAATGAAGTAGTTGGTTGTTCATCCTAGTTGTATGAAAGGTATTGTGTGGAATTTTAGAGGTTCCCTTAGCATTCCCTAATTCCCTTCCGGAGTTCCCCGAAGTTACATGCACCATATATTTATGTATATTCATAAACCTGCAAACACATGCTTGTCAATGATTAGTGTCATGATGAATAGTGCTAGTGCCTTCAATGAATAATGTTGCTATAAATAACATTTCAATGAATAGTGCCGGTGCTTTTAATGAATCTTGCAACTATGAATAATATTTTCAATGAATAGTGCCGAGATGAACACGACTTTCGAGATCTTTTGATGGCACTACTTTCATAGCGTGAAGAATTTTAGTATCACCTACAATAAAATCCCACATGCACTATTAGCCCTCCCTAGATAATTGGGATAAGCAGTGTAGTGTTGGTTCTCCATGTCACTGAGGCGCTATGAATGGAGGGTGTGTGGTCGTGGGCAAACCACATCCTAGCCATCCATTCACAACGCCCCATCCTACGGTCTACGAAACTACTCGGGCAACCCGGAAAGTTTTTTTTTCCAACGGATGGAATTTTAGCAGATGAAAAATCAACGTTTGCAAGATGAAGGTGTTGATTGTTCATGCATCCCATCGTATGAGAGCATTTGTGTGGGACTTTGAAGGTTCCCAAAGTTCCCAATGGAGTTCCCATGAGGGTTCCCTACGTTCCCAATGGAATTCCCCTCCCGTTGGCATGATCTTCTCCGCAAGTCCTTTGAATGAAGGACTTAGTTTGAAAAAGTTCATCCAAGATTTGTGAGTGGATGAAGATGTAGGTATCATCCAACGCGAAGTTTTTGAAGCTCTAGCAGAGGGGAAGAGAAACCAGAAGCTGGGGCAGCTTAAGAGCCTTTGAATCTGTCAGATCGTAATCGACGGCCGAGAATTTCGTAGCCGATGACCACATGGTAGGCGTAATATACGGAGGGTGGACTGTAGCTGGTGGTCGTGGTCGTGTATCTACGTTGACCGGTGACGGCGTCAGACAGCGGTACTGGACCAGCAGGGAGGCTCGAGACTGGACTCGTAGAGCTCGTGATAATCACTTATGACTAATTTGCGCAACCCATCCATCTGGCCAATCCTGCGACTATGTCGATCATTCATGCGTGATGGGTACTATGCACTTATAAAAATCCCATCAATTGCAACGTACGTTCATTCAATCTGGTGCTCCCCTGTATCTGCGCCAGATCACTCGATCGAGGGTTAACTTCGGCGTCGATCGATCATACCAGCCGGAGGACAACAGGTATAAGCATTCAGTTGTAGTCGGTGTTCATCCGGTATTTGAGTTGAATCCTGGTAGATGGGTGAAGGCTTTATCTGAAGGTAGGGTAGAACTTCAGAGGTGTCCACTATTTAGAGCTTGCCACTTGACAAGGTTGGAAACAGTGGATGTAATCAAGGGCCTCGGTTTTTAGATTTTATTTTTGAAGCTAGTCTAATAGAAAGTGAACATCCTTACACATGCTTAAGAATGCTGTGGGCCGGGGGGCAGCAGATTGCTGGGTTAATGTTTTGTTTGTTTATTTGTTTGTTTATTTGTTTAGGTTGTTTTAGGAATGAAGTGGTAAGGTAGTTGAACGCACTTTGCCGCAAGTGCAAATTGGAATGTGGAGGAAATCTTAGTTTTAGCCTCGTCTTTTTCTCCCCGACTGTAGGTGCCGGTGTTGTTGTAATCTTGGATGCATTCCTTAACCTGTGGTGGAGAACGCACTAGCGGAAGGTCGGAGGGATAAGGGATTTGTGAAGAGAATATTATCGTTTCTATAGATTCATCTTTGAGAAGTTGAGTGCTCTAAGTGTAGGTGATCACCATGCTGGAGTTTTAGTTGCGGGTGTGGAGTTAAGTGAGTTCCGATGAAAGCAGGCATTATCCGTTCCGTTCTAGTACCATAATATTGATCATTCATGTGTGATGGGTGTGTAGGTACTACTACTTATATATAGAGATATCATCAAATGATTCACTAATTCGAAAGCATCAGCTCATGCAGGTGCCGCAGTATCCTGAATCTGCAGCTCACAGGCCAGGAGAGTTAGGCCGGCGTCGATCATCATATAAACCCAATACCAGTCGGAGCTGGAGAACAGCCTGGGAGCAGATTGCTGGGCTAATATTGGTGATTATTGTTGTTTTCAGAAATCAGGTGAAAAGGTAGTTCAGCGCACTTTACTCCACTGGGATCCACTATGGAGAAATCCCTGATTTTCGTGTTGACGTTTGTCCGATTAGAGGTGCTGGTGTTATCGTCTTGTGTGACATATTTTAAGTGGCTGGGGGATAGCTCATGTGGTGGAGAATGTAGCCGGGTGGAACAGGGTGAATAGAATAATAATTTTGGATTCTATTTTATTCTAAATGCAGTCGAATGCGCTAAGTGTAGGTGAAGCAACAATTCTATTTGAGTTGCGGGTGTTAAGTTGTTGAGCTAGGTGACTTGCGGAGTCGGTCTAGATCCCTAATTCTCGATGATTTGACAACTCCTGTCTCCTCGATCGCCTGCTAACTCTTTCTGCAAGATTGCTTGAGAACTCTCCATATCGCCTCAACTAATTAGAATTCGCAGGTTGCATTCTAGGTTACTGAGTTGATTAGTGATGCGCAGAAAATTCGGTTCGCCCGGAGCAAGCTGCAACATGGTTAGGGATTGATAAGTCGGAAGAAAAGGAAAAGACTCTATTTTGAGGAGTGGCTAGGTAATATAACTCACTACCCGAGGTGCACAACCACTGTGGAGTCGAACATCCTAGTTTTAGTCTCGACTGTAGGTTCCGGTGTTGTCGTTTTGGGAGCATTCTTTAACTAGCTGCAAGATATATAGCTCATGTAGTGGGAGAATGCAGCAGCGGGTCGTCGGAGGATTAAGGAATTTGTGAGAGAATAATAATATTTTCGCAGAGTCCTGCCTCCTTAGCTGGCAACTCTTTGTGCAAGATTGCTCTAGAATTCACGATATCGCCATGATACCTTAGACTTCGCAGCTTACAATTCTAGCTGAGTCCTAATTAATAAGCGACGTGAACATAGGATCGGAGGGATTGATTAGTCGGAATAAAAGTACCGGGGAATCCAGTTGCGTGGTTATGTCACGGAACAGTGTCTCCCCCAGGTACATTACACTGGGGAAATTTCCAAGTGTTCTCTTAATCTCTCCGGCTGCAGGATCACGTGCAGGTGTACTTGATGCATTTCTGAGTGCAATATTCTAGTTGCGGTAAGGTGAGACGTCGCAACAGAGTCGAAAGACCAAAGATAGAATCTTTCTTATTCTCGTTTAGAGAATTAAATGAGCGGCGGGCACAAGGGATTTGTAAGGAGGATGGGTGTTTCTCTTAATATTGTGCTACAACCGGTGTGAGTAGTACTATTGTTGCACTTTGGGTGGTATGACTGTCACATGATTCTAGAAGGCAGGACAAATGTAATAACAGCTGTGATGGTGGATCAAGAACTTGCCTAGCCTGATGGCCCTAAGGCATTTTTGAGGTGCTTCCAATAATCTGGGTTTTAGTCTTTGTCGAGAAGTTCTTGCTTAATGTTTTCAGCTCTAGTCCACGATTACTGAAACTGTCCTATTGACAGGCAGCTGTGCAAGTATATGCAGATTCTGATTCTGAAAGTCAGCTTGCGTCTACGAATGTACGCCTTCGGAGCGGCGAATTTCATACGCCTTCAAAGCGGCGAGTTTCAGCAAAGTGTACCTTGTACAGGATCATTCTGCAGGGCGGCTTCGATTCTCGTCAGGAAGCTACTCTACGTACACTGACAACGTTGTAGAGGTAGGAGTTTCTGCGTCTAACTTACACTTTTTACGAGAATTTCAAGGCGAAACTAGATCCTTCAGACCGAGTACCTTACCCTAAGAGAATGCCTTGGAGGGCATATATTACTTATCCCAAAACACCAAGTGTCCCAACACTTAGTGCTGCATCCAGTCATTGATACATCCTTTGTTGAAACTCCACCTTCAACACATCCTTCTCTCATTCACACTATGCCATGTCTTAATAAACATTTGCATCAAACAGATTTTCATAATTTAAATCCCAGTAATGAGAACCAAGTAAATACATAACAATCTAGATCCTTCATATTTACTATCTCTTCCCAATTGGAGAATGTCAACAATTAGGATGGATGGTGTAGCAAGACAATAGTTGCAACACCTTATCGCATCTAAACATATATATATGTGTGTGTGTGTGTGTGTGTGTGTGTTCCAATGAATAGAATCATGTTAGTATGTAACGGTCCAAATTCTTCATCATTACCTCTTCCCAACTGAGAAGTGGCAATAATTAGGGACTATAATGTGGGCCATGCAGTGCAACAAGATAATAGCTGCACCACCTTATATCTCATCCAAGCTAGATGTCGTTTTTAGAATAAACATATGCAACTAAGTTATGCATTCTTTCATAATCCCTGCTCCAATAATTGGAATCAAGTCAGTACACAACAATTTATCGCCTTCAAAAATATCTCTTCCCATGAATTGGAAAGCAGCTTGGACAGGTGGTCCAATGAGACAATTGTTGCAACACTGTATCTCTTCTAAGCTACGACATCTTTATAACCACATGCACCAAACATATATTTTTATAACCCATGTTCCAATAATCATAACCAAGTTAGTGCATAATAATTTAGACATTGCATAGTTGTCTCTTATGTATTGCAAATTGTCAATATTAATTAGGGTGGGGCAGGTCGTGCAGCTAGCAGCGCTCAGGGTGGGAGGAATGGATCACCACCGGAAGTACAGTGGAACTAGTCAAGGCTTGATTAATGCAACACCAAATCGCTCGAACACTGCTAGGGTGAATAATATTGAGTTGGACTCCACAGAGTGCGTGGAAAAGGTGGAGGCGATGGTGAGCACCGCCATCCTACACCAGGAGGACGTGTGGAACCTCATCATGTCACTTTTCCCCGACGTCGACCTGCCTTATAATAATAATGATCCCAAATCTGGCCTTCATGAGAATCATCTTGTCCGCATTTCAACCCCATTGCATGTGTTAAACGCCATCAAAGAGAAGCTCGAGAGCTCCATGGATTGGTGTCGCCTCGCGCAATGCCGCTTGAAGGGCATTTTGCCTGAATCTTCCAACAATTAGCAATCAATGGATTAACACTCACTTAGCCAACATTTTTTGCTAGCTCTTTGCTAAACTAGGAGGTCCTTCCATTTTTCCCTGGCATGCATGGAAGAAGCAGAGAGTGGTGATGGCATCTACATGAATTATGTATGTATCACTAAGTTATTGGAAATTTAGTGCAATGTTGATTGGTTTGTCTTTTGATACATGTACTATTATATCTCAATAGATCATACACCCACAAATGGGGTTTGAGATGCAACCTTTCTGGAATCTAGATTAGTATCCAATGCACAATATCAAGCACAATAATATGGTCTCCATGGCAGTGGGGTAGAGCCGGAATTATCAACAAGTGGGCCAATGTGATTGGAATTGAAGTCCATGCCATAGATGTTCATATGGTATTGTGGGAAAATTGTCGTGCAAATTAGATGACCCTCACAGTTGCTAACAAATGCCTCGTGACGAACAACCTTCTGTCTCAAGCTTGTGAATAGTACAAGTTGTGTTTCATAATCCCCAAGTTTCATCCGTTGGATTTTAATCTAATTTATTGTTGACCATGTCACAATGTGTTTATATTCGTTGGTTTATGTTGAACATGGATATTATTCTTCAAAGTTGGTCAATGTCATATATTCTCCATGAATTCTAAAATTTGTATCCTATTTTGGATTTATTGGGATCTAAAAGGATTAAGGGATTAATGTGCAAATATAATACACACATCAAATGTAGATGTCAAAGTTTAAATAATATATGTCATAATTTCAAAAGCAACTCAAAAGTACTCATCAATATTCATGCCTCCCAAACCAAACAAATACCTTTCAGAATTGGAGAAGAGGTATTTGAATTTTGTGTAATTATTTCATATACCCATGGCCTCCGCAAAAAATTCACGACAACCCTGAATTAGATCTTTTAGTGTTATTCAATGCACACTCCCTAGATTTTCCATTAGCATTAGGTTACGATGTTTTGTATTGATGCAATTTTGGACCAAGAAATCTCTCTCACAACCAACATGGTTTACACATTGCACACATATAATTTTCGCCAAAACAAACATGATTTCATATTTTCTCTTTAGTGTGTCATTCCATGTTACCATTGCCCACACGTCTTTGAATGATTGTCACCCCAATTTGTGATTGTTTGTAACATGAAGGCAAAAAATCTTGCTTTACTACCATTGATTTTATTAAAGGTGAAAGTGTCTAATCTTGGAACTCTTGTGACACTTCATAATGAGCACAAAGGATATTGCACTTGTAATTTCATTATTTTTCAAGATTTTCTTGCTTTATATACGCAAAATATATGTTACATATTCGGTGTGCAATGCATATTGCCTTATGTATTTTTTTTTGGAGTATTTAGAGTCCAATATGCCGAGGAAACTAAAACCTTCCATCACTACACAACAACCCAAGCTAGGGCCAGTATCGTTTCAAGATATTCAATGGGCGCCAAAAACAATGAAGGGGTTTGGGAAAATGTTAACTATCATGGTAGCATATCTTCCTTTCAATAGACTTGAAGACTTCATAGTTGGTCAGACCTCTGCAGACGGATCTGTTGTTGAATAGATTGTAGCTCCTAGAATTTGTGGGGTACAAGTGGAAAGACCTCAAATTGATTCTTATATTGAGCATGTTTATTATGAGTGTGCATTTGGACCGAAAGACCATACATGAGATCCTCAACACCCTCATTCAAAGAAACGTGGATGCATTGCTAAATTTTTCATTAAACAACTTTTTTGTTTTCAGATGTAGTTGAGGTTACCTACTATCATGTTGATCATACAAGGGAAGATAGATCACCTGCCCATGGATTGGAAGACAAACTTCGATAGGGAGAAAGTCAACTTATCAACCCCGGATATCAAAAGAATTGAAGGCATAAATGAAGGCATAATTGAATAAGGGGTTCACTGCTAAACAAGTTTATGAAGAGCATAGGCAAAATTGAATTCTCAGCAAAAAGAAGAAATGCCCGGACATACGTGATAATTTTGTTCAGCTTAAGAATATTGTTTATTATGAAAGTAGATTGAAAATGAGTGTATGGTGTTGCCACAATAATGACTTTGACTGTGTAAAGATGTGGGTTTCGGAGCACCCAAATGACGTCTTCACATGACATACAAATATGATATTATAAATTTGCCTTTCATTTTAGGTATACAAACACCTTGGCAAAAAAATTTGATTATCAAGTATGCACACAATGGAGCCATTGCAAAAGATGCAACATTTAAAACTAATGTTTTGAAATATCCATTGTTTTTCTTATTGGTGTTTAATGATTGGAGAAATGATAATCCCATAGCTTAAATTCTCACTATTTGAATGACAGAAGATGATTTAGTCATACGGTTAGAGCCACTACGAAGGCACCTCTATAGGCATAAGGGAGACTTTCTTCCCTCCTGCTTCATTGCTGATGATGCAGATTATCAAAGAAATGTAATCAAGCGAGCGTCGCATGAAGACGAGGTTCCATTTTACTTGTGTTTCTTTCATGTTCTGAAGAATTCCTATCTTGGATAATTTAAGGGATATTGTTTACAAACAATTGCATTTTTTCATGTATCTTCCTATTGAAAATAAGGAGAGTGAAGAAGATTTTTTGAAACGCATTCGCACTATTAAGAAGAAATTGTTGATGTTTGTATACGTGGGGAAAATGGAAGAGTTCATTGAAGTGTATCACAAACATCAAAGTGAGTTTTAACTATCATTGTTTAAAAAAAAATTTGAAGTCATATTTATTTATTTGGCAATGTATTATATTCCATTCGATCATAATTCTCATTAAAATATACTTCCATCGAAATGATATATTATTCTTATGAATTATTCATAGTTTTGTCCTAAATCGTGGTTTCGTATTACTTGTACTCTATAAAGATCTATATTGTGGGCCACTGTCCGAATCCATATTCAAATCAAGATATCTAAAGAAGTATTGATTCTTATCTTGCAGTTGTGAAATGGTAGATGAAGATTGACAACCATCAACTTTGAGGTCGAAGAATGGATTTTTAGTGTGGAGTTTAACTACTCATGTAGTTACACACTATATGTATAACCACAGAAGAAAATTAAAAAACTTTGTTTTTAACAAGTGGATAGAGAAATTTATGGCTAATGACATCACAAAAGCAAATAACATTCTGTTGGAGCACATCCGTCGTCAAGAAACATATGTGGGAAGATGACAAATATAATTATAAAATATTACGAGACGTTGGTATGATGTTATTGATTTAAATTTGTCGTATGCGTCATGCCCTTGTGAGTGGTGTTTTAGAGGAAATATGTGCAAATACCAACTTGTTCTTATTAAGGCATCTACAAACATTTTATGGGGTGTGATTTTAGAGTTTCTTGGTACATATTATGAATATTTCGTGGTGGAATTGAGGCTATATTTAAATTAAGTGTATCATTTAATTCACTTGAAGATCGTGATGTTTATAATTATAGAGATTACACAGACAATTCAAATTTTATGGATGATACTGAAAATGATATGGTGGATGTCATAATGCTTCGTGGAGATGTCGATAATACTCTTATCCAATCTTTATGACAAATTCAACCATCCATCAAGGGATGTATTTTGGCTATTGAAAAGCCACAAGAGAATGATAGAGAAGAAGCAATGGGTGGTGGTCTTCTACTTGTATAACAATTACAAGCAATAATGATAAAAGTTCTCATCGATGTCAAAATGATTTGAAGTCAAATAAAAAATAACAACTTACATTTCTAACATGTATTTGAAGTAGTTGATGATGCTTTAGGGTATTTCATTGTAAGGAAAAACAAATTCGTGAGCAAGCAATACTTGCAATGTCTTCTCAGAGAAAAAGAAACCGGAGTGCTTTGGATGGGTGGATTTTCATTGTCATATAAAAAAATTTGTTGTAGAAGAAATGAGATGATTCCAATGTTTATTATAAAATATTTATTTTTAAAGATATTATATCTTTCAATATTATTCGAGATTGTCTAGATTATTATGTATTACATATTATTGGAATGAATTTTGATAATCTACATGCAAATTATGAATGTGATAACTTTAAATTTCTTGATAATAAATGTATAAGGACAATATAAACTGTATAAAACCATATGAGTAGGTTTTTTTTCAAAGATATTTTTCGCCCGCCAATGAAATGCAGAACAAACTTTGATTTAAATAATACCCATCACGAACTAGAAAATACAATAAAATAATGAAGACCAATAAAAAACAAATCATTACGAAATAAACATTATGAATGAATAAGATAACTCGAATGAATATGAAGATACTTACATGTTAGAGGAAAATTTAGCACGATGTCATGTTAAAATTGGAGCCACGAATTCTTTTCTTATATTTTCATTTTGTTCCCAATCTTTAGGTTGAAAATGAAGTCATCATTTCAAGGTGACTCTCTTATTAGTAGAAGAACAATCACGAACTAAAGTAGCCAAAACTTAAAAATTGTAAAACTTTTCAAATTTGATCACATCAATTATACATTTGTCTAAAGACACGATTCCCAAGAGTTCTTCAAGCTTATGAGACTTTTGAATGAGAGTTAAAAGTGTAGGATAAAAACCAATGTGTTTGTTGTCACTGTTTTTGGCTTCTAACTTCTCCCATGTTGTATTTACTCTTGTCCCCCATTGCTTGATTTTTTTTTCCAAATTTTTTTTTCGCTCGCTTCAATTAATTTGACATAACTTTGAAATTCGTTTTTTTTGCATTGACCACATTTGAGAAAAATTTGCATTTTTTTTTTATCGTAGTTGTAATTTTCGGCCCCGACTTGATTTTAGAAAGTATTATAAGATGAGCTTTCCTTATGTCATCATTCAAATGAAATCGATGTTTGAATGGACCATATGGGCAATTTTTTCCTCTTGCATTCTCAAGATACTTGCATTTAATCTTGGTTATTGACAACTTGCATTTAATCTTGCTTCTCAACAACCTCCTCCAAAGTTATCTCCCCGAAAGTTGTCTCCTCGAAAGTTGCCTCTGTTAGTGCCACATTCTCACGTTGACATGTCTCCTTTGCCCTAACTGGACATTTCAAAACAAAAAAATAATAAATAAATTAGTTTACTAAAACTTGAATATGAACTAATGTGACTAATGTTAGTTATAGACGAACCGGTTGAATTTGAGAAATAACCGGTTGAAGGCCACTAGATTGCGAAATTGCAAAAAAAAAACACCTAACCCAAAATTAGACACTACAAAGTTTCATAAAATTATACCAGAGTTCATGTTAATGAATTGGTCAAAATGGAGCAACTCTGCTTAAACAAGAAAAGTAAAACCACATCAAACATACTTCGAATGTACATAATTTTATTCGGTTAGCCATATCATGTGAGACCATAAATTGTGGCGCTCAAAAGAGAAGAGCAATAACATCTCTAGGACTGAAAAACCCACTCTCATCCAAAAGCAAGTCACCTCAAGAGATTAAGTAAATCAAAGTGAGGTTTTCTGATGATGATCCATGGCGAGATGTAACAATCAAGATGCAAGTGACTTTCGAAGCTTATCAACATCAAAAAATCTCTCAACCACTATTGGGTGAAGGAGACGACCGAACCGAACCGAATATGGGCAGACAAAGACGATACATGACATGACAAACCAAAGAGAAGAGAAAACAAGCAGAGGCAAATTGCATCACCGGTGGCGTCTAAAGCCGATCAAACCTCAGTCGAAGTCAAATGCGCAGCAAATCTAGTAGTCGCAGTGAGAATGGCTCCAAATACACTAGATTAAGAATAACACTGCTTCCATTACATAATTGACTTCCTTCATGCAAACACATATACATGCCAATTTCTATGCGAAACTTGTGAAACTTGTCTCTCAATTTCTCAATTCGGCGCCAAAGGAGTAGCCACATGGATTGAAAAGAAGGAAAATTGATAAAGACAATCGACCGCATGTTTCTTTCATCTTTCTAAGATTTGTACATCCGAATGTCTACCTAGAGCGCTTCACGCGTTTGTACAAATATTGCTCTCATAATAATGTGCTGAATTCCATTTGTATTCCACACCCACCCTGATACCCTAGTGTGTTGAATTCCATCAACAATAATTCAATCAAATAGTTGCTCTCATAATAATGTGCTAAATTCCATTTGTATCCAACACCCATGTGCTTGCTCCTAAACGAATGGAAATTGAATCCATAATAAAATTCCTGTCACTTCCCTCTCCCACACGATAAAATGGCTACAAATGCGAGTCAGCTCACTTGTGCAACCTCACAAGGAAGGAGAACCGACCTAGCTCTGACATCCAAGCTCCAACCCTAAATCGTAACATGTTGCACTGAGAGCAAGAAAATCAACAAATTTGCAACAATGCAGGAGCGGGAGCGGGAGCGGGAGCTAGAGCTAGAGCTCAAGCGGGCGCGGGTGTCAGAGTGGGAGCATGAGGTGGTGTGAGAGGGGGATCCCCTAACTACAATTAACCACTTCAAGTGGTTAACCTAATTTGGATGAGGGGGCTTGGATGACGAGGCAGGGATGATAGTGCCTGGTACGAGTGTACATGTTGGTTCGCCCTAGGACTCTTTGAGGATGTATATATATATTGTTACCCTCCTTCAGTTAAACATCTCCCATACACGAGTTACATGTGTATGTTCCAACACTATCTACAAATTTTCGCAATAGCTTTAGACTCTACAAAATTGCTTGGCAAGGAAATTGTTGAGTCACAAAGCTCGACAGTGAGTCGAATTCCCTGTGACCCAATTCAGAAGGTTGCGTTGGATGGCTTTTCTACCTACCTGTGCTTCAAGAGTTTCTCTTGCATCTGCTGCAGTTCAATGAATGGGGAGAAACGATATGCATCTAGTTACAAATCAAGCAGTCGAGTTTGAGAAATCACCGGTTCAAAATTCCAAGACTTCAGGAAACTTACTGATCGTTGTAGAGGAATCTATGGACTCAACAAAGATGTTGTGCTTCGAATCAGCAAAGAAAAACTGAAAGATCACAACATGTGACTGGTTGGACTTGGGAACACTGGGATTTAAGCGATTATGCATGTCCGAAAATCTCTTTGGACACTGTTGCAATCCAATATGAATGTTCATGATTCATGAATGATGTTCGTACTTGATGATGCCGATCACAAGCAACAACTCAACTACAAGTGAGTTGATGATGCGATCCTTCAAGTTTTCTTAAGATCAACCGACTAACCATGCGAAGAGAGTCCACTTGCCTACTTCCCATTTCAAATGGCTCCAGAGGAATCGATTTGCTATCTACTTGCTAGCTTTAAAGTGAATCGATCCTCTTGCATCTGTTGCAACCCAATATGAGCATTTTCTATTCACAATTGATGATGTATACTTAACTACGAGTTTGCAATGAGTTACTCTTGAGATCACTGATTTATGGTGGCAATGAACGGGGATGTGGAAGTGGACATAAGGGAGTGGTGAAATGAATCATCGATAGAGGGAAGAAATTTATGTAAGGGAAAGTTGAAGAGAGGAGAGAAGGAGAGGAGAGGAGAGGATATTGAGTTAAAAAATGAGGGGGGGGGGGGGTATTTTCCCCATGATAACCCTCCCCATACATGGCTGAAATCCGGTCCATAGCCTTGGGGGTTTGCCGGTATCCCTTGATACCCTCGGGGGGACGGTTTATATATGAATCCTGGTTAGTTCACCTACCAATTATCCATTATTTCAAACTCCTTCTTGGATCTGAATTGGGTGGGCCTCGTGAAGGGGCAGTCCAAGAAAAAAGATTGCCAGTGGGTGTAGCCATCGCATGGTTTTCTTTGATAAAAGGTGGAAGAAAAGTTACAATATGCTTCATTACTTGCATTGGTTGAAGTTCACATGAGCATGCAAAATACACATCTATGTGAAGATATACATGTCTTTGAGAGAGAAAGAGATATTGGATCATTCATCACAATTTGTGCATTTACAAAGCTTAGTTTTAGAGCTTGGGCTTATCTTGGAGCTTTATCATCGATTTCGACGAATGTTGATGTTTAAACAAGTAGTCATTTGAGATCAATTATATTGTTTTTTTGAATTAAGTTTTTGGAACACAGGAGGCGCTTGTTACTTGGCTTTTGAAACAAATATTGCTTGTGAAGAGCACTCCCAATGTATTTTTGAGAATTAGCTTCATGATCAATATATATTTCATGTTTGAGATGTGACGAGTACATATAAGAGGAAAACTCATAGATCATCACATATTGATACAACAAGCATCATTAAGAATACATTTGGAGTTGATGTATATGTGCCCTTCCAAATTCACCACCACTTGACATGATCATTCATGAAGAACTATGTTTTCTAAGTAAATGTAGAACAATCAAGGTCACTAAAATATCAAAGCAAGCAAAGAAACAAAGGCATTGCAAGTTGATCTTATGCTTCATGATTGATCACGTGCCAAACTATTAGATCGTGACTCCATTATGCCCAATACACTTGTCCACCTACAAATAATAAACTTATAAGAAGATCATCATAAATCAATCTCATTATAAGATATGGAACTTATAAGGATTATTTTCAATGGTTGTTTTGTACCCCTGAATTATTTCATTTGAGTTCATATGAGTAATATCATGAAACATAATATAAATATAAATATATAAATAAATGATTCCTCAAACTGAACATGTAGGGGACAATTTCACTACCCCCAACCCTCATGGTACATGCCAATATTCAAATAAAAATTTATAAAATGTCTTAGTATCCAAATTAGAATTGATACATATTCAAAAATAAAAATCATAAATTCTTAATAACTATACCATTTGTCATCAATGATTGGGTGGAGCATCGCAAAGCCCTTAATTTATCATTTCTTTTGAAAAAATTGGACATCGCATATCTACAATGTTGCAGTTATTGTCACTTACTATGTGTTTTTTCATCCAAATTCCAATCATCCATGACAATATTTCATTATAAAATGTTAGGATGCAAATTACACCAATTTTTCTTTCAATAATTGGCATGGATTTCATCCAAATATCAATCATCCAAGACAGTGCTTGTAAATTTATTTATCAGAAATGTCAATAGACAAGTCACCACGATGACATAAAATGCCATATGACACTATATACAATATCCAGTGTAGACCGCTTCCCAGGCAAACCCTAACCCTAAATCTCGCTTGGCTGCGCTTTATGTTCAACTCTACCTCCTTTCGAACTCTTTCGCCTTCGCGTCTTCTGCTGCGTGGGAGCACAAGTTTGATGCTGTAAAGTTTTCAAGGCGGCAAAGATGGGTCACGCGGCAGTGTGGAACTCCCACCCCAAGAAATATGGCCCAGGTTCCCGCACCTGGTAAGTTTTGCTTCTCTCTTTGCTTCCTCTCGAAAGAGACACCATTGTTGGATGTGTTTCGTCTGCTTGACCTAAATGCACATTTGTGGAACCTCATACCTGTTCTGGGGAATTTTCGAGCAGCCGGGTGTGTGGAAACGGGCACGGGATGATCAGGAAGTACGGCATCAACACCTGCCGTCAGTGCTTCCGCATCTACTCCAAGGATATTGGCTTCGTCAAGGTACCAGCTTCCGCCTGCACCTCCTTCAGAAAATTCTGAAGTTGCTATTTCTGTTGTCCCTTGACGTAGCCAAGAGAAGCACATGTTGTTTTACGCTAGGCTTTTAACCTCAGCGCAATGTGTACCTTTCGAGACCACAATTGTTCAGTGCACTGCCGTTGCTTGGGGCCTCGGATGAGGTTTGTGGTGCTGATTCTGTAAATATGGATCGTGTGGAGAATGAATAATAATGCTTTGGGTCCTGTGAAGTTCGAATTGTCCACGATAAGAGATCATACAGCCTGATGCTTGTAATTGCTGCGGCATTGCTACTTTCTCTTTATGGAAACAAGTCCTTTTGTCGTTCTTTACACTGGTCACTAAGAAACAAGACATGGAAGCGCCAGGGAAACTATGTAAAGCACTCTTGGGATGTTGTGGCTAGAAATGAATTTAGGTCTAGCAGGTCAATCTCCTTCCTCAACAGAGCATTGTTTAACCTCATGGGAACAATTGAATTGTCTTTAAGTATAGGGGTTTATACTGCTTGTTGTTTCTAATTACTGTGTCATTACTGCTTTCTTTGTTGAATTCAAGATTTTCTGCCCTTTCCTAATAATGGTGTTCAATAACCGACACCTGGGCCATGTCGAGAACTATTTAAGTTGTCCTTCAAAATATCTTCAAGTTTAGGTTTTGCAGATTTATCCTCTCCACCAGTAGAGATGCTAAGCTCATAAGAGCAATTGAACATATTTGGGCCTATGGGACCCGAATTCTTGAGAGTAGGAGATTAAACAGATTTGGAGGATGACTACTTTCTCTATAATAGATGTCTTCTATCTTTCCTGATAATAGTCATTTAGAGCCAACCCAGCGAATCACAAGAGAATCTAAGTAGGAAGTTGTCCGGTGGTGTGTTTAGAAATCTTGTTAGTTTAGATCTGGCAGATCAATCTTTTACCCCACAGAACATTTGTCAAGCTCATTAGAGCAATTGTATTCTTTCCTTACAGTCTTAACATTGTATTCTCTTGTTGTAATCTAACACATTCTTTGGCGAATTGTGTTGCAGTACCGCTAAATGGAGTGGAGTTTAAGTACAAGGCGGCCTCCGACAGATTACTCATAGACTGATAAGAGGGATGTTATTCGCTGCAAGAAAATCATCTACTGTTAAGTGTTGGTGATGTTTTGTAGAAAATCTTGTAGATTGTGAGTCCAAATTTTAAGAGTAAGGCATCTGGCTTGTGACAGCTTGGTGTATTTCCATGGCCTCATAAGGTATTTCTCATCACTTTGAGTTGGATTCATGAGTTGGCTTCAAATAATTCTCCGAAGTGCTCAGAAAATTCAACTTCTGTAGTTGGATTCATGGAGAATAACTCAAAACATTCCATTGTTATGAGTCTCGTTATGAAGAGCTATGTAAAGTGTGCTTGATATTTGAGAAATTGTTGAGCAAGGCAGCCACGATCGTTCTTCCCAGTCGATACACACATTTGAAGGATTCTGCTGTATGGTTTAGGATTTAATAGTGTTTTCTTTTTTCCACCTTTATTTTTTTCACTTCTGCTTCCAATAGTGGACTCCCTTCACTAATATTTTGGCAAATTGAATTCTATGGAGGAAAGATGATTGCACATAGATAAAGAAAAACAGGTGTTTCTCCCATCCGCCCTTCCTTGGGATCCTCTCCTCTGGCTTCCTAATGTGTATACATTTGTCTGGCCCTGTTCTCATATACGCTGTGTCCATCAAATCTCCAAATAACTATGTGTTTGTCGGAAAAACAGAGGCATGCAAGAAACAACGAAATAATCAAGGAAACTAACATATGTAAAACTACTTCAACTCAAAGTTGATTGTCTTGATTGTCAAAGGCATCTTATGATTATGAGACATGTGAATTGTGGTCCTACATTCTTACAATCATGAGGTTTAAGCAATGCTGTGGTCAGTTTTTTTAAGAAGCATTTATCCCACACTACAGGTGGGGGATACGTAGGTGGGTGGCACAAACTTGCCAAGCAGGGCCGCAAATGCAGTTAAAATCCATCATACAAATCAATGTACAGTTCTTAGCAATATTTACAGTACTTTTAGCCACCAATGTGTACATGATTGTATCTTCTATATGGTTTGATATATGTTCTATATAATTAGGGTTTACAGCCCCAAATTTTACAAGTGGGACACAAATTCATATAAATAACGATTGGTCAATGTAATTGTACCTATTCCATAGTGATTTCAGTGTTAACTATTGCCTTTGTGAAGTTACCCTTCTTCATCATAAATAGAGTGATATGTATAAGGTGGATGTTATTTGTGGTTACTTTCTGCTGTTTGCTACCTTGCACTACTTGGATTTGTTGATTGAATTTTCTAGTTTGGGCCCGTGCCATCTTGACCCATTGCACTTGTGGATGTGAATTATTATTCTGGACGAACCCAACCCCATATACCCATGCATGTGCGCCCCCATCTTATGCATGTATGCCCATGCCTGTGTTCTTAGGCACTTCATCACATGCCCCCATGAAGCGCTTTAAGGAAGAAAAAAAATGATTTTTTTCCTTTTCTTTTCAATCAAACTGTACCACTTTTCTTTAGTTCCATGCATGTCACCTCCCCCTAGCTTCCCCCACCATGCCCGCCTTTTGCACTTGTAATCCCCACCTTTCCACATTTGTTTCTTCTTTCTTTTGTCATGTATTTGTTATAAGGAATAATGTTTGGCATGTAACCCTTTTTTTTGGAAAGCTAGTTGGACATATGTCCATCTTTCGTAGACTCCCACCACCACCATCTCTGTTGTATATAAACAAGAGTCCACAAATATATATGAGGAAGCCTAAAGTCAATTTCCAAATTGGTTTGGGAGCAAAGGCTTACATTTTTACGAATTGTCAAACTCCATTGACAATGTGACATAAGAAGTTGTTGAGTGTTGCGTCTAGAATGGTTAACAATTTCTAAGCACATAATCCAATCTTTATTAAACATCTAGAATGGACATTAATAACGAAGTTGGTTTGGACAACTACGATGATCTAAATAAACACGATCGACAAGGAGTGAGAGGCCAAATACAATCATGGATTCATTATCAAAGTAACACCAACAAAAAGGAACCATATTCACATGCAAGAGTTCTTAACAATTGCATGATATTATTCTGCTAGTACATAGGGGTGACGATTTCCCAAATAACCGTCCACCCAACTTTATTTAACGGTGAATTAGGTTGCCACTCATTTGGGATACACTCTGTTATGCGTGCTTGTGATTAGTGCATGCCACATGCTTGTCAGTGAATAGCGCCAAGTGCTTATACATTTAGTGATTAGTGCCAAGTGCCGGTACTTTAAGTGAACAGTGCCAAGTGCTGAGATTCACAATGCTTTCTAGTCTTAGACCTAAGAATCTTTTGGTGGCACTAATTCCTAGTGTAAGGGAATTCAGTATCACCTTCACTAATTTCCCACCCTGATTAATTGGTATATTTAGTGTAGTAAGCACAATTGAATGCCTAGTGTCATGAGGTGACAATTACGGTGAAGTTGTTAATTATCAATGTAACGTAGCATAGTCCTCAAAATAGGGTAAGTGACACTATTACACATATGACACTATAAAAGGTGTAGTGGACCCCCTTGCTCCAATTCTTTATCTACCAAGCAATGAATGTTGGGTAGTTTTTGTCCCATCTCCAAATGCCTTATTACTCACCTATCTTACCATTGGTTTTTGTTAATGCAGCTCCTCATGCCCTCATAGTTGAGACTAAAAAGCAACCAATCACAAGGGTGGGAGGCGACACTTTTGAAGCTCCTATATTCTTGCCTCATGTTTAGGTACCGATGGGAGGGTCAGTGGTTGAGGCATAAAACCTCCACTTTTAAGCCATGCCACATCATTTGCCAACTAGGCTCGGCACTAGATAATGTCGATGGTGTGAAGGCCGGTTTGTTAGAACCAACTTTTAGTCTTAGCTAAAGTCAGGTGGGAAGGGGGCATAAGCATACAAGATTAAACAAGAACTTCATTCATTCATTCATTGAGAATCTCAGTCAAAGGCGTTGACTCACTGGTGATCCTTCATTGAGTGTGCGGAGAATGCTTCCTGATGCTTCAACAGTCTGTAGCTATGGCGAGGCCGACGCATCCATCTGGCCATGGCCAATTGGGGTTTGCTCTTGCGTACGACGATCGGCTGAGCTAACTCAACTTAACTTAATTTAGGTCACAATCGCCATGCCAAATGTTTTTGCTAACCTCATAAATGGCGTGAGCAACATTCGTTATTGAAGCGGTAACTTAGTTTTAGTGGAATTTGGAAGCGATGAGGTTCATCGGAAGCTTGCCGATGCTGCTGCTGATCTCGTCCTTCGGTGCGAGCTTAGTCGGTGCCGTGAAGCATCAACAGATTTCAGGTGCTTGTTTTTGGTTATGTTTTGGTTGTTGTCGATGCTGCTGCTGCTGCTCCTGGGGTCTCGTTTGTTGGAGCTAGGGTTTGGAGTGTGAGAACAGATTGTTGTAGTGGATCTTGAACTAGAGCTGGATCTGAAGCTGAAGATGGAACGATGTCCGCCGGACTCTTTGAGTTGCGGCACAGAGTTGCTGAGTTCGAGATCCTCAAAAATGAAGACTCCAAATGAAGATTGGCATGTTCCAGGGTTTCCTTGATTCTAATTCTCCAGATCATCACAATACAAGCTAGTCTCATGATGAGAGTGCAGAAAGAGAGTACGAGTAGTAGTACTCAATTGTTGCTTCTACTAAACCACAAATGGCCACTTCTATTTCTCACACTAGGACTAATATCAGAGTTTAAGCTGATCCATTTCTGGGGCTTTATCTTAGTACCGTTCATATGTATAGGGGAAACATCTAATAATAAGTAGGAACGAAGTGCCACACTCACTTAAGCAGCTGGGAGAATAGAAAGTGCAGCTTCGGGGGTTATTATTGTTTTTTTTGCCGATAAATATTATGCTCTGAAGTTATTCGGTACAAGGTCTAGGGATGGTTTTCAAATCTGACCATGCAGATCAAAAACATTTGAAAGATTTTGATGTACCCTGTCTATCTCTTTCAGGAAGTGCTGGGGATGTGCTCGAAGACAATCCTGTTGGTCGTCTCAAAGTGTTTATGTACGACATCCCAAGGTCAGTGTATTTAGCTGGATGGTGTATATATGTGCCACCATCTGTGAGCATCTGTATGATGATTCTTTTTCAGTGGAGACATTATTCTGACTCAAAATATGGGGTTGGTTGTTTCAGCAAATACAACAGAAGATGGATAGAGAAGGATCCCCGCTGCCTCACGCATATGTTTGCTGCAGAGGTGCTGATTCAATATTTTTTACTTGAAAGTGCTGTTCGCACCTTGAACCCTGAGGAGGCGGACTGGTTCTACACTCCTGTGTTCACAACATGTGATCTCATGTTGAATGGACTTCCTTTACCTTTTAAGGCACCTCGTGTAATGCGAAGTGCTATTTCCTACATCTCCAGGAATTGGCCCTACTGGAACAGGACAGAGGGTGCAGATCACTTCTTTGTTGTACCACATGATTTCGGTGCCTGCTTTCATTATCAGGTACGAGGACAGTCTTCTCAGACCGCATTCAAGAACAAAGATAATTAAATGTCACCTTTTATGTCTTCTTTATTTTTTTGAATATTACTTCCTCGATTATTGTTGTAATATCTACTATCCCCCTTATCATTGACTTAACATGACTTCAGGGTTGTTCTTTCTTCTCTTACCCTTGCTCTCTTTCAGATTTTGACGTCTAGCAAATCGTTTTATGTGTTCTGAGGTTCATACATTTATCTATTCCTCTGCCCCTCGATCCTGGAATTCTACTATTATAACACTTGGTAAAACAGGACACTGCTGCTTAAGAACGTGGAGGATTATGGTTTTCTGGTCTTGTACATCTTGATTTATTGGTATCTGTTGTTCGAGGACAGGAAGAAGAAGCGATTGAGAGGGGCATTCTTCATGTTTTGAAGCGTGCAACACTAGTGCAAACCTTTGGGCAAGACCATCATGTGTGTCTGAAGGAGGGTTCCATAGTGATACCTCCATACGCTCCACCTGAAAAAATGCAAACCCGTTTTATTCCTCCAAATATTCCACGATCTATTTTTGCGTACTTTAGGGGCCTTTTCTATGATGATGGGAATGACCCTGAAGGAGGATATTATGCCCGGTAAGCAAACTAATATTCTTTTCTTGGCATGCATGCTCCCAGGATATTCCAAAACTCTTCCATAAGCTCTCGTGTGTTACTCCATGATTACTTAATGAGAAGACAAAAGCCTATCATGTGGATGTATGTCTGTGGTGATCAATTGATTGTTTTTTTAGACCAATAGTTTATGTCTGCTAATTACCACAAGGAAGAACATTATTTGCAGTATCTCAAATCTTCAGACCCAGCAGGTTCTTGGTCTGGAACCCATAACTTAGTTCTCTTGGGGTCCCCCGTAATGACTTGTCAGCCGTTGTCTCCATAGTTGAACATGGTCTTCTTTGGGTCGCTTCCAGGGCAGTAGGGTGGTCTGGATCTCAATCAAAGAACTTTGTTTGGTATGTAATCCATCATTTATGGTGTCAGACCAACCGTTAAGAGCATCCATCATCTGAAATGATGTTGTGTTGGTTACGCAGGGGTGCAAGGGCAGCCATTTGGGAGAATTTCAAAGACAACCCATTATTTGACATCTCCAAAGAGCATCCAACGACCTACTATGAGGATATGCAACGGGCTATATTCTGCCTTTGTCCACTTGGGTGGGCACCCTGGAGTCCTCGACTTGTTGAAGGGGTGATTTTTGGTTGCATCCCTGTTATCATTGCAGATGATATTATTCTCCCCTTTGCGGATGCCATTCCATGGGAAAAGATTGCGGTGTTTGTGGCTGAGAAAGATGTTCCTATACTCGACAAAATCCTGTGTACCATCAGTCCTGAAGAGATTCTAAAGAAACAAAGGCTGCTGGCCAATCCTGCCATGAAGCAAGCTATGCTTTTTCCACAGCCTGCACAACCTGGGGATGCCTTTCATCAGATTCTTAATGGGTTGGCACGTAAGCTACCTCACGATCCAAGTATTTATCAACCTCTAGGGAAGCCTTCCTTGAATTGGACTGAAGGTCCTCCTGGGGATTTGAAGCCCTGGGGTAATGAGGCTTCATAATCACACATTTATTCTTTGTTCCGGCCAATTTATTCCACAAGCCTCTGAGCTACCAAGTGGACCAAAAGAGAGCCTTTTGCTTCTCAGAACTAGCTTAACATTGGAGCAAATAGCAACTATGAAGGGCTAGTGACTTCAAGCCCTCCTTGGAGTCTTTATAGCACCAGCCACGTGTTTTGCGGGAATCAACAAGGTCTCACAAGGTCACTTACAGGTACAAAAATTTGTTGAGGCTCTGTAAAGCTTGGTTGCAACCCTGTGGGAGGTTTTCCATTGGTTCCTTGGTAGTGACATTAAAATCGGAACCCATATGTAATTTACAAATTGCAACTAATACCTTACTGAATATGATAAGCACATCCTGTCATTGTTGCAGATAAATCTTAGACTCATACTATCTGCTGAGATTGTTGAGAAGCCTCATCTGGTGGGTCTATTGGTACTGGTCAGTCCAGTTGTTTTACATGCATTTGGCAGGTTCTGGTTCTCCAGGAGGTGTATTGAAACTGTACTGTGGCCCTCATGTCAGGCTGCGAAACTTGGAGCTGGGAAAACTCTTGACTGTCCACACTCTTTGCTGATCATGCTGTGGATTCTCCTTTGAGTTCTTGTCAATGTTTATGGTATTTAGTGTCGCTTACTATTTGGAAATACAGCTATAACTTCTTACTGTAGAATTACTTTCTTACTAGCAAAGCTTAAAGAGGTTGTTTGGACATTGTAGAACATAAATGACTTGGTATAATCCTACATTCTTCATAAAATGTTATACCACTGATTAAGTATGAATAGTAAGTGACACTAAATATCATGAACGGTTTAGTAGTGGCAAATAGTGGTACTTCGTTGTGCACAACACGTGCAGGTGTGCATCTCTTGGCAAGTCAGCACAAATAAAAAGTAGTTATCTTGTGGCTGCAAATACTATTTTAAAGTTGTCGTTTGCAGTTGTGATTTCAATCATGTTGTTAGTCCATTTATCCATACCTGCATACTATTTTGAATGCGAATATCTGAAGAGCTAAGAGCATCAAAGCGAGAGTTCAACCATAAATAATCCACTTCAAAACTCTTGCTCAGGATAAAATCCACACTGAATAAATTGGCCAAAATGAAACCAAATGGCAGTTAAGATAAAAAAGCATCATCTCTCTTGTGACAAGATTATTGACAGAAGCATCCTAAAATTTACTCTATCCTGTCATTCCTACCAATGCCCCAAGTGCACAACTTCTCTATCTATGTGCATGACACTGATTTTGGAGACACATTTTTGAGATTGGTGTGGTCCACACTAATATGAACTCATCGTGATACAATGTTAATTAATGTTTATGTATGTCCGTTGTCCAATGTATTAGTATTATTGTATCTAAAATAATCTGTATTGTAAAGTAATGTGATGTCACATATATATTGAGTATATTTGAAACAACTACAAAGAGAAATAATAACATGGTGATACGTGACAATGATGACAAGGTATATGTGATGTTTATTTGAATCTAAGTAATTTGTTTAAGGCCAATTCTTCATATGTTTTGTGTGTGTGTAGAAGTGTATTAGAAAAAAGACTCCATTCCAAATAGGGTCATGTTTTGCATGATTAGCTAACATTACCAATTATTAATCTCAAACACCTTTGTATGACTTCTTGAGGCCCAAAGTTAGCCTATGGAAGCTAAATCCACTCTAATTGAACAAGATAATGGATTACTCAAAGTACCCAAACTTGCAAAAGTGTCCACAGTAGGTGCGGTTACCTTAGTCATGATTTTGGAACGTATTGGAGCTTCATTTAGCACAATGTAAAGTAGAGAGTGTTCATCCTGTCCCCATCCCCATAACACATCCTATGCATGCCCTATAGACCCCTAACTGGAGCACAACTAAAACTGTCCAAACTTATATGGTGCAAAATGGGGGCAAATTTGGGTGAAAAGTAGGGTTGGTTTTAAGAAAGTGTTGAAACGTAGCTAAGGGTGGATTATTTCTATGTTTTGTTTGAAGAGGGAATTACCGCCTACAAATACACCTCTCTATCTTTTAATGAAGAAGCCTTGAAACAATATGGCTTGGAGGTTACCTTCTGTAGTTCAATTGACACTGGAGGTAGTCTTAAACCCTAAACCCTAAACCTAATTTAGTCTAGTCCAAGTCATTCGAGATGAATTGGCCATATAGGGGGAGGGGGTCAAGTTAGTAAAATAGATGGTGCTTAAACCAACACTTTAAGCTATTGCACATACATATGGCTATGTGGTTGGTATAAAATATAGATGCATATTAGTGTTTGGGCTAAACATAGGTGTAAAGAAAGAAAAAATATTTTTAGCCTCAATTGAATATTTGATGAATATTCAAAATCAAAACCACTAGCTTCCTTTAACCAATCCATAGGCACTATGATGACCTTGCATATGATGAGGACCCCCACCTTCATTGCCTAATACGAACACAACATAATTGGGTACTAGACTCAAGCTAGATCAAAGCCCAACTAATAGCGGTGCACGAAGTCACATGGCCACCTCCATGATCCCATCCGGTTCACTTGCAAAACCATCACCTTGCATCTTGTGTACCGACCCCCTTGCATCCTGAGAACTGACCTCCTTTGTGCTTTGTGGGCCTACCTCCTTGGCTTTGTAAATAGAATGGCTAGAACCATTCCCCTCTGTGTATAGAATGGCTAGAATAGGCATTGACAAGCCACTGTATACCCACCTGGAACCAACCCAAGATAGAGCAGAGCCCGTTACCTACCCTACACGGAGGTTGTGGAGGCTACTCTGAGGTGCTGTCACTAATCTCAGCTAAAACCATCGCTCCATGGGCCTGGACACTCCTACACCATACAAAATGGTTCAAGATAGTAGAGCGTTGGCAATTGGGAGGCATTTACAGGTGTTGGTTTTGGGTAGAGTGTTGGTTTTAACACCCTCTATGTGACATTGAATGCATGAAAGATAATAATCCCCTCTCTGTCTTGTTTGGATCCTGTGTGCAGAGGTTATATAGGCTCAATATTTCGTTGGATGGAGTGTTGGTTTTGGTGTGGGGCTGGTTGCAAGAGAAAGTGGGACTACTTTAAAGCCACAAATGTGGGTGGTTTTGGTAGAGTATCAGGACGGTTCAGGAAACCATTTACATTGGAAAAAGTGTGGGGCTCAGGAGGAATTTAAGTAGCTAGGGATGGGTTACTTTAAATTTTTTTGTAGTATATTGTGCGTTTTGTTCCGTTTCATGTCCACCGTGTCTAAGCTAATTTGCTACTTTGATTTTGCAAACCACTAATCCATATGGACTCCAAACATAGGGTAACACTCTCAAAGGGTTGGTTTGAAGCACCAAAAGGATTTAGAGGTTTAGGGTTGGGGTAAGCACGGGGACTAGAGGTTTAGGGTTGGTTTAAGCACAATTTCTCAACAATTCCTAAAGGTCTAGGCACAGATCAGACAACACTTGATGAAGGTTGAGCGAACAACAAGTGAAAGCAAATTCAATTAGACCAACTGCAGGACAACAAACAAGACTCATGACGATTAAACAATTGACTTATGCTTCATGTGCACAATCCAGAGACTAGAATGCATGAGACGCATACACGATACCCCACGTTCAGAAATGGAATCTGCTGGGCACTCACTTGGAAGAATTATTTGAGGCCAACTCATGAATTCAACGAGTGATTTGAGAAATACCTTATGAGGCCATGGAAGTACACCAGGCTGTCACAAGCCAGATGCCTTACTCTTAAAATTTGGAGTCACAATCTACAAGAATTTTACAAAGCATCACCAACACCTGACAGTAGATGATTTTCTTGCAGTAAACAAAATCCCTCTTATCAATCTATGAGTAATCTGTCGGAGGCCGGCTTGTACTTGAGCTCCGTCCATTTAGCGGTACTGCAAAACAGATTGACAAACAATATGACAACTTTCAGATTACAAAAGAGCAATGCAATATAGAACTGTAAGGTACTAATAAAAATTCCTCTTATGAACATGAAGAAGATTGATCTGCAAAAACTAGTCACCTGACATTTCTCAAAACATTACAGGAGTTCTCTACATCCTTGCCCAGGCATTTCGATAAGTTCTTTCTTGATGATCGTTATCAGGAGACAGAAGGATTTAATTTCATAGAGGAAGTAGCAATGCTGCAGCAATTATGTACACCAAGCAGTATAATATTGTATCCTAAAAAAATTCGAGCCTCAAAGGACCAAATATATTGAGTTTCTCTGATGAGCTTGACGAATGTTCAGTTGGTGTAGGAGTACAGTCTGCTAAACCTAAACTCGAAATACTTAAGCAAAATATCACAGTGGTTCTCTACATAGTTGTCCCGGCGTTGGTTCTTGATGGCCGTGTGTTACAGCACTTAGAAACACCGAGCTGTATAATCCCCCTATATTTAACATATCAAGCCTCATGGAACCAAATTTGGCAATTGATTTTATGAGCTTGAAAAATGTGCTGTTGGGGTAGAAGATTGATCTGCTAAATCTAAACTCATTTCTAGCCACAAGATCACAAGAGTGTTCTACCCAGTTCCCCTGGTATTTCGTTAAGAAAGACAGAAGGACTTCATTTAATAGAGAAAGTGGCAATGCTACGGCAATTTCAAACACCAAGCTGTGTAATCTCCTATCCTGGACAATTCGAGCCTCATGGAACCAACCGTATTCAACTATCTATTCTCCACACAATCCAGCTTTTAAAACAACATCGGAACTACAAGACTTATACGAGGATCAAAGTAACGGCAGGGCAGTGAACAATTTTAGTCTCGAAATGTCCACACAGTTCTGAGGATAAAAATCCTAACCCAAAAAGCATTGTTTCTCTTCGTTATGACAAGCGACAACAGTAATAGCACATCGAAAAAAATTCTGGAAGAGATGCAGGCGGAAGCTGGCACCTTGACAAAGCCAATATCCTTGGAGTATATGCGGAAGCACTGCCGGCAGGTGTTGATGCCGTACTTCCTGATCATTCCGTGCCCGTTTCCACACACCCGGCTGCTCAACAATTCCCCAAATACAGATATGAGGATCTACAAGAATGCATCTAGGTCAAGAAAACAAGAAATATCGAACAATCGTGTGTCTTTAGAGAGGAGCAGAACCTACCAGGTGCGGGAACCTGGGCCGTAATTCTTGGGGTGAGAGTTCCACACTGCCGCATGACCCATCTTTGCCGCCTTGGAAACTTCACAACAGTAGCATCAAACTTGCGCTCCCTCGCAGCTGAAGACGCGAAGGCGAAAGAGTTTGGACGAAGGTAAGAGTCTGGACATAAAGGACAGCCAAGCGAATATTTAGGGTTAGGGTTTCCGTGGAAAGCGGTATCGGAATTTGGTTTGAAATTAGGGTTTAACATCACATGTTCCTGGAAACCAATCATACCGGAATGAAGTAATCTTTTGAGCACCTGATCTTACATGTCTGATTCATCCATTTGTCCAAAGTAATTGCCGAATCATTAAAGCCAGATTGGAATCGAATTTTGAAAGAGTAGAATTCTCTTCCATTGTTGGAGTTTCCAGCAAGGCTGTTCGCAGTTGGTGAGTCTTCATTCAGGTCCATTTTTAGCTCACCAACATTGAAATCGGCAGAATACAAAGTTCTGACGAAACTGTGCTTCCTCTTCTTCTTCTTCCTCCTCCTATCAGGGCGCCAAATTCACCTGCGATTATATACGGAACTTGCCCTTGGGGATTATGGCAAGACTTCTGAATTGAATTGAGTAAGAGCCCGGAGGGGGCAGATGCTGAATTGAGCAAATTGGACAAGATGCCTCCGAAGAAACAAAAGGCAAAAAGCTCAGGTGGTCAAGGTGAGTCCAGCAGCAGCAAGGGGGCAAAAGCCAGTAGCAGTAGTAGCAATAGCAGGGCATCTCGTGGAGCTGCGCAGGTGAATCTTTCTTCAGAAAATGAAGTTCGGTTACGTCGATTGCTCCAGAATACCGGCGGGTTGAATCAACCTGCTCCTCTAGTTCAGGAATCTCTTACTGAAGGGCAGCGGAAGCAAGCCGGGAAGCGCCTCAAGAACATCTACGACAACCTTGTAGCTGAAGGATTCACTTCCAATCAAATTGAAGCTGCCCTCGCCACGCTTCCCCTGGTATGAATTCAATTGTTTTCTGATGGCTGTAATTATCATTTTGGAGATTAAGGTGTCGACCATCCAATTTTGAGTGGTCTTTGTAATTGGGCTAGGCTTAGGTCGGCAATGCAGAGTCCACTAACGGATGTATTTCATGAAAGAATTCACCTATGCACGTAAACAAGAAGCAAATCCGCGCCGAGTCTTAATTGGAAGGAACAGAAGCACAATGGGTTTGCATTGCAAGTCTGCTGAAAGATAATTATTAGAGTTATCGTGTAACTCAATGGGGACTTTTTTGTCAGGTCCCCAATGAATTTCCATTGGTTGTTTTCCATACATGTTCAATAATCTCATTCCACTTGTGATGGTGCATGCTCGGAGATAGTGTTTCGATTTGAATGCGGAGCAAGCTATTTCAGTTCATTGAGGGCCGAACTCATTTTAGCACCTGTTGGCATCCCAAAATGAATTCAAACCCGAATGAACCGATATAGAGTGTTCTTCGCTCAGATCTCCACACTACCTCCAAGCATGCACCGAGAATCTACCAAACATGGAAGGTGGTGTATGCAAACAACCAACTCATTACCAAAAGTTATGTTGAGTTGAAGGATAACTCTAATATCAAAGAATATTAGATGCTTCTAACATCAAAGCAGTAACTTGATTTCATTTAGTAAATAAGGACTTTATTCTTGATGTGCATGGAACTATCTCGGAGTTGTAGATTGTCTTTGTCCATGGGACTCAGAATGCAGACACCTATGTGCCAAGCCGATTAGATGATCTTGACCTCAGAAGGGGAAGATTCATTTTTGCACAAACTAATTTTAGGGCTGTTTGGTTGGTAGGGTGGTGCAACATTGGAGGCCGCCCTTGACTGGCTGTGCCTGAATCTTCCCCAGAATGAGTTGCCCATAAAATTCTCCAGCGGTGTGCAAATTGCAAACCCCGAAGGTAACTTAATAACTGCACCTCCACCTTGATTTCATCATAGTAGGCCCAGTTGCCATAGCATCACTCTATTCTTTCACGCACTTGGATTCTGGCCTATTCTTTTGAGTACTGGAACTTTGTTGTTACGTTATCCTTTGTTTCTATCGTGAAATATGCAACTCTGGAGTACAAATTACTCAGGCATGCTTCTTTTGTTAGATTAGGTATGACCTACATTGATGTAAGCAGATATAGATTAGTGTTGTGTGGGTACCACTTTTTTCATATATCAGTTGGTAATATTGATAGAGAATTTAGAATTTGATACATGGTGGGTCATGGTATTGAAAATATTCATTAAATGGCCAAGGGTATAGAGGTGATAACTGGGATTTTGCAACAGTATGTCTGCAAATCTCAAGTGGGTATCAATACTGGTATGATGTGATACCAGCTGGGTCAGGTATTTTATACCCTCAATATTGATACCCAGTTTGAACCTACATATCTGCACAACATTTGGCATAGATCACTCATCTTTTAACTTGACCAGTGAGATTGTGGGATGTCAAATTTTAGGGGGTCAGGCACAAGTGTTGGCTGTTGCACGACCGAATTGGAAACCTACCGAAAAGAAGTCGTCTGCAGTTGACAGCTCAAAGGAGCTGCCGCTGGTCCACAAGGTTCAGAAACCAAAAAAGTCTGAGACTGATGTGAAAGCAGAGCAGGCAGATTGGATTAAGAAGTACATGGCCCAGCAGGCTGAGGTATTTTCCCTTGATTTGGTCAACAGGTTTGATATTCATATTTGTCATGTCTTGGAATCAACAAGGTCTTCCAATTCTATTTTTTCACAGCATCTTATTATAATATTGACACTGGACAAACTCTCTGGTCCACTTCCTTGCACTAACATTTTGTCTGGATGTGCAGGAGGATTCAGATGATGTGGAAGAGAGTGACGGTGATGATTCTGATTGGGAGGTATGAAGAAGTTATCTACTCTTTTTCAAATTTTTATGATCACTTAGAGAACTGGCACCCATGGGTTTTGGTGGTTGACAGGATTACTGGTTAGGAAGAAGATCATCTGGAACTATATGTGTTTGTAAATTGTTGCACAAGTTCCTTTCTTTCCTCTCAAAGGTCACTTATTTGAGTGCTTTTGGTTTTCATGCTTTAGGTGTGGGCAGATCCTAGTGAGCAGCAACGGCGTAAGGAGCAGCGGGCTGTAAGTGAACTTGATTTTTTTGGTCAAATAACATCTCAATGTGCATAGCTTTGTCTCACTTGCATTATAAGCTATCTGAAATGGTGCTTTTAAAGATGATCTTATGTGCACTGGAATAGAGTGAAGTTAAATGTTCCCTAATAAATCCCCACATTGTCTACCTGCCCTGTGAAAACAATCAGGTACAGTGGCCCGCATTGCAGGCTGTGGATCCTGCAGCAAGGGCTCGGGCTGCTGTATCAGAATATCAAGCTGCAAAGCAAGCAGCTGCAAAAGCCAAAGAGAAAGGCGATAAGCAGAAGCAAGCAGCTGCTGGCCGTCTCATCCGTGAACTTAAAGATGAACTCACTGCCTTGGGTTTGTCCTTAATTGTAACATTTTTGTTGTAGCTTAAATCAGCGTTTCTTTCATCATATATTGATTATGATCAGCCAGTAAAGTATTTCTAGTGTATTTATACCCCTGTTGTGGGCATCTTTAAAGACCATATATAGGCTGCTTTAGTGGTTTAACTTCCTAACTTGTAACCTTTGGCGGTTATGGATATTGGAGTTCATGGAGGCTAGGTTACTTGTGACTTAATCAGGCATTGAAATGTGACTAATAGTCAAGTGTGATTTGCCCATATTTTGAGTCAGTACAAGAATCCCAAATTGAAAGTTGTGTTGTTAATTTTTGCTGTGGTCCCACAGGTTTGTCAGAGAGAGATTATAATATCCCAGAGCAGCAAAAGCTGAGGAGCTATGCAGATGCAGCACATGCCCGCAATCAAACTGCCCCTGCACAATGGGATGTTAATGAAATTAGCGGTTTGACTTTGCATGACACAGATGACTATTCTGATGAAGAGAATGCAGATGAAAATCTCCAGCAGGGGGCGATTCATGTGACAGGTATACATGCATATTACTTGGATTTTGCAATTTGCATGAGGATTCTTGTTTCAAAATTTTCAAGGTGCATATTCTTGTACCATGTTATTCTCAATGGTTGATGGTTGTTGTTTACTAAGGGATTAGGAGGGATAAGGTGCATAGATGACAACTACAACCACAATGATACAAGGTGTAGTTGTGAGTAGTTGCAACAGTTGTAGTTTACTTTGGTTCTGTTTTGTAGTTTACTTCAAGGCCGAAGCATGGGCAAGGATTTGTAGGAGTCAGCTACTCATAGACAAACATTCCACTATAATCCATAACATACAGGATTGCACCAATGGGAGGGATGATCATTGAGGTTGAATCCACTTTTCAACTACAAGAGTGGTTGTGTGTAAACAAAGAATTGTAGTTGTGGTTGAAAGTGGGCCCATACCACAATCACAACCACTCAAGTAGTTCTGTGTAAATGCACCTTCAGATTCCTTCGTGATACAGTTTTAGTTTGTTCTGTTGCCAGTGGGAAGTTTGTTAGATAGAACAATAGGAAACAACAAAATCTGTGTTACATGATGGCTTTGATGGTTGTTTATGAAGCTGCTGGTGAGGATGCGAAAGTGCAAATGTTGAGTCATGTCGAGGATATGAGCATTGTTCAGCCGGACAACAAGAACAAGGATAAGGTTTGTGAGCCAATTGAAGAAGATGAGGGAATTTTAGGGATGTTTGACGAAGATGGCCCTTCAGATCAAAGTCTGCCTGATAGTGTGGTGCAAATACAAAAGCGAGAGAAGATCACTGCCTGGGGAAGCTATGGTGATGCCCCAAGCACTAAGAAAGCTACCTCGACTAAGAAAGGCAGCAAATTGGTGCCTCAGGTAGTTCCTGCACCTTACAGTGCAAATCCTTGTATTCATACTGTTCTTTTCCTCTACAAATATATCATCTGTAAGCTCATAAAGAGTTGCTTTTGGTCTTGTGGTATAATGTCAGCTTGAATATCATTCAACCTTTAAAGCTCTTATTTGTTGGAGTTGGAGCAATTTCTGCACTGGAGCATGACCATTGAAATGATCTGGAACCGTTGAAATTTACAAACTAGATTCCTATCTTTTGATGTGCGTATATATCATATTTGAATATATGTGATGCTCATGAACGTGTGGTTCTGTTGAGAGTTTCAGGAAGAAATGCAGAGACTGCCAAAAGCAGTGTTGCAGCAGCACTGTCAAAAGAATGGGTGGCCATCTCCTAAGTATGAAAAATTCCCTGGTCGATTTTCACAATTTTGTTACTCAGTCACTGTTGTCCAACCCACAACAGGTCGGGGAAAGAGCAAGAAAGTAGGAGGCCCTGTCACCATTAGGTTGCCAGAAGAAGAAGACCGTTTCAATTCTATTGCTGTACGTATTTCACACATTGACTTGAATTTCCCTTGTACTTGGGAGCCCGCTCCTGAGAGACTGCATGCATGAAATCTGTACTCAACTAACTTCCCAAATAAAAGCTGTTTCATTTGGGAACTTAGTGTGTAAACCAGAAAAGTGGCTATCTGTACGCATGATTTCACTTTGGAAAACTTTTCTGTATTATTCAATACCTTCAATTTCCATCCTCTCTTAAGTCTTGTACTGCAGACTAAGCAATATGTAACCGGTTCTATAGGGATAAAATTTCTCTTGATATCTATTTCAAATATATGCATAACTGCAATTGCAAATATTCAACTGAATGGCATGAAGCTGGTTGATTATCAGAAGCAGTAGATAGGGCTCTAGAGTGTATTCTTGGGTTTATGTCTTATAATTGGTTAGGTACCTTGTATGCCTCTAGTTCATTTGAGCTTTTTGTGGGAGCATTAACAACAGCATCACTGATGTAAAACAGGAGGCACAAAATGCAGTTGCGGCGCGTGCATTATTTTGGCTCTTTCCCGAGCTGCCATTATACCGCACCTTGCCAGAGCCTTATCGTGCCATGTGCATTCAGTGGCATGCAGAAGGTTTGGAAAATTGGACACTGCACTTGATATTATGCTAATAGGACACTTTCATTATATATGTAAATAGATATGTGTACATTTTTTTTGGTCTTGCCTTATATGTATTATGCCAGTTCTAACAGCCACAAGCCATTCTATGTTGGTTGTGGAAATTTTTGAAGGTCAAAAGGCAATGAATCAAGAAGCAGAAGAGGAAGTAGGTAGGAGGAGTGCCTTTGTGGAATCTTTAGTAAATTCAAGAAAGTCCCGAGAATCTCCTTCACAATCTGCCAGCAGGGTGGCTGAAATGGTGGTTGAAGAAACAGATAGCCAACCAGCAGCGAAAACACCAGTTAAGACACAGAGAAATGACAGTAAGTGCACAACTGTAAATCTGCTAGCTATATAAGATGGCCTATTTGCCGAATGTTACTATGAGTTGATCTACTTGTTTTGGTATTATATTTTGCATCTAGGGTATGTGGCCACTGGATCAGCTCGGGAATTGTCTCATCGGCTTATCAATTGTGGACCACAAGGATTGTCATTTAAGATGCAAAAGTTATAGGAGGCCAACTGAAGATTCTCTCTCTTTAAGTGCTCACATAGGCCCTCCCAATTTTGTTCACAATTGAACCTAGAATGGTGGGTTTGTTTTGAGCACAAAGTCCAGTTTCATTGAAACACATGTCTTTATTGGTGTCTGTCCTTAATAACAAGCCTTGCCAAATAGCACTTAAATATTAGTTGTCTAATTAAGAAGAATGACCACATAAGGCACATACCTTATGTTGTTCCAGTGCAGGAGCTAACCTTTTTATACAGTGAAGGCTCTTCTCTTCTAGATGGGAGATTTTCGTACGTTGCTGATGAGATGATTTTGATTGCTTTCTTTGCACAGAGCATAGGGTACAGAAAGAGGCAGATAGTCGTCGTCTGCTACATGTGAGAGAGCAGATGCTTCAAACTAATAAGTATCAGGTAAGTGTTGAAAGTACCCTTAGAAATTACTATTCGTGGTTATCATGCCAACAATCTGCTTAGGCCAGTAGAATGTCTGTGACGTGGGACAACAGTTCTTCGAAAATAAATACTTGATCTGGAAGCATCAAGCCAATATCTTTAGTGGTTGGAACTCATCTCTGCCTTGAAAGTGGGGCGGGTTCCATTCTCCACAAGCCATGCTACTGTTACCCACTATAATCCACCTAGTCAATGTGCGGCTCACCAGGTCAACTGGTCAATTTAAAAGTTGTGGATACCGAGGGGCTTGGCGAGCCTTGTAGGGGAGGAACAATAGGCAATCAAGTTGCCCCAGGTATGGCTATTAGCAAAAGTCCACCTCTTAGTTGAGGCAAAGATACTCGAGAATTCATGCTAGTGTTGCAAACATGGGCGTTATACTTTTCTTTCTTGATTTAGATGAACTAATGTGAGTTAATTAACCCTTAAAGGACCAAGGGCTCAATATACGACCTATACACACATTTTCTACAGGCCTTGCCCAGTCTTAACAACATTTATTCATATATTCATGGGTTTGAACCTCTAATTCGTACACTATCCTATCTCAAGTAGAAAATAAATATGTACTTTTACCTGACATTGATTGTTGAAATACTAAATATGTATTTGCATCTAAGGGTATTCAATCTGTGCATTTGAACCTAATCCTTCATTACCATTGAGGTATTCAACCGATTTGAAAATTGATTGAAGAATGGGTTAATTTGGATAGGGTAACTTTTGACACTTTAACCAAATATGGAAGCATGTAGCTCAGATGCATTTTTTATGCATAGGGTTTTAATCTTACCAGAGGAGGTAAGCACTCATAGAAAAAATGCTATGGATAGGCAATGCTGGAAGCTCGTCAGGGGCTTCCCATGGCAGCAGTCAAGGATGAGCTGCTTGCCAAAGTGAGGGAGAATGAAGTTGTGGTGGTGGGAGGTGAAACAGGGTGTGGAAAGACGACCCAGGTATATGTTTTCTGATTTATCGAATGGATTTGTCACATAGATCACCAAGCTTTCTTTGTTGCAGGCTAAGCATATGAGCTTCCTTCCTGACAATTTTTTGGTGAGTGGACCAGGTGCCACAATATATACTCGATGAAATGATAGCTGCTGGACAAGGAGGGTTTTGCAACATTGTTTGCACTCAGCCTCGTCGAATTGCTGTAAGTTTGCAAAGCTCACTCCTTCACATCTGATTTGTCCCAGAATTTGACTGATGTAGTTGTCAGAGGAATATTTTATCAGTGCTAAGTTCTGATAGTCCTGGAACACAATTTTAGTTTCACAATCTAGGATGATTTGGGATGCTGTCAATTTTCAGGATTTAAAAGGGATGTCAAATGTCATTCTGATTTCTTTCCTGAAATCATGTGCACTGTCACAAGAAAGAAAGAAAGATACATGTTTGTGGTACTAGATTCTTCATGTGTATAGCAGTTCTTCAGAAATTGGTTCAACAAAAGTATAGAACCCCTAGTGTGTGTAGAAATCAGTTTTCCAGGTGCAGTGTCCTACCTTTTATACTTCTGATGGCTCGCGGAATGGGTGTTGGTCAGGCAATTTCAGTGGCTGAGAGGGTGGCAGTGGAACGATGTGAGCCACCACCTGGCAACAATGGCTCATTAGTAGGCTACCAAGTGCGCCTGGACACTGCCTGGTTATTTTCCACCTCATCCCAGATTGCAAGCACATTTGTTATCATAGTTTTCAGTCACTTTAGGGGCACAGTACACCTGAGCTTGAGAGTCCATGAGCATTGAAATCTAAAATCTCTCATTGATTGAAAACCCTGAGACTATTCCACTTCACTTTACACTACAGCTTGCGGGCCTAAGGGACCAAGGATGTTCAAATGGATGATCAATGTCCATGGAGTCCTACATGGCATGCAATGGATAATGTTTCATGGGCTACTAGATTTTGCGTCAAGACCACCTCAAAGAGGTGGATTTTAACACGAAACCTGGAGGCCATGACACTTCAAAATCTCACAACCCTTGATGTAATGTAACTTATTGTGTAGAACAGCCCACATGAATATGATGGTAATGAAACAACATTCAGTTGAGAGCTTGGTCATGTTTGTCTTTACACAACACTTGAAGGCCCATGACCACACAAAATCCAATTTCAATTCTCCATGGTACAGCCTTTGGATGAATTTCAAGGGCCCTCACAATTTCATGGTCACAGCCCTTGGCCATAGTGTAAAGTGGCCCTTAGACTTATATTTTTCTAATATTACGTTACTCTCATTTGTGATATCCTCAACCTTTCAATCTACAAAACCTTGTGAAGTCAGTGCTCTGACACACACACCTGCTTTACAAACCATAGTGTGGAGGAGTGAAGTTGAAGTGAAGTTTAATAACTTCTAACTGGAAAAATACCTTGGTCGTAAGACATTGTTTGAATAACTTTATGTCTGCAAAACGCAAGTGAACTTTATGTCTGCATTTGTGAGTAGAGAGTTTTGACACTGGCAAACCCAAGTGGTATCAAGTACTGGAACTTCTTGACAAGTTGTTATTTCTTTGTGTTTAGGAACCAAGGCACCAAACTTTTATTTTGCACAACGGGTATCTTGCTTCGAAGGCTTGCTGTAAGTTTACTTGTCAATTCTCATCATTACAGCATATCCATGTAATGCTGTATGCTTGCAAACTTCAAACTGTAATGCTTGCATCCCTAATGACGCATATGTTTTCAAGTGTATGTTAACCTTGTGCTCATCCAGAATTATCTTGAGCATAACTTGGTCTTTTATTTTGGTAGCTTTCACCTAGTAACGCCTTCTCCTTGTAATTGTGTTCTGTGATTTTGCTAGGTGTGTCTACAAGGCTTTCACCACTTGGACGTGTATCAATTTATGACCCCACTTGTTTTTGTTTTGGTATATTACAGGGGGATCGAGATTTAAGTGACATTTCTCATATTGTTGTGGATGAGGTTCACGAGCGCACAGTTTTGGTATGTTCTCCAACCTTGTCAATTTGTCATGTCAAGTCCCAGTGATGCAGTCTGGAATGCAGATTCTTAATGGGTAGAACTTTATTCTTTACGAAGTGTTATCGAATGAGTATGAAGTCTTTTGCTTTATACTGATCTATAATTCTGGTGTGCTGCAGGGTGATTTCTTATTAGTTATATTGAAAGATCTCTTGGAGAGGAGACGTGAGAGCGGCAGTCCTTTGAAACTCATACTCATGTGGGTGTCCAGCAGTTTTTTTGTGATGAAAGTTCTTGCTACAATAGAGTCATTCTGTAACTCAATAGGACTTTGCTTTGGGAGTCGGTCCCCTATAATTTTTCATTGGTTGTGTTGCATACAAAATCATAATCTCTTTCCACTTTTGGTGCATGCTCGGAGGTGTTTGAATTTGAATGAAGAGCAACCTATTTCAGTTCTTTGAGGGCCAAATACCTTTTAGCACCTCTTGGCATGCTAAAATGACATGAATCGTTATAGAATGTTCTACGTTCAAACCTCCACACTACCTCCAAGCATGCACACAAACTTACTGAACATGGATGTATTGTAAGCAGAACAACCAACTCCCGACACAAAATCATGTTGAGTTAGAGAATAACTCTAATGCAAAGACTCTTATGTTGCTTAAGTTGTTAAATCATCTGTGAACAGGAAATTCTAGTGCATTAGCATCTTGTGTGTGTGTCCTACATTGAAGCCATTGGTAGTATGAGCTCAGTCTACAAGAAATTTAGAAGACACTTGGACTTGTTGTCTGTTCAATTTAAACAGGTCGGCAACATTGGACTCCAACTTATTCTCAAATTACTTCGGATCATGTCCTGTCATATCAGCAAAGGGGCGCACATTCCCTGTGACGACATTTTTTGTAGAGGATGTTTATGAGCAAATTCCAAATTATCGCCTGGCCACAGATTCTCCAGCAGCAGTGGGTAATAACTATAGAGGGAATAAAAAAAAGGTACTCTACAAAGTGATGCACTAGGTTCTGGACTAACTGGTTGTATGGAGTAATGAACCTCTGAATGTTTTCAACGACACAGAAATGTGTTGCCAGCTTCATTCAGGGAATAGTCACTTGCAATGGACTCATTGATGATAAACTTGCATACTGACCAGATTGTGCTACTTTGAAGAGATTGTCTTAAATGCAGGAACAAAGGGACAAATAGACACATTCAATTTATTCTCTCTGTCCTCTTTTACAACCATATTAGGACTATACTTGTATTCTCATTTTTAGGTTTGTGTGTGCCAGGCATCAAAGAATGTGGTGGGCAGCAGCAGGGGTAGACAGGACTTGGTGCATTCTGGCTTTGGAGATGAATCAAAACTGGAGGATGAACTTGTAAACCCCCTCTTTGACATAGATCTCTATCGCACCTACAGCGAACGTACTCGTACAAACTTGGTACATATCTTCTTTTCATCTTTGTCCTGTATGGAATCTTTTCTTCAATCTTGTAAATATTGAAGTTTCCATGCAATCTGATGCAACTGAATGAGACAATTTTTTAATCTAGTGGCCAATATGATCTTCACTTTATATACTTCAGGAAGTGCTCAGTATTGACAGTTTGCTTATACTTGTACAGGAGAAGCTGAATGAAGATGTAATAGACTATGATCTACTTGAGGACTTGATCATTCATATTGATGAGGAGGGTGAAGCGGGTGCAGTTCTTGTATTCTTACCGGTAAGATTCGAGTGTTTACTGGTTATTAGAATTATTTGCAAAGTCCCTCAAAATGGAACTGAACTTGGGGTTTGGTGCCTCTTGAAGGTCCTATTAAAAGCTTGTTGTAGCATCTTTGTGTGGGAGCCCAATTTTGAAGTTAGGTGGAACTCCTTGGACCTCCTCTTTCAATCCAAAGACTATGAAGATCTAATTCATAGGGCAGGCCACCCTAAATTCTGGATTCGCCTATGCAAGATAGCTTTGCCCACTGATCCTAATATGGCAAGCTAGATTGCCATTTTGCAATCCAGCCCCACTCTCTTAGCATATCAACTTAATAAGCCTTAAGAAGACTTGAGTGACTTTATTCATAAGCTCCCAAACTCTCTTTTAGCCAACTCACCCAAAGTGTGACTCAGAGGCTTCATACTAACTCTATTGTTTGGAGCCTGCAATGAAGTAAAGCCATTACCAAGGCCTTAGCTAATTTTTAAGAAGGTAGTGTTATGCCATGTATTTATTATCCATGTCTTCTCAAATAGTTAGTTACACTCAAATTTTTTCAGGATTTCAGACCTACTAAGCTACTTTGGCCAAAATGACTGAATACTTTTAATGGATGTCATTGTGGGTGCACAGGGAATGGCTGAGATACAGTTAATATGGGAACGGCTCTCTGTTTCCCGAAGGTTTAGTGGGTCGGCATCACAATGGCTCCTCCCTTTGCACTCTTCTGTTGCTCCTGCTGACCAGCGACGTGTATTCCAGAGCCCTCCCAAGGGCATCCGTAAGGTGGGGATTTTTGTCTTCCAACATTACAAGCATAGAATCAACAAAAGAGTTGTGCTTGTTATAGTTTCTAGTTCAAAGAGCATCGAGTCAATCGCTTGAGTGGTTGGGACTCATCCCCACCTGGCAAGTGGTGTGGGTTCCATTCACCACAGAGCCATGCTTAGGTAGATGTGTGTTAATCCAACATAGCAATAATCTGGACACTTATATTTGAGTTGTATGTGGTTAGGTGCACATCTAAACCAGACACCAAAAACACACATGCTCAAAAGAAATTGGACTATGTGCTCAAAATATGCTCACCATTATGGGCTCAATAGTCAGCATGATTGGGGGGGACCTATATGACCACTTAATGAGCACAAGAATTTTCACATGATAAGATATTCATATGAGCTCCAAAATTCATGAGGCAAATGGCTGCGGGCATGATTGGATTTACTACTCATCTTGCACTAATTGCATGTTTCATAACCTATGAGAAAGTGGGTGCAAAAAGAAAAGTGTCTGAATAACATACGTCTACCTTAGTGTTACCCGCTGTGGTCCACCATATCATTGTGGGTGTCACTGTGTCAACCAGCCTGCGTAAACTAGCCATCTTAAAAGTTGTGGGTACCAAGCCCAACACTGATGGGCTTGGCGAGCCTAGTAGGGGAGGAACAATGGGCGATCAAGTTGCCTTGGTTGTTGTTGTCAAAAACAATCCACCTCTTAATTGAGGCAATAGCCTATGGGCAAGGAGACTCTATAATCCATGCTAGTGTTGACAAACATGGGTATGATCCTTTTTTTCTTCAAGCTCAGAGCTGGGTTGAACTGCATGTCCTTGACTGACAAAATTAATAATTTTTGTGGGTGCAGATAGTTTTGGCCACAAATATTGCAGAGACAAGTATCACAATTGATGATGTTGTACATGTTATAGACTGTGGGAAGCACAAAGAGAACCGCTTTGATCCTCGCAGGGTAGACCTTCTTGCTATTTCCATTCTACTATTGTACAAAGTAACTGATAATTGTGGTCCTTGTCCTCCATGTTTTGACTACAACATAATCTCCATATAAATTGTTGGGCTATCCCAGTTGTTAAGGATATTTCAAGGTAATTTCTACTGGTTTTCATAAAGAATGTAAATGTTACATTTATCTTTGTTTCAGTCCACTGCAACTTACATGCAGTTGTCGTCATCATGTCATGTCATATGTTTCTTGGTTCTAAATGTGCGCTTTTTCTCTCAATACAGGGAATGTCAAGCATGGTAGAAGCCTGGATCTCTCAGGCTAATGCAAGGCAACGAAGTGGAAGAGCTGGGCGTGTGCGTTCAGGCAATTGCTTCTGTCTCTACACACGGAACCGTTTGGAGAAGTTGATGCGCCCTTTCCAAGTAATTTATTTTTCCCCCTTCAATGTGCTCCACTAAACAACCAACTCCTCACCAAAAGTCATGTTGAGTTAGAGAATAACTCTATAGTCAAAGTATGATGTATACCTAGTTATGATAAAATGGCAAATGAACTGGATCACAATTTGGTCTTTCCAATCTGTTTGTTTTACCACAGATATTTTTCTGCTGCACATTATTGCTAAAATAAATAGTCACTTGATGTGATTCAATCACAATGTTGATTATGATTGTTACACACATGGTTGCTTGCAGCTGCCAGAAATGTTGCGGGTCCCATTAGTGGAGTTGTGCTTACAGATCAAGCTTCTTCGACTTGGCAGTATTGCTTCTTTCTTGGAACGGGTATGTGTAATAATAACAGTTATCATAGATCATGAGGATAAGATTATTTTTATTTTCCCTAAACAGAGAGAACTTACAAATGAATCCTACTTACTGGTCTTGATTTAACTTCAGGCATTGGAACCTCCAAAGGCAGAAGCTGTGGCGAGTGCAGTTTCAACTCTGCGTGAGGTATGTTTGATTTTAATCTTAACAAAATGTTTTAAACTTTAAGAGGAAAAAATATTGGTGTCTGTCTTTCTTGGAAAAAACTCAGCCATTTGGCTATTCTTGGAGCCTATGAGTGAGGATTGAAATCCATTGTACAGGTTGGAGCTCTAAATGATGAAGAGGGGATCACAGCCTTGGGCTTCCATTTGGCTGCTCTTCCTGTTGATGTGCGAATCGGCAAGGTGATCATCTCTCTTGCTCAAAATATTCATAATATAAAATCTTGGTCAGAAATGTTTTAAAAGAAACCTAGATTAGAAATGCTGTTGTTATTTTACTTCGAATCAAACACACTTTTCTTGTGGTTATGATTATGTTGGCATGTTCCATTAATAAGCTTTCACATAATCAAATGATAGGTCATTTTGTATGTGTCCTCATCAATATTACATGCTTGTTCATTCTGCTTTATAGTTCAGCAGAGCAGGTTACAAATCTTACTTTGATTGTATGCTCAATAACTATATATTTCACTTTCTATTTTGCTTTGGCCTTTAGCTGTTCCAGTATGTCAGCAAATGTGGTGTGATTTGTGTGTTGTGCAGATGATGTTGTATGGGTCTGTCTTTGGATGCGTTAGTCCTGTGCTCACAGTAGCAGCATGCCTCAGCCACAAATCCCCATTTGTTGCTCCACAAGATCAGGTATAAGATTTCTAGATGAAAGCACCTACCAGTATAAAATTCTGTTGTAAAATTTTTTGAACTTCCTCTTAATTCCTACGACCTCTAGCTTTCATAGCTCTCTCTAACTGTTTTCAAGACTTCAGCGAAGTCTTGTGGCATTGAACCCTTGTTTGCATCTGGGGTGATGCTTTCTGGTAGGCTGTCAGCATCTGTAGGGTCAACTGCAACTTGTGATATTCAAGATTAAATAGTCCATCAGTAAATAAGGAATTATCAGGAAGGACCTGAGTATGAGAAGTGGTCACATATCCTGTAGAAAAAAAAATGTACACTGATCTAATTAGAAAGCTTGATGATTTCTAATTATTGAAAGCTTGAAGTGGTCACATATTTCATGCAACCTAAAATGATGATTTCAGTATTCAGTACACTGATTACGGTAAATAGTATGTGCAGGTGTATAGTATGACTTACACTGGGCAGCCCTGGAATGTAGCCCACAGTATACACCATCATGTAGGAAAATAGTGTGCAACCCTAGTTGCACTTGTCATGCCCCCGCGATATATCCACCTCCTTCCCCTAGGTTGAAAGTCTTCAATACTACTTTCAATCCAATAGAAATAATGTAACCTACAACATGGACCTCTCTTGTTAAAATATAGTGGCTTGGTAAGTAGTGTGCACCCACAGTATTATCCCCATTATATAGTGTGGAAAAAATAACTTTCTAGTGTGGCCCACAGTATTTACCATAATCAGTGGAGTGAGAAATACAAGTATCTTTGGTATCTGTGATTTTGAATAATAAGTTGATACCGTGTGTTGCAGAGAGAGGCTGCGGAGAGGGCGAAGCAGGCACTTGTAACCGAGAAGACCAAAGATGGTCTTCCTGCCAATATTGCCACTGCCCAGCAGTCAGATCACCTGGCTATGGTCGCAGCGTACAATACATGGACCCAGCTTGCCGCTGTGGTATAGACTCCACTGATTGTATTTGTTGTTGGCTTCCTGTGGATTATGTTTTTTGTGTGGCTATCTTTGCTGGTTTTTGGTCATTCACTGAGTTTGAAAAATCCAAATCCTGCAAGTCTTTTTGGTGGTGTCTTCTTCCCAAAAGTATCATGTGAGTCAAAGAGTACTATTCTTATCCTTGAACTGAATGGGACTTCTCATTGGGAGTTGGTAACCTATGATTTTCCATGGGTTTTTTTTGCATACGAAATCAATAATATCCTTCCACTTGTGGTGCATGCTCAAAGGTAGTGTTTGAATTTGAATGAAAGAGCAACCTGCTTTAGTTCATTGGGGCCAAACTCATTTTTAGCACCTCTTGGCAAAATGAGTTTGACCTTCAATGAACCAATATAGAATTTTTATGTTCAAACCTCCACACTACCTCCAAGCATGCACCAAAAACTTACCAAATATGGAAGTTCGGAGATTCACCACTTATCTCCCAGAGAATAGTGTGATGTGCACCGTAGAGCTCAGGTGTTCATACAATCAAGAAACTAGATTCTGACATGATGAGTCTTATATAATTTTCATTGGGTGCAGAAAGGTGCAAAAGCTGCACGTGAGTTTTGCCATGCCAACTTTCTAAGTATTCCCACATTGATCATGCTGAGGTAAGATCAGTGAGTAGCCAATAGTCACCTATTTATTTTCCTGCCATATGCATTTGCTGCAAATATTACATTTCATCTCATTCTTTATGCACATAAATCTGTTGTACTTCCAGATGAAAATGCTCTGAATATGCTTCACAAACTGATCATGTAAGAGTATGCATTCCTGAACAGGGACATGAGGACGCAGTTTGCAAGTCTCCTGGGAGACATTGGTTTTCTTACTTTCCCAGAGGTTCTAATCGTCTCTCTTTTCCAGCTGTCTTACCTAGAAATAGCCTATCCTACCACATATTTGAGAAATTAGTTAGGGATCACCAATTTCAGAAAGTCCTTAGACAAAGTGTTTATCAATATCAACTGACATTAAGTGTTTTCCATTTAAGGTTCTGTGCCAAGGCCTTAACCTAGATTCATGTGAGCTCAGAGCTTAAACCGCTTAAGGCCAGAATAGTGCTCAGATGGGTGACCTACCTAGGACTTGATCTCCAATGCGCCCTACCACCTATGGTCCACCCAACCATACTGGGAGTATTCGGGTGAACCAGACATTTTCAACCAACCATGTGGGCACCCAGGGCTTGCCCTTAGGAAGCTAAGTGCAGGCTGGCTTGTCCGCACCCATTCAAGGTGTTCACCTTTGAAAGGAGGCAGTAGTCTTTGAGGTCCCTCTAATTGTTGTGATGCCCATTTCAGGTAGAGTTAGACCAAACACCATAAATCACGTCGGTGGTAATATCAGAGTCATCTCTTTCTCTTTTGTTTATCAACTGCTGCATGAGGTGATATATGTTGCCCATGATTTTAATGCTCCACTTTGTCATCAGAATGGGAAATCTCGGCATGGAAGCAATCTGGAGAGGTGGATTGATGACCTACAACAACCATTCAATTCAAATGCTCTGCAGGCATCGGTTGTAAAGGTGAACCATTCTAGTACTCCCAACCATGTACATGTGATCTTCAAACTTTCAAAGAAAAAAATTGACAAGCCATAGAATTCTTGAAAGCCCAGTTACTTGGGACCCACAGATGGAGAGCTTGAACTCTTGACATTCCTAAGCTACCTCATGGAGGTAGCTTAGGATTTTGACCAAGAGACTGTCAAAAGTGACGGAGAGCTTGTCGTATCATTCCACATGCAATATGTTAAGGCGCCTTTCAAATATCATTACCCCAGTAAAACGTTCAAGCTCTTAAGTTGAAAACCCAAGTGTAAAGTGGATTTGAGTGAAGCATGTGTAAGAGGCTCCCTGCCTATGAGAAGGCTCCTTACTTCGAGCTCTCAACCTCACTAGTTCAAAGGGGGCTTAGTATAATATTTTTGGTTCTAATTTTTCTGACTCAAAAGTATTACACAGGCGTCCATATGTGCTGGCTTATATCCAAACGTAGCTGCTATGAACAAGGATAGTGTAGAAGCTGGTCATGCAAGTGCTCTCAGCCGTAGGGCTGGCCTTTCATCCGGGCAACGACCGCAATGGACGGATGGGCGGAGGGAGGTTTTCATCCACCCTTCTTCGGTCAATCACATGATTCAGGAGTTTCGCCAACCGTTTCTCGTCTTCCATGAGAAGGTAACCACAATCAACAAAATCAACAGTCAACTGAAAATTTCATTGAGCTGTTCTGGGATGATTCAATTATGAATCCAAGAATGTAATCCAAGAATTTATGTTTGACAGGTGTAATGTATTCCAGTCTCCTTTATTTTGTACATACCCTCATCATAATAGAGTTGTTAAACCTATATTTATTTATTTTTTGTTATTCTCATGAAAACTAGACTGGTGATAGACAGATAAGTCTGAATTTCAAGGACTGAATACAAACTTTGTAGCCTTGACATACACGTTGAAATCAACTTTGTGTTGTGGAGGAGCACTGAGAGGAATGATTTTTTTATCTCAGGTTGAAACCAGCAAAGTATATCTTCGAGACACGACTGTTATTTCTCCATATGATCTACTTCTCTTTGGTGGCACCATCAACGTTCAACACCAGGCATGTACCCACCCTGGATCCAGAATCTCCATTGTGTTGCTTCTTCAGGACATGCAACATGCACTAAAGGAGCCCTTTAAACTAGAGGTTGAGGGCACGTGATCATTGAAATCTAAAATCTTTCATTCGTGGAGAATTTTGAGACCATCCCACTTCATGTCACACCAGAGCTGGTGGACCTAAGGAACCTAGGAAGTTTCAATGGATAAAAACCCACATGGAGTCTAACATGGCTGCAATGCATAATGTTTCATACTCTTATCAAATTTAGTGTCAAGCCCACGTCAAAGAGGTGGGCTTAACACAAAATTGGGAGACACTTCAAAATTTCATAACCCTTGATTTATTTTAACTTGTTGTGTAATAGGCCCCATATGAAGAGGATAGTAAATGAAATAGCATTTAGTTGAGACCCCAGTGGTATATGTCTTACACTACACTTGGAGGCCCAGTGACCACACAAAAGTCAATTTCAATTTTCAACTAGTATGGCCTTCAGATGAATTTCAACAGCCCTCACAATTTCATGGGTCACAGCCCTTGGCCACAGTGCGAAGTGGCCCTCATACTAGTTTAAAAAGCTCCAAATTACTACTGTGGTACAGAGCCTTCATCAGAAGAGCAAGATAACCTTTTGGAATGAGATTTTTAGGGTGCCATACATGGTGTGCTGAAGGTAAGTGAATGGTCGGGGGTGGGGTACAGACGGGCCGTGTTATTGTTGATGGATGGCTGGAAATGAATGCACCTGCTCAAACCGCAGTTTTGTTCAAGGAGCTTCGTGGCGCACTCGACACTGTCTTGCAAGAACGGATTGGAATGCCTCAGGTACATGCTTTTGACAGCCTCATAATCAGGTTTTCATTTACATCAATTGAGTTATTTGCAAACTTCCTCAGAGGGACCAAACTACGAGTGGTGCCTTTTTGAGAATTTCTTCTATTAAGAGCCTGTTAGAGCGTCTAGTGTCGGATTCTAATTTTAAAACATGGGTGAAACTCCTTGGTCCTCCTCTTTCGATCCAAGAAACTTTGACAGAACTTCAAGATCTCAAATAGGGTTTGTCCCAAAGGACCCGCCACCTTAATCTTGGCTCAGCCTATGCCTTAGCTTGGCCCACTGATCCTAGTATGACAAGCTAGAAAATCAAATCTAGCCTGACACACTCTTTTGTCATATTGATTTAAGCCCTGATAAAACTTGTGGCTTTGTGCATAAATCTCAAACTCACCAACTCACCTGGAGTGTCTACAAATATCTCTAATGACACTTTATGAATTTGAATGTCCTCAAGTACCCCTAAATTGCATGTGTCTTGTCTCTTGTTGCTCACCATCTCCATTGGTTGTAACAGGGAAGCATTTCGGAGGTGGCCAAGGATCTTATACCATCCATTGTTCACCTTCTCGTTGACGAAGAAAAACCAAAAGCTTAGGTCACGACCATCACTCTCGGGATGTTCTTAAGTCACTGAATGCAACAGACACTCATCACTACTAGAATCTCATTTTTATTCGAGAAGGGTCAAGCCAGCACTGCCTCCTCGAAGTAAAATTTCTTTTATATGTCATCTGCACACTCACATAGGTTACAAGTGTCTTTGGCTTACCTCTGCGCAGACAATTAACTTCAGATGGAAATGGCCAGATTTAGCATCTAATAGGCAGTCAAATTTGATACATTGTTGACCTGTCAGAATCAATGTATGTTGATGAATATTTTTGCACCATGCCTTTTGTCCATGAGAGTTCAAGGGCTCTGGCTTGATGCCACAAATGGGCGTATTTTAGTGAGCAATGAGCCCTAAGGTTTTGTTAAGTTAAGCAGTTAAGCATGGTTTCTACATTCACTGAAAGAATGTAGAGCTCATTAGGAGAGTAGACCTTCACCTTAAGGGTCAACCTCAATGTGTGAAGTTCGTGCTTATTATTGTAACCACTTAATTTGTATTGTATTTCCAAATATGTTGTGTACACAGTGGCCAGGGCTAGACACCCACCTCTTTTGAGCTGGGCCCCCACCACTGGTACCGAGGGTTCTGGGAAAAGTCCAGTGCCCATAGATTTTGGGGTTTATTCATCTCAAGTGGGTTGATCCAGACTAATTTTGGGGTCAAATTATCGAGAGAAGAAAAGAAAGGGCAAGCTATAATATAAATGGTTGCATTTTTACCTTGGGTTATGTTTTATAGGGGACCACGTAAGAGCAAATGTTTTGTTGGGACTTCAAGGAGAGTTGGTTGTGAATGTAATTGCAATTTATAACAAGATGACCATGATAGGCTCTATCCCAATTGATCTATTCAATTTAATAGAATTGTCAGAATGGTGATACAATACAATGATGTTGCAAATTGACATTGCAATATCAATATAATATTGGCATAATATCTTACTTTAAAAGCAAGTTTAGCGCTTTCCTATCAAATAACTATCATAAATAAAAACATAATTCAAAAAATTGTAAATTTTCAAAACTTCAACTTTAAGAACATAAAAGTGCCAATAATAATGCCAGAAGGGTATGAATGAAAATCACTTGGGTTCCAAACATGCATCTAGTAGAGTCTCTTCAGTTATAATCATAGCTTAAGCAAAACCTTAGCATCCCACATGCTTCATACCTACTATCCTTGGGTATTTACTAATTTTCCATACTTTCAGAAATTTCGAAATCATTTTCAAGATAATTTGGCATGCTCATTAAGATTTATTAAAATCCAAACCTCCTATAAAACTAGAATACCGTGATATATAAACCTACATGTACTTTTCATGAAATCCTGGTAATTGTTGAATGGAACCCTGAACTTCCTAAGAAAATTTTGAGAATACAGATGAACATTTGATGAAACTCCCAAGGAACTTCTAAGATATTGGGTAACTTATGAGAATTTTGGAATTTTTCTGGACAAATGCTGAAAAAATGCTGGAAAATTTTTGAGAGACTCTGAACTGAGAACATAAGGATTTGGGCGAACCAACCCATACACTCGTTCCTTCATGGATGCCTCAACCCCTGCCTCCAAGGAACCAGTGTACGGGTTGGTTTGCCCCAGCCGAACATGAGCATATAATTCAATAATAAACACTTCAAAATTTGCCACTCCGTTTTACCTTGTTTAATTCTTTCAAGCATGCTTTTCACGTTCTTTTACCTGCTAAGGACTTTGTCGTCTCAGAAAGCTTTCACACAGGCTCTGCCCCCAAGGGATCAGAGTCAACAAAAGGAGAATAGAAAAAACACTTCCAGTTGCGTGCAAAGTGACTTTCCTATCATTCAGTACGAGGTTAATGAGAATTTCCATAATCATTAACATTGAATGTCCAAACATTTGAATATATAAGTACCTGCTGAGCCATATGCATTCCAATAGTTCCCCTCTAAACGTATAGATCATATATCACAAATACTTGCAGAAGTAGAAAGTGCTACTTGCCGGTAACATAACCTAGAAGTGTGTGCATATTATAGAGTTGGATGCAACAAATGCTAGTATTTCCTTTCTTAGCATCGAGATGGGCGAAGATTAGTGAGGTACTAGTGTGGCCAGAATTTTCTAAACTGTGCCCCTCTCTTCCTTTTAGAATACACTCGAGGAGTGCCGTTCCTTGATAACCTTTTAAGAAAAGCGTCCGTTCTTTACAAATGTAAGCAAATCTCTTCTAAATGTCACATCATACAGAAGAAAATAGGAAACCGGTACCAATTAACAAGCCTAAAACTGGACAACATACAGAAGGCTAATTGAAGTTACATACATTTCATATTTCCTTTCAAGAGAAAACCCACATCTCATAAGCGCACCACTAAACGAACATTGTATCTCTCACGCCACAGTAATGATCATCAGGTAAATTACAATTGAATCCACAATTGAGCCACCGACTTTCATCATGAATTCAGGACACAAGAAAACTAGGGAGAAGGAAAACCGTGAAAGTAAATTGGTCCAAATCAGACAGCCATCCAGAAATTTGTCTTCCTTTCAGCTGATTTGTATTATCACAAAGTAAAAACCGATCCAATACAAACAGTGCTAGATCAATATCATGGCAACTGGCCCATAATGAACTTCGACTTACTGTCCAAGTTCAGCCTTCTTCTTTGCCCACAGACGGTCCAAGGCACTGTCGGCGTCTCCCTGCAGTAAATAGATTTCCGCACTCATCAATACAAAAGCTCATTGGAGACCTAATTCATAGAAACCTCAGAGTTGTATATTTTAACTTCTAGGTCAAGCGAATTAGATAAAAAAACCGGTTCAATTTGCGAAGGGGTTTTCGACCCACAAATAGGATTCGAGATCTAACAGATGGATTGACCAAAATACTCTTGCCCTAAACGGATGGTAACAATGTAGACAATTCAGCAAAACGAGAAAACCCTGGGCATCGAGAAATAGGCGAGACTTCCTGCAAAGGTTTCTTTCCAGGCCAATGCGTACTACGGATATCGCCTAGAACACAAAGGCAAGCCCCTGAGAGCACGAGGCGAAGGAGACATGGACTATAGGAAGTACCTGAGCGCGGACAAATCCACACAGAGCAAAGGTGGTGAACTGGCCGGTGTAAACACCATTCTCATCAACGTGACCAACATTCAGTTGTACCGATGCATGGTCCTTTGAAGTAATCAACCTATTGGTTGACGAGCTGCACAACCAAAACACGAGAGGTTCAATGAACGAATACAGCAATCATGTTACTGACATTTTCCTTACTAAAAAAAGTCGACCCGTACACTTTCCCTGAAGTATCAAGAGTAAACCACATGTCCTCCGCCATGTGAGGCGAGGGACTTCCATCAACCCTCACAACACTTTGCTCCTTTTTCATAGCAAGTGAGGATCAAAATACAGGTCATAACACGCTTATGAACGAAGGCGCATTTCATTTGACATCTTCAACAATGTGGATAAGTGATAAAAACGAGAAAACCAAACCCTTGATTCCAGACTCGACTTGCAGTGGGCGAGAAATAAAATCGAGAAAGAACATAGTCGGTGGCCTAGAGGTTTTGGTAACCAAGTCAAAGGAACAAAAATAACACCCCAGCATGTGACTTGAAAGTCTGCAAAAATACGCGCCAACATCAGTTGACGTGGTGATAAAATGTGATGAAGCCGTGACTTACCACTTCCTGGGGATGTACAGATCAACATTATCACCCTCCTCGTTCTGCATGGTGGCGAATGGAGTTGCCTGCGACGCGAATGCGAAGAGCGTGAGGACGAGAAGGGAGAGAGAGAAAGGCTCTCGGCGTGCAAGGAGGTGGCAAAAGGAAAGAGCTAGGGTTTAGGGTTAGGGTTTATACAGCGCCTGTCACTCCTTCCCTTCTCTCTGTTGCTTTCTTTCCTTTTCTTTCCTCTCTTTTCTTGAGGGACTGTTTGCACATTCGTTTTGAGGGTCTCGGGACCAAGGGCCAAGTGGAAAAATGATTTAGGATTTCTCGTGGTCACGGTATTACCAAGATAAATCCACGTCATTTTTTAAAAATCACAAGACATAGTCTAAATAAAGAGTATTTGGATCAGATGTAGTTTTTTTAGTTTTAAAAGGAATTATTTGATAAATAAAATATTAATAAAAATGTAAGTTACTACAATTGATTTTTTTGCATGGTCACTTTTTAGTTAAGATAATTTATTTGGATTTTCTCGTTGTAAAATTTGAATGACCACCAGTCAATATCTACTCACAATTCCATTCATTCTCTAACACAGCTACTTTTATTCTTAGTGACCTTGCATAAATCGAAGTGGGACCGCCACTTATTTTCAACTAATGAGAGAACTTAGACAACGGTGGTCATGGTCACTACACTAGAGTGGAGGCGCCCATAACCAATCACTTAAGAGATTTTGCGCCAAATGTGGAGAAGTATAAGGTGGTGCAAAATTTCCCCATGTAGGAAAGATAGAAGTCAAGAGTATTGCAAAAAAAATGGTAATTTTATTCCTTAAATTTGAAATTATTGTGAATTTATGAAGCCAAAAGTTGGCCCGAACACGTTACTAATGTTTGGAGTTTGTCATAACCGGTCATTTTGAGAGAAATTCCTCCTCACTAGAACACTCAAAACCATAGACATGTGTCATGGGACTATTGATTCCATGGTGATACCATAACCGGAATTAAAGACTTAGGGTTAGTTTCCATGTAGGTTGCTCGACCACCAAATTCATGGCTGCTTCGCCCACTAGAATTTGGTGGGCGAGTGGCCTACATGGAAAACTAACCTTAGAAACATTGAAACGTGGAACCTTATTTTAACCACCTACAATTGAAATTACCGAAATCAATCCCAACCTTTTTGAAATTATGGCACCCTATAGATTCCCAATGAGGTCCTGATCATGATTAGGCGCATCTACTCTAACTATAGATTTACTAATGTCATATGGTATTGTATGTCACTCGGGTAACTATTTTAATGTCACTTATTGCAAATAAGTTTACAACTATTGTCATCCCAACTTACTTTTAGTTCATCTACATGCCAAAATTTTGAAACAAAATTTGGTATATCTTGCATCCACTATGTAGTAGAAAGCTATGCCAAAAAAAACCGCAGATGAAATTGGCTACGGTTCTTTTGACCAACTTGGTATGCAGTCAATAAATGATTGCATACTTGTTTTTAAAAATTTAGAGACTAAAATTTTAAACATTTTGGGGTGTGTAGTATACCGTTGGAAAGGTTTTCAAAATACGTTTCCAATGGTATATTACACACCCCAAATTGTTCAACATTGCAGTCACAAAACAAAAAACATCAACCCTACTGTCGTTCAGTGATTACATATTAGGTTGGTCAAAAGAATTGGAGCCAATTTCGGTTGCGATTTTTTTGGGCATAGTTTTCTACTAGTGATCCTAACGTTTATGTGATGATATATTTGTCAAGAATAATTGAAATCTAGATGAAAAAACAATTAGTAAGTGACAATAATTACAACACTATAAATTTAGAATGCCCAAATTTTTTACAAGGAATGATGAATAATGTTAGTTTACATTTAGTGTTGGTGACACTACATGGGCGGTTTATAATTAATATCGAGCACGACATTTAGAACTTTCGACACTACATACAATGTTTAGTGTAGTTTAAACATGCCTTGAGTCGAGTCCTCCTTGTTTCTATTTTTAACCATTATAAACGGCCCTAAATGAGGAAGTCCAATTTCAAATGATAGGAAATTGCTCATAAATAAACAATTTTTTCTTCTGCAAATTATAGCAATTTCATGCAAGGACTCAACATAGAATATTTATTTTTCAATTGTTGAATCTCTCAAGAAAAGAAATGTGATTCGTAAGGCCACACGAGGGCCATGATCTTGGATTGTGATGGTCTATGTAAATTTTAATCTCGGGGGGGGGGGGGGTCACTAGCGAAAATCGTAGAAACAATGTGTGATAAAAAAAATTAGGGTTTAATATATTCATTGTAGATAAATTTTGCAAAAAAAACGTGCATATAATAAAAGGGGTTTTTAAATAATGAAACATGTTTACATGTAAAATATCATCACATATAGTGGCCTCTCTTATCTCGTCAGTACATGTAAAATAGCGTGGAAACAATTACTAGGGGTAGTGGGTCTAGGATAGGGTTTGTGCTAGTGGATGAAAAAAGGTTTTTTTTTTTTTTTAATTTGAAAAAGCTTGAATGGATGATTTCGCATGTTGGTTGGGTTGAACGTTATTGTACCAACATCTCTAATGTGGAGTTAATGTGAGTTCATGTTTTGATGTGGTTCATGTGAGTTTAGCATTGTGGTTGAACTTCACAATTCATGGTTGTAAGAAGAGAAAAAAAATGTCGCTTACAAAACCAAAAAAAAATCGGTGTGAGAAAAAAATGGACAACAGTTGGGCTCCAAGAAAAAAATGGGGGTGTAGTCAAAAAAATTGGTTACTTGGAGTATAAGGGGAAAAAACAATATCAGTAAAATAGGGTATTTTAAAATGATTCCCCGATAAATTTATAATTAATGACACGGTGTATTAAAATACAAGCATTTACCTTTATTTTGAAAAATTCAATACCTTATAATCTTTTATGCAAGGCAAATAGTGCCCCCCCCTCCCGATAAATAGGTTCTGAGTGCACGTGTATGCAAAATATAAGAGGGAGTGAACCCCCCGAGATTTTAATTTTGTGTAGTCACAAGCCTTCAAACATAACTATTTGCCTTGTGAGGTGGTGTTATGTGATTGGAGAAAAGGATGACTTCTCCAAACCATAACCCTCTCCCTCTCCCACTCTCGGTCTACACTAGAGGTGCCCTATTCCCAACAAGGACTCCATCAACAATCTACAAGGTACTGGAATCAATTTCAATCAGGCTAGGACTGGATTTCAATCATGCCGGAACTAATAGTGTCGTAACACATGTCATGGTTTTGAGAGCATCCTCAGTCGGTCTAGGTAAAGCTCACTGCAAACCAAAACCTATCTTCTGACTGACCTAAAATTAGAAACTGAAATTACCATCATTAGAAGCACACCTAAATAAATGTGAGATATTTCTCAAGAAAAAAGAATTGTAAAAATTTGACGTAGGTGAAATCCCTCATTGAAAACACCACATTTTCAAAATTTAGAGGGAGTGCACCAAATCTTGCTTAAAAATGGAAAGATCCTCCCACACTCCCTCCAAATTTTTGACATTTAGAGGGAGTGTGGGAGGATCTGTCCATTTTAAGCAAGATTTGGTGCACTCCCTCTAAATTTTGAGCAATTTTAAGCAAGATAGGTCTTGGTTTGCAGTGAGCTTTACCTAGACCGACTGAGGATGCTCTGAGTGCTAAAGTGAGGAAGAATGAGCATTTAAAATGAGCGGTTATGGCAGACTCTAGACATTGGTAATATGTTTGGGTTGACTTTTGGTTTCAAATATAGTTTAAGTAATATATAAAATTAACAAAATTGTCATTCCCCTTATTTCTATCTTCATGCACGGAAAAATTTGCACCAACTTATACTTCTTGATATCTGGCGCAAAATCTCTTAAGTGATCGATTATGGAGACCTCTACTCTAGATTGTTGACCTTTGGGATCAAAGGGTCTAGAGGGGAGGATACCTCCACTTAATGTTGTTTCATTGCCATCTTGTTCAAGTGGGGCATGCTATGCAATAAATTATATAAATCAAGGGTTGTAAAACATGCTTTTATGTCATAATCTTAGAGAATTCCAAACGGTCCTAGCACTTAGAAAAATCTCATGGTTTCAAATTCTCATAGTCATAAGAAACCAACAAGGATATTTTGGGGCATAGGCTAGTGACTAGCTCTAGCCATTAAATGCAAATTGAACTCATTTTTTTTGTGTCTATCTTATTCCTTAGATGTCCAACGTGTCATTTCCGAATTGATGGTATAGATGAAAGGCTAGATTATTATAATCACCAAATGAGATCATTGCAAATGACATGAAAATGGCATCCATGCGAATGGAAATTATATGGGTGAAAGTGATTGCACAATGGAGGTTGGTATGACTTAGGGGTTGTTTACACACCATAGACCATGAATTCGTCCCAAGGTCCTGTAAAATATGTGATTGGTTGTCGAACTCGTCCCAGGAACACTTCGGTTTAAACTAAGGAAAAAATGTCTGAGTGACCATGGAGTTCGAGATCTCTAAAAATACACATTTTAAAGGCCTACGTTATCCACTAACATGGTTCAATGGGTTTTGCAGTGGGACCCATGGCATATAAATGTTGTTATAATAAATTTGTAATGAATTTTATTTTTATTCTTTGGGGAAGAGAAGATGAAGACAAGAGAATGGCCAACAAGTCCCATAACATTGCTCAACTTGGGCCTAACAATCAACCTAGGCTTAGGGAAGGAATCTTGGGAGACAAGCTACTGAACTCGGGATCCAACACCATCCGGCTATGAGGCAACAACACTAAATACAATATTTAGTGTCATATGGTATTTATTGTCACTATGGTAACTTTTTTTATGACACTTCTTATGAATAAGTGAACAAATATTGTCATGGATGATGGATGAATTCATCCATTGGCCAAAACCCCGCCTTCTCTTGTCAACAATAAAAGAAAAGAAAAAATAACGCCCGTATTATATACCAGCGTGAATGTGAGCCCGTTTACCACATGTCGATCACAATAGTTCATGATGCAACATGGGGTGTTATGCCTCCTTTTTCTTGTCAACAACTTGTGATGAAATATTGTCATAAAAGATTGAAATTTGGGTGAAAAATCAGTTGATAAGTGACATTAATTGCAAGAATGTATATCTATACCCCCCTCCCCCGCAATTTTGTTTTTTTACAATGGATGACAAATACTTTGGGTTAACATTTAGTGTTGGTGACACTATATCACGGTTGACAATTAGTATTGAGCAAGACAATTAGAATCGGTGACATTAAATATCATACTTAGTGTAGTTGCTTGACCAGGCTTAGGGAGGGCTCCTTTGCCTATATGAGAAGGACAACTTGACCCAGAATGGGGCCCAACATGGAGGCAAAGTCCTAGCTTTTTAAACTCAACAAACCATTAAAATATGGGTTCTATTCATTATAGTCAAAATTCTTTATTATTTTATGCCAAAAATCTCGGGACTTGTGTTGAGGATCGGATCTAGCTTCTTGCTCGACCCAACTCTCAACACAAGTCCCGATCCTCACCTCCAAAAAAACCATGTCACGTAGGCATCCGTGTCTTACTCTTATTACTTGGGAGCATGCGTGAACATGCCCTTATATATATATGCTTCAATCACAAATGAATAAAACCAAATTGAACTATGTGTAACTTTGAATATGACCATGATATACAACAACAACAACAACAACAACAACAACAATCATCATCATCATCATCATCATCATTTGGAAATTTATTATATTTGCATGTATTCCTTTATTGTATATGGGATTAACCACCTTGATAGGAATTATTCTAATTGTCATCTATACCTTTTTCAAGTCCTTGTACAATTTTTTTCATTAATTTTTTTTCATTAAAAAGTTATCCACATTGAAATTTATGTAGTTATATTGTTGGCAGTTTTTGTTAACAAAATAACCAATAACACGCACTTGTTCTTTTATTGGGACAATCATGAACTCATTATGATGTATCTTTTCCCATGTTTTGTTTGTTTGTTGTCAAGCTCGTTCTAATCATAGCAAGATCTTTGTTGTTGATTTAAAGGTTGCTATTGGCCTTGGTTTTGGCATTACCCCACCTCCCTCATACGTGCCTTTATCATGACTCTAAAGTATGTATAACTAATTTTCTTCTCTTCAAAAAACAGAATCATGTAGACAACTTGGTTACCAAAAAATATGCCCAAATGTATAAAGACATATAGCATTATAAGAACTTTTGCAAGCTTTCTTTTCAAAATCAGTTTCTCAAAGTAAGGAATCCCAACAACGTCAATAAGAACATAGATGCAATCTCTATTGGGAAGAAACTATGTAGGCCGTATACCCATAAAGTTTTTAGGGTGAATCACACATTCAAACCAATCCACCTTAAAAAGATATCATATTGTCTAAAACATACTTACAAAAGTTTTCAATGATACATATATGCTACTACATACATACATACATATTCATTCAAAGTGACCTTCGTTTTCATAATCAACTCATGTTGTTTGTTTATGTTTCAACATGCTCCCCACAGAGCATAATCCACTTACCACGTTGACAAGTGGATTTCACATAAACATGATCCATTCCCTTATGCATTCTTCATGATGGACACGCCTTTACCATGCAAGCATTCCAAGTATAAGATCACTCAACACTCAAGCTACTGCCCTTAGGGTTCGTGACCTAATACATGCAAATCACGTTTTGAGAAAAGACTCTCTCTCTACGCCTAGTTTTTCTCCAATGGCAAGCACATTGGTTGATGACCATTGAATCTACTCGGCTCACAACCACTCGCCCCCTTTGAAAAACTATCCAAATGTGCAAAGAAAAGATAGCATCCTCAAGGTGTACGGTGCTTGTGCTTTGAGCTTTTCGAAAGACGGGAATTAAAAAGAAAATCCCAATGTACCATTGTAGACAAACAACTTGGTTACGTAGAGAACTTGGTGAAGAAAGATAACATCCCCATCATAAAAGGCTTCCTTGAGCTTTCCGTTTCAGGGACAGCGGTGCCAAGGAAATTCCCGAATCTTCCATCTATACCCTTCCGTATCTACCATTCTGTCATCTATCTACGAGATTTAAGATGAAAAATCTACGATATCTTCACGAATCTTGCTCTCGGTAGATCTTCTCCTTTCTCGCTTCCTCCTGGCCGGCCCGCACTCTTGTTTTTGCTTCAGGAATTCCCGAGTCTTTCCACCCACATTTCCCCTCTGTATCTACCGGTTCCACCGCATATCTACCAACTGTTCAGAAATCTTCGGCCCTCGGTAACCCCGCCTTCTTCTGCGTCCCTCCCAGCCTCGAGCAGCGCACTCTGTTTTTGTTTCAGGGTTTCAACGCGAACTCGCAGGGACGCTTCTGTTTTTCCGGTGTTGCAAAGCGCAGATCTAAACAGCAGCTAATAAGTATGGGTTTGCAGGAGGATTTTGACAAGGCGGCCGTCGACGCCAAGGCGCTGACGGTGAAGCCATCGGACGACGATTTGCTCATCCTGTACGCCTTGTTCAAGGTGGCCACCGTGGGGAAGGTTGACACCGCCAGGCCGGGTATGTTCGACCTCAAGGGCAAAGCCAAGTGGGACGCGTGGAAGAAGGCGGAGGACAAGAGCCCCGATGAAGCCAAGCAGGAGTATATCCTCAAGGTGCAGCAGCTCCAGGAGTCTTGAAACAACGGCGAGCATCGGGGGATTCAATTTGTGACGATGCGATGCGATGCGGCGGTGGTGATGCGATACGATTGTGGCAGGAATTGAAGTTGCTCCAAAGTTGACGTTACCTATTAGTTTGCGCCTTTCTGGAATCCAGAACCATTGGTTTGTATATCATTCGGGCAGTGATTGTACGGAGGATCGTTCCCTGGCCCTATTGTGAAACCGGACCGACATGTTGAAGTTCAATTTGTAATCGTAACGTGATATATTTTGTAAAGCGGTGATATTGTGGTCATTAATGATCTGCGCGCAGTTGGTGAAATTTGTGTGCGATTTGATTTGTCTGGAGTGACGATCTCAGTTACTGTCGTTCTTTTATATGTCGTTCTGAAATTTTCTGCACAGACGGATTAATGTAATCTATCTTGTATGTTGGAGTCATATCTCAGAACTCTCACAGCTTGAGCGTCGATTCAGCTGGACAGCGATGCCGTGGTCTCAGATGTAGAACTATTTGAAGGAGTGTTTTTGATATGCATCGCTGACATTGTGTCGGATGAATGTAGCACACGAGCCTGTGTTGACACAATAGCTTGTAGATGATGACGAAAGGAGTTCTGCGTATTCTTTAATTGATACATTCCGGCTCTTTCAGATGTAGAGAGATAAAAGCAGAACTGATATGTATCCGTGGAGGAAGCATAAGGCACTCGCGACTTAATAATATATTCTGGTTCATTTTCATCGTAAGAAAGCCTACTTCACCGCAGGATTTGCATTGCTGGAATCCAAGATGTCCTGGTCGAGAGGAAACCGATTTACACGAGTAAAGGTAGCACTATGATGTTGTAGTTGTGTCGCGCTCGTGGAATGTGGCTAACAACAGAAATCAAAACGTTTCGTGCAAGCTCTCTACCTATTCACAACAAACTCAAACGTACAAATAGAGCTCAAATTCCTGAGAAAGCACGTTCAATGCATCCGGTCACTTTTTTCAATCTCCATTGCTTGAAAACTGTTAAAAGCCGATCTGGAAATGGTGGAATTACTTTGTGCTCGATATTCTCCAGAGGCTGCAAGTTCAATGAGGTTGGCAAATGATTTTTTGGATAAATCAGTTACGTAGACGCTTTTGTTGTTCCGGTAGCTCACTTCACAAATCTCCTGAGATCCCGTGAGTTGTGTATCTTCGAGTGCAAGTTGCGAATGTAAGTTAACTTACGTCTCATTTCGTGACTTAAAACTGGTGTACAAAGACGTATCGGCAGGAAGGATCGTATGATCCTGGAGATACCGTATTCCTTCGATACCCTAGATATCAAGGCAACATACCGAACATGCTCTCTAGCCTGGCCCGCCATGTGAACATATGCTAAACAAGTGCGCGAAATAACACGTAATTTGCGGTGTTCTTTTAATAGATGGAATCTAAAGAAAGGGAAACCTGTCAACCTTCGGCCATTTGTCAAAGAGATTATGTACAGGTAGCAAATGCAACCTGTCCAAGTCCTACCACGCGTCCTTTTTTCTTTTGATGAAACCGGGTAACGACACTACGGTCGGCGGTAATTGGGAGAGTACGTGTCATGTAACCAATCCTCCCGCTCGGAAAACAAGAGGATGGATGAGTAATGGCATGATTTGGTTGACGGTGGGCTCCATAGCGCAGTCTTCTCAGTGGAATTGGTGCCACCGTCACGATATGTAACTAAAAGCGTGCATTCCTCTAAGGACTTTGTGCACATATTACTGCTTACTTAACAGGACATTGAATCTTAACTATGTTGACCATTCTCGGTGTCTACATGGGCTCGGTTAAATTAATAAGGAAGAAAACAGCCGAAAAGACCATGCCACTTGCTCATGCCGCAAAAGCTTAAGAGAATTTACTGCCCGTCTCATTCACGCTTATCAGAGATTTCAGGTTAGGAGTTGTAGATTTGGATTCCCCCCTAGATTAGATTAAGTCAGGTTACTATCGTTTGCGAGGATGATGCATACATTGTGTTCTTCAGATGGCTCCGAGTACCGGTTGGCTTGCTTTACTTTTTCACTTGCTTCCAGGAGTCATGAACTTCTTCAAGATGAGAATTTATCTCTTGCTTCGGTCATTCTCCTTTATCTGAATGGATTTGAAGGCTCCTTCGTCTCTTATAGTTACATCTTTGTTTTAAATCTCAGTGAGAACAATGAGCAAGAAAACGGAGTACATACCTGAAAATAGATTTCAAGCTCCTGATTCTGACCTTCAAATCAGAATAGCTGACAAATGAAACAGGAGTGGGTGCGTATATAGTCTCTATGGCTCTTGGCGATCGTTGGCGAGAATTTGTTTGAGGACAGACAGAAAAGAGAAGATGAGCGATTCAGGATGAGGTTTTGTAGATGTTAGAATGACAAGGTTGTTTAAGGGTTCAGTTCCTTTCTTAGATTAGTGAGTCTGATCCTCTAAGCAGTTTTTCAAGTCTGCGAGGCACCGGGCCTCATATTCAGGCAAGAACGTTGCCACAGCTGTCCTATAGTGATCTGCTGCAATCTTACCTGTATCGGGAAAGATCTCCAAAGCTCAATACAATTCCTGGTGGATGAAGCCAATTTATGGCAACTAGATTTGACGCGCTCACTGATCACGTTTCGGACTCGTTTCTTCATATAGCAGGTTTGATCAGCTAAATTTTATGCTCCTCCTTAAGCCAGAAAACAGTCGAGCTGCTACTAACGTTTGCGTTCTGTATGTCGAAAAGAAGTGGAAAGAAGTACGATATCTGAGTCTGGCAATTATTGACTTCTACATATTTCATAGGAACAACAAATGCTTGCAATAAATTTTTGCGGTGATAACTCGATGTTTTCAAGTGTTTCTATGTCGCTGTTTGGACCAACTCATTTGGATGCTTTAGAGGCTAGAGAATGAAGTTTCGGTACATTTCCTTAGACCAGCGTCGTGAAGTTGGAACCTACATTATAGTGGCCCAATCAGTCCACGTGTATCTCTTCCTGTTAAGCAAGCCTATCCTTCTACTGTGAACCTTTTCTAAGTAGGCCGGCTGCCACTTGTTCTAGCTGTAAAGTAGTTCGTCTGATAAACTTGTAAGGGAAAAGAAGCACTGGGAATCTTCCGAAGTTGTAATGATCTAGTATTAGAACATAATAGCTGCTCGGTGTGCCGTATCGTCCGTTGATTAGGCCATTGAAACTCACGGTAATCAATCTCTGTTGGGGAAACTATCCAAACGAAAGAATATTTTCATCTTGCATGACTAAGTCACCTTCGTGAACTCGATACTCATTTGAGTTGCTTCGTCCTGCACCTCTAGGACTATATATGTGATTATTTCGATTGCGTGAATTATCCTCTTTCAACACAATACAGACAAGGTTAACTTTCGTTCCGCTTCACCACCATGTCACGTAATTCCTTCCTCAATAATTGGATACAGGGTGTTGAATTGTAAGGGTAATTTCGTATCTTTGATGAAACTGTCAGAAGGATATGTCATCCTTTGTACAGCAGTATCCACTTCTGTTCCTGTGCACATGTACATTTAAATCATCCGCTGATAATTTTCTCTCGAAGAATATATAGTACATAGTGTAAGATTTATAACGACTGGAAACTTACCAGAGCTTTGCCGTTATCTGTGTTAAAGCTTCCGCTCCATATCGAAACGGCTACAGGCTCAGCTTCCTTGCAATATTTAAAAATAATTCTGATTCCTCAGCTTCTTATATTTGCTCTATTCAAAAGGCTGAGGGAATTTATCAAGGTTAGCAACGGAGATTGAGTTTAAACCATGTTGTTTTTCATCATTTGCAGGAATGTCTGTGCCAGGTGATGGTCGTGCGGTCAAAGAAAAGGTTGCAATTAGGTTCATTCAAGAGCTGACGAGACACTTTCGGTGAATAGGGGCAGAGCCAAATCCTCTCAAAGAGAATGTAACCATATTAAAGAGCTTTAAATGCAATTTCCTCGGTGTGTGATTCCTATATCCTCGTCTTTCATCGATACCATCTTGTAGCTTTGTGGATGTCTCTTTCAAGAACACGGAAACTAAAGATTGGCTTTATTGATTTCTCGACCCTCTTCTCCATCTTCATGGAGCGTAGTTCAGACAGACAGCCAGATCAAGTAAAACATGTTGAAGTTTTGTAGATGACAGAGTTTGTGTGGATTCACAAAAGGATGTACCAAATGTCAAAGGTAGACAGTATTATCATCTCGTTGTAATTTTGTGTACATTGTACAGTATACGCGAAAACACAATCTAAAGAAAGAGAGAAAATGATGAAGGATAGAGACCTTGTTACAATGCGAATAAGATTTCACAATATGGCGTGGACCTTACGCTCGACATTTTTTATTATGGTCATTCTTGTGGTGACATTGCTGATGGTTGATTGCTACAAATGGCATCGATTCACGCTTTCGTGGTATTCAACTCCATCTATAGAAGTTCTGGTTTCGGGGGCTGATGTGGCAGCAGCGACTGCCAAAAACTTCACAAATGGTGAGTGCCTTGCATTTGTGCCTGAAAATAGTTGAAGTTTTGAACATTGCTTGACTAACTTTCACTAAGTGGGAGTAAATTTTTTTCAGTTGGCTTCAAATTGTAGTCAGTTGTTCATGTAGGTCTGCAACAATATGCACGATGTATTTGACAAACAAATCAATATTTCTAGATGATATAAAGAAATCGAAATTTTATGGGATCACTGCGAATTTGAACGCGTAATTCCTTTGTTGTGAGCAAAGCCAGTAAGCTCTTCATCCATACAGCAGTCAAGCGATTTAGTAGATGTTTCATTTTCATCTGCTTCTCACCGAACAAAATCAACAGCAGATGCAATACTAAGCGCATCTGGAATATTTTTGAGTGCAGGTTCTTCTCAACCTTGTATGACAACAGAAAATGTCGACAGACAGTCAACAGACGTTCCCCCACTTGCACCGAAAACGTCGTTGATGGGATTCAGTGATCCGGTTAGTCAATTCTGCGTTAAATTTTAAAGTGGATTTGTTACATTTAGGCATACTGAAAGCTTTCTGGAACGGTTCTCTTCACATGTGGAAGCTTAGAAATGAGTTTTCTGTAGCCCTGTCACTAATACTGAAACATTATATTATGAGGAATCCTAAGAATGAGGCAAATAGGTGTCATTGACTCTCCAACGCAATCCACATCGTTTTGTAATTACTTCCTCACTTTCTTTGCTCTTTATGATGTCTTGGTCCTGTTGTGATGCCCTCAAATTCCAACCATGTTTGAGACGAATCAAAGTAGTTGCGTATTGGGGGCTCTTGGAAGATGCTCACAACGGTAAAGTGGTGCAGCTTGCAGGATCGCCAGTTACAAGTGTCCAGAAGATAGAAGCAGGTCTTCAGCATGCCAGACTGAATGTAAGAAAAGCATTTGCGTTAGGGAACAGAAAGATGGAAGTATCTCCAAAGAACTTATTAGAGGGCGAGCCAAGTGGAGATGTCTACATAAATGCTGTCACATTTCGTCAGTAAGTGCCTCATATTAAGTGATGTAGGTTCTGGAATTTAACATTGATCGCTGTGACCTACATAACCAATCCCAACAATTTCGCACACAGATTTTGTGTTTCTTTTAGTTTCAAATTTGTGCTTGCACAACTCGTGAGCAACCTCTGTGTGAATTGTACTAAGAAATTAACATTGGCATATAGGAGTTATATGGAGATGGAGAAGAGATTCAAGATATTTGCATATCCGGAGGGAGAGGACCCATTGGTACACAATGCCCCATGCAAAGAAATTTATGCAGTTGAGGGCCGATTCATCCAAGAGTTACAAGGGGACAACCCCTTTGTAACCACAGATCCAGAGGAGGCCCATTTGTTTTTCATGCCATTTAGTGTATCTATGATGGTTGCTTACCTGTACGATACAAGCTCAAAAGACTGGTTAAGAGACATAATCCCCCTCCAAGACTTTGTCAATGACTACATTGACGTGATTGCCCACAAGTATCGGTATTGGAATCGAAGCCGTGGTATGGACCACTTTATGTTATCTTGTCATGATTGGGTAAGTTTCTGTTGCTCTTTTCTGCATAGAGCTGTATAGTCAAACTAAGAAGGCAAAGTTTAACTACTATCAGTTCCCTAACTAGGATCGGCTTTCTTAACCTTGCCACCATTTGGCTCTGAACGTTCTTTGTGACCAAATCTTCCATCAGATTTTCAAAAGGATCGCATTGTACCTCACAATGCGAGAAGTAAAATTTTGCCAGAAGAATACTGACATGAGCTAGTATGTGAAACTTCCTGGTTATTATAGTGCAAAGTGCTCATTTACATCATCACCTTTTTTTTCTGTGATATTTTCAATCCAAGTATCACTTTGGATATGTTACGAAACTCTTTTGTTACTGCCTTGGTTCTTATTATAAAGCATTGCAGCTCCCTCAACTACGTATTAATGCTCTGGTTTTGCCTCTCTCAACGTCAGAAGAACGTTTATTTCTGTGAAAATTGATGATTAACTCGACTGCACATGGTGAAGTTTTTTTTGATGTAACGTTTGGTATGAACCAAGAAGGGTGTCGGATGTCCCAGTCTGGCGGTGAGGCGTATTAGGATTCGGGAGTCCGCACTTCACCGCCATTGTTCCTGGAGTAATCATAATTAATTGTGGTCTTCATGCGCGTGTAGGGTCCGGCAATGACACTATCAAACCATGACCTGGAGAGACATAGTATTCGAGTACTTTGTAATGCAAACACTTCAGAAGGGTATGTTCCATACAAAGATGTCAGTCTACCTGAGATCCATTTACCAGGAGGTCATATGCCTGCTGCGCTTGGCGGTCCCCCAGTGGACAATCGGCCGCACTTGGCATTCTTTGCAGGTGGTGATCATGGTCCGGTGCGGCCTCAGTTGTTCAAATATTGGGAGGGAAAAGATCAGGACGTAATTGTATATAAACAGCTGCCAAAGGAGCTCAACTATCAAGACCTAATGAAAAACAGCAGGTCAGTTCCCTTAGGGCTACTACGCGTAATCACGTTACTCAGCTCTTGCCTTCAACAGGTAGGGATTACCGAGCAGATAGAAATATTTTTGTGAGGGTTAGGGTTTAGTTTGACAGGCAGATTGCCACGTGCGATTGTCATGCGTACCCTCTGTGCAGATATTAGCTTTGGACAAGCATGGATACTTCTTTTTATTCGAGTCGACGGATAATGGGAGTAAATTTGTGCACAGAAACCTGACTTAGGCGGTCACTGGTATTTGGTCATCATGGCAGGTTTTGTCTATGTCCCGGTGGGTACGAGGTTAACAGCCCTCGAATTGTAGAAGCCATTTACAACGATTGTATACCTGTAGTTCTTGCGGACGCATTTGTGCTACCGTTCAGTGACGTGCTAAACTGGAGCGCATTTTCGCTCCATATCAAAGAGAGTGACATCCCCAAGCTTAAACAAATTTTGCAGTCCATCCCCATGGATATATGCATATCCATGCAGGTACACCTGATCTTTTGTTTCCTTTAGCATGCTTATCCGAGACCTAGACTTACTGGACATTATGAGAGAATTAGTGATGATTGTCAAAACATCTACAATTGTTAACATTAGCTCCTCGTATTTGTAAACGTCTGGTCATTTCACGGTTTGTACGGTTCCTGTCCAGAAAATTTGCACCTCACCTTTAGGTCAGTGTCGACACAGATACCAGATTATGGACTTCGGCTCTCAGACGTGTACATTTTTGTTTTGGGCGTGCAGGAAAAGGTGAAACAAGTTCAACATCATTTTTTGCTGAATCAACCGATAAAACGTTATGATGCCTTCCACATGATTCTCCACTCTGTATGGTTGAGGCGTTTGAATATCCGCCTAAATTCAATGTAGTTCGTGTGCAATACCATCTTTAGTTTTAGAACCCATCATCTTCGTCCTTGTGACACGTCCACTTTTAAAAATGAAAAGATGTGTGCATCATGAATCATTTTTCCAATTTTTGAGCAATTCATTTGCAATCATCTTTATAGCCTTTTCGAAGCTTGGTCATGTCCAATTTCTTTCTGCTTCTGGGAGATTTGAGATTATCTCTTGCGATGTGCCCCCGGGACTCTTTATGAAAGGAACGAGGTTTTGTGGGTCTAATTTTGTAGTTTCACTAAATGGTTTGTTCTACACTGTATTTTGGAAGTTCATTTCACGTTACTTGTTGGCCTACGTGTTTATGGCGAGCCCAGTAACTCAATAGACCCGACCTTTTCACTTGAATGCTCGAAGAGACTACACATTCGTTAAAGCATCAAGGGATTGAAATCCTGAATTGACCATTTGATTTCGGAATACGTGAAACCAGTTCGGAAATTGCCCTTGCTTGCGTTTAGAAGTAATGGGTCATCTGAAGCAACTGGAACAGGTTCAGAACTAGACTATTAAAGGTTTGAGCGTTTGCAAGTATCTCTTGCTAGTCAAATTTGTGACGTCACGAGGTTTGCACTGATGAAAGGGCTAGAAAACTGAAGCAAAGTGGACGGCGAAAGGACACTTGGGGATCCTTGTAACTTGCTGGTAAACCGTGAGAACCGAAAGGTCGCACCAAGGCATTGTCGCTTGGATGACAAAAGAAGTATTCTGAGAGGTGAATACCACCCCCTCCTGTAATATTTCTGCATCTGTTGCTTGATGCAATTGTGAAAGCAATTAGATCAGTTTGAGAAAAAAATTCCAGCTAAAAGTTGGGGACTTCTAGTTTACCGGTGCATATTAAACACAGAATATCGATTTCATGCTGGAAATTATTTTCGTGGAGAGCGGCCAAAGGTAATATACATTTTCGGTCCGTGTAGAGTTGATGATGAAGAGGCACACTGTTCTGAATTAGTGTCTTTCAACAATTCTCAATATGTGATCATAGCAATCACGTGATTAGTGTATTCAAGTTCCGTATGTAATATGTTACTGAAATGAATAGGATTACCCTTTAATTAATTACCATCACCTCAAATAGATTTTGCAAATTCAATCAGCTTATGAGGATACACTTCCCTTTTTTGACAAAATGTCCTTGATGTTCGAATTCTCAACTCCCTCTGTACATGAGCGCAACATGAGCAACATGAGCGCCGATGAAATTCATAAAGGTTATTCCAGTTATGACGTTATCAACGGTTGTATTCTTGCTCTGTACTTACTGACACACTTGTACTTCTTCACGAAGGGCTACTACATCTGAAGAAACGGACGCAGCCTGTTGATTTATAGAACTTAAGAGCCTGAAACTTGGCGTACATCATTTCCTGCATGTCCCTTCGGAAAGTAATAATTCGAGGGGCAAGCCTGATAGAACTGTGAAGTACTCAGTTCCAGGATTATGTGTGCATGGAGCACTAAGATTTTGAAGACCAATGCTTAGGAGGTGCATTCATGTTCAGACTCTGTAAGGTAAATTCACTGCTTCCTGGAAACCCAGCATTGAGCCTTGTACTTCAGAGCATATTCACGACCTCTGAATTTGGGTCTCTGGTATATTCGAAGTATGAATATCATCAACATCGCTGCGTTTACAATCTGATGATGTGCCACTTCCTGACTGGACTATCTGCATGGTCATGACAGGGAGGTGGCATACGTGTCAGGCTGATTTGAAATTCTTCGTGAGGCACCTCGGAATGTATTACAAGAATGCGAAAGCCCAAGAGCTTTGTATGGACAGGGGAGCCGTTTTAACCAGCTTCAGTAACGAATTCCTGCTTGTTATCGAGATTCGTCGAAGGAGTTGCGATCAACCCAATTTGTCAATCAAGTATACAATCCTCACCAATTGCGAAGTCTTGGAAAAATGAATGTCATCTTTATGTTTACTGAGGAGGATCTTGAATCGTATGTTTCCTTCCATGAAGCCATCATCAACTGCAACCCTGAGCCTGGCCCTTACTTAGATGTGTTCATTCTTGACGTTTGCAAAAGCATGTGGAAAGCACAGGCTCTTGTGTTTGAGCACCTTTATCCGCATACAATGTAGCCATAGTCACTATTATCAAATAACGGGATACTCTCAGTATGATAAGTGATTTCTCAACGCTGGTCAATGAGTCGAGCTGCTGGAAGCCAATGCGGTCGTGGACAGCAGGGAATATGTCTCGTAGATACCACCCACTCAAGGAGAAGGGCCAACAGAGCCATATTGCTGCTGCTGCTTCCACAAGCAACAGGATTAGTGGAAAGACATATGCATTAAGCTTTCAACTACGGTCTCTCTTCAAAGCTTGCATCAAGGCCGTGTTTCACGAACCTGCCCTAGGTGACATTATCATTTTCCCTTTCTTTGGAGAAGAGAACCCAAAAGTGGCTGCGAAATGGATCTCAAGTTTTGTCAAGTGGGCTTTATCAGAGAAACTAAATGCGGAGCAGCAGCATTTGTGTGCATCTGCTGCCTTGTTTGGTTCTGCCTCCAACTGGTGCACGAAGATGCACCTCGAGCGGGCGACGTGGGAGGAGTTCTACTTCCTCTTCAGGGAGAAATACGTAAACAAGATACTCGAATGGCCAGGTATTCTTCTGCTGCAGAATGATTTGGATTTGCCAATTTTAAAGTTCAGGAAGCCAAAAGACTTATGGGACTAGAAGTACATCAAGGTGGGGTCAAAGAGGCCAATTCCCTGGAGTAACGGAGTGTAGTGGCCTCTAATGATCCAGCTGGAACAAAGACTGGAGACTACCTAGCGGTACATTTTGAAACAGGAAAGGAAATCCATCTCTAATGGAGTTGTAGAGGAGACATCTCAACACAAAATGTGATCAACTATATTATAAGAGAAAAAATGGCATGAGATGTTATCTCTAAGGATTTGGAATAGTCAGTCACCAGCCAATTTCAGTGGCGAGTCTATGGTTTGAGGTGCAGTAAGCAACAATGGTTTTGCGTTCGGGTGGTGACAAGGGTTGCTTGAAGTACGCTTCAAATTCATAGTTGAGAAAGTCCTCGAGGTAGTCTAGTCTAGAATTGGGGTTCGATGGTCTGTTCCATAAGGTTTTGGTTGATCACCAAGCAGCCCATGTGAAATGTTCTGCTATGGTAGACTTTGTATCTATTGCATAATGGTGTTCTGACAAATTCTTGTAATACTCGGTGAAGCCTTGTGAGGAAAACAACCAGTATATTTTATTTAAGTTTCTATAGATTCACTTATGGGAGGCTCGAGCAGAATAGTGGTGTCTCCTGTAAATATATGTATTATCCGGTTGCCAGCAATTTTACTCGTAAATATCTTCTGAAATTTATAATTCCATCATCTACTTGTCATTAACTTGGAGCTTGTCCCACAGGATCGCATTTATATCCTTATTTTTTATACTGCAATGGCGAGATAAAGGACGATGGCACAGGACAAGCTGCAATCCAAGCAGTGCTAACAACCCCATCCCTTGAACATGACTTTGGTCATTTGAGCAGGAGGCTTGACTTTGAAGAACACTTCAAAATTTTGGTGGAGTTTGAGGCTCTCTCCGAGGGACTCCGAGTTGCACAGCAATATGGAGTAAAACACATCCTGGCTTGGGGAATTTCCCGCAAAGTTCACGAACGTGTAAGTGACTATTCCTCCCCCATCCTTTGTAAGAGATGATTAACGTGGATGTAATTATAATTTTTGGTTTTTCAGATTTACTGTTGCTTTCTAACACATTACTGCAGACCTCCAAATTCAACTGTGGTGAGGAATATTTCTCATGGAGATCAAAGGAGAGACCAGAGAAATCCAAGTATATGTAGGTGACGTTCTGGTGTTATCAGGGTCGGGTTTCATGTAGGACCATTCACACATTACCCCCATGGCACCCACTTGAATGTTGGGGGTTTTCATGTGAGCATTAATTTTACTTGCCCGTAATTATAGTGTGATCCACCTATGAATCCCAGTAGTTGCTCTACCCACCCTTTAGACTTAGACTTGCACGTGGCGGTTGAAGGCTTTTCCACCTTGAGTAAATTCATGACTCAAGGGAGGGTTGCAGTACATTCTTAACTCCACTTCATGGATAGGATTTTCTACTCCGCTATTTGAGAGACATAGAGACGATTTCCCATTACTTTGACCACATTTACGAAGCCTGAATAAAAACTGACCCTGAAAAGTTTCACACAATGGCCACGATCATCATCCACTGAATGACGTTGCATTACGGACTAGTTAAACAGGGAGAGGAGAGTGGATGACGAGCTGCGCGAGTCATCTAAGTTGTTTATTGGACATAACCATTCAGCTTGTAGACAAAATATGGGATTTGTGGATAATACTGCATCTCCCATGGATGAGACATTTTAACCGTCTTGGTCTTGGATGAGCAATCTGCTATGGAATCTGAACATCATTCGTGTTTGCTTGGCAGGTGAGGAAAAGAGCATGGAGCTCTGCGCACAGAGCTCTCCACGAGGCCCTGCTCAAATTGCAAGCACTTGTCAACCAGTTTGAAACGTTTGAAGTTCGGTATTGCGATTTAGAACAAAACCACTTGGTAGCAGAGGTTGCACACCAAACTATCACTACAATCCTTGATGGCAAGGAAGCGGTCTGTTTGTACCCTCGATCAAAGTTCCACCAATCTCAATCTCCGGAAAGGAGCAAAACAACAATATGTCCGCAAGACTTAGTAGCTGCGGACACTTGGGACACTGAAGAGATCCCTGGTCGACCTCAGACAAACCCACAAAGAAGTCAATGTGGCCTACTCCACCGCTGACCAAACCCGAAATTTATCTACACTACGTTGTAGATTTGCCATCCCCTTACCTTGAGTGAGAAATTAGTGGGGCTCAATTGCTACCCCTGCGGCTCTGGGTCTCATCGCTCTCAAAGGGGCCTCCAAGGGTTTTGAATCCGGGCCTTCAAGCAAAAGCGAAAGCGTAGGCATCCACCAACCGAACGACACAACTCCAAGGTGAAAACGTCGCAACCCACTTTCATACTTCAACAAAAATAATCCTTTTATAACACCACACTACCATAATTACTTCGGTTACCTCTTACACGAGTACCTTGGATAGAGCCCGCCTCTAAAAGAAGGAAGCGGCTTGCGGGTGAAGAGTCTCTTCATTCATGCTTGCTCCATCTAGAGCCGACGTTTATATCTATCTATCTAGTTGACGAGTCGTTGCAGCCTATAATATTGTCATTGCTAACCAAAATGTGACAAGGTTGGAAGTAGCATGAATAATTCTCAAATGGTTTGGTTTGGTTTGGTTCACAATGATTCCACTTTTTGTAGGTGTGAGGATAATATTCCACAACGTTAGTAAACCACTTGGCTTTCCCTTCCCCCTCCTCCCATGAGCTTGGTTATATCAAATGAATATTTGACAAATACCCTACCCATTCCCTCTATAGGTTCTCAACTTTGTGAGCTCATCTATATCAAACACAATTTTAGATGCAAAAATTGTGAGATGACATGAGTGGATAGAAAGTTGTCACCAAAGCATCTCAGGACTAAAAATAATCCTTGAAATGTGTGTTGATTCACAACATACATGGAATTGGTATAGCTTTCACGACAATTTTTGAACTTGCAATTGACAACAAGCAATTGCAGGTTGCCCTATAAATGTCATTTCTCCAAAAGACCTTTCTTACATTTGTGGGGACACTATCAGGTATGAATTGGTGTATAATCCAATATCCTCTCGTTATTTCATGGGTTAGGTATGGTATGTCTTTCAATTAATTGGCTAGTTATAAGAGGAGATGGGTGTTTGGGACTAAAAGATCCGAGGGTTTCTCACAAGCCTGAGTATTTAAAATTTTCAACCTCACCATCTAAATACTACTCGTTGATAACTACTCGAATAAATGACACAACTTTGAGTTTTGCCAATACAACCACCCAGCAATGGTCATGAGTCTATGAGTCCTAGGCTAACTCCTTGGCTTGGCCTTTGTGTTTGTGAGGTATTGTGGCTTTACTTGTTACTCATGGCAATGAACTTTCTGTCCTCAGATTTTGTTTACACCATGGGCAAAATTTGCTACATATGACCTAAAAGATTACATCCACAAGAGATTTTATAGATTTGCATCTTGATTCTTTCACGTACTTGACCTTATTTTCACCCAACTTCCTTCAATCAAAGAACCTTGCAAAACGAATACAATTTTTTTTATATGAACTAAATAAAGATGGAGTTTACAACAACAAATATCAATTTATTTGTTTTAGTCCCCAAAGCCATTTCAAGGCTTTGTAAATTTGCAAGTTTATGCATTGAACAATCAAAATGAATTGCAATCCAATGATATGGATATATGGCAAAGTACATCTTATTAAACTCATACTAAAGTAAAATTGCACAACTAATTCTATATATTTGGGGTATGGGAGAGAAGAGCAATTCTACCATTCTTTGATCATTTCCATGATAGAAATGTGCATATCTAGAAGAAGAAGAAGAACTCCGGTCTCCGGAGGAGGCCGGAGTGAATAAAGTGTCTGTTCTCCGTTCCTAAGCTCCAAAACAGTTAGCCATCAATGTTGACATGTTGAGCAGATGCCACAAGAATTGTCTGGAACATTATACCGATTTGTGCAACGATCTAAGACAACACAAGCCCAAAGTAAATCTATCTACATCAATACCGGAGTCTCATGTAACATTTTTTCACCTACTATTTGGCAACACATCATGGTTGGATTAAATACTCTAGTCACTCTAATTTTTGCATTTTCACACCGATAGCTTGGAAATATTTTGGTAGAAATCATGCAACATTGTAGAAAAGGGTGCAACCATCCCCCTAGTCAATACAAAAAATTGGCCCTCCAAACATGTTGGAACTATTTTATTCCACAATTGGACAAGTATGGAATAAAATGGCCTAACTACAATGTTCTCTCTAGTGCACCATATCCCAACAGTACTCCGCATATTCCATGACACACATATTTAGAAGACCTTAAGTCCACTCAAATGTGTTTCATTCTAAAACATACTCAAAGAAACTTCTCTATGGCTAATGTATTTTAAAGTAATTCTAGCATGTTTTATTTTTATTTTTATGATTTATGTAATAAATATTGGCCATTAGGTGGGCCCAACCAAGTGACAAGTGACAACAACCCATTCCTACCCAATCATGGCTATCAGCTAATGTACTTTTCCCTTGGGGAGGTTACATAACATTACTCAACGATGTGGGCCCTTAGAATAGAACAGTGGGATGTTGGGAGCTCATGCCCCGATCGATCACACCAACCTTTCTGTATGCTCCGAGCTGCGAATTTGTTGGGGATTCTGTTGAGAAATAGATGTTGGCCTGCCACACTTCACATTATTAAACCAAAGATGTCGACGGAGGGTGCCAGAAGTGACCAGTGTGATGAACTCCTCAGTGTTATGAATCTGAGCCTCCATGTGCAGCTTTTCGAGCATCGCATGTTGTATTATGAGGGCCCACAAAACGAGAGTTGGACGTTGAATAATAATGTTATGTGTGCACATCATTGAAAAACTTTGTAAACAACGTTAGATCCGAATGCACGAGGTGGGTGTTTTCGAATGTGTGGTTCGATCGAATGGGCTTGGGGTGAGAGGGCACAATCTCTTCCCCATGGAAATTATGTGACCGAATCCGCATATATGACAATTGTGGAACGGAATACCCCGACTCCACAATTGATTGCACCAGATGCAACTCACAAAGCACTCCACAATTTTCAGCGGACATGTAAATCGAAAGGCAACACTCAACCTAGAAGTATTTGCAAGTGACGAGCAATCTTGATGACAAAGTAACTTATCTTTGAATCCAATGTCAGTTGGTCGTCCACTAAGCTCCAACAATCTCTAGACAGAACAGCAATCACGAGCGTATGACGCATCCGTCGCACTCCTTTGGATCTGCGAGACCACAAAAGGCACCATCTCCTTTATTATCTCAATCAAGGTCTCTTAGACGTGTTTGGGATTTGCTTAGACTGTTGACGTAGCTAGCTCAATCTCTTCAAACTTCGTGCATGTTTCAAATTGGGTCGTCTCTCTCTGTCTCTCTCTCTCTGTCGTCGCCGCTTATATTGGTTATTTAGTGGCCGTGGCGCCTTGAATTTTAATCTTCCTCTAAGCGTTTTACTAAAGGGCTCCTAATTTGGTGTCATTTCTATTCACAACACGTCCTGGGTTTACCTATGAGACAAGGTTGTGACAAAGGGCGAAGCGTCTTGCATTTCAATCCACAAAATACAGTCCAGCAAAATGTTGTAGCTTAAATTCACCACCCACAGGTGAAAGTAGCCCGCTGGACGAGGAGATCCTGCATCTAAGCTTGCTTCCTCAGAAAACCGACATTTCTATCCATCCTATCTTGGAGTAGATTAAGAGAAGCAGCTTTATGGTTCAATTTTACGAACGAGGCTTTTTTTGGCTATGGAAGTAGCCTTGCAAACCTGTCAATTGTTTCAGAAATAATTTGTAGAAATCAATCAAGAAATCTTTCTATCTCTCTCTCTCTCACTCTCTCACTCTCTCTCACTCCCCGAAATGGATTCGCTGTCGTCTCTTTGGCCGTATTTAACCATTCCACTCCTGGTTGTCGAGGCCCGCCCCTCATCAGGGTCTACATCCACATCGTTGTCTGCCCCTGTGAGTAGTCTATATTACTTTCCTCTCTACCTCAACCACTTCTGGTATAGCTTGAGTGAGAATGTCGTGAAGAGTTTCCATACCTTTTTAGGTAGAAGACCTTGGGGTACCAGGTTCTTCATCATTGTGAGGCTGTACTCGTTCGTTCAGTTCTGCCATATCCTTTGAATCTCATGGAACTGGGGCATTCAGCTGTATCACACGGCACATCATCCTATCCGCTCAGCTCCACTCAAGTAAGCACTCATCCAGAATCCAGATTCTCACTCGGGCTGCTATTCATGTCGGGTTTAAGTGGAGGAGGTTGTGAATCCTGGAGAACTCTGCATCTTTCATTGTGGAGTCATCAATGGCTGAAACCGAAATGTATCTCAGAGTTGATTCCTCCGTGCATGCATCGGAGCAGGCAAGATTTTATATTCTCCTTTCTTCAACAGCACACCAGATTGTGAAGCGGTCTTGACATGTGGCTATGAGTCCAGGTGAATTTGATATATGTAATATACAAGATACAACATGGATGGCGGTCAGGCGGTCGCCTCACCATTACTTGGCCATTATGTTCCAATTAATGCTACTTATAAAAGAATAGAGTAGGAGAAGAGAAAGGAAGGACCGTGATGTTAAAGCGATTCATAATTCATAGGCACATGACCCATGCTATGGAAAGAGGTGGGTTGCCGATCACTGGGCCACCGTTCCGGAAACGATTGGCCTTTGACGGCAACGTGTTGAACGGAGGATGTGCAGGACATCAATTCATGTGCACAGATCAGGTCGGAACAAGAGTACAGAAGATATTAATTCAGTCTTCTGCGGTCAAGGAAAGACAAGGCCATTTATGTGTCCTGCTTTACATTCGAGAGGCACCTCCAACCATTAATTCCAGTTGTACTTACATATATCTGCAAGCTGGACACGAAGTATTTCATGTTCTGGAGTTCTAGTGGAGGAATGGAAGAATTAGCGAAGGGATTTAATTCAGAAACACTGACAACAATGGCAGTGAAGAGACATACATCCAAACCTTACGAATGCAGATCACTCTTCCACAATACACAGCAATTCCAGATGTAGCTGGTACAAATATGAAACAGGAGGAGCAACTGTTAACAGCATTGAGTTTATTGGAAACCCTTTGATCATGTGGCTTGACAGACCCACCTTCAGATGGATGCAGAAATAAGTCAGGGAATCTGCTCTCTGTTACACAGAGCTTTTGAGAGCCACCGCAATATCTGTTGTAGCTCTGTTCGTGCACTGCCGTGGTCTTTGGCATTTGCTCTGTATTTCAGACTGCAATCCAACGTTGAGAATAATTGCGGTTTTGATCATGTTCGTCTTGAGTCTCCCTGCTGATGTGGATAGGTTCAATTATTCCTGTCAAAGTGTGTACCTATTCTGGAGAAATTCCAGGTCGGACTAACTTTTCTTTGAAGCTGCATTTCAAGTGAATTTACTTCGGAATTGATGTCCATTACATTAAATTTGTACTCTGTTACGTATCTGCATTTCTGAATGAGATCTTCCAGGAAATTTCCAACATCCTCTGCCTAACTAAATTCCGAAATACTCTGAATAAGTTATGACAACTTCACTACTGAGGGCATCGACTGTATGCAGCCATCGAGCATGCATTACCAACACGTGATTAAGAAACACTGAGTTGTCATGTAATTTGTAAGAGAGACTTTCTATTTCTACGTTTCGCTGCCATAAAGCCCTCATAAACTCGCATCATACTTTTCGTCTTCCTCTGCTACTTCACAACTACCTCACGTGTAAGGCGGGCTTCCATGCAACTGCACCTTGTGATATATATATATATATACTTCAAAATGCTTCTGCATGCATGTGATCGCCATCAACTTACCTGCCCCTTCAGTCGTCTGAGGTAATCTGCTGCTCCGGACTCCGCAAATTGATTGTCGTCTTGCATCATTGAGGGTGGTGATGTGCTACGTACAGCAGACTTGCAAACAGAACTCACGTGCTCCACTTCAAACACTTGTTGTCAGTAAATTTCCATCAGAGCTCTCCACGTTCCGATTCAGTCCTTTCTACACAGTGGAGAACTTGCTAAGGTAAATCCCTGCTCAGGTCATCATCACCATGTCCATCGTTTACTAGCTTCAATCAAATTCAGGTTACTTTTCTTTCCGCCGTTTACTTGGTATTATTGCAGAGCAGTGTCTGGGGAGATTTCTAGGCATAATTGGTCATGATCCTAGTGTTTCCAAGTGCATCCAGTTACATGTTGACATCTATTGGTTTTTCTTGATGAATTCTTCGAGGTATATTCTATAGATTCCTCTAAAATGACGGGTAATTTTCTTGGAGTCTTGAACCTCAACCAGTTATTTCTCAAACTCAACCAATTCATGTGTAACTAGCAGTCGGTTCTTGATAAAGCTTCACTACACTGATTATCCCAATTAATGACAGTGGTCAAAATCTTGAAGCATGCACTATTTAGCCAAATCTCAAAGTTATCGAGGGCTAAAATTGTTACCAAGTGATGTTAAATTCATGAATACATGCTCATTTACCATAGATTTTGAGAAACTTAGTGCATGTTCCAAGGTGTTTGTAGATTAATTAAAAATACATATATGGAAAGACATGTGCTTGTCAATGAGTAGTGCCAAGTGCCGGTACTTTCAGCGAATAATGTTGCTATGAATAGTATTTTTAGTGACTCGTGTTGGGATGAACAATGCATCCTAGATCTTTTGGTGGCACTGATTTCATAGCATAAAGAAATTTAATATCACCTTCACTAATTTTCCACACTCACTATTAGCCCCTCCCTTACTAACTGGGATAATCAGTGTAGTACCTATGGCCCCAATTCCCAATTACAATGCTCTCTTATGACCCATTGTTGGAGGATTCTAAACACATGCATTTGGATGTTCCAGGGTTGTGAGACTTCATATTCTATCACATACCGTAGAGGGTTCACTGTTTTGACAAAAGATAATTATACTTCCCTTGAGTTTTGCCACATGTCAAACTTAGATTGGTTGAGACCTTTTGAATCCCACATGGAAACTACATTTTGGCATTAGTAAAGATGAAATAGCACCCTCTATGGTGTAATAACACTTATTAAATTAATGATTATTTAATTGACATGTGATAATAAAGACCATAGTTGGGAAGATTAGAAAATAGAAGGATTTGAAGGGACTATGCTATCATTGAAGAAGGTGTAGCCGTAGGAAGAGCACATGTTCATATATATGGTCTATACATTTGAGAAGGAAGGAGGAGAGACAAATTTTGATGAATCTCCTCAAACTTATGTGGGAGTGTCAATAGTCTTTGGGAGTTAGTTCTTGTTAACTTTACCTCAAAAACTTTGTTGATTTTTTTACTAGAAATAGACTTTAAAGTCATTCTTTACATTAATAGAGGATTAGTTATTGATCCTTGTAAATCGAATTCATCCCAATATGTGATTGTTGGTAGTACTTTTAAAAATATGGTTGAGGAGTGATTTCTCAAACCATCATCTAGTCTCATTTGTATTTGCTTGTGAGGACAAGATGTGATTGAATTTGTTTCTATCTATGAGTCAAGATCTACACTTAAAGTCAGTAGTTTTGGAACTTCTATAAAAAGATGTTTGCATTTAAACTCAAGGAGGTGTGGGGTAGAGATTGCAAACTTACATTGTGTACGTTCAAGGGCTTTGTACCAGTTGCAAGTCTAATTGTGGATTACTTGGGGGTGCAACCATTCTTGATTTATGTGTGTATATATCCAAAGTTATATGGGATTTGCAAGGGAAATTTATCGATTGTCGAGTATGAGAGTTTGTGGACTAAGTGTTACTGGGGCTGGAGCGTTCAGTTGTATCAATTCAATCTATTGTCTGTGAGAAGTCTTGCGAGAGGCACGAGACATGAATTCATGAAGAAAGTTATCTTAAACGTTGGTGATTGATAGGGTGTTTGAGTCCTTAATAGCTAGAGTGATTGGGTTGGCATGTTAAGCTTCTCATTAATACAGAGAGTGAGATTAAGGCTTGATTAAGAATTAAGTTTAAGATGACCATGAGATTGAGTGTCATTCCACTAAAGAGTTCAATCAAGAGAGAAGAATGTAGGGGTCTGGAATGATCGAGTGAAGATTTTATCTCCATTACTATTCATGAACTCGTGAGGTTGGATGGTTATATTATGTGTAAATCAATAATGGAATTTTTGCAAAGGCAATGGTCTCCTAGTAAAGAAGAAGAAGTCGGCCATAGAGAAACTAACAGAAGGAAGAGAAGGTTGTTGTTGTAGTATATAGGGATCCCAATTGAATATATGTATGTATGAAACCTTGGGAGCAGGAAGTTGAAGTTGAACATACCGTAGTTTTAATTAAAAGAATAAGCTCAGTAGGAAATCCGCAACCCTTGGTATAATAGGGAGATGAAAGGTTAAAAGTGGAAAGACTATCGGTTGCCAAGGCAAAACAATTTATGGACAAAAATTTGAGGAAAATCACCACTACTGGTACCTTGAGGGAGGTAGTTGCCTAAAGGTTAATGGTTGAAATTGCAACATATGTTGTTAACTATTTCAATCTTGTTCATCCAAGCTAATAATTTGATTGGGGAGTTACTTTTAAGAGATTGATAATTTGAATGCGTGGAAGTGATGGGTATAGTGTTAAAATAAGAAAGTGAAATAACAAGTTTGAACTTGAGAAGAAAAAGGGGAAGACCCCAAAAGAAGTCTATGGTCTTTTAAATCTGATTGTGTGTTGGATTATAGTGATGCTTGGAACATGTGTGGACAATGTGGTTGGAATCAACAAAAGACTATAGCCTTATAATTGCTTCATACTAAAAGGATTAATCAAAGAATAGTGTCACCCATGGGTTAGAATTGTACTGCCATTTCAAGTTACATTCAAAATTATCAATTAATATGAGATAATGAACTACATCAAAGTGCCCTTGGCTTTGGTAAAAATAATATTGCTAACAATTGCTTCAAAGCATTGCTAACTTATATAGTAAATTCTTGCAAACTACGTCATAACAACTAAGCTTAAGAGATGACGTCTTTGGGTTTCAAACCCTTAAATTTGAGCGAGAAAATTGGTTGTGAACCAACTAATGAAACTTCTTCACGATGACAACTTACAATGTAGGGGTATTATTCTGTAGGTGTTATTATGTTACTTTTCTGAATGGGACACCTATATTTGATGGTTGGGTGTGTAGCTTACGTGAGGATGAAAGAACAAACACCACAAAGACATGTGTTTAAAAGAGATTGGATGGCATCTTCACTTTTTAATTGAGCATTCCAAGCACTTCCAATTCCTAAACACAATTGGAGGAAAGACCGGACTTAAAGTTGTATTCAGTTTTTCTAGTTTCAACAAACATGCACTTTTGATAACCACAACAAATTCATCGAAAGTCCAATATCCCATCTAAAGTTGTATTTCATTGATGATTCATTGTAGATTTGCAAGTGCAACACAATGATGATGACATGAAGAGCTAGTATTATACTCTATTCTTTAAAATTTGTCCACTATTTAACAAAAGCCACTCATTTGAGGTGACAATGCATTATGACGCGTGAAATGTCCATTGTAGTGTAGTGCGCTACACCATAATGCCCTCCAAACGTGCAATTTTTATGCAGGGGAATGCCCTTCATGGTCGTGCATTATGGAATAAAAAGGCATGTCCCCTCATACTCTTGCACTCATGCAAGAGCCATTGAATTCCATAACGCACTTCCCTCAAGGCATTCTCCTACATAAATTTGATCAATAAAAGACAAAGAAAAAGAAATTTAAAAAAATAGAATAACACATGCAGGCCTTATGTATGTAGAATGCTCTAAATACGTGTCTATGAAATCGTATGATAGTAATGATCCAAGTGGAGAGAGGAAAAGACCTACGTGGCAAAGCATTGTCATCGCTAGTACCTAACTACATGAAACATGATATTTAGTGTCACCCACTATTCAGACTTATGCTTTCCTCTATCTTTTTATTATCGATGTTCCTTTTTTATATATATATCAAGCATACAAAATTTAACATAACATTATTCAAATCCATAGCAGTGTTTTGTGGGATTGACAAGATTCTATGGAATATTCCTCACATGCAAACTGAATGTGAAGATTGTTCTGCAAAATATTGTCAGTCCCACATAACACTGCTATGGATCTGGATAATGATATGAAGCAATGCAACATTTGTTGGTTAAAAACTTAAGATATACAACAAGAAAACTGTAGAACCGTGAGGCTTTGTCCTTTACTATGAAAGACTACAATTATAGTTGTCCACTTTGCTCATGCCAATCCAAGGCTATTTATTATACCAAACCTTTCTTGGATTTTGTGCACCTTCTTCTCAAATGCAGGTCAAGGATTTTGATATCACCCGAAGTTTTTAGAATAAATAATCAAGAACTGCCGAAATAACTATAGTTAACTAGATTTCTTTCAATGCATTTTAGGGAGCAATTATAGCTCTCTCTCTCTCTCTCTCTCTCTATATATATATATATATACACACACACACACACATATACACATATAATTATAGTTAACATCCACATAAAATAAGGTGGACCAAAAATAACAAGAACAAGTAACGTTCAAGTGTGAACGCAAAGTGGTTAGGAAATTTGCTCGTGAAACGAATGAGTTGATGCATAGCCTCTGTCCTACAGACAGAGCCAATAAACAAATATAGAGTTGCGTAATTCCAAATAGCAAGTGACACTAACTATCGTATTCTTGGTGGTTGTAGTGAGTACCTGCCCAGATCCCTAGCTAGCTACCGTAGTTTACTAGCAGGTTGGGCAACTTGCTGCCTAATATTTAATTAAAGTTCAAAAAGTAGGTTCGGCACCTAAAAATAGTATATTCACATTTTCGGCAATTTTTCCTTTTAATTTTTAAAAATTCGGCTTAAATTCATTTTTAATTTTCAATTTTCAATTTAAGCTTATATCTTGTACATCTCTCTTGCATTGAATGACAAGTAAGATATGAGTGAAGAGTTGAGAATGCTCTGTGATTTATGCAAGTAGAGTGGAGTTGTGTTCAACAATGCATATGGGATATGTGAACTTTGAGGTGAAGCACCTAGTTAGACTTCATTTTTATAACACACATAACTTTTGCATAGAGTCTTCAAATGACATAAAATTTGTTGGAGGTGAAAGATTACTTGATTTCTAAACTTTTCTTAGAGCAACAAAATTCCAAAAAAGTTGATCTTCTATGCACAAATGAGCTCCGAAAAACTGTTATGAACGCATTTTTAATTTTTTGATCTTTACACGGCTGCAATGTTTTGTCCATATCTTTTGCATAAAGACTTATTTTGACACAAAACTTGTTGGAGGTGGAAGAAGGATTGATTTCTCAACTTTTGTTAGTTGGACAAAATTCTATAAAACTTCATCTTCTATGCTCAATTGGACTCCAAAAATTTGTGTACAACACATTTGAAAAGCCTCACCTAGAGTCTTGCTACTTCTTAACCCATATTCTTTGTGGACTAATGTAAGTGAGCTTGATTACAAAACGAGCACCTTCTCTCCTTCAAAATTCATATATGCTTCCATTGTAATTAAAACTCTAGTGAGAAGTAAAAATTTCTTACTTTTCGGCAATTTTGAAAAATAATTAATTTTATATTCGGCAAAAAATGCCAATAATATTCCTAATTTTTAGGCATCTGTTTTTAGAATTATTTTGTGCCGAACCTGCTATTAAACTACGGTAGTACTAAAGTCAGGCACTCTGGTCCTTCATCGATTCATTGGACATCAGAAACCTGAACTTTGAGCACTGTCAGCGAAATCATATTTTAATTGACCATGATCGCCAATTGTTTTAAAAAATGGTCAAACATCACAATGCTTCAAAGATCAGAGTCAAGTGTCGAATTATGGGGAGAGCTGACTGCCACACTGTTTTCTCTAATTAGTGTGGGTGGGAAATTAGTGTGGTCCACATTGATTTTTATAGTACTTTGCCTTGTCTTGAATTTCCATCCAAATGTGTAGAGGGAAAAAAAAACCCACACTAATTAGACAAAACAATGTAGTTACAGGTGACCCTGTTGAGTTTGAGATATAACCGGTTCAAGGTCGAAAGGTTAGGAGAATTCGTGATGATCACGGGGAGGTCACTCCATTGTCAAGTTGAAAACCACGTGCGAACAAAGTTTGCTACCCCTATATTATATGCCATAGATAATTTTAAATTTTATGATGTTTTTTCTATATATACATATCCATTGATAATATCTTTTGTATATTTTTTTGAAACTTTTAGTCATCTCCATTTTTTCTAGAAATTTTTTTAGTTCAATTCTGCGTCATTCTAGTTAGAAACGGTATGTTTTCTAGAAAAAACAAATTATCAAATTTGGTTATCAGTTTTTACTATGTGATAGATACCACGTATATGTACTCATAAATTTTTTTGGATAAAAGTTTGACCCATTTTGTTGATGCAACTTAGAAAAAGTAGATTTTTTTTGTTTGCACGTGGTTTTCAACTCGAGAATGGAGTGACCTCCCCGTGGTGATGATTTCGGAGGAATTTATAGAGTGTACCTCAAATACATGAGAAGAGGAACCGAAAGATTGCAACATGAAACCGGTTGGACTTGGAAGCACTAGGATTTCGACCGACCAATCATGTTCTAAACCTCCCCGGGGTTTGGAGTGAAGCTTACCCTTCTAATGGCCCCCTTCCCACCTGACTTTACCCAATAACCAAAGTCTTTCCTAAAAACTAGGTGAAGCTCCCTCGGTTACAGCGGAGGCGTCCGGTTGTCCCAGTGCACCTACAAGAACTTGCTCCGGAGATTGTCGAGTAGGTTTTAGTTAAGTAGCTTTCACACATGTTCATGGTTTAATCTACCAAGCAATGGATGTTGGATAGTTTTTGTCCCATCCCCAAATGCCTTACTACTCATCTATCTTACCATCGGTTTTGTTGATGGAGCTCCTCGTGCCCTCATAGCTAAGACTAAAAGCAACCAATCACAAGGGCAGGAGGCGACACATTTAAAGGTCCTACATTTCTTGCCTCATGTCTAGGTACCGATGGGAGGGTCGGTGCCTGAGGCTCAAAACCTCCGCTTTTAAACCATGCCACATCATTTGTCAACTAGGCTCGGGACTAGATACAGTCGGTGGTGTGAAGGCCGTGTTTTTAGAACCAACTTTTAGGCTTAGCTAAAAGTCACGTGGGAAGGGGGCATAATCCATGTACTATGTCACTCAAGGTGTGTTTCCACATAACCACTGTGGGTGGGTTGAGTGGGGGTTCCAGCCCACTTTTGGTTACTATTCTTCTTCGTTCACACGTAACTTCATGTGGCCGTGATAGTTGAAGATTGGATTTATACTCAACATTTGTGTTTGAAAACCATTAATTGGTGCAATTTGCGGAGTGGAGACAAACACTTTTATGGATTCTAGTGGGAAGGTTGTTTAAAAGTAGTTAATTACCTCCTTCAAATCTTCTCCCATGTCATATTGACGGTGACTACAAACGAAAGTAAACCAAAGAAAGTGCAGTAAAGTACTATGCGGGTTATATATCCAATGTTACTTTTGGTTGTTCATTCTTAAACAACCGGTACCCATATTCCATTGGTGTCTAGCTAGTTTAGGTGAGACTTGAAGATCACACACCCTAAAGAAGACACAAAGAAGACACCGATTAAAAGAGGTCGGACTACATCTTCAACTCTTATTAACTATTTCCTCCTTCACACTCAACAGTGTGAACACCGATTGCGAGAACCTAGTAATGTAGTCAATTAAGGAATCGATAAACATGCACTTTCGATAACCCATGATGAAATCGAGCTTGGAGGGTCCGATTTCCAATCCACTTACAAGTATTGCAGGTTTCCTAGTGTATCACAAGTTTCATTGTGCAAATCTAATCAGCAACTAGTAGTTCTAATTAAAGAGAAAGGAAAAACAAACCGAATACTTAGGGCCGCTTTACACCTAGTAGAGGCCGGGCCAATTCCCCTTGAGGCCAATTGCATGAAATTTCAGCTCCTTTTGGGTTGGAGGCCGGCCTCAACTACACATTATAATAAGATTATAATGGGGGTGAATTGTTCCATATGTAAAGGCCTTAGGGTCAAGAAACTAGGCCGATTCAATAAATCTAACATAATCCAACGGATCTAGCATAATCTAGCATAGAGCCGTTCATATTTCCACATAATCAAATGGATATAGTTTGCTAAAAAAATCTTTTTGAATTTTGAATTTTTTTGAATTAAAATGTGACATGGGCCCCGAGGCCAAGAATTGGCCCTCCATTTTGGGTGCACCCAATTCAACAAGCTCGGGGCGTGTCATACCATGCATTTTTTCATTAAAAATTCATACCACCAAATCGGCCCAGCCTCTAGGTTTAAAGGGGTTGGGGCCAATTTCAGCCTTTTGGCCAATCACAAGTGAGGATTTCAAGCCTCTTACACAACGAATTGGTCCGGCTTGTAGGTGTAAAGCGGCCCTTACACCCACATATATACCCTCACAACCATCACAATCACGACACGAAGCAGCGGAAACCACTGTCCGGAGATAACCCTAAACCCTAAACCCTAACCCATTGTCCGTTTAAGTTTGAGAAATAACCAATTGAAGTTGGAAACTTCCTTCAGGAGACTTACCGATCATTTTAGAGGAATCTATAGAATGTACCCAGTGTCCAAGATTGAAGTCCTCAATGCCCTTCCATCGTGATTTGGCCCTTCAGAATATACCTACCTCATAACAACCTTTCAAAACGCAACCCCAAATTGAAAATGAAGACGTCACTTGAAGTCCTCGATATAATCAGCCCGCCACAAGAGCCAACAAGCGTAGGGCGTTGTCACTACAAGAAGTGGAGTTAGATGGTCGATTCTTAATTCTTCATATTGTACTAGAAACATGTACCAGATAATTCGTGCACGAGTTAAATAATAGTTTTGAACTACATTTCTATATCCTTGGATTGACGGACGACTTGGATTTGAACCAGCCCTTCACCTGAACGGCTGGAATTTGAGAGCCCTTCAAATCAAACTCATATGAGGGCTTCAATCTTGAGAATCAAATGTATCTCAAATGAATGAAAGCAAAACCGGAAGATGGCAGCATGTAACCGGTTGGATTTAGAATCACTAGCATCTTGACCGACTCTAAGGTAGAAATACCATAACCCGTTAACCACCCTCTAGCTAGTTGTGCACTAGACCACCGTCATAATGATGAAGTGCCATTTCTAAAACATATCATTTCTCGGCAGCAACTTCAATGCATGTACACTTAGTGTAGCCAACGGGAGTGAAGTGTTGATGTACTCATGAGATAACCGATTTAGGCGATGTTCTATATGGAAATGCGGATTACCGTGTTCAGTGTAGGGAGAATGCAGTGACCGGGTAGGGGGTTGGACAACTTTCCACTTTGAAAAATTGTAGCATTTTTTGTATAGGGCAAAAAAATATGAAACAACTTGCATTCTTCATGAATCCTTCTCGTCTATCTTGGAAAATTATCTCATGATTGTCAGACCAGATCTTCAATGCTAATCACCTTATTTTCACAGGTTATGGTATTTCTTCCTTATATGCCCAAAATCTAACTTCCCGGGCACTGGCAAAAACAACTATAACCGCCGTTCCATCAATCACCACCACAATGGTGGTAGTGTGTGAACGTTCCTTCAATCGAGAGAGCATCAACACTGACAGTGTAAGTGATGAGAAGTGGTCATAAGAATCAGGGCCACTTCACACACGAGACTGAGAGCCCGTGACCACTACACTTCAAGCACTCTCATTGGTGCAAAAGGCGGAGCCGGTCCAAGTTCGCTACTTCACACTACGCCTGAGGGACCAACGCAGTATGTGAATGCAAGATGGATGTGAAGTCTACATGGATTCCTACATGGCATCGAATGAATCATGTTTCATGGTTACTTGGACTATTTTCAAAAACCACCTCTTGGAGGTAGGCCTAACACAAAACCGGGAGATCGTGGCACTCCGAACGCTCACAACCATTGATTTGTACTTTTTTATCATGCGTAAGGACCCACATCAATAGAAATTCATTGAAGTAGTATTTGGTTGAGGGCCCAATCACGTATGACTTCACACTACACTTGGGACGGCCTTTGGACACTTTCTTTTGGGCTCTCACAATCACGGCTCTTGGCTCGTATGTGAAGTGGCCCTTAGTGGTAGCAATTGTGTGTGCCGGCCTGCCAGGTGAGGAAGGATGAAGGAAGAAGGAAGTCCAGTTTGCATGCCTGCACCCGGACTGCGGTGTGATCATCGAGACAAGCACAAGAGGGCGTATCCTCACGGCTGGTTGACACCATGGACCATGGAAGATGGCATTTTTTCGTGGTCCGACTTCCATGGTCCGATTTCTCGGAAAATCGATTTTCAAAGCCTTTGGGCCCCTCACTAGGTGTAAACACAAATGCGGACCAAGAGGAATGACCGTGCACCAAAAAGTGAATGTGCTGATTTTTTTTTTATACATGTCCAAAACATGCGGTTTGGAGGAAAAGTAATTCAAGTTTGACCATCCTCTTGTTTTCTCTTGTCTTCATCTTCTCTTCCCCATAGAAATAAATTCATCAGAAATTTATTATAACAACATTTCTTTGTCATGGACCATGACAGAACACCTCGTTTGCCTCTCCCACCGCAAAACTAGTTGGACCATGTCAGTGGATAACGTAGGCTTCAAAATATGTCTTTTGAGGACCTCAAACTCCATGGTCACTCTGACATTTTTTTCCCTTGGTGTAAATTGAAGTGGTCCCTAGACAAATTTAACAGCCAATCACAAATCTTACAGGGCCTTGGGACGACTTCATGGTCCATGGTGTCAAACAGGCCCTTAGGAAGGAAGAAGGAAGTCGCATCTGCCTGGCACCTGGACTGCTGCACGATCATCAAGACAAGAAGCACTGGGTGGATGTATCCTCAGGTGAAGAATATGAGCGGCCCTGCATATAATTTCATGCATATAATAATACTATAATAATATACGGAGCATATATATTCATGTATATAATATACTATAGTAATAATATAGTAATATAAGGAGCGTATAATTTCATGCAGGCACTTGGAATTGGGTCGGAAAGCAGGAGGCTGACAAGCATCACATGAGCTCATAAATGATGAAGACATGAAGGTGCAGGAAGAATCCAGCAGTTGAATGCATGCACATAACTTAGGGCCGGTTCACACTATGGCCAAACTTCGAGAGGAGAAGCGTTTGGACCAATGAAAATGTAGAAATGTCCAAAGTCCATCCTCTCGGCCTTCACACTAGAGGCCGAAGTCCAAAGGACGTCGTCTCCAAAAGAGCCTAGGTGGCAGCACTTTTAGAAAGTTATGGCGCCAAGAGTTTGGCCTCTCGACCCAAACTTCCGTTGAGAGGCCGAACTTTTTTTTCATTAAAATATTAAAAATCTGAATATAGCTTCTCCTCTCCACATAGTTTGGTCTAGAAAAGTGACGCTTCTCCTCTCGACTTGGGCATAGTGTGAACCGGCCCTTAGACAGACATGATCAGTTGCCGCTCATCAATGAATCGATCGATCGATCGATCTGCCGCCTTGTCACATGAGATGAGATGAGATGAGATGAGATTCAGAAGCCGGCGTCGGTGGACCTCGACAGGTGATCTAAGTTAAAGCAGACCCGGCTACTTACAAGTTCCATACTGCGTCAGTGGATCAGGCTGCGCTTTCAGAGACTTTCTCTCACAACCGACACTTTCCATTCACGATTCGATCGATCGATCGACACTTGACGGTCAATTTATCTTGCATTCCGGGTGCATGCATTCCCTCGTTACATCGATCCTTACAATTCACGTATTGTGATCCAAACTGAGCCCGGCTACTTACAAGTTCCATACCGTGTCAGTGGATCATCAGGCTGCGCTTTCAGAGACTTTCTCTCACAACCGACAGTTTCCATTCACAATTCGATCGATCGATCGACAGACATTTGACGGTCAATTGATCTTGCATTCCGGGTGCATGCATTCCCTCGTTACATCGATCCCTACAATTCATCGCCAGGCTCTGCAGTAAGGAAAAGTGTATATGTTTGACAAAGTTTTTGCAAGTTTCTTCACTTTTGACATGCAAAGACTCGCACCAAAAATTTTATAAAATAAAATTGCACGTCAATTGACACGCACAATTCAGAAGTTGACACGTATTGTGATCCAAACTGAGCCCGGCTACTTACAAGTTCCATACCGTGTCAGTGGATCAGGCTGCGCTTTCAGAGACTTTCTCTCGCAACCGACAGTTTCCACTCACGATTCGTAAATCGATCGATCGATCGACATTTGACTGTCAATTTATGTTGCATTCCGGGTGGGTGCAATCCCTCGTTAATTACATCCCTACAATTCATCGCCAGACTCTGCAGTAAGGACCAGTGTGTATGTTTGACAAAAAATTTGCAAGTTTTTCACTTTTGACATGCAAAAACTCACACAAAAAAATTAAAAAATTAAAAAATTAAATGCACGTCAATTGAGACGTACAATTTAGAAGTTGACACGTGTTGTGACTTGTGAAGAAAAAACACATGTCAATTGACACGTTAGAAATTGAAATGATAGATATTACTAGGCAAAGTAAGTACCCATAAACTACAGTCTGAAAAACATAACCCATAACAACAAGAGAACTTCCTACACTCACTTACGTACTTAAGTTGAGCCTTGTTTTTGTAATTTCCTCTGTAACCGGGAAGGCTCTACAACTGAGACGGTGATCAGAGAGAAGATGGAGGCTAAGTACAAGGCCGACAAGACCATTGTTCCTAGTTTCCTACAGGTGTTTTTCCATGATTGTTTTGTACAGGTATGTGAATACACAAGTTGCCCAAGCAAATCTCGAAGAGTGATGCTTTGACTAGTTAGATATTAGGTTAATTTTGAGGCGTCTCAGCTTGACATTGGGATGATTTGAGGTAGACTTTGCATAGTGCAAAGATCCCCTTCAAATTGAGTTTAATGTACAATTCACAATACATGTATTTAAGCTAGATTGGAAGCATTATTGTTGTTGGGTCTATGATTTGAATGCCATCAGCGTTCACAAGTCCCTAACGTACTCTAGGCCAGTGGTAGATAATCGACTCTCACTAGTGGTACCGCCTACATCTGTTATAGGTACTTTATATTTTCCAGTATAGAATGATCATTCAATTTTGAGTTATCAAGACACATGCCAATTTCTTTCATTACAACAAATTCCAAATATTCCTATTAATGATAAATATGGCTCATATACTTCATGGTATACAACATTGGAAATTTTATGGACAATTTTAAAGCATATCAATGATGGACTTTTCACAGAGACACACTCCTCCCCATTTTATCGTTTGATGATAGATGAGACCACTGATCGAACTCTTGAACAACATTTAATTATTTATGTTGTTTATTTATCAAATGATGGGAAAGGACCTCATGTTACAAGATTTGTTGAGCTTTTGGTTTTTCAAAAATGATACAACAAAATCTATATATGAGGTTGTTACGGGACTATTAGAGAAAATGCATTGGATGTCTCTCAATCAAGTAGTTTTAGCCAGTGACGGGGCTTCTAGTATGATGGCACACCATAAGGGACTAGCAGCTAGAATGCATGCAAAGGATCTAACTCTCATAAATATGCATTGTATTGCGCATCGTAAAGCTTAGCTATGAGAGATGCAATCAGAGTTTTTCCAGAGTTTCAAATGTTGGATCGTTTGCCATCAAAGTTTATGAATGGGTGGGCCGTAGTACAAATCAACACAACGAGGTGAAACGATTGTTGAAGGATGTAAATGAAGAAGATTATGTAGTGGTTTTACAAATTCATGTAGTACGGTGGCTTTCTTGAGATAATGTCATGACCCGCTTACTACAGTGCATGCCGGTGTTATTGGAATTATTCATAAATGAAGAACCACATTGGTATGAAATCATGTGCTCTTTTAGATTCCTTTTTTACTTGAACTTACTTGTAGATATTTTACAAGAGTTTAATAAATTGAATATCAAATTTCAATATGATATGGTTGATATCACAATTATTAGTGCAACCATCAATATCATTATTTCAATTTTATCACATTTTTTTTTAATCCGGGAATGAACCTATGTTTAGTTGTACAAGCAAGAATTTGGGAATTTTTTTGAGGAAATTTGCAAAAAATCTTCAATTGAGTAATCATGAAAACAATACAAAAGATCATAATATTCATGAATTGGCAAATGATGGGCCCAATGAACTACAACAATGCATATTATTGGGTGCATCTTATATGCAAAAAGTTGGTCATGCTTTGAATAATCGTTTCCCAAACCTTCCAATATTCAATGCAGCCAAACATTTTAGCTTTCATAATTTTCCAAGCAATGATAGTGACCAAATCACAAATACCGAATTGTACTTCAAAATGATTTTGTTGAAGTTTCAATACACTAAAGAAGAAAGTGACATGTGTAAGGGAGAACTCCAGGAATTTACGAAAACACTTCGACATGAGAGAGAACAAAATGATATTTGAGGCTTGGGGCATATGTGGTAGCAAATTGGAATGGCACACAAATTGGCCTAAACTTATGCAACTTTGGCAGAATATTATTATACTCATTCCCATCAAGTAAAGCTATTTGTGGGAGAGGATTTTCCAAACAAAATGCAATCAAAAGCCCTTTGCGCAATAAGTTGAACTTAAAACTCCTTTATACTCTTATGCAGGTCTCTCTTTGTGGGCTTGGAATGGATGCAATGGATTGGGGCTACCATTTTCAACATTTGGAGAAACATGCGAGACCAAAAGATACTTATGCTTAATTGAGAGTTTTTTTTGTCACAAATCAAAATTGTATTTTAATTATTCAAAATATTAGTTTTTCTAAAATAATGTGTAATCCAAAATTGAGGTGACATTTTACGATAAAATGTATATGTCAATTGACATTCATTTTTTGTTTTTAAAAATGTTACGTGACACTTTCAATTTGAAGTTGAATGTCAAATGAAATTTGTCAATCATACACACTGGTAAGGACCTATGTTCGGGGAAAACCGACGCCTAGTTCATTATCAACCGATGGATTTCCCCTCATGGTCGGTCCGAATTTCCAACCATCGGATGGCAATCTGACTGTAAATTCAATCCTCCGGCAATTAGCCGATGGACCAAAAAATGTCCCAGAAATGTAGCCGATTCTTCTTGTGAGTTACTGGACTTCAGCCGGAAGCATCTAGAGCGCTATTTGTCTGGGGCATCTGATGATGTACTTGAGGAAGTACCCTAAACCTTAAACTATTTGAATTATGCAACCTTTTCATGACCAAATCCAATTGCTTCTATGAAGAATTGGGGGACCCTTGGCCTTCAAGCGGTGAAGGCATTGCTAGGTTCAATTCCTGCCAAGGATATTAACTCTTCAAATTTAAAGTTTTGAACATGCCTTTCTTTTCACTTATTCAAGATTTTGTACTAAGAAATGATTTCTAATAACTTTTCATACATTTTTTAAACAATCAGTGCCGATATGAATTCCATTTAATCGGATATTGGCCAATGAAAATATAGGCAATTGGCCGATTGATTTTACAAAAGACCGGCTCTTGCTGATGTAAATTGGAAAAAAATCGACCCTTCATAGCAACTACCGGCAATTAGCCACTAAGGGTTCAAAAACTTCCCGAACTCTGGTAAGGACCAGTGGTGGGGGAGCAAGCACGGTCAAGTATACGAAAAAAAATGCTTTGATATATAAAAACCATAAATGGTTTGGTCAAACGCCTCAAAGTAGTAGCAAAGTGTTGTTTAAATTGGATTGTTTTTCCATGATGCCTTCTATTGTTGTATTAGGTACTCAAATATAGGATACCGAGATGAGATCTACAAAAATTATCATTAAAAGTATTGCTCAAAAGGTAGTGGTTAAATCTGGTTTTGGACATGCATATCATGACTTGAATATTTTCAAGTTGGAAATTTTTTTTCAGATTCCTTGAATTCATCATAAACTTGTGGGCACCATTACAAAGATTTGTAATTTTTTTATAAAAAAAAACTTCAATATAAGAATTAGAAAATTACATGTGCAATATATCTACGTGCACACCATTTGCACCGTTTTCTAAAATATGTAGACTATTCTTGAAAAACAAATTGTCAACATAAATTGCTTGATTCTATAAATCTATGTGTTTTTCAAATGTTTATGATTTATTCCTTCAAAAAATTCAAAGTTAGTATATATTATTTTTTTTACTCACTTTCACTTAAACCCATGTAAGGTAATGGAGTTGTGTACTTGACCGTGCATGCGCCCTCAGGTGGTCTACAGGTGAACGCATGGTATCATCAACCATGGTATCAAAGAGCCTAATACCCGCGGGTATTACAACTAGTCGCATATTGATATTTGATGGGCAATATGCCAAGGTGAGAGGGTATGTCTATGTACACTTGAGATATTATTCGGGTCAATGCCATTGTGAACCATATCGATAGTAAGATGATTTTACTTACTAGGTATCAAGGTTCATGCATGGTCAATAGACAAAAATACCGTATTGGCATCACATAATGTGAAATCCTCGTTATAGACACCCGAATGGATTTGGCAAAAAATTCGATACCAAACCAACATTTGTAAAGACCCTCATGTGACTAAGTAAATTTTACAATACTTTTAATCCAAAGGTGACCGGTGAGTGGCCGATGAGCTTCACTCAATGGTTTGGTATGTAATATTATACAATGAAGGATGTGCATGGATATTGAGACATTTTTCCACCACTACTTATTGTGTAGGAAAGGTGGGGACCACAAGGCGACACCTACTTTTTAATCCTTAAACTATCTTAAACCATCAACAAGTGTGTGTCTTCATTTTTACAAGTAAAAAAAACTTCTCTCAAGGTGTTAAATATCCCAAACATTTTGGGGTACACTACACCTTTTATAGTATTAGTGTCGCATGCGTAATAGTGTCACTTACCCTATTTTGAGGCGTATGCTAGACAACTGCACCGTAATTGTCACCTCATGACACTTGACATTCAAGTGTGCTTACTAATATCTTGGCAAGAGCATGTTCAATAGTGTTATAAGGTGCATGCCTGTGTTACACAATGGTTTACAAGTTGACTAAAGTATACACAAATGACACTCACCATTCGTATGCTCAGGAGAATCTTTCCTCTTGCATACTAAAATGTAAACTCATGACACTTGCTGTTAGTACACTCAGAAATATCTTCCACTTGCACACTAAAACGCAAGACTATCATCTAATATATCTCAATATGCTACTCTAAATGTCCTAATGTAGATTTTTATTTTCACTAAAAGAAGCATTTCATGTTGACAAATGGAATCGTATTGGGAATTAACAAGTGTGACACTTTGAGACCCCTAGGCATCTAGTTTAGGCCCTACGCAAATAGTGTACATGACACTAAATATTATATATGGTGTAATCGCCTTAAGTTTTGCTTAAAGTAGAAAAACCGAAAATGGTGAATGACCATTATTGGTGCACTAGTCTAGGTAGAATGATTCTTGTGTGCACCCAAAATGGCTAATTATAAAAGTGGTGGCCCAAAAAGGATGCAGTGACAGGTGGGATGCAATGATTGGTTGGACAAGTGTTGTTTCAGACCACTTGCAATCACTTTTGAATGCAAAAGTAATAAGAGGTTAAATTGAAGAGTTACCTAGCTAAATCGTTATTAAAATGTCAACTAAAACCCTAAACCTATAAGAAAAAACAAATTTTGAACATATAGTTCAATCTCGTTGTAATATGTGTCTTTTTGGTGTTTGTAGCAATTTTAATTTCATTATATAGTAGTCAAAATAACGGGAAACTCCTAGGTGAACCTTTTGTGTCACTCACCATAATAATTGTAACATCAAATCACACGTCTATAGTTGTATACTTCTTCTTCTTCTTCTTTTAATACTATAGTGTCAAGACATATTAATTACCAATGAGCAGGGAGATCCAACCACTACACTAAATAGGTAGATTAGTGTTGGAAACACTAATAGTCGATGAAAACGCTAAATGTAAATTGTCTCCATAGTGTTAGAACACTAAATGTCAACTCTAACACTATTTGTACCAAGTAGTAACTTTAAATATTTACATGAGCGCATTTAGTGTTAGATGATATTTTGTAAATCTTGGAATGAAGAATTGAAGGAAGAAGAATATGAGAACCTCGTAAAAGGTATAGTTTATTCAAACCCTATTCAAACACTAATTGTAATATCAGTTGAAAATTAGTGTTTTAGGTAACTATTGCATCTAACACTAATCTTCATCTAACACTAATCTACCTGTTTAGTGTAGTTACGGATGAACCAGTTGAGTTTGAAAAATAACCGGTTGAAGTTCAAGACTTCATGAAACTGAGCAATTGTATTAGAGGAATCTATAGAATATACCTCAAACAAACAAAGAAAATAACGGAAAGATCACAACATGTAATTGGTTGGACTTGGAAAAATTAGGATCTCACCTTGTTATGCTCAAAAAACCTCTCCGGACATTGCTAAATACAAAAGGAACAAACTAATTCTAGACTGTGGAGGTTTGTGCACTTGACATTCGTTTTAAGATGACACTATTTCTTAACATATAGGTTGCAGCTTTGGGCTAGATCACATCTGCACAGGGTTGGCCCCGCCCTTCACTACCTGGATGAAGCCCATGCTCCTTGCCCACTCCACCCGACTTCGAAAAATAAAATTGCCCTTTGCATTCTTGAAGGCCACTTGTCCATATAACCCATCACCTTCAAGGTCCAAAACCCAATATATACCCTCACCTCCATTGAGTAATTGATAAGCAATTGATTGGGACTTCGTTTTCGAAGTAACACCGTCAATAAAACATGTAGTTAACTTGGAAGCCTCAATTCTTACAAAACCCTCATTAGCACTGAGGTTATAATTTTTGTGACTTACCATTGAAAGGGTTCTTTGTTATAATTTAATTGAAGTGATCGTACGGAGTGTACTATGTTCTTAACTACAAATTTTAACACCATAAGTTGTATGGCTTGAATGTTGGGGTTCAATCAACTTAAAAATGTGACCACATAAGGCCTAGTACTTAGTACGTTGCGTGGAGTAGAAGTCGACGAATGAAGACAAATGGTGTCCTTTCGAAAGCTTAATGTTGTGGACATAGGGTGGTGGGGTGGGGATGGAATGAATTTGTTTAAAACATGTTGTTGCATGTTGTTGCATTTAAAACACTATTACATGTTGTTGCACGGACTTGTGGGGGACTAGAATGCTACACTAACTGTGATATTTAGTGTCACCAATTCTAATGGTCTTGCTTGATATTAATCGTAAACCGTAGTGTAGTGTCACCAACACTAAATGTTAACCCAATAGTATTTGTCATTCCTTGTAATAAAATTTTGGGTAGATTTAAAGTGTTGCAAGTTTTGTCGCTCACTAAGTGATTTGTCATCCAATCTTCATTCATCCACAACAATATTTCATCACATATTTGTTACGATGCATAGTATACCAAACTTTTGTTTTAATAGTATTGGCATTTAGACGAACTGAAAGTAAGTTGGGATGACAATATTCGTAAACCTATTCATAGAAAAGTGCCACTTGAAAAAGTATTGTAGTGATATAAAATCCCATATGACTCTAACTATCATATTTAATGTAGTGCTTTAAATGTATGTAAATATTAATGATAATAATTTGGTGTAAAATTTAAAATCCAAGATTACATCTTGATTATATATCTTGATTGTACATCCTCTTTCATTTTTTGCATGAGTATATACAATATATCATACATGGGCAACATAACAATATTGTTTGTGTGTTCTTCCTTAATTAAGATGATCATTAGCTATCTTCAATCGTAATCCATATTGCATTGCTCAAGGGTTGCATTCTCTTTTTTCTCTCATTCATGAATCAAGACGCACATATAACATCTTTGGTTGTAAGCCATGCAAACACGAACGAGAGAGAGAGAGAGATAACTTCTTAATCATCACATCATTGAAAAGGGAAATAATTTCATTTATTTTGCATAAATCTACCTTTGGCTCTAGGGCTATAGCCTATGAAGTCTAGAAGTATCTTCACTCTAACTCCCTAAAACCCCTCTTCTTGCACTTATGTCGCCTCACCATGATGGCAACTCATCATGAGTTCAACTCCACCCTCTTTCATCACATTTGTATCCAAGTGTTAGTTCTAACTCTCATCTTTTGTCTCTCCCTAATCCACGGGTAGATCACTTAGTGCATTTTTAAAACGACGTGCGGCATAATATAGAGAGGATTAAAATCATTTGAAATAAAAATCATAAAGGAATTCCAAACATTGAAGGGGCCATTAAATGTAGACAATCCCATTATAAGCAAGTTAAATGGACATAAAACGTGGGCCACTATTTTTTTTGTAAAATCAATACAGGGGCTGAAGATAAGGATCCTAGAAGGTATGTTTAGTATGGTATGTAAATGGGTTTAGGACTCACGGGGATGGATGATAATTGGGATTTCCGTCTATCCAAAATTTCTTAAAAGGAATATAGAGTACAAAAAATTGCAGTGACTTGGACAATATAAGTAATGCAAGGGTGTAAACAAATGGGCCATTTTTTTATAGGGAGGCTTTAATTCAACCCTTGAAGGTAAATAGCCCCAAAACAAAACAAAAAAACCCCAACCGCACGTGGTGCACAAAAATGCCTTAGAGTGATCTACCCGTGCCCTAATCTCAACTCTCACAAGTTCTATGCAATTTTTGGTTACGAGCACTGCGGCTATTGTTTGCGCAACATCATGGCAAGGCAACGGTCTCCTATTTTCACCATAATAAACACTATGGTGATCTTAGAACTCTTTACCCTTGGCTTCCACATTATTGCATACATGTCTATCACTAAGCATTATGGCACTATTACTATAGCCTCTATGACAATGAATCTTTCACTCTTACTCTTCTTATCTCTTCCGAATGGATCACACGCTAACGCCCATTAACAGTAGATGAACCTAACCATTTGTTTGTCAATTTCTATGTCTTACATTATGATTTTCTTATTGCCCACTCTCTCGTGATGCCCTATGTTTTTCTTTCTTTCACATAACCTTATCAATATGTACTCTCTCAATGGCTCTAATCTCTCTACATTGACACATGGCAATATCATTAACTTTTGGTTACGCCTTTGCACCTAAAATATCATGTAACCAAGATCGTGGTCGTAGTCCATATTTGTGTATTGTCATCGTCTATTGTCCTCCAATAGACTATCACATGCAATAACAACTCTCTTCATAACCTTGGCAAGGTGTTGGTATTACCATCTATCTTAGTGATCTATCGTGTCTTTCACCTTAAACTCTATGCCTAAACACTAATGCCAAGAAAACCCTTTGATAATGGTGTGCCCCCAACTTCATGCAAGAGTCACTTATCATTTTCTTTGCCAATGAGTGATAACTCCTCTCTAACCAAGTGATCATGCCTATTGCTTGTTGGAACCACGGGGAGGTCACTTCATTGTCAAGTTGACACCACGTGCGGACAAAGTTTGCTACCCCTATATTACATGCCATATATAATTTTAAAATTTATGATATTTTTTTCTGCATATACATAACCATTGATAGTATCTTTTGAAAAAAAATTTGAAAATTTTAGTCATCTTTATTTTTTTAGTAATCGTTTTAGTTTAATTATGTGTCATTCTAGTTAGAAACGGTATGTTTTATGAAAAAAACAAATCATCAAATTTAGTGACCGCTTTTAACTATGTCATAGGTACTATGTATATTTACTCATGAAAAACATTTGATAAAATTTTGACCCATTTTGGTGGTGCAACTTACCAAAAGAAGATTTTTTTTGGTCGCACGTGGTGTTCAACTTGACAATGGAGTGACCCCCCCGTGGTTGGAATTGCCTAAAATTGGCTACCATTCAACTATTGCCAACCAATTTCAATGTAAGCTCGAAATTAGGAGGTCTATCCATACTAGAGCCTCAAATTTTGTTCGTCAAGTATGTAAATTCGGTTGATGCCATTTGAACATATCTAGACAAAGACTTGCCTAGTCTCACCTTGGAATGGGTAGGCACAACATACGACACATTGTGGTCATCTTTGTGGTCATCCAAGACAAAATGGTGTAGTTAATAAACACTTTTGGCCACTTTGACACAAAAAACTCTTTTGTGAATGTGGGTTTGATGCTAACCCTATGTGCCAATTTCTCGAATCGGCCTTGCATTCTACATGCTCTTCCATAACGTGTTCCCATTGAGGAGGGTCCACGGGTTCTCTCAACAATCCATCATGCAATATATGTTTGCAACATGCCACTGGTATTATGTCATGAGGGTATAATACCAAGGGTGGGTCGAACGGGCATTCCAATCATGCTGATCGCATGATCAGTGTTTCTTCTCTCTCTTGCAACGTGCCATGTCATTGACCCCGTACAATTTGGCTATTACATCAAGATATCAAATATATTGAAACCTATTGGGTATCAAAAGGAGCTTTCTTATGCATACATATTGCTTTCTTCTAGGTATGAAGGTTTTTGCATGGTATATAGACGTATTTAGTACAAAAGATAGAAACAAAGGTCCCAAAATCCACAATCATGCCAATTGTTGTTCCAAGAAATAAGTTATATATTAGCATTTACACTAATCGAACTGCACACATCTGACTTATTGTTCGGACCATGATTTTGGTCCTTAGTACTAGATTTCTAGTCCCATACTACTACTGGAAAATGTGGTACAAGTTGCAGATGAACCCATGTTACTCCCTCTGTCCCAAAATGATTGTCCTTACCCCCCGGAGTTTAATACTCCAAAATATTTGTTTAACGAACATTTTAGGACATAAAAGTCCGCGGGGGGGGGGGGGGTAGGACAATCATTTTGGGACGGAGGGAGTACAAGATTTCAATTTCATTAATACCTACCATTCTTAGCAAGGCATCATGTTGTACTCGTACTATCCCAATGAGTTACGCACCACAATCTCACCTTGCTAAAATGTGTGTAAATTGTGTGTTATGGGGTGACCAACAAAATTGCATTCATCTTGCAACTCTACATATCTTAGCCTTAGGGTTGGTTCACACACGGTCCCAAGTCCCAAGTCCCACGTCACTTGAGGTCAATCCGTGCAATCTCAGCCGTTGGGAACATGGAAGTTGGGACTAACATGTATAAATCAAAGGTACTTTATACATATTGTAGCATGATCGAACCTATATGGAATCTAAAATTTATTTAAAACAATTGGTGTGCACTATGTTATTAACCATTTATTACCCACAAAAGCCCCATATGCGCGTTCTCTCTCTCTCTCTCTCTCTAAGAAAAAAATCATTGTGGAGCCACATCATGCCTTCCCCCCCCCCCCCACTACAGACAAAGTTTCTTCAATGTTTCAAAAGAAAAAGATGCAAGTCGCATTTGATTTGTTTTGGTTTGAAGGGGAACAATATTAAGTGGTTTAATTTTAATGTTTAACTTTTTAATCCGCTCGTAGAATGTCACTAAGACTTGAAAGAGGAAGAAATTATTTAAGTCTGATGTGTTGCCCATTGCACAAATCATCCATCTTTTGTAGTGTGGGTAACATTCCAATTAAATAATGTTACAAAATTCGCATTCAAACTCAATGCAAGAAACACTCATAATCCAACCAATAAACTTTGACCACCTCTAGAATAGGCGTATGAACTTCAAAATTGGAAATTTAAATTCTCATTTGTGCATGTAACTCTCAAGTGCCACATATGTAACCCAAAAAAGAAAGTAAAATAATTACGACTCAACAACAATCGAACATTGAACATCATTCATCTTGAGCCATCTTGGGTTGCAAGGAACACATAAGCGAGGGTGTTAAGGAAACCTTCTCACACAAGTTTAGCAGCAAAAACTCGTGACGCGTCCACATCCTCACATTGATTTGCGTCCCAAGTATGTGTCATCGAGGAGTTGCCAAATTTGTCCCCATTTCCCGAAAAACGGGGCCATGCATTAGTGGACACATGAACAATTTCAGCCATTGGGAGCATGGTCCGACGTCTTAAAAACCTAATTTACAAAGCCTTTGGGCCCCTCATAGGTGTAAGCCAAATGTGGACCAAGAGGAATGACTATGCATCCAAAAGCAAATGTGTTTTTTTTTCTTCATACATGTCCAAAAAAGGCAATTTTGGAAAGAAAGAAAGAAAAGTTTGACCATAATCTTGTCTTGTCTTGTTTTCGTCTTCTCTTCCCCAAAAAGAAATTCATTAAAAAAGAATTATAACAACATATCATTAACATTGGCCCTTTTTTTTTCTACTAAAGCACCTCTTTTGCCTCTCCCACTGCAAAACCTGTTGGACCATGTCAGTGGATAATGTAAGCCTTGAATTATGTCTTTTGGGGGCCTCGAATTACATTGTCACTCTGACATTTGTTCCTTGGTGAAAACCAAAGTGGTCCCGAGACGAGTTCAACAGCCAATCACATATTTTACAAGGCCTTGGGACGACTTCATGGTCCATGGTGTAAACAACCCCTCAACTACCCCTATCATCTTCCATTCCTTCCTCTTTGTCGCTAACATGTTCAATACACTCTTTGGCCTCAACATCTACGAATCGCAAGGCTGCAACGATCATAACAGGACGACCTACTATAATGTGAAAGTGTTGAGGTTGGATGCACAATCTTTGTGACCGCCTTTACATGTAATGGGATAATTATGCAAGTGGGAGGAGACATCACATTTTTCACTTTTAAAATCAAAACTCGAATGGTCATCATTCTTATTGGATAATAACATGTTGAATTGATTTCAAAATCAAACAAACATGGAACAAATGGTGAACTCATGTATTCCATTGGGACTTCGTAAAAACTTTATGAATAGGTTCCTCATCATCATTGAAGGAGATATCATCGCCATTGAGCCACCACTATGAGGTGAGGATAGAGTTTTGTATGATGGTGCCAAGATGGCATCAAATAGGGCACAATCTCTCTTGAATGCAATGAAATATCATTAACCAACGAGCATGAACAAACGCACGTGCAATCCACATAGACAAAGAGATTATATTCAATGTTGGAAATCCATAGTGATGTTCAAACAAAATCGCATGTAGATGCATAAGTATCAATAAATGATCCAACTTTAGTCAACTCTTAAATTAAGAATTGTGAAGACTTTCTTTTTCTTTTCTTTTCTACTTTCCTCTCCATGACACGTTTACTTTCATAACTCTCATTTGTGAAGTAGTGCAATTGAGAAAAGGCAGTATCTCTATTAGAATTCTCTCTGCTACCCATGTTAAATAACCCTTCCAATCTACATTACCCTACTAACTCAAGCCTTATTCAAAACCAAGTTACTACATATATTTTTCTTGAAGGTTGTACTGGTACTACTCACCCCCTGATATTGGTTGAAATTCATAGTTGTACTACCTTATAATTCGACCTACTCACAACCATACTCTATGTTAGTTATATGATATATCTTTCAATCTACTCCCTCTTACATTGGCGTGGTACGATAAGTGGCCATTTATAAACGATTTGAGAAAAACAAAGGAATTTGTGAGTGAAACTCGAAGGCACCCAAATTTTGATATTAGTCACCTTGGCACCAAGTTGGCTAATTTCAAATTTATAGAGATATTTAAAAATTGTTTGAAAACTTTGGGAAGTGATGTGACAGCCATATGTAAACCATTTGAGGAAAAGAAAGCAAAATTTGAGTGAAACTTGAAGGCACCCAATTTTTGATATTAATCACCTCGGTACAGAGGTGCCTAATTTTAGGGTTTTGGAGAGTTTTCAAAATTGCTTTGAAAGCCTTGGGAAGCGACGCGAGGAACATTTGTAAACGATTTGAGACAAAATAAAGGAAATTGTGAGTGAAACTTGAAGGCACCCAAATCTTGATATCAGTCACCTTGGCACGCATGTGCCTAATTTCAACGTTTTGGAGATTTTTCAAAATCGTTTTGAAAGCCATGAGAAACGATGCGAGGGCCATTGTAAACTATTTGAAGAAAAGATAGGAAATCATGAAAGAACCATGACCGCACCCAAATTTTGATATAAGTAGCTGAGGGACCAAGGGGACTAATTCCAAACTCTTGGAAAATTTTCAAAATTATTTTGAAAGCCCTAGGAAGCGCTACAAGATCAAATTTTAAACCATTTGAAAGAATGAAGGAAATTGTGACCAAAATTCATTTCCAGTTTATTCATTCAAAGACATTTTCAATATCTTGAAAATCGTTTCGAGTTCATTACAAACATTGCTTGAAAATTTTGAAACCTCCTTTTGGGTGCTCAAATTTATGAAATTTTATTTTCTATGAGGAAATTGACTTCTAGTTTTTGAGGGTAACATCTCGTTGGAATTTTGGATATCATGTAGAGAACAAAATTATGTTCGTGCGTCAATTTTGGATGTCGACCTTGACATGGTTAGGGGTTCAATCATTTCATTCTAATGGGTATCAAAACAATGGATCACTCGTATCATGATCCTTGAGGACCACTGTTGTTTGAAAGATTTGACCATGGCCAACATTTTAAGGACAAAATCACAATCACATGTCATGGTTGCGATAGCAAATGATAAAGAATACGGATGGTTGATTATTATGATATGCAATCCGAAGATGCATGTCGCAATCCTACTATGTTTGAGATACTTGTCTATGATCAAGATCACCCAACAACACATGTAATTGTTGATGCAATTTTCAAGACAATGAAGGATGAAATCATACTATGTTGGTGGTTGTATTCTAGTGCAGTCACAAAAGGAAGGTTTCCACAATCTTTCAAAACAATTGAGATTGCAGCGTTAGTATTACAAACAATGAATTGGTCATATGCTCTTGGTAAGTTCTTAAGGAGGACAACTAATATCAGTTGTGGTATACATATGTGTTAAGAAGGTATTCATTTTGGGGTGATAAAAGTGTGTGATCTTGATTTAATTGCACTTGATTATTATACATAACACCATTTTTTTGGGATCAATTTCTTTAATCCTATCATTTCTTAGACGGTGTAGGAGATGTGGTTTTTTTTTGCACACTCTAGTTGTTATAAATTTTAGTTTTTGACTAATAACTTTTATTGTTCCATAACATATGTGCATGCATCCAACAATCCAACATAGAATACATAAAGTATGTATATTATAGGTCTACAATCTAGTAGCTAAGGCTCCTATTGAAAACCTCTAAAACCTTTCTCAAATTTAAAAGCAACAATTAATCAAGGGTGAGGTATTTAATTTGTAAGTGAACCTTGGGATGAGATATTTAATCTAGAAGATGTTGGTTTCCAACTCTAAAAACTCATACTACAAACACATGTGTATCATATAATACATGTATATGTACTTTGCGTATTTTATGTTGGGTAGTTGGATGCAAGTACATTTATATTGCCAATGGGTTGTACTATGAGTACATGTGTATGATGTACTCATGAATCTATATGGAAGGTTGACTAGATGATGACGAACACCTTCATGTTTGTAATTGTAACATTAAACTACAACAAGGTCATGCGCATCATGCCCAAAACACATAGGGTTGCAACTATTGTCGAGCACTAATAATCAATAACATGTAATCAAGAGGTGACGTTAGTGCATTGTTGACATATAAATTTTATGAACTTTCAATATATGTAGGTAATTGTAGCTATGTTCAAGTTCCACTTACTAATATTCAGCTACGATAATATATCAAGGCTTATTTCTAAATATGCAAATACCATGTTGATTACATGGTAATAGACCCCTTGACAAGATGTAGACCATGAATACCATGGTAACATGGTTTACTTTTTGATGTCAAATGTCCTTTTACATTCCATTTATAGCCAAACTATACAAAGTTTATGGAATATATATTAAAAATAACTACTTATATCGGATATAATTGCTCGCTGCTCACTTGTTACCGCTCACATGCTAGCTTCCCTCACAATTGGGTCCTACTTTTATTTACCTTGTGTATGCGACTAATCCTCAAATATTTGTTGGTCGGTGACATGGGCACAGGTGAGGTAGGCCCTTCACACTTGGAACATATACAATGATCCATTGTGCTCAAGAGTTTTTATACAATGATATTGGATGAAGTTACTAGGAACTTGTGTTGCTACTAGGAACTTGTGCCCTAGTAGGTACTCCATAGTTGTTATCGTAACGTTACACATGCTTTGTGGTGAAGCAAAGGGTGTTTCCTTGAACTTCCAAGGTACGAGACAATCGTACTCGAAACCTTATTGTTTGGATATCATAAAAAATAGAAACCCTATGTAAGGTACACATTCTTGCAAAGCAGCTTGGCCCAATACACAACATGTGGATACCTCACGATGCACATACTTAGCTATAGTTGAAAACAAATATACTTTACCATGCAAGCAAGCACTTTGTTACAAATATGAATGTTGAGAAAAAAGAAGAAGTTGGAGGAGTCTAGGAAAAATTCCCACCCACCCACCCACCCTTGCATTGCAATGAATAAGAGTTTGAAGGGTATTGGCCTCTAAACATAGGAAGTTCAAGATTTGAACTCTCTCTCTCTCTCTCTCTCTCTCATACCCCGCGTTAAATCAAGATTAAAGTTCAAGTAGCATTAATGATTATGGTAACAATCAAGAAATATCTCTCACATTGTGTAAATTTGCAGGTATTGTAAAAATGTATACCAATATTATGATACCCGCACTTAGATTCAGACTTTAGTAACATTTCACATGTTTTGTGACGACTCTCAATACTCTAAAAATACATGAGTAAAATAATTAAAAAAAACAAAAATGTTGGAGATTTATGTGTACTACTATCCATTTATCATGACATGTATGATTTGCAATTCCATGTGTGGCACGATCCTTCCTTCTAAATTGGCTCCATCTATCATGCACACGGGAGACTTTGCACTCATTGGGGCCCGTTCCATGAAGAGATCCCCTTTTGGAGTGTTCCAATAAAAGTGGTGGTTCAATCACAAAAAGGAAAATGGGGTTGTATTGTATGAGCAATCATTGACTCTCGAGGGCTCCTAAAAAGCAACCAAATGTGAAATAAATCATGGGCATATTCTCAAGCCACGGCCCTTTATTGGTCAACCCTTGGCAAGTGTGCCCGCTTGGTATTCACCAACACGAGAAGTAAGCTTACACATGTATTGTATGTTTGCATTTCATCAATCGCATGACAAAAAGGATGCTAAAGAAGTGAACCCGAGACAACCCCGTGTGCCGGCACACATTCTTTATGTTTGCTTTTATTGGAGCTCTCGTAACATTATTAAGCAACAAGCATGCGTTCCATTCAAGGTAGAAGAATAGCTCCCGAATTGTGTTTGATTAAACCCAATTTCATTACCTGCTTATAAGTCCTCAACAATCGTCATGTATCACAATATTGAAGATACAAATATAGCATTACGGAGGATTTTCACATTTTCTAGGTAAAAAATCCAGTGATATATGTCAATTATAGTCCATAAAGTCATCGCATGCTTGAGACAAGTCGACCTAAATCCAAGTTGTGTGGGTTCTTAATGCACACTTCCAGCTCCCCATGCACTTTGTGGCTGTTGGATGGGATAGCAGATTGTCTCATCTTATTTGGTTAGCAATTGTGAATCATGAAGAATGTTGTTCCAAGTATCATAATTGTAGTTAAGATGCAAAGTTGATGAGAGCTCAAAGTATAGATTATTCTTTCTCTTCAAGCAATTGCATTGGCCTTCCCAATTGTGTCAACTACTAAACCTAGCCTATTGGTGTTCTTATTTTGAGCACATAATCCATCTCATCATAACATATGTCTTTTCGGTGCCTTGCCATATACCACTCCATATAGATGTTTGCATAGGACTACTAGTTGATTTAAGGGCCACACACCATTGTTTATACACCTCGTTGCTTCTACTTTACACAATATGGGTCAATGTCCTTGATTAGAGGGTCAATTGTGCGCATTATAATTGTGTAGTTTTTTTCTTCCTTTTATTTATTTTTAATGTTGTTGAGAGAAACATGCTACATTGATACCATGATGTGCATTGGGTGTGGTCGCCGGACTAGAAAGTCACTACACTAATTATCCCAATTAGTGTGTGTTACTATACGGAGTTACGCAATGCAATAACATCTTACTCGTGCGTTCAATTTTTACTAACAAAAGTTCGATAGGTTGTTCAGACATTATAAAACAAAAATGTTTATTCTTGGTAAAATAGTCCATTCTCATTAAATAGTTACAGCATTGCGTGACTCCGAACACACTAACTGGGATAATTAGTGTAGTCACTAGATGATATCCATAAGTTGTCGATAAATATAAAGCCAGTAGATAGGCCTAATTTTGATCATTGCAATTATTTGGGACACCTACTATGAAGTCTAATCTAGCTAGTTTACGCCACTAAAAGGTCAATGCCCTTTTAAACCCAGAAACCCGAAATACATGTGTTTATATAAGATTGGACAGTATGGTCAATTTGTTGACCATTTTAGGCTCAATAGTCAACATAGTTCATGGGGAGAGGGGGGGTGACCTATGTGGCCTTCATGTGGGTCATTGTCAATATGGACTTTGATAATCCACAACAATAATCAATTATTGAATACAAGACTAATACTACTTTTTTTCTATCTAAACCCAAGTCCATGGCTTTGCATGTATATGGGATGTCTTCCATCTTCTCAACTTCCTTTTGAACTTTGAAGTCAATTTAGAAGTTTTTGGAAGTCATTATGTGGGTCATGGGAGCTTCCTCTTGCTTGCATAGATAAATGAGGTCTCTTCAATGGTATTGGGTGTGATGTATGTTGCTTCCATATTGAAAACCTTGATGAATCCTAATGACATTGACATGGATGACATCTACAATGTATTCTTTGACATAGCCTCTCGAGAATGAAGTATTCATGGAAAAGAAAATCGTTGTGGAGCCACATCATGCCCCCCCCCCCAACGCACTACAAACATAGTTTCTTCAATGTTTCAAAAGAAATAGATGCAAGTCACATTTGATTTGTTGTGGTTTGAAGGAGAACAATGTTAAGTGGTATAATTTTAATGTTTAATTTTTTTTACACCGCTCGTAGAAGGTCTCTAAGACTTGAAAGAGGAAGAGTTTTTTTTTAAAATTTTTTTTTATGTCGGATGTGTTGCCCATTGCACAAATCATCCATCTTTAGTAGCGTGGGTAAACATTCCAATTAAGCAATGTTACAAAATTCACATCCAAGCTCATTGCGAGAAACACTCATCATCCAGTCAACAAACTTTGACCGCCTCTAGAATAGGCATACGAGCTCCAAAATTGGAAATTCAAATTCTCATGTGTGCATGCAACTCTCAAGTGCCACACATGTAACGCAAAAAAGAAAGTAAAATAGTTACGACTGAACAACAATCGAGCATTGAACATCATCATTCATCTTGAGCCATCTCGGGTTGCAAAGGAACACATAAGCGAGGGTGTTAAGGAAACCTTCTCACACGAGTTTAGCAGCAAAAAACTCGTGACGCGTCCACGTCCTCACATTGGTTTGCGTCCCAAGTGTGCGTCATCGGGGAGTTGCCAAATTTGTCCCCATTTCCCGAAAAACGGGGCCATCCATGCATGCGTCCAGTGGACGCATGCATGAACACCACTGGCTCTAGTGTCACAGCAACAAGTGCCAATCTGTCAAATGCAAAACCGATAGAGGAAAGTTTCGTGGCCCCTTGTAAGGGCCGCTTTACACTTATTAAGAGGCCGGGCCAATTCGTTGTGTAAGAGGCTTGAAATTCTCACTTGTGATTGGCCAAAAGGCTGAAATCGGCCCCAACTCCTTTACACCTAGAGGCTGGGTCGATTTGGTGGTGTGAGTTTTTTTAATAAAAAAAATGCATGGTTTGACATGGCCCGAGCTCGTTGAATTGGGTGCACCCAAAATGGAGGGCCAATTCTTGGCCTCCGGGCCAATGTCACATTTCAAAATTAAAAATTAAAAATTAAAATATATGATTTGTTTTAGTGAACTATATCCATTGGATTATGTGGAAATATGAACGGCTCTATGCTAGATTATGCTAGATCCGTTGGATTATGCTAGATTTATTGAATCGGCCTAGTTTCTTGGCCTTAAGGCCTTTACATATGGAAAAATTGGCCCTCATTATAATCTTATTATAATGTGTAGTTGAGGCCGGCCTCCAACCCAAAAAGGGCTGAAATTTCATGCAATCAGCCTCCCAACCTCTAGGTGTAAAGCGGCCCTAAGGTAGAGGGTGCTAAAACCAACACCCCGCCCAAAACCAACACCTATAAATGCCTCCCAACTGCCAACACTTTATTACCTTGAACCGTTTTCCGTGATGCAGGAGTGTCCGGGCCCATAGAGTGACAATCTTAGGTGCCATTAATGATGCCACCTCACAGTGGCCTTCACTTACCTCCGCGTAGGGTAGGTAATGGGTTGCACTCTATCTCGGGTTGGTTCAAGGTGGGATTAGGGTGGCTTGTCAATGCCTTTTCCAACCATTATACTCACAAAGACCAAGGAGGTGAGTCCACAAAGCACAAAGGAGTCGGTTCCCAGGGTGCAAGGGGGGTCGGTTCCCGAGATGCAAGGTGATGGCTGTGTGGCTTTGTGTACCATTACTACTTGGGCTTTGATGCAATTTGGGTCTAGTACCCAACTATGTTGTGTTGGTTCTAGGCAATGAGAGTGGGGGTCCTCATCATATGCAAGGTCATCATACACGGGGCCTATATATTGGTTTAGGGATGCTAGTGGTTTTGACTTTGATTATTTATCAAATATCTAATTGAGGCTAAACATATTTTTTCTTTCTTTCTACCTATGTTTAGAACAAAGGCTAATATGAATACATATTTCTTTTATATCAACCTTGTAGCCATATGTATGTGCAATAGCTTAAAGTGTTGGTTTAAGCACCCTCTACCTTAGTAAGGTAGACGTGCCGAAGGGTCACTCCACAAGCGAGCCAAGGGCCGTGATCATGTAGGTGTGAGGGCCCTTGACTCTCCTCCAAAGGTTGTATTAGTTGTTTGTAGAGACCCTTGACTTTGACATGGTACACTGGAATTTGCGTCAAGCCTATCTTTTGGAGGTGGGCTTGATACAAATTTTAGCAAATCATGAAACATTATTCATAAATTATCATGTGAGAATCCATGTAGATCTTTCATCCATGATAATTTCTTTGGGCCCTTAGGCCTTCACCTTCTGAGCATGAGAATTTCCATCACAACCTATAGTTTTTTTTTTTTTTTTCCCCTTCTTCCATGGGAATACGGATTATGCTTATAAAAATCAACACACCAAGTGCAAATATGTCACGCTAAAAATGCGCAAATGATGAGTCACAATAAGTATACCTCATCATGAAATCACATTTTGAACCCGTGCTTCAGACCAGCTACACATCCAAGCATAGAGCACTTCCAACATATACCCTATGTCTTTCTCTCTCAACATTTTTAATATAAAAAACCACGTAGAGAGCATTTCACTCATGACCTCCAATTTTTGCCTATAATAAACCAAACTACATGTGCCTCACAACCATCTATCACCGCTAGTATTTCATTTTTTTATTCTAGAGGCGGCATTATAAAATGTTTTGATTTTTTTTTTAAAAAAAATTTGAGAATCATCGAAGACATCAATCCGTGATGGTAAATCATTGTCGAGAACATTCCCCTCTTCTAAGATCAGTTCTTCGAGCTCTTCTCCGCCCAAATTTTGATCCAAGAATGAAGACATTGCGAATGCAACCACCATTCATGACTTGTCCAGTGTGCCATGTGGTGCGTTATGTATTCCAGTATTTGTCAGTTCGTGTGGCAACACTCAAGGCTTAAGCACTGCCATTGAGTTTGAATGTACTAATGCTATATGGTATTATGGAACAATTGGCAAAGTTGAGCGTGTCTATATTTGCATACTAGCCTGGACTGACTGTAGTCGTGAATTTATTAAATGCCTCAAAATTTGCCAAGTATTTAAAAATGCATTTTGAAATGTGTATTTTAAAATAAAAAATAAAAATATGCACCGCTAATGATTGCCCTTCATCGAATCTTATGTGTCCAATTATGGAGTCCATAATGGATACATAAATCCATGATGACGATGATGGATGCTTAACACAAAAATTTAGTGTGCCATGTAAATTAGGGTGGTCCAACCCCAATGATTGCAAGGCAAGTAGTGTGGGCCACAACTAAAAAGGGCCACTTCAGACATGAGCCAAAGAGCCATGACCTTGTAATGGTGAGGACCCTTGACTCTCATCCAAAGCTTGTACCATGGGTGTTGGGAAAGCCGTTTTATGGAGTCACGGGCCCTCAAGCATAGTGTGAAGTGAGAATGGACCATGTTGCGGGACCATTGCATATATTGTTGGTGGAAAAAGAGGGGAGGATTTGGTTTAATATAACATGTCTCAAACTCTATCAATTTAACAAAATTACTTGGTGGTGTTTGTATGTCTTGGAATACAATATGGACTCTACCTTATAATATGTCTTGAAATCTTTCGTAAAATTTGTCATGTTGGAAAAAATATAAAAAAGTCATGGTCTCCTAGAATTTGCATTAGGTGGCTTGACACAAATTCAAGTAGACCACACACCCTTATCGACAACATGCCATGTAGGACTCCAGGTATATTTTTCATCCACAAACTTTTCTTTGGGCCTTTAGGCCTTCACCTCCTAGTGTGAAATGAACTTGGACGGTTTCTCCCTTTTTGACCAATGAGAGCTCTTACATTGCCATGGTCATGGGCCTTCAGCCTTGTGCGTGAAGTGGCCCTAAGATGTTCACCTAGAGTAGTGGCTCAAGCCTTGCTTCTGTGCTAAGTTTTGTGGACCTCACTAATTTACTTTGTTTAATCGAATGCCTTCATTAGAGTGGTGTGTGGTGAGGTGTGGGTCCATGAACATACATCCAAAAAGACACGAGTGTAAAAGAGATCGAAGTACACATTCAAAATACGTTACCCATTCTAAGCTTAGAATAATCACTATAGTTGAAGGGGGGGGGGGGGGGGCGGGGTGGGGGTGGGGTGGGGAGAATCTATATAAGCATTTAACAAGCTTGAGAATCTTCACTTTGATAGTGAACAAGATATTCATGTGAGCTCCAATAGTTACGAGGAAAATGGCTACGTCCACGTGTTGGATATATCAATCATCTCAGACTAAGGGTGGGTTTTACATTGTGGTATCGGTCCTAGAAACTAGGGTTCCAATGGTACCCCTTAAATGGTCCACCTTCTTTTATGAACTCGAGAATGGTCTCTCAAATTAGGCGATGGGTATCTTCTTGAATTGGGACCACTAAGATTTGACACAAAAGTGACACCAAATTACTGCTACTTCATGGACCCCGGACCTAGATGTAAACTCCTTGGGTCCAAAATTTTGTTCTTGACCAATAGGATCACTCAACTTTAGAGAGTTTTTTAATAAATAAATAAATAAATAAACAAACAAACAATAAAAAACAAACAATAAAAATAAATAAGTAAGTAAGTAAATATTTATTTGTTGGTCTTAGACCCAAATAATGTAAACCAACCCTAATCGTGTCTTACGAGAAGTGGATGCAGAGCTAAAAGTGTTCATTTAAGGCCTGCTTACCTTAGGGCATTGCATTTGTGAACGAGGTAGGGCTCAGCCGTGTAATTGTCGGTAACCTCTAGCGGGTATGTACCAGGGTATGAGAAGGTGTATATTAAATCTCGGATATCCGCATCTTATTAGTACCCTACAATTATTACCGAGGTATTCGGACTGTACGCAATATCCGGGTATAAGCGGGGTAGGCGTCGGTGTATCTCATGGCCGTTACCGTCGTGGGGCCTCGTGCATTGCCTGGCAACTCGCAACGCGTCCTTTGCGTCCCTTATAACCACCTCCTCCGCCATAGCCACCCCGCCCCGCCTCGCCTCCCCCAGCTTCCTCTCACCACCGCCCCTCGCACACCTCCCGGCTTGTCTTATTTTCCGCTCACCATCCACTCGCACAACTTAGGGAGGTGCTACGTGGCCCCGGGGCTGGGCTCGACTCGATTCGAGTCCTCGACTCAAGTCACTCGCGCGTTTTCCTCTCTGGTCCGCAAACAAACCGAGTTGATTTTCGACTTCATTCAATACTTACAGGTGAGACGAAGGTTCCGAGAACTTCTTGTAAATGACGTTCCATGCCTATTGTTCCAGGTAGCACCCGATCGCCGCAGGTCGGTTGTGCAATTTTGTCTGGTTTCTCTGCTGACTGTGGACTGCTCTGTTTATATTTGATGGGGCGTCTAAAGGAAAGTGTGTCAAGAAGTTAGTATTTGCTCTTATCGTTCGAGGTCTGCGAGCGGATCCGTAGTTGTGGAGTTTTGGTTCGGTTGTCTGTGGGAGTTCTGTGTGTTTGGATTCGATCACACTGCAGAGTGTGACTCTGTGGTTTTTGAGAGCGATTGGCTGAATAGTTACCAGCATTTGTCTCTTCAGATCTGTCGTAGTGGGCGGAGGTGTGGCATCTGTGGAAGCTTTTAGAAGTTCGATAGATCTCTGCTGGATTATAACCGCATTGCAGAGTTTGACGGTGCGTTTCTTGAGAGCGCTTTATTTAATTGGTATAATCATTTGTCTCTTCAGATCCGTCTCGTTGAGCGGTCGATATACCGAGGAGAATGGCAGGATACGAGAGACAGGACGGGAATGGACTCGGCTGGGCCGATCAATGGGACACTCACTTCAATGAAGATGCAAAGGGCACGCAACGTGTGCAGAAGAGCAGTAAGATCGCGAAGGTGAAGGCTGTCGCGAACAACGGCATGGAGAAGACGAAGGTCGCAGCCACCGTCAGTGCACAGAAGGTGAAATCGGGCACCACGACGAGTATTCGGTGGATCAAGGAGAAGGTGCAAAGAAAGAAGTGAGGATGCGTGCGGAGTTTATTGATATAGCCTCTCTCGAGGAGCTACGGCGGATCAAAGTTGTCTTGATAGCTCTTCAATAGAGATTGTTTTGGAGGTGTGTCACATTGTTCTATTGCCTGAATTAGAGGCTGCAACAACAACATCACCGATTTTAGTACCCAGATCCGGTGTGTTTCTACATAGATCTATATTCCCATTGCCTTCTCTAGTGCCGGTCAGACATTGAGGCGGTCGTGCATATATTCCTATGGCCTTGCCTTTAAAGTAGCTTAGCAAGCTCTAACAGGACTAGGCAGTATGCTTGATTGATTGGTGGAGAGAAGAGATTTCAAGATTAGCAACGCTGAGCCTGTGCTGTGGCTGCTGTTTGTTTTTCATCACGTGACGGGAGTAGATGTGCAAACATTCTCTGTTTCTTGTGTGTAAGAAGCAGTGCAGTAGCGCTATTCTGGAGTTCGCAGCATTGAACGTGGACGTAGGATGCTTGATACGTTTGTTTTCCTCTCGCAATTGAGAGAGGTGCATGCTTATTGCACCAGCTGAATGTAGATTATGACGATGATGACGACGTCAACGAGGTATTGTAAATAAATCAATTCTTCGCAACGTATTAGCAACGTAAGGTTTCTGGAAGTCTCTAAAGATGTTTTTCGAAGAGGCCTTGGTGCAGGATATTTGTAATTCTCTTTCTTGTGCATGCTCTGGTGTCGCTGTGCAGTTAGTCTATGCGATGTGGTATTCCTTGGTGGCAATTACAAAATCACGGGAAGCGATTCTTTGCCGAAGTTTTGTTGAAATTATTGTCTTCCAGGCTTTGAAATGTTGTGATAATGTCGTGCCCCGAGTCCCAAAAGTTTGCTCTCCAACATGTCTGTCCGTTACCAAGCATTGGAAAGAGATGTTTGTCTTTAGTGTCAACATACACAGGGTCCAATAAGTGAGTAAATTTATACCTGTGTGTTCAAGTTTCCTTATTTGTTGTCGAATCTGTGCCAAATGCAACATCAGAAATGATCAATTTTGCAACCACTTTCCCATTTTCTCAGGAGCTTGGAATTGGGTTCAAATTTCTTCACTGCTCCGATCCGCTCTGCATGCTTTTTCGTTAGCTCTTTTCATCACAATTTAAGTCTTATTTAAACTTCTAGCTGTAAGATGCTTGAGATTCTACCAATATTAACATATCTAACCACTCTCCGTATGATTCAACAAGTAGATGCGAGCCAACACTCGCTCACATGTATGGTTTGTTTCCTCACAAATTGATATTTTGTTACCTTGATGTTCCTTACATGTATTTTTGTTTCGGACAGATATCAAATTGATTGCATATTAGAAAAGCTCAAACCTCTTGGAACGGAACTGGAGTGATCTCATCAATAAGACTAACAGCATTAGGAATTGTTGGTCGCACAATTGAGAAGTTCAGTTCAACACATAAATTAGTTGATGTATAGTGTCACCAATTCTAATTGTCTTGCTGAATACTAATTGTAAACCGCGGCATGGTGTCAATAACACTGAGTGTTAACCCCACATTATTCGTCATTCCTTGTCATTTTTGGGGGGGATTATAGATTTACAGTGTCACAATTAGCGTCGCTTACCAAGTGATTTTTTATCCAAATTTCGAGCATCCATAACAATATTTCATCACAAGTTGCTGACAAGAGAAAATTGGGTTTGGGCCAATGGATGGATTTATCCATCATCCATCGCAATATTTGGTCACTTATTGAATAAAAGTGTCATCCAAAAAGTTGACATAGTCACATTGAATGCCATATACCACTAAATATCGTATTTAGTGTAGTTCACACTATTTTAGTTTAATCTTTAGTTGAATTAATTAGAGAGTAGCATAATGAGATGGGGTGTTCGAGAGCATTCAATAAGTCAATAAGTCCTTATGTTACTAATTTGTCAGTTTCAAACTTCTTCATCTGTCTTCGCTAAGAGAGCATCTTAGGGTCTTGGGCTTTCAAAGTGTGAGGGTGGCTCAAGTTTTAGAACATTGTCATGTAAAGCTTTGAGGCTCATTGTGAAGTAGTGGCATTTGTTCCATGTGCAAAGCTAACATCCATCGTTCAAATTTGATGCCCATTTCTAGTTGATGACCCAAATTATTTTATTTTTATTTTTTATGAATAGTGCCCATTTGGTATTGTCAAATGCAAATTATGGCTGTTGTTAGTAGTCGAGTGCAAAATATTGTAAAGTGCTAAGCATTGTTGATTGGAGACGATAGAAATATGAAAAATCTCGACCGGTGGATTTGGCCTTTGCAAGATCTTGTCTGTGAACATGAGTGGACTGCAAGTTTTGAAGTTTTGTAATCAATTGCTAATTGTTGTCGACTGAAATCACGATTTTTAGATGTCTCTCATAATCACAATTATGAGTCAAGAACCGTAGGGGTCTCTCATATGGCTTTAGTTGCTAGTAGACGTTTTGTAGCTCAACACTATGGATTCCGTAGGGTTTGGGAATGAATCCGGGCATTTTGAATGGATTTTTCCCTCATAACCCTCCTCATAGCCATTTTATCACCATGTTATGCCCCTCAAGGTTTCATGACTCTTTGGAGTGTCCTCTTTAGTTGGTGGGCACTGGGTCATTAACGTTACGAACATACACTTTATTCACGCGGTCTTAAAAGAGATCCGGATTTAGTTGTTAAGTTGGTATAATTGGCTCTTGTTTTTGGTCATATTTTGTACCATTACTTGATATAGACCAAATGCATAAATATTTGAATAGATGATTCAAACTTAATTTAAAAAATTAAATGTATTAATGGGCATTGTCACATTAGTTTCCAAAGGGGAAGACTTCCTACACAGGTGCATGCGCCCAAGAAAACCAGGCAGTGAAGGAAACATGGGAGGAGCGGGGCCCAAATGAATGAAGATGTGATCTAGCCCAGGGTGTAGAATGTAGCAAAATCATTTTTTCAAGAACTTTGCACATTAAAATTAGGTTGTATCGTTGGAGGTAGGGTACAATGTTTAAAATAAGTAAACCACTTAATAAAAAATTGCTAATAGCCGACGTCCGATTGATGGTTTCCAAAGAATACCGCCTAGTGTATATCAATGAATGTGTTTGACTACCATCGCCGGCATCATTTGGAGGTGTATCAGTTTCCAGATCTTCGAGCATCGATTGAAGATGTTGTTCTTTTGTTAATGACATGTGTATTGGGAGTGCGTGAATCGTAAATAATGACAAGCTCAAAATGGCACGTACATTGGTTGTGTGGACTTAGATGCGAGAAACTATTTGACATGTGTATTTGACACATTCCATGGACACTTATTTCCTTATAAAAATATTCAAAATATTAGACAAGATTTTTCTCATTTATTTATTTACTTATTTAGAAACCAAATTGAAAAATTCCCAAAATTCAACAACAGATTGTTAATCACTTTATGCCTAATTTGACATGTGCGTGTGGTTTCAAATGATCCTTATGTTTAGAGCATGTTCACACTAAAGGCATTAGGTCATGGTTCTTGAACGACTATTGTACCCCATTTTTGGGGGGGATGAGAATATGAAGAAGTCCATGGACCATAGTCCAAAGTCTTGTGGAGGTTAGGAGCCCTTAGTGTAGACCCACATTCATGCTGCAAATTCCGTTAAGGTTCCTTTCATCAAGAGTTGCCTTGAAAATCCCCCCTACAATCTTGAAAAACATTGTCCATACTAGTGTCCGGGAAGTTTTTGGGCATAGTCGGTCAAGATCCCAGTGATTCTAAATCCAACCGGTTACATGTTGACATCTTATGGTTTTGGTTTATTAATTTAAGGTATATTCTATAAATTCCTCTAAAATGATCGGTAAATTTCTTGAAGTCTTGAACTTCAACTAGTTATTTCTTAGACTCAACCGGTTCATCTGCAACTAACTGCCGGTTCTTCCCGGACATAGGTCCATTCTTACCATGTGGGATTTCATATAGGTTTCTCATCCACTGAAAATGTTGTGGATTATAATCCAAAACTGCCCTCATGTAAACCTAAAACAAAACCAATGACACTCAAGGATTCTCAAGAGCCATGGCCTAATGGCTTTCATATACAGAGGCCCTTATGGTCACATTCTCCAATTTCTCCTTCCTTTCTTGGAGCAGAAGCTTCTGGAAGTGGTGGAGTGACGTCTCCCCATTAATCGTCCGCCCGAAGTCTCGTGCCCCCATCAAACGCCGGGTCACCCGGCCGGAATCCCCTCAGCGAATCCTCGAACCCGGCATTTCACCTGGCGACCCGGGATGCACCTTCCTTTACCATTCTTTCTTTCTGACTTTCTCTCTTTGGTCTAGGCAGGCTGAAGAGAGGCTCGCGTACCCATCAGATCACCGGGTCACCCGGCTCCTACACCCTCCGCAGCCAAGTCTCTTACCCGATATTTCACCCGGTCACCCGGGTGGCTTCCTTTCTGAGCAAATGTGTCTGTTTCTTTCTTCCCGCCCTTCCTTAGAATAGTTTTTCTTTCTTTGCGCTGTGTGGAGTGTCCTTCCCGTCTGAAGAGGTTCTCCGAAAGCCTGTTTACCAAGCGCCTTCTCTACAGATCTCATTTACGCAGCAGCAGATTCAAAAGCAGATTCATCTTACGCGTGCAAGCTGGTAAGATACAACCTCCTTTAGTATCTATCTCTCTATCTATCTATGTATCAATTTTTGTTCTTTTTCCTTTTCGTTGAGGTTTTCGTCATTAAGAATCATAAACAGCGAAGGTTAATTTATTTGCTGTGGGAAGGAGCAAAGGTTGGAGAGAAGCAGGAAAGAGGCAGAGAGGCAGTGTGGAGTTCGCCTGGTATATTATTTCATCGTATCGTTTAACATCGGCGGGTAATTGTTTTCGCAATAATTTTTTTTTTTGAGGTTTATAGATTTTGCGCGGGTGTTTCTGGTGTGTCTCCATCGAGGTTTCGTGTTCCTCGTAACGACGAGTAGAATTTTTTGAATTGGTATCGGTTGTTTCTACGGATCGCAAGGACAGAGGTCATTCGTCCCTTTGGTTCTTAATTTTTCTGCATGCATTTTGTTGCCGGAGATCTGTACATATCTTCTCTTTCTGCTAGTTGCGCCTGGTAATTGTTAGACTTAAGTAGGTTGAATTTTGTAGATTTGCGCTTGAAACCTTGGTATTATCTTTGATTTTCAGTACCGACTATGTCTTATCATCAATATTAGGAGGAGTCGAAGGTTGGAGAGGAGGAGGAAAAAGAGAGAGGCAGTGGAGTCCGTGTGGTATTGTTCATCGGCAGTGTTTTCTTTTTTCTGTTGTTTAGGTTTGCAAAGTTTCTCGCAGGTGTTTCTGGTGTATCTCCATCGAGGTTTCGTACTCTTCGCAACTCAGGAGGGGGTAGGATTATTAAATCGGTATCGGCTGTTTGTCCGGATCGCAGGCAAAGATGTCATAGGTCTCTTTGTTGATAGTTATTGGTTTGTATTTTCGCGTGCGTGCATTTTGTTGTTGGAGATCTGTACTTGACATCATTCGTCACGAGGATGTAGTTTTTATTCTCCCCCTCGCCGAGTTGTGGCTGGTAGTCTTTGCCGCAATTAGTTTGAAGTTCGTAGGTTTTGGATTTGAGCCTGGTCTTTGATTTCCGATTTTCAGCATCGGTTACACATACTACTGTAATAGGGCCTAATTCAGTTACTTATCTAAATCAGACACCTATATTTAAGTTGTAGCTGGTTAAGTGCAGATCTTAGAATGGACACCAATAACACATATGTTCAATAGAGATTGGACTATGTGTTTCAAAAATTCTTATATAGTCTAGACTTAATCCTCAACTTAATTGAGGATACTTATGTGGTTTTAGTATAGCCCACTGTCAGTGGGCCTTGATAACTCATAACTATATGAGATTAGTTCCAAAACCTTGTGGGATTGATCCTGACTTCTTTAGATACATATGTGGACACACCAAAAGTTAAACCTCGTGAATTCAAGTAGCATTAGGTAACAGACAGCAAAAGAGTAACCAAATAAGGCCCATCCTCCTTAGGAGGAGGAGTTGCTTCCCATACCATCATGGGGCATGTGCACTTGCTTTGAGGCGTCTTGCGTGTGCTCCAATTTAAGTTATTGTTGATAAGGAAGTACAACAATGACTAAACTGTACAGTCTCTGTCGTACAAACATGCGTTGGGCACTTGCCAGTTACTTACGTCAAGTCTGCCTTGTAATAAAAGGAACTGGCTTTAAACAGTGTCACTTAACTGTTGTCGGTTTGAGCTCCTCGATTGATACTCTTCAAGAAATGGAGAAAGAATGGGCTGGTAGCTTTTGCTGAATGCTCTCAACTTAGCTGTTCTCTTGACTGTTCAGAGGTTTAAGATAGATAGTTTATTACGGTTACTTCCGGGAGGTTTGGCCTGGATTGTTGTGCAATAAATCCAGGAAAAAACCCCAAGCTGATTAGCAAATTGTGTATGAATCCGATGCCATAAGTATGAGATTAAATTGACTGAATGTCAATTTGTGGGAATTTTTGAAAAGAAATATGTGTTAATGAGATGCTGAGACCCCAACAAATTCCTTTTTGTATCAATGAGTTGCTGAATACTATGTTAGGTTCGTTTTAGAAGAATATTGAATGATTTTGCACTCAAAAGTAGGTGATTGAAGAAGGCTGCTGTTTGAATACTGAATGGAACTCGTATATTTTCCCTTGGGGGAATTGAGGAAGAATTCACTGATTTTTAGATTGGAGCCTTGCAGATGCTTTGTCTACTTGCAATGGTGAATACTTTGAATATTTCCTGGGAAAGATCAGATTCGACTTGATTTTCTTTCTTCCTACTTTCTTAGGATTTGCACAAAGTGTTCTGTTAAAGCAGGAATACAAAATGGAACTCATATTTTTTCAAATTTAATGTTCTACTCTTACACATGTCTTGATGTTCTTTTGCAGCATCCTCGTTGGTTTTGATCTCAAGTACATCCACTAGAAAGCTGCCCCTGCATTATTCTATCCCAAGGGTTTGAAGTTCGTTGTACTTAGATATACCAATATGTCAAAGAGCGGCAATGGCCTTGACTGGGCTGATCAGTGGGACTACAACAACAATGATGACAAGAGAAAAGAAGAGCCTCCGAAGGGAGGTAACAAAGAGAAGATGGCGAAGGTGAAGGCAGCTGCCAGTGTTGGCATGGAAAAGACTAAGGTGGCTGCTAGTATTGGCATGGAGAAGACCAAGGTTGTTGCCACTGTTGGTGCTCAAAAAGTGAAGGCTGGCACGACAGCTGGCTTCAAGTGGATCAAGGAGAAAGTACAGAAGAAGCCTGCTCAGTGATTCGACATTGGTCAAATTGATTGATTAATGAATGGGCTGGTGAACTGTGACATGGAACTTAGAGATCACCTGTGAAACGATCTTCTAAGAGGAGAGTGCTGTACAAATGTTCCTCTGACCTCCTAAACTGCAACAAAGGTGCTACAGTGATGGCATAAATAAGAAGGCACTGACGGCAGCTGTTGAATCGACCAAAAGCTGAGCACCCGTACATAGGAGACAGGTCCGGTATCACAAGAAACGGACTTCAGAAATTGGAGAGTTTCTTCAAATAGGTCCGTATGTGCACTGACCACTGGAGACTTTTCTGAATTGAGCTATAGGCTCCTTTAAAGTAGGCTTTCACAGTGGTTAGTAGGATAGATATGCGATTTGTTGTATTGCTTACCAAAGAGCCTGAGCTCTTCCTTACCAATAGGTTTATGGGGCACATTTCTGCAAAATGTGTGCAATAGGTTTCATGAGTTTTTGGCATTGTAGTGCACAATGCGGCCGTAATTCTTCTATTAGATTGTCATTCATTCATCGAACTTACACTAATAAAGTCGCAGGTCTTTGCAAGGCACTTACACTATGCTACTTGTGTCTCTAATCTCACCTCTGCCACATTTTCCCCCCTACAAATTTCAGGCATAAGACTGTCACTGTAGGATCTTTTCTGCCTTACTGGGATTGTTTATTTCTTGTAAACATCAAACTTCAGGGCCCCTAGTCATACAGAAATAGTTTACAAATTAAACATGAGCCAATTTCATGAGTCAATTATATGAGCTAGGATGAAACAAATTTTTGCAGGATTTGCAAAAAGAAACCCTGCAGTTGTGGATTCTGTATTGCATGTGCTTTACTCCTGTCTGTAGTTGCTTAAGATTCATGTAAACACCTATGTGGTAGACGTTTATGGTTGATTCATCCTAACTTAAAATCACTCTACTAATGTGAAGCTAATTCCGTTGTCAAATCCAGTTAAAAAAAAAATTGGAGCTATTGTGGGATTCCAATGAAATGAAATTGGTTTTAAAGTGAAGGATGTCAAAAGGCTTTTGGGATTAGAAGTACATCAAGATGGTGTCGAAAAGGCTGATTTTGCTAGAGTAATGGAGTACAGTGGCTTTAATAAGATAGAGGTTACTATCAACTTGATGGTCTATTTAGAAGAAAAGACTTAGACTACTTAGTACTACAACTTGAAATAGGGAAGGAAACCTATCTGTAATGAATTTGTAGAGGGGACACTCAAGCACAAGGTGTGCTTCATTTTCAACTACATTGTGAGAGCAAAAGTGGCATAACACAAACATTATATAAAGGTTGCATCACAACTCTAGAGATTGGGGTAGTTGATCCCTGGGAGTATGATTTGAGATGCGGTTTGTTGCAATGATTTTTGCATTAGGGTGGTGTTATTGGTTTCTTCACATACGATTCACATTCATAGTTGAGAAAGTCCTTGGTCGCTTGGAGTGGTACATGTTACACCAAGTCACGGAGGTTGTAGAACAATTCCAACAATTCATTCTATACTGCATGTTGTGTCCATCTCAATGTTTTTCTAAACTCTTATCTTATACTCTTTAAATTTTTCTTTTGTCTATTCATCACAATTGCAAAATATCCTTCAAAGTCTGCTCAAGTTAGAAAGAATGACAGCTTTAAATAAGGTTCATGCCATGAACCAAGAGCGTGTAACATGAAAATTGGAACATCCTGGTGTAGTGTATAATATGCTAAACACCTTGAGTGGTATATAGCAAGGCTTGTGGTTAACAACAGACCCCAAAAAAAAAAACCATGTATTATGATGAGATTAGACTATGGGTTCAAAATCAGGACACCATTCTAGGTTTAGTAGTTAACATCACAATCATGTGATTCCTTAAAGAGAAGGAATAGATCTTCAATCTGACCTCTTATAACTTTTGCATCTCAACTCCGATTTTGACACTGGGAACATCGATCTTCATTTTCATGTTTCACAATTGGTAACCAGATGAGCTGATTCACGATGTCACCCAACTTCCAAAAGTGTACTTGGAGTTGGAAAGTGTCTGTTATAGGCCTGCATAAAGCTTGCTCATCACACACGACTCAATTCACTTTGCCAAATTTACCCAGTACATGAAAGGCACATGGGTAGGTGATGCGAATTGATGAGAATTGATGACTTCAGCTTTTGATCAAGTGGGAGCATTCAATGTGAGGTTCTATTCCCTTCCAAAATCTGTTTTGAACGGCTGAGGCATCTCTCTATATGTGGGTGAATGGTCTTTTCGGGATGTGATTGCACCTTTTGTAACCGAAATATGTTTCTCTCTCACACAATTTGTGTGTGTGTGTGTGTGTGTGTGTTGAAGAAGCTGATGAGTTTCATTAAATTTGGAGTAATCTGCAGTCTTCGAACCTCTCATACTTATGTACAGACAGATTGACACACATACACTATTAACCTTCTCTTTGAGTGGTACGAAGTGCTCTTCACAGCAGAATCAGGCTAGGTAGCTTATAGTGAGATTTCTGGCGCCATACCCATGAAATATGCAACCAAGGCATAGGCACTAGTAATGTGGGTTCCCTTGGAATTCGGGATGTCCAGATGATGACCAGGAGCTCCAATGTTTACTTGCAAGTCGTTCATCAGGAGCTGATGACGACTTCTGTGCATCGTCATGACGTCAATCATCAGGACAACCGACTGACAATGACGTTCATCAGGAGTGTGCATCGTCATTCATTGTCAGTCAATTGTCTCTTCTGGAACTACTTTTTGATTGCATGCATTTAAAGTGTTCTGTCACTTGCAAAAGTTGTTATGTGCGGTTGACAGATCTCTCTCCATTTGGATGAAAGATCTTATTAGGAAAGTGGATTCACCTACCGTAACCGGAACACTTTTTCATACACAATCGGTTATGTGTATATTGAAGAAGCTTACGAGTTTCATCATACGATTGTCTGCAGTTTTCAAACTTCTCATATTCGTGTACAGATAGATCGCGACACATACGCTGTTATAGTTATCTTTTAAGTGTTACTAAGAGCTCCTGACAGCAGAACTCGACTGCTGTGAGAAATCTGAGCCTTCAAGAAACCGAGCCATGGGTGATGTGGAGATTCCGGTCATCGACCTGGCGGGGTTAATGGAGGGTGAAGTTGCACGGTCTCGCATTGTGGCCGAAATTGCAAGAGCCTGTGAGCAGTGGGGCTTCTTCCAGGTGAGTACTGCAACAATTTTCTCATGTTTCCTCAACTCCGCAAACAATTATGACCATTGGTGGATCGGCTCAGGAATTATCTCATCTCATATGTTTAGCAATTGCGATGAAAAAATCCCACAGATAGTCATTTCAAGTTTCATAATCGGCGTATCACGAGGTGCAAAAGGTATTAGAGGTCAAAAGGAAGATTCTCTTTCTCTTTAGGTGATCTCACAGGCCTTCCCTAATTAAAATGCCAACTACTGAACTTAGAGGTTCATCTATTTTGAGCAGATAATCCAATCTCATCGTAACACACGTCTTTCTAAGCATGGGTATCCAATTAAGAAGACTGACCACATGCTTGAGGACTTATTTGTGACTGGGGAACAATACTTCACTTTTCTTCCTTTTGCTAAATCTCTTTGGCATAGAGGAGGGGCCTTTATCAAGTTCAGTATTAGGGACCTAACAAACAAGAATGCGCCACTCAAAATGATCTGTAAATGCGATGCACTTCATAGAAGACTTTGGTTGATCAAACCACGGCATCCCCGAGGAAACCCTGGAGACCGTGTGTTACGAGAAAACAGGATTGTTCGAGTGTATCGCTGTGTTCTTTCTCAAGAAGCTCGTGCTAATTTAGAAACCTAAATAATCTGCTGATGTGATGTACGTAGAATGTTTTTCTAGCTAGCTTCACTTCTCTCTTAGAATGTGGTGTTCAAACATACAGTTGGCGGCCTTAGCCACCACATTGTCATGTCCTGGGCCGTCCCTGCACCGACCGTTATGAAACTTTGGATGAGCAATTGCGTGAGCGTCCACCACTTCTGTTTTGTATAACAGATAACTCTGATGATGTTGAGGATGTGGAGCAGCAAAACAATCGAAGTTATTAAGACCGGTTTAATGGAGTTATACGTGCTGCGCAGGTAGTCAACCATGGCATCTCCGAAGAAACCTTGGAGACCGTGAAAAAGACGGCACGGGCATTCTTCGATTTGCCGGATGATGAGAGGTTGAAGTATGCTGTGAAGCCCGGTAGCGCCGAAGGTTACTACAGCAAGAAGGCTTGCAATGTGCTTGTTGAGGAAGAAAATGTGCTTTCCGAGAAGCATATAGACTACTTTTACCATTTCTTCGGTCCGGCGCATCTCAAAGCCATCGATACGTGGCCTCGCCATTCATCAGCCTATCGGTATGGCACCATAGCCTCATTTCTTCATTCATCACCGGTCTGCTGAAGTTTGGTTCATTCTAAAAGCCTTTTAGCTTTCGAGGTAGGCACATCGTTCTTATTGAATCCGTTAAATTGAAGTTAGATACTTCATGTGAAAAGACTTTGTTGATTGAGGGCGCTAGAAGTGGAGGGGGAAAAAAACCAGCCTCCTTTTGGTTGTCCATTTCATTTAACCGTGTAAACCACGGTGAGGAAGCATCACTTGCAGTTGAACTTGAATCCTGCTCAAGTTTGTTCAATGTAAAAGCTCCAGAACCTTTGATGTGGGCCCCTCAATCTTGTTGAGCCCAATACAGAAGAACAAACTGAGGGCGGATACTTCATGTGAGATGATATATAATTTTTGAATGAGGGCATTAGAAGCGGAACAATAGAAAAAACAATGCGGTATTGGTTGTCAATACATTTAACCAGGTGAACCACAGGGAGGAAGCACCAGTGAATTTGAACCGGCATGTGGGAAATGGAACGTGGTTGTATGCACACATATAGGAGAGCAACCTTCTCCTTTGCACTTGTGCAACCATCGCAAGTTGCCACTTGAGCCATGTGGCTTGGGAAGTATTTACTTTTGTTATGACTGGACCTCTTGTTTTCTTGTTTTTTTTTCCTTTTGCCGAATCTTTTTAGCATGGGAGAGGGGTGCTCGTGCGAATCAAGTTTTGACAGGGGGACCATTTGAGTTTCATTGAGGTACAGGGACGACTTCAAAGACACGCATTAAGAGATGTCTGAGTACATCACAAGCTATACAACAATTTGCTTGAGACTTACTGTTGCACATTGTTCTGGATTGTTGGCCTATGGTCAAATGGCTTGCCACCATTTGATGGAAACATCAAATCTCATCTACTTTTTTGTTTGCAGGGAGGTGATGGAAGCATTCAGTGAGGAAGTGAAAGCGCTCGCCTTGAAGTTGTTGGGTGTCTGTGCCATAGGTCTAGGGTTGAAGGAAACATGCTTCAACGAGGCCTTAGGTAGTGACCCAACATTTTCTATTCGTATCAATTACTACCCTCCGTTCCCGGAACTGAAATCCCGCATAGTCGGCGTAGGCGAGCACTCGGACCCGGGGGCCATCACTGTTTTTCTACAAGGTGACATCGATGGCCTCCAAGTGCGCCACGCCAACAACAGCGCCAGCCAGTGGGTCGATGTGAAGACTGTGAAAAATGCTCTGATCATCAACATCGGTGACCAGCTCGAAGTAAGCTCAAAGCATCTCCAATCGTTTCCCTTCTCTTGAACCTCTGAGCTATAAGTGTACAGGGTTTGAGGTTACCAGATTTCTGCTGCCAATTAAACCATTTTGCACTCGACTGAGTCTTTCCCAGTTGATAGTTTTGGAAGAAAATCTACCGCAATGAAGGAGATGGTGGTTTGTGAAATTAAGAGGAATCTAGCCAGTTTAGGAATAATTTCCCTTCTTTTCAACCTCTGAGCTATTTAGTTTATAGGGTAAAGGGTTTTAAGGTTTTACGGTTACTAGATTTCTATTGCCAAGCACACCATTTGCACTCAGTTGAATCTTTCCTAGTTGATGTTTGAAAGAAAATCTTCCATAATGAAGGAGATGGTGGTTTTTGAAATTTTAGAGGAATCCACCCAGTTTAGGAACCGACTTTCAATGTGCAGCATCCAAAGGCAAATAATTCCCTCTCCCAGCAGTTGTTTCGGGACACATGGAGAACCTGGAAACTGTGCAGCGTGCTTTCTAGTTCTAGAAGGTGGCTGAATATGTAGTTCTTGTGGAAATCAAAGAAAAACGAGCTAATGTCTCAATGTCAGATGAACTACTACTAGTTTCTGATTCTGCATGATTTTTAATTTTTTCTCTTCCAGATTCTCACAAATGGGAGGTACAAAAGTGTGGAGCACCGTGGGATGTTGGATGGCGCCTGCGAGCGATTATCTTTGGCGACATTCTACAGCCCCTCCATGGACTCCGTGATCGCCCCCGCAGCCGACCTCGTTGATGAAACTCACCCTCGTCTCTACGAACCAACCTTGTTCTCTGATTACATGGCCTCTTTTTACCAGCGCGGGTTGGATGGCAAAAACTATGTTAACCGAAGGCGAAATGACCGCAGTCAAAATGACAGCGAAGAAAGACGGCCGTGAAAAAAATTCCTCCCTACACTCAGTTGTTGGTGACGAAACTATATCCCAACGCCGCAGCAATGATGTGTCAAATTCCGTCAAGTCAAGTTTGTATGTATGGATCCAAGTGAAGGTATTGAAATAGTAGTGATGTAAATACAGCCAGCTGATGTAGCAATTCAATGCAGGATTCAATCGGTACATAAATAATCAGTGTATACTCATTACCCATACTCCTTTACTTACAGTTTTTAGAATCAGTGTAACTACAGGATTGTCTGTCTACCCACTGCCTCATCAAAATGTTAATTGGTTGTTCTGGAATGTGAACACTGCAAACCAAACAGTTTCAAATGTATCTTCTACTTTTGGAATATTCCTTGCCACATTGTAAAGCATTCAGTTACTTTTCTGATCGAGCACCTATATTTGATTGGTTTGTTGTTGGTGACTCGGTGGGGATTAAAGAATAAACACCATAAAGAGACATATGATGATCTTCAATAAAGATTGAACTGCATCTTCAATCTTTTTATAAAAACAACTACTCCACACTCAATAGTGAACACAATTATGAGGACTTGGAGATTCAGTTAAGAAATCAACAAACATGCACTTTCGATAACTATACCTAAATCAGGAGAGGTTCAAATTTCAATCTCTATTTTTTTTTGTTGTTGATACTTCGTCATAGATTTGGTAATGCAACACAAGCAAGTTGTGTTGTGTGAAATCTAATCGGTAGAAGTTGGAGAACATGAAATATGAACCTCATAACACCCACATACCTGAGTGGCAAAAATTTAGCGCTACAGTTCATTTTCCTCTCATTCGACTTGTGTCTACTTGCTCCCCTCCCCCCACTCCACATTTGGGGGGACGGAAGTCTCACTTTCTTGACCTCCTATCCTATATCTCAGGGAGTGCACTATTCATTAAAACCAAGTATCACGTGCGTGCATGCCCCTTATTAAAATACCCCTGTATACATTTTATTTTGCTAAAATCAAGCAATATACTTACAAATCTCATTGCTTCAAAATACATTTCCATACGTACACAAGGGTCCAAAAACAAATACAGAAATTGTATATAACATGTGTACAAATGTTTGGAAATGCAAAAATATGGCCCTATTATATGTATACTATCAAATCATGGATTTTTAGTTATAAAGTCGTTAAAGACTTTTTCATCACTTGGATGAAGTTTGTACGTGTCTGTTTCAGCATCATACGTCAAATTGGCCAAAGCAATAACTGTATCCAATTCTACCATAATATGAATCAGATCTGTGAGATCATAACTCCAAATAAGGTTGTTACTTAGTGGATGAAAAAATGCATAATTCTTGGTCTAGGTCTAACTTGAACGCATAAACGCGTAAACCCGTACTTTACATATATTTTTCTATAGCCTTATCTCCAGCCTCATGTATATCTACTTCCGGCTTAATAGCAATATGTCTCTTGTATGTACATTTTGTACATGCTTGTTCTAAATAATACCCCTTTTGTGCACACACGTGTATATTTACAGTACTTGAACAGTGCACTCCCTGGGTCCTATATGGCCTGCAACAATCCGACTTGACATCGAGTTCCTAATGTTGAGCCTTGATGCTTTGTGTAGGATCAAAAATGGAAGTCTGCTAAATTTGCAACATGGAAGAGGTAGTCATTGTGAAGATCTTGCTGTGATAGACAGATTTTGAATTAGGCCTGCCCTAGATGCTGGAAGTAATGTGATGAGATCAGTGAGCTGCAAGCTGGTATAACGTAACTGGGCCTAATTCGATTACTCATCTTAAACAAAGACCTATATTTACGTGGTGTGTGCTTAGGTGTGGATCTAAGAACGGATGCCAGAAAAAACATGAGTTCAAAGGAGATGAGACTACATGCACTAAAGTTGTTTAACTATTCTAGGCTCATAAGTCAACATAATTGGGGAGACCTTTATGATCATTCAATAAGAAAGATGTGCGTCTTCACCTCGACAATGAGCAAGATCATCATTGTGAGCTCCTGAAATCATGAGGAAAACTCGCTACAAGCACGATTTGGATTTGCTAATTATCTCGCACTAATCACGTGTTTCATGTCCTACGAGGAAGTGGGTGCAGAGGTAAAGTGTCCGTTTAAGGGCCGGCTTACCTTATTATTACATTCTTGTCACGATTTCGGTTGCAGTGTGAATTAAAATCCCGACATGTACTTCAGTTCTTGTTACGATCAGCTTAATTTCTTCAGATATGTCCATTAACCATTCTTCCTGCATTTGTGCATCATTGTCAGGAATAAGTACACATAGTACTCACGCGTGCTTCCCTATCTTGCTTCTTCATGATCTCTCTGCAAGTATATGTACTTCAAAATTACTCCACTGCAAAAATTGTATAACCATATTTCTGGTATAATGATATGGTGGGCTTTAAATCAACAGACAGGAATTTTGCTGGTTACGATTCTGCTGGTAGAATCCAAGGATCGATTATGCATTCACTAGCTATAAAGGAACAATGTCAGGGGGCTACAAAGTAATGTGCATGTTCATGGTATACTGGTAGATGAATATTCTATGCATATATCTAGAACATTTGTTCTATATGTGTGTGTGCATTAAATAAGGTCTTATCTTTTATCGCACTGTGTTTTTAATGAACTGTTGGTTTGGCTCTTGGGGTGGAGGTACTTCAGCAACTGAATCAATTGTGGAAGATAGGAGATATTTTTTGTTGCAAGAGCATGGACATCATCGCATACCTCCCATTCATCGAACATAAAACCATGAGTTAATATGTAGCCCTAAATTTTTTGTTTTTTAGTTTATTTGACACTAGAATTATTATTTTTTCTTTGAAAACCTCGTATAGGTTTAGTCCAACTTAGTCATTTGAAATGAATCGATCACAAAACCTCTAGAGGGGTCAAGTTTTATGGTGGATGGGATGAGAGGTACGCTTGTATGAGATAATTTTGTCTCTCCCCTGCAACAGTTGCATAAGATTACCCAATGCCTGCGATTGTTATTTACCTGCTCGAGCTGGTTGTCGGTCATAACTGATCAGCTCGCGGACAAGATTTGAGATTTTTGGACGATATCGCATCTCCATGGATGCGATAATTTCCTCTCTTTCCCTTGCGGCAGCTGGCTGAAATTACTCCATGCGAAACCAGCTATAGTTTCTTAACCAGCGGAGAAGTTAAAATATACATAAATATACATTTAAAAAAAAAAAAAAAAAACAGAAATGAATGCATGCCAATCCGACAACCTCTCTCTATCTGAAGGTCCTGTACTCGTGTCGAATCGAATGACATGCAGTGGTTTGTGTGGAATTTACTAGAATCTGAACGAATATGGCAGCTGATTCGAGAGTGGATGGGCTGATTGATGAGCACCAACTCGAATCATTGATGAAGACTCGCTTTTTAATCATCTGTGACCACTGCATCTCTTGGCCGAAACGAATCCTTGATTCGTCGGCCTCGTATATCCCATGGCATTTGATCGTGAAAACCGGAAACGGGGAAAACGGAAGTGACGAGGCTTGTGCGACTGTAGGCATCTGATTTCTTTCGGTCATGGGAAATTGTGCAGGCCATCATCACCTCATGAGATCTTTTGTCGACAAAATCATTTTTCTTATCTCCAGGATTAAGTGTTTTTGTTTGAATCAGGGCGCACAAGTTGGTAGGACCACATCCAGGGTTTTGTTATTTGGGCACCGGCCACGTGCCCTGAAAATTCGAGGAGGAGATCTTATGGGAACATGCTCAAAGCCCAATACACCGATTTGTATTCGAAAGATACACTGGACCTGGACAATGTTTTTTTTTAAAAACCAATTATTTATCCGCTTCTCTCCTCTATTTTGCCAAGTCTCAAAATTAGCAAGGGTTGAAATTTTTACCGAGTGATACTAAATTCATAAATACGTGATCATTTATTATACATCTTAAGAATATGAGCGCGTGCTCTAAGATGTTTGTAGAGTGATGTAAAACATTATATGTAAACACATGCTTGTCATAGAATAGTGCCAAGATGAATATTGTCGGTACTTTCAATGAGCAATACTATTATGAAGAGTGTTTTCAGTGAGCAGTGCCGAGATGAACAATACTTCCTAGATCTTTTGGTGTTCACTAATTTCTCACACTCGCTGTTAGCCCTCCGCACTAAATGGGATAATCAATATAGTTTATCCACTTCAATGCCCATGTGATTCCAATCAGAAGTGGAATTAAAATCCACTGGAGTGGAAATCTCAATCCCAAGAATTATATGTACTCCTATCGATGGCGCCACAAAGGATTTCTATCAAGGATTGTCTCGAATATAGTGCCACTAGAGATTAGAGTAGAGACGCCCACATAACATTATCCATATACTACAAGTTGTTCAGTGGGGTGTCTTATTAGTGGGAATGATTCTCGAATAGTGGCCAAATTCATCTGAATGAGGAAGATATGGGTTGGTAGGGTCTGTCACAGCTACATGGCAAGCCGTTTGATAAATGTTATGCATAACCGATCACTTAAGAGATTTTGCGCCAAATCTAGAGAAGTATAAGGCGGTGCCAATTTTCCCATGTAGGACGATACAAATTAGGAAGACTACAATTTTTTCAAGAAATTTTACTCCTTAAATTAAAAACACTGGGAAGTCAAAAGTTGGCTTGAACACATTAACACTATCTATAAATTCTACCAATACCGCTCATTTTGAGACGAATTCCTCCTCAATTTAACCCTCAAAAACCGTGAACATTTGCCATGGCACTATCGATTCCTTGGTGATATCATAACCGAAGTTAAAGACTTACTATAGGGTTTGTTTCCACGTAGATTGCTTGCCCACGAGATTCTAGTGACATGTGACCCTTAAAAACCATGAAACATGAAACCTTATTTTAACCACCCATGAAAAGAAATTACCGACATTAGTCGCAACCTGATCGAAACTATGACACCCTATAGATTCTCGATGGGTCCCGATCGGGAATTAGGTGGTGGTTCTACTCTAGTAACATATTACTCTACTCTATCGGTAGATTGATGTTGTGTACCTAGAAATGATGCTCTAGCTTGTGGAAGTGAATCTTCTGAAGCAAGTATTTGATAGACAGTGGATTCCCTGGAAATGAGTCCTTGAAGTTTGAACTGCCATGCATTTGCTGCTATAAAATAATGTTTCTGTGAGTACTTTGCGGGCGTTAAACAATGACAATATTCTTGTGGCTGATGACTCTACTAATACGTACATATTCAACAAGAGAAGACCTGTTCCTCTCTGACAGTGTCCAGGGAGATTTTTGGGCCTCGTGGTCGAGATCCTCGTGTTTCCAAGTCCAGCCGGTTACATCATGTTGTGATCTTTCGGTTTGTTCTTTATTGATTCAAAGTATATTCCACAGATTCCTCTAAAACAGTCGGTAATTTTCCTGAAGTTCTTGAACTTCAACCGTTTATCTCTCAACCTCAACCAGTTCATCTGTACTAGCGGTCGGATCTCCCCATTCATTGTTGTCTGAGTCCTCACGTCAATCCGACTGTCACATTAATAACTTAGTGGCAGCTCATCGAAACACTTTGATTCATCAGTTGGATTCTGCATGCACATCGAGCTCTATGAAGGTAAGTGGGCATTGAGAAATCCGGTTAAGAGATTGTGTTGAATTACGCGGATTGTCACAGTTCATCAAATGATCATTTCAGGTTTTCATATCGCAGAGTTTCAGAGATGCAAAAGTTGTGTAAGAGGTCAAAGTGAAGATTTGTTTTTCTTCTACACTGATATGTGCAATGACGTTGCACATTGGTGGACTCCCATTTTTTTTTTTAACTACAAACGTTCTCACATAAGGTATAACAATGGACCTTATGTGGTCACTCTTCTTGGTTGAACATGAACTTTGGTTGAGTGGTAAGGCTTATACTTAAGAATGAACATCAAAAAGACACATGTTATGATCCGATTGAACTAGCATGTGTGCAAAATAGAGACACCATGATGTTGGGTTCATTAGTTAAAGTCACAACTGGGAGGGGTTGGAAATCACTTGGAGGCAAAATGAATCTTCTCTTTGACCTCCACTTTGACCTTGCTTTGTCAAAGTGAGGTTTCATTTATCCTCCAAGTGATGTCACATCCCCTCCCACTTCTGAAGCTAACTATTGAACCCAAAAATGATGCTTATATTTTAAGCACACAGTCCAACCTCATCATAACACAAGGCGTCTTTTCAATATCCATTCTTAAATACAAACCTTGCCACACACCACTCAAATATAGGCCGTTTGCATAAGACTACACTAAATATTGTATTTAGTGTCATATGGTTGTTTACGTCATCATGGTAACTTCTTTAATGACACTTCTTATGAATAAGCTCACAAATATTGTTATCCCAATTTACTTTCAGTTCATCCACTTTTGGTATATTTTGCATCCTAACAATCTATGAAATGGAGTATTGTCATATATACATGATTGAAATTTGGATGAAAAATCACTAAGTAAGAGACACTGGTAATTGCAACGTTGTAGATCTATAATGTCCAATTTTTTTATTTCTTTTTGCTTCTTTTTCCCAAGGAATGACAAGTAATGCTAGGTTTACAGTTAGTGTTGGTGACACTACACGAGCGGTTTACAACTGGTATTGACCAAGACAAAGAGAATAAGCGACTCTAAATACCAATATTTAGTGAAGTGAACATTCGATTGATTAAGGCCCACATAGCTTAATTAGGACGTGTGAACCAATCAACCTCCATGCCTATCCGCATGCGTGCATGGTCTCCTCATCATGATGGGGTCATGGGGGATAACCCATACCATAGCATCCTTTTTCTAATATAAATAAGCCTCGTCTCCAACTCCCTCACCATCTCTCTCTCTCTCTCTCTCTCTCTCTCTCAAGCTATACGTGCAGCTTTGGTTGAAGTCATATATCCAAGCTTTTTCTAGAGTATTTGTAGAGAAATCAGGCGACTTGATGCTTTCGACACACTTCTGGATGCGTCTGGATCGGTTTCAGATTTAGTGATAAACATCATCTTGCAAAGTGATGGTCTGTTTTTGAGCGGTGTTGTTGATTGCCGAGTGTGCTGATGATGAGTGGAAATGATAACCCAATTGTGCATCCAAACGTTTGTGCTTGATCGTCAGAACTGAGAGTTTTGGATGCCACATGTGAATCATTTTGATGTTTCTGTAGGCCGGTCGGTTGCGTGGTCGTCTTAATCTGCATTTTGGAACTGTTTTGGAATGGTGGTTGCGATCGAGTTGGTTCTGACACGCTTTTTGGGATGCTTAGAGTTATGGATTGGTTCCTGGAAGTTTGTGAAACCCATCTTAATTGCAAGAGTGATATTCAGATCTGTTTTCTGACTGATGTGTTGATTGTGTTCATGGGTGACGCATTTTGCTTTAATGTCTATCTAAGTTAAACTGTGTGCTCATTATTGAGGAGTTTTGGATGTGAAATTGTACGAGACTTGATGTTCTGTAGGTAAAGGATCGATCGACTCTTAATTACATGTCGATGATTGCATTGGTTGTTCTCGACTGAGGTTGCTTCAATCCCTGTTGTGCAATGATGGGCATCGACGCAGTCATTGTTTTGTTGGCGACGGTAGCATGTTGTACGAGTGGGTAGTGTGAGGATGGCCTGGACATTGATTCATATGCATGGGTGCAACGGAGGGAGGGACGGGGATGGTATGGGTCCAAACTACTGGTATGGACTACATAACAAGCGAGAGGAGACTGGGCGGCGAGCTGCAGTAGCAACGAGACATTCATTGGCTCTTGCTCGTTATGAGACATGATTGGTGTGCTGATGGACGTGAACTAAAGATAATCGATGAAATGTCGTTTGTGTGGATACGAAAGTGCAAGAGAGTTGTTGGAAGTGCCCTCCACTTGGATGCGCTAGCGGCCAGTTAACATGGACGGTTGTGGACAAATATCGCAAACGATGTTTGTATTGTAACAGGGTTGTGAGAACATTGTTCTGCGACTGGCTGATTCAATGCTTCTGCACAAAATCTTCTTAGGCCATGTTAGAGATGAGAAGGGCGCCTTCTCAGTTCTTGCATGGCTTAGGAAGATTTTGTGCTTTCGGGTTTGAGCGGTGGAACACCAACAATTGATCGTCGACCTATCTTTTAAGGTCACGATTGCCCTTGCTAGGTTAGAGATTGGTTGGAGATCAATGATCAAATTTTTTCAAATTTTTATTTTAGAAGAAGAAAAGAGAGAGAACAATGAACAAGATGGTTGAATATATTTGGTATCTGTCTAGTAATCGGTCACAATCAGTTTCATATCTGTAGCATAGATAGGATACATAGTTTCATAATATCTGACATCTCAAAACAAACTGTCAAGATTTCTGTGTTGCCAGGCCAGGTTATACAAAGATCGATCGAGGTGCTGAAGTGACTCATAGTGCAAAATGTGAGGGGAGAAATATTGTCATAGGGGACGAATATGGGGTTCAGGCATGTAATTATGGGAGGTTAATGTGCTACTGGAAGATTACATTTACACAATGCACAAGACATGAATTTCGACCATTTTGCTGAGCTCTAGTGGAGCACGTAGAGTGGTTAATTCCAGGTAGTATTCAAAGTGTAAGTGGACATAGTGCATATGAATTCACTTCTACCTTCGATGCTGATGAATGCTGAATGATGTATGTCATTTAAGAAATATAAATCTGAGCCAGAATTTTACAAGTTAAATTTGTTTGGACTGGCTGATTCTCAAAGTGTAAGCTAGATCTTGCATCTTCTTTGCAGAACTAATCACACCTTATTATCTTCAGTGTTTGTGAACAGTAAGATGTTCCTGATCTATGGTTTTTCCTGACCTAAACCTATCTATCTATCTATCTCTCTATATATATAGCCGTATCTCTGAGCTAACAGTTTGAGGTGTACATGATTCTTATATGTAAGATAGATGGGTCTTAAATGGTTATTTTTTTCCACTTGCCCACTTCTCCTAGGATATGAAACACACAATTAGTACAAGGATGGTTAGCAAATCCAAATCGAGGCTGTAGTGACTTTCCTCATAATTTTTGGAGCTCATATGAATATTACTCTTTTCATTCTCAAAGTGGAGATCCTCGTGCTCGTTAAATGGTCATATAGGTCCCTTGAATTTATGTTGACTTTTGAGTTTAGAATGATAATCACATATTGAGCACACCGTCCAATTTTGGATTTTTTTAAAACAATCTAACCACACACCAAACCACATACCACTCAAATATAGGTGTTTTACCGTAGTTTACTAGCAGGTTAGGCAACTTGCTGCCTAATATTTAATTAAAGTTCAAAAAGTAGGTTCGGCACCTAAAAATAGTATATTCATATTTTCGGCAATTTTCTCTTTTAATTTTTAAAAATTCGGCTTACATTCATTTTTAATTTTCTATTTCAACTTATATCTTGTACATCTCTCTTGCTTTGAATGACAAGTAAGATGTGAGTGAAGAGTTGAGAATGCTCTGTGCTTTATGCAAGTAGAGTGGAGTTGTGTTCAACAATGCATATGGGATATGTAAACTTTGAGGTGAAGCACCTAGTTAGACGTCATTTTTATAACACGCATAACTTTTGCATAGAGTCTTCAAATGACATAAAATTTGTTGGAGGTGAAAGATTACTTGATTTCTAAACTTTTCTTAGACCAACAAAATTCCAAAAAAGTTGATCTTCTATGCACAAATGAGCTCCAAAAAACTGTTATGAACGCATTTTAATTTTTTGATCTTTACACGGCTGCAATGTTTTGTCCATATCTTTTGCATAAAGACTTATTTTGACACAAAACTTGTTGGAGGTGGAAGAAGGATTGATTTCTCAACTTTTGTTAGTTGGACAAAATTCTATAAAACTTCATCTTCTATGCTCAATTGGACTCCAAAAATTTGTGCACAACACATTTGAAAAGCCTCGCCTAGAGTCTTGCTACTTCTTAACCCATATTCTTTGTGGACTAATGTACGTGAGCTTGATTACAAAAGGAGCACCTTCTCTCCTTCAAAATTCACATATGCTTCCATTGTAAGTAAAACTCTAGTGAGAAGTAAAAATTTCTTACTTTTAGGCAATTTTCAAAAATAATTAATTTTATATTTGGCAAAAAATGGCAATAATATTCCAAAATTTTAGGCATCTATTTATAGAATTATTTTGTGCCGAACCTGCTATTAAACTACGGTAATAAGAAAAGTCATTGAATAAGGGTTGTCTACTGTAGCATATTATCGCTTCAGCTGTTAATTAGGTACTCCACAACAAATCAAAGACTTGCATCATGTGCATGTGCATCTCTGAGACTTGGAGATTATGTTCTATCTGCACAAATCCTTGGAAAGTAATTAAGCTCAAGAACTACAATCACAGCCTCAGTTACCGGCCTATAGAATCAAATGCCTTGGCTACTAGAGCTATTTGTAAAGTAACGAAGATGAAACCATGGGTATACTAGTCCCAAACCTTGAGTTTATGAGAACTAACACAAAGTCACCCAAGTTTTCTTAATGCCTAAATCTCCATACACAAAGAGTGGTGTTAGGCTATTAGGAACTGGCTTTCTAGCTTTATCCTACTAGGATGGGTGGGCCAAGCTAGCCTTGCATAAGCCTATCCAAGAATTAGGACAGCGGACCCATGTGCGTAGCCTATTTCAGATCCTAAAATTCTCTCAAAGTTTTTGAGGTGGAAAAAGGAAGTCCCAAAAATTTCACCCAACTTTCAAAATACGCTCCGATACACAAAAATCTATTAATAGAAAATTTTCTCAAAGAAAGATCAAACCCAAGGTTTCCGTCCTTTGAGGAACTTCACGGGTATCTCTTTTATATGAGGAAGAACTAAGATTTTATTTGTTCCCATGGACGTACTTGGATTTTGAGAAGTGGCAACAGCTTGTCCACAGACATGTGTAACTTACATAAAAGAGATTATCTCATCCACCATATTTAATTACTTAAACCCAAAACCCAAAACCTTGAGATGACGCTGGTGAGTAGTCCTTAATTTGTGGGCTCACAGCAGCACAACATTACATCACAAGTGGACAGATTGTGAAATTATCTTGGTAATTCCCCATTTGAAAAAATATCTAAAAACTTACCAACTTTCGATCGGAGACCACTTATACAAAGTTGCTGCAAAGGTTCCCCAGCCAATTCTGGGCCTGACAAACAGCAATGACCAGATACACATAATGTCTCTGATGGAGTTAGATATTGTACAAAAGCTGAAGATTCCATTGTTCTGATACACTTTGAAGGATCCAAGGCAAAAGGGGAACTTAACTTCCCAACTTGTAATCCATGGATGATACCCAGCTGTATCAATCTGGGGTTCAGGCAGGGAATTAGTTTTTGTGTAAGTTTCCTGCAAAGAAAAGTTCATTTGATTGAGGTGTAGTATAGATGTTGTTGACAAAGTGTACAGAATTGCAGCTTTCCTCATTCCAACTCCATTCCAAGCTTGCGAAGGCATCAAAACTTGACAAGTTTTGGGGTTACTTTCACAATAGTTCCTTGTTGCATGTCTCAGGTCACAGGGAAATTTAGTACAAATGTTTATTTCTCGTTCGTAAAGTTCCTTCACTGGGAACCAGACAGCACAACCCATAATTGATTCTTTTTTAACTAATTTGACGCTTGAAGTACCCAGCTTCCAAATCCCCAAATTATTGGTTTAGTGGGACCACCTAGTTAAGATGAAATAACCACAAAACTACATGGGGCACCAAAAAAACTGTTGTTTGAGTTGGTTGCAAAAGTTAGTATAGGACATACACAACCTTTGCAGGTCACAAATGTTCTTGCGCCCACTCCCAACTCCCAAGAAACCAGAAAATTTGAGGAAGCCAACAAAGCAGGTGATGTATAACAGGAGACAGAAGAGTACAAAATTTGCTCTAACATGAAGACACCATGAAGAGTACAAATACAGAAAAGTCAAAACACTTTACTATATATCACTTGGTATGTGAGTGCAAGTCCCTTAACAAATGTTATAACCTGGTTATAGGGTTTGGAAACTTCAGGTTATACCCATGCAAGTTTAGCTGTTCTCAGCTGTACAGACATTGTGCATAAAACCTCACAGGAAACACACGTAGCCCTTTTGATCACGAATCGTGATACACCATCACAACGATACTAGGGGCATACGATCAATGTATGATGCATGAATGTTTTTCTTCCGATTGGGGTATTTCTCAATCACAAACTGAAACTGGAAGGTCAGCAGCCACCACGAAGGGCAAGCACCAAATGAAGCACAGATCCTCCCTCAATGTTGTAATCTCGGGCAGTTTTGTCATCGTTCATCTGTTTTCCTGCAAATATAAGCCTGCCCCAAATAGATCACATCGTCATTTATAAGTATCAGTTGCAATGACCCAGCATACCATGAACAATAATCCAACAAATGACATTTGAGTTTATGACAAGATCCTCCACCACTTCGCAATTGCAAGTAATAGGACTCACCTTTGTTGGACAGGGGGAATGCCTTCCTTCTCCTCCACACGTTCCTTGATGCGCTCAATGGAGTCATTGGGCTCAATGTCGATTTCAATTTCCTTCCCGGTCAGAGTCTTGACCTTGATCATGGTACCTCCACGTAACCTCAAAACGAGATGAAGTGTCGACTCTTTCTGGATGTTGTAGTCGGCCAGTGTGCGGCCATCCTCCAACTGCTTCCCAGCAAAGATCAGCCGCTGCTGGTCAGGGGGGATCCCTTCCTTGTCCTGCATCCAAAATCATCAACAATTCCAAATTTTTAAAAGACCCTCTACAACTCTTTGTGGTTTGTGATCATATTGTGTCCTGTAGGTCCACCAACCAAAACTGGGGCATTAGCATGATCCCTGTATCCAAGTAATTCATTAGGCCAAATTATAAAGAAATGCGCACAGACCTGGATTTTCGTCTTGACATTGTCGATTGTGTCACTGCTCTCCACTTCAAGTGTGATAGTCTTCCCTGTCAAGGTCTTCACGAAGATCTGCATCTTTCTGCCTCACCAGATTCACAACAACTCAACCCTGGGACACGAGCCAAATTGGAGAAAAGATGGTGAGAAACACAACTTAATGGCTTATGTTGAAACTGAAATTCTGTAGAGTTGATAGCTTAAAACGAGTACACTTGAAAAACCTTGGCACAACATAAATTTCTCAACATTAGAAATTACTCCCAGCCTCTAAAAGTACACTATAAGGTACAGAGAACATAACATTTCCAAACCACGGAAGCTACAAAAAGAAGAAATAACCTACAAATAATCTATCCACCCCACCAAAGGTCCATGACACACACACATCAACATGAGATGTGATATGACATATATAACTATGCGGCGTCCCCTTCCAAAACACAGAGCAACCACTATATATCACTGACTAGAATTCTTCTTCATTACAACCTCCACTGCATCTCTAAAAAGCATTCTACGAAACCACTCTCTGTAACTAAAGACAAGTTAGATGTCCAGTTGCAATTGTCTCACCAGAAACCTCTCACCGAACTATCAGAGATAAGGTACAGCTCAATAGAGCAGACTCAAAACATTCATACTCACACATATCAAAATATTCTTCACCAAACTTGGAGTCATCCAAAAACCAAGTGGAAATCTCCAAGGACATTAAACCGGCTACTGAAAATTATACTCTTCACTCTCTCACATATCAAGCACAGGGAAGGAACCATAGGAACACAGCTCAATTGACATACAACTCACCAAACAAAAATAATCTCCACCACCACGTTAAGCTACTTATATAATCAATTGGCCGCTCAAACTTCACCGAAACCAAGAGCCACAGAAAAACTTGTCTGAAACTCCAACCTGCCTACCAATCGCAAACACCACAAAAGCACCAAAAATATTTCAAACCCCGATTACTAACCCCACCCACAACACAGGAGGAAACAACCTTGCAACCACCCAAACCCTTGTGTCTGCTGTAATGTTAGGCAACTCTATGATTCGACATAGATACCTTTGGTTGCGTGTTGGAACAGCAATTCGGTGAGTAGGAAGAACTCCAAATTTCCGAGCAGACAGCGGGAATCGGAAGACAGACAGGAGCAAAGTTCAAACCAAAGGATCAACGAGTGCACGAAAACCTAAACCTAATTTACTGTTACTTTGTTCGAGAGTTACGATCTCTATTCGCAAATGAATGACATGGACAAAGGGGAATCTTTATGAGCATTATTCCTTTTCTTTTAAGTGGGGGCCCAATTGGCGGATTTGTGTATAGGGTGAATGTTTGGTATGAAAGAGCTAAGGTGGGTGGATTTTAAATGGTTAATTTTTTTTTCAAGTTTCCTCGTGTTTCTCATAATTTTTGGGAGCTCGTATGAATATCTTAATCATTGTCAAAGTGAAGATTCTCTTTCTTATTGAATGATTGGATAGGTTTCGTCGACTATGTTGAATCAAACTAAGAATGGTTAATAAAATTTTGATTGAGTAGTGCTGATCTCTTTTAACACGTGTCTTCTTGGTGTTTATTCGTAGATTCACATCTGACCACACACACACTCCTCGAATACATGTACTCTTCTAAGATTAGTAATTGAATTAGGCCCACTCACCTCCAGGTGTGTGGGCCTTACAGCAAGGCCACCCCAACTTGACTCACCGTGTTCTCAGAACCTCAATAATGGATGAAATTATACATATAAGCCCAAAATATTCCTATCTGAACCTGAAATCTTTGAATACGTTGGACACAATATGAAAAAGTTTTGAATTTTCAAAGTCTTGCCCAAATGTGTACTCCAAAATGGATGCAGTTGACATAGGCTTTCATCTTTGTAATCAATCAATATCTAGGTTTTTGAGGTCACTTTGGTGTCCAAATGTGTGGATCACTTTTGGATGAAGGTCTCTTTCAGGTAGTTCTACCTTATCACGTTTCAGTAGCAGCAAATTGGAGTGGTGTGCGAGAATCTAGAAGGTCGACAAGATATCTACAAATGTTGGAGTTTTATTGACATTATGTACGTTTGGGCAATGGAGATCAAATATTTGAGCCTTGTTCAATTTAGAATCATTATGTAACTAATTTCAAGTTTTGCGAACCACACCAATTTTGGAGCATTCGCATTTTCAAATTGGTGTGGTCCACACCAATTTGTTGTCAACGTCAATTTTGATACTAACACAAAAACATGTGTATGGATGTCCATCACATCAATTTGATTGTATCCAAAGTAAACTTTGTATGTTGAAGACATTTCAAGAAAGCGTATTTTGTTTGTCACTCTGATATTGCAAAAGATTAGAAATAGCAAAGATAGTTTGACACTCAACTATAGATGTCTACATGCTTGGAAGAAAAGTCTTGATATATGATTTGTTAACTTCTCAATATTTACCTACTTGATACTAATATGTTTGACTCATAGCGAAGCATTGCGGGAAAGGGCAAATGTTAACTTCATCCATTACAAAGTTTCTAGTTGTGGGGCGTTGATGATGGCATTTGATTAGATTGTCTGGTCCACCTCATTTCCAAATAACTCTCAAATTCATATCGTCCACCGTAATCATGGAAGACACCAATTGGGGCCCCACAAGATTTGAAACAATGGGTGTAGCTTCAGAGGACCTCTAAGTATTCTGAAATCAAATGGCAACAACCAATAGGCTACCAATGAAAATCAGAGGTAATGAGTGGTACGGAATCGCAGGACAAGGCTATGAGGATTGGGGTAGGGACATGTTAGGTAACATACACATTCCTTTCACAATCATGACCGTTGAAATCAAAATGAAAGATGCATCAGATGATCAAGGTTGTCTTGATGTTTCTTGTGTTAATAAACAATTGCATGTTGATTTTTTATTTTATTCTTCCTTTGGTCATTGCATCCTTTTCTTGCATGCCTCTACTTTTTCATTAAAACACACAATCGTAACCTTAAAATTCCATAGAGTCATATTGAATATAAAGTATAGGTAGGCAAAGGAAGACCTAAGGAATGTACTAGGTAGGAAGTTGTGCGTGGAGAGGAGGAGAAAATGACCAAGATGCACAAGGAAAGGAGAGGAGGGAGGGAGGGAGGGAGAAATATTAATGGTGAATCTTTCTTTGTTTTTATCAGGCTATTATAGTCAACTTACAAATGATGTGGCACTTACACACAATTTTACCTTTCTAATTATTTAGTTAATATTGTTGATGAAACTTGGAAGTCTAGTGAATCATGAAAGCAATTGAAAGCTAAAACACATAGGGGTGGAAACCATTGATGTTTTATTAACTAAAGCATGTTCTATGCCTACTGTATGCTACTAGAACCAATTATACCTACCAATAATCGGTATGAATAAGTAACGTAAGTAGCCATGTATTTTGATTTTCTACCTTACATTCTATGGAAAGGTAAATTTAACTAAGCGAGTAACTTAAGAGTTGACATGGCTATCATGTGACCATGAAACTCCTACACTATGCATTCGATTGAGTGTGGCCCAATGTCAATGATTTTGCAATCGCTCTCGATGGCAACCAGATAACATGGCATGAGACAATTGTTGTAGCCCGATATATGACAAGCCGTAGAGGCCACCCTAATAAATGTGGTACATAAACTCGAATGCCACACTAAATAACATATATTATGTAGTAAACTACAGTCAAAGCAACATATCTTATTAGCACTCCTTAACAATGATTATATGTAACGTAGATGTGCCTAGTTCAAAATCTACTATGTAATGGACACCTCATATTTGAGTGGTGTATGGTTGTGTGTGAATTTAAGAATGGACACCAAAGAGACTCGTGTTGGGGAAAAAAAACTACATAGTCAAGATTTGTTAACCATTCTAGACACAATAGTCAACCTACTTGGGAGAGACCTATTAATGACTCAAAGAATCTTCACTTTGACAACTGATACAATATTCATACAAGCTCTGAAAAGGAAGAAAGTGACTACATGCACAATTTGGAATTGATAATCATTTCGCACTAATTACATGTTTCCATATCATACAAGAAGTGGACGCACAGAGAAAACTATCCATTTTAGACCTGCTTACATTAATAAATGGTAATATGACTATACATGGCAAAAGGGTGGATGATCACATCGATAACGTTGAACTAATTTATCCACACTAATTTATTGACATCCCGCACTATTTTGTACAATTATAAGCACAGGAACACAATACACGAAACACTGTTTATATACATATAATTTAATCTAATATAATTTTTTTGCTATGGTTGTTGTACAGCTGAGTAGGCAAAGTTGTAAGTATTTTTTTAGTATGTTTTTGACCCACTTGCATTGGAAAAAGTCAACCTATTTGCAAGGTCAACCTAATATATATATATATATATATATATAATCCACACATATCAGTGTAGTTAGTTGTAGGAAAGGCAGGCATTTCATTTTTCGGAAACAGAAATTTGGCTTAAGGGTCACTTCACACGCAAGACTGAGAGCCCGTGACCAGGACGTTTCAAGCACTCTCATTGGTGGAAAAGGCGGAGCCGGTCCAAGGTCGCTTCACACTATGCTCGAGGGACCAACGGAGTATGTGAATGCAATATGGATGTAAAGTCCACATGGATTCTTAGATGGCACCAAATGGATGATGTTTCATGGTCACTTGGACTGTTTTCCAAAACCACCTCTGGAAGGTAGGCCTAACACAAAACTAGAAGACCAAGGCACTCCGAATGCTCACAACCGTTGATTTGTTCTATTTTATCATGTGTGAGAACCTACATGAATAGAAATTCATTGAAATAGCATTTGGTTTAGGGCACGGTCACATATGACTTCACATTACACTTGAGGATCCGTGACCGCACTACATGATTTTGGAGGTGTCTTTTGACGGCCTTTGGACACTTTCTTTTGGACTCTCACAATTTCATGGTCACAAACTCTTGGCTAGTGTGTTGAAGGTTGTCTCTTAATGTAAAGGCATTGGAAATGTTTCATTCAATCTAATCTCCTCAGGATAATTTCAACCAAAACTCTGCCTATCTTCCCTTAACCTAGATTTATGAACTTCACCGTTTATGGTATTTAGTGTCACATACATATATAATGTCACACTATGCACATATGTCATACGATATCTTACCCTATTTTGAGGCGTATGCTAGGTTACACTGATGATCACCAACTTCACCATTAGTGTCACGTCATGACACTTGGCGTTCAAGTCCGCTCACTAATATCTAGGCATCAGTACGTTCAAAAGTGCTATGAGGTGTATGCCTATGTTACACAATGGCCTACAAAGTTGACCACAGTGTATACAAAAGACACGTGGCATTAGTATGCTCGAGAATATCTTCCTCTTGCATACTAAAATGTAAACACATGACACTTGCCATCAGTATGCTCAACAATAATCTCCCCTCGCATGATAAAGACGCAAAACTATCGTATCAAGTATCCAAACATGCTACGTTGAATGTCATAATGCAAATATTTTTCACTTATAAAAGTCACTTATGTTGACAAATAGTATCATATGGCAATTAGTGGACGTGACACATTGAGACCTCTAGGCATCTCATTAAGGCCTTTTGCAAATAGTGTATGTGACACTAAATACCATGAATGGTGTAGCTCTTACATCTTCCCACCAACACTTGTATCTGTTTTGTTATCATTCGAAACCTTCTTCTACCTCCTCTGAGATTACCCATACGCAGTAATTGTGTCCCGATAATGCCACCTCGTAATTAGCCGCTGCAAAACAACCAATATACATGCAAGAGAACATTAAGGTATTTCACATTTACTCGGGCTTTAAAAAAACACTTAAGTTAACCCCAAATCATCCAAGGCCCACAGACACATACTTTTTGAGCTACATACTTCCATTTGTAGTTGATTGTGTCAAAAATGACCCTCTCTAAGATCAACTCATTCTTCAAGTGTGGCAGTTTTCAAATTGCTTGGAAAGTTGTGCCTTGATGTTATTGATCATGTTGGGCTCCAATACACAGCCTGGGTGCCCTTGGACACACAACTACATACTTATAATTTGGGTCACCAGTGTCACGTGTGAGTAGATTTCTATGTTCTTCATTGACGTAAGGTGATATATTAAGTAGAGATTCAAACCCATCAATGATAATAAAAAGAAGTAAATTTTAAGACGTGGTGAGTTCGAAGTAAAAAGTAGATTCAAAAGGGCGATGACGACAACAAAGGGAGTGTTGTAAGTTGCAAAGGCACTCACGAGGAGCGAAACCTCGAAGGTCAAAACTGGGGCCAAACTTGACGTAAACTCCATTGAAGTCAGCACTCTCAAGGTGCCGCCCAATCTTGGCAATGTACAAATTCGCGTCACACCTTTCGATTTTGATTTGGCTATCTGGAGAGATGTCCCACTTCTTCCTGATTGCAAGGAGTGATTTTATATGTCTCTGCAAAATTCCACCACAAAGAGATTTTGAGTGAAAAGTTTAAAAATACCTTCTAGAATTAAACTTGCTTTGATGGCGATTTTGTCTTTGTAAACTGCACAAACTATTCCTATATACTAAGTGATAAGAAAAGAGAAAAGCCTACTGCAGGCATTTCCGAGTCCACAGACAATTTAGGCTGGTGGATCCAATTGCAAACTGTATCCTCCAGTTGGGAATTGCGAATCACAAAACTCGTCGTTTCGCGTTTCAATATTCGAGTTGAGATGCAAACCCTAGAAGAGGTCGAAGAGAAGAATTTCACTCTTTTTGATCCATCACATAGACCTAGATCCTCCCAATTGTGTCCACTCTTGAATGTCGTATGGTGTCTATATTTTGAGCACATAGTCCAATCTCATCGTAACATGTGTCTTTTTTAGTGTCCGTACTTAACTACAAGCCTTCCCATATATACCACTCAAATATACGTGTCCAAACTAAGAGTGATCACATTAGGTCCCACTTCCAGAAATTCAGATGAATGCAAAAAAAATGTACCTGAAGAGCTAGGTCTTGGAAGTCCTCCGCAAATATGCATGGTATACCTGGGTGTGTAAGAATATAGACATATCTGTCACCAAAATGCAACAGAGATGTTAATCAAAATTATCACATTCACAAGATAGAATGTGCAAATCTGTGAACTTAAAAAGTTCTCATCAATGTTGGACTGGTATTTAGGTGTGGATGCATGGGTATCAATAATCAACATCAATAATGGTATCAAGGAACTTGTCCATGGGTAGCAAACATATAATACCAATAGATTATTGATATTTGATGGGTATGTGAAGGCTGAGAGAACCTTTTTATACCCAAGTTATTATTTGGGTCAATACCATTCTAAACCATATTGATACAAGGGCGATTTTATCTACGAATGAAGGTTTTTGCATGGTATATAGACCCAAATGCCATCAAAAACAAATAATACCGTTAAACAACCAGACCCTACTGGTATCAAAAATATGTGAAATCCACATTATAGAAACCTCCCCAAGTGGTCTCAAAAACAAGACGATACCAGTCCAACACTGGTTCTTACCCTAATTCAATACCCCATGTAGGGTAAGGCCATAGTCTTGGTTCTGAACCGGTGCTGTGATTGTCCAAGAATGTAATTGCCTGCAAAAATAATTACAAAATTTACAAACTCGCTCGTAGACAAGACTTATTGAATCCCATCCTACAACTTAACAACTCTCTAACATACGAACAACATCCCTTCCAGGAAAGATATTTCTCAAAATTAATTAAAAAAATCAAAATTGAAACTTTTGGTTGCAGTAGTTAGGCCCCCTTTTACAATAGGGAGCTAGAAGAAAGGAGCCTTCTCTTTCACGTGGCATTCCAATTTGATATCTTTTTGAACTTTTTGCCGAGCTTACAATGGTTTCATGGCACCTTGATGTATCCCATGTAGAATGACTACACCAAGCTCCCGCTCAAAATCCTAAGCTATCTCCACGAGGTAGCTTAGGAATGTCGAGAGTTTGCGGTCTCGTTTTGTGGGCCTCAAGCTGATAAGCTGTTCAAGCGTTCCTTGGCTTGTAGTAAATGCTTCTTTGTTTAGTATAATTTATGTCCGCCTTGATATCTCACTTTGAGCATGGCCACTTTGCACTTGCTCTTGAAAACTATTGAGATCTTGAAGATTGGTGAAGCTCTCAAATGTTTGAGCTTTTGATGAAAGCTTGTCAACTCCAAGTATCTAACTCACAAAAATTTGTAATTTCGAGCTCTAGCATGACGGGGACTTAATACTCATAAGCCAAGGCATGAACTACCAGGCAGTAGTTACCCCAGAATGGCCTACACTAAATATTGTATTCAGTGCTACCAATTCGGTTTGTCTTTCGCAATACTAATTGTAGACCGCCCATGTAGTTGTCACCAACTTACACAACCCAGAATCCTCCATAGTATCAATAAAACTATATTTATTTATTATACTATTTTAGAAGGAAAAAAAGACACCAAGAAGACAGTCCAGTAATGTAGAGTAAAAAAACTTGCCATTTCAGGCCACCAGCCAATCAAGCCTGAGGGTTTCCCTGCAGTATCACACAGCCGCCAATACTCGGTGGCCTCCACAGCCTTTTGCAATATGCCCTGAATGCACAACAATTCTTGAATTTGAGGTAAGTGGGCCTTGATCAGACACTTGTTCTTGTAGGATATAAAACACATTGCAATTAGTGTGAGATGAATAGCAAGTCCAAATCGTGCACGTAGCACATTTTTTCCTCATAATTTTTGGACTTCATATGAACATCTGGTTCAGAATCAAAGTGGAAATTCTTGTGTTCATTTACGTTGATCAGATAGGTCCCCCCAGATTATGATGTTGACTATTGAGCCTAGAATGGTTAACAAATTTTGAGCACATAATGTGATCTCTTTTTTTAACACATGATCATGGTGTCCATTCTTAGATCCATACCTAACCACATACCACTCAAATATAGGTGTCCACATTATAGTTGTGTTAGATTAACACTGGGGTTGGATTGGTATCATCTTCTTTTGAGACCATTCGGGAAGGTATCTATAATGAAGATTTCACATGTTTTGATACCAATAGGATATGAGTATGTGATAGTAATTTTGTTTTTGATACCATTCGGGTCTATACACCATGCAAGCACCCTCATGCCTAAGCAAATTCACCCTAGTATCAATATGTGGCTTAAAATGCAAGACCCTTCAAGCCTAAGTGTATCTACCCTAGTATCAATATGGTTTAGAATGCTATTGATCCAAATACTAACTCAGGTATACAAAGGTTCTCTCACCCTTGAGATACCCCCCAATATCAACTTTTGACTTGAATTACAATTTTGATACCCATGGGTAGGTTCTTTGATACCATTATTGATGTTGATTACTGATACCATGCATTCGCCTATATACTAGACCAACACTCCTAAACTATCATACAAAAGTCTAATACCAAAATGGGGGAATGTGCACCACAATCAAATTTGTGGAGTAGGAGGGTACCTTGGTTGTGTAGTCGAAAACCCTGGCCGAGCCACCCGCTACGTTCACCCAATCACACAACTGTTGGCGGTGCTCATCTGTGTTTTTTTAACATGACATAATTTAATATGCATCAAGTTGCAATTTTAATCCGCTAACTGTTGACTACTTTGAATCCAAGAATATATCTGCTCGAACTGCAAAAATCAACTGCATTCTTGACTTAAGCTCAAGAGAAATGAATCTGGCACAGGAGAATTATCCTTGAAAGTCTTTCGTGTGGAGGCCACACGCATTCAAAAACGCTGGTTTTCAAAAACAGACTTTAGTAAGCCAAAGGTAAAATAATTTCCGGCCTTCACATGTGCCTAACTTCAAGGAGCTTGGTTTCAAGGTTGGTCCCTCTTTTATTGGGTATAGATGTCCTTTTTCAACTCCAATCCAAGACGGTGGTTTTGCAAGGCTTAAAACCTCCATTTCTGATCAAAGTTGGAAACGGACAGTTTCAACCACAAAAAGAGGGACCAACCTTGAAACCAAGCTCCACGAAGTTAGGCACATATCAAGGCTGGAATTCTTTTACCTTGGCTTACGAAACTCCGTTTCGAAACTGGCAATTTTGAACAGAGCGTGTGGGGCCTCCCCTTCAAAAACTCGTGGATTTGGTGAGAAGTTTTGGCCTATTTTTTACATTTTTATAATGTTTCAAGGAGTTTTCAAGTGGTGTCAGAACATTTGAACATTTTGAACATAACCATCTTTTGGCAAATGCCAAACACCTCCATTTCATTTCACTAAAATCAGGGGTTCCAACACCCATTTGAACACTACTTAAACATTATAAAATGTACAAATTTAGGCCCAAACTCCCTACCAAACCCGTGAGTGTATGAGAGACTTTTAAGAATAACTTGAGTGAACTACAATAACATGCCAAAGTTTGAACATTGAAGTGAGTGAAAAATGTAGCAATTTACACATTACCCTGATTGTACTCCAACATTGTGCCATTGTACCTGGGATGCAGAAAAAAGAAGAAGAAACGAAATTAACAAGACAGGGTAAATGATTTTGTCAGTGATTTGCTCCAGCGTACAAATATCAAACAATTCTTTCATGTCTGCATAAAATGGCTTGGAACCAATCAAGGATTTGGATGGTGGCTACTCAATTAATCATGAACATGAAGAACAATAAACAACAATTTTTAATGTTAGAATGAAGTTGAATTAATATTTAGAACAGCACTCAAATAACCTACCGCATAGGATGCCACACGTCGCCAACTGCAATAGCTGGTGTAGTCTCTTCACCATATCTGCCAGATTTTAAATGTTATAAATAAATTAAAGAATGAAACTTTCCTTCTTATATATGATTTTGATTCTCACTTTTAACTTATACCACAACCGTTTTGCAAGAAATTAACCTACCCAAAAAGGCCCTGCCTGAAATTCTACTTAAATAGAGTACTTCACTTCAGAAATATCTAAGCAACCAGTTACCGGCGGACATTTCTCTTTCAAAACACTTCTCTTACAACTGATTTATGAGCCTATTCTTTCAGGTACCAAAATCATCAAATTACATGATCTTTTTTATAAAAAAATTCAACCACAAGTTTCTTACATTTGAAAAATCTTCGGGTCATAAGTCTTTGCATAATCAAAGCACCACCCCTGCAAGAAAAAGTAGCGTTACCAAAGTTCTATAACATTCCAACTATCAATTGACAGCTGCAGTGGTTATTGCAAAAAACCCTAAAAACCACAACAACTATTAAAAATGAAAATTAAATTACAATGCTCAAAAACCTCTCTAATTATGGACCCAAGATTGATATCAGAAACTTTAAAAAATATTGATTGGGTACTTACGTCGAAGCCGACATCCTTCTTGAGCCACAGTAACCAGCCCTTGACATCATTCTGAAAGACAGGATGGGAGTGATCTATTATATTACGCGCAGTTAAATTAACTGCACCATTTTTTGGTATATCATCATCAGATTCAAAGTCTCCTGCTCCAATCCAGTCGCCGAGATCAATTTCCTGTGAACCATCCAAAATTCATTGTCAATCATTATTATACAACCAAAATTGTAAAATCACTTGTGTCACAGCAAGTGGCAAGCTGCTAGAGCCTCGCTTCTTTTTGTGATCAAAGCTAGACAAGTCCTTGATCAAGACTAGTGTTTTGTTATAGAGCTAAATATATAAGTGCCTCTTCCTAGGAACTTCATCTTTGCAAAACAAGAATATAATACATAAATAAAATCGAAATAGTATGCTTCTATAAACTAAAATAAGAATCATGTATATATAGTATAAATCTAACATAAGAAAGAAAAAAGAAAAGACAAAATACAATGTAGGGTGGGATGATATATACAACTTCAGCAAGTTGAAAAAAAAATGAATGAATGAATGAATGCAAAAGAGTGGAGTTGTCAAAGAGACCGAGTCCAAAATGGTGCCGGCTTTATTCCATGCGGCTTGACAAGCCTGGTCACTGTCCACAAATTGATGTAATACAACGTCAAGGATGATATACATTTCATACTTGTGCAATGTCGCCAGCGCTGTTTTGAGTTGATCTTCGGTGCCATACGCGGAATCTAGGTTGTAGAAATCTTGTGGCATAAACCCTGCAACAAAAAAAGAGCAGATTCACATGAGCATTTTTACCAAAACCTAAAGAGACAATTTCCCAAGAGGACTCATAGGTTAAGAAAAAATTACAGGTTTTCTCAACCTACAAGAACTTCTTAAAAGATTGCAATTCCTGAGGAGTGAGTCTTGCTTGTTTGTGGATTTTAGATTAATATACCTGGATACAACTTACACTTTCTCAACCTACAAAATCCTCTTGAAAGACTGCATTTCCATTACAATCGAATGAACTTGTTTCAAGGAATTTAAACATGCCTGGATACAAGCTACATGTTCTCAACCTACAAAAACTTACTGAAAAGACTGCATTTCCACTAGAGTTGCGTCTACTTGCCTGAACCCAACTCAAATTTTCCCAACCCACAACAACTTGGGAGATTGCATTTCCATGAAACTTTTTTAATAGATAAAATAAATTACGGATGTTGGGATAATTACCTTGCGGGTCAGTAGCCCTGGTACAAGGGGGGAAAAGAATGTGAGTGAATCCTGTGGCCTTCAATTCAGGTGCAAGCTCAGTCATCCGTTCATAAAACGTTTTGCCATCCTGCCTCAAATGGGAGTTCCACCCAAACGCCTGAAATAAGGATTCTGTTTTCTCAGGCATGTTCAATTTGACTTCGGTGATCATGGGCTCCTCAGTTTTTTCATCTTCTTGTAACCCACTTGCTTCCTCAAACCCTATCGCCGTCCTCATCCTCATTCGAACTTCATGCTGCCTCCACCGGCTGCTACTGCTCCAATAACCATTTTTTTCACGCACAAAATTTGAGGAGCTGACTGAATCACCATGATTCACTCTCCCACAAGAAACCGCCAAATTCCTCCCTTTTTGCCCTAAATACCAACATGAAGCTCTTCTTCTCGAAATGAGCTCCGTGGATGATGATGATGATGGGCTTGCTTTTAAGCTTGACTCGAATTTGCAAAGTTCTTGTCGTTGTTGTTGATGGCAGTGCGAAATTGTGGACGGTGAAAATCCATTCAGGCAACCCATTTTGATGGTTTCACCGGTTTGGGCCCATATGAGAGATGTCAAAATTTTGATGCTTCACCCAAAACTTCGAGTAGTAGTCGTAGTCGTAGTCGTAGTCGTAGCAACCTGTCAAAATGTTGTTGATGTTAGTTACGAAGATTGATCTTCACATTTCAAAAGGTTAACCCAAATGCCCAAAATCCACCCCAACAAAAACAAAAAAACTAACACGATCGCCACACTTGCAACCTGAAATGCTCCAGAAAGTTTCTTATGAGGAGAAATTTCTCTGTGAGAAGATTCCTACAAAAATTCCGAGTTCCATTGAAACCTAGCACCTTCCAGCTAGGTTGAATTTCTTGGAGTGGAGTGGAGAAAAGAAGTGAGACATCTCATTTAGTCGTAAGAATAAGCTAACGTAGTGAAATGTTTAAGACTGACATGAAAGTGAACGGGGAAAAAACAGGTGATGTCGCAGTAGCTCGGATTATGCTTGACAAAAACATCCACAATTTAAGTGTCCAAACTGGCATTCAAAAATGGCCAAGAAAGATGATGAATCTCAGACAAACCCCAGAACCGACAATAGGTGCCAAAAAGCCCACCTTCTTCTCCTCTATCGTCCGAATCACTGTAAATCGATGATCGTCCTCAATGATCGAAATTCCATCTCTGTAAGTTGGAGGAAATTTCAAGTAATCTCTTCTACCCTATACCTCGAGTTGACTCTCGACGCTCACAGCATACGTGGTATGGGATGGACAGATTTTTTGAGAGGTTCTCGAACTTACCCTCCAAGTATCTCCTACCCAAATTTCACCCAAAACAATCAGACCAGCGCCTCTGCATGATGGGATGGAATGGGATGAATGATACATCAAAAAGTGCCACTCACAAATTCTATCGAATTCCAATGCACAAGTATCCCGGCTCCGAACTGATGATACCTTTGAAAAGAATTGCACAAGCTGAGAGAGACACGTGCCAGGGAATTGTGGCGAGATGGCAGGAACAGTCTTTAACCCACTCACTTCCTGCCAAATTTGAAGGAACAAAAGTGAAAAACAAAACAAAAACAAAAAAAACTGCTTGAAAGAAGTTGAAAGCCTGAATCTCGAAGCTCGACTAGACTAGGCACGCCTGAGGTCAAAGAGTTAGAGTGAAAAAACGGCCCACTCATTTTCTTCAAGTCACAAACGCAAACTTGAAGAAAACGAAATATGTAGAGTAGAGGCGCCTACAAACGATCACTTAAGAGATTTTGCGCCAAATTTGGAGAAGTATGAGGCAGTGTAATTTTTTTTCTCCATGTAGGAAGATAAAAAATTAGGAGGATTGCAAAAACATTTGGTATATTTCGTTCCTTGAATAAAATTGTATGTCACTGTAAATTTTTGAAGTCAAAAGTTGGCCCGAACATATTACTAATGTATAGAGTCTGCCATAACCCATGATTTTAACCACTCATTCCCCCTCACTTTAGCACTCAAAACTAGGACATGTGTCATGGCACTATTGGTTCCAACTCAATCGAAATTCAATCCTAGCTTCATCATAAACTCAGTCCCAACTTGATCGGAAATTCAACCCCAACCTGATCAAAATTGCAGTTTCCTATAGATTGCCGATGGGATCATGAGTGGGAATAGGCACCTCTACAATAATGGTGTCATGAGGTTAGGGCTAGGGGTTCATGATGCCTACGGAAACTCGTCCAATTGTAAATGATTATTTTTAGACGATTTGACTCCCGAAATAGAGTCAGAGATTGGTGGAGTTGAATTGGAATGATCAGTCCTAATCTTGTAGGGGACTTTTATTTACAAGAAACCCTTCATCCACGATGGATGAGTTACGTACACGCCACGAATCCCAAGGGCCGTTAGTTAACCCTTAAAGGACATAGGGTCTCAATATATGGCCACATACACAATTAGTGCGGGCCTCACCAAGTTCACAATATACATTTAATATATTTAAAAGGGTTTTTTTAAACCTAATTTTATACATTGTCTTTTGTCAAGGATTACATATAAACACTTTCACACTTGACATTAACAATCAAAATACAAGGTATGTATCCACATTTAGCTTGGGCACCCAAGCTGTGTATTTGACCTTCAAGCTTTGATCATAGTAAATCCTTCAACCCGTTCAAAAAGCACACTTGAAGAATATTTTGTTGCATGTTAACACCTTTCAGTTTTTCTATATCAATTTGAGGCATATTCTATAGATTCCACTAAAATGTTCTATAATTTCCCAAACTCGACCGTTTCGTATGTAATTTCATGGTCGTTTCTCCACGTTCATTGATGATGGTGTTTTTTTATTTGCGTATCTCAAAATAGCCTAATGAATGTACTCAACTTGAAACAAATTGCACAAAGCAACTCTAGAATAACAAACTTAACAACCGAAGACACTTATGAAATCACTTCAAGTATTTCTTATGTTTCGAAGGCCCACCATCAACCTTGCACCGAGGTTTAATCTCGGTCATCAAAATCCCATGATGTCCAAAAGGGAGAGAGAAGAGAATTATTGCATACAAGTGTACCTCTCATTCATCCAATATAGAAGCCTTGAATTAGTATATAGTGTGAAAATTTAATTATTTTTAATTTATTTGACACCATAAATGATTTTTAAGACCCCACTTTTGTCCATCTCCAGTCAAATGAGACAAATCAGTCACAAACTTATAGGGGATCAAATCTTTATGTTGGATGGACGAGAGGTACGCCCGTATACAACACTTTCATTTCTTTTGTTAGTATATTGGTCATCAGTGACTATTGAAAGGAGCGAGGGAATGAATGTATACGAGCGTACCTCTCATCCATCCAACATTGAAACTTGACCCCTATAAGATTTGTTCTTGTTTCATTCCAAATGACCCGCGAGTGTATCATTTCATGGTCTTCAGAGCTAATTGTAGTGTCAAATCAACTTTAGAAAAGCAACCTCTAGGTTGGATACTCTTTCAAGGTTCTTGTGTTGGATGAATGAGAGAGGTACACTTGCATATGATAATTCCCTCTATCCTCTCGCGACTGACCATTAAAGGGGGAGAGAGGAAATTATCATGTATGAACATACCTCTCATCGATCCAATGCAAAGACTTGGCTCTATACAATGTAATCTCCCTCACATCACATAATCCACATCTAGCTTTCTTGGAGGGCATTCTGATTTCCTATTACATGTGGGTCATTTAGAAATTAGGTGTGGTGAGGCCTGAGAGAGAGGGCATCATCAAAAATAAACTCGCCCGCTCAGGGGGGGTCCTTATTTTTCTTAAATGCCCTCTCTTCTGAGCCTCACCATTTACATATAAACTTGACCCCATGTAGGTTTCCCAATTCATCTCAAATGACTTGTACTAGACTAATTCGGAGTCTTCAAAACTGTACCAAATATTGTATTTAGTGTCACTTACTATTTGGAACTAAGCAATGCTATAACTATTCATTGAGTGTCTCATTTTCTGCCAACAAAGGTCAAATTGGTTGTTTGGAAGTTATAGAAAATTAGCATCTTTAGTTGCTAAAATTTTGCATTAATAGCAAAAAGTAATAGCAATGCGTAATTTCAAACCATTAAGTGACACTAATTACAACATTTCATGGATTTCCTCCTCCAAATCAACCATAAGAAGTAACCTCCGGGTTGCATAACTATTTCATGGCTTTTATGTTGGGCGAACGAGAAGTACACCTGTACACACTAATTCCTCTGTCCTATTTAGTAAACTACTGCTCATCTATGACCATTGACACCGACGAAAGAGGAACTTGCAACTAAATGATGAACATAACATTATTAAACAACATACATGCATGCATGCATTCATTCATTCATGTGAGCCCTAAGAACATAACCATGGATGCCCCAACCTAGTGCAAAGAAACTCATATTAAAACCGCTATGGACGTTTGGCTGCAGTAACAGTATGTAAATGTGAGATCAATGTCTTTTGGCATAACCAGTCAAGATCCTAGTGTTCCCAAGTCCAACCTGTCACATGTTGACATCTTTCGGTTCTTCTCTATTGATTTGCGGTATATTCCATAGATTCCTCTAAACCGACCGGCGATGTTCCCAAAGTCTCGCACTTCGACCGGTGAATATCTCAAACTCCACCGGTTGGTCCGTCCTCCCCCTTTGTTGCATGAGACGGGTATCTTTTGCCGTTTCCGGAGGTTATAATAAAAGAAGCAAGGGAAGGGATGATTTTTTGGGGCACGGAAAGAAGGAGAATGATGGCCCGTGCATGGGGACTGGTACTCCATTGTGAGGTAGAGGGGGGGGGGGGGGGGTGGGGCGGAGGAGGCAAGGCTGAGCTGGCCAACCACTTGTCCTCCTCCCATTGGCTCCCTCTCCATGTCTCTCTTCCTCACACCTCCCTCTCTCGCCACCTGGCAAGCCTCTCCTTGTGGAGGCACCCTATTCTACTAAAGACGTCGTTATGCTCAGAGTCCCGTCCTTACAAGCACATAATAACTAAATGAGCGTAACTTCTTCTTCTTCTTTTTATGAGGCATAAGGCCGACATGCCAACGCCAAAGCATAGGAGGCAGTTGACCACCTGGCAAGTTTGTAGCTCAGAGGAGATTTCACAGCCGGGATTCGAACCGCCAACCTCTTTCTTGAGATTTGGGTATCTCTCCACCATCATCCGGTAGTTTAAGGTCATCTCGGACCATAATGAGCGTAACTTTAGATGTGCCGAAATTCAACACAAGGTATAACTTCGTGGAGGCGCCTGTTCTCAATCCTGACCCCCATCGCCAATCGATGGGATACACCCTAACCTCCATAATATCAACCTTCATAATGTCACTCACTCTCTAATATCCCGAAACCCTAGGGAACGGATGTCCGTAGTTCAAATCTCACTCCTTATTGTCACATTTCTCTCCCTTATATCACGAATTTTGTCATTGATGCAAACCACCAAAGAAGTCGACCCACACCCTCGCATTGCGCCGTGTGTCAATATGTGGAGTGTTTTTCTCTTTTTCTTCTTCTTCTTCTGCCACTTGTTGGTGCATGCATATGCCACATTGCCCGGGAAGGCCAACTGGAATGGACCACACCACATCATTGAAATGTTGCACTTTGTGTTATTCCATAGCGTTACATGCTACACTAATTCTAACCCTACAAAACTCCATAGTATCACGTGCACTTTGGTTGCCACAGGTGATATTACGGAGTTTAGAGTGCATTGTAAATTTTAATGAAGATGGGGCTCCATTTCAATTAGGCCATAAGCAATAATGCCATGACACATGTCCTGGTTTCGAGTGCTAAAGTGGGAAGGAATGAGCAGTTTAAATGAGTGATTCTAGTAGACTCTAGATGTTGGTGATATGTTCGGGCCAACTTTTGACCTTAAAAATTCAGAAATAATTCCAATTAAAGGAATGATAGTACTGAAAATTTTGCAATCCTCCTGATTTCTATCTTCCTACATGGGAATATTTTGCACCGCCTTATACTTCTCCAAACCTAGCGCAAAACATTGGTTATAACCCTCCAAGCTATGATTATGCACTTTTGCTCTTATTGATATACCATATTTACTTCTAGCTTCCTAACTTAGTTTAGATTGACCAAGATTACTGCACTATACTATAGAGGGTGGGTCCGTAGCCGGTAGTGATATTAAGGCATTGACCAACTTAGTCCTCTTAAGTCTAACACTAATCCAGTAGATACTTCTCATTATTATGGAAAATGAACATAAACAAGTCTCGTTTCTCCAAGACTTCTTGGAACTAATTGCTTTCACAATGACAAGCCGTACTACAACCACAAACAAGTTAGGAATCCCTTCCAACACAAATGCTAATATTCCAAGGACCAACATTCATTGGCAAGGTCATACACATCAAAACTTCACCACTCCCTTGTGTTGCTCACATGCTTTTACACTGTCTAATTAGGTACTAGAGTTTGTGGCCTACGAAACCCTCAGTTCACTATCCTGCTGCCACTTCTTATGCGGACTTCCTAAGGATTACAAACACCGCTCTTATATTTATCATTCATAAATCTTCCTCATCGCCGATTGTTCTGGTTACCACCTCAAAAACAAGCTAATGCTACCATCGGCTAGTAATTTAGTACAACACAACTTCTTGCCACAGGAGACCATGACAGGGACTACTAACCCACATATGTGGTTTGGCCTCCTTGTGCAAATCATGGATACAATGGTTGTTGTGGCCAAGGCTAGGTAAAAGGCCATTGTTGGCATGTATAATGACAACAATAATCAATCAAAGAATACTAACAAATCTTGTAAGGATATTGGCACTACCATTTTCAAGTTATATTAAATAAGCTAATGAATGCAAGACTATGGAATACTCCAAAGCGCCCTTGGCTTTGGTAAAAAGACAAAAATGGGGATACTAATGCAAGATAATTGACTATGGTTGTGCCTATGCTTGAGCACCGCACTTGGTTCAATTAAAATGAACTCATTGTTAGATTATTGCTTGGGTAAATAATGTGAGATTGAATGATTGTCGCAATTACATGTATTGATATTGAAAGATTTTAAAGCCTTTACCCCTACACCATAATCTAATTGTCAGTTCAACCCAAAAATAAAGTGCAATAACTTTGTAATTCCCCTAATAAAACTCATTTGAGACACCTAGATGATACAAAAATCCTACATGACTGTTTCCGTGGGTTTGTTTGTAAAACTCAACTACAACATTAGTTTCTAATCCATGCTGAGAGGCATGAGGTGTCATGGTGAAAGTACGGCACCCAAGTAACTTCTTAGTTCTATGGTCAACCCCTGGGTAATTTACAAAAAAAACAAGAGACCTTGAAAATTTTATTGGCCTGACTTCAACACCTAGATTTTGTGTCGGATGTCATGTCAGCCAACTTGCAACATCTTTCTATTTTTCTTAGTGTAGGATTTATAGGTTCTCATTATATTTTTCAATTAGATGAAACAATCAACAAACTTGAGCGATACATGAGAGAGATGGCAACTTGTAGAAGGCCTATACTTAATTTAAACAATCAAATTCAATTTGAGTTACCCCTAGTAGGCTTCGTCCTAGCCTACCAAACCATAGATCTCCCTTTAGTAGCAAACCCCTTTTACCCTTCGTTATTTAGGGCAATATGACTATATGTTTTTGCCAACAAAGGAGCCGATTCCCACCTAGACTACTAATACATGGCTATTTGAAGACTATGGTCTTTCGTGAGTTGAAGATGTTCCTGTAGACATCCATTATGTAGAATTTCAAGGCAATGGTCTCTAACACCACTACACAAAACATGATATTAAGTGTTTGATACACTAAATACAAACGCATACACTAAATATCAATAACCCTATGAAAGTTTGTAACATTAAATGTAAACTCAAACATTAAATACCAACCATGGTAATATGTGGAAGTTACATGTTTGAAATTAGTGTTAGTAAGGATATGGAAGAAAAGGATAGAATAAGAGAGGTGGCAGTAGGGAAGGTAGCAACACATTTAAGTCTAACACTAATTGTCAAAGAATTGAAAATTAGTGTTGAACATGGTAGGGTGGTAACAACACTAAATATAATCAAACACTAAATACCATATTTTGTGTAGTGGCCATAGGGAGTCATCCTCAATACTGCCCATGCCCTAGAAGACACCAGTAGAAGTTGACTGCCACTTTGTCAAGTGTTGAATATAACTGGCCCATAATACCAAGACCTAAGTCTAATTTTGTGGAATGCGTAGCTATTTACAAACAAATTTTCTAGACCCGTATGGAACATTCTGATCCAGTGTGCTATAAAGTTGTTGTTTATTCTAATATCATGGCAGACTGGTGTGGGCAAGGGAATGTAATCATTGACGTGAATTAGTTTCACGGTGTCATCATGAATTTTATTTCTCAAGTTGCAATATCGTCCTACAAGGTGGGTGAGAGTGGTTGAGGTGATGGCAATCAATCATTTTATCGTAGGTGCCTACAAGTGTCTCATAAATGAATTCCCACATACGAAGGCACAACCTTTCGAGAGGTTTTTACGATGGCAGAGAATTAATGCCCTTGCATTAGTAGCATCAAATGAAGATTTGTAGCGCGTAATAATTAAGATGGAGGCAAGAGAGCTTAAATGTGTGGCAATAGATACGGCTCTAAATCACAAACGCGCACCAAAATTCCTCCAGAGGTGAATTGCTAGAGGGCCAACAAGAAAATTAGTGAGGGGCTATGTGGTAATTATTAATTGATTCTTTAAAAATTCAAAACATAAACTAGGTGGGAAATGATTATCAAATGAACTAGAAAATTCCTAGGAGCCAAGTATGAACATGTTATAACTATAGGATTCTAAAAAGCATGCCCATAGTCTAATTGCAAGAGGTTTGATCTTAAAAATCTGGAGGATACCTTAACTAAGGATAACAAGGACTAGAAAAAAAAAAACGAATTGAGAGGAGAGCGATAGAGCAAGAGGCTCTGAATATATTTTGGTGAACAAAACTATCCATAGTCTTGATGGTTATTAGGTGATTTTTTTGAATCATTTCAATGTGGGAGTTATACAACTTGATTGACTAGAATTATTTTTGATTAGTAATCAGGTGGTATGAATTGGTGTGCTAATATATTTTATCAAAATTTTGAAATAACTTTTATCAAGAATTGTTGGGAAGTGTGGTAGTCCATTGTCTAAAGTGTCAAGTAATTAGACTGAGGCAAGAGTGAGTTGACTGGATTACAAAATATTCTTTGATCTTTGTACTTACTTGGAAATTGATATTAAGTTGAGGAGAGAGCCAAGTGTGATTCCTAGGCTATGTTTCCTAAGAATAAATTGAGAGAATTTATGTGTTAGACTATTGCCTTGGATATTTGAAGTTGTTAAATTATAAAAATAAGTTTGTCATATAATCTGGAATGTAAAGATTGATGAATGACTGAGGTTGCAGCAAACCGAAGAATCCTTATGGGAGTGTAGTAACATTCCCAAGCAAATTTGATTTTTCCATATAAACAACTACAAGGGATTCACCATTGTCTTGTAAGAATTACCTCCAAGGTGATGAACATGGATGGTAAATTGAGTTATTTGACAATAGACACAAATCTGAATCACGTTGTTTGCCGAAGATTGAGTAAATTAAATACCAAATTGCAAAGTCAATCTACAGTCTTGTGGGACTATACTGAGTAGGCCACTGATATGTGAGATAACTGAGAGACTCCGTTGGAATTCTTAGCAACAATTCAGGTCGCATAATCAAAACGTTGTGAGTGCTTCATAGTGTTGTGGAATTGAGTTCACTTTGAAATAATTGGGAGCCATTGGAGGGATTATACAAAATGGTGATTATCTTGAGATGAATTGATATCTAAATGTCGTGCAAATATAATTTGGTACATTACCGGGGAATTATCCCTATGGTATATTAAGTTTGAGTATGTAATCAACTTGCATGCAAGAAATATGAAAGAAAAGAAAAATCTTCATTAGCAATGAGATGATAATATTGAGACTTACCATTTGAAAGGGCCTTTCTCATTTTAAAAATTAAGCTTGATATGATGTTATAATTTTAGACAACGAGTTTAATAATACCATTTTCTTTCAAAAGTATTTATACACATTCAAACTAATTAAACATTATCAAATATAAGCAAGCACAAAGCCTAAGATCTACAAGTATTTTGTAAGCCTAATTAATTCATTAACTCCTAATTGATAAAGAATAATTAATTCAAGGAATGCATTTTTAGCTTGAGGGTTGCTCTCATGGGCCCCAACCCTTATCATGTCTTCAAGCCCTACCCTGAAAGTTTGTAAGGGAAGGGTTAACATCCCCCATAATAAAGGTGTGTGCTCTGCTATACACACCGTGACACATGCAAGTGAATAGAGGCTCAAACATAGGTAAGGCCCTAGATTTGTCTGTTTTACATTGCATTGAATACATATCATGCATTATAATAAGCAAGTGTGACATGTCACATGTGGTTCCACATTTTCACAATCATGAGGTTTTGGATGAAGCCATGAAAGGGTTATTCACAAAGTAGTTTATCATGGCAATAGGTAGGGCATGTTCTATGCACATGTGTAGAACAAAATGGATGCAATGGGTTTTGGACTATTTCTTACGCTATTTCCAATATTATGAGTGATGTAAGATTAAGTGTGGGCTTAAGAATAATGGACACCAAATAGACATGAGTTCAAAAGAGATTGGGCTTCATGCTCAAAGTATGTAAACCATTCTCTGCTCAATTGGGGGGCCTATGTGAATCATGACAATTTAACAAGCACGTGAATGTTGATAATGAATCAGGTATTAATATGAGCTCCAGAAATTATGAAGAAAATGAATATGGACACAATTTGGTTGCGCTTATTATCTTGCATTGATTGTGTGTTTCATGCCCTACAAGAACTGGGTGCAGAGATACCAATGTCCGTTCAAGGCCCATTTATCTAAAGTCAAATTGATTTGAAGATGCTCATGGTTTAGCTCAATCCAAGAATAATAAGTTACCACCCCACATGAAATGCATGGGTTAGATTTATACACAGAACAGAAGAATATAAATATGCTCTACCTTATCAACATTTGGCTATGAGACAAATAAGTAAGCTTATCATCAACTCACAGTTGTGTGAGTGAATATCCTTTCAGTTGCACTTTAGGGCTTCTAGATTGACATTCCTATTGTGTGCACACTAGGTTGATAAGCTCCGAGCAATAGACAAGACACAGTGCAAAGTTTAGATAACAACAGATACAAAGCATAGTTTCGGATGATATGTCTTCCAAAATGAACAGCAAAGAATTCTGAGAGAATGTATGAGAGGATTACATGAGATGCAAACATTTCCCAGGTTGTAGACAAGGCCCATTGCAAAGTTTGTAACAGATAATTAACGAGAAGCCAAGAAATCATCACAAGATATATATCTTTCAAAACAAACAAAAGGATCATTTGGAGCATAGTGGCCAAATGTTTTGCACAATCCATGTGAAGAGAGACAAGGATCATTAAGCCACTGCCTAATGTCATGCCGTTTCCATTCAGAATAAAATATGGTTACAGGGCCTCTCTGGCACACGTCAGAATCAGAAACATTCGATGTTTTTTGAACGTCTGAACTGGGAACTTGTTTTTGTTTTTAACCATAATCACATACACAACATGAATATTATATACAAAAATTATATGATAGAGATAGATCACTGAAGAGTGGTATGCTTCACGGTCCATTTACCATCCCCAGCTCGGTGCACTTCGGACTTGAAATGCTCTTCTTTCACACCACGCTTGGTCTTCAACTCAAGATGAAAATTAGCGTCCTCGTCCTTAAGCTGTAATAAGGACAGCGGGACACACAAGTCAGACAGTGGTCGTGGTTTGGGGTCTGCTCCAACAGCACATGCCTCTGAACTTAGGAGCTGCAATAAACAAAATAGCAGGGGGAAAAAACAGGTAAAGCATAAAACAATTGCATGTTCCAAATAATTAGTAACAAAAATACTACACTTTACCATCTCCTTTAGCAGAAGTCGGAACTTCAAAGCTATAGGAGAGGTTAAGAACAAGGGAAAAAGCAATGAAACTGTTCTATGATTGGAGCATGATAGAGGCAGCATGTGTAAGTGAGCATCTAACATCCATCAACACACCATTCCACTAGAGCAACAAACTTAAATTTCAGTTTCGAAAGAAATCTACACCAATTGGCCACATTGTGTTTGCTCTCCAAGCAGAAGCAGAAAGAATAATTGAGGAAACAAGTAACTCAAATGTATCCAACATACACCAACACGCACTTTCACTGTGCAACAGAGTTTAAGTTGGATGTTTGGCTCTTTTCACACAGTTCCTCTTGTACAGACACGATGAAGTCTGAGAGCAATGGAACTGATTTGGGTATGAATCCAGAATCAAGCAGCAAAATCATGGAGGAAACAAGTATATCCACTGATCCAACATTTACAACACACCATTTCACCGAGGAAAAGACTTCAAATTTCCAACAACATTTGTTTCCCTTGTGCAGTTCCCTCCTCTTCAGCAATCTACATCAATTGATTACTGGACCGCCAAGTACAAACCTCTTTTTCTTGCGCAGACACAATGAAGTCAAAGAGGAATGAAACTGTTCCAGGTAAAAATCCATAACCAAGCAGCAAAAAACAAATTGAGGAAAGAAGTGTAACATCCACAAAAACATTTGTTCTAACTTACAACAACTGACCACCAATTAGACCACGAAGTATGTACAACAGACCTCTGCTTGTGCAGACACAACTTCCTTAAGCTCATACAACGCAAGGGAGTTTGATCCCTGTTGGAGAATTTTCATTGTGTGCTCAGCGGCCTCCTGCACAGCTGGATCGTCTGTAGGCACAGTCTGCATGCCCGAAGGCGGGCCGCATTTATGGAGGACGCCGAGGGGCACTCCTACATGGTACCATAGACGATCCATGTTCAGAAACGGAGTTGTGTGCTTTCTTTATAAAAGAAAAAGAAAAAAAAACCAAGAGGACATTTCTCCACCTTGCCTTTCATTTCCTTTTCCTACCCCAAGTACTTCGTCCGAAAGTTTGGAAATTCATCACCACTTGTGTCTCATACACAGAGACGTTTCTTTGCATGAAGATGTTTGGATCCCAACACATAATTTTGACATAACATCCGAAAAGCATCGGTGACGCAGGTTCACATCTTTGCAGCAATTTGAGGGTATCCAGGTGGAGAACAATTAAGAAGAGGAAATTTAAGTTCAACATTGTTTTGTCCTTCTGTGAAATTGTTGGACGACAAACGAAGAGCACCAATTAAAAAAAGTAGGAAAAAGGGCGAAGGACGTAAGCTTTGTATATATCAACCTTTGGCCACACCCAAGTCAGCGGAAGTTAACGCACCCGATGAGGCCTTGGGCTTGAATTCTTCCAACTTCTTGAAGTTCTCCCATGGCTTCACCCACACCTTGGCCTCGTATTCCTTGGGCTTGTTGTCCTCCGTCACCTCAATCACAAGGTAGTACATGGTGCCCTGCACCACTTGCTTGTGGGCTGACACCACCTTGGAGAAGGTCAACTTCTCCACAGAATTCTGCAAAAATGGCGCCAAACACATGACATCCTCGGCATCAGAAACACCGAAAGATCGCATTAAAAAGAAAATCCCAGAAAATTTGCAAAAATGTCGCCAAACATTGACGTCCTCGCCATCGGTGATGGTTCCGAACCCCGAATAACCACACAAACGAAAAATCTCTGGAAAATTGCAAAAATTTCACCAAACACAGACATCCTCGCCATCAGTACAAGATGACTAGGAAGGCCCAAGGACCACAAAATTGAATATCTCTGAAAATGTCCAGAAAGGTCGCCAAACAGACATCCTCGACATCAGTATAGATGGTTCGGAATGCCGAAAGACCACAAAAAAGATAATCTCTGAAAATTTGCAAACTAAACACCAAACACAGACATCCTCGCCATCAGTACAAGATGGTTCGGAACGCCAAAAGACCTCATGAAGGAGATCTCTTGAAATATGCAAAAACACCAAAACACAGACATCATCGCCACCAGTACAGATTTATTCGTCACGAAATACCAACAACAACCAATATAATTACCGACAACACTACGAAAAGCCAACATCGTCAGATCCGAAGAAGCGCAGACAGAAACGAACCCAATTCCGTCAACAAGCCAACTCTCGGATTAATTCAAACTGTTGAACCCACATAGAGAAGAAATACAAAAAAAACAACACCAAAAACTAAGCATGAAGGAAGGAAAGTTACACACAAAATTGCATTTAAACTTTATTTTTATTTTTTCAAGAAAAAACAAGTTAAACCCACCGACCAAGAGGACAAACCTGCTGGTTGTTGTGCTCGTTGACGGCATAGTTGGCCAACTCCTCGACCTCAAGGTCATTTGCAGCCGCGGGCACTTCCGTCTTGCCTCCCAACATGGTGGAAAGATCGAAACTCGAGAAACGAAACGGACTTGAAAACTGGATTGATTGGGAACCACAATTGCGCAAACGAAAACGAGAAACTAGGTAAGAGTGGCGAAGATCGAGTCAAGAGAAATTGTGCGTGGGTTCTGGGATTTTAAGGCAAGGTAGCGTGTTGTCGTATCGATGGAAATAGGATGATTCCCTTCGCTCCTCTCCGCGTTCATCTTTCTCTCTCTCTCTCTCCTCAACCCCGTAATGGATGGAGAGCCCACATTGTGTTTGCCACGTCATCACTCCAACCCTTCGCACGGCCAGCCTGTTGACATGTGTCCTCTTCTCGGAGATGGGCCCCACCATTTCCCACGAGAGGTGAATTGGAACACGCGTTAAGAAGGTGCCACGCACGTGAGGTCAGACGGATCAGAGTTCGGGAAGTTTTTGAAGCCTTAGTGGCTAATTGCCGGTAGTTGTTATGAAGGGTCGGATTTTTTCCAATTTACATTGGCAAGAGCCGGTCTTTTGTAAAATCAATCGGCCAATTGCCTATATTTTTATATTTTCATTGGCCAATATCCGATTAAATGGAATTCATATCGGCACTAATTGTTTAAAAAATGTATGAAAAGTTATTAGAAATCATTTCTTAGTACAAAATCTTGAATAAGTGAAAAGAAAGGCATGTTCAAAACTTTAAATTTGAAGAGTTAATATCCTTGGCAGGAATTAAACCTAGCAATGCCTTCACCGCTTGAAGGCCAAGGGTCCCCCAAGTCTTCATGGAAGCAATTGGATTTGGTCATGGAAAGGTTGCATAATTCAAAGAGTTTAAGGTTTAGGGTACTTCCTCAAGTGCATCATCAGATGCCCTAGACAAATAGCGCTCAGGATGCTTCCGGCTGAAATCCAGTAACTCACAAGAAGAATCGACTACATTTCCGGGACATTTTTTGGTCCATCGGCTAATTGCCGGAGGATTGAAATTACAGTCGGATTGCCATCCGATGGTTGGAAATTTGGACCAGCCATGAGGGGAAATCCATCGGCTGATAATGAACTAGCCGTCGGTTATCCCGGAACATAGGTTCACACTAGGACCCAACGATTGGCCCATAGCAATGGGAGGGTTTCCATCTTGATAGGAGTTTGTGTCTTGTCTGCAGTGAAGTGAACGGAATATACGAAACTGCAGGAGATGACATTCGGCGAGGTTATTATGAGCATGATGAAAATCCTTTACTGATTGTTTGAACTTTCGAAAAGAAACGAAATTTCTCTATCAAAAGAGACTCCTCCCATTGTCAAAGAGCAACTACTGACCTTATGTGGGCGCGGCACAAGTTACTCGTGTGTGCTTGTTATGGGCACTTTCACCTAGAGGGATTGATCCGGTCGCTAGAGTAGTGAGCTAATGGAACGAATATGTATAAAATTCAAAATGCATAAATCATGGAATTTTTTGATTCAAATGCAATTTTATGTGTACATGATCATGTTTGCCCAGTTAGTATGTGGGTTTGAAAGTACCCACAATAGAATTAGCCTTAAAACATCGGGCTAGTTGGTGAAACACACGAAAATAAGATGGTAGTACCATAAGAGGCTCGGTCCCTATCACACACCATATCAAATAACCTTGGTAGTTAGGATTGATCAAAATGTATGTTTGATTTGAAAAGAAGCAACATTTGTATTATTATCTTCATGATAGATTCAAAGCCTTGTTGGAATCTCTAATGTATCTTGAAGGTTTTGAACCCAATTCCTACAAAGTCGTTATCATTTTCAGTGCATCAATCAACTATTATCAAGTAGTCAAAACATCTATGCCTCCCTTTTATTATGATAACAAACCGACTATTGTTACTATTATCCATTGTTCACAGGGGCGGAGCCAAGGGGGGGGGGTTGAGGGGGGGCTCAACCCCCCTTAACTTAGTAGTATAAAACTATGTCAAAACAACTACGTATTTTTCTTTTCTTTTTTGTGACTAAAATGTTTAAATTTTTTTGGGACATGTAATACACCTTTGGAAAGGTGTTTTTGAGACCTTTCCAATGGTATATTACAAGCCCCCCAAATTCCTAAAATTTCAGTTGATACAACCAAAAACAATTTGCAGTCGTTTAGTGACTGCAAAACATGATGGTCAAAAGAATAGCAATGGGAAATCGACAATAATTCTTTTTTGCAATATTCTCTACGAGTGCATTGAAGGAAAGTTGGGCATCTGCTTACTATTGGCGATGTTTATTAGCGATGATTGGATGGTGGATTTGATGATCAACTATATTGAAAAGACCATTGCCAAAGCTTTGGATATTAACGACATTATCAAATTTTCTATCGGGATGTTAGCTCGATGAGTCCAAATCTCTCAATGAATACTCAAATTCGACCACCTATTGAAATTTGAAAAATAAAATATACATTAGATTTATATTTTTTTTATGAGGTCACCCCCCCCCCCCTGCGGGTCAAAATCCTAGCTCCGCCCCTAATTGTTCATGTGGGCGTTTTCAAATTCCAACAATACTATCAATGTGATAGAATAAAGGCATGATATCATTTTCATTGGCTTGTATCACAAAAATAAACATGGTAGAAAACACCTTCTATAAAAATGGACATATCACCTTTTTCAAACACTATGTAATATTCACTCATATTCCCAAAATTCTCAAAATGAATATATGATCCAATATATGGACTTATCAAACTCATAACGATGGAAGTGTAGTTTGCTCCATCAATCGGTTCGCAATGCAAATATGGATATGTAGAATAAAAGAATATTAATTTGAGCTTAGAGTTCTATTATTTTCATCCTCACAACTTGTGGGGGAGAATGTAAAAATGTTTGTTTTTTTCCCGTGTTGTTTTTATAGCAAAGGTTACCTATTTTCACTTTCTATGTTCACATCTACTAGAAATTACGTTATCTAAATATAGAATTATGGGTCCATGATGTTTGGTTTTTCATATTCATGACTATTCACATGGAGTCCGGTTTTTATGGTGGGTCTTATGGGAGTCTGAATTTTCAAACCTTCTATGAGTTCCATGGGGTTTGATTTTTTAAGCCATGTGGTTTCATGAGTTTATTGTATGGGGTATAATTAAGGGTTTCCATGGGTCTAAGATATATGATGGTGGGTTCCATGGTAGTCTTGATTGAACTATAAACCTCTTAAAAATAATTTGAAAAAGATTTAAAAATCTCAAAGATCCACAATCGTATACTCCCATAGAATGCAATTCACCTGACAAACTCAATATTCATAGATGAAGTACAATAATTTAAACTCATAGCTCAATCATATCTCACCCTCCCAACCTATAGAGGGAGAGTAAAAAACCATCTCTCCTCTCTCTAAGTGAAGTCTTAGACCAAATATTAGATTAGATTATTTCTATTCTTAGATCCACAAAGATATTTTTCTATATCAAAAGTAGGTTTGTGGGCTTTAAAACATTTCCTTTGTTATGGGGTCTACTTTTTCAGACCTATATGACGGTGGGTCTCAGGGGGGTCTAAAATTCCAAACATGTTCTTTCACGAGATCTACATTTTGAGACCCCTTATAATGGATTCCATGGGGGTGTGATCTTCTATATGCTGATGGGTTCTCTGGTGGGTTCATAAAGGTCTGACTCCTATAATGATGGGTTTCTATAAGGGTCGGAATTTTTGAAGCCCTTATTGTGGATCCGTTATATGGAGATTTGAAATTCCAACATGGATCCATTTCAAAATGTGAGTATAATAAGATAGCACATTGGACCTTCATAAGTTGTTGATGGGTGTCATTGCTTAGACTCTGCCCTAGTGGGCAGAGCCAACAAAAAAAGATAGTTTGAAAAAGTTAGGGGGGCAGCTTTTGTAAAAAAAGTGAGTGAGCAGGGCCTTCAGAGGGTCACACTCTGCGTGTATGTGTGATGTCCTAATTGTGTCTTCGGTTTCGCAAACCCTACTTCGCGGACAGATCCATCGTGCGAGGAGCAATCCAGCAGGGAGGCGAAGATGGTGTGCGAAAAGTGTTGAGTGCCTCTTTCCCTCCTTCCTTGCATAAATTTCTTTGTGGAAAAAAAAGTTCTGGAATTATGTAGGAGCTAAACGCAGGTCACAGGGTGGAATTCAACGCAAATTTCTCTAGTTCTGGTAGTCTGAATGTTAGGATCCCGTATGCTCGTGGGAGTAGTGATTACATACCTGTTTTGGCAGTAATTGAAGAGGGATTTTCATTGAAAAGTGTGGTGGTAGTCATCCTCGCACTGGAATGTCCTCCAAAGCTTTGTTGAAGGGAAATTTGTTATACTAACCTTGTGCTGAACAGCCAGGGGTAGGGATTAACTTTCAATTTGTGCTCATGTCCACTTTAGTGCGAGATGATCGAAATGTTAGGATACTGTTTCTTGAATAAATGATCACACAGATCTTTTTCTTCGCGAGAAAAGCCGTCTTCGGAATAATGTAAGAGGGCCTTATACGGACACTTTCAACTCTGCACCTACTTCTCGTGGGATATGAAAGAAAAATCGATTGTGGCCGTAGCTATTTTCCTCATAAATTTTGGAGCTCATATGAATCTCTTATTTATTATCAAAGTGGACATTTCGAGTTCATTAAATGGTCATATAGGTCCCCCCCAATTCTGATGTTGGCTGTTGATGGTTAACAAATCCTGAACATGGAGTCCAATCTCTTTTTTGAACACCTGTCTTTTTGGTGTCCGTTTTTAAGATCCCCACACCATGTCTTGTAGCATGGAATGATTTAGCTCGATAAAAATGATAATTAAGACGAGCAATAGACACAGTTGTGTACCTACTCGCTGGTGTTTTATTTAGACTGGTGATTGCAAGGTCAAGCACGTCCTTAGTGTAATTTACAATAACCCTTTGTATTTGTCGAGGTATTGCATTGCAGTGAAGATTCTTGGTTATACATCTGTATGTCATGCTCTTCACATGAATATCTTTCGTAATCTAATATGGAAAACCTTGATGCATTCAGGTGAGAAGAAGCTAACAAAAGTTATAGTACCTGACAAATGGAAGGAAGGAGCAAGCAACACCACTGAAAATGGTGGGAGGAAGATTAACGAGAATAAGCTCCTTAGCAAGAAAAACAGGTGCCATTCACCTCCAAGTTCTTGGAGGAAACTTACTTGTTGTGTCCTATTGTTGCTTTCAAAGTGACGTGGATAGGATATAATGCCTTCTGTTCGTCATTTGTCAAGAGGGATCGGACAATTCATGATGGTCATGAAACCTCCAGAACATTATCATCTGTCAATTATGGAGCCCTTGTTCAGGACCTGAGAATATTGTCACAATAGCCTTCTAATGTAAAAATCTTAGGAACATCTTCTTTAAAATTTTCTTCACAATCCTGAATGTTAAATGCTGAGGATGCCATTCAACCTCGTCCACTCTTGTAATCTTATTCCGTGCTCAGGCTGCTCTTCATATTTAAGTGTTCAAGTAAATAGTGCGGCAGAGGTTAACTAGCTACTTGTCTTAAATTTTTTTAAGAGAGTCAATATGTAGTTCATGGCCTACTAACCTGTTTGGCAGCTATAGGACATCTGGGAATCTAATGGAGGCTAGTACTGTTGGTCTTTGAAACAGAGGCACCAGTTCTAGACAGAAAATTAGAATATCTTGTTTATTCTTTATTGCCTCTTCTCTGTGATAATGTCCTTACTGTTATCCTACATATCCTCCATGGTTGCTAGAAAGTGTAGAGACAGGTTTTACCATGACTGCTCAATAATAACAATTGGAACTGTGACATCCTAGGTTTACTCCGTATGGCAAGAGTAAGTGTATAATCTGCAAGCAGCAACTGCACCAGGAAGCAAAATATTGCCAGTCATGTTCATATAAGAAAGGTATGTTTGCGTGGACTATAGTTGTTGCTGTATTCTAACGAACGCAACAAGGGAGAATAATCCAGATTGGCTCCTTCACTGCAACAGTTGCAACAGTATGCCTGAATTTGAACCTTGTAGTCTGAAATCATCATCAGTGGATGGTGAAGGCTGTAGTGGTGGTTAATGTATTAGTCTCCCTTTTTGACAAAATTAGTACATCATTCCTCATTGTTTTTTCTTGTTCTTGGTCTGATCAATATGTCTCTGTGTTATTGCATGGTCCTTGATATTTATATCCAGTCTTTCTACGCATGTTTCTCCATTGACTTTGTCACTTCGTGCTTGTAGGTGTATGTGCCATGTGTGGGAAGCAAGTACTGGACACAAAGTTGTACAAACAAAGTAATGTGTAAGATGCAGCAGAGGGCAGGGTTTCATGAAGAAATCCAGAGGCATGGCTAGAGTATTTTCCGGCATGTCTGCAATACTTGCATCAATGTAGAGAGAATTGGTGGCTGATGGACTGTTCAATTACTGAGACATTATGATGGACTTAATTACCCAAGTTCATCAGGTCTGTATACAGCAGCATCCTAATCCCGCAGTGTAACATACTAGTGTTAGACTATGTAGGTTTATTACGAAGGCTGAGATGTGACAGAATATTTCAACTGAAATATATGCAAGGCAGTTGTTAGGGACATGCTTGCTTAGGACCTACAATGAAGACAACGAGAGTATGAGGTAAATTGCAGAGAGGTTGTGTAACACTGATTGAAAGGGTCAGTGTCCTCAAAAATGCTCTTGTCTGTAATCTGGGAATGCAGATTTTGGTGCACATTTGAATGCAAATTTTAGGTTTGAGATTGTCTTTGTGCCTTTCTCTTCGATGCCTTCAATGAAGTGAAACTCTTCCTTTCTTTTTTTTGAAGCCAATTGGGGTGATGCAATTAAAAGATTGAACCCGTAATTTTAGGTCATTTGTAGGTTGATAGATCAATGCTTAGCCCATGTGACCTATATTAGATGGCTGTCATTATTTTCATTTTGAGAGGTAATCAGAAGCGCTTGTGTGGATTAAGCTCTACACTAATGGAGATCCTGATCACAAAAGGATTGAATTGAATGGAGTCCTCTAGTGGATGAGAAAATGTAGCACTCTCTTTTTCACCTAAAAGTCAAATCTGAGACACAGCTGTAGAGCAATTTCCGTTTTGAATTTCATCCGTATTGCTCACTGTAACTGAAAATTCCTTTAAGAAGTACCTGCAATCAGCCCTCCCTTGGATGGGCACATGTGCAGGCGTGACTTGAAGATTTCTGCAGGTGCCATCATTTGTTTGACAAAACGATTTCAGTGTGGCCACTTCTAGTACTCGGGGAGAGCAATAAATGCCACTGTAAGTTTCCAAGCACCTATTCATATTTGCAACCACTGAGCTTTTTTGCGTGTCCAATTCCAAAATAACGAACATTGCGCTAATAGCGCATCCAGGAGTTATTAGCGCAAATCTTTGCTGTACAATCAATATTGTCGTGAGCAAATAAGAAGGTACACCCTTGGTTATTGAACTTGTTCATCAGCAGTTGAAGCCGCTTCAAATGTTGGGCTCGTTACCGTGTCCAGGCCATGAAGATTTGATTTGGAAGACAAGTGGTGGTCTGCCATTGCTATATTTGTTGTGTTTGTCTCCTTCACCCTTCCTTTTCTGTTGCGATGTTGACCACAGAGTGATGATGTTTATGCTTTGAAGGTACTCATTAAGTTCCAATCTTCATCAACTCACTTCAATTGGTGTTGAAGTGCAGTGGTGATCGAGTAGCCATCAAATCGCTGTGCAATTCACAAGGTATGTGAAATCTCTGTCCGAAATACATTACATCAAGGAGCACATCATACTTTCCCAAAATGGTCTCGGCGCATTGCATCGTCCCTTGCAATTTTGTGAGTTCCGGTTGTGTATCATCACACCAACATTCGGGAACGACTGGATGCTTAGCTCCTCGACATAGTTTTTTTTCTTCCAATTAGGTATCATTTATTTCATGTTGTAGTCTGCACAAGTAGGCTTCCAATGTCTGACGAATTCAAACTGGTTCCGTTAATTTCATTCTTGGGAACATCCGGAGGCCACGTCGGACTCGGATTCACAAAGCTGGAATTGAATATCTTTGACGTGCTCGCATACTTGTGTGCGGCCCGTGTGTACTTTGCAATGCTTGTATCCTTCCACCATGTCCCAGCGATAGGCGTTGCGCTTCCATTTACAACTGACATTTTTGCCTCCTTGCAATCCTCAACTTGGCTAGTTTTCAGGCTGTAGTGGTTGATTCTTGCGATGGACGTGTCGAGGATGACGCCCGAATGTTGAGGTTCGAGCACGAGATGTAAGCTGGCCGCAAACACGAGGCGAGGATTCGCGATCCACTTCCGTCGGCCTTCGTTTCCGGAACACGTTGTCGCGTGCTCCGCCATGTTGCCACCACATGTCGGGTGCTCCATCCGGAAACACAACTTGTCGACCGCCCAAGTTTTCACGATATTTTTAAGTGATTCCTTTTGTGCACAACAATATTCGCCGGACCATTCCATCCTGCCAAACGAGATCCAGGGGGTGTTGTTGTAGGTGTCCAACAATCCCGGCAACATTTGTGGCGGCGCGACCCACAAGTATTCCTCAAAGCTCCAGAAGAAAGCCCAGTCTGCAAGATACCTGTGACGTGGCAAAGCTTCAATGTGAGTAAAAGGGTTAGCCACAACTCCCTAGCAGTAGTCCAACATGAATAGGACTCTGAAACTCTCTGATTTGACATAGATAATAGAGGCATGGGTGAAGGAGATATAAAACTGTGCCTCCAAGATGTTGTTCTTAAAGCTTCCTCTCCATATCTCATGTTGGGTAGGTGGTTTGTGCCACATAAACTCCTAGATTTGCAGAATGTCACGATACCTCACTTTGGAGGCACTCTGCAAGATACATGCGGCGTGCAAAGCTTCTACGTGAACAGGGTTAAGCCACAACACTTAGAAGTCCAACGTGAATTAGCCTGAGAAACTCTCTAATTTGAAATAGAAATTGGAGGCATGCGGGGAGCTATAGAAGCGAAGAGGAGAGAAGAAGGGAAGCAGGAATAGAATTAGTATGCCTCCCTGCTGTTGCTCCATAGCTCATGGTTGGGTGGTTAGTTTGTGCCACATAAACGCCTCTAGCCTTGCAGAATGTCACAATACCTCGCTTCACGGAGGCACTTGTCCTATTTGAATAGGACTGAGAAACTCTCTTGTTTAAATATAGAAACTAGAGGTATAGGGGGAGCTATAGAAGCGGAGAGAAGAGAAGGGGAGCAAGAGATTATTCTGGTATGCCTCCATGGTGTTGCTCTCAAATCTCCTCTCCATAGCACACAGTTGGGTGGTTTGTGCCACATAATCTATAGACTTGTTAAATGTCACAAAACTTCACTATTTGCAGGCAATAGTCCAATCTGAACAGGGCCGAGAAACTCTCTTATTCTAAATAGAAGCTAGAGGCGCCGGGGGAGGAGCTATAGAAACGGAGAAAAGAGAAGGGGAGCGAGATGAAGTAATTCTAGTATGCCTCCTTTCCATGGCTCACAAGGGGTTGGTTTGTGCCACATAAACTCTAGACTTGTAAAATGTCACAATACCTCACTCTGTGAAGGCATTCGTCCAATCTGGATAGGACCGAGAAACTCTTGTATTTGAAATAGGAACTGGAGGCATGGGGGAACTTATAAAAAGGGGAGAGAATGGGAACATGAAGAAGAGCTTCCAGAATGCCTTCATGATGTTGCTTCTCAAGCCTCCTCTTCATAGCTCATGGTTGGGTAGTTTTGTACCACCTATAACTTTTCTAGAGTTGAAGAATGTCGCAATACCTCGCCCGGTGGAGGCAATCGTTCATCACCAAGTGGTGACCTGGATATTGACCCGCCAACAAGTTGCTTCTTCCCGCCAACCGCACGTCAATTAGGGTTACGAGGCCGTTGTTCAAGAGCGGTCGCAACACCTTCATGACCTCCGCTCTGAGGTCAATCCCATGGTATATGAAGTAATGCGTTTTCCTCACATGGAAGAGGGAATGGTGGTACATGAACCACTCCTTCAAGTGGTCAGGGTTCAGGCCCGAGTCTAAGATCAGCGGCGAGCAATACGCATACTGGTATCGCAAGGGACCTTCAAACTGGATGCTGTAGATTTCCTCCGGTTTCTGCCGGAAAACTGGGACAAACTCGGTCGTGTGAATTTTCATGTACAGGTCTCCCCCTTTGCCGTTTGCGCCAGTGGGGTCATCAAAAGCGCACTTAATCACGGCCACATCGTATGAGGTAAATTCATGTGACGGCTCGTTTGTGACGGTGGTGCTCTTGGTTCCCAGTTGTATGGGGGGCATATAATTATCATTATTGTTAGTGTTGTCGTACCCTAGCCCTCCTGATGTGTCTTGGGTATTTTCGGGTTTTTGTATCCACGCACATGCTTCAGGTACTGGGTCCTTTGAGGGCGACTTCTCGGACAGGCCCAGGAGCACCACCACGTAGAATTCAGTGTCAGAAAATCTGTAGGAGCTGAACACGATGACGGAGTGAAGAGATTTACCATACGTTTGCAGCTTGTACGGCCAATTTTTCGTCGATGACACCAACAGTCTTCCGTTGTTGGTTTCCATCACCTTCATTCCGTCTGTTCAAGCAACACAAATTGAATATATATATATATAAAAGATACTGCAATGATGTGTATTGGCAATAATATTTCCTAACTTCTTCGTCAAGTTACATTTTAATAAGTGTTCTATTTAAGTTTGAGTACACTGATTTCTACCTGGGTGAAACGTAAATGCCTCAAAGTCGGCGACTACTGACTTCAAATTTAGCACTTGTGATATATTTCTAGAATAAAAAATGCAGCCTATTGGTTGCGAGAGATAAACAAGTCAATGCTAAATACTGTCCACTTTGTGAACTTCTTATATAGACTGTCTCAGAGAAACCTTGACTTCCACTGATCATACCCCAATCATGTGGTATCGAAGTTTCATGAACTCAATTGCATCAAGCTCATTTTGGATTTGTTAGTGTTTATTTTTGACTTTTCCAAGCATTTTAAGGTTTCAGATGCTTAAATTTCCATTGTAGGCGCTTGTACCTCAGCATTCATTGTGTTGGATGGCCATTACCAGACATGCTTGAACTGTTGAAACGTAAAGAGGAAATTTGCAGAAAGGAAAAAGAAAAAATAGCGCTGCCCTATATATTTCTTTTTCAGCATTGGTGACAAATACCTGGGATGTTGTTATCGTTTTTGCTGCAGTTGGGAATCGTCGGGATGAGTGAATTGTGTAATTCATCCAAAACGTGGACCTCTTCCATCAATTCGGCCAACAAGTCGCCCAAAGACCCGTCGAGCGCCCCGTTGATGTCCCAGCTCCGACTGGAAGCCCGGTGTTGTGACGCCACCAAGTTTACGCTATCCATCTCCTGCTTCGTGGACACGTTCACAATCACAATCAACCCACGTGCGATCCCTTCCCTCACGAGCTCCTTAATGGGCACCGTCGCACTCTTGAACTTCAATTGCCGCATGAACTCCGGCATATCGTTGTCTGTGGGTATGTGATAATTAATGTCGAAGAGAGTGTCTTTAGAGTAAGTGGGCGGGAGTGCCAACGGTCTGATGTTTTGTTGTATGATATCGCGCTCACGGAGGAATTTGTTGCGCCCCGGAATTGGGGATGGGGAGTTTCTGAGCTGCGTATGCGGCGCCGAGGTGTTGAGAACCACGACGAAGAACATCGTGAGTCCCGCGAGAGCTGCCACCACCAAGGGTACGAGCGGAATCGCCATGTGCAGCATTTGTGGAGAATTTCCCGATTCGAGAAATCTCCGTTCCCAACGAGGTTTCGTATCAAACGAGTCGGAAATAATTTCGTATTTCGGGAACTAAGGTGCGTGGGAGTTTTATGTGGTCACTCTTGTTAATCGACTTGTAGTTCAGAGTGGACACTAACAAGACACGTTACGATGAGATCGGACTACGTGCTCGAAATAGAGACACCATTCTAAGTTCAATTAGTGAACACAATTGGGAGAGCCTGGGTGATCACTTCCAAGAGTAAGAGACTCTTCACTTTCGGCCTCTCATAACTTCCTGCATCTCAATTCCGATTCCGAAACCCAAAATTCAGGTAGATGGGTGTTGAGTGGCTCGTTTCTGAATCGGACTCCTATTTTTGATTGGTATGTGGTTTGATGAGGATCACAGAGCGAACATCATAAAGACATGTGCTTATACGAGTTTGGACTACGCCTTCAAATTTTAATAACTACTCTACACTCAACAGTGAACGCAATTGGGAGGACCTATGTATCCGCTTCAGAAATCACCAAACATGCACTTCCGACTACATCAAGGTAACATTTGTTGATGCAACATTCCGACTACATTTGCTGATGCAACACGAGTTTTGTTGTGTAAAAACGAATCAAATAACCACTCACATACCTTATAATCCTCGTGATTTTCAATCGCTAACTTCATGAGGCAATTCCAGTCTGATCGAACGGCCAGAAACTTAGTTAAGTTGGGAAGTGCCCACAATAGGGCCACATAGCTTACAAGGCCGATGAAATTCAGGTTTAGCTCGATACTGAAACCCTTCGAATTTTTCCGAACGCAGAATTGTGAGTCGCTTCTCCACACTAAGTCACTCTCAAAATTCATGCGACACTCGCATTTCTGTTGTGTTTTTAGAGAACATGAATCAAATGCACGTGAATGAAAACCTAAATACAATGGAATGTGCTATGCCTTCAAAGTTGGAATAGCGGAGATTCACGAATGTGATGCACTCGTTATTGTCTCATACAGTTATGCAGCAAAAATCTCCTCAAATTTGTGAATGTCTAATTCTCACAAACTCGCAAACTGTTTTCAGTGTGGGTCGATTTTTTTTGGAGGCATCGGAAGTGGGCGAGGGAAGTCTATAGACTAACTTACAGAGGTAGTTAATTTTTTTTTAGTTAAGCATTTGACATATCATTGAAGGCTTCATAACTACCTAAGATAATTTTTTTGAAACTCCTGTGTGCATGCTTCACTTTTGAGTGCTGAAAATTTTAATTTTTTCCGGAATTCTATTGGGTCATCATAAACGATGTAACGTGTGGCAACCCGTGGACATTTTAATCGGGATTGTTTTTTTAAACTAGGAATATGGAATCAATGTTTTTTTAATTAAACATGACATATAATTATCTGACAAGTGCAATATCAATGTGATATCATTATCATACTAGAAATATCAATATTTTTTGGTGAAATTTTCTCTATCTGTAATCAAATATCAGTAGTTTGTTAAGTTATAAGCCACCCTAGTTTCAACCCAAACGTAAAATACAGTGGACCACAGTATATTCTATTCATGTTAACTTTCAACCCACAATATTAGGTCTAAATGGTGTACATCAAAGGTGTTGAGCTTCCAATGCTTGGAGTAAAAATGACTATCCCTTGAATATTTAGAATGTTGCTTGTGGATTTCTTTTGGATCTATACAGTTTGGACTCAAACATGTACCTCTACGTTAGAATCCATGTTCAAGTCAATGGTCGATCTTAAAGACACCCATACCTTTTGTTTGGAAATGTTGGTAGGTGCATGTGATTAGATTATGGATGTATGGAAGACAATAATGACACTTCCAAAATTAAAAAAGGATTTGTGTTTGAGGTAGATGCTAGAAAAGAAGACTTGTCCATTACACACATCCATTGCGACTCATGGCGAGAAAATGCATAAATAAATCATTATGGTTGTCAACTGAAGGTTTTCTGGTTGCACTTTTTGGACAATTTTCAACCCAAACCTCCAGTTGACAACCAATATGATTTATTTATGCATTTTCTTGCCATGAGTCACAATGGCCAAGTCGCAACGGACAGTTGTAATGGACAAGATTTCTTGTACATGCTCAAGGGAAAAATAGCATTTGGCTCGAGGTAGGAGTGATCAATATTTTCACTGTGGTTTGTCTTGTGATATAGCCTAGTTCAAGGTGCAAGCAACTAGCAAGTTCACTATGCAATGGAATTCACTAACCCTAGGGGCTAAGAGCCAACTACCAAAATGGGTGGAATGACATGTCTTAAGGGTTGTCTTTACACTGCATATTGTTTCTCAAGTTCCATCTTTTCCAAGCAATGTAATTGATGGAGAGCAAGGTCCCACTCCAAACTTACACCATTCCTAGAAGTCTTGGTGTCCTCCATGGTGACAAATATGGTGCCAAGAGGTTGGGAGTTTACCTCGGAGTTGGATCAACCAAAAGCAGTGACCCAACTCCAAGGCTAAGTCCCCACTCAAGTCCTAATAAAGTCTTTCATTAGAATGATTGAGCACTTGACTCTTAAAGGACTTAATGTCCCAAAATGGGACTTTCAACTTCAACCAGATAGATCTTGCTCGAAAAAAGTTACATGTAGTGGATTTTTTTTTTTTTTTTCATGCATAGCTATTGAATTTTTTGTATTGCTTCAAAAGCTTGATCATAATAATCCATCATTGATTATCCTTAATGCCTCATGAGTGTTCGCATTTAGCATGATATTTTGACAATTCTACCACTCACAGAACATATCATGTGACTTTCCCATCACTCTATAGTATTTATGATTCTAGCCATTTGTGTCAAGTTCTTCATCAAACCAATTGGATTTGTGTTTATGATGAATTTTGGAAGTGATTACCTTTGTCTACAATATTAACCTGACATTGGTTAAAATATAGTTGAGGATGTCATTCTATGATGTGCATCATTATTTCTATTTTTTGACATTTCTTATGAGACCCTTGCAAAAGATAAATACATCTCAAAATCTACAATACCTCTTGTCCTTTAAGGGTTTAAGGTTGATGGACTCACCCTCACACGCACTTAAAATTGGCTTAAAATACGTGTAAAACGTATCATCTATATAGAAAACCATCAACATTTGGTCCATGAACCCACTCAATCTTCAAAAATGCCATGTAATTATTACTTTGCTTATCCCACAATCTACAATAATCAAAACAACATCATCATCATTATGGCACTTTGTCAACACGTGCTGTCCAATACGGATAATTCTTGTTATAACAACAATGTTAGGAAGAGCAAATGGGGGTGCAAATGAAGTACTTCCACTCAAATGTTTTTTTTGTGGCAATAGATGCCATATGTACCTACTTGTGACATAATTTATAAAATGTTTCATTAGGAGCTATCTTTTTTTTAATCGTGAGTGCGCAAAAAATCAACATGCAGCTAGTGGACGTATTCCACTGGTTGAATGCAACGGATTCACAAAATCATTGAGAAGAAGAAAGTAAATAAATAAATAGATCAGTCCCCATGTCCAAATTTCACTCATCAAGTTGTTAGAGCTTTTATAGAAGACATTCTTGTCAGTTACATATGAGTTGGACTCTATATTGGCCCAAACTTGATTCACACAAATTTGGATAGTCCATAAGAAATGCACATGAAACCATAGAATCCAACTTGGTGCATAGGCATTGATCATCATTGTCAATTCTAAAAAAACAATCACTCATAAATGGTATAAATTAGTATCACTTTTTCTTCAAATTGAGAGAGATACGATGACAACAATGACGACACTGCCAACAACTTGTGTGGGCATGAATGAGGAACAATTCAACTTGATCACAGCCGCTAGCTCATATGTGAACCAGAAACAGTTTACAGAGCTTGGCTATGGAATAACTGCTACTACATATTGTTGGAGCTGGTCCATTTTGGTATCCACATAAGGAGGGGGCATGGGAGGGCCCTCTGTTAGTATATCAATGTGTTATTTGTTAGTGTGAGTTCCATGAAGGTGGGTGTTATGGTGATAAGGTGTCTTTGTTGCTTCCAATGTGTGTTAGGTTTGATTCCTAAGGAAGGTTGGCCTTAGGTGGTTATCTATCCTTATAGCTGAGCTAACTAAGCTATGATATTTTGTTATGGGATTCAACCTTTGGTACTTGGGTGTATGACTTTTGGTGTTGCATTTCCATGGGTAGTGTGAGGAGTTGGTGGTTTTCAAGTCTTCTTTTGTTTCAACTAACATTTCTTATGTATCGTACATAAAGAATCATTATCAATTCTCACGTTTTGATACATCATGAACCTATAGTTGTAGTGCACGTGTTTGTAACACCAAAAGAAAATTCATCTGAAGGTTATCGGTTCTTAACAATAAGGAATGTATATAATGTAACTCCATATTGGCTTGCTTAGATTTCACCAAGTTATTTGAATTACATCATAGGTAACCCCATACTATTGAACAACCCACCATATGCAAGTTGGGCCCAAATAGAGTGACGTGGCGACCATGTGACCCACGTGGAACGGCAAGTGGACAAGAAAGTCATAGCTAGCTTTTTAGGGTTAAGGCATGGCCCAAATATCTTTTGTGGGCAAAATGCACTTTCCCATCATCACAAAGCCGTAAGCTCAAAGATACAAAAGTGTTATCCAAAATCTAAGAATCTCACTCTCTTGAGGCCGGGGCTTGGCACTCATCATCATGGATTAAAAGGTGCTCAATCCTAAAAGAACTTTTTGAGTCATCACAACTTAATGTTGTTGAATAGTGAAATAGGGTGAGCAAAACACGATGAAGTTGAAAACAAGTGCAGCACCTTATTTACTACTTGTTGCCATACACACACCTAGTGTTGCAATTTTTTATTCTAGAGGTTGGAGGCGGCATAAAAAAATGTTTTTTATGTTTTATGTTTTTAGTTGAAAATCATCAAAGACATCAATCCATGAGGTCCTTTATGGCAAATCATTGTCGAAAACATTCCCCTCTTCTAAAATCAGTTCTTCGAGCTCTTCTCCGCCCAAGTATTGATCCAAGAATGAAGATATTGCGAATGCAAACCACCATTCACGACTTGTCCGGTGTGCCATGTGGTGCATTATGTACTCGAGTAATTGTCAGTTTGTGTGGCAACATTCAAGGCTCAAGCACTGCCATTGAGTTTGAATGTACTAATACTATATGGTAATATGAAACAAATGGCAAAGTTGAGTGTGTTTATATTTGCTCCACTGGCGTGGATTGATTGTAGTCGTGAATTTATAATGAATTTTTTTTTAAATACCTCAAAATTTGCCGAGTATTTTTAAATGATTATTTTAAAATAAATAAAAAAGAAATGCACCACTACACACACCCCACGCACAAATACACTAAATAGTGTTTAGAGTCATATGGTATTTTATGTTATTGTGATAACTTTTATAACGACATTTTAAAATGAATAAGTCTTATAAATATTGTCATCGATGATTGAAATTTGGATGAAAAATTCATGCCAATCATTGAAACGGAGTTAGGTATATTCTCCATTTGAACAACTCCAATGAAATATCGTCATTGATACATGCAATTTGGATGAAGAATCACCTAGGAAGTGATAGTAATTGCAACATTGTAGATCTATAATGGCCCAATTTTTTTTTTTACAAGGAATAACAAATAATGTTAGGTATACGTTTAGTGTTGATGACACTACACATGCGGATTACAAATAGTATTGAGCAAGACAAATAGAATTGGTGACACTGAATACAATATTTAGTGTAGTACAGAAGATTCCAAAGTTCTATAAGTTAAGGTAAGTGAGTCTTAAAAAGACACTTTTCTCTCAACACCCACTTGTCATAGAATATTAAACACGCAATACAATAGTGCAAGATCATTAGCAAGTACAAATTGTGCACAAACAATAGAGCCCAATTTGTGACAAACATTTGTTGAGTTGAAAACCTTTGGAAACCAACGTTTGAAGCTTAGAATTGGTGAAACCCTAGCATTCGCATCAACAACCCCAAATTAGTCTACAAAGAACGAGTCGATAGACTAATTTGGGGTAGTTAATGTCAATCATGTGGTTACATCATTTCTAACCTATAAATGTGGGCTCCCCAAGGAGTTCTACATACAAGGTTGCCACAAAGCCATAGCCCTAAACAAGGTCAAGAACTTGTAACAACAATTTAGGTTGGAAGTGTAAAAAAATGTTGGGATCTTTTTCTATTTCAAATTTTGAATATATTAGAGATAATTTAACCTTGGAATCAGCACCAAATAGTGCGAAACAATAAGGGTGAGACTAAACGTGGGTTTATATTAGGGTTTGGGTCCTTGTAACATGGGGCTTGCAAGACCTCTTCATGGACTTTACGTTTGGATTCAAGATTGGACCCAAACAGTTGGAAGTTTCTTTCCTTGAGTGGAGACCAACAAGATCTGTCAAGAAAGTGGTACCATATATATCAATGTCATTTCAAGTTTTGACACTGTGGAAATCAAGAAGATTTGTTGGGAAATTGGTGCCATATGAGTGCCATTTCAAGTTTCCATACTCTGGAGCCTTGGATCCCAACCCGGGTACGCGACTCCCATATTATACGCAGGGGGCATCGTACTTAAAACGGCTTAGAGGACGGCTTTTGTAAAAATTATATCAAATTATATCAAATTAAAATGATCAAAAAGTTGGGTGAAGACCAAATAAAATAAAATGAGATGAATTTTTTTTTGGTAAAGAACAAATTAAAAAAAAATGAGATGAAAAAAAAGTTGGGTTGCATATTTATTAAGCCTCCCATTAAAATTATAAGCCACGAATAGTTGCCTCCCATTAAAATTATAATTCATTCATAATGTTAAAATTTTATTAAAAAGTCCAAAAAGTTGGGTAGTTTGACCTGTGGTACATGTATTAAAAAAAATCATATAATTAGGTTTTTAATGCAATTATATGCTTCAAAATATATTCATTTCCTATATATAAATAAAATTTTGGATTCCTTGTTAGAAGGGCTACAAGGGTTTCCTACATTAAAACAAATTGTATCACTCAATATTGGACTAAAACTCATTATAAGTGATTATAATCAGGGCCATATAATACGGGAGTTGCGTACCCGGGGATCCCAAAACACTAAGATTGCCAAGTTTCATATTTTCTTTCCTAACAGTGCACTCAATATAGAGAATCAAAACAACGTGAGTGGGTACTTTTGACCCTCTCCTCCCTCCCCTCCCCCCATTTGTTTACAATTGTTATGAAAAAAATGTGGAAAATAAATCAAACTTTATAACCATACGATAAAATATGATCATATGTATAAAATATGAATACCAATTGTTCACAAAGTTAAAAAAAAACTTGTCATTCAATTCATAAAGTTAATATTTTATTTCTAACTTTCTATCAATCATGTTGATGAATGAGAAGTACGCTTGAATACAATTACCCCCCCCCCCCCCCCCCCACCCAACCACTTCCTTCGAACTCCGTGGTACTATTGACAAGGAGAGTGGTTCCAAAATGGCTGGCGGTTATTGTTGAGCCGGAAGTAAGTACAATGTTGGTGTACAATCTAACCACCTTCCCAAAAGGCAAACAAAAACCCCGGCCTCCAACCGTTCACAAAAGTGAGACTTGCGATTGCATCCGCAAGGTCTTCTTCTTCCTTTTGCAAAGCGTGTCCAAGGATGCAATCGTTGGCATTTGTTTGTTGGGGCTAGGAAGGTCCTTCAAAGTGCTTACTTTTTTTACTCACAACATTTTCATCTCATTGATCTTAGGCATACTCGGTCAAGATTCTACTGTTTCCAAGTCCAACTGGTTACATGTTGTGGTTTAGGGCTTAGGGTCCTAAACAGCTTCAGAAATGCGATCCTTCGATTATTTTTTACTATTTTTGTTTCTTTTATGTGTGTGTGGTTTTTAAGGTATAATGTTGATTTTTTAAAAATAGATTCCTTTAAAATGATCTTTACGTTTCCTGAAGTCATGAACCTCAAGCGGTGGTTATTTCTCAAACTCAACCAGTATGTCTTTATCAACTAAAATAAGCCAATTTGGCCATTATGAGACAATTCTTTTGTCATAATTGATGAGATCTTCGATATTACAATTGATTATTTGCATTGTTTTATAAACATGTGTGGGTGTATTGAAATGGTTGAGTTGTATTTTAAGAACCCTCAACGGGTATTCTCTCGTGCCAACTAGCAATCATTACGTTCCCATCACGTTCCCTACATTAAATTGAGCGAACCAATTGGCTCATTTTAGTTGATAAGACCATCAGTTCATCTGTGACTACACTATTTTGTGTAATTAGTGTGGGTTACCGTTTGGAATTACGCATTGCGATAGTAAAAAAAAAATTTAAAATTTGAGAATATCATGAGTAGTTAGTATGTACACCAAAGAATATGATACAACTTCGACGGTAAAAAACAACGAAATTGTCGGTAAGATGTTATAGCAACACATAACTCCGAATGCTAACCCACACTAATTAGACAAAATACTGTAGCAATCGGTTCTCCACGTTCATTGTATTGCTTCTTCCGGTCTCGTCACATGCAATTGCCAAAACCCACTTGAAAGCATTGCTTGTGCCATATGTACTTAAGGTAAGGGCGTGTCTTAAAATGGACATTTTTTTCTCTCTGCACCCATTTCTTGTGGGTATGATGAAACACACAAAATTAGTGTGAGTTGATTAGCAAATCCAAATTGTGTCCATAGCCACCCTCCAAATGATTTTCGGAGCTCATAGTCATATGATTGTATCTTCACTTCATTGTCAAAGAGAATATTTTTCAAGCTATTATACGATCATGTAGGTGTCCCTGATTAGGTTGACAATTGCATTTAAAATGGTTCATAAATTTTGAGCAGTAGTCTATCTCTTCTCAACATATGCTCTTTATTTTGTCTCTTGTAGATCCACACTCAATTATTCACCGCTCAAATATAGGTGTTTGTTTAAGATGAGGCAATGAATTAGGTACATCTACCTTGTACTAAACTACACTAAGTATGATATTTGGTGTCAACAATTCTTATTAGTGTCTTGCTCAATACTAATTGTAAACCGCGGCGTAGTGTCACCAACAAACACTAAACGTTGACACAACATTATTTGTCATTCCTTGTATATAAATATATACATATATATTTGGGGGGGGGGGGTGGGGTTTATATATTTACAGTGTTGCAATTATTGTCACTTACCAGGTGGATTTTCATCCAAATTTCAATCATCTATGACAATATTCCATCATATGTTGCTGACAAGAGAAGGTAGGGATTGGGCCAATGGATGAACTCATCCATCATCCGTGACGGTACTTGCAAATTTATACATAAGAAGTGTCATTTGACAAGTTACCATATGACACTAAATATCATATTTAGTGTAGTTTATTTGGCCTCATAAGGTAAGTGGGCCTTAAACATACATTTTTAGCTTTGCACCTACTGCTCGTAGAATGTGAAACACGCAAAAAGAAAGAAAGAAGAAAGACAACTCTGATGTTGCCACCGACGTGAATTATGGTGTTGCTTCATTTTCAAGTTGTCCTAAGTCTGCGTGTAATCCCAAAACGGGCATTGCGAGAATTAGAGGGGCCTCGACGACTATTGCCCCCCTTCTGCAAGTGAACACCTTGAATGGGCGCAGACAAGTTAGCTGGTCCCTATCTCATAAGGGCAAGCCCCAAGGTTTCCCATATGGTTGGTTGAAAATAACCAGTTCAACTAGAAAATCCCCTGCTATGATCGGGTGGACCAGATGTGGTAAGGTGCACCGGATATCAAGTGCAAGAAGGTCACCCATCCAAGTACTATTCCAACCTTAGGCGGCTTAACATTGGGGTTCCCATGGTGTCCAGGTTAAGGCCTTGGGTTTAAGCCACCAATTATGAAACACGCAACCATTGCAAGAGGATTAACAAACCCAAATTATGTCAATTTTCATTTTTTTATAAGGTGTTTGCAACTCATGTGAGTACCGTAGTACCATAGCTGGTTCGTTCAAAAATAATTCTAAAAATAAAAAACGTAAAAATTATGAAATTATGAAGACAGAAAAACGAAAATAAAATTAATTAATTTTTGCAATCTTTTGGTGTTTCTAAGCCATTTAAGGTCATTTTTACTGATTTTTTTGCTAAAAATGAAAATTGAGAAATTCAGTTTTTTGAGAGGCGAACCTTATTTTTTCAAAATAAATAAATATTCGTTCGCCAGGGGACGAACCAGCTATTGTGTTACGGTATCAGTTTTAAAATTGGCAAAGTGAAGATTCTTGTTCTTACTAAACCATCATGTAGCTCCCCCCTAACTTTTGCAAAAAACGCACATATAATATAGGGGGTTTTTAAATAATGAAACATGTTTACATATAAAATACCATCACATATAATGGCCTCTTTTATATAGTCACTACATATAAATTAACGTGGAAACGATTACTAAGGGTGGCGGGTCTAGGGTAGGGTATGTGCTAGTGGACAAAGTTTTTTATTGAAAAAACTTGGATGGATGACTTTGCAGGCTAGCTGGCTTGAACGTTACTGAACCAACGTATCCAATGTGGAATTAATGTTCTCTACCTACATCCCAGGAGGGAAAATTTCAGCGCGTTGTTTAAATTGCAATCTTCTTTCCAATTTTATCTTTGACAATATAAGTAAAATAGGGTATTTTTAAATGGTTCCCCAAAAAAATTATAATTACTGATAGGGTGTATTAAAATACAAGCATTTACCTCTAGTTTGAAAAATACCATGCCTCATAATCTTTTCTACAAAGTAAAGAGCCCCCTGATAAATAGGTGTTGAGCCCACGTGTATACATTAATAAAAGAGGGAGTGACCTCCCTGAGCAATCATGTTGACTTTTGATTCCATTATAACGATTACCGAATTGGGCACTTAGTCCAATCTCTTTTAAATACATATATTTTGGGTGTATGTTCTCAGATCCACACCTATCCACACATCAATCAATTACATGTGTCCTATAAAGACAAGTGACCAAATCAGGCCCACTCTACCTTAATGTTAGGGCCACTTCACACACGAGCCAAGAGCCGTGACCATGAAATTGTGAGAGCCCAAAAGAAAGTGTCCAAAGGCTGTCCCAACACACCTCCAAAATCATGTAGTGTGGTCACCGGTCCTCAAGTGTAGTGTGAAGCAATGTGTGACCGGGTCCCCAACCAAATGCTATTTCAATGAATTTCTATTCACGCAGATCCTCACAAATGATAAATTAGAATTAATCAACAGTTGTGAGTGTTCAGAGTGCCATGGTCTCTCGATTTTGTGTTAAGCCTACCTCCAAGAAGTGGTGCTTGAAAATAGTCCAAGTGACCATGCAACATGATCCATTTGATGCTATGTAGGAATCCATGTAGACTTTACATCCATCTTGCATTCACATACTCTCGTTGGTCCCTCAAGCGTAGTGTGGAGTGAACTTGGACCGGCTCCACCTTTTCCACCAATGAGAGTGCTTGAAGTGTGATGGTCACGGGCTCTCAGTCTCGTGTGTGAAGTGGCCCTTAATCAAGTATGTTTGTGGACCCTCATTCGGAATACGGAAGAAAAGGTTGTCATGTTGAAAGCGTTACCAAAAACCCAACTTAACATATACGGTCTCCTCCGTAAATCTTCATGGAATTATGGTGGTACAATCCTCAAGTTAGTCTCACACTCCGCAAAAGCCCATATGAAGGCGGAGTAATGTTATGCCTCTAAGGTTTATATTATGAAATAGAATATTCCACTTTGATATGGTGTATACAATTATGGGTAGGTTAACATGGAATCCATTCTCAAGACAAGAAGGATTAAACCCAAAAGACGTTAAGTCGGATCCCTTGGGAATTGCAAGATTAAGTTGCCTGAGATTATAATATCGTTAAGGTCGAGGATATTTATAGTTCACTTGATTTCCAATGCACCCTACACCCGTTCATAAGGGGTATCCTAGTGAACCATATACTTTCAATACACCATGTGAGAACTAGGGGGTTGGGAGGTTAGCGGTTCGAATCCGGGTTGTGAAATCTTCTCTCTACTTGACGGAAATCTTGCTAGGTGGTCAACTGCCTCCTGTGCTTTGGCGTTGGCCTGTCGGCCTTCTGTCTCAAAATATATTTATATAAACTAGGGGGTTGGCCTTGTGGTAAATATCTTAGGTTGGTTTGTTCACACCTGTCCAAATTGCTCATTTATAAAATGACGCTTTATTTAGATCCCTCTAGTTATGCAAATTTCAACATGATGACCAACCCAAAGACACAATAACATTATAACTCACGTTGGTGGCCATTGTCTTCATCTTCTTTGCATCGTTAGTAGTAGAAGTAGTAGTAGTAGTAAATTATCAATATATTTACTCGGAATTTATTGTGTTATTTCGAAAATTGTTGATTTTTTGGAAATAATCATATTGTTGTAAAAGATAAGCGATAAAAAATTTCATTTATCAAAATGGCTTTGGAAAATAAATGAATTATTCAACAACGGTTTGCCTAGACCAATCTAGGATTATGGTATCATACTTTCATTTGTAAATGATGGATACATACCAACTTGAATTGGGAGCTATTCCAACGCATGAGAGAGAGATACCTGGGAAGGTGGGTGGGTCATTCTCTTTCAAGGCACTACACTAAATATGATATTTGGTGTCACTTACTATTTGGAATTAACGCAATGCTATATCTATTTATCGTAAATCTGATATTTTACCAACAAATGTTAAATTGGTCGTTTGGACATTATAGAACATTAACAACTTCAGTTGGTAAACAAAATTACATCAATAGTAATCAAAAAAAGAAGTATTGTGTAAATCCAAATAGTAAGGGACAATAAACATCATATTTAGTGTACCTTCTTGCCGTAAAACCTTGTCTTTGGAGTTTTAAGGCCATGTATCATTCTTACACAACATACAAGCCCAACAAAGTTCGTCACAATTTCAAGTTACTTTTCATCATTTGTCTTGTGGGATGAATTAATGTCACTTCAAGTCTCTTATCCTAATTACGCGTTAAGGGTTCACCTCGCACTAGAAGAAATACTTTCTCCGTTTTATAACCATCTATTGCAACTTGCCCAATGCAACTCATGGCAAGTAAATGCATGAATAGATCATTATGGTTGTCAACTGCAGGTTTTTGGCTATGATTTTGGACAATGAGTAACCCAAATCCTCTGGTTGACAACCAAAGTGATCTATTTATGCATTTTCTTGCCAAGAGACGCGATGACCAAGTCACAACAGATGATTGCAATGGACAAGTTTTCTTCTAGTGTTAAGCATAATCCTCCTAATTATATATGTGTGAATTGTTAGACATCTAAGATTATGTGTCTCATATTAGCCTTAGGATTGGATATTTTTTAGGGTATGAGCATGTCCCAATTAGACATGTATGTCCATCACCTTGTCATCCTTCATCCAACCTTAGGTAAATATCTTGTGTATGTACATAGGGCTTGATGATCTACTCAAGCCATTAGATTTTTCTTTTTTCATTGTATATGCATAACAAGGTCTAATATAGATAGATAGATAGATAGATAGATAAAATGTTGTTCATTACGGTTCATATTCATATAGAACTCGACAAAGCCAACCACTCTTATTGGATTGTTTGACACTCCAATTCTTACGTCAGTAAACATATATTGGTGAATTAAGTTGATGATTTCAATATATAAAATGACTAGATTCTTTTTTAAGTATTGATACTTTGGTCGATGTATATATTATATTGAAACTGTATATTTTAGCCCACAAATCATTCATGTTTGTGTACAAAATATTGGTTTCAAATTTATGACTTTCAGCATATGATATTGTGGGCTCAAAAATGGCATGGGTCAAGAAAAGTTACATTGACCAAATTATTGTAGTATGTCAAAACTATAGTGAGACACAATGATAGGTAAAAGGTGTAGTTCCCAACTTAAACTAACAAGGTACAATGTCTCTTCACTCTACCATGCTTTTGACTAGAATGCTAATAGTTTAAAAAATTAGTATTCTTATGTGATGTGTACTTGCACATTGTGTGGACCTTTTGGCATTGAATAGGACGGGGTGTTCCAAGTCATAACATCACTCAAACTTATATGCCTACTTTCTATGAAAATGGGATCAACAATGTGCTCTTAGAAATATTATGGTAGTAAGAACGCATGTGTTATCCAATTACTTTTCTTCATCGGACACCTATATATTTGAAAGGCATGGTAACTAGGATCACAAACAAACACCATAAAGACACATGTTTAACATAAATTGAACTACAACTCCAATTTCATTAAACACTCCACACTCAACAATGAACATAACTTGGAAAAACCTATATGTCCAATTAAGGAATAAAACATTTATTGAAAAAATATGCATTTTTTATAACCATAACTAAATCATGGTTCAATGCTAGATTGTGAATAATGTTTTCGTTCATATTTCACCATAGGTTTGCTAATGCAACACAAACTTAAAGACTTAAATCTTATCAAAGAGAAGATAGAGAAATTGAAAAACGGAACCGAATAACCCTCGTACAATTTAGTCTAATCCACAACAAATAACAAGAAGTGCGTTTTCATCAAGCGATGCACTAAGTGTCGCGCACCTCTCCATGAGGAGTGCCCGAAACACCATGGGCACAAGGGGGACCCCGGAGTGACACCCGGGACTTGTGGCGCCGTTGGTGAGAGGGCCCAAGTGATCCTAATGTGGGTGAGGGCCCCGAGCGTTGGGAACGCCTCCCACCCACGGAGACTAGGAGGCACAAGGGTAACGCCATAAGCTATGCGTAGCTCATGGCGTGGTGATTCTAGAGTGCTCAAGATCACCCCAATCGGAGGTGTGAGCAAGGAGTTATGGCCATTTGAGTGGGGCGCTGTCCCGGGACAGAGCCCTCGTGCAGCAGTGTCTGGGAGTGATTCCCGGGACTGCCAAGGTTCAAACAGGCATAACTTCCTCAAGACTTACCTGAATGGGGCAAGTGAGGAGTCCATCGGCATCTACGTGAAGCGTAAATGAAGATGGAGTGGTTGGTTGTTGGAATCAAACATCATACAAGGAAGTTGTGATGGTTTGAAGCTGCTGGGGGCTTCTAGGCCCAGCAGCTAAGGGAAAATGTCTACTTGGCCCCAACTCTTGGTAGAGAGACAAGAGGTCTCTTGACGGTGGGGTAGGGGCCCCGCGTAGAGTCCTAGAGGCTTATATGGGTGAGGTGGTGTGGCCTCACCCACCCGAGGCCGAACGGCACGGCCTCCATGGGCATTGGCCCATTGTGAGGCCATAGTTGCCTAGTATGGTTCAGGTTGTTGTAGTGTTGCTCCGGCAACGCGATGATCAACATAGGATTGGACTTTCATGGATGGAAGTCCACATTGGGGAAATGGGATACTAATTAAGGGATGAATCCCGAGAGCAAAGTAGGAGGGTTGGTTCCCTCCTATGAACTATAGGTCCGGGGTAGGAGGAGCTAACCATTAGCATGGCGGGATGCGAAGGGTTAGCGCTCGTAACCTTTGCTAGAAACGAAAATTGGCAAGATTGTCAAGGGGGGCTAGCAAGGGTTGCGACACTAAGTGTGGACATAGATACCGTGCCTTTCCCAACTTCCCTAAACTTCCATGTCTTTGGGTTTGTTTAATTCAAAAATGTATAAGCCCCAAAAATGTGGCTTGGGATTTGTGGTGTAAACTTGTCCATTGTGAAGGTGAGAATGCAGTGAATTATTCTACAACCCCCAAACGATGACTATTTTTAAAGGATTTGACTCCAAAAATGGAATCGGAGGCCTCGACTTAGTCTAATTGGAATTCAATTGAAATGAACTGGCTCTCAAATTTTGGAGGCCTTGGTTTTCTAAGAGCCCCTTCTTCCACAATACATGAATTTACATAGACACCACGAATCCCAAGCCTTAAAAAATTGACTTCGAGCACATGTTAAACGAATAGGCAAGTGCTTCCTATTTCAACTTCTTAGTTTGCTTTCTTATTAAAAAAAAATTCACGTGTTAGTAATATATTGATCGATACCCACTCAAGTCTCAGGTGAAATTTCTAATTGGGATCGATAAAGATGATCCAGTGAACTTTCAATAGTTTTAGGTTCACACATAGTTCACAAATTACTATGTGTGAGCCAGGTGATTGTTCACAACACCTACCGAAGGAGAGGGGGTGAGTGAAAGTGTTGATTACTATATTTGGGAGATCATTGCATTCTTATTATGAACCAAATTAACCTCTAAATGGGGGTCAAAGATTTTGAACCAGTGGTGAATCACCACCAACCTAAAGGGGGAATGTTATTATTAATACTCCTTTAGTTTGCATAAGGAAACCAAACCAATGTAAGCCCCGATGGTTTCACATTAGGGTGCAATCACAATAAAGTGGACAACTCCTTATCCATGCCTAGTGTTCAATGAAAGTGATTCAAAACTATAAACTAACTTTGAGTTTTGTGAAGAAGAAAATCATAGACATTTTAAAAACAAATTGATCTACGAAGCCAAGAAAATTATGATGACAAAAATTATTCCAAGAAAAATCTACATGTTTTAGAAGATGGTACAAGTGGTATGCAAGTAGATGATATTGAACAATTGATTGTCTGAAGGTTGTTTAAAGTGAAATAAAATTGATGGTTTTCCACAAAGTTTTGTGATGATGCCCTCAAGTAGATAATGAAGTCAAGGAATATGAAAGAAAATCCCAACTTCAAAATGGTTAAGGTCAAGAAATCTAAGTCCACAGACCATACTCAACCATTTGCTTTTGAGCATCACTTTTAGTGATGTATTGAAGATCTCAACTTGATTTTCTACATTTGAGTATTCAACACAATAACAAAGGTCATCATAAAAAGAAATCCAATTTAAACAACGCTTTGCTACTACTTTTAGGCCTTTGACCAAAAAAATGATGGTTCTAGTATACCGGAGCATTTTTTTGGTCCACTTTACCATGATTGCACTCATTACTAAATAACTAAGGTTGAGGCATCTAAAATTTTACAGTAAGAGAGTTTGCATATATTTAGGAGGAGAAATAGTGGGTTATTTGCATACGGAGGCCCATTATGAGCCTCTAGGACACTTAAGGGTCGATGTGTGGTAGTGACACTTGTTTGGCTATAGAAGAATTGTTTGGTGGAAACAATCATTCATATCAAGCAAATCATCACTAATGTGAAGAGAATACATGTCATTGAGGAGTGAAATCTAGATGAATTTGACAAAAGTTGGGGACTAAGGTAGATGTACCCAAACCCAACATAGAAACTGTCTAGACATCTATATTTCAATGGTATGTGGTTAAGTGTAGATTTAAGAACAAACACCAAAAAAATACACATATTTAACAAAGACTGGAGTACGTGCTCAAAATATGCTAACCATTCTAGGCTTAGTAGTCAACATGATTGGGGGGACCTTATTTGATTGCTTAATGTGAGAACAAGAATCTTCACTTTGATATTGAATAAGATATTCATATGAGCTCCAAAAATCATGAACCAGATGTCTACATGCACAGTTTGGATTTGCTAATCATCTTACACCAAAGGTATGTTTCGTATCCTCCAAGAAGTGGATGGAGAGAGAATAGTATGCAAATAACACTTGTCTACCTTTTACATGAGGTTTTGTGTACGTGCAATGGTAGGAGTCAATACTCGGCAAGCTTCCCAAGATGTCTTTGATGGGATTTGTCGGAGAAATATTTTGGTTGCACAAATCTTTGTTCGATCAACTTGGCATTTAGCCTTGGTTTTTGGATTGACCATTGAGGGCATGTTGGTTACTTGGTTGTCCATTTCGCTAAACATACTAGAAGAAAACTTGTTCATTACAACCGTCCATTGTAACTTGTCCATTACAACTCATGATGAAATTGTGCACAGATAAATGAACTTGGTTGTGAACCAAAAGATTTTGATTATGACTTTTAGAAAAAAGACAACCGAAATGATGTATTCATACGTTTTCTTGTTGTGCGTTGCAATGGACAAGTTACTTCTAGCGTCACCATGTAGTCATATAGTTTTTGGGCACTTTATTCTTTGGTTCTTAAGGTACTTGACTACGGTAGTTACTCCAACCCTTTGTCACGGTTTATGTGTTGTCCCTTTGAGCATAGCTTTTCTATGGAGCTCGGTGCCATGATTGGAAGTGTGGTTCTCAATGCAACAAACAAACATTTTCTCTCAAAAATACTTTTTTTTGAAGCTTCGTTTCTTTTATTTGGATTCATATTTCCTTCTCCATTACGTCAAATGTTAGTACTACATACAAACTCCTTTTCAAGGTTTCAACTTGGCGTGCCTCTACACATTGCACTAAGATAGACATTTTTTTGGATTCAAACACCGGTCTTAAGTGGATTCTAATGCACATTTAAGTACGAAACATACATATCCAAAAGAATCCGTTTAGGAAAAACCCACCAATTTCACTTTAAGACTTCGAAAGATATTCATCGTCGCTCACTCCAAAAATTGTTTATATTCCTCATTTGAATTTGCAATGTGCTCATGTAGTTTATACACAACTTTGTTATTAGATCCCTAGTATACATGCCCATATGTTGGAAGGAACCATTATAGGCTCATCTACCAAGCAAGCTACGGAATAAAAAATACGTAGGTTAGTTTATAGTACTTTATGAGTGATATCTAGAACTTTACTCCTTTTCCAAAATTTTAAAGACACACTACATTACTTTTGGGCCCTTGGGTCTATGCCCATCAAGAAAGCAACTACTAGGTATCCTTCCAAACTTGGCCAACCAAGTGAAACATATTTGGCCCACCATGTTACGGTTCCATTGAAAGTCGAGTTTCAATTGGTGGTCATGGGTGATGTGGCGAGCTTTAGTAAACTTCAAGCACCTACTTCTTTGTTGATTTTGGAGTTTGTATTTGGACACGCTTGGAGTTCGTGGTGCCTACATTATAATCTCATTCATTGTGGATAAAGGGGTTGTAGTAAAAACAAGTCCTCTACATGTCGAGGGCAGTTGTGATTCCAAACTACAGTAGATCTTCATATCACTATAGCCCTCTCCTCCACTCATTGTGGCACGGTTGTGGATGACGAAACTATCGTATAAAAATCACATTCTCCTATCAAAGGTTTGTAGTTAAATCTACCCAAGTAAGTAGTCAAAACTCGATCAAATTCAAGAAGTGATTTCGGGGTTGTAAAATAGTTCACCACACCATATCACGTGATTGACTAGAAACGTCTTCTTGAGTTGATCACTTGAAATTGTTGTATAAGGTAGACATGGCTGATTCGGCCACCCCAAACCGGAGACCTTTACATACGTGGTACATGGCTTGTTTGTGGTTAAGCACATACACCCAAGGTTATGACATGTGTTCCAATGAGATTAGACAACGCACTTAGCTTATAGACACAATTATAGGTTCAATAGGATCTATGTGATCGATGAAGGAGAGATATACTCTTCACTTTGAGTTCTTATAGCTTATGCATCTCAACTCTAGTTCTGAAACTTGGATTGACAATCTTTGTGATTTGTAATCACTAACTACATGATATGATTCCTAGTCAAACCCAACAACCATAAATGCTTTTGTAATCAAAAGTGTCCACATTAGCCATGTTTGCCTCACAAGCATATTTTTCATTCACCTCTAGAAACGTTGAAAACTCTTTGTAGTCATATATGTTCTTTCTTATTTGACATGATAGCTTCAAAGACCGTGATTTACGTTTAAATCAAATTCTTTGAAGTTGTCATGTCAAATAGGAAAGAACATATATGTATTGACATGCACCCATTTGGAATGAATAAATCAATGATCCCCTTATTTACGAGGAATCCCCCCCCCCCCCCCCTCCTATTGGGATGGTTGAGAAAGCCCTTGCTATCTCAAGGACTACCGTGTAGTACTTTGTGCTTCCATGTTTAGGATAATTATTCCTAAATTTTTGCAACATGGCAATTTTAGACTGCTTGAAACCCACTCAAATCCCATGTAGAAATCAAAACTATGCATCAAAAAAGTGAAATAGGGAGCACCTTTTGGTAATGTAGTTGATGGCCTTAAATACTTGGAGCATGTACACACTAGGGTCCAAGACCAAAGAAACTCCAAAATGGAATGATCCTATTTGCTAAGAACAAAATTTGGACCCAAAGAGTTAAATTGGGGTTAAGGTCCAAGGTATGTTAGAAACATAACTGGCACTAATGTGATATCACTTTCCCGCCAAACCTCAACAATCCCCACTCAAAAAAGAAACAACAGTCATCCTAGTTTGACAACCCAATCTTCGAGCTGGGCTCCCAATCTTAAGTCCTAAAATTATGTCCATTGAAGGGGTGTTTTGGACCCCAAGTTTCTTGGACCCAAACCCTGAAGAAAAGCCACCCTTTCCTTCAAGGAACTTGGGGTTTGTTGACACAAGGAACATTTTTGAGAATCTTCCCTCTCAAGTATAGTATTGGTCACACGCAACATGGACAGTAAAGAGAAAGCTAAGATTTGTAAATATGACCTTTGGTTACAAAAGCAAAAAAGTCAATTGCAAAGAGGAAACGTAGAGCCAAACAAGAGGGGCCACCTAAACCCAGAACCTCAAGGGGAGGAAATAATCCTCATAGTAGTAGGACCCCTATCACCATGTTGCTCTCTAACATATGAAATAAAAGTATTTTAAAAAAATCAAAAATATGTCGTAACATTAACATAGAAAAATGGAAACCGTTGATGCCCACTATTGTTGCAGTAGACTAGAAGTAGAATGATTATTATGTGGACCCAAAATGGTTAATTATAAAAGTGGTGGTCTGAAAAGGATGCAGTGATTGTCGGGATAGGTCTTGTTTCACATCACTTGGGATCACTTTTGGGTATCGTTGAGTTGACCGTTTTGTGTGCATTGGTGAGCATAATAGGATACTTTGATGCTTAATTGAGAGAGACTTACTTGCTTCTTTGGGAACATGTAAGTAATTGATTACAATTTACATGGAATGAAATCACACAACAACTTGCATTCCTCGTCATTTCCTCCATCTCTAAAAATTAAAATTAAAAAAAAACTACACAAATATTCAAGCCACTCTTTATGGCCAAATCAACTTATTTTCACCATTTTCCCATTTTTCTACCTTAAATTTGGGACCTCCAAAGGAGAACCGATGCTCATAGTAGTAGGACCCCTATCAAATATTCACCATGTTGCTCCTTGGAGCAATTAACTCTCTAAAATATCAAATATTTCTATTTGAACAAATTTGAAATTACGGCATAACATTACTAAGCAGTGGTTCTTTCTTCTCTTCTCTTAAACTGGACTAACCTACACAATATGATGCCAGGATTATACACATTCTAAGTGGTGCAAATGTGAGATATATTAGCTCTCGCATAGGTTAGCTAACTCTCTTAATTGGGCAATGTGGGCGTAATATAACTAATTTGAGTGGTTACTTGTTCTAACCATAACCTTAACCAAGATGTGTAGCTAGAGCCTTAGTATGCTTTGTTATGGTTGATGAGCAAACAATAGAGCTTTGTGAAATTCACTTACAATATGTTCTTTGCCACCCAAGCCTACCATATGTCAACCACAACATCTCTTACAACATAGTCGACCTTCATAATAATAGACTAAACAATTTGTGTTTTCATTTTGGGATTTTAGCCCATCTTTGGGGAATTCCCTTCCCTTCCTAGTTTTGAATGTTAGTTAACATTGAGTTGCTCTCTATCTATAACTAGTATTAGTGACCGCTCCTCATACCACCGAGGGGCATAGATCTTATATTTAAGTAAAAATGGACTGAGGCTGAGTCCATAAGTATAACATGTTAAACTTTACTAGAGGATCCTACAATAAGATTATATGGTAAGATCCTCTAATAGACTGTGTAGAGTGGATCATAATAGTATCATAGTAGTGGTTCTCATCGTATTTTCACTATTTAACATTTATTTATATCTTAACATCAACAAATAGATCTTTGATTTATTTTCATCATATTGTAGTAGCATAACATTCAAGTAATCACTAAGGATTCAGTGAAGTGGTTTAGAACTATATGAACAGATCCACCCATAGAATTGAAGCAACCAAAAAGTCCATATTTACTTAAATAAGTCACATAGGCGAACTTGTGGGAGAAGGCCATAAATCTCAACTAGACAATGTGACATTGTGGGGCAAAGACCTCTGGCTAGATTCCGAGGAAGAATTTGGAACACCACAAAACCCCGAGCACACAATGCCATCATGCTCTCATCCCCACCTCTCAAAGTCTATTGCAAGGCATCCTCAAGGTAGACGTGCCTAAATCGAACACAACAATAATCTAGACGCATGCACATTCGAGTGGAATGCAGATATGTGTGGATCTAAGAACTGGCACCCAAAAAAAAACATCCGTTTAAAAGAGATCGGACAACATGCTCAAAATATGCTAACCATTCTAAGCTTAATAGTCAACATGATAACGAGGGGGGGGGGGACCTATATGACCACCTCATGAGCATGAGAACGACAATGAAGAAGATATTCATCATATGAGCTCCGAATGTTTGAGACAAATGTCCATGGGCATGATTTGGATTTGCTAATCATCTCGCATGAATCGCATGGTTTCATATCATACGAGAAGTGGGTGCATAGAGAAAAAAAAATCAAAAAATGTCCATGCAACCACATTCTATCTTAATAACGTTATATTCATTAATCTTCACATATATAACTAAAATACAAAGGAATGGTGTCATGTTCCATGATGAAGTTACATGGGGTTTTGATGTGTAGTAAGTAGTGTTGCATTTTTTTATTCTAAAGGTCGGAGGCAACATTATAATTTTTTTTAATGTTCTATTATTATTCAAAATCGTTGAAGATATCAATCCGTGAGGTCTTTTATGGCAAATCGTTGTCAAAAACATTCCCCTCTTCTAAGATTAGTTCTTCAAGCTCTTCTCTGCCCAAGCATTGATCCAAGAACAAAGACATTGCGAATGCAAACCATCATTCACGACTTATCCAGTGTGCCATGTGGTGCGTTATGTATTCCAACATTTGTCAGTTCGTGTGGCAACACTTAAGGCTCAGACATTGCCATCGAGTTTGAATGTACTAATGCTATATGATAATATGGAACAATTGGCGAAGTTGAGCATGTCTGCACTTGCTCTACTGACCTGGACTGACTGTAACCGTGAATTTATAATTAAAAAAACATAAAAAAATGCCTCAAAACTTGCCGAGTACTTCAAAATGCATTTAAAAATGTTTATTTCAAAACAAATTAAAAAGAAATACACCACTAGTAGTAAGTTCATTGTGGATTATGACCGACAATGCACCGTCCATCATATAACGGCATGGAGCGGCAGCAGTCTGCAGTTCAATGCAATTATATAAGGGAATCATAAACCCAAAGGCCCAGGCCTCCTACCTTATTATACTGTCAATATGTGTATGATAGATGTAGTAATTTTTGTCTCGATTCATTTGTGTCTAAAAGGTGCCACAGTGGCAGTACCTTTAACATGACAAGCTTTAAAGTTTGGACGAGACTGGCTTTAATTTGGACATGAATGCACTGAGAAACTTGTTTGAGAAACAAGTGGTTTAAATGCAAAGACATTCGGGAATAATTTCGACGAATTTCGTGGAATATTCTTCGAAATTAATAAGAAAAAAACCAAAAGATGTCGACGTGTAATTGGTTGGTTTTGGAAACACGAGGATCTCGATCGTTTCGTGCCCAAAAGTCAACCCCATTGTTGTAGCCCATAACTACATTGAATAGTCCTATTACTATGGGCCACAATAATTTTCTGGAGCCCACACTAATTCTCATACTGAGAATCAATGTTTTGCTTGTTGGATCGTTTGTTGTTGTACCGTACGTTAAGGGCAGCTTCGGCGCTCTCTTGCCGAATAATTATTAAAAGTAAAAAAACAGTGTTCGGCGGGAAAAAAAAAATTACTAAAAATTTCTCAACTTTTGTTAGTTGGACAAAATTCTATAAAACTTCATCTTCTATGCTCAATTGGACTCCAAAAAATTGATAAACACATTTGAAAAGCCTCACTTAGAGTCTTGCCACTTCTTAACCCATATTCTTTGTGGACTAATGTAAGTGAGCTTGATTACAAAATGAGCACCTTCTCTCCATCAGAATTCATATATGCTTCCAGTGTAAGTAAAATTCTAGTGAGAAGTTAAAATTTCTTACTTTTCGGCAATTTTGAAAATTAATTAATTTTATATTCGGCAAAAAATGTCAATAATTTTCCAAAATTTTCGGCGTCTATTTTTAGAATTATTTTGTGCCGAAGCTGCCCTTAACGTACGGTATGTCTTTTTGGAAAGCGTTCTGATTTCTATGTCGTGCGGAGCTGAGCATCTAATCTTCGCGGCGTGCAACGCTGCCTTTGCTGGAGCCTTATAAGGTGAACCTCTTCGGGATGGGCCAGAAAAAATAATCTTGTTGAAAATTAGTGTGGGTTGTATAGATTTTTTTTTCTAGAAAAAAATAGTGTGAGTGATTGTTTTATTTTGTGTAAACTATTGGTGCCGTAAACCGAATACTCGGTTCGGTGTGTTGGTTACAAGTCTTCATGAAGACTTAGGAAAAGACCTGGTGTCTTGGACCCACATTACTTCCACCTCGACTAGAAATTTAGCATGGCCCACGTTAATTATTAGTTCCGTCGCGCTAAATTATTTTCCACCCACACTAATAGGACTCTTTAGTGTACTTGCGAGAATGAAAGATTGGACTTGGTAAAAAGTGTAGGTGTAGGGGGAGTTAGTGTCCACAACTTTTCTATTTTAGTTCTTAAAAAAAAGGCGTGGATGAGATCTTTCCTCATGCAAAATGTTGGGCACGGGCCCATATTGAAAGGTCCTAGCTAGCCAAGCATCTTTCCGTGTTGACATTGTCAAATAATGAACCCAAGCTCAAGCTCCTCAAAATCTACACCTTGGCTAATAATAACATCGTAAGGTACGCGGGGCATAATTATTTGGTTCGTTTTTTCACGTTCTCCAACTTCTACCTATTAGATTTGCACAATGAAGTTTGTGTTTTGTTTTATTAGCGAATCTACGATGAAGCCTTGGCTATATATATATATATATATTGGATCTCCCATGTATTCAAGGCTTTAGTTCTGCCAACTTTCACATATAACATTGAAGTTTCATGTAGATATAGGTTTCTTGTTTGGGTTCATGTGAAAGAAACATGTAAGGAAGATTAAATGAGGGTCAGTTTGGGGTTCTAAGTGTCATTATTAGGTTAATTGATAGGTCACAATAAGTCTTAAGCGAGACTTGGGTACCAAAACATATGTTAGACTCTTTTCAAGTGATATTTTTATGGGGTAATGTGAGATTAAGAGGTGGATTACAAGGGTCACTCATTGTAGTAGATATAATTGTGCAGTCTTTCCCTTACAACCATCCATAATTTAGTAGTTTCGACTCGCTATACCATGGCTTTCAATGCAGGATGTCTTAGCTCATCAATTGTCTTTTGAGTGCTAGTAACATCATATAGTTAGGGCCAAGGGCACCCCAATATGAACCATACTTCTTCTTTAATTAAGTGTTAATATAATGGTTCGTGAAATATTGTAGTGAACACCTTGCAGGGTGCTAGGTTAATTGATCTATCTTGAATTTGAATGAGTATGTTCAGCCATTGTCCTTACCTAGACCGATTGAAGGACATCCACATGTATGATTCTAGAATCATTGTCCACTACAAGTTAGGTAAGTACCAATTTTTTTTTCCATTCCTTGATTGTTAGATGGATTTAATTACAATTCACAAGTGATCCCATTTTATTTAAATGATTTTTAGTTGTGGCAATAATTACTCAAAATGGATTAAAGTTTCTACGCTTGATTGAAATTAATTGGCTGAAATGATGTTTTCTAATATAATTGGGATTCTTGACTTTGATTACCACTTATGTGTGATCTCAAGACCATGGTTTCTATTCCTACAATCACCAGTGTGGGTTGACAAACATCAATGCACTTGGATATCATGGTGTTTTCATTCCCTTCATTTTAAATTTCTTTTATCGGTTTCATAAGGTCGAGCTTCACACCCTAGCTTATGGACTTGACGAATTATGTTGAGCCTCTACAATCCAATCAATAGTCTCATACTTGCCAATGACGCACAATTATGAGATTCACATTTTGATCATACTACAACTTTGTACAATCTCAATCATGATAATTCAATCTTTTTCCTCTCGGAGAGTCACATTCACGTTGGGTACCATGGGCTACCCTAACCGGAAGCACACCATTTATGGCATTAAGTGTCATGTGCATATTAGTGACACTTACCCTAATTTAAGGCATATGCTAGGCTACACCAATGGGCGGACGTTAAGTTTTCCCCCCTCCAATGAACCTTTCGGGGGAGGAATATTCAGGCAGGGGCAGTCGCTCATCATATTTCTGGACCCGACCGAAAACTACTGCCCGCCCGCCCGACTTCGAAAATATTATTGTCCTTGCATTCTTGAAGGCCACTTATCCACAAATCCCATATTGAGTGCCACTTCATTTTCAAGGTCCCAATTCCAAAATATATGTTCACTTCCATTGAGTAAATAAGCAATTGACTAGATTTCATTTTCAAAGTGAAACCGCCAATAAAGCATGTAATTAACTTGGAAGTTAAAAATATTACGAAATCCTCATTAGCACTGAGGTTATAATTTTTGTGACTTACAATTGAAAGGGACTTTGTCATTCTAAAATGGAACTAAAATTAATGACTTATTTTAATATGTTTAAATATATATCATGGCCTTGCTATACATTGTTTCTAGAACAAGTAAATCCCTACTATGAGCCTAGATAAACTCGTCAAAACCGCACCCAAAAACTGCATGCAAAAAACACATCTAATACAAAATTCAGATGGCAAGGCGAGGTAAGGGGGGTTTTTAATCTGAAAACCACACCAAATAGTCCTACCAGTGCAAGTGGGCAATTAGCGTGGAAATATTTAGAGTGGGCCACACTAATTTTCTAGTTAGGGTGGAAATAACGTGGTCCAAGACCCCGGGTCTCACCCTAAGTCTTCCTAAAGACTTATGACTAACACATCGAATATTGGTTATAAGGCAAAGTAACACAAAATAAAATAATCTTCCACATTATTATCCTAATAAGACATTTCATGTGGCCCATGTTAATTTTCCATTAGAAATTCAGCGTGGGTTGAAAATGAAAGTAGCCCACAAACAAAGGACCATTCAATGTAGTTTGAAGTTTACGATGTCTCTACTATACCAGTATGTCTTGTTTCGTAGAATGCTATATACAAACATTGAATGGTGGACCCCCCCCCCTCTGTTGACATTGATTGGAGCTTCTTGACATCTACGTAAACTCATCCATTGTAGATGAAGCGGCTATTACAAAACCAAAAACAAGTTTGGACGTATACGTTGAGGCCCTAAATCTTATTCCAACTTCATCCCACTTGACTAACTTCGAGGTCATGATGACATTTGAAGAATCAAACTACCATTAAAACTTGTTTTCTTCTTAAATAAAACACCTATTTGCAAGGGATAAAATAGTTCCTTGAATTTTCACATTCCCAATGAATGGCTTTACATAGACATCACGAAGGTCTCTAATAAATTAAGTTAGCCGTTTACATTCCGCATATTCGGGAGTATATATATATATATATATATATATATAGCTACAACCTCCATCCCCATAAAGTGTTTAAAAAGTCAATATGAGCCGGTGCAATTATAGTGTAGCCATGCTCGAAGTTTCCGTATTCTTTATTTCAACACTACTTTAGGCGTGTGTTTTCTTTATTCATATGTCCAAATATGGCTAAAGGGAAGTAAATACCACCTTCAATGTCGAAATAGGTACCGAGTACGAGTCTAGTACCAAAGAGGCCAGAAAGGGAGAATGTATTGCTAATAAAGAAGGGCTTAACATTAAATTCTCATCGGAAGTTGGAATCGGGCTCAGCTATTAACAAGGGGTTTTAATCAGGGCCACTTTGCACACGAGACTGAGAGCCCGTGACCATTTCACTTCAAGCACTCTCATTGGTGGAAAAGGCGGAGCCGGTCCAAGTTCGACCTTCACACTACGCTTGAGGGACCGACGGAGTATGTGAATGCAAGATGGATGTGAAGTCTACATGGATTCCTACATGGCATCAAATGGATCATGTTTCATGGTCACTTGGGCTATTTTCAAAAACCGCCTTTTGGAGGTAGGTCTACCACAAAACCAGGAGACCATGGCACTCTGAGCGTTCACAACCGTTGATTTATTATGTTTTTATCATGTGTGAGGACCCCGCATGGATAGAAATGCATTGAAATAGCATTTGGTTGAGGGCCCGGTCACATATGACTTCACACTACATTTGAGGGTCCGTGACCACACTGCATGATTTTGGAGGTGTGTTGGGATAGCCTTTGGACACTTTCTCTTGGGCTCTCACAATTTCATGGTCACGGCTCTTGGCTCGTGTGTGAAGTGGCCCTAAGTCTATTGGTGGTGGGGAGTCAAGACCAATCCATGGTAAAGTAAAGTTTCCATGGTGACATCTATCACGGGGGAGGGTGGAAATGCATATAAACATCATATAGTCCAAGAACACTATTTATTTATTTTTAAATGTAATTATTTTAGTTGGAGTCATTTTAGACGAGTTAGCCACTTGAAACTTGTATGATTAGAGTGTGTGTGTGTGTCTATATAAAGTTTCCAAATGAATGAGAAATATAAAAATCTAGTGTTTAATTTAGTGATTGATCTCAAACGAGCACCTATATTTGAATGATGTATGTTTTGGTATGTAATTAAGAAGAGATGTCACATGTTGAAAAAGATTGGACTATGTCATGCTCAAAAACTTTTAACAATTATAGAGTACGCAATAGTTTACATAATTGGGAGATGAACCTATGATAATGATCATGTAATGAACGAGAGACTATATTCACGTTGACTATGAATAGGAATATCATATGACAAGCTCCATAAATTATGAGGAAAGTCACAATTGAGACATTGACTTGGATTTGGTATCCATTTTGTACTACTAGTTGCGTGTTTCATATCCTAGGAGAAGTGTGCTAGTTGGAAAAGATAACCAGTTAAGACCCATCGACAAGTTGTACTTCCCTCTCGCTCCCTTGCAAGGAGCTTCAACTAACCCAAGCCACTTAGCAAGCCAAGTGGACTAGGAGAGAGAGAGAGGGAATTATCGCATACAAGTATAAGTTTCATCCATCCAACATAAAAACTTGGACCCCTACAAGTTTATGACTTGGACTCTATTGGTTCGGGGTCTTTGAAGTTAATTCCAGTGTTAATTATACTAAATGTAGTCTCATTTAGCATGTATACAATTTTTGGGCTAGTATCATTTGGATGAATGAAAGGTACTACGCTTGTATGCGAGGAGAGAGAGGGAATTATCACATACTAGCGTACCTCTCAGCCATCCAACATAGAAACTTTAACCCCTGTAGGATTTTGACTTGGAGTATGTGGATAATGGGTCTTTAAAGCAAATACCGGTGGCCTTAGCCCATCTATAATACTCTTTTGAATAGTTGTCCAACTACATCGATTATCCCGATTAGGGTGTGTTACTATTTGGAGTTAAGTAGAGCAATAATGTCTCACTCATGAGTGCGATTTGTACTAATGAAAGTTCAATAGGTTGTTCAGACATTATAGAACATGAATGACTTTGTTTGGTAAAACATTACATTCTTATTAAATCATTGTAGCATTGCGCAATTGTGAACTGTAACATGCACCAAACAAATTAGGACAATCAATATAGTCTAGAGTAGAGGCGCCTGTAACCGCTTGCTTAAGAGATTATGCGCCAAATATGAGAAGTATAAGGTGGTGCAAATTTTCCCATGTAGGAAGATAGCATTAAGGAAGACTGTAAAGTTTTCGGTAGTTTTATTCCTTAAATTGAAATTACTAAGAAATTATGAAGCCAAAAGTTGGCCCAAACATTTTACCAATGTCTACAGTTTGCCATAACCGCTCATTTTTTAAACAAATTCCTCCTCACTTTAGTACTCAAAATTGTGGACATATGTCATGGCACTATTGATTCCCTGGGGATACCATAACCGAAGTTGGAGTCTTAGGGTGAGTTTCCATGCAATCCGCTCACCCACTAGAGTAGAGGGCCATAACCGATCACTTGAGAGATTATATGCCAAATATGGAGAAGTATGAGATGGTGCAAAATTTTCCCGTGTAGAAAGATAGAACTCATGAAGACTACAAATTTTATTGGTAATTTATTCCTTAAGTTGAAAATACTGTGAATATATGAAGCCAAAAGTTGGTCCAAACATATTACCAATGTTTAGAGTCTATCTTAGCCACTCATTTTAACCGTTCATTCCTCCTCACTTTAGCACTCAAAACTATGACATGTGTCATGGCACTATTGGTTTTGGCGTGGTTGAAATTCAACTCCAACCTTGTCGGAATTCTAGTACCCTATAGATTGCCGATGGGGTCATAATTGAGAATAAACGCATGTACTCTAGATTCTATACAATAGTGGGACGGAGGTGTTCGCATGTAGTTAAACACAAGCCACCATCTAACCACATTATGGTGGTCCGTTGCAATGTGGAGGGCTGTGGACATGGGCCGCTAGACTCCCATGTGCCCACAGAAGAATCTCTAACCTACAAAGTGTTGGTCACCCAAGACTTTGAAGACTGGTTTTAGAAGGAAGAGGGTGTAACCTGGAGGAGGTTATTAGGTGGGCCTGGATTTGAGAAGATGGGAGTAGCTAGTTGGCACATACGAACCATACTCAACCAAATCCCCTCCACAGTTGGGTGGGTTTGTCCATATTCACAGTAGAATTTGGTGGGCAAGCAACCTACATGGAAACTAACCCTTAAGAACTGTGAAACGTGGATCCTTATTTTAATCACCCATAAGAACATTGATTAAAACCAGTCCCAACTTGATTGAAATTATGGCACCCTATAAAAACCTAATGGGTCCCGATCAGGAATGATGGCCTCCACTCTATTAAGGTAAGGCACACCAACCAATACACTGGTTCCATGTCGGAAGACTGTAGCCCTGCCTCCAAAGAACCAATGTATGGGTTGTTCCGCCCCAACCACTCTAGTAGTATAAGGTGGTACATAAATCAAGGTCGAGGCATCCATAGTTGACTAGGTCCATTTCACCGCTCACTAGGGTCATGTAATGCCAACATAGATAACATCTATAGTTTTTAGGTGAACAAAATTTAGGTCATGTGATGGTGGCTTGTGATTGATCACCTTCATAAGAGTTTTGAAAATCGTCGTGGCCAATAAGTAGCATCGAGATGAGCAGTTGTAGGTTAACCTATATGTGCAACCCTAAAATCTATGCGTCGAAATTTCTAACAATTTCCAAATTCATGATTTTTTTTTCCAACATAAATATTTGCAATCTCCTTAGAATTACACTAACTATGACATTTAGTGTCACATGAAATCGAATGTCGCTATGGCAACTTTTTGGATGACACTGTCATGGATGATGGATGAGTACATCCACCGGCCCAAAACAATTGTGATGAAAATATTGTCATGTCTGATTGAACTTTGGATGAAAAATCACTTGGTAAGTGAGAGTAATTGCAGCACTGTAAATCTACAATCCCCCCAAAAGTTCACAAGGAACAACAAACAATGTTGGGTTAACAATTAGTGTTGGTGACACTAGCTACACCGCAGTTTACAACTACACAAAATTTGATATTTAGTGTGATTATATTTAGTGTTGTTACCACCCTACCGTGCTCAACACTAATTCTCAATTCTTTGATAATCAGTGTTAAGCATAAATGCGTTGCTACCTTCCCTATTGCCACCTCCCTTATTATATACTTTTTTTTCATATCGTTACTAACACTAAAATCAAACATGTAACTTCCACATATTACTATAGTTGATATTTAGTGTTTGAGTTTACATTTACTGTTACTTACTTTCATATGGTTATTGATATTTAGTGTATGTGTTTGTACTTAGTGTATCAAACACTAAATATCATATTTTGTGTAGTATTGAGCAAGACACTAATTAGAATTGGTGACACTAAGTATCATACTAGGTAATGTAGTGTCCCTCTAAACAAGTAAAAACAAATCCCCTGCTATAATTACTTCTCTTATTTTAATGGGTTATTAGAGATGCCTCTTCCTTAGTGATATAATAGGGCGGGATCAATTGACCAAGTAAACACCCAAGGAAGCCGGCGCACCACGTGGCCTTGAGAAAAGCACCAAATAATGAGTTCCACTATGTCACCATGTCCACGTCATCCTCACTTTAAGCCCTGGACCCTGTCTCAGGTCTCCTACGCAAGGCAGGCCGCTCGCCCACCAGATTCTACCGAAAATGTAGATCTAGCTGGACAGAATCTACGTTTCCCCTAGAATGTGGTGGGCGAGTGGCCCACGTGGGGAGGTAACCCTAATTCTTCCTTCCGCGTTCTAAATCCTCTTCCTTAATATAGAGATGGAGATACGTCCTCGGTGATCCTAGTCTAGGCTAGCTAGGCCGGCGAGGAGGCTTCGCGCATCTTCCTCCGATCCTCTCTCTCCTCACAATCGGATCGCTTGGTCGCTTCCCCGCCATTTCGTGGCCGCTCGACGAGGATTTCTGGAGCGGAGCAAGAACAAAACAAAATGGAACTCACGTTTCTAGGATACTAAGTTAGTTTACACACATCACTCATTCACCAGGGCTAAAAATAGTCAGGGTTGAAAACGGTGGCGGGATGACGGAGCCTGCCGGAGTGCGATGGTTATAGTAAATTTTTTCTGTCTAAAAGAATTGCTGCCGGGGAGTACAGTAGTGAGCTGCAAGGTGGTACATCAGTAGTATACTATGCAGGGACTACAGTACACGTGGTATTTTCTATATGATGATGACGTTGAACGGCAGATGGCGGTGCAGTGACGCCTGTAATAAGGTTACGGAGAATGCAGATTCATGACGGCCTGGAAGTCTGTGTGTAGGTGCGCGGTAGTTTCATCAGTCTGACAAAACATTGTGGCGAATTCCACACATGCTGCGGCTGCTGCCTGTAGGTTATAAGTTATTCTACGGCAATGGTCGTCGCCACTGATGGGGGGCGTGCGGCGATCCTCCCATACCAACCAGGGCGCATGATATGAGCAGTAGCCTAGTACTGAGTTTGCCTAGCAAGTGCATGATTATGTGTGGTGGTCAAATCTTTGACTTGACCCAACTTGCTTTGCAGAAACATCGATCGCTGCGAACGAGTGAGTGAACGAACTTGAATTCCTCGGAGAGAGGATCGAAGCCTTGTGTAGGGGGTTCGCAGGAGTTTGCAGGAACTTTCTGTCTGCAGGGAGGGTTAGGGTGCAATTTGAGTAGTTGGTAGCAGCGGAGGGGTTATGTTAATTTTTGGGGGTTTTTCCAATCTAAGTGAGTAGGTAGAATTGTGAAGTTCAGCGAGTAACTTGAGCAAACTTACAGACTCCGTGAAGGAAAAAAGAGGGGAGAGGAAGCACAAGGGATTTTTCCTGCAGGAACTTGAAAGCAGGCCCGCGGTTAAGCTAAGGTAGGTTTCAATGCGAGTTTATAGTATGTAGTGTGGCTCATTGACACCTGTGTAGGAAGGAGGAGGGATTCTTTTTTGGTTTTACATCTTTGGGTAGAATTCAGGCTGGTCATGAGGCTGTGTGAATTTGGGTGGGTAACGACCGGGAGGATCTTCTTCAAGTGCGTTTGGGAGGAGGAATAAGCTGTGCGTGGCCGTCGCAGCAGATCAACCGGCAAGATCTTCTTGGTTGGTTGTCCAGCAAGAAGACGACAAGAAAAAAACTTCGGGAACACCAACAAGAGCAGCAACAAGAAGAAGAAGAAGAGGAAGAAGATTTTCTTATAAAATTTGGACTTGACTTGTTTCGATAAGAAAACGCCCAGACGAAGAAGAATCTGAAGTGGGTGCAGACGTGATCAAGATGAATTGACGTGTCACGCCGGATTCCAAGTTCCTTGCTTTCCCATGGTGAATCATAGGCTGCTGGAGAATCACAAGCTTAATCTTCTTCGGTGCTCCTGAGGAGAGGCTGCGCCTGGACCTCTAACAATTGGAACGTTGGTGTTGGCGGTTGTTTAGATTGAATTCAAGAATCGGCAGGTGTCACATGAGTGCACTAAGGATTTGGTAGAGATTGATTGACTGGGATGTTGAATATGTGGTCGGTGCCACGAAGGCACCACGGTCGTTGGGAAGAAGAAGAGTCATCATCAACTTCATCACAACCAAGGAGGATGAGGGGCAGGAGGATGAAACTGTCATGTGCATCATCTCCTTCAGGTCATTTTGGTGCAATTTGGACCGTGACGGTACTAGCAGCAATCTTGGTAGCTCTAATATGTGGACCACATCAAGTAGCGGCGGTGGCCAGTAGAAGAACGATGCTGGCTATGGCGTCCGACCGCGGCAACTCACTTCTTCACGAACCAGCAACAGACTGCAGATTGGGTATAAACAAGAGCTGGGACCAAAATTTTCATCAGATCCTATATGCAAAGTTTGGAAAATGATGTTGATTAAGTGACCAGTTCGGGTGTGTTTGATCTGAGGTTTCTGGTTTTGGGATGAATTTAGTCTTTTGCTACTGTAAACCAGCGATTCATCTGGAATTGAAGGTGTCTGTTTGTCTTTGAGGATTTGGGTGCGATTAGGGAACAAATACATCTCACTTGTGGATTTGACTTGACTCGGATAGTTTGGTGAACTTGGATGATCAAGTGGCCTTGTTCGACGTCTGTTGATCTGAGGTTTGACTGGTTTTGGGATGAAACTCTAGTAGTACAAATCAACGACGAATTTGGACTTGAAAGATGGTTTCCGTATGCTTTTTCAAGAGGATTTGGGGATTTTGGGTTTTTGCAATTTTGATTGAAGGTTTTTTTGAGAGTTGGTGTTGGTGTTGGGGGGCAGTTGAATACCGGCATCATGGCAGAATGCTATTAGCGACAAATACATCGAATTATCGGCCGTTGGCGGAGAAGGACGACCGCATCGACCCACTCGACAGCTTCCACAAGTACCGAGGAGGCTACGATGTCAAAAACAAACATTACTGGGCGGTGAGCATTACCAATAACCTCATTTAAATCCCTCATTCTTCCTCGCACTCTGACCAATTTTTATTTCTTAGGATTTAAAAAAAAGAAATCCTTCTCTTTTCCTTTTTGTTGATGATTCACGCCTAAATTACCTAACCTCCTTGTCCACGTTCCCTTTGAACAAGGTGGCAGGGTCAAGATTGGAAACTCCTTCTCCAGATCCTTAATTCAAACCGTTGAGCAGTAGCAAGCGGAATATGTAGGTGGAATCAGAAGCTATTGCAAGTCAAATCATAATGAACTTTAATCTGAGGCCCGGAAGGACTCGGAGGGATTCTTGAGATTCTTGAGGGGTTTAAGTTACTGTGTAGACTAAAAGGAACCAGCGGTGGCGCCTTCTCAATCTTTTTTCTAAAGTAGATGGGTACTAAAACCGCCATTTTAATTAAGCGCTGAGCATAGCTACTATTATATATATATACATATAATTACTATTCAAGACAGGGATTCCGACGCACCAAAAGTAAGGTTGATTCAAGTTTCGTATTCCAAAGTTATGAAGGTTGGAAAGTTCGATTGGTAGATGACAGAAAAATGAACGCGGGGAGCCTGATGCTCAGGTGGTGTACATTCTTAGAATCAACATGTACTGACTGTGCAAGATCTTTAGGTTGTGGGGATTGCGATTCCACTGTTAAGTAGAGCGTGTGGATTTTCCACATTATATGGACTTCAGAATCTGACCCCTCGATTAATGCACTGTCCATACACTGTAAATATACTCATTCTTTCGCCTGAAGAGCTCGAGTAAGACATTTCAATATCGCTGCCTCGAGGTCCGCGGGGAGAGTTTGTTAGTAATTATGATGCTTCTAGAGTGCAATTAAATCACCTGATGGCAGCAGCTACCTGTTTCTCAAGTCTGAAGTATGCGTTTTAGGGTATATAAGATCCTTGATCTGTAGGAACTATTGTGTCACGTGTGAGATATTTGTGGGTTTTGGATTATATATTTAGGGGTTTCTTGTTGTTAAGAGGTCGTTATTGGTTGCGATTGTTAGGAAGTGCATTTTCTCATGGCAGCCAGTACCATACAATTTGTTCCAAGTAATGCATTATGAAAACGAGGTTCATGAAATTGAAGCTGGTAAATTCAATCGGTAGTCTAATTAACAGACTGTGATTGGGTGCTTGTTTGGTTGGCTTTTTTTTTAATAATTTTCTTTTTCTTTTTCTTTTTTCTCAGTCGGTGGTTTTTACCGGAATTTATGGGTATGCGATTGCCGTGGCCTGGCTCATTCTCGGGCTGCTGCTCCTCGTCTTCATTTGTTGCAAATGCTTGTGCGGAAAACGAGCTCGTTCAAAGCGGCCGCACTCGAGAGCTTACTATTGGGCTCCTCGAATTATTGTTTTCCTCTTCTCCGCCATTGCAATGTACGTGTTTTCCTCTACCCTTTTAAAATACCTCTCTACTAGGAGCACGTCAAATTAGTTACCTTGAGTGGAACCATTTGATTGGTTTCAAAGCAATGTGTGCACAAGGTGAACTTGTTGTTGCCATTTTTTCCCCAGGTAGCTTCAATGGTGCCCGAGCTAGGCAATGTGTTAAATTGAAAATCTATATCCGGCATTCTTTATTTCGTCACCACATCCTTGCTGTCCATGTTTACCCCTCATAAAAAATATCTATCAGGTCTCCAAAACCTTGATCATAAAATCCCATGGATGGTTACCGTGTACCCTAAACCCTATCATGCTTACAACTTTCCTTCAACCACTTGTAAACCTCGCTAACTTTTGAAGATTTCTGATGGGAGGAGCAAGAGATTCTATTTTGTATTTCCCATCCATAATTCGTGTTCCGAAAAGCTACGATGATCACGATGATTGTCATCAGATTTGACTTCGATGAAATTATCAACACGATGATTTTAAAGATCGATTTTTGTGGTTGCAGAGGTTGTAGTGTCATCTTGTATATTGCGGCTCGCGAACTCAACACACAAGCCTACAATGTGGAGGACGTTCTTGTGGAGGCGGCTCAAAATGCGAGCACGAAACTCCACAGCGTTTCCTCGTCCCTCTCGTCGGCGGAGGGCATTGTGGTTCAATATAGTGTGCCGTTGGCCTCGGCTATAAATTCGACAGCTGTAAAATTAAACTCCACCGCAGCTGTGGTCTCCGACAAAGTTTTTGTTAACAAGAAAACATACCAGGAGGTCTTCAAGATCATGTAAGTAAACTAGACCTTGTTATAATTTCCTGTCACGAGAGAGCATTTTACTTTACAATTGCTTAGTCATACTCAAATTCATTTCAAACTGCGAATGGCCAGCTTTAAACGTTGACTTTTCTTCCGAAAGTGGCATATATTCTCGCTGGAGGGTTGAATATAGTTCCAGTGCTAACCCAAGATTCAAACAAAGATTCATTCAACTCTTGTTCAACTCACAATTCATCCTAGACTTGCAACTAGAAGATATCGAAACAAAAAGATCAAGTTTTTAACCCTATGTTTGATGTGAGTTCAATGTTGATGAATGAATGCAGAGCTTTGTGATGTTGAGTATGAGTATTCTTTAGGTCAAACTTTTAAAATTCAAAAAAATAAAATTCTTGACTTGATTAAAAACAAGTAGGGTAGAAAACGCAGGTTCTATTGGCCTTGATTCAGCTCCTAATATTGTGGCATCTATGTGGACAGAGAAATTGTGCTGATTGTAATTACATCAGTCAACTTGGTTTTCATTCTATTTGGATTTGGTGAGTCGTCTGTTTCTTACCACCTCTTGAGCCATCGGTTATTATTGGCTTTGTGCGTCATTTGAGATAGGCTTTGAGGCGAGCAAATTACGTGATTTCTGGAATCATGATAACATGTAGAAATTTTAATTTGTTTCTAAAGGCGAGCGGATAAGTTCATGTCTCTCCCAGTTCTAGACTTATGGTTGCCACCTTCATTTAATGCTTTCAAATTCTGGATCTTGCAGCTTCAACATTTTTGAGATGGAGACGATTATTCATATTGTACGTATCGATCCACAATGTTGGAAAACATGGTTATTGTTTTTTTGTGGAAATGATTGAATTTTCTTTGTTTCAAAATGATCGTACGAAATCAAATTTGCTATTATCAAGAAATTCCCAGCATACTAGACCTAATATAGATGAATCCAGTCTTCCTCAAGTTTTTTTGGGTTAGTGTTCGTCAATCTAGAAATCTGTTCTCTTCTGTTGCAAGCTTGTCGACATTCATGCTACGGTTCATGTTCATAATCTTGACCTTCAAAAAAGAGATTAGGCTTATGTCATTTGCATCCGACAAAACATCACATACTAATTCAAACACATGTTTGCGTTGTTTGCAGCATTATTTTGTTGACTTGGATCTTAACTGCCTTGACGTGGGGCATGTTTGGCCTTTTCTTAACGATCCACAAGTAAGACCTCCACATTGTTTTTTCGACTGTTTTGAATTGGAAAAAGATGGGGTAGCGTAGTCTCTTAACACGTTTATTGGAGCGTTGTTTGTGAAGTTGATTAGAAGAATTCTTGACGTTTATAATACATAGATTCGTACACACGCAATTATAACAGAAAAACCCAATTGCATTGACCTCCTAAAGAATGGTTTGCTATTTGCTACAATGAAACCAAGTTGCGTTTCCTTATCTTTGAGCATAAGATAAAGAGTCTTTGGAAGTGCAGATAATCTACACACACACACCTTAGATGTTGATTTCATTGTTAGGTTTCTCATGGAAACAAAACTCGAATCTATCTATCTATCTATCTAACTATCTATTTCTCTAGCTATGTTGACTAACGAATTGACAATGTGCTTTTTATGTGCTAGTGTGGCGGACGACACATGTTTGTCGTTGCAAGAATATCTTCAAGATCCTAAGAACACCACTTTAGATGACTTGCTACCTTGCGCGGCCTTAGCCTCAACGGGCACCCAATACTTACAAGTCCGAAAGGACATGAAGGACCTCATCAAGTCGGTATGGATCGAGAGCCTTGCAACATCACAAACGTTGTCATAATTTGATCTAACTTAGATGACGGTGCTTTTCATGATCTCGCAATCCAAACATTGAGCAAGTTTTGTCACTTGGTCTAAAAGTTGGTGTGTCTTGTTGTTAACGTGTTTAATACACATTGCTCGGGGTACTCTATGAATTTCATATTGTCAAGTCTAAATATATATAGTGTGTGATGTGGGGTTCTTGAAGTTGGCCAATGTAGGAATGCCACGTGGTAATAATCGAGGAGAAAACCATGAATTTGTGTTGGAGTCGAGAGCCGTCTAAATGGTATCGCCATGCATTGTTTTAATAGCAACTTGGGATTAACATTTGCATTTGTGGGGGGTTGTCTAGGCGAGTGCTATTTTTGTATCATACACGAGCAATTTCTCGTCAATAACCGGAATTTGTGACCCGATTGGCCCTGCACCGAACTATGTGTACACGGGTGTTTGTGCAAATGACACCATCCCACTTAGCGAACTTCCAAGTGTAAGTTACAAACTAAATCATGTTAAGAGTCTTGGCATGTGAAATGAATGTGTTTATGCTTGATTCTTGGGTTGTGAATTGTTTGCCTTTCATTGCATTTATGAAAATCTTTCACAAGACAAATAAGAGTAGCCCCTCGTTCGCTTTCAAGTCAACCCTATTTTCTCATAAGCGCATAATATGATACCCTGTAGAGGTATCACTTCATGGTGTTAATAATGTTAGGGAAATCTTAATGTTGGCTTAATTATTCTACGTATGCACATATGCATTGAATCAAGTGTTGCAATTTAGGCACATTTCCCGAAACGTACGATGTGGTTCAGTATGCTAATTTTGATATTTGTGGTGCAGATTCTTCAACCCTTCGTTTGCAACGAGACTCGGGCTGCTTGCATCAAAAAGTATACGGTCTATGTGAACCAAACGACGTATAATCAAATCAACGACATGAGTACAGGTATGCTATACATGGTTTTCCTTTTTATCGCACAGTGTGTCTTAAACTCGGGATGAATAGGGAGTTGGGCTTTAAAAGTAAGGCTGAAATTACAGTCTAAGAAGCAGTCAGAAGTTCACATTACCTCTCACGCCACGAAATCCGTGTGGATGAATGCTTTTAGACGATACATTCATGATTTCTTTTCTTTTCTTTTTGAGTTCATCGGCTAGGAGTTCTTCACTGTCTAGGTTACATGCATATTACATCAAACGCACCCAAGATGTTATCAACCAAAAGCGTCTTACTAGATTGAAGTGCATATGTGGAGATCGAGGTTATGTTTCTCAATTCCACTTCGAGTTTTTGATACATCACAACACAACAACAAACTCTAACCGATCGTCAAGGAATCCATCGTGTGTCGCACCTGGTTAACTATGTTAGTGTGAGTTGAAATCTGTGTGGATGAAATGATTTTAGGCAATATTCATGCATATATATATATATATATATATATGGGAGGGGGTTGGTTTAGGAGCTCTTCACTTTCTAGATTACACACACATATAGATCACAGGCACCCACGATGCCATGAACCAAAGTGTCGTGCGAAATCGAAGTGCAGACACGAAGATGCACGAGGCTTCGTTTCTCGTGTCCACTTCGACTCCCATCTACACGATCCTCAGTACGACACAATCAAAAACTCAACTCTTAATCGATCCATCAGAGGAACCCAATTAGGTTTAGAGCCCCACCCCAAGACCTCAACCTACACACCTCGTTTAGCACGTAGTCTGCGTTGGGTCTTGAGCAAACGAATTCGGTTTCCAAAAAAAACATTCTTAAAAAAAAATCCCGAAGAAGATGTATCGATTGACAACCTTTTCCTTTTTTTCTTCTTCTTCTTCTTCCTTCTTCGTTCTGACACTTTTCGCTCTTCTCTCTTGCTCTTGTTTTTGCAGCGGGCACGAGCGTGTTGGACGCGTTCCCGATCATGGACAGCCTCACGAACTGCTCGGTCATCACCGACGTGCTCTCGATCATCGTGCAAGAGCGGTGCCAACCGGCGGAGAGGGCCATCAACCGCATTTGGATCGCGTTTGCGGTCATGTCGTCGGTGATGGTGATCCTCATCATCTTTTGGTGCATCGCGAACCGCCGCAACACGCAACAAAAGTACTTAGCGACCATTATACCCCAAGAGCAATCCATGGCGACAATGTACACACGCCCTTACTCCGAAATGGGGAAGGAGTAGGAGGTGGGCCGACAACCGAATGGACGGGCCGGGGGTAAAACGACGTTCCCCTTATCACCACTATTACGACAACATCGACGACGACGACGAAAGTGTCAAAATACTAGGCCGCCCTTCGAACATAACTTACTTAAAAGTCGCGCTTTGTGAATACGGCCGAACCTTCTTCTTGCCAAAGAAACGATCATATAGTTTGGACACGCGCGTTGTGCATCGATGTGAATGCACGAGGCGAGGGAGATGAGCCAACCAACCAACCGACCGATCGACCGACGTTAGGTGTTTGGTGTAATATGATGAGCATCGTCCCTTCTAGTATAGTAGTAAGTGCTTCTAAGCTCTTGCGAAACGCGAGTTTAACGCCGAAGTTTAATTTTGAGTGGACGAGTAGTGGATTTTTTTTATCTAGCTAGATGAGACGGGTGGGTTTTTCGGGGTTCACGAGACCTTCCAAGATTGGATTTCGTGTGTAACTATAGCCTCAAGGGAACGCTAAGGCGTTAGGCGAAATTGGGTTTCAAAGTGCAACCCAAGTTTTGACATCTACAAAGTTTTATTGCAAATTATTATATCGGACTCGCACGTGTCTTGGAGGTGGTGTTTTTTTTGTGGACAATGTCGATTTTTGTTGTGCGGTCTTTCTTGAGTCTTTTTTATGGTGACATGGAAGTCTTGGATACAAGAAAGTGTCCTCCATCAATGGAGTTCTAGTTCCGACATGTGTATTTGAGGGGTGCCTAATTCAGTTACTTATCTCGAAAGGAGAGTCTCTATCTGAGCGGTTGTGTTGGTAGGTGTGGATCTAAGAACTAGTTCGTCGAAAGAGCATATGCTTACAAGAAATTGGACTACCGTGTGCTTAAAACTTGTTTAGCAGTCAACATAAATGGGAGGACTTATATGATCGTTTAGTAAGATAAAAGAATATTCACTTTTATAATGAACATGATATTCATATAAGCTCCAAAAAGAAAATTGAAATCCAATCTTGGATCTAAGAATGGACACAAAAAAAAACGTGTTTAAAAGAGATTGGACTACGTGGTCAACATATGTTAAATCATTCTAGGCTCAATGATCAACATGAGTTGGGGGACCTATACGATCATTGACTAAGCACGAGAATCTTCACTTTGCTAATGATTTGATGAGATATTCATAACAACGAGCTCCGAAAGCTACGAGGTATCTGAATGGTTACGAGCATGACTTGGATGTGCTAATCATCTCGCACTAATTGCATGTTTCATAGCCTACAAGAAGTAAGTACAGAGAGAAAAATATCCAAATAACACATGTCTACCTCAACTGGGCTTGGGATTCATGGTGTCTATGTAAACTCATTCATTGAGGATGAAGGGTCTCTAGTAAATTAAAAGGTTGATAACGTTGAGGGCCAGTTCATTCCAACTAGACTCCACAATCTAGACTAGTTCGGGGTATTTGATGTATTTTCTAGAGTAATTGTTGCCTAAGAATAGTCATTTATAGGATATAATATAGTTCACTACGCTTTTCCCTCCACAATGGATGAGTTTACGTAGACACCACAAATCCCTAGCCCCCTTAGTTGTGTGTTTCATATCCTACAAGAAGTACACTATTTCATCTGATTAACGTGGGTTATCATTTGGAGTTTTGTATTGCTATGATAACATTTACTAAGAATTTCATTTAAAACCCTAATAGCATAAGTATTTAGTATGCACACCAAAGAATGCTATATATATATATAGAAGTTGGTAAGAAATGATAATGTGGGTAAAAAGTTACAGCAACACGTAACTCCAAATGGCAACCCACACTAATTAGACAAAATACTGTCATAAGAAGTGTCATTAGAAAAGTTCCCACAGTGACATAAACTACCACGTGACACTAAATACAACACTTTGTGCACATGCAGAGTCTATCTAAGGCTCGCTTATTCCAACAAGGTGTTTAGTGACACCAACCTGATCATAACATTATTTAAGCAGTGTGCGTTCGTTTGTTTGTTCGTTCATCTGGACCTTCATATTGAACTTGCACTACTGTGACTATGGCATCTATGGTCATATTCTCAGGGCCCACATGAATGAACACACGCTGCTTCATAATGTTATGATGATAAGGTTGGTGTCACTAAACCTATCTGGTAGGTTTACCAGTCCATCCAATGGCATGGTGCCACGTAGGTGCCTACGTGTCACCTGGTCTTTTCCCAAAAGCACCCTGAAATACCTGGGGCATCCTGGTCTGGGCTCTGGATTCCTGGAAAAGGCAGGGATGGACCCATGGGCCTGGTACCAATGACTGAGGCTTCTTCCCTCTCTTCTATTATTATTGTTATTATTACCAACTCCATTTATTTATGCCCTAAAAGCTTGGGGCTCCCATGAAGAACTCATGGAGTGAGCAAGCCAAGGACCAATAACCAACTTGGGGTCTCCTAGCTCCACCTCAATTTGGGTGACCCAACCCATACACTCGTTCCTTGTTGGATGCCTAAACCCTTGCCTCCAAGGAACCAATGTATATGTTGGTTCACCCCAACGCGGGGGGGGGGGGGGGGGGGGCGTTCACATGTGGGTGTTTACTTGTCTTTATGAGGTTGTTGGGGTCTAATAGGATTGTTGGGATTGAGAGGTTTGTTGGACTTGGGATTTGGGCAAACCAACTCATACACTCGTTCCTTGTTGGATGCTTAAACCCTTGCCTCCAAGGAACCAGTGTACGGGTTGGTTCGCCCTAGCCGACACCTCAGTTCTCAAGGGCATGTATAGTATAGATATACGGGAAACGGTGAAAGTAGGCCGTTCACATGGGGGTGTTTACTTGTCTTCCTGAGGTTGTTGGGGTCCAATAGGATTGTTGGGATTGAGAGGTTTGTTGGACTTGGGATTTGGGCAAACCAACTCATACACTCGTTCCTTGTTGGATGCTTAAACCCTTGCCTCCAAGGAACCAGTGTACGGGTTGGTTCGCCCTAGCCGACACCTCAGTTCTCAAGGGCATGTATAGTATAGATATACGGGAAACGGTGAAAGTAGGCCGTTCACATGGGGGTGTTTACTTGTCTTCCTGAGGTTGTTGGGGTCCAATAGGATTGTTGGGATTGAGAGGTTTGTTGGACTTGGGATTTGGGCAAACCAACTCATACACTCGTTCCTTGTTGGATGCTCAAACCCTTGCCTTCAAGGAACCGGTGTATGGGTTGGTTTGCCCCAACCCTCCACCTCAGTCCTCAAGGGCATGTATACAATAGATATATGGGAAACGGTGAAAGTAAGCCGATTCGGCCAGAAAGAGTGGCTTGGCATTTGTGCATTATTTTCTAGAGATGGAGTAGAGGAAAGGACGAGGATTGCAACTTGTTTCATAATTTTATTCCATGTAAGTAGTTAGTTACATTCTTCCAAAGAGGCAAGTAAGTCTAACCCTCTGCTTTGTATGGTAGAATCTCCTTGATTTGAGCACCAAAATATCATATTGTCTCTGCTTATGAATGCACACAAAAATGGTTTAACTCAATGGCACCCGAAAGCAACCCCAAGTGGTGTGAATTAACACTTATCTAGCCAATCGTTGGATCTCACTTGTCACTGCATCGTTTTCGGGCCACAAGAATCATTCTATCTGTAGTCTAGTGCACCATTAGTGGTCATTCACCGTTTTGGGTTTTTTTTACCTTAAGGGTTGGTTCACATGGGGTCCCAAGTCCTAACTCCCAAGCGACTTGAGGTCAATTCGTGCAATCTTAGCCATTGAGAGCATAGAAGTTGGGGCTTACCACTTCATGTGGGTCCCAAGTGCCAAGTATGACATGGATGCCTACATGGCAACACTTTTTGGAGATGAGGCTTGGGACTTGTGTTGAGATTTGGGTTGAGCAAAAAACTAGACCCAACTCTCAACACAAGTCCCATGAATATTTTTGCATAAAATGATAAAGATCCGACCTTAATGATAAACGACCATATATTTTAATGGTTTCTTGAGGCTCAAGAGTTGGGACTTGCTAACATGAGTGGGACTTGGGACTTGGGACCCCATGTGAACCGGCCCTTAGGCCCACTTTACACATGGTTTGGGGCTGCCCTAAGCACAAGCCCGATTCATGTGCATTAATCCCTCAATTTGGCCCAACTTTATTAACTCTTTTCAGGCCCAACGTTTTCACATGTAAAGTGATGAGGCCCAATTTTAGGTCTCGATGTTCTTGAGGGGACAATCTAGCGAAGAGAATTACCCTTTCATGGACCAACGACAAAGATGTTCATTATCCAATGGATGAGCCCAATCCAATCCATGTTGAGAGTTCAAGCCAAGGAAAAGTTGATTCTGGTTTTTTTAAGCCGGCAAGAAGATTTGGCGCCAATATTGTGCCACCTAAGATGCCGCATGGGATGAGTGTGTGTTTGGGCTCAACCCTAGTATATAGCCCTCGGGCCAAATTTGTTGAAACCATGGTATCCTCTTGGGGCAAAAGTGTAAAGTTCAGGCTAGGCCTCCAAGTATAAAGTGGGCCTAAGGTATAACGATGGGTCTTTACTTAAATGGTTGCTTGTTTCCCCACTAGCCCACTTCTCCTAGGATATGAATCATGCACGTATCCAAAGTGAGGCGGGCAAAGCCACTTTCCTCATCCATTTTGGAGCTCATATGAATATTGTCTTATTCCTTTTCAAAGTGACGATTCTCTCATGCTCATTGAATGGTCATACATGTCTCTCTCCCCCCCCCTCCAATTTGTGTTGATTGTTGAGTCTAGAATGGCTATCATAATTTGTACGCGTGATCCGATATTTTTAAACACGTGTCGTTTTGGTATCCGTTCTTGGAGCCACACCTAACTACATACCACTCAAAAATAGCTGTCCCACATTATTAAGACATGTAACCGAATGATGCACGTCTATCTTACACAACAGATGGAAGTGGTTAATTGGCACTATAAATGCAACTACGTTTTTTTTTTTTTTTGTTTTGTTTTTATAATGGAATTTAAATTCACAACTTGTAGAAGACAAATTGTTGTGGTTGTGGTGTATGGTGGGGTTGGTTTTTATTGGTTTGAGATTTTTGGATTCCCATGCCTGAATATCTAATTGTCTTTCTATGAAAGTAATTTTCTTAATCCTTGGTCACCCTTGGCCCTTAAGTAGTGGTCGTAAAGTGGTGGGCCCTACAAACATTTCCCTCGCCCGGAAGCTCTCTAACGGTGCCATTATATTACCACGAACAACCATATTCACATGAGCACCTATAATTGAGCAATATGTAGGTTAAGTGTGGCTCCAAGAACAGATAGCACCAAAAAGACACGTGTTTAAACGAGATGGACTGCATGCTCAAAATATGATAACCATTCTAGACTCCATAGTCAACATAACCGGGAGGAACCTACCACGACAACCTTCGCTTTGATGATGAGTAAGATATAAACAAATTCATACGAGCTCCAAAAACCACGAGGAAAGTGGTGATGGCCTTATGTTGGATTTGCTAACCACCTCGTACTAAATCGAGGGGTTGCATATCCCGCTAGGAAAAGTCGGCTAGTTGGGAAGAAGAAAAGCCATTTAAGACCCACCTTCCTTAATTAGTATTGGTGAGGGGAATTTAGTGGGGGAGCACTAATCTAGGAGTCTAGTGGAGTGTGGACCTTATCCACCGTCCATTCTACCGCAACCCATGGCAAAGGCACCAATCTCTATGTTTAGTAATTTTGCTTTCTGCTTCGCCTTTCCACGCTAGATTCCTCCGAGCTTCTTTCTCTCTCGCTCTCTCTCTCATAATCTCAACAACAACTTCGACTCGTCTCTTTCGAGTGGGTTTGTTTCAGATTAATAGTCGTTTAACACTTAGTTTCCGGGAAGTATGCTCTCATCATCCAAGGTGGGTCCGTTGTGTTCTACCTTTCCGGGATAACCATCGAGTTCACAATCCTTGGAAAAGGATTTGGCTGCAAATCCTGGAAGGAATTCAAGGCCATCATCACCACGAGGATGATGATGGCCAGTGAGATAATTCAGGCAACCTCCTCATCTGCGAAGCTCTCTGTTGCAGCAGAGAAGCTGGGTAAGGCGGCATTGGGCGTCAAGGGGAATTTTGCCGCAGGCTTCCAGTGTGAGGAGACCGAGTTTGATGTCACTTCCGGTTTTCGAGGTGGCAAGGGTGATGAAAATCTCGAGGTAGGAATTTGTCTCCAAAAATTTGAAGCTCCCTTATCCGTTTTCCGATGTGCATTGGAGATGGTTCAGCAGCTCCCGGGAATATGAAAAACGCAATGTTTGGAAGCTGCTTTCGTTTGATAAACATTGATTCATCTTTAAGACTAAGATTTCTAAGGGCTTCTGTAACTCTTCCTACAAGTAAACAGAAATACCTAAGGAGGGCGGGTGTGTGTGGGTGGTGGTGACCGCCGGTTTAATTTAGAGCTTCTTTTTTGCTTTCAGGTGGTTCTTAGAATGTACAGTATTCTTTCCTCCCTTGCAATGCCTTCTTTCAAAGCATGCAGCTCCTCGTTGTTGTGATAGTTACAAATCATGAGTTCATTAGAAACATTGGAAGAGATACATACACAGCTACGGATATAAAGGAGAGAGAGGTCCTGGCCCGGGGTAGGAATTTTACAAGGCACTGGCCCAAGCTGAAGGATTTGAGGTTTTGGTGTGGGGAATCTTGGCAGGTAGAACAACTTTGGGAGTTGGAGGCCGAAGAATTGAAGGAGTCGGAGGAAAAGGAAGAGAAAGCACAAGAAATTCTACGGAGAGTACATCCATATCAGGAGTGAGTGTAGAGGGCCTATTCATGCATTGACAGGCGCTCACAATTGCCCCTTACTACATAAAAGAAATTTCAGGTCTGCAGAGTTTCAGGATTACAAGATTCTTATTCATAACCGTCGGAAGAACAATGATCTCTGTAGCAACAATCCCACAGTCATACTGATGTTTGAACTGCTATTTATAGCACAGCTTTGAAGGAGAATCCGATGAGAGTGTTCCGAAAGAGTCTCTAGTGAATCTCCACCAGTGCTGGCCAACACAATCACTTGCATTTAGGACATTGCAGGGGAAATGGGGTGATTACTGTAATAAGTTCTGAGCCATGATTCTGGTCGATTACTGAAACACAAGTTTGACGACAGAATCTCCGGTTACGAACCTTATCCCATCATGTCTTGGTTTTATTGACAGATTTTGTGTCGTGTTGAATTCTTTGAACTTGGTACAGATTTGATCCCAAAGTGAAAGCATCACAGGGGAAAGTCAGGCAGGTTGCCCAGGTTTGTCTACTCAACAATACCGTTTCTAGGTGTTTGAGCTTTCCAGTGGTAACACTTTTTGAAGTTTGATAGAATGTGTTCCAGTCTAGATTCAAGTTTCTTAGCCTCAGGAATTGCCTCTCCGAAATGCAGTGATCACTCTTACAAAGAAATGTGGTGAGAATCTGATGTTGACATGTATGTTTTCCACTTTTTTTGCTGCTGCGAATTACATCATGAGGACAAATTATGTATTTCAATGTGTTTTTGACATAGTACACATGATTGTGTGAACAGACAATATTGAAGCAGGCGATGAATTTTCAGACTTTTTCTACGCCGAAGTTGGCATGGTCCTTCATGCTGTTGACGTTGTGGATTTTTCTCGCCGCAGTTCCCGTCTTAGCCGTAAACGACGAAGGTGATCTTTCTTGCCTCCTCATCGAATCCTTACACCTCTATATATTTTACCATTTGTGAAGAGAAATGAGATTGAAGATTCTTGTTCGTCTATGATGCTGAGAGACGTTGTGATTCTGTGCAGGTGCTGCTCTTTTGGAGTTTGGTAGCCGCTTGAATAATACACGGGGTAGTTTGTCAAATTGGAATTTATCCGATTCTACACCTTGTCGATGGACGGGAGTCGTTTGTTCCAGCAATCTGCGGGTCACGTCCATGTATGTAGGCTTACACTGAATTTCATTACCAGACTTATAAGAAATTTACCAAGTCTGTTGTGTCGCTAAGACATTTGTTGAGGTTTGAGAGCTTGTCGAGCATTTAGTTTCTTACCCTGGATCTTCAGTTATGTCCATGTATATATGAATACACTGAGTGTTATTTCCAGATTGATAAGAAGTTTATCGAGTATGTTGTGTTTTTTAGAAATTTGTTGAGGTTTGGGAGCTAGTTGAGCATTTAGTTTCTTATTCTGGCCCTTCATAATGTGGTTGCAGAAACTTATCCGGGTTGCAGCTGGAAGGGAACTTGACCTTGGATGTGACACGCTTGGATTTTCTCGAATCTTTGAACCTCTCTTGCAATGCTTTTCGAGGCGAGATTCCGGCGTTGCTCGGACAATGCACCAGCTTAAGAGAATTGTAAGCACCAGCACTTCTTACCTTCCTATCTAAGATCTTCGAGCTCGACTGTGCATCTGATGGTGATGGAGAAATTGGACTTTCAGAGTCCTGATGGAAACATCATGTTTCGTGTATGTGTCCAGGAATCTGCACACAAATTTCTTGACTGGAGTTATCCCTCCCGCAATCGCTCTCCTTGTCAACCTCGTGCACTTGTGAGACTTCTATACCCTAAACCCTAACTTTCCAAGAAGTCCTGTATTGTTAAGAAGTCCGATATTTTCTCCATACTTTGCATTTCAAATTTTAGATTGTATGAAGAATGTTGCATTTAAGTCTTCCAAAGTGGAGTTTCTGAGTCTTGTTTCTTATTCCAGGGATTTGTCTAACAACCAGATGCGAGGCTCGATACCTGAGTGTATGAACGGCCTCTCGACGTTATCTTACCTGTAAGTGCTTTGCCACGATTTCAGAGGCCTCATAGTGTCGGTTAGAAACTGCATATTCTGGCAGTGATGGCAAGCCTACATTGCTGCCCGCAGGTTCTCGAATTTATATATATTTTTTAACATCTAGTTAATGCATGGTTGCATGTGCAGAAATCTCTCGGACAATAACCTCGAAGGAAGTGTACCCGAAGGTGGAGTGTTGGCTTCTTTCGGTGTCACCTCGTAAGTGACTCTTTAGCTATTCACGTCAAAATTGCAGTATGTGCAGATCTTTGTTATGATCATCGAATATCAAATCCATGAGGCTTAATTTCACATAATGTTTGTTGTCAAGGTATGCTGGAAACTCCGATCTGTGCTTCGATCGGAAATGTGGGAGAGTTCGCTCGCTTGTGGACGTCAACAACTCATCCATCCCAGGTGCAGATACATATGCATGCCACACAAATTTTGTCTATTTCCTTACACACCTTCAGTTGAATGCTCTTAATCCTACCATTTGTCTCTCTTCGAAATTTTGGTTCTCAGACCTTTATTGATGTTACTGTGCCGGAGGCTGCAGCCAGTGGAGGCAAGAAAGGATTGAGCGTCGGAGCCATTGTTGCCATCTGTGTGTGTGCCTTCCTTGCCAGCAAACTTTTCCTCGGTACTCTTTGCTACTGCCGATGGAAGAAGATGAACAGCACTTGCGAAGTCAAACTCTCAGGTTTTTAAACTGCATTTCTTTTCAGGCAAAACCCTAGGATTCAGCCATAAGTAGTGTCTTGTCATCTTCTTGTTTGCAAGCGAAAATTGACCAGATAGGCACTGATGGAAGATGCTATTAGGAAACCTTGGGTTTCAGCTATAAGTGTCCTCATCTTCCTGCTTGCAAGTGAAAATTTGATCAGGCTGTTGTTGATGGAAGATACCATCATGGCATGTATGTAGGTGGAATGATATTGTTCTCCTGCTTGCAAGGGAAAATTGATCAGGCCGTTGTTGATTGAAGATGCTATGATGGCATGTATGTAGGTGGGAAAATGGTGATGTTCCAGCTCTCGGGAAAGGTTACGCCGTCATCGAAGGCAATACTTAAGCAAGCGGAGAAGCTTAAGCAGCAGGATGTCATTGGAAGTGGAGGCTATGGCACGGTGTACAAATTAGTCCTGGATGACATGACTGCATTTGCTGTGAAGAAACTGGCGAGAGGAGGGGAAGATCGTGAACGTGGATTCGAGCGGGAGTTAGAGACCTTAGCTGATATCAAGCATCGAAATCTGGTTAGCCTCCGGGGTTATTACAGCGCACCACATATCAACATACTGATTTATGATCTAATGCCGAATGGCAACTTGGATACCTTGTTACATGGTATAAATCTTGAATGCTTCACTTTTTCTGGTCCCTCAAGAATCTGCAGGTTAAAAGCAATGTGTAAGGTATTTTTGGTATTGTTTGAATGCTTCGGGAATCGCTCTCTCTATCAATCTGCAGATTACAAGCAAATATGTTAGGGTTTTAGTTTTACTATTTTAATGCGTGTTTACTCAATGGTGGTATTAAACCTTCATAAAAAGACTGGTGTAGAAAGCATCAAAACAATTGCTACATCACTTCCTTCCTTAAGCCCATTATCATCAGCCATAATAAAAGAGCTGGGGTGACGAATGGATGGTATTGTTTGAATTTAACTAACGAACTTGCATGTTTCAAGCCCTGTGTCAGGGTTTATGGCATTTTTGAAATGCATCATGAAGCACTCTTTCTCTTAAGAATCTGCAGAACTATTAAGAGAAAGATAGAGTGATTCGTGAAGCATTTAAATAACACTATAAAACCTCAACACAGTGCTTGTAACCTGCACATTTTCAAAAGAAAAAGTGGTTCATGAAGCATCAAACAATGCCATAAACCCTAACACATTGCTTATAGCCGGCAAATTTTTAAGAGAGAGATACAAGCATTGTGTTGGGTATTATAGCATTGTTTGAATGCTTCATGACCCAATCTTTCTTTTAAGAATCATTCTCTCTCTCTCACTCAAGAATCTGCAGCTTCCAAGGAATGAGTTAGGTTTCATAACATTGTTTGCATACTTCACGAATTACTCTTTTTTTCCATGGCAAATTCTCAGGTTAAAAGTGTGTTATGGTCATGTGGTGCATTTGCTTCGGGATGTGTTAGAGTGATTGCCAAGCCAGGCTTCCTGCAATTCTCATGTATTCATTCATGTCGTGCAGAGTACCGAAAGCTGCGTGCGAAACCACTCGACTGGGACTTGCGGCTGAGCATTGCATTAGGGAGTGCTCGAGGTGTGAGCTACTTGCATCACGATTGCATCCCCCACATTATTCATCGCGACATCAAAACCAGCAACATTCTGCTCGATGAGGAGATGGAGGCTCATGTCGCTGACTTTGGGCTCGCAAAGCTCATCAGCCCACAAGAAACTCATGTCACTACCATTGTCGCCGGAACTCTTGGCTATTTGCCTCCTGGTGAGATTTTCCATCAACAGTCACGACAGTCCAGTATTGAGTTGCATGGCTTCAATTTATTGCTATCAAAGCTGTATGGGTATCCGTTCCACTTGCAGATGTTTTCCCTTTCATATGTAACCGGTTCTCAAAGGGCTCACATAATTCTGAGAAGTGAATTGATCCAGGATGAGAGGCGCCGGGAATTGTAAATGCCATCACAAGTTGCTTGAAATGAGTAGGATCCAGGGTTAGGGTTTAGGGTTTATGACTAATCTCAAATTCATGACTCTTGATGTGCACACGGAACTTTTAGCTTTATGAGTGCGACTGTGGCCATTCTTACATATCAGGGACTGATTTTGATGTGTTGGACCTGCAGAGTACATGGAGACTGGGAAAATCACCGAGAAAGGAGATGTGTTCAGCTTCGGAATTGTCCTCCTTGAGCTCCTGATTGGGAAGCGGCCAACCGACGACCTCTTCAGAGACAACGACTTCAACATGGTGCAATGGGTGAGCATCTGTTATTCTACCTACTTTCACAGATTTGTCCTGTGTAGATCATCAAGTTTAAATGACTTCGAGAGATTCATCAAACATAGCATTCTTAAGTGTTGTGCTCTCCCTTAGATAAGCATCTTGGACAACATACACCTGGTGAGATTGTTTTGGGCAATGTCTTTTCAGTTGAATCTTTAGTAGATGGGAGAAGGCTTTGTCCGAAGAGTGTAACATTGAGTTGTCGACTAATGAGAATATGCCATTTGACTATACTTGGACCTCGATTCTTGGATTTATTCTTGAAGCTAGAATAGAAAGAGAACGTCCTTACACATACTTAGCAATGCTATGAATGAGCTTACTATGAGCATGCAGTGTTTAAGACATAAAACGAATTTTTGATATGGCAGGCCAAAAATCTCCTCGACGAATCTCACCCAGAAGACATCTTCGACGAGTACATACTGGGTACATGCCCCGACGAGGATCTGCTGACCACTCTCGACATTGCGCTGCAATGTGTGAACCCGCTTGCCGCAATGAGACCAAGCATGCAACAAGTGGTGAAGATGTTGGAGAGGGTGCGTGGCGACATTGGTTCGGTTGGTTCAAGCATGGGATTGAGCAGTCACTTGAGTGGCAGCCTGCACAATGGAACCAATTCGACCACCTCCTCGAGTGAACGATCCTTCTGAGGATCTGAACTTCGAATTTGCACATTTGAATTTGTACATTTGGAATTTGCAAGGTGAACTACTCACCATATCCAAGAATTCAGGGAGCCATCGAATCGAGTATTCTCGCTAAACGCTTACCTGTGACTGCAACAAATCTGACAAGAAAATTTGACGAACAAGTGAGGGGCAGTCAGTTTACCCTAATTGTTCCATAGCGGCTCCGCTGCCATTGTTTCCTGCTGATTATCACCAAGTCGGTAGTTGGAGTAGAGTGTGTTTTATTTCGAGGAATGTGAGATATGTGACATGTGTGCAGACTTGGGTGACCGATTGCAACTTCATCCTGTGAGAGAGTGATATGAACTTTGCATTCTGAGTCATGGGTGCATGTGTTTTCCAAATTTGTGGGTTTCATAGCTTATTGTACCGTGGATGTTAGGAAAAGGGCGACACGCAAAAGGCTGTTCATTCAATTGAATTTGAGTTAGAATAATTTGCAGTGATCTTATTTTCTCATTTATTTTAAGTCCCTGGAAGGACTACCTGGAAGGTCTTTGGACACCTCCAGATTGTGAGCTTTTCATCCCTGATTCGTTACAACAGTCGAATTTTTGAGCTCTTTTCGTAAGACACATAATCCTGATTCTGTGATGTATGGCCAAATTTGGGAAATGTTATCCGTTCTTGTGAGCCTATGGGTTTTTGCAACTTATTGTACTGTGGATTTTAGGAAAGTGCTACACATCCAACGTTCTGGGTGGTGAAGTTTTATAAAAAAGTTAGGAGTTTTATATGCAGGGGTAGCGGTTGATGAAACAGAGCCTGATCATGTCCACACAACAAATTAGGTGCCTAGAGGCAACTAACTCTTCTTCATCCTACACAGGCAAGAACTCATAGAAATAGGAGTAATTTAATTGCATTGTTCTCTGCATGCTTTTGACCATACATAGGAAAGAATCAAAGAGCCACAGCAGTTCCATGGATTAATTTCCTGCTTGCTTGGTCCCGCATTTGCAATCAATTTCACCCGTATGAGTTTACAACGCTCAGTTGACATCCATGCATTGCAATCAGCCTGGAATGTGAAACTTTCCCCTCTACAAGTTATCTCCAGCTCAATTTGCAAGTCTTCACATCACAGGATCTGCATTTCATTCTAAAGATTGGAGAACCTAAGATCTCAGTGCAATGTTAGGAGAGAGCAGTGATTGCCTGCAGCTACTAGGAATCTGTTGTTGAAGCTCTTGCAAATTAGTCCGCTTGCAGGCCCATAAGCCTTTCGGCTTCCCGGACTCAGAATCAATTTCATTTCGTTGCATTTCATTCAAGGAAGAACTGCTGATTCAGACTCCCGTGCATCTGATCCTGACTCGTCTCCGTAACCAAAACAGTTTGCTGATGAAAACAAAGAAGCCTAAGCAAGTGCGATGATTGATCCGCTAACAACAAGAAACTCGACCGGTTGAGTGGCCCCGCGGCATGGGTCCGGCAGCCCCCTCAGCATTATCTACTTATTTCATCACTCTTTTCGGGTGGGCGGGCAGCGTAGTTTCAAAAATTGTTCCGGGCAGATGGATTCCTCCCACACTTGCCACTTCCCTTCCTCGTGCCCGAGATCCAAACCCTGCCCAAAACCCTAATCCAATGCCAGTGCAGTTGATTTGGGAGTCTAGTAAGGTAGAGGGTGCTTAAACGAACACTTTAAGCTGTTGTATGGACATATGGCGATGTGGTTGTTACAAGAATTCTATATTCATGTTAGCGTTTGGACTCCAAATAGGTGTAAAGAATAAAAATTAGTTTTAGCCCCAATATAATGCTTGTTGAATATTCAAAGAAGTCAAAATCAGTAGCTTCTTTTATCTGTTACCTAGGCCCCGCTAGTGATGTGAGTTAAGATGTTGAGTCCTTGACCGAAGTCCTTAATCAGCCTATCTCACTATACTAAATAGGTAGATTAGTGTTAGATGAAGATTAGTGTTAGATGCAATAGTTACCTAAAACACTAATTTTCAACTGATATTACAATTAGTGTTTGAATAGGGTTTGAACAAATTATATCTTTTACGAGGTTCTCATATTCTTTTTCCTTCAATTCTTCATTCCAAGATTTACAAAATATCATCTAACACTAAATGCGCTCATGTAAATATTTAAAGTTACTACTTGGTACAAATAGTGTTAGAGTTGACATTTAGTGTTCTAACACTATAGAGACAATTTACATTTAGCATTTTCGTCGACTATTAGTGTTTCCAACACTAATCTACCTATTTAGTGTACCTACTAGTTGGGTAACCCCCTAATCAATCATCTAATCATGTCTTCCTCCTCTACCCTTAACTAATCCGGTAGTTCCAAGGTCTCGTCCATGTCATTGAGGCACTGTGAATGAAGGGTGTGTGGTCATGGGCAGACCACATCCAAGCCATCTATTCACAGAGCCCCATCGTACAGTCTACGAAATCGCTTGGGCAGCTCGAAAACAAACTTCCAACAGATGAAAATTTGGTGGATGAAAAGTTAGTGTTTGCAAGATGAAGGGGTTGATAGTTCACCCCATCGTATAATGCATTTGTGTGGGATTTTGAAGGTTCCCAAAGTTCTCAAGGAACCCTTTGGGAACCTTCAAAATCCCACACAAATGCTCTCATTCAAGCAGTTAAATTTCATTTCATTTCAAGACCGGTTATCAAAAGGGGCTTGGAGTTGATGGTTGGTACCTTTCATTCTACCTTTCGGAAGGAAGATGTAGGGGTTTGAACCCCTCTGTTGGCATCATCTCCTCCGAAAGTCCTTTAAATAAAGGACTTAGTTTGGAAAATTTCATCCAAGCTTTGTGAGAAGATGGAGGTGGAGATTTCATCCAACGTGAAGTTTTTATGCTCTACCCGAGGGGAAGAGAAGCTAGAAGTTGGGGCAACATAGGAGCCTTTAGATCTATCAGATTGTAATCGATGGCCGAGATCTTCGTAGCCCACGACCACACGGGAGGTGTTCACATCGCCTCAATGACGTGGGGGTCACGTTATCCTAACCTTAAGGGTATTGATCTCCTACGCCACAATATCGACCCCCTTAGCGCTACAAAGCCACCACCCTTCGTGCCTTCATCCAACCACTTTGGGTTTAGGGGCATGTAACCTCCTTGGCAACAAGCTTGATGTTGGATACCAACCTACGTTTCCACCATTAATGACCACTAAGATACTACACTAAATTTTATATTTAGTAACACTTACTATTTGGCATTAAGCGATGCTATATCTATTTACTGTAGATGTCATATTTTACCATAAAATGCCAAATTCGTTGTTTGGAGATTATAGGACATTAAAAAAAATTACTTGGAAAATAATTATTCCCAAAAGGTGAGAGTGTAGTTCAACAAATGTGTGCAAAGTAATCTAGCATATCTTCTATATTTTTCCAACAAGGTTCAACTAGAGTTCAAATGGCCATACTTCAAAATTGAGTTCACATATAATCCTACCTCTTTAATATGACACATTTGGGAAACTAGAAAACCGTCATATTATCGAAGTGTCACATATGCAATGATATGAAAAATTGGACCTCTTTGTCATAATAATGAGGTACTTCATGAAAACACACATTAGATATTTTTCCACATATATAAAATAATATAGTTTTTCAAATTTCTTTCCAAATATGCAAATTTAACATCATCTAATATTAAAATATATTTTATCCATATTTCATATGTGAAAGTTACAAAAACATTAAATCAACTATGTACCTATACTTTGTATGGGACTTGCCATATATGCATTTATTACCTCTATGATGTGACATTTTGGGGTTTAGGAGTGTCGTATTCTAATGTCACAATCATATTATAGAGGTAGATTTAACCATAAAGTTTGGTTTACAAAATCCGTGTCATTACATCGAGGTTGTCATATTATCAAGTGTCGTATTAAAGAGGTAGGATTGTACAAGGTTCGAAACATACCTTGACCACCGAAGTAAGGCGTTCCATTACCCACATGGTTAAATTAAGGACCCCCCTACCTTGGTTGTATGGAGTGCATGCCATGTGGGATGTAGACGTTTGGCCTGTTGGATCCCCCACATGTGGGCCCCATATGTGGGGGTCTCATTTGCAAATTTGAGTGGTACACATGGGTTGTGGGATAGGTGTGTAGGGCCACAATTGGCAGTGGTGACCCCAAAGCTAGCCACTCTCTACAAGGGGCTACAGGGTAATGCCCCCAAAATAGACCCCTGCAACAACCATAGTTTTTCACTAGGTATTCCTTTTTTTTCATAACCCTCCTTCACATGCTTACTTTTTGGTTCAACTTCAACAATGGGTGCACCACACCACAACATGGGCCCAATATATTCCCCTACTAAGAGGTTCACTAGCCATTTTTGCCTTATGCAATTTCACCTCTGCTTCAATGCATTGTTTAGTTGACCACATTACTCCATGTTCTTTAGCACGTTCCTTAACCCTCAACTTCTTATCCTTTGCCCTTTGCCCTTTGCATTTTTTCTTTAGCCTTTCAATTTTTGGTAATCTCAAGGTTGGCCTTTCTCTTCTTTTTTTCTCTCATAAACTTCTCTCGTCTCTCTTGCTTGTGTTCTAGAGGGGCTATGTACTCACTACTAGTCATAATTATAGATTCATAATAGTCTAGAAATAGTGTGTCAAGGCTCCCCGGAGGAATGACACCATTTGTGGAAAAGGCCAAATTCGATGTCAACCTTAATGTTGAATTTGGGTCAACCCTGTATAATTCTTGCAAAATCCTTAAATGCTAATTGGTATCTTCCACCCCCCCCCCCCCCACGTGGCTCCACATTCTACATCGTGTCCTCTTCGTCGTCTCTCAATGCCACAATATACTGAGTTCCGCCTTCTTGAGTTTTTATTATCCTTTCTCCAAGCACCCCCTCCACATGCTCATCGCCCGCCTCCTCCTCATTGAGCTTAGTTGCACCATTAACAAACAATTTACTTGGCCACATTTTATCATCCATGGTTGAACAATTCAAAGGCCAAATTCTTGCGGCAAATTTTTTTTTCCTAATGTTCACTGAAGTCATGGCCTTTTTCAAGGCCATCGACACCCACTGGGTTAGATCCTCCTTCGTGACACCATTCCCCTTACTCCTAAGGGTCCAAAAATCCTAGTATATTCTGAATGTCATCTTGAATGGTTTGAAAATACTCACATCCAAGGGTTGTGTGGCATGGGATGTGTGACTAGGAATGGTTCAACCATCTAGACCTATTGTTGGGCCAAGTGCGTCACATCTAGAGTAACATGTGAGTAGTGCCCATCCATTATGAGTGAATGCCGGTTCTCATTAGAAATGCCATACATTTTATCAATGTGTAGTAGGAAGTGGTTAATTCACTCGTCGAACCATGTTCTCATCATCCATGCCCCCTCCTTACACCTAATTATGAAATTCTACCTAAATGACAGGCTACCCCTTAATATATGAAAATTGGAAATGCTAGAACTTGAGGCATTAATGCATGACAAAACTAACAACCATTATCTCTTGTCTAGCCTAACAATGTTGCACGCTCTGTATCCCCCAACTTGCCAAACCCCCTCCCCTTCCCCCCCCCCCCCCACCAATTCCGTCTTGCTTGTGCCCTAGACTCGTCACAATTCCATATGTGAGTGGATGGATAGTTGTGCTTGTAGTACATATTTCATAAGTTGTCATATAAAGATGCAACGTTCTCAGGGCATTAACCCTTTGCCATGCCTTGCTCCCAAACTTGCACCATCCTAAGTGTCAACTCGTGGTTCCTAATTTAAACCACTTCACCCAGCCCGGTCCGGGAATGCCCTTTGTGAAGGGTGTCCTAGTCTTAGGTGATCTCAACCACCTTCAAATGGCATTGACTCAAATTAATTGTATGGCCTAGTCTTTGCATTTTGAGAATCTAGTTTACAAGTTCACTCTCTTCTTGAAAATGATAACACCCATGACTTGCCACATTTTCTACGTATAGTTTTTCAAGTATCATGGTCCTGCAAAGACGTAGTGGATATTCCATGTATTCTAGCAACCGTTTTTATGGGAGCCCCATCATCAATTGCAAGAAGGGTTGCATATAGTTGTTCATCTGTCCAATTTCCATTTTTCGTATCTTGTCTACCCATGTGTTCAAAAAATATACTGTCCATGGTGGTAGGTTTGTCCCAATTATTATTTGAGTATTTTTTGATTTTTTGTATTTTAGACAAGTTTTGTTTACATATGTACGTACCCTCAAATGCTCTTATGTTTAGAGATGCAACATGAATAATGGGATGCACATGACATGAGATGAAATTATGAAGAATATGATCAAATAATATGAGTATTTGGTAAAGGATCAAAATATGTTGAGAATTTGGAATCGTATAGAAGAAGTGATGACAAAAAGAAACTACAAGAAAGAAATTGCCTTAAGGTAGTATTATGTATCTCAATATATACAACTTAAGGCCCTCAAATGCATCCCTTAATAATTTCAATAAAGAATTGAGACCTTTAGTAATGCCAATTAAAAAATGAGGCCCTTAATAATGCCAATAAATAGATTAGGCCCTTCAATGATGCCAATAAATGAATGAGGCCTTGAATAAAGCCATAAACAACTTGGGATCAATTGAATATGAACAGTTAGATTTGGGCCAATAACTATGAGCTATAGGATTTGGGCCATTAAATAACTATGAGTTGTCACATCTTAATAGTTAAATATGAATTGTTGGATTTGGGCCATTGGACATGTGCCATTAGGTCTACATTGTGAGACCTATGCCATTAGATTTGGGCTTTTACATCTAGGCCGTTAAATATGGAGTCTTAAGATCTTGATCACTAATCAACCTATCTCACTCACTCAACCCCCTCGTGAACCTCTCAACCTCACTCACCCAACCCCTTGCACCCATGTACTCACCCCCCAACTCTTAACCAACCTCACTCCGTCAACAACAAACCCATCACTCTGCCAATTCTAAACGTGACATGTCACTAGCCTCCACCCTGAGCACAAGAAGCATGAAAAACAAGAGCGCTTGAGCACAAACCCGCCCCCTTAATGTACTGCCATCGTCCAATAAAGTGCTACTCATGTCCACCAAACCTTGACAAACCACTTGGTCCGCCATCCTTGAACTGACCCCATATTAGCTACTAACCCATCACTCCATGGGCCTAGGCATGTCACATCTACAGGCATTGTTGCAAGGTAGGTGTGGGTTGGCGGTTGGGAGGCGGGTATAGGTGTGGGTTTAGGGTGGGGTAATGGGAACATTCCATCAATGAAACTACTTGAAGACAAATTTAAACTACCTATGCCATCCATCTGAAATACCCTCAAAAACATCAATACCATTGCCATACAATATGCCATGTCCATCCTCCTCCACAAAAGAAGACTAGAAAATCACCAACCCCTACCACAAATACAAGACTCCCCCCCCCTAGATGATTTAAAGTTATATTATGAAAAAAAGCCCTCCCCAAATAACAATGAGACCATGGCTTGACAACCAAAACCAACACAAAACAAACCCTATGTTAATTAAATCCTATTTGTACTCCTTCAATCTGTTACTGGCTTCTATCCTGTTACTGGTTACTGGTTACTGGTTACTTGTGACTATAGTGTCTACTCTCGAAAGGGGGAAGTAGTTCTTTACCTCTATCCCTATGTCCCGTGGACATAGGGCTAGGGGTGGAACGAACATACACTTCATTCACGTCGGTCCCCTCCGGGGATCGAAGTTTCTTCTTCTTCTTATGGGGTAATGCATGGGATGAGCACCCTCTACCTTAGCACCTTCCTTCCAATTTCCTTCTCTTGGGTTGCTTCCTCACGAGCCTCTTTGTCAAAACTCAATGACGGAGTTCCAAGGGCCAGTTCACATGGGTCCCAATGCAAGTCCCACTCATGTTGGCAACTCCCAACTTGTAAGCCTCAAGTAACCATTAAAAGAGTGTTAATTATCATTAAAGTCCAATCTTGATGATTTTATGGAAAAATATTCGCGGGACTTGGGTTAAGAGTTGGGTCTAGCTTTTGGCTCTACCCAACTCGCAACACAAGTCCCAATCCTCACCTCCAAAATCTGTGACCATGTGGGCATCCATGTCGTACTTGGGACTTAGGACTTGGGATCCGAAGTGGTAAGTCCCAACTTCCATGCTCTCAACGGTTGAGATTGCACGGATTGACCTCAAGTGACTTGGGACCCCGTGTTTGGTCACCCTAAGTCAAGCGCATCCCACGCGTTCGCTCACTCTGCTGCAAAGCTCTTTCATCTAGGCTGCCAAATTTGTCGTCTGAACTCCTGCTTGCTTGCTCACTCACTCTCTTACTGCTCGAACGCGTCATTCGAATTGTTGGCCTTCCCTCTTCCACATGTGAATTCCTTGCCCAATTCGTTTTCATTCTCGAAGGGTATGAGCTAGGGCGACGGAGTTCCTTTGTAGTTGCTGCACCTTTTCAGCGACTCGGGTTTGAAGAAGAGTGCGCAACTTAATTATATCATCGTCGGTGCTTCGGGTTCGGAGCTCGCTCGTGGATGTTGATCGCCCTCGTTCGCCTCAGAGAATTCGTGCCACCGCAGACAGCTGCCCGACGCAACCACTGAGCTAGGTGTGTGTCAAATGACATGATTAGTTTTTGTTCGTCGATGGTCTTTGTAGGAGACAGTTCAGGTTGGCCATGACTTTCGGTAATGGACTACATGTATGACCGGCGAGAGGGTCGTGGATGCCAAATCCACCTAATCTGAAAGCGTTCATGGGACGCTACCGATCTGCTCATAGACAGACATAAACTGAAGGTTATGGAATGAAACGTTGCTGGAAGTGTTGTCCACTTGGATGTGCGACCGATTATTGAGGTCTGATCGTTCCTTGTAGCTACGTCGATGCATACATGATTGATCTCTGCCCTTTCTCTGATCACTTCTACCGCCCGATGTCTTGCTCTCGCTTTTCCTGTCCTCTACGTTTTCCTACCACTGTCCTAATATTCGGACAGAAGGGATGAGCTCTAGGGCCCTGTGGGACTTGAGATACGTGTGATCAAAAGTAACCCTACCTCTGTAGTATGTACCACAATCATATATTGGGGGGTTCAAGTGTATGATAACAATTTCTAGATTATACGTGTTGGGTTTGGTTATTTCTGCCATATTGAGAGCGGCATAAGCTCTTTCGCGTTTCCATCTACGAAGAGCATCACTTTTAATCTTAAAGTGGAGTTTACGTTCACAAGGTGCTTGTGCTTCCGCTCATTTTCGGCTTTGTCCTTTTTGCTTTTCGAGTGAATATCATGTATCGGTATAGACGCAAACTACAAGTAATGCATCAAATCAATCACCAAGTAGACTACTTTTTCATAGTGTGTTATGATTTTGTTTCGAGGTTATGAATAGTTCACAACTGGACAGCGATGTTTGAGACTATTTATGTAATATTCAAAGTCTCCATGCTAATGCGTCTCGAGTGAGAATACCTAGATCATGTCGACCACTGTGAATGGGACCGAGAAGTACTCTAGCTACTTGGATGTACAAACTAGAGGCACGGAAGGAGTGGCACAAGAGGTCCATAACTTCCTCTCTTGACTCACATATTCAGACGCGCTCCATCCCAACAAAAATTGTCTACCAAAAGTGGCTGACTTGGTTATTGTAGCAGGAATTTTGGACACGGTGCTTCACAAGCCGTAGAGTTACAGAGGAACGTAAGTATAATCCGATGGCACGAGACCAGCAACATGTTGTCGTCATAGGAGATGATCATGCAAATCCGGCTGATGATGTGAAGGTCCTTGACATTTCGGAGCCCGTCACTACTACTGTGGGGACGTCTGCGTTTGTAACAGCGAGTGCAGATTCTTTAATGTCAGACCACAACATTGAAGTTGGATGTGCATCACCTTCAAATTCTGTGGCCGAGTCTCATTCTGAATATTTTTCCACACGCATTGAGAAAATGATCCAAGCAAAGACGGAATTTGCAACAGCCTTGGAGTTTGAGATAGAAGCTTCCAGATATCACTGGAGCGAATTAATTCCGTTAAATGTTGAAGCTGCAAACGAGGGGAAACTGCAAGGATTGAAGTTAGAGAGCAATGATGGGAAGGAATTAGGAGAAGTTGATGATGAGGTGGGCGAGGCAGGTGGAGCAGGAAAAACGGCAGAAACTAACATGGAAGTCTTTCAGCGTCTTCAAAAGAAATATGGTCGTTTCTTCCAATTGGAGCCTACACTCGGATTTATTTGGAATGGGAAGATTGCAGAGGGAGGGCAAGCTGAGATTTTTTCAATCTCAGCAGGGACTGGTGCTCGTCATGTTCCTAGAGCACTAAAGGTGTTCAAGGAAGGTTCTTCGTTGCGAAACTTGGAAAAGCAATGGCCCCTGGGAATGTTCCAAAATGATCGTTTGAAGAGCGGTGGGTGGCACCATCTGTCCAATACTTGTTCCATACTGGGAGCCATCTTATTGAACGATGGAAGGTTTGCATTCCTTATGCCGCAACGTTGGGGAGACTTGCGAAAGCTTATTGATCTCAAAATGCAAGAGAACCACAACCAAGGCCCACCGTTCACGACTGCTCAAATAGCACCAATCATGGTCCAGATTGCTCTCGGCATGAGTAGCTTACACAAGCAGGACATAGTCCACAGAGACCTCAAAGCCGCTAACGTGCTCTTAACAGCAATGAAAGAGGATGATTTTACGTGTCAAGTAGCAGATTTCGAGTGCTCAGTGGGGGTTGTGGGGACGAGGTTCTGGAGAGCGCCAGAGATATTGCGCACTGTGAAGAGTCGGCATATCGAGCCCGAGTTATTCACCAAAAGTGCAGATGTTTACAGTTATGGGATGACCTGTTATGAAATTGTAACAGGTCGTATTCCATTCGAGGACCTTCGCCCAACCGATTATGATGTTGTCATTCGCGGAGAGAGACCAAAACTACCGAGCGATATTAAACCTTGGATGAGGGATTTGATAACTGGATGTTGGCATCCCAACCCTTTGGAAAGGCCTACTTTTGACACCATAGCGAACACAATTGCGAAGCACTGGCCGAGACGGTTTGAGATTTGAGACGCTTGAACATCGAGCATGCCTAAACTAGATGCCTAGAGATCTCAAAGTGTTGCGTCCGCTATGTGCCGTTTTGATTATTTTTGTCAACATAAGGAACTTTCTAAAGTGAAATTTCATTTCCATTATGACATCTAGCGTAGAATTTTGGGATATTCGAGATGATAGGTTTGTGTTGAAGTATGGGAGGGGAAGATATTATTGAGCACACTAATCACAAGTGTCATTTGTGTACACTTTAGGTAACTTGTACTATACTATTGTTAAACATAGGCATATATCTCTTAACAAAATTAGACTTCCTCATGCCAAGATATTAGTTAGCGCACTTGAACGCTAAGTGTCATGAGGTGACATTAATGGTGAAGTTGTTGGTCATTAGTGTCACCTAGCATGTGACGCTACATACCATACACGGCGTAGTGGACATATTGTATTAACATTTTTCATCTTTATTCTTTGTTTTTCTATATTATTGTTTAGATTCATTAGACTTAGGTTTTAATGTGCAAATGTAAATAAGTGTATAGGAACCACAAAGTAGATTAAAACCATGTCTACACAAAAAGATCTAACTTAAATGTTTGCAAGCTATTATTGTTGTTTTTTTAGTGCATCATAATTTGTTTTTAGAATTTTGAAATTGGACACAGAGTTGAATTTCAATGGGTACATGCATATGGCAATTGGGTCATTTATGGCATGTATTCAAATGTTATAAATAAGAGCTTTAATTACATAATATAATACGCACAACAATGCTAAGAGTTATTTTCATGTTGTACTATGTCATGTGTGTTGTCATCACCACACTCACGTATGGGCATGTTTGAATGAGGTTATTCTGACATGATGCATGGTCAAGTATGGTAATCATTGCAAAGGGAATCAATGTTTTAATATGAATTGGAGTTTTTTTTTCTTCAATGGCTTCTCTAGACTACAACTAAAGTATGAAATAATATAAATCATCATTGTATAATGTTATCATTGGAATGTTTCAAACAATGTTTTAACTCTATTTTCTGCAACAATGGGGTTTAGAGTTTATTTATCCTTTCATCATGCTAGATATACTCTCACTTTGTTACATAAGGTTTCTCAAGAATGGGCTTGATGAAGCTATCAACAAGTTAGGCATATTCCAAAAATTGAACATGTGGCCATTCACATAAAATCATGCACGAGTTCTTAATTATTTGTTGAAGAATTCTCATTTGTAAATCATAAGGATGATTTGTTTGCAAAGTGTCATGCATATTTTACCATATTGTACAAATATTTTATATTTGTTTTTTGTAGAGTTATGAATAATTCTTGGGATCAAACTTTGGACGAGTTTGCTCAAAGGTAAGTTTGAGAGCATATCCATAAACTCACCCAAGTTTTCTCAAGGCTTGGATTAACATGCTTCATGAATGTTGTCATGCTATCATAAACCGGTTTTTATAGTTTGTCATACTAGCTAGGATGGGTGGTTCAAGCTAGCCTCGCATAAAAATCCAAGATTTAGGATGACGGGTCTCATGAACATACGTTAATTTATATCATTCTAAAGTTGTTTCAAAATGTTTGGGATGGGATAAGAAGGTGCAAGAAGTTTCACCCAACTTTCAAAATTACTAAGCCTCTAACACACGACGAGCTAACGAGTTGTTAATAGAGAAAACTCTCTCAAAGAGGGACCAACTTTCCATGTTTGGGCCTTCTTTGCTCGGTACTTTGCACATGAGTCTAATGAAATTTCCAAGTACTTGAATTTCTTGAGTAGGAACATTGATCCATGGAGCTAAGGAAATGAAAATTTGATGGACATAGCGGTGATTGGACTTAGTACCATACTGTAACACTAGACGATCTTGTAAATAAGGTAGGCCTAATTTAGTTTTCTATATCTCAAATGTCCACACCTATATTTTAGTGGTGCATGGTTAGGTTTAAATCTACAAATAGACACCAAAAAGACACGTGTTTACAAGAGATTACACCATGTGTTCAAAATTTGTTAATCATTCTAGATTCAATAATCAACATTATTTGTTTATTTATCTTTTCCTCTCTCTTTTTTTTTTGGGGGGGGGGGGGTATATATGGCTATGTGACCAAGTTATAGCTTCTTGGTGGTCACATGTGGAATTTCTATTTAATTTCAAGTGGGCTCCAAATGTTTTTGCAATTGAACTCGAGTTCTCCGTCCATATTCACAAATCAACCAAATCTAGAGTTTGCGAATTGGGGTTGTAATTCATAGCAAAGAGGAAAAAGTAACCATTTTAAGACATATATATCTTACCAACAATGTACATTCCATTATTAAGCTACTATCAACCGTTCCATCTTAATAATATCAATACACTGCTTCACCTAAGTCTTTGAACCTAAATTTGCTTGTGTAGCGTTGTGTTGTGAGAATGAACATAGTATAATTCTGATTAGAATGGAGCTTATTCCTAGCCCCACCCAGGGTACAAACTCGGTTGAACAATGTTATGTTATATAGAAATGCCACTATCTAACATTTAAGTACATTTAGACAAACCACTTGTCCGAAAATAATAAGGGATGTGCACCTATGGGGAAAAAAACATCAAACGCCAAAAACAAAAGCAACAACACAACAACCATAATTTCAAATGTTTGCATTCCATGTTCGCCAACCACCATATTTGTGTAGTTTTGCGATCTAGTGTATGTCATTTTGGCAGTTGAAATTGTCCAAAATTCGTGCATAATTCTAAATATACTTAAATTCTTGTTGACTACACCGTAGACATCTCAAAACCTTCAATGCTTCTATTTAGGCTTTTATTTATCTTCTTGCCAAAGATATGAATTGGTGGCATGGCATTTCTGAGCTAGAAGCATCTAGTTCTATTAGTGATCCCAATTCTGACGCATACTTTTCCTCCAAAGTGGACAACTATGTACTTTAACATGAACACTAATTGTATCATTCTAAAAACAAAAGACAACAACACATTGGTTGAAGAAGACAACATTTGAACAATCAACATTGTCCACTCTAGTGGGCCTAGTATGTGAGTAGGAGGGGTCAAATGAGGTTTGTGATTTTGAAATTTTCAATAGAAGTGAGATATGCTACAATTCATGTAATGTTGATGTCATTGCATCCTCATAACGTTATTTGCTGATCCAAATAAAAGATTGGATAGTTTGTTTGGGTTACGTGAGGGACTGTAGTGTTGAAAGTGTCCACAATAGTCACTTCTACCTTGGAGAATATGATTTGCCTCCTTGTGGACTTTTCCACCACCCATAAGTATTATGTACTTGTGCACCTACTTGTTAATGCCCCTCTTTGAGTTTGCACTAGGACCCCTCTCCCATGCCAAAATGATTTAGTACATGAATTATTTTTCAAGAATTATTTTTTAATATTAGGTTATGATATTAGATTGTAAGTATTCCCAAGCCACACGGCTCAAGTGCAAACTTGTAATTATTGTGTATTTTTTATGGAGGGTTGTCTCAACAAGCTTGTTGTCGCGCACCTCTCCATGAGGAGTGCCCGAAACACCATGGGCACAAGGGGGAACCCAGAGTGACACCCGGGACTTGTGGCGCCGTTGGTGAGAGGGCCCAAGTGATCCTAGTGTGGGCGAGGGCGCCGGGCGTTAAGAACGCCTCCAACCCATGGAGACTAGGAGGCACGAGGGTAAGGCCATGGCGTGTAGATTCTAGAATGCTCAAGAACACCTCAATCGGAGGTGTGAGCTAGGAGTTATGGCAATTTGAGTGGGGCGCTATCCCGGGACAACAGCGCCCTGGTACAACAGTGGCCTGGGAGTGGCTCCCGGGACTGCCAAGGTTTGAACATGCATAAATTTCACAATACTTGGCCAAATGAGGCATTTGAGGAATCCATCGGTATCTACGTGAAGCGTAGATGAAGATAGAGTGGTCGCTTGTTAGCATGAAATATCAAAAAAGGAAGTTATGATGGTCTAAAGCTGCTGGGGGCTTCTAGGCCCAACAGCTAAGGGAAAATGTCTACTTGGCCCCAACTCTTGGTAGAGGGACAAAAAGTTTCTTGACGGTGGGGTAGGGGCCCTACGAAAAGTCCTAGAGGCTCATATGGGTGAGGTGGTGTGGCCGAACCCACCCGAGGCCGAACGGCATGGCCTCCATGTGCATTGACCCAATGTGAGGGTATAGTTGCCAAGTATGCTTCGGGTTGTTGTAGTGTTGCTCCGGCAACGCGATGATCAACATAAGATTGGACTTCTATGAATGGAAGTTCACATCTAAGAATAGGTTACCGATTTAGGGGTGAGTCCTGAAACCAAAGTAGGAGGGTTGGTTCCCATCTTATGAACTATAAGGTCCAGGATAGGACGAGCTAACCATTAGCATGGCGGAATGGGAAGGGTTAGCACTCGTAACCTTTGCTAAGAATGAAAATTGGCAAGATTATCAAGGGGCTAGCAAGGGTTGTGACACTTGTGATGGGTGTCTTTTTTGGCCACATGTGTGAATTGTGCAAATTTTTTTTGCCTCCTTATGGGAATCTCGACAAAAATTGATGGGTTGATTTAAAAAAACAAAAAAAATTCATATAAAAGAACTTTGAGGTGGATGTAATAAATTTTAAGTAATTCACTAAACATGAACATTCTTCAATCCCTTATTGCTTAAACCTATTTTCACAGTTTTATTTACAACAATCACAGCATGTCACCAATTTGTTCTAGAAATCACAATTTTATAAACAAGTAGATTCGAGTAATTTAGAACATTGAATAATAACTCATACAAATAATGTGAAAAAACCCAAACATCGCATAAATCTGACAATTGTGTCACAAATACAAGAGAATATCATTGTAACCCCAAAACTAACTTCTAAATGCGACAAAGGAGAATTTTAGCATTTATACAATTAATTTTCAATTAGACTAAATTTATCACTTGGACACATGTATTTACAGTTGTCTACTTTTGAAAAAGCACATTCACCTACATTACACTCGATTTGAAATACAAAAACCTTGAAGTTGTAATGGTTCATGTGAAACTTAATTTGCGTCCATGATTTTCTCACTGCTACATTGAATTACATGAAACCAAATTTACATAAAATTCCAGAAATTCAGATGAAAAGTACTCTAGTTTGAAATTTAAACACGACAGATGTATATTTGTCCACTGATTTTTGTGATGGGAGAGCGCCTCATGTCTTTCAGTGGACATGTTCGCATGTTTTCCCGATTGACATACGTTGCGCTAAAACATGCACAGAAAAAAGAAAAAAGAAAAAAGAAAAGCATGTTCGTGATTGCCACCAGAAGAAAAGGGAGGTTGATGTCTTACACGTGTGCACATAATCACCTTCCATATCTCAAGCATCTAAAAGCAAGTAGCCAATGTTGATCCCCGTGCTTAATCTTTTCACAAAGACCATTGTAACATAACATGGTATCTCCTATATGTACACCCTTGCACAACTTACTGGATATTTTTGGTACTATGACCCGCCTTGAAATCAAATTTCAATCTTTCTATCACTACCGTTACCCACTGGTATATACAAAACCTATGCCCACACAATACTGGTATGAAGCTACATGTTTGAGACCTTTCCAATAATGAGGTTTTAAGTAGTGATTGTGCAGAGTGATGTCTTCTGGGCAGAACTTTGCCGCCCTCAAGAGCACATAAATGGCATCAATTTATGGCGTCTGAAGTTATCAGATGCAACAACTTTGTAAAAGAATGCCAGAATTAAAATCCCCAAACTCTCCAACAATTCACCACACTACAGAGAATTCAGAAAGTCAGGATTCGGGACCGTCAATCACCTGATTGCAAAAAATTCATCCCAGGCTTATATCCTCCAACTTCTTAATCTACCTGGTGCTTCATGGAATTTCTTGAGCAGCACTACAAATCTCTTGAATCTGTGTCAAAAACGTCCAGCATCCATTAAGCTTTCAAAAACCATTCCAGTTGCTTTGACTGCGTTGATAGCCGTGGATGTTAGGAAAAGGGCGACACGCAAAAGGCTGTTCATTCAATTGAATTTGAGTTGGAATAATTTGCAGTGATCTTATTTTCTCATTTATTTCAAGTCCCTGGAAGGACTACCTGGAAGGTCTTTGGACACCTCCAGATTGTGAGCTTTTCATCCCTGATTCGTTACAACAGTCGAATTTTTGAGCTCTTTTTGTAAGACGTGTAATCTTGATTCTGTGATGTATGGCCAAATTTGGGAAACGTTATCCGTTCTTGTGAGCCTATGGGTTTTGTAACTTATTGTACTGTGGATTTTAGGAAAGTGCTACGAATCCAATGTTCTGGGTGGTGAAGTCTTAAAAAAAAGTTAGGAGTTTAATATGCAGGGGTAACAGACTAACAGTTGATGAAACAGAGCCTGATCATGTCCACACAACAGATTAGGTGCCTAGAGGCAACTAACTCTTTTTTTATCCTACACAGGCAAGAATTCATAGAAATAGGAGTAATTTAATTGGATTGTCCTCTGCATGCTTTTGACCATACATAGGAAAGAATCAAAGAGCCACAGCAGTTCCATGCATTAATTTCCTGCTTGCTTGGACCCACATTTGCAATCAATTTCACCCGTATGAGTTTATGACGCTCAGTTGACATCCATGCATTGCAATCAGCCTGGAATGTGAAACTTTCCCCTCTACAAGTTATCTCCAGCTCAGTTTGCAAGTCTTCACATCACAGGATCTGCATTTCATTCTAAACATTGGAGGACCTAAGATCTCAGTGCGATGCTGAGAGAGAGCAGTGATTGCCTGCAGCTACTATACTTGGAATCTGTTGTTGAAGCTCTTGCAAATTAGTCCGCTTGCAGGCCCATAAGCCTTTCGGCTTCCCGGATTCTAAAAATCAATTTCATTTCGTTGCATTTCATTCAGGGAAGAACTGCTGATTCAGACTCCCGTGCATCTGATCCTGACTCGTCTCCGTAACCAAAACAGTTTGCTGATGAAAACAAAGAAGCCTAAGCAAGTTCGATGATTGATCCGCTAACAACAAGAAACTCGACCGGTTGACTGGCCCCGCGGCATGGGTCTGGCAGCCCCCTCAGCATTATCTACTTATTTCAGCATTATTTCAGCATTATTTCAGCACTCTTTTTGGGTGGGCGGGCAGCGTAGTTTCAAAAATTGTTCCGGGCAGATGGATGCCTCCCACACTTGCCGCTTCCCTTCCTCGTGCCCGAGATCCAAACCCAGCCCAAAACCCTAATCCAATGCCGCTGCAGTTGATTTGGGAGTCTAGTAAGGTAGAGGGTGCTTAAACGAACACTTTAAGCTGTTGCATGGACATATGGCTATGCGGTTGTTACAAAAATCTTATATTCATGTTAGTGTTTGGACTTCAAATAGGTGTAAAGAATAAAAAACAGTTTTAGCCACAATATAATGCTTGTTGAATATTCAAAGAAGTCAAAATCCGTAGCTTCTTTTATCCGTTACCTAGGCCCTGCTAGTGATGTGAGTTAAGATGTCAAGTCCTTGACCCAAGTCCTTAATCGGCCCATCTCACTACCTACTAGTTGGGTAACCTCCTAATTAATCATCTAATCCCGTCCTCCTCCTCTGCCCTTAACCAACTCGGTACACTAAATAGGTAGATTAGTGTTAGATGAAGATTAGTGTTAGATGCAATAGTTACCTAAAACACTAATTTTCAACTGATATTACAATTAGTGTTTGAATAGGGTTTGAACAAACTAAACCTTTTACGAGGTTCTCATATTCTTCTTCCTTCAATTCTTCATTCCAAGATTTATAAAATATCATCTAACACTAAATGCGCTCATGTAAATATTTAAAGTTACTACTTGGTACAAATAGTGTTAGAGTTGACATTTAGTGTTCTAACACTATAGAGACAATTTACATTTAGCGTTTTCGTCGACTATTAGTGTTTCCAACACTAATCTACCTGTTAAGTGTAGTTCCGGGTCTCGTCCATGTCACTGAGGCATTGTGAATGAAGGGTGTGTGGTCATGGGCAGACCACATCCAAGCCATCCATTCGCAGAGCCTCATCTTATAGTCTACGAAACCGTTTGGGCAGCCCAAAAACAAACTACCGACGAATGAAATTTTGGTGGATGAAAAGTTAGTGTTTGCAAGATGAAGGGGTTGATAGTTCATCTCATCGTATGAGAGCATTTGTGTGGGATTTTGAAGGTTCCCAGAGGGTTTCCGAAGTTCCTAGGGTTCGGGAGATTTTTGTGCTCAACCAGCTAGAATTTGCCCCTTCATAACTTCTACCGGTTTTTTTCAGGATTTGACCAGTTGCAAACTTGTCGCCATTAATTTGGACCGGCCAATATCCTATTTTTTTTTTCCAAGTCCCTGCTAATTTCCTCTTCATTGTAATGACAAGCGGTCAAAAACTTGGGCATTGATAAGTAAGTCGGTTTTCCAATGTAGCAAAATTATCTCTACAAACAACATACACCATTCAACAACAACATCCAAAGAACATATCAGCATACAACAATAATATGTAATGATCAACAATTCATTACATACAAGAAACAACAACAATGGTCAATAATTTATCCATAGCAAGAGTTGAACCTAAATTAACTCATGAACCAGTTGGTGATCGTGGATTTACTCTTCTATCATACCTAGGTCTCAAAACCTCATATTAGATTTGAGGCCACAACATGATAAAAGAGTAACCTAACATACCATACTATATACAAAAATGAAAATCATCAATTGTTGAAGTCAAAATCAGCAGTATCATCTTCACCTTCAAGAGGAAAACACCTTGAAAGTATCTATGTGGATGTGAAAACAACCATCTAAACTTTGTAGAGTTCCTCCATAAAGCTATGGCTTTCATTAGTATGTTATCAAGATCACCACGAAGATCTTCCATAAACACACTCATAATACATTCTAAACGCCAACCGTCAACAATGAAATGCAATAATGAAGCAAAAGCTCGCTTGTCCGCCATTCACCCAATCGCTACAAGCCTACAACGAACACATAACCTAAACCCTAGAACCAAATGATATCGGGCCCTATATGAATCAAACATGATGAAATCTGCCTATTTCAAAATTCATCCGGGTAAAAATCCTTCTCCTCTTAATGGTTGTTGGTTGAAATCCGTCTTGTTTTTTTAAAAAGCACCGATTTCATATCCTCCACTTTCCCAATTCAACTGGACTTTTCAAAAAACCAACTGGCCACCGTTACACTAAGGGCCACTTTACACTACGGTGGAGAAGTGCACCGGTCGGTCAAGAATTTTCGCCCAAGACATGGTTATTTGAGACGAGGGATGGTACCCTGGAGAAGATGAAAAGACAATAAAATAATGCCTTAAGAAGTCTTGACCAACTGTAGTGTAACCACCTAGAGGAGAAGTGTATTGGACAACTTCACCAAGAGGAGAAGTCCACCGGACTACTTCACAAAACGGTCAAAGCCGGCCATAGTAGAAACATTACCCCCTAAATGACCATTGTATTGATATTTAGAAAAATTACATTGATAAAAAAATAAAATGTATATGGCAATGTTTTAGAACTTCTTTCATGACAATAATTTATTTGAAATGTTCCACCTCTATAATACATCCAAATTGAGGTAAATAAGTAGGTAACATTATCTTCTTATTGATTTCTAAAGAAATTACATGTTGGTATAGTCCAACCTTGTTAATACGACACTCGTTTATAAGACACCATCAATATTACGACACATTTTTATGAGACCAAATTTTTTAGTTCAAAACTCCTCTTTTATACGACTACAACACTCGATAATGCGACATATAGAATCTCCGTTTTGTCATATTAAAGAGGTAGTTAATGCTAGAATTCCTTTCATCTATACAATGTACATCTAAAATACATCCATTTTCACATGGGAACCACTTGGGAACTTCACTTTTTGTTGGGAACTTAATGGTAATTAGGGTTACTAGTGTAGAATGGACATGGTTAGGGTGAGAGTGGCCTCCTACCTAGTATGTTGCCTTGTACACATGTGATATAGTATCACCAATATCTTGATGCTGAACGTCATGCATCATTATTGTCTAGTTCTTATTAGAGAACTCTTTATATTTTGGTGTCAATGAAATTAATCACTATATTCGTTAATTTGAGACTTTCTCTTGTCTCAAATTAATGTATGGAATTCAACAACATGGTCTAATGTTTGGGTCGTCCTACCTAAACCATCTTGATATGAGTTCTTAATTGGGTTCTTGATATGAACACCCACTTCAAAGTATTTGCATCTTACAACATTCTCCAATATCTATGTGATTATATCCATGTTCTTATATTTGTAACTGTCTCAAAATGTCGAAAAAGTCCCAAATTAACGAATATAGTAATTTATTAGTTTCCAAAAGTTAGATGAGAATTTAGATAAGATGACAGTTGCTAACTTGGGTAGACAACACCAAAGATCTTTGGACTTTTATTTTAAGAGTTTTTGAGAATATTTGTAATTGTTTGGAGAACAATAGTGCAAAGATTTCTCTTGGGCTATCACACCCCCTTACGTTTCATAACCACGTGCGATAAAAGTTTGCTACCCTATATTATATGCCATATATAATTTTGAAAATTATGATATTTTTTCTACATATGCATAACCATTGATAATATATATTTTTGAAATTTTTGAAATTTGTGAGCATCTTAAGTTTTGTAGTAATTGTTTTAGTTCAATTTTGCATCATTCTAGTTAGAAACGGTATGTTTAAAAAAAATCCAAAAGAAATCATCAAATTTGGTTTTTATTATTATTATTATGTAATAGATACTGTGTATATCTACTCATGAAAAAAAATTGATAAAATCTTGACCCATTTTGGTGATGCTTTATCATGGGGAGGTCACTTCATTGTCAAGTTGACACCACGTGCGGACAAAGTTCGCTATCCCTATATTACATGCTATATATAATTTTAAAATTTATGACATTTTTTCTACATATACATAAACATTGATAGTATCTTTTTTATACTTTTTTGAAATTTTTAGTCATCTTTTTTTTTAGTAATTGTTTTAGTTCAATTCTATGTCATTCTAGTTAGAAATGGTATGTTTTATGAAAAAAACAAATCATCAAATTTAGTTACCACTTTTAACTATGTCATAGGTACTGTGTATATCTACTCATGAAAAAAAATTGATAAAATTTTGACCCATTTTTGGTGGTGCAACTTACCAAAAGAAGATTTTTTTTGGTCGCACGTGGTGTTCAACTTGATAATGGAGTGATCTACCCGTGTGCTTTATGTAGAAAGTAGATTTGTTTTATCGCACGTGGCGTTCAACTTGACAATGGAGTGCACCCCCCGAGAGATTTCTCTAAGGAAGAAATATTTTACTGAAGTTGAAATTCTCCGAAGGTCACGTTTCTTGTCCGATGCTTTGAGGTTGACCAAGAAACTTGACCTCCGGATCGGAGAACTCCCCTTGGAAAAAGTGTTGCCACGTTGCCAACCATGTCATCTTTTCATCCATGTACAAAGTTCTCCACCAAAGGACTCTTGGCCGTACTGTACACCACCACCGGACAAAAGTGTCACTCTCGGCCAATCAAATTTCAGAATTCCCTTGGAATTCTTGACCAGAGGACTTCTCCACCGTAGTGTAAAGCGGCCCTACATACCAGTTCTCCCCGGACATTGATCTGCACATGAAGAGGACAAAGGTGTCTGCACACCAAAGGACTCTATATTTCATTTGGCGGTAAGAATCCTCCGTGTCTGCACTCTTTGAATTCCGCATCCGCCGACCATTCTAGGTAACTTCATCTCGGTACCGCCATGACCACCATTGAAATCCGTACACACACAGACCCGAAGAAAAACAAAACAAAAAGAAACAATTCACGTGTCATTGTGATACAGTCTAACCTTGATAATATCACACCATCCGTTTCACCATAAAGTGTGATATAAACAAGGTGTGACATATTTGATAATGTCACATTTTGAAGATTTGTGCATAATGTGATATTATCAAAAAAAAAAGGTAGAAAATCAAAATGAAATTACAATGTAAAAAAAAAAAAAAAAACAAACAAACAAACACAAGACTTCAATGTTTTTGAATGTAAAATATAATTCAAAATTGTGAATAACAACATGAGCACATCACAATGTGTCATTGAGATCAGGTAAAGACCCCTCACTAGAGACAAAGAAGCTTCTAATGTCACATTGTTTTAGTGATGTTAAATGTCCAACACCAATTCTAATGAGTTTGTCATGGATGTTTTCCATTCCTAACAACTCATGAGTGTTGAAAATCTGAGAACCTTGGCTAGCCATAAAATTCAAAACATCTTTAGCATATTTTTGTGCATCGCTTAGCTTCACTACTTTAGACTCATCATCATTGCTATCAACAATCAATGGGTCTTCTTCCATGGAATCAAGTACATGTTCGCCATCTTGCACTAATTGCACAAGCTCCTCAGTAGAATATTCCACCTCAAAATCATCTTCACCTTCCATGTTTATGTACTCTAAAGGACTAAGCTTTTCTATAGGCTTGCCTTCAACATCCAAACCCAAATTCAATGCGGCGATGAGATTGCCCAATTCCAAAGCTGCTTCCTCCATTTTGGACTTCATACGTTCATCAGAATTGTTGATATCTGCATTCCACGTTGCAGGCAATATGGCAGACTTTCTCCAACAATTTCTAATGGTTTGATCATCTAATTCATGCCATGCCGCCACACACCATAGCATTGCTTGAAATAGATCAACATTCAGTTTCCCCAAATCTTCATTTGAGTTATCAATTTGTTGCAAAGTCCAGGCAACAAGCTTGCGTTTATAGCACATTTTGAATGCTTCAATCACTCCTTGATCCAAAGGCTGAACAACTGAAGTCACATTTGGTGGAAGAAACAAGATAGTGATATGGGAGAGTACAAAAGCATTAAATCCATCTATAACTTTTTTGACCTCACCATGAATATCATGGCTTCCTACATTATCCATAATAATGCAAATTTTTCTATCTTGCAATGCCATTCTTCGGTTCTCACTCTTCACCCAATGTGTAAAAACATCACCATTCATCCAGGTTGAATTGTTAGAATAATAGTGTACTATACTATTTGGATCAAACTTCCGAGGAAAGCATCTGGGACGTGTTGATTTGTGAATGAAAACAAGCTTCAATCGCTCCTTCCCTGAGATATTAGTGCAAAGCCCCAATGGTTCATTATATACCTAGGAGACTGTTTCTACTTATGAGCTTGACTAACCTACCTAGAAGATTGCACACCTTTTATAGCCCATAAGCTAGCTGGGCTAGCCCATATTTTTGAGGCCTTAATCTTGCCATAGCTAGGCTAGCCCATATTTTTTGAGGCCTCAATCTAGCCATAGCTAGGCTAGCCCATATTTTCTAAGGCCTCGATCTAGCCATAGCTGGGCTAGCCCATATTTTTTGAGGCCTCGATCTAGCCATAGCTGGGCTAGCCCATTTTTTCAGGTACCGTTTTTAGCCATATAGCTGGACTAGCTGACCTAATAAATTAATTCATGTAGCTCATATAATGAATTCAAGGAGACATTGTCTCATCAATACAATTATATTTCATATCTGTCAAAATCACTCATTGTCACCAATATCTAAAACATGTTGCTCATCATTCTCTACCAACAAATTGTCATCATCCTCTATCTGCAACTCCTCATCGAAAATAAGGCGTTTGGGAATGTGATTCTTCCAATCGGAATTATCCAACAATATCAACTTTTCAGGATCGTATGGCATTAGATGTTTGTTCAACTTCAACATCATTGATGCCTCTGCAAATCCTCCCCCAAGCGATGATCTCTTGGTAAACATGTAACCGGTTGCACTTGGAAGCACTTGGATATGGACAGATGATCTCAACCCTAAATTTTTTATGGTAGTGGTAGGGATGACATGGCTGGGCCTTAGCTTGAGTCATTTGAGTTACATGACTTATCTTTAGCTAGCTAATAACTAGCTGGGCTAGCCCATATTATATGAGGCCTTGATCTAGCCATAGCTGGACTAGCCCATATTTTTTGAGGCCTCGATCTAGCCATAGCTAGGCTAGCCCAAAATTTTTCAAGCCGCGATCTAGCCATAGCTGGGCTAGCCCATTTTTTTCGAGAACCGTTTTCAGCCATAACTGTTAGCTATTAGGTTAGCCGCTAGCCCAAAAAGTCCGTGGGCTAGCGGCTGTACAAGGTCTGGAAGATTGTTTCTACTTATGAGCTTGACTAACTAATCTAGAAGATTGTTCCTAATTGAATGCCCACTTAGGATGAGCGGCTAACACTTATGATCTTACTAGATTCTCCTATGCGACTATTGACTATAGAAACAGTGAAGACCGTGCCACATATCTTGAGATTTCTACATTGCAAACCAATTGAACTAATTTAGCTTAAGTCGACACTACTCTGTACCAGCTCAGCTAAACCGTAGAACTTAACATCCTAAATTACTTCACACAAGCTGAAACCATCAAAGACACATAGGTGAACACATGTGACGGAAGGTGGGGTGCATAGAGGCCAAGAAGTCTTGGCAGCGCCGTCAAAGACAACACCTTTGAGTGCCGTGTATAGACAACACCGTTCAGGGTTGGTGCACAGAGGCGGCTCATGACCCTTTGAATAACATTGCATTTATCACAGGGGTGGCTCATGACCCTTTTGGCTACTACAATATGTCCATCCAACCATCACATACAATCCATACATCCAACCATCACATACAATCCATCCATATTTGATATTATCACATTTACACTACGGATTTTGGAAAAAAAATAGTGACATTAACAAGGGTGATAGGGATAATAACGAGGGTGATAGGGATAATAACGAGGAAAATCGGTTTCAAACTTTTAGGTGACAGTATCAAGGTGTCCCATTAACAAGGGTGACATTATCAAGGTTAGACTGTATCATCTTCACGTCGCAGTGAGTACTACTGACAATGGATCCAAATACACTCCGACGGAGTGAGGGTGATTTTTCATGTAAGTTAGGCCATTGTGGGAAGGAATAAGTACAAACTCGTTCAAATGTAGATGATATACCGTACGTTAAGGGCAGCTTCGGCACAACATAATTCTAAAAATAGATGCCGAAAATTTTGGAAAATTATTGACATTTTTTGCCGAATATAAAATTAATTAATTTTCAAAATTGCCGAAAAGTAAGAAATTTTAACTTCTCACTAGAATTTTACTTACACTGGAAGCATATATGAATTCTGAAGGAGAGAAGGTGCTCCTTTTGTAATCAAGCTCACTTACATTAGTCCACAAAGAATATGGGTCAAGAAGTAGCAAGACTCTAAGTGAGGCTTTTCAAATGTGTTGTTCACAATTTTTTGGAGCCCAATTGAGCATAGAAGATGAAGTTTTATAGAATTTTGTCCGACTAACAAAAGTTGAGAAATCAAGTAATCTTCCACCTCCAACAAGTTTTGTGTCAAAATAAGTCTTTATGCGAAAGATATGGACAAAACATTGCAGCCGTGTAAAGATCAAAAAATTAAAATGCGTTCATAACAGTTTTTCAGAGCTCATTTGTGCATAGAAGATCAACATTTTTGGAATTTTGTTGCTCTAAGAAAAGTTTAGAAATCAAGTAATCTTCCACCTCCAACAAGTTTTGTGTCAAAATAAGTCTTTATGCGAAAGATATGGACAAAACATTGCAGCCGTGTAAAGATCAAAAAATTAAAATGCGTTCATAACAGTTTTTCGGAGCTCATTTGTGCATAGAAGACAACTTTTTTGGAATTTTGTTGCTCTAAGAAAAGTTTAGAAATCAAGTAATCTTCCACCTCCAACAAATTTTATGTCATTTGAAGACTCTATGCAAAAGTTATGCGTGTTATAAAAATGAAGTCTAACTAGGTGCTTCACCTCAAACTTTACATATCCCATATGCATTGTTGAACACAACTCCACTCTACTTGTATAAAGCACAGAGCATTCTCAACTCTTCACAAAATCGTGAAAGATTTATATCTTTTGTAAAACTCTTCACACAAATTGTGAAATTGTGAATGAACATCCTTGTTTACTGTTAGATAATAACTTCTTGGATGTGTGCCGAAATTGCATTATTAAACTATTTAAAATGCTGAAATTTTTAGTAATTTTTTTTTTGCCGCCGAACACTGTTTTTTTACTTTTAATAATTATTCGGCAAGAGAGCGCCGAAGCTGCCCTTAACATACGGTATGGTGGGATAGGATTCATTTGTGCCAACTAGTGACACACATTAATTTCCCTAATATCACGCTTGTGGGAGTCAAAGGGCATGGGATGTTGAGGAGGTATATGTGTAGTGTTAACATGGATTCATGATAACATAGAATTAGTGTAGCATGTGATCCCGGGTACGCAACTCCCATATTATATGGTCCTGATTATAATCACTTATAATGCGTTTTAGTCCAATATTGAGTGATACAATTTGTTTTAATGTAGGAAACCCTTGCAGCCCTTCTAACAAGGAGTCCAAAAATGTAATCATATATAGGAAATGAATATATTTTGAAGCATATAATTGCATTAAAAACCTAATTATATGATTTTTTTAATACATGTACCATAGGTCAAACTACCCAACTTTTTGGACTTTTTAATAAAATTTTAACATTGTGAATGACTTACAATTTTAATGGGAGGCAACTATTTGTGGCTTATAATTTTAATGGAGGCTTAATAAATATGCAACCCAACTTTTTTTTCATCTCATTTTATTTAATTTGGTCTTCACCCAACTTTTTGATCATTTTAATTTGATATAATTTTTACAAAAGCCATCCTCTAAGCCGTTTTAAGTACGATGCCCCCTGCGTATAATATGGGAATTGCGTACCCGGGCATGTGATCTTATGGAATAACACGAAGTCGACATTGCAATAATGATAATGATTACAGAGTCTTTCCACGTTTTCTACGTATAGTTTTTCAAGTATCGTGGTCTTGCAAAGACGTAGTGGATATTCCATGTATTCTAGCAACCGTTTTTATGGGAGCCCCATCATCGACTGCAAGAAGGGTTGCATATAGTTGTTCATCTGTCCAATTTCCATTTTTCGTATCTTGTCTACCCATGTGTTCAAAAAATATACCGTCCATGGTGCTAGGTTTGTCCCTTTATTATTTGAGTATTTTTATTTTTTTTGTATTTTTGGTATTTTAGACAAGTTTTGTTTGCATATGTGCGTACCCTCAAATGTTGTTATGTTTAGAGATGCAACATGAATAATGGGATGCACATGACATGAGATGAAATTATGAAGAATATGATCAAACAATATGAGTATTTGGTAAAGGATCAAAATATGTTGAGAGTTTGGAATCGTATAGAAGAAGTGATGACAAAAAGAAATTGCAGGAAAGAAATTGCCTTAAGGTAGTATTATGTATCTCAATATGTACAACTTAAGGCCCTCAAATGCATCCTTAATAATTCCAATAAAGAAATGAGACCCTTTGTAATGCCAATTAGAAAATGAGGCCCTTAATAATGCCAATAAATAGATTAGGCCCTTCAATGATGCCAATAAATAAAGGGGGTTGCTATTTCCACACCTTTTTTGGCTAGATTCACACCTTTTTGCCGGTTCGGTTGCCGTGTCACTGAGGCGCTATATATGAGATTCTTCATGGTGCATCCGGACCATTGATCCACCAAGGCCCATCCAAGGGCCTCAATGATCCTAGGTGGCGGTGGGGTGGGGGGCGGGGGTGGTGCTTGCCACCAAGGCAGGTGGGGCCGTGCGCCTCATGTCTTTTTTGGGGAGGCCGGATTTAGGGTGGTGTCGGGCCTAGTGGCTAGGCGGGCCCAGTGGCTAGGCCTACTTATTATATAACTAGTTGGTTACCCTTACTCTACTTATGGTCACTCTTCTTAATTGGGCATGTATATTTGAGTGGTATATGTGCAAGTCTTGAAGTTAGGTATGGACACCTATATGATCATTATTGACACCATAATAATCTTCACTTTGATAATGACTAAGATATTCATATGAGCTCCTAAATTTTGATTTTGGATTTGCTAACCATCTCGTACTAACCTACTTGTTTCATATCATGCCACAAGTAGAGTAAGGCTAACCAACTAGTTATATAATAAGTAGGCCTAGCCACTGGGCCCGCCTAGCCACTAGACCCGACACCACCCTAAATCCGGCCTCCCCAAAAAAGACATGAGGCCCACGGCCCCACCCCGCCTTGGTGGCAAGCACAACCCCCGCCCCCCACCCACCGCCACCTAGGATCATTGAGGCCCTTGGATGGGCCTTGGTGGATCAACGGTCCGGATGCACCATGAAGAATCTCATATATAGCGCCTCAGTGATACGGCAACCGAACCGGCAAAAAGGTGTGAATCTAGCCAAAAAAGGTGTGGAAATAGCAATCCCCTAAATAAATTAGGCCTTGAATAATGCCATAAACAACTTGGGGTCAATTAAATATGAACCATTAGATTTGGGCCAATAACTATAGGTTGTAGGAATTGGGCCATTAAATCTGAGTTGTCACATCTTGATAGCTAAATGTGAATTGTTGCACTTCGGCCGTTGGAGATGTGCCATTAGGTCTACATTGTGAGACCTATGCCATTAGATTTGGGCTTTTACATCTAGGCCGTTAAATTTCGAGTCTTAAGATCTGGATCACTAATCAACCTCACTCACCCCCTAATCAACCTATCTCACTCACTCAACCCCCTCGTGAACCTCTCAACTTCACTCACCCAACCCCTTGCACCCATGTACTCACCCCCCAACTCTTAACCAACCTCACTCCGTCAACAACAAACCCATCACTCTGCCAATTCTAAATGTGACATGTCACTAGCCTCCACCCTGAGCACAAGAATCATGAAAATCAAGAGCAATTGAGCACAAACCCGCCCCCTTAATGTATTGCCGTTGTCCAATAAAGTGCCACTCATGTCCACCAGACCTTGACAGACCACTTGGTCCGCCACCTTGAACCGACCCCGTGTTAGCTGCTAACCCATCACTCCGTGGGCCTAGGCATGTCACATCTTAAGGCACTGTTCCAAGGTAGGTGTGGGTTTAGGGTGGGGTAACGGGATGAGCACCCTCTACCTTAGCACCTTCCTTCCAATTTCCTTCTCTTGGGTTGCTTCCTCGCAAGCCTCTTTGTCAAAACTCAATGACGGAGTTCCGAGGGCGAGTTCACATGGGTCCCAAGTCCCACTCATGTTAGCAAATGATGTTGATTGTTGAACCTAGACTAGTTACTCATAGATAGAGTATGTAGTCCAATCTCTCTTATAAACACATATCCTTAAACTGGTATCCATTGTTGGAGCCACACCCAACCACATACTACTCAAAAATAGGTGTCCGATCAAGATACGTAACCAAATTAGGCACGTCTACCTTACTTCATGCAGATGTCAACAAAAATTACCTTGCACGACAACAAGCTATCGCAATCTACCAGATTATCACATCACAATCTACATTCACATTGCACAATGTCAAAACATCACATGTACTAAGAGGCCTTTCCAAAACATCAAGGGGTCAAGGTGAGCGGCCCTTAAACAAATATTTCTAGCCACGTGTCACTTCTCGTAGGATACGAATATGCAATTAGTGCAAGATGATCAACAAACCCAAATCATGCATGTAGTCATTTGTGCATGTTTTTTTTTGTTTTGGAGATCATATGTATTATCTTAATCATATAGATCCTCCCAATTATGTCGACTGCTATTGAGCATGTGGAAATGATCATTTTGTTCAATTAGGGTGATTTCAAAGGCCAAAGTTGCTTACCCAACTTAAATGTGGGATACTCAATAACTTACCATCAAAATGCATAACTTAATATTCTATATTAGAAAGATGTTGTAAACTCTTGCCCGGAGTTTCTTGGGGTGAGCAACGCATGCATTTGTACAAAAAAAGATCTATCTTATCAAAAAATAGATCATGTGGTCCAAAGAAATCTCCTCTAAAGTTCTAAATAATGTGCACACTTTATTCCTCACAAAACAACTTACAAATTTCTCCATTGGGTGGAACCATCTCGCACCCACCCGCCACTACTAGTACGGGTCCACCCAATGGTCGTTATCTAGTATAAACTTTTGCGAACTGAATTTCTTGTTCAACTGTGAACTTTAAGAATTCCAATCCCACTTTTTATGATGTCGTGTAAATAGCGATCGTGTGTCACTGTAGCTCGAGTACCAATCATCACCAACAAACAACACTAAAATATAGTAAAGTCATACATAAACAACACACCTCGACATGCCCCCCCTCAGCTGACTATGGAGTCCCGCCAAGCAGCTAGGACTGATACCAATCCAAAGGGCATGGATAATGAAAGATTGCTCCGCAACTAACTAATGTGGTAAACGTCATTCCAAGGAATTGGAGGTTGGGTGCAATGTGAGCCCCATCCTTAATCGCCTCTGATGTTTGGCCATTAGATTCTAAAGATTTAATTCCACCGCCTCATGTTGTTTGCATCTCTAAGCCATAACTCTTTATTTTCTATTTGGGTAGACACAAGATGATGAAAACCACACAGGATCATTAAGTACGATTGGTGGAAGCACCAAGTACTAAAGATCCTCGACAACGAGGACAATTCCACTGTCCAGATGGTGGAGAAGTCAAGGGTGGCCTCAAGCATGTCATGTGCCAACCACGTTGACAATGATCACACAAGAACATAGTAGCCGCTCATTTCTTCTCTCCACACACAAAATATGGAAGACCCTCTAGCACGACGGCCAGTTCAAGATGAAATGTACCCTCAATGGGTAGATGACATGTGACATATTTTTTGGAATGCTCGCGACATTCCCTGCCATCTTTGCCTTCCAACAACAACAAACCACTCGGCAACACCTCCTTCACCCAAAGGATAGTGCGCCCCGCCCTGACATCCAATGTCGTAGACGCCTCACGTTGGAGATAAACATAATCCCCCTGCCGGAATCTCTGCAACTGAGGTCGGTAAGCACCACTGCGAATGCGTGTATAACGCAATGTGCCACGGTGTTGAGCAATGGACAAATTCTCCATGGCCATAGGCATAGCCCTTTGGAAGAATTGAGCCCGCTTCTGCAAACACTCTGCTCAAATGTTTGGGTCATCCAAGTCCACAACATGAGCTAGGTTTTCCCGGATAGAATTTGGGAGTATAGGCTCACGTACATACAACAATTGATACGGGCTGGAGGACGCCAAAGAGACATGCCTACTAAATCGATAGCCCATAGTAATCCAAGGCAACATAAGGTCCCAATCCCGAGAGATGGTGCGGTGATCTATAAGTGCCTTCGTGCACAACTCCTCAAAAGCACCGAGGAACTCCCTCCCTTGATCCGTTAATACCTTAGCCGGTGCTCCAAAACGTGCCAACACACGATCCAAAAAGACGGCCGAGGCCAACTCTGCAAAGTTTTGGGGTAAAGCAACAAGCTCAATCCACTTGCTAAAATGCTCCACCATCACCAACACATACTTTGCTCCATGTGGCGTGACCACCAACGGCCCCGCAAAGTCCAACGACCAACGGTAGCCCAATCCCATGATAGGTAAGGGCTGTAATTGAGGTGACAAGGTGTTAAAGCTAGATCTGACCCAGTCACATACTTCACACCTCCCGACATAAGCAGCCACCTGCTGATACATGCCAGTCCACCAATATTGGCCACGCAACATTGCACGTGTCTTGTGTATGCCAAAATAGACAAGTTCCTCGTGTACTTGTCGTACCAAGGAGGCCCTTTGATCCAGTCTAGGGACAATACGCCTTGTCCCATCCGACCACAATTGAAATAACAAACCGTTCTCCCAACGGAACCTTGTTATTCGATGTCCAATCATGTCATTTTTCATTGCCGAGGTAGACGAAGGAAAGGTCCTCTGCTGAAGTTTATGCAATACGGGAAGATCCTCCTATATATCCGCAATAACTTGAGGTCAATCAGTCTCATCATCCGAGCCCTGCATCGGAACCTCAATAGCCGCACCAGAAAATAAACTGAGGTAAGTAGCTGTGCCAACCTAGAACCGCCTCTCGATCACAATTTTCATGTCACCTGGCCCCGGTCAAGTCCTCATCCGAAGGACTTGGATTGCGTGAGAGTCCATCTGCATCTAGGTTGGTAATCCCAACTCGGTGCATCACCTCAAAATCATACTCTTGGAGCAACAAAGCCCATATGGCGAGCTTGCTAGTAAGCTTATCTGACTCCATGAGCCACCATAACGGTTGATGGTCAGTCACCAAAGTAAAGCGTTGACCATAAAGATATGGCCGGAAATGGGCAATAGCCCACACTGCCGCCAATGCTTCTCCCTCATAGGACGAATAATTGGCCTCCGCCGTGTTGTTGCTTCGCGACTTGTAAGCAACAACATACTCCCGGCCAACGTCATCATTCTGAGTAAGAACTGCTTCCAAACCCAATGAGCTCCAGTCCGTATGCAATTGGAAAGATTTGGAGACATCTCGAAGTCGAAGCACTGGAGCCATACCCAATTTTTGCTTCGATGTCTCAAATGCCTGTTGCTGCTTACAACCCCAAGTCCAAGGTTGGTCCTTGCTCGTGAGAATGGTGAGAGGCTTGGCGATCAAGCTAAAGTTCTTGACGAATCGACGATAATAATTCGCCAAATCCAAGAAAGCACGAAGTCTCGGCACATCGACCGGTGCCGGAATCTTCTGCAAGGCGTCCACCTTAGCTTGTTGTACCCCAAGACCTTCTGGAACAATCATATGCCCCAGATATGCTAGCCATTCATGGAAAAACTTGCACTTGCCGTGGTGCAAGCGCAATCCCCACCGCTGCAACCATTTAAAAACGGCTTGCAGATGCCTCACATGCTCATGTGATGTCCTACTGAAGATGATCACATTGTCTATGCAACACCGAGCAAAAGGCAAGCCAGAGAGGACCTAGTCCATCACCCTCTGGAACTCAGCAAGTGCATTCTTCAGGCCAAATGAAAGAAACTTCCAATGGTAAAGTTGATCATTCCCATCTTGATCAACTCCCCAGAATGCGGTTTTCACCCGATTTCCCACAAGTAATGGAAGCTGGTGATAGCCAGATCTCTAGTCCAAGGTGCTAAAGACCCGAGAAAATCCAATGGCATCAAACAACTCCTCCAGGATTGGCAAGGGATACCGATCCGACTTGGTCTTCCGATTAATTGGACAGTAATCCCCATACATCCGTTTCTCCGTTCAATTGCCAAAGATATCCTTCTTCGATGGCATAACCGTAGCACAAACATACTCCCCGTTGGAAAGTTCAATTAGCCTTGCTGCCAAGAGCTCTCGGCAACGAGCCTGAACGCCAATCCGCTCGGAAACATTGAGCCTATAAGGTCTTCGAAAAATGGGATGGTCATCCTTCAACTGAATGTGGATGGGGTTTCCTTTATAACCTTCAAGATCCTGAAGGCTAAAAACAAAACACCTACGGTACGAGCGAATAAATGCTCGTATTTTCCGTGCCTCAGCACTAGTGAGATGAGGGCCTACTTCCAATGGCCAATCATCAAACTCTGTGGTCTCCCTCTTCACCAAAGGGGAACCACATGGTGTTGGCACGAACTCTAACTACTACTCATAGGAGGGGGCATTAACCATGCCCCCAATCTCGATGCCAACAGTAGAGCTTGGCCTCCTTTCATCACCACCAATATGTGATGATGAAGCCACAACCGAAGGCGAAGAAGTCAAAGCAGTATAAACCCGTTGATCTCGAAGCTCTTCCATCACTTGCTACTCGAATCAAGAGATTTGTTCGATTCTCCAACCATGGCCTCAGTTCCTCCTCCATGAATGTGGACTACTGTGCCCCCTGACCAGAGTCCTCTGCCCCCAAAGACAACAACTGATCATCATGATGCCGTTGCAATGCAAAGCATAAACCAACAGTCTACACCATGGTGTTAAGATCCATGGCTTGGCCCAACACGAACCGCCGTTGGCCCTCAGAAAGGCCAGGAACTGTTGTGATTCCGGTCCGGAATCCTATAGCACGCTTCCGTTTGTCGGCAATAGGTTCGTAATGGGTTTTTGTGTGAGCATCCCACACCATACCAGGCCCCCGATCGCGGAAAGCGAATGACTGTAGAAACATCATAAAGGTGGGAAAGGCCCACCGTGGTGCCCCCACTTTGTTGACCAATGCCAACGGGGTAAATCATCTCGAACAATCGGCAAAGAGGTCCGGTTTGGATCCAAGATGTCATCCACCTTCTGATCAAAAGGTGGAGGTATTGTAGAAAATGCTGCAGCTAAAGTAGATGACGATGCGAGGTTGGTCTAAATCCACCGAGGCCAGTGGGCATAAGAACCAATGCTCGCGGCATCCACAAAAACGGGATCTCCAAGGTGTTGACGAACATAATGACCGCCTTCCAATACCTTGTCCCAAGAGTCTCCCAATAGAGGTACATTCTCAAATATGTATCCTAGGGTGAAAGGTTGGTGGGTAAACCACCACTGCATAAGGTGGATGAGGCTAGACATGGGATCCTCTAAGCCTTGGCATGCTCCAACACGTGAGTGGCCCTGGCATGGCCATTCCGCAATCACCAGATCAACGATGCTCAACCTTCGCAAGTTTGCTGATAAGTGTAACATCATGAGGAAGACGTCCAAAGCACCCACGGATGGCAGTCGGATGGAGCTGGTGTGGGTACAACACCATCAACTGGTGTAAATGGTGACGTGCCACCCGGGTGGAGATAGGATTGTTGTCGACATAGATGTAGTGTCGAACGATGAGGCCAATTTCCAACACAGCCGCCAATCCCATCCCGATGCCCCCAAACAATTCGACCAAAGTAAGCTGTGAGGCCAAAACCACCCCCCTTAAGCGTCCTAGTCCGGGTGATGGTGTTGAGAATCACATGTATTGTTCGTATCAAAAGAATGATCTCTTTACATCCCAAGGCATTCATGTCATTTTGAATCACTTTGTTTATTAGTAGTGACCTCTTGGCTTGTGGCCGAATTGGCCTTCTCAAGAGTCCAACCGGCAGCCTTGGCAACACAAGCTCTCAAGGATATTCTCCTTGCGCCTTTGATTATCCTCTCCTTCACCTTGCCAATGCTAGAGTCCTCCTCTTTCTCCATTGTTATATAAGTGATTGATTTTTGACCAAAAATGATGTAAGTGTTGAAAAACACTCCCTCAATGGTTAACCTCAAATACAGTTGCTTGTAAAAACCACACACCCTCCTAGCTATTTAACCACACAACTCACACATTGACTAATTTCATTAAGTCATCTCCCTAAGTCTTAATTCTAAAGTCACCCACATCACTCATTAGTTGATGGTTTCACTAGCTTAATCTCCAACTAATCCTTAGATCTCCTAATCCCAGCTCGGCTTGGTACACCCTTGATCTGGTGGTACTTTCGGTTGAACACATAGCCCCTTAATCTGCTGGCCTAACCGGTAACCTTAGTTTGCTGGTCGAACATGTAGCCTTAGTCTGCTGCCCAACCGGTAACCTTAGTCTGCTGGTCGAACAGGTAGCCTTAGTCTGCTGGCCTAACCGGTAACCTTAGTCTGCTGCCCAACCAGTAGCCTTAGTCTACTGGTCGAACAGGTAGCCTTAGTCTGCTGGCCCAACCGGTAACCTTAGTCTGCTGGTCGAACAGGTAGCCTTAGTCTGCTGGCCCAATCGGTAACCTTAGTCTGCTGGTCGAACAAGTAGCCTTAGTCTGCTGGCCCAACCGGTAACCTTAGTTTGCTGGTCGAACAGGTAGCCTTAGTCTGCTTGCCTAACCGGTAAGCCCTTAGCCTGATGGGCAGAGCTTAGTACATTTGCAACTAAGGTTTGGCCAAGCTCATTAATGGCCCTAACTAACACACTAATTAGGGGTCCACCTAAAGGGATTTCAAACTACACACTAATTTGGTGACCCTAAGCCTCTAATCAAATACTTTGCTACTTGGTTTCTATGATTTGGACTAATTAACTAAACTAACTCCCTAACATCACTAAGGGCTAACTAATCCACACACGTGGCTTTCAAGCTATAAGAGCTCACTCCCGTGGGAGAAATTGAGAGAGAGAGCTTAACTAACTAACTTCACTAGAAACTAACAATCCACACACGTGGCTCAAGCTCTTAAGAGCTTGCTCCCTTGAGAGCGTTTGATGGAGAGAGAGGAAAATGAGAGAGAAAACACCTTAAGTAGCAGAGAGGGAGAGAGGGAGAGAGAGGTGAGGATAGGGTGAGAGGATTAGCACCTCCAATCACAATCCCTTAACCTTCACCTTCAAAGTAGGGACTAATCCCCTTCCACCAAGCTTCCTTCTTCCTAAACTACCAAGGTGGATCCAAAAGTGGGCATTTAACCCGCGGAGCTCACCTTGCTTCACCTTACCCCCTACTCACATTATCAAGGCATCCTTCTATTGAGATCAAACCTTAAAATAACCACACAACACATTCTAATGCCTAAACTTAAATCCACACCACACTTCACTCTTTTTATGTTTTGTGAATAATCATAATACATCAAAGTCAAACTAAAATTGGTTTTGAAGAGTTAATCACCACATGTGGGCACCATTTTGGGCTCACATAAGCCGCCACAAAATGAGATGTGCCAATGCCGATGGGACATCCGGTATGACCGGTGTCCTAGGAGTGAGAGAGAGGACAATGTCCTCACACCTCCGGAACAGCTCGGCGGAATCGCGCCAGGAAGGAAAGGGATCCTTGGGATGGCGCACCAATGCACCCTTAGGTGTCATATCCCGTTGATCGTCTGTACTCCCCATGAATGCTAATGATTCCTCCAACAATGCGGAACCATAAGGCAATGTGTCCACAATAGCACCACATCCAAAAACCATGGATAATGGTGCTATGGTCGCGACCACCGCAAATGCCACAAGAATAAGTTCCCTGTGGCTGTCTCCAGCCGACCAACCTAGTCGGATCCAAACCACCTCAGTCTAGTTGTCCAAACCAAAACCAAGGGGGTATAGTGCTTGCTGACCAACTAAAATGTCATAGTTGGTCGCATCCATCACCGCACACCTAAGAAGAAGAGGTGCGGATGGATCTCCGGGCTTCACGTGGAAGCTAAGTTGTAATGGCTCCCACGTATAACATGTGGCCCGCTCCACGTAGCCAACCGATGTAACAATGGTAAATGGGCAAGGAGCCAAGTTGTCGGCCGTCAATGTCGCGCACCTCTCCATGAGGAGTGCCCGAAACACCATGGGCACAAGGGGGACCCCGGAGTGACACCCGGGACTTGTGGCGCCGTTGGTGAGAGGGCCCAAGTGATCCTAGTGTGGGTGAGGGCCCCGGGCGTTGGGAACGCCTCCCACCCACGGAGACTAGGATGCACAAGGGTAAGGCCATAAGCTATGCGTAGCTCATGGCATGGTGATTCTAGAATGCTCAAGAACACCTTAATCGGAGGTGTGAGCTAGGAGTTATGGCCATTTGAGTGGGGCGCTGTCCCGGGACAGCGCCCTGGTACAGCAGTGCCTGGGAGTGATTCCCGGGACTGCAAAGGTTCAAACAGGCATAACTTCCTCACCACTTGCCCGAATGGGGCAAGTGAGGAGTGCATTGGCATCTACGTGAAGCGTAGATGAAGATGGAGTGGTCAAGTGTTAGCATCAGACATCATACAAGGAAGTTATGATGGTCTGAAGCTGTGGGGGCTTCTAGGCCCAGCGGCTAAGGGAAAATGTCCACTTGGCCCCAACTCTTGGTAGAGAGACAAGAGGTTGGTTGACGGTGGGGTAGGGGCCCCGTGTAGAGTCCTAGAGGCTTATATGGGTGAGGTGGTGTGGCCTCACCCACCCGAGGCCGAACGGCACAGCCTCCATGGGCATTGGCCCATTGTGAGGCCATAGTTGCCTAGTATGGTTCGGGTTGTTGTAGTGTTGCTCCGGCAACGCGATGATCAACATAGGATTGGACTTCCATGGATGGAAGTCCACATCCAAGAAATGAGTTACCGATTAAGGGGTGAGTCCCGAAAGCAAAGTAGGAGGGTTGGTTCCCTCCTATGAACTATAAGGTCCGGGGTAGGAAGAGCTAACCATTAGCATGGCGGAATGCGAATGGTTAGCGCTCGTAACCTTTGCTAGAATTGAAAATTGGCAAGATTGTCAAGGGGGGCTAGCAAGGGTTGCGACAGTCAACCGCAATTCTTGTGCAAGTTTTTTGCCGATCATAACAGGTTGTGCTCCTGAATCCATCATCACACACTAGGGAGCAACGCGAATACGGTTGCCCCCAGCCCGACTAGCCACCAAAATGCCAGAATTATTCACCATACGTACAACGCCAGGTCAGATGCCTTGACGCTCGCGAGCAGGTAGAGCAACGACATCTGAGAGATAAGCTACGCTCGCGGAGGCTGGTGAATCATAATATGAGCTGGGCTCTTGGCCATCCAAGGTGTATGCATCAAAATATGCAATGGCCTCTGCTGCAAGTCTTGCTCATCGTCTAGCCGCTACCTCCGGATCCTCCATGGTAAAAAGGTCAGCGGTGGCTTGAGCCACAGTCAGAGAAGACAGGGGTGCATTTCCTTCCAAAATCCTACCTGCTAGGTGAAAAACCTTAGCAGGTTGGATGCCGCATGATGACCACTCCATCGTTGTGAACAAAGGGGTGTGCAACACTTTGGATGCCAAAGTGTGTACCACGTCAGTTGCCGGATTCGAAGCCTCCAAGCTTGAATGACGACCACTAACAGATTGGGCAGCATCCGCCAAGCCAAAAGATAATGGCAGACGAGCATGGCCAATCTGATCCGCGGGACCATTGTCCCGAGCTCGTAAGCTATCCACAGACTCCCCTGTGGTCGAGGGCGTGGCTCGTGACACGGATTGAGCTCGTATCACCGTTGCGGAACTCATCACCTCACCCGAGGCTCCAAACATATAATAATTTGGAGTGGAAGAACTAGTGTGAGCTCCGGAGGAAGACGGCGAGTCCAAGATTTGGCCTGAGGACGCCAAACTTTTGAAACCTCTCCTCCAAGGCTCCAATCTTTGCCTCTAACGTTTTTTTCCGTTCCGAAGAAGGACATTTCTATGGATGGAGAGCAAAGCAATTTTCCACCGCGTGATTGTTCCACCCACAATGGGAACACTTCAATTGCTTGGGTAACTGATTATCTGTCCCCTTCGTCGAATTCTTAGCGGAAACAACTAGTTTCCGCTTTGGATTACCTACGGTTTGGGCTTGCCTTTGCTTCAAAGGACAATCCTTCTTAGCGTGGCCTGCGTGTCCACAAGACCAACAATACAAAGTTTTGTCCACCTCTGCCTCCGCCAATCCTGCAGCAGCAACCGGAACCTTCCGGGATTTGCTAGAATCCACTGCATGGACACCAAGTTGGTGGCGTTATGCTGACACCAGACACGATCATACTGCTCAACAATGGTGAAAACCTCTCCAAGTGTCGTCCGGCCACCATAATCTATGATGATCCTGGGCATCGCTAAGTCAATGAGGCGTTTGTCAATCTTTGACAAAAATACCTTCACCAACTGGTTCTCTGTGTGAAAACACCTCCAGATTCCCTGGAAAATGTCGCCAATCTCGTGTACATGGTACGATGGCAAACGTTGCCAACCTCGTGTACATGGTACGAGGTGTATCCTCTTTCTCCCGTCGAAAGTCCTGGATCCGTTGCATTTGATCTCGGCGGAGACCTCCATATTCCTCCTCCAAATGGACTTGGAATTCATGCAGAGGATCAAAATCAGGCGGAGCCCCTAAAGAGACGAATGCCGCATGTGTAGCCTGGGCATACCGAGAGAGTGGAAGACTCAGATTCGATGTACTCGCAGATGCGGGCGCGTGAGCCTTATCTTTAGGCTCACCGGGGAAACTTCCCTCCACATCCATCACAACGACGCCCTTGGCTTACTCCGACTTCACGACATGAACGACCAATGAACTGGAAGTTGTGCCTTCCTTTAATGTGGAAACCAACTCCACCCGAGTCTCCCAGTGTTGCTCCATCTGGCGTAGCTCCACCCAATGAGTATTCTTCCATTGCTCATAAGTCTAGAGCACCTTTTGTGTCGCGGCCCGCATTTTTTTGAAATCTTAAGTAACCTTGTTTTAAGTTTAAAGAATATGTTTGACCAAGGAAAACATAATAAGTAGAGTACTTTATAGGTAGATTGTTAGGTAGGTTATTTAGAATTGAGAAGAAAAATTAAAATCCTTAAAATAGTTAAAAATATCAAATTAAGTTAGTGTTAGGAATTCCGTTTCGACTCAGAAACCTTAGAGCGGAGCGGAACGCACAGACGACGGCGGGCCGCAACCACCATGGCAACCCAAACCCGGAAGAGGATCACGGACAAGCCGGTAGCCTTCCGCAAGGTGCACGTGGTCACCCCCACTGGTCGAGAGGAGAGCAATGAGTTGGAGGCAGACTTGAGGCGTATGGGCTGCCTCGGGTTATGGGAAAAATCTTGGAGAGTACGATGTGAGGAGATAGTGAGGGAGTTGGTCACTGGGGAGGTGGACCAAGTTTACGCTTCCACCATCCGGGGCCGACCGGATAGGTGGAATGCGGAATTGTGGAGTAGGGTTTACGGGTTCAAGCAGGGAGGAGAAGGTATGGCCACTAAGAGAGAAGATTGTACCAGGGACAAATACTCCCAAAGGTTGGACCCCAAGTATGGCTATTTTGTGAAGGATTGTAAAGACGAGAGGGAAAGGAGGATGTTAGTTTTTCTAGTGCATATCTTTAGCCCGGAGAAGCCCTATAACATTACTCTTACCCTTGCCACCACCTTACTTCTTGCATACTCCGAGAAGAAGGTGGTGGATTGGGGGAGCATCATTGGGGAGTTGGTGCACAAGTTGGCAACCAACACTAAGCGCAGCCAACCTTCCTACATTGGGCCTTTCCTCTTCTACCTTTACGCACACGAAACCTACTCACAGATGAAGAGGAAACCCAATGGACATCGCATCAGTTCATACGGGAGCTTTAGACTACCGATTCGGAGTCAGAGATGGGTCATGAGGGTTCGAAGGAGGAAGATGTGGGAAGTTGAGCAACGAAGAGCGGCCCGTGACCAAGAAGCGAAAACTAATGTTGGGGAATCGTGCGACACGGACCAGGTCCGCCACCAAGCCCGTAGGAGGTGGAACCTCCACCTTCCCCTTGGAGGACAATCCGGTGGACTCATTATCCGCGACTTGGAGGGAGTACGGTCCCGGATTGCGGAATATGAGCTACAAATGCAACAAGTAGGGGAATTGGTGGGCAACCTTCCGCGGGAGAGTTTAGTTGCCGCAATACAGGAGGCCATCTAAGATCCGTGCCGGTTGCAGGAGCTGGAGCATAAGGTGGACCACCTTGATGCGGAAAAGTGGAAGACCGCGGAACGAGTCCGGAAGTTGGAGGTGGAGCGAGAGAAGCTCCTTAAGCAGGTAAAGGATACCACCTTCACGGTACAAAAGGTGAGTGATGTGGTGGATATCCCGGGGAATGTGTGGTGGAAAACCAAGATGTTCAACGCGGAATTGACGAATGCGGGCCACATTTCCGGGTTGAAGATGGTTACCTTCATCATGGATCAAGGGAGTAAGATGGACGCATCTTTGAAAGCAATGAAGACCCTCATTGCTAGTTGCACGGAGTTGTTTCCCGTCGTAGTTGAGTCATTGGAGGAAGAGGAGTCCTCATCGGGCTACTCCGACTTGACCCCTCATAACATGGTGGAAATTCAGGTTGCCGCGGTAGAAGGTGGAAACCAACATGCGGAAGAGGTGGACTAAATGGAGGACATCACGGCGATCACGGCCCATGCCAGTTTCCACCACTAAGGTGTTAGTTCCCAATGCCACCCCAGTTTCCGCCGCGGTTGGAGAAGAAACCCTGGGTGATTGTCACGTGGCCGAGGTGACAACACCGAGCCTTGCCACGGACTTCCAAATGGTCGCCCGGGATCCGCCGCCACTTGCAATTCTTGCTCCGGGATTTCCGCCGGACAACCAACTGTCGCACCACTGGCACCGGACGTTGCGGATACGGTGGACCGCGTGGGAGTGATTCCCGGACCCGATGGACACGAGGTGTCAGTGCCACCACCACGTGCTTCATCTTTGGCAACGGACAGAGCGGACCGCCACAAGGGCAGAAGCATAAACAAGAAGGAAGCCAATCTGAAGAAACGGAAGGATAGGGAGTAGTTTTTAGTTGGGATTCCATTTTGGGTTGTTTTGGGCAAGTAGTTAGGTGGCCCCGAGTTGTGTGCCTCATCATTTTCTTTATTTGGGTTTTGACCTCTCAATGAGGTGGATTGTCAGAACTGCCACGTGACCCGCGATTTCCAGCATGGGAACCATGGCGCGTAGGTGTTAGTTGATTAAAGGGGGGGAGTACTTCGGTGTTTTCCTCATCATTTTGCAATACAAATGTTCTTTTGTTCAATTTGGACCTTATGCTTTACTTCACCTTCGGTTTGAGTTGAGTCTTAAGTCCATGTGTAATGCAAGTGGTCCTTCCTTTCCGTACTTAAGGTTTCCGAGTTTCCACCATTCCCTATCACTATGTAGGTTAGTTAGGTTAGTATTCCGTGATAGGACAGGGGGTCAGTAATACCCCGAAGTGCGTATGGTTAAAACGCCCCTATGTGAGCAGGTGATGGGCGGAGGAATCTTAAGCACGGAAAGGCGGAAAGGATTGGACGAGCAAGGGGAAAGAACCCCACCGTGGGGTTGTTGGGCAAGGGAAGTTCCACATATACGGTAGGTTCTTCCCCACTTACTCCGTCCAATTAGGGACCGACAATGAGCAGCAGTGAATAAACCTGTCCAATAGTAGGGGAGAATTCTGGTTTACGCCTTTTGCTTGCCGTGACCTGGAGGTGGATCACACCGATTAGCAGTAACGGACTGGTCTAGAACATTCATGCACCTCTCGCGACTGGCGTTTGGTTCCCACCGCGGATGGTAGGCATGGTAGCCCCATCCCTATGTTAGCCCTGCCGTTACGGAAATCAACAGACCTTAGGTCCTATCCTATGTGACTTGTGGAACAGCACAAGCTACCCATTGTGAGGATAGGAGCGAAGATGTTGTGTTTCCACCTTTCTCGAGGGAGGATTCGGTTTCCGTGTGTGGTATAGTGGAAACTGTGTCATCACGGAAACCGGATCAAGCTGGTTTTGTAGACCCAAAACTTCCTCCACCTTTCCCCCCGTCAAAAGGGGTGGCACGCGTCGGATACTTGAGTGGGACATCTTCCCGAGGGAGGGCTGCCCCCATCATAACACTAGTCTAAGGGAGTAGTAGTTAGAAGGAGGAAGTGGAGATAGGGAGACAACCCTAAGAAATCAACCCAAAGGGTGAAATCCTGATGAACAACTACCAAGTCTCTCTGAGCATTCTAGCCTAAAACACTAGAATTATTGTCCTTGTGACACGGTCAAAAATCTAGCGGATAGTGGAAATACAGGTCAGATCCACTATCTCTATCGCGGAAACCTTATCCCGGAAGTCATAACCCGTAATAAAGAATCTTAGAATGGAGTGTATATAGTTGTTCTACTATGGATTTAGGATGCTGAGTCTATTGTTGTTACTACTATAGGGTGGGAACTTATCCATACCCTGTGTTGTGTTCCCTACCTCGGTCCACTACCGGAAATGCGGAAATATCCGTGCCATACTTTCCGTAATATCCCGGATTTTTTAATCCGATTTGTATTATCTTAGTTTCTGGTGTTTCTTGTGTGTGTTAGTGAAAAATTTCCTCCCTCTGTGTTGTGAACGACCGCAAGTTCTTCGTGGGAACGAATTTGGCGCGGCTATGATGTTTTACGCGTTTATCATGTTAATTTAATGAATACGTCACCACCGTGCTACGACATCGTGCTCCAAATGTTGGGTCAGTAATTCAAACGCATACCAGTCATTGAAACTGGTATTGCGTTGACGCTTCTTCCTCATCCATGTTCTGAACCAAATTTTCCAATCTTGCAGGAAAATGGTCCCTGCTCGACCGAAAAATCGGTCCCGGATGCCGCCTCGTATCTTGTTAAAGGATCCTATGTAAAAGATCTGAGACTGAGTGACAGTCCCCCACGGCGAAGTAGGCTGAAAAACCTCGTCGGGTGTTACCACTGGTTCAATGTCTAAGAGGTCCAATGATTGACCTTCCGATGATGCCGGAAACGAAGAACGATAATGTTGGCTCCGAGTTGTAACCTTAAACCCGCAATGGGTTCGGTCACTGGAGCCAACAACCTAAACTAATGTGGTATCAAGATAAATAGTCAAAAGATGAAAGACAACCTGCATCTGCAACACCACCAAACTTATGGTCTGTTGGTCATCAATCCAGCCTCACTATAAGGAAATACAAGCACCGCCCACTTGGTGCACACACAAGGATCCCGTCAGTCATTACTCCGACCTCATTCCTATCACAAACTAATGCAACAGGAAATGGGGCAATGCCGACAACTGCCAACAATACGGCCCGCCACTGGGGAAGGTACCAAAACAAAATACAAAAAATAATGCAATTTTCAGCACTGGATCCTCTTTCCCAAAACAACACTTAAGCAAAAATAAAAATTGACCGTATCCGCATGCGGTTGGTGGTAAAAAATGAGGGCTTCCTGTTGCTTAGGAAAAGAAAATGGCATTTATGCACATATCTCATCTCCCCACTACTACCTAAGAACCATTCCTTACAACAATGCCGGGAATATGTGTTGACAAATACAATTCGATCCTAATAATAATTTATTTTAGGCCGAACGGAAATTCCACATGCCACCCAATCTCCAATGGCACCCCTTGGAAATTTCGTCCAAAACAATCCCTAAAAGAAATCCCAAGTACCTTAATATTTCATAAGAACTTTGGGTTTTTACCATGTATTCTTGATTAATGAAAACAAAGTTTCCGCCAAAATCCGTCTTTCTCCATCCCCATGAAATTATCCTCTTAGAGAGAAAAGAAAAATTAGAAGTTGAAAAGAAACATAAAATAATTAATTAATTGAATTGAATAAAAAAATACGGTTTGAAATAAAAGTAAAAATTAAAAGTAAAAAAAATTAAAATTAAACAAAAAATGCAGCAGCAGATGCCCGCCTGCTGGTAGACGCCAGTATGGGCCGGCCAGGGTGGAGCCAGGGAGCTCCGGCTCCCGGAGGCCTCCTCTCCTCTTTTTTTGTGTTTGATTCAAGTTTCTTCCACTGAGAATCACAACTCCGCTTCCAAAGCTCAATGTCACGAATTCAAGTTTGAATGTGAGCAAAATAACATGAAATTCCGTGGAGATTTCAAAGATTTCTCACTACACTTCCTTTTGATGTGACATTCACAAGAACATATTTTTCTTCTTGTTGCTTCAACAATGCGCGGCTTTCTCCGCTCCAAGACTCCAGCAATTCGTCACTCTTTGCCCCCATGCACCCCCTTGCGCGTTAAATCTCAAGAATCAAGAAGAAAAGAGAAAAAAATAGAAAAATAAAGCATTCCGGCCAAGTGGGAAGGAAGAGAATCAAACACTCATAAGAACTTTAATATCTCTTCAAATGCACACAATGAGTCAAGCTATCTCTCACTCCACCACATGAAAATCCAAGAGTGTAAGAAAGGGGAGAAGAACTCAAGATTTATTGCGAACACATGCAATATTCACCTTATACAAGCTCTCTTCACACACTCACTCATAAGACTTAACTTGGCAAGAATGTCAAGCCAAGGAGAAGGCTCCTCACTTAGGAGCCTTCCTCTCCACAAATAAGATTCATCCATCCAAATCTAAATGGATGAAACCCAACGGATAAGGTGTGGCCGCCGACGCCGCATACCATGACAATGAGTAAAAATTAGTCATTGTCCAACTTTCAAACAAATAGGTTTCAGGTGCCACAAGGGTCATGCCAAGAGTCTTTCCTGGATCAAAACCGAGGAAACACACATAATCACCCTTAGAATGGTTAGCATAAATACTACATCCAATAATGGACATGTGGTGTAGACACCCAATACGCACCTTGTCGTTGGCGTGGTGCAGTAGGTCAGAGCCTACTAAGATAGAGGGTGCTAAAACCATCACCTGAACCAAAACCAACCCCTAAAACCTTACACAAGAAGTACATATCGATCCTAAAAATGTCTTGCACCTTAATATCAATTCTTTGTGTTGATTTTGGGTCATAGCCCAAATGAAAATTTAAATCATTATAACTTTTGCACACAAAATTCAAATACAACATGCTTTGGTGCAATGGAGCCTCACGTGATCTATTGCTAACAAGAATCCCTAAATGTTTTTAAACATGATAACAATATCTATGCCTAATGCTTAAAGTGATGGTTTTTACCTCCAAAGTAGACTTGTCCAATTTGATTACTTACCTAAATCAAACACCTAGATTCGAGTGGTGCGTGGTTTGGTGTGGGTCCAAGATCAGATACCACACAAACACACATTTAACAGAGATTACACCGCGTGCTCAAAATATGATAACCAGTCTAAACTTCGCAATCAACACAACTATATATGACCTTTCAATGAGCACGAGAATCGCCACTTCGATACAACTATATACAACTATAAACTTCGCGACCTATATACGACCTTTTCAATGAGCACGAGAATCTCCACTTTGATAATAAGCTAATACGAATATAATCAACAAGTCAATCATATGAGCTCCAAAAATCACGAGGAAAGTGGCGATGGCCTTCATGTGGATTTGCTAACTATGATTCTCATACTAATCGCATGTTGTATAATTAAGGAGAAGTCGGCTCATCGGAAACAATATCCATTCAAGACTCATCTACATTTCCCTTACCTTACTACAACACTTTGTGTGAGGTCCCTCTCAAGCTCACACCCAATGCCGAGCTCGTTAACTTAGTTACATGAAATGATGGGCTCCAAGCCAGCCTTCTTTCGTGCGCCCAACAACGTTGAATTTTTTCGATTATTTTCCGCTCCCTTTTCGTACGCTCTCTGGCAGACCTTGTCATGTCATCTCACCTGTGAGTTAAGTGGCTCCCTCATCGTCGTACCAAACTGATCATTGCAGATTGTTTCGAGCTCGCCTCAAAAATCGAGCCGTGCTGCTGCGACGACCACATCTCCTCGCACCGCGTGCCGCTTCGTTGACTCTCGAGCTCCGCATCTTTTTAGGTGCTTTTACCTTTGTTTACAAAAGCACCTATCAAGGTGCTTTTACCGTTCACAGCGCTGCCTGCATTTCATTGGCTGCCTACGGTCGGTTTTAGAAATCCACCCTGTGGATATACCACGTACCCTATGTGCGAGTGTTGGTCACTCTATAAGGTTTCCTTTAAAAATTTGTAGGAAATCATAAACATGCCGGAAATTTTTGATTTTTTCATAGTTGATCTTGCACCAGCTTTGCGGAGCGCTCAAAATTTATGAAAAAAAATAGTTTCAGCATCCCAACTAGGCACATATGAAATTTGGACGGAAATAGCCACCCCTACCTTAGTTCCTTCCAATTTCCTTCTCTTGGGTTGCTTCCTCGCGAGCCTCTTTGTCTCAATGACGGAGTTATGAGGACCAGTTCACATGGGTCCCAAGTCCCACTTATGTTAGCAAGTCCCAACATGGAGGCAAAGTCCCAACTTGTGAGCCCCAAGTAACCATTAAAAGAGTGTTAATTATCATTAAAGTCCAATCTTGATGATTTTATGCAAAAATATTCGCAAGACTTGCATTAAGAGTTGGGTCTAGTTTTTGGCTCTACCCAACTCGCAACACAAGTCCCAATCCTCACCTCCAAAATCTGTGGCCATGTGGGTATCCAGGTCGTACTTGGGACTTGGGACTTGGGATCCGAAGTGGTAAGTCCCAACTTTCATGCTCTCAACGGTTGAGATTGCACGGATTGACCTCAAGTGACTTGGGACCAGGGTCCGCCAAGAGCCTAAGGCTAGTGTAAATGCAGCCTACAAAATTTGCGACTTAGCCTATAAAATTTTGAAAGTGTAGGACAAAGAGCCTATGGACAATTTAAAAACATAAGATATCAACCTATGTGATAAAAAACATGTAGGAAATTTTTCCTACAATTTTTTTAAAAGAGAGGATTTTAACCATTCATCATTCTTCAAATTGGGAAATTAGTTGGCCTAAGTACATATCTTTAGGCTAATACTTGGGGCTCTTGGGTGGCACATAGGCGGATATCAATAATAACCCTAACTCCCTCCCCGCCGATCTTTACAAATACCATTCATCACAGCTCCTCTCTCTTTCTCTCTATGTGTGAAGAAGGCAGCGTCATCGACCTCTCTCTCTCAAGCAACGTTGAAGTTCTCCAAGTGTCGCAGATCAAGCAACTCTCTCTCTCTCTCTCTCTCTGTAGCAAGCAGCGTCGAAGTTCTCCAAGTGTCAGGCGTTTGTCAAGCGAAATTAGAGGGTCTAAATTTCATAGTGTAGACATGATTCGGGATCCTAGTGGGGCTGATTTAGAAGTTGCTTTGTCTTTTCAAAGATTGTATGCTCAAGCAGTTTGTGATGCATTAGAAAATAGATTTGTTGACAATGATCTTATTGATTGTTTTAAGATTTTGAGCCCTATTAATTTGCCTCAAAGGCAAGTTGGCTTGAGTTCTTATGGAGTTGTGCAGTTGGATTTGCTTCTGAAACATTATGGAGAAGAAAAATGTATTGGGGGCACAACATATCCTCCATTGGTGAATGTTGTAGCTTGTAAGCAATAATTCTTTGCTTTCAAAGTGCAAGGTAGTTGTGAATGAAATGATCGTACCTTCGAGGATTTGTGGACATCTATAAGTTGGAGTCCTTCTTTAAAACTGAAATTTCCTAACCTACTAACGCTTGCCGACATTGCAAGATGCCAATGTGTTAGTATTGCTACTTGTGAGAGAGCTTTCTCTGTGCAAAATAACATCAAGCAGAAGACTAGGAATCGAATGACAACAACACACTTGGATAGTGTGATGCGGGTGGAGATTGAAGGACCAACAAAAAATTTTGAGTTTATTTTGGAGGAAGCTATATCTTTGTGGAAGGATTCAAGAAAGTTTCGATTCTTGTTTACTAATCCTGAGAAATATCTTGCAGGAAGAGTAGAGGTTGAATCAGAAGATGGTGAGGACTTTCACCCTTAAACTCATTTGAATTTTAGCAACCTTTCATTATAATCAACTCTTTAAAAAAGAGTTGGTTAATCCTTGGCCTTCAAACGTGGTGAAGGGCTTAGCCAGGTTCAATTCATGCCAAGGATACCACTTAGTACTCATATTTTGAATTTAAAGCCTACAACATTAAAAGATATGAAGGATTTTAAACCTACTAAAAATTAGTTTTGAAGGCAATTGGCAGGTAACTTAAAAACTCAAAAGGTTTTCAACTTACAAAAACTTGATATTGTAGGATGCAACCTATGCCATGAGGGAAATAGCCTATGCCCTTTTAAAGAGGTAGGCAATTAACCTCAATAACTTCAAAAACTTTTCGGACCATGCTTGGGACTTGGGACCCGTGCGAGCTTGCCCTAAGTTAAGCGCATCCCACGCGTTCGCTCACTCTGCTACAAAGCTCTTTCATCCAGGCTGCCAAATTTGTCATCTGAACTCCTGCTTGCTTGCTCACTCACTCTCTTACTGCTCGAATGCGTCATTCGAATTGCTGGCCTTCCCTCTTCCACATGTGAATTCCTTGCCCAATTCGTTTTCATTCTCGAAGGGTATGAGCTAGGGCGACGGAGTTCCTTTGTAGTTGCTGCACCTTTTCAGCGACTTGGGTTTGAAGAAGAGTGCGCAACTTAATTATATCATCTTCGAAGCTGTCGGTGCTTCGGGTTCGGAGCTCGCTCGTGGATGTTGATCGCCCTCGTTCGCCTCAAAGAATTCGTGCCACCGCAGACAGCTGCCCGACGCAACCACTGAGCTAGGTGCGTGTCAAATGATATGATTAGTTTTTGTTCGTCGATGGTCTTTGTAGGAGACAATTCAGGTTGGCCATGACTTTCGGTAATGGACTACATAAATAACCGGCGAGAGGGTCGTGGATGCCAAATCCACCTAATCTGAAAGCGTTCATGGGACGCTACCGATCTGCTCATAGACAGACATAAACTGAAGGTTATGGAATGAAATGTTGCTGGAAGTGTTGTCCAGTTGGATGCGACCGATTATTGAGGTCTGATCGTTCCTTGTAGCTACGTCGATGCATACATGATTGATCTCTGCCCTTTCTCTGATCACTTCATACGCGCTCCATTCCAACAAAAATTGTCTACCAAAAGTGGCTGACTTGGCAATTGTGACAGGAATTTTGGACACGGTGCTTCACAAGCCGTAGAGTTACAGAGGAACGTAAGTATAATCCGATGGCACGAGGCCAGCAACATGTTGTCGTCATAGGAGATGATCATGCAAATCCGGCTGATGATGTGAAGGTCCTTGACATTTCGGAGTCCGTCACTACTACTGTTGAGACGTCTGCGTTTGTAACAGCGAGTGCAGATTCTTCAATGTCAGACCACAACATTGAAGTTGGATGTGCATCACCTTCAAATTCTGTGGCCGAGTCTCATTCTGAATATTTTTCCACACGCATTGAGAAAATGATCCAAGACAAGACGGAATTTGCAACAGCCTTGGAGTTTGAGATAGAAGCTTCCAGAGATCACTGGAGCGAATTAATTCCGTTAAATGTTGAAGTTGGGGATGAGGTGGGCGAGGCAGGTGGAGCAGGCAAAACGGCAGAAACGAACATGGAAGTCTTTCAGCGTCTTCAAAAGAAATATGGTCGTTTCTTCCAATCGGAGCGTACACTCGGAATTATTTGGAATGGCAAGATTGCAGAGGGAGCGCAAGCTGATATTTTTTCAATCTCAGCAGGGACTGGTGCTCGTCATCTTCCTACAGCACTAGCACTAAAGGTGTTCAAGCAAGGTTCTTCATTGCGAAACTTGGAAAAGCAATGGCCCCTGGGAATGCTCCAAAATGAAGGTTTGAAGAACTACGGGCTGCACCATCTGTTCTATACTTGTTGCATACTGGGAGCCATCTTATTGAACGATGGAAGGTTTGCATTCCTTATGCTGCAATGTTGGGGAGACTTGCGGAAGCTTATTGATCTCAAAAAGCAAAAGAACCACAACCAAGGCCCACCGTTCACAAGTGCTGTGACAACACGAATCATGCTCGAGATTGCTGTCGGCATGCGTAAGTTACACAAGCTTGACATAGTCCACAGTGACCTCAAAGCTTCTAACGTGCTCATAGAGACCGGATTGGCGACAGCAATGGAAGAGGATGATTTTACGTGTCAAGTAGCAGATTTCGAGTGCTCAGTGGGGGTTGTGGGGTCGAGGTTCTGGAGGGCGCCAGAGATATTGCGCGCTGTGAAGAGTCGGCATATCGAGCCTGAGTTATTCACCAAAAGCGCAGATGTTTACAGTTATGGGATGACTTGTTATGAAATTGTAACAGGTCGTACTCCATTCGAGGACCTTCGCGCAACCGATTTTGATGTTGTCATTCGCGGAGAGAGACCAAAACTACCGAGCGATATTCAACCTTGGATGAGGGATTTGATAACTGGATGTTGGCATCCCAACCCTTTGGAAAGGCCTACTTTTGACACCATAGCGGACATGCTTCGTGAGCGATGCCCGAGATGGTTTGAGATACCTCAACATCGATGCCTCGAGCATCTAAATGCCTAGTGATCTCGAAAGTGTCGCGTCCACTACTTGCCATTTCGATTATTTTTGTCAACAAAAGGTGCTTTCTAGAGTGAAATTTCATTTCCGTTATGACATCTAGCGTAGTGTTTTGGGATATTTGAGACGATAGGTTTGCGTTGAAGTATGGGAGGGGAAGATATTATTGAGCACATTAATCACAAGTGTCATTTGTGTACACTTTAGGTAACTTGTACTGTATCATTGTTAAACATAGGCATACGTCTTTTAACACAAATAGACATCCCCATGCCAAGATATTAGTTAGCGCACTTGAACGCTAAGTGTCATGAGGTGACATTAATGGTGAAATTGTTGGTCATTAGTGTCACCTAGCATGTGACGCTACATACCATACACGACGTAGTGGGCATATTATATTAACATTTTTCATCTTTATTCTTTATTTTCTTACACTATTGTTTAGATTAATTAGACTTGGGTTTAAATGTGCAAATGTAAATAAGTCTATAGGAACCACAAACTGGATTAAAACCATGTCTACACAAAAGGATCTAACTTAGATGTTTGCAAGCTATCATTTTTGTTTTGTTTAGTGCATCATGTTTTGTTGTTAGAATTTTGAAATTGGACACGGAGTTGAATTTCAATGTGTACATGTATATTTACATAATATAATACACACAACGATGCTAAGAGTTAATTTCATGTTATACTATGTTATGTGTGTCGTCACCCCACTCACATGTGGGCATGTTTAAACATGCTTACTGTGACATGATGCATGGTCAAGTATGGTCATCATTGCAAAGGTCATCATTGTTTTAATACCAATTGGAGTTTTATTTCTTCAATGGCTTCTCTAGACTACAACAAAAGTATGAAATAATATAAATATTCATTGTATAATGCTATCATTAGAAAGTTTCAAACAATGTTTTAACTCTATTTCTTGCAACAATGGGGTTTAGAGTTTCTTTAGCCTTTCAGCAAGCTAGATATAATCTCAATTTGTTATGTAAGGTTTCTCAAGAATGGGCTCGATGAAGCTATCAACTAGGCATATTCCAAAATTTGAACATGTGACCATTTACATAAAATCATACACAAGTTCTTAATCATTTGCTGAAGAATCCTCATTTGTAATTCATAAGGTTTATTGTGCCTATTTTACCATAGGGTATAGATATTTTACCCAAAAAAAAAAAACCCATAGAGTTATAAATAATTCTTGGGATCAAACTCTCGGCAAGTTTGCTCAAAGGTAAGTTTGAGGGCGTATCCATGAAGTCACCCACGTTTTCTCAAGTCTTAGATTAACATGCTCCATGAATGCTATCATGCTATTTTAAACTAGCTTTATAGTTTGTCATATTAGAATGGGTAAACCAAGCTTAGCCTCGCATAAAAATCCAACATTTAGGATGACATGTCTCATGAACAAATGTTGATTTAGATCTATCTAAAATTGCTTCAAAATGTTTGCGATGAGAAAAGAATGTCCAAGAAGTTTCATCAAACTTTCAAAATTACTAAGCCTCCCACACACGACAAGCTAATGAGTTGTTAATAGAAAATACTCTCTCAAACATGGACCAAACATCCATGTTTAGGCCCTCTTTGCTTGGTACTTTGCGCATAAGTCTAATGAAATTTCCAAGTACTTCATTTTTTTGAGTAGGAACATTGATGCATGGAGCTACAGAAACGAAAATTTGATGGACATAGCGGTGATTGGACCGAGTACCTTTTTGTAACACTAGAAGGTTTTGTAAATAAGGCGGGTCTAATTTGGTTTTCTTTATCTCAAATGTCCACACCTATATTTTAGTGGTGCATGGTTAGGTTTAAACCTACAAATAGACACCAAAATGACACATGTTTATACGAGATTACACTACATGTTCAAAAATTGTTTATCATTCGAGACTCAAGGTCAACATATTTTTTTTAAATTTAAAATTTTTTTTTCGGGGGGGGGGGGTTGTGTGGCTATGTTCCAAGTTAAAGCCTCTTGGTGATCACATGTGGAAATTCATATCAATTTCAAGTGGGCTCCAAATGTTTTTGCGATTGAACTCAAGTTCTTCATCTATATTCACAAATCAACCAAGTTTAAAGTTTGTGAATTAGGGTTGTAATTCAAGGCGAAGAGGAAAAAGTAAGCATTTTAAGACATCTACCTTACCAACAACATACATATCATTATTGAGCTACTATTAACCATTGCATTTTAATATCATCAATACACTGCTTCACCCAAGTTTTCCCACCTAAATTTATTAGTGCAGCGCTATGTTGTGAGAATAAACATGATTGTATAATTTTGATTATAATCTAGCTTACCTAGGGTTTAAACTCGGCTAAATAATGTTATGTTATGTAGAAATGCCACTAGCTAACATTTTAAGTACATTTGGACAAACCAATTGTCCAAAAATAATAAGGGATGTGCACTTGTGGGGACAAAAACATCAAACGCCAATAACAAAAGGAACAACACAACAACTGCAATTCAAATGTTTGTATTCCATGTTCACCAACCACCCATACTTGTGTAGTTTTGCGATCTAGTGTACGTCATATTGGTGGTTGGAATTGTCCAAAATACATGCATAAATCCAAATCTACTTATATCCTTGTTCTCTACACCCTGGACATCTCAAAACCTTCAATGCGTCTATTTATCTTCTTGCCAAAGATATGAATTGGTGGTGTGGCATTTATGAGCTAGAAGCATCCAATTCTATTAGTGATCCCAATTCCAACACATACTTTTTCCCCCAAAGTGGACAACTACATACTTTAACATGAACACTCATTGTATCATTCTAAAAACTAGAAACAACAACACATTGGTTGAAGACAAGATTTCAATGATCAACATTGTCCACTCTAGAAGGCCTATGTGATCAGGAGGGATCAAATGAGGTTTGTGATTTTGAACATTTCAATAGAAGTGAGATGTGCTATGATTCATGTAATCTTAATGTCATTGCAAGCTCACAACGTTCTTAGTTGATTCAAATAAAAGATTGGATAATTTGTTTGGGTTAGGTGAGGGACTGTAGTGCTGAAAGTGTCCGCAATAGTCACTTCTACCTTAAAGAATACGATCCACCTCCTTGTGGACTTTTCCACCACCCATAAGTACTATGTGTTTGTGCACCTACTTGTTCATACCCCTCTTTGAATTAGCACTAGGACCCCTCTCCCATGCCAAAATGATTTAGTATAGCAGAACTTTGCCACCCTCAAGAGCACATAAATGGCATCAATATATGGCACGTGAAGTTATCAGATGGAACAACTTTGTAAAAGAATGCCAGAATTAAAATCCCCAAACTCTCCAACAATTCACCACACTACAGAGAATTCAGAAAGTCAGGATTGGGGACCGTTAATCACCTGATGTGGAGCCTAGGATTGCAGAAAATTCATCCCAGGCTTATATCCTCCAACTTCTTAATCTACCTGGTGCTTCATGGAATTTCTTGAGCAGCAATACAAATCTCTTGAATTTGTATCAAAAACGTCCAGCATCCATCAAGCTTCCAAAAACCATTCCAGTTGCTTTGACTGCGTTGATAACCTGCAAATGCAAGGAACACAAATGTGAGTGTTCACATTTAGACTCACTCTGCTTCAGTAAGTGCACATACAAATTCAATCATCGTCTATTTTATATCTCCGAATTTGGATGTTGCCTGAACACTTTTGTTGCCTTCTCCACCTCAGCCTCCACAATTTATCCAGAGAGACGGCATCTTCAGCACTCGATCTGTGCACTAACTTAGGTCACAACAACATCTGATATGCATTTCAGACAGATTGAGCAGCGAGGGTGCATGAGTGGTGATGCAGTTGTCATTCCAAATTTCCAAATTGGCCAGCTGAACGGATGGTGCGGGATGGCTAGGGACATGAATACATATCTACTATATATTTTCCAAAACTTTGGAATGGCGAGGGTAAATGGGTGTTGTTGAAGTTCCATAGCACAGGCATTCACATACTCATGGACCAATGCACCTAGCATACAAACTGTGGCTCTTCTAATTTCCATGGAACTATGAACAAGTGCACAGTTTGTACAGCATGAGCTTGAATGTGCATATAGAATATCATGTTATATAGCAAATAGAATATAAATTATCCCCTAGAGCCGCAAACTTTCAGAAAACTACCCATTTGAATATAACCCAAGATTTTGTAAGGAAGCAAGCTCATGGAACTACGAACAAGTCCATTTGTACAGCATAAAGCTTGGAAATGCTATTTCTCATATGGATAAACCCACACACTCATTAATAATACCATTCTGCGAAAGACCACATGTCTTGACCCACAGAACTGCCACAAACTTTCAGACAACTACACACTTGACCATATCCAAAGATTTTGCGAGAAAGCAAGTCCATGGAACTACGAACAAGTCCACTTGCACAGGATGATCTTGCATGTGCACTCTCCTATCTGCAGAAAATCCACACACTCATTATATCATCCAGAAAAAGACCACATAGCTTAACCCAGAGAATCGCCCCAAAAATTCACACACATACTCACTTGAACATACCCCAAGAATTTGCAAGAAGACAAGGTCATCATGGGACTACGAACAAGTCCACTTGCACAGCATAAGCTTCAATGTGCACTTTCTCACATGGAGAAATCCACACACTCATGATATCATCCAGCAAATAGCACATGCTTATCCCGCAGAGTCACAAATTTTCAAACAACTACCCAGTAGAATATACCACAAAGATTTGCAGGAAAGCAAGTTCATGGAACCACAAACAAGTCCACTTTATGCTGTGCACTTTTTCACATAAAGAAATCCCATAGACTCAGTATATCCGACAGCAAAAGACTACATGGCTTAAGCCCCAGAGTTGCAAACTTTCAATAACCACCCACTTGAACATACCCCAAGAATTTGCAAGAAAGCCAGTTCATGGACTGCGAATAAATAGCATATTAAGCTTGAATGTGCACTATTTCACGGAAAGGAATCCCACATACACATCATATCATACATCAAAATACCACATGGCTTAACCCCCAGATCCCCCACAAACTTTCACACACTTAACCAGCTTGAACATGCCCCAAAAACTTGCAAGATGTCTTGAAGTTCCATCACACACCTGCTATTAGCTGCTCAGCAAATCGGTGACAAAATTTATTTTATTCAGCAATTCCTCGGTTCTGGAGCCACGTCCTCATGTGACTCTCCCGAAGTGCACCGTGGACATAGTCATGCACATTCAGCTTCTTCAACCTCCGCCCAGTACTAAGCCCTTCTTCCTTCTGTTTCACATATAATTCTTCGGAATTTGGAATAGGAGAAATAATGGAACCCCTAAATTGCTCCTCCACAGCATTCCCGGAATCCCATTCCTGCCCCCAATCTGCCGCCACCACAATTCCCACGTCTTCTTCTTCTTCTTCATCACTGTCCAAATTCAAATCCCTCAAAACCCCATCCACCAACCTCTGAACCTCTGGTACCTCCAAAGAATCTTGCATTCGTAATTGGGCCACCTCGCTTCGTAGACCTCGAATTTCTGCCCTCAGAGTCCTGTGGTCGCTCCTCCAACAATTCCTCTCCAGAATCTCTTCCTCTTTGATTCCTCCGACTATGACCTCCAATTTTGCAGATGATGCAAGAGTGGCTCTCCGTGGAATTTCTGTGTGGGCATTTGTGGATGCGATTCTTTGCGGTCTGCGGAGGAGGTGTGGTGAATGGGGTGATGTGGTGGCCATGGGAGCACTCTGCATCATCATGCTCATTCTTCAAAATTGGCAACTGCCAAATTGGTGTGGCTAAATCTTTGTGGAAGGAGTTGCTGAGATTCTACACATTTGAGGTGAGTTTAAGAGTTTGCGGAAGAAATTGAGTGATGTTCAGTTGAGCTTGGCGACCATAATCCTCCTTCCATGTGGAGAGCAGTCCCAGCAACTCAACTCCCCTTGTGTTTTCCCTATCTATGCCAAGACCATTTCATCCAAAACCGTAACCAATCTCTCATCCAAGACTAGACAGGGCTCGGTTTCACCCATACCCATAATCACACTCTCATCCAAGAGCAGAAGGGTTATTAGGGCTTGGTTTAATCCACAACCATAACCCATCTCTCATCATCCAAGAGCACAAGGGTTATCAGGGCTCATTTTAAATCCATAACCATAACCTCATCTCTCATCCAAGAGCACAAGGGTTATCAAGGTTTGAATTCATCCATAACCATAACCCATCTCTCATCCAAGAGCACAAGGGTTATCATGGCTCAAATTCATCCATAAGCACAACCCATCTCTCATCCAAGAGCAAAAGGGTTATCAAGGCTCGGTTTCATCCATAACCATAATTGATCTCCCATCTAAGAACAGATGAGTTATAAGGGCTTGGTTTCATCCATAACCATAACCAATCTCTCATCCGGCCAAGAGTAGAAGGGTTATCAAGACTCGGTGTGCATCTGCATGCTAGTGGCCATGACACACAAACGAGAAGGAAGGTGAAACACCTACAATAAAATATTGTATTTAGTGTCATCAATTCTATTTTGACTTGTTAAATACCAATTGTAAAACGCCCATGGAGTGTCACTACCACTAAATGTAACCTAATATTATTTGGCATTCATTTTCATAAAACATTTGGGCATTACTTGTTTTCGATGTTGCAATTATTGTCACTTACTAAGTGGGTTTTCATCCAAACTCAATAATCCATGATAATATTTCGTTCCAAAAGTGCTAGGATGTTGAATATACCAACCTTTATTTCAGTGAAGTAAGTTGGGATGTCAATACTTGTAAATTTATTCATAAAAAGTGTTTGAATCAGAAAAGTGACCACAGTGACATAAAATACCATATGGCACTAAATATAATATGTAGTGTAAACCTCTTGAACACATGTTCTTTCTATATATATATAATTTTTCTAAGAAGGACGCCCTTTCAAAACATTACTCAACGTTCAGCTCTCAGTCTGTGAGCCCTTATCATATAATAATGAGATGCTCAAAAAGTTACACCATGAGACTCAAATTTAGATTGAACTCCCAACATCTCACTATTATATTCTGAAGGTTCACGTCGCTAAGTAATGTATGATGCCCTTGATATCAGTTCACTGCAAGCCACTTGAAAATTACAATCATGGCAGTACATATATTTCATCAAAGTTGAGAAGGTTTCATTCAATTAGTCATCTCAAATGGACACCTATAATCAGGTGGTGTTATGGCAAGTGTAGATATAAGAATGGACACCAAAATCACACATCTTTAGAAGAGACTGGTCTATATGCTCATATTTTGACATTCTACTTCTATATTGACATAATTAAGTGGACCTACATGATCACTTAATAATAATAATAAATGAATCTTCACTTTGATAATGAATAACGATATGAACGTTACGAATGCAATTTGGATTTGCTAATAATCTCTCACATATTGCAAGATCCATATCCTACAAGAAGTGGGTGCATAGCTAAAAGTGTCCATCTAAAGTCCGCTTGCCCTACAATATTTCACAAGGCATGCTTGGCTAATTGTTCCTAAAAACACACTACTTGTTTGCTTCAAAGGATGGTGTTTATGCTTCTAACGGTGATGAGTAAAGTTTTAGAGCTCTCCTCCCCCCCCCCCCAACCCCCCCCAAAAAAGATTGTGTTGAATATTGAACACAGTAAAATAGTTAATAGAATATTGAGCATGTAGTCCAATCTCTTCTACATACGTGTCTTTTTGATGCATGTTCTTAAATCCACACACCATTTAATGAGATACAAGTGCTCTATGAAGATAAGTAACCATCTTAAGCCCGCTTCCTTTACGGTAAGTGACACTATTGTAGCACTTCCAACTTTGTTGAAAATTTTGCCCATTGAATTGGATCTGGGATAGCAAGTGTCCCGCATTGCCCCTAAATTTTAAAAAGATAATCAAATCACATTTTAGAATTGCAATTGAGATATGAAATTTAGAACTTGAGGTCAAGTGAACGTTTCTCTTTCTCTTTACGTGATGACATAGGCTTCCCAATAGAGTACCCATGATAGATGCCTAGTGCACCGGAGTTAGCCAACTCCAAATGATTTATTAATTCAATCAACCCAAGATGGATGTCCCTAACATTACCCAACCCAATGGCGTTTAATGTTGTGTTGAAATCGAGGCATGGCAGTGGGTCAGCCCCTCGGGGGTTGGGTCCTGGCGTACCTGCAGCAGAGCCTCTGCTGGCCCGGGCCGTAACGACACCGTGGCATGCCAGGCTGGCACGTCAAGCTGCCTGTGCTCAGCTTCACATCACATCACCTTCCATCATGGCATCTCCATGCCATGAGGACCATGTGGGGTTCCTAACCTAATCACCCTAACCTAATCACCCTCGGGGACAATGTTTTGGGGTTCCTCTTTGAAAGACCTCCATTCAGCCATGGCTGCTGAATCATTGTAACCTGCACACTCTGGATTTCTGCCGCAATGGATTGTCTTGCATCAAGTAATGCGATTGCAACAATGATGCGTTGAAGGGATCAGAGGCGATCATCGTTTGGAGCTATTCTTCGCAAGCACGTTGGAACCATGCCTCTCATTGATTGTAACCTAGGCATTTAGCAAAAATTATAGATTTCCACCAGAATGGACTGTCTTCTATGTAGTGAAGTGATTGCAACATCCAAGCACTAAAGTTATATAGGAAAAACATCATGTCGTGCGTTCAGTGCATAGACAGTGGTTACAATCATCCTCACTGACTTTGTTTTAGGGTTTATTTCCAAATCTAGATTCTAGCATCGCTTCTGATTGATGGCATGTACTCGTTTAGGGTTTAGTTCGCATTTAAGCTGCAGTCCATTGTCTTCCATAGAGCTATAAAGAGCTAAAAACGGATTTGAGGACCTTTTGTCGCTTGTATGTGGATGTTGTCACTAGAGATTGAGGTCTTCAATGGGTGACTGTATTACTCACGCCGTTATTAAGTCATGTGTTGCATTGCATAGCGACGTACACCTTCTTGCAGATGGACATCCTACCTCCAACCAAGCACATCGCACATTGTATGGCCTACAACCCTCCTATGAGTCTACATATCAGGAGGTACACAAGGCAAACTTTGAGCGGCTCCGCGGTTTAGTTCAGACACCCTGAACCAGACATTTTCATGCACATGGATCTGACGTGGGCAACCCAGATCCGCGCCAAAGGGAGGAAGGACAGTCCAGGATTCATGCTCCAGTTTCAGTATTGTACATACCATGGGCAAGAGTGCATGATTTTGTGAAAGGTGAAGAAGCTCGTACTAATGGTCCCTGCAAGTTTGTTTGCTGGGGCACTCCATCGAACCAGCAGGGGAAACTCACGTTCCCCCATTGGAATAGCTATTCCGCCATCATGAGGTGTGTTTGCAACAAGTAATCTAAATTCCATTGTGCATGTTGTCATGTTACACATTTCAAAAATAAATGTTCCTAGGTATATATGACTTGCATATGTTACCAACAGTAACTTGGCGTACAACCACTGCACGTACCACCATACCAGCGACCCATTAGGGTGTATAGGCCAAGTTGGGCACCTTAGTGATTTCAGGGACTCTCTAATGTTAGGGTGCAAACAATGCGACAAAAAAATGCTTCATTTTCCCAATTCTGGGTATTTGTTTTGGTATAGTGTGTGTGATGACAAATTACCTTGATTCGTTGGTTACATGACATTAATTCTTTTTTTGTTGCGGGAATTGAAATTTGCAATGCACCCAAACCATGTGACAACATCTGCATTGATTCAAACAACTCCTACCAAAAATCCATTTCCAAAACAACCCACGGGGAGGTCATTTCATTGTCAAGTTGACACCACGTGCGGACAAAGTTTGCTACCCCTATATTACATGCCATATATAATTTTAAAATTTATGATATTTTTTTCTACATATACATAACCATTGATAGTATTTTTTTGAATTTTTTTTGAAAATTTTAGTCATCTTTATGTTTTTCAGTAATTGTTTTAGTTCAATTCTGTGTCATTCTAGTTAGAAACGGTATGTTTTATGAAAAAAACAAATCATCAAATTTAGTTACCACTTTTAACTATGTCATAGGTACTGTGTATATCTACTCATGAAAAAAAATTGATAAAATTTTGACCCATTTTGGTGGTGCAACTTACCAAAAGAAGATTTTTTTTGGTCGCACGTGGTGTTCAACTTGACAATGGAGTGATCTACCCGTGAAACAACCATTCAGGGCCACAGTACTTCCACAAGCAAATGCACTGAAGTCCCATGTTACACATATTGCTTATGAAACAACTTGACTCTCATATTGACAAAACACATAACCTGCACTAGTAAAACATGAGAAGAGGAAAGAAAACATTGCTAAGGCTACAATGGTCTCTAGTAGAGAGCAACACTAGTTGGATTTCTCAAACATGTGCAGAGGAACTCTATACACTTTAAGGAAGGCTTCATGATGTCATAACATTAGATGTGATCCACCAACATAGAAAGCATAAATCACAAGATTGACTGTCTTTCATAATGTTTAGGAGGATTTCAAGTGCCCAGACAAGATGGATGGCCTGATAATATGGCACACTCGGAAAAAAAAGCCACACGTACAACTTTGCAACGGCAAGGAGCCTTTGAATGGGGTCGAAAGCCAAGATGGATGCAATCCTTGGTAGACCGTGTTGTGCAGTGAGTTGTGCAGTGAGTCGCAGATTAAGCTGCTCCTCCGTCAATGTTCCTGTAGGTAGGGGCTCTTGAAGCTGCAAGAGAAATACTAATTAGCCAATACATATATAATCCCTATTCATGTAACTTAATACAATCTCATAATTTAAAATGTCCATTTTCTCTGGAGTTGTAGAGAGAATGACCATATGCATGTGCATATGTGTGTGTAAGTTGGATGCTTCACATGCTAGCAACTGAAAGTACGTTTTAAAGTAATCATCACAGGACCGGAGGCAATATTTCAAATGGAAGTGCAATTCAAGTAGGCAGACATGCGGTTTGCATCTACTTAATTAGTAGACAACAACTAAGTAGCCAACCTTTCAAAGTATGAGAAACTTGCAAAATTCCTCGCATGGAAACTCTTTCAATTGATAAACACTCAAGCAATGGCATTCTTACGTAATGTTTTGATGCAGCTTTGAAGTACAATCAGAGCTGAATTTCTAGCAGTCTATGGAGGAATTCTTTTCAAGTTAATCATCAGAAGCAACTCTTATAATTAGAAACCTCGAATTTTTGAGACAATTATAAATTGAAGAAAGAACAAGGCTGGATATTCTACAATATTCAATCAGCCATTGCCCATGGGAAGATAGAGAACAACCAGACATCGCAAGCCAATGCCAATTGGAAGCAAGAAGCCAAATCGATTAAACTTACACAAAGGGACACAATAACAATAGTAGTTATAACATTGGACCAAAACAATATATTAACTTAATACTTGGAATTCCATAATCTCATAAAGGTGAAGACCGTAACCAGATTGAACAAATCATCCTAAAATTGAAGAGTGCAATCTCATGTCGAGATTTTCTGGTAAGAAATTAAGACTTTCTACAATTTAATTTACTCATTGAAGGGGCTGCTTAGGCAACCTCTAAATTATGCTTGCTTTCAAAAATCTACAGATAGCCATACCAAGAACAAAGAAGCCGATCAAAATTTGCACCCACTTTAAGGATAGGGTTGATCTGGTCAATGTGACCTGTTAAAACCCTAATACGTCAATGCTTGCACAGCTTGGGCGTGCTTGGCGCTATGATCGGGGAGAACCGGCAGTTGGTTACAGATGAACCGGTTGAGAAACCCTAAACAACCGGTTGAAGTTCAAGATTGCAGGAAAATTACCGATCATTTTAGAGGAATTTGTAGGATACAGTAAAGGAGAATCGGAGGACCTTAACCTGTAACCGGTTGGACTTGCAAATGCTCTGATCTCAACCAGTTATGCCCAAAAATCTCCCCGATCACTGGCCTGGCGTACCTGAGGGGAGGAGCTATAACATGCTATTCGGCAGCCGAATGTCTGGCGTCACCGACGTGCTCGGGGAGTTCACTGCAATAATATTAGGAAACAACGTGCGGGAAAATATAGGGTAATTTATATTCACAAAAGGAAAAACTTAGAATTTTCTTAGAAGTAATATAGATGAGTATGTATGATAAAATTTGTATTATAAATAATATAGGTTTGATACAAATAACGCATATTTTAAAAATATTTGTAAAAATATACCGTAGGATTTAAGGATCCTAGGTTTTTTTTGAAATAGGGTGTCCTTTGTGTTCAGAGGCGGGAAGATTTTGGATGAAAAACTAGGAGTTTTGGTTGGTCTTGTGTTTGTCTGTTTCAAGCAGGATGTTGTAGTATTAACTCTATACCCTTCTACATTATTGCATGGACCCTATTTTTGCTTGCTTTGTTGTTGGTGTTTTAATTGTTTTTTTTTGACACTCAGTACCATTGTGTTTAATTGTGTGTGTAACTTGATTGAGGAACATGGGCTGATTTTGTTGTTTGAAATTGTTTATGAACACTCTTAATGTAAAACCTTGTTGTGCCTTGGATTTTGGTGACTTGGTACTTTGAATGCTCTTAAACCCTTTGGAGCAAAATCAAATAATTATAATGAACATACCTAGCTTAAAATTAGAGCTTCATCAAATTTAAAAGTAATTATAGGGTCATTTAAAAAACAAGAAATTAGCGAATTATATAATAATATGGTACAAAAAATTAAGGATAGATAATTAAATACCCCTTGAATAAATACCCTTGTCACGCACATGTATACATATATACATGTCTAGTGAACTCCCCGAGCCGACGTGCCTGGCGTCCCGGACCACCCTGCCCAACAGTTCCTGCTGCTGAATTTGATCCGGAAGAAGTCTTGCACTGGCAGCTGCGACATGGCAACACAACTTTGTTACATAGAAGACACTCCATTCTGGAAAAAATCTACAGTCGAACTACAATACCACTTGCAGAGGTTGCACATCAGATTCGTGAGGAAATTAGACCTCCAGTAGAGATCTCGCACTTGCAATTTTCAAGAGTTTGATACTTGAATTGAGGTAAAATTCACCCAATGCTACAACTATTGTGATCTCATGACCAACTTCCCTCAGGCTCTCAATAACAAATCTTTCTTCAAGCTCTCAGCAGTTTGAGCAAGTGTAAAGTGCCAATATCAGTAGTGATACATCAAAAGGGAGTGGTACTAAACAAAGATCTAGCATTATTGACAAGCCGAAGAATGCTTAAATCTCCCCAATGGCATGGAACCCACAAGACGAAAGCTCAATCTGTCGAAGTGTGAAGAGAGGTTGCAATTCCGGGAGTTCGATAATTAGATTAGACAAGCTTTCATCCACATCTCAAACTATTGATAACCTCAGCAGTCCTCAAACTCTCAAAGTTTATGAGGCTCCCTAGTTTGAATGAGTGAAAGTGAGTATCCTGAAAATGAGATACAGAGGGCAAAATGGTCATATAAGCAAAGGAGAAACTAGGACAAGCCAAAAAAGCTTGGAAGCCCATCGTCCAGTACCGCTCCACAATCGCCACCAACGTTGAAAGCATGATCGCCTTCTCCGACTCCGAAGGAGTCAAAGCCGAAGAGGAGTGTAGCCCTAACCCTGGGCGGCATTTCAGGGAAGCACCTCGCAGGCTTGCTGTGACTACTTCTTCTCCATGCGAAGTTGGATTTACAATTAGTAACTTTAGTAACATGACAAATGGCAGCACAACTTGTTACATAGAAGACAGTCCATTTTGGCGGAAATCTACACTCTTTGCTAAATGTCTAGGTTATGATCAATGAGAGGCATGGTTACGATCCCTTCAGCGCATCATTGTTGCAATCGCATCACTTCATGCAAGACAATCCATTGTGGCAAAAATCCGGAGTGTGCAGGTTACAATGATTCAGCAGCCATGGCTGGATGGAGGTCTTCCAAAGAGGCACCCCAAAACATAGTCCCCGAGGGTGATTAGGTTACCTCGGTGGGTGGATGCCGGCCATGGGCCACATGGTCCTCATGGCATGGGGATGCCATGATGGAAGGTGATGTGATGTGAAGTTGGGCACGGGCAGCTTGGCGTACCAGCCTGGCGCGCCACGGTGTTGTTACGGCCCGGGCCAGCAGAGGCTCGGTTGCAGGAAGGCCGTGACCCGACCCCCGAGGGGCTGACCCACTGTCATGCCTCGATTTTAACACAATAATAAACACCATTGGGTTGGGTAATGTTAGGGGATGGATGTCATGTGCATTGGAGCTGGACAACTCCAAAATGAGGGCAAAGTGACTTGTGCATGAGAGTTAGACAATCCAAGGTGGATCACGTGCCTAGGGGTGGACTCTTCATATCATGTACGTACTGCTGTGAGTGTAGAAAGGGGGTATTGTTTAGGGTCTTCGCATACATATTATACACAAAGAAGAGGTATTTTTTTTCTTTAGTATGTATAATTAAAAAAGGAAAAATTTTCAATTTTTTTTAAATTAAAGGTAGATGTATAAAAGGGGGCCTAAAATTTATCTAAACATTTGATAATATGTAGATGAACTTGTTTTATCCAATTTACATTTTATTGCTATATATTGTTATTTATACAATCATTGTTATTTATTGCCTTAGCTTCTTTTGTTAGGAGAAGTGGGCTAGTTAGAAAACGTAGCCACTTGAGACACATCTACCTTATTGCCACGCCACCTTGACACAACTACCCCCCCCCCCTGCCCAAAAAAAAAACTAAAGAGAGAGAGAGAGATCACCTTGATTAGAGCCGCAAGCTCATATGTAAACCTTGGACGAGTTTACGGAGCCAAACAATAGTAATTATATTGTTCTCCCTCTTTAGTATGACACATTTGGGAAACACAAAAAAGTCTTATTATCAAGGTGTTGTCTTCTCATTAATATGACAAATGGCATAAAGTTGTCGTATCATTGAGGAAATATGAAAACATAAGTAATATGGGTTTAAAAATATATACAATGAGTTTAAGCAATATAGATGATATGAAATAATAACTTATCACTTCACACAACTACAAATATCCTCAAGAACTCTTGAAATAGGAGTCCAAAGATCTCTAGTGTTGCCTACTCAAGTTAGCAACTGTCATCTTATCTAAATTCCATACTAACTTTTGAAAACTAATAATTCCATTAACACCAAAATATAAAGAGTTCTCTTAGAAGAAACTAAACAACAACGATGCATGATGTTTAGCATCACTAAGCTTTACTGTAGGTGGAGCAACATCATCCACATCTACTACATCTAGATCAACATTAAGATCAAAGTTTTTTGGAGAATTGGTTCCCAAAGCAACATCCACCAACTCATCGGTACTCAATTCTAGCTCAGTAATCTCTTCCGCTTTCATTTGAATGTAAGTCTTGATTGGCATCTCATCATCACCCAATTGCAACTTTGAAATCAGAACACCAAGTTCATCTGATTCTTTTTGCATTCTATTCTTCTCCCTTTCTTCCACCGAGGCGAAATCAACATTCCATGTTGAAGGTAATATACGTGCCATCCTCCAACAATTCCTAACTATCTCTGCATCTAACCCACTCCATACTTCATAACTCTACATGGTAGCCTGTTTGATGTTGGGCACCACCTTCCTTAAATCATTCAATGTAGCATCATCATACTGTGATAAAACCCATTGCAAAAACTTCTTCTTGTACTGAATTTCACATGTCCATTCTACACTAGTAGCCCTAATTCTCATTAAGTTCCCAATGATAAGTGAAGTTCCCAAGTGAAAGTGGATGCATTTTAGATGTACATAACATAGATGGAAGGAATTTTAGCATGAACCACCTCTTTAATATGACAAAACGGAGATTCTAAATGTCACATTATCGAGTGCCGTAGTCGTATAAGAGAGGGAGTTTTGAACTAGGGAGTTTGGTCTCTCAAAAATGTGTCGTAGTATCGAGGGTGCCGCATAAATGAGTGCCGTATTAACGAGCTAAGACTGTAATACAATCAAATAATAATAATAAAGATAATAATAATAAGATCACTTGGAACCACTAAGAGAGTCCTCGACATGAGGGTAAAATTAGGGGTTAAGTTGCGCTCCACACAACATTGGCTCCTATTCTCGCTCGCTCAATCGGCCCCACCGTGTGAACCTCACTTCCACAAGTTGCAAAACAAACTTGTGCCTCATGTGCACGTATTTGAAGCGGAAAGAAAAGCACAGAAACGTAAGTGTTTTTATAAACAACAATAGCCGACCGGCATTTTTGCCAACATTACGGGAGCTATAAATAAATAACCACGACAAAAATGATTGTGCAACTTGGACCCTTGAATGCTTCTCACCCTTACAAAAAAACTATTAAAGAAATAAAATCCAACAGCCATGCATCCACATCATACGCATGGAGGATATTAAGGGCCACTTCACACACGAGTCAAGAGCCATGACCATGAAATTGTGAGAGCCCAAAAGAAAGTGTCCAAAGGCCGTCCCAACACACCTCCAATATCATGTAGTGTGGTTACAGACCCTCAAGTGTAGTGTGAAGTCATATGTGACCGGGCCCTTAACCAAATGCTATTTCAATGAGTTTCTATTCACGCGGGTCTTCGCACATGATAAAATAGAATAAACCAACGGTTGTGAGCATTCAGAATGCCATGGTCTCCCGGTTTTGTGTTAGGCCTACCTCCAAGAGGCGGTTTTTGAAAATAGTCCAAGTGACCATGAAACATGATCCATTTGATACCATGTAGGAATCCATGTAGACTTCACATCCATCTTGTATTCACATACTCCGTTGGTCCCTCAAGTGTAATGTGAAGTGAACTTGGACCGGCTCAGCCTTTTCCACCAATGAGAGTGCTTGAAGTGTAATGGACACGGGCTCTCAGTCTCGTGTGTGAAGTGGCCCTAAGTTACACTTCTAAACATCGGTTGACCACCTCAACGTCTGGGAAGGGGTTTTTTTTTTGAGACAGAAGGCTGATAAGCCAATGCCAAAGCACAAGAGGTAGTTGACCACCTCGCAAGTTTTCTGTCAAGTAGAAAGGAGATTTCACAGTCGGGAATTGAACCCCCAACCTCTTCCTTGAGATTTGGGTATCTCTCCACCATCACCCAATAGTTTAGGGTCATCTTGGACCTCCTGGGAAGGGTTTTGGGCACCAGTGGTCAAAAACCTGGTGTTTCCCAAGTCCCACCGGTTTACTTACATGCATGGTGGGATCTGGATCTTTTGGTTTTTGTTGGCTCTGTCTATAGGACAGAGTCTATGCATCAACTTCTTCGTTTCAAGAGCAAATTTCCTAACCACTTTGCGTTCACACTTGGACGTTACTTGTTCTTGTAATTTTTGGTCCACTTTATTTAATGTGGATGTTAACTATAATTATATATGTATATATGTATATATATATACAGTACTATAATTGCTCCCTAAAATGCATTGAAAAAATCTAGTTAACTATAGTTATTTCGGCAGTTCTTGATTATTTATTCTAAAAATTTCGGGTGATATCAAAATCCATGACCTGCATTTGAGAAGAAGGTGCACAAAATCCAAGAAAGGTTTGGTATAGTAAATAACCATGGATTGGCATGAGCAAAGTGGACAATTATAATTGTAGTCTTTCATAGTAAAGGACAAAGCCTCACGGTTCTACCGTTTTCTTGTTTATTAAATAGTTGAAGGTATATTCCATGCATGATGGGTGATTTTTGTGAAGTCTTGACCTTCAACTGACAAAGGGGGAGACCCGGACCTCTACTGTAGGTACAGATGAAGTGGTTGAGTTCGAGAGATAATTGGTTGAAGGTGCAAGACTTTGGGACAATTGCCATTCATTTAAGCAGAATCTGTGGAATATACCTCAAATATTTATTATTCTAAAATGCGGAAGGATCACAACACGTAGCTGGTTGGACTTGGAAAATACTGGGATCCTCTTCCACATGTGAATTCGTTGCCCAATTCGTTTTAATTCTGGAAGGGTATGAGCTAGGGCAACGCAGCTCCTTTGTAGTTGCTGCACCTTTCCAGCGACTCGGGTTTGAAGGAGAGTGCGCAACTTAATTATATCATCGTCGAAGCTGTCTGTGCTTCGGGTTCGGAGCTCGCTCGTGGATGTTGATCGCCCTCGTTCGCCTCAGAGAATTCGTGCCACCGCAGACAGCTGCCCGACGCAACCACTGAGCTAGGTGCGTGTCAAATGATATGATTAGTTTTTGTTCGTCGATGGTCTTTGTAGGAGACAGTTCATGTTGGCCATGACTTTCGGTAATGGCCTACATAAATAACCGGCGAGAGGGTGGTGGATGCCAAATCCACCTAATCTGAAAGCGTTCATGGGACGCTACCGATCTGCTCATAGACAGACATTAACTGAAGGTTATGGAATGAAACGTTGCTGGAAGTGTTGTCCACTTGGATGTGCGACCGATTATTGAGGTCTGATTGTTCCTTGTAGCTACGTCGATGCATACATGATTGATCTCTGCCCTTTCTCTGATCACTTCATACGCGCTCCATCCGAACAAAAATTGTCTACCAAAAGTGGCTGACTTGGTTATTGTGGCAGGAATTTTGGACTCGGTGCTTCACAAGCCGTAGAGTTACAGAGGAACGTAAGTATAATCCCATGGCACGAGACCAGCAACATGGTGTCGTCATAGGAGATGATCATGCAAATCCGGATGATGATGAGAAGGTCCTTGACATTTCGGAGCCCGTCACTACTACTGTTGGGACGTCTGCGTTTGTAACAGCGAGTGCAGATTCTTTAATGTCAGACCACAACATTGAAGTTGGATGTGCATCACCTTCAAATTCTGTGGCCGAGTCTCATTCTGAATATTTTTCCACACGCATTGAGAAAATGATCCAAGCAAAGAAGGAATTTGCAACAGATTTGGAGTTTGAGATAGAAGCTTCCAGAGATCACTGGAGCGAATTAATTCCGTTAAATGTTGAAGCTGCAAACGAGGGGAAACTGCAAGGATTGAAGTTAGAGAGCAATGATGCGAAGGAATTAGGAGAAGTTGATGATGAGGTGGGCGAGGCAGGTGGAGCAGGCAAAACGGCAGAAACTAACATGGAATTCTTTCAGCGTCTTCAAAAGAAACATGGTCGTTTCTTCAAATCGGAGGGTACACTCGGAATTATTTGGAATGGCAAGATTGCAGAGGGAGCGCAAGCTGAGATTTTTTCAATCTCAGCAGGGACTGGTGCTCTTCATCTTCCTACAGCACTAGCACTAAAGGTGTTCAAGCAAGGTTCTTCATTGCGAGACTTGGAAAAGCAATGGCCCCTGGGAATGCTCCAAATTGAAGGTTTGAAGAACTACGGGCTGCACCATCTGTTCTATACTTGTTGCATACTGGGAGCCATCTTATTGAACGATGGAAGGTTTGCATTCCTTATGCTGCAATGTTGGGGAGACTTGCGGAAGCTTATTGATCTCAAAATGCAAAAGAACCACAACCAAGGCCCACCGTTCACAAGTGCTGTGACAACACGAATCATGCTCGAGATTGCTGTCGGCATGCGTAAGTTACACAAGCATGACATAGTCCACAGAGACCTCAAAGCTTCTAACGTGCTCCTAGACACCGGATTGGCGACAGCAATGGAAGAGGATAATTTTACTTGTGAAGTAGCAGATTTCGAGTGCTCAGTGGGGGTTGTGGGGTCGAGGTTCTGGAGGGCGCCAGAGATATTGCGCGCTGTGAAGAGTCGGCATATCGAGCCCGAGTTATTCACCAAAAGCGCAGATGTTTACAGTTATGGGATGACCTGTTATGAAATTGTAACAGGTCGTATTCCATTCGAGGACCTTCGCGCAACCGATTTTGATGTTGTCATTCGCGGAGAGAGACCAAAACTACCGAGCAATATTCAACCTTGGATGAGGGATTTGATAACTGGATGTTGGCATCCCAACCCTTTGGAAAGGCCTACTTTTGACACCATAGCAGACATGCTTCGTGAGCAATGCCCGAGATGGTTTGAGATACCTCAACATCGATGCCTCGAGCATCTAAATGCCTAGTGATCTCGAAAGTGTCGCGTCCACTACTTGCCATTTCGATTATTTTTGTCAACAAAAGGTGCTTTCTAGAGTGAAATTTCATTTCCGTTATGACATCTAGCGTAGTATTTTGGGATATTTGAGACGATAGGTTTGCGTTGAAGTATGGGAGGGGAAGATATTATTGAGCACACTAATCACAAGTGTCATTTGTGTACACTTTAGGTAACTTGTATTGTATCATTGTTAAACATAGGCATACGTCTTTTAACACAAATAGACATCCTCATGCCAAGAAAGTAGTTAGCGCACTTGAACACTAAGGGTCATGAGGTGACATTAATGGTGAAGTTGTTGGTCATTAGTATCACCTAGAATGTGATGCTACATACCATACACGACGTAGTGGACATATTATATTATCATTTTCCATCTTTATTCTTTAATTGTTTAGATTAATTAGACTTGGGTTTTAATGTGCAAATGTAAATAAGTCTATGGGAACCACAAACTCGATTAAAATCATGTCTACACAAAAGGATCTAACTTAGATGTTTGCAAGCTATCATTGTTGTTTTGTTTGGTGCATAACGTTTTGTTAGAATTTTGAAATTGGACATGGAGTTGAATTCCAATGTGTACATGTATATTTACATAATATAATACACATAACAATGCTAAGAGTTATTTTCATGTTATACTATGTTTTGTGTGTTGTCACCCCACTCACATGTGGGCATGTTTAAACATGCTTATTGTGACATGATGCATGGTCAAGTATGGTAATCATTGCAAAGGTCATCATTGTTTTAATACCAATTGGAGTTTTTTTTCTTCAATGGCTTCTCTACACTACAACAAAAGTATGAATTAATATAAATCATCATTGTATAATGGTATCATTAGAATTTTGTGGCGATTGAACTCAAGTTCTTCATCTACATTCACAAATCAACCAAGTTAAAAGTTTGTGAATTAGGGTTGTAATTCATAGCGAAGAGGAAAAAGTAACCATTTTAAGACATCTACCTTACCAACAACATACATATCATTATTGAGCTACTATCAACCATTGCATTTTAATAACATCAATACACTGCTTCACCCGAGTTTTCCCACCTGAATTTGTTAGTGCAACAATATGTTGTGAGATTAAACATTGTATAATTTTGATTATAATCTAGCTTACCCAGGGCTTAAACATGGCTAAATAATGTTATGTTATGTAGAAATGCCACTAGCTAACATTTTAAGTACATTTGGACAAACCAATCGTCCAAAAATAATAAGGGATGCGCACTTGTGGGGACAAAAACATCAAACGCCAATAACAAAATGAACAATACACAACAACCGCAATTCAAATGTTTGTATTCCATGTTCACCAACCACGAAATTTGTGTAGTGTTGTGATCTAGTGTACGTCATATTGGTGGTTGGAATTGTCCAAAATACATGCATAAATCCAAATGTACTTATATCCTTGTTCTCTACACCCTAGACATCTCAAAACCTTCAATGCTTCTATTTATCTTCTTGCCAAAGATATGAATTGGTGGTGTGGCATTTATGAGCTAGAAGCATCCAGTTCTATTAGTGATCCCCAATTCCGACACATACTTCTCGCCCAAAGTGGACAACTACGTACTTTAACATGAACACTAATTGTATCATTCTAAAAACTAGAAACAACAACACATTGGTTGAAGACAAAATTTCAATGATCAACATTGTCCACTCTAGAAGGCCTATGTGATCAGGAGGGGTCAAATGAGGTTTGTGATTTTGAACATTTCAATAGAAGTGGGATATGCTATGATTCATGTAATCTTAATGTCATTGCACACTCACAACGTTATATGCTGATCCAAATAAAAGATTGGATAATTTGTTTGGGTTAGGTGAGGGACTGTAGTGCTGAAAGTGTCCGCAATAGTCACTTCTACCTTAAAGAATACGATCCACCTCCTTGTGGACTTTTCCACCACCCATAAGTACTATGTGCTTGTGCACCTACTTGTACATGCCCCTCTTTGAATTAGCACTAGGACCCCTCTCCCATGCCAAAATGATTTAGTATAGCAGAACTTCGCCACCCTCAAGAGCACATAAATGGCATCAATCTATGGCACGTGAAGTTATCAGATGGAACAACTTTGTAAAAGAATGCCAGAATTAAAATCCCCAAACTCTCCAACAATTCACCACACTACAGAGAATTCAGAAAGTCAGGATTGGGGACCGTCAATCACCTGATGTGGAGCCTAGGATTGCAGAAAATTCATCCCAGGCTTATATCCTCCAACTTCTTAATCTACCTGGTTCTTCATGGAATTTCTTGAGCAGCAATACAAGTCTCTTGAATTTGTGTCAAAAACGTCCAGGATCCATCAAGCTTCCAAAAACCATTCCAGTTGCTTTGACTGCGTTGATAACCTGCAAATGCAAGGAACACAAATGTGAGTGTTCACATTTAGACTCACTCTGCTTCAGTAAGTGCACATACAAATTCAATCATCGTCTATTTTATATCTCCGAATTTGGGTGTTGCCTGAACACTTTTGTTGCCTTCTCCACCTCAGCCTCCACAATTTATCCAGAGAGACGGCATCTTCAGCACTCGATCTGTGCACTAACTTAGGTCACAACAACATCTGATATGCATTTCAGACAGATTGAGCAGCGAGGGTGCATGAGTGGTGATGCAGTTGTCATTCCAAATTTCCAAATTGGTCAGCAGAATGGATGGTGCCGGGATGGCTAGGGACATGAATACATATCTACTATACATTTTCCAGAACTTTGGAATGGCGAGGGTACATGGGTGTTGTTGAAGTTCCATAGCACAGGCATTCACATACTCATGGACCAATGCACCTAGCATACAAACTGTGGCTCTTCTAATTTCCATGGAACTATGAACAAGTGCACAGTTTGTACAGCATGAGCTTGAATGTGCATAGTGAATATCATGTTATATAGCAAATAGCATATAAATTATCCCCTAGAGCCACAAACTTTCATAAAACTACCCATTTGAATATAACCCAAGATTTTGTAAGGAAGCAAGTTCATGGAACTACGAACAAGTCCATTTGTACAGCATAAAGCTTGGAACTGCTATTTCTCATATGGATAAACCCACACACTCATTAATAATACCATTCTGCGAAAGACCACATGTCTTGACCCACAGAACTGCCACAAACTTTCAGACAACTACACACTTGACCATACCCAAAGATTTTGCAAGAAAGCAAGTCCATGGAACTACAAACAAGTCCACTTGCACAGAAAGAGCATGTGCACTTTCCTATCTGCAGAAAATCCACTCACTCATTATATCATCCAGAAAAAGACCACATAGCTTAACCCAGAGAATCACCCCAAAATTTCACACACATACTCACTTGAACATACCCCAAGAATTTGCAAGAAGGCAAGGTCATCATGGGACTACGAACAAGTCCACTTGCACAGCATAAGCTTGAATGTGCACTTTCTCACATGGACAAATCCACACACTCATCATATCATCCAGCAAATAGTTCATGCTCATCCCGCAGAGTCACAAAATTTCAAACAACTACCCAATAGAATATACCACAAAGATTTGCAGGAAAGCAAGTTCATGGAACCACAAACAAGTCCGCTTTATGCTGTGAACTTTTTCACATAAAGAAATCCCATACACTCAGTATATCCGACAGCAAAAGACTACATGGCTTAACCCCCAGAGTTGCAAACTTTCAATAACCACCCACTTGAACATACCCCAAGAATTTGCAAGAAAGCCAGTTCATGGACTGCGAATAAATCCCCTTGAATAGCATATTAAGCTTGAATGTGCACTATTTCAGACCTTGGACAACTGCCAAAATAACTAAAGTTAACTAGATTTTTTTCAAGGCATTTTAGGGAACAACTATAGTTAACTAAAAAAATTTCAAACCCATTTGAAAAACAACTAAAGTTAACTAGAAAAAATCAAGACCAAATTCAAGAACAACTATAGTTAACTAGAATTTTTTTTAACAACTATAACTATGTATCTAACTATAGTTAACTAAATAAAAACTTCAATAAAAACTTTAGTCAATTGTAGTTATGAAATATAAACATCAAGCCTCATATTCTTCATCTACCTCAATGTTGTCCTTATCTTCATCGTTGGTGTCGTATTCCGACATAACTGGTCGCTTAGGAATAAAATTCTCCCATTGCGAGTCAAGCTTGACTACCTCAAATACGTCAGAACAAAGTAAATGCTTGTTCATCTTTAGGAACATGTTGACTTCAATTAAACCTGCTCGCAAAGAAGATCGCTTTGGAGCAATGACATCATTCATACCACCAAGATCACATTCCAACCCGCCAGCTGATCTCACTGTGTTGAGTTCCTCCAAGCTTGAGCATTCAAGTAAAGATCTATTGCACTTTAACTAGTAACAAAAGATCCTAACAGTGCACATTATGCAAACACAAGAGTTTGAAGCCTAATCCACCACCACATCGATGACTTAAGTTAGTTGACACAATGAAGCATAGATACCTTGCTTGCTCTAGATTGTCGAGTGTGCTCTCAAGAGGCTCCAGACCAAAAGGAGGAGAAGCTTCAAGATATACTAATTATTTTGAAAACCATTAGCCTTTAGCCCCTCATTCCTCGTCATCCTACCATAATTTCAGGCTGCACTTAATGTTAGTTAACTAGATATAACTATAGTTAACTAGATTTTTTGGTAGTTTGAATTCAAAACAACTATAGTTAACTGGATTTTTTGACCGGTCAAATCGTGAACAATTGTAGTTACGAAGGGCAACTAGTTAACTACTAGTTGATTTAGTTGGTTAGTTGTCCAAGGTCTGCACTATTTCACAGAAAGGATTCCCACATACACATCATATCATACATCAAAATACAACATGGCTTAACCCCCAGATCACCCACAAACTTTCACACACTTAACCAGCTTGAACATGCCCCAAAAACTTGCAAGATGTCTTGAAGTTCCATCACACACCTGCTATTAGCTGCTCAGCAAATCGGTGACAAAATTTATTTTATTCAGCAATTCCTCGGTTCTGGAGCCACGTCCTCATGTGACTCTCCCGAAGTGCACCGTGGACATAGTCATGCACATTCAGCTTCTTCAACCTCCGCCCAGTACTAAGCCCTTCTTCCTTCTGTTTCACATATAATTCTTCGGAATTTGGAATAGGAGAAATAATGGAACCCCTAAATTGCTCCTCCACAGCATTCCCGGAATCCCATTCCTGCCCCCAATCTGCCGCCACCACAATTCCCACTTCGTCTTCTTCTTCTTCTTCATCACTGTCCAAATTCAAATCCCTCAAAACCCCATCCACCAACCTCTGAAGCTCTGGTACCTCCAAAGAATCTCGCATTCGTAATTGGTCCACCTCGCTTCGTAGACCTCGAATTTCTGCCCTCAGAGTCCTGTGGTCGCTCCTCCAACAATTCCTCTCCGGAATCTCTTCCTCTTTGATTCCTCCGACTATGACCTCCAATTTTGCAGATGATGCAAAAGTGGCTCTCCGTGGAATTTCTGTGTGGGCATTTATGGATGCGATTCTTTGCGGTCTGCGGAGGAGGTGTGGTGAATGGGGTGATGTGGTGGCCATGGGAGCACTCTGCATCATCATGCTCATTCTACAAAATTGGCAACTGCCAAATTGGTGTGGCTAAATCTTTGTGGAAGAAGTTGCTGAGATTTACACATTTGAGGTGAGTTTAAGACTTTACGGAAGAAATTGAGTGATGTTCAGTTGAGCTTGGCGACCATAATCCTCCTTCCATGTGGAGAGCAGTTCCAGCAACTCAACTCCCCTTGTGTTTTCCTATCCATGCCAAGGCCATTTCATCCAAAACCGTAACCAATCTCTCATCCAAGACTAGACAGGGCTCGGTTTCATCCATACCCATAATCACTCTCTCATCCAAGAGCAGAAGGGTTATTAGGGCTTGGTTTCATCCACAACCATAACCCATCTCTCATCATCCAAGAGCACAAGGGTTATCAGGGCTCATTTTAAATCCATAACCATAACCTCATCTCTCATCCAAGAGCACAAGGGTTATCAAGGCTTCAATTCATCCATAACCACAACCCCATCTCTCATCCAAGAGCACAAGGGTTATCAAGGCTTCAATTCATCCATAACCACAACCCCATCTCTCATCCAAGAGCACAAGGGTTATCAAGGCTTCAATTCATCCATAACCACAACCCCATCTCTCATCCAAGAGCACAAGGGTTATCAGGGTTTGAATTCATCCATAAGCGCAACCCATCTCTCATCCAAGAGCACAAGGGTTATCATGGCTCAAATTCATCCATAACCACAACCGATCTCTCATCCAAGACCGAAAGAGTTATCAGGGCTCAGTTTCACCCATTACATAACCGATCTCTCATCCAAGAGCAAAAGGGTTATCAAGGCTCGGTTTCATCCATAACCATAACCAGTCTCTCGTCCAAGAGGAGAAGGGCTATCAAAACGTGAACTCCCAACATCTCACTATTATATTCTGAAGGTTTACGTCGCTAAGTAATGTATGATGCCCTTGATATCTGTTCATTGCAAACCACTTGAAAATTACAATCGTGGCAGTACAAATGTTTCATCGAAGTTGAGAGGGTTTCATTCAATTAGTCATCTCAAATGAACACCTATAATCACGTGGTGTTATAGCAAGTGTGGATATAAGAATGGACACCAAAATCACACGTCTTTAGAAGAGACTAGACTACATGCTCATAATTTTGACATTCTACGTTCTATATCGACATAATTGGGTGGACCTACATGATCACTTAATAATAATAATAAAATGAATCTTCACTCTGGTAATGAATAACGATATGAACATTACAAATGCAATTTGGATTTGCTAATAATCTCTCACATATTGCAAGATCCATATCCTACAAGAAGTGGGTGCGTAGCTAAAAGTGTCCATCTAAGGTCCACTTGCACTACAATATTTCACAAAGCATTCTTGGCTAATTGTTCCTAAAAACACACTACTTGTTTGCTTCAAAGGATGTTATTTATGCTTCTAACTGTGATGAGTAAAGTTTTAGAGCTCTCCTACCCCCCCCCCCCAACCCCAAAAAAGAAAGGTTGTGTTGAATAATGAACATAGTAAAATAGTTAACGAAATATTGAGCATGTAGTCCAATCTCTTCTACATATGTGTCTTTTTTATGCATGTTCTTAGATCCACACACCATTTAATGAGATACAAGTGCTCTATGAAGATAAGAAACCATCTTAGGCCCGCTAGCTTCACTTACGGTAAGTGACATTATTGTAGCACTTCCAACTTTGTTTAAAATTTTCTTATTGAATTGTTTTGGTGATATCAAGTGTCCCGCATTGCCCCTAAATTTGAAAAAGATTATCAAATCAAATTTTAGAATTGCAATTGAGATATGAAATTTAGAACTTGAGGTCAAGTGTTTCTCTTTCTCTTTACGTGATGACATAGGCTTCCCAATAGAGTACCCATGATAGATGCCTCATGCACCGGAGTTTGTCAACTCCAAATGATTCATTAATTCAATCAACCCAAGATGGATGTCATGTGCATTGGAGCTGGACAACTCCAAAATGAGGGCAAAGTGACTTGTGCATGAGAGTTAGACAATCCAAGGTGGATCACATGCCCAGGGGTGGACTCTTCATATCATGTACGTACTGTTGTGATTGTAGAAAGGGGGTTTTGTTTAGGTTCTTCTCATACATATTATACATAAAGAAGAGGTATTATTTTTCTCTAATATGTATAATTTAAAAAGGCAATTCAATTTAAAAAAAATTATAGGTAGATGTATAAATGGGGGCTTAAATTTTTTCTAAACATTTGATGATATGTAGATGAACTTGTTTTATCCAATTTACATTTTATTGTTATGTATTGTTATCTTTACAATCATTCTTATTTATTGCCTTAGCTTCAATGACGCGTGTTCTAGGGTTAGATTATTATGAGTTACATCCATTGGATGAAAAAATGTTTAATGACATTCTCATTGGGAAGTGAAAGTAGATCGTGTATGTAACAAGAAGCCTTGTATTTTTAGTGCAAAAAGTAGATTTATATTTTGTAGATGTAGTGGAGGCAGTTTTCACATTTAAATGACATGCTAGTATAAATACATGAACCCATTTTCAAACCTATCATTAGCACATATACATTTTTTTTAATCTATAAATCTCTCGTATACAAGGGGGTTTTATTTCACAGTCACTACCCACGCACATCATTTAGGGATTAATGAAGAGTCCGCCCTTAGAATCTCATGTGGATTGGAGTTAGACAACTCCAAACTGAACAATTCCTAACTATCTCTGCATCTAACTCACTCCATACTTCATAACTCCACATGATAGTATGTTTGATGTTGGGCACCACCTTCCTAAAATCATTCAATGTAGCATCATCATATTGTGATAAAACCCATTGCAAAAACTTCTTCTTGTACTGAATTTCACATGTCCATTCTACACTAGTAGCCCTAATTCTCATTAAGTTCCCAATGATAAGTGAAGTTCCCAAGTACTTCCCAAGTGAAAGTGGATGCATTTTAAATGTACATAACATAGATGGAAGGAATTTTAGCATGAACCACCTCTTTAATATGACAAAACGGAGATTCTAAATGTCACATTATTGAGTGTCGTAGTCGTATAAGAGAGGGAGTTTTGAACTAGGGAGTTTGGTCTCTCAAAAATGTGTCGTAGTATCGAGGGTGTCGCATAAATGAGTGCCGTATTAACGAGCTAAGACTGTAATACAATCAAATAATAATAATAAAGATAATAATAATAAGATCACTTGGAACCACTAAGAGAGTCCTCGACATGAGGGTAAAATTAGGGGTTAAGTTGCGCTCCACACAACATTGGCTCCTATTCTCGCTCGCTCAATCGGCCCCACCGTGTGAACCTCACTTCCACAAGTTGCAAAACAAACTTGTGCCTCATGTGCACGTATTTGAAGCGGAAAGAAAAGCACAGAAACGTAAGTGTTTTTATAAACAACAATAGCCGACCGGCATTTTTGCCAACATTACGGGAGCTATAAATAAATAACCACGACAAAAATGATTGTGCAACTTGGACCCTTGAATGCTTCTCACCCTTACAAAAAAAACTATTAAAGCAATAGAATCCAACAGCCATGCATCCACACCATACACATGGAGGATATTAAGGGCCACTTCACACACGAGTCAAGAGCCGTGACCATGAAATTGTGAGATCCCAAAAGAAAATGTCCAAAGGCTGTCCCAACACACCTCCAAAATCATGTAATGTGGTCACGGACTCTCAAGTGTAGTGTGAAGTCATACGTGACCGGGCCCTTAACCAAATGCTATTTCAATGAGTTTCTATTCACGCGGGTCTTCGCACATGATAAAATAGAATAAACCAACGGTTGTGAGCGTTCAGAATGCCATGGTCTCCCGATTTTGTGTTAGGCCTACCTCCAAGAATCGGTTTTTGAAAATAATCCAAGTGACCATGAAACCTGATCCATTCGAAGTTGTGTAGGAATCCATGTAGACTTCACATCCATCTTGTATTCACATACTCCGTTGGTCCCTCAAGTGTAGTGTGAAGTGAACTTGGACCGGCTCCGCCTTTTGCACCAATGAGATTGCTTGAAGTGTAATGGACACGGGCTCTCAGTCTCGTGTGTGAAGTGGCCTTAAGTTACACTTCTAAACATCGGTTGATCACCTCAATGTTTGGGAAGGGTTTTCTTTCTTTTTTGAGACAAAAGGATGATAGGCCAACGCCAAAGCACAAGAGGCAGTTGACCACCTGGCAAGTTTTCTGTCGAGTAGAGAGGAGATTTCACAGTCGAGAATTGAACCACCAACCTCTTCCTTGAGATTTGGGTATCTCTCCACCATCACCCAGTAGTTTAGGGTCATCTTGGACCTCCTCGGATGGGTTTTGGGCACCAGTGGTCTAAAACCTGGTGTTTACCAAGTCCCACTGGTTTACTTACATGCATGGTGGGATCTGGATCTTTTGGTTTTTGTTTATTAAATAGTTGAAGGTATATTCCATGCATGACGGGTGATTTTTGTGAAGTCTTGACCTTCAACTGACAAAGGGGGAGACCCGGACCTCTACTGTAGGTACAGATGAAGTGGTTGAGTTCGAGAGATAACCGGTTGAAGGTGCAAGACTTTGAGACAATTGCCAATCATTTAAGGAGAATCTGTGGAATATACCTCATTTTATTATTATTCTAAAATGCGGAAAGATCACAACATGTAGCTGGTTGGACTTGGAAACACTGGGATCTTGACTGATTATGCTCACGAATCGCCCTGAAGACTCACTTCAACTGGTTACTTCTCAAATGCAACCACTGCTTTCTCAAACGCAACCTGGTTATTGCTCAACTGCAACCGGTTATTTCTCAAACACAATCAGGTTAATTCTCCAACACAACCCGGTTATTTCTCACCCGCAACCCCTGGTTATTTCTCAAATGCAACCACCGGTTAATCCTCAAACGCAACCACCGGTTAATTCTCAGCCGCAACTGCCGGTTATTTCTCAAACGCAACCACCGGTCATTTCTCAAACGCAACCACCGGTTAATTCTCAAACGCAACCACCGGTTAATTCTCAAACGCAACCACCGGTCATTTCTCAAACGCAACCACCAGTCATTTCTCAAACGCAACTGCCGGTTAATTCTCAAACGCAACCGCTGGTTAATTCTCAAACGCAACCACCGGTTATTTCTCAAACGCAACCACCGGTCATTTCTCAAACGCAACTGGTTCATCTGTAACTCGTGGTAGGTGGCTCCGGGCCGTCCATTGGACCACCTTCTCCTTATTAAACTTATTGGCCTCGAGGTCATGTCAGCGGTGACGCTCCCGTGACGCCCACCTTTATAAGTTCCCTTGTCACACCCACTGCAACTCACATGCCCGAGTCCTGACACTCTTCCTTTCTCTAACTTACTTTACATCACACTTTATGTTTCCCCTCACCGAATCTCACCACTGCATTGAAGTCCACGGGGAGAGAGGGACACCGGGGACTTGTAGTATATTATGAGCGTAAACGTCACTAAACGTTGCATTAAGTGTCACCAATTTCGATTTGTCTTGCTCAGGGCCACTTCACACTCGAGCCAAGAGCCGTGACCATGAAATGGTGAGAGCCCAAAAGAAAGTGTCCCAAAGGCCGTCTCAAGGCACCTCCCAAGTTTTGTAGTGTGGTCACGGACCCTCAAGTGTAGTGTGAAGTCATATGTGACCAGGCCCTCAACTGAATGTTATTTCAAGGAATTTCTATTCATGCGGGTCCTCGCACGTGATAAATTAGAATAAATCAACGGTTGTGAGCGTTCGGGGTGCCATGGTCTCCCGGTTTTGTGTCAGGCCTACCTCCACGAGGTGGTTTTTGAAAGTAGTCCAAGTGGCTATGGAAGATGATCCATTTGATACCATATGGACTTTACATCCATCTTGCGTTCACATACTCCAGTGGTACCTCAAGTGTAGTGTGGAGCGAACTTGAACCAGCTCCGCCTTTTCCACCAATGAGACTGCTTGGAGTGTAATGGTCACGGGCTCTCAGTCTCGTGTGTGAAGTGGCCCTCAATCCTATAATTTGTAAACTGCCCATGTAGTGTCAACAACAGTAAATGCAAACCTAACATTATTTGTAAAAATGTTGGGGTATTATAGATTTACAATGTTGCAATTACTATCACTTACTAAGTGGATTTTCATCCCAACTTCAATCATCCATCACAACATTTCATTACAGAAACATTAGGATGCAAAATATATCAAACTTTGTTTCAGGAATTGACATCTGGATGAACTAAAAGTAAGTTGGGATTAGATTACTTCTAAACTTATTCATAAGAAGTGCCACTAGAAAAATTACCATAGTGACATATAATGCCATATGAGACTAAGTACAATACAATTGTAGTGTACCCTCATCCATCCATCCATCCATCCAAAATAAAAACTTGACCCCCTTCTAGGTTTGTTGCCAATAGGTTCATCCAAATGACCTCGAGTAAACATAGACTAACATAAGTATCGGAGTCTTCAATACTAATTCCGATGTCATATCACCTTTAAAAAAAAACCTTTGGGTTGTGCATACTATTTTAGGGCTTTTATGTTGGATGAATGAGAAGCACTATGCTCATATACGATACTTCCTCATCTCCATTTTCCCCTCACTTCACTTCGATCACATTTGTGATTTTTCTTTTTCTTTTTCCAATTTTTTTTCTATATAGGAACATTGGCTACAATTATTGGATTGGCAAAGGCGCAATGTATGGATGATATTAAGAAAACAACCAAACTTTGTACATACTCATCCAAAACTTGACAATTTCATCCAATGACTTTTAGGGATTTTCTCTGCCAATTTTTCCTGTAAAAAAACATGGAGAATTATATAAATATTATAGTTTCTATTTCTTAATCATCAAATTAGTCGCTAGATTAATATATGATCTGCATAACTTGACTCTGACACGGTGTGCTACACAATGCTTCACCCCTAAATGCTTTTAGCATGTTCATACTTAGCATGTCTAATTGTGTATCCTCTTTGTATACTGGATGATATGAAATCTTCATCAAACTCTTGTCAAGCTAGGGTAGATGGGTCGTAAATGGTTATTTCTTTTCCAGTAGCCCATAGGATCTGAAACACGTGATTAGCAAATTTGAATCACATTTCTTCATCATTTTTGCGGCTCAAATATAAATCTTATTCATTATCAAAGTGAAATTTTCTCGTGCTCACTAAGTGGTCATATAGGTCACCCCCAATTATGTTGATTATTGAACCTAGACTAGTTACTCATAGTTTGAGTATGTAGTCCAATTTCTCTTAAAACACATATCCTTAAACCGGTATCCATTGTTGGAGCCACACCCAACCACATACCACTCAAAAATAGGTTTCCGATCAAGATACGTAACCAAATTAGGCACGTCTACCTTACTTCGTGCAGGTGTCAACAAGAATTACCTTGCACGACAACAAGCTATCGCAGTCTACTAAAAAATCACATCACAATCTACATTCACGTTGCACAATGTCAAAACATCACATGTACTAAGAGGCCCAAATCAGCCTTCAAAAGCATCAAGGGGTCAAGGTGAGCGGCCCTTAAACAAAGATTTCTAGCCACGTGTCACTTCTCATAGGATACGTCTATGCGATTGGTGCAAGATGATCAACAAACCCAAATCATGCATGTAGTCATTTGTGCATATTTTTTGTTTTGGAATTCATATGTATTATCTTAATTATTGCCAAAGAGGAGATTCTCTTTCTTATGGATTAATCATATAGATCCTCCCAATTATGTTGACTGCTATTGAGCATGTGGAAATGATCATTTTGTTCAATTAGGGTGATTTCAAAGGCCAAAGTTGCTTACCCAACTCAAATGTGGGATACTCAATAACTTACCATCAAAATGCATAATTTAATATTATATATTAGGAAGTGGTTGTGAACTCTTGCCGAGATTTTTGTTGTTGTGAGCAACACATGCATTTGTACGGAAAAAGATCTATCTTATCAAAAAATAGATCACGTGGTCCAAAGAAATCTCCTCTAAAGTTCTAAATAATGTGCACAATTTATTCCTCACAAAACAACTTACAAATTTCTCCATTGGGTGGAACCGGCTCGCACTCACCCGCCATTGCTAGTACGGGTCTACCCAACGGTCGTTATCTAGTACAAACTTTTGCGAACTGAATTTCTTGTTCAAATGTGAACTTTAAGAATTCCAATCCCACTTTTTATGAGTGAAAGTTAGTCACCGTCCAACTTTCCAACAAATAGGTTTCAGGTGGTGTGGCACCACAAGGGTCATGCCAAGAGTCTTTCTTGGATCAAAGCCGAGGAAACACACATAATCATCCCTAGAATGGTTAGCATGAATACTACATCCAATAATGGACATGTGGTGTAGACACCCAATACACACCTTGTCGTTGGCATGGTGCGGTAAGTCAGAGCCTACTAAGATAGAGGGCGCTAAACCCATCACCCGAACCAAAACCAACCCCTAAAACCTTGCACAAGAAGTACATACCGATCCTAAAAATGTCTTGCACCTTAATATCGGTTCTTTGTGTTGATTTTGGGTCATATCCCAAATGAATATTTAAATCATTATAACTTTTGCACACAAAATTCAAATACAACATGCTTTGGTGCAATAGAGCCCCCCGTGCTCAATTGCTAACAAGAATCCCTATATGTTTTTAAACATGATAACAATATCTATGCCTAATGCTTAAAGTGATGGTTTTTACCTCCAAAGTAGACTTGTCCAATTTGATTACTTACCTAAATCAAACACCTAGATTCGAGTGGTGCGTGGTTTGGTGTGGGTCCAAGATCAGATACCACACAAATACACATCTAACAGAGATTAGACCGCGTGTTCAAAATATGATAACCAATCTAAACTTCGCAATCAACACAACTATATACGACCTTTCAATGAGCACGAGAATCGCCACTTCGATACAACTATATACAACTATAAACTTCGCGACCTATATACGACCTTTTCAATGAGCACGAGAATCTCCACTTCGATAATAAACTAATACGAATATAATCAACAAGTCAATCATACGAGCTCCCAAAATCACGAGGAAAGTGGCGATGGCCTTCATGTGGATTTGCTAACTATGATTCTCAATTTCTCATACTAATCGCATATTGGTATAATTAAGGAGAAGTCAGCTCATCGGGAAAAGTATCCATTCAAGACTCATCTACATTTCCTTACCTTACTACAACACTTTGTGTGAGGTCTCTCTCAAGCTCGCATCCAATGCCGAGCTCGTTAACTTAGTTACATGAAATGATGGGCTCCAAGCCAGCCTTCTTTCGTGCGCCCAACAACGTTGAATTTTTTCGATTATTTTTCGCTCCCTTTTGCGTACGTACTCTGGCAGACCTTGTCATGTCATCTCACCTGTGAGTTAAGTGGCTCCCTCATTGTCGTACCAAACTGATTATTGCAGATTGTTCGAGCTCGCCTCAAAAATCGAGCCGTGCTGCTGCGACGACCACATCTCCTCGCACCGCGTGCCGCTTCGTTGACTCTTGAGCTCCGCATCGAAGAATTGAAGAATCCGTATTGACTCGGCATAATTTGGTTACTGAAACATCTTAATTGGATACCTTCCTATGATTGAGGAGAACCGGCAGGTTAGTTGCAGATGAACCAGTTGAGTTTGAGAAATCACTAACCAGTTGAAGTTGGAGACTGCAGGAGAATTACTGATCGCTTTAGAGGAATCTATGGAAGAATATACACCAATTTAATAAAGGAAACTGGAGGATGTCAACACGCAACCGGCTGGATTTAGAATCACTAGGATCTCAACCGATTATGCCCAAAAATCTCCCCGATCACTGGTCCATTGGACACCTACATTTGAGTAGTGTGTGGTTATGTGTGTGTGTATTCATAAGAAGTTAGGAATGGAGACCATGAATCTCAGAATTCATATCGACTCAGCATAATTTGGTTACTAAAACATCTTAATCGGACAATTACATTTGAGACGTGTGTGTTTATGTATGTGTGTATTCATAAGAAGTGAGGAACGGACACCATGAATCTCAGAATTCATATCGACTCAGCATAATTTGGTTACTAAAACATCTTAATCGGACAATTACATTTGAGAAGTGTGTGTTTATGTATGTGTGTATTCATAAGAAGTGAGGAACGGACACCATGAATCTCAGAATTCATATCGGACTCGGTAAAACAGTCGTAATTTGGTTACTGAAGCATCTTCATTGAACACCTACATTTGAGAAGTGTGTGGTTACGTGTGTATATTCATAAGAAGTTAGGAACGGACACCACAAAGACATCTATTAGAGAGAGAGTAGATTGCGTGCTCAAATCGTTGACTAGTCTAGGTTTAGTGTTCAGTGTAATTGGGGAGATGCGTATGATCATTTAAGACGAAAGAGAATAAGTTCACTTTGATGTTGTAGAAGGTATTCACGTGAGTTTCATAACATCATTCAGTGACGTGTGCCCTTGTAATATAATAGTGGGATGCTCGGAGCTGAGTTTGTATTTGAGTCTCTCTGTGCAGCTTTTTGAGCCCTGGGGGTGGACTCTTCATACCACGTACGAACTAATGTGAGTGTAAGAAGGGGTATGTTTGAGGCATTAGCGTACATAGTATATGTAAGGGAGGAGGTATTCATTTCCTCTAGTGTGTACATCTAAAATGGCTATTAAGAATTTTGGAGTAGAGGTAGTAGATGTACAAAAAGGGGATTGTGAGGTTTAGAGAAAATTTTGGCTAATAGATGTGTCATTTTCATTCATTATTGTCATATGGTAATAGTCCTTAATGAGTCCCTTGTCCATTTTTGTTAGGGTTCGCATTTGGGTTATAAGACAAGCTGGAGTACTCATGAGCTCCCTTGAGTTTTTCTCTCTGGATTGTGGCTAAGTTATTGTGCTCTTGTCTTTGTTTATTTGATGCAATTGTTGATTCATTACATGCTATGGATTAAAAAAATGTTCAATGACATACTTAATATTTATTCATGATTTATATTTTGTATATGTAGCAGAGGCATTTATCATATTCAATTGGAAAGCTTGGTACAAATACATCAGTCCATTTACATTTTTTTTTCTTTAAATACTTCTTGTATATAGAGGGCTAAATTTCATAGTGACCCAAGCACGTCATTTAGGTTTTCAATTAAGAGTCCACCCCCCCCCCCCTCCTGTGGGTTTCAATCATTTGACTGTTATATTATGAGGGCCCACAAAATGAGAGTTGACATTGAGTAATGCTATGTCTAAAAGGTATGACAAAAATTGGTTAGGACTGCGTTGTTTGAAATTTGTCAATCATGTTGTGTACTAATCGTGTGCTCAATCTCCTCGAGAAGTAAGCCCGGGTAATCAAAAAATGTAGCAATGGTCTCTAGACCCATCTACTTTAAGGTATATATTGCCCTATTGTGTGCACTTCCAACTCCACGTGCAATTTCCATAGTTGGATCGGATCAAGAATTGTCTCTCATCCAATTAACAATTGCGACAAATCAAGAAGAGTGTCCTTTCGATGTAAGATTAGAATCTCAGTTTCTTAAGATGCAAAAGTTCAGATTCTAATCTTTCTCTTTAATAAGAATTGGTGACACTCAATATCATATTTTGTGCAGTATTTGGATCATTAGTGTCACATATAAGTATACTATTGTTATTTTCACCCTTGACATAAACCTTAACTTGAAAATATACCATATAAAATTACAAATTCTTTAATATGAAAAAATATGACTTTAAGACTCAGTAAGGCTCTTAGAAATTTTATATAATAATAGAGAGCACATCTCACCGATCATTGGTCCTTCAAAGGGTTAAGTAGTAAGAAGAAGTGGCTACATAAAGCCCACCTTCAATCTTGTGTCGAAGGAAATATAATCCCTTTGCATCGAGCTGGAGCTCGGTCCAAAATCTGCACATCTACCTACCATTTGATGAAATGATCCGTGGGAAGTTTGTTCGATTGCGACTTTGCGTCTGCTGCTGAGCTGGGAACAGCAAGAGTAGGAATTTGACCTTCATCAAATTGTCAGATTCCTCATCAGTTAAGGAGTCAGTAATTTGTTGATGTTTTGAAGAGGATTCGAAGTAGATTAAGTGAACCCTCTTCCTCAAAGTTGAGGTTTGATCTCTCGTCTGTGGATTACTTAGTTGTGTCGAAGGGAATGCTTTTTGTTGAATCCTGTGGGGACTCAGTCCCGAAATCTGCACATGATCTACCATTGAATGTGAGATTCAGTCCAAAATTATGCGTTGATTTTTCCGGTTGCAACTTTGCCTAAGCTGTGCTGGAGGAAGGAAGAGTAAGAATTTCCTCCTCAGTTTGTGGCACAGATTGGACCTCTTCATTTACGCATTCAGTACTATGTTGATGATGTTTTGAGGAGGAGGAAGATTGTGTGACCCCTCTTCCTTAAAGTTGGATCTTGATCCTTGGAAGTTACTTAGGAAATCCTTTTGCCGAATCCTGTGGGAATTCTGTCCAAGATCTGGATTTACCACTGAATGTGAGATTCAGTCCAAAATTTTGGGTTGATTTGTTCCATTGCAAATTTTCTTCGATTGAGCTGGAGATGCATTTAGTAGTATGTTGGTGATGTTTTGACGAAATTTGAGATTATGCGAACTGAAGTTGGAACCACTCCAAATCCTCGGGCAGCTTGTGCAGGTTGAGTCCGGCAACTCTAATTACTCGACAGTATGGGCGCCATCGTGCCCACGGATTTCTTCAAAACCTTTCTCGCGATGGTCATGTTGAACGTCGTCGCAGCGGTCACGCATGAATCGAGTGGCAGCTGCAACTCGGAGAGTTCCAAGAACCGGACTAATTGGTCGGGAAATGTGATCTTCAGCGCGGAATACTTCTGTTCGGCGAACTCCGTCGACCGGGTGCAGGCCTTAGTGCGTTCGTCGACCGAGGATACTCAGTCGACAACGCTCACGGTGCTCGGCACCGGCCACTCCTTCAACACGATCGCCGACAACGTGCACACCCAGTTGTCCGTGCTGCCGTTGCACAAGGCGGTCGCGCTCGAGCTCGACAAGAAGACGGAGACGGTCACCGTGGACGCGGGCATCACGTATAGCCAGCTGTGCCCATGGCTCGACAGCCGAGGTTTCGCGCTCGCGAATCTCGCATCGCTTTCCGACATCACTGTCGCGGGAGCCATCAGCACCGCGACGCACGGCTCCGGCGCCAGGAACGGCAACCTCGCGACGTCCGTATCGGCATTGCAATTCGTCACCGCGAACGGCAAGGTAAGGTCACATAATCTTTTTCCTCATAACGAATTTCCATACATCACTTCTACTCACACTTTTGGCTACTTTGGCGCTGGTAATGGGGACAAATTTTCGTGGTGGTTTCGTATATATTACCATTACTTGAGACTTGTTCTAATTCTGTTTCAAGCTACTTCACAATTGTGATGATGTCGTGGATTAATAACATCTGTGAACCGCAAACGGCAAGGCAAGGTTTGGAGGTCGTGGGATATTCCATCACTCCTCACAGTTTTGGGTTTGGCGCCCTTAGTATGAATAGAATGTGTACAAATTGGTGGCGTTTTCTGTAATTACATTACTTAAGATTTGTTGCAGTGCAGGGATTCCATCATGCCCTACTAACAATTTTGGTGCTCGTAGCAATACAATGTGAACAAATTGGTCCACAGCATAGCTTGAGTAGTGAACTTCTCTTTATGTTTTACGTCCATGTCGGCATTGCAATTCGTTTTGGTACTTTTGATTTTGGCGCTCATAGGGCGCTGATAGCAACAGAATGTGAACAAATTGGTGGCGTATTGGTGCATAACAGTACTTCGGCTGTGATGATGTCGTTAGAATGTCTGCAAGCCGCAAACGGCAAGGCGAGGAGGTCGTGAGGAAACTCGATGACACATCCAGTTAATTTGGCTTATAGCAACAGAATATGAACGTCACTCTAAAAGTCGTGTGACGTTTTTGCGGTCATCAGCACCGCTTGCCTAGTGTTTTCTTTCTGTTTCACTCAGCTACTTCATCACAGCTGTGAAGATGCCCGAATGTCAGTAGATTGCGATGACATCAACCGCGGAGCTAAAACCATCTCAAAGCCAGGTCGAAACTTGTGATTTGGTTCTGGAAATAATTCCATGGACATCGAAATTCCACTGCAAAAACCTTGAATATCATCATACAAGGGTTTCGCTGTGAAAAACTGTTGAAGAGAGAAAGATGACGCCAGCTGTAGGTTAGGTTGACGGGAATGACAGACGCTTCACCTTTGATCAAAGCCGCAAACAAAGCCGCAAACTCAAATTTAAACCGGAGGCGGATTTCTACGAGCATGGCTGAGGGGCTAGGCCTACGGAGGTGGGTCAGTTTTGGGAGAAATTGTTGAAACTGTATATGTTTGTTGCAAAAGTTTCTCATGTGGTGTGTCCAGGTGGTGGAGTTTTCCCGTCGATCTCACGGGCACGACGAGTTTCCGGGCGTCGTGGTCGGGCTCGGAGCGATCGGCGTTCTCACCAAGATCACGCTGGATCTACAACCCGCATTCACGGTGCGTCAATACGTGTACCAAAACCTGCCGCTCGCGAGCATCAAGAATCACTTCGAAACGATCATGACGCGAGCATACAGCGTGAGCGTGTTCACGACTTGGCAGAACCAGACAATCGAGCAGGTGTGGCTTAAGGTCCGGGATGGGGATAAAGACCATGAACCCTTTGACGGCCCAAAGGAGTTTTTCGGCGGGAAGCTCGCGACGAAGAATCTTCATCCCATCGGATTTATGTCGGCCGAGAATACCACCCAGCAGATGGGCGTCCCGGGGCCGTGGTACGACCGGTTGCCGCATTTCCGCGCGGGCCGAACCGCGAGCGTCGGCCACGAGCTCCAATCCGAGTACTTCGTCCCACGCGCCAAAGCCGTCGAGGCCATTCTGGCGATAGAGGAAACCCTACGCGACCAGATTGGCCCGCACCTGTATATCACGGAGATCCGGATGATCGCGGCGGACGAGTTGTGGATGAGCACCGCGTATCAGCGGGACAGCGTCACGATCCATTTCACGTGGAAGCTGGAGTGGGAGGCCGTGCGTAAATTGTTGCCGCAAATCGAGAAAGTGCTCAAACCCTTCCACCCGCGCCCGCACTGGGGCAAGCTCTTCACCCTGTCGCCGTCGCGGGTGCAATCCTCGTACGAGAAGCTCGATGATTTCCGCCGCCTCGCTGCCAAGCATGATCCGACACACAAGTTCCGGAACGATTTCCTCAACACCAACGTCTTCTCTTCGTAGAAAGAAAGTGAGATTTTAAGATTACGACGACTCCGATGTTGGCGCCGGCATTAGCTATGCCGTTGCTTCATCGGGATGGGTTGTTAGTCCAAGTCTATTACGTAAAGTGGGTCTTAAATGGTTAACTTCTTCACACTAGCCCACTTCTTGTAGGACATGAAACACGCAATTAGTGCAAGATGGATAGCGAATCCAAAATCGAGGCCATAGCCTCGTTCCACATGATTTCCGGAGCTCATATGAATATGTTCATCATCAAAGTGAAGATTCTCGTGCTCATTCTGTTCTGATAATGCTCGCTATTCATTTTTCCTTCGATTATGATCAGCTTCCCAATGGCCTTCCAACTCATGCAATCGCAAACCATGATGCTCCCTCCTCCGTGCTTCACAGTTCTTACTAACCACATGTTTGCTTAGGGGTTCCCCAAGCCACTTCCAACACCACTCTTGACCATCATAGCCCACAATGTTGGATTTACTTTTATATGAGAATACGACTTTCCTCCATTGCTCATGCATCCAATCCTTATGTTTTTTTGTACATTCATGCCTTAATTGTATGTGATGATCCGAAAGGAGAGGCTTCTTCTTCTCAACTGGAGGCGTTGTAGTGTTCTTACTGTGTTAGGAGAAGCTATGATATTTGACACCTCTCGAAGAGCTATGACATTTAGCTACAGTACTTTATTCTTTTGTTTGCACCAATTGTACCAAGTAATGATCATCCCTCTCAATAACAATGCATGGACACCTTGACCTACCTTAATCCTCCAACTTCCCCATAGCTCCGTTACATTTCATGATGCAACTAATCATTGATGATCTTGTTCAATATGGAAGGCAACAACATGTGCACGGATTTTTAAGGAAGTCTTGGGCATGGTGGAAGGGGGAATTGAACTATGAGCCATATTTTAGGCTAATAGTTTCACTGTAGACATTTTAGTCATATTTTGATGAAGATTGCACTTAGATGAATGGAAGTAGCGAACTATGAATGGAGTTACGCGGTTAGAACTATAAACATGGGCTTAGGAGCCCGTATCGGTTCGAAACATCTTCTTCCTCAGCTCGTCATAAGGAGGCAAAGGGAGGAGGAGACAGGTAGACATTTCTTTGATCAATTTTGAGCACATTGTTAAATTTATAGTCTTGTCTCCCTCGATATAGAGATTGTACAAGGTCAATAGCTAAACTATTTTCTTTGAACAACTAGCAGTCGCCCAGTGATTGTGGGACTGTGATTTTGGGATAAAGATGATTGATTCTTATGGAATATGAGTTATACTCCTAGGTTGCCGATGTTGGATTAAACCATCTTCTATGAGATTGAATTGAGATGTCGCACACCTCTCCGTGGGGAATGCCCTAAACACCATGGGCATAAGGGGGGTGGCATGGAGTGACATCTGAGACTTGTGGCGCCATTGGTGAGAGGGCCCAAGTGATCCTAGAGTGGGTGAGGGCCCCGGGCGTTGAGAATGCCTCCTACCCACATAGACTAGGAGTCACGAGGGTAAGGCCATGAGCTATGAGTAGCTTATGGCGTCTAGATTCTAGAATGCTCAAGAACACCTCAGTCGGAGGTGTGAGCTAGGAGATTTGCCTAGTGTGGGGACATATTTGCCTAGTATGATTCGGGTTGTTGTAGTGTTGCTCGAACAACACAAGGATCAACTAAAGATTAGACTTTCGGGAATGGAATGTGAAGGGTTAGCGCTTGTCACCCTTGCTAGAATTGAGAAAATGGTGAAGATAGTTAAGGGGACCTAGCAAGGGTTGTGACATGAGAACTATTGTCGTGTGAGTGAAATGCAATCGATTGAGTGAATGGAAATTATGACATGAGATTGACAAAGTGTGATTGACGCTATGGGTGAGTTTGTAATGTGAATGAACCAATATTGATCTTTGTGAGTTAAGAAATGGAACAAAGAGAATCATTTGGATAGACAATAAGTTATATAAAGGAGTTGAAGTGAAGAGGAATCTTCTTGCATCAAAGCAAAGTGAGATAAATTTGAACAATATGCTTTGAGAAATTGTCAGCATTGTGAAGCCATTGTATGAGAGTTTGGAAGCCTTCCACATTGGAGAGAGGAAGAATGAATTAGATGAAAATATTGTGGTAGAAAAGTGAAAAGGAGATAAAATGTACAACTATTGTCAAGAATATAGAGGTTGATAAGAGCAAATGTAAAAACGTTGCCCGAGGAAGGTGTTACCACATAGAGCTAGGTTAAACCATAGCATGTCAATGTTAAAAGAGAGTTGAGTCATTAGGTCATAGCCAAGTGATGAGTTAGTCGAATGGAGGTTGAAAGCAAAGACCATTATTAATTGAAAGGAAGAAGGACCATGTGCTAGAAAAAGATTGAGTGATATCTAGGGTTACTTGAAAGAGGAATCACTTGAGTGTAATTAAGTCATGTGAAAGGCACATTAAATGTTAGGGAGAGAGAAGTTCAACGGTCAGTCTAAGAAAAAAACCACTTCAAAATCTATTAAAACATGTGAAAGGTGGAGGACAATATGTGTCCTAATATTAGAATTGTGATTATAGTTGAACAAATGACTATAATCTTGCTTGTGAGTTTGTAAGAGTTGAGATAAGTAAACCTTTTACCAACATAATATGATGAGGATAAAATTATGATCAATTAGGTAATTGTGGGGATGATAGATTGAGAGTTAATATTTATAGTAGTGATAAGACAAACTTTGGGTTACCAGGGATAGCTAGGCATGAGTCATCCTAGGGCTAGAAGGAATCTTAGATTAATACTTAGTTTAGGAACTATGATCTATGGGAATGAAGTGTAGATTTGCCAAATTAACTATTGTCTTGCTTGTTACCCTTGTTGTTGATGCAGGTTAAGCAAAGCAATCTAGACTATAGCTTGACCTTGGTTTTAGCTATTAATTGCATAATTGTGAGTGATAATCAACTCCTAGAAATAATGAATACAAGTTTGTCTTGTATTGGAATCAACATTGGCCAATTAATGAAAGAACTTGTTGTGATTTGAAGATGTATTGGTCAATGAATACAAGGACCATTATTAACACTCAAAGATCTTCATTATCAAATACTATTATTACACTTTACCATGATCGAATGAAAGCTTACAAACCACATCCAAAAAATAATACGGAATGAGGTACTAAAAGAGAGGTCCGGAGAGGAACCCTTGAAGGAAAGAAGAGTGAAGGATATGTCAATTGTGTTCTTACAATGAAATAGCAATATTTTTGTCTAATTAATGAACTGTAAGGACAGATGCTTGTAATAAAGACCAGTCAAGCCTTCCTTGAGAGTCTATACCTTGGGTTTTGGTTATTTTAAGTCATAGCAATAACCCAACTACATGAACCAAGGACCTTGTGAATGCAAAGCAAAAGTGTATTAGTGAGTTATTGCATACTATAACATGATTTGCTCCCGTAATTTAGCAAATTTGGAGTTCCAAAGTAACACAACACCCCAAAATCATGTTTTAACCATTGATTGTTAATTTGTGGGTTTGATCACCATGGAAATTGAAGTGAGGCTAGCTACTTACTCTATTAGCATGTTTTGGCACCATAGGACAAAAGGTTTCTTCGAGAAAATATCAATTTTGTATATTTGTAAAGGGTGTTGCATTACTTTTACTAGTCATTGTATGTCCCCCCAATTATGTTGATTATTGAACCTAGGATGGTTATCATATTTTGAGCGCGTAGTCCAACCTCTTTTGTACACATGACATCTTTTTGGTATTCGTTGTTGAAGGTACACCTAACCACATACCACTCAAATATAGGTGTTCAATTAAGAAAGGAATTGAATTAGGTACGTCTATGTTAGGACTTGAAGGCAATCCAAACATGATCGACTCACCCAAGGGCAAGCCCCTAGGTTTCCACATGGTTCGTTGAAAATATATCGTTCGCTCGGATTGCCCAATGTGATTTAGGTAGATAACAGTGGTAGGGTGCACCAAAAATAAAGTGCTAGGAAGGTTAAGGAATACTTCTATGTATTGGCCATTTTGGAAAGAAAAGTAGAGTTTACTGAAATAAACGATTCAACTTTTCCCAGTATCTCCAAGTATCTATTTAGTAGAGCAATTCCATGAAGAGTAAGGGGGCCCAAAATGTGAGATAGTAGATTTGTCTTGTCCAACATGCAAGTTGGAGTGTGGTTGTCCTCACACTTATGTGGCACTTTGAGTGTTGCATGAATAGATGGATTGAACTTTCTATCTTGAGTTACTAGAAAAATGAAAATAAATCCAATAACTATGAAAACTTTGAGTAAGGTTTGAATAATAAGAATATGGCACATGAAAATTTCAATTTAAAATACAACAATTTTATGCAAGTCAAATGAAAGTCAATCTCCAAGTTATGAAAAACAGAGGCAATCTGAAGCCCCCCAAGTCCTCAAACTTTCCCCTACAATTGTGCCAGGCTATTGATTTTTGTTCTCTAGTAAACTTCCATGTAGGAAGGGGTCCAAATTTTTGTCATCTAGTGGTTTTCACCGATTTTGCCAGCACATGAACATGTGCCCTCAGTCTGAAATCACCAAAGTTGATTCCAAGTCAAGATTGTACAAGTTTTTGTAATAAACAAATTACTCACCCACCACGACCAATAATATAGTCAAATCATTACGCTCGTAATCAAATTTTCCTACGAGTCTTGCAGTTGATGACTAAAAATATATGTGACCCTGTTGTGGTCACCTCCGACTTCATAGACATGTATGACCGTTGGATCAAATCGGGAATTGTCTCATCTAATTAGCAAGTGCGAAGCACGCACAATGTCGTTCCAAGATCTTATAGTCAGAGTCGAGATGCAGAAGTCATAAAAGATCGATAACTGCATTCCTTGTAATTTCAGCTGAATTGTATTCGAGTCCCGAAATTGAATGGCATCGATGAAAGACTAGGAAACCGGAATACACTAGGTGTGAAAAATTAAACACATCCACCACAAAGGCCATGTAATGACCCTTTCCAAAGAGCAAAACATATCCTTAGATAGCACTGCAAAATTACAACAACCAGAAAAACAATAATTTTTTTTGATTAGGCAGAATTCAATATGATTGTTACAATGTGCGACTGTTGATGAGCATATTATAAGTTTTGTATGATAAATGCGTGGTAGGTTTGATCCCATAGTACCTTTACAACTTCGGCTATTTATAGGGAAACACTTATTTTACATCCTATTTTAAGATATAGGAATAAGTGCCTGGGAAATGTTTGGGCATATATAGTCGGTCAAGATCCATGTGATTCTAAATCCAGCTAGTTACATGTTGACATCTTCCGGTTTTGCGTTCATTCATTCGAGGTATATTCTTCAATAGATTCCCTCTAAAATGATCGTTAATTCTCCTGAAGCCTACAACTTCAACCGGTCATTTCTCAAACTCAACCGGTTCATCTGTAACGAACCGCCAGTTCTCCCAAGACAGTCGTAACATTCTTCATATCCATAACATTGTTTTGTGGGGCTGGTAGAGTCTAAATGTGGGGAATATTCAAGAATATTACATGGAATATTGTCAGTCCCACATAACACTATTATGGATCTGAATAAGGTTATGGTGACAGGAATCCCGGATTTAAAGGAAAAAATCAAATGTTTCTATATTCATTTTTTACATTTTAAAAAGAAATTTTCCATATAATTTCTGTTCTACGTCATCACACTTCGCTTGATCTTCACAGATAGCATCCAGAGTATTGCAACACGATTCTGGTATCCTTGTATAGCTGAATTTCGAGGTTGCTGTAGAAATTCGCTCAGGGTCGCTTTATACACGGACCAAGAGTTATGACCATGAAAATGTAAGGGCCCTTGAAAATCATGCAAAGGCCGTTACTGTGGGAAGTAGAAATCCAATTTTGTAATTGATGGGCCCTCAAGCTTAGTGAAGTGAAAGTGGAGGTCGCCATGTTGAGGGACTGCAACATATTTTATGGACACTTCAAAATAATAGGTTGTTCGGGAGTCCACTATGATACTATAGTATTTCAAGAAGCTAATGACAATTTAATTGCTTGCCACGGTCTTTAGTTTTGTGTTAGACCACCCTCTTTTTGATGGACTTTACGAAATGTTTTGTAGACCATGATTCCTTATCCACTTGATGCCATGTAGGATGCCATGTAGTTATTTTTTCTTCCACTCGAATCTTTGGTCCCTCGACATACCCTCAAGGTCGAGTGTAAGGTCAACTTGGACTGTCTCCGGCCTCTCGACCAATCACAAAAATTGTATATCACGGATCAAAGGCCCTCAAACTCTACTAGTTAGTGGCCCTCGGTATAAGGGCATCATAAAATAGCCTCATGAAAATAAGTTTAGAAGGCATCCACACTAGAAAGAATAAACGTTGAATGCAATGGTCAAAGCTTTGTTGCACCATTGCCAAGCTTTGATTTTACTTTTCTTGGGGGAGAGGAGTTTTACTTTGATAGTCATGATGGATACTCCCTCTGTTTCAAAATAAAATTGTGGTTTCTATTTCAGTGCGGGATTAAGAACAGTGACCGGATTTGAACCACAATGCGCTTTTTAACCAAAATTGGGAGTTGCCGAAAAGTTGCCGACGTCTCTGTCATGCCCGGAGGAGGTCTGTAACGAAACCATGGTTTTATTCTGGCACGGAGTTTATGCAGAAACCATGGTTTTATTGTGAAACAGAGGGAGTATCTTTTAAGAAGAAAACCTTGAGTCATTTTGGACTTCAAAGTTGATTATCAATTGTACCTTTGTCAAGGTTATTTACCTCTTTATGTGTTTTGATGGCCTCGAGACATATAATAAACACCCAGAAAGAAGACTCGTAACCATGACTCATTTTGGATTGCAGAATCAAATGTCATTGCATCATTGTCAAGTGTTTTACTCGTAGTTTTGAGTAGTGATGGTGGTAGATGACAAATGTACTACTATGTTTTCGGACATAGTTTGTTGGTTACCCTAGAGCAGAGCTCTCAATTTCCTTCATTATTGCACTCATAAGTTTAGCCCTAAATTCACATCTACATATGAATGTGAAAACTAGATAACTAAAATGTGGATGACGCTAAGTTATCTTTAGATAACTAGAAATTCATGTAAGAGACTAGATAGAGTTATCTAGAACCTAAATTAACTCGCACTTTCAAAATAAGGCATAGTGGGGAGCATATTTCGAACAGAGGTCAACATACTACAACACAACAACTTTCAACAATTAGTTATTTCGTCCAACTCCCACACGTATATATTAATGAAAGAAATGCTATTATGTCATGTTAGAAACCCATGTAACATGTGCTGGTGCAATGAAAGTCTACGTTGGGTGGATCCAAATGAGGAAATTGTTATTAATAGAGCTCCGAGATGTTCAGATGAAGAGGCCGGGGGAAAGGCATAGAGCCAGAGAGCAAGATCAACAAACAAGGAGCTACAGATATGTCTTTACTAGGAGAATGTTGCTGCTTCGACCAAAACTGTTGGCAAGTTCGAGCTCACAAAAACAGAAGAGGAAGAGGAGGCGGCAAGGCGAAGATTAAATGATGGTCAGGAGCACCAGGAACCAGGTGGGTTGTGTACCATGAGCTTGTCTAAATGACGAAAGAGTACAAGTGATTGAGATCAAGCCACATTGGTGGTTGATGAAGATCGCGCCCCACTACTCCAAATTCAAAGATGTCGAAGATTCTGGAGCCCACAAAATGCCTAAAGGTAGAAGCAGCTAGTTTAAAGGCTAAGCACTCAAATTTTTTGATTCTACACCTTCAGAACAATCCTCAAAATTCAGGCTTCAATCCTTCATACTTTCAGGATTGAATTCTTACAAGTTGGCATAGGAAGGTGAAAGAATAGAAATTACACGTTTGTACAAACCTATGAAGAGGATGCCGCAGCAAATATCTCAATCAAGTTTTTTCATAGATTTATATCTTGAATAAATTGATCATGGATTTACCATCTGAACACCATGGGACATCTGTTGAAAAACACTTCACCTCCTGCTTGGATAGGTACTGAAATCCTGGCACCCTTAAATGGACTAAAAAGTACTCAACTTCATGAGAAAGATAAAGCAATTGAGATGCAAGAATGTTGGGTGGATAGGTGTTCTTATGCATGAAAAATAGAACAAAATTACAATATTTGGTCTGACCCAGATAAGATAGTTTGTCAAACAGCAGTTTTCAATGAATGTGAAGCCAATAATTGTTCTAAACTCGGAGGGGATGATGGGGGCACAGCGCTCTCTACAAATGTAGTATTCTTTCCTACAGGCAATCCATTCTGTTCAGTGTGAGGTCCCCCAGGTTTGCTTGAAAATTCTAATGTTTTCGAGGCATCCAAGGCTGGTCCTCTCTCATTTGGTTTGTGAAGAGCATCTTGAGCTGCTCGCAATGCATCACTGAAAACTCCAGCCTCTCGCAATCCCTGCACAATTACCTGGACAAAGAAAAAAGATGTGACTTTTTTTTAAACTACAGGATGAATACTGAGGACATTGTGAGAGTGGATACTGTTTCAAGAATCTGGTCGAAGGGGCGAATTATCAAAATTGAGGTGACTTAAGATGAAATTTTTCAAAGATGTTGTTTACATTAGAGAAAATTTGTTACATACAGTTGAAAGCTAATTTATCTAGACATAACAAAAACCCATATACAATATATAAAATTCCAACATTCATAAACAGTTCATGGAAAGGTATTATTTGATGGGATTATATCCCAAGGCTCAGAACTACAGTAGCTTATGTTCAACATAGTTTAAATATTTTAACAATCATTGTATACTCTGAAATGTACAATCATGTCTATGAACTATGTATGAGCAGTCAATAACAGCAAACGCCTCAGCATGTCACCTTAAAGCCCAGAATGGCCCTCTGGGACCTTTCAAGTATTAAACAGACAACTCATCTTTTGGCCAAGAGTTAATAAAACTATGTCTCAAGCAATTCCAATGAACTACTAATGCTCCACTATATATCATCTATTTCCTTGAACAATTTAATGTGCATTGCAATGGTGATGTGTAATAGTGTTGCAATGACAAACACTCACCTGAGGGGCATAAATACGTGTTAGCAGGCCTTTCCTCATCAGCTTCAAGTTCAGCTCTGAGTCTGTCCACACAACATGTTCCCTGTACCTGCAAGTCGCAATAATACAGTTTAAAAGACTACACAAAATATGATATTTAGTGTTTGCTTAGATTTAGTGTTTTACCACCCTACTCTGCTCAACACTAATTTTCAATTCTTTAATAATCAGTGTTAGACATAAATGCGGCGCCGCCGCCTTCCCTGTTGCCACCTCTTTCCTGTGAAACAATCAATCGCCTTCCATGTTGCCACCTCTTTCCTACTAAACACTAAATTCGTGCATGTAACTTTCACATATACCATAGATGATATTTAGTGTTTGAGTTTACATTTAATGTTACTTACTTTCATAGGGTTAGTGATATTTAGTGTAGTGTTCGTATTTAGTGTATCTAACACTAAATATCATATTTAGTGTAGTGAGAAGATAGGTAGGTAGTCATGTAGAATTAATATTAGTGTCCAGCCATTTTATTAGTCAGCAGTCAAAAGGGATTGAAAACAAGCACTAAAATTGACATTTGGGGTGCAAACATACCAGCGCTTCATCTCCTCTGGTGAAGCTGTTGATGCGATTATGAAAGCCTGGAGATAACAGAGCACATTTCAATTCAAAAAAACATGTGAATCTTATGGTACAAAAAAAAACAAGACACAGCAAAAGCAAATAAAAGCCTCATAGGTATTTTGTACTCATCGTAAGGCATCAACTACAACACATCAACTAAAATGAGAGGCCATTAGAGATATCCATGAAGTCTTCAGGCAGACCATGGGTGAGTTGGCTAAAAGGTGACATTGAGTGATTATGCAATAAGTCACCCAAGTTTTAATGAGGCTTAAATTAATATGCCAAAAGAGTGGAGTTGGGTTATGAAAAACCGGCTTTTCAGCTTGTCAAACTAGGATCCATGGGCCACGCTAGCCTTGCATAGGCCAACCCGGAATTTAATGTGACAGGTTCCCTCAAAAAACTTGTGGGTTGAAGTGGTACGCTTACCGCTCGATCAAACTCAAGCATGAAGCATCGCTTCACATCCTCTTTGGTAGGCTTACAATGACACCGATCACGCCGTGATGTCAAATCCGAAAACTTTGTGTAAGTGAAGTGTAATACCGCAGCCTCCTCGAACTTAATTTCACTGTCTCCAACAAGACACAAAAGTTACAAGAACTGATGTATCCTTTTACAATCATTGTAATGGACGGGTACTACCATTTCTGTGAAGAAGTTGAATATGAAACACTCAAATGGTAAAAAAAATTGCTCACTTTGGTGTTTTCATGTAATTGTGCCACCTATGAGCACCATTGGGTCTCAGGTTGTCTTGAATTCGAGCAGCAGCCTTTCCATTACCATAGGTCAGAAAATAGTTGGGGTTGCCACGTGTCGCTTCTCGATACATACCAAAATAGGTCTCCTTTGTGACATGATCATAGTTCTTCTTGAACATGGTAACCTGTATCATCCAACCTATTCATGTGGCACCTTCTTTTATAGAATAAGTTACAATAAATCAAGGGTTGTGAGATTTTGAAGTGTCATGGTTGTGTTCGACCAACCTCTTTGAGGTCAGGTTGTCGCAAAATTGGGTAGACCATGAAACATTATCAATTGCATGCCATTTAAGACTCCATATAGGTAGAACTTCATCCATTGAACCTTCCTTGGTCACTTAGGCCCTACAGCTCTAGTGTAAAGTGAAGTGGGGCGTTCTCGGTATTTTCCACCAATGAGAGATTTTAGAGTTCAATGGTCACAGGCCCTTAAGTTCTACTGTGAAGTGCCCCTTATAAGCTCCTCCAAGGACACAAAAAGAAAGTGACAAGAAATTACCTCACTAAAAGGATCCTCAATGTCCTCCCGCTCAATTGCACTTTCCTGCAAAAATATCCGCAATTATCAGTGACCTTGTCGCTTGTCCAGGTGCAGAATAGAAAAATGCAAATCTGAGTTGATAAAAGGAGGAACTCACATAATTGGGAAACACAACCATATCCACATCAGCAGCCACATCATGAAGCAAGCGTTGCAATGAATATTCTTGTGCTCCCGCAGGGTGCAACAACTCATCTGTGTCCAAATGGATGATCCAATCCATTCTTAACTCCTGTTGAAGGAAAATAATTTTCAGAGGTAATTAATCCAAGTATGGAGCAACCACTAACTACAAGAAACATTGTACTGAACCAATCCACTGATGACAACTGGCACACATTCTAATGCAATAAATAAAAGTCACCACATATGTATGCCACTTTGATTACAATGTTGAAAAACATCAGAGATTTTCAATTAACATTGTGAAATTGCATGAGTTTCACATTTTCATCTATTATGTGCCACATGATACCACTACAAAGCAAATTGATACATGAGATTAACATATATATATATATATGATATAATTTAATATACAACACCCTTTGGAAATTTGTGATGCACCCACCCTGAATCAAATACTTGGATTCCTTTGGCCAATTTTAGAACAACCAAGTGATACTAAGTAGCATTTGGTATCTTGTATCGGTATAGAGCTCACCCTTGCAAACACTATAGCCATTTCCATGTTAAGGGACTGTTTCACAAAGAGCTCGTAGTTGCATGGGCGAAAGAAGAAACCCGATAGCCAGGTCTCACCCCATATCCGGCTGCGACAGAGAAAAAATGCGTTATGCAAGCCACCCTACAAAATAGTGGTTTAAGGGATCTAAAGACTATTTGCATCCAGAAATTCAGAAAGTAAGTAATGAAGGTAAGATGGTTGCACCTTTTTGCTTGCTTCTCTTCAAGCTCTTTTGTGCGATGAATAACCTTCACGCCCTGTAAAGATCCAACCCCCATTATCGTTCTTGCATTATGGTCACAAATCAAAGAAAAAAATTCAATTAAAGTAATCAGATTGCCCTGGCACTTCCCTTCACAGGATGACAGATGAAGCTGTGTCTAAATTTTTGTCATACATTTCCAACACCGATTACAAATAGAACATTGACATGAGCAAACATGCGGATGATCTTGAACAAAAAAAAAAGATAAAAATCACATACAGGAATAGCCTCCAGAACTGCTGTTGACTTGACAGATGCTGCTTGACCTTCCACAAATAAAATGTAATTCGTAACTCCGATTACTTGGTGGTAATACAACCATGGCAGGATCTGGTCCAGGCCAGCTGACGTGCTTGATGTGATAGCAATCTGTTGCATTTCCAGTCACGTCAAATCTGAGTTGCTAGAAAAAAGGAGTGTGCTTCAAAAATTTCATGTCCTTGTGAGTATCACTGTTCAAAAATCAACAAGTGCAGATAAAAGGTAACCGGTAAAAAGTAAAATAAGAATAGAGATATAGTTCATCTAAAGCCTTTAGAGATACTTACTAAACACAAGCAATCAAAAATGAGAATTAAAATAATACAAATCAGACAAACTTCTACATCAGTTCCCACTTCAGGGTTTTGTCTTGTCAAAAACAGAAGCCAAAGTTGGGTTCACTCGAGAAAGCACCCTGTTTTATTCCTTCAAAAAGCTGATCCTGAGTGTGAAATTTCAGAGCCATTTCAAGACCATATGAAAGCAGTACACTGAAGTCTCTTTAAAAACCAAGACTGTCAGTGGCAAGAACTTAGAAACAGCATCATCATCACCCTTTGAAGAAATAGAAATATGGGAAAGGAGAGAAGTGCAAAACCCTGAAGTGGGAAAGCCAAAACCCTAAAGTTGGGTTTACATGAGAAAACACCCTACTTTTTCCTCTTTTAAGTTTTTCTTTAAAAGTTAATCCTGTGTGCAACTTTAGAATCAATTCACAGTACCGCAGTCCACTGAAGTCTTGTCCAAAACCAAGAGTGCCAGTTGCAAGGGCAAAGTAACACCACCCATCGCCCTTTGAAGAAATCCACGTACGATCTAACTAACTAATAGATCAGATGGTACAATTCCTGGAGGAATTTGACTTCATCAAACAGAACCAAGCCAAGCTAGGGATTCAATGAACCATCTTCAAACTAACTACCTAATGCAGCAGAACTTATTTAAGAGAGTTTAAGAGAGGAAACAACGTATTTTAGTTCTTCAAAACCTATGCTTCATAAGCTTATCCTGTGTGAATTTTCAGAGCCATTTCAAGACCAACTGAAAAGCAGCACACAGTGAAGCCTCATCAGAAACTAAGAGCGCCAGTCACAAGAACACAGTAACAGAAACAGCATCTGCGAACTAACTAACTAACTAACTGATGCAGCAGATGGTACAATTTCTGAAGAAATTTGACATGATCAACAAAATAGGGTTTCAATGCACACGTTTGAAGAAATTCACAAACGAACAAACAAACAAACAAACTGATGCCACAGATGCTGCAATTCCTGGAGGAAATTGACCTATCAAAACAGAATAGGGATGCGCAAACAGATTAGGGATTCAATGCACACCTTTGAAGAAAATAGCAAAATGAACTGACTGGGAACAGATAATACAATTCCTGGAGAAAGTTTGACTTGATCGAAACAGAATAGGGTATGGATTTGATGCACAGCAGAACAGAGTTCCAATGCAAACCTTTGAAAATTTCTTGAACAAAACAAATTAACTTACTGATCCAACAGATGCTACAATTCCTGGAGGAAATAGACTTGATCAAACCAGAACAGGGCATGGTTTCGATGCACAAACAATATGGGGTTTCGATGCAAAGCTTTGAAGGAAATCTGCGACCAATTGAACAAGCCGATGCAACAGATGCTACAATTCCTGGGCGAAATTTGACTTGATCAAAACAGAGTAGGCTAGGGTTTCAACGCACATTACCTTGGAACTAGTACCATTGCCAAGTGCATATTGCCATGCAGGGTGGTGTGGAAACAAGCCCACTTTTGGAAGCCGGTTTTTGGAGCAATCTGAAATTCGAGTGCCAGTGCGTCCACCCAAAGGAGTCAAGCTGTTGGAGTCGAGCTGCACACCCGGTAATCGTTGTGCATCACCAGACGCATCCCCGAGTCGTGCGGTTTCCACCAAGTCCCCTCCTCTCCATTGCAAAGTGAAGGCAAAGATGGCCAGTGACAAAGAGAGTGCAGTGGACACTAACAAAATTTTGTGGGAGCTCGATTGCGAAGGTGCAAACCGCGACCCGTATCCTCCTGGCATTTTACCAACATAGAGTGAAAAAACTCTTCCACGCCCGTGTACAAGAATCCTTAGAGGAATCCTTGCACAAACCGAGAGAGTGCAAATGATGACCCCATCATCATCATATGAACATTGCTTGGATCAATGATTTTGGGCTTGTGGTTCCTCCATGAAATCATATTCTGTATTGCAGTTGTTAGGCTTCAAAACTGCAATAATGTGTCGCCTAAACCTCAGTTTCGCTCATAAGTGTGCCAATTCAATTTGCTGGTTTTGGATATGTTCTAAGTTCCTAACCCCTGCTGCTACCGACAGCGAGGTTCCTCAACGTCCAAATCTCTCCAGAGAACTCATTGGGTCGTCTCATTAAACAGGTTTTTTTGGTTGCTTCGTGGTTCTGATGCAAGTTGTAGAACCTGCACATGGTGGATCTAGGACCCGAAGTCTCAGATCTGTGCAATTTTGAATTCCTCAGCTCCTTCCTTCTTTCTTTCTTTCTTTCCACTTAGGTTACCTGAAAACCAAGTAGACAAAAATATGAGCATCTGGATGCGTGTAAACCGGGATCGTCTCAAACCACAAAACCCACAGATCTGCTAACTGCCAGCTCGAGATGCAAGAGGAAAAACTCTCAAGAAAAGCAAAATCCGAGCCCGACCAAATTCAAGTCCACAAACTCATCATCTTTCCTCTTCTTTTTGCAAGTGACTCAACTCGGCAGTAAGTTAACCTAGAAACCAAATTTTCTCAACACTCATGAAAGCCCAGATTCCTAACCCAATTCTTCCCCTCAGAAAATAACCCGAATAATCAAAATCCCTCCCAAATCGACACAACCTCGCATTACTTACCAAGATTCACTCACTCCGACTTACCCAAATGCGCAACCAAAAAAACGCAAACCAAAAAACGTGATCCAACACAGCTACTTCGAGAGGATAAGAAACCCAATCGGGCGAATTCTCGCCCGCATCTACCCAACAAAAATAAATAAATAAAAATAAAAACAATTCCCTCCCTCCTAACAAGAGTTGATGTCCTCCTCACCACGGAGATCGTGTGACCCAATACGACAAGTTGGGGACGGTGAAGCCGAAATGAAAGAAGATGTGAGTAACGGCCAATATGGCGAAGTTGTGTGAGAAGTATTTTACCTTTCTTTATTGTTGTTGCGACGGCGAATTGTTCATCTTTGATGCTGGCACCCAGGCAGGACTCAAGCGCTCCTCAAACTTGAACCTTCGTCGTAGTGGGAGCAGTGATTTCGATTTCTAAGTTAAGTAATGCGCGCAAAACTTCAACATCACACACACCGTCTATGGCATTTAGTGGCACCCACACTATCTGTGAGAATCCTAAACTAGGTGCCTAGAGGTCTCAAAGTGTCACGTCCGCTAATTGCGTTCATGATAAAGAACTTTCTTGAGTGAAGTTTTATTTATATTGTGGCATTTAGTGTAGTATATTGGGATACTTGAGATGATGATTTTGCGTTTTAGTATGCAAGGGAGATTACTATTGAGCGTACTAATGGCAGGTGTCATGTGTATGGTAATTTAGTATGTAAGAGGAAGATATTCTTGAGCATATTAATGCCACATGTCATTTGTGTGCATTTTAGTCAACTTGTAGATCATTTGGTGTAACATAGGTGTACAGCTCATACTACTATTGAACATACACATTAAGCTCCGTAACATCATGCTTGTGGCAGCCAAGGTGCACATGATATTAAGGAGTTTTGTAGTGTTACCATGGATATGAAAAGAGAATTAGTGTAGCATGATGCATTGTGGAATTACACAAAGTCAACATTGCAATAATGACAATAGTTACAATTATGACAATGTGATCCATGCAAGCGCGTGGTTTGAAATCTTTGGTGGTTTATTTTGATGTCAAATCCATGATATATGGGAGGGAAACGTGATAACAAGGAGTGAGATTTAAACTGAGAACATCCGTATCTCTGGGGTTTCAGGATATAAGAGAAGGGCTGACACTGAGGAGGTTGATATTACAGAGTTTAGAGTGTATTCATGCCAAGATATTAGTAAGCGCACTTGAACGCCAAATGTCATGAGGTGATACTAATGGTGAATTTGTCGATCATTAGTGTAACCTATCATACACCTCAAAATAGGGCAAGTAGCACTATTATGCATGTGACACTAAATACCATAAACTACGTACTTCAATTGATGAAGGGTGGGTTTACATTAGGGTCCGGGTCCAAGAAGCATGAGGTCGAAAATATCCCTCCACCTTCATGAACCTTAGATTTAGACTCAAGGTTGGACCCAAGCTTGACGTTTGGCTTCTCCTAACCAATCATTCGTCCAATAGCATAGTGGTTATCAAAACACGTAATATTTTTTCATCCATGGAGACATAGTATCATTCATATTATGTCCACGACTTCATCGGTTATGGCCGATCAGGAGCTCATTGAGTAAGTATTGACAAGTAAGTAACGACTCATTGTTTCACTAGCTTGTCATCCGCTCTCCTCATGTCGGTTATTTAGTCCAAATAAGATAGATGGACCTTATTTGATGATTTTTTTTGTTATAACCTACTACTTTATCCTCCTCGGATTCATAAGGTTGGAATTTTTGAGCGTCCGAAATATTACATTTGAGGAAGTTGGGATCGGTCCCTTAAAGTTTGTGGGCTAATCTTAGATTGTTATGAATCATCAAAGTCTTCGGATAGTGAGCCATAAAAAAAGCCACACGGGTCTCCCCGTTTATGTTGGCAACAAAATATAGAATGATGAAGGCACATAATAGTTGTCAACAAATTGTAAATATCGCTCAAAGGACCAAATTTATCCCTTGCCTAGCGGATTGATAACTTTAAGGATGAGGACATGGGGACGCTACATGACACGACTTGGTACAATGTTTCCAATCATATGAGCAAGGTCATTCCGGCCCTCACGGGAAAGCGTGAACTAAAAAAAGGATGGATAAAGGGGGGGTGATTCATTTTGCCCACAATGAACATTTGTCTTGAAGAATGGGTCCAAAAGATTGAAAAAGAAAATTTGGGGCTATACATTATGCCCTAAAGTCTTATTTACCATAACATCACTAAGCATTGTGCAACTATTTCTAATTGCTAGGATACAACTTACGCACGGTATTGTACACTACAATGTCAAGTCAACAACCTGTCAACAAGATTCATCAATCTCTTATCCTTTCAAGAAGATCCATGTCACAACAATGCTTTACACTTTGACATATCTAAACTGAAATCAACGATTGTGAAGCAAATGTACATGTGCTTTAATCATCACTATTATTCCAAGACACATAAAGTATGCGAACCCTACTGACTAAAGGTTATTACAAGGTGATAATACAAGAGGTAATTGACATTTTTTTTTAGAAGTCAAAGTGTAGACCACCTACCCTTGTGTAGGTGTGATAAGGGGTTATATGAAAATTTCAAGCCTAGGGACATGCCCATGGACATTTGGCTCTTTTTTTCATGGTTTGGGTGAGTATGAAAGCTAAATTGGTGGGGAGTTGGTGGGAGGAATTATGCTTTGGCCCATAGTTTGGCATAGTAGGTATGATTATGGTGTGTTGGCCACTATTGACAGTGAGTGTGCATTTTGCACTTATCAAACCTACCTCGTAGCCATTAATTAAAAAGGACCCCCCCCCCCACACACACACACTCCTTTAGCATACCAAACACAAATTCAATGTTTTTATTTTATTTTCTCAACTGTATTTTTCACAACAATTCAACAAGTTTTAGCAAGCCTTTAACATGAAACAACATAGAACATAAATCCCTTAGTGTTGGACTTTAAACAAGACTCAAATTTCCATTAGGTCTAAAAATCTTATTTCGAAATATGTTTAATCTCGTTTTCATCCATTCCCCAATTCGCTTGTAAAACACTATTCATCCACTTTCCAAAATGGAAGGGAAATGATGGGAGCTTAATTAAGTTATGTCAACTATTAATAATAGTCAACATGTTACATAATAAAGTTGTAATATGATTATGTCTTGTAACATGTGGTGGGGTGTGGGCCTAATGTGGCGACTATCATTGGAATGATGAGGACATATATGTATGACAACTCACACATATATCCAAATGTATGCTTTGCTTCATGGTTCAATTGGAAGCATGATTGTAACAAGTGAGGTTTCATGGGACTAAGTTAGTCACAAAACTACACTATAATATTGTATTTAGTCTCACCAATCATAATGTGGGGAATATCCGAGAATACTAAACAAAATAATGTCAATCCCACATAACATTGTTATGGATCTGAATAATGTTATGTTTCTAATTGTCTTGCTCTATACTAATTTGTAAACCTAACATTACTTGTCACTCCTTGCAAAAAATAAATTACATAATTAAAATTGGGCATATAGATTCACAATGTTGCAAATATTGTCACTTACTAAGTGATTTTTCATCCAAATTTCAGTCATCCATGATAACATTTCGATACAAAATGTTAGGATGCATAAGACAACAAACTTTATTTTGGAATTTGGATGAACTTAAAGTAAGTTGGGATGATAGTGCTTGTAAACTTATTTACAAAAGTGTCATTAGACAAGTTACCACGGTAAAATAAAAAAGCCTTATGACACCATATACAATATCTAGTGTAAGAATCCATGTAAGAATCTACAAAATGCCATGTAGATCCAAGGAATAGGAATAGCTTTAAGGTAAATGGGCCTTAAACGGACATTGTTAGCTTTGCACCCACTTCTCATATGATCTAAAGTATACATTCAGTGCAAGATGTTTAGCAACATCAAATCTTGATGTTTACATTGTATACATTGTCAGAGTGAAAATCAACTTTCTTATTAGAAGTTCATATCCCCCCCCCAAATTGTGTTGACTATTGAGCCCATAATGGTTATCAAATTTTGAGCACATAGTTCAATTTTTTATTTTTATTTTTTTCTAATCACATGTCTTTTTGGTTTTCATTCTTAATTCCACACCTAAACCACACACCACTCCAACATAGATGGTTCTTTAACATGAGTAACCAAAATCAACTAAAATATAAGTATGTAGCTCAACTACATGTTTTGGTGCGTCTCTTTGACACTCAAGGGTTAGGTAAGCATGTCTTAAACACTTTTCTCCATGCACCGCTTCTAGTATGATATGAAACACGCAATCAGTACAAAATGATTAGCAAATCCAAAACGTTCATGTAGCCATGTTCCTCATTTTTTTGGGAGCTCGTATAAATATCCTATTCATTGTCAAAGCGAAGATTCTATGAGTTATTAAACGATCATACATGTCTTCCTTGTTTTGTTGACTATTGCGTTTAGAATGGTTAATCCATTTTGGACACATAACCTAGTTCAATCTCTTTTCAACACATGTTTTTTTGGTGTCCATTCTTAGGTTCACAACCACCCATACACCACTCAAATCAAGGTGTCCATTTAAGACCATAACACACAATTAGGCACATTTACCTCAATGTACTACACTAAATATGATATTTAATGTCATATGGTATTTTATGTTCCTATGGTAATTTTTTAGTTGACATTTCTTAAGAACAAATATTGTCATGGATGAGTTCATCCATTGGCCAAAACCCTACCTTCCCTTGTCAGCAACTTGTGATGAAACATTGTCATGGTTAATTGATACTCAGATGAAAATCACTTGGTAAGTGACGGTAATTACAACACTGTAAATCTGTAATCCCCCCAAAAAATTACAAGGATGACAAATAATATTGGATTAAGAGCGTCCCCACCAGACCGGGCATAGGGCATGCCAATGCCAAAAATGGGGCATCCCGGGTTCTTAGGTGGCAGTACCGGCATAAATTGAGCCCCACCAATGTCCGGTCCGGCATAATTTAGAACCGGCCCGGGTATAGTAAAGGCCTTCCCCCGCCATAAATGGTTCATATGGCGGCCCTCCTCCGGCCCGCCAAGAGATTACTTTAATATCAGATACTCCGATATCCTACTTTATCCCATGTCAGATAATAGGTGTCGTTGTCTTATTGATTGCTTCCTAATTATACCGGGAGTATGCCTAGGCTTTGGTGGGCTCTGACTCAAGATGAGCTGCCCCGCCCAAGATGGAGGGCTCCCCAAAGGTATAAAATATTATATACTCTATTTGGCGTGTACCCGGTCTGGTGGGGACGCTCTAAGATTTGGTGTTGGTGATACTAGCACTGCGGTTTACAATTCGTATTGAGCAAGACAATTAGAATTGGTGACACTAAATATCATATTTAGTGTACTTAAACCTCGTGATCCATTATTGGAGTCAACTGTCTGCCAAATGTTTTGGGCATAATCAGTCAAAAGCATAGTGTTTCAAAGTCCAACCACTTAAATGTTGTTATCTTTACTGATTTGAGGTGTGTTCCATACATTCCTTCGAGATCCATGCTTTCCCTGAAATCTTAAACTTCAACCGGTAATTTCTCAAACTCAACCGGTTCTTCTGTAACCTGCAGTCGGTTCTCCCGGTTCATTAATTGGAGTGCCACAGCTGACTGTTGACAACGATGAATACATTCATCTAAACATTCACCCATCCTTGATAAATTGAATGACTCACACAGCACTGAGATGACTAAAGTGGGACAATGCCACTGCAGCTGTAAGAAGATCTACTGCTGGAAAAATTGACACCTCTATATGTTTTCTGGAAAACTTTGTACACAACCACCCTCGGACTTTCTCTATTCAAGGTTACAAAGTACAAGCCATGTCTACAAGCACACAACTAATCTACAGTTGATCTTTGAACAACACGTGTGTAGATCGATCTCAAAAAGGAATCAAAACCAACTTCGATTTTTAGTTTCGAGAGCTGATGGGAACTGTGGGTTGGGTGAGAAGAACGTTCACGGCAATCAATGGCTTGCAAGCTGTTTCTCCAGTTCAGCCCTGCGTCTATGCACCTCCTGCAACACGGAAACAATTTCAAGTAAAATGGCAAGTACATGACATTATTCAGCTAGGTGGGGCCGCAAATAAGCCAGATTCTATTCAGAATTATACACTGTTAATTCACACAGCAGAGCACTGCACTGCTCTGGCAGATTCAGGCTGAAAAACTACTCAGGTGCAGCAGTGCGCTGATATTATTAGAATGAAACAGCTGATAACAGTAAAGTATAAGGTTGATATTATTAGAATGAAACGGCTTATAGCAGTAAAGTATAAGGTTAGATAAATCTTGAATGGTTAAATTTTTTGCTGGTTAGCTTACTTCTCCTGGATATGGTAACACTCTTATTAGTATGAGATGGGTAGTAAATCTAAATTGCCACCATAGCCTACTTCCTCATAAATTTTGGAGCTCAATGTGAAGATTGTTGTGTTTATTTAGAGGTCATATATGTTGACTATTGACCCTAAAATGGTTAACATATGAGAGCATGTTGTCCAATCTCTTCTAACACATAATACCTTTTTGGTGTCCATTCTTCAACACACACATAACCATACATACCTCAAATATAGTTGTCCATTTAAGATAAGTAACCAAATTAGGATTAGGCACATCTACCTTATGTGAGCAAAGGTATAAGTGATCATTTTGTCCATCACAACACAACACAATGCAATTCATACTATACTATCTCACTATTTTGATCAAAATATGTGGCAGTGCATGTTTCGAAAACTCATAGAAAAAGTAACTTTTGATCGTTTTTTTTTCAGGCAGTGGCTACAAAGTGTGCAGTCAACAAGGACAAAGAAACCCCAGACTTTGTAATGACATGTCCGCCAAAATTCAATACAACCTAATAGACTCGAAACTCCATAACATCAACCTCCTTAATGTCACTCCTTTTCTAATGTCCCAAAACCCCGAAACCCAAGGGAACGGATGTTCTCAGTTTAAATCTCACCCCTTGTTGTCACCTTCCCTCCCATATATCACGGATTTTGACATTAAAATAAACCACCAAAGAATTCAAACCAAATGCTTGCACACTTTACATTGTCATTAATGCAATGTTGCACTTCATGTTATTCCACACTGTCAACATACTACACTAATTCTCTTTTATAACGCATCCATGTTAACACTACAGAACTCCTTAATATCATGTGCACTTTGGTTTCCACGAGAGTGGTATTACGGAGTTTGGAGTGTAGTTTGAAACAGGAAATATAAACATAATAGGAAACATAGTACTGGTGTCAAACGGCATCTTTGTGCATTTTATAATCTGCGGCAATTATTAAATTCATACTCTCTCTTTCACAAAAATAGTCAGGGAGAAGGCAGTCTATACCTCGAGGTCTTTCTGGGCTTGTTGGCGCCAATTCACCTGTTTCATATGACTACGCTTTACATTGCCGATGCATAGCAAACCCTGCAAAAGAGGTTCCACAATATATTTAGTGCAAGTAGAATAAATTGTCCGTTATCCTACTAAACCACACAAATACACTACATAAGCAGGTCAAATGGGTTCATCCCAACATAAGTGATATCAAACTCTCCTAGGAATTTTTCTCTCAGAATTTGGAGAAAGACATTGATTGTTGCATAACCAACTAAAAGAATGACCTGCTCAAATCACAGCTTGACAAAAATCAGCAACTTTGCTTGCCAACAAAGTCAATACACTACCCACTGAGAATATGTACTTATTTCAGAACAAAAATGTGCATTCTCCTCTGCACTACAAAGCTATAACAGCAGGGAACAGAGAAAGATAAAATGGCAACTTTACACAGCTCTGCCAAAGTGTACAGTTATCTGGCCTAGCACCTTCTGATTGTAGACACAGAACTTTACAAAGGAAAAAACACAATGACCACCTCAGAAGGTTTTTTGAGGTGAAATTTTCACTTGATGTAGAAAATAGTCCAGTGATTGTGGCTAGTTTGATTTGTCCTGGAAAAGTCACATTGTCGTGACGAATCCAGAGCCTTCAAGAAAGTGGAAAGAAAACTCACCGCTACAATATAGAGGATTCCACAAGCAAAGAGCCACCAGCTGGCTATTTCATGCAACAAACCCTCAGCTCTGGTCTCCCCGCTTGCTCTCGCCAGCACTTTCGTCATTGCTGCCACCCTGGAGACCCAAGTTTGTATCACCACTTCAAGCTCTTCCTTGTTTAAGTAAGGCAGTGAAAGATTAGAAACAGAGTATGGGATATAATTAATTTTCAGATTACAATAATTCTTATGCGTAGCAACATATAGTTCTTTTTGAACCAAGCCTGGAACAAGGTCATCAAACCAAGAAAAGGTGCACCCGACACAGGTTGTATGGACATGAGAGAACTTACAAAATTTGGAGAGCACCACGACCTACCCAGTACTCCAACACCTGCACAGAATTTCTAGTGTCAATTGTGTTCCAACCTTAATACCCATTTGAACTACCATCAAAAGACAAGCCCACAGAAACCAATTCAATGATTTATAACCACCACCACAGTGGTAGAAAACTGCATTTCAATGTGGAGGTGAAAGCAATGTAATCCATGCAGTCCTGAATTTTAAGTAAATGCTTACACATAATTGCCAAAAACAATAAAATTGCACTAGTGCCAGAACCATTAATAAATGATCCAGCATATATGACTACCACCATACAAAGTGCCACGAGAAATAACATTCCGCAGTCACACATACCCTCCAAAACTTGAAGATAGGCTCCCATTCAGTCTCCGCGATGGTTACTAGAAAGGCAAAGGCAACGGTGTACACACGCACAATGCCAACAAAAACCTGCCACAAGAATAAAAGATCAACCGTCAGAAGAAACCCTACCAGGAGCTTTTCCTTCATGGTCATCGGTTTTATAATCAGTTTAAAACCCACATCTTATCATTGCCATGCCGTCAAATTCATTTCCACACTGCTAGAAAGCCTCAAAAACCACAGTGAAATATATCACATTCTCTGTTTATAACCCCGACCCGCCACTGAGCAACTGAGATTGCCCACTTGAGAGAGAGAGAGAGAGAGAGATATAGAGAGTAAGTAGGTATGGAGCGAAAATAAGAAGAGGTTCAATCCTGTGGGTTATCTTTCTTCCAACAAAAAAATGCGAAAGTTGCATCCCCCAACCCATCATTGCGCTGTTCTCGAATTCAGTGACACACTTTCAGAAAGCCTCAAAAATCACAGTGAAACATTGCACATGCAGTGGATGTTGATTTTGTAAACCCAAGGTCACTGAGCAACAGAGATTGCCCTTGAGGAGAGGTTCAATTTGCGAAGTTCTCCTTCTTCCAAGAAAAACATGCGACGTTTGTTTGTATCAAGGTGTCCATGTAAATACTCAAGAAATTATGCAGGCAGGAATAACCCAAATTTCAGAACAAAGTGTGCTCCTATGCTGATCCTTCGTGCAATCCATATCTACTTATTCGGACTTGATATTTCGAACTGGCAGTCAAGAGAGAAAGGGAAAGAAATCTGCAAGAGCGTCCTTCTGGGAATCCATACCTACTTATTTCGGGGCTTGAGAGTAAGTAGCCATGGAGTGAAGATAAGAGAGGTTCAGTCCTGTGGGTTATCTCCTCTCTCTTCCAACAAAAACAAGCAATGTTTGTTTGTTTGTTTCAAACTGGCAGTCGAGAGAAAGAGAAAGAAATCTGCAAGAGTGTGCGTTGGGCAATCCATACCCACTTATTCAAAACTTCAGGGTAAGTAGCCATAGAGTGAGGATAATAAAGAGAGGTGTAATCCTGTGGGTGATCTTTCTTCCAACGAAGAAACATGCAACAGAGATTGCCCACTTGCGAGAGTAAGTAGCCATGGAGTGAAGATAAAGCGAGGTTCAGTCCCTTGGGTATCCTTGGGGTATCGCATCTCTCTTCCAACAAAAACATGCATAATTCGTTTGTTTGTTTCAAATTGGCAGTGAAGAAAGGAAGAGAAAGAAATCTGCAAGAGAAAGAGAAAGAGAGTGAAATCTGCACATACACTGACGCGGTAGTCGAAGCCCCGGTAGTCGAAAGAACGAAGAAGCGAGATGAGGTTAACCACCATGCACAGCAAGGCGCCAACAGCAGTGACGATGCTCAACACAGCACACACATACAACAACGTGTCCCTCTCTCTTCCCGGAGGTGCATTCTCCAACACAGGTGGATGACGAAGCGCATCAGCTTCTTCCTCCATCAAAGGTGCCTCCAAATCATCATCCCGACTCATTTGTCCGCCAGCCATGGCAGGAGGAGGAGGAGGAGGAGGAGGAGGATGAGGAGGCTCTGCCACTTCTCCCTTATGCGCTATATCCCTCTCCCTTAAATCTTCAAACATATCCTTGTCCCCCATTTCCCTTGGAATACAGCAATCCCCTCAACAAACTATGCAACAGGATCGATGCAAAAGTTAGGGGTTGGAAACTTCACCCCCACTTCACATAAAAAGGACCGGTTCAGCTCACTCCAACAAACGTATTCAATCGAAGAAGAAGAAGAAGAAGAAGAGTTCATCAACCCCCAAATCCCAAATTTTCGTTGCCGGCCTTCTTCCCAGAATACTAAACTGCAACCTCGGTCTTGTTGTTGTTGAGGACTGAGTTTGGATTCCTGCTGCGCTGTTCTCAAGGTCGATGTGTCATCACCAAGCTAACCCCTGGCACCACGTCACAAATATCATGTGCTCAAATAATGAGGAAGTTATTGTATGTCCTTATTAAGTAGAGGTTTTTTCACAGTCACTGTACTGATGTGCGGTAAAGGTAAGTAACAATTTGTTTGAGCTGATGAGATACAATTTTTTTGTCATTTTCGAAGGAAGGATTTGGAGCTTTAAGCTTACTGCTGAATGCAGGATAAGTGGGTTCAAATCCTCCATTGCTGGCAGCTTCCACTTGGCGCCTCCTGGAGCTCCACGTAGATGGCGGACATCAACGTGGCGGACCATCCTGCATGCATTCCGTAGTTTCTTTCCTTTTCCCCCCCAATTTTGGCCGCTTCTGACGTGGATAAGTTGCAACTTACACCATGTAGGTAAAGTAGGCAGAGCTTTGTCCAGGTGCTTCAACTAGGTAAGTAGTATGGTAATAATAAACCCTAAATCACTTGAGCAAAAGTGAGAGAATCCTCCAAATTCATATTCTTTGACAGAAAAATCTGTTGTAAGTTATGGCAATGGTTCCTGTCCTGCAGACTTGAAATTGAAATGCATGGAATAAGGTTAAGGACAGTGCGACAGCTTCTCTGTATATTTGCACACAATTCCCAAGTTATTGAATGTTTTTCTATATGTCTTGAAGAGAATGGTAATCTGATATTAATCAGCAACTACTGAACACTTCACATTTAACTACTGCACTGAATTAAGTGTTCTACATATCAGTACTGGTGTACCCTATATAACTTGTGCGAAAGTGAAAGAATTCTTTAAATTCAGCTTCATTTTGACAACCAGATTCACAGTAAAATGATTCCCTTGCAAATGAGAAATTGAAATGTATGGGAATGGTACATAAGGATAGAATCACAGCTTATTGGCTCTATGTTATTTGACACTGTTTATTGGCACGTTATCTCTAAGTCAGTAGAAGTTTGGTGTGTTGCAAATTGTCTGCACAGAAGGCAGGCGTTTGAAAATTGCAGTCAACTGATTCTAATCAGCAGTTATTGCACGCTTGTGTTTCAGTGGATTAGCATCTCTTTCACCATTTCAGTGAAAATACTCAAACCTCAATGCCATGGAAGTTACTCGACAGCAATGGAGGCGTGAGATAATTACCAGTGTTGATCTGTATATAGATGAATGCATGTTATCAATAATCAACATCAATACCATGGTATCAATGAACTTACCTGTGGGTATCAGTATTGTAATACCAATCAAATGTAGATTTTTGACGGGTATGTCAAATTGAGGGAATCTTTATATACCTAAGTTATTATGTGGATCAATACCACTCTACACTGAGACTAGCGCAATTTCGCCTAGGTATGAACCTCCTTAGTATGGTATATCCACCCAAATGGTATTGAAAACAGAAACAAAATACCATCAAAGATCTATACTATACTGGTATCAGTATATGTGAAATCCTCATTATAGATACCCAAATGGTATCACAAAAAGATGACAGGGTTGGGATTTATGGCGTCTATGTAAACTCATCCATAGTGGATAAGGAGCTTTAGTAAAAAAGTCCCATACAAATGTGGAAAGGCCAATACATTCTAACAAGACCCTGCTAGATTAATTCAGAGTCTCTGATGCCATTTCCGGAGCCTAATACTCTAAAAATAGTCCTTATGGCTATAAATTGTTCGCTGCGATCCACATTCCTAATGGATGAGTTTACAAAGACACCACGAATCCTAGCCAAGAGAATATAAGACCAACACTGGTAATTACTTGTGCTGTTAGAGACGTCAGATATATACACACATAAGATGCAACCAGTTTTGAGCATTACAATAAATTATTGCAAGGTTGCCATATAGCAAGCTGACAGTTTTTTCATGGCATCCACACAACCTCTGCTTGTCTGGAATTCACTACTTTGAAATAAAAATTCAAGGCTCATCAACTGTAAGCTGCGCATCGAGAGCAGAAAACTCCTCAAAGAAAGCCTTGAAGTGGTTGTATGAGTATCCAACATCATCCACTCCACACATTTCTCGGATGCTATGCATCGACAATTGAGGTGCCCCAACATCGACTGTGCGGATGCCAATCCCGCTGGCCAAGATTGGGCCTATTGTAGAACCACATTGCATATCATTTCTCACCACGAAATCCTGTGCGAAACAAGGAATCAAAGAGTGAGAGGCTATAAATCCATTGACCTAAATCACTTCAGATTCAAAATATATCTGTTCTTCACAACACAAAAGTTGCATGTTAGGAGAAACAAGAGATATAAGAGACAGCCCAGCTCTGTGTAAAGATATGGGATAGATAAGAAAGAGAAACACCTGCTTAATCATATGATCAAGCTGTTATGGTTATTATGATCATTTGGCAACATATTACATACCAATTTGTTTCTTCAAGGACATTTAAATTCATGAAACCCCTAAGTAATTTGCAAGCAAAGTGATACTTTCTTGCTTGATGTAACCAGTTCCCACCTGCGCAACCAAGGAGTTGATGGAATCATCAAACCATCAACTTGATGTGACTAATACGATAATTTGGAAAGGTGATGGACACAGGTACCTGAGTGGGAAGGCCTCGCATTTTTCCTATCTCTCGGAACTTAAATGAGGTGATTGCATTGGTAGCATAGCGCTGGTTGGCATTTTGTTTGATCACGAGTCCTTTGTGCATCTTGGGTTGATGAAATTCCTCATGCTTGTCCTGTATTATAGATTTTTTTTTAAATATGCCACATCAGAAGGGAACTTGAAGTATTGAAGGGTAATATCATATGATCAATCAGAATTAGAGCTTAATACTCACTGAATACATCAACATGCTATACCACATTATCTCAAATCTGATTGCTGGTTTTATAGCTAAGTCCTAGTAACTGAGAAGTCTCTACTTCAAAAGAAATATTTATAGAAAGTCATCAATTAAGAGGATGGTGCATTGAGACACACCGGGTAGTTGGGGTGCAAACTATGGGCCATGTCTGCAGAAACCAAAAAGCTTGCCTGAACAGCTCTCTCCAAAAGCCCCTGACATTACATCCATTACGCACAATTGAATAAGCATCATCCAGATCTTAACTTATTCTGGACTTCTTCAGGCATGAAAGAGAGATTATTTGTGAGAGTTATTCTTTAAGTCAATAAGACTTTTCTTCAGGAGTTGGGTCACCTACAATTTTCCATTGGTTGATTTGTATACAAAATCAATAATTCATTTCCACTTGTAGTACATCCTTGGAGATGGTGTTTAATTTTGAATGAAGAGCAATGTATGGGGACCAAACCCATCTTAGCACCAATACAGACTCTCAAGAAACCAATATAGAATGTTCTTCATTCCAACCTCCACACTACCTCCAAACATGCACCAAAAAACTTATCAAATATGGCAGGTGTTGCATGCAAAACAACCAACTAATGACCAGAAGTTATGGTGAGTTAAAGCATTACTCTAATATGTGAATGCCATATTGTCCATAAGATTGTTCCAGGAATTCTGCAAACTAACCTAGCAGATTGGAAACCTGATCAAAGCTCCATATCATACAAAGTTCTATAATTGGCTAATACGAAAGCCTTGCCCATTATAGCACCTCCTAATCATTCTCATTGTGATGATCAGCATATGTTCTTCAAGTGGGCAAGATAGCCAAAGTGGTGATTAAAATTGTAGTGAAGTAACTATTGCCATTACTATATAAAGTACAATTTGGACAGGTTTCAACAATCATCCCAAGTACGTAAAATTGTTTAGAAAGTTTGAGCAACATTGTTCTAGAATTTGGAGAGGAATTGGCAAAAAATGATGAGTTTTCAACAGAATATCCTTAAATAAAGATTCGACTCAAGGAATTGGCAAAATTTTGGCAAGTCTAAATACATTGGTGATGATGTATACCTTTTCCGAAGCGTCTCCAAAGTGAGATGTAATACGCCTCAAGGCATCAATGAGAACAGGTGATCCAGCACCTTGTGCTGAGTCAGACCCAACTTCTTCATGGTCAAACAGGGCCACCATGCGGATTCCTGTCTCCTCACCCAAATTTGATGATGCATCTATTAATGCCTGAATTACCCAGGACACATGACATAAATGAGATTAATGTAAATGTAACAACGTTGAACCACTTAGTGTGGCAGGGTACATGTTCTAGCAATGAATATATTAAATAGGCCCAACACACAAAAGATAAGATGTGACAATTGTCCTATCTCTGCACTTTATAGTATTTCTCTCTATTACTCCTCTTCACCTTTAAAGAACAGAAAGAGCTGCATAGGTTGTCAAGACGGCCTGAGAAGATGAACTCCTTGAGAGCACCACCAATGACGCTGGGTTGGGTATCACAAACTTGCAGTTCAAAATCACAAATTTCTTCAGGATTGCATGCCAGCTCTTCAGACAACAACTGCTCCATCAAACCACCACATCCAACCCAGGAAATAATCAAATTGTGCAGGCTTATCAGATAACTCTAATATCTGTTACAGTATTGAGAACCTGATCACTCCATAATCAGCTCGTGCAAACTTATGGCAGTTGAACACCCCAACCTCATGCATAAAGTCACCCGAGTTTTATTATGGCTTACATTAACATGCTAAAAGAGTGGGGGCCGGGTTATAAAAAGTTGGCTTTCTAGCTTGCCTTGCTAGGATTGGTGGGCCAAACTAGCCTTGCATAGGCCAAGCCAGGATTTAGGGTGGCAGGTCCCATGCATCAGACCCTATTTTGGATCCTGAAGTTCTCTCAATTTTTTGGGGATTGAAAGTGGAGGTCCAAGGAGATTGACCCATGTTTCAAAATCGGGCTCTGACACAAGACACTCTAACGAGCTCTTAATGGAAAATTCTTCAAACAGGCACCAAACTCCTTGTTTGGAGTTTGGTGCCTCTTTGAAGGACTTTGCAGATAACTCTACTGAACTACCAACAAACTACCAACAAACTTTCCATTTCCAATGAGGCTGACATAAACAACGAGTATAGTCCACTCATGACATCCAGAATAGATATGTGCTGTTCTTTGCTAAGTATTCAGACAGGTAGAGAAAAGATTCACGACTTTAAGTTTACTTAATTATCCATCCACTTCTGTGAGGTTGCCAGCTGAGGCAGCCTCTACATTAGAGCCCATCGAAGAATCAGAGCTACATTGATACAAAAATGAATCCATGAACAAACTAATGCAACTGTCTTCAGAATAAACAGAAGTTGAGATTTGTAAATACCTGCAATAGGAGGGGATGATGGTAAGCAACATCTGTATTTTGTGCACCTGCTGGCTTGCTTTCAGAAGGTGAGGCTCCTTCAGCCACCTTCATATCAGCTCCGCCCTTGGCATCAGCAGGCTTGTTCACTTCAGCCTGTCAATCACTCTCCCACATTGCCCATTAAAAACATAACAAAAAGATTGAAGTTGTCAAAAAAAATTGCCTTAACTGTGACAAAGAACTACTACTGTCATTGGTTTCAGATACAAATCCACATGCCCCTAAGGTGGCAGAAACAACATGAAAGCTCGTAGGTTTCTTTTCACAAACCCATATACATTGAGCTCAAAGATAAGCCCACTCCCCTTACTAAGTTGGCACCCTCCACCTACATCTGATCAATCAGAATGTGCTCAGATGGAGGTTCCAGCAGTCCTAATATGTAGTGTCTCTGTTTTTAGTTTCACTAATAACCTGCTTAATCAATCTACTTTTTCATGAGAGGCCAATAACTGAATTGGTGAGGATTTCAGGAGCTGGACCTCACTTTGATAATTGAAGCCAGAACAGGTGCAAGATGTGTCTGTGTGTTAACCTTGAACCCATCAGCATTTCTGCAACCACAAGCCCGTCACTCAATATATTGCTCCTTAGTACAACATTTAGGACGTCAGGTATGCCACAGGGGGGTGTCAAGATATTGTAAGTATCGTTGCCTGTAAGAGTGTCAAGGTGCAGTTACACACAACAACCATTTTGCAGTTGATGGTTGTGGTCTACATTCCTTGGCTCTATTTTGCTTGTACTTACTATGTGGCACCATGAGAGAACTTCAATGCCGAAGCATGGGAGAGGCAATTACTCTTAGACAACCTTTCTACTAGAATCCATAAATTGATTTCTTCACTACAAGAATTGCACCAATAGGAGGGACAATCTATGAGGTCAAATGCACTCGTCAACTACAAGAGTAGGTGTGTGTACACCAAAAAAAAGTAAAATTTTATATTAAATCATAGTTGTGGTTGAAATTGGGCCCAAACCACAACTCAACTCACCTACAAAAAGTCATTGGGGCAATAATGTGATGTCAATGTAATCAACTGAAGCAAGAGATGAAAGCATAGAAGATTTTTAGTACCTGTCTAGGTGAATAGCCAATGTTGGTATCCGCATAATTGGTTGTTGGATCCAAACAAGCTCATGAGAATAAGCACCTTTATCTCCTGTTGCAGGTTTGCACTTGAGCACCACCCGTCCTGCAACCGTCAGGTCCCGATCAAACCAAGTGTGCCACAAACCACCTCCATATGGGGATACACCAACCTCCAAGAAGCCTGACTTTGTCACCTGCTCATTGCACGCAACACATCTCACAATCCTCCAATTCCAAATCCAAAATCATACGCTTCACTTGACCAAACTGGGTCCAGATTTCAGTACAAAACAAAAGAGTTATCCTTTAACTTAATGGGACATTTTGTCGAAAGTTGGTCCCCTATGATTTTTCATTGGTTGGTTTGCATACAATATCAATAATTTCTTTCCACTTGTGGTGCATGCTCAATGGTAGTGTTCGAATTTGAGTGAAGAGCAACCTATTTCAGATCATAAAGGGCCAAACTCAGTTTAGCACCTCTTAGTATGCCAAATGAGTTCGACCCTCAATGAACCAATATAGAATGCTCTTTGTTGAATCTGCCACACTACCTTCAAGCGTGTCACTGAAACTTATCAAACATGGAAGGCGTTGTATGCAAAACAACAACTCCCGACCAAAAGTCATGTTAAGTTAGTGCATAACTCTAATACAGCTGAAAATCACTTGTTCCACTCAAACCTCCCAGTCAGATTAGCTTGTGAGAACACTTTGATGAGGAGATGATGAAAACACCTTTGAGACAGGTTTTAGTTTTGGGCATGGACTGTCTGTGTGAGCACCTATGATGAGAAAGCCATTTCCAGGAGTGTACCTGCACAAAAACGGCAATCCGGTATGAACCTTCTTGTGGTTCTCTGGCTCAAAGGCACTCTTTAACTCCGGTAGACATTTTGCTTGCACTTCAAGCTTTTCTAGCAACAGAAGAGAGATCTTGACCTTGACAAATGATTTGATATAGAGATGATCAAGGTTTATTAGCAAGGAACCCATATGAGAGGCAGTTTCGTCCATCCTACAATTGAGATAGGGAATGTATCGGATCATCAATTGGAAGACATAATTTAGGAGAATAAAGGCACACATTTTCTAGAACAACTCATTGAAGTGACAAAGTGTACATGAATCTTTCCTACTCTGGAACAATCTGATCATACACCTTAAAAAAACTTGCAGCATGAGAACAGCCGCAAACAAAATGTGAAAAATAACATTTCATACTTCGTGAGGTAAAAGTAGTGCACTAAATAGTGTATTTATTGTCACCAATTCTATTTGTCTTGCTCAATACTAATTGTAAACTGCCCATGTAGTGTCTTAATACTACATGTAAACCTAACATTATTTGTCATTCCTTGTAATTATAGATCTACAACTTTGCACTGTCACTCACTGTAGCAAGATTAAGTTCAGATTAACTTACTTTTTACCAACTGCAAAAGCAACAATGGTGGAAAAATTGCGTGTAAAAAAGTATTTTCCCCCTGCTTCCAAGGTCCACTCTGCCCTCTCTGATAATTGCACATAGCCCACCTTCTGTAGTCTACATTTTGCTTCGTCTGTGTGCACAAAAGTAAATCACCAGTTACCTCACCTCAAACATGCATCTTTCAGTTTCATGCAAATTTCAGACATCTATCATGTCCATGCCTTGTAAACAAAATGTAGACAATCACAATGAAGATTAACAGTTACTGAGCCTCTCCCTAACATTTCTCTCCTGGTGAAAAAATCATCCTCAAGTGCAACTAAACACCACAAAAAACATGTTACAGTTGTTCAAAGAGGGTTTGAAATATCAAAACGAAGTGCAGGATACTGAAACCAGACAAGCTGCCTAGAATATTATTACAACCCAGTCTAGAACATGTTAAGCTCAAGGATGCAAACATTCAATGCTGATCACAATCAAATTTCTTTCATAGAAGTTTGTTCATAAAAGAGTGTCTCAGAAATTAACTCTACCAGCAATTGAGTCCCACCTACCATTTCAGCTTGAAGGAAATTCATCACCATGTATATTAGCACAACCAATTCACTACCCACATCAATGTCAAAACTCATTCTGTTCTCCAAGGCAATCTGAAACTCAACTCAAATTCCTCAACTCACATTTACATTCAACTGAGGCTCTCCCACTGAGTTACTAACACTGCCATCTTCTCATTACTAAAGCTTACGCATAAGCAATCGTCAGCACACAGTGCAATAGGCCGTCACAGTGTACACTGCAACACAATTCGGCTACAAACATCAATGTCAAACTCGTTTTATTCTCAAAGGCAACCTGAATACTCAACTCAAAATCCTCAACTCACAATCAACTGAGGCTCTACCACCGAGCTACTAACACTGCCATCTTCTCATAACTAAGCTCACGCATATGCAATCATCAGCACAGAGTACAAAAGGCCGTCAGAATGTACACTGGCACACACAAATTGCTACCAACGTGAACGTCAAATTCTACTCCCCAAGGCAATCTGGAAACTCAATTCATAATCATCAAACTCACATTCCAAAGAGGCTCTCCCACTGAGCTACAACACCTCCATCAGTATCGTACACAATGGCGTATAAACCCTGAACCCATATTTTCCACACACACCACCCATCACCAAAATACTTTAACACAACGGATTAAGCCCAGCTAATTAATTACAACTTCGTCACAATGCATACATACTAACACACCGAATATGCTCCCAACATCAATGGCATAATCACAATCCAAAATCCTCAACTGACATTAAACTGAGGCAGCACTCCCAATGAGCTACTTACGCATATGCAATCGTCAGCAAACAGAACAACAGGCCGTATCAAAAGTTCAAGCCAAATCCAATGCCACATTCTCCACATCACCACCCCATCGCCATGACAATGCATCCAACGGATTCCTTCTTCATAATTGTGAGAGAGCCAATTAGGATCCAAAACATTCATCCCATACTTCAATCTCCTCAGCTCGCAACCACCTAATTCTCTGGAACCTAAAGAAACAAATGTGGGGACGGAATTGAGACGATCGAGGGACGTACGGACGGCATGGAAAGGGGTGGGGGATGCGTTGAGGAAATCCACAAGCTCCTGCGCTACGGTGTCCGCCATGGATTCTGGTGACAAATGCAATGATCGGAGAGGAGAAATCCTTGAACCCTAATAACCTTCGGCCCCCTGTTGTGCTCCTCGCGTTGACGGAGATACTAATAAGTGAGCGTGTTGGATTTGCATTCTTCGAAGTTCGATGCGTTACGATTGAGCTGGCGCTCGAATCTCCTCCGATGCTTATATCGCCTGACTCTCTGAGTGCGTGATGATTTTTTGTTTCATAATCGATCGCTCATCCAAGAGTAGAAGGGTTACTAAAGCTGGTTGGAAATTTTCATCCACGGAGGAGAAATATCATCCATAATTCCTCAAATTTGGACACACAATATGAGTAAAAGTTGACCTTCCCATAGCATCCTTAATACTTCTACATTACATATTACACGTAAACTTTCAACTTGGTTAAAACTAGCGAGGTCAACATCAGAGAGAAAGACAAGCGCAACTCTCTAATTACCCCACCCATACCCTATCACTCATCCAAGAGCAGAAGGGTTACGAAAGCTGGTTGGAAATTTTCATCCACGGAGGAGAAATATCATCCATAATTCCCATATTCTTTCCATGAGCTACTCAGTTATGACTAATAACCAATGAGAGGAAAGTGGATGACAAGCCACTCTCGCGGCTCGTCATCCACCTACTCGAGTTGCTTATTGGACATAACCAATCAGCTCATGGACGAAATCTAGGAATTATGAATGATATCATGCCTCCACGGATGAAAATTTGCAATCAACTTTAGTAACCCCTCTGCTCTTGGATGAGTGATAGGGTATGGGTAGGGTAATTAGGGAGTTGCGCTTGTCTTTCTCTCTGATATTGACCTCGTTGATTTTAACCAAGTTGAAAATTTACGTGTAATATGTAATGTAGAAGTATTAAGGATGCCATGGAAAGGTCAACTTTTACTCATATTGTGTGTCCAAATTTGAGGAGTTGACAGGAAAATATGTCTTGTACTGTCATTGACATCTTGAACTTGTAGAACTTGCAAATGCATTAAATAAATTCTTCATAGGGATTTCTAGAATTTGTAAAATAGATTGAAAAGTAGACTTCAAGATGTTTATTTCAATAGTTGAGCTCGTAAATAATCAAAATCATCTTCTAGGTAGAATTGAAGTTTGACATAACAAGAAGCTTTGAGGGGCTTCCTCGTGCAATTAAGGGTTAACTCCTTAAGAGTCCAAGGGGAGTAAGCTTCTATGAAAGCCCAAATGATATCATGTTTTATATTCTAACACTATTGAGCCACTTTCTCTACAATCGGTTTTCGTGCAATCAGTCGGACCATATAGCCAACTCCAAAACCTACCCATTTGAACAAATTTCAAGGCATTTGGATCATACACGAGATCAAGAGAGCCCGTCATGGTTGAAGTTTTCAAGTTGGAGCGATATTGAATAAACACACTTTCCTAATCTTGAGTTATTGGATTTATGACTATTTCATGCACCATTCATATTGATATGTATAATTATCTAGAAATAGGTTTCAAAACTTGATAATCGGGCTTGACAAATTGTAGACACCTCGTTGAGAACCTTGAAGTGAGATTTTTTTTTTGGGGGGGGGGGTGAATGTTTCTACAATAACTATGTGATGAAGTGGCCCCACTAATGTGGCAATACTTGGAGTTCCTTGCAAGTGGTGACCTCTCAACAATTAGGGTTCAAGTATAACAATTCTTAGGTCCCATGCGAATATATGTGGGCCCACAACATATGGAATTGTGTTGGGGTAGTTATAAAAAGACACATTGATGCCCCCTTCCCAACTGACTTTACCAGATAACCAAAGTCTTTCCTAAAAACTAGATAAAGCTCCCTCAGTTATAGCAAAGGCATCCGGCTATCCCAATGCACCAACAAGAACTTGATCATGAGATTTTTTAGTAGGTTTTAGTTAAGTAGCTTTCACTCATGTTCATTATTTTATCTACCAATCAATGACATGTTGGATAGTTTTTGTCCCATCCCCAAATGCCTTACTACTCATCTATCTTACCAATGGCTTTGGTTAATGAAGCTCCTCGTGCCCTCATAGCTTAGAATAAAAGCAACCAATCACAAGGGCGGAAGGCGACCCTTTTAAAAGTCCTACATTCTTGCCTCATGTCTAGGTACCATTGGGAGGGTCGGTGTTGGAGCCTTAAAACCTCCACTTTTAAACCATGCCACACCATTTGCTAACTAGGCTCGGTACTAGAATATGTCGATAGTGCGAAGGCCGTGTTTTATAAACCAACTTTTCGGCTTAGCTAAAGTCAAGTGGGAAGGGGGCATGAGAGGCCTTATTAAACATTGCATAAAGGGAACTCCTTTCTTTCGTTAGCACACCACATATGTGTTAGAAGTACAATGCAATCAGTTGTATTGCGTTCACTACACTAAATATTGTATTTAGTGTCATTAAATCTATTTGTTTGTCCTTGTTAAAAGAATTTAAAGCAATATAGATTTACAATATTGCAGCGATTATCAATTACTAGATAATGTCTCATCCAAATTCAATCATCCATTCATGGTCCGATTTCTTAAAAAACCAATTTACAACGCCTTTGGGCTCCTCACTAGGTGCAAACCGAGTGTGGACCAAGAGGAATGATCATGCACCCAAAAGTGAATGTGCTCATTTTTTATTAGTAAATTGCCTCAAAACGGAAGTTTTGAATAAAAATAAAGTTTGATCATTTTGTTGTCATCTCTTGTTTTCACCTTCTCTTCCCCAAAAAAATTCCTTAAATTATAATAACATTTCTCTGCCATGGGCCCTTGCCTTTTTCTATTAGAGCACCTCTTTTGCCTCTCCCACCGCAAAACTCATTGGACCATGTCAATGGATAATCCAGGCCTTAAAATATGTCTTGTGGGGACCTCAAACTCCATGATCACTCTCACATTTTTTCCTCGGTGTAAACCAAAGTGGTCGTGGGACAAGTTTGACAACCAATCACAAATTTTACATGGCCTTGGGACGACTTCCATGGTGTAAACAACCCCTTAGTGTAACATGATTTTCCAATAACAACCGTGTCATGTTCCATGTTCAATAACATTCAACCACCTTCACTCCGACGGGTTGCATTGAATTGGCCTCCAACCACATGACGATGTTCACCAGTTACCCTCCTATTTATTACAATGGGCAAAGCTTGTGAGGATTTATCATTGGAAATTAAATCCCAACAAGATGTTGAATAATAAAGTTACGAACCCTAAAATGCTTCTAACTAATTAGCAATCGTATTAAAAATGCATTCTCTTTTATATGGGATGATTTGAAACCTCCATCAAACTCTTCATGGGTTACTTTGTGTGGGTGTTAAGAAGTGTAACCTTGTAAGACAACAAGCTATCACAATTTACCAAAAAGTCGCATCAAGATGTATATGCAATTTATATAACCAAAATATCATATGTACGAGTGGCTCAAATTTTCACTCCAAAATGTTTTAGGGGATGAAAGAGCCAAATACATACACAATTTTTTTAACCAAGTGAATCAAGTCTGCAATTTATATTTTTCCTATTTATGCATTTGACATTGTAGGAAGTCACTCGTATTTAAGTGAATTTGGACACACACACACACACACACACACACACACACACACACACACACACATATATATATATATATATATATATGTTGAATAGTGAGAATACAATCAAACCAATTGATATAGTAAAATCATAATTGACTTTACATATTCTATTGGAGGATCTTAGACTCTAATCCTATAATAGATTTCATCATGTTATATTTATGGACATGGGCTTAATCCAATTTTACTTAAACATCAATCAAGTAAAATATCATATACCAAAATTCAAATCAATACCCCTTTTGTCACTCATGTATAGTCGTACGTGTTTGGTACAATGTACTCCCGAGCTCCCATCCATGAGCTATGAGAAGGACGGCAACTCCTTCGGTACAACTAAAACCAATATAGAAAAAGGACATGTATTACTTGCTAACTATTGTTATGGCTAGTACATTGATTATCTCAATTAGTGTGTGTAATTATTTGGAGTTACGCAGTGCAATAACGCCTCACTAACGAAAGTTCAATAGGTTGTTAGAGTGTAATTAGAGGGACCCATATGATTGTTTAATGAGTACGAGAATCTTCACTTTGATAATGAACAATTTATCCATACGAGCTCCAAAGCTTATGAGGAAAGTGGCTACGACTTTGATATGGATTTGCTAAGCTAGCCATCTTGCAGTACACCATTTATGGTATTAGTGTCACATGCATAATAATGTCACTTACCCTATTCTGAGGCGGATGGTAGGCTACATCGATGATTAACGACTTCATAATAAGTGTCACCTCGTGTCATTTGGCATTCAAGTGCGCTTACTTATATCTTGGCATGAGTATGTTCAATAGTGCTACGAGGTGCATGCGTATGTTACACAATGGTCTACAAGTTGATTAAAATGTAAACACTTGACACTTGCCATTAGTACGCTCAAAGATATCTTCCCCTTGCATACTAAAACACAAGACTATCATCTAAAGTATCCCAATGTGTTACTCTTAATGTTATAATGTATATATATTTTTTGCATTTGAAGAACTTACTTATGTTGACGAATGGAATCATATTGGCAAATAGCGGGCATGACACTTTGAGACCTCTAGGCACCTAGTTGGGCCCTTCGCAAATAGTGTATGTGACACTAAATATCATAGTGGTGTAATCTCGTCTTCTATATCTTACGAGAAGTGGGCTAGTAGGAGAAAATAACCATTTAAGGCCCATCTACCTTAACACTTTTAGAGGGCCGACTATAAAATAGGTACGTAAATAATGCATAGGGGGAAACAACCTATATATTGGTATCTTGGCAGATGAATCAATCGGTGAGAGTCTCATCATGAGTCAAGTTAGTTAACTCCAGGTTTATGCCTGGTTGACCCATGTGTCATCCCCTGTCCCTACTGATCCCTTGGCCCCACCTTCTCCCACGTGTCACCACTGTCGTGGTTGAGTGCCTTGCTTGCCTTTGCTCTCACTTATCCTGCCTCTCGCTCCACTTACCACAATGCATTTGCATCCATCTTGTCTCCGCCTCCACTCCGCCCATGTTTGCACTTTGGCCTTGGTGAGAATCTTTGGCATTGGTCCTTTTTTGAAGTGCCAAATTTTTGTTTCGGGTTTAGGGTTTCTCTAGTAATTGTTCCTAATGTGTTCACACGCAATTTTGTGGTTGGAGATGTGCAGAAGTGTAGGGATTAACTAGTTAATTAACTAATGTAGGCCTTAAAAAAAATGCCCCATACTTGTGCATTGCCACCATTTCTTAAATTTTATCCAAGTGGCTCTTACTTTCTGTAACTTTTGGACTTGTGTAATTATGCTCATTGTGAGTTTGTAGTCTACCTCATTTTGTATTCATTGATTGATTTCAATTTAGAACATATATTTGTAGCTTTAGGGTTTGGAATGACAATAAATTGTCAGAATTTAGGATGCATAATTTAGATGGAATGTTATATTCTATTTACTTATGTGCAATTGGGTATGTGTTGAACTTTGGGTTGAAGGAGTGTGCAATTCATGATTACCTTAAAGGTTTAGGAATTAGGGTCGTGGTTTGAATTTCTTTAATTTCAATATATTTGGAATTGCTTCCAAGTAGGATAATAATAGTTTTGCAATAGGTTAGAAATTGTGCTTTCATGGACTTCAATCTTTGTTGCAATGACTTTTGAATTGTCTTTCATTGAATTTACAACCCTCTTTCAATGTACATGGCATTGTTTTGCAATTGGATGGGAATTGACATGCAATGCATTAGGGTTTTGAGCTCCAATGGGTTGAGATTAGTGATATACGGCGGCTGTAGTGCACTAGGATAGTTTACATTATAGATTTTTCATTCAATTGGGGTTTCAATTCCACACTATGCTTAGAATTTATGGCAAACCTCATTGCTTTCTACAATTGTCATTTTCATTGGTATCCATTGGTATTTATTGGTGTGTAGGCATGATGAGGATGACAAGTGATAGTGGTGATGGTGGTGATGTGCCCATTATGGAGGAAACCTTGGGAGAGGATCTTGAGGATCAACATAGGAAAAAACTCTCCAATCTGAAAGTGTCATGCTATTGCCTTGTGAAGCAAGCGATATGAATATATGTCACTATGGCCCATTAAAAAACAAGTATTACTTGAATGATCTTACGAGGAAGACTTATTCTTTATATATTCCCAAACTGAAGCTAGGGCCCAAGGTAAAGAACATTGTCAAGAGATGTGCAAGAAAGAAAGCAAGGGTTGTCAATTCCGAGGCCATAAAATTTCAAGGTTTTGACATGCTCATTCAAAAGGACAAGAAAATAGTTGCGGAAGAAATCAATGCAATAGGAGGTAGAGGGCTCCAGTTGCATGGGAGAAATTGGAGACAAAGATCAAATAAAATGAACCTCAAGATCCATGTCCTATCACTTTGTCTCTCATTAAGAGTTGAAATAAATTAAGTTGATGACCTCTTAGAGATTAATTCCTTGGGCAAAGAAGTGGTTATTCTTGGCAAATTTTAGAAATGACATAATTCTCAAGTTCTAGCTAGTTTGGTGCTCAAGTGCCCAACTTCTAACAAAATACTAACCAAATCTACAAGGAGTTACTTTGTCTAGTACCCAGCCATGTTGTGTTGGTTCTAGGCAATCTAGACAATGAAGGTGGGGGGGGTCCTTGTCATATCCAAGGTTATCATACACGGGGGCCTAGGGATTGTAGTAAGGAAGCTAGTGTTTTGACTTTGAATACTCATCAAATATTCAATCGAGGCTAATTTTTCTTCTTCTTTATACATATGTTTAGCCCAAAAGCTAATACGAATATATATATATATATATATATATATCAACCACATAACCATATGTATGTGCAATAGCTTAAAATGTTAGTTTAAGCACCCTCTACTTTAGTTTGTATATCATGGGTTAAGGGCCCTCAAGATCTAGTGTGAAGTGGCCCTAACTTACCCAATTCATGATTTGGTAGATTTGACAAGCCTAGAGAAGATTAATCATAGTAAGAGTCATTAGAACATGGGGTCCCAAGTCTAACTCATGTTAGCAAGTCCCAACACGCGCGGAGGCAAAGTCCCAACTTTTGAGCCTCAATAAACTATTAAAATATGGTTAATTATCATTGTCTTTATTATTTTATGAAACTATTTGTGGGACTTGTTTTGAGAGTTGGATTTAGCTTTCTGCTCAACCCAACTCTCAACACAAGTCCCAAGCCTGAACTCCAAAAAGTGTTGCCATGTAGGCATTCATGTCATACTTGGGACCCATGTGAAGTGGTAAGTCCCAACTTCCATGCTCTCAACGGTTGAGATTGCACAATTTGACCTCAAGTGACTTGGGACTTAGGACTTGGGACCCCGTGTCAACCGTCCCTTAGAGTAATAACATGTAGTGATCATTGGCCACAACATGTCAACCAACCGTTAGAGTTCGGACTGAGGTATACATGCCTAAATCGAACACAATAATAATCTTGACACCTATATTTGAGTGGTATGTGGAGGTTATGTGTAAATAAAAAACTAAAATCAATACACAAGGGACATTTTTGGGGCATAATCGGTCAATATCCTAGTATTTCCAAGTCCAATTGGTTAATTACATGTTGTGATCTTTTAGGGTATCCTTTATTAGTTAAAGGCATATTCCGTAGATCCCCCCATAGAGTGGTTGGTAATTTTCCTCAAGTCTTGAACTTCAACTGTTTATTTCTCAAACTCAACTAGTTCATCTATAACTAACGGTCGGTTCTCCTTGTTCATTGGAAAGAATTGATACCAAAAAGCCATGTGTTTAGAAGAAATTGAACTATTGGCTCAAAATATGTTAACCATTATAGACTCAAAAGTCAACATGATTTGAGAGAACCTATATGACCACTTAATAAGCAGAAGAATCTCCACTTTAACAATGAATAATATATTCATACAAGCTCCGCAAATTATAAGGGAAGTGGCTATGGTGGCGGCCTTGATATGGATTTGCTAACTACCTTGTATGTTAAGTACTAATCACATGTTTCACATCCTACAAAGAAGTGGGCTAGTCAGGGAAAAAGTAACCATTCAAGACCCATCTACCTTAGTCCAACGGCATCAGGACCATGGGAACGCATTAGATGCTCTTCGTTCCCGGAATGGGGAACCTCCACTATCCCAAAATAGAAGCGAGCCTTTCGGCCACCCTCCTAAACTTGGGGTCTTAGCCCAGAGCTGAGGCTCGGCACACCGGACCTACGTGGGAGAGCCGTTGGTTAGGCTCGGCCCCACGGGTTGCAGTGGCCTCTGCTGCCATCGCTCGCTGTCTCGCTCGTTCTCGCCGGTTTGTTGCCGTTTCCCTCAGTGCAGGCTTCTCGTCGTTGCGACGGGCGGGTGGGATGATCCAGGAACCAAAAGAACAAAATCCTCTTAGTCAATGCTTGCCGCGCTCGTCTCCTCAACGTTTGTCAAGTGGTCTAACTTACAGATTCTGAGCCCGAGTAGCGAAAGAGGGTGCAATTGACGTGCATTGCGTGAGAGATTCGGGTGTGTCGACGGTTTTGTGATTGTGTTCGCTTGTTCTGGCGTTTTCTTTCAACAGGAGAGCTTGGGTTGGATTGGGTTTGGTTGGGTGTGTGTTGCTTTCAGTACGCAGTGGTAAACTTAGTCCTGCGGGCGGAACTACGTGATTGACGACAGTGGTGGGTGGTGGTCTGTTTTTCTCGGTTTTTGTGAGGTTGAAGTGTTGTTGCTCGCTCTCAGCTAATTCGATCACGTGTCACGCTGGTCATGCGAGCAATGCGACGAGCAAGTCACGAGCAGTCGAGTGAGTTGTGAAGTGGATTTCGCTGTAACGTCTCGTTTGTTGTGGGAAGTAGGATAAGTCGTAGTTTGGGACTCTGAGCCGCTGTGATATTTACTCTTGGTTTGAGCGTCATTTGAGGCTCCTTTTAGGCTGAGGATTAAGCAAGGGCGCGAGTGCAAGACTAGTGACTTCTGGTGCTCTGCTCCGATTTTTGTGGGATTTCAAATTAGGGGCTGAAGGTTAATTTTTCGTATTGTCCAATGTGGTAACACATTTTTATTTATTAGTGACGAGCTTTTAAAGGGTAACGGAAAGAGAAATTGCACCTGTGGCTGGTGCATTCGGCGCTTGTTTACGTCGGTTCAGTGAGTGGTGAGCATACGTACAGAAGGTGGTACTGGTCGCCATAGCCGCAATCTCTTTAGAGCCTGTGAAGGGTTAAAGAAGGTAGGATACAATTGAGTTCGTTAGAGATTGGAGGGTTTGGTGTCCTAGTGCTTTCGACCTTGGAGTGGAATTCGATTGATACTCACTGCCATGTTCAGAGGCGTTGACGTCGTTGAGATCTCTCATTTAGCTTTCACAACTCTGATTTCATCGGCGTGCGTCAAATTTCTGTTCCCTACGTGTTTACACAATGTCGCCAGACTACGTATGATCAAGTAACGACTTTCTCCTCCGTCTTTTAGTGGCTATACTCCTACAAATGTTTCTGGATCTGAAGTTGAGACTTCTCTGGAGCACTTGAAGATTTTTTATGCAAGGGACCAGGGAATGCAGAGGTTTGTGTTGGTGATCCTCTTAAGATAATTGCAGTCTGAGATTAGCGTGAGAGATGGTGGGGGAGAGGGCGAGCAGGAGGACGTTGGGTACTACTCCAACGAACAGGAGTCGTCTCTCGAACATCACCAACCTCGTAAACAGCAGCAGCTGGTCGAATGAGAATGAGCATGTCAAAAACACGTACCATACCAATGAATTCCAACTTCAGCAGGTGAATGACGGACTTCTCCTAGGGCCTACATATAGACAGAGAAAGCAGGCATTATCAATGAGCGCTTCCATATATGACAATGAATAAACGGTATTGTCTTCTAGAGAGAAGAGAGCTCATAAGAGTGAACAAGATAATAAGAGAAGCTGAAATATCAAGTAGTGTAGTTTCCAAAAGAATCAAAATGCTTTCGACAATTGAAATATGATCGGACCAACCAGGTAAATCATCTTCTGTATACTTCCTTCCTGCATGTCAACACGGTTGTGTGGATGCAACATGTGACCCGCGGCTTCTGCTCACTAAAAGCGTGAAGCAGACTGCAGAAATATCTTCCTGTGCTTGTTAATCCCAAAACGAAATGCATCTTTGTTTCACTATGTCGTGGGAGGTGATCCAGTCAAATTTCACTATTCGCAAGCTTCGGGTGAAAAGTCTGGTAATTCCCATATATGTGTCGCCAATATGTTCAAAAGGGTAGAGCCGAAGGAGGAAGTGGGGGTACATTGCAGTGTTAACTGAATTCAATAATTTTTTTTCACAATTAAACGGTTCTAACGTCAATTCTTCTCTGGTTGTAACAGGAGATTAAGAAGCTTCAACAGACAATCATTGAGAAAGAGTATCCACCACCAGTATATTGCTTGGGTTCCATGCATATTAGATGCTAATTCTGTTCTTCTGGCACACAATCAACTCAGGTCAAATGTTCTATTCTGGAGCTATTTTCAGTTTATCCTCTTAGTCACCTACAAATGTTTGTCCGTTGTCAATCTCAATTACCTGCATTACACTGGTAGTATACTTGCAAGTTTGCTTAACCAACACCCTCACAGCCAGGAGATTGAGTCTCAGAAACTCTTCATGCACAAAATGCAAAGAGAATATTACGCCAATATGTCTAAGCGGGCTCAGCAGAATGAAGAGATTATTGGGTACAATTGTCGCCTCTCCAAGGTTAGTTTGACAAAGCCCCTTAAACTGTCGTAAGCAGATGACCTAATTTCTACTCCCGACACCTTTCATCTGTATTTTCTTGGTGTCTCAAGTAAGGGTAGCCGATGAGCTTCGCACGCCAGCGGGTAGATTTTTTACTCGAAGGAATTTTGATGGTTTCAATAGTCCTTTTACTATGAAATGACAGTAGACCTAATCCTTGTGTGCCATGTTGATGTATTCGCCACTGGCAGGAGCTGAGCACCATGAAGGATCAAGTAAGCTCTCTTTGAACAGCTGTAGAATTCACTACTTCTGTTTCTGTAATGACTCCAACACACTCAGCATTCTGTTCTGTTTGGTAGTCCTGTATCCAGCCCGTCACTTCCCATCACTCATTATATAATCTGCCACCTTTTTTCTCGATGTCCTTAATCTTTTCTTCGATGTGCTCAGTTGAAGTTGTTACAGCATGAGAGCATTCAGATGGCAATGGTGTTCAAAATCAATGAAAGCGAGCTGCAGGTACACTTTAAAACTTTCACAATACACTGGTTTTGGGTACATTTCATCATTGAATTAAGTGATCAAATGAGTGACCGTACACACAACGTTATCGTCACTGAAATTGACTCACCTCAGAAATCTTCGTGATATTCCTCAAGAAGGACATACTCTTAAGGTGTCAAGAGGGCTCACCTCGGTTGTGTTTGCTCAAAAGTGGATTGTATTGCTGACAGCATTGGCTTGGTGATCTGGGCAGATGAGACTTGCAGAGACTCAAGACCAGCTAAAGCGAGCGCTTGAAGAGAAGAAAGATAAGGTAGGACGAGGATAAGGGGTTTCGTTTAAGCATGAACTATTGGTGGTGGGTGTGTATAGTTGGATCTTTTAACTACAGACGATCATATTGATAAGGGTGGCAATTCACATAGATGACTATTCATAATTTGGCATAGAAGTTTGTGTCTCTGACGGCCTGATCACAAAGGAAGTGGTAGTATCTGCAAAGTCAGAGTTACATGTACTTTTTGAGCAGAGAACTCTAATTTCTTCAAGAAGAACATCGGCGTTGTGATTAACGTGTTCTTTCTCTCGACTCAGGCTTCATATGATATTGTCAATACTGATGGGTTTCCAAGTAGCGTATCACGGCGCACACGGACTTCTGGTCGAAGACATTCAATGATTGGAGGTGAACGCTACTTATTTTGCATCCTTGGATTATGCGGCTCCATTAGAGCTCTCTTTGATCGCACTATGAGCACTTTAAGAGAGAGGATACCTTTTCTGTCTGCACTCCTTTAAAACTGCTACCGATGTACATGTGAGGGACTGGGGGCTTAGGATTTGTGGTAGTCATGTTAGGGTCCTTTTGAATTTTTACCTCTATAGGTTCATAGTTGCTTCATCCCAACGTAATATCACTAGACAAAAAAGGTCCATGATGATAATTCCGGGGTCAAATCTGTTGAAAAAAAGAATTTCTGATCTGTTAACGGTTCCAATGTTTTCTCCTTCAACTTACATGGCGGGCACGGATCCGTGGCCGGGGCTGGTGTCCCCTCTCCTGTCCTAGAGCTCACATTATTCTAATGTGGTTGGGCATGGCTAATTTTGATATTCGACATGTTTTCATCGATATCTATCTTCCAAATCTGACCGGTGCCCACATTATGCTGTTTTGACCATTTGATAGGTTGAACTGGATTTTTCCCAAATAACCTTCCACATACTAAGGTCTTACACCTGACGCATATCTTGGCGTCTGTCTGATGCTGTACCGTGTCTTATCAGTGGGACTTGAGGCAGATATTTGGAATCCCTCGACAAACACCAGCTCCACCAGTTGCATTGACTCTACTACAGTGACCACAAGGTAAGACCATTCACTGTCCAAATGGTTATTAGTGACCGGGTGAAACGAAGAATTCAGTTGTTTTGCGACTTGTTAAGGATGGCCTTGGCACAAACTTACCATGGCTGTATGTGCGACTACTATTGTCAGTATCATAAGGTTTTTGAGCGGATATCTACCAAATGAAAGGGCAGCTGCCGTTGGGATGTTGTGTGGTACTACATTGATGTCAAGGTTTCTATCATTGGCAGGACTGGGATGCGTCAGAAATCAAGTGGCCTACCTCAAAAGGATAGCTCCTTGAAGACCAAGATCAGGCAACTTGACTGCGCACCGGTGCCCACAATCGGTACGCTCAAACATAGTTCTCAAACATGCATATTCTAAAGCCAGCTGTAGAGCACATCGAGTCTTGAATATATACTCGTCTTTGATGTTCTGCCACTCATTGCATGACTTGTGATCAATGGCGACAATCTCTCATGTGCAGCCATCATTTGTAGTAAGAAGGAACCCTGATGTGCTTGCTGCCCTCCTGAGGTATATGTATGAAAAGATCATTCGGCATCCTTGAAATGTATGATAAAGGGACATCCTCCCATTGACCGAGATCACTCTGTTTGGTGCACAGAACCTTCTCTTCCTGCTATCATCACCACGTGCCCGACAAAGCGATACAATAATCGCTATGGTCATCTGAACGGTCTGGAAACCATGGAAGAGCTTGCCGAGGAGACTGAACCGCAACCGACCGGTAGTGTCACTTCGCGTCGCTCCCGGGGGCATCCGTCATTTGAATGTATGTCCACTGAGGTGGCAGAAACCGATGTCACAATTCAATCATCCTCCAATGGCCGGCGGAATGGCGAAGTGGCTTCGACTAGTGAGACCAAGACATGTGGAGCGGCAAGGTCTTCGGAGCGCAGTCGGCCGAGTGAGAAAATCCCTCCCCCTGCAAGGCCCAACACGCCTCAAAGGAGAGCAGCCTCTCAGCCAACAACCCCTCGAAAGATCCATGTTACTCCGCAGGTACTGGCCCATACTGTCTGTCTGCCGCAATAGTTGCGTCGTTCATTCTCGATGTCCACTAAGATAGCTGTGTACTCTTGTGGTATTTACTGCAATTCAAATGTTGGGTTGCTTAAGATAATTCTACGATTTTGCAGAGGAAGGCCGCTTCACAGCCAGGTACACCTGGCTCCACATCCCCAGTTCACCACGCCGAGCTACCCCCACGAGGCTCGTCCATTAGAGCTCAGTCGTCGTCACCGTATACGCATAAGGAAGCGGACCACCCCCAACCCACCTCAAGAATGTCGTTGGGCACGCGCCCCTCACGACGAGCGGTAGAGAACGTGGTGTCTTATAAGGAGCCATCCCTGGTAACCAAAATGCGAAGACCGCACTAAAAATCTATCTGCCAATTCTCCCTCCCCCAGTCCTGCTTTTTCCTCATGCTTCTCCAGATCTCAAGGTTAGTGCGGAATTGCACTCTGAATTGCACCCTCTGCAATTTTGTTCAAGAGAAATTGATGCCTTTCGTAGCCTGACAGACTCCACCTCCAACGCTACCTCCCTCCCTCCATCTTCCTAGTGTACACATTAGTTCCTATTCGTCTTTTGGATTATGTTACTTCCATTTATTTTTCTTCGGGCCTTGGTTATCCCTCTTCAATGCAGGGGACTCTTGAGCTTTGTCTATTGTGCTATTGGGCCAATGCCTGTAGAGTACCGCGGCGTACGGTTGATTATCTGCGAACTTATCGCATCCCTTTGTGTCTGGCCTCGACCAAAGTGGAGGAGAATCCGACTCTCTGGCTGTAACATAAAGGTTTGTGCCGATAGTGGAGATGCCTTGAGGTTTTGTATCATAGCCCGGGACACTGCAGCTCAATAAAATTTGGTTCTGCTCTCGGATACCAGCTTTTCTATGTGTCTACCATTCTGATTGTGCGTAATCGTTGGCGTCATCTGATTGCTGTTAATGATTTGTGGAAAAAGAGTGTACCGAGTTTCTGGGCCCTTCGAGGTGCACCGTGCAATATACGGGAGATCCGATTTGTTGAGCACATCAGAGATACATGTCGAATACCCTCAACAAATCGAGATTTAGTCGTGCTGTAGGCGTAGCATGTAAATGGAGTTGAAGCTTAATTCTCAAGCAACTCCACGCACAAGAACGTATATTTGAGCTACATGATTTTAGTTTGAGCTAATTTTGTCAAAAATTACCATATCTAAAATTAAACTCATCTAAAAAGTGTTATTTTTGTAAGAATTGGTTGAATATTTTACGTCATTGACAATTTAGGTTCTAATATACGGCTTGAGAACCCTTGCATTCAAATATACAGCTTGGGTACAAATGCATACTTTGCGTTTTGATCATTGCTATTAATATATTGTATTTTATTGTATTTTATGAGCTAATGTACTCAATAACATCAAATAACCCAAATCTTAAAATTCAGACCATGTATGATAAGGATCGAAGCACTATGTCCCTTTTAGGATTCCGACGTTGATGCATATATCACTCCACCCACGTTTCCTCCATGGTGAGTTCTTCCACACCTGCTCCCAATTTTCAAACTTGATACAGTACACACCCCCCTTTCTTCCACAAGCGAGTAATGAATTTTTTTAGGGCGATATCTTGTAGTTCCTGCTATTTCCTTAAAACAGGATATGAAAATATCCTTGACAATGATCAAATCTTGAATTGCTCATAACTATCGCGTGGCATTGCCACCTTCGCCGGTTTGTTTACCTTCCTCCTCCATCTGTTGCAGCCCGCCCTCACTTCACGCCCCTTCCATCGTGTTCATGCACTCTATCCCATCCCTGCATCGTTTGAACCTCAGCCCACAATGTTCGAGCATCGCACTTTCATTCTCCATCCCTTATGCGCACTTTCATTTGGCCATTGTCCAATTCCTCCATCCATCGCCCTCGCTCTCTTGTGGGTTGCAGTCAGCCTCCACATTTGATCGACAATGCCTTGCGTTGTTGATGCGATTGAGGGCACTGCAAATCAAGATCTTTTTTAGGTAGAGTTATTGGGTTATTGGATTTGCTGCCAATAATGCGGATTGTTGTAGGTGTGGAGACTTGGAGGCGGCGTTGGCGATGGCAGTGGCGTAGAGTTATGGAATTCAGAGCGAGGCATGTGAGCTCCAAATCCTAGTGTGCATGTGCTTCCTTTTCCTTGATTCTTCGTTGAGAGTTTGCGCTGTGATGCATCTAGCAACTTGGATGAGGGTTTTCTGGAGCTTTGGCATTGGGCATTTTGAGTTTCTGGCTGTCTAGAGCTTTGGGTGAGGGTTTTCTGGAGCTTTGGCACTGGGCATTCACGCCTGTGAGTACACTTGTGACATTGCCATGAATTGTTGCCTTTGTGACCCTACCTTTGCTTCTCACTTTGGAGCTTGTGACAAGGATGATGTTGTTGAAAACACTATGAAGATGATTCTTGCTACTCTTATGCCCCCTCCCCACCTAACTTTAGCAAAGCCAAAAAGTTGGTCTTAAAAACACGGCCTCCACATCATTGACATTATCTAGTGCCAAGCCTAGTTGGCAAATGATGTGGCATGGCTTAAAAGTGGAGGTTTTAAGCCCCAAGCACCGACCCTCCCATCAGTACCTAGACATGAGGCAAGGATATAGGACTTTTAAAAGTGTCGCCTCCTGCCCTTGTGATTGGTTGCTTTTTAGTCTTAGCTATGAGGGCACGAGGGGCTTCATTAACAAAAACCGATGATAAGATAGATGAGTAGTAAGGCATTTGGGGATGGGACAAAAACTATCCAACATGTCATTGCTTGGTAGATAAAACCATGAACATGTGTGAAAGCTACTTAACTAAAACCTACTCAAAAATCTCCAAAGCAAGTTCTTGTAGGTGCATTGGGATAGCCGGATGCCTCCCCTATAACCGAGGGAGCTTTACCTGGGTTTTAGGAAAGACTTTGGTTATTTGGTAAAGTCAGGTGGGGAGGGGGCAATACTAACCAAGGTAGGGTAGATAGTAGGGTTTCTATCCTACTCATTATCTCCAATTGTGAGGCCGGTAGATTGTGAGGTTGCTTCGATGCACCACACAATGCATGCCTTGTGTGTGACGCATAAAACATTTGCAACTTATTAGTAATGTTGTTCTTCTTGCTTCATAGGACTGAAGCATCTGCCCCAAATGCCATGAATTGGTCCCTAATTTGATGGGGTGGTGCTCTTACTAACCAATCTTTTGTTTGAGTATTGCACCCTCTTGGTGAATATGTGCTTGAATCAATTTGTGAAACCGAGAAACCTCGTTGCCAACATAATCCATGAACGCATCGCTAACATCAAATATTTGTTGGCCTTGGTTACGGTGGTTCCCATTCTCAAGTCGGTAAAGGCTTTGGATTTTTTTGCACAATCACCCTTGGTTTATGTATGTGATTTCCAAGGACTTTGAATCAATGCACACAATAATGTGCATGATTTGTGTGGCTCTGACAAAATATTCAACTTGGATGCATTTTCATGCTTCATTTGGTTTTGTGACCTCTCTCACATGAGGGCATACCCTTGAGGTGGCATTTGAATGTCAATGATTGTGTTGAGCACTTTAGGTATGTGGGTGTCATTTGTTTCGTTTTTCATATTCTTCAACTTATGTGAATTACATTTACACAACAAAATTCATGTTGCAATAGCAAATCTACAATGAAACATATGCAAAATTGGATTGAAAATTGGACCTCCCCTTATTTAGTTATATTTATCATAAGTGCAAGTTTGTTGATTTCTTAACTAGATCCATAAGTCCTCCCAATTGTGTTCACTATTGAGTGTAGAGTAGTTATTAATATTTGAAGACATAGTCCAATCTCTTTTAAACATGTGTCTTCATGATGTTTTCTCTTTGATCCTCATTGAACCACATACCAAATAAATATAGGGGTCCGATTAAGAAAATGAGCTAGTTAAGACCCATCTATCGTAGTCTTTGACACCCACTTGTCCACTTCAGTCTTGTCACATCTCAATGCTACCTACATCAACCCTCAAACTCACATGGAGACTTTTGTAACAAACTAGTTATTTGACATCATCGTTTTAGAGGTGAAGGGCGAGGTTGTAGATACGTTCTTCTAGGTTTCTTTTATCTTCTTTTAAAAAAAAATCTTCATGAGTTTGTTATTGATGTTTGTTGTGTTCTAGTGTTTGTTTATATGCATGTGGGTTTGATGTATTGATGCTTGCTTGTTCATGCGGCATAATTGATGGTAATGGAACTTGAAAGTTTGTTTCCATCAAGTGATGTGATGAATGCACTATCAATTGTGTACCCTCAATTTTGGCTTACCTAGGGCATGAGGGCAAGCTAGCAGGTCTCATGAACACTTTGAAGCCCACATTTGGTCACTCAAGAATATTTCTAGTACTCTACTAGTGTATGAAACTAGCCCAACAATGTTAAACTAGCAGTTGCACTAGTTTGCAATGGCAAATATGGTGAATACTTATCGACATGCAATGCATACAATTGACTTGAATGTCTATCCCATATATGAGGTTTGGCGCAATTGTGGCAATTGTCTATTGAAAGGGATGTTTCTAGAGGTCTTTAACCTCACAAAAATGTGATGATCCAAGTATGATCTTATTTATTATGATTTTAGTGTTATTTTAGCTTCATTTCTTGTTGGTTATGTGGATGTTGACTCTTTGTTGATTTTGGATTGTTGCTTCACATTTTGTAGGTTCTCGCAATGGGAGTTTAGAGGATGAAAGAACATTCTCCAATGTTTCTTTCTTGAAGAACAAACTTTGCAACCGCTTGACGGAGCACTTGCCTCTTGTTAGAAGCATGTTCTCACAAAAGCAATACATATCAACTTCATTTCCTTACAAGGAAGTTGTTTGGATTAGAGATCTTGCAAGCCAAGACATGTATGTATATTAATAAGGAGTGTTTTCCTTCTATACAATCCTAAAATGTATTATGGCTTCAATTTTGCGTTCTATATTTTATCTTTAGTTGATGAAACAATTTGCCTTGAAACTTATTTATTTATTATTTTTTTTGGCACTTAGTTAAATCTCCTAGCCACTTGAAGTTTATCCGCATTTGTAATGAAGAACTGAATCTATATGGTAATTATATAGAGTCAATTCTAATCAATGCCTCCATATTATTCACAAAGTTTTAAACTTCTATTCATTTCCACATCGCCTCTAGTACACTAGGCACATTTCATAAAATAATTACTTCACCTCCAAGACAACAATGAAAGCAAGTTCGGTACATGTGACCCATTAGAAATAAACTTCCTACATTGTGAGAATGTAGTACTAGGGAGTCTCAGGTCTTTCTTCCAATTGGATCATGAAGTTGATAATAATCTTTGTCTTGTAGAAGCAACCGTGATTTGTTGCTCAAGGGAAGTAGCACATTCGACACCATCTTGATATACTTTTAGTCCCACAAGCCATTTGGCCTCCGCACTTTTAAATCAATCTTATTTCATAAACAATACATTATCCCCAAACATCCATCCAAAGAAAAATGGACATAAAATAAAATCTTAGGGACCTCTTGAGGTTGCGAACTCAAACCTTGACAGTCACAAATTTTGTTCCTCGCCAATTGGCCCATGTAACAATGAGAGGCTAACAAGCAAGACCCCTTTTGCAATATCAATGAACTTGTCTTTTGGATAGTAAGAGGCTTATTTCTTAAAACTATGCGAATTTTTGTAGGCTACATATGAATTTATTTATTAGTTTTTTAAAATTTTATACAAGCTGCAAACTCTTTATAGTTTTGCAAATCTATGGATTTGTTGGCTTTGTCTCTAGGACAGAGATTATGCATCAACTTAACTGATTCAAGTGCAAATTTCCTGACGACTTTGCATTTACACTTAGAAGTTAATGATTCGCGTTATTTTTTTTAATCTAGTTTAGGGATGAATGTTGGGAGCTACGAGTTACGTGAGGTGCAAGTCATGGTTTCTAGTTGAACGTTGGGAGCAAGTTAGGGTTTCTTGTTTGTAACCCCCCGCCTTCGATTCCCTTCTCTAAACGCGAGTTGCAAAGAGCTTGCAGCCCTGCGACCGCCATAGCCAAAACCACCACGCACCATTTCACAAAGCCCGTCACCTGCATTTGTCTGCATGTTCCTCCAACTACCTTACTCACACCCCGCACATTCTAAGTTGTTTTTCACAAACTTCGTCTCGGAAAGAAAGAAGAGGAAATTAGAGTGTTTCCTCTCTTTGGTGTCTTTGCTATTCAAAACAAGGTCTTGTACAAACTCCTAGACATACGTCTCGAGCAAGGATTTATGAATTAAGTTTTTCAATGAAAATATGACAGTCGAGATGGTACTCTAATTGGTATCAAAGAACATTGAAGTTTGCAATGATCCACTTTGACTAGATGTGTAGTTGATTTCTTCCCAAATTCTTCACGATTTTTCTGCTTCTTTGAAGTAGTCGTTTGTTGGTTTTGTTTGTGCACTTATTTCACTTGTATGATGTGGTCATTATTTCTTTTGCTTCTCGTCTACGACCTCTAGGATTTGCGTTTTTAGCAATTTGGGCTATGGATCTTAGTTGTGGACTATGCTATTTACCGATCTAAGGATTTTAATGTTAGGAGGATTACAAACAGAATGGTGGTTTTCCAGCTATTAGGATTTCTTAGTTGTCCTAAATGAAAACTTGAATCTGATAGTGGTTGGCCAAGAGGGAGTTACAAACATTCAAGAGAGATACGTGGTTGAAAAGCTTGTAGTTAAAAATACGATAGCTGCTGAATCTAGATAAGAGGTAGTGGATCGTACAAAAGGAAGAGATAAACCAATTTGTTTATTATAATTTATTTGAAATCTTGAGGCATTTTTATCCATATTAAGGCATGATCATGTTCATTGTTTTGCGCTTGAAATTCAGTAACAAAAAAATCAATAATTTTTCTTTTATTATTATTTTATTGAATATTGTGGAACGATGATTATAATACAATGCACAAGTCACTAGTTCTGATCTAATTAATAATGTTATATGAGTAGATTCAAATAAATGAAGATCAAACAATTTTAGAACATTGGGATTCAATTTATATAAATATTTTAATAGTGGCATCCATAAACGCTATGCATTGGCCAATGCAATAAAAAAATGAAGGGAGGGGCTAATTATCTTATCATAGGATTTTTATTTCTTTCTTAAACCTTGTGTATAGTATGGAGATGTACGGAGTCGCTCTAAATCATGAAAACCAATATATGATTGAATTTTTTTATCCAAATTAGGGTCTTGTATAATTTAACTAGTTATTAACGTCCTTCCACTTAATTTGTTTTTTTAATACAAATCCAATTATAATTTTTTACTTTTCTGATCTAAATGTTGACGGCTTTGAAAAATATTTTCTGAATATTTCGAAAAAAATCATGATTTTTATATAGAAGCTTCCATTTTGCAATAACATGATAAGAAAATTTATCTTATATATATATATATATATATATATATATATATATATATAATTTTAAGGAGAACCATAAAATAATGTGAAAATTTTAATTTTTCACCATAATTGTCTTAGAAATGACCTGTATGGTGGTATTTTTTACTAGATGCAATTTAAGGATGAACGAACTTAAAAAAAAAAAATTAGATTGTATTGGAGTAGATTGAAACTAAAAAATGTAAAATGAAATTCAATGTAGCATTTTCTTTCCAATTACCTTGCTTATCAAAATGATATTTGTTATACCTAGCTAAATATGATGTGGAAGTGAGGCTAAATCTGCTGGAAAGACGAAGTTGAAATTTTTTTTCTTCTTATTTTAATAAATTATTTTGTAAACATACAAATTAAAAGAGATCACCACTCTGATTCTACAAACAATTAAATATCTTGAATATTTGTTGCAAAATTTCTATATTTAATAAAAGATAATAATTATATTATTTGGTTACATTCATAATTTCTGTAATAATATGTATTAGTGAATATCAAAGCTATTTTCTCTACATTACAAGTTTGACAAATACGTTTGAATGACGAAATTGTTGGATTTATAACTGATAAATAAGCTTAAATCTATGATATCAACCATTAATTAGTTAGTATGTATATGTTGATAGAATAATACAATCTACATATATATAATATTATACATATAGTATGTATAATATACATACATATAGTATATATAATAGATATAAAAATTATATTCATACATTATAGAAAATGCATACATATAAAATCCTAATATTATATAATAATAATATTATTATTATTATCATAATTTATTTCTATGAAATCTACTTAAATACAGTTGTAAATTCTTAAATAATATTGAGTAACCTTTTGCATTCTTCCTTATCAATCCCTGGAGTATCAAAAGTCAATGCGTTCGTTTAACAAGGAAAATATATTTATTCTCACATACACTCCTACATGAAATTTGTCTTCATGATGATGTATTACATCACCAGCAATTGTCATCGTAATAATGTTGATATAATCCCGACTATCAAATCACAATGTAAGTAAGGAAAAACAAATTAAATTTGATTCTCTCTTTAAAATTCCACAATAGATATAATCAAAAGTACTATATCTATTTAAAATTTTGCTATGAAACCAAACATCTCTACAATTCTTGTTTATATTAGTGATACATTTGACAGCCTTAAAAAGTCTGCTGATGCTAGTAGTCGCCATGATAGTGTCAAACTGTGGGAAATATATTTTTCGATATATTTTATAATACAATATTGTGTGATCTTAATCATATATGAGAACAATTATATATTCAATCACATCAGCAATGTGCACAATTATTATCACCTAAATCCAGATATAGCAAAAATCATCCAACGTTGTGCACGTAAATTTTGTATTTTCAACGAAAATGTTACTTAAAAATGAATGAAGCGCGGCAAACCTTAAATGTCAAGGCCACAAATACGTTTATACTTAGTTGATTATAAAAAATATAAAAACCTAAAATATAACATTTTTAATCAAACAAATTAATTAAAAAACTTACTTATGATATATAGCAAATTGATGTTTTTACCAAAAAATTATCATTTTCAAGTTTTTGAAAAAAATTAAAATTTACAATGACAAACTCCATATAAGGTAAGTGCGCCAATGACCCCACGATCAATCTTCAAATCCTTGTAAATACAAATTTACAAGCTTAAATTGTTTCAAATTTTGAAGGATTGTTAATTATGAAGTGGAGATTCTCCTACAAATAAATAAAAATAAAAATAATTTTGATTTGTGAAAGCTATCACAAATTGAATCCAAACATACACAGGTGGATCTCAAAATCTTAGTGAGCCCTTCACCGCACACTGTGCGGTACTTGTACGTTCACGTTTTCTTCAAATACCCTGAACGTTCCCATTTTTGTTCTCCATCAAAGACTTGGATGAATTTCATTCTGAAAGCGGATGTGCCTGTTAGGTTAGGTCTTCTCCTCATAGGGTCAGGCATGGACTTTAGGGTTTTTGTTTTGCTCCAAGGTTGGTTATTGTCTGCAGCATCTGGAGCACCGCAACACCTATGCCGTACCTTGGTCGCATCATTCTTGATGGGAGTTGTACCAAGTTACAGAGACCCACACAGAAGAGTGATGTGTACTTATTCGGCGTGGTGTTGCTAAATATTATCACATGCATGTCTCATTTTCAATAGCATGCTGCTGGAGAACTCAATCTTGTGTTGTGAATGCATGTCGCTCTTCAAGAGAAGAAGGTTTTGTTCAAGATCTTGGATGCTTGCTTGCTCAAACTTTGCAGGTAAATTGCTCATCCTGCAACTCTATACTTTGGACGCAATATCAATGTGATATTCACTGCAATATTTTGTTGGAAGTCTTAGCAAACATATATCTTAGCAAGAACAGCTGTTTGTGGAGTTTGATCAAAGTTGTTGTCAACCTCGTGGAATGAGAAAATGCTTGAGAGGGGATGTGGAAAGTGGTCAAGTTCTTGATTTTGTCTCAGGACCATTGCTTGAAGATGGATGTCTATTATTTACTGTCTGATCGGAGATCTCGACACTCTATGTTTTACCTAGTCCTACTCGAGGCTATGTGTTCCGAGAATGGGTGTTGGATATGTGGAAAGAGGCAGGTTCCTAATAGTTTTTTTATTAATTTTTTATAATTTTTTATTGTGGTGGTTTCAGTGAAACATACAAATATTTTGACCTGCCATTCTACCATCCTAAAGGTTTGTACTTCTCTCCCTCCCGCAGGTTGGCATTGTTTGCGATCCTGACTTGCTGTACATGCTACGATTGTGGTGTGCGAACAATCCGGAGGACTGTGCCTGGGTTTACATGCTGCATATTAGTATAGGAGTGTAGAGGTGGAAAACTTTACTGTATAAAGGGGGCTCAAGTCTTGTTCAGTTACTAGGCCTACTTCAAGCTTGGGAAATAATTATTGGTGAACAAGTGATAAGACATATGTTTATTAACTTCTGTTTGAAAGGGCTATTTGGATGCAAAATAGCTTTGTTGTAGAAATAGTCATTGCATCAATACATGTGATTATAGGTTCAAATAGTCAGACTTTCAGATGGATATGGATTCTAATAAGCAACTTGCTACGACAGTTGAAGGCTCTTACTAAGGGAAAACTATATTTTCTAATGTTCCAGGTTAGGAACATACTTCTGACAGGATGTCTATTATGATAGGAAAGTGTTGAAGTTGTGCAACAAGCTTCGTGACACATAGTGGGCATTTGAATATCAATTCATTTCAATATGAACTCAGATGCAAACAAATCAAATCAATGAGTTAATTGGGTTGAAGTGCTTGAGAGTAAGGTTAGTCAACTTTCTTCTCCATCTCTTTGATCCACTTCTTAACCATGGCATCAACTCCAAGGTTTTCTTTTTCTTTTTTCTTTTCTGCCTTTGCCAGCTTCTTTTGCTCAATAGCTATTTCCTTCATTCTTTTTGCTTCTTCTTTTGCCCTTGTCTCAGCAAGGAACCCTTCACTTGTTAGCAATCTACCATGACAATGAGAATTGTTGGTCTTCTTTCTAGATGTAGATGCACCAAATCTTGGAGTTGCTAGAATTTGTGACAGTATTTAGCCTTTGCCTTTCTCAATGTTCTCTGGCCTATATCTAGGAACAGAAGGTTGATGAAAAGGTGTGGAGCATTGGAGCAATGTCAAGGGAAGGATCCACTTGAGGGAGAATAGTTGGTTCTGGCAAAAATCCATATTTTGTTGGAGATAGATGAGGCTCTCTTGAGAGTTGTTCTTTCTCCATACAGTTGTGAAACCATCCTTGGTAGTCCGCGGAAATATCTTCGGTGAGATCAATTGCTCTCTCATCCTCATTAGCTGCATCTGTCCTGTTATAGCTACACACAATGAGCTAATAATCAATAACAAGACCATGAATTATAAAATTATTGAATCAGATCATGCACTTTACACTTATTTAACAATATCATGCATCATGTGAAAAAATTCGTGAATAGGAAAAGTGATTGCCATCTACTGACCTTGAATTGTTTGATGTCAAATCTACAGGTGTAGGTCCTTGTTTCTCTAAGATATCAAGCTCTTCATCAGAAACATATAAGTGTAATAGGGATTGTCCTCATCAAGCGAATTACTTAAGTTGGATTCCTCTCTTGCATGAGTCGAAGGTGAGTCTTATTGGGATAGTCTTCCATGAGGTAGTAAGTTTATTGTGGGTGATGGGACAAGATTAAGTTCAGGGAATAGGCTTGGAATGGGTGATGAAATTGGTGAAAATCCTGATTGTGGGAATAAGTTGCAAATGGGTGATTGCACTTGGTCTCTGTGGTCATCTTGTTTTCTTTCTCCTAGACTTGCCATTTCTACTTCATCATCTTGTTCTGTTGATGTTATTCCTCTGTTGTAAACCACATCAATACCCAGTTTTGACTCCATTTCTTTTTTATTCAAAGGATATAAACCAGTAGTTGCAAAACCAACCTTAATGCTTTCTAGTTTGAGTGCCTTGGTGAGGGCCCTTGAAACCATTTCAGCAAGAGTGATTTTTAATATAGATCCCTTCGCCCAATTAGGGTCTTTCCTCATCATTTTTGCTTTCTCTTGTGCCAAGTTGAGTTTAAATGAATAAAATATTGCCACGTCCAATGGCTGCAGCTCATGAGTAGAATGAGCTGGGAGGGTGAGAATATCTAGCCCAATTTCCAATCCATACAACACTGTTTCTTTTGTGACATGGCTACAATGTCCATCTATGATGAGTAAATGCTTGTTGTCTCTTGATATTCCTCCAGGTACATTAGCTTTGAAGTGTTGTAGCCATTCTGGGAATATCTCAGCTGTCATATACCCATTCTCTTGCCATGACATCGCAACATTTGGCTCACAAATTCTGATGTAGTTAATAATTGGTTTCGTCTTTCTTTTGAAGATGTATAGGTTTGGGATTGAAGACCCAGCTGCATTTACACATGTCATTATACTCAACCATTTTCTATCATCTACAATTGTACATCTGACTGCTTTGCTTTTTTTCTTTTGCCACCACTTTCATTGTTGAGTTCCCCCCTCCTGCACACACCCCAGTTTCATCTGAATTCCAGATGTGATTTGGGTGATACTCATGTGCATTGTAGACTTGCTCAAGAATGTTGTAGAAATAGGTTGCAGAGTCCCTATTGAGACCCAATGCTCTCTTCATTTCCAAACCATTTGCACACCTCAGGGATATATCGGGGTGCCTTTTTTTGAACCCAACCCACCACTTGTGCCCTGATATTCCATTTCTAAAGGGGTGTGTTCTTGGTGCATTTTTCAGGATGGTTTGGATGGTGCATTTCAACATGTTCAAGGTCACACATAGGGCTACTTTTTGCATGGTAAAGCACCACTCTACAACTGCCATTTCCTCAATTTTTGTCAAGTAAGTTTGGTGTCCAATCTTCTTGCTTGAGGTTTTGCCAATCTTCCAATCCTGAATGCTTGATGGGGGTATGCCATAAAGTTCTCCTGCCTGCCTAATAGAGAGTCTTTTTTATTTAATTGCATCAAGTGCCAATTGCATAGACTCTTTTGACCATGTTCCTCTTCTGCCATATGTTCTTTTTTCCCCATGGTTTATTGGAGCAGGGTTTCTTGGAGCATGGCTATCTTCTCTAGATTTGAGAGGAATACTTCTAATTCGTTTTGGAACCTGCACATTGGTTCTAACTTGCTACCATGGGTGTAGAATAGGATGTCTGGCCATCTAATCTTGCAAAATCACATCAACAAATAACTTAGGGTTTTAGCATGCTTTTAGAATTTTCAAAAATTGTACAGATTCCAAATGCTCCATGAATGGACATCGCACATTGGTTCTAACTTGTTGCCTTGAGTGTAGAATAGGAAGCATGGTCATCTAATCTAGGAACATTCACATTAGCAAAGAACTTAGAGTTTAGCATACTTTAAGAATCTTTCTTATTGTACAAAAACCACATGCTTCATAAACATGTAACATTATTAGTAGTGGATACTATTACCTTGTATGTGTAGCAATGCTCTTCATTTAAACTGTCGAAGTACATCTCATTTGCTGCCATTTACACAAGCTCTCCCATCGCAGCCTCCGAAAGAAATGGTGCCGGATCTCCCTAAGAAGTGACTTCATTCAAGAAGATCATCCTTCATATTAATTTCATCCCTTCAATAAAATACAACATTCGTTATAATTTCATCGATATGATGCTTTCTGTGAAAACGTTCCAAACTTCCATCAATGTTCACTCAACATTCATCCAATGGATGCCCAACGTATCCGAGGAGTTCTCATAATTTATATTGTCCAGTGGCTGTGCGGTCCGTGGGCTGCATGCGGCCATTGGCGCACTTACCTTATACGTCCACTCAGTCCAAATGTTATTCTTTCAACCCTTTTGTAATTTTAATCAACTAAGTCCAAATGTCCCATGCTTGTATTCTAATTTTCATGGTGGAGGCATCCTGAAAATATTGCCTTGGAGTTAGTTGGATGGCCATGAAGTGTAAGCAAGCACACTTTGCAATGTGTGCAAAAATGTTCTGAATGAAAGCAGATTTTCTTAAATGTGTGCAGAACATTGATTATATATAGAATTAATTATGTTAAAATTTTTGGATTATAAATGAGTAGTTTCAATCTTTGACCGACATTTGAGAAGTAGGTGCACAAAATCCATTAAAAATTTGGTTATACGTATAGGAAATAGCCATCGACTGGCACAAGCAAAGTGGACAACTACAATTGTAATCTAACATAAGAAAGGACAAAGCCTCACATTTCTTGTTTTTGAAAATGTCGCTTGTGGGCTCAACTGCGTTGAAAGTTCTAATAGCGAATAGGATGAACGTGGATTGAGCCCCTTGAAGGAGATGGATGAACTTGGATGAAAGTTTATGGATGATCGGAGGGTCCGTTGAGATTCTGTGCGTGGAATCCCAGATATTTCCACCTTGGGCGCCTCCTCTCGTCGCTTCGCTGCGGTGCCCTCTCTGGTCTGCTCTGTGCTTGGCGTCACAGTCTGCGGGAGCATTGAAAGATCGACTCGAATTTGTGCATTCGCGTCGCAAGGTTGGGAATCAACGAGTTTGGGATGAGTTCAGGGGAGAAGGTGCGGGCGTCGCACTTGCTGGTCAAGCACCAAGGCTCACGGCGGCCGGCGTCATGGAAGGACCCCGACGGCAAGGTCATCCGCAAAACCTCGCGTGACGACGCCGTGGCCAAGCTTCGTGACTTTAAAACCCAGATCGAGAGTGGCCAGGCCACCCTCGCCGATCTTGCCAAGAACGACTCCGATTGCAGTTCCGCGAAGAGGGGTGGTGATTTGGGTTAGTTTAACCTTTCTGTTTACCTTTCCATCCCTTCTTTTTCCCTGTGCTTCTACTTCGTCGGCCTCTTGTCTGAGCAAGGTACGAGGAATCTGATTGCTGCTAACAGAGTGTCTACATACATAAAAGGATTCCGACTGCACAGAATTCATTGATTGCTGAAGTAATTGACTGTCGTAAGCAAACAGGGATAATTGCGTGAATTGTTCTAGGTTCATTTGTTTTCGAGGATTGCAGTAGGTTTAGTTATAAATTGGGTTGAGCGGCCATGTGGCGGCGTCTTATGTGAACGAAGGGAAGAAGCTTCAAGGTATGAAGAGAAACCATACTTAAATGGAGAGTTGCTGTCGCAGCGATATTGGATTTGCATGATGAGTACTTTCGTTGCAGACTGCCATGTGCCCCTCTTTTGCCATATGGAAAATATCGCTTTAAAGTTTAGTACAAGAATGCTTTAGTCGGTAGTGTATTGGACACAGTGATTAGGTTCTTTCGCAGAATGTTTTTAGGGCATCACTAGTTATTGCGGGAGGGCGTGTCCGTGTCCTCACAGCTATGTCTACTCGACGATATTTAAGGCACTCCATCTCGTCCTTTTAGACTGAATACTGTTTCGGTTAAGGAATATCTGTGTATCAGAACTTTCCTCAGGATCGTCGGATCTAAGGCTTTGAAGCCATTTCCAATTAACGACAAACTGCTCTACCAATGCAACTTGGGGTTGAATGACAACCTGACCATGGGGAGTCGCATATAGTCGATAGTGTCTGGTACTTTATAAAGTCATCATTGCACCGACGGCAGCAGAATATCGTTGCCATGTTAAGAAATTGATTTCTACCTCTCCGAATGGGTTGACGTAAAAGGTTCTCCGGTGTCTTTTGATGCCACATTTTCGCTAACTGCTTATTACTTCAGGAGTTAGATGTTCACACAACTGAGGTTCTGTGAATTGTTTCAAGTGAAAGACGTTCCCAAGTATGTTGTTGAGAGCAGGACATTATGGTGTCTGCCATCATCATAAATGGCTAGCTTATCTCATATGTTATTTTAGGGTTCGATGTTGTGACCCTCCAGCAGGGCTTGTGTACTACAACGTATTAAGACAAGGTCATAATGATGATTATAATTCTGTAGAATCAGATTGATGATGGGTATTGGAGAATGAGAAATGGGAAATGTTTGAGGGTTGAGATAAAAGTATGGCACTCTCGCTGACACAATATGAATCTGGGTATGGAACAGGGTGGTTTAGCCGAGGGCAGATGCAAGAGCCATTTGAGAAGGCAACATTTGCACTTAAAGTTGGGGAGCTCAGTGACATTGTTGAGACCGACAGTGGTGCTCACATTATCCTCCGAACTGGTTAAGGGTGCATGGTTCTTCCTGATGACAGGTAGTGATTGGATTATGGTAATTCAGAGATAATCCAAGTCACTGGACTAAACCAGGCTTGGAACATTTTGTGCGATGGAATCAAGGTAGTCTTGGCATCATGAAGTTGAATCATCAAATATCTGTGTATTGGATGTGATGAAAGAGGATAAGCCAAGATTAAAATCGAACATATATGTCAAGAATGGTGTCTTATTCTTGTGATTGATAAGACTCTTGTATTGTTGAATAGCCAACATTATTGAAATGTGGAACAGATAAAAGCCCAGGTTTCCTGCATGTTCTCATTTCTTTTGGTAAAATGGGAGCGTGAAACAGGGAAGGTACTTGGGATGCTGGTGTTTTCTTTCAACATTGATGTTCCATTCTCAACAAAAGTGATGATTGTTTTGATAATTGACTGGATAAAGTCCTAATAGCTCAAAAACCCCATGGATAGGTCTTTGTCGTAAGCAACACCCCTTTTCTTTGATGGTGTAGTATGTTGAGTGCTCCCAAGACAGCAGACACACCCACAAGCATTTTCTACAAGCCTTTCAATAAATTTCATGGCAGTGAATTAGACTAACCAGGATTTTTTCAAAATTTTATTATGTATAATAAATTTCTTGTTTGTTGTATTGAGTGACTTATGTGACACTTATGAGAGACTTATGTAAGCTTGATTGAAGCATCCTAACTCTTGCATTTTGCAAGGTGGACATGTGAAATTAGGCATTCGCATGTTCTAAATTGTGTGATGAACTTTGAACTGAGACAACATAGTGGTGAGGTACAGGAAGTAGGTGAACTTCTGACTACTAAACATGGCTGCTTCATCTGAATTTTTTCATAACAATTATTGTCACCTATTGGACACACCTCCAATATGAGTACTCCAGATGTATGTTAAGGGTGCCACCAAAGCCTAAGCCCAAAAAGTTTAGAATTCTCAATTTGAACTCTATCGAGTTTCAAAGTATTATGTAGATTTGACAAGATTATAGTTTAGTGGGTCCCTTACGAGTGCGTACTGGGATACCCACTAAACAAACAAGAATGCAAAGTGCTTACGAGGAATTAGAACTCACTAGGACAACAAAAAATCAACTTTTGACCTAAATTGTCAGTGTGGTTCATGTGGTGTGGGAGATATGAGAATGATCGGGAGGGGAGTGCATTCACACAATCTACAACAACTCTCCAAGCGGCTGAAGGTCCCAATTCCAAAAATCAAGTTCTATACAAAATACGACCCTTACTAGTCTCTCCACCTTAATCTTGAACAAAAGAAAACTCAACACCTTCTAATACCACTTCCCAACACCACCCCCTTGCCTAAGACATGTCAAAATCTTAGAAGTATGTTGGCCATAGGCAAGACTCTCCCCACTCTAGTGTAGAGTTGACCGATACTGAGGATGATGAGGGGTTGGACCTTCAAATCTCCAGCTTTGTCTTGCAAAAAGTGTGTTAACAAGTGCAAAACATTTGCTTACAATGAGCTAGACATGTGCAAATTTGATGGAACAGAACCTTTAGAGACAAGGATGGAGATAATGTATTCTATGGCAGTGAATTGGAGAAAGGCAGACTGTATAGGCAGCTCGAAGATGAAGGTTAGGGTTTGAGTCCATTGTGTTTTGGCATAGGAGCCTCTATCTATGTACCACCACTTCTTGTGTTGGATAAGTTGCATCATCTCCAAACACCCAACAAACATGTGTTTAGAAAGGTAATGAACTACATGTTTTAAATTTGTTAAGAAATGTAGACTCAACTTTTTTGGGGGTGGGGGTGGGGGTGGGGGGGAATATGTGACCAAGTTTTGGCTCTATGGACTCCACCTTCGGAAATTCATATCAATTAAGGGAGTGCTCCAAATGTCTTCGCGATTGAATGTGACTTGTCCGACCACAATGGCATATCAACCAAAAATACGGAGTTCGCAAATCGAAGTTGTATTTCATATCAACAAGAAAAAGTAATCATTTAAAACTTGTCTACCTTATAAGCTCCGCATACATCAGCTCATCAATTTTGTGCTACTGAGTCTGTATGTTTACAAATGAGCAAACAATGGTGGGTGATCCTGGTCATAATCGCATTTGGGCTCTGGTTGAAAATTGACAATTATTTGAAAACGTGGATCAATATTTGCCAACACCTTCGTTATGTTGGTGGTAATCAACAACTTTGCCTGTTGTACGAAAGCAAAACACCAGTAGATGCACTTAGAAATGTGTAAGGTAGAGATACCATAAATACCATGAGATATGGTCTTAAAATCATGAGATAATTTTCCAAGATAGAAGAGAAGGATTCATGAAGAATGCAAGTTGTTTCATATTTTTATTCCTTGTAAAAAAAAAACCTACAATTTTCAAAGTGGAAAGTTTGTCAAACCCCCTACTTGTTCACTAGATTCTCCTTTAACCAAACACAATAATGCTCATTTCCACACATAACATCACCTAAACCGGTTAACTCATGAGTACATTGAACTGTGATTGATGATAGTCAAACATGACTAAATTTGGCTAAATTGGTTGTACATGCATTTGCAAATGCCAGCCTCGCAATTATCAGTTTTAAAAATGGCACTTCACAATTTTGACGGAAGTCTACTGCATGGGTAGAGGGTAGATCACGGTCTATGGTATTTCTACCTTATATGTGATTATAAGAGGGGCCTACGTGTGTAAAGTAAAGCTCCAAACCATTTGCTGGGGTTGGAAATAGAGAACCAAATAGGAATGGCAAACTACCAAAAATTCACAATTGCTGACAGACTGAATAAATAAAGTAGCAATGGTGCGGTTTCTTTCTTTTGGGCTTACCCAACCAACAAGAGATTGTTCATATAGGTAAATTCTTTGTAAGATGCTCCAGGACCCCAATGGTAGACATATTTCTCTTTCAAAGTCCTTGGAAGCAAGACCAAAAGTCTAATAGCAATGGGTTCAAACACGCCACCAATTATTAGGTCCATACTAATGAACTCGCTACTTTAGTGGAAGCTTGTAATAAAAAGAGTGGCTGATTCTAGTTGATTCCACGCTAATCTTCTACCCACAGTAATAGGACTATTTAGTGTAGTTTGTTGCTTTTACATTCTTCAATACACATGGCATGGACGCAACTCCAAAATGGATCCCTTATTATAAGTAGTGGAGGTAAAAAAATTCAGGTTGCGGATAGGAATTCAAGATTGCTGAGTCCAGAGAAGTATTAACTTAGATTTGGGTTAAAGCTTCAAAAACTTGAACGTAATGGAGTGAGATGAAGTTTGCAGATGGTCTCATCAAAAATTTCCCAACAAATGATCTCGATCTTAGAAGTTTTAATGAAAAGTGTGGATTTTAGACTGATTAGCCTAGTTCGTGCATGTTACTACTTGGAGTTACGCACTCCTATAACTATTTAATGAGAACATAATTATACATCACCAAGCAAATTCATTTATGTTCTATAATGTCCAAACAATCTATTAAACTTTCGATAGTAAAAATTAAACTAATGAGTTAGACGTCATTACATGCGCAACTCCGAATAGTAAAACACACTATTTGGGATAAGCAGTGTAGACTCTCAAGACTCTTAGGGTGAGTTTCCATGTAGGCCGCTTGTCCACTAGATTCTAGATAGTAGTGGGACAGAGTTGTTCACATGTAGCTAAGCACAAGCCACCATCCACCCACATTCTAATGGTATGCTAGAATATGGAGGGTGGTGAACACGGGCCTCTAGACTTCCATGCGCCCACTAAACAATCCTTAATTACAAGTGCCGGTCACAGAAGAATTAAGACCGATTGAAGACTCAAGAAAACCAATGATTGTCTAGAACTCCATTCTCGGTAACTGGGAGGAGGGGATTAATAAGTGAGCCCGGATTTGAGAAGATGGGAGTAGCTAGTTGGCATACGAACCCTACCCCACTAAATGCCCTCTACATTTGAATGGGTCTTTCCTTATACACACTAGAATCTGGTGGGTGTGTGGCCTACATGGAAACTCACCCTTGTGGGATAATACAAATGCCACATCACTATATTCACAAGCGGGAAAGAGCCACAGACAAAGGAACGCGTGTCTAGAAGCCACGCTGGAAGAAATCCACTTCCACGTGTCACAAATTCGCCAGAACAGATGGCACCGACACCCTCCCCTATCCTTCGCTACAAAAGCGTTGTTGCATACGACCATTCTCATTCATTCTCAACGTCAATCGCAAATCTCTCTCACTCTCTCACTCTCTCCTCAGTCGCCAACGAGTTGCAATTTCCTCTACAACATTCCAGCAGGCATCTATCTACCCAAGTCATCGTCGCCTGCCCATTCTCAGCAGCTTGCGAATTTCTACGCCGTTTTTGAGGGCTACTGCAGCTGATCTTCGAAGATGGCGATTCCATTGTGCGTTCAATGTGGAACACACCAGAATCCCTGCAGGTGCAAGATCGTGGGGCCAACGCTAGGAGTGGTGGCATTTCTAATCACCGCCGTGGTGGAGTGGCCGCTGGGAGCTGCGATTTGGTGCTTCAAGCATCAGAAGGGACGTCGCATCATGCACCACCCCAACCGCGTTGTGTATCCCCGTGTTGCAAGCGCAGTCCCGTTCTAAGGGATATGGATATAATAGCCACAGCTGACAATCTCTTAGATTTTTTTTCCTTGGAGAAGGATCCATTGTGATCTCGAGGATCCTTCACTTGGTGCGTAAATTACGCACAATTGTGTTTTACATTAGACTGTAATTAATTTTTTGTTCATTGCTTCTCCATCGCCAAACCTGTTGCGGACTGAACTTCCATACTGAGTTTCTTTTGTCCTGAACACAATGTGCACAAAACTACAGAAATTTGGATTTTTGCCATTGTTGTCTTGGATCGTCTACACATGATTTTGTGCTGCGGATGCGGATTGCTACACAAACTGATTGTCACATGAATGCTCACCGATCTACTTGTATAGCTCACCTGTTGTCCTATCCACAAACCTTCCTTGAATCCATGTACTTTTTGCTTCACGGAAGCGCATATGGTGCATTTTACCACCGATTGCCGTGTCCATATCGGCATTGCCGTTTCCATATCTGCATTTGAGGAAAACATTTATTGATTTCGAGTTCTTTTACCTGTCAATCAAAGCACCCTAAAATATTTCAGTTAAAGAAGTCACCTTTAAATGGAAATTCGAGAGGAAAGTACGTCACCAATTGCTCGTCGCATTATGTTTGTTGACAATTTATAGCGGCAAGAAACGGAACCTTTGGTGAGAAAAGTTGATGACTATATCTACTATTGTGTTGAAACAGACGCGTTGAAAATTCAACAGCAAATTGTCTGTATGTTTCAACACAATGGCTTCTTGGTCCACATTCATAACTATACACAGCAGTCATATGAGTCCGAAATGGACTCTTCAGGATAAGATGCTTCAAATTTCGAGAGTTCAAGTCCAAAGTATCATAGAGATTTCCTTAATAATATACACAAGGCGCGCAGGAGTAAGTCGAGAGACGGAGAGTGAGTAAAGGTTAGGTTAACGTTAGCGGAATCAAGCGAGGCAAAGTTTGTGATCACACTTGTCCAACATTTCCAGCTGATTCCCTGTAAAATGCAATCTGTTCAATTTGAAAGAATGGGAGAGTCGATTTCATGTGTACAGAAATCTCACGGGGTTCGTCCAGTCTACATTTAGGTTCAATAGTGCACCCAACGAGTGATAACTTTGGAAGAGCACCTAACACAGCCTTCTGATTTCCTTTGTAATCTCAAACGGTTGCATGCGTGATCTGTGAACAATAACATGAGAAAAATTCAGATGTAATTGCAGATGTTGCTATATTGACGATTGAAGGTCTGTGCGGTACCTGCTTCCTCTTTCCACGTATCGATAAGTTGACATATTTTAAGCATATGTACACAGAACTACATACTATGCAAAAATCGTGTTGTGTAATTCAATTCAAGCGTCCCATTCAATTCGACCCTGACTGGAGTAATGTTGACCTACAGACAAGGGACGCGTGTCCACTAGCCACGCTGTGGGAACTTATTACACGTATCAAACAACCTCGGAACAGGTGGCACCGACACCCTCTCCTTCCTCGACAAATTCGTTGCTGCATCACACCAACCTCACTTGTTCTCACGATCGATAGCAAATTTCTCTCTCCTCAAACGTCAACGAGTTCCATTCTTTTCTCTACAATCTTCCAGCAGGGATCCAAGTCAACGTAGCTTGGCATTACCACTACCTTACAAATTCCAGCTACACCGCTTCTGAAGGTTGAGTGGACCTGATCTTTGAAGAAGTTAATATGGCCATTCCATTGTGTGTTCAACGTGGAATCCCTGCAGGTGCAAGATCGTGGGGCCAACGCTTGGAGTGGTGGCATTTGTAATCACCGCCGTGGTGGAATGGCCACTGGGAGCTGCCATTTGGTGCCTCAAGCATCAGAAGGGACGTCGCATCACTTAGCCGCAGCCGACGACATTCTTAGACATTTTTTTCTCGAGAAGGACCCATTTGGTTCTCGTGGTCTTTTACGTTGGTGCGCCAATTGCGCACAATCGTATTGTACATTGGGGTGTAAATGTAAGTAGTTTTCTTTGCCATAATTGTTCCGGGACAGATATGATGTCTTATTCGACAGTTCTCTTCCACATCACTTCCATACTGACTTTCTGACATTCAGGAATACAAAAGAGTAAAATGGCTTCTGCGTGATACCGACTGATATCAAGCTGATGATCATGATGTAGAAACGATTCTGGAAATTAAGGTGCGAGTCGTTGACTAGGTGACAATTTACACATGCTTTTTGTCCTTTCCAGTAATTTACATATTCAGCATTCTTGTCTCTGAGCATTCTTTACCACATTAGTTTAGACCTAATCCCAGCATCTCATTGGCAATTGTACACAACCGCAATCGGTCATTTCATTTACTGCCTCCTATCAGTGTGTTCCAGTAAGATAGCTTGTTGATCCATATTCAACAAGACGATAGTCCCGAATTTGTTTGGAAATTGTGCCAGGGAAGACAATGTAGGAAATAGCTGGATGAAATTCCTCAAAATTAATGAAATTTTATGTATTTCCACATGTGGTGGTAGAATGTGGTTCCTTCACTGGTTGTACAGGTTTTAGTTGTCTGTCACGCAGAAAATCTCTTCCGAAAACTGCCACATGGTTTTGCAAGAGGTATGACCTAGATAAGTTTCACCAGGTTGAGAGCATCATAGAGATTCCCATCGAATACGTCATCATGTTCCCGAAGGACTTTTAAGATGTCCCTATTCTTTTTTTCGTCACTTGCTACACCCGAACAACAAATCGACAAGGTTGAACAAAATCCAACCCATTCCTAAACCCTAAACACTCCACCCCAAACCAAAAGCAAAATCGGAAGCATCATAGAGATTCCCATCGAATGTCATCATATCCCCGAAGGGCTTTTAAGATGTCCCTATTCTTTTTTTCGTCATCTGCTTCAGACCTTAACGAAACTCGTTAAAAATGACAAGCAAATTGTACTCCAAAAACGAATAGTCAAGGCCAAAAAGACTGGGGGTTGAAAGCATCATAGAGATTCCCATCGAATATGTCATCATATCCCCGAGGGGCTTCTAAGATGTCCCTATTCTTTTTTTCGTCATTTGCTTCGGACCCCCACATGAAACTAGGACCAAAAAAACATACAAGAGCTCATCAAAGGATGAGCAGATTGCGCTACCCGAAACCAAAACCTCCAACAGAGTAATGAAACCTAAGTACAGTTCAGATCCAAAGCATCATAGAGATTCCCATCGAATACGTCATCATGTCCCCGAAGGGCCCTAAGATGTCCCTATTCTTTTTTTCGTCATTTGCTTCAGATCATCACAAGATTCTGAAAATCGTGGTGCGAACAGCCCATCGTACCACAAGTTGAATGAGGCATCAATCTGCGGCATAGCGAAGGCTGGTCAGAAAGACGGCGTTTCCTAGGCGCCGACTTTCCCTTGTGCTATGGCTTCAGGGAACGGATCCTTTGGCACGGCGTTAACCAGGGATCAGATAGAGAAGCACAAATCTATAGAAGATTTACAGAACAAAAACTAGCAGTAGAAGAGTTGGAGCATGACAACTGAACATGTGAGTTACGAGAGCACTAGCTTGAATAAATACTATGGAGACGAAACGAGGGGACAGTCTCAACGAAACTTGGGGCGAGGATTAGGGTTAGGGTTAGGGTTAGCTCGGGGATATTGCGAATCGAGAGAGACGAAGTTAGGTGTAGACATGTGCAGGTGTTATTAGGTTACTTTTCCTAATTGGACCCTATATTTAACTCATGTGTGGTTCGGTGAGGATAAAAAGCAAACACCATATAGAAACATGTCACAAGAGATTGAACCATGTCTTCAATTTTTAATATACTACTCCTCACTCAACAATGAACATAAATGGAAAGACTCAAGTATCCAGTTAAAGAATCAACAAACATGCACTTTCAATAACCACAATTAGTAATGGAAGTTTTGATTTTCGATCGAATATTTGATCATGTCTTATTGGATATTTGCTAATGCAATACAATTTTCATTGCGTAAATCTTATTGGTAGAAGTTGGAACATAAAAAATGAACCAAGTAACACTGACTTAGGGGCGGTTTACACTATGGACCATGAAGTCGTCCCACGGCCGTCTAAGCGATGTGATTGGACATTGAAGTCGTCCCGGGACGACTTGGGTTTACACCAAGGAAAAAATGCCAGAGTGACCACGGAGGTTGAGGTCCACAAAATATTATTTTTTAAGCCTACTCTATCCACTGCCATGGTCCAACGGGTTTTCCGTTGGGACAAGCAAAAGAGGTGGTCCGGGAAAAAGAGCAAGGGCCCATGTCAGAAAAATGCCGTTTTAAGCCTTTTTGGTGCATGGTCATTCTTCATGGTCCACATTCGGTTCACACCTAGTGAGGGGCCCATGAACCATGAAAACTAATATTTTAGTAACTCGGACCATAGAAGTCGTCCCACGCAAAATAGGCCTCTTACGTGGGACGACTTCATGGTCCATAGTGTAAACCGCCCCTTAGCTTACAATAAGTGGCCCTTATGTCGTCAACCTTCTCAAGCAGACACCTATATTCAATTGAAAATTGGCAAGGCTTCTAGTCAAGATCAAACATGCAAGGGACATGTATTATGATGAGGTTGAACTATGTCCTCAAAATAAAGACATCATTCTAGGTTCAATAATCAACACAAAATTGAAAGAAATCAACATGTCACTAGTTGGACTTGAAAACACTTGCATCTCGATCAATTTTATCCAAATTCTCCTTGTTTACTAATCTCAAAATATGACAATAAGGTAGAGGTGCCAATAATTTGGTTACTTAAATGACTCGGACACCTACTTCTATTTCATATGCAGTTATTTGTGGCTCCAAAAATGGTTATAAAATAGAGATGTATTTAGAAGAGATTGGACTACATGCTCATGACATGATAACCATTCTACGATTAACAATCAGCATAATTTGGAAGGGGGGGGGGGGGGGGGGAGTAATGACCATTTCAATGAGCACATGGATCACCATTTTTATTATGAATAAAAATCTTGAAGAAATTAGCTCTGGGCCTCAATTTGGATTAGCTAACTATCTCATACTAATTGTGTGTTTTCCTATCTGAGAAGTGGGCTAGATGGAAAAAGTGACCATTAAAGACCCATCTACCTTACGCATGATTTCCAATTTCTAAATAGACAGAACAATCCCCAATTTCATCTAATGTTTTTTCTAAATTAGAGATATCAAAGGTAAAAGTGAAGATTCTCTTTCTCTTGAGACCTTTGCACTTGTGTTTACTATTGAACCTAGAAGAATTACAATTTTATTTTGAGCAGGTGCATTATAAGTCCAATGCCTTCCAGGTGGCTCCACTCTGAAAGAATGTGAGCAGTATTGAGAAGCCTCCACATACAACTCATATATAGGAGAGATTATCCTCAACATGAGATGAAGAGCCACAAATGTACTCTTGTACTCTTGTATACTCTTCCAAATATCAGTTGAACAGTATTCGAATGTCAAAATTGATCACTCCATAAATTGCTACAATGTGCCCTTGATCAATATAAGTCTTATATGACATATGGTTGGTAGGTGCAGAAATTACATCCATATACTTTTCTCTGCTTCATCATACGTCAGTTGATCCTTCAAGGTGGCATCCACAGTACTGCAACTGCCCCTTCTTTAACAGGACAAAATTGATTGGTTGTTCACTAATTTGACAGTAGCTCAAAATAATGCCTTCAACCTCTACATTTCCTAAACATTGCCAATCCACATCAAATACACCTGCCATAATAAACACTGCAGATCCTTGATGGAAAGTGCTTCAAGGAAGTGAACAATAGTCATTCCAAGGCCTTCGTAACCTTGATCAAGCCTGTACGATTTCTAATTATGTATTAAAATGATTGAAATCCACCTGTATAGCCTCCACATTTGCAACTGAGGAATTAAACTTTCAATTTGGGATGTACTATAACAATCAACAATTTAACACACCTCTTTGAATAGATGGTGCACTTTTTCAACATGTAACACTCACGATTGAGAAACAATTCTAAGAAAAGGGTTTGTTATCGACCAGACCGCTTTGCTTTGTCTTTGCCTTTGCGTGTGGCCATAGTTTTGGCCTCTTCAGCCTCTATAGCCTTCTGCTCCTTCTCTAGCTTCTCCAACTGTAGAAAAGCAAGTGTGTGATAAGTAGGCTGCTTTAGTTATTGCACTTGTTGCGACATATGTCATGTTAGAAAGGATGAGTAGTTTGGGGACTGCAATAATTGCTGCAGGTAAAATCAGAGTTATAAAAAAGAAAAACTTGGGCCTCAATGACACCAAACAACACAAGGAAAGAGAAATACCTCATCAAGGACAGGCCGAAGCTCCCTGTAGCGGCCATCTGCCAAGTCAAAACCATCTTTCCGAAGCTCTTTGCCAGTATGCTGGGTATGATCATATGCTGCCATCTGCCAGTACATGTTGGTCCTCGCGAAAAAATCCTTCAAACTTTCTCCAGGCTGCAGCGACGAGTTGTGTTAATATGCTTGCTTGAGCCATGTCACAAACATTCACATAACAAGTCACAGTAGCAACAATGTGGACAATTATCCAGGACTGCCTTTTAGATATTGGTCACCATCAAACTTTCAGCTGCTGGAAAATCACTTTGATCAAATACAGTATCAGAATATTAAAAACAGAACAAGCAATCCTATGTGAGAAAACAGTCAATTTTCTTTCAGACTGGTTAGAGTGCCCATACTGCAGGTGTTCGAACAGCGTCTGCAAGTCCAAGCTCAGCGCGTATTCTTGCAATCTCAGCTTTCCTATCCTTCCGCTGGAGCTTCTTTCCTTCTCCTCTCAAAAGAGAGGCTGCTGCTTCTGCTGGTGTCAGTGTGGAACTTCCAGCCTGTGGGGACCAGGGTTTTAGGTAGTCAAAATGCCATCTTCAGACCCAATACACATAGTGTACCACATGCAGAAATTAAGCAGGTAGGCTACATCCGTATTTAGAGCAACTTAATTTTCTAGGTCTGCATACAAGACAGTGCTGTAGGTGTTGCATCAGTCCAAGGATAAACGTAAAATGGAATTGAGGGGTGCTTTACACTAGAGCTTGATGTCTCACAAACCCTGAAATCTAGAAACTCTCGTTGCTGGAAAATGCCATGACTTTCCCACTCACTTTTACACTAGAGCTTGAGTGTCTAAGGGACCAAGGGATCTTGAATGAATGGAAAACCTACATGGAGTTCTACATGGTATGAAATGGACAATGTTTCATGGTCTAACAAAATTTGCGTCAAGCCCACCTGACAGAGGTGGGTCCAACACAAAACTGAAAGACCGTGACACTCCGAATCTCGCAACCCTTCATTTGTTATGACTTATTGTGTGGAAGGGCCCACATGAATAGGATGGCATTCGGTTTAGATCCCGATCACATCTGTCTTCACATTACACTTGACGACCCATAACAACACAATTTTCAACTTCAATTTCTCATGGTACATATTCAGATGAGTATCAGGGGCCCTCACAATGTCATGGTCACAGCTCTTGGTCACAGTGGAAAGTGGCCCTAAGATCTTATCACCACTACTTCGTCCAAAACCATATAAATCATGTGACTATGTGATGACTGTACATGTCACAACTAAAGCTGGGCAACCGCAGATTTAAAGTTGAAGTTCTAAGGGAACTGTATTAAGTCAATCGACATGGATACAAAGGTGAGATACTCACTTTGTCATCATCTTCATCATCCTCCTCATCGTCTTCATCATCTTCATCATCCTCGTCATCCTCGTCATCGTCATCATCATCATCCTCATCATCTTCCACTTCTACCCAGTCTGTCTTTGTAGCCTGTGACACAATCAACAAAATGTGATGAAAATGACTGGGAGATCCGACATCCTTGTAAATCGAATTTGAGCGAGATATTTGACTGGCAAGTCTCAAAACAGAACTTGCAAGAAAAACAAGTTTGAGGATTACCTCTATCACAAGATTCCATGCATCTAGCTTGTTCAAGTCCATTGTGTAAAGGTCATCAAGGGTCACTTCACGGTCCCCAAGTTCCATCATGCCTCCATACAGATAAAGTGTATCACGGCCTACAACCATCGCACTATTTATACGCCCACAAGGTTTCACTACCTGCAAGGTACAACAACACAGAGCATTTTGAATTCTGAGGTGCAATAGTTTGGTTCAATTTTCACACACTGTGCATACATTTTCCAGCACTATCTCATGGCGTGATCAATACTATTGGTCAATAACAGAGACAAGGCAAATACCAAACACCAAATAAACTTCAACCAACCAAATAATGAAAAAATTATTAAACAAAAAACCTGGGGCTCAATCTCCATAGGTTCACTTATCAGGTCCTCCTCAATCACTACAGCATCCTCAATTCGTTTGGCCAGGCCTACACTGTCTGGAATGGTTTCATCATTGTCCATTTCCACATCATCCTCAATTTCCGGCACTGGTTCTTCAACATCATCTTCATTGGCTTTGCGCTTTGAACGACTGCTCCCTCTGGTTTCCTCAGCCTTTACAGCTCCAGCGCGACCCTTCACCTGCATGAAGTTATATCCATCAGAAAAATAACATGCAAATGCCAGTTGAAGGTAATGCTAAACATCATCTTCAAAATTGCTTACTATGAGAATCATGAGTCAAAATAGTGGAAAGACCAGAATTGATATAGGTACTACATAGGCTGGACTGATTTACTAAACCTTTTGATCAACCACCAGCTTAGTGCTTTCACATTGAGTTGATGTGACCTCTATTTGAGGTAAAACCTTAGGAGAAAACCAGGAATTTTTTTGCGCACATCCATAACAGACTCCAACAAAGATGACAACTTATAAAGATCAATACAACTAAAGGCAACTTCAAGGATTTTGCGCCAAACCCCTCATATTGAACAACCATCAGGTATGATTTAAAATTTATCATGTACTAATCGATGTCTGGCAGTACTTCACTTCAAAGTGACGATTGTTGGTCAAACTTTATAGAGTTGCCAATAAAGTTCCAGGCACCTACATAATACCAATAGCTGGTGTATCCACAGAAGATATAAACACTAAATTGTTAGATCTTTCTATAAACAGATATCAAGATGGCAATCATCAGATGTGGTTATCCTTACTTTTCCTTTTGGTGCTTTTGGTCTGCGCAACTCCAAAGGATACCTGGCCAAGAAATAATAACAGGTATTGTAATTCAACCCAACAGTATAATCCAACAAAAAATTGAAAGTATGCAATGAAATATGTGGCCCAGTCCAATAGTTTTTTTTGTTTAAGGGAGGATAACTAAACATCTAAGTAATATAACAGGTTTGAGGTCTCACCACCGCCGGTTGTCCATTTGAAAAGCGTACATCTCATTCATGAATGTACTGCGCAAAATATCTGCCCACAGAACCAAAACAACTATAAGGATGCAGCATCATCACAATTACATGCAGACAGATGCTTGATTAGCTAGTTCTCATAATTGATATGTCTATGAGTTCATGTGATGGAGATTGCTGATCTCGTCAAAATCCAAAATAAATTGAAAAAAGTAAAAATAAATAAATAAAAGCACCTTCACTGAGAAGGACACAGGCTGTGATTTGAGAAAGTGCTAAGTTTGGATCACTGACAAGACATTTAGATTGGTTTCTCTACATTGAAGTTAAAATATATTCTTAGAAATAACTAAATCCTTTCAAATTGAAAACGAGATTTATCAAAAATTATCATGACATATGTTACTGAAACCTATAAACGAGAATTGGTTTTGTCACAGGAAACACACCAACCTTTATCCTCCGTGTCAACCACACCACCAAATAAAATTGCTCGCTTCTTGTGAACACACATAGAGAACCCTGCTCTTGGCCCTGGAGGCATCCCCTGTTTCTTGACCTGAACATGGCCACTTGTGTTAGACATTTATAAGCTTATAAATTAACAGTGCGTAGCATCTCTTAATGAGACTTGCAAAAGTCAAATCCCACTTCATTAGTGATAAATGGCTCCCATGACATAGGATAGGATCAATAACAAGGTAACTATTTCAAAGAAGATAAATGCATGGTGGATAGAATAGATAATGAAGAATAAGGTTTTGAAGAGCAGTAAAGTCTTCCAATAGATGTTTCAAATATACGTACTTTATTCCACTCCCATGTTCGAGGATCTAACACCCACATGTCTGCGTGGACTACACCTTTCTCTGTTCCATCCTTTTCAGCCAAGGCATCCTTATAGTATCCCCCATAAAGAAAAATCTGCAATTCGCAATTCCCACACATGTCTATGATTGTCATTAACAGAAATGGCAAAAAGGCATGAAGATGGACTCTCTAACAGATGTAACAAAAAACAAGTGGCACAAAATGTGGGAAGCACTGTAACATCCCCAACAAAACATTTCAAGATAAGGTGTTAGATCAAACCTCATCCAGTAAGGTAGCAAATTGAAATGCACTTCTTGGAGTTGGCCAGAAAGCTCCTGGCTTAGGTTTAATCTCTTGCCACTGTACAGAAAAGCAAAACATTACTGCATTTAACAAAAGACTCATAGACCACAGGGATAAAATATCGAGAGAAAATGTGTTAGATAAATATCCTATAAAATCAACAATAATCTGCAAACAACATGTAAAATAAATCATAAATACACTCATACATACCTTGTACTCATCTAGATCAAGGACATGAAGATCATTGTAATATCTGCGTCACAACACCTCAAGGTGAACAGTGATATAGAGTAAGTGCATTCTATTAAAATCCTAGTAGTAAATTTTCCAATAGTTGACCACCAACACAGCACTTAAGGGTTGTTGAGGTGACATCATTTCATGTAGTGACTGAAGGAAAGAAAGAAAGTAGATACCTGACTTCACGCAAAGTGTCATAGAAGCCACCAAAGAGGATGAGTTTGTGCTTGAATAGAATCTGTATGATTCAAGCATGACTCATGAGCAGAAGAATATAAGAACCAGACAAGGTTTTTCAAGAAGCATTTCTTTCAACAGCAAAGATCAGCGCCGTATAGAAATCCTTTGTACCTGTTATATAAAGATTCGCTTTCCAATCCTACACTAGAGTTGGAAATAATACTCTCGAGGTGCAGATTATGATCTACAACTTAGCAACAGCATTCATCCTTGCACCCACAAATGCATTCTCTTAGATACAGGAATACTTCAAGAAGAGCAAATACCATTCGATGACCGGATCGTGGGCTTGGAGCTCCTTTGAGATTTAACTGCTCCCACACATTTGTATTTAGATCTAATCTCCACAAATCCTGTCCATGAGATATATACACAACTTTGTTGATGTCAGTAGTAGTGTAATCCCTTCATCTGGTGTACAATAGTAAGAATTCAAAGATGTAGTAACACTCATCTAATTTGTATTTAACGATTATCATTACTACTTTCAAGAAGCAAGAAGGGACAGTTAGATTTTAAAGGTAAGAATTAAAAAAGGTCATGGACCATAAAGGTGCAGTGTGTGGACCTTGTAGTGATGAAACTTTTCCTGATTGGGAGAAGTGAATTCACCACCTGTAAACAAAAATGAACCATTGTGAACCACGTCAAGGACATGAGGTTTGAAGAGCCAAAATGTTGACTGCCCATGAAGAGCATTCAACACTTACAATATCATCAACAGTTACTAGCCACACAAGCTCGTTGTTCCTTACAGAAATGAGAGTTTTACAACCAGTGATTCTGATTGCTCGCCTACCATCATGTACACCAACGTCCAGGAAAGTAATCCACGTCTCACTAATTGCTAAGAAACGCACCAAATATGAAGAGGTTGTTTTTCCATGCAACAGCTTGGTGGGCACTACGAGGGGGTGGACTGTTTGGGCTTGAAACCAGCTTCCAGTCACCCTTTTCCACATTGTACCTGTAGAGATCACCATAGACAAATGTCTGACCCAAAACCTTTCAGTATCCTACAACAACCACAACAATCCTTCCCAAAATGTCCTTCACAGCCATCAGGCTGCAACCTAATCTTGTCCAAAGACAATGTTCCACTTGCAAGGCAGAAAATAGCCTGAGGTATCAACATAGGCACGGTTCCCATGATGCTCACCTTATCACCATTGTAATACTCCCCTCCATAGAAGATCAGCTCAGTGTCCTTTAAAGGGTTCACTAATACCTGCAATCCAAAAGCACTGGATGTTAATTGTCACTCTTGAGCCACCTCCGAGTAATTTATATTCAAAGATGAATCCACATTTTCATCTACAAGTCGAACACAGATGGCATTGGATCACCTAAGAAAGAAGATTTAAACAAATTGAACAAAAAGGAAGTGATTAAGTTTGTGGTACATGAGAAATAGACAAAAGATTTTCAGCAACACGGTAAGCTACATGGAGACTTTCTTACAGTTCCATTGCAGCGGGGCGAAGGTGCAGGTACATTTTCATCTACTTGCACTGCCACCTTTTTGGCTTCCTCTTTCTGAATTCTAGCCTGCCACAACACACTAAAACCATTAATTTTATACAAATGTAAAGAAAATTGTAATCTTTCTTATAAAGATGCATGTTTCCTTCAGAGGCAATTTTCAACTGCCCTTCCCAACATGTTGAGTTTAGGTTCGATCTTTGAGATTTGCAAGCAAAATGTACTCTGAAAGACGAAATTTTGGTGCAAGGCAAACTTGATACAGCCCACCACGCCTCATAATGATCTCAGATTCATGTCACCCATCGTGCCCTGACTGTGCTAAGTCTCGTGTAAGCTCATGAAAGCTAATTCTGATCAAACTTAGTGATAAGAATTCGTCACAAACCCTAATCTAATCTTTGCCATGAATTTGCGTGTTTTCTTCGTCAGGATTTTTCAACTGCTCTTCCCCAACCTGTTTAATTCAGCTGAGATTTTCTAGCCAAATGTTCTCTGAAATACGAAATGTAGTGTAGAAACCCAAAAAAAAGATAAAGCCCAACACGCCTCTCCATGATCTCAGATTAATTTCACCCATCATGCCATGACTGTGTTAAATAAGTCTCACATACGCTAATTCCGATCAAGCCTATAGTGATGGGATTCGTCCAAATTCACTACAACAATAGAAGCTCAGAATACCAATGGCATTGAACATATATTCTCCGGAAAACACATAATTTTAGCAACAAAAGTACACATGTGAAGTGAAAGAAGCACCAACCAGAATAGCGTCAATATCGTCCTCTTCAGAGACTTTCTTGTCATCCCGCCGCGCACGCTTCTCCGTCGCTTTGGCAGTTTTGCGCTCGGTTTTCTCCTTGCCCTGTCCGGGCTTCTTTTGCTTCTTCCCCATGCCTGCTGCTGCGTCGACGATTTGCTCGAGTGAAGATTGGTAAGCTGTTTGATGCGACGCAGGGGAGCAGAGGTTTAGGGTTTAGGGTTTAAGAGAGTGCAATTCCACAGGAGAGAGACAACTAGCGGATGAATGATAAAATATAATAGATGAGAACTCATTCACTGAATGAATAACTCATCAAAGTCGCTCCTTGAATTCACTTTGACAACAAGTAAGAGGGAGAACCAGTGCCGCCCGGGAAGTTTTTTGGGCATAGCCGGTCAAGATCCTAGTGATTCCAAATCCAGCCGGTTACATGTTGACATCTTCCGGTTTTGCTTTATTCATTTGAGGTACATTCTATAGATTCCTCTAAAATGATATGTAATTCTCTTGAAGTCTCCAACTTTAACCGGTTATTCTTCAAACTCAATTGGTTCATCTGGTTGGGGCAAAACAACCCATACACTCGTTCCTTGGAGGCAAGGTTGCAGTCATCCAACAAGGAACCAGTGTATGGGTTGGTTTGCCCTCCCCTGGTTCATCTGTAACTAACCGCCGGTTCTTCCCGGACCCGTACACTAGTACCTTGGTGGATGACTGCAGTGGATGGTGTCGTCCGTTTCTCATCCACTTGTCAATCTAGTGGACTTAACCATGGTTAAGAGGTGGAGTAAGTGAAAGATTTTTCCTTTCCTTGGCAATGTTAGGATAATTATTTTTGAGGATTGCATTTTGGCTCCACCTCCCATGATGCCATCTCTTGATATAATAAATAGGAAGGAATGCCACATGGCAACTACCAATACTATATTTTGAATAGAAATGAAATGGGTTAGGGCTTAAAGCTTGAAAATGGATCATGTCCATGGCTCTAAGTCAAACTAAAGAAATCATAGTTTCTCAAGATATTAATGTGCTCCTATTTTATATAGTGTGGATTACTCTTGAATTAGACAATGGATACTACACCTTTAATTCAAAAATTTGAAGTACACATAAGAATGAGAAGATCCATATTTGCAATTGCAAATCACATTAGGAATTGTAGCACCATATTCAAGCTTTGCAGAAGGTATGCTTCACTAACTACAACTTTCAAAATATATTTATTTCTACGTTTGTGCTAACATGTAGTTTGTGCTATGTATTAGCTCCATTACAAATACATTCTTTAAGAATTAGAAAGTATATTTCTTTTTCAATACAGTACTCTTGGTTGTGATGAATCTTAAAACTCCCTCCATAATGGGTATTGCATGCCCCCACCCAAATGTAGTTGACGTTGCCAACTACCATGTTGATCAAAGAAGGTTGGTTCACCTTGCCATGGTTGGAAGACAATCTTCTATATGTAAGAAATCAGCTCATCAACTTTGAATGTTGAATTTTTTAAAAGAATGGATGAAGGTGCAACTGAGTAAGAGGTTTATTATTAAACAAAATTATGACAAACACATGCATAATTAAATACAAAGGAGGAAGATGAAGTGCCCAAGCATTTGTAATGATTTTGTGCAACTTAAATATATTGTTTATTATGAGAGCAGATTGGAGATGAGAATTTGACAACGCCACCATAATGACTTTGATTATGTGAAAATATGGATTTTGGAGCACCTTGATAATGTTTTCATGTGGCATGAAATAATGATGTCACTCATTTCACCTTCGTTCTATGTGTACAAACTTCATGACAAAAAGATATGATGCTCAAATATGGACACAATGAAGTTATTGCAATGGATGCAACATTTGGAACAAATGTATCCAAGTATTGATGGCATCCATGTTTGATGACTAGACGAATGTTGTTTCCATAGCTTGGATTCTCACAAGTTGTTCGGCCCCAATGTTTCTTAACCCAAACACTAGTCAGAGCAACTTCATCTCTCACGAGCTAGCCGATTCTTCTTTACGGTCTATCCTGGTTCCCACGGGGAAACTCAAGCAGAGGATAGACGTGGCGGTGGTCACTAGGGCCCAAGAGAGGGCACAAACCGTGAGGGGTGATGGTTCCGAGAAGTCCAATGAGTCTGAAGAATCACCAAAGTTCGCAGAACTCCCGGAGTTTTTGCAAAATGTAGCCCTCAAGGCCAAGGTTCCCGCAACCTCCCTAGGGCCTAACCCTGATGACGAGCCGGTAGAGAATCCATTACCAGAAGAAGAGGAAGACCTCTTCCGATTCGTGGACAGAAGAGATGTTTGGGGGAATAGATTGCCGGCCAATTTCCCACCGAAACCCCGGCCCAACGGCGCCTTTAACCCGGCAGAAGAATACGACCTTTGGACATACCTTTGTAGCCTCCGAGCAAATATTTCCTTGGCTCAACTAATTCAAGTAGCCCCCGCCTTAAGAAAGGAATTCAAGAAAAGAGCCACCCAGGTTAGGAAGCCAAAAATCCCAACGATGGCGGTTGAGGTCTGTAGAACCCCCTTAGGGGATGAAGGGCCGATAGAGGTGGAGGTCGAGATTATGGACAAGATTATTCCACATACCTTGGTTGATGGGGGTAGTGGAATTAACATCATGCTACTCTCAACATTGGAAAAACTTGGCCTCGAGCTCACTGGCCCTTCGCCCTTTGTTATAAACTTGGCAGATCAAAGGCGAGTCACCCCCCTTGGACAGGTAAAAAATTGCTTGATGAAGGTAGGGGGAGAAGTCTATACGATCACGTTCCAAGTCTTGAGGCTCCCTGTAACGTCCAAAAGTTACCCGATACTCCTAGGAAGAGACTGGCTTTGTAGGGCCAATGCCATCACCGTGTGGTCTATGGGCACCTCCCAAAAATCATTTGGGCCCCCTCACAACCGAACAACAACAAGAATCGCCCTCTGCAAACCTTTGACAGAATTCACAGAATCCGACCTACCCAAGTCGAAGCCAAAACCCAAAATAGCTTCGGTAGACTTAGCCAACCAAACATTGGGCACTAAGACCCATCTAGGCCCAGTAAGGGACATGGGTCCCAGCCTCTATGGCTGGGAGGACACCGGCGAGTTTACGGCGTGGATGGAACTCAACCCCGAAGAAACAAGTACCCACACCCAGGTGTACACTATTTCCGCCACCTGGGACACATCGTTGGGTTATCCGGGACTCACTTTGTTAGCAGATGTTCTATCCATCGAATCGGTCTACGCCCTCGAGATAGACGACACCCAACCAATGACGCTAGAGGATCTCCTACTTGAGGAAGATATCATGCCAACATTACACTTCAGGAACACCTCCACCGGAATTCAGGTTGGCCACAACTTTGCCTCATATCCTACGGTGGCCGAGTTGCTGTCAGATAGGCTGTTAATGTTAGAAGGTCTCAGCGAGAAATGAAGGCTGAGTGTCCAACATTTCGAGGCGATGCAGCAAAGGCGCAAGGCCGTTTTCGACAAACGACACAAGGTGCGAACCTTGCAGCCAGGGACGTTGGTAATGCTACAGGACACACGAAAGATGGAATTCCCGGGCAAATTTGATGCCTTATGGCTGGGTCCTTTTTGGGTCACCAATGTTTACGAAAACAGTCCACTTGGCTACACTAGACGGCACGTACTTTCCTACGCGAATTAATGGCGGTTGGTGCAAGATATACAATGTGTGAACGGATGCAACTGGCGAATTAAATGAAAATCAATCTTCTTAGACCCGAAGCAATGCAGAGGGCTTTAATTCTTGCAATAGGTGCTAGGATCAGAGGTCGGCCCTCCGTGGTCATTGTTTCAGGGGAAACCACTAGGGGGACCCTCTTTCTTCAGCGCCTGGGAATTGCTTCCGTAGTCCGAACTCTCTCCGAAGAGGGAGGAAGGTGGTTTTGAATTTTTTTGTTTGTAGCTCCGAGTTGCTCCTGCAAGGCGGAGGGGGTGTCTTAGGTAGACACAAACCCAGTCCGGTGGGGGAGTGTGGTGGCTTTGAACTATTTTTTGGCTTTCGAATCGTGTCCTTTCTTTCACCCCTTTCTCCTCAACTCTCTAGAAGTTAACCAACGGAAAACATGTAAGAAAAAAAAAATGTGTATGTGTCTATGGGTGTTGGTGCAGGTGACCGTGTGCCCAAGAATTGCGTGCGAGCAAGAGATTTCTGGGTCCGTCGCGCTTGGACGAGCGCCCCTTGATGGCCGACAGTGATGGCCGACAGTGAGGGCCGAATTGGAGAGGCTGGGTTTATAAAGCCGGTAGAAATTACAGACTGGGTGTCTCCTATGGTGTTGGTGAAGAAAAAAAATGGAAAGCTAAGGGTATGTGTAGATTATAGGAAGTTGAATGCCATGACCCAAAATGACCACTTTTCCTTGCCATTCATTACATTATTGTTGGAAGAGGTAGGTGGTCATGCTCGTTATAGTTTTATGGATGGCTATGCAGGCTACAATCATATTTCTATAGCATTAGCAGACATTCACAAGACAACTTTCACTATTCCTTGGGGTACATTTGTATGGGTGGTTATGCCATTCGGGCTTTGTAATGCCCCTGCCACATTTCAAAGATTAATCATATATATCTTTACAAATTTGTTGTTTAAATCGATGACAATTTTTGTAGATGATTTTAGTACACAGTCTAATACTAACTAACATCTAGAAAGTGTGAGAGAGACTTTGATTAGATATAGAAAGGCTCAGTTGACCTTGAACCCTGACAAAATTTTCCTAGAAGTGCAGAGAGGAGTGTTGCTAGGATATATAGTGAGTGAGAAAGGGAGGGAACCTGATCCGGAAAAAATAGCAGTGATAGATGGTTTGGCTACTCCTACCAATGCGAAAGGGATAGCCAAGTTGTTGGGATATGTGGGGTGGTATAGAGAGTTGATCCCGGATTATGCAAAGATTGCAGTGCCTATCACATAACTGCTTAGAAATGATTGTAAGTTTGAGTGGACCAAGGCATGCCAACATGAATTTGAGGAGTTGAGGTCCAAGCTGAGCACTTACCCGGTATTGAGACCTCCGGATTGGGATAAGTCATTTAATGTATTTTGTGATGTTAGTTCGGTGGCAGTAAGTAGTGCGTTGTGTCAGTCAATAGGAGATAAGGGAAAATATCAACCCGTGGCTTACGCAAGCCGACAGTTGATTCCCGCGGAGATAAACTATTCAACTACCGAAAGATAGTGTTTAGCCATAGTGTTCTCTATTAAGAAGTTTCGCCACTACCTCATGTGCAACCCAGTGTTTTTTTTTGTGGACCACATGGCGATTAAAGTCATGGTCAACAAGGCAAAGTTGAGTGGAAGGTTAGCTAGGTGGGTATTATTGTTGAAGGAATTCGATTACACTGTAGAGTATAAGCCGGGTCGGATGCATTTACAAATGGACCACTTATCCAGGTTGTCGGACGAGATTGGCTCCAGTCCCATTGATGACATGTTGAGGGATGACAATCTTTTTGTGGTGACTACCCAAGCGGATTGGTACTCGGGCATTGTTGAATTTTTTACCACTCAACAACTAACATGAGACTGGACGAAGGAAGCTATAAAGAAAGTGAGAATCAATAGTAGGCACTATGCAGTGATAGAACACAGATTGTTTAGAAGATGTGCAGATGGGTTGCTAAGGCGTTGTGTATCAAAAGTAGAAGTGTCATTGATTTTAGTCGCTTGTCATGATAGAGCGTGTGGTGAACACTTCTCGGAGCAACTCACGGGGCAAAAAATACTTAGAGCTAGTTACTTCTGACCCACTTTATTTAAGGATGCTCAGAATTATGTCAAGAAGTGTGATGGTTGCCAGAGGTATACGAGGAACGATCTCCGCATGGAGATGTCACTTCATATGTTCTTACCTTTAGTTTTTTTTAAAAATGTGAAATCGATTATGTGGGAGAAGTTCACCTCCACTCCTGAAAATGTATGGCATATATTGTTATGGTCACGGAGTATTTGACCAAGTGGACGGAGGCCAAGACGGTCAAGACAAACACTGCTGCCAATGTTACCACATTTATGTACGAGAACATCATCTCACGATTTGGGTGTCCCAAGATTTTAGTTAGCGATAGGAGAACTCATTTTTTGAATTCTTTAATTCAAGAGATGATGGATAGATTTCAGATTGACCATCGTAAGACAACTCCTTATCATCCACAAACCAATGGTCAAACGGAGCAAATCAATGAAACATTCGTAAGTATCTTTCGTAAGATATTTCATAATTCTAAGAGAGACTATGATGTCAAGTTGTTGGCCGCCTTGTGCGCTTATCGAACGACATTTAAAGTGACCACTCAAGCCACCTCATTCTCATTGGTGTATGGATTAGAGACTACTCTTTCCATTGAATTTGAAATTGAGTCATTGCGAGTGGCAGTTGATTCTCGTCTCACAAATAGTCAATCACTGAAGAATAGGTTTACAACACTTGAGGAATTTGATGAGAGACGAATGATAAGTGCTCAACATATCGAGGCCATCCAAAGGCGAAGGAATATCACTTTCGATAAGCGGCACAAGACGAAGACTTTGTGGACATGTATGATGGTATTACTATAAGATGCTACGAAACTGGAGTTCTCGGGTAAGTTTGATGTTGTGTGGTTGGGTCCATACCTCATCCGTGAGGCATTTCCGAACAACTCACTGCAATTAGAGATATTGAATGGAGAAAGCTTTACAACCCACACATCCGGCAATCAGTGCAAGGAGTACATGGCTTGATGTGACAACTTGCCTGCAAGCCAGAGTTCTAGATCCATCCCCTAATGGTCACCAGTTATGTGAGTTTAATATTGTGCCCACATGTCAATTTAACTTAAGAAAATATTAAACCTTAGGATTTGCAATGGGTTGAGTTAGTCTAATTGCTAGATTGAATTAAAGTTAAAGGTTTTAGTTAAAGTTGAGTTTAAAGTTGTAAGTCTTGGAATTATTAAAGGTGAAAAACGAAAAAAAAAGTGAGTAGTTTTAATTAGAAACCAAGAAGGGCTTGAGGTCCAGTAGTTATAGGCCATGTCGTTGTTCGTTTTAGGGAGGCCTGAAAGGTTTTGGATAAACCCTGGATTCGGAGGCCAAGAGGGAGAAGAGAACCCCTGGACTGCTCTCGATGTTTGGCAACATGACAGTGAAACAGGGGAGGCGAAGCCGTTGAAGGCAGCGCGGGGAGGATTCATGTTGTGGGCTTGCGGGATCTGAGGTGGAAGGTGGTTGCAGCAGGTTGGGGTTGCGAATGAGGCAAATATGAATGTGTGAAGACGTCGACCAGCTGGACAGTCAGCTGGGATGGTGAGATTTACAATGTTGAGCTCGTAGTTGTTGGTCAGGTCAGTGATTGAAAATGTGTCAATGCAGTTGAATGAGCGGTTAAGGTGCTAACGGAAAGGAGAGCCAGCAGAGGGAGATGTGAATGCTGGAAACTACACAGCTTGAGGGGTGGGACTCATCAGATCCCTTCGGCGAATGAAGAAGATTGAGGGTGCAAAAAAAATCTTTTGGCGGAGTCCCTATTGGTAAGTAGGGAGAAGATCCTCCGAACATGGAGGTTGAATGAAAGCTGCCGAAATTCACAGAGTTATGGGGAGGATTAAAGCTTGCCTCTAGGCAGCTACAGAGGACACCTCTGAGGTTGTGAGAACAGAATCAGTCGGTGGGATTGCGGAGATTCACAAGGCCGAAGGTAAACTCGAGGGAGCCACTGCCCAACATTTACATTCAGCAACCAGGGAGAGAATGGTGAAGGGGGAAGTCTGTCTGGACAGAGTAGGGCCTGAATTCAGTTGCGATGTGGAACTCTTGTCCGAGAAGGTCTGACGCGCAAGGAAACGAATGCTTCAGGGAAGGGGGACAATATGATCGCATGATCTGTTGGTCAGTGGGTGGAGTGTTATCGAGCTGCTAAGGAGCATTGATCTGGCTAATGAAGGAGGATGCTCAGAGCACAAGGAATTGTGGGCCAAGTGTCACGAGTACAGCAGAGACTGCCGAACCCATTCAAGTATTGTTGAAGGGACTCATTGTGGCCAGGAGGTCGAGCCTGCCGGATCGGTAAGGTGGCTTGGTGTTTTTGATCTTAGGACTGAGGTTCGGTTGCCGGATCTCACGGGTAGATCACTCCATTGTCAAGTTGAACACCACGTGCGACCAAGAAAAATCTTTTTTTGGTAAGTTGCACCACCAAAATGGGTCAAAATTTTATCAAAATTTTTTCATGAGTAGATATACACAGTCCCAATGACATAGTTAAAAGTGGTAACTATTTGATGATTTGTTTTTTTCATAAAACATACCATTTATAACTAGAATGACACATAATTGAACTAAAACAATTATTAAAAAATAAAGATGATTAAAAATTTCAAAAAAAAATACAAAAGATACTATCAATGGTTATATATATGTAGAAAAAATATCATAAATTTTAAAATTATATATGGCATGTAATATAGGGGTAGCAAACTTTTGTCCGCACGTGGTGTCAACTTGACAATGTAGTGACCTCCCCGTGCCGGATCTGCTGGACATTAGTTGATTAGGTAGTTACTTGAAAATCATGGCAGACTAATGGTGTAACTAGAAGGTTGAAATCTCTTAGGGAGGAAATAGTGTGTTAGTGGGGGAGTGTTTTTGTGGATTAGGAGGGGGCCGCACCCGGCGTCTCCATGCCTGGACCGGGTCTGTAACCGGTGGAGAAAAGCTAATGGAGCCCGCACATCATGTGCACAAAACCGGGCCCGTTTGGTGTGTGTCAGACCCTGTCCCCGCACGGTTCCTGCCGGAAACGGTGTCGTGGCTGCCCTTAGTGCTGGTTTCCCAACGCAGCCAGATACCAGCGTTATGAACAAGTCCATGGATGATGCGGATGAACTGTGGTGTCGCGGGATGAAGGTCATCCACAGCGCGTCTGCTGCACGGCGTCTCCAGGGGTCCGTTGCTTCCCCGGTTTGGGATTCGGCATTTGCTGCTGCTCGCGTGCGTGCTGCGGAGAACGTTTGGGGTCTGGTTTTGCTGTTGTTGATGGTCGCGCTGCATCCAGGGAATGGGTGTGTGGCTGGAGAGGGAGGGAGGGCCGGGGATGGGAGGCGAACGAAGTTGAGGCGGGGTATTGGCTTTTGTTGCGTGGAGAGCACGCGGTCAACGACCGGCGCCGGCTGGAGGCGCCTGTGCGGAGCGAAGGAGATGTGTAGGCGCGAAGTGTGAAGTCGAGGTTGGTGGCGAAGGTGAACCCCGGGCGGGAGCAAGTCTTGCCGCGACTCGCAGCAGCCGACAGCGGTGGAGCGGCAGAGGGATTGCGTGAGGCCTGGGCGCATTCATCTGGCTTGCGACGACATTACGGCACGGGGAGCTCAGGTACATCCGATGGCAACCGTTTGGTGGCCACTTATGCAGGGATGTGCTGGATTTTTGGGTTAGGGTGCTATGCTTGGGTTTTCTGTGTTCGTTGTGCTGCATTTTGTGCTGGGAGTTCTCTGCCTGCTCCCTCCGCGCACAATGCCAGCAGGAAAAATGCGTTTGGAACCCCATTCTCTTCTGCAGTTCCTGCTCTGTTTGGGGCACACGCACTCGCAAGGGCTCCGTCAAATGGGCCTCCGTGGGCTGCTATTTTTCGGCTACCTGGAAGCTCCAGGGCCATGCAGGTATGTGTGTCGTCGTCGTACAGGCGGCCATCGGGCGTGCTTGGGGTTCGTCTAGTGCTCAGGGTTGTCATGGTGCCTTCCCTGTCTTGAGTAGGGTGGGTTTAGTGGGTTTGATTGTTCTGTGCGGGAAAGGAGTTTAGTGGATGTTTCTGTCCATTGCCTAAGCCGTTCCCCGCGCATTGGCGCAGTTCTTGCCATTATATAGAATAGCAACAGCCTTGGCTAGCGGAAATGAAACGAGTCTGGTGGTCTTAGGGTGCACGCGGGTCGGCCTCCGATCGCCAACCTGCATTGGCGATGCCGGTTGTGCCATGCGCCAGCCATCATTTATTTTTTGTCGGTCGCCGCGAACTCTTCCAGTAACGCGGGGCTCTGTGTAGCGCAGCCGTTGCAGCCTGCGGCGTGCAACCCACTCTCCGAATTGCAACTTCTCTGCTCCCTGTCCAGTGCCACATTCGCAGCAACATATTTCTTGCCTCCCCTCGCGCCTTCCATATGTGCCGAGCTGCAATGTGCCTAACAGATTGCGATCGCTGATGTGTGCAGGTGGAAACTTATTAAGAGCTGCTCCTCTTTTCCTGTGTGATGTGCGGTCCCAGCTGTATGCTGCTACCAGCCACCACACACATATTCCAGACAGTATGCATTTGTGTCTCACATTGGCCGCATACCATTGTGAACCATGTACACCCCAATTCAATACATGGTGCAACGTTCATAGCTTCCCGTCCTTGGGTCAAATTTTAATTTGTTCGGTGTTTCTCGGCGCCTACATCAATTAAGAATAAAAACATATTTTGAGCAATACTCCACTTCAATTCTTCCGTGTCTGTGTGTGCCGTCCAGGTTCTTGTCTGTAATTGAAAATGCCATGGTTTTCTCTGTGCATGCCGATGTCGCTAGTGTGTGTTGATGTTCTTGCGACTGGGGCTGCACTGCCAAATGCAGAGTCAATGTTTCCTCCACAACACCCATTTTTTTGTCTGAATGTGCATCGATTCACTGTCATTCCCAACTTTTCTACACTGTGCGGACGGAATTTGTGCCCTGCAGTTGGCATATATTGTCACGACTTGTTCTCTTTGCTGGATTTAATGCCCCTGTGTACACGCATCTAGATTTTGTGTGTGAAGCCTTATCCCAATTCCTTTGCAGAGCACTGCATTGTTAGTTTTCCGTCTGCGTAAATTGGGTGGGTTGTTTGCGATGGACGACATTGTTCGGTTGGAGGACAACTCCCAGTCTCCATCCAACACTTTGCCATTCGAGACAGATTTTGAGTTGCCAACTGAGCTGGTCGACGATGAGGTGCCGGTATCATTTGTTGGGGGACCTTCCAGAGGTGGAATTCGAGCTGGGGGTAGGTCAAGGACATCTCGCTCAACACCATTGTCATCTCAAACACAGGCTGCGGCATCTCAAAAGGTTCGGGGACCCAATTGGACGGAGGCCGAGATGCTCGTGCTCATCGGCCAAAAGCGAATTGAGTGGGATGGGAGGCACAACTGCAATCAGCCTTCCTTGGCAAAATTTGTGTATGGAACCACCGCTTGGAAACTTGTGTTGGCAGGTTGCATGAGTGTTGCTAGTTTTAGAGCTAGGGATACCGACCAGATCACCAACAAATGGGACGGTTTAATCAAAGATTACAAGAAGCTAAAGGACTACATAGATGGGACAGGCTCCGCCAACTGGTGGGGCATGAGTAGGGAGGAAAAGAAGCAATTGTCAAAGACTAGGAAGATGCCACTTGAGTTTAGCGAAGCTCTGTATGTAGAGATGGAAGGTTTTGTGGGTAGACGGCAGATATTTGGGCATGCAGCAGATGTCGTAGACTCCGATAGAGCGCCGACACCCGTGGGCAGGCAGTTTGGGCGTTCCACTCCTTCTCCGCGGGAGGCGGGTTCTGTGGGAGCTGGGAGTCCAATCGCCAACACGACGGCTGCGTCCGAGTCTCCCTCCGCGACAACACCTGGACATGACACACCTGGATCGACAGGACGGAAGAGGAAGGCAGTTGGCACGGACAACCTGGTGGACTTCGTGAAGGACTTTAACCATGAGTACCTGGCACGTGTTGAGGCGCAAGACTCCGAAAAACGCACATGGAGGAGTGATGTTCTAGCATTTGACACAGCCAAGGAGGCTAGACTCACACGAAAGGAGTCATTGGCTGCCGATATGGAACAAAAGTTTTACGACTTGGAGGTGGAGAGGACACAGAATTTGGGGAACATGACAACGGCTTTACTTATGCTGGCATCGTCTATGGACACACTTACCAGGTTCTCTTTTGCACCTACAACTATTTCAATTGAACTCTAAATCCATTCTCTCTCCTACCTACGTGCATGTCCAATGTGGTTGGCATTGTGTGTCCTCACCATGTAGTCCACAAGATCCTCCCTTGCCATGTGACCTTCCAATAGAGCCCTCTCCTCGCTAACTAGTCCCATAGGTCGCGGTGGTTGGAATGCCTCCTCTTCCTCTCGTGGCGACGACTCGATGTCGTCCATGGGTGGAAGATGGCAGTCCACCAAAATTTGGTCCAGCGTCCTATCCTTGCTTGCGAGCAGGATGTTATGTAATACACAACATGAATGCACTACCGTAGGGAGGAAGTCGAGTTTCAAAGACGATTTAGTTCCAATCTCTTTGAATCTCGCCTTCAGAATGCCGAAGGCTCTTTCAACACTCATTCGTGTCGAAGAGTGTTTTTTGTTGAACCACAACTCCTCCCTGGACAGGGGCACACCCATGGGACCCATTTTGAAAGGTGTAATGCACCAGCTCAGCAATGGGTACCCACGGTCTGCCACGATGTAGGGCGGGAATGGCAAACCCACGGGCCAGCTTAGAGGGTCGTCGTGGAAGCCACCCATCACACCCTGCTCAACTTTGCGATAAAACTCTGAACTCTTAAAGTGCGCAGAGTCGTGGAGAGATCCTGGTGGTCCTGTGTTGACTGAGGTGAAGTAACACCTGCTGTCAACCACTCCTTGTAGCAATATAGAAAAAGACTTGTTCCGGTTGCGGTGGTCTGCCGCCACAACCGTGTTAGATGGCGCAGCGATATAGATGTGGGAGCCATCGATGGCCCCAATACAGTTAGGCAATCCTTGCTTTGACTGGAATGCCGTGGCGACCTTCACCAGCCTCCTCCCAACCGGCCACGCTACTAGATGCCCAAAGTTGGCGCTCAAGGCTGAACACACCTGCCTCAGGATCTCGCTAACCGTAGATTTCCCCAATGCAGCTTTGTCCGCCACCAACGGAATTGCCACGCCGTGCATAAGCTTGTATAATGTAACTACCAATTTTTTCTCCACACCTATAGGTTGTCACCAGTGAGTTTGTTGCCCTTGGATGTATGGTCTAAGGTCATGAACCAACCTGTCAAAAGTCCGCCTCCTCATGCGCAAAATGTCGTAAAACATATCAGGTGTGTATATGTTGAAGAGGTACTCCTCAAACCAACACGTAGATCTAGGTTTTACGTACCATCTTGCATCCAGCATGCCTACATGCCAAGCAAGCAAGTCCAAAACTTGCTTGACATGTGGGTGTTCCAATCCTTCCTCTTGGGTTTCTTGCCGTGTAAATGCCATGTGTGCCGTGTCATGAACACTCTCTTCCAGCCCTCTCCTCAACTTCTTCCTGTGCGCCAATACACCTGCTCTTGCATCTGTAGATGTTATGTACATCGACATCATGACTACACATATGTCGATGCATGCTAGTAATGTGTGTATAGCCGTAGGAAAATCCAATGTTGGTATTGATGTTGTTGTCTCTGGGTGATGCAGGGGAATGGTGCCACCTTCATCAGTTGGAGGAGAAGGTGGCGTCCACATGTTCGCTGACGGACCAAGAGGCGGAGACCAACCTCCCGGAAGAGGAATGCCACGAAGGCCGGGAAAGGGTGTCGTGACGGACGATGCCGGGACATCTCGCTCCCGGGGAACAAGAGGCACCGAGTAAGTGGAGGGTCCGGTTCGGACTCGGATTGAGAGCATGGGGTAGCTGTTGTAATAGGTGTCTTGCATAACACAGGTTGGCTCACACATTAGGAAACAATGCAAACATTTAAATTTTGTGGATTGGCATACACAAAGGCACATGTGGAATCAAACATGTTGGCATTCCCACATAGATTGACATAGAGGTAGCATGTAGGAATGACATGGAGTCGTGTGGTTACATGCAATCATCTAAACCAATACATGATCTCACTTGTTTATGGGCTCAAATGGATCTTGCAAATTATGTTGTGGTATGGTGTGAATTTGGACAAAAAACATAGGCACGGTAGTGCAAGTACCTTATGATGGAGACTCCGAATGGCAAGCCCAGCTGCTGCTAGTCTCTCCCTCATTGCCTCGAAAGGCCCTGATGCAGTTACAAGAGGTATGCTTTGAGGCAAAATATCATGTGTATTGGCGTCATCCCGAACCATGAACAATAAAGAGCGCCCTAGCTCGTGCGACTCCAACTCCACTTCGGAGTCGAATCGAACCATTAGGTGCCATAGACTCGTGCAATCTTCCTGCAACTCGTACTTGCAGTACATCTCCACAAGAGGGAGCAACTGCATGCACGTGGAGCGTATATCGTGGTGTGAAGGAACAGGTAAATTCACATGTCGGCGCCACACTAGTTGCCCTGTGCAAGGCGTCCATGATGGAGCACAATATCAACAACACACGACAAGGACATATTGAAACACCCCTAAACGCCAACCCAAAATCACCACACCACATGCCAAAGCTTGGACTGAGTTCACAAACCCAATTTTGAATGCCGAAATTCGGCCCCATGTCGGATCGAGTGCGAGTAGTAAGCATAGCAGAGCAGCTTGTATCCTATCCAGAAATCCTCCAACCTACACATAAAATTCTCGCGGTCAACAAACCAAAACTGCCTGTACAGTGGCCTCTGTGACCAATATGCCAACATGCCCGAGAACGTATGCTCGAATGGACATAAGGGAACCGGAGCAATGCGGCTCGTGCTGCTGGATGGCGATCAGGGCACGGTGTCTGGAACGCATGTAATTATTTTGTGCTTATACCTGAAGTCTGGAATGCGGTGGGAGGTCTGTGGCTGCTAGGCACCCAATGGACAGGGAGACCTCGTATTGGAGGAATTATCGTGGAAGGAAATGCAATTGTGTGGAATCCAGGCAGGTCGACAAGTGAACACAATTTCTTGTAGCCTGGACGTAACTCGGTGCCGTGGACGCACAACCAGGTATTGGTGAATGGGTGCAGGCAAAAAAAATATTGCGATCTCCACGGAATGTGCACACAGGAATAGAGTGTGTGGAAGCACTGTCGACCGCAAGAGAATGGGGCATGAGGCAAACGAAAGGCAAGCCTGGACCAATTCGAGATGGAACAATTGTGAAGCACACAATTGACGAAGACAGAAAGACATAGGGCAGAACAGAGTGGAGTGCCCACATGTTGATGGGCTGAGGGGAAATGCGGTAGGGGAGGACGTCAGGCCCTCGAATTAACAACAACACCATCCTGTCAGAATTGCGCACTGAACACAATCGAATGGCTGCACAAAGCAATACGGACTCACAAGAACTCTGCCCCCAAGAACTGCAGCCCAGCTGCGACCGGCAATCACAGACAATCACAACACGCAGACCAGACAATCGTTGGCACAAAGTGGAAACTATGCCGAAAACGCAGACTGTGGCTCTGGTGCAATACAGCGGAAATAAATGTAAAGCGGATGAATGGAACATGATATTTATGTGATGTGCTGAAATGCACTTCAGAGAAGAGGTACATGCGGCAGCAGCCGTGAAAATGAGCAGAAGGCGGAAGACACAAACAACGCACACGGATTTCCAACAAATTCGCGGAATTTCGCACAAATGTGCAATTTGGGCACGTTCTGTCATTGTTGAAGACGCCGCACAAGCTGGAGTCCCCGAGTACCCCCACCCACAGAGGCCCCTCCTGCCGGTTTCGCAATGTCCACACCAGGCCTTTGGGTCGCAGCCACACCTCTGCCGCCGCTGGTGTCCGGTGGGGCCAACTGCATCCGAAGCCTTTGGGGTTGCAGTAGAGTCGCGGCGACTTGAAGAATGAAGGGAGCAAACCTCCATAACCTGCGCAGCCATGTGCCTGTCCTAAGCGCCGCGACCGCAGGCGGAGAGCCTGCACCCCGAAATTGCCATAGCAGCCAGGACGCGCAACGGCAGGGGATGGCACAGAGGGAGCGAGGGTTCGGAGTGCTCGGATTGCACTGCTGCATCTAAGGAGGAGGGCATGGCATACGGAATGAGTGTGATGCCACAGACAAGCTGTGTGCGGGAGAGAGCGTGGGTAGCTCGCCCTCCGGACGCATGACGCAGCGGGCAAACGTCGCGACGAGGAGCCATCAAACCCTATGCGCGCACAAGTTCTTCCACATGAACGAACTAGGCGCTATCAAGCGCCCGAGGGGGGGGTGCGTTGCCAAACAGTATGTCTTTGAAGCCACAGACGCGGAGGGTCACATGCAGGGGCTACACAGATCAACAATTCTCCGCACACACGTCGGGAGAACGCTCCGACATCCACACAGAAATGCCCCATCACCAACACCCAGCTGTGGCAGCAAGCAGGAAGCACCCTCAACTCACCCAAACTCGAGCTCTCGGAGCTCAGTGTCGAGAACGCGGGGAGTGGCATCGCCCATGGTGCTCCGCTGGGATCGTGGAGCGTGCGGGGAGAGTAGCAGGGCCGTGCGGTGGACGGCAAGCAGACGAGCATGGGAGACCGTATTCTGAGCGAGCGGGGATGGGGACTTCACGTCGGAGACGACAGTGTTTCGGTGGATGAAAGTCCGGGGGCTTCCGGCCCCTACCCACCCGGTGCGGGGCACCGTCATGGACCCGTCCGCCGGCACGGGCTGGGTCACTACCCGAATTGAAAGTTCCCGGCATCCACTTTTTAACCTGGGTCCCGGCCCAGGACCGCTGTGTGCGGCTAGGCCCTTAGTTGGTAAGTTTATAGGGGGAAGAATGACCAAACCGCATGTTTAACTCGGTGGTGGTCTAACTCAAACTTGGGTTTATTTAGGGTGGTAGGACTTAGGGCTTTAAGGGTGGTGTGAGGAAGGCTCAACCTGAAAGGTTGCTTGGTTTTGTACACAAGGACACATAGTATTTCTCAATGTTGGGACCTTGTGCTACCTAAATAAAAGTTGTGTGTGTTTAAGAGTTATATTGTGGAGCATTGTGGGAGGATTTCTATGGCTAAGGGTGGTCAAGTAAATACATGTGAGCCATAGGCTCTCACCTGGACGCATAAGGGTGGGGGTTTATAGCTGACAGTTCCTCCCACCAATAGATAATATGCCCCATGTATCTACTCTTTGCAGATGTTCTATCTGTTCTATCTTTGTAGATGTATCACGTTCTATTTGTTTCTCGAATTAGATTGTGTTATTAAATCCACGGGAATGGGGTACCTTTTCAACAAATTGAATATAAAGTATCTCCAAAATCCACGGTCATAGGCACTCTTTCTATGAAAATCGCCAACCATAATTCGAATTTTCCGCTCTCCAAACTCTGCTCTCCGCTCTACGCTCACACTACTAAGTTTCCCACTTTTCAACATCTATGTGCTATATTGAATCACTATATTTTGCCTTGCCCTACCCCTTAAACCGGCTCCCATATGTTTCATCAAACAATGTGGGACATCTAGAACTCAAGAATTCGAGTGCATATTTGTTTTTTGGGTCTACCAACTAAAATGTTTGGAATTTGGGGGATTGTAATATACCATTGGAAAGGTCTTGAAAATACCTTTCCAACGGTATATTACACACCCAAACATTTAAAAAAACTACCATAGAAAAATAAAAAAAGCAAAAAGCAAAATATGTAGTCGTTTAGTGACTGTAGATCAAGGTGGTCAAAGAACCACAATGGATAAACGATTGCGGTTCTTTTTTGCATAGTTTTCTACTACACTAAATACGAATGCATACACTAAATATCAATAAGTAACATTAAATTTAAACTCAAACACTAAATATCAACTATGGTAATATGTGGAAGTTACATGTTTGAATTTAGTATTAGTAAGGATATGAAAAAAAAATACAATGATAAAAGGAGAATTTCAACATATCTTCTAGCAATTCTTCTAACACTAACTATCAAAGAATTGAAAATTTAATGTTGAGCAAGGTCGGGTGGTAACAACATCAAATATAATCAAACACTAAATATCATATTTAGTGTAGTGACAACACAAGGTACTTGTCACATGTAAATTACATTGAATATGTACAAATTAAATCGCTGATTTTTCTGTAAAAATTGTTGTGAGAAGATTTGCAAGCCACATCTTCGACACATTTAACAAGAAGTAGAGACAAGTGAAGCCCAAGAGAAGACACGGGAATGGTCAAACTTGATATTTTTTCAAAACTACCCTTTTTGGGCATGCTTCAAAAAAATTTGCACATTCACTTTTTGGTGCATGGTCATTGTTCTTGGCCCACATTTGGTTTACACCTAGTGAGGGGTCCAAAGATTTGTTAAGAAGTCGGACCATGAAAATTGGATCATGAACTCGGACCACTGAAATAGCCCCACTTCCATGGTCCGGCTTCATGATCCATAGTGTAAACCGGTATATTTTACACTATGGACCATGAAATTTAATTCCAATAAATCATGATTAATTCCAACAATTACATTTTTAGAATTAATTGGGCTTGATTAATTTGGTAAGCATACTTTTTGATTTAATCAGGCTTAATTAGGATCAATCAAAATTAATTAGACTTAATTACAATCAATCACACTTAATTAGTTTAAATGCATATGAATACTTTGTGAAAGTAGAAGGTATTAACTAGACTATAATATATAACATACTAAAAAATAAATTTAAAATTTAGTTCCATTTAGAAAATGACAAAGACCCTTTCAATGGTAAGTCACAAAATTGTCACCTCAGTGCTAGTGAGAGTTTTGTAATATTTTCGACTTCCAAATTAATTACATGCTTTATTGATGGTTTCACTTTGATAATGAAATCCCACTCAATTGCTTATTTATTCAATGGAAGTGAACATATATATTGGATCTTGGACCTTGAAAGTGAAGGGCACTCAACATGGGGATTTGTGGATAAGTGGCCTTCAAGAATGCAAGGGCAATGGTTTTTTCAAAGTCAGGCGGGCGGGCAAAAAATTTTGGTCGGGTCGAGAAAATTTAGATTTCTATCTGGGTGGTTGCCTCTGCCCTAATCCACCTCCCCTGAAAAAGTTCCAGGGGGGTGGGGTGTTTAACATCCCCCGCACGAAAGGGTCAAAAGCTTGTGGACTTCTCCAGATCCTCAAAAAGCTTTCCACAGAAACCCCAGCCCAGCATAAACAAGAATATTGAGAAATGGTTTTCAAAGCAAGAACGTGCCCTTTTGCAAAATTCTCACTGACTGCATCGATCTCAACAGATCAGGCTACACGTCTCCCTCTTCCTCTTCTTCTCCGTCTTCTCCAATCGGCTCTGCTTTCTGAGACTGCCAGCAACTTTGTTGTTACTTGGGGAGATTATCCGTGTTCTACGTATGAAATCATCAATTTCAACAAAATCATGTTGCATTTTGTGTCATTGCATGATGTCACACGCTACACTAATTCGCTTTTTTATCACACATCCATGTTAACACTAGAATATGTTAGCACTTTGGTTGCCACAGGAGTGATGTTATGGAGGTTCGAGTGTACTTGAAAAATTGAGATCATCTGAGTAAAAGCTTATTGACACTATGCAACTTCAAATACCTAGTAATAACAGTAATATATACAAAAAACAATGTGGTTCATTGGACTCCTGGCACTTAGGTCACCACGTGGCAACATCTCTCTCTCTCTCTCTCTCTCTCTCTCTCTCTCGATCAAGGCTATGATATTAAACATTTTGTGATTATAAACTTTCACATTAGTCAACTAAAAATTGTTTTCTTTACAAATAGATGATAATACAAGCAAGAGATCCTACATATACCTACATGGAAAAGGGTCATACTTTCCATACCATATATGTAACGAGGATGTAGATGAAAGAGGTATAGTAACCATGATTACAACCGTGTCACTGAATCACGTATGTAACCCATGGTAAAAAAACAGGGTTTGGAAGAACTCACCATAGGTAAGAACTCCAATATAAACCCCTAACCCTAAAAGAAGCCTCATTTTCTTACCATTCATGCAAGCGCAAGGTGAGGTGACTTTGTGCATACTCACTAGAATAGTTGATACGTGTGGAAAGTGAGAGGAACAAGGACGAATCACCAAGAGGAGTATTCTACTTGGAGTAACTTAGTCATGGCCAAGGACCAATTTTGAACACCCATATGTCATTTGGCAATGAGTGTTATAATTTGAAATACTGCAATGCTTTTGATGGTGTTTATATGTGTGCGACATGGATAACAACTGGGTCTTGCTGTTATTTACCTCGTGTACGTAATTAATCATCAAATGTTTGTTGGTTGGTTGCATGGGCACATGTGAGGCAAGCCCTTCACACTCTCAATACGAGGATGTATTGTGATTATGACATTTTAAGCATTTCTATGGGTTGATGTTACTAGGGACTTTTCCTTTGTAAGCACTCCATACATGGGGTGAAGTAGATATATGTACTTTGTAGTGAAGCAAGAAGATAGGTGATTAAACCTCAAAGGTATGGAGCAGTCAAACTTAAACATTTGTTGTTGGTTACCATGTTATTACGGAAACCCTAAGTAAGGTACACAATCTTGCAAAGCAAAGTGAGTTATAACACAAAAGATCCAGGTTATACAACACATAGATGAGCACGATTGCAAACAACTACACTATGCAAAATGCTATTGTGTTACCAAGTAGGACGATGTCAAGAGAATAGAAAGAGTCTTGTGGAAATTCCCACCCACCCACCCTTGTATTGCAATGAAGAAGTTATTGAAGGATTTGGCCTCTGAAAAGAGGAAGTTCAAACTTTGTAATTTTTTTGAAAAGTCAGCTCTCTCTCTCTTTCTCTCTCTATACTTTGATTATTCCTTGCCTATAGATGAACCCGCTTGGTAACTTTATTTAACCCCAGGGTAAGAACGCTTTAGGGTTAAGCCATTGTTACCTAACAAATATCAACCATAGATCATGGGATTCACATCAATGGACACAAACTTTTACCTAATCCTATATTAAGAGTAAGAGGCCAAAAGACCCTCCTTTCGCAGGTTAAACCGCATATGGCAGTTTACCCTTAGTAACTCACAGGATTAGCGCAAGTTGTGCAAACTTAGTCTTGTGGAGAGGGTGTGTATTTTACCTCTTTTTTCGACTGCACAAGGTTCAAATGGCTAAGGAACATGTAGAATACTCTATGACAGTATGTGTATTCAATGATGCAAAATGTATTTCCATGTTGTACAAACACTAGTAGAAAACATGGTTAAAAAAAACCGCAGTCGTTTTTCTATTGCGGTTCTTTTGACCACTATTTTAATAGTTTTTTTGGGGGGGCGATAATTACCAATATTGGGTCACTGTCATTCAAGGTTTTAACTGTTTACACATTCATAGATCATTTCTCTTTATATTCTGTGTATATGCATTTGCGTGCAATTAATTTTTGGAAACTTAATGTCTTCACACATCCTTTACGTACGTAAAATATATATATATGTCTGGGTTAGTTTAGGTACGTACGTATCAGCAAGTGTTTGGTGCCTTTTGCAAAGAGTAAACATTGATTCGGAGTTAATTTGAAATCACAGTCCCATGTCATTCCATGAGCTATATATATGACTTTCAGGAGATATGCAATTGCTTGCCAAGTCCGTATTATGTCAATACACAGGTATGTCTTCGATTGCCTCTGCAACAATTAATGCACACCTGGGGAGAACCGGCAGTTGGTTACAAATGGTCCGGATGAAGTGGAAATACGACCATTCGAAGTTGAAGACTGCAGAAAAGGGGCCTACCATGGAGTAGGAATTTATGAAATATACCCTATTTTTATGAAGGAAATGGCAAGTTTGTTAACACATAACCGGTCCGACTTGCAAACCCGCGGATCTCATCCAATCGTGCCCAATGCGCTCTTAGATCGATGTTCTTCAATTCCTACGCGTGTTTCAATCGACCAACAGTGCACACACTCCCTTTAATTGTGGGACGGGTTTGTCCTATATTGACTGCCACTCACACCGAAATGCTCCTACGTATTGGGTTCAGCCCTAGCTGCAATGACGATGGCTGTCCAGTGCCTGTTGGAAACATGTGGCATTTGGATGCAACTTGTAGTCAAAATACAGTTGCAGCCAACTTGCACTGTCTTCTGAAAACGAGTGTCACTCGATTTCCACTGTCTTCTGAAAACGAGTGTCGAGTCACTCGATTTCCACTGGCACTGGAAATCGAGTGACACTCGATTTCCGTTGACACCCGCAATGCGTTGTGCCTCAAGCGGACTGAACCCAAAAACGATTGCGACATGCATTCAACCTACACTCGAATGCTACTTGCTCTTGTATTCAAATCATAGATTACAAATGGGACAGGTCAATGAGCAAGGGACACTGGAATTGAAAAAAATGGTCTGTACAATGGTTGCAATGATAACTACATTCCCATGAAAGAAAGTCGTGCACAAAATTACACACATACATGTCTATCAAGCGTCATAGTCTGCACACAAACTTCACATCATACATTTCAGCGATATGAATATTTTGGGCAACATACTAGAGTTTCATTGTTTGGCAACTCCAATGAAGCTCAGTAACATTATCCGCCATGCTCAGTTAATACTGCGTCCCACATCTCTCAAAGTCTCAATGCAACTACATTCAATGGTCCCAATATGTTTGAACCTTTCTTCTCTGAAAAATGAACTACTGTGGATGACATGTTCCAACACGTACAAATTTGCTATTGAATCTATGGCCACATTTCGAACATTGAGCAGAGAACAGGATTGGCGTTCCGGGTCCAGGATGCTGTAGCGCTTCAAAGCCGCTGCCACAGTCCATAGAGTTCCAGACTTGCCAATCTGCACAAATAATTACACTTTCAGGATTTATGCTTTGTACACTAAACAACTCCACATTTAGTGACTGTCATAACAAGTAGATACAAGGCAAGAGTTTAGTGGAGCTTGTCATTTACTCTGCAAAGTATACAGCTCCAAGTCCAAGTATCAGAAGGAACCTTACACTAGACTCACTATAAATTGATGCAAATACTGCATGAATAGGATAATTGCCATGTCATCTCCTTAACAAGTTAAAAATTACATCACATATTAATATCTATTTGAAGACAATTCAAACGAACAAAAAACGCCCACAATGCAAGCACGGATCATGTAAAAACAACTGGCACGAATAACGAGTCGAAATTTTACCTGGAGAGGAGGAGTTCATAGCACCCCAATCTGGAAAGGCCGGTTAGATGAACACATGCGTGTCTCTGTATATGAAGAATACAATGATTCGATTTCAAATTTATGGAGTCAGGTTGAATGTAGCTAGACATGAAACCCAAACATGGCATGCCTACATTCAACCTGAAACCATAAACTTGACCTCAAATCAAGTTTAGCAACCCCCAAGGACAACAGACCTCGGATCCGAGGCCTTCTGCAAAGTAGCCTATTTCGATCCACAGTAAGTCAAGTTTGGAATGGTGATTGAGATGCACCCTCTTGACTTTCAAAGACATTCAAGCCTGAAACTGAGCCACATGAAAAGATGATTGCAAGGTCTTCTGAAAGCCTACCTTGTGGGAGAAATTTGGCATGAATGGTTCAAAAAGTGTCGTCAACAAATGAACCGGTCCAACAGATGCCTTCAACACAATTGCACAAGCAGGTGGATCTTCCTTGTACAACTTCCAGAATTTGCTGTCCTGTTCCCATGAACCATGATTGATATGACAGAAAGTTAGGATTTACAAACATCGCCATGATGGAGCTCCTCAACATAGAATCAATCATACAAAGGTAGGACTTTCACGGCACAAATGGGTCCTGACAATTCTCCAAAACTTCTTTAGGTGCAGTGCCTGTAAATAAAGGTTGCCAAGACTGGAAGCGTTCATTGCTACTCTAAGCATGTCTTCAACTTCAATTTCTCCATAGCGTCAACATACTCAGTCACAACCTTCTCAACTTCGGATCCGAAATTGGCTGTGAGTTCATGCTCTACAGGGTTGATAGCTTCGGTAGCCACTGATATATACCCACCTTCCCCTGTCAAAAAATCCCACAAAACCTTCATCTCATAATCATTTGTATATGATCATTTCATATATAATTTACAAGCAGAAACACTAGTCTCATAACACTTTCATAAACTAGCTAGAGAATACTTTCATAACTTTTGAATATGAGGTGGTGCAGACCTGAAGGTTTGGCCAGAAAAAACAAGGTCTGATGAACAAAGTTGCCCATATTCTTTAGCAACTCATTGTTTTGCTTGGCCTGAAGGTCTGCCCAGGTAAACAGAGTATCTGAAACCTGTAGTAAAGACATCATTAAAGGGTCCAAAAAAAAAAAAATCAAAATAATAATGAATTTATTGGAATATTTTTTAAATGATCGTTGCCATACAAATGCACAACCCATAAAGGAACATTTTGTTCACACAAGCCTTTGTGAACTTCAAGTTTGGATTAAAAAGGAATAGCAAGGAAATCCGTTTTAGACAATAATTGCTTCCACAGTTCTCAATTATGTTTATCCTTCATAACTGCAAGAACGACCACAACATTCACACACAGCATGCAGAACATATTGGAAGAACAACATAGATGTACCCAACAGCTAAAAACTATATAAGAACTTCACAGATAGATTCAAGCAGTAGCTAGACACACTAGTTGATTAAGGATACACGAGGTTGCATTTTAGCCTTGCAAGTCTCTCAATAAGGATAAGATTAGTGTACCTTTGGCCGATTGACAAGAAGATAGTATCTCCATACTTCTACAGGAATATTTGTGGTTTTCACGTCATTACGAAAATCCCCCACACCCCTATTTTTTGAGAATTTTCTTGCACAATTCAAGGATAGCTACATTTATGTAACATCACAAATATATGTTGTCAACAAAGTCGCACATGAAAGATCCAAACATCACTTGAAAGCAGTAGTCTTCATCAGCTGAAGGTATTAGTTTATACTTGCTTTACATTCTGAAAGTCCGTGCTCTCCACAGAGGAGTAAAATGAGTCCATGCAATAAAATACATGAAGTCATGCAAATCAGTGAACCCACACCGTAGTCCAACAGAAGCCAAGGGCAGCAGATCTGAACAATCTCCTACACGCTGAGCTCCGATAAACTGAGCAGCTGGAACTCCTAGTCATCCGACTTTCAAATTTCAAGGTACAAGGAAGAGAACATACCTGACTCATAGTTCAAGTATTATGTGACACTTATTGTTTTCATCAGGGTCCAAGGTTCTCCAGTACCCAGGAGTGTGCAGGGGAAGATCAACTGTGCAACAAGATTAAACAATGATTTAAAACAGATAGATTCATCATTCACCTACCTGAACAAAGTTGAGGCAAGGCCCAATATTATGTCTCGCATCACAAAATATAAACATCTTAGAAGCAAGACCTCTTTGCCAAGTAATAGAAAGCTCTACATAAAAACATCCTCAAATATGACAAGTGTAATCTTCCTTCAGTGTAAGGTAGACATGTACGTCCACAATCTGCCGTCCACAGTCCCATTCCCAGATGTCCCCAGAACACTTCGAATCTTTGAGCTTTAATAGTTCGGAAATAGGAATCTCATCAACCACCTGAAATATTACATGACCACATGATTGACATTAGTAACCCACAATGTTATCACAATTGCCACATCAAAGATGACAAACCATTGCTGTGTCTGTAGAGACGATGTGCACAAGGGGTAAGTTCGATGCATTGCATTAACAGGAAACATCAAAATATCATGTTTGAGTTGCATTTATGCAATCAGAAATACTGGTGTCTACCGGAAAAATGCCGTCAGCGCCATTCGAGGTGTTGCAAAGCACATGACTGCCATGTCCGAATTCCAAGGTCCTATCTAATTCCTTCTTGGCAACCTCCTCCGGTTGCCTCCCCTTCCCCTTCCCCTTCCCCTTCCCCTTCCCCTTCGTCCATTGGCCCCTGCATGTTGGTGAATTTGATGTGGATCACCAGCCACTAGTGCATTCAGCCTGGCAATCTCCGCGGCTGGAACTGCCTCCCCTGCATTCACAGGGTTTGGCCTGAAATGCGCTGCGTTCATGTCCAACGGTAGTTGGAGGCCAATCAGATCCCCCGATATCCCCAATGTCTGTTCATCGTCGTTGTCCACCACTCTCCGCGATCGCGGCTCCTTCTGGAGCACCACGCGCCACGCAGGATGCCTCCAATCCTCAATGAAGAACACCTTGCGCCATGTGCACAAATAGTCAACAAAGGTATTGTATGGATTCACACAATATATGCACATCCTCCGATGCACCATACATTGGGGCACACTTCAACAGGGAGGAGCCACATTCCCACATGAACCCCAATCAGACTCACTACATTGTGATACCTGGCGGATTGTGGCCGGTAACACATACGGTTCTATGTCACGGGCAATCCGATCATTGAACCTGACAATCGTGAAGCCATACTGGTCTACCTTCGTGGATGACTGTGCCCCAGGAGCATTGCGAATCCATGAACCACGAAACACTACCCTCCTTTGCGCTGAGTATCGAACAACAATAATCTCTTTCAAGACTCCTACCATACTCACACCTGCGCTTTGTCCCTCCTCTGCTCCAAATGTGCTGGCGATTCCATAATCTTGTGTCACGAACCCTCGTTCATCTCCCTCGTTGTACACCCTGTAGTGGTTCCCATAGGCCCACATTTGCTGATAACTCTCAGCATCTCGAGAAGGGAGACTCGATAGTCGGAGCAAATCGATGTCAACATTGCGTGAACCATGTGTGTTGACCAACTGCGTGGTGTATGATGGCAACCAGTCCACAAAGTCAGGCAAGTCGTTCAAGAGGTCATTAGGATAAGCACGTTGTTGTCTTCGGCTAAGCCCTCTTAATGCAGCATCCCTCCTGAATGTTGCCCTTCCTGCCTCCAGTTGCTCTTTAAGGGCCTGGTATTGTCTGGCAGATACAAAATAACTATACATTAGTGGGTGTGACAGCACCTGAACGCAAAGGCCATGGCTACATACAGACTAGGCGTGAATTTGATTATTCATCAAGACATAATGCATATGGTTTACCTCCAAGGCTCCCTAGTTGCCTCTGAATTCCTAATAATCCAAGAATGGATTGCTCTCCGCTCCTCGTTGGTTAGTTCTCGGTTTAGGGCTTTTCCTTCTAGCAGTTCTCCACAATCACCCAACTCCTCCTCGTCATCCCAAATTCTTCGTCGTGTGAAGGGATAGAGCTTCAAGTACTCGGTGCAAAATCCGAGTGCCTCATCATACAAGTAAGCATTCGCAATGGCACCCTCGGGGTGTGCCCGGTTCCGGATATATTTTTTTAAAACATTCAAGTGTCTCTCTACCGGATAGCACCAAGCATTGGCAATTGGGCCGCACAACTTCACCTGCCTAACAAGATGGATTGGCAAATGGACCATAATGTCAAAAAAAGAAGGAGGAAACCATACCTCCATTAAGCACATTGTTTCGGCTGCATAATGTTGTAAACGCTCTAACTCTGTCACAGCTATGACCTTTTTGCAGATCATTGTGAACAACCTTGCAAGCCGAATAATGGCCGATCGGGGCCCCCTGTCCATAAGATGCCTCAAACAAACAGGGAGTATAAATTGGAAAAAGATGTGGAAGTCATGGGACTTCATGTTACCAATTCTATTCTGGAGTATGTGCTTCTGCATTGGCCCACAATAGCCCGTCGGTAGTGATATTCCAGCCAATTGCTCTAGAAAATTTTTTTGTTCCTCTTTGGTCAGCACGTATGGTGCAGGAGGCTTGATGTAATTTCCACCAGGCACCGGCCCTCGACGAACCCACAAATGTTGCCGTATTCTCTCCTCCTCCATATCTCGACGCGAGGCTGCGGTGTCTTTCGCTCCAAATAGTAACTTCACTAAGCTGTCGCATATGTTGCGCTCAATGTGCATTACATCCAAGAGGTGCCTGATTGGAAGCTTCTGCGGCTACAAGCTGCAATAGTAAGCATATGTTGCAATGTGCATAATGGTCTCGTAAGTCACTAGGTGTTTTCAACAACAAGCCACAACATGCTAGTGTCCAACATCATATATGCACATTTGGGACCACAACAACCTGCAAGCAAGTAGGCAATGCTTCATTGTCTGATATTCATATATACATATGTCAAATTACATATATTTCATTTGCAGTTGTAGATGAATGAGCAGGCTGGCAACAACAAACTGTCCATTTTGATAGAGTCAGGGTATTGTCTGCATTGCATTTATTCTTAATTCATTACAGACTCTGAAGTTAAACATTGCAGTGTGTCCAGCAAGGACCAGGAATATTCACAACATCCCGGTGATCATATCATCTTCCTGGCCATGTAAGGTAGACATGAATTGACAACCAGAGATATTCAACCATGTCATTCCTTTCAATGAAAATTAGGAGAATAAATAGCAACAGGTTTCGCAATACTAACCCTCCAGTATGGTAACTGGTATAGCGCTGATACTCTCTTTACACCGTGCTCCTTGGCAGGAAATTCGTCGTCCTTCTCTGTGCCCCCTCCGTCAATGTAGGCCTCTGATTGACGGCCATACCGAATTGTTTGGTTTCCTGTTAGTGGTTCGGCCGCCGTTTCATGGTTTGCTTCACCGTCAAATGCTGCAGCTGCGCCCCGAAAATAATGGTCTCCTTGCAGATATCTTCTATGGCAGTTGCAGTACACATTTTTCCTCAGTATTTTGGACCTGCGAGATACTGTGTGGGGTCCGCATACAGGACAACCTTTGAACCCTTTTGTAGTTAGTCCAGAAATCAATCCATAGGCCGGAAAATCGTGCAATGTCCACATCAAAACGGCCCTCAGGTTGAAGTGGGACACTCCCAAATTAGCTCTAGCATCCCATGTAAGAACCCCCCTACGACTCCACAGTTGTTGCAACTCATCTACCAGAGGTTGTACGAAGACATCAATATTTGAACCTGTTAGACTTAATTTAGTTGGAATCAGAAGACATAACATTACAAAGTATTTTTTGGTTACCAACCACGGAGGCAAGTTGTAGTTGAACACAATGACTGGAGTTAAGCTTTGGGTTGAGCGTTTCTCAGAATATGGGTTCATGCCGTCCAGGGCAAGTCCTAGATGGATATCCCGCGGATCTCGACCGAACATATCATTGCCCGCTTCAGGTTCCAGTTCTGTGTTCACAAAATTCCACTGTGGAGAATCAGCAGTGTGTCTCATCTTTCCATCAACCGACTTGTTAAAATAGTGCCATACATTTAACTTTGACAACTTCTTAGAGCTAAACATCCTTTGCAGCTGAGGGATAAGGGGAAAATGACGCAATATCAAAGTCGGTACCCTTGACCTCCCGCACATTCTGTACCTATCATGCTCACACACTGGACATTTCTCAACATCCTCTAAATCACCATTAAATAAACAACACCCATTAGGACAAGCATGTATCATGTTATATGCCAACCCAAGTCTCCGCAGAATTTTGCTCGCCTCATACTCCGTTTTCGGAAGACAATTTCCCGCGGGCAGAATACTCATACTCAGGAGCATAAGTAGCTCATTCGTAAATGTGTTGGACACACCGTGTGTCTTACAACAATTCACTATGAGCAAGGTTGCGCATAGCATGGACAAGGTGCTGCCCTCATACAAGGGCAGTGTTGCGGCAATATCAAATTCGGGATTCGAACCCATTCGGTCCTCGGGAATTTGACCCAGCAGCTCTTCCAGGTCCTCCTCATCACTCTGTTCGTCGTCCGATGCATCCCCTGGCTCCCTCCTGGAGGAATCACTAGAGTTCTCCTCCGCGTCCCCATCTTCGGCCCCTAAATTGGCCGAACCCTCCTCTCCGCTGGAGCCTCCATCGACATTGCTTGTTCCATGTTGACGTGGGCATTGGCTGTGATCGTTACTGCAATTGGACTGCAGGGACCTTGTTTGAAACTCAGCAATGTATTCACCTTCTGACCGCACATTAATGTTGCTCACAATATCCGCATCTCCGAGTCCATCCTGCCGGTGCTGCATTGGGGACCCCTCTGCAACGGCAGCTTCGGGGCAGGCGGCCACAGCCGCACGCATGTGTATGTTGTCCGCAAACGTGAAAGCATTCCTCACCATCATCCCAATTCCAACGCCGTCGTCGAGAGCTATCTCAGCTATTGGCTCATTCAGGCCGAGAAATGCTCGAGCGTGTGAGCCAATGTGCTGATCCCACTCCTCGTCAGATGAGTCATAGTCGTCACCCTAAATGTCAACATACACCAATATTAAAACACACATCGACAACAAAATGGTCACGTCAATAATAAAGTTTAAGTATTTCATGACCACTCCCTCAACTATGGTCGATGTGCGTAATTACCTGTGTACTACCTCTCAAGGCACCATGTCGGCCCCGATGCCTGAGGTGCCTTGCAACTGTGCTGGTCTTGTAGGGTCGTCTCCGCCCCCCACAAAGATTGCAAGGGCACCTGTACCTAGACAATGCATTCCTGTCAGCACGATCCTCGTCTCGCTGCTGCAACTTCAAATCCCTTGCCTTGATGCGGAGTGGATGGTCTAGTGGAAGCCGAGCTACTGGTTCACCCTCCATGCTCATGCCTCAATCTGCATCATGTTTTAGCACCATGTTATTCTTTAATGAACCCAGTCTTGCATAACAGAAGAACGTCCCAGCTACGGCAGGCGACACATAACTTTGGGCAGTCCAACATTCATAGTCTTGTAGACTTATTGCACCATTACAATATGAGATCAATGTGAAGCAACTCACCTCGCACCTTGGCTAATTTGCTATCAACCACCTTAAAAGGGTGCAAATCATTCACTGAAGGGGACACCGATATTGCTAGTCATACACACGGTTTTCATCCACATCAACTCACGCCGGGGCACCAAGTAAAAATGGCGCTAAACCACTCCAGCATCCACACTACTGTCTTGTTAGCTGTGTCGTTGACCATATACACAAGTTATTCACTCAGGCAATGGACCTTAGATATACTGCCAGCAACAGACACTCCGAAGAATCATTAGGGCAAGTAGTGTTGTCAATGTCTGCCTGCAACAGGGGTTTCATGTAAGCATCCATACTTACATGGTCCTCGCAGATCTTCTGGTACACGCAATCTTACCTCAACGGTTCCCCTGAGGACTCGATCGTCAGCCGGTGAAGCCCGGTTCCCTGCATCCTCCGCAGATAAAGACCCCATGCCTTCTACATACTGCTACTTGACACAAATACGAATCAGTACCTCCCATGAAAGTGAGGTGATCTTCACAGAATATGGGGACATTGCTTGACATAATTCAGGAGGTAAGATGGAAAGCCCATCAAAGTCCTATTCATGTTGTTGCGCGCATTACGAAGGCACTTTATATGATCATGGTGCTCAATCAGTGGCTGCCATTCTCGACACAACCTGTTCTCCCATACCCAACATCATCACCAGACTGGGTGAACCCTCTAACTTTTCGTACATTTCTCAGCTGAGTTGAGAATGACACACATTCTGACACACATCATACGCTCTTACACAGTGAACTAAGAATACGTTGTATGTTTAAACCATTAGACTTCTAACAATCCTCCAGGTTGAAGATGGTGTAGCCATTCTGGCAGGCAACTCAACCGCAAACATCTACATCCTTGCAGCATGACAACCATGATAACTATATATTACTGAATCTGCCCATCTGTAACTGATGTTACACTCCGACTCTGCATTGCCGAAACAAGTCTGGCTACAGATCGAACTGCATAGGCAGTGTGTGGCATAACGGAACACGCAGGCACGACAATGTTGAAGAGGACCCAGTGGGTCAATCCATAGTGCTGAACCAAGCCATTGTTGCGTGGTCAACATTGGTGGAGGCAGGTTTCATATATTTTGGGTGAAAACATTAAGAATCGTATCGGCAAAGCACACTAGCCAAAAATGGGGCTTGGAAACTTACCTTTCGGATCGCAGACTCCGCTGTCAGATTGCATCTGACAACAGAATGCCCTTGTAATTACGTTCTGCTGCGACGGCGATCTCCTCCAATAGGTGTGACACTCCAAGTGCATACCCACACACAACTGGGTCAGTCGTCACGATAAAAACATACTGAAGAATGCTGACCAAGCTAAGGATGCAAGATGCCAATAATGACATAATGACATAATTGCTACACAGTTTGCCCGGAAATCCAGTTATAGAAGTTAAGAAAATGTCACAAAATAGATAACAACGCCAAACATTCAAGCTACTCTGAGACAAGGGAGGACAGCAGCCACGCGTCCCTCGTCCGCCTCTGAGAGCGTGTGCAATTCAAGTCCCAATCACGGAGACGTTCATTCTGCAATGAGGCACAAGATCAGTCATAGTACTGCAAGTTTTATGATCGGCACACGGCGATGACTTGATCTACTCGACACAATAACTACGACATGGCATGAACAAGGCTGATCCACGCCGTCATACAATCACCCACACACAGAAACATTGGGGCGGATCCACCACAAATCGCAGAGTGAATGGATCTAAACAACACATCACGGCTACACAGAACCTGACATGTAGAACGCCAAGCTAGTCAGCAATGGCGCAAATTTCCTCGGGTGAAAGTGCGACGATGCCGTCATGTAGACGGACAATAGAGCTTTGTAACACAGCTCTGGACCCGGGAGCCCAAACCGTCGCAGATATGCACACACAAGGTGAAGGACACATGAACTCTTCACAAAAGAAAGAGATAACCTCGGCAAGTTGCAACGTCGCAGACCCCGCAAAAGGCAGTCCTCGCCAAGATAGCCTCGGTTGTATCATTCACGCTTTGCGGCATGACACAAAGGAACCTCACACAATGCGATCTACAATGGCGCAACGCGTCGTGAACGCCGATGCGTTACGCGGGGTATGTGTCCTCCCCTAAACCAGCAGAATGCAACACACATCCAGCACCAAGATCGCTGAGTTGCCGTCTACTGCAATACGAGCTTGCCGAAACCTCCAAAAACCATGACAAAGCTGCGTACATGCAAGAGCAGATGGGTAGAACGAACGGGGATGACAAGAATGGCGGAGTTCAAGCAGGGTGGAGCCTACCTGTGTAGAGCCCGCCGCCGAAAATACACAACCAGACTGCCCGATTAATTTTGGCCGTTGATGGCTCCCTGCCCGAGGCAATGTGCTGCCCGAGGCAATCTTGACCGTCCATCAGGGGGCGACGATGTGGATGGGAAAAGTTATTCACACGTGTTGAGGATGACGTGTCTCCCACCACGTCATCGGTGGGGGCTGGAGTTAACCCCATGATTGCCATGGCCATGCTGCCAGGCCGCTGTGCGTACGTGGGGATTTGATCCAGCCCCCGGGTGATGATGGTTGAAGATCTTCGACACGATTCCCCTTCGCTCGAGGCTGGCAGTTGGCCCACCCTCATCAGGCACACTTTGTTGCAGACTCTTCCCATTTCGACTTTCCCCCGGAACGGATCTCTTTCGCTTCAATTTCCCGCTGCTTGGCAATTGAATTTCCCTCGAGGTCCCTCTGAGTCGGTTTGGTTCTGCCTCGACTTGCATACATCCTGTCAATCACCTGCATTCGTTAGGAGTCTCTGTTAGGTGCATCGTCTCCTCGTCTCCGCGAATCTTTCTTTTCTCTCAGACTCACTACATCGTCTCCTCCTCGCCTTTCTCACATGAGCAGACTCTATCCTCAACATCAGCGTGCATTGCCTCTCGGTCTTTGTGTGCCTCCGCCTTGCTACCCTACACTGTACAAGGAGTGGAGTGTTGCAGTGATCCATGGTCACTTTCGCACTTGCCTCCCGTTGGCCAATCCAATCACCTATCTGTGCGCAGCCTGTGGTTTCCATCTCATGCTGGCATAGGTGTGCAACATGTGCAGTTTTCATACACGCAAGTTTCCCTTCGTTCTTTGTCGCTCTGACCTGCCTATAGCATGCCGGATGCGGACCCTAAAGCATCGCCATGTTTTTTGCGCCAGGGGTCTTAGTCAAGCAACCTTCTTTTGGTGTTGAACCCTTCGCACGCCCCGTCGCCTTTGTCTGGGGGCTCGACTATCACTTGTGCGTCAGAGTGCACCAGTTTGTCTGCCTGTGCCACACAACCCCACACTGTGCACCCTGATGTGTTTGACCTGTGTTGGGTCGGTGTGCAAACCCAACATGTTGATGCTGCCAAGATCCCCCGCCAATGTTGTTGTTTTGAGCTACCTTTAACACGCAGGATGTGGCTGTGCCATTTTCCGTCATCAGTTTTTTCAATTTTGGTCTGCTTTCAGTTTGTTGGTGATTGTTTAGGCAACATTTGATACATATGTCCATGTTAAAACTAAACCCTGCTCAAGTTGCCTCCTGTGAGTACGGTCTTGTTGTATCCGGTATGTGGCTATTTTGTGAAGACTCTTAGTCAGATCTGTTTTGAGTGGTGTATTGGCCCAGCATGTTTGCCTATTTCCCCTAGAATCAAATGTGTGGACTATGGTGATGGGCTATTACACCACGGAGAGATCATCTGTTACAGTTTTCCTGTCATCGTTCACTTCAAAATGACCATATCGTCATATTTTTCAGTCTTGGTCTGCGGCAAGTTTGTTGGTGAGTGTTTAGGCAGCATTTGATACATATGTCCATATTAATCTTCCTTGCTCAAGTTGCCTCCTGTGAGTATTCTCTTGTTGTTTCCGGTATGTGGGCATTGTTTGATCACTCCCAGACAGATATGTTTTGAGTGGTGTATGGCAAAGTGTGTTACGACTATTTCCTCTATCCTCAAATGTATGTCATATGGGGATTGGCTATTACATCACGCAGAGTTCCCTCTGTAACAGTTTTCCTGTCATCGTGCATTTTGAAATGACCATATCAATGGTCCCCTCCTGGATGAGGGAACCACTGCGCAATTGTGCCGTCGACTCGCTGTAGTGTCGAAGTGGTCGTATTCGGGTGAGATGGCAATGGAAAAGTAGTCCGGTGCTAACTATTTTTTGGCATGCTTGTGACCACAATTATTTCTTAATCCGGGGTGACATTGTTTAGATGCGTGGTTGAGAGATAAACTTATGTGCTGGTATTCTCTATTAAAGACACTATGCTTAGAACAGTATTTTGCCTTTGGCACCACTGCAGCGTCTTGAACGTGCACACAGGAATGTTGAAAACAAACCAGAAGAGGCTGTAAGTAATCCGATTTATGTAGCGATACTTTGCTCACCAATAGTTAGCAATGTCGATGTGGATCCCGTATGGCCATGTCCTGTGACATGTAGTTGTATGCTCCTTGGAACTACACACTCCCTGGGATTTGTCTTCCTTCCAATTCGTGGTCATTGCTTATGCCGTGTTCAAGTTGGACAACGGCAATAGTGTATTGTGTTTGATGCCGGTTTAAGGGTACACGCTGTGTCGTATATTTCTCCATGCTTGAGTATTCCGTGTTGCTGGATGTTAGATTCTTCTCTTTTGATTCTCTATGTGACACCCTTTTTAGGACTCTTCACAAAATTTCTCAACTTTTTCTAGCTTGCAGGCGGTGTACTTTTGCAGATCAGAGATCACTCTCCCATTGGTTCATGATTATGGAGTAGCAGGCCTCTTACATACACATTTCACATCAGCTTATCCAAGATCAGCAGGTTCTTTTCACTTTTCCATCATAAACCCATTTCCAGCCTCCATTCAACCTTGATCCGTATATTGATGGTCTGTAGTGTGTAGTGGTCTCAAATCAACCTCCATTTTTTATTAGGTTTCTCTATGGCAGAATTCAGTGATCGAGGCCATGCCAGTTGCAATGCAAGATATGGCCAGGTATTGATGAAGTTGGTTGCAATGCCTCCGTGATAGTGCACAGATTCCACTCTGTAACTTTGGGCAGACACAATCTACGACCACAATTACGTGATCGCCCAACACTCAGAAGTCCTTCGCATAGTAGGGCCCCGATATTTTTCCCAGTTCTATATTGGACAATTATATGAATACTATGGCCGACCAATACAGTCAGGGGACCCTCACGGAATATGACGTCGTGAGGAGCACCCAGTTTGTGGACGACTTGTCCCGACCGGTATGTGTTTCTCGCACTCTGCATCCTCAGTTGGCCAACACTAATGCATGGCCTTGTGGCAACATGGAAAACGTGCCTGTAAGTAATTCTGATTTATGCACATTCACATTGAATTGCACTCTTTTGCAACGTCGTTGAAGTAGTTAGCTGTCATTTCCACCACAAATAGGTCTTGCATTGACACTCATGTGTTCCCCCTTTGTATATACAGGTATTTAGAGGTGCATCAGCGCAACCACAGAGGATCGACCAATCACAGGTCCGACCCCTCCCCTCCTCACCAGTGCAGTCGCCCTGAGATCATACCGATGTCTCTTTATTGTCCTTCTCCCGTGCATTATGAATTGGATGTAATGCAGTTCTCTCCTGGCATTGCCAATGTAACATATTGGATGCCCTGCATATAGTTGTCTAGGTTCCGTGCTCATGGTTGGTATGCCCCAGACGAAGATAAACTTGCCTACTCACAAATCATTGTATGCAGATATTCAGCATGCCTTATTCAGCGCCCTATCACCAACAACAGAACACAATTCCGTGGCAATCTGTCCAGCCGGTTTATGGAAGTATGGGTGGTCTACCCCAATCCATGTACAATCCGTATATTGGTACACCAGTTACTCCATCCAATGCATACAACAATCACGTGTCATATCCTGCACAGCCACGAGACACGCAGTTCGATGGGACTACCTCTGGCCGCGCATTGTTGCCGCAGCAGAATCGGCCACAAGGTGCACCATTTGGCTCCCCACCCAGTCATGCGGCAGCCGCAGAATACTACACATCAGGACAGGTGCAAAATCCACCACATGAAAGTACGCAACCTCGCACACGGACACAGTGTATGCCTGTGGAAGCTGCGGAGGGCCAGACAGTTGCTGGACTCCTAACTGGAATGGGACAAGGCAGTTGTGGGCAACAAAGAGAAACCCATACAACCAGAGATACGAGTGGGGGTCGTGTGGAGTCTAGCAAGGTTTTGGGAGCAGAGAGTGCACGGCCAGCGCCATCAACATTGGGGCGGCAATCTGTTCACACAGTTGCCAGTGCCCATACATCATCGGAAGGAGGTACCTTGCGCGACCGGCGTCACTCCCTGAAGGAGCCATCTTTGGTGATAAATACAAACAATAGCCCCACATTGTTAAGTCCAACATCCAGTAAGTCATCCCCACCCTCCACGTTGTCACAGAGAAAGCAACTTAGAGTAGAAGAGAAGTCATATCTAAAAGAAGTGAAAAGATCCATTGCAGAAGGTAGAGTGCCACAAGTCCGGCTCGAACAAAACCACAATGGTGCCATAGTCAAATACAAAGCGCAATTCTTGAACGCACTCAAACTAGCTGCACTTGCAATTGTTCCATGCGCCGATATAGACATAAAGAATCCATGCACCATGCAAGAAATCATGAGAGAAGTGAAGCGACAGTTCATAATAGAGAAGCCACTCCCGGACGGCATGGTAGAGGGGTATCTCCAACGTCTATACAAGAGAAATAGATCATTGTATCATCGTCAATGGCTCCTACACGGTGATAGTAGCAGGCCTGATGATTGTTCATCAGCGGCATGGTTGCAATTGGTAGATTACTGGAAGTCATCGGAAGGGAGCAGAGAATGCGAGAGAAACAAGGCAAATGCATCAACAAAGAAAGGCACGGGAGTACGTTATCATATCCTCTCCTTGTACTATGAAAATTTGTAATGAGGATTCAGCTGTTCCTAGTTCAGGAATTGTGAGGTCCACCGTTCTTTGGTGGCTGCAAGGATTTGTCTCCCCTCACACCTCCTTGGGGTGTGCAATTCTTGACACCTGTCCTAACTCATCACTTTGTTTGGGTGTATGTAGGCAAAACGCCATAGTACCTCCAGAGATAGGAGATCCACAACCGAAAGTGAAGGTGGCGCTCGTTGCAGCTCCTATGCGCAGGAGAAAGCACATCCGGTAATATCATGAACCCCTAAATGGCCACTTTATTGTGTTTGCATGAATTTTCCAACACAGGAGTCCCACTGATTGACGGCAGGAGTTCAGGAAGTATAACACTTGTATTTTCCCCCTAAACCAGACTGCACACGTAGAATCTCTAACCCATGGGTGTGCTGCCCATGTTATGAACCTGCAGAAAGAAAATCCCTTACGGGGTACGGGACTGCCGCGTCTATCGCACACATCGTCGTCATCGAAAATTTCTTCTTCGGACGGTCTTGTGGAGCGACCGCCCATGCTCGACATTAGCAACAAACTCCATGCATTGGTAGATGAGTTTGTATCTAATTTGTCGTCAGAATGTGACTCTCTAGCTAACATTGTCTGTGTTGAAGCCCATAAGTATGTCGCACACGACAGTGCATTAACTCAGACACAGACTCAGAGGCCGAGCAATCGCACGACGTCAGAGGTGTTGAAGGGGTTGACCAGGCCCTCCACCACTCCCTTAACCACATTGCAGAATAGAGAAGGCAAGTCACATGTGCAACCGGGCAAACCAAACTTCCAGGCAGGCAACAAAGGAAATAGAGAGGAGGACAGTGACTTGCGATACATGAAGAACACGAAGGCGAAAAGTGCAGCTCCGCAGGAGTTGGACGACACAGTTCCCTTTAGAGTTCTGGAAGTGGATATTGAGGTCCAGACGGCGAAGGATGTCCCACATCGTGGCGGCCGCACAAATCACACGGCGGCGAGAGGGAGACCCAACCAACCTGTTGAGCTATTGTCATCCGACTCAACTTCGGATGAAAGCCCTCGTGCACGCGCCAAACAATCTGTGAGAAAGCCAGTCACCCAATTTGCCACAAAGGGAAGAGACTCAACCTCTCAAAGGAGCTCAAGAAGGAAGGAGACTAGGAGCCCCTCCTGGTCTCCAGAGAGTTCACATTTGATGAACTATTCATATGAGGAGGATACGGCAGGACTTGGTGGGACAAGTCCTCATGGTGAAACGACGTTCCCAAAGTTGAGGTGGCCTGCGGACTTAGGCGATGGCTACCTTGATGGAGGTTCTGGTCAGAAAAGTGACGACAATGATGTACATAGCAAAACAATGAACGGGCCCAAACATGAAAGGTTAAAATCCGATGTGGACATCAGCCTGGAAGAGGGTGATGAATCTAATGGAGAAGATACTGGACGCGATGCAATCCAAACAGAATCAGATGGCGAAGAGCTGCCTGTGCTACCCAAGGTTCCAGTGAAGCGGAAGGTGGCGAATCCACCCAAAGTCTCCGAGAGAAGGACCCAAAGAGGCAATGCAAAAAGTACAAGTCCCTCGACAAAGAGACAGAGAACTCCGCAGATGGATGCATCTGTCATCACTCAACTTTCATTTGCCAGGCGGCCTCCCAATAGTGTGAGTGTTCCACCTTCTGGTTGTGACTGTAATGCATAATAGAATTGTCGTCTTCAAAGTTGGCTGAAGTTGACCCTGTAATTAAACGAATGGCAGTGACTTGATATAATTGTGGGTATCGATATTTGTGTCGCAGAGTCCAATCAGAGTCAGAGTAAAGGTTTGGGTTTTGCATCCAAAGTTCGACGGGAAGGTTGTGGCGGAGGCCTACGCCGGAATCAACCACAAGTCTAGGTGCCTAAACGACGAGCAGGATTTATGCAAGAAAGGAGAACAAATGATTAGTGTAATAAGAGTGTTCTACAAAGACACTCCGGTGATGTTCAAGAAGGAAGGGCGCTACCCAAAGCACATCGCCTTCCTGGACCAAGCAGAGGGACTGCCCAACAGTCCCATATTGTGGGGCGTATGCTACATAATGCAGATTCCGACTATGGAAGAAATAACTCGGTTGATGGGTAAGCTCACCTCAGCTGTTTGTGGCAGGGCATCCTCCAATGCGGTTGGAGAGGGGCCGAAAGGGAAGAGAACGAACTCACCATCCACCACGACAGAATCTTTGGAAGCTGCCAAGCCGCGGGATTCTTCGCAATTGAGGAAGAAGACCGAGCAGAACAGACCCCCCAACAAGAAGGGTACCTAAATGCCAAACAAAGTGAATGGTAAGAGGAAGGTCCCACCCAATGTCAATTGCAATGTTTGAGTCTTGTAAGTAGTGTTATTTGCAGTAACAGACCCTCACGCGAAGCACAAGGAGTTGACGGATTTGTCGCCGACAAATTGTAGTGGAACTGATCCAATTCAGCCCTGTATTTGTTGACCCTCAACCCCAATATGCATAATAATTTCGGTTGTGCAGCTGTGCCCCCTATGTGTAGTAGGAGGTGGAGATTTATTAATTAAGGTGCAGGAAAGCTGTGCGGCCAAATTCAGCATATAAATGTCAACAACACGTGATATGTTTACAGGCGACGAGTTCCCCCCACCCCCTCCCCACCATTCATGGATTTTGTTTATTGATAATGTCACTTTTATTACATCACATATTTTATGTTGGATGATCCCTTGAATGAGTTCATGAGGACACTTGTTTGGATATGAAATGTTGTTACTTGCAAGGTTTAGCCTCACGCCAGCCATGCACGGTATTTGTGAGAACACCCAGAACTTTGAAGAATAGTATGTAGTGCAGGTGCAGACTATTGTTTATCAACGCATTGTAATTGAGGTGTGCCGCACAGTAAGCTGCTCGGCATTCCTTGGACACACATGCAAGCTGATATGAATGTGTTGAAAGGACAGGTTGTATTTCACACCTACTCGCAGCGACATATTTAGAGGCATGACTCCGAATTTGTCCGGGAATTTTAACGTCCAGGTGGTTTCTTGCAGTACGGGGACGGTGTCGCAATCTGTTTATGAGTCGGTTACCTGGAATTCGTGCGGGATGCAGACATTGATGACTGCCCACAGCGAAATTGGACTGCCCTCTGGAGAAGAGCCCCAGCATATGGAGCACAGCAACCCGGTGGAACACATAATGGAAATTGTGGAATCTTGATTGACAAAGTTGGTGGGAGCGATTGGAATGAGCCTACATTTGGTCACCGTGGAAGGAGACCATCGGACGACGCTGTAACTAGGAGATATGTATTTTAGTATGGACATATGTAGGAATTTCCGAGTTCCATGAACTGCATAATTAGATGATGTCAATGCCACAGTTTACATATGGACATGTTTTTGTAGGATGAAGCAAGAAGTTTGCCTTGGTCTTATGTGGAGTGATATGTGGCTCTGATACTCACAAATGACCACAAAATTGTAGACTTGATGGCAAGGAGGACATATATGATTTCAAAACATTCTGGCGTTGAATTGGCAATTTTGAATGATACCCAATTTATGTGGCGAGAGTTCCTTGCTCGTCCTCCATTATATGTGTTGGTTTTCGTGGAAAGCAACGTATATGCTGCATTTTTTTCACTTTACAATGGTGTAGTTACTGGCATAATGCCCTGCATTCTAATGAGCTAAGAATTGTTGTTATCGGAGTGTTGCATACATCTTGTACGCTCCGAGTATGAAGCAATCCATGGGCATGCATGAAATGTCTGTGAACATTGGATTGATACAATATTATGTACAGCATTAAGTGCATTGATCCATTGCCGTATGCATGGGTTTCTCGTTTTTAGTCTGCAACTTCATTTTGAGCAGGTTCCATGTGATGTGTCGGTGTCAGAATCACATTTCACACGACACATAGGCAGTAAAACCAACTTTGTACACATCCAAACTCAATTTGCTGAGGTTCCGTTGCCCTTCATTCTACTGAAAGACTAGCCACTCAAAGGTGTTCTTCTCACTATTGTTCTTTAACCATGTGCATCCGATGTGGAATAAATTCATGTTTGAATCTCTGCTTAGTCGTGACCTCAGACCTATGGCACCCTGAACCTGTGCGTTGATGGCTTATTCGTCGGGGCCTCCATTTTTGGAGGTGTCTCCTTAATGTTGCCCACCATTTAGCATCGTGAGTTGAGCTCCAGTGCAGTTCCCGCCTCCCACTCTCCCGTGGAGAATACTGGCTCCATCAAAGATGACAATAAGTGTCTCCAAGTCCAACCAGCTAATTGTTGGGAACTTTCGGTCCGTCTTTACTACTTTGAGCCAGTTTGCATATATTCAGCCAAAAAGTCAGCCATTTTTCACTAGGTTCTTGAACGTTCACTGGAAGTTTCTCAAACTCATCCGCCTTAAGGTCTTGTGAATGGCGGACAGTACAGTAAGATTGGTACACACTGCGTTGATTTGCACGCATGGTAGAGAAGATTGCATAGGACTGGGCCATTTTATGGTACATGACTGCACGATTTACAGCTAAAACCATCAGTACACCAACCACAACACAAGCGAAAAAGTCAAGTCAGTAATTGCATTCCGGTTGCTTGTTCTCCTTCGATATTCACATCTTGTTCATAATTACAAGAGAGGAAATTAGTATTGGAGCGCGCAGCACTGCGAACACCGATGCATTCAATGAAGGAATGGCATGTACTCCAAACACGCGTGGAACATATACATGTACACTCGTATTTTCATTCGGCACTCAATGGAAATTGCAAGTGTAGCATGATTTCACGTTTGGCGCAACACCCCACAAAACAGTGGTCAAAAGAACCGCAATAGAAAAACGACTGTGGTTTTTTTTAACCATGTTTTCTACTAGTGCGAGAAAGGTGGAAACACAACATCTTCGCTCCTATCCTCACAATGGGTAGCTTGTGCTGTTCCACAGGTCACACATGATAGGACCTAAGGTCTATTGATTTCCGTGACAGCGGGGCTAACATAGGGATGGGACTACCACGCCTACCATCCGCGGTGGGAACCAAACACCAGTCGCGGCAGGTGCATGAGTGTTCTAGACCAGTCCGTTACTGCTGATCGGTGTGATCCACCTCCAGATCACGGCAAGCGGAAGGCGTAAACCATAACTCTCCCCCTACTATTCACTAGTAGAAAACATGGTAAAAAAGAACCGTAGTCGTTTTCCCATTACGGTTCTTTTGACCACCTTTTTCCCTCGAGGTCCACCAAACGCCAATTCATGGTACAGTTGGTGTTTCCATTGACTGCCGCGTGGAAATTAATAAACATTTCATTCCCACTTTGTTTGAGCGGTCATTGCATGCATGGTCTTCGATCACAACTACATGTACATATATATATAATGCACTCTTTATATTTCGTCGTCGATATTGAGCGAATACTATATGTATATATATATCAAACCCCGATTGCAGCAGGTATTCCGTCACATTAACGGATCCAAATTATTGTAGGGCCTGCAGCTCATGCGGCACATATGGTAGATGATTGACATAGCGGTCGATTAAAATTATCTGCAGCTGCAGTCGATCCCGAATCGGTTGGATTGCGCGCATAAAGGTAGTTAGCCTCCTATTTCTCATTACAGATATCCATCAGGTGGTCGGGTGCAGCACTGACCCGCGTAAAGCATACCGATTGTTCATGGCAACATCATCGCCGGATCAAGTGACTGCAGTGTTGGGTTATGTGACACACAAATTCATAAGACACAGAAAACTGAGTGCAAGCACACTCAGCTGCGGAGCGGGCGCGGGCTTGGTTGCCTTCGGAATGCATCCTGTTCAATTTGGATAAATTGATTCATGTGACATCCCTGCATATATATGATATTCATATTTCAGGTTGAGACCATTTGCTGACATGATGAGGGGAATCATATATTGACACTCTACAGAGTGAGTGGTGGACAGCTCCGGTCATGTGATGTCACGGCATGCAGTCTTTTTCTAGCTATGCCTGACAGACATGTGCACCAACGTCCTGGCGGTCTTCTGGGACTGAGTGAAGGTCAATTTCTGCATATCTATTCCAGAGACAAACAGTTGGAAATCAAGCCACATCCGGAGTCCATTTCCAGTTTTCCACTGCAGGCGGTTCTGGAGTTGGGAGTCGGATGCATATATACTTCCTTTGATGTGTGCCCATAACGGTGAAAAGGCCGTTTGGCCTTCTGTCTCAAAAAAAAAACATAACGGTGAAAAGGGTGATGACTCTAATACATAGCAGTATCCGTGTTTACCCAGCATTTATTAGCAGCATGATGGGAGGCCTCATGTTCGATAACATGGGAACCTGAACGCAAACACCAATTCCACAGTCTTCCATTCGGATGAAGCACTTGGTGCATGTGACTTGGGGAGCTTCAAGATGAAATGCACAGAAATACTACAGAATTGAAATGGCAGACTAGTACACCAATCATTGAGGAAACCTGGATTGCATAAAATAGTCTCTTATTATTTGTATTGGCAAACATCGTCAGAGATAATGCCCTCTTTCCACGGCACACTTGGCATAGACAGTTCTAGAAACTCAAGTAAAAACTCCTATCAATGACATGGAGCATCAATGCCATGCTCGTCCACAACCCACTACATGGTTTGCTCACTGAAATCTACCATGTACACTGATGAGAATGTACGTAAGAGTCACCTACTTTCACGTCTTACAAAAACGTTTCCATATCTGCTATATGGAATTGAAACCACCTATTTAATTGCTTCTTGTAACTTCAGCTTGTTGTCAAAATATAAAAGCCGTTAACTTTCTGGTCTTCCGAAGGGAAAAATGAAGGATTGTGTTCATGAAAACTGTGTGATGGATGTATGGGGAACCACCAATGTAAGTTGCTCCAATTCACTTCAATGATCTCCGAACTCCTTCAACGACCCCGGTACCGCATCCTCATCACTTGTATGCACACTTTTGAAATTAGGTGTGTCGCCCAACACAACTATTGCCCATCACACCCATTATGCAACGCATCTCCTACAACCATGCAAGACAAAGTCTGGAGCGTTCAAGATATCCCTTACCGCCCTTAGTGCAGCAACACAAACTCTATTTAGTGCACAGTACAAAAAACTTCAGAATCCATGACGCTGCTTCTCTATGGAACGGTGAATTCCAAATACAGAATCCATCAAAAAACTCTTAAAAGACGTTGTCTACCATCAAAACATCAATTCAGCATAATCACACTCATTGTGTCTTCCCCAACTTCATGGGAGGTTTCTTACCGGGGAGACTACAATCCACTCTCCAGGGCTGCAAATCCTAAACTAATGTGACGCGCCACCGTGACCTCTTGTTTCTTCCAACATAGCCGCTTAATCATCCTGTACATACACTCGCTTCCTGCTCATCTCCATATAGTCTGCCAATTTCTGCCAGTGCAAACAAGTCTCCAACATCCCGGTTGACGGGGTCCTGGTCCACACCTGCATCAACTGCCACTATTGAACATATTACCCAACTGGTATTTAAATCCATAATTTTTGAGCAACATGCGGTAATTGGAAAACCCAAACGATGGCATCAGGGTTTCGCGACAGACGGAATCTACTATACAGCAACTCATGTGAGGCAACAACTGCCAGCAGCAATGTGCATGACTGACAAATCCTTCGCTCGTGCACAGGCCTGAAGTGAGATTATGGACAAGAGTAAACTTTCGTCTGACCAGATGTCATTTCCTGCATGTGATAGGGTATTCTGGCACATACCTTCCATTACTGGGTGGGAGGGGGCAACATCATAAATCTTCCTCCGTTGAATACAGATGAACCCCTAAGCATATAAATATTGTGAGCAAGCAGAATGTGCTGCAAAGCATACCCAGAATCTAAGGTAAATGATAAAGATATAAACCAAAGCATTTGATAGAGTACAACCAAAAGCTATTTAGCAATGGAGCAGCAAGCTTTAAATCTGAAACCAACAGGGGCAGATGGTTTATGTAGTTTATTGCCAATTCTTATTTGGATGCATGCTACATGATACCGCTTCTCCATCACTTTCGATTGAATTGCCTGCATTTTAGTACTCTGTCAAGGAATCCTCGGACCACATACGACTTTGGTTGCATTGAACTTCGATGGCCTCACTCACAATTCCAAAATGACAGCTCATAACTACACACTTCGATATGCAAACTGCAAATGTCAAGAATTCACAGCAAGGCCTTACCTCCAATGCAAGTATCCTACAAATAATCAACAGCCCACACATATACATGCGGCAACATGATTCATCGAATGGAGCTGACTTGATACATGGATGGTCAGTATCATATCTTCAACATGACAACTCAAATTGGCATGTTGTGCAAACTTAGCAATCACCTGACATGGGTTCACGGGATGTGCTTGCCATGCAATTTCTTGTTGTCGGTTTTGTTCCTTAGTTGTACGTTGTTGCGCACCTTGCCAGTCTGCATAGACTCAGTTTTCTTGCCTGCTGCTTCCGGTGTTTTCCTTTGCGTACCTTGAACGATGGCAGTAGACTGAGCCCTCCCACAAACAGCGTTCGTAACATTGCCCATCATGCGAGTTATTTCCTCCATCGACGGAATCTGCATAATGTAGGGTACACCCCACAATATGGGCGTATTTGGTAGTCCCTCGACTTGATCGAGGAAGGCGACGTGCTGTGGATAACGCCCCTCCTTCTTCAACATCACCGGTGTATCCTTGTAGAACACCCTGATGACTGAAATCATTTGCTCCCCCTTCTTGCACAAATCTTGCTCGTCGTTGATGCACCTCGACTTGTGGTTTATACCAGCGTACGCCTCTGCTACGACCTTCCCTTCGTACTTCGGATGCAACACCCATACCTTCACACGTACTCTGATTGGATTCTACAACACATAACTTGCAATAAACATGTTAAATCACAACATGACTTTTATTAACTTCATTGTTCGCCTTCCAATAATATGCATATGTCAATTACATACCCCAACACGAAAATCATCCACAAATTGATCAGATACTTACGGAATTTATAGGTCGTCTGCCAAATTCAAGTTGTGTTATTACAGAAACGTCAATCTGTGGGCACCTCTGCTTCTTCAGTTGTGGACTGTTGCTTTTCGACCTACCTCTTTGAGTCCTCCGCTCAGAGCCCTTGGGTTCACTCATTAATTTCCTTTTTACTGGGACTTTTGGTAACACATGCAGTTCCTCAACATTTGTGTCTGTCCCATTTGGATGACGTTCAACATCTTCATCGTTGGACTCATCGTCTTCTTCCTGGCTCGTTTCCTCCTTCAATTTGCTCCTTTCATGCTTCTTGTGTGACTCACTAAAGGGTTCTGCCTCGTTCTGTTCACCCGACTTCCATATCTCTTCTTCTTCTGGTTCATCCCCTCCATCCTCGGGCCAATTTAATTTTGGAAAGGATGTTTCAAGAGGAGGATTCTTCGAGCCAAGACTCTGGGTATCTTCCTCATAGCTATAGTTCATTACATGTGAGCTCTCTGGAGATGTCGACGGGCTTCGTTTACCTATCCCTGCTGATATTACTCGTGAGGTTGAGGGTTGTAACTTTTTGCTATTCTGTTTGACCACCTTTTTCTTTGTTGATTTTAGTATTGCAATAGGGTTGTCATCGGATGAATGGTCCGATGACAAAATCTCCACGGTATGAAAGATTTTACCTCTTGCTGCAGTATCCTGGGAAGGACGGCGTTGCTTTGCCTCAGCTCTGGACACAATATTATTGAAGAGGGTACCTACTGACCTGCTTTCTTCCTTGTGCTCCACACGGTCCAATGTAGTACTCTTCGATCTCAATTCCAAGGGATGGCGTGAGGACCTCCCATTGTCCCTGTCTCTTTTATTCCCTTCCACCATGGAGGACTTGCCATGTTCCAGGTGTGACTTCCCTTCTCTGCTGGTTTTGGCCATTACATGGGATTCAGAAGGCCGTCTCAATCCTTTTAGCACCTCCTGCGTCGTGCGGTTGCTCGGCCTTGCAGCCCTTGGAGACTCTGGTCCGCTATCGTCAGCAACATTTTTATGGCCTTGAGCGGACACGTTCTGCACTAAAGAGTCACATTCTGAGGTTAAGTTGGAAACAAATTCGTCCACCATAGCATGCAACTTGTTACTAATGTCAAGCATGGGTGGTCGCTCTACGGGGTCGGCCGAAGATGAAATCTTTGATGTTTGTGATACATGGGATCGGCCGGGCAACGCCGTAACATTGGAGCCATTTTCTTTCAGCTGTCACAAACATTGAACCACAAAAAATTGCACATGATGAGCAATATGCACAGCCTGGAATAAGGATATAACATGCATGGATTAACTTTGAAAATGTGCAAGTTTACAATGCCAGGAATGAATTGGTCTACATAAACATGCCATTAGTAGCAATTAGGAGTGGGAGTGTTTATACCTTTGCCGGGAATGCTCTGTCCTGCACATACAGAGCCTGTTTAACACCATCAACACCTGCACGGAGGGGTTCCCTCTCCCGGGATACGGTTCTGCCATTCTCCTGCACATAAACATTCGCACACTTCTGGTCAGAATGTCAGACTCTGCAATGACCAAGAAACATGAAACTTAATGAAAGCAAGCTAATCAATCTCAGTACATGCAACTGTGATGGACCATAGCAGGGTCCCCCAGGATTGCCAAGTGCTTTAAGTTATGACAATCAGATTTGAGGGCAAGAAAATGTACTGATGTTCCTTTCTTCAATGCTGCATTTGCCTTGTTCCTTTCACATTCTTTGCTCCCTTCCGTGGATTTCCAATAATCTACCAATTGCAACCATGCCGCTGAGGCACAATCGTCAGGCTTACCATGGTCACCGTGTAGGATCCAATGACGATGATAGACTGCTCTATTTCTCTTATATAGACGTTGTAGGAATCCGGCGACCATGCCCTCTGGAAGAGGTTTCTCTAATATAAACTGCCTCTTCACTTCCTCCATGATATCTTGCATTGTAGACGCATTTTTAACGTCTATATCAGCGTATGGAACGATAGCAAGTGCAGCTAGTTTTAAGGCGTTCAAGAACTGCGCTTTATACTGCACTATGTTCCCATTGTTGTCCTGTTGCAACTGGACTTGTGGCACTCTACCCTCCGCAATGGATCTCTTCACTTCCTTTAAATAAGACTTCTCTTCTACCCTAAGTTGTTTTCTTTGTGAGGACGTATAAGGAGGGGATGACTTACTGGAGTTTGTACTTAACAACATGGGGCTATTGCTTGTATGGGTCATGCGAGTCTGCGAAGGAGCGGAGTCATGCTGGTCTGGCAAGGCCCCTCCCCCCGTTGAGGTCTGTGCGCTACCAGTCGCACGATTGGCCTGACGTGTTGGCTTTCCAGTGTCAGAGTTCTTCTCTACGCAAGAAGGACCACGAACCTCACTCGTATCTCTCCCGACCTGCAATTCTCTCTGGACCCCACAATTACCTTGTGCGGAGGGTGCACTAGTCCCCAGCATGACCTGTCCACTTGCATCATCCATAGCCAAACCTTGTCCCCGTGAGCGAGGATGTGAGTGCTCTGGAGGTAATCCCTGGAATTGCTGGGAGCTGTAGTCGAATTTTCCTTGCATATATCTGGGATGTTGGTTATATGCTGCACCTTGTGGAAGATTCTGCACAGGCAACAACATGTGGCTGGAGGATGGCCCTTCGAATTGAATTTCCCTTTGCGGTGCAGGATATGACAATTGGTTGTTGAATGGACTCGATTGTGCAATGGGCGTACCCATACACGGGTTGTACAGGGAACCGCCTCGAGCACTCATGTTGCCAAAAACTGACTGTGGCGTTTGCCAAGGGATTGTTCGTTGCTGTTGATGGTAGGTGGCCGCATAAGGCATTCCAAATATCTGCATACAATGAACACTGTCATTCTTGGTTGCGGGTGCTACTTACATCCAAAGCTTGAAATTGCTCCTGGTGTCATTACATTCATGGTTTGTGGCTTATCGGCACAATGAGGCAAGAATACAGTGGCAGTGCATGTTAGAGCAATGCCTGGCATTAGGGCACGGTCAACATTCAAGCCACCTGAATACCATTGCCTTTGGAGAAATAAGTCCTTGTCTAATTGGAGACACAATTTGGGTCAGCATTGTACCTGTGTTTCATCGAATCTCTGGGATTGTGACTGCTCGACTCTCATTACCTGCAAATGCAAATGCAGAAAATGAGGATTTCACTTGCACAACTTTTCAATGATCCTACACCCTGCAACCTGCGAAGTTCATGATTTGCACACCTCTGTCCTAGAAAGCCGAGCGTCAATGTTTGATAAACGTGGACAACAATTGGGAGGAGTCATGTACCCCCCGCGTCAAGTCATCCGCAAATTGCGTGCTCCGCACAACATCATAGTCCCCGAGGTTGACATGCTCGTATTGGTCCGCCATGGTAAATCCCTGTGTTTAGGCTATGTGAACATGAGTTTCATCCTTGATTTGCACAAAAAACATGCTTGATTTCCAACTACAATGCGCACGCTGCACTTTCACAATCCATATCAAACAGCTGAACAAGACGGATGGTTGTGCTTCCAACAAGGGTATTTGTGTGGACAACTCCCTGTTATTCTCTTAGAGTTTGTCCTCGGTGGCTTGTGGTTAGTTTTCCTCATTATTCAAGTTCTGTGTGGAAGCTCAGGATGGTGTGCACTCTTCAAATCAACTCGCTGTTGTTATTGACAACAATGCTAATTCAACATGGCAAATTATTTGAATAGGACGAGGAAAAAATGGTCAAGACAGCACGAGTATAATACAAGTTCACTCACAATGGACTTGCTCCGACCCAGGGAATGTCAGCAATGTTGTTCTTTCCTGCAGCAGCTCCTGTCGGTGTTGTCTCGCACCCGTGCGTCACTTCCTCAAGGCTGCATATCTAGGAGTTCCCACTTATCAGTATGTACTTCGTGGGTTTCATCTGTATGACAGTTGCTTCCATTTATGGTCCACTGCATTAGTTTAACTGTGGATAGACAAGAACACCAATGAACACCTTCATCTTTGCTCTTAACTTGCGTAACACCTCGTGGTTTATGTATTTAACAACGAACGTGGACCAATGAGACTCGCCATGGGGCACTCAAACATCCATAATCGAAATAATAATCCAGAGAACACAACTTGGCGAGAGGAGACACATGGGCATATCAGTTCGCAGATGATTGGGGTTTAGCATGCTCATCGTTCTCCCTTGAAATGGCTCATCTCTCATGTAACACAATCCTGCGCATCATCCACTAATTAATCCCAAAACTAGTCCAATCTGATTTCCACAACCACCATTGGGTGAAATGCCCGGCCTCAAAACAACCCTTTTGAATTGAGGTGGGTTGGACCCAAGTAAATACATGTAGAGTGTTTGAGATCTGTTGCTCGTCCAATGCCTTCTCGGCATGAACGCCACTGTGCGTTTTTTAAAATGGGCTCAGCAGGTGCTCTCCACTTGGGGTTGGTGGGTATCTGCAAAAGTTGCTAGAAATGGTGTTAGTGCAGCATCGAGATGACCTTAGCAATGAACTCAGTTGCTACCAAAGAACCTCGGAGGGACGAAGATGCCACAATATTGACTAGATGCGAGGACTCTCCGACGAATGCTCATTTTCAAGATTGACCAACATAACACATGCAGTCTCAAGCACAATATTCACCACAAATTGGGACGACCGTTATTCTGCCAGTGCACAGATTATACCATCCACTACATTGAGTATGCAATTGCCCATACAACCCTACATGCAAGACAGCAGACCAGCGAGTTCCAAGCTCCAGATCCCACCCCGACAACAACTGACGGAGCATTTGCATCCACTGTGGTTGGCACTGCCTTGAAGCACGATCACCTTACAAGACCCACCAAAAAAATCCTCAGACCTCACGAAGAAGTCCACTAACAAGTGTTGCGCAGAGGTGAATGTTACAGACGCAAAGGGGTGCGATGACATGGGGAAGGGTAGAGGAGCAGGTGAGTTAGACGTGAAGGAGACATGCACAGGATGGTTGGGCCCGGAGGTGGACGACATCGCTCGTCGTTTGGCGTTGGCTCTCTAGTTGGCCAACTGCCAAGCCTAGTGTCTTGGAGGAATTAAGGGCCTTCTCTGGGGACTAGGCATAGGATAGTGGCAGTGCTAGCATGCTGGAAGCGGGAAGGACGCTGACGTGGCAAAATCATGGACGATGGCTACATCGAATCCACGTACCACATGGCACCATCTTCGTGCGCAATTATGGCGGGATGGCAAAGGTGTTCTTCAAAGTTAAATCCAGCCCCCGGTAATGATGGGGCTAGATTGATGTCCTTCCCACTCCCTTGGTATTCTGTCCCATTATTGCCCCTAGCCGGGCCCCCCCCCTACGCCGCTCCACGGGCAGCGGTGTGGGCCATCGATTATGGTTTTCGGGCAGGGCAGTTGTGCATCTTCGGTCAGGGTAGTCTCGGGCAGGCGTGCTTTCCAGAATTTCGCCGGCGGGGAGGAACTCCACCTTTTTGGCGTCGCCACTCTTGTCATCGCCGACCATGTCTCCCCCGCCAGGAGATCATGTTTCTCTCCGCACTTGACGATGAGGCAAAGCCTTTCAGGAGAATGCACTGCAATTGGTTTTGTGAGGAGCAACATGGGGTGGAGAGAAGGGCAAAAAGAGCTGAATGAATGGTGAAGGACGTTGGGTTGTTCGTGTTGCAGAGCGGAGGTGTGCCAGGAGCAGGGATCATCCTCTCTTCAATCCATACGTCAGAGTTTGCTTTCCCTACACACCGCCATCTTCATCTCCTGGACGATTCGGCTTGGGACGGTGCATCGCGCCAATCGTCTTACATAGATCTTGAACATGTTGCCATGCTTAATTTTTGGAACCTTGGCAATCCTTTGGTTATGTGTCATTCCCATCCGTATGTTCACAATGTCGGAAGTCTTGTGAAAGCTCGGTCTTATGTATGTTGATGTGGAGTGCGATCTAAATACCATGTTGCAATCATGTTTTGCAAGTCGGCTTTCGATTGACACTTGTTTTATCGTAGCCAGGATCGCCGGAACTGACCAAAGATGGATCTGGCAAGGTTATATTCCGTATAGCGGCGTTTGTTTCCACCGATGTGGGGAGAATGATGTGGGTGTCCTCATACATATCCGCATTGCTTGTTGTTGCTCTGCTCCAGTTGCTTCTGTGGTCACACATAGAATGTCCTGGTGTGCACATGCACTGGTGCCAGATCGTCTAGCATGCCTCTGATAGGTGAATTGAGAACACACGACCATGACATGTAAGTTGATGTGCACTGACAAAGTAGATTTACTATGTTCTTTACTACACTAGTCCCAGAACGTGCGTATGCATCTGTTGGAAGCGGATAATTAATAGTGAGCCCCTGTTGCAATTGTTCCTTGAAGATGAATGCTTCATAGTAAGGACTGGTCTGTGGTATCCCCTACAAACTAAACCAGATTCAGACGCTAGAGATTGTGAGCACATCCATGTTTGTGAAGAGCGAAATAAAATGGGGCTCTACTTCTAAATAAAAGCTGTTGTTTTAGAAGGTCCTCTCCACCTCTACTCAGTAGTCCATGCTCCATGTGTCATTCATTGTAGTTTGATCTGCATGATATTAAAAACAATGAACTCTTCGCTTGGCAACCTTATTGTCGTTTCTCTGAATATGAATCCGCTTTCGCAGTGGAAGATAATGATATTTATTTGCAACAGCTGGGAAAAGATATGGGAGTGCTATAGCCACGTCAGAGCTTGATGCCATCGCGCTTCGACTCGGCCGACATTTCCAACAGATCGAGAGAATGGAGTACCAGATACCGAGGAAGACTTAAATCCACAATTTGTGTTGGCCACAATTGGTCAGTTTGCCCTGGTGGGATAAAGGTAGGGTCTCTGTGTGTCGTGGGTTGAAATGTTGCTAACTGGCGTGGAGTTTGGCCCGGAGACGTACAAGTAATTGTATAGCATTGGGGTGCACTATGGAGAGAAATTCTTCAGGAGTGTTGGGAATGATGAAAGATCACAAACTCTCAGTCAACCCTCGACGGTGAGGTTTCCTTCGCCTGTGAAATCCAATGTTCAGGACCAGGTTTTATATAGGTTCTCTTGAATCGCTTAGTCTGCTGGTTGTGCACAACATTTCAATCTGCTGAAATTGGGTAGGTTTTGAGATGAGCCACTATGCTTTACATCATTATAGTAGTTGGATCCCGGCCTGGTTGATTTTATCGCATTTCATGGCATTATTATCTGGCGATCTACAAGTGATTCCCTTGACTTATGTTTGACTCACTAATTCTTTCTCAAGTGAGCAACGGTGAGGTAATTTTCCGAGCCCAAAAACCTTGAATGAATTACCTCCATGAAGAACATGTAGCATGAATATAGTGCCTCTATGTCGGGCCATGAGTTTGTAAACAACTTGGAATGGGACTCTTCGAGTGGCAGTATCCAGTTTTTCTGCATGTAAGTTGAATGGCACACTGTAGGTGCAGGAGATATTGATCTGTTCCCCCCCAGGTTGATTTGAGGTTGTTTGAAGTTTTAATATACCCTCAATATCGCAAATTTCAAGAAGAAAATACAATTTTGTGCACCAAGATTAAACCTCAGGGGCAACACCATACTATGCTAGGACTGTGTAGAGAAGAAGTTGAAAGAGAAGTCAGCGTCACATCTTTGAGAGTAATGTCTTGCATTACCTGGACATTGAGAGGATATACTAATGCCGCGTGGGTTTTATTACTGTAAAGTATTAATCTTGACAGGTGGAACCGTGTGATAGGCACGGGCGACCAGAAATTTTGACAGTTCCAATAGGTTAAAAAGCAGCTACCCTTGGCACCTGATGCAAAGTTCAACGTGATTGCTGCAGCAACAGTTGGACACACTGGGTAAGTGATTCAATGAATTCAATTTCACAAACTTGGGTGATTTGATTTTAGCAGGTTCATGTAGCCGCCATGCATTTGATACACTCATCGAGGCAACAAAGCCATTATCCACACATCTTACATAGGAGTGTCATTCTCTCGAGGCAAACAAATGTGTAATCTTCCTTATGCATGGTCAACACTCTCTGTGCCCTACGGAACTGCTGTAATTGTGTGGGCTTGACAATATATTTGCACTGGATGAGTCGCACGTATAAAATACCTCTGCGGTGTTTGGGATTTGCCAAAGTATGAATAGATTACTTCCAGGGTATGCTTCTCGATGGAGTGCGATGAATTTTCTCGGGAAGTGGAACGTTCTAATGATGTACGTGTTTGCACTTAATATCTACAGTCTTGCCAGTTGTTTGGGCATAATCTAGGTTTGTTCTCAATGACGTTGTAGGTTTTAGTTTCCAAGGGTGCTTTGTTCACAACTCTGAAACATTATTAGTAGCCACTCACAGAGGCTGAATGGATTGACACAAGGCAGTTGCCCGATCTTGTGCAGTGGCAGGACATCAATATTACTATTATGGAGGATGAACACGTAACTCGATTGCCACTAAATCATCCACACCGCATCCAGGCAAGGGACTTGAAACTGCAACAGAGAGATGAAGAACGTGCACGAAGAAATGAGACGTCTAGATATAGGTGTCCCTGTAATCTATGTGGAGGCCGGAGGCGGCCATACAAGAGCACCACGGTTGCGCGCCACTTGAGGCATCGGGGCAGGCATGGTGCCCTCAGAGGGTGGACCCAGGTAAATCACATCTTCACATAATGTTTGAGGTCAGCATTTGAGGAAGTGCACATTCATTGATGGTGGTTCAGCAAGCCTGGCATTATGTACATGCATTTATAAGTCAATATCGATTTGTGATACAGGGTGATGAATGCGACTCCTCTGACGAAGAATGGGACCAACACATTGGCACTCACGCAAGAGCATTTCTTGGCCTTCACGAGCCAGTGGTAGAGATAGCACTGGACGAGGGAGTTGGAATCGGTACGATGGTGAGGAACGCGTTCACGCGTGCGGACGACATCCACGTGCGTGCATCTCTGGCTGTGAGTACCTCGACCTCTGCTCGGGAGGCGTCAGCAGCAGACCAGCAAGCGTCTGGAGGCCGTCAATCAAATGGCGATGAGTCCATGAACGCGGAGGAGAGTGATGCAGATATCCCTGCTCCTCAACCAGGGCAGCTGTTTGAGTCCGGTGCTGACATGGAATCTAATCTCAATTCCACTTCAAGCCTTGGATTGAATCCATCAATGTCGGGCGACCCTGAGAGGCTGGGAGCATCAGGAGCTGGAGCAGGCAACGACGACCCAGAAGAAAACTCAAGTGACAGCTCCGCTGGGGATGACTGGTCTTCATCCGACGACATGTCCACTGACAATGAGGATGTGGAAGAGTTGTTGGGTCAAATTCCGAATGATCGAATGGGATCCAATCCCGAGATTGATATCGCTGCCACACTGCCCCTGTATGAGGGCAGTACATTGTCGATGTTGTGTGCGACACTACTTATAGTGAATTGTTGCAAGACACATGGTGTGTCGAACTCGTTCTTGAATGAGCTACTTATGCTCCTGAGCATGAGCATTTTGCCTCAGGGCAATTGCCTACCAAAAACAGAGTATGAGGCAAGCACAATTTTACGTCGACTCGGCTTGGCGTATAACATGATACATGCATGTCCTAAGGGTTGTTGTTTGTTTAAGGGGGATTTAGAGGATGCAGAAAAATGTCCAGTTTGTGACCATGATAGGTATAAAATGTGCGGGAGGTCTCGGGTCCCGACATTGATATTACGTCATTTCCCTCTGATTCCACAATTGCAAAGAATGTTTAGTTCAAAGAGGTTATCCAAGTTAAATGTATGGCATCATTTCCACAAGTCAGCAGATGGTAAGATGAGACATACAGCTGATTCTCCACAGTGGAATTTTGTGCACACAGAATTGGAGCCTGAAGCTGGCAACAACAAGTTTGGCAAGGATCCACGGGATATGCATTTGGGACTTGCCCTAGATGGCATGAACCCATACTCGGAGAAACGCAACACCCAAAGCTTGACACCGGTGATTGTATTCAACTACAATTTACCTCCATGGATGGTAACAAAAAAATACTTTGTGATGTTATGTCTTTTGATTCCAACGAAGTTGAGTCTAACTGGTTCCAATATTGATGTTTTCATACAACCATTGGTAGATGAACTACAACAGCTTTGGAGTCGGACAGGGGTTCCTACACGGGACGCCAGAGCTCACATGGGAAGGTCAATCTTCAATCTAAGGGCAGTTTTGATCTGGACATTACATGATTTTCCGGCTTATGGGCTTATATCTGGACTGACAACAAAAGGGTTCAAAGCCTGCCCTGTATGCGGCCCACATACAATATCGCGGAGATCAAGAATTCTTCAAAAAAACTTGTATTGCAATTGCCATCGGCGGTATCTTCCACAAGACCACTACTTTCGAGCACCGGACGCAGCATTTGATGGTGAAGCCAATCACGACATCGCAGAAGAACCACTCACCGGAAACCAAACAATCAGGCGTGGACATGAATCGGAGGCGTACATTGATGGTGGCGGCATGGAGAAGGACGCTGAGTTTCCAGCTAAGGTGCATGGCGTAAAGAGGGTATCCGCATTATACCAATTACCGTATTGGAGGGTTAGTGCTCAAAACCACAATGGCGGCAGATTGCTTGTTTTTATTATGACCTTGTGCCCGACTCTCATCGTTGGTTTATGCGAGTCTGTGTCATGTGCATGTGCAATCAAGATAATATTGCATGGGGGATTCAATCTGTTGTGGGTGATAGAAGACGTGTTCATGGTCAATGTCATGGATACCAATTATCAGAATGTTTGGAGTACATTGCTCATGGTAGCAATCTAACCTTGTTCACAACACATCTCTATGTGTTAGACGCCCTGTAATATATCCCAGTAACTACACGGGTGTTCAATAGCAACAGACTAAGGAGTTCATCTGCTTATTCCTCGTTTCTCCTTTCAGCTTCAGAGTGCTTGTGTGCGTATATCGGTGTTTGGGAGGATTCTGGAAATGTTTGTGTGTTGCACCTTGATGCAGAGTTGCTGTTCAGGATGTCCAAATATCTTATATATGGCTGGTTCATGTAGTCGACGTGTCTTCATGTGATTGAAGTAAGGCCCATTTGTGTATATTGTAGTGGACATGCACGGTGTTTTTAGGTTTTGTCCATTGCCTTCCTCTTGTCACATCTCTAATCTATGTAAGTGAGGTATTTCTTTCTGGTTGGGCTTTGTAGGTTGAATGTTGATTGAAAGGTTCAGTTTTAAAGTGTATCGGGGTCAAATATCACTGGGCATGGTCTTGAAGTTCCAATCACCACTATAGCATATGTTGTAGCGACCTTTAGTCTGTCGTCATGTATTTGTTCAGATTATCATTCATTTTATAACCTGTGGTACTAGCATCATGATGTTCATATCTTGGCACACTTGCACAAAATTAAATCATAGTTGAATCTGAATATATAGTCGGCACCTTTATTATAAAGTCATTATAAGTACCATTTTTGCCAATCCGTCCATGCCACATAAACACACTTATAGATCAAGGCAGCCAGGCATCATAAGTACTTACTTTGTTGTACTCAAAGTTAATAGGTCAATGATTCAACCATGGCTGGAGGTATATGCAGGTGGATTCACTTTGTTGAACTTACATTGAAATGGTGCTGGTATATTGTGATCATGCACGTCCATACATGCATCCAGCCTACATGCTTGGAGAATTTAGCGTTCGCAGCCACAGTGGTTAAGAAGGAACTGTGTCTACTGTGGGGATGTGCTGCTATAATGCCTATGTTGCGGAGCCTGGCTCCGCAATTGGAAAACTGACCTCCTGGAGTATGTTTTAAACTGTTTGCCTGGAAATGTTATTTAAACGGCAATTGAAATGCCGAACAATCATTTTTGTCTGTACCAATGGGCACTTAACACCCCGGGTAGATACTGGATAACTTAAACTTGGGTTTTTGAGGTTAGTAACCCTAAACCATGGTTATGATCAGTTCTAAATGTATTCTGCCGGACAAGTGATATGGAGGGGTCACACACTCCTCAAGGGCCCCCAGGTGTAGATAACTCTGCCAACCTTATCACCCATGCTTTATTTGTCACATGCAAGTGTTGTTGCATTCCTCACTGTTATGGTTGCAAGAACATGCTGGTTGTTACAATGGAACTCATATCCTTGTAATGGTGTGAGCATATTGTTAACGTAGATGTCCAGAACTTCATGTTGTGATGTTTGTTGATTACTCACACTGAGTTTGCAAACCATGCACAATGTTGGAGGATATGTGACGTGTCACTAGATTTGGCCGCAGAGGCTTCCGATTCGGCATCTTCTGGACGTCATGCACATTGAGCGTAACATCTGCGAGAGCTTGTTGAAACTGATTTTTGGTGCAAAAGACACTGCAGCTTCGCGGCGAGACATGGAGGAGGAGCGGATACGAGAACATTTGTGGCTTCGACGAGGACCGGTAGCAGGTGGGCATTATTTGAAGCCTCCGGCGTCGTATGTGCTCACGAAGGAGGAGCAAAGAATATTCATGGAGCAGGTGAGCGGTATATCAGTTCCAACGGGATATTGTGGGCCAATGAAGAAGCACATCATCAAAAACAGAATCGGTAACATGAAGTCACATGACTTCCACATTTTTTTCCAATTTATACTCCCAGTTTGTTTGAGACACCTTATGGGCTCGGGCCCTCGCCAAGCTATCATTCGTTTGGCGAGGTTATTCACCATGATATGTAAGAAAATCATAAATGTAGCAGAATTAGAGCGTCTGCAACATTTCGCAGCGGAAACCATGTGCTTAATGGAGATATGGTTTCCTCCTTCGTTTTTTGACATTATGGTCCATTTGCCAATTCACCTAGTTAGGCAAGTCAAGTTGTGTGGTCCAATTGCTAATGCTTGGTGCTACCCGGTGGAGAGGCACTTGAATGTTTTGAAAAAATATATTAGGAGCAGGGCACATCCTGAAGGTGCCATTGCGAACGCTTATGTATTTGACGAAGCCTTGGGGTTTTGCACCGAATACTTGAAATTGTATCCTCACACCCGTCGTCGGATTTGGGACGACGAGGAGGAGTTGGGAGATTGCGGAGAATTGTTGGAAGGAAGAGCAATTTACCGAGAACTTAGCAGTGAGGAACGACGGGGAATCCATTCGTGGATTATTAGGAACTCTGATGCGACCAGCGAGCCTTGGAGGTAAGTTTTTTGTCCCCCCGTGTTGAATTGTCATAGGGCAAACCATGTAAAACAACCCATTCACTGTGAATGTTCCAATCAACATTATAATTACTTTCAGTTTGTGTGCCTTTAGAGAGTACCAGGCCCTTACAGAGCAGCTGGAGTCGGAAAGGGAGCGGTTTAGGAGGGACGCTGCAGCACGGGGGCTTTCACGAAGAGAGCAACACAGGTATCCAGATGCACTTATGCATGGCCTCCCTGACTTTGTGGAGTGGCTGCCCCAGTACACAACAATGTTGGTAAATGCCCATGGTTCAAACAATGTCGACATTGAACTACTCCGGCTATCAGCTCTACCCTCAAGGGATGCTGAGACTTACCAACAGATGTGGGCCTATGGCAATCATTACAGAGTGGCAAACGAGGGGGACAATCCTGGGTTTGTGACGCAGGATTATGGCATCGCCAGTATTTTTGGTGCGGAGGAAGGAAGAAGTGCGGGGGTGAGCATGGTTGGGGTCTTGAAAGAGATTATCGTGGTGCGGTACTCAGCCCAAAGGAGAGTTGTATTTCGAGGATCCTGGATCCGCAATGATCCTGGGCCACGGTCATCAACAAAGGTAGACCAATTTGGCTTCACGGTGGTACGCTTCAATGATCGAATTCCAAGAAACACGGAACCATATGTATTGCCAGCCACAGTCAGACAGGTAATTTTGTCTCTCTAAACATGTGGATTCATCTTGGAGCTTGATAATGTTGCTACAATTGTTTTGATGTGCACCTTACAAAGATGGTTGTGTGGCTGAAATTCACATGCAAGACAATAATTTCTTGACGCTCTGGAAACAATGAATAGGTGTTCTTCATTCCGGACTGGCTGCACCGTGGGTGGAGCGTGGTGATGCAGAAAGAGCCGCGGTCAAGGAGAGTAGTAGATAACGATGACGAACAAATACTGGGGATATCTGGCGAATTAATTGGCTTGCAATTGCCGCGAGACATGAATGCTGCACAATTCCGCCCACTTGTGAGACATGCTGGGGAGGCAGTTCCAGCTGCAGAGATTGCACGGTTAAATGCACTAGTGAGGGGGGAGAGACACCAGGAGCACCAACGCGGAAGACCACAAGCACCCAGGGGGGTGGAACGGGGAAACAATCAAAGAAGGTTGCGCAGGAGGAATGCACCCTAAACTCTGAATACAGAGTTGGAACCCTGTTACTATCGAATTTGGTGAGTAGCGCTGGAGAGTTCAAACTTAACTTCCCTCAGGCAAAGTAATGTGTTATGCAGTACAGCTAGGCTTTCATTATTGGTCCATGTGCCTGATAGGAGAAGATCACGATGGCAGTGTCGATGCATAGATGCAACTTCATGGGTATGAGACAATGCACATATTTGCTCGTGGCAGCGTAGAGATATGAATCAGTACCCCAACATGGAGATGGCATCTGAGGCTTAGTTATTGTGGTGGCAATTGTTGATGATGACCTTGTGATTGTGTCGATACAACATCACTGCGAGTAGTTGTTGATTGCAGACAAGTTGGGCACATGTTGGGTCAAGTTTTTTTTGCGGAATGAGTTGTTGTCTGCAGAGGCCATGGGCACGGGAATGTTCAATTTATTTCCTGCTGTGCCTAGGCTCACAATTGCTACTTTGTGAGTGTGCAGGCTTTTTGCAAAAGGAGGCAAAAAAAAGCCCCCCCCCCCCCCCGTCTACAAGGTTGGAATTCATGAGTCCCGTACAGTCTCACATGTGCATAGATCGGGGAAGTGTGAATGGTGTTTTGCAATAACCTTCCAATAATCTGTTTGATGTCTGCAGTGTTTATAGTTGGCACAGGACCGTTCAATTTTTTGGCGACATTAATTGTTGTGTGCAGACGCCATGGGCACGAAACCGTTCAATTTTTTTGTTGTTGTGGCTAGGCTCCCAATTGCTAGTTTGTGAGTGTGCAGGTTACTTGCAAAAGGAGGTAAACCCCCCCCCCCTCAAAAAAGTTGGATTTCGTGAGTCTTGTATAGTCTCACATGTGCATAGTTCGGGTAAGTGTGAATGGTGTTTTGCAATAACCTGCCAATACGATGATTGACGGCTGCAGTGTTTTATAGTTGGCACATGACCGTTCAATTTTGTTGCGGAATTAGTTGATGTGTGCAGAGGAGGTGGGCATGGGACCGTTCAATTTTTTTTCTGTTGTGGCTAGGCTCCCAAATGGTAGTTTGTGAGAGTGCACATTACTTGCAAAAGGAGATACAACCCCCCCCCCCCCAATACAAGTTGGATTTCATGAGTCTTGTACAGTCTCACATGTGCATAGGTCGGGTAAGGGTGAATGGTGTTTTGCAATAATCTGCCAACATGATGATTGATGGCTGCAGTGTTTTATAGTTGTTCCAGGACCGTTCCATTTTTTTGACGAGATTAGTTGTTGTGTGCAGAGGAAGTGGGCACGTAACTTTTCAAATCATATGTTGTTGTTGCTCTTGCTCCAAAATGGTAGTTTGTGAGAGTGCACATTACTTGCAAAAGGAGGTACAACCCCCCCCCCCCCAAAAAAAAGGGTGATTTTATGAGTCATGTACACTCTCACATGTGCATAGGTCGGGTAAGGGTGAATGGTGTTTTCCAATAATCTGCGAATATGATGATCGATGGCTGCAGGTTTCATAGATGGCATTTAATTGACATGTGGTCGGTATTGCAATGTATGTGACAAATGTGCTTTCAATTTGCAGTGACGTGCACAATGTTCACATGACAAATCATCCTATGTATGTATTGATGATTCAGTTACCGGGCTCCATCGGGTTTCCAACACCGTTTTCATAAATGTCCAGTAATCAATGTTTGAACAATGAGGCTCCTGTTGTGATATTTCTCCTAAATTATGTAGAGAATGATGCGGTTATTCCACTTTCCACTTGGCCATCCTTTGGTGCGCCATTATGAAGTGAGGTTGTTATGTGACCGGATCAGGTTGTGGTTGTGTATGTCAATGTTGGTTTGCAGGATGTGCAAGTCTCCACCTCTCCGACGAAAAAATGCGTTGTTTGAAAATGCGGAGCATCGGTGTGTGGTGGTCAATTCTCACTGCGGGGATTGAACGGGCTTTCCAGCAAACCATGTATATGGAAAAATAGGCGTATTCTTCATATACAGAGACACGCTGGTTGTGGACAAGGTACTTCTCAAACTTGTTTGAGGATATGTAAACACCTTGATTTAATATATGTTCCACATGCAGTAGTCTATGTTCAAGGGATTGAAGCTATGACGCAAGACACGTAAGCACTTAGTGCAGCAAACATTGTTCATGGGCGGTAAAATTTCCTCATTAAAACATCCGAATTGTTTACATGTGGGCAGGGACTTTCGCAATGTGGCCGCAGATTCTCATGGGAAGTGTCAATTCCTGGAACAAAACATTCGGAATTTGCTCATTTTTGGACAGGGACGATTATGTTGTGTTTTGGATTTAGCAGTGGCCTCACTACAGGGGCATATCAAATCTGATCTGACAATGCTGGAAACATTGAGTGCAAGGTGTAATATAACTTTATTGTTGTCTGGAAATACTGCACTTCTGGTCCAATGGTTCTTATTTCAAAACGTCTGTAATATTTAATGTGAAGTCCATTTCTTGCATTCCCATTGCAATAAACATGTGTAACACAAATCTTATTCCTGAAATGCAATCTAGATAGGAATTCATGACAAATTCTCATCCATGTATGCAGCCTGCCGTATTTGGGTGGCACCCACACGACCTTCTTCACGGATGACAGTCAACACACTGTGTTTATTGCAATGATGGTTAGCACACTATGTTCCTAGTGAATTGAATGCCAGAGTCCCCAAACCTTGGGTGCCACTTGAATGTGAACCACAGTCGTTTTGGGGTGTCATTCGTATCACCATGCTTGTTTACGTTCAGGAGCTCAGTAGGCCTAGTGGCAGTGAAATTCGACTGTCACCTGTTTTCCGGTGACAGTGGAATTTGACCGATAGTCAAATTCCTGTGGCACTCAAAATCGAGTGTCACTCGATTTTGAGTGTCACTCGATTTTGAGTGACACTGGAATTCGAGATTCAAGTGATGTCAGCTGCCAGTCGTCCTACGTTGGCAACTCAATCGTGGTATTAGTTGAGTGCGACTCAGTCAATGCGGGCGGCACTGGTGAATATGGGCAATAGGGTCACAGTCAAATCCCAGCGGCAATGCTCATCGAAATGCAGAGAAACGGTGGACATATTCGAAATTTAGCCTAACAACTTCCCGGCTAGCAGTGGTGTATGTGCATACAATTTCAGTTTGGGAGATGACATGGGAGTGTGGATGAGACGAGGAACGATCACATTCATCCGCAATGAACTAGCTATGTATTACGCCAACAGACAAAATGTGACATGCTTAATGGCACCTTATGGGCTATATATTAACATCATCTAATTGCAGATGGTGCTCATTGTGTATATATTAATAGCCAGTCACTAATTCCCTGCGAAGGAGCGTGGACATCATAACTGAACTTATGGAAAGCCAGTGCAATATCCCTACCCAAAATAAACCACCAATATACCCTAAACCAATGTACACACATAAATTCAAGGTATTATTAATTGCATGCATTCACAATTTCGATTATAGGGAAATTGATCTATATATGCAGACGAAGTTGAAAACTTAAACAACAGTGACTGAAAATTATAAAATATTATGCCTAATAAATTCCCGGCAAAAAAGTGGTCAAAAGAACCGTAATGGGAAAACGACTACGGTTCTTTTTTACCATGTTTTCTACTAGTGATTGGACAAGTTTATCCACTGCTGCTCATTGTCGGTCCCTAGTTGGACGGAGTAAGTGGGGAAGAACCTACCGTGTGTGTGGAGCTTCCCTTGCTCAACAACCCCACGGTGGGGTTCTTTCCCCTTGCTCGGCCAATCCTTTCCTCCTTTCCGCGCTTAAGATTCCTCCGTCCATCATCTGCTCACACAGGGGCGTTTCAACCACACGCACCTCGGGGTATTACTGTCCCCCTGTCCTATCACGGAATACTAACCTAACCAACCTACACAATGATAGGGAATGGCGGAAAACTCGGAAACCTCAAGTAGGGGAAGGAGGGACCACTTGCATTACACATGTACTCAAGATTCAACTCAAACCGAAGGTGAAGTAAAACATAAGGTCCGAATTGAACAAAAGAACATTTGCATTGCAAAATGATGAAGGAAGCACCAAAGTGCTCCCCCTCTTGATCAACTAACACCCACACGCCATGGTTTCCATGCTGGAAATCGCGGGCCACGTAGCAGTCCTGACAATCCACCTCATTGAGAGGTCAAAACCCAAACAAAGAAAATGACGAGGCACACAACTTAGGACCACCTAACTACTTGCCCAAAACAACCCAAAATGGAATCCTAACTAAAAACTATTCCCTATTCTTCCGCTTCTTCAGCTTGGCTTCCTTCTTGTTCATGCTTCCGCCCTTGTGGCGGTCCGCTCTGTCCGTTGCCAAAGATGGAGCACGTGGTGGTGGCACTGACACCTCGTGTCCATCGGGTCCGGGAATCACTCCCACGCGGTCCACCATCTCCGCAACGTCCGGTGCCAGTGGTGCGGATAGTTGGTTGTCCGGCGGAAATCCCGGAGCAAGAATTACAAGTGGCGGCGGATCCCGGGCGACCACTTGGAAGTCCGTGGCAAGGCTCGGTGTTGTCACCTCGGCCACGTGGCAATCCCCCAGGGTTTCTTCTCCAATCGCGGCGGAAACTGGGTGGCATTGGGAACTAACACCTCAGTGGTGGAAACCGGCAGGGCCGTGTTCGCCGTGATGTCCTCCACCTGGTCCACCTCTTCTACATGTTGGTTTCCACCTTCTACTGCGGCACCCTGAATTTCCACCATGTCATGAGGGGTCAAGTCGGAGTAGTCCGATGAGGACTCCCTTTCCTCCGATGACTCAACTACGACGGGAAACAACTCCGTGCAGCTAGCAATAAGGGCCTTCATTGCTTTCAAAGATGCGTCCATCTTACTCCCTTGATCCATGATGAAGGTAACCATCTTCGACCCGGAAACGTGGCCCGCATTCTTCAATTCCGCGTCAAACATCTTGGTTTTCCACCACACATTCCCCGGAATATCCACCACATCACTCACATTTTGTACCGTGAGGGTGGTATCAATTACCTACTTAAGGAGCTTCTCTCGCTCCGCCTCCAACTTCCGCACTCGCTCCGCGGTCTTCCGCTTTTCCGCAGTAAGGTGGTCCACCTTACGCTCCAGCTCCCGCAACCGGCGCGGATCTTGGATGGCCTCCTGTATTGCGGCAACCAAACTCTCCCGCGGAGGGTTGCCCACCAATTCCCCTACTTTGTGCATTTGCAACTCATATTCTGCAATCCGAGACCGTACTCCCTCCAAGTCGCGGATAATGGAGTCCACCGGATTGTCCTCTAAGGGGAAGGTGGAGGTTCCACCTCCTACGGGCTTGGTGGCGGACTTGGTCCGCGTCGCACGATTCCCCAACATTAGTTTCCGCTTCTTGGTCACGGGCCGCTCTTCGTTGCTCAACTCCACCACATCTTCCTCCTTCGAACCCTCATGGCCCATCTTCATCTCCGAGTCGGTAGTCTGGAGCTCCCGCATGAACTGCTGCGATGTCCATTGGGTGTTCTCTTCATCTGTGAGTAGGTTTTCGTGTGCGTAAAGGTGGAAGAGGAAAGGCCCAATGTAGGAAGGTTGGCCGCGCTTAGTGTTGATTGCCAACTTGTGCACCAACTCCCCAATGATGTTTTCCCAATTCACCACCTTCTTCTCGGAGTATGCAAGAAGTAAGGTGGTGACAAGGGTAAGAGTGATGTTATAGGGCTTCTCCGGGCTAAAGATAGGCACTAGAAAAACTAACATCCTGCTTTCCCTCTCGTCTTTACAATCATTCACAAAGTAACCATATTTGGGGTCCAACCTCTGGGAGAATTTGTCCCTGGTACAATCTTCTTTCTTAGTGGCCATACCTTCCCCTCCCTGCTTGAACCCGTAAACCCTACTCCACAATTCCGCATTCCATCTATCCGGTCGGCCCCGGATGGTGGAAGCGTAAATTTGGTCCACCTCCCCAATGACCAACTCCCTTACCATCTCCTCACAGCGTACTCTCCAAGATTTTTTCCATAACCCGAGGCAACCCATGCGCCTCAAGTCTGCCTCCAACTCATTGCTCTCCTCTCGACCAGTGGGGGTGACCACGTGCACCTTGCGGAGGGCTAGCGGCTTGTCCGCGATCCTCTTCCGTATTTGGGTCGCCATGGTGGTTGCGGCCCGCCGTCGCCTGTGCGGTCCGCTCCGCTCTAAGGTTTCCGAGTCGAAACGGAATTCCTAACATTAACTCAATTCGATATTTTTAACTACTTTAAGGATTTTAATTTTTCTTCTCAATTCTAAATAACCTACCTAACAATCTACCTATAAAGTACTCTACTTATTATGTTTTCCTTGGTCAAACCTATTCTTTAAATTTAAAACAAGGCTTCTTAAGATTTTAAGAAAATGCGGGCCGCGACATGGGTCAAGGTGGGAGTGCCGCGGACAGTGGAGTTGTACTCCGTTTTTTACATCTCTTTTTATTGTAGAGATGTTCTTGCACCCCGTGTGGTACGGGATGAGCCGTCAACTTCACACAGGGTGAGCCCGGTTCCATCTAGGCCAGAGAATTCAGAAGAGTTAATGGAGGAAAACCACCAGCTGCGGTTACAATTGACGCTTTGTAGGGATTTGCTGCAAGACAAGACGGAGCAGTTATGGAAGAAAAGTGAGTTACTGATCAGCTGCCAGTTCGAGAATGTGAAGCATTTGTCCGAAGTGGCTCAGGCTATGAGAGAGAAGATGGAATATCAGAAGAGCCTTGAAGACCACAAAAAGACCATAGCCTCATGCCAAGAACAAGTAGCCGCTCAAGAGAAAGAAATTATGGCCTTGCAGAGTCGCTTGGACCAACAAGCGGGTGAGTCAGAGCAGTTAGACGATTGCCAAGACCATCTGAGGCGAATCACCGAAGAAAAGGAGCAGCTAATTGAGAGAGTTCGAATGCAAGAAGAGGAATTAATTCAGCAGAAGGCTACGGTGAGTACTCTGAATGCGAGGGGACAACCCTCTATGACCTCGGTCGTTACCAGCCCGAGTCGGATAACTCCTGCTCCCAAAGAAGTGTGTTTGGAAATATGGAGTTGGGAATCCAGGGGACCCGTACCCACGAATTTTTTTGAATTATATGAAAGACAATGTCAACTTTTTCTTTTGTTTGTAGGTTTGAAGAAGTCAAAATGGATTGACCATAGTCGTTTTCGAGAGCTATGGCGACAAAGTCTAGAATTGGGAGTAGAAAATTTGTTGGTAGAAATTCTGGCCCGCAAACATATCAATCTCTCCGATCCTTATTCGGCTTTTATAATGATTGGGGATGTAGGGGCTAGAGTTTTGCTGTATTATGCGTCCTTAGAGCAACAACGAGTTCGGAGATGTCAAAATGTTATCTCTGGTGAGAAAAGAGAGGTGTCTTGGCAGGATTATGGAGTCTAGGTAACCTCGCAATTTTATGGTCAGCCCCTAGAAAGTCTGCATTACTGGAGAGAGGCTTTATAGGATTTGTTTAACCAGGTTAGGCAACCAGCTTTTTTGACTAATGTGTTGTCTGCCAATGTTCAACGACTTTCCCTTTCCCCTAGTGCAGGATTTACTGGGTCACACTATCTTTTTCAGTTTGAAAAAACCACTAACAGGCTAGAGAGGTATTTAAGGGAGATAAATACCCAAAAGAAACCCTTGTTGAACCTGAATAGTCAAGTGCAGTTTGAATTGCCTCCAACAAATTTCTTACCTGTTATCCCTCACATTGAAGTTCCCTTAGTAGGGAGTCCTCTTACCTTACGTTTTTTGGGGCAATATGCCCATATGTTTAACAACCCGGGTGAGGAGCCTATCCCTACCTGGACAACCATTACCTGGTTACTAGAAGACTATGGCCTTTCCCGTACTGAAGAGGTTCCGGCCGATATCCAATATCGGAGACTCTCAAGACGATGGCCTGATGGACCTCCAACGAGTGTTGCGAGCCATCCTCATTTTTGTCCGTGTCCCCGACAAGGAAGGTGGAATCCGGAGGCGACTCTATCAAGTATTGAGTACAACTGGCCGTTAATTCAAGGGCCCAAATCAACACCAACGGAGTGCAGAGCAACCTACAAGCAGTTTTTTCAAGAGCACATTCATCACAGTGACCCTGTTTGTTTTCGTGCAGCGGTGTTTGCTAATGTGTTGGCTGACTGGTGCAGCCAATGGAACATGACCATCGATGTCAATCGTTTCCATGAGAGCCACCCCGAATTTTTACTTTTGTTGAAGCTAATGTACAGGCCTACTCGGTGGATTCGGATGGTTGAAGTTATGGCCATGACTCATTTCATCGCCGGATCCCACAAGTGTCTGATAAATGAATTTCCGTACACGCGGGCTGGGCCATTTGAGCGATTTCTAAGATGGCAAAGAATGAATGCACCGGAGGTGGTGGCCCGTGATGAAGATCTACAACAGGCGATCGAGAAAATGGAGACAAGGGAGTTGAAGAGAGCCGCGGAGGAAGCCGCTCAACGTCACCAGCCTCCTCCGAAATTGCTAAGAAGATAAGTTGATGAGGGCATCAACAAGCTAAGTGGGGGGCTATATGTAGTAGTAAAAATCTGTTTTTCTTTTCACAAATAAAATTTAAGTGTGAATGTAGTTAGATCTGAACTGGAATTCCAGAACATTGTAAATGTGAATAGGCTATAGTCTGCAGATTCCGAAAAGCACGAACTCAAAGGCTATAGTCTGATATGAAAGGATGGAAGGATCCAAGGACTCCTCTTAGTATAAAGAGAGAAAAGGGAAAGGGAGAAGAGAGTTGTCTCCGGGAGGGAGATAGAACTCAATTGTGATAGAACTTTTTGAGTAAAGAAAAGTCTGTAATTATTGTGCACTCGTAATGTGCATGGCCATTGTCTTATTTGTATATGCTATTGCATGTTAATATTGAGTGATCCTTTCCAGGGAGTGAGCACTGGATTGCAGTTCCTTTGTGTGTTTTTTTATCTTTTCATTGTATGTGTTGTGTATCAGATTGGTAAGTCCAGACTATAGACTTGATATTGGGATGGCAGACTACATCAGATAATGTAGCCAGGCTATATTCTTGGAATAGATGTATGAGATCATTGCAGAGAATGCGGGTGTTTGCATGAAAGATATTATTAATTTATACGACCAGGCTATAGTCCTACCATTTGTGAATGAGTTCTTTGAAGAAAGATGACTATGTGTGACAACTCTAAAGTATAATTTAATAACGAATAAGGCTATAGTCTATGTAATTGACCGCATATAGTCAAGTGATGATGAGATTTCCCCATTCGATCACTCTATGAGGCTATAGTCTTGGTAATAAATGAGTGAACCTCTCGTAGAGGTACATAGGATGATTGTTATTGACAAGGAATGATGGAATAGTGAGACTAAGGTCTTGATTATGATGAAGAGCAATCTACTTGAGAGTGAGAATTAGAGATTAATAAGAGGAATTGATGATAAGAGGGTGACTTGGGGAATTGAAGGATTCGATTAATCATTCTAAGCCCTGGTTGTGGTGAGATTGAACATAGTCCTAAGCAAAGCCTAGAGCATTGGAAAGGCAATAGTCATGTTGGGGGAGGAAAAGTTACATCGTGAAGACTATAGCCTGTGAACAATTACTGTGGAGAGGAGCCGAAAGGGCAAGGCGGTCTCTGATCGTACTTCTACCATCTCAAAGGACGGTAACACTAAACTTATCTGCTAAGAACTTTGTAAGGAGTGAATTTACATAATACCAGACTATGGTCTAGTATGATCAGTAATAAATAATGAACTAAGATTTTATTGATGACAATAAAAAGACGTTATATTGGATATATATATATTGGAACTAAAGACTATAGCGCATATCAAAGTGCCCTTGGCTTTGATAAGAAAGACTTGAAGATGTTACAAACGAAAGACTTTGGCCGATGGTTGTGCCTATGCTTGTGCACCGCACTTGATCCTAATAAAAGGAACCCACTGTCAGACTATTGCCAGGGAATTAGTGTGAGGTGAGAGACTGTCACATTTGTATGTACTGACATGGAGAGTTTTTAGAGTTTTTATCCCTTACCCCTAAGATAATTGTCAGTTCTAATTCAAAAGGAAGTGAAATAACTCTATGTTTTTCCTAATGAATCTTGTCCAAGACACCTAGATGAGATAAAAGTCACATTTTAAGTCTTCCCTGATTGTTTCCCTGGGTTTGTTTGTAATCAAAAAGCTAACTACAACATCATTTTTCTTATCATGATAGCAAAAGATGATAATATTAGATGACAAAACATATTACTTTATTAAAAGATATTAACAAAAAAAGGTATCACACTGTGTAAGTCCAAATAGTAATCTACACGGATTGAAGATTATTAAAATATTGTAGAGTGCAACTTTGACACCAAACTTGTTGTGTATATCCAACAGACATTGTACGATGACTTTGAATAATAAGCTTCTATAATTCTTGGGGTTAGTGCCGTATGCTCATCCCATGCATATGAAGTAGGCACACATTGTGATCTATTATGGACATCTAACATAAAGGGTATTATGAACACATACCATATGTTGCATAAAAATGAATAATTGTATACAATAAAGAAAGTGGCAACATAACATGACATGAAATTGACATATGTTCATGCACTGAAACAATGTACCACATCATGGCAAAGACAAGTAAATGGAGGGTCCAACATAGTTATGGCCATGAATTTGCAGCCAATTTTGGAATACCACAAAATTGTCAACTTCTAGCCAATGTCATGAAGAAGCATGCCAATTTTATATTTATAATTTCATGATACAAATATAAGATGTTATAAACAAGTGAGACATGTCACTTGTAGACTCATATTCTTACAATCATGAGGTTTTAAAATATATCAGTCACCTACTTTATATGTCACTTTTTGTGAAATTTTAAGCGCAAGCACGGTCAGGTACACATCTCTAGTACCCTGCATAAGTTTAAGTGAAATTGAATTGAAACTATATACTAACTTTGAATTTTGTGAAGGAAAAACTCATAGACATTTGGAAAAACACATTGATCTACAAAGCTAAGCAATTTATGTTGACCAAAGTTTTTTTTCAAGAAAAGTCTACATATTTTAGAAGACGGTGCAAGTAATGTGCAAGTAGGTGATATTGAACTAGTGATTGTTTATTTATTTATTTTAAATGATAAAATTGATGTTTTTCTACAAAAAAAAAACAATTGTGGTGCTACCCTCAAGTTCATAATGAATTCAAGGACTATGAATTTAAATTCAACTGCAAAATATTTAATGTCATAAAATCTACTTCCAAAACCATATCTAGCCATTACCTTTTGAGCATCACTTTTAATGATAAGTTTTGAGTATCTTGTCTTGTTATTTTTATATTTGAGTATCTAACACAACAATAAAGGTTGCCATGAAAAAAAATCCCAATTTAAACAACACTTTGCTACTACTTTTAGGCGTTTGACCAAAAACTTTATGGTCAACTAAATTAATAAGAATCTCCGGGATGCATACTACTTCATGTCTTTGTATATGATTCATATCCATCAATTCTCCTTCTCTTGCTCATTAATATAATGACATTCTCTACCAAGGGACTATCCAAATGTCCAAGGACTCAATGTGGCCTGTAAGTTAGAAGATACTACCGCACGCGGGTTGATATGTTAACTCTTAAGTAGTCTCCGAAGGGTGCTTGGCATTGACATTCCAAAAGGATACTTCATATCCTTCTCTCTATGGCCCCACTTTCCAACCAAAGTTTCTTGATCACCCAAGGTAGGCACAAGGTTATTTTAGGTGCACAAATATTGGAAAGATTTTTATGATTCCACATGGATTTCAAAAGAATCCAATGGTCCTCTAGTATGAGTTTAGGCTTAGGGAAGCAAATGAAGCCAACTACACTAAATAGTCCTATTAGTGTGGGTGGAAAATTAGCGTGGAACTAATTTAGCGTGGGTCATGCTTACTTTTTAGTCAAGGTGGAATTAATGTGGGTCCAAGACCCGGGGTTGTCTTATGAGTCTTCATTAAGACTTGTGATCCAAGACATTGAATATTAGTTACATGAGAAAAAATACCGCACAATCAAATAAATCGCCCACATTAATTTTTAAACACATTTTCAACATGGGTTGGAAGGTAATGGGCCCATATTAATTCTCATTACACAAATGAGCGTACGTTGTAGAAAATTATTGTGACCCATAATAATTGGATTATTCAGTGTAGTGTTCAATAAGATTTTGAGGTATAATCGGTGAAAATCCTAGTGTTTCCAAATCCAACCAATTACATGTTGTCATTGTTCAATTTGTCTTTATCAATTCGAGGTATATTCCATGGATTCCTCTAAAATGATTGGTAATTCCCCCCCCCCTGGCAGGGTGGATGCTTGCCACAAGGAGCTGCTGGGTCCTAGGGTTTGCTTCGAAAAGAAAAGGTTAAGCGAAGGATTGTGGGCTTTATGTGGTCACTCCGAGCCTTTAGTGGATGCCTATGTTTTGAGTGGCAATGAAAGGGGAGAACCGGCCACTAGAGCTGGTTGAGTTTGAGAAATAACCAGTTAAAGTTGAAGACTTCAGGAATCTGAAGAACACATCCCAAAACAATAAAGAATAACCAAAGGATGTCAATGTAACCAGTTGGACTTGGAGACACTAGGATCTCGACCGATTATGCCCATAAATCTCCCTGAACACTGGTATATGACCACGTTTATTATTCATAAGAATGGGCACCAAATTCACATGCATTAAGTTATGATGAGACTAGACTGAGAATGCTCAACACTTGCACATTGTTATTCTAGGTCTAATAGTTCAACTCTTGATCATGGGGAGGATCTATAGTGTGTTTGTTCATATACAAAGAAAATCTTCACTTTGACCTCTTATGTTTTTCAGATCTCAACTATGATTTTCAAATTTAAAATATTAATCTTTGTGACATGCAATTGCTAATTAGATGAGAACATCCATGTTGCAATGCAACGGTCAAAATTATATAAGGTGCTAGAAGTGCCCACAACCGCATCACATGCTTTGATTGATAGCTGGTAAAATCAATCAACTTATTAAGTAATGATCAAAATATCCAAAGTTATGCACAACCCTAAGTTTAAATGCACACAGTAAATCACATCGTGTCTCATCAAATTTTGTATTTCAAATTATGCATTGCTTGCATTGCCAATTTTCAATAATTGCTACTGAGCTTTGATTTGATAACCAAAGACCCAACAACACAGGAGCAATTGTCATAAATGTAGGTGGAATCAGTACATGAAGAACATGTGATATGTGAATGGTTATCACAAACAAACAATTGAAAATTAGGTGATGATCTTATGCTTATCGGCAAGCTCTACAAGATTATAATTGCTCTTTTCTATCCAATTTGATGATGAATTGGGGGATGAAAGGAGGATCAAAATATGATCTTTTGATGTCCCAGACAAACCTTTGCTTCAACTTGTGATCACCATCAAATGGATAGGCAATACACAAAGGCTACCCACACTATTTATGCACCTACACTTTTTAGAAGTTTGGCCCTTTGTAGATGTCAAACCAACAAGACAAGATTCTAGAAGCATGTTTAGTGGAGAGAATTTTAAAGTCCGAGAAGCCAAAAAGGCTAATGGGGTTGTAAATATCAAGGATGGTATCAAACCATGTACAATGTTTTGTCTAATTAGTGTGGGCTACCGTTCCGAGTTACATGTTACTGTAACATTGTACCGTAATTATCATTTTCTACACAACTAAGTTATATTATAATCTTCGGTGTGCATACTCACTACACTAAATAGGATATTTAGTGTTTGAATATATTTAGTGTTGTTACCGCCCTACCCTGCTCAACACTAAATTCAATTTCTTGAGAATTAATGTTAGACATAAATGTGCCGCTACCTTCCCTATTGCCACCTTCCTTATTATATCCTTTTTTCATATCTTTACTAACATTAATTTTAACCTTGTAACTTCCACATATTATCATAGTTGATATTTATTGTTTGAGTTTACATTTAATGTTACATACTTTCATAAGGTTATTAATATTTAGTGTATGCGTTCATATTTAGTGTATCAAATACAAAATATCCTATTTAGTGTAGTGATGTTATTCAAGTAAAAAATGATATTTTGAGTAAAATGTTTTAGCAATACATAATTCCTAATGCAAACCACATTAATTAGACAAAATAAGGTAATTCTTTAGAGCGGTGGAGTGCAGTAGCCTCCGTGAGATAGGCTAATACCAACTTGATGAACCAATTGAGAGAAAGTAGGTACATAATAAGAAGATGTGGTCACGAAGATTCAATTATTTTCTCCAGTTCAATCTTCGCTAGCAAGAAGAATAGAGAAGAGTCAGTTGTCGTTGTGTTGAATAAAGACTTCACCATGGAATTTCAGCAACATGGAGACTTTTGGGTCCTCATCGTGCATGCGGTTTGATTTATCACAAATTTTGGAAAGCATGACATTAGGTACGATGGTAAGTGGGTGAGTGCGAGTCAAATGGACACTTTTCTCTTTGCACCCACTTCTCGTAGGACATGAAACATGCAATTAGTGTGAGATGATTAGCAGATCAAAATCATGTCTAGTGCCACTTATCTCATAGTTTTCAAAGTTCTTATGAATATCTTATGCATTGTCAAAGTGAAGATTCTATGAGTTATTAAATTGATCATATAGGTCTCTCCCTTTGATTATGTGGACTATGGCATCTAGAATGATTAACAAATAGTCAACATGTAGTCCAATCATTGTTCAAGAAATGTTTTTTTGGTGTCTGTTTTTAGGTTCTCAACCAACCATACACCACTCATATACATGTGTCCGTTTAAGACCAAACAACAATTTAGGCACACCATACCTTAAACCTTTGGGTCTTTGTGTATCCCAAGAAGTCAATTTCTTACAACCATCCAAGCTAAAGGTGAAAAACGTTAAGTACCCTTGCAACTTGGAAGTTTCCCCTTCTGATAGATTTGGCTTTGGAAATAGCATAAGGGATCTCAAAGTGGTCTAGTGAGTCGAATTTGAGATAGATCAATCATAAACTACACCAAAGGTTGATATCATGTTGGGCAAAATTTTCCCATAAATAACTAATTTCAAAAAGGGCTTAGGCGGTCCGTAAAACCTTTTATGAAAAATTAGGAAAATTTGTATATGTATATTCATCCATGTCATGACATAGCATATCCTACACACAAATCCATGTAATGTAACTTGTTTTCCGTTCATTCATGAGTTTGGATTGAGCTTTCAAATGCACCAAATTTCCCAACATTTAGGCATTTTGATGATTATTTTAAAATAATTTAGGCCACAAAGCTCAATGATTTCCACAAAAAATAGGCTTAATTATTTTTATTTGTTTTCCCCAACTTGATAAAGTTTGTGATGTTGTTTGGTATACACCACATTGCACCTTCTACAAACTTGTTTAATAAATAATCAGAGAGGTAACCTATCATATGGTTTAATAAATAATCATAGAGGTAACTATTTTATGATTGACAACTGCACATGTGAACAAGTGTTGCGGCATGTTGGTTGAATAAATAAAGTTCGTTGCAAACAAAATCATGTTTTTCCTTTATTAAAAATTAATGCACATGTTTGTGGGTGCTCTTTTTTTCCTTTTTTCAGGATACTAGTGAACAATTGGCAACCTTCTAATAATTGAGAGACTGTATATTTGTTGAATTGAGATACAATCCGAAACACCTTCCACAGTGATGTAAAGGTGAAAAATATAGCCCTAAATTTGCACATTGTCAAGTTTAGCCATAAATTTACAAAAAACTACAAAAAACTTGTTTATTGATCCAAAATGAAGATCCAAATTACTAGTGATATTTGTGTGCCATTGAAAGCAAAGTATGATTGTGTTTCAGGTTGATAGATTAAGTATGTAAGGGCAAAAAATAAATTCCAACCTCCTGTTTCCACACTAATTGGAGTATAATGAAGGCCAATTTTACTTCTCATATAGGTAGAAAATTTGTTTCAAAGTGCAGTATATGAAGGAAATGGATATGCCAGATCATTATGTCATTCTGTACCTAGCCCTCTTGGAGCAAGGAATTAATATGTTTAAAGTGAAGGGGGTAAAGATGTGGACATTATGCCTTGACAAGTGTGATTTATCAGTCATCCAATATTTCTTTGCAACGCTCATATTGTACATACTACTCTGCATCTGGCTGCACTTTGCAAAAGTCAATCCAATGCTAGTTTGATACATTTAATAAAGGTTCGTGAACATTAAATTGTATGAGATATGTGTCAACTATATATTTGAACTTCACACAACTTGCAATACATCTAATTCAGCTGTGGGATAATTCTTAGGGTCCCAACCAATGTTAGACAGGTATAAACCCAAATAAATTCATGGGTATCTAGAATCAATATCAAAAATGATATCATAGAACCTACCCATGGGTATCAAAATTGGAATACTTGTCAAATATTGATATATATTGGGTATCTCAAGGTGAGAGAATCTTTTGTGTACTGGCCTGTGTTTTTTAGAGGTGAAGGCATTCATGAGTCACGACTGAAATTGCAATCTAACTTCGTAGCAGAGACATATGACCAACTCTGAACACTTGTGTTTGTGCAGAGTTGTTACAATTTGCAACTTGGGAGTTCTTAATTTATCTCTAAAACTGTAACTTTCAAAGGACAATTGCCAGGGTTTGCAGATAAGAGGTCTTGAAAGTTTAAATGCTTCTGCAAAATTAACATGTAAAGTGAATCTTCCAGAATTTAACAGCTGCATGAACACTTTAATAATGTCCTCATTTTGCATTGGAAAGTGCTAATGCAAGTAGGAAACTCCCAATATTCACACACTCTGAACCTTACCTTTTGAGTGGACTTTGAGTCAGCTACCTCGTAGAGTAGATGAATGAAACCCTTAACATCATCAACATGCATGATTTAGTTGTTCAAAACTGTTCTACCCTAGATGAGAAACACGGTTCACAATTGTAATTACCGATTCATGAAGCAGTCTCAATCTTTGGCAGTACATGGCTTCCTGCATTTACAAATCCTCAAGCTATAATGGTCACTGTGTTGTAGGAGGTTATGAACTCTGGCAACTGCCAACACGACTTGCTTCAGCTTGAATTACAAAGAGCTTCATCTCTTGGACGTCTTCTTCTTTCCTGCAACAACCCTTCTCTTACATGAACGTCGAGTTCGTGAACCCAAACCATGACATCTTCCTCGGTAGCACTCAATATTTATCAATCGCTTTATATTCGAGGCATTGAATCTTTGCTGGAAAGAAATACATAGGGACAAATTGTAAATCTCTTGAGTTCAAGCCTCGGTCAATAAACAAGGATTCAAGTAAAACTAGACTTTTGGAAGTTCAGTGTTCATTCATGTCTTGATTTTTAAATATATCAAAAATCTATGTACATTATTTCTCAAAAGTAGGCAACCAAGTATGTAGAGGCAACTCTTTTTCTATTAACTTAGTTTCCTTTGTACTTATTCCATCAATTGCATTGGTGGACGTAACCACACATAACAAACTCCTATACCCAATCTTCAATTAAAAGCAAAAGAGATAATTCCAAGTATGCAAAATCATGTAATGTCATTTATTCTAGTTTTAATATGAATACTAGCTTAAAATTTGACAATATTGACATGATTTCTTTTGGTTAAGAACATACACAGGTTTAGTTTGGACCTTGATACAACATATTTAATAGACTAGTTAATTTTCAATGTTTTGTGCATCCTTATATGGAAAGGCACAAGATCTAACAACATACCAACTCTCACTCAATCATGCACCCAACAAAGCTCCTCGTAGATCTTGGCAAGCTTTGGTTCTGAACCCTCGGATGTAATTTTGTTTTCCAGTCCCACATTTAGCAAGATTTGTCCCACTCCATGCACATACTGCATGGATGTCTCGATGTGCTATTTGTCTAGTATCTCCACTCCCCCCCTTTCGTGCACATTGGATGACAAGGCTCCTAAACCCTGAACCCCATTGCTTGACAAAGCCCATTACATTACGAACGAAGCTCAAAGAAAGTGCACCCCAAAGTAAGAACAACGAACTTTGAAATTGATTAGGAATGGTCTCTTTATGGTGAGTTTGGTTGTACCCTAATTTTTGGCCTTCTAATACCATTGTCTAGAGATTGTGGGTTACAATTTTTTTCGCCTGACTCGTGCACTTTGGATGACAAGGCTCTTAAATTATGAATCCCGCTGCTTAGCAAAGCCCATTACATTATAGATGAAGCTCAAAGTGGACCCCCACTTACGAACAACAAATTTTGAAGCCAATATGGATTGACCTTTTGATGAGTTTAGGTATATCTTGACTCTTGACCTTCTAATAGCACTTTCAAAGATCTAACAACATGTTCTTTTTGCCTGGCTCATGCACATTCAATGACAATGCTCTCAAACCTTGAATCCCATTGTGTAACAAAGCCCATTTAAGATGAAGCTGAAAGAAAGTGTGCATCCAAGTAGTGACAATAACAACAACAAAAAAGTTCTTAATATGATGAGGTGTGTAATTGGAACCTTACATCTTACATGGAAATTGACATTTTTGGTGAGTTTAGGTTTACCTTGATTCTTGACCTTCCGATTCCTAGCGTTGTGAAGAGATGGTGAACTAAATGATGTTTTTACGTGACATGGCAACGTGGCTATATGAGCCATACTGTGAAGGCCACGTATATAAGACAATTGCGCGGTACATTCCGAATTCAAGCATTCTACAAATGAAAGTTCTATTGATGATTCCCTTAGTAACCTAATTTTTGTATATATGCAGCCCATGAAAGTATCTCCTTAATGAAGCTTCCACATTGTGTGACTCTCTTCCTTTAAACTTCCTAATGTAAGTTCCATAACTTGATGAAAAGAGCACGCTGGTCAAGTAAAGATCACTCTCAAAGATTCTCGACAACGCCATGGCTTACTATCAGTCAAGAGTGCAACGAGGACACCATTCCAAAAGCAAGTCCAAAGAATCTATGCAAAATTTTGAAGTCCATACGACCCCCCTAAGCACCAAAGAATTTCTAAGACCATTACTATGGATTAGGCAGAAGATAATGACATGAGAGTCCCTTAGGGGCACCGCTGCTTCCAACTTGCAGCTGATTAGAACCAGGTAAGCTTAAGGCGATCTGGGAATGGAGAGCTATGGGAACTCTGGAGCACGAAATAAGTGCAGCTAGTTTCACTTCCATCTCTTCAACCAAGTCCTGATCAAGTCGGCATGAAGCCACTCCAAATCACTCCAAGAAAATCTTAACCAGTCACTTCCCCTTGATTCTTCATCCTCGGATGAGGCCGAATGTCCACCAAATTAGGTCAACAATTGTTTTCAAACCCTTTCAAGGCCATGATTTCGCTCTCCCTTTACCGCAGAGCATCTCAGTCGCATAGATTCCAACTGACATGACCATTCGGGATTCTAAAACTGAGATTTCTTGTTTCTGATTTCTCAAAAAAAATTCTCGAAAGATCGATGGATCGGTTGTTCGCATCATGATAGGCTCACTAAGATGCTTGTTGAATTTTTTAGAAGTGGAGCTATTGATTCTCGTCCTTCCAGCAAGTGTGGAATCTTGTTTGTTTGTTTGTTTGTCGTGTTGGGGCCGGCGAACTATACAGATGCCACGGATGGATGGATGTTGGATGGATTTTAGACAATAAGGGTGGATGATTTTTTCGTGGTGCACTTGTGGAAGAAACTTGGGCATGGATGGATGACTGTTGGATAGATTGTAGATGAATGTGTACTAGGGTAGATGTACTTTTCTCGGTGGACTTCCATAAAGAACTTGGGGCCCAACCACACATGGGATGCAACTACAAGGATTGGATAGTTATTTGATAAATTTCATGTTGGATTGCTACACGTTGGTCAAATATTGGGTGAATGGTCATAACACCCTTCCGATAGGGAAGAGGGAACATTGATTACTAATGTAGAGCCGAATGATTGTTAATTCTAGCCAAATCAATCCTTGAGTCCAAGTCTAGGACCTTGAATGAATCTAGTGAACTTAAATTGGGATGGATCATCAACCAATCTATAGGAGAGAGGGAATTATTGCATACGAGTGTCACTCTAATTCATCCAACAAAATAACATTAAGCTTGGAGGTTACCTTTTTAAGGTGATTTGACATTGGAATTAGTTTTAAAAACTTGGAATTAGTCTAGTCCAAGTCATTTGAGATGAAACAACCACAAAACTATAGGGGGTCAAAATTTTATGTTAGATGGATGAGAGGTACTCTCATATGCGATAAATCCCTCTCTCCCAAACTATAGGGGACAAGTTTTTACTATCGTCCCGTTGTCATGTGTCATGAAACCAAACCTATCAAAATAAAATCATGAATCTTGTTTATATGATTTATCTCCTCCAAGACACATAAGTTAACACCTGACTTGTTCACATACATACCATTGCATGTCATGTGAACAAGCCATGTCAACTGTCTTGTGTAGTGATGTCACTTGTTGCCATATACATTACTACATGAATCTTGTTGACATGACTTGTTCCTTCAAGTTGGTACGTTGATTGTTGTTCCATAATTTATTTGAAATGATCAAGGATGTCTAGATGCCTTTCTATGGGCACATGAGTTTTTTTAGGGGCATCAAAACTACAACTCATGTAGTTTCGCATGAAATTTCTATCGGTCTTATTCTTAAAATTATACTCAATTCATGTAGGTTCATGTAATTTTAGTGAGAGTGTAATAGGAGAGTCCCATTAACCCCTAACCACCTAGAAAATCAAATTTGGTAGCACCAATCAATTGCTCTTTTTTGGGGTGTGTGTTTGTGTGTGTGTAAGTTAGAAAGCGAGATTGGGGTCTTGGTAGCCATATTTTGGCTCCACTTTCACTTTTGTGTGAATTTCTCTTTTTATCAACTAAGAAGGTGCTACTTGTAAGTCTTATATATCTCTTGTTCATGAATCCACTTTGGGGTATGAGTTGCGTAGTTTACCCGCATGGTGTAACTCATTTTGGGGATCCTATGTAACATGAATGGGTCATCCAATATGTTCAAACTTTGAGGATTCGTTATTGATTCTTACGCCACTCAAATTGACTGAGTTTGGTGACGGTGGGTTCTGTGATGGCAAGTGTCACTCGTTGAAACCAAGGTGATTAGTATATGAACTTTTTTGTAGGTAGGTACTACTTGTAAGTCTTATATCTTGTTCATGAATCCACTTTGGGGTATGAGTTGCATAGTTTACCCGTAGGGCGTAACTCATTTTGGGGATCCTATGTAACATGAATGGGTCATCCAATGTGTTCAAACTTTGAGGATTTGTTATTGATTCTTACGCCACTCAAATTGACCAAGTTTGGTGACGGTGGGTTTTGTGATGGCAAGTGTCACTCGTTGAAACCAAGGTGATCAATATATGAACTTTTTTGTAAGTAGGTACGTACTACATGTAAGTCTTATCTCTTGTTCATGAATTCACTTTGGGGTATGAGTTGCGTAGTTTACCCGCATGGCATAATTCATTTTGGGGATCCTATATGTAACATGAATGGGTCATCCAATGTGTTCAAACTTTGAGGATTTGTTGTTGATTCTTACGCCACTCAAATTGACCAAGTTTGGTGACGGTGGGTTTTGTGATGGCAAGTGTCAATCGTTGAAACCAAGGTGATCATTATCTAAAATTTTGTTTCGGTAGATTTGAAAGCTAGAGGGACAAATTGAATCTACTTAAGGTATGTGAGCCTTTTGCGGTCACTCCTCGTAATGGGACCCCTATTTTTGAGTGGTATATGGCAAAGCGTGAAGTTAACAATGGATGAACAAAAAAATATTAAAAATATTATCACCATTTTAGTGACGCTAAAAAGACATTTCTTAATATTGAAAATGTTATCACCACTTTAGTTGAACTTTGTGCTCAAAATAATCACCATTTTAGAGTCAAGAGTCGACAAAATTGAAACAGTCTACATGATCCTTTAACCCCTTACTTCCCACGCCCAATTTCCCTCAATTATGCCCAAAAAATGCGACCTCAATTTCAACGATTGTAGCTGGAGATCTAGAAGTTTTTTTTGACAAATCCAACTATGATTACTCACAATCCAAATTAAAATGATCAATATACATCATGTGATTTTAAAGATTATACAATATGTGATGAGGATAAAATATTACAATAATTCAGATAGGCTATAGTCAGAAACTTATGATTTTTTGAGTATCCCCATCCATAACGTTGTCCCACAAGTCTAATGCCAAATAACATACCATTTATTTATACCTCATATTATATTATCTAAAAAATAAAATTGATTTCTATATATTTTTTTTAATATGTTCTATATTCTATCTTCATTATTTCATTTTGGTCATCTTATGAACACTTGTACTAATCTATTATTAGAATGACAAAGATAATGGAAAATGGTAAGTCACAAAATTATAACCTCAATATTAATGAGGATTTTGTAATGTTTTTGACCTCCAAGTTAATTAAGTGCTTGATTGATGGTTTCACTTCCGGAATGAAATCCCAATCAATTGCTTATTTACTAATTGGAAGTGCACATATATATATATATATATATATTGGATTTTAGACCTTGAAGGTGCAGTGCATTCAATATGGGATTTGTAGTCAAGGGGCCTTCAAGAATGCAAGAGCAATGTTTTTTTCGAAATTAGGCGGGATGGCCAACAGTATGTGAGGGGGTATTTAACGTCCGCCCATATTAATTTCTTTAAAATAACCGGACTAGTAATGATAGATTGGCAACGCATGATGCACCCACTTGCTTCTATATGAGGCATTTTTTTTTAATGTCTAACACCCTTTATATTATTGCCTTAAGTATTAGATTAGATTGGGATTATTTAGAACTACTAAAACTTGGTATTTTGAAACCCTTGAGACAAGGAGCCGAAGACGTAAGATAGTGTCTAAAGTGGTTCATCTCATCCGCAAAGATGAATGAACTTACACTAATGAAAATACATGAGTGCCACTAATCCCCGGCCGGATACCGCCTCGGCATACTTGTACACGTACGTATATTTACATATACGTATTTCCAGTGTACTTACAATGGTAACAAAGATTCCTCTAAACTGGGCCCTCCGTGGCCGCCGGTATACAGGGAAAATAATATCCCCACAAGACCCGCACAATGGACGCGATGGCACCGCTACCCGAGCCTGCCAGCTGCCACTGACTCCGTCTCCACTGCCGGCACTCGGTGGCGACGAATCTTGTGTGCATGGTGCCCAATGGAGCCTCTCACCACCTCCCACACACCTCGCTCCCTTTCGCCCCGCATGTCTGTAGTGTCTTGCACCGGATCGCATTCGATTGCACTCTCTCGCGTGTCTCTTGTTAAGAAAGAAAAAGGCTTTCTGCCTGACCAAGAGTTTCCGCTCTCACACAAAAGCCGCGTCACGCATCGAGGCTGAGCCGTCTGATCATATTCCTCGGCTACTCTTTCTTTCTGCACACCGCTCACCCTACCCTTCCTCTCCAACGCAACGTCTCTCTTCTCTCTCGCAGTCTCTTTCTCACTGCACGCCCTCGCTGCAGAGGTTCTCTCAAGCCATTCCAATCCAAAATTGATGTACATCTCGTCATTCGGGTGCTTGATCGCTGCTTCTTCGCCAACAATCGGTGTATACAAAGGTACGTGATGCGGACTCCTGCTTGTCGGTTTGTGCTTTTCATGTAAACTTAATGCATGGATCGTGTAAAAACCTGTCTTCCTAATAAGTGGCAAGGTCAGGCTAGCTAAAGTTCTGTCGGGGTTATTACGGACGTTCTCGTTTGTTTCAGGCGTTCTATCTTCTTTTCCCGAGCTCTTCATGCATAAGTTAGCACTGGTATTTAAGAAGAGGTAATAGGGCCTGAGACCTCCATAGCTGCGGCGGAGGAAAGCTTAGTATGTCAAATTTTGGTTTGTTTACGTTCTGGTTCCATCGATTTCTTGATGTAAGAATCGTAGTTTGATGCAGTTTGATGTAGGTTTTGTAGTTTTCGCACTAATGTGAGTAATTCGACGAGTAAAGTACACTTAAAAGCACGGCTTCTTGATTATGCGATTTAATTGCCGTCTAAAATGTCAGCATACGAATGGACCGTTCTCGTTCCAGTTGTTCTACATGCTTTTTCCCAAGCTCTTGATGCATAGTACTGGAATTTGAGAATTGATAATAAGGTCTGAGACCTCCATTGCTGTAGTGAAGGAAAGGTCAGTAGGTCACTTCTTGTTTTGCTCACATTCTGGTTTTTTTCTCGTTTGAAATCGATTCCTTTGAACTGTTTGGTTCCAACAGATTAAAAATTTGTTCCGTGATGTTTAGTTGAAGATTCATCGCATCATGTTCATGACATTAATTGAGGTATTTGCAACGGTTGCATCATCTGGTGCGACATGGTGGAATGTCAAATCCTTTTTGCATCTCCTAGGTTACTATTTAGGCTTCTGATCTTACTATTTAAGAGTGTAGCTCACCTGAAGTTGCTTATTCACAAGTTTTATTAAATTTATTATTATTTTTATAAATATATATATAAAAATAATATTTTTGTAGCATTAGAATGATCCTTCAAGTCGATGGGACTTTTCATTGAGAGTTGGTCCTGTATGAGTTTCTATTGGTTGTTTTGCATACAATGTCATTACCTTCCTCTTGGGTGCTCTTTCGTCTGTGTGCTGGAGAACAATTTTGGAGAAGCCTTGCAAGGTGCCCAAATCTGAGCTAGTTATCGAAATCTCTTCCCACAGGTTTTCGATGATTACAGCTCCTCCATGGACGATGGATGTTGAATAGTTATCATTGGTCGAAGGTGGTTGCGGGGATCAATATTGCTGGCCGGGGCGGGAGGAGTTGCCACATGCGGATTAGAGATATGTGCAAACAACTGAGGCTTGGGAAGAATTGGTTGCAACAACTTGTAAGTATTGATTTGTGTTTCTGATATGTATACAATTTAACATGTGAGAAGTTAGCATTTGTAAGTGCTTGTTACTGATCAGAACTGTGTGTGCATGATGATGTTTCTGCTACTGATTTGACTATGTTGTGGTGGTTGTGGCTCCAGCTTGGTTTTGTTTTGAGTTGTTTATTGGATGGTTTATCTTTGTGCATAAATCTCAATGGATACATATGCCAATCAACTGTGATCTAATTCAATATTGTCAACTTGGCTTAACGGTGTCCTCATTTTCAAGGATTCTTTTCTGCTATTGATTTAACTCCATTAAATCCCAGGCAGTTGAATGGCCTTAAATCTCATTCGTTCTATTATCACTATATTCGTTAATCGGAGACTTTGGAGAATCTCAAAATAAATGCAAATGGTTTAAAATTTGGTCCAATTTCTTATTGTGATGACATGTATTTGTGCCAAATTGGTTAGTGTTGTCCATGCGAATCAATATAATAAGTTACATTAAATATATATGTGTGTTTTCCTTGTTCTTTATTTGAAAACCATGTCCTTAAGTAGTCTCAAAATCATGAGAAAGTCTCCAATTACCGAATATAGTGATTATTTCATGTACAGTGGGGTGACACCGAAATTGGCACCTTGTGCAATTCCAGGGATAGTGCCCACATTGCTACCAACTTTGACACCCTCCCGAGCGTTGGAATTTTTTTTATTTATACATGAAATTTTAGACACAAAATCATTGTTATGTTGACAACATGTGTACCAAATTTCGAATCTAGAAGATTGATTTTAAAAATGATATTCAAGATTTACTAACAAGGGGTAGTTGTAAGAAATGTTTCACATCTGCCAACTTTGACACCCTCCCAAGGATTGAAGAATTTTTTTTTTCACATGGAATTTTTGGAGTAGGAACATCTTTATGTTGTCTACACATGTGAAACAATTCAAATCCAAAAGACCCACAAAAAAATGATATTCCAAATCTACCAACATGTGTAGTTGTGAGAAACAAAGGGGAGAATCGTTCCACAACTTCCAACTTTGACAGCCTCCCTAGGGCTAAGAATCTGTTATTTCAATATGAAATTTTTGTCCTTGAAATTTTTGTCACATGATCTTTATGATGTTGATCACATGTATGAAAATTTTCAAGGCCAAAAATTTCATGTTGAAATAACATATTCTTAGCCCTAGGGAGGTTGTCAAAGTTGGAAGTTGTGAAACGATTCTCCCCTTTGTTTCTCACAACTACACCTGTTGGTAGATTTGGAATATCATTTTTTTGTGGGTCTTTTGGACTTGAATTATTTCACATGTGTAAACAACATAAAGATGTTCCTACTCCAAAAATTCCATGTGAAAAAAAAATTCTTCAATCCTTGGGAGGGTGTCAAAGTTGGCAGCTGTGAAACATTTCTTACAACTACCCCTTGTTAGTATATCTTGAATATCTTTTTTTAAATCAATCTTCTAGCTTTGAAATTTGGTACACGTGTTTTCGACATAACAATGATTTTGTGTCTGAAATTTCATGTATAAATAACAATTTTCTAGCACTCGGGAGGGTGTCAAAGTTGGCAGCAATGTGGGCACTATCCCTGGAATTGCACAAGGTGCCAATTTCGGTGTCACCCCACTGTACAATGGTGATGTCAGCTTTTGCTTCGGTTTGGGTTTATGTTTTCATTGGTTGATTGGATTCCCAATCAATGTGCACAAACCTCAGTGCATACATTGGTCATTCAATGTTGACCTAATTGATTGGTGTCTACTTTGCTTGTGCGGTGTAATTACTTTCAAAGGTTCTATTCTGCTACCAAATAAACTATGCAAAAATCCCAGGGAGTGGGAAGATTAGGGTTTAGGCTATAATGTCTCATTTGTTTTATTTCACGTACAATTGTGGAGTTGATTTTTGATCCAGCTTGGGATTCTTTCTCAGTTGTTTAATGGATCATTTCCCTTTCTGTGCATACATTAGGAATTCAATGCTGACTTACTTTATTGGTGTCAACTTTGTTTTATGGTGAAAATATTGTCAAGGGTTCTATTCTTTTTTATTAGACCATGCACAATCTCAAGCATTGGGAGGTTAGGATTTAAGGCACAAGGTCTTATTTAGTTTTACTAGTATATAAATGTGGTGTCTTTTTTTGCTCCAGCTTGGGTTTGTTTCCATCATCTCAATCTCTGTGCATAAACCTTAGTGCATACAATAGCCATTAATTTTGACCTAAATCATCAGTGTTGACCTAGGTGGTAAAACTATATTTAAGGGTGAAATTTTGCTACCAATTTGACTCTGCAATCTCTTAGGCACTTGGAGGTTTGAATGGAGGCCTTAAAACCTTATTTGTTTTATTTCATGCATGAATGTGGTGTTTGTTGTTGTTTCGGCTTGGGTTTGTTTCCAGTTGTTTCTAGGATCATCTCAATTCGTGGTTTGCAAAAATATAAACAATTCACACTTGAACTCTTCCATTTGAATTCCCCTATCAAATTCTACAACCTCTCTATTTCTTTTGCTCATCACCAAGGCACCGAGTATGTGATGAACATGGTTTAGGGTTTAGGTCTGGCCAATCTTAGATTGTTTCCACTTATGTCCTAGTTATGGAGGTCTTAGTACACATGCTATACAAACATTTGTTTAAATTTTTTTTCTAGCTTTGGAGATGTAGTAGAAATTCAAGTCTAAGAATCCATCATTTGGCTACTGCCAAAAATGTTATTTATAGTGACAGTCTATTTCCTTGTGGTTGTTATTTGCTTCTTTCAAGTTGCTTCCGACTAAGTATGTAACTCTAAACGCCTTGGATGAGCTTGCTGGAAAGTTTGGGAGTAGTTTGCTCTTGTTGGTGGTGACAAGAATTTGGAATTTCTTGCATTAATTGTTTTGATGACGAGAATCATCAAAACCTAGTACGGTATGTAGTGTAATTTTTAGTACATGAGAATTGTCATGGAGTGTAGTTATATTTCTTTTGTTGGCATATATGATGTATGGAAAAATTAGTTTCACTTTTTGGTTGCTTCAAGAAAGGTTGACCAAGAAAAAACTAAATTAGCCCCATTTAGGGCACAAAACCATGAGTCATAGCATTGGTTGGCAAGGTGCACTTGATTGTTGATTGGCTAAAACTATCAATTGGAAGTGGCAATGTGCATCATGTACATCTTTCCATATTATGTATATGAGACCTATTTACATTTTGTTTGTGAAAATAATTGCATTTTGTAACTCCAAATGATAATTGACACTAAATAATGCTTTTTGTAAGTCTTGAAGTTGTGCAACTACCATGACATTCATTCTTGAGATTATAATAAGAAATTTATTATCCAGATTGTATTCTTTTTCATTCCCAAATCTGGAGTTTGGAGTTTGACCAAATTTTGCATCGTCTTTTGGAGGGGTATTTAACTACTGTTGTTGCTGACTCTTTGGAGGTTTTGCTAATTCAAATCTTTTGATTGCAGATTAGGACACTTGTGATTCAAATTAGGGTTGTGGCGTGCAAATCAACCAATTATGTATTGGTGGATTGTTTTGGAAAATAAGTTGTGTTTCGTCATGGCCAAGACTTTGCAATTCGTTCGCATGATTTGGGGTTTCATAAGTATGTGGTTCATAAAGTTTGGGACATATGTAAGAAAACAACAAAAGCAGAGCAATGAACTTGGAGATATTTTGAAGTGGCAAAGGGAGGAAGTAACCAAAGTTCAAGAGGTTTTGAAGGCGGAGCAAGTGTTGAATGAGAAACAATGCATAAATCTTGTCAAGAAGCTTGACCAAGTTGCGCTTTATGTGAATGAGATGATCACATCCACTAAGGAGACAACTAATAAATTTGGGCTTGTGCTTGGAGAGTTATGTCACATTACTCAAAAAGTAAGAATATTGATCCAAGATTGTGGGAAGCAAGAATGGTGCAATGCAGCGACATTCCAAATAAACAATAGAGAGGCCTTTCGAGAACTTGTGGATGATTTGCACTGTTTTTGGGAAGCAATGTGCGAAAAGTATTTGGCTATCTATGCGGATTCACAAAATTTTAGAATCCCATGCATTGATTTTAGTGTGGCCACCTATGATGAAATCCAAAGTGATGAAAAAGCCATGGTGGAAAGGCTTGAAAAATGCGTTGAAACGATGCCCAATATCTCTGAGGAGTACAAATTGGCAAAATATTTACTGAGGAGATTGGAATTTGAATTGCCACATGTGAAAGGTGCAGAATTCGATGCTTTGGAAATTTCAAAGGATGTCGAAAAGCCAGTATTCTTAAAACCAATAGGATGTGGAGCGGCAGGAGATGTGCACAAATCAAAATGGTTGGGACTTCAAAGTGCAACGAAAATGTTAAGATTTTTGCCCAACTTTCGCAAAGAGGCTGGTATCTTAGCATGCTTGGGGCATCCAAACCTCGTGAAATTCATTTGTTGTGGAAGATTCAATGACACTCATGAGGGAAATGTGGATGGATCAAACATGGTGTCAAGAAATTTGTTTCTTGTTATGGAGCTCATGGAGATGAGCTTGAGTGATTTATTGAAAAAGCAAAAGACGCATTTACCATATCTTGTTGCAATTGATATGATGCATGAAATCGCAAGGGGCATGTGTTATCTTCATGACATGCATGTTGCCCATCTTGATCTAAAGACAAACAATGTGCTTCTAAACTCGGTGTCTAGACTTGGAGGAATCAAGGGATATATTGGCTACGATTTTGTGAAATTGACAGATTATGATACTTCCAAAACGGAGGTTCAAAGCAAACCGGAATTACAGGAGTATCCTATCGGTACACCAATGTACATGGCACCTGAGATGAATAACAACAAACAAAAGTCACTTTCAAATATGGCATGCCCTTTTCCAGCTGATGTATGGTCATTTGGTATGACATGCTCAGAGATCCTTTCTTTGAAGGAACCGTTTTTAAGTACAAGTAGTAGAGAGATTATCTTGCAAACAATAAAAGATGGTTGGAGGCCTGAGCTACCTAACAATTGTGACGAACTTACCACTTTGATCAAAGAATGTTGGATTGAGGATCCTTCACAAAGGCCAACATTTTCTAACATTTGTAAGAGGCTCGCAACCTTGAAGAAGAAGTTCATGGTTGGAAAATATTCAAATGATTTACCGCAATTTGCCAAAGGTTGGACTTGTTTCCCAAGCACCCACTCGAAGAAGGCATCTAACCAGATGAATGTCTCTGCTCCCAAGAAGGTAAGAACACATTCCTACACAATATGTTTATTGTGTATTTTTGAGAAGTCAAATTTTAATTGTTATAATTAGTATAATTTGCTTGTAGTTGATGACATGATAATTGAACCAAAACAAAGGATATGGTGCAAGGATGGTCAATTGGACCAATAGATGGATTTTGTATGTTGAGATCACAAATATCTTGGTCAAAGGCTATAAAGTAGCACCAAACAATCTTCCAAGTAGATTTATGTAGCCCTTTGTAATTGTTACAGGTATTCAAATTTACAATATCAAAATGCTATCTTCAAAATTTATCACCAAGAATATGTCCACAAATTAATGACTACATTGGGTTCTAGAAGTAGAATTTACGACTTTACATTTAAATTTTGAACTTGAACTAATTTTCAAAATAATTCTTGAGTTCATGATCAATTGGAGGACTCCATTGAAAAGAGAACTCAAGCAATCAAGTTAATGTATTCAAAGCCTAATTTGTACAAACTTTCTTGACCACGCAAAATGCTTTTTTTTAATTTGAGTTGCTTCCACCATCTTCAAAAGTATGCATATTACTCTTTTATAGATGTTTTTGGAACAAATTGTTGAAGTTTTTAAAACATGTTTTGTAATACCTTTTAGAAAATATTCACAATATTCATATTTACTGTGCACTACTTGGTCCAATTGACATGATATGTGAACTTCTTTACATAGGTGGATGCACGGAAAACACGATATGAAGTTGTGGTTGGTCTAGAAAGCAATCTTGCAAAGGTGAAAAACCAGATTGAGCAAGTGAATATTTTGGGTCTCATTGGTATGGGTGGAATAGGCAAGACCACATTGGCTAAGGCCATATTTGATGATGTGAGGGCCACATACAATGCATCAATTTTTATCGAGAATTCGAAAAATAAAAATTCACTTGAAATCTTATGTGAAATTTTACAAAAGTTTGGAAGGGAGGAAGAGTCCCTTGCGACATTGGCGGATGCACAGAAGATAATGAGGGAGTTGTTGGCTACGAAGAAAGTCCTTCTAATATTGGATGATCCCAAAGATGCAACTCAAGTGCGTGAAATAATACCAGTAGATGCTTCTTGTGTCAACAATGGCACCAAAATTATTATAACAACCCGTGGTTGGGATTTAATTAAAAATTGTGTGGACATAAATGGTAGGATAGATGTTGACAAGTTAGATGAAAATGCGGCGAAAAAACTCTTTGATTCTTACGTTTCTATGGATGGAGCTCAATTGTCACCACAACTCTTTGATCTACGCGACAAAATTATAGAAAAATGTAACGGCTTGCCTTTGAGCTTGAAAGTCATGGGTGCATTCTTACGAGGGAAGGAGAGGATTCGAAGTTGGGAAAGGGCTTTCCAAAGGATGAAAAGGGGTAGGCATTTGGATGGCGATGAAGGGCTTTGGAGTACTTTGATGATTAGTTTTGATGGATTGGAAAACGGTGAGAAAAACATGTTTTTGGATCTAGCATGTTTTTTTCCCATGGGCAAGCGCAAAAAAGCCTTGCACATATGTACCAACTATGGAGGCTCCGCAAATCATGTGCTTGATATATTGGTGGACAAATCCTTGGTTAAGATAGATGAAACGGGGTATCTAAAAATGCACGACCAACTACGTGACATGGGACGTATGATTGCCGAGACAAACGAGGAATACTTGGGCACTCGAATTTGGAAACTAAACATGATTCCTCTGACAATTGGATCGACAGATGACAAGGTATGGTGCAAATAAAAGAGCTTAATAAGGTTGATTTTTGTGAAATGCAAGTACAGATATGTTGGTGAAAGTTTGCGTTTCTAAGTTGCTTAAATTTGACATTTGACACTTGTGTAATATGTATTGAAATGGTTTTTCCATCTCATCTAAACATAACAGTTGAATTTCAATACCACTCTAATTAACGCAACATAATTTTGACATTTTGTGGTGTCTTTGAAACCCAGAATTACAAGAAAATAGAAGCAATTTATATAAATGAAGAAATTTCACAATGGGTGGGGGACAATTTCATAGAAATGAAAGACCATGACCTAAAATCCATTCGACTATTGATATGTGCGGGATTGACAACATTACCAGAAGCATTCGAGAATTGGATTTCTTTGACAACATTGGTTTTGGATGAATGCTGGAGGTTGACGACATTACCGGAGGGATTGGGGAACTTGACTTCTTTGACAACATTGGTTTTGGATGAATGCTGGAGGTTGACGACATTACCGGAGGGATTGGGGAACTTGACTTCTTTGACAACATTGGATTTGTCTTGGTGTGAGAGGTTGATGACATTACCGGAGGGATTGTGGAACTTGACTTCTTTGACAACATTGGATTTGTCTTGGTGTTCGAGGTTGACGACATTACCAGAGGGATTGGGGAACTTGACTTCTTTGAGAACATTGAATTTGTTTTCTTGTTGGAGCTTGAGGACATTACCGGAGGGATTGGGGAACTTGACTTCTTTGACAACATTGAATTTGTCTTCTTGTTCGAGCTTGACGACATTACCGGAGGGATTGGGAAACTTGACTTCTTTGACAACATTGAATTTGTCTTCTTGTTCGAGCTTGACGACATTACCGGAGGGATTGGGAAACTTGACTTCTTTGACAACATTGGAATTGTCTTTGTGTGGGAGCTTAACGACATTACCGGAGGGATTGGGGAACTTGATTTTTTTGACAAGATTGAAATTGTTTTTGTGTGGGAGCTTGACGACATTACCGGAGGGATTGGGGGACTTGACTTCTTTGACAACATTGAATTTGTCTTGGTGTGGGAGCTTGACGACATTACCGGAGGAATTGGGAAACTTGACTTCTCTGACAACATTGAATTTGTCTTCTTGTTCGAGCTTGAGGACATTACCGGAGGGATTGGGAAACTTGACTTCTTTGACAACATTGGATTTGGATGAATGTGTGGGGTTGACGACATTACCGGAGGGATTGGGGAACTTGACTTCTTTGACAACACTGAATTTGTCTTCTTGTTCAAGTTTGACGACATTACCGGAGGGATTGGGGAACTTGACTTCTTTGACAACATTGAATTTGTCTTCTTGTGGGAGTTTGACGACATTACCGGAGGGATTGGGGAACTTGACTTCTTTGACAACATTGAGTTTGTCTTGGTGTGGGAGCTTAACGACATTACCGGAGGGATTGGGGAAGTTGACTTCTTTGACAACATTGAATTTGTCTTGGTGTGGGAGCTTGACAACATTACCGGAGGGATTGGAAAACTTGACTTCTTTGACAACATTGAATTTGTCTTCTTGTTCGAGCTTGACGACATTACCGGAGGGATTGGGGAACTTGACTTCTTTGACAACATTGAGTTTGTCTTGGTGTGGGAGCTTAACGACATTACCGGAGGGATTGGGGAAGTTGACTTCTTTGACAACATTGAATTTGTCTTGGTGTGGGAGCTTGACAACATTACCGGAGGGATTGGAAAACTTGACTTCTTTGACAACATTGAATTTGTCTTCTTGTTCGAGCTTGACGACATTACCGGAGGGATTGGGGAACTTGATTTCTTTGACAACATTGAATTTGTCTTCTTGTTCGAGCTGGACGACATTACCGGAGGGATTGGGGAACTTCACTTCTTTGACAACATTGAATTTGTCTTCTTGTTCGAGCTTGACGACATTACCGGAGGAATTGGGAAACTTGACTTCTTTGACAACATTGAATTTGTCTTCTTGTTCGAGCTTGACGACATTACCGGAGGGATTAGGGAACTTGACTTCTTTGACAACATTGAATTTGTCTTCTTGTTCGAGCTTGACGACATTACCGGAGGGATTGGGAAACTTGACTTCTTTGACAACATTGAATTTGTCTTCTTGTTCGAGCTTGACGACATTACCGGAGGGATTGGGAAACTTGACTTCTTTGACAACATTGGAATTGTCTTTGTGTGGGAGCTTAACGACATTACCGGAGGGATTGGGGAACTTGATTTTTTTGACAAGATTGAAATTGTTTTTGTGTGGGAGCTTGACGACATTACCGGAGGGATTGGGGGACTTGACTTCTTTGACAACATTGAATTTGTCTTGGTGTGGGAGCTTGACGACATTACCGGAGGAATTGGGAAACTTGACTTCTTTGACAACATTGAATTTGTCTTCTTGTTCGAGCTTGACGACATTACCGGAGGGATTGGGAAACTTGACTTCTTTGACAACATTGAAATTGTCTTTGTGTGGGAGCTTAACGACATTACCGGAGGGATTGGGGAACTTGACTTCTTTGACAACATTGAAATTGTTTTTGTGTGGGAGCTTGACGACATTACCGGAGGGATTGGGGAACTTGACTTCTTTGACAACACTGAATTTGTCTTCTTGTTCGAGCTTGACGACATTACCGGAGGGATTGGGGAACTTGACTTCTTTGACAACATTGAATTTGTCTTATTGTAGGAGCTTGACGAAATTACCGGAGGGATTGGGAAACTTGACTTCTTTGACAACATTGAAATTGTCTTTGTGTGGGAGTTTGACGACATTACCGGAGGGATTGGGGAATTTGATTTTTTTGATAACATTGAATTTGTCTTCTTGTGGGAGCTTGACGACATTACCGGAGGGATTGGGAAACTTGACTTCTTTGACAACATTGAAATTGTCTTTGTGTGGGAGTTTGACGACATTACCGGAGGGATTGGGAAACTTGATTTTTTTGACAACATTGAATTTGTCTTGTTGTTCTAGCTTGACGACATTACCGGAGGGATTGGGGAACTTGACTTCTTTGACAACACTGAATTTGTCTTCTTGTTCAAGTTTGACGACATTACCGGAGGGATTGGGGAACTTGACTTCTTTGACAACATTGAATTTGTCTTCTTGTGGGAGTTTGACGACATTACCGGAGGGATTGGGGAACTTGACTTCTTTGACAACATTGAGTTTGTCTTGGTGTGGGAGCTTAACGACATTACCGGAGGGATTGGGGAAGTTGACTTCTTTGACAACATTGAATTTGTCTTGGTGTGGGAGCTTGACAACATTACCGGAGGGATTGGAAAACTTGACTTCTTTGACAACATTGAATTTGTCTTCTTGTTCGAGCTTGACGACATTACCGGAGGGATTGGGGAACTTGATTTCTTTGACAACATTGAATTTGTCTTCTTGTTCGAGCTTGAGGACATTACCGGAGGGATTGGGAAACTTGACTTCTTTGACAACATTGGAATTGTCTTTGTGTGGGAGCTTGACGACATTACCGGAGGGATTGGGGAACTTGACTTCTTTGACAACATTGGAATTGTCTTTGTGTGGGAGCTTGACGACATTACCAGAGGGATTGGGGGACTTGACTTCTTTGACAACATTGGATTTGTCTTAGTGTGAGAGCTGGACGATATTACCAGAGGGATTGGGAAACTTGATTTCTTTGACAACATTGAATTTGATTTGTTGTTCGAGCTTGACGACATTACCGAAGGGATTGGGGAACTTGATTTTTTTGACAACCTTGAATTTGTCTTCTTGTTCGAGTTTGACGACATTAGCGGAGGGATTGGGAAACTTGACTTCTTTGACAACATTGAAATTGTGTTGCAGTAAGAACTTGACGACATTACCGGAGGGATTGGGGAACTTGACTTCTTTGACAACATTGAGATTGTCTAATGTTTGAGCAATACAAACTCAGGAGTTGTAGATGCAAGTTAATATCAATGTAGTGTTTCGTGGACCCATTTTTATATATTACAACTCGTAAATTTATAAGTGTGAAAAACCAAGCATGATTGCAAGATTGTAAGGTGCCACCCATGTTATTGAAGCTAGTGGCAATGATCCTAGCAAGTTTGTACATTCTCGAAAGTTCTAAAATGTCTAGTGTAACATGATTCTAAGTTATACCAAAAGTGTTGTGCACCAGTCTGAATGTTATCATGGGCAGGCAGTGTGCCCAAAAGCGTAGAATCAATTTATACAAGCAAATATGTCTAAAAACCTCCTCTAAACTTTTTGTTGTTGATTGTATTGGTGAGACCAACCATATATAACAAGGCCATGTATCTATTGTTTAAGTCCAAAACAAGAAATAAAATCGCATGCACTGAAAACATGCAATATCATTATTTTTTTAGTTATTTTTCTAATAATGTTAATTCTTTTACTTAAACATCAATTATACCAGTACATGTTGATGTATTGACAATGTGATTTATTCCACCAAACTTGGTAAGAGGGTATTAAACAAATTATAGTACCTAGATTCAGAAATGTAGTACATTGTGTGTGTGTGTGTGTATTTGGTCTCGTACAAATACATATATTGAAATAGATACTATTTGTGTTGATCACTATTGTCACATATAACAATACTTTCACTTTTTCTTTGTAGTTAGATAAAAAAAAATTCATTTTTATCTCATAAATGAAGTGAAAACAAATTTGAATTCTTCTTGGGAGCTTGTAAAAATTGTCATGTAGACCATGCAATCACTACAAGGAAACACGAAAAAATGACTACGACCATATGACCGGATATGACTATGCATTTTAGGGCAGTCATGTTGAACCAAAATGATGACTAGAAGTGAGTGTAGTCATCATATGACTAGGTTTTTAGTCATATTGGACATGACCTAGATGTGAACCATGTAGATAGTGTTGGGAACATGTTCTATCAATATTTTTTATTTTCATGATAGTCATAACAGACCACGTCACTAAGATTAGTACTTAGCTGACTACAATTTTCAAGTCCTAATAGTGAAAACACTATATTTGTTAATTTGGGACTTTTTGGGCATTTTGAGACATTTACAAACATCATAACATGGAGAAATTCACACGTATATTGGAGAATGTTGGAAGATGCAAATATTTTAAAGCGGGTGTTCATATCAAGAACCCAAATAAGAGCTTACATCAAGATGGTTTAGGTAGGGCAATCCAAACATTAGATCATATTAAAGGAAAAATCGTATGACACTCATATTATTGCAAATAAAATATACAAAGTATGGCATGTAAAATGAATAGCATGCTAACACCACACATCCATTGGATAGTGCGACCCAAAATCACCTTGCCTATGTCCCAAACCCCTACGCCTACAATGGTCTATCTAGCCTTGGAGACTCCATCTTTTTCTGTTACAATGAAATGAATCTAATGAATCTCTTACAATTCTACTTTCAAGATCAATAACCACAAGATTGGCATGAGTTTCATGATGAATATTAATGTTGTTGCTAGATTCAACAAAATGAATGCAAACACATTCCATGTATTGAGAAATGAATTGATGGAGGAGTTGGCAGGAAAGAATTTAAGTTATTTGGGCATATTGTTTATGAATGTGAGGAATTTTGTCACATAATATTGATGTCCATTAGTTGTGGTAATTAAAAAACAATGCCAAGCAATGGCCTTAATTTTTTGTTTTATTAGAATGCCAAATCCAATGCCGTTCATGTTCCAAACCAATCATATCCAATCCAATCTAATCAAACATATGGTGGATTATATTGTCAACTATCTAAATGCCCCATTGTCTATCCACGCCTCTAAGTGGAACAACGTCTCCACATTGGAATTAAACTTGCGAGACTTTGGGAGATGTGTAGGTGCTGATGTGGCGGCTTGTGCAAGAGCAACGCTCTCCGCATATACAGGAAGCAACAATAACCTAGGAAGGGACAATAGTTGCTTCATCATCTTGCCAACACTACATTTATATATATACATAATGAGGGTCAATTACTTTGACGATACGGAAGTTCACAAAAATCAAAAAATTCAAGTAGGTTGGGCAAAAGTCACGTACTCAAATGTGATTTCCTTGCTACTTTGCGAGGAGGTTCATCATCCTCATCCAATGAAAGTGGTTGAGATGATTGGCCAAGTACGGGATTCTAAGATAAAAACTCATGAAGCGGTTGAAGTATGTTATTGAAGATAAGATCATCTGCCTCATAAGCAACAAGATGGCGTCAACTCTTACGACATGCGTGGACAGAGGCACCTGAATGAAATAAATATATATATATTTCAATATATGTTTTATAAGCATTACAATGGATGGTAGAAAGTTGATTTAAATATGAAGGTAGACTTATTGAATGTCAATGGTAGACATTAAGATTGTAAACCTACTAGTAGAAGTTGTGACATCAATGACCACCACTCCAGGCTTACATAAAGCCTCAACAAATATTTGCATTAAAATAGGATGTTATTCACGAGTACCTCGCCAAGGCACATAACCATTCATTAGTTGATTTTTCTCAATTTATAGTTAAAATAAACATCATCTTTGCCAACACATACACCTTGCTTTTCGAACTCAATCTTTTTGTTAAATGATATCTTTCCATGTGCATTCTTCTCACGGCAATATAATAAGATTCAAAATTTGCGTGACTGCTACAAACAAACAATATAAGCATATTAGCAAACATTACATAATTTCTCTTGCATAAATTCAAACTGCATAGAAAATATTGCGGAAAAGAAGTTATACTTACTGTAGCAGAATGTTAGCCCTAAACCTCCACCCTTATGCGTCGTAGTCCAGGTGGAAGCCTATGGCTCACATGTACTTGATTGACTTACTTAGCCCTTGGAACTTGGCACCCAATGCTCCGGCAATATAAATGTCACACCCACAACTTTATTCAATGAGACAAGATTGCAAGTATTTAAAAATGCTATGTTCCCTTGTGATCATTACTCAACACACTCACATATAAAGCCTCAACAACCACAGTTTGGTATTAAACTCCACTATATAAATAGCTCCACTAATCCAACCACTAGTCTCCTACTTAGCACGATAACCTCAATCACTAATTACTACCCTATAGGCTGACCCAAATCCGGTAATGTGAATGTCTCCCTTCCCTTGCCAGCTTCTGATTATCAAATTAATCTAAGCATGCCCCAGCATCCTCCGTGCCTCACTCCAGTTGACCCATGTTCAAGCACGTAGCTGCGGAAGTGAGAAATGTTGTTTGCACTGCTACCCTGCCACCTCCTCGTTTGTCCAGTGGCGACCAAGACCACCGTGGACCCTTGGCAACATCCTTCCTTGCGGTTGTGACACAGGTGAGTCCCTGCTCTTAGGACGCCACTGCCAACCGCCTCACCAATTATGTGGAGGTCACCTTCAAACCCTCAGCAACTTAGACGGTGTAACCCGCTGTTGACCGGTTTACATGGAAGTTACTCCCACCAAAATTAGATCCTTCATTTGATTTCCATTTATGGTGAAGGTGTTTGCACTCATATAAACTTAATTTTGTGATACAAAATCTTAATGCTCTTTTTGAATCCTCAAGGAAAAATTGACCTAAGTTTTCAAGTTTATGTTCCCCGAAATCTAATGTCAAGGTTAGGTGATCCTAAACCTTGACATAGATTTAGCAACACAATACTTTTCGTAATCAAAAACAGTGTTTCAAAATCCTTTTATAAATCCCTAAGGATAAAGTGTCCAAGTTGTCAAGTTTATGTTCCCCGAAATCTTAATGTCAAGGTTAAGTGTTTTAGGGAGAACATCATTCATATATACAATATCTTTCATGGTTTGAATGATCGTAAAATATCCGTAATCCATTAAGAATGTGTGTTTATGATAAGTTTACAATTCCTTTGAGGGTCCAAACATACTCTCTTACTAAAGTATATTCATAAGATTTCATTCTTCTACTCAATTCCTAGAGTTCACATAATGTTCACGTGAAAAGCTTTCATCAAATGTTTGTTCCGTTTCCAAGAATCATTCCTCAATCTTATGTCATGATTTTAGAGTTCTCTTCAAATCTAGAAGGTAGAGTTTAATGAGTTGGAATCCTAATCTCGTTTCGAGTTGATAGGTTGATGAGGCTCAATTGCCGGCCGCATTCCGTGTACTCAAGTTGGCTTGATTTCATATCTTGATAACCTCCATGTCGCATCCACCTATATTTCTCCAAATCATGATCTCGACTTCGCCACTTAGCTCAATCTATCTCTAATCATACTCGAGTAGCTTAGGTATCCATTTTTGGCTTCTCCATGTTTAACTCTTTCGAGTACTACTAATTTGGCCTTTTGCCTTTAATCGATTTTCCAAATTTATAAATGTCTCCAAAAGTTCCTCCGGAATATTTCCAAAATCCTAAACTACCTATGGATCCTTTGACCCCCTCCGTGTTTTAAAGAATCTCTATGATTTCCTATCCTCCAAAGTCTTGAATCATTTTGAGAATATTAATCTCTAAAAGTTTTAAGCCTCGAGGATGATCTTTCAATCCTTTTGTGCTCGAGGGTCTTAGTTTCCAATCCTTTGTCGAGGATAATATTTCAATCCTTTCGGCTTCAAGTCGAGGATAGTATTTCAATCATTTGTTCTTCAAGTCAAGGATAATATTTCAATCCTTTCGGCTTCGAGTCGAGGATAATATTTCAATCCTTTAGTTTCCACGCTCGAGGATAATTTTTCAATCCTTTAGTTTCCAAGCTCGAGGATAATGTTTCAATCCTTTAGGTCTTGTAATCCTCCACCTCGGATGGCACATGTAATAATGAGGTGAATTAGGTGCCATATGTGGTCCCTTTATATAGGCTTTGAATTTAAGGTAATCTAAGATGTGGCGGTTAGGTCTTTAAATGTCTGTATTTACTAATTTTAGCACTGTATGTCCTTACAGTCTAAATTCATCCCTGTCCGATCTATTAATAGACTGACACGTGCTTAAAATAGCTCTACCAATGAGGTACATACGGGCATGTTCTAACCGCCTAGATGTGTCATGAGTTAGTTGTCATCCCCTTTCCTCCATTCATCCAAAATAGGCTCATTATTCATTGCCGGTAATGGAGTTGGTTAAGCCCATCCAAAATTGGTCATCCTTGTGTCCTTTCATCTATTCTTCTATGGGTTCATCCCCCCCATCCTTACTATTCCTACTTACTATCCTATTAACTAGTTCCTAACCTATTAGTGTAAGAGGTCCCTAATAAGTCCACTAAAAATTGGGCCCTTAACCTATACGGGTTCACTAATAGGTTGGCCGTGCCACTAAGCCGTAACCCTAAACTCCCTGCTAACTCCATTAGTAGCTTGGCCGGTCATAAGAAGGCAGGCCCAGCCTTAATTCTCGCAGCCCCTCCCCCCTTCTTCTTTGCTTGGTCCCGCGCTCCTCTAGGCCCTCAGTTCCTCGTGCCACGTGTCTCTGCTCTCGAGGCTGGCTTCCTGTCCACTTCGGTTTCGGCTCTCAGTCACTGGTCCGAACGGTCCTCTCCTTCTCTCCGCCCTCGACCTGGTTTCGGTGCGGTCCTGCTGCCCTGTAATCCAATCCCCTTCGCATCTGCTTGGTGGTGGGTTCATGCTTGTCCTGGGATCTCTACCCTGGTCCCTCATGAGAACTTGGGGGGGCTACATTTTATCCCCCTCCCCCAGAAAAGAGCATGTCCCTATGCTCTTCACTACTCTGGCTGGAGAATTGTGCGTGAATGTGGAGTACCGAATCGCCGTGTCGAAATTGTGGACTCCTTCTGCCCGATCACTTTCAGCACGTAGTCCTTAATCTGAGGTAATGTGTATGGACCAGGTAGTTGATGTGGGTGTCGTTCCCGCAGCCACATGAATTGTTGTACCGCTTCGTAGCAAATGGTGGTGTCCTCGGTGGCGAGGGTCTTCAATGCCTGATTGAAGGTGATGGGTTGGTTTTTGATTGATTCCTTGATCTGATGAAAAACATGATTTGGATATGGCTTCAAGGTTGGTAATCGGGTTAGGGGGGTGTGGCTGTAATAAGAAGAGTGGTGATGGCTGATAAAACTAAGAGCGCGTAGTACAAATCTACCAATGTAGAATGGTGGGGATCCAGTTATCAGCTCCATGGTCCCTACAGGTAACCTCATATCACCCTTAACCCACATGAATGCGAGGGTGTCTCGTGCGGTGGCATTGGCATTAGCCCAGAGTTGCTCGAACTGGGGCTTGGAAAGGGTAACGCCTGTTTTGAGGACTGGTACCTGGGCAATCAGCAAATTGAGCCCTTTGAGGGCGTGGTAATACTGCATTACCGTGGTGAGGGGGGAAGTGTTTGTGGTAAGTTGCTGATAAATGGTGGCCTTTGGAGATGTGGCCGATCTCGGAATGTCCACTGAGTTAAGCGTCTCCTCGCTCAGATCCAGAGGACCCTCCATGGTTCGTTCGATGGTCAGCTGCAATTCATCCCGTTCCCTTGCGAGGTGGCGGAGTTCTGTTTGTAATTCAACCACCGATCGTTGCTGGAATTCGGCTGGGTTCCTCATTTCTTCAACCATGGAGTAAAGTGAAGATGTGCCTATTTTGGTGGTGCTACCGCTTGCCTGCGGTGTTGCCTCACCTGATCTGGGTGTGACTGGGGTGGTGTTGAAGGACACCTTTAGGCACTGACGGAGTTCTTCTTCCAGGGAGACCAAGTGTAAGGTTTGTTTGTCGTGCTCAGCTTGTAAAGCTGTACATCTCTGTTGGGTGGCCGTTAACTCTGTCTGTGTGGCTTCAGTCTCATGTCGCTGCTTGGCCAGTTCGTCCGTCATCTGGTCATATTGTGCTTGTTGAGCTCTTTTTGCTTTTGTGAGAGAAGCTACTACCTCCTCTGCTGCAGTCAATTTGTCTTGAAGTTCAAAGGTTGTTTCAACCTGTTCTGCATAACCCTCATTGAGGGTTGCTAACTCCTTATTGAGTTTCCTGATTTCCATGTGTAGCAGCCCCTTCTCCACTTCCTGCTCATTGGATGTGAGAGGTTCCTTCAACCTCTGACCCTGATTGTGATGGTTGGTAGCCTCACCCTGTAACTTCTGGAATTCTTCATCCATTTCTTTGACAAATTTTGATCCAGCTTTACGGGTGAAGGTGATGAGCAATTGCTCTAATCTGCGGTGAGTGAAACAAATCTGATTGATCATGCTGGAGGTGGTATCTGGTACTTGCCATTTTTCTGCTGTCTGAAGTACTCTCCTTTTTGGTGGTTCACCCTCTGGTTCGGTGTCCTTGTCCACTGGTGCGTGGTTGCTGGACTGCTTGGACGGGTGGGAGGTAAGTCTAATCACCGTGTCCAATTTTCCACTACCTGACGCCTCCCCTAACTTCCTCTTTCGGGGTGGTGGTGCTCTTTCTGTCATGGTTAAACCTGCAGCAGTACCGAAACCTGCTGTCTTCCTTTCTTGGCTACCCAAGAAATTTGCCTCATCAATAATGAGGGTGAGGTGAGGCCCAATGGCGGTCCTGATGACCTTGGCCTTATCCTCTTGCTGATGTCTATGCAAGGTGAGGACTTCTGCTTTGAGTTCATCAAAGAACTCTAAAGGCCAATCGACCTTTTCCCCGTTTAATGCTGCCAATACTAACTTTGCAAAGTGAATGGTAATGCTATACTGGCTGGAAGTGTTAAGGCAGAAAAAAGAACTAAGAAGCCTCAAAGGTCTCTTTGATCCAGCCGCCTGACAATCACCCACCTTCACAGAGCTCTGGCCCTCTTGGATTGTTCTGAGAGAGGGGAATAATTCATGCAACTGCAACCCTTCTCCTTCATCTTCACCTTTAGGTGTTAAGCGGAAAAGTTTGAGGAACAAGTCTCTCCAATTCTCAGAAAACAGGGGCAGCAATTCACCTTTCAGTGTGACTTGTAATGTATCTTCTTGCAGTGTGTTGATGGCCTCCGCAGCTCGAACTGGATGCATCACCCCCCACGGCACCTCGCACAAAAAATTCTCCAATCGAAGCTTGCGTAAAAAGGTAATCTCCTCCTTGCTGAATTGGGTGCTCTTGAATGCCGCATCCAAGTTGAAACTGAAAGACTCCATCGGTGTGTATGCCACCAATCCGTGCATCAATTTGAAGGTTGGGAAGTCCCTCAGAAGCTTGGCCGCTTGCTTAACCGCCTGAAGTAGAGTTTGTTGCCAAATGTGTTGCTTACACAAAGGTGGGTACAACTCACTATCTTCAGTGCTAAACCTGATGGTGGTTAAAGCTTCAAGTGCTCCTGTCCTGATCAAATTCCAAGCCTCACCCTGATGTGAGAGTTGTTTCTCTGTGTACACTGAATTTGTGGTGGTGTCCATGGTTACGAAAATTCTGTTAGCTTGCTCAACTGGCTGAGTGGTGAGGGCGAGTAACCGTTTACAACTGCTGCACTTCAGCTGAAAGAATGGTTGAGGACAGAGTCGAGCTTTCAACCCTAAGCCCAGCGTTCTTGTTCTTGGTGCAGCCGTGCTGGCCTTTCGTGAACAAGCTGGCATCTGAGGTGGCAACTTGGTAAGTTTTCTCCTTCCGACCCTTCATTTGTTTGTGAGTTCTGTTTTAAGCTTTGACTAACTTTGTGTAAGTGGGCTGATGTAGGTACCCTGGTTACTCTTAAGTGGGATTCGCCCTTCGGGGCTTGAATCCCCATTTTTCTTGGGGTCCACTTGTTGGACCCCTCCAATAAAAACTAAATTGGAGTTGGGTTTTGTGTCATTAAACTGATTTCTTTCGTATGTTGGTATAATACTAAAATTCTCAAGTCCTATTCTGTTGGGTGATTTTTCCCATAGTCTTGGTATGTGTATCTTGAGTCTTCTTCAGTTCTCGTCGTAGAGTCTTGGTGGATGAAGTCCTGATGGATGAATTTTGAAGATTCAAAAAAAAAAAAAAAAAAAAAAAAATTCTGCCTTGGAGGCAAGTGTTGGTTGAAATCCTAGTGTTTGTCAGTTAATTGGTTTGTTGATCTCTTCTTATTTCCTTGGATGAAGTTGGTATAAGTGCTTTTCATTCTTCCATGACGCTCCGTAAAGTTTTCGGGAACTGTGAGCTTCACCGGCTCAGCTGATGTATGTATAATTATTTACTGATTTCCCTTGGTCCTTAATCGGGTGACATCTTTGTTCTGCACGTAACCTTCCATTAATCTTCCTTCATATACTACCCTGTCTCAGTCCCTTAACTCGTAAGATTGGTCACTCAAGTCTAATTCCAACCTGCTAGAGGGCATGCAAAAACAACTTCCCTCGTTCATAATATCATCAGCACCCGTGTTTGCAATGTTCATCCATCCTCCGTGAAATTGGACTTTCATATAAAGTTTTAATCTTCCGTAGGTGTGACAGGCAAACGAAGTCTCAATTGGTTAACAGCCTTGCACAATTAACCTTCACCCATACCGTGGAACCAACTTATCCAAGTTTCCTTAATTCGTCCTCCGTTGGGGATACATGATTCTCTGCCCTAGAAAAGTTTTGCCTTCCTTTATTTAAGTGACACACAATCTGCCCTCGGAGTCACCATTATGTCCTTACCGTATATTTATGGGTGATTGTGCCCATCCATTCGTAGACCTGGATTTTCATCTATTTCTGTTGGTTTCCTTCTTAATGGAGTCTGCTGTTCTTGTTCAATTCTCACCTATCCATAAATTAATTCATCCTAAATGGTGTCCCTAAATAGTCCTAAACAATATCCCCAACTCTTTCCTGACTTCCTTCTTCAATGTTCATCCAATAGTCCGGTTATCATGTGATGGGGTCCCGCTTCTCTCTTCATTATAACATCATCTCTCTTGTCGTCCCAATACGTCCCTTAAGCCTTTAACCTGCTATTGTGTGGTTTTGGTTGGAGTAATACATATTCTCAAAAGTTCCTTATAGAGTAAATAACGCTTTTCATTTAAGATCGTTGGTTGTTGTGGCATAATGAGGTTATAATTTCCTCCGTAATACCTTTTATCTGTTGCGATGATAAAAAGGCTCTCACTGGTTACTAATCCAGTGTACCGCCTAGGCGAGCTTTTTGCCTAGGGGTGGTGTGTGTGATTTTCTTATTCGAGAGGATGCACCTCCCTACCCTCTTTCTCATGAGTAAGGTGTTTATAGGTATGGTCCGCATCCCTTTGTACTTCTCCATCCAAGGTTGGCTTCGGTGGTGTAATCACATTGGTTCTTCTTGGTTTGACCAAATCGTTGGTTGACTGAGTGCCTTTGGTCCCATGGTTGTGGAAGCGCGTTACACCTTGTTCCCATAACTTGGTGGGTTGCGCGTAATAACCTTCTAGCATGATACGATGTATCTCCAAGTCCTCTTCATCCAGAGTAGCTTGATCCGGGTATGATAGGGGCTTGGTATGTGAGGTCGTCCCTTGGTCAGAGGGTTTTAATAAAGGCTTTGAAATATCCTTGCTTTTAGTTTGGGGTTTCTTTGCCTTAATCTCTGCTTCCAAAAGATGGCATGCTAGAATTTGTAAAGCATGAGCTTGGGGAGTCTCCGGTTCTTGATATGGTTTGAGTTTGTTCATGTTAACTCGCCCCAACTCTTCTCCTTGTAATGTGGTGACGTCCACCGATCCGTTGTCGTAAACTTGTTTAATCACGTATGGTCCTGCCCATCGTATTTTGAATTTGCCGGGGCCGGGTATTTTATGGCGTAAATGCCACAAGATTCGTTGGCCAGGGTAAAATCGTGGTTTAAGTGTGGACACTTGCTTCGATTCTTTCTCCAAGTTTGCAGACTTCTTAGCCCCATTTTGTGGTGGCTTGGTTGCTCCTTGTTTGCATTGGTGACCACGTGTCTTTGGTTTTGGATGGTCGTGTCTCTCTTTGCGTAAGGTTTGCATGTGTCTCATGTTTTCTTCCGCTTCGTGTCGGGTCAAATCCATAGTCCTTAGTTGTTCCATTCTCCTTTCGAGAATGGGATGAATTTCTTGACTCCGTTTTTGGTACACATCAGGGTGAAGGTAAGCCATAGGTAATAAGGCTTCCGTACCAAAAACTAATGAAAATGGAGTGTGCTTCGTGGTAACCTTATAGGCTGTCCTATAGGCCCAAAGCGCTGCATGTAACTTGGTGTCCCAATCTGTTCGATTGGCATTCACCATCTTGGTCAAGGCAACTTTTATTACCTTGTTAGTACTTTCCGCTTGCCCGTTAGCCTGTGGGTAGTAAGTCGTTGATTTCCGATGTAAGATCATAAACTCTTGGGTGAGTACTTTGATAGTGTCATTAATAAAATGACTCCCTTGGTCGCTCACGAACTCCAAAGGACATCCAAATTTAGTGATTATTTCTTCAAAGAGAAATTTGGCCGTGGACTTCGCCGTGTTATCCTTCAAGGCTCTGGCCTCCACCCATTTGGTGGTGTAGTCGGTAGCTGTAATGATATATCGATTTTTGGTGCCTTTGGCTGGAGGATTGACCGGTCCAATGAAATCCAAACCCCATTTTTGAAACACCTCATTAGGCATTGTAGGGTGTAAGGGTTGAAGGTTTGTGGATATTTTAGGGCCAACCCTTTGGCATATATCACATTGAGTGCAATATAAATGAACATCTCGCTTCATGGTGGGCCACCAATACAAAGCGGTCAAAATCTTGTGGAGGGTGATTCTAGCTGAAAAGTGTCCTCCGGCTATTCCCTCATGAGCTTCCGCAACGATAGCTGTAGTGACTGGTCCGGCCACGCATGTTCTCCGTATGCCGTCTGGACCTTCTTTAATGAGTGTCCCGTTTTGATTTAACATTAACGGTCGGCTACGTATTGCTATTTGTTGTCGTTGCGTAGTTGACGCCTCTGTGGTCAAGCGTCCATGTTTTAAGTAGTCAATGTAGGGGGTTCTCCAGTCTTGTTCGTTTTCCCCTTTTGCTGTGATCGTGGTGCACTCTACCATTCGCCCTGTGGTTTGCTCGGGCCAACAAATCTTGCAGTTTCTACATAAATAGTCAATATCAGGAGGGATTGTGGGCCACCAATATGGTCCCGTATTGACTTGTGAGGTTATCTCGTCCATTGAGAGATGTGGGCTCCCTTGATGGTGGATGGTCTCCAACCATTTAATCCCTTTGTCTTTGGAGATGCAAAGTTTAATGTCTCCATTTGTGAGTCTCCGTTTTAGTTTCCCCTCTTGTAGGAAGTACTGGGGTAACTCTTCACGTGACACACCCAATTCCTCGTGGAAGGCAAAATTGCTAAGTTCCATGGGGTTTTTGAGGTGCTGGATGATTGGTTCTCTCCAGTCACGTGCCTTCTGGTTCCTTAAGATAGTTCCATAGTTTTCAATTTTAAAACCTGGTAGTAAGGTATCCTGGTGCCTTTTGTATTCGTCGATTGTATATTCCACGTCCCGGGGAATATTTGGCCACCAATAGGGGCCTTTATGTATTTCTATGAATATTTCTTCTTTCGGAAGAGGAGGTACTTGATACTCATAGATTCTTTTTACCCAATCAATGGCATCCTCCTTAGTGATGCACATTTTTACAATTCCATTTGGTAATCGGTATTTCAGACCATCTTCAGTTACGAAGTAAGTCTCCGTGTCGAAACTAGTTAACCCCAATTCCTCTTGGGTGTCAATATGGTTTAGTTTCTCGATGTTAGCTAGTTGTTGTATAACCAAAAGCCTCCAATCTGGCGCATGTGTTGGTTTTTGCGCAACCAAGTCTGGAGTTTCCACTGGTTGTGTTCCCATTCCTCTGCAAGTTTTGCAATCTCTTAGATAGTTGCACACATCAACTCCCCATGTTGGCCACCAATATTCTCATGTGGCCACGGCCTTCCATGTTTCCATGGCGGCCAAATGAGGTTCAGTTTCTTCGTGAATCCTGGCCAAGTACATGGGTACGTGGGCCTCCGGAATGCAGCGTTGGTTATCCTTCCCACCTTTACGAATTCTTCGTAGAGTACCATTGGTAAACACAAAATATTTATGGCTGTGTTCCACAGCCGTTTTGTCTCCTGGTGTTAAGTCTTGGGTAAAGATTTTCTCGCATGTTAAGTATTCCATATAGGGATGTCTCCAATCCGTGGTGGGCGTTCCTTGGAATTCTTTCTTGCCTAGGTGTGATTGGTTTTGCTTGCCTTTTGAGTACTCCGGTTGGTTGCTGCAGGTCAAGCATTTATGATCGCATAAGTTTTTAATGTCAGCTCCGCATGTGGGCCACCAGTAGGGTCCAAATGTGACTAGGTGCCACATCAACTCTATACTAAGGTGTTCTCCCGAGTCGGTGATATGTAAGTCTTTTAAGTGCTCGTCGATTTCTCGCCCGGCAATACATATCTTAATGTCTCCATTTGGGAATATCTTCTTTAGTTTCCCTTCTTCGATGAAATATTCTTGGCTTTGATGGGTTATTCTCTTGTGTTGTTTTTTGGAGATACGGGGTCCTTTAAGGTATCCGTATGTGAGGTATTCCACCAATAACCTCCTCCAATCCTTGTTGTCCTGTGATTGTATGGCGATGGATCCACAAATTATATTATGGAGCGGGCGTTGAAATCGCGTGCGACAGGATGGGCAATCATACATAATATACATTTGTATGTCGCTTAGTCCCATCGTGGGCCACCAACGGTTTCCTTGCAAACATCGTAGCCAAGTCTGTTGATCAGTCAGATGTCTCTGTCGGTATACGTGCATTTTTCCAATCCAATGTTTAATTTGGTAATTGGCAATGCATATCTTTGTCATACCGTTTTTCTCGAGTTTTCGGAGCTTCCCCTTTTCCAAGGTGAAAATCTCACTATCTCGCATGAGTTCCCTCTGTCCTCTTTGGGTTTCTGCATCCATTTTGAATCTCCCATGAGCCATGTATTCGACAAGGGGTGTTCTCCAATCGTTGAAGGTTTCTTTGTAAGGGATTATATCCATCTGTTCATCAGCGGTTGAAGAACTTCCTGCTGTGGGTAACTCTTCTCCCTGTCCTTTACATTCGGTGCATAGCGTGATGAATAGTGCAATATCTTCCGCTAACGTCGGCCACCAATAAGGGCCTTGTAGCGCCAGTTGGCCGGTGGCTGTTACTGAGAAGTGTCGATTTTCCTTTATATGGAGGGTCTTAATGTAACTCCTCACATATCTCCCAGGTATACATTTCTTTATGATGCCATTGTGAAACATGCGATGTAACTCCCCTTCCTTGAGTATGAAGAATCGACTGCGATATTCGATCAATCTTCTTTCCTCGAAGGGTAGGGAACTCACCCATGATCTACCGTACGTTTGACATGTTATATATTGGACATATGGAGTCGTCCAATCTGATTCCGCTTTTCCCGTCATATCCTCTTGTGCTTCTAAAGGTTGGACAGGAAGTGGGTCATCGTCGTCCTCAGAGTCATGTGGGGTGATGTCCCCAGTTACGTCACCTTTGTCTGACATCTTACATACTGAGCATTCATCGCAATACTCCAGTACGTCCCTCCTCCGTGTAGGCCACCAATAAGGTGCGCATAATGTATAGTGCCATGTAGTAGACAGATTGTAGTGCACTCCGTCTTGTTCATGAGCCTCACTTATAAGCTCCTCGATGATGTCCCCGGCTACACATTCATGTATTTTGCCGGAGATACTAATTCGCATGAGCTTACCTTCGTCCAACATGAACGGCTCACTCAACTGCCTAATCCTTGTCTGTTCTTCTGGGGTAGCTAGAACGGACAACAATTTCCCGTGTGTAAGGTACTCGATAAAAGGTGCTCGCCAATCATCAAAAGGTTGCACATGTACCATGAATAGACTTGCATCTGGGAATTGGTCTTCGATCCCTGAGGGATTTTCTCCACTTTCTATCCGTGATAGGTGGTCAGCCATTACATGGCTTCTCCCAGGTTTGTACACTACTTCAAAGTCATATTCTTGAAGTAATAACATCCATCTAGCAATTCGGCCAGATACCACCGGTCGGTTGACTAGATATAGTAAAGCTTGGTGGTCCACGTAGAAAACCACGTGGTTGGCCAGAAGATAATGCCTAAATTTGCCGACTGAGTAAATCATTGCCAAGGCTTCGCGCTCGGTGGTGCTGTAATTCTTCTCGGCATTGTTGAGAAGTCTGCTGGCATAGTATATTGGAGAATCCCTATCTCCGTGTATGTTTTGGGCCAAGACTGCACCAATGGCTATGTTAGAAGCATCACAATGTACATGAAACTCCATAGACCAATTGGGGGTTATGAGTATAGGCGTAGTTGTGAGTCTTTTCTTCACCTCTTCAAACGCCTCCTGGCAAGCTTTAGTCCAGATGTATTTTTCTCCTTTCTTTAGGAGTAAGTAAAGTGGTCTGGTGACTTGTGCATACATCCAGATGAACTTCCGGTGATAAGTAGCTTGTCCTAAGAAGCTCCGGATTCCCCGCACTGTGGTTGGTGGAGGCAATTTTCCGATTACGTCCACCTTTTTGGGGTCCACTAACAAGCCTTCTTGGCAAACCACATGTCCAAGGAGCCTTCCCAAATTTACACAGAAATAGCACTTCTCCGGGTTTAGGCTTACTCCGTTTTCACGGCACTTGATAAGGCATTTCTCCAAATGCTCAATATGGTCCGCCTTGGTTCCATAGACGGTAAAATCATCTAGAAATACTTTCATAAACTTATCAAGGTAATCTGCAAATATTTTCATCATTCCCCTTTGGAATGTGGCTGGGGCACACATCAAACCAAAGGGCATTACTCGGTATGCGAAAGCTCCATACTCGGTAATAAAAGACGTCTTCAATTGATCCTCCAGTGCGATCATGATTTGGTTGTAACCACTGTACCCGTCCATCAACGTGTACATTTCATGTCCTGCAACAGCTTCCAAAATTGATTCGGTAAAAGGTAGAGGGAAAGGGTCTACCTTGGTGACTGCGTTGAGTTTGCGGTAGTCAACGCACACTCGTAGTTTCCCGTTCTTCTTTGGCACAATCACGATGGGTGACAACCATTCTGTTTTATCAACGGGATATATGAACCCTGCTTCCAAGTATTTATCAATTTCCTCCTTCACTTTGGCGGCATAATTGGGGTTCATCCTGTACCGCATCTGCCGCACCGGCTTGGCTTCCGGTTGTAACTCGATCTTGTGTTCACAAACATACGGGGGTATCCCTTTCATGTCTTTATATGTGAATGCGAACACATCTTTAAAACGTAGCAAAAGGTCTTTCACTTTAGCTTCGTATTCTCCCAAATCCTTAGCAATTTTCACCAACTTAGGATCTTCAAGGGTTCCTAGGTTCAAATTTTTGACTAGGTCTTCATCTTCCACGGTCCATCCCGCTATCTTCTTCCCTTTTACTGCCTCCGTGGCAGGAGTACCGTCTACCGTTATATCTCCTTCCTTAACTTTGTAGAATTGGTCCGGATATACGGGTTTCTCTTCCATGGCCTCTTGCTCCTTCTTAGTAGCTTTTCGAGGTCGAGGTTTCTCTTGTTCGTCGGGGTTTGCTCTAGGCCTTCCCGGTTTCTTAGGGTTATCAACCCCCACTGTATTACAGCTTGACTCCTTCAATTTCCTTAGGCTTTTCAAATCAAAGTCTCCCATAGGTAGCAACTCGGGAAATGCTTCATAGACTATTGCTTCCTCTTCATCAGATAGTCCCATCTCCCAGTCGTAGTCTTCCCAATTTAAGGGTCTCCTTCCCGGTGGTAGTGCCGGGGTTCTTTGAGTACTCAATTCCACCTTGCTTCCTCCTTGAGTCAAGGTTAACTTGTTGAGGGGCCAATCATGTTGTGCTTGAGCCTCCTTCAACCATGGTCTTCCTAGTAATAGAGAGTAACTATCTTCGGTGCTCACCATGTCTATGACGGTGAGTGTTGTCCGGATCACGATGCCGCCGACATCAAGGCGTACATCCCTGATGATTCCTTTTGGCATGACCTTCCTTTGGTCAGCCATTTTGATGGTAAATGGAGCGGGCTCTATTTTGTCAAGCCCTAATTTCTTCCTTAAGGTATTGGTGATGATGTTCACTCCTGAGCCACCATCGATCAAAACATTTGGAATCCTTCTGTTCTTAACAATTACTGATATCATGGGCATCTCTTCGTCGAATGCCTTTGCTGTTACGTGATAGGTAGAGGTCGGTTTCTCCGTTTCCTCCTCTTGGCTGGTAAGGGCCGCCATTACCCGTTTCTTGCAATAGGGGGCTATCTCTAGTAGCTGCCCTATTGAGATGTTTGCTTTTGTGTGATTCATCACACTTTCTAAAATTTTATCCACCCTTGCTCGGGTAGCTGTTGGGACGCCTCCCTTCTCGGGGCTCCGTTTCACGGGCTTCTCTGCCTCTTCTTTTTCTGGGTACCAAGGTGCGAACTCTTCTGGCGTGGGTAGAGCTTCGCCCTCTTCCTCCTGTATTTCATGGATAGTCTTACTCACCTCCCGGTGGACTTCCCTATCCGCTTTCCATTCTTCACTGTTGGCTCCTATCGGCCTTTCTTCAATCACTTTGTTGCGTTCATTATCCTCGAATGCGTCATCCCTTTCATCTTCGGAGTTCTCCTCCCTCTTTTGGTGGTCTTCTTGCTTTTCTGAGCTGCCACTGCTTGATTCATCATTGTCATCGCTGTCATCACTTTCACTATCTTCTTTGCCTTTCTCGGCTGCGGCCCGTTGGCCTCTGGTCATCACACAAACCGCAGGGGACACCACGTTGGCTCCTACTGCCGGTTTTGGGTTTCTAAATCCACTCAACTCCTGTTGGTGTTTAATAAAGTGTGGACAATCCGGTTTCCGGTGCCCCTTCTGATGACAATAGAAACACTCGTCGGGGTTGCCATCTCGCTGTGGTCCGCCAGTGAACCCAGTTCTCGGCGCTGCCTTGGTGTTGTTATTATCCATCAGGCTTCTGGTATACTCATACCTGTCATGGTTAATAGGTCCTCTAGGGCCTCCTCGGTAGGGGTATCCATCTTCCCTTCGGTAATCTTGGGTTTTGTAAGGGGAATAACCTTCCCTTCTAAACTCATCTCGGTAGTTGTCGTTGGGCCTATAGTATGGCCGTTCCTCTCTGCGATATTCATTTCCCCGGTAGGGGCCTCCCGCCTCCCGCCGGTAATCGCCTTCCCTAAAAGGGGATCTTTCATCTCTTCGGAACTCTGTCCTTGGTTCAAAACGAACCCTCCTTTCATTCATTTCTCGCCTAGGAGTTATTGCTCCTGGCCTTCGATTGGACTGGGGTTGTATTTGATTTACCCCGTATCTTCTATCTCGGGGCCTCCGAGATTCGTGCCTTTCATACACACACTCACTGGTGTTATGAGTTAGGCTATTGCAATTTGTGCATTGCTTCATCTGACACTCTTGAACATAGTGTCCCTCATTTCGGCATCTTCGACAAATGATACCCGTGCGAAATTTCCTGCTCCCCAGAGCTAATCCTTCGATTTCTTCCCTAAGAGTCTTAATGTCATCTTTCGTCGAGTCGTTCCTTTTACTCTTCGTCTTCTTCTTCTTCTTTTTCCGTTCTTCTTCTGAATCATCGCTTGATTCATCACTGTCACTCTCGTCATGAAATCTTCCTTTTCTCATTTGACCTAACTCCAATTTCCGAGCTGAGGCTTTGGCTTCGTCTAAGTCATCGGTTGGCATTAAATCAATATGCTTGGTATATTCTTTCTTTAGGCCGTTAAGGAACCATGCCTTTTTGAATTGATTGCTGGGTTGGGGATTAAATTTTGACGATTCCACCATAACCCGTTCATAGAATTCTTCAACCGTTTCGTCCTTCTTTTGTTTGAGGGAGCCTAAGCTTTCAATGACTTCCCCCTCCGATTTCTTTGATCTGAATCTCATAAGAAAAGCAGTTCCTAAAGTGGGCCAATCTGGAAAATGATTTGGGCCAAATTGGGAGTACCATTCTAATGCTCGCTTTTTCAAGGTGACTGGAAATAATTGCAACTTGATTGCATCTGTGTCTTCCTGGTTGGCAAGACACACATTGTTAAATTCTTGCATGTAGGTGTCGGGATCTGTCTTACCTTTGTAGGTCGGTAAGGGAACCTTTGTTCTCCGTTGTTGTGCAGCCATGTTGGCTGAAGTGGTTGGGTTGTTTCCAACACCAGGTGGATTGTTGTTATTTGGAGGTGGTGGTGGTGGTGGGCTGACTCTGGTGTTAATTCCAAGGTTTTGGAATTGTTTAAGTCTTTCTTCAAATTTCCTCCTTAATTCGTCGAATTCTTCTTGTGTGATGGGCTTTTTGATTTCTTGGTCCGTTTGGTTCTGAGTGCTCCCTCCTGAGAAGCCGGAGTCCTCGTAGCTGAATTGTTCTTCAAAATTCCTTCTTAGTTTCTCCCAACTCCTTTGGTCGAAAATATCTTCCTCGGTCGTGTTTCCTTGATGGGTTTTGTCTTGCGCTTTATCTACTGGGGTATGCGTACCCGTGGTTTTACCTGTACCTTTTGTTCTCAATACGTAGGTCCCAAGAGGGGTTCCTATTATCAGATCATCCTCGTTTTCCTCGCTTTCTCCTTGATTCAAGTTTTCTTCATCCAAGTCTTCATGTTCTTTGCTTGTCTCACCATTACCTCCTCCTTCACTTTGACTTCTATGGTGGCTGGGCTTAGGGGTGTGGGAACCTATTGCCGGTGGTTCAGAAGCGTATCGGCTCTCTTCACTTCCTGTAGTTCTTTGTCTTGTACGCCTAGCGTACCTCTCTTCTCTTTCTCTCTTGAGTTGTTCAGTCCGCCTTATGCGGTCTTCTCTGGAATGCATGCGCTCCACATGCTTCTTCTCTGCCTCCTGTTCTCTAGGAGTTGGTGATGTACTTCTCGTACTAGATGTATCCTCATGATCAACCATGTACGCTACTTAGAGTGTTTCGGAATCATGGTCTTGGCCGGCTCTCCGAGCTCTGTCGCCTCAATGCATTCGTACTCCACCTGTTTGCTTATGGATGATTGTTTGGACCTCCAGTTTCTTTATGTTTTTGTTTATAATTCCTGCTCCTGTTCCAAATTCAAGTTTCCCGCCCTACCATGCAAACCACCATACAAAGGTAAGAATATCTTTTTAACATACAAGTCATATAACAAACCCTCTTGTTTGTAATGGTATCCTCGATGGTGTGTTGCTCCTAACACATGAGCTCTAGTTCCTTCCTTTCCGTTGTTCCATACCTTGGAAAATATCAACGCCTGTAGCTCCTCTGGTAATTCGTCAATTCTCCTTTCTAACTGAGACCTATAAGCAAAACTTATCTCCTTTTCTCTAAATTGTTGCCATATTTTGTCTTCGTAAAATTTTTGCATATCCCACATGAGATCATGAAATTTCCTTGTTCCTTCCCATTCTCTTGAATTGGTTTCACCTTTGTTGTATTTTGGATAATCCCATGGCCATTTTCCTATGGCCAAAATGTCTTGTTGTTCCAAATTCTCTTCTCCTCTTTCTTCGCTCCCTTGTACAATAAATCCTCGTAGATTGAATTGTTCAAGTCTCCGCTGTACTGATCTTTCTATACGATCTTGCTTCCGAGGTCCATATGTTGCTGCCCACCTACGTCGCTCATTTGCCTCCTGTTGGCGCCTTCCATTATACTGATAGTATAAGTTTTCCATCGATGCCTGCCATCCATCTCTTTCCCAAAATATTGTACGTTGTAAACTTTAACTTCTAATCTAGGTAAGTGTAACGTCCATGTGGCGTAGTCCCCAGCATGGTCGCCAAAATGTGGAGGTCACCTTCAAACCCTCAGCAACTTAGACGGTGTAACCCGCTGCTGACCGGTTTACATGGAAGTTACTCCCACCAAAATTAGATCCTTCATTTGATTTCCATTTATGGTGAAGGTGTTTGCACTCATATAAACTTAATTTTGTGATACAAAATCTTAATGCTCTTTTTGAATCCTCAAGGAAAAATTGACCTAAGTTTTCAAGTTTATGTTCCCCGAAATCTAATGTCAAGGTTAGGTGATCCTAAACCTTGACATAGATTTAGCAACACAATACTTTTCGTAATCAAAAACAGTGTTTCAAAATCCTTTTATAAATCCCTAAGGATAAAGTGTCCAAGTTGTCAAGTTTATGTTCCCCGAAATCTTAATGTCAAGGTTAAGTGTTTTAGGGAGAACATCATTCATATATACAATATCTTTCATGGTTTGAATGATCGTAAAATATCCGTAATCCATTAAGAATGTGTGTTTATGATAAGTTTACAATTCCTTTGAGGGTCCAAACATACTCTCTTACTAAAGTATATTCATAAGATTTCATTCTTCTACTCAATTCCTAGAGTTCACATAATGTTCACGTGAAAAGCTTTCATCAAATGTTTGTTCCGTTTCCAAGAATCATTCCTCAATCTTATGTCATGATTTTAGAGTTCTCTTCAAATCTAGAAGGTAGAGTTTAATGAGTTGGAATCCTAATCTCGTTTCGAGTTGATAGGTTGATGAGGCTCAATTGCCGGCCGCATTCCGTGTACTCAAGTTGGCTTGATTTCATATCTTGATAACCTCCATGTCGCATCCACCTATATTTCTCCAAATCATGATCTCGACTTCGCCACTTAGCTCAATCTATCTCTAATCATACTCGAGTAGCTTAGGTATCCATTTTTGGCTTCTCCATGTTTAACTCTTTCGAGTACTACTAATTTGGCCTTTTGCCTTTAATCGATTTTCCAAATTTATAAATGTCTCCAAAAGTTCCTCCGGAATATTTCCAAAATCCTAAACTACCTATGGATCCTTTGACCCCCTCCGTGTTTTAAAGAATCTCTATGATTTCCTATCCTCCAAAGTCTTGAATCATTTTGAGAATATTAATCTCTAAAAGTTTTAAGCCTCGAGGATGATCTTTCAATCCTTTTGTGCTCGAGGGTCTTAGTTTCCAATCCTTTGTCGAGGATAATATTTCAATCCTTTCGGCTTCAAGTCGAGGATAGTATTTCAATCATTTGTTCTTCAAGTCAAGGATAATATTTCAATCCTTTCGGCTTCGAGTCGAGGATAATATTTCAATCCTTTAGTTTCCACGCTCGAGGATAATTTTTCAATCCTTTAGTTTCCAAGCTCGAGGATAATGTTTCAATCCTTTAGGTCTTGTAATCCTCCACCTCGGATGGCACATGTAATAATGAGGTGAATTAGGTGCCATATGTGGTCCCTTTATATAGGCTTTGAATTTAAGGTAATCTAAGATGTGGCGGTTAGGTCTTTAAATGTCTGTATTTACTAATTTTAGCACTGTATGTCCTTACAGTCTAAATTCATCCCTGTCCGATCTATTAATAGACTGACACGTGCTTAAAATAGCTCTACCAATGAGGTACATACGGGCATGTTCTAACCGCCTAGATGTGTCATGAGTTAGTTGTCATCCCCTTTCCTCCATTCATCCAAAATAGGCTCATTATTCATTGCCGGTAATGGAGTTGGTTAAGCCCATCCAAAATTGGTCATCCTTGTGTCCTTTCATCTATTCTTCTATGGGTTCATCCCCCCCATCCTTACTATTCCTACTTACTATCCTATTAACTAGTTCCTAACCTATTAGTGTAAGAGGTCCCTAATAAGTCCACTAAAAATTGGGCCCTTAACCTATACGGGTTCACTAATAGGTTGGCCGTGCCACTAAGCCGTAACCCTAAACTCCCTGCTAACTCCATTAGTAGCTTGGCCGGTCATAAGAAGGCAGGCCCAGCCTTAATTCTCGCAGCCCCTCCCCCCTTCTTCTTTGCTTGGTCCCGCGCTCCTCTAGGCCCTCAGTTCCTCGTGCCACGTGTCTCTGCTCTCGAGGCTGGCTTCCTGTCCACTTCGGTTTCGGCTCTCAGTCACTGGTCCGAACGGTCCTCTCCTTCTCTCCGCCCTCGACCTGGTTTCGGTGCGGTCCTGCTGCCCTGTAATCCAATCCCCTTCGCATCTGCTTGGTGGTGGGTTCATGCTTGTCCTGGGATCTCTACCCTGGTCCCTCATGAGAACTTGGGGGGGCTACAAATTACCATCATCCTCAGAGTTGAACGGCAGACTAGGAACTACGGTGAGCTGCGAATGCAAACTCACCTGGATCACTCTGGCCGCATAGCCTTGCATACACTTCAGCCTCGTGAAATTAGAGATATCCGACCAGGCACCGCCACACCCAGGGTTCGCTTCGGCAGACAACATATACAATGATAATTCGGCCCTGAGCGATGGCATGGGTACTTGGCGACCTTGAGTTCGGGTTGGAAACCAGCTTCAGACTAGTTTCAACCTCCTCCTTCACAATGCAGATTTGTCCGAGGTGTTGCTTAGGATTAGACAGGTGGTACCTGCAAGTTGTTGCCACAGACCCGGTAGCAAATGCTACCAGGTGCCTCGTGCCTCTTCCCTCACAAGTTTAGATCACACCCTCATTCCCAGGAGGAATTCGCCGCTCACACACCAACCTTCACCTCTGCATGTATTCTCCTCCGACATTGTTCAACGACACCTCTGTGAGTTGGCTCCTCTCTACTGTGTCCCTCCTACCTCTTCATTCCTCAAAACCAGAAAATAACTCCCATGCAACCCTCTCAAATTCAGCAGGGTTGCTTCTTCAACTGCCGCTGCCTCGGTGCCCAACCACAATCCATCAGCATAGCTCTTGGTTCCCAGGCAGCATGCCCAGCTTGGGGAAAGTTAGTATGCGAGCGGAGAGCGGAGAGCGGGGAACTCAATTTGAGACATGAACTGAGAGGAAAAGTGCACGTATTACCGCGGGATTTTCTGTAAATATCAAACTATTTTAAGAAAAGTTTAAGGTTTAGGTACTCTATTACCGTGGAAATAGGGCAACATTTCCTGATTCATAACATTTATAGAATTTTGAAACATAGAAATATTTTAATAAATTACAAAATTAGGGCTTACATCAGCATGACATCACATTGGACTATGTAGGGACCCTCTCAGTTCCAAGAGGGTGCATAGGTTGGGGTATGCACCAGATTTTTGCTTGTGTAGATAGGCGTAGTTGGTGGGCTTTAATGTTTTGTTTGGTTGGGTCTCAATCTTGTTGTTAAGGGGTTGGACTATGTAGGGACTTTCTCGGTTCCGAGAGGGTCCATGGGTTGGGGTATGCACTTGATTTTTGGTTGTGTAGATAGGCGTAGTTGGAGGGCCTTAATGTTTTGTCTGGTTGGATTTTAATTTTGTTGTTAAGGGGTTGGAGTATGTAGGGACCCTCTCGGTTCCGAGAGGGTCCATGGGTTGGGGTATGCACTTGATTTCTTCTTGTGTAGATAGGCGTAGTTGGAGGGCTTTAATGTTTTTTTTGGTTGGGTTTCAATCTTGTTGTTTAGAGGTTTGACAATGTAGGGACCCTCTCGGTTGCAAGAGGGTCCATGGGTTGGGGTATGCACCAGATTTTTGGTTGTGTAGATAGGCGTAGTTGGAGGGCTTTAATGTTTGGTTTGGTTGGGTTTCAATCTTGTTGTTAAGGGGTTGGACTATGTAGGGACCCTCTTGGTTCCGAGAGGGTCCATGGGTTGGGGTATGCACCAGATTTTTGCTTGTGTAGATAGGCGTAGTTGGTGGGCTTTAATGTTTTGTTTGGTTGGGTCTCAATCTTGTTGTTAAGGGGTTGGGCTATGTAGGGACCCTCTCGGTTCCGAGAGGGTCCATGGGTTGGGGTATGCACTTGATTTTTGGTTGTGTAGATAGGCGTAGTTGGAGGGCTTTAATGTTTGGTTTGGTTGGGTTTCAATCTTGTTGTTAAGGGGTTGGACTATGTAGGGACCCTCTCGGTTCCGAGAGGGTCCATGGGTTGGGGTATGCACTTGATTTTTGGTTGTGTAGATAGGAGTAGTTGGAGGGTTTTAATGTTTTGTTTGGTTAGGTTTCAATCTTGTTGTTAAGGCGTTGGAGTATGTAGGGACCCTCTTGGTTCCGAGAGGGTCCATGGGTTGGGGTATGCACCATATTTTTGGTTGTGTAGATAGGCGTAGTTGGTGGGCTTTAATGTTTTGTTTGGTTGGGTCTCAATCTTGTTGTTAAGGGGTTGGACTATGTAGGGACCCTCTCGGTTCCGAGAGGGTCCATGGGTTGGGGTATGCACTTGATTTTTGGTTGTGTAGATAGGCGTAGTTGGAGGGCTTTAATGTTTTGTTTGGTTAGGTTTCAATCTTGTTGTAAATGGGTTGGACTATGTAGGGACCCTCTCGGTTCCGAGAGGGTCCATGGGTTGGGGTATGCACTTGATTTTTGGTTGTGTAGATAGGCGTAGTTGGAGGGTTTTAATGTTTTGTTTGGTTAGGTTTCAATCTTGTTGTTAAGGGGTTGGAGTATGTAGGGACCCTCTCGGTTCCAAGAGGGTCGAGGGAAGCTAAGACATGAGCGATGAGCGGTGAGCAATGAGCAGTGAGCGGTAACACGTGAGCAGTGAGCAATAACATGTGATCGATGGTGCCAAATATAGTAACTGGGCACGGTTTTAGGGTACATATTCTAATATTGGCATTTTTTTCTTTGCAATTTGAGAATTATAAAGTACTCACATTTTGATTGACCAAGAGTGAAGGGAGCACATTATCATAGATATTTAAAAAAACCATCAGTCCTTTGCTGATTTTTATTATAAAAATCCACACTAATACATGTCACTTACCAAAATTCTCAAACATGCGGTTGAATACAACACTTGGAATATTACTCACATTCTACAACACCTGCAAGTTCAAGGAGTTGCATAACCTCATTGTAGGAGTATGTTGGAGCGTGAATGAACTTGTCACTACTGTAATCCACCTTACACAAAAATCTAAACACATAGTAAAGATGTTTGCAATACACCCATTTCCCTTTCTTTCCCAAAGATTGAGATGACATTTTCGTGAAGTCAGGGCATGTACAATGTGGCATGTCAGCAATTGTGACACAATATTTGATGTTATCCTTGGAGACGATGTTGAGTAGGACTCCAAATCCTGGATATGGAATGGCAGTTACTCCAACCACATAGTAACCGTCCATGAGTCCAGCGCTCTCCCATTTGTTTTTGTGATCTGCCGTCGGTGCTCCTAGATTGCGGCGCACCGTCTTTCCAAACCTGGAAGTTGGATGGGCATCTGGTTTTTGTGGTACACGAAAATCCGTCCAAGGAATCGGGAGCGTCGCAATTGTGGCAAGCCTACGGCGAGGAGAGAGAACCTCCCTTTGTTGTAATTGGAATCCAACATCTTCAAGCGCCAATACCTCTTGCCTTGAGAGATTGGTACCTATCTTTACAGGCCATGTGCTGGGTACTATAGGCCAGTCTAACACATATTTCTTCTTGCTACCACTTACACAACGTTTGATGTCGTCAGGGTAAAACCAAAACTCGTACTCCACATTGTTGGTGGAGCGGTATTCTTTCTTCAATCCCTTGTATGTAGGAGCAGGGGTGCCATGTTTGTAAGTTCCAACTTTGGCATTGCACAAAGACCCTGTATTGGCTTGCATCGCCCAACATCTTTTGGCAGAGTTGGATGGCAATCTTGCAATATGCCAATGAGAAGAAGGGCAATCAGTCTCTAACACCGATGTAGTATGTGCCACACCATACTCTGCAGAATTCAAAGATTCTTCTATGCATGCCCTTTTAACCCTAGTGTTAGGACGAGGAATCGAGTAGTTCACTTTGTCGGGTCGATGTGAGTCGCAATCTGCACCTGGCGGCAGATCAAGTTTTCGTTTGGTAGATCCAAACAGCTCAGACCCCTCCAAAGCACAATCCCTTGTATTGAGATCTTCAGCCCCCGGATAGGATTTCATGGCATCTGCTAGTAGCTTTGGATCTCCACACCGGGCAGCAGCCTTCAACTTCAAGGACGCAGAATCAGGGCCTTTACCAGTAAAACCTCCTCTCAACCACGATTTATAATTTGCAATCTGCATGAATGCACGGATCAAATCGTCCACTGTTGCTTCATAAAGACAAGTCATCTTGTTTCCAGACTGTTGGAGCCATTTGTTGTGCATTGTCTCTGCAAGGTTACACGTCGGCATTTCTGCACGTTCATCTATATTCATATCCTGCAAACATTACACAAATTATAGTAGATTGTATATATCATGGATATTCAAAATTAAATAATATTGGAAAAACATAGTAATGATGCACTTACAAGAATCATATGACCACCCCATTGCCTATAACGGAAGTGCCAAAACCCCAACCACTCGGAGAACCCGTGAATGTCTTCTTCTGTGGCAGCTCCAGATGACAACCACCATGAACAAATAACATGATATTTGGTTTCGGCTTCGTCCATTGTTTTCGCGTCTTTGTAATCTTTGCATAGTTGTTTGTGCTGAAACTGCAAAGATGCCTTGATATATTTTTGCGTCACCTTGTCCAAGTTTTGTGACCAATGGAAAAGACAAGTGCGCTCACGACCCACCATTGGCAGACTTGGGTCACCTCCACCATATATCTTCCTGACCGCATTCCAATTTGCTTGAGCACTGTCCGCCATAAAACCTTTGAAATTCACGGTTAACACTCCATTCTCCGCCATAACAGTATTCAAGTTTCCCCATAAAAGAGTTTAAACTGCACCATCTTCAGATTGCATGTCACAACACGCAATGGTCAACACCTTACAATACTTGCTATCGTACACATGACACGCAAGGGTGGTCCAGTCCTTCAGACGTTTAACGTGGTCAAACATTATCCATGAATTCTCCATATCTCCTCCCTCCTGCATACGCATAACAAGATCCACACCACTCCCCGGAAGATCTACTGACATTTTGAAGACAAATACTTTGTCTTTGGACTGTCCGGGGAACCTACTAGCATGAACGCACTTAAAGCTCGAATGGTCTTTGAGCGCCATGATACTATCCATCGTACCCATTCCACTATGAACAAATCGCTTTGAGCCGGATACGAAATTCCGACAATTTGGAGAGGCAAGAGTACTAAATTTATCCATGACGACCTCCAAAGACGAACCTGTCAAGTGATGTCTTTCACTGTTTGATGGAGATTTTAGGAGGTAGTCTGCCAAAAATTGTTTGCTCGCTGCCATTACTATAGCGGAGTTTTTGGCAGTGGGTGTTTTTGTGACCTCATTGGCAACACATTGGTATGCAATGTCCAAAGATTCACGGCATGTACCATTGGACACAGGGTGGTCATGCACGCCTAGATGAATACAAGCCCTGGCCATTTCAGAAGATGTGGAGTGCACATATATTATGCGAGCATGGCATAAAACTATGCATATAGGTGTGGAATGACAAACCTTACATTCCAATTTGGACCTCTCAGGGGCAATAATACCTATAGAGAATGGGGTAGGAGTTGATCCGGGCCATTCGGTGTTGTTGCGCTCGCCTACATTGCGATGCATATAATCACAAAAATCATTAGAGCATTGGAGATGACCTGCACAAGTAGAACGTATGAAGGTTAATCCAAAATCATTTTGGATATTTGTGGTTTTGGTGGTGCACCAAGGGTATCCGTCGCACATCTTATCCATGCCATCCATCGAACGACCATAGGCGCTTGGAACTCCAAATGGCACAGGGGGCAATACAAACAAAATGTCACCGTCAAAAGAGGAGGGCAGATACTTAACATCTCGCACCTCTATGCTGTCAAAATCAATGGACGCAAGATCTGACTTGGATCTTTTCCTAGACTTTGTTTGTTTCAATGCGTCGACAATATTCATACCCACTGATGAAGAAAAATTGTGTAGCGGGGGATGTTGTGATACTGAACCATGGTGTGCCACCTTCACATACAGATGACTGTAAGGAGATTTGGGAAGATCCATAGGGGGTTTTGAAGGGGTGGAATCTTTACTTCTAAATGGAAATGGTGATGTATCAGAAAGGTCAACAGCAACACAAATGTCATCTTCAGAATCTGACAACACTATTACACTATCATCAGTAGGTTCCAATTTAACAGTGACGATACTTGGAACTTGAACAATTGATGTACCAGATTCATTTGTCAAAATGACAGTAGAAGCTTACATCTGAGAATCAGAGAGTCCCATAACTCTATATGAACTAGGTCCTAAACTCCACATAGAACCACCCTCACTTCTATTCTTTTGCATCAAGATTGTTCTAGACACCTCTCCACCTACAGAGTATATCTCTTGCTCGACGTACATGGTTCCTACTTGAAGGTTGAATCTCAAACTAAGCAAATCTTCTAAAACAACTACACAATCATCACTTTCAAGAGGCAAAATGAAGGGTATAAAGGATCCATGAGCACGGATGGTAGCCATGAAGAATGTGTGGATGCAATGTACATCATACTATGGAAAACATGACCTATTTGTATTGTGTCTTGGCAATCTTAATCCGTGGACTTGAAAAATATAATATATGAATATCTATTGAAAGACATGGTGCACATGGGCTGGTAGGTGTAAAGAAGGTAATGCCAGTTGTTGATTACATTGGGTAGACAATGACCAATGTAAGGAAGATATTTTAATAGCGTATCTTTAGCTTTCAAATAAAATTCAATATCTTAATGTTTGGGTTCTAAAGATGGTGGTGGTGGGCCTTTAATAATTCCTAAATCCCAAAGAAGAAGAAGACATAATGAGTGATGATCTGTTTCAAACTTCTTACAACTTCAAAGTGAGGTAGAGCTTTTAGGTTATGCAAAAAGTGAATGTAGAGAATTGATAGATTTTTAAGGTTGCAAATGCAAGAACGGGATTATGCGACACCAACAAAGCGGAAGAAAAAGAGGGGTGCTTTTAAGTACTCCACCAAAAAAACATTGGCGAGATCAAGAATGGGGAAAAGATTGAGTAGGGTCGATGAGGGAGAGGCATTTTTGACATCGAGAACTATATTGTTTAAGCCCGGAGACGAAGATACTTACACCGATGGGCTCGGCTCAACACCTTACATTGGAGGCGAACCCAATACAGAAAGAATTACGGACACCCAGGAATCTTCTGGAGCCGAGGATGAAGGGGAGACTCAATATACAAGAGAAGTAAGACTCAATATTCATTTCTCACTTTGTAAATTCAATTGCAAGTTTTATACACATGTTGAAAGTACAATTGATATGAAGGTGGATACATATATTTTTTGTGGGCAAATATATGTTAAAATTTTGAAATTTGAGATTTTTGGGTAATACCTAAGTGAAGTCGTTCTTGAAATGGATGTCATTGAGGTGAAGGTTATGTAGTTGACCATATACATTGTTACATTTACGGTTAAGAACTCAAATAAGTCATAGTTGACGTGTGTATCCTTGAGGGTGAAGGTAAACATCGAGGACGAGGAAGAAGAAGACAACTTGAATGAAGATGAAGAAGGAGAGGACGGTATAAAAGATGAACTAAGAGGAGGCTTGATAGACGAAGCAAGAGGAAGCATGGAAATCGATGGAGGAGGCGACTTCACCGCCGCCCAAAAATCTCAGGCAAGCATTTTGAAAGTGAACTTGAATGCTTGAAATGTTTTTTAAAGATTGAGGACACGGATTTCATCACTTCCTCCTTACCCTTGGTTTCATAAGGTGCTGAGAATGAGACATTAACCCACAAAATAAAGAAATAATGAAGCAAGAAAACCCTAAAATGAGTCTCGGTTCCGAGATTAGGTTTTTTGAAATTTCAGGGTTTTCTTCTTGCCTCTTCAATTCTTGCTTTTGTGTTTCTTTTTGCACTTCTTTGTGTTCATTGCTTATGTCTTGCTTTGATATACATGCTTAGAAGTTATTATGTAGTTTGCTTGATGGGTTTGTTGTCGCGCACCTCTCCATGAGGAGTGCCCGAAACACCATGGGCACAAGGGGGACCCCGGAGTGACACCCGGGACTTGTGGCGCCGTTGGTGAGAGGGCCCAAGTGATCCTAGTGTGGGTGAGGGCCCCGGGCGTTGGGAACGCCTCCCACCCACGAAGACTAGGAGGCACAAGGGTAAGGCCATGAGTTATGCGTAGCTCATGGCGTGGTGATTCTAGAAAGCTCAAGAACACCTCAATCGGAGGTGTAAGCTAGGAGTTATGGCCATTTGAGTGGGGCGCTGTTCCGGGACAGCGCCCTGGTACAGCAGTGCCTGGGAGTGATTCCCGGGACTGCCAAGGTTCAAACAGGCATAACTTCCTCAAGACTTGCTCAAATGGAGCAAGTGAGGAATCCATCAAAATCTACGTGAGGCGTAGATGAGGATGGAGTGGTTGGTTGTTATGATCAGACATCGTACAAGGAAGTTACGATGGTCTGAAGCTGCTAGGGGGGTTCTAGGCCCAGCAGCTAAAGGAAAATGTCCACTTGGCCCCAACTCTTGGTAGAGAGACAAGAGGTTGGTTGACGGTGGGGTAGGGGCCCCGCGTGAAGTCCTAGAGGCTTATATGGGTGAGGTGGTGTGGCCTCACCCACCCGAGGCCGAACGGCACGGCCTCCATGGGCATTGGCCCATTGTGAGGCCATAGTTGCCTAATATGGTTCGGGTTGTTGTAGTGTTGCTCTGGCAACGCGATGATCAACATAAGATTGGACTTCCATGGATGGAAGTCCACATCTAGGAATGGGTTACCGATTAAGGGGTGAGTCCCAAAAGTAAAGTAGGAGGGTTGGTTCCCTCCTATGAACTATAAGGTCCGGGGTAGGAGGAGCTAACCATTAGCATGGCGGAATGCGAATGGTTAGCACTCGTAACCTTTGCTAGAATTGAAAATCGGCAAGATTGTCAAGGGGGGGCTAGCAAGGGTTGCGACATTTGTAGTGTATTCAAAAATTTCAATGAAGAAGCTTCATTGTTGAAATTGAAGCTTGAAATGGTTCTATAAGGTTAAGAACACGGATTTGATCACCTCCATCCCACCCTAGGTTTCATAAGGTTCTGAGAATTAGGCATTTGTGACCACAAAAGCAAGAATTGAAGAGGCAAGAAGAAAACCCTAAAATCTCAAAAAAATGAGTCTCGGTTCCAAGACTAGATTTTTTGAAATTTCTAGGTTTTCTTCTTGCTCTCAATTCTTGCTTTTGTCTTTCTTTTTGCACTTGTTTGGGTTCATTGCTTGTGTTTTGCCTTGATAGGTATGCTTACAAGTTATTGATAAGTATGCTTGATGGGTTAGTAAGTGGTTTCAAGAATTTCAATGAAGAAGCTTCAAGGTTGATATTCAAGCTTGAAATGAATTTATAAGTTTGAGGTCACGGATTGCATGACCTCCCGCTCACCCTTGGTTTGGAAAGGTGCTGAAAATGGGGACATTGATGTGTACAAAAAGAAGAAATGAAGAAGTTAGAAAAAACTTCAAAATTCCGAAAAAATGAGTCTCAGTTCCAAGACTAGGTTTTTTGAAATTTCTAGGTTTTCTTCTTACTCTTCAATTCTTGCTTTTGTCTTTCTTTTTGTACTTGTTTGGGTTCATTGCTTGTGTCTTGCCTTGATAGGTATGCTCACAAGTTATTGATAAGTATGCTTGATGGGTTAGTATGTGGTTTCAAGAATTTCAATGAAGAAGCTTCAAGGATGATATTCAAGCTTGAAATGAATTTATAAATTTGAGGTCACGGATTTCATGACCTCCCGCTCACCCTTGGTTTGGAAAGGTGCTGAAAATGGGGACATTGATGTGAACAAAAAGAAGAAATGAGGAAGTTAGAAAAAACTTCAAAATTCCGAAAAAATGAGTCTCGGTTCCAAGACTAGGTTTTTTGAAATTTCTAGGTTTTCTTCTTGCTCTCAATTCTTGCTTTTGTCTTTTTTTTGCACTTGTTTGGGTTCATTGCTTGTGTCTTGCCTTGGTAGGTATGCTTACAAGTTATTGATAAGTATGTTTGATGGGTTAGTATGTGGTTTCAAGAATTTCAATGAAGAAGCTTCAAGGTTGATATTCAAGCTTGAAATGAATTTATAAGTTTGAGGTCACGGATTGCATGACCTCCCGCTCACCCTTGGTTTGGAAAGGTGCTGAAAATGGGGACATTGATGTGTACAAAAAGAAGAAATGAAGAAGTTAGAAAAAACTTCAAAATTCCAAAAAAATGAGTCTCGGGTCCAAGACTAGGTTTTTTAAAATTTCTTGGTTTTCTTCTTGCTCTTCAATTCTTGCGTTTTTCTTTCTTTTTGCACTTGCTTGTATTCATCGCTTGTGTCTTGCATTGATAGGTATGATTACAAGTTATTGATAAATATGCTTGATGGGTTAGTATGTGGTTTCAAAAATTTCAATGAAGAAGCTTCATTGTTGATATTCAAGCTTGAAATAAATTTATAAATTTGAGGTCACGGATTTCATGACCTCCCGCTCACCCTTGGTTTGGTAAGGTGCTGAAAATGGGGACATTGATGTGTACAAAAAGAAGAAATAAAGAAGTTAGAAAAAACTTCAAAATTCCGAAAAAATGAGTTTCAGTTCCAAGACTAGGTTTTTTGAACTTTCTTGGTTTCTTTCTTGCCTCTTATTTTTCTCTTTCATTTTGCACTTGTTTGGGTTCATTGCTTGTGTCTTGCTTTAATGTGTATACTTGGAGGTTGTTAGATAGTTTGTTTGTTGTTTTTGCGGTGTATCCTAGAATTTCAATGAAGAATCTTCAAGGTTGATATTGTTGCTTTAAATGGTTCTAAAAGGTTGAGGGCTTAGTTTTTTTTCTTTGAATGGTTAATTTTCATGTAATTTGATTGAATGTTATTTGTGGTTTCATAGTTATGTGTTAATTTCATTTCATTTGTTATTCGAATTTCAGGATGGTGGAGATGACGATGGCGGTCCCCCACTGCCCAATGATTTGTTAAATGTGGAAGAGACTATGTCTCATATGCGAGATTTACAAAATACAAACTTCAATTTTTTTATTGGAGAACTTCGTATGAAGCCATTTTCAAAGTCAAGAGTTTCAATCCCTCTTTGTCGGTTAATACCGTTGCCTATTGTGAGGCCAATCTTGGAAATTGATGTCCAGCTTTTGGAGAATGAATTTGTGAATGGTTATAGGGAGGGTGATAGGGTACTGTATGTATCTCCATATGACAAAGATGGAAATATTATGGATATTCGGGACGAAGACACTTGGGGAGAACATTGGCAATTTTCCAATAAATCATTTGAGGAAATCCTTAAAAATGATAAGGATTATGAAAGGTTTTGTGGTAAAATGTTCTTTGTTTGGGAGGGTAACCATCGGGTCACAACTTGGCGCCGACATATCGATAAGGTCCATGGAGAAGATAAAGAGTGACATTACTCCGTTGATTGTATAGTACTTGAATCAACCGGTTCGGTGGTTCTTCTTCTAAATGCTATGCATGATGCGAACATGTATGTTTCATGTTCCGATGTTTTTTTATTTTTTTATTTTTTATAATTATCAAAATATAAAATTCATTGATCTTTTTTTTGTCATCTCTCTTAGGTCTACGGAATCAGATCATGTCAAGACAAATTTGGTTCACAAACTCCATCGTGTCCAAAGTTTTGGAATCAGGAAGTTGGAGGAATTTAAAGACCTTCTTACCCCTGATCAATATTCCAAGTGTTTGAAGAAAGGTGGAAAGGGAACTTGGTATACCCTCACTTTGGAAGTCTTTACTCAATTTCTTTACAAGGTGGGTATTATAATTCATGCTAAGCTCTGTTATTGAATATATTTTTGCTAAAGGATCTTAAACTAATTCTTAGTTTTTGGTTGTGTAGCGTGAAATAGCATCTATGACCGAAGAGGCATCTCGTAAATACAATGAGAAAACTCCACTTCAATCAAGGACATCAAAAGGTATTTGGGATGTCATGCAGAATGCAATAAAGAAAGCAGCATCATCAATTCGTGGAAAAGAATTCGAAAAACTTCTCGCTGTCGCAAATCCAACCAATGGCTTCGATTTCTTGGAGGAGGTAAGTCATTATGTTTTTTTATGTAGCATTCATTTCGGTATCCTATATAAGAGATTTTCATTATTTTCACCTTCCATTTCGCAGATCAATAAGCATTTTGGAGATCGCTCTGAGCCTACCATGACCCTAGAGAAACTCCAAATGATTGCAACTGCTCCAGTGAATTCGGTGTTCAAAATCAAATGGTTAAGGTGGTGGAATTCTAGCAACATGTCCCGTGAATCTCTACGCTTTCCATTGGGAGATATCAAAGAAAAAGAACTTGAGAAATGGTTGATCAAAGCGTCATTTTGGGCCCAGGTTATTCTTTATTCTTAAATATCTAAGTGTTTTCATTTCAATTTTTGAATGTTTTATGATTTATTCAATGGTCGTGATGCATATGTGTCATTTTGCAGTTGGAAGATGGTTTTGTGAAACAATTTGAGGATATGGAAAAAGAAATGAATGTGAAGATTATTTGGAATGCACATATACTTATGCCTTCTAAGTACATTGAAAAGTGACGTATTATGCTTTGGACAAAAGTATTCCGACTTTTTTTGGTGGCATAAGTGCATTTACAAAATCTACTCTACTCGGTAAAATTTTTGGAGGAGGCATTGCTATCAAACGAGTGGTATTCAGGTAATTTATCTTTTCGTTCTCTCATAGCTTCAATTCGTTCATTGCATACTTGAAGTTTGCCTTGACGTAATCGATTCACTAACTTCAATCAAATGGTTATTTTGTCTCAAAGGTACATAAAAAACGAGCTATTGGCTTCAAACGCCATCTCTCTTGGCTCCATTCCGAGTTGTTTCTCTTCATGGGCTGACAAATCTAGTGACCTTTGCATTTTTACGGCAACCCAGATAAGAGTTTGGGATTATGCCACTTTGCAGTCTTGTCCATGGTTTATTGAGTGTCCTCTTACGTTTTGTCCAAGTGAGGAGGAGGAGCTCAGGAAACAGTCATGTCCAATAGATTTGCCTCCTGATGATATTGACATGATGAACAACGAGGATGTGTGTGTGGTGAAAGTAATCAAACCGAAGGGAAAAGCTAAACGTAAGCGTGGCTCAAAGGTAGATGAGGTTAATCCAACACCTTTATCTCAAACCGGTGTTATGGCACACAATCCTAGTCCTTCAACACCTACACCTAGCACTCAAGATAATGATGGACCTAAGTTTTCTCCCATTTCAAGATCACTACGATTTCAACATGTGTCAAAAACCATTGTCAGTGGTGCTTCACCTTCTGGGGCAATTTGTTCAGTGATGTTGGAGAAGATTCCAATTCAAACATTGATGGAGAATGGTGGTCATGAGCATCCGTTAATGTTGAAAACATTTGAATTTGTGACTAAGGTCAGTATACTCAACATTGAACTTATTTTTATTTTATGATATATATATGGTGTTGATGTTGCAACATGTTTTGGACTTGAGTGTAATATTGTTTTTTGGTTTTTTTTTTGTAGGTGGGTTCCGGACGCAATAGGAGGGTTTCTTCAGAGGATTGTAGTTTTGGAGGTTTTGACCTTATTATTGCAGATTTGCCAGAAGGTTTGCCTGTACCTAACGTTTCATCTCCTCCACATATAATCCCAGCTTGGAACGACCACAAGAGAAAGAACATTGAGGCTCTATTTGAATTTGCATGTGCATATCTCACCGATGATGGCCCCTTGCTTTTGTTTGTTCCTGAGAAGAAAGATGTCAGAGAGGATGTAAGGACATTCGCAGCCTCCTATGATTTTGTATTGCGAAAAGATTGGTGGGGCTTCAACGAGTTGCCTTTGTGTTATCCACTTGACACATCATTGACGGTATACATTAAACTCTATTATTTATTACTTTGAATTCTACTTTTTCATTGTATTGCAATGTTCTCATCAATTTTGTAATTGATTCCCCCGCTGAAGGTTTTCTCGTGGTTTATAGACTCGTCGTTTCCGCATCATGTTGTTTCTTCGTTCTACTCCCAAGTCGGAGTTTGTTTTTCAAAAAAAGAACGCAAATATTGAGGTGGATGTGGAGGCCTTGGATGTGTTCTTCAATCTCACATCGGCAAGCACTCAACTCATGAACGGAAAAGTGCCATGGAGAGGTGGTAGGGAGAAAGACTCGGAATCGATGCAAATCTTAATAGAGGCTTTAACAACTCCCGCATCGGTTGTCCTCGATGCTTATGCATCTACATGTTGGTTTATCTCTTACTCAAAGGACCTATTATATCATCTCCCAATGTGTTTTAATGAAATCATTGTAGTGTTGTCAGTGGCTTGTGCAAATTAACTGACATTTCAACATTTCATTGGCAGGTGCATCTATTCATGCTTGCAGAAATAGTGGGCGCCATCTAGTGGCATATGAGGAAGATTCTGCATTGTTTGATGCCATTCTATCCCCATTAAGTGATCCACCACCAACTGCTACTGTAGGTGGATTTATGCCATATAATGCCTCCATCGATTCCGATGAAGAGCCTGTTAAGAAGGTTGCGAGAAAAAGTCGATTGAGTACGTAAGTTTTCAATTTCTCCATATTGTTTGTTAATTTGGCCCTCCAATGTCTGATATGTGTGCACTAGAAGTCTAACACTTATGATGTCAATTTGCAGAAAAAAGAAAACATGACTTCATCTCCGAATATGGGTTTGCCAATATGTGCAGAAAATGTTGCACAGATCATGGCAAGATCAGTGACGCCAACTCCTCGCCGTATATCTACACGAATTGCTCATAACCCGTATGTAGATGATGAGGCGATTCAATGCGATGATCTAAGTGATTAAGCTAAACTAGTTTAGGGACATTTAGGTAGTTGTCAATGCCATCCACTATGTGTTTGATTGGATTGGATATTATTTGGTGGATGTGTGACAAAGTTTGGATTCATCATTTGAAATTACCACAATTAGTGGACATTGAATTGTGTGAGCAATTTCCTCTTATTCCTAAACCCTATATCCTAAAACTTAATTACCTCTATCAATCCATTTCTCAAACTTACATGAATTTTAGAAATACAGTTTAGAGCAATACTTGGAAGGTGCTTGCATTGTTATTACAATTGGATGTTGCATCCAACAACAACATTCAAAATATTTTTCAAACCCTCATGCCAAGCTTGCAGTTGTTGAATTTAAAAGTAGAGTTAGGTATTCATGAGGATAATTACATTTTTTGACTATCCATTAATTTTATTATAGAAAAAAAATTATTATTTATGCCAAAATACCACGGATATAGGGTACTAGTGCGTGTATTTCCAAAAATCTTTCCTCACCTACCGTTCACAAGTTACTGCTCATCGCTCACCGCTCATTGCTCACCACTCACATGATAGCACTCCCCGAGAGGGTCCATGGGTTGGGGTATGCACTTGATTTCTTATTGTGTAGATAGGGGTAGTTGGAGGGCTTTAATGTTTTGTTTGGTTGGGTTTCAATCTTCTTGTTAAGGGGTTGGAGTATGTAGGGACCCTCTCGGTTCCGAGAGGGTCCATGGGTTGGGGTATGCACTTGATTTTTGGTTGTGTAGATAGGCGTAGTTGGAGGGCTTTAATGTTTTGTTTGGTTGGGTTTCAATCTTCTTGTTAAGGGGTTGGACTATGTAGGGACCCTCTCGGTTCCGAGAGGTCCATGGGTTGGGGTATGCACTTGATTTTTGGTTGTGTAGATAGGCGTAGTTTGAGGGCTTTAATGTTTTGTTTGGTTGGGTTTCAATCTTCTTGTTAAAGGGTTGGACTATGTAGGGACCCTCTCGGTTCCGAGAGGGTCCATGGGTTGAGGTATGCACTTGATTTTTGGTTGTGTAGATAGGCGTAGTTGGAGGGCTTTAATGTTTGGTTTGGTTGGGTTTCAATCTTGTTGTTAAGGGGTTGGACTATGTAGGGACCCTCTCGGTTCCGAGAGGGTCCATGGGTTGGGGTATGCACTTGATTTTTGGTTGTGTAAATAGGCGTAGTTGGAGGGCTTTAATGTTTGGTTTGGTTGGGTTTCAATCTTCTTGTTAAGGGGTTGGACTTTGTAAGGACACTCTCGGTTCCGAGAGGGTCCATGGGTTGGGGTATGCACTTGATTTTTGCTTCCCTCTCTTTATCCTTCTCTTGATATGGTTCTGCATGTCAGCTATCAACCTCCAAAGCATGTCTATTCCAACACTCCCAAAACCCTCCCATGAACCAAACACATCTTACGGCACTCAAGAGTTCATAACTTATGATTCTAAAACAAAGGAGATGAGTATCACGAGATCTTATACAAGTGTTCGCACGAGGGATAGTCCTATATTTAATGCCCAACTGGGTCTTTGTCATTCGTTCTATTCCTGTCTTGAAACATCAAGTTTATCTGTAGACCTAATTATGAATCATGCTTTAAGTCGGCGCCAAATAATCATATAATTGTTTGTCGAGTAGAATGTCTACCATGACTTGCACGCTATACTAATATATATCGTGACAACGATACCCATCACTTTTAGACTCAAGGGCAGCTGTTTCCATGTTGAAAATATAAGTGAAGCTTTCGTTCAGAGTTCATCCATCATGTGGATCATGTCGTTGTCGTTGGCAGCCCATTTGTAATATATAGATGGCCCACAATGTTCAGAATCCTCTTTCATATTTTCCTCTTAGTACAAGTCCTCACTCCCCTCATCATGGCTCATATTCCTGCTAAAGCAGAGTTGGGGATGGTTGTCCTCTATGTACATGGAGTGAGAGTCCCACTTACCTTTCGGATGGAAGAGGACGGACTAGCTTACGTGACGTCACAACGTCTGAGTCTTCGGTTCGGCTTCAGAGAGGACACTATTAGTGTTGAGGAGGATATTTTTGACGATTTGACGTCAGAGCTTACACACACGCTTGGTCGGTTATCGCAGCAAGATGAGAGAAATAATTTGTTTTGGAGTCTTTATCCAGGTAGTTACCGAGTGTATGGCCTCACTGATTCTCAGATGGCTGCATCTACTGAGATCCTCACTCCTCGTTGTTCCTCTACCTGCACCATTCAAACTCTTCTGCCACGTGATGTGAAGGTCAAGCTTGAGCCCGGTCTCGACACGCCAATTGTAGAAAACGTTAGAGTTCAGTCTGTAATTACACTTTCTTCAGATGAAGAGGGCAGTCCCACCAAGCCCCCGCCTCAGGTTATAGTTAGTGGGAACATTCCTAAAGTACATCATTTGTCGCAAGAGATTGTTAGCATATTTCCATTGCTAAAACAACTTGCAGGAAGGCCGGGAAAAAAATGTTCTAAAAAAATTAGATTACTCAGTGATTAGACACGAGAGAGTAGAGTACCTTCCTGCTGTGTTCGATGGTGTTGTCATATTTGAGTTGCCACCCGCTGGTGACACGGCCGCACGGTCACAGGCTAAGTCAATGTAGGGAATGGACAAGCGTTACGACGGCCATTTGTGGACGAAGACCATCACCACCAATATCACAAACGACGTTGGTTTGTCCTTTTGTTATTCCACCTGCGTTGGACACCTGCGTTGCAACAACAAGGAGTGCGAATATCTGAACCACCGACCTCGCATCTTCCAAGTCAACGAGACAGAGTTTGAAGGTTATACCCTCCAAGCCTTTGTAGTGGATCAATCACCCCCAACTAACTCTACGCTTGTTTGCAAGGTATGTAAAGAACCCCCTGCATGTATTGCCAAATGTGGAGCTAAGATTTATTATGTGGTTGGCAAAAGCAACCAAACCAGAGCGTGTATCCACCTAGGAACTCATGATCACCCAGTCAAGGTGGGCGACTACAGAGACACTAAGGCTGAGATCAATGGCCTAATTGAAGAGCAGATCGAGAAGACTCCACAAGCTACCAAGAGTGCAGTGGTGTTGGAGGCTAGCAAAGTTCTAATTGGAAACTATCTTCTTCAACCCGAGGACGCGCCACCAAAGAAGCTGACTCTAGAGGAACTTGTTCCTGTATTTAACCGATGCAAGGACATGGCTTCCCCAAACATCCGCAAGAAGGTCATGAGCTTCCGTTTCCTGAGAAGGTATGGTATCATGGACTTTATCACCAAACTCCGTGGAATCAGTTTATGGGCCTTTGTTCAAGAGAACAAATTTCCAGGTCAAGGGGCTGATCTTGACAAGGTTTTTGTCTTCAAGATGTCGGAAGTCGGGCCTACTAGTGGGATAGACTTGGTGAAGATTTGGAGAATGCCTGGATGATGTTTGACCATGTCAAATGGGTAAGACAATGGACCACAATGGCATGCCACGTGTATGACTGCACGTATTGCCGTGTCATGACCATTGCAAGCTGTGACATGCAATCCGAGGACTCTGATGCCCAGATCGTTTTCTGGAAGAATCTCAATGTTGTCATAGAGAGGAATGGCGTTGTTAAGCCCAACTTCAAGGGTTTCATGGCCGACAGCGCCCAGGCCAATTGGAATACAGTTCGGGTCATATATGGCAACGGGAAGAAGGAGGACCGCATGGACGACCGGGAGAGGAACTGTCAATTTCACTGGACCCAGTCTATTGTTAAGTATACCGAGAAGTACATTCCCGAAGAACACTGGGAGCAGCACAAGAAGATGTGCCACCAATATAGGACCGCGAGGACCATGGACGAAGCGGAGAGTTTGTACCACGAGGTTCGTAGTTATGCTGAATTGGCAAGGGGCAAACCAAAACGCATTAAATTCAATCAATGAAACCAAGTGAACAACCATTGATTGGCAATTATAAAGCGATACATACTTAGTACCAATAGTGCAACCCTTAAAAGGGACCGGAGTTTCTATCTATCTATCTACCAATAGTGCATTGGTGGGTGCTTACAAAGTAGTCGTGCATAGTGTACTTGTGCTAGGTGGGAAGACATTAGTGGTTAAAGATATAGATACACAATGCAATCAATGTGAATGACAAGACCTTTTATATTGAAAAAGACAATATGAATCTTATATTGCTGACTCAATTCATGTAACGACGAGGGAATTTTGAGTGGCCACCGTCCATTGACAAGAGTCTAGGCAGTTTGTAGATTGCCTCCTACTTTTTAGCCAAAGGGTGAGTCAAGAGTCCGCTTTCTAGGACTAGCTTGACCTCGTTGAAGCTAAAAGTAGGCGCGTGAATGAAAAGGTCGGCCTCGGGATCACGGTGGCAAACCTTCAAAAGGATGAAGTACACATGCTTGCAATAAGAGAATTGGGTCCTCCCTCGGAACTTAGTCATCGTCTTCTTGAATGCAGGGCAAGTGCAACCCAGGAAAGAGCTGATGGTGACCTGGTACTGTGTGATGGAGGAGGAACACCTGAATCCAACCCGATGATGCAACCATGGCCTGGATGAGGTATCATAGTGATGGAACGGAGGCAAGCTTCGAGGGAGTCGGAGGAGGCCATGGAGAGTCGCTGTGCCGGATTTGGGCGAGTGGTAGTGCGTTTGACCATCTTACCGTCTCTCTTACCAGGGTAGCGGTCTGCTTCTGCAGGAACGGGCACCGCGCTGAGATTTGCAGGCGGCGGGGCAGAAGAGAAGAGGCGTCTTGGAGAGAACGGTTTCTTATGCGGGAGTTGGAATCCAGCCGCTTCAAGGGCAAGAATTTCAGTGAGCTTGAGGTTTGTGCCTAGCTTCACCGGCCAAACGTCTGGAATCAGGGGCATTTCCTGGTCTGCAGAGTACTTAGCAACCCATTTGCGCCTTGTGCCCTTCACGCACCTGTCAATGTCGTCGGAGAAAAAGAAGAATTCTGTCCTCTCTGAAACATTCCTGCGTATATTAGTCCAAACTCCAGTGTAGGTAGGCACGGCGGTCGAATTGGCGCCCCTCACAATTCTCTCGGTACACTTCTTCTTCGTGACAGCTCTCTGGGCCCAACAACACTTCGCCGAGGTTTTGGGAAGTCTTGATATGTGCCACTCCTTGACGTTAACCTTTGTCTCCTCAACAACATTAACATGACGGATCCCTCCCTCGTTCGGTGGGGACGAAGGGATGCTCTCAGGCTCAGGCGCAGGGGGGTGATCTTTTTGGATGTACGTATCATCTTCAGTATCTTCTTCTATAATGATGGGCATCTGCACAGGACGAGACCTCACAGCACGTCCTGAACCTCTTGGATGTGAGAAGTTTACCTTGTCAGGCCGATGAGACTCCTCTTCAGCTCCAAGAGGTAGATCTACTTTCTGCTTTGTGGACCCGAATACCTCTTCTCCAGCCATTCGAGGCTCACGGGTACAAAACTCTTATGCTCCAGGCATGTCCAACATGGGGTCTTCAAGCACTAAGGGATTATCTGTTTGTTTCACCCTGCGTTCTGCCATCCTTAATTTGAGCTCTTTCTTTGTAGGGCATGTTCCGCCGATGTCACCTTTCAGGAATTGGTAGTAATTAACAACCTGTAGGAAGCCTCGAACGAAGTCGTCCACTGTAGCCACGTAGAGGTCACCGCCGTTGTTTCCAGACGCTTGAAGCCACTTGTTGTGTATTGTTTCGGCGAGATTACATGAAGGCATTTCTGCTAGTTCTTCTTCTGAAAATTTCTGCGAGTACATAGTGGAAGTAGTTAGAGATTAGAGAAGAGTTGTTTCAGATTAGGATAATGTGAAAAAAATGAAAAAAAATGAAATGTTTTAGGAAAATATACCCCGGTCATGAAGCCTCCCCATTGGCGATAACGGTAGTGCCAGAATGCAAGCCAGAGCTCTAGTTTGTTTAGTGCCTTCTCTGTCACTGCCTCGGCAGAAACCCACCATGTACGTAGCCCGTGCTCCACTACAAGATAAACTACATTCACGTCCATATTCGGCACCACACTTGGCATTTGTCCTAGGTGGGAACGTTTCAACAATGGACCTCGTCCGCTCAACACACTAAGTGTTTCCCGGGAATAAGTTCCCGGGGGGATTTTTCCAACCTTCGAGTATGCATGAGGTGGCAAGGGCACCTCCACCTTCTCCTCAAAAACCAAGGTGTCACTAGTTTCATGTGCTGGTGAAGGGTCTCCTCTCGGAACTAATCGGACCTCGAGATCCTTGTCCTCATCCATAACCCTAGCAGTAGATAACCCAACCCTATAGTGACCAGGTAGCAAAAAATCAATCGAAAATAGTCGACCATAGCCCAAGGTTATATATCCCAGAGAAAGGTGTTTGGCGCCCTTGAGAAACGACCTTCGAAGAAATAGATGATACTCATCCTGTAGAAGACAACGAAGACAGACATGTTAAAAAAAATTGTTTAAATCAACCAATATTACTGGAAAGTGAGAGCACGGTAATAGGAAAAAAATAGGAATTTCTCAATCTTTAAACCCCCTGGGTCCACGGTTATAGGTCTCAAAACTTGGCCAAAAATAATAATATTTTGGGAATATTTATGAAATATATTCCAACTGCTAAATTTTACGAGCTAAATTTAGCAAAAACATTTATATTTGGATTATGGTCTCCATTTTATGCTCTCCGCTCTCCGCCCATTGCTCGCATACAAGTCTCGTCCTGCCCAACTGCCTTAAAAAAACATTCAACGACGAATGTATCCTTCTGAAGCCGCTCCCACAGCACCGCCCTTTCGCAGCGCCCATATCCTCTTTTTTCGTGCCTTCATCGAAAAATTCTTCCCCCGTTCTCCCTTGCAAGTGCCGCACCGGAGCTCGGCTTTCCCAAACCAACAAGAGAGAGAGCTGGAAAAAAAACTCTCGGCCCTCCTTTTCCTCTGCTTTCCAGAGATTATCCACTTAAGCCGGCCTCTCCTAAAACAAACAATTTCCTTGGCTTCTAACCCTTTAGACTTAAGCATCACTAAGCTTCTAACTAAAACTAATTTACTTATTTTTGGTTTTTTTCTTTAATAATTCCTAGACTTGGAACACTTAATTCAATTCTATCTAATCTTTGAAACTTCTACTCTTTTTTTGTCCTTCTCACTAACTCAATCAAATGCTAATTCTAAACTTCTGGGCATTTCTAAGGCTAAATTCAATTGTGGACACATAATTGGGCTCACACAGAAACATCGATACCAGAGCACACTTTCATGCCATTCATACCCCACCGATCTCTCAATAACGTGAAGTCATAAGTAGCTGAATACGTACGAACATCTTTACATTCCAGATAGAACAAAAAAATGAACACATCGTCGTGAAGGAACGAAAATGCGAACTCAAATATTGCTTTAACTTTTGTGGTTTATGCTTGTTCCATTCTGGAATGACTGAGGGAGGAGAAGAAATACGAGGAACATGGTGACCTTCAAGTAAGTCTGCAATCAATAAATCAAACCCTCGGTGCGGACATGTGTTGCTAGACACATGTGTGGATCTCATGATACCAAACTATTACACATAACAACAAACAATTGATATTGCTTTCAATTGAACCTCAATGAAAAAATATTTCAAGAAAAACAATTTGAGATAAAATATATATAAACATTCGCAAGATACTTACTTGTTTGACAAATTTGTTTGTCTTTAATAACACTTAATGAGATGCTCCAGTGACGATATTAAAAACGAAAGTTTGAGGCCATACTTCTTTTGTGGATATCTCGGTCATTTGCACAAAACTATCATGATGCGCGAAGTCTACATGATCATTAGTTGCACATGTTCTTGAAATCACATGTTTATCAGTTTCACGTATATCTGAAACCACATTTTTTTGAGGAGGAATGATAGTTGTTTTTTAACCACGTTTGCGTTTTCTACCTAACTCTGGAACTACACTAGAACCACTCCTGAATGAGTCAATTTCAAAATGGTATATCATCGCCAACATAATTTCTTCTTCTTCTGCAGTACAAAACGTGAGCGGACATTCCAAAGGGCACGATTGCAAAAAATTTAGAGGCCATGTTTCCATATGAGATGCTGTAAAGATACAAAGATCATTAGATTTGTCAACCCACGCTGCCAAATATTGAGGCAAATTTTGTTCGCAAATATCTACAATCAATTTCAATAGACAAGGTTAGAAATTATTTTTAAAATAATTACAAAGAAAATGAAGGAACTTACGTAATCCAAAAACACTTATATAAACCATTGCGATGAATATATATAAACAACCTAAATTACATCAAAATATTCAACCTGTAAAGAACACGTTTGATGACTAAATTTGCTTCACAAATTTTTGTGAGCTGGGTAGGTTTTGTAAGTGGTGGATTTCCTTTCATCATTGTTAAAAATGATTTTTCCTATAGCAATACTCTCCACTTTTCGATGTAATCCGAAACAGCTAGTGTTCGATGCGATACTTCTTATATCATCTTTCATTGATTCAAAGTCGCTAACAACGACTACTTCCACCTATACATGAACACATGAACATATAAATATATAAATATATGAACATATGAACATATGAACACATCAACAAATTAATCTACAAAATCATACATTAACAAAATGATTATTTACTATCAATGAAAATAAAGGTGCTTGAGCCCAAAATGGTGTTTTTGACAACCATGAATCTAGTTCATAGTCTTTGGTATCATTTGAAGTCAAATGTAAAGAAACCCGAGACATAGAACTTGAATTCTATCATTTAAACCATCTCGCTATGAATTGACCAGGTACACGAGTAGTGGCTATGTTTTGTAGCTTCTCCAATGTCAGTTCTAGTTTAGAGTTGGATGTCTAATGTTGCGTCCAAAAAAAATTTAAACCAAAACCGAACATAATATAATACATCATGACGATTTAGAAAAAGTTGCATAAAAAACATACCTCCACCATGAAAACCTATTTGCAGGATCGGATACTGCAAGCATCTTATCAAAAAAAAATTCTGAAACGATTTGATAATCATAGCTATAGCTTTGCTCATTTTCTTCTACTCTCCTTTTGCAGATTGTTTTTTGATTGGAGTCCTTTTTTTGTACAACCTAGATACTTCATCCGCAGCAGCCACTACCTCTCTCTGTAGACAAAAGTCATAAACCAACAACAATTACATACTAAAAACTCTTTGAATCAGACATAAAAACAAACAAAAACTATACTTTGTACCTTATAAACCAAGGTAGCAAACACATCAATCGTTAAAGGGTACCATATATTCCTCAATTTGTTTTTCACGCAATTCACATAGTCTTCCAAAGAAATAAGCTCCTTAAACTCATCAAGCTTCAATATCCCTATATTACGTATGCGATGGATCTTGTGTGGGCAATTGGTTTTGACATGATCATGCTTAGTGGATCTGGAATAAAGACAAAATACAAATTAGCAAAAATATAATAAAACAAAAAAATAAACTTCAAATAAAATTATGAGATATGGTAGTTCTTACTAACGAATTGACATCATTCATAGCATCTAGGAGCACCCCGACTGAGCCTTTGGATCCCAAAAAAAACAATCCACTAAATAATGCCAATGCTTGTCGTCATAATAATGACGTTCAATATGGCGTAGCCATGTTGTCACTGGATGGTTACCCTCCCAAACATAAAACATTTTGCCCTTGAATTTGAGCAAGTCCTTGTCCTAGCCAATGTTTCCTCAAAACATTGATTTGCATTTTGCCAAAGTTGGTTCCAAGAGCTAATTGTCCTGTCCGTAACATCAAGACAAGTACCATCATTTTTGGCAATCGATACATATAACACACGATCCCTTTCCTAATAGCCATTGGAAAATTCAGTTTCCAATAATTGAACATTAGCCTCAAGGATTGGTCTAACCATGATAAAACCACAAGACGACACAATGGAACAAAAAATCGCGACTTCGTGTGTGGAATCACACGAAGTTGGTTGATGATAGAATTAAAATCTCTTCTTTTGAGCTTACGGGCATCAAAATCCTTGTCTTCCAAAACCTAAAAATCAACAACCATATAACAATGTAAAATTATGAGAAACCCATGGTTAATTACAGATAAACCAATTGACCAACAAAACTCTAATCACCAATAGAAAATCTTTTACTAACTTATGCTTTAAAGAACAAATGAAATATTCATTAACATATAGATAAGAAGACCAATGAAACAAAGATGGTCATTATCAGGTTGCAAATGCACATTCACAGTTTTATGTTGGTCACTAATCACGTTTTAAAATTTTATCGCAAGCAAATAAAATTAAAAAAACAAAAGACAAGAATTATTATGATGGCACACGATTGATTGTTGTAAATTGTTTTTTCAAATATTAGTTTATGATTGTTTACAGTGTTTAATCATCTAGCAAAACCATAAAATTATGCACAGAGATGATCAAGTGGGTTTACTAGGGATCTCAATAGGTTTTGAATATCATGAATAAGATCTCCATAATCTAGTTTCCACTATTGGATTTAGGATCACAAGGATCTTGACCGACTATCCCCAAAAACATCATGGGCAGTGGTTTCATCCGCAATTCTCATAAACTCTAAAAAAAATGCATACAAACAACAACATATACATAAATTCTAAAAGTGCATAATTTAGTATAATTGCACAAGTAGATCACTCTAAGGCATTTTTGTGCACCACGTGCGGCTGGGTTTTTTTTGTTTTGGGCTATTTACCTTCAAGAGCTGAATTAAAGCCTCCCTATAATTACTTAAATCTCAAAAATGGCCCATTTGTTTGCACCCTTCCATTACTTATATTGTCCAAGTCACTGTAATTTTTTGTACTCTATATTCCTTTTGAGTAATAAAAGCTAATCTACTCACAATTGACGAGTGTTGAGGGAAAGCATGGAAACAAAGAAGGGTGCAAACAATAATACCATTGCAAACAAAGTTATGAAGAAAACACATAGGAGACCATAGCAAAGTAATACCATTACAAATATTGTTATGATGAAAACACATAGGATCCTTCTAGGATCCTTATCTTCAGCCCCTATATTAATTTAACATAAAAATAATGGCCTACTTTTTATATCCATCTAACTTACTTATAATGAGATTGTCTACATTTAATGGCCCCTTCATTATTTAGAATTCCTTTATAATTTTTATTTCAAATGATTTTAATCCTCTCTATATTATGCCGCACGTCGTTTTTAAAATGCACTAAGTGATCTACCCGTGTCTAATTGTTGTTGTTTGTATGGGGAAGGATGATCAGCCCCCCCCCCCCCACATCAATGAAAGCTCAAATTTATGAACCTATGAACTGGCCGTGAGCTACACCTTAGCGGATTGAATGAAAGCTCACATTTATGAACCTAGGAACCGGCCGTTAGCTACAGATGACCTGATTGAATTTGAGAAATAAAGCAAATCTCAGAAGATTTGAGGTTGAAGTTTGACATTTGAGGTTCGAGACTTCAGGAAAATTACCTATCATTTTAGACGAATAATTAACATACACATAATATGAATAAAGCAAACTTTGAAGATTTCAACCTGTAACTTGTTGGGTTTATGATCACTAGGATCTTGATCGACTATCCCCAAAACCTTCGAGGGTAGTGGTTTGTTCAGTAATCCTCCTAAATTCTCAAAACATGCATACAAACAACAACACTTAGACATAATTCTAGAAGTACATAATATTGTCCGGTGTACTTTCGTCAATGAAAGTACACTGGAAAAAATTCCCCGGGGGGAGCTCTAGATAGGGTGTTTGAGGATCACGTGCGTTCAAGCCCCCATTACATGGGAGCTATGTATGTACATTTTGTGGATTATTGTAGGCCTATGCTTACCTAAATTTCTTAATTCTGTTCATTTCATGTGCCCTACCTTTCATTATAATTTTCTTGTTGGACTAATTATTTGTAGGCTATCTTCATTAAAAATACAACATCTGAGCATATTTTGGAGGGGTTTAGACATAAACATGTAATAGGGAAAATTGCTTGGGTACTAGAAACAGAAACATTCAACATGCATGAGTCCATACAAAAAAATAGTCCAAGTGTGAGGTTTAGGGTTATGATAACGTGCATGTTGACAAACCGAGGGAAGATTGAACCCTAACACGCCATCCAGCAGGTCATCCATATGATGATGTTTATTTTTCATCCACCAATATTCATCAGCTATAACTGTATGCACATGAGGACATTGGATCCCATTCTGACCAACCTAATTTACTTCCAAAAAAATTGAAATCTACTTTTGTTTTTTGGCAAGCCTATTGTAGATAAAATATTCAACTAAAATTTAGTATTATCACCTACCTTTCATTATTTATAAAATTCATAATACCGATTTTGGTGATGCTAATTTACTTCGAAGCCCTTTCTAAAATTTAGGACCAAGGCAATTATAATACCCCTTCATTTGATCGCACGCTAACCAAAAAAAAGGGGGGAGTGCTCCCCCCGGGAAAAATTCCGCACTTGCAGAATTCTGTCTAAATGTTGATGTTTGTATGGGGGAGGGGGGGATAATCAACCCCCCACATCATTGAAACCTCACATTTATGAACCTAGGAACCGGCGGTTAGCTACATATGAACTGATAGAATTTGAGAAATAAAGCAAATCTCAAAAGATTTGAGGTTGAAGTTTGACATTTGAGGTTGGAGACTTCAGGAGAATTTCCTATCATCTTAAAGGAATAATTAAAATACACATGAAATGAATAAAACGAACCTTGAAGATGTCAACTTGTAACCTGTTGGATTTAGGATCCCTAGGATCTTGACCAACTATCCTCAAGACCTTCAAGGGCATTGGTCTAATCTGTCATCCTCCTACACTCTCAAAAAATGCATACAAACAGGAACATATAGACATAATTCAGCATTTGCAGAATTTTGTCTATATGTTATTGTTTGTATGGGGGAATGTTCAACTCCTCAAACGGTATAGACTCTTTGGCTATGGGGAAGTTTATTGTGATAGCTCAACAAATTCTTACCATCCAGCAAGCAAAGTGTATAAAAGCAATAAAATTTGAGTTTGAATCACCCCCCCCCCCTTTTCCAAGCCGTTTAATTTTGAGAAATAACCAATTGAAGTTGGACTCTTCAGGAGAATTTCCAATTATTCTAGAGGAATATGTAAAATATACCTCAAATGAATAAAGCAATACCTGATGTCAACCAATAGCCGGCTAGAATCACTAGGATCTTGAGTGACTATGCCCAAAATCTTCCCGGGCAACTGGTACGATCGGGCACTAAAATCTTCAAGGGTTTACTTTATTTCTCAAACCCTACACCTGTAACCAGCTAGATTTAGGATCAATGGGTTCAGTGACAATATTTTCAACAGTCAACTCAAGAGTATTGTCACTAAATGGAATTTGATCAGAAACTCTAAGGACGAGCAGTAAATCTCCTGCTAGCCTATGCTCTGTAGAGCAAAAGAAATGTGCACCGGTCATGAGAAGTTCATTAACATCTAGATAAGAGGATGAGAGAAACAAACCTGGATGATGGAGGTTTTGTCCGCCTCTCCTTCATCCCCATGGTCGTCTTCCGCCCATTCATCTAGATCATTTCCCTCGTCCCTTTCTTCTTCTTCTTCTTCTTCTTCTTCCTCCTCCCTCACTTGGCTAGCTTCATCATCGTCTTCATCTTCATCTTCTTTTGCCTCGTCCTCTTCCATATGGCCTTCCTCCACTGCCTCCAATGTCACCTCATGTATGTTCCTGACTTGGTGCTCCTTGGCCACTCCAATGGATCTCGCTTTGATTTGCGGCATGGCAACATGGGTGGTCGGGGAGAAGTGGCGGTGAGAGTGTGAGCCAGGGTCACCCCCACCCTTAATTGCGTCGTGGTCCAGGTGAGAGATCCCCCTTCCACACTTGTTGTTAGATACCCACAAAAGAGTGTAGCCCCTTCCCCTTCAGTAATGAACTGGTGCACTCAACACCTCTACTTTATTAGATTTAACCACTAGTGTTCACAAACACTTAGGCCACGAACTCACACAAGTCAAAATCCAATCAAACCTTTGTCACAACTTAAGAGAACTCAACCCAAAATACCATAATCACTCAATGCCTCTCACTGAGGTCACCACATGATTACTCCACGTATGGGCACATTTCCCAAATTAACCCCATCACCTAATTCTGCACTACTCTAACTCTAACATTGACTCACACTTAAAACTTCTAGGTGGTTTTAACCATTTATATCAGTGTCCTGGAACTCTTAGTATCGTGAAAGTTGATCAACTATTGTTCCATCCTAGCTGTAACCTTTGGAGTCCAGCAGCTCTCCCACACCCAGATTCAGGCTTCCTTCATCCGTGCAATCCCTGCATCTAAGACTCCACCCAAATACTAATCTTAACACCATCATAATTAATTAAAATAATATCTAAATTTTAATGCCTCACACTTGTTATCGCTTCAACAATTCAAGCAACCACAAACGCTAAGGTCTTTTATAATTTTTAATGTTAAGTAGACATGTGGGCACCATATTGGGCTCAGAGAGAGGTATTGTGGTGCTCCCCCGCCCATTAGCCCTCTTCGCCATCGAGTGAGACCGTACAGAATGAGAACCCGCCCTCTCCTTCCCAACACCCCATTCCAAACCCTAAATCAATAACAAATGAGATTCTACTTCCACTCTAGGCAATGACTAGGAAATTAATTCAATAGATATTAGGTCAAATTATTACTTCTAGTGTGGGTTGGGTATCCACTTTTTCTTCAATGTCTTGGATATCAAGCCTCGTCTCACTAATAATTTACACATCCTCATTCTCATAGATGTCAGGTTGTTCCGTATCAATCCCATCTTTGAGGAGTTCCGCGTCTTCAAATGTTAGAGTTTGTGTGATCGTACATATTCCGCGCTTTGTAATTCTAGTCAAATTATCCCCCATCCTTGACCACTCTAATGCTTTTCGTGTCGAATACTTGGAGGAACCCTTCCGTCTGTGTTTCTTCAAGGGAGTTGAGAACTGTGAATGTGCGAACACATCTTTGTCGAGCATTTGCACAAATCAAATTGGTAATTAATTAGCAACACAAATAGAAACTGAATGTCTCAAGTTTGATTGTTGTTTTGCTTCAAGAATGAATTGTCCCTCCTCCACATCCATGTATATTTAATTTCATCATATAACATAACAACAATAACAACAACAATAACATACCTTAACCATTTGAATCTTAGGGTTTTACATTTCAATATGTCGTAGCCTATTTCTAGCCATCATACATTTTGAATTTTTGTATAGATACATTGTATGTGGTGGAGTTCTTATTTAAGGTACATAACACCCTTGCATTATTTCAAACCCTACTTGAGCTGTCATTGGAATATTTCTAAGTTTTTTTAAATGTATGTCACGTGAATTCTAATAATGGAACCACTAGTACTATCCAAATTGTGTTATCAATATACAAAGGTTATAAAGATGTATTGTCATTGTTGTTTGTGTCCACATTATTTAATGTCTATGTCATGCATCATTTCCATTCCTCATTTTCGTGAGTCTGCATTGAATTTGTTTAACTTCCGATGGCATCTCTTCGAACGGGAGATTGCTCTATTCCTTTCGTTCTTCCTTTGGGTATAGATAGTTTTGAAGTGGTCTAGGAGAATTTGCTTAGTCTAAAGTTTAACTTTCGCCTTGGTACCATGTATGTGGAACAAGAATTATTCCAAGAGACGGGTGAGTTGTGCGAAACAATTTTGATTCAAAAATCAAGAGTGGATAGTGGTTTTTTTTTGTCATTGGCGTGGGCTCGTACAAAGTGATAGGATTGTCTGAATTGGAGATGGATGCAGGGAAACTTTGTAGTGTGAGCATAGAGTAAAGAGTGAAGAGCGAAGAGCAAAGAATTTGAATTATGATGGACAAATTTGATAGAAAAAGTGCCTATGACCGTGGAATTTGGAGATGTTTTGAGTTCAATTTGTTGAAAAGGTACCGCAATCCCTTCGAGATTATAACTTAATCTAATTCCACCAGCAAGTAGAACATGAAGGCTTGGAAGAATGTATATCTTTTGAAAGGTCTTGTAGTGTGGTTTCTAAATGGTTTAGGATTAAATTAGGCTTGCTCGATGACCGGTCGAACCGGTCACCTCCCCGCGAGCGGGCAACACCTGGAATCTCAATCGAGGTGCCCCCTAGAAGTTTGTGGGGGGAACTTAATGTCCCCCCAACTAAGAGGAGACAAAGGCGTCTTACGTGCCTACTCGAAGGCGCTAACCTAAAACAAGGTCCATCTAAACCTCTTGATGGACTCATCCAATTTTTGTTACCAGATAACTTTACTTGAGTGCCACGAATCCTTGGCCAAAAACTAGGGTACAAAATGTTCTATGGTCCAATCCAAATACATGTGCACTTTAGATTTTATGCTTTGTCTATCATCATGCCATTCAATATTATTTGCACACATAACTTCTTTTGGTTGAATCATTACATGTAGGCTTGAAGAAAACTTGGGGCGGGGATTCATGACACCCATGTATTGTCATTTCGTCATCTTTGTTCGATACCTTTCATCTTGCTTGATGAATCCATCATTTTTTTGATATAGCAATCTTAAAAGCTACAAAGACTGGCGCTTTTCTTATGGCCAAAATCACAAGCCTAGGCAAGTTAGTAAAGAGTGCTCAATCAGTTGTTGGGGAGTGGGACCCTAGTCTTGTCATCAATCCTCAGACCATAAGTTGCTCTCCATTTGTGTGATCTATGATTCACATGCATCATTCTCACCATCCTCCTCATGGAACAACCCCCAAGCTTATCTCACTATTTAGGATATACTTTTGCATGGGCGATGGCTTCTGGTTTCGTATGATGCAACATTCCATAAGGAAATAAAATAAATAATGTGCCAAACATAATTAGATTTATGGATAATGTTATGGATTGGATATACTCAAAACATTTAAGGATTTTGACCTTAGTATGTCGAGGTGTGTTGTTTATGTGTGACTTTGCTATGTTTTAGTGTTGTTTGTTAGTGGTGGTTGGTACTCAAGCTGTAGTGACACATGATCGCTATTTACACGACAGACAAGGAAGAAAGTCAAACCCTTATAAGAGCTTTTATTCTCTCTTCAAATGCACATAATGAATCAAGTTATCTCTCACTCCACCACGGAAGAATCCAAGAGTGTAAGTAAGGGGAGAAGAACTTAAGATTTATTGCAAAAACATGTAATTTTCACCTCACACAAGCTCTCTTCACACACACTCACAAGGCTTAACTTGACAAGAATGCCAAGCCAAGGAGGAGGCTCCTCATTTAGGAGCACTTCTCCAACTTCTAAGATTCATCCATCCGAATCTAAATGAATGAAATCCCACGGATAAGGTGCGGCCACCGACGCCGCATACCAAGACAAAGTTTTAAATAAACTACAAGTTTCAAATGAAATGATAATTTTAAATGAAAGTGAGTTTCTAAATAAATTGAAAGTTTTATGGTAAAATCCAAATTTTACTTAAAAATTGCCATTGGGTTCTACTTGTCTCCGAAAAACCTCATATGTATGCATGGCATAGAATGATTCCGCACGGAATTCATGTGTACGTACATGACATTATAAATAAAGGAGGAGGACATGTTTGAAAGGTCATCATGGTATGGAGGATATGAGAGGTTATTAATGAATCATCTTACTATAGTCAAAACACTATAAATGTTATAGGTCGGGAGTAGAAAAAAAATAAAATATATAGAACTATAAAAAATAACACTAATATAATTCATACCGATGATTAATAACATTTATAGAAATAACACTTAAATTTTATGAAAATGAAGAACATAACATTTTATAATAAAAAAAATGAAAGTACAAATGATAATATATAATCCAACTAAACTAATTGAAAGAAATAATCTACATAGTAGTAACTTGATAAGATTCTTCCAACTAAACTAACCGAAAGAAGAGTTTATAAAAGTCTGACGATAAGCTTCCAAATGATGAAATGAAACTTCTTACAAGAGACCTTGTATGCTCCTGATGTGTGATAGGGCATCATTTGGTCTTTGTTCAAAGTATTTCTTCAAAGTCTCTAGAGAATGCTCAGCAACACTCAATCCTACAACTTCTTCTACCACATCAACCATAACCTCATCAACATCAATATCTTGATGTTTTGAGGACTTAATATCCAAAAACTGCTTATCGGTAGGTTCATAGGGGTTGTTTAGATCAAACTTCATCTCATAATTGAGGTATTCATGAGCATTCATCATGTCACAACATAGGACATTCATCATTATCAGAGCATTCATCACTATCAGAGGACAACAATGTCAGTGTTTCCATCTCCTTTCCCAAATTTGCTTGAAAGTGCACAAGGAGGAAGGATCTCTAAATAAGAGAGAATATTTTACTTGTTCACAAAGAATATGGGATAAATGTGGTTACATGTTTAAAATGTATGTTCTCATATATTATTACCTTGATTTTCTCAAAATTAACACTTATAGAGGTGCAATTAACAAAGAAGGGAGTAGAGCATGTTATAACACTTAATACATAACACTCATTAGGCTTACCAAGTGTGTTTTTGTAGGGGAGTAAAATATTCTTAACATATATGAAATTAGATAGGGATAACACTTATAGAGTCATGATTGTAATTGCTAATCTTAGTTACATGTGACAGTTAAAAAAATATGGATAATTTACGTTTCAACTTGCAAATATTTGTCAAGAATATGGGAGAGAAAACTATAAATTCATTGGAGGTTAACCCTTAATTAGTCAAATAAACTTAAGATGTATAAAATCCTAGCGAAAAGTAAATAAAAATAAATTTGATGAAAATATTTGATAAATGGAGGTTTTTTTTTTGCATGGAAATTGTGGACCTAAACAAAAAAAAAACAATGTAATTAAAAAGTAAGAAGAGAAGACGACGTGAAGACTTGACATGTAAAATCAAAATCAAATAAAAATAAATGTAATGAAAAATAATTTATGCAACAGGACATTTTTGTCTGGAATTACTAGATCGAAAAAAAAATACTATCATACACGAACAATGTAACCCTAACTATGATGTTTAGTCCAGTATAGAAAGTAAAAAGAGAAAACGATGTGAAGGCTTGACATGTCAAATTACATATATGTTTTTTTGGATGAAAAGTAATCTGATGAAAGGAGGGCGGTTTTGCATAGACTTTGTTGTTGAAAAAGAAAACAATCATACAAGAGAAATTGTACATAGAAAGTCAAAAGACAAGAATAGATAGCTCTTTGACCTCCCTTCCAGGTCACGCCAGCCTCGGGGTTCGTAGCGATTTTATTCAATCGTTCTGACATTTTCTTTCACAAAAAGCAATTGAGGCATCAGTCGGACGTCAACTTCTGCGGCCAGGCCCTTCTCGACTTCGGCAACGCCCACCATGATTTGAGTGTTGTTTTGTCTTTCTGCAGTCTGTCTTAAACCCCGCAGGCAAAGATGGGAGAACGGAAGGTTTTGAACAAGTATTATCCCCCAGACTTCGACCCTGCCAAGATCCCACGCATGAAGCAGCCCAAAAATCAGCACATCAAGGTGCGCATGATGCTTCCCATGAGTATCCGCTGCAATACATGCGGCAATTACATCTACAAGGGCACCAAGTTTAATTCTCGCAAGGAGGACTGCGAAAATGAGGTATGCATTTGTCCGCACTCAACCTCTCCAATTCGCAAGTGGAGTTTGGTGGTCCCCTATTCTAACAAGATTTATTTGTGGCAGACTTATTTGGGGATTCAAATATTTCGCTTCTATTTCAAATGCAGCAGATGCTCTCCTGGTCTAACTATGAAGACCGACCCTCAAAATAGTGACTACATCATGGAGTCTGGAGTGTCGCGCAATTACGAGCCTTGGCGAGCTACAGATGAGGTTGGTCCTTGTTTATGTACATAGCACTCTTTCTATTTGCTAGTGCTTAGTTGACTTTACTAAATGACATGGACACCGCAGCAGTTCCAGTTCAATATATATATATACACACATGTTTTGCAATTTTTCATTGCAAGAGACTGTTTTTAATTACGTGAAATTGTATTACTGATAAAGTCTCCTCTTTCTTTTTGTTTGTTAGGCTACAGATGAGGCCAAGAAACAAAGAGATACAGAGGAGCTGGGTGATGCAATGAAGGCGCTGGAAAATCGCACATTGGATTCCAAGCAAGAGATGGATATTCTTGCTGCTCTTGATGAAATGAAGTCAATGAGGGTAAGTTCCTTTCCATTCAAGTTGCGACACATACATTGCAGAGAATTTTGGTTTGAATCTTTTAGCCAAATTAGCTTCAATATTGTCACACCATGACATTCTTACTTCTGAAAATGGTAACTTTGCAAGGGGCGCTTTATCAACTGATGCCATCTTGAATTGGGTTATTGGTTGCAGTCTCGGCATGCAACAGTGGCAGTGGAAGATATGATGGCAGCTCTACGCAGCACAGCTGCACAGAGGGTATTCACAGCACCTTGTATGAAAGAATTTGGTCCTAATCTCTTGTATTGAATTTTGAAGACTCTCCTGAGGAACTTTACTTTTCAACTATCTGTCTGCACTTAATACACCATATGCTGGCTGTTCTATCATTTAATATTGAACTTGTCTCTTCAGGAAAAGGAGCTTGAGGAAGAAGATGAAGCTATGTTACGTTCAGTGGTGTTTCAGGTAGGCAAGGCTGCACCTCTATAAAAAGTACACCAGCACCATGTTCGAATGTGTGTTGTAGAAGAGATTTGTCAAAATATGCCTTGTTATTCTGCTTTACAATTAGCTTGTGCTGTTGTGGCCTTTTGTTTACTTAGAACTCATCTCAGCAGTTCAGTATATTAGTATCTCCATGACGACCAATTGGTTATCATGTTCAATTGACTTCATCTGGCACCTGTTTCCATAATTGCTGATGCTAGTGCATTCTGGGCGTTGTTCACACAGAATTCTGCAAAGTTTGTGAGGCGTTTGGATGATGATGAATTGGAAGATGAGGAGGATGAGTTCCTCAATGAAGGTCAAGATTGGACTGCCAATGGAGCCAAGAGGAGTGAAGACTTTTCAATGGTAGGACCTTACTAGGACTCAATCTCTATGCTCCTAGCCACCATTTCGTATGTTGTGCTTGTGGTTTTATTAAGCTGTTTGTAATGTTTTGGCACTTGGTGGTAGATGTTCCTTACAGACTCCCCTATTAAATGGAGGGTCTTAATATTATCCCTATGTAGTTATATTATAATAGCTTGGTGGTTGGGATTTTTCTTCAGTGGAGAATGTCCCAATGAACTTGAGCAACCTTAGGGCAAGAGTGATATTTAAATCGAGGCTTCTGGTAACAAGTTTGGCAATAGAGTTTCTTATAGGATTTCTTTGATTTTGCAGAGGAGAAAGGTTGAAAAAGAACTGCAAGGTACCAATAATTCAAAAGGATCAGCACAGGCAGCTGACATCCTTGCAAATAATGTTCCAGATCCTGAAGCGAAAGGTATGACAATTATAAATTAGGATACTTTCGAATCCAGGAAGGCAGTGGAATGAGAAGTTTGTACTCTTTGTTTCTATCTGTTTTAGAGCCTAGAAGTTGCAGAATGATATCATTTTTGAATGAATGCCATGTTTTGGTGAGTATATTTGTATTTGTATTTTGAGACCTAATCTTGCTTCAATTTGTTGAGGATAGTCCTGTTCTTGACCTTGTGCCTTTCGCAAGGATAAGGAAGTAGTGTCCGAGGGATCTTGAAGGTTACCTGAAGTGCATGAAGATGTATGTTGTGGAGTCATTTATTTGTGAGTTCTTATCCAGTCATGTTGGTTGCTTTCTTTGTCGGGTTTATTAACATGGTATGCTGTTGTTTTGTGAATGACACAGCAGGGGCTGTTCGAAATGGGACGTTGATGGCTCCTGGTTTTGCTGCAAGACCAAAGCCGGTGGCATTCACAATCAAGCGAAAGGCAAATTCAGTTTCCACCTCTACAAACCAGTGCACAACCGTAACAGTTGGTGAGCAAATTACATGTGAAGTAGGAGCACAGGCAGTAAAACATGGCAACCAACCGAGTGTGATGACCTCCCTCGGTTTAGCATATGGAGACAGTGATGAGGATGGCACAGACTAAGAGGTCTTAACTTGTACCATATGATGCTGGTACTTTACACTACAATTTTCTTAGAAAATGGAGCGCTGATAAGCATACTGTCATCAGTGTCATCTACCTGCACAAAGTTTTCATACTCATTGCAAATTCCTATTTGGAGATGGGGATGTATGATCCACCCACATCCTCGATGAAGATGAATCTTACTGCGAAACTTGGACCGCATTGACTTGAAAGTAAGGTCTGGCTCCTCTATATGTACACTACAATTGCACATCTGGTGGACGAGGCTAATGTGGACACCTCCAACTCGGTGGAATCATCGAGCAGATGGATTCGAGCATTAGAAACTTAAGCAGGTTAGCAATTGCGAAATCTTGACCAAAGAATTTGAAATCATTGAAATCAAAGTTGAGGAAGGTGCTTATCTAGGCTCCAAATGTTGTGTAAGTGGACAACATCATTAGCAGTCCCTACTTGGGTCATTTGCCAATAAAAACCAAGTCTAATGCCAATTTTGGTTGTGTCATGTCTATAAAGTAGTCACCTGTAAGATAAAATGTTGCTGCATTTTTTTTCATTATAGAATACCCACAATATGAGGTTGTTGGCTAAAGCTAAAGCTATTCCTTTAGAGCATATCCATCCTCATAAAGCAAACGTAGAAGGAGGATGCAATGTCTTAAAAGAAAACTATGTTATGCCATTTGTTGGCATATATCTAAAGTGTAGTTGTAGTGGCAGTCAGACTGCGGGTTTTAGTGAAAATGGCAGGGGCACAAACCTTGCCATCACCACAGAGCAAGGTTGATTTAGACACGATTCCTTCTAGTGTTGGTATGATATTGTTGATCTTTATAATACGTATGCTTTATGTTCTTACAAATTGTCTATTCGGGAGAATATGTGCAAACACTAACTTGTCATCATCAAGGCATCCATTGACATTTTCTTGGATGTTATGTTAGAGTTTCTTGGCATGTGTTATGGATCTATGTTATGGGCTTGAGAGTATGTTTTAGCTAAGTATTCCATGTTAATACACCAATGTTTGTTGTATCCTTGAATCTGCTTGAGTCCTACTGATTGAATTGTAACATATTCAGACAATTCTTAGATAGCTTGAGTTTCTTAGACAACCGTAGTTTATTGTTGTTTGACGCTAAAGTATTCAAATCTATCTACACCATAGCCACTGTGTCAATACTCTGTTGTATTTGTTGAATATACAGTTGTTTGTGTCATAGCCACAGTTGTATATGTTATCCTACTACAGTTATATATGTTTTCTGATGCATCTCCTACAATTTGCATATATTATTCTTCCTATCTGTACATGTGTTTTTTTTTCCTCTATGATACCACGTCAAATACCACAAACTTTAGATAATCCCGTAGTAATGACAACACAAAGTTATTCTTTTAATTTTCGTCTTTAACCCTTACTAGTCACTGCTCTAAACTCTGATGACTCTAACTTTTTGAAGTGGTTGAACGATGCCAAGACCGTTTTATCTGCTTAAGACTTGGCGAATGCTTTGAATGTTGATGAAGTTGTTAATCTCTCCCTGTATGCAAATGACAATCCCTACTAAGCATGCGCCGTTATCTCAATCCCTGACTCAGATTGCAGTACATCCAAGTCGATGATCCAGATGACCTTTGGAGACAACTACATACACGTTCTCAAGATCAGCAAATTCTACTTTTACTTCAAGTCCGTAGTGATTGGATTAATCTCAGGGTGCTAGATTTTCTTGATTTTATTTTTTCCAATTTTGACTTTTATTGCGTCTTAGCTCAGTTTCAATTTTGCGCATAGACCATCAACAAATTTGAACTCATTGAAAATTTATTATCTAACTTCTCCTAGCTATAACGATATTGTCTCAACAATATATAACATGAAATTCAAGAAGCACTCACATTTCGAGAAGCACTCACGGTTTCAATACAACAATCATGCACAACACTCTCTATCAGATATGGAGGTTAGAGTGTGGACTCTGGAGTCTAGAGAGACTGGACGACAATACCAAGGGGCCCAACTTTGAAATGAAGAGCTCCAACGATACACATTGCTTTGTTGTTGTTGTGAAGTGATGGATGGACATGGACATGAGTAAGTGAAGCAATGGATGGGCAGTGACGTGAGGGAGTGGAGCGATGGATGACGGGATCAACCTGGCCAAACGGCGAAGTGAGGTTGGAGGCATGGTGGGCAAATTCCAACTATGGGCGATTTGATTAAGACTATATTTTATTATTATAATAGGGAATTTGGTACCATCATTTAGGTTATAGTATGAAGTGCGAATAATCGCCCAAATAAAATTCGTTAGTTCTCATCCTCCAAATTTAGTGGTGATGTGTTTGGCTAATCCTTGGTAGATTAGTCCCAATTGTCTTAGGTCATTGAATGCAGATAAGAATTCATTGTTTACATAATATATGTAGTCATGTAAAAAGGATGTTGTGTTGATACCAAAGTCCTTAATTGCGAGATGAGTGAACACATTTGTTGTGCTTATAGGAATGTTGCATATCTATTTTTTTAAATTTCCAGATGTCATATTTGGAGAAGGGGACCACATAGTAGGCATAACCTATACCTAGTTTGATAACAATGTTAAAGATGTGGATTTTTTTGTTTAATGTTGGCATGTGATGTCACAAATTGTTTGCTTTGTTTTTGTTTCGTTTTCCTTTGTTATAACTCTTTGCAATTTGAGTGAGGGGACGAGATGATGCTTAAGTATGTGTAAGCTTCGTACAAGACACACACTCATATGTATTGGTGGCGTGGGAATGAAGTGGTTGCCATGGAAGGAGGTGGTGGAATTTGTGCAAATCTTATCAATTGCTATTATTGCGTCTTTGTGATGGCTTTAGTTTTCCATTAGAATGAGTAGTCTCGCGTGGTCAATGGTGCCAAAAACGTTTTAAAAATCAATGTATGTAACGTAAATGCCATTATTTGTGAGCTTAGTGTCTTCTAGCGCAACGATGATTAATTGTATTAATCTCGTGGTGTTTCTTAGTGGTTTAAACCCTTATTGGGTAAAGTATAAGAAGGTCGCGAGGGTATTAGTGTAGAGTTTGTAAATAGTGTTGGCTAGAGCTATGGGTCTATATATACTGAGTAGTAGGGGGTCATCTTTCTTGTAAAGAATTATGCTTTTGTTGTGTCTCCAATATCATGAAATGTCCTTTTGGACATAGCATTGCCCGAAAACTAAGTAGAGCATGTTGTGGACAGTCATGGGTAATGTTTTGTGTATTTCATTGGGGATGCTATCAGGGGTGGTGTTTTTTCTCTTGATGGTTTTTAGAGGTTGTTATCAAAACTTCTCTTGTGAGTTTTTTGATAAGGTGGTATTTTTGGGGCATTTTGCCTCAAGGGTGAGGCCATCTGGGCCATGCCAAGGGTATTTTATGACTGCACAATGACATGTTGAGGATGATCAGTAAGGTTGTTGCATATGGGGGCTTGTCTTTTGAAAAAATTTGTTGCAAGCACAATATTTTTTTGGGCAATGTCTTGAGGGTGTGTAAGGATGTTCTTGTTTGTGTTTTTGAGGCAATCTAGAGGTGCATTGGTGATGGGTTTGAAAATTCTATTATATATTGTTTTGGGTTTGTTGTTTAATAGGGTGTTGTATTTAAATGATGGAAGTTTTACGATTTATGGCCATGTGTTTAGAGGTGATTTTGTGGGCTTTTATCTTGGCAGTCCGTCCTATGTTTGCACGTTTGCTGACTTGTTGTTGTAATGTTAAGTTTTCTTGTGGGGTAGGTGGTAGAATGATATTTGTGAGGGTTTGTAGTTGTTGTATGTGAATGTGGGCAATTTAAATGGGGTAGAGTTGGGTGTTGATTATGCGTCTAGTTTTCCTTACGAGATGTTGCTTCCAAATTTGTAGGGAAAGAAACCTCCTTGATGGCGGGCACAATGCAGTAGGGAGAGGGGGCTTGTTTGTTTATACATGTTTCATCAATGCATGTACCAAATGTGTTTATGATGTCTTGGAATCTTGCTTGGGTAAATTCCCACTTGATGGAGGTCATTGATGGGTTTTGTATAGCTATGGTGAGTAATTATGATTATAGATCGGTGATTTTTTGGAATTTAATGAGGAGTGTTTGTATGTTTTATTGGGGGACGGGGTAGGTATTTTTGGGTTGGTATTGTGGTGACTGGTGTGATTCTCAGGCTAGTTGCACGGAGCTGAATGTGATGCCGATTGGGTAATGGTTTGACTATTGATTTGGTTAGTTAAGTTTTGGCATTGTTTTAGGGTGTGAAGTGGGATGTTGGTGTAGAAGCCATCTATAAGACTAGTAGAGCTGTAGTTTTGGACACCCTATCATGAGAAGGTTTTATTGTTGTGGATGGGATGAAGGGCTAGGCCATGCATGAATTGTGCCCATTCTTTGTCCTCTTGATTAGGGGTTTTGGGAATGTTGTCGTCTAGGTGGCCAACTAAGAGGATGCCTCTATTGAAGTCCCTCGCCACGGGGAGGTGACTATCGGAATTTTAGAAACCACGTGAGATAAAAAAATAGGGTCAATTTAATTCGTTGAGGGTAAAATTTATACATTCATTAGATCTACCATAGCTTTGGAAATATGTCCCCTACATGTTTATATGTAAAATAAGGCGGTGAATAATTCCTCCATTTTAGTAATCAGTAGAAAAAAATAGGATTGTAGATATTGGATCCCCCCAAATGTGTGTAGTAGAATCAATAGAATAGTTATGGGTTAGACTAATTGGATGAAGAATTGTGTAATTATGTTCAAATTTGAATGAAACGCGTTAGTTTGGAGGGAAACGTTGTGAATTTTTTTGGGGGAAGGAATGTTGTGACTTGTCAACGGCCATTGGGGTTGCTTAGGGTTTGGACAAGCATAATGGTGTGAAGGCGGTGAAGCGTTTGGGTAGGAGGTCTTGCATTGGTGAAGCGTGGCACAAAGGCGGTAGGTAAGATACATTTTTTAGAGCTTTCTTCTTTGCTCCATAGCATTCACAGCATTCACACATGGTGTATCACAAGCGCCAAAGATTTGGCTTGCTCCGTTCTCGTGAGGTATGCCCGCCTCATGCCAACAATTAGTTTTAGTTCTTTGTCATCATTGGTGTTAAACCTCTCCAAAATTTTTGTTTTATCATGACATAAGAGAGGATATTGATATGTACCTTGACATGTATTGGAGGGTGCATAGTTATATCCTAACCCTTCACATTGTAAATATTTGGTACAAGGTTGAATGTGTTTGTAAACATAATTAAAGTAAATATTTTCAATTTGTGTATTTAGTTTTTTCAATTGAATGCAATCTTTTGTTTTGGAGTAGATAATTATGCAAAATTTTCATGTCTTATAACAATTGATTATATTTCTTGTTTTGTTCTATCCGTGTTTACAACTTATCTATGTTAGCTTGTACATTTTGTCATCTCCATGTTCATTGGTAATCTTTTAACTAAACTCCAAGTGTTATTGATTGTGTTTTGAATGGTACTTTGAATGCTTTAGCATTGGTATAACTAATTGAAACCGATTAAATGACAAGATGGATGGTATGGAACGTTTGTTGCTCACATAGTCGATTTTACAATGCTATAATATTCTGTTCATTATTTGGTACCTGTACAATTTATAAAATAAATATGATGCTAAAAATTGGTCTCTCCAAAAAATTACAAATAAACATAGGGTGCTTAAAAATATGTCAAAGCAACTTTATATCTACAAATAGGGAGGAAAAAAATACCGAGAGGTGCATAAATACCCCCCCATTAAATATCCCATTATCGCACGTGGTTACAAAATGCAAGAGGGTGTGATCCCCCCGTGTCCCTCGCTAATATCACTTTGTGTAGGGTGGTATTTGGTAAGGATTTTGATTTGGCCTTTGATTATTGGGATGAGTGGGAGATCAACGGGATGTGCTACTCTTCTTACATGATTGTAGATGAACAACCAAAAATTGAAAACCTTCAATAAAAAAATTTCAAAGTTTAGATTTTAAAATATAATACTCAAATTTTAAAATCAAAATCAAAATGAAATCAAAATTTTAAATAAAATTGCCACTAGGTTTTAATTATTTCCAAAAAAAAACCCACGGGGAGGTGACTATCGGAATTTTAGAAACCACGTGAGATAAAAAAATAGGGTCAATTTAATTCGTTGAGGGTAAAATTTATACATTCATTAGATCTACCATAGCTTTGGAAATATGTCCCCTACATGTTTATATGTAAAATAAGGCGGTGAATAATTCCTTCATTTTAGTAATTAGTAGAAAAAAATAGGATTATAAATATTGGATCTCCCCAAATGTGTGTAGTAGAATCAATAGAATAATTATGGGTTAGACTACTTGGATGAAGAATTGTGTAATTTTGTCCAAATTTGAATGAAACACGTTAGTTTGGAGAGAAACGTTGTGTATTTTTTTGGGGGAAAGAATGTTGTGACTTCTCAACGGCCCTTGGGTTTGCTTAGGGGTTGGACAAGCATAGTGGTGTGAAGGTGGTGAAGCGTGGCACAAAGGCGGTAGGTAAGACACATTTTTTAGAGCTTTCTTCTTTGCTCCATAGCATTCACAACATTCACATAGGGTGTTTCACAAGCGCCAAAGATTTGGCTTGCTCCGTTCTCGTGAGGTATGTCCGCCTCATGCCAACAATTAGTTTTAGTTCTTTGTCATCATTGGTGTTAAACCTCTCTAAATTTTTTGTCTTATCATGACATAAGAGAGGATATTGATATGTACCTTGACATGTATTGGAGGGTGCATAGTTATATCCTAACCCTACATATTGTAAATATTTGGTACAAGGTTGAATGTGTTTGTGAACACAATTAAAGTAAATGTTTTCAATTTGTGTATTTAGTTTTTTCAATTGAATGCAATCTTTTGTTTTGGAGTAGATAATTATGCAAAATTTTCATGTCTTATGACAATTGATTATATTTCTTGTTTTGTTCTATCTGTGTTTACAACTTATCTATGTTAGCTTGTACATTTTGTCATCTCCATGTTCATTGGTAATCTTTTAACTAAACTCCAAGTGTTATTGATTGTATTTTGAATGGTACTTTGAATGCTTTAGCATTGGTATAACTAATTGAAACCGATTAAATGACAAGATGGATGGTATGGAACGTTTGTTGCTCACATAGTCGATTTTGCAATGCTATAGTATTCTATTCATTATTTGGTACCTGTACAATTTATAAAAAAAATATGATGCTAAAAATTGGTCTCTCCAAAAAATTACAAATAAACATAGGGTGCTTAAAAATATGTCAAAGCAACTTTATATCTACAAATAGGGAGGAAAAAAATACCGAGAGGTGCATAAATACCCCCCCATTAAATATCCCATTATCGCACGTGGTTACAAAATGTAAGAAGGTGTGATCTCCCCATGTACTATCATCTAAAGTATCCTAATGTACTACCCTAGATATCTCAATACAGGTTATTTTTCTCACTTTGAAAATTACTGTCACGGTATGCGGCGTCGGCGGCCGCACCTTATCCGTTGGGCTTCATCCATTTAGAGTTGGATGGATGAACCTTAGTTTTGGAAAGTGAGGCTCCTAAGTGAGGAGCCTCCTCCTTGGCTTGGCATTCTTGTCAAGTCAAGTCTTGTGAATTAGTGTGTGGAGAGAGCTTGTGTGAGGTGTAGATTGCATGATTTTGCAACAAATCTTGAGTTCTTCTTTCCCTATTTACACTCTTGGATTCTCCCTTGGTGGAGTGAGAGATAGCTTGACTAATTGTGTGCATTTGAAGAGAGATTTAGAGCTATTATGAGTGTTCTACTCTCTTCCTTCTCACTTGGCAAGAATGCTTCATCTTTGATGTTTTCTTCTTCATTCTTGAAATGTAACGCGGAAAGGAGGGCGTGAAGACAAGGAGTGACGAACAAGTTGTGAAGTTCTGGAGCGAGAACACGCGGATTTGCGAAGCAACATGAAGAATGCTTGCTTGTGAAGGTCACTTCAAGGTGAATTGTGGTGAGAAAATCTCTAAATACTACACGGAATTCTTTGTTATGAGTTGCCCACAAGCGTGAATTTGTGAAGTGGAAGGTGTAGGAGCATTCTTCATCCTCCAAAGGGATCAAATTTTTAACAAAAAAAAACAAAACAAAAAAAACAAAAATTTAAGAGAAGAAGAAGAGCGGCCAAGAGTTGGAGCTCCTGGAGCTGGAGCTCCTGGCTGCCCTTCTGCTCTGGTGCGGCGTCAATCGGCGTCAATCGGCGTCAATCGGCGTCCAACTAGCGGCTAGCGGCGGCCGCTACCCGTTCCGCTGACCGACCTGCTGCCCGGCCGTCCGGGTATCGGGGACACTGTTGGGGAGTCCGGGTATCGGGGGGTCTTTTTGGGCACAAGCGGTTGATGTCCTGGCTGCAAGGACGGCAGCCAGGAAAACGGGAGTATTTTTGGGCATAACTGGTTGAGAACCTGGTTGCAAGGGAGGCAGCCAGGAAGTCGGGACATTTTTGGGCATTAACCGATTGAGACCCTAATGTTTGTAAGTCCAACCGCTTACTTGTTGACATTCTCCGAGTTCCGGTTATTAAATTGAGATATATTATACAAATTCCGCTAAAAAGATATGTAGTTTTCTAGCAAACTTGAACTACAACCGGTTAATTGTAAAAGCCAACCGGTTCATTTTAAATTAGTTTTCGGTCCTTCCCAAGCATAGTTTAAATATGACATTGTGGCGAGCTTAGTTTAGTTTAATTTAATTTAGCTTAGCTTAGCTTTTCTTGTGTCATAGTGGATAGCAAGAGGGTTGTTCAAGCTTGTTTAGGGCTTTCCCACTATTATAATTTATTTAGGAATAGATTGTTGAGGGATTCTCGAGGGGTAGAGCATATTGTGTTAAGAAACACATATTCTAGGGACTTCAGGGACGAGAGGATTTCATGTTGTAGTACTAAATGAGAGATGTGCTTGTGCAATTTCTTTTCTTAAGCAATAGGGGCTCCACATTTTGACCACCAACCGCAAGCGGGTGCCGGTTGGTCGCGGTCGCTTTCAATTTTTGTTTAAGTGTTGTTTTGGGGAAGAGGATCCAGTGCTGTTTTTGCATTGTTCCTTGTATTTTGTTTTGGTACCTTCCCCTGTGGCGGGCTGTAGTGTTGGAGTGTTCTAGCACTGCCCCATTTTGTGTAGTCCTAGATTGTGATAGGGTACTGTGGAGGTGAGGTCGGATTAATGACCGACGGGACCTTTGTTTGTGCACCAAGTGGGCGGTGCTTGTTTTCACTTGTGGTGAGGCTGGGTTAATGACCAGCAAACCATAAGTTTTGGTGGTGGTTGCAGGTGCAGGTTGTCTTTGACCTTTTTTCTCTTTGTACTTGGATACTAATTCATTTGGGTTGTTGATTCGGTGACCATCCCATTATGGGTTTATGGTTACAACTCGTACTCAACACTATTGTTCTCCGTCCCCAGGAGCATCGGAAGGTCATCCCTCAGACCTCTCGGACGTTGAACCAGTGGTAGCACCCAACGAGGCTTTTCAGCCTACTTCGGCGTGGGGGACTATCACTCGGTCTCACGTCCTGTGGGTGGGAACCTTTGACGATATGGAGGAGGAGACTAGGGGAGGGATACGAGACCGGTTTTCCAGTCAAGCAGGGACCATTTATTTGCAAGACTGGAAAATCCGGTTTCGTACGTGGATGCGAGAGAAACGCCAACGCAATACCAATTTTAATGATTGGTATGCGTTCGAGCTTCTGCCTCAGCATTTGGAGCATGAAGCTCTCCAAACTTATGAGCAGTGGACGGAGGCTCATTGGATGGAGCTGCGCCAGGTGGAACGGTACTGGGAGACTCGGGTTGAGTTGGTATCTGCATTGAAGGAAGGCGCAACTTCCAGGTTGATGGCCGTTCCTAAGGTCAAGACGGAGGTACCAGAGGGAGCTTATGCGGTAGATGTGGAGGGAGCTTCTCCTGATGAGCCCAGAGCTACGGGTTACGCTCCCGCTGCAGCGAGTACGTCTAGCACAGTGCTTCCACTATCTCGTTATGCCCTGGCTACTCAGGCGGCTTTAGCCTCTTTAGGGGCTCCGCCAGATTTTGAGCCATTGCAGGCTTTTGAGCTGCATCTACAGGAGGAGTACGGAGGTTTCCGTAGGGATCAGATGCAGCGCATACAAGACTTCAGACGGGAGAAGGACGATACACCTCGTACTATGTATACGAGGTTGGCGAGGTTTGCCAGGGAATCTGGAGGTGTGTTCGCGAAAAGTCAGTTGGTGAAGGTATTTTTGTCAAAGATTGACAAACGCCTCCTTGACTTGGCGTTGCCTAGGATCATCATGGAGTTTGGTGGTCGGGCGACACTCGCAGAGGCATTCGCCATGGTAGAGCAGTGTGATCGTGCATTATGTCAGCACGATGCCACTGACTTGGAGTCCTTGCTAGTGGATTCTAGCAAGCCCCGGAGAGCTCCAGTTACGACTGCAGGATTGGCGGAGGCAGAGGCAGACAACATTTACCATTGTTGGTCTTGTGGGCAAGCAGGCCACACTAAGAAAGATTGTCCTTCGAAGCAAAGGCAAGCCCAGGCTGTCGGTACTCCGAAGCGGAAACCATTTGTTCCCCCTCAGGGTTCCGCGAAGAAGGCCGGTAACCAATTACCCAAACAGTTGAAGTGTTCTCATTGTGGGCGGAACAATCACGCGGTGGAGAACTGTTTTGCTCTTCATCCAGAGAAACGTCCTACATCCGAACGGGAAAAGGCCATGGAGGTGAAGATTGGCGCCTTGGAGGAGAGGTTCAAGAGTTTGGCATCATCCAGCCAAATTTTGGACTCACCATCTACCTCCGGAACTAAGGCTAATTCCTCCACTCCAGATTATTATATGTTCGGAGCTTCAGGACAGGTGGTGAGTTCCGCAGCTGTGACACGTGCTCAAACCGTGTCACGAGCCACGCCTTCCAGCACGGGAGAGTCTGTGGACAACTTACGAGCTCGGGACAATGGTCCCGCGGATCAGATTGGTCAGGCACGCCTTCCATTGTCTTTTGGATTGGCTGATGCTGCCCAATCTGTCAGTGGTCATAATTCGAGCTTGGAGGCTTCGCATCCAACGACCGACGTGGTGCACACTTTGGCATCTAAAGTGTTGCACACCCCTTGGTTCACAGCGATGGAGTGGTCGTCATCCAATATCCAACCGGCTAAGGTTTTTCACCTAGCAGGTAGAATATTGGAGGGCAAGGCAACCACGTCTTCTCTGACTGTGGCTTAAGCCACCGCTGACCTTCCTACCACGGAGGATCCTGAGGAAGCCGCCAAACGACGGGCGAGGCTTGCGGCGGAGGCCATTGCGTCTTTTGACGCACACGCCTTGGATGGCCAGGAGCCAACCTCATCTTATCATTCACCAGCCTCCGCATGTCGAGATGTATTGTTCATGTGTGACCTTGCTATGTTTTTAGTGTTGTTTTTTAGTGGTGGTTGGTACTCGAGCTGCAGTGACACACGATCGGTATTTACACGACATTACGTATATTGACAAAGAGTATCATGTTGCCAGTTAACGGACATGTCACTTTGAGACCTCTAGGCATCAAGTTTAGGTTGTTTGCCAAGAGTATGTTTGACACTAAATACCACAAATGGTGTATTGTTCTCCATCTTTAGTATGACATGTTTGGGAAACACAAAAAAAATGTCGTATTGTAGAGGTGTCGTCCTCTCGTTAATATGACAAATGTCATAAAATTGTCGTACTACTGAGGAAATACAAAAACACAAGGAATATGAGCTTTATATATATATATATAACGAGTTTAAGCAATATAGATGGTATGAAATAATAATTTATAACTCCAAAAAAATATAGATATTCTCAAAACCTCTTGAAATAGGAGTCCAAAGATCTATGATATTGCCTACTCAAGTTAGCAACTACCATCTTATCTAAATTCCCTACTAACTTTTGAAAACTAATAATTTCATCAACACCAAAATATAAAGAGTTGTCTAATAAGGAATTAGACAACAACGATGCATGACGTTTAGCATCACTAAGCTAGACTGTAGGTGGAGCAACATCATGAGTACAAGGCAACATACTAGGCATGAGGCCACTCTAACCCTAACCATGTTCATTCTACACTAGCCACCCTAATTATCATCAAGTTCCCAATGATAAGAGAAGTTCCCAAGTAGTTCCCAAGTAAAAATGGATGTGTTTTAGATGTACACAACATAGATAAAAAGAACTTTAGCATTAACTACCTCTTTGATATGACAAAGCGGAGATTCAAAATGTCGCATTAATCGAGCGTCGCCGTCGTGTAAAAGAGGTAGTTTTGAAGCAAAATGTTGGGTTTTTGCAAAAATGTGTCATAATATCGAGGGTGTCATGTTAACAAGGTTAGACTCTAGTACACTCGCGTGTAACGTTGAGCCCCTTCTCTCACTCTCACCTGTGACAATGGCCATCAAGTCTTTACATTGCACTGCAAAGTTATGAGCGGTTTCAATCAAAAACCGAAGAGCCACTGCACAATTTGACACCCACTTAATTGGCATGCTCTTAATCTATCTCGTCAGAAGATTGGATCTCGCAAAGCTTCACGAGAATCCAAAGCTTGATAGATCTCTCTCTCTATCTCTCTCCGCAAGGTGAATTGGATCGATGAACACAGAGAATCGGCTAGTGTGCTAACTAGTCCTATTAGTGTGGGTGGGAAATTGGTGTGGAAATAATTAGTGTGGACTACATTAGTTTTCTAGTCGAGGTGGAATGAACGGGGGTCCAAGACTCTTGGGTCTTCTTTTAAGTGACATAAAGACTTCCGACCAACACATTGAATGTTACTTGTAAGACAAAAGTACCGGAGAATGAAATCATCGCCCACATTAGTTTTATGGGAAACAATTGTTGTGGCCCACGCTAATTTTCTACTGGAACTTTAGCGTGGGTTGAAAGTATATGTGGTTGAAAGTAATAGGATTGTTTAGTGTAGAAAGTATGAATCGATTGAGCTTGAGAGATTGTTGGTTGAAGGACGAGACTTTGGGAGACTTTAGAAAAGTTTATAGATTGTAAACAATTTAATAAGGAAAAACCAAAAATTGGTCAGCATGTAACTGCGTTGGACTTGGGATCACTGGGATATTGGCTTATTATGGTCCGAGATGACCCTAAACTACCGGGTGATAGTGGAGAGGTACCCATTTCTGAATGGAGTGATTGGCGGTTCGATTCCTGATATGAAATTTTCTCTCTACTTGACCAAAAAAAAAAAAAAAAAAAAAAAAAAAAAAAACTAGCTAGATAGGTAGGAGGTCAAGAGCCCACCCACTGCAAAGTAAGCTATAAACCCCACCCTGCACAAAGAGGATTCTTGAGTAGGGTAGGGCCAACGGGCTCAAATTCATGTCGGATTGCATGATGTTGGTAATTTATTTGACCAATTATCTCCAAAAGTATCCCCGGACACTGAATTGGAGATACAAAATGCCATGCCTACATGCAAATACAACCACTGGGGCTATATATTGCTACACAAAACGCTACACATTTTTGTGGAGATGGAATATGTGATTTATATATTCCATCTTTTGGATGGCTATTAATGGTGAGACCTTCTCAATTTTGGGAGCAGATTGCTCTCTTTTGGATAAGAGTACCTAAATTTGGATGAATTAAGGCATTTCATCCTTACTTTTCATTGTACGCCCCAATATTTTGGATGTAAATAGTTACACAAATATTTTACTTTGTGTCATGTGGTGTTTTATGTCATTGTGGTAACTTTCTAATGACAGCTCTTACGAATGAGTTTACGACTACTGTCATCCCCACTTACGTTTTCTATAATGAAACACTTACCCCATACTCACAAAGTTCGACATATTCTGCATCCTAACATTTTCTATAATGAAATGTTGTCATGGATGATTGAAATTTGGATGGAAAATCACTTAGTGAATGACGACAATAGTTGCAACATTGCAAATTATGATGCCCAATATCTTTTTACAAGGAACGACAAAATAATGTTAGGTTCACATTTAGTGTTGATGATGACGCTACACGGATAGCTTACAACTCAGTCTTAAGCAAAACATATAGAATCAGTGACACTAATTACAACATTTAGTGTCATTCTCTCTTGAGTAGATCGCATACTGCATTCCTTATGAAAAATGAAAATGATTTTTTTTGGGAAAAACACTATGATAACCACCCTCATTACTAATCCCTCCCCAAGTATTATTTTTAAGTACATCGATGCATAACATTATTAAGTAGTGTGCGTTTAGTCACGTGGCCCATGAGAATATACCCATGGGATGTCCCAACCTAGTGCAAGCAAACTTAGATTAAGTTTGAACATGCACTAAGTTGGGCCAATCCCATACTATGATCGGGGAGAACTGGCAACTAGTTACATACAGAGGAACGGGTTGAGTTTGAAAAATAACCGGTTGAAGTTCAAGACTGCAGGAAAATTACGGATCATTTTAGAGGAATTGATAGAGCATACCCCAATTCAATAAAGGAAAACTGAAGGTTGTCAACATGTAACCAGTTGGACTTGCAAACACTAGGATCTCAACCGATTATGCCCAAAATCCTCCCTGATCACTAATCCCATGGCTCTCTTCTCATGACCCCACATGAACGAACGAACAAACGCACACTGCTTAATAATGTTATGTGCACTTGCGAAAAGGTAGTAAGTTAGATGCAATTAATCAAGCGTTCACATCGCGCATGGCCCTTGCATTAATCAAGGGGTCAAATTTCCACATCGATGTTGCGGGCAAAATTACGAGGGGTTTCAATCACGTGGAACTGAAGAGCCACTTGCACAATTTGACACCGACTTGAATTTGCAGGCGCAATCTCAAACGAAGATTCGGTCATGAGAATCCAAAATGGGAAAAAAAAAAAAAAAAAAAAAAAAACTAACTATGATAACATTATCCCTCCTCAAGTATTACTTTGAGTATATTGATGCATAACATTACTAAACAAGTGTGTGTTCGTTCACACGGCCCCTGAGAATATAACCTGGGGATGCCCCAACCTAGTGCAAGTTGACTTAGATCAAGTTTGAATATGCAATAAGTTGGACCATTTCATGGTCATATTCTCAGGACCCCACATGAACGAACGCACACTGCTTAATGAATGTTATGTGCACTTGTGAAAGGTAGTAAGTTAGATGCAATTAATCAAGTGTTCACATCAGGCATGGCCCTTGCAATTTCTGCATTGATGTTTGAGGCAAAATTATGAGGGATTTCAATCACATGGAACTGAAGAGCCACTTGCACAATTTGACGCTCAGTTTCGCACAATTTGACACCGACTTGAATTTGCAGGCGCGATCTCGAAAGACGATTCGGTCACGAGAATCCAAAGCCTTGACAACAACGAAGAGCGAGAGCCGGCCGCTAGTTACGGATGAACCCGGTGGAGTTTGAGAATCAACCGGTTGAAGTTCAAGATTTCAAGAGAATTACCGACCGTTTTAGAGGAATTTAGGTAATATGCTTCACATTAATAAAGGGAAAACAAATCCGAAAGATGTCAACATCGTCTAACTGGGTTGGACTTAGGGCCACTTCACACACGAGCCAAGAGCCGTGACCATGAAATTGTGAGAGCCCGAAAGAAAAGTGTCCAAAGGCCGTCCCAATACACCTTCAAAATCATGTAGTGTGGTCACGAACCCTCAAGTGTAGTGTGAAGTCATATATGACCGGGCCCTCAACTAAAATGTTATTTCAACGAATGTCTATTTATGCGGGTCCTTACACATGATAAAATAGAATGAATCAACGGTTGTCAGCGTTTGGAGTGCCATGGCCTCCCGGTTTTGTGTTAGACCTACCTCCAAGAGGTGGTTTTTGAAAAATAGTCCAAGTGATCATGAAACATGATCCGTTCGGTGCCGTGTAGGAACCCATGTGGACTTTACATCCATCTTGCATTCACATACTCCGTTGGTCCTTCAAGCATGGTGTGAAGCAAACTTGGACCGGCTCCGCCTTTTCCACCAATGAGAGTGCTTGAAGTGTAATGGTCAAGGGCTCTCAATCTCGTGTGTGAAGTGGCCCTTACAAACATGAGGATCCCAACCAATTATGTCCCAAAAATCTCCCCGGACATTGCTTAATAGGGCCCTCGGAAAGATGACTTGGAGTTGTGTCCGGGGAGAGTTGTTTGCGGCATAAATGGTTAAGATCCTCGTGTTTCCAAGTCCCAACTCGGTTACATGATGCTCACATCTTTCGAGGTATTCCTTTATTAATTTAAAAGAATATTCCCTAGATTCTTCTAAAAACGATCGGTAATTTTCTCAAAATTTTGAACTTCAACTAGTTATTTCTCAATGACTCAACCGGTTCCATCTGTAACTAGCAGTCAGTTCTCCCCGTTCATTGAATTGGAGATATGAAAAGCCAAACTCCGTGAATGCTGATTTAACCACCACTGTTAAATCTCCTGTAGTATCGCTTAAGTACCATGCACTTGCCCAAATGTTGATCCCGTGATCGCACAAGTTAAGTACTATTGGAAGATTGCATGCTTAAGGGCCGCTTTACACTACGGTGGAGAAGTGCACCGGTCGGTCAAGAATTTTCGCCCAAGACATGGTTGTTTGAGGTGAGGGATGGTATGCCGGAGAAGATGAAAAGACAATAAAATAATGCCTTAAGAAGTCTTGACCGGCCGTAGTGTAACCACCTAGAGGAGAAGTGTATTGGACAACTTCACCAAGAGGAGAAGTCCACCGGACTACTTCACAAAATGGTCAAAGTTGGCCATAGTAGAAACCTTACCCCCTAAATGACCATTGTATTGATACTATATAAAATTATGATAAAAAATAAAATGTAAATGGCAAGGTGTTAGAACTTCTTTCATGACAATAATCTATTTGAAAATGTTCCACCTCTATAATACATCCAAATTAAGGTAAATAAGTAGGTAACATTATCTTCTTATTGATTTTAAAAGAAATTACATGTTGTATAGTCCAACCCCGTTAATACAACACTCTCAATATTACGACACATTTTTACGAGACCAAACTTTTTAGTTCAAAACTCCCTCTTTTATACGACTACAACACTTGATAATGCAACATGTAGAATCTCCGTTTTGTCATATTAAAGAGGTAGTTCATGCTAGAATTCCTTTCATCTATACAATGTACATCTAAAATACATCCATTTCCACTTGGAAACCACTTGGGAACTTCACTTATTGTTGGGAACTTAATGGTAATTAGGGTTATTAGTGTAGAATGGACATAGTTAGTGTGAGAGTGGCCTTCTGCCTAGTATGTTGCCTTGTACACGGGTGATATAGTATCACCAGTATCTTGATGCTAAACATCATGCATCATTGTTGTCTAGTTTCTTATTAGAGAACTCTTTATATTTTGATGTTAATGAAATTATTAGTTTCCAAAAGTTAGATTGGAATTTAGATAAGATGACAATTGCTAACTTGGGTAGGCAACACCAAAGATCTTTGGACTCTTATTTTAAGAGTTCTTGAGAATATTTGTAATTTTTTGGAGTTATTAATTATTATTTCATACCATCTATATTGCTTAAACTTGTTGTGTATATATTTAAGCTCATATTACTTATGTTTTCATATTCCCTCAATAATATGACAACTTTACGTCATTTTTCATATTAATGAGAAGACAACAACTTGATAATACAACTTTTTTTGTATTTCCCAAAATTGTCATACTAAAGAGGGAGAAAAATAATGCAAAGATTTCTCTCGGGCTATCACATCCCCTTACGTTTCATAACCACGTGCGATAAAAGTTTGCTACCCTATATTATATGCCATATATAATTTTTAAAATTATGATATTTTTTCTACATATGCATAACCATTGATTATATCTTTTTTATATCTTTTTTATATTTCTAGGCATCTCAATATTTTGTAGTAATTGTTTCAATTCAATCTTGCGTCATTCTAGTTAGAAGCGGTATGTTTATTTTTATTTTTAAAAAAAACCATCAAATTTGGTTACCATTTTTTACTATGTAATAGATACCGTGTATATCTACTCATGAAAAAAAATTGATTAAATTTTGACCCATTTTGATGATGCTATATGTAAAAAGTAGATTTGTTTTGTCGCACATGGTGTTCAACTTGACAATGGAGTGCACCCCCCGAGAGATTTCATCTATTTGTTTTATTGAAGTTGGAGTTCTCCGGAGGCCAAGTTTGTTGTCTGAGGCTTTGAGGTTGCCCAAGAAACTTGACCTCCAGAGAACTCCCCTTGGAAAAAGTGTGGCCACGTTGCCAACCATGTCATTATTTCATCCATGTACAAAGTTCTCCACCAAAGGACTCTTGGCCGTACTGTAAATTACCACCGGACAAGAGTGTCACTCTCGGCCAATCAAATTTTAGAATTCCCCTAGAATTCTTGACCGGAGGACTTCTCCACCGTAGTGTAAAGCGGCCCTAAATGATATTTACTAAGATAAAGTGGTGTGACTTAGGTAGGGCTAAACCCATCACTATAAGTGCTTAGGCTATCTACTATTATTGTATTACAAAAAACTGTGGATGTTTGTTGCTAGCATTTGAAAGAGGATTCCAATGCACCAAAGTATGTTTTATATGAGTTTCACTTGTAAAAGTTATGAGAGTTCAAAGTTTTATTGGTAAGTAGATGATTCAAAAGTTACCAACACGGAGCCATATGTATGCATTGTGTAAGATTTTAGGGTGTTCACTAGTGGTTTTGGGTGGGGTGTTGGTTTTTAGTATGCTCTAGCTTCTGTAATCTCGAAGCAATCTTGTTTGGGGTAGAAACACGTGCAGAAATTCAAGATATTATAGATCATCAATCTAGTGTAAATTTGATTAAAACTTTTGATGTTTGTACCTTACAATCTCTTAAAGGCCCTGCAACATGCACGAAATGTTAATTGAATTACGTACTTCCAAATATTAGTTAATTGTTGCCAAATGTGATCATATCCTACATATAACATTCATCAAGTATACTTTTCGAATCGGTCAAATATCTTCATGTAATTAGAGATTTGGGTTCAAATACAAGGCTTGAGTGCCCTTGGATGTAAATACATGTTTACTAGATATTGGTTAAAAAAATGACATGTGAGTAGCTTTCAATTGTCTTTTTGATACAAGATAGTGCTTTAAATAGTTTAAAATCCATAAGTATTAAAAAAGTTGCATTCACCTCCATGTTCCCAATTTACGATAAGCCTTCAACCATATTCAAATTGTCAGTTCTTAACCCCGAGGTGCCCACCTACTGAAGGCCCCATAAACAACTCTAGAGGTCATTCTTTGACACAATAAACATAGAGTATATTTCTCTACGTCTTAAAAAATGAATGACAAATCCTACCATATAATTGTTTAGACCTTGTAAGTGACTTATACCTCAACAAAATCTAGCCATTCAAGTAATTGTAGTTGGGAAGTAGTAAAAAAATAAGTGAAGAGGTGTCCCTAAATGTGAGAAGTTTAAGCCTTGTCTTCTTATCAACTTGCGTACCTTACAAATTCAAACCAAGCAAGATTTTTTACGCCCTTGGAATAGTAGTGAAATTTCATAACACTTCCAACCTTTGTATTGCCAAATGGCCATCTATTATTTGCATTCTTCCAAGCAGAAGTTACTTAGGGGTTGTTTACACCATGGACCAATTAGTTGTCCCAAGGCCTTGTAAAATTTGTGATTGGTTGTTTAACTTTGTCCCAGGATCACTTTGGTTTACACCAAGGAAAAAATGTCGAAGTGACCATGGAGTTTGAGGTCCCCAAAAGACATATTTTGGGGCCTACATTATCCACTGACATGGTCCAATGGGCTTTGTGGTGGGAGAGGCAAAATAGGTGCTCTAGTATTAAAAGGCTAAGGCCCATGGCAGAGAAATGATGTTATAATTTATTTTTTGAATGAGATGTTGTTTAAGGAAGAGACAACAAAGACATGAGAAGACGAGAGAATGGTCTAACTTGAATTTTATTTTATTTTTCAAAATTGCCTTTTTGGGGCATGTAATCAAAACATTGGCACATTCACTTTTGGTGCATTGTCATTCCTCTTGGTTCACATTCGATTTACACTTAGTGAGGGGCCCAAAAGCTTTGTAAATTGATTTTTTAAGAAATCAGACCATGGATGTTGGACCATCAAGTCGGACCATCAAGTCGGACCATCAAGTCGGACCTTGGAAAAAGACCATCCCCATGGTCCAACTTCATGGTCCATGATGTAAACTGACCCTTAATTGGGTTATATAAGTAGCTTAGTTCTAAACTTCATGGCTTGTTAGTAAACAAGTGGGCAAGCATAACGGGCGATCAATATGACTACTATTATAACAAGTGACCATGAAATGTTCAAATCGGCGGCACATGGATTGGCAATCTAGCATGATTGTATTATGAGCAATTTCAACCACAAACTACACAATTTGACACACACTTAATGTGCGGGCTCAATCTTGTGAAACGATCTCTTATCACAAGAATCCCAAGCCTTGACATGACCCTCACAAAGGCGGATTGGAGGCATGAAAAGTGCACTATTAGGTCTAATTAGTGTGGGTTACCATGAGGAATCAAGTGTTTCTTGGATCTTCCCCTCTATCGTATTGGGTTCAGACTATTATTCCTCTCTTTCTTATTTGAATATTATACCATTTACTTCCACGCATTCAAATTATCTCTTTCCTAATAGTAAATGCCCAGTGAAACTGTTGACCTGAATCAACAAGATAGAAATACTTAACTACATATATTACACTTTCAACCATCAATCCTCAGGCAATTAACTCCCTCACCGTACCAGTATTGGCCATTCTCCTCAAGTTTTTGCCCAAAAATTGTTTTGAAAGCATTATCAACAATCATAGGTTGGGACAAATTTAGTTTACATGGATCAATCATTGATCATATATTATTGTAAAAAAATGACTTCCAAGTCTATTGCTAGTACAACATCAACAAAGTTTCAAGGTAAAGTTAAAAAAGGACTAACTCCAAAAGATTATTGACACTCCTACAAAGATTCGAGGTGATTCATCAAGATTTGTCTCTACTCCTTCTTTCTCCAAGGTATAGACCACATATACGAACGTGTGATTTTCCTTTGACGACAACTTCTCCAGTCATACCACAGTCCTTTCAAATCCTTCTCTTTTCTAATCTTCTTAACTATGGTCTTCATCATCACATATCAATTTAGTATCTAACTCTAGCTGAGCTTTTTTTGTTTAAAAAAAACTATTTTTCATTTCTTACTCAAATTTATCATAAAAATTGCTCCTAGTTTCAAACACATAGCACATTTATCTCAACATAGTTGTTACACATGAGTGTAGGTAGGTTGTGGTAAACCTTAAAGTATGTTGTAGTAAGTTTAAAAAATTCAGTTTGATACTATTAGGGGCAGGGGTGTTCATCCTCCCTCCCCCTCCCTAAACATAGCATGCAAGTTGAAACCAAGATTGTGTTATCAAAACATTAAAATGAGAATGAGTACCCATTTGTTGCCAAAAAAATTGAGGTTGGAGACTGCTTTGAACTTCTTATGCAAAGACTCCATCATAAAGTGCAAAACCCAAAAGCATACGCAAAACCCAAAAGCATACGCAAAACCCAAAAGCATACGCAAAACCTGTAATTAACTCAAAATCAATGCAATTTTGTACCACATTATCATGCATTTGGGGGCTTCTAGTCCATGACAATTGTACATGGTATTGGTTTTAGGTTAGTATGCCTACCTTACAACAACAAAAACATAGCCTAAACTAAGATTGTGCTTTCAATACATTAAAAGTGACAATGCAAAGAATTTCTTTGATAATTTCACCAATCCTTCGGGGTGTGATTCGAAGGATAGATCATTTTTGCACATGAGCAACACTACAACCCAACATGTCTAGAAGTTTGAGAGTCAACTTAACCCTTAACTGCCCATGGGGGTCCTATTGTCAAGAAACACAATTTCTTTTGTTCTTCTCATATACAAGGTAATTATAGGCTGAAAATATTTCGAGATGGTTAGCAAATCTATATTGAGGTTCTTCATAAAATTTGGAGTTCATTTAAATATCATTTTTATTATCAAGCAAAGATTCTCAAAGTTATATATGTTCCTCCAACTATATTGACTATTGCTCCCTAGAATGGTTATCATATCATGAGCACGCAATCCAATCTCTTTTAAACATGTGACTTTTTGGCATCCGTTCTTGGAGCCAATCCACATACCACTCAAATCTAGATGTCAAATTAAGAGTGGTAACCAAATCAGGCACATGTACCTTAATGTCATCACTGCTTAGTAGGTCGTTTCTCATTGTGATTGGGGCTAAAATCATACCAAACCCATTGTGAATTTGAAGTGCCAAAACAATATTAGAAGCAAGCAAAATTTTCTTTCCACCTTGGGCACCCTCAACTTCTTGCCCGAAATCGGTTGCATAACAACCCTCAAGGTTCTTATGAGTGTATTTGTGATCAAGAGAGCTTGCAAAATTCTCTTCACCCTATGAAGAAGAATTATGGTCAACAACATCCCAAATGGAATACATATGGAGCCAAAAACTACAACATCCCCATGCTTCTAAGTTCTTTCCCATTTTATCTAGCTCTACCACTCAACACCTAAGAAGAGGCAAAGGAATACACACAAAAAGGATCCCCAATTATTCGACTTTATCCCAATGGGCGTCCACTAGCCTAGAACAACACTATGTGTCTCATTCTTTGAGTTGTCTTCTACTAGGTTACAAATATGAGGTGATGACTTTCTACTTAGATTGTCTCCTCAACTAATCTCATCCCAATTTGCTTCCCATAACATTTTTCAGTGCTAGGGTGTCGCTCTCCTAGTGCTAATAAGATCGAGAATTTTATGAGGATCATGTTTCACTTATGTTGGGTTACCCTTGTAAAATGAACAATACTCAACTTGAGTATTGTTCATATGGCATATGCAACTTGACAGGTGGGGTGGACCTAGGAATCAATAATTACTTGCAAATTATCTAAAAAAATACAAATTCATGGCAACCAATGTTAGTTGGCCACATGCTAATTTGTTCAGCTATAATGTTGCCCAACTATTGGTTAGTAACTCCAACCACACAAGTACAATGAATATAGCATAATGGACTTGCGGGGCCAAGATAGCCCGCTTCATTTCTTTGTCTATGTCTCCTCTTTGCATCCCCCCCACCACCACCCATATTACTATGTTAAAAATGATACAGTAAAAATCTATCCCCCACAAAATCATGGTAAGTTGAACTACAGTGGTTCTCATTAAATGAATGTCCAAGTTGAATCAAATTCAAAACAAATGTGTTCGGAGATAATTATTAACTACATTTTCACCTTAGGCAAGATTTGTGGAGGACTTTACACAAAGTCCGACACACCAAGCCTTAGCCCCTATCCTCGAGAGATGCCCTTTTTGTAACCCACTCATACCACATGTGTTCTTGGGGTAATAAACAAATCATGTGCAAACATGTCAAAACTTGTTTTCTACATGTGTGCACATAGAAATTGAGCTTTTGGCTTGGGGGAGGGGGAGGGGGCATTGCCAAAAATATATAGAAACTACATGCAATAAAATATAGGGTTTCATATATGAATTACGAGTAATTTTGTAAAATAATAATATGGTAATAATACTATTGACTACATGGTAATAATACTATGGATGCATGGTAATAATAACATTGACTACATGGTAATAATACTATGGATGCATGGTAATAATAACATTGACTACATTTTTTGTTTTGTTTTGTTTGTTGTTGTTTTCCCCCATAAGTGTGGACCCAACTCAAAGAGAAAGACCAAAATAAAAACATTCTCATTCATTTCCACCTTAGGTAAGCAAGAGATCGTGGGGCCTAACTTGAAGATAAAGCCTAGCTTACTTTAATCTCCTACATTTTTACACTCACCTAAACCCTCTAACATCCTCCAAGCATTCCAACAACTCTCTCCACAACAAAGAATTCCTACCCTTTCTCGTTTCCACATCGGGTAAAAGAAAGATCGATGCCCAATACAAAGAGTTGTGTTTCACCAATCTTTTACTCGAGGCGAAAGATTGGAGCCCAACTCAAAGAGCAGGGCATCTAGCCTTGACCACAACATACAAATTTTAGGATCTCCTATGTTAATTTTGGAGTCAAGTCATTTTAAAAAACAAAGCATTCGGCTCGATTTTACATAACATTACTCAATGATGTGTGTTCGGGATGTGACCCTTGGGAATATGACCATGGGATGCGAATCTTGTCGGGAGTTATGAGGGCCATTTCACACGAGGCTGAAAGCCCATGACCATTGCATTCTAAGATCTCTCATTGATTGAGAAGGCCGAGACCGTCCAAGCTCACTTTGCACTAGAAGGTGAAGGCCTAAGGTCCTAAAGAAATTGTCATGGATGAAAAGTCTACACGTATTCCTACATGGCATACTATGAATAATGTTGCATGGTTTGCTGGAATTTGCGTCGGGTCCACCATGAAGAGGTAGGATTGATGCAAATTCCAGCAGACCATGTTAGTGGTATGGTCTTTTGATGAGATCCAAGGTCCCTCAAAGTTAACATGGTCACGGCCCTTGGCTTGTGTGTAAAGTGGCCTTGAATATGAGTCTCCCTACACAGGGTTTCGCATCCCATGATTATATTCCCTGGACCCACAAAACGAACGCACAACGCTAAATAATGTTATGCACCTTTAGTAAGCAAGAGATTGGTGGGGCCCAATTCAAAGAGAAAGCCCAATTCAAAATACCTACTTACATACATCTCCTACATTTTCACACTCAATTTTACCCACCTAACTTAAACCCCTCTAAAACCCTCTACATGTTGTGACGACTCTGTCCACATGAACAGAGACTTGAATTCCCCTCAATTTCCAACCAAAAAATCGACTCACAGTGACCGAATTGTGCTACTTAGCAAACTTGCGCAATCCAAATCCTGTGCTGCAACAGCTTTTTTTTCCAAGTGTTTGTGAAATCTGCAGCAAGAACCCACCAATCCTAACTGACACTAATTAGTACCTTACGCTCACAGGAAGCGACATGATAACCAGGACAAGTGAAATAGCTGTGAAATCATACCAGTACTACTTACGTGTAACTTATACTCATGGCCTCCTTTGGGCCATCAATCTCCACATGACAGGAGAGGTTTTGAGGTTTTGGGGTCTGTCAGCCTGTCCAGTTTCGTCGTGGTACGGGTGAAGGAACATGAAGAATTTTGAAGAATCGAAGAGTTGAAGAATTAAAGAATATGAAGTAGGGTAAGTTAAATTACTTATCTTAGTCTTATTATAGTAATACAGGAGATAGTGAATGGAATCGGACGATTGAGTTGGATAGGTTAAGATGAAGTTTGCTTTTCCTACTTTACTTCAGTAATTATTATCATTTATGCTCAGGAGGAGATGATGATGATGGTTGTCTGATGGGAGTGATGGAAGATGCTGCTGCATTGTCTGTTGTGTAATTTGCATCTGCCTACGGTGGTGGCAGCTTTTTCACTTCAAAGTTCATCCCTGTGAGAGTCCGAGTCAGTGCGATTGTCGCTGTGTATCTTGGAGTTGGGATTCGGGAGGAAATTGAAGACTCGGCACGCATTTTGATCACATGCTTTAAGTAGGTTAGGTGGATTCCATATAGCCAGCAGCATCTTGGAGGCTCACAGGACAGCAGAGGTGCGTTGGAACTTGGCAGCATGCGAAGAAGAAGAATGTGATGTGGGTTTTGTGTGGAGTGGACGATTTGTGATAAGTTTGTGAAAGTCACCGGGTTCAGTGAAGTGATGAAAAGGAAGCCTACTCCTGCATTGTCTGTTGTGTAATTTGCATCTTCCTCTGGTGGCAGCGTTTTTCACCCCTGGGAGAGTCAGCACGATTGTTCAGTATCTTGGAGTTGGGAAGCTTTTTATGTGAGCGAGTGGGGCAGATTGGAGTATAAGTCGTTAAGAGCGTTACGATCACATAGGCTAGGTGGAATTTCCACATAGGCAGCATCTTGGAAGCTCACAGGTGCGTTGCCACCCCTGCGAGAGTTAGTATGATTGTTGGGAAACTTGGGTTGGTAATCTTCTTATGTCATCGAGGAGGGCAGATTGGAGCAAGTTATTAGGAGCGAGAAGGAAAGGGTTGAAGAAGGCCGGCTCGGCCGGCATTTGGATCACATAGGTTAGGTGAATGAATTTCACATAGCCAGCATATCTGGGTTGAGTTAGGCTCACAGGTGCGGTGGCAGCAGCATGCAAACAATGAGAAGATGAGAGTTTTGTGTGTTTGTTGTGACGATGGTTGCGCAATTCGTTTGGTGGGATGGTTTATGGAATCCAGGTCTTAGATGTATGTTTTTTGTGTCAACATACGCTCTGCTGTGATAATAGGAGAATTGGGAGCAATTTAGCCTTATTGTGCTTTTCTCACAGCGCATTTCTTGGTTACTTTGATCTTGATTGCATTGAAGGTATGTTTCTTTCAATGGAGCTCTATCGGAGAGAGAGTTGAGAGATTTTAAGATGTTAAAAAGAGTATGTGACCCTCCACCTTCCCTAACACTCTGGAGATTTATTATTTTGTTTTTGTTATTGGTTTTGGATCGAGTGGCAGGCAGCCATCATCAATCATCACCATGTACACGGACGAGTCAGGCTCCGACAATGACGACTACAGCAACTCGGACGACGAAGAGACGGAGAAGTTCGAGGAGATGGCGGCTCGGAGGATACAGAGCGGGGCGTTGGTGGTGAAGAATGCAGACGGCACATACAAATGTCCACTGTCCCCTGGCAGGAAGAAGCAGAGTTACAAGTACCGGGAGCTTTTGGCTCATGCCACCGGTGTGGCCAAGGGGAAAAAAGGGCCAGAGAAAATTGGAGGCCACAGGGCACTGATGAAATATTTGGAGGCAGAGTTGGGGGACAAGCCTATGGTACCTCAAGCAGAAAGATTTCTGTATCTGGAGCAAGCTGTTCCCAAGAGAGAAGCTAGGGCAACCAAATTGCTGTCTCCGTGGATGGGCATCCTTGTCAACATTGATAACAGCCGAAGGAATGAGAAAGGGTTTAAGCTTGCGGCCGGTGCTGCAGATATCAAGGAGAAATTTCAGGTATGGTGCTTAATTGATGGATGGAGTAATCGCAAAATTCCTTAACTCTTCTTGGAAGGATTTGTTTATGTAATTGTTGTGACGATTGGTTTTTTTTTGGAATAGGTCTAGGATTGAAGAGCCATTGAGTGTTCAAATTAGTGATGACATGGTGAACTTGTTTGCCTTCTTACTAGCCACCAATTTTGGTTGAAATTTGAGGGAGGCAAGTTGTTTCAATCATGCCTGCATCAGAGAATCAAAATTTTGCTTTATCTGGTGTTTTTTAGTGGTCACATGGAGGTTCCTTCTCTTCTTGGAAGCATCTCTATGTAATCAATGTGATTAGAGATCAACATGTTCACCATTGAAGAGCCACTCAGTATGTGCACATCAGTATGCCATGGTGAATCTGTTTGCCTTCTTACAGTGGTTTTAGGAGCTACCAGTTGTGGTTGGAATTTGGGAGGCATGTTGAATTCAATCATGTCTGCATCAGAGCATCAAAATTGTGCCTAATGTGTGCTGCTTAATCGATGGAGCTAACCCAAAGCTCTTCTTGGAAGCTTCTTTAAGTAATCAATGTGAAGAGTGACAAACAGGTTCACTCTTATAGAGCAACTCAGGGTGCACATCAGTATGCCATGATGAACCTGTTTGCCTTCTCAGAGAAGTTTGAATTTTTTAAATTTTGGTTGAAACTTGAGGGAGACATTTTGATTCAGTCATGTCTGCATTGGAGGATCGAAATTGTGGTTTATCTGCTGTTTTTGCATTGTCACTTTGAGGTTCCTTCAGTCATACTTGTCTTCATGTAATCGATGCGAAGAGCAACTGAGGGTGCACCTCACTATGCCATGGTGAACCTGTTTGCCTTCGCAGTGAGGTGTATAAAGGTAGCTATCAATTGTGGTTGAAATTTGAGGGCGGCATGTTGGCTCAATAATGCCTGCATCGGAGGATCGTATTTGTGCTCTATCTGGTGTTTTTGCACTGTAAGTTGGAGGTTCCCTTAAGTCATACTTAATGTTGATTCTAAGAATGGCAGTGTGATCATTTTGAATTAATCATGCTGACTGAGCATGCTTGGTTTCTGTGATCTACCAGGAGTTCAATCCGCAGAGAGTGGATGTTTTCCATGATATCAATGGGCACCAAGGAACAGCTTTGCTCACATTCAAGAATGACATACATGGTCTCGAGGACGCACAAGCTTTTGAACAAAGTTTTGTGCTGGCAAATCGTGGCAGTAAGGACTGGTGGAGTCAAAAACATCCTGTCAACCTAGATTTATATGGATGGCAAGCAAATGAAGCAGTGAGTAACATTTTCCATGTACTTATTGTCAGATTCTTAGCGAGTTCTTTTAATTCACACACTGTAGAGAGTACACGAAACTGATTTGGTAAGTATGTTGCGCAGGATTTGACAGCCAACTTGGGTCAGCTCACTGAGCATTTACGAAAGTTTACTGATTTGAAGACGGTGAAAGATATGGTTGAAGAAAAGGAAAGAATAAACAAGCAGGTGGTGGAGGACTTGGTGAAGACAGTGGGTCACAAAAATGATTTAGTGGCAGCTTCGCATCAACAGTTTGTGATTTTGAAGAATGTCGTCGCGGAAGTGGAAGCATTGCGGGTAAAAGCCGAGGAAGAGAAAAGTAGAATGGAAGAGCTACACAAGCAAGGTAAAGCTGAGCTAAGGATTGGGGATGTTTGACACTTCTAAAGTAACACTGCAGAATTTGTCATGGAGGGAGAGCCTCTTTGAGACAGTTTAAAGTTTATAAATAGTTTTCCTTTTATATCTGATGTGCAAAAGTACTTATAATGGTGAGTTTTTTGTGCAGAGTTGGAGACAATTCGAAAAGATTCACAGGACAGTGAGCGTGCACACAATGAGAAGTTGTTGTTGCACCAAGTTGCACTCTCGGAGAAGTTGAAAACATTAGAGAGACGCAATGAGGAGATGAAAGAAGCGGAGAAGTACATGAGGCAGAAGAATGAGGATGAACGACGACAGTTTGAAAGAGAAAAGGAAGAGGTTTGGGTCTCCTTCATCTTCTGGTTTTGGGTCTTCTGACAATTTCTTACACCCTGGAAATAATAAGCTACAAGGAAGACAAAATGTGTTTCTACAGTTTGTGGAAGTGAATTCTTTTCTTTACAGTTCAACACAGGTTAGCAGGTTCCATATGGTACAAGGAAACTGCCTATATTTCCTCAAATATGACTTTGTGAAGTATTTGAAGTACTTCTAGCTTCAGCTTTTTTCTCTTGATTAAAAAAAAACTCATGCTGCAGGCTCAAAGATTGCTAGATGAAGCAAGCAAGCAGGCGCAGACACATGCAGCTATGCAATGCAAGCAGCGGGATCAGCAGAAGGAGATGATTAAAAAGCACGAGGTAATCCATTCTTTTTCTTGTGTTTTTGGCCGCAAAAGAGAGGGTTGCAGTTTGTGCAGCATTCTGCAATAATGACTAGTTGGAAATGGCAATCTAAGGGCATCTTCACACTATAGCCAAGGGCATGACTATGAAATTGTTAGAAAATTTGAATCCCATCCAAAGGCTGTACCATTGCAAATTAAATTTGAATTTTGTGTGGTCATGGGGCTTCTAGTGTAGTGTAGAGACATACACGATTGGGCTCTCAATTACCAAATGCTGTTTCATTACCATCCTACACATGTGGGCCCTTCTACACAATAAGTTAGAAAAAATCAAGGCTTGTGATGAAATTTGAAGTGTTGTGGTTTCCCAGTTGTGTTAGATCCACCTCTTTGAGGTGGGCATGACACAAAATCTGGTAGGTCATGAAATATGATACATTGCATGCCATGTAGCACTCCATGTAGGTTTTGCATCCATTCAAACTTCCTTGGTCCCTTGGTCCCTTAGGCCCTAAAGCTCTATTGTAATGTGAAGTGGGATGGTCTCAGCTTTTTCCACCAATGAGATCTTTTAGATTTCATTGGTCATGGGTCCTCAAGCTCTAGTGTAAAATGCCCCTAATCTGGAGGGATATGCTTTCATGATTTTGAGCTATATGGTCAGGTATATGGTCTTGGTTTATCATCTCTGTCTGATTCATTGACATTACAAAAACAGAGGACATTGAAAGAAAAAGAGTCATGATTATTACAGTAGTGATGAGCTGGAAAATTGAAAAGCTGAGCTGGACGTGTGTAATGGTGGTTCTGTGTAGGGTGAAAACAAAGCATTGGAGATAGCAGTCCAGGAGCAGAAGATGAAGTTGCTACACAAGCAGAACCTTGAACTGCAGAAGCAACATGTGAAAGAATTGTTGGAGATTGAAAAGTCAAGGGAATCAGATACCGCTATTATTGAAGATCTTCAAAGTCGTGAGGAGATGCTACAAGAAACTGTAAATACATTGACGATCAAAGAGCGGAGTGCTAATGACGAGATTGAGGAAGCCAGAAAAGTTGCCGTTGAAGTAAGTCCATTCATCTCCATAAGAAATCCTCTGGTTGCTGCTAATCTTGACTTAGACTATCTAAGTTGTTCTCAGGCATAGTGTTGAGAAAATGACAATAAATTGTCTGGGACATGTGACTTTATTTGTTACCAGGTGCTGGAGAAGTATGGAGTCAAGGGTAAGATTTCGAATAAGTTGCAGGGCTCCATCAACAAAAAGCCATGGACACCTGCTTGCAAGAAGAAGTACAAATACCATTCAGATGGATACGACATGGTAATGGCTAGGCTTATTTCTGAGTGGGAAGAACGTATTCGGGACCAGGGTTATCACCCCTTTAAGACTATTCAAATTGGGCCAGACCGTTGGGAGGTACACCAACTCTCAAACTCTGGAATAACTGTTGCATCTCTTAGTACAGGTTCTCCAGCTTTTGGGCCATATATGTATGCAATTCGGATCCTGTTTCTTTGGCTCACTTTACTCCTTTAGACGCACAGCAAGCTCCCATTAGTTTGGAGGTCTTCCAGGTGTGCATGTAAGGTATGAGAGTTTTATTTGGTTTGTTCTTCATGTTCTCCAACTTCCACAGATTAGATCTACACAATGAAACTTGTGTTGTGTTAGCAAATCTACGGTGAAGCTTCGGCAAAAATCAGACCTCCCGTGATTTAGTTATGGTAATTGTTGTTGTTTCCTTACACAAGTACTGCCAATCATGTTCACTATTGAGTGTGGAGTCAATAGAATTTGAAGGTGTAGTCCAATCTCCTTAAAACATGTGTCTTTATGGTGTTTGTTCTGTGATCCTCACGTAATCACACCAATCAAATATAGGTGTCTGATTAAAATAAGCAACCAAATAACACCTGCATATGTCATGCATGAAATGACATTGTTTTTTAATCCTTTTAATAATCAATCCTTACCTCATGTGATATCTTGGGTCATAATAACAAGTTCACATTTTTGCAGCGTATTATCAATGAGGAAGATGAAAAGTTGGTGGAGCTCAAGGAGGAATTGGGAGAAGAGGTCAAGAAAACGGTCGCAACGGCATTCTTGGAAATTGAAGAGTACAATGCGAGTGGCCGGTACCCCGTACAGGTCGCATGGGATTTCCTTAAAAAACAACGAGTGACATTGAAGGACCTTCTACTGCACCTCATGGAGTTGCTTGATAACGGGGTGCCCCCCAAACCAAAGAAGCGAACTAGAGCGCAGTGACGGGTAAAATTGTAACTTGTCAATTCTGAGAGTGCAAATGTGTTACTCTTTAGAACCATCATATCACAAGTAGCATGGCCCAAAACCTTCAAATCTACAACTTCGCTGTATATATGAAAGGTTCTATCTGCATTCGTGTAAATTGTCCTCTGGATAAGCGGGTGTACTAGGGACATGTGGCAAAATAGAGAATTGAGGTACGAAAACTTATCAAAGTGGTTTATTTGTTTTTTTGATGTGTGCATGCTGAAAAACAGTAACTTTGTGCCGAGCTTTTTTTATTTGAAAAAATTGCAGACCTGGGAGAGTAACTAATAGAGAAGTAGCACAGAAGTAGCATGGAATGTATGAAATTGTCTGGATATGAACCTACAACTGTTTAAAAAAGTATGGAATGCTAATGACTCCTTAGTCCCTACTTTTGACAGTTTGGCAATTTTAGGGTACTTGAGTGATCCAATTTAGGTGCAAATAATCTTGTTGGATTAGCCTTCTAAAGTGGATTCAGACTCAAAACATTTGAATCATATCTCAATCTCTTGCTGAGTTTCTAAGGCAGAATATTTCAAAACCGATTGCACTACCCATCTTGGTCAAGTCCCACCTTTTGCATGGGAAAAATTGCTTCTTGAATGATTTTGTTATGAACTTGCCTAAAACCTCATTGTGAGAATGTGGGACTACAGGTGACATGCCACATGGGCTTCTTTTGCCTTGTTTACCAAGTTAGTTCATCAATATGTAGAATCAGTGAATCCACGACCCCACCTAAGGTAGATGTTCCTAATTCGGTTTCTGGTCTTAATCGAACACCTAAATTTGAGTGGTATGTGGTTAGGTGTGGCTCCAAGAACGGATGCCAAAGACGTGTGTTTAAAAGAGATTGTTGGACTATGTGCTAAGAAGAAGATAACCATTCTAGGCTCAATAGTCAACATAATAGGAGGGCCCTATATGACCATTTAGTGAGCATGAGAATCTTCACTTTTGATAATTAATAAGATATTCATACGAGCTCCAGAAATTATCAGGAATATGGCTACAGCCAAGATTTGGATTTGCTAACCATCTCATACTAATTGCGTGTTTCATATCCCAGGAGAAGTGGGCTACTCAGAAAGTAACCATGCAAGACCAATCTATCTTATATTGGAACCTCCACTAATTTATTTGTTTCTTGGTGTGGACTTGCCCTTGTAGTGAGTGCACATAGGTCATGCTAGGCCTCGAGGTTTTTTTATTTTTTATTTTTTATGTTTTGGAATATCATGCACTGTATGCTTTGTGTCCACTATACCCTTTATTTTAGATGTCCATAATTGTCAAAAGCTGGAATAGGTGTCATGAAAAGTTGAACCGAACAATGGCTGGAGCCTCAACAGAGGCAACATTCTCTTCTCTCCTCCAAACTTGAGACACAAATGCAACCATGACCTCTCTGATGAAAAAGCAAAAGAGATATACTAGGGGAGCTCAAACTGTCATGTGTTAAGATTCAGGAAAGAATGTGAGCAGAGTGTTTTGCAGCTTCAAAATTTACAATTGGGTGTCTGACAAAAAGGTTGAGCTGTACAGTGGAATAGATACAATTTTTATTATAAAAAGTTTAAATACATTGTCCCTTCACTTTGAGACGGAGCCTAGTTTGAATGAAGATACTTTTGGGCCTGTGTATGTTTGTCGGAGGAGCTGCTCAAGTGCGGCTGGATCTGTTGTAGGTGCTTGGCATGTAAAATTTTGGCAAACATATGCTAATGCCTTCCCATCAGGGCTTTTTCGTGACATGGCAAGAGCTGCGGGGTTCACCGATTGCCAAAACTCTTGATCTTCAGGATTAGTTTCATCAATAAGGAACACCTGCAATGGAGAAGCATCAAACTCTTAAGGGCCTCACACAAAGATTAGTGGTCAGAAAAGAAAAGCAAATCCAATGCCATATTAGAGCTATCCTTGAAGTCTCTCAAAAACCCATGTTTGGTAGAGAGTTGTCTTGGTAAAGTGCCTGCAAAACCCATGTTTATGTCCCACTTTTGACATTGTATGATGTTTTAAGGAGTGTTCAAGGGGTGTGTGGGAACCCTTGAATATGGTGAAATGAAGGGGAGGCGGTTTGCCTTCAGCCAAAAGGCGGCTACTTAAAAACGAATTTTCATGGCACTTTTTGAAGGCACCTACAATGATGCTCTCCAAAGTTTGACAAGGAATTCGTTTTTAAATAAACGTCTCTTGTCCAAAGTCAAACGCCTCCCCTTCGTTTCACCACTTGAACGCTCTTTGAACATTATAAAATGTCTACAATGGGGTGAAGCTCCATACCAAACATGAGTTTTTGAGACACCGAGTGTATTATTACCAATATAAATGCATGTTGGACCTAGCTTGTTCAAGAGCCCTCTTGGATCATGATCATGTCTTCCAACTTATTACAACAAATGAGCAGTAGATTGATCCCTTAATTGACATATTAAATCAAAGGTTTCAATAGACAAGTGTTTCCAAAGTACCTATTCAAAAACCCATCGTAGCCCATGAGGTAGAAGAATTGCTAAATTCTAACTCTTTTTTGAACAAATGAAAATGTTTGCATCCATGAAGTTATTCATTGCCTACTCACTCATCCACCCAAGATGATAGAACGTTGACACTGAGCAATTCAGTTGGCCTGTTCGTAGAGGCAACCCAAAAATGTTGATCTCTCTCATCAGAGGCAAGGGGGAGAACTATAAAGAAGAGGAGAGCAAGGGGTGGTTTTTTTTTTCATTTTTGATTTGCGTGTTGTTCTAGCCTCCTCTACGTGTGCTCATGGTCGGGAGGTTGCATGCCAATAGAACACATCAGTAAATAGGATGAAACCCCTTGTCGTCCTCCTCTCCGTTATAGTGCTTCCCCCCCCCCCCCCCCCATGCCTCTAGTGAGACATATCTAGCTTCTCCCATGTGTCTAGCGCAAGAGAACTATCAATTTTTGACTTCAATTCACATTGGACTAATGCTACAGAGCCATCAATCTCTCTCCTCCATTCCCATTGAATTAACGACCGGCAATGCTAGGTCTTGTGAACGAAACCCCGGTCACACGTTGAAATACACAACAACATTCAAACAACAGAAGCATTGTAAAAACAAGACATGAGATTCGTGCAACCTGATCAAAGGAGCATGGGCACTCACGGTTTTATCTGGATCGAAATTTGCATGACAAGCTGTCACGAGAGCTTCGGCGTCGGAGGAGTTTCGGGTGCCCGCAACAATAACCTGGCGCTTGGAGGGCAGATTATACAAATCGAAAGCACAGCAGAGAAGTGGAACTGCCATGGCCACCTCTTTGACTCGCTGCTCGTATACCGCCTGCCATTGTCAAAAAGAATCTCAAATTCATGAGTCCGGGATTACCTAGAAACCCTTTCAAAAAATGAACAAAAAGACCACAAAATTTGTTATCTTCAGGCACCGGTTTGATTAAACCTCATACAACTCGTTCGGATCACTAACGTTCTAGCTTCTAAAGGTGATGGGTTGCTGCCCCTATAAAATGAAATGCAATGAACACTTCAAGAGGGGACACTCCAACACAAAATGTGTCTCGTTTTCATTTTCGATGACGTTGTAAAAGCAATAATGGCACAATCTTTTATCTCTAGGGATTGGGATACTTGACCACCTGCCAATTTCAATGGCGAGCCCACGATTTGAGCTGGGGTAATCAACAACAATTTTGCGTTGGGGTGGTGTCAATGATTTTTCATTTCTTTTTGAACCTTTTGTGCCTATTGGCCTCATTTTGTTAACAAACTTCAAGACTTGTAAGGTCTCTTAAGGAATCTGGTGTTGATTCATTCTCGGTGAGTAGACGAGACACTCATGTATTACGACTTGCAACCAAACAATGAAGACCGAATAGTAGAGAAAGAGATAAGGTAGATGGGTCTTAATAATTAAATTTTCCAACTAGCCCACTTCTCTTAGGATATGAAACATGCGATAGTACAAGAAGAAGAACAGCGAATTCAAGATGAGGCCGTAGTCACTGTCCTCATAATTTTCGATGCTCATATGAACATCTCATTCTTTGTCAGAGTGAAGACTCTCATGTTCATTAAATGGTCACACAGATCCCTCCCCCAATTACATTGACTACTACCAAACCTAGAATGGTTATCATATTTGAAGTATGCGGTCCTTTGAATACATTAATGCCTTTTAGGTATCCGTTTTTGGAACCACACATAACCACATACCACTCAAATGGTGGATTGATCGATTAAGAAAAGCAACCAAATAAGGGTTGTCATACCAAAAGATGCTCCGCAGACGTGTGGAATTTGTTGGCAAGATCGCCCGTCACCAAGGACGAGAGACGGAGGAGATTGATAGCCGCTACGGAGTTTCCGGATGGTTCCGCACCATCATAGTCCTCTTTCATTCGGAAGAGAATGGACGAATCGCCCTCACCAGTGCTGTAGTATGCTCCTCCCTCTTTGTCCAGGAATTGCTCATCCTGCAGTCAACCAAGTAGGCCTCTTCCACTTAACAAAAAGAAAGAAAGAAAGAGAAAGAAAGAAAGATTGTCATGCTTACTACCCTGTTTGTGGGGTTTGGCGTCACATACCCCACAACATTATTAAGATCCATAACGATGTTTTGTGGGGCTGACAATATCCCATGGAATATTCCCCACATTCCAACTAAATGTGAAAAATATCCAGGGGTATCCCGTGGAATACTGTCAGTCCCACAGAACATTGTTATGGATTCGAATAATATTATGCCTACTTTGATGCGTAGGCTAGGCTACACTAATGGTCAACAACTTCACCATAAGTGCCACCTCATGACACTTGGCGTTCAAGTGCTCCTACTAATATCTCGGCATGAGTATGTACAATAGTGTTATGAGGTGTACGCCTATGTTTACACAATGGTCTACAAGTTGACTACAATGTACACAAATGACACTTGCCATTAGTATGCTCAAGAATATCACCCTCTTGCATACTAAAATGTAAACACATGTAAAATAAAATATATTCTCCTTGCATACTGAAATGTGAAACTATCATCTCAAGTACCTCAATGTGCAACGCTATATGTCGTATTATTGTATATAATTTTTTCACTTCAAAACGTTACTTATTTTAACGTAGAGTATCACGTTGCCAATTAACGGACATGTCACTTTGAGACCTCTAGGTTGTCTAGAGTCATTACAAGAATTCGTGTGGGCTCTAGAAAAAAACTGTGACCCAAAACAATAGGACTATTTTAGTGCACCAATAGGCGATAAGCAGGTTCGGCACTTTGGTGCCAAAATGCTAATATTGTTGTAGCGATCTCACATGTGATTCCCTTGTAGGAATTGTGACTTCAAATGAATTATCTTAGGTTACAACAATGTGATGTAAATAAATACTTTGTTCCAAAACAAAAAGAGTTGAGAAGTGGGCACCTGTGCAGCTTGGAGTTCAAGGGCCCATTGAAGCCACTTCAGATCACCTCCATACTCAAACAAGTCCAAGAGGCCGGCTATAAGGAAGGCGTAGTCGTCCAAAAAACCTGGCGCTTGTGAAGGCCCCATCCGAAAGCTGCGTGTCAATCTCTTGCTCTTCTCATTGTACAGCTTCGATCTTATGAACAACGCCGCTCGCTCCGCTGCTGCCAAGTACTCTTTTGGCTGTGCTCATCCCAACCAAAATCCATTAGGCTCCAAGCGCAGCAAAAAAAACTTCGCCTCCAGAATCGAGAACTACTAACAATGGTCGAAACCAGAGTGGGTGTAGTATGTAGGTGAATGAATGGCATCAATACAAATCGGCATCGGTAATGGTACCAAAGAACCTACCTGTGGGTATCGAATTTGCAATTTCAGTCAAGTATCGGTATTTGGTGGGTTTGTCAAGGTGAGAGAATCGTTGTATACCTGAGCTATCATTTGGATTGATACCATTCTAAATTGTTTTGAAGCTAGGGTAACTTTACCTACGTATGAAGGTTTGTGCATGGTATATAGCCCTGAATTGTATCGAAAACGAAACTACTGTCACGTATCTGTACCCTACTGGAATCAGAAAGGCTGAAATCCTCTCATTATGGATAACCGAATGGTATCAGAAAAACACGATTCCAGATCACCACTGGTTGAGACAAATATGCTAAACTTTAAACCCTAAATCGTACATGTAAGTCCATGATGCAAATAAGCATTTAAGGTAGATGTTGTCTTAAGTGGCTCGCTTTTCTTACTCGAACCCCCGACATTTGATTGGTACATGGTTCGGTGAGGATCAAAGAGCCAACATCGTAAAGGCACACGTTTAACAAAGATTGGACTACGTCTTCAAATATTAATAACTAGTCTACACTCAATAGTGAACACAATAATTGGGAGGACATGTGTATCCAGTTAAGAAATCAACTAACATGCACTTCTGATAACCATAACTAAATCGGGGGAGGTCCAATTCTCAGTCCGGTTTTTGCAGATGTTTCATCGCAGATTTGCTGATGCAACACGAGTTTTCTTGTGTAAAATCTAATCAGTAGAAGTTGGAGAACATGAAAAACGAACTAAATAACAGCCACATACCTTAGTATCCTATTCCATTTCAACTTTACCAGTCTCACACCTATTCTAGAAGGCATCATACAAAGCGAGAACCAAGTAGGTGGAGAAATTTTTTTACATGACATCCAGTTACTGGAAACTCGTACGAGATCCCCTGGGGTTCGGTTAGGAGAATTCGAGAAGCTCTCACAAACGCAGAGATTGCAAGCCCATTCCACGCGACTATCACCTGCTTGAACAGACATGTGATTCCGCCATAGTTAGCTGGTGCTCATATCATATGTACAATTAATGATCACGCACTTGGTAGTGCGAAAATGTGTTTTTGGGAGTACATAAGAATTAAGACACATACTAAACTATTTTGCACCTATTACTGTGGGCTGAAAGTTAGCGTGGGTAGTGAATACCGTGGCCCACTGTACTTCAGATGTGTGGGTTGAAAATTAGGGTGCTTCATAAAGTTATTATCTGTTAAGGTTGAAATAGAAAATAATAAAATATTAGCAGAATACTTTCATTATGGGTATAATATTGGTATCATATTTTTCATCTACCCACAGTAATTCATGTGCTAGTAACAACCATTGATTCCATATCCCTAGTTTTGAACATACGAGACTCACAAATGGTGCGGGTCAAGTAAGGTTACTAATTTGACCAGAATTTGTGGTATGACAAAAATTCTAGTGGGCCATAGTAGGTGTAGAAGGTGTAGATTCAAATCTGAAAATTTTTAGGGTCCTCAATCGACGCCCAAAGTAAAAGCATAGAATTTTAAATATGAAGTGAGTTTGTGATGTAAAAATGACCTTATCGTCGAGGTGTGGGCGTGGTCGTTGGGCCCGGTATGCATGAAGCTCTGCCCTGCATTGACCTAGGTACTGAGCGACCTCTTCGGGCTTCTTCCCAAACTTGGCTGCCACATCCACACCCGGACGTCTGATGAGCACATTCTTGCCACCAAATTCTCCGTGAGGGTCGCTCATTCGTGAAAGGTCACAGTTCCCTTCAGCTTTCACGTAGTAGTGCATTATGAACATTTGAGCTCGCTCTTTCCCAAGAACCTCCTCAATCTTCAAACACACAGAAAATGAGAACACCCATAACTACAAAATAATAGTTATAATAATAAGATGAAATTGCCATCCTAAGGGCAAGCCCACCAATTGCCATATCCACATAACAAATCCTCCCTCATCCATCCACATTTTAAGTTTGTGGATGCAGATACGGTGCAATCTCCCGCCAGTTGGCATATCCAAATCGGACATTCAGGGAGAAACTTTATTACTTTCACATTGTTTTGCAAAAAGACATGATGAAGAGCTCCTCAATTAAAGCATCCTAGACTATTTCAGGTAAATAACAACACCTTTTAGGTGGAAATGAGTCACATTAAGGTAATTGAGTCACCCTCTGACAAAAATCCGAGGGGAATTAAGGGCATGGATTTGCTTGTCTCATTATGTTTGTGGAGAGTTTGCGGTGGCCACAAACAGGGTCATTTTGTTGGAAAATGTGGATGACCGTATCCACTTTCTGCAAATATTTGCAGATACAGCGATGAGTGGGATCCCCTCGTCCCAAATTTTCCAACATAATATGCAGTTTTCATCTGTAAACAATGTTTGCTATGTGGATACAGGCAACGGATGGGCTTGCCCTAAAACCCTGAACCCTAAACACAATTTCTAAGTACAAGTCATTTAGGACCTCTTTAGTTTCAAAGTTGCTGATAATGCGTGAATTGAATAATAATCACAGTGAAGACAACCAGGATCAAACAACATCCAACAACATGAACCAGTATAAAGAAAGCCATCAGGATGGATTTGTGACAAAGAAACAAAACGATCTGAGATAACTCACCTCTTGCAAAGTCCAAATATAGAAGAGACCTTCTTTCTTCCGGCTAGAATTTGCGGTCTCAGCACTATCAGCATCTTCCGCAGAGTAAATCCCACCCTCGGGATGTGTCATGTCGCGGATTAAATAATCGAGGACATCTCGAGCAACATATGAATATGTAATATCCTTTGTTGCCGTGTACGCATCTAGGTAGACGTTGACGAGTTGCGCTTGGTCGTACAGCATTTTCTCAAAGTGAGGCACTGTGTGACAAGGAAAGAAAGAAAGGAAGAAAGAATGACATCAAGGATTTGTAGGGTCCATCGGAGTTATCTTTCTTAAAGTCTCTCTCACAAACTCATGGTTTGGTAGGGAGTTTTGGCCCACTTTTGACATATTACAATGTTTAAGGAGTGTTCAAGTGGTGTCAGAAACCCCAATTTTAGTGAAATGAAGGGGACGTGGATGACTTTGGCCAAACTACACCTACCATCAGGGAGGGTGGAAACCAATGTCGAAATCAGGGAGCTGATTCCAATGTGGACTAAATAGGGTCATTAATGTGACTAACAAAAATTTCTCTAACCATTCATACTTATCTACAATACTTACTATTAATGTGATAGTAAATTGTAATATTGTAAATAAGTAAGAAGACACACTCACGTAGCTCCACGTGTCAAACAGTGAAATTGACTTTATTGCAGTAATTTGGAACTGCAAGTCAATGCAGTAGGTCACTCTATGGATCAAAAGGTCACACTAATGACTCTATTTGAGTTTTGGTGTAGAGCCCGAGGATTACTATTTGTAGTATAATGGGAGGCCTGGAGGGCTCCCATTCTAGCAAGACAGCTGTGTGAAAAATGAATTTCATGGCACCTAAAATGGTGCTCTCGAAAGTTTGATAACATCATGGGGCCAGGACAGGTTTGTGAATACTCTGAAAATACTCATCTATTTAAACCTGTGATTTAGTAACTTAGTTTACAAATGTGAAAAGGCAACTGGGAATAAGAAATAAGGGTTTTGTTTTGTTATTGATCACATTTACAGGAACTCAAATTTTACCATGCCAATACTCGTCCACGCTGTAACGATGAAATCCACCACCAACATGGTCGTGCATGCCACCATTGGCCATACATTGGAGACTGAACTGGGCCATTTCAAGTGCCCGTGTGGCAGCCGACTCCTTGCCCTGCTGCTCCAGGCGCTTGTAGTTCCGCATCATGAGAGCCACCTCGACAGGGCGGGGAAATTTGGGAGCCCCTCCAAAGCCTCCTAATTTCGCGTCAAATCCCTTTGAAAGCTGCCACATGGTGGTTTATTCAACCCAAAAATTAGCCTATCCTCTTGTCTAGCAGAATAACGTTCAAACTTTGTTCTATATTGGTTTTTTCTTAATCTAGATTAGTCTGCGCTTCAACATTTGCATCTTCTTGATGGGTTATATTCATAAATAAAAAAGGGACAACATTTGTATAGTTTGTGATACTATTGAAGCAGGGGAGCAACGAGAACTCTGAAAAGGATTTCCTTGTGGAAGTATGACGACCTGCCATCTTCAACCAACGACCATTGTGTTTAGTGTTAGAATTCAGAGTTTAGGGTGAAGATTTTTGGCTCAGAGATTCCTGTGAGAGCTGTTTCTGCAAAGCACAAGTAAACTTATTGAGGGTGCACATTCTAACTTGATAAAGTTTTTGTACCATGAGGTTACTGTAGAGGGCTTTCTATTCCATTAGAAAATTAAGTTATTTTTCCCTCAAAATATGTCACGTGTCATTCTTACATTGGTTGAGACCCTCTTGAATCCCACGTGAAAACTACATTCAGGCACGATTAGAGATAAATTAGAGCACCCTCTTCAGTACTCTCAATACATGTAACCCTAAGTGTGGTAATAAGGAACAGACCTGCATAGCACACAGTGAGACAGCTTGGGCAGGCACACTGCTTTCAGCAAGCTCTTGAGAAGGGGCAACTGCTGCAGTGGCTTCCGCAAGCTGCTGAACTACCTGCTTCCCTGTCTCTCGCAAAAGCTCCTTCTTCGAGTCCCATACTTCTCGAACACGTCTTTAACATCGAGGGGAAAAAAAAAATTATCATTCGGAAAATAAGTCTTTATCAAATTCTAACCAAAGCCTAATGTGTGAACCAAACAGAAGCCTCCTGACCTTAGAGTTCTCCGCAAAAGTCCATTTTGAGCTTGTTACAGCATCTCGTGTCGGAGCCTTAAGGAATTTGGTTGTTATTCGGTTTGTTTTTAAATGTTCTCCAACTTCATTGGATTGAACATAAAATTACACCACAAATCGGTAATTCAATCGGTAATTCAAGTATATAATCTTTCTCAATGTACTCACTTTAGTACTGTTTTAAAGCCCGGTCGACCGTATTTGTCATCAGGAGGGAAATAAGTTCCACCAACAATGGGCTTCAGCTCTGGAGTGAGAAACACACTCATGGGCCACCCTCCACCTCCTTGAGAGGCTTGAACGTATGTCATGTAGACCTGCAAAATTGCATTCTCCATAAATGTGAGCAAGAGAGAATACCATAAAATTCTACCCAAGGGAGAGTGTTCAAGGTGGTCAGAGACATAATTCCTGAAAGAAAAAAATCTCCAACTTCTTAGTGCTCATTGTACAATAGTTTGCACCAGTGTTGGACCGGTATATAGGTGAATACATGGTATCAAAATAATCAACATCAATATTGGTATCAAAGAACCTACCCGTAGGTACCAAAATTGTAATACCAGTCTGATATTCTTATTTGGTGCGTATGTCAAGGTGAGGGAATCTTTATATACCCAAGATAAGATTTGGGTCAACTACATTCTCAACCAGATTGATACTAGGGCATCTTGCCTAGATATGAAGGTTCTTGCATGGTATATAGAACCGAACAGTATCGAAAACAAAAATACCGTTCAATACCCATACCCAATTGGTATCAAAAAATGTGAAATCCTCATTATAGATACCCAAATGGTATCAAAATAGATGATACCAGACCAACACTGGTTCACACCTCCTAAAAGGAAAAATATCTATATAAATAATAAGGGACAACCTTATCAACATCAGGCCGTTCTTCTCGATCCACCTGTCACACCATCAAAGCCAAATTGCAATTAGGTGGGCTGCCCTTAATCCAATTACTCAATCTTACTTGCACACCTATATTTAAGTGGTGTGAGGTTAGGTGTGGGTCAAAGAGCGGACGCCAAAAAGACATCATGCGTTTACAAGAGATTGGGACTACTTGCTCACAATTTGTTAACTCTTCTAGGTTAACACTAGTATATTTAATTGGGGATACCTGTATGAAGACTCTTCACATTGACAACGAATAAGATATTCATATGAGCTCAGAGATTATTAGGAAAATGGCTACGGCCTTGATTTGGATGCATTAATCATCTCCTACTCATCGCGTGTTTAAGATCCTAGGAGAATCAGGCTTAGAGCTTTAGGCCCACTCACCTTATCAAAACAGAATAATCTGCTGCCAGGTGAGGTAAACTTGTTATAAGGTAAATCTTTCCCAACTCAATTAACTTGTCTCAATTGGACACCTGTATTTGAGTGGTATGTGGTTTGATGTGACTCCAAGAACGGATACCAAAATATGATAACCATTCTAAGCTCAATAGTCAACATAAATGAGGGGACCTTTATGACCATATAACAAACACGAGAATCCTCACTTTGATATGGATAAGATAGTCATATGAGCTCCAGAAATTATGAGGAAAGTGGCTACATCCTCAATTTGGATTTGCTAACAATCTCGTACTCATCACGTGTTTCATATCCTAGGAGAAGTGAGATAGTCAGGAAAAAGTGACCATTTAAGACCCATCTACCTTACTACAAATAAATGATTAGGACAAGCATGGTCCAGCAAGCACAAATAAGGTTACATAGTTCAACAAATGTGGAGGATACCTTGATGTTAACAAACCAGTCATTCATGAGTTTGGCGATCTCTTCGCTCTCAAACGACTCCACCTCCATCACATGACACCTGGTTCATTCAACAAATGACATGACACACGATCAGAATCGTGTTAAAATTTCTTTTGTTTCGTGTTTTGTAATCCAACACGTTGGGTTGTAAGAAAATCAGTACGAGTAGCCAAGTGAACAATGTGAAGAAAGATGATACATTACAGGGTCCATGCTGAGGTTTAAGGTTTAGTCCAAATTGAAGGCGGGACAGCACTACAAACTATGTAGCATATATTGAACATTTTCTTCAAGGCAACCCAATTTTGTAACCTTCTCGTAATAGAAAAACAGAGAGAATCAGGAGAAAGTGAGAAGTTGCATTACCAGTGGCATGTGCTGTAGCCAACTTGAATTATTGATTATCCAAGAATCATGGACACAAACAATTATGAAGAGATATCAGTTTATCATTCTGTAGCACAAAAGTTTCAGCAGTGGTCATTCTAATAAATTTTTGAGTAAAATATAAGCTGAGATTAATACTGAATACCCTGAAAAATAACAAATTGAGCTCAATGTGATCTAAAAGAATGTGCTGTGCACAAGTGTCAGCCAAACTTAAGGAAGCGGCAGAAAGTAGTTGAGAGTGCAAATTTCTCTGCTGCTGAAAGATATGGAAATAGAAAGGCAAGGCAATGGCCAAATGGCCAAGGACATACATGCAAAGTACTGTATAGGGCTCTCTATTCTGACAGAATAATTAGTTTCTACTCAAATTTTGCCATGTGTCATGCTCAAATTCGCTAAGATCCACTTCTATATCCCACATGGAAACTACATTCCGGCACAGATAAAGATGAAATAGAGAGCCATCTACGGTATTACCTCAGTAATGCTAAAAGTACCTGAAAGAAAGATGGGTTTATCCTCCGCACGTGCTTTTGCAAAAGCTTCTTCGCCCCATGGATACCAATCCACCTGTGCGTCATGTCACTCCAATGTCATTTAACCTCTTTGATTATCACGACTTTCTGGAGCATGACATCAATCCTCAAGCAGTAAGGTAGACATGCCTAAATCAGATACTTCTTTTATTCAAACACCTATATTTGAGCGGCATGTCGTTTGATGTGGCTCCAAGAACGGATACCAAAAAGGCATCATGTGTTTAAAATAGATTGGACTGCGTGCTTAAAGTATGATAACCATTCTAGGCTCAATAGTCAACGTAATTGGGAGGGGGGGGACCTATATGATTGTTTCATGAGAAAGAGAATCTTCGCTGTGATAATGAATAAGATATTCATATAAGCTCTGAAAATTACAAGGAAAGTGGCTACGGCCACGATTTGGATTTGCTAACCATCTCGTACTAATCACATGTTTCATATCCTTGAGAGAGACAACCCTTCTAAAGTCCTCGGTCACTAGAATTATGAGGGTCTAGAGGGTTGCCTCTCTCATGGGAAAAACAGCTTTGCTCCAAAAAGCCCTAAAAAGCCAATCTTTGGGAGGATGATTGTTGGAGATGCTCTGATGTTAAAACTGGAATTACAGCTGCTGACAATGTGAAAGACTACCACTACTACACTAGTTTAGGCATTGATGTGAACCAAATAAATTAAAATAAAATAGAATAACTCTTCTTTGCAACCTATGGGAAGGGAAAATGAGACAGGATTCAGTTTTTACACTGAATCCCACGAGACATAAACATGGAGATAAGGACGCCAGGATATCTCAAATACAAATTTCTTGCCGGTTTCTGAACTGAGGCAATTGACCTTGAGTGACAGGATTTTCCATGGAATGAAGACAGGTTATTTCTCAAGCATTTAAGTGTCGCCACTGACCTACTCATTTTTGCATCTCACAATCCACATGTCAATTCTCAGACAAAAATCCCTTGACACAGAAACACCAGTTTCTTCAGGATGGAACAAAGCCCAGAAGTTTTGCCAGAATTTCGCATAAAATGAGAACAGAGAGATTTTTCTTACAGGGTTATGGGCATGTTGAAGAAGGTAAGGGCTGTGCTCTTGGGCAAGGCGGTTGGAATGCTTGTGGGATGCAGACGAACCTCCAGCAGCAGCAGCAGCTTCAATTTCCTGCCCTCCTCCCATCTCTGCCTCCACGGCCAAGCTCCCTCTGTAATTCCTGGCCTTCGATGTAGAAATGGAAACCCCACCAGCAATGGCCGGCGGACCGAAAAAACTAGGGCGGATTTGCAGCACGGAGCAATCTCCTAACCTCCTGCCACCCAAGCTCCTGCTAAAACAATGAATTCTGCGTGCCACTATGGTGGACTGCCTGGCCAGCATTGCAGGGGCCCAGGCCCCCCAACCCTAGAAACTGGTCCACCAAATTTCCTCCCCAAAAGCAATGCACTCTGGAATCCCACCCAAACCCCGACGCAAAATTTAATTTTTTTAGAAAAATATAAACAACTTAGTTTTCTCTTCCCTACAATGCTTAGCCTTGCCAACCCAGAAGCTGGCAAATGAAGTGAAACAAAATGCAGGGTGAAGATATCTGTCGCAGAAAAAGGGAAACCACAATGCAAAAACAACTTAAGTTTCCTCATTTCTGCAATGATCTAGGCTTGCCAACCCAGAAGCTGGGAGTGCAAAGAAATAGCAATTTGGATTAGGGTTAGGCAACAATTTCCTGCCATTTCTCAAATGAGCAATGAAAGTGCTGCTGTTGTCTGTGGAGAAAGATGATTAAAACAGCAAGAGCATTTGGAAGTTGAGAAAATGCAGGGTGAAGTAACTCAGTGATGGTGGGGGTTAGCGCAACAATTTCGGTTCAAAATCTGGTGCACAAAAGGGGGAACGCGCCATCATCTCTGGAGATAGATGATCAAAACAGTAAGGAAGAGCATTTGGAAGTTGAGAAAGGTTTTCAATCCATGGGACCCACCTATTGAATGTGTTGTCTTATTGAATTACCTTCAGGTTTGCCTCCTGTCTGTGCTCCTCTGTTGGCTCGAAAGCTAATGCATAAAAAAAAACATTGCAGAAAATGTTGATGAGTCAAAACAACTCTTAAATCCCAATCCAGACTGTTCTATAACTTAGCCCAAGAAGAACTTGGCATTTGATGGAAGAGCCTTCTATCATTGTAAGCTTATTCTTTTGCATATTAAGTTGACGGTTGATGAAGGAAGTTCTGTGATTAGAAGTAAGTAAGTCACCTCACTTTTTGTATGACGCTCTTGAATTGATGCGAAAGTCTGTAAGCAGTAGAAAATCTGCCACACCTCAAATCCCAAATCTAGGTGACTTTACACTGGCATCGATATACGATTGAAGAAATGGCAAATGAAAAATACATGTGGTTCTCCTAAAACTGGCTGTTTTACTACTGTTTTCGCATGTCACACAGGTGGACAAGGAGATGCAGTTTACAAGTGTCACGAATGCTTTCACTTTCTCATCAGAATGATCTTTCATGAAAAATGCAGTGGCGAGGTTAAGTTAAGGTAGAAGAATCTAAGTACCCAGGTACCTACCCACCCACACAAACTCCAAGTTTTATGTACAAATGGAGTTATCCGTAGATCCTTTGGATCGAACTTCAGGTGAGTTTGAGAGTGTAGTATCTGTAAAGTCAACCAGGATTTCTGTGATCCGCATGGTTAAACTGGCAGAATTAACGTTAAGCACATCTCATCACGATTAGCATCATCTAGAGTATACATTTCTCTTGTTTGCAAGATCAAGAGGATTCCAACACACTAAGAAAACATGTTGTTTGGATACTTCGTACAAAAGTTATAAAGACTTAAAGTTGCATTTGTAGGAAAACCTAAAATCAACACATGTATCAAATGTTTAGAAAGTGTACATTCTCATAATCAATATGTATCTATTGTGCAAGATTTTTAGGGGTTGGATTTGAGCATATGTATCATGAACACTCTTGAGTTCTTTGGTTTCATACTAATTTGTGTGTGTGTGTGTGTGTGTGTGTTCTCTTTTTATTGGGATAGTATGAAGCCTTCTTTAATTTTGTTTTAAATAAATCTGTGTGGGTGTCAATAAGTTGTAGCCTTGCAAGAGAAAAACTTTTTATAAAATACCAAAATATCACATCACAATGTATATTCATATTGTACAATTTCAAAATATTGTATGTATGTGAGGCCCACGTTGAGTTCCAAAGGCTTTCATAGATCAAGGTTGCTAGGGGACATGCTAAACGAGTTGTGTCGGGCTATGAAATTTTTGACGTTCTAGGTTGTGGGTAAGCCAAGCTAGCCTTAGATAGGTTGATCCAATATTTAAGGGGTGGGTCCCATGTGTATAACCTATTTTAAATCCTAAAGTTCTCTCCAAAACATTAGGATTGAAATTGGAGGTCCAAGAAGGACATTGTTTCACCTAACTTTCAAATTTATCCTCCAACACAAGATGAGCATGTGATTTCTTTGTGGAAAAGTGTCTCAAAGAGAAACCAAACTTCTAGTTTACATATAACTCTAATGAGTCATTGATTTAAGGGTTGCATAAGCAAGTGATGCATGGCAACCGAGGTACTGACATGTGGTGGTGACCTACCTATCAACTTGTTGAGCCACCCACACAACTGTCTACCTACAAAATAAAATAAAATTATTGTCAAGGTTATTTTACCTTGACATGAATGGGTGACCAATCTCACTTTACATCGAACATGTTTTACCAAGTGGCAAAGTAAGAGTATTCCCTCCCTTTTCGATTGGTGATCACTGTGAAAGTATTGTGAGTTGGGGGTGGTAGATATACGAGTTTGTTTACGTCTATTTTTTGTCTGTTCAAAATTGGCTATGTGAAGTGTCTGATGGCAGTATGGTGTATTTGATTCATTAATATTTTGATATATGATTTTGGCATATGTTTTTGTTCAAACTTATTAAATGAGTGTTTGTGTATTGCCCCTTTAATTTACCCATGGCGTGATGGTGATGAGGGGGTTTATTTTCCAACCCATGTCTCGAAGGGTGGTTAAAAGGGGGTTGCATATTACGTTCCCCCCCCCCCCCCCCGGCCCTTTGTAGGAGCAAGGAGGTGGGGTATGGGGTAGGGCACGTGATGAACAATAGGGATTAAATTTTGACTCTATCAACCTCTATTGTGGTTGAGCCAATGTAACATGGGTCCAAATTATGTAGTCTCTTATAGAATGTGAGGTGTAAGCCACTTGCACACTTACCAACTAAGCAATGTTTTTTCATTGCTTTCCTATTCATGTTAGGCCATTTGAAGTGTCATGGGGTCCCGGTCTTGTGTTCAACCCACCTCCAAGAGGTGGGCTTGATGCAAAAACTGGTAAACATTGAATCATTATCCATTGCATGCCATGTAGATTTTCATTCATTTGAGCCTCCGTGGTCATCGAGGCTCTCAAGCTTGAGTCTAATTTAAATGGGGCAATTTGGTCATTTTCCACCAATGAGAGGTTTTAGATTTCAATAATCATAGCCCCTCGAGCTCTAGTGTAAAGTTGGAAGTGCTCCAAAGTGTAAAGTGCCCTCTTAGGGTACTATTTAGGTGTTATTTAGTTGTTTTTCTTAATCAAACACCTATATTTGATTGGTGTGTGGTCAGGTGAGGATCAAAAAACAAACACTGTAGAGACACTTACTTTAAAAAGATTGAACTATGTCTTCAAATTTTATTAACCACTCCACACTCAATAATGAACACAGTTGGGAGGACCTATGTGTTTGATTAAGGAATCAACAAATACACACTTCCAATAATTATAACTAAATCAAAGAAGGTCTGATTTTCAATATGAATTTTGATGATGCTTCATCGTAAATTTACTGATGCAATGCAAGTTCTGTTGTGTAAATCTAATTGTGCAAAGCAAACCGAATAACACCCACCCACCCACACGAGTTACCTTAGGAAGAAGGCTAAACCTTCAATCTTGTGAACGAAGTTAGGTATTGCAAGTTCCAACGACCACCACGGGGACACTGATTGAGAAAGAGACCCGACGACACACTCTTAAGCTGTCACTGACGACACTGGCGACAACTGACGAGCCACGACAGTCGCCGCAGTCGCCACCTCTCCGTCGCAGACAAGCAAACGTAGATTCACAGCCTAGTTCCTGCCAAACCCTACCAAACCCTAATTAATCCCTGCCCCTCCCCTGTTTCCCCAATCCTCACCTCCAACCCTGAAATTCATCATCAACATCATCAATATCATCAAAATCAACATCAACATCATCATCATCATCATCTTCCCTGATCGTATTTCAATCATCTCGGGCTTGGAATCAACAGTAGGAGCAAGAATTATTACCACATGCACACGAGGGAGCCACATCTTCTCCTTCCCCCATCATCATCATCATCATCATCATCATCACCGGCACCATCCCCGCATTCTCTTCGCACGATTATGATACATTGGCGATTGGTGGAGTTCAAGAAACTGAGTTTGCGGTACTTGGGGCGCTGGAGGAGGGGTCGTCTCGAAGATGGTGCAGGGGATTGTTGAAATAAGGTAAGTATTGAGAGGGGGGGGGGGGGGGTGAAGAAGCAGGGGAAATATGGAGAGACCGGAGTATCGCAGTGGCCGGCGGCAGAAAGAAGTGAAGGTGTACACAGTTTGCCAAGAATCGAGGTGAGTTTAATTTAGTCTAGTTTTGAGGCAAAAGGATTTCTTGGTTTGTTTGTTTGTTTGTGAAATTTTGTGTTCTTTTGGGTTTGGTTCCTCTGTTGTTGTTTGTGAGGGGCGTTCCCCTGTTGAGAGTTGATTTGATAGCAGTAATATGCCTCTCCCATGCAATAAGGTTTAGCAAAAGGAATGAAAACAGGGGATCCATGTCATATCACGTCAAGGCTAAGTGCAAACTTGTGATTGCACTAGTGCAAAGGAGAAGTCCAAGAAGGTTGCTCTTTTATATAGGTGCACACAATCCCCATTTGTGGAGACTGTTGGAAAGAAGTGAGGGTTACGCAGTTTGCCAAGATTCGAGGTGAGGTTTAGTTTTGAGGTGGAAGGATTGTTCATTTTTAAAAATCTTTTACTCTCCGAAGTTTGGTTTTGTTGTAATTTGTGCGGGGTGACCCCCTGTTGAGACTTGATTTATTAGCAGTAGTATGCCTCTCCCATGCAACAACGTTTAGCAGAAGGAATGAAAAACAGGGGATCCACATGGTTAAAGTCCTCTTGAAGAAGGCTGCTCTCTTATTATATGTGCAGAGACTATCGGATAGAAGTGAGGTTGTACAGAGGTTGCCAAGAATTGAGGTGAAGTTAGAGGTAGATGTTGTTTGTGTGTTCATTAGGGTTTGGTTCTCTTGCAGTTTGTGTGTCGGGTCCCTAGCCTATTGAAACTTGATTCATTAGGAGTAATATGCCTCCCCCATGCCAAAAGGGCTCAGCAAAAAGAATGAGAATAGGGGATCTATGTCATGACATGACATGGCTCAAGTGCGAACTTGTGATTGCACTAGTATAAAGGAGAAGTGTCTTATACGAAAGAGATTACTCTCTTATATGTGTGCACACAACTGCTGTGAATTTCTCAAGCATTTAAGTCTTGCGGTGACTAACCTACTTGGCGACTGTCTTTTAATCCCGAGCATCTAAGAGTTGTGGTGACTAGCTGCTTGATACTAGCAGCTATCCACATGTTGGTATAAGTTCACCTGCAAGTGGTGCTTCCTCCATGTGGCTCACATGCTGATTTGAATCAACGACCAATAGGAGATATTTTATTTTATTTTCTCTCGACTTCACTGTTCCCATCAAACAAACCCCTCTCATATGGGGACCCCCATGCTAACTGTAGCCTGGCCGTGTGAGGTTGCTGAATTATGAATTCCCTGTGGTGTGGGTGTGTTGTGTTTGTGTTTATGGCAAATTGGGTGAGATGGGGTGGATGTGGGGGTAGATGAATTGACCTAGACCATTGATATTGTTTTGTATGGTTGCAGTAGTAATTGAAGAAATTTGTTTTGGGGGTATTTATGGCAGGTACTTGGTAGTGCGTAATGTTCCAGCCCTGGGTTGCATTGATGAGCTCGTGAAGCTGTTCGCGCTTTATGGTCCAATTGAAGAGTATGTTACTCCCCTTGTTCCTTTCCATGGCGTTCTCATTGGTGATTCTCTTGAATTCATTGGTCCATGTGGTGGCTGTGGTGTCCATTGAATTAGTTCATTGGGACAAAATCTTAAAGACACAAGGGTGGGGCAGTTTTTGAGTGAAGTTGGAGGTGATGTTTACAGGTACAGGCTACTGGACGAGGAAGACTGTGCGGAATTCACAGATGTTTACTGGATCAAGTTTTCGGCCATCTCGAATGCTCGGTGATTGGGCTTCTCTACTTTTGCTTCAGTTGGAGTGGTTTTGGCTATATTTTCCTTTTGTTGTTCCCTTGCACTGATTCTCAAGTCGATGGGCTGATTCTTGATCAACCTTTGAGATTAGAACTACCACAGTCTGGCTGAGAGAGAGGGTGCTCCATACTGATATTAAATGTGGGCCGCAGGTTTGCCAAGAGGAAGCTGGATGAGTACCAATTTTTGGGCCACTTGCTCCAAGTCTCATATGCTCCAGACAACGAGACTCAGAATGATACTCTTGATAAATTGGAAGAACGGCGGAGGACTTGTATCAACAGACTCAGAAGTAAAGCATTGAACCTTGTTTCTGATTAGGTCTTTAAACATGCAAATCAGATGTTTTTGTATTGAGATTGGAGGCATAATTGTAAATAGGTCATGTGATAGATAGGTGTAACACTCAAGTGCATGTAAGTGGTATTTGTTGCTGCTGCTGAGTACTTTTGATTGTTTAAAGTCTTAACTGCAATGTATCAATCAAAGCTTGATGGAGTAGGACACTGTTGAATACAGCTATTCGCAAGCCAGAGGCAAGGCTTCAGCAAGATGGACAAGGGCCAAGGGACCCTCTGCTGGGAATTTTTGGCAGGCAGGCAGGAGAGAGACAGGAGCTTGTACCTGTGCCTGTAGGGTAAGCATCAACATTTTTTTCATATCAATACTGGTTCCACATTGATTTAATCACAATAAAACACAACTTTGAACCAATGCCTATCAAACATAGGGTTGCAATTTTCAATTTTTGTTCTATATTTTATCTTGGAAAGATCTTATAGCTTCAATCATGAGTTGAATTTGCAATGATTGAATCATTAGCTGAATGAAAAGATATTAAATTCTGACTTAACAATAAATGCTGTTTACTTGCAATTTGAGATGGATCATTTAAATATACTTGCTCTGGGTCTTGTGGGTTGCATTCCTTCACGAGACCTAGACACAAAGAACATGAGTCATAGGTCTTGAAACTAATGAACCCAAATACCTCTGTTTTCCATGGTGATGTCCAAGTAGTGAGTGACCTACGAGCTCTATGTTCTTTTTGAGTACTGTTACATAATCCTTTAGTTTTGTTAGGGCATGTACTATGTCTAATATTCTGTTAAGAGGACCAGATTGTCCTGATATGTTTGTGTATTGGCTTTTTTGCAGGAAGAGAGGTGTTTATGAGCTCAGACCTGCGAAACCAAAGGTGCCTCAACCACAAATGGATGCCAGATACAGAGCATCACATGAGGTTGGCCCCGAAAAACCCTCACTGATTTACGTGTGCCCAATTTGGCATACTTATTCGTTGGTGAATGCCCACATTTTCATAAAAAGTGAAATGACTCATTGATCGTCTGTCATGCAGCACTGTGAAGACCATTCTATGGATGCAACTGTTCAAGCAGTCCGCCAGAAGCTTGAGAAGGTCCGATTTCTTTCCACTTCTTCAATGTCTAATGTAGACATGCCTAATTTGGTTACTTATCCTAATGGGACTCCTGTATTTGAGTGCTATGTGGTTAGGTGAGGCTCCAAGAATGGATACCAAAAAGACATGTGTTTTAACAAGATTGGACTACGTTCTCAAAATATTAATTCATTCTTAGGCTATAAGTCAACATAATTTGGAGGACCTATATGACCAATTAATGAGCACGATAATCTTCACTTTGATAATGAATAAGATATTCATGTGAGCTCCAGAAATCATGAAGAAATTGACTACGGCTTCAATTTGGATTTGCTAACAATCTCGTACTAATCACGTGTTTCATACCATAGGAGAAGTGCACTAGTTGGAAAAAGTAATCATTAAGACCCATCTACCTTACATGATGTTTTGGAACAATTAGAACTTGACTAGGATGACTTTCATATAGCAAAATGTGAGTTTCTTCTTGGCTTCTGTTCAATGAATTGTCGCTTTATTTACTTATTCTCCTCTATGTGAGCAGATATCATCTGTAAGTGCCTCGACACTGGCAGGGACTAAACAGACACGAGACTTTGGTAGTTCAGTGAATGCTGGAGCTGAACATATGCAAGGATTGGTACCGGCTATCAAAAAGCAGCGTCAGGACAACCGAAGGAGAATCTGATGAGGCACGAAAAGGCAAAATTTGTGTGTACAAAATTTACAAATCTTGGTTTTGAATCTCTTGAGGTGGCGCCAATATTTGACAGCATTGCAAAAGCCCACCTCACACTCAGATTGATTAGAGAATAGAATTGCAACATTCAAGTGATGCCACTAAACATCATTTCAATATTCTTTAAGTTTCCCTTCGTAGAAAAATCATTTGCTTCTTGCAAATACAGAGCCATAGGACTCCTATCATCAATCTGGAGTATGCTCACAATGAGACAGAGGTAGACCAAGAAAGGGTTGACTATATATCACAATACATTACAACAGAAGCATGTATTATTCTTCAATCAATTTACCGAAACACTTGTAGACTACTCCTACTTCTGTATGGTCAAGTTGGAAGTAATATTTGAAAAATATGGGATAGCTTAGGGTTCCAAAGGAGCATGTGCAAGAAGTAAAGGTGGATTGAAAACAAAGTTTACAAAGTAGTTCTCTATTTTATTTTGATTCTGTGAATGTTGCATTCGTGTCAAGTGTTCACAAGAAGTGTAACACCAATCAAGTTTTTGAGGAAGTGGTAAGGGAGACAGTTAAGGCTAATGTGGACACTCCAATTCAAGTAGCGGTTGGATTTGACCATGAATTGTCTCATCCAAGTTTTAAAATTGAAGTTGAGATAGAAAATTATAAGAGGTCAAAATGAGGATTCTCTTCCTCCTTAACCCCTAACTTCCCGCGCCCAATTTTCCTCAAATCTGCCCAGAAAATGTGACCTCAACTTCAGTGACCGTAGCTCAAGATCTAAAGCATTTTTTGACAAATTCAACCGTATAGATGTTTGCAGTTTAGAGGTGATTACTCACAATCCAAATTTTAAACATTGAAGTTTTGTTATGTAGGAGATTATAATAGGAATGTCATTAGTGATCTTGAGGGGCAACAATTTGGAAATTAAATTAGGGTTGGGTTTTTGACCGAACCTCCACTCAAATCATCTTCAAATGACAAAATGGCACCCTCATTCAAAGAGGGGCAATATCCCTACTCAAATTAGCTCACGCATCTTGAAACCATTTGTGGATTTTTTGTGGAGCTTTGCAATTCATAACATTACTCAACGATGTGGGCCCTTAAAATATAACAGTTGGATGTTGGGAATTTAATCTAAATTTGAGTCACCTAGTGCAACTTTTCTAGCATCCCATTATTATATTTTGAGGGCCCACGGGACGAGAATTGCACGCTGAGTAATGTTATGTTTGAGAAAGTGGTGCCACAACTGTGCACATTCACATGGACTTACACCCACCAACACATGTCCAATGAAAAATTCCAACGGTAGATGTTTAGAACATATTGTGTTTGAGTGCCATGTAAATTTTCAGATCAATTGGGAATCATTTGCACATAGGGATCAACAAAACACATGTTTAGGATATGTTGCCCCTAAACTGTGGAGGTGACAAATGTCAAGCAGGTATTTTGCATACTAGTTGCATTGTAAACTAGATAAGAGCACACTCCCATATTTGAATTAATCAAAACATAGCTAACTTTGTTGAATCAAACTTTTTCACGTGGTAGGACATAGCATACATGAAAATGAACATGAGGAGTAGTTGAAATAATCTAGAAACCATTTGAACTGGTGTCAAAGGGGTCATAATGAACTGCTCGCGACCAAATTATGGTCGCAAGGGATATTAGGGGTTAAACTGTTACATAGGTCCTCCCAATTATGTTCACTACTATATTGAATTTAGAATGGTGTCTATAATTTGAGCATGTTGTCCACTCTCATCAAAGCATGTGTCATTTGGGTGTCCATTCATAACTACAAAGAAGCCATGTACCACTCAAATATAGGTACATATGATTTTATTTTTTTATTTTTTATTTTGTGGAGGGGGGGGGGGGTTTAAGATTTGTCCTATATACCTTACATTGATGAATCCAAAAATTGGAGATAGTGTAACATGATGAACCTAGGTACAAATACCTAACTTTATTCATGAACCAATAATGATCCGAAAAAGAGTTATATGATGGCCGTCAAGTGCTTGACCAAATAATGGGTTTTGTATAGGTATGAAAACATAAGCACAATTGAACTACAATCTAGCCTCTTGTTTAGAGTTATGCATATGTAAAGATGCATGCAACAACACATGCATGGGAGGATATGTGTTACAAGTATCTCCATGGCTCGTGTTGGGTGGTTTGTGCTACCTAAACTCCTCAACTTCAAGATTATTATAATTGACCTCATCTCAAAGATGAAGTAGAAAGCATGGTTTGAAGACCCAATTTGGAGTTGAGGATAATTATATTCATACTAGATTTGTGTGGTTGCAACAAACAACATTGTTATTCATTGTCATCAAATCATTTTTTAAACATTTCCTTTCAAGAACCAACCACAATTTTAATAAGGATTGCAAATACTTGAAGTTCAATGGCTACGAAGTGAAGTTGCATAGTATGGTTGAAATTGGAAGAAATTATCATCTTAGGAACATTAATCCTTTCCCCATATAATGCATATTATAACATAGAAAAGTTTAAGGGTCATTGAGGGAAATTTAAAATTTTATTAACATGGATTGAAAATATGTTTCTTACAAAAATTTGCCATTCTATACATGCTCCTCTTAAATGGGAGATTCAATAAAGAGAAAAGAATGAAGTCCTTACCCAAGAAACCTTTTTCATAAATGCATTGAAACCGCATTTGGGTGTCCCACTCCCTTAGAGGTAAAAAAAAGTTTTTAGGTGTAGTTACCATATATCATGTTTTTTAAGGATGAAACCCACCATTTATTTTTGAGAAAAATACACAAGTTCATGGATGAATATATATTTTCTCATTCTTAATTGGATGTAAATGGCCTCCTCACTCCAATATCCTTCAATTAGGGCAGAGCATCTTGGTTCTTCGCTTCATCGACTTCGCTTCACTTGTCAATTCGCCTACGAACTTCGAATCTCACGAAAGAATTTGCGCATCGAGGAGGTGAGAATTACTTAGTTCCGGTACTGTTCTTGTCCGCAATCTAAAGACACAGTTCAGTGGTGAATGAGCCTCTGCACTTTTCTTGTTTCTTGCTGAATTTGCAATAATCAGCGAAGGTGCTATTTCCAGGATTTCAGAACGTCCCCGTGGTTTGGATCCTCTTGATGATGCCAGAAGTTAAGATATTCGATGGGCCGTAAATAACTCATAGAAGTTGAAGGTCCGTTCACGGTTACAGGTTTTGGTTCATAAAAATGAGAGGGAAAGAGGGAAAAGGGAATTTGGAAGTCCTTGGATGTGGATTGTTTTGATGCGAAACGTGTTGCTCGAATTGTAACCTCAGGGTTTAATGTTTGATGAGCCTCTGCACTTTTCTTATTTCTTGCTGGATTGGTAGAAAGCAGTAGTTTGAGCACGTCCCCGTGGTTTGGATCCTTTTGATGATGCCAGAAGTTAAGATATTGGATAAGTCATAAAGAACGGAGAAAATTTGAAGGCCTGGTCATGTTTACACGTTTTTTTTGTATGAATGATAGGGAAGAGGGAAGAAGGATTCCAGAAGTCTGCAGATGTTCTGGTTTTGGTATGATGTGTGTTGCAGGATTTGCAACCTCTGGGTTTAATGGTGGATCAGCCTGTGCAATTTTCTTGTTTCTTGCTGAATTGTTAACATTCGGTAAACATTAGTGGTTTGGAGCCTTTGAATGATACCAGAAGTCAGAATATGCGATTAACCGTAAAGAATTTAGAGAAGTTGAAGGTATGGTCATGTTTACAGGTTTTGGTTTATGAATGAGAGAGGAGGGAGGAGGGATGTCACAGTCTGCAGGTGTTGCTTTATTTTGATATCGTGTGTGTTGCAGGAACTGGAATCACAAAAGGAAGAGAGGGAATAGAAGTCGGGGACAATGGTGCTACTGTTGCTGGAAATCAAAGCCGAGCTTGAGAATATCACAAATCTGGTGCCCAAAGGAGGCTCTGATGGATCCGAGTACACATTCTTTTTCAAGGTATAAAGTTTAAAGTTTTAACACTTTTAGCTTGTATAGCACGCAATGAGGGCAAGATGATTAGCAATCTAAATTGTGCCTGTAGCCATTTCCCTCGTGATGTTTGGAGCTCATATGAACATCTTATTCAATATCAAAGTGAAGACTCTCTTTCTCATTAAACGATCATATACGTCCCTCCCCAGTTATGTTGGCTATTGAGCCTAGAATGGTTTAACAGATTTTGAGCACTTAGTTTAATCTTTTTGAAACCCGTGAAGTGTTTTTGGTCTCTGTTCTTAGATCCACATCTAATCACACACCACTCAAATATAGGTGTCCGTTTAAGATGAGTAACTGACTTAGGTCAGCTTACCTTAATGTTTAGGACTCAAAGCATTGTGGCAGTAGCCAATTGTTATATTTTTATATATTCTCCAAGTGTTTTGGGGTTCGATGTTACGATGGTGAGTAAACCACGTCAGCAAATAGTCCCTGCATGATGAACCGAGATTAATGAATTTTGACAATTTACTAGAAACAAAAAGAGCGTGGTGTCTGCAACTCAGAAGAATTTGGAAGTAGGGAGGGCTCCTCTCAAGTGTTGCTGAGAAATTGCCAGATCGCTTTTGATACTTTACTTCTAATTAATCACTCTGAGATTGTTGATGGGAGTGGGAGATATAGATTCCCAGGTGTACAATCTTGTACTTCAAGATTGACGTGATAATCGAGGATAAAATTGGAGTACCGTGAGGAATTGGATGAATGCCTGTTTACAGCCTTCACCTTAGGTTTTTTAAGGAGTTGAAATAGAAATTTAATGTGTGGAAGAGACTAACAATTCAACTATTAACGTTCCAGATAAAGTGTGGAAGCTGTGGAACTGTTAGTGACAAGGAAACCTCTGTGGTTGCATCTGAGCTATATGACATTCCAAAAAGCAAAGGCTCTGCTAACCTTGTGCAAAAGGTGCGTCCATGTTGGCTTTAGTTTAATTTGAAGTTCAAGTTCACAATTTCCATTGCATTTTTTATCTGTTACTACCTACATACTCCCAGTTCACTGTCTTCTATCTTATCTTCCACTTCGGGTTTAACTTTGATGAACTCTGTGCGCAGTGCAAGTTTTGTGACAAAGTGGGAAACATAACCGTGATTGGAGGACGTGATAAGCCCTACACTCTAGAGGATAGTGAAAGTGGAAAATTTGTGCCAATTGGGTGTTTCGACTGCAGGGGCATTGAGTGCATTGAATTTTCTTTCAGAGATGGATGGGCTGCTGAAGGAGTAAGATTTCCTTCTCTCATTAGTGATGTACCAAGCACATTGTCAAAAGTGGTCTATCATACTCATATTATCCGTTTCTACTCAAATGTCACAAGCTTGATTTGAGTTTTCTTGATTTAAAAATGAACTCAAGTAGCAGCTGGTTAGATACACACATAGCATTAAGTGATGAGTGATTTGCTTCATGCACTTTGTAGCTTCTGTTAAACAGTTTCTACAATATGTACATTTGGTACTATACATTGGTTGAAGCACCTTTAGCTTGAGTTCTTGATGCGTGTTTCTTTGTTCATCTGGTATCCTGAGGTTTTTGTATTTAGTATAATTTTTTGTGATGGCACTCACGCAAATTTCATTGTGAATGCAGTTAACAGGTACAAAATTTGTGGACATTGATCTTTCTGAGGGGGAGTGGTCAGAGTATGATGAGAAGGCATCTGCATCAGTGGGTATTTTAAGCCTGGAGCATAGGTTTGTGAACGCAAAGTAGTGGTATAATTCAGTGGGACATCAGTTGGGAGTCCTTTTTGACAGTACATACTGATAAATGAATACACAAGACATTGTAAGTACAGACCTGCCTGTGTAATACCATCCTGACAATTGGTAATGATATAAATAATTTGACTCTGTACGCCACTTTCTCAAGGTCTATTGAGGGGTTGGGTTCAGGTCTAGAAAAGAAATTGAAATGCTTTGGGGGTTGCCTTGGTCGTCAACTGGAAATCCTTCATTTTGATCAGTACAGTTTGAAAACAATTTCTGTGCATGGGTAGCAGCATGGAACAGCCACAACCACTTTCAATTCTCAATCTTTTGAAGTCTTACCTTCAGAGTGTCCTACATTTGAAAGTTCCCCTTAAGTCCACCATGTCTCTATTCTAGAGTCATGGACAGTGTACCAATTGGGGTAAAACTGCGAGCCTGATGAACAACCTTGTTACCTGCCTGCCTACATTGTCTATCTGTCTGCAGCCTGATACATTTTCCTTGGACCTAAAACTTGGATTCAGAATGAAATTGATTGTGGTTGGTTGTCTCTGTGCCACAAGTACAGGAAATTTCAGTAGTTCTTGAGATACAGGACTCTGAATTTCCATCAACCTCTGGGTTGCTCAACACTTGAATTGTTTCTTTTTCCCTCTGTACTACGGTGTTATTGTCTGGGCCTGTGACCACAGTTACATCTTCCTTGGTTATGGTCTCCTGCTGCTTGCCACTCCATAACTGAATGGTCTCATGAAAAGTTTCATTGAATCTCGTTATCCCTGATTCAAGAGGCTCCACAGCTTGTGACACTGTGGCTTTCACATCTCGGACAACCTGTCCAACCACAAAGATTTGTTATCAGAGTTTCCATCAGTACAACAACTCAGGTGATCAATTTGAATTGATTTTAGTGTGTCATTGTAGAACATTGTAATCATGTACTTCTAAAACTCCACAAATTGTACCAAAAGTTGACCCTCCATGTTATCAGAAGATTAAAATGTAAAAGTGTATATTGGTATGGTGGGGCGGATGTGACTACCTGGACCAAAACGTCCACCTTGGCCTTTATGGATTAAAGTGTAGTGCAAATTTCTTCAAAGACCAACAAAATATGGCAAGGAAAGAGCCGAAACTACACTACATAGTCCTATTATTGTGGGCCACATCAAATTTCCACCCACGTCAACTCTGTAGTTTAAAATTAGTGTAGACCATCTTGATTTTTTTTTCTAGAAAATTGATGTGGGCAACTATTTTATTTTATGCTACTTTTGTCCTATGACTACAATGTGTCAATCGGAAGTCTTCATAAAGACTCAAGGGAACCCCTGGGCTCTTGGACCTCATTATTTCCAACTTGATGGGAAAATTAGTGTGGCTCATGTTGATTATTTCCGCGCTAATTTTCCACCCACACTAATAGGACTATTTAGTGTGGCTATCACATGCCTACTTGGAAAGAAAAGGGTTAAAATGGAGAGAAAGGTATACTGACATGTCCACCACCTCGGAAGACCACATCTTGGAAACTCTCTTTAACACTCGTGGCTACAGCTTCCAAGTCTTGTTCCATCATTGTTTCCGCAACTATGCCCAAAATATTTGTGGTTCCCTCATAGTTAAACCCGCGTTCATACGGTGTCGCCGGATACACAAAGATATGGGCCACGGCCGCAACCGCCATCTACACATAAATGTAAGAGGAAAACATACACTCTTTAGTACTAATTACACACTCTGAGCATACATAACATTCTTAAGCATCATGGGTAAGGACGTTCTCATTCTATTCTAACTTCAACAATAAATTTCCAAAAAATTGAGGTCCTAGTAAAGTGGCAAGCACTCTTTAGTCAACACATCCATGTTTCTATCTTTGGACACAAACATCACAAATTCCCAAATGGCGGTGTATAATGCAATTAATATGTTAAAGTTATACATTTTGGTGTACAATGTAATTATCTTACAATTGTTGTATTCATCTCATGTAACAACTTACTTAGTTTCAAGATAATGTGGCACATAATAGAAGGAAAAACAAAATCATGCAACTACAGTATTACGACATGAATTTGGGATATATGATGTTATTTTGAACATCTGTATGAACATTTAACGAGCATAAGAATCTTCACTGGATAATGAATAAGATATTCATATGAGCTCCCAAAATTCGAAGCAGAGTGGCTATGACCTCGATTTGGACTTGCTAACCATGTCGTACTAATCGTGTGTTTCATATCCTAGAAGTGGGCTAGTCGGAAAAAGCAGCCTTTAAGATTCATCTACCTTGCTCTCCAAGATGCTTATCTAGGTAGAGCACCCACTACGCCACTTAAGAGTGCTATGTAATAAATCAAGAAAGAAGCGTCTGTCAAGAACTTATCTAACACTCAACAATGGAAAAATTGCTGGAATAAGTGGTCACAACTTACTTCAACGCAAATACTGAGGTCTTGGAGGCCGCTCTGAATGTGCCCGCGGAAAATGGCTTTCTTAGAAAACCACCGGAATGCTAAGCCTGACGAGAATAAAAATGCGATGGTTACACCTTGCCACCATGTCACAAATACGACTGCCTTAAAGCACAGGAACTTGGCCAATGGGTTTATAAAGTGGAGCTCCTTCTTTGTTTTTCTGTAGAACAGTATGAGACAGTAGAGAGCCCACAGCTGACTGAAATTGAGCACAAACGTTATGTAGGGATATCTGCACCCATAATTTAAAAAATGTCAAGCATTTTCTATCTGTCAGAAGGAATATCCAATTTGAACTTGCAGAAACCATCCAATAGAAGAATTCCAAGTAAAATACAAATGCCAACCCTACAAATGACAAAGAGGTATTTGTAGGATGTTTGGAGGAGCTCCATAAACATTTAGAGAATTAACAGCAGCAACCAATGAGAGAACGAGGCAATGAGGGGTATGGAACCTAGCGATAAGGCTATACCAGTGTTGGTCTGGTATTGTCATTTTTATGATACCCATTTGGGTATCTATAATCAGGAATTCACTATTTTTTGATACCAATAGGGTAAGCATATCTGACGGTATTTTTGTTTTCGATATCATTTGGGTCTATATACACCATGCAAGAAGCTTCATACCTAAGCAAAATCATCCTAGTATCAATATGGTTTAGAAAGGCATTGACCCAAATAATAACTCAGCGTATACAAAGATTCTCTCACCTTGACACACCCACCAAAATATAATTATTTGACTACTATTATTTATGATACCCACGGGTAGGTTCTTCAATACCATTATTGATGTTGATGATAGATTCCATGCATTCACCTATATTAGAGACTGACATTCGCAGGGGTCTATTAAGTTATGTGTGCATTCCTTGAAGAAAGATGACCACTGAAACTAATCAAAGTGATTCTTTGGACAATGGAGGTTGTGAAATTCAATACTCACCCCTTTGACCAATCAAACTCAGCATCACCATAAAGCTCAAAGCGTTCGAGCACCAGTGCCAACCAAGAGCAAGTTGTCTTCAGTATCATCTGTTTGATTAGAGCCAACCAACTCCCATTACTTCATGTGTAACAGATAGACAGTAACCCAAAACAGACACAGGTCAACATGTAACTAATAGCACTGATCGATATGAGTGTTGGTCTGGTATTTTTTATATATATATAAATACCATTCAGGTATCTATAATGAGGATTTCACATTTTTTGATACCAGTAGGCTATGGGTATCTGGTGGTACTTTTTTTCTCGGGTCTATACACCATGCACGAACCTTCATACTTAGGCAAAAGTGCCCTAGGTATCAATATGCTGTAGAATTGTATTGACCCAAATCATAACTCGGGTACACAAAGATTCTCTCACCTTAACATACCCACCAAATATCAATATTTGACTGGTGTCACAAATTTGATACCCACGGGTAGGTTATTTGATGCTGTTATTGATGGTGATTATTGATACCACGTATTCACCTATATACCAGACCAGCATTGATTGATATGATAAAGTTTACTGGTGTGTGACATCATTCAGAAGGAAATAAAAAAAAACTGTGTTAGACCTGGCTCTCTCTATTGAAATATACTCTCTACCAACAAAGATTTCATAAGTACCCAGATAACTTTCTTGATGTGCAAACAAGTTCACTTCCATTGGTTGATGCACATGCTGATAAAAAAACATCATTCAATTTGTAGCGTATTCAGAATCTTCGTTACAGACTCCTCGGAACCTGCTCCAAATTTGGATCCCTCACCTTTGATTGTAAAGACGAGAGTGCTTTTTGATAGTAAGTACACATCCAAACGTGACTAAGGTAGAGAGTCCTAATTCGGTATTTTTCTAATTAGGACACCTATATTTGAGTCGTATGTGGTTACGTGAGGCTCCAAAAACGGATACCAAATAGGCATCATGTGTTTGAAAGAGATTGGACTCTGGACTATGTGCTCAAAATATGATAACTATTCTAGGCAATTAAGAGGTACCTATAGGACCATTTAATGAGCACGAGAATCTTCACTTTGATAATGACTAAGATATTCATATGAGCTCCATAAAATTATGAGGAAAGTGGCCATGGCCTCACTTTGGATTTGCTAACCATTTCATACTGTAGGATTATAAGACTATCAACCTTTGTTTTTGACATTTCATACTGTAGGATTATAAGTCATAAATATTTTTGCATCCAAATTTCCAAAGCTAAAGATTGATGACATACCGATCTTTAAGTAAACAAGAAACTCACATATTGCACAATGCCAAATTTGACACCGTCAGTGAACTGGCGACCGAGCTCCCAAGACTCCAGGCACCAATTCATAGGCACAGGATGATGCACCACATGACTCTCATTGTGGTTTTCCAGTAAAGGGTCTGCTGATGATCCCTGTTTTTCCAGTTTTTGTATTGCCATCTCCTCTCCCCCTACACAGCGCAGCATCAAAAACAAAGGTTGTTAGTCTTTAAGGATTTGCACTTGATATATTGGTAATTACCAGTGTTGGTCTGGTATCATCTCTTCTTGATGCCGTTCGGGTATCTAGAAAGAGGATTTCACATTTTCTGATACCAGTAGGCTATGGGTATTTGGCAGTAATTTTGTTTTCGATATCATTTGGGTCTACATATACCATGCAAGAACCTTCAAACCTAGCAAAATTGTCCTAGTGTCAATATGGTTTAGAATGGTCTTGATCCAAATAATGACTTGGGTATACAAAGATTCTCTCACCTTGACATACCCACCAAATATCAATATTTGACTGGTATTACAATTTTCATAACCACGGGTAGGTTCTTTGATAACATTATTGATGTTGATTATTGTTTCCATGCATTTACCTAAATACCAGACCAAAATTGGTAATTACTTTGTGATGCCAATCATCACAAACAACTCAAAAGCAGCGCTTCCAAAATCCACAAGAATCATACAAGCTAAGTTGTAAACAAATCATCCATACCTAAGCAGGCGAAAAGGTATCGACTGAATGAGTACATTGCAAACGCTTCGTAGCTGTTTCCTAAGAGGTTGCTTTCTATGGAGATTTCCGGGTTCCATAGCGATATGAACTGCAACCTATCCACAACAAATGAGGATCAATTGCACAACAGCTGCAGAAAATCTTCAAGTCATTTTAGACTGCAATAGACTATCTATGACTTTTGCAAACTGGTCTCTGAACATAAACCGACATCTTCTTCACCTCTCAAAAAAGGCTATGAACAAAAACTTCCAAATAGACAGCAACTGAGAAATTGGCTTTCAGTAAAACTGATACAGGCTTAAACTGAGCAGAGTATAATTGCACACAAGCCAAAGAAAATGGGCAACTATGGCTAAACCCTTATTGCAAACTGGTCTCTGAGCATAACCAACATCTTTTTCTTCACCTCCCAAAAAAACAGCTCTAACTAAAAATTCCACAAAGACAACAATTGAGGGATTGGCATTGATAGTAAATTTTGAAGTTATCCTCAACTTAACATGACTTTTGGTCACGAATTGGTTGTTTTGCATACAACACCTTCCATGTCCAGTAAATTATGGGTACATGCTTGGAGTAGTTATGTGGAGGTTTGAACAATGCACATTCTAGATCGATCCATTGAGGGTCAAACTCAATTGGCACGCCGAAAGGTGATTATAAAAAGAGTTTGGCCCTCAATGAAACTCACGAAATAGGTTGCTCTTCATTCAAATTCAAACACTATCTTCCAATCATGCACCATCACAAGTAGAAAAATTGATCGATACTGTTTGCAAAACAACCACCGGAAAATCATAGGGTACCACCAACTGCCCGCCGAAAAGTCCCAATGAGTTGAAGGATAACTCTAATAACTGAGAAATTGGCATTGCTAGTAAACGATTGTAGGCTGAAACTGAGCAGAGAATTTCTGGGATTACCGAGGAGATAGCATAAACTGGAACCATAAAGATGACACCGATCAACCATCTTTGCTCCTGCAAATAATCGACACAGATTAATGATTGGAAAATGCGGAAAAAAAACTAGATTTAGTTGCGTTGCTTTCACGGAGTGTATTTTTTTTTAAATAAAATAAAAATAAAAATTGCAGCTGTAATTAGTACTCACCGAAGGCATGTTGTATGTTGAGAGGTGCTGGAAGAGGAGGTAGAAGGATAAGCAAAGTGAGAATGCTACAAACAATCCTGCAACAGTTACAACTCGTGCCTTCAACTCAGCTCCTCCGCCAAATTCTTCTTCTCCCAAAACCACCTTCCATAAAACCTCAGCTATGGTCATGGCTGCTACAAATTTGCACCCAAATTACAAGTGCTGTTTTCTATCCACATTACCCACCCCGCCGCTCAATTGCAATTCCTTGTTTCACTCCAACATTATAATCGCTGAATTCCTAACCTTCGACACTCTTGGTGCCTTCTCAAAGTAAGTAAGAAGAAAAACCCACAATTTTATAGTCACTCGCTCGCTGGGTTCTCAGCAATGCTATAAAATTCAATACATTTCGAATTGGGTTACATTCGACTCTGTTGGTGCCGTCCCAACGTAAAATATAAAGAGAATCCACGATTTTGAGATCACTTGCCTGCTGGGTTCTCAGACTCAAATGCTCTCAATAAATGTTTTCGAATGGGGTTGCTTCACATTTTGTCAAGAATCCTCTACAAGACCTTGCACGACAAATTGTGCTTGTCAAAACACGTATATCCATCATTACTTGGACATGGAGGAAATGACTTGGGGGACTCAGTTCAACAAGTCTACCGTCATATGAAAGGGGATAATTAGCAGGGTTTAGGGTTTATCCAAACGCAAACACCATCGTGTTGGCAGTCTAGGACCGCCAAATCCGGCTCCGTTAATTCTAGGTTTGCTTGCATCTCCCAAGCTCATCAGCCTACGTATTACTTGAGGTATGCGGGTGTTATTCGGTTACTTTTCTTTATCGGACACCTATATTCGATTGGCGTCTGGTTAGGTGAGGATCGAAAACCAAACAGCATAAAGACACTTTTTTAGAAAAGATTGGACTGCGTTTTTAAATTTTGTTAACTACACGAAATCAACAAATATGCACTTCCTATGACCATAACGAAATCACGGGAGGTCCGATTTCTGCTGATGCTTCATTGTAGATTTGATAATGCAACACAAGTTTTTCTGTGTAAATCTCATCTGTAGAAGTGGGAGAACATGAAAAGCGACCCAAATAACATCCACATACCCTTAAATTGTACTGCAATTGAAGCCTGATGAGAAATTGAATTGACTCCTGCGTGAGTCGATTGCAAGTGCAGACAAAAATGCATGTATCAAGTGGGTTGGCTGAAAAGTTGCCACGTGCAAGCAGAAATCAGGGCCACGGACACGTAGTGATGTGTAAAGCATGCAATTTCGAGGGAGGGTGCTTCAGTCATGAGAAGGGAAGGGGACTGACTCACAACCTGGGCAAATAATTCGTTCAATGCAACAATGATCAGTATCCTCTTCTCTTCAGAAGCTTCTTATATCTTCCACCTAACTCATTTGATGTGTTCATGTGGTTGAAAAGGAAACAAGGTCAAGTACATAGATATTTATGACATCCTATGGTGCAATTCTCCAAGCTATTAGGTTTTAGCAGCTTGAAATCGTGGAAAGTCGGAACAGGAATGAATGACTGATTTGACCCTTTTCTCTCTAGCGTAACTCTTATTACAAGATTTGAAGATGGGCTAGGTTTCAAAAGTTTGAGGTGGTTTGCAATGATTCCAGAAGCCATATCCTGTCAGACAACCATCATTTGCTCTTACACAGCATGCATACCGACGTGCCTTTATTGTCCATCACTACTCCAGTGAAGACAAACATCTGGTATGATTTTGAAACTCACAGCAGGGACAAAGTCTTGCAGTTTTGAATAGCAGGAAGGATGGTGTGATTGAGTAAATGAACTCTGCTTCCTGCATGGTCTCAGGTCAAATTTTCATGGTAAGTAACGATTGTCATTTCCAGTTTCGGGATTGAAGTTGAGATGCGAAAGTTACAAAAAGTTAAAGTGAGGATCTTTTAAGTGATCACATATCCTTCCTGATTGTGTTAACTACTGCATCTAGAATGGTGTATTTTTTTTAAATATACTCCAATCTCAATGTGTCATTATGGTGTCCATTCTTAACTATAAACCTTGCCATTTAACACTCAAATATAGGTGTCCACTCAAGGAAAGTGACAACATAAGGCCACACCTCTTAGTAGTTGCTACAAGGTTGACATATATAGTCACATGTTGTAAGTTAGAATGAGCATATTAATATTTTTTTTTACAAGAGTAGTAGCTCCTTTGCAACAGTGTCAATATTGCCTGCAATCACTTGATTGGCAACTAGAGGGTCGGTGAGACCTTTCCCTCATTGATTAGTACTTAACAATTACAGGCATTCTTCCATCCAGCAAACAAATCTGAGTGCCCCAGATAAGGCAGAAGTTGTGCATGCACTCAAAATTCTTTGGTGTAGTCATTCTTTGCGTTACTGATTTTTGAAGGTATCAATTTGCAAGAGAGATGCGATGCGAATGTGAGATAGCATCAGTAACTTACTCCAGGACAACTCGTTTGAAGTAACCAAGACCAAGTAAAACCTTGAAGAAGCAGTGCAATTTCAATTGATAACTATGAAAATTTATGTCCATTTTGAACTGTGGCATATCAACTATATGCCTTTCAACTGTCCAACTTACCAACAAAACCTTTAGAACATCTATTTCGGTAGGTTTTCTAGATGATGGAGCTAATTACATTTCTGCAAAATCTACTTGGTGGGAAGGTCCACACAAAGTAAGACAGAGTTTTCAACAAATTAATTGCAAGAAAATTCTACTTATGTTCATCAGTGTGAAGCTTGGAGAGAAGATAAAGGCAGCCTGAAGAAAGGAGAATCGATGCGGAGAAGCAAAGGAGGTCTAGGCCAGTGTTGATTGGCACCTTCTTGCTCTTCTCAAACATTCCGACCAACAAAATCATGACTATGACGTGTCCAAGCTTTGTCTTTAATTCATCGAGAGACCGGATTTCCAACCATTTTGGTCGCTCCTGTATTCATCAACAGTCCCAGAAACTGGTTAGGTCATTTCTAAGTGAAATATTTAGTTTCAAACAAAGAAAGGGTAGCGCCTATATTCGCAAACACTAACATGAAATATAGAGTCTCTTTGCCTGCAGGCTGCTGTCTCAAGTACGAGGTGAGCTCTTTCTAACGGCCATAACTGGGGCAACTTGATCACCCAATGTTCCTCCCCTAATGGGCTCACCAAGTCTCTTGGTACCCATAACTTCTAAGATGATGGATTGACATGGGGTTTGTGGGCCCTATATTTCTACATAAAATCTGGAAATTTCAATAAAGAGAGGACAACACCTATATTTGCCAGCACAAGCATGAAGTATAGAGTCTCTCTTCGCCTGCAGGCTACTGCCTCAATTAAGAGGTGGACTCTTTCTAACGGCTGTAACTGGGGCAACTTGATCACCCATTGTTCCCTCACTAATAGACTCACCGAGCAGCTCAGTACCCCCAACTTGTATCCAAAACTTTTAAGATGACCAATTGACCCGGGATTTGGTGAGCCCTAGATTCCTACATCAAATCTGTAGATTTCAATAAAGAAACAATAATGCCCATGTTTGCCAACACTATGATGAATTATAGAGTTATAGAGACTCTTTACCCACAAGCTACTGCCTCAATTAAGAGATGGACTCTTTCTAATAGTTGTAACTGGGGCAGCTTAATCGCTCATTGTTGCTAATCACAACTTTGAAGATAAATGGTCGACCCGGTGACTCCCACAATGATTGGGTGGACCATAACGAATAACACTAGCATGGCTTAGTGGAGAATGGAACCCATAACACTTGCAAGACGGAGATGAGTTTCAACCACTTAAGGTGTTGGCTTGATTCTTGAATTTTCAATACAGACGAGTTCACTTCTCATTAATAACATACAAGAACTCCAAAATCATTTTAGTGAAATCAGGTTGTGCTATGTAAAATAAACTTACTGTTAGACGGAAGAGGCCGAACAAATTGGACCCACAGGCCGGGCCTTGAACTTCACAAGCTTCACCAGCTTCACCGGCCACCTCTAGTGTACTAACAAAAAGCTCGTATAGACCCATTCCAAATATAAGCATCACCGTTCCCATCAGATACACATCTGTAAATCAATGCCATCAACAAAAACATCATTGTTACGTAGGTTCTCGGTTTGAATCAAGCCGACTTGACTCTTAAAGTATAAGAAAACAGGAAGAAGATTACCCATGGCTGGAACCCTCACAACCTGCAAAACTTTTATAATAATAACCTCATCTTGTACAAAACAGTTCACAAAATATCAAAATTATTCAGTCCCAAAAAGTACGAAAGAGTTGGCATACCGACAGCCTCCACAAGAAGAAATATGACTTGGCTTGTTCCAAGTCCCTGCCAAGATGCCTGGAAATATTCGACAAAAGACTCCACCACAAACAAGGAGCCCTGATTGACGAGGTATATGCACATTTTAGTCAGAGCCTTGATTTTACACAGGTCAACAGAAATGCCACCTTTCAAGTGAGAGAGTATGAAGGAAAAACTTAAGATGAAGGTAGACATGTGTTATTTATATATTTTTTCTCTCTGCACCCACTTCTTGTAAGATATGAAACACACAATTGGTGTGAGATGATAAGTAAATCTAAATTGTGCCCTTAGCCACTTGCCTCATAATTTTCAAGGCTCATATGAATGTCTTATCCATTGTCAAAGTGAAGATTCTTGTGCTCACTAAGTGGTTATATAGGTCCCCCAATCCATATTGACTATTGAGCCTAGAATGCTTAGCATATTTGGAGCCTGAAGTCCAATCTCTTTTAAACACGTGTCTTTTTGCTGTCCGCTCTTTAATCCACATACCACTCAAATATAGGTGTCCACATTATTGTTGTGTTGGAATTAGGCACAATTACAGGAGGCAAAAAAACCATGTAGAAACAATAAAATGGAAATAACATCACCAATTATTGATTGGTGCATGATAGTTGCATGATTTTCTTATTTTCTTCTAAAATGTGTCACGTTGTGATACTATGAAGCAAATGGTAACTTAATGATAATACATCTATTATCTGTTCATTGCGTTGTAAACGGCTAAGTATTATTTGAACATGATACACCATCTTTTGGAAATTTGTGATGAGTGCATTGTGATGTCAACATGAACAGTAACGATCGAAAAAATTCTATTGCTAAGTTTCAAAGTTACCTTCAAGAAGCAAAGCAACGACCCGGCCAGTGATCCCACGACTGCCATGATGGTCAGGAACCGGCAATCAAAAATCATCTGCATTCTCAGAGAAACACTGAGATGTGAAAAGCATTAGAGATCAAAAGTTCAGACTTCTTTGTTCTAATGCCATTGTCAGAGTCAGATCCTAATTTCCAATTAATGCTTTTATTTGCTAAGTTGGTAAAAGTGTCAAATTCTTAAGATCGTTCATCATTTACATCTGAAACTATTAAGTTTCCTGCAACCCTGTTGTGCAAGCCGAGAGGGAATTATTGCATACAAGCGTACATCTCATCTCTCCAACATAGACAACTGACCCCTATAGGTTTGTATCTGATTCATCCCCAATAACTTCGACTAGACTAATTTGGGGTCTTCAAAGCTGATTCCGGTGTCAAATCAAATAAAAAACTTCACCTCCAGAATGCATACTATTTCGGGGCTTTTATGTTAGACGAATGAGAGGTTACACTCATATGTGATGATTCCCACTCGCCGTTGTGTAAAATTGATTGATCAAAAGAGTTGGCTTAAATAAATGAATGAAATACACACCCGCTCAATCAGAGCCTCGATGTTTTGGTTGCGCTCCTCTTTCTCTTTCTCGCTTCGGGGTGATTGTTGGTTCGGATGTGCAGGTGTTGTTGATGATGACGATGCGTCCAACAACGACTCGAGAGACGCCACGTTGTTGTCCATCGGAAGAGGCATAACATTCTCCCACTGCGCTGCCATAGTAACAACGCTCCTCCGCCCTAAATTTACATGTTGGTGTTTTTGAAGTGACAGAGAGTTCCTTTTAAATGCTGGTGGCGTAGCACTATGCTGCAAGCCGCAACTTGAGAAAACCCAACTTGAAGCATGAATTGGATGATGTTGTTTTTCCACCAACATTCCAATTCTTGCATTGCCTCCAACAGCTTTGCTGATCATGGTTGTTGTTGCCATCTGAAAAATTTCTTGAGATCAACTTGACCTAAAAAAATGCTTGAAGCTGTTAAACCCTAAACCCTTCAAATGATGGGAAATTGCATATCTTTAGCTAATATACCTGTAGGCACATGGGTACATAATATTGAATGAAATCCAGGTCAAGGCGCAAAGGTTAATTGAGCTGCAAGAACCTTTGCTCAAATATTTGAGAAATTTGAAAATACACCACAACGTATCATCAACCTTAAACCTTAAACTGTAAAACCCGCTTCTGCATTAAGGATAGTGAATTGTGATGCTCTCAACATCGAGTCCTCATGCTGTCATCACAGAAGAGCAATTAATAGTTTCAGTTTGCCTGTGCCCCTGCACAAATTCTCTTCAAAATAGAACAGCAATCTTGTGCAAATTTAAATCTGCGTTGCACTGTGTTGTGCCTCATTTCTCAGTCGGTGGGCAGGTTGTCATCTCTGTTCCAGGAAAAACAACAGCCCAATTGTAAGACCTTTGAAATGATTTGCACCATGTCACTAGGTACTCATACAAATGAAAACCTCGAGACCTCAAAACGTAAGCAAATTTGTGCTCTACTATGGTATTTCTTCCTTGAATGGAAAGAGATCACAAGTGGGGTTAGAGAATTTAGTAGGGAAGGATATGGCATAATAACTTCAAAATGCGAAGAAAAGCTCTGAAGAGAAAATAAAAGATTTTTAAAAAAGAAAAAGAAAAAGAACTGTTTAGTTTCTCCTTGAGGAATATACTAGTGATTGGACCTCAAAGTTCGAAATCTGAAAGTCACAATTTGAAAGACATGATCTGGACACAGTAATTAGAGACTCCCTGATGGCCATAAAGAACAAGTACTTGAGTTGAGGTTCATGAAGCTTGAAATGGATACGTCAGAGACGTGAATGACATCGACAAGCATCAACAAGAATTTGGCATCTGCCGTCAAAAGACTTTCAGGACTAAGAGCTTCTGGTTGTCATTAGAAGGGACAATATACTTGACGAATTTGTAGTTAATATGCAAAAGTGGAAGGGAGTCGAAGATAAAACAGTTACTCTGCTCGGATTTGTTAGCGTTTGTTAACGATTGAAAATTCAAAATTCTTACAAAGTTAACTATGTTCATCAATCCCCGTCATCAGAAACCTCCACTCTCTCAAAAGAGGAGAATCATATCATATTTCAAAAATCTCTCTTCTGAGCAAGATTTGGTAGAAACAAAGAAATCAAATTTCTCAAGCTACCTATTGTCATGTAAGTAACTGTCAGTTCAAAAAACCCAAAAACCTACCGCTCATCAGTAACATTCTTCTGCCCTTAGGTTTAGCTCGAACAAGCAAACTGAAAAACTGTCAACCCTTGACTGAATTCCAATTCCACATGTTACAACACATACAAACCCAACCCATAACATCAAATTTAGCAAACTTAACCTAAGAGATACTGAAAATCTCCAGAGAGAAAACAGAAACCCAAAAAATCCACTATGTCACACATAGCCCCCAACCTGATCCACATCAGCCAGGGCTCCAAACCAAAACAGATAGGAATTCAATCAAAATGAAAAACTTCTCCTGAAACATTTGTAGAAAAAACACCAAAAATAGAAATAAAATGCCAAGCTACTGTAACATTCCTTTGCCTTACTTAGCTCAAACAAGCAAAACTCAAAAAACTTGACAACAGCAAGATTTTGTTCAAAAAACTTGACAACAGGAAACAAAAGTGCTCAAGCTACTGTACCATTCCTCTCTGCCTTAGGTTTTACCTCCAACAACCAAACGTAGAAAACTCTCAACACCTTGACAGTAGCAGCAAAACTAAATTCCAAATTCACCCCCATTTTTTTGACATGCTACAACATATACACACAAAAACAAAAAAACAAAAAAAACCACAACATCAAAACTACCAACATTACCCCAAAAGATCCACTGTAAAATCCTCGGAGGGAAGTGAGCCGTAATCCGTTTCAAGTATGTCAAAAATAACCCACCCACCTGAAGCACATGAATGAGAGAGAGCTTCGAACCGGAGCTGTGGTGCACCGAATTTAGCAATTCCAATTGCACCTTCTTTCAGCACAAAAAGCGAATGAAGGCATTCCTTGAAACTTTCCAAATGCATGCATGGGAGCGAGGCTGGGGTAGAGAAAGAGAGCTTTTGCTCCTTCAACAAAGATCTCAGTTCGGTGGTCTGGACGCTTTTGCCTTTCTAATAAACTCTGCACTTGCAGCCGTTCATTCGTGTGTGCTTTTGGGTGGATGAGAAATTGGAATGGGGGATGACATTCGTCGTCATCGGATCCTCTTGGATATAAGAAGTTAGTTATGCAATCACGTAACATTATTACATAAGTAACACTAATTGTCCCAATTAGTGCGTGTTACTATTTGGGTTTACGTAGTGCTATAACTATTTGATGTTCTATAATGTCCGAACAACCTTGTGTCATTAAAAATTGAACTCCTGAGTAAGATGTTATTGCATTGCGTAACCCCGAATAATAACATGCACTAATTGAGAGAATTGGTGTTGTTAAGTAAGGGAGACGTGCTTACTTTGGTTACTTTACTTCTCTTGATCAAACACCTGTATTTAAGTGGTATGTGGTTAGGTGTGGCTCCAAGAACGGATACCAAAAAGGCATCATGTGTTTATAAGGGATTGAACTACATGCTCAAAAAATTTGATAGCCATTCTAGGCTCAAATTGATATTGGGGGGACCTATATGACCATTTAATGTCACCGAGAGTTCTCACTTTGACAATGAATAAGATATTCATATGAGCTCCATAAATTATGAGGAAAGTGGTTGGATTTGGATTTGCTGACCATCTTTGGATAGTGACACACACTAATTGGGATAATCAATATTGTAAATAAGGGAGACATGACTAATTTGATTACTTATCTTGATCGGACACCTATATTTAAGTGGTATGTGGTTAGGTGTGACTCCAAGAACATATATCAAAAAGGAATCATGTGTTCAAAAGAAATGGAATTGTGTGCTCAAAATATGATAACCATTCTAGGTTCAACTGATATTGGGGGGACTTATATGACTATTTAATAATGTCATCAAGAATTCTCACTTTGAAAATATATAAGATATTCATATGAGCTCCAAAAATTATGAGGAAAGTGGCTACAACCTGGATTTGGATTTGCTAACCATCTTAGGGGCGGTTTACACTATGGACCAAGAGCCATGACCAAGAAAATTAAATCATTTTCATGGTCACAGCTCTTGGCCAAGAGCCGTGACCATGAAAAATCAAAAATGGATTTTTGAGTGGCTTGGTCACTCTTGTAGTGTAAAGTGGATTTGGACCGGGACAACTTTGGGCTGATTTTTTTAATTTCTATCCCAACGATCTACAGTAACGTCAAAAAAATTCGGGAAAAAAATATTAAAAAAAAAATTCGGCCAATGGTTGATTTTCAACCTTACGGCTCCCTTGATTTCCGTTGAGTCGAGCATTTTGCCTCGCCTCAACGGAAAACCCATTGGACCATGGCACATTATCCAAATGGCAGATTTTAGTAGTTTTTGGGGACCTCAAAGTTAGTGGTCATTCTCCTTTTTTCAAGGTAGTGTAAAGCCAAATGGGACCAAGAGCACTTTACTCTCCAATCACAGATTTTAGAATTTCATGGTCATGGCTCTTGGTCCATAGTGTAAACCGCCCCTTATACTAATTGCATGTTTTGCATCCTATGAGAAGCGGGCTAGTTGAAAGAAGAAACATTTAAGACCATCTACCTACCAACTATCTTAAGGTTGTCAAGGTAACAAGGTCATCATAGGGAATACACCCTACATATTAGGCATTTGGGATCATCAACATAACAATTCTTTTAAGTTGAGATTCAAGTAAGGGCCACTTCACACACAAGACTGAAGACCCGTGACCATTGCATTCTAAGACCTCTCATTGGTCGAGAAGGCCAAGGTCGTCCAAGTTCACTTCACACTAGAAGGTGAACGCCTAAGGGCCCAACAAATTATCATGGCTGAAAAGTCTACATGAATTCTTACATGATAAACTATGAGTAATGTTTCACGGTTTGCCAGAATTTGCATTAGGCCCACCTCCAAGAAGTAGGCCTATCGCAAATTCCTGTAGAAAATATCAAAGTCAAGGGCCTTTGACAACTCGTATTGCCTTTAGATGAGAGTCAAGGGCTCTCACACATACATTGTCATGGCCCTTGGCTCATGTGCGAAGTGTCCCTAAGAATGGATTGTGATTAAAGGAAAACTAGACACAATTATTTTGTCACGTGTACATTTTGCTCGGGGGGTGCACTGTACTAAACATGTACGAGTATACGTGAGTGCACAGGAGGGGTATTGATTTGGACCTTGCCGTATTACGTATACATATGGTATACATGTTATAATTTATAGTTACGTACATATATGGAAGGCCTTTAAAAAGTATACAATAATTGTACTTGTATGGTACTGTTACTATACTACATATCATAAGTTTTCATATTGGATGAAATTAGGATTAACTAGGATTAACGATTTGCGTTAGCAACCTTATAGGGTAGTATGAACCATGTACAAGGTGTCAAGGTAATATCGGGGAAAGAGGCAGTATTAGGGTTTTGAAATGATTCGTTCAGCTCAAAGTAACAAGGAGATTGGTTTATGTTGGTATCAAAAAGGGGCTAACAACAAGTGGACATATGATCTTACTGATCATTTGATGGTAGACTTAAAAATAATAATTGCATTGGCTACAATGACATACATTGGTGAATCAAATGTTTATGAGTTACATCCGGGAGATGAAAAAAATTTCAACGACTTTGCTGATGAAAGCTAGGATATTTTTTTATACATATTATAGGGGTTGATTATTGTTCAAAAGTATATTTGTATACTTATGTTAATGACTATATATGAATGGATATTTTTTTGTGTATACATATTGTCACTTGTATATTTATTGTTGCAATTGTATGTGTATTACTTCATTTCACAAAAAATAACTTGTATATAGGGGGTTTTTAGAGTATGCAATGAACGCACGTGATTCTAGGTTTTAATGAAAGGTGCACCCCCCGAGACATTTTGCAAACTAGATTTTTATTTTTATTTTTTCCCTTTTATCTATTGTTGAGGATTAGGTGTATGATCTCTTGGGCCACATATTTAAATTGATGTTATGATTTTGCACAAAGGCAACTTAAAACGTTATAGGTAGACGGGAGGTAGCCCATGAAAAGTAGGTTGCTTGCTTTTGGTCAATTCTCACGTCCATTGAAGAAGAAGAATGCATTGAGAATGTTTGTATGGACAATTGTTTGGGTTCCCAAAAACTCCAATTTTAGTTGAATCTTTGTTGATTGAACCTTGGTATCAAATGTGTGTAAGGTAGGTGAGCCTATTACAATTACTTGCGGGAGGCTTGGCCTCTTTTTCGGGGTAATAAACTGGGGAATAAACCCCACTTATCATAACACCTCGTACAAATCCAATGCCATAAGAATGAGAACATGTGACTAGGTCAAGAATTGGCGAAGATTTACATCTCATTGAGAACACTACGTCATGCTAAGTTGGGACCCACCAACACTTGACCTATTTGGGGAATCTAAATCAATTCCAAAATTGAATCATTTAAAGAAGGTAAAAATAATTTGATACAACATACAATAACAATAATACAAGTCGTGTTATTATATGATTGATTGCATTGTCAACAAATTAGGTAAAGCTTGGTGGGGGCTAGCTCAAAGAGCAGAACATTTAACCACGGCCAAAGTTGCTATCTACAAGCTTTGCACTTGACATTGACATGTGTCCGTATATCACTATATTCGTTAATTTGAGACTTTCTCTTGTCTCAAATTAATATATGGACCACAACAACATGGTCTAATGTTTGGGTCGTCCTACCTAAACCATCTTGATATGAGTTCTTAATTGGGTTCTTGATATGAACACCCGCTTCAAAGTATTTGCATCTTACAACATTCTCCAATATCTATGTGATTTTATCCATGTTCTTATATTTGTAATTGTCTCAAAATGCTGAAAAAGTCCCAAATTAACAAATATAGTGATGTATTGATAAGTTGACACCAAGGATAACAAATTGATATTTAAGTATATTTGGACAAACGAGTTGTCCTAAAATAATAAGGGATGTGCACTAGTGGGGACAAAAATATCAAACAGAGTAAAAACAACAACACGACAAACATCACTTCAAATGTTTGTATCTCATATTCACCAACCATCATAATCATGTAGTTTCCCAATCTAGTGCACGTCAAATAGGCAGTCGTGATCGTCCAACATTCATGCATAATCAAAATGTACTTAAATCCTAGTTAACATCATTCAGTTGAGTTAGCTCTAGGTTTGCTCTAACTGTAGCTCTAGATTGTCTCTAGCTCCAATAGATGTCATCTACCTACACCAATATGTGCAATTAGGTTGCCTTGCACTAATTTATTGACATTCAACTTGATTACTTGAATATTTATTACTAGAACAACAAAACACACAAATTATGTATGTATTGTGATTGCAATAGAAATGAATTAAGAAACTCATAAGTTTTTGTAATCCGAGTTTGACCTAAGGAAATTTGCTTGCATAAAGAGGCAATCTAAGAGGCAACCAACCTATTCACAAAGGCAACCTAATTGCACACAAGCTTATCAATGTGGATCAGGGCTCGGGGAGAACCGGCGGTTAGTTACAAATGAACCGGTTGAGTTTGAGACAATGATCGGGGAGAACTGGCAGTTAGTTACAAATGAACCGGTTGAGTTTGAGAACTAACCAGTTAAAGTTCAAGACTGCAGGAAAATTACTGATCATTTTAGAGGAATCTATAGAATATACCCTAGTTTAAGAAAGGAAAACCGGAGGATGTCAACATGTAACCGGTTGGATTAGCAAACACTAGGATCTCAACCGATTATGCCCAAAAATCTCCCCAATCATTGGTTTGAGAAATAACCGGTTAAAGTTGGAGACTATAGGAGAATTACCAATCGTTTTAGAGGAATCTATAGAAGAATATACCTCAAATGAATAAAGCAAAACCGGAAGATGTCAACATGTAACCAGTTGGATTTATTAGAATCACTAAGATCTTGACCAACTATATATGCCCAAAAACTTCCCAGGCATTGGTGTGGATGGAAGAAAAGTGGAGAGGTCATAAAGGGGAGATCCAATGGGCCAACAACCAATTATGACCTCCAAGGCACTTTCAACAAATGACTCCAACCAATGCAAGAGGAATTTTTGAAGCCATGTCACGTGTATGGAAGTAAATACCAAGATATGTGACATGTGGCATGCTCTCAGGAATTTGCGGGAATGGCCAGTGCCAACTTATGCATTTTTGTAGGGTTGTTGGAGGTTCCCACATTCCCGGGTATGATAGAGTAGAGGCGCCCATAACCAATCACTCAAGAGATTATGTGCTAAATTTGGAGAAGTATAAGGCAATGTAATTTTTTCCCGTGTAGGAAGATAGAAATTAGGAGGATTGCAAATTTTTGGGTAATTTTATTCCTTGAATTGAAATTATTACGAATTTCTGAAGCCAAAAGTTGGTCCAAATGTATTACCAATGTCTAGAGTATGCCATAAGCGCTCATTTTAATTGTTCATTCTTCCTCACTTCAGCACTTAAAACCGGGACATGTGTCATGGCATTATTGGTTCCATTTTGATCTTGGGGGGGGGGGGTAGTCATTGGTTGGAACTCGTAGCAATATACGTGCGAACAAATGATAGGGTATTTTAAAAACATGAGGGCTAAAAATTATAAAGGGACTTAAGAGTAATATAGGGTATCAAAAATGGCACTGGACATCTTTAAAGTACTATAGGGTATGGAATAATAGGTAATTTGGAATTATAAGTAATGCAAGCCATTTTTCTATTAACCCAAAGTAGAAATTTACATAATGATAGCATGTGAAAAAAAAAAGAGAATTGAAAGTAATACCCCCCTATAAAATAGTGGTTGTTCGCACCTATATCCTTAACTTTTTAACACACTGCCCCCCCCCCCCCCCCGAGATTTTGATCGTAATTCAATCCCGGCTTGATCGAAATTCCGGTACCCTATAGATTCTTGGTGGGGTCTTGATTGGGAATAGGCGCCTCTACTGTACATACAGTAGAAAGTTCAGCCATAGCAAATTGTCATTCTTGTTCTAGAACCAAAAGCATATGCCGACTTCACTTAAAACCCATCAATGTGGTATGACAAGGGTTGGCTTCCATGTGGGTTGCTCGCCCATCAATTTTACTGATAATGTAGATTCCACTAAAATTTGGTGGGTGAGCGGCCTACGTGAAAACTAACCCTAAGCACTCGTGGCATTGATATGCTCCAAATCCTCTATATGTATCATAAGAGAGATATGCCTATTTCCAACACAACAATAATCCAGACACCTATATGACCGCTTAATGGGTACAAGAATAACTTTAATATTGAATAAGCTATTCATATGAACTCCAAAAACCATGAGGAAAGCAACCATAACCTTGAATTAGATTTGCTAACCATCTCACACTAATTGCACGTTTCATATCCTAATAGAAGAGGGCTTAGTGGAGAAAAATAGCCATTTAAGACCCATCCACCTTATATGTATCTCAGCACAAAGATACTTGCACCAATATTTAAATGTGCCTTAAATAACAATTTGTAGGGTACATGTATAATACAACTCAACCATTCCAATACACCCACACATGTTTATAAAACCATACAAATAATCAATTGTAATATGGAAGATCTCATCAATTGTGACAAAATGATTGTCTCATAATGGCCCAATTGGCTCATTTTAGTTGATAATGATTCTGGTGTTGGCTTTGTTAGCCTTCTGTCTCAAAATAAAATCAATAAATAAATAAATCTATGCTTGGCTTGCCTACTAGGAATTATAACCAAGGCAACAGCTAGACACATGGTGACTAAGGTTTATGGGCCTTATGTGGTGTGCTTCTTAATTGGACACCTATATTTGAGCGCTATATGAATAGTACCAATATACGAGTCATAGGCAATTGTCTTGTGTTGGTGAGAAGAGATATGAAAATCTACCACTCTAGTAGACTTTGCAAATTTTTGAATAATGTAGAACAATTTCTTGGTGATGTGGATCAATTATTTAGGACTTGTCTGCTTGTAATATGTGCAATTATGAGGATATACTAATTGGACATGTATTATGATGAGATTAACTTATGTGCTCAAATATAGACAACATTTTAAGTTCAATAGTTTGATCTTCCGATTCAAATCATCATGGAGTATCTTTGTGGTCGCTTAAAAAGATATTAGAGCATCACTTTGACCTCTTATAATGTTTACATCTTGACTCCAATTCTGAAACTTGAAATTAAAATCTTTGTAATGAGCAATTGCTCACGATCCGATCCAACGGCCAAAATCGTATGTGGAGTTGGAAGTGCCCACATTAGGACTTTAAACCTTATTAGGTTATAGATGGGGACACCAACAAAGAGCCACAATAGAGCTATCCGTTAATTCAAGCGGGGTTTTGGTCGGGAGGTGGTTGTTTTGCATATAATACTTTCCATGTTTAGTAAGTTTTTGGTGCATGCTTGGAGTTTGTGTGGATGTTTGAATGGAGAACTATCTATATTGATTCATTAAGGGCCAAACTCATTTTGGCATCCCAAGAGGAGCTAAAATGAGTTTGGCCCTCAATGAACCGATATAGAATGATCTTCGTTCAAACCTCCACAACGACTCCCAGCATGCACCACAAACTTACCGAACATGGAAAGTATTGTATGCAAAACAACCAACTCTTGACCAAAACTCTGCTTGAAATAATGGATAACTAATGTCTCAGGAATTTATGGATTGGATTCATGACCTTTTGCTGATCATAATGCTATCTACTGCAAATTTAAATCATTAGTGTTAAACAAATTACTGCATCCACAAGTTCATGTTTGAAGGTACAAAAGGGTTTTTCATGTCCGCTACAGGAGATAGCTTTGGGGATCATCTGCAATTCAGAATAGTTTGATAGACAATCAAAATCAATCGAATACTTCTCATGAATTCATAAACCGTTCTTTGAACACAAAGAGGAGCAACATTGATAGGAACCCACTGATATGATTATGTTTAATTTAGAAAAGGTTTGCACTTGCAAGTGTCATTTTCGGAACAATTCAGGTGCAGTTTTTCTAACAGCAGGGGTGTTTCATTTCACTTCTAAGAAGTTTACTAAAAACAATTATAATTTTCACTCTTGATTTCATGCTTATAATGTGAAAAAGCTAGCAGCTCCAAATTGAGGCTTCTTAAATCTGATTTAGCAGCTCCAAGCCAAGTTCTTAAAACGGTACCCCCTGCGAGTGCTACAGACAGTGGCTATCCAGGGTATAAAATTGTAAGCAAACATTGCGAACATAACTTTAGCTGAAACTAAAATCACCTAAAGAAAGTGTCTTGATTCATGTGAAACTCATGTGGGTTTTCAGATCAGTTCAAGAAGTAATTCCCTAGTTTTTCTGCATTAGGCCAGACGACATGCCCCTTGGCCACCTCTTTGGCCATTCTCCCAATCTCCCAATTTTAGTCACCGTTTCCTATCTGGTCCTTCCAAATCTCAATTACAATCACAACCCTGCACTCTGGGCGAAGAGACTTTGAAGTTTGGAGAGAATCAGAGTAGGTCACCTTGATCTCTATTTCTCTGTCTTATTAAATTCATGCGGGGTTTGGTGGTATTACATTTGTTTTTGAATTTCTGTGTGACTTCAGAGGGTTGGTCACACATCTAGGTTTAAGTACTTCGAAGTTGGTAATATTAATTGTATGCTTAAGATGAGATGAAACAATTCAATATTACCAACTTCGATCCCCCTGTGGGGTGCCAGGGGGTGTTTGAGTGAGTCCCATTTATGGATTTTTTTCCCCATGTTGCATTGCAGTCACTCGTTCTTGACATTTTGAAGTGTGACTGCATCATAGAATCATAGCATAGACAAGTCCAGGAGCCATAAATTTTTGAGATGGTTTTAGAATGAAGGTCATGTTTGACACATTTTATAGGACATCCATCATCAACAACATTAAGAAGTCTAGCTTAATATAAGAAAATGTTGGATCATGAAGATTGTGTAGAGATAGGGCTCGTCATGCGGCCACTATTGATCATCACCACTTGACCAGGTTGAAGGTTGCTCTTCGGCTCCTTTGCCAATTTTGTAAGAATTTTCACTGGTTTAATTTCAAGCCTTGTGAAATGGGAGGATTAAGGCTAACCTGGTACTGCTACTTCTACTACTACCTCAATGGTATGAATCCTTGCCTGAATCTGATGTTGCTTTCAAATTCTCACCCTTACACTAACTCAATATATGCAACTTTTCTTTCTCCAAGGCCAGATGATGGCAGGATCACCTATCCTTGTTTCAGTTGCCACTAACCTCCTTTTTGTGAAGAAAGCCGATTTCAATTCGAAGTTCTTGAGTGTGGTGTATCACATTCATCCTACTTTGCATTACCATCAGTACCCTTTAAATTTCACTCACTAACCTAATTGCCCCCTGAGTGCCTAAAATTGATCACTCATATCCCCTGCTCATGCTTATGTCTAAGAAGCGGTGGTGATGATCCATTGAGACAGACAGCTCCCAACAGGTGCAATCGTGGTCCTCCTAGTACCCAAAAAAAAAAAAAAAAAAAATGCTTTCCCATCAATCCTAAAAAAAGACTCCTCTTAATCGTTACGGTGCTGGAAAAATTCAGAGTGAGTGAGTAGCTGCTGCTGCTGCAAGCAGAAAAAAATTCGCAGGCATGGATGACTGGAACGACAACCCCGGGCCGGGGGCGTACACGATCAAAGACAGATTTGTGAAAGACCAAGCACCCGTGTACTCCATCGGCGCCCGGCTGAAATCGTTCAACAAGGCGGACCAACCCGGCCCCGGGACGTACAACCCGAAACCAGACAGCAAGGGCCCCGCGTACTCGATCCCGGGGCGCGGGGGCCGCCTCCGTGGCGACGAGAATCCTGGCCCGGGGACATACACCTCGGACGTGAAATCCACGAAGGTGCAGGCCCCCTGCTACACTATCGCCGGCCGGCTGAGCAGCTACGATGGCAACAAGAATCCCGGCCCGGGGACTTACGACGTCAAAAGGAACATCGACGGGCCGGCGTACAGCTTGGCAGGCAGGATCCGTGACGCGACGTCGAGCAAAACGCCCGGGCCGGGGACGTACAACAACACGGCGCCATCCGGGGCGCCGGCTTATAGCATTGCATTGAGAGCCAACGAATCGAAAAGCCAGGATTCCCCCGGCCCCGGAGCGTATGATCCGAATGTTCATTCCTGTCAGCCCGCTTACAGCTTGGCCAAGCGGCTTGACAACAGCTACAACCAAGACAATCCCGGCCCGGGGACTTACAACACAGGTATATAACATGTTCAATTACACATTATATGTTGGGTCTTCGATAAGTTCTCTAAGAAAACATGAGGTTTTCTGGCGTTTGCTCTCAAGTTGCAGTGCACAAGGAAGGAGAGAGGGGAGGGGAATTGTTACCGCATTGAGCGTACCTCTCAATGAAGAGAAGGGAATTATCGTATACGAATGTTCCTCTAATTCATTCAACATGAAAGCCCTGAAATAGTATGTAGCCGGAGGTCATCTCTTTTGTTGGTTGATTTGACACCAAAATTAGTTTAGAGACGTTGAATTAGTCCAACTCGAGGTCATGTGAGATGATACGGCAACAAACCAATGGGGGACCTAAAGTTATTATCTTGGGTGGATGAGAGGTACGCTTGTATATGATAACTCCCTCTGTCTACTCTCAATATCCAACATAAAAACCCTAGAATAGTTTACAATTCGGAAGTTAATTGTTTTAGGTTATAGGGACACCAAATTTTAGCTTTAAAGGCCTCGATTTAGCTTAGGTCAAGTCATTTGAGATGAATCGGCCACAAACCTATAGGGTCAAGATTTTATGTTGGATGGATGAGAGGTACGATCGTATGCGATAATTTCCTCTCTCCTACAAGAAACTACACCGATTTGTCTTATTAGTGTAGGTTCCCACTTGGAATTACATGTTGCTATAGCTTTTTAATCAAAAATATCAGAGTGACTCTTGAAAATTAGCTAGTTCGACACCATCCTGATGTACTTTTAATCCCATGAGCCTTTCAGCTTCCCAGACTCCAAAATCAATTTCATTGCAATTCAATCCAACAAAAGGAGGGACCATTGACCTTAAAACCAAGGTCCAACCATTGTAATAGGAACATGACCTATTAGGCAACCAAATGTCTTCACCTTGGGTCTGAGCTCATGTCGTGTGAGGCAACGCCACGAAGTACAAAACCAGGTCGCAAAATCTAGCAGCTTGGTGCATTCACCACCAATTATAATACAGTTTATGAGTGCATCTACGGCAGTCTCAGAAAAGCGTGACCTTAGATGGATACGTTTCTCTCTCTCTGCACCCACTTCCTGTATTATGATATGAAACACGCAATTACGGTGCAAAATGGCAAATCCAAATCGCACCATGGCCATTTTGCCTCATAATTACAGGAGCTCATATGAATATCTTATTCACTGTCAAAGCAAAGATTCCCATGCTCATTAAGTGCTCATATACATCCCCATGTAATCATGTCATCTACTGAGCCTAGAATGGTTATCATATTTTGAGCATATCATCCACATCCTCCAATCCTTGAGTTAATCAACACATGTCTTTTTGGTGCCAGTTCTTAGACCACACGTAACCACATACCGCTCAGACATAGGTACAGTCCAGATTACTCTTGTGTTCGATTTCGACTTAGTTATGAGTTTGAAACTCCATGTGTTCGTGTTGAGACAGAGGGAATTGTCTTCTTACTTCAAAATTCAGCACAAGTGCTAATTAGGGCACCGAAGTCTTTCGTTGAACTTGAGATCTCATCATGCGGGTTATATCAGTCAAGGAAGCTAAAAAATTGCAAGGTGTTACGACAAAATAGCACCGAACATGGATGAGGTGTTAGTCCCATGAAGTTAGTCTTTTGGGATACTTGGACTCTAAAACAGTGTCCCGGAAGGTTTCTGGGCATAATCGGTTGAGATCTTAGTGTTTCCAAAGTGCAACCGGCTTCATGTTGACATCCTTCCGTTTTTCATTATTAATGTGGGGAATATTCTATAGATTGCTCTTAAATGATTGGTAATTTTCCTGAAGTCTTGAACCTCAACCGGTTATTTCTCAAACTCAACCGGTTCGGCTGTTACTAGCGGTCTGTTCTCCCCGTCCATTCCTCTGAAATCAGTGTTGGTCATTTCGAACACAGACAAGGCGGACCGAGGGCCGGCGTACAGCTTGGCGAAGCGGTACCGAGACGGCAACCGGGATGTTGGGCCAGGACCAGGTGAGTATGAGCCCAACTGTAAATCTGGCGCACCTGCATATAGCATTGCTGGTAGGACTCCTGGGTTGCCGGGTTCTGACAATCCGGGGCCGGGGGCATACAACCCAAGTGAGCGTCCGGGGAGTCCATGTTACAGCATCGCAGGCCGGTTCAAGTTCAGGCCGGGCGACAAGAACCCGGGGCCAGGGGCGTACGATCCGAAAGTGAAGTCCGGGGCACCGTGCTACAGCTTGACGGGACGGCCAACCGGGATCGGGGGTGACAAGAATCCGGGGCCGGGGACGTACGATCCGAATGTGCACTCGTGTGTGCCGGCATACAGTATCGCGCACAGGTTTGACGCGGCGAAGTCGCAAGATAGCCCCGGGCCGGGAGCGTATGAGCTCAACCGGAAGATTCCTGGGCCGGCGTACACGATCGCGGGGCAATTGCCTTCGCACAAAGGGGAGCAAGGGCCCGGTCCGGGAGCGTATGATCCCGATGTGCACTCGTGCGTGCCGGCGTATTCATTGGCGAAGCGGTTTGCGGATCGGGTGAGTGACGACCAACCCGGTCCGGGCACGTATAGCTTAAAATCCACGTTTAGTGGACCAGCGTACTCGATTCCCGGACGAGGGAAAGGCTTGCCGGATCAGGAGTTACCCGGGCCCGGGACATACAATCCGAAAGATCCTTCAGGCATGCCCGCGTACTCGATCGCCGGGAGGTTGGAGAGTCAGAAAGGCGACAAGACCCCCGGCCCCGGTTCGTATCAACCTAATGTAAAATCCGGCGCGCCGTGCTATAGTATCGCGATGCGCGCGAACGACCATAAAGGCGACAACAATCCGGGACCCGGAACTTACAACCCCGACGTCCACAACTGCATTCCGGCTTACTCGATCGCCCACCGTTTGGAGGGCCCCGCTTACGACTCCGGCCCTGGCCCCGGGGCGTACCAGCTGAAAGCCTCCACGGGGGAGGGTCCGGCGTACACGCTAGCCAAACGGCTGCAACATAACCACAACGAAGGGCAGCCGGGTCCGGGGGCTTATTCTCCAAATGTTGGCTCCGGAGCTCCATGTTACAGCATCGCGGGCCACCTTAAGCCCTCACAATCTTTTGTTGGGCCTGGTCCAGGTGAGTACCAGCCGAATGTGAAATCCGGTGCGCCCGCTTACAGCATGGGCGACCGCGCCCACGGCGTCCTTCCGCCGGACAACCCCGGCCCCGGCGCGTACAGTCCCAACACGGCCGGCGGCGCGCCCGCCTACAGCATCGCAATAAGGACGGAAACTAAGAACCGCAACAAAAACCCCGGACCCGGAGCCTACGATCCGAAGGTCAGGTCCGGCGCCCCCGCCTACAGTTTGACGGGGCGGGGGCAAGGGATTAGTGGCGACAAGAATCCCGGCCCCGGGACGTATGATCCCAACGTCCACAACTGTATCCCAGCTTACAGCATCGCTCACCGGTTCGCGGACTCCAAGTCGGCCGACAGCCCGGGCCCCGGCGCTTACAATGTGAGCCGCAAGATCCCCGGACCTGCGTTCACCATTCTCGGCAGACATCCCCGCAAACACATGAAACAGAAATTGCGACCGGGAGACGATTACAGCTGATCATCGAAGAGGCTCTCATGATCTTCAATCACGCTTGCTTCCTGGGGAAACCTAAACCCTAAACCGCCGACTTTCTTCATTAATCAGCCGATCATTTGGATCAGGGAGCTTCCCCAACATTATCAATTGCAGCTTCTGATCAGCCAGTACCTACCTAGCTGGCATGCTACCCATCGGCCAACTTCCGAGTTGCAGATTTATTAAATTGCTGCAGTCAATCAGTTGCCGATCGCAACTAATTTGCACCGTCGACATTTCCTCATGACCGCAATATTCACAAAGTTTGTACAATAGAACTGGACAGTTAAGGATAGCATGGAAATTCATACCCATCAAGAATGCATGCATTCAGATTGGTTTCAGATAAATCTGATCTGAAATCATCATGTTGTTGAGAAAATCATCACACATGACTTGATCGTTTGGTCAGTCCTGATGATCTGCACGCCGAACCGCATGCATAATTCCAAACGTCATTTAATCGCGAAATGCATGTAACGCGAATTTCGCAGATTCTTTTACTTTTGAAGGTTCGAGGGGACATGTTTGATTGCATCATTCATCAGGTTTGGTCCACTTCACCCCATGTATCTCTAGCTGGTATTTAATGGACCAGAAATCGTTTTCTTATTCCTACACTGGACTGCCTGGATTGTCCAGCTACCCATCGGCCAATCTCAAGGTATGTGCACTACTGGAATCCAGTGGATTTAATGTCATATTTGTTTGTCAACTTTGTGACATTTTTAGTTTCCACTGAGAGAAAGTGTCATATTTGTGACATTATTGTGCTCAATAAGTTGATATAACGCAGTCAAAATGCATTAGTGGTGGCTCTTTTGTGGACACTTTCCAACTCCAACTCTACATATACTTTTGACAGTTGGACCTGCTCAAGAATCGTCTCATCTGGTTAGCATCAAAAAGATTAGCATGTCAAGTTTGAGAAACGGAGTTGAGGTGCAAAAGATATAAGAGGACAAAGTGGAGATTCACATAGGTGCTCCCAATCGTGTCAAATTGTTGAACCTCAAATGATGTCTATATTTTGAGAACATGGTCCAATCTCATCGTAACACATGTCTCTTTGGTGCCCATTCTTAACTCCTAGTCATGCCATATACTACTAGGTGCCTCATTAAGAAGAGTGACCACATAAGGTCCACATATTTTATTGATTGCTGTCTGTTGCTCAAACTTTGCACCATCTCATAAGCCATTCACCTCATTCACAAATGTACAAGAGAATTGAAAGCTGACAAATGGCATGGAATTTCATGCCCATGTATTTCAGGTTAGTTTCAGCCCAGGATGGCAATTCTCCCCTTAAGAATAATTGTTTCCATATAACTTCTAGTGCTCCTGATAAATTCATGATTTATTATTTTTGTGAAGAAGGGCAACATGCTTGGAAAGAGAGCATTGAGATGGATCCATTGATACCATTTGTGTATCTGAATGAGAAAAGGTTCACACTTTCAAATGTCATTCTAAAACAAATCAGAGGCGGATTTTCTAAAGCAAGGTCACCATCCAGATCTGTAGGTAATCAGCTTCTCTTCTAAGTTCAAAGATTTGTGGTCTTACAAATGCTTATCGTTCGAAAGCAGCTTCAAATCAGGTTCTCAAGATGCTGACCTCTGTGAGCGCTACAAATTGTTGAACTTGATGATTTATATATCTCGCCCATTTGGTTAACATAATGCCAGGCCGTGCCACATACACATTCAAACAGGATGAATTCACAAGAATTTTTGTTGTCTGAATGCACTCAACACAAATTTCGCATCATCACTTTCGAAGATTAAGTAACATGGATTTGCATGTAATTTAGGAAAACTGAGTAATTTATTCTCAGAATTTGTATTCTAGCATAACATTACTTAGTGGCATGGGCCCTCAAAATATAACAATGGGATGATGGGAGTTCAATCTAGATTTGAGTCTTCATGTGCAGCTTTTTGAACATCCGACTATTATATTTTGAGGGCCCATAGAACAAGAGTTCAACGTTGAGTAATGTTCGGGGTGTCATGTGGCTTTATATGGAATTAAAAAGTCGACTTGGTTGCAAAATGATGACATTCCCAACACCCACCACATTTGCTAACAAGAATGTGGTGGAAATTGTGGTGAGACACATCAACAATGGGTAGTAAATAAAACAACATTAAGACATAAATTGTGGACATAACCAAATTATACACATGGTAGTTCTATGACTACCTCCAACAAGAGGCAGTAATCTGCACTTGTCCCACATACATGCTTAGTAATTTGTCTCAATTTCAAATATGTGCTCATGGCTATGATCAAGGTGAAGCGTCCATCATCGACATCCTCTCTCTCTCTCTCTTTTAGTTCTATCAGCAAGTCTTATAATACGAGTGGCAAAATCCAACCTTAAATATGGACCACGTGTCACATTGTAAACATATTTTTGTTGCATGTACATTGTGTTATTTGTGAAATATACACACCTACACTGGTATTGCAAACACATTGCACTTCCCAAAGTATGTGTAGAATTAGGGTTGTCATCGTATGCCTCTAATCTGTTTCTTCCAGACACCCTGTTCTCCTTCATAAATTGACAGCGCAAACAATGAGTTAAGCTCCTTTGCATTAAATATTTTTTGACAAATCTACCTTTTGTCCAAATTTACATTTGTAAACTTCCTAGTCAAATGATTTGCCAAGCATGGTGCATAATTTTCCTTCATTCTAGCAAGGACAGGCCAATCTTTTCATAGTATGCACTGTGCAGCATATGGTCCATATGGATATGAATTCTTACCCTCATTGGGAGGAGATTTTTTGCATGAGAAAACACAAACCAAACTGGAGGATTTATAAAAATTTGCTGAAGATTTTCGCCAGATCCACGCCATGGGTATTATCTATTGTAAATAGTGTAGTATGGGGTTTCACATACAAATACATTGGAATAAGCTAGGTATGCCATATTTGTTGGGGTATCAATGACACATAACCATTTTGCCCATGAGGCGGTGTTCTAGGGTTGAGGGAGAGGACGCCTTCCACAAAGCATATCCTTCTCCTTCCTATGCCTTCAATATAGGTTATCAATCTCCATGAATGGAAGGTTCAAAGAAGAGGCCATCAAAATGGTTCCCTAGTCCATAGGACAACACTTATGGTTTCAAAACTTAGAAGAACTTAATGACCTATCTGTACATGTGACACATCCTCTGTGTAGCATGTGCACCATGTTAGTATCAATCTTGGAATTGTCAATTTTGCAGTTTAATATATAGGACTTAATAAGCAACTATGCATGTCACTTGTGATCCCATGCACATGTTGCTGATGACCATGTGGTTTAGACAAGACTAAATGATATATAGGTGTAATTTGGTTATTGTTCTCAATTGGACACATATATTTGATTAGTATGTGGTTAGGTGAGGATCAAAGAACAAACACCTATAAAGATACATGTTTTTAAGAGATTGAACTATATCTTCAACTTTTATTAACTACTCGACACTCAATAATGAACGCAAGTGGCAAAACCTATGCAATCACTCAAGGAATCAACAATCATGCACATCTGATAACCACAACTACACCAACAAAAGTTGGAATCCCAATCTGGTTTTTGTTGATGTTCCATCATAGATTTGCTAATGTGACACAAATTTGAAAACCCAAATTTCATCAAGAGAAGATGGAGAACACAAAAATTAAACCAAATAACACCCACATATCTTAATAAGATACTCAAAAAAACACCTTTATCAAGAAACATGGCATCGAGAACATCAAGAAACATGGGTCCAAATGACACCTCCAAACATGACTATCAAGAAACATGGCATCAAGAACATCAAGAAACATGGGTCCAAATGACACCTCCAAACATGACTATCAAGAAACATCAAGAAATATGGCAACAAGGATTACATACATGTGACTTTTCAACTTGGACATGCAGACCAGTGCTCCACCTACTCTACATTTGAGGTTCAAATGTTAGCTTTCCCAACAGTGCAAGCGTGTGAGAGATATGAATAGGAAATGGCGATTATCAATTGGAAGAATGGGGAATTAATGGCCAAAGTGGTGGCCAAAGGGCAGATTTTCTGGCCTAATGGAGCGAAAAACATGAGAAATGTCATGAGTTATTTCATCACATACGTTTCACAAGTGTTATACTAGGAGGCTCCATCATCCACTTCCTGCAATGTAATGATCCACCAAGCATATCTCACTACGAGAATACATAGGTCTCGATGACACGGTCCAAAATGACCATAATAACTTCGTTTCAATTAGCCATGCTTGGAAGGGGGAAACAAAACAAAACAAAAAAAACAAAAAAAACAAAAACAAAACAAAATTGATACAAACATGTTTCTTCCAAGCCAATCTAAATTCATACACAATGTCATTTTGATCATTCTCAGGATGTGTCATCTAGACCCATGTTTTCTTACAAGGTGACTCAATAGTGCATCATCATGAGGCAAGAAGAATCGAATGTTTCACGAAACGAAATTTGGGTAAGCCACAGTTGAAATTCAATCAATCTTGGTGTTTTTGTCGTGGATGTTCACATGATGTGTGCATTGCTATAAATCACTAAAAGAAATCTTATAATTCATGTGTACACACAAACTTTCAAGACACAAGACACACTTGCCCTCAAAACGGAGCAGCATTTGCAATGGAAAGGGCGCCCATGTCGGTCAACATTAAACATTGGTTAAGAAGCATAAGTATTGTGTTTTTGAGCACTTTTGGTACTATAAACATCTTGAAAACTGTAGATTTTATTTTAATATATTTTTTTCCTTCAAAGTGAAATCGAATACCTAGGGTTTATGGATGTTGACCCATGCTGTAGAAAATTTACTTCCACTTAGTTCAAAAATGATCAACATTTGAATTCAAACTGTAGTGGTTTAATCCAGAGCGCTGGTGGAGAAGTTCGATGATGTGTTGAAAGGACCTCGAAACCGGAGAATTGGGTGCTCAAATTCTGATATGACCAAGGTGAGAATTACCGTGCAACCAGCGCACAATGTGTTAACTTCATGTTTTTCAATTGCATGGTGAATGTGGAAGATGTTGTGGCTGGATTTGAGTTCAATGATTTGTGGCTGCCTTCAGCCATATCTTTGATCAATTTTAGGTTTGTAGGTGGCATGGAAATTAAAAACTTCGTCGTAGCAAAGTGGTCATTGAACTTGGCTGCATTGATTGATTGCACGAGTGGTCAACCTGGATCAGGAATCTCATTACTCTGATTTTGAGACAGTCACATAAATTGTTTAGAAAGCTTCAACCAAAATTTAAGAGAATCTCATAAGCGGGAAGATCTGTATTTCAACAATCTCCACCATGAAATCTTGTGTGCCGGAATGTAGTTTTTGTGTGTGGAATCAAACAAACAGGAATCACCATACCCGCTATACCTAACCTTTTTACCACAACCAAATTTACAATGATAATATATCTAAAAATACATATGAAAAATCCCAGAACACTTCATTCCTATGGTTACTACTTCATTGACAAACTTGAATTGCTAAAAGGCGGAGACATCAAGCCCAACCCAGGACCAATGCCTAACATCCTCCACACACATCCTACAACACACAAAAGAAGAGCAAACACTTACTTCATTCCAAACACCATAAAACTACAACCTGAATACCAACACATCGCAAATACATTTGCCCCCATTCTACAAAACACACACCCACTACACCCCCAAGCAATAACAACTTACCCGCATTTACACCAATATACACAAACACAAAGCCAATCACCACCCACACATATGCTCTATGCTCTCATCATCACCATCCACCCCTCAATAGACACATGCAATAACATACTAGCCCAACCTCAACATTACCATTTTAACAACATTTGGACTAACACTTTGATTATCAGACTAGCTAACCTCAACAATCCACCTGAAAGGCACATATTGACACCTCACCCCTACACCACATTCGTGGAAAATAATCAAGATATAATACACCCAAAAAATTCAATAAACACAGAATTATATGAATTCATACATAACCGAGATGTTACACCTACATTAGCCACCCTTCAAAATAAATTTCCCTTCCTCCCAAGTCAATTGCTCAAGGAAGCACTCCGATGCCTAGAAAACATCAATGAATACTCACACCCACCACCACCATTAGATATTCCCGCACCAATTCCAAGAACCAACACCGACATCGAACACGAAACCAACATCATCACATGGAATGCGTCGTCACTCAACACATCATTGCCAAACCTACAAAATCTAATCAACAATTCACTAAATAACACAGCAATCATACATATTCAAGAAACCAAACTAACTGCAAACAAATCCACAAAATACATACAAAACTTATTTCCAGAATTTAAACTCACTTTTAACAACACACATGCTCTTACAAGATGCATACAACAAAGAATGCCTTCTACCCCCGGTAGAGGAGGCTTACTTACACTCATCCACAATAAATATGCATTCCCTGGAAATATCACCAAAATTCCCACGCCAGCAAATATCTCTCCATATCTACAAATAATCAAAATAAATAACCACCCACTAACACCCTGGATAATCATACACATGTATATGCCTACACACTTAGAAGACACGTGTCTTATCCCACACCTTAAGAACGAAATCACTAACGAAATCACTATCCATCCCAATCACATATATACATTATGTGGTGACTTTAACCGAGACATCGCACTTACGGGCAGACAAAATAACAACATTAACACCCTTCCACAAGAAGAAGACTATCAATGGAAAAATTTCACCGCATCACTCAACCTGGAATATATCCCAACTAACACTACTTTCTCTAGACAAGGAGGCTATAATTATACATCAACAAGTCTAATAGATGGATTCTACATCCACTCGCCAGACAACAGCAAATTCATCTCTACTACTAACACCAACATGAATCTAAACTCAGACCACTACCCAATTGTCCTACATATCCCCCATAACACCCTTATAGCCAGACCCCCGCCTCCCACAAACACGCCACCTACTAGAATCCTAAATCCAATCCCACCAGAAAACATCGAAAAATTCAACATAATATTCTTCGAAGAAAATTTCACACAAATCAAGACACTTACCACATTACTAGAATCCCACCAACACTTAAGTCCAGATCTATGGGCGGAAGCTTGCACAATATTTGACCACATTGTACATAAAATCTCAGAAACAATTGAAAAAACTTGTAAAGCAGACCCACTACCCAATCTTACGAATAGAACAACCCAACAAGGTGGATTTTTGCCACGAAAACTAGCCAGAAAATGGAAACAACACCTAAACACATATCACCTCATCCGGAAAACCATATACATTGCACAACACGACCCACTTTGGCAAGCGCACCCCATCCTCAACGACATACGTAACCACCAAAATACAAACATCCCACTTCCACCCGTTACAATGATACCTCCTACCGAATGGATTGAAACCATTGCAACCATCGCCAAAAATGCAAATAAAGCAGCCAGAAAAATTACCACAAAATATACCAAAAATTGTATTCTAAAAGCCGTATCAAAATATCGTCAAATGTATGAAAAAACCCCCAAAAAGATAAATCGTAAAATCTTCAAGAATACTGAAACCTCACCACTTGACTTCATCATGGATAGGCAAAATAACATCCTAACTAACCCAGAAAATATCGCATCAGAAATTTACACGCAACAATCCATTAGTAACCGCCCTACAGTCCCCACATGTCACTATAACAATAACCACCCACTACACTGCACATGTGGAGTCCGGCAATACCCATGGCACGATTTAGACGGATACACAATCGACAGACGAGGCGAACCCCAAACCCCCTTACACACGTACTTTGACCAACAAACATACGACCTCTACCTTAAAAATCTAAGTAATAACAAAGCCCCCGGCCCAAACAAAATACCCAATTCCATTCTAAAAAACATGCCGCCACGCTTTCACAAATTACTCTTTCTATTCTTTAAACAATGTTATAAACAAAAACAAATCCCCGCATCGTGGAAAACTAGTCTCACAGTTTTACTATACAAAAAAGGTGACCCGTCACAACTAACAAATCACAGGCCTATTGCACTAGCTAACACCATATATAAATTCTACACGAGTACACTAACATCTATCCTATCAGCATATGGAGAAAAACATCAAATCCTACACGATAGTCAAGAAGGGTTTAGAGCTGAGAGAAGCACTTCTAGACAAATTCAATTATTAATCGCAGCGCTTGAAGACGCACGATTCACGAACCAAGATATATACATTCTCTATATTGACTTCAAAAATGCCTTTGGCTCTATTGATCACGCCAGACTCTTAGCAATCATGAAGGATCTAGGCTATCCTACTGACTCCATAAACCTCATAGGAAACATATATTCACAATCATCAACCATATTCATTGGAGAACACTTCGGCAAAACCCTACCAATCCCCATACAAAGAGGCACAATACAGGGCGACACACTAAGCCCGTACCTCTTTATCATATTCCTTGAACCCCTCCTTCGATGGCTCCAACAAGGAAACAATGGATATACTTTTGGTACATCTAAAGTTAAAATCTCATCAGCAGCCTATGCCGATGATCTAGCAGCAATCGCCAATAAATTAGAGTCACTACAAACACAACTCACCAAACTAGACAAATTCTGTACCTGGGCTGGAATGGACCTTGGAATACCCAAATGTGCCGTGACTGGGTGCCCAAATAAATCCAAACTCCACCCCATAACTTTCAAAGCCCTAATCCAAGCCTCCAACATCAACTACAGAAACCAACCCCTACCAGTCTTAAACCAACATGAACCATACACATATTTAGGAATCAATCTTGCACCGTCACTCAAATGGAAAACACAAATAAATACCACTACAGCTAAAGTAACTAAACAATGTCAAGCCCTCATAACATGCCCAGCTACTATGAAACAAAAAATAAATATGGCAGATACAGTCATCCGGGCGGGAATAGCATATAGCTTCTATGCAGTGCCATACTCCATACCATCCATCAAAAAACTTGATAACAAAATAATCGCACTTCATAAAATAATTTGTGGAATACCCAAATGTACATCTAACATCACTACACAACTCCCACACAACCTATTCGGAATTGAAGCATTCTCACTACAAAATGCCTATTTAAGATGCATTGGCGAACAACTACAAAATGCCCTCAATGATAAAGGTCGACTTGGGAAAATCTATGTTGGCCTACTTCAATTCATACTCGCCAAATATGGTGGATCTAAAGAAATCACCTGCATCAGATACCATCATTGTGTCAGATCACCCATCACTAGAACATTGTTCCTACTCAAGCACAAAGCCGGAGTCCACCTAAAAAGTACAATAAATAACTTCCTCTTAAACCCCTCCCCACTAGAAACCGCATGGATGCAAGAAACACAAATACTTCACGAACTAAGCCCCCACCTCTCACTTAAATTACTAAATAAACTACTAGTGCATAATATAACCACACTCGACCAAATTACAATGCCTAATGGTACCACCCTCATGAACCCAGACGAATTCAAAATTTACCACTCCACCCCTTCTAAACTCCTCCAAAGCGCACTCCACATCGCTAACCAATTATTTTGCCACCCCCCTTGTAATCACTGCCCCATGCCATGTCAACAACATCATCCGCCAAGATCTCTAAAAAACAAGTACATTATTCGACACCATAACATCCTACCTCAACCACCGAGCAACCCCGTACACCACACCCACCGCCCCATCCCCCACCTACCCCCTCCCCCCAGCAACATGCTTAAAGACCCCCGACAATTCCCCATACAAAAAATCCTCGATCACAAACAAAAACAATCCAACGACCATAATGGAATAAAACGGACAGTTACGTCATATTTGTGCCAATGGACCACAACAAATAATTACACATATAACAAATGGCGAACACAACGAGACCTTTATCCTTACTGCGAAACCAACATATGTAACCACAACACCGATTTACTTATCCAGTATTACAAAGAAAGGCAACACCAACAATTCTCAAACATCATCAATGCCTACTTCTCCACAGAACAACATAGGGACACAAGGTTTGTCACACCAACCACAACAATCCCACTAGCTCAAATCTCTATTAATGAATGTAACCCAGAAAACGACATCGAAACAAACTCGGATACCATACAAATACAATTCGATGTTGCCCACATATACGAGGACAACGGCCGGCATCTCATTACCATCCCGAAAACCCGGCTATTGTGGCTATGGAAACAATACCAACTGGCCAAAAATACCACACACGGTCTAGAACCCTCTACTCAGGCATTCGAAACTGAAATTGTTTGGTTATACCAAAGGTATAAATACCGTATCCCAAAAAATGACACGCTCAAACGAGCCCAGTACACAATACCAACCCCAATACTAGACCTCCTAATTACAACATTCAATATTAATCATTCATATTTCTCGTCCCCAGTTACATGTCCCATACAATTCAGCCAATTCTATTCACCATTCTCGCGAGACGTAATATTTGGATCCCTAGGTAAAGCGTTTGACCACAAATGGCAAGGACTCGGATACGCACACCCCCATAACACAACAGACTTACAACAAGCTATTCATTGGGCCCGAATGGCGGCCCAAAACGATCCACATACAATCACTATACTTATTTCCCCCGACACTGATTGGTACCAAAACTCCAACCCGCACATAGGCCCATTTCCAGACACACATGTCATTGCCCATTTTGCCGCTGATACGCTCACCTATGAGGAACCCACAATACCCCCCGAGCTCAATATCCCCAGGAAAGAGCCATCTACCATACAAATATTCTGCATCCATCACCAAAGCAATACCATTGGCACCCTTGAACAAATGAAACTAATACAAGAAATATCAAACAACCTCCACATACCTCAGAGCCACACACAAATTGCACCACCCACCCCCCCAAACACCACCGTTAACCCTAGTAAAAAATGGGCTAAATCAAACTACCCAAATCCATACATACACAATAATATCCCTATCCCACAACTTCCAGACTACCAAACAAATTTACCCCTAAAATTCCACCCACAATTTAGTTATTACACGGATGGTTCATTCATAAAACCCTTAGAAATTGCCCCTGGGGTATGGAGAAGAGAAAGAGCTGGTTACGGCATCTACAGCCCCAAAGGCCTAAACATTGCCAAAAGACTCCACGGGCATCAAAATATACTACGTGCTGAAATGATGGCCATACACAAAACATTAAGAATCGTCAACACACAATTCCCTAATGAACCCGCCTTTATATTCACAGATAGTCTAAATGTCTTATACTTACTCAACACACAAATTAAACACCCCACTCTCCATAATAGCCACCCAGACCAAACCACACTTAACTCCATGGTAAAAATCCTTCAAAACCGCACACAACCAATCACACTATACAAAGTTAGAGCACACGTCAACATTGACGGTAATGAAAAAGCCGATAAACTAGCAAAAATGGGATTAGAATTAGAACACAGAAACGCCCGTCACCCATACGAACATGCCCACGCAACCCCGTATTACTACCAAAAGATATCTGGGCCTCGATGGATGAAGTCCCAGACAAAGGCCCAGTCAGATTCTTAGAAAAACAAATTAAAAAATACGATCGGGAGACCAATATCGCAATCATGGCCACACAAACCCCCAACACGTGCAAATGGACAGAAAATGTAGACATAAACAAAGAAATGTCAAACGACTTCTGGACAAATCCCTTAATCGCAGACAAACAAAAATCATGCCTTATCAAATTCCGCACAGGCACCTACATGGGTAATGCAAGGAAGCAAATGTTCTTCGGCAATCAAAGATACCCCTCTATTACATGTCCCATATGCAACTCAAACGACCCAGACACGTGGCTACATGTACTACTTAAATGTAAGCAACAACATATACATGCACTCAGAGTTAGAAGACATAATAAAGCAGTAGCAGAAATTCGTAAACTTCTAATTTCGTCCGAAAAATCTAGATGTTTTATTCTCATGAATGCCGGTACCTTCAATAATAATCCCCAAGAAAATACTGTCCCTAATTGGCTCCTCCCATGCACATGTAACACACAAAGATGCCACTGCAACGCAAGATTTCGACCTGATATACTCTGCGTTAAAGGTCTACCATATCAAAATGTCCCACCCACTGATACCGACCCTAACCTCACTATACAATTTATTGAATTCACATATTGCAACGATAGATTCTCCCGAGAGGCAATAGAGGCAAAAACTAACAAATACAAACCGCTACTTGATAGTCTTGTTTCTAGAGGTTGGAAAACTGAACCACTTATTGTCATTACCGCTGGGGCCAGAGCTACCACCCACACCCCCTCTATGAAAATACTCGAAGACAAACTCAAAATACCCACGAATCTCATTAAAAATACGTTTAAAGATATCAACTCCATTGCAATACACTATGCCATGTCTATCCTCCTACATAAAAGGAGAATAGAAAATCACCAACCGCTTCCCCAAAATCTAGACCCTCCATAACTCAAACTACCAAAACATTTAATCTCTACCTAGCAGCTCAAGATAAGGGATTGGTGTCGGTTGGCTGGTACTAATTTCCTGCCTTTTTATCACTTGCAACATCAAATCATGATCTACATATATGACAGTCAAACGGGGATCGAACGGGGGCCGTCTTATCTCAACATCCTCCCACAACCAACCGAGGACTCATGACTTGATGAACACCCGTGCAACTAATTCCCTAATTATACAAACCCCGTGGGCCAAAATGGACACGGTTATTATTTACTGGCTACTATAGTGTCCATCCTCGAAAGGGGAGAGTAGTTTTGTCCCAGCTTCCCCATGTCCTGTGGGCATCGGATTGTTGGCATTACGAACGGACACTCTATTCACGCCGGTCCCTAAACGGGACCGGAGTTACTATCTATCTATCTTTTTGTGTGTGGGTAGTTACGGATGTGCACTGGTTCACTAAATTGTCCATATTAGCCCACATTGTTCCTAACTGTGTTCGTAATAGTAGTGAGTGTTAGGGCTAAAATTAAGAAACACCATGATGAGTAGGAAAATGACCACATTTTTGGTTCCATTACACTAAACATCTTATACAAGGTGGTCCGCACTTTTCATCATTGACCCACATTAATTATCTTTCATAAATTGTTCACACTAAACATCTCAAACACAGAGGGTGTTACATGACAATTGGTGCTATATGACAAGTAACAAAGACAAAATTTTAAATTAATATAACATGCCAATTATTAAGCAACCCGAAATCAAATATTTAGTGTGGATGCTCAGCCCTGATCTTCATAAGCATGTGATGTTGTCACCACTTTTGCTTAAAGCTCAGTTGGATCACAACATATTGACCACATTGATAGATGCAACATAAATCGTATACTTCAAGATGTAACTCGTACAAACAGATTTTCTAGTACTTCATGTTCAAAGTTGTGCATTTGTGTCCAAGGTCATCAAATGAAGTTCCTATGCTCACCCATCCCTACATGTCTCAAAATGGAACTCTCAATTTAAATTGATCAAGTCTTGCTAGAAAGCTTATTTGTTTTTCTTAATGACTTGTGCTCCCAAATGTAATTGTTGAGATTTCTGATCACCTCCAAAAGCGTATATAGATAGGTAAAGCTCACAAATTTTATAGCTTCCTCGAGGCTCCCAAGAAGTTTTCAAGCTCAATATACATGTTCCCAAGAGAAAATAATCAACCTTGGGAGCAAACTCTCGTGAGGTCGAGAATCTAAGAAGGGAGAAAAAGCCCTTACATGGGAGATACACAAGGATACAATGATAGGATTCTCTATATAACAAGGTGTATGTGTGAAAATGTTGCTTGTGTTTATATGTTGAAGGTGCATCCAAAATTGGACTCAAATACATTATACCTTTATGTTGAGGAATATATTGGGATTGGAGCATTGTTGTTTAAGATAATCAAGCCTAATTTGGTTACTTATGTTAATTGGTCACATATATTTGAGTTGTGTATGCTTAAATGTGGATCTAAAAATTGACGCCATAAAGCCCAAGGGATTGTGCTCTACGTTGCAGTGCTTACCCACATGGTTTCATGAAAGGGGTATGACTTGAACAGGTTCCATACATCATACACATAGGCGGATTATTGTTGAAGCTAGGGTTTGTATGTATACTCTAGATCATAATGTGATGACTCTAATTTGTGAACATAGATATGCCCGTCATTTTTGAGTAGAATGTTCTAGCTATGAGTGGTGCATATATTTTGGATTAGTGCGTGTATTTGACGTTATTTGTAATATCTCCATTTGTATGCATATTCTTATATCTCTTACAATTAGTTTTTGTATAAAGGAGTCTTCATTTCAAGCTAATGCACGCATGTTATTTTGTATCCTAATGAAGAGTGCACCCCCTAAGTCGAAAACACATATGCACAAAATTTAGTATCTATCTTAAGTTCAAGGATTCTATAAACATCCAACGGCCAAGAGCGAGTGATAAGACCAAGGCATCCCTGTAGCGACTTACATGTGAAAGGCTACTCGAATCAATGCAATACCGAAGGAACATGAGGCCTATTATGGGCATTTCGAACTTCACATACCAATTTGATCATTGGAATACTAAGTTGAAGAATTCATAGTTCTAAATTTTTGTTTTTTTTGTCAATGTAAAAGAATGATGATAAGATACCTGTCATCATAGTTTGTAATTTGTTCATAGATCTCTACTCAAAGTGCAAATACATTGACCCTATAATAAAATTGCAGACATTTTCACCTTGGTTAATAGCGGTAGGGCACCCACCCCAAAGCGGCAGGTGCCTAGCCCTGGCCCACTTCATTGCCCTTATTGGCATTTTGGCTTCACAAACTTTAGAATCAATTTCACTTCCTCGCGTTATCCTATGAAGGTGGGTGGGAAAATAGCATGGAGATATTCAAAGTGGACGACTAGCCCTTGCCAATGAAGTGTGGCTAGCTTAGCCACATAAGAAAATCAATCACATGAGGTACACATGCCTTATGTTTGAAATTCAAATCGATATAGGGAAGCTAGATTCCATATCATTCAAATCGAGTCAACGTGATATATATACATATACACATACACACACACATATATATACATATAGTATATTATATGCTGAATAGTAAATAACTTCAAGTGCAATCTAATCTCAGCGAAGACAGCAGAAACACTAAACACCAAGGCAACTATTTCGATCATACCTGACTTGCCTCAGAAGCTCTTTGTTGAAACTCCGACATCCAGCCCGATCTATTCCTGTACTAAATTGTCCACGAATGCACTGAGCTTGGATTCAAATTCAAAAAACCACCAATTTAAGCAGACACGCAACCGATCGAGTCAGTGCGACAATCAAAATGCTAGAGGACCTGAAAATAGTCGAAGCCAAAGGTTGAGTAGCTAGGTTGATGGAGATCTCCAACATAGTCTGAGTAAACTTAACATGTCAGATCGATTGGCAGCTGGACTCAACTCCATCCTAATTAACAAGCTTATTAAGACTGTCTCTGAAATGCACGTTGTTTTTTAATCAACTGCGACAAGCTTCAAGGTAGGTGGCACGCAGAAGGTGAAATCTCATTCAAATAAGGGCCGCTTTACACCTCGAGGCCGGGCCAGTTCCCCTTGAGGCCGATTGTATGAAATTTCAGCCCCTTTTGGGTTGGAGGCCAGCCTCGACTACACATTACAATAAGATTATAATGGGGGCCAATTTCTCCATATGTAAAGGCCTTAGGGTCAAGAAGCTAGGTCAATTCAGTAGATCTAGCATGATCCAATGGATCTAGCATGATCTAGCATAGAGCCGTTCATATTTCCACTTAATCCAATGGATATGGTTCGTTAGAAAAATCATGTTTTATTAAAGAAAGAAAAAAATTTGATTGAAATTTCACATTGGCCCCGAGGTCAAGAATTGGCCCTCCATTTTGGGTGCACCCAATTCAACGAGCTCGGGCCATGTCGTACCATGCATTTTTTGATTAAAAATTTCATACCACCAAATCGGCCCGGCCTCTAGGTGTAAAGGGGTTGGGGCTGATTACAACCTTTTGGCCAATCACAAGTGAGGATTTCAAGCCTCTTACACAACGAATTGGCATGGCCTCTAGGTGTAAAGCGGCCCTAATTCAAACAAGTATGTTTTTGTGAGAAGGGCACGTGACTGCCAGTAACCAGAGTCGAGCCAGTTTTTGAATTTGTTTGCTGTGTTTGCTATTAAGAGCACGTGGGCCCTTATGCGATTCCTTGCTCTTCTTGTTGATTGGAGACTCTGAAAGTATCCAAGTTTGTGCATCTTGAGTGTGACGATTTTGAAACTTAACTGAAAACGACATTCTGTGTGATTTTATGGTCGTTGTTCGAATGAGATGGTTCCCAATCCGATCCAATGGCTAAATTCATCTCCGGAGTTGGAAGTGCCCACAATAGGACCACACTAACTTATCCATGTCGCTGAGGTTGTGAATGGAGGGTGTGGTTTCGTGGGCAGACCACATCCAAGCCATCCGTTCAAAGCGCCCCATCCTACAGATGGAAAATCAATGTTTGCAAGATGAAGCGGCCGATTGTTCATCCGGTTGTATGAGAGCATTTGTGCGGGATTTTGAAGGTTCCCATAAGGTTTTCAAAGTTCCCAAACTTGATTGAACATCAAACCTCCCCTTATTTAGTCATGATTATCAGAAGTGCATGTTTGTCGATTTCTTCATTCGATACATCAATTCTCCCAGTAATTGTGTTCACTATAAAGTGTAGAGTAGTTATGAATATTTGAAGACGCAATCCAATATCTTTTGAGCATGTGTCTTTATGTTGTTTGCTCGTTGATCCTCACCCAACCAAATACCAAACAAATCTAGGGGTCCAATAAAGAAAAATAATCACCATCCACCTTTAACATAACCTCTGAGATATTGCCAAATTTCATTGTTTAGGGTATTCCGGGAAAGTTAAAAGTTCAAAGCATTTACTTCTACGCAGCTACTGCCATAGTTTATGAAGTGTTGTGTTAAAGTTTCCTTTTTCTTTGGAAAAAGGTCTCCTTTATCCTCCATGCATGGGGTATTGGGAGAATTGAACTCCCGACCTCTTGCACCCTAAGCAAGAATCATACCACTAGACCAAATACCCATTTATTCCGAATACATGCTTCATGTACATGTTCTCATGCGTTATAAACTGTCCATGTTTAGATTTTCTTTTTCTTGCTTTTGCAAAAGGGATTTATGAAGTGTTCTATTAAAGTTCCCTTTTTCTTTGGAAAAAAAGGACTCTTTTATACTCCATGGTTGGGGTATTGGGAGAATTGAACTCCCGACCTCTTGCACCCTAAGCAAGAATCATACCACTAGACCAAATACCCATTTACTTCGAATATATGCGTCATACCCATATTCTCATGGTTTATAAAGTGTCCATGTTTAGATTTTCTTTTTCTTGCTTTTGTAAAAGAGAGGCTCCTCCAATCACAACTTCGGGGTATTGGGAGAATTGAACTCCCGACCTCTTGCACCCTAAGCAAGAATCATACCACTAGACCAAATACCCTTTTTGGATGTTAATGAGCTTGGCTACAATTCAACTTATACAACGCTGAAACAATGAAGATGAGTATGTCTCGTCACAATGAGCATGAATTACAAAACAGGCGAGAGATAGATAACAAAATGCAAAACTGGATGTATGTGACATTGTCACGAGTCTGAAGGAATTCGTAAAACTAACTCATGCTGATGATGAAAAAACGAAATGCAGTCCCTGCGGCCTAGGATTCCAGTACAAGTTGGAATCTTGAAAGGAAGTGGAGGTAATTTATCTCCAATAAATTTGTGTAACAAGAGAGATGTCAAACAAAATTCAATCTCAGCCAAAAAACACATTTCTCAAAACTGGGCAAATGTGTAATGATGATTCTAGAGTAGTTTGATTTCAATAGGCAAAATGCAGAACCATGCATGATGGAGACCATCTCCAATCCTTTCTGAAACAGCAGAAATGAATTTGGAACATCCAACTGGGGCATACATGTATACATGCGATCATGAACATGTTTCAATCAAACTAGATTTCTGAAGACAAATGAGACCACAAACAATGCAAGAATTGATGCAAGCACTCCTGTTTCCACACTTGTTTACTGAGATATTTTGGGTTAGACAAATGAGGTGACACTTCATAATAGATTTGCGTGCCCCGGAAATCCATCCACATGCCAACTACTTCGTATGTTGACTAACAAAAAAAACTAGTTAACTAGGCACATCAAAAAATGTATGCAGGTCTCAGCATAAGACCCCAAAGAATTTTGGAGGCACACAAATGCATGTTGAACTCTATCTACAAAACCAGGGATACTAACTCCTCTGCATACGATACAACTCGCGACGGCACTTAAATTGCCAATAAAATGAAGAAAAATAAAATGAAAGCTGACCTGGAGACAAAGGTGAAAGATTTGATCACCTAAGCTTCTTTTTTGTACAGCGAAAGCTTTCGGACAAGGAAAAAATGAGCTTCAACTTATAATGAAAGAAGACAGGATGAGCTGACCACAATTGCAAGTGCAGCAGTAAAGAAAACTGCATATAATCTCAAAGTGCTAAAAGATGACGTGGACCCACTAGTGCCAGGCGTACTAGAAGAGGGCGGCGAGGTTGAGTTGGAGGGGGAAGAGGAGTTGGTGGAGGACGAGGAGGAATTACTTGCCTTTATCCCTATGATAAATTTGCAAGTTCCTACCGAAGGATCTGTGGTGGTAATCTGTGCCACCCCTTGAAAATTGCAGGCTAGAGGGTTTTGGTCGTTGAACTGGTAGTAATTGTTGAAGGCATATGAAGCGTTCTGCGCCGAGGTTAACCCCGAACAACTGCCTCCATTTTGTAATGGTGTACAATCTCCACGGGAACATGCATAGTCTACATTTGTTGCCAATAGTGATTGGTCTGCGGAAGGGTTTAAGACACACCATTGACTTGGATAGTAAACAACATTTTGAGCCGCCACGAGCTTCGTTTGTGCAGAAACACCACCTGCAAAGAACCCCAACACATAGAAATAAATTAGGGTTGAAGGGTTGAGGTGTGCAAGAAAATGACTGCAGAACACATAGAGAGCCACAAATTCAAGATTTAGCGTTTAGAGACTTTGTTCATTGAACAACATTAATGGAGTTAGAATCACTAGGTGGCAAGTAAAGCAGGTGTCAAACACTTGTTGCTACATACCAAGTCATGAAGACAACTCTAATTAACATGACACCAATTAGGGTTCACGGGATTAAGGTTTGCAAGGCGATGACTGCAGAGCACATACAGACACAAAATCATAAACAGATACATTGGTATTTCATGCTAGACATTACCATAGTTCATTGAATTGTTATCTAGGGCTTCAGGGTTTAAGGATTGCAAGAAAATGACTGCAGAACACATTCACAAACACAAACAGATATTTTGGTATATAACAGGCTAAACATGTCCATATTTCATTGGGATGTTGTTTAGGGTTGAAGGGTTTAAGGTTTGCAAGAAAAAGAACAAAGACAGGGTTTAGGGTTCAGATTTTGTTCATTGACCCACATTAAATGTGTCATGATTAATTGTTCATTTACCATTAGGTGGCAATTAGAGAGGGTGTCGCAACAGTTGTTGGTACATAACAAGTCATGAAGACCACTGTTGTTAACATGACATACCAATTTTGATGCCACTACATCAGATGTGCAGAATAGAAAACAAATATCAGGGTAGGATATAATAAAATCACATGTACACATCAAACAGTGATGATGCTGTGTTGAAATACCAACTCACTGAAATTGGATGAGTTGTTACAAAGTAGAAAATGAACCCAAAATTTGAATTGAATCACAAACTTCCGTTGCGGTAGAAATTTCACTCATAACCGACTATCACGGACACCTGAATCGGTGATTTAATGACAGTGCACTCAAAGACATCAAAATTCCTAGAAACATGCTGAAAGAATTTGAATTTAACCCACCCGTAAGTAAGATCCAAGAGATATTTAATGCTCTATTTTTGCATCAACTCACCGAATTTGATGAATATGTCCAAAATTGACCATGAACTCTTTAATTTCAAATTGAATTAACAGCTAACCCAATCAATCACCATGCTAGCCCATGAAATTGGATGATTCTTGATGTCACACTGCCCAACTCATTAACACGTGCACATTCAAGTCGAATGACCACATGTTGAATGTCAAGTTGGAGGTCTAAACGATTGTTGGAATATGCACATGTTAAAATCTAAACTCAAAGATATCGTCATGAAAAACACATGCTACTGAAGCGAATTTGGAAGTTGATTTGTAAGTGACACACCTGTAAGATCCAAGGGATACTTCAAGGAGCCATCGTAGTTGAAAACACCCCAATGTCGTTCAAATGGCCCGGGCAAGGTACTTTTGGCATCCTCGTCCAACAAACTGAACAGATATCCCTCGATCTGAGTATTGGGACGCAGCGGAGTTCCACCACCACCCAACATATGATTCACAAGCTGCTGATTAAACCTTTGGGCTAAGGTGACATTTGCATAAACAGTTCCATCCGTAGGCCATCCAATTTCCCCAACAATAATCGACATGTTAGGGTAACCCCCAGCGGTCAAAGCCGTCACCAAACCATCGTAACTTGCATCAAAAACATTGGTGTAAGTAAGGGTCCCATCGTGTACAGGGTTCGCTGTGCCCGCAAAAAAGGCATAGTCAATTGGGAAGTTGGCGTTCTGGTATAAACTAAGGAAGGGGTAGAAGTTGATGACGAATGGGGAGCTTGTTGTGGCCAGTGCTGCAACAATCTGCATCATTAGGGTTGCCAGGTCTGATCGAAATGTCACTTGGGATGGATATGTTGCGAGGGATAGTACGTCTGCGTTGCAAGGGACCACTGCTTTCACTGTTGTTGACAGTCCTGCTGCTGCTAGGGCGGATTGAATGTTCTGGAGTGCAGGTAGTACGAGGTTTTGATAGCGGCCTGCGTAGCCGTCCAAAAATGGCTCGTTTCCAACGGCTGCGTACCTGGTAGAGTCAGCAATCTCAGTTACTTAGTACAGGAGGAAGTTGGTGGGAAACCCTAATTGATCATTTATGCGCTTGGTTGATCAAGCCAGTCTCCAATTTCGGAGAAGAGAATTCCGTTGAGGACTGACATCAATCTCACATTCCTTACCCCATCGCTCTTAGGTTAAGAATTCAGAATTCCCACAAGCATTCACACTCATCTCCCACATCAACCTTCCTTATTTCCTTTCTCCCATAAAACTGGGAGTAAATCCAGATGATGACTGAGAATCATCGGTAGTAGTAATTCTACAGACAACCCACATCAACCATAATATCTAGGCCCACCACTATTGGGTTGACACTCACCTCCCACGTCAACCTCTCTCTCTTTCCCATGTATAACCTTTAAAACAAAGAATTCTACAAGCAACCCACATCCACCTAAATCCAGAGTTACACAAACCCCCAAACTCAACTGCCACATGAAAGCCTTCTTTCTTTCATTCTCTAACCTAATCTAACCTAACCTAGGTGACTGAGAATTCATTCCCGCACCGAGAACCCCTCAATGCCATCACTCTTATGGTTAAGTCCAGGATTCCACAAGTCTTCACTTTCATTTCCCAATCACCATCTCCGAGCTCTGAGTCGACCTTCCAAGAGAAGGTCTGTTATTTTCAAATTCAACAATGTCTGACATCGATCGCCCTTTGTGTTAACTGTACTCCGGTGTTTCTTTGGGTTAATTTGGCCCAGGTAACCGATAAATCACCCCCTCTTAACTCCCTCTCGCCGCAGCCCGAACAATTCTCGAAGCTTTCTAGGTATGGAAATCCAGAAGTTGGACTCGACCTACCCAAGAAATTAGGACTTCGAGTTCGGAGACTACACAAACAGAAGACTATTCGTGACGAAGAATGCCATATTGCCTGTCCCCATAGTCGACTCAATGCAAGTCGCCCTTTACCTCCACGACACTAGATAATTCAGAGAAACATTAACCTGCAAACTACTGTCCCTCCCCATCAATATGCCTGGTGGAATCCACAAACTTTCATTGAGAGCGTTACGAATCCTCAATCGTATGAGCAAATGTAAAGTGGATTTCTATTCTCAAAAGCCAGACATCACAAGGCATAAGGATACTAATCAAAGGATAATTCGCTCAACCTGTCTCCACATTGGTTCCTGAACTGGACCGAGAGTGAGCAAGCCAATAATGAAAAAGCTCCGATAGCTTGTGGGAGTCTTCAAAGAACAAAGCTCTCGATCTGCAAACCTCACAATATTTAAAGCTCTCGACCGAATTCTTTAGTGTTAAGGGGGCCTTAGGTTAAACCCAACCAAGGGACTGAGAATCATCCCCAAACCAAAACTTCTCGAAGCTGCATACGTAAACACAGGCACCTCCTCCGAACCTACTCGACCTACCCACAGAATTAGGGCTTCCTACAAAACTCAAACACAGATTCCAATACTCGAAAAGAGAAGAATGCAACATTGCAGCCTTCTCGGGCCAAACCACTCCATCAATGCAATGAAACCAAACCCCACCTACATCTGCCTCCTAGGAAGATTCTGGTGAGATTTGAAAGCTCAAGTGTAAAGTAGAGTAGAATAAGAGGCTCTGAACCGCCAAATGAGAATACGCTTAACTTTCTTCAGGCTCTTGTTAGGACAAACCCAACAAGGCGAGTGAGAATGGCCCCATTCTCGAAATTTACTCGACCAACCCACAGAATTAGGGCTGAACACAGAACTTCGAAGCCTAAACCACACACAGATTCCATGAATCCAAAATGAAGGGGAATCCAACATTGCCTTCCGGAGCCATGGCCAAAACAAATCAGTGGGAACTCACTCAATCAATGCAATGCAATGAAACCAACCCCCATTCGCTTAGATCAAGAACTTGCAAAGATCCTGGCGAGAATTCTATGAGATAAAAATGAATTTCTGATGTTTAACCAATTACTTACTTGATGTTAACCCCTCCGGTGCCGAGATACTGACTCACATTCTGCTTCACCCACGCGGTAGCAGCATCCACACTGCCAGCTAACCCCGCCAACATGTCGTTGGTGCACGACACCATCACCTCATTGCTGGTCCCCTTCATCGACTGAATTACGTTCGGATCCGCGTCGAACAGCTTCACTTTGGTGAGGCTGTTGTCTTTCAGCAACTGCACCACCACCGAGTTTGGTAGCGGATTGTATGACACCGTCCCCCAGTTCACCCCCAATGCCTCCGCAGCTTCCCAACTACTACTGCTACTCATCAATATCATCATCACCATCGCCAATACTGCGACATAAAATCCCCTCATCCCCCCGGCTTCCATGTCTATCAGTACTATCACTATAGGAATTTTCCCAAAATATGGAAAAATGGCTGCCGAATCTCAAAATCTCAAAAATGATGTGACCTGTGTAACACCGTTTTTGAGGTTGAGATTGAGTTTTAGATGCCCCTTCTGCTCCTTGCAGATTTGGAGGCAGCTGCCGAATGAGGTGCTGAAGAAAATAACATTGGGATTTTGTGTAGGCTCAGAATGGAAAATTAAATCAAGTGGCAGCAGGGAATGATTGAATGATTCAATCAATCAATCAACCCAAAGCCAAGGGGGTGCATTCCACCAACAATGTCGGCCAAGATGATGGATGATGATCCACCAACCTAACCTTCAGCCTCAAGGCAAAGAAATTGCACTTCACTCTTCCCAATGAATCTCCCCACACTCAAACATCCTCACACACAATGACCCCATACACCTCAAAATGGCCCCTTGTACTTGAAATCAAAAATGCTCACTCTCAGCGGAGCTCAGACATCAAATCGATCAAACTTGACGAGTAGCTAGATGTTGGGGAGGCTCTTTCTCTCTAAACAAAGTTGCTTCCTTAAATGCTTCTTCGTCCTCTTCCTCCTTTCACGTAATAACTAAGCTGAATCTGCTCCCCGGGCAACGAAGGAGCAAATTTTCTGCCAAAAATCTCCCCTAATAAGTTCGCAATCCAAATGCTCGCAATCTCTCCCCACAACTCACAAATCCTCACACACGACACACTCCACCCACAAATCGCCACTCTAAAACCTCCCCCCAGCCAAATCCAAATGCTCACTCACTCTAAAAAGCTAGCAGCTCACAATAATGAGCTTAGACCGCCTACGGCTGCAAACAGACAAACACACACACACACACACAATAAAAATAAAAATAAGCAAATACAGTGAGAGACTTTGTTTAGGATCAAACTCGTTGTAGAGCTGCTTCCCGTAACGCTTCTTCTAAGTTTTTTACTTCACCAATCTACCAGGTGTTTTGCTTCACAAATCTCCAAGTTTCTACAGTAGTCTGATAAGTTTGTGGGCCACCAATCTGGTAAGTTTTGTGCTGGACTAATCTACTTAAGTGACCTGGTGCCGCGTCCTAGGCTCACTTACTAGGATTGGTGTGCCCAACGACACAATGGAAACATAGAATTGCTAAATGCGAGCTACAGACAGAGAGGAGTGCAGTAGCATAGAGATCGATAGATCTAATAAGTAGCTGATAAGTATTGGAGGATGAAATTTGAGCGAGGCGGCAGGTCGCACAAAAAGGTGGGCGATTCCTGCCAGGGCCAGCCTGGGGTGGGGTGGGGTGGGTTAGCTACGCTGCCGCCTCTTGAATCTGCCTGAGTACACGGAGTTCCCTAATTAGTGTGGGCTCCCACTTGGTGTTAGAGTACGCACTGCGATAACATTCTACTCAGTGTATAATTTTCTACCAACTTTAGATAAGTTTTCTAGCCACACTAATTAATGATACCTGGTGTCACCAACTCTAATTCTCTCGCTCCGTACTAATCGTAAACCGTGGTGCAGTGCAGTGTCGCCAACACTAAATGTTAACCCCACACTATTTGTTGTTCCTTGTACAAGTTTTGGGGGATTGTAGATTTACAGTGTTGCGATTACTGTCACTTACCGAGTGATTTTTCATCCAACTTTCAATCATCCGTGACAATGTTTCATCACAAGTTGCTTACAAGGGTTAGTGTACGCATTGCAATAACATTCTACTGAGTGTGTCATTTTCTACCAACATAACATGAGTAGCCACACTAATTAATGATATTTGGTGTCACCAACTCCAGTTGTCTCGCTCCATACTGATCGTACACCACGGGCAGTGCAGTGTCGCCAACAATAAATGTTAACCCCACACTATTTGTCACTCCTCGTATAAAAGTGTTGGGGGATTGTAGATTTACGTGTGCTCTAAGGTGCTTGTAGAGAGTTTTTTAAAGTTATATGCAAACACACACTTGTCAACCATGATGAATAGTGTCGGTGCTTTCAACAAATAGTGTTGTTATGAATAATATTTGCAGTGACTAGTGTCGGGATGAACAATGCTTCCTAGCTCTTCTAGGTGGCACGAATTTCATAGCGTGTAGAAGTTTAGTGCAACCTTCACTAATTTCCCACATGCACTATCAGCCCTCCCTCACTAGTTGGGACGATCAGTGTAGGAACAATGTAGTTACAAATGAACTGGTTGAGTTTGAGAAATAATCAGTTGAAGTTCAAGATTTATGGAAAATTACCGATCATTCTAGATGAATCTATGGAATATACCTAAATTTGATCAAAAAATCCAAAAGATCACACCATGTAACTTGTTGGAAAAGAACATCAGGATTTTGACCGATTATGCCCAAAATCTCCTTATTTACTGCTACACTAATGAGGCCAAGCCTAGACGTCCACCTTTGTGAGTTGGGCCCCTACCACTATTACACGAGGTGAAAACATAGTAGATTGTTTCTCACAATTGATCATTATTTCTTCATCATATCCTTCGATTGTGAGGTCCCAAATTTGGTGGACAATTTTCCATTGCTAAGGCCCTCGTGTGGGGGCAACACGTGAATCCGGACAACCCTCATGCATGCTCAATTCTTGGGGCCTAATCTATTACCATAACTGGTATGTTCATGGACATAAACTGAGATACAAATGAATTTTTTTGGCGTGGATTATAAAAAAAAACAAAAGGCAAAGAGAGAGATGTTGGGAGTGCCTTCCACTTGGTAGAGCGATCAATTTTGGGTGGATTTACAAACTAGGAGAGCCCAAAACAAACAATTTTTTTATAAAAAAAAATCCACAATCTGAACGATCTTATTGTTTAGAGTGAAAACCTAGATCCAAAGAGTTTATACACGAAAATGTAGGGCGAAAGATTGAGAGAATAAAGTGGCCCTACTATGGCATCACTTTCCCGCCAAACCTCAACAATCCACACTCAAACACACACTACTAATATATATATGAGAAAAGTAACCTTCAAACTTGCTAGGTCCAATAATCAAGTCCGACATGAAAGTGTGTTGCGTGACTACCCGTTGAAGTTTTCTTCGACCGGGACCCTGATGTAAACCCACTCTACAAAGTCACACTTGTCATTCTACTATACTATGTACACTGATCGTCCCAATTATTGCGTGTGACTACTGAAAGTTACGCAATGCAATAACATCTTACTTATTAGGAGTTCGATGTTTATCAATGGAAGTTGACGAGGTTGTTCGGACACTATAGAACATAAACGACTTCGCTTGATAACACACGAACTACTCACATTCTCATTGCATACTTAAATAGCACCTCATAACTCCGAATAGTAACATGCACTTGTATACTGTAGTTGGGATAATGAGTGTGGCTTTTGGAACCCCGAATCGGCTGTGAATCCCTGCATGATGTATAATACAATGCGTAAGCAATTTCTTGCGGTTTTCTCAGAGCCTTAAAATAATTTTAATTTTAATTTTAATAATGTTTTCTTGTACTGATCATTCTACTGCGGAGTAGGTACTACTGGTTATGTGGACCGCCTAGGTAGGGATCAGGGTAGGCGCTTGCTGATCTGGCGACACGTGTGCGCATCTGGTTGGTGAGGAGGGTCCACGTCAGCGCCGGATGGCTGGGCCGGGCTGGCCCAGGGAATGAAAGGCAACAAGTGCTTGTGTCAGCCCCCCCCCCTTTCCGAGAACTCTCCGGTTTTGAGATGAAATAAAGAGGGAGAGACGGGATTTGTGTTTCCGAGTGTACCTCTCATTCATCCAACATAAAGTCCTGAAATAGTGTGAAACCCCGAGGTTGTGTTTCCTTAGTTGATTTGACGTCGAAATTAGCTTCATAGACCCTGAATTAGTATGTCGGAGGTCATTTGACGGGAACCAACAACATATGTATAAAGGGATTCAGTTTTTTTTATGTTGGATGGATTAGATGTACCTTTCATTCATCCAACATAAAGTCCCGAAATAGTGTGAAACCCTGAGGTTGCATTCCTTTAGTTGATTTGACGTCGGAATTAGTTTTATAGATCCCGGATTAGTACGTCGGAGGTCATTTGACGGGAACCAACAACAAATGTATAGGGGGTCGGTTTTTTATGTTGGATGGATCGGACGTACCTCTCATTTATCCAACATAAAGTCATATAATAGTGTGAAACCTTGAGGTTGCATTTCCTTAGTTGATTTGACGTTGACGTCTCTCTCTCTCTCTCTCTCTCTCAAATAACCAAGTAAATAACCAACGTTGGGCAATCCGACATGAATTTGAGCCCATTGGCCCTACCATGCTCAAGAATCTTTTTGGTGCATGGTGGGGTTTACTGTTTACCTTGTGGTGGGTGGGCTCTTGGCTTCCTACCTACCTACCTAGTTCTTCCCATCAAGTAGAGAGAAGATTTCACTACGGGGATCGAACCGCCAACCACTCCATTCGGAAATGAGTTCATCTCCACTATCACCCAATAGTTTAGGGTCTCTCTCTCTCTCTCTCTCTCTCCAAATTCAAGAGCATGTGGTGCCTGGTCTATAAGTATGTTTATATGTTGTGGATAAAGGAATTCCGGTTAAAGCACGCCCCGTAACAAGGTATATATGTGTGCCAATTGTGGGCACCTCCAACTTCACATGTCAATCTAGCCGTTGGATGATTGAGGTGTCAAAGAACTCATTGTGCCATTGATTATGAAGGGCCAACAACATCGGGTTGCAAACGTGTCTAGTAGATCATTTGTCGTGAATATCGGTAAATGGACGTAATGTGGTTGTTCTTGAAATAGTTCGAACTACAATATTATTTCACATGAGGTTCTTCAACTGGCAGTTAGTAATTGGGTTGTCGTTTATTATGTCGAGGTCATCAACTAGCAATCGATTGAGCTCTTCTAAATTTAGAATCAAACAAAGCACAAACCATAAGCGACTCGGCTACGATGAAAACGCACATGCTTGTATGATATGTTGTGGATGAAGCGATTCCGATAGAAACATGCCCCGTAATAAAGCATGCATAAGGTATGTGTGCCTATTGTGGCCACTCCCAACTTCACATACCGAATTAGCGATTGGAACATCAAGTGTGCTAGCAATGTTGAATGAGGGGGGGGGGGATTGCCACATGTGAGCATACCATTCGTCCATCAAACATAACCAGTTGAGACTCCATAGGTGTGTGTAACATCCGGAATGCACACTATGTCATGGTTCTCACTATGTAACTGGATGACTGGGAGATAACCTTGTATGCAACAATTCCCTCTTGCCCAAAGAAAAAAGAGGGGGGGGGGGAGGAGAAGAATCATGTCCATTCAAAAGCTTATATCATGAAACAAAGTTTGATAAGCCAAGGCAAGCTAAATTAGAATCAAATAATAGTTGGATTCATTTAATAACAACTCTATTGATGTAACCTCCAAATTCATTTCCTTCTTTTTATCCTACCTTACTATTTGTTGTGACACTAATTTGATACATGTTGACAGATCGGTGTAACCTACACATAGGTTTTGGATATGAGATGAGAGACACTATGATGAGCCGGTGACATTGAATACCATAAATAGTGTGCTCCAAGAACCAATACTTGCCTCACAATTGTAGTAGGGTTTCAAATGCATCCTATGTAAGATAACTCTGAAATAGTCTCAAACTAAGGCTAGTTGTACTGATAAGCTACGATTCTTCAAATTCTAAGGACGACCCATTAGTGACCTGCTTCATAATTGAGACACAATATCGGTCCTTGGAAGTACGTGTGTGTGTGTGTGTGTTGAGCCCCCCTTGGCTAAACCTTGTCGCTGACCATGTGAAACCCATTACCAAAGAGGGCTGTCTATTCCGACAGAACATTATAAACTTTCCTCACCTTCTGCCACGTGTCAGTCCCACATTGGCCCGGGCTCACTTGAATCCCACGTGGACACTATATTCGGGCACTATGAAAGATGAAATAGAGAGCCCTCTACAGTGCACTTCGATTCGGAAAAAGAAGAAGTGGAAATGCAATGAATGGCATTGTAGAGTGGAAATTGCATGGTAATTTTGAATTGATTGTGGAAACAAGGATGGCATGTTTACTCTGGATTAGTGATCGAGGGTTGTGGGGAAGAGAGGAATTTGCATCACTTTTTGAAAGCCTTGGTCACGGGACACAAGATGGAGATGATGTTGGCCTCTGGGGATTGGTCACTGGACGTAATGAATGGTCACTCTCGTATTTTTGTCGAGAACAACCTATTTGGGTGGTTCCCGCCACAAAATCCAAGCAACCATCGATCTCTTTTTCCTATTTCATGTCATGTGGGATTGTAAAGTCACTTTCTCACCCTTTCTCGTCCACTCTTTGACCTTGTCAATCTTTTTCTTATTGATCTAGTGTGAAGCGAACTCGGACCGCCACTCGTTTTCCAACAAATGAGAGATTTCAAAAGCACTCCTCCAAACCCTTGGTCACTAGTATAAACATGCCTTAACTTCAAATTCCTAAAATTAGGTTGTAGATTTAGAATAACTTGACCACAAAATTGTAAAGGATTCTTTATCTTTATTAAACTCCCTTTCCTCCGTGATGGATGAGTTGGAGTGGTAATGAGAAGTTTTTGTTGAAGAGCCGTGCTATAACCACCTTCACTTGGAAGGTGCTCATTTCAAGGAGAGAAAACCACTTATCGAATAGATAGCAATACACTGCACATTATTCCCGATACCGTGATGATGCAGTTGTTATTAACATGGAAATATAGTGTTATATAATGTGGGTTGGTAAACAATGTGCACCCGAATTATTATCCCCGATGTTTTTGTGTGGAAATAAGTTAAATATCGAGGAATAGCATGACTTAGCTTGGCCAACCCTATATAGTGTGGACCACGCCATCACGCAAGAGAATAGTGTGCAACCATAGTTACACTTGTCATGCTCCCGTGATATACATGCATCCTTCCCCTATGTTGGAAGTCTTTCATATGCACATTAATTTCAATGCAAGCAAAACATTGTGATCTTTGATTTGGACTCAAGATGTTCAATATAATATGTGGTTTAGTAAGTAGAGTGCACCCACAATGTAATCTCAAATGATTTTAGTGCAGGGATAAATTGACTAGTGTGACCCACATTATTTACCATAATCAATGGCGGAAAAACATCGAGAACCTTTGATCACTCTAAAATCAATGTTAATTAAGACATTGCAATTAGTCTTAATGATCTTTGATTAGGACTACTCAAGTAACATGCATTTTAAGATGGAATGACCGCAAACCTATAGGGAACAAGTTATAGTATGGATGAGTGAGACATACACTTGTATACAACAATTCTCCAATTGGTTATCCCAACATAATATTATTCAAGTCCATAATAATGTTATGTGGGACTGATAGTATTCCATAGAATACTCTCCAAATGCATGCTATATAAATGTGAGGAATATTACGTGAAATATTGTCAATCCCACATAACATTGTTATGGATCTAAATAACATTATGAAAGGACGTGAGACGTACACCTCATTTACTTAGATAAACTCAATACTCGCGTTCGTTTAGGCTAAAGAAAATATTACTTTATGAAATACGATACCACTTTTGGAGTTCGATCGAGGCATAGGCTTGAGAGCATTTTGCGTGCGTTGCTCCTCCTACGAGCCGAATGGCTTTAGGTGTTGAATTGGAAATTGAATGTTGATGTCATCAAGAATCAATGACATAGTTCGTGCGTTACATGGAAATGTTTATAGGACATGTTATCCAACTTTTTAACTGGGGAGGGCGAACCTAATCCATTCATTGGTTCCTTATTGGATGATTGCAGACTTGCCTCCAAGGTACCAGTGTACGGGTTGTTTCACCCCAACCCCCTTCAACCTTGCGCTACGGGTTTTTACAAAGTACAAAGTTGAAAGTTCAATTAGACATCCCTATAAATAGACTACCTACTTGGAAAAGGTGATACCAAAGTGTCATCCGATTGTTTTGCTTCCACTTGTCAATGGAACCGAATCCTAACTTTGGGGGCGGGGTGTGAAAGGCAACCGTTTTAAGTTGTGCCCTTTCATGAAATTTCATGATGGCCATGATGGCTAGCCTAAAGTGTGTTTTCTTTTGTTTTGTTCGTTTTCTTTTTCCTTTTTTTGCACAAATTGAAAAATCAATTGTAAGAAAGGAACCAAAATACAACCATCACGGGAGAACCAGCGCAAACCGGGGGGAAATCAAGATGAGTTAGGCTAAAGTTTGATGTAGGATGAGTATAGTATGCTTCGGTAAAGTGGAACAAACCAAATAAATCGTAATTTATAAGTAGAGACTTCAAGGTATGAGGGTGTTATTTGGTTTGTTTTCCATACCCTCTAACTTCTATCAATCAAATTTATGCAACTAACTTGTGTTGCATTAGCAAATGTACAATGAAGCACCACCAAAACTTAAATTGAAATTTAGACTTCTTTTGATTAGGTTATGATTATTGACAGTATATTTGTGTTGAATTTTTCAAATGAATATATTGACCCCCCCCCCATTCCCAAATCGTATTGACTATTGAGTCTAGAATGGTAAGTAAAATGAAATGTCATCTTGGCTTACTTTTAGTTCATCTAAAAGTTAAATAATTGAAAATCAGTTGGTATGTTCTCCAAGGGAAGTCACCTTTATAGAAAATTGGCATACATGTGTGAGAACCAAGTATTTGTGTATGGGCTATGTACCTTAATCTTTGAAGTGTTTTGGACCCTATAATTGTAATAACTCCTACTTATCACCATTTTCCTCCACCCTAAAGGTATTTATAAGTTCCAAAGTTGTGCAATAAATTGCAACATGTTTTATTTATAAGAAATATGAGTTTGATTTTTCCGTTTGTTGATGTTTGTCATGTAAGATAACATAGCATGGGAAGAATCAAACCACCAAGTACATTCATACATTTAACCACGTCACAATGGGCACACGACATCAAACTTGTGGGCAAATGCAAGGGTTATGGTTTTAAGAGTTTAGATATATAGTGATCAATTGTAAGTGTTCAAAGAGTTTCATTTACAACAACGTATGTGAGGCACATAGTGGATGAGGTAGCTCAATGAAAAACCAAAACAATGCCATTGAAAATGAATATTGTATTTGCAGTGGTGCTAAAAAATACAAATTAAATCAAACATATATACTTTGCATGGGCAGCTCATAGCTGCAAGTCTTCATGGCCCCATCAAAAAGAAGTGGACCATATAAACATGATGAAACTTGCTAAAACATCTAAACATGTAATCAAACCATTAAGAAAACCACATGTCCCCAAAACAACTCTAGACATGCTCCAACATCTTCAAATTATGCTCCTCCATGGTCACTCAATACTTGTATATCCGGTCCAAACACCAACCATGATTGTGCAACAAATTTGGTGTTGCTCGTAGCGGCTAGCACATCCCTCTGTCGAGCTGGCTCCCCAAATTTAAGGTGGTTCATGGGCTCAATGTAAAGCGTTCAACAACGGTGTTGAAAGCTTCCAAGACAACTGCTACGTGTGGTAGTTCTCGTTGAACATGTTGTGCATGGCCATTTGCACTTTTCGCTAACATGCACCACATATGAAAAGGTAAAATGTGAGGAATGTTGTGAGAACGTAGGGGTGACGTGGCCTCCTTAGAGGCTGGCATCTTGACAATTATTCATTCCAATTTTTGTTAGCTATGTTACAAAAGAAGAAGAGAAGTAAATTATGATATTGTATGTTGTATATACAACATTTTTAGACATTTCATTCATGCTAAATGTATTTTTCTTCATTACACACTATTTTTAAATATATGTCCTCAATCAAAGAAGACCAGTAGTAGGATAAAGCTAGTTTTGATAAGGGTTGTTTTCTAATTTTTAAGTGAATAAAAACATAGTTAAGAAGAAGGTGTTTTTATGGTTATTCTCTCAAAATTTCTTTTAGGGCCTTGGTGATGTTTAAAGGTTAACAACAAGCCTTGCCATATACCAATCAAATGTAGGTGTCTGATTAAAATGAGTGACCACATTAGTGTCCACAAAGCCTAAATGATAGTGAGAAATATTGACCCACCGTACTACACATTTTCACAGTAAGTGCATGTTGCTTCGTCACAAGAACTCTGTGTCAAACTTGACATCTATCCACTTGTCACTTGATATATGACACGTGTTCATACTTAATCAATCTAGTGTGATATACCAAATTTAGGGAGAGAGATAGTTTTTACGGTCACACTACACTGATTATCTCATTTAGTGAGGGTGGGCTAATAGTGCATGTGGGAAATTAGTGAAGATGGTACTTTATGTCATGAAATTAGTGCCACCATAAGATGTAGGGTTTTGGGAGCCCCAAGTGTCAAAGCTATTTTCAATGCAAGCTATTTTCAATTTCATAGTGTTAAGAGATGCCTCAGAAGTGATTGATGCTGACTAAAAAGGAGAAGAAGAAGCCTCTTTAAACTCACAAAAGCAAAATTATTATGCACTTTGCAAGCACCTTAGAGCATGCACTGAAATTCTTGAAATTTATGGTAAATGAGCATGTATTCATGAATTTAATATCACTCATTAAATATTGCAACCCTCACTAATTTTGAAATTTTGAAAAGTAATTTATGGTTTTGTTCATGAAAATTTGTTGCATATTATTACAATGATTATCCATTTAATGCATGTGGTACTCATTCCCAAAACACGCACAAGCATCTAAAAGATGAGAAGTATCTTTTGTAATAACAATCTCAAAATGGGCTTGTAGGTTCTATTTGGTTCAAGGGACAAGAATTTGCCTTGCATGTTTTGAGTGACTACACCATGGTCAACATGACAATTTGTATAAGTCCCCCAACAAGTTTTAACTTCGTCTATGAGACTAGAAACTAGACCTAATACAACCTATTACAACAAGGAATCTATAATCACATGGTATGTATTTATGTCTAGGTCATTTGTATGAGCCCAAAGCCCTTCCAACATTCATGTATTCATAAAGTTGGAAGAATGCAAATGATAAATGGAATTCATTTCTAGATGGAGTTGTCTTTGGCATCGTCAACTAAAGAGCCATAGATAGATAACAAAAATGGTCCAAGATGACCTTAAACTACTGGATGACAGTGGAGAGGTATCTAAATATGAACGGAAGGGTTGGTAGTTCAATTCCTAATTTGTGAAACCTTCTCTCCACTTGGCAGGGGGGGAGGGGGGGGGGGGAACCAAGAGCTCACTCATCGCAAGGTAGGTAGTATACCCCACCCTGCACCAACGGGATCCTTGAGCAAGGTAGGGCCAATGGACTCAAATTCACGTCAGATTGCCCGAGGTTATAACTTATTATTATTATTATTATTATTATTATTAGATAATAATAAATATCTTCATATGATGCCTTGAGACCCATATTGGGCCTCTAAACCTTTAGGAAACTAGGACTTAAAACTTTGCCGGTCCAAAGTAAAAGCGTGTGTTCATGGATTTGGGTTTCTCCACTTGGTCCATAGAAAAATCCCGGGTCCCCTTTAAAGAATAAAGGGAAGCCTCTTTCTATCAAGGTTTGGGTTGGAAAGGAGTTGAAAGGCATTTGAGTGTAGTTGACGAGGGGCTTCATTTCATTGCATTGGACCTTAGGCCTTTCACTTGAGGTGTGAAATGCATGCATGAGTAGAAGAAGACTCGCTCAAAAGTCAAAATATAGTCTTGATAAGATTCATGTGATGAAAAAAAAAGATTTTATTCTTATTTTTTTATTTGTAAAATTATGTAAGAATGACCACTCTCCACCTTTCAGGGTAGGCATGGAGTATGATAAGCTTGACCTCTAGGGGGCCATATGACACAAGTAACCAAGGGCCGCAAGCTAAAATGACTTAGGATTTCTTGTGGTCATGGTCGGAAATCCGAAGCCATTCTAGAAAAGCCTTGGTCATGGGATGTATTGTAAACCGAACTTAGACCAAGACTATGAAGTGCATTGAAATTGGTATTACGCCCATATTATATGCATGCTTACTGTGTTCAATGAACACAAACACATAAATATAGAAAACAACATGAAGATCCATACTTCACATCCATCCATCCATCCATCTATCTATATGTATGTATATTTTGTTTTGTTTTTAGTGGCCTACCATGCACATGTCGTAGTTGCACAATTATTTGAGAATACACTTGAATCATAAGCTATGATAAATGCACCTAATTGTGATCGTTATCCTAATCGACCCTTACAAATTGTTCATCAAATTGAACTTCATTTTGAGAATATGAGCTTAGTTGGGTTTGAGCATTTAATCATTCACAAATTTGAAATTCATAGTAAGTCGTATGGTGCAAATTAACCTTGATGCTAAGATGCGTTGAAATCTTGTGTGAATCACCAACGAGATGCAACAACAACCAAGAAGTGCAATAATAGTAAATATGTTTGGATACACAAAAATTCAAGTGCAGGTGGGGCTACTCCACTCTAACTTCCCTAATATCATGCCAGTGGCAACCGAAGTGCATGAGATATTAAGGAGGTATGTAGTGTTAACATGGAAGCATGCTATTAAAGGATTGATGTAGCACGTGACATTATGGAATAACATGTGTGCAAACATTTGGCATCGTAGTGGAGATATTAAAACAACTTTGCGGAATTGTTTACTTTGGAATCGACCAAAGAGTTTGGACTTATCTATATACTAGTTTTATACATACATTTACATACAAAAGTATTGTGGTTTCTTAATTGAATCCTTAAATCATATTTAAATAAATGTATTAGCTCATCTACACTACAAAAAAGACATTGTCATTGGCAATTGTCACATGACCTAGTGATAAAATTTAATGTCTTTGTCCATGTTTCCATTGATGTCCAAAATATTGGAAGTAAATATAAAAATTTGTCATCTTGCATTGGTCATGAGCAACTTGTAACTTGGATGACACGATATCATCAAACATGTGGGATTTGCAAGCTTAACATCCAATTCATGTTGGTTCCTAAGTTTCACAAGCAATGTGTTGCTTTCCCACCACACGATGATGTTGTTTAATTGATCTAATAAAGGAGTATTATTTAAATCCATAACATTGTTTTGTGGGACTAACAATATTCCACATAATATTTTCATATTCAATCTATATATGGGGAATATTTTGTGAAATAATGTCAATCCCGAATGACACGTGGCTCAAGACATAAACCTCCATATTTCTTCCACTGCATTGCACACAAGTTCTGATCTAGTGTGACATAATTGAAAGTTATTTCTACCATTACCTTCAAATATTTCAAATGATTTCTAGATATCCTCATGTTGTTTGTAAGTAAACACCGGTAGAGGGTAAATTTATTATAAATAAGTGGTGAAAAGTAAGGTGCAAATTATGGTTGATGATTTACATGCTCATGCAATAAAGGGTTAAGGTGGTTCAATTACATGTGGGGGTTCTTTGGTTTGTTCTTCACGTTCTACAATTTCTACCGACTAGATTCACACAACAAGACATACGCTACTACGGTAGCAAATTTATCATGAAAAGCTTCAGCAAAATCGGATTGGTAATCAAATCTCCCCTTATTTAGTTATGGTTATCACATGCGCATGTTTGTTAATTTCTTAACTAAACAACCAGGTCCTCCTAATCGTGTTCACTATTGAGCGTGGAGTGGTTGTGAAAATTTGTAGACATCGTCATGTCTCTTTTCAACACGCGTCTTCGTGGTGTCTTCTTCAATCCTCACTTAACCACACACCGATGGGATTAAGAAAAGCTCAAGACTTCAAGAAAATTATCGAACACTTTAGAATCATTTAGAGAATATACCTCGAATTAATGAAGAAATACCGAAAGATGCCAACATGTAAGCGGGTGCACTAGGATGTGGACCCATGTTGTCCAAGAATCTCCCCGGACATTGTGCCCACGTGACGAAATTAAAGGGTTGGTTAGTCTTAAGGTTGTCAGCCTAGATTCTAGGGTTTAACTTAGTGGACTCTTCAAACTTTCAAGAGTTGATGACTTTGGTAGCTAGGCCTAATAAGTTGTAGTGTGGTGGTTGCATCTATACTTGATGTTGTGGCGAGTGTGGGTGCTTAGGGTGAGCTTTCATGTAGGCCGTTCGCCCACCAAATTCTAGTGTGAGTAAGGACAAATATGTCCAAATGTAGAGGGAATCTGATGGGGGTAGGGTTCGTATGTGTCAACTGTGCTAAACATGATATTTGGTGTCACTACGATAACTTTTTGGGTATGAATAAGTGAACAAATATTGTCATGGACGATGGACGACTTCATCCATCGGCCAAAACCCTACCTTCTCTTTTCAACAACTTGTGATGAAATATTGTCATGGATGATTGAAATTCGGATGGAAAATCACTTGGTAAGTGATAGTAACTGCAACACTGTAAATCTATAATCCCCCAATTTGGTTTTACAAAGAATGACAAAGAATGATGAGTTAACATTTAGTGTTGGTGACACTGTACCGCGGTATATAATTCGAATTGAGCAAGACGATTAGAATTGGTGACACAAAATATCGCATTTAGTGTAGTTATTGCCATCTTCTCAAATTTGGGCCCGCCTACTAACCTCGACCTCGAGGTTAAAACCTCCTCCTTCTAAGACTAGATCTTCAATCCTTCGGTGACCAAAACTTGTAAGTCAAACGTTCTTTAATGGGTGCATGGAAGCCTAGTGACATGTGTTCTTGGACCGCCAAAATGTGCTTGGATGGTAGCTTGTCCTTAATTACACGCGAACACCTTCGATCCACTATTTTCTAAGATCTAGTGGGCGAGCAACCTACATGGAAACTCACCCCTAGAGTGGTATGATTTATGTGTTGATTGTTTGTTTGACCTAGATTCTCAAGGTGGATTCCATAAAATATTTACTCAATCATACAATTAAGTTGAATTTCTACAATATTCAACATCTGACATGGACCTCCATCGTCTTACCTATAATGGGAAGAAACTTAGATAACATGAAGAAATCGATACCAATATAAATAATGAAATAATGTTGGTATTAATAGTATGAACATTGTGGACAATGTTAGTGTTTTCAATGAATATTGTTGATATGAATAATAATTTCAGTGAATAATGTTGGGATGAATACTGCTTCCAATGAATAGTGCCAAAAATATAATCCACCCAAATGTCAAGTGTTTGCATGAGTGTATGTATTATAACCAAATATTACTTCATTTGTTTTGGGGAGGGCACATAATATTATGGGTTTATTCCAGGGTTGAGGGAACTGACCCAAATGGTTTAGTAATGCTATGTTAGAAGTGACAACAATGCTCAACTACGTAGCCTTGTTTGGTGGGCCCTGATCATCTTTAGCTCCAGTAAGAGAGAGAAAAAAAAGGCCGGGCAATCCTAACGTGAATTTGAGCCTATTGGCCTTGCCCTGCTCAAGAATCCCCTTGGTGCAAGCTGGGTTAGCTATGATACCTGACAAAATTTCAATATCAAAATGCATTTGAGAACCAACTCTCAGTTTCATCCCAGGTTGAGGAGTTTGTATGATAGGATTAAGAATAAGTGTTTGGCATGTGCGGTATTTAGAAACGATTAATGAATATATCCCTAAGTTGTAGAATGTTATGGCCATGCAATTCAAAATATTTGATTATTTTTTCAATTTTCAAAATTCATAATATCTTAAACTCTACCATGGACTCATGGAAGGCATCGGTTTCTGGGATTCATATTGGTCATCCCTCACCTTTCGAATGGAATATAGTGCTTCATTGGAGTTTTTAGTATGACATTGCTTGAAGCCTCATGCTCGTGAGAATGTGTTACGGCAAGTGACATGCCATACTTGCTTAGGATGCATGTACATGGTTCATTGAATTGGAAAATTGGCAAAGCCATGGCCCTACTCATATCATAGCATTCACTTATTTATGTCCCCGTGTGCTATGCAGTTGACTTGTTGTATGCCTCCACTTGGTTCTCATTTTTGGAGGAGTCATATAACATATTCTTTGTGCCAATTGAACCCTTGAAGTTAGGTGTCCATCGTCGTCACAAACCAAAATATGTCCAAACACCATCCAATTACACTTACGAATCAAATTCATTGCAAATAACCTTACAATATATTTGTGATCGACAATGCACCCTAACCTTTGTAATATCTCCCTCCTTAATGCCACTCCCTCTCTTATATTCCGAAACCCTAGGAAATGGATGTTCTCAGCTCAAATCTCCTTCCTTGTTGTCACGTTTCCCTCACATATGTCACAGGTTTTGACATTAGAGTCATCCACCAAAGAAATCAAATCACATGCTCACACGCATCACGTTGTCATCATTGTAATATTGTCATTGTTGCAATGTTCACTTTATCATGTTCATGGTCTTCTAATATATAATCACCTACATAATGGTTACATGTCGAGTACAAATAACAACACTTTGAGCATAATTTTAGGCTATGATCTGATTTTTTTTAATTTCTTGCTTTTGGATTTGAGATGAAGTTAGCAGGCTATAGTTGGATGAACTATAGTTGTATGCGGTTATGACATGCAATAGGCATGTGAAAGAGTTACAACCGTTTGTCAAGGTGAGGATAAGATACTATTGCTAGAGAAATTGAGTAAGCCATTTCAATGAGGATAGTTTGGCTAAAGGTTGCATAGCAAGAGGCTATAGGCAAGATAAAGAGATAGGCAAGAGACTTGATTATTGAATGATATTTTTGATGATGAGCAAAGCATGAATGATAGCTTTACTACTTGTGATAAGAGTAATGTAAGGTAATGCACTAATTCCTAACTCATACTATCGTCCATAAAGTGGTAGTAATTTCTTTGAAATAAGGGAAGAGAACAATGTGATTGTGTTGAAATCGGAATATGTATGAATGTGCATGTGTATGTGTATGTGAGATAAGATTGATGAGATAATGAAGGGATTGGCAAAGAGATAGTATAAGCAACAAGTATACAATGTACGAAGGATGAGAGATGATGCAGAAGGAGTGAAGATTAAAGAAGATAGAATGCGAGGCTAAGAAGCTAAACATGAAGGATACAAATATCCATGGCTACTAAGCAATAGCCCGAATACAAGACAAAGACTCAACGAGGAAAGAAGACAAGGGAGTGATATGCTAAAAAACGCAATGAGATGAATGTAGTAAAGATCGAGCAAGTTAAGAGTGAAGGAAACATGCACTTGTGAGGTTTTGATAACATTGTACACTATAGAGATAATAATGCAAGCAATGGAGAGGAAGCCATAGGGCTTTGTCACGAGAGAAGTGCGCAAGCAAAGAAGTGGCCATAGCCAAGGAAACATCACCGAGAGCTTGTGAGAGCATTAGTTCGAGTTGAATGATAAGAAAGTTGTTAGGCGAGAATGAAGAGTCAAATGCATGATGGGTGACCTAATATGTTAAAGTACAAAAGGGGAGGAGGAGAAGTTTAGAGAGGCTAGGGTTGTCAATACTCTAGGTTAAGAGGCTATAGCCCTAGAGCCAAAATGTTGATCTTATGATTATTTTTGGATCAACGTTTTGTTGAGGACTAGGCTAATTGAGTCTTATCCTAACTAAGAATATAGCCTATCCGTTGGATGCTTGCAAGGATTGCAATCCAAGATGCTTTATGTGTACGATGATTCATGAATGAGATAAGTTTATGGGAAAATAATAAAATGAATTAAAAGGTTGATTGGTTCTTTTAGCAATGTGGTATGGTTAACGACTCATGAAATCAAATTATCATTCCCGGTAAGGAAGAAGATACTAACCTCAATAAGATGAAAATCCATTTGGAAGACTATTGCTGAAGTTAAAAGAGATTTGTGATTGATGTAGAAGCATGCCATTCAATTTTTTGAGTTGTCAAATAAGACAAACTCACACACGACTAGAAGATGCAAGATTGAACCTTAAGAGGAAAATTATTGAAGGATGAACCTTACAAAATGAAAATTTGGAAGGAAATACCCAAGAGCGTGACATTAAATCAATGTGATGTTAATTCTTATAGACACTATACTAATCTTCCTTGAGATTAAGTACCCTAGGGTGTTTGTTGTTTTGTTTTAGCCTTTAGCAAAAACCTAAACTACACCCAACATTACCTTAATACACGTTATAAGGACATTATAGTAAGGTCAAACTCAACTATAGCATCTAATCATGTTTAATGAATTATAGAGTATAGGTACAATGAGAAAGACCTATAGAACTTACAAATGCAACGAAAACTTCACGTTTGCCCCCCCCCCCCCAAAAAAAAAAGGGATTTGTAAGGTGTAATAGAAAGCATACTTCAAGAATTTATTTTCATTAGTTGGGTTTGCAAAGAATTGAAATATTCTTCAATGTGGAATTTAAGTTTGACTAACAAAAAGCTCCGAGGAGGCTCCTCATGGAATAAAAAATTAAGGTGTTTCGTATTCAAAGTTCAAAGATGAGGCACTTAAAAGAAGTCAAAGTGAAGATTCTCTCAAAATAAAAATAAATGGATGAATGGGATGATGACCACATTGTGATTTGCATGTTTGTCAACAAAATAAAGATACTTTGTCATGGACGCATTCGGCCAAAAAAAAGGTTAGGAGATCCTGTCCAAAACTTCATTGACATTCGTGATATCTATTTTGTTTGCGAACTCAGGTTGCATATGAAAGTCTATCATGAGTTACATATCACTACAATGTAAGAACAAAAGCATGTAAACTATTAGGAGCATTGTTGAGATTGACACAGTCTAAACTATTTTGTAGAAATGGTTGGCAAATGGAAGCATGCCTTGAGTGTATTTAGATATTCCTTCAATTTGTGAGAATGAAGTTGTGTAAAATGTTGAGGGATCGTATCGAAAGCTTTGCCAATGTGGGCAAATTCTAATATCTTTCACTGGAATGGCCAACACATAGAAGCATGTCCTAGTGAGCTAGACACCTACTACTTCAATGTGTATACACATAACTAGAAGATCAAATCCCTTCCAAAGCTTTGCCGACATCCGTGAAGTTTTTTATTTTTATGTTTCCAAGTTCACGCTAGAACGGTTGGCACATGAAGGTTTGCCCTAAGGCGAGTGCACCTATTATATCTTTATTTTGGGGGATTTAGCCCATGTATATGTTGAGTAATAAAACAAAAATTGCATGAGCACATTAGCAAATCCAAATGAGGAACATGAAGATTGAGTATGCTATTATGAAGTCAAGGTCAATATATGAGGAGCACTTGACAATGAAAATCATAAATGACACGTGATCATTTTTCTTTAAGGTTTGTGAATTCTTTACTTGGATATGAACATATACTTGGAGTTCCATACATCTCATTGGTCCCCACTAAAGAAAACACTCCTCCAAGTGTAAGAACCCAATCTTGAAGTTGGGGTCCAATATCGACTATGCAAATAACATTCGTTATCCTCAATGAGAATGATTTATTTTTTATTTTATTTTAAAATATTTTTTAGTCCATGCAACCACCTCTGCCTGTTTGTAGCAATGTACACATTTACATTACATTCTTTTGAAGCATGGACATGTGAACGACTAAATTTGTTTTAATGTTCAACAAATCTTAACTTTACAAATTAAACTTGCCATCCATAAGGTCAAATCCATCAGTATAGATACACTATTTTATTTTTATTTTGAATTGTGTTGAATTGGAATAAACCTTTTTACACAATTTTAATTTGGAGAGATTAAGACTCGGGACTTTTAGGGGTTAAGGGGCGTTTCAAACCCTCAAAGTTTCTTGGATCTAGACCCTAATAAGTGAGTTCGAGCTTGTTTACACAAAAGCCATTATGCCATGGCTTTTGAGAATCCTTGAATTTCCATTGGTTGAGAGTGTCATGGGCCCCTGCTTTAAGTTTACACAAGATAGTTTCGAACCACAACCCACAACATATTTAGCGGATGAAAAATCTACATGAAATCCCGTATGACAAGTATGGAAACCATTGACCAAGATTACAAGAAACACATATTTGGGACAACTCTTGAAGATAAGCATGACAAAATTTTGCAACAAATGTTTGGGGTTTACACTAAGGATTTGAGCCCTCCAAAAAGCATTGGCTACATTTTATGGACTTCTTTATGGTCACATCTAAAAGTGGGGTACCGTGGTAATTTAAGAGCCATGAAATAATGCCTCTGGTGTAAACAAGCCCTTAGGGCCACTTCACACACGAGACTAAAAGAGCCCGTGACCCCTACACTTCAAGCACTCTCATTGGTGGAAAAGGCGGAGTCCGTCCAAGTTCACTTCACACTATGCTTGAGGGACCAACGGAGTAAGTGAATGCGAGATGGATGTAAAGTCTACATGGATTCCTACATGACATCGAATGGATCATGTTTCATAATCACTTGGACTATTTTCAAAAACCACCTAACACAAAACTAGGAGACCATGGCACTATGAACGCTCACAACCGTTGATTTATTCTATTTTATCACGTGTGAAGATCCGCATGAATAGAAATTCATTGAAATAGCATTCAGTTGAGGACCCAATCACATATGACTTCACACTACACTTGAGGGTCCGTGACTACACTAGATGATTTTGGAGGTGTCTTGGGATGGCCTTTGAACACTTTCTTTTGGGCTCTCACAATTTCATGGTCACGGCTCTTGGGCTCGTGTGTGAAGTGGCCCAAAGTTCAATCTAAATTAAAAACCCAGTTATTTGTTATGCTTTGTGTCCGTGCCCGCAAGACAAAGCTATGAAATTGTGGGTTTTTGACTTGGTCATCAGCCAATGAATGACTCTAAAATTAGAAAGGAGGCCATTGCCATTGATTAGTGGGAGCCAACGATTGTTGGATTTGTCCATCTTGCTCAAAAGTCGAGGCAACTTTTTGGACACCCACCTTTGTTTTTGGTATTTTATCCGCGAGTTATTAGAAGGATGATAGGTTTGTAGTTAGGGGAGGCGGGCCGAGTCAAGGTGGGTCTCATGATTTTCATCCAATTCCGGGCCAATTTCAAGGCATATTATTGCATGTCCATGTGGGATGAAATCCCCCTAACATCATTTCCGTCACTATTCTTCAATGTACAATCTAATTATGGCCGTGTCATGATACGAGAAAGTTTTTGTCTTGGGGAGTGTGCACGGGCAATTCACCCAATGTATTTTGCAATGTTTCAATGTTATGTTTTAGTGTTCCAATATTACATCCTTAACTCCGTAATATCAACATCCATAGTGTCACACACTCTCTAATATCCCGAAACCCTAGGGAACGGGTGTTTGTAGTTCAAATCTCACTCCTTATATTCACATTTCTCTCCCTTATATCACAAAATTTCTCATTAATGCAAACCATCCAAGAAGTCAACCCACACCCTCGCATTGCACCATGTGTCAACATGTGGAGAGTCAACTTTTTATTCTTATTCTTCTTCTTATGCCACTTGTTGAATGTTGGTGCATGTGTCCGCCACATCGCCCGGGAAGGCCAAGTGGAGTGGACCACACTAGCATAGGTGACGAGAGAACAAATTTAAATTGTCCTCACATTTTCTTTGTGTTATTCCATAATGTCACATGCTACACTAATTCTATAGTATCATGCATCCATGTGACACACTACAAACCTTTGTATTATCACGTGCACTTTGGTTGCCACAAGTGTGATACTACGGAGTTTAGAGTGTACATTGCACAAATGTTTCATATTTAAGTGTATGTGGTAGATCAATGTTCCCAATTTGATCCCTAGAACATCTCAACATTAAAGAACAAGGTGGGAGTGGAATTTTGATGTATCCCATGATGCTTCCTTCGGGGAACATCAAAACCCTAGTCCCACCTTCTTCTTTATGAAAGTTTGAAGTTGTGGATAGCATAGCTCGAATAAGTTGGGAGGAAGATGTCGGTTTGAATCCCACCACCCACATTTGCAATTTTGTAACATTAAAGTATCATTTCACACAAATGATATATTTTTAAGCATCACCATTAAAAAAAAAATCAAGTCCTTTGAGTTCATGCTCAACTCTTAAACATTGACATTGGCACATTAAAACATTGAGTGCTTGTAATTATTTGATAGAATGTGAACATATACCCGTATGTGGTCCCCAAGGTGATATACTTTGCCATTTTTGACGCGGCCATAATTAACTTGTGCATTCAAGACTAGTGATATAAACTATGTTGGGGAGCGAAATCCATCGTTCTACTATCCTACGATCTAAGTTAGTAAGGGCCACTTCACACACCAGCCAAGGGCCGTGACCATGTAATTGTGAGGGCCCTAGATTCTCATCCAAAGATTGTACCATAAGAAATGGGAAAGCCACAATTATATGCTCTACTACTTGCCATGGAACATAATAAGAACCTCACCATGAATACATTCATATGTTCATATAGCCTCAACATTATATGCGTACTCAACCACACTTGCCACCCCTCATTGCAATACAACCATCCATACAAACTCCTTATCACCCGCATCATTCACACTACAACAAAATTCACCCCACAATGTCACCATCTGTAAAGTCAGAGCCCACACAAACATCCACATTAATGATGAGGCAAATAAATTAGCCAAAAAGGTGGCAGAAGAAGCCGTGCAATTTGGAGACCCCCTTTCACCTCGACGGACACCAAACCCCCTTTTACACCAAAACCTATTTTGGGTCCATCTACGAAAATAGGTATTAAGCCACCCCCACACTACCCCATGCATATGGACATCGCATGTATGTTTCATAACAAAACATCAACGCTCTTTTTTCTTTTCTTTCTTTAAGGACAACACTTCTCCCGTCACTATTCGTGAACAATGCCCAACCAATCACAACGATATTTTTCCGAATACTGCACTAAATTTAGTCATGTTAGTGTGGGTGGAAAATTAGCGTGGGCCACACTCTTTTTTCTAGTCAAGACGGAATTAATGTGGGTCCAAGACCCCGGGTCTTCCTCTAAGTCTTCATCAAGAGTTCCGACCAACACTTTGAACATTAGTTATAAGATAAAATTGGCACAAAATGAAATTATCGCGCACATTGATTTTCTAGAAGAAAACGATTAATATGGCCTACACTAATTCTCCACTAGAAATTTAGCATGGGTTGAGACACAATTCATGTGGCCCACAATAACATGACTATTTAGTGTACCTTCATAACATGTAGATGACAATGAGCATGTAATAAAGTTCGTTGGATCGTAGTCACATGAGTGATTCTACGTCTCATATCTTATAATTGAGACACACTAAACTCAAATCTAAACTCAAGAGTATATTGACAGTAATCAATGTTGCACCATCTATGGTATTTAGTGTCATGTACGCTAATTGCAGAGCGCCTATAATAGATGCCTAGAGGCGTCAAAGTGTCACATATGCCAATTTCCATCAACATAAGTATTCTTTTCTATATGATACTATTCATCAACATAAGTAGTTTTTTTTTTACTTGAGTATTATTTACATGATGAGAATTAGTGTAGCACATTGGGATACTTGGGATGATAGTTTTCCATTTTAGTATGGAAGGGGAAGATATTATTGAGCATATTAGTAGCAAGCGTCATGTGTTTCACATTTAAGTATGCAAGAAGAATATATTCTTAAATGTATATACTAATGACAAGTGTCATTTGTGTACACTTTAGTTAACTTGCAGTGCATTGTGTACTATAGACATACACCTCATAACACTAATCAACATACTCATGCCAAGATATTAAATGTCAAGTCTCATGAGGTGACACTACCAATGACGTCGATCAGTAGTGTAACCTAGCATATGCCTCAACATAGGGTAAGTGACACTATTACGCAGGTGACACTAAATACCATAAACGGTGTAGTGATTTTAGGATAGCTCGAGTTGGACCGTGGGCCCCCACCAACACATGTTCAAATAGCTAGGGAATGTTATGCATATGAAGTGTTCTAACCATAGTCATTATTTGGTCGTGTCTATATTGCAAACACGGTTTTGTATACAATTGACACAACCGTATGTGCGTGTGTATACACACACATTCAAGGCTCATGAAAATATTTTTATTAAATAAGATTTGCCATTGTGGTGACACAAAGGCACTTACAAGTTGCGGACATGGAGTGATATCAACAAAGCACCAAATGATTTGTAGCTCAATGTTCAACTCTACTTAGTACTTACTCAACACAAAACACCTACCCTAAATGCACTAAGTAGGGAGACGATGCTAATTGTAGGTTGGTGTTAATGAGAGATGCTTCACCTTGTATTTTGGGTTATCTCTGCAATTGAATTTTTGATTTGTGTGAAAAAAGAAAGAAATAGATGCTTCACCCTTAATCAAAGTTGCAATCTTCAATAAATAGATAAAAAAATAACCAACGTTGGGCAATCCAACATGAATTTGAGCCCGTTGGCCCTACCTTGCTCAAGAATCCTCTTGGTGCACGGTGGGGTTTACTGCCTACCTTGCAGTGGGCGGGCTCTTGGCTTCCTACTTACCTACCTAGTTTTCTCTGTCAAGTAGAGAGAAGATTTCACAATAGGAATCGAACCGCCAACCACTTCATTCGGAAATGAGCACCTCTCCACTATCATCCGGTAGTTTGGGGCCATCTCAGACCACACCCTTGAATGTAAACTCGAGCCTAATGGCTACCAGGCTTATCCGTTGTTAAACCTGGGTTTACCCTTGAGTTTCGGATTCGGATTCGGATTCGGATTATCACCATGGTTAGGGTTTCGATTAACATGACCACTTTAAAATTAAAGAATAATCTTGACATCGAGTTCATGTGATTTTTGCATCCACTACCAACATGTGAGTCATAAACAAGCGTCATGCACAGGCACATGCAAATCTACCACAGTGATAGATTTATGTACTTTCCAACGACGCACAACAATTTGCCCATGACTCATATGCTTGTAGCGATCTTTATTCCAATCATGAAACTTGAAATGGCAATTTGCTCGATCCACAATTGCTAGCAAGATGAGACAACTTCCAAGCTGATCCAACAACTATAAATGTATGTGCAAGTGTCGAATTGCCCACAATAGGACCACATACCTTAAAAGATAGAATTTTGTAAAGAGATTCTTTTAGGGTGAGTTTATGTAAGATCTTCCAAGCATCTCATAACATAATTCACTTACGGAGGTGCATGGAATTCCAAGTATGATCTTGAAAAGAATGATTGTCGGATTGTTCTATAAGAGCATTTATTGATGGGCTATCATTTCACATTGTTGACAATCTCAGCAAGTCTTTAACTCTCAATTAATGAAGACACAATCTAGACGAAGACTCAAGAACATCATAAATTCTTGGTTTTAATGAACTTATCCTTAAAGTGTCTTGAAGAGGGATGCAACTGTGGGTTTCATCCAGTAATTTGGGCATAATTGGTTGAGATCCTAGTGTTTCCAAGTCCAACCGGTGATACATTGACATCCTACGGTTTTCTTTTATTAAATTGGGGGGTATATTATATAGATTATTTTAAAATGATCGGTAATTTTCATGCAGTCTTGAACTTCAACCGGTTATTTCTCAAACTCAACCGGTTCATCTGTAACTAACTGTCGGTTCTCCCTGATCATTGGTTTGATCCTTGTTTGAGAAAACTGTCTATTAAGAGCTCGTTAGCTTTTCGTGTACCGGATTCTACTTTTTGGATCTATTTTATTGTTTCAAAAATTTTGAGAGGATTTTAGGATTTGAAATAGGGTATGCATATGGGACCCATTGTTTTAAATCTTGGAAGGCAAGGTCAGCTTGGCCCACCCTTTCTAGTGGGACGAGTTAGAAAGCCGTCTTTTGATGACTCGGTTATTAGAATAACCCGGCACAACTTTTTGTGTATGGTAATTTAAACATTATAAAAAAGTTGGGTGATTTTGTCTTATTCTAATAAATTCATGGTTTTGAAACTGTCCCTAGGGTTTCATCTACTTTACTCAATGGATAACTCTATTAACATATACATGGATGGTTCAACTCGATTTGTGGTAGCCATGTAAGTTGAAAGTGGACAAATTATAAAATGTATTTAACACATATTTGACCCTATAAGTAACATTAGGGAGCCTGAGTACAGTCTAATGAGGTTAAGTTGAAATCAATGATAAATTTGTAAAATTGAGTTTTTCTAGAGGTTCTTAATGTAGCTGCCATAAATCCGAAGCGTTGTGAGTACAGTCTAATGAGGTTAAGTTGAAATCAATGATAAATTTGTAAAATTGAGTTCTTCTAGAGGTTCTTAATGTAGCTGCCATAAATCCGAAGCGTTGTGAATGCCGTAAATTCTATAACATTACCTAAGATTCAAGTAAATATGAACAAAAGACTTATCTAAAATAATCAAGCATATGATAACATTGGTCATGGTGTCGAAACATGCACATTCCAAACAAAATTATATTGGGGGGGGGGGGGACACTAGAATGGATACCCTAACACACATAGTTTAAGAAGCAATGTGATCAAATCTCACTATGGATGTGTACTTTTCACAAATAATGCAATATGCAAGTAGTCTACAACATGTGACAATAAAAGGCTTAGTCCACATCTAAGACTAGTTTTTCTACCACTTATATTAGAGGGTTCACCAATAGAACTACATATAGACAACTTCATTATGTCCCAAAATCATGTGTAAGTGTTAAAGATCTATTTGATAGTATATAATTTAGTGAAACATAGGGTGAGTTTTAATGTTATCAAGAGTTTATTACCCACCAATGTTGAACCTCTATATAGGTAATTGCATGGAATCGCCAACGAAAAGATTTGAAAGAACTTATCCAAGTGACATCAAAATTGGAATATGTTATGCCTATCATATCGATACTCGGTGGAAACTAGAAGTTGGAAGAATCTTTATATACCCAACCCGATATTTGGGTCAATATCATCAAATTACCATATCGATGTTAGGGGAAGATTACCTAAGCGTGAAAGTTTTTGGATGGTATATGAACCCGAATGGATACAAGAAAATAAGAAACAAAAATGTTTTCAAGTACCGCAATCTTAGCAATAAAATGTATACCTTCATTCTATACACCCGGTAGTGTCAAACAAAGATGATATTGATACAAACATCATCATCCCAAGAGACAAATGTCAAGTACAAGTGTATGTCTCGTATGTATCCAACATATAAACTTGACCCCTTACAAGTTTTGTGGTTGTTTCATCTCAAATGACTATGGCTAGATTGTTGTGAAGCTACACTAAATAATCCTATAGTTGTGGGCCGCAACAATTTTTCAGAGCCCGCGTTGATTCCCATAATGAGAATTAACGTGGGCCAAAATAGTTTTCAACCCATAGTAACTTTTTAGTAGAAAGTTAGTGTGGACCACATTGATTGTATTTCTAAAACATTAATGTGGATGATGATATTTAAATTTTGCGCTACTTTTGTCCTGTAACTAATATTCAATGTGTTGGTTGAAAGCCTCCAAAAGGATTCAGGGGAAGCCCTAGGGTCTTAGCCCCACGTTAATTCCACCCGACTAGAAAAGATCAGAGTGGCATGCACTATTCATTTCCATGCTAAATTTCCACCCACAGTAATAAGGATTTTTAATGTACTTATGATGCCCAATGAACCTTAAAAAAAACCCTCCATACTGCATACTATATAAAAGCTTTATCTATGTTGGATGGAAGAGAGATACGCTTGTACGTGTTAATGCCTCTCATCCACGAGTGTCATATTTTCAACATTATAAAAGTCCCACATGGATGAATGGTCCGTTTATTATTTGGATGAAAAAACCCATGTCTTGGGAGCTGAATAACTGCATGCAGTCTGAATGATTTCATTATTCGATTCAGCTTCTGTAGTTTGGAGCTTGTTTGGAATGCCAATTTTTGCCGGGCTTTAGCAAATTTATGGCAATGATTCTTGGAGCCGTGTCTGGTGAGAATTTTGGGCATAATCGGTCAAAACCCTAGTGTTTCCAAGTCCAAATGGTTACATGTTGCGATCTTTCGGTTTTTCTTCATTAATTTGAGGTATATTCCACAAATTCCCCTAAATAAATCGGCAATTTCCTGCAGTCTTGAACTTCAACCGGTTAAATCCCAAACTCAACTGGTTCATCTGTAACTAGCGGTCATTTCTCCATGTTCATGGTCTTGGAGTCCAAGCCGATGGTCTTGTACTAATTTACACCATTTAGGGCATTTAAGTGTCGCTCACTATTTGGTAGTACGAAATTCTATGACTCCTCACTACACAGAATATGATATTTAGTATTTGGTTATATTTAGTGTTGTTATCACCCTACCATGCTCAACACTAATTTTCAATTCTTTGACAATTAGTGTTAGACATAAATGTGCCGCTACCTTCCCTACTGCCACCTCCCTTATTATATCCTTTTTTTTTCATATCCTTACTGAAACTAAATTCAAACATGTAACTTCCACATAGTACCATAGTTTATGTTTAGTGTTTGAGTTTACATTTGATGTTACTTACTTTCATAGGGTTATTGATATTTAATATATGCGTTTGTATTCAGTATATCAAACACTAAATATCTTATTTTGTGTAGATAGATTTACTTTTTGAAAACCAACCACACTTAATTGCATTATTCGGACATGATAGGACACAAATGAGTTTATTCGAGTTATTAACATAAAGTTACAATATGTGATCGCTACAATGGTTACAATAGATGTTGTGGGTCACACACACTATGTACCTTATTTTCACACTCAAAACATTGGGGATAATGTTGTAGGTGCACAATGTTTATCAACTCATGGTATAACAGTAGAGGTCCATTTTGTAGGTTACAATATTGTTATTTGATTGAGAACAATATGCATTTGTAAGGCCTCCAGCCTAGGGGAAGGAGGGTAGGTATCTCATGGGGGGCAATGGCAAGTGTAACTAGAGCTGTGCAATATTTTCTTGCGTGATGGTGTATACTATATGCTGCACTATAAGGCTGCCCCTAGTAACTCATACTGTACAAATATGCCCACACTACACACAGTTCAAGGTGGTTGTGACAGTTCAACTTTTTTTTGTGGGTTCTCACTATATTTGGTAATCGGAGACTTTTTCATATTTTGAGACTATTTAAGGACACAGTTTTCAAATAAACAAGATATATATTCAATGTGACTTAATAAAGTGGTTCGCATGAGTGACACTAACCGACTTGGTACAAATACATGTCATCATAATAAGAAATTGAACTACATATTAAACCATTTGCATTTATTTTTAGAGTTTCCAAAGTCTCTAATTAACGAATATAGCGATAGTTGCCTTTGATTGTAGTTATTGTGTGGCACCATGAGAGAACATGAAGGCTAAAGTCTTAAGAGGGTATGTAGGAGGACATTAAGATATAACACAAAGTCAACACCAAAACCCATAATCTACTTTAGTCCCCACTCCATAAACGGTAGTAACATGAGAGACGATAGTTATCCACTACAACCACAACGATTCCTTGTGTGTAAACACAAAATATCGTGGTTTGTTGAAGGTGGGCCCGAACCACAACCGCTTAAGTAGTTGTGTGTAAACGGCCCTCCAATTGTTACAATGAAGTGGAGACAAAGAAACACCTTAAGTCTCGGGCTTTGTGGCTTCTCGGTAAACTCTTCCATAATGGATGTAAGGGCCCCTAATAAAAACAAGTTCTCCTATAACTTAAGCGTCGATTCATTCCAACTAGACTTCAATACACCAATTTAAATTATTTGATACCTTTCGTTTGGCGTCAAGCCTTTAAAATAATCAATATAGGTTATAAAACCCCTCGATATGTTTTCACCTTCCGAATGGATGAGTTCACCTCCACTAGATAGGGTCATTAGTGTCACCTTTTGAATAAAGTGACTTACTGCATCGACTTATAATTCCAAGTTACTAAGGTTAATTTCAATCTCACTTTGTAACATGTGAAGATATGTAGATATGTGTGAGTGTGTCTTTTAACTTTTCCTTCTCCTTATTTGGAACATAGGAGACGCTTTTGACCACTTGGCTAGTTTTCCGTCAAGTAGAGAGACAATTTCACGGCTAGGAATCGAACCACCAACCACTCTGTTCGGTTTGGGTACCTCTCCACTATCATCCAATAGTTTAGGGTCATCTCCAACCAGTCTTTTAACTTATTCAATGCAAAGCAAAACAAAAAGAAAGAAAGAAAGACGACTCCCATGTTGCCACTGGTGTGAATTATGGTGTTGCTTCATCCTCGAGTTGGTCTGAACTTATGTAATCCAATGTTTTATTTTCTCTTCTGACCTTGTTCTAGTACCATAGTTATTATCGCAACAAAAGTGAGCATGCCAAACATTTGTGAAATGTTAGAGAAATTAGTGTTGTTGGTCACACCGACAACCCTATTTAGTGTAGACAACCACCACGAAACCCTAGCCCACGAACTAGCCCACACTTCTATTCCACATACCGACTCGGTCGCCATTGGGTATCTTAAATTGCGACTTGTGGCCTCCAAGGAAGTAAAACTCTACACCATTGACCGGGTCTTCTAGAAGGGTCAACCTCACCGTATGCCATTTCCATGTAAAAAAGTTGTGCGAATAGTCCATCCACTTGGCATCCCCCCATTGGTCCACCTTGGCGTGGTTATCAAATGGGGCGGCCATGTCAGCTCAAAGGGGTACAAGGCCCCCGGTTTTAATGGGGACCGCCACCTCACACATGGAGCCGTTGGACCGGGTCCGATCGATTGCCTTCAACAAGGTCCGAAGATTAAAGTGGGCCCATGCAAGACCGGGTTTCGGAGGCTCTTTCTCACATAGACCTATTGGACGGTGGACACTAAAGGTGAGGTAAGTGTGTGGGTGTTATTCGGTTCGTTTTTCATGTTCTTCAACACCTAAAATGGTGTTGGGTTTAGGGCTTGTTGAGGCTACGGTGAAGAAGTGCACTGGTCGGTCAAGTGTTTGAGTACAAGACAAGGTTATTTGAGGCAACAGTTCGTTTGGTGGGACAAGGTGGGAAAGCAATTCAAATTTCTGCCACAAGTTGGACTTCTCCGGAGGCCAAGTTTGTTGTCCGAGGATTTGAGGTTGTCCAAAAAACTTGACCTCTGGAGAACTTTCCTAGTGAAAAAGTGTTGTCATATCATTTTTTCATCCATGATTGAAGTTTTCCACTAGAGAAGTCTTGGCTGTTGTGTGAACCATGATGGTGGAGAAACCTATTTCATAGCCAATCACATTGCTCCATGCCCCTAAGATTCTTGACCAATGCACTTCTTCACTAAGTTCTAAACCAACCCTTACATAACAAATCTTTTATTGCATTAGCGACTCTATGATGAAGCATTAGTAAAAAAATTGGGCCTTCCATGTTATAGTTATGGTTATTAGAATTGCGTGTTTGTTGATTCCTAAACTGCGAACAAAAGTCCTCCCACTATTGAGTGCAAACTGGTAAATCAAATCTAAAGACGTTGTTCAATCTTTTTTTTAAACATGTGTCTTTATGATGTTTTGTTCTTCGATCCTCACCGAACTGCAAACCAACCAAATATCATGTGTCCAATTAAGAAACACATTAATGCCATATTAAGCACATATTTTGTATATATGTATATATTTATTATTATATTATTAGATTCATAAAGTCTTAGATGTTTCTTATTAGCAATTGGAAAGGGATTCCAACACACCAACATTTGTTGAACATAGTGTATATACTTGTATTTATAAGGTCTTAATGTTTCTCATTAGCAACGGGAAGGGGATTCCAAGACACCAACGCGTGCTTCATTGAAGTCCCATATGCAAGCAAAGTTTTAATTAGCAGATGACCCAAAACCAACACAGAAGCATGGTGTCAAGGTGGTGGACATTCTCATTATCAATATTAGGTAGGTAGCAACCTTAATATTACATATACATTGTGGAAGTGTTGCATGCATGAATTGTTCTCAATGCCATTGCTACTCTCCTCCCCCCCCCCCCCCACACACACATGGGATGAGTTTATTTGTATTGGCAAATGATGAGAATCATAACATTACTCATATGGCATAGGCATGGGTTCGTGGGTCCATGAATATTTACCAATTCCCACTCGGATCATTCTTAAGTGATGTTGTCCGAAGCCGTATTCAATGACGATTGTCGATTATGCACACAAAAATCCCTCCAAATTCGGTATTCTTGTGTAAATGAGAAAAAAGAAGTAAAATCTACAAGCACATGAGTCTTGTGTAGTCTCTGTGGGTGGACTCTTCATATAACGTGCAAACTAACATGAGTGTAAGAAGGGGTATTATTTGAGGCATTAGTGTAGATTATATAGTTAAGGGAGGGTTTAAAAAAGAAAAAAGAAAAAGTGTGTACATTTCAAAATGCTATGAGGAAATTTAAAGTATAGGTAGATGTGCAAAACGGAGCCCTAAGGTTGAGAGATTTTTTTTGAGCAATAGATGTGTTTGTTTCATCCGATTCACATTTTCATTCTGAAATGTTGTCATGTGGTGATAGTCCTCAATGGCTACCATGTCCAATCTTGTTAGGGTTTGCATTTGGGTTTTAGGTTTTTACAAACATGATGCTCTTGGAGTGCTTGTGGGCTCCCCTGAGTCATGTTCTCTGGATGGTGACTAAGTTATTGTGTTATTGTCTTTGTTTATTTTATGTAATCATTGAGTTTACATGCTATGAATGCAAAAACCTCATTCAAAATATGCGAATGGTATCATAAAAAGACAATGTTAGTCCAACACCGGTCATAAGAAGAAAGAAGAAAAATTACGCCTGTACATTGTACCGGCATGAATGTGAGCCCGTTATCCAAATGCTTAACACGGCGGACCGTGTTGTAGCATGAGGAGTTATGCCTCTTTTGGGAGGTGGGCTCTATTAGTTAAAAGGTTCGGTCCCATTTTAGGGAGGTGCGACAGTAGTTTGTTTATTGTCAAGTTTCCTTTGTTGAGTACAAGATAGGTAAGGTATTTAATGGCATTTTGATGTATGTTTTTCATGAGAATTTTGATGTTAGTCTTTGGGATTTTGAGGTCGATTAGTTTTTCAATGGATTGTTCGTGTATAGCTCCTCTTACTCTTGCTGTAATAATGATAAGGGGGTTTGTTTTCCAGCCATTGTTTCATATAGTATTAATTAGTGGGTCGCATTTTGCGTGTTTTTGTGTGAGGGCTTGTTTGGGGAATCTGTCGTGGCAGTATGTGAATTCAATGAATTGTATTGTGTGTGTGTGTGAAGGTAGTAAGGGAGTTGGAGTGTGGTTTGGGGCGCCTAGTATGCAGAGGATATCTGGTCTTAATTTGGCTTGGCATTGGCAACTTGTTTGTGGGCATGTACATTCTATTAGCCATTCTAGGACAATTTGTTCTTGGTTCATGTTATTGAGGTTGCATGCGTTTGTTAGAGTGTAGTATCAGGTGTGTTTGTTGGCTTGTAGTGTCTGAGTGATGAGGTGTACCGCCTTATTGTGGCGAGCTATTCTTAGGCCTTTCATATAAGGGTGTTCGCACATTGATAATAAATGAGGCCATGTATCTCAATCATTTTTGTGGCATAGTGTGCAGTTGGGGTTTTGGAATTTGAGAGGCCAAAAGATGTTTTTCCTCTGGTTGCCCATGTTTTGGTCCATGTATATGCCCAACACCGGTCATAACGTTGGAATGAATATAAGTTGCAACGATGAATTTGAATCTACGGTGGAAGTTGTGCAGACTCCGGAGCCTCGCAATGAGAGTGTCAGTGGCAGCAATTCATGATGGACTTCCAATAACACTTCCATTGTATCTTTTGTGTGTAACATTAAATGAGGTTGCTACCTACTAACTACTTACATCTCATAACTTTTGTTGATAACAACGAAAGTATCAGCCTTTTTGAGGTTGCGGTGAAGACCGTGCACCCAAGTTTTGATTGGTAACCGCATAGTGTCTCGACATATATAGTGACCGGGGAGATTTTTGGGCATAATCGGTCAAGATCCTAATGTTTCCAAGTCCAACCGGTTACATGTTGACATCCTCCAGTTTTCTTTTATTAAATAGGGGTATATTCCATAGATTCCTCTAAAATGATCAGTAATTTTCATGCAGTTTTGAAATTCAACTTGTTATTTTTGAAATTCAAGTGGTTCATCTGTAACTAACTGCCTGTTCTCCCTGATCATTGGTCTCGACATAGTGACCGGGGAGATTTTTTGGGCATAATCGGTCAAGATCCTAATGTTTCCAAGTCCAATTGGTTCATGACATTACAGTAATCTCTTGTTTAAGTATGCATCCTGGTTAAGTGCGCAATTTTTTTGACAAAAATCAGGGTTCATACTTTATTGTTTGAGCATGTCATCTAGAGTCATTTGCCGCGAATGCAAGCATTTGTTTTTTGCGTGACATTCAATGTCAATTTGTTAACATTTCTCTGAAACGTCTCGAATGATCGTCACAGTTCATCAAACATTTGTCCAACTTCCGTTTGAACATCGGAGCAAAGCAATTGGTCGTCAATGTCTAGGACAATGTTGTGTGGAGCTTCAAAGCCTTTGAAGTTGGTAGCACTTTCAAATTCAGCAAATGTCTCAATAGGTTGGATTACGGTCAAGCGGGTCGCCTCAGGTTTATATGTTTCCCATTGCGATTCATCAAATCAAAGGGTATAGAAAGCGATATGAGTGAAGTACGCACCTACCAACTAAGTGCGCACCAACAACGCCAGTTCAAAGTGTGTACTTAAGCACGAGATTACTGTATTCAACCTTCCTTAGGATGTGCGGTGGGCCTAGGCATTAGCCATGTTGTGCGAGCACATTCATGACCTAAATCTTGCTACCTACATAATCAACCTGAGGGCCGCTTCACACTATTGCCGTCCAAGTCGAGAGGCCGTGAGATTGAACGGCCAAACTTTGTTGAGAGTCCAAAGATATGGGCTGAAAATAGCCAATAAAATATAGGAATTGGAGCCTTCGGCCACGCACAATGTGAAGCCTCCAAAGGCCAAGCCCAAAGTCCAAACTTTTGCCCATGAACTCCCACGGCCTCCAAAGGCCAAGCTCAAAGTTCATAGTTCAAGAAGGAGCATCCCACTTTATTTTCTGCCCAAAACAACCCCTCCAATCTAACAACCATGATTTTATCAGTTTTTTTTTTTTTTTTTTTTTTTTTGGATGAAAAAAAATCAACAACCTCTCAACCATAGTTTGGATTTCCATTCCTATCTGACCCAAACTTCCTTCAAGAGTCCGTCCCATTGGCCAAAAAGTATTGTCATGCAGGCATTTTGAAGAGGGACGGCCTTTGGACTTTGGCCTCTAGTGTGAAGGGTCGAGAGGTTGAATCCTTGGTTTCTTGCAATGTGATTGGTGGAAATCGACGGCCTCTCAACCTTCAACCATAGTTTCGGCAGCTCTAAAACGGGCTCAAGGACTTGAATAATGTTATGACATGTTGTGATCTTTCAAATTTCCTTTATTAATTTGAGGTATGTTCCATAGATTCCTCTACAACAATCAATTGTTATTTTTTGGAACTTCAACCGCTTATTTCTCAAACTCCACAAGTCATGTCCAACTAGCGGTCGGTTCTCCTCGTTCATTGTATTGATGGCTGGAAAAGTAGTAAAGTGAAGAGAATTAAGGAGACGGTGCCATGTAGACTCATGGGAGACAATTGGGCTCGGTATAATGTCACTCTCTTATTGGACTCATGCGGAAAGACGCTCTTTAATCATTGATGCCGAACTTAGTATTAGTAGTACAAGTCACAACATGGTATCTAAAAGAGTTTTTGGGGTTGGAGCAACTTTATTGTCTTTGAGCTCGAGCCGGAGTTCCAACATTGGTAGTTTAGGTATATAAGTTTGTTTTGTAATGAATTTGTCCACGAGTGGATGTTATTTTAATAAGTGGATGGAATTGTTATTTTGTAGTTAGTAATGTTGGGGTTGGGAAGCACACTCAATTGTCCTATTCCTATGGGGCATAATAATTTTCAAGAGCCTAAACTAATTCTTATAATGAGTATCAATGTGAGCCACAATAATTTTCAACCCGTGTTAAACTTTAGTAGAAAATTAGCATGGTCCATATCAAATTTTTTAAGAAATTTAACATGGGCAATTATTTTAATTTTTGCTAAAAAAAACTCCTATGCATAATATTTAACATTTTGGTTGGAAGTCTTCATGAAGACTTAGGGGAAGACCCAAGGTTTTGGACCCACCTTAATTCCACCTTGACTAGAAACCATGTGGCCCACACTAATTATTACCATGCTAATTTTCCACCCACACTAATAAGACTATTTAGAAGGGAACAAAATTAAGGAGGCCATGTCATGTGCTTGTGGTTCAAGGAAGTTGGGAGAGAAATTCTTTGTTTATGTATTCACACAAAGTTGAAGCCTATTTATTTGGCTCGAAGCTCAAAATTTCATTGCAATCTCATAGGCATGTACCTCTGTCCTTGAATGACTACACCAACACGAATAGTTGAGGTTATGATTTCATAATTTCCAAGTTCCATCTACATCGTACAAGTCCAGGGACACACCCTAATTTGACAACTGGGTCATGAGTTTATTCAAGGTGATGTAGAAATTTACTAGTTTCAACTACAAAATTTGAAATAGCTAAGAAATACAAGTTTACTTTCAAAAACATATCTTTGAAAATACCTCTCAACTATATTTTGGCTTCTTGGGACATTTTGGATGCATCATTTGATGAATCTACAATGATATGTAACTAAGTTGCCTTAGCAAATACATTGACTCTTTGTCCATTCAAATTTTCTTGGTTCAAAACCAATTTAAAAAAAAATTATAGCAACCACAATTCTTTTTTAAAGGCCTTGTGTTGTGTTCTTATAATAACACAAATCAAAATTAGTGTGGAATGTCAATAAATTTCCATGGGGTAACCCATTTGCACATATCATTGTAATTGAGGCACTTCCAGAACACCATATTTAGGAAAGCTATATTTAATAAGGGCCCAACCTCGGAAACCCTCCACCACAATTACCTAACACAATATGAAACTAGTACAAACTTGTCAAACCTATGCCCGGGTTGGTTGCTTGGGAATGGGAAGTATTCTTATCTTTATAGTCCCAATGCACATGAGAGCACTAGCTAGACTAAAGAATGCACGGAAACATATACAATGAAGACTTGTGTAGGCAATAATTACCATGAGCCCATGCTAAATGCATGGCTATATATAGGTACAAGGGTGGGCTTCGTATTAAGGCTTACGTTCAAGAAACTTGGGGTCCAAAACATCTCATACCAAATTTTACTTACAAACCCAAGCTTGCAAATTTGTTTAGCAAATTAGGAGCACTTTCTTGAGTGAACACCACCAAGATTTGGCAAGAGAATGAGGCCACATTATCATCCTTCTTTCATACAATAAAGTCTTTGGATCCAAAATTTCTCTTGAACAATAGAATTGTTTGATTTTTGGAGTTTCTTAGGTCTTGGACATTAGTGTAAACCGACCCTAAAAGACCCTTCAAACATGCACTATGATAGATTATGGACATTTTGGTGCAAAAATCTCAATGGTCCTCTCATCTATATGATAGAAGTCCAAATATAAGGTGTGCCCCCCTATTGCAGGCACTTGATTGTATGTAGGAATGTTGGATTGGTTGGGAATTGCCTCATATAAGCAACGATTGTGAATAACAACAATTGTCATTTCAAGTTTCAAAATTGAAAAAGAGATGCAAAAGTTATAAGAGTTCAATGAAGATTCTCATTCTCCTTAAGTGATGAAATAAATCACTCTAATGGTGTTTATATTTTGAACATAGTCCAATCATATCGTAACACATGTCTTTTTGGTGTCTGTTCTCAAAACAGTCTTTGCCATGTACCACTTAATATAGGCACCTAATTAAGAAGAATTACTGCATAAGGGCCACATACGTTATGTCTGCTTTCACCTTTACTATAAGATCACCAGTTTAAGATGGAGTCATCATCTTTTGATTGACATCTTGCTCAATTCATAAACCTTTCAACTTTGTTACAGCTGATCATCAGATCCACACGCCTTATACTTTGTAACAAAGTTTTTAAAAAAATTTAAAAAATACTCCTCGCTATGGATTAGTATTAGTTTAAATATATACACAGCTCCTTGGGTGGAGAGAGAGAGAGAGTGTGTGTCAATGGACTTGTCAATTCTCTAAAAGATTGATCATGTATGCTCAATCATGCAACCTGAGCTACTGATGAGTAGCCACAAGTTAGTGGTCCTGGGCCTAACACCATCAGGGGAAAAAAAACTAGGTCACTGTACATGTGGACGCATCGATTCGTGACTTTGCATAAAAGCCCATGAAATGATTGTGCAAATATTAGTATTTCTTCTATCAGTCAACATATTTTTTGACTGCCTTTCCAGAATCACAAGATATGATTCTGTGCTGAAGAAAAGTGCCCACCTGAGGTTTTATGCAACTCGAAGAGAAGGGATTTGAGCAGATCATGAGCTGTTGGCCTCAACCTCGCATTTTGATGCATTTGGGCCTGCAAAAACATTATATTGTACTCAATGTTATGGATAACTTACATTATGTCAGAATTATCCTTAAAAGTCTCTCAAAATCTCATGGTTTGGTAGGGAGTTTTGGTCCACTTTTGACATTTTATAATGTTGGTGGTGTCAACCCCCAATTTCGGTGAAATGAACAGGAGGCCAAAAGACAGCTATACAAATTGAAGGCACCTAAAAGGGTGCTCTCCAAAGTTTGATGAGTTCAATTTGTCAGTTTAGTTTTGCAACACAGTTGAGCAGGAATGCAGGTATTCCTCCTTCACTGTAACTTACATGACCCTTTCTTAACCATTCAGGAGGATAACCTGAAAAGCCGGAGAAGGAAACTAATATTTATATGACATGTTCAACTTCAATGCTGGCCTGGACTAGAAAGATTGATTGACAGTTAAAAATGTAAGAACCAAAATGTCAAGATCACCTATATGGGTAGGAATAGGAAACCTGAGGAAGGTTTTTAAAGAAGGGGGAAGAAGTTACCATCACGTTGGAATATGGAATGCTTGAGCAAATCATGAGCTGTTGGCCTTAGCCTTGCATTTTGGTTCATTAGGGCCTGCAAAAACATAGAATTGCACCAAAGTTTAGAAATATATCTCAAAATGTACTTGACACCCTTCTTGATCCATTCAGGAGGATACTCTGAAGCAGCCCAGAAAAGAAAACTGATATGTAGATAAAGGATTCAACTTCGAAGATAATTCCTGGTCTGAGATTTCCTTTATAATACACATTGACACTGAATGGTTCTAGAAAGATACCTAGAGGTAGAGGGTTTAATATAGATCACTTTAAGAATATTGAATGCAACATCAAAGATAATCGGTGGCCTCAAACTTCCTGATTATACACATTGATACTGAATGATCTTAAAAAGATTCCTTGAGATAGAAATTAATCACGTCAAGAATATTGAACTCAACATCACAATGTGCCAGTACTTGAACCTACTCGACTCATTCGGGAGGATAATCTGAGAAAGCCCAGAAATGAAAACTAACATGCCGGTAGAAAAATTCAACTTCAAAAAAAACGGCTGGCCTGGATCTTGCTGATTATATACATTGATATTGAATAAATCTAGAAATATTTTTCCAGGTAGAGGGTTTAGAGTTTTTAAAACACCTTTAAAATGTTTTGGAATGACAAGGAGCAGCTCGGCAGGAGAGTCAATTTTCCCTGCCGCAAAGCCTGAAAATTTGGCCCAGAAGAAGGGAGGGGTGACCTTCTGGCCATCTCATAAATTGTTGCACCAAGGGCAAACATGTCAACCTTGGGCAATTGAGTATAGTCATCATTAAGAATTTCTAGTGGCATGTAACGAGCATCTCCTTCCTCAATACTTAAACTTCCATCAGCTCTTGTGGCTCGCCCAAAATCCCCAAGTTTATAAACTCCCTTGAGTACGTAAATGTTGTCGGGCTTCAAGTCCAAGTGTACTACGCCTTTCGAATGAATAAAATCCAGCGCAGTAGCCATCTGAAACACACATCAAAAACGAAATTAACTATTCCCATATTGATTTTAGCAGTAAGTTACACGAATCTCATTGTTTTGATGAGAAACTTGATATGATTGGCTGAAAGTATGTGTAAGGATTTCCTCTTTATATTCTAGCTTCACATTTCCAAGGATCAAGGTTCTTCACTACATGTGTGAATGCCAAGCACAATCAAGTGGCAAGCTCTCATTAGCCAACACCTCATTGTTACCTATCTTTAGACAAAGCATTATCTGATCTACCAAAATGAATCTCGCCCAAAGTATATAGGTAATTTTCAGGATGCTCATCTAGGGAGATGGAAAGCTTTAAACATTTTATGTTCACATGATGAAAGTGTACAAATGTCTTGTGAGATGTGAACACTTCATGAAGCATAGAGGATAATCATTGATGAGTTTTGGTGATCAAGCTTTTGGAAGTTACAGATGATTTCAAGAGCTACCCTGAGAAACAAATTGCTAAGAATAGCATGTTTTTGAGCAAGATCTATACATATGAAGTAAGAGTCCCATTTGGGGATGTTTAGGCCATTGTTGAGGGTTAGAATTTGAGGAATAAATATGTGACAAGGCTTTACCTGACGCATGATCTCGAGTAATGAGCACTCCAGAGAGATAGTGGAGTCTGCATCTCGCAATTGGGTGAGTGTGCCATCACATAGTTCTGTTTGGATGTAACAATAGTCACTCTCAAACCAAGCAGTGTGGTACCTCACCACGTTGTCATGAGCTCCTGCACTTACCCACCAGAGTTCAAAAGTGTTGCACTTGTGGGTAGATAGATATTATAAAAACACCAATGATTTAAGGAAGCAGGCGTACATGAAGAGTCTCTTTGCTTGCAGGCTATTGCCACCTTTTGATGGAGGGCACTTGTGGGGGATAAGATGCATAAGTAAGCATGACAAAGATTGTTTTCTTGAAGTTTCAAATGCTAAATCTTCGACACAATAGAGTTGTCCATAAAGTCTTGGGGTGGGTTGGCTAAAAGGTGAGTTGGAGAGCATATCAGTGTAGTCATCCAAATTTTCTTAATGCTCAAATTAACAAGCTAAGAGTGGAGTCGGACCATAAAAAGTCGGCTTTCTAGCTTAGTCGTACTAGGATGGATGGGCCAAGCTAAGCTTGCATAGGCTTATCCATTAGGCTCTGACACACAATGACGTAACAAGCTCTTCGTAGAAAGTCTCTCTAAGAGGGACCAAACTCCAACATTCAAATTTCGTCCTCTTTGAGGGATTTTAAGGATAATTCTAGTGACCCAATTCCAAATGAAAACTGCTCTGACACAGGAAACAGGTTAGGACTATCATTTATCTCACCCACAGCAGCCAGAGCCTGCACCTCTGCCAGCGCTTGTTTCCTGCACATTGTATTCCATAGCTCTGAATTAGATGTTTTGTCAGAATTTAAGAACTAAGGGTCCCAAACAGATCTCTTTAAAGTAGAGCTCAGCAAACAAAAATCCTTGCAACAACAGCAACAAATTTACAGACATGTCTAGAATGAAATATGTAGGCAGAGTTTGAGCATTTTCAACCTTTCACCCGGCATTCGGAGCGGATGATGGGATCGTTTGACAGCATATAGACATCCATCAATTCGATTCAAGACTTTAAATACGCGACTGAAATTGCCATGTCCAATTTCCTGTCATTTACAGGGTCAGAAATTAAAGTCCACGACAGGTGGCAAATAGTCTTTACATACTCAGAAACTGGATGATATTTAACTTTGAGTATTGAGACAAAACGTTATTGACAGAGACAAAACAATGACAACAATTTTTCATGTGTGAAAAAAATAGGGATAACCATTTACCATCATGAAAACCAAGGTGTTTGTAATGATTGCTACCTGAATTTCATGAAAGTCCTCCCTATATCGAGGGAAATTGTTTTGACCAAAAAGAGGCATGGGCACTCGATCTGGGCAGGAAAAAAACAGAGTTATGAATTGCAGTGAATCCCTAATATTCCTTTCCACATAAGCTGCAGATGTTGATGAACGCTATATTGGAGACTATGCTACAAGCAACTCCTGGGATCACTGTAACATGATTCTCATTAAGCATCAGCTTTCAAAGGTTTTGGGCCAATACTGCATGCTAATCATCTCCCATGTTAAATCCATATACTTTATATACCTTCACTGCCCACATATTATTAAGAACGAGATGACCCTCTAAAGTCCTTCATAACTCCATTATTGAGGGTGGGAAGGGGTTAACAGGGTTGTCCCTCTGTCTCTCTCAACAATAGGAGGGCAGAAAGGATTTGAAAAACATATGGACTTTATGGGAGGAATGAGCAGAGCGTATTAGCCTTGTCCCCCAGAAAACTAGAAAGCCAATTACTATTGAGAAAATGCTTTTTCAGTGACCAAAGGAGTTGCTCTTAGTTACTCTACAGACCACTCAAAAGTGAACATAAACGTAAGATTGATTGGGCTAGTTGAGATTGACTCTTTTTTTATAAAAAATTAACACAAAAGGAGTGTTTTGTTGAGATGATTCCAAGATTGTTCATTAGAACATAGATTAACCAACATATAAGTCAATGTGGACCTGTGGGGATAGTGCCATATTGTACATTGTGATTTCTTATCCTCCAGAAATGGATTTCGCACGCAGACAGGAGACTGTACACGTCGGCGCATTGTGGGCAATACTCCTCGAGAATTTGATGGGATGATATTTAGCTGAGATACTCCATGGGCCTTTAAGTTTCTCCCTGCAGTTGAAATACCTGGTAATTGTCCATCTGGCAAAATTGGAACTTCTGAAAAAGGAACAACCTCTTGACAACGATCTGGTGCGCAATTGTCCAGACAAACTGGTAGTCTCTTGATAGTATCTAGCCATTCAAAACAATAAAGTTAAGGAAATCTGCAATTACTGGAGTTTACAGATAGAAAATAATGAAAAAGAGTTCGAAAAGGATTCAAACCATCAAACCAAGTCTTTAAGCAGCCTAATTCAGTCACTTATCTTAGGCTGTGTCTTAGTCATTTAAATGGTGTGTGGTTAGGTTTGGATCTAAGAACAGAGACCAAAAAGATAAGTGTTCAAAACAGATTGACCTACGTGCTCAATAGTCAACATAAAAAATGGGGGGGACCTATATGATCATTTTCAAGAGACACTGAATCTTCACTTTCATAATGACTAAGATACTCATATGAGCTCCAAAAAATATGAGGAAAATGGCTACATGCACAATTTGGGTATGCTAATCATCTTTGACTTATATCATGGTACGTATCCTACATGAAGTGGGTGCAGAGATAAAAGTGCCCATTTAAGACTGTTCATAATAAATGCATATGAAAGTCCATGACACCCAATAAATACCTGGAAACACCTGGACACTGGGCAAGTCTCTCATTGTCTAAATCAGGTTATTGGATAGCATTTTCTGCACATACTAGCTTCAAATTGGGGCCTCTCAGGGTTTCAAACCTGGACCACCATCACACTCGAACCTCAACCTCACCCACGTTGATATTAAATGTACAAAAAAGCCACAACAAATAGGAATATTTATGGCATACCAGGTCTAGGCCTTTTCATTCTCAATGGTGTCAATCCCCTTGGCGACTGGAGCCACCCTGCATTTTCCTGTAACTCAACATGATTAAGGGTAAAGATTCCATGATTATTCTAGACTTCTTGAACCTGACAAGAGCCCCATAGGATTGAAGCTCTGCAAAATAGCATTAAAATAGCAGAGCCATATACAGAGCACTCATATGATGTTATCGTCACCTAGCCAATTACATGCACGTAGGCTGTGACCAAATGTGATATTAGTCATTTATTTACCTTGTTTTCAAGATCGACAGAAAACTGTTGTTCAATAGGAGTGATGAAGTCCGGTGTACTGCATGCACCCACATCACACACACTTTTTTGCATCAGTCCTTGAGGGTTTAGAACGCTCCAACTATAATAGAATTATCCTTTCAACCCGAGCTTTGGCTGGAAGTTGGGTGTTATGCATACAAATACTTCATAACAGAAGGGATAACTGCATGTTCGATAAGTTTTTGGTCCATGCTTGGAGGCAGTGTGGAGGTTTGAACAAAGAACTTTTTATATTGGTTCATTGAGAGCCAAACTCAATTTGGCTTGCCAAAAGGTGCTAAAATGAGTTTGACCCCCAATGAACCGATATAGAATGGACTTCATTCAAACCTCCACAAAAACTTCCAAGCATGAACTGAAAATTTACCAAACACGGAAAGTTTTCTATGTAAAACAACCAACTCCTAACCAAATCTCCGGTCGAATTTAAGGAAAACTCTGGAAATTATGTGATAAACTGTGATATCAATGTTGCCCAGCATGTCATTAATATTTGTTGACGAAATATAAATTTGGATGCACATACTGTACAAACTTTATACATATAGAGGTAAATAGAATGGTTTCAGAAGAATGTGGACCACTTGTAAATTGCACACCGAATGAAAGGAGTTGATGATTTATGTTAAGGTACTATATGAAAGGAGTCAAGAGAGGGGAGACATGGGAGGCTAGCACTGACAAGGACAGCACATTGACAATTAATAATAATTAGGCTTCCATCAAAAGCTGGTGAACCAAAAAAGACCAAGACAATATGGAAAGTGAGAGCCTCGGTGATTAACACACCAAAAGAAATCCTGGCTGCAAATGTGCTCCAAAGGATTTTCCTGCTCCACGGCATCGCTGCTGGTCTGACTTGCATGTTCCTCCTGGAGATTGGAATTTCGAGGAGTGTGTAGACACACTTGACTCAGTTGCTGACTTAGAGCAAGCCCATTACACTGTGCCATTACAAATCCTCCCTGCAAAACATTGGAGATTAAGGTAAGCGGTCCTAATTTATTCGGTTACTCGTCTTAAATGGACACCTATATATATATTTGAGTGGTGTGTGGTTAGGTGTGGATCTAGTAACAGACATCAAAATGGCATCTTCATGTGTGACTACATCCTCAAAAACTTTGTTCACCATTCTAGGCTGAATTTCACAAATGTGGAAAATTTCATATTGAGGGAAAATATATTGAGGGAAAATATATTGAGGAAATATGGCAAATTATGGCTACGGGCATAATTTGGATATCCTAATCATCTCCCACTAATTGCATGTTTCACATCGCACGAGGAGTGGGTGCAAAGCTAAAAGTGTCCGTGCATTTCATTTCATGCGGAGAAAACCTTAAATAAAAAATACCCCTCGAGAAATTTAATGAAATGCAGATTTGAAGGACATAACTAAAAAATGTCTTGCCGTGCACGAGACTTATGCGGGTACAAATCCTACACCTCTCTGTGAAGGAGAAGCCTAAAACCTCGTCCAGATCGACTGGCAATGGATTTCTCAGCAACTATGACGACAAAAACCGTCCCGCTTTAATTAAACCACTGAGAATTTCCTTATACTAGCGCCTTATAAGTTTCCCACACATTCTGCGCTTTCTTAATGATACTCGAAAATGCAACCCAGGAAAAAAAAATCTGATATGTGGGCATCCTGTAGTGACCTTGAAAATGGGACATAACTAAAAATTCTCTTCCCATACACGAAAATGTGGGTACAAATTCTTAATCTCTCTTTAGAGGAAAGCTCCAAAAAACTCATCCAGTTCGACTATCAATGGAGTTCTCAGCAACTATGACTCCAAAATCCTCTCCCATTTTGATGAAAGCACTGAAAACTCCAACTACACATTCTCAGCGATCTTGATAACACACAGAAAATGCAACCCAGAAAAAATATCGGAGAAGTGGACAAAACTAAGAATTCTCTTCCTAGACGCGAAACTCATGTGGATACAAACAAATTCTTCACCTCGCTGTGAGAGAGAAACTCCAAAAAAACTCGTCTAGTTCGACTCGCGATAGAGTATTTAGCAACTATGACTCCATAAACCTTCCCATTTTGAATAAAAGCCAATGAAAAGCCAAATCTTATCATTTCCCACATATTTTGAGCTATCTTAAGGACACTCGAAAATGCAACCCACAAAAACCTGTACTGAGGTAGACATGCCTAATTGAACACAACAATAATCTGAACGCCTATCTTTAAGTGGTTTGTGGTTAGGTGTAAATCTAAGAACTGGCACAAAAAAACTTGTGTTTAAAAGAGATTAAACTATATGCTCAAAATATGCTAATAATTCTAGGTTCAATAATCAACATGATTGGGGGACCTATATGACTACTTAATGAACACAAGAATTTTCATTCAATAATAAACAAGATATTCATATGAGCTCCAAAAGTTATAAGGCAAACAGTTTCATGCACAATTTGGATTTGTTAATCATCTCACACTAATTGCATGTTTCATATCCTACAAGAAATGGGTGCAAAGAGAAAAAGTATCTAAATAACACATTAAAGTCCCCTATACCATGAAAATGGGACATTACTAAGAATACTCCTCCAGTACACAAAAATGTGGGTACATAGTACTTACAAATTCTACACCTCTCTGTAAAAATGAGAAGCCTCAAAAACTCATCCAGTTCCATTGGCAATAATGTTTTCAGCCATTATGACCCCAAAAAAATTCCATTTTTAGGAACTCCAAACACATACAATTGTCAGCTATCTTTAATTAACGACAACCAAAAATGCAAACCAGAAAGAAATGTGAGGTGCGACCACTCTGTAACTTACAGACCTTGGAATTGAGGCAGATTTTGCAACAACAGCCGGTGCTTCGAAACTACGCTTGTCTCCCACCATCCACACACGAAATTACTCTTCCTGCAACAAAAGCTCCACCGCTACTACCTACCGAACGCAATGCAGCACTGCAACGAATTGAAGCTGCTTTCTATCAGCTTCGCACATGAGTCAAGCTCGCACCAGGGATTACTGAGCTTGCGAGTCCGAGACCCAAATTGTTGCAATCTGTTTGCTGAGTTTCGGAGTTGGGCCTTGTTGGGAGGAATCTTTGGGGAGCTTTGAAAAGACAGAGAGGTTTGGCGCCAAAAGGAACAGGGGAAGCGCGGGGCGTCAATGGCACACTAAGCAACGGCGGTCGTGGTGATAGGGTCCATGTCAGAGAGGGGCCCACGTGAATAGGATTTGCCCCTGTACCCGAGCCTCGTCCTATCACCGAGAGTTGACCGGACGAGTAGGTATAAACAAAAGGTAGACACATGTTACTGTTTAAACTTTTCTCTTTGCACCCACTTTTCGGAGGACATGGAACATGCAATTAGTGTGGGATGATTAGCAAATCCAAATCGTGTCCGTAGTCATTTGCCTCATAATTTCTGGAGCTCATATGAAAATCTTATTTATTAGCAAAGTGAAGATGCTTGTGGTCTTTGAGTGGTCATATAAGTTCCCCCCGCCCCCCCCCCCCCCAATCATGCTAACTATTGAGCATGAAACGGTTAGCATACATTGAGCACAAAGTCCAATTTGTCTCAAACATGTCTTTTTGGTGTTCAATTTTGGATCCATGCTTAATCACGCCACTCAAATACATGTGTTAAATTTATTTTTATGTTCGATTTAGGCACGCCTCCTTAAGATAGGTGGGTCTTAAATAGCATATATAGAGCACAAAGTCCAATTTGTCTCGAACATGTTTTTTGGTGTTCAATTTTGGATCCATGCTTAACCATACCACTCAAATGTAGGTGTTCGAATTATTGTTATGTTCAATATAGGCACGCCTCCTTAAGATGGGTGGGTTTTAAATAGTTTTTTTTTTCCAACTAGACCACTTCTCCTACCCATGGGGTGCACCTTTCATAACATGTATGAGTATACGTGAGTGCACAAAAGGTGTGTTAATTTGAACTCTTCCGTAATGTATAGATATGCTACACAAATTATAACTCATAGTTATGTACATGTATGGAGGACCTGTAGAAAATATACAACATATGCACTTGTATGGTAGGGTCACTTAGTGAGGCTTATTTGTTTGGAAGTATGCAAGATGATGGAGGAGTGTGATTGTGATCATACCTTGATTGATAATTAAAGTGCACAAAGATGGTAACAAGTTGGAGAAGACAATTCAAACATGTGCAAGGTTGTTGTCATAGAGACATAAGTGATGCAGTCGCATGTTGAAAACGATTTACATACAGATGCAGAGTTGCAAAGTGAGCTTCGACATGCCTTGGAGGTTCTAATCAACAAACGTACAAATATTGAAATGCCCTCTCAATCCAATGTGAAGTTCATTATGGCTTATATAGAGGTATGGGAGTCTAGAGTTTCGAAAATACACTTGTTAATCAATTGAATGGCAATCCAACTTTATCTAAAAATTGATCGGTGCTCTAAACTACATAGCAAACTATGCTACCAAGAATCCTATTGGATAACTTTATCGATGACTAAAATGCCGTGTAATTGCTCTTTGCGCTTCCTCCATTATATCATAAATTTGAATATAATGCACCATGTCCAAAGTATCAAGGACATGTGCGGAATGGATAATGAAAAAAAATGTCTTGAATTAAGGCTATCATATTATATATGAAGTTCAAATGGGGCCTAAACTCCTCACCACCACAAATCATGATACTGTGTTAAATCTCGGTTCATTATTATTCAAAAGAATATTTAGATTCATATGTTCATTACTACATATGAATGTATCATAAAAAAATGTATACATAGTGTTGCTTGTAAATTGATCATTGAAATTGTATGTGTGTTGCTTGAATTCACAAAAATATTTGTATATAAGGGTTTTTTTAAGAGTAAGTTGCAAATGCACGTGGTTCTTGGTTCTTAATAAATGACGCACCACCAAGTTCTCCTGGGACAATAAACACTTCATTAGTACAATATGGTTAGCAAATCCAAATCGAAGTTGTAGCCATTTTCCTCATAATTTTTAAAGTTCAAACGATTATCTTATTCGTCACCAAAGTGAAGATCATGTGCTCATTAAATGGTCAAACACTCATCCCTTCCCTCCCCCCCCCCCTAATTAAGTTGACTGTCGAACCCTAAATGGTTATCATACTTTGAGCTCATGGTTCACCATATGTCTTTTTGATATTCATTCTTTGAGTCTCTCTATCCATTTACCATTCAGAACAGGTTTGATTAATATAAGTAATTGTATTAGGCACATCTATATTGAAGGAGATGCATGGACTAATGTTGTAGAGGTTAACAATGTAAACGGGATTGGGAACACCGAGATTATTGTTGGGAACACATCTTGATTTGGGTGCTTGTTGTCTAACTAATGTTAAATTAATACCTTGTGTTTCCACCATATATGTATACTACCCCGTCATGTTTTACATCACTTTGAATATCTATGCGCATTGAATATATACTTAGGTACAATGTTGCACATTTAGTATTGTGGGCTAAAAGTTAGCATGGGTACACATAACTGTGACTTAATTGTAATGTACTATACCGTTTATGCTATTTAGTGCCATGTGCACTATGTGTGAAGGGCCTACACTACATGCCTAGAGGTCTCAAATTGTCACATATGCTAATTGCCAATGTGATATCATTTGTCAATATAAGTAATTATTTTTTAGTGAAAATTTATCTACGTGTTGACATTAGCGTAACACATTTGGGAGTACTTGAGATGATAGGTTTGTGTTTTAGTATGCATGGGGAACATATTATTGAATATACTAATGGCAAAGTGTCAGGTGTTTACAATTTTGTATGCAAGAGGAAGATACATTTTTGAAGTGTCAGTTTGTTTATATCTCGAGGATATTGATGTCAAGTGTCATTTGTGTATACTTTAGTCAACTTGTATAGCATTGTGTTACATAGGCATATGTCTCATAACATTGTTGAATGTACTCATGCCAAGATATTAGTGAGCACACTTGAATGCCAAGTGTCATGAGATGACACTAATGATGAAGTTGTCAATCATTAGTGTAACCTAGCATACACATCTCAATAGGGTAGTTGACATTATTATGCATGTGCCACTAGATACCATAAATGGTTTAGTATGGGCTCGTGCAGGGGTGTTTTTTCACAAGGTCCCTAACATGTCTAGGGACATGTTCATAAAAAAAAACATTTCTAGTGGATGGGTTCTTAGAAAATGAACCGGTTTTGGGACGTGTCAAATTCACTTTGGACGGGTTCTAAAAATAACATGTAAGGCTCAAATATCTACTCATACATTGACCCAACAACTTACAAGCTCAACCCTGCAATTTGCTAGGGTTTAACTCGAATTGATAGGAATTTTCTGCACAGCCCTCGAATCTGCACTCAACCCACAACAAAAGAGAGGAATAAGACTCTCAAGATTTAGGATGCTAATGAATCGAACATATGCAACTGAAAGCTAAAGCAACTGAGAGACCGGTGAGAGATAACTTGATTGCAGTCGTCAAATGAACCAGTTGAGTTTGAGAAAACACCTGTTGAAGTTCAAGATTGTAGGAGAAGATTGTTCCAGCGGCACTCTTCAACTTCTTGAATTCGAGTTAGTTTCAAATGAACCGGTTGAGTTTGAGAAAACACCTGTTGAAGTTCAAGATTGCAGGAGGAGATTGTTCCAGCGGCACTCTCCAACATCTTGAATTCGAGTTAGTTTCAAATGAACCGGTTGAGTTTGAGTGACTGAGTCTGAGTTACTGAGTCTAGTTCAGTTTCTCTGAACTAGTTTGTGGACAAATAGACAAAATGGGGCAGTGGCAGGCTGGCAAATTGGTAATTATAATAGAAAAAACATAAATGAACGAAGATAGTAAGATACTATTGTTTCCAAGTGGCAAGTGCACCAATCACATGCCAACATCTTTCGGGTTATCTTTATCGATTTGTTTTTTCCTTTAACCTTTTCATGGACGGGTTGGTTTAGAAATTACCGGTTTTGGGACGGGTTGTTTTTTCTTCAACCTTTCCATGGACGGGTTGGTTTTGAAATTACCGGTTTTGGGACGGGTTGCAATTTTTTTGCCTTTCAATTCGAGGTTTTGGGACGTGGACGGGTAAAACCTTTGTGAAAAAACAGCCCTGGGCTCGTGCTATGGCACCTGTGTGTGCATATGACACATCATTGGTAATCTTGGACCCATGGTCCCTCTACACCACCACCACAATGTCTTTTGTATATAGAAGTTTGGGTTGAAAAGTAGGTTGGCTTATACGTCATTAAAATATTAATCTTAAAAATATAAAATGATAAAGTGTTAAATAACTACTTATATTTTGGGTATAAGGTTGATAATATATTGTTATTATATTTCTCAAACCCAGTAAATTACAGTACATGTCGATGATGAATGCAGGAAACAGAATTCATCCACAAAGATTCATCCAAAAATAACATCCAAATGAGACGAAGCCCGGAACGCCCTCCGAGGAAGCAAGGCAGGCCCTTCCACGCGGGGAGGGTTTCGTTGATCGCTCTAACAAAAGTGTCGCGATGATTTTTAGCAAGTTGGCCGACCGTGATTTCGCAGCGACACTTAACTTACGCTCGATGTTTTGCTCGAGTACCGCATGCACAAAATTGTCCAGATGCCGGCAGCGTGAATCTTTCAAGCTTACTCTGCCGCTCCGCCACTCCAAAACCTCTATGTAGTCCCCAAAAACAGAACCCTCTGCTAGGGTTACAAAACAATGTTCTGCAAACTAATCGCCATGGCAAAATAACTTGCGAGAATGCTCCTGGCTGTCTATGGTTGTGAGGTGGAGGGAATTTGAGCAGCAGCGATGAGTATTATACCGAAGGACACCATCCATGTCATTGCAGAGAGCATTGGCATTAGCAATTTGCCCGACGATGTGGCCGCTGCGCTTGCGCCCGATGTCGAGTACCGGATGCGCGAAATTATGCAGGTACTGCTATCATTAAATCATTTTAAGCCTACCTTGCCACTTCGGTACTTGGAAGGCCTGTTGGTAGTGGAGACAAGAGCGATGCTAGGGTTTTGCAGAACACGTTGTTGTGGCAAACTTCTCGTTATTGCAAAATGGCGTGTGAGAATGCTCTCGTCTAATATTCTTGAGAAAATCTTATTGAAATTCATGGGAGGAATGTTGTTTGGTTCTTCGACTGTAGCGAATTTTGTGGCCTTTAATCGTAGTCGAGCGTTGAACGAAGTCCTAATTTCTTTTCATGGCGAATTTCTTGAGCCTACTCTGTCATTCCGGTATTCGGAAGGCCTGTTGGTAGTCGAGACAGCGAGCTGCTAGGGTTTTACAGAACATGATGTTGTTGCAAACTAGTCGTCATTGCAAAAGAGCCTGTGAGAGTGCGCTTTTATTTTTGCGGCTCGGAGCTGCTGGTGTTCAATATCCATCCTAATTCTTGAGAAAATCTCATTGAAATTCATGAGAGGAGTGTTATATGCTTCTAGGACTGTTGCGAATTTGTGCATTACTGCATGTGCGGATTCATGCAGGTAACTGGTGTTGTTGAACTTTTTTAAGACGACTCTGCCACTTCGATACTTGGAAGGACTGTTAGTCGAGACAGAGCATTGCTAGGGTTTGAAAACATGATGTTGCAAAGTAGTCGTCATTGCAAAATACCTTTGTTAGAATGCTCTGTTGTTTATCCGCTCGGAGCTCCTGGGGTCTAATATTTAGCCTAATTCTTGAGATTATTTTATTCAAATTCCCATGAAGAATGTTATGTGCTTCTCGGATAGTTGTGAATTCGTGGATTTTTATCGTAGTTGAGCGATAAAAAGATTTAACCTTTCAACTCAATAGGACATTTAGTCGGGAGTTTGTCCCCTGTGATTTTCCATTGATCGTTTTGCATACAATAGTAATAATTATTTTCCGCTTGTACTGCATGCTCTGAGGTAGTGTTTGAATTTGAATGGAGAGGTAACTTATTTTGGTTCTTTGAGGGCCAAACTATAGCACTTATTGTCTAAATGCCTAAATGAGTTTGACCCTCAATGAACCGATATAGAGTGTTCATCTTCGTTCAAACCTCCACACTACCTCCAAGCATGCACCAAAAATTTATCGAACATGAATAGTGATGTATGCAGAAGAACCAACTCCTAACCAAAAGTCATGTTGAGTTGGAGGAGAACCCTAATGAAGCCCTAGAGTTTATACAGTAAGGAGTGTTGTATCAGATCAGTACTTTGGGGTTTTGAGAGGGGTGGGGTTTCTCATGTAGCTTTGGAGTGGCATTGCAGGAGGCAATTAAGTGCATGCGGCACTCGAAGAGGTCAATCCTCACAACCGATGATGTCAACAGTGCCTTAAGTCTTCGGAACGTTGAGGTACTAACTTTTGACTAGAGATGTTGCATGCAGGGAGTAGATTGGCCAGAACCTAGCACAGGGTTTATGTGAGGGTTTTGCAGATTACAAAAGCTTAGAACATGTATAGTTTATTTCAAACAATGTGGCAATTCAAGTATGTACCACGCTCATGACTGTTACATAAAGGTGCCAGATTTTTTATGTAAAGTTGAAAGTTTTGTAGTGTCTGCTTTCTTGTGGATGTGGAATTTAATCTCATTCCTTGAAGTTTTGATCACCTTGCAGCCCTTGTATGGGTTTGCATCAGGGGACCCTTTGAGGTTCCGCAGGGCCTTAGGTCATTCGGACTTATTTTATGTGGAGGACATTGATCTCGAATTTAAAGAGGTACCATTTCTTCCTACTTGGACATATTGAATTCTGACAAAAAATCTATCTTCTAAGTGACCAGTTGTCTTCTATGAGAAGAGAACCTTGAATTGAAGTGGCTATACTTGTATCACTGACAACCTCATTTCTGTAATCTGCCTATATTTAAATGATGATGAAATAAGTACTTTGGTGTGCTCGACATCATGGTTGGACAATATGTACTTTGTGAGTTTTATGTCAAGTATTTATGTTAATACTAGCAGACTGTTTTATGCATAGAAAAGGGATCTCTCATCTGTGGGGTATGATGCCTCTAATCTTCTTCTCATCCATTTTCTCATCTCCCTTCACTTGTTTCAGATAGTTGATGCTCCGCTTCCCAAAGCCCCATTAGACACATCAGTTGTTGCTCACTGGCTCGCTGTGGAGGGCGTTCAACCTGCCATTCCAGAAAATGCTCCTGTTGAAAGTGAGATGCTCATAGTTCTCCACTTGAGTATGTCCACTTAAATTGTGTATTGGAAATTTGCCAAGGGTTTGCAAAATCTGTTGGTACTTGTATTGTGTGATCATTTTGGTTACTAGATAAAGTCAACTTATTCTCCTGCTGTACCATGTGGGACTCTTTGTTTGCCAGGTCTTTCAGTTCCCCAAGAGCCCAAGAGAGGGGATAGCCAAGCTGGCCCTCGGAAGGAAGATGATAGTGCTGTTGATGTGAAACCTCCTGTCAAGCATGTCCTTTCTAAAGAACTCCAGGTGGGATTTTGTTCTTTGATTTGTGCTCATCACACTGATTGCACATAAACCAACCTCTGAATACACTACTTAATATGTTGTTCTCTTATTACTGCAGCTCTACTTTGAAAAGATCACGGAGCTTGTTGTAACAGGCGGTGATACTCAACTTTTACGAGATGCTTTTGTCAGTTTGGCGAGTGACTCAGGCCTTCATCCACTCGTCCCTTATTTCACCCAATTTGTGGCAGATGAGGTATTGATCTGCCTTCAACTGCTTTTTGGTTGTCATAGTGAATAATCTCGACAAGGTCAATGCACAATTGAAGCACTCTTACTCCATCTATCAATTTTAGAGTGCTTGTTCCAGGTATTTGTAAAGAGTCCTAGATAAACATCTGAAACATGTCCTTTAAACCAAGGACTTACTCTTTATTACAAAAAAACAACACCTGTCTGATGAACTTTATACTTTATTGTTGGGAGATTGTGCTTGCAGGTTACGCGCAGCCTGGATGACTTCCCATTGCTTTTTTCATTGATGCGGCTTGTGCAAAGCTTGTTGTTGAATTCCCACATACATATTGAACTCTATGTAAGTCTTAACCTTTTGATTGTTACTCCTCAATTTTGACGAGGATGAGTTTGTCAACACATTGTATATTGCGTTCTACATAATCTCCATCTATCAGTTTACCTATGTTACATAAGCAGATTCCATCTTTCAAGGAAGCGTTTCCACTTTGGTAATGTTTTTTTGCATGTATATGGTAGTTGCACCAGCTGATGCCTTCAGTCATAACATGCTTGGTGGCTAAGCGCCTGGGTGGCAAGGCTGTTGAAAATCACTGGGAACTTCGTGATTTCACTGCAAGTCTTGTTGCTTTCATCTGCAAAAGGTACTCTCTCTCTTCTCTGTATTGCTTGTAGGGAGCAGACCATTTCTTAAAAGAGCACTGCAAGATTGCTAGACTCATATTTGTGAGTGGCTTGAGGAGATGAGTTTGTGTTTCAAGATTTTGTCTGACGCTTGGCTGCTTTTCCATCACAAGATTTACCTCAGAATCTGATAATGGATAATTCCTCTAGGTTTGGTCGTGTCTACCACAACTTGCAACCGCGCGTTACTAAAACACTACTACATGCATTCATGGACCCTAAAAGAGCATTGACGCAGCATTATGGTGCAGTTCGAGGACTGGCTGCTCTTGGGTCTCGTGTGGTATAAACTTCAACATCGCCGGCATTGAAAATTTCTGCATAATTGGTGTAATTGTAGAGTGTCATTGAGGTGACTTGGCTACCTGTATCCAGGGATGCACAGTTTGTGGTGAACCCATGATGATGAGCAGGATGAAGTATGAATTATATTTTTCATGGAAAATTACTCTAATTAGTGGAGTTGCATTGCAGGTGCGCTTATTAGTGTTGCCAAATCTGGAACTATACCTCCGTCTCTTAGCTCCTGAGATGATGCCTGAAAGCCAGCCCAATGAGATGAAGCGGTATGAAGCCTGGCGAGTCTATGGGGCTCTACAGGTATTTCTGTCACATTGTTTTTGGCAATTGTGAAGGAGATTGCTGAATTTAGCTGCAATAGGGCTCATATTGGCTCAAGATTGGTGAAATTTGCGGAAGCAATAATGTGACCAACACAAGAACATGATATACTGTTCAGCATGCAAGGTTTTTGCTTGAAGTGGGATTCTGCCCAACACCCATGTCATTAAGCAACTCTCTTGCACATTGGGTATCTTCTTGATTAAAATAAACTGCATGTCAGTGCAGAATGTGACTATGTTCCCCCTGACATGTAGGACCATATCCTAACCTCACATATCTCTGATTTGCTACCATTCAGATGGCATCTGGAGCATGCATGTATGAAGAACTGAAAGCACAATCAATTGTAATGTCGACCTCATCACGTACATCACTGAAGGCTACTGCGAAAGTCTTGACAGCCAGTGGTGAGCAAAGTGTGCAAACCTTTTAAACAGCTCTGTATGTGGAGACATATCCTCCGCTTCCTTGCCATGTACGCACCAAAGTCTGCATTGCATACTTTTCTGTTATTGAATTATAAATTTCTACAGCAGTAAAGAGGTCTTTGTTGCGTTCCAGGAATTGCAGGCAAGAGCCTGGAAACATCGGCAGACATAGCATCATCAAGAAAAAGACCAAATGAAGATGACTTGGGAGGTCCTCATAAAAAGCCCCATACTGAAAGTGAGACAACGGCTGGGCTTATGATTGAGGGAAGCCAACGGGAGGATGGAGAAGACGGCAAATTGCGCGCTGTGGAGACATCTGTGGAGGAGAATGTGAGAAAGTCCAGTAGGTCCAAGGAGGGGAAGTCGATATCTTTGTCGGAAGCTTGGAAGGAGGATGGAGATGTTGGTCCCATGTTGGCTTCATTAGTTGATCTATTTGGGGAGGGAATGCTCCCCTTCATACCTTCAAGGGAGTTGTCAATATTTTTTTGAACATCCTGTAACAAACACCCTGACCTGACATTGTTTGACAATTTCAATCCTCACAAGCATTTGAGCTAGATGATAACCTTGACTTATTATATCAAACAGTCATTCTGAGTTGTATTAGGCTGTGAATGGGTTAAACAAGCACAAATTCTTAATTTATATATCGTGACTGTTTTGTCATCTCATGTGTTTCTTTTTGCCAAAAAACTTGCATCAGAACCAGGTCTATTTTCAAGAACTTGCTTGTGAACTTTTGACACACGCGAATCAGCAGAATGCAGGCAAAAACGTTCTGTACTGTATAGTGCTGCTTGATGAGATGATCACAAGTAAAAAATTTGAAATCATAGCCAGGTGATCTGCTCACCATGGAACATACACAGATGAATTCCGGGAGTCATCCAGGTTGCTTCGGTAAGTTTTATTCTCCCACTCTCGCAGCAATATTCACCAAGTCACTTCGAAGGATGTCAATTTAGTACTCCAAATTTGGGTGATTTCAGTACTGGCTAAAGGTCTCAAACGTTGCTCAATACCTTCACTCATCTTCTCAAGTGTCCGATTCCCTTTGGCAATCGCCTCCTAGAGCACCATTCCAAAACACTCTTGATAGTTTCGCAATTTGTGGACATTAATGACACTACATGCAAAGAGGACTTTTAGTGAACATTAGACAATTCCAGGGGGGCCAATTTGACGGTACAAACACGTGTGTATGCAACTGAAAGAAAGCTGAATTACTAGGAATTGGTTTCAAGAACCTTGTTGTGTAGTGAATTCCCTCTGTCAACTACAATGACTTCTGAGTACCTACGTTATTGCAGTCTACTAATATCCTGATTTTACAGAGGTAACCCCTAAGATGGCCTTCGATCGATCTTCTAAAAAGAGTTTGCGACGAGCCTCCCTTCCATCACGTCAAGCAACTTGTCCTTCTTGCCATTGCCATAGTCGACAGTGTTGAACTGATTGTCCACCACAAAGTACTGCCGGCTGTTCTTGATCTGAATGTTGCCAATGGTGGCCACAAAGGAGACAGAAATGAATGCCCCTGTCTTCCCTTTCGCGATTGGAATTGTGACTATCTGTCCCCGCTTCAGGGTCTTGCCATTCACTTTCATGTCCACCGACGACACATTCTGGATGGTGGAGTCCGCAGCAGCCAGCCACAAGGAACTCATCACCAACGCAAGAAGAAGAATCACACTCTTCAAGCCGCCACCCGCCGCCATTCTTCCTCTCGTAAGTTGCTGGCCTCTACTAACCTTCACAGGAATCCAAAAGATTGATGAAGCCTGAGAGATCAACTCAAGCTTAAATGGTCTGAACCAGAATGCAAGTTGGTAAGCTGAAGTGCACTGGAACTGGAATAGTCAATCGCGAAGAGGAGCTGGCGTTGATCTCTTAGAACAGCTGTGCAGGTCATTGCAATCTGCGGCCTAAGGAAATTTGATTGCGGTCAACGTATCGCTAAATGACAAAAGTATCTCCTACCTACTCCGGCGACAAATCTTCGCTGATCCTCCATTTGTGTCAAAAATAGAATCACCTTATCTACCTACTACAACAAGCCGCCGAATACTATGTTTCACATCAACCAGCATCTGGTCACTGGAAAGGCAGATGTAGAGCTTAATTTAGGAATGATGTCTTGATGTCTTCTTCCAATCACACGGCCATGGCCGTAGATCTTTGCTCAAGTTACAAATTCACTGTTGGAAACAGTGAATTTAGCGTCATCTCATTAGCATTCAAGAACATTGCTAATTTGGTCATCTCGATTCTGTTTGAGTGCACGAATGGAATTATAGCTTCGCCTTTCGCCTGCAAGAATACGAATCAAAATACAGGATTCACATTGAGATATCTTGGTTGGAGGATTTTTTTAGTGTGGGGAGCAGCCAGGTACTTGAGCGCACATGACGAACATAACATTTTAATTTCTTGACAGAGCATGCAGCTCCCGTTGAGTGCAAATTGCGTTAATTGGTTTGGGATAACTGAACATGGGCGCCAAGATCTTAAACATTCTTCTGTATTCGTATTCCTGAAGAGAATGAAGGTACTGTGGGATTATGCGCGTGATGATGGTAAACACCAACAGAAATTTGTGGCAATGATGCTCAAGTGATCTGCTAGCCGTGAAACAAACAGAGGTGAAGCGCCATAGGCAGCTAGCTTTCCCAATGTCTCCTTATTCCCCTCTTGCTGGATATCGCAGAGTCAATTTTGTACTTGAAATTTGTGATAAACATTCAGCCTTTTACTTCAATCAATGCAGTCAACTCGGGTATTAATTAATGGAGGATGTGCAAAAAGCAAAAACAGTTACCAAACGGCAACAAAAGCTCTAGGACTCTGATACCTCTCGAGATAATATCGATCCAAGCTGCCTTGAATCCGAAATCTCTAGTCTCTAGTTCACACCAGATTACCAGTTCTAAGCAAGGCACTATGATACTTGTGCGGAGATGTTTCAGCAAGTTGCATCACATCCTAAAGCTCAGTTATTTACAATGGAGCCACATGTCATCATATAGACAGTACGATATATGCCGCAATGTTGTTGAGTAATCACCATATTAGAAAATTCTACAGAACCTTCTTACTAGAGTTGCAGCAATTTCTTACACAAGTAAAATCTGAGGTAGGGTTATTTGTTTCCAGAAGCTTCAAATTTTTCCGCGTCTTCATCTCCTGCCCGATCTTGAGATTGTTCTGGCTTAAGTTCTTCCTTACGTTCTTTACTTTCACCTTTAGCGCCCTCCGCGTCTTCCGTATGCAACGTTGTCGTGTTAAAGAACTCTCTGCACCGATACAAGTACACATCAAAGTCAGCGACTTGTTACAATAAAAATTACATTGCCTCAATGTACGCCTCATCAGATTCTCAAACGTTTGTCATCATATTCAAGGCTGGATGTTTAAGGCTCAAACTTTCTGTGAATAGAACTATGTGCATCAAACCAACTCCATTGCTTAAGCCACCTTTATTCACCATATACCGAGTGGATATCTGAGTCTGAAGGAATGTAATAGAGCAAGGCGTCAACTATACAACATATGCTATCGATGCAACATCAATTTAGGACTAGTGCAGGAAAATTGTCGCCGTAAAGCCTAATGGTGACTGAAATTCTTTGTTTCGATAAGCATCTAACGAGGTTTGAAAGGTACCTCAAAAACCGCCCAAACCGTGAGAAAACTGTTTCTTTAGATTTCGATCCAGATTCTGGCTTCTTTCTTGGAGTGCCCGTCCATCCGATCTTGTTTTCCTTTTCAATAATTTTGATTTCCTTCAAGTCCATGCAGTCATCTGAAGTGAGAATAATTTTGTCTTCGGAGGGCCCGGGATCCACTGCAAACCAATATTCCCGATACGTTGCATTTGCAGAGACAGTCATAGTCATACTGTCATACTTATTAAGTGTTCCGAGCGCACTAAATTCTCCAGCATTTCCTTCTTTCAGGATGATGGTATTATTAGATTCGTTTGTCACCTTGGTTCTGTACATTTTGACCTCAATTCCGATGACTAACTCAACAGGCTAAGGTGTTTAATCCAATCTGCTAGCCTCCCCCGTATCGCATAAAATCAAAAAATATGAGACTATGAAGACTCCCGTGAACAGACTCAAAGTCAAAACAACCATGCCCAAATAAAACCAATCGAAGGAGGTCGACTTCTTTCGGGTTTTTTTCGCCTTGATAGTGCTAAAAGAGAAATCCTTGCCAAAACTGCGAAGTTTGAGTCCTCTTGCTGCTAAATCCTGAAAACAATTCAGCAAACCATGTTAGAAAAGGAGCAGGCTTTTATGCATGTCAGGGCGCTCTCAGCATCAGGAAATTTATGAAGATTCTGCCTACACGAACGCCCGAATTCACAGGTTGAGAAGAATCGGGTCTAAATAGAGATGCTTGTTAGTCTTCGGCATGAAGGCGCTCATAGAATTCGGATTTCCTATCTGGGTGATTTAACCAGAAGATTCAAGCGGTTCATTTGAGAAAGGAGTTTTGTGTGTAGGCAGGTGAAGGTTATATACCCTCCGACTGTATCCTTCGCTTCTGTTATCAACCTGTATTAGGTTGATGTTGTAGAACTTTTGCCCGACTCCAACAACGGCGACGATCCAAGCAAGGCCAGACAACACAACCGGGCTCCACACCTTTCCGCAATGATTCGAGCTAGTCTGCGTCAACTGCGTAACAGCAGTGAGCACCAGCCCTTGGAACGCACTGAAAAATCCAATCAACTGGTAAATCTCGTTCTTAAGATCTGCGATGTATTTCTCCCTTCGATCCACTCTTGCAGCCAACAACTCCGTCTTCCGGTCCCACTCTTTTAGGGCTGTGCTACAAACTTTGTCTTCCTCGATCCACAAGAGTCTCGCAACCTCGTCGTACGCGTCTAGTGAACAGCCTTCCTGCAGATTTTGTTTTAATGCTTCTCTCTCTAATGAGATGTCAACACGACACTCCTGACTCTCGATCCCCGACTTACTTGCTGGCTGTGGCTTCTCGACTGCGCCGTTATCCTTTGCCTCTGCACTCGATGGTCTAATTGTCTCTGCAATCTCTCCGTCACCACTATTCTGTTTCGCAGTTTCGTCCTCCTTCAACGCAGGCGCGGCCATGCCGTGTGACAAACGGACACTCCGTGACAAGGGAGGGATACGAGGAAGCCATAGCTTTTCCTCATCAGTCGGTAATTAAGCATGAGTATAGGAGGCACCGATGCTTGCAACTTGCGTGAATATCAGACAAACAGTACAATAATAAATCCGCGTTGTAACAGTCAATGATCGTGTTTGGCGCGACCTGGTCTTTCGATGCTCCCTCCCCGGGGTGTTTTTCACAAAGTTTTTACCCGTCCACGTCCAAAAACCTCGAATTGAAAGGCAAAAAAAATTGCAACCCGTCCCAAAACCGGTAATTTCAAAACCAACCCGTCCATGGAAAGGTTAAAGAAAAAACAACCCGTCCCAAAACCGGTAATTTCTAAACCATTTTGTCCATGAAAAGGTTAAAGAAAAAAACAAATTGATAAAGAGAACCCGGAAGATGTCGGCATGTGATTGGTTGCACTTGGAAATAATAGTATCTTCCTTCAATTCTGCTTTATTCATTGGTGCAGCAGAGTATGTACATAGGGTGGTGGGTGCATTGAATAACAGGTTTCCAAACTTAGGCATCTTCAATGCATGCAAGCTCTATAGTCCCAGTCTCTATCCAACAAATGATGATGAGAGAACTCGTATTACTGGAGAGTGGTTGGAGAGGTTGTTTGTGAAGTTTCAGACTTCTGAAGAAGAACAAGATCGGTGTCGGGGTGAGTGTCTGGAGATAGTGGAGACCATGAGAGAGATGATCCCAAGTAAGTATTTATTTGAAGCTTGGGAGTTTGCATGTACCACTCCAGAGTGGTCAATCAATTGGCCTGGTTTGAGTAACTTGTGCAGAAGAATTATGGTGATTCCAGTGAGCACTGCAATATGTGAGAGGGGTTTTTCTAAACAAAACCTTATCAAAAGTCATCTACGTACTAGGTTGAAGTTAGAAACTTTAGATGCTTTGATGCGCATTTCATGTGCAAATATTCCAGTTGAAAACATCAATTGGAATGCAGTGATGATTGTTTGGAGAAAAATGAAGGATAGGAGAATTCATCCACTTCTTTGAAGGGTAAGTAGCTCTTTGTTTTTTAAATTTTGAACATGTTTATATATACTAATTCATATTCAATTACAAAGTTTACCTTCAATTATAATCTTTGACATTATGTTAAAAAGGTTCTAAATTTTGTGGTTGATGAATTCATGTATGTAGGTGAATCAAGCACTTCAACATTGATATTTTGATTGGGTATTAGTGGTTTGATTGCATTTATTTTTTTGGAATTTTTTTTATTAAAAAATGTTATTTTTAGAACCCGTCCAAAGTGAATTTGACACGTCCCAAAACTAGTTCATTTTCTAAGAACCCGTCCACTGGAAATGTTATTTTTTTATAAACATGTCCCTAGACATGTTAGGGACCTTGTGAAAAATCACCACTGCTCCCTCCCACGCCTCCTCCAACCTGTTTTAACCTTTTGTTTTGCTCTACCATGATTTCAATAACGCTTGCATCTCATGGGGGCACTACTGCAAACTTATCCTCTAGTCCAAAGTTAAACCTGAAACCGATATGCCAAAAGAAATGGGTTGTTATTGATATTATGTTTGTTGCATTGGTGACATTTGATGTGATAATTATATATATATATATATATATATATATATATATATATATAGTTAATAAAATCAATAAATAAAAGTAACATTGGGGTTTGGATACACCAACGTGAATGGGAGCCCGTTCCTCTAAGATGGAGGGTGCTTAAACCAACACTTTAAGCTATTGCACATACATACATATGGCTACATGGTTGATATAAAAAACATATATTCATATTAATTTTTGTTCTAAACATAGGTATAAAGAAAGAACGAAAAAATATTTTTAGCCTCAATTAGATATTTGATAAATATTCAAAGTGAAAACCACTACTGTAGCTTCTTTAAACCAATATATAGGCCCCGTGTATGACAACCTTGGATATGATGAGGACCCCCACCTTCATTGCCTAGAACCAACACAACATAGTTGGGTACTAGACCCAAGCTAGATCAAAGATCAACTAGTAACAGTGCGCAAAGCCACATGGCGACCTCCATGATCCCACCTAGTTCGCTTGCAAAACCATCACCTTGCATCCCAGGTACCAACCCCCTTTGTGCTTTGTGGGCCTACCTCTGTGACTTTGTGAATAGAATGGCTATAACCCCCCCCCCTCCCTGCAGTGTATAGAATGACTAGAATAGGTATTGACAAGCCACCCTAAACCCACCTTGAACCAACCCAAGATAGAGTGAAACCCGTTACCTACTCTACATGAAGGTAGTGGAGGTCGCTATGAGGTGGCGCTACTAATGGCACCTGAAAGTGTTACTCCGTGGGCCCATATACTCCTACACCATGGGGAACGCTTCAAGATAATAAAGTGTTGGTGATTGGGAGGCGTTTATAGGTGTTGGTTTTGGGACCTTAGAAGTAATACAAAATTATTCCCCCTTGAAGCAACACTACTCGAAAAAGAATGGCACAAACTATCCACAACACCACCACCCCAAAAAATCTCTAGTCAAAACCTAAAACACATACACAAACTACTCTTAGAAAACATATATGACATAAAACAACTCACTTTAAGGAATGGCACACACATGATGTCTCATACCGAATATATAAACTACTACAAAAAAACCAACACATGGGGCCATTCACGGTTGGGGTACTACTTTTGGGACAAAGAACTTAAGGACTTTCTCGCATTGATCTCGGTTTTTATCACGATTTACTATTATTTGATCAATAAATTTTACATAAATAAGTAGATAGTTCATAAGCTTTATCAAGAAATGTTATTATTATTATTAATAATCACCCTAAACCCTAAACCCTAGGCCACATCAGTGGCATTTTTTTTGCTATTTAGGTGTGCATTGGTGGTCAATTATTTCATGTTATGTATCTTGGTACCTTGGTAAAAGTGTCATGTGTCCATTCATATAATTTTTTTTGTCCAATTCTAATACTAGACGTTCCTTTTACGTGTGGCCGTGAGTATATGTATATTTGAACATGTTTGGTGCCACATGTAAAGTTGGGCAATTGCTATTCAATACATATTTGGTTCTATTGGTACACATTTGAACGATGAGTGTGAGGAAAAAAATTGGGATCGTTTCGATTGATTCTTGTTGTCATTTTCATTCCTTGATCCTAAGGTGAACAATTAAGACAACAATCCTGAATGTTCTTTAAGGAATCAAAAGGATATCTTAGATGACCCTATTCCTTCTAAATTAACTTTGTCAGTGTACTCGATATGGAGTATGAAATGTAGGTATGATCCAAAATATGCTTCACAATACAAATCTAAGCATACCAAACATGTGAAGTTATCCAAAAAAGTCCGTTGTATATGCTAAAACAAACACTACAAATAGCAAAACAACTATTTTGCCACCCAATGAAAATTGTCAAGAGCCATGCCAAAACCATTACCCACCATGCACACTAAAACAATAATACATTGTAACATAACAGAGAGAGAAAAACTTCGGTCTCCGGAGGAGACCGACGTGAATTAGGTGTTTGTTCGATCCACCTCCAATCCGATGCCCACAAGACAAAGGTATGAAAGTACAGATCTACTCCTCCCTTTCGAGAGTAGACACTATAGTCACCAGTCACTAGTAACAAAAATCATAATGGTTAGTTTACAGGTGTTATTAATGTGAGTTTGGTTGCTAGGGCTCTAGTGCATTGTTAGCGGATGGAGTAGAGTGGCTTAGTTGTTAAGGCTTTATGACTTTATCTATGGGGGTTCTAGTGTTTGGGGTAGCGGTTGGTGGTTTTCTATTCTTCTTTTGTGGAGGAGGATAGACATGGCATATTTTATAGCGATGGTATTGATGTTTTTAAAGGTATTTTTAATGGTTGGCAAGGGTATTTTAAATTGATTTTCGAGTGCTTTCATTGATGGGATGTGTGTAGTGGCTCTGGCGCCTGCAGTGATTATAATGAGGGGGTCAACTTTCCATCCTCTAGTAACAATACTATCGATTAATGGTCTGTATTTTTCTACTTTTTGCTTCAAGTGTTTCTGATGAGAATCTATCATTACAGTATGTGAATTCGATGAATTGTATGGTGAGGTTGGGGTCTGTGTCTGTGGGGGGTCATTTTGGTATGGTAGTCCTCTAACACAAAGGATGTCAGGTCCAAATCTGGAGTTACAATGGCATCTTTGTGTACTGCATGTGCAAGGGAGTAGCCAGTTGGGAACGGTGTTTTCTTGGGGTGTGTTATTGAAGGTGCCAGCATTCATGAGAATATAACATCAAGATTTTTCGGATGAGATAAGTAGCATCCTAATTTCCCATACTGCTTTGTTGTGTCTTTTGACGTGAAGTGAATGTATATGTTGTTGTTTACACGTAAGTAGTACATGTAGCTATGTATCCAGTTCGTACGAACTACAAATGGGGCATGTAATAGAGGGATATATTTGCCTACCAAAGAACAATTGTTTTCGAGCATTATCCATATAAGTTCCGGTTCGGAATTCGATGAGGCATGATTTTTGTTTGTTTGTGATTTCCGGGTTTTCCTAGAATTCATTAGAAAGTTCTTTGTCTATATCTGCATTTCCTGTCCATTTGTATGTGTTAGGGGTTTGTGTAGCCATATTTTCCAAGTTATTTTCCCTATCATATTTTATAATTTGTTTTTCTAAGAATCTAACGGGGTCTTAATCAGGGACGTCCGCCATTGAGGCCCAGACGTCCTTTTGGTAATAGTATGGGGTAGCATGGGCATGCTCATATGGGTGAATGGCAATTTTGTGTTCTAGTTCTAGACCATCTTTTGCCAATTTATCTGCTTGTTCGTTGCCGTCAATGTTGACGTGTGCTCTAACCTTGTATAATGTGATTGGTTGTGTCCGGTTTTGAAGTAGTTGTACCATGGTGGCGAGGGTGGTTTGGTCGGGGTGGCTATTATGCAGTGTCGGATGTTTGATTTGTGTGTTAAGTAGGTATAATACATTTAGACTATCGGTAAATATGTATGCGGGTTCGTTTGGGTATAGTGTATTAATAATTTTTACTGTTTTATGTATAGCTATCATTTCTGCTCGTAGTATGTTTTGGTGTCCGTGTAGTCTTTTGGAGATGTTAAGGCCTTTAGGGCTATAGATTCCGTACCCAACTCTTTCTCTCCTCCATTCTCCAGGGTTAATTTCTTTGGGTTTCATAAATGAACCATCTATATAGTAGCTGAATTGAGGGTGGAATTTTAGTGGTAAGTTTGTTTGGTAATTTGGGGGTTGTGGGATAGGTATGTTATTGTTTATGGGTGTGTTAGGATAGTTTGATTTAGCCCATTTTTTGCTAGGATTAACGGCGGTATTTGAGGGGGTGGGTGGTGCAAATTGCGTGTGAATTTGTAACATTTGGAGGTTTTTTGCTATGTCGGTAAGTTGGTTCATCTGTTCGTAGGTGCCGATGTGGTTGTTTTGGTGGTGAATACAAAATATTCGTAGTGTTGATACTTCTTTCCTCGTGATATTGAGTTCGGGGGGTATTGTGGGTTCTTCGTATATGATGGTATATGCGGCAAAGTGGGCAATGATGTGTGTGTCGAGGAATGGGGGCCGGGGATTCGTGGCACTCAAGTAAAATCATCCGTAGAAGCTCATTCATCTTATTGAATGAGATCAACCACTTTTAGAATGACCCTTATGGTGTCGGCTCCTTGTCTCAAGGTGACTAAACTTTTGTGTCTAAAACCATCTCAACCTAATTAAAAGGGTGTTGATAAATACAAAGTTTTGTACACCTAAAATTGAGTGCCTAGTGTAGAGCAAGTGGATGAATCATGGGTTGGCAACCCATCACTATTAGTTGGGATATTTTTAAGAGCAAGTGGGTGCATCATGGGTTGCCAACCCATCACTACTCATGCGGTTATTTTTAAGAGATTAGCATGTCATTTTATTAAGCCATTTAAGGCTCCTTGCCCCCTCATCCTCTCATCTTTGTGTGAGCTGCTCTTCCCCCAACCTCCCGGGTTCTTCTCCCCCCTCTTCATTATTTCTCTTACACTCACTTTTGTCATACTCTCACATTCTCTCTCACATCACTCACCTTGCATTCATTTTGGCAATGTATTGTTTAGTGTATCATAGCTTAGCAATTGCAAAGTTGAAATGTAGGGAGAAAATGTTAGCACTCAACTTTTTTGAAATCTTGCAACTTGTATTTTGATCTATGAAATCATTTTTCTTCTTGTATATATAATGTTGTGCATTTGCTTAGACTAGGTGCTCAATGTATTAGACCTTGGCCTTGGAATTGTTGTAGTGCTAAATGGATGTAGTAATTTTTACCTTTGTTGGTAAAAATTGACATGTACAATAAACAATTATAGCGTTGTGAAATTCCAAATGGTAAGTGACATGTGGTAAACATCATATTTAGTGTAGCAGTCGGCTCTCCCAGTTCATAGGTGTAAGATGTGAAAAACAAGAAAAGGGAGGGGTGGCTCGTTATTTAAGTACTTCAAAATATAGGTAATCTGGCAGTGGCCCTGTCACTCACTAGCTTACTTCATAGCTCTATGCAGACAGATTAGTACAGACACAAAAAAAAACACCAAACAGCTTCCCATTCGCTCTTTCCTCGAGAGCCCAGTTTCCTGCCTGCCTCCAGGTAGTCGTCACAAGTAGCTGCGCGATCTGTGTATAGTTCCCTTTTTAGTTCCTCCACGCTTTCTGCACCTGTGAGTGGTGAGGAGTAGTAGTAAGTTGTTGTCATATTGTTGTTGCTCATAGTACTCACAGTATTAGCTTCAGAGTTCGACGTTCTGACATCCGGGCTGGTGACAAGGAGCAGAGTGTGAGATAATTGTTGGACCAAGAGCAGCAAGCTTCTAGTCCTTGTTGTTGTTTCGTTCTTTGTGGTTTCGCTGCACCCCATAGGTATTTTGGAAGTGTCCATATTATGCCCAACTCACATTTTAGTCTCTAGTTTGACACTCTTTCAACCAGGTAGTATCCCGCACGAAGTCGGAGAGTTTTTGATTCGTTTGTCAGGTCCTCTCTGTACATGTTATACATCTATCCAACCTTGCGGGGTTACTATATTTTACTGTCTTAGAATGTAGCCCATGTGGATGTAGACATTCGTTCATTTCTCATGCTATCTATCTTCTTCTGCTTTTGTGAATTCAAACTGCTATGTGTCACACACTCATACTTTGGACATACTTGATTCTTAAAGTCAACCTGCTCATCTGTAACTAATCTCTGGTTCACCATCATCTCTTGTTGAGGCAACGGGAGAGAATAATGCAATGGATGATGAAGAACAAACAAATTACATCCCAATGGATGAAGATGAAGTTTCCGAAGGTTTACCGCATCTACGGGAAAGTGAGCTCCCCGTCGACGGGGTTGCTCAATTGGATGTACATTGGGCTATTCGAGGAGAAGGCGCTCGGAAGAAGTTTCATTGTCTTTGGGTGAAATGCAAAAGAAATTATGTAAGTAACAAAAACTAAAAAAATATTTAATTAATGATCATTGTTTTCTTGATGTCGAAGGAGGTGGTAAAAGAGGAAGACCACGAATGCCGGGGCCCACGAGGACGCGTTCAACCACGGTGGAGGAGAATCGCATGAATAATCTTCGGGCTTTATCCATTCCGGTTGCCCGGCTAAAACGTCAAGACGCGAAGGCCAAATCTAGATGGGTCATCGCCGCCGAACGACAATGGGAGAATATGCTTCGAAATGCAGCTGAGAATCCCTTGCCAGATGAATTGCCCCCCCTCGCCATGTTTTTAATCCGGTCAGTCAAAACTAATTTTGACTTTGCCACGTGGGGTGATGTTTTTTTTGATCCTGCCACATGGACGGCCTTCAAGCGAAGCAAATCCATTCGGAACCGGATTGCGAGATCAAGATTGCCATACATGTCTACACTTGCATCCGCGTTTTCGCGCCCGTCTTCGCGCATCTTCTTCGAGCATTCGCGCCCTCAAAGCGGAACGGGCCGCGGCATTGGCTCGTGAAACGTAATCCCGAGCAAGCGACGATGACATTGACTGGAGAGCGCCAAGTCCCGAAAATAGTGACGAAGCTAACTCGGTGGACGACGAAGAAGAAGAAGAAATAACATTAGGAAACTAGGAATTGTGGAATTTTCGAGCATATATGTATTGTTTTAAAATATAAATAAATAATTTTATATTATTTCTAAATAAATATTCATTTTTTAATTATTTTCCATATAATTTATAATTTATAACATAACAATACCTTATCCATCATTATTATCATTTTGCATTTCTGAAGATAAACATATGGATAAGGTATCGATAACAAATATCGTATGGTTGAGGTTTCTAAGATAGGGTATAGTCACCAACTATTCAATTTCTGAGTATATCCTATCATTATTTTTCATATTATCTTTAAAATGTAACATAACGATACCTTATCCATAATTATGATCATTTTGCATTTTTGAAGATAAGTATATGGATAAGATATCATTATGTTATAAATATCATATGGTTGAAGTTTCTAAGATAGGTTATAGTCAGTAACCATTCAATTTCTAAGTATACCCTATCTTTGTTTTTCATATTTTCTTTAAAATGTAATATAACGATACCTTATCCATAATTATGATCATTTTACACTTTTGAAGATAAGTATATGGATAAGGTATCGATCACAAATATCATATAGTTGAAGTTTCTGAGATAAGGTATAGTCAGTAACTATTAAATTTTTGAGTATACCTTATCATTGATTTTCATATTATCTTTAAAATGTCACATAACGATACCTTATCCATATTTATGATAATTTAGCTTTTTGGAAGATAAACATATGGATAAGGTATCGATCACAAATATCATATAGTTGAAGTTTATAATATAGGATATAGTCAGAAACTATTTATTTCGTGAATATACCTTATCCTTTTATTTTACATATTATCTCTAATATACAAAGCTAAGATAGTCTATCCATAATTATCATCATTTAACATTTTAAAGATAAGACTAGGGATAAGGTATTGTATACAAAAACAGTGATGAACACATGAAAACTAACAAAATAAAATCAATATAAAATTTTATTACATATGATGCTAAATATCTTCACCAATTGTAATAAACATCAAAATCATATATACGATTCTAATAATAATCATAAATATCATAAATATAAAACTAATTATTTTCACTAAGGGTTACATGAACGAGGTCTTTTCGAAAGCATTCTTTCATATCACCCTTGTTTTCTACGAATTGAATTACCCATACCCTATCCATATTCTCGAATTGAATGTCCGGATGAAGAGTGCCTTGGAAATCCGCGAGACACAACTCCGACATTTTATTCAACAACACACGAAATTCGAAAATAGCATGCTCGGCGATTCGTAGTCTGTGCCTTTCAATCAATCTTTGAAATTTCTTATAATCCTTTGCGTGCTCTTTAATAACTCTTGCATGAAGAACATCTTCATCCACTTCAATCACCTGATTCTCTTGTAAAGATTCCATCCCAATTTCCAAATCATCTAGATTAGGTGTTGCATCGTGATTCGTGTCGGTTGAATCAATGATGATATCTTCATCCAATCCATCTTTGTCACAAAATCATCTCTCTGTTTTAAACATCTCAAATAATCCTCCACGAATCGTCCCGTAATATGTGCCACAATATTCAACTATGGCATTTTGATCTACATCTATAGTTTCAAAATTATTGCGGCTTGATGTTTGCAAAAATTTCCTCGGATTGCATTCTCACAATCACAACACGCATAATCACGATGAGGGTATGTAAGTGAATACCAATTCTCCGGATACGTTGCGCTTCAATATATCCAATGTGCTCGTTCATTGGTCGGTTCAAGAATCCATTCATCGTCGATGGAGTAAGACAAATTGACACTTTCTCGAACCTTGAGTGTCATGATTTCATTCTTGATAAATCCCGCTTTCTTCATTACCAAACGGTGCGTATAATGATTATGAATCGTAGTTGTCAACATTGTGATGAGCCAATCAAACCGTCGACCCCGCAATCCCTTGGTTGTGAAACCTAACCATCTCTTCATTACTCCATGATAAGATTCTATGGATGAATTTGTGTCTTGTCCGGCATGAGGAATTCTTCTTACTTCTTTTGCCCACATAACTGTAACGCACATACTTATAGTAAGAATCTAGATGTCACCTTATCCAATATTCATATCCATGAACTTATCAATTCACTATACCTTATCATGCAAAGTAATGTCATTGTAAAGTGTTGAAACTTACATAATTTCCATATCATCCCTCAAAATATAAATCAATATTGTGAATGTCTCTTTCCAATTCGTAAGCTATTTGTTGTGTTCCGCGAACATCTATCGTTGATACAATCCGAGCTCTCCGATAGTCTTTTGCCGTATCAAGTACAAAATTTGCATTTGCCTTTGCTCGCTCAATGAAATCATTTTCGGTTTCTTTCCATATAATATCCATATACATCACGTTCCGCGAGCCGTAATAAATCCAATCCCGATATTCCTTGTCCAATTTCATTTTCGCTAAAGCATTTGTTTTCCAACACTCCAAAACATGTCATTGACACAAATATATGGGAACGTCCTCTCCAAATACGCGTCTACATGCAAAATAAATGAATAAACATATAAGGATAACAAAATGAGGATAGACTAAATGTAAAAAAAAATGCTTGGATAACATATTCGGATAACATATATTTTTAGACAAAAATAAGGTTGATTTTGATTTTGATTATGTAGGTTGTAAAAAAATAAAAAAATAAATTGGGATAGAGTATATTGATATGAAAGTATAAGAATATGATACACCCACCTCAAAGCGTTGTGTTCGGCTTCATCATTATCAACAATAAAAGCATTAGGACGCCATTCCGAATGCGCCGCTGGTAATTTATCCGCCAAAGGCTTTAAAAAGACAATAAGACTCTCGGAATCTTACTTATTTGTTATAATCCACGCACCGGAAAACCCATTGCGGCAAGCATCGAACACCATAGGTGTATAGAGAAAATAATTACAAGAGTTAGTTCCAAATGTAGCATCCATAGATATAGCGGATTTGTCACCATACTCTATCATGACATTGAATAGTTCGGGTGATTGCAAACCCAACACAAATGCCGTATTTTTGCCATCTATAAAATTTGACTATTGCAAAATGAACACATCATCTTTATTTTCCGTAATCCACGAATCAACGCTTTTTGCCTCGTCAGTGTGTCGTCGTTTCCACTTACCTCGTAAAAATGTACGCTCAATATTTCGGATGTTCTTCAAAAGAAGAGTATCATCTTTACGCATTAAATAACCCATCCGTGATCGATCCGCAAATACTTGATGATGCTCATCATAAATTTGATGAGCATTAAGGCCACTCTTCAACCTATTGTCAATATACGTCTTCAATGAATCCGACCATCGTATAGCAAGAGCAGAAGGGCGTGCAGATGAATCCGGATCGTACACGCCATGCGCTGGTGTTCCACCAATTCGGGTATGTTCTTAATGGAAATAGGCTATCTCTACCGTATCCGCGGGTTTAGCCAAAATCTTGATAGATTATTGTGCAAGACATGCCCGTTTATGATTTTGTCTCAACTCTTTCTTGTTTCTATGGTCTTCAGAGCCATATGAACAATGATATCTGAAATAACATATATAAATGTTAATATATAGTAATATTATAAAAAAATACATATATATGACTATACCTTATCCAAATACATATCCAAGTTAGGTATCTTACGTGTTGTGGATCGAACTTGCTTTTGGAGGTGTGGAGGAACCTTCCGAATCTTGTGAATTGTCCAAGAAATTTCCATGCCTCCTTCACCAAATTTTTCTCCTTTTTGGAAATCATCTAAACGATCTAATGGAATGCGAACTATCTTATAAGGTCGCATTCCGCGAGTACATTTTGCCCATTGTAAATGGCGGTGGTTGAAAGTTCCCACATAGGGCGATTGGATGACCATAGAATTAGCCATAATTTCGACGATAACCTATCCTGAACAAATCACACATGTTATCCACAGATTCTATAAATTACAATACCTTATCTAACGAGTTATCTATATTCAAACTTAACAAATATAATATTAAAATATGAAAATATCTATTAAATATATTTTTGACATGCAATTTATAAAATATATAAAATATAACAAAATATAAATAGTCTTTAAGTCCAATATGTATGTAACTAAAAATATATTCCCAATATACCTTATCGAATGACATCATATTCCAACACAAAACAAAATGGAGAGAGAACACATACCTTGGAGGTAGTGCAAAAGAAAAATACCTTGAAAACCCTAAAATGAAGCTTATGTAGTGGGCACATTGGATGAGAAAGTGATTAGCAAATGAAATGTAGAATCATAATCTTCATTACCTTAAACCCTAAATCCTATAACTATGCACCATTCATATAGATTATATTATTAGATAACATCATATGATATTAATTATGTGGACTTAAACATACTATGTCTATCATTTTACAAACTTATGATAAAACTTTTAAGATAATAAAAAAAGCATCGTAAATTAATAATTTTTAATAATTAATAATTAATTTATATTAACATATTAACATATTAATAGAAATTCATAAATATTATATATAATCTAAACGATATAAGATATACATGATAATGAATACAAGATAGACTATCTTGCTAAGTCATGCCACCTTATAAAGTGTTGATCATATATACATAATGACTTATAAGATAGGGAATTCATAATAAATCATACTATAATGTTATATTTCTTTCTATAAAATACAGTGATCGCAAATTATATATCTATTGTTAATCCAATATGGCAGTTCATCAAATGGTTAGGTAGGTCCTTTAAATTTGAAGGTTGACCTTAATTTTTGAAGACATAATATTCAAACTTTGTAATAAATTATATCATATAAACTAACGGTCAACCTGAAAACATAATTTCTAGAGCATAAAATATATTAAGTTTAAATATTGAAAAAAAAAAAGCCTAAATTACTAAGGTTCCAAAATGATAATATTTAAGATATAATACTTAAAGTTTAATATTAATATATCATTATATAATAAGATATCATATTGGTGTTTGTGTTTTCTTATTTGAAAAACTATTTTCTATGTAATGGTCGGTTAAGACAGGTCCCTACTCGTAAGTCCCAAAGTCACATGAGGTTAATTCATGCAATATCAACCGTTGAGAGCATGGAAATTCAAACCTACCACTTCACTTGGGGTACCAAGACTTAAGTCCAAATTTTGACATGGCACATTGCAACAATTTTTAGAGGTAAGGTTTGGGACTTGTGTTGCGAGTTGGGTCAAACCAAAAACCAATATGAGTGGGACTTGGGATCATATGTGAAACCCTAAACCCTAATGTACATGGCTTTATTTTTCAACAAAGATGTATATTTTAGAATATGAAACACACAATTAGTACGAGATGGTTGACAAATCGAAATCAAGTTTGAAGTCTATGAAGTATGTGAACGATGTTTGATCATGTTGTTTTCTATTTCAATCCTTTAAGGTTACAACATTAAAATTATGATTACCAAATGCAGTTGACAATGAGACATATTTTGTGTTGGAATGTTCCCTCTAGAACTCCATTAGAGATATATTTATTTTCCTATTTAATAATGATGTATTAGGTTGTCTCAAGTGTTACTTCCAAATAGACCATCGAATTGATATAATATGGTGTATCTTCTAGAATATATTATTATATGTACCAAATGGTACTACACTTCATTACTTTAGGAAATATATTTTTTTACAACATCTTGATGTATATCTGGTGACATAAGCCTTTTAGCTTCTTATATTTGAAGACAACATTATTTCATTTTCACAAAGGTTATTGATATAAACTAAATAATACTATTGGGATGGTTAGTTTGTGGGATACCTTATTAGAAGTTGATCCATTACTAGCACTATTGTACATTGGTCTTAATTGTTTAAATTTTCTACTAGCCCACCTCTCTTAGGATATAAAACACTCGACCAGTTCAAGGTTGCTAGCAAATCCGAATTAAGGCTATAGCGACTTTCTTCATAATGTTTGAAACACATACAAATATAATAATCATTATCAAAGCAAATTTTTGTCCTCATCAATTGGTGACCCTAAACTATATTCTAGAACTAAATTTGTACTAGATTATTTAAGTTTCTTTTAATTGGATGTGTTTGATGGGTTGTAAGATAGAGAATATATATTTTTAATTAATTAATTAATTAAAATATATATACACCAAAATATGGTCATTGTGGGTCTATTTGGAATACATTTATTATTAATTTATTTGTAGTGGTAGCAAAAGTTTCAAAACGATAAATTACACAAGATTTAGGATTAATCATAAACATACAAATTACAAGATAAGGTATCTAAAGAAATCCAACAATATATTGTATCATCTGTTATATGTAAAAGGAGTTGAGATGATGTTTTTTGGATTGAAACTAAGATAATATTGATCATCATCAAATATTATATTATTGTATCATCTATTATATGTAGAAGGAGTTGAGATGAGGGTTTCTTGTAATAACACTTAGATAAGGTATAATTGACAAAAATTATATATGAGTGTATATGTTCATTAAATTACCAAAGTGGAACAATGAAGATCAAACATAAAATATATCAAAAAATACTATGCAAAGATAAATCTTATTTTTTTTTAAATATAATATAATGTGTAAATAAATGATATCTTAATTGAAAATAGACTTGTGGGACAACATTATCGATGGGGTATACTCAGAAAATCCTAAGTTCTGACTATAGTCTATCCGATGCATTGTAAACATTTATCATCATCCAATATCATATTATCTCTAAAATAATATGATTTATATTATATATTTTCAAATAAATTATATTATATTTCTCTCAATACATATGTTTAGATAATAGAGAAATGAAAGTATTTATTATCTTGAATTGATTTTTAGAGTTAACCAATTTATCATAAAAATACATGTCTTTTATAAAGTTAACAAATATTTGAGGAATGACACCCGTGCAAAAAAGAAAAGTTGTAGATTTTTTTATAAAAAAATGGCTATGACGACACTTCGTAACCATTTATCACATGTTGCACACGTTGACAACTTGCAATATTTATCAATATAACCACGTGGAATCCAAAGCCACATCATGGCTTTGGTAACAATTCATGAGAAGTTAAAAAATAGGCTTAGAGCATCCAAAGCCACATCATGGCCCCTTGTCAACTAATTGATATTTATAAAATAGCTAGTAGTTCATAATAGCTATGAGGGAACAAGGGGCTCTTACGTGCCAACTCGTAGGTGTTTCACTAAAGTAAGCTCCATCCGAGCTCCTTGATGGACTCATCCGATTTTTGTTACCGGATGACTTTACTTGAGTGCCACGAATCCCCGGCCAGGAATGGGCTAGTGTATGGGTTAAAGTTATGGTACCAATCAATATCTTTTGAAATAAGTAAAGTGATTGTATTTGGGTTGGTTTTGGCCGCAATGCGGGCCCAGTGGATGGTTTGTTGTAAGTCTGTTGTGTTGTGGGGGTGGGCGTAACCAATTCCCTTCCATTTTTGGTCGAACACTTTTCCTAATGATCCAAATATTCTATCCCTAGAGAATAGTGAGTAGAATTGGGTGAATTGTGTGGGGCATGTGACTGGGGATGAGAAATATGAGTGATTGATTTTGAATGTTGTTATTAGGAAATTTAGTATTGAGGTTGGTATTGTATATTGGGCACGTTTTAGTGGGTCGTTTTTAGGAATACGGTATTTATATCTTTGGTATAGCCAGACGATTTCAATTTCGAATGATTGGGTGGGTGGTTCTAGACTATGTGGGGTATTTTTAGCTAGGTGGTATTGTTTCTATAACCACAGTAATCTGTTTTTTGGGATGGTGATGAGGTGTCGTCCATTGTCTTCGTATATATGTGCGACGTCAAATTGTGTTTGAATAGTATTAGTGTTTGTTTCGATGTCATTTTCTAGGTTACATTCATTAACGGAAATATGTGCCAATAGGATTATTGTGGTAGGGATAACGTATCTAGTATCCCTTTGTTGTTCTGTGGAGAAATAGACATTGATAATGTTTGAGAAGTGTTTGTGTTGCATTTTTGTATAATATTGGGTAAGTAGTTCGGTGTTGTGGCGGCTAGTATTGGCGTCACAGTAGGGGAATAAGTCTCTTTGGGTACGTCATTTGTTGTATGTATTATTATCTGGTGTAGTCCATTGGCATAGGTATGTTGTGTCTTTTCTTTTTATCTGATCAGGATCTATGAGTTGTCGTTGTTTATGATCGAGTATTGTGTGTTTTAGAAATTGACGAGGGTTATTAAGCATATTATTAGGAGGGGGGGTAGGTGGGGGATAGGGGGGTTCGGGGGGTGTATAGGGGGGGTTGGGTGTTGAGGGAAGATGGTATGGTTTGTGATTGTGTAATCATTCTTTAGGGTTCGTGGAGGATAGTAGTGTGGGCATGGTAGGTGACATTCTTGGTGACAGGAAGGGTGACAAAATAATTGATTCGCAATGTTTAATGCACTCTTGACGAGTTTTGTAGGCTTGGAGTAGTATCTTTTAAAGTCGTTTGAGTTCATTAAGTTGGTGCCATTAGGTATGATTATTTGTTCTAATTTTATTATATTGTGCAATAGGAGTTTTTGTAATAGTTTGAGTAGTTGTTGTAGTTGTTCTCCGATGCAACGTAAATAGGCATTCTATAGTGAGAATGCTTCAATTCCGAATAGATCTTGTGGGAGTTGTGTAGCAATATTAGGGGTGCTTTTTGGTAATCCGCATATTGTTTTATGGAGTGCTATAATTTTTTTATCAAGTTTTTTGATAGCCGGAATGGAGAATGGTACTGTGTAAAAGCTATAGGCTATTCCAGCACGTATAACTGTATCTGCCATGTTGATTTTTTGTTTCATGGTGGTTGGGCATGCTAGAAGGGCTTGACATTGTTTGATAACTTTAGCTATAGTGGTATTTATTTGTGTTTTTCATTTAAATGATGGGGCAAGGTTTATTCCAAGATAAGTGTATGGTTCGTGTTGGTTTAAGACTGATAACGGTTGGCTTCTATAGTTTATATTGGTCGATTGGATCAGAGATTTGATTGTTATGGGATTCATTTTAGATTTGTTAGGGCATCTGGTCACTGCACATTTGGATATACCGAGGTCCATTAATGTCCATTCATAGAATTTGTCTAATTTTTTTAGTTGTATTTGTAATGATTTTAGTTTGTTAGCAATTGCTCCTAAGTCATCGGCATATGTTGCAGATGAAATTTTTACTTTGGATGTTCCAAAGGTGTATCCATTGTTGCCTTCTTGTAACCATCTAAGGAGGGGTTCTAAAAATATTAAAAATAGGTATGAGCTTAGAGTATCTCCTTGTATTGTACCTCTTTGAATGGAAATAGATAGGGTTTTACCAAAGTATTCTCCAAGATATATAGTAGAAGATTGTAAGTATATATTTCCGATGACTTTATGGCGTCGGTTGGATACCCAAGATCTTTCATTACAGCTAAAAGTATTGCATGGTCAATGGAGCCGAAAGCGTTTTTGAAGTCGATGTAGAGGATATATATATTTTGGTTCGTAAATCTTGCGTCTTCAAGTGCTGCAATGATGAGTTGAAGTTGTCTGGATGTTCCTCTTTCTGCTCTGAATCATTTTTGGCTATTATGTAGTATTTGGTATCTTTCACCATAAGTAGAAATGATCGAGGTTAACGTGCTTGTGTATAATTTATATATGGTGTTAGCTAGTGCAATAGGTCTATGGTTAGTGAGTTGTGATGGGTCACCTTTCTTATATAGTAAAAATGTTAGACTACTTTTTCATGATGCGGAAATTTATTTTTGTTTGTAGCAGTGTTTGAAGAATAGAAAGAATAATTTGTATACGTGGAGGCATATTTTTTAGGATTGAATTAGGAATTTTGTCTGGTCCTGGGGCTTTGTTGTTTCCTAGGTTTTGAGGCAGAAGTCGTATGTTTCTTGATCAAAGTATGTGTGTAAGGGGGTTTTGGGTTCTTAACGTTGGTCAATCGTAAATCCTTCTAAGTCATGCCATGGATATTGCCTAACGCCATATGTGCAGTGCGGTGGGTGAGTGTTTTGATAGTGACATGTGGGTACGGTTGGACGGTTATTGATAGATTGTTTAATGTATATTTCTTTTGCAATATCTTCAGGGTTAGTTAGGATATTATTTTGTCTATCCGTGATGGAGTCGAGGGGTGAGGTTTCAGACTGTTTAAAGACTTTTCTATTTATCTTTTTGGGATTTTTTTCGTACATTTGGCGGTATTTTGATACAGCTTTTAGAATACATTTTTTGGTGTATTTTGTGGTGATTTTTCTGGATTCTTTATTGGCGGTTTTTGCGATAGCAGCTATGACGTCAATCCATTCCTTTGGGTGAGTGGTTGTTGTAGGTGGATGTGAGATTTGCACGTGTTGGTGGTTGCGGATTTCATTTAAGATGGGGTGAATTTGCCATTGTGGGTTGTTTTTTGCAATGTATATAGTTTTTCTGATAAGATAGTATGTGTCGAGGTGTTTTTTCCATTCTTTGGATATTTTTCGTGGTAGAAACCCCCTTGTTGTGTTGTTCTGGTTGTAAGGGTTGGTATTGGGGCTGCTTTGCAGGTATTTTCAATGGATACTGAAAATTTTCCTACAATGTTGTCTAATACTATACAGGCTTCTTGCCATTGATCAAGGGTGAGGTGGTTGTGGTTCTCTAGTAAGTTGGTAAGTTCGTTTAGTTGCATGGAATTTGGTTTAAAGAATTCTATATTGAATTTTTCTAAGTTTTCCAGTGGGATCGGATTAAGTATTCTAGTTGGAGTAATATTTACGGGGGATGGTGGTCTAGCTATAAGTGTGTTTTGGGGTATGTGTAAGGTGACTGGGTAGTGGTCTGAGTTTAGATTTATGTTTGTGTTTGTTGTAGAGGTAAATCTGCTGTTGTCTGGTGAGTTGATATAGAAACCGTCTATAAAGCTAGTTGACGTGTAATTATAACCTCATTGTCTGGAAAAGTTAGTATTCGTTGGGATATATTCTAGATTGAGGGTTGTAGTGAAGTTTTTCCATTGGATGTCTTCTTCTTGTAGTGGCGTGTTATTGTTGTATTTTGTCTTCCAGTGAGTGCAATATCTCTGTAAAAATGGCCACATAGGATGTGTATGTGGTTTGGATGTGCAATTATTTGGTTGGTGATTATGGTTTTGAGGTAGGGAATGAGGTGGGTGTCGTCTAAGTGTGTGGGCATATACATGTGTATGATTAGCCATGGTAGAAGTGGATGGTTGTGTATTTTTATTATTTGTAGATAAGGGGAGATGTTTGCTGGTGTGGGTATCTTGGTAATGTTTCCAGGAAATGCATATTTGTTATGAATGAGGGTGAGTAGGCCACCTCTTCCGGGGGTGTAAGGCATTCTTTGCTGTATACATCTTGTGAGGGCGTGTGTGTTGTTAAAAATGAAATTGTATTCAGAGAATTGGTTGTAAATGTATTTTGTGGATTTAGTTGCTATAAGTTTGGTTTCTTGTATATTTATAATTGCTATGTTTCTAAAGGAATGATTTATTAAGCTTTGTAAATTTGGTAGGGCTGTGTTAAGCGATGAGGCATTCCAAGTTATTATGTTTGTTTCGTGGTTAATGTTTGTAATGGTTCTTGGGGCTAGTGTGGGGGTGTTTGGAAGTGGAGGTGGGTGTGAGTATTCATGTATGTTTTCTAAGCACTGGAGTGACTCGGTAATCAAATTTTCAGGGAGAAAGGGGAATTTCCTTTGGAGTGTGGTTAGTGTAGGTGGAGTCTCTTGGTTGTGAATAAATTTATATAATTCAGTATGTATAGAGTTTTTGGGATGTATTATGTCTTGGTTATTTTCAACAAATATTGTGTATGGGTGTTGTGTTAGAATGTGTCGCTCGGGGGGGTTGTTAAGGTTGGCTAGTCTAATGATTAGTGTGTTGGTCCATATGTTGTTAAAGTGGTAAATGCGGGGTTGGGATATGATGTTATTGCATATGTCTATTGAGGGGTTTATAGTAATGATTAAAGCGTATAGTATGTGAGTTGGTTGGGAATGACTTTGTGTTTGGATATATTGATGTAAGTGTGAATACATAATGGTTGTTTGGTGGTGTAGTGGGTGATTATGTCTTAGTATGGGAGCGAATGTGTTTGCTATGTATTGGTATTCCGGTTGTAGTTTATCGTGTTTGGGATAAAATATGTTTTGGCTCTTTTTTTATGTGTAGCGGGGTGTGTGCGTAAAATATCAGACATTGGTCCGGGGTTGGGTTCTATATCTCCACATTATAAATATTGTTAATTTATTGATGTAGTAGTATCCGTGGAGTTGGAGTATTTTTGGTTTTTTCTTATTCATTTTGTGATATATATTGAGTATGGATTTAGTTGTATTAAAGGGGTTGGGTAAGGCGGGTATTAAGTCTTTAGGTATGTGATTTGTTATTGTGTTGGATGTCCAGTTGTTTGTGAGTTGGTATATGTTTTTAGTTTTGTGGCGAGGCCGGGAGGCCGAGGCCGTTTTATTATTCGTGAGTGTGAGCAATTCGCCCTCCCAGGTGTATAAGGCATTCGTTGGCGGTATTTTGTATGTTTATTAATGGTTGTGTTGTTTGTTTGGTTATTATTTTTGACGTGTTTGGTTAGTGGTTTTGTTTTGATTTTTATTTGTGTTTTAATTGGAGTATTGAGTATTGTGATTGTTATCTTTATATGTATTTTTTGTATGGTATATAGTATTAATTTGTAATATTAGTATGTGATTTGGTATTTGATTTGGTATTGGTGTTTGATTTGGTGTTGGTATTTGATTTGGTATTTGGTTTGGTTTGGTTGTTTGATTTGGTATTTGGTTGGGTATTGGTATTTGATTTGGTATATAATTATTTTGGTATATAGTTTGAAGGGGTATTGTTCAAGAGTTGAGATAAATAGTTCAATAAGGTTGGGGGTATTTATAAGTATTTTATATGTTGTGATGTATATTGGTTTTATATATTGATGTATATGATAAGTCTTAAAAGTATATTTGTTTTTTTTTTTTGATTTTTGATAAGTGTTTCTTGTTTGAAGGTGGTATTTATAAATACATTTTTTTTTAATTTTTGCTGGCATTTTTTTGGTATTGATGTGTTGAGCATGTTTAGTTTATCGCCATTAAATCCTCCTTGTCGCTTGATGAGTCTTCTTTGTCGAGCATTTCCGAGGAGTCCAAGGCTGCCATGATTTTGCTGAGGCCTTGTCGGAGTGTAGCCATTTCTTTTTTGAGGGCCCTAGTTGCTTTTTCTGCAGCGTACGCTGCAAAAATTTTCGCTTGGCTTGTTAAGCAAGTCTCCATGGTTTGCATCTCATCTCTTACTGTAGCGGTCCCTTTGGCCACAGCTTCCTCGACCATTTGGTGTATATCTTTCTTTCCTAGTCCATTGGATGGGGCATTCTCCATGGCTTCTACGGTGTTTGCTAACGCGGTATTCATATCATTAAAGCCTAGTCGTGTAAGCTCCTCACTCGAAGGTTTAGATATTCCATCTAAACTTTTTGGATGGGGAGCAAATTCGACATATTTGTTACATATTTTATGATTCTTTTTTACAAAAAATTTATAGACAGCCACACTTAAGCATTGGACATTGCATACACCTGTGAGTTTGCCTTTGTCATCCGTTTTAAAGAAGATGTTTAAGACATTTTTCTTACCCATACATGCTCTAATTTCCGTTTCAAGAATTTCTTTAGGTTTTAACCGATTCAAGTTTTTTGCAATGAGGATGAGTGCATTCTTTTTAGCTAAGTCATCACCCGAGGGTTTTCCTTCATGATATCAATGCTTTCATACCCGAATGTTATCTTGTTCTTTCGTATATGTAATACTTGTTCCGGGCTAATGACAACAATCCAAGCAAAGTTGTGGCTTTCCCCCTTTCTCACATGGGTAATTTCAAAATTGTGTCCTCTATGAAGTCCTTCATTTACCACTTCATCATATACTTTGTACCATTTCTCGTCTTTGATGCTATTAGTGGTGATTTTGACTGATAGGATCTCGCTTGAGGCAATGGTGTCATAGGATTTACATATTTTACCTCTATGCAATTATATATGGGAGCCGGATAATGAATGGCCTAAGTCCTTGGAGCATGAGAATACCGTCTTCTTGTATATTTTCTAGGTGTATTTTAGCATGTCCCGACCATTGCTTGCCTTTATGTGTGCACATTATAGCGATTGGGTCACTTATATCTTCACCAAGAGGGATTATCATTTCATTCAGCCTCTTAGTGATGCTTATAAGTGCTTCCTCTTTGGGTATAATCATCTCATCTAACTCAAAGAATATAGCTACATAGTAATCCATTGCAAAGCCATCACAAATTTCTATCTCTGATGGAATTTGTGTGTGGTGAAAGTTTTGTTTTCCTAAGTTGTTTTTGCTAGGTCATAATTCTTGAGGGACATACGGGTATGAGACAACACTATCCTGGCATTCTAATGCTTCTCCTTCGTACATGCTCATTTTGACTAACTCACTAACACTCTTATGATTTTCTTTTGCTAGTTTGTTGTTTGCATTCAAAGCATTCATTGCTTTGAATCCAAGCCACAACGGAAGGGATTTTCCTTGTGTGCTAGACCGATTTTTAGTTTTATCCACAATAGTAAGGCATGCATTACTTGATGTCCTCTTTTTTGTTTGAGTTACTTCCATATCTTTTACCCCATCCAATGACTTTTCAAGACTACGAGCATATGCAATTCTGCAAAAGTAAAGTATGTTGTTATTGCATGTTTTCGATATATTTTCTTTGCTCCTCAACCCATTCCCTTTCCACTTATAAATAAGTGGGCTTTGTAGGGGAGTATTAGGAAGATGTTATTATTTATGTGTGTGTGTTGCTTACTATCATTTACAAAATACCATGCAATTTGGTTAGATGTTCCTTTAAATGTAGCTATAGTAGTAAAACATGCTTGTGCATAACATTTCCATAGAGTGTGAGAGAGGACGCTGTGAGAGTTGTTCCAATATGGTGTGGTAATGAGCAGCCACATGAGAACAAGGCATGATGCGGTTGCAACCTTCATTTCTAATCTACCCTAACAATAACTAACAATTCTATGTGCCTATTACTAATATTCTATCTCCTATCTTTGACAAAGAATTATTATGTGACTAATTCTATTTCTAGGAAACACAAGTGAGATGTGCCTAACTAGTTTATTAGGTATGTGTCTAAAATAATTTTAGCTTAGTTTATGTGTGTATATTCTATGTGCCTAAGTGTGTGTGGTAGTTAGATACGTACCTGGATTCTAATGTGTTGAGCAACCATCAAGTCGAGGTAGCAAATCGAGGATTCAGCAGCTCCGGCAAGTAGCTTCAGCTTGAAGCATCGGCAGCCAACAGCTTCAACTTCGACATCAATTTCGTGTAGCTTTAACTCCAACAGCAGCTTCTCAGAGACTCCCAATTTCTTGGGTCAGCAGCAGCTCTCCGAATTGGGAGCCTCCCGCCTTTCTCGGTGTCAAATTTGCAGCAGCAACAACTTTCCAAGTTCTTCAAATTCTGAAGTAACAGTAGTCTCCCCGACCTCGGACACTGCTTCTACCAAGTTTCGAAGTGAGACTTAACTCTGAAAAATGACAATGGCCATGTTTTACAGAGAAATTCTAATTTGTAGCCTTGTCGGGTTGACTTCTGATAGTAGCAGGGTGTCTCACTCTTGAGCCTAATCAGGGCAGTGTGATCTGCAGTGACTCAAATCATTATTTGGCACTTTCTTTATAAGCTAAGAGGTCTGATTTCCAAGGATCAGAGAAGTTTTAATCTATTCCCAATCTTAAGCCTAGGGAGGCAGTTTTATCTCACTGCTTCTACAATCTCATATTCTCCTATTTTTCACTCTTTATCCGCTGGGGTTTGGTCTCAAGAGATCGAGATCAGCTTGTTATAGTTTTCTACAATCTAAGGCTATCCTGCTGCAGGAGATATGGCGAGCAGTGGATATGGCGAGCAGCAAGAAGGGTGTCGAATCTGCAACTCCCGATCCGCAGCCTCCTGGTCCCGAATCCTCCCGATTCACAACTCCCACCTCCGCATCTACCGTAGTCTCTTGGTGTCGTGGTGTCTACACTCCTCTGCTTCCCGAATATTGTATGAGGATACAGTGGTGAGCACTATTGAGGTGTCAACGTTAGCTAGAGTCCTCTACAATCTCTCTGTCTAATACTCTTTGTTCTCGAAACTCAAAGAAGTAGAGGTCAGTAACTGCATTTTTTTCTGAGCATTACTACCTTAAGTATTCTTCAACCTGCGTGAATTTCGACCACTTGGGAGTCTTGATTCACGAGATCAGTAGCAGTGCAATATCCGTTTCCTAATAGTGAGTTGTCTCAACAGGAGACAATTCATCAATGCAACAGAAAATTTGAAATCTAGATCTCAGTTGGTATGTTATCAGTAACAGAAACTAAGAGATTTCTATCGGAAATAGTTCCCAAAATTCTAGATCTCTGTGATCCAGGCCAGTAGAGAGGCGATTTGATGGGGAGCAGCTTCGGCTGGGGTTTCTAGGAGCTTCCGGTGAAGTGGTTTCGACGACAACAACTTCAAAGTGAACTTCAGCAATGACTTCGATGTCTGCAATGGTGAGCGGAGGTGGTAGCGACTTCACGAGTTGCTCCTAACTTGTTGGTGAGTTGCACTTGAACAACAAGAGTTCCAGGAATCCCAAATGTAGCAGATGGGAGGCCGGATGTGGTGGTGAGAAGATCTGCATTGGGAGGGCCGCCGGATGTGGCAAGTTATCGGCGAAGTCGGCTTCAACAACATACCAGATTCGATGACTTTGAGGCGAGAGCGGCGACTGGAGAAATGAGATGTGTGTTTGAGGAGAATCTGAGTGGTTTTATAGTGGGGGCCGATCTAGATTTGCGTGGGCCAGCTGCGACCTGAGGTGCCCTTTCAAGTTTTGAAGAGGTGGGTGGATGGGGGAAGGAGTTCGAGGAGCAACAACTTTGCTGCTTCAACTCTGACCACCGTCCCCTTACCTCCAAACAACCTTTCAAAGAACTTTCAGGGCTTCGTTGCAAGTCTTCGGCAGCCTTCACCCCGCCGGTGTGTGCCTTCTCTCCTCCTTGTAACATAACAGAACATAGAACCTCAAATAGTGATATCCATACACATCCACCATCCCCAACACTTTTAATACACCCGCCCGCAACAACACACATAATAAACAACCCAACAAAATACCCTATACACTCAATAATAGACCATTATATAGTACCAACCAAAGATAAATATAAAATTATAAAAAAAACAATTCACATACCTATGCCAATGGATACTACCCAATGGTACAACTTATAACAAAAAACTCGCACAAATAGAATTGTTCCCCTATCACACCCCAAGAGTCATACAACACAATACAAATATAATACTCACATACTTTACCAAGAAACAACACACACTATACGAAAATATCATACGAGAAAATGATTTCTCTACCCAAAACAAAGGCCCAAGACACATATCCCCGCACGGGGAGGTCACTTCATTGTCAAGTTGACACCACGTGTGGACAAAGTTTGCTACCCCTATATTACATGCCATATATAATTTTAAAATTTATGATTTTTTTTCTACATATACATAACCATTGATAGTATCTTTTGTATACTTTTTTGAAATTTTTAGTCTTTTTTTTTTAGTAATTGTTTTAGTTCAATTTTGTGTCATTCTAGTTAGAAATGGTATGTTTTATGAAAAAGACAAATCATCAAATTTAGTTACCACTTTTGACTATGTCATAGGTACTGTGTATATCTACTCATGAAAAAAAATTGATAAAATTTTGACCCATTTTGGTGGTGCAACTTACCAAAAGAAGATATTTTTTGATCGCACGTGGTGTTCAACTTGACAATGGAGTGATTTACCCGTGTATCCCCGCCCCTAAACATCCCTTTAGTACAAATATCTACACATGAATACAACCCTGAGAAGGATATCAATACTAGTTAACACAAACAAAATTCAAGTACAAGGTGACAACGCCCACATATATGACGAAACATGTAAACACCTTATAACCATCCCTTATAATAGACTCGCATGGTTATGGACCCAATACAACCGAATGAGACACCAACCACACGACCTAATACCCCCCACCCACATTTGAAATAGAAATAACTTGGCTATATCAAAGATATAAGCATAGAATCCCAAAAAATGACCCACTAAAAAACTCACACCACGCCTTGCCCAAAGCAATACTAGACTACATCACAACATCCTTTAATATTACTCACTCCTACTTCTCCTCCCCAATTACATGCTCCACTCAACCAACAAATTTATGCTCATCATTTCCCAAAGATAAAATGTTTGGATCCCTAGGCATTGCATTCTCACATAAATGGCAAGGAATAGGTTATGCCCACTCCCACAATGAAAGTGAAGCCCAAATAGCCATTCACTAGGCTAGGTTAGCAACCAAACATGACCCAGACACCATCACAATACTAACCATCCCAAATATAAATTGGTACCAAAATCCCACCCCATACATAGGCCCCTTCCCAGACACACATGTAATCACTTATATACTAGCAGATACCACTAAATACGAGGAACCAACTAAACCACCAGAACTTAGCGAACCACGAATTGAAACGCTTGCTATAAGAATCCTATGCGTACACCACCGACATAATAACATCAGTACCATTGAACAAATGGACACAATAAAAAATATATGCAATAACCTTAACATAACACACATAACCACACAAATCGCCCCTCCCACCCACAAAATATAGAAGTTAACATAAGCAAAAAAAATGGAATGTCCTCACCTACTCAAGCCCAAACATACACTATCATAACATAATTCCACCAATTCCAAATTACGAGAACGAAACACCCCTTAAATTCTCTCCCCAATACTGCTTTTACACGGACGGATCCTTCAACCCACCGAAAAAATAGGAGATACTTGGCTAACGGAAGAAGTTGGTTATGACATATACGACCAAGAAAAAAATATCAAACTTGCAATGAGACTGCCAGGCCTACAAAATATTTTCAGAGCATAATTAATGGCCATACACCACGCCCTCACAATAATAAATAAAGACTTTCCAAATGAACCCGCGCATATCTTCACAAACTGCCTCAATGGCCTATATGTGATAAAAAACCAAATAAAACACCCCGCACTAGATAACAACCACCCAGATAAAACCATTATGAAAGAAATTGTTAACTTCCTTATACAAAGAACCCAACCCACAACACTATATAAAGTAAGAGCACACACAAACATCACGGGAAACGAAGAAGCCAACACACTTGCTAAAGAAGGTACATCTAAAGAACACCTCAATGCCTCACAACCACATGAATTTGCCCACTCAACTCCATACTACTACCAAAGAGATGAATGGCCATCAATGGACTCAACCCCATACAAAGGACCTATTAGATTCCTTGAAAAACATCTTACGAAACACAACAAAAATATAAATCTAGAAATAATCCCCATACTACAGTCCACCCTCTATAAATGTTACACTTATAAGTGTTAACCCTCTATAAATGTTACACCTATAAGTGTTAACCCTCTCTAAATGTTAACTTTCTTCTACTCCCCACATATTGCACACTATAAATGTTAAACTTGTTAACTGTTAACAAAATGGTACTCCCTTCTTTGTAAATTTGACTCTATAAATGTTAACGAATTAAATACAACCATTATATGGATGATAAGAACTACACATCCAGTTACATTCCTCTCTCTCTCTCTCACCATCTAGTTTTGGTACCATTAGAAGGTACATGGAATCACGTTCATGTGATGTGTCCAAGTATGTGGGTTTGTTGGTGCAGATTGAGAAATATTTGCAAGTTGTGCATGTAGATGAATCTCACCAAAGAATCATTGATTCATATTTCACCCGTGATTTGTAAACTTGATATTGAATAAAGTTTTGATTGGGTTTGCAATTTTATGAATGGTATTCTCTCACAAGGACTCTTCACAATTGCTTATATTTATAAATGTTAAGATTTGTATATTGCTCAAAAAAGTAATTTTATAATTGTTAATTGTTAACACATCTATAAATGTTAACTTTGATCCACTCCCGAGGGTTAACATTTATAGAGGGTAGATTGTATACCCCAACATAGATAAATGGATAGCCAATGAGAAAATAGATAATGAATTATCCAATAAATTTTTGGACAAACAAAAACATTACGGACTCTCAAAAAACATGTCTTCTAAAACTAAGACATGGCCAATACATGGGAAATGCCAGGAAACAATTGTTCTTCGGAAGGGAAGCCTTCCCGTCAATCACATGCCCCATATGCAACTCCCTAGACCCTGATACATGGCTACACGTACTTCTAAAGTGCAAACAACACCACATACATGCCCTCCAAACCAAAAGGCATAATAAGGCAGTATGGGAACTACGAAAACTTAAAGTGGCATCAAAAAAGTCAAGATGTTATGTTCTCATGAATGCAGGCACATATAATAATAACCCACCAAAAAACACAATCCCCCCATGGCTACCGCCTTGCACGTGCGGCCAACAAAGATGTCACTGCAATGCCAGATTCAAACCTGACCTCTTATGTGCGAAAGGACTACCAATCACCGATAGAACCGAATGAGAACCTAACAATACAATTCATGGAATTCACATACTGTAACGATAGAATACCAAATGATACTATAACCATAAAAATATAAAAATATAAACCATTAATAGACAATATAACCAATAGAGGTTGGAACATAGATCCACTAATAGTCATCACGGTTGGTGCTAGGGCAACCACACATACCCCTTCTATGAAAAATATTGAAACAATATTTAAAATCCCCAAGATAAACATCAAGCACGCATTTGAGGAAATTAATGTTATTTCCATACAATATGCTATGTCCATAATCCTACACAAAAGGAGAATAGAAAACAACGAACCACTACCAACAAATACACAACTACCATAATAACCCCAAATACCCGCCAACAAATTAATAATTAGGATGAAAAGAAAAGATTAAATGCCAACGACAGCTAAGGAACCACTCCAACCCAAGCTAGGGTTGTGGGCCATAATCTCATGACAAGCAAAACCACATAGCACATGCCAAGTCACTAACATTAGAACACAACGTCCATACGAGGCATCCACCTTGATTACCCCGATAACTATACTGCCCACCCCGAGAGGGGTTAGTAGTCTTCCACCATTGTTATTATGCCTAGAGGGTATAATACCAAGGGTGGGTCGAACGGGCATTTCAATCACGCTGACATGTGGTCAACGTTTCTTCTCTCTCTCTCTCTCTCTCTCTCTCTCTCTTGGTTTTGGGTGGGGTGTTGATTTTAACACCTTTTACCTTAGTCCCCCTCTAATGTTAGCTTGCAAGAGGTCAGTTGGAGCATGACCATTTAATCACACTTATAATCCCATGTTGGAAACTCTTGTGAGCTATTAAAACACAGAAAAACTAATGTTAGTGTGGCACTGAGACTTAGGGGCACTTTATATTAGGGCCCATTTGACAGCTGGCCCATTTGGAGTTGAGCCCCACTTGAACTTGAAGTGGGCCTTAACTTTAGCCCTACTTTACAAAGTGGGCCGTTGAGTGGGCCTTGCAATATAAAGTCCATAGGCCCACTTGTAGGGCCCAAATTGGAAATTCTACTTTAAAGTGGGCCTTCCAAATGGGCCTAGGGACTTTGTATTGTAAGGCCCAATCCACGGCCCACTTTGTCTTAAATGAATTATGCCCTTGCTTGAACTAAAGTCATAAAGTCATAAATGACTATATGACGGAAGTTGGGTGAAGTGGGCCGTAGGTGCGAAGTGGGTCTCCATAAACCCTCGACCCATTTTTTTGCCTTCGGCCCAATTTTTTCCCTCCAAAACACCGCCATGTCACCCGCCACACAAGCTTTAGGAGAAGTAGGCCGACTCTCAATATAAAGCCCTTGGGCCCATATTAGGGCCCATTTGGGCAATCTCAACACTCTCATTGGTTGATGCCCAGGGTTTGGAAATGGGCCCTAATATAAAGCGCCCCTTAGGGTTTGGCGGCGGTCCCACTCTGTCTTCAACCTTTGTTGTTTCTCGCCGCCTTTGAAAGCCTCCATGCTTAGGATTTTGACCGAGAGCTTGTCTTGGCTATTCTACATGGGATCCATCTAGGTGTTCAATTCTTGAGATTGAGAAAAAAAAGCCTCTTCTCATTAGCACACAACTTCTTTGGTCATATTTGTTAACCCGAGTCTACTTCACGCTTGAGCTTTTTTACAAATGCTTTGGTGGCGCCTCTTTATAAGTTTCATGTGGAATGACTACGACATACTCTCGGTTGACAAGTTCTTGATTAAAAGGTTAACCTACTCATGATGAGTGTCCGGGAGAGTTTTGGGCATAATGGGTTGAGATCCTAGTGTTTCCAAGATCAACTGGTTACATGTTGACAACGTTTGGTTTTTCTTTACTAAATCAATGAATATTCATATATTTCTCTTCTAAACAAATAAGTAAATTTCTCGAGGTCTTAAATTTGAATCGGTTTTTTTAAACTCAAGTGGTTCATCTGTAACTTGCGGTTGGTTCTCCCCATTCATTGCTCAGGATAGTCACTCATGAATGTCGAGAGCTCAAACTCTCGTTTTGTGGGTCCCAAATGAATGGGTTTCCAAGCATTCTTTAGTTTGTCATGAATTGAGTTTCCTTTGTTTGGTGTCATTTCCCCCCTTGACATCTCACTTTGAGCATGGGCACTCTATGCTTGCTCAAATAATTGAGAGCTTCAAGATTGGTCAAGCTCTCAAATAATTTGAGGTTTGGATGTAATTGCAAGTTCAAGCTTTCAACCATAGGTCTAATGTAGTGGGGGCCTAAGGGTGGGTTTACAATAAGGTCCAAGATCAAAGAATCCTTGAAATCCATAAATCCATCTCATTGAGAGAAATTATTTTGAAGTAGTGATGCTACTAGGCAAGAGGCACTGAATATTGTAAAATTGTAGAGATTGTTTCACATACTTCAAGTAAGTTTTTTGAACTTATTGTTTTCATCCAAAGATGGAGTATCAGAAGAACTACATTGCCATTTCAAAAACAAACTATGTTTGAAACTTGAATATGAAATGAATTTAGATTAATATAAAATAAATCATTTCAAGGAGGGTTTATGCTAAGGTCTAAGCCTAACGTATGCAGAAAAGGAAGTGGTACTACTTTCCCACCATATCTTGGCAATCTCAACCCATAAAACATCCCATCCAATTAGAGGAACCGCACTTCAAGCTTGGGTTCAAAGGTAAGGTGCATGAAAAGAATTTTGGACCCCAAGTTCCTTGGAGACAAATCCTAATGTAAACTTGCCCTAGAGTCCAAGACCAAGGAAACTGCAAAATTAAACAATCCAACTCGTTGAGAACAAAAAATTGGACCCAAGGAATTTACACTAGGGTATGGGTCCAAGGTATGGAAAAATGATGTGATGCAAATGTGGCATCACTTTCCTGCCAAATCTTAGCAATCCCACTCAAGAAAACACTTCTCCAAGTTTGAAAAACCAATGTTGAGTCTGAAAAAGAAGGGTGAAGCTACATTAGGGTATGGGTCCTAGCAACTTGGGGTCCATAACACCCCTTTACGGACTTAAATTTTGTACTTGAGATCGGACCCAAGTTTGAAAATAAAAATTTCAAACTAGAAAGAGTATCAATTTCTTGAGTGAAATTGACAAATTAAATTATGTGAGAAAGTGATGCCACCTTAGTGCCTCTTCATTTTCTCATACTTTGGACATGGATCATCTTGTAAATTCTTTACATCCTAGAAGATTTGCTCTCAACCACTAGGATCACTCGATGTTCTAGTGAGTTCTTTGGTCTTGGACCCAAGTAAGCTTAGGGTAAACCCATCCTATTGAAGTATTGTAAACAGGATGGCAGAAACCTAGAATCCTTAATCTACTTCAAACAATAGAATCGCGGGATATGTTGGTAGATACACAGGCGGTGTAGCTTAACCTCGTCTTGAATGGCACTGTGCGAGTCCCTCCACTAAATTCAATTTCTTCTGCTGACGAATGCGGTGAGCAAATTAGTGGCTGCCTTTCAGTTGCTCAAGAGATCCCACTCGTCTTGCGGTATTGTAAACTTAGAGTATACAGGAAATTTGCGGCAAGGAAGATTGTCTCCTGCTTCGAGCTCAAGAGCGTTTGAGGTTTGAGATTCGTGACTGATGCTGGTGAATGTACGTGTAAGGTGACAAGAAATCTTCGCCTTCGGGTTGGCCTTTATGAGGTAATTGAAGCGTCGAAGGAATTTTGTTGCACTTCGTTTTCTGTTCAATTTGGTTTATTCTGTTGAAGAATGCGGTGAGCAAATTGGTGGCTGCCTTTTCTCAAGAAATTGTACTCGTCTTGCGGTATTGTAAGCTTAGAGCAGAGCATTCAGGAAATTCGCGTCAGGGAAGATTGTCTCCTACTTATTACTCAATCGGGCTCAAAAATGGTTGAGGTTTGAGATTCGTGTGAAGGAAGTCGAAGCTGGTGAATGTACATGTAAGGCGACAAGAAATCTTCGCCTGCCGAGGTTGTCCCTTCTGAAGTAATTGAAGCGTCGCAGACCTATATGTGCGCTTCGTTTGCTTCTCCATTTAGTTAATTCTGTTGAAGAACGGTGAGCAAATTAGTGGCTGCCTCGGTTCAAGAAATCCTACTCGTCTTGCGGTATTGGATAGTATTCAGGAAATTCACGACAGGGAGGATTTGTTTGCTATTACCTAATCGAGCTGGTGAATGTACATGTAAGGTGACAAGTAATCTTCGCCTTCCGAGGTTGTCCCTTCTGAAGTTATTGAAGCGTCGCAGAAGTGTATTGTGCTTCGTTTGCTTCTCCATTTAGTTAATTCTGTTGAAGAATGCGGTGAGCAAATTAGTGGCTGCATTGACTCAAGAAATCCTACTCTACTTGCTTTAATGTAAGCTTAGAGCATTCAGGAGATTCGCGGCAGGGAACTGAGATTGTCTCCTACTTATGATCTATTCGAGCTAGAGGACGTTTGAGGTGTGAGATTCGTGTGAAGGAAGTCGATGCTGGTGAATGTACATGTAAGATGGCAAGGAAGCTTCGCCTTCGGGTGGTCCTTTGTTGAAGTATTTGAAGCGTCGCACAGTTTTGTAGCACATTGCGTTGCCGCGCACTTTGCTATTGTATCTGTATTTACAAAAGACTTTGATATTCTGATGCGAACTTTCCATTCTGCATGGTCTTATGTAGCTCTTAGCAAGTTTCAAAAGGTACGATAGCCAGAATTTGTCGTGAAGGTAGTACGTGTTAATAACTTTCACGATGCTGATATTATCCAACTCGCCTGATCTGATTTTCGTCTATTGTTTGAAGCTGCTGTGCGATTCTCTAACTGTGGAAGTAGTTTTCTGCAGAAGGGAAGACTGAACAAGTTGATCTCGATGCAGTTGATAATGGCAAAGCAAAGTTTACAATGCACGATCACTTCAGCTTTATGGTAAGAGAATCTGGATGAACTGTGCTATCAAGACGAATTGTACTCCACTGTGACTAACCTCACATGCTTCCCTATGAGCTTCATCTGTGATATAGTGAACTGTGGATTGCCTTTCATTCAAGGAGGATTGTATTCCACCATGACTATCTTCACATGCATGGAAATCCATGATGTGTTCAGCCTAATTGATGTTGAACAATTTCTTGATCTACAGAATGTAGATCACGAGAATATCACTATCAATTAGGCTGGAAGATTATATCATTCTTACATGTTTTCCACATTCTGTAAATTGACACTGATAAGGTAAGTGATACTGTTGGAGGTTTTGATTGGATTCTACTCATTTCTAATGTGCACCAATCATGGTCATTGAGACCAGTCTCTCAACGCACCTCTCAACAAAGAGATTGAAGGATCGCAGGTGACCTAACCGAACGAAAAGAATTGCTTAGTATTTGGAAGCTTGCTCTTACAACAGAGACAATGGATTTCCAGCCATTCAAGCACCTTGTATAGTGCATCAAAACTATCTATAATGTCCACTTCAATTCCAATTTTTTTGAAATCAACTTGGACATAGCGTTGAGAAGCTCTAGTAGATGTAATGTCAGGTGTGATGGCCGAATATTCTGACGCAAACAATCACTGTCAATGTTTCTTGACAGAAAGCATCAAGAGGTTGATCAAGACAAGATTCATTGAGGATAGGTAGCTCTTCCTGGCATGATGGATGTGTTTACCTTAGCTACTTGTTCTCCATCTCTCTTTCTACGCTCTAGAAGACATGGACAATTACAGCAGTCAGTTCCACATTCTCTATCTACATCAAGCTTCATGATGCAACCGTTACTAATTGCGCATCAAGACAATAGGCAGCTCAAGACTGACTTGGTGCCACTGCCGAGCACGCAATGCTATCTGGATGATGTAAATGGGCAAAATGGTGCTGTTCGGAAGCTGCGAGGTAGTTTTATAATTGAGGGCATGATGCCATTTAGGGCCGAGAGTTCCCGTGAACAGTACTTGTATGAGCAGATCAGTTAAACATGTTCGAGATAAAGTTTTCTCTCAAAATCTGTGCCATCATATTTAAACCACTCTTTGGAATCCATGTATGAATTTACTCATGCCTTGAAGTTTCCTTTCCAACTTTGAGATGCATTATTTGTGACATCCTTTGTATGATAGATTTGATTGTTGTATTGATGAATGCTAGTTTTTGGTAGCATAAATGGTTTTGTTTTTCATACGTGACTGGTGTATCCAGTTATGTTGTGTTCTCACATTGACTTCTTGTACTGGGAGCAGGTCGAAAGCAGGTTTCTGTGCCAACAGAAGTGTTCACGTCTGGGACCCTGTATCCTCCAATAGGATCTCATGTTAAAGGACAGCTTCGGGTCTCAAGTTTGCATAAAATCTACTATGAGATCTTTGGAAATCCAAACGGGATGCCTGTTGTCTGTAAGTGCTTCATGTCTCTCTCTCTTGATGCCACTTGAAGTTGCATTTACCTGTGAATGTGTCAACCTTGTGTATGTATGCAGCAGTCTGGCTCCAATTATCACACATATTTGTCATGGAGAATGTGCACATGTACTCAATTTTCTAAGTCTTCAAATATTTACACTTGCATCTTCATTCACTGTTAGGTTGTTGTTCTGCAGGCTTCAAGGATGTTTGCATGGTTCAGCGCGAGTTTCTTTTAATATCTTTTCAATATATGTATAAGCTTTGGTTTTCCCTGACAAAACTGACGAATTATGTTCTCGGAGTTTGTGTCCTGCTCTTCTTCCCCCATAGACGATTGCAGTGATTCCTGAATATTTATTTCCTTGTGAGATACATTCATGAAAGACCTGATTCTCATCTGGTTATTGTCCTATTTGTGTGACATCGTATCTGATGGATTGCCTTTGTCCTACAGTTCTACACGGAGGTCCAGGTGCAGGTTGCACAGACAGACATGCACGTTTCTTTGATCCTCAACACTATCGCATTGTGCTATTTGATCAGAGGGGGTGCGGAAAATCCAAGCCTCGTGGGTGTCTTGAAGAGAATACCACGGGGGACTTGGTGGCTGACATAGAGAAACTGAGAGTACATCTTGGAGAAACATCGTCTGCTCTCTTGCTTTGTCTCCCTCACTTTGGTCTAAGCAGTACTGTTTTTGCATATTAGACAGTCGCTCATCTGCAGGATTCCCCAGATGGGTTGAAATCAACAAGGTGCCATGGCATTCTTCAGTTGTGTCAGGTCATATAACACTGGGATAGACTTTTCCTGCTTGGTATCTCTATTGCATAGTTTGTTTGTGTCTAGTTGTACCTTTCATTGTAGGAGGTTATTGTTCCAGGTAGAAGGTATTGGCTATTGGGTGCTTGTTGGCAATATTAGTGATGAAAATGACATTGATTGGTTGCTTAAATGTGTATGACATGAAATATGTCCATGAGTTTATCAGTTAATGAGGAGTATTGCCTTTGTAGGTGGATTGTCATGGGAGGATCTTGGGGAGTGACATTGGCTTTAGCATATGCACAGTCCCATCCTCAATCTGTTGCTGGCCTCATCTTACGGGGTGTGTGCTTGCTTCGACCTCAAGAGATTGACTGGTTCTACAAGAAGGTAAGTTTTGGAACTGGAGGGTCATTTTTACGGCTGCATATATGAGCTTTGCACTGTTAGGTCTCATGCACATGTCTACTTAGATAATTAGCTTGTCACTACACTGCATATCGATTGGCTTTCTGTGAATTTTTATACTTCCTAAAGAGGAATTTTTGTGCAGGATCATATTGATATAGTGCATTTCTGTTGTGTGATATAAATTGTGGATCACTGTGCATGGTGGTTTATTCTAGGGTGCAAATATTCTACATCCATTTTCTTGGGAAAAGCTATTGCGCGAATTGGATCCCTCTGAACGAGAGGATGTGTTGTCTGCCTATTACAAGCGCCTGACAGCCAGTGACACCACCACTCAACAACGGGCAGTAAGTACTTTTTTTCACTAATTCTTTTTGATAGTTTTAATTATTATTTTAAATAAAAATTGAGACAGAAGGCCAGAAAGCCAACGCCAAATGCATTAAGAACCAAGGAAAATGCGCCCACTTCGAGGGGAGGCAGGACCCCTCGGATGCGTCACACTGCCATGTAATTCTCACTAAGTTTTTAGAGTTGAGACTTTCCGGTGCTTGGATTAGCATTTAGCCAAAAATATCAGGGATCCAGAAAGTGAGCCTCAAAGGGTCATTTAGACTGTGAGAGAGTAATAGCTTTAATTTTGCAGTCTGCTTTCTGTAGTACCATTCACATCGAACAGCTATCAAGCAATTGCAACTGCATCTTTGACAATAACCCTTGCTTAACCTTGCTGGATATACTACATTGTATTTCTAGTTGTAGTTGCTGCGCCTCAGCACTAGAGACCTCCAAGGCCAAGCTGGAAATGAATTAGAGGAGGTAATGAACAGTATTACACCAAGGCCAGGATAAATGAATGTGAAGCCACTTTGAGCCTTCTCAGGTCCTTCTCACTGATAGTAGAATGTGCAACTTGAGGCCAGGCTTTGTACTGAACTACTGTACATTTACAACAACCTGGACTGTTCTGTGAAATGGAAATAAGATCGTTGTAGTTGAAGGATGGTCTGAACCACAACTTCTTTTAAGTGTAAATAACCATTCAGAGTCTAGCAGATTGGAGTTTAATCATACTCTTCTGCCATTCAATTGGAACTTGTATAGTGATGTCCTTTCTGTTTGCCACATGTTGGCTTCACAATCCTAACTACAAATTAATGAAGTGTGATTCTGTACTATAGGCTCAAGCGTGGTTGAAATGGGAGTATAATTTGAGTTTTTTCAACACATCACCTGACCTGTACGAGTGGAATGGGGAAACATACAACATCATTCTGGTATTGTCACTGCATTCCAGCTTGAAGAACACAAACCTAGTTTTGTTCAAACTAAAAACACTTTTCACAGGTGTGATGCATATAGTGCTTGTCTATGTAGGTACTTTTTTCAATTTTCTTCTTTGGTCGATCCTAAGTTAGAGAGAAATCTAACAGTTTGAAACAACACTTCCTTGCATGCAAATGAATGGATGATTGAATGAGTTTAGATTCTGGTTGAGAATGTTTGATTGTATGAGCAGGCCACTATGAGATTTTGATCTGCTTTTAATAACATACCTCTGAGAATGGTTGGCTGGGTATACATTGGATTCGCACCTCTGGAGCTCACAATTCAGCTGAATATTTTAAGCTCTCTTGGCAGTTAGTTACTTGTACATGTTGCTACACCATTCAGTTCTGCTACATGCTGCTACAATCTCTCAAGTTCTTCCTTATTATTACATTGAGTTGACAAGAAAGAGAACTATCTCCAGGTTCCTGATGAGAAGACACGAGGAGCCAATGAAATGAGACCAACAGGTGCAGTTTACATGAACTTTGAGCTCTTTGATAACCACTCACGACTGTTGAAGGCTTTGTGGCCATAACGTTTTGATTTCTTCTCATTTGTGATGGTGGCTGTGTTTGAATACCATATTAAAGTCATATTAATTACTCTTGGATAGTTCCATCTTGTACCTGACACATGGATGGGGGTCACCAACCTGTAGAAGGGTTAAATTTCAAGGCCTTGACAATTTGTTGTTTGCAGGTTCACTACCAACACTAAAACCTCCACCACCACCAACTGCAACTAAAACTCCAACGCCAACCCAGAACTTGTCTTCATCAAGCTCAAGGGCAGAGCCAGATTTAGGTGATCCTCAGATGTCACCGCAAGTAGTGCAAGCACGCTTGGAAAGCCATTACTTTGTAAGCTAAATTTGTTCACTAATATTCCTCAATGGTTGGATGATGCCATTTTTATTGCACATGCTGATGCATTGAATCTTCAGTGAGTCTTTAAAGTAAAGTGTCCTAGTTATGGCTTATTTTGTTGATACTTCAGCATGAGATGATCATTTACATTACGTGGTAATTGTGACACAGTTTCTGCTCTTCGTATTGTAGTTGTTGTGTAGAACACATCTAATCATCTTCTTTGTGAGCGAACAGATACATGGTGGGTTCCTTGAGGACAACGAGTTGATAGAAGGAGTATCGAAAATACGTCATATTCCTGCTATTATTGTACAAGGACGCTATGACTTCGTTTGTCCACTTTCAGTAAGCCCCCTGCATACTGCTCTGTAATAACTCCTGAGAAGCAAGTCTTTTTACCTCGAAAGACGTACATTGCTTAAGGAGTGATTGTGTCATTGGGAAATCGTATCATTCATTTGCAACTTATGGAAGGAGCAGAAATTCAAATCAAGTGACCACTTCATTTGAGATAAATATGTTACTGTTGATCTGAAGCTGCATTTGTTTTATGCAAATATTTTCTGCAAAAATCCATTTTGCAACCTCATAACCTTGCAAATGCCATGCTCGTCAAGTGGCCCTCGAGTCTTGACTAATTGTTTCTGAACTCTTTTTGTGATGTCTAGAATGCATTTGACCTACACCGAGCATGGCCAGAGGCACATCTAAGAATAGGTACAGGATTTTCAATACTTTGCAATATCAATATGCATATATACATTTCATATCTCCTATTCCGGCACATATTTAAAGACTTTCCTATGCACTGTTATGTGTTGCCTATAATTATGGAAAGTGGAATCTTAAATTTGGATCTGTTTTTTTTCCAGTGCCAAATGCAGGACATTCAATGTATGAGCCAGGTATACTATATGAATTGGTACGCGCAACAGATACTTTCAAGAAGCTAAAATACTGATTGTCAAAATTACAGCATGCTTGACATGGTAAATTCACTGAATGACAAGTTTTTCACCTTACGATTTCAATGACATTAGATCGCAGTACAGATCAAGTGAGAGCACGAGAAATATTTTTGCCTCAATTTTTCTAGAGGAGGGCACGGAAATGTCAACTTCTCAATCCGAAAGACGGCCCGTCAGTCATATGTGAGGTCAATTTTCCATATTCCAGTTTACTTTCTGATTGCCAAATTGAACATAACCAGGTTCCTGGCCTTGTAGATTTGAAGTGTAACTAGAGTGAAGATTCAAAGTGAGATTTTCAAATTAAACACCTCTGCAATTTTATGTCACTCTGTTTCATCTTGTAAATTTATGCACTGTTAGCTTTCCATATTATTTGGAAGTGTGGATGATTCTTAACCTACTACACTGTACTTCAATTAGCGTGAATTATCATTTGAAGTTACATAGTGCTGCAACTTTCTACAGTGGATGCACATTCGAAATTACAGTAGTGCACATCAAGTCTTTAAACAAGGATTGCTAATCCTCGAGGGCCAGGAGGTGTGAGCAGGATTACCGGACATAATAATCAATTTGGTGCCCTGCCTCTAAGCCCTCTGTTCATGAAGATCATCAACCTAGGTTGAGGGCATGGAAGGACGAGGTTATGCTAAGGGGAAGTTATCCTCTTTCCCAATCCCTGAAGGCCACTTCATGTGCCAAATGGTAATGGATTCTTTGAGTTTAATGTGGTGGCCACCAATTACACATTTTAGTGTAGTAAATTGTATCCATAAGATTCATCTTCTATTTCAAATAAACTGGACTTTGGAATAGTGTTGATAATCGAAACAAAATGAACCAGATCAGTTTTTCAATGCCTCAACAATGGAGCATGTATAACTCCCAAGTGCTATGAATGTGAACCTCACCTCAACGATGTGTTTTGAATTATGGACTTGGCTTTTGAAAAGAGAGTTATGGAGGATGAATTGCTTGCTACAGTGATGAACGAAATTGAGTAATTTGTTGAAGAAGCCAACTTCGACAAGCCATTATGGACAATGTAGATATTTTTTGCAAAGCTAAAAAATTAGTTAAAAAACGAATGGAACTATGTATATATATGGAGAGTTATACATCATATCGAAAACTAGATAATCTTCTACAATTTACAATCACCAACCATATACAAGTACTCAGTATTGTTCAATCTACTTCTTTGAACTTCAATAGTTTGTCCAATAGCCTTTAGCAGCCAATACAATAACAATCCTTTGCAACATACTCTCATATAGTGCCATACAATCCTCCTCACTGAAATTAGAAGAAACAATGCACACACGCTCCCACAATTCTTCAATTCCTCGTGGAGGTGTAGAAAATTCATTCAAACGTCGATTGAGAAAAACCCATAAATGCTCCATAGGATTCAAATCTGGTGATTGAACAGGCCACTGGAGAAGTTGGAATGGCTGCAATTTCAGCCATTCTTGCACCCTCTTACTTGTGTTTTTTGGATCAGTATCATGTTGAAACACAACATTGCTTGGAACCAAATTGTAATGCCTAATTGTAAACCACAAGAAGTTTTCCAAAATAAGTTTGTACACGTGTTGATCCATTATACCTTCAATTCTATGCCAAGCTCCACGTCCAAAAGCTATCATACAACCCCAAATCATGATATGTCCATCACCATGTTTCACTGTTTGTTGGACATGTTGCGGTTGTATAGGCTCTCCATCTGTTATCCAACACCAAGACCTACCATCGGAATTAAACATGTTTATCTTCATCTCATCATTGAAAATAACGCGTTTCCAATCATGAACAGTCCAATTTGCATACCTGCGAGCAAACCTCACCCGTGCATGTACATGTCTTCTTGTCAGCAATGGCTTCGTCTGTTGCACATGTGTAGCGAAACCTTCCCATCGCAAAGCACGTCTCACAGTTGCATCAGACACATTTTTACCTAATTCATTTCGAATCTTTGTTGTCACCTTTGATGCAACTCCCAAACGCCCTTCCGTAAGCAAGGTGACACATCTCCGCCTCTCTCTTGCAATAAGGTGTCTTGGGCACCCTCCTTTTTGCCTCTCAAGCTCCCCCGCAATCTCCTTTCTAAGCCTCACTACCCAAGATTGACTCATCCCAATTGCATCTGCAACTTTTCGTGTTGAATTACCATTCTGAAGTTGCTCTAGTGCTTGGAGCTTTTGCGATGCAGATGAACGAGGCATACATAAGCAATTGCACGAATGCTCACTACTACACAATCTCCAATTGCAGAGCGTCACAATGCACTAATGATCTAAAGAAATTGACCACAAATGAGTATGCGAATGAAAATTGAAGTTCAGCCGGTGGCTCCAAACAAAATTGAATTTGTGAACCCTAGCCGCTTTGACATGGCTATTGTCAGAAACCCTAATGTTTTTTTAAAAATTCTTTTTACAAACATGAAGAAGACTACTCTATACACATACTTTGCTTAATTACTTCAATGATATAAAATTTCAATCGCTAGAGATTGCTTGCCGAAATTGAAGTTCTCAATTGAGTACTCAATTTTGTTCGTCACTATATATATATATATATGTTAGGTTGGAGCAAAGAAATTGGGTATGATTGTCACCAAATCGATTCAAAGGCATTTTCTTCAAAGGCATAAGTGTAAGTTATATGAAATTGGTTTACTTAGACTTTGATTTGATTGGCTTAATATCTAAGGCAATTAACATGGTCGAAGTTCAAAAAACCAAAATCTTGAGAGCTTTCTTACTTGGGATATTAATTATACTGACGAAGAAACATTTATGGCCTGTCGTTATTGAGGGAGATCGCAATGTTGCATTCATAGAAATGCAAACTTGGCTATAAACGTAAAATGAGATCATAATTCTTCAAGTTAGAAATCACCTATAATACTTATTTCAAGGGGGAAGAGGTTTCTTGAAAGAATAACTCCCTACACAAAAACCCTTTAAAAAACAATGTAAAAAAGTAATAACAATATCATCATCATAGTACAATCGGTAGCAATGACTCACGGGAACCCTGTAATTCATTATTACTTGGATAATGATGAAACCAACTTTCATTTGTCTCAAGACCCTCAAAGGATAATTTTACAATTCTAGCAATTGACAAATCCGCACTTATTGCATTTGAGCCTTGGATTGTTTCACATAATATTGTGTTGCCAATTGAAGTGCTATACAAACTTATTACAATGTGACTCATTATTATGTTGAAACATTTATTGATATAATCGTAAAATTGATATTAAGATTAAGACTGCATCTGGAAGTCAATTCACCTGGACACCCACTTTGATTGGGTTGGACCTTGTGTGACAGGGCACACTGAAATCAAGTGCTAGGAAGGTCACCCATCAAGTATTATTCCGACCTTATGCAGCTTAATCTCGGAGCTTCATGAGATTCGGGTTAAGACCTTGTGGTTTAAGCTGCCACCCAGGGGCATTTGCAACTTGGATATTGTACAAACATGAGTATGAACTAGATAACCAACGGGAGTAGACTGGATGCCAAGCAACTAGTCACCCACCTCCTTGAGTTAGTTATCCATCATGAGAGATCACTTCATGGTTTAGGTTCTTTCTGCAATTGAATTTTCAATTTGTGCCGAATGGAAATTAAAAAATAATTAATTAAAATCACTTCATGGACAAAATATGAGATTTTGTCCACGAAATTGTGCAATTATAGATGATAAATTGCAATGAGTTTTGATTACCCTTCTTCTCTTGGATGAGCGATTAGTTGTGGTACTAAGGGTTGGTTTACACACAAGCCAAGAGCCATGAACCTAAAATTGTGAGAGGCCAAATGAAGTGTTCCAAGTCTGTCCCAAGACACTTCCAAAATCATGTAGTGTGCTCATGGGCCCGCAGGTGTAGTGTGAAGTCATATGTGACCGGGGCCCTCAACAAATCCTATTCATGCAAGGTCCTCACACATGATGAAATATAATAAATCATTGATTGGGAGATTTTGGAATGCCATGGTCTCCCACTTTTGTGTTATGCCTACCTCCAAGTGGTGGTTTATTTTAAAAGAGTCCAAGTGACCATGAGACATGATCCATTTGGTGCCATGTTGACTTTACATCCATCTTGCATTCACCTATCAGTTGGTCCCTCAAGCGTAGTGTGAAGCGAATTTGGACTAACTCCACCTTTCCCACCAATGAGAATGCTTGAAGTGCAATGGTCACATGCCCCTAGTCTTGTGTGTGAAGTGGCCCTAAACTTATACTACTAGGATAATAGAGCCAACGCGACATCAATTTTGATTCCATTTTTGAGTCGCTTTACATGACCATATTACTACAGTCACTTTAGTAACCATATTTGACACCTCCAATCAAACCGGTGTCATTTGGATCGTGTCACAATGATCATGATCATTTTCACACTTTTATGTGGTGAGTATGTTATAATGCATATATTTTGACACTCTATGTCATGGGACCCACTTTTTATTACTAATTTTGATTACAACTCATCTATTTCGACAACATGTGCCTCGGGACCCGCTTTCATTATTTATTTATTTTATTTTAGTAATGTGAATTTCACTGTAAAATGTTTAATATTTGAAAATACATTCATAGCAAGTAGTCAAATCTACTAATAGGTAGGGCCCAACTTGACATTCCAAGTATCTAGGGTGCTAGCTAGGAGAAGGTAGATGGCAAGGGGGCTTGAACCCATACCTCATGGATCTCAAACCAAGCCTTAGCCATCACCTCCATGCCCATCACATGTGCACATAACAAGTGCACAATGTAGTTATTTGGTAAAGGAGCTACTCACCTATTAATTACTGCACATCTTTACTACATGTACTTACTTCACATACCTACTATATATAGTTAATTTACATAGTTACTGCATAGAGCTACCATATACTTTGCAAAATGTTGTAGGTTGCATATGAAGTTTTTTTTAAACAAAAAACAATTATGTATACTCTTTATAGGTTTTAAGGTCTATGAATTCTTTTGGGGAATGCTTTCAAGCTATTTGACTTGCCTGAAAGGCTAACTTCCTTAAACACTTTGCAAATTTAATGTAGGTCGCATATGAATTTATTATTTTCTGAAGAAAAAAAAGAATTTAGACTCTTTGACCTTTACCATATTTAGATACATTTTTTGGAGATTTTTTGACATGCTTGAAAATGTGTCTTAGCTTTTAGTTCTCTGCACTATGTTAGGCTCAACGAATGTAGCATGATCATGGGGCCAAACACCAAGGAGCTTTCAAAGTAGCCATATATGTGCATAAGTGGACAAATATTTCTATAACTGGGATGGTGGTTTCAAACACACACTTGCAATTGACACAGTGGTCATTTGGTGTAAAACTGACCATTTGGCAAATGGCTACTTCGACATGAAGGGTCATTATATCAAACGCAAATATGTGGTAGTACCCACAATCTTAGTTATTTTACCTACTTAGGGTTAGGTTCCCTAGTAGACCACTTGCCCGCCACATTCTAGTGGAATTGTAGATTACGCCTAGTGGCATCTACATTTCCACTAGAATCTGGAGGGCAACCAACCTACATGGAAACTAACCCTTAGTGACACGCATCATCAGAACCATGAATCAAGAGCTCCTCTTTATCAAAATTTAGCATTGTCGAGGCGACTATTGGATTGTAAACTTCGCATTTTATCCATTCTTGAATGCCTAAATTTGCGTTCTAGATAATATAGCAACTACATCCAGCTATTTTGGAGACCGATTCCATTTTACGCTCACCTACCTACGACTCAAGAGCCGGAAAGGACAACCACAACAAATAAAGATCTCAAAGAAACGTACATCAATTATGAGACATTGCATTACTCAAATTGCGAGGAACTTGTATGTACAATTATTGCAGTCGGGTGATAAAATAATTAATTTCTTCCATCAAGTTGATTATTGAGTTTTGCTTATAACTTTGGTCAATCATTAGGGAGATAGGGGATTATTGCATCCATCCAACATGAAATCCTTAAAATAAAAGCATGTAGCCCAACAATCTTCCTTTTAGTTGATTTAACAATGGTATTGTCTTCAGAGACTTTGCAAGTCATTTGAGATGAATCAACCACAAACCTAGAGAGGGTTAGGTTTTGATGTTATGTGGATGACAATAAGTTCGTATGTGACAATTCCTTCTCCTTTCATTAGTGTGAGTAAGAAAAAAGTGCAATATGAGTGCGTACCATTTCCACTCAGAAGTGGAAATGGTATGGTGATGTCACCTCGGTACCGACCTTCGTCAATTAGGTGAGATATGTGGACTTAAAACAGACAACAATTTGTTTGAAGCTCAAGTCTCTGAGGATATTAAACACATGATTAGTACAAGATAATGAATGTGTCCAAATAAAGGATGTGGTCATTTGTAGTAGCACCAAGAGGCAAGGCTACTAAGAGAAGAGAAGGTGGGCATAAACAATGGAGCGGAGTTACGACATGAGGCTACAACAAGAAAGAGGCTGTGAAGTGAAGGGAGGCGGCAACGTCATGAGGGAGACAAAGCTACCCGTTGAGAACCCCATGGGAACACAACCGAGGCCTTGGGAACGCAACCCAAGCCGCGGGAACAGGTACCAAGACCCCCCGGTTTTAGAAACCACTCAAGACCCCTAGACTTCAATTTTAAGACTTAAGAGGATTACTTTAGAAGTAGTTAGAATAACTACATTAATTGCTAAATGTTTGTGGAAAATAGATATTAGAAGAAATTAGGGTTTGGTATTCTAAAATATACTAATTATACTAAATATATGATAGGTAGACATTGAAAGTCTATTTTTAGTTAATCCAATAATTAAAGACAATTAGGGTAGAAATTAGATGTTGAACACTATATAAAGGGGAGAGCTTAGAGACCATACAACACTTCATTTGGCCCCGCACTTTTTACATGAAGTGTCTCAATGCCACCTCAAAAATTTGCTAACTTCATATTGCTACCTTCGGGATGATAATTTTACTTGCCACTTAAGGCACTTTACTTGTTACTTGCTACTTGGGATGTTTTACTTGTAACTCGAGGGGTTAAGATTTTCATTTAGGAATTCAAAGACGACGTATCGTGAAAATGGATCAACCAGATCAATTACTAAAATACTTGAGAGTTCCTGAGGCAAAGTGAGAATTGATCAACCGGATCAATTAACTTAGTAATTCAAATACTTGAATATTCCCGAGACTTGTGAGAATTGATCAACTAGATCAATTAAATTTAGGAATTGAGAAAATTGAAACACTTTAAGGAAATTGAATGTGGTTCAAGATCTTTGAGACGGAAGGACCTAAAGACTTCAGACTCAACCAACTTGAAGACCCTTGAGACTAAGGGAAACAAAGTAGAAGTTAGGGAAACCAAACAAAAAGAATTACCAAGTACTTGGGAATATCGAACCAAGTACTTCAAGGTAGAAATACCAACAAGGGTACTTGGAGATATCGAAAAGACTTAAGAGTTGGTACAAGGACATGGAAAATCAAAAGTTAGGAAAACACCAAACTTAGTGAAGGCTTGAAATTACGCCAGGCACGATAAAAGAGAAAAGTGTAGGAACTTTGCAAGAGAGCAACTCATGAAATGATAGAATGATTTCCAAATCTTCTACTTAGCTATGACTTGTCGTCCAACGAAGCACTTCCCAACTAACATCGGAGTTGATACATCAAGGTACTTAAGAATGACGGATGGAATCAAGTTGGAATGTATGGGAGCCATCATTCGAGAATAGGGTATACAAGGCGAAGGAGCTTCATGAGAGGCCATTAAGTAGGCCAAATCATACATCATCTCGCCCATGATTATAAATTAGGATTTCACATCATAAAGTGTTTCATACCAATCTAGGTAGATTTGGTATAATCAAATAGGGAAACATTCCAATTACAATTGTGAAGATTTTGAAACTTTGATCAAGCACAATTGGAATAGGATTGAATGGATGTTGAAATAAGCCATTCAAACCATGAAATGAATAAGAGTATCCACCCATGATACTAGGCATTGTAAGTGATGTGGAAGTAGGAACATGTTCTACTCCAAAGATTCTTAACCTGGACGTTAGAGTTTTAGGGGAACATGAACTTGTAAGACATGGACATCTACCCCGTAAGGGAACCCTGAGTGTACAAAGAACTTTTGAAATTAATAAGATATGTGAGTACTAGATTCTCAAAGGATTAAGAACTACAAGCTTTTCCTTGGTGAATACACTTGGGTAATCTTAGAGCTTGAGAAGTTTAAAACATACCTTGAAGAGATTATACCACATCAAGACTACCAACCAACATGAAACTAAGCACCAATGTTGACATGTATATATCCACCTTCAAAAAATTAGAATTATGAGCAAACTAATTTTGATAGGAGTAATGTTCATGTAAATCGGTCAGCAGCAGGTTATACCGTCTAAGGTTGAGGGTTGAAGGTGACCTCAACATCATTTATCCCATAAATGTTGAAGTTCATATAAATATATTATATGTTATTAAATTGGAGATTGCCTATACTCTCAAAGAATGAAATAGGCCTCCTTAATCTTGTGTTGATTAGATACCTATTAAGCCTATCATAGTAGACATATTGTAAGCACGTAGCTCAATCTTTTTTGGACAATTTTTTAGACAAGGTCCATGCTTAGATCCACTCCTAGCCACACACCACTATGAATTCTAAGGTTTCCTATGAAAATAAGTCATCAAAGATACATGATGGCTTTAATGTAGTTTTTTGGGAGTGCATAGTTGAACCTCCAATTTTCCACTTCGTAAAACATGTGCTACAAGGGTGAAGGTATTTCCAAAAAAAACTATTCATTAAGAACATATTGTGCCATAAAATATTGTTGTAATCAACGTATCCATCATGTTACTTCATGAAATTGTATCCTTATTGCGACCCACACCAATCACTAAATGACCAAACTATCATAGAGGTTTCTATAATCCAATTCAATTGAATTACTTTCCTCTCAAGTTTTGACACATGTCGTTCCTAGATCAATTGAGAATCACTTCGATCCCAATTGGAAATCACCCATGCATTAGTCAAGATGTTCAAGAATAAGACCCTCCACATTCTTTGTGAGAGTTAATTTAAGTACATACTATAGGTGAAACATGGATGCACCATGCTATTGCCTTCTCCAAGTAGGTAGTGTATGTATAAGAGGATCATCTTTACACCTTCTACTTACATGTTCTCAAATCTATATCACATGGTGAAAGGGTTGGAACGTCTACGCATAGTTGCTATCATGTGGTGAATAATTGTGTCATAGGTTTTGGATGAAATTGATGTCACCTTTCCATTTCTCAACAAAGTTATTAGCGAAAATTGGCATGATTGCAACTAACTATTTGAGGATGTGAGGATTTGCAACATTGTACCTTTTAATGGCGATCCAATTATACAAAATGTAGAGTTTCATTCTATAAGGAATGAGTTGCAACAAGATGGAGGTAGAAAGTAGCAAACCGGGCACAACAATGCCACAAACCTGGGGTGTGGACTCTTCATTGGAACCCTAAATGATGTGCATGGGTCACTATGAAGTTGAATCTTCTATATACGAGAAGTTTATGGATGGAAAAGAATGTATATGTATAAGAAACAAGCTAGAAAATGGGCTCATGTAAATATACCAAGCTTTTCAATTGAATGTGATTAATGCCTCCACTACATGTACAAAACATAAATCATGAATTAAATTTAACTTTATTACATGTAAAATGCATGTTCACTCTCTAATGAGAAAGCCATTAATTTTTTTTTAATTCATAGCGTGTTACTCAGTAATTGCATCAAACAAACAAAGGCAAAGGCACAATTTCAGCCATGATTCTAGCCCTTCGCTCTCACAATATGCCATCTTACGCTTGAAGAATGGGTTTGTACACTCAAAACTTTCAAATTAGGCCCTTAAGACATAAAATGCACCCCTAATGTACTCAACTTATGCCCTTGTTCAATGAAGTTTTTTTTTTTTGAAAAAAATAAAAATAAAAATCTCAAATGAAACCTTTTGGTCCTTTTATGCCTCAATTTGCTCAAGTTTCACATTCTTATTCTTCTCAAAATGTTGGTATGTAAGTCAAACCCTAGTGCTCTTAAACGAGTCGTCCTTCTCTCAAACTAGGGGCACCGGGGGATCACACCTCCTTACATTTTGTAACCACGTGCGATAATGAGGTATTTTATGGGGGGATATTTATGCACCTCTCAATATTTTTTTCCTCCCTATTTGTAGATATAAAGCTACTTTGACATATCTTTTAGCACCCTATATTTATTTATAATTATTTAGAGAGGCTATTTTTTGGCACCATATTTTTTTAATAAATCGTACAAGTACCAAATAGTGGACGGAATACTATAGCATTGCAAAATCGACTATGTTAGCAACAAACATTCCATACCTTCCATCTTGTCATTCAATTGGTTTTAATTAGTTATACCAATGCTAAATCATTTAAAGTCCCATTCAAAACACAACCAATAGCACTTGAATACTAGTTAAAATATGACCAATAAACATGGAGATAACAAAATGTACAAGCTAACATAAACAAGTTGTAAACGCGGATAGAACAAAACAAGAAATACAATCAATTATCACAAGACATGAAAATTTGCACAACTATATATTCAAAAACAAAAGATTGCATTCAAATGAAAGAAAGCTAAATACAAAAATTGAAAACATTTACTTTAATTGTGTTCACAAACACATTCAACCTTGTACCAAATATTTACAATGTGGAGGGTTAGGATAAAACTATGCACCCTCCAATAGATGTTAAGTTACATGTCAATATCCTCTACAATGTCTTGATAAGATTAAAAAATTTGGAGAGGTTTAACACTAATGATAACGAATAACTAAAACTAATTATTGGCATGAGGCGGACAACCTTCAAAGTTTCTAACCACTCCAACACGTCTTCCTCCAAGGCAAAGTGCAATCCTCCGAGTCTACCATGGTGAGGTTGTCAAATGTTGTAGCACACCGATCAATCATCTATAAAAGGTTGTTATAACAAAAGGGCAATCAATAGAATGTTGGCATATTGGACACTATTAGCAAAACAAGTAAGAGCAACAACAAAAACTGATGAAGAATGAACCACAAGTCAATCTTAATTCTCATAATTTCATGGCTTAAAAACTAGGTTTTAAATTTAGAAAATTGAAGATGCTCAATCAAAAATCTATTCAAGACCTAATAATAAAAAAATGTACAAATTTAAATTTTTAAAATACATAATACCTAACTTCCTCCGAATTTGGATTGAGAGTTAACTCATCATCTTCATGCATTTGAAAAGACAAATACATGCTTATCACTTCAACCATCCAATGCTCATTAATAAATGATATCTTTGAATGAAGCAAGAGAATTTCATACATTAAATAATGCGGACTAATTTAGAAAATATATTCTATAACAATCATTTATAATTTGTACACTAGAAAAGAAAATTAGTTATTTTGTGCTATGGATATAGGGTCATGTGAGCCCAAAATGGTGTTCACATGTGTTCTTAATTCTTTGAAATCATTAGAAGTTATATTTTGATGTTTTATGATTATTCATAAAAATATAAAAAGAATGAAGCTTGAATGAAGTTATGTTTAGACCTTATGCTCGTGTGGAGTAGTAGATTAGAAGTTTAGGGGTGCGAAGAAAGTTCTTTAGTTAGGTGAGCGTAGTGCGTAGTAAACCAAGGGTAGCTCCTTGAGTTAAATGTTTGAATTAGGATCTATGTTGTTGGTTTACGAGTTGAAGGCTTAAAGGATAGGATGAGAGCCTATAAAGTAGCAAAGGATCAAAAGGCTTATCTTGAGCCTTGGGGGTGCTCACCTACTCCCTTTCACCTCACTATATAATCTTCACTCTCTCGTCTCTCTCTCTCTTTCCTTCGTGCTCCTTGGCACCCCACGTGTTATAAGTGTGGGTGTGGGAAGCAAGAACGGAGCACATGTGCGTGTAAGATCTCAAGGTGAAGAACCAAGACTAATTCGCCTTGAAGTTAGTTTGACATTTGTTAGGAGTAGTCTTTGGTTGAGGCATTTAGAGCTTAGCTTGTTGTATGTGACTTATAGAATTTAGATTCATGATATTTAGATTTATAGTGTTTGGAATCATGGCATTTAGAATTGTAGCATCCACATTCATGTTGAGTTTAAACCTTGCAAGGCTTGGGGCAAGGCCATTTAGATTTAGCTGTTGGTTTAAAGGCTAAGGCCAGTTACATTTAGTTGCTGGTTTGAGGCGAGAGCCAGTTACATTTAGTTGCTGGTTCGAGGCTAAGGCCAGTTACATTCAACTACTGGTTTAAGGCTAAGGCCAGTTACATTCAACTACTGGTTTAAGGCTAAGGCCAGTTACATTTGGTTGCTGGTTTAAAGGCTGAGGCCAGTTACATTCAGCTGCTGGTTTAAAGGCGAAGGCCAGTTACATTTAGTTGCTGGTTTAAAGGCTGAGGCCAGTACATTCAACTGTTGGTTCAAGGCTAAGGCCATTAGATTTAGCTGCTGGCTTGAGGCTAAGGCCAGTTACATTCAACTATTGGTTTAAGGTTAAGGCCAGTTACATTTAGCTGCTGGTTTAAGGGCGAAGGCTAGTTACATTCAACTGCTGGTTCAAGGCTAAGGCCATTAGATTTAGCTGCTGGTTCGAGGCTAAGGCCAGTTACATTCAACTGTTGGTTCAAGGCTAAGGCCATTAGATTTAGCTGATGGCTTGAGGCTAAGGCCAGCTAGTTACATTCAACTGTTGGTTTAAGGCTAAGGCCAGTTACATTTAGCTGTTGGTTTTAGAGGCTAAGGCCAGTTACATTCAACTACTGGTTTAGGGCGAAGGCCAGTTACATTTAACTGTTGGTTTGAGGCTAAGGCCATTAGATTTAGCTGCTGGTTTGAGGCGAAGGCCAGATAGGCCTAATTGCTGGGTAGAGTGGAGGATATTTAATTAGACTAATTAGTTAGGCTAGATGGTTAGGCTAGTTGGGTCAAGCTAGTTGGTTTAGTAATTGCATTATGAGATGAGTTGGGGAAGGATTTATAAGGGACTTGTGGAAGAGGAGGCAATGGTAAGTTATACAAGTGTTTTTCAACACTTGTATTAAAACTTATGTGCCTCATGGAATTAATACGTCATAGCCTCAACGAGGGGTCATGCACTAGTGAAGAATCGACAGCCAGAACCAAACTTGCAAGGGGGAAATCATTGAAGGCATGCTTGGCAAAGGCGGAGGGGTAGACTCTGGAAAAAACCAAGGATGTACGTACGCACGAGGTTCACTCTAATAAAATGTCATGATTCAAATTAAGTTAAAAGCTCAACAAGGTAAAACGTACATCCCATGTTACCACAAGTTGTTATGTTACACATGTGATCTCCAAACCTATTACCTAGACTAGGACGCTTAAGGGTGATGGGTTTAGCCTCACAGGTCACAACCAATATCCTACATCGCTATCACTTTCATGTAGATTTATCAACAAACTCATTCAAGGAATTCTCATCAACCAGATCAAGCTCAAAGATATCCCTCTTTACATCAAATGACATAGTCACTGTGCAAATTATGCTATCTACATCAACCCAAATAGAAACCAAGTGGTCAGATTTGAATTTGAAGTGTCCAGGGACTTTTCTAAAATAATTAAGATAGACCATAAAATTGGTTCTGGCAATACTTATTTATTTACCTTTGTTCACCTCCTGATTAAGACATTCAATGGGATGCCTGCAACTTCCCCACCTTGTACCTACCTTCCGTCTCATTTTTGAACTCGTCATATACACCATGTGCCCTGGTCAACTCCATTAAGGACACATGTAGGTTGCATATTTTTGGAAGGTCTTCTCCTAGTCCTCTTAACAACTGATTTAACCGTAGATGAGATAATTGTCGTACTGCTCTGCATAAAATACACTCCACAATCCATCTCAAGACCCAACATTCTCTCTGTAGAAGATGAAGCATTGATGTAATCATCAACATCTCATCTTTCTACGCTCACATTCAGATCTTGTAACTCTTCATTTTTCTACATCCCACATTCAGGAGGGCGTCGGAAATCAATAGTATGTCGTAATAAACGGACAATGGAAGGGAAAAATCAAAGAGGTGGAGTTTGAAATCGACTTTTATTGCACGAGAGCGGAGCAAGCCGAATCTTCGGTGCTTGTGAAACACCCTGTGTGAATGCTATGGAGCAAAGAATAAAGCTCCAAAAAATATGTCTTACCTACTGCTTTCGCGCCACTATGCTTGCCCAAACCTTAAGCAAGCCCAAGGGCCATTGAGAAGTCACAACATTCCTTCCCCAAACAAAATCCACAACAATTCCCTCCATACTAATGCATTTTGTTCAAATTTGGACATAATTTTAACAATATTCATCCAAGTAGTCAAATCCATATTATTTTATTGATCCTACTACATACATTTGGGGGGATCCAATATCTATGACCCTATTTTTTTCTACTAATTACTAAAATCAAGGATTTATTCACCACCTTATTTTACATATAATCATGTAGGGGACATATTTCCAATGCTATGGTAGATCTAACAAACTTATAAAATTTACCCTCAACGAATTAAATTGACCCTATGTTTTATCTCACGTGGTTTCTAAAATTCCGATAGTCACCTCCCCGAGACTAGGGGTGGGCACTGGCGAAAATGTAGAAAACCACATGCGAGAAAATGTAGGGTGGATTTTATTCAAGACACATAATTTTTACATTTTTCTTAGATATACAATAGCATCCTCTAAATGTGAGATTGGGAATTGTATATAATGTACGGTGTGGTTTAAGTTGTGATTTATTTATATATTTATTTAGATGTAAAGCAACATATATATAATTGAGTTTAAATCTTATTTATTTATAGGTTCAACATAAATCATATGCCATTAGTGCCATTGGATGAGAAATAAACAAAATGTATGTGAATATGTGAATGGGTTTGTTGAAAAATACCGTCATCCGGCAATGGAAGGGTTGGCTGGTTTATTTAGGGTTTCCTGGGGGGTTCAAGAATTAGTATACTAAATTTTAGAGTATGATGGTTGTATGTGTGTAATGTGCAGAGTAATATCTACACAATGTAATGTATGCATAGTGTATTATGTGCATATTGTTCACACGAAATTTATATTATTTATAAATAAGATAGGGTGATTATAATTATGCGACTCTAAAATGTATATATAATGATAGGGTGTTAGAAAATACCCAACAATAGGAATTTAGTTACTTACAGGGTGGAAAATATTCAACGAAGGAAGGTAAATACCCCCACCCCCCAATTAAATAGGGGGTTCTCGCATGTGTATACATTAATCAAGTGTAGGTGCACCCCCGTGCTCTCAAAATACGCTCTAGTACCTCAACATCTTAAATAAAACACTACTACCCTCAAATCAAAGAAGTTTGATGTACTTGAGGTCAAATGAGAACCTCACAATTAAGCCTTACAACACTTAAGAGAATCAAGTCATATGCTTTTGAAGTCTAAACACCTTCAAACCTCTCAAATAAGCCTTTCAACACTCAAACCTCCTATATAAGCCCTTAAACACTCAAAATATTTAAATCAAATTCTTTTATGGTCTAAACATTTCCAAACCTGTCAACACTCAAGCCTCCTGTATAATCCTTTAAAGACTCAAAACACACTTAATTCATATGTTTTCGAAGACTAAACACCTCCAAACCTCTTAACACTCCTGCTTCTCAACTCTCAAGTTTCCTATATAACCCCTTAAATACTCAAATCACTCAAGCCCTATACTTTTGAATTCTAAACACCTCCAAACCTTTCAATTGATCCTCTCAACACTCAAGGCTCACATGTCATATGCTCTTGGAGTCTAAACACCTCCAATGATCTCCAACAAGGCCCTCCAACAAGGCTCTCAACACTCAAGACACTAAAGTCAAATGCGCTCCAACTTTGAATACCTCCAACACTCTAAAACCAATGCAAATGCCTTCAAACCATTTAAGTCAACACTCTTTGTATCAAACATACATTCAAGCCTACACAAAAGACATATGAAAAATGCTTGGAATGAGATGGTGTCCTCCACCCCTTGCCTTGCCCTTTATTGCTCATTTTCAACTCGGTTCATACAAACAATATGGGATAACTCTTCTCCCTCTATGGACCAACCTTATAGGCTTATTACAACCTTAATCCTTCTAGTATTACATTTCTATGACTACAAACAATTTAATGTTCCACCTTCACTCCCATCCTTAGCACCAACTCAGTTGAGCAATGAGAGAGAATCATCCAAAGATTGAATGATTCCTCAAACAATCCTAAGTTGGCATCTACAAAGCACAAAGTAAAATTTGAACATGTCATGGTTTGAAGTCCGGTCCACAAATCTAGTAATTGATATTCTCTTTGCATTGCAACAACTTTCAGTTAACACATCATGGTATTGTAGTGAGCAACCTACTCTCATAAACACACATAAGGTTATGTAGTAAGAAAGTTTCATGATACTCGGTGTTGAAATTATCACATTGTAAGAGTGAGTTTATGTGACTATCGATGACAAAACTATCCCTTTTTCTGGGGCTCTTGTAATTCTTGATTAGAATCCGTACCACAAGTACCACTACAAACAATAACAACATTGCAGAGTTACAAAAAAAAAAAAAAAAAACTAGAAAACTAAATGAATAAGCATGTACTAACTTATAACTAGAAAACTAAAATTTGATACGAGTTGATGAACTTGTAGGTTAAAAAAGTCTTTCTAGAGAACACAAATGAACTCCCAAGTGATATGGAATATATTCACAACATGCATAATTATATCATGTTATTGAACATGCTTGTTAAATCAATGGTATCAAAGCTTCAAAATACGAAGAGATTGGATTGAAAAAGGTGCTCCCTTTTGTACTGTGAGCTTTTGTGTGTTAGCTTTGCTTAAGTACTTCCATAGGTAAGTCACAATTGAAATTGAAATGCGATCGAAAGGTTCAAAATGCATAAGAAAGGAGATGGAAAGAATTCATCTTCATTGAGACAACCTAAGTTCGACCATAGGAAAGCCAAAAGTAATTGATGCTATAACCTCATGTGTTTCACAATTGTGGTAGATTCGGTAGCGTTTGATCATTATTAGCAAGTTATTGAGCTTCACTTTAAAAGGGCAATGTTTTATGGTCATTAGCTGTAGTCTTTTTGTGACGAGGCTAGGGAATTAATCCATGTTGTCTTGTTGGTCTTTGTCATGTGTTTCAAGTTCATCACTATTGTGATAATTTTTTCCTTTCCACGTATGAAACCCACTTATTGGAAGGGCTTTGCTTCATGGGCCTATCTATATAATGCATGATTTTGCTAAGTTGTAGGGAATATTCATAAGCTTTGTGGGCGCAGGATACAAGAGTTTGGAAGCACTTTAGAATAACATAGTTGAGTGGTCCAAAAGCGCTATACTCTACTAGAAGAACCACTTAGTGAAAGATCAACACCACCTTACTTCATAGTAACTTACTCTCTTAAGCACAAGCCATAAGGTTATGTAGTATGAAGACTCATGATCCTCGGTGTTGGAAGTGTCACATTGTAAGGCTAAGTTTATGTGACTTTCGATGAAGAAAATGTCCCTTTCTTTGGGGCTATCATAATCCTTGATTCGAGTTTGTGCCACAAGTACTGCAAATAGTAACAACAGTGCAAGGTTACAGGAAACAACAAAATCGATTGAATAACCACATAGTAGTTTATATTTTTAAATTGAAATTGATATGAGTTTATTTACATATAAATGTTGTAGAAAATACACATGGACTCTCAAGTAGTATGAATTATATTTGCAATATGTAAGAAATGTTGAGCCTCGTGGAGGTTGAAGAGGATGTTGAATGGTTATGACAACAAGAAGTTGTTAAATGAGAGAATTTGCAACCTCTAAAATTTTCCTTCACAACTCATTATCTCCATTTGGTACAATTGCTCTTCATATTGTTGAGTTGTCATGGTGTAACAATCTAGCTTTGTTAGTAGTGATAATTGGTAAGACAATTTGTGGCCATGGATGGAGTCTTAAAATGATGCAGTGGTTCAAACAATTTGGGAAGATTGTGAAAAGCCTTTATAATGCCTTAATTGACTGAACATCATTATTCTTTCAAGTTCTTAATGCAAAGGTAATGGCACTATCTAATCTCATGATACAACAACATGCTATAAAATTCATGTTGTATAAACTATTGCATAAGAAAGAAAGAAAAGAAAAATCACGCCCGTACATTGTACCGGCATGAATAAACTAGTGCATGTTTCATTTGAAGAGATAAAGCGTTTTGGCGTCTAGAGTTCCTTAGGATTGGATTGGGGAGGGCAAATGCACAACAAAATGACCCTTGGATATCCTTGGGCAAGCCAAAAAAGCCATACGGCCTTGTTGTGGTGGTAGTACAACTGGGACCACTAGTTGCCACCCGTCAACCTTGGTCAAACATTCATCAATTATGAGCACCACCCAACAACCACCCCAAACTGCTCTTCCCATGGCCCACATTGCCATCCTACCGTGCATATAGTATTCCATGTACATACTAGTGTTCCGTTTCCATTTCTCTCAAAGGAAACGCTCTCTTAGTGTCGGCCACATCAGTGACCAAAAATTTGATAGAACTTGATTAGGTAAGTAATAGTACGTGTCCCATTACATGTACCACTGTGTTTTGTGATTGAGGACGAGGCATGGGCAGGTCACTCCATTGTAAAGTTGAACAACCACGTGCGAACACTTTACATGTCAAAGATCCTACTTTTTACATAAAGCATCACCAAAATGGGTCAAACTTTTATCAAAAAAAAAAAAATCACGAGTAGATATACACGGTACCTATTACTGTATTACATAGTAAGAAACGGTAACTAGATTTGGTGATTTGTTTTTTTGATTTAACATACTGTTTCTAACTAGAATGACGCATAATTGAACTAAAAAAATTACCACAAAAATGAAAATGAATGAAAATTAAAAATATATATACAAAATATACTATAAATGGTTATGTATATGTAGAAAGAATATCAAAAAATTTAAAACTATCTATGATATGTAATGTAGGGGTAGCAAACTTTGTTCTCACGTGATGTTCAACTTGACAATGGAGTGACCTCCCTATAGAACAAGGGGGTGGGGTTTGTATGCCCAAGAAAATGTGACTCCCTAGCCCGCATGACTAAGGTTGATTGGTATCCAACTAATACTAGGATTTAGGCCAATCAAGAGCCTCAACCAATTTGCTTGCATGGGTAGATCACTCGAAGGCATTTTTGAGCACCACGTGCGGCTGGGTTTTTTTTTGTTTTGGGGCTATTTACCTTCAAGGGCTGAATTAAAGCCTCCCTATAATTACTTAAATTTCAAAAATGGCCCATTTGTTTGCACCCTTCCATTACTTATATTGTCCAAGTCACTGCAATTTTTTGTACTCTATATTCCTTTTAACGACGGCGCGTTCCCTTTTCATCCATTTTTGGACAGACGAAAATCCCAATTATCATCCATCCCCATGAGTCCTAAACCCATTTACATACCATACTAAACATACCTTCTAGGATCCTTATCTTCAACCCCTATATTAATTTTACAAAAAATAATGGCCCACGTTTTATGTTCATCTAACTTACTTATAATGGGATTGTCTACATTTAATGGCCCCTTCATTATTTGGAATTCCTTTATAATTTTTATTTCAAATGATTTGAATCCTATCTATATTATACCGCAAGTCGTTTTTAAAATGCACTAAGTGATCTACCCGTGTTTGCTTGCTCTTAGCTTACAAAATGGAAGTGATGGGAATCTACCCAAAATTGTTATCCATGAAACAAGACCATGTAGTAGATTCTTGATGACATCCGCATTCCGTTCCCACTTCTCAATGGAAACGTTCCCTCATGTTAATGTTGCTTTGAAATTCTAACAAGGAGAGTTGTGACCATGAAAATCTAAATGAGTTTGAAAATTATCTAAAGGCCATATTGTGGGAAACAAAATTCCAAATTCATAATTCATGGGTCCTTGAGCTTAGTGTAAAGTAAAAGTGGATCATACTGAGAGACTGCAACATATGTTTGGGTTGGGTCCCTAGATAGTAATATAATATTTAAAGGAGCCAATGGTAATTTATTGATTACCACAACCCCTGGTTTTGTGTTAGGGGTACATTCTTCTAATTAATTTCATGTAATAAATAAATTAAATTGGACTTTGGCAAGTATACTGCCAACGTGATTAAGGACTTATTTTTTCCAGAGTTTTGTCGAGTGGGTTTACCCCATTCGCGAGTCAACTCCTAGAATTATTGCCTACATGTAGCTAGGAGGGCTTTAATCATGAAGTGTTCCCATAAAAGGATTTGAATTGTTGGGATGTAAATTTAGGCGTCACGGTTTAGTAGTGGTTTTGAAGCTGGGAAGGGTTGAGGTCGAGTCCTCATGTGCCCACAACACTAGTTGATGCAAGAAAACTTTATTCCCAAATTTTGAGCTATTGATGGTGTAAGATCCTTTTTCACATTTAATCTTGGCATTTTGCTATTGTGGGGTGGGGTGGGGTGGGGGGGAGGGGGTGATGTGTGGTGCTAGCAAGATAATTTGTTAGCTTGTGGGCGAAGCAATATTGTGCATGATTGTAAATGAGTAAAAGTTGGTGGAGTACGTTGCCAAGAAACATTTTGTCATACTCATTACGCGGATTGTGGGGAGGTTGCAAACGAATGCATGCCTTTGTCTTTACGTTTTCCGAGAGATGGTTCTCTTGATGTGGTTTTATTACAATCAAGTCTATGACTGTCGTGGGAGGGAGAATTGTGTGATGTTTCTATTAGTCGGGTGTGTCCCTACATGGGAAGATGGGTGTCCAATCAGGAGGGGTTGCATGGCTCGCCAACGTATAGTTTGGTGATTGTTTTGGAGGAGGACCCTTCAGTTCCTAAATTAGATATGCTAATGATATGTTGGGGGGCTTTTGAGGGGGCATGTGGGGCCTTGTCGAGTTGGAGCGAAGATTGTGATATGGTTTACATCCATCATCGATGTTTTGAGGGGGCCAATGTTGCCTTTGTTGCCTAATGGGGGGACATATGTTGTTGCAATGTTGACAGAGTAGTAAGTAGCATTTATGTGTTCAAACTCTTGAATTGTGGATATATTGGTGTAGTAGCGAGGTGGTATTATTCAAAAACATAGAAGGTTTGAGGATATGACTCTCTTTGGCTAAGGAACTCTTGGTCTCTCACCATGAACTTCAAATTACGAAGCATGTGTAGTACAATTGTGGAAATATGACGATTCCCACTTAATATTAAAAATTATGATTGGTGTTGATGGTGTGTTGACCATGATAGTCATAGACGAGGGGTATGTAGAGTATCAAGGTAGTGGAGGACTACTGTTTGGTTATGTTCTATCTTGCATTTATTAAGAATTGTATGTTAAGTATTGGATGGATGTGTGGTGCAATCTTTACATCAAGGTAGAGATGGAGGTCTTGGGCAATTTGAGATTAGTAAGAGATCGTATTGTGGGTGTGTGAATGGCCCTTCAGACCCCTGCTATGAGTATAATTAATAATTTGACTTGCCAACCTTGTGTGCGTAGTTTGGCTAATATAGGGGTGCATAATTGTAGTTTGTGTGCAATGGAATCTCTTGGTAGTTTGTCATAAAAAATGTAACTTGACAAATTGTATTTATAGATTGGATGTAGGAAGAAAGGGAGGGGGGGGGGGGCTTCTTTGGTGGTTCCAAAAACACACATGATATCAAATCTCAGTCAAGCGAGACATGTGCAATGGGAGAATAACATTCACATGGGAGGAGCCAAAAGGGGAGGGTATTGTCACATATTTGGTTTTTTTTGTGTACCTACATTAATGAGTGTGTAACATTTGGTGATGTTGCTAGAGAGAAAGATGCTAGCAATAGTGTGTACGACTTTGTTATATCTAGAAATAAGTAAATCGTGGATGTGCCTATTTGTGCATTTAGATAGGAGATGAGGCCATGTATCTATTTCTCTAAGGGGGCAAAGAGTGCAATGGATGTTTGGTTGGGTGCATGGCCATAATATGTGTTTTTGTAGATTTCATGTTTATTGTGCATATTGGAACTGAGAGACTTGGAGATAATTTTTGCACTTGTGATCCAAGATGCCATCCGAACTGCATTGGATTGGGCTTGGCTCATAATGCCATTGCCCAACCATTTATCAACATATGGAAAGTTTTCACAAACATGGGTGATTTGCGCATGTATATGGTGTTTGGTGATTGATCTTTTGAGGTTCCTAATGGAGCCATCATGTCATATGGAAGTGGGTGTGGAGTGCCATCAGTAGGGGGTAGTATGGGTTGTGGTGGTGATAAGTTGTATGCTTTGTTTAGTGAGTAATTGGTTTGGGTGGTTCCGTTGGGATGTGGGGCTACATAGTGTATGCAAAGAGTAAATGTCCATGGACTGGTCGCTTGATAGAATCGGAGGTCAAACAACAAATTTATGGAGGTTTGAAGTTGTTGGGGAGACTCTAGCCCCAATGACTAAGGCAAAATATCTACATGGCCCCAACTCTTAGGAGAGAGACAAAATGTTACTTGAAGGTGGGTTAAGAGCCCTACCCAAAGTCCTAAAGGCTTATATGGGTGAGGTGGCGTTGTTGACCAACCTCACCTGAGGCCGAAGAGCACGGCCTTCACGGGCATTGGCCCAATGTAGGGGTATAGTTGCCAAGTGTGCTTTGGGTTGTTGTAGCGTTGCTCCAGGAACACGATGATCAACTCAAGATTGGACTTTCATGAATGAAAGTCCACATCTAACCATTGGCTACCTACTAAGGGGAGAGTCCCGAACGCACATATAAGAGGGTTGGTCACCAACCTATGAGCTTGAAGGTCCAAGGTATGGGGAGCTAACCATGCGCATGTGTGGCATGTGCAGGGTTAACGCTCGTGACACCTGCTAAAGTTGAGAAACGGTGAAGATAAGTTAAAGGGGAGCTAGCAAGGGTTGTGACACACATAGAAAACCATATTGGTGCCTACACCACAACCATTTCCAACAACCAGTTGTAATGGTTATGAGATAGATTCATCTATACATCATTATACCCACACATGCAATCATCACCCCGAGACTTCAAAACCAAAATATTATGGTTAATAATGATACATCTCCTCGCTTCAGAGGAATAAACCAAAAAATGATCTCCCCAACAACCGGCACCATCACCTTCATGAAAACATCATGACCATCATAATCAACAATTTTAACAACACTCACTCATAATATTCTTTCCTCCTCACATGCCCAATGGGATTTGCTCAATATCACTCATCACATCCAATTGATAGACTCTTCACTTGCCGCATTTGGGCAAGTATTGAGGGAGTTATGGTTGTTCTAACCTTAGTAGTCTTGCGCGCCACTCCCACCACAACGCCCCCTGCAGTCCTGGGCGTTGTCCCTAGGTAGCGCCCCACTCAAATTGCCACATCTCCTAGATCACACCTTCAATTGGGGAGCTCTTGAACATTCTAGAATCCGGACACCTTAAGCTACCCAATGCACATGGCCCTACCCTCATGACTCCTAGTCTCCGTGGGTGGGAGGTGTCTCAATGCCCGGGGCCCTCACCCACACTAGGATCACTTGGGCCCTCTCACCTATGGTGCCACAAATCCCGGGTGTCACTCCAAGGTCCCCCTTGTGCCCATGGTGTTGTGGGCACTCCTCATGGAGAGGTGCACGATAATGTGTGCACATGATGGCATTAACTAAATAATGGGTGTGGAGGTAATAATATCCTTATCATGATTACATTGTTGGGTTTTAAGATCAGGTGTGGGGTGACTAGGGGGGGGTGTATATGTCTATTGTTGAGGGATTGTTGTTGTTGGTGGTGGGTGGGGTATAGGGATTTCTAGTTGTGTGGTGTTTAGTGGTTGAAGTATTGCGTTAGAAGTAGTAGATTGTGTTCCAAAGTGATATTGTCAGGATGGAGTAACGTGGTGGTTGGGATCCATAAGGTCCTCCCGGGAGGGGGCCATTGGCAAGACTATGTTGGTTAACGCATATGCTCCCTGATCTTTTCTAGAGCTAATGAGGGAATTGTTTTTTTTTTTGTACAAGGGTACTAAGTAGGGGTGGATGGTGTGGGTGGGGAATGCTATTGTGGTGAGATTGAAATATATATTTAGCTTGGAATAACGCAACTTTGATTAGTTGGGGGCTTAATTAATACATGGTTCTAAATTCTTGTAGGGAGAGAGTATGTATTTGATTTGTGTTCTTAATTTGGCTTATGACGAAGATGTGAAAATTATAACTTATTTTGTGTTGTGTTGTGTTGTTGTTGATTTGGCGGGAGTGCTATTTACCAAGGGCGGGACAACCATGCTTGTTTTAGGAACACCCGACGAATTGGGAAAGAGTAGTCTTTAGAGTCGAGGTGGATGTTGAAGTTGTGTTGAAAGAGGAACAAGGTTTGCGGAGTTGGGGATCGGGTGCATGCTTGATAAATGATTCCAAGAAGGGTGAATGATCCACCACGTACTGTGGTTATGTATGTAACTAGTGTTTGGTAAATGCGGCCTAGTTGGCCTAGATCCTTTTAAGGTATGGAATAGTCGGGTCTTTAAACAAATAACATAGTCAGGGAGGGAAGATATCGTATTCATACCAAAGTCCTGATGTGGAAGTTGAGTAAGGATATTTGGTGAGTCATTGCGGATTTGACATATTGCTCAAGGGAGGTGAATGAGGATTTTGTCAAGTCATGTGTTGTTGGCTTGGAGAAGGGGCAACCTAAAATGCATATGCAATTTATGGGCGAATGATGGTGTTGAGTATTTTATTTATTTGGATAATTGTAGTCGGTGATAGTAGTAGTGCATTACACTAGGTTTCTATTTTGAGGTAGTGGCTTGTTTCTATAGATGCCATTTCAAGATGGGGATTAGCTGGATGCCTCAATATGTATACAATTAAATAAGGTGTACTTGGTGTACCGCTTTGTTTGTTTGACAAGTCCTGTCTTGAGCCACCACAATGACATTGATGTTTTGTTGTTGTAGCTTGTGATTGAGTTGAGATTTGGTGTGGGTTGCGCCATGCGAGGTTTTCGAGCCGGGGTTTTGCTTGTGATGTGCATGCTATTTTTTGGCCATACAACATGTTCAGCACTTGGTGTCGGTGGTTGTTTTTGTGCCTCCATGTTACAACTTGGGGGGTCGGATTGTTGGCTCTCGGTGCGGCAAACGTTGTGTGCGTAGGCACAACCTCTGTGGTGTGGCGTTTTCCTTAGACCCATCTTCTCAACCCCCTCCCATTTTCGAGCCACCACTAACACATCGAATCACCTAATGCAATATCCGGTAGACCATGAAACATTATCCACATGCCATCACGTAAACATCATGAAAACTTTCCAATCATTCAAATTTCTATGTGATCTTTGACATATCCTCAAGGTCTAGTGTAAAGTGGACTTGGAACGTCTCCGGCTTCTTGACGAATCACATAGTTTGTGAATCATGGGTGAAGGGCCCTCAAGCTCTAGTATGAAGTGGCACCAATCCATGCCATCTTCCAAAGACACATGTAGAGTCCGGAGTGTGGCCCACACTCGGGACTAAATATTTGATGGAACTCAATTCAGGTAGGACGTACCTATCTTGTAACATGTACCACATGTCTTGTGAATGAGGACATGGGGGGGAGGGGGGGGGGACCTGCCACGCCGGAGACGACGTGACAACGTGGACCCCCACCCGAACACGCCGACGTGGCGCACGGGTTTGAGCCAATCAGACCCCTCCGCCTGATTGCCTGCTCTTCCTGCCTTGTTCACGTGTCTCGTACTCCGGCCCCGCTCTCGCACTTCGCATCTCTGTCCTCGGTCTCGCCTCTCGGCACCGCAGCAACATCGCTCGCACCCCGGAACAATCGAGGCTGTGATTCGTTGTGACTTTGAGAACTCGTTTTGGCATCCTATGCCTCTGGATCGACGAAGAATCTGCAAGGGTTGGGTGACCTCTCAGTTTTCAGGGGAGAATTCAGCCGGTGTTCGGAAGATTTTCTGTCTCCCGCAATGGTGAGACACCATGACTATGTGCAAATCGCATTCGGCTCAGTGGGTTAAGTGATTTTCTATTGATGTGTTGTGTGTGCTCTGGGTGGTTGTAGGATGTGTGGAAGGAGGAGGTAAGGGATTTGAAGCATTTCATTGACCTATGTGGTGCTTTTTCCGGGCATGTGGGTATTTGTTGATGTGCTTTGCTGTTTTTGGGTTCAATGATAAAATAAGGGTGGAGTGGAAGGGTTAATAAATTCAGAGTGGAAGTTGGAGGTTCTCTTTTAGTGTATCCAACATTAAGCTGAGTGTACCATTCCATTGTGCAGAGGAATTTAGTGGTTGTCGATTGCGAAAGTTTCTCCAGTCTATACTGATGTGGGAGTTTGGAAGCTTAGGAGTTAAGCAAGAAAATGTGGCTTTACTCTTGTCTTTACTCTTATGGAGCTCCGTGTGTTTCTGACATGATGTGTTTTTTGTGTCATTTTGGTGTTATTTGGCCACTGTGTCATTCCTGCCCAGTTGTTCACTCATGTGGAAATTGTGATAGAGGTGGAAATTGATGATAAGAGGGTGATGGTTCATCTAAAAACAGCTTCAGGTTACTTCGTTAAGGCGTCCCTCGTGTTAATTAAGTTGTAACCTCACCTCTTTTCTTTTGTGCAGATCTGTCACTGGGAAAGAAGCACACAAGCAGGGCAGTCTCTCCGCGTTCAAACGACTTCATAAGTGCCTCAGAGCTATGAATGAGAATGGAAGTGAGGAACGAAGAGCTATGTTGAACGTCAATGTGAAGCGTAGGGTTTAAGATTGCGATCTACTTGTTGGTTAGCTTCATTCTGAGTTTGAGCAACTGATATAATCAAACTCATATAAGAAGCAGATTGAGAATGAATTTGTGGTCCCGGTCTCTCGGAGTTCGATGGTGGAGGATTTCAAGCCTACTTGACCTACATGACTAGTGTTCAAGCATAAGTTGAATCCGAAGTAAGAGCAATGGGGGCTGTCATATCTTCGGATGTAGATGGTGCAGATGAGCTTCAGCAGGAGCCTGAGGCAGCACCCTGTCAGCAATCCTCTTCCCCATTATCACCTCAGTTGTCTTTGAGAGGCACAGCAATATTTGGACCTTTGATTAGAGTGTCAGATCCTTACAACATTTTAAGCCCTAGTAGTTCTACTCCTAGGGTGCACAGCTCTTCCAGGCTTCAGAGCATGAGCAATGCAGCCTCGCCCCACCAAACATTGTCACCGTCACCTTTTCGGCTTCCAAGTCCTACAGGTATGACTTAAGTTTGTTACCACAAGGAGAAAATATCTTTCAGATTAATATTGGAATTCTCGATCTATGTAGTCCCAACTGTTTTTGTTGACATAGAAGATGATTAATTGGGAAAGAGCAACTGTGAATTCTTTCTGACACTCTCATCACAAAGTTCGAATCATTTTGACATTTATCTTTTCACCTATGAGTCAATGTTTCTTCTCCATCTGCATGCCTCCAGGACATGCAGCAGATTCTTCTGATGTCATTCCTTGAGCAGGCAATATTTGGGCTATTGGTGTCAAGTGGACGCTTACTTTGGCATCTCTGTCTTTCAGGTCAGAATGTGTGCACAGAGATCCATTTCATAAGGCATGCTGAAAGTACCATGAATACAAAGCCTGAGTTGATAGGGGGAAGAAGCCCTGCGTCACCACTAACAGCTCTTGGCAAAAGACAAGCCCGAGCTTTAGGTGTTCACCTAAGGTCTTCAGGGATGGACTTTGATGCAGTGTACAGTTCACCACTTGAACGAGCGAAGCAGACTGCATATACTGTGTGTCAGGTAATGGATGGCATAGGCATTGAGCATGCAACAATTGCTCCTCATGTTTTTCTTGCATTTATATGAGGAGTTTCTGTTGTACTCACTGAGATAATTGTGCATCTTATTTGAGGAAACAACGTTATTTCTTAATTCTCAGCAAGGGCTTTGGAATTCGAGTGTAACGTGAGGCTGAAGTTTTTGTGTCAACTTGTGGTCCTTACCAACTTCTTAGTCCAGTTCATACTGGTCAGATTGCCTACAGGTTGATGTTGTGCTGTGATCACCAAATCTTTACGATCCCTGTTCTGGAAATCTGGATGTAGTTTCTCTTGTGCTTATTTGTGGTATATGTTGTACTAAATTATAGGAGCTGGATATACCACGAGAAACAGTTGAGATGGCTGAAGCAGTACAAGAACTTAGCCAAGGGCAATGGGAAGGGCGAATGCGTAGTGACATCTACACACCAGCAATGGTTCAAGCAGTGAACTCCTCACAGCCAGATTTCCGGGCCCCAGGGGGTGAGTCACAACGGCAGGTGGAGTTTCGAATGGTTGAGTTCTTGAACAATGTTGTACTTCCACGAGCATCTATGGCCCTTCAGAAAGCAAGGACAGAGCAGCAAAGGGGAAGTAGAGATCACTTAAACAAGATGCAACATGCTTCAACACAGGTAAATAAGATAGCAGCAGCAGATTGATTACAATAGTCATACTCGAGTTTCCTTTCTCAGACATGATATAAATAGATGTACATGAAATCATTGATACACCATAGGAAATAGGCTTTGCCACGTAGTGATAGCCTGCATCGTGATAGTCAATGCTCTTGAAATCAACATTGTGGATTTGACATTTTTAGCAATGAGGCTATCATTCTTCACTTTTAAAGTTTTAGGTGCTTTCTTTTGTGTAACAAACACACATGTAGATATCTATTTAGGCTGTGCTAGTATTTGGCTTCTGTATGTTCTTTCTAATATAAGGACCAGCACTTATGATTGACCTTTTAACCAAAAATTACTGTAATGTCTTTGAAAGAGGGGATGAGAAGTCCCGTCTGAGCAACTGAGAGTACAGTGAGTGACAGGTTCTGCCATTCTTAAAAGGGCTTTGTTGTAAACATTTGAATGTTTGTAGTACACATGTTCATATCTTTTGCAATGTAATTTATGACATTTTAATGCACGATGACTCCTGGATACTCTTAGATGTGATGCATCCAGTGTTGTGGCTGTATACTCATTGTGTGATGCGTTCTGATTTTTACACTGCCCTACCTTGTTGTGAAAGGAAAGAGTTAACTTTCTGCTTACAAGTGGGGTATGTTTTGATGCAGGTTCACCCATTGGAGGATGCTGATGTTTCTAAAGCAAAGGATTGGGAAGACTCTGACTTGCATCCAGATGACCACTCTAAAGCTTTGGTGAGAAGAGAATTGGAGCAAGGACTTCTGCAGAGAGAAAGAGAGACACCAGACAGCATGGGTGGCAGTAGTGAAAGTGGGACATCAGAAGAGATTTATAGTGATACATTGAGCATTCCCTACACTGTTGCAGTTGTCAGTCATGGCTTGGCAATCAAGTGTTTGCTGCGAGCTTTGACAGGGTCTGATCCCCAGTTCACGACTAGGTGGTGTGTTGATAATACATCAGTCACTGTAGTGCGGCACTCGACCAAGAAAGGATGGGAAATACAAAGAGTTAACGACACATCGCATCTTCGTCTTCTATGAACTTCTGCACTCAGGACAGTGGGGTTGGAATAGCTTCACTGGCAATTCTTAAATGTGTTCTTTGTTCTCCCTATTGCATTTGTAATTAGATGAACAATACCAGAGCTGGGCAAAGTATTTTGATGAGTGTTCATTATTTACGGTCTTGGGTAGAGAAGTCTATGCATTAAATTTGATGCATGGCTGTCTTGAAATGCAAGACCTCAGCAGTTGTGTGACCTGCTATACCTTTGTACATATCATCATTGAAAGCAATTTTCTTAGAGCCTTGCTTACAGGAATCGTGCCTGGCATTTAGCTAATAGAAATCATTACATCATAGTTGATTGCTCTGATGCAATCAGTCTAATGTGGCTTGTGAAAAGTCCCATGCATTCGTTCTTGAACTTTAGCATGGAGTACTGAGATGTATTTATTTGTAAGGTAAGGCGAGCACTTTTGTACCAAAAGTCGACTACAAAAGTGTGGAGAATGTGCACCCTACATTGATTATATACATAATAACAAATATAAATATTTTTTCCCATTTGCATCTAAGGTACTGAGGCCATAAAGTGACGTTTTAAGAACCTTTTGCTATTTCAGGCAGGTTCAATAGCTTGGATTTTTTTAAAGTATTCCATAGATTAGCAAATCTATTCAGAGTCTACAAAAACATTTTCAAAAAATTATTAAATTCATATGCAACCTACACAAATTCGCAAAGTCATCTAAAGGAAAATCTTTTACTCTTGACTAGGGGGGCCTATTGATGCTAGATTGCTAGGTGAGAATCACCACAAAATCAGCCTTATTGTGGGTTAGGATCCTTTATTAAAGGAAGGTGTTGTGCCCCTTTTGAGGATCACTTCTTACACTGCCTTGTTGAGCACATAGGTCTCTTATTAGTCATTATGAATAGCCAAAGTTGGTGCTCTTCTAGAAGCGTTTTAGCATCCTTCTTACACCACTACTATGAATGATCAAAGTTGTGCTATTTTGTACTTAATGCTGCACATTGATCAATCGCTTTTAACAATGACTCATTTGATGGCACTATTGCACTCACTTGTTGACGGCTTATGGATGAAAATAGGTGTCGCCAAAAGGAAGGTGTTACTTTAAGGCCTTAATACCTTATGCAATCCTTTTCAACTTAGAATTTGTATCAATTCTTGAAAGATAAAGCTTGCAATGCAATGCCTTGGAAACTTTGATCTATTGTTGAGGGTGAATGACTTTCTACATAAAGGGCTTAGCGTCCTCCATTGGTCTCATTGTCTTTCATTCTAATCCTTACTTTTGAATAGAGTGGAAATTGTTGCTTATCCAAGTGATAATGTTGTGAACCATTTATAAACCTCAAGTTCTTTCAAGATTGTTAAGCTTATTTTCTGATGGGTGTAGCGCCAAAGACCTTGATTTTTGTTTCAACAAGGTAGGAGGAAATTGGCTATTGGCTTGGTGGGAGAGTTGGCTACTAGCTCTTATTGGAACCCATAGGTATGATTGTAGATATGAGCTACTTTCATAGACATTATTATCACCAAGGTTCAATTGCGATTTGTGATATACTTTTTTAGAAGTGAAAATGTATTTTTAGAAAACCGTTCCATGAGAATGATTGCTTGCTATCATGGGTCACACAACAAGGACAATGCATTGTTGATAGCAACACCAATAGTCAACATGACCATGGACGCCACAATACAAACATGCCTTGCAATTTTCTAGAAAGGGGTTTACAAGCAAATGAATTGAGGTTGAGTTGTGTTTGTGATACAATGAAATCAACAAATCCCCAAATTTCTCTTGAGTTAGCTACCAAGAAGTTGTGGCTTGCTACATGCCAAAGGAAGTTTGCAAAGTCACAACAAATCCCAAACTTATCTTTAAAAATGAAGTAGGGCCTCTTGGCAAGAATGCTTTCACTACATACATTTACTTCTCTTCCATTCTCATTCACCTTTCTGTTGCAATAACAAACTTCCCAAGTAGCAAAGAAAGAACATTTGTAAATACAGGTACCAAATCATTGGAACGATCATCAAGCCTATCAATAACAAGTTTACATATAGTCTATCAAAAAACGGTGGAACTTACCCTCCTTCCCTCTCTCCCTCTCCTGGTGAGAAGAAATTATGAGCAGATCTCTCATTAAATCAAGAAAATTGCCTTGATGCAACATGTAGTCCAAAGTTTTGTTTGATAGTATATTGCAGTAGAATCAGTTTTACCTCCCTCTCATCGTCCTTGGTAATTCTCTTGTTTCTCTATCCCATCCTTCCTACCTTATGCATTCCTTGGTCTTCCCTTACCCTCACAACACTCTAATGAGTTCTAGGACAAAAAACAAATGCATTCAAGAAACAACGAACCAACCAAGGAGAATATAAGACACATGTCGTTCACGTTCTAGAGGTCCTTCATACATGTCCATAACTACGAGCTACAAATTGTGTAGTGTATGTATACATAATACAACAAAGTTGAAATGAACACCCCTTTTGTGCACTCACATATAGTCATATGCGTATGAAAGGTGCACCCCCTAGGGGATTGTTGTCCTCTTGCGTCTAAGGAATGTGTGGACAATTTTGTGGCCACGACTCCCACTGCGACAATGACAAACAAACAACTAAAGTTATTAAAGCACAAAAGGGGATGCATAATGGGTTGTGAATGGAAACCCAACCACCCCATGGCTATCACCGCGATATCTATTCCAACCTACGGTGATGTGCGGAGCACTAGGTATCCAGTGTCAAGCTGCATCTCAAATTTGGCCGGACCGGAGGAATGGATCGGGAGAAACCATCGCGACACAGGAGCCTCAGCGCAACCGCATCGCAAAGGAGAGAAGAAGGGGGCCTTCAGGCGGACGGAGAGGCCGGAGCACAGACACGACAACCAGAGAAGAAGCTCGCAGCAAAAGAAGAACCCCGCAACAGACTACGGAGCCGAGAAGACCAACATCTTGCAGCAAGGAAAACCCACAACAGAATACGGAGCCGAGACTATCCGATCCAGATAACCACAACTTTATTAGTGTTTTGGGCACTAACTGGCCTCCATAGAGTGCTGGTACAAAGCTCTGTTACACAGGATACATCTCCTTCTAACCCTAGATTTGCTCTACATGATACACCTCCTCCTCCCATCCACAAACCAGATCTAGAGTTACTCCTCCCACCCACCACCCAACTGCCCCACAGGAAAGCAATATGGAAACGCCCAAGATGGAACTGCTCCGCCACCATCACCGAAGAAGGGACGCGAAACCGCACGCATCGCCGCCATCGCCCGCGTCGACTTCCTCCAAGCACCAATCCAGCCGCCTGCAACACAGAGGTAAACACCATAACTCTCCCCCCCCCCCCCCCCTCCCCACACAAATATCACACACAACCAATCCACACAAACATCCATACAAAAGCTTTCAACTCGGGAAAACATGCATAGATACAAACAAAACACACAAAAGGACCCCCCAGAGGACACCGCTCAACGCCACAGACAACCACCTAGCTCCAAACCATCATCGAAGTACACACACACCAACCTCACACCGCTCACAACCTACTCACACACACATCACACAACCCAACCCATCACAAAGCACACAAAACAACATAACTTACCTCAGCCACCAGGCAGTTCGGGAAGAAAGCAGACCACGCCCGTCGGTGTGTGCCTGAAGAAAGAGCGGCACATCCAGGAATCGCCTCGAATTGGATCGACCATCACACCAACACCAGACACATACAACGCACGTAGTCACCGCACCACCCCACAAACCTCACCCAATCCCACACATAGACACAGCAGACCCCTAAAAACCCCATCCAACCTCACACACAGACAACTCCTCCCCCCACACCCATTCCCAAATTTACCCCCTGCCGAAAATCAAAAACCCCATAAACAACACTACCACCCTTCGCACACACATAATCCCCACCCTCCCAACATTGACATACACAACTCCCACACATACTGCACAAATCGCAGAAACCCTACCATACGCCATAAATACAGCATAAAGACAACATTCACACCTAAAAAAACTACTTACCCCCGAGCACAGACAAATCACCCTACCCCGAAGCTACTCACTGACACAACTTGCACACAGAAAAACGAGCCAGATTGGCAACCCAGACACACACCCACACGAAGCAACGCCAAAAATGCCAACTTCAGCACAAACAGCAACAACACCAGCAGGGCCGCCCTAAAAACAACACGAACAGCCCCCACACCAGCACACACATCACTTGCAACCACCCACATCAACACTACACACACTACACCTAACCAAATCAAGATCCCCGCCAAACACACTCACCCCGCTGTATTCCCAAAGAAAACCCATCAACATACCTGGATGACCCCCACCACAAAGACAGCCAACAACGGAAACACACACCCACCATACCTGACCAACCTACACAATTCACTACTTAACACTAACTACCACACTACCCACACCATCTCTCTCTTAGCATTCCCACACACACCCCCCTCAACACTCACACACATCCCCTCTCAATACACGCACACACTCCTCGAATCAGTAGTCCCCACAGCACATCTCCGATCCCCAGTAGTACAGAGTCCACTCCAAGGCCCCTTTTGGCTAGCTCCACCACACACCCTCTCAACAGTCTTCACCCCTCACTCCATAGAGCATCTGCACTCGACACCCCCCTCTCAATCCCATTCCCTCCCTGCCCCTCCTCCAAAACCCCACAGTTAGACTGCATACTTCCACCCCCCCTACCAACCTCCCCACCTCATAAACGCCTCACCAACCCTCCCACACCATCCCAAAAAACCCCCTCACACACACCCCCTCTCTCAGACCCCCCTCCTCTCCACTTCATTCCCAACACACACACCCCACTACATCGACCACAGCTGCAGCAGCCTCCAACACACCGCACCAATTTGACAACTGCCGACACCAACAGCAGGTCCAGAGACGGAGTCGCGGGAGCCGCTTGCAACGCCGCTAGAGCTGTCGACGCCCCCAACTATACCTGCACACCACCACGCCACCTCGCCATCCACCACGTTACCACACCACAGGCCAGACATCCCAACACTCCCCCGACGCACCACCTAGCCACGATACTCCACCAAAGACTCGGCACCCCAGCACTCCCCCGAAACGCCGACCCGCTAATCCAACACAGGCCAGCCACTCCAACATCCCCCCGCCGGACGCTGCTCACGCCTCCACGCCACGCCACACCTGCACACCACACCACAGGATCAACCCCAACACTCGACAAATCCTCTCGGGCACAACAACCAGACTCAAGACCACCACACAAGACGACCACCACCATCTCACCAGCAAACCCGCCACTCTACCACGACACCATCACCCACCAAGACCAGAAGGACACACCCACACAAGACGACCATCAACGACCAGGGAGAAAGCCGACAACCCATCGCCGAAGCAGGGAGGCCAAGCCCACACACACACACACAACAGAAGCATCCCGAGAGGCCAAACCCGCACACAAGACGACAACATCAATAACCCACAGCGCCAACACTCCACGACCAACCAACCACTCCGCAAAGGCACGTTCCCTACCCGAATCCAGCAACGGCCTCATATACAAGGTAAAATCATGTCCCCTCCTCCCGCAGCCATGCACCCCCATGCAAGAACGTCCCATCTCCACCACCAGTACAGCGAATTTCGGCAGCAGGTACTTGATCAGCCGCCACTCCTACACACATCCCAACTCTCCAATCACAACCCACAACTTCATGATTTGGACGCCGAAGAAGACCTCGACATGGACGCACAATTGGAGAACGTATCCCCAGAAAAAGGGAGTAGTTCGCTCCAATTGACATACGAACGCAATCCACAACAATCCGCCAAAGCCACACTCTTCACAAACACGCACAACATCGAGAGCACACCTCCAACACTCCAATACCGCAACCCGAGAATCGAAGATGCATCGGAGAGCCAAAATACCAAGAGACGAAAGGCGGAGGACTACACCGCGACATCAACACCCGACATCCCACAAAAGAGCACAACACCATCTTCACACACAAAGGTACGAAGGATGGCCACCCTTGGCATTGACATGATGGGATGCATGTGGTTAGGATTCCAAATGCACAAATTACTAGCTACACAAAGAGGCAAGAAGGAATTGAAGGAAAAACGCACCGACGAGGAGCTCACTGCCGCCAACACCCCCGTGAGTGAAATACACGAATTTCAAACACTAAGGCGAGCATTCCCACGGGTCAAGCAAACTCTCTACCCCATTGAAAGACCGGATGCGGTACCCGGCCAACACCTACATTTCACACAAATACTCATGTATGAGAAGACTTCTCAAGACACGGGCCTCACCGAAGGTTTCCATGTAACCATCCGATTTGATGGAGACTACAAGAAACTCAATCGACGTGAGGTCAAGAGTGCATGCATGGAGCGACTTTGGATCATGAACATGCCACTTGGAGTCGCATACTCCAACCCCATTGATATTGGCATCAATACGGTCACAAGGAATTGGGCCGGCTTCATCAAAATTCACCTCCAAGAATCCAAGCGAGATGGCCTAGATCTACTCCGAGGGGACCGAGCCTTTGTCATGACAATAGGAGACGGAGAACGAATCATTGGCAAGGTAGAGAAAGGCTTTGAGCTCATCACGAAAGCGAAGAACATGAGACTACACCTCAAAGGAGAAACCATCCGAAATAGCTCGGCCCTTGACATTCTACGCAACCTCATGCAACAACCATACTATGACGGTAGAGAAGTCGAGATACTCTCCCTCACTAAGGCCGGCATGGAGAAGGATTTCACCTTCATCACCCTCACCACCGAGGAAGCCCGAGATGACATCCTCAACAATGGCCTCACATTCAAATCCGAGCGCCTCAAGGTTAGCATCACCAAAGACAAAGACTTGGGCAACCCATCGGAGTTAAGGATAAGCACCACCTTAGTTGCCAACAACTTACCTCAACGGGAATCCCAATCGACCATCACCAAGTCCCTCAAAAAGTTGTTTGGAGAGAACATCACCGGGATCACCTTTGGATACAAGACTAACCATGATGACGACCGTCAAGCCGGATGGTGCCACATTCAATGTTTGAACGTGGCGGTCTATACGGATTGGCTCAACAAATCCACATACATCCTTGGGAGACGGGTGGACTTCATTCCGCACAAAGGAAGCATTGATGGCACCGAACCGAACCAAACCGCCATTCGATTAGTACAAGCACCCGTGCGAGAAGTCATTGCTCAAGAAGTTCATGCTATGAATAATACCACCGCATCCTCGCACCTAGTCTTCAAGAAAATCTTCACCAAAGCCATGCAAGAACTAGCCGTCGCGATGGACGACAAACTTGCCACGCTCACCAACAACATCAACCACAACACGGACATGCGTATCGAAGCTTCTACGGATACCCTCAAGACACACGCAACAAACATCCACAACATCATGAGCGCCATGACAATGGAGTTCCAACAATCAAATCACCGCATCCACAACATTATGCAAACTCTCGCCGCCACCTCACCGGATCCCCCAACATGGCAAGATTACCGCACACCCCGAGCACATCCATGGCCAACACACAAGGAGGAGACAACAATGTGCCACAACTAGCACCACCGGGCTTCCAAAACGCCCACTATAGGAACTCACCATCAAGCCTCCACAAAGGACATCACCATCCACATGAATAGTATATATCTAATACATACATGGACGCTACTCATACACTTGTTATGTACCACTCTTTCTCGCATAAATAAAAGACTAATACTTGTGTCCAAAGTGTTCAACATAGGAGGACGACTCCCTACATACGTATCCATACTCAAAACTTTACCCCCCATAAAATACAAGCATAACCTAGCAATCACATTCTTCATCACACTTGCATACACACACACCACCCACCCAACCTCATATAACACACCACACACAATTATACCCATACCTAACACAAATATTTTAACCCATAAATTAACCACCACCTCCCCTCATCACCACTACACACACACATGGGATACCAAAACTAATTACAACCAAGAAACACCACAAGAAATTTTTCTCCCCCCCACACATATTAATCAATAATATAACCAACATAGGCAATATCCGATACACAACACATTTACACTTAAAAAACCCAAAAACAATAATCATAAAATACCTCACATGGAATAACTCTACACTCATCCTCTTATGTGACGACATACAACTCAACCCGGGGCCACTCTTACACACTACTAGAAACCCCCCAAAAGAATACACCCATAGACAAACACACCACCCTACCACAAACATAGCAACACTCAATATACACTATAAACATCAAAGACGATCATGCTCCACCCACCCAACACAAAACCCTCTTAATACCACCAAACACATAGACCACCTAAATCGCCACACACTAATATTCCCAAAAGACCCTCCACAAAATCAAACATATACATCCACAATAACACACAAAATCAAACAACTAAAGACATTGATTGTATTCACACCCACCAAAAACACAAATGTTCCCACTCCGCACTACCCACAAACGACATACGCCACAACACCACCACCCATCCAACACTTAACCCACATAGGCCACATCTACTACATATCCCACAAACATCTAAAATTCCCAAAATATATATCCATCCACTACTACACATGAAACAATTCCACTATCATTCTCTTGGGGGGTGATATCCACATAAATCCGCCCCCCCCCCCCCCCCGCACATCCTACACAACCTCCCCATAGAATACACCAAAAGACAAAAGCAATACTTCATACATAACACAATCACACTCAAAAACCAATACGCACACCTTGAAGAATTATTTGGACCCTACCTAAACCAACCCACCCCCCAACCCCAAAATCATGACCTCACCCACCTACGCAAACATAGCTCTCTCCTCTCTAAATACCCAACCAACTACCAACTATATGCATTCATAATAGCTTATAGTCCAATTCCTAGTATATGCAACCAACAAATGACCAACAACCTAGACCCAAGATACCTCACCATTCTACGAAGGTTACATAATCAACCTCCCCGCACGCACTCCAATGCACAAAATATCATACCCACCCCCACCACCCAAATCGCCACCATCCCACATGTATACACATACATCAACGACAACATAGCCAAAGGTCACCCCATAACCACACACAACTTAGAAATAGAATTTCCCCACATCCCTCAGAAAATCCTAGCAGAATTAATCAAATGTACAAAACCTATAAGGGGATACCACCCCAACACAAGAGATGAGAACTCCAACTCCACACCACCCGCGGCCACACACACGCACAACCACCACACCACAACCTTAACCATAGTCACCTGGAACACGGGATGCATTAGTTCTAGCCTACCAGACATTCATGAACTCACCCATACCCTACACAAAAACCCGCACATTATACTCATCCAAGAAACCAAAATCCACGAACACAAATCCACATCCTATATAGATAGGCAACTCCAAAACTATAAAGTCATATATAATAACTCCAATAACACAACTCACAAACACAACCGATATGCCGGGCCCACTATGGCTAGAAGAGGCATCCTAGCCTTAATATCCAAATCCATATACACAAATGAAAATATAAACAAGATCCTCACTCCAAGCCCAATATCACCTTACCTACAAGTCATACTAATCACCAACAAACCCATTACAGCAATACTACTACTAAATATGTACATGCCTACACACCCCCAAGATACACACCTCATAAGTGACATACAAACCCAAATCCAAAGCTTAATTCACCACCACCAAAACCATCTAATCATTATAGCGGGGGACTTCAATCGCGATATATTACTCAAAGGTAGAACATCCAACAGCCTCCAATCCTCCCCAAACCCCATAGACCACGAATGGGCCCGCTTCACCAACACAATAGGCCTCCACGCGATTAACAACCAAGATAGTTTCACAAGACAAGGAGGCCACAATTACACCTCAACCAGTCACATCGATGGATTCTACTCCAACCACCCTAAGCTTAACCCCATACAATGTCACAAAATCACTAATCTCAACTAAAACTCAGATCACTACCCGGTACAACTTCAACTACCCCCCAACAACATTCTCATCAAAGAAAAACAAAATCCCCCTAGTAATCCTAGGATGACATATCCCATTCCCCCCATCAACCTACAAAACCTACAAACCACCTTCCTAGATGAACAAAACCTAGCAATAATGAATCTCACACAAACCCTCTACCAAGACCAACTCACTCCAATACAATGGGAAGAAGCACAAAATCACCTCCAAAACATCATAAACTTGCTTAGCACGTGCATTGAAAAAACTTGCATGACTCAACCAACACCGCCACTTCCCACCCGGGCCAAGGCTCAAGGAGGATTCCTCCCTAGAACACAACAAAAACATGGAAACACCAATTAAAAATTCACCATACCATCCGGAAAGCAATTCGTACTGCATGCCAACACCCATACACACATCTACAACACAACCCGGATATCCAATCATTACTACTAATACCCACCATCAATATACTGCCCCTCCCCACTAACCAAACAGAACACATACAATGGATAGAAAAAATAACCACCATCGGTAAAAATGCCAAAAACCAAGCACACAAAATCGTTATCAAACAAACATCGATCAACTATCGCACCGCTATTACAAAATATAAAACGCTACTAAATATCAAACAAAAAATAATTCACAAGGAAATCTTCCACCCCACAATCTCAAGCTCTCTCGATTGCATACAAAGTTCCAAAGGTACATCCTAACCAAACCCATAGACATAGCCAACGAAATATACCATACCCAACAAGCATCATTCCATATGCAAGCCCCATTATGCGAAGATACCATAGACCATCTAAACGCATGCATGTGCGCCATACGCAAATACCCATGGCACACAAAAAATGGAATCATAATTGAAAAAAAAGGCCCACATAACACACTTATTAGCACCCAATTTACTAGGAAAATATATGACAAATGCGTCAAAAGACTAATTCGGGGGAAAGCCCTAGGCACGGACAACATACCAAACGACATAATAAAAATTTTACCCTCACAATGTCACGATATGTTTTTCCTATTCTTCCGGCAATGCTACAAACAAAGAGAAATCCCAAACTACTGGAAACACAGTAAAACCATCCACCTAACTAACTATAGACCAATCGCCCTTGCCAACACCATATATAAACTATTTACTAGTATCATAACGACTCTTCTCACCAATTACGGAGAACAACATAAAATCTTACATTTTAGCCAAGAAGGCTTTCGACCTCAACGAATACATCCCGACAAATCCAAATGATCATCGCTGCCCTTGAAGACGCTAGACTCACCACCAAGGATATTTACCTTATATACATTGACTTCCGCAACGCCTTTGAATCCATTGACCACGCCCGCCTACTTGCCCTCATGAAAGACCTAGGCTTCCCCATAGACATGGTAGAAATAGTTGGCAACATCTACAAAAATTCCACCACTTCCTTCGTCGGTAATACCTTTGGCATAACACCCCCAATAAAAATAAGTCGTGGCACCATACAAGGGGACACTCTTAGCCCATACCTATTTATTATATGCCTTGAACCTCTACTCTGATGGTTAGAAAAAGACAACCTCGGATACCACTTCAATACATCCACATCCACTTGCACCACCACGGCATACGCGGACGATTTAGCAATTTTAACCGACAACGTACAAAACATTCAACCCCAAATTACAAACTACAAAAATTTGCGGAATGGTCACATATGGACCTCAACCTCTCAAAGTGCGCCATTACGGGATGCCCCAATAAATCAAAACTAAAATCTAACACATTTAAAATATACATCCAATCACACAACGTCACATATAAAACCAAAAACTTCCCCACCCTCACACAAAACGAATCATACGCATATCTAGGCATCCGACTTATACCATCCCTCAAATGGAACTTACAAAGGGAAATCACTCTCCAAAAAGCTAAACAACAAAGTAAACTACTATCCCTATCCCCAGCCAGTCTTAAACAAAAAATCAAGATACTAAACACAGTTATAAAACCCCGTATAGCATATGCATATTATGCAGTCCCATTTTCCAAACCCGACATTACGAAACTAGATAAAATAATAGGCAAACTAACCAAAGAAATATGCAACATACCCAAAAGCTCTGCCAACATCCTCACGCACCTCACAAATTAAAACTTTGGCATAAGAGTCTCCTCCCTCTTACCCGACTACATACACTGCATAGGCCAACAATTACTACAAGCCCTTAACGATCCAGGCCAACTAGGAGACATATACCAAGGCCTAACTAAATACATAGCAGCTAAATATGGAGGCTCACTCCACCTCCCGAAACTTAAACAACAAGCATGTACAAGGTCACCCATAGCCCGAACCCTCTTCCTACTCACAAAAGAATACGAAATACATGTTACCACGGCCAATCGAGCATTCCCCATTAGAAAAACCCCACTAGAGCAAGCATGGCTATCCAACCCAATATACACCACCCTTGATAATGTCTCCAAAGCAAAATCCCAAAAATACCTAGACAAACTCTACACACATGGCATTACACACTACCACAAATTCAAAACAAGCACACCACAACCATACTCACACAAGAGGAATACCGCAACAAATACAAACTCACACCCAAAACCATCAAAGAAGCCCTACACCAAGCCACAATAATATTCCCTATCACAACAATACCCAACCCCCCCGAAAATCATCCCCAACCATCACACACAACACCCACAAATAATACTCTAGACCTTAACCACCAACCCCACGACATGGACTCCACACTAGGGCGGGCCATCCATGAAATAGTTGATACAAAAATCACCAACCGAAAGGACAAATGGGGAGCACAAGCCCTCAAGAGAAAATATCTATGTCAATGGCTCACTATGCATGGCACTACACAACAATGGCGCCTTGAGGAAGACCTCTTACACCTGGACAACATACTTTTAGAACACAACCTCCTACTAATAACAAGATACCACACCACCACCCATAAACAAAAAGCCATCCAAACATATGACAACTACCTCAACTACACCCAAACAAAAGATAAAAAATATATACACCCCCCGCTTAAAATCACCAACCTAAAAACATTCACACAAGAATGTAATCCGGACAAAGATATCATTACCAATAAACCTACCATACAAATAAACGCCGCGGAATCCCACATATACGACCAAAATGGACAATTCCTCGCCACCATTACCACGGAAAGACTAGAATGGCTATGGGCACGTTTTTCTCAAAACAACCTAACCCGCCTAACCAACTCCCTACATCCCTCAATACAAAACTTCGAAACAGAAACATTATGGCTCATCCAAAGATACATTACCATACTCCCCAAGAAAAAACCTAAACACATACTACCCAACAATCAACACCATACAATACACCCGGAAATCACCAAACTACTCATAGACTCCTTCAAACTCACACACTCATACTATTCCTCCCCACTTACATGTCCCACACAACTCACACAATACCACTCCCCACATACCCGCGACATACTATTCGGATCCCTAGGACATGCACAATCGACCAAATGGAGTGGTAGGGGCCTAGCATTCCCAACAGACTACAATACAACAGTACAAGCCATTCACTGGGCCCGAATGGCCGCCAAAGAAGATACACAAACAAGCACAATCCTCATAATTAACCACCAAGATTGGACACCACAAAAATTAACCCTCACCAAAGGAGCAGATATCCACGTCATCTCTACCATACCACCTCATACCATACAATATAAACCCACACCAGAATGGCCACAATATTATCAATATACGGAACCATCACTCACATCCATCATATACATACACAACCAACTAACCCCAACACTGCACCAACAATTCCCAAGCAATCTAAATAAAGTCCTTAAAAGAATTACCAACACCCACATAGACATCCATCCCATTCAACCCACTCCCAACAATTATCACATTAAATTTTCCAAAACTTGGAAAACCACTCCCATAAACCACACCACCCCCCCCCCCCAACAACAATGTAACACTACCCCTAAACCCCGCATACAACCACATGCACCCCCTCAAATACCACCCACAACAATGCATATATATGGACGGTTCCTTCATTCCACCTTCCAAGAACTCCGAGGGACAAATAGTCGGCAATATCGCGGGCTCAGGGGTATACAGTCCCAACAACAACACCCAAATAGCCGAAAGATTACCGGGATACCCCAACATTCTAAGAGCTAAACTCAACGCCATACTTATAGCCATAAAAACTATACAAACCACCCAAATAGACACACATATATTCACCGACAGCCTTAACAACATTTACCTAATAAACAACCACATCCAACACCCAACATCTCAACACCACCACCCCGACAAGTTACTCATCGCAGCCATCGTTCACCAAATATATTGGACCCCACACATGATACACATACACAAAGTACGCGCACACACGGGAATTAGAGGCAATGAAATGGCGGACGCACTAGCTAATGAAGGGACACTCAAAGACAAACCAGAAAACACGCCACACATACACATAGCACACGCTACCCCCTATTGGCTAGCAACCTCCCCCACGGCTACACATGATGGAGCCATCCGCAACCTCCACACATTCATAATGAAAGATCACGAAAACCGAGAAACTTCACTAGCCAAACAAAAATTCCCATACGTAGCCAAATGGCTCTCGAATGAAGAAATCAACCAAAAACTCTCCAACCATTTTTGGAAACATGATAAAATACCCGACACACAAATTACCCAAACTCTAAAATTTAGATATGCCCAATACATGGGTAACCATAGGAAAAATATATTTTGGCCCCTTAAATACCAAAACCCCAACTGCACACTATGCCGCACCAATGATAGAGACACATGGCCACACCTATTATCCACATGCGAACACCCATACCTAAAAGGCCTACGAATCGCTAGACACAATAAAGCAACCCACCTCATTGCCCAAACCTTACAAGCCAATAAAAACACCAGGTTCTTCACCTTGACCAATGCGGGCAAACTATCCAACCAACCCCAAGACCAAACAATTCCCGACTAGCTCCTCCAATGTATATGTACGCAAGAACCATGCCAATGTCAAGCCAAATTAAGACCAGACATAATGTGCATTATCGGAGCTCCCAACCAAACACAAACTCCAATACTACCCTCCCCAAGCCACACCGTACAATTCATTCAATTCACCTACTGCCATGATAGATTCCCCGAACAAGCCCGCACACGCAAACACAACAAATATGACCCACTAATTACCACACTAAGAGCTAACGGATGGAATACCAACCCCCTCATTATTATCACCGCAGGAGTAAGAGGTGCTATTCACGAAAACTCCATCGAGCAACTAACCAACCTGAAAATCCCTAAAACCCACATCAAAACCCTCATGAAAAACATACACCAAAATGCCATTAAATACCTCACCTACTTGGTCCTAAATAAAAGGAAACTTGACAACAAACAAAACCCTATCCCACCACCATAAGGTGGAAATTATTTTGTAATACACCAGAACCCACCTCCCACAGGAGGCATAACACCCAATATTGCATCTCGGATTCCCGGAATCAATATAGGGTTAACGGGCTCACATTCACGCCGGTATGCATATATAATACGGGCGTTATCTTTTCTTTTCTTTTCTTTCCAACCTACCATTGGTTGTAATACCACCCTTGAGCAATGGAGAATTGTTGCTCAAGGACTTGGCCTGATGAATATACTTTAGAGATTGAGGCTATAGCGATCCTAAATGGCTACAAGAAATTAGTGGGTTTTTATGTCTTAAATCTTGAACCACCATAAAATGTATCCAAAGGATACGGGGCCCCATGGGGAGAGGAAAGGGGGTGGGGTTGGAGGGTGGGGGATGGGCTCTCTCTCTCTCTCTCTCTCTCTCTCTCTCTCTCTCTCTCTCACACATAACATGAATTTAATAGAACATCAAATTTTTGGAGGCCCCCTTGCCCTAGGATATCCATATTTATTTATTTAAAAAAAATCAAAAGCATATAATTGTAATGCACTCACGACCCAATGATATAAAGCTATATTTTTGGATTCTTGTACCTAAGGCCTACTAGAATAACATCAAATCAAAAAAATCAGACTACATGATTATTGATTAAAGATGACTTAAACCAAAATATGTAAAAAAGTTTAATACATGAAGTTGCCACCCTGGGAATGGTAGTGACACATCTATCTATTCATGTTGTTTATGGACACAATTATTCTCCTTATGCACATGAACTAGAGATTATAGATGAAATATGATCTTATGTGTGGTTAGATCAACAAAAGGAGTCGTTGGGAGTGCTTTCCACTTGAATGAAAGCCCAGTTATAGACTAAGAAAATGGCACTTAAGACACATTTATCGCAAAACTTATGACCTCTGTCAGCTTGAAATCAACCCTCTTTACCACCATATAAATGTTGACTTAGGTGCACATTGTCTATGTGGTTGCTAGCCCACTAGATTCTAGAATATAGTGGGTTGGAGGTGTTCTCATGTAGATAAGGTTTAGTTTTTACGTAAATTGTTCACCCACCAGATTCTAGTGGAAATGTAGATTCCACTTGGTGGTGACAAAACCAAGACATGTGTCATGACATTATTGATTTTGGCTTGATCGCAATTAAATCCCAACGTTACCTTATAGATTGCCAATGGGATCCTGATTAGGAATAGGCACGTCTACAATACATATAGTGATCCCAGAGTCACGTGCACATTACTATAAATAACCGGCACCTAGGGTAGGGTTTTGTAATGGGGCAGCCAGCCAGCCGCGGGGCTCCTACTTGCAAGTCCATCTCTGTGGCTTTAGTTTTGGCTTTCAAGCTTGCTAAGGTAGAAATACCATAACCTGTGAAAATAAGGTGATTTGCATTGAAGATTTGGTTTGACGATCATGAGATAATTTCCCAAGATAGACGAGAAGGATTCGTGAAGAATGCAAGTTGTTTCATATTTTTCTGCCCTATACAAAAAAATGTTGTAATTTTTCGAAGTGGAAAGTTGTCCAAACCCCTACTCATTCACTAGCCTCTCCCTACACCAAACACGGTAATCCGCATTTCCATACAAAACATTGCCTAAATCGGTTACCTCATGAGTACATTAACATATGACTCCCATTGGCTATACTAAGTGTACACACATTGAAGTTGCCGCCGAGCCATGATCAGTTTTAGAAATGACACTACACCATTACGACGGTGGTCTAGTGCACGGCTAGAGGGTGATTAACCACTTATGGTATTTCTACCTTAACTTACGGTGCAGCATGGCTCATAATAAACGTCACGAGTATGAGTGCTAATTTGCCACCACCCCTCATGTAAGTTATGTTTGTAAGTTGCACCAAAAGAATGGGAAGCCCACATGGGCGGCAACAAAATAATGCTTCCCACCCCGCATTGAACTCACTTGTTGACCCTCACAACAACATAACAAGTGGACATGGTGGATGCACCCTCACTTCACCTTTTAGAAGCGCCTATTGCATCACGGACATGTTGAGCACTCTTGTCCTTTACCATACCGGTAATGTTTGTCATTGACATTTTGTCTCCTTTAACCAATGAACTTCACTTTTAGTCTTTAGTATATACAATTAGCGTGTATGAGACTTGGGCAACACATCTTGCATTGATGACTATTGTCTTGTGTTATTGAGGGGTTTTTACACCATGGACCATGAAGTCATCCCTTCCTCCTCTAAAATATGTGATTGGTTGTTGAACACGTCCCAGGATCACTTCGATTTACATCAAGAAACAATCGTAAGAGTGACCATGGAACTTGAGGTCCCCGAAAGGCCTATTTTTGGGCCTACGTTATCCATTGTCATGGTCCAACAGGCTTTATGATGGGAGAGGCAAAAAAGGTTCTCTCGATGCAAATGTCAAGGGACCATGGCAAAGAAATGTCGTTTTGACACTTCTTTAATTGTTTTTTTTTTAGCCATTCGTTTCCATAGTTACAAGGAAAGAAGGTGAGAAGGTTAAACATGAAGAAAATTGCCAAAATTGCCATTTTTTGAAATACATTAAAAAAATCAACACATCCACTTTTTGGTGCATAGTCACTTATCTTGGTCCACATTTGGTTTAAACCTAGTCAAGGGCCTGAAGACTTTTAAAATGCACTTTTGAAAAATCAAAACATGGAAGTGCGACCATGGAAAAATGCCCTCTGACATGGGACAACTTCATGGTCCATGATGTAAACAACCCTTGAAAAGTTTATAAATCTACCATTGTGGTAGATTACTAGATTCTTTCGATGGCGCAAGATGTGTCACCCAATGCAAGTCTCGTATGATTGTAGTGTGTCGAAGTACGTAGTTCTCCACTTGGGGGGGGGGAATACGTATTAGAACTAGGGTGACTATGTTCTTTCCACTTTTTGATAGCTCAGACAATGGCCTTTTCAGACCTAAACACTTCAGAAATTCCTATCGCATATTAGACTCTATATACAAGTGCACGGAGTGATGGATTTAGGTGCCATTAGTGGTGTCACCTCATAGCGGCCTCCACTACCTTCATGTAGGGTACATAACGGGCTCCACTCTATCTCGGGTTGGTTCAAGGTGGGTTTAGGGTGGCTTATCCATGCCTATTCTAGCCATTCTATACACTGAAAGGGGGGGGGGGGGACGGTTCCAGTTAATTTATTCCCAAAGCCAAGGAGGTAGGCTCACCAAGCACAAAGGGGGTCGGTTCTAGGTATAAAGACCAGCTCATGGGATGCAAAGGGGTCGGTATACGAGATGCAAGGTGACAATTTTGCAAGCAAATCAGGTGGGATCATGGAGGTGGCCATGTGGCTTTACACATCATTATAAATTGGGCTTTGATCTAGCGTGGGTCTAGTACCCAACTATGTTGTGTTTATTCTAGGCAATCTTGCATTGGTTCTAGGCAATGAAAGTGGGGGTCCTCATCATATACAAGGTTGTCATTCATGGGGCCTAGGGATCGATTTAAGGAAACTACTGGTTTTGACTTTGAATATTCATCAAATATTTCATTGAGGCTAAAAATATATTTTCTATTTTTATACCTATGTCTAGCCCAAAGGCTAATATGATTATTATTTTCATTTTTATATCAACCACATAGAATATGTTTATGCAATAGCTTCAAGTGTTGGTTTAAGCACCCTCTACCTTATCCAATCATGGTTGTTGAAAAGCTCTCGCATGGATGTTGGGCCTTGAGTTAAGAACATAATAATCAACGGAGATGATGCATAACACTCCTAAGCCACACGTTCCATCACCCTATGCATGGGAATAGTATGGCCAAGGACTCGGAATTCTCAAAAAGAACATGTCGTGATTCTCCAAAAACAACATCCGAAGTCTTAAAGCATCCCCACTAGGCTAGGTACCTAGTGGGGGAAAGGAAACGGTACTCTACAAAACTCGCAACGAGGACCACCAAGTCACGGTGTCCACTAGGCTTCGGCAACCATCAAAGCAACTTTAATATAAGCGACCCACAGTCCGATTCTCGACATTTCTGCTTCGGTTAGCAAGTTCCCAAGGGCATCATCTTCCTTTAGAGAATTTCCATGATGATAGGCATAGGAGAGGATGGCATCACAATGGGTGGGAGGACCAAGAAGGGCAAGAACTTCTTCCCAAAGAAGGAGGAGCAATGTTGTAGAAGTTTCATGCATCAATGGTCGGGGAGAACCGGCAGTTAGTTACAGATGAACCGGTTGAGTTTGAGGAATAACCGGTTGAAGTTCAAGACTGCAGGAAAATTACCGATCGTTTTAGAGGAATCTATAGAATATACCTCAATTTAATAAAGCAAAACCAGAGGATGTCAACATGTAACCGGTTGGACTTGCAAACACTCGGATCTCAACCGATTATGCCCAAAAATCTCCCCGATCATTATCATGCATTCCTTCCACAAACTCGAGGAGAGGGGTAGGGCAGAAGAATATCGTTTTTGGAGCACCGATGCTTGGCACTACAATCGTCACAAGCCAGAGGGAGGAACAAATTGTCCAACAAGATTGTTGGAGGCAAAGTGGGGCAACATTAAGGTTGCGGTTGCTAGGTTCAATGTTTGCTATTGGACAATCAAGGACCTTGATGAGAGTGGGACGATAGAAGATGATATAATTGTGTTGAATGATATGAACCTTTACAAGCAAAAATGTGGGAAAAAAAACTTTGTTTCAAGCATTGTTGGTTGTTGTTAAAACGTTATCCTCATTTTGCAACTATCTTCATGGGCAAGTGGATGGTTGGAGGGTTTGACATCCCTATTCCAAATGCCGTGCTTGTGGATCGACGCGTTAGAGTTGCTCCAAATGGTGTAGTTGTGGCCATCAACCAAGCTCCTTACAAAATGCATTCCGTATTTTTATGCTCGAGGACAAATTAATAACATGCGACATCGCAAGACACCTTAAATAGTCACCTTTAACATCAAAATTAGCAAAAATATAGAATACACATCCTCATCAATATTCTAGAATATATATACATATATATAATGGTGTATATTAGTTTTAAGTTAGAGATTTGGCGTGGGTTGAAAATTATAGTGGCTCACAATAATTCTTATTATGAGAATGAGTGTGGGCTTTAAAGATTTACTGTGGGCAACTATCTGATGGGACTCTTTATTGTAACTTTTTGCTCAAAATATTCCACTACATTTTTTTCTCTCCAAACAATTGTTAAATTGTTAATTGTTACATCTTATGACCCAAATTGAGCCAAAAATAAATAAATTGTAGTTGAACAACCTCCCATCCATCACGCTCATGGTTAATTCATTTCAATTGGGTTCCATCATACTTCATTTGGGTTCTTTAAAGCTAATTCTGGTCTTAAATCAATTAATCAAATAAAATTTTATATAATGAACACCTTGTGTCTTTTTTAATCGGATGAATGGATACTATGTTTGTGTTAAAAGCTGAACAACCTAAAGGTGATTGTTCTAACTTAACCCACTTAATTCCTAGTTGAATGATAGTCTAGGTTACATTTTGTGCATAATTTTCTTGAGAAACGTAATTGTTTGAGGAACACAAATTCTTAACCCTTAAAGGGGTTTTTTTTTTTAAAAAAAAGTTAGATTGTCTAAAATAGAATCTTTATAACCTCCAAAGCCAATATTGCAAATGTAAAAGTTTTTGAAACTAACCCAAAGATACCATCCATATGGTTGGAAGTTGTGTTCACACATGTGGTATGGAGGAAATAACTTTTCATTAATTTAGATCTAAATGTCCATTCTCATTCAAAACGTATATTTTACATTAAGGGAATTGTTGAATTGACCACGTAGTTTGTAGAACGATCATAGAGAGGCATCATGCAGTCGCATGACTTGTCATTGATTCTACAACACATACATGAACAGGAGCAAGATATCAGCTTTATGTTAGGATTAGTAAACTTGGTCAACTTGGATGACAAGTCATAGCCTAGTTGACACCTTACATATTGATTGTGGTCATTTCAATCAATGTGTGGTCAATTTAACACTACATTAATTAAAAAAACAATGACCACATTTTGAAAGGAAGTACCTTTACACCAACATTTGTTAAAACATGATCAATGTAAAAGAAAATGGTCACCCATTCATGTCAGGATTACAAACCCCAATGATAGTTTCATTTACGGTCAAAGAAATTCAATTATAGATGAATTAGTATATGATAAATTAGGGTCCTCATTGACAAATTTGGCTAAGCACTTGCGTAGGTGTAAATTACTCTTTATTCTTATTTTGTAACATGTCTGAAACTCATCCAAAATAGGGGACCACCAAATAATGTGAAGTTCATCTAAATGAAATTTTGCATACATGTCGCATAGCCCCTAGTTCCTTAAAATAGATGAACCTATTCACTAACTAATGTGTAGTTCATCTGAAGTCTTTGCATCTCGCCATTTCTTGACAGTAATTTGTTCACACAGGAGCCCTAAAGTTCACCCCCAATATATAGGACACTTCCACTACTGTTCTGCATCTTTACTAAGACACGTTTGGGAAACACAAAAAAAGTCGTATTATCAAGGTTTTGTCTTCTCATTAATATTACAAATTGCATAAAGTTGTTGTATTATTGAGGGAATACGAAAACATAAGTAATATGAGCTTTATATATATACACAACGAGTTTAAGCAATATAGATGGTATGAAATAATAACTTATAACTCCAACAAATATAAATATTTTCAAGAACTCTTGAAATAAGAGTCCAAACATCTCTGGTGTTGCCTACCCAACTTAGGAACTATCATCTTATCTAAATTTCTTACTAACTTTTGAAAAATAATAATTTCATTAACACCAAAATACAAAGAGTTCTCTAACAAGAAACTAGACAATAATGATGCATGATGTTTAGCATCAAGATACGGGTGATATTATATCACCCGTGTACAAGGCAACATAGTAGGCAGGAGGCCACTCTAACCCAAATCATGTCCATTCTACATTAGTAACCATAATTATCATTAAGTTCCGAAGTAGTTCCCATGTGAAAATGGATTTTTTTTAGATCTACATAACATGGATGAAAAGCATTTTAGCATTAACTAACTCTTTATGACAAAACCGAGATTCTAAATGTCACATTATTGAGTGTCGTAGTCGTATAAAAGAGGGAATTTTGAACCAAATAGTTTAGTCGCACAAAAATGTGTCGTAATATCGAGGGTGTTGTATAAACAAGTGTCGTATTAACGAGGTTAGACTGTACACCATTTATGGTATTTAGTGTCACATGCGTAATAGTGTCACTTACCCCTTTTTGAGGCATATGCTAGGTTATACTGATGATTAACAACTTCACCATAAGTATCGTCTCATAAAACTTGGCGTCCAAGTGTGCTTACTAATATCTTGGCATGAGTATGTTCCATAATGTTATGAGGTGGATCTCTATGTTCCACATCGTCCACAAATTGACTAAAGAAGTGTACACAAATGATGCTTGCCAACAATGTATAATGCATAATGTGTGCTCAAAAAATATTTTCCTCTTGCATACTAAAATACAAAACATGACACTTGCCACTGGTACGCTCACAAATATCGTCCCCTTCCATACTAAAACACAAGACTACCATCTAAAACATCTTAATGTGCTACTCTAAATATTATAAGGTCGACATTTTTTCACTTAAAGAAGCTACTTATGTTGACGAGTGGAGTCGTATTGGCAATTTGAAGGCGTCCCACTTTGAGACCTCTAGGCATCTAGTTTACCATGTGGTGTAGTGTACCATCTGCACTTGTCCTATATATATACTGAAGAGATGTGATGAATTCAGGACTCGTGATTGTGCCAGAGTCTCCAGATTCTCAAATCAGAAAGTTATTGTCTGACAATTTCTCAATGTTCATGTGAAGATGACTTCCAGAATACACAGCTTTAAACTTGGAAGGACCTTTAAAGATGCCTTCTAGATTGAAGTGATATTGACATATATAATGCTGAAGTTGTAAAAATCTAAGCACAATGCTATGAATGAAGTTTTACTGATGAATATTCCTTCCGGTGCTAACTTCCTACTTTTACAAATTTGGTGGAAGCTGGGGAACAAAATGGAAAGCTACCAGGGGAAGACATGAATCAACCTCTGCTTTTGGATCTGCAAAATCGCCTCCGCCGGAGGCATCACATAATCATCATCCTCATTCTCATTCTCATCACATGATTTCCAAATCGGGCGTTTCTCTTGATAGCCTTCCTCTGTAGCGTCCTAAGCTACAACTGTCCACATATACTAGAACCCGGACCCTACGATTCTTGCAAAAGCTTAATTTCTAGGTTCCAACTTGCAGGTGGTGGTCGCAGCAAGTCCTTAGTTCAAATGTGGGTGTATCTTGCTATGCATCTTACACTTTGCCCGCGGAGCTTGCCTGGGGCCCCCTATGGTTGAGAATTGCTTTGCCCCATGATCATCAGAGTGCTGTCTGGTTCCACTCAGAACTATTATTGTCACATGCCGTATCCGTATCGGTTAGAACCTGTTCAATCCCACGTGGAATCCACCTTTCGGCACTCGACAGGACAGTCGTGCAGAATTATACACAATGGAAGAAGAATAAAATTCGAAACTGTAAGGATTGATCAATCCTTCACGACGCTCGAGGCGAACTGGACGGTCTTGCCAATCGGGATGTACTCGCCGCTGAAAGTGGGCGGCTTGTAGCTGGGTGGTCGCGGCGGTGGCTGTCCAAAGAACCCACTGCTGTTGCCATTGTTGTTGTTGTTTGAATTTCCTCCACTTTGCGCGAACTGCCCAGATCTTGGAGGCGTGTAAGAGTTTGAATCCCTCGAATCCGGCCGCCCGGCCTGCTGCATGTTACCTGAATTGTTGGAAGAGAACTGGCCCGACCTAGGAGCGGTGTACACGTCGATCCTTGATTCATCGCCCAGCAAGTCGCCACCGGAATCGCCATCAAACTCCCTGCTTGAGGTAATGTTGATCGCGTTGTATTCGCTGCTGTGAGGTAGGGCAAACTCCCCACTTCTGATCGCAGGGAGCCCGAACTCGCCGCTCCTGATTTGGGGGAGGCCGGATTGCTGGGAGCCCAGCATGGGCTTCTTGAACGACCGGATCCCTGCGTTGTATTCCTCCGTGTCGAACTGGCCACTGTCAACTCCGTACCTGTTGGTGCCCCCACCGTATTCGCTGCCAAACTGCGAGTCGTACTCCATGCTTTGACCCGGCTTCATGCCCTGGTAGAGGCATGCTCGGTCAGAGTCACTCTCGAGTGCACGCACAACCTGCAGCAGAGGATTACATCAGGTCAGAGAAGAAACAGTCCAGCAAGGGTTTGGGGTTTAACCCCCCCCCCCTTTACACTAAAGGTTGAGAGCTCAAGGTTATAGAAGAAACAGTGAGGTGTTAAGACTCGAAGGGGTTTAAGGCCCCCTTAAAGTAGAGGTGTTAAGACTCGAAGGTTGAGAGAAGATGGGGGGACAGTAGGAAAAGAAGAAGAATATTTGCAGTTGAACTTGCACGGACATGCAGACGGTTGTCCGGATCGAGTAGGGGAAATTAATGGCTCCCAAATAATAGGTTAGTCTTTACAACATTTAGATGCTTGAAAATGGAAGGGAGTTGTCAAGTAGGTTAGATGTCGCATTGATTTAGATGCTTACGAAATGAAACATATTTATGTTCACACATACAAGAGGGAGCCAAGAGAGCGACCTTCTTAGCAATAGTGCATTCACAAGTTTGCATGTGACCACTTTTGTTATGACAATAATCCCCTTTTTCTTCTTTCTCGCTTTTGCTAAATCTTTTTGGCATGAAAAATATAATTAGTACTAGTCAATTACAGGACCCTACAAGAGAGAGGAAACATCTCAGCCAAGCTTTAGAATTTCAAAGGAATGTAAATGCAAATGTGAGTTCGCAGCCCGAGATCACTAACCTGTGCCATTCTTGGACGCTTGAGAGCCGAATGTCGCACACAAGCAGCTGCTGTTTCGATCACACGAATCATTTCAGTGTGATCATATTCATCCATATTAGGGTCCACAAGATCCTCCAAATGACCATCTTCCAGCACACGGTTCATAACGGGCCTAGCCCACTCCACCAAACTCTCCTCTCCCACTGGCTGTCTCTGGTCGATCGGCTTCCTCCCGGTCACAAGCTCCAGCAGCACAACACCGAAGGAATACACATCTGATCTGTCTGTGAGCTTCCCGCTCGCAGCGTACTCCGGCGCCAGGTACCCGAAGGTTCCCATCACTCTCGTTGAGACATGAGTGTGAGTGTCAGAGGACAGCTTCGCTAACCCGAAATCAGCAACCTGCAGATATGCTCAAGCCCACTCAGCTATGTCAGTGGTCGTTAAAGGTATTCAACTCCACACATAATTTTGGCCATCAGATCGATTCAGTAATTGTCTCATCCTGTTAGCAATTGCGACTTTTGGAAGATTGTCATTTGCAGTTGCAGAATCGGAGTGTAGTTGCAAAAGATCTCGGAGATTAGTTCTCTCTTCGTATTGGATAGACCCTCCAATTGTGTTAACAACTGAACCTAGAAAGATTGATATATTTTAAGCACATAGTGCAATCCCATATTTTTTTTGGTGTCCTATCTTAACTACAAACCTTTCCATAATTCAATTACAGATGTCCAATTATAAAGATCAACTACGTAAGACCCACATACCTACATTACATGCATTTCACTTTCAGAAGATCAGGTTAAATGAAGTGTGATCTAATCCAATCAGAGCAGGATTCCTCACTATCACACTTATTCACAAGGCTGCCAATGCACCACACAATTACCTGAGCTTCAAAATTCTCGTCGAGAAGGATGTTGGAAGACTTGATGTCCCGGTGAATGATCCTGGGGTGGCAATCCTCATGCAAGTACGCAAGACCCCGGGCACAACCGAGGCCAATCTTGAGACGCGTGCTCCAATCCATGATGGGCATGTCGGTATTGTGCAAATTATATTCGAGAGTCCCGTTCGGCACGAAATCATACACGAGAAGCCGCTGGCTGTCAGCAACGCAGTAGCCCACGAGCGAAACCAAATGCCGGTGGTGCACACGGCTGATGACCTCGACCTCCGCTCGAAACTCACGATCGCCCTGTCCGCCGCCCACAGTGAGCTGCTTCACAGCCACCAGCGTCCCGTTTGGCAGCGTGCCCTTGTACACGCGCCCAAACCCACCCTCCCCTAACAAATTCTCGCTCGAGTAGTTGTCCGTGGCGACCGCAAGCTCCTCAAACGTGAACCAAGAGCGTGAGTTCCCCATGGCATCCGACCCACCAGACGGTGGAGGGGGTATCTTGCCATCCGAGCTCCCGCCCGAGTGCATGCCCCACGCATCGGGGACATCACCCGTCCGGTACTGCGCTCCCGTGAGCGGCACGGTGGCGCCCGAGCTCTTGTACGCATACGCATTTGCATCCAAATGGTGCCGCTTCCTTTTCTTCTTCCGGCAAAAACAAAACACGACCGCAACCAAAAACACAAAAATCACTACCCCGCCGCCCGCAACCGCCACGCCGACCGACGTGCTGATCTTCGAGCTACTCGAGGAGGAGGAATTTGTTGCAACCGGAACCGACGTCGGCCCCGACGATGAGCCGGGAGGAGAAGGAGGGGTTAACACCCCGGGAGTAAAAGCCGTCCCCGGTGGACTTGCGGCGGCCGGGGGCGGGGGTGGAGCCCCAGGTGAGGTCAATGGTGATGAAGAATTCACCGGCGGAGGTGGTGACAACGCCGTGGGGGGAGGTGCGGGAGGTGGTGTACCTGGAGCAACAGGTGGCGGCACGCCTCCCGAGGGGGCAGGTGCGGGAGGCGGTGAGGAGCCTTTCGGCGGAGGCGCCTGCTGCTCCTTCGGGGGAGGAGCTGGAGTGCCGCCAGCGGGAGGTGGAGCTGGAGGCGATCCTGGGGGTGGGCTTGTTGGAGGGGGAGCTGCGGCACCCGGAGGCGTTGCGGGAGGGCTCGGCGGTGTGGCGGGAGGCGGCACATTCCCAGCTGCAGGGGAGGTTGCTGGTGGAGGGACAGGCGGGGAGGCAGTCGGAGGCGAGCCTGTTGGAGGGGCAGAAGCGCCTGGTGGCGGCGCAGTTGCGGCAGAGGGGGTGGCAGCAGGAGGTGGGGAGGGGGCGGGCGGGCCAGCAGCATTAGGAGGCGGAGATGGTGGGGAAGAAGATTGAGGCGGGGGAGTAGATTGAGGTGGCGGGGAAGTAGATTGAGGTGGCGGGGAAGGAGATTGAGGTGGGGGGGAAGATTGAGGCGGTGGGGAAGAAGATTGCGGAGGGGGGGAAGAAGATTGAGGCGGGGGAGAAAAATATTGAGGCGGGGAAGAAGACAGAGGTGCACTAGCGGCGGGAGGTGGAGACGGGGGTGACCCTACAGGAGGAGGTGGTGGTGACACTGCCGGGGGTGGGACAGCCGCTGGGGGTGGTGACACTGCCGGGGGTGGTGACACTGTTGGCGGTGATCCTGTGGGGGGGTTGGCCGCCGGAGGAGGGGTAGAAGCAGGAGGTGGACTGAGGACATTGCCGCTGGTGGGAGCAGGGGGGGGGGCGGAGCTAGAGGCAGGAGGGGGGGAAGCGGTTGGCACTGAATTGGTGGAGGGTGGGGGAGATGGAGGGGACAGGGATGCAGAAGAGGAGGGAGGAGGGCTGGAGCTCAGCAGAGGCGGCGGCGATGCTGTTGGTGCTGGTGAAGTTGTTGTTGATGATGTTGTTAATCCTGCCGGAGGTGGGCCGGTCGAAGCTTGCGGGGCGGGACTCAGTACTGTTGTGGGGGAAGGGGAAGAGGAAGAGGAAGAGGAAGGGGCACTGGTGGCGGGGGACGTGGCTGCAAAAGCACTAACCATCTTTGCAAGCCGGCTCGCTTGCCTGCCAGATTCAGCCGCTTCTCAAAATTGGAAATTCTTCACTGAGCTGGAAAAGGCTCTGCAGCATCCAGCCCCGGGAACAAGTTGCTCGAATGCCGATGCGGGAGTTCCAGCAGCCCCGCACGCTGGCCTACGTCTTGGCCGGCTCAAGTGTTTCTGCAATTGCAATCATAGAAAAAGGCCATCAATATCTTCACAACACTCATGCACCAACATTTCCCACTACATCAAAGATTCAATGACTCAAACCAGGCCACTTGAATGCTGCGAAAAATGTTGAAGCTAGACTCTTGATCTCCGGTGGAGAGACGTCGGTCTAGCATTGCAAAGTGCTGGAATGCGGGAGATCTTAAGAATGTAGACTCTGTACAACATGACTACAATCTTCTGAAATCGAAATCCCAAGGATAGGAACATACCTGCTGAGATGGTCGATCCCCACTTTCCAATCTATTATTGGTTTATCTAGCTACTCGCTTACTCTCTCTTTTTAGAGTCTGAATAACATCACTACAATCTCCTGAAACCAGCGTACAAGGATAGAACTATTGCTGCTGAGATGCTCGGTCTTTACTTTCCAATCTACCAGTGGCTCACCTAGCTACTCCGCTCACTCTCTTTGCAACAATCGAGGTTTAACAAGAAATAATACCCAAAAACCAGTGCACAGTAATGATGTTCTCCTGAAGAGCTGGTATTGCTGATGCAAGCAATTTCTCTACACCAATCGTACTAAACTTCTCAGAAACTAGATAATCGTGTTAAATGTGCGGGGCCTCGCGCAAATGCACTTGGAAGCCGAAGCTTCATAAGACCGCATTATTACTACATCCATGCACCTCGCATTGCAAACTTTGTTCAATGGAATTACCCAAATATTCAATGAAGGCTACTGAAAACCAACCGTCCTCTCAGCTTCTGCTGGTCTATGTTCCAAATCAGATCTTCCATACAGGTCTCATCAACAATGCTATGTGACGAACAGGCTCAAGTTAATCCACATCTACTGCTTCCGAACGCCCACTCTGATCTGACGCAGACTCCTCACAGAAAAGGTGAGGCAGGATGGATGGATGGATGGTAAGACGAAGAACTTACAAGATGGAGAAGGTGAAGTCCATTGCGCATCCGAGGCCCGATCCTCTTGCACTCGCACCAGCTCAAGTGCTGCAAGCTTGCTGATCTGGATGATGCAATAACAACAGCTCCTCGACAACGTCTCCCGGGTTCGCACCATTGGCCTCGCAATGCGATGAAACTGGATCCCCAAGTCCAGCAGGACTTGAAGCAACTTAGTCCACGCACATCGTAAAAACCGGAACAGACAATGTGGGTTGGTCCAAATCCAACTCTCCTTGCCGACCAGCACAAGAGATCATCAAAACACCCGACTAGTGCGCGCCGCCCGCAGATCCAGGTCGGTCACCTCAAAATAAGACTTCACTGAACCCTTCGAAGGTCGAACTGATGACTACGGGCCTTCACCTCATTCTTCCGAGCCAAACTACAACTCGACCTACTCCTGGTCCTCCTCGCGGACAGAAGAAACTAGGTGACTCTAGATCCAACAATGCTGGAACCTTGTAGATCAGCAACCCTCCCAACTGATGACCAGCACCAGCATTTGAACCATTCCTCCGAGCCAAATTACCCACCCACGCAAGAACTACAAGTCAATCAGCTCCAAGTTGGGAGAACTCACAAGATGATGATGTTAGACTCAACAACTATCCAGGAAGCTCATAGATCCGTACCCACTTTACTTAATCCTCCGAACTGGTGACCACCAGCATTGGACTTGACATTCCTCCGAGCCAAATCACCCACCCAAAAACTACAAACCAACCAGTTCCAAGTTGGAGGAAGTCCCAAGATGGTCATTCTAGATTCAACAGGCAACAATGCTGGAAGCTCATACATCAGTGCTGGCTTCACTTAACCCTCCGAACTGGTGACCCACCAGCGCTACACTTGACATTCTCCCCAGCCAAACAAGATAACTTAGTGAGCTAGATATTCACCAACAATGGGTGGGGATGACGCTATGATGGATGGAAGGATGCGGCGAGCGAGCGAGGTTGCATGCGTGGCCTGAAGCTGCGGCAGGCAGGTAGGTAGGTAGATTACAAGTCGGTCGAATTGGGTTGGGTTGGGTTGATTCCCGTTGCGTTGCGTGAGAGGTGCTGCTCCGATTGAGCTCCGGAGTGTTGGAGCAAGCCTCCTGTCTCTCTCCTTCACCCTTCCTCGGAGAACCGATGCACCAAACCCTTCTTCCCTTCCCATCCCTTCGCTTTGCCTTTGGCTTCCCAGATGATCTCAGCGCACTCCCCGCCGCCTTGCCCGCCCCCCGACACCCTGGACTCTTTACTATCACCTTTCCCCAACTTCAATTCCCAGAGAACTAACTCGCTTTACACTCAACAACATCTTATTGTTTGCTATGGCCCTCACTGTTCATCATCAATTCACATTAATTCGAGTTTCCCTTAAAGGTTCTCAAAACCCTCTCATTGTGGTGGATTGAAGCATAGGCATTTGATTTTGGCCGAATGATAGTTTTATGAACGTGGTTTCTATAGTAAACTTTCAAAGGGCTTGGAAATGGTGTTCTCCAAAGTTTAAGAAGAAGTTTTTTTTATGTATTTCTCTCTCGAGGCAAAAGTCAAATACCATTGTCTTAATTTGCCAAAATTATTAGGGATTTTTTGACACCACTTAAATGCTCCTTAAACATTTTAAAGTCTCCAAAGTGGGGCGAAACTCCCTACCAAAACATGATTTTATAAGAGATTTCAAGGATAACTCTATTGTCGTGCAATAACTTGGTGGCAAACAAGAGAAGGTGTGACATTTGGTGCTAACTAGCAAGTCACAAAGACCACTCTATTTAACATGGCATGCCAATTTCAATGCCACGCTCAATGATATTGTTGTTTAGTGTACGTTGATTACAGTATGTCATATGGGCAAATGTATGGTGTGAATTACATTGAATAGCCTTATAGTGGATAGGGGGGGGGGTATTTCATACAAGCTTACCTCTCATTCATCCCACAACAACGCCCTACAATCGTTTGTAGGTCAAAACGTTCTTATTGTATACTTTGACACCATAATAAATTTTAAAGGCCCCCAAATTAATCCATCACAACGCATTTGGAATAAACAAACTACAAATCTATAAGGGTATGTTTTTAACATCAATGGATGAGAGGTATACTCGTAGGCAACAATCTCCCTTGCCCCCCTAGTGTGGCCCACATTATAGACCATCACATATGAAAAAAATGTGCAACCCTAATTCACTTCGCATGTCCTTGTGATATATCCACAGTCTCCTTCTAGGTCAAGAGTCTTTCAAATGCATCTTATTTACGATTCACTATAAACATTCTCATCTCTAAAGTTAAATATTAATGTGTTGAAAAATAACATACACCCATGCTATTATCCCCAATAAATTTAGTGTAATGATAAGCTCAATATAATGTGGCCACAATAATCACCTCCTGTTATAACAAGAGATGAGCACGAGCATTTCGACTAAGGGCAATTTACACTAGAGCTCGAGGGCCAGGTTGTTGATAAGTTTGCATAGTCTTCGTAAAGAAAACTCTTGAGTCATTCAAATTTGCAAAACCCTCTTCCAAGTGACAATCCATCCAACATCACTATGTTCAAGATCCAAGCATTTTGTTTTCGTGTGAGAGAGAGACTTTGAAGCACTGGCAAGTCTCAGTAATGGAGTTACAGTATGATAATGTTCTGAACTCTGAAGTCTCACTTTAACTTAGGTATTACTGGGATTCACGGGTTGGGAGATATTTGGAGATCCTCTGTCAGCGGCTGGACTTTTATCTGTCATCCAGGGACAAACTTATCGTAAGCTTGACAATGACTGCCATAACTTAACCCTGTGACACATCACATGCATATAAGGCCCATTCCAATCGTGCAGATAGGTAATTGCAATGCTTTTTACAAGTACTTACGGTAGACGTGTGTTATTTGGATGCCTTTCTCTTGGTACACATTTTGCGTAGAATAAAGGGCCACTTTACACCTACAGGCTGGGCCAATTCGTTGTGTAAGAGACTTGAAATCCTCACTTGTGACTGGTCAAAAGGTTGAAATCAGCCCCAACCCTTTTACACCTAGAGGCCGGGCCGATTCGGTGGTATGGATTTTTTAATCAAAAAATGCATGGTCTGACATGACCCGAGCTCGTTGAATTGGATGCACCCGAAATGGAGGGCCAAAGTCAAATTTCAATTTTAAAAAACTTCTTTTTATAAAATATGAATTTTTCAACGAACCAGATCCATTGGATTATGTGGAAATCTGAATGACTCTATGCTAGATTATGCTAGATCCGTTGGATTATGGTAGATTTATTGAATCGGCTTGGCTTTTTAACCCTAAGGCCTTTACATGTGGGAAAATTGACCCCCGTTATAATCTCATTGTAATGTGTAGTTGAGGCTGGCCTCCAACCCAAAAGGGGCTGAAATTTCATGCAATCGGCCTCAAGGGGAAATGGCCCGGCCTCTAGGTGTAAAGTGACCCTAATAAGTGAGGCCTCTCCTCGTGCATTAGCAGGGGTGCCATGGTGGATATATTAACGTGGACCGGTCCCCGTTGGACTGCCAAGTGGCGTCTGTGGCACTAAACAATTACGTTTTGGTAAATGCCACATTGTGAGTGGCATTTGCATGTGTGGGTTGTCATTCATGTAGTCTTTGTGTCTCGGCTCTTCATGTGTATGCTCAGTCGTTCAAGTGTTTGTTTGAGCTCTAAACTTCTTTCTCTCTTTACCCTTAGTTGAGTACATGTTCTGTTTTTGAGTGCGAATTTGCAGGCGTTATTTTTTCTTTTTCTTTTTTCTTTTCTTTGAGTGTGAATTCTAGTATGAAAGCCTCAAAAGATGGGAGCTGTGTGTGTGGGTTTGTGGGTTACTGCTTTGGAATTGGGGTTTTCATTTTGTTCGTGTGGTTCTCTGTTTCCAACTCCAACCGCTGGAATGCACAATCTTTCAATATTTATTTTTTTAAATTTATCTCAAGTATACTCCATAAATGCATCTATGGTGATGGTTGTAGTGTTGAACATCAACCGCTTACTTCTGAAACTCAACCAGTTGATGTTGTATATCAGCAACGAACAACATCATCTCAAGTTGGGTGTATTATTGGGCATTCTGCAATCATTGTATAGTTTTCTTAGTGCCCTGAACCCTTTGATACACTAAATATGAACACATACACTAAATATTAGTAACCCTATGAAAGTAAGTAACATTAAATGTAAACTCAAACACTAAATATCAACTATGGTAATATGTGGAAGTTACATGTTTGAATTTAGTGTTAGTAAGGATATGAAAAAAAGGATATAATAAGGTAGGTGGTAGTAGGGAAGGTAGCGGCACATTTATGTCTAACACTAATTATCAAATAATTGGAAATTAGTGTTGAGCATGGTAGGGTGGTAATAACAATATAATCAAACACTAAATATCATATTTTGTGTAGTTTACACACAAGATTGAAGGCCCGTGATATCATTGGTCGGAAAGGTAGAGACCACACTAGAAGGTGAAGGCCTAGAGGCCCAAAGAAAAATTCATGGATGAAAAGTCTACATGGAGTCCTACGTGGTAGACTATGGATAAGGTTTCATGCTCTGCTTAAATTTGCAACAGGCCCACCTCAAAGAAGTAGGCCTAATGCAAATTTTGGCAGACCATGATAGTCAAACAATTGTTATTGGCTACCGTGTTTTTTTTTTTTTTTTTTTGGTCAAACGATAATCTTTCCATGACAAATTGGTTAAAGATAGGACAAAAGCTTGTCTCTCCCAATTGCCCATAACTCCAAGTTTTTGCAACTTGCTAGTATATGTGTTTGTAGTAGTTTTTTTAAATATAAAATAATTTTTCTTCAATGGTAGGTTCCTCGTAAGATGATAGTGGTTTCAAAATCCAACAATAAAAACAAAATTCTCCTTAGATGGCATGGAATAAACCACAATTCAGATTGCATAAGTAGAAGCGATTGGATCATAGGTGTCACCAATTGTTGAAGATAATGCAAATGCAATCACAATCCAATCTCTTTTAAAACAAATATCTCTTTGCTACCCGTTTTTAGATGCACACATAACCACATACCACTCAAAGATAAGCGTTGTGTAAGATGAGTAGCCGAATTGAACCCGCTTACCTCATCGTTTCCCGGCAATGTCCAATGACTTGGAAATGCATGAGTTTGATGAAGATATTTTGATGAAGTTACCAGCTTTTAACTTACTTAAGTCTTAGGGCCGCTTTACACTTAGAGGCCGGGCCAATTCGTTGTGTAAGAGGCTTGAAATCCTCATTTGTGATTGGTCAAAAGGCTCAAATCGGCCCCAACCCCTTTACATCTAGAAGCCGGGCTGATTTGGTGGTATGATTTTTTAAATTAAAAAATGTATGTTATGACACGGCCCGAGCTCCTTGAATTGGGTGCACCCAAAATGGAAGGCCAATTCTTGGCCTAGAGGCCAATGTCATATTCCACTAAAAAAATCTTCTTAAATAAAGTATAATTTTTTAAAGTGAACTAGATCCATTGGATTATGTGGAATCTAAAGGCTCTATCTTAGATTATGCTACATCCGTTGGATTAGGCTAATTTTTTTGAATCAGCTTGGCTTCTTGGCCCGAGGGCCTTTACATATGGGAAAATTGGCCCCCGGTATAATCTTATTATAATGTGTAGTAGAGGCCGGCCTCCAACCCAAAAAAGGCTGAAATTTTGTGCAATCGGCCTCAAGGGAAATTGGCCCGGCCTCTAGGTGTAAAGCGGCCCTTACATGATCTGATGGGTGAAGCGAAAGACCACCCTGACTACAGTACTAAATTTGGAGAGAGACGATTACTGGAATTGTGTAGATGTTATAGAGTCGAGGCGCCCACAACCGACCACTTAAGAGAGTGTGCGCTAGATCTGGAGAAGTATAAGGTGGTGCAGATTTTCCCCATGTAGGAAGATAAAAAAAAGGAGGATTGTTAAAAAATTCAGTAATTTTATTTTTTAGATTAAAAACACTTTGAAACCAAAAGTTGGCTTGAACATATCATCAATGTCTAGAATCTGCCATAACCATTCCTTCCTCTTCACTCTAGCACTCCAAATCAATACATGTGTCATCACACTTGCAGTTCCAGCACGATCAAAATTGAGTCCCGCCCTTGACGAAATTCCGGTACCCTCGCTCGCTAAGAGATCGCCGATTGCGAAAAGGTGCGTCTGCGATACAGATGAGTGATGAGGGCGGAGGTTGAAAGGGAGGGAGGGAGGGAGGTTCCAGGAAGGAGGGCGGCGCTGGCGCAATGTGGTGATTGTGGGGACTGTAGTATAGCCTAGTGGAAGTGCGGAGGAGGGTGGAGCTGTAGCTTCATCGCAGTACTGTGGTTGCTGGAAGCGGGGAGGCAATCAAGTAAGTAAGTAGCTGGGCGGGGAGGGGAGACCAAAGAACTTGTCTTGCAAGAGCCAGAAATAGCCACAACCTCCTCCCAATCTGCGCCAATGGCCTCCTCAATTTGGGCCGCTCCAAAACCTCTCCCTCCCGCCCAGTGATCGGGGAGATTTTGGGGCATAATCGGTTGAGATCCTAGTGTTTGCAAGTCCAACCGGTTACATGTTCACAGCCTCCGGTATTCCTTTTTATTAAATTGGGGTATATTCTATGAATTCCTCTAAACTGATCGGTAAGTTCCCCTGCAGTCTTCATCTTCAACCGGTTATTTCTCAAACTCAACCGGCTCATCTGTAACCAACTGCCGGTTCTCCCCGATCGTAGCTCCCGCCCTGCCCTCTCTCATCACCAGCCTCCTCGCTGCTGCTGCTGCCAGCATCATTGTCAACCAAGGAGCAGCTGCATCATTAGAGGAAGCAAGCTACGAAGAAGCAGCACATGCTCAGTACTTACAACACCGCAGGGTGGGCTCGCACTAGCTAGGGTCCATGCCAGGACCACACACAAGTCCAAGCTCCAGCGATCCTTTTGCGCAAGGCCAAAAATTTGGACCCCGATGAGTTTGTGTTGGATCCAAGTTGAAGGTATGAAGAACATGAAGTGTTACTCGCGAGCCAAATTTGTAAAATGAAGTGTCCCTGTGGCTTAAGAAAATGCTCCTAGTTTGAGAAAACCGATCTTCCAACTTGGGTCTAATCTTTAGTCCACAAGCTTGGGGTCTGAGGCGTACATTTGGACCCCAAGTTTTTTGGGCTCGGACCCCAATGTACACTCGCCCTAAATTAGGGTCATTTTTATAATATGGTAGCGGGACATGGCCATGGAGTTGTGAGGGGCCTTGAAACTCATGAGCATGAAGGATGTACTATGGACATTTGAAATTGAAGTTTGCGTTATTTGGTTACTTCTCCTTGTCCTTTGTCTTCTATGGATCATATATATGTCTCCGAAGAATGTGTTCCTTTGCAACTATACGATGAAACATTAACAAAAATTAAATTGAAAAGCGGACTTGCCTTGGTGTAGCTATGGTTATTGGAACTACATGTGTGTTGATTTTCTTAAATGAATCTCTCTCTCTCTCTCGGAGTGGTTAATAAGTCATACAAAGACATAGTCTAATCTCTTTTGAAGATGTGTCTTTATGGTCTATGTTCTTAGATACTCATCCAACCACACACCTTCGAATATATGTATCTAGTTAAGAAAGTAACTAAACAACACCCACATACCTTATGCAACCAAACTCGATTAAAATATGTTATTTCATCACCATCCACTCATGTAGGCCCTTCTACACAATATGTTAAAACAAACAAAGGGTGGTAAGAGTTTGGAGTGCCATGTTCTCCCTATTTTGTGTTAGACCATCTTTTTGAGGTGAGCTTGGTAACAATATATGGTAGACTACACAACACATTCCATTTCATGCCCACATAGGACTTCATGTAGGGTTATCATCCATCCAAGGCTTCTTTGACCTATCCTTGGGGTCCTCAAGCTCTAGTGTAAAATAATGTGGCATGGTCTCAACTTTTTCCCATCAACGAGAGATTTTAGATTTTGAATGGCCGCGGGTCTCAAACTATAGTGTAAAGTGATCATAATGTATGTGGTTCTATTGTGGGCACTTCAACTCCATGTACATTGATGGGTGTTGGAGCAACCCGGGAGTTATCTCACATACTAAGCAATTGCAAATCACCAAAATTATCATGTTCAAGTTTCAAAATTGAAGATGTGATTCAAAATGTTACTAAAGGTCAAAGTGAATGACCTATTTCTCCATATTGAGTGATCACATAGACCCTCCCAAAGACAATGACTTTCTTTCTCTCTCTCTCTCCCTTCTATTAGGGAGAGGGGGAGTTATCACATAAGAGTGTACCTCTCATCCATCCGACATAAAACCTTAACCCAAGCTATATATTTATGGTTTGACTCATCTCAAAAGGCGTAGACTAGACTAATTATGGTGTCAAGCAACTCAAAAGTAACAACCTCCAGCATTTACACCATTTCAAAGCCTTTGTTTTGAATGACAGAGAGCGAGGTATGCGATAATTTCCTCTCCCAAAAAACAATGTATATACTTTGAGCATGTCATCCAATCTCACCCTCATACGTGTGATCATGGTATCCATTTTCAACTACAAGCCTTGCCATACACCCTCAAACACAGGCGTCCAATTAACAAAAGTACTGACCACAGAAGGCCCACACACCTACCACCCAGCACCATATTTAACTCCAGAGCTACTACACGGCCTCTATCAACCTGGCCAAATTGATGAGAGTCCCGGCCACTCTTTTTGGGCTCCAAAGTGTATCTTGATGACTAGTGGACTGACCGTTTTGTTTGACTTGGCTTGCATGCGTAATTAGGACGCATATTTGGCCTGATTTCGCAGGAATTGTTGCAGTTTTTGCTGTGTTGAAGGGGTTGTACCAGTATTCGAAAATTCAAGCGGCTAATTCAGGAGTGAGCTGTGCTGCTGTCCATTTTATGATACTATTTTGGTGTGCTACTGCTTAAGGATAATAATATACAATATCGGTATTCTAAAGTCGAACGTGACTGAACAATCAAGAGTATGCATTCTCCTCGGAACCTATTTTCTTCGCATAGTGCCATTTTTGGGATATGTGCTTTCTGCACGAGCGGGCTTCCATCACTTAATTTAGCAGTAGCACATAGTAATGGCACCTGGAGGCTCTTGCGTTGAGAACAGTTTGTCGATCGTATCTTCTTCGTGACTTGACAATCGTAATGTGGGTGTTCTTCGTTTGTTTTTCATGTTCTCCAACGGCTTCCAATTAGATTTACACAATGAAACTTGTGTAGCATCAGCATGTCTACAATAGAGACATTCGTAAAGTAAAGCAGATGAAACCGTGGGTTTAGTCCTAAACCTTGAGTCTATGAGAATTCACGCGACATCACTCAAGTTTTCTTAATGCTTAAAGTACAATACATAAGGAGTTGGTGTCGGGCTATTAAAAACCGGCTTTCTAGCTTGTCCTACTAGGATGGATGGGCCAAGCTAAGCCTTGCATAGGCCAATCCAAGATTAAGATAGTGGGTTCCATGCATATACCATGTTTTAGATCCTAATATTCTCTCTAAGTTTGAGAGGTGGAAAGAGGAGGTCCCAATTGCTTCACCCAATTTTCAAAATAGTCTTCAATACATGATGAGCTAGCGAGTTATTAATAATAATGTTCTCAAAGAAGGATGAAACTCATGGTTTTATCCTTGTTTGAGGGAATTTATGTTTAACTCTAATGAAGCATGAAAGAAAGTATAAATACATAAATAAGTAATGGATTGAAAATCATACATCCCCTCAATTAATTTGTGATGATTTTAGGTCCTCCCAATTGCATTCAATATTGAATGTAGAGTGTTTAATAAAAACTCAAGATGTAGTCCAATCTCTTTGAGCATGTGCTTGTATGGAGTTTGTTCTTTGATCTTCAACTAATCACACACCGATCAAAATATAGACATCCAATTTTTGAAAAAACAAAAAAACAAACACATACCTTACTTTTGGAATTCTCAAGCAACTTCACGTAAGGTATGTGGCCTTATGTGGCCACTTTTCTTAAATGAACACCTACATTAATTTTACAATGTCTTACCATTATCCAACCTTCACCAAGAATAAATGGGAATTTGAGCTGGTATAATTCTCACTCACTTAATTTCCACGCCAATTTTAGGCCTTTCGTGACAGACTCGCAACTCATGACTGATGGTTTAAGATATTTGGTTTCTTGTATTTTGCAGCAGGCCCCAAGCACTCTTCCCCCTCATGTCCACACATATTTCACTCGAAACTGGGTCCAGAGGAAGCTCCATGATACTGCTGTCAAAGCTAATAGATTGGAATTTTGATATGCCCTCCTTGTTGACAGTCCATACTGCCATTTTTCCAGAAATTAGATTACTGTAAGTTCACCTACTTCTTAGCAGTCTGGCCAATAACCTCTAGATGTGATCAGCCTTGCTTAAATTCATGGCAGATGATAAGCTAGCAATTACACCAGTCATTCAACAGTATGCTGAAATTGTTGAAATCGACTATGGCACCAAACATTCCAAAGTGGCAGACACAGTTGTTGGTAATTTGACTCTTTAACCTGCAAGCTTACAAACCTATTACTTGAGTATAATAAGGAAGAAAACTTTCACATGTCATATTTCAAAAAAGTCTGGATATGTTCAAACATATTCATGTTTGAGGAGTTTTGATAAAGGCAAATGTCCAAGTAAAGAAGCCACAAATTTAAGCCATTTTGACAATTCATTCTTCTCGAAATTCTGTATCTGCATTCATGCAGTGGCAAAGACCATATTTTCAGCTTTAAATTTCACCTGACGACCTGGAGTTTCAACACATTGCATGCACGTTGACAGCCAGAGATGAATTTACTTTGTAACTTGTGTTTCAGCATGCTAAAACTCTGCCCTCATCATAACCACCTTGACCCCCTTTCGACCAACCTTTAAAAACTCCTTTCAAAGTAAGACCAATTTGTGCCACGGTTGGAAGTGTGTAATGAATCTTCAGTAGCACCACCCTTGAAGTGAGGCGAAGCGACCCACCTGATGCTGATCGATCATGTACTTGAAGTTAATCCCAATCCCTTTGTACTTCCTTATGGCCCAGACAAAAACAAGAGGGAAATTATAGACAGGAAGCACTGATACATCTTTGTTTGGGGTGGACAAAGATGGGATGAGTTTATGCTATTTTTGCTCCTACAAGCCGGAGTACTTGCATAGGCCTCTGCTACTGCAACTCAGAAACTCTGCTATGAACATACTAACACCTACACACAATGCAAGTCCTGCACGACATGGCTTCTTCAAATTCGTACACAGATTTCGATCCTGACTACTACTTCACACTACCTTCATCGTCTCTTTGTGCCAATGGAAGCTCCAATTGAACTAAGAAGTAACTCTTTCCTGTGTCTCGGATGTATTGCACATTTCCATTCATTAATTTTACAAGTTTGCGACACATGCTCAGCCCCAAGCCCTCCTGTGTCATGCCTCGTCCTCGGTCAAACATTTCATGTACCAGCTCCTCAGGAAGTCCTGTACCTGGATGTGTTACTCTGCAAAAAAAGAAGAAAAAAAGACAAAGAAAAAATCACCAACACACCAACGTTGGGCGGGTATTAGAATTTGCACAAAAACCCTGCTGGTTATTGAGGCAGTTCTTTAAATTCAAAAAAATCTTTCCAATACTCAATTTGATTCATACCCTTAGTTCTAAGAAAAACAAAACCCAGTCAAATAACCTTTAAAACCAGGTTCTTTCCAAAAAAATGTCAATTCACTGAATTTTCAAATAACCGGGACCAGAAGTTCTTTTCTTTTCAAAACTTTCAAATCTCTGTGCTGGATTGGTATGTAAATCAATAATCCAAAAACGTTGTCAGTCTCAGCAACACCAGACTATGGCCAAGGGCTGTGACCATGAAATTGTGAGGGCCCTTGAAACTCATCTCAAGGCCGTACCAATAGAGAATTAAAGTTGCATTTTGTATGGTCACCAGCCTTCAAGTGTAGTGTAAAGGAAAACGCAACCAGGCTCTCAACCACCTGCTCTTTCATTACCATCCTATTCATGTGGGCCCTTCTACACAATGTATTCTAATATACCAAGGGGTTGTGAAATTTTGTGTTGGACCCACCTTATTGAAGTGGGCTTGACACAGAATCTGGTAGACCATGAATTTTCAGACAATGTAGAACTCCATGTGGGTTTGTTCACATAGTGTAACTTTCTTGATCCCTTAGGCCCTCTAGCTCTAGTGTGAAGTGAAGTGGGACAACCTCAGCCTTTCCCACCAATGAGATTTTAGATTTCATTAATCATAGGTCCTCAAGCTCTAGTGTAAAGTGCCCCTGATGAAAGAGCCACAGTACAGCGAAGTTCATTGTTGGTCAATAACTTACGCACAGTTTAGTACAGTTACAATAATATTCAACTCTAAAACTCACCATTATCCTTACTAATACACATGTACTCCATTACAACATGATCAACATCATCATCATCATCACATGACAAGAAGACTTACAAACACGAGTCATAATTCTTACAGAGCTTGCTTGTGTGTACCTGAATTCTAAGTTCATAACATGTACTCCAACACTGACTCGCTTTTTAGTTGGGACCACCTTGATGCCAACCCAACCCTCTGAAGAGGGCGTAAAACGAATTGCATTCAGTAGAAAATCGGCAAGCACTTGCTGTAGCCGAAATTGGTCCCCAAACAGGGACATAGTTTTGATCTCCCTAGGAGTTTCCCGGATCAACTGAAGACCTTTCTCTCTTGAGGATATCATTCCCTGACTGACCACAGCATCCATCACTGTCCCCAACTCAAACTCATTTGTTTCCAGCTCCAAATACCTGCTCAATGGAATAATAGTCAGATGCTCACTACCCAACTACACATAAGGTGGGAGTAGAAACCAGGCTCCAGACAAATCATTTCCAAGAACAACAGGTTGCATATCAGAAATTATTTTTATGAACAGTAGTATACCAAAATAAATCCGGATATCTTAGAATCTGATCACCCACTATATGATCTTTAGCAAAGACAGCTATACGAAACTGATCTTATGCACAAACCGCAGTAAAGAGGGTACATACCAAACTTCCAAGAGATATTCCATTTTAGTGTCAATGTAGGAGTGACACCAGAATTTACACTATGATGAGTACGAACAGGAGGAACTGTGATGCAACATGGCAAACACAATTGATTTGCCTCTTGAGAGCAAAACACACAAAGTTAAGCAGAAAATTGGAATGATCACAGCTGAATTCAAAACCTACCCATCCTCAATGCTTTCAAGGTCCATATCATCCAATATTTTTCGCAATTGCCGTTCACATACTGCACTAGTCTCCACGAATTGCCTTTGGTCCTCTGACAAGTCTGTTTCTTCCATCAAATTCCGTGTGAACATGATTCCATACAGAGGGTTCTTGATCTCCTGCCGAATATATGCTAGCTCTTTCAGTTTTGCAAACGCCACTTTCTCAGTTGCTCTTTGCACCGTCAATGCCTGCACAGGTTACACCAAAAAAATCACTCATATGAGTTCCTGATGGAGCTTTTCAAGTGCTAGATCCAGAGCAATTGTTGACCCCATTGGCAAATTCAAAATCACCAAGGTGGCTGACATGCAACCTGACTTGGTTTCAACTCACATATATCCTACCGTGCACTCTTTCTACAGTCCATGAACTTCATTATGAATTAGAGAGCACAGGTAAGAGGATTGATCATTCCACTGGTCCTTCACTCAAGGTGCATTTACACACGACCACCATTTCGATGATGGCTGTAAATTACTTTCTTTGGCTTTAATTAAGGATTAAGGAGGGAAAAAGTATGTTGATAACCACAACCACAACTACTCTACCTTGCCCAACTACAATACAAGCGTAGTTGCAATGGTTGCCATTTATTTTCTTTAATTCTATTTTGCTTGTACTGGCACCAGGAGAGAACTTCAAGGCCAAAGCATAGGAGAGGGTTTGTAGGAGGCAATTACTCTTAGACAACTTTCCACTAAAATCCATAAATTATTTCTCTCCACTCCACAGATTGCACCAATAGGGGGCCCAATCATTGAGGTCAAATTCACTCTTCAACTACAAGAGTAGTTCTGTATAAACAACAACAAAAAGTCATAGGTGTAGTTGGTCTACACCCCAACCCAACTACCACGGTGCTTGTGTAAAAACATACTTTCAAGAAGTCACTGGGAGCTACATGTGTGGACTGTAACATTGCTGTTGAATTACTGAACTTCAATACTTGTAGGTCAATCTCAAAAGGGGAGATGTAGAGTACAGTAATAAAAACGAACCTGTAATAATTCTGGACTGGCAGTGTGTAAAAAGCAGAACACTCCAGTGATGCTTCCTTCTGCATCAGTTCTTTTATTTGCGGTAAGGAGGGCTTCAACATATTTGCCATGTCTGTCAAAGAAAGAAAATGGAAACCTATCTGTATCTTGTCCGTCCATTGCACTGTTCAGTACTATCATAAACTTGGTCATCGCATCTTGACCCTTCAGCCGGCAACACATTAGCTGCATACCAAAGATCTCACCTACTAGCGATTTTCCAAGCACCTGCAGTCACATTCACAACAAAACCAACTTTCATTTGCAGAACTTTCAAGGAAGGCTTAATATAGATTCATGGACTCAGTTCCGAATACCCATGTGACATGAAGTGGTCCAGAACCAAGGCATCATACTTGACAACACTGTTTCATCCCTCTCATTTGATCTTATTCAGGCCTGTTACTATCTTCACAGAAAAGGTTGAAACATTACCTCTTCTCTCTTCCATCCAGTCAACTTTTCCATGGAGGGGTTCCATTCAGAGCAGTAACCAAATTCATCAGATCCAAAGATTGGAGGGATCAGTGGGTTTGGATTTTGAACAATAGCTTTGTAGTCACCCTGAATTCGTGTAAACTTGTCCAATACCTGCTTTTGCCCCGTCACATCCTGTCCCACAAAACAAACTCCAACCACATTCTCTGTAACGTCCCGACTCGAGCATGCATTTACAATCAATATGACTGCATTGGCTTTCTCTTTTTGAGACCCAAATGTCTTCAACTGAATCTCCACATTCTGCTCCTCTACACCTGTCAAAGATCAGCAAAGAACAACACAGATCAGCAGCAATTGTCACTTACTAATATTGGTTGGTGATATTTCCTTTTCCTGTTTATTTGATAAAAGCATTGTTTTCAAATATCGTTATTTAGATAAATTATGATGCTTCAGAACCCCACAGGGTGCAACATATAATTTTTTATATCACACTCCCTGTTTAAGAGCTCTTCTATAAGGATAGTGAAATCATTCTACAAGTTGAATACCACAAAGCATTCTAGAGGAACTTCTCTCCAGTCTATGACAATCATCAATCCTGATGAGAAAGTTACCCGTTCAACTGATTTTGGTCCCTCTTCCGTTAAGCTGCTCAATCCAACTATAAGGCTCTTTATTGCTCTCTTCTATCAAAGCTGGGTCTAGGTGATGCAGAATATACGACTTTATTGAGTGATATAAATTGAAGGTTACAAGGTTCAAATTGATGAAATTCATGGAACACTTTTGTATGTTTGTTCAAGAGGTTGATATTCCCAAGTTCAAAATACCGTAATGCATCACCCTTTGCTAACAAGTTGTCCTACAATCAATAATTACATAAAGCTGAAAAGATCAAGGTCACTTAAAACCTTAACTTTAGCGTATTGTAGATCCATTAGATCATCTAGAAAATGAGACTTCTGAACCTCAATTTATATTGTACCTAAAAGCAAAGTTGTTGCTAATGATTAAGATCGCATCAATACAGTAGCAATGTTTTAAAAATTCAAGATTTGTTTATAATCGCTTTAGAATCATTAAACTTCAAGAAATTGTGATAAATATATGCCATAAAATTTTGGTCCAAACTTTCAAGATTATATTAAGAATAGATACAAGATACACACTTTGAGGTCAGAAAAAGAGTCAAAGAAAATTGACAGTTTTCAATCAGATTTATTCTAATATACTATATATAGTAACTTATTAACAAAAGGAAAGTTAGTTCATTCTTGACTTTTAGAATCTGTTGTGAACAACCATCCTTTCATATTGGAATGGGATCATCACCATTGACAAGAAAACTTCGTGAGGAACGCGATGACACCTAATGTGACCTTCCTAGCACCTCCCTTTTGGATGAATTTGTGTTCAAGAGTCCTTTATAAGTCAAAATATAGCCTATTAGGAAGTTAAGGGTTAAACATCAAGTGTCCTCAACCCTACCAATCACCTACGATCAAAAATGCTTGGCACCAAGTGAAAGAGACTTGTCGTTCAAATCAGAATATATACTTCTATAGACATGCCAAAATGTCCCCTCTGCAACAAAGGATGACAAGTCCAGGTTGGCCTTGATACACATTTTGGAATATACAAATTAGAAGTTAGAAGGGGCACATGTAAGGAGCCTTGAGTTTGTATGATCAAACTATCATTTGGACACCACAGCAGCTGCTTCCTTCCTCTCTCTATCATTCATAAGGACTTATCAATCTGTTGGTAATGAGGCCTTTCCGTTTCAGAGTAGTGATTGTTGAGCACTCTTCATCAAGTACCACATGGCAATCAATTCTCAATTATTGTTCTCCATGTGAAAAGGGAGAAATCCTATGAGCGCCTTTCATGATTTTGTGAGCTCCTCTCAAAGAATGACAGCTATAACGGCTAAATTTTCCTCAACCCATTACACTAAATTCAACATCAAAATGGCCCTAACTGATGTTTTAGATCTGGTTGCAAATCAAGTTTCTGTGGGATGTACCTTGTAATGCAAGTAAGAGCAGCCGCTCCACAATCTCAATTGATTCGTCCAATACTAGGTCCTTGACCAAGGATCGACCCATAGCTTCCACAACTGGAAGTCCTGTCAATTCTGCTACTTTTGCATTCCATCCATTGATGAATCCGTTAGAATCCACCGCAAGAATAGGGGCAGTGGCTGTCTCTATCAACCTAACCATTTCATTTGCAACCGTGCTCAGCTCATCCATGCCCTGAAGCTTCAAATCATTCAGCCGTGCATGTATCATGGTTTTTGTATCACTATCATCAATATCTTGAAATGAACCCCTCAAAATGAGCTGGAGAGAGTGAATTGCATCCATTTCAATATCCTCCCAGGGCAGACTCCTCCTCTTCACAACTTCTAAGAAGGCCTGGAATGAGGACCTGGGGTGCATTCTCCTTCCATCATCCTTGTCATCTGGGTCATGCTTTGCACCACCCCACTTGATCTCCTTCGCAGTGTGAGACCTAAAACAGGAAAGCCATCAAGAATGTGCAGATGTTAATATCTCTTTAGTTATTGATTTTTTAGGTTTGTAATTTAGGTTGTGTGTGGCCAAAATCTAGGATTATGAAGCTCATCATCCACTTAAATGCACAGTACTAGTACTACATGGCGTGGACAATGGCTTCTTCCATGCAGATTGTTGTGGATGGCCACTAGTCAAATTGCTTGCTACCATTTGGCTGGCTATTGCCATATGCATGATGCACTTTCTATTTCATTCTAGGCTTTTGACTGCTTCTTTATGATGGCTTTGTATTGTAGTATGTAACTCTACCTAACAGGTTTGAATTAACTATCTATCTTGATTCTCATTTTAAGCTTTGATCGGTTACCTTTATCCGTGAGTACTGGTGTTTGCATATCAATCCTTACAAGGATATATGCAATATTGTTTTCACAGAATATATGTTACTGCACTTTCAGGTTATGATATTTCCAATCAGGGCATCACAAAAAGCGAGCAATTGTAATAAGTAGTCCAGTCACGCTTCACACCTGAACCAGAAGAGAAAATCCTTTGGAGTGATTTTGGCAGCTGCCATTCCACACACAGATTCCCCTAACTGCGCCGCGCCTGGGTACCCTGCATCTGCCAAACTGTCTGTACTCAACCCAGTGGAATCCTGATGGTGCTCCAGCAGCCAGTCGGCAATCTCTTTGATCTGAGACTCCGTGGGCGTTGTGCCCAGCAGCCAATACCGTTTCCCATAGTACAATGCAGCGCCATCGCATTTCACGAGATCCATAATGTTGGGCGACTGCGACACAATTCCTATGGGCGCATCCCGCAGCAACATGTCACACAGCAACGTCTGTGTCCTCAGAATGTGCTTCTCTCTGAGCTGAGATGCCAATTCCACTTCCATGTTCAGCTGTAACCCAAACACTTGGGCCAGAAACTCGCAAGCGGATCGCAGGGGGAACGAAACCGTCCGTGGGGACGTGTGGTGACAGACCACCAAGCCCCATAGCTTCCTGCCCTTCTGCTGGTATCCCCGCGCATTGTACTCTTCATCTTGGTCATTGACAATCACCGCCATGACCAAGGACGCAATAGAGTTCATGTTGCCCATGTACTGGGCATGGCATCCATGGGGCGCTCGCAGCGTCGATCCTGCAAGGCTAATTGGCTGCCTCAGATCCTTGTCTTGGAGGACTTTCACAGGGGGTGCATAGCAATCCCCAATCATGCGCACTCGGTTCTTCATAAACAAAAACCTGGAGGCTTGTGGGATATCAGTAGCAGGGTAATGCAACCCCAAGTACGGTTCCAGATCTGTCCGCCTAATCTCCGCCATCACCTCCCCATGCTCATCCTCATGAAACTTATAAGCCATAACCCTGTCGTACCCCGTAAGCTCCCGAACTTCTTCCACAACAGTGTCACAAAGCAGACCAATATCACCTCCAGGGAGACCCTGCAAGCGCGAAATCGCCTTCGCCGCAAGTTTATGGCTCTGCAGAGCCCCAGCAGAGGACACAATCACATCGTTCGACCGCACGGGCTCAAAATCCATCACCAACCCCACATCCACGCGGTGTAAGATGGCGTAGAATGGTTTCCCTGAGCTTCTGCAATGCACAGCTATGGGATTCATCATGCTCACATCCATGGCAACTGCAGCTTTCTCCAATGCGGCCGCACTCGAAGGCGTAAACAAACATCTCGCATCAGTGCCAATCCCCAACACATCCTGCTGCCCAACACTTGGGACTGCCTGGAGCATCAGGTCAAGCATCTCCGGTGCATTCTCGCTGTACGCAAGAACCCTAAAACTACTCTCCTCCACTGCAAGCATGCACCCAAATGTTTGGATGAGCCCCCCTCGCTGCATGCGCTGCAGGTATGCGGTGACTGCCTGTGCGGGGACACTCTCCCCCGTCGACTTGGATGCGTGCACAGACTTGGAGTAGTCGAATGAGTCCCCTGAGTCACCGGATTCCTCGTACACCGCTTGTAGCTTTGCATCTGCGGTTGTCTGCGCCACGCGTACGCTGTGCTTCGACTTCACCGAACTCCCTGCTGACATGGAAGTCATCTTGGTGGTCGACATCTCGCATACTCCCTAGCCCTCTCTCTTTCGCTCTGTCTATCTCTTTCTCTGTGTCACGTCCACTCTTGCACAGAAGCTATGCACCCGCCTGCAGACAGACAGAAAGCCAACCCAATCAAATCCAAATACCACTCCGCCTGCCTCTGCAAACACAAAATTCTCTTTTACGGTCAATCTTACAAAGAAGCCAACCAACCACCCGCTTGCAGACAGAGACAAACAGACAGAAAGAAAGCCAACCCAATCAGTTCCCACTGCCACTCCGCCTTTCTCTGCAACATAGGAATTGCCAACCCAACGTGTTGACAGATGGATGGAACGGGTGTTAATGCTGACCAAAGCAAACGACGGCAAACTCTGAGCGAACTAGCTCATCCTCCTCGTCCTCGAGACACCAAGCAACTCCTTCACCGCCTCAGAGTCAGGGTTAGGCTTCTTCAAAGGCTTAGGCCTCTCTCTCTCTCTCTCTCTCTCTCTCTCAAACCACTCACTCGCCGGTCGGTCACGACTCCCCTTTTCCCATCTGGAAGTTCCGCACTTTCGCACCTCCTCGTCTTCTGCTGCCACAACTATGCTCCATTTGCCAGATGAGCAACGAACCCGGCCGCCAAAGAGCAATCGATCCCTCTCCCTCGCAGCCCCCAATGCTACCTAACTTAACCCTCTCAAATCCCAAATGCCTTTCTCCTGTCCTTGTCCTTGTCCTTCCCTCTTCCTCTTCACCGTCTCAAATTCGAAGCTCGCGGCCAACTCCACATCTCCTCCCGCAAAATTCCTCCACGCCTTAACTTAAGGCAACTTCGGACACCACCACCCAATCTCAACCGAACCCAACCCACCCCACCCCACCCCACTCCACTCCACAAGCGAAGTAACGTAAACAGCCAACCCGCGGGCCAAATTGCGTGCACGGCCACCCCAGAACCGAAACCGGCGATGTCGACCACAAACAAACAACAAAAACGGCAGCCAGCAGGTCCGTCACCGATGAGGGACCGATGAGCCCAGTGTTGATGCGATGAGTGAGTTAAAGTTGTCTCTCCTCCCGGCCGACTCCCGCGCACTGCTGTGTGACCGTCTGCACCACCGCCCTGGCCGAAAAACGCCAACAAAAAAGTGGATGCTGTCACCACTGGCCGCTTAGCTTAGTAGCTCGCATCTTCAGGCTAGCCGTATCGTCGTCATCATCACCATCATCCCCGTCTTCGCCTCCTCATCGTCGTAAGCTAATGGAGAAATTGGACCTGCATTTACTTATTAGATTGATCACCATTAGGCGCAAACTTACAAGCAACAAACCACGGCCAGATTCCGTGTTCGCGAGCCCGGCTGCACCTAGTCACCGATTCTTCACCGCAGTTGAGCTGCAGCTCCCACACTCCCTCCCGCGCCCGTCATTGCCCGTCACCCCTATCCGTCACTGTACCCGGGTACGCTTATTGGCATCCGTATTTGTATTCGTACTGGTATAGTATACTGTATTCTATCCTCCCACGCGACGTGGGATGTCACGACTCCGGGCAGGGGCAGCCACACGCGGGCAGCGAAATAATTGCGCCACGGCTCTAAAGAAGCAGAGTTACCTTGTGAGTAACTTCTAACAAGGGCTTAGCATTAACTTAACTTGACCCCCCTAATAGGTTCATGGCCCATTCACCTCATTTGACTTGAACTACACCGTTTATGGTATTTAGTGACACTTACCCTATTTTGAGGCGTATGTTGGCTTACATTGATGATTAATAGCTTCACCACAATTGTCACCTTGTGACACTTGGCGTTCAAGTGTGCTTATTAATATCTTGGCATGAGTATATTCAATGGTGTTATGAGGTGCATGCATGTGTTATACAATGGTCTACAAGTTGACTAAATTTCACACGAATGGCACTTGGCATTATTTAGTACGCTCGAAACTATCCTCCTCTTTCAAACTAAAAATGTAAACACATGACACTTGCCATTAGTATACTCAAACCCCCCCCCCTTACATACTAAAGTGCAAGACCATCATCTAACATATCCCAATGTGCTACTCGAAATGTCATAATGTAGAAAAAATTTCACTTAAAGAAGTTACTTATGTTGACGAACGGAATCATATATGCAATTAGTAGGCGTGACACTTTGAGACCTCTAGGCACTTAGTTTAATTAGGCCCTTCACAAACATTGTACATGACACTAAACACCATCAAGGGTGTGAATTGATTTGGCGGTTTTGAACCTAATTCGGATGTTGAATCGACTTTGAATACTAAATATTTGAGTTGCATACTATTTCAAGGGTTTTAAATTGGATGAATGACAGGTACATTTGTATGTGATGACTTCTGCTCGCCTTGGATTAAGGTCCACGGCAACTATCGGGGGAGGGGCATATGATTCATGCCCCTCTCGAGTTTGTGGTTGATTCAATTTAATTAGGTCTCATTGAATGAAATTGGTTTACAATGCTTCTTCACATTTTTACCCTCCCCCTCCCTTCGTCGGGTGTTGTAAGAATCATTCCCTTATGATTCATGGAATTTTTGTAAGTAGGTTTAGTGAAAACCAATGTCATGAGGGTATCGATAGGTAAGGGTGTTGCATGAAATTGAAACATGGTGGGTCGTTCTATCAAAATGATTCATGAATGTCCCATGGGTTGTATATAGTAGCATGGGTTTTTGGCGATGATGTATGTGCAAATACCAAGTGGATATCAATAATGATAATCAAGGTTATAATGCCATCCTGGTCATGTATTTTATACCCATACATATACCCTTATTGATACTCGGTCTTAGCATAGATACATGCACAACATTGAAAAGAATTTACCCCTAAATATTTATGAATGATTCATCGCAACCTATTCTCACTACATGGGTTATGGTAAATATCATGGGCATATGTATGATGTGAATTACAATGGCAATGCTATAGGTGACCTATGTGATACATCGACATGCATGAAAATAGTGTGCAACACTTGCCATGCATCTGACAATACATCCACCTCCTTCCCCTAGGCTAAGAGCATTTCAAATACACACCATTCATAATTGCTTTAATATATTGTACCCTGCAACATGGACCTCTTAATCGAATGTTATGTGTTGGTAAACAATGTGCACCCATAGCACCAACACATTGATATGGTAGAATGTGTTGGTATTGTTATGTTATACGCACCCCTTTCCCCCCCCCCCTCGACATGTGTGATGAACATTCACCCTGCACATAAAGCGTGAAGTGAAGTTAGGTATTCAACTTCAATCGAGATCGTAACGTGCTTTTGAGTGCCTCACATAAAGATAAGGTGCTTTCAACACGTACTTAACTTTATATGATATTATTTTTGTGGAAATAAGCTTAGTTGTGACAAGTGGCTAACTCGCATGCAATTGTGAGTTCCCATGTCCTAGTGCGTGTAACGGTAAAGGTTTTAAGACTTGCTGACACTTTTACTTAGAGTAATAGTATGGCTATTACTTGATTGAACTTTATTAAACTCCTTATAGACATAGACTAGATTTTCAACCTCGTTTCAAATACCATCACTAATGTCATGCTCACAGTATGAGATAGGGTTCATGGTAAGGGAGCCGTCTTCTGGCTCATAAGGGTGTGAGGCATCCTCTGGCCTATGCCCATCAGTAAGTGTGGACATGGTTGAAGTCTCTTCCCCACAAGACATAGCCAACAAGAAAACGGTAGAACCGTGAGGCTCTGTCCTTTACTATCAAAGACTACAATTATAGTTGTCCACTTTGCTCATGCCAATCCATGGCTATTTACTATACCAAACCTTTCTTGGATTTTGTGCACCTTCTTCTCAAATGCAAGTCAAGGATTTTGATATCACCCGAAATTTTTAGAATAAATAATCAAGAACTGCCGAAATAACTATAGTTAACTAGATTTCTTTCAATGCATTTTAGGGAGCAATTATAGTTCTATATATACATATACATACATACATATATATACACACACACATATACATATATAATTATAGTTAACATCCACATTAAATAAAGTGGACCAAAAATAACAAGAACAAGTAACGTCCAAGTGTGAGCGCAAAGTGGTTAGGAAATTTGCTCTTGAAACGAAGAAGTTGATGCATAGCCTCTGTCCTACAGACAAAGCCAATAAATCTCCTTCCTTCTTTCCTTGCTTCCTTTGAGAGGTGTGATGGGCAGGTTTCTTACAATTACGTTCATGTGGGAGGTTCATTAACTACGTCATGTGCATGTGACGGGCATTGACGGGCGGGGAATTTGAGCCCTGCCCGAGGAGGCCGGGCATCGAGGGAAGGGGGACAGGCTGACTGAGTCGGGTGCCTAATTCCGCGCAATCTTTTTTAATGGTTTGTTTATTGGGTTGGGGTCTATGTTCGGGGAAAACCGACGGCTAGTTTATTATCATCCGATGGATTTCCCCTCATGGCTGGTTCAAATTTCCAACCATCGGATGGCAATCCGATTGTAATTTCAATCCTCCGGCAATTAACCGATGGACTACAAGATGTCCCGGAAATGTAGCCGATTCTTCTTGTGAGTTACTGGATTTCAGCCGGAAGCATCCATAGTGCTATTTGTCTGGGGCATCTGATGATGCACTTGAGGAAGTACCCTAAACCTTAAACTTTTTGAATTATGCAACCTTTCCATGACCAAATCCAATCGCTTCTATGAAGAATTGGGGGACCCTTGGCCTTCAAGCGGTGAAGGCATTGCTAGGTTCAATTCCTGCCAAGGATATTAACTCTTCAAATTTAAAGTTTTGAACATGCCTTTCTTTTCACTTATTCAAGATTTTGTACTAGGAAATGATTTCTAATAACGTTTCATACATTTTTTAAACAATTAGTGCCGATATGAATTCCATTTAATCGGATATTGGCCAATGAAAATATGAAAAGATAGGCAATTGACCGATTGATTTTACAAAAGACCGGCTGTTGCCGATGTAAATTGGAAAAATCCGACCCTTCGTAGCAACTATCGGCAATTAGCCACTAAGGCTTCAAAAACTTCCCGAACTCTGGTTGGGGTCTTCTGGGGCTTGTGATTGGCGCCTGGATTTGTGGAATGGGGTCCAAAAGCGCCGCCTAACAACGGCAAAAAAAAACACACCAAATACCCTCCTTGCTTATTGGATTGTTGGGCAGGAAAGCAGGACTCCCGTTTTGTGGGGTCCATTGGTGGGCCCCACCTCCTTAAGCAAATTGAATTACATTAACATACAGTCACTCCCTCCTAATTAACTAAACTTTACTGTAAGGCCGCCCCTAAAACTTGCTTGGTTAGCAGGCCTGGGTTTATATTTATAGAACCCCGCAAGTTGTGCGACGAGTTGACAAACCAAAGATATGCTTTGGCGATTAACAACGACATATAAATATGTGATAAAAGAAAGTTGCAAATGATGATGATTTTTATACTTAGGGTAAATACCATTGTCACATTGGTTCCCAACGAGGAGGAGTCCCCACGCAGGTGCGGGTAAGAAGACCAGGCGATGAAGGAGTGGGGCCCAGCCGAATGAAGATGTGATCTAGCCTGGGGTAAGATAAATTTGCTTTATGTGGTCATCATCTTAGGGCTGGGGCGAACCAACCCGTACATTGGTTCCTTGGAGGCAAGGGTTTAGGCATCCAACAAGGAACGAGTGTATTGGGTTGGTTCGCCCAAATCATCACCTTAGGGTCCACCATCGTTTCCTTGTTAACTCCAAAAGGTCGAAGCAAAACCGTTTAAAACATTTCATTCCAATTCATAAGCTCGTTAAAGGAAATCAACACTTCTTTATGGCGAATTTGATTGCTTGAATGGAAGCTTTGCACAGTTAAGATTGCTCGCACAAAATTACAACTAGTCACGTACTTCCAAGTCATCCATACCCCTGATGCTAACCAACCTTTTATCAATGATTAGTCCACTTTGTTACTTGAATGCATGCCTTTCATCCCCCCCACGTCTCTTCTCCCTTGTGCTACAAGGTGGACCATGTCGATTCTTAAAGCAACCTAGATTAGCATGTTTTTTAAATCATAAATTAATATCTTATCAACAAAAAAAAACGCTATACAATAAAATGTGGTGTTCCGTTTTAGCGATAGGATGTTATTTGATTTCATGTTAACCATAACAAACACAATTGGTGTGGGCCACAAAATATCATAATCTTCGTTATTAGTGCCATAGCCAATACTTGGGCAAGTCGAGTTAACTTTGGTTGGTCAACTTGACTTCTTTGATTTGTTGTGAAGTGGAAATAGTTTGAGATTTAAGGGGTCAAAAGAACGACTAACACAAACTTTGTGGGTAACGACACTTAGGCTACAAACTATGACGTGTCAATGTCACCCCCATTATATTGGATGTAACCATGGAAAGCAAGGGCCCAAGATGAATATAGAAAATCTTAGAAGTAGAAAAAATGTAAGATGCTTCTAGGGCGATATTGTATAGGAGTTTTTAGTGTTAGGTTGTTTGAGAATATATGTGTTCAACACCCGATTTGTCATTTCAAAAGAGTAGGGCACATTAATATACAACTAGGATTTATTTTTTTATTTTTTTTCCCTTTTTGCTTAACCCATGAGCGTCTAAGAGGCCTTCTCCGGGCCTTTCCATGCACAAAGGTTGTGTGTTTGAACTACAAAATCTTGATGTTAGGAAGTATGTTTGGGCTTAAATGTATAGTTTACATAACCTTGCATGAAAATACATACTTAGTATTTTGATCATTTATGTCACGTGTGTGCGTACTTTTATTTCCTCCTTGCCATAAGACAATGTGCTAAATAAAGAACAAGGCCCCGAATGTAATCAAATGTCGTTTCTTAGACTTGGCAAGGCTCAAAGAAATAGTGTATTTTGATGTATATCTAGCCCGTTGGTCCTTTAAAGGGATAGTTTTTGTTGCTAGACACCAAACACCAAGAATTGGGTCATGTAGTGGTATGACCTTCTTTTTCCTCCCACAAGGGGAGAGGGTTTAAGCATTGCCAATTCAAGAGCTTAAAACATTTCCATAGTACACAATCAAATTCTTTGATGATTAAGAATTAAAACCAATATGCACCACATGTATGGTGCATTGCTTAATATGACCCCCGTTTTGTTTTATGCCCAAGAATTTGTGATGTCCATGTAAATTCATCCGATCGGTAAACACAACAATATACTCTATAACCAATTACTATTTTCTTAACACACTTCCACTATTGGAATGACATCAAAGGCCCCAAATTAGTGTACAAAAGTCATGTCAGTATCAACCCTCAATTTATAGGGGAATTGTTTTTACTAAAGCCTCTTCATCCACAATGGATGAGTTTTCATAGACACCATGAGCCCCGACTTGCCATGAATAACAAGGACCTAAGATACACATTCTCAAAATACATAACAAATATTCAAATAGCGAATCAAACATATTTGCTACCACACTTTGTTGGATGTGATCATGAGTAGCATGGTCGTAACAACAACAACAACAACAACAACATTGAAAAAAAACTTGTTTGCATTTTATTTTAAAGTAATATTGATACATATATTGAAACTCCTCATTCCAAGGGATCACGAGACTTTTAAGACTCTAGAATCTCCTTCCATGGTGTTTATAGTGTGTGTCTTATGTGTGGAAGGTCCAACTTTGGGTAGTCATAGGATATACAAACATTCATAATCGGCTACCTTTATGACAAGGGCCGCGTGATTCACAATCCCTCATAAACTAACATTCAAAGTGTCAATAGTTGTTGGAACCTCAAGGATGGTTTAGAAAGGAAGCTTGTTTATCTTCAACGTGCAAAGATGATACGTTTTTGTCATCTAAGAAATGGCTTTTCACAAAAGAGAGGTAGCTTCAATGATGTTGCCGGTATGGATTCTAATGTCACTTGTTATATTCAAGTGGACCCGATTATATGTGAAATTCTAAAGTGGACATCATGAGTGTTCGAGGAATTTTGAAGAACGTTGTGTTGTTTCAAATGTGAACACCTTCAACAAGCATAAACAAGTAGCTTGCACATATATGCTCATAGGATGAGCTCCTATGTTCTCACATGGTTGTTTAGAATATGTTTAAATATCCCTAGTATATGAGGATGGATCATAGGTTATTCTCAAGGTGCATCATAAACGAAGTGTTAAGAATGTTAGCCATTCTAGAACTATAGTCCCACCTTGTATGGTTGAATTGCCTAAGAAGTCCAAATGTACCAAAATGGATGTGTTTTTAGCTAAATTTTGATCTATATGTAATTGATAATGAATATGGTAAGTGCTATAAGATTTGAAACCCACAAACAAATTATATATTCTACTTGTTTTTCTTGCAAACTGGACCAAATATAAGAATTGGGGATTCTTCAAATGCAAGACGTTGGGATTTCTAGTGTCTTTCTAGTGTATTTTCCCCTCTCCATGTTGGTTGAGGGGGTTTAGAAGGTCCAAGGTGATGAATGTTAAGAGCCCTACCTCCCATCAATTTTAGAATTGACGAACCATTCTATTATTATTTGAACTAATTTTTACATGCCAATATCTCCATTGGGATTTGGATCTTGCTTTTGGAACACACGAAGCGTGTGGCCACCGGGCTAGTTTTTCCATCAAGTACATAGAAGATTTCACTACCAGGAATCAAATTGCCAACCACTTCATTCAATTTTGGGTACCTCTCCATTATCATCCAATATTCTAGGATGCTTGGACTTGGGATTTGGATTTTGAGGTTCATGATCGAGTACCTCTATCAAAATATTGGGATTTGATCCGACAATGTCTACTTTCCATAGCACATGCTCTCAAAGTCAAAATGTGGCATTCATGGGAGTTGTAAATTTCAGGTGATTGATACTCTCAATAAAGTTAATGATGGTGTATAAGTGCACCCAAACATAATTTGGTTCATAATATTTTTAGATTTTCTATATTTTTTTACTTTGACACATCATCACATAGACCTTCAACTATCTTAGATGGAGATACAAAAAAAAAGTGTAGGTACCTTTCACATGAATAATCCAATCATTTACGTGGTTCATTTAAAATTCACATGTCAAATGTGGTGGATTTTTTTGGGTCAAAGTTTTCATAGTTGCGAAAGGACTCCCAAAGTCATGTCAGTGTGTCATGAAGGGGTTAAGCCACCCTCACAATTCACAACCCTTCAAATGTATCCGTCTCATTGAAGTTTGAATGTCATGCCTATTTTCATTCCATCTATATTTTTTCACACATCAAAGAACTCCATTACGCACCCTTCTCTCTTCCCCTTGTTAATTTTGTGATTAACGGCTTTACACACACACACATGTACATAAATGGGAGGAGGACGAGGCAAATTGATGAGGTTGGGCAAGGCACCTTGTGTTTTAACTATGTAATGGATACTTGTAATGGATACAGTGTTTAACTTGACATTGTGTATATCCAGATAGATAGATAGATAGATAGATAGATAGATAGATAGAAACTCCGGTCCCTTTTTAGCAAGGGGCCGGCGTGAATAAAGTGTCCGTTCGTAATGCCAATGACCCGATGCCCACTGGACAAGGGGACATTGGGACAATACTACTCTCCCCTTTCGAGGATGGACACTATAGTGACACACTATACTAGTTCCTAGCTAGCCACTAGTGCCTTGAAGATACCGGACATGGTATCCCCCCAAAGGGCTTTGAGGTACCCATACAACAAGGTCCAAGGACCCCCCACCATAGTTGGGTGGACTAAGGTGGTGAGCACCACGCCGGCATGGGGAATAGAACCCACAACCTCCTCATTGGGGGCCATGAGCCCTAACCACCAAGCCAAGGCCCGTGGTGCCTTGTGTATATCCATTACATAGTTAAAAATCGTAACCAAGTTTGATGTTTTGTTTTTTGTTGTTTTTTATAAAACATACCGCTTCTAACTAGAATGATGCAAAACTGAACTAAAACAATTACTACAAAAATGAAGATGACAAATATATAGAAAAATATAGAAAAGATATTAACAATAGTTATGTATATGTAGAAAAAATATCATAATTCTTAAAATTATATGTGGCATATAATACAGGGTAGCAAACTTTCATCGCATGTGGTTATGAAACGTAAGAGGGTGTGATTGCCCCGAGGGGCAAGGTCACGTGTGTCGCGAATTGCCACGAACCATCGGTGTCAACGTCGAGGTCGTTTGCGAGAAGGTGTTCAACAATCGTCTTGGACAACTTGTTAGCTTTGTAATTATGACATTTAAAATCCCCATCAGCCCAGTTGGCACGTGATGTGGTGCTATTCACATTCAGTATGCGAGAGACCTGCCTCATAATCAATTCCACTATATGTTCAAATAACAAACATTAATAATATTACGAACTCACATCCTAATGGCATAAAAGAATCCAAGGTCCGGTGCAACGCGCCACGATGTTTGGCACATGATCGACTTATTACATGACCGGAGTGTGCGATTCTTGAGGCAACCTAAGAGCATCCTCAGTCGGTCTAGGTAAAGCTCACTGCAAACCAAAACCTATATTTTGACTGACCTAAAATTAGAAACTGAAATTACCATCATTAGAAGCACACCTAAATAAACGTGAGATATTTCTCAAGAAAAAAGAATTGTAAAAATTTGACGTAGGTGAAATCCCTCATTGAAAACACCACATTTTCAAAATTTAGAGGGAGTGCACCAAATCTTGCTTTAAAATGGAAAGATCCTCCCACACTCCCTCCAAATTTTTGACATTTAGAGGGAGTGTGGGAGGATCTGTCCATTTTAAGCAAGATTTGGTGCACTCCCTCTAAATTTTGAGCAATTTTAAGCAAGATAGGTCTTGGTTTGCAGTGAGCTTTACCTAGACCGACTGAGGATGCTCTAACTCAAAGTATAAAGTGCTTGGAAGTGGCCACCCGGCCTTGTATGTGTAGGCGCTTTACAATAGGAAATGGCCCATGACAAAGGTGTTCCCATGGTTCATAAAGTGGACTCCGTATCATCACGGACACGGTTCATTGTAAGGAAACAAGCAAGTGGTCTTCCACTCAATCGGATCCCAACTAGCTACTCCCGTACTCTCTCTCTCCCTCTCTCTCTAGAGGACCTTACCCTCACGTTCCCCCTTTTGTAGACAAAGCAAATTGTTGTGTGTATGGGCAACGGATAAGTTCAATATTTCTCATTATGGACACCTTCCTTACTACGTACGGTACTTATTAGGTCAAGGATCTTCGATATCAAAATAGACCACGTGGCCCATGGTTAACCCGTAAAGGCCGAAGTGTAAAGCGACGAGTCCTAAGACATGTTATAGAATAAAAACGCATCCAAAACATAGTTGTGGAATTGATCGTTCCAAGAGTTTGTGAGCATAATGTGACATTGAATTGATGAAGTTGTTGAATTTCTTTTAAGATGTGAGTACTTCGTGAAATACAATGGATAAGATTTGATTGTTGACGAGATCTTCTGATGAAGCCTTGATTGAGCTCAAGAGATGGATCTATCTCCCGATAGAGAAGTATGGGGGGCGGGGAGGAAACAATTGTTCAACATTTGATCATTTGAATTTGAAGCTTCCATTTTGAGCATAAAACATTGTGATTTCTTTTAAAGGAAGCAATTTAATAATGTAAAAGAACATCAAGTTGAGTCTACGCGATAAGAAGAATATCCCACCATGAAACATCAATTTTAAGATCCAACAAGGAGCATTTGGTGAAACTAGTGAACCACATATTTTTATAGATAGAGATGTGTGGGACATAGGGCTCGTAGTGCCTGCTGCCCTTCACTTCGAGGACCATGTAAATGAACTCACAACATTATCTCTACTAGAGATCGCTACAATAGATAGGTCTATTAGTGTGAACTACAATAGCTCATGAACTTGTAGAAACTCTCACAACGGGGATTAACGTTGACCACATTAGTTTATGTCCCACACCAAATTTACAGTTTAAAATTATTGTTGGCCACATTAAATGTTCTTCATTACCTCGTTTTTTTTTTCCTCCCCCCCTCTAGCCAATACTTAAGGTGTTGGTTGAGAGTGTCTAAGAAAACTTAGGCAAAGACTCATGGTCATAGACTCACATTATTTCCAACCTGACTAGGAAACGAGTGTGGTCCACATTAATTACTTCCACACTAAATTCCCCACCCACACCAATAAGATTATTGAGTGTAGGTATTGTGAACGCCATCAAACATAAATATCGTTATCGGGGCAAACTAAATCCGTACTAAAAAACCAAGGGAAAGCCAACCAAGGACCCAATATTCCCGGCTAGCTAGTAGCCTCAAGTGGAGGGTCAAACTTCCGAGTGCTTCGAATGTGTATGCAATGATGCATAAAGATATGTTGGTGACAAAGTGCCGTAAATTCCACGGGTGCCATTAAATTTTCACATGATGGGTACCGAGTACGTGTTGGTCATAAATCCAACTATTTTTATATTTGTTTTCCTTTTAAGGGGGCCATCCACTTGTTCATGCAACAAACGTAACAATGGAGTTGGGTTTATTTAGTCTTCCACCAAATCACGGGATGTTATGTCGTTATAAGATGTTCGCCTTAAAGGATTGTTAAACACGGTCAAATTGTTGGCTCATGTAAAGGGTATGGTTAAAAGAGAGTTAAACATGCAATATGTTAAACATGATGGTCATGGCAATAGGTTCTTCTCGTCAACAAATTGACATGAGGGAGGCATGAGTTGGCTTCACAAAACAAAACGCAAAACATTTACTAGGTAAGTTTGGTTTAATATCAAAAGCAAAACCTCTTCATTGTTTATGGTGTTTAGGTCACACGCGTAATAATGTCACTTACCCTATTTGGAGGCATATGCTAGGTTACACTAACAACCAACTATTTCACCACTAGTGCCGTTGCATGACACCTGGCATTCAAGTTTGCCTACCAATATCTTGGCATGAGTATGTGCAATAGTGTCGTGAGGTGTATGCTGATCTTTCACAAGGGTTTCCAAGTTGACTAAAGTGTACACAAATGAAATGTGACCTTAGTATGGTTAAAAATATCTTCCCCTTGCATAGTAAAACGCATAACTATCATCTTAAGTATTGCAATGTGCTATGCTAAACGTCACAATGTAAAACATACTTTCACTTCAAATAATATCCATATCTTGGCAAATAATGCCGTGTTGACAATTAGCGGATGTGACACTTGGACGCCTCTAGGCATCTAGTTTAGGCCCTTTTGCAAATAGTATATGCAACACTAAATACCATAAACGGTGGAGTTTCCTAACAAAATGGTCTAATCTAAGCAATTCTATGTGGTGAGCTACCGATGAGAATTTTAGCACTCCACTTCTTGCTATCACGTCTAATTTAGTGAAAATAGGTTTGTTCAACCTTCCAATTGTTTTACTTCAACACTCCACTCCACTCATGCCCCAATCACACCAAATTTTTTGTCTGGTTCTAGCCATGATATTGTTGGGGATTATGTTCATCAAAAGATGTTGGTCCACCACTTCTCACACTATTCCAGCCGGAGATGCCGACAGATGGTGTTAAAAATGGCCGATGTGATCAACCCCTCACTCTTGGTTTGATGGTTGTCACATGACTTTGTATTGTAAGGTACATGCAAGGTATCCATTTGATTGCATATTAATCAATGTTATTTATTCTAATTTCATATTTGAAGTGAAAATCTTCAAGATGATAATATGCAACTATTCAAGATATGGTGTTCCTAGTGCAAGATATCTTCTTTTAACAAATCAAAATGATATGACAAGTGAGGGTAATAGGGGCGTGGGAAAAAAAATGACACTTTATTTGTCGTGAACCATGTGAACCATAAGGAAGAAGTGTCACTTGTAGGTGAACGTGTATCGACATGTATCGTAGACATGCTACTGACCGTGCATATTTGGGTTTCAAATGGTTTTCCACAAGGTGGGTTAAACCTATTTTATTTTATTTTTTAAAATTGTAATTAGTAAATGAGATGAGAGTATTGTGGTAAAATGAAATGACAATTGTATTTGAAAAGTTGTAACCTTTCTACAATCAAGTTCACAACTATATGCATCAATGTGTGATCAATGTGCCATTCACTAACCGTGCATGTTAGGTTTCATTGAAGGAGCTACAAATTATTGCTACATCTTCATCAAATTGCTACATCTACACCTTGCTATGTGATTTGAGTGAAGGAGACTCCATGATGAGTGTGAGTTGACCATGGGTAGATCACTCTAAGGCATTTTTGTGCACCACGTGCGGCTGGGGGTTTTTTGTTTTGGGGCTATTTACCTTCAAGGGTTGAATTAAAGCCTCCCTATAATTACTTATATTTCAAAAATGGCCCATTTGTTTGCACCCTTCCATTACTTATATTTTCCAAGTCACTGCAATTTTTTGTACTCTATATTCCTTTTAAGTAATAAAGCTAATTTACTTCCTAACGCAATTGACGAGTATTGAGGGAAAGCATGGAAACAAAGAAGGGTGCAAACAGTAATACCATTGCAAACAAAGTTATGAAGAAAACACATAGGAGACCATAGCAAAGTAATACCATTGCAAACACTGTTATGATGAAAACACATAGGAGATGCCAACACAAATACCATAGCGGTCGTTGCAATGCAAGTGACCAAAAACGCAGAGCATAGTAAAGCGGGTCTAGAATTTACAATTTAGGGTGGAGTCCACAATGTTACAGCGCGTACAAAATAACCCCAAGTACACCACAAATAGGGTAAGGGTGGAAACATCGGACGAAAACGCAAAGCAAATCGAAACCCTAGCCATCTGCAAACGGGCGTGGGGAAGACGACCCCAACGACGATGCGTTCCATTTTCATTCATTTTTGGATAGACAAAAATCCCAATTATCATCCATCCCCGTGAGTCCTAAACCCATTTACATACCATACTAAACATACCTTCTAGGATCCTTATCTTCAGCCCCTATATTAATTTTACAAAAAAATAATGGCCCACGTTTTATGTCCATCTAATTTACTTATAATGGGATTGTCTACATTTAATGGCCCCTTCATTATTTGGAATTCCTTTATAATTTTTATTTCAAATGATTTTAATCCTCTCTATATTATGCCGCACGTCGTTTTTAAAATGCACTAAGTGATCTACCCGTGGAGTTGACAGTGACATTTTAGGTCATTGGCGCGGTCATGATTGAGTTTGAGAGACATCGGACGGTTGAGATTGCATGTGATATAATTTGACGGCCGAGATTAAAAGTACACGGTAAGTGGCATGGTGGAGTATCGTGACATGCATGGTGAGTGGTGCTGCACGGTGAGTAGCATGTCTACGATAAATAGTTTTATAACAAGTGGAAATTACTCTTGTAAGTTAATCGCCTCAACATTTAGATGTTTCAGAAATGAAAGACAATTTCGTGTACACGTGTAATGGGGACACCATTTTTCCAAGACGATAATCTTGATCACATTCTTCAATTTCGGTCAAATGTTCAATTTCTATTCACATTAGAATTTGGTTGTCCCTTGTTACATTTGGATGGTTTCTAATGGCTATCTAGTATGAACCCATGTTGATTCTTAGAATATACCAACATCTATCTCACCAAGATCATTTTGAAAAGAAAAAGAAAAACCAAAAAACAAACAAACAAAGTGATATTGTCAAAGAATGCTATGTCCTTCATTGTACACACATACGATCACAAGTTTACACTCGAGCCATGTGCTTGCCATGTGACCGGAGAATACTTCACTTTGTCATGACGTCGATGATCCCTTGTTTTTTTCATTGGCTTTTTTGGGATTGGAGAAGGTGTCCTAGTGCTAATGAATGGGGTTTCCATAGGGGACCTCGCAAACAAACCCTAGGGACGAGTTCATTCAACCCTCGTCCAAATGTGAGGGACCGATGGCCGGAAAAGCAATTACTCCTCTCCTTGTGGAAGGGGATAACTATAAAAGGTGTTGCCATGTGTGCGACAAGCGTGGACGGCACAACAAACAATGGTCTCGTCATTCTTCACACACATACACACACTTAGCATATGACGTGGATTGAGACAAAACGTAGGTTTGTCCCTCGCTTGCTTTCTTCATATGTTCATCACCATCTCCTCCATTGGGTGCCTTGTAATTACAATTCCAACTCTCTAGCACATTTTTATTGCCAAAACAACAAATTGGGACGCTTGGAAAGGTCACACAAAGGGAAACACACAAATCGTATTTCCTTGTCACCAAGCCCTTTTTTTTAACCTACGAGTATTGCAAAGGTTGCCTTGCCAAATCACTTGAACCCCTAGACATTTTTGGGACATGATTTGGGCCTCTCGTACATACAATATTTGAAAACGTGAACGTAGATTTTGATGCGGTTTTGTGAAGGACGATAACAATTCGTTGTCTTGCAAGCTTGTTGTCCTTGACACTCAAACACACGGTTGTTTGAAAAGCTCTAATGAAGACTTCATACCATCTAGTATGAAGAACTCGCAAATAGGAATGAATGTGCTAAAATCGTTTAGGGTTTAAGACACCTTCTCAATGTTAGATTATTGCTCCTTACGTGCCATTTGATTGTAGACGAGCTATTGAACCGAGGTTATGGTAAGACCTACCTAAGTAATTACACTACATACGATATTTGGTGCCATATGGTATTTAATGTCACTATTGTGACTTTTCGGATGACATTTCTTATGAAGAATAAGTGAACAAATGTTGTCGTGGATGATGGATGAGTGTGATGGATTTGTTCATCCGTTGACCGAAACCCTAGCTTCTCTTGTTCGCCACTCGTGATGAAATATTGTCATGGATGATTCACATTTGGATGAAAAATCAGTTGGTAAGTGCCAGTGATTGCAACAGTGTAGACCTAAAAGTCCCCCCAAAACAATGACAAGTCATGACAAATAATGTTGGTGACACTACACCGCGGTCTACAATTAGTATTGAGTGAGACAATTAGAATCGGTGACACTAATATTTAGTGTATACTACATATTCCACAAAAGTTTAGGTCAATGCAACCACATATTTCTACTTAAGTTGAAGGTGGCCCTACACCCTTGGCAAACACTAAAATATAACCATGAAGTTCACAAATAAGACTTGCTAAGGGGATTTTGAAGAATTCTAATGTTTGAAACGTCCCCCGAATAGTTTAGAAACGCACAAGAACTATATGCTCACAAAAATCAACCTGTTTAGAATTCATCACAAGGTGGATCCGATTCATGCTTGGGTAAAACCAAAAACCACATGTGTTCACAACATACTCTAAGAACCCCTTACACACAAGTATTTATTTGTAAATACATGCATAATTTCAATGATAACAAAAAAGACGAGTGACAAGATGTATACTTACAAAACTTGCATTCATATGTAGTCATTAATATACATGTACAAATAGAATTATGAATGTCAATTGACCCCTATCATATAATATGTAAAATGCAAAAAACATGGCCTTCATCAATAAAGTCACTAAAGACTTTTTCATCCCCCAAATGGAACTCATAAGCATCTAAGTATGCAATCTATGTCATAAAAGCTAATGCAATTAATATTTCTAAGTCTACCGTCAAAAAGGTTGTTAATTCATTTTTTGATATGAACATACACCAATATAAAAAAAAGACTCATGCCATAAAGTCTAGCTACACTACCATACAAGTACAAAAGTTCTATATATTCTAAAGGTCCTCCAAACCTGCACATAACTATGAGTTATAATTTGTGTAGCATATGTATACGTAGTATGGCAAAGTGCAAATTAAGACCTATTTTTTGCACTTGCGTATAGTCGTATGTGTTTAATATAGTGCACCCCTGAAAATTATTGCAATGAGATAGCTTTGGTTTCTTGCAAAAGGGAATATACTCTTTATTACAAACATGTAAATTCGATCAATATTAGATTCCACTAACATATGCGATCCTTGTGCATGGCATAGTTAACCCATACAAGTTTGGGTTGGTTGTAATGTAATAGCTTTTGACATGCAATCTCAAAACAGGTAGCCCAACAATGCATGTGGAGATAGTTTAGCACTACACTAAATATGATATTTAGTGTCACTAACTATTTCAAATTACACAATGTTATATCTATTTACTACATGTCTCATATGCTACCAAAAAATGTTAAATTGGTTGGTGTTGGACCAAAATGTTGAACCAAGTACAATGATATTCTAATGCTTCTCAAGGGTTGGATCATACAAATGATCATGAATGTTTTATTAAAAAAACACCCTTGGTCCTTTAAGGGCGAGTTTCCATGTAGGCCGCTCACCCACTAGATTCTAGATAATAGTGGGTCGGAGGTGTTTGCATGTAGTTAAGCACAACCCATCAACCGACCGCATTTTGGTTGTCCGCTAGAATGCGAAGGTTCGTGAACATGGGCTGCTAGACTTCCATGCACCCACTAACGAATCTTCAACCTACAAGTGTCGGTCGTTGAAGGATTACGGCCAGTTGACGACTCAAGAAACCCAATGCTAGTCTAGAACTTCTTCCTTGATAATCGGGAAGAAGAAGTTAGTAGGTAGACCCATATTTGAGAAGATAGGAATAGCTACACTAAATATGATAGTTAGTGTGACTTACTATTTGGAATTATGCAATGCTATATTTATTTTCTATGCATCTCATATTTTACCAACAAATGTTAAATTGGTAGTTTGAACATTATAGAACATTGACAAATTCACTTGATAAAAACATTTTTCAATAGTAAAAAAATATAGCACAGTGTACATCCAAATAACAAATCACACTAAATATCATAGTTGGTGTAGTTGGCACAAACAAACCACGCCCCACTAAACCCCCTTTACATTCCGACATGTTTGTCCTTATTCACACTAGAATCCGGTGGGCGAGCGGTCTACATGTGAACTCACCCTAAGTATGGCCCAAAACCAACACTTGGCCTAAATCCAACATCTACATTTCTATCCAATAAACACACAAGTGATTATGAAGATGGACACCATCTGAACATCTAATATAGGTATTGATTTTAAGTCGCCTACGAATGAAACCTCAAACCCTTATAACTTTTTGCATACAATGTCCGAAGGATGCGTTGGAATCCCCTCGACCTTGCAAACAAGAAATCACGTAGAGCATGACCACTACATTAGCACTTAGGGCCAAGTTCCATGTGCCGGTCCCAATCCGTTTTTTTTTTAAATAAATGGGTGGGCCGGTGAAAAGAGGGTGGTGGCATGTGCCCATCCCTCTCACCCAAGGACCGGTACCCCCCATGGATGGGTGTCCCACATTTTGTGTTGTGCAAGAACGGGTGCCAAATGACCGGCGGTCCTAATGGTCACACGAAGGACATGTGCCGGTTAGAAAGCTCTGGTGACCAGATTGGCCGGTCACCTAGGGTACACCCTTGGATACTAAAGGCCACTTTGTTGGCTTTGTATGTAGGACAGAGACTATGCATCAACTTTTTCGTTTCAAGAGCAAATTTCCTAACCACTTTGTGTTCACACTTGGATGTTACTTGTTCTTGTTATTTTTGGTCCACTTTATTTAATGCGGATGTTAACTATAGTTTATATATAAGTGCTCCCTAAAATGCATTGAAAGAAATATAGTTAACTATAGTTATTTCGGTAGTTCTTGATTATTTATTTTAAAAATTTCGGGTGATAAATGAGTAGCTTCAATCCTTGATCCGTATTTGAGAAGAAGGTGCACAAAATCCAAAAAAGGTTTGATATAGTGAATAGCCATGAATTGGCATGAGCAAAGTGGACAACTACAATTGTAGTCTTTCATAATAAAGAACAAAGCCTCACGGTTCTACCGTTTTCTTGTTCTTCAAGTCCTTTCTTTTGAGGAGTACTCCTAGGGAACGTGTATTTTATGATGTTTTTAGAATCTAGATCTTAACAATATATATATATATAAGGCAAAAAAACTAAAGGAAGCACTCATGAAATATCTAAAAGACTATTTTGGTATGATTTAGGTGTCACATTTAAGTTTTATTAAAAAAAACATTATTATTTCACTTTATGTAGTGGTTACATTGACAATTAGATTATCAACTAGGGGTATAAATTTAAAAAAATCTCTATGTACCAGTGCATACAATGTTGACAACCACTCGCCTCACTCTAATTACCCGAACAACAATCCGGCAGTGAGTAAGCCATTTACTTACCAAAACCGGGGGCACTTGGGTATAGTCCATACTCTTGCATTTAATTTTTTTAAATTAGTGTAACTTCAAATTTATAATGTAGTCAACATTAATCAAAATTGTTGACATTCTTAAATTAATTATGATTTAAAATTATGTTGTCATGCTATAGGCTTTTATCCAATCTTGGCCAGGGTAATCAAAATATTCATGGATTGCGTCAATAAGCTAAACCACATATTGACAATCACATGAGGAATCTCTCCTATGTAATAATTCAATTCTTCTATGAGGCAAACCCTAAACCATGTAACAAACCAAGTAACAAACCCTAAACCATGTAAACGCATGTTATTTTTGCAATCTATTAACGCAAAAATAATGAACTATGTGCTTTTACTTTAAATTCATTCTAGACTACTGTTATCTTAATTCTAGTCAATATGTACTAATGATGGCCCATGTTATGTGTCGGGTTTAATAAATAAAATGTATAAAAAATCACTTATAAACAATGTACAATGACCATTTCAACTAAAAAAATAATTTACATAAATATTTACATACTTCCATAGATGACAATAGTACCAACCTACGCATATCAACAACACATAATTTGGAATTCATTCAATAATGTATGGAAATTGATGTGCAAATCAAATATGAAAAGTTAAATGATGATGACCTCCATTGCTGGTGACCTTCATAAACCATAATTTAGTTAGAAAGTAGGAAATCCAAATAAACCGATACCCCACATAGAAGTACCCCTCCATAAAATGGGTTACATCACCCCATTTTTGGATGATGTCACCCGTTTCTCACCCATTTAAAAAACAGACCGGGACCGGCACATGGAACTTGGCCCTTATTATATCGGTTTAGGTCTACTTCCGTCAATAAATAACACCATCCTAGAAAATTATTTACTATGTGCCCTCGGGCAGCCCAAGTTTTTTTGTATTAAAAAAAAAAAAAAAAAAAATCCAACAAAGTGGCGGAGGAGTTCGATGCCCCTCACACAAGCCCCGGGGGCCCGCGTAATGCCAGCTCCATAGCTAAGCTTACGAACCAATGGGGATCGAGTGCTAGGAATATTCTCCTTGATTCCCCCAAAACCGAGGAAGCTTTTTGCACCCAAGTTAAGTGTGTATGTGGCATGTCCATAGCCATTGAACCCCATTTTACACGTGTTTTCCCAATATTAGGCAATGCTTTCCCCATGAGTCCCATGGCTTTCACTTGCACGTTGGAGCCTCTACACAATAATGTTCACTCATATTACATGCATGTCATAATACAAAGCATGGGGTTCGTGGTGTCTACGTGAACTCGTCCATTGTGGAGTTTAGTTTCAATGAATCAACCATTTCCTTTTGTAGGGGACTTGTTTTTACTCGAGCCTCTTCGTTTACGATGGTAGAAGTTACATAGATGCCGAGAATCTCAAGCTGTAATACAAGGTGACATCAATGTTGAAGCCTGGTATATTGAGATGAGTGAACCTCTCGTTGTAGGTTTGTTACCTGTAGGTTCATCTCAAATGACCTTGAGTGCAGTAATTTAGATCCTTTAGAACTAACAATTAGTTTTTTGTTTTTTGTTTTTTAAAAAAATGACCTTTGGGTGTGTCCAAGTAGGAGAATCTTTGTATACCCGAATTGTAAATTGGGTTAGAATGATTCTCATTTGTTTTTTCATTGGTAGTTGTGGGCAAGGCTCAATTACAAGCAATTGAAATTGTGAATCCAAAGAGCATAAATTCACTTCATAAGTCCAAGAACAAAGGGAGGAAACATCAAAAGCTAAGATGAAGGCATTACTCGAAGGTAAATGTTGTAACCAATTTTTGGGAGGATCATTACAACCAAACATCTAAGAGGTTTCTTTGTTTGGCACAAATACCAAACATCTAAGAGCTAGGAGATGATATTGGTTTCTTTGGAAGAGCATGAGACACTCTATAATATGTGAGAAACAAGCAAGATTTGAAGGGGATATCCACAATATTATTCAATGTGTTTTTTGGTGTTGTTCTTCATTATTAGTGAGCCCCATAATCATGACCATGAAATAAACCATGTTTGTTGGTTGCCTAGATCTTACAGCGAGTCCACCCAAACATGTTGTCTTGGGTGATTGTATGCTTTACATTATGTCTCATTACCAATGCTTCTAAAACATGACATGGGTTATTTTTTGTTGCATCCATGGGTTACTAATGTAGACATGCCCTCAATCTAGAACCACGTTTTAGTTTTATTTGTCCTAGAGTTTGTTTGTTGGCTTTGCCATGTGGGGAGGAGGCTTAGTGAAGGTATTTGAAATGAGCCAAAAGTTTAGCCTCTATCTTTAAGGAGTTAAATATAGTCCACTCATGTAAAAACCAATGTTGGTCCAGTACGGGTATTTACGATTGGTATTAGCTCGGTATAAGCCATTGAGGACCATGCTAGCATGGTTCAAGAAACAAGCTATTAAAGTCAATACCAATGTAGGTAGGAGACATGGTTTTATATACCAAGGCGATACTCACACCGGGTTGGTATGTTGCCTTAGGATGTAGGGTTGATGCTCAATGTTTGAGGATTGCCGCTTTTGAAATTGGGCTAGTATGATATGTCGACTCAAACGTTAGGGTTCATGCTTCGTCACTTTTGATTTGCAAGTTTTGAGCACCACAATGTATCAAAGACAAGGATGGCATATTTCAATGCAACCATCATAGATGTTAAGTTGGTGGTTGGATTGCTAAACCCCAATCAATTCGTAGGTTGAATACTCGTGTATGTAAGTTCAGGGTTTCTTCATTTGTCATATTGTTCTTCCTTGCTTTCATGTGGATTTGTTGCTTTCAAGTTGTTTTTGTACCGTAGTTGGTAGTGTTGCATTCAAGGTTTGCAAAAAATGACGTCGAGTTCTTGGTGTCTAGTTAGCAGGGATAGAAACTCTTGCACGTTCTTATGCAAGGAAATAATAAGAGCAAGTTATAGATTTCAACATTTATTACCTTGTTGATTTCCTTGCGTGTTGAAGAGACAAAATTGTTTGAATGGACATGTATCACATAGAATGAACAACTTGTGGAGGATATTGAGGTGAATGCCGAACAAGAACCAATCTGCAGCCAACAATACAAGGAACTCCATAAAAAATAAAAAATGATGGCATCCTCATAATTGAACAACTTCTACACAGTTTTTGTTTTTGTCCCCCCCCCCCCCCTTTCTCTTGAAGCGCACTTGTTGTGTGTGTGCTGTTGGTTTTGGTTTAGCGATTGAAATCTTAGAAATACGGGGGCGTGTAATATACACTGTTGGAAAGGTATTCTCAAGACCTCTCCAACAATATATTACACGCCACAAACTTTTAAGAATGAAGTTGCAAAATAAAAAAGAAAAATATGTGGTTGTTTAGTGACTGCATATCAAGTTGGTCAAAAGAACTGCAACCGATTTCGGCTACGGTTTTTTGGGGCATAGTTTTCTACTAGTGTTTTCATTCTCAAATGAGAGAAGAACGCGAATTGAACTTCGCTCACCAACATGGCGTTGGAGGGTATCGTCCATAGCAAGCAACACGATCGCCTAACCAAAGTTTGAGCGCAAACAAAACATTTAATTCACTGATGCCACTTTTAATTTGCATGGTGTGCCACTTTTAAGCTAAAAATGGGAAAGGGTGGCATATGCCACTTTTTAGGAGGCTTGATCTAGTGTCTCTAACCTTCCACCAACCTATGGTAGATTTCAGGTCATTATGACTACTTTACTATTGTCAAGTAACATTTTTGGTTAGATCAGCCAACTTATAGAGGTGGTTCTCGCAAACCGAGTCCAAATTTGGTCTCTTTGACCTCCTACCTACCCTATGATAATGTTTTTAGGTGATTATGATCATTTGCACGATATAGCCTACCATGTGCGTCATGTCCACGAACACACCCTCCTTACTTTCTAATGCGTTTCTAGGCAATACCTCACAAGTTATCTAATACACACTTACACTAACACATTCAACACCTTAGCCTTGTACGTCAAACCTTGATGAACATTTTAGCTTACAAGAAGACCAACAACAAGATAATACCAATAATGAGTATATTTTTTAAATCCCTTTCTCAACACTTAATTGTTTGCTTTCAAAAGACTATTGCTTCTTTGTATCGCCACATAGTTCCAAAACACTTCACATCCAAAACTCACAAATTTTACACACACTCTCTAAGCTATCTTTGCAGATGTAAACTAAGAGAGCCAAAAAAACTCTAGGAATATCCTAGATAATTTGACACTATATAATTTGACATCAACCACTAAAATACCATTTCTAGCCATTCTCATTATCTATGGTCAACTAGTATGGCTTTTATAGGTTAGTTTGTCAAGGTCATGTTCTTAAATCATAATGTTGAATGCCACCTTAATACTATCCCCCTTTCAAGTCTTTGTTACATCATCGTGACAAACATTATGAGGTTTACAAGCTAGTTTGTTGGTCATTTTCCATGGGCATTTGACATGCAAATGGATGCAATTGCCGTCATCTATTCCTATGTTGTCCGTTGGGGTTGGTCAGCATGCAGGGTCGAATAGTGAATTGGTAGTTGTGGGGGCGTTGGGCTACCAACGGGTTGTAGTCACAAAGATGGGATACTTGTTGGTCGAAGGCGAGCATATGAGATGTTTGTGGGTCTCGGGCGTACAGTTGGACTACCTAATGGTTGGGGATGTAAGGATGGGGTACGAACTGGTTGGACCATTTTTGTACCTTGTTTGTCATCATCCTCCACATCACTCCAATAAAGAAAACGGGGCAATGCCTCGTACAATGGTTGCAATTGATGATGGTAAACGGCTTCATTGCATTGGTAAGCCTTAGATGTCTCATGAATGTACACCTACAACTTTGATCAGAAATCTTGGAAGTTGGAAGGGCCCACTAAGGATGTTTTTAGAAAAAATAATTTTAAATAATAAAAATTTAAATGCGTCCAATAGGCCCTTAGCAAAAAGTATTTCACATTGCATGGCGTCGTAGTTGGCCAATTGTGCTTTGTTCTCCATTTGCATTTCTAGTGTAGCCATAGCAATGGCTTGTTCTTTTGACAATTTTATCCAGTTGTGCTTTGAGATTAACCGCTCATTGTGGACGTCGAACTAATTTGGACACCTTGGTGGGTTGATTGTCATTTTCGATTGTTGATGAATGCAAATAATTCTCATTGGAATTTAGATTTCTTTTGTTGCTCACACAATCTCATTAGCCCATCTAGCATAATCTACCACTTGGAATTGGATGTGGAATGCATTATGTTCACTGAGAACAATTTGAATGTCCACTTTCTTGATGTGCAATTTTGAGGTTAAGGATGTGATCTGCTCACATAAAATGAAGTTGTGTTAAAACTATTGGATAGGTGCAGTTTGTGCTTGACTTAGAACCAATTTTGTTCACAACATTTTAATGTCAAAAGTTAATTGGGCGGATGCTTCTTGCAATGCAACAATTTTGTGCTCGATCTACAATTTATCTTCTATGGCCTTGGGGGTGGATTATGTTAATGTTGTTTGAATGGCCTATACCTCTTGCCATGTCATGTCTCACTCTTGGCTCATGCGCCCTACTGTTAATTTTGTTTTGGGGTGAAATATTCTTGAGTGAGGTCAAAATGTCATTTCCACCGTTTGGCCATTGTGAGATTTTGCTTTGTGTCACCTACGGCTTGTGACATTACAACATCTAGGGCTTGTAAATTGTATGTCGGATGTGGCTATGAGTTGAATATATTTGGGGAAAAATGATGTAACATAGAGTCATCCATTGGGTTGGTGCTAGAGCGTGAATTTTGTCCAACTAAAGGGTCATTTGACATATTTGGTTGGGGATTGTCCGTCCCTAGACATGTAATCCCAAACCATGCCTTCACATTGTGAGACAACAATATTGTCCTATCAATATCATGGTCATGGGCTACTTATGTCATGTCCTTATTATATTGCACTATGAATCCCTCGTCATCATGTTACGAGATAAGGCGACTATAGGAAGATGGCCCCCCTTTGTTATTTGGTGGGATGGTTGGAAATGCTATACTTGAAGGTGAACATGCATAGTTGGTTTGACTTGCTATAGTTTGTTCGTTGTGAACGCTCCAATGAAGGTGACGACAAAAAAATAACGAATTGGTGGAATCTATGAGAGATCCACGAGTTGGATCTTGATGTGTGAACATCTAGCGTGGTTTGGAGACACAAACAAACAGTTGGTTAGATTACACCAACCTATGGGCATTTGGGTGATTGCAACCAGACCTCCCCAACTTTTTGGGCCTCATCATGTCCTCTACATCGGCGGATCCTAAATACCATATGCACTTCTTGTGTATTAACGCTAGATTGATCATGATCAACATGCAGATGAATCAAGGTGGTGCCACTGGATGGACATCTTTGATCGGAGACGTCAACTAGTTTGTCGTTGGCGTCATCATCACTTGATGGGAGAACACCATGAAGCAATCATTTTAGCAGTTGTTCTAAAAATGTAAATTTTATGCATCCTTTATGTATAACGTTTATTTATTTTTGGATGTATTCTAACAACATCGCATGTTAGTTGAAAGGTGGCTCAAAGTGTGATGTTAAAGTATTTACCAGAAGTTAACCGCCAATGTATGAATGTTTTTTACGCATGTGTATTTTCTCATTTATCAATCTAAACCTTGAGAACCAACATCCATGAACAACCCAAACCAGATACCTGCATTGGTATGATAAAAATATATATTAAGATATAATCTTGTTCCATTCATGTTGTGAGATGTTTATTGTGAATATAGGAGTGGAGTGAGGAGAATCATGAAAAAAAAATCTAAAAACATGTGTGATGCTCTCTAGGGTGCAACTAAGGTTCCATCCATGGATGATCATGGGTATTTGATCCCATAAGGACCAGCGTTTCTTCTCTCTATGGCCTTTGATGATTGTCCACTTTACATTACGTTCCATGCCCAAGGCTTCTAAAATGCGGCATGGATTTCTCTTTGTCACGGTCCTCGATGGCTAATGCAAACAGGCCCTCAACCATGTTTTAGTTATATCCTTTACTCTTCTCCATACGAAGGGAACGGTGCCGAACGTTGAGAACGTTGGGAACTTCGTCGTCTCCAGAGGCCTAAACCTAACGAGTGTTTGCCCCTCGCCCCGGGCGAACCCGTCACCCAGGCCGTTCCGGATAGAGCGATGGACATCTAGGCCGTCCATAGAGACACGTGGATGGCTGGAGATCATGTAAAACCCGGCCCCGGGGTCCTGCAGACGGGTGACCCGGTCGGGGGGTTGGCCTGAAGGCGGCCGCCCTCGCAGTGGCAGATCTCTTTCCGCGCGAGCTTGCCTCACGGCCCTCCGTGTCGTGCGAATCGTTTGGTTTCTTTATCGCTCTGCGTTGCCGGACGTTTGCTCGCTCGCTCCGTCGCAATGAAGACCATCTTGTCATCTGAGACTATGGACCTCCCGACGGGGGTCAAGATCGAGATCAAGGCCAAGCAAATTAGGGTTACAGGGCCGCGAGGAGTGCTCACACGCAACTTCAAGCACCTGAACCTCGACTTCCAGATGCTGGAGGGCGGCAGGAAGTTGAAGGTGGATGCGTGGTTCGGAACCCGGAAGACATCGGCCGCCATCCGGACCGCCATCAGCCATGTCAACAACTTGATCACAGGAGTGACCAAGGGATATCGCTACAAGATGAGGTTCGTGTACGCCCATTTCCCCATCAACGCCAGCATTGGAAACGACAAGGACAACATTGAGATCAGGAACTTTCTGGGAGAGAAGAAGGTATGCCCAACTTCGTTTTGCATGGGTTTTAGGGTATGGTGGTGGTTCCAGCTCCTGTGTCCCGAATAATTGGAAAACCTAATATTATCGTGTGCTTTCGAAGTTCCACATATGCCAATTCCGCTGCGACTATTTGCACATGTTAGATACTTTGTAACCACGGAAGGCTTCAGAGCTGGTTGTTATGGTCAGTATATCCCATACGGGTCATTATGTGTTTTTTTGGTTAGGTTAGGGTTTTCAGTTTTCGCAGCTAGTAAACAGCTAAGGAATGCGCAGTCAGATAGGCATTTATCCGTGTGTCTGTATTCGTCATGTATTTGCTTCTTTCCTGTCATCGTGAAAATGCGTCTTCGTTTTGCATGGATTTAGGGTATGGGGATTGCGGTTTTTGTGTCTCAAATAACTGGAAACCTGTGACGTCCTATGCTTCTGAAGTTGAGCATTTGCATTATTGCGTACGACTATTCTCACATGTTAGATACTCTGTAGGCATGGAAGGCCTTCAGAGCTGGTTGTTATGGGAACCGATTCTCATATTGGACAGGATGTGATTGCTTTCTACCTTGAATAGGTTTTCGGGTTGTTTCAGTCAGACTTTGTCAAAGCAAAGTAGAGTAGATCAGTCATTTACGCTCATGTTGCATCTTCAAAGCATTTGCTTCGTTTCTGTTATTTTGAAATATTAGGGTTTTGAGCGTCTTTGGTGGGTTCTCAGGTGCGTAAGGTCGATATGTTGGGGGGCGTGACTGTGACTCGGTCTGAGAAGGTCAAGGACGAGCTTGTTTTGGAAGGCAACGACATCGAGCTTGTATCCCGCTCGTGTGCACTTATCAACCAGGTTTGTTGAAAGCAATGTTCTAAACCCTATGGTTTTAAGGTCTCACTCGTGTACATGCACAATTAAGAAGGTATTGTACCTAATTCAACTGCTCATATGTAGCTCTCCCTTAGAAGTATTGTGTCTGAATTTTAATTGACATACATTTACCTGTATTGACGTTACTTGTTTGGCTCTGCAGAAGTGCCATGTTAAGAAGAAAGATATCCGAAAGTTTTTGGATGGTATCTACGTGAGCGACAAGGGAACTATCGTTGAGGATGCTTAGATGAAACTTGTTACTTTCTCATGACAATATTATATAAAGCGGAATCATCTGTGCGGGAGATTTTCTTGGAGAGTCAATTTCACTTTCATCTGAGTGTAATGCATTCTCAATCTGTCGAAAGAATCACATGTTGTGTTATCCAGGGAGTTTCAAAGTCCATTGATGTTCAACCATCACAAATTCAAGCCAAGCTGTAGGTGACCATGATCTGGTTCCGTTCCTCTAAGTTTGGATGTGCGAATATTTCTCTGTCTGTCGGTTTGATTGGTGTCTGGGCCTCAACAGCCTGAAATTCCCTGTCTATTCGAGTGCTTTCTCTTGCAGCATCAGATAGCTGACAGTGGTCTCTTTTCCAATAGAAACTTCTTACTTCTGTTGTGCGTCAATTTACAAGTGTTTGGTTGGAGTCCTCGTTTCTGTGTTTACTCGGTAGATATGTCAGTAAATCTCAAAACTTACGGATAATTGTGAAGTTCATCTGAACATCTATTTTGCCTGGAGGCAGCCCTGCATTAAGTAATGATTACAGAAGTGAGCTGTTAGCAATTATTCCTCTTTAACGACAGAAATTAGGGCTTCCCAAATGTATCATATTTAGAGCAAATCACTGAGAAAAATCACATCCGACCTTCATTTTGATGCCTTCAAGTTCAAAGATGGGCTCTCAAGTCACATTTTTTACTTTTAAAAATCTGCCGAGCTTTGTCTCCTGCAGTCTTGGAAATGATGTAGCACAGCTTAGCTGTACGTATTGAAGGTGGCTTGATGGGTTTCAGTTGGGTTTCTTTATTGAGCTTAGAATCTTTGATGGATCTTATTCGCCACACTATAGTTTCAACTTATATTGTGCGTTCTATAAAATGGACTTCCAGTCAGAAGTGCACATTAGCTCTGTGAAAGAAAATTCTTTTGCATTATTCTCTGAAGGTGCATTCTGCACTTGGATGACAGACTAGAGTAGATGTCTTTGGGTGTAAGCTCTGTTTGCTATATGTGGTCTCTACTGGTACTCAATTACCTATGTTTGATTGGTGCATGGCACAAGTTGTAGTTATGATGAGATAGTTCCCAGTGTAGACAAACTTTTAGGTTCAATATTTGACTCAATTGGATGACCATATACCTCTAGGGGAATTTTGTTGGTCAAGCTTCAAGTCTGAAGTGCTTATGAGCCCAAGTATGAAATTAACTCCTTGAAGTCTACTATCTATTCCCCATTGGAGAGTTTAGAGTTTCCAACATGTACTGATCTTTATATTGCATTTCCAAGCTCTTTTAAGTCTAACCTTTAGCTACACTATATGGTGTGTGTTTCTGTCAATTCCTCACATTTAGATTCTATATATAAAGTTGACATTATCATTTTATTCTTACAGATATGTTACATAGTTTATGAAACTTTTTCATAGTTGTTTTGATTTTTTGTAGTATTTCAAGTTTTATAAATATCAAATTTATCATATTAATTTGATTTTCTATCTTATTGGATTTGTAAATGATATGCTTAGCTTGCTGTAAAAGATCAAAGAGAGAAATTTATCATGAATGAGTGGGAAATTGAGGCTGCAAAGGAAAGCGATTGAGGCAGTAAAGGCTTCAGGACAAATACAATCTTCCTTTTCCCAAGTCAAGGTCAAAGGGTGGTTTCCAAAAATTGAGATAACTTTAGAAGAAAGACATTCATTCTTCAAATATTGTCTACAATAAAGGAAAAAAGTTGTTACAATTCACTTTTAGATTACATACATGTGGTTGGAAGTTGGTTTTATCAGCTTGACATGCTACAAAGTAATGTACTAGATTTGATTCGAAATATTCACTAAACATACAAAGGTCTTTCCAATGGATTTATTTGCAAAGGTTTATAACGACCTTAAGAATAAAATAGTACAAATGATAGGAATGACATTGTAATTTGTCGAAATGTTCCCTAAAATACTTGATATTGCATAGATTATACATTGGCTTTCTTTACATACTTGGTTGCATTTGAATGATAGCTTCATTTTTGTGATTAAAGAATCTATTTAGAATAATAAATCTATTTCAACAAGGATTTCAATTCTAATCCATGAAATTCAGCATCTTAATTTGCTTGTCTCCAAAATCCTATTGAGACTGTCTTGACATGTAAGGACTATAACTTTGCATTTCAACTCCGATCCCAAAACTTAACATTACACATCTTAATTATTGTTCTAAGTAAATCTAGACTTATTTATGAGTTTTGGACCAAAAAAAACTCTATATGTGCACTTTAATCAACAGACCCTACAGCAGAATTGACGACAACTATTTTTAAATGTGGATTGCATCTCTTGTTGTAGCATGTGTTAGCTGCATGCACACTATGTCATTTGTGAGAAACTACCCATCTAGAGGGAATATTTGATCATATTGCTTCTCAAAGTATGTACAATTGGGATTTTCATCATATTCTTCTATTTTCAAATAATTTTTTGTGCAATGTGCATGTCTCAACTATGCAAAAATACTCTTAGATGTAATATTGATTTTGCACAAGTCTTTTGTCCATGTTTATTTAAATCATGATTTCTTCTTAATTTACAATTGTGAACCAAATGAGACAATTCTCAAGCTGATCCAATGGCAGTAAGGTAGACATCTCTAACACTTACGATGATGGAATAACCATCAAGATTAAATTGTGGTGGTCAACTTAAAGGTCAAAGAGGCCCTATTGGGGCTTCAAGATATCAAATGGAGAGTTCCAAATCTTTTATTAATAGTTTAGCTAGAAATGTCAAAATTGCCCCTATATATTGACAAGCCATTTAACATATGCATTGTTCCAATTGGAGGATACATGTAGGTTGAATGGACTACTAGGATCATTTCAGCTTGCATAAATGACCCAAATTCAAACATGTATTGTGTATACCTAATCACCATTATCACATACGAGGTTGTTTTCACTTCCTTGTTTTGTTAGGGTGTGAGAAAAATGGATTCAACACCATAATCACAAAATATATCGTTTCAATACTTGTTGGGAGTTTGTACAAAATAACCTGTCTCCCATATCAATACATCAACAAATCCTTCAGGGGCCAAGTTATCACTCACTGTCCAAAACCATGCTCAACCTAGAATATGACAAAATAGCTCTACCATGCAATTGATTTACGGAAGCCTTATAACAAAGCGTGTAAGTGGATGCACCTAGCACCCGCACAAGTTTCTCACATGGTGAATTTGGGTTGAACAAGCGATCAAAATATGTGACATATGGCTCCGCATGGGAGTGGCATGAACTACTTTAAGCAACATAAGTATTTCCATGAGGTGTGCAACTGATATTTAAGTAAAAATGGACTAAGTCCAAGTCCTTAATTGTAACATGTTGAATTCTATCATAGGATCCTAAGATAGGATTATATGGTATGGCCCTCCAATAGAATATGCAAAATTGATTATGATAATCTTAGAGTAGTTTTTTTGATTATCATAACATTATTAAGATCCATAACATTGTTATGTGACACTGATAGTATTCCACAGAATATCCACGCTGAATGTAGGAAATATCTGGAAGTATTATGTGGAATACTATCAATGTCACATAACAATGTTATGGATCTTAATAATGTTATGATATTTCCATTATTCAACACTTGGTTATATAATGTCAACACTCAAGTAATCACTAAAGGTTCACATACATCCCATGAAAGTTAGATATATCATAAGTGTATCGACCACCAATATGCCCATAGAATTGAAGCAACCTAAAAATCCATTAAAAAAAACATGTCAAGAATTACTTAAATATAAGTTGTGCACTAACTTTGAATTGGTATAAGATTATTGCATCACCTCCACACACATTTGCAAGTGCCTTAAATTTTGGAGTGTTGAAAATCTCCAACAAAAAGGCTTCAATGTCATAAAAATGTCCACTCAAGAGCCGTGTATCTTATATATTTATGGAGTGGGAACTGCCCAAACCTGAGAGAAGAAACCATCACATATGAGCGTACCTCTTTTCCATGCAACGTAAATTTTGACCCCTTACATAACATGACTCAACTCCTTGGCTGCGTTACGCGGGACTAGTATTGGAAATAGCATAATCATCCTCTAATTACAAGATCCCTCATTTACGAGGAGCACTCAAGTTGTGTTATTGTAGAATTTCCTACCACAATATATCAACGATTTTGAACCACAGCCTTTTTCTTGAAAAGAAACCATCATCTAGTTACTTAGTAATGTTGTGTTCATACTTGTGACTTATTCATCTGAAAGAACTTGGATATGGACTACTATGGAATGTTTGATACTAATTCCGGGACCATCATCTAGTTACTTGGTAATGTTATGTACATACTTGTGATTTATTCATCTGAAAGAACTTGGATTGGACTACTATGGAATCTTTGATACTAATTCTAGGACCATCATCTAGTTACTTGGTAATGTTATGTACATACTTGTGACTTATTCATCTGAAAGAACTTGGATATGGACTACTATGGAATCTTTGATACTAATTCTAGGACCATCATCTAGTTACTTGGTAATGTTGTGTTCATACTTGTGACTTATTCATATGAAAGAACTTGGATATGGACTACTATGGAATGTTTGATACTCATTCTGAGACCATCATCTAATTACTTAGTAATGTTATGTACATACTTGTGACTTATTCATCTGAAAGAACTTGGATATGGACTACTATGGAATCTTTGATTCTCATTCCGGCTTCATCTCATTCAAGGGCTTTTGTGTCGGATGAATGTGAGGTAGTACGCTCGCATGTGATAAACCCCCCTCGCCCCCACAATTTGGCCACACAGCTTAACTTAACTTGTTACGAGGACTTGCAGAATAGAATGTCCCTCAATACCGTGGTACGCTCACCACTATAAAGTACAAACACAAGGGTGATCGGAATCGTTGATTTTATCATCATCAAAGCCAATATTCAAAATACCCAAGAAGAACAAAAGAAAGAAAGAACTATAAAGTACAAGCACAAGGGTGATCGGAATCGTTGATTTCATCGTCGAAGCCACTTTTAAAACACCCAAGAAGAAAGAAAGAAAGAAAGAAAGAAAGAAAGAAAGAAAGAAAACAAACAACTGAACGACCATCACTTGATGACACATTTCTCAACACGTTCTTTCCACCCTTCTGCCACTCACTCGCTCACTCATCCACGTTCGCGGATCCTTCCTTGCTTGCTTGCTCTTGTTGCATTTTCAACCAACAACCAATACACTGCCACCACTGCTGGATTCGTGCTACGGCCGAAAGTTCTGGGAAGCCACGGATTTCAGTTCACCAGTCTCGTCGGTAACATGGTTTCTCGATTCCAGTGTGCACAGTGAGAATCATCGATCGGATCACACTCGTTTGTTGTTTAATCTTGTTGAATTCCATCGTTCTGCACGACGTCGTTGGCGGAGATTTCCGGGCACAGTCGGTCAAGATCCTAAGTTAGTGTATACAAGTGCAACATGCTGTGATCTCTTCAGTTTCGCTTTAATTAATTCGAGGTATACCCGGTAGATTCCTCTACCACAATCAGTAATTCCTTTCTGAAGCCTTGATCGTCAACCGGATGTTTCTCAAACTCAACCGATTCATCTGTAACAACACTAGTTACATCGTCATATGACTGTGGGCCGGGCCGCATCAAATCTTTCGAGCTCGCATTCGTCCTCACAATGATAATCGATGTGAGTGCCACATGCGATTTTCAACCCACACTATACTTTTTAGTAGGAAATTAATGTGGGTGATGATTTTATGTTGTGCTTGTATTGTTGTCCTGTAACTAACATGCAATTTCTTGATCGAAAGTCTTCATGCAGACACATAGCGAAAGATTCGGATGCTGTAACCCATGTTAATTTCCACCAGAAAATCGATCGGTGTGCTTATGCTGATCAATTTCTTGAAAATTTTCCACCCACACCAAAAAGGACGATTTAGCGTAGCAACGTAGCAGTCCGGTCTCCTCCGTTCATCGATTGTGGTGGGAAAGTAAGTTCGATTCTCAACGTAACTTCGAATGTCTGTATTGAAGGCCTACAACCTGTCTGCCATGCTAGTGAAATAAATATCCCGTGCAGCTTCGCCTGTCAAGAAATGGCCCAAACTCGAGGGCCGTAAGTTATTCTAAACATGCGCTTTCTTTGACCATCACGGGATTCTGATTCTAGATTCCCACAATGGTTGAACGAAAGGGAGTAAGGGCCACTTCACACACAAGGCTGAAGGCCCCTGACCATGGCAATGTAAGAGCTCTCATTGGTCAAAAAGGCGGAGACCGTCCAAGTTCACTTCACACTAGGAGGTGAAGGCCTAAAGGTCCAAAGAAAAGTTCGTGGATGAAGAGAAGTCTACATGGAGTCCTACATGGCAGGTTGTGGATAAGGATGCATGGTCTACCGGAGTTTGCGTCAAGCCCACCTCTAAGAGGTGGGCCTGACGAAAATTCCGGGAGACCGTGACTTTTTTTAAATAAATTTTCTAGCATGACATATTTTAGGACAGATTTCAAGGCAATTTCCATAACGGATTCTAGGACACACAAACACCACCAAGTAATTCTCTTAAATTGATAAAGTTTGAGACATATTATATTAAACCAAATTCTCCCCTCTTTTTCCTCCAAAAAAATATGCAATGGTCCTGCAACATGGTCCATTCTCACTTCACACTATGCTTGACACTATGCTTGAGGGCCCGTGACTACATAAAATGGCTTTCCCAACACCCATGGTACGGCCTTTGGATGAGAGTCAAGGGTCCTCACCATTACAAGGTCACTTCACACACAAGCCAAGAGCCATGACCATGAAATTGTGAGAGCCCAAAAGAAAGTGTCCAAAGGTTGTCCCAACACACCTCCAACATCATGTAGTGTGGTCACGGATCCTCAAGTGTAGTGTGAAGCCATATGTGACCGGGCCCTCAACCAAATGTTGTTTTAATGAATGTCTATTCATGAGGGTCCTTGCGCATGATAGAATATAATAGATCAACAGTTGTGAGCGTTCGGAGTACCATGGTCTCCTAGTTTTGTGTTAGGCTTACCTCCAAGAGGTGGTTTTTGAAAGTAGTCCAAGTGATCATGAAACATGATCCATTCGATGCCATGTAGGAATCCATGTAGACTTTACATCCATCTTGGATTCAAATTCTTCGTTGGTCACTCGAGCATAGTGCGGAGCGAACTTGGACCAGCTCCGCCTTTTCCACCAATGAGAGTGCTTGAAGTGTAACAGTCACAGGCTCGCAGTCTCATGTATGAAGTGGGCCTAAGGTAGTATGTGGGTGTTATTCGGTTGATTTTTCATGTTCTTAACCTCTCCCAAATTAATAGTTCTACACAATTGAACTCATGTTTCTCCTTCGCAACTCTATGATGAAGCATGAGCAACAAGTGGATTGACAATTAGACCTCCTCCAAATTTTAATCGTGGTTATCATAAATGCATGTTTGCTGATCTTTGAAATAAATACATAGAAACCCCCCCCCCCACACACCCCTTAGTTGTGTTCCGTAGTGAGTGTGAAGTTGTTAATAAAATTCATTCAATTTGAATACATTTGTGATTTTTTCAATTGAGTGTGTGCATATTTGGGTGAAAGTATTTAATATCATTTGTGTGTATGATTGTCGTTGTTGTAGCTATCTCAAAAACAATTGGTGTTATTCAAGGTAGGCTTATACTAGGGTTCAAGACTGGGTAGACTCTGGAATCGATAAATGGTGTCGGTCAAGAGCAAAATAAATTGAAAACAAGGCATTTACACTGGGGTCCGGGTCCGAGGTATCAAATAATGAAGTGTGGCTGACGTGGAATTATTTTTCCGCCAAATCTTATCAATCCCGACTCAAAAAAATACATTGTCCAATTTGAGAAACCAAAACATCAGTGTCATCTTGGGTCTGATCTTGAGTCCAATAGTTCATCAGGTAAAGGGTGTTTTGAATTCCACGTTTCTTGGACCTAGACCCTAGTGTAAATTCCACCGTGAAATGTGGTCCAAGACTACGTGGGCCCAAAAGAAAAATTGAATCATCTTAAGAGCTAATGCACAATATCCGTCAAGAACACCGAATTTGGCTCTCAATTCGATTGCACCCAAGTCATCTCCAACACCACATGCCAATGACAACTGCCTTTGAACAGTCTCGTCCACGTGCAAGTATAGTAGAGGCACATAATCCCAATCAGGACCCCAACAACAATTCATGCCATACCGGAATTTCGATAAGGCTAGGATTGAATCTCAATCAGGGCGGAACCAATAGTGCCATGACATATGTCCTAGCTTGAGTGCTAAAGCGAGGAGGAAGGAGCAATTAATATGAGCGGTTATGCCAAACTCTAGGCATTGGTTATATGTTCAGGCCAAACTTTTGGCTTCAAGTCATTGTAATTTCAATCTAAGGAACAAAATTACCGAAATAAATTGCAATCCTCCTTATTTCTATCTTCCTACATGGAAACGAAAAATTTGCACCACCTTATACTTCTCCAAATATGGCGTAGAATTTCTTAAGTGAACGGTTATGAACGCCTCTACTCTAAAGGGAGATCCATGAGCCTCCTTTGATAATGCTACCAAACACATGTAAAGCTTGTAGAGCCAAACCACCTATTCCCGATCATGAATATATAGGGTACCGGAATGCCGACTAGGCTGGGACTGGATTTTGATCATGCTAGAATCAATAATTTCATGACACATGTCCTTAGTTTTGAGTGCTAAAGTGAGGAGGAAAATGTGCGGTTATGACATACTCTAAACTTTGGTAATATGTTTGCGTCAGTTTCGACTTCAAAAATTTCATGGTGTTTTCAATTTAAGGAATAAAATTACCAATTTTTTTGCAATCATCCTGATTTCTACCTTCCTGCCCGGGAAATCTTTTTTTTACAGCACCTTGTACTTCTCCAGATTTGGTGCAGAACATCTTGAGTAATCAGTTATGGACACTTGTGTGGTACTATAGTAGTGTGGTGGTAAAACAACATGCAAATTTGTCAGCCGTCCTTGTGGATATTTAGAAGAGGAGCCATTTGTATGTAAAATGAGGATCGTTTATGAAATGGGTAGCATTGGAGGATCTTTTTGGGGCGGAGGGAAAACGACAACCTTCTTATCTAATAAAAGAGTTTTGGAGAAATTATATTGGAAATTTTATCATGCACACACTCTACTTGAATGGAGAAGAAACCGTTTCATTTGGGCATAAGGGGATTCGGTTTCCATCCTTGCAATAGCATGATGCTCAATAGAGTTATGTGTCATGTCGTGGCATCAAAACTCCCAACAAGTTGGCTACGACATGAGTTCGAGAGCTTATTCATAAAGTCATCTAATGCCCCCTCCCCACGTGACTTTAGCTAAGCCTAAAAGTTGGTTCTAGAAACCCGGCCTTCACACCATCAACATTATCTAGTGCCCAGCCTAGTTGGCAAATGATGTGGCATGGTTTACAAGTGGAGGTTTTAAGCCTCAAGCACCGACCCTCCCATCGGTACCTAGACATGAGGCAAGAATGTAGGGCCTTTAAAAGTGTTGCCTCCCGCCCTTGTGATTGGTTGCTTTTTAGTCTTAGCTATGAGGGCACGAGGGGCTCCATTAACAAAAACCGATGGTAAGATAGATGAGTAGTAAGGCATTTGGGGATGGGACAGAAGCTAACCCAACATTCAGTGCTTGGTAGATAAAACCATGAACATGTGTGAAAGCTACTTAACTAAAACCTACTCAAAAATCTCCATAGCAAGTTCTTGTAGGTGCATTGGGATAGCCAGATGCCTCCCCTATAACTGAGGGAGCTTCACCCGGTTTTTAGAAAAGACTTTGGTTATTTGGCAAAGTCAGGTGGGGAGGGGGCATAAGTTTGTAAGAGGCTTCAATTACCATGCTCAAAGAGTGGTGTCGGGTTTTTAATCGTCTTTTTAAGCTTGTCATATTAGAATGGGTGGTGCGTCCCATATGTAGGTATTGAATTTCGCTGATAAATTTCTAGATGGCAAGAGGCAATACAAGCATCTGAGTCTTGGGTAATGGACTTGAGCCACTTGAAAATTATCCCATGTCGTTGGAACATATGCAAATCTACTAGGATGATATATTTGCGTATTTCTTCTAGTGATGCAAGGCAATTGTTGAGGACTCATGTATGGTGGTATTGAGGTGGAGGGTGAAAGCGGCCAAGAGATTCAAAGAGTTTCACCCAACTTTCAAAGTAAGCTCTGGCGCACGACAAGCTAACAAGCTCTTGATATATTAAAAAACTCTCAAAAAGCAAGGATCAAACCCACGCTTTCGTATCACTTTGAGGGCCTTTTCATGAAATTTAATAACCGGACATGACCCCAAGTCCATTAAGGGGGGTTCGGGTACACATATTTTGTGGGTATATAACAAATGTTGTAATTATGAATGGATACCAAAATGGTAAGGTAAACGTGCCTAAATTAAACACAACAACAATTTGAATACACCTATACTCGAGTAGTATGTGGTCAAACATGGACCTAAGAACTGGCACCAGAAAAAAAACACATGTTTATTAGATATCAGACTACGTGCTCAAAACATGTTGACCATTTGTGGTTCAACGATCAACATGACTAAGGGGGCAGACGTATTTAATGCGCATGAGAATCTACACTTTGGTGATGAATAAGATATGAGTTGAAAACGATGAGACAAATGACTACGCCCACGATTTTGAATTTGCTAACCATCTCGCACTAATTGTATGTTTAATGATGAGTGTCTTACAAAAATTGGGTGCAAAGAGGAAAAAAATATCCATCTAAGGCACTTATACCATATGTGTCACTTCAAATGTCTATGAAATAACAAACGTTATACGTGTATTTCATAACTCTTATGTTAAATAAATCTCCATAGTTTTCATGGAAGTGAGTATGATTTTGAGCAAGAGTATTGCCAAAATTTTAACATCATAGTATGTTGCAATACAAAATTTGACTTGAATTCTAGCAAATGTGCTTGTTAACATGTGACTGCGACCATGATTGACACACAAGTCAGGTGGATGCCTTATGATTCCCTTGTTAATTTGGACAAAGTCGTTTCCTTGTTTGAAGCCAAGCACATTTGAGTGCCATTAAATCTATTAAATAGTGGGTGTGTTTTCCTATTGATCAAATGTTGACTTTTATTGAAAAATTGAGCCCTTAACATGAGCCAGTTACAAGGTCTGCCAAGGTGCTCTATTGAAGACCCTTGAATGATTTCATTGACCGCTCCAACTCCGCATAATCCCATTCACATGCTTGGGGTAATCCAAATCGTAACATGTTAGATTAGTATATAAACTATGTAGATGGCTTTCAATGCTCTAGTGAATGAACTAGTCCTAGACTCTTGGGTTAGGCACGTAGCCCATCTTTGTTGTCTTGCAACTATAATTAGCCATTGGGCATGCAGTTGTACAACACAACCAAAAAACGGCTATAATCAAGGCAAGTCACTGCATAGGCTGCAAAATGCAATATAAATGCATAACATGTTTTACCTCAACACGACAAATATTACATGTGTTTTATCGGAAGTTTAAGTTTAAGTAGTTATTTTTATCTGACGTTTTTGCTATTGTGATCATTTTATTTTATTTTTATTATTTCAACCCATGTCCTGCAAGGGCCGCCTAGGCCATGTGCTTCACCCTTCTAGCCTTAGTCGGCACGTACATCATTTGACCACTAAGCTTAGGGTGATTTTATACACAACCTGAGCACCGACCCAATTTTCAAGCATTTAAGCCCTCAATCGGGTCTAGCTTTACCAAAAAAATATTGGGTCCAATGTATCACTTGTAAAGTGACGAGGCCTAATTTTAGGTATGATGTTCACGACGGGAAGTTTAGTAAAGAGGATTAACTTTTCATGGATTGGCGGTAGGAATGTTCATTATCCAATGGATGAGCCCAATCCGATTTATGTTGAGAGGTCGAGCCAAGGAAAACCTCGTCCCGATTATTTCAAGCCAGTTCGAAGATTTGGTGCCAAACATCTGCCCCATAGGACGCCACATAAGATGACTTAATGTCTGGGGCCAACCCTAGTATAATGCCCTTGGGCCAAATTTGATGAAACCAAGCAATCCTATTGGTTGCCATTCTCAGAGTTTGGGCCAACCCTCAATCCGGCCCTAAGTACAAAGTGGGCCTTAGATAGTGTACTTCACAAACACGCATGGTGACGAAGAACTCACAACCACAAGAAAATGAGAAACACGTCTATGCCAACTTTTGAGTCTCAAGAACTAGGCATAGTGTTGTATATTTCATACATATATCATTGAGCCGTTGTACGCACGTGACAAAGGACCATGAGAAAGTACAAAGGAAAAATAAGGATTTTTATAGGTCACGGTTGGCAGTTTGAAGACCATGATTGATAGAGTTCCATGTCATTTAGAAAGAAAATGTTTTGGTCATTGGACACGGTGCATAGTGGTCTCAGACCGAGATTTTTCATTTTTTTCATTTTTTTCATTTTTTTTTGGAGAAAACAAGCAGCGAGTTGCAAGAGTGCTATGCCCTAGTATTATCTTGCGTGTGAACGGGATTGTGTTATGCTAGCTTAAAACTACAAGTTTCTATGCACCTAGTATGTGTAATGTTCAAGGTAATAATATAGTTGTTACTTTGACTTAGAGTAAGAGTATGGTTTTCTAATTGAGTGAACTATACAGAACTTGTTAAGGACAAAGGCTAAATATTTGCCTCATTTCGTAGATACCAGCACTAAGCCTCTTCCCCACAAGACAAAGCTAATCAAATCAAAATCAAATCAAATAGGAATATGATACAACTATAGATTTTTAATTTAAAATTAAAAAAAGGTTTAACATCATGTTTGCACTCGTGACCAAAGTTCATGAATACTACACTCTAAGTTCTCTCATTGGTTGAGAAATGAGTTATGATCCCACTTTCAATTACACAAGGTCACTAGAAATAAAAGTGATAATGTAAAAAAAAAATTAAGAAATGATGTGAAACGTCTAGAGGAGCTCATTATAAGCTCCGTAATATTCGTTTATTTTTGCATCACTTAAATTCATGTATTCTAAAGGGGGACAAGACTTTGAGCACTCATAATTCCACAAGATTTTGTCCAAGGAATGCGTATCTTGAAATTGCCGAGTGAATATCGTCAATTTTCAAGCTTGAAATATTCAAATGTATGTTGGTTCATGTGGCTCCAGGCTAAATCACATATGTGTTTGGCTGGGCCCTGCTACTCCCACGCCTCCTTCACTGCCCAGTCTTCCTGCCCGCACCTGCATGGGAACTCTTCCTCGTTGGGAACCAATGTGACAATACCCGGTCAAAATTACAAATATTTAAGTTGACATCACTTTATTATTCCCAAGTTGATTGATGAAGGTCCTTCACATGCCAAAAGAGCTTAATGACTTAAGTGATTGGGTCTTGTCACATTGGTTCCCAACGGGGAAGAGTTCCCATGTAGATGCGGACAGGAAGACCGGGCAGTGAAGGAGGCGTGGGAGGGGCAGGGCCCAGCCGAGCACAAATGTGATTTAGCCCGGGGCATTCATATATCCCACATTATAGACAAAATGAACCAAAAATGTGACAACCAAGTTTCAATCACCTACTTTGAAAGGATGACATAATTTAGTAAGTTTGTCAAGTGGGATGACTAATTAGATTCATTAATCTTTGGTTCATGGATTGTTCAAAAAATGACATGATTTTTTTTTTTTAAAAGTCACAAACACTCAAGGAATAAATTGAAGGGTTCAAGGGTCAATATAGTTAACACTTTAAAAAGAAAACTTGTTGGGGGGGGGGGGGAGAGCATGCAACAAAAACACTGCAATGTTATAGAAGTATGGAAGGAAGGCTATGAGTCGAGGGCTTTCCAAAAATGTCATTTTGGCCACCCTTGTAAAGCCCTTGGAACATTCGTTTGCTAAAGCCACATATAGGAGTCACATGGCACAATGCAATGTAGGCCACACGTAATGCCTTCGTACCCTCTCCCCCTCTTGACGCACGTTCTTAAAAGGGGACAATTCCGAGAAAGAAGGCCCTCTTCTTAACACAACAAAAACCCCCTCTAGAGTTTGAAGGTTGGAGGATCTCTTCACCTTTAAAAGACACAAAGTCTCAATGTACATTCATATGGGGTCCATATACACAACTTATACGAGCCTCACCATTCATATTCTAAATCTTTATGGGTTTGAGCTCCTTCATTTCATACATGTCTTATGTGAAGAAAAAGGAAAGTGATTCATACGTAACATTAGTGAACGTACGCATTTGCATACAACAGCACTTATGTTAAGTATTTATACTCATATCTTCAACGGCGTTGAGATATCTAACTAAGTGTAAAAAGGCACTTGAAAACAAGGAAAACGTAACATAACTTTTGACCTAATTAACTTGAAATATAAATATATATATACCTCAAATATATACATGGTTTTGTGCATAGACAAGCCCACTCTAGAATGCTTAAGGGTTAATGTAGAGACTAAATAATCCAAAGATTCAACACCTCGAACCGAGAGAAATTCACACAACCATGGAATCTATAGTATATTCCTTTCCCCCACACAATTGCATTACTAGAATTTTTATCACCATTTTCAATAAGCCCTTGTGCCCTTGTACTGGGAGCTGCTTTCAAGGCTAGTGGGCACCCGAGGTATCCAAAAATAGTGTTCCATACATGGTCACGCAACATTAAGGTAACGTGGGCCTCAAGGTAGATGGCTCTTAAACGGTTACTTTTCCGACTAGCCCACTTCTCATGGGATATGAAAAACACAAGTAGTTCGAGATGGTTAACAAGCATAATTGAGGCCCTACCCATTTTAGTTCCTCGTAGTTTTTGGAGCTCGTATGAATATTTTATTCATTCTCGAAGAGAGGATTCTCGTGTTGATTAAATGGTCATATAGGTCTTATTGAGTTTTAAATGATTATTATGTTTTTTTGGGTATCCGTTCTTGGAGCCACATCAAACCACAACGATGAACTTATGTTTGAGTTCTATGTGGCACGGTTTTTAATAAAGAATGGACACTAGAAGACATGTGGTGTGACGAGATTGGACTACTTGCTCAAGATAAAGACAATGTTGTAGGTGTAGACTGTGTAGTGATGAACATAGTTGAGAGGGTCAGTTGTTTAACCACTTACAGAGAAAGATACTCTTCACTTTGACCTTCTATGGCTTAATTTGAAATGGCAAATATGCAACAAGGTGCAATTCCCATTCGATTCAACATTTGCAAATGTTTGTTGAGCTGGACACCAAAAAGGCATTCGTTATTGGACTACATGCTTAATAAAACAACGACGATCTAGGTTTAACTATGAACATAATTGACATGGTCACCTATTTGATCACTTAAAAAGAAGAGAGAATCTTCACTACGACCCTCTTGTGACTTTTGCATCTCAACTCCAATTCTAAAACTTGGAATGCCAAACATGTGCGTTTCACAATTCCTAACTGAAATTGATACAATTATCAAAAGAATTTGAGCTATGTTTGTGGAGTTGGAAATTAGTGTCCGTAAGAAGGCCACCTACCTTAGTTACCCCAAAGTCACTATATTCGTTAATTTGGGATTTTTTCGGCATTTTGAAACAGTTACAAATATAAGAACATGGATAAAATCACACAGATATTGAAGAATGTTGTAAGATGCAAATACTTTGAAGCGGGTGTTCATATCAAGAACCCAATTAAGAACTCATATCAAGATGGTTTAGGTAGGACGACCCAAACATTAGACCATGTTGTTGTGGTCCATATATTAATTTGAGACAAGAGAAAGTCTCGAATTAACGAATATAGTGATAGGTTATATGTTATAGGTTGCACAACAATGATACACGTGCTTCCAAAAAAGAAGAAGCCATGTTGCCATTGCTTTTCCAAATTAATTAGTCTATGTATTCTCTCTCTCTCCTAGTATTTAAAATAAAAAATAAATAAATAAACGCTTAATCTACCTAGCAATTGCCTTTTTGAGTAAAAATAATTTATGCTCAACAATATTATAATTCCACACACATGGAAAGATATCATGCTTACCATGAAACAAGTGTACCACGATAGTAGATGAACATGGTAACATAACCAAAGTTACTAACGTAACTCACATGACAAACCCATGGTCAAAGTACATGGTTTTGGGGAACTTACCATAGTCAAGGTCTCCAATATAAACCCCGAACCCTAAAAGAGTTTCATTTTTTACCATTCCAGCAAGTGAGAGGAAGTGCTCGCATTGTTTATACTTTATGAGGCAGTAGATATGTGCTAAACGTGGGAGGAGCTAGCTAGGGTAAAAATTCAAGAGGAGTATTCTACTTGGAGTAACCCAATCATGACAAAGAACATATTTGAACACTCATTCGTACATGTGTTTGCAATACACCCATTTTTCCTTCTTTCTAGAAGTCATGGAAGACAATTTGATGAAGTCCAAGCATGTGCATTATGAGATGTCACCAATCATGACATTGTAGGAGTTATCCTCCATGGAGAAGATGTTGATGATCACTCCGAGTCCTTTATATAAGATGGCAGTAATTCCAACAACATAGTATCCATGTATAAGTCCATCACTATTCCATTTGTTTTTGTACTATGTTGTTAGTGTTGTTAAATTGATGCATTATCTTTGAAAATCTTGAAGCTGGATGGACATCATGGTTTAGTGGCACACAAAAAATGTAATTGAGGGATGGGATTGTCCCAATTGTTGAGAGCCTCCAACGAAGCGGAAATGCCTTCCTTTGCTACAATTGGAACGTGGCATACTCTAGCGCCAATACCTTCTCCCTTGAGACGTTGATTATTATCTTCAACGGCCATACGTTGAGTACTACATGCAAGTCCATAACACATTCATTTTTGTCACTCACACAATATTTGATGTCGTCATGGCAAAACCAAACCCCACACTCCACATTGTTAGTCAAAGGGAACTTCTTCTTCGTCTCCTCGTCCATTGAAGCACAGGTGCCATGTTTGTCAGTTCCCACTTTGACATTTCACAATGTCCATGTAATGGCTCGCATTGCCCAACATCTTTTGGCAGAGTTGGGTGGCAACCTCACAATGTGCCACTAGGGATTAGGGTCGTGGATCTCTAACATTGACATGGTGTGTGTCACATCATGCCCTGCATAATACAATGAATCATCTATGCATGTTTAATTTTGCCCTAGTGTTTGGGTGAGGAGCGGAGAAGTTCACTTTGTCAAGCCGATGTAAGTCGCATTCGGCACCAACTGGCAAATCGAGTTTTTGTTTGATGGAACCAAACAACTTTGTGCCCTCCAAGGCACAATCCTTGGTGTCCAAGACCTTATGCTCCTATATAAGACTTGATGGCACTACCATTGGCCTTGGATCTCCACACTTGGCAATAGCCTTAAGCTTTAATGATGTTGAATCGTGGCCTTTACTACTGGACCACCTTTCAAGCATGACCTATAATTTGCAATTTGCATGAAGGCATGAATCAAATCATTCACTAGACAAGTTATAAGTTACATGCATCCCATATTGTGGAAGTCACTTGTTGTCGACCGATTTTCCAAGGTTGCATGTTGGCATTTATGCACGTCTATGATCATATCTTGTGTGAATGAAAGAAAACATAATGTGATGGTTGCGATAGATTCCAAGTTAATGGTAGTGACACTTTGACTTTCAATAATGAACGTGCCAACTCGTTGTTCAAATGATAATAGAAGCTTGGATATGGGAATTAGAGTGACCTATAACTTGAAATAAACAAGGATCGAAATTTGAGATAAAACCATCCTCATTATTATTCTTTTTGCATCAAAATTATTTCATACACCTCCCCATCTATAGAGCATATTCCTTGATCAACATACATGGTCCTATCTAGAGGTTGAATTTCCACTAAGTAAATATTTGGACACACAAGAGCATCCTTCATCTTCTAGAGGCAAAGTCAGTGATACAAATGATCCATAAGCTTGTCCCAAGTAGGTCACTTAGTGCATTTAAAAAAAAATGCGTGGGCTAACATAGGGAGGATTAAATACATTTGACATAAAAAAATTAAAAGACTTCCACATAATTTAGGGATCATTAAAAGTGTATAATCCCATTACAAATAAGGCATATAGACTTTCAATGTGGACAATGTAGGGTTTATTTTCTTGAACATGTAGGGGTTCAAGACAAGGACCTTATGATATATGTCGAGTAGGCTTAGTTTTGCACTCATGCTTCGTGATATTCGGATGAAAATTGCAACAACATATGCCCAAAAAGGATGGGAATTCCTATCATTTGTTATGAATCGTTTTCCTCATCGTGCTTTTCCATTTACTAACACCTAGGGTTTTAGTTCCACTTTGTTGGGAGTGGTGTTTTTTTGGTTGTTGTTCAGGGTTTATGAAACAAGGGTATTAGTGTGTAATATCTTTCTATCCAAAGATTGATTTGCAAGAATTAAACATAGCATTTGATTCACACAACCATGACAATTGCCTCGAAGGGAGATCTTTAGGCTAATCTAATTTGTTATGTATAGGGTCAAATCATGGGGTGTATTTTGTTGAGAGGAGCACGACTTGGCGAGCATCCACTATGTAATGTGCATCAAAAGGAATAGAGGAAGTTCCACAAACTTTGGATTAAATGGAAATGCTACTAGCATTCTAAATGGAGTGGACAAGGGTTTAGTGGTTAAGTAGGGTGCAAGCCTTTTGGAACACAATGATAAACAATTTGGAGTTCTAAGACAATTGGTTGACCTCCTAGCTCGGACACATGAATCATGGAGGCGAAATCCTAACAATGCCCACATAAAAGTTATGTTGCAATATTTTAGAAAACATCATGGCTAGTACAAGTTTAAGTACAATCACACAATAGCCAATGGATCAATGTACATTGCTTTATGTCCACTATAACTATGAGTTATAATTCCAAAACTCTTGTATACCCTCTGATATTGTATAAGTTTGTCACTAAACGTAATGGACATGTTGACAATGCATTGTAGCTTGGGGTTGGACTGCCATGGAGTGGGTGTTGTGTTTCTACCCTAGGCCTTCTTTTGTGATGCATGATGCTAATGTAATACTAAACCCTCAATCTACATACTTGTAAATAGTTTTAAAATCATGCTTAAAATTCTTGTTGCACTTTCCGTTCATGTTATACTTTTGGAATGAAAATGCTTCATGTTGTTATCATTGTATGTTGTGTCTCTTGTAGAGTGCATAGCATTAGATTGCTCGTGATCAATAAAAATATAAAGGAAGAGGCATGAGAAAGAATAAGGCTAGCATGCTAGTCCGAAGAGGGATAAGAGTTATCCCATATTGTTTGTGTGAACCAATGAAGAGAAGAAAAACAATAAAAGGCAAAGCAAGGAGAACACGACATCATCTCACTTCAAGCATTGTTCATATGCCTTTGTATAGGTGTCTTGTGCAATCTTATCTCCTATTGATTCCACTATCTCTTTGAAGTGTTGCACTTGTATGGATTTGCAATGATATGTATGAAACATGCATTTTTGTTGCCATATTTTGTGCTCCTCTTTTCCAGTGTGTATACTTTTTGCAATATTATAATTTACTTATAAGGAATATAGACTACCCTTATAAGCCCTTAGTCGCATGTGGTGCACAAAAAACCTATAGAGTGACCTACCCAACGAGCTTGTACGTAGGTCTAAGGACACAATGCATATATTTAGAGAAGCCCTCACATGTGTGCTTGGAATATGCATTCATGTCTCAAATGGTGTGGGCAAAGTGATGGCTCCCCCATCCTAAACAATCAACTGATGGGGGGATAGGGTTGATGGCTCCCTTGCCACACCAAACCAGCCATCATGGCATGCGGAAAACCAAAAACAAAAAGTGTCTCAACACCAATTCCGACTTTTTAGGAATTTTCATACATCCTTGGGAAGTGTTGGTGGGGTCATTTGGAGACCACTTGACCACAATAGATTCAATATGTCTTCAAGAGAATAAATGTTTAGAATATCTGAATTTAATAGCTTGGCACCAAAACACTAAATTCACATTTCTTTTTTTTCAATTTTCAAGAGAATAAAATCCCCATTAAACCCTATCATTCCTTCAAAAATTCAAAGTCCATAATCTTGAAATTGAGGGTCTCGGATTTGAATCACAAATTTCTCATTTTGGGGGGTTTATTCTAGAGCCAGAGTTGCGTTGTTTGGAGCCCACTTGACCACATTACATTCAAATTTTTGGGTAAGAAGAAATGGCAAAAAATTGGTGTCTTAGATCTAAGACACAACATTCTCATTTTATGGGAATTTACTCTAGAGACTTGGTTGTGTTGTTGGGGTCATTTGAAGCCCACTTGACTAATCCAGATTTTTGTGGGAAGAATTGGAAAGATCTTGAAATTCGGTGTTTCAAATCCGATACATGAATTTCTTATTTTGGGGGATTTATTCTAGAACCATGAAGCATTGTTAGGGTCATTTGGAGCCCAACTTACCAAATTTTATTTAGTTTCTTTTTGTGAGTATCTTGATATGTAATGTTTGGGATCCAAGACAACAAAATATAAACCTCACATTTTTTTAAAAAAAACCACCAAAAAACGTTAGTGATTTATTGTTTGGGTCATTTGGAAACAACTTGATTAAAAAAAAACTACATAACATTGCAAACAATGTTTAGGATGCCCATAAATATAAGATTGTAGTATTGGCATAAGATACAATATTCTCATTTTTGGAGTAGTGATTGAATGCCCAAGGTTAACATTCTACGACGACAAAGCATAATCATTTCGAACTCTAAGTCTTCCTCCCATCAATGGTGTGATCGAGGATATATACGGTGACCACACAGACAATCATTATAGGCCATGATTCACAACAATAAGAACTTCGACTTTAAAGACACGTGAATTTGAGGTACATACTTCCATCCAAGACAATGTACGAACTAACGTCTCAAAACCATCAAAGATAATATACTATCTTAAGATTTTGTGAGACTCATAGACTTCTTGTTTGATGCCAAGTTGAGATATCAAAGTCTACCTCAAGATACGAACTTAAGCTTACAAATATACATTTGTATGATTTTCGTATTTAATACACTAAGTTTTGTGTATAAGTATAGTGTGTGTTTTTTTGTTTTGTTTTTTTTTTTGGGGGGGGGGGACAAAAAAAGAAAGTAATTTTTCCTCCTTGTACTCAATCACATTCACAGTATCGTTGTTTGAAATGATATCTATGGATGACTACACATAGTTTTAATAGAATCCAACATCACATACTTCTTTAGTAATGAGGATAACTATAACATACATTTTGGAGTGCCTAAGAAAAAAGGGAAAAAAGAGATGAAACAACTACATTACAATTGTGTTGTTAATGTTATTATTGCTACAATGATAAATACATCAATGTACCAGTTCATCACATTCCCTATGATGTTGCAGTGATTTGTCATATTGTTGTTGATTATCAACTGGGGTTCATGAATGTTGTAGTTTTTTTTATTGAGTAGTATATTACTTCACTAAAGAAGACATACCTCATTCCTTGTCATGCAGACCCATGCATACTAGCTATTTACGTTACATGAGTAGAAAATGAAACTTTTTCGATATAAAAGTTAAATAACATGAAACTCCAAATTGCAACCAACACCAATAGGACAAAAGAACGGTACTTGTGACATATTTACACTGATGACCAAGATAGACATGCGACTGTTGCTTTTTGAATACTCTTGGTGGTTGAAATGAGTGGCGGTCCCACTTTGCTTCATGTTGGATAAAAAGACACAATTTCGACTTTGTCAGAGAATGGATTGGAATGTGACATAAAGTCCTACGTGTCTTAGTCTGGATATCGTTTGACGATCACCTAAAACTTGCAACAACACCACCCAAAAAGGTTGTCTCAACGTAAAAAATTAAGAGTGGTTGTTCACTTTACATTACATCCCGTGACCAAGGGACTCAAAAAAGTTACATGGAGTTTTCTTCGTCATGGCTCCAGACCAAAGGCCATGACGATGAGAGATCCTTGGTCACTACACCATTTATGGTATGAAATGATACTTGGTACTCCAAATAATAAGTGACACTAAATATCATAAACGATGTAGTGTAAACAAGCCCCTAGCCGATTATTATAGAAATATAGTACATGTAGTCATATACTACCTTTTGGGAGTTTGTGAAGTATTTTAATGCATCAAATATGTAGAAGGCGGCTAGAGGGTTCATTCCGTATCGATAATTCCTTTATTAATAATATGAATAGTAAGATTCCGAGAATCAAAGCAAGTTGTAAGCACACTATCACTTTACATGATATTTTAGATAGATAACGTGTGATTCCGATCAAGTAACAATTTGGGTGATGTTGAGTCGACATCGGATTAAATGAATGAACGTGTAAGGACGAGTTTCCATTAGAGTCCGATACTAAGGAAATTCCAAAATCAAGCAATCCTATTGATGAGAGCAACAAATTGGACACATAGGCATGAGTTCAAAATGTGAGAAAATGGGGTGGTGCTAATATGGCATCATTCTATTTTTGGGTCATATATTGCTGGTCCCAGTTTGAGGAAATATTTCATTCGATTTGAAAAATCAAAATTCGAGTTTGGGTCCAATCTTTGAGTTCAAGAGAAGATCTTCAACAACATGTTTGTTGGTCAACCACTTGAATATGGAAACCCATTCCATTATGAGGATATGGGAAGCAAAATATCTTTGTGTTTAACAACATCCTAAGAAGACACGAGGGTTGCAAAGTTGAAGTTCTCAAGTTGGGACAACTAGTGGATTTTTTTTAATGAACGAGGGAGTTCAATGCAAAGAGAATATGTACTTGTTTAATAAGGAAAAATTGTGGAACTTTGAATCTCTAAAATGGGAGTTCACATGCCTATGCAAGAGGGTGTAGGCTAGGTGGTCAAAGTTCAGGGACTAAATGTTGAGTGTCTCTTACAATGAGCAATAAGTGGCCCCCCAAATGGTAGACATGACTTGGCTCCACGGTGGCTTCTCTTTTTGAGAAACGACACTTGGGGCTTTGGTGTGTAGGAAAGGCTTCATTTACAGTGGTAATATTTATGAATAAGACTCAAGTCCAAATAAAACGACCCCAAGTTAGTTTGGGCAAACTCAAGGGAAACACAAATCCACATTGTTACATAATAATGCATTGAAATGCTCCTTGTCGATGGCTCTGTCCCCAAGTTTATTGGACATGGACTACATAAAGATCATAACTTGTTTCCCACGAACACGGAACAAAGGTGTAATTCCTTTGTCTTTGAGTGGATTTCAAAGTCAAGTTGTAAAAAATTGTCACTCCATGCATAGAATTGTCGTACTTTCAAGGTTCGGCTAGTTGTGGTTGAAATAACTCTTCTAGGCAAAAAGATGTATTAAAAAAGTGGCATCTTGTTTATAAATTTCAAGAAACAACCTAGTTTCAAAAGCTAGACATTGGGAAGTGAACGCTCTAGTGTTGTGTCTTTGCTTTCTTACATGAGAATTGGAAGCTAAGTTATAGAGTATAAGACTTTATACGGTCAACCTGCAAGAAATCCAACATCATGTTAATATTAAAAGACAACCCTTGAAACACCTCACATAATAATTGCAACAACCTTGACTCCCTCATATACAAGCAAGAATAATCATGAGGACTATTGCCCCCTTCCAAGCCACATGGATCTCGCACCTTCTAGTATCAATGGAAAGGCGGGCACATGTTAGTCTCAAAGTTCCATTTTTCTTTCCAACTTGGTTTTTTTTTACACCCAAGCACGGAGTATGATTGTTGGGCTGGGCGTACAAAATTAGGGTTTCTCACCGTCACTTTGATGGGGTCAACTCACAATACGGCTGCACAAACAAACACATATAAACATGACATGCAAACAAAATCGAAACCATAAGACAATCCACTTGGCCAATTAAACTGCAACTTTGGTCAACTTAAGGTTCCCATACCATAACTTTTGACCACCCATGGCCCCCGGGGTCAACTCTTCCCTTACTCGAAAGGGTGGCGGGGTGTGACTTCATCCTTTTTTCGCGACACTCCTCCATCACTTTCCTCGAACTAGCTCTCATAAGTACTTCAAACCCCATGAAACAAATCGAACATTCCCGGGCTGCAAAAAAACCCACAAATTAATTAGGCGGAACATCGTCATTTGGTGAAGACACTTAAGATTATAGAATGTGAAGAAAACAACTAGGTGAGTGGAGTTGGTGGTGGGTGGTGGGGTGGGGGGCAACTGGGTATAGCTTGGTCAAGCTTGCCACGTAGGATGCCACCTAGGATTATTCGCAACAAGGCGCTACGGAATTAATGAATAAAGGATATCACAAATCGGGTTAAATGGCCTGCCAGCGTAGGGGATATCCCTAGGGATCTAGGCGTAGGGAACGAACCTGAGGCTCGGGGTCGGGCTCGGAACGTTGGGTTCTCTACGCCGAGCCTAAGGTGGAGGCTCGGGTCGGGCCGGTGCTCTCCGACGACCCTGTGTCGCGAGGTTCGTTACTCCCGAGCCTGGACCCGGTCGCGTGGAAGGTTCGTCGAGAGGGGGGAGCGACGAAGGTGTTGGCCGGGTGCTCCTTCGAGGCGTTCGTTCTTCGTTTTTCGTGAGTCTTAAGGCGATTTCGGTCGCTGCCGGATCGCAGAAAACTTAAAAGCCGTTGGTTTTGACATCCGGGGGCGTACTCACGCTCGATCCATCGCTCCCGCCGTTGCAGAACTAATTTATTCAGAATTTAGTGGATTTTTCACGGATTTACACAGTGGGGCGAGGGTTTGTTGGGTCTGTTTTCCTCGTGTGTGCTTTGGTAGCAGGCGTTGAGGAGAACGAACAACTTCTTGTTGTCTGCTTCTTAGGTTTCTGATGTGTCTTTAGAGAGTTGATGAAAGTGGAGTACCGAAATTATTATCTGCACCACGTGGGAGCATCGTATGCGGCCGTTTGGATGTATGTTGGGTTGGTTGAGCGCAGGAAAATGGTCTTAGCTTGTCGTTGTAGAGAACCGGAGCCAGCGGGGTGTATGTTAGCATCAGCCTTCCCTTTTAGCAAGGGTTAGTGTTTAGATAGATAGGGCCAGTTCACTAGTTTGTAGGAGGTAGGTGGATAGTTAGTTAGTTAGTTAGATAGATAGATAGATAGATAGATAGATAGGTAGGCAGGAAGGAAGTAAGGAAGTAAGGATTCATTGTTGTTGTGAGGAACGTGCGAGGAGTTCAACAACATCATGGCGTCGTTATCGGAAACGAGGAGGCTACGGGCACAAGCGCAGCAACCAGAGGTGGATGTCCGTCAAATTATTGCGGAAGCGCAGAACCGGTGGCTGCGGCCAGTGGAGGTATGCGAGATCCTGAAGAACTACAACAGGTACGGGTTTAAGCTGAACCCCGTGCCACCAGTGCGACCGTGTAGTGGCTCCATGTTCCTGTTCGATAGGAAGACGTTGCGGTACTTTAGGAAAGACGGACACAACTGGAGGAAAAAGAAGGACGGAAAAACAGTGCGAGAGGCACATGAGCGGTTGAAGACAGGAAGTGTGGACGTGTTACACTGTTATTACGCACATGGCGAGGATAATCCCAGTTTTCAAAGGAGATGTTACTGGATGCTTGATACAGCGTTGGAGCACATCGTCCTTGTGCATTATAGGGAGGTTACGGAAGCCAGCAGATTTGCTATGACAGATAGCCATAATAGTGCAGCTCCAGCATCATCAGTTCATGCTGCTACCAGTCCCGTTGAGGTCTCCAACCCAACCGGGTCTCCGGAGCTGCTGGAGCATGACGATGATGTGGCAGATTCGGAAGAGCCGGAGGATAATGCTACCTCTTTGGATACTGGAGCGTCAACCTCCTCTGCCGCTGGGCCTCAGCATACACTTCTTGACCAAATTTCTCCTCGGCCGCAAGGAAGTAATACTGACTCCAGAAGTAGCTCCCCGGGAAATCATAATAGCTGGTCGGGGTTGGACCCCCGTGGCGGTGGATCTGGATTCTCCAACAATTGGACTTCTGGGAGTGGTGGTGGAAACTCATCTAGCCTTTTAGGTATCGAGAGGCTGTTAGAGTCTCCCACTGGTTTGACCCCAAGGCCTGGTAGTGGTGCATACTACCCATCATCGCAGGCGTCCATTAATAATGGACAGGACATGTCATCCTCCATGCCAAGCATCATCAATAATCAGTCTTCGTCACAGGGTGGTAAGTTATACCCTGCTGGGTCTAGTCAAGGAATTATTACGGCTAGCTTGGAGACTTCCAATTACGCAAATATGGTTGGCGGAGAATCATATCTGGCTGGTGGTCAAGGGCGGCAGAATTCATCGTCGACAGGGGGTGCACCTGAGATTTTATCTTGGAATCAGCTACTCGAAAATAGTCGGAACACTCCATCCTTTAGCCAGGGTGGAGTAAATATGGTAGGCGGTTTTGGAAACCAGCAGAGCAGTGGAGGGCCAGGTAGTAATTTTGTAAGTGGCAGTATGGCTCCTGTTTATGTGAAGCAGGAGAGCATGAATGGGACAACATGGGCGGACATGCTGGAGCAATGCACCACTCCGTCGACCCATCGGAATATTATGGAAAGTCTTATGTCAAATAGTCGATCAGAAGGAGGACATGAGCCACCAACCAGTACTACCCAAGATCTTTTCACTACCCAAATGCCCTCGCCGAAGGGTATATTGGATGCCTTGTCTCCAAGAGGTTTGGGTCGCGAACCTCAGACCCCACTGGAAGCCAGCTTGCGTGCTGTGACCCAAGAGCACGTTATAAAGAGTGCAGCAGAGACTTTCCAGAGGCGGTTCCCCCACATGAGGTCTGATTCACAACCTCTATCGCCTCTATGGGATAACAAGAATGCTTCAGAGGTCGAGTACTCGAAGCTTGAAAATATCGAAAGCTTTTCAAAGTTGGATAGTTTCAACCGATGGGTGGGTAATCTAAGTGGAGATGGAAATCAGACTTATCTGACTCCTGGTCCAGTTTCGTATGGATGGCCGAGCACTCCCACCATGGAGGATCAGGGTTTGGGTGAAGATTTGTATAATATTTCTCAAATGCAAGTCGACACAGGTCTGAGTACTTCAGTTTCATCTGACCAGCGTTTTAGCATCACGGATTTCTCTCCAGATTGGGCGTATGCAACTGAAGGAGTGAAGGTTCTTGTTACGGGTACATTCTTGGGAAAGTTTACAGATGCTATTAACTTCAAGTGGTGCTGCATGTTTGGCGAGGTTGAGGTCCCCGCCGATGTGGTAGGGCCAGGAGTGTTGAGATGTAATGCGCCTCCACATGCTGCAGGAAGGTTGCCTTTCTATGTAACTTGTGGAGATCGCCAAGGTCACAGTGAACTACGTGAATTCGAGTATCGCGCTGGAGGAAGAGTGTGCACTGATAAAACAGCAGAGCATCAAGCAGAACAGGAGCGGTTACTGAAAGTTCGGCTTGCACGCATGTTGTTGACAGAATCGCAGTCTAATAGTGCAGTGTGCAGTACAGACTTAGATGCAGACTCAATTTTTCTGAAGCAACAGAATTGTGCAAATGCATTCGCCACATCTTATACCGATGAGGAGTGGGAACAGCTGAAACGGCTGGCAAGGACCTCTGGGGATGAGCAAGATGTCAACTTTCAGGATCGGCTTCTTCAAATGCTATTTAAGAACCGAATGCAAAAATGGTTGCTGTGTAAAATTCAGGAGGAGGGCAAGGGTGCGTCAATTCTAGATGAACAGGGACAGGGAGTCCTGCACATGGCTGCTGCACTTGGTTATGATTGGGTAATTGCTCCAATGTTAGCAGCTGGTGTGCCCATCAACTTTCGGGATGTGCACGGTTGGACTGCACTTCATTGGGCTGCTTTTCATGGAAGGGAAGAAACTGTTATAGCTCTGACTGGAGCTGGTGCAGATGCAGGGACAGTGACCGACCCCACACCCTCATGCCCATCTGGGCAGACTCCTGCAGAGTTAGCATCCATGCATGGGCATGTAGGAATTGCAGGGTTTCTGGCTGAAAATAGCTTGACAAGACGACTTTCTGTCATGAGTATCAAAGAAAATCCAATTGATGTCGCAATGTCACATATGGCTGGTGATAATGCTGTTGCAACATTATACAGACGGGAAAGCATCAAGCGAAGTGTCAGTGGAGCGGAGGATCAGGTGTCCATCCGCGACTCACTCCAAGCAGTACGCAATGCTGCACGAGCAGCTGCTTTGATACAGGCAGCATTTCGACAGCACTCTTTCCGCAAGCAGGAGGAGGATAACCTCAATTTGGAAGAGTTTACCCCAGCTCAGTTACGTTCCTTAATGGCAAGGAAGTTACAAAGGGGCCACAATGAGAAGAGGCAGCACCTTGCAGCCACTCGTATACAGCAGAAGTTCCGTGGCTGGAAGGTACGCAAGGATTATCTCAACCTCCGACAACGAGTTGTGAAGTTACAAGCTCAAGTACGAGGCAACTTAGTTAGGAAGCGCTTCAAAAAGCTTCTGTGGTCGGTTGGCATCTTGGAGAAGGCAGTTCTACGTTGGCGAAGGAAAGGGTCTGGACTCCGGGGTTTCAAGAGTATGGAACTACCCATCCCAGGCAAGGATGATGATGAGGAGTTTTTGAAGGAGGGTAGAAAACAAACTGAGGTTGCTCTGGAGAAGGCAGTGACAACCGTGCAGTCTATGGTGCGGTCTCGTCAAGCTCGTGCTCAATACCAGCGGCTGCGAGAAGGATCTCTGAAGGCAGAGCAACTTAAAGAATTATCTCTGCCTGCGAGTCCACAAGATTTTACAAGTACTACAGATATCCAGTTCCCGAGTTACCAACAAGTACAACTTTCCCACAGATTTTTGGATGGTCCAACTGACCAGTCAATGTTTTTTACTGACTAGGTGTAGCGGCTGGAATTTTTTCTGTTGAGGACCTTCTCAATGAACTATTTTTACTCTACCTCACAATTGAAGCAGTTGTCTCAAGTTAAGTGTGGAGCTAATTCAATGGCCAAGGTTGAGGTTCCCTTATCATCAGAGGTGAGAACACAGGACTTATGATTCCTTGATGCATGCAGTTCAATGACGAGATGTTTCTATACCTACATTATTACACATCTCTATATTTTTCAAATACCAATGCAGTATTCCAGTGTACAGTATATTCACATGGATACACTGGCAAGACTATAGCAGCAGTTTGGGTAGATGATCTGAGTTGATGATAGCTGCATAGTACTCCTTGTCAGTTCTGGCTACACCTGAAGATGAATTTAGATCTATTTCAGCCTGAATAGGATTCACTATTGACATATATGGGTATGTGGTTGCAGACCTCTCACTCACAATTTGTAGCGCACATTTTCAAGTTGCTGTCAATGTTCCTGGAGACAACTGCAAAATAGCCCACATTTAATGGGTACACAAGGGTAGAGATGTAAGGCGGAAAGCGGAAACAGGAGTGGAAGTCCAGGTTTTTCACACTCAAAAGTGATTATGCTCACTGTGAATAAACTAAGACGAGCATTGTGTATTCTGTAGATATTGGTCAGTTTCTGTGTGCTTCTTGGGCACACCTCATGTATGTGAGTAATTCTTCAGAGGGACTTAAATCATTGATGGCTCTGCTCCTTTTCCCTCTCAAATTTGTCTGTTCAGATTTCAAATGAACATTGTGCCTCAGCTGTTATTTGTTTGTTTTCAAGTTTGACATTTGAATGACTATACATCCTGTTGCGTTTTCAATCTGACTTCATGAATCTGCAAATTGAAATGCACATCCTGTGATGAGGTGACACCTAACGTTTCTGCTGTTCATCATAATACGGAGCCCTTGAATATGTGAAGTGTGGGGACCCATAAGGCATGGTGGGGAAGCAGGAAGTGAGAGTTGGAGGCTCTGGATGGTTTTTAAAATTGCAGACAATGTTGAAGCAGGCAGTTTGATCCGGAGGCTCCTACAGACAAATATCATTCACATACCTGTCCGTGGTGCTGTATTGTGCTGGTTTTCAAGGGCTCTTTCTTCTCATAAGAACTTTGTGTCAGTGGACGTTTTCATGGATACTGTACTCCGCATGTCAACATTTCTGTTTTGCACCTGAACTCTGATATGGAAACCTGAAATGACAGTTTGCATGATTTGCAATTGCTAATTGGATCAGACAGTTCTTCAGCTGATTCAACAGTCAAAATTGTATGTGCGCGCACAACAGGCCAGATGCCTTAGATTATGGAACTCTTTGGACAGATTGCACGACTTGTTACCTTACTGAAGAGGCTCTCATTACCTGAAGCTTCAGCTTTCTGCTTTGTAAAGCCCACATTACAAGGCGGAAACGATGGAATGTGTATGCATATTTATTACACATAATTATCACTGATGAAGAAAAAGATGTGGCACAGGCTATTGATGATGTCAATATTTCGTTTCTGCTTCTCAAGGAAATGCAACCTCTTCCATATTATGCACCCTTGGTGCTGTTATCACAAACTTCCGAAGGGTTATGTAATAGGTGAGGCCCTAGAGACAAGGCATTATTGGAAATAAGGACCGCTTGAGGGAGGGAGTACTTTATCCATGAACTTTGCTTAGTAAACTGAGTAGAGGATTTGGAGGACCTTTGCATGTATGGTGACCTGCTTTTTGGCAACGAACGAGTTTGATGATGACGATGATGTTCTTGATCCAAGATGGATTAACCATGATCCAAAAATGGTAGCCGATGTGAAGGCATGTATTTTTGTAATTTCGAAGAGAGAGCATCCACTCGGAAAATTGGGCGAGGAATACCTTCAATGCTTGGTGAAAAGCATTTAACCACAATGTTAGCCTTTCCATTGAGGCTTTGTCCAAAGAGAATCCGAATTTGCTTTCCCAACTACTCTCAACCTTCATGTTGCAAGTGGCAAAGAGAAGTGGAGATTTCTATCCACCTTTGAGTCTCCAAAGCCTTTTGAGAGCGTTTGGTAAGATCATTAGAGCATGAATAGCTGCCAAAGGCCATCAAAAATTGCAAGTATGGTCCTAATTTTAGGATAATATCAAATGATGTTTATGCAGAGGTTAAAGGAGCATGTGAAACTGCCATCCAACAATCGTTTGAAGTTGGCTTGGGGAAAAAGGTGCAAAAACTTAGATATACTCCTACTCAAAGAGTGAATGATATTTGGGCAAGCTAAGTGCCAGATTGACACCCCTTAGGGCATTAACCTTCGTTTCGGTTACTTTTGCACAAGGAATTTCAAAATTAAAGGGGCATCAAAATTAAGGAAGACTATGGGTTCCAAAATCCCATTACATTGTGATGAGTTTGGGGAGTTCATAAGGTTGTTTCTTAACCCTTGATTTTTACCTCCCTTAATTATATTTCATTCTTTAGTTTCTAAATCTAAATTTAATAATATGTGTCTTTCAGGTGTCAAGCTAGGGAGTCCAAAAATTACAAGTATACATTGGAGCATTGTGCTCTTGAAGATTTTAGACCTCATGTCCACTGCTATCTGCTTGATGTGGTGCAAGTTTACAAGTGCTTGATTGAGCACATGCCAATGTTTGACGATGGTGCTCATCACTGCTTGTTCTTGGGTCCAAAACACAAACTTGATCCTAATAAGGATAAGATTTGGTTCCTCAAAACACATGTCGACAAGAATACTTTGGGACTGCTATCCAAATGCCTTACTAAGGATATTCCTGAGCTCATGGGAAAAAAAAATTACAAACAAATTTTGGGCGTGAAACTGCAATCTCCAGGCTTAGAGGTTGGAATGAAAATTATAGGGCACCGAAACCCTAAATCATACCAAAAGTAAGAAACATTCATGAAAAAAAATCACATAGCTAAAGGATAACTAATTTGGATTGGTATTTGTGTTTTGAACATTTTTAGTAACTTTGTGTTCTTACAGATATGACTAGACAGACATGGAGGTATCTAGATGTGCGATGCAGAGAATTATTTCTGACAAAGACATTACTTATGAGCAAGCTACTTAAATAGAATCAAAGACTTAAGCGTATCAAGGTGACATATACTTAACAATATTTTTATTTAATAATTTTGAATGGTTAGGTGTTGTTGTTGTTGGTGCAAAGTGGTGAAAATTGTGCAATCAACATGGCTGTGGATCTCCTAAGGACGAAGAGAACAAAGAAAACGCTATGGTTGTTGTGCCCTCAAGGGCAATCAATGGTAGTAAACTAGAGGCCACTTTGAAAATGTATGAAGACTTGGGGCTCCCTATTATAAATAATTACGACATCATCACTCGAATAGTTGCCTTGTCATTGACATATTTACATTTTGAAACATTATCACTATCGTCCATGTTTGTGATAACGACATCTAATATCTAAGTTGTTGAGATTATATACTTTCCAACATGTTTCAAGTACTACAGTATGTATATTCCTTGTGGGTCCAAAACTTATGTTTTATGTGGATTTGAATTCCTCATGTATGTGTTTTTCACATAAATATTGATTCCATGTCACTTGCATAATGCAACATGGACATCTTTAACGAAGATATAATCACTGTGATTATGGATTCTGTATCCTTATAACACTTGTATGATGACAAAATAATAATACATGCACATTCCCCAACGTACAACATCCATTGTGCCTCAATGGCAACCCAAGTTTGGGCTGAAAACCAATGTTGAACATGAGTTGCCATTTGTTTTAATATAAATACAAATAATTTTATAATACCAATCAGGTATGTACAATTAGAATCATAAATTATTATTTTAACGACCATTAGAAATGGTCCTTTGATATCATTGTTGATATTGTCTAATATGGATCCATATATTGACTAATACCATGCCATTGCCTATAATGTGTGTGAGCCTGAAACTGACACCAATTCTCAAATGGTCAAAACCTTCTTCTATGCAACATATCTCTTCATTTTAGAAAGCAAATCTAGGAGCATCATATGTGTCCATTTTTAGGCTCATGCTCTTGAAGGTAGAGGTGCCCAATTCTATTAGCGACACCAATTCCAACACCTATTTATTCCCCAAAGTGGGTAACTACATACTTCAACATGAACACTTATTATAGTATCCAATGGTTGAAGGAGACATAATGTCAATGATCAACCTTGTCCACTTTGGGGGTCTACTGGGAAGGGTCAATGAAGTTTGTGACTTTGACCATTTCTATAGGGATTAGATATGCTCCCATTCATGTGACCTAAATGTCATTGTGCTCATAGCATAATTATTAATCCAGATCAATTTGTATGCATTAATGCTTTAATTCAAAGGTCCTTTAGTGCTCAATGTGTCTGTGATACGCACTTCCCCCATGGATGCTCTGTTTCTAGCATCTGTCACTCACACAGAATTTCCTTGCTATTCTGTCAAACTCTCTTTTCCATGTCCTCCAAAAAATGGTAATTCTTTTAATAAAACAGCGAGTCAAGAGGCCATGAACCAGGACAGTTACTAATCACATCCCCACACAGATGTCATTGGGGCATCATGAAACTGGACAGATAGCCATGTGTAAAAAGAAGTGGGTGAAAAATCTCATTTGAGTGAGCTAGATGCCTGTGAACATGCATTACTAGGAAGGGATCCTAATACAAATTGTTGAAATCCAATCAGCTGGGTATATGAAAAGGAAAATCTCAACAGGGTTGTCTCCACGTAGTGTATGCACAATGAAGACAAAATGCAATGCAGGTGACAGTCTGATCAGAACGGCCCGTTTAGCTGGCCATTTGAAAGCAGATGTGTCATATATTGCTGCATTCACCAATTACAAGAATCAGTTAGTAGAAGAGTCAGAATCACTACACCAAATAACCATTCTACTGATCAGAAAGAAAAGAAAGATGACTCCAATGTTGCCACTAGCGTGAATTATGTTGTTGCTTCCTTTTTGAGTTGGTTCAAGTCCATATGTGATTCCGAAACGGGTATTACAAGTATTAGAGGGCCCCCAAAGACTATTGCCTCCTCTTGAAAGTGAACACATTGAATGGGTGCAAACAAGATGGCTGGCACCTATCTTCCCAAGGGCAAGCCCTTAGATTCCCACATGTTTAATGGAAATGTCCAATTCACCGGGATACCTCCAATGTGATTGGGTGGACCATAGGTGGTAGGGTGCATTGGAAACAAGTGCTAGGAAGGTCAGGCATCTGAGTACTATTCCGGCCTTAGGCAGCTTAACCTCGGAGTTCCCATGCGATCTGTGTAAAGGCCTTGGGGTTCAAGGCACCCCATTCTATTGTTCATAACAATGGCAAATTGGTATTCCAACTGTTTAAAATTACACTTCTTAAACTATCTAAGTACGAAGAAACAATGGTCTCTCTTATTTCACATGTGACAGTCCAAAACAGATTGCATGATTGTGGTGCTGATTAATCCTCTCAGATTGGAAAACTGCAACACTATTAAGAATGTGTCCAGTTGTGGTGTGATTTTCTCTTAAAAGGAATAAGATCTGAAGATCTCAACATAACAGGTATGAAAGATTCAGTTGCAAGCATTTCCAAAGAACAGATATGCAAAAAGAGAGTACAGGTGCTTGAGTTCAAGAAACATACAATTAAGTAGGAACGAAGCAGTAAGACTTACTGAATGATACGAGTAAGGAGTTTTTCCTTGGCGTTCGAAATGCTTGGCCATTATTGAGTACTCAAGGGGCCCCCACTCCTCTTCCTCAAAGATGTTTCCTATTGCTGATTTGTACAACTGAAAGACAGGCCAATCAATATCCCACCACATGAGTTGAAGAATTACATGCTTGTAAATTTCAATGTTAAATCAAAACCTTCAGATTAGCCAGTAAACCATAAAATATGGATCACTACGTGCATGTGGGTAGCATCTCAATATGCAAGTGACCAGCGTTGTAATGTTGAGTCAGTGTTGGTATATACCCTTCAGGGTTCAATATCTTTTCAGTGCTAACTGAACATTTAACTAAAATTTCATTCAACATCGACTTGATTGATAATATAACCGTTTAGGTCTGGTTACTACAAACTATACAAACCAAAGAAATAAAATAGCAACCCTATATTTGGTTGGCATTGAATCAATAAGAGCTCTGTTGATATACGAATTCAGAGGTTTGTGATGTAAGTAAGACAAGGAATTGAAGGTCCCCTGAAAGAGGAGGGTTTTTTCAATGCCACCCTTCTGTGAAACGATCTTCAAAACCCCTCACACCAACCAGTGCATCCTCAGTGATCTCAATCTCAAATCCACCTCTTGCAAAAAAAAATTGGTACTTCAAATCCTACAGCTCCTTCGATAAAAAAACCCTAAACCCTAATTGGCAGTACAAATCACTTGGGCAGTGCAGGTGAAGCAAAAGAGAGTTGCAGCTCACCTCAGTGGCGTCAAAAAGGATGTCTGTTCCAGCAGGATACGAGCTATACGTTTGATTTATTCTCGGCACTCCAGATCTCGTGCTGCACCAAATTCACCATGCATCCCGCACATACATCCAAAAATTCAACTCATGTAAACACACAAAGAACCAAGCAACCTAATTGTTCTGTACCTTTTCTCCTGGATATACTCGCTCAGGGGAAGCTTAACTCGACAACACCATATACCCTAATCAAAGAGTCGCAGTAGATACAAAACCGACTCGTCCTCAAAATACACATAAAACAAAGATGAAAGAAGATGAAATCCGAACCTGATATTTGTGTAGAAATATGTGAGGCCACTGAAAAGTAAATACAGGCCAGCGTATCGCATTCCTCTCTGGACTTTACGCACTTCCCATATGGAGCCAGCAGGTTGGCCATTTGTGAAACCTAAACCCTGAAAAACAGAGTAACAGAATTGAAGCACAAAATTTTAGCCACATCAATTCTGGGATAGAGAAATGATCTCTCTTTCTCACACAGAATTTCAGCAGCGCAACAAATTCCAAGCCTCTCAGAAAATTGAGAGCGGATTGAAGCCTGACCTCCCAGACGTTTTTTGCTGCCATTTCTGTTGAGAAAGCTGGTGGGTCTCTCACAGTGCCATGATGCTTGTTGTGCTCCCGGGAAATAAAATTCTTGTCAGCATCCTCCTCTTACAAATGCATCTCTTGTTATGCTCTAGAAGCTCCGGAGTGATTTAGTTGCGACTCCTCCAACAATAATGAATCATTCCTCCGTGCTCTCATCCGGGTGTGCAATACCTGGTTATTCGGAAAGAACTGAGTGTTTTGCATGTCACAGACTACAGTAAACAGTCCTCTTACTGTGGGCCACGGTAATTTTCTAGAACTTGAACCCACAGTAATTTTCACCCACGTCAAATCTCTAGATTTAAATTAGTGTGGACCACGCTAATTGTTTTTCCTAGAAAATTGATGTAAATTACTATTTTACCGGTTGCTACTTTTGTTCTATAACTATGTAATACTTAATGTGTTGGTCGAAAGTCTTCATGAAGACTTAGGCTTGGGGTTTTGGACCCACGTTATTCCCACTTGTTCAGAAATTTAGTGTGGGCCACATTAATTTTTCACCCACATTAATAAGACAATTTATTAAATAATGTAAACTACAATAAATTGTCTTATTAATGGCCCTTCTTTGTTGGTTTTGTGATTACTGGGGTTTTGTGTATGGTGTTGCAAGGTCTAAATTTAGGGTGACAATTTGGCATGAGAATGAAGAAGATCAAGGTGTCTATACTTACCGGTGAAGGAGCATCTCCAAAGTGCATTATAACTGTGAAGGTAGGGGGGGAGTGGGTGTGGAGAATCCTTAGCTCACTTAAGAGTACGCCTAGAAGAAAAAAAGGTTTTAAAGCTTAAATCCTAATATCTTGATAATATTGGAGGGTGCATAGTTGTATCCCAACCCTTCACATTGTAAATGTTTGTTACAAGGTTTGAATGGGACTATACTTAAATGTGTTTGTGAATACGATTAAAATAAATGTTTTCTATTTTTTTGTATTTAGTTTTCTTGCATTTGAATGCAATTTAAAAAAAAAAATTAAAATTTATTTGAGAGTAGGTAGTTGTGCGAAATTTCATTCTTGTCACAACTGATTGTGTTTCTTGTTTTGTTTGTAGTCCGTTTATTTTAGCTCGTACATTTTGTTATCTCCATGTTTATTGGTAACCCTTTTAACTAGTATTCAAGTGATATTGGTTGTGTTTTGAATGGTACTTTGAATGGTAGGATTGGTGTTACTAATTGAAACCAAATCAATGACAAATTTAAATGGTATGAAATATTTGTTGGTCACATAGTTGGTTTCGCAATGCTATAGTATTCCATTATAGTATGGTACTCGTATAATTTATATAAAAATAATATTATACCAAAAATCAACCTTTCTGAACAAATACAAATAAAAATAGGGTGTTAAAAAAATACGTCAAAGTAACTTTTTCATCTACAAATAGGGAGGACAAAAATATTGAGAAGTGCATAAATATCCCCACATTAAATACCATTATCGTATGTGGTTATGAAACGTAAGGGGGTGTGCTTGCCCTGTGATTCAAACACAATGATGTGCGCACTCTCTTTCTAATTAAATGGCATTAGTCTCGTCCATTGAGTGGACGAGACATGCAACCACCTGACCATCATTGTTTAGTACAAATTAGTTTTTGCATAAACCTTTACTTTTGAGGAAATTGTAAATTCATGTAAGTAAACCAACAGATGGATTTTGAAAAGAGAGAGATCGATCGATCTTTACATGTGGAGAGCTTTAAATATAAAAGTTTGTTTGAAAACGATGTTTAACAATCAGGTTTAGCACCAACTTTAGATAATACTAGTAATATCCTGAAAATTGATAGATCACCATTACTTATATTACACTTGGTAACATAATTCCATATCATTGGACACCAAAAATCACCCAATACTTGTACACAAAGAGGACGGGAAACTGGAATTCCAAAGAAAACATTTCCGTTGATCCAACATGAATGAAGTGCAATGCAAATCTCAAACAATGTAAGGTAGAAACACCATAACTCGTGAAAATAAGGTGATTCGCATTGAAGATCTGGTCTGACAATCATGAGATAATTTTCCAAGATCGACGAGAAGGACTCATGAAGAATGCAAGTTGTTTCAAAAATTTTTGCCCTATACAAAAAAATGCTACAATTTTTCAAAGTGGAAAGCTGTCCAAACCCCTACTCGTTCACTAGATTCTCCCTACACCGAACACGGTAATCTGCATTTCCATACATAACATCGCCTAAATCGGTGACCTCATGAGTACATTAACACTTGGCTCCCATTGGCTACACTAAGTGTACACGCATTGAAGTTGTTGCCGAACCATGATCCATTTTAGAAATGGCACTTCACCATTATGACGGCGGTATGGTGCATGGCTAGAGGGTGGTTAACAGGTTATGGTATTTCTACCTTAGAGATCACTTTGACAAGACAACATATCTCCACCATAGAAAGACACCCGAATGTGAAAGGATTCGAATCTTGTGTTGTTTTATTCCTGAAAGACCGAATGATTCTACAATCAACAAGATCCATAATGAACACATCCCCCTGGAAACACACGCGGATCTCCCATCCGATTCATGGCACACGTTGTGCTTCCAGGCACGATTGCGTCAAGTTGAGAGATGGTGTCACGTGATCGCCCCTCAGGAATGTTTCGGCCACGATTCTGTAGAACGCCTCGGTGAAGTGGACACCGTCCCAGAAGATGAGCTGAGAGGGATCGGCGAGGCGCGTGGCATTTCGGAGGTCGACCACAGTTCCGTCGGGGAGCGTGCCGTTGTGGCCGCACGAGATCAGCGGATTGTAGTTGTATGGTTCACCCACCCCACAGCTCGCCCTCAGAATCGTGTCGTTCCAAAACCCGAAGGACCCCGGGTTGCTCACGATGTCGTAGTTCACGTCGTAGTAGTCCCCGATGTAGATCTTCGCGCCCTCGACGAGGTGGTCGCTGCTAGTGCGGAGGCTGTCAATCGCGTCGTGGAGGCTTTGGTTGAAAACGCGTGCGACCATGTTGAAGTCGGCGAGGCACTCGTACTCGTCGCGCGTCGCGTTCGGCGCACCCATCACCGTGAGCACGGCGGGCGCGCACCCCTGCGGGGGTTGGTTGAAGAGGAGGAAGTTGCGTGCACCAGCATTGTATAAGCTGGAGATCGATGATACGATGGCGCCCACCGACTCAGGGATGACGGTGTCGGCGACCTGTGCGGGTGACAACCCGTCGATCGTGTACGCATAGAACAAATCGTTGCCTCCAACGTGGATGATGTACATGGCGTCATCGAAGTCTTGTGAAGATGGGACGACGTCGACGGCGGCGCTGTCATTGTCTGAGGATCGTGGTCCAGTGGAATTCAATTTGAAGTCGAGGAACTGGGCGACCTGGCGTTGCAGATGGAATGGCGTGACGACGGCCTCAGCGCGCGCCGTCGCGCCTGCGTATGCAAAGTTGACTCCATGTTTGCTGCTAATGTTGTTGGCCCCTCCAACTGTCAGGTTCTGGATCGGGGGTAGGAATGGGAGTCCGAGCCCTTCCGCTAAGAAATCGATAACCAGGCGCCCATCACTATAACGACCCGCGGGATGCTTGAAATACGACACCCCGTATGGATCGCCGAGATTTGTGGCGGGGTTGGATGGATCAGACAACTGAAGATTGCCGGTGTCGGAGAGCGAGTCCCCGAACATGAAGAGCGTGCCCGGGCACGATGTTGTGCGTGTGGGTGGAATATCAACCACAGCTTTCTTTGCAAACTTTTTTTGTGGCACACTTCGAGCGGATGTCCCCGAAGCTATGAGCAACAGGAATGTGAAGCATACGAGCAATGCTCGTCGTAACTTGAACATTGTGAGAGAGGTTGGAATACGATGGAGCTAGCCAATTCAGTGTTCAAGAATGGCTATGGATATTGCCGTGATATTTTACTGCTGAATAATTTACCTACAAGTTCTAACAAGTCTTCTGAACGACAACCACAATTTTGAGGCACTTTGCAAATTGGCGAGAGAAAATGAAGCCCCTTGAAATCACACGATTTGAAGGAATGCATGGACTGATCGAGTGAATGCTACAACAGAATGAGTGCTGATCCATTCTTATATACTGTAATCTGATTTACTTTTACATTATTTTTTACCTAAAAGTAAAAGGAAAGAAAAAGTAAAATTGGTTGCCCAAATGTCACTTAACGTTTTTTGAAGGGAATGTCAAAAAGCGACAGTAAAAGTAAAAGTAAAAGTGAATGATACAAGTAGGTTTTTTTTTAAATTTTTTTAAAATTTTATGGAATCATGAATGTTATGCTGAATTTGCATGAGCTTCGACTTGTGGAAGTCTTTTAATTAGATATAATGCGTAAGTTGGCCTTGTGTAGTTTAGCTTTAGATCTAAGAAGAGACACCATGTCGACGTGTGTTAACATTTTGTTAATTATTCTAAGTTCAATAGTCAACACAATTGGGGGGTTGGGGGAGGGGGGAGAGGACCTATATGATCATTTAAGAAAAAAAAGAATCTTCACTTTGATAATGAATAAGATTGTATTCTAAATTCCATGAATCATGTGGAAAATGCTATGGCCTCAATTACGATTTGCTAACCATCTTGTACTAATCACATGTTTAATATCTTAGAGGAATGGATCAGTTGGAAGAGGAAAGGAAGTGTTCGTTCTAGGCCCACAATTCACCTTACCCCAAAACCAACACATAACCTAACACCATCATTGTATACCATTGCGTGGTCTAATCATCTAAGACACTACCTAATATTGGTTACTTGTCTTGATTGGAAACTTGTATTTGAGTGTGCTCGGATGTGGATCTAAGAATGGACACCAAAAAGACATGTGATGTTTGTTCAATTTCTCTAGATTCAACAATCAACATAACTAGCGGGCGACCTTTTATGATCATTTATGAAGAAAGAGCATCTTCACTTTGATAATATATAGGATATTCATATGAGCTCCAAAATGTATGAGCAAATTGGATATAGCCACAATCATAATGTGCTAATCGATTTAAATATCACATGAGAAAATAGACTGACAAAATTTCAAGGTAACCATTTAAGACCCATCCAACCTAGTGGCAAGAGCCCCCCCCCCCCCCGCCTCTCTTTCCTTGCAAACATGGTCGCAAGGCACAAAACCATGAGATTTGTCTTGTGTTGCAAGACATTGATAAGATAATTGTGGGCCAAAAATGGACGATTTTAGCTTTGCACTCTCTTCCCCCATGATATTAAACACATGCTTAGTGCAAATCATTAGCAATTCCAAATCGAGGTTCTTGGGTGGAGGCCTCTTCTTACTATGTACTAACTATTGTGAGTGAGTCTAAGAAGAGGTTTTTACGAACTAGAGGCTCTTGGATAGCTCATGGGCTCCCTTGAGTTTTGCTCTTTGGATTATGGCTAAGTTATTGTGCTCTAGTCTTTGTTTGTTTGATGCAAATGTTGAGTTACATGCTATGGATGAAAAAATATTCAATAACTTTATCATTGGAAAGTGAAAGTGGATGTTTTATATGTAATAAGGGCCTATTTAAATAATGGTTTATATTTTGTATATGCAGTGGAGGCATTTGTCATATTCAATTAAAAAGCTTAATATAAATACATGAGTCCATTTTCTAGCAATCGTTAGTACGTGTATATTGTTTTTCTTCATAAAGTTCCCATGTATATGGGTTTAGTTTCATAGTGACCCATGCACGTCATTTGTGTTTCCAATGAAGAGTTCGTCCCTTGGGGGTATGTTAATGTTATGAATAAAATGGGTCAAAGTGGACTTATAACTTACCTGATCATACGATAGTAAATCTAGATGTTAATATTACTCTAGCTTCAATGACATATGTTCAAGAGTCATATTATTATGAGTTACATCCTATGGATGAAAAATATTGCATAACTTTCTAATTGAAAAGTCAAAGTGAATTATATATGTAGTAAAAGCATGTTTCTTTCATATTTATATTGTGTGTATGTAGTGAAAGCATTTATCATTAAATTGAAGCCTCAATATAAATACATGAGTATATTTTCTAGCATACCATTTGGTACATATACATTTTCTTAAATTTTTCTTTCTTGTATATAGGCTTCTTTTTCATAGTACCTATGTACATCATTTAGGATTCCCATGAAAAGTCCATGGGTCCATGTTGAGGTCATAGCCATTATCCTCATGATTTTTTAAGAGCTTATACATGAATATCTTAGTATGTTCATTATCAATGTGAAGATTATCCTTCTTCTTAATTGATCATATAGCTCCCCCCCTGATACTATGTTGACTATTGCACTTAAAATAGTTCATAAATTTCGAGCATGTAGTTCAACCTCTTTGGGACATGTGATGCCTTTATGGTGTCCTGTTCTTAGGTGCCCACTACTCACACATCACTCAAGGTCTAGGTCCAAAAAACCTCTAACATACTTTACTTTTGGGAACGAAGATTGGACCCATCTCAGATGTTGATATCTCAAACTTAAAGGAAAATTTTCTTGAGTCAGGATCATCAAGATTTGATGAGATGATCCACATCAACGTCAATTCAACTTTTCATATTTTGAATTATAACCCTAGATTGAACCCATTGAAACCCAATGTTTTTTCTCTCAACCAATAAGATTGCTCAATTTTGGAGTTTCTTTAGTCTTAGACCCTAGTGGTGTAAACCCACTCTCAAATAGGCATAGGTGTCCAATTAAGATAAGTAAGTAACCGAATTAGGGCACCTTAACCCACTTCATCAATGCTCGGAGCTCGTAACACAGTCTTACGGTATCACGAGCAACTCCCAAGATCACCTCCTCTTTCGAACATCTTCTTCGTCGAGCGATCTACCGATCACAAATCGCTTTTCTCACACCGAAATCACTGTCGTATACTCTCAAATGCAAGACCGTCACTCATCATAACCATCAAATTCACTTCCATCTAAAGTAGCACCTGAAATCATTGTCAAGTGTGCGGGTTTTGGAAAGTCAATGGTTGGGGTTAGATTTCGGGCGCCGGATCGGGAATGTGTGGGCGGGAGATCCAATCATGTTGGTAGTTACTGACAGAAGATGTGGTTTAGGGTTTATGGGTTAGGTTTGGGAGTTGGTAGCATGCTGGGTATTTGCAATTTGTACCCGAATGATGGGGCAATTATCAATTGTTCAGATGTTGGTAAGTAATTTTGTGGGTTTAGGTTTCGGGAGCCGGGTCGGCGATGTGTGAGTGGATGATGGAATCTTTTCGGTAATTCCGGTCATGGTTTTCTGACAAAGATGGGGTTTAAGGATTGGAGTTCGTAGCGTATTCGTTTTTTGCAATTTGTACCGACATGATGGGGCATTCCGGGATGCCGTGGGTATTGGTTATAACCTCTCCCCGATGCAAAATTTGCAATGGATTCGGGGAGGAAATTTTTATGGTGGAGCGGTAGAAGGCGATGGTGATAAGGGTTTAGGGTTTGAAGATTATAGCATATTGGGGTTTTGCAACTTATACCAAAATGGGTCATTCGGGGTTGCTGGTGGCGGTATTGGTTATAATCTTCCTCAAGTGCAGAATTTGCGATGGGCTTGAGGATGGCAATACTATGGTGGATCAGAAGAAATCGAGTATAACCATCCCAGATTATGAGATTTACCATCGAATGGAATCCCTTCTCTCCGAAGTGGACGCACTTGTCGACCGCCACCCGAGGATTATGCGAAGAGAAGTGGTTTCGAAGGCCGTGGATGGCTATTCCACAAATATGAGTATCATAACGGTATCCACAGGCGGATTCAACGACCAAAGAATTGAAGGTAGCCTCCGCCTTCTGGTGAATTTCGGAGAGCACGCACGGGAGCTTGTAACCTCGGAGATGGCTCTTCGAGTGTTGCAAATCCTGGCAGGCGAACGCAACATTACATCATCATCATCCGAAGGGGATGGCGAACAACAACTCACCAACCTCTTGCCCTTGCTTGTTCTGAAGATTATCCCCATGGAGAATGTGAATGGGCGGGTGAAAGTGGAGGCTGGGGATTTTTGCGAGCGCAAGAATGGGCGAGGGGTTGACACTAACAGGAATTGGGGTGTCGATTGGGGGAAGAAGGAGAAGGATTATGATGCAAATGAGGAGTATCCTGGTACATCGCCATTCAGTGAGCCTGAGACCCAGATACTGCGGGAAGTTGTCAGGGAGTTTGCTCCCCATGTATGGATGAATGTGCATTCGGGCATGGAGGCATTGTTTATGCCCTATGACCATAAGAGGATGGTGCCCAGCGATGTAGGCGGGGTGGCCGTGGCGGAGATGCTGCAGCTTGTCAACGAGTTGCATTGTGATGGCAGATGTGCTGTAGGATCTGGTGGCACCTCTGTGGGTTACCTCTCGCATGGCACCGCCACTGACTATGTATATGATGTCTCCAAGGTGAGCAAAACTTGTTTATCCTCAACATATGTGGAAGTCGGTACTGTATATGAATATGTCATGGTTAAGGTCGACCATGATCTGTTGCAGCAATCCTTCAGCTGAAAAACGGATAGGAATAGCACAATGTCTTAAACCTATGTTTCCTCAAGCTCCTCGATCATGGCAATATAGAGCTCAAGGATTGCCATGATCTGTTGCACCCATCCTTGAGCTCAAAAATGGAAAGAAATAACTCAATGGTCTTAAAACCATGATTCCTCAAGCTCCTTAATCGTGGCAATTTGGAGCTCGAGGATTGCCATGATCTGTTGCAGCAATCCTTGAGCTCAAAAAATACGATGGAATAGCTCAATGTTATAACCCTCTGTTTCCTCCTGGTTCACATATCTGTGCAAGAAGTTCCAAGGTGAGCAAAGTCAGTCTTTTCCTCAACATAGATGAAAGTCGGTAATATGTAAGAATATTTCAGGGTGAAGATTGTCCTTTTTCTGTTGTAGCAATCCTTTATCTGCAAAATTGAAAGGAATAGCTCAATGTCCTAAATCCACGTTTCCTCCTTGTTCACATAGCTGTGCAAGAAGTTTCTCAATGTGCTGTTGATCTTCACCACAGGAAACCTTTATAAATGTTTAATGAGACCAGATTTCTGATCTGACTCATTGGCCCAAGAAGTGATGTTGACTTCAGGGTACTAGACACCTCTTCATTCTTGTATTCTGTTGCAACAATCCTTGAGCTGAAAATTGGAAAGGAATAGTTCACTGTCTTAAACCTATGTATCTCTTGGTTGACATTGCTTTGCAAGAAGTTCCTCAAAATGCTGTTGATTCTCACCACGCAAACCCTGAATAAACCTCCAATGAGACCAGATTTGTGAACTGATTTATTGACTGAAGAAGTGACGTTGACTTCTCTTTCATACTTGTATTTTGCATGTCTTAAGCATCTGCCTTGTGCATCTACTGACAGGTGTGGACCAAATTATCAGTAGGGCATTTGCACCTTGAATTCTCCCAAATACATCCTGTCATCCATATTGGCAAGAAGTGTCTTTCGAATAACCTATCCAGATGAGGTTGTTCCTGGGCTTGCTTTGAGCTTATGTAAAGTTTCATGTCATGTTTTGAAGGTACCTGTGGCGCTCACTCTAGAGATTTTTGGTGACGAAGCTGCTCCCAATGAGGACTGCTTCCGCATGTTTAATCCTACCACAAACAAGCAGCTAGAGAGTGTTATATCCAAATGGTCTGCCATATTCTTTTCTCTTTTGTCAAACCTCCCCCCTACCCTGCTGAAGATGCCAAACCGAAGGTCAGGATCTTTTTGGTGGGCCAAATCCAACCCAGCCATTCAGGATGCAAGCCTTGTCAACCAACTGATGGCCATGTATATGAATGACAAGCCCAAGAAATTGGGGCGTGTTTGGCATGGACTGGATGCAATGGCAGATGGCTCAAGAACTGCAGATATGCAGACATCCCTGCAGTTTTATTTTATGTTTTGTGTCCTGCTGCTCATACTGAGCTGGTTTCGATGCAGTAGATATTTCAAACGATTTCTTGTTCGCATCTGTCCACGCTCATGGTTATATTTTTTCACATAGAGGGCTGGTGTTTCATCTCAACAAAGTTGAGACACTCCTAATGTCATCTGGTTTTACTTCTCAATGGTGTGCTAGTGTGACTGGAGCTATCCTTGGGGTGGATAATTTGCACCTACATCTAGGCTCAGGAGCATGGAAGTCATAACAGTTTCAGGCTCACTAATTTGCACCCACTTCTTGCAACTGGAGCCATTGCACTGACAATCTTGGCTCCTGAAACTTTGGGAATGATCTCCTCTGGTTAGTTTTATACTTGTCATTTTATCTCTTTCTATATTATGTACACATAGGAATCAGCAGAATACTGCATGCCAAACAAGCCTACTTTTGTGTTCTAACACTGAATATTTTGAGAACAAGGTCTGTAGGGGTTGCAATGAATTCCTTGGAGAAGCTGTAGTATTTGTAAGTTCGTGGTTCACGTACTAGCATCACTCATTTTTCATATATGACCCTGTCTCAGAGCAGACACTGTTGATTTCTTGGTCTGACTAGGACATTGAAGGTTATTCTATTCTCAACCCTTTTAACCATGATATGCAAGCTCATAGGTTTATTTTGGCAGGTTTCAAGAGAAGGGACAAGTAAACAATGCCAAACACCACATTGGTCTTTCACCTTGAACATTCTTCCGCCCCTGTTGTTAAGTACCTTGGTAGACAGCTTAAGGTACATCTAAATCTATTCTGGATGCATCAGCCTTGCATCTCTATACATCCAAATTGGAGAGTAAAATCTCGAGCATGTTTTGTTGAGTAATTAATAACACTGGCTTTACTGATATTGGTGCATTTTTTGGGGGATCTGCTCAAATTTGAGCTTAGTTAATATTGAGGCTTTATTGCAGATTTTGTTTGTCAGTTGTGTGCTAGATGCACCATATAAATGGATTTTCTTTGAGGTGCATTCTAGAGCTTAGATGGGAATTATAATGAGTGGTACTTTGCAATTTATCTTGAAATTGTGGAGATGTGGAACACTGCATCAGGTAGCATTATACATCTTTGTGATACGTATATTCTCTAGAGTAGTCATAGATACATCAATATCCTTGCAAGTTGGGATGTCTTGGTGCACTGTAGATAGATTTTGTAGCTTGTAAGTTGAAACCCTAATATCTGGTGGTCGGTACCCGGGATGCAAGGGGACGGTTCTACAACCGAACTGGGTGGGATCATGGAGGTGGTCATGTTGGGCTTTGGTCTTGCTTGGGTCTAGTTCCCAATTATGTTGTTTTGGTTCTAGCCAATGAAGATGGGGGTCTTCATCATATGCAAGGTCATCATACACGATGCCTAGGGATCGATTTAAGAAAGCTAGTGGTTTTGGATTTGAGTATTTATCAAATATTGAAATTGAGGCTATTTTTCTTTCTTTCTTTAGTAATGACAATATTAAGTTGGTGGCAGAGAGTAGACAAACGACAAACATTCTCAAATCAGCGCTCAAGCTTTTAATTATATGTCCCATGCATGCAATATTCTTGCAAGGAACGATCTCAGAGTCTTCTCATTTGATTGTAAGGGAGAACACAGTGTTCACTAACTCGGGTTATTTTGACTGTTTTCCAAATTCTGACAATGTTGTTAATTGCACAAAAACCTCATGAGGAGGATGAAACAAGTGGTCGAGCCAGCAGCGTATTTTGTTTGGTGTGACTAAGACTTCTATATTTTGCGCTTCCACGAATGTGGGGTACAAGTATTTGGAGAAAAATAAGTTTGACCAACCATGATACAAATGTTAGGGTGGTATGAAATTATTTACACACACCCATGCCCAGGGGTGGACTCTCCATACCACGCACGCACTAACATGAGTGTAAGAAGGGGTGTTATTTTGAGGCAATAGCATACATAGTATACATAAGGGAGAGGTATTAGTTTTCTCTAGCGTGTACATTTAGAAAGGCTATTAAATGTTTTGAAGTAAAAGATAGATGTTCAAAAGGGGGCCGTAAGATTTAGAGAAAAAATTGACATTAGATGCCGTAGTTTCATTCAATTCACATTTTCATTCAGTATTGTCATATGCTCATAATCCTCAATGACCACCATGTATGTTTTTATCAGGGTTTGCATTTGAATTTTAACATTTTACAAACTATAGAGGCTGGAGCACTCATGGACATGATCAACGAATATTATTTTAATTATAACTAAGGAAAATATCCAGCTCATGAACATGACGATGTTGCGCTGCTCAATGAGGATCATGAAGAATCAAATGACTAGTGGATGTCATTAATCTCTGTGAACCCTAAACCAGTTGAGTTGTGTGTTGTTGTGGATCTGATGATGGTCCTGAAGAAGCACACATGGATTGGATTACTTTCGCAAAATTATTGGATGTGCAAAGTGAAATTGAACTTGTGCATCTTCTTGATACTGAGCATGGACCAAGTATTGTTGCCACTAGTATTGATCCGAGTCCTGTAAAATATGATGAGGGTATGGTTTACAAACTTCAGCCCTCCCATGCTGCCAGTGAGCTTACAATTGATCAAGTTTTGGTGAACACCCCACTGATAGTGTGTAATGTAGTGATGGCGCTGAACAATGACGAGCCAAATATTGATTGACTCAGTTTGTAGAAGTGCTGATGCAGAATATCGGTATTGAACTCCATGATCTTGATCAGTTGCAGCCAGGGTTCGGGAGATTTTTGAGCTCAACCAACTAAAATCCACCCCTTCACAACTTCTACCGGTTCTTTCACGATTTGACCAGTTGTAAACTTTTTGCCATTAACTTGGACCGGCCAATATCCTATATTCTTTTCCAAGTGCCGGCTGATTTCCTCTTCATTGTAATGACAGCTGGCCAGAAACTTGGGCATTGATAAGTAAGCCGGTATTCCAATGTAGCAAAATTATATCTACAAACAACATACACCATTCAACAACAACGTCCAAAGGAACATATCAACATACAACAATAATATGTAATGATATCAACATCCAACAACAATGACCAACAATTTATCCATAGTAGGAGTTGAACCTGTAATAACCCATCAACCGGTTGATGGCCGTGGATTTACTCTTCTATCATACCTAGGTCTGAAAACCTCGTATTAGATTTGAGGCCACAACATGATAAAAGAGTAACCTAACATATCATACTATATACAAAAATGGAAATTCATCAACTGTTAGTGTCAAAATCACCAGTATCATCTTCACGTTCAAGAGGAAAACGCCCTGAAAGGTATCTCTGTGGATGTGAAAACAACCATCTAAACTTTGTAGAGTTCCTTCATAAAGCTATGGCTTCCATTTGTACGTTATCAAGATCACCACGAAGATCTTCCATAGACACACTCATAATACATTCTAAGCGCTAGCCGTCAACAATGAAATGCAATAAGGAAGCAAAAGCTTCGCCTGTTTGACATTCACCAAATCGCTACAAGCTTACAACGAACACATAACCTAAACCCTAGAACCAAATGATATCTGGCCCTAGATGAATCAAACATGATGAAATCCACCTATTTCATAATTCATACAGGTAATAATCCTCCTCCTAAAAATGGTAGTTGGTTGAAATCCGTTATTTAAAAATAAAAATAAAACACCGGTTTCACATCCTCCACTTTTCCAATTCAACTGGACTTTTCACAAAACCAACCGGCCGCCATTACACTAAATACCGGTTCTCCCCAGATATTGGTTGCGGCACATGGACAAACTCCACGAAGAATACAACATGAACTCCAACATGAACGCTCAAGATGAGGGTTTGAATGAAGTTTCACAAGTAGCCAATTGACTTCGAATTTTTTTGAAACACCATGCTTGCTATGGTGAACCACAAGTATACAACCTGCCAATTGGATGACAAGTTAATGATGAAACTACTACCACAAACAATGATCTCATATTTGAGAGTCTCTTGAATCATATGCAAAAAGGTGACTTCAAAAAGCATTGTGGTCATCACCACACTAGCATCACTTGACACTCAACATGCAGTCTAAAATAAGTGGGTCTTAATCGGGTGCTTTTTGCTTGTAGGATATGAAATACACAACTAGTGCACGATGATTAACAAATTCAAACCGTGCATGTAGCCATTTTCCCCATTGTTTTTTTGGAGCTTATATGAATATCTTATTCATTGCCATTGTGAAGATTCTTTCATAACATTACTAAGGGCCAAGTTCCATGTGCCGGTCCGGGTCCGTTTTTTTCAAAATAAATGGGTGGGCTGGTGAAAAGAGGGTGGTGCCATGTGCCCATCCCTCTCACCCAAGGACCGGTGCCCCCCATGGATGGGTGTCCCACATTTTGTGTTGTGGAAGAACGGGTGCCAAAGGACCGGCGGTCCTAACGGTAACGTGAAGGACATGTGCCGGTTAGAGAGCTATGGTGACCAGATCGGCCGGTCACCTAGGGTATTTTATGATATTTTACGATATTTTTAGAAACTAAATTTCAACAATAAATATAATTATTTATATAATAATAATATTTAAAATAATATTTTGGTATCATTTAGGTGTTACAGTTAAATTCCCCTAAAATAAACACATAATTATTTCATTTTATGTAGTAGTTATATTGATAATTAAATTATCAATTAGGGGTATGGAAATTGATATGCAAATCAAATATGAAAAGTTCAATGAGGATGACCTCCATTGCCGGTCACCTTCATAAAGTGTCATGTCTTACGTATCACCAAATTTAGTTAGAAAGTAGGAAATCCCAATAAACCGGCACCCCACATAGAAGTACCCTTCCAAAAAACGGGTGACATCACCCATTTTTTGGATGATGTCACCCGTTTCTCACCCATCCAAAAAACGGACCGGGACCGGTACATGGAACTTGGCCCTAAGCCTACCCCCTCTGCACCCTTTTTAAAGGGGGAGGGATAGGCCTAGGTTAAGATCACATAATAAGAAAATTAAAATTGACGCTCATTGCGTCAGCATGTAAGCTTGTTCATGAGATCGCATGCCATTGGCAAGATTCCTGGGCCCGCGATACTCAGGGCCGACACTTACTTAGCCAGCTAGTGCCGAGCTCCATGTAAGGTCCTGTTGGTGAACATATTATGTTTTCTTCCTTTTGATTTAAAATCGGTTACATAATGAATGTGTTACAAATGAATAGTGTTAAGCTTGAATATTGTTCGTAAATGTGGCCCAACATAAAAGGGCCATTATTCTCGCAAAATTCTTGGCCCCACGGTGCAATGGCTTTGATGATGAGAAATGTTATGCTTTCTCAACAAATGATCGTATATCCCTCTGCCCCCCAATTATGTTGGTTATGGAACCTAAAATGGTCAAAAATTTTAGCAAGCAATTCAATCTCTTTTTAACACATGTGCTTTTGCGGTCCATTCTTAGATTTACACCTACCACAACCACTCAAAAATATAGGTGTTCGTTAAGATGAGAAACATATCCATGCCTGCTTGCCTTAGTAGATCTAGGCTCAAGTACAATTTTATGCAAGTGATGCTACAAGATATGTACTTTTTCATCTTTTTTTCTGAAATTTCTTTGCAAATGTTGTTGTTGTGAATAAGATTTTGTTTGGTCTATGGGATTTGTTCCAATGATTGCATTTATGTGATATAATATAGTTGAATTCATGTCATTTTTGAGAGCACAAATCTCTTCTCTATTCAACCATTTTGACACAAAATGTGTTGCTTATTACAAGTCCTAGATGACATTTTGTGTAATGGACCATGTCAAAAAGACCCCCTATGTGGAGGAGGAAGATTGGGTTGATCGTTTTTTTTTTTGTCACTGTATCATTCATAAAAATTTAATAAAAAGAAGCTTCATTTCTTTTATTTACTTGTTTCAAATTTAATCAATTATAGGAGTTGAAAGTAATCTTATGAAATCCATCGTTCTTTAAATCTTAGACTAGGCGATTGCACTAAAAAAATACAATGAAAAAAACTGGAAGTAAACAACATGATAGTTTTGGAAATTAACTATATGTGCACTCGGAGTACGCTCAAAAGGATATAACCATAGGTAACTAGGCCAAAAAGGAACCTCCTAAAGTAATATAAATTCAGATATCTATGTTTGATGTTTTTTTTCAAGTTGAGGTAATGTTACTTTTGAGAAACTACCTAGATTATATCAAGCTTTTTAGATAAATACCTTCATAAGGATCGATAGATTAGTCTTTAATAAATGCATGTACATGACAAACATGATGGATGAGTGGCAATAAAGTTTCTAAACTAGGATATATGTTAATCTAGTATATATTCCTAAAGGTTGTAAAATGACAAAAAAGGAACACATGATCTAAAAAAACAAGATCCACCTTTCACTCTTAGTTAAAAGCCTTTACATGTATTACGATTGTTATCAAATAGACATTGTGTGAAATCAAAAGGTAGGGTGCTAGCATTCTTACTTAAGGTTATGGAATGCAAAGTAAGTAGATCCAAAAAAAACAAATTGTTTTATCAGTATTAAAAGATCGGATTTCTACATATGTTCATTTAAAAATATTTCATACTTGTAAGGAGTGTAAGTTTGGGTGTTTTGTGAACCAATTTCAAAGACATCTTATTGCTCAATAGTAGAAGAGCACTCTGAGTTGACTTGGCTAAAGGGATCACTTTCACATGACAATTTGTTTCAAAAACAAACATAGTAATGCCTAAAACACCAAGGAAGATCTTGCACTTTTGTTTGAGTTACCTCTAAGATAATCTACCACCTTAAAGGTTTGCATAGAATTGTTGTGGATATTAAGGTAGGCGTACCTAATTCAGTTATTGATCTTAGTTGGACATCTCTATTTGAATGGTATGTGGTCAAGTTTGCCTCTAAAAACGGATACCGAAAAGATGTGTGTTTAAAAAAGATTGCACTATGTGCTCAAAATATGATAAGCAATCTAAGTTCAATAGTAAACACATTGAGGAGACTTATATGACCGTTTGATGAGCATGCAAATATTCACTTTAATGATGAAATAAGATATTCACATGAGCTCCAAAAATCATAAGGAAAGTGCAGGCTACAGCTTGGATTTGGATTTGCTAACCATGTTGTTCTAATCTAATCGCACATTTCATATCCGAGGAGAAATGGGCTAGTTGGAAAAAGTAACCATTTAAGACCCATCTATCTGAAGTTGTTGTAAAGTCTGGCTTGGCAGCAGAGTCCATCTGCACTCGAAGTTTGAGAGCAAATGGAATGGGCGAGTCACACTGATCAGGAAGAAACTCACATTGATGCTGTGAACTTGTGAATGGAAGGCGTGCAATTGTGACGAGACTTGTTTTTTTATTGCATGTCAAGAAGTCACTGCGGTGGAGCCTACAGAATTTGGGATCAGGGTTCAAGAGTTTCGAGTTCCTCAAGATTGAGGTAAGGGATTGTATATGGGGACGACAGTCGAGGAGTTCCAGTGAAATCTGTCATTATTTCGAGAAGTGTAATCGCGTGTGATGTTGATTATGGAATTTTGGGTTTGGCTTTAGGTTTTAGGGTTTAGAGCGCATCCTGTAAAGACAGACGTGCGTATCTACTGGAAGGATTATAGCGAATCGTGTCATTGTTTCGAGAATTCTGCCATATTTAGTCCCTTCAACAATGACAACTTTGATAAATAGGAATCTGGGTTTAGGATTTAGGGCTCGTAGCTTCCAGTCACTGAAGATTGGGGTAAGGGAGCGCATACTGTAAAGACCGACGTTGGTATCTACCGGAAGTATCAAAGCCAAATTTTGCCATTCGTATCCAGAATTCTCATTGCTTGATATGTTGATTATGGGAGTTTGGTTTTGGGGTTTTGAGCTCATGGCTTCCAGTCTCTGAAAATTGGGGTAAAGACAGACGTGGGTATCTACTGGAAGGATTATAGGGCAATGCTGACCCTGTTTCGAGAATTTTCATTGCCTGTGATGTTGATTTTGGGTATAGGGTTTAGGGCTCATGGCTTCCAGTCTCTGAAGATTGGGGTAAAGCAGCGCATACTGTAAAGACAGACGGTGGGGTCTGCTGGAAGTATTATAATGAATGCTGGTATTGTTACGAGAATTCTCATTGCTTGTGATGTTGATTAGTGGGATTCAGGGTTTAGGGTTTAGGGTTCATGACTTCCAGTCTCAGAAGATTGGGGTGAGGGAGCGCATACTTTAAAGACTTGGAATTCTATTGGAATAATTGTAGAAAATAATTTCATGGTTTCGAGAATTCTTAACGCTTGTGATGTTCAATACGGGAGTTTGGGTTCAGGGTTTAAAACTCATTGCCTTCAGTCTCTGAAGATCGAGGCATGGGAGCACATCCTGTGAAGACGGACTTGTGTTTCTTCTAAGAGGATCTTAGCAATTGTTGTCATTGTTTCAAATTCTCATTGCTTGTGATGTTGATTACGGGAGTTGTAATTATTGACCTATATGTATGGCAACGCGCAGATATGAAGGACCTTTGGCGTGAAAAGGATTTGAGAACCTAGCAACAAGAGAGAAGAGCATGGTGCTTTGGAGGATGTCGGCGTTGCAATTGGCATCGGCTCTTCCTGTGTCTTGGCACAGGCCATTTTGGACTCAGAAAAAACCAGCGTCACTGAATTTTTTGCAGCTGTTCAAGCAACAGAGTGTAGGCATCTTACAGCGTCCAAGGTTGCTCTCTCAACAGGCGAGAGATTTTCCAGTGCTCTTACCAGCCGCCCCTCAGGCGACGGTCAAGGCTGCGCATCTTCTACCAGATGACAAATTGGGAATCCCCGTGCCAATCGACAACAGTTTTCCATGGGAGGGAGGAGAATCTCAGACAAGCTTGTTGCTCCTGGACGGCAACGCAATTTTGTACCGTGCGTATTTCAAAATCATGGCAAAGGTGCATTACGGAGGTCTCAAAGACATGGGTTCCGAAGCCGATTGGGTGTTGACGGTTTTCACCGCGCTCTCTACCATGATTCGATTGCTTGAGATCAAGCCCACTCATGTCGCAGCCGCATTTGATTACAAGGGTTTCACATTTCGGCACGAGCTTTATAAACCTTATAAGAGCGGCCGGCCCCCGACTCCTGATACGGTGTGTCAGGCTCTTGAGTGCTTGAAACCCGCATTGCTAGCTATGGGAATTTGTGTCCTTGAGGTACCAGGAGTTGAAGCTGATGATGTAATCGCAACGATTGCTTTGCGAGCGGTCGATGCGGGAATGAATGTCAGCATTGCGTCCCCAGATAAAGACTTCTTCCAAATCATTTCTCCCCAGCTCCGGCTTCTACGATTTGTTCCGAGGGGGTCAGGCATTGTTGCGTTTGGTGTAAAGGAATTCCAGGAACGGTTTGGCGACATCCAGCCTGCGCAACATTTAGATGTCCTTGCTCTTATGGGTGATAAAGTTGACAGTATCCCCGGGCTGAATGGCGTTGGCGAAATCACAGCTCTGAAATTGATCAAAGAATTTGGCAGTCTGGATAATGTCTTGGCGAACAAGGAGAAGGTGAAACCAAAACGTGCGAGGGAAAGTTTGTTGGAAGATGAGGGTGGAGTTCTTCTTAGCAAGAAACTACTTACTTTGAGGCACGATCTTTCAGCGTATATGCTTCCCTACACTCTGGATGACCTTATTTGCCAAAACCCTAAAGACAATGGTGACCAGTTTGTGAAACTTGTGGATGCTATGGCGCCATACGTCGATCCTTCTATACCAGAAGATGTACAAGATCGTGTGCGTCAGCTTTGGGAGCGATGGGCAAAGGTGCCGGATGCCATCTAGTTGCAACTTGGACTTTTTTTGGGTGGTCACAATATGCAAATGCAGGCAGTTACCTTCATCAGGTGACCTTACAATGAGATTCGGGACAGAGTTCAAAGAGGAGCTGTTGGGTTGCACAGAGTGGGAATCCAAACACAAGACAACCTACTGTAAGTTTCCAAACTTCTCTTGTAGAGTAAGGTAGACGTGTCTTATTCAAACACCTATTTTGGGTGCAAAATGGTTCAACATCCTCCTAAAACGAACACATCTGATATTAATCTAAGGATTAGTATGCCGGCTCATTGGTTGGGGTAGCCAAAAAGTCAATGCTCAGCACTCTCTCAACACTAACTATTCTAGGCACACCTATATAACCACTTAAGAAGCTTGCATATATGCTCTTTGAGAATTTGTCACAAGTTGAGGTTTGGTGACCTCAGTCTCATTCTTATGGCATTGGATTTGTACAAGATTTGCTAAACGACTGGGTTTTCTTTTTCTTTTTTTGGAATTTGTTACACATCAGTCGAGGCCAAACCTCCTGGAAGTAACTGTAATACCCTCATCTACCTTAGCAATGCTGTGTAAGATGCAGACAACATTTCAATCCTTTTGTTACTTGAATGAGGTCAACTCTAAGATTTATTTTGCATACTAAGCAAACGTTCTGTTTACCAGGTGGCTGGTCGATGCATTTCCTGATCTTCGTGCAGTTCCGTTGCTCAGTTAATGATTGATCTTTTGCACATGGCCGGGCTCCATTAGGGTGAGCGTTCTCTCTCTGCAAACTATAGGGTGAATATTCTGTACACTCACATTGATTAGAGATCATACTTTGAATCTGTCTAGTGATAGCTGAGACTGGCAGGCCCTAAAACATTCTACTGTCCACAAAAGAAATGCAAATCGAACTTGACTTGGGTCCAACTTCACTCTTCACTCATTGTTGTGACAGTGGATTTTTCCTTTCAAATGCTCTGGGATCTGCATATTGGCTCCACTTATATAATCTCTGTATTTGTGATTTTCTGGATAACTTTGCATCATTGTGGCCTACAGTTGGAGCTGTGTTGAAATTCTTGGTCATGTTACATTATAGGAACTTCAGTCACTTATTAGCAGTTTCTTTCTTTAGGGCATTGTACAATGTTTGTGAAGAAGAATGGCCTTTGTCCTTCAGCAAGTTGTAAATCAACTTGTGCGCTAACTTTGAATCACATTTTGTGCCTCTGACAGCGTTGGTGCCGAAAGGTCTTATGATATACAGAGTTAGAATTTAAAATGTGAATCATCATGGTGAACAATAGGATGCTCTAGCATGAAACATCTACATGAGGGCCTCAAACCTGCTCTGGATCAATCTGAATGTGTCCATAGCTCCTGATGTTCACTGGTCTCCACTTGAGCTCAGAAAACATTGTGTGTAAAGAAAGGGATGAATTTATGTCATGAAGAAACTAATTATTTTTAAAGCATCAGTCATTGATTCCTCTATTTTTAATATGTAGTTATATTACATTCCTCCCTGAGATACTAGTGTCTCTGCTGGATTGGACTTTTTTGTCTGAGCTTACATCTCATCCAAAGTCCTCCATCAATTCTAACGGTCATCTCACATCCGGCATATTCTTGGAGTAGGTACTGAGATTTTATTGAGACAAGAAATCTTACGACCAATCCTCTGAACTTCACGGTAATGTCCATAGTGATCTTCTGCATGCTATTGCTCCTCTCCCGAAGTCCAATTTTGAGATCATTTGAGAGGTCGTTTGAAGAATAACACATGTGCCCAAAATTCCAAGGGGAATTTCTGTACTCTTAAAGGTGAAGGTGGAGATTTAATGTGCGAGGAGCTTTCAGATGAGGTCGTGGTGACATGATGGGCCAGGAGTATTCCTCTCAAATAAAATCTTGGGTGAAACATCACTGTCCATGCACACAGCAATGGATGCACCCAGCTGCAATTCATATCTCCATTGAAGCCTCTGCAGGATTAAAATGTGACCTCAAATGTGGCGCCACTAGGAAATGGTCTTCATATGTCTAAAGTGCTTTAATTGAAATGGGATGGGTGGCACACAGAGAAGTGCAGGTACTAAGGTACTGTATGTGGGTGTCATTCAGTTTTTTTTTTCTTGTTATTTTCTCAGACTTCTTGCCCATAAGATTTACACAATGAAATCTTGTCTTGCATTAGCAAATCTATGATGAAGCTTAAACAAAAATCAGATTGAAAATATGATCTGCCCAGATTTGATTATGGTTATCAGAAGTGCATGTTTGTTGGTTCCTTAATTAAATATATAGGTCCTCCCCATTGTGTTTATTATTGAGTTTGGAGTACTTAAATAAAATTTGAAGACGTAGTCCAATCTTTTTCAAACTTGTGTCTTTATGGTGTTTGTTATTCGATCCTCACCGAACTATACACCATTCAAATACAGGTGTTTGATTAGGAAAAGGAACGGAATAATACATGCATACCTCAACGACTTCTCCAATGTGCTCCAAATTGAGCCTCCATGGATGGTGACTTATCTTAGACATGTATTAAGGTGTGTGGGCCATGTCTCGTCATTTTGTACCTGTATATTTGAGTGGTATGGACATGGTTTATAGTGGAAAACAAAACAACAAAAAGACGCGTGTTACAATGAGATTGGACTATGTGCTTAATATGCATCCATCATTCTAGGTTGTAATTGACACACACAATCGCGAGGGCCTATGAGATCACTTCAAGAGAAATCTCTTGGACCCCCCTTCTTATAACTTTTGTAATTTAACTCCGAATTTGAAACTTCAAATGACAATCTGTGTGATTCGCAATTGCGTAAGTGGATGACAGAGTTCCCGATTCGATCAAAATTGTGTGTGGATTTGGACAGGGCGACCTACCCTTGCTACTTCCTGAAGACACCTTCCTTCAGAGGTGCTTCTTCCTCCCAACGACCCTCAGGTTCTGCAAACTTCTTGACTTCGCTGTTTCCATCAAGGGGACAGGTTCCACCTCAATGGTGTGACAAGGTTGTTTAATTACGCCGAAAGTCTCACTTGGGACAAAGAAAAAGAAAAAGAACAAGAGAAACCGTACTAACTTCCTAATGCCCCCTTCCCACCTGACTTTAGCTAATAACCAAAGTATTTTCTAAAAACCAGGTAAAGCTCCCTTGGTTATAGCGGAGGCATCTGGCTATCTCAATGTACTTCTAAGAACTTGCTCCGGAGATTTTCAAGTAGGTTTTAGTTAAGTAGCTTTCACACATGTTCATTGTTTTATCTACCAAGCACTGAATGTTGGGTTAGTTTCTGTCCCATCCCCGAATGCCTTACTACTCACCTATCTTACCATCAGTTTTTGTTAATGGAGCTCCTCGTGCCCTCATAGCTAAGACTAAAAAGCAACCAATCACAAGGGCGGGAGGCGACACTTTTAAAGGTCCTACATTCTTGCCTCATGTCTAGGTACCGATGGGAGGGTCGGTGCTTGAGGGGGCTGAAAAACCTCCACTTTTAAGCCTCGCCACATCATTTGCCAACTAGGCTCGGCACCAGATAATGTCGATGGTGTGAAGGCCGGGTTGTAAGAACCAACTTTTAGTCTTAGCTAAAGCCAGGTGGGGAGGGCGCATAAGGTCCTTCCCAGGTAGGTGTTGTGCTATGAAACTCCTCGTCTTTCGAGCTCTCCATACAACACACAGGGAGACAATCGGGAGGGCTTATGAGATCACTTGAACAGAAACCGCTTTGATCCTCTGTAACCTTTGCGATTCAATTCTTTTGGTTTTGAAACTTGAGATGACAATCTGCATGATTCGCAATTGCGTAACTGGATGAGAGAGTTCCCGATTCGATCCAAAACGACATACACTTACGACTGTACTTCTTCTTCAAGACACCATCCTTCAGAGGTGCTTCTTCGATTCTCAGTTTCTGCCAACTTCTTTCACCTCACTGTTTCCATAAAGCAGACAGGCTCCAACTCCATGGTGACATGGGTGTTTACCACCCACCACAGACGTGGGCCAAATTAAAGGCGTGACTTGGAAAAAACTTGAGAAAAAAAATCACGCCAAGGTCCTTCTCAGGTAGGCGTTGTGCTCTGAAAATCCTCTTCTTTTGAAGTTCCTCCATGATGAAGGGGGGACAAGTGGAGCCGTGATGGAGATGAGTTTCTGGCTTTTCGCAACTGCCTTTAAGTACGCCTCAAAGCCCTCAAATCTGTTCTGAGTGTCCACATGTATGTAGCTGATTCCCTAGTTCCTATATATCTCCCTGCTTTAAAACAAAGTGGGCTACATCGGTTATGGTAATTAGCGTCGCATGCGTAATAGTGTCGATTACTTTATTGTTTTGAGGTGTATGCTAGGTTACATGAATGGTTAACAACTTTTGAATCATCATAAGTGTCACCTCATGACACTTGGCGTTCAAGTGCGCTTACTAATGATCTTGGCATGAGTATGTGTAATAGTGTTGTGAGGTGCATGCTTATGTTACATAATGGTTTATAAGTTGACTAAAGTGTACACAAATGACACTTGCCATTACAGTAATCTCCCGCTTAAGTACGCATCATGGTTAAGTGAATCATTTTTTTTTGACAAAAATCAGGGTTCATACTTTATTGTTTGAACATGTCATGCAGAGTCATTTTCCGCGAATGCGTGAATTTTTTACGCTTTGACATTCAATGTCAGTTTGTTAACGTTCCGTTGAAACGTCTCAAACGATCGTCGCAATTCATCATAAATCTGTCTAGCTTCCGTTTGAACATCGGAGCAAAGTAATTGGTTGTCGATGTCAAGGACAATGCTCTGTAGAGCTTCAAGACCTTTGAAGTCGGTAGCACTTTCAAATTTTGCAAATGCCTCGATAGGTTGGATTTTGTCATCGATAGGTGGTTCTTTTCAATTCGCATCTCTTCCAAACCTTCATCAAAATCCTCCAACATAACAACACAATATTCTTCATCGCTTGCATCATCGATATTTAACAAACCGTTCATTTCTTTTGGTTCAATGCAAATCTGCAAAGCACACACCTACCAACTAAGTGTGCACCAACGGCTCCAGTTCAAAGTGCGTACTTATTAAGTAGGAGATTACTGTAGTATGCTCGAAATGTCTTCCTCTTGCATACTAAAAAGCAAGACTATCATCTAAAATATCCCAATATGTTAGTCTAAATGTCATAATGCATATATTTTTTTCACTTGAAGAAGTTACTTATGTTGTTGATGATAGGAATCATAGTGGCAATTGGCGGATGTGACACTTTGATACCCTCTAGGCATCTAGTTGAGGGCTTCACAAATAGTGTACGGTGTGACAGGAAGTTTGGTAACTACACGTATACTCGTCCTTTTAATCACTTGAGACATTTACTATTATTAGATCACCTCACGTTCTGTGGTTGGGTCTTTGTTGACAATTGAAAGAGGATTTTAACTCATCTTAGCATGTAGTTTTTGGACATTGTATGAATAGTCGATGAGAATTTGAAAAATTTGGCCAACATGTGGTATGGTAAATACACTTATGATCTTCCTTTTAAGCATTTTGAGCACATGTCTTGTTATTAGACTATCTCACTTTTTTGTTGGTGGGCTTTGCTGGTAAGTGAAAGAGGATTCCAACACATCTTAGTATGTAGTTTTCAAACACCATATGGATCAATTAGACACCATTTTGAAGTGTTGATTATGAGTTGTTAATTATGAAGTGTTTGCACGACTCAATTAGTTAGAGATGATTAGCATCCAAGTTGAGGGTGCAAAGATTTTCCTCATAATTGTTAGAGGTCATATGAACATCTTATGCATTGTCAAGTGGAGATTCTCTTTCTTCTTAAGTGGCCATACATGTCTTCCAAAATTATGTCGACTATTGAATCTAGAAGAGTGAACAAATTGTGTGTACAGAGTCTAATCCCTTTTGCACATATGATGCCTTTTGGGTGCATGTTATTATATCCATACCTAACCGCGTACCATGTACACATTGGTGTTCAAATAAGATAAGTAACTTAACTAGGTGAAAAATCAAAGTAGGAAGTACAGTAATCTCCCGCTTAAGTACGCACTTTGAACCGGAGCTGTTGGTGCGCACTTAGTTGGTAGGTGTGTACTTTATTCATATCATTTTCTAAACCCTTTGATTCGATGAATCGCAACAAGAAACGGATGAAACTTGAGATAACCCGCTTGATCGAAGCCCAACAATGTGAAATCATTGCAAAGTTGAGCAAGCCGAATGCTCCGAGCAAGCAGGCAACGTTCGATGATGCAAACAATGAAGAATATTGTGTTGTTATGATGAGGATGTTGATGAAGTTTTGGAAATGATGTGAATTGAAGAAGGACCACCTATCGATGACGAAATCCAGCCTATCAAGACATTTGGTGAATTTGAAAGTGCTACCGACTTCAAAGGCTTTGAAGCTCTACACACCATTGTTCAACCGGAAGCTAAACATATGTATGATGAACTGCGATGATTGTTTGAGATGTTTCAACAAAACATTTACAAACTGACATTGAATGTCAAGGGGAAAAAATTCATACATATGACTCTCATGACATGTTCAAACAATAAAGTATAAACCCTAATTTTTGTCAAAAAAATTGCGCACTTAACCAGGATGTGTACTTAAACGGATGCGTACCTAAGCGGGAGATTATTGTATCCATGTTCCTTGGTGCTTTAGCTCACGAAAAGTCAAATTACAAGTATCTACAACATTGAAAACTTTCAAATCGGTCGCACAAGTTAGCCAACTTGAAGTATTTGGGTCCAAGCAAAGTAACATGGACCAAAAAGCAGCCCCACTTCTCCATTTCTAAACAATTTACATTCAAAGGCATGACGGTGATGAAAATTTAACCATTACTTCAATGAAAAGTGGAAAATTATGGTGCACTCAATCACACTCTTATGGATAGAATTCAAAATGTTGAAGGGAAGAAATAATATATCCAACTTTGAAATGCAGCTATTAGACTTTCATTTGGATGTACTTTTTGTTATGTAAAAGGAGCTGATCATGTTAAAGTCTGTGATTCTATCGATGGTGTTGTCGTGTTAAAAATGCACAAAACATTATGTTAAAATGCATTGTTTTTGCCACTTCACACATCTTATTCCAAAATGTGAATGTCACTTGCATATTTTTCATGCCTGGGTTTTTCTTCTTCTTTTCCAACTTTCAATTGGTCATTATCAAAAGTAGCATCAATGACCAATTGAAAGTTGGAGGGAAGGTGTTTGATCTCAAACACTTTTTCCTTATTATTTTCAATAAACAGGGAGTGTTGGCAATTAGTTACAAGCTAGCCGGTTGATTTTGAGGATTTCCGAATGAAATGGAAATGTTCAGGAAGGGGTTCCGGAAGAAAAATCAAGGTTTTTGGAAATGGGTCGATTAGGGGGGGGGGGGGAATGTCGGCATTTAGGTAAGCTGCTCCAGAGTATCCACGCAAATTACCGATTGAAAGGCATTTTTCATGGTGGGCAGCCGACCAAACATATATTTTTTAGGAAAAAAATTTAATACTATGCATAGTTGGAGTTACCACTCACATGGAAGCTTCAAACTCCCTCCTCTTGTGGACCAAGCAACATGTACGCGTGAATTTTTAGCCTTTAAACTTCAATGCACTATGGAATGGGGGAATAAGAATTTCAAGGGTTTCTGGGGCATGATAACTTGGAATCATGCTTTGCAAGCACATCACCTGAATCTCCTCATTCTCACAGAGTTAGCTCATGTGCAATGTGTTTCTACAGCGACGTGTGAGCGTGCTTTTAGTGTGCAAATTTTGATCAAGACTCAAGTTAGAAATATGTTGGGCAATATGAATCTCGAGGCGATGTTGCAAATTGCCTTGGAAGGGCCAGATTAGGGATAAGATGACATTATCAGTGATGTTGTCCCACTTTGGAAGAATGACAAAAAATATTGTTTTTGGTATTCTAATCCCACTTCTTATTTAAATTCTCCTAATACACCGAGTGTGAGTGATGTCTCTTGTTCGTTTGGGGTAGTTGATACTAACGGCAATGATACGCATATTTCGTGACTTTCAATACTAACCAACCTCCGGAAAATACTTGGACCCTCTGTGGATCTTGTATCTTCTAAAGACTACACCCTTGGCCCTAAGATGGTAGGGGTTTTGCCAGGTTCAACTCCTGCTAAGGATATAATTTAGATTGAAAAAAAATTAGAGAGTGAATGCCAACATTCTTTAACCCTAAACACTTGAGAAAAAGAGAAGGGAATGAATGACAATGAAACCTAAAGGGAAAAAAATTGGGGAGGGAATAAACATCCACCACCAAAATACAAAACCGGCCCCATTTCAGACATTTAGGAAATTGGATAAATGAAAAAAGAAATGTCGGCTAATTGCCTAAATACATGAGGAAATGGGGGATATCAAGCGATAAAATTTGCACTCTCTAGACCCATTTCCGGGTAACATTTGAAAAATCCGAGCCACCTCCTAGAAGCTAGGAAATCATCCGTTTTCTCTACACAACTCCCCGGACTCATAACATTATTCAGATCCATAACAATGTTTTGTGCGACTGATAATATTTCATAGAATATTCCTCACATTTCACTAATAATCTGTTGAATATTGTCAGTCCCTCAAAACATTCTTATGGGTGTGAATAATGTTATGCTCTTGCTTATCTTCATTGCCCGGTTTCTATATTCAAGCATGACAAGGATGAAGAATGGTTCACTGTGCCTTCTGTGGACCCATCTTGATTTCACTGTGAATTGTAGGTGGCTAAAATCATGACGACATAGGACAACCCTCAATACTTACATTATTGAGCCCACACACTTTTGGAAGAATGCACGAAATGGATGAATACTAACTACTACATTCATCCGTGACCTTCCAAATAGAAATGGCTCCGATGTTGAAGACTCGCAATTTAAGAAGTGGATTCATCACAATCTAAACCCATTCACACTACCGGTACACGATCCGGGGGAGAAGTTTGGGCATAATCGGTCGAGATCCGAGTGTTTCCAAGTCCAACCGGTTACATGTTGTGATCTTGTGGTTTCTCTTTTAAAATCCAAGGTATATTCTCATAGATTCCTCTTAAACGATCGGTAAGTGGACTTCCACCGGTTATTTCTCGAACTAAATATGATAGTTGATAGTATGTTTGGGCTTGTTCATAAATTGTATTATGTTGTGTTGTGTTGGTTGAATTTCTAGTGGAAGTTTTTTTTTGTGTGTTTTAAGATGCCTTAGAGAATCAGAGCGGCGGCTTGTGCAGAAGCACTAGAACACACTCAAATGTTGTGCACAATTGCTCTTATTCTTCTACTTTATGATAGTTTGCATGTGTTGTGGAAATTGTCAAGAGTGTTGTGCTTGCACATTTAAGAATCTGGTGGAGTCTTGTACATGTGAAAAGGATCTTCTTACTTCAACCTTTCAAAGTAATATGTGTTGGTGATGTGTCCCTCTGTGTGTTTTTCTTTTCAAAAATATCTACGAGGCGGGTCCGCTCTATTGATAGAACGCTCAAATAAAGAATGGGAAGCAAGGACATTCACATCGTTTTGTGATAAAGGGATTGTTGGATATGAAGAATATATCCACAAACATATATAGGTACTTACCTATTAGGAAGACATCATTGTACGTATGGTACAATGTAATTTGGTTAATCTTTGGGCCTTATGTGGTCACTCATCTTAATTGGACACCTAATCTTTTAGCCATATATATAGCAAGGCTTGCAAGTGAGATAGGACATAATTCAAAAGATGCATGTTACAATTAGATGAGACTAACCATCTAGCATTTAGAGGTGCAATTTTTTTTTCTTCTTATGGTGTGGTAGGTGGAAAACTCTTCAAATCCGATCAAATGCTCTGAATATAGTGCCCACAATAGGGCCATCCACTGTATGTGTACCCAACTTACAAGGGCTGGGACGAACCAATTCATACACTAGTTTCTTGAAGGCAAGAGTTTAGGAGCTTTTGGCAAAACAACCCAAACACTGGTTCCTTGGAGACAAGGGTTTAAGCATCTACCAAAGAACAAGTGTATGGGTTGATTCGCCCAAATCAGGGTTTAGGCATCCAACAAGAAACGAGTGTAGGGGTTGGTTCGCCCAAATCAACTTAAAAGTAGAAATTCATTATATGGACTTTGTCGGCCCGTGTATGGTGCCATGAATGAGGGCCAGATATTTGGTCTCACTTGGGGCCTGCCTAAGCTAAGCCTGCTCCTTTTGGAGAGGTAGTTCTGCATGGAAGATGAAAGTAACAAAAACATTCACAAAATTCTAACTACGTGATTGCAGACTTCAAGGAAATGATGGTTGTAGGGTCAACCTGCATGGCGTTATCAGAATTTCTTTTTGAAGAAAAAAAATAACAACATCAGTGGTACACCCTAACTTCCTTAATGTCACTCCTTCTCTTATATCCCGAAACCCTAGTGAATGGATGTTCTTAGTTTAAATTTCCCTCCATTTTGTCAAATTTCCCTCAGATATATCATTGGTTTTGACATTAAAGTAATCCACCAAGGAACACGTATCATGTTGTCATTATTGTAATGTTGATTTTGTGTTATTTCATAATGTCACATGTTACAATGATTCTTTATTATCATGTATCCATGTTAACACTACACACCTCCTTCGTATCAAGTGCACTTTGGTTGCCATAAGCGTGATACTAGGGAGGTGAGAGTCTATCACAACCTCGTTGCCATAAAGTAAGTGGGTCTTAAATGGACACTTTTCTCTTAACAGTCTACACCCACTTCTTGTAGGATACAAAACGCACGATTGATGTGAGATGATGAAATCATGCCCATAGCCACTCTCCTCATCTAAAATAGTTAATGAATGTTGAGTATGTAGTCCAATCTCTTTTCAACACACATGTTTTTGGCGTCCATTCTTAAAGCCACACCCAATCATTTAGAACACCCAAATATAAGTGTCCATTTAAGTTGAGGCACCAAATTAGACACACCAGCCTTAGTTCATGTCATGGGCTCTAATACATGTAAGTTTTATGATCAAGCCTTTGGAAGTGATGGACAATTTCAAGACAAATTTTTTAAGAATAAAAGAATATGAGACATATGGACGACTGAAAATTCATGAAACAATCTTAACTTTACATAAATGTCCTACATACAGTTTGGCCACAGACAATAATGCCCTCCTTACTTAGCTTGCACCCAGGGGTGGGGGTACCATGCTAGACTACGTTCCTTAATAAGACCCATGTATTTGAGTGGTGTGTGGTCAGGGATGCATCAAGAACAAATACCCAAAAAATATGTGTCTAAGAGAACCATGACTAAGTGTTCAAAATATGATAACCGACCTTAAACTCAGCAACCAAGATAGATGAGGGGACCTCCTATATGACTGTTTTACTGAGCACAAGAACCTTCGCTTTCATAATGCATATCATACTCATACGAGCTCCAAAAATCACGAGGAAAATGGTTACGACCTTGATTTGAATATGCTAACCATCTCATACTAATCGTGTGTTTCAAATCCCATGAGAAAGCGGGCTACATAGTTTGGGAAGAGTAGGCATCTACGTTAGGGTTTGTGGGCCATGGAAGTTCACAATAAGTTACAAGCATGTACATACATAAGTACCTGGTGATGCCTTCACGAGAAGTGCCTGCCTGCCTATGGTCTCTATCACAGAGAAGAGTACACTTGCTACTAAGGCCAGTTGCAGGGCCTGACAAGAAGGGGAGGGCCACCCAGTTCCAACTGAGTCTCTCTCTCTCTCTCTCTTAATTCTTAGGGCCACTTCACACCAGTGATCGGGGAGATTTTTGGGCATAATTGGTTGAGATCCTAGTGTTTGCAAATCCAAAAGGTTACATGTTGACATCTTTCAGTGTTCCTTTATTAAATTGGGGTATATTCTATACATTCCTCTAAAATGATCGGTAATTCTCCTGCAGCCTTGAACTTCAATTGGTGATTCCTCAAACTCAACCGGCTCATTTGTGACTAAGTGCCGGTTCTCCCCGATCACTGCTTCACACACGAGGCTGAAGGCCCTTGACCATGGCAATGTAAGAGCTCTCATTGGTCGAAAACGCGGGTACCGTCCAAGTTCACTTCACACTAGTAGGTGAAGGCCTAAAGCCCAAAGAAAAGTCCGTGGATGAAAAGTCTACATGGAGTACTACATGGTAGGTTGTGGATAAGGGTGCATGGTCGACCGAAATTTGTGTCAGGCTCACCTCCAAGAGGTGGACTTGATGCAAAGTCCGGGAGACCATGAATTTTTTTATAGTTTTTTTCTTTTCCAACAAGACAAATTTCAGGACAGCCTGCATGACAAAATCCAAAACAGATTCTAGGATGAGACAAACACCACTAAATGATTATATGAAACCAAATCCTCCCCTCTTTTTCCGCCAACAAAATATGCAATGGCCTCGCAACATGGTTCATTCTCATTTTCACTATGCTTGAGGGCCCCATAAAATGGCTTTCCCAACACCCATGGTACGGTGTTTGGATGAGAGTCAAGGGTTCTCACCATTACAAGGTCACGGCTCTTGGCTCAAGTGTGAAGTGGCCCTAAGTACTACGATATAAAGTCCGTCCGGTGATGTTAATTATGTAAGTTCAGCTTCCGTGCCACTCAAGACTGCTGCCAAGTCCTATCTGTCAACCTATTCAATCCCATGGGTTGACATATGCGCAGAGAGAGAGAGAGAGAGAGAGAGAGAGAGAGAGAGAGAGAGAGAGACTCATTCATCCAACATTAAAGACCTGAGATGCCTAGAATACATCTGGTAGTTTATTATTCTTAGTTTGTTTGACATTTTAGTTTGAGAGACCATGTGGCTTGCAACAAGTAACAAGTAGAAACATACACAAATGCAGAGAAGACACTCACAAACCCAAGGAAGCAACACCCAAGCGAGGTGAAGCAAGCCACTGAGAATCACCACAACCACACTTCATATTGCCGAAGCAAAGAGCACTGAAGAGCACTGCATGGCAAAAACCCATATCTACAAACATAGTAGCAAATCTACACACACAAACAAGATATCAACATAACGACAACATTAGGAGGCAACTGTGTCGTCCATTGCAAAAGGCACATCAAATTGTACCTTAATGTTATACATTAATCTTCCTCCTACCCTTGCATACACACCTTGGCAACAAACATACAAAACTCTAGCCACATGCTTGGCAACAACACCACCCAAGAACCAACAACTTGGCTACCTCAACATGTCACCCACAACACACAAACCAAACACCAAAGACAGCCGAACCCCAACCCCAAAAACAACATCACCAACCTACCACATGACACTCCCCATCTTTAAGCGCTCCGAATCCCTACCACCTAAACCAAAAACACACTCGCCAACACCACAAACATGCCAAAGTTAGTTTAGAAAGCTCAGAGAGTGCAAGATAGCACGAGAAAACTCAAGGGCAATAGGTTGTGATCTTGAAGTTGCTGAAGCACAAGGAAGGTTATAGCCATGAGGAAGAATTAATTGAGAGAAACAATGCCTTGATAGGACTATTGAATGGACTATAGCCAAACATTTTGATTTCATCAAACTCAAAAATCCCCACATTCTCAAGCCCACCATTAAAATCTTATGAAATCAATTCACTAAAACTTAGTAAATTACCTTACGTACTTAATACTAAACAAACATAAACAACAATCATGGTAACACCGCCACCATAGAACTACCGTCACTAGATGAACCTACCACCTGAAAGGATGGAAATACCTCTTAGTTTGCATCATGGTCATTCATGGTCTTACTAAGAATAATGGGATCACATTTTACGTAGGTGCATAGAACACCCACGTTTTTTTTTTTTTTTTTTTTGGGGGGGGGGGGGGGGAGGGGGAGCGACCAATCAACTAAAACAATCGACCGGTCAACATATGTGGAGTGTTTTAATTGGTTCCACGGGGGGGTCACTCCATTGTCAAGTTGAACACCACGTGCGACCAAACAAAATCTTCTTTTGGTAAGTTGCACCACCAAAATGGGTCAAATTTTTATCAAATTTTTTTCATGAGTAGATATACACAGTACCTATGACATAGTTAAAAGTGGTAACTAAATTTGATGATTTGTTTTTTTCATAAAACATACCGTTTCTAACTAGAATGACACAGAATTGAACTAAAACAATTACTAAAAAAAAGATGACGAAAAATTTCAAAAAATATATACAAAAGATACTATCAATGGTTATGTATATGTAGAAAAAATATCATAAATTTTAAAATTATATATGGCATGTAATGTAGGGGTAGCAAACTTTGTCCGCATGTGATGTCAACTTGACAATGAAGTGACCTCCCCGTGACTAGTCCATTTTTATCCTTTAGGTTTTGTTTTTACTTGCTCTTGTCTGAATGGATGACATGGTCCCTGTCACATTGCTAGACTGGATCGAGATTCGTCTCATCCAATTAGCAATTACATATCATGTAAATTTTCCTTTCAAGTATGTGAATCAAAATTGTGATGCTAAAGTTATAGGAGGTCAAAGTGAAGATTCTTTTTCTCTTTTAGTGATCAAACAAATCCTCCCAAATTGTGTTCACATATATTGAACCTAAAATGGAGTCTATATTATTGACAATTAGTCCAATTTCGTCATAACATGTATTTCAATGTCTACTATCCATTCACTACCAACACATGAGTCCTACACAATCATCTGGCATCAGTGAAAGAATTATGTTAGATTTGCATATTTTCTAGTGACATAAGACACATTTTCTCTAACATGAGACAATGGCCCAAGACTCATATGCTTCTAAACTTTACAAGTTTTGCTATCCGAGTGTTGGTTTTTGAATGCATGTACCTTAGATAACCTTATGACGAGATGCCCTCTCATGTTTATCTTGTTCCTCAATGTGAATGGACCACATGGTACATGTACTACATTTTGGGGACTTGTGAAAGCAAATGAATTCCGTAGAAGTGTACGGTCAACTTCCCTCTAGTTTTGAGGATTGCAATTTAGGGATTCTATACTTCAATTCTTAGCAATTGGATGTCAAAGTTGTAATTCTATTCCCCAAAGTACTTGAGAAACCCTATCTTCAATCCACACATCATTACCGATCAACTACATGATGGTCTCTTTCCAAAGAAAGAGGCTACGACACGGGGAGGTCACCCCATTATCAAGTTGAACACCATGTACGAACAAAGTTTGCTAGACCCTTATAGATAATTTTAAATTTTATGATATTTTTCTACATATACATAGCCATTGATAGTATCTTTTTAAAAAAAAAATTTTTTTAGTCATCTTCATTTTTGTAGTAATTTGTTGAGTTCAATTATGCGTCATTCTAGTTAGAAACGGTATGTTTTATTATTTAAAAATTTTAAAAAATCATCAAATTTAGTTATCATTTTTTACTATGTAATAGGTACCGTGTATATCTACTCATGAAAAAAAATTGATAAAAAATTGACCCATTTTGGTGATGTTTTATGTAAAAAGTAGGATTTTTTACAAGTAAAGTGTTCGCATGTGGTTGTTCAACTATATAATGGAGTGACCTCCCTGTGGGTTACGATTGAAAACTATGATACTTTACAGTGGCTTGTCAAAAAGTTCACAGCACACAACCTGGGCTGCTCCCCATACACGGGGAGTTGTAAAACTAAAGGAAAATTATTCTCATGTGATACATGGTCCCATGAAACGCACCCAAGGAGTTGTGTCATGTTATGTACCATGAACAATTCATGAAAGTAGTATCTCCCGCCCCACACACTTCAAATGCATTTAGTGTGAGTGGAGACAAGGGAACAATAATATAAAACTACTACATGTCCCAACACAATAGATGTGAGGAGATGTGATGTTTAAGCAAGTAAAGATAGAATATCAAGCAAACATTGACCTCCAAAGAGACTTTAGAACTATTTTTGCATGAGGGATGTGCAAACACATACAAGAGAACTACCGCAATTTCATGTGAAGTCAACATACACCATATGCATTTAGAATACTACTCCATGCTACTCCACTTTATTGGTAGAAAATGCGAGGTTTTCCTTTCAAAATCTTTTGATTTATCGGTATGGAATTTCTCACTTGCATTATCGATTCTTACTACAGATGAATTATTGAGCAACTTTTCAAAATGAATAAAATTCAATGAGAAGAGTATCAAATGAGTTAATCATTTTGGTAAGTGACAATTTTTTTATTTTTTTTCATTGCAAATTGATTGATTTTTTTAAGCATAACTCTAATGGATCACCTGTTTGTTGGTGGTAGTGTGACAACTTTGTGGTCCTATGCCCAAACAATGGACAAGTAAGGGCCGGTTTACACCATGGACCATGAAGTCGGACCATGGAAGATGGTCTTTTTCTATGGTCCGATTTCATGGTCCAATTTCTTCAAAAATCAATTTACAAAGCCTTTGGGCCCCTCGCTAGGTGTAAAGCGAATGTGGACCAAGAGGAATGACCATGCACCAAAAAGTGAATGTGCTGATTTTTTTAATATATACCCAAAAAGGGTAGTTTTGAAAAGAAAAGAATTAAATTCAAGTTTGACCATTCTCTTGTCTTCTCTTGTCTTCATCTTTCTTTTCTCCCCCCCCCAAACAAATTTATTAAAATTTTATCATAACAACATTTCTTGGGCATAGGCCCTTGCTTTTTCCTACTAGAGCATCTCTTTTGCCTCTCCCAACACAAAATCCGCTCGACCATGTCAGTGAATAATGTAGGCATTAAAATATGTCTTTTGAAGACCTTGAATGCCATGGTCACTTTGACATTTTTTCCTTGGTGTAAACTGAAATGGTCCCAAGACGAGTTCAACAACCAATCACATATTTTAGAAGGCCTTGGGACAACTTCATGGTCCATGATGTAAACAAACCCTAAGTTAGGTTACAAGTCTAACCCTTGTTTGATCCCTATGAGAAGTCCTTGAGAAGCTTTGCATCATGTAATTTTTTGAAGGAAAAATATATTTTATTAAGGTTGAAGGAGATACGTTATCACAGTTAAAAGGATTTGGAGGTACAATCTAGACTCCACCCTCACTAAGTGTTACCTCTTTATGTGTTGCAATGTCATAAGTGTTACATTTTTCATACTCCCTTGAAAAATATATTTGTAAGTGTTATATGTTACTCTGCTATAAAAAAAAAACCCCCCTCTTTGTTAATTTACACTGTATAATTGCTATTTGCGCCAAAATCCATGAAACATATATTCTAACGATGTGAATTTATGACCACTACTCTAAGTGACAATGTTGGAAGGTGGAGCCAATGCAAAGAGTGGTGGAGAGTGAGCCTCACTAATTTGATTATCCATTTGATTTGCATGGAAGACTTTCATAGAGTGGTGAGGAGTTCTACTTTTAAGTGTCACAAAAATTTGGATACTTGAAAGTTTTTGTTTGTTGGGTAGTTGGTGTGTCTATCAATGTCTATTTCTTACCGTAGTTTCTCTTCTTATGACTTTCATTCTTGTGATATATTGCACATGTGTCAAGTGCTATTCACTGGGTTTGTTATGTACTCCAATTGAGTATTGCAAGTGCAAGTTACCACTAAAATATTTTGTAGGCCTTGATTTTTGTTGTAAGATTGAGAAGGGTTGAGTGCCAATGTTTGGGTAGATTCAAAAACACCCCCTATTTCTTTTTGTAATTGTAGATAGACTCAATTAATCATCAATTAGAGCAAGGGACAATGAGTTTGTAGTGAAGCATATGTGCATTTCGAAGTTGAGTTTGATCTTCATCATCCTTATGTTCCAATTGAGGAAGTTCCATCTTGAATATACTTGATGCATCAAAGATATCTAAAATCATTGACGGTGATTTAGAAATTAGTGAAGTGGCGCATTACATATGATATTTAGTGTCACCAATTTTACTTGTCTTGCTCATGACTAATTGGTGACACTAAATATCATATTTAGTGGAGTACAATGTTACAATGCCATAAGTGTTACAAAATTTATACTCCCGAGAGTGTAGCATGGGCCACTATTGGTACATGTTGACTAGAACTAAGATAACGGTAGTCTAGAATGAGTTTAAAGTAAAAGCATAGAGTTCATTATAGTTGAACTTTCTTTTTACTTAGGTTGAAGTAAAAGCATAGAGTTCATTATAATTGAACTTGCTTTTTACTTAGGTTGAAGTAAAAGCATAGAGTTCATTATAGTTGAACTTGCTTTTACTTTAGTTAAACTTAAGACAACCGGGCATGGTGGGAAGGTATATAAAGGGCTCTTGCGCAAGGGTGAGGGGTCTTTATCTTATCTCGTGGTTGGGTGGTTCATGCCAAAGTAATTTCCAACGAGAAATTAGAGCTTTTCGTTACATTTTGGTATCAGAGCCACGTTTTTAGTTTCAAGAGGAAGATGGCATCTCTTAAGACAAACGTTTTAGTATCTCCAGAGATGGAGAACACGTTAAAGAATAGCAAAACTATTCAAAATCTTATGCTTGAGGTAGAGGAATTGAAGAGGGCCAAGGAGCGCACGGAGGTGAAGTTGGCAATGTTAGAAACCAATATGGTGAAGGAGCCAATGAAATGCAAGCCAATAGATCCGGAGAAATTCAAAGAAGGAGGGCGAGTGCGCATCCAAGCTATGTTAGGTGTGATGGAGAACTACCTACATGTTGGTAACACCTCTCATGACTTTTGGGTAGATATTGCTCAAACCTATCTGGAGGTTAGAGTTGCGCAGAATTGGCAAAATACGATGAAAATTTACTTAGAGAAGGTAGACTAGTTTTGAACTCCTTATTGTGACATACAACATCATGTGTAGAGGTAGAAGAGTCTAGCACCACTTTACTAGGCATGTTCACACTTCACTATAGGAGAAGTCACAATATGTGTACCCGAGTGATATCAAAACAAGGAGGGAAATGCCACTTGGGGAACCCGTCACAATGCTTTCTTCTCCATAAATTATAGCAATTCCACATAAGACTTTTCACCCCATCCATCCACCTTTTAATGTGATAATTTTTGACACGGGAAGCTGAACTTAGGTTCAGTTTCAAACCCCGTAAATGTAAACTACACCGATGATTATCCCAATTAGAATGTGTTACTATTTGGGGTTACTCAATGTTATAGTGCCTTCTTCAAAAGTTCAATTTTTACTAACGAAAGTTCAATAGGTTGTTCAAACATTATAGAACATCAATGACTTTGCTTGGTGAATTATTACATTCTTATTGAATAGTTACAGCACTACGTAACTCTGACTAGTAATACGCACTAATTTGGATAATCAATGCATTGTTTGTTTGGAGAAGGTAGTACCAAGGTGACATCGATATTACGTTTTTTTTCTTTCCATTTTTCAATGCAAACACACTCTTAATCTCTTCCTTGTTCTTCTTGCCATTCTCATGTTTACTTGTCCCTCCACACCTATATTCCACCTTACTTTAGCAAGTGAATTTGGGTGTCCAAGTAGTTAAGAATACATGGCAAGGTTTGTAGTTAAGAATGGACCCCCGTACAAACATGCTTCACGATGAGATTGAACTACGTGCTCAAAATCTATCAAGTATTCTAAGTTCAATTGTTAACAAGATCGGGAAGATGTATGCAATCACTTCAAGAGAAAGACAAAGCTTTCATTTTGACCTCCCACAACAACTACAAATCAAATCCAATTCTGAAACTTGAATTGATAATTTGCACAATTCACAATTGTTGATTGGATGAGAGAATTTCCTTTGACACCGTGGTTAGAACAATATGTGGATTTGGGAGTGCCAAGAATAGGGTCTTAGACTGTAGGAGGTCACGATTCCACACCTAAAACAACCAATTTAGGCTATCATGTAGCCACTTCCATTAAGATATGAAACATGCAATTAGTGCGAGATGAGTTTCAAATCCCCATTGTGCATGTAGCCATTCTCATTATTTTTAGAGCCCATATGAATTCTTACTCATTATAAAAGAAAACATTATGTGCTCATTAATTGGTCATAACCCCCCCCCCTAATATGTTGACTATTGAACTTACAATAATTAACGTATTTTGAGCATGTAGTCCAGTCTCTTTTAACCACACATCTTTTGATGTTTGTTCTTAGATTCACATCGAACCACACAACGCTCAAGTAAGGTAGAAAATGGAAAACGGTGAAAATAAGTTGATTCAGCTAGAAAGAGTGACTTGAAATTCGTCAAATGTTTTTCAAAGGTGGAGTAGAGGAAATGAAAAGGAATGCAAGTTGTTTCGTAATCTCATTTCTTATAATGGAACCCAAAAATGATCCCAAATTGTGTGAAACAAGCCCTATTCGACCAATCATTGCATCCGGCCTATCACTACATTTGGGCCACCGCTTTTACAATTAGCCATTTTGGTTCCACACAAGAATTACTCTACTCCTAGTCTAGTGTAAACAATCGCGGTCATTCACCGTTTTATATTTTTCTACCCTACATATGTCCACATTTTGGGGATGTTGAATTAACAATGATTGACCTTTCATGGTCATTTTTTCCTCTAACGAATAACTATATATAACTGGTGTTTGATTAGTTGTAGATTTAAAGATATGGACATCAAAAAGACACGTATTTATCGAACATTAGACTACGTACTCAAAATATGTTTACCATTCAACATAGTGAACACAATTCGGGTAACCCTAATAAACATTTAATATCGACGAGAATCTTCACTTTGACAATGAATGAGATGTTCATTACGTATGGCTATGGTCACACAATGGAATCCGATATCGTCGTCCTACTAATTGCGGCCTTCCGAGAAGTGGGTGCATATTTTAAAGTGACCCTTTAACACCTGCTTGCCCGCATTGCTTTCACGGTCGTTTGCTACGGCGATGGGCCCTGCAAAAGCACGGCCCACCTACACTTTATAATCAAATCAGCAAGTGCAAAAGGCTGGGCCGAAGGACCATGACATATCTTACTTATTACCAGCAAAAGAAGAAGAAGAAGAAGAAGCAGAAGCAGTAGCCTGACCTCTTCCCCTTCCCCAACACGGTCATAGGATAACAGATGTAGATGTACCGTACCCTATGACCGAGCTCCTCTCCCACGGTCAAGCGAGCCACCAAGGTCCAGCACAAATCTCTCCGAGTCTCCTGCATGGGAATCACCATAACTGCAGGTGCCGGCGTCTCCGACATACATAAAAGCTACTTAATCTCAATACACACTCGGAGTACGACTCTCTCTCTCTCTCTCTCTCTCTCTCTGCTCACGAATCATTGAAATCCTCACTTGTGTTCATTCACACTCATCAATCATCATAATCATCATCATCATCATATGGGAGCGGCTGCTCAAGCGACGCTCCACTGTGTGCATCCATCGCACCTTTACTTTTGAATGTACACGGTGCTCAAATTCGCGGAACTAGTGGGCACTTGAGAAAGAAGTTCTGCATTTTGAATGGATAATTATTTCGGCTGTACAAGAGTTGAGTGGGTTAGGCCATCCTTAGGTGATGTATGTAGTTTGAGGGGTTTGGGACTTGAGAGCTCGTGGAAGTGACGCATACATTTCACGCAATATGCGTGCGCACGACTGTGATGCATAGTTGCAAGTGTGTGGAAACGTTGGGGTGCTGGGCGAAGCTTGCGAGAGAGATTCTGTATTTGAATTCAGGGCTTATCAAAGGGTTAGGCTGCTTGCTCACTGGGTAAGTGCATCTATCACAACCTTTTGAATGTACACGCTGCTCAAGTTTGAGGTACTGGCTTGTACTTGAGAGAGGAATTTCTGCATTTGCATGGGTGTTCATCTTTCCTCCAAGATTTGAGTGGGTTCGGCCATCTTGGGTGGTGTATGGAGTTTGAGGGCTTTGGGGATTGAGAGCTTGTGGAAGTGATAGCACACGTGCTCTCCTGGGTGGGTACAATAAGTATATGTGGAGAAGTTGTGGTACAATGGGCGGCACTTGAGAGAGGGAATTTCTGCTTTTGAATGTGGAACTTGAGAGAGGATTAGGCCTAACGTGCTGTAGTTGATGGCGATACGACTGAAGAGCTCCTGGAAGAGACCGCACACATACGCTTATATATGTATACACTTGCCTAGTACTCTGCTGCATGGGTACAAGAATAAGTATGTTGTGGAGAATTATTTGTGGAAAGACATGTGTAGATGCACAGTGCCATCAATTATAAGTTATGGCTGGGCATCTGGCATCCATGAGTTGGACGATGGGCCCCAGATCAATCAGCTGGGAGTATTGTACTCTCGGGACCAATTTTGATGTGGCAAACTGGTGTGATGTGGCAGGCGGATGGTGTGAGTGGCATACTTAGGAGGGTGAGGATTATATATGAGGATGCTCTTCGTGTGCTCGTAGTTCCGGTTGCAGGTTTTCTCGAGCGATGGGTGCAATTTGCGAAGGAGGGAGTATGGAGGAAGGCGAGGAGGAGGGAATCAAAGCGCCACTCTTGGATGCTCAAAATCGAGTGGAAGAGGGTCTACTTGAGGTACGTGCGAGCATGTCGACGATGGATCCAAATGAAAATCAACTCGGAAAGAAGCAGCATTTTTCTTTGCAGTTTGGTTTAAATTTTTTTTAAAATATCTGTGCCGTCGTCAAGGAAATTCGGTACACTCTGCGCCTGAAGCTCGTACAGTGCCTCGAGTGCCTGGAGACATGACCGGCTCTACTTGAGGCGTGCCATCCCTAACCTCCGCCGATCGAAGGAAGCTCTTGCGAGCGTCAATAACGTAGACTTTTTCAAGAACGACTTTCTTTGAACTAATGTTCTAGTGGAGATAAATTACTTCTGTGAAACGGTGCTGTAATCTTTTGCAGGAATAGAATGCTTGTATACATGGTGCCTCGCATTGTGTCTTCCAGGAACCCCTGATGACTATGACTATGGAAATTTAAACAGTTCGTATATGAGGTTAAGGCTGTTGATGTATCCCACGTCATGAAGAATAGCAGGTTAGGTTGGTGGTGAGGACTAATTTCGGGCTAATTTCATTCTTGGCCATGTGTGTGATGTGAATGGCTCTAATTGAGGCATGCCACCATAACCCCCGGCGATCGAAGGAAGCTTTTGCGACCGGCGATCACGTAGACCTTTTCTTTTTTGATGAAAAACAACTTCCTTTGTACTAATTTTTAGAGGAGAGTATTTACGAAAAGAATGCTTGTGGGCGTGGTGCCTGGAACTGTTTGTTCCTGATGACTATGGTGAAGGTCTTTTGCAAATGTGAGTATAACCCAAAAGTTGAAAGGTTGTGTGTGAAGATGTATCCCAGGTCATGATTAATTGCAGGTTAGGTTTGGTGGTGAAGACTAATTTCGGGCTAATTTCATTCATGGTCGTGTGAGTGTGTGTATATTGACCACAGGAGGATACGGAGATATCGATAGAGGAGGTGAAGCTTACGGTACCAGAGACCGATGACCCTAACATCCCGGCTCTCACCTTCCGAACATGGGCGCTGGGCATAATCCTGTGCGCTTTCCTGTCCTTCGTCAACCAGTTCTTCTTCTTCCGGACAGCGCCCATCACCATCTCCGCCATCGCTGGACAAATGGCTTCCCTGTACCTGGGCAGGTTCATGGCCCAAGTACTCCCGGATAAGAAAATCCTCGGAATTCGCATCAACCCGGGTCCCTTCAACGTCAAGGTACGTACTACTTAATTGGTCATCACCTTGACTCTTTCAATTTTCGATTCTCGATTCCTCCCCCAACCCTTTCTTCAAGTTTGTGCGGAAAGGTAAAATGCTGCCAGGGAGGAACCGATGGCCCGGCAAGTTGATATTTTGGAGTGATCTCAGTCCAATTGTTTCTTAACCCACTGAATCCCACAATTAGTACCTGGACGTGATATACTCGACTTGGATAAAACCTCTGCATGTGCAGGAAAGGGTGTGATCAAACCGACCTTTAACCCTGACGTTACGACCGATGGCACTTGGTACAGTACACTAAACTGAGAATAGAAAAATGAACCAGAACAGTCAACAATCGTGACCTCATCACCTCAGACCACATTGTTGATTGGGAATTGTGATCTTACAAAATTCTTGGCTGCAATTTGAATGTGGAGGGTTTGACAATATAACTCTTAGTGCTACTTCTTTACAAATTGCTGGAGGACATCATCCTTCTGAGCACTGGGACAGCATTTGAATTTTGCACTGCACTTACCTAGTAGAAATAGAGACTTAATAGATGATGATAGTTTGGCGATTCGTTTGGCAGGAGCATGTGCTCATAACAATATTCGCACATGCTGGAGGAGGTATCAAAAACAGCACAGCCAAAGGTGTGGACACCATCACCATCATCAAACTTCCCGCATTTTTCAACAAGGTCTCGTCTCTGCAGCTCACACATGCTGTCTTTGTGTTCCTTCTTAACTGTCATATAGATACTTGGTGTGAACTTCTCACAATGCCTATGAATACTTGGAGTATAGTGGCCTGAAAATTTGTGGTGAGTGTTGGAGATTCTTTAAGGAAGCTTATCCCCTGAAGATTACCTACTTGAAGGGGCAGCAAGGTTGAGATTCTTTCCTCCAATTTCTCTCGGAAGTTATTGGTAGGAACTATGAAACATCTATGAAATAACAAAGAGTGACATCACCTTTGAGTGACCGATTTTCTTATTGATATTCACGTTGTGTCTATTTTGTGAATGAATTTGTCGAATTTTTTACCTAATTCCCATTTGTTCGAGATCATTGACAAGACACCACTTGTTCTTCCAGGACGTGCCTTTTCTGGCAGCAGTTCTGGTCGTGATCTCCACCCAGATTCTTGGCTATGGCTGGGCGGGTCTGCTACGCAAGTACCTTGTGGTGAAGTTTTCCTTCATGCTGTCAGCTTCATAGAGAATTGAAAGACTCGTAAGCTTGATGTCTAATGTCATCCTCCTATGATCCGAACACTTTCATATTGACATCTGATCGATTGTGTTTTACGTCATAGGATCCCGCGAACATGTGGTGGCCAGCAACATTGGTTGATGTCTCTCTGTTCAGGTGATTTCAATTCACCTGAGCAAGGTCATAAATTTACAGTTACCCCTAATGTTTTTGTAGGTGGATAATGTCAACATACCATTCAATGGTGATAATATTTTCAGCTTTACTCCAGTGTACATTTATTTATGCAAGATCTGACACTGGATGATGTTCAAATGGCTAGGACCTTACACGAGAAGGAGAACGGAAGAGGGGTGAACAAGATGCAGTTCTTTGCCATCGCTGTTGTCTGCAGTTTTTCTTGGTACCTTCTCCCAGGGTACCTGTTTGCGACGATCACCTCCCTTTCATGGGTGTGTTGGGTCTGGAAAGATTCTATTGTGGCTCAACAGATTGGCTCTGGTAATTAAAATTTCTTTTCTTGCCTTTCTGTAAACATATTTTGTCACCTCAAGATTTGTGCCCATCCATTTACTAGTCCCAAATGGTGTTATGGAAGTCTGTTTCTGGCTGTGTATTTTGAGAACCTCCACCATCGACAGAAGCTTTGGATTTGGAGAATGTCTTAGACCCTCAGCCAGCTATCATTGATTGATCTTACTTTCAGACTCCTTGAGTAATAGAACTCATAGCAATTTGCATTTAATTAATAACCGGACAGCTATTGTGACACCCTAAACGTCTCAACTTCGCTGGATTTTTATGCTTTCATTGGATTATATTCTTCATACTTTTGCAATGATGTCCATTGTATTGTTACACTTTCAATTTCCTGTAAGAGACCTGCGCAACTAAACAAATTTGGTTCAGAGTCAGCACCAGGTTCTTGTGAGACTACTTGAACAGGTTTGCAGTTAATTAAGAGGCTTTTGCAAAACGCTCATCACGAATATTTGGTTGACATGCATGCAACTAGCATTTTAGCTATGAGTTCTACTCTAGGTCACTGATAATGTTTCTTGTGGCAACAGGCTCGAATGGGCTAGGGTTCATGGCATTTTCTTTTGATTGGGCAACGATTTCAGCAATCCTGGGCTCACCATTGTCAACGCCCTGGCCAACACTACTGAACGTTTTTGTGGGATTCATGTTTGCTGCTTATGTAATTATCCCCTCCATGTATATGGCAAATATGTACCACACACAACGATATCCTTTGGTCTCCAACAAGCTCTTTCTAGCGGACGGCCACCGATACAACGTTGCTGAGGTATAATTCACTACTCAAAGATTCATGTTTGATTGTCAACTACATGATGTCCAGGCCATGCATGATGCGACCACATTTGTTCCTGCCATTTTGTGATCTGGACTATATGATTGGGATTTAAGGATATGCATTCATGCAGGTAGTTGCCAAGGATGGCTTGACACTTGACAATCAAAAGTATGAACAATATGGCCCTCCTCATATGTCAGCCTTTTATGCCGTGTTACATTGGGGCATCATGTTTGCTTCTTTGGGAGCCACCATCACCCATGTCTTACTATGGCATGGAAAGCTTATATACCGCCAGTACCTAACAGCTCGTACGTACCCGAACACTTAGCACTTGTATTCATTGGTTTTTTGGACTGCCCACTGACGAAATTGCTTGGAGGATTTGACTAGCTTCGTGTTATTTTTTGAGGGGAAGAGAAATCTCTTTTTAGATGAACATGCTTGAATTTAGCCAATGTGCCTGATTGAATTCTGCAGCTGGTGATTGCAAACCAAGTGTACATGCAAAACTCATGCAGAAATATAAAGATATTCCATCCTGGTGGTTCTGGGTGCTTTTCCTTGGAAACACCATACTTGGCATGATTATTGTACATCAATGGCCACACATTTTTCAGCTGCCTTGGTGGGGTGTATTACTGGGCTTCATCATCAGCATCGTCTTTACCCTACCCCTTGGTGTACTTGCCGCCACCACCAACAGGGTATGCACATGACAATACAAATTGACTATCCCGGTTATGTTGCATACATCTTTTGGGTACAATGCAGTCAATTGATGAAACTCTTTCATTTACTATATGGTAAATTTTTCCTGTTTTAGCATTACTGTGCAGTTCACTATTGTGACACGTGCACAACGGTGTTTAGAATCAGGATTTGAGGAGTATCGGAGCGCCGATGAGCATTTGTTGTACTGTCAAGTGTGCATGCTCAGTATCACCCAAGTCGCACTGGAGGAACAATCTTTGAGGGACTCCGGCATTGTATTAACATGAACACCTGTGGTTTTTTAGTTCACAGGTGTAGGACCACTCTGCGATGTCATGGCAGGGTATTTGCTGCCTGGATTCCCCATTGCCAACGTTGTCTTCCGTTTGTATTCGGCTGAGTCTGTGGCTCAAGGTCTTGCATTCCTGCGCGATTTCAAACTGGGCCAATACATGAAGATTGCCCCAAGAGAAATGCTCGCTGTCCAGGTTCATTTTATACCAAGAGTCCACATCTACCCTTTTCTTGCACTAATAGTTTTTTTATGCATAGAACCAAAGACTGGTGTTGTAAGCTCTGGAATAAAATCCATGTTGTGTCCTCCACACTCCTTGAAGGAAGTTCACAAATTATTTAAACCACTGATACAACTACAAAGAAATATAAATAAAAAAATACTATATTTACTAGATAACATCATAGTCCTAATGCATTGCTTATAAGGTATGTGGGTCTTTATGTGGTCACTCTTCTTAATTGAATACCTATATGTAACTGGTATTGGCAAGGTTTGTAGTAAAGAATGGACGATGAAACAAATAAGTGTTATAATGAGATTGGACTATGTGCCCAGAATGCATCAACCATTCTAAGTTTAACTGTTAGAGAATTGGGAGGGTCTATGTGATCACTCAAAAGAGAAAGAGGATTTTCACTTTGGAGTCAACACTTTTGCATTCAGAAACTTGAAAATCTTCGTGATTTGCAATTTGCTATGTGGATAAGACAATTCTCAACCTTATCCAAAGGCTGAAAATGCAAGTGCCTACAATTGGGTCAGATACCTCAGTGTCTCTGATTGAAACCAAAAAGAACAGTCTACGCAACAACTAATCATATGCTTCAATATCCCTGCAGGTTTCAGGTGCTGTGTTAGGGGGACTAGTTAACCTTGGTTGTGCGTACTGGCTGTACGACAGCATCGACAATCTTTGTGAGGAAACTGGTGCATGGTCCTGCCCTTCCACTAACAACGGCTTCTCTGTTGTTGCATTATGGGGACTGGTGGGCACATCCAGGTTGATTGGATCAACAGGGGAGTACAAGGATCTAAGATGGTGTCTGTTAATAGGAGTCCTTGCTCCCATACCCTTCTGGCTGATTGCCAAATCAGCTTCCTCAAGGATCAAGGTGAGGAGGTCAAACGATGGCAATGGTTGAGTTCAATTTTCTTCTGCACCTTGTTTAGAGCTACTAGAAAAATAAAAGCGACTTGTGTGGTCACTGTAAAGTGATTCTCTCAATAATCAGCTTTCTAGGTTTTTTTGAGCAAGACTGCATTCTCATTCCACCTGCAAAGCCCATATCTTGTCAAAATTCTTATTGCCCACCGATAATGAGAGAGAGGCAACCCTCTTAGCCCTCCCAACCCTCTCTCAGTAATTGGTGTGGCAATGAAGATTTATTGGCTCTGTCTGTAGGACAGAGACTATGCATCAACTTCTACGTTTCAAGAGCAAATTTCCTAATTACTTTGTGTTCACACTTGGACGTTTCTTGTTCTTGTTATTTTTGGTCCACTATATTTAATGTGGATGTTATCTATAGTTTATATATATATATATATATATATATAAGTGCTCCCTAAAATGCATTGAAAGAAATCTAGTTAACTATAGTTATTTCGGTAGTTCTTGATTATTTACTTTAAAAATTTCGAGTGATTAATGAGTAGCTTCAATCCTTGACCTGTATTTGAGAAGAAGGTGCACAAATCCAAGAAAGGTTTGGTATAGTGGACAGCCATGAATTGGCATGAGCAAAGTGGACAACTACAATTGTAGTCTTTCATAATAAAGAACAGAGCCTCACGGTTCTACCTTTTTCTTGTTTTATATATATATATGGATATGCACTTTATGTGTGAGATGAACATGTGGAATTGGCTTGAAAAAACTTTGGGAGGTGATTATTGAGAGAGTTATTTTACAGTGACCATGAGAGTTGCTCTAGCAAGGGCTGAACAATAGTCTAGAAACATTCATCTAAACTGTCTATGCTACAATGTGTGCAGGACTATGCGAAGCAGATGAACATGCCAGTTTTACTAGGAGCAGCGAGCCAATGGCCACCTGCAACCGCCGTCACATTCAATTCTTGGTTCCTAACTGGGTTCATATTTAACTATTGCATATTCAAGTACCACAGGCGTTGGTGGAAACGGTACAACTACATCCTCTCAGCTGCTTTAGATACTGGTGTTGCATTGGCAGGGCCCCTCATATTCCTCACCCTCTTGTACTTCAACAAAAATGGACCACGGTGGTGGGGTAATCCTTCACGCTTCATCGACCATTGCCCTCTTTCCTACTGCCCAACAGAGCAAGGCATTAATGTCACAGATTCATATCCCTTCTGTCCTGTACATTGAAACCATCGCGAAAGTTATGCAGTTCCTGAAGAATTCCAAGTCAATGAATTTCAGCGATTTTAGACGAATTGATAAGAGTTAGACACAGGTGTTGGGGATGTTTATACGACTAGAAATATTGATGTCCATTTCTCGTGCACACTATTGGAATTGTGATAGATAGTTAATCTCACATGACAAACAGGGGTAAAGTTTAAAAATTGCATGCAAATTTACCTCTGGTTGGAACTTGTGGGACTTGTGAAAAGAGTATGTACTTAGCCTCATATCATTCAGCATATGAAAACTGGACACAGGGTGTACAGATCTAATTCTGTAAAGCAGGCATATGAATTCCAGTACCAGAAAAGTTCTTCCTGCAATATAGTGCTCAAACAATTCTCTAAGCACAACAATCTAATTGAGGTCTTGCAAATTGAAGACTAGAAAACGACAATGGGTAAGTTAACCTGCACCAAATGCTCATAGGGCTACTTGAACAGGTTTACAGTTGATTTTCTGGAGGATTTTGCAAAATTTAGATTTATGAACTCAGTTGTATTGACCTCCATGCAAAAGCATTTCCACCTTAGAGGCACCTTATTGTGATCAAGTTCACATGCGCAGCACCTCAACAATATGCATACAAAGTGCCAATGCAAGGTAGAGTTTAAGTTGAATGGAATGCTTCAACACCCTTACTTTGTCATGCTCTCTACTGCACAACTCATTATGCATTATAAAATGCATTTACAGATACGCCAAATGTACCTCTGTGTGAGCCACACTTCTTTCACCAGAGCTCCATATGCAAGTGACAGACATGAACCATTACAGCAGCAATATGCTAATTTTCATGAACCTCCAATTCTGTGAGCCCATCAAAAGAATCACCTTCTACTAACTCAGATCTCAGATTAGAAGTACAGAGTGAGATAAAACTGCTCACAGTCAAGAGCTGGTTTACTACATTCAAGTGCTACATCATCTCTCTGGCATTCAGGGTAGTTCACAGACTCCTGCCATGTTGTTCACTAAGTACCTCTCCAAAGGCATCCAAAGTTAAAAGAGTCTGGGATACTCCCCTGGTTCAAGCATAAAGACATTTTTACAAGTATTTGCACTAAACGAAAGGGTACATAGTGTGACCGCTTAGTGTGGTCATCTCTGAGATATAGAGTGTTTGTCCTTAAAAAAATGATGCAGTGTGCTCGGTGATGACAAGTCACACCAGCTGCTTATTGAATGTGTTCTAAATCCTACATCTGTGTGTGACAACACCTGCACAACCATTTTAAGACATGTTAGCAACATGTCAAACAAACCAGAATTTATGGGTATCTCCTAAGGAACTAATGCCCTATTAAATGCACTCTATGTATGGACAGGTGGACCATGATCATTCTTGACCCTGTTTGAAAAGTAATTGAAAGAGAGATGATCAACTATCATACAAGATGACATCGCGACACTTACAAGGTGCAAGAGATCATCTCCCTTGTTGACCCTCATGAGAGGCTCAGAATCTCAGATCCCTCTTTGTCGTTCAGGGTAGTCCCTGCTTGGGGCATCACATACATATTCAGTATTCTCTCCACGCAACGCTATGTCAACAACTAATTACAAACGGAAATCACATGACACAATCTGCAAGTCCACTTGAACATCTTAACTCTTCCTCATAAGTTAATTCTGAATAGCTCAAGCAGTTGCATGACAATTTTCTGTGTCTTACTATTCCACACAATTCACCACAGATGATAGATTGATAGACGCAGAGGACACACAGCTGAGAACTGTACAGGGAGATTGACTTCAGAATCTACTCTGGTCACAGGTATCTGAGTATCCAAGGTTCAAAGGCATAGATACAATCTCTTCAACTAACTCATATCAATCACTGAAATCAATCAGTACTATCAAGTATACACAGCTATACTTCTTTGGTGTGGCACTTCTTGAAATAAACACCACAGCCTCGATATCTTCAACAGCCAGGCTTTTTACCTTATTTGTCTGGGATTCTGTATACTGTCCAGACGTAAGGTAGACTAAGCCCTATATACAATGCTACTGTTGCTAAATAGCCTACATGCTAGATCCTCAATTTCCAGTCGCAACAGAATAATTGAAAGCAAGGGGCAACAGCACACCTACATCTGCTTGGCGTAAACTGAGGATGTGGGCACCCGCTTTGTTCGAAACATCATGTAACCAACTGGGAGAACCACTCCCAACATCATAATCGCAGCTCCTATGATATACCGCACCGGGTCAGGTGGTACTACTTCCAAAAGATGCCGCACCTGTTTCCAAGTAAAGCATGACCGTATCTTCAGCACAGGTTTCTTCTTTAATACAGCACATCATTGAGAAGTAGTAAATAAAAAGTGACGTGATACTCTGAAGGCAACACTATAACCAGAAACACAATGTCAGGCCAAAACAGAGATTCAGGAGAACACAAGTCCTGTCAGAAACTCCTGTCAGAAAACTTGAGAATACTCAACAGCAAGGATTTGGGTCTATTAAGACCTTAACCCATTGTCAACAGCCAACCCCACTTGTCATTTGTACTTCAAATTTAAGACACTGGCTACACCAGAAACTAACATTTAAAGCAAAAAACACTTTCTCTTCACATTGTTAAACGGGCCATTTCTATTAACAACGAAAAACTTGGGTGTTTCTGAGCTACACCACGTTCCCCTCATATGGCATCCAACTTGACGTAACACAGGATTGTCAAATGTTGATGCTCTAAATGTTCCTGAAATCCCGAGTGTCTCGTCTCTAGGGATGCTCCTCCCATCGACAACTAAGATACACATCCTACCAAGCATTGGATCCAGTAGCCTCAAGGCTCTTCACAAGCAAAACCGATTCATCCTAGACAACTACCCCGCACTTAAAAAATGAAGTGGCTGAGGATCTCTAATAAGATTGGTGTCATATATGTCCTGGAGCATTTTATTACACCTTAAACTACTTGAAGCCTTGTAACATTTTCTATGAAAGTAAGTATCAAGGTAAATGCAAGGATTTGGAAAGAGCAGAGGTTGCTAAGAGGCCTCAATAAAGCAGCAAGTGGCAGAACTCAGATTAGGCGATCGATTTTATCATGCAAGGCATATATGTACACACATGAATACCAATAACCAAATTTGCTCGAGGATTTTATCCAACTGCATTCTTACAGCTATGCATATTACATCTCATTTATGAACAACATTTTTTTCCTCTAACGCCATCCTTACTTTGGCTCTCTCCCTCTGTCGAACTCTCAGCTGACAACAGACATTGAGTAACATGTAGGAAATGTATAAACCACCTGCCCTTCAACTAGATAAGGGATATCGATACATCAGCTTACAAATGGCGAAATAAACCTCGAGACCTTTCCCTGTTCTCTTATAGCCTTTTCATTTATAACTTCTTGTTACAAACCATTGCAGATTACTGTCAAACTTCCAGCGGAATATCTCAAAACCTAATCATCACACAACGGCATGTCTCCCAATGCAGACACGCAAGAATATGACCGGGCAGCCAAGCTAGAGGGCTCTTGAAAGTTTATAGTCCCTCACTTGCTCTCAACAGAAAGATTTCCCCAAAATTCTACATGTTCGTAACATGCAACCAGCCATTGGACACATCCCGGATATTCAACAGATATGCTCCCAGGAAAATATCCTCTTCAATCAGTAGGTCACTGGATCACAGCTACAGATATGGTGAGTAAGTGAACCTTGGCAATCTCAACCCTCACCACGGCACATGCATACACAGACACGTCCGTCAAACCAAAACTGTTTTAGCCAATTAGAAATCGAAGCACATACCGGCATAGCTGGAGAGGATAGTACACAGAAGTGTGAAGCTCGGAAGCTGCTAATCAGGTGCACTCGAAATGCTTCCCGTCCCGCAGAGGCCACCGAGGAAGAGCGAAACGCAAGCGCTGAACAAAGAGTGCACACACGGACCCGGACCTAGGGTTTCATCCCATTTTCATCCATTCTCGGTGAAGGAACAACGAGAACTATTGTTTCATATTTCATTCATTGATTATTAATGGATGAGTTCATCCAAGCACTTCCTTTGTCCTTTATCAGCCTTTACAAGGGAACGGAGAATGCAAGAAGAAGAAGAAGTTGATGTAATAAGAATGTGCAGGCAGCTCTCTAACCAAGGTACAGTAATTATCCATGTATACACATCTGAGTTAGTTTCTGTTTTGTGAAGTATGAGAGTGTAATTCAAAGTATGTTTGGGGTAATGCGCTGTCGCCTCAAGATGTGATTCCTTTGCATTTGAGAAAGTTAGCATCAGCGTAAGTAGAGCAAACTTACTTGTTGTCGTGCAATCTTACCAGCATGCTGTATTCCTTGTTCTGGGTGCATCATGTATGCTTAGGATGTGAAATTATGGAATTTTTATTGTGGGTTGTTTTTGTGAACCGCGCAAACAGAGCGAACTCCCATGACAATTTCACCCCTAAGATGATGTCACATATTTGGCCCACAAATGTTAGTTTCGTCAAAGGATTTTTCTCTGTTTATATATGGTCCTCACGCTTAATGTGAGCAATGATCATGCCCTGTCTTTCATTTCAAATTTCATGATCTGATGCGCAATGAAGAGTGAAGCACTCATCAGACAAAGCACTGGGAACAGTAAATTGTTCCGGGCCTCCTCTTACGGATAACTCTGTCCAGAGGTGATGATGATCACTATGAGTTAACCCAGGAGTTGAAATTGTCGTCTGGGCGTTGGTTGTGTGCAGAGGGAGCTGAATTGGCTGTCTGTGGCATTATTGTAAAATGAAAGCAAGGCTCATCGGAAACCTGCCGGTGCTCAATTCCAGCCTGATTCGCAGTACCCAAGTGGTAGCAGCATCTACCTTGTCATCTCTCAGCTACCCGAGGCTGCTTTGTAAATCATCAGTTCATCATCCAACAGGATTCCTCCGCCATTTCATCACCACTTCTTTATTACAGAGTCTCCTGCAGGGAAGAACATACAAAAGCACCTCAGTTGTAGCCATGGCATCCAACTTTCAGCCCGAGTTGGCACGGCAACCACCCACCCAGCCTTTACCTCAAGCTACAAATGGTGGAAAGGTACAAACACATTTCTCTGCACATGAAGCTAAAAAAATTGCTTATAAGGGACTGACCTAACTTAACCGATGGCTTTTTCCTCAAATGATCTGCTTTCAGGGAGCCTGGTTCTAACCTACCAATAGTCGACCATCACAATGCAGTCCAATTTAATTTAGACACTTCAAGTGGTACTCAATTCAGGAGATATCACAGCTGCCAATGCTCTCCTACTACCTCATCAATGTGCACCCAATAGCCATCTCTTGACAAGAAGCTAGAGAAATGGGTAAAGGCTTTACCATGGCTAAACCCAAGTATGAAACCTTGTGATGTGGTAATGCCTGTGATGATGGTTTGAACCCACCACCACTGGCGGTCAGTTTGTAAGTCTTTCACATGCTTTTTGATTGACCAATTCAGAAATTTGAATCATGTCTTGGTAGCCTAGCATTGGTTGAGTTTTGTAAGATTGTGCACAAGCAAGGACATGCTTAGAAATCATGGAGGCATACTCTATCTCAAATTTCCTCCCCACCTTTTGCTTTTTGCTCGATTTCTAATTGAATATGTAACTCTTAAGTCTCAGGAAAGGCTATCCAGTGTAACATTAATGTCCTTCACCTGATTACCTTGTCTGCACAATACTTACAGGGATGTTTCATAGATCTTGGAGTTTCATCGTCACTTATTTGTCTTCAGGCTCAAAATGTTGGAGAAGTAACCAGGCTTTCTTAGAAAGCCTGGTTAGACAAAGCCAGGCTTTAAATCTGTTATTGGCTTAATGCAAGTTTATCATTGTGCAATCTATATATTAAGTTTGATAGTGTAAATCCCTTGTGATGTTGTAATAGGAAGTAGAATCTCCGGTCCTGGCAAAATTTAAGAAGCAGGCATTGTGAGAAAGCAGCATGAAATTTGAGGTGGTGATGTATGCAGTACAAGCTCGCAGCATGCCAACTTTCAGTGACAGCTGACAAGCAGGCCAACATAGCTCATGCGCGAGAGAAAATTCAGGCGGCAGCTGATCAGGGAGCTCAGCTCATTGTTCTTCCTGTAAGTTTTCTACTTATTCATAGACTAAATAATCCAAGGGAGGAGCATAAGCCATTGAAGTATAAGTCAAGGGAGGATGTAATGTAGATCCTTATTGCCTATTTGATGATGGTAGTGCTTAGCTTTCCAATAAAATGCTATCCAGAAGAGCTACAAAAACCAGATAGAAAATTTTCTTCTTGTATGGTTCTCGGCAGCAGTGGAGCTCTTGATTATTGATGACTTAACAAGGGAAGTCATGTGCAGTTTTACAGCAACAAGATATTTTGGATGGACGTGAGGACATAACAGAAGATCAGATTATCTTTTCCATTCTGTTCCAGTTCATTTGGACTTATCAGTCACATCTTTGAGCAGGTTTTCTCATAGACTTCTATATGGGTTCTTGGTATCAGGAAATGTGGAACTGTCCATATTCAAATTCAAGCTTCCCAACATATGCAGAGGATATTGATGCGGGCATTACAAATTCCCCATCCTTAGCCATGCTATCAGAGGTTGCACGTGAAAAAAGTGTTATTATTGTGGGCGGATCCATTCCAGAGCGCAGTGGTGGCAAGTTGTACAACACGTGTTGTGTTGTTGACAAAAATGGAGAAATCAAGGCCAAATTTCGCAAGGTGAGAATAACTTACAACTTTGTTTTGTCAACCAAGTCAAGTTTCTCGCTTAGGTGAAGAACCACAGAAGTACCAAAAGGGAGCTGGGTATGTAATAACTTGACAGTTTTCCTTAAAACATTGTGGGCCATGACAAACAGCACTCTCACACTAGATTCAAGCGAGGTGATGCTAAGGTAATGATAGTGAATGGGGGATATTCTGTTGACATTCTTGCTGTGTTGTAATCAGGTCCATTTGTTTGACATTGACATCCCAGGAAAAATCACCTTCAAAGAGTCTGATACTTTGACTCCTGGAGAAGGACTTTGTATTGTTGACACAGGTAATACAATTTCACTCAGCATGAAGTTTACATTCCTCAATCATGCAAATGAGGTCTAAATTTTGTTGAAATAGGATATGTTACACACACATTACTGTTACTCATGCTCAGGCATATCAGACGACATTCTGTATTTTGTGGTTACCTATTTTTGTGTTTGCAAAGGGTCTCAATCGGAGTTCTCTGTTTTGTGTCCAGATGTGGGGCGAATAGCTGTTGGAATTTGCTATGATATCCGCTTCCCTGAGATGGCTATGCTATATGCAGCTCGAGGTAATTGAATACCTCCTAAAATGCCTGGTATTCTTTAAATTTCTTGGGTCAGTTATTCCCCAAATACTGTCTTTCTTCAGTAGTTTATGGTCAGATGTGTATATGAGCAGGGGCGCACATTATATGCTATCCTGGCGCTTTCAACATGACTACTGGTCCTCTCCATTGGCAGCTATTGCAGAAGGCCAGGTTTTCCACGACTCTCATTCTCTTTTTATGATTGTATACATGTCACTACGCTAATTATGGTGAATAGTGTAGCAGATGAATTGTGTGGCTCACAGTATACACCATGGTTCAAGAGAACAGTGTTCAAAGCAAGTTACACTTGTCATGCCCCTATAATGTACCTACCTCCTTCCCCTAGGCTGGAAGTCTCTCAAATGCACATTCTTTTCAATCCAATAGAAATACTGTAACCTACAGCATGGACCTCTGATGTTAAAAATGGGTTGGTAGATAGTGTGCACCCATAGTATTATCCCTAATTTTTTTAGTGTTTATTTCAATAGTGTGGCCCACGGTATTTACCATTACCAGTGTAGCCAGAATGATCACTGTCATTTTCATTACCTTCTCCAACTATTTACTGACCTCCATCATATCTGTGGGTGCACTGGTGTTTCTGCTGCAATTCTGCTGCTTTGTGATGTTAGAGCTGTGGACAACCAGGTATCTCCTCCACACAGGAAATAGGTTATGTACATGCCAAATTGAAAATCGTCTGGACAATATAAAGTCTCGCATCCTCATTCCAAATTCCAGGCATTCAGCATTCTAATGTTGTTTGCATTCACTTGTGACAAAAACCTGTTAGAGACCTCATTTGACTTGATTCTTGGCTTTCAGCAATCAACCAGATTTGTTTAATAAACCAGATTTGTTTAATCAACCAGATTTGTTTAACAAGAAAATGGTAGAACCGTGAGGCTCTGTCCTTTATTATGAAAGACTACAATTGTAGTTGTCCACTTTGCTCATGCCAATTCATGGCTATTCACTATACCAAACATTTCTTGGATTTTGTGCACCTTCTTCTCAAATATAGGTCAAGGATTGAAGCTACTCATTTATCACCCAAAATTTTTTAAATAAATAATCAAGAACTATTGAAATAACTATAGTTAACTAGATTTCTTTCAATGCATTTTAGGGAGCACTTATATATATATATATGTAAACTATAATTAACATCCACATTACATAAAGTGGACCAAAAATAAGAAGAACAAGTAACGTCCAAGTGTGAACACAAAGCGGTTAGGAAATTTGCTCTTGAAATGAAGAAGTTGATGCATAGTCTCTGTCCTATAGACAGAGCCAACAATAAATGACTTATGGCACCTGTTGAATGTGTGTTGGTTTTTATGTTGAAAGATTAGTGTTCATCGTTCATTCGATACAAAAATCTGACACAACTCGCTTGACAACAGATTTTTGTTGTAACTTGTTCACCTGCCCGAGATGATCACGCTGGCTATGTTGCCTGGGGCCACTCAACTGTTGTAGGCCCAGTAAGTAATGGCATTTCACCTCCACCTACCCCCGCCTGCCTCAATAAGGGTCTTGATTTGTCTGTTTGGCTATACATGTGGATTGAAGTACATGAAAGTATGAAGTTTGTGCCAACTACACCTATAATTTCCCTTTTAAGCAGTTGAACACAGTTATCAATATTAGATCACCTCACTTTTTGTTAAGTCATGTTGGTAATTGAAAGAGCATTCTGACACATGAACATGTAGTTTTTGGACATCATGTGATTAAACTGTGAATTTTCGATGCGTTGATTATAGGTGTGTCCAAAACTGATCCTAGGCTTGCATGTTCAACCCATGGTTGTATTTGGCCAGAATCTAGAGGGCTTGCTTTTGGGTAAGTGTCACAATTAGGTGTGGTAACCATACAATGGGGATGAAATTGAGCAGTACAGCATAGGCAAATTGAACAGGAGTAACTTTTAGAATCTCATGATAGGTTTTTATCAGGTAAGTTCTTAAATGTGAAGATCAAGTTCACTTTGATCATGTACTTGCTTAGTATTCCAAACTTTCAGAACTGGGGTACAGACTCTCAGTATTTCCATGTCATGAATGGAATAGTTTGGTGAGATTCTGGCTGCTGCTGAGCACGAGGAGACTACTGTCTTTGCAGACATTGACTACTCAGAAATCGAAAAAAGAAGGTATGGCCTCTCTCTGATCTTAATAAATTCAATATTCTGATTGAAGCTGCTGATTGAAACAAATTCATGCATCTAACCCCTTCTGAAACCGGAGCATATATCAGATCAATATAGACTCAACAATGTACAAAATGATCTGTGTTGTACTTGCAGACTGAACATGCCAATTGAGTCGCAAAGACGTGGTGACCTGTATCACCTCATTGATGTTACCCGAAATGATCCTGTAAATTCCTCTTGATTGGACGTTGGTGTATGCTTTGAAATCCCGAAGACATAGTATGCTTGTTTGCAGCAACTTAGAATGACTGGCTATGATCCACGTGAAGTTCATCTAGACCCTTTGCTTGTGACTAGGTATTTCATCTTCAGTCTGAAGTGCAGTAGTGCCAAACTTGGTGATAAAGAAATATCTGAGTAGACACTATTCACTGCTGCACTTTTAATTTGCATAAGCTTGATAAATGCTCGATACATACATTGCATTCGTAGGTTTTAAAGTGCAGATGGTTGTTTCATCTGAGGTTATTCTTAACTGAGCACCAAGATGAAATGAGCAAATATTGTGTTGTTGGAGGTTAGGTACCTCCCGTTCTATTTAAATAGACTACTTCCGGTTCTTCCTCTTTTCACTTTGCAATTGCTCACTCCACACTTTCAGACTTCCCTTTGCTCTCAGATGTGGATTGGACAAATTTGTGCATCTTGGTTGCACCACTACCCACTAGCCCACCCAATTATCATCAATCAGGATTGGATATCGGAGGTTAAGAACTTGCTAAAAGATATCTCTCTGTGAATCCCATGATTTATAACTGAGTATTAAGTTGGAGGTAAGTGGTAGATAACCCAAGGTGGGAAAAAAGAGAGTAACACTTTGCTGTTAATACAAAAATGAAACCTCTCATGCACTAATTTCATTGTCAACGTGGTGTTAAGAAAGTTCATAAGGTGTTTCAGAACACTAGGTGTGAAGGGACCTCAACCCTTAAGAGGCCAAGGGGCTCTATGCAGATACACATTTTTCACAAGCCTTACCAAGTCTAGAGGTCCAATTTAGGACAGTTTTGGTTGTTTAACTATAATTTATACATCATCTAATGTCAAAGAGAATTTTATAATAGCTTCACATGTGACATAAAAATCCTAGGTATGCTTTGCATTCAAGAGCACCCAAGTTGAATATTTATTTTAGGTTGTCAATAACAGTTTGATATTCAACTGATCTATATAAAGTACATTGGCATTTTTATTTTTGTTTTGAGACAGTAGGCCCAAAAGCCAATGCCAAATTTACACTAGAATATTGGACTGTTCTTAGATAAGGCCACTTTTGACATAGTTGGCTAAAATTGGAAATATGTAGTTCAAATACATGTTTTCAAGGGCCATATTATTGAGCCTCTTAGATGCTTAGAGGTTGCTGATACGCGCTTTGGAGGATAAATCGACCAAACTAAAATATTTATTTATATTTAATTTCATGTGGTGTTTTGTGTTATTATGATAACTTTTTGGATGACACTTCTTATGAATAAATGAATAAATATTGTCATGGATCTTGTCATTTATAATCCCAAAAAAAAAAAAAATACAAGGAATGTCGGGTTAACATTTAGTGTTGGTGACACTATACCACAGTTTACAATTAGTATTGAGCAAAACAACCAGAATAGGTGACACTAAATATCATATTTAGTGTAATTCATTTATTAGCAAGTTAGCAGCATTTGGACTTGAGCAAGACAATGTGGGCCTTCCAAGACTACATGTGATGCTCTAAACTTGGTCATTGCTTGTTGCAACAGCTCTGGTTTACCAAAAGTTAATATTGAAAATAGAAGGAGGTTATTTGTTCTATTGGAGGCATGTGTGTGTGTTTTGGTCCTCTCATGACCTACAATTCATATCTTATACCAAAAAAATTGCTTGAATGCCGGTCAAATTATTCACCAAGCCCAAGTTCAAAAAGCTCCACTAATCTTGGTTCAAAAGAATGGCAAATGGCTCTGGTTAATTCTTGCAAAAGTACACTACACTAGATATGGTATTTAGTGTCACCAATTCTAATTGTCTTGCTCAATACTATTTGTAAACTCTGGTGTAGTGTCACCAACACTAAATGTTAACCCAACATTATTTGTTATTCCTCGTAAATCTTTTTTGGGGATTATAGATTCACAGTGTTGCAATTACTGTCACTTAGTAAGTGATTTTTCATCCAATTTTCAATCATCCATAACAATATTTCATTACATATTTTTTTAGACATAACTTCTTTTTTTTAAATTTGTAGAATACAAGTTTCTCGAACTTGGAATAGTAGCCAACACAAGTGTAGTTCAACTCTAATTTTCTCACTTTGCCTTGCTACCACAGTAATTGGGTAGGAACTTGAAAAAGTTGGGTCAAGATGGATTTGGGTGAACCAACCAATACACTCGTACTTTGTTGGATGCCTACACCCTTGCCTCCAAGGAACCATTGTTCGGGTTGGTTTGCCCCAGCCGGTTAAGATGCCACAGAAAAAGGACTAGGTAGATATCAGGCTGCAGAAACTCCTATAATAACAGGATAGGATATTATAATATCTTAAAACCTTAGAACACTTCAAACTCTTAACATAACATTATTCAAATCCATAATAATGTTTTATGGGACTGACAATATTTCATGTAGTATTCTTGGATATTCCCCACATTCAGACTACTATGAATCTGAATAATGTTATGAAAGTGGACTAAATGAAGTGAAGAATGAGAACTACTAAAAACAAACTCTCCCAGGAATCGGTTTCGATGGCTCCATCCTTACCGGCGATTTCCACAAATGCCAAACTGTGAGGTTTACACTTCAACCATTCAACCTGACAATAACACCCTCCACTCTCATAACTATATTGGCAATGTCCACAACCACACTTAGCACATTCACAGCAACGCAATAAAAAAGCACTTCAAAATGCATCAAATGCACTGCTACATCATTCATGGCCATGGACGTTATGCCCTAGTCGTTCCATAAAATGTATGATGTGACCGTCTTGATAATTGCGTGAACGTCATACACAGTAGGTGGACGTCCCCAAACTCTATTCATTTAAAATGAATAACATCCGTTGCAATCCTCTGAAGCAGTTGGTAGGTTTGGGATTGAAGGCTCAGAGGGAATATAACTACGGGGAGCATACGATCTTAAATGCAGTGCACCCTAATACTGTAACCACACAAACCTGATGGGGACAACCTTGGACACTACCGAGACAATAACGGCCATCGCATGCACATCCATGGCGCACTATGGCTGCGAGGACAACACCCATGGGGGCGGTTCCCATGAACACTACCACAGTGCCCATGGTCATCGAAGGTGTCACCATGGCGCTCATCGTTGTGACTTGCTATTGAGGTCAATATTCCATCAGGTGCATTTGTGTGCTTTGACCCATGAATGCCTAAGATGCCAAAATTTGGTTATGAACATTTTTCAAAAACTTCTTTCTCAAGGCGAACTTTGTTTTATTTCTTAATTTTTCTTCCATTTTCAAGCAGTAAGGCTCTACGCCATCTAGAACAAACCGATCAATACTATTATATATGCAATAATCTAGATATGGACCTTGAAGTCGTTGGAACCCTTACAAAATGAATGTTACAAAATTTGCTACTTAGAAATATATATATATAACAAGGTTAATGAGATGAATATATTAGATTTTTCCATCACTCTATGATACACTTACTTTTAGCCAATTGTACATCTTGAAATCTATATTCTTTTATAAAGGAAAATGATGTGGTGGAGAATAAGGATAATGATTTTTAGTCCATCCATATAGGTGTGGTCTAAATTAAACTCTTAAGATTGTCTCTTGTATGCCAACTCCAAATAAAATATCTCATTCGTAATTAGCTGAAACCCCCATCTTTTAGAGGTCAAACCCAAGTTTCCTTGCATTATGAGTTTGTTATGGACACTCTCCCACTGTATTAACCATTGTCTATTCACTTGACCAATGCATCTTCAACAAATTGATCATTGCATGATACAAACCAACTATTACAATGAAGTTATTGACCATGATCCATCTAATTGACGGCCTTCTCAGAGTGTTGGCACTGCAATATTTGGAGAAGACCATGCATGAACATTTAATGAGCATGATAATGTAATGATCAATAATGAACAAGATGTGCATAGCACTTCAATAGCCTACATGGCCAAGTGAACGGGTTGGATTAAATAATCATCTCATATATGGCACATGGCTATTGCATAACTAATCATTGCCTATGGTAATTTGTTATTGCATATTCAACACAGAGCATGCCATGCGTTGTAATTTTAAAAAATGATTGCCTATTTAAATCGTGAATGCATATTCAACTAGTTGATCATTGCGTAGTACATCCCAAATGCTATGATGAAGCTAGTGACCTTATTACACCTAATTGAAGACCTTCTCAAAGTGTTGGCAATATTACAATACATGGCTAAGCAAAGGTGTTGGATTTGGTAAGTCATCTTGGATATGGAAACTCGCAATTGCATATGGTAATTGACTATTGCTTATGAAAATTGGCTATTGCGTATTCAATACAACACATAATTGCATTGTATATATAACTAACTAGGCATTGCATAACACACCCCAAATGTTATGATGAAGCTACTGACCTTGATCCATGTAATTGAGGGCCTTCTCAAAGTATTGGCATTGCAATGTTTGAAGGAGAACCTACGTGAGCATTTAATGAGCGCGACAATGCAATGGTTGATAATTAAACAAAATATGCATATTGGGAGCTTAAATAGCCTACATGGAAAATTGAAGTGGTAATCAACTGACCCGACAATTGCATATGGCACCTGGCTATTACATATTCAACACAACGCATAATTGCATGGTATACTTAACTAACTATTTCCTATTCAACTCACAAAGGCAAATTTGACTAATTGACAATTGCGTAATACACCCCAAATGCTATGATGCATTAGGGGGGCCTCTTGGAGTGTTGGCATTGCAATACATGGCCAAGTGAAGGGGTTAGATTTGGTAATCATATTGGATATAACAACTGGCAATTGCATACTCAATACAATGCATAATTGCATTGTATATTTAACTGAAAATTGCTTATTCAATTGACCAATGCATATTTAACCCTTTCTTTCCGAAGAGATTCCCGCAGGCTCCCTCTAAAAAGGAATCCACCTTGCAACAACTTCATGTCATCATTTGGGGGCCACTCAGCAAGGAGATTCTTCAATGTTTCAAGAATAGAGAGTTGCTAGTCTTGTTTGATTTTGTTTTAATTTGGAGAACAATGCTCTAAAGGTTTTTTAAGATCGTGGAAGCTCACTAGGACTTGAAGGAAGAGGCAAATTCTTATGACCAAGGTTTTTACCATTGCAAAGATCAGCCATCTTTAGAGCATGCACAACACTCCAAACCAAAATAGTTTCAAATTTGGCATTTAAGCTCATTAGGTAATAGCCATCATGGGCCCTCTAATTCTTATAATGTATATTTTGGGATTACATATAGTCTTATAAATGTAGACCAACATCAAAAAGAAACAACACCTTAATTCACGTTGGTGGCAAAATCTAATTCATTTCCTTTTCAACATGGTATATGTGACAATGTCACATGGCATGCAAAAATGTCAAAATGCCATTGTCTTGAATGCAAGGAGGGCCAACTTGAATTGGTCTTTGGAGGTAGCTTTTGCCAATCACATCTGGATGTATTTACAAAATATTAGTAGCATGTGCAAGTGATAACGAAGGAAGAAGTCTTTTTATATCATGAACATTATATTCTTCATCGTTACTTCAGACACCCTTAATAGCAATCAAAATATAACATTCATGTTATAAAAATACTTTCTCTTCACTCTATAATGTTTCATTTAGAATGATATGTTATTGGACTAATGTCTCGAATTTGAATCAATTGTTTGTCAAACTCATTCGACCAATCTATTACTAGTGGTTGGATCTCCCCTTTCATAGCTTGAAACCATGCTTATCTTGTCATGATTAAAGAGATTGTGTTCTTATTTATGGTGCATTGGGAACTTTGGGAACCTATGAACCTATTTTTCTAATTTGTTCATTACGACAAACTTACAGTGTCAAGTAGCCCCCTCGGTATTGGGTACGTATACCTAATGAAGATGGTTACCACATACAAGTGGATGATCGTAAAAATATGTTGTTGATAGTGAGGTGAATTGCCATGGACATCAAGGGTGGTGTGAAAGTTCCAAGTTCCTTTAGGGTGCATTCCACCCTAAAGGATTAATTAATTGTATTATCAAGTAGTACGCATTAAATGCTATGTTAAAGCTCAACCTTGATCTACCTAATTTGAGGGTCTTCTTGAATTGTTGGCATTATCGTAATTGAAGGAGGACATACATGAGCATTTAATGAGCCGGTTGTGCACAACTTGATCGGATAGATTTGGGGGAAAAAAATCTTAGTGCACATGTTACTTGCTCCATGAAAAAGGGGAAATCTCCCAAAATGACCTCATGTGTCCCCTCCAACTTCAAGGGTGATGGACTTCATCTAAATTTGCTCAAAAGAATCAAATATTTGGGAGTTCATCCAAATAACATATTATGGCAAAGTTGTCAAATTTCTAAAATTTGTGGCATGACCGAAATGGTCATTAAACAAACAAACAAAAATTAAATATATAATTAAATATATAAATCAAAATCAAAGTTTTCTCTAGTTGCCCCCTAGATGAAGGCTTTGTTCATATGTCAATATGACTTAGAAGATGTAGTCTAATTGGCTTCAAATTTTCACAAAAAGAATATATGGTAGTCTACTTCACATCGGTACAGTTGGATTTGAAGACAACGGAGTCTATTTTTTTACATAACAGAAATTTTCAACATTGGTGTTGGAGGTGCCCTGAAATGGAATGTGAATGCTTGAGCGTTTAGGGGTTAAAATGGCAAATGAGCATGTATTCATGGATTAAATACTAACACCCAATAAAATTTTCAACCCTCACCAATTTTGAGAATTGGCAAAATAGTGTGTTTCAGGAATTAGTACCACACACACTAAATGGGATAATCAATGTCGTAATTGCTTATGATAGAGACATTGTATATTGCTCTTTATCCACCCAATCAAGGGGTCCTCCTATCATATAACTGTAGGGGCACCTTTACATGTGCCGGAATGTAGTTTCCACACGGGACACAATCGGAACATAGCAAACGTCAGCATGACATGTGGTAGATTTTAGGGAAAATTAATTTATCTTTGTCATGATAGGCAGCCGTGTACGGTATTGGAGATTATCGGCATTGCAATATTTGAAGTTGGACCTATATAACCATGTCACAAGCACGATAATATAATGATTGATAATGAATAAGATATGCATAGGGACTTCATTACCCTACATGGCCAAATGAAGGAGTTGGTTTTGGCAATCATCTCAGCTATGGTGGCTGGCAATTGCATATTGCCTATGGTAACATGTCATTGCATATTCAACACAACGTACAATTGCATTGTATACTTGATTAAGCATGGCATGTTCAACTCACCAGTGCATATATAACTATATAACCATTATATATTAGTAGTGTAATACAAAAAAATTGGCCATAATCCTTTTCATCGTATCCTTAAGCCCTAGAAGTTAGCAAAGTGACATTGATATAGTGTGAAAAGGGCTATAGGATGCAAATAGGAGACAATAGTCAAGTAAAAGCAGGTAATTAATCACTTAAGCATATGGTCACTATGCCGGATACAAAAAGGCATGGGCGATATCCAAAAGGTAGCCAAAGAGCCCATTTGCGAGATAGCCCAAATAGCATGAGGGCGATGTATGGATAGGAGTTGGAAGTTGCTAAGGCAACGAGGATAGGCTATAGCCTTTAGTGATAGGAAGTAGAGATAGAGCCCATGCTTGTGAGAGGACTAATTGAGCAAATTATAGCCTGCCATTGAGATTGCATGTGATAGGAAGCAATGTTCTTATGATACATAATATAGCCAATATGCTAATCACGTTGATGTTGTGTGTGTGGTTTTGTGTAACTGTTGGCCTCAATAATTTGAAGTTGGAAAAAGAGAGTGAAATGCGCTAAGCGAGACAATGTGAGAGGAAACTAAAAGGAGATGAGAGAATATAGCCTACTTGCATGAACGTGCAACATTGATAATGTTAATGGCAGAATCTATAGAAGTAAAAGTGAGATGCAAGCGATAAGGAAGATGGATGTACAATGCACTCCACATAGTCTAGATTGAGAGAAAGTGTCTAAGAGAGATGATTGAGAGAAAGTGTCGAAAGGAAGAGGCAATAGGCTACCGAGGGACTTCGGTGAAGGGACATGGGATGAGCGAGATGCTTTCACCCTAAGATAGACAGAGGAGTGAAGAGAGAAAAAGGAGGGAAAAAGGCAATAGATAGGAGGGGGTAACTAAAAGAATTAGCACAATGATTGAGCATACATGTTAGGCCACTAGTTGGTTAGGACTAAGATTAATTGTTACGACCTGATGTGCACAAGGGGCTTATCTTTGCAATTGATTGACTAGCTGAGCTATAGCTGAAACAAATCTTATCTTAATTGATCATTTCCTTATTGTTGTACCTGTGTGGAAATATTGTAGCAATTTTCTTACATTATAGGTGTCGGCCTTGGTCTTTTTATGGAAATTAACTTGTAAGTGAGTATTGGAGGTTTGACCAAAGCAATGTTATGATGAATTGCAATTAAAAAAGGAAGTAATTAGGGAATGGACTAACGCAAATCTCATGACAAAAGTCTTGAAGAGACTATTGCCTCCTAAAAAAGGCAAAAAACTATTGCCAAGTTACAAGACAATTGCCAAAAGCTAGTGAGCTTCACGACTAAATTAGAGGATACAATTAGAATGATAGGAGTTTACACGCATAGGACTAAATCACATATGGCTATTAAAAAAATATAGTTGAATAATCATGAGAGAGGAGTGCATAATTAACCTTGTTAAGAGGGATTTGAGATTGAAGAACCATAGATCGTTATAGTTTCCCCATCCCAATGTGACAACTAGTCCTTATAGATATTATATTAGTCTTCCTCAAGACCTAGTTCCCTTATTTGTTTTCTTTTATGAGTTGAGTGATAGCAAAAACCTAAACTACACACATGAACATACATTTTGCGAGCCATGCTCTTAAGAGTGGAGACACTTGCTATTTTGTTTGATGTTGCAATCTCAACCACTCTTATCAATGAATTGTACTATGAAGTCCAAAGGTTGATTTGTCTCTACATCTTCATCTTTTTTGTTGTTCTCTGGCCCTAGTTCTACTTATTTCTTCTCTTTGAATAGAGATGTCTTCATATTCATGTCCATAGCCGCCATTTGAAATGTTAGTTGAAAAGCTTGTAGCAAGCATTCCATCCCTTTACAATTGCCTTCACCATTTCCTTGCTTTGTAAATGTTCACTTGCTCTAAATAGCCAACCACATAGATGAGGCTTCGATGCTTTCATTTTGGTATCAACTTTCACATCCTTTGTTGTTGTGTGTTGGAGTTGTTCCATGATGTTTAGGAGCCAAATGCTTGTCTACATCCATGTTTGATTGGTTTGATTGGAGGACAACATCGGCTTGTCGGTAGACACTGGTACAAATTGTTGGCACAAAAATGACAAGGACTACAAGGTGATTTATCTTCATCCAAAACTTAAAATCCTTGGACTTGTGCACACTTTAATAGTCTATCAACCAAATTAACTTGATATATTTGTCCAACTTCAATCATTCCAATTTTATTTTTTTTGTATGGTTGTAAGATTTTTACCACGAAATCCTTGCATGTTTCAACATTAGACCAATGATTTTCAAAGTATGTTAGATGCCACCTAGCTTCCTCACATTGCATTTGCCCAACATTTTGTGGTGGTAAGCATTTATTTGTTGTTCATGAAATGGGAAAAGATTTCCAGTTGCAATGGAGGATATGGAAATTGTTATTTGCCTCTTGTCATCTACTCCATGGACAAGCACATGTCTTGAACCTTTAACATCCCATGCATGAACTTCTCATGTAGAAACTAAGTGTATGTTTGAGTTGTGTTGACAAATAATTGTGGAAAAATGGAATAAGCCTTGACAAGAAAAGAAGGTCTTTGTGTTTTCTTCAACCCTTGTGTTTCCCAATCCATGTAACCTTTTTGTAGCTCCAATTTAAGTTGTCTCTTACAAAAGCACGAGACCAAGTTAAACTAACCCCAAAAGATTTGTGGCCATCTTGTTCAAGTAATCGGGGTTGTCTTTGCTTTAATTAGGGTTTTAATCCTTATCTCACATAAGATGCAAAAATGGTTTTTAATTCCTTTGGCGTTGGCTATGTTGGCCTTCTATCTAAAAAATAATAATAACAATAAATAAATAAACTCAAAAAAAGGTTGACCAACATCTCTAAGTCCTTGTAGCATCTCAATTATTTGTTCCTCCAATTCAAGAAACTTAGCAAGAACATTCTTATGTTGAGAACCTTTAGTAAAAGAAGACTTCTCATCGTGTGTGTGTATATATACATATCAAATTTACTTATTTCAAATCTCCCAAAAAACTGAACCAATCATAGAAATTGCCTCTTGTAAGATCGTCATAAACACTCCCACTCTGCATTTGGGAGTTTGTGCTTGGTTTGCAGATAGTTCACAATAGAAGTATAGTTCTTGTGTACTCTCATTGTAGCATGTACAAAACCCCAAAGAGAAGGCATAAACCACTTTGTGTACTTGCCTCTGACCTTAGCCTTCTTTGTTGCTAACCCTTCAAGCTTCTCCACCTTCGGTGTTAGCAAAATTGCTTGCAACTCCTTCTTGGGTCTTCCAACAAGGTGTTTTACAACCACCTTCTCCATAGCTTTCTCCAACTCCAGCATTTTGCCCAATGTTACAAACTCACACTCCACACATACTTCCATATGTTCGTTATCAACAACTTTAAACACACATTGCAAAGTCTTTTGTCTCGCCATTCTAACATTTCTAACCCGCGATCTTTCCACAAACGTAACATATCTCTCACACATAACAAACTATGTCACAAAAGAGTTAGGGTAACTAATGGGAGCTTTGGAGGTGAAGCTAAGGGTTTAGGGTAAATCAGTCGCATTAGATGAAATCAACAAGAAAAGCTTGGATGAATGCCTACCTTATTTCAATTTTATTTTGAAAATTGCCCAATTGTGATATATTATTTTTCAGCTTGCCACACTGTTTTGGGCGCTTTAATTAATTATTAGGCAAACACCCGCCCAAGCTACTAGGAAAACTACACTACATATACAATTGTTTTAGTCTATAAAATTCTCATATACATGGGGTTTTCTTTCATGGTCTTCCACGCACATCATTTAGGTTTCCAACCAGGAGTCCCACCCCCCGGGTTGCTGCCCACCTACCTACTCCACGGGACTTGAAACCAGTTGGGCACTGGGCACGTGACAACAAAATCTTCATCATGAACGTCGCTCCAGCTACTAAGCCTAGTGGAAGCCCCCCCCCCCCCCCCCCCCACACACACACACACACACACACACGTTTTTTTTTTAAAAAGGTTCTCACACTATAGGTTGCTTAATGTTATTGTTTTGGACAAGTCAAGATTTGCCCATATAAGATACATATATACCTCAACCCCATTTGGATAAGGAGAGAGTGAGCACACGAAGGCCCGCATTCCTTGTGATGACTCACGAGATCGATCCCACGAGCATATTCAATGAGTTTTTTAGGGTTTGGAGGACTGTTTCGGAGCAAGTGAAGTGGCAAGACACCAAGTTGCACAAAGACGCCGAATTGTATATGCATGCGAGAAGCCCGAACTTATGACTAAGTTAATGGATTTCAATGGACGTTTTGGCATGGATGGGGACCATCTATCTATCTATCTATCTGTTGGCGGCTTCAAAGGAGGAGATGACTCATGACATTCGAATCCGTGAATGATATTCAATGGCTCTAAGGGTACTGCTTTAGATAAGGTACTACGTGGGCTTTATGAGGCCACTCTTCTTTATTTGAGCGATGCCTAGCTATATTTGAGTCGTGTATGTGTATGGCTATGTTTGTAGTTTAAGAATGCGGTATACCAAGTGGACATGTGTCACAATGAGATTGGGTTGTGTGCCAATTGATGTGTATTGATGTATCGTTCAAGGGTTGAGGAAAACTTTACACAATCGGGAGGGTGTTTGTGGACTCGTGGATTTGGTTGAAGAGAAAGAGTAATCTTCACTTTGACCTCTTGTTCGGGGCTGACGCTCCCCCAAAAATTAGAACCTACATGTGGCCAAAGATAGGGTATTTTTTTCAGAATTGGAGTGATATGTGACTTTGAGTTCAAAATAATGGAGGGTGTTATAAAGTCCAGGAATTTAGGTTTAGGTTATTTCTAAGGTGGCATGGTATTCAATTTATTGTAAAAGGGTTTTAGTGTATGCATTCCCCCATCCTACCCATAGTGGATGAAAATTTTGAGGCTACACCACAGTGCAATGATTTATTGGCTTTGCCATTTGAGAGGGTTTTTGAAATGAGGCCAAAGTTTGGCCTCGGTCAAACAACCAACTTGAATTGCCCACGTGTGGAGGATAATCATAGGGCATGGCACTATTCCGACCATCCACTTGTTGATTTATAATATACATATGATACATGAAAATGACTAACCCCAGCTTTTCAAAGTAATTGAAAGGTACTACAAAATATGCACAATTAGGGGGGGGGAATTTAATTGAAAAAAAATTGAACGGATTGTTTAATTGCTTGTGAGCAAGATAATACTCCCTAAACAATTATACCCTTGTCACACCAAGTGTCAGCCCCGTGACCTCTTGTAACTTTTGCTTCTCAACATGAATCAAGAGTAACACTTGGAGTTTTAGATTTGGCCAGATGAAACAATATCCAAATTTGATCCGACACTTAAAATCGTCATTAGGGTTGGAAGTGCCCACCATCATAGAGACACATGATTGAAGGTTTTACATATCAATGTTGTTGGACATGTCTTGTGGAGGGATGCCACATGATGTAGATGGTGATGAAATCAACACCCTCTAATATTGCACAATAAATACACATTTGATTATGAGAATGTCCAGCACCATAACATCAAGTGCACCATGTTGCTCTTGAATTATCTACCAATAACACTTTAAACCCTTGTAGATTCTCATTTGCTAAAAATATAAAATGTGGTTCTAGCACCACCATCGACCTCATATAACTATAACTTATTCGTCACCCACCACCAGCTGGCATTGCACAACTTGGATGATTGAACACACCCAAAGGTTTCCGTTGAATTAAATAACGGTCTTGAGAATGTCCATCACTAGAACATGAGGTTTGCCATATTGCTTAGATCATCTCCCAATAACACTTTTACCCTTTCTAGATTTTGCATATGGATTCAGACAAAAACATAACCTGGTGCATTGGAACCCTTGGGTCAATTGCTCAAAGGGTAGAAGTGGAGGTCTTATCACCATCTACCTCATATAACAATAACGTATTCATCACCCACCACCCACTTGCACTACTGCACAACTTGGATGATTGTACAAACACAAAAGTTGTTGCTAAAGTAAATAACAATACTATGAATGTCCATCACCACAACAATCGGGTCCAAGACCATGTTGCTCTTGGATCATGTACCCATAAACTTCAAACCCTCATAAATTATGCATATGAAATTGAAATACAACATAGTTTGGTGTGTTGGAACCCCACTGGTCAATTGCAAACGATAGAAGTGGTGGTCTTATCACCATCTATATATCGACCTTTAATAACTATAACTTATTCATTACCCACCACCAACTTGCATTACTCCACAACTTGGATGATTGTACAAACACAAAAGTTGTTGCTTAAGTAAATAACAATACTAAGAATGTCCATCACCACAACAATCGGGTCCACGACCATGTTGCTTTTGGATCATGTACTACCCATAAAACTTCAAACCCTCATAAAATATGCATATGAAATTGAAATTCAACATAGTTTGGTGCGTTGCAACCCCACTGGTCAATTGCAAACAATAGAAGTGGTGGTCTTATCACCATCTATATATCGACCTTTAATAACTATAACTTATTCATCACCCACCACCAACTTGCATTACTCCACAACTTGGATAATTGTACAAACACAAAAGTAGTTGCTTATGTAAATAACAATACTAAGAATGTCCATCACCACAACAGTCGGGTCCACGACCATGTTGCTTTTGGATCATGTACCCATAAAACTTCAAACCCTCATAAAATATGCATATGAAATTGAAATTCAACATAATTTGGTGCGTTGCAACCCCACTGGTCAATTGCAAACAATAGGAGTGGTGGTCTTATCACCATCTATATATCGACCATTTATAACTATAACTTATTCATCACCCACTGCATGCGACCAGCTTGCACAACTTGGATGATTGTACAAACCCCCAAAAAGGTTTAGGTTTTTTTAACTGAATTAAATAGCAGTACCTTTAGCCCAGATGAGACTACTGTAGTGGATCTGTGAATGATAACAGGGATGACTTTCTCCGCCACTTGCACCATGCATGTGCGCATTTCCAGCAGCTAAGTTACACAGTCGGTGTTCACACTGTTCAATTACTTTAAGACTTGAAGAGGCCGAAGAGGGGCTGCATTACTACCTAGCTAGGCAAGGTAGGTAGTATGTGGCCAGCCCTGTTTGTTTGTGGGCTTTTCCAATCTCGCAGACAGTTTTGGCCGTTGTTGGGTCTGCTCGAGAATCAACTGACTCATCTTCTAGTGGAAAACAAACATTGACGTTTTGAAGTTTCCGAGTTCGAATTAAGATGTAAAAGTTACAAGAGGTCGAAGAGAAGATCTTCATCTTGGTTTTTTCTCCCTGTTCACATACAGTACACCTTCCCAGGTATGTAACAATGTTGGATATAGAGTGGAGTCAATGTCAGTTTTTAGCAAGCACATCATCACTTGTGTTATTTGTTGTGTTCGTTGTCATCTCCAAGCTTTGTCATATACCTACTGTACCACTCAAATGTAGGTGTGTGATTGATGAGAATGATCACATAAAGCTCACGATTATGTGCACCATGCCACATGTTACGGTAAGAGCGTTAGAATATGCAAAAGTTACAAGTTGAATATTTTTCTTTCTCTTTACACGAACATATGAGCCCTCCCAATTACGTTACTAGAATGGTGTCGATATTATATGAGGACGTCATCTAATCTCATTGTCACACTTGTCTTTTGGGTGTCCAATCGTAACTCCAAGGTTTACTGAACGTATACAGCCTCATTGAACTTACGTGTGATGACCACATACATAACGTTATTCAATTGAGTGACCAGGTTGAGTGGGACTGAAAATATGTCATGTAAGGTGTTAGAATTTCACTTTATGAATGCTTGTCGAAACATGTTGAACGTGATAAAGTTGGGTGAAGCATTGTCAATGAATGTTATTAGAATGGAATGGCCGATAGCAGCCCAATAATGTTATGTAAAGGCCACACAACCTTTTTATTATTATGTGCACATGCCACAACAGCAGCCCTACTGCCATACAGTGGCTTAAGGTTGTTATTAGTTTTTGAAAGGGCGGGTGGTGTCAGAGGGTAATGCTTCTGATCCACTCCCGTGAGCCTTACACGACCTTTTCAGAGGAGATGGGAGCAGGATTATTCAAAAGGCGAATCTTGACCAAATACCAATCCACCTCCCACTACATCGCACTAGATCTCGGTTGCCAAGATTTATTCGAGCTCATGCAACATGGGACTGATGGGGAGGAATGCGAAAAGGTTATCGTGGGTATATTATATATAAATCATATATCTGTCTGTAGACGAGTATACATAATGCAGGCTGGAGAGCAACGCCTTTCCCTGCCTGCTTTTTGGCACTCAATCACCATGCCATGCCTCATGAGTCACGACCTTCCTTCCTCCCTTCCTTCCTTATTTACGGCCGGCCTGCTTTTCCCCTCCCTTTGCCTTTGCCATGCCATCGTACTGGGAATAGAATGTCGTGAGCAGGTGACCACTTTATACCAGGCGTTTTGTCATCTTCTTGTTGGCTGTTCTGCCTTGACTAACTGGTTCAATTTGCATCAACTTTTCCCCATGGTGGACCAGCCTGCTCGATCCCCCATATGTATAATTTATTCCCTGCTTTTGTCTGCATGCTGCTGCATTTCCCTTGCCTAGGTGTTCGGGAATCGGTGCGACTTTAGTAGTAGGCTCTCATGGGCCCAGCCGACACAGCAGTCAGATACGTAAACGTTGACAACAGCTACCAACATGGAGGGTGAAATTCCACTGATTACTACTTTAACCACATGACGATTAGTATTTTGAGCCAAATTAGCAGCACCTAAATTGGAGTCGGAGACCTAGATTCGTTTAGTTTGAATGAATGATTCAGTAACAAGCCTATGCATGGGTGGTTGGAAAACAAAATCCACACGTAAAGCACACAGTGCCGGCTCTTGTTTCTTTTTTTGAGGGGGGGGGGGGCGGGGCGGATTTTGAATGTATGAAGGGGGTACGAAGTCTTGCTTTTGAGTGAAGTGTTGGTTTTGGGTATGCCTACGTTAATAACTGTGCATCTGGACTACTCGCAATCTGGAGGGAGGGGAGATCATGTTGTGAACCATGTTTTCAGTCAACTGCACCAAGTGGTCCTTGTCAGTCACTTTAACCACACGACGAAACGAATACTTTTCTTCTGTGCCAACAGTATGATATAAAGAGGTTCAGACATCAGTCCGAAGTTGCCAACTGCCCTGGGTTCGAGGTTACCATCATAACACACTTTCTGCAACACCTTCAAGATGACAGAAAAAAGACCCCATCCAAATTACGCAGACATGCAGTAAATGGTCAAGCAAACACAAACGCTCTAGAAGTAGGAAAAGAAGCACATTACTGGCAATCGCGGCTTGTAGGCCACGGCAATGACTTTCCTTTGATTTCTGCAGTCTGAACAAGTCTTGACCACTACAAGAGCTAGTAGTGTGACCCAGGTATTTAATCCCTCTTCTGAGAGACCAAAATGTAAGGAATTTGCATATTGTTACAAGATGGTTGACATAGTGTTCCTGCCGGTCCATGTAGTTTTGTGCTTCAAAACTGTGCACTTGTACACTATATAACCTTCTTCAAAAATGTGTGCGCCTTCAGCATTCCATAGCCTTCACTTACGGGATAGGCTACGATGGGCCTGAAAGCTCCTGATTTGCCTGGTTTTATGTCCCAGTATTCCAAAGATTGTCGAGATTCTACAATCATATCCGTCCTGCTCTGCAAGTATGCAGAGGGTGTCATGGGGATACGACAATATGGAAACTGAGTCCCAACTGTTGCGTATCAGTATGGAAACTGAGTCCCAACTGTTCCTGTATGTAAGTTTTCTCTAGTGTAAAGATCAAATATACACAGCTCTTGGAACTATTGATCACACTGGACTTCCATTGACTGCATCAGGTAGTATTGTGAGCCGTCTGACAGTCTGCATAAAACTCCTGCCATGATCAACAGGTCCAAGCATGATCAGTACTAGTAAGCTAGTGTAGCATATTCACAACGGAAACAGTATGTAAGCTGACTCCTTGCAAGTAAAGGGCCTAGCTTAAAAAATATAGTAGTGTCATTTGGTGGTAAACCAAATGACACTACAACATTGATGGGGAAAAAATCTGAAGGAAGGTTCTGGAGAACAACCTGTAAGGCTCGTCACCAACATGCTTAGTAGAGCCCTGTGCATCGCGATAAACCGCACGGTCTTGAAAATGTAATTGTGAGACACCAAAAATGGTTTCCAATCGGCTGTAAAGTTCCTCATAAGAGGTGAAGCTTGACATATCAAGCGTTCGTCCAACTTCCTCACCGTCCCTAAAAACTTTGCAAAGAGAGATCCCTTCACTGGACGCCCTCTCCCTGTCGGAACCTTGATCTTTGAACCACTTCAGGCTGCCAATTTCACTTCCACCTGATGATGAAACCGCGGGATGAGTAGTGTCATTTGGTTTACCACCATCTGTTCCAACTTCCGAGTTACCAGATCCACCACTACGAGCTGGGAGGAAAACCCCACTCCTCTCCTTATTCTCCGGGGTAGTAGTATCTGAGGACGAGTTACTAGTGGGTGACCGCCGTTGGCCATTATGAACAGGGCTATCAGAGGAGCTGTGCCCAGGTGCTAATTGTTGTTGTTTAGATTTTGACATATTTGATGTATTCGATGTATTTGATGGGTCGATAGACTGACCAAAAAGGAAGAAAGCAGTAGAAGTGGGTTTGGGTGAGGAGATTTCCCCTGGTGAGTTTCGGGGGGCGGCAGCAGCAGCAGCAGCTGCAGTAGCCATAAACCCACTCGATTGATTACTCGGAGGAAAATGAGGGCGAAGCTGCAGCTGCTGCTGATCGGTAGAAAGAAGAGAGAAGTGATTGTTATTACTTGGAGAATGGTCTCTTAAGAGGGTCCTTGCAGGAGAGATTGAGTTCCTGTGGTAGTGACTTTCAGAAGGGAATTCTCGGGGATGCTTGTTGTTACTGTTCCGGAAATCCACAGTTGGAAGCCCGTTAAAGCGTTCATGCCTGGCTCCCTGCATGCCAGCAGAGGCGTCGTCTAAGAGAGCAGGCCCCACCCACGGGCCGGGTAGCTGCCCCGCAAAATTGCTAGTGCCTGCCAATGGCAGTCCAAGCAGCCCAGGCGCCTGCAGTTGCAGCTCTGGGGGCTGCACAGCTCGCAGTTTCTTCTTGGGTAGGGAGAAAGGGGGCAGCTGCATTGGCAGTGTGGCCACTAGCTCCACCTGCCACGGACTTACACGAGTCACCCCCTGCAATAGGTCAGGCTCGTCCCATGTCACCTGTACCATCGATCATCAGCAGTAACCCCCAAATCAGTATGTACACAAACAATGTAGATCCATCCCCTACTTCCTACAAAATAACTGCTTACTGCCGCCTCTTCAGCAACTCAAATTCCACGGTAACCAGTAAAGCTTCACAATTATGGTTGTCGTGAACCTGCTCCTCGTACAAACATCTGCTACCATGGCTGATGATGGTATCCCCGTAATTTACAGCAGATTGTTAATACCAAAACGGTGTCAAACAGAAAAATTCATTAGGGAATGGACACTATTATGTATATGCACTTGCCTGCAAGACACGCCAAGGAGAATTGGGCCAGAGGAGCGGATCGGCTGACTGAACAGCAGCAATTGTACCCATGAACCAACTTATCCTTGAGGAATCCTCCGTTTCAAATGCCATCTTAAATCGCATTCCAGGATACCAAGTATGATCTAATGCCTGTTTCACAAGCGCAGCTTTCACACAAAATTCCGCGGTGCTGGCCCGCGGATAATACACAACCTCAAAGGGTTTCCCAGCAACTGCCAGCGAAGCAGCTTCAAGTACAGATTTGGCAGTGACTCGAGCACGATTTCGTGCAAAGCTACTAGAAGTTGACGAGCCTTGACTTCCAGACCGTACCGAACTATTTGTCCCGCCATGCCCACTGTCACCCCCTCCACCTAAAAAATCTGAGAAGCTTTCTGTGCCTTTCACCTCCCAACGTGAAGTCCGGATTGCTCCAGAAGAACCGCTGGCTGAGGAGTGCCAGGACGAGGAATCCCCACCACTGGCACCTCTCATAGAACGGCGCACACCCACACACAACTCCCCAGATGCACTTCGAAGAAACACAATTGCATCCCCTGCCACTAGCTTCTTCTGATTCACAAACGTGCTCCATCCAGTCGTTAAAAGATGTCGACGAGGAGTCCCCCTGCAAACACAAAATTCCAATCGTGAATAGAGGCCCTTAGCTACTCATCTTATTTTAATGCAAAACATTAGGTAGCAAAATTATGTAAACAGAATTTGGAATCGTAGTCGAGGATAATGGAACCTTACATAAACAGAGCGAAGTAAACAGAAGTGTCAAGTCAAGTAAATTCAGATAGGCACATTCAGATGTACATTATGATTTCTTCACTATCGGTGCCAGTGCATCAGCTGCCATTCACTAGGAACAAGTTGATGCATACTAGCGGTATAGCTTACAGAAAGATGCGGTCGACATTAGGCAGAGAGGATGAAGGTACAGTACAGACATATAAGACCATATATACATGCAAGCAAATCAACATCTGCAAAGGTTGACACAAGGAATTGAGAATTGTACCTATAAATGTGTCGGAATTTCCACGTGTCTCCGTGTACATCCTTAGCAAGGACAGTTTGGACAGGAGGATCGGTCGAGTAGTCAAGAGGTGGGAAGATTGTTTCTGCACAATACCGGGGGACAGAGAAGCCCCCTCCATTGTTTGCATCACTCTGGGTAAGAGTTTTGGCAAACGAGGCAGGTTTCTCTGGCGTTGGGGAAGGGGGAGAATCATCCATCAAGTCTCGAGAATAGGAGCTACCCTCTGGCTGCAGGCGAAGTCGAGCAAACACTTCATCTGTTTCTGTATCAGCCATGAAATTGACTGACACAACCCGACAAGGTATAGTTCCTGTGGGACCCAAAGACCGTGGAAATTCAGGTGTGGTTGCAGCTTGTTCACCATGGCCTTGAGGGAAGTAGATAATCTTTGCACCAACAGGAGGCAGTTGGACCATACCCCCAGCACACGCATGCCATAGCTGGGCGTCAAGGCCTCCAAGCAAACCTTCCCCTGTTCCAGAGCTCTTTTCACGACCTCCAGTATCATCAAGCTTTTCTGTTTTCACACTCATTGCTAACCAAGGGCCTGGCCCGGGCATTCCAAACCAGGAAACCGGAAGTTCTGGAGGTGCAATTGTGAAATGCTTTTGTGTCCAGTCAAAAGCTATGTCTGCTGTCGGTCTTGTGAGCTGAGGTAGATTACTTTCGCAAGAGATAACTATTAGGGGCTACACTTTGAATAATAGAATACAATTTGATCCTCAAAATATGACTAGATCAAGTGCTATGGCAGGGTATGGTGGGTCTTCATGAGAAGCTGACAGGAGAGAATGAAGAGCAGTTGGATGGGAATCCAGAGTGTAATGCTCTTATAATTCCTGGAAAATGGCGTCAGCAGAGCTCAACGCTGCCAAGTAATGTTCCCACAGTCGTCGAACTGAAAGCCTGTGCAAAGGTCACACCAAATCAAGCCATTGTGGGTCGCATTTCCTGGGCAACAATGCTACCAGTGAGCCATGATCCTACTGTGTGAATGAAAGAACCTGAAACAATGAATGAAAGACCATTCCTAGCAGTTAATTTCCTTCCCAGTGGCATTCAATTCAATAATACTTGCAAAGGAGAAAGACTTCATTTATGATCCATTCAGAAATAAAGTCTTATATAGTTTGGGTCCTGTATAGTTCAGACCCAAACTTCCAAATTAAGATCTGATAAAACACTGTTATCCTAAACAGAGAGTGTAAACACAGCACACTAACCAATGCATGTAGTGACAGTAACAGCTATAGACAAGTTTTCAAATCGATGCTCGAAGAAAGCACGGAGTGATTCAAATTAAAAAATTTAAATCAAACCTTCAAAAACTGCCAGGAGTCCACAGAAGACCATGAAAACCCTAAGGTGAAGTCAGATGCAGATCATTACCGAGGAAATAAAGTATTTAGTGTTGGTAAGACTTGACTTGCTCCAAACGGCACAACACATCCTCTATATACACCTGCCAAAGACTCAGTTTGTCGCCGCTGTAACTTGCTGCCAGATTTCAAATACCTGCCATACAGCAGATCTGAGCATGATTACCGTCTTCCATCCACAGCATAAAACGAAATTCATGATACTGTTGCTTCTCCTATAAGAAGGCATAGCACCCGTTTAATGGTCACGTTCAGTTTAAAATTTGTAGAGATATCTTATGCTGAATACAGTATTTATGAAAGTGCACGCACTCCAGTCTCACAGTATCCTTGACCTTTAGTCTCTTGCTCTTGCATTACAAAACCTCCAGCCCTAAAACTGATGAGAATGTAAAAACGTCTATGTGTGACCAGCATCTGAACTAATCAGCTCCAGTTGAAACAGATGAAAACAGGTCGGAAAGAGGTACTATAGTGGGTTCCTGTAAGTATATGCAGAATAAGTCATGAGGTCTGCTTTAATCAGTAGAATATTGCACGGAGCCTCTCCACAGTAACGCTCAAGAGCAACTGAATATCGATAGCAAAAACGGAAGTGTGCTAGCCTACCGGTTACATCGACAACGCAACCTTACTGCCTAAGGAGCACAGAGTCAAGCAATGCGAAGTTCTTCGGTCTTGTCCGGAGAAGATGTCGCCTAAACAACTTCACATTGGAAGTTACAGATCTGTTTAAACATATGACATCTCATCATCACTGACCTTGATCTGATCTAAAGTTGCAAAGTGTAGAACAAGACTCGACTAACTTTCATCTGCGATGTTTGAAGTGCCAATACGGATAGACGTGTGCAAAGATGTACACCTAGGTACTAAACCGATAACATCTTTGGGGCGTCGCATCTTAGTCCTTAAATGGTTTCTTATGTCTCAAGTACGAATCTGATTGTACGGGTAGCACACAATGTCCGGCAACACCTCAAATTACCGACTGTCAATTGAGACACACAACGTCCCACAAATCGAGATATAGACCTAAAGGTGAGCAAGTGTGAGGAAGCAACTCTCTGCGCAATTGCTGCTTGCAATGGGAGTCTGCCAATTTAGCACTATCTCTATTCTATCTACTAGCGGCTTAAAGAAGGCCAACGAGCCTGAAAGGGGCCTACATCAGGACCTATGACTAACTCTCTACATGCTTCATGCTTAAATAACTATGCAATTGACCTGTGGTCATCGACTGCTAATGAATCATAGACCAAAACATAGGCAGGAGAAGACGTTGTCAAAGCGTTCAAATGAAAAAACGATTTCAAATCTGGAGCGCATCTGGAGAGGAGCATGCCAATTGGCATTTGTTCAGTAGGATCAGGCTCAACCGTTGGTTCCTTCCAGAACTTGCTGGCAGAAATTTTAAGATGGTTTGGAGATCTTTGCAGGGTCTAAGTACTACGCTTGATCGAGGGCCTTAAGCTCACATCCTCCTTCGAGAGGGGTAATCCACAGACCTGGAAGGATTAACACTATCCTACACCTGATAAGAGAGTTATCGGAGGGTCTCTTGAGAGCAGCTCTGCTACTGACCACTCCTCATGTAATACTCATTCCTACTTGCGCACTTCCAATTTCCCGCATCGGAGGGGAACAGACTCTGGGGACCGGGTTTTGCAAGCATCATAGGTCGTTACGGAGTGGTCATGGAAATCTGCCCAGATAGCATGAGCATTGGGAACGGAGCCATGGGGTAAGCTACGGTTGAGCGAAAGCTGTACGATGCATAACAAAAATGAAAATATATCATGTAGTCTTTCGGTGGACAGCTCTCTGGATCTTGCAGAAGCTCGGCCAAGTGGTACTCACAGGTCAGTTGCTGGCCAGCCTCCGTCTTCGCTCGATGCATGCTTGCTTGCTTGCGCTCTAAAAGATCTCCAACTACAACCGCCCGTAAACCTGGCTTGATGATGTGAGTTGATGTGTATGCACTTTCACTTCGCAGCAACAGCCGACCTACTTCCTCCCTTCCCTCCTTTCCGAAGGCCTCTCCTCTTATATGTTGAGCAAGTTCAAAAGGCCCAGACGGAGACTGACAAACGACCCAAATGCACGGACAGGAAAGGCGCAGTGACCAGGTGACCTCACAGTGCCGACGTTATGTTAGGTGAGAAAGAGTAAAATCCAAGGAACCCTAAGACAAAGGAAGAATGTATGCACCCTGCTTCTTCATCCCCTACTCTGGAAATCTAAAGTCTGCAACTCACGTGTCTGTCTGAAGAAACAGCGACAAAGGGTTTCAAAGAACTCAAGAGCTCACAGAACATCCTTAAAGTACCTGCCGCCCACCCCCCACCATAACAAAAAGAGCTCCCACACACACGCGCACAGCAGTGGCATCGGAGACGAAAGCGACAGATGGCATGGCATCATCAGACTGTCCGATGTCCACTGCCATCCACATCCCCTGATACTTTAAACTCAACGCAGAAAGAAACCCAAACCCAGACCAACAATCATCAAGATAAACCAAACAACCTCCGTCACATCACCAAAAGCAACCGACCAACCCCCAAGTGCAAACTCAGTCACAAGTGACTGACTTCGGTGAAGCTCTTGTGAGCAAGCAAGCGAGTAAAGCGAGCAAACGCAATGGAGTGTAGTTACAAGCTCCCCTCTCTTCTCCTCTCTTCTCTCCCTCACTCCTTACAAATCCCACATGAAGCCGGTCAATACTTTACTTACACATGCACCTCCATCTACAACCTACTTACTTCCTCACGACATCATGAAGCCACAAAAACATCAACACTGTCAGCGGCAGGCAAGCAGGCACCTGTCCCTGATTAAACAAAACCCCAACAAAAGGGAAAACAAATTAAAAAGGAATAGTAACTCCCCCCCCCCTTCCTCCCTCCCTCCCCGCTCCCCTCGCCTCCCCGGGCGCCCGTCCCCTCCGTCGCTCCGGCAATAGAAAAAGAGTAAGATAAGTTAAGCTAGTCTAGTACTATTCCCCGTCGTTTTTGCAAATTTTTGTTTTCTTTTAATTTCCTTCCCCACACGTCTGATGAGTCTCCGACACAGACAGCAGCCCGCCCACAGGCCCCATTTAAAGGTTCCCTTAAGGCAGCACCGCTGTTACCAGCTTATCACATAAGTATATTATCACTGCATGCCAAGGAAGAGGACACCTCGCGTCCTTCATTTTCTCTCTTCTCTCTTCTCTCTTCTGATGAACTAGTAGTCCTCCAACCGATCTCTGGTCGAAATCTTACTCTTTCCCTTGCAACTCAAATCCTTCCACCTTCCTTTCTTCATCGACGCCTAAGTTACCTTAAATTGTTACCAGCTTGGTGCCACTCGAAAAAACATGACCTACTTACATGCGCAAGGCTGCGATGATTCTTTCCACCAGTGCGGTGGGAGAAATTTACATGAAGTTTCGACGATGTTCGTTAAGATCGGTAGGCCAGCGGCGAGTAGGATAAGTTTTGGATCTCTCTAGCTCCCCCTTCTAAGCTTCACTTACCCTCCGCTTCAAGAGCGCCGTCCTTCACTCTTCCCTCCGACCCTTCACCGCTCCACAACTGGCTCGCTGGCTGGATGCATCCCCCTTTTCATCCTTCGGACATTCCCTTCATCCATCCCTGTGCTGCATGGATGGATGGGTCGGACATTCTGTTCATCCATCCGACCTGGATTGTCCGTGCTCGTTGATGTTGGTGGTGCTTGGGCGAGGTTGCGACACTTGACCCTCGACCTATGTAGGCGGGGAGCCTGATTGGTTTGATGGCTTTTGAGTAGAGGAGCCACGTCATCAACTCTCCTTTTTCATCCCTTGCCACTTCCTCCTTTCATCCATCCATGTCCTGGATGGATCGGCCGGACATTGTATCCATTCGTTTGACTAAATTGTTCATGCTTCTTGTGTCGTGCTTGCAATTGGGACACATGACCCTCGTTCTGTAGGGAGCTTGTTTTGAGTTTTTAGTAAAGGGCCTTTGGGCAATTTCTTCATCCATTTGTGTGTTCATCACATGGATGGATGGATGGATGGATGGACCACACATTTCATTCATCTGCTTGAACTGGATTGTTTGTGGTTGTTATGGTCTTTGGGACACATGACCCTCAAACTATTACGGAGCTTGGGTTTTGTGTAGAACGAAGCGACGTCATCCGCACTCTTTTTCATTCTTTGCACGATTTACATATATTCATCCGTTACTTCACCCAATAAGCTTTTGTTGCATGGACGGAAAAAAGACAACGGGATATTCTCTTCATCCAAAGTACGGTAGATCTTAGATTTAGATTTCACATGTGAACTTGAAAGCTTGGAGTAGACTATTTGATGGTTTGTTGGGATTTACGTAGCAGCCCATTGGATGGGAGACAAGTTGTTAAGTACTTGAGAGGTGGCCATATATTCCCATAGCTCACTCATTTATAGTAGACGTGTTTGCGTGGTCTTCGATGTTAGAACATTCTAGAGTTACTCAACCCTTAATGGTCCAAGCCAATAACCATTATGGGTCTCAAGACGTCATACGGAGGTGTTTAAGGTTACTTATTTGTCCTCTTATTGCTATGTTTAGTAAACAACCCCACCTATAATTTGCCCGTTCATTAATCACATAATCTACATCAAAGTATGTGTATATGTAGTATTTTGAAACAAAAAGATGCATGGATTGTTTAATTGACCTATATTGGAATACATATCATGTATATTTTATCATTAACATGTACATACGACTGCGTTTTCATTTGTTGTTTGTTTTTTCAGTAGGTTGTACTAGATATCATTCTAAATCCCATAGATGAAGTGGACTTCAAACTAGATACTTATATGGGAGACTATTCCAAATTATCGTGTGAGCAATAGAACACATGCAAATCCCTCGAAGGGGCGTGTATTACCACATGAATGAAATAAGAAAGAGGAAGGTGGTTGTATGATCACCTCTATGAAATGATTATTTTCAATTTGTACCCAAAGAAATTCGTCAGTTCTTTAGTAATGTGAGAATGGTCCATTGACCAATCTCATTACATTTCCGTTAAAAGGGGGACGGTGTAGTGTTTTTTTTCTTTCAATTTTGGACCCTTTATGTAATGTACAAGTAACTATGGAAAAAATGATCATAACCTAGTCTAGTGTCAACAGAGGCTTGGTGATTTTCAAGTTATGGGTTGTTTCAGTATGACGCGTGTGATATGAGTAATGGCATTGTACGAGATGGTTTCCATGAGGTTTTTAAGCTTGTGCTATGAAATGTCCAAGTCAGCGAGGTGATCATTGAAGGTCATCTTTTTTCTTTTCTTTTGGGGGTGGGGTGGGGGGGGGGGGAGTTCCAACCAAGTTGTTGGAGATGTGGGATCAAGATGTCATATGTCACATGGTTTCATGTTCTGGCCACGTCAAAGAATATATTGTCATGGTAGGTAAGTTCAATCGTTTGGATTTTGATAAAGTTGTGCAGGGAGAATGATGGGGTATCCATGGGACTTTTATGCCTACGATGCATAAAATATTGAGGTGTATTCTAGTGAGGCATCTGCAATTTGGGAGAAAGCATGAACGCGGGAGTATAGCCAATACGGGAGTGTATGTTATGGATGTCTGTGGATGTCCACGTGATCAAGAGTCAAGTGTCATATGTTGGGATGTGCAAATAAAGTTTCAGCAATGGCATGGACGGCCTTGTTGTGCCGGTCAGTTTAAAGGTCATCAACATGTTTGTTAATGCAACATGATAGGAGGTGTAGGCACATGTCATTTTGATAAAGGCAATAAAGGTTGTTGAATTGGAGAGGGTGTTATCCACGGTTGTTTGTTTGCATAATTCACCCATGGTACATGTTGTATCTAAACTCAAGAGTTTGCATAATTTCAAGATCCAAGGTATGTTTGGAGCATTAAAAGAGCCTAGCCACTGTGGGGGTCAATGTTTGGGTTATCTAACCATTTTGACGCATATGGAAAGATGCATAGAAGACAATATAGCTTTCGTTCACTTGCTTGGTATTTCTTTTAATATTAGAAATGGAGCCGTCATATTGTGTAGATGTAGGTTTTCATGCATGCCAATAAGAAATTCTATGTCATACGAGGTGGAAGATGATTTAAAAAGGGGGATAGGGTCTCGTGCGGAGCCACCTTTGGCAACTTTATTAGCTTCATCATTTTCAATGATGTTGTTGTGAGCTTTTAACTTTTGTATTGTAATATGGTGGGGCGTGTTTTGTAGTATGTGGTAGAGGATATGGGCTATCAAGAATTTGTCCAAGTAGTTATGTTGAAATGATGGGTGGTGGATGTGTAGATTTGTTCAATGGGTGGTGGATGTGGTAGTTGAGAATAGATAGATAGATAGATAGATAGACATTATTTTTATACTAAAAAAGTCAATTGTGAGATGTTGGGTGAGTTGTATTGTGAGGAAAAATGCTTCAAATTCAACAAATTTTATTTGGGTAGCTTGAGAGTTTAGTTGCAACATTTGGTGTGGGTAAGGCCAATGTAAACACCATTGCCATCATTGTCAGGGCAATAAGTTGTTTGTATAGTAAGAGTGTTAGGTATGGTGTCTTACATGGGGGGTGGTAAAAGATGGAGATAACGGGGGTTGTAATGTGGTTTAGTAGTCCATGAGTGCATAAAATTGTGAGAATGAAGTGTTATGGAAGGAATGTTTGTATGGCATTGGTGAGAATACATGTGTGTGTTGGGGGGGGGGGTAGGAGGGATGTTATACAAAAGTTGATATGGACTCTAGTGAGTATTGTGTTGGGTATATAGTAGGGTGAGTAAATGGTTCTTTGGAGGTATAATAGGTGGGAAAGTCTAGAGGAAGGGGAGTGTTGGAGGGTGAGTGGTGGTGTAGGGTTATGTGATTTATATGAGGGTGATTGAGAATGTCAGAGGTATTTTGAGATCAATCGTTTTGGGAGATGATGAGTATTGAGATGTTGTTTGGGTGGTGTTGGCTACCATTCTAGCCTACCACATTGCTTTTGGCAAAAGCTTGGAGTGTGGTATACACACATAGCCGTGATTTGTCACTTGAAAGGAGAATGTTGATCCTAGTGAGCCAAATATTATGAGGGGAAATGGATTGTGTAAATTGAATTGAGTATGTGAAGAGGGAAGGAGAAATCATAAGACGTGAGTGCAAAGTTGTGGGAAAGTGGTTGATTAGTGGAAGGACTATATTAGTGGGACGAAGATGTGGTTGTTCAAGACGATTCCAATGATGCCACTAGTGTGAATTATGGTGTTGATTCATTTTCGAGTTGGTCCAAATATGTGGTATGTTTATTAAATTTATAGAGTGTGGGTGATTTTCTAGGGAGTATTTTGATGTATCTATTCACTTAGAGGAGGAGTCTTCTAGCAAGATTTGATATGTGTGTGTGTGGGGGGGGGGGGGGGCAATGGTGGTGGTAGGTGTATGATGTTGGAGGCAAAATAATCCCATAGCCAAAAATATCCTTGTAAGCGAACCACAACAATGTATGTGCCTTTGTGGTTGTGTATCTATGCATAAGGAGGACAAACTCCTATGGTTGATTTATTTGTAAGAGTACTTTTGTCAATGTTAAATCCTTTTGGTGTCCGGTGAGGTATGGGATAGTGAGAGGTTGATGTATGTATCTCCAATCTCAAGTTATGGTTGTGAATATGACTTGTGGAGTTTGTTGTGGAGGTTTCCTTGTTGTGTTTGGTTGTGGCTTGTGCGAGGAGAAGGAGATGGTGATCATATGATATGTGTCCTATGAATTTATTTACTTTATTTTCGTGTGTCCATATGTGGAGTGTTGTGGAGAGGAGGCCGTTAGCATTGAATTTTGTATGTCCGCTTAGAGGGACTCCATTGATCCTTACATTCTACTAGTTCAAATGAGCTATTTTTTTGAATGTTGCATGGCTTTTGGTTTCGGGGTTGGGATATTTGGGGCGGGTTAAGGATATTTCATGGTAGAATTATGTGAAAGTTTTGGTATGTAGTGGGGGGAGGATGCAGAGGGCTTGTGATTTATGCATTTAGGGGAGGGTGGTGATGTCACAGGGAGGTCACTTCATTGTCAAGTTGACACCACGTGCGGACAAAGTTTGCTACCCCTATATTACATGCCATATATAATTTTAAAATTTATGATATTTTTTCTACATATACATAACCGTTGATAGTATCTTTTGTATACTTTTTTGAAATTTTTCGTCATCTTTATTTTTTTTAGTAATTGTTTTAGTTCAATTTTGTGTCATTCTAATTAGAAATGGTATGTTTTATGAAACAAACAAATCATCAAATTTAGTTACCACTTTTAATTACTCCCTCTGTTTCAAAATAAAACCGTGGTTTCTATTTCAGTGCGGGATTAAGAACAGTGACCAGCTTTGAACCACAATGCGTTTTTTAACCAAAATTGGGAGCTGCCGAAAATTAGCAAGCTGGCACGGAGTATACAGTATTTACCGAGGCTACTGTAGCTTCTTAGATAAATATACCATATTTATTAGTAGGCCCAGCTGCACTGCCGTTGTTAGCCGTGAATGATAGGCATGAGTAGTGGTAATAACAAAACCATGGTTTTATTCTGGCACGGAGTTTATGCATAAACCATGGTTTTATTGTGAAACAGAGGGAGTATGTCATAGGTACTGTGTATATCTACTCATGAAAAAAAATTGATAAAATTTTGACCCATTTTGGTGGTGCAACTTACCAAAAGAAGATTTTATTTGGTCGCACGTGGTGTTCAACTGGACAATGGAGTGATCTACCCGTGGGTGATGTTAAAAAGGTGTTAGTTAAAAGGTGTTAGTTAAAAGGTGTTAATTAAAAGGTGTTTTTTTCCAAATAAAAAACAGAAAATGTGTTGGCTTCTTCTGGGGGTTGTTTGAACATGATAGTATGGATTGTTGTACAATTTTGAGTGTAAAAGGGGGATTGTAGATGGAAGGTGATGTCAAAAAAAAAACTTCCACAATATTTCTTCCCCTTTATCCATGCAAACTCAGTTGAACAAATGACTGAATGAACCTAATTGATTTTATTAGTGCTCATAGGTTTTTAACTAAGTAAGATGTAAATCCCCCTTTACAACTTACATACAATCACGCTTTTGTGGAAGGGGGTCATAGGTAGTAGAGAATATGATATTCAAGTGTTGTTGTTTTTTGATTTTTTGTGTTTGGCATTAATTGAATGCAAAAAAACTAACCACAATACAACCAACACATGGAAACCCAATGTGGGACCCAAGGGGAGTTAAAAACGATGCTCATCGAGGCCTAACATTAAGTCCTTTGATACACCACACCGAATCAAATTTATAAAGAGGATTTGATATCAACATTTGAAACTTTCTCTAAATCTAGGAGAGTCCGTTGCCACTCAATAATAATTTGTCAAAGAATCCCAAACAGACCAGTGAATTGTCTCCACTAGCCATGGGGTGTTATTAAAAAAAAAATCATTCATTTGACACCATATAATCCATGGAAGACCACTTCGCTACAAACCAAATCATGACTAAAACATTTCAATAATTTGTTGACAAGTTTATAAATGGATGTTGTAGCATAGGGAAGGAATTTTAAGGACCCAAATTAGACATTTTTAGTAAAGAGTTGCTATATAATGTTAGCAACATATTTCCACACCTATTGTGCAATCAAACATTGAAGAATATGTTCTCCACCAATTCCATACTTTGCAAATCACAATTTACGCAACACTTGCCGATCTCTACCAAGATCCACCCTCGCCACTTGTTCACTGCATCTGTTGTGAAGTATTGACCACATGAATGTTGTATTCAATTGATAAATGCTAAAAATCACACACACACACACACACACACACACACACACACACACGTATATATTTGCTTGTGTCTCCATGTTAATCTTAGGGTCCCCTCCAAATGAAGTTTATGGAGAATTACACACATTGATAGAGAAAGAGGAAAGCTAATGTACACGGGAGAGGAAATTATTGCACACAAGCAGACCTCTCACCCATCCAACATAGACACTTGACCTCTTATAGGTTTGTGGCTAAGTCATCTTCAAATAACTTAAACTGAATGAATTCAAGGTCTTTAAAGCTATTTTTGGTACCTCATCAACTAAAAATACTACTATATGGGTTGCATATTGTTGCATGGTTTTTATGTTGAATGAATGAAAGTTACGCCATATGCTAATGTCTCAGATGGAGTTTTATGAGACGATCCCAAGATATAACCACTTTCCTTATAAATCAAAGCTCACAATTTTTGTTGTCAAATCAACTATAAATAAAACCTCCGAGTTGCAAGCTATTTAATATTTTTTATGTTTGGATGAATGAGTGGTGAGGAAAGCTAAGACATGAGCGGTGAGCGATAACACGTGAGTAGTGAGTGGTAACATGTGAGCAATAAATTAGAAATAATAAAATTACATGACTATAGATGTATCATCTAATTTTGGTGATATATCGATTGATTTTATTCAATTGTATAGTGTTAACATTTCAAAAGTTGACAACATAAGGGGGCCTATTACCATGGACTATTAGAAAAAGATTCAATCAATTATTTTTTCTAATATAATAGTCCAAAACGTTGTTGTGTAAAACCAAAGTGGATTTTAATTAATTAATGTCATCAATTGATATTTTGCAACATTAAGGTAAACACTATACTAGCATCATTACTCGTGTTCAACAACACCAACAAGCTTAATCAGTCAAATGACCTTGTTGTATGTGTGTGTTGGAGCGTGAATGAACTTGTCATTGATGTAATTCACCTTGGAAAGAAATCCAAACTCACAGTACATGTGTTTGAAATACACCCATTTCTCTTTCTTTCCCAGAGCTATGGAGTTTAATTTGATGAAGTTTGGGCATATGCATTGTGGAGTGTCACCAATTGTTATCCTCTTTGGGGACAATGTTGATGATCACTCTGAATCTTGGATACGGAAAAACAATTATTTCCATAAAAGTTTATCCATCCATAGGCTTGCCACTCTCTCATTTGTTTTGTGATTTGCCAATGGTGTTGCTAGATTATGATGCACAATCCTTGAAAATATGGAAGTTGGGTGAGGTGAGGGTTTAGCAACACACAAAAAATGTAATTGAGGGATGGGGAGTGTCTCAATTGTTGAGAGCCTACGACGAGGCGAAAGTGTCTCCCTCTAATGCATTTGGAATCTTGTGTCCTCGAGTGCCAATACCTCCTTTCCCAAGATATTGGTATAAAACCTCACTAGCCATGTGTTGGGTACAATAGGCTAGTCCACTACATGCTTCTCCTTGCTGCCACTCACACAACGCTCATTGTTGTTATGGCAAAACCAAGCTCATGCTCCACATTGTTGGTGGAAGGAAACTTCACCTTCACCTCTTTCTATGTTGGAGCAAAGGTGCCATGCTTGCCAATTTCCACTTTGAGATTGCACAAATTCCATGTAACATCTTTTGGCATAGTTGGGTGGCAATCTTATAATGTGCCACTGCAAACTAGGGCCATCAATCTCCAACATTGATCTAGAATGTGCCATGCCACGGCCTGCATAATTCAAGGACTCCTCTATGCATGCCTTTTTGCCCAAGTGTCTGGACAAAGAGTAGAATAATTTACTTTATTGGGTTGACGTGAGTCGCATTTGGCATTGGGTGGCAAGTCAAGTTTTTGTTTGGTGAAACCAAACAACTCTATGCCCTCTAAGGCACAAACCTTGGTGTTAAGACCTTCTGCCTTTGACAAGACTTCATGGACTATGCCATTAGCCTTGGGGCTCCACACTTGGTAGTAGAATCAAGCTTCGATGGCTTTTAAAATACAACCTACACAAGTGGACCCACCTTTCTACCATGACCTATCATTTGCGATCTGCATAAAGGTCCATATCAATCATCCATTGTGGCTTTGTATTGACAAGTTATTTTGTTCATGGATTGTTAAAGCCACTTGTTGTGGACCGTTTCACAAGGTTGCATAAGAACAAATGTTTGTAATGTTTGTATTTAGTGTATTGGCACCAAAACACTATATTCGTTTTCTTTAAATGTCTAGAGAATAAACTCCGCATGAAAGTTCAATTTTTTTCTTTAGAGAATTAAAGTCCAAAATCTTCATGTTTAGTGTCTCGGATCCCAAACACTAGAATCTCATTTCATGGGAATCATTCTATAGCCCAAGAACGCATTGTTGGGGTCATTTGGAGCCCACTTGACCAAATTTGATTCAATATTTTCGTGAGAAAAGGTCCGAAATCTTGATATGTAGTGTCTTGGATCCAAGACATTAATTTCCTACTCAAAAGCATTGTTGGGGTCATTTGATCAATTTGGTTTATTGTTTTTTGTGATAATGACAACCCAAAATCTTGATATCTAGCATCTTAGATCTTACACACTAAGTTCTCACTTTGGGGGAACTTTCTTGGGCCTTGGGAAAAGTTGTTGGGATAATTTAGGGCCCACTTGACCAAATTTACTTCGATATTTTTCTTAAAATAAAAGTCCAAAATCTTGATATGTAGTGTCTCGTATTCAAGACAACAACCTATCAATCTTTAATTTTTTTCAAAAAAAAACACTAAGACACATTGGTGGTCCATTTTTGGGTCCTTTGGAAACATCTTGAAAATAAAATCTTGAATGACCATTAGAATGCCCAAAATTATAGCCTTAACACAAACGCATAAAAATTTCATTTTGGAGTAATTATTGAATGCACAAGGTGCTTTCTTGTGGCTTTGATTTGATTATTTGGAGATCACTTGAACAAATAACATTAAAAGATCATAAATTTCATATTTACATAATTCTCGTATTTTGACTTTTGGCACCAAGACAACATGTCCTCATTCTTTAGAGAGTATGTGAAAATGAGTTCCTCTGGAGGAGTGAACCTTTTAAGGTTTGGATATTATTAGTGCATATTTGTGAGAAGGTCTTCACGTGCCTAATGTTCCATCACCTCCATATACCATCCCTCCTTGGAACAACCACAAATAGAAGAATATTAAGATTATGTTTGAATTTGCTTTTGCGTATCCCACCGATGACGGCCCCTCAATCTATTTGTCTCAAAGAGTAAAGGTGTTAGAGACAATGTAAAAATACTTGTAGTTTTCTATGATTTCGTGCTGGGGAGAGATTGGTGGATTTCAACGAGTTGTCGTTGTGTTATACACATGACACATCTTTGACGTGATTACTTCTAAACCCTTATCTCCTTGCTATTTTAAGTTCTTTCTCTTTAGTGCGTTGCAATGTTAAGTTGTTTTCACGCTACCAACCTTAACACTAAAATTTGTTGCGCGTACTCAATGTTTCCACATCATGATGTTTGTCCATTCAAAGGCCAATTCGTAGTTCATTTTGGAAAGAAAAAAAAAATGTAGAGTTTGAGGTGGACATACATGCCTTGGAAGTTATTCTTATCTCACATTGTTGAGCATGCAACTCATGAACAACAATGTGTTGTAGAGGTGGTAGAGAGAAAAGTTTATGAATAATTACAAATCTTGGTTGACACCTTCACATCTCGTAGATCAATTGTCCTTGATACTTACGCATCAACTCAATGTTAATATTTCTCATACTCTCGAGGTGTTTCAAGTTACATGGATTTCAATATGGTTGTTGTTCGTGGTTTGTGCAAATTTATTGACCTCTCAACATTCCAATGCTAGGTGTGTCTATTTGTGTTTGCAAACGTAGTGGCTGCCATCTAGTCACGCACAAGGAAGACCATGCATTGTTCAATGTCATCCTATCACCATTGCATGATATAATACCAATTCCTAATTCGTGTGGAACTTTGGCACATGCAACCTCCGTTGATCATGACAAAAAAACATGTCAAGAAGGTGACAAGGAAAAACCTATTGAGTATGTGAGTTAACCATGCCTCCAAATACTCTCTACATAGTTTGACATCCATGGCTTGAGAAGGGCCCACTCAAAGTCTATCATTTACAATTTCGTTATACGAAAAAATTAAAAATGTAGTGTGATTTCTTCTTTGCGTTCTAATTGCCTCCATCTGTAAAGGGTGTCGCTTGGATCATGGCAGAGTCAACAATGTTGGTCTCTTGCCGTAAGTTTAGGGTTGGTTCACATGGGTCCCAAGTCCTAAGTCCCAAGTATGACATGGATGCATATATGGCAACACTTTTTGGAGGCGAGGCTTGGGAGTCATGTTGAAAGGTGGGTCGAACAAAAAGCTAGACGCAACTCTCCACTCAAGTCCTGTGAACATTTTTGCATAAAATAATCAAGATCTGCCTTAAATGATAATTAACCATATTTTAATGGTTTCTTGAGGCTCAAAAGTTGGGACTTTGCCTCCATGTTGGGACTTGCCAACATGAGTGAGACTTGGGACTCGGGACCCCATGTGAACCGGCCCTTAGACAAAGGGTTTGTCACCCATTCATGGATGACAAGGTGCATGAGTGCGTTAATCTTCATGATTAGGCTAAATTACTTTTATGATTAGTTTATGGCTACGGAGGTGTTTGTGTGAATGTGTGTAGTATGTTAGTGATTTTGCATTTACGTTAATAACAAAATGGTAATTGTGTTGTGTGCGCAATTGACATTTTCATCCTATACCCATCTTCTACATGTCATCAAAGAACTCCATTTTGACAATTTATCCATAACTAAAGTGATAATAACTTCGATTTGTGTAATAATGTCTGGACTTTGGGCTTCCTTTTAAATTACCACAATTTGTGGACATTGATTCGTTTGAGCAATTCCCTCTTATACTTCCATCCATGCCCAAAAACTTAAGTTCATTTTTTCCACAATGCCGCCAACAATTCAATTTTCAAACCTATGTGAATTCTAGAAAGAATGGTTTAAAATATGCTCAACACTTGGAACGTGCTTGCTTTTTTTTTTTGAAGACTTGATTGTTGATCTCAGTTGTATATTCTCACTTGTATTAATATAAAACAAGTTGCTACAATTTGTGGCAAAATACCATGGATATAGGATACTAGTGAGTGCATTTCCAAATATTTTCCCTCCCCCACCGCTTAGAAGTTACCGCACACCACTCACTACTTACTATTCACATGATAGCACGCTCATGTCGAAAGTCGCGGAGGAAAATAGAAATCAAATAGGAACTATAAATCTAAAGTTGTAACTTTGTATAAACATAAAAGTCGGCTCCTCACAAAGCAAGCATAAATGAAGAGCCTCTTTGCATGCATGTGTGCCCCTCTCGAGTGTGAGTTCTATGTAGGTATCCAACATGAAATTACAAATGAAAAAGTAATTGACGGTAAAGAAGTTTAAAACCTCGAAACTTGTTATTTTGTTTGAAGAGAGATAGGTGTCCTAGTTGTGTACCCTCATAGGTGTTGGGTTTACCATCCATACCAATGTTTGTTGAAGGTCCGGGTCCGTGTGTAAACTTGGTTTTCAAGCTTCATAAAGAGTTTTTTTTTATCAAAAGCTCTCAATCCGATTTGAGAGAGAGAGATTAGGTATTAATATTAGGTATTAGAGTCCCTTATACAATTGCCACACTTAGGGATCAACTTCCCAACTAGCCAATCCGCCCGGTTCGGAACCCTTCACTACATGCGGTGGCGGTCAACCATGGAGCATGGGACAAAGTCTCAAAAGCCAATTGGTTGGTTGGGCTAGAGCATTTTCCCGTTGGCTCACGTTATACATATATACAATTCCGTCGGCGGTGTTCATTGGAGCAATGGCTAGTGTCCTGCCACATCGAGTTAGCCCAACCAAATGCCTCCATGTCTAGGGCCATTGACCGGCTGGCCCCAACCAACCCCGGTGTGGTAGGGCTATCGATCATTCTTTGAGAAAACTTTCTATTAAGAGCTCATTATCTTGTCGTACATTGGAGCTTAATTCGAAAGTTGGGTGAAACTTTTGGGACCTCCTCTTCTACCTCACAAATTTTGAGAGAATATTAGGATTGAAATAAGGGTATGGGCACAGGACTCATAGTCCTAGTCACTCATCGGCTTATGCAAGGTTAGCTTGACCCACCCATCCTAGTAGGACAAGCTGGAAAGTCGACTTTTAATACCCCGACGCCAATTTTTGTGTATGACAATTGAAAACTTGGGTGACTTTGTGTTACGTCTCATAAGCTCGAGGTTTGGGACTAAACCCCTGCTCTCATCTCCTTTACTTTACAAATAACTCTATGGTCTCCAAATTATATGGAGAAGTCAGAATCCCAAGCTTGCTATATATGTTTCAATAATTAGTTTTCTTCCCCCCCCCCCCCCCTTTCCCACCCGGTGCGGTGGTTTTATACCTTTTTTTTTTTTTTTTTTTTTGGTTTGAGACAGAAGGCCGACAGGTCAACGCCAAAGCACAGGAGGCGATTGACCACCTGGCAAGTTTTCCGTCAAGTAGAGAGGAGATTTCACAGCCGGGATTCAAACCGCCAACCTCTTCCTTGAGATTTGGAAATCTCTCCACCATCATCCAGTAGTTTAAGGTCATCTTGGACCATTTTATACATGGTCTTTGATTGCCTTTTTGAAATGCATTTTCTTTCACCGGTGCCCAAAAATAAACAACATTAACCATGATTTCCCACCTACCACACAATATGCCTTTATGGTACTCCAGTATTCAAGCTTGTTGACCATTTAATCAAACTTATAACAATGAATATCTTCGCTTTCAAAGTCGAGGTCGAGCCAATGGCCACGGACCCCCCACGCCCTCCCCGCAACTATGTAAACTCTTTCATTCGAAAAGGGGAAAGAAAGCAAAGGATACCATTTATGGTATTTAGTGTCACATGCGTAGTAATGTCACTCACTTTAATTTGAGGCACATGCTAGGTTACACTGATGACCAACAAGCTCGCCATCAGTGTCACATCGTGACACTTGGCATTCAAGTGTGCAAATGAATTTTTTGGCACGAGTATGTTCAATATCGTCACGAGGCGTATGCCTATGTTACATAATGGTCTACAAGTTGATAAAGTGTATGACACATGACACTTGCCACTAGTATGCTCAATAATATCCCTCTTTCTCTCTCTCTCTCTCCCCCCCCCTTGCATATTAAAACACAAATCTATCATCTCAAGTATCCCAGTGTGCTACACTAAATGCCATAATGTAAATGTTTTCTTTTAAATAAATTGCTCATGTTGGCAAACAACAGACATGCCAATTTGGAAAACCTCTAGGCATCTAGTTTAGGCCCTTTCGTGAGTAGTGGACGTGACATTGAATGCCATGAAACGGTTTTCTATTCTAAAGCCCCGAGAGTTACTTGAATAAATTGGTCCGGGTACGGAACCGGGAATATTTTGCCCTCGGTTTCTAATCGATGACATGGGATTGAGATGCGAATGATTCGCTAGATTTGACTAGAGCCCCTTTCTTCATCCATGATGGATGGATGAATTTTCGTGGTTGGGAGCGACTTATGGCTACCAAGCAAATCTAATGTGGTACTTAGTGTATCGGGAGTATGTGCGTGAGCCTTGTCCCGCGTGCCTAGGGTAATAAAGAGGGCGCGTTGGTCCGAGTAAATGTGAGGCGGGACACATATATCTTTGGTATTATATGGGACTTGTGTGGGAGAGAATGTTTGGCCCCGGGAATCCGAACCACTAATGCGCACATGTAAGAAGATAGGCACATCATAGGATGCGCAACAACCTTTCAAGTTCACTTTGCTTTCTTGTCCTAACACATTAAGTTTAGGGGTGCATGTAGACCTCAAGAGCACATTTCCCGAGTGGAAGGGGCCGAGAAGATTAACCCTACCCTAGCTAGCTAGGCCACTCATGTGTGACACACGGCACTTTGAATCCACGCACCCGGTGTGGCTATGGAAAAGAAAAAAAGAAGGGTTGCAAGTATTTGGGATTTGACGGTTTTCCTTAATGCTTTCAATCAAGATGGTATAATTCATGGTTCATCCAAATTCATTCCCTAGCTAGGACCTTACCCGTGAAAAAAGGGTGTTTGCATTGGGTCCTCGTGGCCACATTGGTAGGAAAGGTGGGTCTATATTCTGGACACTTTGCGTTAGATTGGCGTGTCATGTAGACCTACCTTTCCTGCTAGTGGCATGTATGGACAACCATTAAATTCCAAAGAAAATTTCAATTGAACTGATGCATATTATAAAATCACCTACACCTCGGCTACGTTCTGTGGGATCATGTATCACATGAGCATGATTCTCATTTAATTTCAAGAATCTTCATTTATGGGGAGTACTCATATTGTGCGATGCGAACCTTTTCGACGAGCAAGTTATCATTTTTTTTCATCGCGAGCCTCTTTCTTTGGAAAGAGACCATACTTAGTATTGTTGTGAGAGCACCCCTCCCCCCCTCTCTCTCTCTCCCTTTAAAGCAATACTTTTAAATCCCTCTAGAAGAACATGATATGTTTTATGAGTGGTTGTGTTTGGCTCCCTAGGTTCACAAGAACCAAAGGCTTGGTTCTCTTAAATGAGAGGGTTCAATAGAGTTATCCATAAAGTCCTTCAAAGAGGGACCAAATCCGTGGGTTTGATCCTCCAATGAGAAAACTTTTCGTGAGACGTTCGTTAGCTCGTCGTGTATCGGAGCCTATTTTGAAAGTCGGGTGAAACTTTTGGGACCTCCTCTTTCCACTGCTCAAATTTTTAGAGAATTTTAGGATCTAAAATAGGTTATGTGCATGGGACCCGTCATCTTAAATCTTGGATTGGCCTATGCAAGGCTAGTCTGGCCCACCTATCCTAGTAGGTCAAGATAGAAAGCCAATTTTTTATAACTTGACACCGCTTTCCATGTGTGACTTTTTAAAGCATGAAGTAAACGTGGGTGACTTTGTGTTAGTTCTCATAAACTCAAGGTTTGGAACTAAACCCATGGTATCATATGTTTAACTATACAAACAACTTTTATACCCGCCGGGAATCAATTTGGAAGGAGTGTATAACCCAATATATTGTTGGCATACTACGTAGTACTCCCACAAGTTTGGCTTGGGATTCATGGTGTCCATGTGAACTCATTCATTGTCTCCAAGAAGATTGAGGGCCGATTCGTTCCAGCTAGACTCCACTACACTAGTTATAGGTTTTTGATGCTACTTATGAAGTCACATTGTCTAAAAACAATCATTTATAGGCTGTAATATAGTTCATTGTCTATGCAATAAACGAAGTTTACATAGATGCCACAAATCCCTTAGCCGGTCCAAGTTCGCTTCACACTACGCTTGAGGGACCAACGGAGTATGTGAATGCAAGATGGATGTAAAGTCTACATGGATTCCTACATGGCATCAAATGGATCATGTTTCATGGTCACTTGGACTGCTTTCAAAAACCACCTCTAAGAGGTAGGCCTGACACAAAACCGGGAGACCATGGCACTCCAAATTCTCACAACCGTTAGTGTATTCTAGTTTATCGCATGTGAAGACCCGCACGAATAGAAAATTCATTGAAAAAGCATTTGGCTGAGGGCCCGGTCACACGTGGCTTCACACTACACTCGAGGGTCCGTGACCACACTACATGATGTTGGAGGTGTCTTGGGACGGCCTTCGGACACGTTCTTTCGGGCTCTCACCATTTCACGGTCACGGCTCTTGGCTCGCGTGGGGAGCGGCCCTAAAGAAATGGTAGTGCATACGACCGGGCCCGAAAACATGGCCACTAAGTGACTGGGATGAGGACAAAGCTGGCATCGGGAGCGGAGATTAAGCTACGGAGGGAAACATGGGCCTCAGTATGGGCATGGCATGAATGAAATATACTCAATCAAATATTGAGTGAGGCCCGGGAGTCACTCCCTCACTCGCACCGAGTTCCCCATAGTTTATAGTGCCTCTAATTAAGTAAGTACGTGGCCTCGCTCACTAGTGGTGGCCCCCAATATGAAATTTCTGGGCATAAACTCCAAGGCCCAATGGGCACGCCCCCCCCCCCCCCCTCCTTCCCTCTCTCGGGCCACAAAGAGACACGCCAAGTCTTTGGGACTCCAAAAAAACATTCCTTCCCACATGCTTACCAACACTCCCCACATGTGCCGGTGCTATGGCCGGGCTCTTTCGCCCTTGCTTGCTTGTGTAGACACTATTGATTGCCGGAGGGCGACACTATAGCAAGCCGAGGAGGACGAAGAAGATGAAGAAGCACCAAGCAAGTTCATTCCAAGCACGGCCCCTTAACCAACAAAAGGCGTGGCTAATCGCGTGATTGCCATGACTTGCATGGGCACTAGTGGGGAATTTTGAGAGCCGAACATTTCACCCGGGATCTATGACGACAACACCACCGCATCCCCCTTTGGATTGTGGGTGGACGGAATGTGTTGAATGGAAAGCACGGATGTGTCCTCTTGTGGTATGGTTGATGATGATATGACAATCTTCTCTTGGCTTTCCCCCTACCGAAGTTCACGCGTTAATGGCAACCACAACGGACGGTGGTTTACACTAAACTCTCTCTCTAAATTAGTGGAACTTGGTACAGTCCACCCTTGATAAATGTTACACTTCTAAACGTTAACTCATTATATTTGTTAACAAAATCGTACTCCCCTCATATTGCTAACTATAATGTTAACTATGTTAAATGTTAATAATAATTTACTGCCCTCTTTGTTAATTTGCCACTTATAAATGTTAACCTACGAAATACATCCAATACTTTGTGATGACATCCATTACATTGACTCACAACCTTTCAAAGTGGCAAAAGCCACCAAATTTGACTTTTGTGATCAAATTATTCATCTAGACTATATTGATTCTTATTTTGTTTCATAAAAATAAAAGATTAATTTGATACACATATTTTATAAATGATAATTTTGCAAAAATCTCCCTCCATAATTATAATGAATTTGTATTTGTTAAGCATTCAAAAAGCTCCCTTTATAACTGTTACAATGTTAACTCACTATAAATGTTAGGAAAATTTTACTCCAGAGCCTAACATTTATAGAGGGTGGACTGTAATGTATCCACTACGAACTAAAGGAGCGGGGTTGTAGTGGTGGCACCTACCGGGGGTAAGGGTTTACGCATGCTCCTCTAAGTCTATATTTATTCACTGCTTTAATGGCAACCACAACGGACGGTGGTTTACACTAAACTCTCTCTAAATTAGTGGAACTTGGTAGTGTATCCACTATGAACTAAAGGAGCGGGTTTGTAGTGGTGACACCTACCGGGGGTGGGGGTTTAGGCATGCCCCTCTAAGTCTATGTTTATTCACTTCCATTGGGTGCCGTTGGACTATGTTGGGGGACTATGATTGTGATTTAGGAGTGTTTTTTTTGGATATGAATCAAAGTTCATGGGCTTGTACAATGTGTTTTCATCATCCCCCTTGGTAGGTTTCACGAAATTTTACATGTTTGTTGTACTAGCATTTTCATTGTCCATGTCATGTGAAACAAATCATTGGTTTAGCATGTGGTGTATCAATGCATGGCTTCAATGCATATGATTTACAAATTGATAGCAATTGTAAATTATTATGTAGTTGGTTTGGACACAATTGTAGTGTGGACTGTACATTTATGTTGCACCTCTAGTATGGCAAATTTCAGCTTTGTTCATGCACCTTGATAATTAGATGAGCCGTCATGTAAGTATATAAACATGTTTGTGAGTGGATGAGGGGTTGATCACATCAGCTAGTTATGACACCATTTGTCGGCATCTATGGCTGTAATAGTGTGAAAAATGGTGGGCCAAAATCCATTTCTCAACATAATTTCCGTCAATTACACGGCTGAAATCGGACGGAAAGTTTGGTGCGATCGGGACATCATGAGTCAATAAACTCATAGCTAAGTTGCCACTTGTCACTCGCTTAGGCAAGTGATATGCTCATTGTGCAAGAAATGAAGGCATATAAACTCAAACAAGCATTTTTTTCTTTTTCTTTTATGTACTTCTTGCTATGCTAATAGACTCATGTGTCAGTTCGTTGCTTTTAAAAAACATTTGTTTAGATCATGAAAGTAAAGCTCAATGAGTCCAAAGTCAAACTACAAGTTATGAAGAACTTACTCGTGAGCATCTAAAAACATTCTTCTATAACGGGCTATTACTAGTGACGTGGTTACTCATTTTGGGTCATAAAAACCTTCCATCTCCCAAAAAAAACATAGTGTAACGAGGACACCACTCAAAGGCCAAGGCCGATTCAAGGAGAGGCGCGTGCTAGAGGCTACATTTGTAAGCTTCGAATGTGCCTACACTACACACTAAGTTATACCTACGACATGTTGGGAAGAACTTCAAGAATTCGACGTGGGTCTACCCTTGACTCATGGCCCACACTACTAAGCTAGATGGTGCCAATGATAGCAAGACAAACGATATTTGGTCTTCGTAATGCATCATGACTAAGTCATCACGGTAGCCTACGATGCACCCTAAAAACCAAGCGTATGTCAATGATGATATATATATATACATGTGTGTGTGTGTGAACATAAGAAATTGAAAGGAAGAAAAACAACATAGGTGGCCGGGGCCACATATATTTGGCACTTGTCGTGGTGGATGAGGTCGCATGTGAGTGGAGTCCGAAAGGATTCAAAGAAAGGGATAACATCGTACACATCAAGGGCAAGGGCGAGTGCGAGGAAAGGCAAGGCAAGGCGACGACTCCCTCTCCTTACTTGTTTGTGTCCAAACCACAATCATCATGTGCCCGCCGGTTTCCCTAGGATATTTCCGGGACCGTATAATTATAAGAAGGTGGGCCGCTATAGACCGGGATCTAGATAGAAAGGAAAAAAACATCCCCCCAAAGTGGTTGTCCGTTGTCATAAAAAAGGCTTTTCGTTGGCAATGGAAATAGAAAGGCATCCCATGACTCGTGGCCTTCATTCGAGGGCCCACGGGCCGGGGTGGGCATATATATGTATGTCGACATGTCATATGCATAAGTGTAAGTTAGGCCTTGGCCTCTAACTTTGGCAAACGGGCACATCGAGTGACACCCCAACTAATTGTTAACTTATTCCACAAAACGATGCCCCCCCCCCCTTTATTCTTTATTACTTGGATTCAAACCCCATGGGCCGGAATTGGTCACGCACTAAGTTATACTTACTTCTCGAGCGAGCTTCGAGGATGCACACATGTGGTAGGTTTTTGTCTGAACTGTGGGGAACTTCCGTGTACCTCCACCCCCCCCCCCCGTCCGCCCTAATTCTACGATCTTCATACCGTGTACATCTTGGGGTGGTCTACCAATTTAGCGTCGACTAAGGGAGGGTTTAGTGACAACTACCCTAAACAGTCGTGTTGGTGTGGACCATAGTAACGTTATAGAGCCCGCGCCAATTCTTGTGGTGAAAACGAATGTGGGTTATGTTAAAATCTTCAACCCACGCTAAATGTTTCTTAGGAAAGTAGTGTGGATTTGGAAAAAGAACGTGGGGTGATTCTTTTTTATTGTGTCCTACATCTAATGTTTAATGTGTTGATCGGAAGCCTTCGTGAAGACTTAGGGGTAAGATCCAGGGTCTTGGACCCACATGAATGCCACCTTGACAATAGGAATTAGTGTGGCTCACGCTAACGACTCTCCGCCTGCACTAATAGGACCAATTACTGTAGTTGTGGTCCAAAGACCAAGGAAACTCCCAATTTGAACGATCTTAATGGTTGAGAGAAAGAAAGAAAAGAAAAGAAAAAATGGCCTATGGAGTTTACATTGGGATCCAAGTTCAAGGTATGAATAAACAACGTGGCACTGTTCTAACAAGCCTTGGCGGTTCTCACTTGGGAAAATACCGATATCCTTGGTTGTGAAACCCATCTTCAAGTTCAAATCTCAACCCTGAGTCTGAAACGACATTCCACGAAGGCATGTTTTGCAGCCCGTGTTTCTTGGACCCGTACCCTAATGTAAACCCATCTCAAGTTATTTGCATCATTTATTTGCATCACCCTAAACCCTAAACCCTAAACCCTAAACCCTAAGGAAAGACAAAAGGAAAAGAAAAAAGTGACGTCCCCTTGTATGTTGTTCTTCATGCCAACACTAGTGTGGGGGTGAGTGAGCGAGCGAGAGAACCACCAACGGTTCGAATCTCTCCGGCACCGTATATGTAATTACGATAATTATCAAACTAGCTAATTATATAATACATAGACATTGGGCCAGGCAAGTGGGAGGAGGAGGCGGGGGGGGGGGGTAAAAACGGGGCCTTCAAACCAAGCGCACCACCACCTAATTATGCACGGGTTTTAGTAGTGCTTTGCTTACTTTAATCCCTCCCCATAAAACACGGAGGTTGCTTTAATGGGAATATGATGACAACTCCCCGAAAAGGTGGCCCAAGACTAAGTTAGGACAAAGAACCTTTGGCACCTTCAATTATAGTCCCACCACCAAAAAACATCCCCCTCTTTATGCCATTACTTTAGATTTGTCGTTGTACTTATTTTTAGTTAGGACACCCACTCGGGCCCCATCCATCTGTATCAGCATTCTTCGCTCTTCTTAACCCCCGTACATATATATATATATACCATGTGTATTATACTTGTTTCTAGGACTCCTCTTCACAACAAACACTTATAGTATGACATACATTGTAGGTGTGCACATTGGAGCTATGAACGATAGTGGAGTCCTTCTTGTATGTTGACTTTGAAGTTTCATGGTATCTTGAAGACCCAAATAAAGAAGGTTCAAAGCCATGCAAGGGATAGAATGAGGTGTCCAATAACCAACCCTTTCTTTTTTCGCGGCTACTAGTGACCACTTTACTACGGTGAAGTAAATTGATTCACACGTATGTGTTAAAAAAAGTTGGGGCCCTCCTCTGAGTTGCATTGTGGTGGGGAGCCAAGCGAGCTCTCCACTATGAACCGTGGATGGAGCCCATTTTCCCATCCAAGGGCTTGTGACAGCCTAGGGTTTAGTTGGGTGGGGTGAGTGGTGTTGCCACCCTCTTGCTCTCTCAGCTTGTACCTCGTAGCCTCTTGATTCACTTAGTGGTGATTAGTGATGTTGCCTTCTGATGGTAGTGGAGTTTAAGAATTTTGGGTACCAGATTTCAGGTTTGGCAGCGAAACGCATTGGTGGTGCTCGAAGGCGTCAACCTCTCTCCCTGTCTAATTGTCTAACCAATGATGCTCATTTTGGGTGCCTTCTCTTATTTAAGTGGGTTGGTCCTATCTTATCTGGGTGCAAAAATGCATTATGTACTTCAAGTGTATAATGTTTGGATGTTAGTCATCGTATATGTGTGCAAATTGGTTCAATTTTGGTGTACATGGATCTTTAAGAGGGTTGGTGCAACACTTGTTGGCCTAACACGTTGCCAAGTGCTTTAAGCATGTGACATGTGCAACTTGATCCTCTCATACATTTTGCAAACTAGTTGAACTCGGACGCCTCTAAAGGTTTAAGGGGCTATTGTAATTTTTGTTGGGTGTAGCCAAGTTCCCGCTTAGCTTGTGGTGTGTATCTCTGTAGACTATGAATACATATATGGGGGCCATTTCTTAATTTATATGTGGGGCCACTATTCACCTTAACAAAACATACATGTAGCCTTGGATTTCTTCCATGTACAGTTAGAACTCACCACCCGAATAAGTTATGTGCATTCGCCAAATACTCCCTTTGATTCATCTAAATGTAGCCACCTTAAACTCCATAACAAAGCTTAAGCTCGCCACCTTGACTACTTCCGAACTCAACACGCAACCAAACCTACTACTTTTTAGAAAACAAATAACAAGGATTACCAACGACCATTTTAACTGTACACACGCATGTTGAGGGATGGGTCACGAAGGACTTTCATAATATTATTCAGATCCATAACAATGTTATGTGAGACTGACATTATACAATGGAACGTTCGTGAATATTCCCCACATTGAGACTGAACATGGGGAATGCTCATGAAAAACCACCATGATGGGTACTTTAGCAAGGCCACAAGGGCCACCACTTAATCCTTGTGTACAATTTTTCTTCCAATGGTTTGAAAACGGGTTTTCGTTGAATTTCAAAACCGGGTCCTAGCCTCTAAGAGATATCAATGAGCGGCACTTGCCTCGAGAAGACTCCCATAAGGGACAACTACAAACAAAACCCAACACGAACATGGAAGACTGGGTCACCTACTCCTCCTCCCTTTTGGTCTTGTTACCAAAACGCCACTTAGTCTAAAATGGGGGGTTGGAACAACACAATGGCTTTGTTAATTTGATATTCTCAATGAAATGAATTGAAATTGGTTTAGGAGCCCGGGATGCCAAAAGGCTTGAGTGAATAAAAAGTGCGTTGAGATGGTTTTGAAAGGGTTTTTTTAGGGCCGGTTCACATGGGGTTCCTAGTCCCGAGTCCCAACACGGAGGCAAAGTCCTAACTTTTGAGCCTCAAGACACCATTCAATTATGATGAATAATCATTGAAGTTGGCTCTTGATTATTTTGTGCAAAGATATTCACATGACTTTGTTGAGAGTGGGATCTAGCTTTCTGCTCGACCCAACTTTTAACACAAGTCCCAAGCCGCACCTTCAAAAAGTGTTGTCATGTAGGCATCCGTGTCGTACTTGGGACTTAGGACTTGGGCCCCCTGTGAAGTGGTAAGTCCCAACTCCCATGCTCTCAATGGTTGAGATTGCATGAATTGACTTGGGACATAGGACTTGGGACCATGTGTGAATTGGCCCTTAGTATCGAAGTGCATTGGCCTCCATGAGACAGAGGCCCATATCAACTCAATACTCCTCTCGGAAGGAATAAATAAATAAAGATAAACTTGAGATTTCCTAAAACCATCATTTGCAATAAGGGACATGTTCCGGTTTACATACGAGCTCTTGGGTATGATCAAGGTGAAGTGTCCCTCAATCACCCCAACACTAGTGGTTCTCTCTCTCTCTCTCTCTCTCTCTCTCTCTCTTCAATAAAGAAGAAAAGTTGTCTCTAATGGAGTCGTAAAGAAGTCACTTTGACACAAGCGTTACATTTTCAACTACATTATATGAGCAAAAGTGGCCCAATTTGTTATCTATTTTCAATGGCAAGTCTATGTTATGAAGTGCATTAAGCACAAACCTTTTTGCTTGAGGGTGATGTCCATGGTTGCCTCAAGTACAATTCATATTCCTAGTTGAGAAAGCCCTTTAGGTGAAGGGAATCTAATAATTTCCCTCAAGTTGGGAAAGAAAACTATTGTTTAGCAAGAGAGGAATGCTTGAGAGCATCAAATATGATTTTTGGTGGTATTGGTGTGTCATTTTTGTTTTTATATATTTGATATATTCACCATTTGTGATGCCTTCCAAATGGTTGTTGTTTTGTGCCAAGTGTCTAATCCTTGTTCAACCAATAGTTGAGAACCTGGAGAGAAAGTGAGGTTTGCTTGACATGTTGAGCAAGTTGTTGTTGGAAACTTGTATTTAGCTTAATTGCATACAATTCCTTGAAAATTCATCCAAATTTTGGCCACGACATACAGTAAGATATCAAAGAATGCACTTTGACACGAGTTATCATGTGTATACCATCATCATGCCTTCATGAATACCTTCCAACAACTGTTACCCCCCCCCCCTCTTTGCACCATGTGTAAAACCAATAACCGTCGAAGTTTTAAATAGATGGGATTTGAGTTCACAAAATTCCCCGACTACTACTTCTTTCCTTAAGGTGGATATCAAGGCTTTCATACTTGCAATTTGTCACCCCTTGCTCAGTGGCTCAAAGTAGCCATGTTTAAGTATAAATAAACCACATGGTCTCTATCATTATGAATTAGCTCTATTTAGTCCATAACATGCAAAACTCTTATACCATGTTGAGGAGTCTTTTTAAGCATGCTTGTGATTTGGAGAGTAAGACATCATTGTTGGCGTTAAGGACATTGGCAACCACTCCATTGGCCAAATACGGCTAATCCCTATCAATTTTATCCAAATATGTCTCAAGGTCATCAATATACATGTCGAATAGTTTGCAAGGGACGGGACATCCTTCTTTAACACCAATTTATGACATTACTCCATCATGCATGTCATCATTAATTTGTACTTTTGCACAATTTGTGATGTATATGGCCTTTGCAACTTGTTGTCAATGAAGTGTTGGAGGCATTCCTTAATTACACAAAAACGTTTCAAAACTTCTTTTGAAATAAACAAAGCAAGAATAGAGGTATTGACTAGCAACTTCTGTTAATCAAATAAATTGCATAATGTAAGGACGTGGTCAAAAGTAGATTAATAATCACTGGAACATACTTATCCTCTTACTTGGCCACCTTTCAATTATGCCCACAAACTAATCAACCAAATACTTTGCCAAATAATGTGGCTAACATAGTGGTCTTACAGTTCCACATGGAATTCATTTCATTGGATTTAAAGATCATTTGGAGAATGTTAGGTCCATGCGGTCGGAAATCACCCCTAGTTGTTAAGTTATATAACTTTGTGAGTGGCTCACATATATCATTTGTTGCCCATTTCTAGAAGCTCAATTTAAAAACCGCAAATATCTCATGTCTTGTGGTTTGGTAAGTATTTTATAGTGGCCCAAACTTCCTCTTTGGTAAGACTATTAGAAAGTTGAATGTTTGGAAAAAAAATATTCATTAATATTTTGGCATGAAGTGTATATGGTTTTTGCATTAATCAATTGCTTCCTATGGTGTAAATGGGAGGGTTAGACATGAGGGTTAAAAAATCTCCTCTTCTTCAATTTTTTTTCATATGTATTTACAAGAGGTGCAGTGCCTCTAGTTGTTTATGTTCCAAGTTAGGGCGTTTTTTTAGATGTGATCATGGTGCAATACTTTTTGAAAGTTGCTCATCAAGTATTGTACGAGTGATTAGAGTCTAACACGTTACGATACTTTTGCCAAGCTTCTTGACATTCACCATCAAACTATGTGTTGGTGGTAGGCCTCTTTGTTTACATGGGCATGCTCATTTAATGAAGTGTAGGAGTTCATGTTTGACATTGAAAACATATTGATTTGCAATTAGAAGGTTGGGTTCAAGAACATGACATTGACTAAAAGTTTGGATCTTAAACTCTAACGTATCTTGAAGAAGAGGAGACAAAGGTATGAAGTTGGGTGGTCTGCTACCTTTGGAGAAGTGAAAGATAGAGTTGCGGAGGGAGTTGGGTTCACATACGAGAAAATTACTACCACCCATCAAGGAGATTTAGGCATAAGTTGTCCTAGACTTAATTAGGAGTTTTATATTGATATATAGTTTAGAGACGAGATCTTTGAGTATGAAAGTGCAAGCTGACCAGATCAATTATTGTCTTGTATGTTACCCTGGTTGTTGTCGTCGTTGTTGTTGTTGTTGTTGTTACAGGTTGTGCATGGCAATCAAGACTATAGCTTGATTTTGATAATTATTGCTAGTTGCATAAGTTGTTAGTAATGATTGAATTATGGAAATAATGAATAAACAAATTGTCTTGTATGGGAATTAACATTGACCGATTAATGAAGGAATTGTTGTGATTTGAACATGCATTGGCCAATGATTACCAAAGACAATTGTGATTCTCACAAATTATTGTTCTACAATCTCATGATGAGATGGAAACTTATAGTTACTGACACACATACCCTATTGAATGAGAAACAATGAGAGGAAACCTTGAGAGAAAGGAGAGTAAAAGATGATTAAGTGATGTTTGAGAGTGAAGATAGCAACCCTATTGTCTAAATGATGAACTCTAATGTGACAAATGCATGTAACAGACACTAGTAAAGCCTTCATTGAGAATCTATACCTTGGGTTTTGGTTTATTTCAGTTATAGCAAAAACCTAACTACAACCATCATCAAATACCACAACTTCTACAATATTTGTGTCAAAGAAACAAAACAAAAAACAAACACCGCAATTTCTCCACATATGAGCTTGACTATCTTCCATGTCTTAGGGGTTCTTTCATATTCTCCAATTTCTTAGTAGAATTTATTTGTTGAGTTGGAGTTCTACCCTCACCCAATCCAATTTGTCTACGTTCCAGTTTCTTGCATTCATGCAAGTAAGCTCTCTCCACCTCCCATATATAAAGCATTTTATGATAATTGGGCAATGTCTAGATTGGTTAAATTTCCTACCCTCCAAGCCTTTGTAACATGTGATGGTCTCTCAAACTTGTGTTCCAATCTAGATCATATGTAGATTGGTCAAGCCAATTTACGAGCAAGTTGTTTGAGACCATGTTTTTTTACTACTTCCTCCGTCCCAAAATGATTCTCATGCCTCTCTTGGATTTTTTGATCCCAAAACGATTGTCCGGTTGATTTGCCAGGCTAGAAATTCGAGGCTCAAAGTCAAATATTTTTGCTCCAAACTTTCCATCATCAAGAAGTCTTTCAACACCGCAACTTTAGGAGGCATTTCAATGTTGTTGTTTTTATTTATTTTAAGAGTCATACTTATAACTACTCCGTCAATGGTCAACGGGCCTTAATCTCACCAAGGTTCAGAACACGGACAATCATTTTGGGACGGAGGGCGTATCACTATCTATAGTAAATAGTGTGGGCATATTTATAGTGATGCTTCTTGTGTGCAACTATATAATGTAACCTACAATTTACAATATCACACACCAATCAATATGCAACGCTAATTAAACCTTGGCATGCCCTCGGGATATACCCACTTTCTTCCTCTAGGTTGGAAGTCCTCAAAATGTATACTAGTCCAAACCAATATAAGCATTGTAACTTACAACGTAGATCTCTAATACTAAATATTGGAGATTGATAATTGGTATGCACCCATAATATTATCCACAATGTTTGGCTCATGGAAGTATGCTCGCCAATGTAACCACACTATTTACCATAATCAATGTAGTGAAAGCTCCCCGAATTTGAAATTCTCTCAAAGAATGATGGAATGTGTCTACGCATGCAAAAGTGTGATGGCTCTTCATATGTATACAATATACTTGTGAGTGGTAGGGTTACAATATGCTAACTTATTCATTTTGTTTGCGTTTATATAGTCCAGCCCCCCCCCCCCCCCCGGGCGCACACCGTGTAGGAAGATAGAAATCAAGAGGACTACAAATTATTGGTAGTTTTATTCCTTTACATTCATATTATTGTGAATTTTTGAAGCCAAAAATTGGCATGAATGTAAAACCAATGTATGGAGTTTGCCATAATTGCTCTATTTGAGATAAACACTTCCTCAATTTAGCACTCAAAACCAAGGACATGTGTCATTGCACTATCGATTCCGGCATGACCAAAATTTAGTCCCAACCATATCAAAACACTTGTATTCTATAGATTCATGATGGGGTCTTTGATCAAGAATATGTGGTTTGACTCTGTGGATAGTCATGCTAGGATGGGTGGGCTGATCCATGATGATGGGCCCTAAGAAAACCCTAATTTAGATCCATAAGTTTTTTTTTAACCCTTAAGTGTCCATGAAGCCATATAGTGGTTGACGAATGATTTGAAGACGCTTTCCCATTAGAAGGAGGCCTTATAAAAGGTCACTCCATTCATCATTGGATTCACAAGAAAATCCTCCTCTCAAATGGCATACGTCATGTGGTCAAATGACATATGCATAATTTTGCAAGAAAGAAGGAAGTGATTTATGTTCTTATTCTTATTTTCTAAATAATGTTCCTTTGTTGGAGAATGTGTTATACAAGGATTTGTAAAGGCATTTATGGATTAAAGTTTTTGGAACGGCGAGAGGAGGTCCAAAGAGTTTCACCCAATTCTTTAAATAGGCTATGACCCAAGACAAAGTCACAACCTCTTTAAAAAAAAATCTCAAACTAGAATAAAACCCACGATTTCATCTCCCTTCGAGGGACTTTATGCATAACTCTAGTGTCACCATAAGTCTCAATGACACATGTAGTAAGCAAAACTAGTTTATGATTTATGGGAGGAAGAATATTACATTTACGTTCCCAATGTTCCCACTACAATTCTATTGCCCAATGTAGTATAATATGCAATCACTTGTGGTTCCCATGGAATCTAACTTGATGATATGACAAATATGAGTCCCAACATATTGTATACATGCATTGCAAGTGTGTTATATATTGAGTTCAATTGAACCGGAAACTTTGGTGGACATAAGCATTGTGGAGTTAGGTGCCAACGTGGACTCTACCAAGAAAATATTATCAAAGTACGATACACTAAACTAGATAATTTGTGGCATCTAGACAAATTTCTTCTTTAAAAAAATGGAATTCTAAATGACTGATTGGAAACGTGGAGAATATGTGGAAGGCATCAAAGAAGAAACCCCATGCCCTTTTAGGTCAAACCATTTTACAACTTGAAGGTTCGACAACATGCTTTCATCCATCCAACATACAAACGGCCTTCACTAGGTTCACAAATGAAACATTACATAGAAGTTCATAGTGCCTTTGCTTCGGTAGGGTTTGAAAAATGCCCCAAATGACAATATAAGTATAGTTATGAATGAGAAAAAGCAATGCGGAAACCTTTGTATGATGCTCACAATACCAACACTAAGTTCCATGCAAAATACATAATGTGGTCCACAATCTTCCTTGTCATCATCATCTCTCTTTTTTTTTGGCACAAATTGAAAATTTAATTGTAGAAAGAACCTAAAATACAACCAACCCGGCTGAATCATCCTTGTCATCATCATCATCATTGATTGCTTTAATTGCCTTGCTTTTGAGATTAAGAATGTTGGGTTGGACTTTCATTTACCCTTGGATGTCATCGGTCCCCTAAACCTTACTAGGTTGAGGACCATGAGGACCATGACCTTTACCCCAAGCGTCCCATATGGACATTTTTGACCAAAAATACTCTAAGTGTAGACATTCATCATCATTACATATGGAAACAAAACGTCTCCAATTACCATCAAAATCAACTCTTGTGTTTTGACACCTCATAAACGTACACGTGTTTAGGACACCAAAAACTTACAACCTAAAATAATGTAGTGTTGGAAACAAAATAATGCTTACACGGAGTTCCATCACATTGTTCAATTGTTCTCATGCGTTCCATTCTAATAATATTCAATGAAAATGCTTCACCCGAGTTTATCAAGTTGAATTTGTTGGTAAGAGAATAACCATGATATAGTACCCATTTACTATCTAACAAATTTCCAACTCCACCTAGCCTCCGTATTTAGTTGGATAATTTTATGTCACAAGTTATTGAGGACACCAATTGAATGATCGTGCTCTTTAAAATGATATCAACAAGTTTACTTGGAGAATTTAGCTCTCTATCCTTGTGGCCATCAATTTATAGCACATGAACAAACATCACGTGTGTTACTATGTGAGAAACCTTGGGTCTTTAAGGATGACCCTTAAAGGTTTGACATGCCCTATTTGGGCCTCAAAAGGCCATAAGGAGTGGATGAAGTACACTTCTTGACATTGTTAGCTAAAGTGCCATAAGCGACCCTATTCATAAATAGCCATTTAGCAAATATATCATTCCAACTTCACATGAATTTATGTGCAATGATTTAGACTCTCATACATACCATGTATATATAAGTACTATGGTCATGTATGAAGTTTGTTTCACTTTCTCTTTAAGGTTTCATTATGATATATATATATATATATATATATATGCACACACACACACATTAATCTAATACTTGTTGACGAGTCATATCAACTATCATGTGAAAACCTATCCTTGGTCTTTTAGGAGTTAAGAGGTGCTTAACCCCACAAATTTTGTACCTACTTGAAACCCTTCAAATGTCAACATATTTATCTCAATAGTAGAAGAAAACCAAATACCATGAGCGCTTAGTTACCTATAATGATTATCTCAACCCCTGAAGGACCGCATATAGAGCAAAGTAACAATTATAATACTTTTTTTTCTTTTTCAATTGGGGACGTAAAAATGGTTGTTTGTTAGGGATTTTCTCGAATCAATCTCATTGATTAATTTTGATAGTAAGGAGGGCATAAATATTATACTCTTGTAGCATTCAATGTCATTTTGAACGTCAAGATTAGGCCATGAACCCCCGATGATGGAATAATACATGGGTTCAGCCCATGTACGTAAACATAAATCTAAAGAAAAAAGACTTAAATTTACATGGCTTACTAGGCTTGTTTTGGGCACATGTCAAATATATGTTGCTCTGAGACCTTTTTTTTCACAAATATGCAGTTTTCTCAAGTAGTCCGACATGAATAGTAGAAAGATAATATAAACATGACTATATTTCATAAGAAAGTAATATAATTTACTTAAAAACTTTGGGTTTGATTCAATTTATGTTGGATGTATCCACATTTACTTGCCTCTATCTTGAAACACATCCAAAATGTTAAAAGATGTGTCCAAGAAACCAAATATCTTCATGTTTAAACATTATAACTTAGTGTTTTGGCCACATTATAAAGCATGACCATACTGAGTCCCTATTTTTTTACAAATCATTATTGGGACTTACAACAAAGTTTGCATGCTAATAACATACATGTAAAATGCTAGCTATACCCTTATGGTCCTTCAGGGGTTGACATGTTGATTCTCTCAAATTTAAAGTGGTGTCGGGAAACATAAATGACAACCAATGATGATTGTATAGATAGTAGAAGTGCCATGATGAGCGGGCCCACCATGGCCAATATTGGCTTTCATATCCATGCATGCCATGTGGCATTATGGACTTGAACTCTAACCCTTATTCTCCCAAGGGTTTTATGTATTTTAAAGATTAGTTATAAAGCAATATTTGCAAGCTTGCTTTATGAAACATTCATGATGCAAAATTGTTGACACAAAGTCAAAGATGATATCTGCATGGTTGAGCCTTCTATACAAGGTCACGAGTTCTATGTAAGCATTTTCAATGCAAAAAAACTTGAAATGAAGATGACATTAGTTTGCATGTATATTTTGTAGTAATGGTCATCCTATAAAGACTTATGACTTCTTCTAAAGTGCATGGAAGACATGGTCCTATGTGTAGAGCGTGAACAACATTTGTTTAATGAAATTAAAAACTTGTCATTCAGATCGGCAAGGTTGATGTTTGATTTCTATCTTCTTATCGTGCATACAAAATCATTTTGGTGATATACACACCTAATTTGAAACAAAGCAAATACAAATCACAATTCTTATGAATTATTTAAGTTTGACTCTTTCAATGGATTAAATCTATTTGATTGATTATTTCGTAGGTTTTGTTTTTTGTGTGCACAGAGAAAAACATTCCCAACAACTTTTCTCTAGAGAAAACATAATTTGAAGATTGCAAGTCAATGAATATAGTGATTCCATTGGAAAAATTCAACAATTGACCCTGAGCTTAAAAAAACCCTAATAATAAGGAAAACTCGAATCCATTTTGCAACATCATTATGATATAACCCCTGCACAATCTTCCCCCCCTCCTCCCCAGAGAGAAAGAGAGAGAGAGAGAAAAAAAACCTTTGACCGGTGCTAAAGGGAGTACAACCTCAAACCTGAGACCATATTGTGGTCTCTTGGGATATTAGGGGTCAATCATGTGGAAAATACCAACTGCGGCCCGTTTCATATTACTTTATGTTCTTGCTACAAAGTTATTATCCTCTTTCTCAAAAACACAACCATGATAAATTAATTCAAATTGTTTAAGAAGATGATTAGTAGATCAATTAGTTCAAATTGTTCAAGAAGATGATTAGTATGTGCATGCAATGGTGAGATCCATAAGTTATGTCCGTTGGTGAGGGCTCTCAACACACTCACCAGGATAATGAAACCTTACTTCGGGATGTAAGTTGAGCCAAATCTAGCCTACTCAATTTCATCATCCTCGGTAAAACTTGGTGAGTTTGTTACGAGAGACCCAATCTCATGTGTTTTGCCCTTGCAATTGAATTTGTTTTCAAATTTGTGCCAAAAGAAGAAGATGAGAGGTTAAAGCTAACAAATATATTAAAGCCTCCGGATTTTGATTTTAAATTTGGTATAAGGCATTCATTAGATTGTGTAGACTCTCTTTGAACTCTACATGCATATGTGTGTGTGTGTATAATTATTTGTGCCTAAATACCATGGATATAGGATACTCTTGGGTGCATTTTCAAAAGAAAAAAATCCCTCCCTAATTGCTCATGTGTACTACTTACCGTTCACATGATAGCACTTCCCGAGAAATGAGTGATGGTCCCCCTTTATTTTACATAGGGTCACCATGAACGGAAATGACCCTAAGTAAGCATGTCAGAAAATAAATGAGAAAGTGACATGCAAGTGACATGGAATCCTACATGTCCAAAGCTATATAATGTTTGGTGGTCACTTGGAATCTGTGATGAGAGAACCCAAAATGGTTGTCTCAATAAAAAACGAAGACGATCATGCTAGAGAATAGTATGTTGTTGTTAATGTTTATTCTACCATATTCGCATGTTTAGTTGTATCGTAGAGGGCTTGCTATTTTGACACAAAATAAGTATCTTCCCCTCAAGTTTGCCACGTGTCATGCTCACATTGACTCATACCCACTTGTATCCCGTGTGGAAACTCCATTCATGCAGAGACGTAAGATGAAATAAAGAGCCCTCTATGGTGACAGGAAACCAACAAGCACTAATAGTTTGAATCATGTTTGCTCGGTCGTTGGTTGAATTGAGTCTACATGGATAAAGAGGAAGAAATATTTGGTGGCAGCTTAGAGTAATTTCCATAGCAATTACAGTAGATCCTTGTGGGTAAATGGAGTACAAATGCTTTGCTTATGAGATGTGTATAACAATGCAGCGGAGAGAGGGAATTATTGTACACAATCATACCTCTCATTCATCCAACACAAAGGCCCTAAAGCAATGTGCAACCCATAGGCTACATTTTTTAGTTGATTTGACACCGGAAGACATTAACTTCTATGACCCCAAGTTAGTCTCGTCTAGCTCACTTGAGATGAATGAAGCAACAAACCTATTGGAGGTCAGGTTTTTATGTTGGATAGTGAGAGGTGCTCTCATTTGTGATAATTCCTTCTCTCCCAAAGACAATATAGTGTAAGTAGGTCTCATAGGAAGGCTAGGAAACAACCACCCATCCTTATGTAAACATAATCATTCGCATGGGCATAGAATATGCATTTTTATGTTGCCCTTCTCTCTATTTCATATATCACGAGACGTGACAAATTACTCAACAACCTCATACCAAAAAGAAAAACATATGTCAAAACTATCAACTCCCTTAGTATATTTACGATGCTCCTCGTACAATAGTTTAGCATGGGCAACCACTCACATTGGCGGAACAACTATGTCAAAGTCTAAATTGACAAATACACTTTAAAATCTAACATGTAGTGTGACTTGTGAAGAAAAATAAAATAAAAGAATAGAAAAAACTCGTAGTTGAAACATTCGAAAGTGAAATGACATGTACCACTAAACAAGTGACGTTGAAAGTAACAATTTAGATTAAAATATAGATTTTTAATGGACATTCAATTTTGTTTTTGAAATAGTCACATAACACTTTGAAATTGAAATTGAACGTCAAAGGAAAATTGTCAAACATACAACCTATTTAGGAGGGTCAATGAAGAGTACATTTGTTTGACTACCCATAATGACATGACCGGCAACATGCTCTCTCTCTATATATATATATACATATACATAGTAACGATCTTGATTTGGTGCTTGTGGACTCATACATTAAAGTACCTAAGTTACTAACTTACACTTTGCCGAGAATCATGCACTTTGACCTAGGACATACAAGAGGAGTCCATGTACCCTCCATCCATGGTTAAGTTGAGACTTGACCACTCTTCAATAACAAAATGAGAACCGTGACATTGGACTCTTGAGCTATGGGACTTTGTTTATTTGCTTACCATGGCATTAGGTTTCAAGTAGTTAGGGTTTCCAATCTACCCTCTAAGGCATAGGAGAGAGTGAAGTTTTGCATACAAGCGTACCTCTTATTCATCCAACATATAAAGCCTTGAAAGAGCATGCATCCTGGAAGTTCCCTTTTTTTGATCGATTTGAATCATTTCAAGTTTCAAATCCAAAGTTTGGATTGTGCCAAAAAATAACAAAATCAAAAATCTAGAGTTAGGATGAAAAAGTTATAAAAAGGTAAAAAAGTCATTTTTTTCTCTTCTCATTAAGTGATCACATAAGTCTTCCAATTGTGTTGGTTATGAACCTAATATGACTAGCAACAATATGAACACACAGAGAAGAGGCAACCATAACCGATCACTTATGATATTTTCCACTAGATCTGGAGAAAGAATAAGGCATTGCAAAATTTATCCTTGTAGAAAGATATAAATAAAGAGAATCACAAATTTTTTGATCATTTTATTCCTCAAATTGGAATTACTCTGAATTTTTGAAGCCAAAAGTTGGCCTGCACAAAGAACCAATGTCTCAAGTCTGCCATAACCGCTCATCTTAACTACACATTCCTCCTCGTTTTAACACTCAAAACCACGCCCCGTGTCATGCCACTGTTGATAATGGCCTAGTTGAAATTCATACCTAGCCTTATTGAAATTTCATCCTAGCCTGATCGAAATTCAATCCCAACTTTTTGAAATTCCAGTACCCTATATATTGCCAATGGGATACCCTAATCGGGAATGGACGCCTCTACTATGAGTGTAATCCCATGGCCTTCTCTTGACCTACCGTTGGATATTACCTTTATCAATCATCCCTACACACCATTTTTGATCTTCCAAAATGTGTGTTTCTTCATTGGGAACGGGCCCTCCCCTCGTGCTCTTTTCCGGACCACCATTCGTGTAGTAGTTGTTATCATGGGCATGCGGACAAACGGACTTGTTCCTCGACACCAAGAGCTTTTTGTGGGCTCCATTCATATGATTGGAATTTTCATCACCTATGTAGGCTAGGGTATCCTCTCGCAAAGCATAAAGTTAAGGGGCCCAAAAAGTCTCGCCTCAATCGCCGCTACTTGACCCCTCCGACTACGTGGCCACAAAATCAAAGCTTGGAATCGGCTAAGTGGTGGAGTTGACCATTGAAATTTGATTCATGAAGTTTTCATTTTCAATTTTTTTTTAAATTTAAAGTTTGTTTACTCTCTTGTTGTTTTATGGTTGCACTCGGTCCTCGATGCCCAAGTTATATCGACGAATCTTTGCGTGTGTACGTGGGACTTTTACCATTGTCTCTTTATGTTTCGACGAGCTTTCATGTTGTCATTTATCACACACAATCAAATGCCTTTTCAAGTTGATACCCACAACTTTTGGGTATATACCTAGGTATGTATCCTTCATTTGTGCGGATGAATGTTCAATCCCCATGGATGAACGTAATAATGACACACAACTTGATGTTGTGAAAACTACTCAAGGTTGTGAATGGTCAATTCCTCCCGGCTGTGAAATCTCTTCTCTACTTGACGGAAAAACTTGCTAGGTGGTCAACTGCCTCCTGTGCTTTGGCGTTGGCATGTCGGCCTTCTGTCTCAAGAAAGAAAAAAGAAAAAAAGAAAAAAAAGAATGATCAATTCCTTGATACCACACTTGCGAATACACCTTCCAACCACCGCCAACCATATGGACATTATCTTAAAGTTATTCCCAACGAGATTTATTTATGAGAAAGATGGTTTTAGAAGTCATTAAGCCTTTCATCTTAGACCAACTTACATTATTCAAATCACTTACACACACGTACATGCCTTGGACCATTACATGATGTCTTATAAACTACCAAACAAACCAACCTATATTATTAATTTGATGACCCATGTAAGACGTGTGTTAAGACATCATTTTGTGCATGTTTTGCAACTTGAAACTCCATGTAGAAGACTCGGTGATATGATAACGAGTTTTCACTCACTTTGGACGAGCTCTAAGCTTCATTCTCGTAAGTGTGAAATTTCAAATCTTGTTGAAGGGTTCGATCTTGAAGTGGTTGAAGTTGGTGTGTACATGGATTGGGAGACTTTGGATGTTAATAGGATCTGAGGTTTCTTGTTCTCTATAAAAACATACATTAAGTATATTGTTGGACTGAAGATTTACGGCAGGCATGTAAAGGGTCTTGTGACAAGAAAAGAAGAGAAAAACCAACGTCGGGCAATCTGACGTGAATTTGAGCCTGTTGGCCCTATCTTGCTTCGAAATCCCCTTGGTGCAGGGTGGGATGTACTACCTACCTTGCGGTGGGTGGGCTCTTGTTTGTAGAAATAATAATGTTGATATCCGTTTAATATGTGGGGGGATTACTGGTTTTTGTTTATTCTCTAGTTTTCTCTTATTATGTACTAGGTGTGTGAGATATTTGGTGGCTATTTGGTGGATGGTTTTCATTAAAAAAAATCCTTAGTGATGTGGAGATATGTAGGTTCTCAAGTAGACAATGTGTGTTATAGGGTTGTGATTGATGCATGCATCCACAACAATGGCTTGTCAATGTTGATTCAGGGTTAATCTAGTATACAAAGAATATGAGTTGACAATGGTTTTCCAATGTTTCACATTTTGTCTTACCACAAAGTCATGGCCTTTCGTTTTCAAGCACTTCCACTTTAAAGTCTCACATGTTTCAAGTAAGTTCAAATCTATACACAATGGAAGTGGTGGTGGTGGTGGTGGTGGTGGTGAGGTTGTCGCCCCAACATTCTTGTCCAAAAAACATAAAAGGTGCAAAGAAAAATGACCACATGCCCAATGAATAGGGACATCTAGCCACTGCATTGATTATCCCAACGAGTGTGTATTGCTAGTCAGAGTCATGGAGTGCTTTAATTACTTTATGAGATTGTGATAGTTTACCAAGCAAAGTCATTTATGTCCAAACAACCATTTGAAATTTTCAATTGGAAAAATTAAAGTCTTTAGTAAGACGTTATTGCTCTACATAACTCCAAATAGTAGCACACACTAATTGGGACAATTAGTGTAGTTACATATGAACTAGTTGAGTTTGAGAAATAACCAGTTGAAGTTCAAGACTTCAAAAAAAACCACCGATCGTTTTAGAGGAACCTATAAAGTATATCCCACATTAATGAAGGAAAACCAAATTATGTCAACATGTAACCATTTGAACTTGGAAACACTAGGATCTCGATTGATTCTGCCTCAAATCTCCTTGAAAATTGCATGTGCCAAATGTCCTTGCAAAAACAAACACGTGACAAAAGAAAGAGGAAACAATTATGGAAAGGTGGGGGACGACAAGTGCAAGAGGTGGGTATGGAGCAAGGTGACAACATGGGATGGGCAATAGGACAAAGTAGGACAATTTCATTTCATAATGCCCCCCCCCCCCGGTTAAAGGGCTCCATGGGACATGATGGTGGGTCATGGGCGCCTATGAACATGGGCATGGACATAAATGCATATTGCATCTAAGCACATGGATGGGAGGCATATAACACACATGCATTTGATAGCATAGGTGTATGGAGTTGGGTTCATTTGGGATATTAAATTCACATGCACGTGTCCAAGCCAATGTTCTACAATTAGCAAGTTCTTCGTCGTTTGCTACATGTTTTAAATCGACGTCAAAATTAATCCTCAAAACTTGAAAATGTGTAATTGCAATAGTATGTAAATACTATATCATCTTAATGAATTTGGATCATTTGGCATGGTGAGTGTCACCATGTCAATAACAACCCATATCAGCCTACTTCTCAGTCAATTAAGACCCGAACATCAAATTATAGGATTGGTACACTCCCATCAATTAAAGAGATGTTGCTAAAAACCACAAAAACACTTTAAAATAGTAAACCATTGATTCAACATTCATCCAAAAATGCATAGAGCATGTGTCTTTCAAACCCACAAACCCCAAAGCTTTTGTATACATTGTCTTTCTATGACCAAACCTTACTTGCAATGGTACTAGGAATAGGGGTTGTCATTCATGTTGGACATTCCAAGCAACAACGGTGTTGTGAAAGGTCGCGACCATGATGTTGATGTTGATTTTGTGGTGATGATAAAGTCGTTTGTGAGTAAAGTCTCAAATGGGTTGCGGGTTCTTTGTTGGCTTATAATTTGACCAATGTTGGTTTAGTCTAGGTCTTCTTTGGTTTCTTTGGTTTCTTTGTTTGGTCATGAAAATGACAAGAAGATATGTGTGATGAAGAGAATGACAACCATGTTATGACTTCCAACCATTTGAAAACTTAATCAAATTTTGGATGTAATTGCCACCTAGAGGGCACCTTCGCAAATTGGTTAGAAAATTGATTCAATATATACTTGGAACCTTGAGATTCCAAGGCCATGGGTGGCTAAGAACCTCGTTTTGTTGTCAAACCACCACCACAAAAAGGTACAATATCTTCAACTCTTCCACATATAATGTCATGAAGAGGAAAAACTTGAGCTTTCAAAAGGTATGGTGTTGGTCCTACGCCAATGCAACCTATTTAGACAGGGAAATAACATGTGAGGGCATTGAAGCATTTGTAAGAGTATAAGACACTCATATTAGCACAACAAAAACATTCATGTGTCACATTCGCCTAAGCAAATGTGATCCATTTTCATTGTTATCCCCTTGCACCTTGGACCAAACCTCAATGCAACACACATTACGTTGATTTTGTTAGAGTGAAGTGCTACACAAAGGTCAATAACATATGCAATCACCTCTTCCATTGAGGTCATGTCCAAACACATTAGAAAACTATGTGTGATAAAAGTTTGCTGCTCTTGTATAACATTCTATAAATTACTTGAAATAAACCATGAAATTCTTATTGGTTAAAAATCATCGACACCATATTTTGTATATCGTTTTGATTTTTTTGTAGTGATTTTTTTGGTTGAAATTGATGTCATTCTAGTTAGAAACAATGTATTGTATACAAAGAAGAGATCATTGAATTTGGTTACTTATTTTTCTATGTATTAGATATATCTATACATCCTTTCTACTACTTTTGACACAAACACAAGCCATAACCCTTGTACCTCATATACAAACCTCTTTTGTGCCTTGTACTTTGCTCAACCTTGAGCTCGCTAGTAGCATGTGCTCAAAAACCAAATTGTATTGTGTATCGTCACGTGTCATCCTAGCTCATTGCACCTAAGCATATAAATCAATATTTGGCAACCTTATGTCCATTCCACCTCATTGCACTCATGCACATACATTAATATACCGGGTTAATCCAACCCATGCAACCATTTGCCCTCATGTCCATATGCCCATGCCCACATGCACCCATCATATGCATGCATGCTCATGCCCATGTTCACAAACCTCTCATAACCTGCCACCGTCGAGGTTGGATATGGATTGTGTAGTCGGTCTTGTTTTGGTTCCACTGTGCATACATTATATAATTTCTTCCAAAGCAAGATCAAGAATTTATTTTCCATATATGGGAAACATCCTTCCCATAACAAAAACTCTTCTAATTTACGTCCTTGATCCCTCCCACAATGCTCCGCCCCAATATGTTTATTATTATAAATATAGAGCATGATATCACCCAAGTTAGTATACATATGACATTGTCATATGCACCAAATGCAATGAGGCATAACGTGCACTCATGTGTTAGGATACCTTTTAAATAATTGCATTCAAATTTGGACACTCTTATCGTAATGAAAACATCAAGTAGAAGATCTACTGCAACCGATTAAAACCACAAATGAATGAACCAACCACTTAGCATACTCCACGCCTCTCACCCAATGCTTGATTCCCTCACGAACATAAGGGCTTTATATTTGGTTTAAAACTTATGCATGTGTGTCTCCACTTGATTGTAAGCAAGCCCAACATTTGAAAAGAAGATATAAAGTAAAGTTCGGAAGCGTGGGGTGGGGTGGGGTGGTGGATGAGTTGGTTATGTGGTGTTATGTGCCCGATTGGGTGGGCCGGCTGGGCAACCTCCGGAGACCGTGGGGGGAGATATAATCACATGTGACCTAACTTCCAAGGCCCATGCCGGCCACATTGTCAACATGATGTTTGGCCCTTACCCTAGTGGACCTATTCTCGGCCAGTCAAGGCCAACCGCCCTAAAATGTGGGCGTTGAAAATAAACAACGATAACATCCACCACACCAACACCAACACCAACACCAACACTACACTACACTACAATATTAAGTCCTCGGAAAAGGACTTTGAAAAAAGTGTGCCATGTACTTGTGCGAGATCTTGGAGCTTGTGTTGGTGATGTACATTCACCGAGATTAATTTATTCGAGAGCATTGTTCCTCAACGACACCACCGTGGCCCACCATAATTCTATTGCGAAGAATACCCGGGTAAGGAGAGGATTACATGGACGGCATGATCCTAATGATCCAAAAAGGGAGGGAGGATGATGAAGTGGATAAGAAAACATGCGTCGTTGGGGGTCTTTTAACGTGTGTGTGGAGGTTGGGGGGGGGGGGGGGGGAGTCAAGTGTCGGTCGATTTCATAGCTTGTGTATTTGAGCTATGTCCTTGCAACAAACGGCAAGAAAATGAAGCACACTTGCAATTGCCTTGTGGTTGTGGCAACTCAAGGTTGCCATTGAGAAACATCAACAACTTTGGTGAAGTATTGGCAGTCGTCTCTAATAAACTTTATGTGAAGGGTGGACTCTTCATTGAATCCTAAATGACACATGGGGTGACTCCCAAACAAGTCTCCCTCCATGTATACAAGAAAACTATTTAAAAAAACATAATGTTTAAATAGTAATGATATGCTAGATAATAGGCTCGTGTGTTTGTATCGAAGTATGTTTACTAAGGCCTCTCATCATTGGGGACAATAACCAAATGACTGTGGTGGATGACAACGTACTTTCTGGATGTAACTAGCACACTTGTTGTTAGTTTCTTTTCTTCTAAACCTTGGTACTTCTTTTTGCACATCTACCTCTACTTTGAAATACATAGGAGCCTTTTTATATGCATGCACTAGAGAGAAACAACACCTCCTCCTTTTGTATACTATGTAGAATCACGTCATTAATAATACCCTTTTTTACACTAACATTAGTTCGAATGTGGTATAAGGAATCCATCAGGGGGGATGTTTTTGCTAAGTCACACAATTTTATGTGTGACTTGAAATAAGCCGAGTGCAAGTAAATCAGACAATGACTCACCCAATTCTAACACGTTGATATCCAAAAGAAATCAACTATGTGTAGTTTCACTTCACAAATCACAAAACATCCCCCCTTAATATACTATATTACAATCCATTATAGTAAGATCGAATAAAAATTCCCTTTAATTTGGATTTGGAAATATTCATTTATTTCACCGAACCTCTATAGATGTTGACACAAACATAGGCTCTAGAAATTTTGGATGAGTGGTCTAAAATTTTAGCCCAAGTGCTTCGATTCAAGCTCCAAATCTCTACATAATTGCAACATCCATAGAATCTGATACACACACAATCTTCGCATATGTTGGCCACGTGCTATAAAATTTCGCTCTACATTTCAAGTTTTTTTGCAGAATGCTAGCTAAAGATTCCGGCTCCATGCCATGAAGAAGTTGCAAAGTGCTATAATTTTTAGCAAACACGTAGTCTTTGCTATCAAATGCTTCAGATTTCAGTAAATGAATTGGCACTAGATAACGCAAATTGGCATTAAAATAGTTTGCAGGCACCAAAATGGTTTCATAGCATTGTTTGTTGCTATCAGTCAGTCCATTCTAATAATAACCATTGGCAGTGATTCACCCAAGTTTATCATGTTGAGCTTGCTTAGATAAGCGTTCATAAGGTGTCATTCTAGCACCTTACATAGCATATATTCAGCCCCACCCAACCCAATCGATCAGTTGAATGTTAATGTTATGTTCCATTCGCCCTGAGGTCAGTTGGGAATCATCACTTAACCTATAAAATCTTGTTAAAATGGTTTCATTCCAAAACAACATCCCGTGTACCATTTGTACGATTGAAAGCACAATTGTTTGAGGCATTTCAACGAAATGTTAACAAACTAACATTGAATTTCAACTATAGAAAATTCATGCATTTGCGGCAAATGACTCTGCATGACATGTTCAAACAATAAAGTATGAACCCTAATATTTGTCAAAAAAATTGTGCACTTAACCGGGAATCGTACTCCATTGGGTGCATACTTAAGCGGGAGATTATTGTATAAGTGGAGACCCTCCGCAAGAAGTGTGAGGCAAAGGAATCTAGAGAGGGTTTTTTTTTGTCAAAAACAATGAGAGATTGGCCCTTGGAGGTACATGGGATGTTGTTTTGGAATGAAAGGTCTCGATTTGGGTCACGTGTATGTTTAAGGCTTATATGTCCACTTTCTTTTATTGACATGCTTATGTCAAACAAAAATAGGTAAATGACATTCTTCATCATCATTATTAGCACTTTCACATTCCCATAATTGAGCCATAATTAAGGTGTCAACATCATGATTATTGTAGATGTATAACAATGTCTTCGTAACGTGATGTACCTTGGCGGTACTTTCGTTTAACTCTCTTATATATTGATTAATCCATGAAGAATGTTGACTAACGTATTTTGTTGTACTTAGCATGTGAGTGTACAAGTAGTCAGATAACTCCCAAAGAAGAATAAATTCTTGAACTTGGGTTAGACAACCCAAGAACGGGTTGTAAACGAGGGCTATACAACATGTGAATGAATTATGCACGTGACTCGGACAAGTCTTGATGAAAGATCTTCGCATTGGAGTTAGACAAGTCTTGATGAAAGATCTTTGCATTGGAGTTAGACAAGTCCAATTGGGAGAGACCTCTGCTCATGTAAGGTCTTAGTGTTGGAGTTAGAAAAATCCAACTAGAATATATGTGAGTTAGACCTATTATGATGTAAGATCTTAGTGTTGGAGTTAGAGACATCCAACTAAAATATATGGGAGTTAGACTTGTTTGGATGTAAGATCTTAGTGTTGAAGTTAGAGAAATCCAATTAGGATATACGGGATTTAGACCTCTTATGCTGTAAGATCTTAGTGTTGGAGTTAGAGATATCCAACTAGGATACATGGGAGTCAAATGAACTCAAATGGATGGATGTATTAGTTTGAAGTAGACAACTCCAATTGGAATGATGTGGTTGAGCCAAAAGACAATATCTAAATAGTAGACTATGGTAGAGGATTTTCCTATATGGGACTTAGAAAGTATAATCAATGTTATTACTATAAGAAGTAGTTTGGGAAAAAATAGAGGATTTTTTGGTCTCTATCATATGCTTGGTTGGTTTGAAATCACGGATATTGCCCCCATATTTGTGTAATTGTCCACTTTTCTTGACATTAATATGCAATTTCACCAATGAAAGCCAAACTCTTAACTTGTTATGAATAAACATAAAGAGATCTAGGCATCACTAGTTTACATGTGTAGGGGTCCACAAAGCATGTATTCTCTATTGATTATTGTTGTGTACACAAAGTAGAATTTCGATGATTAACATATTCATAAGAATACTGATGCATTTTATTTCACAATTTCTATTTGTCATTGTGTAATCTAAATATGAAATCACGTAGTCAAATTACTTGATGAATGTAAATGATTTCAAAAGCGTGTCCAGAAGTGAACATCATGATTTTAAGAAAGATATTTAGTTAATCAAAGTGAACTCGTAGTGTCCGAAAGCTCCACTAAATTTTCCCCCAGTAACATGTACCATTTAAATGGTGGCAAAAGGTGGGTTGTCAACAATGCACAATCACCCATTGTCTTGACTGTATGTTTTGTTTTTTTTGTATTTGAAAACCCAACATCATGAATGATTTCAATTTCATGTTTAATCCCATAAATAATAACACTGTGATTTTCATTATTTTATTTTATTGTATAATATTGTGTGAATAGGAAAAATATACCTAACAACTTCTTTTTGGAAATTGACACCAATAGAGGATTGAAGTCAATGCTTTCTATGGATATAACAATTTCACTCATAAAATTATTCACTTGCTGAGAGGTTGGCCATGAGCTTAATGAATAATCATAAATAATATGGTAAACCCGAATCCACTTTTCAAAGCATCGCAATAAAATAAACTTTGCACACACACCCAAAAACACATTTTCTCTCTAAAAAAAAACCTCCAGCCATGCTCTTAGGGGGTAGTACCCCTGAGCTTGAGACGACTTGTAGTCTTGAATAACTTTAGGGGTTAATGTCGAGTGCAATTGATTTGACTACCAATTAGGAGACCACTTGCGCTCAATTGCCACAACATACTTGACACATGCTCTGCTAGTTTAACTTAACAATCTCATTGAGGTCTAACTCTCTTTCCAATGTGAACACCTCATCGTTGCCTATCTTTGGACAAAACCTAGTCAATCTACCATACGTCAACTTAAAGACCTTGACCAAAAAATATCACCAAATGTTTGTTTTCCACGAGTGCTTTCTAGGGTGAACACCCATTACACTACTAAGGGTCCACTGCACACCTGGTTAAGGCTCCGGTTAGAGTGAGTAACCACTTGTATTAGTTATATTATGCCCACATTGCCTGGATTAGAGAATTAGCTAACATATGAGATAGCTAACCTACATAAGAGCTAATCTATCTCACATCCACACCACCTAGTTATAATTAAGGTTTAAATAAAGTTCTCAAACTAGAAGTTATCTAACTTTTGGGATCTTGCTTTTGTGAAGAAACCTTAAGTTCATCCACACCCCTATTGCTAACTAACTTGTATAAACGAGTAGCCCAAGGTTTTTTTTTCTTGAATGCTTCCCTTTCATTTTCTCCATGCCTTCTTTGTTCCACTACAAGTGGACGGCATTAATTCCTACATCACCCTAAATTATTAACTATATTACAATAACAAAACTACAGTGCAGTGATAAACTAGTATAATTATCACTCTTCAATGTCCACATTTAGAAAATAACATTATTTAATCATATGATATATAATTATTATAGGTTAATCATAATAAAACACAAATGGTGTGGGCCACGCCATTATATTGTATCATAATTAGTGTCATGTTCAAAGCTTGGACAAGTTGAACAAAACTTTGACCGGTCAATCTTTGGTTTATTAGAAGGCAGGTATAATATGTAGATATAACATATTGATGAGCATAATTTAAGTAGTTTACTAACTATAAATAATAAATAAATGCTACAAATTGGCATGCAACCAATGAACATTTTTCGCTAGTTGAATGCAATGAAATCACAAATTCATTAACCAAATGCCTCTTCTAAAAAGATGTGATAAGTGAGGTTTTATATGAGATATTCTTGAAAATCTCACAAAACTTGGACCCTATAATGTCCTAAGTTTGGTACACAAGTTTGAGTGTATAATATATAGATAATTATCATCAATTCTCATATTTTGATACAATATAAAAGTGCAAGTGCTCGACACATAACTATTTAAGCTTGATTTATGAGAAACTTATTTACTTTGCGGCTAAAAAAAATTTCCATAGAAATGATTCGAACACATCAAACCGTATGTTGGTGAGTGTTAAAATGGTCTAAATACATTTGATCCGCATATTCGGTACTTTGTAGCCTTGCAACCTCCGTTTCAAAACACGTGAACAACGTGTGTTCCTATGTGAGAAAAAAGGGCTTGGGCATCTAGGGGTTAAGTTGGAACATGCAACGTCATTGAAACGTATGGGTATATGGGATCCAATGAATCAAATATGAAGATAGAGAACAAAATCTTTACCACACAATTGTAACTTCCACGCCATTTGTTTGTTTGTATATTTGTTTTTGGATTTTCGGTTTTTTTTTGGGTTTCTAAGCCTTTTGCAATCATTAACTATGTGTCAAACTATTGAATATTTTCACTTTGACTTTCTAGGGACTCATACATATTCTTGAAAAAAACTTGGTCGTTGACCCTGTCTCAAGTTTACATATGAGCTTGTGGTTGCGATCAAGGTGATCTCTCTCTCTCTCTCTCATGTTTAGCCATTACTATAAAAGAACCAAAACAATAACTTAAACTAAACCCAAGGTAAAGTTACTTTAGGGTTAGGTTAGTTTCAACTAATGAATATCCACCATAGATCAAGGCATTTGCATCTATGGCCACAATGGATTACCTAGTCCTATATTAAGTAAAGAGGACATGAGAACCTCCTTTCACTGGTTAAACCGCGGTGGTTGTTTACCCTAAGTAATTCTTAGGTTTAGTGTAAGATTATGCAAGTTAGTTGTGGTGGGAGGTATATGCAACCCAACTTTTGCTTCGGCTACATAAGGTTCAAATGGCTAAGGAACAAGTAGAATACTCTATGGAAGTATGTGTATTCTTTGATGCAAAATGTATTTTCATGATGTACATAATCGTGTGACATAGATAATAATTGGGTTATGTTGTTATTCACCTTGTGTGTGTTACTAACCCTCTCTTTGGATTTGGTTGGTGGCATGGGCACAAGTGAGGCAGACCCTTCACAAGTTTGACAACATACTTAGGTTTTGCTTATCATCTTTTCAAAAAATAAATGTGTACATAGTACTTAGACTTTCCTTGATAATGAGGAATGTTATGCAAAGTATTATAGTGTGATAGGACTTTGGAGTATTTTGATACAAGTGTTATATACCGTTTTATACTTGATTTTGCAATGTTTGGGTATGATGTGCAATACTTTGCTTGAGGGTACAAATAATAGAACCTTAGTGATGGGATTCACTTTTGAGTAGTTACTTTATTAAAAAACACACAAAGAGAAAGCAATGACATTAAAAAGTGATGTTAACGTAAGGAAGTGGATATATGAAATGATCCCACCCACGTCCTGGTTTTGAAAGGTACATGGATATGTCAAAGAATGGTTTGGCCTCTTGTTAAGAGGATGTATTACACAAGAGCTAAGATTGGTAGTAAGCATAGCACTAAGCAAGAAAAGCCCAACTCTCTGCTTATGCTTTGAAAAAAATACCAACCACATAGTTTTTGCCCATATGATCTACCCGGTAATCTCATTTTCTGCAATGATATGCTCCAACTAAAATTGCTTCACATGTCAAGCATCACGTAGGTGATTTCCGAAGTAGGAACAAGAACAACACTCCTAACTACATCACTAGACAAATTAAAAAGTGCAGTGCAAAAATTATCAACAAAACACATTAGCAACTTAATGTCATAGAAAGACCATCCATGCAAAGAACACATGCTCCAATTTGAGAAACCTTGGGGTTGTGATGAATTTACCTTCTTTTTTCAAAGCTTTATCACAATTACAAGTGTTGTAGCATCATCTAGATGCACAGGTTATCACTTCGACATAAAGCACTTGTTTATCATGCCAACGATTGTTTATGTACATAATGCAAAAAGACATCTATCAAGAATTTCGCTCCCAAAACATACACACGAGATGGGGACTGTTCCGCCTAGTTGTATACAAATAAATAAGGCAATACAAGTTTTGGGGGAGAGGTATGTGTACCCTAAGGCCCCCTTGAAGTTCCTCACAAGAGGCGTTTATTTATGCTCATCCGTGAAGCAACACTTATCATTCCTTGTGTCATACTTCAATAATTTTGGTCAATGAAAAATGATCTATGAGAATATATACAATGCACTGCTTATATGATTTCCTTCCAATGCCTTATATTTTGTATACATGATCGAGACAATTACTCCAAAATCTCAAAATTGTTGTATACACATATGCTATTACTGTGTAGTCTATGATTTGCATATGTGATCTCCATTTTTTGGTCATTATTTATTTATCTATATGTTTGTATGTACGAGGGGTTTTAACAAGGAGTAATGCACATGTTTTCAAAGAAGAGTGCTCTCCTTCCTTCCTCGTGGTTGGAGAGATAAGTTTCGGAAGAGGGCAAAAGCTCCTTGCATGTCGGACATGTTGGACAAGTGGCTAAATAACGTATAAATTGGTTAGTAAACTGACCTAAGAAAGTGAGTGAACTAACAACCCTCAAAACTCCTTAAAACTCCATAAAACTAACAACTTGGTTGCCTAACCATATTCAGTGCCGATTCAATTTTGTTATCAAGCATGTAAGCGAAACTAAAATGGCAAGTTAACAAGTAGTGCAACTGGCCCCTTAGTTTCAAATCCATTTGGGACAATGGTTTTTAAACGGCTATGGGCCATTTGCAAGTTTACAAATAGGAAACATAATATCATATGAATATTTGGAAGTAAATAGCAAAAAAAGTCCCCCAAAATCATACAAAGTGGATGAAATTGTCAACTTTGGGACGAATGTGTATGCAATTGGATCAAATTTTGTTTTATCATTTATACGTGGATGTAGCCAATGCTCCGCTCTTGAACACTTGAAATAAAAATCAGGAATTTGGGTTTCCTTAAGGACCACCTCACACATGAACCAAGAACCGCGACCATGTAATTGTGAGGGCCCTTGATTTTCATTCACATACTTAATCATTGACGTGGTTTACTGGAATTTGCGTCAGGCCTACCTCTTGGAGATGGACGTAACACAAATTCTGACATATCATGAAAACATACTCGTAGTGTGTCATGTAAGCAGCACCCATGTAGACTTTTCATCCGTGATAATTTCTTTGGGTCCTTAGGCCTTCACCTTGTAGTGTGAAGTGAGCTAGACGGTCTCGGGCTTTTCAACCAATGAGAGATCGTCGAATGCAACGGTCACGGGCCTTCAGTCTCGTGTGTGAAGTGGCCCTGAGTCCTGAGCACTGGAGACGAGAGTGGATAGGTATGATGAACAGGAAGGGAGAACTTGTCATCCGAGACCACATAGTTCATCCATCCATCCGGGCGTCACAATGCAATCCTCCACTCGCTCGCCAAGACTCCTCCACTCGCTCGCGAATGGCCATGCCGTGTCGTGATTCCAGCGTCAGACTCGGAATTCGCAATTCTCCTCTGCAACAAACTCACGGCAAGGAATTGCTCACCTCCTCCTCGCACCGGGCACCGTCTTAATTCTGCTTGCCCTTGTGGTGTTGTTGCGGGAGTGCGAATTCGTTGTCGCTCCGTTCCGTGGTTTGTAGAGGAGGGATGGTGGAAATTAGGGTTCAGTAGCTCTGAAGGGAGCTGTAAACCTGCGAGGGATTTGGGATGTGCTTGCTCATGTGAGGAGGGATTGCGCGCTTGGGGAGGGACGGCGACGGTGGTGCGTGATTCCGCTGGCTTGCACGCATCCCCATGGCGCAGAGTTTGGCAGTGAGCTTGAATTTGAGGTCAGCCTTTGCGGGGGGGAGCGTGGTTAGGGTACGCAGCAGGCATGATGGAGCGTGGGAAAGAAGGAGGAGCGGGAGAATTGCTACGGTGGCATGTGGATTGCAGCAGCGGCGCAGGGTGTGTGGAGTGCAATCTTTCGTGGCGGAGAATAATGTGGGCGGAATTGGTGAATCAGGAGACACGGGTTTGGGTCGTTTGGAAACCTTAGGGTTATGGAGAACCTCACATAGGAATAGGTGCACTTCGTCCCTCGAGGCCGCGAAAAGTCCTTGTGTTCCTGCAGAGGCAGCGTTTCCGGAGAGTGCAGGACTGGCCATTCTGGCGGGTGCATTGTTGCGGTTGGCTATATGTAAGTTTTTTCAGTACGCAATTTGTTGCGGTGAGCTTATTATAGTTTGAGAAGCACATTTTGATATTGCTCCTGATCAATTCTCGAATCTTACATTGTCTCTTCTGTCGATGGAACAGCACTACACCAGTTTGCGTTCAATCAAAAAACCTTACAGTCGAGGAATTGCGAAGTCTGGAATGAGGTTAGACCCTATACAGTTTCGACTCTGTATGGAATCATGAAGCAATTGCATTATAAGGAGGTAGTTGCACAGATCTGGCAAGTTCAAATTAGTATAGCAAAACCTCATAAACCCAAAAGCACCGTGAACAGAAAAGATGGTCTATAGACCTCCTCGTTGACACTAATGCCCTTGGGGTTCGGGATGCACTTCACTAGTAAAGAATGCGCTGAACTCATATCAGAGCAGAAACTGGAGAGTAAAATTGTTACATTCTTCCAAATAAGAAGCAGCTCATTCATGAGTTCATTAGAGGTGGATTTCTAGCTGTGGATGAGCTGCTGTGCTCTTATGATTTCATACCTCAAAGTAACTGCCTTTTTGGTTCATGGGTTTTGTACACTTGCGAACAATGTGTAGAGCATCTATTTTACTGTAGTATGACAGTAGAGCATGTGTCTTTAGACTTTACTATAAGACGATGGTTGGTTTCGTTGCTAAATTATAATTTTAACGAACCTGTGCAATATATGTAGCTGGTAAACCTGATTAAATCTGGATTTCTTACTACATCAGCTGACAGGGTTTTGCAGGGGTTATAGAGGCACCAGCAGATGTGCATTTGAAGAATCTAAATAGTCAAGTGAATGAAAATGCATCCCACTGGAATCGACCTGGAAGATTGGCCAGATATATTTTCTGGATATGGACTGCAGCAGTATGTGTTGCTTTGTGGGCAGGAGGTAAGAATTTATGGCTTGGCTGTTTAAAGAATGTTATAGGCTGAGATAGGGTTGATAGCCTGCTAAAATCATAACAAGAAGACTGAATAAGTTGTATTACATTTTGTTGGCGCACATTGTTGGATGTGAGGCATGTCGGTTAAGGCCAAATTTTGACAATTTGCCAAAATCAAGGAGGCTGTTTCCTTCTTGGATGTGAAAAGTCTTATGTCACCTAGACTGTCAGACATCATCACATATTCAACAAGTTATCCTGCATAGTAGGTAACTGGGCTTTAATTGCAGGTAGGACTTGCAATTTTAGTACTTCAAAACTTGGGCTTCAGCCAGGTTCTGCTTTATGGTTGGCACACAAATTATTTAGGGTTGAAAATGTGCAGTATTGTAAATGAAAGATTCTCTTTGATTCTTCTGTCTAAATACTGCTGTTCTGATTCGCATCTTCTCTTTAGGCTGAACTTACGAGTTCATGTCATTACCAGCAGGACTACTCTGTGTGCCATTGTCTCAGTAGAGGCAAATAGCTTGCTGGTAGTTTGAAGTAGTGTGAGACCTTCCTGCCTCGGTGATGCAGTTTGCACAAATATGTCAGTTGCCGTTGATCACTTTTCTGCTTAAAAGTGTTAGAGTAGAACTGGGGCACCAGCTGACAGAATGTTGTCAATTCAGCTTTGTAGTGTTACATCATGTCATTGGATACAGTGGGTGATGCTTTGACAGGAGGTGGTCTAGCACTCGCATCTGACAGCAGCGCAGGTGCACTGTTGCCGCCTCTTGTTGGAGATGCTAAGTCTTCTATAAAATCAACATTAACAGCTATGTGGCCCAAAACAAAGCAGGTTCTTGAGGTGTTAAGAGATCAAGGACTTCTCTTGTCCATTCTTCTCGGCTTGTCTGCTTTTTTCTCTATGGCAGAGACTTCTATTACTACTCTCTGGCCTTGGAAGGTACGAATTCTATGTAGTTCCTTCAATGCCATCTCAGAAAATATATTTGAAGTGCCTTGCCAATAGTGTGTTAAAGTATTGTAATGGTGAGGTTCTTGTAAGGTGAATACCTGCAAGATATTGGTCAACCAGGACCACTTGGGCTTTAGTCATCAGGTTTTGTGGACTATCAGGTAAAGTTTGGTTTTTGGAACCTTCCCACACTAACTCTGTGAGAAGATTGTGCTCGTGGTGGTTGTTGTGGATAGAATCTACGCTCTGCTACAAGATTATGTTTGATGAACAAGATTTTGAATGTGAAATAGTTCTCATTGTCAACAGTCTTGAGACATTAATATGAGGAATGCAACATTTCTGTAGCCAGTGTCTATGGTAGTCCTGACTTCTAACGATTTGTGAGTGATGATTGTCTTGTTTTAACATTGCTGCTTTATTCTCTACAGGTGCGAGAGCTGGCAGAGAAAGAGGGAGAAGGTGGAGTTTTTCATGTACTACGCCAAGATGTTACACGTTTCCTCACCACAATTCTGATAGGCACAACGTAGGTTCTTCACTTTTTGTACCTCACTTTGTTTTTCAAATCATTGTTTCCAATGAAGCTGAATTTTCGTCCCATGGCTGTCAAATTTTTCATTGGGGGCAGCCAGCTCACAAGTCAGTGTTCACCAGTGACAACTTGAGCAGATTCTAATTATGTGCTCCACTTATAAATGTCTCTGTGCACCTTTATAACCTTAAGAACGGAATCATATATTGTTCTGTTGTTATGCAATTGACAATAATGAGATTGTTAAATGGTTCAACAGGGTTGTCAACATTGCAGCAACAGCAATGGTCACCGAGGCAGCCACAGCCCTTTTTGGAGAAGCAGGAGTTACAGCAGCTACAGGTGTCATGACGGTGAGTGATATAGTCACTCTTGTCTCCACTTGTCCAACAAGAGTAGGTAGGTTAAATTGAACGTTGCATCTTGCATGTGATGGTTTGTATTATTACGTTTACTGTCAAAAGACCTCTCATTAATGTACTAAATGTTGCTGAAGATAGGGGTCTAGCTGTTAGAGGCTCCTGATAATTAATGACGACCATGAGGTAGTGCTGGTTGCTTCATTTTGTTTGCAAGCTTATGGGAAACTCCATCTGTTATGGATGCCAAGCAGTGAGCAGAAAATAACATATAATTAGCTATAGGTGGTTGGAATTCCGCCAATAGGAGCTGGATGCCAGCAGAAAAACTTCAGTAGACGACTTAATTGAAGCCTTCAGATATGAGGAATCCGTGGCAAAGACTAGGCAGTTGGATTATCTCATTGTGGAGGTTAGACTTATGAAGATTCAGGCCTCCAAATGTTGTGTGTGCTAGGGTTTCAATTACAGAGTTTAAATCGACAAACTACATGTAGTATTTATCATATAGGACTGACGGGTTGCCTTAAGAAACATTTAGGGACTGTTACATAGATGGCAGGCACACATTCTTGATAATATCTAGAAATTGTCAGATAATTAGGACTGTTTGGACTGGCTGGAAGAACTCATGTGGGTTTTTCTTACTTGGGTTTTTTTTTGTGGACCTACCTGGGGACTTTTCCTGTCCGCTAGACTGTAGTCCACACAAGATGGATATTGTAACTGCTTACCTTCAGTAGTGCCCTACGTTTTTAGATCTACTTGTGTTGTATTCCCTCTTTGTTTTGTAATTTTTGTAATTTGTTCTTTTCCTTTTGGTGCAGGTTGTACTTCTTTTAGTGACAGAGATTGCTCCCAAGAGTATTGCTGTGCATAATGCAACAGAAGTGGCACGTGTTGTGGTAAGTTGTCTCTGAAAATGTGGGGGTTCTTGGAGCTGATAAGAACTGAATATTGTAGTCAATAATGATGTGGGTATTATTCTGTTGACTGAAAAAGTTGTTCTTAATTTTTCAAATTGAGGCTAAAGAGTGAGTTGTTTGAGATGCAGGTGCGGCCAGTTGCATGGCTATCCATAGTCCTCTACCCAGTAGGACGTGTAGTGACTATGATGTCCACAAGTCTCCTAAAGCTATTAGGTTTAAAGAGCAGTGGGTAAGATTATATATTGTATTCTCAAAATTTTCAATAGAATCATGCTTTGAATTTAAGACCTAAGTTTTCACCTGACTTAATTGCAGTTGCCCTTCTTTTTAAGCTGTCTTTTATATTGAATGGACAGTTCAATAGCAACATGCTTATAACCTCATTGTAAATACTACAATGAGCATGACCTCTAGGTGCTTACAGCTAATCGTCTTTTGATCTGTAGGGAGCCATTTGTAAGTGAAGAGGAGCTCAAGCTGATGTTACGAGGAGCAGAACTCAGTGGGGCCATTGAAGAAGAGGAGCAGGTATTGCTTATTGTTCATAGGGTTGATTGACCAGCATCATGTTAGTATCTCTAGTCAGTTTGTACAGTAGTCAAATGAGGGCAGCTCTGATTAACCCATTCATGTCGCAGGACATGATAGAGAATGTGTTGGAGATCAAGGACACATATGTCCGCGAAGTGATGACTCCTTTGGTAGATGTGGTGGCCATTGATTCAGCTGTACCCTTGATGGAGTTTCGTAATCTTTGGGTCAAGCACCAGTACTCAAGGTAATCAGTTTGGGTTTTTGAAGTACCAACAGTATTTTTTCTATCTTTGGGATGCTTGTGGATAATCATAGAACCTATGCTAGGGAGATCTAGATTACTTTTGAGAAGATAAACAGTCATAGAAGGTACCTCCAGGAATATATTTGAATAATTGTGAGAGACTCTTAGAAGAGGTTGTGTGAGTACAGATGGCTTATAAGAATTCTAGGGGGATTATTTATCTTTAGCTCTGTACTTAAAAAAAATGCAATATTTACTCCTATGTATGGTATTCATGAAATGCAGAGTACCAGTTTTCGAACGGCGTATAGACAACATTGTTGGGATAGCATATGCCATGGATATGCTTGACTATGTAGAGCAGGTGAGATCCTTGGTGAAAGATCTACAGATTTTTGGGAGGAAGCCTTGGTAGATGATTTAAGCTTTTGTGGTGCCTACTTCTAGTTTGGGAGGCTTTTCCTCATCTGCCTACTCTGCATTTCGGTAATTGTTCAACACACTGTAGGTGTTCTTTGATGTATATTGCTCCTCATAAAATTTGTACCCTCAATAAATACTACAGCAGTGATGACTGTTTGAATGTTATTCTTATAGTACCTTGACATTGCTCATCATGGCAGGTGGAATTGTTGCAAAGAATGAATGTGGGACGAATTGCTCATAGGCCAGCTTACTTTGTTCCAGGTAATTGGTCATCTGAGACCTAATGGCGGAGGCATAAGATTCACATGCTTCCTTTTAGGTCGATGTATAAGTAGTTGATAGGTTCCATGTGGATAATGACCTAGTCAGTGTTATTCTTGTTGAAATGATCCCATTTGCGGAATTGTTGTGCAGACTCGATGTCTGTATGGAATTTATTGAGGGAATTTAGGATACGTAAAGTACACATGGCGATTGTGCTGAATGAGTATGGTGGTACTGTCGGGGTGAGTTTTATTTTTCAAGGCACTTTGTGTTGATGTAAGGAATGTATTAGTATTTGACTTAGTTATTTTTATGCAAGCTAAGGCAAATTTCAAGGTGCAGCTCTGAAATCGGTGTGTCAAATCTTCTGTAGTTGAAGATAGATGGCTCTTCCTGCATGTTGCAGGTCTATGTTCTAAATCTTCTGTGTCTGGGGTGACTCTACAGGTTGTGACTTTGGAGGATGTTGTAGAAGAGATTGTAGGTGAAATATTTGATGAAAATGACTCCAAGGTTTGTCATATTTCTGCCCGATGGTGTCATCGCTTTTGCCTGAGTGTCTACCTATGATCTGTGTGATATGCTTGTTGCCGGAGTGATCATCACTTTTTAAATTACGAACTTATGATTTCGTATTGAGAATTGTGAGAAAGGATAGCACTTCACTGCAAATTAATGTCAAAGTATTTCATTCTTCTAGTCTTTTCTTCATTGCCACTCCTGCATGAGTGTTGTTTGTTAGTTATGGCTTCCCATGCTCACTATATATGAAATGGCCAATTTCCCAAATTATGAAAAGTGATAGAATGTCTTGTTGTAGGATATTCTACTGTGAGGATCTGATAAAGTGCAATGGATGTAGTGGATCGAACACATTGTAGGCGTGTTGTTGCTGAAGCTCTTTGGTCAATGAGAGACCATCAGACTGTTTGTTCTAATTTTGCATGTTTATCTACAAGTTCTGTTTATCTTAAAGACTACTTCTAGGTATATATTCATCTGTTACCATTGTCCCCCTCAATTTATGAAAGCATTGAAATTGATGCTGGCCGTTTTTAAATGCAGGAGGAAATTCGGAAAAAAACTGGTTACGTGGTACAAAGAGCTGATGGGGTTTTTGACGTGGATGCCAACACATCTATAGAGGACCTTGCTGATTCACTAGAGATAAAACTTCCTGAGGTGGGTTCATGAACATTATGTATTGTTTTCACTCAAATTAGTTTGGGGATTTTATTTGCTGGTCATTGACTGCAATTAATGGAAGGTTTTGTTTTCTTACAAATTTGAACTTGCTATCTTTTGCAGGGTTCACACCACTATGAAACCGTGTCAGGGTTTGTTTGTGAGGCCTTTGGCTACATTCCTCGTACTGGAGAGAGCACCAAGGTTGTACTGCGGAAAGCAGATTTTGAAGAAGGTGAGAGGCGAGATGGAGATGGTGAACATCAGCAGGAGGATCGGAGAGACAAATTTCAGAAATATCGATTGGATGTATGTGAAATCACGAACTCAAGACAAAACCTAGTATTATGTCTTCCATTATCTGTGTGGCCAAATAATGTTCTGGGAAACTACTGATTGTTGTGACCAATTGAAATTATGTTCAGATTCTTGCTGGCAATGCTCGAAAGGTAGGATCAGTTCGGTTTGAGAGAATGGAAACAACAAATCAAAGTAAGGAAGAGAACGAAAGAGGGCTCCCACGTGCTTTGCGACGTGGTCGAGAGGAAGCCAATGGCAATGAAGACATGTAAGAAAGTCATCTATGACAACCTCTATATGACAGCCAACTTGTTGATGAGGAACATTGCTCAGCATTTCATGAAATTATTAATGTCTTGTGCACATCATTATTGCTATCGTAAATGTTGAATTGCAATTGAGAAGTATGTAATTGAAGACAATTCTGGATATGCAAAATCATGCAATCTTGGCATTGTCAACTTCCTCACATCTTACGCTTGAATGACATTTGACAGGTCTGATTCAGAGGAACCTCACTGGCAGGAGCCTGAGGGGAGTGCTTCAGAAGCTGATTCTGATGATGAGGGGTGCCGCCCATCTGATGAAGACTCCAGGGACAGACCAAGTTACTATCTCCCAACGTTTTCTGACTGCAGAAATGAGACAGCTGCAGTCACTGCAGATGGGCTGTCAATGATGGGTACGCAAGACTGGGACTTGGACACAGTCGAAGAAGTTATAAGAGAAGGGGTGGAATTGGACAATGGAGCTGATGAAAGCACTGCAAGCATTGTGGCTAAATTGACAGACAAGTGGGAGGAAGAAGAGGCACAACTTGAGAGGCGCCGTAATAGGAGGCGGAAACAATCTGCTGAAGCTGCAGCGGAGCTTGCAAGACAGAGAAGGTCAGATCTGCGACGACGAGAGGCTGAGGCCGAGCTTGCCATGTCTGCACCCAGAAGGGGCAGGGAGGAGCAAGCAGAGCCAGAATCATATCAAGAACCTGGGAAATGACCTCCTTCAAACTGCCATTCAAATCTTTAGTGTAGAATTGTCTTGTCGGATCAAGGTTTCAGAAAATCTGCCCTTGTTCTGCGGAGGCTGGGGTTTGTGTGCATCATATAGCGACCATTAATTTGTAAATTCTGAGATTCATGTCCTTAGGTTGCTTTGTGCCTCGATCGTTCTCAGAAGTCAAGTATCCAAAGTGCAGAATGTCTAGGTGCATTTTTGTCTGCAGCATAGTCTGTTCCTTGGTTAGTTGGCTTGTCCAGGTATAGGACTATTTCAGTCCTGGTTGTATTTGTCATCACGGATGTGTATCATAGTGCATTTATCCTTCTATCGGCTGAAAGTGCAAACTCATGGATGCACGCTTTTCTTTATGGGTCATAAGCTCTGATTCAAGATTCATTTGTGTCTGTTGTGCAGTGGATTGTGAGACTACATTTCCAAACTACAATATCAATATCAGTTTGCTATGAGCAAGGGTTTACTGAAAAAGGAAACCAAAAGAAATCAAACCTGGCTCTTTATTGAAACGTAATTCCAAAAATTACTTGCACAAAATCCCGAGGGAGAGAATGAGAGACTGGGAGTCAAGGAGACGGGTTGAAACAACTAACCATAAGAATGAGCGAAGAGTCTCTTGGACCACACCGGCTCTTAGTAACCAGGAATTCAAGAATCCAGGACACATTCAACCAATGAAGGAGAAAGGGTCGGCCACAGTTCATGGTGTGTGGGAGTTTGTGAGGAAGAGAATTTACCTGTTTTTGGACCTATAAGTCTGATTCGATTCAGTATCCCAAAGTCAAAGCACATCGACTTGGAGAATCTTGTATATTTCCGGCACTTGTAATCATAGGTAGTATATACATGGACTTAGATCCTCGGCAGATGCCATGTTATTTTTGATGTATGTCCTTGGCATTTCTTAATAAAAACTTGTACATTTGCAAAAATTCCCTCAATATTGGGCAAGCTCATAGAATATTTTCCAAACATCCAACAAGTCTAATATCTTAAACTTACATTTAATTCATTTGGCATGTGAGTTCTAGAGACCTCGCCAAAAATGGAGAAGATGGCATCATGTGCTGTTTGGTGGCATGCATTTCTTGAAAATACGTAGAGGCATGTGGCTCTCCACAAACACACTCAATGGCCACCAAAAAAGCATATATGGCCAACCACACACCCAAGCCCAAATTGCACATTATGCCCAAATGATGCAACAAATACTTGGTCATATTTATTGTCCATATGTTCAAATCAACATATAAAAGGACTCCGAATAGGTCACCATAATAACGCGGCCCACCAAACAGTGCATACACTCCAATCAAACAAGCATACACGCTATTACATCCTTATCAACATAGGAATCCAGAACTCTAGGCCCCAAGATGTAGCAATCCCAAATGGGTATTTGAATGTACATGCATATTTACATCCAAATACCCATTCTTTCAATCACATTCCACTTTCATGTGTATATGTTATTATGAGGCCTTCATTATACATCTCACCTTGATATTTTTATATTTGAGTACCTAACACAACAGTAATGGCTACTACAACATCATCCAATTTAAACAACATTTGTCTAAAATTTGAAGGTGTTTGACCCAAAAGTCATGGTTTTCATATACTGGAGCACCTTTTTGGTCCACTTTACCATGCTTGCAACCTTGGCACATTTGAAAAAAATGGAATTCTGTAGGGTGGAGTGATCTGCGTTGTGATTGGTAAAATGTTCTCTCGAACCGATGCCGATTCTTCGACCATACATGATACTATAATTTTGTGAGTGGGGGTCTAATGCCAAAAAGTAGCAATCTCAACTACCAAGTTTCTCATCTAGTGTAATGCGCAAGGTCTTGATGTCCCTGAGGGTAAATCCACAATACCTAGAATTGGTCCAACATGAATGAGATTGAGAAGAGACTGAGTTTGGTGTCATTGAGAGACTCTTCAACATTGAGGGTACATGCACAGTTCGGGCACCCCTACAAGAACCATGGATTTAATTGTTTTTTAATTGGGTAATTGATGTAAGGAATCCAAAAATGCCTTCCCAAGAGAAATTTGTAACACTCAAAGTTAGCAAAGATATAACAACAACTTTTTGACTCAAAATATTTCAATAACCACAAATGTTAAATTTCCAAAATTATAATTTTGAGGCATCTGGTGCTTTGAGATGAATAATTTATACATATTTTGTATGTGTTTAATATTACTTTAGGTATGTATCACCCCCTTACATACTAAATTGTTTGAATATATTTTGAAACCACCAAATATAATAAAAATCAAAGTCTTTTTACATGTTGTCCTATTGTGCATAATCTATTGCCTTCATTTAGAATCTAAAATTTATGAAACATGGATTTTTACATGTTTTGCATGGTTTGCATGTTGATATTTATAGATTGGTTGAACTATGTTGTATCTTACGATGTATGTTCTCGCACTAAAGTTGTTCCTTTGCTTTCCCTTAAGAAAAATATGTAGATGCGACAAGTCCTTACTACAATAAAAAGGACATGCAAACTAAATGAACTTCATAAATACCTTTCGTTTTTATCAAAACATTATATAAGGTTTACAAAGGACTATCATTTTTATAAGTCTATAAGAACGTGGATTGGTGACCTCTATCAAAGTGTCAAAAAATTGATAGTTCTGGTGTAAGACATTCCCTTGGGTGCCCTGACCCTAAATGCCCCCTTGATAAAAACCCGCGATTGTGAATGTAAATTTGAGAGATTGACAAACTCTATAGCTTGAAATAAGAACTAGAGGCACAAGGGTGAGGTGAGGGCTATAGACAAGGAAAGGATGGGAGCAACCAGGGAGAAACATGACATTCATTCTTCTTCAACTTCATATTGTTGCCCTCAAGCCTCCTCTCCACTTAGAACTCCGCGAAAAACGCAAGAACCACATGCAATAAACTATAGGGTCTTACATATTAATTGTGGGTAAAATTGTAAAATAATTAAACATAGTATAGGTTTCTCAAGGTGTGTGAAGCATTACTATGTAATATAATAATGTTATTTAATATAACATTTGACTTAACATCATAAAATTACTTAAGTGATACTTAGAAATACCATGGAAATAAGGGGCTAAATATGAAAAATCATGTACCTTGCACTTCAATTGTGGAGAATGGATGGATAATTGTTGATTTTTTTGTAATATATTGAAGGATGAATGAAATCACTCACTCATGAATACCCCCATCGGATTCTAGATTAAGGTTACATGGATGTTTCAATTCTACATGTTTTGTAGAAGATATGTTTTTTGCAAATACCATGTCTCTTTGTCTTAATTTGATGTGCTCCCTTGCATTGATTGTACATTATTCTTGTCCATCTTATCAAGTTTTGTTTGGCTATGGCTTCTTTGACTGGTATTGTGGTTGGAGCAAACAATTTTAAGTTTTGTGTGTCATTATGGCCGTTATTAGCGTTGTTGTTAGTGTATTGCAAGTGTTTTGTAAATTATGCCACTACATAGTATATGGATTGTATTTTGTTGGGCCTATTGGAACCTTGTAATATGGTTGGCCTTGAAGCATCACATCTAGAGGGTCACTAACTTTGCCTTGCTTTTGGATACCCCTAAATTATGTTAATGAACACGGAACTTTTATTTGTTGTCTTGTTTTGTTTATGACATGTACATGCAATTCATTGTTTTTGTTAATATATTACTATGTGGCTTTGCAAGGGGCTTGATTGTGATTTCAAATCATAAACCCTAAATCCTAGAGAAGGCTTGTTTTTCTTGTTCTGTACATGTGTTTCTTGTGAGGCTTATAATCAATCATATACCTTAAGGACTTTGGAGGATTGGGGGATTTTATTTTATTTTATATTTTTTACGTGTAAGTAATATATGGTAGTACCAGTAAACCAATCATCCAACAAATCATAATTACCAAAGGGTGCCAAATAGTAACAAATATTTACCATTATTTTGAAAATGAGCATGCTTTATAATCCATTCACGTTGGTAAATAACCCTCTATAAAATACTACGTTAACGTTGGTGTATACTTATTCTAAGAGAAAAAAACCTCCTTGGGCCTCTCCATAGCTTAAGGTTGGGTGATTCATACCACATAAGCTCCTCTTACCTACCATATTATTTAAATTTGCTACACCGTTTCAACAGTCTTACGTCATGGCCGCTTCCAATTCTACAAGCACTATCTAAAATTTATGTTGGCTCATGAATTACCTAGTTTGGTTTGCAATTGCATATAACAAAGACTGTCATTTCAAGTTTTAATAATAAAAAAAGGAAGAAAAAAAACGTCAATGTTCATGCACCAATGTGAATGTGAGCCAATTCTCCTTATGTTTATGTAATTCATAGTGATCAAGTTTTAGAATAGCGAGAATGAGACAAAATTTACAAAAGTCCAAAGTGAAGACAATCTTTCTCTTGAAACAATTACATAGGCCGTTGTAATTGTGCTTGCTTTTGACTTAGAATGGTCAATTTATTATATGCACATAGTCAAATGTCGTTGTAACACATGTTTTTTTTGTGTTCATTCTAGCCTATAAGTCTTGCCAAATATCACTCAACTGTTGGTGCATGATCAATAAGAGTGACCACACAGGCCCACATAAGGCCCACATACCTCAACTCCCATTGCATACATGACTCAATTTGCCCATAACACTCTACAACTTCTTGGTTGCGTTCTGTGGGACCAAGTTTCACATGAGCAAAATTCTTCTTTATTTCCGGTATTCCGAGTTTATGAGGAGCACTCAAGCTTCAATCTGTGAAGTTTTCGACAAGTAGTTGTTGATTATTAAAGTTTTTATTAATGACAACCTCTTGCTTTGGAAAAAGAGATCATCATGTAGATGCTTAGTAATGTTGTGGTTTCTTTGTTCCACCATATATACCTACGTATAATGCATGCCCTAGTTTGCATCGATTACAATATGCATTGTTAATTTGGATTCTACTACGTCAGCTATAGTTGGCAATTACACTCCACTAATCAACTTATACCCAACCAATAGGTATACATGCACGTCCAGAGGTTAATGCATTTAGAAGGTTATTAGGGCATAAGATTAGTTAGTGCATACCTTCAGTTGGGCAGACCGTGCAATCCCAAGAGTGTAATCACAACATCTTGCAAACTTCTACACTCCACGCTACAGTGTTAGCCTGATGGTGTAGGAAGACCCTTACTTTGCTCTGTAATGTTACGGGGGCCGAGGGTTCCCACCACCACTAACTTACCACACCCATGAATCCAAACTTTGGTTGTCAAGCCCACAAACAACTAGACTACTTCTCATTTCAAAATTATAGTGGCATGCACTAAATACCACAAACACCATGTTTTCCGTACTCTCTATCTCTCCCAACCCACTAGAAGAAGAAGAAGAAGAAAAGGAACTTAAGGATGTACTTAACTCATTAACCCTCAAACCCGACGGACGAGGTACCAACAACCCTTTTCCTTGGTCAAACATCAAAAACCAACTATTGTACTAAGTACTAATCTTTCCTAATAGTTTTCAAATTTGATGTCATTGAATGCAACCAATATTAAATAGAACCATACATGGAGCTAGCTATGATTGTATAACACCAAAGTGCTAGAAATAGAAATCAAAGATCCGGTTTGACAACGGCTTGTCTTTAGAGACATAGGTTTGCAAATCGTATCCCGTACTAAGAAGTTAATTCCTAATGTATAATACTACTAGTACGGATTTGGGGTTTCATGCACCACTTACTACAAGCGCCACCATGTCATGGGATCAAAGTGGCCACGTCAAAGCGATTTCCAAAATTGAAAATTATTAGTATGTTCTCCAAATAGGTAGCAAAATATAGAAATCGAAGGTACGGGTTGACTCAACATAGTGGGGAAGGTGTGGGTGTGCGTGTGTGTCTTTTAGTATGCAAATCGTACTAGGCTTGAGATTTTATAAACCTCTTCATTGTCCTTGAAAGGTATTCATTAAGAATTCACTTTTTTTGAGGTTATGGGTATACCTTTGCTTTTAAACTACCACTTTTTCTTGGAAACAAACATATTTTGAAATAAAACCTCATACATGTGTTTGTGTAGGTCCCGGTCAATTCATTTAAAATTTAGTCTTGCGATTGTACTCCCTAGGCAGAGTGTTTAACGCGTTAGTTGGGCCCATGTTAACCATTTTGCATACAATGTACGCCAAGGACAAACACATCATTTATAGCATAGACTGCAAAAGTCATATTGAAGATAATTTTTCGCCAAGGGGATGGAGGGCCCCGGTTGTCCTCGATACTTCAAGTGAAAGTGCATGAATGTTTAGTCACCCACTAAATGGACGTAAGAGCAGGGCTACTATAATGTTCAAAACACTCTTTTGCATGGACTTTACTTGGTAGTGGATTCAAGATTGCTTGATTTTCAAGTTGGAGTATTTTTTTCCTCAAACCATGACGTGCCAAGTTGGCAGGAAAGTGATGGCACATCAACACCTGCAAATCTCAGCGGTCCCCATTCAATGAAGTACTACTTGTTTGAGAAACCACTCTTTCAAACTTGAATCCATTCATGAGCGTGAAAGCAAGATCCATTAAGAAGTGTTTTGAACTCTAAGTTTCTTAACAATCAATCACAAGGATTACTCAAAAATGATTAATATACGACAATCACCAATTTTTATGCTTCGGGTTTAGTTTGAGTCCAAACATTGACATAAGAAATTATGACAAATGTATTTTTATGTTCCTTGCTTCTCATAAACATATTTATAACAAATATTATAGTGGTTACATATGATATGAATTACCTCTACCTAATATTATGTGGTCTCTATGTAACTATTTAGTGTGTAAAATCTAAAAAAAATCTAAAAAAAATTATAACATGTATATTAGCTAAATAATAGTTACGTAGTGGATAATAATCTTTAATGCTTAGCATTTTGAATGTTGTGTAGAAATTTTTATGTTTAGTTCCAATAGCTTCATATCATTCCCTATAAATATTTCAATTCAAGTCTTGGTGCATCATTGTAGTATATACAATTATTATAGTTCATATAATTGTTGACTATGTTCATGCAATGAATGTTGTGTCACCTTGATATTGAACCAATTGGCTAGTCCATTATGCAATACATGTTGCGGATGTTGAATATTATAACAACTCAAAATTAAGAACTTCTTAGTCTAAAAAAAAAAATTATAATAAAAAGATAAGAAAATGAACTACGTATAATGAGATTACACTCAAGGATTCCAAATGAGATTTCATATCAATATGTGAAAGAGTACAATATAGCTTGAGAGATTTTAAGTTGCCATTCAAAGTTACTACCAAACCCTACATTTTTTTACATAACACAATTCTCAAACTACCACCTTGCGCAACTATGGAGTATAGAAAAAGGAGTTCGGTAGAGGCCTTCTTTTGAACTTTATCTGCAAGAAGCCAACAAAGACACACACAAACATTAGTATAAAAAATGTTAGAATAAGGTTATGATAGTAAACTACCAAAAAATGGAAATAACATAACAATGAAGCATGATATGTGTATACAATCCTAAAAGTGGGTCACCATACGCAACATGTATTACAAATTATAGCAACATCAAACTAGGACTTAACTATATATGAATATTTCCATGAAATTTGGACAATTCAAACCATCAATATCGCGTACACTAGATTGTCAAACTACACAAAGATGGTGGTTGAAGAACACGAAATACAAACATTTGAAGTTACGGCCGTTGCCTCCTTAGAGTTATCAAGACCGCCTCTACTACTCCTATTTGAAAAGTATATTGCGGGATCGGAAAAGACCAAGAAGACGAAGAAAACACCTTATTCAATGTAGTTTTCCAAACCTTCACATGATAGCCCTAGTACCCTTCAAAAGAAGGTAACGGTAGCCTTCGCTCTTTTTGTATTGTCTACTAGAGATGTGTAGCAACCAAAGACCCAAATGGAAAGACGGTCAAAAAGATGGTGTCCATCAACGGGCGGGTGAGGTGTGGATGATTTTGAATATTGACCAACTTGTGAGTGGTTAGTTGGGTGTTTAAAGGTGTGGCAAGCTAGTGGTGGTCATTGGGTCCCCAACTAGAAAGAAAGAATGAAAGAAAGAAAGAAAGAAGGTGTGGTGGCGGGTGGGAGTTGGGTCCAATTGTCCGGCCAACTTACCACCCAACCACGGACACCTTGGCATTGGCCACAAGCCAACAAATCAAACTCCAACATCTTGGTTGGCACCCATCATTGGGCACCGGAATGGAGAGTACGTTATGGCGTTTGGCAATGTGGCACCCCGAAAGCTCACAAGACTCTTGGGGAAACCCTACACTAAATATGACATTTAGTGTATGATTATATTTAGTGTTGTTACCACCCTACCCTGCTCAACACTAATTCTCAATTCTTTGACAATTAGTGTTAGACATAAATGCGCCGTCACCTTTCCTACTGCCACCTCCCTTCCTGTGAAATACTATTTTTTGATCGCTTCAAGAATCTCTCTCTCTCTCTCTCTCATCCTCCTCACTTCCTTAAGCTTTCATTCAGCCAAAACCCTCACGATCAAAGATGTGTAGGTTGAGAGGAATCTCGTCAAAGACCTAGAAGAGTGCAATGCGCTTGTTCATTTGTTTTGTCGATGGAAATTGTGTGCTCTTTTGTAGGAGATGAATATGAGGTCATGTCCAATACATGTGATTGTTTGTTGAGAGGATTCAAGAGCCATGTGTCCGAGCCATGTATCCGAGCCATGTATCCCTGCTAGCAATAAATCAAGAAATGAGGAACTGAACCTTCTCCTTATTTGCACTAAATTCGTGCATGTGACTTCCACATATTACCATAGATGATATTTAGTGTTTGAGTTTACATTTGATGTTACTTACTTTCATAGGGTTAGTGATATTTAGTGTATGCATTTGTGTTTAGTGTATCAAGCACTAAATATCATATTTAGTGTACTCCATAACTCTTCTTGATCTTGACCGATACGACCGTTTAATGTGGGAGTTTCTTCAGTCTACATGCGGGTTACACACTAGCGTCCAAATCTTAGGAACTTGGGGTCCAAAACACCCCTTCACAAACCCTAGTTCTTGACTCAAGGTCTGACCCAAGTTGGAAGTTTGGTTTCTACAAATGGGTGGAGTATTTTTTTCTGAACCCAGACCATCAAGGTTTGGCAGGAGAGTGTGTCACGTTATAGTAGAGGCGTTTATTCCCAATCAAGGCTCCATAGGTACTTTATATGGTACCGGATTTTTTATCAAATTGGGATTGAATTTCGATCATGCCAGAACCAATAATGGAATGACACATGTCTTGATTTTGAGTGCTAAAGTAAGGAAGAATGAGCGGTTATGGCAGACTCTAGACATTGGTAATATGTTCGGACCAACTTTCGGCTTCAAAGTTTCACAATATCTTTCATTTAAGGAATGAAATTACCAACAAATTTGCAATCCGCGTGAGTCTATCTTCCTACTATCCGGGAAAAACTTGCACCGCCTCATACTTCTTAAGATCTGGTGCAAAATCTCTCAAGTGATCAGTTATGGGCGCCTCGACTCTAGTACCACTTCACTATCCCATATGTTGAACTCAAACCCCAGTGTTTTGCTCTCCACTACATTGGTTATCCCAATTAGTGCGTGTTACTACTGGGAGTTACGCAATGCTAGAACTATTTAATGAGAGTGTAATATTTTCCAAACAAAGTCATTCATGTCCCATAATGTCCTAACGACCTAATAAACATTTGTTAGTTAAAATTGAACTCATGACTAAGACATGATTGCACTACGAAACTCTGAAATGGGACACACATTAATTAAGATAATCAGTGTACTCAGATTGCTCGATTCGAGAATATATTTGGTCTTGGAGTCTGATACCAGGGCCACACCAGGCCTCTAGCCGGGTTCGGCCAGCCACTTCAACCAGGCGGGCTGAACTTGGTTGTGGGTCTGGTGTGACCCTATTTTAGCCATGAAGATGTGTGGCCCTGGTTCGAAAAAATTTTAAGCTTGCCCTAGTGATCGGGGGGATTTTTGGGCATAACCGGTTGAGATCCTAGTGTTGAGATCCCGGATCACTGGGACGGGCAGCGGAATGGAAGTCGGTGGGGCTGCCCCATGGCTCCAGCCGGGCAGATTCGCTAGTGGCTGGTTGCAGCCCCACCCGCCTCCCCCAGCCACCCCAGCCATGGTGTGGTGCCGGAAAAGTGCCCCTGGGGCCCCGCTTGGAAACTAGGGCTGATGTTTTTCAGCCGCTGGACCAGCTGGGGCTCCGGTGTGGCCCTAGTATGAACCATAACATGAGCCCTAAACCTTTAGGCATGACACCACCTGAATGTAGTGTCTTCGTTCACAAAAAATAGCACACGAGGTTAAATTTGTCAAGGGTATCTTTGTTATTCTGACATCATTCCTGTAATATTCCATGTAGAATCTTACTTATTACGTTATGAGAAAATATATATATATATATATATGAAGACAATGTCTCGTGGCCACAGTTGTAGATTTGGTACTGCAATCTATAAGTTGCAATAGCCATGTAATCTTATTAGTAGACCGCGATGCTCTTGGATTTGATTCCGAGGGCCATCATGGGTCATGACTTTGGATGAAGTGGCGGTCCATGATTGGCCCATCCTTGAATATCTCCAATGGCCAGCAATTTTGTCCACGTGGCATCATGCCTCCTTCTCTATTGAACGCCACCCGTGCCCTCATTCCAACGCAAGCGAAAAGCCCGCATTGGTCAAGGGGTTGAACGGGGGGTGTGGGCCCCACACCCACAAAGGAGGAGGCCAACTTGCCAAGTCTTAAACTCGTGGATAAATAAAGCCGAGGAACGATATTATACTATCTGCATGGGACTAATAGCCCCATTCACACACGCGCCAAAAGAGCCGTGACCATGAAATTTTGAGAGCCCAAAAGAAAGTGTCCAAAGGCCGTCCCAACACACCTCCACCATCATGTAGTGTGGTCACGGACCCTCGAGTGTAGTGTGAAGTCATATGTGACCGGGCCCTCAACCAAATGCTATTTCAATGAATTTTTATTCATGCGAGTCCTCGCACATGATAAAAACAGAATAAATCAACGGTTGTGAGCGTTCGGAGTGCTATGATCTTCTGGTTTTGTGTTAAACCTAACTCCAAAATGTGGTTTTTGAAAATAATCCAAGTGACCATGAAACATGATCCATTCAATGCCACGTAGGAATCCATGTAGACTTCACATCCATCTTGCATTCGCATACTCCGTTGGTCCCTCAAGCGTAGTGTGACACGAACTTGAACCGGCTCCGCCTTTTCCACCAATGAGAGCGCTTGAAGTGTAATGGTCACGGGCTCTCAGTCTCGTGTGTGAAGTGGCAGGTCTTTAGCTCTGGTACGTGTAGGGAAGTTTTTTGGGCCTATGGAGTCAATAGTAATACTGGGTGGCCACAGAAAGAGTAATTTAAAGACTTGATCCAAATGTAGAGAAGATGGTCCTTGGGCATGATTACGGTCATGCTTGGGGTGATGTGCAGTGGATGAAATTCATCCATTTTGCATTTGACCTTCTCAACATGAAATTCATGGAGTTTTCGATGGCCAATCATATGTGCAGTTGTTTTAATGAGCTTCCATTAAGATGGTCCCAGGCTTGGACCCAACCCTAGTTTCCGGGAACTCCGTACTTCAAGGCAAGTGGAGCATTAGTAAACCAGATATTCAATATAAGTTTACGCCAACATAAAATGATTTAGCTCAAGACCGAGGTTGGTAGCTAGGGCCATGATTATGTTAGGTTAAGTTCGTGAACAATGCCTTTGAGGTGCTTTACCAAGCACGTTTAACTTGGACAACTCTTGTAGTGGGGAAGGCATTTGATTTGGAAGGACACATGTTCTTTGCTTAACATTATTCAGTCATGTGGGTTGGTTTCACGGTCTTGGAATATGCCAAATATGTTCCAAGGAATTTTCAATTGAAGTAAGAGTATTTGTTCATGTTCATACATTCAGACTGGCATTTGAAAGGTCTGAGATGACCCTAAACTACCGGGTGATAGTGAAGAGGAACCCATTTACGAATGGAGTGGTTGGCGGTTCAATTCCTGCTGTGAAATCTTCGCTCTACTTGACGGAAAAAAATAAAGCAATAACATGGGCAAATCATGTCATGACACAACATGGCTTCCCAAGTTTACTTTGCACCATACGTCTTAAGGAAGACTTAGCCATGTTTTAGAGTAGATCCTCACACCATGTGAGGTTGCGGTTGCCACCTACACCAAAGTTTAGTTAGTTTTGAGGAGTTTGTGAAAGGGGAATCTATTTTGGTGAAAGGAAAAAAGAAAAAGAAATAGAAAAAGAAAAGGAAAAAAAACATATTTCCTAAAATGTGGGATGCATCCAAAACATCAGTTAGCCATGTGATTGAGGTACATTTCTACATGGGCCTCCACCATCTTACCTTCATGGAAGCAATATAGACTATAGGAAGAAATCGATGCCAATATGAATAGTGTTAGTTTGAATAATGCCAACCCTTTTATTGAATGATGTTGCTATGAATAATGTTTTCGGTGATTGATGTTGGGATGAACAATGCTTTGTATGAAGAAGTTTTAATGTTGACATGGAATTGTTAGGTAGTAGCCCAAACATTTTTTTTGGGTTTGTCAAACATGCCCTTGAATCAGGGTACCTACACTAAATATTGTATTCATTGTCACCAATTCTAATTATCTTGCTCAATACTAATTGTAAATTGCCCATGTAGTGTCACCAACACTAAATGCAAACCTGACATTATTTGTCACTCCTTGTAACAACCTTTGTGATTTTTCATTCATTCATGACAATATAAAGATTGTTACATTACAGAAATTGTTCGGATGCACGAATATACCAAATTTTGTTTCAGTCGTTGACACAGATTTCATCCAAAATTCAATCATCTGTGGTGGTACTTTTAAAGTTATTCATCAAGAAGTGTCATTAGAAAAGTTACCACGGTGACATACAATACCATACGACACTAATTACAATATTTAGGGTAGTCTTTATTTGGACGGATGTGGATGAACTATAGGAGATGGACGAGGAACTCGAAAGGCCCATCCCACTCACGTTTACAAATGAAAGTTAATTTAAGCATTGGATGGGATCTCGTCTAGAGAGAGATGCCTCCTGCAAGCTGGGGATAACCCTCACACACTTGACTTGCTTATAATTAACGTCGATTATTAGAAGATCCCATAATTAGTCACTTTGACCCTAGAAACGTGGTATGTAATGTACTATTCTCCCCTTTAAATATGACACGTTTGGTCGTGCAAGAAGTGTCGTATTATCCGAATGTCGTATTATGCATAATATGACATTTTGACCTCAAATGTCGTACAATCGAGGTTTTTCAAAAGAATGGCCTGCACAATGAAGATACATAAGTATGGAAGAACATGTTTACTGAAGAAATATGCTCACAATGTCACAAAATGTGGGAGTTGAAAAAAAAATTATAGTCCCATGATGATGTCTTCATCATATCACACACTACAAAAATAAGAATGTAGTCTTCTGGTGATGCTTTTTGATGTTAAAGACTGATATCTTATTCAATTTATCCATAGATGATTGCATGTTCATCACATCTACAGCTGGAAACTCCAATGCAAAATTGATAGAACTCGGGCATATTCACAGGCTCGAGGAAGTTGACTATTAGCGTTGGTTGGTCATCAACATCATTCCCCTCCATTGGCTCTTCATTTAAATCTAAACCCAAATGGATTTCTCTACCCTATACCAAATCCACCAACTTGGCTATGATGTACTCTGCATCAACAATTTCGTCTCTTGCCAATTGCACACATTCTTCAACATGCATTTCGTCAGCTCCAAAATTCAAAGAGGAAACTTGACTTGCCAATTCATATGATGCTACCTTCATTCTCGATTTCTCACATTCATCCTATATGGGAAATCAACAATCCAGTCTACAAGTAAAATTTTGGACATCCTTCAATTGTTTCGTATGATTTGGGAATTCATCTCTCTGCACACTTGAGAGCACTGCATAATAGCTTGCTTTTATATTGAGCACTATTTTCCTCAAGTCTTATTGAGTGGTAGAAAAATCAAACTAAGAGAGAACCCATTCCAAAAGCTTCTTCTTATACTGAACTTTGAATGAAGCAATTTTTCCATGATCCAAGGATCATATCAAACTTGTAACATTAGGTGGTTAGAAAGCGATAGTAATATTGCACAATTGTAAGGTTGGAAAACCAAATGATTTACCCTTACCAACATGCTTAAGGGAATGAATAGTAGAATTATTCATATTTTTAAAAGGACCTTTTGCTTTTGAGGTTCAAAATGTACATTGAGGCTCATTATCGAACTCTCGAATACATTTGGATGAGGAAAATTGAGAACGTTGTATTTGTTAGCTATATTTGGCCAAAGTTTAGAAATTTGGGGTCAGGTCAATTGGCATATTCATGGAAGCTTGCAATTGTGGTGGTTGATTGGAACTTCAACATGGCAAGAATAGATGCCTGGTACTTACTACTCATGTGGAATGAGCTAATGTGACTAAAGGCCTGTGAGAAAAAAAATGATTTAGGATTTCCCGTGGTTTTGGTGGTGGTCAATGTTCTAAAGACTATGATCAAGAGAAATCCACTTTACTTCTAAAAAGCTATGGTCACTGGGCATAGGATAAAGTGAAGCGACTAGGACACATTGCTATGATGTAAAAATGAAGTAACATTGTTGCTTGTCTCTCAACCAAAGAGAGTTCCGTTTTGAAAGCAATGGTCGTGGTCATTGAACAATGCTATGAAGTTCAAATATGCCCCGTACAAGCTAGAAAAACAAAAAAATGGTGAAAATAAGCTACTTTGGCTAGAAAGAGTGGTTTGAAATTTGTGCAATATTTTTCATAGATGGAGTTAAGGAAATGATGAGTCATGCAAGTTGTTTTGTAATTTTATTCCAGATGTCATAAGAATTAGTCCAAAGAGGCAAGTAAGTCAAACCCCTACTTGTACAATAGAGTCTCCTTAATTTGAGCATCAAAATATCCTACTATGCATAGCGAATGCACACAAAACAATTAGGTTGGGGTTGCACACAACCTTGTAGGAGGTTGCAAGCTCATCATTGATTGGCTCATTCATGATGCCCAAGTTCAAAAAGTGCACTATTCATGATGCCCAAGCATAAAAGATGCCGTGATCCAATTTGGGGCTGCCCGCCCAAGCCATGAATTGTCGTTTAAGGGTTAATGGCACCCAAAATTGATCCCAAGTGGTGTGAAACATGACCTATCAAGTCAATCACTTTCATCTTTTTCTGGGCACACTTTTATAATGAACCATTTTGGGTCTACATAAGAATTAGTCCACTCCTAGTCTAGTACATCAATATTGGTCATTCAACGGTTTCCATTTTTCTATTGACATCCATGACTTTGTGACACGGTCTTCCATCCTCATCCCTCAATGTGGATGGGTTTTATCCGTTCAATTGAAAGTTTGGACTATTGATTAGTTTTCATAGAATGATTAGGGATGGGTCTGTTCCTATTGTTGACATAACATTTTTCAATTGCTATCAGCCGTTTCATTTTAATAATATTATGTGATAGTGCTTCACCCAAGTTTATTAGACTAAATTTGTTTAGACAAGCATCCTTACATGACATGTTGCTGACCCCACCCAACTTGGTCAATAAATTGAATAATGTTATAGAGTTGAATGTCTAGGCTGTCAATTAGTTTTTCATTCAATGGTCATGTGGAATCTAGATGAGAGTGCCTTGTCCATTCAAACTATTATGTTTTCTAGGGGTTTCCCATGTAAGGTAAAACTGACCCATTCCCAACTAGTTAAGCAATTTAGCAAGTAAGCAATTTTAGGTCCAATGAGAGACTAAAACAAATTCTTCATGTAGAGAAATGGATATCAAAAGCAACTCATATTCTTTTCAAAACGTTTTTCACAAATAAACAAATTACTATGAATTTTCTAAGTGGACATTCTCTTTGACCTATAATCGTGATACATGCTACCTTATTTTCGATCACCAATTGGTCACAAAACCAAGACGGCTTATACACATGCCCACACTAGGACCAACGATTGGGCCACACTAGTGGGAGAGAGTTTCCATATCGATAGGAGGTACTGTTTTACTATGCATTGGCGAAATTGCAGTATGTTACATACAATGAGGTTATTGTGAGTAGGACAAAAAAACCCTCACTGGTAGGAATACATTTCAGAAAGAGATGCACTTTTTTGTTATCAAAAAGGACTCCTCCTACTACCTAGGACCAACGACTAGCCCTACTGTGGGCATAGTATTTAGTGGATCTAGGAAGCTAGGTCTTGGGCGATTTTAGAATTCCTAGCACACACACAACATTCGTCGACCGGGAGCATACTACACACTACACTAGATATTGTAGTTAATGTCATATGGAATTTTATGTCACATACGGTAGCTTATATAACTCCACTACTGGGTATGAATAAGTTTACAAGTACTGCCCTCTCAACATACACTTCTATAATCCAATACTTACAAAGTTTGGTATATTTTGCATCCTAACATGTATGTATGAAACGTTGTCATGGATGATTGATGTGAAAAAAAAACCGCTTAGTAAGTCACAATAATTGCAACATTGTAGATCTATAACGCCCAAATTGTATTCACAAGGAACGATAAACAATGTTAGGTTTACATTTAGTGTGGGTGACATGGCATGGGCGGTTTGCAATTAGCGTTGACCAAGACAAATAGAATCGGTGGCACTAAATAAAACATTTAGTGTAGCATCGGATCCCACAAAAAACGCAGTGTGAGATCTGCACATCGGAGCTTCATCCACGTACCTCCCCATCCATCCGATTCAACTATGAAAATTCGGTTTATCAAAGCTCCCGCATCCTTGACAGAGTTCACATATTCATCCATCCATCCATCCATCCTGAACCCCTCATCAAATGATTCAACACACCCAAGCCGAGTCCAGTCCAGTCCAGTCCAACACGTTCATCCAAGTACAGATGTACATTGTACCGGGGGGCCTTTCGTCTCAATATATCATCCACTGTCGCACCACCACGTGCCCCGCGAACATTCCTCGACGAGAAAGTACACTCTTCATCCACTTCTCCATCCATACCTGCGATAAGTCTGTGCATCCAAGAAACTGGCCCAGCTAGCATCCTGGAGGATGTGTTCATTGACTGACTGCAGTGCGGAGCGCGATGGTCGAGTTGACCCGAGCCCACGAGGGCCGTTGGATCTTCCATCGGAAGGTGGAAGAAGCGCCACGTAAGAGGTGGGGCGCAGTCTTGGGAATCTCTCCTCGGGGGCTTGACTGGCGATGGCGGGGCAGGAGGTGCTCACAACTATCGAATCGTAAGGAATCGCTCCGAAAAGCTTCGCTAGCTCGCGCCCACCGCTTGAATCGCTGGGAAAGTCAGGGCGTAGTCAAACTCCAGCTGCGTATTGCTCAAATTGGCTCATTTACTGTGCTCCGGCGCTCTCGGGGACACTCTTAAGAGGCCTCTTCCCTGGTCTTTTTCGGTGTGACCTTGCGTCAGTGGAGTCGCTCAAGCTGTGAACCATATTACGCATGCAGTAGCCGAGCAGCAGCGACGAGGAAGCCGAACTCAAGGAGGAGGAAGAAGAAGAAGAAGAAGGAGCCGAAGAGGTAGGGCCTGCGAACGAAGAGGCTCGTCATTCATGCTTGTTCCATCTGGAGCCGGCGTTTATATCTATAAGTCCAGAAGTAGGGACATTGCTTGTTGTGTGAGTCGATCAGTATTTCGGTTTGCAGGAGTTCGGGGTGGCGCCCTTGGGGTGTCCAGGCAGGTAGCTGAGATTGGGAGGTCATCGGAATGTTGGACACTGCGTGGAAGCTGAAGAGTTGAGAGCTGAAGAGCTGTGCAGGTGTTGCTTCTTGTGTGAGTGTAGAGAGGAAGGTGCGCAGGTGGTGGCATTAGAGGCTGCGGACAGGAGGGGAGAGACGGAGTGAAAGGGAGATGGGAAACTACCTGTGTATGAACAGCAAGGGGCAGCAAGTGCAGGATGAGTGGCAAGGGCCACCGGTGAAGGTGATCCGGCCAGACGGCACCATTGAAGTGTTTAAGAGGCCGGTGATGGTGGAGGAGCTTATGGAGACGTATCCCGGGCACAACGTGTGCCACTCCAGTGCCATGATCGCTGCTCTGACGATGAAGTCGGCTATGTCGGGAGACCGGGAGCTCGAAGGCGGTCGTCTGTACTATGTCCTCCCCAGTCACAAGTTCCAAGATGAGGACGCTGAGAAGAAGAGCAGTAGTGAAGAAGGCGGCAGCGGTGGCTTCAACAAAGAAAATTTCACCGTGGAGATCAAGCGCAGCAAGTCGTCACCTGGGTTCGCTCAAGTGACCGTTCGAGGCTCGGAAGCGTCTCTGGTCAGCTACTCAACCCCTGACCTTCGAGGCATGCACTTGACGAGTGCGCAACCCACCCTCATCCGTTGCGATTCCTGGAAACCACGGCTAGAGACTATCAATGAAGTTGGTGCGGCTTCCAGGAGACGCATTCAAAATTTCGTACGCTCACGGAGCTTGCGGAGGAGTCAAGTGCATAATTGCTGAGCTTGTTGAACAAATTTCACAAATTCTCACTACCTCCTTGCACCGGGCATCATCCTAATTCTGCCCGCCTTCTGCTTGTTGTTGCGGGAGTGCGAACATGTTGTCTATCCATTCCGTGGTTTGTAGAAGTGGCGGAAATTAGGGTATGGTATCTCTGGAGCGAGATGGGAACCAGCTCGGGAATGGGATCTGCTTGCGTGGTTGCGGAGGCATGGTGACGGTGGTGCGTGATTCCGTGGTTAGGGTACGCAGCAGGCATGATGGGGCGGGGGAAGAAGGGTTTTAGCGGTGGGATGTGGACTTTTACATTTTCTCTTCTGTTGATGGAACATCACTACACCAGTTCGCGCTCAATCACAAAACCTCAACAGTCAAGGAATTGCGAACTCTGGAACGAGGTTAGACCCTAAACAGTTTCGACTTCGGTACGGACGTATGAAGCAATTGTGTTATAAGGACGTACTCGCGCAATTCTGGCATGTTTAAATTATTGTAACAAAAAACCTATAAAACCAAAAGGACCATGAAGGGAAACAATGTCCGAAAAGAAACTGCCGGAGTGACCATCATTTATTAATTGCGAACTTATAATTCTATATTTAGAACAGTGAGAATATTGGACAACATTTCGCTGTTTTAGTGCATAAGGATTCTAATCTCATTTTTCTGTCCTTGCTCGTTGCCAGTCCTGCTTGGGTTTTGTTTTTTAGTTATGGCTTCCCATGCTCAATTGGTCAATGACAGACTATTAGACTGTATGATCTGGTTCTGCATGTTCATAGAGTTCTGCTTATGCTCATGGAGTATTTCTTGGTACCTTCGACCTGTAAACGTATGTTCATAGAGTACTTGTAGGTATCTGTTACTGTTGTCACGCACATCCTCAAAGAAATGGAATTAATGCTGGCCGTTTATAAATGCAGGAGGAAATTCGGAAAAAGGCTGGTTGTGTGGTACAAAGGCTCGATGTGGTTTTTGACGTGGATGAGCCGTGAAACTATGACACTATGAAACCTTGTCAGGGTTTGTATATGGGGCCTCTGGCTGCATGCCTCATACTGGACAGAGGCTCAGAGCACCAAGGTTATACTTCAGAGCGCAGAAGTTGAAGAAGGTGGGAGGCGAGATGGAGATGGTGAACATCAGCAGGAGGATCGGAGAGACAAAATTCCAAAATATCGATTGGATGTACGTGAAATCACCAACTCTCGACAACACCTAGTATCATGTCTTCCATTATCTCTGTGGCCGAATAATATTTTCCGATATACTAATGATTGATGTGGCCGATTCGAATTGTGTTCAGATTCTTGCTGGCAATGCTCGAAAGATAGGATCAGTTCGGTTCGAGAGGATGGAAGTGACAAATCAAGTAATGAAGAGAACGAAAGGGGCTTCCTCGTGCTTTGCGACGTGGTCGGGGAGGAAACCAATGGCAACGAAGACATGCAGAAAGTCATCTACGACAACCTGCTTATATTGTTGTGGACATGGACGATGAAGCCGATGAAGGCACTGCAAGCATTGTGTCTAAACGACAGACAAGTGGGAGGAAGAAGAGGCACAACTCGAGAGGCGCCGTAATAGGAGGCGGAAACAATCTGCTGAAGCTGCAGCAGAGCTTGCAAGACAGAGAAGGTCAGATCTGCGACGATGGAAGGCTGAGGCGGAGCTTGCCATGTCTGCACCCAGAAGGGGCAGGGAGGAGCAATCAGAGCCGGAATCATATCAAGAACCTGGGAAATGACCTCCTTCAAACTACCATTCAAATCATCAGTGTATAATCGCCTTGTCAGATCAAGGTTTTAGAAAATCTGCACTTGTTCTGCGGAGTCTGGGGTTTGTGTGCATCATATAGCGACCATGAATTTGTAAATTCTGAGATTCATGTCCTTAGGTTGCTTGTGCCTCAATCATTCTCAGAAATCAAGTATCCAAAATGCAAAATGTCTAGTTGCATTTTTGTCTGCAGCATAGTCTGTTCCTTGGATAGTTGGTTCGTGCAGGAATAGGACTATCTCGGTCCTGGTTGTATTCGTCATAACATGATATGTATCATACCGCATTCATCCTTATATCAGCGGAAAGTGCAAACTCATGGATGCACGTTTTTTTTTATGGGTCATAGGCTCTGATTTTAAGATTCCTCTGTCTATTGTGCATGATCTCCATTAGATTGACCGTGCATTCTTGCGCCACCCAAAGGGTCTTGTGCATTCGATTGTGAAACTACAATTTCTGAACTTCTATCGGTTCGCTCGTAGCAAGGGGTTACTGAAAAATGACAGCTAAAGAATTCCGACCTGGCTCTTTTCTGACACATGATTCCAAAATCTACTTGCACAACATCCCGAAGGAAAGAATGGGAGTAGAGCATTGAGGGAGATGGGTTTAAAACAACAGACCATAAGATTGAGTGAAGAGTCTCTTGGGCCACAAAGCGCTCTGAGTAACCAGGAATTTTGAAAACATTATCGCCAAGACCAGAAATTTAAGAATGTAGGACCCATTCAACCATGGAAAGAGAAAAGAGACACCCACAATTTCGGAATTTGAGAATTTGGGAGGAACAACTGTCTTCTTTGTGTGATTCGTTTCGAGTATCCAAATGTCCAAGTGAATGGACTTGAAAAATCATCTGCACTTTCTGGCACCTTGGCAGGAATCATTTAAAGATGTTGAAACCTTGGATATGGTGAGTATGTGCAAGGCGGCAATGTTCCCTAGCATAAATATATACTTAGATGCTATGCACAGATGCCATGTAATGCTTGATACATGTATTTGACCTGTTTCGATGAAAACGTGTACAATTACAAGATTTTCTCATTATAGGGCAAGGTCATACTATATTCATAATATTAGTCAGCTTGTGCGTACCACTTCTTTTCCATAAATGGGAGGATACTTTAGTTGAGCCCACTTTAGAAGTCATAACCATACCAATGGTCGGGGAAAACCGACGGCTAGTTCATTATTAGCCGATGGATTTCCCCTCATGGCCGGTCCAAATTTCCAACCATCGGATGACAATCCGACTGTAATTTCAATCCTCCGGCAATTAGCCGATGGACCAGAAAATGTCCAGGAAATGTAGCCGATTCTTCTTGTGAGTTACTGAATTTCAGCCGGAAGAAGTATTCAAATTTCAAATACTAGCCGATACCCGGGAAATGGTAACCGATACCCTCTGGGTCATGAGCATGGGTATCTGAGTGCAAGCAAGCATCGAGGGATGCAAGTCAGGGCTTCGAAGATGAATGGCAACTTGCTAACATTGATGACATTCTAACAAGTGCTCTAGATCTTTGGAAGGATGGTGCTAAGTTTCGCTATTTGTATAGCAATCTAGAGCGCTATTTGTCTGGGGCATCTGATGATGCACTTGAGGAAGTACCCTAAACCTTAAACTTTTTGAATTATGCAACCTTTCCATGACCAAATCCAATTGCTTCTATGAAGAATTGGGGGACCCTTGGCCTTCAAGCGGTGAAGGCATTGGTAGGTTCAATTCCTGCCAAGGATATTAACTCTTCAAATTTAAAGTTTTGAACATGCCTTTCTTTTCACTTATTCAAGATTTTGTACTAAGAAATGATTTCTAATAACTTTTCATACATTTTTTAACAATTAGTGCCGATATGAATTCCATTTAATCGGATATTGGCCAATGAAAATATGAAAATATAGGCAATTGGCTGATTGATTTTACAAAAGACCGGCTCTTGCCGATGTAAATTGGAAAAAATCCGACCCTTCGTAACAACTACCGGCAATTAGCCACTAAGGCTTCAAAAACTTCCCGAACTCTGAACCATACAGTTATGACTTCTAAAGGACCCATAACTATAGGTTATGGGTGCTCACCTATAGTTGACATGCATCATCTCCCTCCTCTTTGCAATATTATTCACATTGCGTGAAAATCCGACACAATTGGCCCTGCCTGTCAAAGGACGTCTGTTGTTGGGACCCTGTTTCCTACTAGTGGCAATTGGCATGGACCGGTTCAAGGTATTGTGGTTGGACTCCATTCATAGGGAGGCTTTGCACGTTACATACCTCCTTTTGACTTCATCACTTGAATTAGAGAATTTCTTAATCTCATCAACATTGGATCACTTTTATATATTGTGGCTTACACTCCATCCACATGGAAACCTTGCACGTTGAGGAGTCTCTCATTCATGTCAAGTTATGGTTGGCATCACATCTCTTTCTTCTCTATTTCGTTCATATTGGACCAATTCTAGGTATTGTGGCTTGACCCCATGCACATGTCAACTTTGCACGCTTACACCAAATGGGAAACTTGTTGAGCTTGCTATTTGTTTTAGTACTAGACCTTCAATGACAAATTATAGTAAGGTGCCTAGATTATACATCACTACGGACAACATACTCATTCAATTTGCCCATCACCCACACCCGGTCCACCTCCACAAAGTACAATCACACACTAGGATACAACGCAGCGAGAAGGTTGATAAATTGGCCAAAGTCAGGCCTGGAAAATATACCCACCAATGTAGACCCCATTGACATCATCTGCCCTCCCATACTTCCTACACAACACCCACTTTAGATGAGGCCCCATACACAACCTTGACAAACAGATCTCCCCCTCTCACACAAACAACGACTCTAAGACATCATCATCTCCAACCACCCAAATTCACACAAACATCTAAACCTCCCCTCTTCAACTCCTCCTGGACCCATCCAAATTTCTCTAGCACAAATCACACTAAATCCAAATTTAGGATCAACCAATGTATGGGGAATTGTCACAATGTCACACATTGGTGACAATTGTGACAGGGCCACACATTGGCCAAAATTGACTCCCCCTCCATATTTGTCCATTATGTGTCCCCTATAACCAACACCTAGACATGTGGCCTCACCTACTTGCCTCATGTACACACTCCATCATCAAAGGTCTCATCCTAGACAAACATAACAAAGCCCTCCAACGCATGAAAGAAATGCTCCTCACCCACCACCGCACATGATGGAAATGTAGGTCGTCAATGGTGGCTCCACCTCAAGGTTATCAAACCACACATTCCATGCTAAGGTTCTCCCCAAAAATTGCAAACCTATGCCCCCTCCCACTCCAACCCATGGAAGAAACTTCTTTGTAATATATAAATTTCACTTATTGTCACGACAACTTCCTAGACTCGGCCATCCAACACAAAATGAACAAATGTACCCCTCTCATGACTGCACTCGCTACACAAGGATGGAAGGTCGACCCTCTCATCATCCTCACTACCGGCCAACGAGGCGGCATACATTCACAAAACCTACAACAATTCTATGACCAACTTAAGCTCCTCACCACCAAAATCCAAACTCTACAAAAATACCCACATTCCACGGCCCTTGCCTCCCTCTCTGCTTTAATTTTGGACAAACGAAAACTCGAAACCAATCAACTTGCCTCCTCTCACCACCGCCCCACTCCCCACTCGTAACAAAACCCCAAAATGCATTGACCGCAACCATGTCTCTCCGCTCTCTTAGCTTATGATAAAGGATCGCACATACATATAAAAAGACAAAGTCTTATAAGAACTTCGACATATGCCATCACCATCTCTCTACCTCACCCATGAACCCATATACACCCAGGGTGACCACAACCCCCATCACCTTACCTTTACATTCAACCCACTATGGACACACACCACCATGGGCTGCCCCCACCTTATCCTTGCTTGCCATGCATAGAAGACACCCCGAAGTGCACTTCACGCTTGTAGGCAAAGAGGCTCTATGTTCATGTTTGTTCCTTGTGGAGTTGATGTTTATTATTTTACATCTATATATACACATGACGCAAATTTCTATAGATACAACACTACTGATAATGTCCAATACACACAACATATTAAAAACATTAATGGCAAAAATAAAATAAAATTCTATGTAAGAAGTTATAGCATTGTTTAATTCTAGATGGTGATCTACACTAATAATAAATGGTGTCATGTGCTCATGTAATTTTATTTTTATTTTGGCTTTTAAACTCCTACATATGTTGGAAAGTTGAAATTGTACTTGTAAGGTCTCAAAGCTCTATGTTGTTGCCATTGCCAACTCCTCAATAAAATTGAAATTTGGATGAGCTCAAGAATTTAGATTGGTTCGCGATTGCAAATAGCACATACTATCATTTCAAAGTTTTATTGTCATTTATAGAGTGACCACATAAAGCCCACATACATCAACCCCAAATTGCATACATGATTAGATTGATCCCTTATGGTCCACCATGTGTCCTAGTTTGCAATGATTTCAATATGTAATACTGGTTCAAATTGTACGGCTTCAAACTATAGTTGGTAGTTGCACCCAACTAATCAACTTGTATCCAACCAATAGGTATACGAGCACATCCAAAGGTTAATGCAGCTAGAAGGTTATTAGGAGCCTGGGCTTTCCACCACCACAGAGGTAGTTGATCCATTCACAACTACGTGAGCAATTCAACATATTTGTGGTTTAGGTATGTTCAAAGAAAGGGGGGGGGGGGGAATCCCCATGTTTGAGAAATAGAATTAAGAAGCAATTCATATATTTTAAAGAATATTTTGGCAAGAACCAAAATAATATGGATTTACTATATGGACATACTCTTCAACTTGTACTTGTGATATATAGGCTACCCTCTTTCTAGTCACCGATCGGTTAGAACACCAAGAATGCTAGAAACATGTAATCGATAAATATGGCACCTAAATATGCTTGCAGTCTAAACCTAGTTGTTAACTTAGCCATTGACATTTGGCTACATTGAAATTCAATCTTGACATGTAAACATTGATCAAAGATTGATATTGTGTTGCACGAAAACAGGTTGGTCTAAGTTGCGAAAATGGGGTGGTGGTTGGAAATGAGTCATTTAGACCTAATTTGTAGTTCCACACGGTTGAGAGAACTAAAATTTGAGTGCCCAAAATGCAAACTGAATTTCAAGGATGCTTCAATCATATGCCTCGTGTAACTTTTTTCCCTTTACGACTTCTTCCCTACTACTGAACAGACACTATCTCCACCAAAAATGAAAACTTAGACGAAATCTCATGCTTACATGTCATTTATTTTCCATTTAATCCTTTCTACATGTAAAACCATTTCAAATACGTTCAAATCATGTTGAAATTTAGTTTTGGCATGTTGAATACACATTTGCCTATCTACTTACTTAGGTGCGATTTTACTTTAGATTTGCACTCCTTTGAGTGAACAAAAATTCACTCCTATGTAGTGCTTTGACTTCCTTGAAAATAGGCCAAGCATTTAGGGATTGAACATGAAGGACGAGGTACAAAGTTGTTTTGAAAAGCCCTTCCTTGGTCAAACCTCCGATCCAACTACTAAGTTAATAATGATATTGTGAAAGAGATTCAAATTTGATCCCATTGATCACAACTACTAATACTATATAGTTTGTAGAACATGTCGCTATAAGTAGGCTATGACACCAAAGTTCTAGAAATAGAAATCAAAGGTGCGGTTTGACCAAAGCGCTCTTAAGTCCGGCTTGTCTTTTAGCTAGTGAGATAATTAAGTATGCTATTCTTATGTAAAAAAATAATCTGCATGTACTCCAAATTAGGTCACTAAATAGACAAATCAAAGGTCCACTTTGACTTGACGTCCTAGTGGGAAGGGCGTGTGTGCTCTCTCAGTAAATGGGCTTAATACACACGATACACACGTAGTATGCAAATATTGTACTTTGCTTGAAGTTTTTTTTTATAAACCTCTCCATTCAATGTCCTCAAAAGAGTTTCACGAGGACCTCATTTCTTTAAAGTTGTGGGTAGTAATTAAAGTGCACATTTGCTTTTAAGAGTACCCTATTTCCTTGCAAACGTACATAAAGTCGCCACTTAATTAACATCTCATTTAGGGAGGGAGGGAGGCCCCCATTGAGTCCTCAATGGTTCAAGTTTTCGAGTTAGAGAAGTGAAGGTGGATGAATATTCGTAGATAGGCGGATGAATATATGTAGATGAGTGGATGTGGATGAATGGGCTAAGGATGGGAGTCTAGGTTTGAGAAGCTTGAGGGGTGCCTTGTAGGGTGCATTGTATTAACCACGTACAACTATATGTGAGTGCACAAAAGGGGGTATTAATTTGAACTTTGTCATATTATGTATACATATGTTACGCAAATTATAACTTGTAGTTATGTACATGTATGAAGGATCTTTAAAAAATACACAACATTTGTACTTGTATGGGAGTGTCACTAGACAACTTGGGTTTTGCAATGTTTTCGTATTCTCATCTCAAAGCCCAAGGCAACAGACTTTCATCCTTGTGAAATGGAGTCTATTTATGTGGTTCTAGAAATATAACTTGGTGTAAGACCGGCCCTTGTCTAAGGGCTCTAACTTTTATCATGATTCCAGTCCAAACTAATAGGTTGTTGACTTTGTATTTATTGTTTTAGCTACCCACAATTAACATGCCTCAAGTCTTAATATGGGTGGCCATGAGTACTTATGGTCTCACCCACCCACACAAGGGACTTCATAAAAGATCATTGTGACACTCTCATCTTCCACTTTTGTTCATCCTCTTGAGGCTCTTGGTGGTTGTCGCACTCGGCTTGTAGAATATGTGTTTGTAACTCTTGATTTGTATGAGCGTTGTTTGTGGCTATTGGATTATACTTGAGGAATTTTTGTTTTGTGTTGTTAGTAGTTGTGATCCTTCCATTGCATTCTCAGAGCTTTTATATTTAGTTTTAGAACATTAGTGCTCTCTCTTAATATATTAGCTTAGAACCATTCTTGAATCTCTCATAGTCTCCTAGTTTTAAATCATTATTGGATCTCCTCTAAATATTAGACCCACTTCTTAGATTCTTCACTATGAATCCTTATTGGATTTCTCTTAATTTCCATACTTTGAAGCAACCTTTTTTTGGGGAGTACTTTGAATATTGGTTGGTTGGCTTTAGGCAATCGCAAATTGTTGCATACACGGCTATGACAAACATGTTTATTTAGTATATGTTGACAAAAATACCTTATATTTTTTCACACATTGGCTATACACAAGTGACAACAACATTGAAATATATGGAAATATTTATAATAATATGTAGTAGCCAAAGGCAATTCATAAAAAAATTCGAGTCTAAGAATGGTTGTAAGGGCCTAATGCCAAACCTCAAATTGGCTAAAAACATGGATTTTCTCTCAGCGTTGGCTCGGGTGTGAGGGGCAAATCATCTGGACATATCAACTTTACAACGTGATTTGCTTGGAAAAGGGTGGAGCATCCAAGGTCAAAAATCTTGCTCCTATAGGAGGATGCCTCCAACTCTCAAGTGAAGCTCGCTAGCTCGCTAGCAGAGGACACATCCAAAGGCCCTGGATCGCATGCATTCCTCTAGCTTATAAAGTATAATTCGGGGACAATGTTGCACTACAGCTTAACCCCCCTTTGACATGATTGCAATTAACATGGATTCAAGATTCACATTCAAGGTTGATGGCGGAGAAAAAGTTGGCCACACAATTACCAATAGGACCAAATTACCAAGAGAGCAATTTACCAAGAGGACTAGATCACGGAGGGAGCGGATTATCAAGAGACAAACGATTACCAAAAGAGCGAGATTTCATCTTGCTTGCGCTCATACCAAAAAGTGAGACAACTTCTAAATTCACAACATAACAATAATTAAATTAGCGGACGCGACACTTTGAGATCTCTAGGCATCTAGTTTAGGCTCTCCGCAAGTAGTGTGCGTGACACTACATACCATAAACGGTGTAGTGATGATCCATCTATGAGTCATCGCTTAGTGTAGTGGGAACAAGATTGGAGAATAACGAGAGAATACGGTGCTCCTCCTTTATTCATGGAAGCAACTCTGGTCGATGCAACCAAGCGGTTTTGGAGACGATGCATGCATGACGCTGTAAGAATTCTCCTCACCGCAACATCGTTGCCTACATCGCCATGACACGTTGATTCCAGCAGTACCAACTAAAACAAGTTTGACACACAAATCTACACGCAAGTGGTACTCAAGCTTTTCGAGCCTGCACACGGTTCTCTCATCTCCAAGATCGAAATGGCGGCACGCACACACACACACACGGACGGCATTGCAACTGACTTAGAGCATTAGATCCGAATTCACACCAACTGGCGGCTTCATTCAAAAGTGTTTCTCAGCACCGAGCCACGATCTTGACATTCCTACTCTCGTATCTTTTTCTACGCAGCATGCCGCACAGGAAGACTACGTTCAAGCTTTTCGAGCCTGCACACGGTTCTCTCATCTCCAAGATCGAAATGGCGTCACGCACACACACACACACGGACGGCATTGCAACTGACTTAGAGCATTAGATCCGAATTCACACCAACTGGCGGCTTCATTCAAAAGTGTTTCTCAGCACCGAGCCACTGTTGTTAGCAACAGAAATTCTTCACATATTAACAGTATATGCACTCATCAGATAGCAGACACGCATGCCTTAAGCAACTCTTTATTCATGAAGTAAGACAGTCTAAAGATAGGTGGATCACTAATTTCTACAGTACAGACATGCATCTTCTCTACGAACAGCACTTACACTCACTTAGCTCGAGAGAGAGAGATAGTCCTTTTATTCTACAGCTGAGAAGCTTCTGTCACTAATCTTAATCCTTGTGTCACTAATCAAGTAACTAAACCTGTATCAATGCGAAACGAACTAACAACAATACTCCCACTCGTTGAGCATTGAGAGATGGCCAAGGCTCCCACTTCAATGCTCAACGGAACATATCCCAAGGTGATGGCGTAATCGTTGAAAGGTATCTTTGGGTAATGCTTTGGTGAAGATGTCCGCCAACTGATCATGAGAAGAGACGAAGGAGGGAAGAATAAGATCTGCAAGATAGGCTTCGCGAATCACATGATACTAAACGTCGATATGCTTGGTTCGGCGGTGAAATTCGGGGTTCTTGATAAGTCGCAGAGCACTTTGGTTGTCGGTGAACAGTGGAGTGATTTCCGATCGTCAAGATCCATGGCGTAGTCAGCGTCACAATATGCAGTGAGAGAGATGGGCGTATGGTTACCCGAAAAAGAGAGACCAAGATGTAGGGTACCTGCTAAGTATTTCAAGATACGACGAAGAGCAGCACAATGGGCAGGTGAAGGGTTAGAACAGTACTTTGCGGCAATACTCACTGCATAGGAGAGATCAGGTCTAGTGCCGATGCAGGCAAACTGAAGGCATCCCACGATAGTTTGATAGGGAAAAGGTGAGGTGGAAGAATGATCATCAGAGGGTAGAAAGCTAAGGTGGGTATGTGGATCAGCAGGGACTGAAAGGGGCACTGCATCAAGAAATCCGAACTTTCGAATCAACTTTGTAAGATAATGTGTTTGATCTAGGAAAAGTTCTTGAGATTCCCTGTGACGAGTAATCCGCAATCCGACATAACAACCAGCAGGGCCGCGGGTGTTGGAGAAGGCCTTGTCCATTGAATTGAGGATGAAATCAATGTTGGTGCCTTTTGAGAAGCAAATAAGCCCATCGTCCACATAGATAAGGAGGATAATGGTTTGACCGCCTTGGGAAGAGAAGTAGGCACAGGGGTCAGCGTCACTTACTTTGAAACCAAATTGAAGTAGAAAAGCATGGAATTTGGTATTCCAATTTCGAGAGGACTGTTTAAGTCCGTAGAGGGCTTTTCGGAGAAGACAGACATAGTCTGGATGGCTAGGGTCAATAAAACCCTCAGGCTGTGCCATATAGAGAAGCTCTGCAATATCTCCATGTAGAAAAGCGGTCTTGATGTCGAATTGTATAATTTCGAGGTCGTCAGCTGCAGTGATAGCCATCACGATTCGAACTGTTTCGAATTTGACTACAGGGGAAAAAGTCTCGTCGTAATCAACGCAAGCTTTCTGAGTGCAGCCTTTTGCGACCAATCGGGCTTTAAACTTATCAATATCTCCATTGGGTCGGTATTTCGTTTTGAATACCCACTTGCACTGGATGGCTTTTCGGCCGTCGGGGAGGCGAACCAGCTCCCAAGTTTTATTCTCTCGGAGAGAATCTATCTCTTCTGTCATGGCTTTTACCCAGTGAGCAGCATCAGGGCTGTGTAAAGCATCGAGGTAAGAAAAAGGGTCATTAGGTGAAGTGTCAGCAGAGATAGGGTTTGTGGATTGCACATGGTAAGCAGAGGATGCGAGAGAAGGGGAGACGAAATTTGATGCATCAGAGTTAGCATGACTCAAGTGAGCTTGAGGGAGTGAAGAAGGAGGGGTATCAGACGAAGACAAAGGAGGAATAGGAAGAGTGTCAGAGGAAGATGAAGTAGTAGTAGTGGAAGAAGCAATGTCAGCAAGTGAGCGCAATCGAACAGGAGTTGCTGGCTGATAATTTGGATGGGAAGCAAGTGTTCGTGGTGTGAGGGGAAAGCAGTGAATATCCTCAACAGGAGTAGGAACATCAGGACTAGTGGCAAGAATTGATTGTGAAGAGACAGCAGTTAAAGGAGTAGAGTCGAACTCAGAAGGATATTGTGTTGGGGTGGACTCAGAGGGATGATGGGGAGAGAGATACTCAGAGGGAGAAGAAGATGAAGAAGAAAAAAAAATCATCTGCAGGATATGGGAGAGAAACAACAAGAGGTGACGAATTAGTAGTAGAAGAAGGCTGTTCGACCTGACTGCCGTAGAGGAGCTCCTCATTGAAGACCACATCACGGCGTATCAGCACTTTAGAAGTAACCGGATCCCATAGGCGATATCCTTTAGTATGATCGCAGTAGCCCAAGAAGTAACAAAGATGACTCTTAGGGTCCAGTTTGGTGCGCTGTTTCTTTTCTATGTAGGCATAGGCATGGCAACCAAAGATTCTTAGATGTTCCAGGGCAGGTTTGAATCCATACCAGAGAGTGAAAGGCGTGTTTCCTGGAATTAAGCGGGAGCTGGTGCGATTTAGGGTATACACAGCTGTGTGGCAGGCTTCTCCCCAAAAAGTCAAAGGAAAACCACTTGTGTGGAGAAGAGAACGCACACTTTCCATAATAGTGCGGTTATCACGCTCGCAGAAGCCATTCTGCTCTGGTGCATAAGGAGCCGTAACTTCATGCTGAATTCCCTTTTGAGAGAGGTATTCCTGAAACTTCTTGCTAGTAAACTCTCCTCCCCCATCTGTTCGAAAGATCTATAAGTGCATGCCAGTATCTTGAAGAATACTGTTGTAAACGTACTGTAGACACTTAAGAGCATCCGACTTTTGAGAAATACAGAAGATATGTCTGTATCCTGAATAATCATCCTTAAAGAGGATGTAGTAGAGGGCCCCTCCCAGTGAGGCATGGGCCATCGGTCCACAGAGATCTGCATGAACTAGGTGCCCAGGTGCCGAAGAAGGTGTACGAGTTGGGGAGCTAATGAAGCTGTGTCGGTGGCTTTTGCCAAGAACACATCCCTGGCAGAATGCAGGAATGGACTTATTTTGGAGAGTCATGCCGGTGACTGCTTCGGTGCGCTCCATTGCGAGGATAGTTGGATAGTTAAGGTGGCAAAGGCGTTGGTGCCAGACTGCCAAGCTTCGGGTCCCATCAAGCTTTGTACTAGTCCCTAGAGACTTGATGACATTTGCATGAGAGGGTGAAAGAAGTGCTCGGATATGGAGTTTATACAACATGCCTTCCAGGGAGCCCTCCATGAGCACAACGCCATCAGCGAGCATTTGGCAGCCAGTCTTGGTGTAAAGAGTATTTACATTCTTGCATGCTGCCGAAGAGACAGAGAAAAGGTTTCTCTGCAGTGTAGGGACATACAGTACATCGGTGAGGAGACCGCGCTCCCACTGATTTCGGATTTTCATCTCAATGTGTATATCACCGATTCCCTCCACATAGGTTTTGTGTCCTCCAACTGCCTGAACTGGCCATGTACCAGGATGAACGGAAGTGAAATTTGAGAACCAAGATCTTTGGTTAGACATGTGGTGTGATGAGCCACTATCTGCAAGCCAATCCGTGGAGTGTACTTCTTGGTCAAGAAGTTGCGCCATGAATGCTCGTGGTGGAGTCATTGTTGAATGAGACAATCCTGCTGGGTATCGAGAGTCCTGTGAAGAGGAAGCAGCTCCGGGTGTTGAAACAAGATGTGGTTCTGTTGAAAAAGAACCAGGAGCAGGGCGATTGATGGCCGATTTTCTCGGAGGTCGAGGGCACTCCTTGTGCTAGTGACCTAGCTCGCCACAGTTTCCACAGCGTGAAGTCTGCTTGCGTGCAGCAATTTCTTGAGCACGCTGAGAGCGTGGATCATAGTGCTCATGTGGCGGAAAAGAACGGGAGGTTCTGTTCCCATCTGATGGATGGCCGCCAAGATTTCCTCTGGCCGAAAAAGTGGAGCGGTAGCGCCCTGAATCACCGTAAGATTGCTGACTTCGAGAATAGAATGCTGAGGCGTGATTGGAGTTCTCGGACTGTCTCTTCCGAATTGCGCGTTCCTCATCGAGAAGCCACGTTTGCAGGTGAGTTAGTGTCTGCTGCTCCGGAGCTACTGTCTTCCACATAGTTTGGAAGGTGTCATATGCTGCAGGCAAGTTACTCAGCATTTTAGAGATTACCATTGCTTCAGAGAAAGGGCTGGTGCCTAGTTCCTCAATTTGACTATTGATCATCTCAAGGTCTCCGATGAAAGTGGCCATGTCGCCATTATCCCCTAACCGCAGGTTATAATAGTTTTCCTGGAGTTGGTACAAAGACTGAACAACAGTGCGTTGGTGAATAAGCGCTAACTTATCCCAGATTTCCTTTGAAGTTTTGCAATTAATAATCTGGTGAAGAATTGGTTTATCAACCAACTGGATGAGAATAGAAAAGGCTTGTTTATCCCTTTTCTTGAATTCAAGAATGGCATTCTGAACTTCCTCTCTCTGTGCAGGTGATATTCCCTCATCTGGAGTTGAAGGAACCTCTGAGAAGAGAGTTCTGCCAAATTGTATCTCAGGAATCGGAGTGGAGGAGGATTGTGCAAACGGGAGAACAGGCATAATCTCAGTGCCATCGACAATACCCATAAAATTTCGGCCATCAAGATAGGCCTGAGCTTGGAATTTCCATAGATTGTATTCCTTCCCATTGTACTTCTGTAGATTACTTAATTCCTTGAGATCACTCATAGTGATAAGACTTCCTGTCGACAAAAGAAAGAGGACCACAGACGTTCTTTGGAAGATAAGAAGAAATTGTACTCAAGATTGGGAGAAGGTGTACTTTAAGATGTGCCACTTGAGCAGCGTCTGCAGAAGAGGTCAATCATTGGAAAAACCCAATGTATTGTTTAGGAGAAAAGAGTGAAACAATATCTTCCTGGTCGACGTATGAAGATGTGCACTAGTTCTGAAAGAGCAGCTGGACAGGGTTACGAAGACGGTGCCGGATTTCGTTGAGAAGTAAAAAAATGAAGACGATCAGTGTTTAAGACAGAGTTTGTTTTCCGAACTTCGGAGACACCCTATCGCAGCGCGAATTACAGCTTACACATCAACTATAGTGACCAGGGCGGTCAAGATTCATAGATTCTTGTGAAGACAGATTAAGATGTTTGAACTATATGTTTTATCTGAGTTGATGACGAAGGACAGGCACAAGAGGCAGGCAGTTGTAAAGAGAAAAAGCAAGAGCAAGTATTTGAGGTTTAAGGAAGAAGAATCACTTATCAGCAAGAAACAAGAACAACTTAGCAATATTCGACACACATTAACAATTCTGAAACGCAAGATGTGGGCCCATAACCTGTTGTTAGCAACAGAAATTCTTCACATATTAACAGTATATGCACTCATCAGATAGCAGACACGCATGCCTTAAGCAACTCTTTATTCATGAAGTAAGACAGTCTAAAGATAGGTGGATCACTAATTTCTACAGTACAGACATGCATCTTCTCTACGAACAGCACTTACACTCACTTAGCTCGAGAGAGAGAGATAGTCCTTTTATTCTACAGCTGAGAAGCTTCTGTCACTAATCTTAATCCTTGTGTCACTAATCAAGTAACTAAACCTGTATCAATGCGAAACGAACTAACAACAATAGCCACGATCTTGACATTCCTACTCTCGTATCCTTTTCTACGCACCATGCCGCACAGGAAGACTACGTTCTGCTTGCTGCGCATCACCATCCACCTCACCATTCGAACTGCGTTTCTCAAGGCAATCAACACCACTGTTCAAGATTGAAGCCCTCATATGAGCTTCATCTTGAAGGGCTCTCAAATTTCAGCCCTTCAGTTGAAAGGCCGGTTCAAATCCAAGACGTCAATCTACGAATATAGAAATGAAATACAAAACTCATGTTAAACTTGTGCATGATTTATGTGGTGCATGTTTCCGGTACAATGTGAAGAATGAAGAATCAACCATCGAACTCCATTTCTTGTAGTGACAATGCCCTACGCTCGTTGGTTCTTGTGGTGGGCAGATTATATTGAAGACCTTCAAGTGACGTCTTCAGTTTCAATTTGGGGTTGTGTTTGGAAGGGTTGTCTTGAGAGAGGTATGTTTTGAAGAAGGGCCAAATCGCGTTTGAAGGACATTGAAGACTTCAACAATCTTGAACACTGATCAACACCATGACGCCTCCCTCTAGACTTCCGACACCTCTTGTCGAAGACCTCCACTCCGGTGCCACCAGCCCACTCTTCAGCAGCAAAACCGGCACCCTATCTATCACCCCCACCTCCACAATAGAACCATCAATCCAGTGCCCGGGAAGTTTTTGGGCATGTAGTCAGTCAAGATCTTAGTGATTCTGAATCCAGCCGGTGACATGTTTACATCTTCCGGCTTTGCTCTTTCATTCATTTGAGGTATATTCCTTCTATAGATTCTTCTACAATGATCGCTGATTCTCCTCAAGTCTCCAACTTCAATCGGTTAATTACACTCTCAACTCCGTAGTATTACATCTGTGGCAACCAAAGTGCACGTGATATTACGGAGTTTTGTAGTGTTAACATGGATGTGTGATACTATAGAATGAGTGTAGCATGTGACATTATGGAATAACACTAAGGAGATGTGAGGACAATTTGAATTCGTTCTCCCGTCACTTACGCTGGTGTGGTCCACTCCACTTGGCCTTCCTGGGCGATGTGGCGGACGCATGCACCAACATTCAACAAGTGACATAAGAAGAAGAAGAAGACACTCCACATGTTGACACACGGCGCAATGCAAGGGTGTGGGTTGACTTCTTTGGTGGTTTGCATCAATGACAAGTTTCGTGATATAAGAGCATCCCCGTTTTTACACCAAATCGGGTTTACACCAAATAGAGTATATAATATTTTATACCTTTGGGGAGCCCTCCATCTTGGGCGGGGCAACTCATCTTGAGGCAAAGCCCACCAAAGCCTAGGCATACCCCTGGTATAATTAGGAAGCAATCAATAAGACAACGACACCTATTATCTGACATGGGATAAAGTAAGATATCGGAGTATCTGATATTAAAGTAATCTCTTGGCGGGCCGGAGGAGGGCCGTTATATGAACCATTTATGGCGGGGGAAGGTCTATACTATACCCGGGCCAGTTCTAAATTATGGGGGACCGGACATTGGTGGGGTTCAATTTATGCCGGTACCGCCACCTAAAAACCTAGGATGCCCCATTTTTGGCGTTGACATGTCCCATGCCTGGTCTCGTGGGGACGCTCTAAGGAAGAGAAATGTGACAAACAAGGAGTGAGATTTGAACTACAAACATCCGTTCCATAGGGTTCCAGGATATTAGAGAGTATGGTGACATTATGGAAGTTGATATTACAGAGTTTAAGATGTATTTCTCAAACTCAACTGGTTCATATGTAACTAATTGCCGGTTCTCCCTGGACAGTGCATCAATCATCCCCAATTGCCACATGCCTTAGCCCAACCCCACATCCACTCACTACTCCAATCCGATACACAATATCATCGTTGACCTCACACATAATGGCCACCGTATCGAAAAACTCCATAGTCGTAGTCGACCATGTCTATCCTCCTCATTCATCCGGATGCAACACCAACTCTCCCATCCACATCCAACCATCCATTCCCCTTATTGAATGAAACCCTAAAACTACCCAACCCATACATGGCTTCACCGCCCAAACAACATCCTCCTATATCGTTCAAACCCCCACCACCGATCTCACCACTTCTCCCATGCCCACCCCCTTTGTATGCATCACTTGGAACGTGGCCCATCTTACTACAAGCCTTTCAAATCTCCACCACTTCATCTACATGTGTGATCACCCCGGTCTCACTCGTCTTTCTCTAAGAAACTCAACTTCCAAAATATAAATCAACCCGCTACATAGATGTCAAATTCATGGATTAAAATTTTGTATATTACCTTACATATATTAGTTCTTCACAACAACAACAACAAAACTCAAAAATTTGCCAGACCTCAGTACCTTTTTGCTAATCACCCTCTCATTCCCCTTCAAGTCTACCCTATTGAAAGATAGGCATTAGACCATCCTCCTCTTATTTGTCCTTACGGCCCTATTATGAGAATGGCGAACTGTCAGCCCTAAACCCCCACCCTTTATGCGTCCTAGTCCGGGTGGTGGCTGAGACGAACATGCACCTAATTGATGTATCTAACCATGGGACATTGAGTTACCCTTGACTCTGTGACAACACATGTGAAACTCATAACTTTATTGAGGGAGAGCACAAGGTTATCAGTGTTTAGAAACACTCTGGCCCTTGTGATCACTCAACTCTTACATTACTTCCATAAAACTCACACCAATTCCCACTCATACTATCACATTACCACCTAATCAAGTAATGTCTACTTAGCTAAATAATCCTCTAATTCCCCTGATTACCCTAATCCCCTACCTAATTGTTACCATGTCATGATAGCTGATCCGACCCTTGATGCCTACCCCCATGACCATTCGGTTAAAATGCACTTGTAGCCGTCAGTCCTTTTTCCCAGTCCGGAAATCCACGTTGTTCACTCACAATGCACCCGTCAGTGCCCTTCATGGGACCGTCACTTCCCGTCATTCGGTGACAGTTGGCGTCCACCCCTCGCCCAGGAGCCTTCTCCCTATGTGCACTCCGTTAACAACCTGAGGCTGCTGGTCCTCAGCCGTGGCCGACTCTCGCAATATCACAGTGGCCGATCCAGCTCCCAGCTCCTGCCGCAATGGCCCTCAATCTCTCCCTCGTTACTGAAGTTACTTCCTCCTCCGAATTCAGTCACCCCCCTGTAGAATTTGAACTCTAGTCCTTCAACCCAGAGTGCACACCATTAACTACCAAGAAGCCCGAAATTCCTCCTTCATCCCCCTTCGGCTGCACTCAGATGTTCGGTTGTGTGCATTTCGTGTTCGCCAGTGGATGTCTCCTCCCTTATCTTTGAAAATAGGGAGAATCCTCCCACAGCCTGCTACTAGCCTCCTTCATACCCAGCAGTCGCACGCCTTCCCTCCTGCCGAAATTCCCATTTCCCCAGTAGCTCACATTGATACCTATGGCGTTCAATCCAGCTCCTCACCACCTTGACAGGGCTCCGCCCCTGTCTGCTCCTTCGGCCAGCTTCGAGAGAGAAGAAGAAGGAGTTACCCTCCGTTGGCCGTCTTTCCCAGCTCCTGATCCGCAATTAACTAGGGTGATGGTAGTTCACCCCCCAAAACGAACATCAGAGAACCCAATCTGGGCACGATTGCGGGCCAACAAGGCCGAAGCCCTTCCCCTTAATTGAACACCAGCCTTTCCTAACAAGGCCATAAAAACCCAGCCACCTAGGCCTAAGGCCCTCAAGCTCTTAATTTCCCTTTACTAATTTGCACTTCAACAATTCTAACCTATTTCAATTAATCCCAACTATTCTTCTATAATCCTGACACCCACACTTGCACTTACACTCGAACCTACATTAAACTAGACTTTGCACTCTTTTTATGTTTTGATAAAGTATTATTAAATCCAAACTCAAACCTCACTGAAATGTAAACTTAAGACACATGTGGGCACATGCTTTTGGGCTCACACGAACGGACCAACTTCACACGTCGGTCATTTTTCTTTTTCTTCTTTGAGTCATCACTTTGTCATTCATCCATTATTTCCTCGTCCTTAGAAATGACTTGGTAATAATAATATATCCTATTATATGTCATGATTGATTAGTACTACATCAACAAACCCTTTATACGTAGGTGGCAGCATGTGCATGGGGCCTATGTTTGGTTTTGTGCTCAAGATGTGTAGCAAAGTTCAAAGGCTTGTCAATAGTGTATCAATCTCTTTATCTTGTGATGGCCAAAGTTCATGGTGTCACATGGATATTTTGGATGTTTAGATCCACCCGTCTCTATTTCGACTTATGGCAACAAGCATCATAGTCGTCACATGTATGGTATAAGTTAGGTGCCGTCTTTGCTTTTTTGGAACGAATTATTGGCGAATCCAAAAGGCGAAGTGGACAAATAAGGTTACTTGAAGAGAGGCACTCGGGAATTGCCATCATTACATCAAGATGATTCAAATATTGACCATAAGGTGTCGGCTTCATGATGGTTGAAGTTCATCTTGTGCAGTTGTTGATTTCTATTTTATTTTTTTAATTAAGTTATATAGGATTTGTGGGGCATAACATAACGCATATGTGTATCAATGTTATGTGGGGTCGGGAATCCCCGAGCATTATGCCTATATTAACTCAAAATGAACATTGTTCATTATAGATTGGTCATCCCCAACAACTGGCCATTTACATAAACACATTGTATCAACAAAGCTAGTGTGTCATAATCACGATTACAATTAGAATCTTATATTTTTCTTGATAGATTTACATGCCGATGGTGAGTTGGTTTGTTACCCAGTTGTGGGTCACCACCATATCACTAAATATCAACATGCTTGAAATATGGGTCAACTCGATTTGGAAAGTGATCAAACTCTAAAGCTTGTGTAATGTTATGGGATTTTTCCAAATTGGACAACACCTTGACCAATGGACCATGTCCACAAATGTAGACGTGATAAGTAGAAGAATGTTTTGGAGATACATCAACATGAGCTCTAAGCAATTTGGCCACTACAAGAATTTTTTTCCATGATCAAATTTCCTAATGAATTGTGCATGTTTAGTCTTGAAGCTTAAAGCAATGACATCTAATGTCATGATATTCTTGCTTTCATTCTAGGGTTGCAACTCTAGTGTTTGTGGACTCACGGTGTCATTGAGGACATTATTAGGGTCTTAGCATTATCGAGATCAAGCAATCAAAACCCAATGAGTTAGAATTAATGATCATCGATGCATTGGGTGTCTCCTTGGTAATTAAAAAGGCATCTTCATATATTATTTCCTCAAACTTGTCATTACCCATAAACCCATTAACATGTCTTATCTTTTTAGTTCATGCCATGGAGATTGTTGGGGAAGAAGAAATCCCCATCGTTTCTCAAATGGATTTTCATGTTTTTATCTAAGCTCTTTGATTTTATGAAAAGTATTCCCATAACACTACTCAACCTCCTTCTTGGGCTTTGAGGGCCCATAGTTTTGCCAAGGTCATTTTCTCCATTATCAATCGGGGATGCATGAATACGGCTTCATCAATAGGCATGATTGAAACATTCTCTCATGACTTTTGTGCCGGAAGGTGTGTGACATGTGGGTATGGACCACCAACAAGTGTACATCCTTCATGTCTTTTGGCATGAATGTGTCTTCATGCAAATGCGAGGAGAGTCCCAACCTTCTCATCACATGCCAATCACTACACTAATATTGTATTAAGTGCCCACCATATGACCTATCCAAGATTTTGGAAATATTTTAAGTGTGTACCTCGTAACTTTTCCAAATCTATATGTGTAATTTTATTTTTTTTGGAACACAAGAGGCGTTTGAACACCTAACTAATTTTTCCATCAAGTAGAGAGACGGTTTCATAGCCAGGAATTGAACTGCCAACCACTCCGTTCGGTTTGGGTAGTTCTCCACTATCATCCAATAGTTTAGGATCATCTCGGACCTAAATGTGTATTGAATGTTCATATGGAAAGTGCACTTCTAGATCTAGAACCAGGGAGGGTTCAATACTAATTGTAAACCGCCCATGTAGTGTCACCAATACTAAGTGCAAACCTAACCTCATTTGTCGTTCCTGGTTAAAAAATTAAATTAAAAAAAACAAATAAAAAATTGGGCATTATAGATTTATAATGTTGCGATTATCGTCACTTACAAAAACAAAATTTCATCCAAATTTCAATCATTTGTGACAACATTGCATTATAAACATGTTAGGATGCAGAATACACCAAAGTTTTGATTCAATATTTGGCATTTGCATGAATTAAAAGTAAGTTGGGATGACGGTGTTTGTAAATTTATTCATAGGATGTGTCACTAAGAAAAAGTTACCACAATGACATGAAATACCATATGACACTAAATACAATATATTAGTGTAGTGTCATCCAATATGATGGAATCTACTCACATGAGACCCTCCCCCATCCCTTTTTTCTCAAACCTCTTTGATGAACCTATTTTGAGGAAGGGTGTTTGGATTAGTAGGTAGTTGAGCAATGTTATGGTCGAAGTCAATGGTCTACAAAAACATTTCTAGAAGATTATAACCGTGGGTCCATTTACAGGGTAAGGTAGATGAGGCTAATTTGGACGCCTCCTAGCCCTCTGAATCATCCAGCCGATGGATTTGAGTAGTAGAAGCTTGAGAATGTTAGCGATTGCGAATCAAAACCAAAGAATTTGAAATCGTTGAAATCGAAGTTGAGGAAGGTGTTGATTGAGGTTTTGGGATCGAAAACTCTCTGCTTCCCAATGTGGTGTTATGGGGGGGGGGGGGACTACTTCATTGTTCAATGTTGTGTAAGGGCCGGTTTACACTACGGTGGAGAAGGCCTCCGGTCGGTCAAGAATGCTTGGCCAAGACATGGTTATATGAGGGAAATGGTGGATGTGCCGGAGAAGAATTAAAGGCAATAAAATATTTCTTAAGGAGTCTTGACCGGTTGAAGTCTAAACACCTAGAGGAGAAGTCCACCGGTGAAGAGAAGTTCACCTAATGGTGAAGATTTTTGTGATAAAAAACCATAATTATCTACATTCACATTGTATCAAAAGATTTCAACAAGAATTGTGTAATATAATGTTCAATTTTATTCAAAAGACAATGAAAATTGCCAAATTGCCAATTGTCAAGTTTGGCCCATGTAGGAAATAAATGTCTCCTTGGGTGTTTAAGAATGAAGAGGGGAAAACCCATACACATTGGACAAAGCACTACTCTTTGGTATTATTTAAGACATGCTCTCCTCTTAATCATCCTCATCAATTTCTCTCTTCTTATCTTTGATCTTCAATCATGGATAATCGAAGAAGAGAGATTTTGTGCTCTCTTATGATCTTTATGGTTTTGAAGTATTTTATCGTTTCAACTATGGCGATACAAAAAACCATCATGTATCACCATAATGCTTCAATTATGATGATGGCATATTTTTTGTTTGGGAGCAAGGAGAGGGTGGTGTGGAAATTTGACCGGCCAAGTGGATATGTGTCACAATTTCTTCTTGGATCATATAATGCAAAAATGTTCAAAGATCGTGTACGGGTGAGTAAGCCTACTTTTTTTTATTTATGTCATTTGCTTGGACCCATGTTGAGCAAGAAAGATACAAAATTAAGACTTTGTATTCCAATAAGAGTGTAAAATTTCTTTGACATTGCATCGATTGGCAACCGGTGATACTTTGCATACACTTGCCGATTTGTATGGTATTTTTTATTGAGTTGGGCTTCTCCAGCCTCTTGAGGCCGGACAAGAAACTCGTCCTCCGGAGAAGCCCAACTCCAAAAAGTGTTGCCATGTAGGCGGCCATGTCATTTTATCATCCATGAGAAAAGTTCACCACCATTGTTTTCTTCACCTAGTGTAAACACCCACCGGTCAAGAGTTGCATTTTCGACCAATCACAATTGAGAAACGCCCTTTTTTTCATGACCGGTGGACTTCTCCACCGTAGTGTAAACCGGCCCTAAGTGGACAACATCGCTAATATATTCTAAATGCACCATTTGTCAATGAAAACCAAGTTTGATTCTAATATTGATTGTGTTATGTCTCTAAAGTGCTCACATGTAAGATCAAATGTTGTTAAACTAGCTTTTCATTATAGAATACCCACAATACAAGTTGGACGACACCTTACAAGCACATGCCGCTTCCTAAATTGCCCAAGTTATCCACCTCGCCCACAAAAATCAAGCGTGTCATAGCTCGGTGGATAGCACTCCTAATTATGAAGGATGGTGGGTGTAGTTTGATTTTTGCGAAGGTTACTAGCTCAAATACCATCATGGCGGCAGTTGCATTAGCATGTCTTACTCACCCACTGAATTAGAACGACTATACTGCCGATCAGGAGCCAAAAATAGTTGCGTGATGAAGAAAGCTAACCGAATTGGCCCCATCTACCTTACATATCTCAAATGCTATTGCGAATCGTATTTCTCAAGGAGTCTTAGATGAATCTAGCATGTCATTGTTCTCAACTCTTCAAACGCATGTGGGAGCGAAAGCTCTAAGGTTGGAGTATTGATACATTTGTGACATTTGGTAGTTCAACCCAACATCGAAATATATGTACATGCAAAGTCTCATGGTCCCAAGGATTTTCCTATTCCTTTTTCCACTTACGCAATTGCCAAACACATGAGAGGAAATTAGCATCATGTGCAATGTGTTCCTACTTTGGGCATGGGACCAAAAAAACAAACTCCTGTTAGAGATTGAGACCGCTTCTACTCCTATTTGAAAATGATATAGCGGGATTGGAAAAGACCAAGAAGACGAAGAAAACACCTTATTCAATGTAGTTTTCCAAACCTTCGCATGATAGCCCTAGTACCCTTCAAAAGAAGGTAACGGTAGCTTTCGCTCTTTTTGTATTGTCTACTAGAGATGGGTAACAACCAAAGACCCAAATGGAAAGACGGTCAAAAAGATGGTGTCCACCAATGGGCGGGTGAGGTGTGGATGATTTTGAATATTGACCAACTTGTGAGTGGTTAGTTGGGCGTTTAAAGGTGTGGCATGCTAGTGGTGGTCATTGGGTCCCCAACTAGAAAGAATGAAAGAAAGAAAGAAAGAACGAAAGAAAGAAGGCGTGGTGGCGGGTGGGGGTTGGGTCCAATTGTCCGGTCAACTAACCACCCAACCACGGACACCTTAGCATTGGCCACAAGCCAACAAATCAAACTCCAACATCTTGGTCGGCACCCATCATTGGGCACCGGAATAGAGAGTACGTTATGGCGTTTGGCAATGTGGCACCCCGAAAGCTCACAAGACTCTTGGGGGAACCCTACTCTAAATATGATACACTATCATATTTAGTGTCACTTACTATTTGGAGTTACATAATGCTTTAGATTATTATTATTATAAGTGTAATTTTTTTACCATGTAAAGATGTCAATGTTCTATAATGTCGAAACAACCAACTTGACCTTTGTTGACGAAACATGAGATATACAGTAATTAGTTATAGCATTACGTGATTTCAAATAGTAATGACACTAAGTACAATATTTAGTGTACAGTCTCCTTGTAAGGGGTAAGTTATGTGGAGCTGACTAGAGTCATAATTGATTGGGTGCAGAGGGTGTGAGCCAAAATTTAAGGCTAGTAGTTTCACTATAGATGTTTTAGTGGTATGTAGATGGAAATTGGACATTGATGGATGAAAGTAGCGAACTATGGACGGAGTTAGGTGGTTAGAACTATCTTCTTCCTCACCTTGCCATAAGGAGGCTATGGGAGACAGAGAACATATGCATTCCCCTTAAACAATTTTGAGCGCATGGTTGAACTCAATGGTCTAGTCTCCCTCAACATAGTGGTTGTGCAAGGATAATAATTAGACTCATTTTTGTAAAACAACTAGCAATCATCGCAATAATGGCAGGATTGGAGCCTTGATATTGAGTTTATTGTTGTTTAGGCACCACGGGCCTTGGCTTGGTGGTTAGGGCGCATGGCCCCCAATGAGGAGGTTGTGGGTTCTATTCCCCATGCCGGCGTGGTGCTCACCACCTTAGTCCACCCAACTATGGTGGGGGGTCCTTGGACCTTGTTGTATGGGTACCTCAAAGCCCTTTGGGGGGATACCATGTCCAGTATCTTCAAGGCACTAGTGGCTAGCTAGGAACTAGTATAGTGTGTCACTATAGTGTCCATCCTCGAAAGGGGAGAGTAGTATTGTCCCAGTGTCCCCTTGTCCAGTGGGCATCGGGTCATTGGCATTACGAACGGACACTTTATTCACGCCGGCCCTTTGCTAAAAAGGGACCGGAGTTTCTATCTATCTTATTGTTGTTTTGAGTATGAGTTATACCTCAATGTTGACGGCCAGCTAAACTATTTTCTTGATGTATGGAATTGTATAAGATTGTTTTGTGAATGAGTCATAGTTGACTGAGTGAATGGAAATTGTGAGTGAGATATCTAAGCGTGAGAGAATTGAGATTAAGAAAGGTTGATTGAAGTTGTAAGAGTGTGAGTTTGTGAGAATAATTGTCCGAGAATTAAGTGAGATCAAACCAAAATAGATAAAGATAATGGTCATGTTCGTACTGAAAGTGAAAGCAATTATATAAATGAATAGCGCTCTATGTTGAGGAGAGTCAAATTGAATTAGTTTGAGAGTAATTGAATAAACTTTTGGCTAAGTGTCCAACGTACACTTAGAATGGGTAAGTGTATAGTAAAACCATTGTCCAAGAGTTAGGAATTCTACAGTGGAAAGGAGAGGAAGTATATGACAACTTTAATCTGAGTGATTAAGCAACACTATGAGCAAAGTGTCAAATATACATTGGAAGCTTAAGAGCAAATGTAAAATTATTGACCGAAGGCGGCAATTGAGTGAATATTCAAAAGTGAAGAACATGGTTAAACTATTGGCCGAGAAAGGCACTATTGCACATAGTGTGTCAAACCATAGCATGCCAACACTCAAAGAGTGAGATTTGAGTGATTAGGATAGAACGAGTAAGGAGTGAATCGAATGAATCTGGAAGAAAAGAAACTACTGATGGAGAGTAGAAGACTTACCTTGTGATAGGAAGAGAGTGAAGTGTAAGGTAAGCAACTTAACTATGGTCTCTTGTGTTACCTTGGTTGTTGTTATTAATGTTGCATGTTGTGCATGGCAGCCAAAACTATAGCCTAACCTTGGTTTTAGATATTAATTGCATAATTGTAAGTGATAATTAAATCGTTTGGAATTAATAAATGGACAATTCGTCTTGCATTGGAACTAACATTGATCAATTAAGGAAGGAACTTGTTGTGACTTGAAGATGCATTGGCCAATGGTTACAAAGGCAATTGTTACACTAAAAAAGATCATGGTTACCAAAGATTATTATTATACTTTACGATTAGGAAATGGTAACTTGCAAACCACAACCAAAAAACAAGAATGCTGGAGATATTGGAAGAGAGGTCATGAGAGGAACCTTGGAGAGAGAAAAGAAGTGAAGGACACATCAGTTGTGTTTTAAGAATGAAACAACATCCCTTTTGTCTAATTAATGAATTGTAATGTGACAAATGCCTATAACATACACCAATCAAGCCTTCCTTGAGGGATACATCCTTGGTTTTAGTTATATTAAATTATAGCAAAAACCTAACTACATAGTGCATCAATAAATGTATGCCATCCCTTCAATACTAATATACTTAATTTCTTATATAAAAAATATTTCCAACTATGACGTGGTGCAAATTCATCGTTATCCGAGGTTGGTTGAACAACTCAAGGTGGGATTACATTAGGATATGAGTCTATCGTACATAACATTCAGTTAAATGCCATGTATCACTCTACATGTGTTCATTGGTGTATTGTCAAGTGTACATCAAGGGTAGATCCAAAAAACTGGGGAGGGTCCAAAATACCCGTTCATACACGTTACTTTCCTAATAAGATTGGCTTAAGCTTCCCAAAGGTGCTCGTCATGAAAATCCACCACTACATTGTGTATGGTACTTAGTGTCAAATGTGTAGTACACTCTAAACTCCGTAGTATTACACATGTGGCAACCAAAGTGCAAGTGATATTACAAAGTTTTGTAGTGTTAACATGGATGTGTGATACTATAGAATTAGTGTAGCATGTGACATTATGGAATAACACAAAGGAGATGTGAGGACATTTTGAATTCGTTCTCTTGTCACCTACACTAGTGTGGTCCACTCCACTTGGCCTTCCCGGGCAATGTGGTGGACAATGCGACAATGCGAGGGTGTGGGTTGACTTCTTTGGTGGTTTGCATTAATGACAAGTTTCGTGATATAAGGGAGAGAAATATGACAATAAGGAGTGAGATTTGACCTACGAACATCCATTCCCTAGGGTTTCGGGATATTAGAGAGTGTGTGACATTATGAAGGTTGATATTACGGAGTTTAGGGTGTAGTGCCACATACCCTATTTTTAGTTGTATCCTAGATTATCATTAGTGCCACCTTGTGAAACTTGGTGTTCAAGTGTGTTTTCTACACTAAACGTGATATTGAGTGTCATATGGTATTTTATATCACTGTAGTAACTTTTTGGATGACACTTTTTATGAAAGTGAACAATCTTGGATGATGGATGATGGATGAGTTCATTCATTGGCCAAAACGCTACCTTCTCTTATCAGCAACTTGTGATGAAACATTGTCATGGATGATTGAAATTTGGGTGAAAAATCATTTGGTAAGTGACAGTAATTGCAACACTGTAAATCTACAATCCCCAAAACAAATTCACAAGGAACGACAAATAGTGTTGGGTTAACATTTAATGTTGATGACACTACACCGTGGTTTACAATTAGTATTGAGCAAGACAATTAAAATTAGTGACACTAAATATCATATTTAGTGTAGTACCTTGGCATGAGTATGTTCAGTAGCACTATGAAGTGCATGCTTGTGTTACACAATGGTTTACAAGTTGACTAAAGTGTATACAATTGACACTTGAAATTAACATGCACAAGAATACACTTCCCCTTGCAAATACATGACACTTGGCATCAATATGCTCAATAATATCATCCCCTTGCAAATACATGACACTTGGCATCAATATGCTCAATAATATCATCCCCTTGCATACTAAAACACAAAATTATCATCTCAAATATCCCAAAGTGCTATGCTACATGCCATGACATAAATAGAATTGCACTTTACAAGCTACTGATGTTAACAAATGATATTATATTTACAATTACACTTTTGAGACCTCTAGCTAGCTAGGCATCTAGTTTAGGCCCTTCGCAAATAGTGTACGTGACACTAAATACCACAAAGGGTGTACTACTCTACACCATAGCATAATCGGTGTACTATTCCACACCATACCCTAATCGGTGTAGTATCTTAGTAGGCAATGATACTATCAAATTTGACTGAAAGACCATGGGTCGTGACTTTGGATAAGCTTAAAGTGGCGGTCTATGATTGGCCCGTCCTTGAATATCTCGATAGCCGACAATTTTTGCCCACATGGCATCATGTCTCTTTCTCGATTGAATGCCGGCCCCGTGCACTCGTCCCAAAGCAAGTGAAAAGCCAACATCGGTCAAGCGTTGAATGGAAGGTGGGCCCCACCCCCACCGAAGGGGGGCCAAAGTTCCAATCTCATGGACAATAAAGCCAAGGAACAATACGACGAATTCTCTATTTGCATGCAACTAAATTAGGAGTGCGCCGATTTCCTTACAAAAGTGGGGAGTGTGCACTATTCTTGAGGTAATGTGGCCTATTGTGGACACTTCCAAGTTCCAACTCCACGGACAACTTTGACCATCCATTTAAGCATTTTTTTCTACAACGTCCATAGACGAAGTGTTCTGTTGAAAATCAACTTTTCAATGCAACCGCTTTGATCCACCTGCTTGACGAAAGAACGGGGTATTATTGGTTTTGGTTTCCGAGATACTTCTTGAGCAATTAGAGAAGCGCTTCGGTAAACATTTGCGATGAATCACATGGACTCAATCCAAGTTTCAACATCAAAATATCATAACATTGTTTACGTTATTGTTTCACATGGCCACAAGTATCATCCTAGGCATGAGAATGTTTTAGTCAAGGACTGAGAATGGACATGTTGTGATTTTAGAAAAATGATGGGTTCGGTCTCAGTCTCGCATCAAGGTCCCCATGGAGAGAGTCATGGAGCATGAAACCTAGTATTTTCAAAGGGGTTTCAAAATACTAGAAGATATTCGTTCGTGTCAGTTTCGTGTTCCTTATAGAGCCCAATTCATTGACATGGGAGAGTATCCTTTGGGTCACTTTACAAGAGGTGTCATCCGATGTGTCACGGTTCCGATCACCTACCTATGTTGGAGAGACGTGTAAGCAATCCTTTGCCTCGGCCCACGTAAGGAAGTTCCTAGTCTCACTATCCCATATATCATCAACACGTCGGATGCTTTTGCAATAAAGCTTGTGAACCCTAGCATAGGAGGTCCCATTGGCAACAAGGTCAAGTCATGCAAACCACCAAATGTTGAAGTATAGGAGCTCCATGAGATTGCAAGGGATAATTGGTAAGGACATTTCATCACGATTTTCCAAGCTTTACTAATATGTCCCCACACCCTAGACCTAGACAAACTTTGATGCTCATTGATGGTACACCAATCTAATCTTACTCCTCCTCCCACCACCACCACCAAAAGAAAATTGTGATTCTTTGTGGGTTGTATGTGGCTATTTACTTCGAGACAATCTTCGGATATTTCACGAGGGCCTTGTTGGATGGTCTTTCTTAAGATAACGTACATAGGACATGCCTAATTGGCTTCCTTAAGAACCCAAATCAAAAAGTACCACATAATTATACAAATATTGAAAATATTTGGGAATAAAGGGTGGAGATCCTATTGTTTCCAAGTCCAACCGGTTACATGTTGACCTTTCGGTTTTTTCTTTGTTTTTTGCAGCACATTCTATAGTGTGTTCTAGAATGACCGGTAATTTCTTGAAGTCTTGAACTTCAACCGGTTATTTCTCAAGCTCAATTGGTTTATTTGTAACTAGCAGTTGGTTATCCCCGTTCATTGCAATTAATGAATGAATGAGATTGAATTAAAAGTCTGGGAAGCCAAAAAGGCTTATGGGACTCCAAGTACATCAAGTTGGTTTTAAACCAACTAATTTCTTAGAGTGGCAAAGTGCGGTAGCAACCTCCGTGAGATAGAAGCTAATGTCAACTTGATGATCCAATTGAAAGAAAGACTTGAGGCTCCCTAGAACCACATTCTCAAACAGTGATAAATCTTATCTCTAATATGGAACATTCCAACAGAAAATGTGCCTCGTTCTCACTTGCATTATAAGAGTAAAAGTAGCATAACCTATTTATAGCTAGGCAATGGGGATAGTTGTCCATCGCCCCCATTTGAATGGTTGAACGATGGTCAAAAGCCATGATGCTTCAAAAACCTTTTTATGTCATGTGCTTCCACTAGATCAAGTTCAAGTTGGTGGCCAAAAATAGTTCGTGCTAATTGGGAGTCGAATCTCGGAAGATTTCCGAATGCCTTTATTTGGGCAATTTTTGTGGAGGAATACATGGTGACTTGGACTCGAATGAGTCACTCTCAAATTCACCTGGCATCAAATAAAACCTAAAACCTATCTGACATCAACAGGAGCATCGCCACCCTTGATGAGAAGTTCATTCTCCATACTAAGGGCCACGTCACACACGAGCCAAGAGCCGTGACCATGAAATTGTGAGAGCCCAAAAGAAAGTGTCCAAAGGCCGTCCCAACACACCTCCAAAATCATGTAGTGTGCTCACGGACCCTCAAGTGTATTGTGAAAGTCACATGTGACCGGGCCCTCAGCCAAATGTTATTTTAATGGATTTCTATTCATGCGGGTTCTCACACATGATAAAATAGAACAAATCGACGGTTGTGAGCGTTCGGAGTGCCATGGTCTCCTAGTTTTGTGTTAGGCCTACCTCCAAGAGGTGGTTTTTGAAAATAATCCAAGTGACCATGAAATATGATCCATTTGGTGCCATGTAGGAATCCATGTAGACTTTTCATCCATCTTGCATTCACTTACTCAGTTGGTCCCTCAAGCATAGTGTGAAGCAAACTTAGACCAGCTCCACCTTTTCCATTGATGAGAGTGCTTGAAGTGTAATGGTCACCTCCTCTCAGTCTCGTGTGTGAAGTGGCCCTTACATGTGTTAACAGTCCTTCATCTTAACGAAATGCCAAACTCACCCTAAGACCTTTAGCTTTGACATGGTTTGCTGGAATTTGCGTCAATCCTACCTCTTGGAAGTGGATCTAACAAAAATTCCAACAAACCATGAAACATAATTCATAGTGTGCCATGTAAGAATCCATATAAAATTTTCATCCAGAATATTTCTTTGAGCCCTTTAGGCCTTCACAATCTAGTTTGAAGTGAACTTGGAGAGAGTCGGCCTTTTGGACCTATGAGAGATCTTAGAATGCAATGGTCACATGCCTTCAATCTTGTGTATGAAGTCGCCCTTAGTATATGGTAGCCAAGCTCAATTTTAAGTAGTTTGCTTGCTCACAATTCAACAAAGACAAAATTATAAAATAGCAAACTTACTACAAAGAACCATTTTTCTTAAAAACATTATGTGATATTTTGATGTGCATCATGCTATTTGTAGTGTAAAATACGTGGGTCCCACACATAGTCTTCACAATTGCCTAAAATACAAGGTAGTCTTTACAACCTTTGGATGGTGATGACATATACATGAGTTATATGTGTGGTCGCTCTTCTTAATTGGACACTTATATTTGAGTCGTATATGACAAGGCACATTGTTAAGAATGGACACCAAAAAGGCATGTGGTATAATGAAATGGGATTATGTGCTCAAAACATAGACACCATTTTAGATTCATTAGTTAACACCATTGAGAGGGTCTATGTCATCGTTTTAAAGAGGAAGAGAATCTTCAGTGTGACCTCCTATAACTTTTGCATTCGAACTCAATGAAACTTGACATGACAAAAATTGCGTTAAGTTGAGGTATGTTAGGTCTAAGACAAGGTAAACGTACCATATTCAGTTAGTGGTTCTATTCAGTCACCTATTTAATGGGTCTTAGAGGGTCTGCAATAGTCACAAAAGGAACTATGACGTTGAGCTAAGTTAAAAGATTTCAAATTGTCCGAATTTTAGATTTAGAAGCGAGTTGCCTCCCATGCAAGTCTTGCCTTTCCACCAGTGTGTATTTTTGACAAAGTTTTTGTTAATTTTTTATATGTGGCACGCAAAAACTTGCACAAAAATAAAACACACGTCAATTGACACGCATAATTTAGATTTCGACATGTAGTGTGACTTGTGAAGAAAAGAACCACACGTCATTTGACACTTTACAAATTGAAATGACATGTACTACTAGGCATATGACATTGAGGTGACATTTTAGAAGAAAATGTAGATGTCAATTGACATTCATTTTTGTTTTTGAAAACGTCACGTGACACTTTGAATCTGAAGTTGAACATCAAATGAAATTTGTCAAACATACACACTGCTTCCCACTGTGCACAACACCTCCACAATCAAAACCTACTAATTTGGCCAATTGAGTCAAATATATATAGAGAGAGTCAAGGTTGGAACAAGGTGGCAACCATTATGGGGGGGGGGGTTGCCTCTAAAGTTGGGCTTTGTGATCTACTTAGGGTGAGTTTCCATGTAGGCCGCTCGCCTACTAGATTCTAGAAACTAGTGGGTCAGAGGTGTTCACATGTACTTAAGCACATGCTGACATCCAACCACATTCTATCGGGTCACTATAATGTGGAGGGCCGTGGACACATGCTGCTAGACTTCCATGCGTCCATTAAATAATCTTTAACCTACAAGTGTTGTCACCAAAGGTTTTGAAGACCAACTTTAGGAGGAGGAGGAGGTTAGTAGGTGGGCCTGGATGGGAGTAGCTAGTTGGCACATATGAACCCTACCCCATCTACATTTGGGTGGGTTTGTCCTTATGCACACTAGAATTTGGTGGGTAAGCGGCCTACATGGAGACTCACCCTTATAGGCCAATTCAAGGTCCATAACATGGTCTAGATGACAACCATCATAAGGTCACGCAAGCAAGGGACCTATATGGTCACTTAATGCCTCCAACACTATGACTTTGGTGAATGAGTTTAGTGTTAGTTTCCATAGGTTCCTTGCCCACTAGATTCAAGATAATAATGGATTGGAGGTGTACTAATTCATTTACCAACTACTTGCAACATTTACATGCAGTGATACAACCGCTTGGCCCAATCTAAATATGATCTTTTAAATTTTCAACACCAATTTTACAATCAAACCGTTTCATAACTCATTTTCTTGACAATTTTGTGAATTCTTCTTTCATCTCACTATGAACGATTATGAGGGTTTCGATCTCATAATCTCGCCATTTAATAAGGGCCTCCTCTTCCACTTCCGAATCTCCCAACCCAATTTCATCAATTTTTGTCTTTTTCTTTGGTGTTCCTTTCAACTTTGAATTGGGTGCCTTACCTCTCTTCTTCTAACTATGGTCATCTTCTTTCCTAGTAGTCTCTTCTACCTCTCCTCTCATGGTTGCATTTCTACTACATTTGACATTTTGCAACATTTGTGATCCAATTATTTCTACATCTACATGGTGAAACAACTGAAAATTGTTGATTTTCCTACTTCCCAACAAGGGTTTTTGCAACCTGAATTGTGGGTTGATTCCATGACATCTAAGGAGAATTTCAGTTCAATTGTTAGATTTTGGAACCACTGCCATCTTGCGAGAAACCCACCATTGACGAAAAAAATTATTATTAAAATTCAATGATTTTTTTGTTTACTACAATCACATATATTAACAAGCTCCAAACACTTATGGGCAATTGGGAGAAACGACCTTCTACCTCTTTTTAACTAATATGTCTTGGAAAAAGTTATTATTAGAAAACAACATTAAAATAACCATGCCGGCCATTGATAACTGTTTCACTCTCATAGTCTTCTATAATTTGCGTCACACCTACCTCTTGGAGGTGGGCTTGATGCAAATTCCAGCACTCCATGCACCCTTATCCATAACTTGCCATGTAGAACTCCATGTAGACTTTTCATCCACAAACTTTTGTTTGGGCCTTTAGACCTTCACCTCCTAGTGGAAAAGTGAACTTGGACGGTGTTTACCTTTTCGACCAATGAGAGCTCTTACGTTGCAATGGTCATGGGGCCTTTAGTCATGTGTGTGAAGTGGCCCTAAGTTGGACTTGGGCCATAACCTCTAACTTAGTTTCCTTTATTACCTTTAGTAGCCGTTCTTTTGGAGGACAGATAGTGGATGAAATATGGGCAATGGATGAGGACCCAAAAGGCTCATTCATTCAATGTCCGGGGAGAACCGGTATGCAGTGTAATGGCGGCCGGTTGGTTTTGTGAAAAGTCTGGTTGAATTGGGAAAGTGGAGGATGTGAAACCGGTGCTTTTAAAGAAGAAAAAGCGGATTTCAACCGGCAACCATTTTGAGGAGGAGGATTTTTACCCGGATGAATTGTGAAATAGGCGGATTTCATCCGGTTTGACTCATCTAGGGTCATATATCATCTGGTTCTAGGGTTTAGGTTATGTGCTCGTTGTAGGCTTGTAGCGATTTGGTGAATGGCGGACAGGCGAAGCTTTTGCTTCATTATTGCATTTCATTGTTGACAACTAGCGTTTAGAATGTATTATGAGTGTGTCTTTGGAAGATCTTCGTGGTGATCTTGATAACGTACTAATGGAAGCCATAGCTTTATGAAGGAACTCTACAAAGTTTAGATGATTGTTTTCACATCCACAGAGATACCTTTTAGGGCGTTTTCCTCTTGAAGGTGAAGATGATACTGCTGATTTTGACTCTAACAGTTGATGAATTTCATTTCTATATATAGTATGGTATGTTAGGTTACTTTTTTTAAAATAAAAAATAAAAAATCAGGATGTGGCCTCAAATCTAATATGAGGTTTTAAGACCTAAGTATGATAGAAGAGAAAATCCATGGCCATCAACTGGTTGATGGGTTTTTTCAGGTTCAACTCCGGCTATGGATGAATTGTTGATCATTGTTGTTGGATGTTGATATCATTACATATTATTGTTATATGTTGATATGTCTGTTGAACGTTGTTGTTGAATGGTGTATGTTGTTTGTAGATATAATTTTGCTACATTGGAAACCCGGCTTACTTATCAATATATGCCCAAGTTCTTGGCCGGTTGTCATTACAATGAAGAGGAAATTAGCAGGCACTTGTAAAAAGAATATAGGATATTGGCCGGTCCAAGTTAGTGGCAACAAATTTGCAACCTGTCAAACCCTAAAAAAACCGGGAGAAGTTGTATATATGTGAAGGGGCGGATTTTAGCTGGTTGAGCTCAAAAATCTCCCGAACCCTGCATTCATTGCATGGACAAAAACAAGTCAATTTGGGCAATGAATGGGGTCATGTCTAGACACGCCCCTTGAAAGCTGGGGAATAAGCCTCATGCACTTGACTTGCTTATTATAAATATCAGTTGTTAACAGACCTCATAATAAGTTTGACTAATAACTCTATGAATGTGTATATATAACACATGCAACTTATTTACGTAAGGTATTTACTACTTCATGCACATACATCATCATAGGTGCATATTACGGTAGTAATTAATTAACCCAGCCAAATGCCACTTTATCCCTTCACTTCCTGGAGCGTATTGTGGTTTCATTAGATCATCTAAAAAGTAAGCTTTCCAAAGCTCGCTTTTACTATACCTACAAGAAAAGTTGTGGTTTATGATTTTTCAAATCACATCAGTATGGTAGAAATAGTTAGTAAATTTCATGACTTGTTTATAATCGATTTAAAATCATTAAACTTTGAGAAATTATGGTAAATCAATGAAAATTAAATTCTAGTTCAAGCTTTCAAGATTATTGTAAGAATAGATATACACTTCGACATAAGAAAAATATTCCATAGAAAATTGATGATTTCCGATCAAAACAATACAAATTTATTATATGAAGCAATCTGTCAACAAAGGGAGAAGTTAGTTCACTTTGGACTTTAAAATTTTCTTCTAAACAACCATCTTCACATATTGGAATGGGATCATTGCCATTGATAAGAAATTTTCACAAGGAATCATAATGATACCTATTGTGGCCTTCCTAGCACCTTCCTTTTGGATGAATTTGTCTTCAAGAGGCATTCATGAGCCCAAAACAGGCCTCTCATGGAGTTAAGAGCTAACCCCGACTTTTACCCCACACATTTAAGGTAAACTAGAATATGTGGGCCTTATGTGGTCACTCTTCTTTAGTTGGAACACATGCTATATGTAAGTGTTATATGGCAGTGCTTGTAGTTTAAAATGGACACAAAAAAAGATATGTATTACGATGAGATGAGATCATAACCATAGAACATATTAACTACCCTAACACAAACTCGGAGGGCCTATGTGATCAGTTAAATAGAAAGAGAATTTTCATTTGGGCATGAGGAAATTATCGCATATGAACGTGCCTCTCATCCATCCAACCTAGAAAACTTGACCCCTTATAGATTTGTGGCCAATTCATCTCAAATGACTTGAGCTAGAATAACTTGAGATTTTACGAGTTAATTTTGGTGTCGAATCAACTGAAAATGGTGACCTTTGGAACACATATCATTTCATAACTTTTGTGTTGGATAATTATGGGTTACACTCATGTGCCTTCATTGCCTCTCACCCTCCATTGTGACCTTGTCTAATTTTTTGCATCTCAACTCTGATTCTAAAACTTGAAATGACAATCGTGAATCTTGATCTGCATTTTTTTGACCAAATGAGACGATTCCCGATCCGATCCAACGATTCTTGGAGGTCGGTTAGAAGTGCCCACAATAGGGCCACATACCTTATTAGTCCAATACTATCTAAACCGACCTTGTCAACAACGCAGTGGATGAGTGGTGGCAGGAACGGTGGAGATCTTACATCGGTCAAATCCAACGGTCGAGAATGCACAGGCAACGTGGCCTCACCAAATGCCAGAAGTTGCTTTCATCGCCCATAGACTTCTTCTCAACTAGATTGAACCCACCACTTTCAAAGGCTCATGAGGTTGACAATGTCAAGATTTGGATGATTTTTAGAAGGCAATGGTTCTTAAGGTATGTGGGTGTTATTTGGTTTGTCTTTCATGTTCCCCAACTTCTATTGATTATATTTGTACAACAAAACTCATGTTGCACTAGCAAATCTATGATGAAACACCTACAAAACCTGGATTGAAAATTGGACCTCCCATGATTTAGTTATGATTATCGGAAGTGCACGTTGATCTTTTGAAAATTGGATACATAGGTCCTCCCAATTTTGTTCACTATTGAGTGTAGAGTAGTTGTTGATATTTGAAGATATAGTCCAATCTCTTTCAAACATGTGTCTTTATGAAATTATGCTCTTTGATCCTCGCCAAACCACATATCAATCAAATGAAGGGGCTGGTTGAGAAACCAAGCCACTTAAGTCCCCTTTACCTTATATATATCAAGGGTTACTACATGGATTATCCCATTTAGTGCATGTGGTACTAATTCTTGAAACACACATGATTTTGCAAAATCTCAAAATTAGCGAGGGCTAAAATTTATACTAAGTGACACTAAACTCATGAATATATGTCTTCCTTTACCATACCATTCAAAGAAATTAGTGCATGCTAGGTCAAGGTCTTCTTCTTCTTCTTCTTTTGTTGTTGATCTGCCACTCAACCTTGAGACATCTCCTAATACTAAGAAACTGAAGAGTCGAGTTTGTATTGAGAGTTTCCGGCACTTTGGACTCACGAAACCCTAGGTCTTATGGTGGCACTAATCTCTTAGCATAGAAAAAATCAATATCACCTTTACTAATTTCCCAAACGCACTATTAGGCCACCTTTACCAAACGGGATAATCAATGCATCATTTGGATGTCAAGGAAATTGTTGACATGGTACACTAAATATGATATTCAATATGACTTACTACTTGGGATTACGCAATGTTGTATCTATTTACTGTACATCTCATATTTTACCAGCAAATGCTAAATTGATAGTTTGGACATTATAGAACATTGACAACTCTAATTGATAAAAAAATTGTTTCAATAGTAAAAAGATATAGCACTGTGTAAATCCAAATAGAAAGTCACACTAAATATCATATTTGGTGTAGTTATTTGCCAGCCTTTTTCAGTTGTATATTATAATTGACTGGGTTCAGGTCACGTTGATCGTCATTTTTGTGGCAGCTTGCAAAATTGCGGTGGTGGCTCGAAATTTCAACATGCCTACTTGACATACTGTGGCCTTAAAGCGTGACTTTAAGATACGTTTTTCTATTTCGGGATGGTTAAGTAGCTTGGAAAATCTCCCCAAAAAAGCAATAGACTACACTAGTTTTCAATTCCTTGCTCAACCCTAGTTTTCAATTTCTTGACAATTAGTGTTAGATGTAAATGTGCCGCTACCTTCCCTCCTGCCACCTCCCTTCCTATGAAGCATGGATTTCATTGGACTTGTGATTTTAAGGATGGTGTCCCACCGTCCTACTCGTTGTTTTCCCAACTGCTGAAGTCATTGGCATTCTTATTAACACTAAAATCAAACATGTAACTTTCATATGTTACCATAGTTGTTATTTAGTGTTTGAGTTTACAGTTAATGTTACTTACTTTCATAAGGTTATTGACATTTAGTGTATGTTTTCGTATTTAGTGTATCAAACACTAAATATGATATTTAGTGTAGTGAATCTATATAGAGTCTACTAAAACAATCCAATACTAAATAATTGCATATGCAACCTACAGGACTCCTAAAAGTTGTCTTAAGGAAAAAAAACCTTTTATTGTCAACAGGGGGGGTCTATTGATGTTGGATTGCTAAGTGAGGGACTGATGACACTGGCCATCACTGGCACCATCCGTCCGCATCTCCGGCTGTAATAGTGTCTAAAATAGTGGGCCAACATGTATTTCTCAACATAATCCCCAACGATTTCACAGCTGGAACCGGACGGAAACATTGGTGTGATCGGGGCATGAGGATCACCACAAAACCAAATTTATTGCAGGTGGGGATCTTTTAGGAAACAAAGGTGTTGTCCCCCTTTTTGTGGATCGCTTCTTACACCGACTCGTTGAGTGGATACTAGATAGATCCCTTATTAGTCATTGCCATTGCTTGAAGTTGGTGCTCTTCTAAAAGTGTTCATGCATCCTTTTTACACCACTATTATGAATGGCAGAAGTGGTACTATTTATACTTAATGCCGCATATGATTAATCAATTTTAACAATGACTATAGCCCACCACACTTACTAGTGTGGGCCACCAACGAACAACTCCTACTAGCAGGGACCACTTTTAGTTCAATTTGACCAAGGAGAGTGTAATGTAACTATACCTAGTTACCATCCTACGATGACGAGGCGTCCTCAACGACGAGGCTAATTGACAATATGATATTGTAAAGTAACTACACCTAGTTGCCATCCTACGACGACGAGGCGTCCTCAACGACAAGGCTAATTGACAATGTGACATTTAATGTATACCATGATGACGAGGTTGGGTGTATGGACACCTAGTCATCGACGGTAGTGTCATTGTAAGGTAAATACCAATATTGATGGATAATTGAATATTCTAACCACATGTGCCAGTGTGTAAGCGGAGGATGATGGGAGCTAGACAACTCCTAGTTGAAGATGGATGGATTGGAGTTAGACAACTCCAGATTGACAACATGTGCACTGGAGTTAGACAGCTCCGCATATAGTGCATTGGAATTAGACCATTCCATATTGAGAACATGTACACATGAGTTAGACAACTCTCGATGAGGTGCATTGGAGTTGGACCGCTCCAGAATTGGAAAGATGAATGTTATTCATTGGAGTTAGACAACTCTTAATGAATAGATGGATCTAGTTGGAATTAGACAATTCCAACTAGAAGAATGAATGGATGAATTTAGTTGGAATTAGACAATTCCAACTAGAAAGAAGGATGGATGAATCCAATTGGAATTAGACAATTCCAATTGGAAGAATGAGATTGAGATAAGAGATGGAAGAAGGTTCTAGAAGAACCAAAGATAGAAGATTCATAGTAGAACTAAAAGATAGAGCTATGAATATGATACTTTTACTATATGTAAAGATAGAAAGTAAAAGTAGTGCTTCGGCATAAGAAGAAGCTCGGGGGAGGAGAGAGGACCTTTGGTCTCTCTCCTATGGTCGGGTGGTTGAGCTTTAACCAAAACATACTTGGTCTATGATTGTTTTGGGTTGATACGTGTTAGTGTGGAAGTTGGTGATAAACCGGTGAGAGGTTCGTTACAGAGAGCTACTGAATGTAACCTATGTTGGTAGAAATTATTCACTAGTGGCCCACACCAATAAGTGTGGGTGGGCTATTACTCGATGGCCATGTTGCACTTGCTTGTTGACGGCTCAAGGATTAGAATTAGGTGTCACCAAAAGGAAGGTGACACTGTAAGGCTTCGATTCCTTATTGTGAGAAAATTCTCGGCATCCATCCATAACTTTTGTGACACGGTTCCATCCTCATCTTTCCACATGGATGGATTTCATCCATCGGGTTGAAAGTCCAGACTGCCCACAATTAATTCTCATTGAACGATAACTACCTAGATGTTGTATTTAGTGTCACTTACTATGTGGAGTTACATAATGCTATATATATTTTTCTACTATTAATGTAATTTGTTTTACCAAGTAAAGACTTCAACCATCTGTAATGTCCAAACAACCAATTTTAATTTCGTAAGTAACGAATGAGATATACAATAAATAGTTATAGCAGTGCGTAATTCCAAATAGTAAATGAGATTGAATACAATATTCAGAGGCCGTCGATTTCCACCAATTAGATTGCAAGAAACCAAGAATTCAGCCTCTCAACCCTTCACACTAGAAGCCAAAGTTCAAAGGCCGCCGCTCTCCAAAATGCCTACATGACAATACTTTTTGACCAAGGCGACGGACTCTCGAAGGAAGTTTGGGTCGGACAGGAATGGAAACCCAAACTATGATCAAGAGGCCGTCGAGTTCTTCCCATAAAAAAACCAAAAATAAATAAAATTGACAAGATCTTGGCTGTTAGATCAGAGGGGTTGTTTTGGGCAGGGAACAAAGTGGGATGCTCCTCCTTCCTTTGGACTTCAGCCTTGGCCTTCGGAGGCTTCACACTATGGCCGTCCAAGTCAAGAGGCCATGGCGAAAGGTTTGGACTTTGGGCTTGGCCTTTGAAGGCTTCACACTATGCCCGACTGAAGGCTCCAATCCCTACACGTTATTGACTGTGGGTTTTCAACCCAATTCTTTGGACTCTCAACAAAGTTTGGCCATTCAATCCCACGGCCTCTCGACTTGGACGTCCATAGTGTGAAGCGGCCCTTAGTGTAGTACTCGGGATCCGTTCCCATCCGGTTGAGTTGAAAAGTCCGGGGCTAGCAATTAAGTGAGGCTTTCATTCCACGGGGGGGTCATCATGTGGTGGCTCGTGTGGTGTGTGTGGAGGAGAGTGCCTTGCCTTTGCCTTTGTCCCAACCAACAACGCATGCTAGCTAGCTACTCCGTCTTCCAAGGGGCTTTCCACGTAAGTGAAGTGGATCCAACCTAAGCTAGGTCTTGGGCCCGGATTTTATATTGCCGAGTACACACACAACCCTATTTTGACTCGCCGGGAGCATATATACTAAATAAGTTAGCTATATAGCATCGGATCGCAGGAAAACACACCGCAAGATCCGCACAGCTCCCCACACAAACACGCACGGATAGAGCTTAATTTCATCCATCCGCGTCCCATCCGATTCAACCATGGTATTGAGCCGTTCAAAGCTCCCACAAACCAACGACATCCATCCATCCATCCCGAGCCCCACCGAGCTTCATCTACATACTCCCCCCATCCCATTCGATTCCACCATTGGAAACGACACTAAATGTGATGTTTAGTGTCACCAATTCTAATTGTCTTGCTCGATACTAACTGGAAACCTCGGAATAGTGTCATCAACACGAATTGTTAACCCAACATTGTTTGTCATTTTGTGTAAGCTTTGTTGGGGTGGGGGGGGGGGTTATAGATTTACGGTGTTGCAATTACTGTCACTTATCAAGTGGTTTTTCATCCAAATTTCCATCATCCGTGACAATATCTCAACACAAGCTGCTGACAAGAGGATGGTAGGGTTTTGGCCGATGAATTAACTCAACCATCGTCCATGACAATATTTGTTTGCTTATTCACAAGGAGTGTCCACCAAAAAGTTATCATAGTGACATATATACCATAGGACACTAAATATCATATTTAGTGTAGCCATTCAAAGCTCCCACAACCCTAGTAGAATCCATCCATCCCTCCCCCCCACCCTCCAACTCAAATGGGAAGTGGGGGGCAATGTTCAAAGTTGAAGACTTCATATGCATTCCAAATCGAAGGGAACCTAAACAGTTGCACATAACATGAACTTCTTACTTTTTTCTAGATCCCTTCACAATAGAATTTATAGTTAAACTTAATACTTATCAACATGTCGACGAGGTTTTGAACACACCATTGTATTCAAAGTCTAGCATAATTTGGCCACATAAACATTAGAGATTACATGCACACATTGATCGAGTCCCTCTCCAAGTAAACGCAATCTAACCTAATCATTGCCAACACTATTAGATATGTTCCCACTACCACTAACCCACAACACAAGAGTGAGGAACAACAAGCAATAGTTTACATCACTTTGCCAAGAATGTTTAAGTGGACATCCCAACTCATGCTTGGATATGTGCCCCCGTTGATTCCAATCCCATCCCATAAACTAGTACATAAACTTGGTAGTTCACACTCGAGCTAGAGGAAAATCGATAGGAATCTTCATGACACTTTGTTGGAATAAGGTTGACTTTTGAATTGAGATTATGATTGAACTAAAAACTTAGAGTTGATAAAATAACGAGGGTCGAGAATCGTGTGAGAATTAGTCTCTTCCCTAATAATGGATGAATGCCCAAACAAGAAAAGGTAGAACCGTGAGGCTCTGTCCTTTGCTATGAAAGACTACAATTGTAGCTGATTACTTTGCTCATGCCAATCCATGGCTATTCACTATACCAAACCTTTCTTGGATTTTGTGCACCTTCTTCTCAAATACGGGTCAAGGATTGAAGCTACTCATTTATCACCCACATTTTTAAAAATAAATAATCAAGAACTGCCAAAATAACTATAGTTAACTAGATTTCTCTCAATGCATTTTAGGGAGCACTTGTATGTATGTATATATATAGTTAACATCCACATTACATACAGTGGACCAAAAATAACAAGAACAAGTAACGTCCAAGTGTGAACACAAAGTGGTTAGGAAATTTGCTCTTGAAACGAAGAAGTTGATGCATAATCTCTGTCCTACAGACAAAGCCAATAAAATAAAATAAAAGGTTTTCTTTGAAGGGCAATTCCGCATTCGAGAAGCAAATGAAGACTTCAAACTATAACACAAGCATGGGGAAAAAGGGGAGGGGGGGGGGGTCATCTTCAAACCCTTTATCAAATGATTCAACCCGCCCTACCCCCCCCCCCCCCCCTAATGAGCCCAACCGCAGTCTAGTCCAAGACTTTCATCCACGTGAACAGGTCTTTTCTCTCGAAATATCATCCACTGTCGCACCACCACGTGCCCCGCGAACATTCCCCCGACGAGAAAGTGTAATATTCATCCACCTCTATCCATACGTGCGACGTATCTGTGCATCCAAGAAACCGACCCAGCTAGCACCCTAGAGGATGTGTTGACTGAGGCGCTCAACGACTGACTGCAGTGCGGAGCGATCGTCGAGTTGACCGGGGCCCATGGTGGCCGTCGGATCCGCCATCGGAAGGCGGGGGAAGCGCCACGTAAGGGGCGGGACGCAGTCTTGGGGATCTCTTCTCTCCTTGGGAGCTTGACTGGCGATGGCGGGGCAGGGGGTTCGGGCTACGGACCGTGTTCGCAACGATGCGAATCGCAGCAATCGCTTCCAAAAGCTTCGCTAGCTAGCTCGCGCCCCACCGCTTGAATCGCTGGAAAAGTCAGGGCGTAGTCAAACTCCAGCTGCATGCTCAATCGGCTCGGTTACTGTGCTCCGCTCACGGAGACGCTCTTAAGAGCCCTCGTCCCTGGTCTTTCTCGGTGTGACCTTGAGTCAGTGGAGTCGCTAAAGGCGTAACTAAAAACACGCATGCAGTAGCAGGAGCAGCAACGACAAGCAAGCCTAACTTAAGGAGGAAGAAGGAGGAAGGAGGAAGGAGGAAGGAGGAAGGAGGAAGGGGAAGCAGCAGCATCAGAAGGAGTTTAAGAGGCAGGGGTAGAAGTAGGGACATTGTTTGTTGTGTGAGTCGATCAGTGTTTCGGTTGGCAGGAGCTCGGGGTGGCGCCCTTGGGGTGTCCAGGCAGGCAGCTGAGATTGGGAGATCATTGGAAGGTTGGACACTGCGTGGAAGCTGAAGAGCTGTGCAGGTGTTGCTTCTTGTGTGAGTGTGGAGAGTTAAGGTGCGCAGGTGGCGAGTGTTAGAGGCTGCGAACAGGAGGGGAGAGAGGGAGTGAAGTGAGATGGGAAACTACATGTGTATGAACAGCAAGGGGCAGCAAGTGCAGGATGAGTGGCAAGGGCCACCGGTGAAGGTGATCCTGCCAGACGGCACCATTGAAGTGTTTAAGAGGCCGGTGATGGTGGAGGAGCTTATGGAGACGTATCCCGGGCACAACGTGTGCCACTCCAGTGCCATGATCGCTGCTCTGACGATGAAGTCGGCTATGTCGGGAGACCGGGAGCTCGAAGGCGGTCGTCTGTACTACGTCCTCCCTAGTCACAAGTTCCAAGATGAGGACGCTGAGAAGAAGAGCAGGAGTGAAGGAGGCGGCAGCCGTGGCTCTAACAAAGAAAATTTCACCGTGGAGATCAAGCACAGCAAGTCGTCACCTGGGTTCGCTCAAGTGACAGTTCGAGGCCCGGAAGCGTCTTTGGTCAGCTACTCAACCCCTGACCTTCGAAGCATGTACTTGGCGAGTGCGCAACCCACCCTCACCCGTTGCGATTCCTGGAAACCACGGCTAGATACTATCAATGAAGTTGGTGCGGCTTCCAGGAGGCGCATTCAAAATTTCGTACGCTCACGGAGCTTGCGGAGGAGTCAAGTGCACAATTGCTGAGCTTGTTGAAACTTGGAACTTGGAACTTCTCCACCCACTTTTCGTCTAGCTCGGACGCAGAGTGATTGTGTAAATTGAGCATGCATGCCTTTAGCGGCACGGATTGTCTCGTCCCAGCACCCACCGCATTGAAGGAGTTTAGGATGACGATGGCGAGGTTTTAGCGCAATCATCATCCCATATTGAGTGTGAGCCCTGCCTCCGCGTTTAGGAAAGTAGAAGACCAGATTTACATCAGAAAGCTTTAGGGTTAGTCTTCTTCCAATATGTAATTAGAGTCACTGCCCTTGGATGGGATATACGTATACCGCAGGAAGGAGGGTCCTGTGTTTGGGACCTAGGAGCATGGCGCGCCGATGGAGAATGAACGTTGCAGCATTCGCAGCAGCGGCATTAAATGCAACATGGTGACTACTGATCACTAGCAACATTGTCTTTGTTTCTGGTTGCAACCAGGCTGTTCAACACTGGTCTCGCACTCGGCGATAGTCAGCAGGGACCTTAAGCCATGGCTGATTTCTGGTTGCACCCAGAAACGTGAGACTAGAAACATTTTTGTAGGACCGCACCTTGTACAATGACTACTTACAACTGAAAGTTCTTGTTCGGATTACTCTCAACCGTGTTTTGTGCACCAGAATTGAACTACTCACACTTCAATTACTTGTTCATCAGCCTTGTAATGTAGACTCCCATATCCATGAATTGCATTCCGTTGAGAGGGACAACTCAATAGTGCAATGTTTTGAATGTGAATGTGATGTGGTTGAAGGGTTGTGGACGATGCATGTGATGCGGACGGACGGAATTCAGCAAGAATCCGCATAGCCATCCTAGAATATGTCATCATAACCTTTTCAGAGTCTCTACTTTTGATGACGAACAATTTCCACTGTTTGACTGAGAAACTTGCATAAAAAAATTTCGTTCGGTTTTCTCCATAAGATTCTGGAAAGGTACACGCATGCTTATTGTCCTGATACAAATGATCAATAATTGGTATGACACAACTCAGGTTGTCAGTCAACTTACAACGATCCAGAAGATCAGTACACCCATGACTCAGCTTTACTGTGGCCAGAAACGTATACCTGAATATCTGAGCTACAATCAAGCTATTTTAGGCTTTTGGCTGTACTAATGGTCCTAAACCCTAAACCCGGCAAAACATTACATGTCTCAAATAAAAGGTATAATGACGTGGCGAAATTGAGGCTTGAGAAGGGCTTCCAGTAACCATTTAACGTATGCCTACCTCTGTCCAACTTCCAAAGTAGTCCAAATACATTGTGTTTTAGAATTTCGTATGATTTTGTTCGAGTTTAACCATGTCTATGTTCAAAATCTAAATACAATTGTAATGCACAAATACCTTAATAAGGTTAATTAATCAAAAGCTTAGCCCCAAATTCGACTAGGAAACACTCATTCTCCTCCGAGGAAATTGATCTTACACGATCCTTTGTGTCAAGTTTGCTCAGATTGTTCAACCAGAGGTGTTGTGGTTCAGAGATTCAGGCTTTGCTTTTTGGGGCTTGGGGTGCTGAAAAACGTGTAGGTGGATTAAACCTAAGATCAGTATCCCAAAGTCTACAACTCAAAATTTGAAAGGCCTATAGTAGGCCCATAGTAGGCAGGAAGAAGGACATATCAACTGCCTTGGTGAGAATTGCCACTCCAAAGTAAGCCTGACCAATTAAGAATGTTAATATTTTTATGAGTGTCCACATCAAATTGTAAGAAATCAATACATGAAACATTATACGGCACATCAATGTGGTGGAAACTACATTGAAAGTGCTACACTGCCATGTGGGCTGTACAATGGCACAAACAGTATTGACCCTTAAGCGAAGGTCAGCAACCTTGCTATTTCAATTCGGCGACTACCAAGGTGATATCACAGTTACTCAAGGCAAACGACCTGAAAATCCTCAGAGTGCCTCTCTGCTGAGCAACCCTCAAGGTGTATGCATAGAATGCCCGGATTGGGGGGTTGCTCCTGTCTGCAACACTAAAAGTTGTTACACTAGGATCTGTGGGGGGCCTGTAACATAAATCACATAACAAGTTTGTGACTGCAATTTGATGGCGCATAGGACTCTGGGAAGAGACGCAGTGCCATATTGGAGGCTGTACAAGATGTGCAGTCTGCACAACTCCAATAGATCCAGATCCACAAAGCAAGATGATTGCTCAAAAAGCTCATCAAGCATTGAACTTGCAGATTCTGAACCTCGCTGTGTGCGTAAGAATTAGGTTCACACCATGAGCACCCGCTGTCAGTGCAACTGATAGATCCTGTGATAGGATGCACATGATCAGAAGGGAGCTTCAAAAGGCTCATCCCAAACCTCTGCACTGCCATTGGAAGCATCCTCGCCATCCTCTTCCATAGAGAGACGAATGTACTCTGTGTGAGCGAAGCGATCCCACTCTGTAAGCGTTGGCTCCTCCCTTTCCTGCACACCAATTTTCAAAATGAGCAACCCTCATACATGAACAGGTAGGTTCACATCACTGTCACAATAGAGCCTGGCATGCGACTTTTGAGATGGTAACCAAATAGGTCTTATGTCTCCAGACTGATGCTCTATTGAAACTTGGAAAATTTGGCTACAGCAGAGTTAGGGGAGTTGCACTGTTCCACTGGTCACAAATTGGAGATATTCTGCTGGTTGGAGAATGTTTGAGACCAGATATCAACACATGTTTTGCTGTACTATTGGTGGGACCATAAGCAATTCCTAAAAGACCTGAATGTGAAGCCCAGAATGAATAGGTACATAGTATATACCTGGCGAATAAGGAAAGGGTCACGAGTCTCAAATGCTACAAACTTGTTGAGATTGAAAAGAATGTTGAAGAAGTTCCCAGATAATTTGCACCGCTTCAAGTCACGGAGCGTTAACTGCCCTTGTTTCTGCAGCCATCAAAAAACTAGTCCTTTCAGCACCTCTAGGATCTTCATCATGAACATTCCATCCACTCCTCATCCCCTTTGCAATGGAATCGAAAAGAGCAGGTAACCATTTGCAGTTTAAATGATGGACGTACCTTGGGGCCTATCATATCTGCCATTTGGCAAACAATGTCCTCAAACAAGACCGGTTCTTGGGCCATACACTCCATTCGATGTAGTTGCTCCTCATAGAAGTACTGCATCTCATTGGCAGTTATCACACCATCACAGTCCAAGTCTACACACCTGAACCTGCACCGCATCAAAATAATAACACTTTTAGGAGATACTTGTACTCATGCAATATTGATGCAGGAAATATAAGACAGGAGCAAAACAGACTGAAAAAAAAATTGTAGCATTCCAAGAAGGTAGGGAATCCTAGAAAGGTTGGAAAGATCATCTACCAGTACTCTAGGCTAGGCTCCGAAGACTTGTCTTCTTCAGAAAGGATGAACCAAACAAAATCCTCATAACCCATCTTCCCCTCTACTTTGCTGGTGAACTTTCTTGGGACCTGCAATTTACCACATTCAATACAGTATGAGTCCAATACTAACTGACTGCATCACATTTTCAGAGAGTGTGCTTGTAAACAAACTGCAGATAAAAGGCTACCTAAAAGTGCAAAGACGTTTTGACCATGCAGCACCCGTTGAATGGAACTCCTAGATACCCTCTTCTTAAAACCAATTAGGACAATGCGTGAATTTAGTTTGTGCCATGTACCTGAGAGAAAATGCGCTCTACAATTCGGTATGTAAGAGCATGGTTCCCATAACGAAGGAGATCATCCTTGTCAATCAGGAAGTCATGATCTGAATCCAGCTCCCAAAACTTGCAGTATATGACATAAAAGTGCTCGTATGAAAAATACCTGCCACATTAATAAACCCCTTAACTCAACTTCCACAAACTTACAATTTTCAAATTTTAGTTTCTGAAAATAAGACTACAACCTGTACTTGAAGTGGTTGCTCGATTGAAAGGCTTGACCTAAAATAGAAGCAGTACATGAAACCAATAGCCTTTGACTCTAGATAATGACTCCACCAGCAAAAAACAATTTGACATATACGCTGGAGCAATAGATTTAGTCAAGTGTAGACTCACATATTGATAACCTATGTAAGAGCACAAAGCAGTCTAGACAAATATACAAATTAAGAAGCACATACACAAATTTTAGATAGTTTCAATAGATCCATACCGTAACACCTTGTTGATGTCTTCTTCTTCATCCACCTGTTGAAGAGCAGCAACTAAGTTACTCCGCTTAATCTCTCTAAGCTGCAGCCGTCCATTTCCAGCCCTATTTACATGGTAGAAGATTCTGTACACCACTGTCTCCGCTGGATCATCAACAAAGAGTTTCATCCCAATGTCAGGTTAAAGATTCATGAGCATAACCTACACCTTTCCTTCCATGTAAATGAACATATATATATACATATATTATTTATTTATTTTTTCGTGACGAAGACAACATCATTATTCTACAACCTGACACAGTTGCTATGAATGCAGAGTTCCTAGACCTGATAATACACATCCTCTAAACATATTTGTATATCCACACACACACACACACACACACACACACACATATATATATATATCAAAATACCATATCTGTCTTGGAACTCAGGAGTATCATGAAGAAACTCCAAGCCTCGATGTGACAACAGCAATTCCCTTAATATGGGCCTAATGTCATCCTACACACAGAAAAAAAAAACCAAACTTCAACATAGCATATCCAAATCCAAATCCAAATCCAAATCTTCACCTTAGAATAAACAGCTCTGTGCAAGTTGGTATGCCTGGGCACTGCCAATCACAAACAACTGAAAAGGCGGGAAATTGACAAGACATTGTTGACAGATTAACTTCAAATAGGTGGAGCTCAAACCTGTGTAAGAAAATTCTTGTCCGGTTGCTTTAAGACAGTGAAAATACGTGTTGCAATATCCATTGTCAGCATATTCTGATCCACCCAGTACTCTACAAACTTCTCCCTGTGGAAAAACAAACCAGAAACTTATTAAGACCGATGAATCAATAAACATGCTGCAGAACAAAACACTGAGCGCAAGGAAAATATCAGCAGGGAGACTCCCTAATGCACAAGAAGGCCAAGAAATGCATAGGTAGGACAAATATAATTGAATATAGAGATAATAAACACGAAATCTCACAACTGTTCAATATACAACAGTGCAGATCTGACCTTCAGGATAATATACAAGCATTGTTTCCTGACCTTGTAACCAAACCTGTATTGTTGACATCAATTTTTTTGAATAAACAGCTTGAGAAAAAGGATGGCAGTTTGCAAACATCCTTGGTGATAGTTGTGAAAGCTGCACACAAACCACAAAAGGGCATCAGAAAAATAGTTTCTGACAAAAGGAACAAAGTTAATATCCTGAAATCTAACACATTGAGCATTTGTTGTGCAAAGAGAGGAATGAGTAATGCAGTATAATTAATTTGATCCTGACCTGACAGAGGAAGTCCTTCTGGATGGGCAGCATATATTTGATTAACACGAGACATACATGAATCAGTTGTTTCTTTCGATGCTGGGGGTCCTTTGGGAAAATAGAACTGCAGGATGTAGAAAGGGAAGGACAAGCAACTTCTTCAATAACACATTGAGAAAAGTGGATAAATTAACCTCAAGTTAAATTAATTCAAGCAATAATATAACCTCAATTTCCAAGTTTCAATTTCAAAGGGCCATGAACCTGACAAGATATGCAAACTTCAAAGACTAGTTTGATCATTAGGCTCAACAGCATAACATACAGTCCAGATTTTACCTGAGGTATTATTTCTCGAATAGGTTCACTGGATTTTCTCAACGGGGACCCCTGAACACTATGTCCAGATCGCTCACGTCTGCTGAAAGGAGACCTAGGGGACATTGGGGAGCCAGAGCTGCGAGGAGACAAGGGAGGTGTGGCTCCTGCACCTAAGCCACCTGGCAGAAGCATAGCACCTGGTCCGACATTTAAGGGTCCTGTGGGCAGTGCTCCAGATTTTGCATCCTCAAGCAATGTCATCACCTGCACAGTAGGTAATTTTTAGATTGGAGAACATTCTTCCTGCCACAGAAATGCTCAACTCTGAAGGTGCAAAAGCTCATAGTGTACCATAGTTGGTGAATTCTAACCATATCCCAGGAAGGTGAATTGAAATCAATCTCCACAAGTAGTATCCCCCAGCAACAAGTCTTCTCTCTAGTGCTAATTTCAGGATCTAACCAAATTACATGATTGTGCAGATACAGAAAAAAGAGACACTTCCTAGTTCACTCTGTTATGCTTTATGACATGTTTGCCAATCTTATAGTGCACAGTCGAAAGCCCTTTTGAGTTACTTGAAATGAGAACAAGCAAGATGCATGTCCAACTTAATGCAAAATACAATCTCTTCACTAATTGAAAAGAGAAATTTACATTGCCTGTAGTACAAGAGAATCTTCTGCAACCTAGAAAGCTATGTGCGTTTGGTCAAATTGATCCATCATTTCCTCACAAATGTTTATTCCTGGGGCTCATTTTTGAAAATGGAGGAATCATTTGAACAAAACTAAGATAGTAACCTGCAATTTTAAGGTAACAGTAGAAGATGTCTGCCGAATGGAGTAAGACGTGCTAAGTAGTCCGGCATATTGCAAAGGAGTCGAAATTTTCCAGTAGATTACAGTCATCAAATTTTTGATATCATAGTGGAAACTCAAATGCACATTCCAGGTGAATTACAGTCATCGACCTTTGTGCCCTATGTGACAGCAATTCTCTTCAATTCAAATACAGACGAACCTCATGGTAATCGTGCCAATGGACTTAACACAATTCATTACCCTGTTGAGAGTCGTCAGGGAGCACTAACTGATATTTTAAACAGAAAGAAATAGTAGCAGCAAGGGGTTTGGAAAAGATGGTAGTAAAAATATGGCTCCTTGTAGAGCTTAATAAGATGGGCATGTGCAGACCAATAACCATCTCGACCCTAACCTGGTTTTCTTCACCATTCTATGTTGATCACAATGTGACATAGCCTGATAATTACTACTTCCAGCTAGATGACTGCTACAACATAAAATTCAGAATGGAGGGTCGTATAGAGTTATTGAAGAGAGAGCTAAATGTATATGTGCTGATGATGAATGATTTTGCACATTTGATTACACTGTCGATTCCAACACACAGACAGATTCCGTGTGCTTGAAGATGGGGACTGATCTACAAAATCTCGCCTCAAGAACATGCCTTCTTCCATGCTAGACACACTCAAAAGGATCATAAATGGAGCAGGAGGGACAATGTAATCAGACAATAACAATGATGTCATAATCTGGATGCTTAATTCTCAGCAAACCCAAGGCGTAGACACGGAAGAGGAAGGCCTAAAGAATGCCATGCAAGATCCGCACGGCGATGGCATGCGAGAAAAGAGGGGGGGGGGGGTTTAGAGATAGAGATATCGAAATGGCAGAATCCGATGAGCAAAGCAATTAGGCAGCGAGATGAGGAAATCGTCGACAGCCATAACCCTAGGGCAAGCATTGAAGAATTGCGTGGGATCGTTCTTACAAGGCGTTGCGTGTCGGGGAGCGAAATCCACTGCGAGAAGAGGTCCTCCAAGTGCAGCTTGCAGACTGGTGGGCTCTTGGAGGCCGGCGAGGGCAGAAAGTCGGCGGGGAGGTGCAAGAGGTCGGTGTCCAGCACCCCTATGTCCAGCGACATGGTGGAAGCCTCCATGACGACAGCAGCGGCAGGAGCAGCAGTAGCAGCAGCGCCCGGCAGCAGCATTCGCGTGGCGGAGGGGGTCCCCGCAGCGCAAGGAACGTAGGACGCACTCAGGAAGCACTCAGGAAGGAAGGCAGGCAGGCAGGCAGACACACACACACAGACAGAGCGAGCGCAAGGGCGATGAGAGCGTCGCAACACAGAGAGGAGACAGGCAGTTGCCAAGAGAAACAAAAAGAAAGCCCCAGACCCCGGGCGAGCTTCCAACCCTAGAAATCACATTTCCTCTCTCACGTCGCTCGCGTCGCTCGCGTCTCGCTTTCGTCGCTCCATCGACGACTCCCCACTTCATGCCATGCCCCACATTAATAAGTAACTAAGGTATGTGGGTGTTATTTGTTCGTTTGTTCATTTTCCTCCATCTTCTACCGATTACGTATACACAACAAACACTCGTGTTGCATTAGCAAATCTACAATGAAACATCTGCAAAAATCGGATTAAAAATCGGACTTCCCCTAATTTAGTTATGATTATCATAAGCGCACGTTTATCGACTTCTTAACTACATACATAAGTCCTTTCAATTGTGTTCATTGATGAGTCTGGAGTAGTTCTTAATATTTAATGATGCAGTACAATCTCTTGTGAACATGTGTTGTTATGATGTCTGCTCTGCGATCCTCACCGAAGCACATACCAATCAAACTAGGGGTCTACTTAAGAAAACAAGCCACTTAAGACCCATCTACCTTTAAGTAACTAAGTATGCCACGTTTCAATTTTGTGATTTGAAATTCCTTCATCCATAGCCAATGAATGTAATGTTTGCTTTTATTGTGAAGACCTCACCAAGGTTTGTAATGTTTGCTTTTATTGTGAAGACCTCACCAAGGCTTGTAATGTTTGCTTTTACAAGGTTCCAAGGTTGTTGCTAACGGGGATGAGAGGGAATCATCATATAAGAGCATAAGTCTCATTCATCCAACATTATTAGAAAGGAAACAAATAAATACAACACCCCAAAATAGCATCCAATCTAAGGCATTTTTGAATTTATCTGACACCAGAATTGATTCCAAAGACTTGACTTAGTCTAGTCCAAGTCATCAGATACGAATCAACCACAAAACTTATATAGGGGGTTGAGTTTCTACGTTGGATGGATAAGAGGTACGCTCATATGCGACAAATCCCTCTCTCGCATGTTAAATGGCCACACATAGGTGGCAGGTTTCTAAGCCTCATAGGACTCCAGTCTCTCTGCCTCCAATTCATGCCATGCCCAACACTATTATTGGCACCTAAGTTATGCCAACTTTCACTTTATGTTTTTATAAATTTTCCATCCATGATTCAATGAATGTAAGGGCCTTATCGCACTTAGCGGTCATATGACCGATATTGGTCCATAACCTTGCCTAACACCGCTTGCATTGGCTAGCCGGAATACCCAAGGCTCGCAACCGTGTGCGGAGGCTAGTCAGCAAGATCCTTATCGAATCCCTCCATAGTTTGGGTTCTCTTCCAAAAGCACAATTCGAACTTTGTTTGGCCTACTATACCAATTTAAACCCACATAGACTAGACAATAAATGTTCTTTGTCGTAGCAATGGTTTCTTTGGTGAGGCGATTGTTTTGTCCATGTTGCTCACATATGAGGGGTGGGATGCGGGAGTTTATTGGAAGGGGTTCCTTTTCCTTGGAGCTTAGTTTGTGTGCCAAGTGAGGCGTAGGAAGCGGCCAGGCGAGGCAAGGGCATTGAGGCGAGGTTGCTTCAAACAAGATACAACTAAGATAGTGTTGCACCCACCTCAGTTTTGCGATGTTCAGTGTCAATGTGGGCAATCTTTGAAGAACATGTTCACAACTTTGCCAACCTTGAACAAAGTTTTGTTATTGAAACAATCAGAGACATGCTTTTAAACTAATTGGCTACCATGTAGATGGCTTCGGAGACCTTGTGACCATGTTAGAGCTTTGGAGACCCCTTCACAGTTGAAACAATTGAGTACTTGTAAAAAAATCGGAGTCCTTGTAGAAATCTTTGGCAACCCTCTTTCAAACTTCAAAGACCTTGTTACAATACTTGGAGGATTTAGCCTCATGCTTTGTTTAAATTTGGCCATTTTGGTCATTTTGACTATTTGGAGACTTTGGGCCTATTTCTTCATTCCATAGCAAATAATAATAATAATATGTTCCAAATAATCCCAATCTCAATATGAGTGCTACATGTGATAATTTGAATTCGAGATTGACCCCCATAATTGATTGATTGCTTGATTTAATTTGAATTTGAATTTGAATTTGAATTTGGAGTATGGGTTTAGGGTCAAGTTTGCTATTGATTGGGAATGAACTTGAAATTTAATCCAAACTTGAGGTAATGACATTTGGGTGTTTGATGGCAACAATCTCTCAACTCCCCAATACTCAACCCGGTCGTCCGTGATGAGAGCTAACCTTCATGCTTTGCAAACTATGCTTTCTTCTTTTGAATTCATACACTTCTCTATTTGGGCAATTGTGGTTTTCATTTCATGGTTTCGAATGTTTTAAATTCAAGCTCTTATCTTTTCAGTTTGTGCTATTCTCTTTTGAATTTACGCTCTTCCGCTATAATGCATGGCCCTTCTCTAAGTTTTGAATTCAAAATCTCTAATCTTTTTTGGTCGCATGCTCTTTTTTTTGTCGCATACTCCCTCTCTTTTGCATGCTTCTCTCTTTGAAATCCCTTTTTTTTAATATATTTATATATAAAAGTTCTTGCTTTTCTCTTTTGGATGCATGTTTTTCCTCTTTTGAATTCATGCTCCAACTTTATTTTGAATGCGTTCTTTTTTTGATTTCAAGTTTTTTTGGGGGATTGATGAAACACGTGTTCTTCTTCATAAGTGATGTATTGTGCAATATGTATGAAAGATGGAGAGAGTGATGGGTAGTGTGCAATGGTTTTTTTTTATCATTAAACAAATATCACTTTTATGGATTTTCTTCTTTGAAGCTCCGGGTATTCTCTCTTCAAACTTGTTGCTTATCTCTTTTGCATGCATGCTCTTCCTCTTTTGAATACATGCTCTGCCTCTATTTTGAATGCATTCATTTTTGGATTCATGCTCTAGTATTTTTTAATTAGGTAAATGAGTGGTAGGTACTATTGCATGTTTTCCTTAAAATTAAAAAAAAAAAACCGTTATCTTTGAAGTTCGTGGTATTCTATTTTTTGACCGCTTCCTTATCTCTTTTGCATGCATACTATTCCTTCTTCTTTTTTGGATTCATGCTCTTTTCTCTTTTGAATAGGTAAGTGATGTGTGTTGCAATATGTATACAAGATGGAATACGGTTTTGAGAAGGAATCAATTCTTGACACCAAGCCACACTCAACTTTCACTGTGATGAGGAGGAGTTGTTGCTTGGACAATGTGATGTAGTGTCGAGTAGGGGTCTAGGTGTGCATGATCATGGTCAGTGCAATAAACAAAGCATAGGTAGAACCAAGGTGCCTTCTAAGTCTAGAGGGCCAAATTGGATTGATTCCAAGTGTCTCCTTCTCATTGAAGAGAAGTAGATAGAATTGAAAGTAGACATCATCCTGATGCTTTGGCAAATTCTCAAGAGAAATTTGGGCCATAGTTGGGTTTAGACCTTGGGATCAAACCGCAATTACCAACAATTGGGATGCTTTGTTTAAGAACTACAAGCGAATCAAGAACTATTTAGGCTTTACTGAAGCCAAAGTATAGTGGGGCTTGTCCAAAGAGCAAAAAATAAAAATGTCTAGAGCATGTAAACTCTCTTTTGAGTTCACTGAAGAAATGTATGTTGCATGTGAATCATGAGTAAGTAGGAAAATGTCATTTTCTACAATCATGAACCTCCAAGATGTGTTCCTCACTTGCAACCAGGTTTGGTAGAGCACTCCCTTCTCCATGGATAATTCCTTCTTCTTCACGTTCTCCTTCTCGTTCTCCTGTGAGTAAACCATTTGTTGTTGGTGTGGATGGAGTTGCTCCTCCACTGCATACACCAACCATAGCATTGGTGTGGGAGTTGAAGGTAGTCCCTCCACACTGGAAGATGGATCTTGGAAGAGGATCTCATGGACGATCTATTTGAGTGAAAATGATCACTAAGTTGGTTGGGTAGATGTTGAACGTGTGGGTTGTTCTACAAGCTATATGTGTTAGAAATGCGAACTCATGTATTGTTCAAAAAGGGAAATAAAGTTTTGACATCAATCAACTTTCAAGCTTCTCTTTTTGCTTATATATATTGGTTCCCAATGAGTCCATAACGTCTCCGAATATGCTAAATTTATCTCTAACTTCTTTAAGCGGGTTGTGTGATTCGAGTTGGTCTATGCCTCTTGCCAAAGCTTCAAGTCCATACTCATCATCCTACATAATGCAACCATGACATTAATTGGTTTGGTTGAGGAAGGAGATAACACTTAAAAAAGAAGGAATAAACTCATGAAGAGGAAAGAAATATTTGAGAAGATGTTGGAAACCCTTGTATACTTCAATCATTTGGAGCATGGGTTGACAATAAGGATTAGATCGTGGTTTGCATATATCATCATAGTGCATCATTAAAGGTCTACATCATACAAGATGAAAAATAGTTAGCATGTAACCCCACAAAACAAAAAGTAAGTGATAAGTAGTGACAATCAATGATCAATGTAAAGGAAAATACAACATGATGTGAATATGAGGTTTGTGCAATTTGTCCCTTGGTCATGCTTTAGATGCATGTCAATGATAGAAAGGATGCTCATCGTGGTTTTTTGGATACTTTGGCGATATATAAATGGAATGGTTTCAAACTAATCTATTGTGACTCTATCTAAGAATAGATTCATTTGATGGTTATCTAGTGTAACACAAAGTTTTGATGGCAATGTGTATAGCAATTTAAAAGGGATCAGTAATAGATAAAGAGGGTGGTATATTAACACCTACCCATTTTTGAATTGAGGAACATATGCATGTGTTCTTGCAAATGTGAGAAGTATCCATAGCTGAGAAAATAAAGCTAAAACTAATAATCCTTTAGTTTGTGAACCACACCACAATGACAATTGAAGTCAATTTTGAGAGCATAGAGTAATTCTTACACCCTAAACCATGCTAAACAATGTGACTAGTCAAATCACGGCAATTATATGCACACACTCTCACCAAAATAATTTGGTATGTAAGCAACTCACCCCAAATCACACTTTTGCAAATGATTCTCCATACTACAAGCATCAAAACATTGGCAAAAGAGATGACAAATAAAGGCGAGGTCAACCTTCTTGAATTAAAGTTGAAATTGAAATTGATCATTCACTAGATATGAATTAAAAACTACATATGTGAATGCGTAGGCAAATTCCAAACATGGTTCCAAACTCTTTAGCTCGCACGTGCCATTGTGCTCCAAAATCTTATATCTTCTAGAGTCCAAGAACAACTATGATTCATGCCTAAAACCAACATATAATTTTTCTTTTTTCTTTTCATCTTGAAGTACTAATGCTTTCCTTAAGATCGGAGAGCCTATCTTCTGGCGAACAATAACTTGGCGATGTTGATAATAGCCACCAACAATGAGGTGCCATAGTTTGAGAATTGACAAGCACATGTGCTTGAGGCATTTGTTTACAGATTCAACAAAGCTCAATAGGTCATAATTGAGGCCAACTTCTATGCTAAAACTTCAAATATGCTAGTGGCCGAAATCTTGAGGTGGCATGTGCTACCCATTTCTATTGCACATACCTTGGTAGACCTTGCAACTCCAACACCGAGCAAAGACTTTCAGAAGTGGGTGGTAGGTGAGCTTCAAGTTTTATTGCAGCTTCGACACTCAACACATACAATGCCAAAGAGGCAACAAACTCCAACAATGAAATTCGGCTTGATAATAGAGTTCTTCATACACAATAGGGGTGACATCTTGAACCATGCATTGTAGCAATGACAATGCAACTGCAAAAGCTAAATTCAGAACCCTCATAATCGAAACTTGCACCTATTGCAAACCAAACACAATTGGCTAGTTTCATGGATCCTAACCAAGCCCTTGGTTCGAAACATGCATTTGTGCCCGTTAAACCCTCTCTCTGGTCACGGGACCAAAGAGTGCGGCAAGGCACCAAGTTAATGTTTCTTGTTTTTCTACAATCCAAGATTGTTGTTAAGCGGCCACAAGTTTACGGTGGCATATTTCCAACCAATGTGTGAATGGCATATAGGTAAACTCATGGTGTCGAGACATGATAACAAAAATAATATCAAAGAACCTATTTGTGCAATATCAAATTGTAATACTAACTTTATGTACATATTGATACTTGGTGGGTATCATAAGATGAGAGAATCTGTATGAATCAAAGTTATTATATAGGTCAAAACCAACTTAAAACTAGGTTGATACCATGTTGGGGTGGACTCTTCATTAGAAACATGTGTGACATGCATGGGCAACTATGGAATAAAAAACCTCTATATACTAGAAAGTTAAAGAAAAACAAATGCCTATGCGCTAAAGATAGGCTAGAAAATGGACTCATGTATCTATATTAAGCTTTCCAATGGAATGTGGGAAATGCCTCCACTAATACACAAAATACAAATTCATGCATTGAATAGGCCTTTAACATGTACAATTCACTTTTGCTTTCCAAAGAGAAAGTCATTGAACACTTTTGCATCCATAGGATGTAACTCACAATACTTTGACCCTAGAACTCACGTCATTGAAAAGGCAATAAAAGCATCTAACATTACTAAGTAGTTGTGGGCCTTGGGAATGTGACCATGGAATGTGGGGAGCTTACTCTAAAACTGAGTCTCCTAGCGGAGGGTTTGTGCATCCCATAATTATATTCTCATGGCCCACATTACGAATGCACAATGCTTAATAATGTTATGAAATTCACCATCATTTAATAAGTTGAATCATCAGTCCACTTTGACCTAGTTGACTTTTGATACCAACAAGATCCTATCTCCATGTGCACAAGATGGGCCATTAGGTCAATAGGTTCCTATATTCTACCCGCCTACTACCAAAGTTTTGACGCATTCTACTCTTCCAAAATACCAAGTCCTAGAAGTCAAAGACTTTGTAGTTTTAGATGGTCTTCCTCTTTTCTTGACCTTCTTAATAACCCATAAGGCTCAAGGTTATACGACTCCAAGAGCCACTAGTTTGAGAATACCTAGAACCCAAATGCAAACCCTAACGAGAATGGATATGGTAGTCATTGGGGACTATTACAATACGACAACAATATTGAAAACACCAATTGGATGAAACTAACAAATTTGTTGTCACTTTTTTTCCTCTAAACCTTAGGGCCCCCTCTTGTACATCAACCTTTACTTCAAAACCCTTAATAGCATTTTTGAATGTACACACTAGAAAAAAAAATCCCTCTTCCTTATGTACACTAATACCTCAGATAACACTTTTTTTGTACACTCATGTTAGCTCCTAGTGATGTGAATATTCCATAGAGGGCTCTCTATTCTGACACAAAATAATCAATTTCCTCCAAAATTTTGCCATGTGTCATGCTTAGATTCACTAAGACCACTTGCATCCCACTTGGAAACTGCATTCCAACACAAATCAAGATGAAATAGAGAGCCCTCTACAATAGTGTGTATTTCATACAACGAAACGTGGTAGAGTGGCCATACCAAGTCCTACCTAAGTGACAAAATACTCATGTAAATCATGATTGTGCCCCAACTAAGCTTAAGTTTTGTAATACATATGCAACTAATGCCGCCCACACTAAGGCCAATTATTGCTCCTTGGCAGCAAGAGGAATCCCTCTTGATATGGAAAATTAATCTCTTTCCAAAATTTATTGCTATCAATAAGGGTTTTTCATTCTACTCACTGGATGTAATGTACTTATTATAAATTTTCCCGTTCACTTCATTGCATATAAGACAAAAACTCTTATCAAGATGGACCCCCCCCTGGATTGTGAATGAGCGGTTGGTCCTAGAGTGGGCATTCTATAAACTTGCCAACTAACGTAGTAGAGCACCTCTAACATGTCAAATACTATCTTAGAAAGTGACAAGGGTTGAAAATTGTAAAGATATCTTTATATATAAATAAGAGAACATGGCATCACCATGCCAAGAATTTGAATGGCACATGTGATTGTGTTTAAAGCATTTGGAGTGAGAAATTGTGGTCCAAGTGTTATCTGATTCATGGTACTTTGTCTTTATTCATACCAAAAGGCCAAGCAGGTGAGTCTAGCTATGGCGAAGTTACACATGCAAATTAGGGAAACTAATGCCCCCTCCCAACATGACTTTAGCTAAGTCTAAAAGTTGGTTCTAAAAACTCAGCCTTCACACCATCGACATTATCTAGTGCCGAGCCTAGTTGGCAAATGACGTGGCATGGCTTAAAAGTGGAGGTTTTAAGCCTCAAGCACCGACCCTCCCATCGGTACTAGACATGAGGCAAGAATATACGACCTTTCAAAGTGTTGCCTCCCGCCCTTGCCATTGGTTGCTTTTAGTCTTAGCTATGAGGGCACGAGGGGCTTCATTAACAAAAACTGATGGTAAGATAGATGAGTAGTAAGGCATTGGGGATTGGACAAAAACGATCCAACATTCATGGTTTGGCAGATAAAACAATGACCATGTGCGAAAGCTACTTAACTAAAACCTACTTGACAATCTCTGAAGCAAGTTCTTGTAGGTGCATTGGGATAGCCGGACGCCTGTGCTATAACCGAGGGAGCTTTACCCGGTTTTTAGGAAAAACTTTGGTTATTTGGTAGAGTCAGGTGGGGAGGGGGCTTAAGCGGGGTAATATCTCAACAAAACTGACCTTTCTAGAGTAGATCAGAGACCTATCTAGAATGTACATTGCAAGACAATGTTCTTGACAAATGTATGCTGCCCAGGTGCTCTTTTTGTTTCCTGTAATTAGAATCAAGTTTGAGCTGCATAATACGAGGTGATGAAGGTCAAAAGTTACATTCTAAAACATTGCCAACTGAACTTGTCCATGAAGAGGCTACGGATGTCTGAGCACTCAAGGGCTGGAATTCCAGGCGCAACCAAAAATTCTCGACCAGACTTTGACACCCACGTATGCATCCACATGCAACACAAAAATGTATGATGTAATGATCTTTACTATGAAACATATTCTTGGCACTAGAATTCATCTCAAGAGTGTACACATATACTTTCAACCAACTGGAGTGTGACAGGATCAGTGCAGCAATAGAGGAACCCAACGTTTATCCTCGTCAGTTTCTAGGGGAACCCAGCCTAAGTCATCTCGCAGCCTTTCCAGCCTGCCTCTATTCCTGGGGCCTACATACAACAATTGCAAACTGCGTGAATTCCTGCTAAACACAGGTCAAAAAGGGCGGAGTACTCTTTAGTAGCATTTAGAGATGAATGAAAATGAAGGGATTGTACAGTACACACCATTTATGCACCCAGGCCACCAGCAGAATGGAGGATCAGGAATTGTCACTCGCGAAACTGATCTGTAGCACACCACTTTCTCCTGCAATGTTGAGATCCAGGATAAATTGAGTATCACATAATAGAGTTCATCACACTCCATGAAGGTCAGCAGTACCAAGGATCTCAGTGAAGAATGTTTATATTCTTTGGAGCCCCATTATCAGCATCCAATACAATTCAATTTGTGATTTATCAGCTGCTTGCACATGTTGATACGAGGTTGATAACTTAGCTTTACTATGTCTACTGTCACGAGTTGGTTTCTAGGGTTTATATCTATTATACAACAGATCCCGGCCCTCTTGGACCGCGCGTTATGTGGCAGCAAGCCAATGGTGTGATGGCTGACACATGGTTCATGCACGGGCTCAGAACAAAACCTTGAGTGGCTGAAAGAATATTGCATATTTTTAGCATATACAAAGAGGTGGCATATCCGTGAAAGCAAATTTTGTTTCTGAAAATAATTCTCTCGCTATTGTAATCGACATAATGAAAACATGACTTCGTTTTCTCCTCAAATCAACACCCCTATTTCCAACCTATGGACCTTATTGACCTGCCACTATGTTCAGATTTCTCCAACTCATGATTTTCCTCAGTCTAGAACATGGTCCTATTATTTACCCACGTCATGAGAATCGGTATAACTCACAGAGAAAAGAAACTCAAGATCATCAATATCATCTGTCGAATTTGTCGAAGGAAGGACAGCATACATGTAGCGGCGGCCATCCTCACTTACGACCTGTGCTCCCTGCACAGCCACAAGCAATCACTCATGAAAATCAGAAATTGCTACAGAAGAGAAAGTACAGATAGAACTTGTGCGTTGGATAGACATCACTTACTCTACAACGTGGATGCAGATTATTCGCAACTCCAAAGTGATGTGCCAAGTGTGCAATCTTGTGCATTTACATCGTCAACTGCATTATCCTTAAGCCCAATGTCAATCTTATCAGTTCCCAAATACAGAAAATTCTCCTCGGGTACTCGTATCAATGTGGTTCAATGCCTCTATAATTTTCCAGGCACTGAGACGATGTAGTTGCTAAAAGTGATTGTATTCACTTTGGAAGTTCCAATTAACTGCTTGATAACATAGAACTCCCTGCATGCAGGATGCGGTAGGGATGAGGAAATACCTCACCATTCGGGCTAGAGCTTTTCTAAGCGCGTTGTAGGCGTCTTCTTGAGTTCCGAGATACTGCACGCAACCAGAATTTTGCGCCATCCCTTCAGTCTCGCCAACCCCATAAACACCTCATAATCTGAATACGAATTGCTTCCTACCAATAATTTTCCCAATGTCTAGTTATACAGGACTCACACAGGAAGGTCGCCAAGTCGAAATGGTGACCACCTTGTAGTTAATGTTTGCCACTTCTTGTTTTGGCTAATAGTGGTCACCAGCAAAGGAGGTTGTTCGAATGGGGGGTGACTATCTCAAAACAAAAAGAGACAAAGCATTAATTACCCATCAATCACCTTCGAGTCGACAAGCTCTCCTGTGTGAGTCATGTATTAAGGAACCTTGAGAGTTATTAACAAAGTCTTGCACGCTGAAAGAAGAAAACCCAAAGATATTACTGCGGACTCACAGTCCAAGGAGGCATGAACCGACTGGGGCTCTGAAAGGCCGACGTGGAAACACAAGGTGAAGACCCACTACAGCCTCTTAGCCGACCCTGTTGCAATCCCACTTCCGGAACTCCCCCCTTTGCCAGTCCTATTGAGCTGCTCCATCCAACTCCACCTGCAATTCCCGCACCAATCAATCTTCCAATCGCTTCTCTCCTTCCCAATGCGGGGGTGCCTTCCCTTTCGCTCCGTGAAGTGGAACAGCAATTTGGCGGAGCACGTCCGTGGAAGGTGAAGAGTTCCCGCCATGGCCGAACCCCAACTCCAGAGAAAGGCCTGGCCGCCATGGCTGATTCTACAACATATGAAGTTGGCTCAAGCCCATGGGTCGGGTCTGAGTAAGCAGCCCGCCTATCCATACTGATCGTAGCAGTCAGACCAAGCGATTTTGCTGACGTTTCTATTTCGGATTGGATACCGGGATGCAACAGCTCACAAACAGCAAGGCCAGAAAGTACCATTTCTGTGAAGCACATTGATTTTGGCATAAAACCACTTTATTCATTATGTTTGAGAGATCTGTATTTTTGCATTCGATCATGTGAGTTACGTCTAAGTTAATCAATTTAAAATATTGAGCTTTGAGAATATTGGCATGAAAATGCAGATAAGTATGCAACCAGAAATGTGTCATTGGGCCAACTGCGAGTTCCCAATGGAGTCCACTATAATGCTAAATGGATACTTTCTCTCAAAATTCATTACCTATCTGGCAAGTTCTTTACGGGAGTTCACTAGAAGGATGTGATTGTACCTTCTGAACAGCATGTACTTATTCCCAACCAGGAAAAACCAATTTTGGTACCTCTTGAGTTATTGAGCTACCTTAACTCTTGACAGTTTGGCCTACACCCGTCTCAATGGTCATGGTGTCTTGCAACTTCTCTTTTGTAATAGGTAATCTTAAAGAAATGATTGGAAATGTTATTATATAGAAATGCTTTACTCATCAGGTCCTTGTAGGCATTTTAGAGGTTAACCACAAGAAGGTTAAAAAAAGAAGGTTCAGAACGAGTCAAGTGCAATATGTAGGTTTCATCAAAGTCAATTTGATCAAGATTTGTAAGTTAACCCACTCAGGCGTACCAGATATTCAGAAGAATCATGAAGATTTGATCCTTCATTAGGCCCAATCTAAAACTCAACAGCAGTGTCTGTAATTTTATTCACAACCTTATAGTGCCACTGCAGGATTGGTCTTGCAAACCACGAGTGACAAGGTAATATAGTGAGATGGTCAGAAGTCAGTTCCCACATTTTCATTACATAACTTACGTCTCTTTTGGATGCTAAACCAAGGAAGAGATATAACCTCTCGACAGAGATTGGCAAAAAAGATACTTGTTTACTGAGTGTCACTTCATTTAGCAACTACTCCTGAGATAAAGGTGAGTTCAGATCACCATCTCCGTAATAAGGGCCTGGGCATGGAAATATGCACAACCACAAACAATCCACCAACCATTGTCATGCCTTTACTCTGCTGAGATGGTTGGAGCAGTGGTTTCCACAGGTGTATCAGGTAGAGAACCCCATTCAGTCCATGAGCCATCGTACACAGCAACATCAACTTTACCGAGCCTGTGAAGAGCCTGATGTAGCAACAAGGGTCAGAAGTGTTGAAGAGTAGCACAACAATCAACAAATCAAAGATATTACAGATAATTGGACATGAATCTGCTGCGAACTTCCAACTGAAAGACTTTGAGAAGAATTTGAAGTGCATTGAGTTTAAGTTACCCCTAATCTGTGCTTTGCTTTATCTGTGTATGTATGGAATCACCCAAAATTGATTCTGCTTCAGTACAAGCCCCATGCTAGATAGAGAGATCTTATTAACAATCCAGTCGACATCAAAGAGAGAAAAATTAAATTGCTGACCAGTGCTAGAATACAAGCTGTGACCCCAGTGCCGCATGATGCCACAATTGGCCCTTCTGTTGCCACACCTGTTTAGACATGAGCCCATCATTATTTAACCGCCAAGAAATTCTCTGTGTTATGGATACAAGATAAGCTGGTAAGCATTCCTTGGTCCTAATCTGTGAGGCAATCAATATGAACTTTCCAATGAGTTCCATGTTCTTCATTAGCAGCAATTGAGCTCCTTCATTTACAAGAACACCGAATTATTGGCCAGCTTGTTCACCTCAACTGGAGTACAAGATCGCAATCATTTGATGAGCATAAAAAGCATCAGGTCAACAAATTATCAAGATGACTATTTTCACAGAGTAAGAGAAAGGTCAAGGTTGCAGAGCCACCAGGACAAGCACAGAATGGGTGAAATGATTTTACAGTCATGATCCGAAGGTGCCTTTAAACAAATATGTGACTGAATGGTATAACATTGGGCTGTCAATGTCCTCTCTGGAAGGTCTGTACATCAATTTCTGCTACTGTACTAAATTAAGTACCTCTTTATCAAATATACATATTATTTACTATACGGCCATCTGTGAGCTCTTTAGCACCTTGACGCGGGAGTGGATTTGACTGAAGAGCTGTGCTGCAATGCATCCAGCATGGAAATCAGAATAAAAGGTCTTCAGAGAAAGAAGACTTGCCTGCATTCCCAAACTTTGATCCAAGCTCCTCAGTAGCCAAGAGCGTGCCAGACTGGCTCAGGACCTGGTACAAATGAAGAAACAACCTGATCACTACGAGGCAAAAACCCTCCATATTTTGTAGGTTTCCATATCCAGATAAGATTTCTACCAAAATCTTCCAAATCATTTCAAAAAACCTGTATCAGGATTGCATCTCACCTCAGTGAAAGGTACACACTTGCTGTCCGGGATGTGGCCTCCTCGGACACCCTGTCGGGGCTCTGGTGCAGTTCCATCAAATCTACAAAAGAGACAGGAGGTCCTAAGGAACTCTTGACATATCAGGGCTTTAGTAGACTAGTCTGACCTGAAAAATAATGACAAACACTGAAGTACAAACAGAGGGTCTATACCTAGCCCTTCCACGGGCGTCAATGACTTGTGACTGCTTCTTCTCAAGGTTGTCCTTCACCTGCATCAATACACAGACAAATTCAGTGAGAACATTGGAGATCGTCTCTAAGACACCAGTCCTGTATGAAGGACAATAATAGAGTTGTGATATATCAACAAGTTGTGAGCTATGAAACTATCTCAAATTTGACCTCCAGAACATCTGCCCAATTTGAGAACCTCAAACTTTGCAATATGTAGACTGATTTGTGCTTAAGTGTGATTGTTCCATGACAGGATGTAGATAGTGCTATCTGTCATTAAGTTTCAAACTGAGAACATGAGATGTGCATGAAATCATGATATCGTTGGTTGATTTACAACCTGCTTCACAGACCAGACCAGATCTGGTTGAAGTGTTGCCTTATACTGGCTCTGTGGCACCTGCAACCCGGAGACCACATATACTGCTTCCCATGAACAATCCTTGTCAAGATTTTAGCCAAACAGGAGAGACATATTTCAGGAGACAAAGTGGCCGTTTCAAACAAGCTGTGCAATTGATGATGTCCAGGTTAAGAACAATCTAGAAGTTTCTACTTGACAGAAATCAAGCACAAATGTGAAAGAAAAGCACTAGTGATGATAACCAAAATTCTGTAGAGGATTGACGAAAAAATGAGACATGTAGAACACATAAGACTCTTCAGAAATGGAAGAACCACTTGTTTGACAAATTCAATAAAGGAAGTGCTCGTGAGAAGCAAATTTTGAATGAAGAGGATAACATAACTTACCTTCTCTCCTGCATAGACTTTGTGAAGAGCTGACACAGCCTCCTGGCCATTCTCAACCTGACTCCCATCTGACTCCACAGGATAATTATTTGCTTTCCAATTTGGCAGGCCTCCATCCAAAACCCACACTTTATCATGCCCAAATGCTCTAAACATCCTGCAATTTTTTAATTTGTGGTAAGAGTCAGTGCATTTAGTAAACTAGGTTATAAGAAAACAGATGTAATCACACTCGCATTTCAATTGTCAGTGATCTTCTGACAGAGATCATTATAATCCCTAAATATACTAAATAATGCTCCAAGTTTACAAAAAATTCTCCATAAAAAGCATCAAGTTAAGGTGATAATATCCTGACCCCATTTTGAAATGTGGACCTCCAATACCAAAACAGTATAATATCTTACCACCAGACTCGGGCTGCACTAAAGATACCCTTGGTATCATAGACGACCACCCAATTCTGATTTCTGATGCCAAGAGCTGATACCGCTTGCTCAAAGGCTGCTTCAGATGGTAGCATATGAGGCATCTGCAAAACTCCACTGAGTGTAAGCTCATTGAGAATTTGGGAGAAGATCACGGAGAAGGGTGTGGTTCTGCTGAGTGTCTTTGATAGAGATGACAATTTCTATCCAGAGAACCTATTATTGATATGACTGAAGTCAAATTCTGTTGTTAATGATTTGATGGGGTGCTTTAGGCATTTGATTGGGTACTCACATCTGAAGTGACGTCGGAAATCTTTTCAACATCGAAGAAAACTGCACCAGGAATGTGTTCCTTCTGCAAGAGAAAGATAAAATTCAAGAGTCTCAATGTGCTTCATGCAATCAGAAATCTCCAAGAAGACCAAAGAACACGTGGATAATACCAACGTGAATAACAGAGAGTTTTCAAGTCTCAAGACTATGTCTAGAAACAATAACCTCCCGTATATGTACTCAATACAGCCACTACACCATCTTTACAATCGCACAAAAATGAATATTCTCATCGATCACAAAGTCTTATTCTTCAGATGTTTCATAAATTGACCTATAGATCAAATTATTCTATGTACTTGACATTTTATTCAAGACGTTTGGTATCTACTAAACACAATCAAACATGTTGCACAGCAGAAGCTCGAACCTTGTATTCTTCAAGGGTGTCACGCTTCTCATTGGGCATATACCATGACGCATCCACTACCTGCATGCCTTGAAGAAAATTTAATAAAACCCCACTCATCAAGAGCATACTGGAATTGTAACTGATAGACCACCCCTTTTTAATTGTATTTTTGTTTGGTTTAGTTTGTTGGTTGGGTGGGAGGGGATCTCTGAAATTTTGCAAGTCTCTGCACCTAACAAGATAGATATGTTGATCTCGTACAAACCGAACAGACCCAAACAGCATAGGGTATGTTGATCTTGGCGCAGAGAGATTATCAACGTCAACAAGCAGTAGAGGGTCAGATTAAACCCAAAACCTGCAACTGAGTGGGATCCGATTTTGCAACCTCAACCCCTCGACCCTCATTTATGCATCCAGGAATTCTTCCAGATAAGAAAACAGATAAACCCCAGCAGCAGAGAGAATTTCTACCTTGATGTTGGAGTTGGAGAGCGCATTGTTGAGCCACTGAGGTGACACCACGGTCTGAGGAAGCTCACCATTATCCTCACCCTTCTTCACAAACTGAGATGCGAAACCTGCTGCTGGCCCCGCCTGTCCCAGGGACGCCACGGCCATAGACGGGCGACCTGAAGTTAGCAAGGGCGATTTGGGCATACCCGTTAGGGCCATAGTCATTGCCACTCCTGCGGCTGCTGCTAGCTTCCCACTTTCTCCACGCCTTGCCTACAACAAACAGCACATTCCTGATTCCTTGAAAATTGTAGCCACTACGAAAAAGAGGACAGGCGAGTTACCCACGAACAGCAAATTTGATCGAACCTCGATGCAACAATAGCCTTAAAAGACTTTATGTTGGCCATGTCCGCCAAACTCACTAGAGGAAGAGTATTGAATCTCATTCTCACATGGACTCCCTGTCAAATGCAATCCCAGAACCCCTTGAGCACATCATAAATTCACTTTCTAGTTGATCACCATCCAAGCTTGCATGTAAGCCAACTCAATCGTCTTGAAAAGCTAAACATGCTTGGCCGTAAGGGAATAACCGGGCTATGAGAGAGACAGACAGAGACAAGCAGACTCACAGCACTTTGAATGAAGCTTTCAGTCCACGATTTCCTGCGAGGGAGTGCATTTGCGAAACTTTTCGAGGACAGAGTTAGGGATGCCGTTGCTGAAAGTGTAGCCATAGCCGGCACTGCGCGTAATGAGAGGTTGTGAACTAAGAATTTCCCCCACGTCCCCAGATTGCGCTGCATAGCCCAACCCCGCCGATCGCACCACGCTCAGAAATTCTTGTAGGTTGAGGCCGGAATTAGAAGCAGGACACGCACTACAGTACCTTCGAAGTGGAAGCAACAGAGCAGATGTGGGAAGGTTCAAAGGCACAGACAAGAGAAATGTCGTCGTCCAATTGTCGCCGTGTGGAAAATGGATGGGTATTTCGTTCAAGATTTGAGACGAAAAATGGCAAGATCCGTGACAGTCAAGTCGAGGGATCTTGTAAATCCGCTCGTGACTCAATCATGATTCTGATGGTGCGGATTTCTTAACTGTGGGCACATCATACCCAGCCAGCCACAACATGACATGTGGCAATATTCTTCGACTTCATCACTTATATAAGGTTGTGAACGTATATGCGGTTGTAGAAGGTACCGGCATGATATAATTAACAGTATGCCAGCATTAATCTTGGGTAGTTTGATATTGAGTGCATTCCTGCAACTGGGCAAAATTTCTTCTCTGCATACCTCCATAATAATTAACCATTGTCCTCCTTGAGTATTACAGTCACAAGTGTGAGAAAAATATAGAGTAGCACATAGTAGTATACCAGCAATACCATCATGTCAAACCATGTCTATAGTCATTTTATGTTGCCGGTGACTGGCCAATCTGTGGGTTCTAGGAAAGCATTGTAAATTGGACATTAGTTGGAGAAAACCTTGTAATTTGGATGTATGTGCTTCAATGAAACCTCGCATACCAACGATGCAACAATTCAAGAACAAATATGCTCTTCCGTTCCTATAGATTGACTTCCTTAACCATCACACAGTGTCGGATTATTCCCATTCTCAAGTAGCTGCATTGTTTGATACTCAGGACTCGGTTGAATTTGGAACATAAAAAGTGCAACAAAAGTGTCACCGGTCTACTACATGATGATGTGCACATTTTGCTTCTCACTTTGTTGAGCTCTTGCAGATGGGCCACATAAAAAAAAATAACAGTGATTATGAAGGTTTTACATGTCACCATTACATACATCATAGGAAGTGATCTAAGAATGTAGCACTGGGAAAATGATGGACAATGCAGCTCAGACCACCTCGCCTCGCCTGTCAAAAGTATTCAACTGGGACAGCTATCTGGGGTGTCTGCATCCCAACCTTGGGGACACACTTTCTCAATCACCGCGTGCAGAAGCGGACTGGAACACCAACCCCAATCCCAAGAAAATTGTAGTTACTCATGACTGATGCCAAACAACGGCCCTCAAATCATGTCATCCAAGGAGAATGGCACATGGCCCAACATATCTGTCTCATACTTCTTGTTGAAACGGACTTACCGTATAATTACTCTGAGCGGAACACTACAATTTATGTCTGAATTGTAAGGCTGATGCTTGTAGTGAGGAGGTTGTGCATGGAGATTTTTGGGGTTCAATGCAGATTTGGTAGTTGCAAATATATATATGCTAATGCTAAGATAAGCTGTTGAAAATTGAATACTTTACTGATTCCATCCTAGAAGATGAACTGAGAAACACAATGGAGCCCTTTGCGCAGGGGGATCAAAGGCAGACAGCGCTCACTTTTGTTGTGTGGTGGAGTCCTCTTGAATGCCCAAGCGCGCTGCCAAGAATGATCTATCCAAGGGTATTTGAGGTTGCCCTGTTTCTGCCACACAAGTGGCCTCAAAACCACACTGCTCAGTAACCCTACTCAAGCCCATAGCTGGTGCCCCGCACATTTTGAAGTTTCTTTAAATCAAGCATTCTCATCCATGCATTCTATACCACCCCCCTCCTAAGATAAATCTAATGCTTCACATATTGACACCAGATGACGCTGATAAACAAATGACATAGTAATGTACCAGGGGTAAGAACCGAAACGGTGTTCGTACACTGATTGAAGACCAAATACTCACGGATTAGCTCAGTCATGATGAATTCTTGATTGGACAACCCTTTTCTCTGCGACCTGCCCTGCATCCATGTTGGAGAAGAGACTGAGATTTCCGTGAGCGTACATAGATCAGTTTGTCTGCGCAATTTCCTCAGTTCTCTTTAAGCAACAGGTCTCCTTGCTTGCTCCAAGTTAAACATCAAATTGAAGCAGGATGTATCTAAATATACGCGGAAAGGTCGACATGCGTTGGTCCGTTCATAGATCGACCAGATTATACAAATATCGTGAAGTACCAAAGTCCAGCAAAATGTTATATGATGCGTGGCTTGCTGAAAAGTTACCCACTCGAGTCTGGTTGTTGAGTAGTTTGTAGATTTCCGCTCGAGTTCTGGCTCTAAGGGAGTCCAGCGCTCCATTGCTCTCTAACGCATCCTTCAATCTCTGGCCTGCGGCACCCTTCCCCCATCCAACCTTTACACTACCAAATTAATTATCACAAGTCCTGCCAGTGTGCAAGCTGAGCATATTCCATATCTTGCTTATCCTCAATTGACTCTGCATCGTGCAGTGAGCATTTCTTTGAGTCACACAGCCACTATGCAACTTAAAGGCAAGATCGCTGATATTACTGCTCCAGCACTGGCGAGTAGACCTTATTGCAAGTGATAGAATTTCATATGCCATGGCCAGCACAAGTCGGTTGCGCAAAGGATTGGAGTTTTAAGAATGGGTGCAGAAATACTCATTCAATTGAATGTGATCCGAGCCATGCAACGAGAAATGAAGAACACAGAAGAGAGGAGAGGGAAGAATAAGTGCCAGAGATTTGCGTGTCGGCCACAGCTGATTGCTTGTCGCCTTGCATCCTCTTCCTAGGCCCGGGATTGAAGCTTGGGATAACAAAGGTTGCCGCAAACGATACGCACACAGACAGATTACCTTAAGGTTAATAGGCCTGACAAGAAGGATCATGTCCAAACCAAGATTCAAGGGTTGCCAGGTCGGATCCACCCCAAGTGCAGGTGGATGACGTGGATATTTGGTGATGCTGAGCTGGGCGATGAGACTGTTTGGAGATGGATGCGGAACGAGTGATGAACGATTTCTGTCATCTTTATGCTGACGAGTGGATGGACAGGTAGGGGTGACATGGCAGACCCATCCAGGCACAAGAACAGCTTGTTCCCACGAGAAGAGGGATTGACGTGTTGGGGGAATAATCGAAGCAAGAATTTCATGCGCTTCCCTCCTCTTCGGCACAGAATCTAATAAGGCAACACCTTACAATCGATAGTATTGGCTCCTCTTTACGACTGAGAGGAAGAGTGCTGGGATCGCCATGCCGATCAAATAAGGCGTACTCAATTGTAAGAAAACATTAGATGAGCTTCTCTAGTTTGAAGGCAGCGGGCTACCTTGTCTGCTCTGCTCGCATCCAAGTTGAACGAGGATTTCGTATTGGAGACTCACACGAGGCTGAGGAGAGAAATTCCGCTGTTGGTGGGTATTTTAGTTGAAGAATTCTTTTTTCACGTGGTTACGGTGGGTGTGATGTGGGAATCCAAATTGATGATCGCTGCGTTGGGTCGGATACATGATAATGCAGGATCGGGATTTCCGAGATTGAAGCGATTAGAGTAGGTCTAGCACTGTTTCGGGTCTAGGAAGAAAACTGATAGCATCGGCCAGAGAATTTCGTGCAAGTGCATCGACTTTGGACTTTAGACACACGTCTTTAAGCAATTTTTGGCGAATTGAAGTTTTCGCAAGCTTACTAGGCCAACATCTACTTTTCCCTTTCTCATTGTAACATGGGGGTTGAGATTTTGAAACTCGTCGCAGTATAAATTTGGAATCCTCAACTTGAATTTCCTACTTGAGATCGTTCCTACAGAACTCAAGAAAGCCCTCCATAGCCAGCCCGGCCTTACCCTTGGGGCTGCGATCACGAGTACTAATTGCACCTCTTTCTGACGCTCAGGCTGAAGCAGCGATTTTTTGTCCCTTTGTGATTGTCTATCGCGTTCTCTCTTTTCCAAGGTTGCTAGTTGCACAACTGAAGTTTCAGCATGAGGTCAACAGCTTGCGTGAAAGCCCTAACTCACAGGGTTGCGAGATGGCAAAAAGGCGGAGCTCGAGCACTCGCAGGTGCAATTCCGAGGGAAGAAGAAAAGGACTGGGAACTGCAAAGAAATGCAAAATCTCTTCGGGTGTGGCCACCTTCTTCTCCAGCAGAATTGTCACCAACTAGACAGCGCAAATATTGGAGGGATGGAAGGTCGGTAATTCAATCTCAAAGCGGTCGGGGTATGAGAGGACAGCGATCACTCTTGCCCGCCTTGGCTTTGCCTCTGGTAAATTGGAATTTCACTCTCCCCCAATCGTCATCCAATTCGCAACTATTGCGCTTGAATATACCTCTAGAATTGTAAGACTGTCGATCACATCAACCAAATCTTTCACCCGATATATGTGTGTGCAAGGTAATAATTTTATCCATGAAATTTTATAATTTCGACTCAGGAGTAGAAATATCATTAACGGGTTTATTCTCTAAGATTCACATACTGACCGGGGGAGATCATCAAAACATTGTATGTCGCGACTAAGTAGTAAAGTGCCTCCGCGACAATCAACTCTGGATCCTAAACTTGTGTTCATATGTATGCAAGCAGTGACCTATCTACCCTCGCTCGAGAGATTTTTGTACTCTCCTGAACTCTAGTGCAAAAACCTCAAAATGTATTCTTTTGGTTGCCGGCCTATTTTCGAAGTGCCGTTCATCACAGTAAATGTCATGGGGTAGCATAAGAGGTGTCAAGGGACAAAGTTAACGTAGGCTGGGAATTTGTGAGGTCTATTTTGGGGCCAATGTAAATAACAACATGATGATGTTGTTGACATCGCTGTGAAGATGCAGGAGAGACACAGCTCGAGCGAGATACAGATGCCTGATGTGAAAGCCACTGGTGGAATAGTCGAGATACCATTGGCACAGACTGGTGAAGGAATTGCTGATTGTGAACTCATCAAATGGTTTGTGAAAGAGGTAGCCCTTTTCTCACATTTCATCTTCAACTCCTTTCCTCTTGTTGTCCTTGGTTTCTGTCCTCCCCATAAGAAATGACATTAGATTGGAGGATTTCAGGCAATCTCACAGGTTCATAGAAATCTGCAACTACTTAAGAGTGGCACTAAAACATTTCTGCGAGTGGAGCAACTTGTGTGACTTCCTAACTTGATCAGGGAGAAACTACAGACGTAGCGACACAACGTGTACCTTTGGGATACATAGGCCAGCCGAGTTGGAGATTTATGTAGTTAGTTTGTAAGGGTAATGGGTTGATGATGCTTTGAGCAGGGCGATTATGTGGACGAGTTTCACCCCATCTGCGAGGTTCAAAGTGACAAAGCTTCTGTTATGATTACAAGCCGTTACAAGGGCAAGGTTTCCATGCTCACTTGGATGCCTGGGGATATCATCAAGGTAATGAGATACACCCTACTGGTACTTGATCTTCCTGTTTTAGCACCACTTGTGTGTAAATGCACGTCATAAACGTAAACAGCTCCAGAAATTTAAAATTAAGTAAATTAGTATACAATTAGGATTAGGTTCTGCTCAGAAATTTCATCTGGTTTTTCCCACAGCAGGTGGACCAATTCCCGGAGATCAAAGCTATTGATATTGTTAATAGCTACATTCAAACTATGAACATCTCTGCCTTTCCAAATTCTCTCTATATAAAGTGAATTTGAGATGCTTTTTGTTGTCCAACCTCTAAGGTGATCAATATATTTCTATTTACCAGATTCGTTTGGGGGATTTGAAGGCAGGTTGGGGAGACTTTATTGGAATTGATACTTGAAAGGGCAGATGCAGAAGTGGAGACAAAAGGAGATTCAAGTTCAGATGAGCAACAGCCAACTGTACAGTCAGCTAGCATAGAAGAAAAGAAAAATATGAACTCAGAGGAAGAGAAGGTCAAACTCGCCACTCCTGCAGTTCGCCATTTGGCAAAAACATACGGTGTGAATTTGGCTAACATGGTGGGATCAGGGAAAGATGGACGTATCATGAAGCATGACGTGTTAGACTATGTGGCATCAAGAGAAAGTGCAATAGAAGATATCCAGGTGAGTAACGCCCTTCTCCTGCTCAGAGTCGACCTTTAAATAAATGACATGAATGTAAAGAACTGTACTTAAGGCTCACATGATGTGGAGGTGTCATAGTCATGCCTATCAATTTTCAGGTATCATGTTTGCAAGTTATAACTTGGAATGCATCAACCAAATGACTGTGTGCTAAACCATAATGGTTTATGCTTCTATATGTAATGTTCTTTGCTGTGTGTCTAAAGCTTTGTAGATCTTGCCAGATAAGTTTTGTCACCTCATCTTTCCAATGAACAATTCATGAATATTAGGGTATTGTTCATTGCAGACAATAAATGAGGCCCCTGAGCAACCACTGGCATTCCAAGAACCAGACGTAAATAAGAATGAGAAGAAAAAGCCAGAGGTTAGCGAGGATTTAAAGAAGGAATTTGCTCCTGTGCCATCAGATCCCAACAGTGGATTGTTTAGTGGAGAAGACACTATCATCCATGTCAGGTACAAACTCTAAACTGTAGCTGTGTTAAAGGTGCTTCTAGATGGCACCAAGGTTAGTACTCTTTGAAGGCATGTCAATGAAATGCATATGATCAGGATTACAGCAAGGGTGACCAGGTCATATGAATGTCATATGTTAATGAATGAGTCAAAATTATTTGTGGCAACAATACTTGGTCAATGAGGAGCATTGGCAAGCAATGTTGCCATGTGTCATTTTTCCACATAGGGTGTTATGGATAATGAAGTTAAATGAATAGCTTGTACCCCATATTTGTATCAGATTGACTGACTCCATTCACTTGGTGCTTGGGTGGATGCGTTTTGGATTATTTAGGGGCTATAGACGAGCCATGGCAAAGGCTATGACAGCTGCTGCAGCTGTACCACATTTTCACTATATGGAAGAAATTGAAGTCGACAAGCTGGTGGCTTTGAAAACCTTGCTTAGCCAGAGTGTACCACTTGAGAGTGGCATAAAACTTACCTACCTGCCTTTCCTTATTAAATCCTTGTCAATGGCGTTACAGAAGTACCCAATCATGAACAGCACCGTGAATGAATCTGTGACAGAAATCCAAGTCAGAGGTGATCTCTTTACACCTGTGATCATCTGAATTAAATACTAAGATTACAAGATGGTTTGAGTGCTCCATACTTGAAATGAACACAGGTTCATCCTAACTGTCAATCAACAAATAGTATTATTATATCAGCAACTTCACTAATTGGAGTAGCCTTTTTTTTATTACCAAAAGAAACCTCAACCTTTCCTTGATAAAAATAGAATCAGTACTCATTTATAGCCGAGATGATGTAAATTCTACTTCGATGGAGTTAAGACTTGTCACAGCAGTAGTAGTCTGAAAGAACCTGTTTGTTAGGCTGCATTTATTTTGCACAGCCTACTGCAAGGTAGATTGCAAGGCCTGTTACTTCACCAGATACCAATGGTAATTATTCATTTTGCAGCTTCACATAACATTGGAGTTGCAATGGCCACAAGCTTTGGGCTTGTGGTGCCCAACATCAAGCACGTCCAGCAACTTTCAGTACTGGAGGTGAGTCTACTAGTCTCTGCCAGAGGTTTTATCCAATATCAAGTACACTGTCATGCAGTCCAGTTGGATTGATACTCGTATTGTGGCTCAAGCATGAGACCATTAATCACACAGCTTTTGTAATGGCAGATTGCAACAGAGCTATCCCGCCTGATCCAACTAGCAAGCACGAATATGTTGGGCACAGATGACATTACCGGTGGAACAATTACAGTGTCGAACTTTGGCGCGATTGGGGGCAAATTTGGCTCACCAACTCTCAATATTCCAGAAGTTGCAATCGTTGCCATTGGTCGAATGCAGAAAGTTGTCCAACCCCTGTCTTCTGGGAAAGAAGTTGCAACTGTCATGAATGTACATGTCTCACTCAATCTAGAGATTGTTATTGATAGATCAATGTTGAAATACTTAGTTTCTTGTAAAGTATTCTTTCAGCCTTTGAACGACTATCTGTCCTGCCGACCAACAGTGGAGACTGTTAGCAGTCATGGTCAATGGCTTTCCACAAAGACACGGGAAATAGATCAGGGTATGGATTGTACTTACCAGAGTTGGGACATGGTTGCAGGTTACATGGGGAGCCGATCACAGAGTGATAGATGGTGCTACAGTTGCTCGGTTTTGTAATGAATGGAAGCTACTTGTAGAACAACCTGAAAGGCTACTGCTTCATCTTCGATAGATCAAATGAGCAGAAGGTTCCACAAATTTAAATGTACAGAATGAAATTACAGGCATTTCAAATTGCAACAATGCCAAGTCTCTCAGACCTAAGAATTTAAGTTCATGTTCTGGGACATCGATTTCCTAAATTTATCTGTTGATAAAGTAAATTGATGCATCTGGCTTTTGGACACCATATTGCATTACTCATATACCCTATCTGCAGGTACGTCCATACCCTTTATTTTGGAACGTCTATCATTCAAACTTGTAGATGATAACAGAGAGTTTGGATGAGTGAATTGGGGCATCATGTTATGAATTAGATTCTGGAAGTTTCTAGTAATAGAAAAGAAAAACGTCCTGCATTCCGAAATACACGTGCATGGAATAATTTCAACATGACAGGCCTTCATAGAGTGAATAGTAGCAAAAATGTATGATGCCTTATTTTATAAAGAATCATCGCAGTTCATATATCCACCGGTCTGTCACAAGTTGTGCGAGTACTGGTGCTTTATCTATTCTACGTGAACTATTCACGAATTATTCAGTGACAAAATTACATGATCACAGAGCCTGGATATTTATCTACTACTCAGATCTCATCATGCTGGACACTGCATCGATGAATATACACTACTTACAAATTACACAGGTTGTCGCCTAGACAGTTACTCCTCAGTGAAGCGTAGGTGCTTTCCTTTTGGAGTTGGCAAGCCCTTGAGGCGCAGAATTTCAGGAGTTGGCGGCCCTGCAAATGAAGAAGTTATTCAACGGTTATTATAATAACAGGCCAGCTAGGGAAACAGAGTTGATCATGTCTGCACAAAACCAGTTGTCAAGAAGCCCTTGTACTTTTTCCGGTTTAATACTTGACTTCCAAGATCACAAGCGGTAAGAATCCGAGATACAGATCCATGCCCTTGAACCACAAGAAGATGTAATCCACGAAGGAGACACAACGAATGTGACCCCCACGAGATTACATAAAAGCAACTCTGGGCAGTAAATTGAGTCTTACCCTGAGGTGTAGAAGCGTCCACTACTTCCGACTCCAGTTCGTCATCACTGTTGTAGTTGAATCGGACATGGCGGCCTTCAAAAGCTGGGAGCCCTACTTTAACGTCCTCATTCATTGAAATGTTACCGATTGCATTACAGAGCTCATCGAATTCTGGATGCACGTCCGCATCTTCTTCCCCATAATAGTCGTAGTCGTCATTATCTTCGTAGGCCTCGTACTCCTGGGACTGTTCTTCCTGAACTTTCACCTTACGAGGGGTACGTCGCTGCTGCCATTGAGGGCCAACAATTGCCGACTCGTTCAAGCAAGACTTCTCAGGAGTAGGTCTTAGCGAGCGATTTGCTCCTGGTGAGCTCACATTCACAGCAAGAGAGCATTCGGATACAGTATCATCCACGTCGGAATCATCCTCTTCACGTTCTTTGTGGAGCACCTGCCCGAAAAGAATTTTAGTGAGAATTGCTTGGGACATGTGTCCATATTAAAAAGTACTCAGAACGTACACGACGCAGAAAGACACACAAACAGGATACATCAGAGCAACTGCGCACAACTCTATTATAGGACTTGGAACGATATTGTTCACTATTTTTTGAATCCATATTGTCCTTGACATGACCTGGAATGCAGCAATTTTGAGGATAATTCCATGTTGAGATCAACCAATTGCTATTGCACCTGATTCGACTGAACGTGCCTATTGTAATGAGATTTCGTACCTGTTGGGCATGTTCGAGAGAGTCATGGTCGAGAGCATCCAGTTTTGTATCTTGTGCAGCGGCGGCTGGTACTTTAGATGCTTTGGCAAACATACTCAGAAGCTGCAAGTCGAGCGGCAAAAGCTCTTCATCTTCTTCGCACTGCGTACCCTCGTCGGAAGCAACATTAGCGGCCTCCTCTTCGAAGGGTGCAAGAGGTATGCGAAATTGAGAAGCAAGAGTAGAGAGCCGTGTGGATGAGGACAAATCGGCAGGGGTGTTAGCAGGAGTAGGAGCCTCCAATCCTCCTGGAGATGGGCAGTACTCAGATAGCAATGCATGCAAGTTGGTCTTCTTTGACCCCTCATTGTCGACCTTGCTTAGGAGACTTTGCACCTGAAAGAACAGACGCACAAACAACGCTCAATGTCCAACTTCATACGACATTTCAACCGGCCACCTGTACTTCAATTGCGGACCTCTGGTAGTCACTGGAAATCTAGCAAACTCTTGAAACATATTGAAACAATGTCAAGACATTACTCAAAACTTTGCACTCAAGAATCACAATATGAACACAGTACAGTCCAGAGTTTATTACAAGTACGCTTTGCTCATAGAAGAAAATGATTCCGACACACCTAGCACTGGCTCACGGGCAGGGCTTAGGGGTAACCTGTGTGCGCAGTAGTTCTTCTCCAGGAGTCACTGGTGAAGACTTTGGACACTTTCGGAATTTTGAAGAAGGTGATTTCTCCACGCAACGTAGCTTGCCAGCTTTTGGAGTGGCTGGAACTAGTCCCAATACAGGAGAATCATTTGTTTTGTCAGCTAGGGGCTTACGGTTGCTCTTCTTTGGAGTAGGCTTCTTGGCAGTCCTGAATACCACTGCAGACCATGGAGTCGGAAGTTAGGGTTTATGTCTCCACTCTAGCGTTGCACTCGGGGCATTCTTGTGACTTCGACAGACATCACACGACCAATTGCGCAATGCTAACATGAGCAACAACTGAGCATAACGCCAAAATGAATGGAGGGGCGAACCAACAATTTTTTCCTAAAGTCCGAGAGTCACCGTAGCCCAGAAACTGTGATGTGTAGCAGTTGCCATGCATTCCTGTCGAAATAGAATAGGAAAGCGTGTAAGTACCTTCTGTGGTGGGATCTGCACCCAGGTGCTGCACTTGACGCCGGGTCAGCCTCCTGCTCTCCATCGATGCAAGCCTGGCCCCTCAGAGTAGAGAAGCAGAAGCCAGAGACGAAGGATGTGGATCCACACCTAAGAATGTAGTATTTGGAAATAAAATCGAGTGGAGAACGTCAGGAGCACGAGACAAATGATGCGATGCACGAGACAAGATTTTGTGGAGCAAAGCGGAGCGACAGACCTCTCTTGTGTGTTCGGAGGAGCCTGCTTTCAAATATCACAGAGCCGTTGAGCGACACCCGTACCAACGAACGAACGAACGAACGAAGACGGACGATGCAACTCTCGTGAACCATGCTGCAATCTCAATTGTCTTGTCCCGACCTCTTTATTGAAAGGTAAGATGGTGTAACATGAAAGGCCTACTAATTATCTCTTAAGTTACACTAATTTCCTCAATAATCCAAATTGTTCAGAATGGTCTAAAGCTATCAGAGTTATTTGTAAAGTAAAGCAAACGAAATGACGGGTTTAATAGTTCCAAACCCCGAGTTTATGGGAATTAACACAAAGTCACCCCATGTTTTTTCAATGCCTAAATTATCATACACAAAGAGTGGTGCCAAGCTATTAAAAACCAGCTTTCTAGTTTGTCCTACTAGGATGGGGGGGGGGGGCAAGCTACCATTGCATAGGCTGATCTAAAATTTAGGACAACAAGTATTTTATTTTAGATCCTGAAATTATCTCAATGTTTGCAGGTTGATTGAAAGAAGAGGTCTTGAAAATTTCACCCAACTTTCAAATAGCCCATGATACACGATGGGCTAACGATATCCTAATATAAAGTTTTCTCAAAGAAGGATCAAACCCACGGTTTCGTCCACTTTGAGGCACTTTACTTATCACCCATACGCTTGAAAGTTACATTCGCCCTTGTGTTGGGAGGAAAACACATTTCGTTGTTTTGGGTTTTTTTATTATTATTATTAAATGACTCATTTCAACTTGAACATAACATTAGCATAACATGCAAGGGCATCGCTTTCCACAATATATTTTCAATGTTTGTGGTCAATTATTTGTAGAATTATAGGTGGAGAAGGAGCTCATCTTGGTAATCAAATTCATTTGATCTCACCCCCATGGACTTTGGATTACTATGAAATTCCAAGGTTATGTAGATCTTGGTTTATGTTCTCAGTGGGTTTATGGACCTCAATTACACATAGGATTTTATGAACTTATCTAAAAACTTATGTGACCAAGTCATAAGCAATGTATTACCTCTAGAAAGAATATCGTAAACCAAAGTTTTTTGCATAATTTCAATAATTTTTCCCAAGACAATGAAGAGGTTCAAAGAAGAAAAGGTGTTATGAAGTTATTGCCATAGCTTAAGTGTGCAAAGGATAACTTTTTTTGTGTGTTGTGTGCAACTAAAAAATGCTAGAATATTAACCCCTAAACAGTGGGGGTTTATGGCCACTTCACAAACGAGACTGAGAGCCCATGACCCTTACACTTCAAGTAGTCTCATTGGTGGAAAAGGCGGAGCCGGTCCAAGTTTGCTTCACACTACGCTTGAGGGACAAACGGAGTATGTAAATGCAAGATAGATTTAAAGTCTACATGGATTCCTACATGGCATCAAATGGATCATGTTTAATGGTCACTTGGACTATGCCACTTTTCAAAAACCACCTTTTGGAAGTAGGCCTAACACAAAACCGGGAGACCATGGCACTCCGAACACTCACAATTGTCGGTTTGTTCTATTTTATCATGCGCGAGGACCCGCATGAATATACATTCATTGAAATAGCATTTAGTTGAGGGCCCGGTCACATATGACTTCACACTACACTTGAGAGTCCGTGACCACACTACATGATTTCGGAGGTGTCTTGGGACGGCCTTTGGACACTTTCTATTGGGCTCTCACCATTTCATGGTCATGGCTCTTGACTCGTGTGTGAAGTGGCCCTTAGGGTAGATTTGGTGTACTTTTTTATCATTTTGGAAATCCCAATGTTTTCCCAATGTTTTATGTGCCAAAACTAAATGGCACTAAGGTGACAACGGTAGATTTGTTGCACACGATTGTGCCGATTCCAACTATGTCAACTCCCACCTTGTTTGAAGGACATTTGAATGGTCAAATTTACCAAAGAAAGTGACATGATAACATCTTTAGGCCATGTCCAATAAAGTGGTACATGCTTATCCAAATCATATTCCAATTTTTTTAATCCAACAAGTTCCAACCCATCATTGAGAAGAGGCTTGCGATTAATTTTGTAGTTCCAATATAAAATCGTTACAAAGGCCATTTGTTGTCGGACTATCAAGAAGTGTACCACCATTGAAATAATTACATGTAGGTGGATATGAGCAAACATCTAGACCTAATCGATGGTCCTACGTACCCTTGGAGAGAGAGCGGAATGTCCTTTTGATCCTTATTATCCGTAAGCTTGTATGTATTTTGAAGATGATGTATAAAGTAGGATTTGCAAGCTTATTTTACAAAACATTGAAGAAGCAATCTTTTGGACACAAAGTCAAAGCACGCGTCCATACAGTTTGACCTTTTAATTTAAGGTCATAAGCTTTGGATAAGTATTTGCAAAGGAAAAGCGTAAGAAAAACTTCATAGAATGGAGATGATATAAAGAGCGACTCATGAGTTCTATTAAATTGCAAAAAAAGAATATGATCATATGTATGGAGTAGTATGATTGATACTTCTTAATATAATTAAGAACTTGTAAGTTGATGAATCAAAGTTGACCTTTTGTTTCGAAGATTTTACCATGCATTCATAATCATCTTGATAATTATACTTACCAAATGGGAAATAAAAATGACATAATTTACATTTCTTGCATATTATAATATCTTATATTATTTTGCAAATATATATTAAGAAGAATTCAAATTCTTATTATATTCCATTTTTGTGAATAGAGAAAATTATTCACAACCATTTTTTAATCAAATGTAACACCATTTGAGGATTGAGAGTTACTAATAGTTTTCATAAATGTACTAATCTTAGTGGGGAAATTGTTCACTAGTTGGGAGGTTGACCATGAGAATTATAAATAGCATGGCACTTTCTCAAACACCCATTATACAGCAAACCTTGCACACTCCCCCCACCCCCCAAACAAAACAAAATAAAACAAAAACTCTTCCCAAAAAAAGACCTCCAATTGTGCGCTTAGGGGTAGTACTCCCAAGCTCACAAACACAAGGTGGTCTTGAATAACATCGAGGGTTAAGATCCATTTACACATGATCACATTCCATTATGCACTTTAAAATGTGTCAAAATCCTTCAAACAATAAACGCATCTACAAAATATATATACACAATTAAATTCATCTTCATTTCAATAAGTTTTTTTTGAAAATGCTCACACATGGCTCATGACCTTATATAGAAGGTCTAACCGTACAACTTACAATTTTGCTTCAATGGTATATCATAAAGCAAGTTTGCAAGTAATTTTAAACCAAATGTTGAACACACACAAAACCTTGGGGATAATAGAGTTATCTATGAAGTCCCTAAACCAAACTCAAAGAGAGACGAAACCGTGGATTTGATTGGGGTTTGATCCTTCTTTGAGACAACTTTCTACTAAGAGCTCATCAACTCGTTGTGTTTCATAGCTTAAATTGAAAGTTAGGTGAAGCTTTTGGGACCTCCTCTCTCCACCTCTCAAACTTTAAGAGAGTTTAAGAATCTAAAGTAAGGTATGTGCATGGGACATGTCGTTCTAAATCTTGGATCAGCTTATGCAAGGCTAGCTTGGCCCACCCATCCTAGTAGGACCAACTAGAAAGCCATTTCTTAATAGCTCGAACCCACTCTTTGGGTATGGTAACCCAAGCATTAGAAAAAATTGGGCGATTTTGTGTTAATTCTCATTAACTCATGGTTTGGAACGAAACCCATGGCTTCATTTGCTCTACTTTACAAATAACTACAAAGGGTTGCTTTAGACTAAAGTGAGGAAGTACACTAATCAAGAATTTTAGGGAAATGATGCAATATGGTTGGCTACAAAAATGGGTTCTTCACTAGCCATGATATACACTATGGCCAAGACTTCTCTGTTGGAGAACGTCAAGCATGGATGAAAAAATGGCATGGTTGCTAACATAGCAACACTTAAAGTTGGGGGAGTTCTTTGAAGGTCGAGTTTCTTGGGCAACCTCAAACTCTTGGAAAAGAAACTTGATCTCTGAAGAACTCCAAATTGAGGCAATTTTTTTAATTAAATTAAATTAAATTATTAATATTAAAAAATTTCCCATTGGGTCTGTCATATCAAATGTTGCCTCAAATAAGCCTTGTCTTGGTTGGAGATGCTTGACCAATCAATGCACCATAGTCTAAACCGGCCCTAACTCTAATAAGGATTAAGGTAAATGGGTCTTCAGTGGCTTGTTTTCTTAATTTCACCCTTTTATATGGTCGGTGAGAATCAAAGAGCAAACATCATAAAGACGCATGTTTAAAAGAGATTAGAACATGTCTTCAAATAACAATAACTACTCTACACTCAATAATGACCATAGTTGGGAGGACCTATGTATTTAGTTAAGAAATCAACAAACATGCACTTCCAATAACCATATGTAACTAAGTGAAAGAAAGTCCAATTTTCAATCCGATTTTCACAAACTTAAGAACACAAAATATTTCATCTGCCACGTAGGCAGAGCCCTCCCATGCACAGGGGCACCTTCTTCCCAATCTCTCATTGCAAATTTCCACCGTGCTATTCTGACTCTTGCCACGTCACGGAGTGGAGCCCAAGCAATAAAGAAGAAGAAGAGAAAGAAGAAGAGAAAAAGAAAAAGAAAAAGAAACTTACATGACTTAAAGAAGGTAGTATGTATTCAGGGAGGAAGCCTCCACGAAGGAAAGATAGAGCAGACCACGCTTCCCGCCGCTGCTGTAATCGTGCATGACTCCAAATGTACGCCGGACGCTGATTTCGAGTTACGTCCTTCCGGGAATCTACGACACTCGAGGATAACAGAATCTGCCTCTTCTTTCCAACACAACATCACTGCCACTAAGCCTCCTTACCACACAGACCAGCGCAAACCACTCTCATTACTTATTACATCGACGCCACCGATTCTCGCTTCGATTCAGACCCCTTGGCCTTTGCTTTCAGTTCTGCACCTGTCACTCCTTGCAAAATTTCTGCGTACGTCTTAAATCTCACTTTTGCTCGCTATGCTTATGATGGTGTATTCTGTTTAATGTTTGTTATCTTATATTCTGTCTGTCTGTCTGTCTCTCTCTCTCTCTGTGCCTTTCCTTACAATCCCTGCCGCTCATGCAACTATGTCGCAACTACAATTTGAAACACTCGTGCAATGAGGTGGCTGTGGTATCCGATCTCTCCCCATCATCCACGACCTTCCTGAATTACGCCGCGATTTTCCCACCTCTGTGTTGCGAAGGGTTTCTGGGTGGGGAGTCTGGAATCTGTTGAGAAAACGAGGTTGCTGAGAGTGTGGTGGACTTTGGCAGCTCTGTCAGATTAGGTTATGGTTGTTGGGATTTTCTTATAAGGGTGTGAGTGCTACAGTGTAGAGGGAATGGATCTCTTTTCCCGGAAGGTTTGGATTGTCCCGGTAGCCTTGGTCGAGAGTTAGGGCAGAATGCAGTCGAGGTTTTGGAGATTCAACAGCTGACTTTTTGCGCGTGCAGACTTATTGGAGGACTTTATAAAAAGAAGAGATGGCGGAACAGTTTTTCACAAATATCGGGAACAAGATCGAGTCCTTTTTTGGAGGTGGGGATGCGTTGCCATGGACCGACTCAGAAATGATCGCTGTGAGTTTGTCAAGCTTCCTTCCCTCCGTAGACGATGTTAATCCAATTCTTGCAGAACATGGGGTTTTAGTTAACGATTTTTCACTCCATCTATCATATGAATGGATCCCAGTAATTTCCACATGTGTTCACGAATTCGACTTGTTTGTGATTGTGTTTATGTAAGCGTGATTGCACCGAGTGGTTGTGAGTATTCTCCCCCGTGCCAAAGGTTCTTGTTAGGGTCTTTGAGGCACTGTTTGCATCGATTTGGAGGTTTATCAGTACTTGAAAGAGACACAATCATTAATTTTCATATTACAATTTCATCTGTATGCAGACCTGCGAGCAGGAGGCTGGGGTTTCCGGTGGTGATAAGAGTGAAAGTATTATGCGGCTGGCATGGGCCCTGGTTCATTCACGCAATGCACCAGATGTGCAGAGGGGTATTGCCATGCTAGAAGGTTTGTTCCACCCTTGTGTTAAAAAAACTCTTATGCTCTGTTGATGGCTTGTTAGTATCTCTGTCACCAAATCTCACCATGGCAGGAGATTTTCGACTGGTTTGCATACATGTGGACAGTTACATCAAGTGCAGATGGGTGGGTTACTATGACAGAGTAATGATTACACATCTCTCTTATGTACTGTGAATGGTATTAGTGAATGATTCTACGAATCATTTTTTGCTGAGAGAGAATTCGCCCACTTTTTTTCTGCAACGAGTTGACATTTGGTTCACCCTTGACCAAACTTTCGTTGTCAAGGAAGTTGAAGCATTCTGAAATCCAGCTCACCGAGTCCTGGTTTTCAATTGATATCTGTAATTTGCATTAAGCAGAGACACTTCCACCCTAAGAAGGGCCTGCTAGGATTACATTCTCTAGTCAAAATATACTAAGTAAACCATGATTCACATGCTTTAGTTTTTCTGTAACTGAACATGTCTTGCCAAGCACAAAGGCGGAGTGATCGATGTGGCTGCATCTACTAATAGTCCATTTCGGCATCTGAGCACATTTACTATACATTACTTGAATTTTTGTTGGGAATGCATCTTAGCATGTGATTTCTGGACAACAAATGAAAACATGACTTTAAAAATATTGATCACAGGTGTGGGCAAGACTGATCCTAGGTTCCCATGTTTAACGCATGTTAAATTTATGCAAGGGTCACTTTTGGGTAAGGGTTACAACTAGGCGTGATTACCATATCCGTTGTATTGGGCATTTGATTGAACTGACTTGCCAATGGTTCTACACAGCATCATTGTCCGGTCAGGGAGCTGCAATGCAGAAGAGGGAAATCTTGTATCTTTTAGCAGTTGGTCAATATCGAGCTGGAGAATATGCCAGGAGCCGGCGCCTCGTTGATCAAGCTCTTTTGGTAAGCAAGTCTCTGCTTCCTTCTTCATATGTAGTCCAAAATCATACTTGTGCATTAAATAGCATTGATTTTATCTTCGTTTGTGCACTCTTTTCTGACAATCTCCTTTGTCTCCAGATTGCACCTGACTTCAGACAAGCTGCAGCTTTGAAGACAATGGTTGAGGATAAAATTGCAAAGGGTAAGTTCTAAGCTCTGCCTGTGACACAATTAGTTAGTGCATCATCTTCTCAACTCTCTCAGAAAAGCATTTGACAATCTTTGAAGCTTCAGGAGCTGAACTGCTGTGCATTGCCTGCCTTCAAAAACTATTAAAAGTGAAGTTTTAATGGTTGCGTCAAATTCAACCCAAGTCATTGGTAGAACATCAAATGTCTGGTGGTTTTGGCATAGTGAAAGTTTGGTTGACTCTCCAATTAGAGGAATATGAGTAGTCATGTCAGTGAATGGTTTGCAATTGAGAGTGAGAGTGTGGACTCTTCAGGATTTTTTGAGGTGGCAACATCCTATTGAATCTGTAGTTGAGATGTCTGGGAAGTATTGGAATTCTTTGGGCAGTGCATTGTTGAGCCTAGAGATCTCAATCCTTGTTCAAGCTTCTGTGATTTTGATAAATGTGACACTCAGACTAAGCATGTTTGTGCTTTGGATATGCTGTTGTTATTGTAGACCTTTCTGGGTGCAACTTGTGATATATCATATAAATTGCTGGATCTTGTAAGAAGTATTAATTTCACTATCTGCTACGCAAACTGTGAGGATGATGATGTGATTTCAAGGTCTGGTGTGGCTGATATTGTTTAAGGTCTGATTGTTGTTTACTAATAGAAGTTTGCTTGTGTCTTTGCAATCAGATGGTTTGGTTGGCGTGGGATTAGCAGCTGCTGCTGTTGGTGTTGTGGCAAGTGGCATTGCTGCTGCAGTTCTTGGAGCACGTAGAAGATAAATTTGCCACTCAGTCAAAGGTAGCAACCTACAAGCAGCTATGGCTTTTCCAGTTAGCTGTGGTGTTCTCTTCCAGGTTGTCATGTTTGTGCAAAGAGGTACTTGTTTTCGAAATGCATCAAAGACGTGAGGTTTATATCCATGTGCCATCAAATGACCTTGCCTGCACTAGGTATAAGCTTCTGAATTTGATTAGTTACTGAGAGGTTTCTCTGGTAGAACTAGAAAGCAGCATGATGTGCATTATATTTAGGTGCTGATCAGTGTATATCATCATTTGGTTATCCACCTTGGTGGTTGTTGGTGTTTAGTTACATAAACTGTAGATCTAGTCGGTGTGTACTCACTTCCAAATAGATGGGTTTGTTTTAGCTGGAGCCAGACTTCCGGCTTGCTACATGTCAATATGCCCAACAATGTTTTTGAGTTCACTTCAGTCTGGAACAGTAATCCAATCGTAAATCTGTAACCTATTTCTAAGTCAAGGATGTCACTTGGACATTTTTGTAGTTTGAAATGAGCTTCCAAACCATGAAACCTTCAGACTTATTTTCTGCCATTCCAAAATCAACCATATGGAGAAGAGTGCTGAATGTAAAAGAGAAACCTCTTGATTGGCAGTTGTGGACAAGTATCTTTATATACATTTACAGTTAGTGGAAGGGTTGACGTTCTGAAATCAAATTTACTCTTGGCCTTTATTTCCTAGCTGTTTAAACAATATGAAATCTCTCTCCCGAGGATTTCTCACTTTTGGTAACAACCACAAGCTCAAATTACCTGACCCAGAGGCGTGATCAAAATAACAGTCTGTTGTAAAAGTAAACTCTTCTCTATGCCTGATGTGTTATCTCCTATTTAGTTTTGTAAGCCTTTCTCACTGTGCACTTAAATATATCCTCGTCGAAACATGTTTTTTCGAAAATTTAACATGGTGTGTGCAGCTGACCCATTCTTGATGATTCCAATCATGCGTCCCTACAACATTATTAACCGCTTTTCTTAAATTTACAAGCACGCAATCTTTATGGGTTGGATATGGCAACAATGTAAGCATGTTTGTGGTCTGGGGTTTTTTTGATGAAAATTCAGAGAGGTAGATGGATATGATCTGCACAACAATCAGCAACAATGCTTGACAGACATACATTGACAGATGAGTTTAAAAAAGCTGCCTTAAGAAATCCAGTGATGGGTTCCATGGGGATTTCTAAGCACGTTTGCTTTTCAGCAATTGGATTCCTTGTTTTACAGACAGATGAAAGCCAATAAACTCATTTACACTTGCTTATGCTAACAAACATTGTACTAAGATACATCATCAGATCTAGAACCTCAGTCCTGAACATAGTCCACTAGGTAACAATTTGAAAGTGAAACACTTGATTTACAAACTTTTATGCTCAGTTTAGAATCTTGCCAAAGTCGGCTTCAATTGTGCAGGATCCCTGTCTGCAAATTAATTGCAAGAACATTGGAATTGCATCCCCATGCTGAATCAGGGAAACCACAGGGAAATAAACATTGAGCAATGAATAATCATGCTGAATGTCAGCATGTGTAACAGTAACCTTCAACCCATATGACATGTTCTAAGCTATTGTGCAATTGAACAATGTTGGCTCCTGACTAACAACATTTATCTGCAAGCAAACAACATCAAACAGCTCAGATTCACATTGAAAGTATAAGCTCATTGCATATGAGCATGCAGAAGTACCAGACACATAGTACCTGAGTTTGAGTTTCTGACTCTTGTAAATTAATGACAGAACCTTCAAAGACGGCTAAATGTGAATGGCTGGAAGCTCCGGTAACTCACTCCTGAAATATATATTACATTTTTATATGTTGATAAACCAGGCCACTAATTCCACAAAATCCGAAACTAATGTGCTTTTCATATTAATCTATCATGTTAATTGAATGTTGTTTCTAAGGGACCTGTAGTAGCATGTGTGGAACAATACCTTCTCATCAAGGTGACGATGGGTTACTGTTTTTCAATGGGACACTGGTGAGGGCAATCATGCCTTATTCAAGCTCATAGACTAAATGTAGATGAGGCTAATTCTGTTAGCTTCCTTAATCGGAGACCCATTTTTGGCTCATAATTGGTGGTATTATCACTCTAATTTGGTAGGTGAGTACTACTACATGGTAAATTTAGTTACCACCTTAATGATATTTATGTTAGCCACCTTTCCAAAATTTAAACTGCACCCATCATCCTCCATAATGAGTGCTATCCATTGAGCTATGACACACTTGACTTTTGTGTCCAAGGTGGGCAAATTAGGAGACAAAAACTGGGACAAAATAGGAGGCAACATGTGACTGTGAGGTGCCAACAACCTTGTATTGTGGGTATTCTATAATGGAAAAACAATGCAACAACATTTTATCTTACATGTGACTACTTTAGAGACATGACACAACCAAAATTGGCATTAAACTTGGTTTTTATTGGCAAATGACCCATGTAGAAACTGCTAATGATGTTGTCCACTTACACAACATTTGGAGCCTAAATAAACACCTTCCTCAACTCAAATTTCAATGATTTCAAATTCTTTGGTCAAGAATCGCAATTGCTAACCTGCTCAAATTTCTAATGCTCGAATCCATCAGCTGGATGCTTCCACCGAGTTGGAGGTGTCCACATTAGCCTCGTCTACCTTACCTCCACCAGCTGTGCAATTGTAGTCTACATATAGAGGAGCCAGAAGATGCCAACCTTAGTTTCAAGTCGATGCGGTCCAAGTTTTGAGGTAAGATTCACTCCCTAGAGTCACAAAATGAGCAACATTTTTACCAACAACTCTTTAGATAAAACAAAATTTGGCATACCAACCAACATAGAAAACAACTAGGTCCTGAACCAGACAATATTTTTGCACTCTACTTTAGAGTGCTTTTACTAGGAGCACAACATGTGAGTCGTGAACTTACATGTGACACAAAAAACAGATCTATAATGCTCAAAACATTTTTTAACTCATGCAAATGTAACAACCTAAAGTAATTCTTGAAGAAAAGGTTCTTCAAGAGGTTTTGCCATAGGCAGAGCTCATAGAACAGGGCACACTAACTCTTCTTACAAGTTTACAGGTCTCCTACACCTTGGCAGCTTCCAATGACAAGAAAGTTGTTATATCCTCATTTAATCTTTCCAAATAATAAGCTTGGATGACCAGCTACGTATATTTGAACACATAAATAAAATAAATATAAAATTAACATCAGTGTTTTTGTACACTGACGTGAATGGGAACCCGTTCATCCTAACCTTGATTATGTTTCAGCAACAGTTGGAAACAAACAAACCTTGAGAACTAAGTCTTTTGGTCGTGAAGGATATGAGAACCATACATCGTCCAGTTGCAACTCCCAGTCCTCATCCTTCCTGGAAATTTTACACCAAATTCTGTGCACAGGGCAAATATTATATTTTCAACCTTAGTGGATACATGCTATAATTGATAAAAGGAATAAGAAGCATGCAAATGCACAATTTACACACACTACATTGAACTCTCAAAGTATCCAGGTTAGAATGAGACCATCTTAAACATTGAATAAGAAGTTATCATGTCAACCACAATGCCCCAGGCGTATTGCCACACTAAGTCTACCACCATGCAAGGCAATAGAACTAATAAAAAGAGCAATTACCCAAGATTGTCACCAACCTTGGATATATTGGAGCCCCGTATTTAGTCATTGGAAGACTCTGCAGCTTGCATCTCTGACTGATAATTGTGGGATACAATCATGGAAAGTATTGTGCTAAAATATTGTGCATGCCATTCGTCTAGTATTCAGTATCACATTTCCAGTAAACAAAGTGAGGTCTCATACTACCTTCAAGTTGACTAACTCCTGCCACCCACAAACTCATTGCAAAATTCTGTCCAAGAACAACCTTTCCATCCTTGCTTACAAACTTGCAGGACCTTAACAAAAATGACTAACTTCCTATGGACCGTCTGGTGCTTCCTGGTTGACCTTTTTTTGATGCTGAGCTATGATATCCACTTGGGATTTGATGTAAATCTACGTTCGTGATCACTAAGTGGTCTACTTGGGCAAAGTATCAGCCTTAAACAACATTGGCGTCTCATCACTGATTACTTACATCGTTCTTGACAGATCTTCATCTAGGATGCAGGTGGATCATACATGCCAATCTCCAAATAGAAATTTGCAATAAGTATGAAAACTTTGTGGAGGTAGATGACACTGATGACAGTATGCTTATCAGCGCTCCATTTTCTAAGAAAATTGTAGTGTCAAGTACCAGCATCATATGGTAAGTTAAGACCTCTTAGTCTGTGCCATCCTCATCACTGTCTCCATATGCTAAACCAAGGGAGGTCATCACACTGGGTTGATTGTCATGGTTTACTGCCTGTGCTCCTACTTCACATGTAATTTGCTCACCAACTGTTACAGTTGTGGACTGGTTTGTAGAGGTGGAAACTGAATTTGCTTTTCGCTTGATTGTGAATGCCACCGGCTTTGGTCTTACAGCAAAAGCAGGAGCCATCACCGTCCCATTTCGAACTGCCCCTGCTGTGTCATTCACAAAACAACAGCATACCATGTTAGTGAGACAAGGGAAAGGGAGCAAAAAACATGACGGGATAAGAACTCACAAATAAATGAGACCACAACATACATCTTCATGCACTTCAGGTAACCTTCCAGATCCCTCGGACACTACTTCCTTATCCTTGCGAAAGGCACAAGGTCAAGAACAGGACTATCCTCAACAAATTGAAGCAAGATTAGGTCTCAAAATACAAATACAAATATACTCACCAAAACATGGCATTCATTAAAAAATGATATCATTCTGCAACTTCTAGGCTCTAAAACAGATACAATCAAAGAGCACAAACTTCTCATTCCACTGCCTTCCTGGACTCGAAAGTATCCTAATTTATAATTGTCATACCTTTCGCTTCAGCATCTGGAACATGGTTTGCAAGGATGTCAGCTGCCTGTGCTGGTCCTTTTGAATTATTGGTACCTTGCAGTTCTTTTTCAACCTTTCTCCTCTGCAAAATCAAAGAAATCCTATAAGAAACTCTATTGCCAAACTTGTTACCAGAAGCCTCGATTTAAATATCACTCTTGCCCTAAGGTTGCTCGAGTTCATTGGGACACTCTCCACTGAAGAAACATCCCAACCACCAAGATATTGTTATACAACCACAAAGGGGTAATATTAAGACCCTCCATTTAATAGGGGAGTCTGCAAGGAACATCTACCACCAAGTGCCAAAACATTACAAACAGCTTAATAAAACCACAAGCACAACATATGAAATGGTGGCTATGAGCATAGAAATTGAGTCCTAGTAAGGTCCTACCTTTGAAAAGTCTTCACTCCTCTTGGCTCCATTGGCAGTCCAATCTTGACCTTCATTGAGGAACTCATCCTCATCATCTTCCAATTCATCATCATCCAAACGCCTCACAAACTTTGCAGAATTCTGTGTGAACAACGCCCAGAATGCACTAGCATCAGCAATTATGGAAACAGGTGCCAGATGAAGTCAATTGAACATGATAACCAATTGGTCGTCATGGAGATACTAATATACTGAACTGCTGAGATGAGTTCTAAGTAAACAAAAGGTCACGACAGCACAAGCCAAGTGTAAAGCAGAATAACAAGGCATATTTTGAGAAATCTCTTCTACAACACACATTCGAACATGGTGCTAGTGTACTTTTTATAGAGGTACAGCCTTGCCTACCTGAAACACCACTGAACGTAACATAGCTTCATCTTCTTCCTCAAGCTCCTTTTCCTGAGAAAACCAGTTCAATATTAAATGATAGAACAGCCAGCATATGGTGTATTAAGTGCAGACACATAGTTGAAAAGTAAAATTCCTCGGAAGAGTCTTCAAAATTCAATACAAGAGATTAGGACCAAATTCTTCCATACAAGGTGCTGTGAATACCCTCTGTGCAGCTGTGCTGCGTAGAGCTGCCATCATATCTTCCACTGCCACTGTTGCATGCCGGGACTGCAACCAATAACCCAATTCAAGATGGCATCAGTTGATAAAGCATCCCTTACATAGTTACCATTTTCAGAAGTAAGAATGTCATGGTGTGACAATATTGAAGCTAATTTGGCTGAAAGACTCAGACCAAAATTCTCTGCAATGTATATGTCGCAACTTCAATAGAAAGGTACTTACCCTCATTGACTTCATTTCATCAAGAGCAGCAAGAATATCCATCTCTTGCTTGGAATCCAATGTGCGATTTTCCAGCGCCTTCATTGCATCACCCAGCTCCTCTGTATCTCTTTGTTTCTTTGCCTCATCTGTAGCCTGACAAACAAAAAGAAAGAGGAGACTTTATCAGTAATACAACTCCATGTGATAAAAAACAATCTCTTGCAAAGAAAAATTGCAAAACATGGGTGTACATACATATATATATTGAACTGGAACTACTCCGGTGTCCATGTCATTTAGTAAAGTCAACTAAGCACTAGCAAATAGAAAAAGTGAAATGTACATAAACAAGGACCAACCTCATCTGTAGCTCGCCAAGGCTCGTAATTCCGCGACGCTCCAGACTCCATAATGTAGTCACTATTTTGAGGGTCGGTCTTCATAGTTAGCTCAGCAGAGCATCTGCTGCATTTGAAATAGAAGCGAAATATTTGAATCCCCAAATAAGTCTGCCACAAATAAATTGTGTTAGAATAGGGGACCACCAAACCCTAATTGTGAATTTGAGAGTTCGAGTTGGGGAAAAATGCATACCTCATTTTCGCAGTCCTCCTTGCGAGAATTAAATTTGGTTCCCTTGTAGATGTAATTGCCGCATGTGTTGCAGCGTATGCTCATGGGAAGCATCATGCGCACCTTGATCTGCTGATTTTTGGGCTGCTTCCTGCGTGGGATCTTGGCAGGGTCGAAGTCTGGGGGGTAATACTTGTTCAAAACCTTCCGTTCTCCCATCTTTGACTGCGGGGTTTAAGACAGACTGCAGAAAGTCGAAACAACACTCAAATCCCCGTGGGCGTTGCCTAAGTCGAGAAGGGCTTGGCCGCAGAAGCTCACGTCCGACTGATGCCTCAACCGCTTCTTGCGAAAGAAAATGCCGGAATGAGCGAACTATCGCTCCAAACCCCGAGCCTGACGTGACTGGGAAGGGAGGTCAAAGAGCTATCTATTCTTCTCTTTTGACTTTCTATGTACATTTTCTCTTGTATGATTGTTTTTTTTCCCCAACCTCAAAGTCTATGCAAAACCGCCCTCCTTTCATCAGACTACTTTTCATCCCAAAAAAACATATATCTAATTTGACATGTCAAGCCTTCACGTCGTTTTCTCTTTTTACTTTCTATTTACTTTGTTTGTGTATGATAGTATATTTTTTTAATCAACAAATTCTACACAAAAATGTCCTCTTGCATCAATTGATTTTCATTAGATTTATTTGATTTTGATTTTGATTTTAAATGTCAAGTCTTCACTTCTTCACGTCTTCTTCTCTTCTTACTTTTTAATTACATTTTTGTGTTTTTCTAAGTCCATAAATTCCACAGAAAATGCGCTCCTTTCATCAATTATTCTTCATCAAATTTATTTTTATTTACTTTTTGCTAGGAGTTTATACATTTGAACTTTATAGGAATGCTTAAAGGTTAAGCTCTAATGAATTCATAGTTTGCTCTCCCATATTCTTCACAACTATTTACAAGTTGAAACTTGAATAATTCATATTGTTTAACCTTCACATTTAAATAAGATTAGCAATTAGTAAGATGATTCATTATTAACCTTTCGTACTCTCCACACCATGTTGACCTTTCAAACATATCCTCTTACATCCATTATAATGCCATGTACGCGCACATGAATTCCATACATAATCGTTCTATGCCATGCATGCATATGAGGTTTTTTGGAGATAATTAAAACCTAGTGGCAATTTTATTTAAAACTTTGATTTCATTTTGATTTTGATTTTAAAATTTGAGTATTCTATTTTAAAATCTAAACTTTGAAAAAAATTTATTGAATGTTTTCATTTTCTGTCAATTCATCTACAATCATGTAAGAAGAGTAGCACATCCCGTTGATCTCCCACTCATCCCAATAATCAAAGGCCAAATCAAAATCCTTACCAAAAACCACCTTACACACAAAGTGATATTAGCGAGGGACTTCAATAGAGGCATCCTCTTAGTTGGCCACCTGGACGACAACATTCCCCAAACCCCAAATCAAGAGGACAAAACCTCTAGATTGCCTCAAAGACACAAACAAGAACATCCTTACACACCCTCAAAACATTGCCCCAAAAAAATTTGTTTGCAACAAATTTTTTTCAAAAGACAAGCCCCCATATGCAACAACCTTACTGATCACCCCTCAACATGTCATTGTGCAGTCGTAAAATACCCTTGGCATGGCCCGGATGGCCTCATCCTCGAGGCAAAAGGCCCCAAAAATACCACCTTATCCAAAAATTCACAAGTGAAGTTTTTGATAACAACCTCTAAAAACCATCAAGAGAAAAAAAACACCAACCCCCAATAACATCCCCAATATAATATGCAAAACATTGCCCATGACCATCCACAACATGCTCTACTTAGTTTTTGGGCAATGCTATGTCCAAAAGGACATTCCATGATATTGGAGACACAACAAAAGCATAATTCTGCACAAGAAAGATGAACCCCTACTACTCAGTATTTATAGGCCCATAGCCCTAGCCAACATTATTTACAAACTCTACACTAATACCCTCACGACCTTCCTACACATTACCCAATAAGGGTTTAAACCACTAAGAAACACCAAGAGACAAATACAATTAATCATCATTGCGCTGAAAGACGCTAAGCTCACAAATAAAGACATTTACGTTACATCCATTCATTTTTAAAACGTTTTTGGCACCATTGACCACGCAAACTACTCATTCTAAAGGAAAATTAAGGCTACCCCAAAAGACGCAATAGTAATAATTCATAAGATTTGCACAAATTCCACCACCTCCTTCCATGGCAACCACTTCACTCCCACTCCACCAATACATACGAGTGTGTATCTTGTACAAAACTTACACATACTCGGGCATACATCTCGTCCCCTCACTCAAATTGCAAAGAGTCATAACAAAGGAAAACAAAACAAAAACAAAGCAAACAATTTGTGACATCACATGCCAACATTAAACAAAAAAATCCATATCTTTAACATTGTCATCAAACTAGGTATAGTTTATCACTATGCCAAATACAGGCTTTTTTGACTGGGGTTTTCGACTAAAAATGGTATAAAACCAGGTACTTGACTAGGACTACTGTAGTGGCAAAGTGAGTCAAATGCTTGTCAGGTCGGACCAGTCGCTTGCAACAAGTTGACTATGGTTTATTCTGTGGGCATTTCGTTCCCTATGCACGTTCCCAATGACCTTTTGGGACCTCGATTGGCACCGCCCTTGGGACCTCCTGTGTCTCGACTACATATAGTCAAGTATTGTTGACTACCAGTAGTAAACATGTAGTGCCCACTCTAGTAAAGATAGTTATAATATCTTGACTATACCTAGTAAAAGCTTAGTCATGTCAATAATTATGTCGCTTCACTAAGTCTAGTCATAATGATTTGTGTATAATCCAAATAAAACATAGTCATCTTTGCTACAACGTTCCACTATATTTAGTCACATTGGTGTGACTAAGATTAGTCAAGGGATTGTTCATGGTGGACACTCCTGGGTTTACCTTGACTAAAACTAGTCACACAATTGGCATTCAGCTGGCCTTAAAGATTGTCTTCTTCACTACTTGCAATCGTTTTAGTAATTGTTGTCAATTGGAAACTACTACGCATAGTCAACTCTCCTCATTCACTTTAGTCTTGCATTCCAGATTCATGACTGACTCTAGTCAGCCCATGTAAAATGTTATGGTCTTCATTTTTAGCATTGCTATCACAAGTAGTCAAATTAATACGACTAGTGATAGAATTAGATGCATATCCATGTATGTGCAATCTGTACTACATGTATAACAAGCTCAGCTGCGACATGCGCAAACATTCCATAGAAACATTCACTTCTGGCAATCCATACACTGGTTCAAAATGCATTTTATATTCAAAATAATTGTTCCTGGGTGTAGTCCTCCCATAAGCACATGCGGGTTCCTAGAACTAGTTCAAAACTAAACTGGTGGAGGCCGGCGCAAACATTCTGTGGGCCACAAAATAAACTGACCAACGGCATCACCGATTTTCGAGACCGGTGGATCATCTAGCATTAAGGGTTTATATAGCACATATCCGTCATCGTGGCTCTACAGCACTGCCAAGGACACAGTTCCTTCAGCGATTACTACTCCGTGCAAAGTCCCCCCCGGAAGAGTCGTGACCCTCCCTTCCCCTACTAGAAGAGATTCCTCGTCAACTCCTATTCCCATGATCTGTACTACGTCTCCTGCTACAAAGGGTAGCATTGCTTCAACCTCCTTCAATGTTTCTTTCTCCTACAAAGAAATTGACATGCTTCGGAGTTAGTATGAGCTACAACCATGGATACATGACTTGTCATTTGATTACTAATAGGGGTGACATTCAGAAAGTCAAGCATTGTCAACTACCAGTAGTAAACATGTAGTGCCCACTCTGCTAAATATATTTACGACATGTTGACTAGACCTAGTCAAGCATTAGTCTAGAGCTAGTCACGGGTTAGTCAATCATTAGTCACTGGTTAGTAAAGTATTAGTCTGGTTAGTCAAGCATTAGTCACTGGTTAGTCAAGCATTAGTCAATGGCTAGTCAAGCATTGGTCAAACATTAGTCACGGGTTAGTAAAGCATTGGACAAGGATTGGACAAGGATTAGACAAGGATTAGACAAGCATTAGACAAGCATGTATCAAGCATAAGTCAAGCATAAGTCATTGTCCTACCTTTGAGATTTTTGATGCACCTTTCTTGGGGAGCCGCTTCTTGCCAATCTTCTCCGATTCCTTTTCCACTACATGCTTGGCTCGTAATTTCCGGGGCATTTGCGGTGACTGCATTCCAACCTGTAGCTTCTGCAACTCCGTGGCCCGCGCCCTCTTCTTCGGAGTGAATGCAACATCGCTGGCCACCTTCTCCCTCGAGCCGGAGCTTACCTCCTGATCGTTCTGAGTCTCCAACTCTGCAACCTCCTACTGAGTGGGACCTTCGTCTTCTGCCTTCCGTTTCTTTCCCTGTTCAAAGTATCCACCCCAGTAGCATTTAGTCTAGCAAATTTATATCACTCCAAAGCTAGCCAACTTTGCGCTAAGAATGAACTTCACATTTCATACTCGAGTGCTCAACAACATTAGCTACTACTACTCACGACATGATCTCTACTTTACTATGCTGTCGTCACAAACTCTATGTTTAGAATGTCTTTGTAGTCACCTCTTGCTCATGTGTAGTGTGTGCGTGTACCACATGAGCTTCGTCAATGCGAGGAGTATCTTCTCTTGAATGTCCCTTGGATTTTGGTGAGGCCAAATTCTGGTTTCGGAACTACACAACATGGGCAACAATACGACCTTAATGTTTAGGATTTAGCAGTCATAGCACGTGAACTCTACCAATGCATTGAAACCAGTTTGAGGGCTGGAATTAAAAACGTACCGAATTGGGCAAGCACTCGGTGCTACACGTGTTCGGAGTTGACTGCAGTTGCTCGAAAGACGAAGGCTTCTGCACATTGGATGTAGTAGGGTCTGGAACAGCTGGTATATTTAGTGTTGTCATGATTGCCTTCATACTGGCCTCCATCCCAGCCATTCGGGTATAGAAGTCGCGTTTCATCGACTTGAATTCCATTGCCAGGGACGACGATGGCTCCTGCACTCCGCTTCCGCTACCCGACATGTGGGACACATTTGGCGTGCCTGCCGGCTGCTTCTTGCGAGATTTTTGGCGTAGCATCTCCAACTCTATCTCCTCGCGGCTTGGATCCCGTTGCAACTCTGCTGCCTGCATCAAGACCCTCTTGCATTGCATTCCATTAATCAGACATAAACATAGTTATAGAGTTTCATATATACGCATAAACAAGTTCTGAAGTGCTGAGGAACTTCAGAACTAGTTGACTACCACTACACCAATGGTTGACTAGAACATTACTACCAGGTCTGTGAATGTTGACTAAATTCTTACTAGGTATGACTAAAATATGACTAAAATATGACTGCAGCATGACAAGAGTAGAAACTTGGGAGAGTTACTTACCAAATTTGCCGTTACCTCCCCCTCGGACCTGCCTGCATGGGAAAGTCGCTTCAGTTGAGCGCGATTTAGAGTGAGTGTCTCCGCTTGCTTTACCTTCTTCTCGTCTGCGATTAGTGCTGAGAGGTTGACCCAATGGTCTTGCCGGATGTGTTTTGGTTTCTCTCTGCCAGCGACCATTAACTTTTTCATGGCATACCTCTTCATCTTCAACTGTGATTTCAGATTTGCATGGAAAGACCACTCTGTGACGTGCCCAATGCCACCTTCGTACTCAAAGGTATTATCCACCCTCTTCTTGACGTTCAACAACGTCATTGCATTGTGGTCGTTGTAGTTGTCCACACTGAAGTCCAAGTCAACTGCATGGCCTCGTAGGCATTTCAGCCATAAGTGACGGTTTCCCCCGCATGGATTTCCCTTCACATCCACTTCCACTGTGTATCGCTTTCTTCCATGTTGCTCTCGAACCGGTGCTTCCTGTTGCAATCGTCGTGTATGTAGTCGCCTCCGGTGGCGTTTGTCAGCTTCCGAGCTGCGTGGAAGATCATCGAACTCTCCCCCCGCAACTGCCTCTGGACTGAGCTTAGCCGCAAGACGTTGCTTTTGAGCCCTCTGTACCTTCAACATCTCCAACTCCTTGCTCATAATCTTTAGGTCCATGCTTGCATAGTCGTCCAACCCAAGCTCAGAGGTCCTACCAAAAGAACGTGAACCATCGAACCTCCTTGCTGGCGGTGGTGCAAAATCCTCCAGTAGGCTTTCCTCCTCCAGAAAGTCATGCTGTTCCCCATCATTAGATGACCACGTCACACTAGTCGACATGTTGCGTGTTTCCTTTCGTATTGCGGAGTCTTGTTGACTAATTGCGCGTGGCACCGCAAATTTTGCACCTGAAGGTTGTGAAGGCGGAGAACGTGCTGAAGCGGGTGTGTTGTTCACACTATAGGGCCTTCTGGTTTCCCACTTCGCCGGCTCGGACAATTCAGGTTTCCCCTGCACATGTGGATTCACTGACTTATTCCAGGTTCTATGCACATAACTCAAGCCTTGCCATAAAAATATAGGGAGATGACCCTGGACTCCTAGTTCTCAAATTGCTAAGCTTACTAACAGTTGAGATAATGCATAAGCTGAACCAACACCTGGCATTGTTTGCAGCATTAGAACTGGAGTACATACACGCACCTTTGCAGGAGCTTCAGGAGCTGGAGAAGTTCGCAACACTGCTTCCGAGTTCCTTCTGGTCCTCCTCCCCTCTTCGTCTAATGCCTGTAGTTCCTATGCAGTAGTTAGTACTTCCATACTTTACTAATACCAATTTACAATGTTCAACAATCATACTAGTGCTTGTCACCTTCTGCACACATTGTGACAATAAATAGTCAAGTTATGCAGTTGAATGACTAACATCAGAAGTCTAGAAGCTAAGAAATCTAGAGAGGTATGTTGTTGCTCTCCGGGAAATCTAGAGAGGTATGTTGTTTCTACATGCCAGAAAATGTGCAAGGTCACTGAATGGAAGTTGATGCAAAGCAAAAGTGTAATCTGCTCATGCCCTTCTCAGAAATGCCTACTCACATATCATGATGTCGACTTGAGCATATCAAATCAAAGTACCAATACAAATGATTGACTTCAGAGTCCCCATTTGCAAACCTACACATAATAATCTGACTTGCTAATCATTTAACAAATTAACATGCCAACTATCTGGATTATAGGGAAAGACACCAACAAGTAACCTTTTATTTATGAACTTATGCATCCTGGATTACTCATAAAATAATTGACTCAGCATGAAAAGCATTAGTTGTACATCTTGAAGTTCTTCACGGAAACTTAGAAAGAAAAGCAAAGGATAAATTACTAATTCTCTCTGCAATTGCTATAACACAAGTGACCCACAAATTATGTAAACTTCCATCCCTGCAGTAAACCACAATTCTTCTTCTGTGTGGCGGCAGACTTCTCACTTGCAACAGGCGTCTCCTAAACACTGGACTTGATGCAACTAGTCTTTTTCCTAGTCTGTGCGCATTGCTCACCATGCAACTTCCGGCCAAGAATCTTACCAAATTCATCCAACTTTCTAATTCACTCATCAATCAACAGCTCTCTCTCTCTCTGGGGCGTCACTCAATTTCTCCTCAATCTTCAAACCATAGACATGAGTAGTACTAAGAGATCATTGCAAAAACCCAAAGTGACTCTCGAGTGCCACCTAGTTGTAGAGGACGAGCTTGCACATGGTAGATCAATCTTCAACAATTGCCCGACTTCTTCAAGATTAAGACACCGCAACCCAAAAGACCCCATATCTCATCATCAACAGTAAGGGTTAATCGATTACAAAGTTGCTTCTTCACAGGTTGCCAAGCTAGCCATAAACAGGCAACTCAAAAATCCTTTTGTTCCATCACAGAAGTCCAAGCTGAACTTGAAGCTTCTTCACCTCGGGCATGGAGAAATTTCAACACACTTGAACCCCGACTAACTTATTACTGATCTCCTTAAACTCGAGTTAGACATAGCCCTCATTAACATACCTCCATCAACACAGCCATCCTTCGAAGTTAGAGCTAACTTGAAGTCCCACGACCTTCAAAACTAACAAAGTCCGAGCTTCACGAAGCTTCACGACCCTGCTGCTGCAGGACCTCAACCAAGATTTCCACAAAACAACAAATGCACAGAAACAGTTCATGCACAAGTTTTCGGAGTGGCTGGCAGGGGAAAAAGGTGAGAGGCAGGGGTATTGGTGTGGATGGTGGTTGTAACTTGTGTAAGTGGTGGTGCAATGTTTTTTTGCATACACCAACGCTCACTGCCTGGATGAGGCGATGATGAAAGAAACTGTATCCATCAAGTGAAAACTACAGTTACTCATCAGGTTAGTTTCCATGTGGAATCTGCATTTCCACTAGAATCTGGTGGCCGCCCACCTCCATGGAAACTAACCTTTAGTACGTAGTTACCTTAGCCGCTACCTAGGAGCCGCTCATCTCAAGTGTGAACAATACCAAAAGGTAGCTGGTTTAGCATTTCCTCACCGAGGCCCACATCCTGGGATGCAAAAGGATCGTCACAAAACCGGAGTGGCTCTGTGACCGGCAAGTGCAGCAAGGCTCTTAATAATCAAGCACCTATATTGGAGTGGCATGTGGTTTGGTGTTTACCCAAGAACAGATACCAAAAAATAAGTGTTTAAAAGAGATTGGACTGTGTACTTAAAATATGATAACCATTCTGTTTTCATTATCAAAGTGAAGAGTCTCATGCTCAGAGGATAATATGTAGGTGTTGGGGAACTATATGCAAACTATAGATGCAAAGCACCCATGATTTCTACACTCTGGTAATATTATACGCTGGTCCATTCCATCCAACATTTCTCAAATTAAAGGATCAAAACTATAAGCTACCACGCAAAAGAGTGAATCCAACATATTAGGTTACCAGAGCTCTCTGACAACTTTCTTGCTCCTGGCCCTCACATGCACAACCTATTACGACATTCACAAACATTTTATTAGCCAAGGTTGTTACAGGATCAATCTCCTGGTTGAAAGCAGAATTGGAGTAAAAGAAAGAGCAAAAGTAAATGAGCATTACATCCCTATTGCATCCAAAACCCATTGCACATCAAAGCCAGAGAGTAGACAAAGCAACACCACAATGCAACATCTGCCAGCAAACCAGAATGGCAAAGAAAGGCACTACAGAAAGATTTGCATTCAGTTCATGAAATAACTGAATGCGTGTTGAGAAGGAATGGTGAGAACCTGTAGCATCTTCTTGAGTACTCACAGTGTCAATTAGAATACTCAGAATGTTCCAAAAAGTGCTCAAAAGGCAGAGCACGTGAAAGGGGGGAAAAACTGCAATGCTTGCACCCGTTAATTAACAGCTAACTTTACAAAAACCCATACATATGGAGAACCCCACGCAAGTCAAAGCTTGGGGGAACCTTCATTATGCTGGACACAGTTGATTCCACTGTCACCTGATTCCATATGGTTCACTATGTGGTTTCAAAATTTTCATCCACGTAATCATTGACCTTCCTTGACATGCTGCCTGCGAAGCCCTATCTGCACATTTTGGACCTCAAGTGAACTTCACTCTCCAGGTGTTGTTTCACGATTAGTCTCTGCGGATGGGGTGCGGAGTAGGGACAGTTCCTAACACCACCTCAGTATCCAATCACAGGTCACCATGTAACAATTCGCACAGCACATGATCAAATGTCACTCAGAGTCCCGAGTACTTACATGCCACGATGTGGCCTCGCCACTTTTCTAACTTTCATAATTAGTAAATCTACCAAATTTGGCACAAAAATGGAAGTTGAAGCTCCATGATTATCCTCAAGGCTTGAAACTTTGTTCTTAAAATTTGTAAATGTCATGCAATTTTTGTACTGTAAGCTGAAATGAGATTGACACGATGAGTGGCCGTTGAGTATAAATTTTTTGGGAAATTGAGGGTTATTACTCCCTAGATTTTATGGGTTTTTGAAACCAAATGAAAGGGACACAGAAAGCAAGTATAGAAGGAGAAGGGAAGAGATTGAAGGGAGCGATGACAGTAATGGCGACAGGAGCAGGAACACCATCTTCGGCAGCTTCTCTCACAGCCTCGCCAGCATCGTTGGGAGGAGCAGCAGCAGGAGGTGGAGGCAATGTGGCAGGCCTTATGGATCTCATAGCCGACGACCTCACTTTCACCATGGATCGCAACTGTTGTACACAGTGGATTCAGAAGAAACTAAATCTCTCAACCCTAGACCCTAAAGCCTGGAAATGTTGAGGCTGGAGACTTTAGGGTTGCAAGAGAAAACAACCTTTGAGTAAAGATGAAGATGAATACTTACCTGGATACGAGCTTGATCCGACAGGGACGTCGGAGATGGTGCTCTCCGTGACCTCGTGATCCTCGAAAACTCCCCCACCTGGTGTGATACCTGCGGACGACCAGCTCCTTGTTTTTCGGGATGCCTGCCTTTCTCCGCCTTCAGTACTCCGACTTCATGTGCAAGCGCATGTAACCCTAACTCCTCAAGCTTCTTGTTGTTACTCTCTATCCTCTTCAAGCGAGCAGCCTCGTATGTCGTTAGGGGAACCTGTGTTTCTTGCAAGGCCTTGCTTGGTGATTCGCCGGCCTCACTGTCGCTGCTACTTTCGGCGCCCTCACTCTTGCTCCATGGTCCGCTCTCACTACCGCTTATTGTGTCGCCCTCACTAGTCTCATAGCTAGCATTCTCAAACCCATCTTCCGTGTCCATGACTCAACAACCCGAAGCTCCAGAGGAAGGGATGGGTGGTGTCAGTTGGTATGTAAATTATCCACGCCATTGTTGCAGGCTTGGTTTTTCTACTCCAACCAATTATCAGGTTGTTGAACGCTACACCTACACTGGATGCGCAAGCACTACAGTAGTTCACTTAGGTGGCAGTCGGGGATCGTTTGGAATGTCGAGGCAGTACCGAACGGTGGATGGCGGGGAAGGAAGGGAGGGAGGTTAGGGTGCGGTGAATGGCGGGGAGGGATCGAGGGAGGCTAGGGTGCTCTCGATGGCGGGTAGGGTTAAGGACAGTTTAGGGTCATTGACCGTTAGTCTTCACTTTATTTTAAATTTGAAAGAAGTCCAGGTTGCCCAAAACCCAAACCTTTGCATTTAACACGTTCTCATTGTGTATGAATGCTCTCAAAAGGCTTAAGCCTTGCGCTGAACTACTTTCAATTTTCACGTAATGGTTATTTACAAATTATTACGTTTAATCGCACTTAATTAGGTTTAATATGTATGAATACTTGTGAAAGTAGTTCTCATTAACTAAAATATTTTCAAACTAAAATAACACAATGCTGGTCATTCTCAATACTGGAAGTTGTTTGACAGTATTTAAGAATTTGGAATGTTTGACAGGTGCATTGATTCAGAAGGGGGGGTGCGGTGGTTTTGGCAAAGGAAACTTCTCAGAGCTGTTTAAATCCATTGAAGAGTATGAAAAAACTCTTGATGGAACCTTAAAAGCATAAGCATATCCAGTCATTGCATATAACACATGTCTATATAGTAAAATGCTTTTAGGCAGAGAGTACGAGAGAATTGTGTAGCCCCACAAATTTCTGTGAGAGATGCTGCTGTCAGGAATACCTGTATGAAGTTAGTCATTAGCAAAATATTTGCTATCCTTGATTATTGACTTTAACATCAATGTATGTCTGCAACAGTCTTCAGATTTGAGGCAATAAAGCTATCCTTTTTTGAAGGGTTTGTGAGTTCCAGTAAAAGATACTCTGCTGTCTTTTTGTTGTTGTTGGTTCTAGAGACACTGATTGGCATACATGGGGTTGTTTTCATGTTTGTGTGTGCCATGTTCTGACTCTTATTCACAAGAGTGCACTTTCATTAGCCCCTTCTCTAAATGCAGGGTCCCTCAGGTGGGGATCAGTGAGTTTGGCTGTAACGATTGCTGCCCAAGCAGGCATTACTCACACAGTTCTTTTTCTTCAATTTGATGTTGCAAGAGTATGAAGTAAGATAAGATAATGGCTATATTTGAATACTGGAGTATTTTTGACCTATATGATTTAAAGTATGAAAGACATGCATGTTATGGCATGGAAGTTTTTGGTCAATTGTATATGTTGAGGTTATTACTTGTCTCTGTATTACTCATCATCAATGTGGCCTTCAATGCTCGTACAGATTGTGGGCCTATAGACATCCAGCAAGATAATGTATCCAGGACTGAACAAATAAAGGTGTGCAGTTTTCACAGATCTGAATGCTGAGTATTTACAAGGTGATCACTGATCTCCTTTTGGGCAATTCTTGGTCTGGAGGAGTTTAAAAAAGAAAGTTCCCTTGAGTACATTCTTTCAAGCGTGAGACTTCTGGTGGAGAGGGGATTATTGCATACGATCTCCAACTCAGTATGCCCAACTAATCAGTAAACAAGCAACAGGGAAAGAAATGCTGGTACTCCTTTCACACTGGTTACAAATCTGTGTCCAACGAGTTGATTGAAAAGATTGCACACAAATTGCCTCAAATTGATTGGATGTGTTTCATAGATGGTCTTTGAGCTCAGGCATATGGGAGTCGAAGGCTGTTTTTTTACCTCTGGTGGTGCACACTGCAGAAGGAAACAAACAATTGTAGAGACAATTGATGATTGCTGAATTGGTATGGAATTATAGCACCTGAGAAAGGTGAGGGTTTTGACACAGTCTGACTTTATAATGATCATTTGCGATTGCTTATTTTGATACACATCGTCTTACACATCTTCTTAGGATATGATGATAACACCAAAGCTTATAGGTTATTCAATCCATGGTCCAGGAAGATGGTAATCGGCAAAGATGTTATCTTCAATGAGAGCATCCTGGGAATCAAGCGAATCATGCAACCAAAACAAACAGAAACTTACATGGAAATTAAGCTAAAACTTGACGATAGTGAAGTACCTGAAGAAGGATTTGGTCCATATTCGGAGTTTGATGTAGATGGACTACATCAGGACCAGTTGCAACTACCGAATCAATCTCAATACCAACACTGAGATCAACCAAGAATAGGAGACCTCCTTCAAACACTGAAGATTATCTCTACTTCATTGACCCTAATGATCCAACATCAGTAGAGGAGGCCAGAAAGCATCTAGGGTCGACAAAAGCGATGGATGAGGAATTGGAATCAATCCAGAAGAAGACTTGGGAGTTAGTTGTCCCACCTCCAGGTAAAATACCTCACTTCAAAATGGGTTTTTAAAACCAATTTGACAGCAAATGGTAAGGTAGAAAAATTGAAGGCCAGGCTGGTTGCAAGAGGTTTCAAACAAAAAGAGGGGATAGACTGCCAAGATACTTTTGTGCACCAATGGTTAAATGGCCCACCATTAGGATTATTGTTGTTGTTGCAACAAAGAAGGGATGGAGCATTAAGCACCTAGAAATCAAGACTGCTTTCCTAAATGGAGACCTAGAAGAACATGTGCATATGGAAATACCACAGGCTAGTTCTTTTGGCTAGTGAAGAAGGCAAAGGTATGCTTATTAAGGAAGGCTGGAGACTTTAGGGTTGCAAGAGAAAACAACCTTTGAGTAAAGATGAAGATGAATATTCACAAGAGCATATTCAAATATCACACATATAATTTAAGGTATTTTTCCTTCATAGTAATTCTGCACAAGGACATAAATTCTCCAATACATTGATTTTTCCACTTCAGACATGAAGTTTAGATGACCAAATTCAAGAGTTCAGAAAACTCTTCACATCAAAAGAGTGGGCATGGCTTTCATCTAAGTAATTGTTAACTTTAGCTTGCTGTCTAAAATTTATTTTTTGGAGCAATGAAGTGAAATCGACTTTAAAGTCCAGGTTGCCAAAATGGCTAATGGGACCTCATCTTTATCCCTCTAATTTATGTTAACTGGTTGGTTGTTGAATCCATATGCGTGATTCACAACCAGTTGTTGATACTTGTGGGTTTTTGGTTGGTGCAGAGGATGAAAATTGATGATTTCGAGTACAAGCCAGTTCCCAAGCCCAAAGAAGTGTAGGAGCGAAGTGAATTGGCGGGTGCATTAGATTGCTCTTTGTAAGTGTTGTTATACGGTGTTCTCATTAGGTTCTTGAAAAATTCTCTGTAACCAATGCTTGCCTATCTACATGTTCAGTATCTTGAATTCAAGGGCATCTTGGCAGTTGGAAATATATAAGCCCAAATAGTGCCACAGTTGGATGCTTTCCTTTTCCCCAAAGTTGACTGGAAATGTTGCTATTGCCATTTTTGGCTAACAGTCGGGTTGCAATGTTGCAAACATGGATAATTCAGTCCTTTGTAATTTTCTTGAAGACAGGTTGAGTGTCCAGATGGCAGTCAAGATGCTCATCAGTGCGCTGGAGATGAGTAGTGTTGACTGAAGGTCTGACGATTCCTAATGGGGAAGACAAAGATTTTGAATTCTCATATTCCAGCCATAAAGAGGAGTTAACGAGGATCAATTGTGGGTAAGTTGTTCTGTCACCCAGATGAGGAGTTTGACATGGATGTTGGAGGTGGTCCACTAGCATCTGCAAGTCATGGATATCATGGATATCATGTCTTCATGAGATGAATTGATGTCAAGAAGACACCTTATTGGTGATATTAGCAGGTCATCTCACTCTTGTCTTGCACAATATACAATTCTATAGAGAGAAGTGCGGAGTTAGGAGGTTGGTTGCAAGGCTTTGGTATTCTTAAGAGGGGTACATATAATCGTTTTTCTGCATTGAAAAACCATTTTACATGATATGACAACATTCTGATTACTTTGCTGCAATTAGGTTGAAGAATGAAAATTTGTTCCAGAACCATTGCAAAAGAGCTCACTGCATTGGAGGTGTTCATGCAGTGGCTGCGGAGGCAAAGCATCCAATGTTTTAGTTTCTCAAATAGTTCACATGGTGCAAGTGAATTCGTTGATATTTTGAGAAGGAGGGCTCTTGTATCTTCCTCTGGCAGAGGTGATGTTCGAGTGAGAATACTTGTCTGCTTCATTCAAGGGTTTGGTGAGGTGCAGTTTTTTGGAATACCAGAATGTACTTGTGTCTTGTTGATTTAAAACCTTAGTTATCTCACATGTTTTCTCGATCTTTATAAACAGAAAGTTAGCATTCTACCTTAAGCCGTTGTTACAGATTTGGCAGTACATGTTCTGATGTGTCTGGTAGGACATACTTGTTGCTGTAAGAATGTTTAGATATTCACTGGATATGTGTAGGCTACATCACTTACATCAGGCCCTAGAATGAAAGAGGTGAACATTCGTATGAAGAGGAAGCAACAAAAATTTTCAAATGCATTTCTGTTGGATCAGCAATTACTTGTGTCAAATGCTCTGGTAGAGAATACAATACTGTTGTCATGGTTACCTCCTTATCAATGTGGTTGGTACTTTTGTGTGCTAAGGTAGGTGAGCCACAAAGTGACACTTTCAGGAAGTTATGCTATTCTGACAGGTTAAATAGCGGGTTAGTCAATTCAAAAAAAATCCTATTTATTTATTTATTTATTCAAACATGTGGCTTGGACACGTTGTGCCTTGGCCTTCTCAATTAGCCATTGTGATTGGCCAAATTTGGTTGTACATCTTGAAATGTTCTTGCATCCTTCTTACATTCTTGATAACACAATGTTGGGGCTAATGAATGCTGGTAGGAAAACTGGCCTCCCACTGAATTGGAGTGTGACAGATGGACAAGAATTCAAGAGATGAACTATTGCACCTACAACTCTGGGACCTAGAGGAGAAGGAGGCAAATGGACTGCACCTCTCATCATATCCCTGTCCCTGTAAAAAGTGCATGGGTGGGACGGTTCTATCAAGAGAAACCATTCGCAAGCATTTGAGGCATTACAAACGCGACCCACAGTTCCAAACATCAATACTGGTATTTGTTGGTATTTCTGAAACTTGACTGAAATAATGTGCGTTGTTGACTACCCATGATGTGCTATGTTGACTAGCCATAGTCACATATGTTAATGTCGTGACTACGAGTAGTCATAGATGTAGATATGTGGGAGTACAAGCAGCTAGAGCCACTGAAACCATATTGCCTTGACCATGGCGGGATAGCATAACTTCCACTGAATATGTGCTACTTCTCATTTACCCCGACCAACTGAATTATAACAGTCTACGAATACATGTCCTCCAACTTGCGTGGTTGTTTGCTACAAAGTAGGTGTTAATAGGTCTAGCTTCTGGTAGAAGTCGGCACTAACCTCACTGCTTCTGTGGGACTATATATCTTGGCACGTGCATATGCAGTCTGGTCTTAGTGCCCAATCAAGTACAGTACTAAATACTGATGAGGTTCCTCCAAGCGCTGTGGATGCCGAACCCGAGGAAGGCAGCGACGTATATCAGGATGCGAATGAGGAAGGCGATTTTGAAGTGCAGCGGATGATAACAGAGTGCTTTGGCCGGTTTGAGAACGACATTGGTGATAGCCAGGAGGATGAAGTACTTGAAGCTGAACGGGAGTTTATGGCCGATGAAGGAATGGATCTACTGGAAGAATCTTCCATACCACTGTACGAGGGAAGCAAAACAAGCCGAGTAGTTGCAGTCATTCTCCTTCTCAATTGCTTTGCCGTTTTTGGAGTATCCAATGCATGCGCTACAGAATTGCTGAAGTTGATTTCGGAGCTACTACCTGTCAAAAACACTCTTCCGAAGTCTTACTATGAAGCTCGCAAGTATCTAAGACAACTCGGATTATCATTTGTCTCTATACATGCCTGTGTAAATGGGTGTTGTTTATTCCGAAAGGAGCTAGAAGGCGCAATGAATTGTCCAAAGTGTGGACAATTGAGGTACAAATCGGAGTCAAGCAGGACACCAATGAAAGTTTTGCGCCATTTTCCACTTATACCACGGCTGCGAAGGATGTATCGGTGTACATCTCTAGCAAAATTAAATAAGTGGCATACCGAACGGAAGGATCGTGGTGGCAATGTGGAGTGCGTTCCAGACTCGAAGGCATGGAAACACATTGACTCCGTATATCCAGGGTTTGCGTTGGAAGAAAGGAACATACGACTAGGACTTGCTCTAGACGGTGTGAATCCGTTCTCAAACCAATCCCTAAGTCACTCCACTTGGCCAGTTGTGCTACTGAACTACAATCTGCCACCATGGTTGGTGACAAAGCGGTTTTTCTTAATGTTGGCCCTTCTCATTCCTGGGAAAGAGAGCGTGACATCTGAAAACGTGGACGTGTACCTTGCTCCTTTGATTGAGGAATTGAAGCAACTTTGGGAAGGCATTGATGCAGTAGACGCATCTACGGAGAGGGTGAATAGGAAGTTCACGTTGAAGGCCATCCTCATGTGGTGCATCCATGACTTCCCGGCATATGGATTAGTGTCGGGGCAAGTTACAAAGGGGTACAAAGGGTGCACCGAATGCGGTCCTAGTGTAACAACCCGACGATCAGCTGCGTTAACGAAGAATGTATATTTAGGACATCGTCGGTTCTTGAACCGAACCCATCCATATCGAAGATTGCAGAGAGCTTTTGATGGAACACAAGAGACCCGTCCACCACCAAGACAGCTAAGTGGCCGTGACGTAGTCCGTTATGCGATGAGGAGAGAAAACTGGTTGGCTGACTCCCCACGAAACAGACCAGGAGGGGTTAACGATCCAGTACATGACACAGGCGTGAAGAGATTGTCTGCATTATTTGCACTTCCATATTGGCAGGTGAGTGTATAGATTTAAACTCTTTGTCAAACCCTGTGGATTTAATATAAGACTAGCAATAGTCAAAGGATAACTGAGAGCTTTGGAGATTGGTTTGGAGGACTACCGACAGTCAAATTATAGTGACATCCATGCAAAGTTGACTACACTCAAATATGATTGACTACAGATAGTTAATGCTAATGTAATAGTGTATAGGATATGATGACCAACAGTACAGATATAATTCCACTAATGTGATCCATTGTGTGTATGCAGTCTCTTGCGATAAGGCATGTGCTTGATGCAATGCACTGTGAAAAGAACTTATGTGAGAACATCATGAAGACAATTTGGGGTTTAAAGGATAACCTCAAAGTACGGATGGATCTAGCGGAAGCAAACATAAGGCCTGAATTGCACGCAATTTTTGGTGGTGCTGAGGGAACGTTGTTGATACCAAGAGCTCCATATATTCTATCAAGAGCAGAGAAGGTTGTGTTTACAAATATCATCCGTGGATTGAAGACTCCTAGCAATTACGTGGGCCAATTGTCTGAAAGAATCACGGGTGATGGAGAGTTAAGAGGAATGAAGAGTCACGACTACCACATTCTAATGCAGCAAATCTTGCCATTGTGCTTACGAACGCTCTTACCAAAGGATGTCCGAACTGCCATTATTCGGATATGCCGAGTCTTTGCCCGTCTGTGCGTGAAGTCGGTGGACCCTTCAAGCATGACCGATTTGTTCAATGAGACCGCCGTGACAATGTGTATGTTGGAAAGGGTCTTCCCACCAGCATTCTTCGATGTCATGTCCCACTTGCCTATTCATTTGGTACAACAGTTAGACATTTGCGGACCAGTGCACACCCGGTGGATGTACCCAATGGAACGGTATCTGAAAACTCTGAAAGGATATGTGCGTCTTCGAAGCAATCCTGAAGGCTCTATGGCACAAGGCTACATCATGGATGAAGCAGTGGGGTTTTGTACTGAATATATGCAACATTGTTGTGAAAGTGAGCGTCGTGTGTGGGACGACAAAGAAGAACCTGCAATGAATAGCGAGGTCATGGAAGGAAATGGGCGGCATAGGTTGTTGCCAGACGAACTACGGTTTTGGATACATGAATTTGTGCTGAACAATGCGGAGCCGTTACAAGTTTACAGAGAGTAAATCCACGTACTTTGTGTTGTTGCTCTTGTGACTACATTGTTAACTAGTAATGATAGTCATAAGCAATTATAATGTGACTAAATGCAGTACTAGATATGCTTCATATGACTAAATGGAGTCATCATAGTTATTTGGATGACTATTTGTAGTCATTGCATCATTAAGCTGTAATTACAGTGTCGTGGGAAGTGAAGTAATTAACGACTATAAAATGTGAGTGTCTGGTGCAGACGGCACGCTACAGAAATGACCCGAAGGAAGAGGTCAAGGGAAAACATGCGACGTCAACAGCGGGGTAGGAGATTGGAGTACCCAAGCAGCATGCAAGAGGAGGCCTTCACAACCTGGTTTCCTGTTGTAGTGCAAGATGAGATCAACCAAGGGACTGATGTATCCATGGACGTTCAAGCATTGCTAATGCCGCCCTCAAGGAACGCCAAGTCCTACAAGTCAATGTATGCGTATGGCAACCACATAAGGGTTCGTAGCATAGAATCAAACATGAATACATGTGATAGTGGTGTGGCTGCGACCTTTTTGCAAGCATGTCGTGCGAGCAGCAGTTCTAGAAATGTACGGACAACAAATTTAGAATACATAGGATGGGTGGAAGAAATAATAGGGGTAGACTATGGAGAGTTTGAGTTGATAGTTTTGTATTGCACATGGGTGAGAGCCAACCTCCGGGGCATCGGAGCAACAATGAAACGTGACGACTACGGCTTCACATTGATCAAATTCGATCGTGTCATACCGTATTCAGCAGACTCATTTGCATTTCCCCTCCATGTGCAACAAGTCTTTTTTGTGGACGATGTGGAGAATCCCGAATGGAAAGTTGTGCTGAGGAAAGAAGCTCGAGGTGCAAGAGTGGCGTCTACATCTGAGAGAAGACCCGAAACACTTAGTTTACATGTAGGCAGAGATGAAGACTACCGTGGATTGAGATCTAATATCTTAAACGAAGATGTGGAACCTGGCGCACCGGTGCTAGAAGGTTGCACAGTACTTGAAGCTGAGGACGTTCATGCAGCACTACAAGAAAGAGAGGAAGAGCCAGATAACAATGAAGAGAGATTATAGTTTGGCCTTTTGAGACGTCGCCTGATGTAGTCAAGTTGGACTAAAAGTAGTCAAATTGGTCACCATGGTCGTACCCAATGAATAAAATTTTGTTCCCGAAGTTCGCCCCCTCGAGGTCCTATCATTTTTTACTACAACTTGACTGGGAATCTTCTTGGAATCTATTTTTACTAGTTGTAGTCATCATGTGACTAGTTAGTCGAGTTCGGTCAACTTGCTCTAGTAAAAAAAGCCTGTATTTGGCATAGTGTATGCCTACTATGCGGTCCCCTTCTCCAAATATGACATCCGGAAATTAAACAAAATAGATGTGCAACATTCCTATAAGCACAACAAATGTGTTCACTCATCTCTCAATCAAGGACTTTGGCATCAACACAACATCCATCTTACATGACTACATACATTATGTAAACAATCAATAATTATCTGCACTCAATGACCTAAGACAATTGGGACTAATTTAACAAGGATTAGCCAAACACATCACCGCTAAATATGGAGGATCAGAACCAACAAATTTTATTTGGGCGATTATTCGCACTTCATACTATAACCTAAATGATGGTATGAAATTCCCTATTATAATAATCAAATCTAGCCCTAATCAAATCGCCCATAGTTGGGATTTGCCCACCATGCCTCCAGCCTCACTTCGCCATTTGGCCAAGTTGATCCCGTCATCCATCGCTCCACTCCCTCACATCACTGCCCATCCATCGCTTCACTCACTCATGTCCGTGCCCATCCATTGCTTTAAAGCAACAACAAAGCGATGTGCATCATTGAACCATTCATCCTAGGCCACATCGCTGGAGTTCCTCATTTCGAAGTTGGGCCCCTTGGCATTGTCGTCCACTTTCTCTAGACTCCAGAGTCTACACTCTAACCTCCATATATGATAGACAATGTTGTGCATGGTTGTTGTGTTGAAACCGTCGAAGTTGTTGTGAGCTGTTTTTAAGTCAATTTTTTGATGAACAAGACATAACTCACGTGCAGACAGTATTTGCGATGTGAGAGAGGCCTTGACAAAACATCCGCAATGGTAAGTGGAGTGACCCGCCAGGAGGTCTTCGCAATTCTGATTGTCTAAACCCTAAACCGTAGCAGTAACACTCCAGGTTCGAGGCTAAACTCAGCTGCTGTGATTCTTCTCTGCTGTGAAACTAAAGGCTCCAGAAACTCACTCTTACGCGGCTGAGCCATTAGGAAAAAAAGTAAATTAGCTAAAATTCAAGGCTCATCAACACTAAGAGCCCCAAAAGAATGGTATATGTTACAAGGCTTGAGTTACACGGCGAGACCATGATTAAATTTTGAGGGAAGTGTGTACCAGCATAAGTATATATTGAGAGTACCTGTGTGTCTTCCAAGTTTGTTTTAAGACATGAAAGTTTTGAGTGGTGTGTAATGGTGAGGATCATGTTGTATCATGAAGTGGGCATGGAATGAAATCTGAAGGTTGCAACTTTCTTACAATCTTTAGGTTTTGCCTATTTGTTGTTCTAGATAGCATGACGTAAGTTAATCCAGGGGCGAATGCGTTTCGAATATCAACAATAACTTTGTTTGATATTGTAGCACCTTGTGATTTGTGGCCGGTCATTGCATATGCTAAAACAATTGGGAATGAGGCTTTGTAATAATATTGTTCATATGTGTATATGTGTTGGAAATTGTGTCGTTTTAAGAATATGTTTGTCGAGTTTCCGATGACTTGAACACCAATGGTTGTGACAACACCGTGGTTGTCTGTATGTACCGAGGTTACCGTTGCGGTTGCACCGTTAACAACTCCTTTTGCAATATTAACATTTGATGTGAACATAACGAGCGCGCCTACAGCCACATGATGGAGTTGGTCAAATCGTGTGTCATTTAACCATGCTGATACATTGTGGGCTTCGGTTGCATTTGTATCAAGGGTCACAGGAATTCTATCTGCCAGGGCAAAAATGGCTTTGAATATGATGTCGTTGTACATGGTAACATCTTCGCGGTGTGAACATAAAATTGTCGTAGTTGCATCTAGATAGTGTGATAGCATGTCTTTATCAATGAAGCACGCGATGAGTGTGTGTTCAACCTCTGTTTCTGTAGGTAGTCGATGTCGTATTATGTTTAGGAATTGGAGGTACAATGGGTCGGATGAATGTCTAATAGATGTTTGAAGCGTATGTTGTTTTGCAATTGCCCAGCATGGAGCGGAGGTTATGTGACATGCTTTACAAATGATGTCTGGTGCTTTTGGTGTGTGTGTGCATATTGCGGGCAGTTGGGTGAGGTCTCCAACTAATATGACGTCATGCATGAATTCATGCACGTGTTCAAAAATTCATGCATGACGTCTTATTATCTGGACCCAAAGTCTTAGGTACAATTGATCAATACGTCATACGATACGAGTTACAATCGTGAGGCTCTGTGCATGCCCATATCATTATGTGGATGAACCAAGTTGATGTGGAACGAATAACTAACGAAATAACGACAGCAGTGCCAGCGACCTTTGATACAACCATTGGAGAATTTTTAGAGCCCATAGACTCACATCAAAATAAATTATTCAAGATTGTAATGAGAAAACAATTGTATACATGCAACTCTCGATGTCAACAACGAACCAATGACAATCACTGCAAATATGGATTTCCTTTCAAACCGCACATTGAAGAAAAAATAACATACAACTCCGAAACAAAAAGGTGGGAGTACTACAGACCAAGGCACGAAGATCGCAACGTTATCCCTTACCATGCAACATTGTTGTTGGTGTCGGGTGCACATTTGAATTTACAACGAATAAATACAACGTATTGGTCGTATTATCTTTTAAAATACGCAATGAAATGTGAACCTCATGACCCCATTAACTTAAACAAAAAGAATGTTGAACGATTGGGACTTCATGGAGCTTCCGACGCGCAACTCAAACTCATATCATCTCTTATCATAGCTAAACCGGTCTCACCTTCAGAAGCAACGCTTGCGTGCTTACAAATACCAATTGTTCAAAAAAACATTGCTATCAGATACATCGACTCCAAACCACCTGCACTACGAACACGAATGATCACGAGATCAAGAGTATTGGGCTTTCATCCCATTGACATTTACAGCAACAGACCCCATGAATACGAAGACATGACATTCACCGATTATTTCAAGAGGTTCGACATGGATAAAATATGCAGACGCAATGTAACCTCTTTTGGAAAAGACAAGCTCGGATTTCACATATATGAAACTCATAAAATCACGAGGTTCACAAACTTCCATCCCATCCATAATTCAGAGGTATTCTTTTTTAATGTGCTCATTCGCACCATTCCTTTTAGAAACGAAAATGATCTTCTCTCTGCTACAAACATCGAAAAAAATTACATCCATGAATGTCAAGATCGTGGAATCATTTCAAACCTAGACAACATTCAAGACTACTTATTACAATACGCACATCGCAACCTCATAGACACAGAGAAACGATCTCAACTACTCGAGCAACTTTTAGAAGACTATCCATATTTGAACCATGAACACATACCACAAGATATTCATGTCTCGACTCCGTTATCGGATGCCGAGAGAATAAATACAAAATGAGCAAGAGAAGTGATAATATTAATGAGTGAAGGTAGTGATGAATATGATTGGTCAAGTGAGGGTTGATCGATTCTTTGGGGAATACAAGGTAAGACTCGATCCCAAAAACCAAGCTTGAAATTAGGATTATAACGATCTACACGTAGAAGGAGATCATCTAGGATTAGTGATGTTGTAGAAGAAGTTGATGTTAGATTAGAAAATTGTTTGAATGTTGAGCCTAGTTTTAGTCCATTACTAGAGACATTAGAAGAGGAGCATAAAGTGGAGAAGGAGGCAACTCCCTCTAAGTTGAGAGGTGAGATATTATCGGATACTTATACATCTAAAGAAGAGATTCCGATATACATTGATAGGGACATAGGAGAAGATCCACCGGTTGACATGACACGGCGAGGGGATGACGATGATACCATATTGGAGGAAGACCCCATTGATTCATTGGTTAGACCGAGAGGTCTACCAATTGTGGTTCCACAAAACTTATACGCGGTGGATATGCCATCCCACCTCCCTAAGTTTTATGGAACCAAGGATGATGATCCTTCTAGGCACATAGAGAGATACATCGAGAGGTTGGCTAGTTCTCTTGTGAGCAATCCGGGATATTGGTTGGTATGGTTTTCCACTACTTTAGAGGGTGAGGCTTATGAGTGGTATAGAGACCATGCCGAGGGACATTTTAGAGGATGAGAACAGTTGCAGAGGGAGTTTTTGAATGAGTTTCGACCGGAGATTGGTCAAAGCACGGCTTTGAGGGCATTGGCTTTGTTCAAGCAAGGTAGGGAAGAGGAGATTTCGGCCTACATTAGGAGGTTTGATTTATTGTGTACACGATTTGTGGGCATCATGCTCAGTGATGACACACTAAATCAATTCTTCATTCAAAGATTCTTTAAGTCGGGAACAATTAGGGGTGTTCTTGAGAGGCATCTTCAAACATTGGCGGATGCCAAGAAGGCGGCTAGAGAGATGGAGAACTTGGATAGAGATCATGAGAGACTGTGGAGAAGGGAAGATAAATTGATACCACAATTCATTCTCATTCGACCTAGGTTGATGGCGGGAGAGCCGGCCAAGTATGAGAATCAAGTCCCTTATGTCATTGTTGACATGGATCCACGTCCTTTAGCAGTTAGAGAACCGGCACCACTTCTAGCATTACCGGCCCCTAGGAGCGGATCCTCACCTTGACAAAGTGGAAAGAAGGTTGGGTGCTAGCCAATTGGGATTTCAAGAGGCCATGATCAAGCAAATGCAAAGTCTTACGGATCAAATGTCTTTGATGATCAAGAGCCAACAACCGGGTCCTCCTCCTCCGGTTGAATCGGGTAGACATTCATCGGGGTTGTGGTGTGTTCATGTGGCCAACCGGGCCATACTCGTCAGTTTTGTAGAAATGGACAAAACCGTGATCAAAGAGGAAACGGTGGTCCACCTCCATAAAATCAACGAGGTCAAGGACAACCTCAATATGGCCAAGGTAACAATAGGGGACCTCCTTCTAGAGGTCAAGGTGGTCAAAACAGGGAGAAGAGGGAGTTCCAACCATATTGTAGGAGGTGGCATTGTCACCCAAAGTCCACCACCCTTGATTTCGTCTTAGCCCGAGTGTGGAATGTTGGAGTGACACCTAACAACTCCCTCCTTAGTAGTCCAATGTATAATTCCAATACCCCGTTGGAATATACATAAAACGCACAACTCTTGATGAGTTTCCGACTCAACCCAAATTATGTCATTTTATTATCTTTGACCTCGGGCAAGGTTACATGTTTGGTTTTCTCCAAAGTCCACCTGGCCGCCTTGGCCACACACGCCTTTAGGGATATACCTCGCCTGAATCTAGTCCTAGCTGTTGATTCTGTACTATTACATGACCCTTCGCATGTTGATCCCGTACTAGTACACGACACTTCGCCCGTTGATTCCATGAGCACATAAATTTTAATACAAGTGTTAAGAAACACTTATATGTATTATCCTTGGCTCCTCCCCATTAAGTCTTCATGATTCTCCCCCAAGTTCAACCATTACCAACCACTTAATTGAATCATGTAGACTAGTTTATTGGACTAAGCCAGTGTTTAACTCATCAAACTAACCCTACTTAGCCCAACCCAAATAGTCTAATTTAACTTGGTATAACCAACTAAATGACCTAACCAGCTTAAGTAGCTGACCAACCTAATCAGCCTATCCAGTCTAATTAACCGACAAGCTTAACCAGCTTCACCAGCTTAAATAGCCTAATCCCCTTAATCAGCTTACGTAGCCCACCCAAACTAACCAGCTTAATTAGCCTAACCAGCCTCTTAATCAGCTTACGTAGCCTACCTAGACTAACTAGCTTAATTAGCCTAACCCCCTTAATTAACTTACGTAGCCTACCTAGACTAACCAGCTTAATTAGCCTAACCCCCCCTTAATCAGCTTACGTAGCCTAACCAGCCTCAGCCAACCCGAGTCCAGGGGCCTCTGCAGTCGGAGCCTCTGCCACAAACCGATTCAAGGGGCCTCTCAGCCCGGAGCCTCTGCCACCAGCCGAGTCCAGGGGCCTCTGCAGCCGGAGCCTCTGCCACAAACCGAGTCCAGAACCTTGGGTAATACCAATCCGACCTTCAACTTACTATTACAACAAAAAAAAGTTGCTCCTAAATGTAAATATAAATTTGTAATTTCCAACAACAATAAGTGCTCCAATATTATATAATTGTAACTTCTAAATCCAACAAAGCTAAATGCTCCAAGAGTTTACAAACATAACCTTGTAATTCCAAATAATTATAAGTATGGATACCATGAATCCAAATACTACAATTTGAAGATTATAAATCAAACTCTAATTTCTTCCAATCCAAACTATTCCTAACAAGATGTCAAGCCCACTTCAAGGCTAACTAGTCTTGGCTCTTCACATTAAGGCCATGCACACCCACGTGCTCCTATATTACTTCCTACACACCCACACTTATAACCCGTGGGGTGCCAAGGAGCACAAAGGAAAGAGGAAGAGAGAGAGAAGAATGAGGGCTTATATAATGCGGTTGAGGAGGTGAGCACCCTCAAGGCTCAAGATAAGCCTTCGTAATCCTCCCCTACTTTGTAGGCTCTCATCTTATCTTCTAAGCTTTTGTCCCTCAAACGAACAATATAGATCCTAATTCAAACATTTAACTCAAGGGACTACCCTTGGTTCTCCACCTACTACGCTCCCCAACTAAGAAGCTTCTTCACACTACTAATCTTCTAATCAATTCACTCCATACAAGCCTAATGCTTAAACATAGCTTCCTTCGAGCTTCATTCTTTTTATATTTTTGTGAATAATCAATAAACATTAAAACATAACTTCTAATGGTCTCAAAAGACTTAAGAACACATGTGGACACCATTTTGGGCTCACATTATTGGCGACCATCTGGGACCGGCTCCTAGAATGTCTTGCTCGAAGTCAAGTTGTCTTCATGCTCGATATTCCTTGCACCTGCTTCCAGCTGTTCGTGTTGGAAAGCTTTGTCCATTGAGTGTCTCCAATTGCAAAGAGTTATTAGAAAAGGTATTCTTTACAATGTAAGGACCTAACCAAACCGCATCAAATTTACCCGGAAAGTCTTTCTTCTTCCCATCCTGAATCATAACCATCATACCTGGTTGTAATGCTCGCTTTTTGTTACGTTTGTCAAAGATAATCTTTCTCCTCCTTTGAATCGCTTCAATATGTTGAGCGGACCTTCGCCTCCTCTCATCCAATTCCTCTAGCTCAGTGAGCCTATTCTTCAAAGACTGACTGTCATTGAGGCGTATCTCCACCGCAACTCTCAATGACTCTACTTCAAACTCGATAGGGAGAGTAACTTCAATCCCGTAAACAAGAGAAAATGGAGTAGTCTGTGTGGTCACTTTGAACGTCGTTCGATAAGCCCACAATGCCGCGTTCAACTTGATATCCCAATCTCGCTTCGAGTCTATAACTGTCTTGCGTATAATGCTCACTAGAATGCCGTTGACGCGCTCCGTCTGACCATTGGTTTGAGGATGATAAGATGTCGTCTTCCTATGGTTTATCTGGAATCTATGAGTCATTTCTGAAATGAGGTCATTAAGAAAGTGTGTGCCTCTATCACTAACTAGAATCTTTGGACATCCAAATCTAGAAATGATATTCTCATACATGAAGGTGGCAGCATGAGCTGCGGTGTCGGTCTTGACTGCTTTGGCTTCCGTCCACTTGGTCAAGTACTCGGTGGCCACAATAATGTAAGCCATCCCTCTCGAAGAGTTGGGATGGACTTCCCCTACATAATCAATTCCTCATTTCTCAAAAGGAATTAATGGTAAAAAAACATATAATGACATCTCCATTCTAAGATCATTCCTAGCATACCTTTGGTAAGCGTCACACTTTCTAACATAATCATGTGAGTCCTTAAACAAGGTAGGCCAAAAGTAGCCTGCTCTAAGTATTTTCTGGCCTGTAAGTTGACCAGAAAAATGCCCCCCACAAGCACTATCATGGCAAGCCTCTAGAATATCAGGTACCTCTACTTGCGACACACATCTTCTCAAGATGGTATCTGCTCCCCTCCTGAACAATCTATTGCCTACCACTGCAAAGTGTCTACTATTGACTCTAACATTTTTTCTCTCCTCTTTAGTCCACTCAGCTGGGAAGTGTTGAGTTGTCAAGAACTCCACAATCCCCGAATACCAATCTGGTGTAGCTGTGACCACAAACAAGCTGTCATCTATAAGACTATCATCTATCGGGTGAGCGCCCACAAAATGGCTTTTACTACTCCATGGGGCACATTTGTTTGGGTGGTCATGCCATTTGGGTTGTATAACGTTCCGGCCACGTTTCAAAGGCTTGTCATGTACATCTTCACCGACTTGTTGTAAAAATCCATGACCGTTTTCATCGACGATTTTAGCACCCAATCAAATGCTAGTCAACATATAGGATGTGTGCGAGAGGCTTTGATTAGGTGTAGGAAGATGCAATTGGCTTTAAACCCGGACAAAACATTCTTGGGAGTTCACAAAGGAGTTCTTTTGGGTTATGTGGTGAGCGAGAAGGGAAGAGAACCGGATCCCGACAAAATCACGGTTATTGATGAGTTGTTCACTCCCACCAATGCCAAAGGTATAGCCAAGTTGTTATAACATGTGGGGTGGTATAGGGAGTTGATTCCTAACTTCTCTAAAATAACGGTTCTTATTACCCACTTGCTCAAGAAGAATGTTAGATTTGAGTAACCCGATGCTTGCCAAAAGACGTTTGAGAAGTTGAAGGATAAGTTGAGCACTTATCCGGTGTTAAGGCCACCCGATTGGGATAAGCCTTTTCATGTGTATTGTGACGCTAGCAATGTAGCGGTTGGTAGTGCTTTGTATCAATCCACGGGTGAAAACGGTAACGACCACTCCGTTGCCTATGCTAGCAAGCAATTGACACCGGCCGAGAGGAATTATTCTACCACGGAGAGGGAATGTTTGGCTATGGTATTTTCGGTTAAGAAGTTTTGTCATTACCTTGTGTGTAATCCGGTTGTTTTCTTTGTGGATCACATGGCCATAAAATACTTGGTCAATAAGGCGGAGCTAAGCGGGAGATTAACTAGATGGGTCTTATTATTAGAGGAGTTTGTCTACACGGTGGAGTATAAGCCGGGCCGCATGCACTTGCAAGCCGACCACTCGTCTATGTTGTCTAAGGGGATGGGAGAGAGTCCAATAGATGATAGATTGGTGGATGACAATCTTTTTGTCGTTATGGCCAAACCGGATTGGTATGCGGGTATCGTGAAGTTCTTAACCATACAAAAGTTGCCCGAAGATTGGACCAAGGAGGAGAGAAGAAATGTTAGAATTAATAGTAGGCATTTTGCGGTGGTAGGGCATAGATTGTTTAGGAGGGAAACCGATGGGTTGCTTAGGAGGTGTATGTCAGAGGTAGAGGTCCCGACCATCCTAGAGGCTTGTCATGATAGTGCATGTGGGGGACATTTTTCCGGCCAACTTACCAGTCAAAAGATTCTTAGAGCGGGATACTTTTGGCCTACATTGTTTAAGGACTCACATGATTATGTGAAGCGTTGTGACGCTTGTCAAAGGTATGCTCGGAATGATTTACGGATGGACATGCCACTCCATATATCATTGTCTCTTGTGCCTTTTGAGAAGTGGGGAATTGACTATGTAGGCGAGGTCCATCCTCATTCCTCCAAGGGAATGGCTTACATTATAGTTGTCACCGAATACCTCACCAAATGGGCGGAGGCTAAGGCGGTCAAGACCGACACGGCGGCGCATGCGGCGGCATTCATGTATGAAAACATAATCTCGAGGTTTGGAGTGCCCAAGATTTTAGTGAGCGATAGAGGAACTCACTTCCTAAATTCCTTGATTCAAGAAATGACGGACAAATTCCAAATTGATCATAGAAAGACTACACCTTACCATCTCCAAACAAATGGTCAAACGGAGAGGGTCAATGGCATTTTGGTAAGCATCTTACGAAAAACGGTGATGGACTCTAAGAGGGATTGGGATACAAAGTTGACGGCGGCATTGTGAGCTTATCGGACAACTTACAAAGTAACTACCCAAGCTACTCCCTTCTCCTTGGTGTATGGTTTAGAAGCTACACTTCCAATTGAGTATGAGGTGGAGTCTCTTCGAGTGGCCATAGGTTCGCGCCTTACCGAAAGTCAATCGTTGAAAAATAGATTGACCGACTTGGAGGAACTTGATGAGAGAAGGCGAATGGCGGCTCAACACATCGAGGCGATTCAACGTCGAAGGAAAATCACCTTCGACAAACGGCACAAGAAGAGGGCATTACGACCGGGAATGATGGTGATGATTTAAGATGGTAGGAAACTTGAATTCCCCGGTAAGTTTGATGCGGTAAGAATGGGCCCTTATCTTGTCCGTGAAGTATTTCCCAATAATTCCATGCAATTGGAAACATTGAACGGGGAGAGCTTCCCAACTCGAACCGCGGGAAGTAGGTGCAAGGAATACCGAGTTTGAAGACAACTTGCCTTCGAAGCAAGATATTCGGGATCCATCCCCCGATGGTCACGAATTATATGGGCCCAAAATGGTTGCTCATATTTGTTTTATGCTTAGAATTTATTTAGAATTGCATTTGAAATGTTATTGAAACAATCAAAAATATAAAAAGAGTGAGGCTTGGTGTGGTTTATGTTTTAGGCCTTAAGCCTATTTTGTGTGGTTAAGTAGAAGCTTAGTGACATTAGGAAGTGTCTTAGGTAAGTGAGTAGTGTTTGATGAAGCAAGGAGAAGGGCCTTGGATTTAAATGTTTGATTTAGAACATGTTTGTGTTGGTTTAGGGGGTGAGGGTTTAGTGGATAGGATAAGGTCCTACTAAGTAGGAGAAGGTTAAGGGTTGTGGTCTTGGGTGTCCTCTCCTCTCACTCTTCTTCTTCTTCCCCCCTTCTCCTCTCCTCTCTTTCTCTCTCTCCTTCCTCTCTAGGAATGTGAGCTCTTAGAGCTAGAAAATATGTGGGGATTAGGTAGGGGCTTGTTAGAAATTAGGTAGATACTTAGTTAATCAGCTGGTTGGGACTGCCGAATTAGGCAGTTGGTTGAAGATGTGGGCTTAGCAGCTGGTTGAGACTGCCGAGTTAGGCAGTTGGTTGAGACTGCAGAGTTGGCAGCTGGTGAATATGTGGGCTTAGCAGCTGGTTGAGACAGCCGAGTTAGGCAGTTGGTTGAGACTGCAGAGTTGGCAGCTGGTGAATATGTGGGCTTAGCAGCTGGTTGAGACTGCCAAGTAGGCAGCTGGTTGAAGATGTGGGCTTAGGTAGTTGGAGTTCGAAGAATGGGCCGAGTTAGGAGCCGGGTATGGACCATTGGTGAACCGGCCGATCATGGGGAAGGCCTAAGGGCACTAATGGCACTTAGATGGTAGGCTAGGTAATTAGGGATTTAAGTGTTGGTTTGTAAGTAGCTTAGGAAGAAGGAGAAGAGCATTTTTCAATGCTTGTATTCTTATTATGAAATAAATTGGTGTGCAAGATATGATGGGAAATATAATGAATTCTCACGAAGTTGGTAAGATGGAGTCATGGGAACACGAATGTGATATCCATTCCCTCACCCGGACTAGGACGCTTAAGGGTGGGCGGTTTGGCCTCACACAAACCGAGTCGCACAACAAGGCGGACACCTCCCAAAGAAACCCCAAAAACAATGGAAAACACACCTATCTACCTACCACCTCATCCGTAAAACAATATATGTCACAAAAAACAACCCAAATTGGCGCACTCATCCCATTATCACTCAAGAACTACATAACCACACCAACACTACTATACACCCACCACCAGACCAACCACTCGAATACGAATCATGGATAGAAGAACTAGCCACAATAGCAAAAGAAGCAAAAAACAAAGCCCGGAAAATCACGACAGACTACACTACCAAACAAATCAAAAAAACCATATCTAAATATCAACAACTATACAACAAAAGTCCTAAGAAAATAAACAGAAAAGTCTTCAAAAACACCGACACCTCCTCACTAAACTGTCTCATAGATAGATCCAACAACATCCTTACAAATCCCAAAGACATTGCACAAGAAATACATGCCCAAAAATCAATTAGTAACAGACCCACCGTCCCAACATGTTATTACCAACCTGACCTTACCAACCTAACACCACACTGCATATACGGAGTCAGACAATATCCGTTGCACGACCTCAACGGATACACTATTGAAAAAAGAGGCGACGCACTTACCCCCCTATATACATACCTCGACCAAACAACATATGACATATGCCTCCAAAACTTGGCCAATGGAAAGACCCCCGGACCCGATAAAATCCCTAACGCTATACTAAAAACTATGCCACCAAGATTCCACAAGCTTCTTTTACTATTCTTCACACATTGCTACAAACAAAAACAAATTCCTGAATCTTGGAAAACAAGCTTTACAATACTCCTATACAAAAAAGGAAACCCCCATCACCTTACCAACCATAGAACCATTGCCCTAGTTAACACAATTTATAAGTTATTTACTAGCACACTTACGAGCATCCTCTCCTCATATGGAAAAAAATACCAAATTTTACACGACAGCCAAGAAGGCTTCCGAGCCGAAAGATGCACCGCCCGGCAACTACAAACTCTCATTGCAGCATTAGAAGATGCAATAATTACTAGCCAAGACATCTACATATTATACATTAACTTTAAAAATGCCTTCGGCTCTATCGATCATGCTAGATTCCTTACCATTATGAAAGATCTAGGCTATCCGCAAGATGCTGTAACCCTAGTAGGCAATATCTACTCACAATCTACTATCACATTTACTAGAAAACACTTCGGTAAGATACAACCAATACCTATACAAAGATGAACTATACAGGGAGACACACTGAGCCCATATCTTTTTATCATATTCCTAGAACCACTTCTCAGATGGTTACAAAGAGGAAACAACGGATACACCTTTAAAATCTCTGATACAATACTAAACTTTGCAGCCTACGCATACGACCTAGCAGCAATATCCAACAACTTGGCATCCATCCAACTCCAATTAAATAAATTAGACAAATACTGCGAATAGGCAGGAATGGACCTTGGCATCACAAAATGTGCAGTCACGGGCTGCCCTAACAAGTCCAAACTCAATCCTCAAGCCTTTAAAATGCATTTACAAAACATTAATATAAACTTTAGAAACCAACTCATTCCTATCCTAAGCCAACATGAGCCATATGTCTACCTTGGAATAAATTTGGTCCCATCACTACAATGGAAAACACAAACAAACATAACAACAACCAAACTGATCAATCAATGCAAACTACTAATCGCATGCCCAGCCACCATGAAATAAAAAATACAAATGATAGACACAGTCATAAGAGTCGGCATCGCCTATAGCTTCTACGCCGTCCCATACTCACTACCTGCCATTAAGAAACTTGATAAAATAATAATCGCCTTACACAAAGCAATATGTGGTCTTCCCAAATGTATGTCAAACACAGTTACATAACTCCACCAATATATGTTTGGTACAGAAGCATTCTCATTAAAAAATGCATACATTACATGTATAGGCGAACAACTCATTAATGCCCTCAATGACAAATGGAGACTTGGTAGCATATACACATACTTACCAAACATGGCGGAGCACTAAACATACCACGCATATCCCAACATGACTGTATAAGATCACCAATCACAAGAACATTATTTTTACTCAAAACAACTAGCGGCGCCCACTTAAGAAGTACACTCGCAAAATTCCCCCTCCTCCCTACACCACTCGAAACACAATGGATGCGTCAAGCACAAAATATACCTACATTAACCCCCACAACTTCCCTAAAATATTTACATAAATTAATACTCCACAACATAACTGAACTTAAACACATAATACAACCTAATGGCACACAACTAATGACCAACGATGAATTCAAAACATACTACGACACGCCCACTAAAACAATAAAAACCGCCTTAGACCAAGCCCGAATACTCTTTTGCGAACCATCATGTCACAACCAATGCCCAAATAATTATCCAACGCATGCCCCACCAAACACCCTCAAAAGTGCATACAAAATACAAAACCACCTCATAGCCACAAGAACGAGACGACATAATGAACACCCCCCACCGCCCCCACCACCTGAATACCCAAAACCACCCCTTCACATCCAAAAAAACCATATACAATTCCCAATACACTCCATAATTAATGACCGCCCCCACATCTACAAAGATAAAAACAAAATCACAAAAAAATATACATCCTTTTTGTGCCAATGGACACTCCCAAACGAAACAATATATAACAAGTGGCTTCCCCAAAAATACTTATTCCCATGGGAAAACCAAAATACCATAAACCATAACATTTTACTACTAACACAATATTATACTCATAAACAAAACCAACATTTCACCAACATTTTAAACTTAAACTTCCATAAAGAACAAACAAGATACACTAGACACATCCCCCCCCCACGAATCCTACCACTATGTCGTATTTATACTAACGAATGTAACCCAGATAACGATATCACATGCACACAAGCCACCATCCAAAGTCAACATGGCAACGACGCTACCGTGTGAGCGGTGGGACGCGAGCGGTGAGCGGTGAGCAGAAAAAAGTCAACGCTTTCCAATTATAGTAATAAAATTTCCAAATTTAGAATCCATAAATAGAAAAAATCGTGGGACCTCTTTTTTTAGTAAAAATGATGGACCTATTTCCGTGGAAATTTTGAGGGATTTAAGGACAAAGACTTGGTTTTAGGGTACCTTTCAGAGAGACTAGTTCACATGATTTACTTAAACCAGGGAACTTTTGACTGTCCATATTATGGTGAGAGCCGCTTAATCATAGGCTATGGTCACAACGTAAGAGAAAATTCTAAGTCATAAAATTAAAGCATTAAAGCATTCAAGCAAAGTAGCAAAACTCGTACCATTCAATAACATCTAAAACTACTGTTGGAAGGAGAGACCCATAAATATTTAGAAACCTTTATAGATATTTAAAAACGATTACAATTCACATCATGTAGATAATGATAGGTCTGAAATATCAGCGACATTTTCGGAATACGTGCACTCATACTATAGTATACTCAACGCAATAATACTTAGCGACAAATTATAAATAAGGGGGGCAGCCTAGCTCCTATAGGTATCCACGCTAAGGTCCCACATGCTTCATGATGCCACTTTCGAGGAGGTGCTTCACTTCATTGAAACTAAGACTCGGAGCATGGATGAAAGTGTCTTCGTATTGATCCAAGTTGCAGGTCACACGGAAGATGAAGTACAAGTGCTTGCAGTTCACCCAAGTGCGCCGCTTCCCAAGTGCTCTTGCTGACATCTCCACGAAATCCGGGCAGGTGCACGACGGGAAGGTGCTGATAGTGATACGGTACTCTTCAACCTTAGCCTTCTTTCGGGACTGGAAGAGAATGATGCAGCCGATCCCTGGGTGAGGTATCATTGTGACGGAGGTGATTTGTCCGTCGACGTTGAGGGCTGACTCCCACTTGTTGCGTTGTTGGACGCATGGTCCGTTGTTACTGCATCGGATCTTCTTTCCAAACCTCAGCGTAGGGTATTGATCGGCTTGGGCCGGGGTAGGGAGTTCGGCCATGGATGAGGCAACATTGGAGGAGTCGCCGAAGAGTCTTCTGGGTGACACATCTTGACGCTGTTGAAGTTGGAATCCCCCTTCTTCAAGGGCCAGAACCTCCTGGAGAGTGAGGTTTGTCCCAGTGAGGACAGGCCAGACGTCCGGGACATCCGGACGGTGCTGCACCCACTTCCTCCTGGTGCCTTTGACACATCTTTCAATGTCGTCGTTGCAGAAGAAGAATTGTGTCAAGAATTCCTTGTTCTTATTGTAGTCGCGCATGTAGCCGGTGTACGTAGGAGCTGGAGTACTTTTACCATGCCGAACGATCTTCTGGGTGCACTTGGTCTTTGTGCGAGCTTGCATGGCGAAGCAGGCCTTGGCGGAAGTCTTGGGCAGTCTAGAAATGTGCCACTTGGAGACATCGCAGTGGGTCTCCTGAATGTTATTGACGTGGGTGACCCGTTGTGGAATCGATTTCTCGGGTGATTGTGCTAGGGGCAGGTCTGATGGTGTGGAGGAATCAGTACGTGCCTTGGTTGACCTAGTGCTCACTCGTGGATGAGAGAAACTAACCTTGTCGGGTCTATGTGAATCATGATCAGAACCAGGGGGCATATCAAGTTTGCGCTTGGTGGTGCCAAAGACCTCCTCTCCTTCGAGTTGGGGTTTGCGGGTGCACCAATGCTCTGCTCCAGGCATGTGCTCGAGTGCTGCAACAATTCTCTTGGCGTCACCGGATCGTTGTGCAGCACAAAGGCGGAGTTCTTCCTTTCCTGGGCCAGTACCAGAGCGATCACCCTTCAAGTAGGCGTAGTAGTTCGTACATTGCATGAACGCCCTCACAAAATCATCGACGGTCGCAACATACAGATCAGAGCCACGGTTTCCAAACTGCTGAAGCCATTTGTTATGGACTGTCTCGGAGAGGTTGCAAGATGGCATCTCTGCCAACTCAGAATCTGTGAAAATCTGAGAGAAATCAAGAAAATGTAGTGAGAACGCTTTGTACAAAAACAGGCTAAAATCCTAAACTGACACCCACAAACAAAAAAACCCACAAAAACAAAACAAAATCCAAAAAAAAATTCAGACCAAAAAGCGAAACACACACTGTGGGTGGGTACTCACTAGTTGCATGAAACCACCCCATTGACGGTAACGAAAGTGCCAGAATGCAAGCCATGTATCAAGGTCCTTGATTCCTTCCTCGGATGCAGCTCCAGAGGATAGCCACCAAGCCCAGATGGCAAGATAACGGGACTCGGACTGCTCGGGAGTCTTGGCATCCTTGTACTGCTTGCATAACAACTTGTGTTGCTGTTGGAGGTCGGGCTTGATGTGGGTGGCAGTGTGGCGCTCCATAGACACTGTCCAATGCAATAGACATGTCCTCTCGCGAGACTCCATAGGAACCTTGGGATCACCGTTGCCATAGATAATCCTAACTGCATTCCAATTGGCTTGTGCACTGTCCGCCATGAACCCTTTGAAGTTAACTTTAGCAATGCCATGTTTGAGCATAACTTCATTGAGCCCATGCCATAGAAGGCTCTGCGCAGCGACATCCTCAGACTGCATATCACAAACTGCAATAGTCATAACCCGGCAGTAGGCCGAGTCATAGACATGGCAAGCCATGGTCGTCCACCCCTTGACATGCTTGACATGGTCAAACATGACCCAAACATCCTGCAAATCACCGTGTGGTTGCATTCTCCTGACAAGGTCCACTCCAGACCCAGGGCCCACCTCGGACATCTTGAAGACGTAGACTTTCTCCAACAACTTTCCTTGGCCTGGGAATTTATTTTCTTGCACATAGGGCCAACTGCTATGACCTCTAAGTCCGAACCTTGAAGCCGAGGCTTCAAAATGTGACCCTCTTGACCTCAAAAAGAAGGTTTCGGTCCCGAAACCCATATATTGGACAGCCACATAATGTGAGAACCTGATATCTAAGCCTATAGGCCACTTTCAAAGACTTAGATTCTAACATGAAATGAAGCTAACTAAACCAACATAAAGTGAGCATGTGAAAAATCAAACTAGAGCCGAGGCTTCAAAGTGTTAGATTCTAACCTGAAATGAGGCCATCCAAACCAACATAAAGTGAGCACCCGAATTCTCATACTAGAGCCCAGGCTTCAAAATGTTAGATTCTAACTTGAAATGTGGCAACTAGACTTATATAAAGTGAGCACCTGAAATCTCAAACTAGAGCGGAGGCTTCAAAGTGTCAGTTTCTAAGTTCAAATGAGGCCACTTAGAGTTAGAGTCTAACCTGAAATGAGGCCAACTAAAACAACATAAAGTGTTTACCTTAAATCTGAACCTAGAGCCGAGGCCTCTTATTGTTAGATTCTAACCTGAAATGAGGCCAACTAGATAAATATAAAGTGAGCACCTGTAATCTGAAACTTGAAGCCGAGGCTTCAAAATGTGACCTTCTAGACCTCCAAAGGAAGGTTTCGGTCCCGAAACCCATATATTGGACAGCCACATAAAATGAGACCCAGAAATCTAAGCCTATAGGCCACTTTCAAAGATTTACATTCTAACCTAAAATGAAGCTAACTAAACCAACATAAAGTGAGCATGTGAAAAATCAAACTAGAGCCGAGGCTTTAAAGTGTTAGATTCTAACCTGAAATGAGGCCATCCAAACCAACATAAAGTGAGCACCCGAATTCTCATACTAGAGCCTAGGCTTCAAAATGTTAGATTCTAACTTGAAATATGGCAACTAGACTTATATAAAGTGAGCACCTGAAATCTCAAACAAGAGCCGAGGCTTCAAAGTGTTAGATTCTAACCTGAAAAGAGGCCAAGCACACATATATAAAGTGAGCACCCGAAATATCAAACTAGAGCCGAGGCTTCAAAGTGTTAGATTATAACTTGAAATGAGGCCAACTAGATATATATAAAGTGAGCACCTGTAAATTGAACCTTGAAGCCGGGGCTTCAGGGTGTGACCCTCTAGACCTCAAAAGGAAGGTTTCGGTCCCGAAACCCATATATTGGACACCCACATAAAGTGAGAACTTGATATCTTAACCTATAGCCCACCATCAAAGTTCACATATTTTACAAAATCATTAGGACTATTCCGTGATGCACCTGAAATATGAATTTTGTAAACACATGTTATGGTAACGAATACCAAGTCTTCTGAGACTTCTTGTACTTTTTGAGATCGGTTGGACTCAAAATGTCATTGAATTGTTCAATTGACATAAGACCATACTTCTGAACCCTGAAGAGGGTATGGACAATGTTGGTCTTCACATGAGAGTCCTCTGTATGTCTAAATACAAAAATCAAATGGAAGATATTAGATTATCGTAGTAAGAAAGAAAGTGAAATCATATTGAATTTTCAATGAAAGATTATATATCAAAAGAGAATGAACATACTTGTTTATGTTGTGCATGACTTGCATAACAAGTCCATTTTTCCCCTTTGTGTTAAGGAGAATTGAATCCACCAAATAATGTCAATTCTCATCAGTTCGGTGAAGTCTGTCAATGTGATTTAACCAAGCTTGACGCCTATGGTTGCCGTCGTACACAAAAAACATCAAATTTGTGAATGAAGCCAACGCTGGATCCGAAAGGAGAAATGAGTTGAAAATGGCGTTTTTGGCGTCCCAAATAGGACCCCAAGAAGCTTTATCAGCTTCCGTCACTTCATGGGTCTTTCCGTCTTCATTGGTGGTTGTAACATAAAAGACCGAAGCGCCTTCCCTGTATCCGTGCACAAATTCTTGCTCGAGCTTAGCAAGATCGGATGCCAGAGTTGGCCGTACCATTGGCATTGCCATCAATCTGCATAACGGAATATTAAATCGCGAGGAACTGTTTGGTTGAAATCTCAAGCTTGTGATCGTGGCCACAGAGTTAACTTTCTGCCTGGTCCGAATATCATCTTCATTACCTAGAAAGTGAGCATCATCTCCAAGAGACTCTTCTTCTACCTCATGCTCGTCCTCTAGTATATCCATATCAGGAAGCTTTCCCTCCGATACTTGTGTCGAAGGTGGCGAAGATATAGCATGCACCTACCAAAGAGTCAACACATTGTAGGTAAAAGTAAGTATCATTTGACCTAAATTGATAATGTTGCTTTGTAATTAACCTCTAAACATTAGAGCCATATAATGTGAGAACCTGAAATCTTAGCCTATAGCCCATCTTCAAGTACTAGATTCTAACTTGAAATGAGGCCAACTACACACATATAAAGTGAGCACGTGAAATCTCAAAGTAGAGCCGAGGCTTGAAAGTGTTAGTTTCTAAGTTGAAATGAGGACACCTAGGGACCTCCAAATGAAGGTTTCGGTCCCGAACCCCATATATTGGACAGCCACATAATATGAGAACCTGAAATCTAAGCCTAGAGCCCACCTTCAAATTCTACATTCTAACTTGAAATGAGGCCAACTACACACATATAAAGTGAGCATTTGAAATCTCAAAGTAGAGCCGAGGCTTGAAAGTGTTAGTTTCTAAGTTGAAATGAGGACACCTAGGGACCTCCAAATGAAGGTTTCGGTCCCGAACCCCATATATTGGACAGCCACATAATATGAGAACCTGAAATCTAAGCCTAGAGCCCACCTTCAAATTCTACATTCTAACTTGAAATGAGGCCAACTACACACATATAAAGTGAGCATTTGAAATCTCAAAGTAGAGCCGAAGCTTGAAAGTGTTAGTTTCTAAGTTGAAATGAGGACACCTAGGGACCTCCAAATGAAGGTTTCGGTCCCGAACCCCATATATTGGACAGCCACATAATGTGAGAACCTGAAATCTAAGCCTAGAGCCCAGCTTCAAATACTACATTCTAACTTGAAATGAGGCCAACTACACATATATAAAATGAGCACTTGAAATCTCAAAGTAGAGCCGAGGCTTGAAAGTGTTAGTTTCTAAGTTGAAATGAGGCCATTTAGGGACCTCCAAAAAAGGTTTCGGTCCCGAACCCCATATATTGGACAGCCACATAATGTGAGAACCTGAAATCTAAGCCTAGAGCCCACCTTCAAATTCTACATTCTAACTTGAAATGAGGCCAACTACACACATATAAAATGAGCACTTGAAATCTCAAAGTAGAGCCGAGGCTTGAAAGTGTTAGTTTCTAAGTTGAAATGAGGCCACCTAAGGACCTCCAAAAAAGGGTTTCGGTCCCGAACCCCATATATTGGACAGCCACATAATCTGAGAACCTGAAATCTAAGCCTAGAGCCCAGCTTCAAATACTACATTCTAACTTGAAATGAGGCCAACTACACATATATAAAGTGAGCACGTGAAATCTCAAAGTAGAGCCGAGGCTTGAAAGTATTAGTTTCTAAGTTGAAATGAGGCCATTTAGGGACCTCCAAAAAAGGTTTCGGTCCCGAACCCTATATTTTGGACAGCCACATAATGTGAGAACCTGAAATCTAAGCCTAGAGCCCACCTTCAAATTCTACATTCTAACTTGAAATGACGCCAACTACACACATATAAAGTGAACACTTGAAATCTCAAAGTAGAGCCGAGGCTTGAAAGTGTTAGTTTCTAAATTCAAATGAGGCCACCTAGGGACCTCCAAAAAAAGGTTTCGGTCCCGAACCCCATATATTGGACAGCCTAGGGACCGCCAAATGAAGGTTTCGGTCCCAAACCCCATATATTGGATAGCCTAGGGACCTCCAAATGAAGGTTTCGGTCCCGAACCCCATATATTGGACAGCCTAGGGACCTCCCGATGAAGGTTTCGGTCCCGAACCCCATATATTGGACAGCCACATAATGTGAGAACCTGAAATCTAAGCCTAGAGCCCACCTTCAAATTCTACATTCTAACTTGAAATGAGGCCAACTACACATATATAATGTGAGCACTTGAAATCTCAAAGTAAAGCCGAGGCTTGAAAGTGTTAGTTTCTAAGTTGAAATGAGGCCATTTAGGGACCTCCAAAAAAGGTTTCGGTACCGAACCCCATATATTGGACAGCCACATAATGTGAGAACCTGAAATCTAAGCATATAGCCCTCCTTCAAAGTGTTAGATTCCAACCTGAAATGAGGCCAACTAGACATATATAAAGTGAGCACCCGAAATCTCAAAGTAGAGCCGTGGCTTCAAAGTCTTAGATTCTAACCTAAAATGAGGCCAACTAGACTTATATAAAGTGAGCACCTGTAATTTGAACCTTGAAGCCGAGATCTCAGGGTGTGACCCTCTAGACCTCAAAAGGAAGGTCTCGGTCCCGAAACCCATATATTGGACATCCACATAAAGTGATAACCTGATATCAAAACCTATATGCCACTTTCAAAAACTTAGATTCTAACCCAAAATGAGGCTAACTAAGACAACATAGAGTGATCACCTAAAATCTGAACCTAGAGACGAGGCCTCTAATTGTAAGATTCCAACCTGAAATGAGGCCAACTAGACATATATAAAGTGAGCACCCGAATTCTCAAAATGGAGCCGAGGCTTCAAAGTGTTAGATTCTATCTTGAAATGAGGCCATTTAGGGACCTCCAAATAATGGTTTCGGTCCCGAAACCCATATATTGGACATCCACATAAAGTGATAACCTGATATCTAAGCCTATATGCCACTTTCAAAGACTTAGATTCTAACCCGAAATGAGGCCAACTAAAACAACATAGAGTGATCACCAAAAATCTGAACCTAGAGCCGAGGCCTCTAATTGTAAGATGCCAACCTGAAATGAGGCCAACTAGACATATATAAAGTGAGCACCCGAAATCTCAAAGTAGAGCCGAGGCTTCAAAGTGTTAGATTCTAACATGAAATGAGGCCAACTAGACTTATATAAAGTGAGCACCTGTAATTTGAACCTTGAAGCCGAGATCTCAGGGTGTGACCCTCTAGACCTCAAAAGGAAGGTTTCGGTCCCGAAACCCATATATTGGACATCCACATAAAGTGATAACCTGATATCTAAGCCTATATGCCACTTTCAAAAACTTAGATTCTAACCCGAAATGAGGCCAACTAAGACAACATAGAGTGATCACCTAAAATCTGAACCTAGAGACGAGGCCTCTAATTGTAAGATTCCAACCTGAAATGAGGCCAACTAGACATATATAAAGTGAGCACCCGAAATCTCAAAGTAGAGCCGAGGCTTCAAAGTGTTAGATTCTAACATGAAATGAGGCCAACTAGACTTATATAAAGTGAGCACCCGAAATCTCAAAGTAGAGCCGAGGCTTCAAAGTGTTAGATTCTAACTTGAAATGAGGCCAACTAGACTTATATAAAGTGAGCACCCGAAATCTCAACCTAGAACCGAGGCTTCAAATCGTTAGCATCTAACCTGAAATGAGGCCACTTAGGCACCTCCAAATGAAGGGTTCGGTCCCGAACCCCATATATTGGACAGCCACATAATGTGAGAACCTGAAATCTGAGCCTATAGCCCTCCTTCAAGGTGTTAGATTCTAACCTGAAATGAAGCCACTTAGGCACCTCCAAATGAAGGGTTCGGTCCCGAACCCCATATATTGGACAACCACATAATGTGAGAACCTGAAATATGAGCCTATAGCCCTCCTTCAAGGTGTTAGATTCTAACCTGAATTGAGGCCAACTACACATATATAAAGTGAGCACCCGAAATCTCAAAGTAGAGCCGTGGCTTCAAAGTTTTAGATTCTAACCTGAAATGAGGCCAACTAGACTTATATAAAGTGAGCACCCGAAATCTCAACCTAGAACCGAAGCTTCAAATCTTTAGCTTCTAAACTGAAATGAGGCCACTTAGGGACCTCCAAATGAAAGGTTCGGTCCCGAACCCCATATATTGGACAACCACATTATGTGAGAACCTGAAATCTTAGCCTATAGCCCACCTTCAAATTCTAGATTCTAACCTGAAATGAGGCCAACTACACATATATAATATGAGCACCCGAAATCTCAAAGTAGAGCCGTGGCTTCAAAGTTTTAGATTCTAACCTGAAATGAGGCCAACTAGACTTATATAAAGTGAGCACCCGAAATCTCAACCTAGAACCGAGGCTTCAAATCGTTAGCTTCTAAACTGAAATGAGGCCACTTAGGGACCTCCAAATGAAAGGTTCGGTCCCCAACCCCATATATTGGACAGCCACATAATGTGAGAACCTGAAATCTTAGCCTATAGCCCACCTTCAAATTCTAGATTCTAACCTGAAATGAGGCCAACTACACATATATAATATGAGCACCCGAAATCTCAAAGTAGAGCCGAGGCTTCAAAGTGTTAGTTTCTAAGTTGAAATGAGGCCACTTAGGGACCTCCAAATGAAGGGTTCGGTCCCGAACCCCATATATTCAACAGCCACATAATGGGAGAACCTGAAATCTAAGCCTATAGCCCACCTTCAAAGATTTAGATTTAGGAAAACAATAAGGGTTCGGGGAATGAAACCCTACCTTCATCATTTACATTCCAAACAACAAGACAAATTGAAATAATTTTCATTGGTTTAACTGGTTGACCTCTTCTGTAGAGTACTCGCCATCGGTCTCCATGTTGGCTTCTTCTCAACCCAATCTTTCCTCTTCGCAATCAACGTCCTCACTGTTCCGAATGATCTGTTGCCTAGTGTTTTCCGAAGTAGATTCACTCGATGTTGCGCTTCCTGGTTGCTGTTGCCTCTGCCCAGAACCAAGTTTAGGTTTGGTTCCAAACTTGCAATGATGCGACAAAGTATCTTCAACAATTGATGTTGATTGTATAGGGGAGCTGCCTCTGAAGACATAATGATTCCCTTTCAAGCCAACTATGCCGGGGACTCATAAACTTTGAATAAATTCAACATGAATGTAATGTAACCAGAGCATACCTGAATTTCTTCGTTTTCCACAGAGTTGTCTTCCTCTCCTAAAGAGAATAACCTAATGGGAGCAACCTCCGCCTTTTCAAATGACTCAACATATCGCTTTGAACGACTGTGAGTAGCTTTTGTTGAATTATCTCATTTTCTTCCCATGGTTGACCTCAATTTGTACGGGGTCACTACGTTATCTCTAGTAGCGAACCTCTCCTTTCTCTCAATCCGCCTCTGTTTCTCAATACTCCTCCTCCCTTCTCGTTCTGCTCTCGCTCTCGACCCAGTGTTCATCTCTTACCATACTCAAGCATCTAGGCGCCATGATTATGTTCCTATTATCTTGGATTTAGATAATTAACCTGCAATTTCTTTATTTATTCCTCGGTTTATCCACACTGCATTAAAATACTACAAAAGGCGCCGCTAGTGTCTAATCTACCTAATCGGTGTCAGCTATATTGTTTTGATAAAGTAATGACTATTATTGTAGTACATCTAATCCTAAATGAAACATGTTGTCCACTATTTACATGAATATATATTGTCTATTAATTGATCTACCAGGTTGTCAAATATTCGGGTATTGGTGTCTACCCTTGGTGTATATAATACCCCATTACTTGTACCCATTCCTTCATGTCATATCATCATATTCTTCTCCAATGGGTACTGATGGTCTCCCAAGTCTTGCTCCTTTAGGTGCTCCTATTTCATCTCAAATTCACACCACGTTGTCCATCGATGGTTCTGCAGTCGACAACAACATGAAGATTGCCAACCCCCCTGACTGCTCCGTTACTCCGGCGGTCGCAGATCACACTCCACATCCACGGTCTCCATCTTTGCAGGCGGATGATGCAAAGATGATAGAGGACAAGTCTACTTTCCAGAATCATGCCTATTCTAAAGTAGGGGTTATTAAACCGGGAACTTACTCTAGATCTCTATCAAGGGGTGCCCCACGTCCCAAACATCAAGGACTCGGTTGCGCAGGATGCACTGCAGTTCATAGTTTAGGGATTGACCATTGTCATAAACATGACGGTGACAAAAATGGCAAAGGTCCCCATAAGCGTCTTCGTCATTAATCACATTGTTGCATTTTATTTGTTAGAATTTATTATTGCATAGCTACTATCATGCTCTCCACATTATTCGTGGCGGCCGTCATTCTTATGACCTTATTTGCCAATATCTATTTTAATGTCCCTTACATCCACAAATTGGTTCACGTGGTCTCTGGTGTATTTATAATTACGGCACTCGGCATTCAGCCTCATGTTTATTCTTAATATATCTACATTGGATTGGCATATGTTCATGACTAACTAAAGTAATTGCTGCATTGCATTTTCAGTTCTTAATCATGTTGCTATCATGAGTCCGCTTATTATTCCACTACTAATCCAAGTCTCCGCCGTCTTTCATAGATTCCATCTTGCCATGCCCTTCTAACCACATCACTATATACACCGCCCCACTTTCTGCTCAGCTTAAGTCCATTGCCCATTTGGCCACTCCCTTCTGTGTGTGCTTGCATTTACATTCCTTCTACAATGACCACCATCCGAGCACTGCACCATTCCATCCCCCTTATGATCCCTCTAGGAGATGATGGTCTAGCCAAAGTCGCGGAGTCGTTCCTTAGTCTGAGGTTTAGATTCCACCTAGATTCAATTCACGTCGAGGAAGAGGTCTTTGATGACAACGGTGACTTGAGTCACACTGTCCTTCAGATGTCCTTTCGCATTGACGATGGTAGGGTTTGGTTCTTGCTCCCTGCAAAGTACAAGGCCATAGGCGTCACCGAGTCGGAGATGGCCACCACAACTGTGTTGCTAACACCAGGCGTGTCCCTCACCTCCACCACGCAGGCTCCTCTTCTGGCGACGGTCAAGAAGGAGCCCGGCATCCAAGAGGTTACCTTGCTCAGCGATGACTCTGATGATGATGTGCCATCTGCCTTAGACATTACCCCACCTCCATCGCAGGATCAGCCCTTCATCAATCCTCTCAGGATTCCACACTCGCCTACTGTGAGTCAACCACCTACTTCCAGACCCCCAGTTCACCTAGGTGTCTCCATAGATCGTCCCAGTGTTGTCCAGCAATTGAAGTTGCTTGCAACCCGACCAGGGTCCAAGAACATCCTCAAGAGTATTGATTATGAATCCGTTAGGCATGAGAAGGTTGACTTCCTCCCCTCTGTTTTTGACGGCGACGTCATCTTTGAGTTTCCTCCTCTCGGAGCTGATGCTCCCCATTCCCATGCTAGACTCATGTTCGGTATGGACAAGCGTTTCGACGGTCATGCTTGGTGTAGGACAAAGACCTCTAACATTACTAATGATCTCGGCTTGACCTTCCGGTTTTCATCTTGTGTTGGCCATCTCTGCTGTCATAACGAGGGATGTGATTATCTCAACCGCCCCAATCGAGCCACTGACGTCAACGAGACCGAATGGGAAGGCTGTACCCCCTCACCCTTCACCGCAGATGCTGATCCCCCAGCTGGGTCATCTCTCGTTTGTAAGGTCTGTAAGACACCACCCTATTGTCTTGATACTTGCCAGGCTAAGATGTACTATGTTCTTGGCAGAGGTGACATGACTCGTGCATGCATCCATATGGGTCATCACCATCACCCCGTTTCGCAAGGTGTCTGTAGAGAGTCTAAGGTCAAAATTCATGATCTCATTGGTAGAGAGGTTGAGCGGACTCCCACCGCCACCAACTCTGCCATTGCATTGGCTGCAAGTAAAGAGTTCCTGGCCAAGTATCTTCTACGCACGGGATCTGATCCCAATAAAGTTATGGAACTCGAGTCCATGAAGTTTGTCATGGACAGGTACCAACACCTCAGCACCCCGAGTATTCGAAACACTGTCACTTCCTTCAAGCGCATTGGACGAGGGGGGATCATTGACAGCATCACCGGACTTAGAGGTCATAGCAGTTGGCCCTATGTGCAAGAAAATAAATTCCCAGGCCAAGGAAAGTTGTTGGAGAAAGTCTACGTCTTCAAGATGTCCGAGGTGGGCCCTGGGTCTGGAGTGGACCTTGTCAGGAGAATGCAACCACACGGTGATTTGCAGGATGTTTGGGTCATGTTTGACCATGTCAAGCATGTCAAGGGGTGGACGACCATGGCTTGCCATGTCTATGACTCGGCCTACTGCCGGGTTATGACTATTGCAGTTTGTGATATGCAGTCTGAGGATGTCGCTGCGCAGAGCCTTCTATGGCATGGGCTCAATGAAGTTATGCTCAAACATGGCATTGCTAAAGTTAACTTCAAAGGGTTCATGGCGGACAGTGCACAAGCCAATTGGAATGCAGTTAGGATTATCTATGGCAACGGTGATCCCAAGGTTCCTATGGAGTCTCGCGAGAGGACATGTCTATTGCATTGGACAGTGTCTATGGAGCGCCACACTGCCACCCACATCAAGCCCGACCTCCAACAGCAACACAAGTTGTTATGCAAGCAGTACAAGGATGCCAAGACTCCCGAGCAGTCCGAGTCCCGTTATCTTGCCATCTGGGCTTGGTGGCTATCCTCTGGAGCTGCATCCGAGGAAGGAATCAAGGACCTTGATACATGGCTTGCATTCTGGCACTTTCGTTACCGTCAATGGGGTGGTTTCATGCAACTAGTGAGTACCCACCCACAGTGTGTGTTTCGCTTTTTGGTCTGAATTTTTTTTTGGATTTTGTTTTGTTTTTGTGGGTTTTTTTGTTTGTGGGTGTCAGTTTAGGATTTTAGCCTGTTTTTGTACAAAGCGTTCTCACTACATTTTCTTGATTTCTCTCAGATTTTCACAGATTCTGAGTTGGCAGAGATGCCATCTTGCAACCTCTCCGAGACAGTCCATAACAAATGGCTTCAGCAGTTTGGAAACCGTGGCTCTGATCTGTATGTTGCGACCGTCGATGATTTTGTGAGGGCGTTCATGCAATGTACGAACTACTACGCCTACTTGAAGGGTGATCGCTCTGGTACTGGCCCAGGAAAGGAAGAACTCCGCCTTTGTGCTGCACAACGATCCGGTGACGCCAAGAGAATTGTTGCAGCACTCGAGCACATGCCTGGAGCAGAGCATTGGTGCACCCGCAAACCCCAACTCGAAGGAGAGGAGGTCTTTGGCACCACCAAGCGCAAACTTGATATGCCCCCTGGTTCTGATCATGATTCACATAGACCCGACAAGGTTAGTTTCTCTCATCCACGAGTGAGCACTAGGTCAACCAAGGCACGTACTGATTCCTCCACACCATCAGACCTGCCCCTAGCACAATCACCCGAGAAATCGATTCCACAACGGGTCACCCACGTCAATAACATTCAGGAGACCCACTGCGATGTCTCCAAGTGGCACATTTCTAGACTGCCCAAGACTTCCGCCAAGGCCTGCTTCGCCATGCAAGCTCGCACAAAGACCAAGTGCACCCAGAAGATCGTTCGGCATGGTAAAAGTACTCCAGCTCCTACGTACACCGGCTACATGCGCGACTACAATAAGAACAAGGAATTCTTGACACAATTCTTCTTCTGCAACGACGACATTGAAAGATGTGTCAAAGGCACCAGGAGGAAGTGGGTGCAGCACCGTCCGGATGTCCCGGACGTCTGGCCTGTCCTCACTGGGACAAACCTCACTCTCCAGGAGGTTCTGGCCCTTGAAGAAGGGGGATTCCAACTTCAACAGCGTCAAGATGTGTCACCCAGAAGACTCTTCGGCGACTCCTCCAATGTTGCCTCATCCATGGCCGAACTCCCTACCCCGGCCCAAGCCGATCAATACCCTACGCTGAGGTTTGGAAAGAAGATCCGATGCAGTAACAACGGACCATGCGTCCAACAACGCAACAAGTGGGAGTCAGCCCTCAACGTCGACGGACAAATCACCTCCGTCACAATGATACCTCACCCAGGGATCGGCTGCATCATTCTCTTCCAGTCCCGAAAGAAGGCTAAGGTTGAAGAGTACCGTATCACTATCAGCACCTTCCCGTCGTGCACCTGCCCGGATTTCGTGGAGATGTCAGCAAGAGCACTTGGGAAGCGGCGCACTTGGGTGAACTGCAAGCACTTGTACTTCATCTTCCGTGTGACCTGCAACTTGGATCAATACGAAGACACTTTCATCCATGCTCCGAGTCTTAGTTTCAATGAAGTGAAGCACCTCCTCGAAAGTGGCATCATGAAGCATGTGGGACCTTAGCGTGGATACCTATAGGAGCTAGGCTGCCCCCCTTATTTATAATTTGTCGCTAAGTATTATTGCGTTGAGTATACTATAGTATGAGTGCACGTATTCCGAAAATGTCGCTGATATTTCAGACCTATCATTATCTACATGATGTGAATTGTAATCGTTTTTAAATATCTATAAAGGTTTCTAAATATTTATGGGTCTCTCCTTCCAACAGTAGTTTTAGATGTTATTGAATGGTACGAGTTTTGCTACTTTGCTTGAATGCTTTAATGCTTTAATTTTATGACTTAGAATTTTCTCTTACGTTGTGACCATAGCCTATGATTAAGCGGCTCTCACCATAATATGGACAGTCAAAAGTTCCCTGGTTTAAGTAAATCATGTGAACTAGTCTCTCTGAAAGGTACCCTAAAACCAAGTCTTTGTCCTTAAATCCCTCAAAATTTCCACGGAAATAGGTCCATCATTTTTACTAAAAAAAGAGGTCCCACGATTTTTTCTATTTATGGATTCTAAATTTGGAAATTTTATTACTATAATTGGAAAGCGTTGACTTTTTTCTGCTCACCGCTCACACGGTAGCGTCGTTGACGGTAAACCTGTTGCCTATTTCATCATTTCCAGCTCCACAGAGAACGCCTTAAAACCTGTGCTGCAGGCGCTGAAGGACAAGGCCGTCTCTATGAATGCAGACTGGAAACCCTCTTCCATCGTAGTGGACAACGCGCAGGCGGAATTGAACGTTCTACAGTAAGTTCATATACATTATACGAGTTCCAGAAAAAAATTTCTGGACAGTATTGCATAGGGCATTATATTGATTTGAGGATCGGTTGTGACCACTTTGCACTACAGGGAACTCTAGCCGACATCGAAGATATTTCTTTGTTTCTGGCATGTTAAGAAGGCGTGGGCTGAGAACGCGGCAACAAAGATAAGTCGGATCGAGGATAGAGCAAACTTATTGAAGGAGGTAGGAGATGTACTCTATGGCAAGAGGTATGTCGTTGGGACAGACCCGGTAGCATGGGCTAACAAAGAGCTCGACAAGATTCGCGATCGGAGGCCTTCAGCTGCCAAATTCATGAAATATATTGATAAGCATTGGCGGAAGAAGATTGGAATGTGGTGTGCAGCAAATCGAAACGTGCCTCACGCAGGACAAAACACAAATGCTGGGATTGAGTCGTTTCATGCTAATTTGAAGAGGATCCTCTTGCTTGAGAAGCAGCGGTTTGCAGGACGTCGGTTGGATTGGTTGGCTGACAATCTAAAGAACAAGGTTACCGGTCATTACTGGTATGCTCGGGCTTTGAAAGAGTTCGGATTTGTCCGAAATATCAAGCAGGAGTTTCTCATTGCAAGTGCTATTCTCCTAGCCCACGAAATTCCGGACTCCTACGTCTACCTGAACCCAGAGGGGGACGACATTGCACTGGTGGTTTCAGTTAACAACTACCCCAAGATTTGGACAGTGTATGGGACTGACACGGAGTGGGCGCAGTGTGATTGTTTTGTTGGACAACAGAACACAATGTGCAAGCATGTTATGAAGGTTTTTATGATGAAGCATCCGGCTATTGACGAGGGCTTAATTATACGCGAGGCTGGCACTCGGTGTGGGATGGAGCGAACGATCCCAATGGCGGATGCTTTTGGGTCCACCGAGCAGTACAACGACGGCGAAGACGAAGTGAAGTTCGTGTCAGCTTTCTATCCTCCAGGCGGGAGCAAAGCGTCGACCTCATGTAGTGCAGAGTCCAACAAGAAGTCGAGCCTTGGAACGAACTTGAATCTGATTGTCTTAAGTGACAACACAGAGCTGGTTAAAAGCCAGTCTGAGGAGCGTCAGTTTAAAACGTGCGGAACTGAAGGGAATCCGATAATTATCGAGTCTGCACTACCCTCGCAGAACAGATCGAAACAAGACGACCCTGCTGAGTTGATTCGGGATATCTTGAGCACTGCAGGGAAACATAGCGAATTGCAGAATCACTTGGTGGCAAACTTGAAGAGTATTCGCGGGAGATACAGAAAGATGATTGCTCGTGGCATTGCATGCAAGGAGGTCAAGGAGACAACCCCCATGTTCCCTCTCAGGGAAGGGGACTGGTCGCTTAAAAGAAAGCTAGGTCGATTGGAAGTTCCTAGGGCAAGTAAGCGTTGTAGAGCATAGACGAATCGAACTGTTAAGTGCACTACCTTAATACTTTCTAGATCTAACACTGTTCACAGTCGGAATGTAGTGCGTAGAAGACAGGAGTAACAATGTGTACTACATATATTTTATTCATCAAATGAATATCAATTTCTATCCGAGAATATTTCTTATGAAAGTCCCACTACGATTTCATGTCCAACGCTAACCATGCTGCCTAGAGGGAACTATCATGGACGTTGTGATGACAGGAAACATCGGTACTACTAGCAGACGTCGTTGAAGGTGTATCACGGTTGACCTTTTGACCACGAATCGGACCCTTCACAAGCGAACGATACGAACTGCTTCCGTGAACCTCCTCAGGCCAACCAGACAGCGGGAACCGAATTATCTTCCTTGATTCCCCCCCTCCGTGAAGACGGCGTACCGAATGTACGCCTTGACTTAGAGGACCTTCAGATTCCCTGAGTTCCACCCGGGCCTCTGGACACACTACCGGATCTGACTCGGAAAACTTGCGCTTCGGTTTAGGTAGCACGTACGAAGTTGGAGTGCTCACGTGTGCCATCGGTAATGACACCGCTGAATCTTGTGCGAGTGAGGCTAGGATGGTGACGACTTCGTCCTCCAACACTTGAATTGAAAGGGAATCCATAGTGTTGTCCCAGACCATCATGGATGGGAAAAATGAGACGTTATCGTATGGGCAGGGTCTTTATATAAATATTTATTGTCTGTAAATCCAAAGAGTGACACATTGCCGGCTTGGTGTAGGGCTTAGGGTTTAGGGGTTTAGGGTTTAGGGTTTAGGGTTTCCAGAATAAATATAATCCTCTGATGCATTCTATGGTTCATGTAGTGCAGAGCGATACTATTCTGATTGGTAGTGCGCGTTGGAGAAGTACAAAGAATGCAGGGTTGACATTGAATGATTATCAGTACCCACACTGTAGGAGATTTACATTCACTCATCTATGAGAACAATACCCTGTGGACCGTCATCTACCTCCACGTTGCAATGGCTTCCTTCGCTGCATCGAACGTCACTGTTGTCTTTCACTACACATCCATCGTCCTTATCCTGATACGATCCTCTGTCAAACCCAACCGACGATTGGCACAACGTCCTATCTACCGACCATGTGAGCATTGCGGAGACAACAGCTCGTTTTAGATTTTGTTTCATGTCCATCACCTCTCCCATGTCAAAAACGTCGGACATCTGCAACATAGTCAGACACCGGTAAAAAATCAATGTTAGTTCCAACGAGCATGTGGTGGTAGAGTGACCTAGAGGCCGACTACAACGGTAGAACACTGTGGGAAAGGTACAGACCTCGCATGTCCAGTCCATGACGTCGTCTCCCATTTGGAACGTGTGAGGCCAAATCCACCACCCTTAAGCGTCCTAGTCCAGGTGATGACTTTGAGAATCACATTTATCTATTACAACATTGAACCATGTGCAAGGTAATTTTCATGTCCAAATGAACATGTATTGTCTCACTCATTGTACTTTATTAATGTTGGCCTCTTGGCTTGTGCTAGAGTTGGCTTTCTCAAGAGTCCAACCCGCGGCCGTGGCCATACATGCCTTTAAAGACATCCCCCTCGCAACCTTTGGCCTAACCTCCTTTGTCTCGTCATCGCGGGGGTCATCCACCTTCTCCATTAATAATGCAAGTGATTTATTTGACCAATAAGATGCGAGTGTTCAAAAACACTGTTCTTACTAGTCCACCCCAATTACATTTACTAGCAAGCCACACCTCACACTACCTAGCCTAATAAGTCTAAAACTTACATATGCACTAGAATAATCTAAAATGCATAACTTGCCCTATGTTTAGTTTTAGTGATAATGTTCGATTTGGCCTAAGCTTTAGGCCCCTAAACCCATTCCTCGGTAACCTAGCTTAAACCAACCATCCAGGTTCCCTTAAAGTTGACCTTCGCTTTCACCACTTCAATGAGCTGGTCTCGGCCCTTTCGGCTACTGAGATAACGAGCCTTGGGAGGCCCCTGGACTAGCAGTCCCGGCAGCAGTTGAGCCTGGGAGGCCCTGGACTAAGCAGTCCCGGCAGCAGTTGAGCCTTGGGAGGCCCCTGGACTAGCAGTCCCGGCAGCAGTTGAGCCTTGGGAGGCCCCTGGACTAGCAGTCCCGACAGCAGTTGAGCCTGGGAGGCCCTGGACTAAGCAGTCCCGGCAGTAGTTGAGCCTTGGGAGGCCCCTGGACTAGCAGTCTCGGCAGCAGTTGAGCCTGGGAGGCCCTGGACTAAGCAGTCCCGGCAGCAGTTGAGCCTGGGAGGCCCTGGACTAAGCAGTCCCGGCAGCAATTGAGCCTTGGGAGGCCCCTGGACCAGCAGTCCCGGCAGCAGTTGATGAAATCAACACCAAACTAATTTCAACTCTAGTGCTTAATCAATTGCTCATCTAAGCCTCTTAACTAATGAATGCACACCTCCCACTAAATTAATCCAATCTAACCACTACTCATGAGCTTAGTCCAATGACTCTAAGCTTCCCCTACTCATAAGAGGGATTAACTTCCTAACTTCACTATAACTAATTAATCCACACATAAGCCTCAAACTCTAAGAGCTCGCTCCCCTTGAGAGGATTTGAGAGGGAGAGCTTAACTACTTAACTTCACTAAAACTAATGACCCACACACGTGGCTCAAGCTCTTAAGAGCTTGCTCCCTTGAGAGCGCTTGATGGAGAGAGAGGCAAATGAGAGAAAGAACACCTTAAGTAGCAAAGAGGGAGAGAGGGAGAGAGGGGTGAGGATAGGGTGAGAGGATTAGCACCTCCAATCACAATCCTTTAACCCTCTCCTCCAAAGTAGGGACTAATCCCCATCCACCAAGCTTCCTTCTTCCTAAACTACCAAGGTGGATCCAAAAGTGGGCATTTAACCCGCGGAGCTCACCTTGCTTCACCTTACCCACTACTCACATAATCAAGGCATCCTCTTATTGAAATCAAACCTTGAAATAACTACACCACACATTCTAATGCCTAAACTTAAATCCACACCACACTTCACTCTTTTTATGTTTTGTGAATAATCATAACACATCAAAGTCAAACTAAAATTGGTTTCGAAGAGTTAATCACCACATGTGGGCACCATTTTGGGCTCACAGAACGCCAGGTACATGGTGACGAAGCACATAACGTAGTATCCACACGACCATCCATCCTCCTGTTTTGGGCATCGAACGTGTATCCAGGTCCTAATATCACTACTCTTCTCCCACATTGTTGTTCCTTCCGACTGCCCTATGGCCATGCACCATACTTGTCCGAGGCATTCATGCAATTTTGCAGAACCGTGGAAACTTACTGACGCAGACGGTCTGGAGTCGAACTTTAAGAAGGCATGGTCAGAGAGCACAGCTAAATTCCAGTGATTGCAGTCAACGACGGGAACCATGATGGTCCTCCCTTTCATGCGCTTAAACCCTGATTTCTTAGTATAAAACCTGTGTAGTGCAGAGGTTGAAAAGGGTTTCTCGACTAGGGCACGAAGACTACATCCAACTAGGGAATTGCATAGCAGGACATCATCTGGGATTATAGTCTGGAACCATATCGTAAAGAAATCCATGAGCGGTGTAGTGAGTAATCTGTCCTTCGAATCGAGGACTTCTATGTCTGGAGTCAGACGAAGAACTGTACTGCCCGAGTCAAATATGAACTGCATGTGGCCCCTTGCGAGATCACCACACTCCGACTTAATGCGGTCTCTCATGAGGTTGTAGGCACTGCAAGACAACACGGCGTCAAACTCTAGGCAGCACAACGACTGGTTGTAGGACAGTGGAGGTAGCACAAGCACGGTGGTATACTGCAACGGCAACACATACGTCTTTCAGTATTACACCTACTTGAGATCCATCAGCGAGGCGTTTTTTCAATAGAGCATCAATTAGGCACCTCAAAATGTACACAGGGAAGGTTTTTCCCCATACTACCTACAACTTATGATTGCAGAATCCAGGGGGGAGACCGACATCGCCACCGCATTGTCTTCGGGGGGTTTCCTGTCCCCCAAGGTCAGTCTTAGATGGTCTTCTACGACTTTGTTCGCGGCGGCAAGGTCCATTGCGCGAACCGGGGAATCCAGAAGTTGTGAACTCCCAGACTGTAACCTGAACGCTACCCGACTCGGAGTCCGCTTGAACCACCCGGATCCAGCCCGCATAATTGGAGGCGAGGGGTTCATCATATGTTGAAAGAGAAGTTGCCTCTCGTTCTCGCTGTCGTCGACCATGGGGGGTAACCTACTGTCTAAGCATATATGGGATTCGGCCGTTACTGCTGAAATCATTTGCAATGCCGCCTCATTCTCTGCGCCGTCCACGGCTGCCTTGTTCTATTTGGTGGGATCTAACACCCCCAACGGCACTACGTTGGGCGGCACTACGGGTGCCGAGTCGGATGCGCATCCCTGTGGTGCGAACCCGAGTTCAGCAAAGGTCCGCTGTAGCTCTTTCTCGCGTAGCTCCAGCAATAATTGTACTACGCATCCAACGGCCTCCTTCAGTTCATCGGGAACAGGTACTTCGTTGTCCAGTCCCAGCATTGACCATCCAATGTCCACGTTTTCACGAATACATAACATCTTCGACAAAACCTAAAAAACAACAAATGAACGACAATGTAAGGATGTCTGCCCGACCTAGGTATATCCAAATCGTCACTGACCGCACATAGGAGAAGAGACCCCCTCATTCATTACACTTACCTCGTTACAGTGGGCGCGTAGTGCAGCGGGATCATCTGAACCAGTCCTCCACCACATTGCCGCTAGTTCTGCCGAGTATTTCCCGCTCCGATGCAAGTCTACTATGGCGCGGCGGGCAACGCGGTTCAAAAAAGTTTCAATGGTCTCCAGGACGTTGTCTTGGTTCCAGCCCTCGAACCCCATCAGCCCAAGCATGTCTCCCCAACATCGACGGATGGGAGCACAAATTCTGCCAAAAATGCAGGGGAAAAGAGCCCATCCAATATCTACGACGTCCTGTGCACACGCCGACAGTCGTTTGGATTCTACATCGTCTTTTGCTATTGCCAACATGTTCCGCCTGGTCATCCCCGTGATAGGATGTGAAATTGGCGAACATCGTCCGAAGGAAATGCGTCCGTATGGCTTCAGAGCGCGGACGATGTGAGGGCAGTCCAGCTCTAAGGACATGGGTTCCCCCTTCACGTTTGCCTGCAACGCGGATAAAATGTCGTGGAGTTCCTCCTGCGTATGCTTCCACGGTCGTGTCGGTACCCCTGGAGCTATTTCCTTGCTAAGAATCCTGAAAAGGGGAGACCAACCCCAGTCCGTATCCTCCACTCGCATTGCCCTCTCACGATCGAAAAGCTGGAGTTGCCCTACAATATGAGACCTTCGTCGATCCTCCAGAGCCACTTCGGCGTTGAGGCGTTTGGACACGTACTGCGCTTTCTCCCGGATATAAATTAAGTATTGTTCCAATTTGGCCAATTTGGCATTTCTCCCCTCGTTGTTTGTGAACTCGATGTACGGATTCCAGGGCTTCACCGATATCATGACGAAGTTCAATTCGTCCGCGTGTTTGGCATCGATCACGCCCCCTGCCTGCGAGACATGCGACATGGTTTTAGCCTGGGTCTGCCCGCACTACCCGCTCCCTGACTTGGAGCCAGAGCAACAAAACATGCACTACAAGAAAGGACCTGTCTGAGAATACCTGTGCTTCTTTCCACGCCACCTAGGGTCCAATTGCTGCAAGAATCCTTGCACCAAGTTGGTCACGCTTCTCCAGGCTACGAAGCTCAGCCATGCATTGTTCAGCATTGTGTAGCAATTGTCGGTCGATTATGACGCATTGCGGCGACTCTTGAATCAGGTGATACAAGCCCGCGATGCCTTGTTCTGGAGGAGGAGGGCCAATGTTCGGGTATGTGTTTTCCACTGTTAACGACGATGCATAACACCGAGCTTCATCTAGAACATGTTCTCTAGTGGAATCCGGCGTGAAACTATTGGTATTCTATAGATCTAGAAGATAGTCATAATGAGTAACTATTGTTAATTCTAGTAGTAGAATTTATAGTTTTTTAGAATTAGTTGGAGCGTTTTTTTACCATTTTTTGTATTTTTTGTATTTAAGGAAGTTTGAGAAATTCGAAGGGCGGCTTGTGGCAGTTGTCAGTACCATACATGATTCTGGCATCAATGTGGACATGGAATTGTGACTTAAATGATCATATAGTCGATTTTGCAATGCTATAGTATTTCGTTTATTATTTGGTATTTGTACAATTTGTATGCACCCCTAAATAATTTCAACTAAATATAGGGTACTTAGAAATACATTAAAGTAGCTTTATATCCACAAACATGGTGGAAAAAAATATTGAGAAGTGAATAAGAACCCCCCCCCCCTTAAATATCCCATTGTCACACGAAGTTATACAACATAAGGGGGTGTGACCCCCCCTCCAAGCAAAGAAGCAGATGAATTCTCCAATCCTTCATGTTTCTCCAAACAAGCATCACTCCATTCGAAATCATATTTTCAACTGGAGTATTTGCACTGCTAAATGGGAAGAGCTTAATAACTGAAATAAGTGTGCTTTACATTAATCCTCAAATTGAGAGATGGTTAGTACTGCCAAACACCTATAGTACTGTGTTGTTTTTTGCCATTGTCAAGATAAGAATGGTTTGTATGCAATTTTATATAAAATAAAATAATATTTTATAAGATTATATAATGTTGTGCCTAATGTGACTAATAACCTATATTCGTTAAATTGAGACTTTTTGGGCATTTTGAGACATTCATAGAAATAAGAACAAGGATAAATGGAACACATATTGGTGAAAGTTGTAAGATGCGAACACTTTGAAGCGGGTGTTTAGACCAAGAACCCCATTAATAACTCATATTTGTGATGGTATAGGGTGGGCAATCGAAACCTTAGACCAAATTGAAGGGGACATCTTAAAACATTCATATTAATGCACACAAAATATGAGAGCTTGTATGAATATGGTTTAGGTAGGGCAATCCAAACCATAGATCTTATTGAAGGGAAAATCTTAAAACATTCATATTAATGCACACAAAATATGAGAGCTTGTATGAATATGGTTTAGGTAGGGCACTCCAAACCATAGATCTTATTGAAGGGAAAATCTTGAAACATTCATATTAATGCACACAAAATATGAGAGCTTGTAATGTATGGTTTAGGTAGGGCACTCCAAACCATAGATCTTATTGAAGGGGAAATCTTAAAACATTCATATTAATGCACACAATAAGGCACTCCAAACCTTAGACCATATTGAAGGCAAAATCATGTGACACTTATATTATTGCAAAAAAAACAAAGTATGGCACGTAAAATGCATAGCATGCTAACACCACACATCCATTGGATAGTGCGACCCAAAATCATATTGCCTATGGTCCAAAACCCTACGCCTACTATGGCCTATCTAGCCTCGGAGACTGCCTCTATCTCTTTTGCCTTTTTTTTTCTTTTGCCTCTTTTGTTTTTGCTTCTTTTTCTTTTGCTGCGACTTCTTTTGCTCGCATTGCTTCAACATTCCTGAAAATCTCCGCCCCGTGACTATAGCCATTTTTGGGTTGACCGCCCTCTATAACACATTTTGGATTCCGTCGGCCGCCCGAATTATACGACGAAGAATTCGAATACGATGAAGTGGACTGTCTTGCATTTCTGGTCATGGAGTAGAAACGCTCCAACTCGACGGACACAGTAGACCGCATAGGTTTACGGGTGGGAGCAACCTGCAATGCGTGAATGCAAGAACACACGTGTTAGTTTAGGGAGGAAGACCCAAACGTGTCACACGTTCATTTTTTAAGTGCTGGATGATTGTAATGCGCGGATAACCATGTTTAGGGGGGGGGGGGTTCACCTTGTCACCGGGGGCGTTCCCGTCGGAGTCGGCGAGGAGGGGCAATGCGTCCCGCAAAGGAATATGAAGGGTTCCACTCTTCGTTGGCCGAGCGTCCATCCGCAGCCACCGTTGAGGTGTACTACTGCCGCCGGGCCGAGAGGGGGACGTCCGGACACATTTGCGATTTATGCCCTTGAGCGGCGACGGGGACGCAGATCGCCGGAAGATTTGCTTGGGTGGGGGGCTATCGACGACGCCGGCGTCAAGAGGCTCCTTGGAGTAGTCAATGGTTGACGCGGCGTCGTAGACGGTCTCGTAGAAGAAGCTCCCCAAGTCTGACTCGCTGACGATGTCAATCGAGGGCTCCAAACGCTGGCGCAAAAAGGAAACGAAACAAAACCCAAGGGAGGAGGGTTTGATAGAGCGTGTGAAAATCAAGATACATATGAAGCATATATTACACAAAATGAAAGGGCGTGCACCCACCCACCCACACACACATACATACATACACATACAAACACACGTAGTGTCTCAAATGAGCTTGTTAAATTTCGCGTGAGATAACAACTCTCTGTACAAATGGTCTCGTGGATCCAAGTATCTCTCGCCTATCGGATTGTTCCTAACAAAATTGTTTACGGGCAGTCCGCTTCCGCAGAGCGCCTGGAGGTATTTACCAAGGTCTAACAAAAATCGGTCCCGGACCTTCTCGACCGTCCAGGTAGGGCAAACTATGAGGTTGGCCGTCGGGTTCAACATGTTCTTTGCGGCGCTGTCGTCCACCATGAGCGTGTTCTCCCGGGTGGGACGGACGTCGTAGGGGACGCCTATCAAGGACGGCCGCTGGTCCCAAAAAATGGGCTTCAAGACCTTGAGATATTGGGGGGAAGCGGGGTTGTTTGGTTTTTTGACGACTTTGCCGTCTGGTGTGTACAATATTCTACAGGCTTCCTGTGCTAGGACCATGCAGGGGGGCTCGATGCCCTTGAAGATGAACTCCACGACGGCATTGGTGTTCTCGGCCGTCATGGAGCTCCAAACGACCACCCACCATCGTTGTTGGGCCATCTGGAGGAAGGTCCGAAGCCACGGGCGGAGGTGAACTAGCTTGCTCTTTATGAACGTGGGCGGCCCGTCGTAATTCGCGTCCTCGGGCTTGCAAAAGGGCACCGTGGGGGTCCTCGGGCAATGAACGCATTGGACGAGGACCCCGTTCAGGTCTAACACCAGGAATCGTTTCTTCGGCCGCGGGGGCGGGGCGGGTAAAATCGGGGGCGCCGCCGCGCTGCCCTCTTTGCTCCTTGGAGAAGAGCGTCGGGGAGCCACTACGCTATGCTCCGAGCCCTGCGGATACGATCGAGAGAAAACGGTGGGCGACTTATGTCATGCTATGTCCAAACGAAGCATTAAAGAAACGAGTGTTCTCGGTGCAAACACAAAACCATTTGATTCATTTTGGAGGGGGTGCAACAAGGGACACAAGAGAGGCAAGAGCATACAACATACATTCAAACACAGGATACAAGTATATAGGAGTAAAAAATGGCGATTATATTGTATACAATGCTCTATGTACATCTTGATTGGGGGGAGCCGCGTTGAACGATGCGTTCAAACTAGCCTACTTCTACATCTAGCAAAAATTGAAGAGACGGGCCGCCGTGATGAAGACTTCATCGCAAGCCGGGGGGTATGTGGACGAACGAATGGTCGGGGGGATGTGGCGAAGGGCGCGAGTGCCGGGGGGGGGGCGACGTGTGCGTGAGTTTAGGGTAGCTAGGGGACACGACCAAGGCAAGAAGTCAAAGACCCAGGGAGTTTGGGTCGACCGACCCAAATTGAGTGGGGTCAGTGCATTACCTCGCCTTGGTCGTGCCTCGACGACGTTGATGCCGGCATCGCGTGCGTTGCCCCACCTCTGTCACCGCCGCTGTCGCAACCCTTGCTAGCCCCCCCTTGACAATCTTGCCAATTTTCAATTCTAGCAAAGGTTACGAGTCGCTAACCCTTCACATTCCGCCATGCTAATGGTTAGCTCCTCTTACCCCGGACCATATAGTTCATAGGAGGGGAACCAACCCTCCTACTTTGCTTTCGGGACTCACCCCTTAATCGGTAACCCATTCCTAGATGTGGACTTCCATCCATGGAAGTCCCATCTTATGTTGATCATCGCGTTGCCGGAGCAACACTACAACAACCCGAAGCATACTAGGCAACTATGGCCTCACATTGGGCCAATGCCCATGGAGGCCATGCCGTTCGGCCTCGGGTGGGTGAGGCCACACCACCTCACCCATATAAGCCTCTAGGACTTCACGCGGGGCCCCTACCCCACCGTCAACCAACCTCTTGTCTCTCTACCAAGAGTTGGGGCCAAGTGGACATTTTCCTTTAGCTGCTGGGCCTAGAACCCCCCCCCCCCAGCAGCTTCAGACCATCATAACTTCCTTGTATGATGTCTGATCATAACAACCAACCACTCCATCTTCATCTAAGCTTCACGTAGATGCCGATGGACTCCTCACTTGCTCCATTTGAGCAAGTCTTGAGGAAGTTATGCCTGTTTGAACCTTGGCAGTCCCGGGAATCACTCCCAGGCCCTGCAGTACCAGGGCGCTGTCCCGGGACAGCGCCCCACTCAAATGGCCATAACTCCTAGCTCACACCTCCGATTGAGGTGTTCTTGAGCTTTCTAGAATCACCACGCCATGAGCTACGCATAACTCATGGCCTTACCCTTGTGCCTCCTAATCTTCGTGGGTGGGAGGCGTTCCCAACGCCCGGGGCCCTCACCCACACTAGGATCACTTGGGCCCTCTCACCAACGGCGCCACAAGTCCCGGGTGTCACTCCGGGGTCCCCCTTGTGCCCATGGTGTTTCGGGCACTCCTCATGGAGAGGTGCGCGACACTCACCCCCACCAAACGGAGTCGATGCCCTCATCGACTATACTCGTAGTCGGCACACCAATTCTCAAGTTGCCATCCTCTATGGTGCGGCATTGTGTTTACCTTAGGGCGCGACCCCCACAATGCATCTTCAAATTTGGCATAGTCCCAAAGGTGTCGTTACTAGGTGTTCCGTTAGCGACCTTGGAACTCCGCCAAGGACCTAACCTATACTAGACCCACCTACTTTGGGACTCACTTGGGTTGCCCCTCCTTTGGGGCCTCCCCCGTTAGGCTCCACTACCCTAACGTGACACATCTAGGCAAGACCTCAACGCTTCCACTAAGTTGTCTCAGTTGCAACTCCGAGATGGCTTTCCATTGTTAAGCCACGCCTCGATCGCACGGGGGTGATGCCAAGTCCCGCCTGACTCGGTTCCCACTTTGCTCTTTCGAGACATGGGTTCATGACTCCCATGCGCCAACTCTCGTTAGCTCGCGGGTAGCACTTTTATGAGCACGCGCCATCACCTTGCCCCCGCCCGGACAAGCCCATAACGAAGAAGTTTCTTGGTTTTATCCAAGACCCCTCCAAGCCATGGCCCCCAATTACTCGGCTTACCCAACCTAGTTTGGCATGTCTATTCCCCCTCTTCCATTAACCAAGCACAAGTACAAGACTAGGACCTCATCTCATACTTTTCTCTTTGCACCACTAAAGTTTGGACTTTATTCCCTCAAGCCAAAGAACAAGTTCATGTTGTGGCATAATTAACCTCGAAGCTAAGTGTGCTACTAGCGTCTCTCCCCCACTAAAGGAGATTGATGTCCTCATCAATGCCTACGCTTCATTTTATTGGAATCCTTAGCCTTAGTTTCTTCAAAGTGCTTCACCAATTCATTGGTGTTCACCATGTCTCTTGCCGCCACCCAAGCGGTTTCTTTTTCATGGTATCCTCACCATTTCACCAAGTACTCTTTTGTACATTTTCTTTCATTTTCACTTGGGCTTCCTACACTTGAGGGTGCCCTCCTACCTCATGTTCCAAATGACCTCCACAAGGTCGGGAGGTGGCCTAATCACTTGCTTGTGATCGGGCCACAAGGTGTCGTCCTAAAATGACTTTCGTAATGAGACATGAAATGTCGGATGCACTTTGATCTCCGGCGGTAATTCCAACTTATACATGTCCTTGAACACTTGTTCCACAATGGAAAACGAAGTTCCAATTTTGGACATGAACTTTTGAAGTAAGGCCTTTGGGCAAGGTGAAGTTGTCCACATTCAACAACACCTTATTGGCCCACCTCATACTCCACTTCGCGTCTTCCGGCATTGATTTGCACTCCGTAGCACCTTCGGGCTTTCTCCACCAACAACTTGGTCATCTCCAAGACTTGTTTACCATCCTTGGCCAAGTCCTCACCATCTTGGTTGAACTCTAGTGTTGAATGTGCCCCCTTGAGAGCTAGGTTAATAGATTGGAGCGCATCCACTCCATAAGCCACCACGAAAGACCACCCCTTGGTAGCCAAGTGCGTGGCTACATTGCAATTACACTCCGCTCGACCCACATAGACCGCCCAATCTCCTTGGTCCGCCCCCAGCAAGTTCCTCAAGTATTGCTTCAAGACTACATTCACATGCTCCGCTTTCCCATTCATTTGGGAATGCAAGGCCGTGGTAAACCTTAGTTTCATCCGACCTCCTTAGAGAATTGCATTGAAAATGCACTTGTGAACTTTGAATCTTGATCCCACACAATCACTCTTGGCAACCCGTGGTGCCTCAACCATCCTTTGAGAAAAGGCTATGCGGTCTCCAACGTGGTGGCGGTTCCGACAATTGGCACCATGTGTTCCAACTTGGCAAACCGCTCTACCATCAACAAGATGGCATCATACCCATGTGACTCCGACAAACTTGTGATCAAGTCCATGCACATACTATGCCATGGCCCCGACGGGATAGGCAACGGTTGCAAGAAACCGCCTTGCTTTTGGTAAGAGGCTCGGTTCACTTGGCACTTCATCCAAGCCTTCACAAAGTGGGTTATATCCTTCTTTATGCACCGCCAATGGTACCCCCATGACACCATTCTATGGCGGCTTTTTCTTTCTCCTCTATGGCCGGCAATAGGACTATCACATTCTTCCTTCAAAACCGATAGCCTCAACTTGCCTTGTGGCACATACACCCGACTTTGTTTACACTTGAACAATCCGTCCACCAACTTAACCTCTTTGAGCACCTTGCTCTTGCGAAGCTCACCTAAAAACATTTGTGCTTTGGGGTAGTAAATTTACCCCTCCCGTATCTTGCATCACAAGTTTCCTTCGCCGGCACACATTAGCCACAAGGTTTGGATGGTTCTCATTGCTTGGAACTCTTCCCGTCTACTTAGCGCATCCGGCACCACATTTCCACGGTCCGGTTTGTGGACCAAATCCACCTTCATAAGCGCCAAGCTATCATGCCAACGCAATGACTTGGCGCTCACTTGCGCTTGTATGTCAAAATACTTTTAGGACACATTGTCCTTGAAGACCTTTACTTTGTGCGACCCCAACTAGTGTCGCCACATCTTCAAGCAATGCACTACGGCAAAGAAATTCTTTGTCATGAGTTGGTTGTCTTCTTTGACAACCATCGAGCTTCATGCTCCCATATGCAATGGCCATCCAATTACACATAATCCACCATTGGCAAAGTCGCTCACCCCCGTATGCACCTCAAAAGGTTTGTCAAGCTCTGCGAACTTGAGCACGGGCGTCTAAGAACACTTGCTCTCAAGCTCCCCAAAGACTTGGTGGCAAGGCTCATCCCACTCTTGGGATAGTCATTTCTTCCACAAGTCGGATAAGGTCGGATAACCATCAAGCTTAATGCTCTCATATGCAATGGCCATCCATCCTACGTTAACCATCCGCCAATGGCAAAGTCACTCGCCCCCGTATGCACCTCAAAAGGTTTGTCAAATTTCGCAAACTTGAGCACGGGCGGCGAAGAGAACTTTCTCTTAAGTTCCCCAAAGGCTTTGTGGCAAGGCTCATCCCACTCTTGGGATAATCATTTCTTGCACAAGCTGGACAAGGTTCGACAACCATGGAGCTTAATGCTCCCACGAGCAATGGTCATCCATCTTGGATCAACATCCACCAATGGTAAAATCCTTCGCCTCCATGTGCACCTCAAAATGCTTATGAAAACCCGGAAACTTAACCACATCTTGTGAAGAGAACTTGCTCTTGAGCTCCCCAAAGGCTTGGCGACAAGGCTCATCCCACTCTTGGGATAGCCATTTTCCTCAATAAGTTGAATAAGGTCCTAGCAACCTTAGAAAACTCTCGAATGAAGTGGTGGTAGTAGTTGGCTAGGCCAACAAATGACCTAAGCCATTTTTGAATGAAGGGCCAATTCTCCTTTTGAATTGCCTTCACATTCTTCATGTTCGTCCACCAACTTCCTTTGTCACCACATACCTCAAGAACTCAATATCTCGTTGAGCAAAGTTCTTTTTCACTCCTTGACGGTAACTTTTTGGGCAACACATTGGTGAATACATCCTTGTATTTCACCAACATCTCACCAATGTGGTTTGGGGGAGGCCCATCTTTCCTAACCTCTCCATTCATTCCTTGGAGTTGCTCCAATCGAACCACGACCATTATGTGTTCTATTTTTCATTTGGTCCATTAAAACCAAATTCAACTTGGGTCCTCCTACCATAGGAGTCCTTGTCAATTTGAACTTCAATTCTTTGCCATTATGACACATCATAATGCACCGCAAGCTCACCGGCTTGCACCTCACATCTATCATGTGAGTTTCAAAGTAGGCGGCCTTCACAATGACATGCATTTCATCTATTTCACATGGTGTGAAATTTTGACAAAAATCCAATGTCCCACATTGAAAGGTTACATGCATCGCGGCCTCCTTTGTCTCATGCGGTTTGCCCTTTCCAAACCGCACCTTGGTGGGCTTGCCCGCTCTATCAATCGGCAAGCCCCAACTTCCTTGTGAATTTTGGGCTCAAGAAGGAGTGGTAGCCTCTTTGTCAACACATGAGACATTTCTCCCATTCATTGAGCCTCAAGGTACAAAAGATTTGGCCTTGGCTTGAGGCTTCTAGCCTAGGCCACAATGCCATCGTCTTACATTCGGTCCTCGGCAACTTGGCTTGGCTTGGTCCGCAAAGCCAACTTTAAACATTTTGTCCGCGGGACAAATTGGTTTGGTGCCACAAAACCAATTTCTAATAGTTTGTCCGCAAAACAAACATGTTTTGCCTTGGTAGCACAAAGCCACCTTCCCACACTCCGTATGCGGCACGAACATGAATTGCCTTGGTAGGACAAACCCACCTTCCAACATTCCGTCCGCGGCATGAGTATGATTTGCCTTGGAAGCATAAAGCCACCTTTCAACATTCCGTCCGCGGCACCAACATGTTTTGCCTAAGTAAAATGGACCAAACAATTTGCACTCATTTCTTTGGGACCTACTTTGGCTAAAGCCACTTGTGGTGATGCGCCCCCAAACTTTTTCTTCGGGACCATCGGATTCAATGATCTTGCAAACTTGATGATCCCCACCATGTCCTCAAGAAGCCTTGGGGACTTAAACAAGGCATGCACCACCCGCTTTTAAAACCCCACCTAAAACGATGCATTTCTTAGAAAGCTCGTCCGTTTTAGGTGTATCCTTCATTTGTGCGTTTGAATAGCGCACATAGGCCTTCAGAGGCCCCGGGTGCCTCATTAGCACCAAGTTCATTTCAACATCCGAACCTTTGAAGCATCTCGAATTGAAATTTCAATCCAACATTAATACCCTCCAAGGTTTTGGGTGCTTTCAGTATTCTAGGCCCCAAATGTTTTTTGAGGTTTGCGGGAGCCCTTTTCAAAGCACTCCTCCATTTTCCTTACCAAATCCACCCTCATGCCCACCATTGTCATTTGAACCAATGGTATGGTCAAAATCCACTTGCACATGATCCTTGTTCCAATTTGAGCCTCACAACCTTTTGGAAACCCCGGGCTCACCATCATAACCCGCATTTTTGATACCCATGTTTTCCTCAAAGTGCGAGCTCAAAACTTGGAACCCTGCTCTGATACCAAGTGTCGCAACCCTTGCTAGCCCCCCCTTGACAATCTTGCCAATTTTCAATTCTAGCAAAGGTTACGAGTCGCTAACCCTTCACATTCCGCCATGCTAATGGTTAGCTCCTCTTACCCCGGACCATATAGTTCATAGGAGGGGAACCAACCCTCCTACTTTGCTTTCGGGACTCACCCCTTAATCGGTAACCCATTCCTAGATGTGGACTTCCATCCATGGAAGTCCCATCTTATGTTGATCATCGCGTTGCCGGAGCAACACTACAACAACCCGAAGCATACTAGGCAACTATGGCCTCACATTGGGCCAATGCCCATGGAGGCCATGCCGTTCGGCCTCGGGTGGGTGAGGCCACACCACCTCACCCATATAAGCCTCTAGGACTTCACGCGGGGCCCCTACCCCACCGTCAACCAACCTCTTGTCTCTCTACCAAGAGTTGGGGCCAAGTGGACATTTTCCTTTAGCTGCTGGGCCTAGAACCCCCCCCCCCCCCAGCAGCTTCAGACCATCATAACTTCCTTGTATGATGTCTGATCATAACAACCAACCACTCCATCTTCATCTAAGCTTCACGTAGATGCCGATGGACTCCTCACTTGCTCCATTTGAGCAAGTCTTGAGGAAGTTATGCCTGTTTGAACCTTGGCAGTCCCGGGAATCACTCCCAGGCCCTGCAGTACCAGGGCGCTGTCCCGGGACAGCGCCCCACTCAAATGGCCATAACTCCTAGCTCACACCTCCGATTGAGGTGTTCTTGAGCTTTCTAGAATCACCACGCCATGAGCTACGCATAACTCATGGCCTTACCCTTGTGCCTCCTAATCTTCGTGGGTGGGAGGCGTTCCCAACGCCCGGGGCCCTCACCCACACTAGGATCACTTGGGCCCTCTCACCAACGGCGCCACAAGTCCCGGGTGTCACTCCGGGGTCCCCCTTGTGCCCATGGTGTTTCGGGCACTCCTCATGGAGAGGTGCGCGACACTCACCCCCACCAAACGGAGTCGATGCCCTCATCGACTATACTCGTAGTCGGCACACCAATTCTCAAGTTGCCATCCTCTATGGTGCGGCATTGTGTTTACCTTAGGGCGCGACCCTCACAATGCATCTACAAATTTGGCATAGTCCCAAAGGTGTCGTTCCTAGGTGGTCCGTTAGCGACCTTGGATCTCTCCTCCAAGGACCTAACCTACACTAGACCCACCTACTTTGGGACTCACTTGGGTTGCCCCTCCTTTGGGGCCTCCCCCCGTTAGGCTCCACTACCCTAACGTGACACATCTAGGCGAGACCTCAACGCTTCCACTAAGTTGTCTCGGTTGCAACTCCGAGATGGCTTTCCATTGTTAAGCCACGCCTCGATCGCACGGGGGTGATGCCAAGTCCCGCCCGACTCGGTTCCCACTTTGCTCTTTCGAGACATGGGTTCATGACTCCCATGCGCCAACTTTCGTTTGCTCGCGGGTAGCACTTTTATGAGCACGCGCCATCACCTTGTCCCCGCCCGGACAAGCCCACTGCTAAGAGGTTTCTTGGTTTTATCCAAGGCCCCTCCAAGCCATGGCCCCCAATTACTCGGCTTACCCAACCTAGTTTGGCATGTCTATTCCCCCTCTTCCATTAACCAAGCACAAGTACAAGACTAGGACCTCATCTCATACTTTTCTCTTTGCACCACTAAAGTTTGGACTTTATTCCCTCAAGCCAAAGAACAAGTTCATGTCGTGGAGCAATTAGCCTCGAAGGTAAGTGTGCTACTAGCGTCTCTCCCCCACTAAAGGAGATTGATGTCCTCATCAATGCCTACGCTTCATTTTATTGGAATCCTTAGCCTTAGTTTCTTCAAAGTGCTTCACCAATTCATTGGTGTTCACCATGTCTCTTGCCGCCACCCAAGCGGTTTCTTTCTCATGGTATCCTCACCATTTCACCAAGTACACCTTTGTACATTTTCTTTCATTTTCACTTGGGCTTCCTACACTTGAGGGTGCCCTCCTACCTCATGTTCCAAGTGACCTCCACAAGGTCGGGACGTGGCCTAATCACTTGCTTGTGATCGGGCCACAAGGTGTCGTCCTAAAATGACTTTCGTAATGAGACATGAAATGTCGGATGCACTTTGATCTCCGGCGGTAATTCCAACTTATACATGTCCTTGAACACTTGTTCCACAATGGAAAACGAAGTTCCAATTTTGGACATGAACTTTTGAAGTAAGGCCTTTGGGCAAGGTGAAGTTGTCCACATTCAACAACACCTTATTGGCCCACCTCATACTCCACTTCGCGTCTTCCGGCATTGATTTGCACTCCGTAGCACCTTCGGGCTTTCTCCACCAACAACTTGGTCATCTCCAAGACTTGTTTACCATCCTTGGCCAAGTCCTCACCATCTTGGTTAAACTCTAGTGTTGAATGTGCCCCCTTGAGAGCTAGGTTAATAGGTTGGAGCGCATCCACTCCATAAGCCACCACGAAAGACCACCCCTTGGTAGCCAAGTGCGTGGCTACATTGCAATTACACTCCGCTCGACCCACATAGTCTGCCCAATCTCCTTGGTCCGCCCCCAGCAAGTTCCTCAAGTATTGCTTCAAGACTCCATTCACACGCTCCGTTTTCCCATCCATTTGGGGATGCAAGGCCGTGGTAAACCTTAGTTTCATTCCGACCTCCTTAGAGAAATGCATTGAAAATGCACTTGTGAACTTTGAATCTTGATCCCACACAATCACTCTTGGCAACCCGTGGTGCCTCAACCATCCTTTGAGAAAAGGCTATGCGGTCTCCAACACGGTGGCGGTTCCCACAATCGGCACCATGTGTGCCAACTTGGCAAACCGCTCTACCATCAACAAGATGGCATCATACCCATGTGACTCCGGCAAACTTGTGATCAAGTCCATGCACATACTATGTCATGACGCCGACGGGATAGGCAACGGTTGCAAGAAACCGCCTTGCTTTTGGTAAGAGGCTCGGTTCACTTGGCACTTTATTCACGCCTTCACAGAGTGGGTTATATCCTCCTTTATGCACCCCCAATGGTACCTCTTTGACACCATTCTATGGCGGTTGTTTCTTTCTCCTTTATGGCCGGCAATAGGACTATCATATTCCTCCTTCAAAACGGATAGCCTCAACTTGCCTTGTGGCACATACACCCAACTTTGCTTGCACTTGAACAATCCGTCCACCAACTTAACCTCTTTGAGCACCTTGCTCTTGCGAAGCTCACCTAAAAGCTTTTGTGCTTTGGGGTAGTTAATTTACCCCTCCCGTATCTTGCATTACAAGTTTCCTTCGCTGGCACACATTAGCCACAAGGTTTGGATGGTTCTCATTGCTTGGAACTCTTCCGGTCTACTTTGCGCATCCGGCACCACATTTCCACGGTCCGGTTTGTGGATCAAATCCACCTTCATAAGCGCCAAACTATCATGCCACCGCAATGACTTGGCGCTCACTTGCGCTTGAATGTCAAAATTCTTTTAGGACACATTGTCCATATAGACCTTTGCTTTGTGCGACCCCAAATAGTGTCGCCACATCTTCAAGTAATGCACTACGGCAAAGAAGTTGTTTGGCATGAGTTGGTTGTCTTCTTGGACAACCATCGAGCTTCATGCTCCCATATGCAATGGCCATCCAATTACACATAATCCACCATTGGCAAAGTCGCTCACCCCCGTATGCACCTCAAAAGGTTTGTCAAGCTCTGCGAACTTGAGCACGGGCGTCTAAGAACACTTGCTCTCAAGCTCCCCAAAGACTTGGTGGCAAGGCTCCTCCCACCCTTGGGATAGCCAATTCTTCCACAAGCCGGATAAGGTCGGATAACCATCAAGCTTAATGTTCTCATATGCAATGGCCATCCATCTTACGTTAACCATCCGCCAATGACAAAGTCACTTGCCCCCCCGTATGCACCTCAAAAGGTTTGTCAAGCTCCGCGAACTTGACCACGGGTGGCAAAGACAACTTTGTATTAAGCTCCCCAAAGACTTGGGGACAAGGCTCATCCCACTCTTGGGATAGCCCTTTCTTTTACAAATCGCACTAGGTTTGACAACCATTAAGCTTAATGCTCCCATATGCAATGGGCATCCATCTCGGATCAGCATCCGCCAATGGTAAAATTACTCGCCCCCATATGCACCTCAAAAGGTTTGTTAAAGTCCGCGGACTTAAGCACGGGCGGCGAAGAGAACTTGTTTTTGAGCCCCCCAAAGGCTTGGTGACAAGGCTCATCCTACTCTTGGGATAGCCATTTTCCTCAATAAGTTGAATAAGGTCCTAGGAACCTTAGAAAACTCTCGAATGAAGTTGTGGTACTAATTGGCTAGGCCAACAAATGACCTAAGCCCTTTTGAATGAAGGGCCAATTCTCCTTTTGGATTGCCTTGACATTCTTCATGTTCGTCCACCGACTTCTTTTGTCACCACATACCTCAAGAACTCAATCTCTCGTTGAGCAAAGTTATTTTTCACTCCTTGGCGGCAATTTTTTTGGGCAACATATTGGTGAATACATCCTTATATCTCACCAACATCACACCAATGTTGTTTGGGGGAGGCCCATCTTTCCTAGCCTCCCCATACGTTCCTTGGAGTTGCTCCAATTGAACCACGACCATTATGCTTTGTATTTTTCATTTGGTCCATTAAGACCAAATTCAACTTAGGTCCTCCTACCATAGGAGTCATTGTTAATTTGAACTTCAATTCTTTGTCATTATGACACATCATAATGCACCGCAAGCACACCGGCTTGCACCTCACATCTATCATGTGAGTTTCAAAGAAGGCGGCCTTCACAATGACATGCATTTCATCTATTTCACTTGGTGTGAAATTTTGACAAAAATCCAATGTCCCACATTGAAAGGTTACATGCATCGCGGCCTCCTTTGTCTCATGCAGATCTCCCTTTCCAAACCGCACCTTGGTGGGCTTGCCCGCTCTACCAATCGGCAAGCCCCAACTCCCTTATGAGTTTTGGGCTCAAGACGAAGTGGTAGCCTCTTTATCAATACATGAGACATTTCTACCATTCATTTGAGCCTCAAGGTACAAAAGACTTGGCCTTGGCTAAAGGCTACTAGCCTAGGCCACAATGCCATCGTCTTACATTCGGTCCTCGGCAACTTGGCTTGGCTTGGCTTGGTCCGCAAAGCCAATTTAAAGTTGTTTGGTCCCAACATTCCGTCTGCGGCACAAGTATGATTTGCTTTGGAAGTATAAAGCCACCTTTCAACATTCCGTCCGCGGCACCAACATGTTTTGCCTAAGTAAAATGGACCAAACAATTTGCACTCATTTCTTTGGGACCTACTTTGGCTAAAGCCACTTGTGGTGATGCGCCGCCAAACTTCTCTTTGGGACCATCGGCTTCAATGCTCTTGCAAACTTGATGGTCCCCACCATGTCCTCAAGAAGCCTTGGGGACTTAAACAAGGCATGCACCACCCGCTTTTAAAACCCCACCTAAAAGGATGCATTTCTTAGAAAGCTTGTCCATTTTAGGTGTATCCTTCATTTATGCGTATGAATAGCGCACATAGGCCTTAAGAGGCCCCGGGTGCCTCATTAGCACCAAATTCATTCCAACATCAATACCTTCCAAGCATTTCGTATTGGAATTTCAATCCAACATTAATGCCCTCCAAGGTTTTGGGTGCATTCGGTATTCTAGGCCCCAAATGTTTTTTTTTTTGAGGTGTGCGGGACCCCTTTCAAAGGACACCTCCATTTTCCTCACCGAATCCACCCTCATGCCCACCATTACCATTAAAATCGATGGTATGGTCAAACTCCATTTGCACATGATCCTTGTTCCAATTTGAGCCTCACAACCTTTTGGAAACCCCGGGCTCACCATCACAACCTGTATTTTTGATAGCCATGTTTCCCTCAAAGTGTGAGCTCATAATTTGGAACCCTGCTCTGATACCACGTGTCGCAACCCTTGCTAGCCCCCCCTTGACCATCTTGCCAATTTTCAATTCTAGCAAAGGTTACGAGTGGCTAACCCTTCGCATACCGCCATGCTAATGGTTAGCTCCTCTAACCCCGGACCAATAGTTCATAGGAGGGAACCAACCCTCCTACTTTGCTTTCGGGACTCACCCCTTAATCAGTAACCCATTTCCCCAATGTGGACTTCCATCCATGGAAGTCCAATCGTATGTTGATCATCGCGTTGCCGGAGCAACACTACAACAACCCGAACCATACTAGGCAACTATGGCCTCACAATAGGCCAAAGCCCATGGACGCCTTGCCGTTCGGCCTCGGGTGGGTGAGGCCACACCACCTCACCCATATAAGCCTCTAGGACTTCACGCGGGGCCCCTACCCCACCGTCAACCAACCTCTTGTCTCTCTACCAAGAGTTGGGGCCAAGTGGACATTTTCCTTTAGCTGCTGGGCCTAGAACCCCCTAGCAGCTTCAGACCATCATAACTTCCTTGTATGATGTCTGATCATAACAACCAACCACTCCATCCTCATCTACGCTTCACGTAGATGCCGATGGACTCCTCACTTGCCCCATTCGGGCAAGTATTGAGGACGTTATGCCTGTTTGAACCTTGGCAGTCCCGGGAATCACTCCCAGGCACTGCTGTACCAGGGCGCTGTCCCGGGACAGCGCCCCACTCAAATGGCCATAACTCCTAGCTCACACCTCCGATTGAGGTGTTCTTGAGCTTTCTAGAATCACCACGCCATGAGCTACGCATAGCTCATGGCCTTACCCTTGTGCCTCCTAGTCTTCGTGGGTGGGAGGCGTTCCCAACGCCCGGGGCCCTCACCCACACTAGGATCACTTGGGCCCTCTCACCAACGGCGCCACAAGTCCTGGGTGTCACTCCGGGGTCCCCCTTGTGCCCATGGTGTTTCGGGCACTCCTCATGGAGAGGTGCGTGACAAGAGCCCTCAACTCCACGACTTCGTTGCGGACCGAGGGCTCCTCGGCGGCGGCCTTTTGCAATCTGACGCGTTGCTCCTCGTCCCGGAGCATCTTCGCGTTGGCCTCCTCCACGGTGAGGACCTCGGGTTTCACCCTCACCATCCCGGCGAACGCTGTGGGGGAGGCAGGATCCGACCTCAGCCTCTTCGCGAGCTCCTTGTCGTCCTCGTCCTCGGAGCTTATGGCGATCGTCTCCTCCACCGCATAGTCGCTGTATAATTTCTTCCCCTTCAGCATTCGCCGCTCCCTGAAGGTGGCCGTCGCGTCCCTTGAATACATGTCCTTCGCGTCGGCCACCGTGAGGACGGGCACTAGCTTGCTCTGCGGCGTGGCAGCTCGCATGGCCTTCTTCCGCTGAGGGGCCTCGGATTCTTGAGTGAATCCTGTTGCCCCTTCCTCGACCTCCCCCTCCACTTTCTCTGCTTCCTCCTCATCCTCCTCTTCCTCCCCCTCCTCCGCAACCCCGCCACCTGCTCCCATAGACGGATTGCCCGGATGCAACCCGATGAGCGGCTCTGGCAATTGAATGGGGGCCCGCATGGCGAATTCCCCCGAGTTGATTCGCCTCGCCATATCCAAAGGATTCTCGCCCCCCTCGACGATCTCTTCGACGTAGGATCCGGGTATCCAGTCAAGGATGTCCATTCTCTTCGCCAGTGCCTTCTGGGTCCTGTAGAATTGAACATCGGTATCCTCCACATAGGAGTAGATGTTCAACCCAGACATCTGCACAATCCAAATCAATAGTATTAGTATCACCAATGAAGAATAAGGAAAAATAACACCCAAAAAAACAATAATAGTTAGTTTGGGTCGCTCGACCCAAACCAGGCATATACATCCACGAGGTTAGTTTCTTACCATTGCTGCAAAAACCGGTTTGGAGCCCCCGAAGACGTTGAAGATGAAGTCCCCCCTCTTCGTGAGGGTCCTCATCATCCGCAGGTAAAAATCCATCCACAGCTCATCCGCGGGGTAGTTGGCGTACTTCGCCTCGTCGTACAAGCTTCTGCTGGTGCCCAACCCTTCTGGGACTTGGAAAAGCTTTTCCATCCGGGCTATAGGATGGTTTGGCACCTTCAGCAGCTCAGCTTTGTACACGAAGTACAAGCACAGCACACAGACTATCTTCGTCTTCTTGTCTTTCAATGAGTTGTACGCCCCCTCCGCCGGTGCAGCAACGTAATGAGATTTTGAGACGGCGTACTCTGGTTGCAATTTACGCACGATCTCGTACACCTGCTCCGCCCTCCTGTCCTCGACAATCCACAACCCGATGTCGACCTCCCTGAATTTGGGGCTGGCGTAGTCCACGAACTTGGTGAAGAATGGCTCGTAAAACGGGGTGCTCATTGTCCCCTCGAATGACGCTCCAGGAATGTTCCTGAAGTCTATCATTCCGAAGGGGAAGCGGTCCCTGGCTGCAGTCCTGATCGCCTTCCTGGCATCAGAGCCCGGCCAACCTTGGATCTTTAGAGGCTCGAGGGAGACCAAGTTGAAGTGAGCTTCGCCCTCGAACCTGACGATCTTCTTCTCCTTTATAAAGTTGGAGAAGGCACGCGCGGAGTGTTCGGGAAGCGCCCGGTTCCTCCCCCCTTCACGAACTTGGACCTGAGGAAGTCGTCTCCCGCCTCCCTCATGAGTGCCACCATGGACGCACTGGTGAACTTGTACTCGGCTTTGAATGCCCTCCAGTGCGCCTCGTCAACCTCTCCGTCCACGATGAGCTTCTTCTCGGGCACCAACTTGTGCAGCTCTTGGACGATGGTCGTCTTCTTCTTCCTGTTCTCCGTCCATTCCTTCAAGGTGTAGCATGAAGGGACGAAGATCTTAGGCTTCGTGAAGACGATCTTCGGGTGAACCCAGCATCTCTTTGCCGTCGGCTGCATGTGGAGGATGTGGGACGCCGCCTTTCCCACCTCTGTCTCCGAGAGACCTTGAAGAGCTCTGAAGAACTCCCTCACCAGTGCCTTCATTTGCTTGAAGCGCGTAGTCTGGTTGTACAGAATGCCGATGTCGGGATCGATGAGGTCTCCCGTCTCGTATTTTTCGAAGATAGTCTTCCATTTTGTCGCAACCCTTGCTAGCCCCCCTTGACAATCTTGCCAATTTTCAATTCTAGCAAAGGTTACGAGCGCTAACCATTCGCATTCCGCCATGCTAATGGTTAGCTCCTCCTACCCCGGACCTTATAGTTCATAGGAGGGAACCAACCCTCCTACTTTGCTTTCGGGACTCACCCCTTAATCGGTAACCCATTCCTAGATGTGGACTTCCATCCATGGAAGTCCAATCCTATGTTGATCATCGCGTTGCCGGAGCAACACTACAACAACCCGAAGCATACTAGGCAACTATGGCCTCACATTGGGCCAATGCCCATGGAGGCCGTGCCGTTTGGCCTCGGGTGGGTGAGGCCACACCACCTCACCCAAATAAGCCTCTAGGACTCTACGCGGGGCCCCTACCCCACCGTCAACCAACCTCTTGTCTCCCTACCAAGAGTTGGGGCCAAGTGGACACTTTCCCTTAGCCGCTTGGCCTAGAAGCCCCCATCAGCTTCAGACCATTATAACTTCCTTGTATGATGTCTGATTCCAACAACCAACCACTCCATCCTCATCTACGCTTCACGTAGATGCTGATGGACTCCTCACTTGCCCCATTCGGGCAAGTATTGAGGAAGTTATGCCTGTTTGAACCTTGGCAGTCCCGGGAATCACTCCCAGGCACTGCTGTACCAGGGCGCTGTCCCGGGACAGCGCCCCACTCAAATGGCCATAACTCCTAGCTCACACCTCCGATTGAGGTGATCTTGAGCATTCTAGAATCATCACGCCATGAGCTACGCATAGCTTATGGCCTTACCCTTGTGCCTCCTAGTCTCCGTGGGTGGGAGGCGTTCCCAACGCCCGGGGCCCTCACCCACACTAGGATCACTTGGGCCCTCTCACCAACGGCGCCACAAGTCCCGGGTGTCACTCCGGGGTCCCCCTTGTGCCCATGGTGTTTCGGGCACTCCTCATGGAGAGGTGCGCGACACATTTTGTCCACACGGAGTCGGACGCTGTGATCAAGTAGATTTCTCCTCTTAGCTCGTTATATTTTTTTTGCTTGTGGCTAGCGTTGTCAATAGAGGAGAATTTATTGATCATCTGGTATTTGAAGTCCTATACATGAAGTCAAGAACATATGTTAGAGAACACATCATGAAAAAAATGGAACAGCAGTTTGGGTCGATCGACCCAAACTTTAAATCTGATGAAGACTATAAGACAATCTAGGAGTTTGGGTCGATCGACCCAAACTTTAAATCTGATGAAGACTATAAAACAATCCAAGAGTTTGGGTCGATCGACCCAAACTTTAAATCTGATGAAGACTATAAGACAATCCAAGAGTTTGGGTCGATCGACCCAAACTACAAAACTTGCGAAGAAAATAAAACAATACAAGAGTTTGGGTCGATGATCCAAACTTACTCACCTCCCATTTTGGGTTCTTTTCTTTTGCATTCTCCCTTTCCTTGGGAGGCCTGCCATAGAACTCCCACACATCCCTCGAGGCCATTATATTCCTAATCCAGGATGTCTGATACGCCCTCTTTTTATTCCCCATGTTGAAAAACTTGGAGATGTCACTGAGGACGGTCTCGTTGTCCGACCAAACCACCAGTGCCTTTCATACCTTCAGCTTCTCCTTCTGGTTGTTGGGGTCGTCCCATTTAGTCATCAGCTGGATTTTTTTGGAGGCCTCGACATTGTGCTGGCCGTCAATCAGCCAGAAATCTCCTTTAGAAATCGCCGGCCACATATCAGCCGTAGGCATTCTTTTTAGCCCCTGGGGCATCACGACAATTGTCTGCCTGTCGTCCTTGAACTGCCCGCCCAAGATTTGAGCGACCATCCAGTCGACATAGGCATCCTCCTTGGCTCGGACACACTTTTCAGGTGGCACAAGGTGGCATTGTGCAATGTTCACCTCGAACTTGAAGTCCCTGCCCATGAAGAAGCAATGGAGGCATTTCGTCTCAAAATTGTCGTTGATTTTTTTAATTTCCCCAGCATCAACCTCTTGGCCAGGCTTGGGCATCCGCAACTCTGGCGAAACTGGCTCGGTGGTCATGACTGATGACTCCCTTGCCCTTTTCGACGGGGTCGTCTGCCGGCTTCCTGAAGGCGTTGGCGTCTCGCTGTCAGCCGGAGTCGAGGTAGTGCTCGTTCTCCTAGAATCTGCCGGAACCGCCAGCGGAATCCTCACAGATTGGGGTCTGGAGGAACCTGCTCCTTCTTCTGTCTTGGCCTTCCGCCTGACAGGTTGTTGCGTTTTTGGTTTGCTTTGCAACGCCTTATTCAAAACCGTGATCGCTTGTTTCAGTTTTGTGAACCTGCTAGCGACCTTGGTGTTCGATACAGTGCCATCTATGAAGATGGTCTCCGGTTTTATGGTGTCCGGGTCAACACACGTCTCCTTGGCGTATAGGGGGTCGAAAGCCTCGGAGAATTGGTGCATGAACATATGCACGTTCTGCACGGCGGAGTTCTCTAGAATAACGTCCACGTGCTCCCCGAGAGCTTGGACGGAAGCAACCTCCCATCCCGTCAGCGTTGCCCAGGTGTGTTGCTCGTGGGTCCCCACTTTCACCACGAACAAGAGCTTGTACTGGGAGGCTTTCACAACCTGAACGGACCACGGAAGAACGATCCCATCCTTTGGGACGTATGAATCGTCCTGTGGAGTTTCATACTCCTCCCAAAGGTGGTCTGGGGCGAGCATGAACCACCTCTCTCCAGGTCTCTTTTTAGTGGCCATCTGTAAGTCCAGAAACAAAATTGTTAGTTTAGGTCGATCGACCCAAAGTTTCTCGAACTTGGATTGAACATCAGTGCGAATTGAAGGGTGCTCTACTGGCCATCATGAATAGGTTTGGGTCGACCGACCCAAACCCAAGCCTCGAATAGCCTAATCGTATATGAATTATTGGTAGAGTTAGGGTCTTAAGAATATGAATATATTGAATATTGTGTAGTGGTCAAATTATCCAACAGGAGAGCAATTTTTGGTGACCTTCTAGGGCCGCGCTGGACATATGTGGACATGCCAACAAATATCAGACGATTTCAAATTATAGCCATTTGAATATAATTTCTTGTTGATGGTGGGAAGGATGTTTATTTTGGGATATTGGATTTGTAGGTTGCAGAGTTTGGGTCGTTCGACCCAAACCAGGTGCAGAGTTTGGGTCGAGCGACCCAAACCAGGTGCAGAGTTTGGGTCCCTCGACCCAAACTAGCTGCCCAGTTAATTCTTTATGGGTTTGGGGTTTAATATAGAGGTTTCGGGCGTCTACCGAAACCGTAGTGTTTCAATATTCATACATAATGTCTTACGCTGCATATACAATGCTTATGCATTGTATATGCATGAAGACCCTAAAGGATATGAAGCATGTTATGTTGAGTGAAATTAGTTACCTTGATGCAAGCTCTGCCAATCTGATGTTGTTTTGCCAATAGGTTTTGCCAATCTGATTCTTAGAATCAGATTACACCTGAACACTCAGATATCACTAACACTCACTAAAATTCCTCTCACTGGATTTCACAAACAACTCACACACACTCTTAATCTCATATGCACTCAATAGTTTGTTTTTGCAACAACCTGATCCTTCCAACAAAACCCTAAGCAGTCTGAAATCACTCAAATAACTTAAGAACAAAAACACACTTCAAAACAACAAAAACACTCTGAAATCACTACAAGCGCGCACTTTAATACAAAAACACACTCCTAACCAACAAACACACTCTGAAATCACTCAATGGTCGTATTTTTAAACAAACAACACTCCTAAACAACAAACACACTCAATGCGGATACTTTTACACAAAAACACTACCCTAAACAATAAACACACACTACAATCACTCCTAAACCCTCACAAGAAGAAGAGAGAATGAGAGAATGAAGGTGAGACAATGCAAGAAGGAGAGAATGGGAAAGGAAGGTGAGACGGAGCCGAAAGGTTGGGGCTAGGCGGAGGCGCCGCTTCAAGGGAGGCGACGCTTCACGACAAGGAGTCAGAAACGAGGGAGAGAAAGGAGGGAGCTTGGCGCGGAGGGATATTTATAGAGTTAGAGGGGTCGCCATGGAACCCAATCTGGGCCATGGGAGCGCCCCGAGCCCATCTACGGCTCACAAGCCTCGCGGGCAGCCACCCTGCCATGTGTCAACACCTTATTGGTGATGGTGGCTACCCGAGGCTTCTGGGGTGCACACCTGGCGCCTAGCGGCCACCCGGCCTCCTGCCCGCCAAAGCCCGGCCCCGGCCTTCTAAGCCGCTATCTATATAGGCTTAGCCCAAAAATCGAAAAGCAACATAGCCTAAGGTATTGCACAAAATTAACACCATCACCAACTCTGATTTTAATGGTATTCAATTCAATGGTCCCGCGTTGGAATTGCTTACATCATAGAATGAATCCATTATTTGTTTTAGTATTTGAATATTGTAGTCATATGGAGTAAGATGAGAGCGATACAAAGTCTAAGAGGAGTGTTTCATAAGTATATTGCAATCCTCAAATGCAATTGCACGGTGCAACAATTAAAATATGGTGACAATTTACATGGTCAAGGGTTTAGTGCTCTCTATTGTAATTTCTATAACCCAAGTTCGTAGAAGATAAGGCTCTAGCCTACAATGGATATTACCCACCCAAGTAGCATTAAATTCAACATTTATATCAGTACATAGAAGTTGACATTTGAAGTACATGGGAGATACACAAAGATTACAAATTTATCTACTGCAACCCCATGGAGTTCAACATCATATGAAGCCATGTAAGCATTAAGCTTGATGTTCGATGATCCCTCCAACCTAAACCCTAAACCCTAAACCCTAAACCCTAAACCCTAAACCCTAAACACCGCAAGCCTTAAATGAATGGCACATAAGGTTAAATGACAGGGCCTTAGTGCTTGTAGTTTCCAATACAAATGTATATTGTCTTGACAACATCCTAATCATATGTGCTCACGATCATGTCAACCAATATTAAGTTATAACAATGTCTGTCTAAAAAGAAGAGTATAATAACTTGATTATAGTATATATGATCTTCATACTAGATTTCAAATGGACTTCATGATAGTTTCAAACATCCTTGAAAGAGTGAACTAAAAAGTCCTATTCGTGATGGAATTCCCATTAATGCCTTTCACATAGGTTATCCATTGCCACACTTGTATGTTGGACAATGGATCAACGTTGTGTGCACACATTACAAACGTCACATGTTCTTTTAAAGTTTTTCTCATTTTATTGTTGCAAATTGAAAGTTGGCCAATTTATTCAAATTTGTCATGAGATCAATTCCTTGTTTTCAATGTATAAGTCCTCATGTGAAAGTCTTCATAACGACATAAACTGTAATTGTATTTGGTGGCTTCAGCTATATGAAGTTTCATAATGTTGCCACATATATTGTCAAGATATTATTTGAAATAAACCATAATATTTGAGTCCAAGTAGAGTAATATCCTGGAAGTACATAATTTAATTTGTATGCAATGCATCAATGTGAAGTTGTGGAGGATGGGTTCTCAAAATCAGTTATCAAATATCATTTTCTTCCCAATGGTGCATGTCATAGGCACATAAAATGAGACAGTCTACCCCCATCAACAATAATTTTAATTTTTTTGACAAATATTGTTATAGGATATTGGAAGATATATTGGAGATCTTTCTTTATCATTTTTTTTCCATATCCTTACTAACACTATATTCAAACATGTAACTTCAACATATTACCATAGATAATATTGAGTGTTTGAGTTTACAATGTTTGATGTTACTTACTTTCATAGTGGTATTAGTATTGAGTAGATGCGTTCGTATTTAGTGTATCAAACTCTAAATATGTTATTTATTGTAGGGACATTTTTTTGACAGGTCAAATCACAAATAACTTAAGTTACAAAACCCAACTACACAAAATATGATATCTAGTGTTTGATACCCTATATACAAGCGCATGCACTAAATATCAATAACCATATGAAAGTCAGTGACATAAAATGTAAACTCTCACAATAAGTATCATCTATGGTAATATGTGGAATTTACATGTTTGCAATTAGTGTTAGGAAGGATGTGAAAAGAAAAAATATACGTGAAAGTAGAAGGTAAGCGACACATTTATGTGTAACAGTAATTGTCAAAGATTTAAAAATTAATGTTGAGCATAGTAGGGTGGTAACAACACTAAATATAATGAAACACACACCCCATATTTTGTGTAGTTATTTCATCACGGAATTAGCAATGTCATTTGATGGTTGGCGCCACGAAGAGCCACGAAGGCCACACATTAGTAAACTTGAAGTGAACTTCAAGATGGATTCAAATATCATTAACAGATTGAACTAAAAAGCGACATTGGTAGTTAGTATCCCTTTAACAACGTCCACATACGTTCCTCATTGGCACACTTGCATGCGAGATAATAGAGCAATGTTCTAGGGTTTAGGGTTTAGGGGAGACAAATAAATAATTTTATTCATCACGACAATGGCCTCAAGCCTTGGAAACCCTTTCATAATTGTAGCCTCCAAATGGCCCAAACCCCACCTAAATAGGTTTACACTTGAAAGCATTGAATGGAGTTAAAATATTTGTTAAAATATACCGTCATGACACTTGAAAAAATTAATGTGGCCGCCACCCTTCCTCCCAACGGCGTATGTCATATCCACACAAGACAAAAAAAAAAAGATTAAATATCATAGACTAAGTCATATGACGGCTGGGGTATCAGAGGGGCATTGAAAGATGCGCATTTTCTACTATAAAAAAAAACGGGGAATTATGTCAGGAGGTTTGAAATAACCTCTGCAGGAGAACAAGGCGGGAAAGACATCCAATGAGGAAGTCCGAGAAACGGAGGTGGATAGTATAAAGGGACGCACCCCCCAAAAGTCTGTCATTTTTTGCTCTTCTCCCACTCTTGAATTCGTAGAGAGAAGTCTTAGTCGGAGCTATACTTCAAAGTTCGTGCATGCTGCCGTTCATTAGCACTTATCCACAGCATGCAAGTTCATGAGCACCTACCCACAGCATGGAAGCCCACCGTGAACTTTGCAATGAGCTCAAAAACAACACATTTCGGATTATCCGCCGCATTATCCGCCGGATTTTGAGGATTTTAGTGTGACTCTTATCAGGTTTGGGTCGGTCGACCCAAACCCCTCCGCTACTGTGGGCGGGTTTCAGCCTGACCCTGATCAGGTTTGGGTCGGTCGACCCAAACCCCTCCGCTACTGTGGGCGGGTTTCAGCCTGACCCTGATCAGGTTTGGGTCGGTCGACCCAAACCCCTCCACTAGTGTGGGCGGGTTCCAGCCTGATCCAAACCTATCCCCTCGTGAGGCAGGTACTAGAGTGGACAAGGAGCCCATCCTGGCCCTCAAGGTTTGGGTCGGTCGACCCAAACCTATACCCTCCTGAGGCAGGTACTATGGTGGACACGGAGTCCATCTTGCCCCTCAAGGTTTGGGTCAGTCGACCGAAACCTTTACTCTCATGAGGCAGGTACTAGGGTGGACACGGAGTCCATCCTGCCCCTCAAAGTTTGGGTCGGTCGACCCAAACCTATCCCCTCGTGAGGCAAGGTCTAGAGTGGACAAGGAGCCCATCCTGGCCCTCAAGGTTTGGGTCGGTCGACCCAAACCTATCCCCTCGTGAGGCAGGGTCTAGAGTGGACAAGGAGCCCATCCAGGCCCTCAAGGTTTGGGTCGGTCGACCCAAACCTATACGCTCATGAGGCAGGTACTAGGGTGGACACGGAGTCCATCCTGCCCCTCAAGGTTTGGGTCGGTCGACCCAAACCTATACCCTCATGAGGCAGGTACTAGGGTGGACACGGAGTCCATCTTACCCCTCAAGGTTTGGGTCGGTCGACCCAAACCTTATCCCACAGTGGGCATGTACTAGGTTTGACACATCCCATTGCCCTTACATAATTTGGGACGGTCTACCCAATCCATCCCCACTGTTTGGGTGCTCTCTGTTATGAGCCTGAACCCATCTTGCGAAAAGGTTTGGGTCGCTCGACCCAATTTATCCCCACTGTTTGGATGGAGTCTGGATGACCATGATCCCATCGTGCCACAAGGTTTGGGTAGGTCGACCCAAACCCAAACCCACCGTGTGGATGGGCTCTAAATGATAGTGTGTCCACTGGCCAACCCAAACCTTTACAAAACCAATGGCATAGCATTCATATGAACATGTATGAACACTGTGTATTTGCAATATTGTTTATATAAGATGGTTTTTGTATTATTCGATTGGAACCTACAATTTTTGTGGTTTCTTGATAAGGTTCAATGTTCATGTGTGTAGGCAGAATGAATGGGTTTAGTGAAAGAGGGGATTGGTCATCTGAAGATATGGCCACTTGGCCATCTGCATCTGAGGATGAGATAGACATTGTCGGGGAGGATACTTTGGCTGACAGTGCAGATGAAGATCATTTGGATTTACCTTCGCCTTCCGTACCGCAATGTCCCATTGCTGAATGTACGGGACTCTCAAGGGCTTCATGGGTGAATTTGGAGGTGGTACTTCTTAATGACAGTGGAGTTGTTGTGGCGGAGGGGATTTGTCGCAACACCCATCCACAAGATTGCATTGATGAAAACCCGCTTGGCACCGAGGACGTTGGGGTTGTCATATTGGAGTCGCTCGTTCATTCCGAGGTGGATCCCACTCATAGGTTCTCCCTCCGGAGGTGGCCATTGAGGAATGTCACGATTGATGGAGTTAGTTTGTGTGAACATGAGCAACGACACTTGCAAATCCAAAAAGAGCAGCAATCAAACATGTGGCCACGCAAGGGTCAAAGAAAGTACGATACATTGGCACGTCCTGCTCCGTCTGCAACTGATTGTAAACGTCAAAGGTTGCTCGGGGAGGAGTCCATTAGAGAAGTTGCCATAAAGGATTGTTGTGTGCATCGTTGTTGCCAATTGTTTCCCCGGGATAAATTGTTGGCCATCCACGAAGAAATGTGGCTTGGTGATTTCCGTCTAAGATCCACCAAAAAACTTGATGTGCATAGGGCGATACATGTGAATGGGGCGGGTCGCAAGGTCATCACCATTGAGAGCATAGACGTGTGTTGCAAGGCATGGTACACCATTCATGGTGTGTCGAAAGCGGACTTTTATAGACAAACTGCTTATGCCAAGGAAGGCCGCCGGTCCCGTCACCATGGGAACGTGGGTTTAAAGAAACCTAGGGAAGCAACAAGGCAAGCAACGGCCACTCTAGCAACCATAATTGTCCCACTTGCCGATGCAATGCCGCACAAAACACGCACACTCACAACTGGTGAAAAGGTTGTGGAGAAAGTTCTTTCCACAGGCACAAAATGGAAAGACATATTGTTGGATGTAAATGCAGTTGGGGAGAAGATTGGGTTGGAGCCAATTTCATCGTCAAAATTGAGTGCAATCAAGAAAGCAAACTTTAGCGAATACATTACAAAAAGACGAGGGGACAAATTTGCAAGGTGCTCTAATTGCGAGAAGTTGAAGCGCCTTCGGGATGCACACACGATGGGTACCGAGTCGTTTGCAGTGCATCAATTGAACTATTTCAAGCACGTAAACATGCAAGAGGCACACCGTAATTGTCGCGCACCTCTCCATGAGGAGTGGCCGAAACACCATGGGCACAAGGGGGACCCCGGAGTGACACCCGGGACTTATGGCGCCGTTGGTGAGAGGGCCCAAGTGATCCTAGTGTGGGTGAGGGCCCCAGGCGTTGGGAACGCCTCCCACCCATAAAGACTAGGAGGCATGAGGGTGAGGCCATGAGCTATGCGTAGCTCATGGCGTGGTGATTCTAGAATGCTCAAGATCACCTCAATCGGAGGTGTGAGCTAGGAGTTATGGCCATTTGAGTGGGGTGCTGTCCCGGGACAGCGCCCTGGTACAGCAGTGCCTGGGAGTGATTCCCGGGACTGCCAAGGTTCAAACAGGCATAACTTCCTCAAGACTTGCCCGAATGGGGCAAGCGAGGAGTCCATCGGCATCTACGTGAAGCGTAGATGAGGATGGAGTGGTTGGTTGTTATGATCAGACATCATACAAGGAAGTTATGATGGTCTGAAGCTGCTGGGGGGGGGGGGGTTCTAGGCCCAGCAGCTAAGGGAAAATGTCCACTTGGCCCCAACTCTTGGTAGAGAGACAAGAGGTTGGTTGGCGGTGGGGTAGGGGCTCCGTGTAGAGTCCTAGAGGCTTATATGGGTGAGGTGGTGTGGCCTCACCCACCCGAGGCCGAACGGCACGGCCTCCATGGGCATTGGCCCAATGTGAGGCCATAGTTGCCTAGTATGGTTCGGGATGTTGTAGTGTTGCTCCGGCAACGCGATGATCAACATGGGATTGGACTTCCATGGATGGAAGTCCACATCTAGGAATGGGTTAACGATTAAGGGGTGAGTCCCGAAAGCAAAGTAGGAGGGTTGGTTCCCTCCTATGAACTATTGGTCCGGGGTAAGAGGAGCTATCCATTAGCATGGCGGAATGCAAAGGGTTAGCGCTCGTAACCTTTGCTAGAAACGAAAATTGGCAAGATTATTAAGGGACCTAGCAAGGGTTGCGACAGTAATGATTACTACACAAATAGAGCGTTGTCCATCTCCAGGCCCTTGGAAGTTCTTACGGTCATCCATGACAAAATGGACCATGCCAAGACAGCCTCCCCATGTTTTGCAAAACGAATTAAGGCTACGGATGGGTTTTTTAAGTTGCATGTATCGGTTACAGGTGATCTTCGAAACAATGTTGACATACCCTAAATATTGTTGTATTTTATTATGTGATGTACTTGAGAACATTGATTCATTCAAAACGATTTAGACATACATAGATACTAATCACTTTGGGTTGGCATTGTAGGAATGATTGCACATGGACACGGTGATGTCAAGTTTGCCCATTATGCTCTTGATTTGTATCCAGCAGATTCAAACCACACGATAGGGTCATTTGCAAGGCTTTTGCGTGATTTAGAGAAACCGCCAACCTATTCTTCAGGATTGTTATTTGAAAATACGGGTTCAACACCTTTATATGAAGCAGTGATGGATGGAAAAGATGTATGCTTGCATTCGTTGCCCGAACCACCCAGTGAACCCGTGATAGCCAAGAAGTTGCCCCCCACTTTGCATGTCCAATTGGACAATTGTGCCAAGGACAATAAAAGTAGATATGTATTTGCATATTGGTCGTTGTTGGTTGCGAAAGGCATTTTCAAGGAGGTTTTTGTGTCCTTCCTATTGGTAGGCCACACGCACGACGATATTGATGCATCTTTTGGACAGTGGAGCATGAAGTTGCGGGAGGAGGATTTTCCTACAATCCCGTTATTGATGAAGTCGTACATGAATTTGGAGAACGTTCCCGTCATCCCCCATATGATTGAGGAGGTGCCAGACTTCAAGGCATTTATAGAACCTTATATTCGAAGTGGAGCTCATCGATTGATTGGCCATACGAAGGCACAACAATTCCGGTTCTACATGCGTGACGATGGTGTCCCGGCCATGCAATACAAGTTGTTGTGCACGACACAAGACTGGAGCCCGCCAGAGGGTCTCCTTGTGTGGTGCGTGGATGCGGATGGGAAGACCATGTTACCGGATGGAGAGCCTAGGCCTTGCAAGCCAATAGCCATGAAGAATTTGGAGGATATTTTGAAAGGTATATCAGGCTTCATTCAATATTGGGAGAGTTTGAAGATAGCGGATGTTGGCGGATCATGTTGGCATCGTTATGGGAGTTGGATACATTATTGGACACGTGTTCGTGCGGCCTTGGCAGACCTCCACCAAGATAGCCCTCATACTTTGAGGCACGGATTTTGGCCACAAACTCGTATCGATGTACAAGCTTCGGAGGCTAGTCTTTTGAGTAATGGAGAGGTTCGTGAGGAGTTTGATATGGACGACCATTACGTTGGGCCTGCTAGTCAACGTCCCCCACCATCTTTCCGCATTGCAGTGGATTGTCATGAAGGTTATATGCTCATTTTGCGTCCTGGAGATGAGACATATGCAAAGCCAGTGTGGGTGGCAAGAGCTTTGTCCAATCCAAATTTTGTATCTTCCAGCCCTCATTTTCGACAAATACAAGTAGAGTACTACCGACCGACAGCACGGAATGAAGATGTTGTTCGGCATTATACAGTCTGGGATACAAACCAACACTTTCGGTGGAAGGTGGATTCTGAGCACGGTCCATCTTGGGTAGATACAGATTTCATATTCATAGCATGGAAACCACGGAAAAATCATAGTGGATCAATGTCCATCCCTCAAAAGTACATAACTTTTGCAAAAGACAACCTTGCTCGGATCGCAGAAGAAGCAACCCACGTTGAATGAGAAGTTGGTAGGATTGTGTTAGCATGATTATAGTGTAAACAGTAATTCGACGAATATATATTACTCATATGTGTGCTCCTCAAACTTGGGGCAAAGTTTGGGTAGAACTTGCGAATGCTATATTGTTTGGGGTTGGATGAATATCCATTTACTATATTTCAATACAATTGTGAAGTTTATTTTTTTATTAAATTTGGAACTAAATTTTCCATTGAAGAAATATGCATTTATTGCATGCACTTTGTATGTTGCAATGTCTATATTTTATTGACCATGCTAATAATAGAAATCATTTTATATGTTTCTTGGGTGAAACTAGTTTGGAGTGCTCTACCCAAAGTGTTTTTGTTGATGAGGTTGGTGTTGAGTGCTCTACCATATGTGCTTATGTCCACACATAATAGATTTGGGATATTAGAACATATAATATATTTGAGATTGTTCGCAATATAGTTTCGGAACACGGAATGTTGTTTGATCCATATATTAATTTGAGACTAGAGAAAGTCTCAATTTAACGAATATAGTGTTTAATACCATGTCGAGGTATTAGTCACATTAGGCACAACATTATAAAATCTTACAGAACTCTCACACCTTGAGGCCTAAGTTTGTGATATTTTTTTCCATAGTTAGTATATCAAGGAAGTTTCAATTTTGCAAGTTTCTACGGTCATTTGATATATATTTTTAATTTTTTTTTAATTTTTATTCGCTTTAAATTCAATTTCAAATTGAGAAATCGTTAAAATGGTGCACTACGTGTTGGAGTGTGTTGGTTTTTGTCATGGTAATGATAGGAATGTTTCACATGCAAATTCATATACAATACAGTAAGATTAGGGAAGATTTTATAATGTTGTGCCTAATGTGACTAATACCATGCCGAGGTATTAGTCACATTAGGCACAACATTATAAAATCTTACAGAACTCTCACACCTTGAGGCCTAAGTTTGTGATACTTTTTTCCATAGTTAGTATATCAAGGAAGTTTCAATTTTGCAAGTTTCTACGGTCATTTGATATTTTGTTTTATTTTTTTATTTTTATTCGCTTTAAATTCAATTTCAAATTGAGAAATCGTTAAAATGGTGCACTACGTGTTGGAGTGTGTTGGTTTTGGTCATGGTAATGATAGGAATGTTTCACATGCAAATTCATATACAATACAGTAAGATTAGGGAAGATTTTATAATGTTGTGCCTAATGTGACTAATACCATGTCGAGGTATTAGTCACATTAGGCACAACATTATAAAATTTTACAAAACTCTCAATTGTCTTCATAGTGTTAGAATACTAAATGTCAACTCTAACACTATTTGTACCAATTAGTAACTTTGAATATTTACAAAAGCGCATTTAGTGTTAGATGACATTTTTTGTAGATCTTCAAATGAAGAATTGGAGGTAGAATATGAGAGCCTTATAGAAAATGTAATATGCTAGGAATTTGATATTACAAAAATTTAAACTTAATGGAACACAACTTTGATAATGCAAAATAAAGACAAAGGGAATTCTAACACTAATTGTACTTTCAAGTAACATTTAGTGTTTTGGGTAACTATTGGCTCTAATACTAATCTTCATCTAACACTAATCAACCTATTTAGTGTAGTGAGGTGATAAGTTATAGTTTACTATAGTTGTTCTTCAAGTTGTTAACTATGGCGAGCCATCTCAATCCACCAAACCGGTAGTCACGTGTATGCGATTCCAACCAATTAATCCGCGACATAAGGCACGCAGGTCTTACTCGGTTAATCGGCATGAGGGTTGAAATTTATCAAATTCCTACTTTGCCAAAGTCTCTCTTGCGTACTTCTTCTCCCACCAGCGGTGGGCCTTTGGCCCCAAGCGGCTCGTTTTGGTTTATTTTTAAAACTTTATGTTATGTAATACATGACTTCATGATAGATACCCCGAATTTCTTATTCTTCGTTTGTTTTTATACTTCGCTCAATGCTTTTCCCACTCCCTTATTAGTACTTTTATTTTCTTTTTTATTTTAAACTTTGGTTTTGAATATGTGTTTCATATTAGTTTTCTTCTAGTTAGAGTCATATTTGTTTTTCATAATTTCCCTTCATATCCCCACTCCTTTATTTATTTTTCTTTCTCTTGTGTATTTTTTTGGTATTTTATTTTTATTCTGTATTAGATATCATTAGTCTTATTTATAGATAGATTACTTTCCTAATCTCAATTGACTTCTCCGTGTGTCTCCGTTTTGGATTTTGATTACGTATTACGTATTACACACCAACTTCTTTGATATTTAATTTACCTCGTTTCATCAAATTTATCCATATCGTTCAATTTCAACCCTAAACCCCACCCCCTTGTTTGTTTGTGTGTTTGTGTGTTTGTGTGTTTGTGTTTGTGTGTGTGTGTGTGTGTTTTTTTTTTTGGGGTTTAGGCTATGTATAGCATAGTACAAATTGTCGACATTAATTCATTACTGTCCCTATTGTCCTTTAAGTTCTTTTTTTTGTATTCTATTTCCCACGCATAGCACTGCCCTAAGTTTAAGAGGAAAAATGCATAAATACAAACGGTATACACGGTATACAGAGACTGTGTGTGCAGAATTGCATTGTTCTCCCCAAACCCCTTTCTACGGGTTCATATTCCCTACGGTGCGATGCGCCGAATGCACTACATAGACGTCGGCTACGAACATGGCTCGTCGTCCTCGTGGAAACCCACTGCCACAATACAACGATGATCACCGCCATTCCTACCTCAATCGCTGAACGTATAGCATCCTTCAGACCCTGCCGCACTACGAGGACATCATCGTGTCCGAAGCTCTCCTACATCTGAAATCACACACAGAGAGGACCTTAGTAGATATTCGTTACGGGGCACGCGCGTCAAAAGGTATAGATAAGCTGCACAACAGGCACATGATTGCATGCACTACCGCACTACAGCTGCAGGACAAGCTACATGCCTACAACATTCTGCAACTTTTGGGAGCACAAGCAGTAACTAGCATTACAGAACCGTACAACTTACCCCATTTACCCAATCCCGGGAATTCACCGACGTCTCCTTTAAAAATGACCACAGCTTTCCAATGTAGCTAGCCACGTAAAAACCACATGACCAACCGTCCGGTTGTTGCGGACAGTGAGCATGAGTCCAAGATCCAATAGACGCCGCGGTTCTCCACTCATTTGTTCCCGGTCGGTAGTCATTCACAATACACCACATTTTCGCCAAGGCCTCGTGGAGGCGCTGTGGTCCATGGAAGTTGGGATTCATAACAGAACCGGAATCGAACTTATAGAAACCTTCGTTGGAGATCACGGCCAAGCTCCAATGGTGAAGGTCCAATCTCGGGACGAGAAGTGTCTTACCCTTATAGCCCCTGACATACGAATGCTCCCGGTAGAAACACTGTAGAGCATGTAGTGCGCTTGTTCGGTCAATGAGGGATCTCAACGAAACTGCGAACTCGGTTTTGCATATGATCGTTTCCAGGGGTGCATCGTTCTGCATCCAAGCGGAGAACCAGTCCATGAGGGGAGGATTCAGCCCAATTCCCCCACGATCTAGAATTTCCAAGTCAGGGTCAGGTTTCAGCCTCACAGTGTCTTCATCGAAGAAGAAGTCCAAGTACCCTCGTAGGACATGGTCACCTTCACGAGCTATCCGTTCCATGGACACATTGAATAAACTGCAATGATAAAAGAATCCTCGTTTATTTAAGCGCAAAATACATAAACCCATAGAAGTCCACTGCGAACAGTTTGTTCTACAAACCCTGCACTACAGTATTCACCAAAAGCTAGGTTTTCAAATTGTCTACAATATAAAAAGGACAATGCAAATTATTCTATTGCCGCGGTATTTACAAGTAGAGGAATCGAGGGGCTGCTCTACCTACTGGATGTAACAAACACTTTCGAAACTCGCCCGTGCACTACATCAGTGCCAGTGACGTCTTGCACGGGGGCTCCATCTCTATCGGAGTCGCAACCCTCGTCGCCACCTGATCCGATAATCTGGTACATCTCTTCGTTCTCCGGTAGTGCAGAAGTGTTTTTCAATGCATGCACTATATCATGGCCGTAGTCGTCCCCTCCCCGCCCAAAATTCAATCGGCGGACTGGAATACAGAGGGAAACTGGCGTTGGGCCGAGTCTTAACTGAAGATGTCCCGGCGTTTTCCTATACCACAGATTAGAACCTCCTTCTAGCACAACCGGCGCGGGATGTCTTATATGCTCAGAGAGTAGGCAACGCTCCCTCTCACCGGACACCGCATCTGGAGATATCTCGATGTGCGTCCAGTCCAACTGGAGCTGAAATTGAGAGCCAACGATCTGCGACAATTGTGGGATCTCCAAGTGATCTAAATTCACAAGACTACCGGTATCAGTAGGAGGAACCTGGTCCCCAGCCGGGTATCCCAACATCTTGAAGGCCATGGCTTGTTCCTTGCCGTGGAGCTCGGTGAGTGCATCTACGACCTTCTCAACGTACGGTCTCAAATCCTCAGATGGTGGGGCATGGTTTTCCGATCCTATCATTGCCCAGCTGATGTCAATGTTCTCCCTTACAATTAAAACCTTTGAAAAAACCTGACAACAGCCGATACAAAGAACAGACCTAGGCCGTGAGTTCAGACAAACGACTTCAGGATCTGCACTACATACACATCGACGAATTAAGAAAACAACAAATTTCGGGATGTAACATGTAGAATCCGACGAGCCCAAAATTCTGGGATGCAATAATGCTTACCTCGTCACACTGAACCCTTAAATTAGGGCTCGGACTCTCCTGGGCAGCGTTGCACTACAAACCAGCCAATTCCTCTTTGTGTTCGGAAACCCGATGCAGATCTACGATAGCCCGTCTCAAAATTCGCTTTAGAAATGCTTCGATCTTCAGTAGAACTTCCTCTTGATGCCAACCTTTGAAACCCATTAACGCCACTGTGTCGGACGAACAACAATGCAACGGTTCTTGGGTTCTCCTGAAGGTACATGGGAAATACGTGAATCCTATGTCCTCCATATCCCGTGCACAAACGCATAGGCGTTGTGACTCCCGTTGATCCACAGCTATCTCTAGGAGCTTCGCCCGTGTCATGCCTTTGATGGGGTGAGCGAGTAGCAAACCACGACCATACATCAGTCGGGTATACAACTTCAGGGCCCGCACCACATGGGGGCATTCAAATTCCAATGAAGATCTATTGTCCCCAACCTCCTCTCGCATAACTCTTATAACCTCTTCCAATTCAGCCTCTGTGTGCTTCCAGGGCCGTTGAGGGCCGGACGCGAGCGGGTCTCTAATAAGAGCTTGGAACAGAGGTGACCAGCCCCACAGGTTTTCCTCCTCTTCATAGTAATGTTGTCGACAATCGTACTGCTCCATTGCGTTTTTAATATACGAGTTTCGAGCATCTTCTAACTGAGCCGCCACTCTTTCCTCGAACGCGGCAACCTGGACCAAGTGCTTCAAATACGACTCTAGCCCCCGAAGTTCTGCCTCCCGGCCCGCAGTGTCCTGCACTGGAGCATAAGGGTTCCACGAGCTCGTTGCACGGTGGACTGATGCCAGAATGTTCTCTTCGACCTGTTCTCTCGTCGCAGTGCTCTGAGTTCGCAGTAGTCACGATTATTAGGTCGGCATACTGAGACAGGATGAAACATTATCAATTTCAGAAGCATTTGCACTACATACGTCCGAGATGTGTTGATAAAAGGTGAGTATCTGCTCACCATGTTTGCAACTCGCCATAAAATCCACGGACCAAGTGCTGCAGGGATCCTAGTAACAAGTTCCCCATCCTCCTCCATTTTGGTACAATGTTGACGTACAATGTTGACGTCGTTGTCCTCGGCGCCTAAACCATCGTGGTGCCCCATCTCCATCGTCGACTGTACACCCTCTTGTTCTTCTTGTAAGTCCGTAGCAATTCCAAACTGCATATTACAAGGGAGCACATGAAAAGCATTATCTTCATCTCCGTCATTGTCCCCCCCTCCTAAGGTCATCGTGTCCTGCACATCTATCATGCGGACTGAACCGCATTGCACTCCGGATTCCTTCGCAGCACGACTTGCACCCCCCCCCCAATGTGGTTTCAGAAGCAGTATCCACTCTTTGTTTCTTCCTCGCCCTGTGCTCCCTTACCGACATCAACCGCTTCAGACCCTGGCTCCACGTCTGAGCTCTTTCGCCGGCCCCTTCTCCTTCACGTGTACTGGAACCCGTCTCTTCTACAGTCTGCCACGCACTCATACCACGATCTCCGTTGGAAGACAAAGGTGATACGGGGACACTAGCACAGGAGTTAGGGGTAGTGTCGGGGGTCGATTCGGTGTTATGATTCCTCAGCCTTCGACTAGAGCTTGGACTCATTCCCGCTGCTACGTGTGGTACCTGCTCAACATACCTGACCCGAAGTGCCCTGGTACTACCTCCTTCCTGTCTTGCTGATCCACTCGACTTCGCCTGCATTGGAGTGCATTTAGGTCTGTTCATAGCAATTGGCAGAGGTCGCTCTTCTACCGAATTCAACGCCGCCTCTATCCGAGGAGCCCAGGGCCGTTGTCCTTCCTCACGTGGAAATGTGAGACCACACTGGGCTAATACTTCTACCACAACCTTTGTGTCGGATGGCTTAAAGGTGGGGTACATTTTCAAAACCCCACCTTGCCCGTTGGTTAACCGCTTCCACGCATCGCACTGGTCCTTGTGTCGGTGATAAGACAATGCGTTCTTGTCCGAAAAATCCATATGACAATACATGCACCAGTACCAGCGCCGTTTATCCTTCCCTTGCACGCGATAGAAATGGTAGCGACATCGGTAGTGTGCTTCTATGATCAAATCCTTGTATTCATCTTCAGTGTACAAACAGACCAGTGGGACACGTCCTTGGGTCAATGTAAATCGGTAGACATTCTGACCTTTCGCTGTAGTGCCTTCGATCAACCCCACTGGCCCGTTTTGTACGAGATTCCACCACACATCAAATCCGAGCTCCTCTATAAATCAATGGTCCTCGTTCACATTGACGATACTTGCATAACTGTCCCTATCGAAAATCCCCCCCGTGATCCCAAGCCCGTAGCCAACCACCCCCGAATCGCAAATCTGATGTCGTGTCTCGGTATAGCCATTTTCCCCTGAATCCAATCCTTGCTTCTGCACTACCCTCGGCATCCTGGCTGCACCTTTGCGGGAGTGCGACGTCCTGAACCTGTAATGTGGCTTCGGGAGGTCTGGTTGATTGTTTGGTCTGGTTGATTGCTTGGGAGGGGCGACGTACTCCTCGAACGTGCTGTACACTAGTCTAAACCCTAGTACACCCTAACTATTCGAAACAGCCCAACGCTCTATTTGGATTACCATAAGATGACCCCTGAACTTGGGAAACATGCATGGTGCCAGCTCCACCCTAAACCCTTCACAGCCTATGTTACGGAGTTCTATAGAACTACCTAAACCTTCACGGCAGAACGTAGACAGTTTTGCGACATTAAAAATAACAACCCTAAACCTCACCCTTGTGTATTTGGTACTACACGTATAATGTTCGTGTCCGACCTTACGCTCCGATCTTAGTCTTACATCCCACAGCCTTCTCTCCTGACCCTAAACCCTAAACCTTGACCTACTTACATGCTCCATCTATGTTGCACAGTTCACCCCGAACGCTTGCCCACAGCACTAAACCACGGCTCATCTCCCCATTCAACGATACACTACACACACCCGAACGCTTGCCCACAACACTAAACCATGGCTCATCTCCCCATTCAACGATACACTACACACAGCCGAACTCTAACCACAAACTAGGGCAACACAACGCAACACACGAAGAAAGGTGCACTTCGGACCGGGGCACAACTCTAACTGCAGGACAAGAAAAGACGACAGGGCGAAAAGATGACACTACTAAGCTCACGGACTACTGCACTGGGCCGGGTGGACCGGGCCGGGTCCGGAGGCCTTATCGCGGGCAGGGACGTGGCAATGGGCGGGTGGGCCGCCACGCGGGGGTCGGGGGGTTTTTGGGACCCGTTCCGCCCTCCAAAGCCATCCTTTTGCGGGCAGAGGAAGATTGCCCGCAGGCACTCTATTTCGGGGTTGGAGGGGGGGTCTGTAATGAAACGCGGGGGCGGGGGTGGTGCTTGCCACCAAGGCGGGGTGGGGCCGTGGGCCTCATGTCTTTTTGGGGAGGCCAGATTTAGGGTGGTGTCGGGCCTAGTGGCTAGGCGGGCCCAATGGCTAGGCCTACTTATTATATAACTAGTTGGTTAGCCTTACTCTACTTACTAAATGACTAGTTGGTTACCCTTACTCTACTTACTAAATAACTAGTTGGTTAGCCTCTCCAATACTTTAACGCATCAAAGCTTAACTCCAATTTGAATTTACATTTAATGTTACTTACTTTCAGAGGGTTAGTGAGATTTAGTGTAGTGTTCGTATTTAGTGTATCTAACACTAAATATCATATTTAGTGTAGTTATTTAGTAAGTAGAGTAAGGCTAACCAACTAGTTATTTAGTAAGTAGAGTAAGGCTAACCAACTAGTCATTTAGTAAGTAGAGTAAGGCTAACCAACTAGTCATTTAGTAAGTAGAGTAAGGCTAACCAACTAGTTATATAATAAGTAGGCCTAGCCACTGGGCCCGCCTAGCCACTAGGCCCGACACCACCCTAAATCTGGCCTCCCCAAAAAAGACATGAGGCCCACGGCCCCACCCCGCCTTGGTGGCAAGCACCACCCCCGCCCCCCACCCCACCGCCACCTAGGATCATTGAGGCCCTTGGATGGGCCTTGGTGGATCAACGGTCCGGATGCACCATGAAGAATCTCATGTATAGCGCCTCAGTGACACGGCAACCGAACCAGCAAAAAGGTGTGAATCTAGCCAAAAAAGGTGTGGAAATAGCGATCCCCTATACATTTCTACTATATTTTCATTTGTTTCATAATTCACAAACACAGATGGAGAGGGATAAAACGAACATCAACTACACAACACTTTTAACAAAATTGAAAGCGGAGTTGCCCGATAGAGCTCCAAAAAAATTGAAAATTGAAAAAAATTTCTATCCAAGTGAGGCTCAGTCGCGTCTATTAAATGTCTGTGGATTCATTGACTAATTGAATCCGCCAGGATTTTTGTCATTGCCAGAAGTAAATGAATTTGTAACAACTTATGTGAACAAACGAAAAGAATTCGAAAAGGAGCACAAAAGCTTGCCTTGTCCAGGTATGTGCAACATTTGTTTTTTTTTGTTTTTGTTTTTTGCCCTATGTTTTATTTTAATTTACTGGATTTTATTTCTTACGTCTTTGTTATTATAGGTTACATGAAAATATTGTTGCGTGCCTTCAATATCGACATTAAGGATGTGGAGGATAAGCTGCCAGCTTGGAAAGCTAAGTCCATGCTAAAGCAAAACGTAACAGGTGATTTGGCTCCATTTCAAATGTTTCGTTTTTATCATGATTTTGGCATTAAAGACACCTCTGTATGGGGTGACTTATCATATGAAGACGCCGAAGAGCTACTGAAATCTATGGCGAAAAGTCAAGACATGGGCTCCACATCTTTGACCTCCACAGATTCTAACATTCCACCTTTAACGGCTGCAACTCCAATACCACAAAATTCCGCTCCTTCAACATCGAGGCCAAAAAACGCGAGGCGCTCATAAGTGTCTACACACTTACGTGTAGGTAAGTAAATAAAATATTAATTTATTTTGAAATCAATTATTTTAGTTTTTTCACATTTTTATTAACATTCCTTTTTTGCAGAGACAATGGGCATGTGTATGTTGGTCAAACAATACGACTAGAAGATAGATATCGACAACATGCGCAAAACCCACCACTTCGGATGAAAGAAGATACGGAGAAATTTAAACCTTTTTTTGAGCATTTTGAGATGGCAGTAGTATATAATACCCCAAAAAAATATTTAGCGGATAGGCAGGAAAAAAAACTTATTCGACAATATCAAAGTGAAGTAGGTCGTAGTTATAATATTATGAGAGGACGACCAACCTCAGATCCTTTGTATTGGACGATACGTAGAAAACAATCACATAAAAAATGATCTATTTTGTTTATTGTTATTTTGTATGTAATTTGGATGTGTTTGAGTTAGTTAGTAGTCGGGTTCAGTCACAGTTTTTGGTTAGTTAACTTATTAGTCATCCGATGATTAAGTCGGGGCAATTGCATTTGGGTTTGTTATTTGGGTTTGTTATTGGGTTGGTTGGAGCAGGGGAAATTGTAAGGGTTTAGAGAGGGAGAGTTAGTTATTTAGTTATTGGGTTTGTTTGGTCACAGTTAGTTAGGTATCGGGTTTGATCAGAGTTTTGCTCAGATAATTGGTGTATTTAGTGTAGCTTCCATTAAAAGATAATTGTTCCTTAGTTTTCATAAGGTGCACATCTATAGAAAAGGCCACCCAAGTTTTCCAAGTAACTAGTAGAGTGCTCACTGTTGTTCCTATCTTCCTATTTATAAAACTGTATACCCGTGCAGATCCTACTTTTGCACCAGTACATGAAGAGATCTTTATTTTAGGGATTATTTAATCAAGACCAAGTTCTCTTTCTCAAACACTCTCAACAACAAACTACATCGCCACTCAAACCCCTCAAACTTCAAATTATATTTTGTCTGGGCGTCAAACTTGACATAGACATATTACACATGCATGTCACAGTGATTTTTTCATAGCGAGTCAGTGACAATTATAAAATTGTCACTCCTTCAAGAACTACTAGATCTGAATGTCATGTACTTTCAACCTCAGAAGAGCCTAGTAATTAGGGTTGTCAGCTATCCTTCATCTTCGTCTTCATCCTCGCATAAAACTATTTGATCTGGGTCTGTTACTGAAGATTTCAAACTAGACTCCAACTCATGCACATCATCAGGCAAACCTCCGTTCTCTTGGGCTTCTCAGTCGTCATCATCAACAGGTATTTCATTCGGGTCTGCCTCTGCTACCCCTAAAAATCAACAGCACTTCGTGTCAAAAAAGAATTCGTCCACTCCAAAATCATCCAAAGTTGGAGACAAAACTTCATATATGACAAGTATAGCACTTCAAAATTGCAGATTCCAAATTCACCATTAGTCCGAGGAGTCTAACCTGTAGCTGGTAAAGCAATTGGAGGTTGCCCTGGAGTTGAATGTAAGGCATGGTCTAGGAGGTATGGTAGTTCCAACAGCTCTAAAAATGCCTCTGTGTGTGGGTTTCGCACATGACCTGTGTTAAGAACAGGCAAAAAAATTGGCTTGAAGTTGACAAACGGACTCAAAATTATAGACCCACTATAAATGACTGCTCTACTCTTAACCCTTAATTTTTGATGTTGATAATTTGATTTCTAATCATTACTTATAAATGTAACCCTTATTGAAATATTTTTATTCTCCCATAATAAAAGTAAGTTGATATAGGATGAAAATATGGTCAGGTGACAGAATACAACAAACAATACTTTACACAATCAAGTATTTGTAGCCACCATTCCTACATATGATTATAGTCTTTCTTTCAAACCAATTTGACAGTCGTAGGTTAGTTGGTATTGAGCCTTGGGGCACAATATGGATGTAATCTTTGAGTGATGTGTAACAAAATTTCTTTCAATATTAACAACATTGGACCATTGAAAATCTTTACTTTTCAAAAACCACCTTTTGACCTTTTAAGGGCTACATTGGGGAACTTCCACTACACATAAACTGCGGTATCTATCCTCTGGATGTACTGCCCGGAATTGATCCAGTGATGTCACCCCTTTGAGAAGAAAAAATAATGAAGAATTGTGCCCTCGCATCATCTCACAAGAAGCCCAAGTACCAAATTTGGTACATTCCAGGGATTCAAAACCCGCATGAGGTGGTCCTTGCTCTCTGTTGCAGCCACCGTACCCTAAACTATAGAAGGTGAGTTAGACCATCAACAACATGAGTTGTATGCTTTTCACATCTTTTTCTTTCTGACACCAACTTAAGTCTTACTTCCACATCCAGAAAACAATGAGGTTTTTTCTTTTCTTTATCCAAGAATGTGGCTTGATTCAAGTTGGATACACAACAGATTTCAAGTTCACTATAATTGAGAATAAAAAATGATAAATTTTCTGTGAGATCCTCTCAGACGTCCAAGTGAAATAGAGTTTGTTTTCATGACATAAGAAGACAATCACAAATCAATTTCCATATTTTGACCTCTTGTTGAAAATACTACTTATGATGAAGCAATTGTTGTACATCTGCATATTGTGTAATTCCGCGAGGCCAGTCATGTGAAACAAAAACATAAATTGCTCCTTCCAGTTGCATAAGTTTCTGCACTTTGTTCTCCCTCACATGATAAATTGATCGTATGTCAGAATCATTGTACGGAACTCGTTCAAAGTGGCATGTTCACCCAACAAGACAAGTAAGTAATCTCAACTTGTGTTACTTGCAAAGGAGACTTCATCTCAACTTAAATGCCATATGTACCAACTCCTCATGGCTTACTTAAAGAGGAGAAAAAAAGAAAATTTGAGAGACAGAAAGCTAGTATTGTAACAAGGAATTCATTAATGCTTGAGAATTCATCAGGGTTGAGCGCACTTTTGTATGAGAGATCTATGATGATGAGTGGGCGATGGGGTTGGTTTTCAGGTGCATCATCATCATTGCGGATAGCGTCATTTTCATGTGGAATTGATGGGCGAGGTTTATCTTGAGAAACCCTTCCGTCTTCTTGCTTGCCGGAGAGGGTAAAGGCTGTACTGAATTTGATGTTTGATGTTCAGGTTTGGTAGTACCGATTCATGTCGTTCATGAGCATACTTGATCGAAGGTGGAAAGGTGCTGCTGTGAAGAATTAGTGGCAAAGAAAGAATTAAAGTGGAAGGAGAAAAGAAAGAAATAAAGGAGTGAGGATGTAATTTCCTTTTCTTATCCTACAGATAGATGCCCAGAAGGTATGACCTAGAATAGAGGCCAAGCAAGCAGAGAGGACTTTTGGGTTGTTGTTTGTGATTTTGGTGCAGTTGTTGAGGTTGACGTGGGCAGAACATGAGGAGTGGGCTGCAATTGCAATGGCTATGATGTTGCCGCGAATGTGGAAGCAGAAGTAGCCCAATCCCAACTACATCAATTCTTCTACGCCTTGCATGCCTAAATGTGGGAACTGCCAATCCCTTGGCTACAGACCACGGCAAGAGTAAACCCACGTCAACAACGACCAGTAGACCACAATTTGACATAAAATCGCCCACATGGAACCTTGCTCCTAAAGCACAGACTGAAGAAAAAAAAAACCCCAGTATGCACCTGAACTTGAGGTTTGGTTCTTCATTAGTGTTCTGATAATCCTTACATTGTATAAAACATTCTCTTCGTCATCTTAGTACCTACATAAACTTGTTGAAAGTTACATTGCATTGTCAGATTCCACCTTGACCATGAAACTTGCTAAAAATTGCAAATTGAAATGGGAGTGCAGAGTCTGGACCATCTAGGGTTTCAGGTTTAAGGGTTGGGTTTCGTCAAATTTTCAAAATGTGAAAGAGGATAGACAACATAGAGAGATCCAGGTTCCTCCATCACCGAAATGTGCAGCTTGTACCCACAGATAATTATATGAAGGTGAATGTAAAATAAAATAAAATAAATAAATAAACCACTCAATGGCAACTCAACTATTCCATTCACCAAACCACCGCAGAACCATGAATTTCGCTACAGCACCGCCAAGTGAATTCTTATGATGCAATTCATAAGAGCTAAACTGCGGTATCTATCCTCTGGATGTACTGCCCGGAATTGATCCAATGATGTCACCCCTTTGAGAAGAAAAAATAATGAAGAATTGTGCCCTCGCATCATCTCACAAGAAGCCCAAGTACCAAATTTGGTACATTCCAGGGATTCAAAACCCGCATGAGGTGGTCCTTGCTCTCTGTTGCAGCCACCGTACCCTAAACTTCGGTCATAAAAACAGAAACATACAGACACATAGAGACAGACAGACAGACATAACCCGAAAAGGAGGAAGACAGACAAGAAAAATCCAAGGCAGAGTGATACTCACCTTCCCAGAGCACATCCACCGCCACTCTCACCATCTCTGCCCCAATCTCGGCCCTGACCTTGAGAGCATTCCTGCTCCCCACACCAGCAGGAGCAATTTGTGTCTGCCTGTTGCGAGACCTAACCCTCTCCGCCATCAAATAAATTACTGTCTCGACCGTCTTCATCTTCAGCTCCCGCCTCTACGTCTACCACGCCGCCTCAGGCATCTACGTCTACCAGGCCCCCTCAGGCATCAGGGATAAAAAACATCATTTTTACAAACTAAAATACAAACAGTAAATAAAATACAAACTAAAATTAAATTTTAAAACATAAAATATGTAACATAAGACTCAAGTACATATATGAATAGAATTGCTTTAGTAGTACCTATATTGCGACTGCCAATTTACAAGACGCACGATTGATTTCTTAATCTTGAACGCTTCTTTCGTTGATTGGTTGAGAATACCTACAATAATATTGTAAGCTACAAAAAAAAATATATATTGTTAAACCTTATTCAAAAAACCAAAACGATGAGGTACATCAAAGACGTTTATGAGCAAGTGAGAAAAAGGCGGTGTCAAAGATTCCAACCTTACGATTGGACTTGGAGTGCTCGCAACGAAATCGTCAACAAATGGATCGAGGCGACGTCGACATTTTTCAAGGATTTCCAATGTTGCGCTATATGTGGCGTCACAAAATTATCACATAAAAATAATAAATATCGATCCATACCAAATCCAAACGTAGATGATTCTAGTACTCTCATTCAACCAGGATGCACTCCATACGGACTTGCAAACACATACTTGTCACATTACACGACGAACGTTAAAGGAAACGTAATGCGCTTGTGCATGAAGTGCTACATGAACCAAACGAAACCCGCAAATGCTCCATACGTTGTATTTCACTCACCATCATACACAAAATCAATTATATCAACAAACCCTTTACATGTTCAATTGTTATCGTTCCTAGACATTGGTATGCACATTCAATCAAGAAATTGGAGATTCTCGACTGGCCAAATACTTGAGACAAGTTTATTAAACAGTCCGATATTAAGCTGGGATGGTACCACAGACAAAACTGCAACGATTGAAGAATTATCCTCAACCATTGGTCCCATCCTAGTGCAAAATATGCATAGCAACCCACAGTTCAAAACATATTTAACAGTGTTTGAACAACCACAAAAAAACACGAGCATGTGTATCTTAACGCCTGAGATAATATCTAATATCATACAATCAAGCGAAATGCATACAAATCTCTTTCCTACAATGTCTGTTCCATCAACCGTCTACGATTTAACCATTTTATTTGATATGCGTAACACTACACCTCATAATAAACATAACAATTTCTATGTAATTGGTGATATTCACCGTCGTGGAGCATCGGAAATTGGTATCCCAAGTGAACCAATCGCCTTTCGATCTAACACAATGAACGTAGATGAATCTGGAATAACACTTGAAAACGCTTTATTCTCATGTTTATTTCCACACGGACACGGTTCATATGATGGAAAAATAACATTTTTTGAATACATAAAATATTGCATGGAAACAATGTTCACTCCTTTCACATTATACAAACCATACTTGCTATATATGTACGACGTGCGCCAATCTCTGCAATTTTTAAAAGAAACTTCAAAAACATGTTTGGATAAAGAGATTAAACAAGTTAAACAACAATATCCACATATGACAGAACATGATGTGTTGCAACATATCACAAAATACAATCTTCCATCATCCATTCAAGGAACCCCTCGTTGGCATAGATCGCATTTGCAAGACTTATTGGCTATGGTCGAACAATTTGGAATGCCACACTTTTTTCTCACCTTAACTGCAGACGAAACAAGTTCCCTTCATTGGGAAGAAGTAATACATATCGAAGATATAGCAAAGACAATAGATCCATCAATGTCATGGAAGGATTGCCCTGTCGAATGCGCCACTTTGTTTCATGCACGTGTTCAAAAATTCATGCATGACGTCTTATTATCTGGACCCAAAGTCTTGGGTACGATTGATCAATACGTCATACGATACGAGTTACAATCGCGAGGATCTGTGCATGCACATATCATTATGTGGATGAACCAAGTTGATGTGGAACGAATAACTAACGAAATAACGGCAGCAGTGCCAGCGACCTTTGATACAATCATTGAAGAATTTTTAGAGCCCATAGACTCACATCAAAATAAATTATTCAAGATTGTAATGAGAAAACAATTGCATACATGCAACTCTTGATGTCAACAACGAACCAATGGCAACCACTGCAAATATGGATTTCCTTTCAAACCGCACATTGAAGAAAAAACAACATACAACTCCGAAACAAAAAGGTGGGAGTACTACAAACCAAGGCACGAAGATCGCAACGTTGTCCCTTACCATGCAACATTGTTATTGGTGTCGGGTGCACATTTGAATTTACAACGAATAAATACAACGTATTGGTCGTATTATCTCTTAAAATACGCAATGAAATGTGAACCTCATGGCCCCATTAACTTAAATAAAAAGAATGCTGAACGATTGGAACTTCATGGAGCTTCCGACGCACAACTCAAACTCATATCATCTCTTATCATAGCTAAACCGGTCTCACCTTCAGAAGCAGCGCTTGCGTGCTTACAAATACCAATTATTCAAAAAAACATTGCTGTCAGATACATCGACTCCAAACCACCTACACTACGAACACGAATGATCACTAGATGAAGAGTATTGGGCTTTCATCCCATTGACATTTACAGCAACAGACCCCATGAATATGAAGACATGACATTCAACGATTATTTCAAGAGGTTCGACATGGATAGAATATGCAGACGCAATGTAACCTCTTTTGGAAAAGACAAGCTCGAATTTTACATATATGAAACCCATAAAATCACGAGGTTCACAGACTTCCATCCCATCCATAATTCAGAGGCATTCTTTTTTAATGTGCTCATTCGCACCATTCCTTTCAGAAAAGAAAATGATCTTCTCTCTGCTACAAACGTCAAAAAAAGTTATATCCATGAATGTCCAGATCGTGGAATCATTTCAAACCTAGACAACATTCAAGACTACTTATTACAATACGCACATCGCAACCTCATAGACACAGAGAAACGATCTCAACTACTCGAGCAATTTTTAGAAGACTATCCATACTTGAACACTGAACACATACCACAAGATATTTATGTCTCGACTCCGTTATCAGATGCCGAGAGAATTAATACAAAACGAGCACCTAAACATATTGACCACGTGTTCGACGTTGATATTGCGGATATGGTACTCACTGAGGAACAACAACACGTTATGGACAACATTCTTCAAAATCCACATGGACTACACATCCTCACAAGTACTCTAGGAAGCGGAAAAACGTTTTTTGTAAAATATATCATCCAATACTTTCAAAAGCACAATAAAAAAGTCATTCTCTCCGCAACCACAGGAGCAGCAGCGCTCAGGCTTTCAAATCCGCATCTACAGTCCACACCGTATTTCGTATACCTACACATGGCTATTTATCTGTGCTACCTGAACCAAACCCCGTCTTGACTAAATTAAAGAACGCAGACATCATAATCATTGATGAAATGTCAATGATGACTAGCAACATGTTGTGTGCAGTGGAACAACGCCTCAGACAAAACACCCTCACCACATGCACATTTTCATTCCAAAACAAACTTATCATATTAGTTGGAGACCTCGCCCAACTGCCCGCAATATGCACACACACACCAAACGTACCAGACATCATTTGTAAAGCATGTCACATAACCTCTGCTCCATGCTGGGCAATTGCAAAACATCATACGCTTCAAAACATCTGTTAGACATTCATCCGACCCATTGTACCTCCAATTCCTAAACATAATACGACATCGACCACCTACAGAAACAGAGATTGAACACACACTCAACGCGTGCTTCTTTGATAAAGACATGCTATCACACTATCTAGATGCAACTACGACAATTTTATGTTCACACCGCGAAGATGTTACCATGTACAACGACATCATATTCAAAGCCATATTTGCCCCGGCAGATAGAATTCCTGTGACCCTTGATACAAATGCAACTGAAGCCCACAATGTATCAGCATGGTTAAATGACACATGATTTGACCAACTCCATCATGTGGCTGTAGGCGCGCTCGTTATGTTCACATCGAATGTCAATATTGCAAAAGGAGTTGTTAACGGTGCAACCGCAACAATAACCTCGGTACATACAGACAACCACGGTGTTGTCACAACCATTGGTGTTCAAGTCATAGGAAACTCGACAAACATATTCTTAAAACGACACAATTTCCAACACAAGTACACATATGAACAATATTATTACAAAGCGTCATTCCCAATTATTCTAGCATACGCAATGACCGGCCATAAATCACAAGGTGCAACAATATGAACCAAAGTCATTGTTGATATTCGGAATGCATTTGCACCCGGATTAACTTATGTAATGCTCTCTAGAACAACAAATAGACAAAACCTAAAGATCGTAAGGAAATTGCTACCTTCATATTTCATTCCATGTCCACTCCTTGACACAACATGATCCACACTATTACGAGCCACTCAAATCAGGTCGAAAACATTGTCGCAATTGGCAATTGTGCATATTGGTCACGTGTACGAGGCTGATTGATCACATGGTTGCATACGCCCTGAAGAGTGAGAGAGGGTATGTGTGGGCGTGTAAGAACCATGATGGTGATGCCCACAGGTACTCTTGCCATTTCGCAAAGCTGTATAAAGTTACACTTGCATATAGATCGTTATAGTAGACAATCACTGGCAATCTTGTGAACAATCTTGTTGTTCATCTGTTACTGTCTTTTCCTTCGTATAGTATGTTTCATCAGAAGTGTACACATATCTAATTTTGAAGCTTCTGTTATGAATGCAGACGATTATTGGACGGGAATACAAACCTTCAAGAGTTCGTTGAAAAATTGGAAACAGCTTGTGTGTCCATCGTGCACTCTGGAAAGATGACGAAGGAACTTGCTATCTTGACTCATGGCCCAAAGTATGTAGACCCTAATTCTAAGAAGACTTCTGAAGATTGTTGTGCTTTTTGCTGCAAATTAGTCATCTCGCTAATAACCTCCGATGAGTATCATCACTATTGCATGTGACGTCCTGCCATTTCTACCAATTTATCATCAACACTATTACATTATCTCTCCTGGGTGCCTGACATGGTCTGTTATGGATTACAGAGTCACTAAGAAGGACTATCTCAACACTGAAGAGTTCATTGATGCAGTTGCTGAGGAACTTAAATCAAAGTTGTAATTAACACAAGCTGTAATTGTAAGCATTATGTCCCCAACCATTTCTGTGGGACATGGGCATTATGGAAATGTTGTTCCTTTGGTGAAGGAAGAGACATCTTACAAGCCAAGCATTTATGGGGCATCAGCAACTTCCTTACATCATAATGTGGAGAAACTTAGGGAAAAAAAATCGACACACCAAAGTTTTCTTGGGACAAGAATTCGCTACATTATGGGACTGTAGTATACTATGTGCCATCTGAGACATTCTCTTACCCCAGGCAATTGGACATCAGCACTAGGTTGTCCTCCCAACATAAACTGTACTTTCAGCATTATTATATAAAGTGGAATGGACTTGGTCGACAATTTATCCTGCACGTGTGATGTTGTGTGCTGTTTGTAAAATGTTTCCGTTCATTATGCTTACTCGACTGTCCCTGCATGAAACCTACCTGTTTGTGAATAAACCCGCTAATCTACCTGCATACACAAGTCCAAACTATTTGGAGAGGCGGAATTATTGCATCCAAGCGTATATCTCATCCATCCAACATCAAAATTTGACCCTCTATAGGTTTGTTGTTGATTCACCTAACTTGTAAATGTGGGTATAAACGAGGTGAATCAACAACAAACCTAATTCACCTTATAGGTAAATTAACCCCGTCTACATTTTTATATAGCGATTACTTAATCCCTTATATGTTTATTGCCGATTCAACACATATATAGGTTCATATCTACATCATTTGCACTAATTTGGGAAACAAACTTAGATAATAAGTTGAAGTGATGTTGGTATGAATAGCATGACTGTTTTGAGTAGTTTTGCTATGCGTATATTTTTCTAGTAAATAATGTCGGAATGAACAATGCTTGCTAGATCTTATGGTGGCTCTAATTTCATAGCATGAAAAAATTTAATATAACTTTATCCCACACGCACTATTATCCCACCCTCACTAAATGAGATAATTAGTGTAGTCAAGTGTTTGAGTTTTATAGCAAGCCTATGTTTATTTTTTCACAATGAAAAATTGCAGAAACACCCTATCACATTAAATAATCTAAGTCAACATGTAATTATACCTTAATGACATTATTCTAAGTTTTTTTTAGTTTTTTTTCCCTTCATTGAGCAACTCATGATTGACTTCGGCCTTACCTTCACACCCGCATACCCCTCGTTGCGTTTCAAATGAACTGCCTCTCCTACGAGGGGCCTCCTCCTCCCACCAACGGAGGGGCCTCGGCCCCAAGTGGCTCGTTAGACATATTTGCTTGTATAAATTGATTCTACGCTTTAAGGCACACTGCCTGCCCACGATAACATTCAGACTGGTGCACAACACTTTTGGTATAACTTAGAATCATCTTACACTAGACATTTTAGAACTTTCGAGAATGTACAAACTTGCTAGGATCATTGCCACAAGCTTCAATAACATGGGTGGCACCTTAAAATCTTGCAATCATGCTTGGTTTTTCACACTTATAAATTTACGAGTTGTAATATATAAAAATGGGTCCACGAAACACTACATTGATATTAAATTGCATCTACAACTCCTGAGTTTGTATTGCTCGAACATTAGACAATCTCAATGTTGTTAAAGAATTCAAGTTCCCCAATCCCTCCGGTAATGTCGTCAAGTCCTTACGGCAAGACAATTTCAATGTTGTCAAAGAAGTCAAGTTCCCCAATCCCTCCGCTAATGTCGTCAAGCTCGAACAAGAAGACAAATTCAATGATGTCAAAAAAATCAAGTTCCCCAATCCCTCTGGTAATGTCGTCAAGCTCGAATAACAAATCAAATTCAATGTTCTCAAAGAAGTCAAGTTTCCCAATCCCTCCTGTAATGTCGTCTAGCTCTCGCACTAAGACAAATCCAATGTTGTCAATGAGTCAAGTTCCCAATCCCTCCAGTAAAGTCCTCAAGCTCTTACACAAAGACAAATCCAATGTTGTCAAAGAAGTCAAGTTCCCTAATCCTTCCGGTAATGTCGTCAACCTCGAACACCAAGACAAATCCAATGTTGTCAAAGAAGTCAAGTTCCCCAATCCCTCCGGTAATGTCGTCAAGCTCCCACACAAAGAGAATTTCAATGTTGTCAAAGAAGTCAAGTTCCCCAATTCCTCCGGTAATGTCGTCAAGCTCGAACAAGAAGACAAATTCAATGTTGTCAAAGAAATCCAGTTCCCCAATCCCTCTGATAATGTCGTCAAGCTCGAACAAGAAGAAAAATTCAATGTTGTCAAAGAAGTCAAGTTTCCCAATCCCTCCGGTAATGTCGTCAAGCTCGAACAAGAAGACAAATTCAATGTTGTCAGAGAAATCAAATTCTCCAATCTCTCCGGTAATGTCGTCAAGCTCGAACAAGAAGACAAATTCAATGTTGTCAAAGAAGTCAAGTTCCCCAATCTCTCCGGTAATGTCGTCAAGCTCCCACACAAAGACAAATTCAATGTTGTCAAAGAAGTCAAGTTCCCCAATCCCTCCGGTAATGTCGTCAAGCTCCCACACAAAGACAATTTCAATGTTGTCAAAGAAATCAAGTTCCCCAATCCCTCCGGTAATGTCGTCAACCTCGTACAGTGAGACAAATTTAATATTGTCAAAGAAATCAAGTTCTCCAATCCCTCCGGTAATGTCGTCAAGCTCGAACAAGAAGACAAATTCAATGTTGTCAAAGAAATCAAGTTTCCCAATCCCTCCGGTAATGTCGTCAAGCTCAAACAAGAAGACAAATTCAATGTTGTCAAAGAAGTCAAGTTCCCCAATCCCTCCGGTAATGTCGTCAAGCTCCCACACAAAGAGAATTTCAATGTTGTCAAATAAGTCAAGTTCCCCAATCCCTCTGGTAATGTCGTCAAGCTCGAACAAGAAGACAAATTCAATGTTGTCAAAGAAATCAAGTTCCCCAATCCCTCCGGTAATGTCGTCAAGTTCGAACAAGAAGACGAATTCAATGTTGTCAAAGAAATCAAATTCCCCAATCCCTCCGGTAATGTCGTCAAGCTCGAACAAGAAGACAAATACAATGTTCTCAAAGAAATCAAGTTCCCCAATCCCTCTGGTAATGTCGTCAACCTCGAACAACCAAACAAATTGAATGTTGTCAAAGAAGTCAACTTTCCCAATGCCTCCGGTAATGTCGTCAAGCTCCTACAATAAGACAAATTCAATGTTTTCAAAGAAGTCAAGTTCCCCAATCCCTCCGGGAATGTCGTCAAGCTCGAACAAGAAGACAAATTCAATGTTGTCAAAGATGTCAAATTTCCCAATCCCTCCGGTAATGTCCTCAAGCTCGAACAAGAAGACAAATTCAATATTGTCAAAGAAGTCAAGTTCCCCAATCCCTCCGGTAATGTCGTCAAGCTCAAACAAGAAGACAAATTCAATGTTGTCAAAGAAATCAAGTTCCCCAATCCCTCCGGTAATGTCGTCAAGCTCGAACAAAAAGACAAATTCAATGTTGTCAAAGAAGTCAAGTTTTCCAATCCCTCCGGTAATGTCGTCAAGCTCGAACAAGAAGACAAATCCAATGTTGTCAAAGAAGTCAAGTTCCCCAATCCCTCCGATAATGTCGTCAAGCTCGAACAAGAAGACAAATTCAATGTTGTCAAAGAAATCAAATTCTCCAATCCCTCCGGTAATGTCGTCAAGCTCGAACAAGAAAACAAATACAATGTTGTCAAAGAAATCAAGTTCCCCAATCCCTCCGGTAATGTCGTCAAGCTCGAACAAAAAGACAAATCCAATGTTGTCAAAGAAGTCAAGTTCCCTAATCCTTCCGGTAATGTCGTCAACCTCGAACACAAAGACAAATCCAATGTTGTCAAAGAAGTCAAGTTCCCTAATCCTTCCGGTAATGTCGTCAACCTCGAACACCAAGACAAATCCAATGTTGTCAAAGAAGTCAAGTTTCCCAATCCCTCCGGTAATGTCGTCAATCTCCAACAAGAAGACAAATTCAATGTTGTCAAAGAAGTCAAGTTCCCCAATCCCTCCGGTAATGTCGTCAACCTCGAACACTTAGACAAATCCAATGTTGTCAAAGAAGTCAAGTTCCCCAATCCCTCCGGTAATGTCGTCATGCTTGAGCATTTATCGAAAACCAATGTTGTCAAAGAAGTCCAATTCTGGAATGCTTCCGGTAATGTTGTCAATCCCGCACATATCAATAGTCGAATGGATCTTAGGTCATGGTCTTTCATGTCTTTGAAATTGTCCCTGATCCATTGTGAAATTTCTTCATTTATATAAATTGCTTCTATTTTCTTGTAATTCTAGGTTTCAAAGACACCACAAAATGTCAAAATTATGTTTTGTTAATTAAAGTGGTATTGAAATTCAATTGTTTTGTTTAGATGAGATGAAAAAACCATTTCAATACATATTACACATGTGTCAATTGTCAAATTTAGGCAACTTAGAAATGCAAACTTTCACCAACATATTTGTACTTGCATTTCACAAAAATCAACCTTATTAAGCTCATTTATTTGCACCATACCTTGTCATGTGTCGATCCAATTGTCAAAGGAATCATGTTTAGTTTCCAAATTCGAGTGCCCAAGTATTCCTCGTATGTCTCAGCAATCATGCGTCCCATGTCACGTAGTTGGTCGTGCATTTCTAGATACCCCATTTCATCTATCTTAACCAAGGATTTGTCCACCAATATATCAAGCACATGATTTGGGGAACCTCCATAGTAGGTACATATACGCAAGGCCATTTTGCTCTTGCCCATGGAAAAGAAGCATGCTAGATCCAAAAACATGTTTTTCTCACCGTTTTCCAATCCATCAAAACTAATCATCAAAGTACTCCAAAGCCCTTCATCGCCATCCAAATGCCTACCCCTTTTCATCCTTTGGAAAGCCCTTTCCCAACTTCGAATCCTCTCCTTCCCTCGTAAGAATGCACCCATGACTTTCAAGCTCAAAGGCAAGCCGTTACATTTTTCTATAATTTTGTCGCGTAGATCAAAGAGTTGTGGTGACAATTGAGCTCCATCCATAGAAACGTAAGAATCAAAGAGTTTTTTCGCCGCATTTTCATCTAACTTGCCAACATCTATCCTACCATTTACGTCCACATGATCTTTAATTAAATCCCAACCACGGGTTGTTATAATAACTTTGGTGCCATTGTTGAGACAAGAAACATCTACTGGTATTATTTCATGCACTTGAGTTGCATCTTTGGGATCATCCAATATTAGAAGGACTTTCTTCGTAGCCAACAACTCCCTCATTATCTTCTGTGCATCCACCAATGTCACAAGGGACTCTTCCCCCCTTCCAAACTTTTGTAAAATTTCTTTCAAGATTTCTTTCAAGATTTCAAGTGAATTTTTATTTTTCAAATTCTTGATAAAAACTGATGCATTGTATGTGGCCCCCACATCATCAAATATGGCCCTAGCCAAGGTGGTCTTGCCTATTCCACCCATACCAATGAGACCCAAAATATTCACTCGCTCAAGGTGGTTTTTCACCTTTGCAAGATTGCTTTCTAGACCAACCACAACTTCAGATTGTGTTTTCCGCGCATCCACCTATGTAAAGAGGTTCACATATCATGTCAATTGGACCAAGAAGTGCACAGTAAATATGTGTATTGTGAATATTTCCTAAAAGGTTTTACAAAGCATGTTTTAAGAACTTCAACAATTTGTTCCGAAAACATCTATAAAAGAGTAATGTGCATACTTTGGAAGATGGTGGAAGCAACTCAAATTTTTAAAAAGCATTTTGCATGGTCAAGAAAGTTTGTATAAATTAGGCTTTGAATACATTAATTTGATTGCTTGAGTTCTCTTTTCAATGGAGTCCTCCAATTCATCATGAACTCAAGAATTATTTTTAAAATTAATTCAAGTTCAAAATTTAAATGTAAAGTCGTAAATTTGATTACTTGTAACAATTATAAAGGGCTACATAAATCTACTTGGAAGATTGTTTGGTGCTACTTTATAGCCTTCGACCAAGATATTTGTGATCTCAACATACAAAACCCATCTATTGGTCCAATTGACCATCCTTGCACCATATCCTATGTTTTATCATGTGTTCAACTACAAGCAAATTAAGCTACAATTAAAAACTGACATCTCAAAAATACACAATAAACATATTGTGTAGGAATGTGTTCTTACCTTCTCCGGAGCAGAGACATTCATATGATTAGAAACCTTCTTCGAGTGGGTGCTTGGTAAACAAGTCCAACCTTTGGCAAATTGCGGTAAATCATTTGAATATTTTCCAACCATGAACTCCTTCTTCAAGGTTGCGAGCCTCTTACAAATGTTAGAAAATGTTGGCCTTTGTGAAGGATCCTCAATCCAACATTCTTTGATCAAAGTGGTAAGCTCCTCACAATTGATAGGTAGCTCAGGCCTCCAACCATCTTTTATTGTTTGCAAGATAATCTCTCTACTACTTGTACTTAAAAACGGTTCCTTCAAAGAAAGGATCTCTGAGCATGTCATACCAAATGACCATACATCAGCTGGAAAAGGGCATGCCATATTTGAAAGTGACTTTTGTTTGTTGTTATTCATCTCAGGTGCCATGTACATTGGTGTACCGATAGGATACTCTTGTAATTCCGGTTTGCTTTGAACCTCCGTTTTGGAAGTATCATAATCTGTCAATTTCACAAAATATCTGCCAATATATCTGCAAATATATCCCTTGATTCCTCCAAGTCTAGACACCGAGTTTAGAAGCACATTGCTTGTCTTTAGATCACGATGGGCAACATGCATGTCATGAAGATAACACATGCCCCTTGCGATTTCATGCATCATATCAATTGCAACAAGATATGGTAAATGTGTCTTTTGCTTCTTCAATAAATCACTCAAGCTCATCTCCATGAGCTCCATAACAAGAAACAAATTTCTTGACACCTTGTTTGATCCATCCACATTTCTCTCATGAATTTCATTGAATCTTCCACAACAAATGAATTTCACGAGGTTTGGATGCCCCAAGCATGCTAAGATGCCAGCCTCTTTGCGAAAGTTGGGCAAAAATCTTAACATTTTCGTTGCACTTTGAAGTCCCAACCATTTTGATTTGTGCACATCGCATGCCGCTCCACATCCTATTGGTTTTAAGAATACCGGCTTTTCAACATCCTTTGAAATTTCCAAAACATCGAATTTTGCACCTTTCACATGTGGCAATTCAAATTCCAATCTCCTCAGTAAATATTTTGCCAATTTGTACTCCTCGGAATTATTGGGCATCGTTTCAAGGCATTTTTCAAGCCTTTCCACCATGGCTTTTTCATCACTTTCAATTTCGTCATAGCTGGCCACACTAAAATCAATGCATGGGATTCTAAAATTTTGTGAATCCGCATAGATAGCCAAATATTTTTCGCACATTGCTTCCCAAAAACACTGCAAATCATCCACAAGTTCTCGAAAGGCCTCTCTATTGTTCATTTGGAATGTCGCTGCATTGCACCATTCTTGCTTCCCACAATCTTGGATCAATATTCGTACTTTTCGAGTAATGCAACACAACTCCCCAAGCACAAGCCCAAATTTACTAGTTGTCTCCTTAGTGGAAGTGATCATCTCATTCACATAAAGCACAACTTGGTCAAGCTTCTTCACAAGATTTATGCATTGTTTCTCATTCAACACTTCCTCCGCCTTCAAAACCTCTTGAACTTTGGTTACTTCCTCCCTTTGCCACTTCAAAATATCTCCAAGTTCATTGCTTTGTTTTTGTCGTTTTCTTACATATGTCCCAAACTTTATGAACCAAATACTTATGAAACCCCAAATCATGCGAACGAATTGCAAAGTCTTGGCCATGACGAAACACAACTTATTTTCCAAAACAATCCACCAATACATAGTTCGTTGATTTGCACGCCACAACTCTAATTTGAATCACAATTGTCCTAATCTGTAATCAAAAAAATTGAATTAGCAAAACCTCCAAAGAATTAGCAACAATAGTAGTTAAATTCCCCTCCAAAAGACAATGCAAAATTTGGTCAAACTTCAAGCTCCAGATTTGGGGATGAAAAAGAATACAATCTCAATAATAAATTTCTTATTAAATCTCAAGAATGAATGTCATGGTAGTTGCACAACTTCAAGACTCACAAGAAGCATTATTTAGTGTCAATTATCATTTGGAGTTACAAAATGCAATAATCTTCACAAACAAAATGTAAATAGGTCGCATATACATAATATGCAAAGATGTACATGATACACATTGCCACTTCCAATTGATAGTTTTAGCCAATCAACAATCAAGTGCACCTTGCCAACCAATGCTATGACTCATGGTCTTGTTCCCTAAATAGGGCTAATTTAGTTTTTACTTGGTCAACCTTTCTTGAAGCAACTAAAAAGTGAAACTAATTTTTCCATACATCATATATGCCAACAAAAGAAATATAACTACACTCCATGACAATTCTCATGGACTACAAATTACACTACATACCATACTAGGTTTTGATGATTCTCGTCATCAAAACAATTAATGCTAGATATTCCAAATTCTTGTCACCACCAACAAGAGCAAACTACTCCCAAACTTCCCAGCTAGCTCAAACAAAAAAATCAAAAATTCTCAACACAATGTTGAAACCCAAAATCACTTATACCTACAAAATTGCCCCGTTCTCCAAACCCAACATCAAAAAAATTAAACAAAACACTCAATAAACTAACCAAAGAAATCTACAACATACCCAAAAGCACAACTAACATCCTCACCCACCTATAGAATGAAGACTTGTTCATGATCCTATTTTGAGTCACATCAACGCTCAAATAATTCATTGTTTAGTCGTCAAGGAGAATTGTTTACAAGAACTAAACTAAGTACACCAACAACAATTACCGCAATCATCACATGTATTGCAATAACTAAACAGGTCATCATTGTAAGTCTTGAGGTTCTAATAACCAGTAAACCACAAAGTAACAAGCAAGAAAAACAAGTCATCCAAGGCGTTTAGAGTTACATACTTAGTCGGAAGCAACTTGAAAGAAGCAAATAACAACTACAAGGAAATAGACACTATAAATAACATTCTTGGCAATAGCCAAATGATTAATTCTTAGACTTGAATTTCTACTACATCTCCAGAGCTAGAAAAAAAATTCAAACAAATGTTTGTATAGCATGTGTACTAAGACCTCCACAACTAAGACATAAGTGGAAGCATATGGTCTAAGATTGGCCAAACCTAAACCCTAAACCCTAAACCATGTTCATCACATACTCGGTGCCTTGGTGATGACCAAGAGAAATAGAGAGGTTGTAGAATTTCATAGGGGAATTCAATTGGAAAAGTTCAAGTGTGAATTGTTTATATTTTTGTAAACCAAGGATTGAGATGATCCTAGAAACAACTAGAAACAAACCCAAGCCGAAACAACAACAAACACCACATTCATGCATGAAATAAAACAAATAAGGTTTTAAGGCCTCCATTCAAACCTCCAACTACCTAAGATATTGCAGAGTCAAATTGGTAGCAAACTTTCACCCTTAAATATAGTTTTACCCCCTAAGTCAACACTGATGATTTAGGTCAAAATTAATGGCTATTGTTACACTATGGTTTATGCACAGAGATTGAGATGATGGAAACAAACCCAAGCTATAGCAAAAAAGAACACCACATTTATACACTAGTTAAACTAAATAAGACCTTATGCCCTAAATCCTAACCTCCAACTGCTTGAGATTGTGCATGGTCGAATCAATAAGAATAGAACCCTTGATAGCATTTTCACCATAAAGCAAAGTTGACACTAATAAAGTAAGTCAACATTAAATTCCTAATGTATGCACAGAAAGGGAAATGATCCACTAAACAACTGAGAAAGAATCCCAAGCTGGATCAAAAATCAACACCACAATTGTATGTGAAATAGAACAAATGAGACATTATAGCCTAAACCCCAATCTTCCGACTCCCTGGGATTTTTGCATAGTTTATTTGGTAGCAGAATAGAACCCTTGAAAGTAATTACACCGTACAAGCAAAGTAGACACCAATCAATCAGGTCAGCACTGAATGACCAATGTATGCACTTAGGTTTGTGCACATCGATTGGGAATGCAATCAACCAATGAAAACATAAACCCAAACCGGAGCAAAAGTTGGCATCACAATTGTACATGAAATAGAACGAATGAGATTTAAGGCCATTCAACTGCCTGGGATTTAACGGAGTCAAATCAATAGCAGAAAAGAATCCTTGAAAATGAGGACACCGTTAAGCGAAGTTGACAATATTGAATTAGATCACAGTTGATTGGCATATGTATCCACTGAGATTTATGCACAAAGATTGAGACAATCCAATAAACAACTCGAAACAAATCCAAGCTGGAGCCACAACCGCCACCACATAGTCAAATCAATAGCAGAAACATCATCGTGCACACACAATTCCGGTCAGTAATAAGCACTTACAAACGCCAACTTCTCACATGTTAAATTGTATACATATCAGAAACACAAATCAATACTTACAAGTTGTTGCGACCAATTCTTCCCAAGTCTCAGTTGTTTGCATAGATCTCTATTCCGCATGTGGCAACTCCTCCCACACCGGCCAACAATAATGATCCCCGTAGTCACCTTCAACCAATGGTAACTATTCAACATCCATTGTCCACGGAGGAGTTGCAAGCATCGAAAACCTGTAGAAAGAGATTTCGATAACTATCTCAGATTTAGGCACCTTGCAAGGCTTCTCCAAAATCGTTCTCCCGCACACAGACGAAAGAGCACCCAAGAGGAAGGTAATGACATTGTATGCAAAACAACCAATAGAAACTTATACAAGACCAACTCTCAATGAAAAGTCCCATTGACTTGAAGGAACACTCCAATGCCACTAAAATAAAAAAATTATTAATTTATTAATTTATTAAAAAATAATAAATTTAATAAAGCTTGTGAATAAGAAACTTCAGGTGACCTACACTCTTAAATAGTAACATCAGAAGCCTAAATAGTAACCTAGGAGATGAAAATAGGATCTGAACATTCCACCATATCACGTCAGACGATGCAACCGTTGCAAATACCTCAATTAATGTCATGAACATGATGCGATGAATCTTCAATTAAACATCACGGAACAAATTTTTAATCTGTTGGAAGCAAACAGTTCAAAGGAATCGATTTCAAACGAGAAAATAACCAGAATGTGAGCAAAACAAAAAGTGACCAACTGACCTTTCCTCCACTGCAGCTATGGAGGTGTCGGACCTTATTATCAATCCTCAAAATACCAGTAGTATGCATCAAGAGCTCGGGAAAAAGCATGTAAAACGACTGGAACGAGAACGGTCCATAATTAGCAACTCAACCCGGTGGAGGAATATCGGACAATTCGTATGCTCACACTTCAGACGGCAATTGAATTGCATAATCAAGAAGCCGTGCTTTTAAGTGTACTTTACTCATCGAATTACTCACATTATTGCGAAAACTACAAAACCTACATCAAACTGCATCAACCTACGATTCCTGCATCAAGAAATCGATGGAACCAGAACGTAAACAAACCAAAATTTGACCTACTGATCCTTCCTCCGCCGCAGCTATGGAGGTCTCAGGTCTTATTACCTCTTCTTGAATACCGGTGCTAACTTATGCATGAAGAGCTCGGGAAAAGAAGATAGAACGCCTGAAACAAACGAGAACGTCCGTAATAACCCCGACAGAACTTTAGCTAGCCTGACCTTGCCACTTATTAGGAAGACAGTTTCTTTACACGTACCATGCATTAAGATTACATGAAAAGCACAAACCGACAAGCAGGAGTCCGCAGCACGTACCTTTGTATACACCGATTGTTGGCGAAGAAGCAGCGATCAAGCACCCGAATGACGAGATGTACATCAATTTCGGATGGGAGTGGCTTCAGAGAACCTCTGCAGCGAGGGCGTGCAGTGAGAAAGAGACAAGAGAGAGAAGAGAGATGTTGCGTTGGAGAGGAAGGGTAGGGTGAGCGGTGTGCAGAAAGCAAGAGTAGCCGAGGAGTGGCCATGGCGGGCTCGGTCGGCCGGCCGGTCCAAGCATGGCTGGCAGGACCATAGCGGAACGGGTCAGACCCAAATCCCCGGCTTCCAAGAAACTGTCCGACCCGCCCGTCCCAACCCGGCCCGTTGTACAGGTTCAGGTCTAACTCTAAAATGGTGATTATTTTGAGCACAAAGTTCAACTAAAATGGCGATAACATTTTTAATAGTTTTTTGTTCATCTATTGTTTACTTCAAGCTTTGCCATTTACCACTCAAAAATAGGGGTCCCATTACAAGGAGTAACCACAAAAGGCTCACATACCTTAAGTAGATTCAAATCTGTCTCTCTAGCTCTCAAATCTACCTACACAAAAGTTTAGATAATGATCACCTTGGTTTCAACGAGTGACACTTGCCACCATAAAACCCACCATCACCAAACTTAGTCAATTTGAGTGGCGTAAGAATCAACAACGAATCCTCAAAGTTTGAACACATTGGATGACCCATTCATGTTCCATAGGATCCCCAAAATGAGTTACGCAATGCGGGTAAACTACGGAGGACGTTAAGTACCCCCCCATGAACTTTTCGGGGGGGGGGGGGGGGGAGGGGGATATTCTGTCAGGGGTAGCCCCCCGACATTTTTTTTGCACCCGACCGAAAACTGATGCCCGCCCGCCCGATTTCGAAAAAACTATTGTACTTGCATTTTTGAAGGATACTTGTCCACAAATCCCATATTGAGTGCACTTCATTTTCAAGGTCTCAAATCCAATATATATGTTCACTTCCATTGAGTAAATAAGCAATTGACTAGATTTTATTTTCAAAGTGAAACCGCCAATAAAGCAAGTAATTAACTTGGAAGTCAAAAATATTACAAAATCCTCATTACCACTGAGGTTATAATTTTTGTCACTTGCAATTGAAAGGGACTTTGTCATTCTAAAATGAAACTAAAAATTTATGATATTTTTATTTTTATTTTTAATATAATATATAATATATAATATAGTTAATACCTTCTACTATCACAAAGTTTTCATATGCAACTAAACTAGTTAAGTAAGATTCAATGCAACTAAGTCTAATATATTCTGATTAATCCTAATTAAGACCAATTAAATCAGAAAATATGCTTACCAAATTAATTAAGCCTAATTAATCATAAATTATATTTACTGGAGTTAATTCCATATAAATCATGACTAATTCCAGTAAGTACATTTTATAATTAATTAGGGTTAATTAATTTGGTACGCATATTTTCTGATTTAATTGGGCTTGAATAGGATTAATTAGGATTAATCAGAAATTATTAGACTTAGTTGCATTCAATCTTACTTAACTATTTTAAATGCGTATGAAAACTTTGTGATAGTAGAAGGTATTAAATATATATTATATATTATATTATATATTAAAATAAATCATTAATTTTAGTTTCATTTTAGAATGACAAAGTCCCTTTTAATTGTAAGGGACGAAAATTATAACCTCAATGGTAATGAGGATTTTGTAATATTTTTGACTTCCAGGTTAATTACTTGCTTTATTGGCGGTTTCACTTTGAAAATGAAATCTAGTCAATTGCTTATTTACTCATTGGAAGTGAACATATATATTGGATTTGGGACCTTGAAAATGAAGTGCACTCGATATGGGATTTGTGGACAAGTAGCCTTCAAAAATGCAAGTACAATAGTTTTTTCGAAATCGGGTGGGCGGGCAGCAGTTTTCGGTCGGGTGCAGAAAAAATATTGGGGGGCTACCCCTGACATAATATTTCCCCCCCCCCCCCCCCCCCCCCCGAAAAGTTCGTGGGGGGGTACTTAACGTCCTCCGTAAACTACGCAACTCGTACCCCAAAGTGGATTCATGAACAAGAGATAAGACTTACAAGTAGCACCTACCTACAGAAATGTTCATATATTGATCACCTCGGTTTCAACGAGTGACACTTGCCATCACAAAACCCACCATCACCAAACTTAGTGAATTTGAGTGGCGTAAGAATCAACAACGAATCCTCAAAGTTTGAACACATTGGATGACCCATTCATGTTACATAGGATCCCCAAAATGAGTTACGCCCTACGGGTAAACTATGCAACTCGTGCCCCAAAGTGGATTCATGAACAAGAGATAAAACTTACATTTAGTACCTTCTTAGTTGATAAGAAGAGAAATTTACACAAACTTGAAACTGAAGCCAAAATATGGGTACCAAGACCCCAATCTCGCTTTCTAACTTAAACACACACAAACACACACCCCAAAAAAGAGCAATTGATTGGTGCTACCAAATTCGATTTTCTAGGTGGTTAGGGGTTAATGGGACTCTCCTATTATTGCCATATAAAATAAGGAAGAGGAATGTTGATTTATTGATTTATTTATGTATGTATGTATGTATGTTTATTGACACGAGAGGAGGGCAAGTGTTTTGGTTTTTTAGGAATGCCAAACCATATTTTCTTTTGCGCTATTACATTCTCACTAAAATTACATGAACCTACATGAATTGAGTATAATTTTAAGAATAAGACCAATAGAAATTTCATGTGTAAAAACCTATCCCCTATAGTTTGGGAGAGAGGGATTTATCGCATATGAGAGTACCTCTCATTGATCTAACATAAAGTTTTGACCCCCTATATGTGTGTTTTTGTTTCATCTCAAATGATTTGGACTAGACTAATTCGAAGTTTTTTAAACGAATTCTAGTGTCAAATCACCTTAGAAAGGTAACCTCCAAGTTGAATGTTATTTTGTTGGATGAACTAGAGTGACACTCGTATGCAATAATTCCCTCTCTCCTAAAGATTGGTGGATGATCCATCCCAACTTAAGCTCACTAGATTCATTCAAGGTCTTTGACTTGGACTCAAGGATTGATTTGGCTAGAATTAACAAGCTTTAGGCTCTATAGTAGTAATCAATGTTCCCCATTCCCTATCCGAAGAGTGTTATGACCATTCACCCAATATTTGACCAATGTGTAGCAATCCGACATGAAATTTATCAAGTAACTATCTAGTCCTTGTAATTGCATGCAATGTGTGGTTGGGCCCCAAGTTCTTTATGGAAGTCCACTGAGAACAATACATCCACCCTAGTACACATTCATCTGCAATCTATCCAACAGTCATCCATCCATGCGTTGTCAAGAATCTTTGAGAGTGATCTTTACTTGACCAACGTGCTCTTTTCATCAAGTTATGCAACTTACATTAGGAAGTTTAAAGGAAGAGAGTCACACAATGTGGAAGCTTCATTAAGGAGATTCTTTCATGGGCTGCACATATACGAAAATTAGGTTACTAAGGGAATCACCAATAGAACTTTCATTGTAGAATGCTTGAATTTGGATCATTATATTCATTAATTGGAGATTTTTTCATGATTCAGAGACTAATCAAGGACTTCAAGTCCGATATCGTGTATAGTGCATGTTTTGATTATGATATAGATACTTACTATATTTAAAAGTATATATACTCCTCATGCATGAATATGTAGAGAGTTCATTACCAATGTTCCCCACGTTCATAATATTGCATCCCAAACTATGAGTAAAGTTTAGTTTGAGACTTTCCAAAGTCTGCAATTAACGAATATAGTGATTCAGAATGTACCGCGCAATTGTCTTATATATGTGGCCTTCACAGTATGGCTCATATAGCCACGTTGCCATGTCACGTAAAAACATCATTTAGTTCACCATCTCTTCACAACGCTAGGAATCGGAAGGTCAAGAATCAAGGTAAACCTAAACTCACCAAAAATGTCAATTACCATGTAAGATGTAAGGTTCCAAATATACACCTCATCGTATTAAGAACGTTTTTGCTGTTGTTATTGTCACTACTTGGATGTACACTTTCTTTCAGCTTCATCTGAAATGGGCTTTGTTACACAGTGGGATTCAAGGTTTAAGAACGTTGTCATCCAATGTGCACGAGCCAGGCAAAAAAAAAATGTTGTTAGATCTTCGAAAGTGCTATTAGAAAGTCAAGAGTCAAGATATACCTAAACTCACCAAAAGGTCAATCCATATTGGCTTCAAAATTTGCTGTTCTTAAGTGGGGGTCCACTTTGAGCTTCATCTGTAATGTAATGGGCTTTGCTAAGCAACGGGGTTTAGAATTCAAGAGCCTTGTCATCCAAAGTGCACGAGTCAGGCAAAAAAAATTGTAACCCACAATCTCTAGACAATGGTATTAGAAGGCCAAAAATTAGGGTACAACTAAACTCACCATAAAGAGACCATTCCTAATCAATTTCAAAGTTCGTTGTTCCTACTTTGGGGTGCACTTTCTTTGAGCTTCGTTCGTAATGTAACGGGCTTTGTCAAGCAATGGGGTTCAAGGTTTAAGAGCCTTGTCATCCAATATGTACGAATCGAGGGAGTGGAGATACTAGACAAAAAACACATCGAGACATCCATGCAGTATGTGCGTGGAGTGGGACAAATCTTGCTAAATGTGGGATTGGAAAAAATAAATTACATCTGAGGTTTCAAAACCAGAGCTTGCCAAGATCTATGAGGAGCTTTGTTGGGTACATGATTGAGTGAGAGTTGGTATGTTGTTAGATCTTGTGCCTTTCCGTATAAGGATGCACAGAACATTGAAAATCAAAAAGTCTATTGAATTTGATGTATCAAGGTCCTAACTAAACTTGTGTATGTTCTTAACCAAAAGAAATCATATCAATATTGTCAAATTTTAAGCTAGTATTCAGATTAAAACTAGAATAAATGACATTACATGATTTTGCATACTTGCAATTATCCTTTTTTCTTTTAATTGAAGATTAGGTATAGGAGTTTGTTATGTGTGGTTACGTCCACCAATGGAATTGATGGAATAAGTACAAAGGAAACTAAGTTAATAGAAAAAGAGTTGCCTCTACATACTTGGTTGCCTACTTTTGAGAAATAATGTACATAGATTTTTGATATATTTAAAAATCAAGACATGAATGAACACTGAACTTCCAAAAGTCTAGTTTTACTTGAATCCTTGTTTATTGACCGAGGCTTGAACTCAAGAGATTTACAATTTGTCCCTATGTATTTCTTTCCAGCAAAGATTCAATGCCTCGAATATAAAGCGATGGATAAATATTGAGTGCTACCGAGGAAGATGTCATGGTTTGGGTTCACGAACTCGACGTTCATGTAAGAGAAGGGTTGTTGCAGGAAAGAAGAAGACGTCCAAGAGATGAAGCTCTTTGCAATTCAAGTTGAAGCAAGTCGTGTTGGCAGTTGCCAGAGTTCATAACCTCCTACAACACAGTGACCATTATAGCTTGAGGATTTGTAAATGCAGGAAGCCATGTACTGCCAAAGATTGAGACCGCTTCATGAATTGGTAAATTACAATTGTGAACCGTGTTTCTCATCTAGGGTAGAACAGTTTTGAACAACTAAATCATGCATGTTGATGATGTTAAGGGTTTCATTCATCTGCTTTACTAGGTAGCTGACTCAAAGTCCACTCACAAGGTAAGGTTCAGAGTGTCTGAATATTGGGAGTTTCCTACTTGCATTAGCACTTTCCAATGCAAAACGAGGACATTATTAAAGTGTTAATGCAGCTGTTAAATTCTGGAAGGTTCAATTTACATGTTAATTTGGCAGAAGCATTTAAGCTTTCAAGACCTCTTATCTGCAAACCCTGGCAATTGTCCTTTGAAAGTCACAGTTTTAGAGATAAAATTAAGAACTCCCAAGTTGCAAATTGTAACAACTCTGCACAAACACAAGTGTTCAGAGTTGGTCATATGTCTCTGCTACGAAGTTATATTGCAATTTCAGTCGTGACTTATGAATGCCTTCGCCTCTACGAAAACACAGACCAGTATTCAAAAGATTCTCCCACCTTGAGATACCCAATAAATATCAATATTTGACTAGTATTCTAATTTTGATACCCATGGGTAGGTTTTATGATACCATTTTTGATATCGATTATAGATACCCATGAATTTTATTTGGGTTTATACCGGTCTAACATTGGTTGGGACCCTAAGAATTATCCCACAGTTGAATTAGATGTATTGCAAGTAGTGGGAAGTTCAAATATTTAGTTGACACATATTTCATACAATTTAATGTTCACGAGCCTTTATTAAATGTATCAAACTAGCATTGGACTGACTTTTGCAAAGTGCAGCCAGATGCAGAGTAGTATGTACAATATGAGCGTTGCAAAGAAATATTAATGGATGACTGATAAATCACACTTGTCAAGGCATACTATCCACATCTTTACCCCCTTCACTTTAAACATATTAATTCCTTGCTCCAAGAGGACTAGGTATAGAATGACATAATGATCTGGCATATCCATTTCCTTCATAAACTGCACTTTGAAACAAATTTTCTACCTACATGAGAAGTAAGATTTGGCCTTCATTATACTCCAATTAGTGTGCAAACATGAGGTTGGAATTTGTTTTTGCCCCTACATACTTAATCTATCAACCTGAAAGACAATCATACTTTGCTTTCAATGGCACACAAATATCACTAGTAATTTGGATCTTCTTTTTGGATCAATATACAAGTTTATTGTAGTTTTTTGCGAATTTATGGCTAAACCTGACAATGTGCAAATATAGGGCTATATTTTTCACCTTTACATCACTGTGGAAGGTGTTTCAGATTGTATTTCAATTTCAACAAATATACAGTCTCTCAACTATCAGAAGGTTGCCAGTTGTTCACTACTATCCTGAAAAAAGGAAAAAAATAGCACCCACAAATGTGTGCTTTAATTTTCAATAAAAGAAAAATATGATTCCATCTGCAACAAACTTCATTTATTTAACCAAGGTACCGCAACACTTGTTCACATGTGCAATTGTCAATCATAAAATTTTACAACCATATGATAGGTTACCTCTCTGATTATTTATTAAACAAGTTTGTAGAAGGTGCAATGTGGTGTAGACCAAACAACATCACAAACTTTAGCAAGTTGGGGAAAACAAATAAAATTAATTAAGCCTATTTTATGTGGAAATTGTTAGGTTTTGTGGCCTAAATTATTTTAAAATAATCATCAAAATGCCTAAATGTTGGGAAATTTGGTGCATTAGATAGCTCAATCCAAACTCATGAATGAAAGGAAAACAAGTTACATCACATGGATTTGTGTGTAGGATATGCTATGTCATGACATGGATGAATATACATATACAATTTTTCCTAATTTTGCATAAAAGTTTTTTTGGACCACCTAAGCCCTTTTTGAAAATTAGTTATTTATGGGAAAAAAATTGCCCAACATGCTATCAACCTTCGGTATAGTTGATGATTGATCTATCTCAAATTCGACTCACTAGACCACTTTGAGATCCTTGATGCTATTTCCAAAGCCAAATCTATCAAAAAGGGGAAACTTCCAAGCTGCAAGGGTTCTTGACGTTTTTCACCTTTAGCTTGGATGGTTGTAAGAAATTGACTTCTTGGGATACACAAAGACCCAAAGGTTTAAGGTATGATATTGTTGAACAAAGATTGGACTACATGTTGAATACTTGTTAATCATTCTAGATGCCATAGTCCACATAATCAAAGGGAGAGACCTATATGATCAATTTAATAACTCATAGAATCTTCACTTTGACAATGCATAAGATACTCATACGAACTCTAAAAACTATGAGATAAGTGGCTCTAGACATGATTTTGATCTGCTAATCATCTCACAGTAATTACACGTTTTTTGTCCTACGAGAAGTGGGTGCAAAGAGAAAAGTGTCCATTTGACTCACACTCACCCGCTTACCATCGTACCTAATGTCATGATGTCCAGATTTTGTGATAAATCAAACCACATGCACAATGAGGACCGGACCCAAAAGTCTCCATGTTGCTGAAATTCCATGGTGAAGTCTTTATTCAACACAGCGAGTACCAACTCTTCTCTACTCTCCTTGCTAGCGAAGATTGAACTGGAGAAAATAATTGAATCTTCATGACCACATCTTCTTATTATGTACCTACTTTCTCTCAATTGGATCATCAAGTTGGTATTAGCCTATCTCATGGAGGCTACTGCACTCCACCGCTCTAGAGAATTACCTTATTTTGTCTAATTAATGTGGGTTGCATTAGGAGTTATGTATTGCTAAAACATTTTACTCAAAATATCATTTTTTACTTGAATAACATCACTACACTAAATAGGATATTTAGTGTTTGATGCACTAAATATGAACGCATACACTAAATATTAATAACCTTATGAAAGTATGTAACATTAAATGTAAACTCAAACAATAAATATCAACTATGATAATATGTGGAAGTTACATGTTTGAATTTAATGTTAGTAAGGATATGAAAAAAAGGATATAATAAGGGAGGTGGCAATAGGGAAGGTAGCGGCACATTTATGTCTAACACTAATTCTCAAGAAATTGAATTTAGTGTTGAGCAGGGTAGGGTGGTAACAACACTAAATATAATCAAACACTAAGTATCCTATTCAGTGTAGTGAGTACGCACACCGAAGTTATAATATAACTTAGTTGTGTAGAAAATGATAATTATGTTACAATATTACAGTAACATGTAACTCCAAATGGTAACCCCCACTAATTAGACAAAATATTGTAAATGGTTTGAAACCATCCTTGTATACTTACAACCCCATTAGCCTTTTTGGCTTCTCGGACTTTAAAATTCTCTCCACCAAACATGCTTCTAGAAACTTGTCTTGTTGGTTTGACATCTACAAAGGGCCAAACTTCTAAAACTTCTAAAAAGTGTAGGTGCATAAATAGTGTGGGTAGCCTTTGTTCATCATCAAATTGGATAGAAAAGTGCAATTAATCTTGTAGAGCTTGCTGATAAGCATAAGATCATCACCTAATTTTCAGTTGTTTGTTTGTGATTACCATTCACATATCACATGTTCTTCATGTACTGATTCCACGTACATTTATGACAATTGCTCCTGTGTTGTTGGGTCTTTGGTTATCAAATCAAAGCTCAGTAGCAATTACTGAAAATTGGCAATGCAAGCAATGCATAATTTGAAATACAAAATTTGATGAAACACGATGTGATTTACTGTGTGCATTTAAACTTAGGGTCGTGCATAACTTTGGATATTTTGATCAATACTTGATAAATTGATTGATTTTACCAGCTATCAACTAAAGCATGTGATGTAAGTAATATGTGTAATGTAGGATAATTTTTTATTCATTGTGCAGTGGATGTCCTGAGTCATACTTGCAAAACACTATGATACTTTGTAGGACACTATGGCACTTTGTAAGATACTATGACACTTTGAAGGACACTATGAATAACACTAATGAGGCCAATTTTCATGACATCTAGTATAGCAACGACAACATGTAGGCAACAGAGTGGAATGGTTGGACGCGGAGCAGTGCAACACCTTGAGTCGCAGAGTAAGCATGGCATGTGTGAGCCCAATATGGTGCCCACATTTGATGTGAATTTTAATGACCCATAGTATTTAGACTTTTCAAGTTGTTAACCATTCAAAAGAACATAAAAAGAGTGTACTCGTATTTGTTGGGTGAAGTTAGGATTAGGGACCTCTTGAGGCTATAAAGGGGAAATAAGAAGTGTGGAATTGAATTAGCGATTAATCGACTAACGGTTAACTGCTAAGCTGGGTATTAAGAGTAGTGAGGTGTTTTGGAATTATTGCTTTAGTATTAATGTATCATCAAAAGTTGGAGATCGGCCCTTGAGAAGGCAGGACTGGGCTTAGGATCTTGAGCTGGGTTTTAGTGTCCGAAAAGGGATGAGGGCCAAACCACACAGGGGGGGGTGAGCACTACTCACCCTAGGATTTCTCGGAGCCAGGAAGGGCATGACGGTGGCGGGCAGAGAAAACTCTCTCTCGGTTCTGTTCGAGAGGAAGGGGGATGAGCCCCTGGTGAGAGAGGGTGCGGTGAGGGGAGAGAGCAGAGAGTGAGTCGAGGAAGCCCAGGAGACGGCTAGCTGGATGCGGTGAAAAGATGGCTAAAGAAAAGGCTACAGACTTTTCCATACATTATGTCACCAAGCATTTGAAGAACAATGGTGCATTCTACAGCGCTTGAATTTTTCTTCACAACATTCTTTACCCATGCCTTCCTGACATGTCATAGGTGTAAATTTCTTTTGGCATCCTGCCACACCATGCTGCGCAACCAACACATAACAAAAGATGGTGTCAGATGAAGGACAATTAGTGAAGAATTGGTATCTCACATTGAAAAATTGTTGTGTTACTCCAATATTGGTTGTATGACACTGAAGGACTGTTTTATCACCATGAAGGACATAAATATTGATGTGAAAATATAAATAAACCAATGAAAAACAACTGCAAAAAACTTATCCCATTGTATTAATTTCAGCATGTGCATTCTCAACGATAATAGCTAATGGATCCCAATCTGATTTGATGCTTTGAACCTTGTGATCCAGAGTCAAAAAAATTGGGCGGAGGTCTTGTTCACGTGTCCATGATATGACAAAGAAAGCCACAAGTATGTCATTCCTCCAATCGTCAAAGACCATGACTGTGTGGAGTGCATACTGTTGAAAACTTGCAGTAGCATGGTTAGAATAAAGACCAATCATGATGAAAAGAATATGGGTGACAAAGATACAATAGGTGGAGATAGTAGCAGGCGTCAATGACATTGAAGAACACAACGTGTTGCGTACCTTTCCATGAGGAGTGCCCAAAACACCATGGGCACAAGGGGGACCCCGGAGTGACACCCTGGACTTGTGGCACTGTTGGTGAGAGGGCCCAAGTGATCCTAGTGTAGGTGAGGGCCCCGGGCGTTGGGAACGCCTCCCATTCACAAAGACTAGGAGGCACAAGGGTAAGGCCATGAGCTATGCATAGCTTATGGCGTGTAGATTCTAGAATGCTCAAGAACACCTCAATCGGAGGTGTCAGTTAGGAGTTATGGCAATTTGAGTGGGTCGTTGTCCCAAGACAACGCCCTGGTACAACAGTGGCCTGGGAGTGGCTCCCGGGACTGCCAAGGTTCGAACAAGCATACAGTCTAACCTTGATAATATCACACCATCCGTTTCACCAAAAAGAGTGATATAAACAAGGTGTGACATATTTGATAATGTCACATTTTGAAGATTTCTGCATAATGTGATATTATCAAAAAAATAGGTAGAAAATCAAAATAAAATTACAATGTAAAAAAGAAAATAACAAATACGAGACTTCAATGTTTTTGAATGTAAAATCTAATTCAAAATTGTGAATATTAACAAGAGCACATCATAATGTGTCATTGAGATCAGGTAAATACCTCTCACTAGAGACAAAGAAGCTTCTAATGTCACATTGTTTTGTTGATGTTAAATGTGCAACACCAATTCTAATGAGTTCGTCATGGATTTTTTCCATTCCTAACAACTCTAGAGTGTTGAAAATCTGAGAACCTTGGCTAGCCATAAAATTCAAAACATCTTTAGCATATTTTTGCATGTGCATCGCTTAGCTTCACTACTTTAGACTCATCATCACTGCTATCAACAATCAATGGGTCTACTTTCATGGAATCAAGAACCTGTTCGCCATCTTGCACTAATTGCACAAGCTCCTCAGTAGAATATTCCACCTCAAAATCATCTTCACCTTCCATGTTTATGTACTCCAAAGGACAAAGCTTTTCTACATGCTTGCCTTCGACATCCAAACCCAAATTCAATGCGGCGATGAGATTGCCCAATTCCAAAGATGCTTCCTCCATTTTGGACTTCATACGTTCATCAAAATTGTTGATATCTGCATTCCACTATGTAGGCAATATGGCGGACTTTCTCCAACAATTTCTAATGGTTTGATCATCTAATTCATGCCATGCCGCCACACACCATAGCATAGCTTGAAATAGATCAACATTGAGTTTCCCCAAATCTTCATTTGAGTTGTTATCAATTTGTTGCAAAGTCCAGTTAACAAGCTTGCGCTTATAGCACATTTTGAATGTTGCAATCACTCCTTGATCCAAAGGCTAAACAACTGAAGTCACATTTGGTGGAAGGAACAAGATAGTGATATGGGAGAGTACAAAAGCATTAAACCCATCTATAACTTTCTTGACCTCACCATGAATATCATGGCATTCTGCATTATTCATAATAATGCAAATCTTTATGTCTTTCAATGCCATTCTTCGGTTCTCACTCTTCACCCAATGTGTAAAAACACCATCATTCATCCATGCTGAATTGTTAGAATAATAGTGTATTGTACTATTTGGATCAAAATTCCGAGGAAAGCATCTGGGACGCGTTGATTTGTGAATGAAAACAAGCTTCAATCACTCCTTCCTTGAGATGTTAGTGCAAAGCCCCAATGTCACACGGTCCTTCTTTTTCTTATTTCCTTTCGCCTTCCCAATATTCAAAGTCTTGCAAGGAGAGGCTCTATAATACAAACCTGCCTCATCAAAATTGAAGATGTCCTCTGGATCATATTTCTTCAATCTGTCCATCCAACCATCACATACAATCCATCCATACTTGGTATTATCACATTTACACTAGGGATTTTGGAAAAAAATAGTGACATTACCAAGGGTGATAGGGATAATAACGAGGGAGTTTTACACTATGAAAATCGGTTTCAAACTTTTAGGTGACAATATCAAGGTGTTCTATTAACAAGGGTGACATTATCAAGGTTAGACTGTAACTTCCTCAATACTTGCCCAAATGGGGCAAGTGAGGAGTTCATCAGCATCTACGTGAAGCGTAGATGAAGATGGAGTAGTGGTTTGTTAGCATTAAAGATCACATAAGGAAGTTATGATGGTCTGAAGCTGCTAGGGGCTTCTAGGCCCAACGGCTAAAGGAAAATGTCTACTTGGCCCCAACTCTTGGTAGATAGACAAAGGATTTCTTGACGGTGGTGTAGGGGCCCTACCAAAAGTCCTAGAGGCTTATATGGGTGAGGTGGGTGAGGTGGGTGAGAGGTGTGGCCTCACCCACCCGAGGCCGAACGGCACGGCCTCCATGGGCTTTGGCCCAATGTGAGGCCATAGTTGCCTAATATGGTTCGGGTTGTTGTAGTGTTGCTCCGGCAATGCGATGATCAACATAAGATTGGATTTCCATGCATGAAAGTCCACATTTAAGAATTGGTTACCAATTAAAGGGTGAGTCCCGAAAGCAAAATAGGAGGGTTGGTTCCCCTCTTATGAACTATAAGGTCCGGGGTAGGAGGAGCTAACCATTAGTATGGCGGAATGCAAAGGGTTAGCGCTCATAACCTTTGCTAGAAATGAAAATTGGCAAGATTGTTAAGGGGGCTAGCAAGGGTTGTGACACAACGTCAAGCATGAAGGACATAGATTCTCGGGGAGTTCACTAGACATGTATATATGTATACACGTGCGTGACAAGGGTATTTATTCAAGGGGTATTTAATTATCCATCCTTAATTTTTTGTACCGTAGTATTATATAATTTGCTATTTTCTTGTTTTTTAAATGACCCTATAATTACTTTTAAATTTGATGAAGCTCTAATTTTAAGCTAGGTATGTTCATTATAATTATTTGATTTTGCTCCAAAGGGTTTAAGAGCATTCAAAGTACTAAGTCACCAAAATCCAAGGCACAACAAGGTTTTACATTAAGAGTGTTCATAAACAGTTTCAAACAACAAAATCAACCCATGTTCCTCAATCAAGTTACACGCACAATTAAACACAACGGTACTGAGTGTAAAAAAAAACAATTAAAACACCAACAACAAAGCAAGAAAAAATAGGGTCCATGCAATAATGTAGAAGGGTATAGAGTTAATACTACAACATCTTGCTTGAAGCAGATAGACACAAGACCAACCAAAACTCCTCTAATTTATCTTGAGAAATTGTTTCTAGCATTAAAAAATACTAGCAAAACTGTTCATAGCAAATGAAAGATGTCATGTTCGTCTTGCAAAACAATTCCTAGCTTTTAAGAACACTAGTATATAATCAACAAATAATGCATGCCTTTAATCCTAAACCTAGGAATCCGTTATCCGCCCTCATCAATCTTTCATCCCATTTTTTCAACTGAATCGACGTAGTTTTTCATCCAAAATCTTCCTGCCTCTGAACACAAAGGACACCCTATTTCAAAAAAAAACCTAAGATCCTTAAATCCTATGGTATATTTTTACAAATATTTTAAAAATATGCGTTATTTGTATCAATTCTATATTATTTATAATACAAATTTTATCATACATACTCACCTATATTACTTCTAAGAAAATTCTAAGTTTTCCCTTTTGTGAATATAAATTACCCTATATTTTCCCGCACGTTGTTTTCTAATATTATCGCAGTGAACTCCCCGAGCATAGATTTCAATCACACCCTAGTTTGGTTGGTGCCAAATGTGGCGTCAATGGACAGAGCGTTGATGTGGCCAAACTTTGTCATCATCTCTAGTTGCTATTCACTTTGAACGCCTATGATGAAAGATGAGTCATCTTGTGATTGAGTATTGAGATCCATTAGGAAGTGCTCTTGGTAGTATAACACGTTGTTTGGATTCTCAGCTGCCCACATACGGACATTGACGGGACCATATGGATGTTTCTCCCATAGTTCTTCCACCCTCTTACGGAAAATGTTCCTAACATCCGACGACAATAAGAATGTGTCACGGGTGACCAATGCGTTGGACACGGCCAACTTCCGAACCTCTTTGGTGTGTTGTTCCATGATTTGGGCAAGTGATAACCTGTAGGAATGCATTTGAGCAATTTTTAGTTTCATTTCCTCTTATAGCCAGTACCAAGTGCATATCTAAATCCACCGACCATGGTGCCATGATAGTATTTTCCAGCGGCATCCAAGTGTTCTGCATTTTCATAAATGAGCAAACACGACGAGTGGTCTAGGTATGGCTTCTTTGCAACAAAGCAACGTTGGCACCTTTGCTTCATGGAGTTTCTGGCGAATGTCTTGCTAATGCGCGTTGCCTTTGGACGGGTTGATTTGGTCAAAGGGAAAGATTCGTATTTGGTACGACCTTCTTCCCTCGTTTTTTTTTTCTTCTGCAACATCTTCTGCTTGTTTTTTTTGGGTGGATTTCAGTAGAGCTTGCATATCATGTGGCACTATGGAGGACTTATCTTTGGGGCCAAAATTGCACATGTATATGGAATGGCCATGGAAGAATAATATTAATGATAACATATATGGATTGGTTGTGTGGTATATGGGAACGATGGGTGGTATTGGTTTATGTAAATTCAATTGCATGTAATGATATATGCAAAACTTACATACTCCCGCCATTGCAGGACACATTGAAGAGATATGGCTTCATGAATATCTTCATGAAGAGCAATATCCAACAGGTGAAGGACATCAAATTGATGCACCATCATGATCCGTAAGTACAATGCAATCCCAATCATTGATTATAGAATGAATTGAATATTAATGGTAATTGCATGATGAGCACATTATGACAAGCAGATCACGAAGAACAGGGAATGTGGTTCCAATTTCAAAGTAGGCAGTAGGTCAAACCTCAAAATAAGTATCGGACTGTGTGCACGAGGTGTTTGCAAGGAATTTGGCAAGTTAACACGTACGATGTCCTTTATGAATTTGCAGGGAAAATGAGGATATTGTTGCTTGCCTTTAATGAAATCCTCAAGTCTATCCCACAATATGACGGTAAATATCGGCACTTTCAAATCTGCAGGACAGTAAGTGTTCTACAGGAGATGTAGAAGAACATGTATAGAATAATCTATGTAGGACATGATATGCAAGACTTGGTATGTGGGACAATATATGTAGTACCGTCCCATTAGGACATGATGTGTGGGACATGATCTATAGGAAATGTTACGTGGGACAAGATCTATAGGACATGTTATGTGGGATTGTGGGACAAGATCTCGGGGATTGCATGACTGCCTTCGATGCAAACGTCTATGGATGTGAAAGTGGTGTGGACGGAGAAGTTTTTCGTTGCTGACGTAACTTTACAAGCAACCTTGTCGTTGTTAAAAAGAATCCTTAGAAGTTCGTGGGAGGTAACTTAACTTCCACCTCTTAGTTGTTATGAAGCATTTGTTGTTTTGTAAATAGCAAATAAGTAGGATGGGGACATGTTGTGACTTTAGATACTTTAGCCTATATTCTAACCTCTCACAAGTTGTCACCTGGCCAAATGTGGCATTGGATTCCACATAGCTATTTGATTAATAACGTAGGTGTCCACAAGTGTAACATGTGACAAATCACTATGACATATTGCCATAGCCACATTATTTTTCAAGTCAAGGAACTATAGATTTTTGACATACAATTTCATTTTACATATTCAAAAAATATTTAAAAAATATAGATTGTGTTTAATATGAACCATCATAAACATAGCATAATATGTTTTTAAATTTACATTGTCTTAGCATATTGATACGAGATAAAATAAAATTGATTTCATTTCTTAAATGGTTTAAGATTTGAACTTATATATCTTATCTCATGACATGCATCACAATCATTCCATCAAATACTTGTAGTAATTAAGTATGAAGGACCATATTATGAAAGATCTATGAATAGGATATAATCCTAAATGTTAAACTTTTTAAACTCTCTAATGATACCATATTCTTATATATATATGACAGGGACAGAGCTAGGGGGGCTCAAACCCCCTGACATCACTAGTAAAAAACTACAAAATGACTACAAATTTTCTTTTTCGTTTTGTGATTGCAATGTAAAAATTTTGGGGCGTGTAGTATGTCGTTCTCATAAGAAAAGGAAAACAATGAAGAAGTGGAGGAAAGATCGGGCACAACAATTATACATAGGAAGAGATGCAAGGCAGAACCTTACAAATGATTTATGTGGTATGTGAAGGGGCAAGATGAGGAGGGTCCAACACGGCCACAAGTTGGCAAAATTGGAACACCATCAACCTAGTGCTAGCTCATGTTTTAATTTGTTTGGCTAACATGCATGTACTATTTTCCCACATGAGACATATGACCATCTTAATATTTATTGCTTAAATTGTTTGTAGTAAAATTGGCATTATCATTGATGAGATGTGTTAACGGTAGGAAGAAGTTACCTTTTTGAAATAACCTTGAAAGTAGAAGTAAATAAGCAAGGATAAGGGTTGGTTAAAAGGGGGTTAGATAAGGATAAGAGAGAAGGTGCTAAGGAAGAAGAACCACTAATGGAAAGTGTGGTTAGGACTAGAAGTAGGGAGTTGAGATAAGAGTGGAAAATAATATTGAAGTGAGGAGTGTCAAATGCAACCAATTTTGTAGTGAAGGTTTTGGGGATTTGGTTACCATTTTGGAATAGTGGTGTGGAGATTTTTGCTGGAAGCATGTGAAGAGGTTTATTGGAAGTATGTGAAGAGGTTATGGCAGTGCATATACTTGAGTTGAGGATTGTTAGAGAGTGAGCTTTGTTCCTTGTATAATTAAGTGTTTGGTAGTGGTGTTGAGGGCTTTGAAGGTTGGTTTAGGGAATTATTATTTATGTATGATTATGGCAATGGAATGAAGTGGCTCGGAAGGCAACAATATTTAGTTAAGAGATTGAATTGTATAAGGTAGCATAGACGACTAGAAGAGATTGTGTAGGTTCAAAAGTATAAGTTTGGGGTGACAACACCTACGATGGTTACACCCGAAGTGTTATTGGGACGGTAGACTGCGCCGAAGTGTCATATGGAGCACTCTAAATAAGACCGAGGTTACATATCGGTAAAATGGGATAGGACCAACTACTAGGAAATTGTATGCTACATAAAGGAAAGAAGGGGCATATCACTTGGTAACCTCACAATTATACGCATACATGGTTTAACAAGGTACTTAGGGGAATAAGGTCGGACTACATGTCCAAGTAAGGTAGTTGACGTCACTTACCAGTAGGAATAAGAAATCCACATGAAATGGTATAGTATACTATACTAGGAGAAGGACGGAGGATCCGGCCGGGGATTAGTGCTACTCATATATTCTCATTAGTGAGAGTTCATTCAACTCTACGGATGAGATAAACCACTTTAGACACTACCTTACGTCGTCGGCTCCTTGTCTCAAGGGTTTCGTAAATACCAAGCTTTAGTAATTCTAAATAATCATAATCTAATCTAATCTAATACTTAAGGCAATAATATGGACCTAAGAAACAATGCCTCATATGGAAGCAAGTGGGTGCATTATGGGTTGCCAACCCATCATTATTGGTCCGGTTATTTTATATAAAAAAAATAGCATGGGCAGACGTTAAATACCCCTCATGAACTTTTGGGGTGTTAGATCCGAGCTGGGGAAACCCTCCAAAAACATTTCTGAACCCGACCAAAAACAACTGCCCGCCCCACCCAACTTCCCAAAACATATCGCCTTTATAATTTTGAAGGCCTCTTGACTACAAATCCCATATTGAATGCACTTCACCTTCAAGATCTAAAATCCAATATATATGTGCACTTCAATTAGTAAATAAATAATTACTTGGGATTTCATTCCGGAAGTGAAGACATCAATGAAGCATGTAGTTGTCGAGGTCACCTTCAAACCCTCAGCAAACTTAGACGGTGTAACCCGCTGCTGACCAGTTTACATGGACACTACACTTATCTAAATTAACTTTTGAAGGTGTTTCCTCTTGGATAAATCTCTAAGGAGAAAGTAGCCTAAGCTTTCAAGCTTATGTTCCCCGAAATCCTAATGTCGAGGTTAAGTGTTATGAATGAAGAGAGTGTTCTTTTGTAATCAATAACAACATTCCTCCATTCATTTATAAATCCTCAACCAAAGTATGCAATCACATTACTTTGAGTGTTAATTTTAACAAGTCAATGCAATGCCTTCAAGATGGAAGTTGACTACTTGATGGTCTTCAATGTTTCCTTTTTCTCGAATGATGGCTTTGCAGTTCTCTTAATGTCTTCATTCTTCTAAGGTTCCCTTTTTGTCTGGTTTTCCTTTGAATTCTTTACTCATGAGAGTTTTAATCCTTCATCTTCAAGTATCTCTAAATTCCTTGGAAGGAATCTTCTCTAATCTATCTATTCTCTCGAATGCTTAGATCTTGGAATCTCCACGCAATCTCCTTAGAATGAGCTTGGATCTTGTCAAATTCTTAGTAACTTTTACTTTTGATATCTTCACATATCCTTAGTTCTTAAAGGGTACCTTAGACTTCCATGGAAAAGTCCCTCTAAACCTTAGTCGTCAAAGGGGCTTCAAACTCGCGGGACCTTCGGTCTTGGGCTCACGGTCAGTCAGCGCCGTGGGCCCTCAGTCCTCTCAAAATCTTCCGAACGAACTGCGGTCTCTAATCTCTTCAATCACATCCTCAGAAACATCTTCAGTCTATAATCTTCTCTCCCACGGTCGGTGGTCCCTCAGCACTGTGGGCCTTCAGCAACGCGGGCTCCCAGTTTCCAGACTTTAGTCTTCTTGCTCAAAACCGTCCATCTTCAAATATCTTCAAGTATCTCTAAGTCTTCGTCTTCGTCTTCGCGGTCTCGCGGTCTCTCAGCCGCGGGCCTCCAGTCTTCGCGGCTCTCGGCTCTCGGCTACCAACTGGTCCTTATACTCGAAGTCTTTCGACTTCGAGTACCTTCAAAATATCTCGGAATCTTTGATCGTCGTTCTCGCGTTTCGTGGTCTCGCGGGCCCTCAAGGACACGAGCTTTCAACTTGAAGATCGAAGAAGACGAACTTGCGGACCTTTAAGCAAGGCCGGCTTCGTTCGATGTTGCGGACCTTTAATCAAGGCCGGCTTCGTGCAATCTTGCGGACCTTCAATCAAGGCCGGCTTCGTGCAATCTTGCGGACCTTCAATCAAGGCCGGCTTCGATGACGCTCACGTAGGAATGTTGGAAATGATTAATGAGGTGCTATAGGGGTCCGTAGTGCCCCTTTATATAGGTTTTGAAATCTTATAATTGGTTGAATTAGCGGTTAGGTGTGGCCCCTAATGCCAAATGTCTAATTAGGCTAATTTTAGTCTGAATTAAGGCTACAGTCTAAATTTAGGTATGCCGGATCTATTTACAGTAATCGCACGTGTTAAATATAGATGTTCTTGTGAGGTGGATCGTTTAAAGTTCTTCTTACTTCCTAGATGTGCCTAGGTGTGTTCGGTTACCATCCATGAGTCGTTCATTCACAATTCATCCTTCATTGCTAGATGGTTAAGGCGGTTAATGTCATCCAAGGGATTTCCATCCTTGGCTTGGTCCTTCATCCACATCCTTTAGTAAGTACGTGTCCACTCATTATTTGCTAAATACTAAGTGGTCACTACCTCTAGTCACTAAGGTGCTTGCCTTTCATCAAAAAGTGACCTAGCCTACTAATGTCCTCATCCGTTCCCCAACGGCCTCGTCCTTGGTTCCCGCCGGCTAACCTCCGTTCCCAATGCTTAGTCTCGTTCCCCGATGGCTCTCGGCCGTTCCCGCCGTTTGAGGCCCGTTCCCGCCGGCCACACGTCTGTTCCCGGCCACGTGGCGCCTTATCGTTGAACCGCTCCCCTTCAAAAGCTCCGTCCTTGCTCATTACCCTTCAGCTGCCCGGTCGGCTCCCGCTACCCGGCGACTCTCCCAGTCCCGGTCCTGTCGTGACCTAGCCTTGCTCTTGCTCTTGCTCCCTGTCCTCGCAGATACCCGGCTCGTGGTTACTGGCTCCCTCTTTCGCTGCTATCTCGCTCTCGTCCCCGTCATCACGGTCTCGGACCTCGGCTCGCCTTCTCACCTCGCTCGCATCTCGCGACCTCCCCCCCGTCTCTCTCTCTCTCTCGCTTTTCCTCGTTGTCATGCAACTGGTTGCTACCCTTAACCCCTCAGGGATGTACAGTAGTTAATTTGGAAGTAAAAAACATTACAAGATCTTCATTAATATTGAGGTTATGATTTTTGTAACTTGAAATTTGAAATTGTCTATATCATTTTCATAATAAATTAGTAAAAGTGTTCTTAATATGACCAAAATGAAACAATGAAGATAAGATATAAAACATATAACAACAAGTTTTATATTAAAATAAAATTTATATTTTAGGAAATATAACATGAGGTATAAATAAATATATTATTTGAATTAGATTTGTGGGACAACGTTATGGATGGGGTATACTCAAAAAATCATAGTTTTTTTATTATAGCCTATCTAAATTATTGTACTATTGTATCATCATCACATATTATACGATCTTTAAAATCACATGGTGCATATTAGTTATTTTCAAATAAATTTTTAACATAATAATAATAATCATCATCGTCGTCATTATATTGAATTGATCTTTTGAGTTCACCAATTTTCCATAAGGTGAGTGTCGAGGTCACCTTCAAACCCTCAACAACTTAGACGGTGTAACCCGTTGCTGACCGGTTTACATGGACACTACACTTATCTAAATTAACTTTTGAAGGTGTTTCCTCTTGGATAAATCTCTAAGGAGAAAGTAGCCTAAGCTTTCAAGCTTATGTTCCCCGAAATCCTAATGTCGAGGTTAAGTGTTGTGAGCATAAAGAGTGCTTTTGCAATCAATGTAATGGTATCAAAACATTATTCAATTTCATTTCCAATTCTAAATTCTCAATCAAAGTACACAATTTCATAAGTCATTTTAGTAATCCATTTATGATATACTGACTTTCATGAAAGATTGACTAATTGATGGTCTTCCCATTATCTTATTCTCGAATGATGGCTTGTAGCCCTCTCCATGTCTTCAATCTCTTAAAAGTTCATTTTGTCTGGTTTCTCTTTGTATTCTCTAATCATGAGAGTTTAATTCTTCGTCCTCGAACACTTCTCTCGATCTAAATTCCTTGAAAGGATCTTCTCCGATCTTCCTATTTTCTTTGAGTACATCGGTCTCGAGATCCTTTAGGAAATCTCCTTAGTCTTCTAAAGAATACCTTAGTTTCTAAGATATCTTAGCCTTTGATATCTTGACTTCTCCTTAGTCCCAAAAGTATCTTAGACCTTGGTTTATAAACTCCTTAAATCCGGTCTCCAAAAGTGTCTTTGAACTTGCGGGGCCTTGGTCTTGGGCTTGCGGTCCTCCGGTCCTGCGGGCACTCAGTCCCCCAATTCTCGAACAGAGCTTTTAGGGTCTTCAAGGTCTTGTAGTCTTTTGAGTGCGAAATCTTTCGGGAAGACCTTCAAGTCCTAAAGTCTTCTCGGTCCTCCAGTCTCATGGGCCCTCAGTCTTGTGGTCCTTTAGTTTTCCATGTTCTCCCGGTCTTCAAAAGTCTTCAATCAAGTCTTCAAGTACTTCATAGGTCTTTAGTCTTCGCTCCTACGGTCTCGTGGTCTCTCAGTTACCTCGGGCCCTCAATCTTCAAGGTACACCCAAAAGGGATCTTCAAATCTCCAAGTCTTCGGATTCGTTATGAATCAATCTTCAAGTCTCGTAACTCGTCGACCGGTTCCGCGGTCCTCCAGTCGCGGTCTCCAGTCCGCGGGCGTTCAGTATCGCGGGCTCTCAGTCTAAATTCGGTCTTCAAACTCGAAGCCGTTCGTCTTCGAGTATCTTCAAATATCGCTAAGTCTTCGGTCTTCGTCTTCACGCCTTGCGGCCTCGTGGTCCCTCACCCTTGGGCCTTTAGTCTTCGAATATCTCTAAAAGTTTTAGAGTCTTCAAATTTCTCTAAATCTTCAGTCTTCGTCTTCACGCCTTGCGGCCTCGTGGTCCCTCAGCCGCGGGCCTTCAGTCTTCGAATATCTCTAAAAGTTTAGAGTCTTCGAATTTCTCTAAAAGTTTTAGAATCTTCAAGGTTGTCGAAAAGATCTTCGATTCCTCGAGTAAAATCGCGAAGCTCCGATTGTCGTCAAATCGCTCCCGATAATGCTCCAAATGGGTCTTCGTTAAAACGCTCCCGATAATGCTCCAAATAGGTCTTCGTTAAAACGCTCCCGATAATGTTCCAAATAGGTCTTCGTTAAAACGCTCCCGATAATGCTCCTCTTGACGCTCACGTTGGAATGTTGAAATGAATAATGAGGTGCTATAGGGGTCCGTAGTGCCCCCTTTATATAGGTTTTGAAATCTTATAATTGGTTGAATTAGCGGTTAGGTGTGGCCCCTAATGCCAAATGTCTAATTAGGCTAATTTTAGTCTGAATTAAGGCTGTAGTCTAAATTTAGGTCTGCCGGGTCTATTTACAGAACCCACCCGTGCTAAATATAGATGTTATTGTGGGGAAGATTGGTTATGTTCTTATAATTTCCTAGATGTGCCTAGGTGTGTTCGGTTACCATTCATGAGTCATTCATCCAAGATCTCATCCTTTCATTGCTTAGATGGTTAAAGCGGTTAATGTCATCCAAGGGATGGAAATCCCTTGCCATTGTCTTTCATCTACACACGTTAGTAAGTACGTGTCCACTCATTGTTGGTTAACTACTAAGTGGTCACTTCCTAAAGTCACTAAGTGCTTGCCTCTCATCCAAAAAGTGACTACATCATCACTAAAACTTAAGCTATTGTACTAAACATCTACATCCGTTCCCTAATGGTTGGGCTTACGTTCCCGCCGCCTCAACGCGTTCCCATCGGCTTGAGCTGCCGTCCCCACCGGCTTACTGTCGTTCCCGAGTCTCAAGCCCGTTCCTGGTACGCTCCCGGGCGTTCCCGGTCGTACCCTAGGTCACCACGTGTCCTCGAGACCGCTCCCGTGCTCGACCCGTTCCCAGCCTCTCGGTCGTTCCCGGTGTGCTCCCGGTGACGCTCTCCGTTCCCGGTGTGCTACTCTCCGTGTTCCTAACACCGCCGCCAGTGCGGTGCGGTGCACTCATCAATGGCTACACAGTGAGATATATCATTTTCATATATTACAAACATTTAATCAATCACACCCGTACAAAATAATTGAATTGTGAACAAAAAAAATGTCTATGATGACACGTCATAACCACATGTTACTCACGTTGACAATTTGCGATATTTATCAAAATAACCATGTGAAATCTAAAGCCACGTCATGGCCTTGGAAACAACTCATTGGAATTTAGAAAATAGGTTTAAAGCATCCAAAGCCACATCATAGCCCCTTACCAACTAATTCACATTTATAAAATAATTAGTAGTTCACAATAGCTATAAGGGAGAAAGGGGGTCTTCTATGTCAACTCGGAGGCCTTTCACTAAAGTAAGCTTCATCCGAGCTTCTTGATGGACTCATTCGATTTTTGTTATCGGATGATTTTACTTGAGTGCCACGAAATTACTTGACGGAAGCTCCGGTCGTGGATTTGTTGCACTCAAGTATTTTCATCACTAGAATGTTCTTTATTTGCTTTCATCTTGTCAATGATATTGCTAATTTTATTTCAAACAATTTAAGCAATAAGATGATTCTTTGTTTTGTGTGGGATAATAATATATGCATATTGGCAAAACCTAAAATTGTCTAAGCAAGCACACTAGGTTGGTGACTTTGCAAATTTGCCAACTTACAGTCATGTAGGACCCTCCACATCCTTGCTTCTTCACAACCCACATGAACTACTTATAGAGTTTTGTTTACCCTCTCTTCCTCATTGTAATTGACATGCGCAAGCTTGCTCCACTTCTTCACCATTTTGCCTTGTTTTAAGATCTTCACGTTCACTTTTGCTATCATTTTTTATTGAGTGCTTTATTTTTCATTTTGAATTACACATCAAAGATCTTGTTGTTTTCTTTGCATCTATTCTCCTTTCAAATGGTTTTTATTTCTCAATTTGTAGACCTTCATGTGCTCCATGTTTTTGTCCTCGATTTTCTTGAGTGAATTTTGATTTTTTAAGGTCATGTTTTCTTTTAACATTGTTTTTTTTTTGTTATATATTGTGCATCATTATTTTTCTTTATTTGAGATCATTTTTCTACTCCTATTCATGATGTCACTCTTCTTTGTTTCTCCTTCTACATAAAACTTACTTCATTCTTTGTTTGAGATTCATTTGCTTCGTTTATTTTAGGAATATTTTCTTCATTAAAATGGCCACGATGATCTTTCCTCTTAATATCACTCTACTTCGTTTACATGGAAGAACATTTTTGTCATCTTCTTCAACTCCCTCTTTACTAATACCTTTCACCTCCTTATTTTGAGATAGCATTTGATTTCATCTTATAACTTATAGTCAATATTTGGTCTCATTTTGTATTATTACAAATATCATGATACTTCATTTAATTGAATGCATCTAATGCATTATCTTTGTTACTCTTATGAGTAGCAAAGATGGATTTTTCTGGTAAATTTCCACAACTCTACTGTACTTTACCTTGAACGTATTAACATCATTATCTTTGAACTTAAATATTTTAATCACAAAAACACCTAAATTCATATGATATACATGAAGATACTATTGAAATGTGTCCAGTGGAAGATATCCTAAAAAAATAATTTTATTCACTTGATATATATAAAGATATTATCAAAAAGTTTGAATTTGTTTGAATATATCTTATACGTGGTTGTATGATAACATTATCCATCATGGTTGATATTTACAAATTTTCAATGATATAACTATGTTGGGTATCATGACATATTATATATATATATATATATAATATTTTTTTAATAAATTCATATGAATAAATAAACCAATTGATACATTTGTGGAAATTAAATACATTGACTATTATTATTGTTAATATCACTACACTTATGTCATTTTGATATTTTTACTATTATAAAATAATTGCACCACATCAACATATTGAGACAAATATGTGTTTATAGTGATTATGTTCATCACAATCATATATATTTTCATTAAACTATATTTAGCCTTATAATATATATAACTATAATCCTTAAAATGATTGATGGATCAATCAAAATAAAAATTGGTTGTAACAATACATTATAGCAACTTTGCACATGTTACACATGTGGACACCTACAATATTAATCCAAATAAATATGTGGAATCCAAAGCCACATCATGGCCTTCGTAACAACTTTTATGAGGTTAGAAAATAGGGCTAGAGTATCCTAAAGCCCCATCATGATATTCTGCCACCTATTTGCAATCTATAAAATAACAATAACTTTATTTAATAACAACTAGGAGGGGACAAGGGGGTTTACACGCCAACTCGAAGGTACTTATCTAAACTAAGCTCCATCCGACCCTCTTGATGAACTCATCTAGATTTTGTTACCGGATGACTTTACCTAGCGCCACAAATCCCCGGCCGGAGGATCTGGTGAGATGAGTGAATAGATGAAACTTGGTAGTAGCAACCAATATTAGGGGAACAACCCGATAGACGTAAAACGAAAGCAATAGCTAGTATTATGTTGAATCTAGTAGCAATCTAAAACTTTGTTTTACTAGGTTGGACATGGTAGTCAAGTCGGATACATAAAGAAAGGAGAGGTAGGATAAATAAAGGACACCTAATTTTACCATGGGTAGAATGGAAGTATCCTCTAACATTTGGTGACCATGCTGGGGACATTCTATGACAAGACGACCAACATGGTAGCAATTGAAGGAAGTGATACTACTTGTGTCTTACCGGTCATCAAGAAACTCGGTCACAATACTAGATTATTAAAGGTCCTAGTCTGTAAGAACTTCCATGAAGGTGTTACGGAGGAAAAAGATGATGCCTTGTTTAAAACAAAGCCCTAATTGTTTTCCATATGCACTATTACATTACCTCCCATTCTAGACCTACTTAATACATCAACGGATTAGCCGGAGCATTTTTCACAACCAATTATCAACAACATGATAATTGATACCATTTCAACTTATGAGCAAGTAGAAGATTTAAAAATTGCAAGACGGGTATTTATAAAGAATGAACATGTTCCACTACAAGAAAACAAGAAAAAATGATTGGAATTTATCATTAATATAGGTAAGAAAATGCATTGATGAGTAACACCATTTTTAATCCCACGGGTAGGTCACTTAGTGCATTTTAAAAATGACGTGCGGCATAATATAGAGAGGATTAAAATCATTTGAAATAAAAATTATAAAGGAATTCCAAATAATGAAGGGGCCATTAAATGTAGACAATCCCATTATAAGTAAGTTAGATGGACATAAATGTGGGCCATTATTTTTTTGTAAAATTAATAGGGGCTGAAGATAAGGATCCTAGAAGGTATGTTTAGTATGTTTGCTATGGTCTCCTATGTGTTTTCTTCATAACTTTGTTTGCAATGATATTACTGTTTGCACCCTTCTTTGTTTCCATGGTTTCCCTTAACACTCGTCAATGCGTTAGGAAGTAGATTAGCTTTTATTACTTAAAAGGAATATAGAGTACCAAAAATTGCAGTGACTTGGACAATATAAGTAATGGAAGAGTGCAAACAAATGGGCCATTTTTGAAATTTAAGTAATTATAGGGAGGCTTTAATTCAGCCCTTGAAGGTAAATAGCCCCAAAACAAAAAACCCCCAGCCGCACGTGGTGCATAAAAATGCCTTAGAGTGACCTACCCGTGTTTAATCCTCAACCTCAGTCATATTCTCATTCCCCATGGCGCGTTCCCCAAGAGATTGTGGGACCTCGTTTTGGGTTGCCCCTCGACCTTTCATCATTTCTCACTATACTTAGTCATGTGTAATCTTATTCTTTGACTATAATTAGTTATGACTATGTGACTAGAATTAGTCATGTTTTGTATTTACATGACTACATGATCTTCACTATGTGTAGTAATATAACAAGTACATTTGTCCTTTACCGACTACTATTAGTCATATTTTGACTAAAAATTTATATAATACATGATTGCTTGCTAAAATGAGTTATCTTTGGCGATTTGCATTTTGAGGGGCTAGTCATTATTTTTTGTCTTGTAGTAACCGTTTTAATTTTGATGACTAAATGTAGTTATATTCATGACGATTATACTATTTGTACAAACAATATGCTCATCTTCGGACATTTTATTCTATAATATGACTAAATACAGTCATCATATTTAAATAATTTACAACAAAATATGACTGAGCAATGGACTATATATGACGGAACAATGGACTATAAGAGATGAATTTGTATAGTCGATATATTGAAATATTTTACTATGATAGTTGGCAAAACATAGTTAATATCTTTAAACACTTCAATATAAGACATTTCACGTACAAATGTCATCCATTGAACATATTCAAGCTACTAATTGCAGATGATATAGACTACTACCCATCCTCTATCCAAATGTATTTACTACATTCACCTATGAGTGTACACATACATGGCGTAGAAACTTGGTGGGCTACATTATGAAATTCCTTACAACTTCTCCAATCGTATTGATGGGAGGATCATCCAATTCTACGCTTTTAAAGAAGTAATACCCATCGTCGTGGTTATTCTGCACCTCTAGAGACACACAATCTTCATATATTATTACTTTATGCAATGTGTCCATTTCTATGTTTGTTATTTTTCCACGTGCAACCACCTTTATTTTCTGCCCCTTTCCATAATGCATCACTTCCACAACATCCACTGTTAGAAATACGAAGGGCGGTAGGGTTTCTTCATCCCCTGTGACTATTTGCAATTGCAGTGATTACATACGTCAAAACCTCACGTAAAAATCATGAAAGTAAATATGCGATTTGACGAAGTACTAAATGGTCACACAATTTTGCGGATTTAGCTCTACATTTTTTATGGCTCCTCTTTGTTATTTTATCCCTCCTTCATTTTCCTTACCATCTTTACCCATTACATCATTTGTACTTGGTCCCTTGTGTTTTGCAATCTTCATCCTTGGCCTCCTTTGCTCCCTTGCGGTTTCCATGTATGTCTTTGGCCTCCAATGATAACTTGCGCTAATTTGGAGCTTCTCCACCTCCATGATTTTTATTCATTTTCTCCAAACTTTTGGATAGGCCTCGGGCTTTGATGTTGAATCAACATTATTTTTCCTCGTTTTATTTGTTTGTTTCTTGCTCCTTTATCTTCTCACAATATTCTTCATACTCGTTCCTATTTTATGATGATTGTGTACTGGTAGTTAGAATTTGCAATGGACGACCTCATCAACTGCGGTAAAAAAATATTAAACTAATAACTACATTTGTACCATTTCATAAAATGATGACTATTTCTAGTCATACACTCCACAACATATGGCTATTATTAGTCGTATATTTCACAAATATGACCAATACTAGATATATACTACGTAAATTTGACTAAGCATTACATTGCAAGCATAATTGCGAAGAATTGTACATTTTTTATAATATATTAAAACTAATGTTTTTTTACAGTTCCTTTTCTATGCTCTCATTTTCAAACTTAGAGAGATAATTATCTTTCTTTGAGTTCTCTGCGAACTATTTGCAGCATGTGTTTTAATGTTTTGTTTTCCAGTCCTTGTGTTTTCCACCCCTACAATGCTGAAAATAATCAATATCAACTTTATACTATTATCTGACCCTTTCATACGTGTGTGTAGGTCTTTGACTTGGCCCATATTTGACAAGTGGCTAGACAAAGAGTTGTAGTCAAATCTACTTCCTTTACGGGAAACAACATACACGTGGTTTGTCTCAGCCTTTCGTGTTTCATCCCCCTTTCGTCTCTGCAACTTCATCTAGATCTCTTCACGTGTTGGAGCCTTATTCAATTCAATAATTTGCACTAATATAGTCTTTCATTTTGTTGGATTAGTACATGATGGGTAATAACATAATATGGCATACAACTACTCACACAAAATTCAAGGGTTTGGAATTCATTAGGTTTGTTGCGATTTCCTCATCACCACGACAATATACATTTTCTTGATGCAATGTTATATTTCTGTCACCCCTGTTGGGTGATGCTTAGACCACTTCCGTCTTCAACCACATTGCTCAGATGCGTGATTCTGCAACATTACATCCCTTCACGCAATTGCACTTAGAAATGGTTGGCCTTGCTATCAACTTTGTCTATGCAAATGGGCTCGTTTTGCAGCTAAAAGTTGCACTTCTAGCTCTGTTATTTGCATGTTTAGGGGCTTTGCCTCCAAGGTCATTAATATTCGAAGACGGAATCACTAGGTCATTCATGCTGACATCCCTCATCCAAGTAGTCGTGATTGGATACGTCACTGTACCATGATACCTTCGACATTTTGATTTGCTCGTGGGGTTCTTTTTTACTCGATGTTTGGAGAGGAGGCTTGGGGACCCTAAACCCTGAGGGGATTGTCAACATCACCTAGGGTCGTTTTTTTACCTCCTAGATTTGAGGCTCTGATGTTTGGTGTTTCTCATATACACATGAATGATACACAAGTGAGTACACAACCACTAGTGATGACTAACTACATAACTAGCCGTAGTAATGTTTTCTAGACTAATGACTAAAATTAATTATAACTATGACTTAGATTACTAGTCTTAGACACATTTTCTATAGAAATGACTAGTCAATGTGCAAGGGAGATTATGAATAGCAATGTCATCAATTAAAGGACTATTAAACAACTTATAAAAACATTATAGGAGAATATAAAATAGTAAATAATATCCAACGTGAAATTTTCTTTGCCAACTCAAATCTTTTTTATTATGTCATTTGCGCTCAATTTTTACAAGATTAGATTAGACACAAACCCTCCAACTATAAGCAATTAAGGTAAAATGTTGCGGACGCGCGGACGTCATAGTGAACGGCAATGGCGGCTTAAATGACAGTTTTGGATTTACAGTTTAGGTGTTTAATAGGTGGTAGATGCATTAGGGTTTAGGGTTTCTCTTGTATGTTATCCACATTACATGTAGGTTTTAGGTTTTCTACTCTTGATGACTAGATGTAGTCATTGGTTTACAAAGAGAATGGCTCCATTTAATCATGATAATCCTACATGTATGACTAGATTTGGTACATATCCTAAGGTCTTTCTCCATTACTTACTGCATTGATGATTATTGGTAGTCATCTATTTGCTTTATTGAGCACTACAACTAGTCATAAGTTGACTAGGCATAAACGTGATCGACTTCATTTACAATTAAATTCTAAATAAACCAACCATCGTCCTTGGACTTGTATATATCCTTCGCAAGACTGTCGTGCACAAGAAAGAGATTGGACCCCCTTCAATTGCATAAGAACATTTGGAAATGGATATGAGATCATGAGAGGATCTATTGCAACTACAATTGTGGGACATAGAGGAGAAAGAAGCAGATAGAAAAAAGAAAAAAGAAACTCAAAAGTTACACATGCCCGTGTAAAAAAATGCATGGGTGCAAAAATGTTGTCAAGGAAAAACATCCGCAAACATCTTTGACAGTACAAGCGAGATTCTAAATTCAAGAAATCAATCATGATATGCTTACTAGACGTTGTTAATGTTTTTTTTATCTTTTAAGCAGTGTTTAGGTGGGATGGTGCGTAGCTTGCTATGTTGCATTCAAACTTGTAGAAAATGCAGAGACCTTATGTGCAGACCTTATTGCTTTACAGTCTATAATTTCATCTACTTTACTACTAGCAGTATTATGGATTTGCTATTAGTTAGCTTCCACTAGTTGGATTGCCACCAATCCTTATTTGCAAAGGGTAAGTTTTCATGTTGGCCACTCGCTCGGTAGATTCTAAATTATAATGGGATGGAAATGTTCTCATGTAGATAAGCGCAAGGCACCAACCCAACCACATTTTGGTTGCCTACTAGAATGTGGAGAGTTGTGGACATTGGCCACTAGATGTCAATTTGCCCACTAAAGCACTTTTTAACCTACAAGTGTTAGCCACCAAAGGAGTGTAGTCCCGTACACCATCCTTGGTAACTTGGAGGAAAAGGTTAGTAGGTGGACCTGGATTTGAAGATATGAGAGTAGCTATGTTAAAGATTATATTTATTGTCATATGATATTCTATGACACTATGGTAATTCTTCGGATAACACTCCCTATGAACAAGTAAAAAAATATTGTGAGGGATGTTTGAAATTTGGATGAAAAAACACTTGGTGAGTAATAATCCCCCCAAAAAATTACAAGGACTGACAAATAATGTCGGGTTAATATCTGGTGTTGGTGACATTGTATTGTGGTTTACAATTAGTATTGAGCAAGACAAGTAGAATTGGTGACACTAAATATAATATTTAGTGCAGTAGGCACACACGAACCCTCCCCCATCAAATTTCCTCAACATTTGGACTAGTTTGTCCTTATTCTCAATAGAATTTGGTGGGCAAGAGAGCTACATGCAAACTTGTCTTACGTGCACTATCATGATAGGTGAGGATTGTTTGCTTAAGGAACTCCAAATTTGTCACGTACCTTTCCACGAGGAGTGCCCGAAACACCATGGGCACAAGGGGGACCCTGGAGTGATACCCAAGACTTTTAAGCGTCATTGGTGAGAGGGCCCAAGTGATCATAGTGTGGGTGAGGGCCCCGAGTGTTGAGAACACCTTCCCCCCCATGGAGACTAGGAATCATGAGGGTAAGGCCATGAACTATAAATAGCTTATGGCGTCCGGAATGTAGAATGCTTAAGAACGCCTCAATCGGAGGTGTGAGCTAGGAGATATGGCAAATTGAGTGGGGCGCTGCCTACGGACAAAGCCTTGGGACAACACTGACCTAGGAGTGGCGTCCGGGACTGCCAAGGTTTGAACAACCATAACTTCCTCAATACTTGCCTCAACAAAGCAAGTAAGGGGTCCATCAGCATTTACGCAAGAAGTAGGTGTCAATAGAGTGGTCGTTGGATAGCATCAGAGATTATAGGAAGAAGTTATAGTGGTTTGAAGTTGTTGGGGCCCTCTATGGGTGAGGCGGTGTGGCTGACCGAACCCACCCGAGGCCGAACAACACGGCCTTCATGGGCATTGGCCCAACGTGGGGCATAGTTGCTTATTATGATTCGGGTTGTTGTAGTGTTGTTCCGACAACACAATGATCAACTTAAGATCGAACCTCCATGGATGGAAGTCCATATCTAACCATTGGTTAACGATCAAGGGGAGAGTCCTGAATGCAAATGTAGGAGGGTTGGTCCCCCACCTATGAACTAAGAGGTCCGTGGTATGGAGAGCTAACCATTTGCATGGTGGAATGCGAAGGGTTAGCGCTCGTGACCTTGCTAGAATTGACAAATGATTAAGATAGTTAAGGGGCGCTAGCAAGGGTTGCGACAAAATGAGAGAGATTTTGAATTGTTTTTTAAATCTAAGCAACTAATCGATGAAAAAAGTTTGGCATGAGAAGCTCAATTTTGAATCCTCTGTCATAGTAGTGCCAATAGGGTTGATAGGACTTTTACATTTTGACTAGTGCCAAAAACTTGCATTTAGACTACCAAAAACAACGACCATTGCATTATTTGTTGTCTTAAATGTGGCAACCTTGTAGGTGCATTCAAAGTGATGACAAATGTTGTATATAGAGTGCCACAATGCGGATGTGTAGTCGAAGACGACCCTGAAATATTGGATGATGGTGGAGAGATACCCAGATCTCAAAGAAGAGGTTGGCGGTTCAATTCTTGGCTATAAAATCTCCTCCCTACTTGATATAGAACTTGCCAGGTGGTCAACTGCCTCCTGTGCTTTGGTGTTGGCATGTGTCCCCAACACTAAATGTTAACCAAACATTGTTTGTCATTCGTTGAATTTTTTTTTTGGGGGGGGGGGGTATAGATTGACAGTGTTGCACAAACTGTCACTTACCAAGCGATTTTCCTCCAAACTTAAACCATCCATGACAGTATCTCATCAAAATTTGCTAATAAGAGAAGGTAGGGTTTTGGCCAATGGATGAACTCATCCATCATCCATGAATAAGAGAATATTTGTTCTCTTATTCATAAGAAGTGACATCTGAGCAGTTACCATAGTGACATCAACTACCATATGATACTAAATATCACATTTAGTGTAGTATGGTGTCAACAATTGATGGATGTAAGTTTCTAGACGTGTAGAGAATTTATTGAAACCCGTCTCCAACCAAAGAGTGTACTTAGAATAAATACTATAAACAGTTCAATCTGTAAGCAGAATAAGAGCCACTTCACACTATGGCCAAAGGTCGAGAGGCCGTCGATTTCCACCAATCGGATTGCAAGAAACCAAGAATACGGCCTCTCGATCCTTCACACTAGAGGCCAAAGTCCAAAGTCCAAAGGTCGTCGTAATTTAAAATGCCTATTTTTTTACCAAGGCGACATATTCTCGAAGGAAGTTTGGGTCGGATGGGAATGAACTATGATCGAGAGGCCGTCGATTTTTTTCATAAAGAAATGAAACACTGACAAGATCTTGGTTGTTAGATTGGAGGGGTTAATTTGGGCAAGGAATAAGGTGGGATACTCCTTCTTGAATTGTGGACTTTTGGCTTGGCCTTTGGAGGCTTCACACTGCACCTGGCCAAAGGTTCCAATTCCTATCTTTTATTGGTTATTTTGAGCCCACTTATTTGGACTCCCAACAAAGTTTGACCACTTAATCCCACAGCCTCTCCACTTGGACGGCCATAGTGTGAAGTGGCCCTAACATTGCATTGTAGGAGCGCAACTTTTCTCATGTTGTTGCTAGCGATTGCAATTTCTAGGCACCGCAACATTGTCAACGCACTAAGGGCCACTTCACACACAAGATTGAGATCCCATGACCATTACACTTCAAAGCACTCTCATTGGTGGAAAAGGCGGAGCCGGTCCAAGTTCATTTCACACAACGCTTGAGGGACCATCAGAGCATGTGACTGCAAGATGGATGTAAAGTCTACATGGATTCTTACATGGCATCGAATGGATCATGTTTCATGGTCACTTGGACTATTTTCAAAGACCACCTCTTGGAGGTAGGCCTAACACAAAACCAATGGAAGACCATGGCACTCTTAATGCTCGCAACCGTTGGTTTATTCTATTTTATCATGTGTGAGGAATAGAAACTCGTTGAAATAGCATTTGGTTGAGGGCCCGGTCACATATGACTTCACACTACACTTGAGGGTCCGTGACCACCTTACTTGATTTTGGAGGTGTGTTGGGACGGCCTTTGGACACTTTCATTTGGGCTCTCACAATTTCATGGTCACAGCTCTTGGCTCGTGTGTGAAGTGGCCCTAAGTTATTCCATTCTTATGGCCAGGAGCCTTCAAATTTCACAAAGAAAATGCCAACAAGTAAGTATGGCTTAACGTCACAATGTTCAAATACATATTGTGAGTAGATCCTCTACACGCACAAGGAAAGGAAAAGGAAGTTGGTGAATGTGTTGCAGTACGTAGTTTGAAAGTGTTCTTTAAAGGTGCATGGATATGGGGTTGTAAGTTAACCCTTAAAGGACATATGCTTTCCCGATACCACACCCAAAATATATTTTAAAATTCATTTTAAGCATGATTAACCAATTAATTTACATAGGCTCTAGTATAAAGAAGTATAGATCTTGCTAAGGTGCTCGATTTGGCATTCTAAAAACCCCATTTGGTGCAATGGAGTAGAAGTTTTGAACAAGATTCTCCCAAAATAATACCAAGCCCGTGGGGCAACATTGTCCTTTAAGGGTTAAGGGGTGCTTCACACTATGGCCAAAGGTCAAGAGGCCGTCAATTTCCACCAATCATAATGCAAGAAACCAAGAGTTCGGCCTCCCGACCCTTTATGCCCGGCCGAAGGCTCCAATTCCTATATTTTATTGACTATTTTCAGCCAATTTCTTTGGACTCTTAACAAAGCTTGGCCAGTCAATCCCACGGCCTCTCGACTCCAACGGCCATAGTGTGAAGCGGCCCTAAGCAAGAGTGACAATGTGCATTTGATTTGCATGGTGTTGAAAGATAAGATTTTTTTTTAAAAGGACGCATCGTCTTGTATTTGAGGAGCGAAGGTGATGTGAACAGCTTGGTTTAAAGGTTTACAGTAACTTCTATATAAAATTTAGCTTATTCACATCAAATCCAGTATCTTAATTAAAAGAAATTGCTTTAGGGCTAGTTTACACTACAGTAGAGAAGTCCACCGGTCATGAAAAAAAGGACGTTTCTCAATTGTGATTGGTCGAAAATGCAACTCTTGACCGGTGGGTGTTTACACTAGGTGAAGAAAACAATGGTGGTGAACTTTTCTCATGGATGATAAAATGACATGGCCGCCTACATGGCGGCACTTTTTGGAGTTGGGCTTCTCCGGCCTCAAGAGGCCGGAGAAGCCCAACTCAATAAAAATATTTTATTGCCTTTAATTCTTCTCCGGCACATCCACCATTTGCCTCATATAACCATGTCTTGGCCAAGCATTCTTGACCGACCGGAGGCCTTCTCCACCGTAGTGTAAACCGGCCCTTAGTCAGTGAATCATCGAGCCATGGTTATTCTGATATCATCACGTCATCTCTATAGTGAATCGTAGAGTAGGCACTGCAAAAGCCGGGGCCAATGTCCGGGGAGATTTTTGGGCATAATCGGTTGAGATCCTAGTGTTTCCAAGTCCAACCGGTTGCATGGTGACATCTTTTGGTTCTTCTTTACTCCTATGAAGAGTATTCCATAAATTTCCCTTAAATGATCGGTAAGTTTATAATGCCACTCAGCATGTAACTCTCGTTGTGTGGACCCTCATAATATAATAATGAGATGCTCAAAAAGCTACGCAAGGAGACTTAGATTCAAACCAAGGGGCTTATCACACCAACCATTTTTGGCACCATCCATCATCATCTCCGCCCGTAATAGTGTGAAAAATGATGGGCCAACATCTATTTCTCCACATTCCCCTATCTATTTCACAGGTGGAACCGAACGAAAAGTTCAGTGTGATTAGGGCCAAAACTCCCAACATCCCACTGTTACATTCCAAGGGCCCATGTCGCTAAGTAATGTTCAGTTTCTAGAAGCCTTGATCTTCAACATATATTTCTCAAACTTAGGGCCACTTCAAACATGAGCCAAGAGCCATGACCTTGTAATGGTAAGGACCCTTGACTCTCATCCAAAGGCCATACCATGGGTGTTGGGAAAGCCGTTTTATGTAGTCACGGGCCCTCAAGTATAGTGTGAAGTGAGAATGGACCATGTTGCCGGACCATTGCATAGTTTGTTGGTGGAAAAAAAAGAAGGATTTGGTTTAATATAAGATGTCTCCAACTCTATCAATTTCATAAAACACTTGGTGGTGTTTGTCTATCCTGGAATATGTCTTGAAATCTGTCATGTTGAAAAAAAGTATTTAAAAAAGCCACGGTCTCCCGGAATTTTTGTCATACCCACCTCTTGGAGGTGGGCCTAACGAAAATTCCAGGAAACCATGAAACCATATCCCTAGTCCGCCATGTAGGACTCCATATAAACTTCATGGATGAAGTTTTCTTTGGGCCTTTAGGCCTTCACCTTCATGTATGAAGTGAACTTAAACAGTCTCCGCCCTTTCAACCAATGAGAGCTCTTAGATTGCAATGGTCACGGGCCTTCAGTCTTGTGTGTGTGAAGTGGCCCCCAACTGCTTCATTTGTAAACTAGCGGTCGATTCTCCCCGTTCATTGGGCCATTTAACCAATAGCTCTAAATTAAACCCCTTGGCATGTGATGTGGTCATTGAAATTGCTAAAACAAGGGAAGCTGCACTATTCGAGGTTGGGAGAGTAGTTATTCATAGCACCAGTAAGTAACGTTTAAAACCCAGTTTGCAGGCCACGGTAAGTTACACTAAATTTGGAGCTTTGTGGCCGTTTCCCTTGATTCCATTCTTTCCACCTTATTATAGCGGTGCTCCTCTCCCAATGCCGCCCTTGATTTGGGCCACGTTTATTGACCTCCCACTTGGCATCCCATCCCCGGCCCACAAGCTCTACTAAAACGCGAGTTTTCTAATGACGTTTTGGAGGGAATTACAAACTCTTGGTCACTTTGGGCTTCTTGAGAATTTATCTATATTAATTTGTATTTCATGTTGGTGGGAAACTATATTTGCACTTGTAGGGTACAACACCTAATTCGCCGGTCCAACTTGTTCATTTAAGTGCATGTCTAGGGCAACATTGATGTTCAACTTGGAAGGTGCCGTCTCCTCCAAGTACGTGTAAGCGACTTGGGTGTTGTAGTTGTATTTATGAGGACGTTCATGGTTGGAACCTCCATCTTTCCATTTCGTAAGCGCGATTAGTGTTGCGAGTGGAAATGGTGTGATATTTATCCGTATTTTTTGATTCACGACAAGAAGGTTGTGTCATCGTGACATTAGACAACACGTGCCTTCACATGGGTGGGTCGTGGGATTCTGGGAGTATAATCATATCATCTTGTAAATGTTTACATTTCATGCTATAACATCAACCTGATGATATAGGAAGATTCGTACTCTGTTGACTGTTGTTTAAGATAGATTCTTCATGACAACAATGTTATGTTTCTACCTTTCAATGCGAATATATGGCGTGAGTGCTTATATTATTTTCCTTCTTTTATTGGAGAACATGGAAGTGAATTAGTGAAATTGCCCAAACAAACCACCTCACCGATGCACCAAATTCTCACAAGCTATGTTTCAAAAGTTGCATGGTTTTTTGCATTTCTAAATTCAACAAACTTCACGATGTGACTCTAATGAGCCATCCTATGGAAATGGTATCACTCCAAGCTTCATGACTCATATTCTTAGTGATCGTTTCTTCATTTGAGAAGGTTTTCCTATATCCAACGCACCATATGTGCCCTAGGATTTGATATACCTTTATTTCAAGGTCATGAACTCAAGGAGGTTCTTCAAAATGTCGATTGTATTGCTAGAGTTGCACATACTAATGCATGCATGCAGTTTAATTGCGTTTTGTACACAAAATGATTAGCAATTCCAAATCGAGGCAATAGCCATTTTCCTTGTGATTTGTAGAGGTCGTACTTGTTGTCAAAGTGAAAGAAATATTTCTTAATCATAGAGGTCAACCCCAACTTTATTGATTGTTGACCTAAAACACATTTATGTTGACCATCTAAACACATGATCCAAACCTAGCAACATGCAATCGATTAAGATAGTTAATGGAATGAGGAAAGAATGAGTCCCACTTAAACCCTAGAAACCTAAGCAAATTCTCCCCAAAATGTCTAAACTACTTTAGTCCAATTCAATAACTTATTAAAGATATTCAACCTTTTATGGTAGATATGACCATACCAATGACATTTTTGTAAAGTTAGGATTGTTCACACAAATTTTCAACTATCCACATGTCCAAAATGAAAAGATTATATTATACACGTGTATATTGGTATGGACGACATAGACGATTGCCCAAACAAAATGTCCACCATGAGGTAGAAGATTTGAAATTTTCAAAAGATTCAACAATTCAGCTTGGAACTTATAAGTTTCACTACTTTTGGCAATTAAGCATGAAGGACTCTAAGTCCAAGGGGCACTCTACACTAGAGCTTGATAGCATGTGACCACTAAACAAATATATTAATAAAGAGGGGAAAAAAACCAAAAAACACTCTCATAGGTTGAGAATGCCAAGATCATCCCACATCACCTTACAACATAATGTGGGAGCCCTAACACTAGGATTTAAGCTTATTTGAATTTATGCATGAATTTTGGACAATTCCAACTGCCACTAGATCACAAAACTACACAAACATGATGGTTGACAAACATGAATTACAAACATTTGAAGTTGTGGTTGTTGTTTTGTTGTCGTTTTATGTTGGTTGTCATTTGATGTTTTTTTCCCCACAAGTGCACATCCGTTATTATTTTTGGGCAAGGGGTTTGTCAAAATATACTTAAATGTTAGTTCTATGGGAATCATGGAAGTTTAGATGGATGAAAATCTACATAAAGTCCTACTTGACATGCAATGGGTGATGTTTCAAGGTCCAAGATAAATTTACATCAAACCCACCTCAAACATGTGGGTATAACAAAAAATTAGGTGTCCACGACACTTCAAAATCTAACAACCCTTGAATAATAGTAACTTATCATATAGAAAGAGCCACATTTTAGATTGCATGTGTAGTAAATAAGGAAGGATGCCCATGAGAGTAAAGTATGCATGCTCTTGGGATCTCTAGTCTATCATCCACAAATTAGTTTGGGGGGGGGGGATGGGAGACATTTTGATGTCCACTTGTGCATAAACTAGCACTTATGTATACCGAGTCATGTGTCATAAAGTCCACTTGTTTGTGTGCAACAAAAAGAATAGCACATTCAACTAACATGTTTGTGTTGAAACATTGCATATGGGCACATGTTGGATATATGGAAATGATTCCCAACTAGACCACAAAATAAGACTTTGTTTTGAAAAAACTAAATCTAAAAACTTGATGCCAAAGTAGTTTTATACATCAACTATCAACATCAAGTTTAATTCCATGGATGTGAGTGGACATATCCTTAGAGGTTGTGCAACTATGTGTCAAACGATGTGATCACGTTTGATACACGCATGATCAAGAACTAGCCAACTCGTGTATGTTTTGAAGTTCAATCAAATCCCGAAGCATTTAGGCACACAAGAAAAGAAAAGTTGATCTTAGTGGGATCAGCGTGATTGAAATGCCCGTTCGACCCACCCTTGGTATTATGTCCATTGGACATAATATTTAGGCACACACGACAATTGAGCACATAAGGCACACATACCTTATTGAGGTTAAAGCTGCCATGCGCTCAAAGGCACGTGGTCATTATCTTTCCTTATGATTAAACACCTTCATTTGAGTGGGCACGTATAGTATGGCAAGAATTGAACCTAGTTAGGAATGACCACAAAAGAGAGATGTCTTCTTTGCATGAGATTGGATGTGTGCTCAAATAAAAATTACTATTTCAATTGAAAATACAATTGGAAGGGCACCCATAATCGCTCAAGGAGAGAGAAAATGTTCACTTTGACCTCCTATAGATGTGAACTCCACTTATGAAACTCAAAATGGCAATTTGAGTGATTCATCGCCATTGCTAATCGAATGAGACAGTTTTCAATTTCATCCATGGGTTCATCTATTTGTGGAGACGGAAGTTCCAACATTAGAGTCACATGCTTTAAAGTGGGCTCCTTAAGCGTACGCGTTGAATCCGTACACGTGATTGACATAAATTGTCATAAAAGTTAATCGTGTGGTTATTTGAATCTTCACTTTGACCCCAAATAACATTCGAATACAAACATTGATTTCAAAACTTGAATCGACAACCTTTGTGAATCGCAATTGCTAAGCATATGTGACAATGTCCAATTCAATCCGATGGCCAAACATGCTTGTGGAGTTGGAGGTGGCCGCAAAAGTGCTAAATAATTTTTAGTGGGGCTCTTTGAGTGCACACATTCAATATGTACCCATGATCGACATAAATTGTTGTTAAAGTGGATTATGCGATGATTTGAACTTAAAGAAAAAGAGAGTCTTCACTTTGATCCCCCAATGAGTATCAAATCTACACTCTGATTTCGAACATTGAAATGACAATCAGATCACCAAAGGCCCAAAAGCTTTGTGGAGTAGGAAGTACCCACAAAAGTGCTATGTAACTTAAATGGGGATCCTTGTGCACACACATTGAATACGTACTCGTGATCGATATAAATTGCGGTAAAAGTTAACATGTGGTGATTTGAACATAAAGAATTAAAAAAAGGAGGAAAAAGTTCTTCACTTCGACTTTCTATAACATTGAAATCTAAACTCCAATATCAAAATTTCAAATGACAATCTTCGTGATTTGTAATTGCTTGATTTGATGAAACAATGTCCAATTCGATCCAATGGTCAAAATTGCTTGTGGAGTTGGAAGTACCCACAAAAGTGTCAAGTAACCTAAACAAAGCTCCTCGAGAGCATGCATTAAATACATACTTGTGATTGACATAATTGTGGTAAAAGTTAATCGTGTGGTGATTTGAACATAAAGAAAAAGAGCATCTCCACTTTGACCTCCTATAACATTCAAATCTAAACTTTTATTTTGAAACTTGAAATGACAATCTTCGTGATTCGCAATTGCTAACCAGATGAGACAATGTCCGATTCGAGCCAACGGTCAATATAAACTTCTTGGGGCTCCTTGAGCTCATGCATTGATCACACCCTCTATGCACCCACGGTTGACAACATAATCACGTGAAAGTGAAAGTGAAAGTGAAAATCATGTGGTGATTTGAACATAGAAGGAGGAAAAAAAACTTCACTTTGACCTCCTATAACATTCGAATCCAAACCCCGATTTCAAAACTTATATTGACAATCTTCTTGAATCACAATTGCTAACCAAATAAAACCAAAATGAACCAATGTCTGATTGATTAATGCCAACGACCAATATAAACTTAGTGGGATCCACAAGCGCACGCATTGAATACCTACTATGTACCCGTGATCAACGACATAAATTGGCTGTGAAATTTAAATCACATGATGATTTGAACATAGGAAGAAAAAAAACTTCACTTTGACCTCCTATAACATTCAAATCAAAACTCTTATTTTGAAACTTGAAATGAACAATCTTTGCGATTCGCAATTGCGGATTGGATGGAACAACAATGTTCATTTTCAGGCCATGCCAACGCCCGTTATCAAACTTAATGGGGAATTTTTGAGCACACGCATTGAATAGCCACTATGTACCTGCAATCGGCATCATAAATTGCGGTGAAAGTTAAATCCATGTGGTGATTTGAGCAACCTTCTTTATTCACGATTGCTAACCAAATGAAACCATATGAAACAATGTCTGATTGATTCATGCCAACAACCAATATAAACTTAGCGGGCTCCTTGAGCACACACATTGAACACCTGCTATGTACATGTGATTGACAACATAAATTGGCGATGGGAGTTAAATCACGAGAAGATTTCAACATAGAATGTTCACTTTGACCTCCTATAACATTCAAATCATAAATCCTATTTTGAAACTTGAAATGAACAATCTTACGATTCGCAATTGCGGACTGGATGGAACAACAATGTTCATTTTTGAGCCACGCTACTAGCTAGTATCAAACTTAATGGGGAATCCTTGAGCACATGCATTGAATGCCTACCATGTACCCGTGATCGATGACATAAATTGGCGGTGAAAGTTAAATCATGCGATGATTTGAACATAAGAAAAAAATGAATCTTCACTTTGACCTCCCATAACATTCAAATCAAAACTCATGTTTTGGACCTTGAAATGAACAACCTTTGCGATTCACAATTGTGGACTGCATGGATGGCTAGTATCAAACTTAATGGAGAATCCTTGAGCACACGCTTTGGACATTTACCACGTACCCGTTATCGACGACATAAATTGGCGGTGAAAGTTAAATCACGTAATTATTTCAACATAGAAAGAAATTGAATCTTCACTTTGACCTCCTATAACATTCAAATAAAAACTCCTATTTGGAAACTTGAAATGAACTATCTTTGCGATTCGCAATTGCGGACCAAATTGAGTGACAATGTTCGTTTTCGAGCCACGCCAACGGCTGGTATCAAACTTAATGGGGAATCCTTAAGCACACGCATTGAATAGCCACTATGTACCCGCGATCGACAACATAAATTGGCGATGAGTTAAACCACGTGATGATTTGAACATAGTAAAAAAAGACTCTTCACTTTGACATCCTATAGCATGATTTGGGCGAACCAACCCATACACTCGTTCCTTGGAGGATGCCTAAACCCTTGCCTCCAAGGAACGAGTGCATGGATTGTTTCGCCCCAACCCTATAACATGCAAATCCAAACTCCTATTTTGGAACTTGAAATGAACGATCTTTACGATTCGCAATTGCTGGGGTGAAACAACCCATGCACTCGTTCCTTGGAGGCTAGGGTTTAGGCATCCTTCAAGGAACGAGTGTATGGGTTTGTTTCACCCCAACCCTATAACATTCAAATCCTAACTCCTGTTTTGAAACTTGAAATGAACGATCTTTACGATTCGCAATTGCTAGGGTGAAACAACCCATGCACTCGTTCCTTGGAGGCCAGGGTTTAGGCATCCTCCAAGGAACGAGTGTATGGGTTGTTTCACCCCAACCCTATAACATGCAAATCCAAACTCCTATTTTGAAACTTGAAATGAACGATCTTTACGATTCACAATTGCTGGAGTGAAACAACCCATGCACGCGTTCCTTGGAAGCAAGGGTTTAGGCATCCTCCAAGGAACAAGTGCATGGGTTGTTTCACCCCAACCCTATAACATTCAAATCCAAACTCCTGTTTTGAAACTTGAAATGAACGATCTTTACGATTCGCAATTGTGGACCGGATGGAACGACGATGTTCGTTTTCGAGCCATGCCAATGGCCGGCATCAAACTTAATGGGGAATCCTTAAGCAAACGCATTGAATAGCCACTACACATGTACCCGGGATTGGCACCATAAATGGGCGGTGAAAGTTAAATCCGAGTGGTGATTTTGAACTTACACAAGTCCCAAAGCTCCCCCCCATGAAATCATGGTGTTAGTTGACTCTTGATAAATGGGAAAGTAGCCTTGAAGATGCCTGCAGTTAAGATGTGCCACGTCTCCCCACATGACGGTTGGACCTGCAACGGGTCACCCGTCAATTGAGGCGGGGGAGGGAAGGGGGTTATGGGCCACCTGCGATTTACTAACTGAACAAAGCAGCCCACCCAGAACGGGTCCATTCCGGGCCCGCGCCCCTGCCACGACGGCCCGTCGTGGGCTGGCACGACCGTTCGCCATGATCCTAGCGGAAGACCGTTGGATGGCGGGCGTCATTACTGTCGCGGCGCCGTGACCACACGCAGACGCGCGCTGGCGGCCGTTATGTGGCTGCTCCGCAAGCCCGCCTGGCGCGCGATCCCACCGGACGGACCGTGGGGATGGAGTAGGCGTCTTTAATTGCCGCGGGGACGCCGCCGCACGCAGACTGACGTGAACAGACGCGGGTGCGCGGCCATTCCTGGAGCGCTTCTCGCACACACAAAAGGAGGTGAGCAGGCGGCACAAGAGATTTGTGGACTCCATTCCTCACCGATCCAGTCCGATCAGCTTTTTGAACTCATCACCATGAGTTGGCGTGCCGCATCCGCTGCCCATGTGAGTTCTCATAATCTGTGCTCTCTTTCTCTCTCTCGCCTGAATCAATCAATCACTCTTACCCCATTCTATCAGGTTGGCCGTTACTTGCTGCTCTGACTTGACCGGACCGACCATCTTCTGCACAGGATCTTCTGTTCTGGTCTGGTCAGGTCAGGTGAAGGTCGTGTTGTAGTTTATGCTTGTCGTTGCCCGGTTTGGTTACTCTCCTTTTGCCGTTGTGGGTTTGTGAGCTTCGTGGTGGGAGAGAACGTGTACTTTCTTGTCTATTTAGAAGTTTCTGTGTTGGGGGATTTCAGAGTTGGGTATAAGACCTCGAGGTGATCACCGCAAGTTTACGTGCCTTTCTTATCCCAATCAATCAACCTCTCTTGCCTATCAGGTTCCCAGTATAATGCCAACATATTTGACCATCTCAAGGTTATGTTGTAATTTAGATTTCTGGGGGATTTTTTGACAAATCATGTAAAGTGCATGCAAAGTGACTGTTGGGACATAGTTTATGTGAAATTTAGAGGTCTATGGTTCCTGCGAATTGTTGCCGAAATTCTCTTGCCCAATTTGGTTGAGCTTTTATGTTTGCGTTATGAAACTCGAGAGTTTCAGCGTGAATTCTCGTGGGTAGTTGCTTGTGAGACGATTAGTTGAGGTTTAATGTCAACTAATGGGGGCCTTTTGCACGGTGATTGCATTTCCGACGGGAGGAAGAACTCGCTGGCTTTCGATAAGGATAGTGGATCATGTTGGTTTGAAATTTTGGAAGACATTTCTTTGACCTGTTCTGTATGGTCTGTGTAGATGGAGCGAGCATTAATAGAGCGCTGTCCAAACACGCTTCTGAGGCGACGTGCTGCCGAGAATTTGTACAAGGTACGAGGATGAGCTATCTGAATGCGTGCTATCTGAATGCGTGCTACCTGAATGTGTTAAGTGATGTATCTACATTGTCTACTCAGAAGGGTTTTAGGTTGTGCAATGTGTCTGGATTTTGGAAGCAGATCCTGCAATGTGTTCTGTCCTGCAATGTGTCTGATGTTGGACGAAGATCCTGACGACCGCTGATCATCTTTCAATCAAGCCAGTCTTCACAGAGCAATGTAGAGTTATTGCGGTCACAAATGCGTTCTGTGCTGCAATGATTTTGGATGTTTGGGAACATATGTATCAACATAGCCCACTTAAAGAGGTTTTAGGTTGAGCATTGTGTTAGGATTTCTCGTATGTCACAGACGAAGGTCATAGTTCATGTGGTCCTCAATGTTTTCGATGCTGCTGCAATGGATTTAATTTTGGGGGAAGATCTTGAACATTAGAGTGTATCTTTTGCCAGGCCAAGCCATTGTCGTCATTGGGGCTTCCAAAGCGTGCTTTGAGGCCAATCAACACCTCTCCAACACCCTATGCCAGGGCCACCGAATCAGCGTACACTAGCTTGGCGGTGATAATCCCAAGCCCCAGTTCGCCTTTCACGGAGAGTGTCGAGATGCCACGAACCCCAATGCGCAACTGTTTGGTGGAAAAGGCTGCCCGAGCTTACCTGCAACCATCCGATTCCTTCAACAGGCGGTCCACACGGAACTCCACTCCATGGACGAGCCGGTTGTCCAGATTCCTTCCCAACCTCTCTGTGTTCACAATGGCACTGAACCCTTTCTCCATGTTCAGTTCGGCCTTCAATGTCTTCCGCTTCTACCTCACGGGAGCCAGGGCACTCGCACCCTGTCTGAGTGTTTCTCGCTCTATGTCTATGCCTGTGCAAAGGATTGCTTATGCACACATCTAAGCACACATATCCACACAATTAGTTTGACAGAACCTGGCAAAAAGTATCCGGGATGCAGATCATTCAACATGGGTCAGGACTGGAAAGAGGGCATGATTACGGCGTTGATGAGCTTTCAAGGATGGCTGCCTGGCTATGGTGTCAGATCTACTTCCCAGGAAAAATTGTCAGGTTACCTCTCATTTGTTTGGTTTGTGAAGAAAGTTGGGCCGGGTCTATAAAGCTTGGTTCTCGCAGCTTTGGTAAATAGATTATAGGGGGTCGAGTGAGTGTATGTACAGAGGTAGGAGAGCTTCTGTACATATGCTGGGTTGATGAATGCAAAATGACGCTTGCGGTGCAAAGATGAGGATGTCAAGTGAAACTAAGAATTGGGAAGAAGGAAGGCGTTAAGTTGGATGGAAGCTTGTAGAGGGAAGCAAAAAAAATATTTTTAGGTCCTTTCCTGTGATTGTTGGCCATTAGTGGATGGGGACTAAAACCCCGGGGACTCAACCCCCATATTTAATTTAATTTGGAGCCAGCTCGCAGGGAGGGAGGTGAACCATCATTTGGCTGGCCTCGACATCAAAAAGTTTAGGATGTCGGTTCCAGCCCGGCTGTTACATCCCTTTACAGAAGTGACACTCTGGCATTGAATTTGTCGATCACACTGTAGGTGCTTAAGGGGCTTGCGAAAGAGAAACGTAGAAAGAGAGGTAGAGAAAGAGAGAGTTGCAGAATAGCTTAGAGAATTGCATGACACTTGTACATTGCCACTGTCAATTGTTTCCCCGGACATAAACCGGGATCCTCATTATGATGCTTAATTTCTAGGGTCATCGATGTTTGAACCTTTGGTAGGTAGCTGAGCTGGGAACTGGTCAGCCTTGAAGGTGGGACTCCATCATCTTCAAGGATGACGAAACGCACAGCTGCGGTTGCCAACAATGGTTACTTAGCTTTGCTTTTTTGTTTGCTTGTTGGTGTGTTGTTGGTGGTTGTTGTTTTTGCCCCGGAGGTTTGTTTTGTGTTGTGTGCGCATGTTGTTATGACAGGATGTGTTGAGGATGCTTTGAGTAGCGGCGAACAGATTTGCCAATTTGTGTGTGGGCAGAAATCCGTTCTTATGGTGGAGAGTCTTTGGGGAGTGCAAGGCTGTTTGTGCAAGTGGAGTTCCGTTCTTCTGTAGTGCAGTTGAGGCCAGCTGCGTCCGAAACTGTGCTCCTGCTCTTCTTCAGTTCCTGTGCTTCTTTCTCTTGTACACCCTGTGATTCAATCTCCTGGGTGCATGATCTGTCTGCGTTCCTCACTTCTCATTCCCTCCTTCTTCATCTCCGTTCTTTCTGGACATACACATACACATCTCTTGTATTGTACTATCTAATACAGAGTTATCAACTACATTCCTAGCTCTCAATTGTTCACATAGCAAATATCACAGGGCCTCGTTCCAAAAACTGCAGTCATGCACCCAGTTTTCTAATTTATAGTTCACTGCAACCATTACTTAGGAGCAATTTTGTTCTGGGGTTGACACCCCGATTGTAGGATAGGATCAAACATCAGGCATATTGCCATGAAATCTAGTAGTACACACATGCCAACTTGTCATCTAGTAGTTCAGACAAGTTGGCTCCACCAATTGTAGCATTTTTTTTGAATGGTGAATAGAAATACCCGGGCCACTGCGTATCTTTTTGGAAATAGCTGTCGTATTTATTTGGAAGACAATTGCCCCATGCGTTCTTGCCCTCTAGTATGCTGTTTCACATTATCCGTTTTCTTAGGAGCAATTTTGTTCCGGCCTTTACCACCCTGGTAGTGCCATGACACCTAGCTGTACAGATACCAAATGTATCTATTTTCAAAATTGATGAATAGAATTACCCTGACGCTGGTTTTTGTTTTTGGAGACACCTGTTTTGGAGACCTTCCTGGTCCATGCTTGCTTGTTGTCTATCATTACACATGCCTGATTGTGCAATCCCTATTGTTAAGGTACGGAGGAGCTTTTGCTATTTCAGGAAGGTTACATAGCTTAGGAAAAATTTCAAGAAATTCCAGACTGACGAATCAACAGTGTAACAAAAATAAAAGTGAAGTAATAAATTACTACGCCGTATGGAACATGTCAAAGATGGTGGAAAGGGGACGTTTTTATGTTGGATTGCTAATTACGTCGTCGTTATAAATGGCTGAAGTGGTGCTAATTTATACTTAATGCCACATGATGTATCACTTTTAACAATGACTTACTTGAGGACACAAGTGCACCGACTTTTTGACGACTTAAGGATTAGAAATAAGCGTCACTAAGGGAAATTCTTCAGTATCTTATGAAAAGTACCTCACATGTCTATTGTGCCAAATATTCCAATAGAGTAGATTTGGAATTTCCTCTGATGCTCCATTATGTAAAACCAATGTCTTGTAAAATAACTCTGCAAGGAGGTGTGTTCCATGTGTTTCCGGAGGTCCATTGGATGGTGGACTAGGTACAGCAGAGGCCTAAGAGGGGTTACTGGACATAACCATTTTGACGCTCTCTTCTGAACTTTATGATCATAGAGATTGATCCCATGTACCACTTTATGCTCCAAATGATCATGGAAAATTAACTGTCCATCTTTGGTCATAACTTATATTTAACTAGACCGGGACCAAGGTCTATAGTAATTTAAAATTTTGCGACATGTTGAGATGTATGATAGGATCTTCCGATAGAACATGCAAAGCCAATCATCATAATATCAAAAGAGTAGGTTTTGATTCTAACATCATAAACATCTAAAATATTCTAGGAAATTAAAACATGAGTAGATTGTTCACACTTGGGTATCCGATATTTTAAAATGTGAAAATTTGGGATGGTTATAAAGGTAGGTGCACTTACATATGTGGCAACGGTTCTAGTAAGGCATCCCCAGTGACATCAAGTATCTTAGAAGGCTCTTTTAAATAAGGTAGATTAGTCACATTCTTTTGTGGGTTGGGACTCCTATATTGGCATATTTGGTGATAAGTTGCCATGATGTGGGTTCGATCTACAAACCACTCTCAAGACTTTGAGCTAAACGCATGATTATGGAATGACACTATCAAAGGGGTTAACTTGCACTTAATATTGTATTTAGTATTATACAATATTATATACACTCATAAGATTAGTCAGTTGATGGGGTGTGTTCACATGAGGGCAATGGGCTTGGGTGAGGGGTTCATCACACCAACCACTTATGGCACCATACATCAGCATCTCCACCTGTAATAGTGTGAAAAATGATGGGCCAACATCTAGTTCTGAACATAATCCCCAACAATTGCACGGTTGGAACCGGACGGAAAGTTTGGTGTGATCGGGGCATGAGGCTTGCCACTTGTCCTTGGGTCTATGGTCGGTTTCCTAACAAATGGTGTGTCATGGGCCAACTTGATTTTTTTTGCTAGAACCCCTAATAATAAACATGTTGGTCACCTTTGAATGACTAGGCTCCTAACAACTACACACCTAATGTGTAACTATGCCTAGACTAATATGCATTGGAACAATCTATGCGTCATGGAAATCATCCGCTTCAACCATGGTTGGGAGGCAGTGGTCCCACATGAGTGGGCGGCTTGGTTGGCTCTCACTGACCTTTTGGCTTCCCATACTTTAAAATCATTCTCATTTCATTGGAGGAAGTGCAGTTAGGCCCATCTAGGTGTCCACCCTAGCATTTAAAAGAAACCTAGTTGTACACTCTCCCAAGCTAGGCAATGACCCAAGGCCTACTAATCATGGCTAAGGATGCATATATTTCCTTTTGGTACGGACAACTAGCATTGGTCGGGCATGTGCCAAGATTCGGTGTGAACTCACAAAGATGTCGGGATCCCACTTGATTTTGCTCATATTCCGTGGAACAACTAATAACTAAATGAGTAGTATTGTGATCTTCTTGTGAATAAGTTTACAAGTATTGTTATCCCCATTTACAATTCTTTAATGAAATACTTGCAAATTTTGGTACATTCCTACCATATCTTTAATGAAATATTTTCATTGATGATTCAAATATGAATGAAGAAGCACTTAGTAAGTGACAATAACTACAACACTATAAATTCATAATGCCCAAAGTTTTTTTAAAACTAAGGAATGACAAATAATACCAGGTTTGCATTTAGTGTTGGTGACACTCTGCAGGCAGTTTACAATTAGTATTGAGCAAGACATATAGAATTGGTGACACTACATACCATATTTAATGTATTGATGACCATAACTGTAGTAGGAAATCACATTCATGAATAGGTTTTTATATAACCAAAATTTCCATTCCTAAAATAAATGAATCTAGTTAAAATTGTTAAAATAAAAGTGATAACAATTTAGAAGCGGGTCTTAAACGGACACTTTTCTCTTTGCACCCTACCACTGTAACAAGGAGACTCTTGAACATAGTAGGGCCAATGGGCTCAAATTCACATTGGTGGAAACACATATATTAAATTTTCTCCTCTTTCTTTAAGTGGCTCTGGAGGTGATACACCGAGGTTTTTTCTAATTTTGGGTCTCTTCACTTTTTCTAAGATTTATGAGAAAATAAAGCTAGGATGGCCAATAGATTAGAAACATGCCAACCCAAAAGAAACAATCACAAAATTTGTATTTTATGGCCCCTATAATGTATGTGGGTGGTATTTGGTTTGCTTTCTCATGTTCTCCAACATCTAACAATTAGACTTACACAACATGACTCATGTTGCATTAGCAAATCTACAATATAACATATGCAAAAACCGGATCGAAAATTGGACCTCCCCTAATTTAGTTATGGTTATTGAAGTACATATTTGTTGATGTCTTGACTAGATATATAGGTCCTCCCAATTGTGTTGACTAATGAGTGTAGAGTAGTTATCAATATTTGAGGACGTACTCCAGTCTCTTTTAAACATGTGTGTTTATGATGTTTGCTCTTTGATCCTTATTGAACCACATACCAATCAAATAGAAAACGAGCCACTTAGAACCCATCTACTTTAAATCATGAGAGTAGATTGCACCATTGGGTGTTTTGGCGTCACATAAGGGGGTCCACTAATGTCGGATTGTTAAGTGAAAACCACCCCAAAACCAACCTTGTAGTACGCGAGAGTATTGTATTAAACGAGGGAATTGTTGAACACTTCTTCCATAACCTCGTTGAGCGAGAAGATCCTAGACTAGCCATTGCGATTGCCCAAAGTTAGGGGTCTTCCTCAACCATTATCTCATCTCTCTTACATTGTTGCTATGATTCGTCAAAGTGGTGAAGTAATGTACTAAAATGCCATATATCTTAGTGGCTTTATACCTTGGCTTACTTAGTAACTCAACCCCTGATTGTTTTTAGCATGTTCATACAGATTGTATGCATAGTCTCTCTTTATATTGGATGATAAAAAATCTTCATCGAACTCCTATCGAGATACTTTGTATAAGTGTCAAGAAGAATAACCTTGCAAGACAACGAGCTGCCACTATCTACTAGAATTTCACATCACAAGTTGTAGAACTTTAAAATATTGTACATATGAGGTGTAAATCGTGTTCAAAACCCCTTTAGGAGTTAATGCACATGTCGCACTCACTTGTTGACACTTAGAGGATGAAAAATAGGCATTGCATTTAGAATTACAATGCTTTTAAGGTTGCTTACCTTAATAGGATGGCCCCATAGAAACTCGTGTCTAGCTCCACAACTTATTGTATTCCCATCTAACCTTCCTATGTCGTCTTTGTCCACCGAACCAAGTGGGTTGTCTCAACCACCTTTCCAAAGACACCCACATAAGGGGGGGGGGACTTGATTGGCCATTGCAGTTGTTACTTGTGGTGCATTTCCATTAAGAATTGTAAACCTTGGAACATTGGTGTACATAACATTATTCAGATCCATAACAATGTTATGTGGGATTGACAATAGTCCACAAAATAATCCACATTCAATTTGGATGTGGGGAATATTATGTGGAATACTATCATTCCCACATAACATTGTTATGAATCTAAATAATGTTGTGTACTTGGAGAGAGGGAATCATTGCATACAAGTGTACCTCTCATCCATCCAACATATAAACCTGACCCCCTATAGGGTTGTTGTCAATTCATCTCAAATGACTTAGACTATGTTAAGTTGGGACCTTTAAATCTAACTCTAATGTCAAATATATTAAAAAGTGTATCATCCAAATTTTATACTATTCCAAGGTTTTTATGCTGGATTATATATAGAGAGAGAACTCATCCATCCCACATAAAAAACTTGACCCCCCCATAGGTTTGTGGCACATTCATGTCAAATGAATTTGAATAGATTATTTCAACTCATGGGTCTTTAAGGTCAATTATGGTGTCAAATCAACTTAGAGAAGTAACTTTTGACCTGCACACTATTTTAGTGCTTGTATGTAAATGATCATTCCAATTCTCCGGTGTCATCAAGAACCTATGGCACATGGGGTGCATGTCAATCCATACTTTTCTAAGTGCCACATCAACATTACCTTGGGTTCAATCAATACTATTGTGACACATGGCAATGTTGCTACATGAGTGTCTGAACTGCCATGACACTCCTAAATGAGTTTACCCTTAAATAGTATGTACTTAGGGTGAGTTTACATTAGGGTTGAGGTTCAACAAACTCGGGGTTCAAAACACGCCTCAAAATGGACCTTATTGTAGGACTCAATATATATTAGATTCTCAAATCAGGTGGAGTATTTCTTCACTTCACTATAAGGATTGCGGGTTGTTGCCACTACTTCTTTGTCACTATGAGGTAGATTATAGGTGTCTAAATCTAATACATTAATAGATTTGGACACCTAAATTATGCCTCGTGGCAACAAGAAGAACCAGTGACAACGACATGCATTCCTTGTAGTGGTTGGGACCAACAAGATTGGATGGAAAAGTGGGTGTCCCATTAGCATCTACTTCATTTTCTCATACTCTGGACCCAATGCCATAATTTCAATGTCAGTCAATAATATTGATCGATTACAAAGTTTCTTTGGTCTTGGACCTTGATGTAAACCTACCCTTAAGGCAAACAACCCTTATTCATATACCCACCTATATTTTGAGTAGTATCTGCTTTGGTATGGCTTCAAGAACAAATTCCAACAAGACATGTCCTATAAGAGATTGGATCACATGCTTAAAACATGATAAGCTTTCTAGATTGAATAGTCAACATAAGTGACGGAACTTGTATGACCATTCAACGAGAACAAAAATCTTAACTTTGATGATGAGTAAGATACCCATATGATATCCAAAAAGTATGAGGAAAGTGGCTACTGTCTCAATTTGCTCACCATCTTGTGTCGATCATGTGTTTAATGTCCTAAAAGAAGTGACCTAATTGGAAAAAAAACTATTGAAAATTCAGATCCATAACAATGTTATATGGGACTAAAAACATTCCACATAATATTCTCCACAGTCATGTTAAATGTATGAAATATTCGGAAATATTCCATGGAATATTGTCAGTCCTATGGATCTGAATAATGTTATGCACCTAGCTTATTTGTAATGAACATAATTAAAGCATAAGTGATTCCTAGGGGCCGGTTATAAAGTACTACAATATTGAAAAGGACTGCACAGGTGATTTATCTAGGTGTCAGGCACTCAACTCCTGCACGGGCCGCCCGGGATTCGCATCGCGGGACCCCAGCCCGGCCCGCTCCCCTTGCCTCCCCTCCCGTCCAAGAGTCTCTCTTCTCCGTCTGCCTTCGTTTGTGTTTCGTCATCCTTTTCTCTGGCGAGTTCGCGTTGGATCTTCACCGCAACTTACCATAGCCATTCGTAAATCTTACAGCGCGCAAACAACGTGCACAGGAATCATCAGGAAGCACTTCGCCCTCCTCCAAGCATTTCCTTTTCCTCTGCGCTTTCCCATTATCTCCGTCAAGTTCCGTCAAGTTTCGGAACCGGTCCACTCGACTCGATTTGAGAACACACCAACATTGACATCAGCATTGTGGTTGTCTATAGAAATCTTCTCCTCGCATGGTGTTTCTGCCTCGGTTCCCTTAGGAAGTGATTAGTAAGTATAAAGGGCTGTGCGGATGGAAGCTTCGTGAAATCTTGGGTTCGATTGCAGCTGCGATTAAGTGCAGATCGAGTCAAGAACAGAGGTTCTACAAGGGCAGGTTGGAGAGTTTGCAACCATGATGTCCACTAGCAAGCTCAAGTCTATTGACTTCTACAGGTATGGCCTGAAATAATAGATATTTTGCTCATGTGAACGTGTTCGCACCATTGCAGGGGATAATTCCTGCGCTAGGGTTTTGGTGAGAACTGAAGTTTATTGAATCGTATCTTGCATTTCGAACTTCAGATTGTACGATGACGATGTTATTGTCATGGCATATCAGAGTGGAGTGTAAATTGGTATGGCCATGTTCTCATGAATTAATTGCAACTGGGAACTCTTATACCTATCATGGTCACTACCGGTGCATTTTGCATGGTGAGGATTAAGTGAGGGGGAAATATCATATACCTCATTGAGCAGCATGTGAGAAATCTCCTTGGTATAACATCAATTGTTCTGAATAATTAATACCTGCGTGATGGAAAGTAGATCACTTGTATACATGTAGGGGTGAAAATTTAGGTTTCTGGATGGTGTTAAACCAAGCTGTGGACATTAAAGGTGGTAGTATGTAGTGTAGTGGACATATTGCACATTTAAACCCGAAGACAGACCCTGGAGAAGATGGGAGTATGAATTTATAGTTAGAACGACCTGAATGTGCAGTGTTAGGGCACTGTTTCCTGTAGTTTCATTGTTCAGTGGTGGCTATTAAATTTTCTCTATCACTGGACTCGCATTGACAGTGTAGGGTGCATAATTTAGTTTTGGAATGAGCATTTGCAGATATTGAGCATATGAAAGTGTTTATACAGAGTTCGTGGGTCTTAAGGATTTCGTGGAGCTCGCAAACACATGTTTATGATGGTCTGGGGTTTTGGTCTTGCACAGGAAGATACCGAGGGACCTTACAGAGGCGTCTTTATCTGGGGCTGGGCTGTCAATCATAGCTGCACTCGCGATGGTGTTCCTGTTTGGGATGGTAATTAGGTTTTTTACCATCACTCATTCTGTTGGTTAGATGTTAGTAGGCGGTATTTCTACTTTGAAGGTAAATTCAAGGTAAGGTTGAGTCAAGTTGCTGGGTTGTTTAAAGTGATAATTAGGGATGAGCTGCAGGAAGATCTTTGCATTAGTCTGGATTTAGTCTATACACTGAAGACTACGGGTTGTCACCGACTCACTGTTTGGCTTGGAATGTTGAGCTTCACAGGAGCTAAGCACTTACTTGTCAACCACTACATCAACTAGTGTTGTGGTTGACAGGAGTCGGGATGGAGAGTATTTGCGCATTGACTTCAACTTAAGGTGTTACCATGAGCCTCTTTATTTTTAATGAATCCACAATGAAGAGTCTTCAGGGACAATTTTGCAAGTATTGTCAACAATGAGTAGATGTGTATAGTCTTCAGTTTTCTAGCACTGTGGATGGCAGTTTTGAGACCTGGGAGTTCATTGCTTCTATTTGCCTTGTCCTCTGTATCAGGATATGCCTGGAGGCAATTCTTTTTCTGTCATAATCAGATATCTCAGAATTGTGTCTCATGGGAGAGCCGATGTTTAATCTCTTTGTAACTTTGTACCTCCAATTCCAGTGCAGCACAAGTAACTTGTATTAATGTTCCTAATCTTAATTGGGAGGAGTTGTAATAGCTTTTGTGAAATTTTGGCGACTGTCACTTCTCCACTATGCCATGATGCAAAGCTGATCTTGGGGAATGTGGTTTGATATTCTTGACTGCAGCTTTCCAGCCTTATCCTGTGAATTTGCTTCAGTGGATGTCAGTGATGTCTTAGGCACAGTAAGTTCGCTCTCTCTAGCTGTGGATGCGAGGTCCACTTTCAATTATAATGCTGTGGGCAAATAAATGGTTGTAATGAATCTTTGTTCAAGAATCTTAGCTGCAGATAAGTGGCACCTGTTGTACTATTAATTTTTGAAAGGTGTTCCATTAGTGTGTTTATGTCACTGGACCTCCCTTTGTAGATAATTGCGATATTTATGATTTAACTCCTTCACTAACAAAGAGATGGAAAGAGAACAATAAATTTATGTGTTGTAGAAGTCTATAGGTGGGCTCTCTGCAAAGGATTCGAGTTATCTGAGGATTCCTTACAGCTTGTTGGGATCTCGTTTTATGGATTTTATTTGACAAGAACACTTGATGACTTTTGGCATTCCACCAAATTTGTGCAGCATAGATTTAACTTGACAAAAACGGTTCGCAAGTTTCCAATTGACCCACGTCTACAACGGATAGGGCATGAAGTCCACTCGGGGCCTGTTCCAAACCCCAAGAGTCATGGAGATGCGGAGAGTGATGAGGACATATTTGAGCATCTTGGAGAGGGTGCAGTTGAGCTCACCAGGAACAATTTTGACCTTTATGCACACCAGTAAGATTTGTCAATTTTCTTGTAATGTCAATTGTTCCTACTCTTGTCTTCTTCTAAGTTCTTTGATTTTGAACTTCTTTGGTGCTTTGTGATGGTTTCTTGAAGTGTTGAATGAGTTGCCTATCATATTGAGCAATGGATTTGGCATTGCAAGTTGAAGTGTTTCACAAAGTGTTCAGAAAGAATTTGTGCGGTTTGTGTAATTTCTGCAGGTTCCCTGTGTTGGTGGTCAACTTCTATGCCCCTTGGTGTGCTTGGTGCAACAGATTGGTGAGTATTATGTCTTTTAACCTTTGCATTAAAATGGTGCATGATAACTGCTTCCTTAGAAGTATGATGAGATGCCACAATTTGTGCACTTAAAAGTTGATTGCAGCTTTCAGGCAATCAACTTTGTGGCAATTATCAGCCAAGAATGTATGTATATATCATTTTTGGAGATAGTTATGATTTAAACCCACATATGGTTCTGTGCCTGTTGAAGTCATCCAAAATCTGAAAGTATGGTACTGATGCTTGTTATTAAGTCTTACTCTGAAGCTGTGTTCTTAATATGTTAGAGAAGGTTATCTGCAAAACCAGGCTATCAACCAAGTTCTAACAAGTTCTTTTGCTCTGCCCTGGACAGAAACCTTCATGGGAGAAAGCAGCAAAGATCATGGCAGAGAGGTGGGTTTTATGCTGCACTTAGCATGTACTTGAGGCGACAAAGACCAGCATGTTGTTACACAAGGAATGACAGCATCCAATTTTTCTGTTGGTCTTTGTCAATAACTTCGCTCCTAACTTGGCTAAGTTTGATTGTTTGGAATTGGGTGTTATGGTTTCAGATATAACCCTGAGACAGATGGAAGGATTTTACTTGCCAAGATTGATTGCACCCAGCATCAAGATTTGTGTAGAGCGTAAGTTCCTGTTTGTGGGGCTGTATTCCCTCCAAGTACTTTTTCAAGTTTTTTGCTCAACAGTGTCTTGCTTTTTGTGTTCAAGAATAGTTGAGGATCTTGATCATCTGAGTGGTGCTCATGTATGCCTTAGATGGTAAGTGGGCTAGTAGATTGAAGCTTTTCAAGGATATCAAGGTCCCCAAGAAGATCAAGTCTGGTTGATATATTTAAGGTTGCCGGCTACAGAATGGTTTCGAGATCCATGAACAGCTTGCCATGACTTGATGACGGATAATAATTGTTGGTTGCAGACACCACATTCAGGGCTATCCTTCCATTCGAATTTTCCGTAAGGGACATGATGTGAGGTGCGTGTAGTGCCTTCGACCTACAACGACACCTCAGATCAGGAGTATATCATTTGTTATTGATAAGTTGTTCTTGGCTTACTCTGTGAAAGTGATTTATTTGATTATCCCCTATCCATTTGATGAGGCCACTTAATTTTCATTACATTTGAGTGAAATGTATCATGATCATGCTAATTGCTGTCATTTGTTTGTCATCCATGCTGGCACCGGCATCTTTTATCTACTTATCGTCTGCAAATTCTGTGTGGTGAATACATGGTGGCTTGACATTTCAAACATCAGAGGGTAAGTCCAAGATTGAAATGTCTTTTGTGACCTTCGTACTTTGTGTCTTTATTTGAAGCAATTCTTAGTTATTGCCTCAACAATAGTTAATGAGTTTTGAGATGCATGGACTTTTTTGACAATGTTGACACTAATTTCAACTGCTATACAGTGAGGAGCATGGGCAGCATGACCATGAGTCCTACTATGGGGAGCGAGATACCGAGTCCCTAGTTAGTGTGAGTTCAGCCTCTATTTGGGTCTTGTATCTCTGTATTTTATGGGTATCAGCTTTCTGATATTTTAGCTCAAAGATTTTTGGTTTGGACATATGATTGTGATGTACATTAACTGTGTTTCAGAACTGATCCTTTTATCCTGAGTAAGAAAGGCCTCTAGTACCTCCTAAACGTTTCTTGTGCTACTGCAGTTCATGGAAGGTTTAGTTCCTCCTCCAGTGGTGGATGGAAGATTTCAACTAGAAGATAAATCCAACAATGCAGAGGGTCCAAACTCAAACGTGAAGCGCCCTGCACCTAAAGCTGGAGGCTGCAGAGTTGAAGGATTTGTCAGGGTCAAGAAGGTACAATCTGTGTGATGGTATTAATTTAACTTGAATAACCATTCGTTTCCCTTTTTAGGTGTTTTCTTTTCTTTTCTATTTGGTTAAGGTTCCTGACCTTGTTGCTGAGGTTCCATCCCCAATGTTTCTGGAAACTCAAACTTCCAAGAAAATGGAGAGTCCATGAAGACTTGCTATATAAGAATTACATTTCCTCCAGAGGTATTAATGGCTGTGGATATTGCAGGTTCCTGGAGAATTGATGATATCTGCACATTCTGGTGCACACTCATTTGATGCCTCTCAAATGAACATGACTCACTACGTAGGTTCCTTTAGCTTTGGACACAAGGCATCATGGCGAATGGTTCAGTGGGTAAATGAGCTGCTACCTGAGTTGGACTCCAGTGCTGATCGGTTGACAGGAGTTGTTTTTACTTCTGAGCATGAAAACATCACGGTATGTTGTGACCACTTTAGAAGTGATTCTTAATCTCTTGTGCTTGAATTTGATCAAGTGTTCTCCATGAAGTAGTAAGGGCTTCTGGCTGAATTACCTCCTTTCCTGGGAAATATCTTTTGAAATGATTGTATAGTCTGACATTTAGTTGCGTTTTTGCACTAGCCATTTTTCTGTCACATGATCCTATGTTACTATATTGCCATCCTTGAGATCCCAATATTTCAGCTGCATTTTTTTCTGTTTTGATGTGCTAAGTGAGGATGTTTATGCTGTGAACTTTTCCAGCATGACCACTACTTGCAAGTCGTGAAGACAGAGGTGATCACACTTCAGCGCAAAAAGGACTTGCAGATCCTAGAGCAGTATGACTACACGGCACATAGTAATCAAATTCAGTCTTCCAATGTGCCTGTAGTCAAGTTTCACTATGAGCTGTCTCCAATGCAGGTACTGCTTTGTTGTCTTGATATTGGGCTTATAATCTCAATAGCATAAGCAGGGATGATGTTTTTAAAATCTTTTTTGATGTCTTCCTTTTACTTGTTTATGTGTGGTTTCCTGTATACAGATCTTACCGTTCTCAATGAAATGGAAGTGTAATCAGATGCACTTATGGCCTTCCTGATGGAATTAAATTCTCTTCGCAGGTCTTGGTGAAGGAAAATCATAGATCGTTTTCGCACTTCATCACAAACTTGTGTGCCATTATTGGTGGTGTTTTCACAGTACGGTTTTTTTCTCTCCTTTTCTGATAATGGTGGCTGAAGGTGGATGGTGATGGTATTTTTTTATCGGCATTAGAGGGTTTTCTGCAGGATGTTTCTTGTAAATCAAAGCAAGTAGTTTGTGTTTACCAGTAATTGGGCGGGCAAATAGAGTTTATTTGTCCTACTGTCTGGTAGCTATGATCTATAAGATGCTGGATGATTCAACTTTGGTCATGAGGACTGCATAGAACTTTGCTGCCATCTTATAATTTTTTTTGTTGCAGGTTGCTGGTATTATTGACTCCATGTTGCACAATGCCATACGAATGGTGAAGAAAGTCGAGCTAGGGAAACAGTTTTGATGAGCACCAATTTCAACCACTTCCTGTTTTGCCACATTTATTGGTGGATTACTGTCAGTTAGGATACAGGAGGAGGTTGGAATGTTGTTGTCCTCGAAGGTGTTCAAAACTTTGACTGGTGAAATTGCAATGTTATAGACCATATTGTATTTTTATTTCCAGGTAGCAATCTGACTCATCTGGCAGATACCTCGAGGACATCTTTTGGTTGATGAGGTCTGATTATGTGCACAGGTTGTTGCAAATTGTTGTTATCAAGCCCTTTGATAAAAAGGTGAAATACTGGTTCTTTATTACAGAGATGTTCTCGATTCTGGCTGGTCAAGCAGCAACAGTAGCACATGAACTCAATTATGCTAATCATTTTAGGCTCAGTAGTCAACATAATTGTGGGGGACCTGTACGATCACTTACTGAGTACGAGAATCTTAACTTTGGCATTGGATGATATATTCATATGAGCTCAAAATAATCACAAGGCATATGGCTACAGCCTCCATTTGGATTTGCTAACCATCTCATGCTAAGCTTAATCACGTGTCTTAAGCACTTCCTAGGAGAAGTGGGCTAGTTGGAAAAGGAAAACCATTTTAAGACCCATCTATCTTACTAACCCATGACTGTCAACTTGATTCTTTTGTTGCTGGCTCTCGTCTCCTCTCGGGTGTCTTCCCTGTGCCATTGCGTTGGGGCGGCCTCCATTAATTCTGACAACCCAACATTTAGAATGGGCGCAAAGTTCACAAGCGGACAATCTGGAATGATCTCCGATGTCGTGGTAGCCAAGTCTGGATGATGTTGTTGTGGTGTCACTTGTCGTTGTGTGACATGTTGTTGATCAACTTGATCCAACATAGAGCTTTGTTGTTGTGTCACTTGTTGTTGATCGACTTGATCCAACGTAAAGCTTTGTTGTTGTGTCACTTGTTGTTGATCGACTTGATCCAACGTAAAGCTTTGTTGTTGTGTCACTTGTTGTTGATCGACTTGATCCAATGTAAAGCTTTGTTGTTGTGTGGCATGTTGTTGTGGTTTGGGGCGACAACATTTTTTCCACATTGCGCGGAGTTCTTCAGCGGTAAGGCAAGGAGGCATCCAGCTGCTGCAGCTAGGCTTTGGCTTTGATGCCAAAGCTAATTTGGCCTTGGCGATCAATGCAGTCATGTTTGGTGTTGGATCCTCTGGGATTTGGGTGGAGCTCCCCGAAAATTCACGATCCGGAACTCCATCGCACAAAACTTGGAGCTGAAGTGGCATTCGAAATCTCCCCATTTCTTCTTCGCCTTCGTATGACTTTGGCAGAGCAGTGTTGGGAAAAAAATATGATCAGTTTATGTATGGTGACAACAAAAGTAATCACTTACAACAAATCAGTTGTTTTGTGTTTTTTCCTTTTAATCTCACCCTGTAGTTGGCCCTAGTAGGCACTTCAAGCTTAAGGCGATTATGATAATTGTGTAATCGCTAGGCTGGTTACACACACAAATGATCAATGACAGGAGTCGATGGGTTGAATGGACCACAAAACTCAAGTGAGCACATTTATAGGGTGATCAGGGCTTTATACTTTTACTTTTGCAGAGGAGAAGTTAAAAGTAGAATGGAGACGTCATGGTCACATTGGAAGGTTACAAACTATAAAGTAAAAGGGAAATTGTAACGAGATGATGGAAAAGTAAAAGTAAAAAAGAAAAAGAAAACGTAAAAAAAAAGGGTCCAGAAAACGTAAAAGTAAAATGTACAAGAAAGTAAAAGTAAAAGAAAGGGTAAAGTACACTAAATAGGATATTTAGTTTTTTATTATATTTGATGTTGTTACGGCCCTACCCTTCTCAAAACTAATTATCAATTTTTTGTAACAATTAGTGTTAGAAGATATGCTAGAAGATATGTTGGAATAATCCTTTTATCATGGTTACATTTTTTTTCCCTTATACTTACTAACACTAAATTCAAACATGTAACTTAATTCCACATGTTATCCATAGTTGATATTTAGTGTTTGTGTTTACATTTAATGTTACTTACTTTCATAGGTTTATTGCTATTTAGTGTATGCGTTCGTATTTAGTGTATCAAACACTTAATATCCTATTTTAGTGTAGTGTTGTAAAGAGAGGAATAAATCTAACCTAGCCGATGGATGAAAACTAAGGAGTATAGACCATCACAGATTAGAATGGCATGCAACGCTACACTAAATATTGTATTTTATGTCACATGGTATTTTAGGGCATTGTGGTAAGTTTTTCTAATGACACTTCTTATAACTAATTTTACAACAATTGTCTTTCGGACTCACTTTTTGTTCAACCCCTTTTAGTTTGGTACATTTTGCATCCCAACAATTTTGTAATGAGCGTTCTCATGGACGATTAAAATTTGAATGAAAAATCATCCTGGGAGCTGGATTCTTCATACCATGTGTAACTAACTTGAGTGTAAGAAGGGGTATTATTTGAGGCATTAGCGTACATAGTATACAATAAGGGCCGGGGATTCGTGGGACTCATGTATTCTCATTAGTGAGAGTTCATTCATCTTTACGGATGAGATGAATCACTTTAGACACTACCTCACGTTGTCGGCTCCTTGTCTCAAGGGTTTCAAAAATACCAAGTTTTAGTAGTTCTAAATGATCCTAGTCTAATCTAATACTTAAGGCAATAATACAAAGGGGGTTAGATAAAATAAAAATGCCTCATATAGAAACAAGTGGGTGCATCATGCGTTGCCAACCTATGATTACCATTCCGGTTATTTTTAATAAATTAATATGTATGGACATTAAATATCCCCTCACAAACTTTCGGGGGTGTCAAGTCCGGGCTAGGGCAACCCTCTAAAGAAATTTATGAACCCAATCGAAAAGTGTTGCCCATCCCGCCCAACTTCGAAAAAAACATTGCCCTTGCATTCTTGAAGGCCGCTTGACTACAAATCCCATATTGAGTGCACTTCACTTCAAGGTCTAAAATCCAATATACATGTGCACTTCCAATTAGTAAATAAGCAATTGATTGGAATTTCATTCTGGAAGTGAAACCATCATTGAAGCACGTAATTAACTTGAAGGTCAAAAACATTACAAAATCCTCATTAACATCGAGGTTATAATTTTGTGACTTAAAACTATGTTTGTCATCCCAATGATAGATTAGTGCAAGTGTTCATAAAATGACAAAAATTTATCAATGAACATAGAATATAAAACATACAACAAAACAATTATATAATAATAAATAAATTTTTAGGTAATATAATATGAGCTATAAATAAATGACATGTTATTTGGAATTAGACTTGTGGGACAACGTTATGGATGGGGTATACTAAAAAAATCATAAGTTTTTGACTATAGCCTATCTGAAATATTGTAATGTTTTATCCTCATCAAATATTGTATTATCTTTAAAATCACATGATATATATTAATTGTTTTCAAATATAATAATAATAATAATAATAATAATAATCATCATCATCATCATCATCATCATCATCATCATCATCATCATTATTCTTGAATTTATTTTTGAGTTCACCAATTTACCATAAGTTGATATATATAATTTTGACATATTAAAAATGTTTGAGCAATCACACCCACGCAAAAAAAATGAATTATGAACAAAAAAAATGTCTATGACAACACATCATTATTATATATTGCACACGTTGATATCTTGTGATATTTATCAAAATAACCATGTGGAAGTCAAAGCCACATCATGGCCTTGGAAACAACTTATGGGAGGTTAGAAAATAGGCTTAGAGCATCCAATGCCACATCGTTGCCTCTTGCCAACTAATTGATATTTACAAAATAGCTAGTAATTCACAATAGCTATGAGGGAGAAAATAGGTCTTACATGCCAACTTGGAGATGTTTCACTAAAGTAAGCTCCATCCGAGCTTCTTGATGAACTCATCCGATTTTTGTTACCGGATGACTTTACTTGAGTGCCACAAATCCCTGGCCTACAATAAGGGAGAGGTATTGTTTTCTCCTAGTGTATACACTTAGTAAAGCTATCAAAAATGTTGACGTAAAAGTAGATGTACAAACGGAGGCCCTAAGATTTAGAGAAAAACTAACAATAAATGTGCTAGTTTCATCCATTTCACATTTTCACTTTGTTCTATGAAACATCCAATTCGCAACATGAAATACCTTACTTGGTTATAAACGATATTCTCAATGGAAAACAAGAAAAAGTAAATATCTAGCCCACCATGTAACTCCAAATGGTAACCCACGCTACTTAGACAAATCGTTGTACATCCCAAAGATAGACTTTGGTGTTATCAAACAATAATAATATGTGCCCCTTTTTCATGTACTAAGAAGATACTATACATATAGTAATCACGTGAGATTTGACTTTTTCCGACTTTGAAGTTTTGGCATGAATATTGTAAAGGCGGTCAAAGTCCGAAGGTTTGGTGGGTCTCACGCATATCGGCCCACTTGGGTGACATGAAGTTTGGATTGAGAAGATCATCCACTAACTCTTTAAGTGAAATAAAATAGCATGGTACTTGATGCCTCAAACATGCAATGATGTGGGTGACGTTTACTTCTTTCAAATTCACATCCGAATCTTGTGTGAGCACTAATTTAAGGAACGCTTTCGTCATTCGGGCCCACAATACAAGAGAGTTTCATGGGTCACGGCGCTCAATGCAACCTAAGGTAACTTGTGTGGGTGTTAAGTGGCTCGTTTTTCATGTTTCCCAAACTCTATCAATCAAATTTACGGAACGTAACTTGTGGTGAATCAACAAAATTGTGACGAAGCATCATCAAAAATTGTATTAAAAATTAGATTTCCCTTGATGTAGTTATGATTATCAGATGTGAGTGTGTGTTGATTCTTGAAATGAATACCCAAGTCCTCCAACTGTGTTGACTGTTGAATTCTGATGGGTTAGAATTTTTGAACATGTAGTCCAATATGTTTTTAACGTGCGTCTTGTTGCATTCTATTCTTAGACCTAATGTAACCTAACCATGCACCTCTTGAATAAAGGTATCCGTTTAATGTACTTAACCAAAAAAAGTTCGGTTACCTCAAGGGGTTTTAAGAGATATCTTAGTTGGGGCACATTTCTGTGACATACACTAGACTTTCCTATTAGTGTGGGTGGATACTATTTTGTCTAATTAGTGTGGGTTACCATTTGGACTTACATGTGGCTATAACTTTTCACCAACATTAACGCCTTTTTTATCAGTTAAGTTATATCACGTTCTTCGGTGTGCATACTGATTACTTTACTTATGTTATTTGGGTACGAAATAGGATATTTAGTGTCACATGGTTTTTTTATTTCACGATGGTTACGTTGTGGATGACACTTTTATATATAGATGAACAAATGTTGTCATGGATGATGGATGAGTTCATCCATTGGCCAAAACTTTACTTTCTCTTGTCAGCAATCTGTGATGAATATTGTCATGGACCATTGAAATTTGGATAAAAAAATTACTTTGTAAATGACAGTAATTGCAACACTGAAAATCTATGATCCCCAAAACATTGACAAGGATCAATAAATAATGTCAAGTTAATATTTAGTGGCCCACACCAATTATAAACTAGAGATTTGACATGAATAGAATTATTGTGGGTTTTATGAACATATTGCCACGTACACTAATAGGAAAAATAAGTATGTATGGAGGCTATCAAAATAATTATGTTGAGATCATGAACCATGATAGCAATTGTTTTCCACTCCATAACAATATTCAACATGAGGGTGTTGCGTCCATGGGCTAGGAAATTTTGGAGCAAAATGTCCCTTATTATATTGAGCCACTCATACAAAATGAGATGTTTTCAACCCTAGTATCATTCATATTGCAACAGTAAAATGACCGTTGGGCTTGCCTATTGATATATTGTCATTTTTGTTTACTCTTGAGACACTCATACAAAATGAAAGGTTTTCAACCCTAGTATCATTCATATTGCAACAGCAAAACGACCATTGGGCCGACATTTGGGCTTGTCCTACTAGTAGGATTGCATGTTAAGTTTCTTTTAAACAATTATCTGCAACCTAGGACGGGGCACTTGCTTGCCACATCCGCAAACCAAGGTGTAAAACTATGGCTTACGGTGTCTTATTAGGCCTAACCTTCCCTTCTCCTCTTTCATAAAGGGTGCATAGGAGGCATGCTTAGTTATGTAGTGCCTTTCATGGTAGATTTCATCCTAATTTTAAAGAGCTGTAATTTAACTTCTCTATAATTACACTAGCTGCATGTTTGTTATGTACACATTGTCATTCCACTTTGTCACCTATGGCAAGATGTAAAAACGGACATAAAATTATCTTCATATCGATTTATGCCCATCCCACATTGAGTGTTCCCACACTATTTTTCCACCCTTTCTAATAAGATAACTTTATGTGCATTGATTTTGGTAATTGATGTGGGTTTATGCATTGTATGATTTATTATGGGCAACTTATAGTGCCGCCCATAGTCCGCCAAGAGCCTAAGGCTAGTGTAAATGCAGCCTACAAAATTTGTGACTTGGCCTATAAAATTTTGAAAGCGTAGGACAAAGAGCCTATGGACAATTTAAAAACATAGGATATCAACCTATGTGATAAAAAACATGTAGGAAATTTTGCCTACAAAGTTTTTAAAAGAGAGGATTTTAGCCATTCATCCTTCTTCAAATTGGGAAATTAGTTGACCTAAGTACATATCTTTAGGTTAATACTCGGGGCTCTTGGGTGGCACATAGACGGATATCAATAATAGCCCTAACTCCCTTCCCGCTAATCTTTACAAATACCATTCATCACAACTCCTCTCTCATCAGCTCCTCTCTCTCTCTCTCTCTCTCTCTCTCTCTGTGAAACTGAAATTTCCTAACCTACTAACGCTTGCCGTCATTGCAAGATGCCAATGTGTTAGTACTGCTACTTGTGAGAGAGCTTTCTCTGTGCAAAATAACATCAAGCAGAAGAAAAGGAATCGAATGACAACAACACACTTGGATAGTGTGATGCGGGTGGCGATTGAAGGATCAACCAAAAATTTTGAGTTTATTTTGGAGGAAGCTATATCTTTGTGGAAGGATTCAAGAAAGTTTCAATTCTTGTTTACTAATCCTGAGAAATATCTTGCAGGAAGAGTAGAGGTTGAATTAGAAGATGGTGAGGACTTTCACCCTTAAACTCATTTGAATTTTAGCAACCTTTCATTATAATCAACTCTATAAAAAAGAGTTGGTTAATCCTTGGCCTTCAAACGTGGTGAAGGGCTTAGCCAGGTCCAATTCCTGCCAAGGATACCACTTAGTACTCAAATTTTGAATTTAAAGCCTACAACATTTAAAGATATGAAGGATTTTAACCTACTAAAAATTAGTTTTGAAGGCAATTGGCGGGTAACTTAAAAACTCAAAAGGTTTTCAACTTACACAAATTTGATATTGTAGGATGCAACCTATGCCATGAGGGAAATAGCCTATGCCCTTTTAAAGAGGTAGGCAATTAACCTCAATAACTTCAAAAACTTTTCGGACACTGGTGCCGCCCACATGCAACATCATGCAACTAACTAACTAACTATATATATAGAGAGAGAGTCCTTGAGGACCCACATATTCAGTTAAAGTCAATAATTATCAATTTTGTCAATCATGAGGGATCATCCTTGGGGTCATGGCATAAGGGTATCGCATATGCTCATTGAAAATCAATTCCCTCCAAAACTTGACTTTCTAGGGTTTTGTAGGACAATGCCACATGCTCGTCTCACCCACATAGGCCAAATGTTCTCCAATGGAAGGGGGAATTATTGCATGCAAGCATACCTCTCATCCACCCAACATAAAAACTTCACCCCTTATAGGCATGTCGTTGAATCATCTCAAATGACTCGGGTTAGACAAATAGAGGTGTTTTGAAGCATATTATGGTGTTAAACCAACTAGAATAAAATTAACATCCATATTGCATTCAATTTCAAGGCTCGTTATGTTGGATGAATGAAAGGTACACTTGTATGTAATAATTTCCAATTTGCTAATTTCCCCCACAATGAGTAGATGTACATAGTCTTCAGTTTTCTAGCACTGTGGATGGCAGTTTTGAGACCTGGGAGTTCATTGCTTCTATTGGCCTTGTCCTCTGTATCAGGATGTGCCTGGAGGCAATTCTTATTCTGTCATAATCAGATATCTCAGAATTGTGTCTCATGGGAGAGCCGATGTTTAATCTCTTTGTAACTTTGTACCTCCACCTCCAGTGCAGCACAAGTAACTTGTATTAATGTTCCTAATCTCAATTCGGGGGGAGTTGTAATAGCTTGTGTGAATTTTTGGCGACTGTCACTTCTCCACTATGCCATGATGCAAAGCTGATCTTGGGGAATGTGGTTTGATATTCTTGACTGCAGCTTTCCAGCCTTATCCTGCGAATTTGCTTCAGTGGATGTCAGTGATGTCTTAGGCACAGTAAGTTCGCTCTCTCTAGCTGTGGATGCGCAGTCCACTTTCAATTATAATGCTGTGGGCAAATATATGGTTGTAATGAATCTTTGTTCAAGAATCTTAGCTGCAGATCAGTGGCACCTGCTGTACTGTTAATTTTTTAAAAGTGTTCCATTAGTGTGTTTATGTCACTGGACCTCCCTTTGTAGATAATTGCGATATTTATGATTTAACTCCTTCACTAACAAAGAGATGGAAAGAGAACAATAAATTTATGTGTTGTAGAAGTCTAGAGGTGGGCTCTCTGCAGAGGATTCGAGTTATGTGAGGATTCCTTACAGCTTGTTGGGATCTTGTTTTATGGATTTTATTTGACAAGAACACTTGATGACTTTTGGCGTTCCACCAAATTTGTGCAGCATAGATTTAACTTGACAAAAACGGTTCGCAAGTTTCCAATTGACCCACGTCTACGACGGATAGGGCATGAAGTCCACTCGGGGCCTGTTCCAAACCCCAAGAGTCATGGAGATGCGGAGAGTGATGAGGACATATTTGAGCATCTTGGAGAGGGTGCAGTTGAGCTCACCAGGAACAATTTTGACCTTTATGCACACCAGTAAGATTTGTCAAACTTCTTGTAACGTCAATTGTTCCTACTCTTGTCTTCTTCTAAGTTCTTTGATTTTGAACTTCTTTGGTGCTTTGTGATGGTTTCTTGAAGTGTTGAATGAGTTGCCTATCATATTGAGCAATGGATTTGGCATTGCAAGTTGAAGTGTTTCACAAAGTGTTCAGAAAGAATTTGTGCGGTTTGTGTAATTTCTGCAGGTTCCCTGTGTTGGTGGTCAACTTCTATGCCCCTTGGTGTGCTTGGTGCAACAGATTGGTGAGTAATATGTCTTTAACCTTTGCATTAAAATGGTGCATGATAACTGATTCCTTAGAAGTATGATGAGATGCCACAATTTGTGCACTTAAAAGTTAATTGCAGCTTTCAGGCAATCAACTTTGTGGCAATTATCAGCCAAGAATGTATGTATATATCATTTTTGGAGATAGTTATGATTTAAACCCACATATGGTTCTGTGCCTGTTGAAGTCATCCAAAATCTGAAAGTATGGTACTGATGCTTGTTATTAAGTCTTACTCTGAAGCTGTGTTCTTAATATGTTAGAGAAGGTTATCTGCAAAACCAGGCTATCAACCAAGTTCTAACAAGTTCTTTTGCTCTGCCCTGGACAGAAACCTTCATGGGAGAAAGCAGCAAAGATCATGGCAGAGAGGTGGGTTTTATGCTGCACTTAGCATGTACCTGAGGTGACAAAGACCAGCATGTTGTTACACAAGGAATGACGGCATCCAATTTTTCTGTTGGTCTGTGTCAATAACTTCGCTCCTAACTTGGCTAAGTTTGATTGTTTGGAATTGGGTTTTATGCTTTCAGATATAACCCTGAGACAGATGGAAGGATTTTACTTGCCAAGATTGATTGCACCCAGCATCAAGATTTGTGTAGAGCGTAAGTTCCTGTTTGTGGGGCTGTATTCCCTCCAAGTACTTTTTCAAGGTTTTTGCTTAACAGTGTCTTGCTTTTTTTTGTTCAAGAATAGTTGAGGATCTTGATCATCTGAGTGGTGCTCATGTATGCCTTAGATGGTAAGTGGGTTAGTAGATTGAAGCTTTTCAAGGATATCAAGGTCCCCAAGAAGATCAAGTCTGGTTGATATATTTAACGTTGCCGGCTACACACATTGGTAATGGTTTGAGATGCATGAACAGCTTGCCATGACTTGATGACGGATAATATTGTTGGTTGCAGACACCACATTCAGGGCTATCCTTCCATTCGAATTTTCCGTAAGGGACATGATGTGAGGTGCGTGTAGTGCCTTCGACCTACAACGACACCTCAGATCAGAAGTATATGATTTGTTATTGATAAGTTGTTCTTGGCTTACTCTGTGAAAGTGATTTATTTGATTATCTCCTATCCATTTGATGAGGCCACTTAATTTTCATTACATTCGAGTGAAATGTATCATGATCATGCTAATTGCTGTCATTTGTTTGTCATCCATGCTGGCACCGGCATCTTTTATCTACTTATCGTCTGCAAATTCTGTGTGGTGAATACATGGTGGCTTGACATTTCCAACATCAGAGCGTAAATCGAAGATTGAAATGTCTTTTGTGAACTTCGTACTTTGTGTCTTTATTTGAAGCAATTCCCAGTTATTGCCTCAACAATAGTTAATGAGTTTTCAGATGATGGACTTTTTTGACAATGTTGACACTAATTTCAACTGCTATACAGTGAAGAGCATGGGCAGCATGACCATGAGTCCTACTATGGAGAGCGAGATACCGATTCCTAGTTAGTGTGAGTTCAGCCTCTATTTGGGTCTTGTATCTCTGTATTTTATGGGTATCAGCTTTCTGATATTTTAGCTCAAAGATTTTTGGTTTGGACATATGATTGTGATGTACATTAACTGTGTTTCAGAACTGATCCTTTTATCCTGAGTAAGAAAGGCCTCTAGTACCTCCTAAAAGTTTGTTGTGCTACTGCAGTTCATGGAAGGTTTCATTCCTCCTCCAGTGGTGGATGGAAGATTTCAACTCAAAGATAAATCCAACAATGCAGAGGGTCCAAACTCAAACGTGAAGCGCCCTGCACCCAAAGCTGGAGGCTGCAGAGTTGAAGGATTTGTCAGGGTCAAGAAGGTACATTCTGTGTGATGGTATTAATTTAACTTGAATAACCAGTCGTTTCCCTTTTTCGGTGTTTTGTTTTGTTTTCTATTTGGTTAAGGTTCCTGACCTTGTTGCTGAGGTTCCATCCCCAATGTTTCTGGAAACTCAAACTTCCAAGAAAGTGGAGAGTCCATGAAGACTTGCTATATAAGAATTACATTTCCTCCAGAGGTATTAATGGCAGTGGATATTGCAGGTTCCTGGAAAATTGATGATATCTGCACATTCTGGTGCACAATCACTTGATGCCTCTCAAATGAACATGACTCACTACGTAGGTTCCTTTAGCTTTGGACACAAGGCATCATGGCGAATGGTTCAGTGGGTAAATGAACTGCTACCTGAGTTGGACTCCAGTGCTGATCGGTTGACAGGAGTAGTTTTTACTTCTGAGCATGAAAACATCACGGTATGTTCTTACAACTTTCGAAGTGATTCTTAATCTCTTGTGCTTGAATTTGATCAAGTGTTCTCCATGAAGTAGTAAGGGCTTCTGGCTGAATTGCCTCCTTTCCTGGGAAATATCTATTGAAATGATTGTATAGGTTGACAATTAGTTGGCTTTTTGCACTAGCCATTTTTCTGTCACATCGTCCTATGTTACTATATTGCTATCCTTGAGGTCCCAATTTTTCAGCTGCATTTTTTTCTGTTTTGATGTGCTAAGTGAGGATGTTTATGCTGTGAACTTTTCCAGCATGACCATTACTTGCAAGTCGTGAAGACAGAGGTCGTCACACTTCAGCGCAAAAAGGACTTGCAGATCCTAGAGCAGTATGACTACACGGCACATAGTAATCAAATTCAGTCTTCCAATGTGCCTGTAGTCAAGTTTCACTATGAGCTGTCTCCAATGCAGGTACTGCTTTGTTGTCTTGATATTGGGCTTATAATCTCAATAGTATAAGCAGGGATGATGTTTTTAAAATCTTTTTTGATGTCTTCCGTTTACTTGTTTATGTGTGGTTTCCTGTATACAGATCTTACCATTCTCAATGAAATGGAAGTGGAATGAGATGCAGTTATGGCCTTCCTGATGGAATTAAATTCTCTTGGCAGGTCTTGGTGAAGGAAAATCATAGATCGTTTTCGCACTTCATGTTGGTGATAGTATGTTTTTAGAGGGTTTTCTGCAGGATGTTTCTTGTAAATCAAAGCAAGTAGTTTGTGTTTACCAGTAATTGTGCGGGCAAATAGAGTTTATTTGTCCTACTGTCTAGTACCTATGATCTATAAGATGCTGGAGGATTCAACTTCGGTCATGAGGACTGCATAGAACTTTGCTGCCATCTTATATAATTTTTTGGTGCATGTTGCTGGTATTATTGACTCCATGTTGCACAATACCATACGGATGGTGAAGAAAGTCGAGGTAGGGAAACAGTTTTGATGCGCACGAATTTCAACCACTTCCTGTTTTGCCACATTTATTGGTGGATTACTGTCAGTTAGGATACAGGAGGAGGTTGGAATGTTGTTGTCCTCGAAGGTGTTCAAAACTTTTTCTGGTGAAATTGCAATGCTATAGACCATATTGTATTTCTATTTCCAGGTAGCAATCTGACTCATCTGGCAGATACCTCGAGGACATCTTTTGGTTGATGAGGTCTGATTATGTGCACAGGTTGTTGCAAATTGTTGTTACTAAGCCCTTTGATAAAAAGGTGAAATACTGGTTCTTTATGACAGAGATGTTCTCGATTCTGGCTGGTCAAGCAGCAACAGTAGCACATGAACTCAATTACTGAGTACGAGAACCTTCACTTTGACATTAGATGATATATTCATATGAGCTCAAAATAATCACAAGGCAAATGTCTACAGCCTCCATTTGGATTTGCTAACCAGCTCATGCTAAGCTTAACCACGTGTCTCACATCCTAGGAGACGTGGGCTAGCCGGAAAAAGAAAAGCATTTTAAGACCCATCTATCTTACTAACCCATGACCGTCAACTTGATTCTTTTGTTGCTGGCTCTCGTCTCCTCTCGGGTGTCTTCGCTGTGCCATTGCGTTGGGGCGGCCTCCATTAATTCTGACAACCCAACATTTAGAATGGGCGCGAAGTTCACAAGCGGACAATCTGGAATGATCTCCGATGTCGTGGTAGCTAAGTCTGGATGATGTTGTGGTGTGACTTGTCGTTGTGTGATATGTTGTTGATGAACTTGATCCAACATAGAGCTTTGTTGTTGTGTCACTTGTTGTTGATCGACTTGATCCAACGTAAAGCTTTGTTGTTGTGTCACTTGTTGTTGATCGACTTGATCCAATGTAAAGCTTTGTTGTTGTGTCACTTGTTGTTGATCGACTTGATCCAATGTAAAGCTTTGTTGTTGTGTGGCATGTTGTTGTGGTTTGGGGCGACAACATTTTTTCCACATTGCGCGGAGTTCTTCAGCGGTAAGGCAAGGAGGCATCCAGCTGCTGCAGCTAGGCTTTGGCTTTGATGCCAAAGCTAATTTGGCCTTGGCGATCAATGCAGTCATGTTTGGTGTTGGATCCTCTGGGATTTGGGTGGAGCTCCCCGAAAATTCACGATCCGGAACTCCATCGCACAAAACTTGGAGCTGAAGTGGCATTCGAAATCTCCCCATTTCTTCTTTCTTTGTATGACTTTGACAGATCAGTGTCGGAAAAAATATGATCAATTTGTGTATGGTGACAACAAAAGTAATTACTTGCAACAAATCAGTTGTTTTGTGTTTTTTTTCTTTTGAATCTCACCCTGTAGTTGGCCCGAGTAGGCAGTTCAAGCTTAAGGCGATTATGATAATTGTGTAATCGCTAGATTGGTTACACACACAAATGATCGATGACAGGAGTCGATGGGTTGAATGGCCCACAAAACTCCTCAAGTGAACACATTTATAGGGTGATCAGGGCTTAATACTTTTACTTTTGCAGAGGAGAAGTTAAAAGTAGAATGGAGACGTCATGGTCACATTGGAAGGTTAAAAACCATAAAGTAAAAGGAAAATTGTAACGAGACGATGGAAAAGTAAACGTAAAATGAAAAAGGTCGAGGAAACGTAAAAGTAAAATGTACAGGAAAGTAAAAGTAAAAGAAAGGGTACAGTACACTAAATAGGATATTTAGTGTTTTATTATATTTGATGTTGTTACCGCCCTACCCTACTCAAAACTAATTTCCAATTTTTTTTTAACAATTAGTGTTAGAAGATATGCTAGAAGATATGTTGGAATTCTCCTTTTATCATTGTTACATTTTGTTTTCCATATATTTACTAACACTAAATTCAAACATGTAACTAAATTCCACATATTATCCATAGTTGATATTTAGTGTTTGAGTTTACATTTAATGTTACTTACTTTCATAGGTTTATTGATATTCAATGTATGTGTTTGTATTTAGTGTATCAAACACTTAATACCCTATTTTAGTGTAGTGTTGTAATGAGAGGAATAAATCTAACCTAGTTGGTGGCTGAAAACTATATGGCATGGAACGCTACACTAAATATTGTATTTTATGTCACATGGTATCTTAGGGCATTGTGGTAAGTTTTTCTAATGACACTTCTTATTACTAATTTTGCGACAATTATCATTCCAACTCACTTTTCGTTCAACCACTTTTAGTTTGGTACATTTTGCATCCCAACAATTTTGTAATGAATGTTGTCATGGATGATTAAAATTTGGATGAAAAATCATCCTGGGAACTGGATTCTTCATACCACGTGTAACTAACGTGAGTGTAAGAAGGGGTATTATTTGAGGCATTAGCGTACATAATATACAATAAGAGAGAGGTTATTTTCTCCTGGTGTATGCACTTAATAAAGCTATCAAAAATGTTGACGTAAAAGTAGATGTACAAACGGAGGCCCTAAGACTTAGAGAAAAACTTACAATAAATGTGTTAGTTTCATCCAATTCACATTTTCACTCCGTTCTATGAAACATCCAATTCGCAACATGAAATACCTTACTTGGTTATAAACGATATTCTCGATGGAAAAAAAGAAGTAAATATCTAGCCCACCATGTAACTCCAAATGGTAACCCACGCTACTTAGACAAATCGTTGTACATCCCAAAGATAGACTTTGGTGTTATTAAACAATAATAATATGTGCCCCTTTTTCATGTACTAAGAAGATACTATACATATAGTAATCACGTGAGATTTGACTTTTTCCGACTTTGAAGTTTTGGCATGAATATTGTAGAGGCGGTCAAAGTCCGAAGGTTTGATGGGTCTCCGCATATCGGCCCACTTGGGTGACATGAAGTTTGGATTGAGAAGATCATCCACTAACTCTTTAAGTGAAATAAAATAGCATGGTACTTGATGCCTCAAACATGCAATGATGCGGGTGACGTTTACTTCTTTCAAATTCACATCCGAATCTTGTGTGAGCACTAATTTAAGGAACGCTTTCGTCATTCGGGCCCACAATACAAGAGAGTTTCATGGGTCACGGCGCTCAATGCAACCTAAGGTAACTTGTGTGGGTGTTAAGTGGCTCGTTTTTCATGTTTCCCAAACTCTATCAATCAAATTTACGGAACGTAACTTGTGGTGAATCAACAAAATTGTGACGAAGCATCATCCAAAATCGTATTGAAATTTAGATTTCCCTTGATGTAGTCATGATTATCAGATGTGAGTGTGTGTTGATTCTTTAATTGTTGTAAAGGGTGCATAGGGGGCATGCTTAGTTATGTAGTGCCTTTCATAGTAGTTCTCATCCTAATTTTGAAGAGCTATAAATTTAACTTCTCTATAATTACACTACCTGCTTATTTGTTATGTACACAATGTCATTCCACTTTGTCACCTATAGCAAGATGTAAGAACGAACATAAAATTATCTTCATATGGTTTTATGCCCATCTCACATTGAGTGTTCCCACACATTTTTCCACTCATTCTAAATTAGGATGAAAACTACTACTCCCTCTGTTTCAAAATAAAACTGTGGTTTCTATTTCAGTGCGGGATTAAGAACAGTGACCAGCTTTGAACCACAATGCGTTTTTTAACCAAAATTGGGAGCTGCCGAAAATTAGCAAGCTGGCACGGAGTATACAGTATTTACCGAGGCTACTGTAGCTTCTTAGATAAATATACCATATTTATTAGTAGGCCCAGCTGCACTGCCGTTGTTAGCCGTGAATGATAGGCATGAGTAGTGGTAATAACAAAACCATGGTTTTATTCTGGCACGGAGTTTATGCAAAAACCATGGTTTTATTGTGAAACAGAGGGAGTATAAGCTAACTTTATGTGCATTGATTGTGGTAAATGATGTGGGTTTATGCATTGTATGATTATTACGGACAACTTATAGTGCGGCCCACATGCAACATCATTGAACTAACTAACTAACTAACTATATATATATATATAGAGAGAGAGAGAGAGAGAGAGAGAGAGAGAGAGAGTTGGGCATTTCTTGAGTGAAGCTATGCTTACTTTCAAGCATATTTCTTTCTACAACATCCTCTTGTCAAGAGGCCATTCCATTCTTTCATATATCTATGTATCTATCCAAACCCGGGAGGGTGGGTGGGATCTTCCCTCCATGTAAGTACATTGCACAGTTTAACTTTCACACTTTGGAGCATTTTGAAAAAACTTGCAATATGTGTAACTTTGGAGTATTCACATCCCTAAAGTTAGCAAGTGTAAATCCTTTTCACACCAACTTGCAACCTAAGTCCATCATATGCTAAATCAAGTTTAACATGATGTCCTAATATCCTCTTGAAGTCAATAACAAGGTATCATTGTAAAACATGCTTTCTAACTTGTAAAATGTTTACTTCCTCTATACACACACTATTTCGTAAAAAGATGGTATACAAAACCTAATAAGGCCGTCAAGTTTGTGAAGGGTCTGCCTCACATGTGCCCATGCAACCAACCAACAAACAATTGAGGATTAGTTACGTACACGAGGTGAATAACAGCAGAACCCAATTGTTATCTATGTCACACAAATACATGAGGCATAACCATATATTTTGTATCCAAAAATACTCACTATCTTCAATGAGTATTCTACCTGTTCCTTGGCCATTTGAGAATCCACACCTTGTAGTAAGGCACATTCACTTCCAACAAGCCCCCTCCTTGTTTACCCTAACCTCAAAAATTACCTAAGGTAAACTGCTTCCGCGGCTTATGCTTGGAAAGGAAGTACTCAAGTGGGCTTCCTCTTAATATATGGTTAGGTAAACAATTAGGACCGTAGATTTTTAGTCTAAGATCTACGGTCGTTTACCCTTAGTTGGCTATTGCCTAGTATTGAGGTAAAACTTTTTAGGGTACATATTACTGAGTGGTATCAATTGGTTAAAATTTGGCCTAGAGTTAGGTAGAGAGAGAGAGAGAGAGAGAGAGAGAGAGAGAGAGAGAGATTCTCTCCTCGAGGACCCACATATTCACTCAAAGTCAATAATTATCAATTTTGTCAATCATGAGGGATCATCCTTGGGGTCATGGCATAAGAGTATCTCATATGCTCATTGAAAATTGATTCCCTCCAAAATTTGACTTTCTAGGGTTTTGTAGGACAATGCCACATGCTCGTCTCACCCACATAGGCCAAATGTTCTGCAATGCAAGGGGGAATTGTTGCATGCAAGCATACCTCTCATCCACCCAACATAAAAACTTCACCCCTTATAGGCATGTGGTTGAATCATCTCAAATGACTTGGGTCAGACAAATTGAGGGGTTTTGAAGCAAATTATGGTGTCAAACCAACTAGAATAAAATTAACATCCATATTGCATTCAATTTCAAGGCTCGTTATGTTGGATGAATGAAAGGTACACTTGTATGCAATAATTTCCAATTTGCTAATTGCCACCTAAGTTTAGAAAGAGATAGAGAGAGTTGTATTTTTCAGAGCTTTTTTCATAGCTTGATCTTCCTCTTTGCAGAGGCCCTTTCCTTTTTATTCTTCATCAAAATAAAGCAAGGGTGGGTGGGATTTTCATTCAACACAAATCTGTTTTCTTATCAAGTCATAGTACTTATCAATGTAACTATGCTTGTGTTGCTAAGTTTTGTATAACATGGAATAACTTGCAATAACTTGCATTCTCAAGGAGGAACATGTATCCTCACCATCATGCTTCCTTCAAATCAAATCAACTCAAATCATTTTGAAACCCTAGTTGTGAGGTATAAGTGGTCAAAATGTAATGATATGCTCATCACGTGACTTTGTATACAGTAGCATAGTCTGGAATAGAATCTAACTATGCAATGCATTGTGCTTGGTAGTCAATGTAACTAATGTTACTAATGTTACCAATGTTACCATCAAGTAGTAGGTTGAGTATGTAAGATGTAAGCTTACATATATGTATCCATACTATCTCAACTACTTTGTAGTGTTTGTGTGCTAATCAAAGTACTATTTCAAAGCAGTAAATAAGCTTTCATACTTATCACATAAAAAGGTGAAAGAGTATTCAAACTTGAACAATGTACTATTGTTGGTGTAGAAAATGTGAAGAGCTAGCCTCACCTGCACCCGTGCCAACCCAAACATACAAATGTGTGTTAGAAAGGCGTGTGTCAGGTGTCTTCAGCTAAGCTCAATTGCTATCCATGTCACACATTAACCTCACCTGTCAAGTCCATTGATAGTTTACAACATCAATACTCATTACAAATCAATGAGTATACTTACGTGCTCTTTTGCGATGTTGTGTAACTTGATAGTAACAATCTTTAGTACACCAAATGTCAGTTTTTTCACCTCCCCTCCAACCTTGTTCTCACACTCAAAGTTAAGCGTTTTCCTTCACGCATGTAAAAGAGTTTTCACATGGAAGAATGAGAAGCTTAAGTATTGGTGTGGTCAAGCAAAGAGGTTGTTTTAGGTCACATAAACCCTAACAACGCGGAGTATGGTAACTATTCTTTACCATAGTATTTTAACCCATGGTTAAGTTTAGTTCAACCTTTTAATTGTGGTGTGGATTCCCTTTAGGTGTCTTAGCCCTATTGGAATGCTCATATTAGATTGTCAATAATGTTACTTTTTAATTTAAAGGCAAAATCAAGAGCAAAGCGAGAAAGAGAGAGAGAGAGAGAGAGAGAGAGAGAGAGAGAGAGAGAGAGCACTTTAAACCCTTCCCCATGCTCAAGAAATTGAGGACCAAATACTTCAGAGATGTGTCTCTCTTTCTTAATAAAGTTATTTGTAAAGTCCCTCAGTGCAGGGAGAAAATGAGGGTTTGATCCTTCTTTAAGAAAGCTTTCTTTTAAGAGCTCGTTAGCTTGTCATGTATTAGAGCATGTTTTGATAGTTGGATGAAACTTTTGGGATTTCCTCTTTCCACCTCTCGAACTTTGAGAGATTCTTAGAATTTAAAATAAGGCATGCGAATAGACCCATTGTCCTAAATCATGGATCAATGACGTATGCAAGGCTAGCTTTGCCCACCCATCATGATAAAAAGAAAGCTAAGATCTGATTTTTAAGAACCCAATATACTTTTTGTGTATATGGGCCTATGAAGACAAACCACACCAACACATTATTTATGGTATTTAGTGCCACTAACTACTTGGAATTACACAAATTGTTATAACTTCTTAGCATAGATTTCATTTTTTGACAATAAGTTTAAATAGGTTGTATGGACATTATACACCAAGATTTACTTTTACTTGGTACTAACTGATATTCTTAGCAAAAAGTTATAGCACTTAGTAGCTCTAAACTGTAAGTGACATTAAATACTATAATTGGTGTAGTGAAGTTAGGATTTTTACTATTGTAGAGGGCATCAATTTCATATGTTACTACATTTTCTGCATATATTATTGTGATGCACAATGATTTTGACATATCAAGTAAATTATGGTCAATGTAATTTTTCTTGGCCCACAAAAATTTTGAACCCACGTTATTATAAATTAAAAAAAGGGTTGTAGAATCAATCATTATTTTACTAAATATGATTTGTAATGGATTTTTAAGAGTATAATACCGATATTCTACCAAAAATTCAATATTTTGTTAGTGTTATATCATTTTGTATTTGCATTTTTGAACATATTAATTTGATAGCACCTAATTTTCAACTCACACATAAAAATACATAAGCTTCACAAGATGCGATATGTTGTGAACGTGCTTCCATTTGAGTGATATGTATCACACAACTCCGGCATCGAATCAATAGCTTGAACAATTGGGTCTCAATTTAGACCTTCCAAGTGGGTTGGGGTTCCATCTTCCAACCAACTATGCCATGTTGGAATGCCACCATGACATCAAACCAATTGTTAAGGGGATCGTTTGATCGACCAATCAAATCCAAAATGACAAACATACAAGAACTCATCACATCACAAACTTCCAAAGGTGAATATAAAAAAACATTGTTATTACGCTTGGTGGTATATAATGTAATTTATCATATAAAACATTATCTTCATCTTAAGTAACAAATTTACTTCGTGGTAGTATAATGCGGCATACAATGAAGGAGAGGAACATAGTAATGTAGTTATCACGACACTAATCAAAAATTATGATGTAGTTTTAACACTTTATTAGATTTACGTAATAATTTCACCTTTGGAAGTTTGTGATGAAATTATGATGAAGGAGGATCACCATGTCATCAGAAATCCTTTGAACTGAAGCACTGTAGCCTATAGTCATGGCAACATGTACGGGACAACCGTGATTGGACCTGCCTCAGGTGTGTGGTGGACCGATGCATGGAAACGTGTGCCGTATATTCTTGGACCCACATAGTAACCACTATGGGCTGAGTAACGTTGTGTGGCTATATCAATCACATCACTTCCATAAGTATAAATAAATAAATCGTAATGGCTTACATGACATCTTAGAAAAACAGATGTGGTGGATAGGCATTTGACGTGTTCCACATTATTATCAAAGTTGGATATTACAAATTCTTTGAAGTTAACGTGGTCCCCACAAATTACACGAACTGGTTTAGTGGGAATTGGCCCGTGATGTCCTCCCCCCGACCCCAAATAACATGTTCATTTTAAATGTTAAAAATTTGCTCCTTCAAATCATCCACATTTATCTTGAAGTAGATATACCAAAGTGGTGTACATAAAAGCCATTAGAATGTAATTCCCTTCATCCACACTACCATCCTACCTAGGCAAGTTCAATATAAATTACATTGTTTCATATGTGTATGTGTGTGTGTGCAAAAAATATAATTAATAAAATAAATGTTTAATAATGTGTTTTTTGGGAAAGCGTCAATCTTCAATATAGTTTGGAGGGTTGCAATGGAAATTGTCCCTACTATAAAATGACCCAAAACCAACACAATAACCTGATGTTAAAGGTGGTGGACAATCTCAAGACCATATGTGTGCTTATTGCAATGTGGTGTTCTTCCTCCTCGTTGTGCCAACAACACTTTGAATTTACATAACTTTTGACTTGCAAAGTTCATACACAAGTTCAAACATCTCTCACTCAAGTCTAGCAATAGGCGCCCCTTCCCCACTCCACTAAATTTAGTGGAGTTAGTAGGGACCCGGTGAAGTTGAAGAATGTGGAGGAATTTCCAACTTTGAATGTAGGTTCCCTACATGCAGGTCAGATTAGACGTAAAACATTTTTAATCAAAAGGTGCCACGTGTCATGATGTGAAAGGTTGGAGCATCTTTAAAATGAAGTGGAAAATGAATTTAGATCAAGACAATCGGATGTTCAAATGACAAGTCTAATATTTTAATGTCATCAAATCTTGAGATGTGCCTTGCGTTTATCACCTTGAACTTTGCAAGTCCAAAATGAGGTGAACTCAATGTGTTATTGGCATATTCTCCTCGCAAAACTCCAACAAGGAGGTTTGGATGAGCACCACATCACAAGGAAGGAAGGAAGAAACTAATACTCGTGGTTTTGGGTCATCCATTAGTGAAAATTTGAGCCCTAATAACTCTTGTATATGTGATTCGAATAAGAAACAAACTATAGTGCATTCGAGTTTACCGTCAATTGCTAATGAAAACCAATCAATTTCTTTGAATTTTAATAATATTATTCATGCTTAACACTTAAGCAACGGACTTGGGCACCATCTACCGTATATTTGAAGTTGGAGATTACTCTGCATCATTTCACTTCAATGCGCTCCCCACTAGTAAACTCCACTAAATTTAGTGGAGTTGGGGGAGAGACGCCTTAGTGCTAGACTCACTCGAGTGAGAGCCATCCTTGTGTGTTGTTTACCCCTCGAACTTTGCAAGCCAAAAGTAAGCTAAACTCGTGTCCCAATCACACCAAACTTTCCGTCCAGTTCTAGCCATGAAATTGCTGGGGATTATGTTCAGAAATAGATGTTGGCCCATCATTTTTCACATTATTACAGCTAGAGATGTTGATGGATGATGCAAGAAGTGGTTGATGTAACCAACCCCTCAAAGTGTTATTGGCATATTCTCCCCAAGACTCTAACGGGGAGCAAGAGCACGATATCGCAATGAGAGCCGATTCACATGGGGTCCCAAGTCCCAAGTGCCATTAATGTCAATAAGTTCCAACATGGAGGCAAAGTTCCAACTTTTGAGCCTCAAGAAACCATTATAGTATGGTTTATATCCATTAAAGTGAGATGTTCTTCATTATTTTATGCAAAGAAATTCTTGGGATCTGTGTTGAGAGTCAAGTCGGGTCTAGCTTATTCAATGCTTGACCCAACTCTCAACACAAGTCCCAAGCCTCGCCTCGCCTCCAAAAAGTGTCGCCACATAGGCATCCATGTCATACTTGGGACTTCGAACTTGGGATATGTGTGAAGTGGTAAGTCCCATCTGCCATGCTCTCAACGGCTGAGATTACACGGATTGACCTCAAATGACTTGGGGCTTACGACTTGGGACCCGTGTGAATGTCCACCACCTTTGACATTAGGCTACTGTGTTGAGTTTGACGAACCCTTGGGTCATCTATCGTTAAAAACTTTGAACACTTTTAACATTTGCAGACAAAATTCAAATAAGCCATAAACTGACATTTTAAGCATATTTGGACAAACCGTTTGCCCATTGTTATTACCAAGATCCCAAGTGGTTTGCCCAAATATACTAGTGTTATTGTGTTAATCGATGAATTCAACGTGGTCCCTACTAAGTTAACTCCACTAAATATACGTGGAGTAGGAGAGGGACGCATAGTGCTAGACTCACTTGTGTGATACATTTCCTTATGTTTAAGTTACGTCCTTCAACTTTCCAAGTCAAAAGTTAGGGAAAGTTTTGAGCCCTTGCAACTTTTGTATGCAAAATCCAAACAAGACATACTTTGGTGCATTACAATCTTGTATCAATTGCTCACGTGAACCATGTAAAGCTTTTTATCCATTCTCAACACTTCAAGTGACGGTCTTAGCACGGCCTGCGTCACATTTAAACTATAAATTACTCCACATTCTTTGAATTCGACATGGTCCCCACTATATTAACTCCACTAAATTTAGTGTAGTCCCGGGAGAGACGTCTAGTGGTAGACTCATTTGAGTGAGAGCGGTCCTTGTGTTTAAGTTACCCCCTTTCACTTTGCAAGCCAAAAGGTATGTAAAGCCAAAGTGTTATTGGTGTATTCTTCGTATAACTTTTTTTTTTGAGACAGAAGGCCGATAGGCCAGCGCTAAAGCACAGGAGGCAGTTCACCACCTGGCAAGTTTTCCATCAAGTAGAGAGGAGATTTCACAGCCGGGATTCGAACCGCCAACCTCTTCCTTGAGATTTGGGTATCTCTCCACCATCATCCAGGAGTTTAAGGTCATCTCAGACCATTCTTCGTATAACTCCAATGAGGAGGATTGGAGGTGCACGACATCGCACATAAGTAAGGGACTAGTACTCGTGGTTTTGGGTCATCTACCATTCTAATTTTAAGCTCTTGTAACTTTCGCATACATAATATTCAAATCAGACATATTTTGATACATTAGAGTTTTATGTCAATTGTTCACGATAATCATTTAGTAAAACTTTCTATCTATGTTCACCACTTAAAGTGACGGTCTTAGTACCATCCACCTCATATTCCAAGCTGGAAATCACTTCAACGTGGTTCCCACTAAGTCACCACCACTAGATTTAGTGGAGTGGAGAGCCTAGGGTAGGAAAACGTAAAGCAACGAATGATCACTAGATTGAGAGTAGAATGATTCTTGTGTGGATCCAAAATGATTATTTGTAAAAGTGGTGGCCTGAAAAAAGATGCAGTGATTGGCCAGATAGGTCTTGTTTCACACCACTTGGGATCATTGTTGGGTGCCATTGAGTAAACCATTTTGTGTGCATTTGTATGTAGAGTAGAATATTCGATGCTCAAATTAGGGAGACTCTATTGTACAAGTAGGGGGTTTGACTTATTGGCCTCTTTGCAAAATTGTAACTAATTATTTACGAGGAATACACTTACCAAACGATTTTCATTTCTCATCATCGTATTCTCTCTGAGAAAATCACATGAATTTCAAGCCACTCTTTCTAGTCAAATCAACTTATATTCATCATTTCGGTTTTTCTACCTCAGAGGAGCACCACATTGCATAGAAGGAAGAAACTAACACTCATGATTTTGGATAATCTAACACTAAAATTTTGAGCCCTTACAACTTTTGCACATGAGATTCAAATAAGATAAATTGTGGTTTACAAGAATATATATATATGCTCAACACTCAAAGTGATAGTTTTAGCACCATCTATAGTAGAGGCGCCTATTCCCCATCAGGACTCCATTGACAAGCTATAGGGTACCGGAATTTCGAATGGGTTGGGATTGAATTTTGATTAGGTCAAGAACCAGTGGTGCCATGGCACATGTCTTGGTGTAGAGTGCTAAAGCGAGGAGGAATGAGCAGCTAAAACGAGTAGTTATGGCATACTCTAGACATCGGTTATATGTTTGGGCCAACTTTTTAGCTTCAAAAATTCACTGTAATTTCAATTTGAAAAATAAAATTATTGAAAATTTTGTAGTCCTCGTGATTTCTATCTTTTTACACGCGATTTTTTTGCACCGCCTTATACTTCTCCATATTTAGTGCAAAACTTCTTAAGTGATCGGTTATGGGCGCCTCTACTCTACCTCATATTCCTAACCGGAAATCACTACACTAAATAAGATATTTAGTGTTTTATTTTATTTAATGTTGTTACCACCCTACCTTGCTCAACACTAATTTTCAATTTTTTGAAAATTAGAGTTAAAAGATATGTGTGAAGATATGCTAGAATTCTCCTTTTATCATTGTTTTTTTTACCAAAAAATTTAAAATTTTAATATCTTTACTAACACTAAATTCAAACATGTTACCATATTACCATAGTTGATATTTAGTGTTTTGAATTCAACGTGGTGCCCACTAAGTAAGTCACTTCCACTAGTGTAGAGTTAGTGTTGGAGGCCCACTAACTTAGAAGAGTCCACTTTGTGTTGAGTTGGGCCCCTTTCCTTTGAAGCGTAAAATGGCACATTCTCCGCGTAACTTAACTTCGGAGCAGTCGGAGGCCCAGAGCTTCCTCGTCTCCCGCTCGCTTTCCCCTCCTCCGCCGCTCGCTTCCTTTCTTTCTCTCGCTCTTGCTCCCGCAAATTTCCCCAGACTCACGGGAGAACACTACAAGCTACTGGACATCTTCCTGGCTACTTTCTGCGCAACATCATTTTTCCTTCATCTTTTGGGGCCCACACTTTCGAGAAGCAGAGCAGAGAAGCTGCCTCGCATTGGGACCCGGCTTCAAGCGGGTGTTTGCGTTTGCGGTTTTCCATCGCAACCTGCTCAGGGTGTGGGGGAGTTGCAACCACCTCCTATCGGCGATCGAGGCCGTACATTGAGCTTGATTGGGGAGAAGAGAGAGACAGAGAGAGAGAGAGAGCCGTTGAGCGGTTGGTGGGAAATTGGAGGGGTTGGATCGGGCGCGGGAGGTGGAGGTGGAGGTGGAGGTTTGTTGTGTGGGGTTTGAAAGCAGGAAAGAAACTGGGAGGAGGCTCGGCGTTGGGGTTTGGAGACGGGGAAAACCAATTGCGAGGAGGTTCGGAGGCAGGGGGTAACGAACGAGCAATCGCGCGATTTTGGCGTTGGGGTTTGCACGGCGGGGAAGGGGGGCGATTGTGTGTGGGGAGCATTTTGTGAGGTTCGGTGATTTGGTTTTGGTTTGGAGGCAGAGGAGGGGAGGGAGGCAAGCAATTTTTGAGGTTTGTTACTCGACACCATTTCTCCGGTTTGGTGTTGTTTGTTTGGGGATTGCACGGCGACAAAGCATCTATCATTTTGTCCGATTTGGTGGTAGGGTTCGGAGACAGGGAAGCAAGCAAGCAATTGTTCGATTTCGATTTGGTGTTGGGGTTTGGAGCCAAGGTTGGAGCAATTGCGAGGTTTGGTGGGTGTCCGTTGAATTGGGTAGGTTAAGAGAGGTGGAAAGAGGACCAACCAAATAAAATACAAATACAAATATTGTCAAAAAAGGCATCAACAGAGGCAAATCTTGCGAAGTTTGGTGTTGCCGGATTTTGGAGGCAGGGGAAGCAAATTTCAGGTTTGGTGGTGGTCGGTTGGGTTGGGCAGGGTAGGGTAGGTTAAGAGAGAGAGAAGTCTCAGAGGTAAATTTGGGAGAAGAAGATTGGGCAGAGATGGAGGGGAACTTGAAGGACAAGTTTGCGGCATTCAGCGAGCGACTGAAGTTAGGCAGCGGCGATCTAAGCCGCAAGGTGACCGAGCGGATGACAACAGTGTCCGGGAAGATGAAGGAGCTGTTCCAGGTGAGCACTCAAGCGGACAAGATCGTGGAAGAAGCCACAGCGGAGGATCTGGAAGGGCCTGACTGGGGGAGGAGTCTGGAGCTTTGTGATTTGGTGAACATGGAGAAAGTGAGTGGACAAGATGCTGTGAGAGCTATCAAGAAGAGGCTGGTGTTGAAGAGCACGCGTATTCAGTACTTGGCGCTCACTTTGTTGGAGACGTGTGTGAAGAACTGTGAGAAGATGTTTAGCGAGGTGGCCAGTGAGAAAGTGTTGGATGAGATGGTGAAGATGGTGGACGATCGACAGACGCCTGTGGAGAATCGGGAGAAGGCTCTCAAGTTGATTGAAGCTTGGGGGGAGTCTACTGAGGAGCTTCGCTACCTGCCCATCTTTGAGGAGACCTACAAGGTGCTTACCTTGCTTTTCCTAACTTTTGAGTGTTTTTGTTTGTTTTTGGTATTTAGGTAGATGGGTTTTAAATGGTTACTTTCTCGGACTAAGGTAGATGGTTCTTAAATGGTTGCTTTTCCCGACTAGCCCACTTCTCCTCTGATGTCAGACACGTGCTTCGTACGAGATGGTTACCAATCCAAATTGAGGCCGTAGCCACTTTCCTCACAATTTTTTGGAGCTCATCTGATACCTTGTTCATTATCAAAGTGAAGATTCTGTTGCTCATCAAAAGGTCATATAGGTCCTCGCAATCAAATCTAGTATGAATATCATATTTTGAACACACAGTTCAATCTCTTTTTACAGACATGTCTTTTTGGTATCTGTTCTTGGAGCCACACCAAATCACATGTCACTCAAATATAGGTGCCCCACTAAGATAAGTTACCAAATTAGGCATGTCTTAGCCCAATTCTCCTAGGATATGAAACATATGATTAGTACAGGATGGCATGCAAATCCACAACAAGGCTGTAATCACTCTCATCATAATTTTGGGAGCTTATGTGAATATCCTATTCATTAACAAAGTGAAGATTCTTGTGCTCATTAAATGGTCTTGTAGGTCTATCCAACGATGTTGACTATTGAGCCTAGAATTCTTATCATATTCTAAGCAGATAGTCCAATTCTCTGACTAGCCCACATAGCCTAGGATATTAAACACCTGACTAGGACGGGATTGTTAGCAACTCCAAATCGAGGCCATAGCCACTTTCCTTATTAATTTCGGAGCTCGCATGAATATCTTATTTATTGTTGAAGTGAAGATTATTGTGCTCATCAAATGATGGTGAGTGCATGTGTCTGTTGAGGCAGGCATCTTGCATCAAAATGAAACTCAAGGAATATGGCCCTATTGTGGGCACTTTAAACTCTAGTCATTTTTAATTGATGGATTGCTCGGGAAGAATTGTGTCATTCAGTAAGCATTCGCGATTGTTATCTCAAGTTTCAGACTGGGAGTAGAGATGCTAAATTTTACCAGAGTCCTAAGGGTAGGTTTTCGTTCTCTTTAAACAATCACATAGGTCATCTCAATTGTGTTAATCTTTTGAACCTGGTATGGAGGAGCTTTGGTATCTGCCCATCTTTGGGTGTAGTTTTATGAAAATAAAATGATTGGAAACTCATCATCACTAAGGTGGTGAGTGTATCTGTTGTGGCGGAACAAAACCGTTTTACAAAGTTGTGAGTGTAGCTGTTGCGGACACTCAGCACATGTAGAGGTTTGAGAACCAGAGAAAATGTAAGGGATCTGGTCCTACTTTGGCCACTTTCTGATTGCTGGATCAGCTCTGGTCAGGATGTGTCTCATTTGGTTAGCAATTGCAAGTGTTTATGAAGATCATCATTTCAAGTTTCAGAATCGGAGTAGAGATGTGAAAGTTGGCAGAGTTCAAAGTCAACATTTCCTTTCTCTTCAAACGATCACAGAGGTCCTCTCAATTGTGTTCACAATTGAGCCTAGGACTATGTATCTGTTCTTAACTACTAGCCTTGCCACATACCACTCATATATAGGTGAGGGTTGACCACGTAAGGTCTGCATACCTTACATGAACACTTTAGCAAATCCTGGTGAGGAAAATGAGAATGTGGCATGGTATTTTTGGATTCTAGTTGAATGTCTTCAAAATTCTTGAAGTGAAACTCATAGACGCTTTATAGTGGTCTGTTTTGGATATGTACATTAGAAACCACCCTAGGATTAGGTGTACCCACCTTAGGTCATCAGCCAAGGGACTCAGGATGAGGAAGCATGTCAACAGTCCATTTTCTGAACTAATTGATGATGATGAGGAAGTTCACTCGAGAATTGAGACACTTAGTTCCAGGAGATGGAAATGTTTACCATCCTTAAGGTTAAGGTTGCAGAGGTTATCAATCTTTGGAAGTGTTGTGGTTCAGGTGGATGTTGTTTTGCACCATTCAGGATGCAATTTCTGCATGTAGAGCCGATGTGTGAAGTTGGCTTTTTCCCACTTCGTCTCTGTAATCATTCGAGGCATTTATACACAACCATAACCGCGGATGGTGGATGGCAGTGGTTGTGGTTGTAATTGTCATCAATGCACCATGTCCTGCCTTCTCCCTAAAAAACAGAGCCAAAGTAAATTACAACTACTCTTGCTTTAAATATTACGATGGAAGGCATAGTGGTTATGATGGTTGTAGTTTGCTTTCTTTGGGCCTATCTGTTATAGCTACTATGTGGCACCAGGAGAGAACTACAAGGCCAAAGCATGGGAGCAGGATTGTAGGAGGAAATTTGCTCTTAGATAAAATTTACACTAGAATCCATAAATAGTTTATCTCCACTCAATTGATTGCATCAGTTGGAGGGGATGGCAATTAGGGTCAAAATGAGTGTTGGTCTGGTATATAGGTGACTGCATGGTATCAATAATCTATATCAATATCAAAATCGTAATGCCAGTCGAATGTTGATATTTGGTGGGTATGTCAATGTGAGAAAATCTTTGTATACCTGAGTTATTATCTGGGTCAAGACCATTTAAAACCATATTGATACTAGGGGGATTTTGCGTAGGTATCAAGGTTCTTGCATGGTATAAATATCACAATGGCATCAAAAACAAAAATACTGTCAAATACCCATGCCCTACTGGTATCAAAAAAGGTGAAATCCTCATTATAGAGGCTGGAATGTTATAAAAGAAAAGATGATACCAGTCCAACACTGGTCAAACCACTCTTCAACTACAATTTTTTGTAGTTGTAGGTATAGTTATAGGTAGGTGCGAACCAAAATCACAACCACAACCATTTAGGTAGTTAATTGTAGATGCCCCTTCAATGCATCCATTGCGAAGCTCAGGATGGAGGACGAAAGGGTAGATGAGGACTCTGAAATTGTGCATGGCTGGGGATGACATGCAGCATTGTTTGTGTCATTTTTTAATCCACACAATAAATGGCGTTGTAATATTGACTTTGAACTCATTTGTTGCACATGCGGTTGCAGAGTTTGAAATCCAGAGGAATCAGATTTCCAGGGCGGGATGAGGAAAGCCTCGCTCCGATCTTCACCCCCCCTCAATCAGTTGCAATAACCAACACGGCAGATTCTGGAGGCTTTGATGAAGCGCGTGACCTTCCAGTTGATGAGAGTCCTGAAAACACCAAGGAAGTTTTTGATGTGGCACGCAACAGTGTGGAGCTTCTGAACACTGTCTTAATGGCAAACCCACTGCAGGAAGCACTTGAGGTTTGTGTACTGATCGACATGGCTGGTGTTTGGAGGGAAGCAATCAATAATTGTAGAAACATATTGCTGTATTCGAGTCAGATTGGGCATGTATATGTTTAGTGTTTACTTTCTTGAGACTAGGATGACTTAGGCATCTCATTTGGAATATCTTTATTGTTTGGGCACATCAACCTCAATTTTTGTCTAATTTTTCAACACCTCATGCACTCTTTGAAGATGCTGATATCTTGGATATACTGAGCATTTGCATTGACAATGTGTGATTTGTTTGAAGGGCAGTTGCTGTTGTCAGCTAGAAGTTTACATGTAATTCGTTGCCAACTATAATATATCGTCAAATACTATCTGAATCACTTATCCTACATATTTTGTGGATTACTATTTATTTCCAAAAATCCAAGATTTAGGCAACCTTCTACAAAATTTTCAAATATTCAACGTGTCTTTTGAAATTCCCAAAAAGTTCCAACAATTGAAAAAAAGTTCAAATCATGCCTAATCTTACCCATGCGAATGACAATCTTAGCATCTGCACCTGATCATACTTACAATTACCATCAAGGAGATCAGTACAATTTTGTATCCCTAATGGTTTCGTAGTGGGTGGCTCTCCATGTGTTTCCTTCTCCACAGTAGAGAAGATAACATCTGTTGGGAATTGCAAAGTAGGATGTTTCTGAGTAGGATTTTTGAAATTCTATAGTTCTGTGAATTTAAGTAGGGAAGGAGGCACACTGTGTTTTGCTTCTGGGCATTCACTTCAGATATTGGTCTCACAGTGGGTGGGTGTTGGTGATATATGCAATTTGCAGGAAGAGCTCACCTTGACATTGGCGCAACAGTGTCGCACTTCTCAAATCAATGTGCAGAGGATCATTGAGAGGTCGGGTGATGCTGATCCTGTCCTCTTCGAAGCTCTCAATGTGAACGATGACCTGCAACGTGTGCTCACAAAATTCGAGGAGATGTCGAAACCAACGAATGGGGCGGAGCAACAAAATCCTCATGCGGCCGAGGAGGAGCCAGCGGTGTTTGTGCATGTGCAAGCTATGGAGGACGACGATTCTCATGGTGGTGGTGGGGAGGAAGCCGCGGCCTTGGTGCGAAATCGGGGGTCGAAAACCCCGGTTACCGCCACATCATCGTCTCATGATGATGATGCAATGGCTGATTTGGATGCGATGATTTTTGGCAACAAGTCCGGAGAGCAGCGCAGTCAAAAGCCAAAGAAGCAGGACTCTGATGATTTGATTATGTTCTAAAGTCTTGTTTGGCATTCAATTCCTCTCTCTTCTAGTTGTAGTTTGTAGGTATGTGTCCCATATTTGTATAGTTTTCACAGAACATGCGCGCCACAGGGGTATAACTTTTGGAGATACAACATTTGGTTGAGATTTTTAGCATCAGGAAGAAAGTAATTGATTGACATGGGAATCTGATGGTCTGGACAAGTCAGGTTCTACAACAGCACTAGATTGTCATTGTTTCTGGTGGTGGGTGGGTCAAATTTGTCGGTTCTGTAGGTGGATACGAATCGAAGGTGCAATCTGACACTCTGGGACTCCTTGTACATTGGAGTATGTTTTCCATGAATCATTTCTGGAGCATTGGTGTACACTGAAGGAAAATTCGGGTCAAGGCTTCCAGGAGTGTGACCTGCCTGTTAGTCCAGTTGTGGACAATAATTAGTTTCTTTTTTTTGCAGTTTTGAATACAGGTGCCATCTCTGTGTACTTGTTGATTGATGCCTTGGTCACAAGAATTTGTATTCCTGTAGGTACACTAGGTGTGTAAGGTTCTCAGTCCATATATTTATTTATTTATTTATGTTGATTTATTGTTTTGTTTTGGTGTTGGTCTCAGAAGGTGGTCATTTGTGCAGTATATCATTCTGGGTCATTCTTGATGTCAATAGGATGAGCTTTCATTGTTCAAGCCATTTGCTCAAACTGGTGTCACCAGAAGTACTGATATAGAAATGGATGAAGGCATCTCAAGGGTAGTGCCACAGAGGTGATATGTCCAAATTCACACACTTCTATGTCAACATTTCAGTTAATTCACTTCCCATAGTATGCTCCACTACACAATTAATTTGCATCCTTTGCCACTGCGAGATCATCTGACTACATTGTATCGGTCATACTTACACGCGCACCAAATCTGTGGTGATTCACTATATTGATGTGACTTACTGCGTTGGCTTGTGCTTCCAAGTTATTGAGATAGTCAAATTCACTTTTTGAACGTGGAGCTGCATGAGTGTGTCTTCTTGATTATTATTGCATTCAATCTATTTTCTTTAGTAACTTTGGTCCACCAAATCATGTTGAATATTGATTAGAATGGTTAACAAATTATGAGCATGTAGTACAATCTCTTACATGTCATTTTGGTGTCTGTTCTTGGATCTATACCCAAATATGGGTGTTCCAGTTGAAATAAATAATAGAGCAAGGCTTGCTTACTTTATGTGCACATGCAGCCAGTGGACTTAATTAATTGAGTGGAGGCTTGACCTCTAGATTTTAGCATGTTCATACTAAATTGTGAATTCTTTCTTTATACAAGATGATATGAAATCTTCATTAAATTCTTGTCAAATTACTTGGCATCCACGTGTCAAGAAGAATAACCTTGCCAAACAACAAGCTATCACTATTTAGTAACGAGTCACATTATAATCTATGTTCATATTGCACAATTTTAGATTACCATAAGTATGAAGAGACACGAATTTGCTTGAAAAGCGTTTAGGATCAAGCATAGTTAAGGCCATGGATATGAAATAGATGGTGTTGTGGTTACAGAGCATCCATTGTTTGGATCATGACGTAAGTTTCAATGTTGAGCTTTGTGAGTAATGAAGTGTATATACGTTCGGAAATATCAAGGAACTTGTCTTGCCGCCATCATCTTGTTGTTGGAAAATGATGGTGGTCTAGAAATGGAGATTGAATGTATAGGGGAATGGTTGAAGGGTTGGGTCACATGGTCAGATGAACCGGTTGAGTTTGAGAAATAACTGATTGAAGTTGGAGACTTCAGGAGAATTACCGATCATTTTAGAGGAATCTATAGAATATACCTTAAATGAATAAAGCAAAACTGGAAGATGTCAACATGTAACCGGCTGGATTTAGAATCACTGGGATCTTGACCGACTATGCCCAAACAACTTCCCGGGCACTGGTGCAGATTCTCTTCACCCTACCCTTTTGTTTGACATCACAAATTTTCAAGCACTGATGTATTTCCTAATTATCTGCATCAGAACTTATTATAACTAGTGGCGTATAATGCAATAATCTTATAATCTATGAATCGGTCTTATCTAACAATTTGCTCCGAAGTTGCAGAATGTAGCACATCTTTTAGATCAATAAGAAAATATTGCAAATAGGACGCACTAATGAAGAATCTATGATCTCATTTTAGCATTTTATTGTTCTAACATGATAAATTGTTTTCCTGAAATTTGTGATTTAATGTCTTCAGCGTAACGAGATAGTGTTGTCTTGCATGTCATGCGAAGAATCTTGGTTGCACTAGTTTGGATTCATGTCGTCCCAGTCCATTGCACATGTGCATATATGAATCAATATCTTGGATGAACCCAACCCCCATGCACCCATGTCCTTGTGAACCTGCCATATGCATGTAAGCCCATGTCCATGCTGCACAAACCCCCCATGGTGCACTTTAAAAAAGAAAAGTTAATACATAAAAATCTATTCAAATAAATCGACATAGTTTGCCCTATTGCCTATGTCATGTCACCACCCGAGCTCCATGCTCGTCACCACCTTTTGTACTTGTAATTCCCACATTTCCACATTTGTTTTCCCTTGTTTTTGTCACATGTTTTGTTTTAGGAAAAAAACAATATGACATGTGACCCTGTTTCCATCGTTTATAGACTCTCACCACCACAAAAATTTTTTGTCTATAGATAACATTGTAGCACATAGTAGAAAGAAATAAGATTACAATACAATTCATTCGAGAGCGCTCATGAATCTATGATGTCATGTTAACACTTTATTGAGTCTACATGATGATTTGGCATCGGGAAGTTTGTCATGTGTGCACTTTTGTCGACACGGTCAAGAAACTATTCGCTTTAGGAAGTGAAGTTGCAAGCAAAGGAGGTTAAGCAAATGGAGAGGCTTTATCAACTTCGTTTCATTCGTGGGTATGGATGTAACGGTTTGGATGATGTAGAATGCGTTGAAATCAATCTTATTGAGTCGGAAGCTCGGACCTATGGTAACAAGGAAAAATTGTTCCCTGTTGGAATATTAAGGCTCTTTCAGTCTATCCACTTTTGTTAGTTGACCTCGTCACAACCCTCATTTGTTAGATGTGGAATGCATACAAAAAAATTGAAAGAAAATTGAAGTATGATTTTTTAATTAAGGAAATTGCATGCAATTTTGAGTTATTGTTTGTGAGGGCTCATGTTTCATCACACTAGAGAAAACTTGTCCGTTCCAACCATTCATTGCAACTCATGGAGAGAATATGTAAAAATAAGTGAACAGGTTGTCAATTGGAGGTTTTTTATTTTGAATTTGAAAGAATTGACAACCAACAATGAATTCTTTATGCATTTTCCCACCATGAGTTGCAATGGACAAGTTGCAATAGATGGCTAGAACAAACATATGGTTCTTGAAGTTCATCCCCACTAAGAAAGTGCAATGCCAAACTAGCCACACATTTAGATTTCCATATTGGTCTAAACCTAATTCCTTGTTGGACTAAGGGCACATTCACATGATGTACACCAAATGCAAACACAAAGAGGTGCTCAATTGGGTAACATTATTTCACAGGGGAGTAGTCTCATTATATGTCCCACACTTTCACTCTATATGAGCTTCATAACATGTGAGGTATTGATAGTAGATTATATAGAGGAATTGAAAGCTAGGCCGCAATGTACCCAAGCTATTCCGGTATGGGAGGGCTTTCCAGGCCCTGTTGACATAATTATAGCGGTTGGGTATGATGGGTGGGTCCAACTCCCAAGCTAAACCCAACACTCTTCCGTTTTGGGGCGTCATGTGAAGAACCAATGAACATGCTTTGACTCAATATATGGCCAACTACACAATTCATATGGGCTTCACCTATTTTATATACTTATGTGTTTGAGACCCTATTATATACATTGTCTTATGTTGAGGAGAAAATCAACCTATACTCATACTAGACATTGTTGATCAACATAGAAGGGCATCCAGGTTGTGTATTTGAACTTGAAACTTCAATAACATCAAAGTGTTTAACTTATTCAAATAATGCACTTGAGGTTTAAGTTGATATTAGATAGGGTCACTTTTGACACGAATAGCTAAAAATGAAAGTATGTAGCTCAAATATGATTCTTTTGCTCAGAGAGGCCTAGTTTGGGTCTCATAGACGCTTAGGTGTCAAGTTACATTCTTCCCATACTAATGGTAAGGCACCCGAACAATGATCTCCCTAAATGTAGAGGTTAATAATCTCCAAATCTAGCCCTTGAGAAATAACTTTGTTTTGCCCATTTCTATCATTATAACATTATTAAGTAGTGTGTTCATTCATATGGGCCCTCCGAATATAACCATACTCTAAATCTGCACTAGCTACAATATCTCATGGTTATATTCTTGGGGCCCACATGAACAGATGCACATTGCTTAATAATGTTATGATGGTGAGATACTACGATTTTCAGAAGAGACATCCCATCAAACATGTTCTTTCCAAGGTTTGGAAACAAATTATGAAGCAAAGTACTAGACACTTGTGATAACCTTGCCAAAACTAAAAACTACAAAACTACAAAAAAATTTAAAGGATTTGAACCAAAATTTTCAATTGATAAATTGGCATCATCCTTTTGAAAAGCCCTTCTTTAAAATTCAAAAATGATAAAGTTTTTGACTGAAGTTGTACTTTTGTACCTGCTTTTGGTAGGGTAGGTGTGTTGGTGAGAGCCTCCAAACATTGTCTTCATACTCGGTTTAACACTATAATCAATTTGGAAGTAGGCATTGCAGACATGGTCCAAGGTTGGATAAGAGAGGTCAATCAAAACTTTGGTAGAGCTAGTCGTGCGATTAGGAGAATCTTATACATCGTATATTGTTCTTTGTGAAATAAAGTTACACAATTCATTCATTTTGGGAGCAAGCACAGTCAAGTATACAAAATATAGTGTTCCAATATACTACAACCATAAATGTTTGGCCAAATGCCTCAAAGTAGTAGCAAAGTGTTGTTTAAATTGGATTTTTTTTCATGATGCCCTCTATTGTTGTGTTATGTACTCAAATATAAAATATCAAGCTCGGGGAGGTCACTAGCGAAAATCGTAGAAACAACGTGCGATAGAAAAATAAGGTCTAATATATTCATTGTAGATAAATTTTGCAAAAAACATACATATAATATAGGGGGTTCTTAAATAATGAAACATGTTTACATGTAAAATACCATCACATATAATGGCCTCTTTTATCTAGTCAGTATATGTAAAATAACATAGAAACAATTACTAGAGGTAGCGGGTCTAGGGTAGGCTATGTGCTAGTGGATGAAAAGGGGTAATCTTCTATTGAAAAAACTTGCATGGATGACTTTGTAGGTTGGCTGGCTTGAACGTTATTGAACCAACGTATCCAATGTGGAGTTAATGTTTTCTACCTACGTGCCGGGAGGGAAAATTTAAGTGCGTTATTTGAATTGCAATCTTCATTCCAATTTTCTTTGGCAGTATAAGTAAAATAGGGTATTTTAATATGATTCCCCAAAAAAACTATAATTATTGATATAGTGTATTAAAATACAAGTATTTTGAGAAGTACCATGCCTTGTAATCTTTTCTACAAGGTAAATAGCCCCCCGATAAATAGGTCCTGAGCGCATGTGTATGCATTAATATAAGAGGGAGTGACCTCCTCGATATATCAAGATATGATTTATAAAACTTATCATTAAAAATACTACTATATAGGTAATGGCTAAATATATTTTTGAACATAAAATTCACGACCTTAAATATTTTGAAGTTGGATTTTTTTATCATATTCCTTTAATTTATTATAAACATGAGGGAACCATTACCAAGATTTATAGAAAAACATTAATTTTAAGTAATTTTATCATGTTTTAGACAAATTTTAGATGATTATATGTTCAATATATCTACTTGCACACTACTTGCACCGTCTTCTAGAATATGTAGACTTTTCTTGAAAAACATTTGTCAACTTGAACTGCATGGCTTTGTAGATCAATGTGTTTTTCAAAAATTTATGATTTTCCTCCACAAAATTCAAAATTAGTACATATTTTTGAATCACTTTCATCTAAACCTATGTAGGGTAATGGAGTTGTGTACCTTGATCGTCCTTGCATCCTTTTACAAAATTGATTTTGTGAAGTTGTGAATATGGGCACCAAATCATGAAGTTGTTCACAACACGTAGTGAAATTTGTAGAAAGTTCAAGTTAAATTGGTTGTCTATATAGTGAACTTGGTTCATGATTCCAATAAAATTGGTAGAACCTATTTCTACATTGGTTTGTAAAATCATGAAATTGAGTTTGCAATTTTGTGAATCCATCTTACCAAACGAGTATTTTTATGTTTGGTTATTAGAGTTATATGTGGGTTTGGTCCTTCTTTGAGAAAGCTTTCTATCAAGAGCCCATTAGCTTGTTATGCAACAAAGGCTATTTTGAATGTTGGGTGAATCTTTTGGGACCTCCTCTTTCAAGCTCTCAAACTTTGAGAGAAATTTAGGATCCAAAATAGGGTATGCACATGGGACCCACTGTTCTAACTCTCGGATTGGCCTATGCAAGGCTAACTTGGTCCATCTTAGTTGGACAAGCTAGAAAGCCATTTTTAACAGCCTTACACCACTCTTTGTGTATGGTAATTTTAGCATTAAGAAAAATTAAGTGACTTTGTGTTAATTCTTATAAACTCAAGGTTTGGGGCTAAACTTATGGATTCATCTCCTTTACTTTACGAATAACTCTATTGATGCCATTCACCTATATATCAAAATCAAACAATGGTCTAAACTCTAGCGTTAAAAGATCTAAGGGCCGGTTTACACTATGGACCAGGGTGTTGTAAGAGCGTTGTAAGAGCGTTGATTGGTTGTTGAACACGTCCTGGGACCACTTCGATTTACACTAAGGAAAAATTTGACAAAGGGACCATGGAGGTCGAGTTCCCCAAAATATAATTTTCAAAGCCTAATAAATGCACTAACATGGTCCAATGGGTCTTGCGGTGAGAGAGGCAAGATGGGTGGTACAGTTGGAAAAAGCAAGGTCCCATGACAGTGAAATACCGTTATATTGATATTTTTAAGAATTGTTTTTTGGGGACTTTATATACAACTCTTCCCACTAGGTAAGGCTCACAAGGCATATTTTTCAACATCTATATGATGTAATGAATCTTGAGAAGGAAGTCCACCCTCTATGTGCCTAGATCATGTCATAGCCCATGAGACATACAATTTCTTCCATGCCCTACCCCTTAAACTTGCTTCCACATGTTTCATCAAACAATGTGGGACATCTAGAACTCAAGAATTTGAGTGCAGATGTTTTTTTTGGTCTACGTAAAATATTACAGTTAAAAAATGATAAAGAAAAATTTGTAGTCATTTAGCGACTGTAGATCAAGGTGGTCTAAAGAACCGCAATGGGAAAACAATTGTGATTCTTTTTTACATAGTTGTCTACTACACTAAATAGGATATTTAGTGTTTGATACACTAAATACGAACACACACACTAAATATCAATAATCCTATGAAAGTAAGTAACATTATATGTAAACTCAAACACTAAATATCAACTATGGTAATATGTGGAAGTTACATGTCTGAATTTTGTGTTAGTAAGGATATGGGAAAAAAATCGACAACAATAATAGGAGAATTCCAACATATCTTCTAGCAAATTTCCTAACACTAATTTTCAAAGAATTAAAAATTAGTCTTGAGCGAGGTACGGTGGTAACAACATTAAATTTAAACAAACACTAAATATCTTATTTAGTGTAATGACAACACAAGGTACATGTCAGATGTAAATTACATTGAACATGTACAAATTAAATCACTCATTTTTTTGTAAAAATTGTTGAGAGAAGATTTACAAGCCACATTTTTGACACATTTAATAAGAAGTGAAGACAAGTGAAGCCCAAGAGAAAACAAGAGAATGATCAAACTTGAATTTTTTTTCAAAACTATCCATTCTCAACATGTATTAAAAAAAATTCAATACATTCACTTTTCGGTGCATGGTCATTCTTCTTGGTCCACTTTTTGTTTACACCTAGTGAGGGGCCCAAGGCTTTCAAAACTAATTTTTTAAGAAGTCGGACCATGGAAGTTGGACCATGAACTCGGACCATTGAAAACTCTTCTATGGTCCGACTTCATGGTCCATAGTGTAAACCGGCCCTAAGTTATAGGTCTTTGTAGTTAGTTTAAAGCCAGGGCGCGTTCACACGAGAGAAGCATCGGAGCAGGGGTTTGCTGCTCTCTCTCTCTGCGTTGTTTGTTTGTGCTTTGTTTGGTGCGTTGTTGTTGCGATTTGATTTCACTGCAAAAATTTCGACCATCATGGCCACCACCGCAACTCCAGTACAGCAGCTCCCTCTCGGTCAGGTACGCAAGGCGATCTTCCTCCTGTTCCTCACATCATTAGAAAAAGGGCCCTCCGACGAGCCCACGAAACAAATTTTCCAATGCTTTAGCCCTAAGCATGTCAATTTGGAGTTGAAGTGGTGGATTGGGTTTTGAAGTGGTTGGAAAGACGGGCAGGGTTATTTTATTTCTTTCGTTTATTGTTGGGTCGAGGCGGATGGGTCGGAAGGAGTGAGTAATATGATGGGTTTTGCGCAGATTTTCTACCAGGCGGATTAACCCTAAGCATGTCAATTTGAGGTTTGGGTTTTGGACTGCGTTGAAAAACCTGGGCAGGAATCTCCTAATGCTCCCATCTTCCGAATTTTCTGTTGTGTCGATGCCGATTTGTCGGTGTGATGGATTTTCGTAGATTTTTTGCACGAGGGGGATTAGCCTTAAACATGTCAAATTGACGTTTCAGTGTTGGATTGGGTTTTGGAGTGGTTGAAAATCTTGGCGGGAGTCTTTTATTTCGCTCATTTTTTGTTGGGTCGAGGTGGATGGGTCGGAAGTAGCGAGTAGTATGATGGGTTTTGCGCAGATTTTCCACGAGGTGGATTAACCCTGAGCATGTCATTTTGAGGTTTGGGTTTTGGAGTGCGTTGACGTAACTGGGCAGAAATCTTCTTTTTCTCCCCTTTTCTGTATTTTCTGTTGGGTCGATGCCAAAAGAGTAATCTTTATGATGGGTTTGCCAAGATTTTTCGTGAGGCGGATTAGCCCTAAGCATGTGAATTTGAGGTTTCAGTGTTGAAGTGTGCTGGGAATTAGGTTCACTGATGTTTGACATATGGATATATCATTCTTATTGCTCTGCAATGTCAGGGAGTTTTGTTTATGGCATGTTGATATTTTTGTGTTGAGCTGGTGAAAGAGTGATAAATATCTTAGTGTCTGACTTAAGGGAATCAAAACCCTCGAGAGGTTTATTTAAGGATTTTTTGTCGCGGTACTGGAATAGGTATTCTACCTCTTTCACTATGATTGCTGGACTTTGATTGTGCTTGATTCAAGTAGGGAAGACGACGATATATGGTCAAAACTCCTGAACATGCATGGTTCAAATTGAGTTTTTTTTGTGTAACACTTTTGCAATGACTGGTCTGTGAATCTCGTTTTAAATGAAGGATGGCAACATCACCACGAGAACATCAAGTCATGGGTTTAATGAAAAAAATTGATCTCACCTTTCAAGACCGTCTTGGTTGAAATCTCAAAGCTCCCATTTTATAGAAATTAGATTAGATTTAAAGCATGTACTAAAGTCTTTGTAATTTTTATCTATCTTGTGACTCAAAATTGAAGTTTTCCTGCAGGTGGATCTTGCAGAATGCATTGAATGGCAATCTGTGGAATGTCTGAACGAGAAGTCAAACCACACATTTGTCAACGCCCTCAAGCAGGTCTCTACACATTTGCACTACGATTATTGTTCTTCCAAATCTCGTTTGTTGCATTTGTTTCTCGAGTTTCTTCACGTTTTGCATCTTGTCTTCTCTAGATCTCATTATGATTCGAAGATTGGAAAATGAGGTTCAGTTTATCATATCCAGTATATAAATAACTATATCAGCCTTCTTATGTGATGCATAATTTGACAAGGAATTATTAATTGAGTAACGCCAAGAGGAAGTTACTTTGTTGGAACTGCAACAATTGTACTCTTTCAAAGGATCTCTTTCATCACAGAATCAGTTAATCATGGGGTTTGAATTTTTGAGAGTTATTATGGTTGCAGGGATATAGAGAAGATAATGCATTGCATCTAGAGAGTGATGCTGATGAGCAGCTGCTTCTCTTTATTCCATTCAATCAAGTTGTCAAGCTCCATTCCTTGATAATCAGAGGTCCCCCAGAAGAAGGTGAAGTTAATCAAGAATAGCGTTTCACACAATCAATATAGAAAACCATTGTGCGATGCATATTTGTCTACAAGTTGGTTTCATTTTGTGCAAGGTACTTGATGAGTTCCATGTTTTACAATTAGATGTTTAATTATAAAGTAGGGCAGAACTTGACATGGTATCTGGTGTATAATTGCATTAATCTATCATTAAGATGACAAAGATAATTTTAAATGGTAAGTCACAAAATTATAACCTCAATATTAATGAGGATTTTGTAATGAGGATTCACTTCCGGAATGAAATCCCAATCAATTGCTTATTCACTAACTGGAAATGCACATATATACTGGATTTTAGACCTTCAAGGTGAAGTGCACTCAATATGGGATTCGTAGTCAAGTGGCCTTCAAGAAGGCAAGGGCAAATTGTTTTTTCGAAGTTGGGCGGGATGGGCAACAATTTTCGATCGGGTTTAGAAATTTCTTTAGAGGGTTGCCCTAGACCAAATTTGAGACCCCCGAAAGTTCGTGAGGGGGTATTTAATGTCCGCCCATATTAATTACTTAAAAATAACCGGACTAGTAATCATAGGTTGGCAACGTATGATGCACCCACTTGTTTCTATATGAGGCATTTTTATTTTATCTAACCCCCTTTGTATTATTGCCTTAAGTATTAGATTAGACTAGGATTATTTAGAACTACTAAAACTTGGTATTTTTGAAACCCTTGAGACATGGAGCTGAGGACGTGAGGTAGTGTCTAAAGTGGTTCATCTCATCCGCAAAGATGAATGAACTCTCACTAATGAGAATACATGAGTGCCATGAATCCCCGGCCCAGGTTGGTCCTACCCATACAATACATTCACTTACCCATATAATCCATCATTGATACACATTCTTCAAAAATCTTCAACACGTTCGTCTAAAATGGTACTAACCTAACCAAAATCCTCATACAAAATTGGATTACACCTGATAATGGGTTTTTGCACTCCTTCCTTGTTCCATTAACTAATTCGCCGCTAGTCACGTCCAAGCGTGCAAAAACACCTCTCAAACTAGTATAATCCCCTAAAACTTTTGTTTAAGGCTTGAAAATGTGCTCTGGACACTACCTACCAACTCCCATTTTTTGTCCGATTTGCCAACTTTTGAAGACCGATGTAAGCTTGGATCTAGCATCTCTAACCTTCTACCAACCTATGGTAGGGTTTTCGCGTCATTCTGACCACTTTCATGTTTCCTACTAGCTCACGTTTTTTGTCGAATCCGCCAACTTCCGAAGGTGGTTTTCGCAAACCAAGTCCAAATATGACCTCTCTAACATCCTACCAACCTATGGTACATTTTCCATGTCATTCTAACTACTTGCTCTGGACGTCCTCTCATGAGCGTCATGTCCGTGCATACACACCCATTCTACTTTCTAATGCATTCTTTGGTACTACATCACAAGTTGTCTGATGCACCTTTTCAGTATCACATTCAACACCTACATCTTGTCAACACTAAGGACTAAGTTAGCTTACAAGAAGAGCAATAATGGGATAATACCCACAATGAATCTATTATTCAAATCCCTCTTTCAACACTTTACTGCTTGTTTTTTTCAGGATTGTGGTCCATCCGGACTGCCATACATTTCCAGGACGCTACCCATCCAGATCTAAAACTCACAAGCATACACACCTTCTCTAAGAGTGTAACCTATCTTCGCATATGTGTACTAAGAGAGCCAAAAGGCTTTAGGACAATCCTTATATACTTCAAAACAACTACTTACTAGGTGGCCACCATGTCAAAACATTGCAACTAGTTGTCCTGACGTGTTTTTGCCCAATGTCCAGTTCATAACCAATTGGCACACTGAGGTCATAAAAAACGGTCAACTAGTAAAAGGCTTGCAATGCCAATTTAATAACTTTGGACCTACAAGTCATTTTTTGACAAACTAAGTTACTAACACCAAATAATTATTATAATTGAATAAAATGTTCAATAATAAAACAATATAAACCAACTAGTGGACGTTCTAACAATTAATTGCATTAGGGACATATTTGACGTCAACTAGTAAATTGGCATTTTTTGCCCTTTTGACAATTTGTGACCAACTAGCCAATTTTTGATGGGTTGGTTTACTATGGACATTTAGGTTCTTAAAACATAGTGTTAAATTCTACCTTAACAACACCCAACATTTTTCACTCTCCTCTTAAATACTTTCATCCACCCTATCTCAACTTCAAGTCTTAGCCACACCTTCAACAATGTTTATTCTTCATTAGAACCTTCTTTCTTATCCTTATCTAATTCTTTATTTCAACTAACCCTTATCCCTTCCTATATACTTCTACTTCTAAGGCTATTTCAATATAGGTAACTTCTAACTACCGTTGACAAAGATCCATGGCCTCCTTCTCTTACTCAAGAAAATAAGTATCTCCAATTGTGGCGACTGACCCAATTTTTTTTAAATAAAAAACTATGAAAAAACATATAGCCACTATCTTTCTTGTGGTTGCACAACTCCAGACATACGAATTCACAAATTGATGATACAAAAAGGGAGATTTGAAATTATATTGCAACATGCAAAGGCAATCAATTTATCCTAGACACACAAACATAGGCTAAGTTACAAGTGAAAATTGAGATTGCACAAAATTGTCAATTTCCACATCTTGGTGTTCAAACTAATGCTTAACCCTCACTTTGATGATGCCACTTTGATGACCCTTATCGACATATTCAACTCAACTGCCAAGAGGACAAACAAACATGGTGATAGTTTTTGACTCATTCATGCTCATTGCCCAAGACTTGGCATGTCAAATGAAGGTGATGCATATAGTTGAGAAGTAGTGGAATACACATGCAAGTCTTGTATTAGGGTATATTTTACATGGTGTTTGCATGCTTTTGTGGTTGTTGCAACTAGGACATTGTTCTAATTTATTGGGTCCCCTAATTGTTAGCACTACACTAAATATTGTATTTAGTGTCACCAATTCTAGTTGTCTTGATCAATACTAATTGTAAACCCTGGTGTAGTGTTACCAATACTAAATGTTAACCTAACATTATTTATCATTCTTCTTAATGAAATTTGGGGATTATAAATTTACAGTGTTGCAAATATTGTCATTTACTAAGTGATATCTCATCCATGACAATATTCATCACTAATTTGCTAGGATGCAAATTATGCCAAACTTTGTTTCAATAATTCGCATGGATTTCATGCATTAAGGTAGAAGTTCCATAAACCGTGAAAATAAGGTGATTCGCATTGAAGATTTGGTCTTAAAATCTTGAGATAATTTTCCAAGATAGAAGAGAAGGAATCATGAAGAATGCAAGTTGTTGCATATTTTTATTCCTTGTTAAAAAAATTCTACAATTTTTCAAAGTGGAAAGTTTGTCAAACCCCTTACTTGTCCACTAGATTCTCCTTAAACCAAAAACAATAATGCTCATTTCCACATGGAACATCACCTAAACCAGTTAACTCATGAGTACATTAAATTGTGGTGGATGGTAATCAAACATGACCAAATGTATTGGTGATCAAGAAGTATATCTTATGAGAGATTATTCTCGATCAAGAAGAATGTCGTATGAGAATAATCAATCACCCCATGTAGACCGAAAGCTTCGCTGCACCCAAATTTGGTTGAATGTAAATGCATTTCAAGTTACCATCCTCGTAATTCTTCGTTTCAAAAATATCACTTCACTATTATGATGGAAATCTACTCCACATGTAGAGGGTAGTTCACTGGTTGGGTATTTCTACCTTGTGCGCAACCCATAGAATAATAGATGACAAGAGAAGGTAGGGTTTTGGCCAATGAATGAACTTGTCCATCATCTAAGACAATATTTGTTCACTCATTCATAAGAATGGCGTCATCAAAAAAAGTTATCAAATTGACATAAAATATCATATGACACAAAATACAAAATTTAGTTTAGTACAACTCTCCGTGACAAGGATTTCAACATACAAACTAAAAACAAGGGATCTATGCCATGACAAAAATGAATTATTCTCTAGCCACATGGCTTAAGTGCAAATTTGTGACTCCATAATGGAAAGAAGAAGTCCTCTTGAAGAAGATTGCTCTTTAGTATGTGTGCACACATTTGACATTTATGTGAATAAAACATGCCCAAAAACAATGGTTGAAACTTTGATAGTTGAGCACTTCGGAGCTCATCACAAAGGCCTTAAACCATCTCCGACTTTAGGTCGTCAATGGAATTAAAATATTTCAAATTTTAATAACTGATAAGATACTGAATGCAAATCAAACCCTGACACACGCACACGCATGCACGCATGCACGCATGCGCATGCACAACTATAGAACTATATTTACGTATTTGTCATAAATATTATATTATATAAAACATTCACTCATAACTTGTGTCTTAAATTAGTTCCACTTCTTCTTCAAACCCTTAAAAGAAATTGTATTGACTATAATAAAATCATTTTCAACTCTCATCTTTTGGTCTTTTGGGAAATGGAGAGGTTCGAGAGGAGTTTGATGTGGACGACCATTACGTGGGGCCTCCTAGTAGTCATCCTCCACCATCTTTCCGCATTGCAGTGGATTGTCATGAAGGCTATATGCTCATTTTGCGTCTTGGAGATGAGACATATGCAAAGCCAATGTGGGTGGCAAGAGCTTTGTCCAAACCAAATTTTGTAACTTCTAGCCCTCATTTTCGGCAAATTGAGGTGGAGTATTACCGACCGATGGCACGGAATGAAGATGTGGTTCGGCATTACACGAATTGGGATACAAACCCAAACTTTCGGTGGAAGGTGGATTTTGAGCACGGTCCATCTTGGATAGATACAGGTTCCATATTCATAGCATGGAAACCACGGAAAAATCATACTGGATTAGTGTCCATCCCTCAAAAGTACATAGCTTTTGCTAAAGACAACCTTGCTCGGATCGAACAAGAAGCATGCCACATTGAATGAGAAGTTGGTAGGATTGTGTTATCATAATAATTATAGTTCCATATTTAACTATAGTAGGTAAAGAAGAAAAAGAAGAAGAAGAACTCCGGTCCCTACCAGGGACCGGAGTGAATAAAGTGTCTGTTCGTAGGACAACCGTGGCCGTACCCCAGGGTAGCGGCGTTGGGTGTAATACTACTTCACCCTTTGCAGGGAGTAGACACTATGTTAGTAACCGATGTTTTAACCGGTTGAACCGGGGGGGGGGGGGGGGGGGAGGGTGGTGTGTAGGGTGCATGGGTTTTAATTTAGAATTGTGTGGGTTTTTCTACTTCATTGGAGACGGGAAGCGTGCGTATTTGTTTGAGTATAAATGATGGTTGATTGTGTTGTTGGTCACCAAGTCATGGTTCCAAGGTTGGTTGGATAAGGACGTGCGTGTTGTATTAATACGGTCCGGGTTCGATTCGCGTTGAATTCGTCTGAGCGTGTTAGTGCAATACACTTTGACTTGGTGCTGCAAGTGAGTTAATCATAGGTAGGAAAGTTGTACCAACCAGCCGGCTACTCCCCGCCTTTCTGAGCTATAGGTGGTAACTTAATAACTAGTGGTCTGACCACTACCCCTCTCTAATTTTAGTTATGATTTTGTAGGTCTGTGATGGGTTGTTTATTTTCTATTCGTCTTTTGTGGATTAATATTGAGTGTGCATATTGTATGGCAATTATGTTAAGTTGTTTGAATGTGTTCCTAATTTGTGATGTGGGGAGTTTAAGCTTTGTTTCAAGTTCGTTCATTGAGGGGATGTGAGTTGTGGCTCGGGCACCAGATGCTAATACAATAAGTGGGGCTACGTTCCAACCCTTTGCGATGATATTATTTATGAGTGGTTGATATTTTGTGACTTTTTGATTTATGGTTTCAGTGGAGAATCTGTCATTACAGTATGTGAATTCTATAAATTGAACTGTAATTTCTGGTGTGGGTGCTTCTGGTGGTGGGGAATTGTAAGGGTGTCCTATAATGCATAAAATGTCGGGTTTGAGTCTAGCGTTGCAATGACATCTTTGGGTACCACATGTGCAGGGTAGTAACCATGTTGGTACTGTGTTGTCTTGGGGTAGTTCATTATATGTACCTGCGTTCATGAGTATGTAGTGTCTTGTTATTTTATTTGAGACAAGAAGTTTGCGTATTTCCCATACCGCTTTGTTATGTCTTTTTGTAATTAGTGCGTGGATGTGTTGTTGTTTGCACTTAAGGAGTATATGTAGCCATGTATCCGCTTCTAATGAGTTGCAAATGTTACATGTATGGGATGGGTATGCAATTCTACCAAAAAAGAGTTGTTTTCTAGCTTGTCCCATGTATTGTCCAGTTCGGAATTTTACTAAGCACGTTTTTTGCTTGTCTGAGATAGCCGGGTTGGTCCAAAAGTCATTTGATAATGTTTTGTCGATATCTTTGTTATCAAGCCATTTATGTAATTGATGTGTTTGGGTTGCTAGAATGGATAGGTTGTGTTTTTTATCGTGTTTGGTGATGTATTTGCCAAGGTGTCGGATGGGGCCTTTGTCTGGTGTTTCTTGCATTGAATGCCACCAATCTTTTTGGAGGTAGTATGGCGTGGGGTGCGCATGCTCATGTGTGGCTATAGCGTCTCTATGTTCTAATTCACAACCCAATTTTGCTAATTTATCGGCTTGTTCGTTACCTTGAATGTTTGTGTGGGCTTTGACTTTGTGTAGGGTGGTGGTTTGTGTGCGGGATTGCAGCATCTTAACTATGGATTCTAGTATCTTTTTATCCGGGTGGCTATTGTGTAGTGTTGGGTGTTTAGTTTGCGTGTTCAGGAGGTATAAGACATTGAGACAATCTGTAAAGATATGTGCCGGTTCATTCCGGTATGTGGTAGTGAGGAGGTGGAGGGTGTGGTGTATAGCCATAAGTTCTGCTCTAAGTATATTTTGGAGTCCGGGTAGTCTTTCTGTGATTTTGAGGTTTTTGAAAGGGTTATATATACCATACCCTACTTTTTCTCTTCTCCAATGCCCTCGGGTTATTTCTTTGGGTGGCATGAATGATCCATCCGTGTAATAGCAAAATTGTGGGTGGTATTTGAGGGGTAGGCATATGTCTTGATTCGTGTATATGGGAGTGTTGGAAGTTTGGTTTGTAATTGGATGGGGGGGTGGGTATATAAGTTGGGACCATTTCTTGCTTCTATTTACTAAGGTGTTTATAGGTGTAGGCGGTGCCGATGTGTGAAATGATGTGGGTATTTGGAGGTTAGTGCTAATAGTGTCCATACGATTCGCATATTCACATGATCCGGGGGACGTGTGTTTGTGGTGTATACATAATATGCGGATGTCATGATTTTCTGTTCGTGGGTTAGTTCGTAATTCCGGGGGTATTGTGGGTTCATCATATGCAATGGTGTCTGCTTTGAAATGTGAGATAACGTGAGAATCTGGGAAAGGGCCTTCATGGGGGTTGAGATTGTGGTACCAGTTTGGGTCAGTTGTTATGAGTATTGTGATTGTGTCTGGGTTATGTTTGGCGGCAAGTCTAGCCCAATGTAGGGCTTGTTGAGTGTCTTTTTCTGTGTGCGGGTGGGCATATCCCACCCCTGCCCATTTATGTTGGAATGCTGTGCCTATTGACCCGAATACCTTGTCCCTAGAAAATGGGGAGGAGAATTGTTTCAATGTAGTAGGACATGTGATTGGTGATGAGAAGTAGGAATGGGTGATGTGGAAGGAGTCAATGATGTTTTCTATGATGGCATTTGGGAGGGTGTATTGTGAGAGTTTGAGGGGGTCGTTTTTGGGCATTCTATATTTGTATCTTTGATATAACCATGCCACTTCTTTTTCAAAGGATTGTGTGGGGGGTTCTAAGTTGTGTGGTTTGTTTAATGCATTTTGGTATTGTTCCCATAGCCATTGTAGTCTGAGTTCGGGAATGGTAATTAGGTGGTGTCCGTCATTATCATAGATGTGTGATGCGCCATATTGGCTTTGAATGGTGTGTTGTGTGCATTCAATGTCATTATCTGGGTTGCATTCATTGATATGAATGTGGCATAGGGGTATGTCTTGTGGTGGACGGACATATCTTGTGTCTCTCATTTGTGCTTCACTAAAGTTTATTTGGAGAATGTTGGTGAAGTGTTGGTGTTGTTTTTGGGTATAGTATTGTGTTAAGAGTAGTATGTTGTGATTTATAGTGTTTTGATTGTTCCAAGGGAACAAATCTCTTTGTGGGAGCCATTTATGATATTTGGTTTCGTTAGGAAGTATCCATTGGCAAAGGTAGGATGTGTAGTATTTTGTGATATTGTGTTTGTCTTTGTATGTGTGAGGGTGGTCGTTTATTATAGATTGTATTGGGAATTGTATATGGTTTTGTTGGATATGTAAGGGGGGTTTTGGATGTTCCGGTAGTGGGGGTGATATGGGGTGTATGTTTTGTCTATTTAGGCTTGTGTTTATACGATGATTTTGTATTTTGTAGGCAAGTATTTGGGCATTGGTTGTGACAAGGGGGTTTACAAAATAGCTTACGCGCGTGTTCTAGGGCGGTTTTAACTAGTTTAGTGGGTGGGGCATAATAGTACTTGAATTCATCATTTGTCATGAGGTGTGTGCCATTGGGGTGCGTTATGTGTTTTAGTTCGGTTATGTTGTGTAGAATTAATTTATGTAAGTATTTGAGGGAAGTGGTGGGAGTTAGTGTGGGTATATGGTGTGCTTGACTCATCCATTGTGTCTCTAATGGCGTAGGGTGAAGGGGGAATTTTGCAAGTGTACTTCTAAGATGAGTGTCACTAGTTTTTTTGAGTAGGTATAATGTTCTAGTAATTGGTGATCTCATGCAATCATGTGGGGTTATTCGTGGTAAGTGGAGTGATCCGCCATGTTTAGCAAGGATATGTTTGGTTAATCCATTATATATTTTTCCAAGTCTTCCTTGGTCGTTGAGGGCATTTATGAGTTGTTCTCCGATACATGTTATATAGGCATTTTTTAGTGAGAAAGCTTCGGTGCCGAACATATTTTGTGGAAGTTGTGTAACTGCATTTGATAGGCATTTTGGGAGGCCACATATATTTTTGTGTAGGGCAATTATTTTTTTATCTAGTTTTTTAATAGCGGGAAGTGAATAAGGGACGGCATAAAAGCTATAGGCTATGCCGGCTCTTATGACTGTGTCAACCATTTGTATTTTTTGCTTCATGGTGGCTGGGCATGTGGTTAGGAGTTTACATTGTTTGATTAGTTTGGTTGTTGTGATATGCGTTTGTGTTTTCCATTGTAGTGATGGAACTAAATTGATTCCGAGGTAAACATATGGTTCGTGTTGGCTTAGTATCGGTATTGGTTGGTTTCGGAAGTTAATATTAATGGCCGTTAAATGTGTTTTAAAGGCTTGTGCATTTAGTTTGGATTTATTTGGGCATCCTGTGATTGCACATTTCGGGATGCCGAGGTCCATTCCGGCCCATTCGTAATATCTATCTAGCTTGTTCAATTGTTGTTGTATGGATGTCGTATTGTTGGATATTACCGCTAGGTCGTCCGCATAGGCCGCGGAGCTTAATTTTGTATTAGAGGTTTTAAAGGTGTATCCGTGGGGTCCACGTTGTAACCATCTAAGTAATGGTTCGAGAAAGATGATGAAGAGGTAAGGGCTTAGCGTATCTTCTTGTATGGTTCCCCTTTGTATGGGTATGGTTAGTGTTTTATCGAAATATTCCCCGATAAATGTGGTAGTTGATTGTGAATAGATATTTCCTACTAGTGCTACGGCATCTTGCGGATAACCGAGGTCTTTCATAATGACGAGGAGTCTAGCATGGTCGATAGAGCCAAAGGCATTTTTGAAGTCTATGTATAGGATGTAGATGTCTTGGTTAGTGAGTCGTGCATCTTCTAATGCGGCAATGAGGGTTTGGAGTTGTCGGGCGGTGCATCTTTCCGCTCTAAAGCCCTCTTGGCTATCATGTAGAATTTGGTGTTTTTCCCCGTATGAGGAGAGAATACTAGTGAGCGTGCTAGTAAATAGTTTGTAGATAGTGTTGGCAAGTGCAATAGGCCGATGGTTGGTGAGGTGATGGGGGTTGCCTTTTTTGTATAAGAGTATCGTAAGGCTCGTTTTCCAAGCTTCAAGTATTTGTTTTTGTTTATAACAGTGGATAAAAAATAATAGTAGAAGCTTGTGAAATCTTGGCGGCATATTTGTTAGTATGGTGTTAGGAATTTGATCGGGTCCCGGCATTTTCCCGTTGGTAAGGTTTTTAAGACATATATCGTATGTTTCTTGGTCTAGGTATGTGTGTAAGGGAGTTAAGGCTTCGCCTCTATTTTCTATAGTAAATCCGTTGAGGTCATGCCACGGATATTGTCTAACTCCACATAGGCATTGTTGTGGGTGATCGGGTTGATAATGGCATGTTGGGACGGTTGGTCTATTGCTTATGGATTGTTGCACATGTATTTCTTGTGCGATGTCTGTGGGGCTTGTAAGGATATTATTGAATCGATCTATTAGGCAGTCTAGAGGGGGGGGGTGTCAATATTCTTGAAGACTTTTCTATTAATTTTCTTGGGACTTTTGTCATATAATTGTTGGTATTTGCATATGGCTTTTTTGATTTGTTGGGTTGTGTAGTTTGTTGTTATTTTGCGGGCTTTATTTTTAGCTTCTTTGGCGATGTTGGCTAAGTTGGCTAACCATGTTTCGTATGGGTGGGAAGGATGTGGAGGTGAGGGTATAGTGACAGGGGTATGGTTGTTAATTTCTTGTGTGATAATGGGGTGAATTCGCCAATTTGGGTTATTTTTTATGATATATATTGTTTTTCTAATAAGATGGTAGGTAGATAGATGTATTTTCCATTCTTTTTGGAGTTTCTTTGGAAGGTAGCCTCCTTGCTTAGCAATTTTGTTTGATAGCGTGGGAATGGGTGGGGCACTACATGTTTCTAGGACGGTGGTTGTAATGTTATCGGTGAGGGAGCTTAGTGATTGACATGCTAGTTGTCATTGTTCATTTGTCAAGTGGTTATTTTCTAACAATTGTATGAGCTCGTCGATTTGGTTTGAGTTGTCCTCGAAGAATTTGGTGTGGAAAATTTCTAGATTTTCCTTGGGTATAGGGTTAAGTATCCTAGGTGGTGGGTCGGGGGTTGTGATTGGTTCTCTTGCTATAAGTGTGTTTGGGGGTATTCGGAGTTGTACAGGTAGATGATCGGAGTTTAGGTGTGTTGTTTGATTTGTAGTTGAGGTGAATTGGTGGTTATGTGGGGTTTTGATGTAAAATCCATCTATTAGGCTATTTTGTGTGTAATTATGCCCTCCTTGCCTTGAGAATGTTGTGTTTGTCGTGATGTATGTTAATTCTAGGTTGGTTGTAAATGATCGCCAAAGGTAATCTTCCGGTTGTGGCGGTGTGGTTTGTTGGTCGTTTTGTCTTCCAATCAAAGCAATGTCTCTATTAAAATCTCCACATAGGATGTATGTGTGATTAGGGTGTGTATTGATTTGATGAGTGATGTTAGTTTGTATGATGGGAATGAGGGGTAGGTCCTCCTCATGCGAGGGCATATATAAATTAATTAAGAGCCATGGTTGTAAAGGTTGGTTTGCTATGTGCGTTACTTGGAGGAATGGGGATATGTTTGCGGGGGTGGGAATTTTGGAAAGATTGCCTGGAAATGCATGTTTGTTGTGTATTAGTAGTAGTAGTCCTCCTCTATATCCTCTATATGTCATTCGTTGGCGTGTGATTCTTGTGATGTTGTGTGTGTTGTTGAAGAAAAGTTTGTATTGAGGGAATAGGTGTTATATATATTTTGTGGATTTAGTGGCGGAAAGCTTGGTTTCTTGAATGGTGATGATTGATGGGGGTTGTTGGGGGTCCGTGATTAGTTCTTGTAGACATGGCATGGCAGTGTTTAGTGAGGAGGCATTCCAGGTTATGGCGTATGATTCTTGACTAGTTAGCGGGACCGGGTTGGGCGAGGGTGATGGATGATAAGTAATGGGGGGGTTGGGACGTGTGTATTCATTTATAGGTTCGTTATATCTTAGTGCCTCCATTAGTAGTTGTCGTGGTAGATATGAGAATTTTTCTTGTAATTTTTCTATATTAACGGAGTTATGGTCTAGATGTATATAATCATATAATTGTTTATGTATTGTGTTGGGAGGGGTGATAGTGTCTTTATATATATGACAAAATTGTGTATATGGGTGTGGGGTATCTATGTGTCTTTCTGGTGGGTTTTGCAATCTTGACATTTTTTCTAGTAGCTGAGATGTCCATTCTTGTATTGGTTGGTGGTGTAGGAGTGTGTTACATATTAGAGTAGAGGGACTAATGGTTACGACTATTGCATAGATGACCCTTGGGGGAGGATGGTGATTATATTGTTGTATGTGATTATACAAGCATGGGAGGGAGTGTATTATTTGTGTATGGAGCGGATGTGTGTGTTGGAAAAGGGGTTTGAATGTTTCGGCCAAGTGTTGGTATTCTGGGTGGAATTTTATCGTACTTGGTAGGAAATATGTTGTTTGTCTTCTCTTGTGGTCAAGGGGGTGTGTTTTTAGTAGGTCAGGCATAGGTCCTGGGTTAGGGTGGATGTCGCCGCATTGTAAAATGAATAAATGTAGTTGAGTATGGTGTTGTATTATTATGTTTAATTGTGATTTTTGGTTGGATTTTTGGTTGATTGTTACGATTATTGCATAGATTATCCATGAGGGAGGATGTGTACTATGTTGTTGTATATAGTTGTATAGGTCTTTGGTTATGTGTATATTTGGTCCGGGGTTAGGTTTTATGTCACCGCTAAGGAGTATGAGTGCTTGTAGGTCTATAATGTATGTGGTTAGTTTATATAAGGTTGGATGTTTGTGGTGAGGGTGTTTGGTTGTGTAGAATGTGATGTGTATAGAGGTGTGTGGTATGCCTATGTATTTTGGATATTGGAATTGTAGTTGTTGTGGGGTGTTAAGAAGTATGGGTATTGTGGTGTCTATGGAGGTTGTGGTGATTTTGTAGTATAATAATAAGGTCCTTTTATATAAAGGTGTGCCATAGATATTATGTGTGCGATTAGATGTGTTGTGTGTGTGTGGGGTGTCCATATAGGGTGTGGGTAGTGTTTGTGGTTTGATTGTGGGATGTGTTTTTATGCCCGATCGATGGGGGTTTAGTATTTTTTCATGTGTAAGAGGCAATAGTCTATGATGTGGGTTGGTAGTGTGGGTTCTATCAAAGGGGATGGGTATGTGTTGGTGTGTGATGACTTTTTGTATGAGGTTGGTGGGGTGGGTAAGTAGTAGGCGTGTAATATAGAGAGGTGTTAGTGTGTGGTTTAAGGGGGATTGGGAATTTGGTGTGGGGTTTGTGTTGTTATTTTGTGTGGTGCAAGTGTGTATGGGGTGGATGTAAGTACAAACTAAACAAGTGAGGATCAAAGTGTCTCTTTCTTTATATATAAAGTAGGGAATATAATATGTAGGGGATATGGGCCATTTGTGGTATGTAGTGGGGTTAATATCCGTTACATGTGTGAGGTTTTTTATGATGTTTTTGTGGGTGGGATGGGGATAGGATGTTCTCTTTAGATGTATATTTTTAGGTTTGAATATTAATATGTGTTTTTTGGGGCATTGTTTTGGTGGATGTAATATTAGTGCATTGATGGGGATGTTTGTGGGGGTGTACTTAAGTATATATTTTTGTGTGTTGAATATGGTTTTATTATTTGTGATTGTGTTGTTGATGTAATGGGGGTGAAATGTGTTGTTGTGTGGGGTTTGTGATTGTGTGGGGTTTGGTGGGTGTTTGAAGGATGTGTGTGTAAAGTCTAGGGGTTTTAGTGTATATTTTGCTTGTAATTTTGGTGGGGATTTTGTGTGGAGGTTTGTATTGGTGTGTATGGGCCTTGGAGTGATGGTTGACATTGTGTATGTGACTATGTATGTGGTAGGCGTGTGGAGTGAGAAAACGAACTCTTTATTAAGTAAATAAAATGTAATACAACAAATAAGCAAGATAAGCAAAGGGGACCATTGGTGATGTCTCGGGTGGTCACTATTCATTAAATGAGTTGTGTCCTTGGTGATGTGTTGATGGGTTGTTGTGGAAGCCCGGGGGGGCTTGTAGGGGGAGAGGTGGTGCGGTAGCGTTGTAGCCGTGCGGTAGTGGTGGTATTGTAGTTCTATGTAGTATTTCCGGTGCGGTGGTAGCGAGCCCGTTGACTAGTCCTTGCATGCGTAGGTTGGATTGTTGGAGTTCTTGGGCGATTGTTCCAAATAGTGCTTGGAGGTTGTTGGAGTGGTGTGTGATTGTGGCCGTGGTGCCCTCGTGCCTCCGGTCCGTATGTGTGTTTATGGTGGTGGTGAGCGTCCCAAACTTCTCATCCAACTTGTCCTCCAACTCCTTCATGGTTTTGGTGAGGTACTTCTCGGTGAGGATTGGGTTGGAGTTGGTGACGTTGCCCATGGCTTGGATTTTCTCCGCGATAGCCTCTCTCGCGGGTGCTTGGGCTAGGCGGATGGCCGTGTTGTTCGGATCCGTGCCGTCGATGCTTCCGTGGTGTGGGATGAAGTCGATACGTCGTCCTAGGATGAATGTGGATCGGTGTAGCCACTCCGTGTAGACCGCGGCGTTGAGACATTGGATGTGGCACCATCCCGCTTGCTTATCGGTGTGTGGGTTGGTGCCAAAGCTTACTCCCACAATGTTATCCGCCCCGAATGCTTGCTTGATGGCCTTGGTGATGGATGCTTGGGACTCGCGTTGTGGGAGGTTATTAGCGACAAGTGTTGTGCTAATCCGGAGCTCCGACGGGTTGCCGGCACTACGATCCCTTGTGATACTCACTTGTAATTTCTCATGTTTGAATGAGAGTCCTTCATTGAGTATTATGTCCCGGGCCTCCTCCGTGGTGAGAGTGAGAAAAGCGAAGGTTTTGTCGAGCTCCGGCTTGGTGAGGCCCATAAATTCGTGTTGTCTACCGGTGTAGTAACTTTCTCTCACAATTTCCTCAAATACATAAGAGGCATGCTCATGGCGGAGTGTCTCACCTTTGATGTGTAGACGAAGATTCCGGGCCTTTGTCATGAGCTCGAATCCTTTTTCTACCTTGCCAATGACGCGTTCACCACCTTCCATCTCCATGACAAATGCCCGGTTACCTTGGAGGAGTGCTATCCCGTCCCTTTGGGGGTGTAGTAGGTGAATTTTGATGAAGCCCGCCCAATTCTTCGTGACGGCATTGATTCCTATGTCTATGGGATTGGAGTATGTCAAGCCGAGGGGGATCTCCATTTGTCGAAGTCGTTCCATGCAACCTCTCCTTGCCTCTTGTCTACTTGTATTCTTGAAACCGAAATCGTATCGGACGGTGATGTGAAAGCCTTCGGATAGGCCGGTGGTTGGGTCGATCTTCTCTAGTCTTGGGAGTTGTGTGAAGTGGAGGTGGTTCCCGGGGACCGCATCCGGTCTCTCTTGTGGGTAGTAAACTTGCGGTACATGCGGGAACGCTCTTCGGAGAGTCTTGAACTCGACAATCTCTTTGGTGGGGATCCCTAGTCTTGTGAATTCTTCGGTTGGCCGGTGTTCGTGGATGATCTCTTGGCCCCGTTGAATGGCTATGGCTTCATGGATGGGGAATCCTAACCACATGTGGGAGACGATGTCAATGCTTGGGACGACTTCTTTGGTCTTCTCATGTTGGAGTTTGCTCGTTCCGAGTGGAGTTGTGTGTCGTCCCTCTTCATTCCTCCTACGTTTGGCGCTTTGTGTGTTGGATGTAGCTTCCTTCCTTGGGCTCTTGTGTGAGGTCGTGGGGGTCTCATCGGCAAGATTGATGATGTCTAGTCGATTTGTGGAGATGGCGGCTTGGTTGGGGATGGCGGCGTACTCATTGTGGGATGATGATAGTTGAAGTGAGCTTCCGTCGTGTTCGGGCGAAACGTCTACGAGTTGCATATCTATGTCGGAATCATGAGAAGGGGGGGCCTTCTCCTTTATGACCGTGGGTTGGCTAGGTGTTGGGGCAGTTGTCTCCCGGTCCTCTTCGTCACTGTAGTCGGAGATGAGGGCCCGTCTTCGGCCTAAACTGCGGCTCCTGGTCCCGGCTCCCGCTAGTGAAACCGCCGCTTCCTCGTCTCCTCCACGCCCTGCATGTTTCTGTACCGCTCTGTTGTGGCTCTTGGCCGGGAAGCCTGCTCCGGTGCTGGTGGTGTTGCCTTTCACTTTGGTCCTGCTATCTTGGTGCTGGCTCGGATTGCTGCGAGTATGCTGGGCGGCTGTGTGGGGATCGCTGTTAGGAGCCATTGTAGTGTGGATTGAGTGTGAGGAGAGGATGAGAGGATGAGTGAGGAAGGGTGAGCGGAGCGGAGGTATTTGTAGGAGTTGGTGTGAGTGTGATTGTTCCTGGTGATCTGCATTGGGGCTTTGTTGGGGGGTGTCAGGTTGGGAGATCGGGATCAGCGGGTGGCGATTTGCCTTTGCGGGGAATGTGGTTAGTTTGTGTGAGAGGTTGTGTCTATTAGGGGAAGAGTCTTGTGAGGTTCCGGAGTGGTTGGCTGTGTGTGCGTCTGTGTTTGGGTTGGAATTGCGAGTATCTGTGTGGCTGCCTTTGGTGTGCGCTGGTACTGATTGTGGGATTGCGGGAAGGGTAGGCATGTGGGAGTCTGTTTTCGGGAGAGGGGTGTGCTGGATCTGACGGGGTGGGGTGCAGCGGTGTGTGAAGTATGGATGTGTGTTGGACTTTGTGGGATGGCGGACTGCTATCTGAGTGTGGGTGAGCTGGGGTGTGCGGCTAGCTGTGTGGCGTTTATTGTAGTTTGGGTGTGTAGGGGTGGGTGAGAGGTGTGTGAGTGTCAGGGGGTTGTGGTTAGGGTGAATGCTGGTGCATGCGGCTAGGAATGTAGGTAGCACTCGTTCTGTTTTAAGTGAGTGAGCTTGCGGGATGTGGCGTTTTGTGGAGTTTGGGTGTGAGATATGGTGCAGGGTCTGACATTTGGCCATTTGAGGAGGCGGGGGGCGGCGGCAGCGACTTTTTTGCGGTAAGTTTGTACAGTGTGTGTTGTGTGTTTTTCTGGTGATATTGTCTGTGCATGCTTGCTGGTAAGTGCCAATCTTTTTGCTAACCTTTGTGTTTTCGACTTTGTGCTTTGTGGGTGGCTGCGAGTGAGGCGATCGGGGCGTGGTGGCTGGAGCTGGGTGCAAGTGTGGAGGAGGCGCACTCTGGTGTGATATTTTATGAAGGAGGGTAGTGTAGGCTGAGTGAGGTTTTGGGAGGTAGAGATAGAGGAAGCTTTGTTGCTGATGTATGGTGGGGTATTGCTGGAGCAAGTGAGATCTTAGTGTAGTGACTATGTTGGTGGGATTTTCTGGGGAGGAAGTGTGGTGTGTGTTGACACACAGTGTAATGGTGCTGATGAGCACCCATGCAATTAGTAAATCCTTGGCCGTTTGTAGCCATGTCGATTCTGGTCCCTCTCTTCGCCGCTTGTCTCTCAGATCTGGATCTGTGTTGTTGTTGCTGCGCCCTTGTTTGTTCGGTGTTGCAGATCTGGTTGTCCCGAAGTCTCGCAGTAGCGAGCTCTTGAGGTTGTGGGTTGTTTTCGGCGTTGAAGAAGTAGATCTGAGGGGAGGGTGCCGCTGTGCGCCGCGTTGTGTCTGTAGCTGTGCTTCACTTCGCTGTGTCTGTGTCTGTGCTTCGCCGGCTGCGGGCACAGCAGCGGGAGGGCTCATCTCGTCGGTTCGGTTCGGTGTGGATTTCGAGAGCGGTTGTCCAACCTGTTGTAGTAACCTTGGTATGACTGCATCACTATGTCTCACGTACTACACCAACGTACGTAAGACGTCCCTATAGTAGGTACATATTAGTCATATGTGTGCTCCGCAAAATAAAAGTAGAGTGTGGGTTGAATTTAGGAACACTCCAACTCCATTGGGGTTGGATGAATATCCATATACAATATTTCATAACAAATGTGACATTTATTTTATTATTTTGTTTGGGACCAAATTATTGGGTTGAATGAATATGCATTTTTTGCACGACGCTTCCAAGGTCGTAGTATCTATATTTTACTTCATATGCTAATAGTAGCCATTATACTATATGATTTCTTTCGTGAGGTTCGTTTCAAGTGCTCCACCCTTGTGGTTCGGTTGGTGAAGCTGGTTTCAAGTGCTCTACCCAATGTGCTTATATCGCCAACCATTGATTTTGGGATATTAGACTGATAATATATTTGAGATTGTTGACAATATAATTTCGGGCGAATTCACGTTGTTGTGGTCCATATATTAATTTGAGACAAGAGAAAGTCTCAAATTAACGAATATAGTGTTTACTTTCATAAAGTTTTCATACGCATTTAAACTAATTGAGTGTGATTGAATGTAACTAAGTCTAATTGATCCTGATTATTTCTCATTAAGACCAATTAAATCATAAAGCATGCTTACCAAATTAATTGAGCCTCAGTAATTATAAAATGTACTTACTGTAATTAATCATGATTTACTGGAATTAAATCCAATAAATATAACTTATCATTAATTAGAATGACACAAACCCTTTGAATGGTAAGTCACAAAAATCATAACCTTAGTGCTAATGAGGGTTTTGTAATATTTCTGACTTCCAAGTTAATTAAATCGTTTATTGGTGGTTTCACTTTGAAAATGAAATTCCAACCAATTGCTTATTTACTCAATGAAAGTGAACATATATATATTGGATTTGGGACCTTGAAGGTGACGTGCACTCAATATGGGACTTGTGGATAAAGCGGGCTTCAAGAATGCAAGGGCAATAGTTTTTTCGAAGTCCGGCGGGCGGGCAATAGTTTTCGGTCGGGTCCAGAGAATCTTGATTTTTTGAACGGACCGCTGCCCCTGCCCGAATCTTCCTCCCCAACAAACTTCGTGGGGGAAACTTAACATCCTCGGTAGGACAAAGGAGGCGAATCTCAAGTAAAATAAGTAGAGAGAATTCGGGCAGCAAAGCTGGAGTCATGAATACTCAAGAATCTTGTAACTAAAGTCGTAAGTATCGCTCAATGCGTGCCTGGATGAGTGCCTGGATGCGTGCCTGGACTTGGCAAGACTTGAAACAGTATCACATTGATTTATTTGAACGTGTCTGTCACTCTCAAACCCACTGCAGAACAATTATATACTCACATTGAGTGCGAATCTCGCCAAATTGCAGACACTTTGAACAGCGTGAGAGCTACAGGAGAGGGAGGATTCCAAAAAAAACGGTAACCCATGCTGGGCCAAAAGGCACAACCAAGCCAGGTGACCAGGTGATGCCCATGCATTATGAACCTGGACTTGGCCGAGGAAACTCACTCTGCTCCCACCTTCTTCCCCGCCATAGCCGCCCTTCCGCTTGTGTGGCTGCCTCTCCTTCTCCACCACAGCTCTCACGATCAACCCACTCCCATACAGGCTTTTCCTAGTGTTGGTTCGTGGCTCCTGAAGGGCGCTGATGTTCTCATGCTTAGGCTCATGGGCGTTTTCCTACTCTTTGCCCTCCCTTCCACTTTGCTTCCTGGCTGGTCTCCTCTTATCCCACTTCGGATTGATGAACGAAAGGCAGTGCAACTGCGACCCTTGCTTCAGGAGTTTCTTGCTTCAATCCATTGGTCCTGATGATCAAGTGTTCAATTTGTGTTCCATGATTTGGCGGATCTCTGAAGTTGGTGTGCTTCATGCTGAGAGGACCAGAGTAAACAGGAAGCAACGGGCCTGGAAGCAAATATTTGTTGGTGGTTCTTTTTGGTGATGAGACTAGCTCGTTGTTGAGTTGGGTAGTGGTTCAGCGTTGGTTCGACACTTTTGGGGGCAAGGGACAACATGAGGAGGGACTCTATGGATGCTCGCTTCCACAAGCCTCATGAGGATTGGGATGTCAATTTGAAGGAGCATCTAAACACCAAGTCGCGCCTTTCATAGGTATGTACGATCCTTTCACAAAGCTGCATATTTTTTTGTATCTCAAGATTGCTATGTGGTTGCATGATTCCTTGTGAGGACCCACATCTAGCTTGTTGTTGAGTCGAAAGCACTTCCAACTTTGAGGAACATTGCATGGCTTGCAGGAAGCACAACAATTTTTGGGTCATAAAGTTCATGAGGGACATTTGCGGTCTTAATTTGAACCAATTTGTTGACATTTAGGATCAAAATAATTGTGTAAGAAGAATCTTGATTTGCTAGAGGATGAGTTGCATCTCACCAGGGGTGAGGTGGTCATGTCGTTTGTGAATCCGCCAAGCCAAGCCAGATCAGTCGAGTGCTGCTTAGATTACCAAGAAATAAGACATAATGTTTAACAAGCGGAGAGTTCGATTGCTTGATGAGAATTCTAGATATGTGGTAGACTTTCACCTTCCAACTTTGTTCCGCTTGAGTATTTGTGGTGCCTTCACCATGTAAGGCCATAGTCAAATTTTGTTCAAATATGTTATGAGAGGTACAACAAACTTTACTACGTGATAATAAACATCAGTCGATTTTTGAATAGTGAGTCGATGACAATTGATGTGACCCAACCCAACTGAGGTGGTAGAGATTATGAGTGAAATGAACTTGTCCGATTCTCAAAGATTATGTACTTTTAATAGCATGATCATGTGAATGTAGTTTTAGTGTTATTTAAGGAGCGAGTTCCTTTTGAGGTGCTTGTGTTGGTCCAGTTTGTGAATCCATCAAGCCAAGCTAGTCTAGAGACTTTGGGCTTAATATTTGGAGGCTTAATATTTGGAGATTAAAAGGTATGCAACTAATAGTTTGACCACTCTAATCATACATGCTTGCATAATATTTTGGATATTTGATAGACTTTGCCTTCAAACATTGCTCAAATTGCAACTATCATAGTTGCACATGGTTAATCATGTATTCCAATAATTTCACATCAACTCAAAACAAATTGAATTGTCATTTAAATATTTTTGGTTATACCACTTGTTCAAAATTAATAAGGGATGTGCACTAGTGGGGACAAAAACATGAAAAGCCAATAACAAAAGTAACAACACATCAACCACAACTTGAAATGTTTGTATCCCATGTTTGTTAACCATCATTACATTCCCTTACTTTCATAATGGCAGTTGGAATTGTCCAAAATTCATGCATAACATGTTTGCTTGTTGCAATCCCCATGTTGTAGCTAATGGCAGTGTAAGGCATTAGCGGTGTTGGACCTATTTATGATACAAAAGCAAGGTCGAATTGTTTATATTTTTGTTCATGGTCATGGTGGAGTTGGGACGTTACCAAAGAGCTTTGCTTTGCCCCAACACTTTGGAAGCAAAAATATCATTTGGTTCAGGATGTCTTGTGAGAAACATGATGTGCGTTTAAAGGTTGATCTCAATATGACTTGGAAGTCACGTCCATGCATAGGCATGTATTAATGGCAACTGTCCCAACATTAACGCCTAGAATGGCACTGCTTTTTTGATGCACCCCTAGATGTTGTGAGCTGGAACATTGTAAGACTACCTTGGCGCAGATCACTCTGATTGTTGCAATACCCAGCTAGCTTCAGTATAAAGTCCAGACTATATTCTAAGTAATTTTTGTTTTCTTCAATGGCTTTTAAAAGCCACACCACTTCACCGCCTTTTGTCATGTCCATCCAAATGGTTCAATGGACTCTTTTTAATACCGGTGTTAGTTGCAAATGTTGCAAATTAATATCAGAAAGGTCTTTGTTCCGTTTAGTTTTGTCACGTTGGGGAATTCCCAAACCTCAAGGTTGTAATCACGCCTGTCGCCATTCAAGAGTCCTCGATGAATAGGGTGCAGAAGAGGTTTGACAGCTATCAGACCAAAGGGGATGGAACTCTAATATTCAAGAAAATCTTGTCATTGGAATTGAATATAAAAAGGATAAATTGTTCACTTTCAGTCCGGTTTACAATCTGGTTATTGCAGATGTTTCATCATAGGTTTGCTACTGTAGCCCGGGTTTGGTTGTGTAAATCCAATGAGTGAAAGTTGGAGAACATGAAAAACGAACCAAAGAACACCCACATACCTTATGGTCGAGCTCATGTTTTGAAGGTTTTTATAACAACTCTATATTACATTATTATAGAACTATTATCAACTCTGAAATGGTTTTATTATGTGAGGGCCCTTGGAGTATATCCCACTTGCTGGCCCCTGGGCCAATCCTGCCCTTGTTTAGTAGTCCTTTTGGTGCTTTTGTTTTACCTCTGTCCATGTGAATTGTTGGACATTTGGCAGGTTTGTGAACCGTACATAATTGTGGACAAAAGTCCTTCTGATGTAAGAGGTGAATTCTTTATTAGTTGTGTACGTATCGTGAAGCATACTTGTAGTGTGGTGGTTTTTTTTGGAGTTTCTGGGAGAGACCTGCTATCGAAGGATCTGGAACAATCTACAAACTGCTGAAGTATGTGTAGGGAGTGCTTGATTGCATGTGGTTTCTGTCGGTAGTCAATATTCATCTAATTCAAAGGGTCTCGTCGGCTCAAGAGAGGATGCAGGTGTGTAGGTTTGAAAATTTTGCAGTCCTGAGTAAAGGGAGAGACCACCTTGTGATATGTTGAAGCAAATTATTAACGTGTAAGGGCTTAGGGGTCTATCAGATTCTACTCTTGCTTTTGGCTCCCTTATAGTGAGTGGAGGTTGAAAATCGTGTGGTGGGGTTTGTGATGCCACTATCAGACAATGGTGTCATTCCAATCTTTGTTACGTTTTATTTCGAGTTGATTATGAGATGAATTCCTCAATTTGGGTTCCCCTGTTTTGATGTTTGGTCAACTGTCTCATTCCAGTCTATTGTGCATAGCAACTCATTGCTGCCATCTTTCTTGGTCATTGTTTGTAGGAAAGATGTAATTCATGTTTTGATAGAAAGTTTGAATTTCAGGGTGCATCATGGTCTTCATGTGTATTGCAAAATCATAAAGGAAACACAATCCACATATTGTCCACATTTTGGATTTGGTTGCAAGGGTGTAGTAATTCGGAGAGCCTTAGTAATGTTGGGGTGACGATACATGTGTATGATGTATAGTGACTCTTTATCACTCGAATTTCACACTTGAAGGAGAATATATAGCCAATCAAGTGGGTGCATCCAATTGCCTTGTATTTCTTCAATGAGGGTCAAGGGAGTGCTTCTTTTGAGTATGTTTGTCGTTGCTTTAAGGTAATATTGTAAATTATTATATTTTGAGCTATTAAGAAATTGGTTTCATAGTAGTAAGAGTAATTTGTGTAAAATATCCTCTTGAACTCTCTGAGTCACCTACCTTATGGAAATGTAGGTGATCAAAACACCTCCTTGATTGTGGAGTATGATGTTTGTTCATGGTGAACTCAAAGACATATTCACTTTGTGGCAATAAATGTGTTGGGGTTTGGAGGACGGGTGCCTACATGAGGATTGTTACACTTCTTTCTCTAGCAACAATTCTTGTGGATTGGTGTTGTTTGATTTTGAGTTGACTTTGGTGTTGGTTTTTTCATATGTTAAGTACGTTCATGCATGTAGGAAATCTATCAATCTACCATGAGGATGTACATGGAGTTGAAGTTTTGTTGTCTATGTGGTTCATTGGTAAACTCTTGACAAAATTGGTGTGGAACAATTTAGATGGAGCATTGAACTACCCTAGTCTAGTAACCCTCTTGGAAGTTTTTTGGTCCTTTGTCCATGTGAAATGTGGGACTTCCAACATAATTTCATCCTTACAAGTGTCAGGTTCTTAGAGAATTTGCCGAGTGTCAATTGTTCATTTTAAGCCAATTACAAGTTTCCTTTGGATTATTTAAAACAAGCTCCCCAATTTGCGATTCTTTTGGACTGACGTTTAATCAACGGTGTTGTTTCAATCTATTGTGTGGCATGTCATTACAGTCGTCATTTTTGGTGATCGATTGCAAGGAAGATGTAATTGATGTTTTGGGGCATCCTCATCCTCATGTCATGTAAAATTACAACATTTAGTGATTCTAATTTCCAATTGGACACTTGGAAGGAGACTACATAGCCTATCAAGTGAGTGCATCCAAGTACCTTCTAATCTTGGATGATCTTCTTGAATCATGATTTCACCTTGTTCTTAATAGTTAATTAGCTTGTGTTGCCTAGTGGTTTCAAATTACAAGTTCCAAATTCTTGGTCATAGTTTGAGTATTGAAAGTGGACTAGGAATGATTTTATGGGTGGTTGTAGATTCTAATAGGTGTCAATGTGATAAATTTATTTGGTTTCCTATAAAATTACTATCATCTAGGTATTGAGGACATAAATATGAGGAAGACCAATTCTTGTAAAATATAACGTCGATAAACCTACCTTATTGGAATGCAATGAGGCACTTGTTGGGGTTTAGTAGGTGTATGCCCCATAAATGTGGGTTCATGGTCAAGTCAATGACATCATTCACTTTATGACAATGATGTGTTTGGGTTTGTAAGAAGAAGATTATGTAGGAGGGTTGTAGGAGCTACTTCTCTAGCAACAATTCCTTTGGTGTTGGTTTGCATATGGTAATGAGTGTCTTGCACATATGATTTGGATCCATCACGAGGATCTAAATAAAGTTGAAATAGTGATCTTTCTATGGTTCATGGATACATTTTTGATATTATCGGTGCAGGCAAATCCAAATGGGAAAAAGAGGGACCTCTTCATTCGAAAAGGAAATAAATGAAAATAAAAAACAAAAACAAAGTGCTTCATTAGAAAAAGAAAAAGAAACAAAAATGGAGGATGTCAACAAAGGGATGGAGCTTGATTCACAAGATGTGAGCCCAGAGGCATTGGGCCATTATGATGTTTTTTTGAACCACCGTGGACCGGATGTAAAACGTTCTTTTGTTTCTCACTTGTATAAGTTACTTCGTGATCGTGGTTGTAATCCATTTTTGGATGTTGAAACTCTTCATAAGGGGGAGCATGCCTTGAAGTCAATCAATGAGGCTCTCTATGGGGTTCGTGTGCATCTTGCGATTTTTTCTAAGGGTTATGCCGAATCAAAATATTGTCTTAACGAGCTGTTCGATATGATGAAAAGCTCCGAGAAGGTTATCCCAGTTTTTTTTGAAGGTGTGGAGCCTGTGGATCTTCGTTTGATCGAAAGTGGACCCTTTGCTAAGGCTTTTGAAAAACACTTGGGAAAGAATCGAGACGAGGATGTTAAGAGGTGGACGAAAGCCCTATTGGAAGCTTCTCATCTTACAGGATTTCGACATTCCGAGTACAAGTAAGCACCGTATGGACCTCTATAATTGTTTAATGTAGAATTTGATTAAATGTTCACAAGTGTTAACATTTCATCATTTATGGTTGTTTGGTGATTTGTTCATAGAATTATACAATGTGTTGTATGCCTCTGATTTCGAATGGATATTTGGGGTCACAGACATGAATGTGCATTCATGGAAGATATTGTGGCTAGAGTTTTGGAAGCTTTTGGCCCAGCTCAACTCCGTCCTGCGCGGTACCCGATGGGTTTAGAGCAATCATCGGAGGTGGTTTTGAACATTTTGAACCAAATGGGCAACACCGTGGGTGTTGTGGGCTTAACTGGCACAGGCGGGATTGGCAAAACGACTCTTGCCACACACCTATACAATGAGCAAAACAATTTTACTTGTCGAAGTTTTTTGAAGGATGTGAAGGATGCAAACATGGAGAATCTTAAAGAAAAAATTGTGTGGGACTTGCTACAAGAGGATATGAAAAAAATTGGTGGTTTTGAGCGTTGTTTTGACCAAATAAAGAAAAAAAAAATATTTGTAGTTGTGGATGACATTGTAAAATGTAATCAATTCGATGAGCTTATACCAGAGTTAAATAATCTTGCTTTAGGAAGTCGAGTGTTGATCACATCTCGAGATCAAAGCGTATTGAACAACATAATGAGGGATGCTGGAGAGAAGTTGTTGCATGAGGTGCAAGAGTTGAGCCCATCAAACTCTCTACAACTTTTTTTGAAGAACGCCTTTCACAACGATATTCCAAGTCCTAGACTTCGTGATTTGTCAAGAGATATAGCAAAGGCATGTGGTGGTTTACCTTTAGCCTTGGAAGTTACTGGAGGGTTTTTGTTTGACAAAAGGGGGGATGAAGCATTATGGCATGAGGCAATGAAGGCACTCCACAAGAACAAAGAAATTTTGGATTGTCTGAAGTTGAGCTACAATAGCCTTGGTGAAGTTGAACAAGAAATGTTTTTGGATATAGCCTTCTTTCTTGTTGGTGCGCCTAAGGACGCGGCAGTGGATTTTTGGAACTCAGATGATTTCTTTAGCCCAGCATCTACATTTCTATGTAAACTTATTGATAGGTGTCTACTTAAGGTGGATGAGAATGGTTTCCTTACTATGCACGATCTTTTGCGAGACATGGGACGTGATGTGGTCCTGAAGAAATCACCACGGAATGCAGGGGAGCAAAGCCACTTGTGTAATCCTTCAGCAATCAGCAAAGTTCTTGAACAAAATAAGGTAACAATCATGACTGCCTTGACATATTTACTACATGTATTTGTCCATGTCGTCAAATTCCTTTGAAATCTCTTATGTTGTTCCACAACACATGTATCAATTGTGTACGAGAATCAAGGCAACTTATTTGTTGGAAGGATAGTTATGTTAAGAATATAATATATCCTAGCGAAGAGAAGAAATCAGGTAGATGTTTTAGATGAAATTTACAGAACAATTTGGTGCACAAATGATAAGTAGTACTTGTTTCCAAGGTATTATGAGTATTAAGTACTTTGCAACAAAGGAGTTTGTTATATATGTTAGGTTCATCTCGCAGGGTACTGAAAAAGTGCGAGGACTCACAACAAGTGGAATTCAAAATAGAGGAAACGGAATTGAAGCAATTTGGCAAGCTGAACATTTTGCAAGTTTGAATGAACTTCGAATTCTCATATTGGAAGATTGTGACGTGAAAGGCGATTTTTCAAACTGGTCAAGGGAATTGAGATGGTTGCAATGGAGACATTCCAATCTCACTGAGTTGCCTCATGATTTGCAATTACCCAACTTAATAGTGTTGGATCTTGCATACAGTGAGCACCTTTGTTGTATTTGGCCCAAAGACTTTGAAATACAGGTAAAACTCCCATTGAACTTGATGCATTGATTGTGAACCTTCTACAATAAAGACGAGTGTAAGTTTCATGTATTAAAAATATGACTTAATGAAGTCTTAGTTACATGGGTTTCTATGAAAAATTTGCTATAAGAGTTTTATGAATAAAAGTAGTTATGACGAAAATAGGAGGTGTAACGTTTCCTTTATTGCATCTTAAATTCGTGTTCCTAGATTGGAATGAGTAGATTGAAGTTGGTATAAGTCATACTTGGGTTGCCCATTCTTATTCTCTACAATGATTGAGCAATTTATATAAACTCTTTGCATGTTTATTATCTTCATGGTTAACTTGGTCTTGTTGCCATTTTTCATCGTACATAAAATATAAAACCTCACAAGAATGTGGTTGTAATTTTCTAGATTCCGTTTCCAAGGTTGCGTACGTTAAACCTTGAGGGATGTTGCAATCTTCGAGAGCTACCAAAATCCATAGGTGGGCTTACAAAATTGAGAGTTTTAAACATATCGTACTCAAGAGTGAAAGAACTTCCAGAGGATTTTGGGGGATTACAAAGTCTTGTAGAGTTCAATGCAAGGCGTTGTTCTTCCTTGTCAAGGTTATCAGAATCATTCGGTCAGTTGCCAAACTTGGAAAGATTGGACCTGGAAGGTTGTGGCCGCCTTCAAAGCCTACCTACATCTATTGGTGGGCTCACGAAGTTGAGAATTCTCAACATATCGGACTCAGAAGTGCAAGAACTTCCGGAGGATTTTGGGAGACTACAAAGTCTTGTAGAGTTCAATGCAAGGCGTTGTTCCTCGTTGTCAAGGTTACAGGAATCATTGGGTCAGTTGCCAAACTTGGAAACATTGTACCTCCAATGTTGTGGCCAACTTCAAAGCCTACCTACATTTGTTGGTGGGCTCACGATGTTGAGAGTTCTAAACATATGGTACTCAGGAGTGCAAGAACTTCCGGGGGATTTTGGGACATTACAAAGTCTTGAAGAGTTCAATGCAAGTGGTTGTTCCTCCTTGTCAAGGTTACCGGAATCATTCGGTCAGTTGCCAAACTTAGAAAGATTGACCTTGGAATTTTGTGGGTGCCTTCAAAGCTTACCTACATCTGTTGGTGGGCTTACTAAGTTGAGAGTTCTAAACATATCAGACTCAAGAGTGCAAGAACTTCCGGAGGATTTTGGGAAACTACAAAGTCTTGTAGAGTTCAATGCAAGTCGTTGTTCCTCCTTGTCAAGGTTACCGGAATCATTGGGTCAGTTGCCAAACTTGGAAAAATTGGACCTGGAAGGTTGTGGCCTGCTTCAAAGAATACCTACATCTATTGATGGGCTCACGAATTTGGAAGTTCTTGAATTATCGGGGTTAGGAGTGCAAGAACTTCCGGAGGATTTTGGGAGACTAAAAAGTCTTGTAGAGTTCAATGCAAGGCGTGTTTCCTCCTTGTCAAGGTTACCGGAATCATTGAATCAGTTGCCAAACTTGGAAAGATTGGACCTGGAAGGTTGTGGCCAGCTTCAAAGCTTACCTACATCTCTCGGTGGACTCACAAAGTTGAGAATTCTAAACATATCGGGCTCAGGAGTGCAAGAACTTCCGGAGGATTTTGGGAGACTACAAAGTCTTGTAGAGTTCAATGCAAGGGGTTGTTGTTCCTTGTCAAGGTTACCGGAATCATTGGGTCAGTTGCCAAACTTGGAAAGATTGGACCTGACAAGTTGTGGCCGCCTTCAAAGCCTACCTACATCTATTGGTGGGCTCACGAAGTTGGAAGTTTTTGAAATATCGTGGTCAGGAGTCCAAGAACTTTCGGAGGATTTTGGGAGACTACAAAGTCTCGTAGAGTTCAATGGAGGTTTTTGTTCCTCCTTGTCAAGGTTACCGGAATCATTGGGTCAGTTGCCAAACTTGGAAAGATTGGACCTGGAAGGTTGTGTCTGCCTTCAAAGCTTACCTACATCTCTTGGTGGGCTCACAAAGTTGAGAGTTCTAAACATAGGGCGCTCAAGAGTGCAAGAACTTCCAGAGGATTTTGGGAGACTACAAAGTCTTGTAGAATTTAATGCATGGAATTGTTCCTCCTTGTCAAGGTTACCGGAATCATTGGGTCAGTTGCCAAACTTGGAAAGATTGGAGCTGACAAGGTGTGGCCGCCTTCAAAGCCTACCTACATCTATTGGTGGGCTCACGAAGTTGGAAGTTTTTGAAATATCGTGGTCAGGAGTCCAAGAACTTTCGGAGGATATTGGGAGACTACAAAGTCTTGTAGAATTCAATGCAAGGTGTTGTTCCTCGTTGTCAAGGTTACCGGAATCATTCGGTCAGTTTCCAAACTTGGTAAAATTGGACCTCCAACATTGTGACCAACTTGAAAGCCTACCTACATCGGTTGGTGGGCTCACGAAGTTGAGAGGTCTAAACATATCTCACTCAAGAGTGAAAGAACTTCCAGAGGATTTTGGGAGACTACAAAGTCTTGTAGAATTCAATGCAAGGTGTTGTTCCTCGTTGTCAAGGTTACCGGAATCATTCGGTCAGTTTCCAAACTTGGTAAAATTGGACCTCCAAGATTGTGACCAACTTGAAAGCCTACCTACATCGGTTGGTGGGCTCACGAAGTTGAGAGGTCTAAACATATCTCACTCAAGAGTGAAAGAACTTCCAGAGGATTTTGGGAGACTACAAAGTCTTGTAGGGTTCAATGCAAGTGCTTGTTCTTCCTTGTCAAGGTTACCGGAGTCATTGGGTCAGTTGCCAAACTTGGAAAGATTGGACCTGGAAGGTTGTGGCCGCCTTCAAAACCTACCTATATATATTGGTGGGCTCACGAAGTTGACAGTTCTAGACATATCGGACTTAGGAGTGCAAGAACTTCCGGAGGATTTTGGGAGACTACAAAGTCTTGTAGAGTTCAATGCAAGGCGTTGTTCCTTGTTGTCAAGGTTACCGGAATCATTTGGTCAGTTTCCAAACTTGGTAAAATTGGACCTAAAAGGTTGTGGCCGCCTTCAAAGTTTACCTACATTTGTTGGTGGGCTCACGAAGTTGATAGTTCTACACATATGGTGCTCAGGAGTGCGAGAACTTCCGGAGGACTTTGGGAGACTACAAAGTCTTGTAGAGTTCAATGCAAAGCGTTGTTCCTCCTTGTCAAGGTTACCGGAATCATTCGGTCAGTTGCCAAAATTGGAAAGATTGGACCTGTACGGTTGTGGCCGCCTTCAAAGCTTACCTAGATCGTTTGGTGGGCTTACGAACTTGAGAGGTCTAAACATATCTCACTCAGGAGTGAAAGAACTTCCGGAGGATTTTGGGAGACTACAAAGTCTTGTAGTGTTCATTGGAAGGGGTTGTTCCTCCTTGTCAAGGGTACCGGAATCATTCTGTCAGTTGCCAAACTTAGAAAGATTGTACCTCCAAGATTGTAACCAACTTGAAAGCCTACCTACATCGTTTGGTGGGCTCACGAAGTTGAAAGTTCTTGAATTATAGTACTCAAGAGTGCAAGAACTTCCGGAGGATTTTGGGAGACTACAAAGTCTTGTAGAGTTCAATGCAAGGCGTGTTTCCTCCTTGTCAAGGTTACCGGAATCATTGGGTCAGTTGCCAAACTTGGAAAGATTGGACCTGGAAGGTTGTGGCCGCTTTCAAAGCTTACCTACATCTGTTGGTGGGCTCACGAACTTGAGAGTTTTTGACTTATTGGACTCAGGAGTGCAAGAATTTCTAGAGGATTTTGGGAGACTACAAAGTCTTGTAGAGTTCAATTGAGGTTATTGTTCCTCCTTGTCAAGGTTACCGGAATCATTGGGTCATTTGCCAAATTTGGAAAGATTGTACCTCCTACATTGTGACCAACTTGACAGCCTACCTACATCGTTTGGTGGGCTCACGAAGTTGAAAGTTTTTGAATTATAGTACTCAGGAGTGCAAGAACTTCCGGAGGATTTTGGGAAACTACAAAGTCTTGTAGAGTTCAATGCAAGGGGTTGTTCCTCCTTGTCAAGGTTACCGGAATCATTTGGTCAGTTGCCAAAATTGGAAAGATTGTACCTCCAAGGTTGTGGCCAAGATCAAAGCCTACTTACATCTATTAGTGGGCTCACAAATTTGGGATTTCTAAACATATCGGGGTTAGGAGTGCAAGAACTTCCGGAGGATTTTGGAAAATTACAATGTCTTGTAGACTTCAATGCAGGTGTATGAGCCCAAAATGGGGGCTCACATTTGTTTTATGCTTAGAATTTAGTTGAAGTTGCATTTGACGTCATTATTGAAGCATCAAAAAGTATAAAAAAGAGTGAGGTTGTGTGAGGCCAAACTACCCACCCTTAAGCGTCCTAGTCCGGATGAGGGAATTTGGATCACATTCGTGTTCATATAACTCCCTCTTACCCACTTCGCACAAATCCATTTCATTTTCCATCAATTCTTGCACACCAATTTATTCCATAATAAGAGTACAAGCATTGAAAAATGCTCTTCTCTAATGTCAACCCCGTATTACATCCCATCATAAAACCCATACACCTAGTGAACATTCAATACCACCACCTAACATGACGTGGTGTACTCACTAACTCACTAACTAGTCAATTAGGCCGACTTCAGCCAACTTAGGCCACCTCCAATTACTAATGTGAGCCGTTGTGAGGCCAAACTGCCCACCCTTAAGCGTCCTAGTCCGGGTGAGGGCATGGGGATCACATTCTTCCTAGCCTAGCTAAATCATTCCAATGCCCTTGGTTTGCATCGCATCCAACATCATCGGTAGGCACCCCAATTTATTCCACAACAAGATTACAAGTGTTAAGAAACACTCTTTTCCATTATGGCATTATTGGCTCCCTCCCTTACAAGTCCACACAACACAACCACAAGTCCAACCCCTAAGACCACCTTCTAATGCCGGTGTTCACCTAACTTGCTAATGAGCTATCTACCTAGATAAAATTATGTAATAACTAATTTACTAACTACACACAAGCTAGTAAACCTATTAGTTCCGTCAACCCCCACACGTGGTCTTAGACCAGCTCCTAACCATCTCGGCCTTGGCCAACTGTCTCCCATTTCAGCCTCGGTCTTAGACCAGCTCCTAACCATCTCAGCCCTGTCCAACTGCCTCTAAGTTCAAGCCTCGGTCTTAGACCAGCTACTCACCATCTCAGCCCTGTCCAACTGCATATAATTTCAGGCCTTAGTCTTAAACCAACTCCTAACCATATCGGCCTTGACCCCTGCCTCTAATTTCAAGCCTTAGTCTTAAACCAGCTCCTCACCATCTCAGCCCTGTCCAACTGCCTCTAAGTTCAGGCCTCGGTCTTAGACCAACTCCTCACCATCTCGGCCTTGGCCGACTGTCCCCCCTTTCACCTTAATCAACCACTTTTCTAAGTCTCCACTAATCACTATATTTTCTAAGTTCTCCCTAATCAACTACATTTTCTAAGTTCCCCCTAATCAACTACATTTTCTACCACACTACACCACACCCACACACACACACACACACACCCAAGGGAGAGAGAGAGAGAATGAGAGAGGAGGAAGGAAGATGAGAGAGGGCATCCCACAACCACGACCTCACTAACATTTTCCTACTTAGTAGGACCTTATCCTATCCACTAACTCCTTACCCCCTAAACTAACAAGAACATGTTCTAATTCAAACATTTAAATCAAAGGCACTTCCCCTTGCCTCATCAAACACTACTCCTCTAATCAAAACTCTCCCTAATGCCACTAATCCTTTATTTAACCACACAAAATGGCTTAAGGCCTAAACATAAATCCACACTAAGCCTCACTCTTTTTATACTTTTGATTGTTTCAATAACACTCCAATTGCAATTCTAATTAAATTCTAAACATAAAACAAATATGAGCACTCATTTTGGGCTCATAGCCGTCCCAGCTGTCCCCTTACTATCTGAACTCAATCCTTGCGGCACCCAGCTGCCAACCTTGCGGTCTGAGACCAGTCCCGCAGCCGTCCAGTTGCTCCCTTACTATCTGAACTCAATCCTTGCGGCACCCAGCTGGCAACCTTGCGGTCTGAGACCAGTCCCGCAGCCGTCCAGCTGCCCCCTTACTATCTGAACTCAATCCTTGCGGCACCCAGCTGGCAACCTTGCGGTCTGAGACCAGTCCCGCAGCCGTCCAGCTGCTCCCTTACTATCTGAACTCAATCCTTGTAGCTACCCTTAATCCCAGCAGTCCCCCACTAATTCCACTAAGTCCCCTACCTAATCCCACATATTTCTTCCGAGCTCTAAGAGCTCTATCTCCTAGAGAAGAGAGAGAGAGAGAGAGAGAAGAGGAAGAGAGAAAAATGAAGAGAGAAAGGAAGAGAAGGAGAGGGCACCCAAGACCACAAACCCTTTAACCTTCTCCTACTTAGTAGGACCTTATCCTATCCACTAAACCCTCACCCCCTAAACCAACAAGAACATGTTCTAAATCAAACATTTAAATCCAAGGCCCTTCCCCTTGCTTCATCAAACACTACTCACTTAACCACAACACTCCCTAATGCCACTAAGCTTCTAATTAACCACACAAAATAGGCTTAAGGCCTAAACATAAATCCACACCAAGCCTCACTCTTTATACTTTTGATTGTTTCAATAACACTCCAAATGCAATTCTAAATAAATTCTAAACATAAAACAAATATGAGCAACCATTTTGGGCTCATATAATTGGCGACCATCGGGGGATGGATCCCGAATCTCTTGCTTCGAAGGCAAGTTGTCGTTCAAACTCCAAGTCGGTCAACATTTTTCCATTATTGACTTTCGATAAGGTGCGAGCTTAATGCGATCTTAAGAGGCTCCATTGCAAGCTAGATCGATGTCTAAGCAACCTGCCTCTAGAACTAGAGGAACATTGGTCTTCCCCTTCATCATCAGACACTTCGATGTAACATTGTGTGTATTCCAACTGAATCCTAATTCCTTCTTCCACCCATAGTTCCCAAAGTTCAACCCAACATTGTTGTGGATCGCAAGATGACCACTCTAACATCCAGTACCCAACTTTAATTAGAACATCTACATAATCCCAATTTCCTTCGGTAACATGAACTTGATCATCCTTGATTCTATACCAATCCGCCAGTACGTTGGGATAATCCTTGACATCTTGTCCAACCACAATTCCCATCGACGTAGTCTTGAAGTGTAAAGGCTCCTCCAACTTCTCCGCTTCCATGATAGCATCGTCATCTTGAGTCCCATCCACATGTACTAAACTTACATCACTCTTTTCCATACTATCTACCCAAGGTGTCAATCCCCCTAAAATCCATTCTTCCTCGGTGAGCACCTCACATGGTTCTAACAAAGAATATTCTTCGCCACGTGCATCAAGAATGTCATCTCTCAAACATGCATGGTGGGACGTCGTTATGATATCAAATTCCGACTCCGGATAATCCCTCAACCATTGGGCATACTTCCCATCATCCCCATAATTATAGAAACTAGGACCTAGACCACCCGAATAAACTACGCCTACCAATGCCTCATCATTATTGTCACACTTCTTGGCATCTCCTTCATCGTCTGAAGATGAAACAATCTCTTGTCTAATTCAACCACCTAACGACCCTATGGGAACTTTGACCCTATTGTCCTCCGGACCATAAGTAATGGATGGCTTGACTCCTCCCCAATCCACTATGGCATCCGACATTCTCAACCAAGGTCTACCTAACAAGATGGGAAATGTATCCTTGTTAGAATGCATTTTGATGACATGAAAGGTGACCACATACTCTTCCCCTCCGGTGCTAATCCTACAATCTTTAATCATTCCCAAAGGCACGGCCGGACTTTGATTCGCCATATTGATGATGAAAGGTGACGGGCCGGTAAGACTAAGACCCAACCTCTTCATGGTATGCTCCGGTAAGATGTTCAAACCACTACCTTCATCCACTAGCACATTAGGAACCACCTTGACCACCACCATAACCTCAATTTCAATTGGTTTGACATCCCGTCTTCCTCCTTGCACTTGAATTCTAGCCGCCATCCTAGGCTTAGGGCCGGTTTACACTACGGTGGAGAAGGCCTCCGGTCGGTCAAGAATGCTTGGCCAAGACATGGTTATATGAGGCAAATGGTGGATGTGCCGGAGAAGAATTAAAGGCAATAAAATATTTTTATTGAGTTGGGCTTCTCCGGCCTCTTGAGGCCGGATAAGAAACTCCTCCTCCGGAGAAGCCCAACTCCAAAAAGTGCCGCCATGTAGGCGGCTATGTCATTTTATCATCCATGAGAAAAGTTCACCACCATTGTTTTCTTCACCTAGTGTAAATACCCACCGGTCAAGAGTTGCATTTTCGACCAATCACAATTGAGAAACGCCTTTTTTTTCATGACCGGTGGGCTTCTCCACCGTAGTGTAAACTGGCCCTTAACCTTCCTAGTCCTCCTAGTCACCGGCATTCCTTCCTTGAGAGTCTTCCTAGCCACGGGTGAAATCTCCAACAATTGTCCAAAGGTAATATCGGCCTTAAGTGAGCTAAGATCGGCCCACAAATCGTAGCCACTCGACTTCTCCACTTTGGCATTGCCAACACCATCAAACTCATCTAAGGGAATTCCCGGTCCTTCTCATTCTCCCATCTCACTACCCTCCAAATCATGAATGACATTAGGCCTCTCTCTATCATGTAGAATCACATTCTCCCTATCTAACTCTCTAGTGTCCCTTCTAGCTACTTTAGCTACCATATCCAATTCGGAAAGGTTAGGAGCCTCATCCGAAGAATACTCCTCTTGACCCTCTACTCCTACCTCTAATGGGGCCTTCCCTCTCCTAGCTCTAGTGGTAACCGCTAATGCCGGTGCCTCATTAGTAACCTCATCTCCTAGACTTTTCAACTCATAGGTAATGGCATTGGTGTGTGGAGGCCATTGACCTTGTTCCTCTCCACTATCCGTTTGGAGAGGAACAGCGTCATCATGATGTGACTCCATATGAGCCCAAAATGGTTGCTCATATTTGTTTTATGTTTAGAATTTATTTAGAATTGCATTTGAAGTTGTTATTGAAACAATCAAAAGTATAAAAAGAGTAAGGCTTGGTGTGGATTTATGTTTTAGGCCTTAAGCCTATTTTGTGTGGTTAATTAGAAGCTTAGTGGTGCCTTGGATTTAAATGTTTGATTTAGAACATGTTTGTGTTGGTTTAGGGGGTGAGGGTTTAGTGGATAGGATAAGGTCCTACTAAGTAGGAGAAGGTTAAGGGGTTGTGGTCTTGGGTGCCCTCTCCTCCTCCTCTTCTTTTCTCTTCTTTCTCTTCCTCTCCTCTCCTCTCTCCCCCCTCTCTAGGATTTGGAGCTCTTAGAGCTCGGAAGAATGCAAGACTTAGAAGGAGACTTAGTGAAATTAGTGGAATTAGGTAGGGAAATTAGTTAGGGGACTTAGTGACATTAGTGGAATTAGGCAAGGGAATTAGGTAAGGGAATTAGTTAGGGGTCTTAGTTCTAAGGCTAGGATTAAAGAGTGTTGGTTTAGCCTCGAAGGTGGATTAAGGAGCTGCTGGTTTAGCCTCGAGGCTGGGCCTAAGTAGCTACTGGTTGGCTAGAAGCTGGATTAAGGAGTGTTGGTTTAGCCTCGAAGGCTGGGCCTAAGTAGCTACTGGTTGGCTAGAAGGCTGGATTAAGGAGTTGCTGGTTTAGCCTCGAGGCTGGGACTAAGAAGTTACTGGTAGCTAGAAGGTGGATTAAGGAGTTGTTGGGTTAGCCTCGAAGGTTGGGCCTAAGTAGCTACTGGTTGGCTAGAAGGTGGATTAAGGAGCTGCTGGGTTAGCCTCGAAGGCTGGGCCTAATGAGCTACTGGCTAGCTAGAAGGTGGATTAAGGAGCTGCTGGCTTAGCGGAAGGCTGGGATTTAAGGCCGGGTATGGGACCGGATATGGCCCATGGATGGGCCGGTTGTGAGCCGGCCGGATATGGGAAGAATTAATGAGGAGTTCAACTCATTAGTGAATTAGTGGAGTTGGTTCATATAACTTAGAGGGTCGCATAAGGGAATAAGCTTTAGTAGGGATTTGAGTGTGGGGTTGTGAATTAGTGTAGGAGGAAGGGAATAAATAAAGAAGAGCATTTTCCAATGCTTTTACTCGTGTTATGGAATAAATTGGTGTGCAAGAATTGATGGAAATTGAAATGGATTTGTGAGAAGTTGGTAAGAGGGAGTTATGTGAATACGAATGTGATCCTCATTCCCTCACCCGGACTAGGACGCTTAAGGGTGGGTGGTTTGGCCTCACACTCCACTACACCATTCATAAACCTTACATCTTGAGAATTAGACGGATCCGGATCCGTAGGAGGAGCTTGCCGCCTATTGTCGAAGTTTTGTGGCCCTCCTTGCCTACCTTGAATCGGAATGTAACCATTCGCCGTTTGCAATCCCGCCGGTGGATGAGAAGTTTGTCTTACATTACCATGGTTATAATACAAATTCGGTGGCCTAAGCTCATTCGGTGGTCCAACTTGTGGTCTAGCTCCTCTCATGTTGTCCCTCGCTTGTTGTTGTGGATTGGCCACCGGGTAAGTCGCACTAATAACCTTATCCGGTTGACGATACTCGTCCGAAGGATGGTTTCCTCCACAATTGCTACAACCATGACCTTATCCCTCGGACCAACATTGACCTTGTGCATGCCATCTTCCACAATACGGATGGAACTCCCTCTTCTCCACGTTTTGACCACCTTGACCTCTAGGAGGAGGTCCCCTATTGTTGCCTTGTCCATATTGAGGTTGTCCTTGACCTCTTTGGTTTTGTGAAGGTGGACCACCGTTTCCTCTTTGATCACGGTTTTGTCCATTCCTACAAAACTGACAAGTGTGGTCCGGTTGGCCACATTGAACACACCACAACCCCGATGAATGTCTACCCGACTCAACCGGAGAGATTGTAGTTGGGTCGCTAAAAGGATTGCAGCTGGGTCGCTAAAGGATTGCGGCTGGGTTGCTAAGAGATTGCAGTTGGGTCGCTAAAAAGATTGCGGCTGGGTTGCTAAGAGATTGCAGTTGGGTCGCTAAGAGTTTAGCTAGGTTGCTAAGAGATTGCAGCTGGATCGCTACATGGGTTGCAGCTGGGTCGATAAGAGTGCAGCTGGGTCGCTACAAGGATTACAGCTGGGTCGCTAAGAATTCAGCTGAGACTGAATTTGAATAGTGGGAGGGGGAACTAATAGTGTTACATTAGATTATGTTATAGTTTAGTTAATTAGGTTATTACATAATATTAATTTAGATAATTAGTTCATTAGCAAGTTAGGGGAACACGAGGCATTAGATGGTGGGATTAGTGGGTGAACTTTGATGTGAATGATTGTAGGGTCACAAGAGGGTGTGTTAGGATTGTGATAATAGAGAAGAGCGTTTGTCAACACTTGTACTCGTATTATGGAATAAATTGGTGTACAAGAGTTGATGGAAAATGTAATGGATTTTTACGAAGTTGGGAAAAGGGAGTTATGTGAACATGAATGTGATCCCCATGCCCTCACCCGGACTAGGACGCATAAGGGTGGGTGGTTTGGCCTCATAGCGCTTCAAAACAAATGCAAGTTTTCATTGCATTCTCTTACTCCATTCTGGTGAGTGTTCGGACTCTGCCCCCTTTGAATTTTTGTTCATGTTTTTGTAGGCCAAATTTTTGGGTTTAATGCATAAGATGAAATTTTGTGTTTCGGTTTTTCCTCTTGGATCCGAAAAGGTGTAGGGTATGCAAGATTGTTGGGTTTGATGCATAAGATGGAGTTTTGTGTGGGAATTTTGTGTGGCTAGTTTGTATGTGAACTGGAATGGACCCTCTCGGTTCCGAGAGGGTCTTACTTGAAGTATTTAGAACCAAATTTTGGACTTGAATGTTGAAGGCGTGTTTGTATATATAGGTTGCACTAGTGTGGATGTGGACTGGAATGGACCCTCTCGGTTCTGAAAGGGTGTTCCTTCCAGAATTTAGGACCAGATTTTGACCTTCGATGTTGAAGGCTTGTTTGTGATTATGGGTTGGACTAGTGTGTATGTGTACTTGGCCTGGATTGGACCCTCTCGGTTCCGAGAGGGTCTTACTTTAACTATTTAGGACTAGATTTTGGACTTGATTGTTCAATGCTTGTTTGTGAAAATAGGTTGGACTAGTGTGTACGTGTATGTGGACTTGAATGGACCCTCTCGGTTCCGAGAGGGTCTTACTTGAAGTATTTAGGACCTGATTTTGTACTTCAATGTTGTTTGCTTGTTTGTGAATATAGGTTGGACTAGTGTGTATTTGTATGTGGACTGGATTGGACCCTCTCGTTTCCGAGAGGGTCTTCCTTGAAGTATTTAGGACCAGATTTGGGACTTGAATGTTGTGTGCTTGTTTGTGAATATAGGTTGAACTAGTGTGTATTTGTATATGGACTAGATTGGACCCTCTCGGTTCCGAGAGGGTCTTCCTTCAAGTATTTAAGACTAGATTTTGGACTTGATTGGTGTGTGCTTGTTTGTGAATATAGGTTGAACTAGTGTGTATTTGTATGTGGACTGGATTGGACCGTCTCGGTTCCGAGAGGGTCTTACTTGAATTATTTAGGACCAGATTCTGAGCATGAATGTTGAAGGCTTGTTTTTGTATATACGTTGGACTAGTGTGTATGTGTATGTGGACTTGAATGGACCCTCTCGGTTCCAAGAGGGTCTTCCTTGAAGTATGTAGGACCAAATTTTGGACTTGATTGGTGTTTGCTTGTTTGTGTATATAGGTTGGACTAGTGTGTATGTGTATGTGGACTTGAATGGACCCTCTCGGTTCCGAGAGGGTCTTACTTGAATTATTTAGGACCTGATTTTGGACTTGAATGTTGTGTGTTTGTTTGTGTATATAGGTTGGACTAGTGTGTATGTGTACTTGGCCTGGATTGGACCCTCTCGGTTCCGAGAGGGTTTTACTTTAACTATTTAGGACTAGATTTTGGACTTGATTGTTCAATGCTTGTTTGTGAAAATAGGTTGGACTAGTGTGTACGTGTATGTGGACTTGAATGGACCCTCTCGGTTCCGAGAGGGTCTTACTTGAAGTATTTAAGACCTGATTTTGTACTTCAATGTTGTTTACTTGTTTGTGAATATAGGTTGGACTAGTGTGTATTTGTATGTGGACTGGATTGGACCCTCTCGTTTCCGAGAGGGTCTTCCTTGAAGTATTTAGGACCTGATTTGGGACTTGAATGTTGTGTGCTTGTTTGTGAATATAGGTTGAACTAGTGTGTATTTGTATGTGGACTGGATTGGACCCTCTCGGTTCCGAGAGGGTCTTCCTTCAAGTATTTAAGACTAGATTTTGGACTTGATTGGTGTGTGCTTGTTTGTGAATATAGGTTGAACTAGTGTGTATTTGTATGTGGACTGGATTGGACCCTCTCTGTTCTGAGAGGGTCTTACTTGAAGTATTTAGGACCAGATTTTGGACTTGATTGGTGTGTGCTTGTTTGTGAATATAGGTTGAACTAGTGTGTATTTGTATGTGGACTGGATTGGAACTTCTCGGTTCCGAGAGGGTCTTCCTTCAAGAATGTAGGACCACATTTTGGACTTGAATGTTGAAGGCTTATTTGTGTTTATAGGTTGGACTAGTGTGTATGTGTATTTGGACTTGAATGGACCCTCTCGGTTCCGAGAGGGTATTCCTTGAATTATTTAGGACCAAATAATTTCCCAAAGACATAATTTGGATTCCTTATTCAAAATCCAAGCCTATTGGTATTTCCTAACAGACCTATCTACCTAGACTTAAATCGACCGAAGCATTCCCCGGCAGCGGCGCCAAAATGTAGTTAGTTTTTTGGTTACAAACAAACCCAGGGAAACAATCAGGGAAGACTTAAAAGGTGACTTTTAGATCATCTAGGTGTCTTAGATAAGGTTTATTAGGGAAAACACAAGGTTATAACACTTCATTTCAAGTTAGGTATGACAATTGGTTTACGGGCAGGGGATAAAAACATCTAAAAGATCACTCCACAACAGTGCATGCAAAAGTGACAGTCTCTTTTCTCTCTCTAAATTCCCAGTCAATAGTCTGGCAGTGAGTTCATTTTAATTGGACCAAGTGCGGTGCAAAATCATAGGCACAGCCATAGTCAATCGTCTTGCAATAGTAACCCATTTATGTCTCTTTACCAAAGCCACGGGCACTTTGGAGTAGTCAATAATCTTTCCTTAATTAATCATGTTTAGTGAAACTTGAAATGTATGTCCGTAATCCATTCAGGATATTCAGTCTTCGTTCGTTAATTTCAATCTTAATGTCACAGTCCGACAATTGTCTTTTTACCCGATTTGCATCAAAGTAATCATATGCTCGGTGTGAGGCCAAACCACCCACCCTTAAGCGTCCTAGTCCGGGTGAGGGAGTGGATATCACATTCGTTTAACATAGCTTCCGCTTACCAACTTCATAAGAATTCCTTACAATTCTCATCAATTCGTGTACACCAATTTATTCCATAACAAGATTACAAGTGTTAAGAAACACTCTTCTCTACCATGGCGCTATTAGTATACTCAAGTACAATCCCACACAACCCCAATCACAAGCCCATCTCCTATTGCCACCTTATAATGTATAGTGGTCAACCAATCTAGCTAATGACTAATCACCTAACTACATTACGTGCTAAATCTATTAACTAGCAACCCCTTGGATAATCACCTAGATGCCACACTATCTCTAGGTATGCAATCTTGCTCCCACTTAATTCTCCTAATCCTAGCTGCAAAACCGGGTTAGCTCCCAGCCTGAATTCTCCTAAGCCCAGCTGCAACCTGATTAGCTCCCAACCTTAATTCTCCTAAACCCAGCTGCTGTCGGGTTAGCCCCAGCCTGAATTCTCCTAAGCCCAGCTGCAAACCTGATTAACTCCCAGCCTTAATTCTCCTAAGCCTAGCTGCTGCCGGGTTAGCCCCAGCCTGAATTCTCCCAAGCCCAGCTGCTAACCTGATTAGCTCCCAGCCTGAATTCTCCCAAGCCCAGCTGTTGCCGGTCAGCTCCCAGCCTTAATTCTCCCAAGCCCAGTTGCTAACCTGATTAGCTCCCTCTACTCCCTATTTTATCTAAAATTAACTTTAATCACTATCTCCTCTAAACTCCCTCTAATCACTATCTCCTCTACCGCACTACAACACACACCCACACCCACACAAGAGAGAGAGGAGGAAGGAAGGAGGGAGGGCACCCAAACCACAACCCCCTTAGCCTTCTCCTACTTAGTAGGACCTTATCCTATCCACTAAACCCTCACCCCCTAAACCAACAAGAACATGTTCTAATTCAAACATTTAAGCCAAAGGATCTTTCCCTTGCTTCCTCAAACACTACCCACTTAATCACAACACTCCCTAATATTACTAAGCTTCTACTTAACCACACAAAATAGGCTTAAAGCCTAAAACATAAACCACACCAAGCCTCACTCTTTTTATACTTTTAATTGTTTCAATAACACTCCACATGCAATTCTAAATAAATTCTAAACATAAAACAAATATGAGCACTCATTTTGGGCTCATACTCGGTCAATGCGTCAATAAGCCATCACCACATATGCGCGTCAACATATTCTCACATCTCTCATAATCTCACTTAGTTTATTCAAGGTTTCAATTTCATACCCTCAAAGCTTAGACAATTGACTTAGCAACTCATTTCAATATTATGAATAATGTTTAGGCGATTCATTTCTTAAAGTATTAAAAGGTCCAATTCACTTTAATCCTTGTAAGGTATGAGACAATAATTAAATCATACCAATATGGTAAACGGCACGTCCTTCTGGTTCTTCCACAATAAGTTCACCTTCCAAAGTCTATGGTCTCAACTTGTTGGCTTTTCAATCTCCATCAAAGGTTGTAAGGGAACAGTTTCTCCATTTACACATAGAAGACAATGGTCTTGTTCCTTGACCTTATCAATTATATCCTTTCACATATTACAACGACACGAAACTCCTTACTCGAATTGATTTAGTGAATAGAATCCTATTAAAGTCAATTGGCTCGTGGTGCAATTATCCTTAGAGGCAAATTAGAAGTGGGTGAGTATATCAATGAAAAGCCGATAGTCTTTTGGTTATATTATGCACTCGAATGTGTTTGCAATATGTCAAAATACATTCATGTTGTCATGCAATTCAATTACCAGTTTGCATATAATCCAGCAACGAACTCATACTCGGTGAATCACATTCAATAAACATCTATGCAAAAGTTATCGACTTCATGACATTAACACTGCTTGCTGATACAGAAATCTCATAGCCTCAAAATGAATAAAACGCAACCTAAGTTACAAGCAATTACACGTCAGACCATAGCCTCGACTAAACACCCTCTCAGACAATTAAACCATGCAGTCTGAGATTGCAGCAAGGGTATATCTTATTAAGCTCTAAAACTAGGCTCTCGAGACCATGGCCTAAAGGGAGACTGTTTAATTTAAGATGGCTAATGCTGAACTTAAATTAAACTAATTGGCTGCATGTAATTCAATCAGGGCTCATAACTCTCTCGAATGAAATACCCCTATTATCACCCTGCAACCACTGGTGCCTTTAGAATCACCGTCTATCGACTTACTTAACAAATCGGCCTCACATCAGTGATCGGGGAGATTTTTGGGCATAATCGGTTGAGATCCTAGTGTTAACATTTCCAACCGGTTACATGTTGACATCCTCCTGTTTAGGGCTTGGGAATTATATTCTTCAATGATTAACACGCTAAGTACCCACTGAACTGGTACGATTATGTTGAGAACCATCCGTTTTCACAGCGGAAAATTTATGTGACTCTATATCCAATTATAGTTTGATATTACTCACTGACCAAGGTCTCGACTCCAAAGGTGTAGCAGTAATAGTAGAAAATTATGTCGAGCCAGACCATAGCCTGTCTCAGTGCACGTCCACAGTCGGTGGACTTTGCTGCTCCTCAATCCTAATTAGGATTAATACCCTTATGACCAGAATCTAAGGTTAATTTCTGTAGTGATTTCTCTCACAGACTATGGCCATAGCGTGATTCTCATCGATTCAATATTACTTAATAATTGATATCACTCGATCTCACGGCGAATCAATTCATTCCTCACTCTGAATCCAGTCTGTATCCACGTGCGTGAGATTTCAGTCAAAGCATGAAATTACGGTAAAATTATATTTATGACTCCAAGTCAGGATAGGCAAGAACATAGTCCCCATTACAAACCACGGACTTCTAATTTACACTCCTGATTACCTTACGTAAAATACTTACCGTACAAGACAACTACAGATTCTCCTTTACTCAGACACTTCAATTAAGTCAATCTGATCAACATTGTATTACAACAACACCCACACGACAAGGCCATAGTCTCACCAAGTAGTTGGTCACCCTCTATCATTCCAGGAAATAGACTCTTCAAAGTTACTTGAATTCCAGCAACAAAATCAATTACAAATTGAACACTGGAAACACTCTGAAGTTTCTCGTATCCTAGTAAATTCCCCCTGGGCTACGACAAAACAACACACAAACAAAAATTGAGATCTTCACACTATCGAATTGAGTTCAAGGCAATATCAGACAAACAAATGTATCTAAATAAAAAATGCTCACACAAGCGGCTATCCCAGCCTTGCTCCAAAAGTCGAGAGAGAGTAATGAATTCGCACCCCCCTCATGAAGTCCGAGGATCGTCCGAGTCCTGGTAACTTCCTCAACCGCCATAGACTATTGACCTTACTATTTATTGTTTCTACTCTCCCGAGTCAATAGCCTATTCCCATTAACCCATTTAGATAATTAACAAGATAAATAAAGTCTCTAATCCCACTTATTCCAAAAATGAACCAAAATGTTTCAAAATTACTTCCACAATCCCATATGTATTGTTTTCTCTTAAAAGATTTATAAGTATATTTGTTGAATTTCCATGTGCCTTTTCCAAACCTCATTCAATCCCTTATTCATGTAAGGTTGGTGTTTGATTTGAATTCTCTATATAGGTTCGGGTGGATGGGTTGAATATACTTTGGAGGTTGTCTAGTTTAGTTGTTCTTGAGAGAACCTAAGGTTGTGCGTGACTTTGAATTGTTTGAATGAGTTGAATGTTTTTGTTAAGGTTTAGCTCTCGGCCACATTTCAGTTGGGTTGGATTCATATGATATATGTGTCTCATTTTGTAACCGATTGGGGTTGGCGCATCAGGTTGGGAAAGATTGCGCCAATTCCACGTCATGGAGCCTCTTGCATTGTATTTGGACGAAGATGTACAATTGAAGGTCTTGGTCCCAAACTTGTTGGTGGGTGCCGCAAATGTGGATATGGGTGCAGAGAGGGCATTGGACACCCATCTCCGTTTCTTGCTTATCCATAGTTTGAGGCTATGTTGCAAAGCATGGAAAACGATTGTGGATAAAAGTGTGGAGTACAATGCTCTTCGTTTGGCTCAGCATGAATACTTCATGGGTCCCAATGGTGTCCGGAGGGTGTGTTTGATACGCGAACATAACCTCATACATCAATTTCAAATGACCTCCTTTTGGTTCTCACACAGCCAACACGTCACCTCATAAATTCCTAGGAGGATTCTTATGTCGGACTTGGGGGATTTGTCATTGCGTTCATTGGCTAAGCTAAGGGATGAATTGGAGAGCTACTGGTGTGCGGTGGAGATGTATGGCATGATCTTTGAATCATTTTATCCATATTGGACATGCCCGGCCGATAGGGTGTATATGGAAATAAAGTAGAGTAATCTGTATATAGCTACTTGAACTGAATACACATTTTTGTAAGTCTTAAGGTTGGCACCTAACTTCACCTGCATTTTGTCGGGCAATAAAATATTTTGTGTATGGTATTTTTATTTCAATTGGTGACGTCAGCCCTTATTTAATATGAAACATTTGAAACCTAGCCTATAAGATGTTTGATAACAAATGCAATCTTCCACGCCTATAGGATCTGTTGCTTTCTCGAACAACTATGGGATATTATGTCCACGGGAATGGGGTGCCTTTCCAACAAATTAAATTCAAACTATATCTAATTCCACGGAAATAGGCACTGCTTCTCCTAAAATTACCCAACAAAATCTAAATTTTCCGCTCTCCGCTCTCCGCTCTACGCTCACACTACTAAGTTTCCCCTTCATCCACCACCCTCCGAGAACAGCTACAACAACGCCGAACAACAACTGCTGCAAGAGCACACACACAACACCAACAACCCCCCCAGGATAGGCCGTGGCAGAACAACTCCAACGAACTCCGGCGTGACACGGACTGCCAGACGACACCGACACAGACTTTGACAGGACAAGACCAGGAAGCCAACGACCCGCCCTCCAACAACACCAACACAACAATCCGACAACCCCGACCGAGCCCACCTCCGGCACCAACGCGCACCTGCCACAATCACACCCACACGCACCAACATCAGCCCAAGCTCCACTCACGACAACAGCAATCAACCACACCGCAAAACCAAGGTAAGTCCTATACCCTCCAAGCATCTCTCCACACATGCAACACTTCACCATGCTGGACCCCCTCCTAGCACCACATTCTCCCTCCTCCTCCCCTCCTCACCTCCCCTCAGTTCCCACAAACTCAGTACCACATCACCTCTCCTCCTCCCCACCACATCTCCTCTCCACTCCCACACATCCCGCACCACATCCTCCCCCCTCTTCCCCTCTGAACCCCCCCTCAATTCTCATGCAGACAACAACTCATCATCCCTCTCCCACTTCCCTCCCGAACCTCCCCTCAACTCTCACATACTCGTTGCATTGTCCCTTACAGACATAAACACCGACCACCACAATCACCAATACTCAGCACTAAGAGGAAACAACAGAAGAACGCGAAGAGGCACCGGCCAGCAACAACGAGCCCGCATCCAACAACAATCATACAAGGCCCAACACCAACCATACCACTCCCAAGACAACATCACACCCCCCAGACACCAAGATCCTCGGCAACGGCACACACAACAGACACACAGCCAACCCGCAAAGCAACAGAGGTGACCCCGAGACCCGGAGACTGCCAGGGCACCTCCAGCTCACCACCAACAGTCTTATCCCATCCCAACCACAAGCTCAACACTCAAGTCTAGCCACCCGGACAACATATATGGAGCAGCCCAACCGTCAACTCCCCTCAAGGACCAATACGCCGAATTTCGACAACAAGTCCTAGCCCAGCCGCCGACCTCACACAAATCGCAGCCTTCACAACACATCACCTCCCCACACGAATTTGGAACCGAGGAAGACCTTGACATGGATGCTCAACTCGAAAACGTGTCACCGGAGCGAGGAGGTAGCTCCCTCCAAGTGTCACTAGGAGGAGACTCAATACAAGGGGCACAAACAACACCATGGAAGTCCGTGCAAATTGGCGAAAGCACACCACATACAATGTCATACCGTAACCCTCGGTTGCACGATGCCTCGGAAAGTCAAATCACCAAGAGAAGAAAAGCCGCGGACTACACCGCCACATCCACACCCACAATACCAAGTAAGTCCACACCATCCTCCACGCATACAAGACCCAAAAGGATAACCACCCTTGGCATTGACATGGTAGGACAAATGTGGTTGGGATTCCACATGCAAGAGGCACTCTCCACACAAAGAAGAAAGAAAGAGTTAAAAGAGAAACGCACGGACGAGGAATTCAACGCCACCTGGACACCCGTCAACGAAGTCCAAGAATTCCGATCGCTCCGGCGTGCCTTCCCAAGGACAAAGCAATCCCTCTACCCCCACTAGAAGAAAACTTGTCCATTCCGACCATGGAATAAACGATTCCGTGTCCTCAAATACTCATTAAATGACTCAGTCACGCGCCACACTCAAGTCCGATGACGTGTACAAACGCTTAGTCATTGTTCAGTCATGGTAGTGACTCCTCGATGAAATGTGTTGAACGGAACCCCAAACATTTGTACATTTGTGCGTTGTGCCTCACAGATTCATCCACTGCATGGGGATGCGCGACGGGAAATCCTATGTGGCAAATGAACAGAGATTTACCTGTTGGCCATGACTGGGACATACTATGTCATCACTATAAAATAGTCCGTAACCAATACTAGGCCCACGTGTACATTGAGGGACGTGTCACACAACAATTGTTTAAGGGTGTACGGCCATCATCGTGGTGATGACGAGGCCCCATAATGACTCAAATCAACACTGAAACGACTAAACATGTTGCAGACAATGACGTGGCCTGCCACTTCAGACACTGAGGTGGCATTTTCCGGACAATGAGGTGGCCTGCCACTTCAGACATTGTGGTGGCATTTTCCAGACAATGAGGTGGCCTGCCACTTCAGACACTGAGGTGGCAATCTCCAGACAATGACGTGGCATGCCACTTCAGACAATGAGGTGGCATTTTCCAAACAATGCCCACAGGTAAGCCACTTCAGACACTGAGGTGGCATTTTCCAGACAATGAGGTGGCATACTGTTAACAATTAACACGTATCAATGTATTCATGTGACCAATTCGACGGCCATGCCACGTACACAATGTTTGCCATTGACCAGTCGTATTGGACTCATAATCTAGTCATATTATAGTTGCCCATACTTGAGGATATTTCCCTCCAAAATTTGTGTTCACCATGTTTGCATCTACACTCATCTTTACCATGTGTCATGCTGCAAATGTCAGCATGTAAAATCCCAGGTACATTAACTGCAACCGTCCCCGCTGTCCAATACAACATTTTTTTTGGGCTCATCAAAAAATGTGGTCATATGTTCTCACACACTTCTAAAATCTTGCCACTGCCAATAAGTTCTCCGAATCTGAAAGTTCTATGGCTCCCACTAGGGAGACGGTACTCAGCGATGGATTCAAACGCTCTCCTGTGTCCACTCCATCTACTTGTGTGCCTGTAGTGATGAAGACATATGATGTGCATTGTTCATGTCTTCTTGCGCGTGCCTCCTTCGCCAACACAACTCTCCATCCCGGTTTCCCCACTTCCTCTGACCAAAAAACTTGTGTTGCTTGGCTAGGAAAAATAAACGGCTCCGCCATCTTTGGTACTTTGTGGCGGAAATTAACAACCATGAATCCGGCATCATTTCTTACATAAGTAGGATTACCCCGATTGTCGCACTGTTTTATCCACTCGCACCTAAAAAGGATGATTGGGGTTCGAAGTGGGCCATAGTTCAATTTCAGGATATCCTTTAGTACTCCCACGTAGGGTAATGTGGTTGATGCCGACTCCATCGAGGCAATCTGAAACACGGACGCCACACCGCTATCATAAGTTTGAAGTGTGGCGGATTGCCGGTCGTCCACCCGAAAGTGGTTTCCATAGGCCTTCATCCTTGAGTAACGCGTGGCTACTTGCGATGGTCTACTACACAACAACACTCGGTCCAAGTCATCTGCATTGTTGGGATCCACGGGTTCCCTATGTACTGCATCTTTGATCCATTTCTCGAAAAGAGGAATGTCGGGGTTTGTCACCTTTTCGGCTTCCCATTGCTTGCACATGCCCACCCTCCAAAATCAATGCATGCATTATAGGATCCAAAAGAAATTGTTGCATTGTTTCCATCTCATAGCCAGATTACGAAAAGAACGGATGTACTGGTGGCCCCTCGACAACTGTGCTATTTGACCGACACTGTGTATTCACATGCAGGAGTCCACAACGACTAGTGCCTCTTCAGTCATTTTCTACTACTTGTATGGAAAACACAGTTGTTGAATGGTTTGTCAGAACACATAACGACTCACTTGTGCCAAGGTTCCATGATGGACAAATTTGACAGTGCATATTGGTGGGCAAGATCTCTCAGCCCTGCTGTCATCATGTACTTCGTTCCGGCCCCTTCCAACACCTCCTCTGCATCTCCATACTCTTCATCTGCGTCCCAAACCCGGCGGTCAACAACCTCAAATCTTTGCAAATACTCCGTTATGAATCCCAAGCATTCGTCCCTCACATATCCCTCCGCCATGCACGCCTCCGGTCTTGCCATGTTCCTTACATATTCCTTTAATGTCTTCATGTATCTTTCAATAGGATACATCCACCTTGAAGATACAGGTCCACACAAGTCCAATTCTCCAACGAGGTGATATACTAGATGGGTCATAATATCAAAAAATGAGGGAGGGAAATGAATCTCCAAAAGTGCCATGCTCCGTGCCACGTCCGCTTGTAAATCTTCAAGCTCCGAGGGATTCCACACGCTACCACATATTGTCCGAAACACCTTGCAAATTCGCATGACCGCCATTCTTGGTCCACGCTGCAAAAGACCGCGTAGGGCTAAAGGCATGACTTGTTGCATAAGCACATGGTAGTCATGTGACTTCAATCCCCCAAAATTCTTCTTCCGTATGTACTGTGACATGTTTGAGACTAGCCCCGATGGGAACTTCAAGGACTCGATAGTGTTGGCAAAAGCGTCGAATTCTTCATTGGTCAGCACATACGGGGCAGCTGGTTTCAGCACTCTTCCAGACTTTTTGGGGTGTGGGGTAAGCCATAAATGTCTCCTAATGCCTCTGCGTTGCATGTCCCGCCTAACCTTCACCGTGTCCTTGAGGCCGGTCACGGTCTTCAGAATATTTTTCGCAAGATTTTGCTCACAGTGCATAACGTCCAGGGTGTATCGTATCAGGAGCTCCTGCATTGTCATAAACTTCAGAATATGTGATACAGACACTAGCACCAGAGCTAATGTATTGGTCCACAACATCTCTGTTTATGACTGTGATTTGTGTTGTAAATCTGTAAAAGTTCAGTCATGAAATGAGTACTTCACCACAACCAATTTGGAATTCCGGCGTCATAAAATGATACGTTTTGCTCATATTTCACATATACTTCATCTACAATGCACACTTCAAAAACAGCAGAATGTGTTCTAGAGACTCTAGCGTCAGCACTAGGATGTTGGCCCACAACAACTCTATTTATGACTGACATTTGTGTTGTAAACCAGCAGAGTCTGTTATTACATGGGTAATTCAGGACATCCAGTCATTGATGCCGATGTCAGAAAATGAGAAGCTTTCTTCTGCTGTCACATTCAGTTCATCGACATTCTGGACTTTACAGAGTGCAGATAGAGCCTGGGCACACAATACCTGGTAAAGCCTCATTCTACTGACCCGGACCATTCTTGAGTTATAGAGTACATCACCCTTTAATGCTATAAACATTTTATACATAAATGGTCTTCAACCATTACCTTCCAATATGGCAGGTTGTGTAGAATACTCTTCCTCTTGACACCATGTACTTTCGAAGGATCTCCCACAGCTCCATCTTTGTTGCCCTCATCTAGCCAAGTCTTGTACTCAATGGCTCGTTCCACTTGCTCAAATGCATTGACTACATCCGGTTTGCCGCGGTTCTCTTCACGACCATTAAAGAGGTCCTTCATAGTGGCGGACCTCCACGGGTCGTCACGTGGTAGCCACCTCCTTGTGTCTGTGTACGTTTGCTTTCCAAGTTCAATTGAGTGTTCACCTCTGAATTGGGGGCCACAAACCGGACACGCAACATAGCCTTGATGGGCAACTCCTGCAACGGTTCCATATCTTGGAAAATCGTGCATCGTCCACAACAACACAGCTCGAAGTTTGAATGTCCGACTACCGTGATCTTTCAACACATCGTAGGCCATCACACCCTTCCATAGTTGCACCAACTCCTCCACTAGAGGCTCCAAGTACACATCAAACACGGAAGAGGTCACAGATTGTTTTCCGGGAATCAGCAGAGCTAACATGATGAAACATTTCTTTGTGGTCAACCAAGGAGGAAGGTTGTAATTCAGCAACATTACCAGCCACGTGCTCCAACTACAGCGCGTCAGTTTGAAAGGGTTCACGCCATCCGCCGCCAATCCTAGGTGGATGTTCCGGTCGTCGTTGCCAAACGACTGATCTACGACTTCATGTACATGCCTCCATGCCTTGGAGTCACACGGATGTCTAACCAATCCATCTGTGCTTTTATTCTTTGCATGCCACAACAATAGCTCCGATATGGCCGGGGTGCGAAACATACGTTTAAGCCTAGGGATCAAAGGGAAGTGCCTAAGGACTTTCCATGGTCTTGTTTTTTTGGCCTCGTCTTTGTATCGCGGTTTCTTGCACTTTGGGCAACATGCGGCATCTTCATATTGTCCTCTAAACAAAACACAACCTGTTTGGCATGCATGAATTGTGTTGTAATTTAATCCTAGTTTTTGTATCAATGCTTTTGCGGCATGGTAGTTTTTCGGCAATTGATTCTCACTTGGAAGGAGGTGTTTGCGGAATAGTGTGAAGAGTTGGTCCGCAAATTTGTTGCTAACGCCGTGTATCGTGCACAAGGTCATTATCAGGATTGTGGCTGCCAGTACTGACGACCTCGCTCCATAGTACAGCTCCTCCATGGCTTCCTCCAAGACGCGTGGGTCGTCATGGCGCTCTTCCTCAAAGACGCGTGGGTCGTCATGGTGCTCTTCCTCAAGGTTGCTAGTTTCGGTGTCTTCCATAGGTTCGTCATCAGTCCCTTCGTCGGACTCGTCCCCACCAACATTTGCTAGTTCGTCTGCAATTGTCAATGCTTCCATGACAATGTGTTCGATCAAGTTGTTCTTCCAATGGTGGTTGTGGGTTTGGGGGCTCATCGCATTGAGGAAATGCGTCCTCAACCATGCCTTGCATATCCAAGCCCTCATCGAATTGTCCATCACTCTCTCCGCAAGGTCTCCTAAACTCTTGTTCCCATTCGTCATCGGAGGCATCCCTTGCTCCAGGGCCCCTCCAAACTCTGAATGCAGGTTCTCTACCAAAGTGTATAAGGTGATCCTTCACTTTTGCCAGTGAGCACTGAACTCGGCCTTTGCACCTGCAACATGGGCAATGTAGTCGTTTCAGTTTGTACAGAGTGGCCCTTTCTTGCTCCCTCCTCCACAGACGATCGTCGCGATTTTGTTGACGTCTCCTGTCATGCAGTGGGAGGCTTCCTCCATCCATGGAAGAAAAAAACCCTGTTCAAAATCAACTAGAAAACAACTATAAACCCACTGCAAGTTTGACTGCGGACATAGTTGTTTATTGGACCAAAAAATTTGCGGCGTCCGTGACTCCACTTCACCTGCTCTGCACTGACCAGCGTATTGTGCACAACTGCAATTGCACACCCTAGATAGACACAAACCCTGGGACAGAATCCAGCTGGCATCCACAATTCCAGTCAGATTATCTATGGGCTGATCTACACTGCCACATAATCTGCAGATTCAGTTCGCCACACTGTGATACTTGGTAAACTACCAGCATATAAGTGATCAGGACCAAAAATCATACGCAGACTCGGCAGGGTGTGAAAGATCCCACATATATCAGTAATTTGCGGAGCCCCTCTACACAACCACTAGCTGAAAGGGATGTCAATTGACTCCCCACAACCTGGGAAAAGTCAAAGCGGGTAATAGTGAGCTACTGTCTTCGTTCCGATTCCATTTAATTACTTTCTGTCACAGCTACCTACAGAAGGAAAGAATCCACGATTTTCCCAAAATATGAGGCCCAGGACAAACTTGCGTAACCAACATTCATACCAACCTTGGGGATTTCATCAAGTTTTTGAGACTTTAAAGGTTTTTTTGGGCGATTGTATTCATGTAAATACATAAATACAATGGCATGTATAGGTTCGGCATGTGCTGCTTTCTTAGAATTGCGAGACTAGCGGTACATGACCTGTTTAAAAATCACCAATGCACATTATTTACGAATTCTTTTGCAAAGCCCCAAGTTTGTCTCATGATTTTGTTCGTCCAACTAGTCTCTATTTGGGATTTTTGGTTGTCGAAGGTCTTGATCGTCGTTTAATCATAACCCACGATGTACTTCTTGATTAATTAAATGAAGTGCTACTCTCTTGTTTTCAAAGTTGGCAATTTATCCATACTTTGGTTATCATGGCAAAATACACCTTACTAACAAATGACCCCATGATTCACCCCCAAGCCACGATTGTCACATTATGTAGTTATGACTCAAAATGATTCAGAATTTATGACTCAGATTCAAGTTTTAGGTGACAGATGAGTTTCATGAGAAAGACCCGCAAATTATGGTATGAAATCCTAGTACAATAGTGATGGTCAACAGATATGCACATGTTTAACCCATGCGCCCATCAAGGAAACAATATATAAATGATCTCCCCATAAATTTAGTCTTGCTTTTGTATTGTGTAATGGTTCCGGGGTGGTAACTATTTCTAGAAAACAATTGTTTCTAAATCGCTTTTGATACTTTGAGTGAATTAATGATTTTGATTTATTCTTTCACAAAATGAGAAACCCGCTTCAGACAAAGCTGGCAAAGGAATCCATTGTTACCTTTATTTTATGTTTGGAAAGGGTTTTGCTTTTAAAAACTATCTTGAAATTTATAGACTTTAATTTCCTTACATTGCATATTATTCATAGTAGCTCCCACTTGCTGCTTCTTTGATATGGTTTACTAGCAGCTCCAAACTGAGTTCTGAAAATGGTAACCATTTCCCCCTACTACAGATAGTTGCCAACCCCTCGGACAGTGTTCAAGATTGAAGCCCTCATATGAGTTTCATGTCCTTAATTTCTGAGTCATATACCTGTCATATCCCTAGTTATAGACGTGGCAGGTTAGTCATTTACCAGTCACAAGTTAATCATTTACCAGTCAGCTGCAACACATGCGACTGTGGCCGACAAAACCCTAAGCCATCCCGGCGGGCTGGCGTGGCGTCTTCAACGCCGAATTGTAGCCGTTGCGTGGCTGACTCCACATATGGCGATGTACAGGCAAAGTTTGAATTGCGAAGCGTCCGCTCAGTGCATGAGACGGATGGCGCCAATAGCAGGTTGAAGGATTTGTTGTGAGGGCATTTCGTGCACCATTACCTCTCCACACTTGGCGATGAACGTGGTAGATTGCAGGCTGGCACAGGCACATGTATGGACGTACATTGGAGTAGAGCATTTGCGTAAATCGTGTCTACTTGAAGTGTAGACGGCCTCAAGCATGTCGGGAGCGCAGCCACGTGGGAAACTCCAGCAAGGCGCGGAAATGTCGCCGACTACTGCTAATACCTGCACCGAGGAGGAGGCGGATGATGACAGATGCTCCTATGAGGAGAAACGAGACAAAAGGGTGGCGAAACTGAAGGAACTCATGTTGCCCTTGGTGCAAGCAAGCAAATCAATGTAAGTCAGCCAGAAACTCACCTTCTAATCTCATGTTGGTCGGTGCAGCTTCGCCGTGCCTCGGCGTTCTTGGTGCGACCTCTTCCATTGGCCGCAAAAGTCGGCGATGCAATGGGCGGAGAGCGTTCAGCCCTCTCATAGGTTTTAGGGAGTTCAGTCGTTCTTGAGTCATTTCGAGTGCACGTGGCCGTGGATTGTGGTTCCACGTGGAGGGCCATGATTCGATTGTGGTATCACCTCCCTCGTAAACTGTGCCTCTGGCGATCGCAGGTTTTTTTGTCATTCGGAGACGTCTGCGGGTTCGGCGAAGACCGAAGTGTTTCCTCCTCTTCGTGTTTTTTTTTTTTTTTTTTCTCGTCTTCATTGTGGGTTCGCTGACGCTAAGAGTAGCAGGTATACTTTGTGTTTCGGCGTCGTTGCATCTGCTACCTCTGTCAATCAACCCTAACGCGGCGCTCTGTGTTTTGGCAATGGAGTTTTGCTCTCAAGATCTCGCTCTTTCTGTCTCAAAGAGGCAGATTTGGTGGAGGACACAGTGGAGAGGTTAGGAGGAAGAGCATACTTAATTCGAATGGTTCGTTGTAAGCAGAAATCGAGGTCTTGCCATGGAGGTTTTGCCTTTAAATCTTATGCTTCTGAATCAGTTCGCCACTGCCGAGGTTTAGGGTTTAGGAATGGGATCACCCGAGCACGGCTCCACACCACCCATCGAGGTGAACCCCTTCTCTCTAGTTGGTCCCCTAACTCCCACATAAAGACATCCTTCTTATGCTTGCCATGTGTTGTCCTCATGTTTGATGTAGTTTTAGGGTCTGGGAGTGGGATGCTCTAAGATCAGATCTTTGGTGCAGGCGTGATAGCGTGAGAGCACACAAGCAGGCACATCAACCTGTGGCAGTGCGCCGCAGCCGAAGACAGGTGCTGAGGACTAGCAGGTTGGGAGTGTTTGAAGATTCGCGCGAAATGGAGGGCGAGGAAGAGTCCGCAACGACGAAGACCACCGGTGAATACAGTCCAGGTGAGACTTGTTGTGTTTGTGTTGTAGATCTGGGATCCGTTTGGGGTTGTTGTTTGGGATGCTTAGGGTTATGATGTTGGTTGTCAGCATTTAGGGATCACATTGTCCGGAGTGTATGTGCGGAGTTGTACGAGGGTTTTTGTTGTCGGTGGGAGTAGCTTGAAGGATCATTCGTGTTTGTTTCTGCGTGCACCTGATATTTTGTGAATGTAGGCTCAAAAGTATTTTGCTTGTCTTCATTCTGATGTAGATTGCTTGTCTTCATTCTGATTCATGGCTCCCTAATTGGTCTCCGTGTTGTTCAACATGCAATCGCAAAGTTTGGGCTTTCACAGTCCTTGTTAATCAGTTCTCTATCACTAATATTGAAGCGCCAGTTTAATACGAAGGTAGATTTTTTCAAGTGCTCAATTCATTGTAATTGTAGCTGACATGTTGAGGTAGCCTAAATTCTGTTCTTGAAATTAAGGGACTCACTCTATATCGCTTGCTGCCCTTAAACCTGTTGCTGCCTAAGAATTCAACCAATCTACAAAATTCTGTGTTGCATGTCAATCCACGTTGTTTGGAAGACTGATTCACCTTGAAGCTGTGAAATGGAGGGTAGTTGGTGTGTGAAATTTCTAAGTAACACCACAACAAGTCTTGGTGTGTGGGTGTTATTTGGTTCGATTTTCTGTTCTCCAACTTCTACCAATTCAATTTACACGATGAAACTTTTGTTGCATTAGCATATCTGCAGTGAAGCATTAACAACAGTCAGATTGAGATTCGAACTTACCCTGGTTTAGTTATAGTTATTGGAAATGCCCGTTTATTGATTCCTTAACATAATAAATAGGTCCTCGCAATTGTGTTCACTATTGAGTGTGGAGTGTGGACTAGTTAATAAAATCTGAAGATCCAGTCCGATCTCTTCTAAACATGTGTCCTTATGGTGTTTTTTCTTTGATCCTCATCTAACCATGCACCAATCAAATACTGGTGTCCAATTATGAAAGTAACCGAATAACCCCTGCATGCCTTAGACTCGACTGAGGATGTTCAAATATCCAGTATAGAACAGAAGTCAGTACCATTTTCCATCTCTATTCATCGCAATGAGTCAGATTTCCTTATTTAAAAGACTGTTCAATACAGGTGCTGAGGATCATGAAATTTACAAATCAGGCCACTGGGGCGAGGAAGATGACCTGGATCTACAATAAGAGTCTAACTTTGCCATGTGTCTAGATTCACGATATGTGATTAGAGTTTGATATTGATCAATATAAATGAGAACAAGCTACAAATAAAGGAGTCAAATAGAGAGCATTGTCGTGTCAATTACCATCAGTTAACAAAATGACAATTATCTCCCAAGATGCTAAGTTTGTCATCAGCTGCCACTGAAGGTATTATTTTACATCGACTACACCGACAATCCCAATTAGGGCATGTTACTATTTGGAGTTACGCATTGCAATAATGTCTTACTCAGGAGTTCAATTTTTACTAACAAAATTTCAATAGGTTGTTCAGGCATTATAAAACATAACTGGCTTTGCTTGGTTCAATATTACATTCAGAATAAATGGTTAAAGCAGTGCGTCACTCCGAATAGTAATGTGCGCTAATTGGGATTATCATTGTAGAAGCTTAGTAGAATGAGCAAAAAACCCAAAGAAATCTTTATTCAGTTGCATGTTGGAAATTATTGGACATAAGTTAACACAGACCTAGAATGGCGCCAGGGAAACACTAGACCTGAATCTCAACTTTCCTCAACTTGGAAGAGAGTTTGGACTAGGGTTGTAATTACTTTGAAGCTCAGTAAGTGCAGTGCAGTAAGTTGATAGGGATTTTTTCGTGTGTTGTTTTTTATCCACTCATTTAGGTGGAGCATTATGCTCTGGCCCAACTTCACAACATTCGACGAAGATATGATGAGCTTCTAAAGAAAGATGTCTTAGGTTTATTAACAAGGTTAGTATGTACGAATGGGTACTCAAACTCTTGCTTCGTTGACCACCTCAGTATTGCCAGTGGAACTTAAGCAATTACCAACCCTGACTTCAAAGATTTGCAAATTTATTGGAGTTGGAGTCTTAGAACGGGGCACAGCTGCCTGCGGCCATTTCATGTGAACTACGTCTTGACATATGAAGTCAAACTAATTTGTTCATGACTTCCTAGCAGCAAATTCAGGAGTTATGACTCAAAATTCAGGTTTTAGTGTTGCACCGCGTCCCAGATACTGATAGTGGTGATATATCGTGTACTTACATGGTTGAGTTTAGGGAAAATTAAAATAAAATGTCGACGCTTTGCGTACATCATAGAAAAGTGAGATTGCTCTGCATATAGAGAACTTCAACAATATTAGTGCAAACTGCCTACCCCGTGTCAAGTTTAATTAATCATAGTAGGAAGTGTCATACAGCTGTTGTAATTTCTTTCTGATTCAATAAATTCTCAAGACTAGAATTTTCTTCTGCGCTAATGTGAGCCCAAAATGGTGCTCACATGTGTTCTTAAGTCTTTTGAGACCATTAGGAGTGATGTTTTAATGTTTATTGATTATTCACAAAAATATAAAAAGAGTGAAGCTTGAAGGAAGTTATGTTTAAGCATTAGGCTTGTGTGGAGTGGATTGATTAGAAGATTAGTAGTGTGAGGAAGTTCCTTAGTTGGGGAGCGTAGTAGGTGGAGAACCAAGGGTAGTTCCTTGAGTTAAAAGTTTGAATTAGGATCTAGGTTGTTCGTTTGAGGGACAAAGGCTTAGAAGATAAGATGAGAGCCTACAAAGTAGGGGAGGATTACGAAGGCTTATCTTGAGGGTGCTCACCTACTCCCTCTCAACTCACTATATAAGCCCTCATTCTTCCCTCTCTCTCTCTCTTTTTCCTTTGTGCTCTTTGGCACCCCACGGGTTATAAGTGTGGGTGTGTATGAAGCAAGAGAAGAACACGTGTGTGTGCAAGGCTTAAGTAGAGGAATCAAGACTAATTAGTCTAGAGGTTAGTTTCACTTGGTTGTGTGTGTGTAGAGGTGTGTGTAGAAGAGTGTGTGTGCGTGTGTGGGAGGAGCTAAGAAGGTCACGGAAGCCCCCCCTTCTATCTATCTCTCTTCCTCTATCTTTCTCCATGTTTTCCTTCATCTCTTCCAAAATAAAAAAGAAGCAAATATATAGTAGATAGCTTAGTATCTGCAGCAGTAGAGCTGCGTATTCACAGCGTATTTTCAGCGTAGAGATGTGTATATGTAGCAGTAGAGCTGCGTATTGTAGCGTATCTGCAATGTATCTGCAGCCGCAGAACTGCGCATCTGGATGGATTAGTATCTGTATAGTAGATAGCTTAGTATCTGCAGCAGTAGAGCCGCGTATTCACAGCGTATTTTCAGCGTAGAGCTGTGTATATGTAGCAGTAGAGCTGCGTATTGTAGCGTATCTGCAATGTATGTGCAGCCGCAGAACTGCGCATCTGGATGGATTAGTATCTGCATAGTAGATAGCTTAGTATCTGCAGCAGTAGAGCTGCGTATTCACAGCGTATTTTCAGCGTAGAGCTGTGTATATGTAGCAATAGAGCTGCATATTGTAGCGTATCTGCAACGTATCTGCAGCCGCAAAGCTGCGCATCTGGATGGATTAGTATCTGCAGAGTAGAGCTATGTATTTGCAGCGTATATGTAGCGTAGAGCTGCGTATTTGCAGCTTATCTGTAGCGTAGAGCTGCTGTGACATTTGAGGGTGTGGGATAAACTAAGAAAGGGAGGTAGTTGTGTTGGCTTAAGGGAGAGGGGCCGATGATAAGTCATGTAAGTGTTTTTCAACACTTGCATTAAAGACTTATGTGCATCATGGAATCAATAAGTTATAACCTCAGCGAAGTGTCATGCAATAGTGAAGAATCGTCAGCCAGGACCAAAGTTGCAAGGGGGAAATCCTTGAGGGCATGCGCGGCAAAGGCGGTGGGGTGGACTCTTGAGAAATCTAAGGATGTACCTATGCATGACGATCACATTAATAAAATGTCATGACTTTGAGTAAGTTGGAAACTCGTCGAGATAGAAGTCACATTCCATGTTACCACAAGTCTTGGTCTGACACATGTGATTCTCAAAACTATCACCCGGACTAGGACGCTCAAGGGTGGTGGGTTTGGCCTCACAGCTAGATAGATAGAAACTCCGGTCCCTTTTAGGGGCCGGCGTGAATAGAGTGTCCGTTCGTAATGCCAACAACCCGATGCCCACAGGACATGGGGAAGCTGGGACAAAACTACTCTCCTCTTTCGAGGATGGATACTATAGTAACCGAGAAACAGTAACCGAGAAACAAATAACATGGGCCGATTATGGCCCACGAAGGTGCATGCCTTTTAAGGATAATTAGTGTTTTTGTAATGAGAGTGAACGCCAAGTCATGATTCCTCGGTTGGTTGTGGGAGGATGTTTGAGTTAAGACGTTCCGGGTTCGATTCCAGTTGAGTCCGTATGATCGTCTAAAATGTAACACATGACTTCGTGCGCAAGTGAATAAAAGGCAGGAAATTTGTACCAACCAACCGGCACCAGTCCCTCATTCTGAGCTGTAAGTAGATACTAGGTATTATATAAGATATTATACAAGTTTTTGGGTTTTATGGAGGGTCTAAGTTTTGGGGGAGCGGTTGGTGGTTTTCAAGTCTCCTCTTATGTAGGAGGATGGACATGGCATATTGTATTGCAATGGTATTAATGTTTTTAAAGGTGTTTTTGATGGTAACCATGGGTATTTTGAGATTTTCTTCTAGTATTTTCATAGATGGGATGTGGGCCGTAGCTCGGGCCCCAGCTGTGAGGACAATAAGTGGTTCGATTTTCCATCCTCTGGAAGCGATACTGTCAATCAGTGGTTTGTATTTGTTGTTTTTTGCTTCAATAGTTTCTGGGGAAAATCTGTCGTTACAATATGTGAATTCAATAAATTGTATGGTGAGGTTAGGGACAACGTCGATGGGAGGGTCCTTTTGATATGGTAATCCTTTGACGCATAGTATGTCAGGGCGAAACCTTGCATTGCAATGACATCTTTGTGTGTTACATGCGCAGGGGAGTAGCCAATTGGGGACAATATTTTCTTGGGGATTATTATTGAAGGTACCGGCATTCATGAGGGTAAAACATCGGGATTTTTCGGACGAGATTAGGAGCTTCCTAATTTCTCCAACTGCTTTGTTATGTCTTTTAATTTGTAGTGAGTGTATATGTTGTTGGTTACATTTCAGTAGTACATGTAGCCAAGTGTCTGGGTCGTTTGAATTGCATATGGGACACGTGATAGAGGGGTACCTCTGGTGACCGAAAAACATTTGTTTTCTAGCATTACCCATGTATGTTCCTGTACGGAATTTAATAAGGCATGATTTTTATTTGTCTGTGATTAAGGGATTTGTCCAGAATTCGTTGGACAATTCTTTGTCAATGTCTATATTTTCTGTCCATTTACACGTGTTGGGGGTTTGTGTGGCCATGACTGCTATATTGGTTTCCCTGTCATATTTTTTAATTTGTTTTTCTAAGAATCTTACTGGACCTTTGTCTGGGACTTCTTCCATTGAGGCCCAGACGTCCTTTTGATAATAGTATGGGGTGGCGTGGGCATGTTCGTATGGGTGTATGGCGATTATGTGTTCTAATTCTAACCCGTCTTTTGCTAGTTTATCCGCTTTTTCATTACCGTCAATGTTGACGTGTGCTCGGACTTTGTATAGTGTGATAGGCTGTGTACGGTCTTGGAGGATTTTTACCATGGAGTTGAGTGTGGTTTGGTCTGGGTGACTATTATGGAGAGTGGGGTGTTTAATTTGTGTGTTGAGTAGATATAGTACGTTTAGACTGTCTGTGAATATAAATGTGGGTTCATTAGGGAATTGTGTATTGATGATTCTTAGTGTTTTGTGTATAGCCATCATTTCTGCACGTAGTATGTTTTGATGCCCCTGGAGTCTTTTGGCGATATTTAAGCCTTTGGGGCTATAGATACCGTATCCAGCTCTTTCTCTTCTCCATACTCCAGGGGCAATTTCTTTGGGTTTTATAAAGGATCCATCTGTGTAGTAGCTAAATTGGGGGTGGAATTTTAGTGGTAAGTTGGTTTGGTAGTTTGGGAGTTGTGGGGTGGGGTTATTATTATATAGGGGTGTGTTTGGGTAGTTTGATTTAGCCCATTTTTTACTAGGGTTAACGGTGATGTTCGGAGGGGTGGGTGGTGCAATTTGAGTGTGGCTTTGTAATATTTGGAGGTTATTTGCTGTGTCGTGTATTAGCTTTATTTGTTCGTAGGTACCTATGTTATTATTTTGGTGATGGATGCAGAATATTTGCATGGTAGATGGTTCTTTCCTTGTAGTATTGAGTTCGGGGGGTATTGTTGGTTCTTCGTATGTGATTGTGTCAGCAGCAAAATGGGCAATGACATGTGTGTCTGGGAGTAGGCCTGTGTGTGGGTTCGAATTTTGGTACCAGTCAGTGTCTGGGGATATAATTATAGTGATTGTGTAAGGGTCATTTTGGGCCGCTATGCGTGCCCAGTGAATGGCTTGTTGTAGGTTTGTTGAGGTATGAGGATGTGCGTATCCAATTCCTTGCCATTTATAGTCAAACACTTTTCCTAAGGATCCAAATATTATGTCTCGTGAAAAGGGTGAGTAGAATTGGGTGAATTGTGTAGGACATGTAACTGGGGATGAAAAGTATGAGTGGGTAATATTGAATGTTGTAATTAGTAGATCCAGTATTTAAGTTGGTATTGTATATTGGGCTCTTTTGAGTGGGTCGTTCTTTGGGATACGGTATTTGTATCTTTGGTATAGCCAGACAATTTCAGTTTCGAATGATTGGGTAGGTGGTTCTAGACCATGTGTGGTATTTTTTGCCAATTGATATTGTTTCCATAGCCATGTTAGTCTAGCTTTCGGGATGGTGATGAGATGCCTTCCATTGTCTTCGTATATGTGGGCGACATCGAATTGTGTTTGGATAATATCAGAATTTGTTTCAATGTCGTTTTCTGGGTTGCATTCACTAGTAGAGATATGTGCTAGCGGAATTATTGTGGATGGTGTGACGTATCTTGTGTCTTGGTGTTGTTCCGTGGTGGAGTAAGCGTTAATGATGTTTGAAAAATAATTGTGTTGTCTTTCTGTGTAATATTGGATAAGCAGGTTTGTGTTGTGGTTGCATATGTTGGCTTCACAGTAGGGGTATAGGTCCCTTTGGGTTCGCCATTTATTATATGTGTTGTTATTTGTTGTGGTCCATTGACACATATATGACGTAACTGTTCTTTTTATTCCATTGTGGTCGTTAGATTGTTTTTGTTTGTGATCGAGTATTTTGTGTATGGGGAATTGTTGGGGGTCTTTAAGCATGTTGTTGGGGGGAGGAGGTAGATGGGGGATGGGGGGGTTAGGGGGGTTAGGGGGGTTAGGGGGCGGTCGGTGTGCGAGGTAGGATGTTGTTATTTCTTATTATATATTTGTTTTTGAGGGATCTTGGTGGGTGGTGTTGTTGGCAGGGTAGGGGGCATTGATTGCAGGGGGGGTGGCAGAATAGTTCATTAGCTATGTTAAGTGCGCTTTGGATAAGTTTAGAAGGAGTGGAGTGGTAGATTTTGAATTCGTCCTTGTTCATCAGAGTGGTACCATTAGGCAAGGTAATTTGGTCTAGTGTGGTTATATTATGTATAAGTAATTTGTGTAGTAGTTTGAGTGAGGTGTTGGGGTTTATGCCATGTAGCATTTGTGCTTCTTGCATCCATGCAGTTTCAAGTGAGGATGGGGTTAGTAGAAAGTTATTTATTGTATTTTTTAGATGGACTCCGACTTTATGTTTTAGCAGAAACAGTGTTCTAGTGATGGGTGATCTAACATAGTGGTGGTATTTAATGCGAGTGATTTCTTGAGAGCCCCCATGTGTGGCGAGTATGAATTGTACTAGACCGGTATATATTCTCCCAATTCTCCCTTTGTCATTGAGGGCATTTTATAATTGCTCTCCAATGCACCTTAGATAGGCATTTTGTAATGAAAATGCTTCAATTCCAAATAGGTTGTGGGGGAGTTGCGTGGCAATATTAGATGTGCATTTAGGTATTCCGCATATTGTTTTATGGAGTGCGATGATTTTTTTGTCTAGTTTTTTTATGGCTGGTATGGAGTATGGTACTGCATAAAAACAATATGCTATTCCAGCACGTATGACTGTGTCTGCCATGTTGATTTTTTGTTTCATAGTAGCTGGGCAAGCTACGAGGGCTTGACATTGTTTGATTACTTTAGCTGTTGTGGTATTTATTTGTGTTTTCCATTTGAGTGATGGTGCAAGATTTATTCCTAGGTATGTATAGGGTTCATGTTGGTTTAGGACTGGTATAGGTTGGTTTCTATAGTTTATGTTAGTGGATTGGATTAGGGCCTTCAAGGTTGTGGGGTTAAGTTTAGATTTGTTTGGGCATCCAGTCACTGCACATTTTGGTATACCTAGGTCCATTCCTGCCCATTCATAGAATTTGTCTAGTTTGTTTAATTGTGTTTGTAATGATTCTAGTTTGTTGGCGATTGCTGCAAGATCGTCTGCATATGCTGCTGATGAGATTTTCACTCTGGACGTACCGAAGGTATATCCATTATTTCCTTGTTGCAGCCATTTAAGTAGGGGTTCCAAGAATATGATAAATAGATATGGGCTAAGGGTATCGCCTTGTATTGTACCTCTTTGGATGTGGATTGGTAGAGTTTTTCCGAAGTGTTCGCCGGTAAATATGGTTGATGATTATGAGTATATGTTTCCTATGAGGTTTATGGAGTCATTGGGATAACCCAGGTTTTTCATTATGGCTAATAGTCTGGCGTGGTCAATGGAGCCAAAGGCGTTTTTAAAGTCAATGTAAAGAATGTATATATCGTGGTTTGTGAGTCTAGTGTCTTCAAGTGCTGCAATTAATATTTGGATTTGTCTGGAGGTGCTTCTTTCTGCTCTGAACCCTTCTTGGCTATCGTGTAGTATTTGGTATCTTTCTCCGTATGCTGATAGGATAGAAGTTAGTGTGCTTGTATATAATTTATATATAGTGTTAGCTAGTGCAATAGGTCTGTGATTTGTTAGTTGTGATGGGTTATTTTTTTTATATAATAAAACTGTTAGGCTAGTTTTCCATGATGTTGGGATTTGTTTTTGTTTATAGCAGTGTTTAAAGAATATAAACAATATTTTGTGAAAGCGTGGAGGCATATTTTTTAGAATTGAGTTGGGGATTTTGTCTGGACCTGGGACTTTATTATTACTTAGATTTTTAAGACAGAAGTCATATGTTTCTTGATCAAAGTATGTGTGTAAGGGGATTTGGGGTTCTCCTCGTTTATCAATTGTGTATCCATCTAAGTCGTGCCAAGGGTATTGCCTTACTCCACATGTACAGTGAATTGGATGTGTATTTTGATGGTGGCATGTAGGGACTGTTGGGCGGTTACTGATGGATTGTTGTGCGTAAATCTCTGAAGCAATGTCTTCAGGGTTGGTTAATATGTTGTTTTGTCTATCAATGATGGAGTCAAGAGGTGAGGTTTCAGTGTTCTTGAAGACTTTCCGATTTATTTTCTTGGGGATTTTTTCATACATTTGACGGTATTTTGATACGGCTTTTAGGATGCAGTCTCTGGTGTATTTTGTGGTAATTTTCCTGGCTTCTTTATTTGCCGTTTTTGCTATAGTTGCTATGGTGTCAATCCATTCGACATGAGATGTTGTTGTAGTAGGTGGGTGTGGGATGTTGACGTGTTGGTGGTTTCGGATATCGGTTAGGATGGGGTGTACTTGCCAGCTTGGGTTATTTTGTGCAATGTAAATGGTTTTCCTGATGAGGTGATATGTGTGGAGGTGTCTTTTCCATTCTCTAACTAGTTTGCGTGGTAAAAAACCACCTTGTTGTGATGTTCTGTTTGTGAGGTTGGGTAGAGGGTCTGCTTTGCAGGTTTTTTCAATTGTTTCTGAGATTTTGTTTATAATGTATTTCAATGATGTGCAGGCATTTTGCCATTGATCGTGTGTTAAGTGTTGGTGGTCTTCTAATAGTGTGGTAAGTTCTTTAAGTTGGGTGGAGTTTTCTTCGAAGAATGTTATGTTAAATTTTTCTAGGTTTTCCGGTGGTATCGGGTTCAGTATCCTAGTTGGTGTGGTGTTTGTAGAGGGCGGGGGTCTAGCTATAAGTGTGTTGTGTGGGATGTGTAATGTGACTGGGTAGTGATCTGAATTTAGATTCATGTTTGTGTTTGTAGTGGAGGTAAATTTGTTGTTGTCAAGGGAGTGAATGTAGAAACCATCTATTAGGCTTGTTGATGTGTAGTTGTAGCCACCTTGTCTGGAGATACTAGTGTTGGTAGTGATATATTCTAAGTCGAGAGATGTGGTAAATTTTTTCCATTGGAAGTCCTCTTCTTGTGGGGGGGTAGTAGTGTTGTTATTTTGTCTGCCCCTAAGTGCAATATCTCTGTTAAAGTCACCGCATAGTGTGTATATGTGATTGGGGTGTGTAGTGCTTGTTTAGTGATTTCATTCTTAAGGTGTGGGATAAGACATGTGTCTTTTGGGTGCGTAGGCATATACATGTGTATAATTAGCCAAGGTGTTAGTGGATGGTTTTTTATTTTTATTACTTGTAGGTACGGGGAGATGTTTGCTGGAGTGGGAATTTTGGTGATATTTCCCGGGAATGCATATTTGTGGTGGATAAGTGTGAGTAGGCCACCTCTTCCGGGGGTATATGGCATTCTTTGTTGGATGCACCTCGTGAGTGCGTGTGTGTTGTTGAAAGTGAGTTTGAATTCCGGAAATAAGTTTTGTATATATTTAGTAGATTTGTTTGCAGTGAGTTTGGTTTCTTGGATATGAATGATTGCTGTGTTATTTAGAGAGTTGTTGATTAAGTCTTGTAAGTTTGGTAGTGATGTGTTGAGCGATGACGCATTCCAAGTTATTATGCTTGTTTCGTGCTCGGTGTTAGAGTTTGTTCTTGTGATTGGTGTGGGAGCGGCTGGGAGTGGGGGTGGGTGTGAGTATTCGCTTATATTTTCTAAACATCTAAGTGTTTCGGTTATTAACTGGTTTGGAAGGAAGGGGAATTCTTTCTTGAGGGTGATTGGTGTGGGTGTGGTGGCTTGGTTGTGGATGAAATCGTATATTTTGGTGTGTATTGAGTTTTGGGGGAGTATTATATGTTGATTGTTTTCTATGAATATTGTGTAGGGGTGCGGTGTCAGTATGTGTCTTTCGGGGGGGTTGGTGAGGTTAGCTAGTCTAATAATTAGTGTGTTGGTCCATATGTCGTTAAAGTGGTAGTTTTGGGGTTGGGCTAGTATGCTATTGCATGTTTCTATTGAGGGGTGGATGGTGATGACTATAGCATATAGCATATGGGTTGGTGGTGATTGCCTTTGTGTTTGGATGTATTGGTGTAGATGTGGATGGGTAATTATTGCTTGATGGTGTAGAGGGTGTGTATTTCTTAGTATGGGAGCAAATGTATTTGCTATGTGTTGGTATTGAGGTTGTAGTTTGATAGTGTTTGGAATGAAGTATATCTTGGCTCTCTTTTTGTGTGTAGCAGGATGCGTATGTAGGATGTTAGGCATTGGTCCGGGGTTGGATTCTATGTCTCCGCATTTTAGTAATTCTAGTTTGTTAATGAAGTAGTATCCGTGGAAGTGAATTATTTTGGGGTTTTTCATGTTTGTTTTTAGATATATTGTGATTGTACATTTGGTTGTGGAGAATAGGTTAGGTATATCGGGTATGGTTTTTTCTGTTTGTATGGGTGAGAAGTGTGGTTTCGTATTATTTGTAGATTTTTGGCTTGTTATTGAGTTAGGTTTCCAATTATTTATGAGGTGGTATTTGTTATTCTTTGTGTGGCGAGGCCGGTAGGCCGAGGCCCTTGTGTTTTTTGGGTGGGGTTGGTATTTTATATGAGGGCTTAATAGGTGTTTGATTTTGTTATGGTGTTCGAATCTAGGGTAGGGTTTATTTTTGGAGCATTTGTTTTGTAGGTGTGCTTTGGCATTTGTTGAGAGGTGAGGTTGGTATGTTGAGGTTGATTTGTTTTTCGGGTTGAATTTTTGTTTAATATGTATATTTAGTTTTGGGTAGGGGTGGTTTTTGGGGAATGGTTTGTGGTTTTGGTGGGTGTTGTATTTAGTTGTTAGGTGTGTATGGGAGTTGTCTTGGAGTACATGTTTTGTAGTTGTGCTTGGTTTCCATTTGGTTGTGATAGGGTTTGGTTTGTGGTGAAGATGATAGGTCAAGGTCATTTCGTAGTTTTGACATAATTTGTTTTTCAAGTGGAGTTTGGGTTTGGAGCTAGGGTAGGGTGTGCTTTTTGAGCTTAGGTTGGGATGTATTTTAGATAGTGGATGGGGCTCTAGGTTAGGTTGGTTTTCTTGCTTTGGGTGGGTATTATGTTTTGGGCATTGTTGTGGATGCACTTTGTTTTTTAGGTAGAGTTTAACTTTTGAGTGTATTCTATATTTCGGATGAAGTTTATTATTTGGATGAGAGATGTGTCTTAGATGGAGTCTATGTTTTGGATAAGATATGTATTGTGAGCGAAGTTGGGGGTGTTTGTGGTTTGGGGATAGTTTGGTTTTTGGATGAAGTTTATGTTTTAGGTGGACTTTGTAATTTGGATGTAGCTTGTTTCTTGGACGGAGATTGTGCTTTAAGTGGGGACTATATCTTATGTGAGGGTAGTATATTGGGTGGGGCCGTGGTGGTTTTTGTTTTGGGTGGGTATGTTGTTGTGGGGGGGATGTTATATTTCTTAGTTGATTGGGTGGAGGGAAATTGATTAGGTTAGGGTAGGTTCCTAGTTCATAATGTGGGTTATGTTTTGGATGAGATATGTATTTTGGGTAGTTTATGTATTTTGGATGGGATCCGTGTCTTGGATGAAGGAGGTGCCTTGGATGTGGTATGAATTTTGAGTATTTAACGGAGTCCGGGTTTTGTATTATGTTATTTGATTGTTTAGGTGTGAGGGAGGGATTTAGTTTTGAGTACGTCCTTTGTTTAGGATGTAACTTATATTTTAGATGTGGTTTGGATGTAAGATGAAGTTTGTTTGTTGGTATGGTGAAGGTATCTTTGATTTGGATGCATGATGAAGGTATCTTTGGTTTGTTCTTGTTTGATTTGTGGTATTTGTTTGGTGTGGATTTTGTTATAGGGGGGGTGATGGGTGGGGTGGGTATAATGTTTTTTAGTTGTTTAGGTATGGATTGTAATTTTGTATGTTTGCTTGTAGTTAGGTTAGTTCCCCAATATTGTGTAAAGTTATTTTTGTATTTAGTTTTGTGGCGAGGCCGGTAGGCCGAGGCCATTTTATTTTTTGGGTATTTGTAATTTGAGTGGTAGTTTGGTGTTGAGAACGGTAGTTTATTAGGTATGGGTTGTGTTTTGTATGTTGGGTGGGGTTTGTATTTTTGGTGGAGCTTATATGTTTGGTGGGGATTATATTTTGGGTGTAATATGTATTTTGTGTGGGGTTTGTATTTTGGGTGTGTATATTGTTTCGTTTGAGTTCTGTCTTTGTGCATGTGTAAAGTAAAGTGATTGTATTTATATTCCATATGGTATTTTGGCCGTCATATGGTATCATGGCTAATATGATGGTATCTTTTATTATAAAGTACGGACTTTGTTGTAGGTGTGTGTATGATGTTTGGGTGTAGTCGGTTTTTAGTCTCATTTATTCTTTGGTTTTTTATGATTATGTTTTTGGTTATAGTGAAAGGGTTAGTTGTGGCGGGTGTTATGCTTTTTATTTGTATGAGTAGGAAGTATGTGTATTTTGGATTAATTGTATTGTATTTGTATTTTGTTTGAGTATAGTGTTTTGTTTGGGTATGGTATTTTGCTTGAGTATAGCATTTTTCTTGAGCATGGCATTTTGCTTGAGTATGGAATTTTGTTTGAGTATGGTGTGTTGCTTGAGTATGGCATTTTGTTTGAGTATGGTATTTTGTTTGAGTATGGTATTTTTCTTGAGTACGGTATTTTGCTTGGATATGATATTTTGCTTGGGTATGGTATTTTGCTTGGGTATGGTATTTTGCTTGGGTATGGTATTTTGCTTGAGTATAGTATTTTGTTTGAGTATGGCATTTTGCTTGAGTATGGAATTTTGCTTGAGTATGGAATTTGTGTTTGTATAAAGTAGATAACTTGTATTTCATATGGTATTTTGGACATTGTGGGATACTATGAATAGTACGATGGTATCTAGTATTTATTCTAGGTGTAATAGTATATAGAATACTATGTGTAATACTATGTTTAATACTATGTCTACATATGTGTATGTATCTAAGATAGTATTGAAGTAAATACTTTTGTTTTACCCGGCGATTTGTGGTCAATCCACATTTGGCAGGTCTTTAATCATAAGATTTGGGTTTACCAACCCAGTAATTTGTTGCATCCCGGTAAGTGCCATGGTTAATGTGCTTTGGATGTCCAACATTTGCTTCTTCAATTTTTCGTTGATGTCATCTACATAGTTGTGGGCCTCTTTGACTATGTCATCCTTCAAAACCTTCATCTCTTCTTGTAGTTCAAGCTTGAGTTTCTTGTTGCCTTCTTCAATGGCCTCCTTCATGATGGTAAAAACTTCGCTTTTGGTGGCATTCTTCTCCCCTTGGTTTTGGCTTTGGATTGCTTCAATGGTGTTCACCAAGCAAGTGTTAGTATCTTCAAATCCAAACTTGACCAACAAATCTTTGGAGGGTTTGTCAATACCATCAAGACTTCTACGGTGTGGAGTGATTTCCACATGATAAACACCAATTTTTTCCTCTTTTCCTACAAACTTTTTGTATACAAAGGGGTTGAGGCATTCAACATTTGCACTACCATTGTGTCTAATTCCATCTTGCTTATGGAACCAAATGGAGACAACATTCTTGGTTCCAATTATCTTGCAAATTTCAAGAGATGTGTCATCTATGCTCATCAAGATGGGAAGGTTGTAGAAGGTGAGGGTTAGAGCTTCTTTCCTTTGTTTTTGCTCCAAGGTGAGAGAAGGCCCTTTGTTCACTTGTCCTTCCAAAATTTCATGGTGTGTTGCAACTTGAAGTGTTTGGATTTTCTTGGCTTGTGAGGGGGTTGGTGCAACAATGTAAGCATGATTGTTGGGAGTGCTCTTTTGCACCTCTACAATCTCAAATTCATGACCTCTCCTAAAACTATTCTCTAAGATATCTTTGAAGAGCATGTGTGAAGAGACATCAATCAAAGTTTCGCTAATGATTTTGATTGAAAGGTTGTTGTTCCTAGCTATGGAGTGGTAAGTCTTACATACCTTTCCAAAAGTACCTTGGGTTGATTTGGGGTCCAATTGTAGAATGAATGGTCTAAGTCCTTTCAACAAAGCCACACCATCAATTTCGGGGTGGAGAAGGTGGAGTTTGGCAATTCCCGCCCAAACTCCTTTTTCCCCACCTCTCTTGACACTCATGCACATGATAGATATGGGCTCAATAAGGTTAGTGCCAAGAGGAATTTGCATAAACTCAAGTCTTTTCCTTACTAGTTCTTTCACATGGTTGTGTAGGAGAGGGGTGTTGGGTAATTGAAATTCAATAGCAACATGAAAGTCCAAAGCAAGACATATATTGGGATCAATTGGGATATCATATGGGATTTGTGTTAGGTTGAGGTGTTGTCCAAGGACACCATCCTCTCTCTTACCTGGGTAGTAGATTTGGGGTATCCTTGGGAAGGATATTGCGACCCCCTCCATTTCTTCCGCTTCCTTCCTTGGTACACCCCTAAGTACCCTATCTTCGATGGATTCACCATCGAAGAGCTCATCCAACCCCTCTTCCATAGCCAATTTCTCCATGTTAGTGAAACCATACCAAAAATTTTGACGGAACCTTCGTTCCGGGAAGATAGAGTTTACCTGTGTGGCTTGTGGGTGTCGTTGTGGGGTTTGGTGTAGAGATTTGTTCGGTGTTGTCTTCTCCCGGGTCCTCTTGGTGCCTATTTCCTTCGCAGCTTGATTCTCCTTTGCCTTCTCCGCTAAGAGCCGCATTAGGTTTTGTGAGGGTGTGTCTACCTCCATATTGTCATCATCACCAAAGATGGGTCGGAATGTGGAAGGCGATGCCATGTTTTGGTTGGGCTAGGAACTCTTCAAGCTTGAGGTGTAGCAGCCTCGCAAGTAACTCTGTGTTCGTAACAGACACCAACTCAGTCTGTTCCTCGTCCGCTACAACCCCTTGTGTCGCCTCTTCCTTCCTCCTTGGCAGCTGGTAATAGTTCCTCAGTAGCAGGTAGTGATTTTCCGGTCAGCAACAATCTCCCTCCTCGGCAGCGAGTGTAGGATGTTCAGCTGTGATCGTAATGCTGCTAAAAAGGTTTGACTTCGATATTCAACTTCGATGTGCGACTTCGGTGTAACAGTAGGGGCAGAGACAGTTGGTGTGGCCAGCTCTTTTGGTGTAGAATGCTTCGAGAGCAGAAGCCCAGATCGCAAAAGCAATCCCAGAGTGATCTCCGAGTGTAGATCGTAGAATGGTGCTAAGGGTGCCAGATGATTCGTAACAGACAGCAGCTCAGTATGTTCTTCGTCCGTCAACAATCCCTTGTGTTGCTTCTTCCTTCCTCCTTGGCAGCTGGTAGCAATTTCTCAAAAAGCAGGCAGTAGCTTCCAGTCATCGCCAATCTTCCTCCTCGGCAGCGGGTGGTTTTTGGGTGTCTGCAGTAGTTAGTGGATCACAGCAGCAGGACGTCTACGTACAACAACTGTAGTATGACTTATCAGCAACAAATCACAACGGCTAGCTCAAGTTTTCACTTGCGGTGCTTTTCAGCAGGTAAAGAGATGTAGTCCGGCTATTCAGCTAAGTCACAGGTCGTGGGGTTTCTACAGGATGTTCAACTACGAACGTAATGCAGCAACAGAGAGGTTTGATTTCGATATTCAATTTCGATGTACGGTTTCGGTGCGACAGCCGGAGCCGTAGTTGTCAGCAAAGACGGTTGGTGCGGCCAGTTCTTTTGATGTAAAGCTCTTCGAGATTGCAGAAGCCCAGATCGCAAAAGCGATCTCGGAGTGATCTCCGAGTGTTTAGATCTAAGGTGCCGTATCTCAGAGTGTTCCTAGAGTGCCAAATCGCAGAGTAATTGAATAGTTGTCTTTAATGTAGAGCACTTCGAGATCGCAAAGGAAGCGATCTCAGAGTGATCTCCGAGTGTTAGATCGCAGAGTGGTTCTAAAGGTGCTAGAACGCAGAGTGCTCCTAGAGTGCTTAGATCGCAAAGTAATCAAATAGTTGTCCAGATCTTACAGTATGTCGGCATTCGCAAGGTGTTCCGGTGATCGTAGAGTGCTTCCAATCTTTCGATATGCGGCTTTGGTGGGGCTTCAGAAGCCGGCGTTCGGTTTCGGAGTAGCTCTTCTTCAGCAGGTGCAGCTGGCGGGGAGTTCGCTGGGTGACCGATGAAAAGATAGCTTGTTGCTTTGGCGCAATTCTTCTGTAGGAGGTATGCATATGTGCGGTGCCGTGGCTCTTCCAGTGTCGAAGGGCAAGTTCGTATCGGGGGTCCAGGGAAGTCGGTGACTCAAGGTTGGAGGAGCAACATGTACACGGCACGCCGCTTCTACTTCGTCCGAGTGTCTCCAAGAGCTTCCTTGTTCCACCGATCGCTTGCTCACTTCCGGCTCAAGGAGCTCTCCTCCGGCTCCTTCAGGCCTCACAACTACTTAAGTCTTAAATCTTGAGGCCTTCTTGATCGAGTGTAAAGCTCAAACTTCTTAAACTTGAGGCCTTCTTAATCGAGTTCAAAGCTCTAAAATCTAATTTATGGCTGGATGTGAGCGTTTAGCAAAGGGTAATGATCACCACATTTTCTGATACCAACACAATGTCGTAATTTGATAGGAATTTTTTCGTGTGTTGGTTTTTTATGCCATTTACGTCTATATACCATGTAAAGACTTGCATACTTTGGATGTATCAACCTAATCTATATTGCAATTGACCCAAATAATAACTCTGTTATATAAATTCATCTTTCATCCTTCCCACACACCAAATATAATTTTATGACTGTAAATCACAACTTTGATGCCCACAGGTAAGTTTCCGGCTGCAATTATTGATGTTGATTACCGATATTTTCCCTGTAAATGCTTGTATAACAAACCAACATTGCCTTTGAATCAAAGTCAAAGAAGTGTGTGTGCAGACATGAAAGAAGGATATAGTTGTCTACTGGATTTTTCTAGAACTTGCATGCTACCAAGTTAGAGACTACAGTTCCTTGAATCTAAGATTCAGCTTGTTGCAGTTAGGTTTTTTTGCATAATCTGCAGACTTTCATGAATTGGCCAGATGTAAATGTGAAATTGTTGAGGAGGGTCTGAGCAGTCTATTACCAATCAACTAACAGTGAATTATTAGTCAATTAGGCCACATTGACAACTTGCCAACTTGTGCTGACTCATGTAGGTTGAAAATGTAGAGTATGACGTAGATGTTTCACTTGTTTAGAAATCCGTATTGATAGTGAACTCCATATGGAGAGCTGGCTGGTCTGCAATGGCAATGCAAATATTTCCGAGCAAGGTACTATTCAACAGGACATTATGTGTTTGCACTTATTAATATGTTGCACAAGAGATGTATGTGTGTTTTGCCAATTGTAGATGAGGAGGAGGACAGAGATTCCCTGTCACTACAGGAGACTACCGTGGACCGGCCCCGGTCCAGCGCCACGAAAAGGAAGGCAAGACGAATTTTCAAGTCCCCCCCCCCCCAAGAAGAAGTCTACACCCCCAAGCCAAGCGGAAGCTGCGCCCACCAATGTTGCTCCATGGATGCAACAACCATGGATGCCACCTGCTTCCACCCAACAACAGCCATGGATGATGGGCCAAGCAAACCCGTGGATGATGGGTCAAGCAAACCCGTGGATGATGGGACAACAATTCCCCGGCCCGTGGTTGCATCCACAACAAGCCCAAGTCGCAAGCGCAAACGAGGGTCCAACAACAAAAGCGGAGAGCGAGGCACGGGCAGCAAGGAGGGCAATTAGGAAGGAAATGGAGGAACGAGTGGATGCAAGACGCAATCAAGGGCAGAAACCTCACCGTGTGAGGGTGAAGGCGGGTGGAGGCATAGATGGAGGTTGCGAGGGCAATAACGAGTTTGACGAGGCTCTGTGGACCTTAGTCCCTAGGATTCTGGACGTAAGTTGTGTGAGCTGGAAGGACTAGCTCCCCCACAATATTGAAAAATTGAGGAGTGCCCTAGACGCGGATTTTGAATATGTGGGGACTCACCTATTGGACAAGGGCTTCAAGAACGTGGTGAAGAGACAGATGAAGACGGAGAGGTCAAAAATGAAGGGATGGTTTCTTGGTGGGAAGAAAGATTGTCCCGTTACCATTGAGCCCGATCAATGGGCGAGGTTGTGTCAGTACTGGTCAAAACCAGAAACGGAGGAGAAGGCACAAAGGATGGCAAATGTGCGTAAACAAGTGAAGAGGACCTCAACTGTCGGGCGGGCAGGCAAGGCTGGAAAGGAGGCGCAACTGGTAGGTGAAGTCTGTTTTTTTTATGACTGTTCAATGACTGGTCCATGACTTTTCCCAGACTTTTCCATGACTGCTCAATGACTGTTTAATGACTATTTTTGCTTGAAAATTTCTTACATTTTAGGTGAAGTCTATTTTGTTTTATGAGTGTTCAATGAATGAGTGTTGCTTTGTGTCATTTTTGTGCCAGCTCTTATCAGAGTCTCTAAACCTGGTAACTGAAATTCAACACATTTTGTGGCAACAGAAAACATTGGACCATAATTAATTTTAAATCTCCTGAATGTCACCTGTAAAGTGGTCCATAATAAGTCATGCTTTGATTAGGTGCAGACTTGTGATTTGGTACAAGGGCAGTAGCTGTATGTTGCCAATTAACATAAGGCACGATGCGATAAATATACTTTAGCGGAGTGAGTTAGCCCTTTGACTGTTGTGATTTTCTCTGCATTTAGTTCACAATTGATTGGTGTGGTTCCGCATCCACCGTTAATTCTTCCCATAAGTCAGTTGGCTTGTCATTGTCAATGACTGTTCAATGACTATTTTCGCTTAAAAATTTCTTGCATTTTAGGTGAAGTCTATTTTGTTTTATGAGTGTTCAATGAATGAGTGTTGCTTTGTGTCATTTTTGTGCCAGCTCTTATCAGAGTCCCTAAACCTGGTAACTGAAATTCAACACATTTTGTGGCAACAGAATACATTGGACCAGAATTAATTTTAAGTCGCCTGAATGTCACCAGTAAAGTGGTCCATAATAAGTCATGCTTTGATTAGGTGCAGACTTGTGATTTGCATACAAGGGCAGTAGCTCTATGCTGCCAATTAACATAATGCACGACGCGATAAATATACCTTTTTGGAATGAGTTAGCAGTGAATAAACTAATGCACAATACCGTAGGGTAGAACCCTTGACATGGACTAACTTTTCAATGAACGGCAAAGCTAACAAGCCCTTTGACTGTTGTGATTTTCTCTGCATTTAGTTCACGATTGATTGGTGTGGTTTTGCATTACCGTTAATTCTTCCCATAAGTCAGTTGGCTTGTCATTGCATTCGCCTCGTGTATCGTTTGTCTTGTTGTCCAAGTTGAAGGAATGAGATGTCGATTTTGAGGAAGGCTACCCCAGGCAGCAAGTCTCTAGATGATAGATCTTGGAGCTCTGGCGGCGTCCTCATATGCGGAAGCCATAAATCGTGCATTTATGATTGTCCGATGCTTGCTGTGCAGTAATTAGTCCGTTTTTGGCGTGGGATGAACCGCTTGTTGTTATCACATTCTGTATTTAGTGAGCCCAATGCCACTTTGTCATTTCGCTTTCACCCAAATTCTCCTCACCACATTTATAATCAGGGCTGCCAGTATACCTTGAATGTTGTCATTCCATACAAAACCCTTGGTTTGGCGAACATTTGAGGAACACATGCTTAGCATTGGCGTGAAGGTTCTTGGTCAACATGCTTGTGCAATGTAGTCAGACACCATTGTCGTCAATGTGAATGCATTCCAATCTCCTTTGCACGTGCAGGATTGAGCATGACTCTTGGCATGTTCTGCGATTGAAGCCCTAATGTGTGGTATGGAAGTGCTTTGTGTTGATTTTGGCAGAGAAAGAAAAGACAGGAGTCCTGGAATCACTGAGATTGCAGAGGACTTACAAGAGTCGGAGCAAACAGGGGCCTGCACTTCTGTGAGACGCCATCCAATGCTTCACAATAGAGAAGTCATAGCAATGTATTGGTTGTAGCTAGTCAAGGTCGTAGTCAATATTGAGTTGTTGATGTTTCATTGTATAGTTGTTAATTGGTTTGCCATAGTTATTGTCGTAGTGAATAAATAGTTGTTGATGTTTCATTGTATAGTTGTTTATTGGTTACAGCTAATCAATGTCCTCTTCAATATTGAGTTGTTGATGTGTCATTGTCTAGACCCAAATGTGCACTGTAGTGACTTCATACCCCGAATCGTACGTACTTGAACACTAAGCAGCAATTCCATGTGTGGGTGATGTGAATAGCAGGCTGCATCTGGCAGGGTGTCCGCTCGCATCAATGCGCTGGAGACTAACCAAGCAGAATTTAGGAACCAGCTGTCAGAGATCATGTTGACTAGTCAGAATAATGAGCAGGCTCTTAAATCGTGCCATATGCAGCTCGATAATTTGGCAACCATGGTGACGTCAATAATGAACAAACTAGAGTCCAAAACCATGATGAGCCCGCTGACCGTAAGTGGAGCCAATCACGATCGAACTCCTAGGAGCCCCCCCAAGTCAACATGCGAGACTCAGGCCCAATCTAAAGTGGCTCGTGTTGGTGCCTCTAGTGCTAACCCCATAGACGTGGTTAATGTTTCTTACGTTCCCAGTGAGGACGAGAACCCCCCCAAACAGTCATTGAGGATCACTAGGAGCAAGGATGTGAAGGCCAAGGGTGTTAGCGGGGCAACAGGTAATAGTGAGGTCGGGACGCAGGTTGGACGAAGCGAGAAGGCCTCAAAGAAAAGAAAGGTGACAAGGGGAGGAGGCAGCAGGGGACGTGGGACTGAGGAGGGCAGCACACAACAAATAAGTGCAGGAGGCGGGACCAAAGAAGGGGGGGGTCAGCCAAGGAGGGGACGTGGATGTTGGAGGTGGCCCAGAAAAGAACCCAGAGGGCGGGAGCGGGGTGGAAGGCATTGGTGGGAGCGGGGGTGTGGAGGAGGGAGGTAAGGGAGTCGGGGTCAAGGGAGTGGTACGTAAAGGGGACAGTGGGGAGGCTGCGAGTGGGGGGGTGGGGAGTGTACATGGCGGGGTAGGACAGACTCACATAAGGGAGAGTGGCATAGTACAAGGTGGAGAGGTAGGGGTTATCGCAGAGGGGTCCACCCCTGCATTGTCACCGGGAAGGGGGGCGGCGGCATTTTCTATGCATGTGAGAAGTAAAACCATATCCCCGAGCAAGTTAGGTGTACATGGTGGTGAGAACAAGGCGCCGGGCGGCGAGGTGAGTCCCTCAATATGCCCCCAAAGCCCATCCATACCGGAAGCCTACAATCCAACATACTTGCTGATATTTAATGTGCACGGTACTCTTCTAGATACGAGTTTGTTGACAGAACCCAATCCAAACTCTAGCATTCGGATAACGAAGAAAACTACGACCCGTCGGTTTGTGTTTAGACCTTGGATGATTGAATTTCTGCGAAGGTGTTTGAAATTCTTTAAAGTAGCCTTTTGGGGTCAAAAAAGTAGTGGGTATATGGATGAGGTCCTACGGGAGATATTGCCAGTGTTTGAGCATATGGAAGGCCACAAACCCCTGTTTGCTTGGTGTGCAAAGGATTGTGAAATGATACAGAAAACTGATGATGTTGCTATATGGGGGAAACCTTTGACAAAGGTGTGGAAAGCATGGCCATCTTGGAATGCCAGTAACACAATCATAGTGGACCACCATGCGCCCAGGGTGGAATGCAATCCACAAGTGAATGTCATAGTCCCCCCCTCATTCTATGTTGCAAATATGAAGGATCTTTCAGAGGACAATGATTACCTTAAGGTGAAATTATGGCCAGCTCTTGGAGGCCTGAATACGCACCAAGATGTTACGAGATTCTGGTGTGCTTTGAATGATTCCGGAAAGCACGCAGGGGTGTGTGAAGTGAACACAACTTGGAGGAGCATTGTGACGCGTCAGCCATGTATACCCTTTGCTTACCCAAGAGTGCCCAAATCTGGAGGTGAGGGGACTTGTGGACTTTAAGTTCACGTACGACATTGTCCCCTCACCTGTAATTTGTTGGATGAGTAATTGAATTAGTCTTGTGGTTGCATGTGTAGGTGCTTCCAAGGAAGGAGGTGCGGGGAGGGGCCCTGAAACCACTGGATAGCAACTTGGAGAACACACTTTGGACCACACGACTGGTTAGCCTGAACCCTAAACTCTGAATGTTGTGCAGGTTGGAGTGATAAATGCAATCAGCCCTTTGCGACTCACTACTTTAGTCATGAAAACGTCAGTCATTTGTTCGTCATGTGTTAGTCGTTTGTTAGTGCTTTGTTAGTGATTTGTTAGTCGTTTGCAATTCATTGGAAGTAAACGGACCAGCAAGGGGTGAGATTAATCCATATTTGATTGCTATGTGTATGCAGTTCAGTGTCGGGCAATGTGTGAACCCGATGAACCCCCGAAACAACAAACAGAAGGTGGGTAGCGGAAAAATTAGCGGTGTGGGGGGTGCGGACAAATTTCACTTCAAGACCATTTCCGAATTTTGCTACAAGGTGGACGTCAGCATTGCGCACTTGGGTGAAGTGCGCCTTCCATACCCACATGAGGCAGGGGACCAATGGGTAGTTGAGGATGTGGTAGGAGGCAACACATTGTGGAATGAAAGGAATTTGAGAGCTGCATGATTTCAGCCACATATCAAGTAGGTAGAAGATGTAGTCCATGAACAATGTGAACCCTCTCCCCCCCATTTGAACATGCCCATGTATTTTGTTTGGACCAGAAGAATAAAACACCATGTAGCACATCTCTTTTCTGCGTGCTTGCCACTGTCATATTGAAAGTGTGGATGTATGTGGTGCACACTGGCTTTAAAAATGTTGTGAATGCAAACTCTGCTTGGTGTGGTGGGGTTACCTAAAACATCGAGTTGCTGCTCCGTGGGATGATTGTTACTGCTGTTTGGTAGGCAATCCCAGCGTGGGATCATTAATTAGTGCAAATGTATGAGTGCACACCTTTTTGCAGTGTAGTCATTTCCAGTGCTTTATATTTTTGCAAGGTAGTCGTTTTTGCAAATCCAGTCATTTATTTCAGTGCACTCCGGAACGACTAATCTAAATTGAGACGTATACCCCCAACACGTGGACACATTGCATACCACAACGACTGAATGAAAGATTGAACAATGAGTCGTTTATTGGGCACATGGCCCCCTGTCTGGACCTGTGACTGGTTTGTAGTTGCCAAAGAGTAGCTGATTAGTCATTTATCATCTAGGTTTGAGGATGACAATACCCCAACACAGACCACGTGGCCACCACATCATCGTTGAAAATTGCTTATGACTACAAAATGACTACTGTAACGTCCACGTGGACAAATCAGAACACACCACACGTCCAGTGTACACGTATGCAGAAGCTTACATAGTTGGCATTTGAGTGACATGGCTGGATGACTAGGAAGACACGTTGGCAATGACATGGCGTGGCGGAGAAGACACGTTGGTAATGACATGGCGATGACAGGACATGATGGCCACGTGACATGATGACATGGAAAGTGAGGCAATGGCGTGGATGGCCTAGTCATCACACTATGACACGTGTGATCCAGGTGTTTATGACTGTCCTATATGACTACAAAATGTATGCTGCCACGTTATGTCATGTACGACTGAATGTCCGTTACAAGTCGTCCATAATAACAGAAACACTATTAGTCATTGTAGTCCGTAATAACAGAAACCGCAGTCGTTAACAGAGTTGTTGTTTGCCGATTTTCTTGTAGTGAACTGAGTCACTGAATGCGAGGCTCAATAGTCAACATGATTGGGGGACCTGTAATATGATAATATGACCACTCAATGAGCACCAACGTACTCTTCACTTTGACAATGAAGAGGATTTTCAGATGAGTTTCAAAATTTTTGGAATTGTTAACCATCTTGTATTAATCATGTGTTTCCATATACTAGGAGAAGTAGGCTAGTAGTTGGAAATAGTTAGTATTTAAGACTCATCCAATATTGTCTCCCTTTATTAAGACATGTATGGTTGCGCAAGAAGGTGTCGTACTATCCGGATGTCATATTCTCGATAATATGACATTGTGGCCTCAAATGTCATACTATCGAGGTTTTTATTTTATTTAAAAAATGGCCTATTTCAATGGAAACGTCATTTTGCGTACATGATGAAGAGAGAGAGATAGATAGAAACTCCAGTCCCTTTTTAGCAAGGGGCCGGCGTGAATAAAGTGTCCGTTCATAATGTCAATGACCCGATGCCCACCGGGCAAGGGGACATTGGGACAAATACTACTCTCCCCTTTCGAGGATGGACACTATAGTGCCACACTATACAAGTTCCTAGCTAGCCACTAGTGCCTTGAAGATACCGGACATGGTATCCCCCCAAAGGGCTTTGAGGTACCCATACAACAAGGTCCAAGGACCCCCCACCATAGTTGGGTGGACTAAGGTGGTGAGCACCACGCCGGCATGGGGAATAGAACCCACAACCTTCTCATTGGGGGCCATGAGCCTTAACCACCAAGCCAAGGCCCGTGGTGCCTTACATGATGAAGATACATAAGTAGGAGAGAAAAAATTGCAAGCCACGTTCCCCACGGTTCCCCATGCTCACAAGATTCTCCAATTGTCCCCTAAAGTTCCCATGCTCACAAGATTCTCCAATTGTTCCCTAAAGTTCCCATGCATGTTCCAAAGTATTATTACACATTCACCCTTAAATACACTAGTATAAAACTATGCCAAAAAGAACCACAGCTGCAATCGGCTGCGCTTTTTCTGGACATAGTTTCCTACTAGTGATACATGTGGGGTCCCAACACTTATGCACATTGATCACCTCTATTGTGTGACAAATTGACCCTAAAATATGTCGTATTACGAGCGCAGTAGCCGTAGTATGGAGGTAAATTAGCACAAGAAAGTTTGATCGACAAGAAATGCGTCATATAACATAGTCAAAGTGCCATATAACCAAGAGTCGTAATATGGATGTTAAATTGTACCTTATTGTGTTTATTGTTTGTACTCTGACCACAACACTTGTGGTCTCACAAATTTCAATTTTGGGTCCTTGCAGAATCTCATGGTCCATAGTGAGTGATTTGCAACTTAGTAACAGTGGACCAGCTCAGAATGATCGTTTTAAGAGCCGCTAGCTACAGATGAATCGGCTGAGTTTGAGAAATAACCGGTTGAACTTCAAGAGGTCAGGAAAAACCACCGATGGTTTTAATTTAGAGCAGTTTAGAGAATGTACCTCAAACTAATGAAGGAAAAACGAAAGATGTCAGCATGCATTTTGAGGATCGCATGTAGCAATAGTTTGAAACACTAGGATCTCGACCGATTGTGCCCAAAAATCTCCTCAGACAGTGGAGCTGAAATGTCTTTTTTGCAAAACGAGAGATGAGAAAAATTGTGAGTCCAAAAGAGGAATATTGGGTGATTGTCACCTTCAGGATGATTATAGAGTGGTGTTGTCTGTGAGTGCTGAGAGCGAATTTCCACACAGGATTGAACATGCTCTTGGCGAATGTGGATGCCAAAATATGAAATATTGCAGAGTATGTTTGTGGTTCTTTTCACACGTTGCAGTTGAGGTAGACATGCTTTAAGGTAGAAATACCATAACCTGTTAACCATCCTCTAGCCGTGCACTAGACCGCCGTCATAATGGTGAAGTGCCATTTCTAAAGCGGATTATGGCTCGGCATCAACTTCAATGTGTGTACACTTAGTGTAGTCAATGGGAGTCGAATGTTAATGTACTCATGAGGTAACCGATTTAGGCGATCTTATGTATGGAAATGCGGATTACCATGTTCGGTGTAGGGAGAATCTAGTGAACGAGTAGGGGGTTGGACAACTTTCCACTTTGAGAAATTGTAGCATTTTTTTTTTGTATGGGGCAGGAAAATATGAATCAACTTGCATTCTTCATGAATCCTTCTCGTCTATCTTGGAAAATTATCTCATGATTGCCAGACCAGATCTTCAATGCAAATCACCTTATTTTTAGGGGTCATGGTATTTCTACCTTAGATGGACACTTTTTTTTGCACCCACTTCTCAAAGTATATGAAACACGCAATTTAGTTCAAGATGATCACTGAATCCAAATCGTGCATGTAGCAACTTCTCTCATAATTTTTGGAGCTCATGTGAATGTCTCATCTGTTATCAAGTGAAGATTCATGTGTTCATTAAGTGGCCATTTAGGTCCCCCCGATCATGTTGATTACTGAGCCTAGAATGGTTATAGAATATTTTGGTTGAGCATGGAGTCCAATCTCGTTTTAAACACATGATTGATGCCTTTTTTGGGTGCCAATTATTGGATTCACACCTAATCACCTTAAATCATGTAAGTATTATTTGGTTCATTTTTCAATTTCTCCAACTTCTGCTCATTAGATTTACACACGAAAACTTGTGGTGCATTAGCAAATCTACAATGAAACATATGTGAAAATTGGATTTAATATATATCAAACCTTCCCCTGATTTAGATATGATTATCGGAAGTGCATGTTTGTTGATTTCTTAATTGGATTCATAGGTCCTCCTGATTGTGTTCACTATTGAGTGTAGATTAGTTATTAATATTCGAAGACGTAGTCCAATCTCATTTAAGCATGTGTGTTTATGATGTTTGCTCTTTGATCCTCACCGAAACCACATACCAATCAAATCTAGGGGTCCGAGTAAGAAAACGAGCCACTTAAGACCCATCCACCTTGACTACTGGTCCCTCAATCAGAGGTATTCAGAGAATTGTTGTGTTCGATTTTAGACACGTCTCCCTTACTTGAATGAATGCACTGGCATTGTTGTGTTCGATCTTTGAGCATTCAACCACAGCAAATGTTGTTTTTGATAAGTTGCAGAGACAGTCGCATGCCAAGTTACTGAAAGCATCGCCACCCACCTCTCGTTCTTGGGAGAAGACCTACTTACTTCAACAATAGCCAAGGCAGCAGCAGAAATTAAATGTTTCATTCTTCGCTACTATCGTCTTGATCATCAAGAAATGAGGAATGGAAGTTTAGAGTCAGCAGGTTCAAATCTTGTCAAGGTTTGATCCAGATGGAATGTTTCTGGCCAACACGAGTATTAAGATCAGTTGATGGAGCTTGCAATTTTTTTTCGTTCTGATTTGCAGTATAATGGATGGATCACAAGCAAAGCACTCGATTCGAAGTTCGAATGTGCATGCCCACCACTATTCGAAGGACGACGCTTGACGAGGGTGCAGATCTATGTCGGGGAAGAACCTGTGCTTAGTTACAGATGAACCGGTTGAGTTTGAGGAATAACTGGTTGAAGTTGGAGACTTCAGGAGAATTACCGATCATTTTAGAGGAATCTATAAAATATACCTTAAATGAATAAAGCAAAACTGAAAGATGTCAACATGTAACCGGCTGGATTTAACACTATATTCGTTAATCGGAGACTTTTGAAAGTCTCAAAATAAAATATGCCCATAGTTTGGGATGCCAATATTGTGGGCATACGGAATATTGGGAACATCAAGAACATAACGATTTCAAAATTCGCACGTAAAGCATATTCTTATTACTAAAAATAGACAATTTCAATTAAAATGACAACGTGAGCTCCATGTGAGAAATAACAATGGACTCTAAAAAAACAAATGGTTTATGTCATTATAGAGTTTGGGGTGCGCATCCCATAAGTAAGGCTCTTATGAATTTGGATGGCACATCCCAAACGTATACCACAATGGAGTGTGACAAGTCCACTAAGTCTATTAAAAACCAAGTCTACTAAGCGCCCATGTTTTTCGCCATTAACTCCCACCTATGTTATGTTTACACATCTCCATCTTCCACTTCATATCCATTCTCGGCGTCATTTTCCGCAGCTGTAATACATGCCAAGTTGTCTTTGGCAAATCTATATGTTTTGGGGGGATGGTCATTGTTTCTGTTTTGGAACCTTTACGCGGCTTCCAAGCACAAAGTATAGTATCCGTGTTTATCCAGACATGTGTATACGTTGAGTCCACTGTCATTAAAAATTCTTTTTGGTGTCCCAACCTAAATAAGTGCGAAGGACGTTTTGGTCTTTAGTGCTTGGACAACAATATTCCACCTCAATTTGACGAAAGTTGGGGCTAGTTCGAACAAAATTGGGTGAAGACAATGCTTTTACCAACCAAATTGGCTTGGGATGCTCCTCATCCCCTGCTCGTACGAGGACCAAATCACCTTCATGGCAATCAACACCTACACGAAACGACGGTGCCAGTCGATTGCGGGCAGGGCCAACGTAATGCTCGACCATTGCGAACTCTTCACGAACGTCTCCATTGTTGAAAAACATAGTATCGGACTCGACAACCGTCAAACGACTTTGTGGCCAAAATCCTTGTGTCAAAGTCGTACGGGTGTCGCCACCAAGTGTCATCAAGGCCGAGCGAATGCGATCCCAATACGCGATCAATGGTTCATGGGTATCTCTAACACGTCTGGTGATGTCCTCCTCGCACAACTCTTTCCAATACTCAATGAATCCGGATATGCCTTTGATGATTTCCGGCCCATTCCTCATGGGTTCGGGTTTGCAAGGCTTTGGTTCCCCATTCGGGACCAAACATTTCCCATCCTTGTCTTGACGCCATACGAGTATACCATCATCCGGGCCCCAATTAGGAGATGTGCACAAAAGCTTGAACTGCATGGCCGGGACACCATCATCCCTCATATAGAATCGGAATTATTGTGCTTTGGTATGTCCCACCAAACGGTCCACTCCCTTCAACATGTATGGCTTGATGAAGGCCTTGAAATTTGGTACTTCCTCAATCATGTGCGGGATCACCGGCATATGGTCTAAATCCATATATGATTTCATAAGAAGTGGTATTCTCGGAAAATCTTCCTCATGCAACTTCATGCTCCAACATCCAAATGACGCATCAATGTCGTCGTGTGTGTGTACCACCATCAAGAAAGACACAAACACCTCTTTGAAGATTCCTTTCGCCATGAGCAATGACCAAAAACAAAATACGTATCGACATTTGTTGTCCTTCGCACAATTATCAAGTTGAACGTGGAGAGTTGGAGGCAATGGTTTACCACAAATGGGTTCTGCGGGTGGTTCTAGCAATGACGACATACAAACCTCTTTCCCCGCAAGCACTGCCTCATAAAGGGGTGTCGTTCCACAACCATCAAAAAATGCACGCGAAAAATGTACCGGCGGCTTCTCAAGATCGCGCAAGAGTTTTGCAAATGAACCCACCGTGTGGTTTGCATCGCCAGAGTAAAAATCCAAACCATAATGGACATACTTAACGTCCCCATGGCCATGGGCAATCATACCTGGAAAAAACAAACGATGCATGAACAACAAAAATGAAATAACCACTAAACGGATGTATGTCGTTGGACATCATATCCAAGAAAATTGGAGATACTTTCAAAACATAGTAATGATTTCACACAAACCTGTCATAGCTACAGGCAACTTGAAGAGACCATCCGTGGCCTTTATTTTGCGTGCATAACAAGGGCATGCGGTCTTGGCGTGGTCCATTTTATCATGAATGACTGTTAGAACCTCTGTGGGCCTCATTATGGATAGAACACGATTCTTATAGTAATCTTGACGATGTGCCTCTTGATTGTTGACATGCTCAATATATTTTTTCCGGTGTCTGGAATGACATTCAGTGCCTATGGGGTGGGCGTCTCGAAGACCTTTGTATTTTTCACACGTCGTATACCTGACGAACTTGTCCCCGGGTCTTTTCAAAATGTATTCCGCAAACTGCTAGTTTTTAATCACACTCAACTTGGACAAAGAAATGGGCCCACATCCCGCTATGCGACCCACTTCATTGATGTCCGTTAAGATGTTCTTCCATTTTGTGCCCGTGGGCAACACCATTTGAACAACCTTCTCCCCAGACGACAATGTCCTCGTCTTGTGGGGCATTGCATCGGCCAATGGCACTATGATGGTGGATAGTGTCGTGGACGCTTGGAGTGTAGCCTCCCTAGGTTTCTTTGTGCCCGAGTTGTCATGAAATCAAGAGCGGCGACCCAACGATGATACTTTCGAAACCTATAAAAGTCAGCCTTGGAGACGGTGTGGATGGTATACCACGCTGTACAACACACATCCACATTTTCTAGTGTCACCACCTTATGCCCATGGGTATCAATGTGCAAATTTTTGTGGACCTCGAGTTTCTTAGCCGATCTCATACGAAAATCCGCAAGCCACATCTCTTGACGCAGAGACCTAATTTTCTCCCGCGGGAAAAATTGGCAACATTTCCTCGCGCAACAATCCTTGCCGGACACTAGACGGATAGATTCGTCCCCCAAAAGCCAATCCCGTCGACGCTCCTTATCTCCACGAGGCACACGGTTTGAATCATATCTACGGAGGCCTTTGCGAGGACGTGTGTTGGCCAACAAAGCTAATTGTGTTTGCTTATGCCGCCGCTCATGATCCCACAAGCTCACTTCTTCATGTAGAACTTGACGAAGCGGCCATCGACACAAGGAAAATCTCCATGTCACCGGGACCTCTAGCGGAAGCAAGGAGTTCAAGATGCACACGCCAACATCATCGAGACCTAGTGCGTTGGCATCCACACAATCACGGGGATTGGAGTTTCTACATATGCCATCTGCCACCGGGACACCAACCTCGTTAAGTAGGACGACATCAAGGCCAACCCATTGCTCCCTCCCGAAACCGGCACACAACGGAATGTCATCGTGGTCATCTCCGGAATGTAGAGATTGTTCGTGGACTTCCAAAGATTCATAGGAGGATGTATCCACAAATACCCCCCTCACGTTTGGCATACCATTACTACCTGCCGACAGAGAAGACAGTTCACATTCAGCATCGGATGATGATGCATTCGTCGACAACTCCAATGAACTATCTCCCACGTGCAACGCCATACCACCTAGACCAACCACCAGAAAATGATCAACCCAACCACCACCGCAATGCATACAAGAGCGGATAGAATATATGTGGAGATACATGGCCCAAAATCGACAAACAAATTTTGGTGCACCATTGGAGAACCTCACGCACAAAGACGAATGCGCGTCCCAGAAAAACGTTTTAAGCATACGTCTAGGAGCCTCACGAATGCTATGGATGGAAGAAAACATACTAGACTGCAGAAACCAATCATCTTATTGATAAAGGGAACGATAAAGAAAACAGAAGAAGGTCTATGATTGAGGGTTGTGCGTACACCCCAAGTATGATTGAGGACCGTATGTAAACAATCCATGGACAAAGAGGAGAACAATCATTAGTCGTCCAGGAAGGCCGTGCTGTTCGGACCAGCACCTGTGCCAATCTAACCAATGACGAAATCACAAATCTGAGAATGCCACATGCATTTACGAACGCGCGTTCGTGACCTCACTAACTTCTCCATGTGCATCCGATGGCCTTCGAGATCCCTCCTCTGTGAGCACCCTCAGGAATATCGGTTTTGTAGGTCACAGTAACATGTTAACTTAGGAACCTGCGCGATATACTATCACAAGAGAACACTTGTCCATACGCACAAAAGTAGTATATCAGCAGATGATCCCTGAATCGCCTACAAAAATACTTTGTACACTGAGCCCCTTCATATTGTGGATTTGATTCTGTTCACTTTTGCGTACCTACCCATTCACGAACGGACGTTCGTAAATGGGTGCAACCCCGTGTTCACATCCTTCACGGACGAGCGTTCGTTAATGATGACCATCGCCTCCCACAACAACAAACGCTCGTTCGTAAGTGTGCTATGAGCATATTTATATTGCTATTCTTTGTTAGCATAGACCTGCCATACTGATGTGTCTGAATGAAGGTGTGTTGCTGGATGCGTAGACAATAATGTCATGTATTTACGAAAGCACGTTCGTAAATTACTGACCATCATGTGCCTTTAGATATGGGTCAAATAAGTTTGTATGATCCTCGAAGGCCTATATACGAACACACGTTCGTATATCACTGCCATGGATTTTGTGCCTGTGACTATCCATATGAGTAGCTCAATCCAGAGAATGCTCTCATGTGGGATTTACGAACGCACGTTCGTAAATCCTTGCCATGCACAGGTCCGAACCATTTGTCTAAACCCAAGCTCTTCGTCTTTACGAACGCACGTTTGTAAAGTTCCGGTATTTACGGCGGTATATGCGGTATGTACAGCCTGTACTGTACCTGGTGGTGTAGGGTTGGCGCACACGAAATGGCTTGAGCGCGTTCGGTCAGGTCTGTAGAGCGCACACTTGCATGTGCTGCTGAAAAAAACTTTGTTGTGGGGGGAAGAGCTTTAAGTACTTCACCCCGTGTGAGGCCAATTCCACCACCCTTAAGCGTCCTAGTCCGGGTGATGGTCTTGAGAATCACATGTAGTGTATGTAACGTGAAAATTGGTCTCTTCACATCATTAAGCCTTCATGTCATTTTGAATCACTTTGTTTATTAATGGTAGCCTCTTGACTTGTAGCCGAATTGGCTTTCTCAAGGGTCCAACCGGCGGCCTTGGCAACACAAGCGCTCAAAGATATTCCCCTTTGGCCCTTGATTGTCCTCTCCTTCCCATTGCCTTTGCTAGAGTCTTCCATTTTATCCTTTTTTTTTTAAGCGATTGATTTTTACCACAAAGGTGTAAGTGTTGAAAAACACTTCCTCAATGGTTAACCTCAAACACAATTGCTTGTAAAAACCACACACCCTCCTAGCTATCTAATCACACAACCCACACATTGCCTGATCTAAGTAAGCCATCTCCCTAAGTCCTACTTCTAAAGTCACCCACATCACTCATTAGGTGATGGTTTCACTAACTTAGTCTCTAACTAATTATCGGGTCTACTCATCTCAGCTCGGCTTGGTTTACTCTTGTTCCCTAATCGGCTGGTCCGAGGACAGTAACTCTTTGTATGCTGGTAACCCTTAGTCTGTTGGGCCGAGGCCGTAGCTCCTTAGGTTGCTGGTCACCCTTAGTCTGCTAGGCCGAGGCCGTAGCTCCTTACGTTGCTGGTCACCCTTAGTCTGCTGGGCCGAGGCAGTAGCTCCTTGTATGCTGGTAACCCTTAGTCTGCTGGGCCGAGGCCGTAGCTCCTTAGGTTGCTGGTCACCCTTAGTCTGCTGGGCCGAGGTAGTAGCTCCTTGTATGCTGGTAACCCTTTTAAACTACAAGCTAATTTGGTAACCCTAAGCCCCTAATTAGATACTTGACTACTTGATTTCGTGATTTAAACTAATCAACTAAACTAACTCTCTAACATCACTAAGGGCTAACTAATCCACACACGTGGCTTTCAAGCTATAAGAGCTCACTCCCGTGGGAGAACTTGAGAGAGAGAGCTTAACTAATTAACTTCACTAAAAACTAATAACCCACACACGTGGCTCAAGCTCTCAAGAGCTTGCTCCCTTGAGAGCGCTTGATGGAGAGAGAGGCAAATGAGAGAAAAAAAACCTTAAGTAGCAAAGAGGGAGAGAGGGAAAAAGGGAGAGAGAGGTGAGGATAGGGTGAGAGGATTAGCACCTCCAATCACAATCCTTTAGCCCTCTCCTCCAAAGTAGGGACTAATCCCCATCCACCAAGCTTCCTTCTTCCTAAACTAACAAAGTGGATCCAAAAGTGGGCATTTAACCCGCGGAGCTCACCTTGCCTCACCTTACCCTTTATTCACATAATCAAGGCATCCTCTTATTGAAATCAAACCTTGAAATAACTACACAACACATTCTAATGCCTAAACTTAAATCCACACCACACTTCACTCTTTTTATGTTTTGTGAATAGTCATAACACCTCAAAATCAAACTAAAATTGGTTTTGAAGAGTTAATCACCACATGTGGGCACCATTTTGGGCTCACACCCCGATGGTTCAAAATTCCTAGGATGCTCTTTAAAAAGCGGATTCCCGCCGCCTTCTTTGACCTAACAATCTCTCATTCCATCCATGCGGAATTATATAAATAGCATTGTCATGTATGGAACATGCCTTGCATGTACGCCAACATATTGAAAATATATAAATCGGTTGCACACCTTAGTTGTGACCAAGGTCTCATCGAAATATATGTATATATATATATATATATATACACACACATAATGTCTAAATATGGAGATGGTTAACATTGAATATTTAATGATTTGCGACTAAGGTATGAAGTCCAAGTTAATTGACAATTGATGCCTAATAAAGTTATGAATGTCGAAGTCATATATATATATATATATATATATATATATATCTATATCTATACATATATATATATACATATACACACACACACACACAATGAGGTAAGAGTGGCTAAGAACATGTTGCGGACGCCCCTAAAATTATAGGTATCATATGTTTCACATAAAAAAAAATGACCGTAATATGGTCACCAAGTGCATGAATACAACTAAAAAATCGGGTTAATCCATAATGGTTTGCACTAGGGTAGGTTGAGGACATTATGAACTAATTATACCTAATAATATATGTAAGTTAGGTCTTCTTTCAAATGGTATCTAGGTGTGAAAATAAGGAATTAAAATGGCATGAGTGGGAAGGATTAATCAATTTGTAATGCTGCATAGTATGATAGCGTAATGATCATTGAGACTTGAAACCATAGCTACCGTAACGTTGAATCATAGTTACAATTATTATGTGTTTGACGTCCTATTGGAAATTGAATTTTCCTCCACTTGTTGTAAGGGTACGGATACACATTGGTTAAACGCTTATTAGATCATTGGTGATATTTATAGTTGAATGCACTGTTCGATTGTTAGTTTAAGTTGACACCTGATTAAATGAGTTGAGGTCCTATTGGAAATAGACTTTTAGGGTTTGGGGAAATGCACCATTAATTTGGAATGGTGCATAGAATAGTATGTACTTACAATTAATATATGTTTTGCATCCTATGAGAATGATGTGCATCATCATAGCTTAAAGTGTTGATATAAATTGAAGTCTTAAGACAAGCATGTTATTATAATAAGATCGTGGACTGTGTGATGAAATTTCATTCAGAAATATTAAGGTGAAAGAGGGAATATTTGAAATTTCACTTATCAAGTTAACCAAAGTTTTATCTCAAATCTATTAATTTTGAATGTGAAAATGACAAATGGCATGATTATCAATTATTATAGTTGTTATGAACGGAATAAAGCATTCTCAATCCAACCAACATTGGTAGACCAATTTGACTTGCCCTCAGACAATAACATGGCCACATATAAGAAAGGTTCGTAAGATAAAAAAATGCAGGGATGTAGGGTTTAGGGTTTGCGGTTAGGGTTTACGGTTAGGGTTTGGGATTAGGATTTAGGGGTTTAGGGTTTGTGAAAGTTGTGTATGTGGTATTTGGGTTTAGGTTTTAGATTGTTACTAGGATACATTACACACACAAACAATATTGACTCCTCAAAAACCCTTATTGCATTAACTTTATTCATCACAAGCTTGTAATTGATGCTAGCAAAATAGTCGACCCCATGGCTGAAATGCATTAGTTCAAGCTAAAACCTATTGGAACTTGAATTGATATCCTATCGTATAGCCACTCTCCGCAATCTCATATTATGAAGTCATTTTTGCATGTAATATTTATTTGAGGAACCATCGAACAAATTGAAAGATATCTAGCTCTTACATAAACTATATTTTAAAACACCATATACATATCTTTGGGGGTGGATTCTACATTGACAGCCTAGTAAATGACTTGCATTGTTCAGTACGAATTAACTGAGCATACTTTTTTAAACTATGTTTACAAAGAATCCAAATGTAGAGGTACTGTCACCCAAAGTCCCTCACCCTTGATTTCGTCCTAGCCCGAGAGTGAAATGTTGGACTGACACATAATAACTCCCTCCTCGGTAGTTCAATGTATAATTCCAATACACCGTTGGAATATACATAAAACACACAACTTGTTATGAGCTTAACCCATATCATGTCATTTTATTATCTTTGATTTCGGGCAAGGTTACATCCTTAGCTTTCTCGAACGTCCACCCGGCCGTCTTTGCCGCGCATGCCCTCAAGGATTTCCCCCTTGCAACCTTGGTCCTGGCTGACGATTCTTCACTATTGCATGACACTTCGCTGAGGTTATAACTTATTGATTCCATGATGCACATAAGTCTTTAATGCAAGTGTTGAAAAACACTTACATGACTTATCATCGGCCCCTCTCCCTTAAGCCAACACAACTACCTCCCTTTCTTAGTTTATCCCACACCCTCAAATGTCACAGCAACTCTACGCTACAGATACGCTTCAAATACGTAGCTCTACTCTGCAGATACTAATCCATCCAGATGCGCAGCTCTGCGGCTGCATATACGTTACAATACGCAGCTCTACTGCTACATATACACAGCTCTACGCTGAAAATACGCTGTGAATACGCAGCTCTACTGCTGCAGATACTAAGCTATCTACTATGCAGATACTAATCCATCCAGATGCGCAGTTCTGCGGCTGCACATACATTGCAGATACGCTACAATACGCAGCTCTACTGCTACATATACACAGCTCTCCGCTGAAAATACAATGTGAAGACGCAGCTCTACTGCTGCAGATACTAAGCTATCTACTATATATTTGCTTCTCTTTTATTTTGGAAGAGATGAAGAAAAACAAGGAGAAAGATAGAGGAAGAGAGATAGATAGAAGGGGGGGCTTCCGTGACCTTCTTAGCTCCTCCCACACACGCACACACACACTTCTACACACACCTCTACACACACACACACACAACCAAGTGAAACTAACCTGTAGACTAATTAGTCTTGATTCTTCTATTTAAGCCTTGCACACACACGTGCTCCTCTCTTGCTTCCTACACGCCCACACTTATAACCCGTGGGGTGCCAAGGAGCACAAAGGAAAGAGAGAGAAAAGAAATGAAAGAGAGAAGTCTTAAGTAGCAAAGAGGAGGAGAGGGCATGATGTAAGGATAGGGTGAGAGGATTAGAGCCTCCAATCACAACCCCTTAACCTTCTCCTTCTAAGTAGGGACTCATCCCATCCACAAGGCTCTTCCATTCCTAAACCAACAAGGTGGATCCTAATGTGGGCATTTAACCCGCGGATCCCCTCTCGCCTCATCTTACTCCATACTCACCTAGTTAAGGCATTACTTCATTGAACTTAAACTTTGAGACAATCACACAACGCCCTCTAATGTCTAAACTTAATCCACATCACACTTCACTTTTTTTATATTTTTGTGAATAATTAATAACCGTTAAAACATAACTTCTAATGGTCTCAAAGACTTAAGAACACATGTGGGCACCATTTTGGGCTCACATGTACTAAGGAAATAAAACGAGTAAAATTCATGTATTTGAACTAAGTTTTTCAAGTTAATGCCCTAGTAAATGCGTCCATTACATATAAATATGTCAAAGCATGAGTATAACATGAAGGGTTACAATATACAACCATCTTCCATCCCATCCCATCACCTCCTATACCATCCCATCCCATCTCCCTCCCAGCCCTAGCCAGTGGAGTTGTGCCACGTGGCAGGTGCTGGGAAACCCTAGCGGTGCACCTACCTCCCCGCGCCCCTTCCTCTTCTTCTCATTTGTCATTTCGAGGAGAGGAGGAGCGGAGCGCTTAGAGCGAAGCTCTTGCTGTTTTTAGTCCTGAAGTTTTAAATTAGTTTTGTTGCAAGTTTTGAGAGATTTCAAATTGAGAGCTTGTGTGAAAGCTTTTGAGTTTGTGAAAGCTTTCATTGTGAAAGCTTGTGAGTTTGTGAAAGCTTGTGAGTTTCAAAAGCTTGAGAGCTTGAGTAGGAAAGCTTCAGAGTTTCAGATTGAGAGCTTGAGGGTGATTTTTAGAAGCTTGAGAGTCTAAGGAAGCTTGAGAGTTGAAGCTTGAGAGGTGAAGCTTGAGAGTTTAGGGAAGCTTGAGAGTTAAGGGTTTGCTTAAAAGTTCAGAAGCTTGAGAGCTACAAGCTTGTGAGTTTTGTGTACATGGGAGTATGCTAGGGTTTTTATATAAGCTCTGAAGGCTTGAGGTCTGCATTAGAGAGTTAATTGAGTGTGCATTTCAAAGGCAATTGAGTGTGCAGTTGTGAGGATTTCTGGGATTTTCAAAGAGAGAAGAAGCAGGGTTTGAAGTGTGCAGCATTTCAATGTAATTAGTTATCCTTGTGGGAGTCCAAATTCGACGGAAATACGGAAATACGGATTCAATTTCCGTATTTTACCCTGCTTGTATAAGGATAATAGGGTCTCTTAGGATAAATTACTTGTACTAGGAAATAGGGCATTCTAAATCCGCCTTGTGCGATAAAACGAATAAAAATGAGTATTATGACCGGTCCGTCAAATTGGATTGGCGGACCGTTTAATCATGGTCCGAACCGCTGGTCCGGACCGAGTAACGGTCACGCCAAGATTACCCAACGGTCCGGAAGTGGCGGTTACAACGGGTTTATGACGGTTGAGGGAAAACCGTCGGAAAACGGTTGTAACCGTTTTCCGTTAAACCAAACGGTAACAGGGGAAGGAAGAGGGAGGAGGGATATTTAAGGGTCCCTTCCTTCTCCTTCCCACTTTTTTTTCTGATTCACAAAAGGCAAATTGTTGAAAGAACGAGTGGTGAGTTTGTCGTCATTTCGAGCCGCCAGCAGTTGGATTGCTGGGACTCCGCACTTTTCAGTCACCGGCAGTTGGCTTGCCGGGACTCTGTAGCAATTAGACGGAAGAGAGGGAATCCGGAAGAGAGAGGGAGAGAGAAAGAGAGTTTCCGTAGTCGAGCCGGAAATTGAGAAAGGAGAGGAAAATGCCGGAAGCACGGGAAGAGGATCAGAGGGAACCCATCCCGATTCCGCTGAAAGCCCTCACCCCTGCAATTCCGAGGGAGGATAGGGAGCTGTAGGAGCTCGCGGAAGATCTCCGGGTTATGGGCTGCGCGGGATTGCTCTCCGAACCCTGGAACCTCCGAGCAGAAGATACCCTCCGAGAATTCAAATTCGAGAGAGGAAATCAGTGGCTAGGAACAAAGAGAAGGGATCCGGAAAATTGGACTCCGGATACTTGGAATAGGGTCTACGGGTTTCCTAGGAGGATTGCAGAGGGGTGGGCCGGCCGCTGCGACGGCCTGTTCGCCGGAAAATTCAGAGGGGACGCGGATCCGAAGGACGGCTTCCATCCCGGGAACTGCCGGAACCTGAGAGAGCGGAGGGTACTAGAGTTCCTCCTGCCTATCCTCAATCCGGACAAGCCGAAGCGGATTAGCCTCACCATGGCTAACACCCTGTTCGGTGCTATGTCCGGAGTCCGGCCCGTGAACTGGGTGATGCACCCCGTGGGTCGTTCCCTTACAATTTAGCTCAAGAAGACTCACGGTGAGACATCACGTAAATTTATATTCGCTTGAGAACTACCGTGCCTCATTAATATGTTCGGTCTCTAATTAATAATCCCTCTCTTCTCCTTATGATATGAATATAATTATTGGAGTGAATACAATCTCATTATCTTAATTCTTACTCTTAATGTAAGGCATCATTGATAATAAGAATCATTAGATTTAAAGAAAGCTTCAAGAGGTGTAATAATATCCTTGATAATAATATAGTATTCAATAAATTGTATGAATCCTTAATGTTAGTAGTTCATAAACAATAATCTTATAATGATGAAGAAGATCTAATATTCTTGAGTCTTCCTTTTTAAACTCAAGTGTTACTACTTATAATATTGTAACTTGACATGTATGCATATAGTAGTTATAATTTCATGAACACATCATTGATTGTTTTGCAATGTCACGTTTAACATTCAAAGTATTTTAATGACAAGAATAATTATAACTCTCTTGAGGTTTATTCAAGAGAAAGAACTCCTCTTTGATTGTTAATGACATCCAACAACTCACAAAGTATCTTAAGAGAAGAAGCACTTTTACTACAAAGTGTTTCTTGATGACGAGAAGATAAACCTATCTCTCTTGAGTTTTGCTCAAGAGAGAGAGAGATCTTCTCTTGAATAGATAATCCTTCAAATTGTAATGACATCCAACAATTCACAAAGAATCTTAAAGTAAGAAGCTTCAATAACAATTGTAGTAAGTAGATTATCTTATATCAATATTACTTCATTCATATGTATTCAAACTTTGATATGAATTAATGTCTTCATCATTCTTGTTAATCATAAGTTCAACAATCGATATGTAGTATAATATGTATAATACTTATAAGTCAATTATGTAGTTTTCAATAATAAGTTCCTCCTCTTTTGAAGGAGTTGCAATCGTTAAGTTGTTTTGCTTAAATCATAACATGCATATAATTCTTCAATTATTCAATCACATGTATATTTATAATTCCCTTTTGAGGAGATCAATGATAAGTTCCGCTTTGAGAGATAATCTTGTTTCCTTCACTCAAGTTGACAATCGCTTTCTCAATTTAATCTCTCTCAAAGTCCAATTGATTCTCCAATTTGTCTTGAGCGCTTTGTTCTCACCCTCACACTATCTTTTGAGTTCTTTCTTAAAAGAGTCTACTCAATCTACTCTACTCTCGGTTGCTCAATCACTTAAGCTACAAAGTACCATTGACGACTCGTAGTTCAAATTGAGAGAGGTAAAAAGATCACACGCATTTGTAGAAAAGATAAGTGTATTGCAAAAGTTCCTCGAGAGGAGAGTTACAAAAGCTTCAAGTGATTCTTGACACTCAAATTTAAGATAACTTCGTTGTGTAGAAAATGAGGTGTAAGTCTCCTAATTTGCTTCCCTTATATAGTCTTTTCTCCCTATCCAAAATCTATATTAAGAGTGGTTGTTAACTCCACTTCCTTAGATAACTAACTATCTCCGATATATGTAGATGCTATCTATCAAAACGGTTATAACCGTTTTTCCTCTCTAATGTTCGTATCTCTAAGATTCTACTATATCCTCATTGTGGCTACATTACAATCCTTTATGAGATTTAAATCAAATCTTCATATTGATTGATTCCAATGATTTGTATTTAAAACATACTAGTAGAATCTAACTTTGTCCTATTGGCTTCTTAGTATCTTCATAATGCCCTTTTCAAAATAGTTCTAACTTCATATTTCAATATTCCTATATGTTCCATAATCATGCTCTTCAAAAATCCTACATTCCTATATACTCCGTAATCATGCCTCTTCAATAGTCCTTTAAATCCAAAACCTTACATTCCTATATACTCCATAATGCTTAACACTAACTCCTCTATACTAATATAATAGCCTTCTACTTAATTCCTAAGTTCTCCTTCACTAAAACTCTGATTGTCCTATACCCGTGGGTAAGGGACCCTATAACCGTGCGACTTCCTTGTATTTCCGTGACAGTGGACCCTATCACCGTGGCCGAGGTTCGGAGAGCTCTCTTCGGTGTTCTTCGACATTCTTCTTTGTTTCGGTGATGATCTTCTTCCTCTTGGTGATGTTTGATGCCCTTAGGTGCTCTGTTGTGACTCATTTCTCTCTCATAATGTTGGTACTCAACATTGGGGGCTGATTATCCAGGAACTAGTAGGGTGGGCCCTCCCCCATATTGGCCGGAAACCCTCCTTCCTCTCCCCCTTCATTCTGCATCTCTACCAACATTTCGACTACATCTTGGCAGAGGAGGAGGACCTGCTAACGATAGCGGCGGACGAGGTCACCTACAAGCTCCTCCCGGAAGCCGGAGACCTCGAGACGGAAACTTCCAGCGACCCAATCATTCCGGAAGCACCTCCCTCGTCACCCGGAAGCCCACCGCCAACCATCTCGAGGCCACTCTTTCCTCCTCCTCCTCATCATCATCCGGAAGCCGGACCCAGCCGGGAGACCACGTGGCAGAATGTGGATCTATCCGCTTGGGACTTTCCGGAGAATCCCTTCAAGCGGATCCAGGAGGGGATGGAGGACCTGCAAAACCAGTACTACCGGCTGGAACACATCGTCCGAGGGGCGAACCATGCCCTCGACGACTGCGGACCCGGAAATATTCTCCGGGAATTGGCAAAGAGGGCGGACAGGAAGGAGCTTGAGCAGGCCAAAACGGAGAACGCCCATCTCACCGCACAGGTAACGGCCATGACTCAGGAGAGCGAGGAAATCCGGAAGTACCACGCGGAGCAGGCAGTGGTCTTCAGTCGGATCCGGGAGCTGGTGGGGCATCCGGCAGAGATCATCAACAAGGCGCATCTCTACGACCGGATGATGGAGTCCGGAGAGCCCGCTTCCGCCAGACAGACCCTTCCCATCCTCGTGAAGTACTCACGGACGATGAAGGATCTCCTGGCGGAAATCCAGAAGGTGGTTCCGCCAAGTGGAACACCCCGGCGGGTACTCTATCCGGGTCCGCCTGGGTCACCAACCGGAACCCTCTACGAGGTAGTTGGCGAGGTCGCTTTGGTTCAGAACCCGCCAACGTCCGCGGGACCCAGTCAGCAGGGAGGCAGCTCTCGGCCTGCTAGTTCCGGGAGAGCTCCGGAAAGGGTCCGTTCTCCCAAGGTGAGGAGGAAGAGTACCGGGTCTGTCTGTCGTAGCACGGTGGTAACGTATTCGGTTAATTAACCTAATTAACGCGTAAAACGTCAAAACCGTGCCGAGTTCGTTCCCACGAAGAACCTGCGGTTGTTTACAATACAAGAGAGAGGAAATCTTTGACTAACACACACACACACAATAAACACCAGAAACTAAGATAGCACAAAACGGATTAAGAAATCCGGGATATTACGGAAATTATAGCACGGAAATTTCCGCCTTCCCGGTAGTGGACCGAGGTAGGGAACACAACACAAAGTATGGACAAACTCCCACCCTAGAGTAGTAACAACAATAGACTCAGCGTCCCGAATCCATAGTATAACAACTATATATACTCCATTCTAAGATTCCTTATTACGGGTCATGACTTCCGGGATAAGGTTTCCGCGATAGAGGTAGTGGATATGACCTGTATTTCCACTATCTGCTAGATTTTTGACCGTGTCACAAGAACCATAATTCTAGTGTTTTAGGCTAGAATGCTCAGAGAGACTTGGTAGTTGTTCATTAGGATTTCACCTTTTGAGTTGATTTCTTTGGGTTGTCTCCCTATCTCCACTTCCTCTTTCTAACTACTACTCCCTTAGACTAGTGTTACGATGGGGGCAACCCTCCCTCGGGAAGGTGTCCCACTCAAGTATCCGACGCGTGCCACCCCCTTTGACGGGGGAAAAGGTGGAAGAAGTTTTGGGTCTACAAAACCAGCTTGATCCGGTTTCCGTGATGGCACAGTTTCCACTATACCACACGCGGAAACCGAATCCTCCCTCGAGAAAGGTGGAAACACAACATCTTCGCTCCTACCCTCACAATGGGTAGCTCATGTTGTTCCACAGGTCACACAAGATAGGACCTAAGGTTTGTTGATTTCCGTGACGGCGGGGCTAACATAGGGATGGGGCTACCACGCCTACCATCCGCGGTGGGAACCAAGTGCCAGTCGCGGCAGGTACATGAGTATTCTAGACCATTCCGTTACTGCTGATCGGTGTGATCCACTGTGGTACTTTTGGGCCATCCCCTTTCGAGGGAGCCTAAAAGTATCACACAAGCCCTTCGGTGAAGGTGGCCTGCATTTGCAGGCGCCCAAGCCGAACCCGGATGATAGGTGTATAACGTGAGTAGTTAGATTTTTAAGGGAGATTAAATATGCGTCGTAGTACCTCCGGAGGTTAGGCCTTAGTTTTTTACTAGTGTGGCTTTAAACTCCACTAACCAATTTCATATCTAGTTCTAACCTTAACCTACAACCTATTCTACGCGCAGACGCACCAGCCTTGAAACCAAGGCAATCCTAATTTGTGAATTGGGATGGTTCTGATACACCCAACCGGGTGTGACTCATAGCACCCTAACTCAACGAACGGAATAACGACAATTTTATGGACCATTCAATTCTTCCTATTTCTTTATTTAGTTCTATTTAGTTTTCTAAGCGGGGGAACTTGGCCTAAGTCCCACCCTTCACACAAATTCCTTCTTAATTACTTACTTTTGTTTGCACGTCCTAACTTACTACATTATCATATTAGGCATCACCCCTTACCTCGGGTCTCTTGCCAACAAGGGTTTACGATTTATTTGGTATGTTTTGATTGTTAAATGTGTTTACACTGGATAGACCACGAAATGCAACTCAATGGGACCAGGGTGACGGGCGACCTGTAGGTTCAACCTGTTGCGCAATCTTCATAAATTGGGGCCATTACTCCCAATCTATGGGGCCAACAACATAATAGTGGATTCGCGGGTCATTAACCCCACCTTTCCACCAACAACATTCAGAGTGGTTGTGTCGGTGATTAATCCGACTTACCACACACGAAACTTGCTAATAAATGAAGCTACTACCACAAAACATACCAAGGGCCCCGAAAACAATGGAATTGGGTACTCCCTTGGCGGTCAAGTGGTCAAGCCACTTGACCTTACGAGATAGGTGAGTGGGTTTAGAGATGCGTACCTTAGCCGTGCTCCCTCCAATCCTAAATGGAAGGCTTAAGGTTAGTTAATTTACCTCAATTTTCCTCGGTTGATTTGGGCTTGATGTAGGCCGAGCCGCTACCTCCTTCCTTGCTCCACTTTCCGAGCGTCGACCTTGCCTCCTTCTTTGTAACTAGTTTGGTAGTAAGCGTACCTTAGTTAACAATTAAAATATAAAGTGTTATTCTGCCCTGTAATTTAATCCTAAGCATAATATTTATACTTAGTGCACCAAATTATCTTTCCAATGATCTAAAAATCACTCTAATCGGATAAGAAATGCAAAAGTTATGAGGGTTGGAAGTGTGAGGTCGATTCAACCGACCCTTCCAACCCACCTATCTACCTTCTAACTTCAAAAATTCATAGCACATTCCTTACTACTTGGATCTAGGCTTTCCTTATACCATTGGAAAGCTATGAACAAGCTCTAACTAGAAACATTATGACATCAGCAGGTTAAGCTAATAGAAATTCAGCGGACTCCTTGTAACACAGCAGTCAATCAAGAAGGCTTAAACTATGTATCTCGCCTTCAACAATTCATATCTAATTCAAATCTTAGTCAAATCAAACGTTCTATATGACCCTGGAGAGATATTAAAAAGATGTATTTGATAAAAATATGTGATTAGAAAGGTAAGCCGAAGTGAACCCAGCAGGTCCTCTGTAATGCAGCAGTCAACCAAAAGTTCTCAAACTATGTGTCCCATCTTGCACAATTCATATCTAATTCAAATCATGCTCAAATCAAATGTTCTAAGCCATTTTGGAAAGCTACACAAAAGTTCTACTTGGGAAAAATATAATTTCTTGGAATTAAAATTCCTATTGGGCTCGCAGGTCTGATCCAGCAGCCGCTACCCACAAGACCACCCAGTTTTTCTACTCCATCTTTGAAAATCCATAACTAATTGTCATCTCAACCAAATCACAAATGGGAAACGGCTATGGATAGCTATATGAAATCTCTCTAAGAGAAAAATGATAAGTATCTTGTTCTAGCTTTTGAACTAAGCCTTCAGGGCATTGGCAGATGAGGTCTATAATGCCTCTACTCAAAACTCTACCATCCAACCTACCTCTACAAAAGAAGGAATAATTTTGTTGGTGTGTTAATAAACACACAACCTAACTAGGAGAGAGAGAGTAGAGGAGGTTCTCAAGCCTTTCTTCTAGACCATTGAGAATACATGCTAAAGGATTTTTTCCTAACTACATTGAAGCAGGGCTTCGCCCAAAAACTAGAGAAAGAGAGAGAGCTACAAGGTGGAAGGAGGGGTTTTTAAACCCTCTCACAAAAGGGTTGGACCCCTCCTCCACCGGATCCATTTTTCAAACCCTTTCCCGAAATTTTGGCTCGGGAGTTTTCCCGGTTGAGGTTGCCACCCTCTCGCCGAGGTGGCTCCGACAAAAAACCTTTAGAAATCTTTCTAATTTTTTCCGCCATCGAGTTGGCAAGGGGGCAAGTGGGCAAGTATCCCCCTTGCTCTCTTTCTTTTTTGTCTTCAAAATTCTTCACGCCGATTTTATCTTCTTACGTAAAACACCTCCAATAGTCTTGTGTGCCTCACACTAACTAATAAACTAACACTTGCTTAGCTAGCATCTACTAACATTTGCTTAATAACTAGCATCTACTAATATTTGCTTAGCTAGTTGTTTTTACTAGCTAGCACATTTTTTCTACTTTGCTATCTTCTAGCACTACTTAGTTTCATTTTGACCTTCCTTCTTCTAGGCTAAATGCTAAATGAACTAATTTTCCCTAAATTCCCTATCAATTCTAACTTTTAATGCTAACATTCTAACTAAAAGTGATCCCGCAGAGTGGTGGACCACTCAAAGGGTTCACATCCACCTCCAGGTCACGGCATATATAACTTTTGTCAACCGCATATACTTGTGAATGATTCTTTTGTTCGTATTGTGGAGGAGAAGACAATCACTAGAAAATTCAGCACCAACTACGAAGACATTGTTTACTTTCTGAACAAGGTCTCCCCCTAATTTTCCAATTCACTACAGTATTGCTTTCATTTTTTCAATGTCATGTTGTAGGTTGGTAGTTGGATTTTTGTGGCATTTTTTCAATGTCAAGTTCTAGCTCGGAACTCCCAGGACTTACATTCCTCTCCGGTTTAGGTTGGCACTGGACGCCACTTCTACTTTGATGGCAAACTCATTCAGAAACCTGCAGTGGACTTGCTTATTGCTGAGTACCCTGACGGGCAGAGAGTTCCTGGAGTTTCTAATCCCCCGTCTCAGATCCCACCTTGGAATGAGTACTCCGATACTTTTCTTAAAGTGACCATGGAATTTGCATATTCCTACTTGCATGACGATGGAGCCTTCATTCTTTTCTACCCCGACAGTCCCATGGTTCGCAAGGAGATTTCATTATTTTTCAAGAATTACAAGATGAAGGTTCTTGACGAGTGGACCATCATCAATTATTTGCACCTTGCCAATCCCCTCGTGCCAGCCAAAAATGTTTGTTTCTTGTCCTTCTCTTTTTCCTACTATTTTAACTAAGTTTTTTCTTCTCTTTCGATTTTTCTTTTTAAGACTTAGCTGATTATTTGATTTACCTTTGCAGACTTTGAAGTTCAAGGCTATTCTTATAGTCAGATCTGTCCATACTTCTGAGGCTAGGCAGCCAAAGATCCTCACGATCACTCCAGACCCTTCAGTCCCTCAGGTGGACTTAGCGTGTGATGATGTCCTCTTCAATCCTATCACATCCGAGACCCAACTGATTCGTAAAAGCGATGGTTCGCCATGGCGAGGCCCGAAGGAGAAATCGGATGTTCTCATGAAGCTCTTTGTGCATGGATTATCTCCTCCAGATGGTATTGTCGCCGACCTAACCGCTTCCACAGGTACCTCATACCCACTTCTCCTTCCTTTTTTACTTTTAATTTTTATACCATGTTTCATGTCCTAATTTATCCCATTTCTCCAGGAGCTACTATTCGCACAGCTCGTGCATGTAATCGCCACATTCTGGCTTTAGAGAGTGACTCTATGCTCTTTTCTGAAGTCCTTGAACCCCTGGCAGTTCCACCTCCAAATGCTTCGACTTTCTCTACTGCGGGCGACCTGAGTGATGATGACGAGACCATTCCAGATGCCCCTTTGCACGATATATGTGAGTAAGTCCACGCCTTCGTTGGTTGATATTGTTTTCTATTTATCTCTTACTTGTAATCCATCCTTTGTCCATCTCTAAATCTTGCTCTGAACATGGCAGTTTGACAAATTCAGGGAGACCGCTACGAACTCCACCTTCAACTTGGTACTTTCCGTCGTCGCCGCCCCCAAGTCCTCGTGGCTTACCTGTATATGCTAAAGCCATGGCCTTGGCATATGCCCATGGTAGCTCTAGGAATTCGACATCCTTCTTCACTCCTAAGAATCATGTTGACCCTCGAGTTCTACGCTACTTTGATTTAGAAGCAATGTCGAGCCCTCTATGTAGCAGTGATTGAAGTAATGGCGACCTTCTTGATCATACAAAGTATCTTGAGCTCCCATGAATTGTCATGGATATAGGCCCCTTTAATAAAAATTGTGTTATAAAACTTTCAAGTTTTCAGTGAAAACCGCGGTCATAGAGCTCAAAAGTTCTCAAATTCTTGCTCTAGTCCTGATTATAGGGCTTTATTTTCAATACAAAATTTCTAAAAACTGTAGTGGTTATCGCTCACCGCTCACTGCTCACCGCTCACAGAATAGCATTCCTCGCCTCACGTTTGGTTGTGGATAGTGGAGCAGGAGAAGCTGTCTATTGTCACCGAGCTGTACGAGAAGACGATAAAATTCGAGTACAGCATCTTCCACATCACTTACGTGCCCACCAAGACGGAAGGGATCGTGGCCATCAACAAGGCCAGGGGAAACAAGCAGGTGGGGGCGGTCAGCCTCGTTTTCTTAACGTACAATGTGCTTTGGGATGGGCGAGTACCTGTCAAGGCGAATAGTACGTTCAAAAAGATATACAGCATCACCCATCCCCCTCCCAAGGATCTGCTGCAGGAGACATTGTACACTGTCTTCCCGGGGCTAGAACTCAGAATGGAGTTCTACGTCTCCGTGTTGCAGAGCGTGGCAATAAGCGGAGAGACTGTGTACAATGTCTGCGGAGGCAGCAAGTTCATTTACGCTGCGATGGTAAGCTCTCCGTCCAATATTTACGAATGCTCGTTCGTAAAGTTCACCTCAACTTGTTTTGGTTTTTTATTGCATTGTTTCTCGTCGTTGATGTTTACGAACGCACGTTCGTATATTCTAACGTATTTTCTTAGATCTCAGATGATGGGTCTGGTCGTCAATAGCTTCGTTGACGCTGTCGACGAGGAGGACTTCCAGGTGCACAGGGCGAAGGCGTCCACGATGGACCTGGAGGACATGTCCCTCCCAAGGACGGACATCAACATGCCCGTCGACAAGGGCATGCCCGGCTTGGAGACGGACGACGACGAGCCCGTCCCCTCCGCCAACATCGAGGCGATCATCCGCGCCATAGACGTCACGCCTCTCCGAATTTTGGCGCTGTCGGGAAATCCATCCGACGTGCAGGGGACTCCGGGTGGATACACCGGATCGTCCGCGGGGACAACCCAAGATGTCCTCCCCGCGCAAACGTCTGCAGCAGAGGCATTCGGCACTCCCGGGGAATGCTCGACATCGGTGTCGCCCAGGCCAGTCGTGGTTCCCAAGATGGAGAACCTCGACCTTTTGGACCAACTCTCCCGTCCGTCGTTGGACCACTTCCGCAACACTAGGCGGAAGATGAAGAAGACCCCCTACGTGGAGCTGCCTCCGGGGGCAATCATCGAGGTCTCCGATGAGGATGAGGGGGACATGGAGATAATGGTCGAGTTGGGGGTCGACTTCGACAAGAATAAGCGGGTAAAAGAGGAGGCCCTCTCCGTCGCCGAGCTTAACGTCAAACTCGAGCAAAAGATGAAGGAGGACATGGCGAAGGCTGCCGAGGAGAATGCGAAGAAGATGTTCGAAATTCAGGAGGAGCTGAGGCAATCCAACGAGAAGACGGACACCATTCTCGCGATGCTCAAGCGGATGCAGAGCTTCTCCGCGCCCCCCCAGCATGCGTATCCCTTCCCAGGAGGATACCCAGCCCATTACCCCCCGCCAGGCCAGTACCCCCCGCAGGGCCATTTCCCAGGACGACCATCCCACCAACAGGCGCCCCACCCTACTCCTGTTGGCACTCCTCCGCCCCCAAAAGTTCCCTCGACCACCTCCCACGATGTTGTCGCGGCGGCCATCCAGGAGGACGAGGATTTACGAACGCGTGTTCGTGAATCTTCAGGTCCTGCAGTCCTCACCCCTCCACCTTCAAGGGTAGGACTGCATTCAGAGACTTTGGAGGATTTTTTTACCGTCGTCCCCAGGGTCGTAGACAGACAGGGCAATGACTCTGCGCGACACACTGACATGGTCATTGTGGAGGACACGCAGGGGAGCCCCAATGACGCAGCAGGAGTTTAGGGGATGGACGTGGAAGAGAACCCTGCGGCGAGGATAGAGGATGTTCGGATGGAGGCACTCGACTAGGGCGCCGAGAACGACGACGCGCTGCGGATCCAGCAAACCCAGGACTCTTAGTCGGAGCGTGAGGCAGAGGCCATGGAGACGGAGGCGGCTGCGGCTGTGGAGGTTACGAACGTGCGTTCGTTAATCGTTGAGGAGGGACCTGTTGCTCGGTCCAGCGCCGCTGCCCCTCCCCCCGATGACGAGGTAACTCTCCTCTGAGAATACCATTTTTTTACGAACGCGCGTTCGTAACCTCTCTAACATCGTGATGTTTTTCTCTTCATTGACATCCAATGGCCCGCGAGAGCCCTCTTCAACGATCCCCCTTAGGGCCGACCAGTTTTGTAGGACACGGCATCATGTTGCCTTAGGAAAATGTGAGACTATCACGTGAGAAATGTAAATATTCAATGGATTAATATATGAGCCTATGTTATCTGCATCGCATTGCTTCAAATTCTCTGCCCTCGACCCCTTCTCGTATGTTGTGGATGTTGATGCGCTTGTTCATTCTTGCATACCCACCTCATTCGCGAACGCTCGTTCGTGAAAGGGTGCGACCCACTGTCCACCTCATTCGCGAACGCTCGTTCGTGAAAGGGTGCAACCCACCGTCCACCTCATTCGCGAATGACCGCTCGTAAATGTACGTGTAGCCACGCTCACGAACGAGCGCTCGTAAATGATGTGCACCGCCCCCACAGTCTTCATTCACGAACGCTCGTTCGCAAGTGTGCCCTTCAGCACATTTTCCTTGCACTCTCCTCACTTCCTCGTCTTTTCCCATAATGCATCGTCTTCATTTTCTACGCAAAAATTTCATTATTGGATCATAGCATTAAACTAGTCGTTGTTCATCACAGGGCCCCCCGGAGATAGGTCGCAACCCCTCGACCAGTGGACCTCACACCCGGAACAAGCTTTTCATAGTTTTTGACCTCAACGGGGTTTTGTGTCACACCCAACATATCCCCAGGGTCCCCACGCATCCCTTCCGTCACCCCAACGAAAGGGACTACGACGGCGAGCTCGACACCCTAATTAACCGCAAGGCTGTCCGCGCCTGTCCCGGCCTACGGGACTTCCTTCGCGAGGTGGTCGAGTTCGCCCTCGTCGTTGTGTGGAGCTCCATGGTCATGGAGAACACAGAGCCCATCGTGGACTTCTTGTTCCGTGATCTCCCGAACCCTTGCCTCGTCCTCGGCCAAGAGGACTGCGACGAGCTGCTCGACGAGAAAGGCCAACCGGTGCCCAAGTTTGGCGGTCGAGGCGGAGGACAACAATTCCTCAAGGTCCTCCGTTCCAGACTCTGGCGAGGCGTCCCCCGTCTGCAAGGGACGCCTCACGGGTGGTGGCCGACTCCCGAGAACACCGTCCTCATCGCGACAGCCCCACCAAGAGCGTCTTGAACCCCTGGGCAACGTCATCTTCCCGGACACTTGGACCGGCGATAGGCAAGACACATTTTTGGTCGATAGGGTAGCCCCCTACCTTAGAAGGCTCGTGCTCCACGCCGGTAGCATCCCATTTTTTGTTAGGTCCAACCCCTTCGGCAATGCGGCACTAAGCCCCCGCGATAATGTATATAAGAGCATCATGAGGCTCGCCAAAATCAATAAACTGATTTGAAATGCCTCCATGTCTTTGCTTGTTATCATGTGGTTCACATATCTAATGCTTGCTCTATTTTTGGATGTCTTTTGTTGTTGTGATTGTTGTTTTTCTTGTTCTTGCCCATAGTTTGCCCCCATATGCGACGCCCCTGGAGTCGACGGCCCGTCCCGTCCCCTCTTGCCCCCTGCCTCCCCTTCCCGCGACGTCACGGACTTCCAAATGCCATCCCTCTACCAGTTCTCGGCGGTGGACGCGGCCTCGGCCGTGGATTACTCCTGCGACGTCGGCATCGTCAACAGCCCGCCCCCCGCACTTCTCGCCCGCGCCTACGCCCCGTCGCCCTCCCCCCTCTCCAAGGAAAAACGGACGCTCGTTCGTTTGGGGCACCTCTCGCCCTCTAAGGACGACATCGTGGCTCGTCGAGGGCCGAGCCGGCATCTCCGCATGGAAGGCCCCCGTTGCCACACCTCCTCTGCCGACTCCGTGCCTCCCCCCGCAACGTCCTCCGTGATCGTGGGCCCTCCACGCCTCGACTCCCCCCCGCCATTCACCAATGCAATAGTTCCATCGGCTCTGGATGCTCCCGTCGACGCCCCCCTCGTTCCCACCGCCCCCCGCATGGACGTCCCCAAATCCAAGGTGCAAACCCTCAACCCTAATCCCCTTTCCCGCTTTTGCTTCCCTTGTCTTCCGTGTGCGTGCCGTTCTCTTTACGAGCGCCCACCCCAAACCGCCCTCATTATTTTCCCCACTCCATTCCTATTCTTATCTTCCTATGGCGTTGTGTCGCAGGTGGCTACTCGCTCCCTTGGTGCCCGGCCCTCCTCCACGGTCTCATTGGATAGGCACGCCCTCAAGGCCGCATCATCCGAGTCCGATCGTTGTTTGGCCCTCCGCCGTAGCGGAAGACATTCCCTCTCGCAAATGCACTCGTATTCCACTCACAATACCACTCCGTAAAATTCGGGAGCGCGTCCGGAAATTTGGAAGAATGACACGTATTCCGGGTCCGTCAACAAAAACGGTTATAGCCGCGGGCCTGAAATTTTCAGAGCCATTTGAGGCTGCCAAAAACAAGGCCAAGGCCGCGAAAATAAATTAGTAGGACGGACTAGTGGGAATAGAAGCGTACTAGTGGGACGGACTCCCCAAATGCGCTTAGGTGTAGAACATATTAGTGCTTACTTTCTATTCTATTTCAAGTTACTCAAGACATTGATGGTATTTCTATTATAATTGTATTTCAATCATATTGAATTCAAACAATTTCCAATCATTCCCCGCATATTTCCCTCCATTCATAACGATTTCTCATTTCATACGCAACTATTTTCATGTATGCTTCATATTTTTGCTCACTTTGATGCCTTTATATCTAATAATTGTATCCAAAATTATACATATTTGACTTTTAGGTTGTCATTTCTGGTCCAAATTTGAAAAGTGCGTCCTTAAATAGTCTCATAATCAACAAAAAGTCTCCAATTACCGAATATAGTGTTATTTAGAATCACTGGGATCTTGACCAACTATGCCCAAACAACTTCTCGGGCATTGGTGCAGATTCTCTTCACCCTACCCTTTTGTTTGACATCACAAATTTTCAAGCACTGATGTATTTCGTAATTATCTGCGTCAAAATTTATTATAACTAGCGATGTATAATGCAATAATCTTATAATCTATGAATCGTTCTTATCTAACAATTTACTTCGTGGTAGCAGAATGTGGCACATCTTTTAAATAAATAAGAAAATAATGCAATTACAACGCACTAATGAGGAATCTATGATCTCATTTTAGCATTTTATTGTTCTGACATGATAAATTGTTTTCCTGAAATTTGTGATTTAATGTCTTCATCGTAACGAGACAGTGTTGTCTTGCATGTCATGCAAAGAATCTTGGCTGCACTAGTTTGGATTCATGTCGTCCCAGTCCATTGCACATGTGCATATATGAATCAATATCTTGGATGAACCCAACCCCCATGCACCCATGTCCTTGTGAACCCGCCATAGTCCCAGGACAACGCTCCACTCAAATTGCCATAACTCTTAGCTCACACCTCCGATTGAGGTGATCTTGAGCATTCTAGAATCACCACGCCACGAGCTACGCATAGCTCATGGCCTTACCCTTGTGCATCCTAGTCTCCGTGGGTGGGAGGTGTTCCCAACGCCCGGGGCCCTCACCCACACTCACTACAAAAAATTGGGCGCACAAATGACTGCAATAAATGACTCACATTGAGTCATTCAAGAAAAAAGTGACTGCACGGTGACTAAGGGTCCTTGGAGTCATTGTGGACAAGTTTTAGATCGTGACTTCAATTCAGTTATCACCATCCACTTCAACGGAGGATGGATTGAAAATGTCGGGGGTCTGTAGGGCAACAGAGTTTAGGCGGGAAATGACTTTTAAGATTTCGGGCAGGGTCCCTTATTCCGCTCTGCCCGGATGACGTGGCATGCCAGCTCAGTATACTGCGTTGTCACTCTTCAGTTGGAATTCAGTCATGTTTAGAGTGACGTGGACTGCCCAGTCACCTTCAGAGTCAGTCACAAAGAATTCATTTGTTAGTTTCGCATTTAATATGTTTTGGTCCACGTGGCATTTGCTGCAAAATGATTTTGAAGTTGGCAGATAGTCATTTATATGGCGCTAAGTATCACTTCGTCAAGTGCACAAAGTGACCATTAAGTCACAAGTGCGTCACGTTTGTGTACTGTATGAGAAGGGTCCCTTTAGCTGAAGAGTCACAATGATGTCATAAACAGTTGCTTCTTATAGTGGGTACGGTGACAAGCAACAACATGGCTTGCTCTGGCAATAACATAATTCAGAACGCAAGGAAGCAATACACTACGGGACACGGGCAAATGCATTCATGGGGAACAACGTTAGCTGCATGGGTAGTTTACGAATAAATGTACATCAACATACTCCTGCACCAATGCCGAAACACGGCAAGGAAATACAACAATTCTCTAATCCATTCATGCATGACATGGCACCTTCAACTTAGGTAAAAAAGGTTGAGTCGGGAGTACAGGGTGGTTGTCCATGAAATGCCAACTTAAATGTGGAACTCAATTTCTGCGCTTAAAGATACAAATTACCGTTTCTCATAGAAGACTCACCATAAGAAATGCACCACACTAATCCTATGCTACAAATCACTACCATGTTACCACTCACATATTGGCCTTAAGGTATTTCTGGTCCCATATAGTAGATGTCCCTTTCACATCCTCAATCTTCTCTTGCTCATCGTCAGAATTGGGAAACATGAGCTTCACCCCTGGAATCAAAATTTCATGTACATCTATCTTCAACCAATTTTCGGGGATGTCCTGGAAGTGAAACTTGTGTTTCCCTGGAATCCCACTAATCTTCCCGATTGCGACTTTGTGGCGGATGGCGCGCGGGTTCATGAGGAAGACTTCATCGCCAATCCGATGCTGTACAAAATGTCACCAATTAGTTGTCTAGTGTTTGGGGGTTTCATGCACGGATAAGACATTCAGCAAGGGTACGGTTGAACAACATGCTACCTGCTTCGTGGATGGTATAGAAGCTTTCTTCTCTGCGGCGGAAGTAGCCTTTGGTTTCAGTTCTTTCTTCTACACCTTCACCTGCACAGGCATAAGACTCAGTAGCATGCGACAATCATTGGATGTGAGGGGGGCTGTCCAGGCCGACGACGGGCGGGAGATTACCTGCTGAGGTGACCTCGGTGGTCTCCTGGACCTCCTTTGCATAGGAAACCCCGCGGCTGGTAATGCTTCTGCAGGCTTCTGGGGAGCGGTCGGTGGCGATGCTTGGGAGTCGAAATCCTTTCCGGCAGACACCTCGCTATTCAATTCCTCTTGCGCTGCGGGGCCACCGTCCTCGGAATTGCTGTCACCGGAAGGTCCTCCACTATCAGGAGTTTTGGGCGTCTTAACAACACCTTCGGCGGCTACAACCGGCACGTTTTCCTCAGTTCGCGAAGAGGGCATGTCGTGAACGGCCGTTGGACACTTAGTAATGTCAGCCTCATTCGTGGATGTTGGTGGATCATGGGAGGGATGTTGTGTTCCGGGCACCTCCATCGTTGGGTCCGCCACGTCCGCTTCACTGGGCCCCTGCCTAATCTGTTCTTGGGCCTCCTGCACTACATTTAGGACCGATCTTGACGTGTCCAGTTCAGACACGCACCGTTCTGCAGCTTCTGCCAATGAATCCACGTCAAGGTCAGTCACAAAGGGGAGGTCATCATTAGAAATTGATATATCCTCGCTCGCAAGCTTCCGTGTAGTTTGACCACCTTCCTTCCTCCCAGTTGTAGACACAACTTGCTGCTTCTCCTTTCCCGCTCCCTTCCTTGGTTTAGAGGCTTGCTGTTGTTGGTTCTCCAATGCAGATTCTGTCATGGAGGGGCTGCCTTCGTCCAACAACTTCTACTTCCCTGCAATGGTCTTGAACATGGTGCGCAATTCCTCCATTGCCACGGCCTGGGCTTTGGAATGCGATAGGAATTGGTCAAACTTGACTTCCACCTCCTTCTTCCAAGACTCCAGGGATTCCAATCGAGCCGACTCACCTTCCCCACTTATCTGATCACACGAAAGAGCAGAAGATAAATCCGAAAGTCATGTGAGAGTTAGGACAAAGTCACCACATATGACTCGGTCATCACGAAAGACGTACACCCAACTTATTAGTCACCTTTATGCAACTAAGCAGCAACTACTGAGTGACTGCATTTCAACTTCAACAATATGGATAAACGAATTGCCACTGCCACTGTCACCCTTACATTTTTTGGGCCGCCGCGTGAGGAACTTGCCACCCTCGTTTCGGCCACATCTGTGATTCCCGGGCTAGTTTCACGCCCCTCCCTCTGCAAACATGTAAGCAGGAAGCTATTAGCACGAAGTACCTGCAAGGAATACTAAATCGCAGCAAGCCTGAAACGGTTGAATTGGACTCTCACCAATCGTGCTTCCCGAGAAGCCCTGCCTCTCCTCCCTACGAGTGCATCACTGCGAACGCTTCGTTGAGCAGCCGTCATCTTCTGTGCTTTAATCTTCTGCGCATCTGTGCTCCAGTATGCCTTCAGGTTGGCCCACTCTGCATCGCTGATGTGAAGAGGAGGCGCGGTGTCCTTGTCTTTGAGCCACCAAAGTTTCAGTCGAGCTCTCTCTGCCTTCAAGTACTTCATCACAGACAGTCGGAAGCTGTGAATGCTCAAGGGATTTCCTAAGTACTCGAATTCATTGTCTAGGGCAGCTCTAAGTCTTTGCAGCGTGTGATCCTCGTGCTTGGACCACGAAACAACTGACATGTCCAGGCATTTCGGCACCAATTCCCGTAGGGCTTCATCCCATGCGTTCTTCCCCTCGCAAGTCACATCCACTTCTCCGCTTGGTAGAACGAAGACTCGATTTGGTTTCCTCCCAGCTGTAGCTCGTTGTCGACTCTCCAAATCGTACTCAACTTTCCTCTTTCGCCTGCATAAGCGCTCTGCACTGTCTGGGGCTAGGTCAACAACAGCTTGGCCTTGTAAGGCTGAACTCTGGCCAGACCAAGGAGCAGCATATGATGGTGGCAGCCCTGCAACCCAAGGGTTTGTGCCGGTCGCCTGGCTAGGAACGTAGTGGCCTGGGACCCAAGACCAATTGGGCTGCCCGTAAGATTCCAATGGAGATTGACGAGGAGGAGGCCGCGGTGCAATCTTCTGTGGGGGCAGAACAGGCGTTGGGTTCTTCTTCCTTGGCGCCCGGCGATTCGACAGGCGTTCAGAGTCGGAAAGGTCAGCATCCTCTTCGGATGAATCAACGAGCCTGAGTATTGATGCTGCAGCAACAATGTGGAGCACATGACGTGCGAGAGCTAGATTAGGGTGCACCGACTAGGGTTTGGAGATCAGCCAAGCATCACCCAAAACTTGCTTAGTTGAAAACAAATGCATGGCCCAACCCAAACCCTAAACCATACAGTTGAGGAGCGAAGTGTTTTTTTACCTGCGGCTCTATCGAATCTGTTGGATTGCCGTTCTACATGTCTACAAGCAATGGCGAGGTTTAGGATACCTGTGGCAATGTCCTCGTCATTGGTATTCGTCGCCTCCGATGAGGACCCACGCAGGCTCGACATTTTCCCGTTCTCCTCACCCCGCTTTTCAACCGGATCTCTCCCGGGATCCTTTATTGCCGCTTGCCCTCCAAGATAAAGTCGCCTTCCACTTCGACGCACAGGTATATCATCGTTGTTGTTGGGCTTCTCTGCAAATCGGACCTGCTTGGGCTTCGCTTTGGAGGCCTCCCTGCGTCTCCCCCAAAAACCTAAACCATAAGGCCTCCCACACGCATGAATCAAACACGCCAACCACAGGCACAAAAGCACAATCTAAACTAACTCAACTTAGACAGAAGACGATGGCACTGTCTGTCATGTTTATGATCTTGTCATTCGGAGACTGACCAAAGGGAGAAGAAGACAAACAGCGGGTAGGGTTTGGCAAGACTCTCACGTGGCTACAATGCTCAACCTTAAAATCTCGATTGGTCCTCCACTTCCCTCTGACTAGTTCCCAACTTCTGATCCACTATGACGTCACTCATTTGTAGTCACGTTCTAGTCAGGAGACATATCATGTGACTTCCCTGTATCCGAATGCCAACTGCTGCATAGTCCACTGGAGGTAAGGACTCACAGACTGCAATAACTTCCACTCAACCTTAAAAATGCGCCGCCATGAGAGCCAAACCTTGAGTACTCACCACTCCTGTAGAGCTGCCATAACCGGAGCCAATCTCTTCTGCACCTCCGCCACGTTACGGTCGCGGGCAAGCTCGTAAGCATTCTTTTCTGGCGGCGTGCCCTCCATCTCCGATTCCATGAGCTGCGATAAGTGCTAGATCGTCCTATTCCTCGGAAATTCTGGGCTTTGTAGGACGTGGTTGCTTACATGACAACTCGCTGAAGTGAAAGTCACCTGTACAAGCAAGACACACAAACCACAACAAAAGTTCGAAATGCACCAAGTCCGCAGACTCTCTCTATCTTTCACGGAAATGTAGATGTGAAATTAGCCTTCCTCTGTGATGTGAGTTTAAGACTTCCCTTGCTAATGTACGGTGCTTGATTCGGGTAGAAGCACGCTAAACTAGTACAAAAATGTTGTCACAGTGTACAATTTCAGAGGAATGTTGCATTCAATTGGGTGTGGATTTCAATGTAGCATCTCTTTGAGGGATAACATGGAATAATATGGTTGTGGATATAGATGAGCAATAATTACTCTAGTTTCTATCAAGAAACTCATCATGGTTTGACCGTGGTGAGTATATTTGTATACCATTGGTTCCCTGTCACACAGTATATTTTTGATGAAAAAGGACTTTGTTTTGTGAGTTCCATGTTATATTTTTCTATGACTCTTTTGTGACATGTGTAATATATATAAATGAAGCATACTTTGTTGAAGAATTGCAACATTTGCACTCCAGTCAACGGTTAATGAAAGAAATTGGGGTTATATTTGTAAGTGCTTGAATCATGGTAAAACAAAATGTTTTTGGGCATTTTAACTTCTGCCCGTATAAATCAGAGAGTACATTACGTGGGCTTAAGGGTTTTTTTGGGAACAAACGCTTTTTCTTTCCAGATATCTGATCTAAAAAAAAATGCGCACAGGCAGGGTGCATATACCATATGTACTGCCATAGTAGTTTAACATACTTCGTCAAGGTCATTCGGCCAATGGCAGATGCCCACGTGGCATTCTCTATCTTACTATATCGTCTACAGTCCTGTCAATGCTATTGCAGGCAAATGCTGCGTCGGATAAAAATGGAAAGCGCGTGGGTCTGTTGGGTGTCTATGTGGGGCCGCGTCATTCGACGTTAGGGTTGACAGGTGGTGGCTGAATGGGACGTTACAATGGGCTTGTTGTTTTTCGTTAGGGTTTTGGGATTTTGCTGCACGTCACGCACGAGGTGAGCTTGCGTTTTGCTAGGGTTCGCAATTTTGTGGTCTCCGACGTCTGTGGCTAATTGTTGTTGGAATCGACACCGACAGGGGGTTTAGGGGTCGTGCTTGCAATATGGGCAACACAAGAGCCCAAGATCGTCGTCGGGGTGTTAAACGGCCTGGACCTGCCCAGAGAGCGCACTTACAGTCACCTCTTCAACCTACCGCTTCTCTTGTAGCAGCAAGGGAGAATGCTGCAGAACGCCAACGACAATGTAGGGCAAGGAAGATAAATCTGAATCTAAGGTCTGAGCAGATGGCATTATTGAGGGAGGGTGGAGAATTGATAAATACTGGTCGACGGGATGTCCTTAGAGTATCAACCAAAATTTGTTCTTTCATTGTAGCTGAGTTGGAGAACGATTGTGCTGGTTCGCGTTTTCGAGCGGCTGTTTTAGAAGCAGTTCTCAGGAACAATGCCATTGCTCCACATTTGCCGGAGTATTATAGCTCTGAATTGGAGGCCAAGGCTACTCATTCATTTATTCAGTCTTATAAGAAAGAGTTGCAAATGTTGAAAAATGCGAGCTCTGCAGAGAAGCTTGTGAGGAAGACGACCTTGCTGGAAGCCGCAGTGAATAGCGACGCCACTGGCGTCCGAGCCTTGTCGAGAGTGTTGGGGACGAATCCCCAAAATATTTCCTCTGCCATTCATAGACGAAGAACACTTGAATCAAGTGGATCCTCCATTTTCAAGTTGGCTGAGAGGAGAAGGAGGGATGGTGTTCTGAGGGGGACCAGAGAAGTTGTGATCGCTTGGTGGACTTCAGAAACTCGTGTGAGTCCCAATAAGAAAGATGTGACCAGAAAGCGGTTGGGGCCCAAAATGTACGATCAGCACGCTACCCACCTTCTATTGGAAAGTCAAGTATGCGATCTGAAGTTCTTCCTCAAGTGGACATGAAAATTCATGTCACCCTTTAACAACCATTGTTCTCTCATAATGTTTTAAGCAGTTTCAAGAATTCATCTTGGGGTGTAAGGTTGTTTTTAAATCTGTTATCAGCTCTCCACATAGTACTCATAGTATTTGCTGGTTTGGTACATATCGTATGATAGGTGGTATTGCTAAAACATTGTCACACCCAATAGTGTACGAGAACTACCTTCAAAGTACTCTACTTATGGTGTCCATACAATGCCATATACTTATGGTACTGCTAGTGCTGTGTAATTTACAATGCTAGTATACACAATGATGATTATTGTGTACCATAATGTATATTGCCTGCCTCATCTTAGTATACATTAGATACCTCGGTAGTGTCAGTAGTCTCTGTCTGAAGTCCTAGGAGTATGAATTCCTTATTCATACTTGCATTTTCATAGTACTACAATGTACTACTCAAAGCTTTCATTATACACCATACACAAAGGGTTAGTAATGTGTAGTCCTGGAAAGTCATTGGACTACTTTTGGGTTCTGTATTTCTTCCCACATATCCCTTACCCATACTCCTTGTATAGTATGTGGTAGTACAAATTTAAAGTACAATGGACACAAATATATTGTGCACGCTTCATTCTATGAGCGTTTTCTTCAGTCTCACCCTGATGCTACCATTTCCATGCGTGCGTTCGAGTGCCTGAAGCCTTTTTTTGTCAAAAAGTGTAAAGACCGAAATGTCTGTTGCTGCAAGTACCATGTTGAGATTGACATGCTACGGGAGGCAGTCAACACAATGAGGGATGCTGTGAAGGGAGTACACTCTACCATTTCTTGTACTTGTTCATGTCCAGTTTGTTACAATTCCGATGATGATTCTTGTTGTGCGCATTTGGGCAAATGCGATGGAGTTACTAAATTCTGGGAGCAGATTGTATGTCCAAAAGGGGAATCAGAGGAGTTCCATAAGCTAGAATGTTTGATGGGTGAATGTTCCAATTGCGGTGCACATACTCTCCAATTGTGCCCTTTAGAGGTATCATCTCCGTCTTTTGCTTTGAAGTGGAGGTGTTTCAGCTACGAGGTGGTTGGAGTAAACGATGATGGGGAACCCAGAAAACGAATTAGGGAGGTTTTCATGGAAACCTCTTGCCTTAGTTTTTTTGAGTATTTGAAGCCAAAGTTGCGGGAGTTTGTTAGTCACAACTTCATTGCAAGGTGGCAGGATGTCCACTGTAGGATTAGTATGAAGGAGTTACCTGCTGATGCTATCCTCTCCCATGTTGATTTTGCCGAGAACTATTCGTTTGAGATCCAAAACGAAATTCAATCCATGCATTGGCATTCTTCCCAGATTACAATTCTTGTTCACATAACTTATAGATTGGATGCATTGACTAATAGCATGGTGAAAGAGAGTCACTTCTATGTGTCAGACGATAAAACCCATTACACCTTATTTGTACAACATTGCTTCTTGCAGCATTGGGAGTGGTTGAAATTGCAAGGGGTCAATGTAGCTCGTCATTGGGTTTGGAGTGATGGTTGTGCCGGGCAATTTAAAGGTTCGAGGCCCATGTATTTTGTTAGCAGATACCCAGGCCTTACTGGAGGGTGTGTCATGTCGTGGAATTTTTTTGGTACAGACCATGGGAAAGGCGAATGGGATGGAGCAGGCGCTGTTGTGAAGAGGGCTTTGCGTACAGAGCAACTGCACAACCCCTGGCGGAAGCTACAAGATGCAAGAGATGCTGTTGATTTCTTGAAGGAGACTATGGAGGGCATTGTGGACAATTCGAGTGGTGGAAACAAAATAGCGTCTCATAGGTACTTTCACCTTATTGAGCCTGCCGATGTAGATCGTCGGCACCTTCACGGATGTGACACCATCGTCGGCTCTAGAAAATTGCACTCAATCCAAGGAGTGTCAATTTCTGATCCAACATTGCTAATGGTAAGGCAGTTGTCTTGTTTTTGTACTCCCTGCATGGACGGTGATTGGGCAGCTTGCGAGAAGATGGCCCATGTCCAGCCTTGGAGGGTTATTAAACTTGTTCCAACAGATGTATCATTTGTAAGGGAGCAGATGATTTCATGTCAGGCTCAAGCTGGAGAATCAGAGCCATGGGATTACGTCACTGAAGAGACACTAGGAGACTTGGTGTTTGCTGGCGATAATTTTGCAGTTCCGGCGATCGAAGGTAATGCAGAAGGGGTGGACTTCTACATTCTTCAATGCCAAAGGAGAAAGCAGATCGTAAGGGAGAAATTTACATGTATTTGGGGTGGGCAATTCGATGTTGGAGAATATGTCATTGCAGGAACCTACTATCAGAAATGGGGGAGTAGCCCTAATTCATATGTGTACTTGAGGAATTCCAGAGTAGCTTATATCGATGCCTCCTTAGTTATTGCATGCAAATTTCAGATGGTCCCAGCTGCTCATAGAGTAAAGGGTGATGAGCCTGTTTACCAATTGTTAAGTGAGACAATTGATGTAATTACAACAAGCCTAGAGGCTCTACAATATTATGAGGAAGTTTTTAAACTCCCCCCTTCATAATTTTTGCACTTCATTTGAAATATCATTGGCAATAGGCATACAATGACATAAGTACGTCTTACACCTTCAAAATTCAACTGGAGGATGCCACTGATGTGACACATGAATCAAACAAGCTTGTATTCATAACTCTATTCAGTAAATATCAATACAATTGATCATGACTTGATATAATCCGAGTCAACGACTTTAAACCAGATTAGGGCATGCTATAATTTGAGTTGATATAATCTGAGTCAAGGACCCTAAAACTCTCTACATGCTTCAATCTGCATAAAACTACCCTATATGCTTCAATTTGCCTAAAACTACTCTAGATGCTCATATGTACTCTCAAATTATGCACAAACTCAAGTGAGTCACGGATACCCAATAAACCACCAAAAATTTGAGTTTATAAAGGGTTCTGGTACAGGGTAACTCCCTCAAAATTTCACCCTATCCTATCCTACTTCTTCTTCTTTTTTGTCTTCTTCGGTCCGCTTCTCATGACCTCCAGCGTTTCCGAAGGCCCATCTGCTTGGGTCCTAATCTTCTCGAATTTTGATTTGTTCCTCGTGGTTATGGAAGTAGGCTTGCCACTAGTTTCAACATCTACATCGCTCCTAGTCTTCTGTGACGCTACTAGGGTCTTCCCCGGGTCTTCCACAAATGCTGGTGGCCTACATACTACTCCCTTGCTGGCTTGTTGCTTGGTGAGCTCTGCAATTGTGGCCTTCAATTTGGCCACCTCATCATCCTTGGACACGTCAAGTTTCGGGTTGTCCTCTGCACGGTCAATTTCTGCATCCTTTCCTCGAGGTCTATCATTGACCTCTTCTTGCAAGGGCTCATCGTCAGCACTTGAAGCTTGAGAACCATGTTCTTGGGTTTTCCCCGGGGTGCTGACAATTGTGTCATTAACAGCCTGCAGTTGATTCACCTCTGTAGCAATCGCTTCAGATGATTGCCCCGGAGCATCTGCACCCTTTGAAATGCCTAAAACCAATGTCGTGAATAACGACTTCTGAGGAGACTTGGACGGCGACTTCGTCGGAGTAGTTACTCCATGTGGAGCCTCAGTAGATGTAAGTCGAGAGGACGTCGTCGGAGTAGTAGCTGATGGTGCAGCCTCAGTAGATGGGAGTCGAGAGGGTGGCGAAAGTACACTTTTTGTTCCTGAGGGTGGAACCTGTGCTTAACTAGTCTCCCCCAAGCTGTATGTCCCTGTGCAAACCTTTGTTCCTGAATGCGGTATCTGTGCTTGACTAGTCTCTCCCAAGCTGTACGTCCCTGTGCACACCGAAGCCTGCCCAGCAAATGGCTGTTGAGAGGACCCTGCAATTAATAAACCAAAGCATAAGAAACAATTCACTGACAAAACCCCAAAGCATAAGAAACAATTCACTTATATACGTGATTAAGTGTATAAGACTACAATATAGCAGTGAGTGGCATAATAACATAGTCTAATAATGAATCCTGAGTGCAAAACATATTTAAAATATGTGTATGTACTTATGAGTACACAAAGCATACAGGTAAAGTAATCTTGCAATGTATGCTGATAGACCCATTATTACACTGAAATGTACTAATCAGACTATACCTGATTATAACTAGTGTATGAATCTTGAGTGCAAAACACATTGAGAATATGTGCATATACTTCTGAGTGCCCAAAGCATACAGGTAAAGTACTCTTGCAATGTATGCTGATAGACCCATTATTACATTGAAATGTACTATTCAGACTATATTTGATTATAACTAGTGTATGCCTCATGAGTGCAAAACATACTCAGAATATGTGCATATACTTCTGAGTGCCCAAAGCATACTGTAAAACTACTGTTATTATGTATGTTAATAGACTCAGTAGTACATTGACATATACTAAGTGTACTATTTGCGAGTGTAACTAGTGTACTATGTTGAAGCGTTATAAACACTTCAATATACTACAATTCACAGAGCATGTGTACTACAAGTATATTCTAATACAGAACATGTCAAACCCTAAACCCAATATTGACATTGTGTACATTAAATGAGTCACAAAAACAAGATGCTCAAGTAGATGGAAGCATACCAATGTCTGCACCACTCAGCTTGGCAGCAGCTGTTCTCTCTGATAGAGCCAGCTTTCTTTGGAGGTCGCAATCCAGTGCATCGGCCTTCTCTTCAAGACTAATGGGAAGTTCCCCAAAGCCAAAACTTTTGTACCAGTCTGGATGAACAACTGAACATGATTTTTCTACACACTTTACTGATGTACTAAACCAGGACACAGCACACCATGGGTGGTATACATGGCGGCAGCTACACACTAGAATGTCATTGTAAGAAAATGGGCAATCACACAAAACGCAATTCGTTACCATTATAGAATCACTATCCATCAGCTCTAACTCTAGTGAGTTGCACATGGGGTGGGGGTGCAAAGCCAGTCCAGGCCGTCCACTTCGTAAATTGGACAACTGCTTGGCCAGAATAGATTGTTGACTCACGAGGAACGCTTCCCTCCGCACCAACTTCTCATGAAGAGAGGCTTGGAGTTGCTGGTCAGCAACAATGGCGTTGTACTCACCCTCTGTCCTCTTGAAAGTGGCCTCGTAGAAGTCAAAGGTCATCTGCATTGTCGGCAACTCGTTCAGCTCGGTACAACCCTCAAGCTTCTTCTTGTACTCCTTGCAGGTCGCATCCATGGAGTCCAGCATTATGCGGACACCCTCCACCTTAGAGTCCAGGCGTTGCTTCTCTTTCACAGCCGTGTCCATATCAATCCTCAGAGCAAGCAACTCCAATTCAACCAGACGTTGAAGGTCGTTGCTCTCTCGCTTTTTTTTCTCAATCCAGGAGGAACTCTGTCCACCCACCCCTCCACACGGCAACTCACCGGGCTCTCCCTTCACAAGGACATCACCTTGCATTAAAGTGTCCATATCTTCTTCCTCCAAAATGTCACTGAAATTCCTTTCAGTGAGTGCCGCTTTCATCTCCAATGCGGCCTTCATTTTCTTTTGCCATGCACTATGCTGATTTCGGTTTGTGATGTGAGCAAAAGATGCCCAATCAACATCTAAACCCTTCACTACATCAGCGACAATACCAATTGCGAATTCTTTACCTATGAGCTTAGTTTTGATTAGAGAAGGTTTATGGTAGACTATAGGATACAGTCTAGCAATGGCAGACTTAACCTTAGGATTCTTGACATCCCCAAACCAAAACCCTGACTTGCCTCGCTGTGGCCCAAACACGGAGGTCAGATCGCTCTGGAGGATCTCTCTGGTGTCTCTGGACTTGTGAGGATTGATCCCTGTCCCATTCAACCCAAAACTATCCCTAAAATCCTCGAAAGACAATGCAGGAGGAGGTGCACCTCTCCGCAAAACAACAATTTTGTCATCTACGTCGTCCACAGTGGTAAGGTGGAGCTGTTCATCATCGTCAGGAACAACGTCCTGTTTTTTCTTTTTTTTCCCCATTGCTAAACCCTGTGGCCTGTGTTTGAAACCTTGCCTAAACCCTAAAACCCTAATCCTCACTATGAAGACGTGAAATGAGTGAAGCCACCTGACAGTAAAACCCTAGCTAAAGCCCAGAGGACCGAAATTGCAACCTTGCTTGAGCAAAACCGTAAACCTCAACATGAATGGAATGAATGCAGAATGCGCGATATGAGTGAAGCCGAATCTACCTGAACCCTAGCTAAACCCCAGAGGACCAGTTCTCATTGCGCTTCCCTCATACAACAAAAAACAAAAAAAACAAAACACAGATTTGCAACCAGGACCTCTGTTTCCCAACGCAACAGCTCCGCTCCGCCTTCCCAACGCCACAACTCCGCCTCACCAACGTCACAGCTCCGCCTCCCCAGCGGCACAAAAAAACGAAAAAAACGAAATTCCACGACTCTACCCCAGGAGGATTCTCCGCCCAAATCACGAAGCGGGAGAATTTTGAATACGCGCTAAACCGGCGCGCGCCCAGGTTGCCGGGAGTCTGGCTTGCCCAAAATTGGAAACCTGACGCGTCAATATTAAAGTCCGAAACCCAGTATGTCAACTCCCCATAAAGCCCGTACTCAACGGCCACGATTGCCCTAGCACAAAGAATCGACGGTGATGCTAGATTTAGAAATCTCAAAGAATTGCCCCAAACTGATGTACTAAACATACTTTGATTTTTGCCCAAAGTGTACCAACCTTAGCGTGCTTCTACCCATTCTTGAATAGGTAGTTGGCTTGCTGGCGGCTCCCAATTAATCACCAACTACCGAGGAGGTCGGACGTTTCTGCAATGATCTCGCTTTTGAGTGCGTCCCCTAATCCCTACTTTCAAACCTTTTAGCTTAGGGGTACTCTTAGATGACTTAAACTCAAACGGTAATCCGTGAACGCGGAGTGAACTTCTGTAGTCACTTAGGAGTCCTAGTTGTCGACAATGACTTCCACAAGTCATATTGAAGTCACTGTCATCCAATTCCAGTTAGTCATAAGTCAATCATAAGTCATTGAAGAGGCATTTTGTAGTCATTCCCATGTGTCAACAAACCCTAAACCCCAAGAATAGAGGTTAGTGACGCTAGTGACAATTAATAAGTATTTTGTGTCACTAACGTCACAATTAATAAGTCCTTAGTGCTAACTAGAGTTTGTTGATAGTGTTGTGAAGAGGAAAGTCATGATACCCAGCAGACTACCGTTGTCTGACAGTAGAAGGCAGCGATTACGAGATGACAGACTCTGGGTTAGGGAGTTGAAGTGAGCCAGGGAGTGCAATGTTCAGAAATTGCATTGCCCTTGCATAAATTGTAGGGGGCGTAAGAGACTATTCATACGGAACGTGCGGGAGCACCTCATCCAACACGGTCGACATCCTGATTCACGGATTTGGAGAGGCCCAGGCGCTAGAGATTCTTCGGATGAAGAGTGGGAACATCAATTCTGGGGACCTATTGAAGCAGATGGTGATGGAGGACATGACGTTGGTGATACAAGTGCTCCGATTGCACAAAAAACAAATGGGTTGGATGCCACCGTGGACACTTGTGGCATGGTCGAGCAGGCACTACCAACAGTGGACGTTCAGGCATATTCTGGGGAGCGGCTTGGCGAGGAAGTCAGGGATGCCTTTGGCATTGCTGATGTCGTTCATGAAGAATTCAGGGATGCGGAATTCGGTGACGAAGTAGGGGAAGAGGAGTGTCGTGATGAGGAACTAGCAGTTGATGTTGATGTTGACAATGGAGACAGTGACCCCCAACTTGACGACAGGGCCCTACAGGATTCACTGGAGCACTTATATGATGGGTCTCGTTGCAGCAAGCTTGCGGCCACAGTGTTATTGATGAATTTGTGCACCGTGCACGGAGTGAGCAATCAATGCGCGAACGAGCTCTTTAGCATTTTGCATCTGCATGTGTTGCCGGAGAACAATACATTGCCGCGATCCCATCATGCCGCAAAGTCCCTTACCGCAAAGTTGGGTTTGACATACAACACCATCCATGCATGTGAGCACGGGTGTGTGCTATTCCGGGGACCCCATGAGGATGCACTTCGCTGTCCTAAATGTGGAGGCCGTAGATACCGAGATGAGGAGCGGCGTTGTTATCCGCTGAAGGTGCTTCGTCACTTTCCCATCATTCCACGGTTGCAGCGCATGTACATGAGTCCGAGCATCTCAAAATTGATGGTATGGCATGCAGAGAACCGGAGCAACAAAGACGGAGGGGATGGCTTGGTTAGACACCCCTGTGACTCGAAGGCATGGCGGCATTTTGAGGAAAATGTCGACCCGAGCTTCACACTTCATCCTCGAAACGTCCATTTCGCTTTGGCAGCCGACGGAGTGAACCCTTACAAGCAAAATCGATCCACATGGTCAACGTGGCCCGTTCTATTGCTGAATTACAACTTGCCTCCATGGCTAAGCACCAAATTTTTATTTATGATGATGGCTCTATTGATTCCAGGAAAGGAATCTGTGACAGCTGATGTGTTTGACGTGTACTTAGAGCCTCTTGTGGATGAATTGTTGGAGTTATGGGTTGGAGTGCCTGCTTACGATGTATCAGAAGTTGCAGGCTCGAAGACTTTCCAATTGCGTGCCATGTTGCTATGGACAATCCATGACTTCCCAGGCTACGGCACCGTTGGCGGTTTTGCTCATCAAGGCTACGTGGCATGTCCTTGCTGTGGAGAGGATTTAGGCGCAGAGCATTCAACCGAACTTGCTAAGCAAACTTACGGTGGTACTCGACGTTGGCTGCCTGAAGGTCACCCGTACAGGTCACTTGAAATGAAGGACCACTTCAACGGAGAGATGGAACATCGACCAAAACCAAGGGAAGTGACAGTGGAAGACCAAATTCGACATGCTCTGTAGTGCGAGGCTTGGAGGGCCGACGGAAATAGGTGGGGTGCTCCTGGAGATCCTTCCAAAGTACATGGTGTGAAACGTCTCAGCATTCTCTTCCGCTTGCCGTATTGGAAGGTCAGTGACTAGATCCCCATTGATATCTCGTGGAATGACTTAAAAATGACTTTCACTGAACTACATGGGGTACTATCGTAAGTGCTTACTGAGTCACTGCGTAGTCATACAGACTTTGTAGTGAAGTTGATTTACTCTCAGGAGACTCGGAAATGACTTTTCTCTGTTTGTAATGTTTAGAATCTTCTCATTCGGAACACGTTGGACGTCATGCACTGCGAGTTGAACCTAGCAAAGAACTTCCTAAAGACCATCGCAGGGAAGAAGGACACCGTAAAAGTTAGAAGAGACTTACAAAGGAGGAACATTAGACCACACCTGTGGCTAACACCAAACCCACGAAAGGCAGGGAAGATGGTGAAACCACGCGCTTCTTATGTCTTGTCCGATGCAGAATTTGACAAGTTTGTGAAGTGCATTGAGTCCTTAAAGACGCCTAGTGGTTACTCTTCATACCTTGGGAAATGTCTCCGAAAGAAGAACTTTGGGGGGTTAAAGTCCCACGATTACCACACTCTGATGCAGCAAGTAATGCCACTAGCTCTGCGTGGACTGATGGAACCCTGTCGCAACCCTTGCTAGCCCCCCTTGACAATCTTGCCAATTTTCAATTCTAGCAAAGGTTACGAGCGCTAACCATTCGCATTCCGCCATGCTAATGATTAGCTCCTCCTACCCCGGACCTTATAGTTCATAGGAGGGAACCAACCCTCCTACTTTGCTTTTGGGACTCACCCCTTAATCGGTAACCCGTTCCTAGATGTGGACTTCCATCCATGGAAGTCCAATCCCATGTTGATCATCGCATTGCCGGAGCAACACTACAACAACCCGAACCATACTAGGCAACTATGGCCTCACAATGGGCCAATGCCCATGGAGGCCTTGCCGTTCGGCCTCGGGTGGGTGAGGCCACACCACCTCACCCATATAAGCCTCTAGGACTTCACGCGGGGCCCCTACCCCACCGTCAACCAACCTCTTGTCTCTCTACCAAGAGTTGGGGCCAAGTGGACATTTTCCTTTAGCTGCTGGGCATAGAACCCCCCAGCAGCTTCAGACCATCATAACTTCCTTGTATGATGTCTGATCATAACAACCAACCACTCCATCTTCATCTACGCTTCACGTAGATGCCGATGGACTCCTCACTTGCCCCATTCGGGCAAGTATTGAGGAAGTTATGCCTGTTTGAACCTTGGCAGTCCCGGGAATCGCTCCCAGGCACTGCTGTAACAGGGCGCTGTCCCGGGACAGCGCCTCACTCAAATGGCCATAACTCCTAGCTCACACCTCCGATTGAGGTGTTCTTGAGCTTTCTAGAATCACCACGCCATGAGCTACGCATAACTCATGGCCTTACCCTTGTGCCTCCTAGTCTTCGTGGGTGGGAGGCGTTCCCAACGCCCGGGGCCCTCACCCACACTAGGATCACTTGGGCCCTCTCACCAACGGCGCCACAAGTCCCGGGTGTCACTCCGGGGTCCCCCTTGTGCCCATGGTGTTTCGGCCACTCCTCATGGAGAGGTGCGCGACACTCACCCCCACCAAACGGAGTCGATGCCCTCATCGACTATACTTGTAGTCGGCACACCAATTCTCAAGTTGCCATCCTCTATGGTGCGGCATTGTGTTTACCTTAGGGTGCGAACCCCACAATGCATCTTCAAATTTGGCATAGTCCCAAAGGTGTCGTTACTAGGTGGTCCGTTAGCGACCTTGGAACTCCTCCAAGGACCTAACCTATACTAGACCCACCTACTTCGGGACTCACATGGGTTGCCCCTCCTTTGGGGCCTCCCCCGTTAGGCTCCACTAGCCTAACGTGACACATCTAGGCGAGACCTCAACGCTTCCACTAAGTTGTCTCGGTTGCAACTCCGAGATGACTTTCCATTGTTAAGCCACGCCTCGATCGCACGGGGGTGATGCCAAGTCCCGCCCGACTCGGTTCCCACTTTGCTCTTTCGAGACATGGGTTCATGACTCCAATGCGCCAACTCTTGTTAGCTCGTGGGTAGCACTTTTATGAGCACGCGCCATCACCTTGCCCCCGCCCGGACAAGCCCACAACTAAGAAGTTTCTTGGTTTTATCCAAGGCCCCTCCAAGCCATGGCCCCCAATTACTCGGCTTACCCAACCTAGTTTGGCATATCTATTCCCCCTCTTCCATTAACCAAGCACAAGTACAAGACTAGGACCTCATCTCATACTTTTCTCTTTGCACCACTAAAGTTTGGACTTTATTTCCTCAAGCCAAAGAACAAGTTCATGTTGTGGAGCAATTAACCTCGAAGCTAAGTGTACTACTAGCGTCTCTCCTCCACTAAAGGAGATTGATGTCCTCATCAATGCCTACGCTTCATTTTATTGGAATGTCTAGCCTTAGTTTATTCAAAGTGCTTTACCAATTCCTTGGCGTTCACCATGTCCCTTGCCGCCACCTAAGCGATTTCTTTCTACCATTTCACCAAGTACTTCTTTGTACCTTTTCTTTCCTTTTCACTTGGGCTTCCTACACTTGAGGATGCCCTCTTACCTCATATTCCAAATAACCTCCACAAGGTCGGGACGTGGCCTAATCACTTCCTTGTGATCGGGCCACAAGGTGTCGTCCTTAAATGGCTTTAGTAATGAGACATGAAATGTCGGATGCACTTTGATCTCGGGCGGTAATTCCAACTTATATATGTCCTTGAACACTTGTTCCACAATGGGAAACGGAGCTCCAATTTCGGACATGAACTTTGGAGTGAGGCCTTCCGGCTAAGTGACATTGTTCACATTCAAGAACACCTTTTGGCCCACCTCATTCTCCACTTCGCGTCTTCGGCATTGACTTGCACTCCGTAGCACCTTCGGGCTTTCTCCACCAACAACTTGGTCATCTCCAAGACTTGTTTACCATCCTTGGCCAAGTCCTCACCATCTTGGTTGAACTCTAGTGTTGAATGTGCCCCCTCGAGAGCTAGGTTAATAGGTTGGAGCGCATCCACTCCATAAGCCACCACCAAAGACCACCCCTTGGTGGCCAAGTGCGTGGCTACATTGCAATTACACTTCGCTCGACCCACATAGTCCGCCCAATCTCCTTGGTCCGCCCCCACCAAGTTCCTCAAGTATTGCTTCAAGACTCCATTCACATGCTCCGCTTTCCCATTCATTTGGGAATGCAAGGCCGTGCTAAACCTTAGTTTCATTCCGACCTCCTTAGAGAAATGCATTGAAAATGCACTTGTGAACTTTGGATCTTGATCCCACACAATTACTCTTGGCAACCCGTGGTGCCTCAACCATCCTTTGAGAAAAGGCTATGCGGTCTCCAACGCGGTGGCGGTTCCCACAATCGGCACCATGTGTGCCAACTTGGCAAACCGCTCTACCATCAACAAGATGGCATCATACCCATGTGACTCCGGCAAACTTGTGATCAAGTCCATGCACATACTATGCCATGGCGCCGACGGGATAAGCAACGGTTGCAAGAAACCGCCTTGCTTTTGGTAAGAGGCTCGGTTCACTTGGCACTTTATTCACGCCTTCACAAAGTGGGTTATATCCTCCTTTATGCACCGCCAATGGTACCTCCATGACACCATTCTATGGCGGTTTTTTTCTTTCTCCTCTATGGCCGGCAATAGGACTATCACATTTTTCCTTCAAAACCGATAGCCTCAACTTGCCTTGAGGCACATACACCCGACTTTGCTTGTACTTGAACAATTCGTCCACCAACTTAACCTCTTTGAGCACCTTGCTCTTGCGAAGCTCACCTAAAAGCTTTTGTGCCTCGGGGTAGTTAATTTACCCCTCCCGTATCTTGCATCACAAGTTTCCTTCGCCGGCACACATTAGCCACAAGGTTTGGATGGTTCTCATTGCTTGGAACTCATCCGGTCTACTTAGCGCATCCGGCACCACATTTCCACGGTCCGGTTTGTGGACCAAATCCACCTTCATAAGCGCCAAACTATCATGCCACCGCAATGACTTGGCGCTCACTTGCGCTTGTATACGTTAAAATACTTTTAGGACACATTGTCCATGTAGACCTTTGCTTTGTGCGACCCCAAATAATGTCGCCACATCTTCAAGCAATGCACTACGGCAAAGAAGTTCTTTGTCATGAGTTGGTTGTCTTCTTTGACAACCATCGAGCCTCAAGCCCCCATATGCAAAGGCCATCCATCTTACATTAACAATCCATCATTGGCAAAGTTACTCGCCCCCGTATGCACCTCAAAAGGTTTGTCAAACTCCATGAACTTGAGCACGGGCGGTGAAGAGAACTTGCTCTTAAGCTCCCCAAAGACTTGGTGACAAGGCTAGTCCCACTCTTGGGATAGCCATTTCTTTCACAAGTCGGACAAGGTCTTACAACCATCGAGCTTCATGCTCCCATATGCAATGGCCATCTTTTTTTTTTTTACATCCACATCCGCCAAATAAAGTCTCTCGCCCCCGTATGCACCTCAAAAGGTATGTCAAACTCAGCGAACTTGAGCACGGGCGGCGAAGAGAACTTGGTCTTAAGCTCCTCAATGGCTTGGTGGCACGGCTCATCCCACTCTTGGGATAGCCATTTCTTGCGCAAGCCGGACAAGGTTCGACAACCATGGAGCTTAATGCTCTCATAAGCAATGGTCATGCATCTTGGATCAACATCCGCCAATGATAAAGTCCTTCGTCTCCATGTGCACCTCAAAATGCTTATGAAAACCCGGAAACTTAACCACATCTTGTGAAGGGAACTTGCTCTTGAGCTTCCCAAGGGCTTGGTGACAAGGCTCATCCCACTCTTGGAATAACCATTTCCTCAATAAGTCGAGTAAGGCCCTAGCAACCTTAAAACAAATCTAGAATGAAGTGGTGGTAGTAGTTGGCTAGGCCAACCAATGACCTAAGCTTTTTTTTTTGAGTCAAGGACCAAATCTCCTCTTGGATTGCCTTGAAATTCTTCATGTTTGTCCACCAACTTCCTTTGTCACCACATGCCTCAAGAACTCAATTTCTTCTTGAGCAAAATTGCAATTCACTTCTTGGCGGTAACATTTTGAGCAACACATTGGTGAATACATCCTTGTATCTCACCAACATCCTACAAGTATGGTTTGGGGGAGGCCCATCTTTCCTAGCCTCCCCATGAGTTCCTTGAAGTTGCTTCAATTGAACCACGACCATTATGTTTACCATATTTCATTTGGTCCATTAAGATCAAATTCAACTTGGGTCCTCCTACCATAGGAGTCCTTGTTAATTTGAACCTCAATTCTTTGCCATTATGACACATCATAATGCACGGCAAGCACACCGGCTTGCACCTCACATCTATCATGTGAGTTTCAAAGAAGGCGGCCTTCACAATGACATGCATTTCATCTATTTCACATGGTGTGAAATTTTGACAAAATTCCAATGTCCCACATTGAAAGGTTACATGCATCGCGGCCTCTTTTGTCTCATGCGGTTCGCCCTTTCCAAACCGCACCTTGGTGGGCTTCACCACTCTACCAATCGGCAAACCCCAACTCCCTTGTGAGTTTTGGGGTCATGAAAGAATGCCTTAACTCTTTGTCAACCCATGAGACAAACCTCCCATTCATTTGAGCCTCAAGGTACAAAAGACTTGGCCTCGGCTTAAGGCTACTAGCCTTGGCCACAAAGCCATCGTCCAACATTTGGTCCTCGGCAACTTGGCTTGGCTTGGTCCGCAAAGCCAACTTTAAACATTTCGTCCGCGGGACAAATTGATTTGGTGCCACAAAACCAATTTCTAATAATTTGTCCGCAAAACAAACATGTTTTGTCTTGGTAGCACCAAGCCACCTTCCCACACTCCGTCCGCGGCACGAACATGAATTGCCTTGGTAGGACAAACCCACCTCCCAACATTCCGTCCGCGGCACAAGTATGATTTGCTTTGGAAGCATAAAGCCACCTTTCAACATTCCGTCCGCGGCACCAACATGTTCTGCCTAAGTAAAATGGACCAAACAATTTGCACTCATTTCTTTGGGACCTACTTTGGCTAAAGCCACTTGTGGTGATGCGCCGCCGAACTTCTCTTTGGAACCATTGGCTTCAATGCTCTTGCAAACTTGATGGTCCCCACCGTGTCCTCAAGAAGCCTTGGGGACTTAAACAAGGCATCCACCACCCGCTTTTAAAACCCCACCTAAAAGGATGCATTTCTTAGAAAGCTCGTCCGTTTTAGGTGTATCCTTCATTTGTGCGTTTGAATAGCGCACATAGGCCTTAAGAGGCCCCGGGTGCCTCATTAGCACCAAATTCATTCCAACATCAATACCTTCCAAGCATTTCGAATTGAAATTTGAATCCAACATTAATGCCCTCCAAGGTTTTGGGTGCTTTCGGTATTCTAGGCCCCAAATGTTTTTTGAGGTTTGCGGGAGCCCTTTTCAAAGCACTCCTCCATTTTCCTTACCAAATCCACCTTCATGCCCACCATTGTCATTTGAACCAATGGTATGGTCAAATTCCACTTGCACATGATCCTTGTTCCAATTTGAACCTCACAACCTTTTGGAAACCCCGGGCTCACCATCATAACCCGCATTTTTGATACCCATGTTTCCCTCAAAGTGCGAGCTCAAAACTTGGAACCCTGCTCTGATACCAAGTGTCGCAACCCTTGCTAGCCCCCCTTGACAATCTTGCCAATTTTCAATTCTAGCAAAGGTTACGAGCGCTAACCATTCGCATTCCGCCATGCTAATGATTAGCTCCTCCTACCCCGGACCTTATAGTTCATAGGAGGGAACCAACCCTCCTACTTTACTTTCGGGACTCACCCCTTAATCGGTAACCCGTTCCTAGATGTGGACTTCCATCCATGGAAGTCCAATCCCATGTTGATCATCGCATTGCCGGAGCAACACTACAACAACCCGAACCATACTAGGCAACTATGGCCTCACAATGGGCCAATGCCCATGGAGGCCTTGCCGTTCGGCCTCGGGTGGGTGAGGCCACACCACCTCACCCATATAAGCCTCTAGGACTTCACGCGGGGCCCCTACCCCACCGTCAACCAACCTCTTGTCTCTCTACCAAGAGTTGGGGCCAAGTGGACATTTTCCTTTAGCTGCTGGGCATAGAACCCCCCAGCAGCTTCAGACCATCATAACTTCCTTGTATGATGTCTGATCATAACAACCAACCACTCCATCTTCATCTACGCTTCACGTAGATGCCGATGGACTCCTCACTTGCCCCATTCGGGCAAGTATTGAGGAAGTTATGCCTGTTTGAACCTTGGCAGTCCCGGGAATCGCTCCCAGGCACTGCTGTAACAGGGCGCTGTCCCGGGACAGCGCCCCACTCAAATGGCCATAACTCCTAGCTCACACCTCCGATTGAGGTGTTCTTGAGCTTTCTAGAATCACCACGCCATGAGCTACGCATAACTCATGGCCTTACCCTTGTGCCTCCTAGTCTTCGTGGGTGGGAGGCGTTCCCAACGCCCGGGGCCCTCACCCACACTAGGATCACTTGGGCCCTCTCACCAACGGCGCCACAAGTCCCGGGTGTCACTCCGGGGTCCCCCTTGTGCCCATGGTGTTTCGGCCACTCCTCATGGAGAGGTGCGCGACAAACCCGGACCTCGCACGGCTGTCATGAGAATGTGTCGGGTATTTCGCCGGTTGTGCACGAAAGTGTACAATCCCGCAGATTTTCCATCACTTGAAGCACATGTGGCAGAGAGCATGGCGTTATTGGAGATACAATTTCCACCCTCATTTTTTGACATCACGACGCACCTCCCATATCACTTGGCAAAGGAGCTGGACTTGTGTGGCCTAGTTAGTGCCCGTTGGATGTATCCAGTCGAACGTTTTATGAAAGTGTTGAAGAACCATGTCAGGAACATGGCGCGTCCAGAGGCTTGCATGGCGGAGGGTTACTTGAAAGATGAATGCATAGGCTTCATTACCGAGTACCTCCACCGATTTGAAGGAACTCAAAGACGTGTATGGGATGAAGATGAAGAATATGGAGATGCTGAGGAGGTCCTGCAAGGGGCAGGGAAACCGTACGTTATGAGTCCAAAGATGAGAGTTGTAGCCCACCAGTACGTGCTATCAAATGCCTCGGCTATGCAGGATCTGTTCAGGTAATTTGGAACTGACCATTGTACGTGTTGGCCATGCTTGAAGTGAATATGGAATCGTTGTCGTGCAAGAAACATTTGGGGATGCCATGCTTATTGAACCATTGTGTGTCCCAATTTCAATCATATCCTGTGACACTCATTACCATGTTTTTGCAGAGCGTGGAGTTTGGAAGCAGATGAGAATCGGGGAACTCCTGTTCTAGCAGACTGGATTGAACGCACAGTGCAGGCATCTAATTTAGATTTGCGGAAGTCGGAAGACATGGACCGGTTTCTCCTGAGTAAGAGGCCATCACAAAGAGCGACTAGGTATGGCAGAGTACTTGCGTTTGGTAACCGCTTTCGAGTGGACGATGACAGCACCGAACACTTGGTGAGCTACAACTCCGGGGTAGCGTCACTTTTTCAGGAGGTGTCCGAGAATTCCAAGGAATCTTCTGTGAACTACGTGGGAGTATTGAAGGACATACTAGAGCTGGATTATGGTGCTCTGACTATGAAGATAATTCTTATGCGATGTGAGTGGATTAAAACCCAAGACAATCGAGGCAACCCCACATACATCCGCAACGATGCAGGATTCCTTACAGTGAACTTCCGCCACAAACTCCCTCGCCTGGCAGACCCTTTCATCTTTCCGAGCCAGGCGACACAAGTCTTCTTCTCAGATGTTATTGAAAGACCTGGGTGGAAAGTTGTGTTACGGAAAGAGGCACGAGCTAAACGGGAAGTGGTGGAGGTTGCAGACGCATTTATTTGCACATCAACGGAGAGTACCGGTTTAAGAGCTCCAGACAGATTGCCCGTTCCTGCAGGCACAGTAAATCTAGTTGGTGCGATCGAATTGTCTGAGGAAGACAATTTGCTAGCAAATGCAGGGTATTAGGAATTAATGCAATTTACTAGCCATGGCTGTATCATTCAAGTTGATGCGAAATTATGTTAAGGATTTAGGGTTTTCATGTAGATTCATTTTAGGTGCCGGGTCAAGTATTTGTGGCGTGTACATTCTTGTGTGCACTGTGTTCCCAATTTTGTGCAATTATTGAACATATTCAGCCACGAATATATCCTCATTGTCATTCCCTAAACAAGGAAGTTCCCCACCCCCCCCCCAAGCAGAAGCTGCGTTGGCATCCAAAAAAATCAAACCCAAGTATTGTGGCGATGAAGAACCCTATGACTGCTAATCCGTCACTCAAAAATGACTGCGACCACGTCATCATAACAAACTGCCCGTGAAACTTTTGTGTGATGACCTGGTTGTCCATGTGAAAACATAGAGTCATTTTGTAGTCAGGTAACAGTGGAATACCCACGCATGGTAAGTCACCGTAGTGGACTTATATGACTGCGAGACTTCGTGAGACATCCGTCGTCTCCATCCAGCCTCATCCCAGTCCGTTCAATGGAAAAATGCGGATGAACGTGGCACGTCGCAGCAGGTTCATCTTTAGTCACACTCCATCACTATGTAGTGACTCGAAGACCGTGGCTAGAGCTTGAGTAGTGCCAAAAGTGAATCTGGAGTCATTCAAAAGTAACTTCGGACATGAAGTCATTTCTTGCAGTCATATTTACCCCCGGTTTTTAGTAGTGACTAGGATCACTTGAGCCCTCTCACCAACGGCGCCACAAGTCCCAGGTGTCACTCCGGGTCCCCCTTGTGCCCATGGTGTTTCAAGCACTCCTCAAGGAGAGGTGCGCGACAGTGGATCCTGGAGCTATGGAAGGTGTTGAATCAAATGGCTCCTTTGGAGTCTGAATAGGCTCCACATCAATTCTTGCTCCAGCATCCTTTGACCTCACACGTCGTTGTTTGGCCAAGAGAGTAACTGTCTCCTCCACCCTCTTCCAATCATTGGTAAAACCACCTTCTGTTGAGCGATCCCCAAGAAGTATGAGAAGTCTATCAGCAACTTGAAGAAATAACTCTACCTTCCTAGTCTCTAGGAGGTGTCTCTCTGCCAAAGGTAATTGGCTATACTTCTTCTCAAAATCTTTGAGCAGCTCATTTGGGCCCATGTTGTCACCAGGTTGTTGCTCCACCCACTCAAAAAAATACCTCTTAGTCATTCTCTCCACCTCAAATAGAGTCGGAAAATCACTCATCGGGATTTTGGTGCACTAATTGTCAACAACACGGTCATACGCTTCAATTTTGTAGAAATGGGCCAAACCGCAATCAACGAACGAACAATAATGGTCCTCAACAAAACCAAAGGGGTCCGAATCAAAATCAAAACCAAGGGAATAATCGGGGCCCTCCGCCACGTGGACAAACTAACCAAAGTACCGAGAAAAAGGATTTTCACCATCTTTGCGGTAGATATCATGTCATAGGGCAATGTTGGTCGGAAAACCAAGGTCAAGTGTGTAATAATTGTGGAGGCCCCCACGCGTCCAACCAATGTCGTCATCCGGACAAGGTAAGTGGAGCACCGAACCCTCCAACCAACATGACACAACCTTAGAGTAGATGGATACGACCTTTGGGCCGACCTTAGCTCACTAAAGGCCGATATCACCTTTGGTCAATTATTAGAGATCTCACCGGTAGCTAGGAAGACTTTGAAGGACGGAATGCCCGTGAATAGGAGGGCTAAGAGGCCAAAGACTAGAGTGTCGGCAAGGGTCCAAATGCAAGGAAGAACTCGGGAAGTCAAGGCGGTGGAGATTGAAGTAACGATAGTGGACAAGGTGGTTCCTCATGTTTTGGTGGATGGTGGAAGTAGTCTCAATATTCTACCGGAGCACACTATGAGGAAATTGGGCTTAAGTTTGACGGGTCCTTCGCCATTTGTGATTAATATGGCCAATCAAAGTCCGGTGGTTCCGGTGGGAATTATCAAAGATTGTCGGCTTAACACGGGAGGTGAAGAATACATTGTGACCTTCCAAGTCATTAAGATGCACGACAATAAGGATGCATTTCCCATTTTGTTAGGGCGACCTTGGTTAAGGATGTCTAACGCCGTAGTAGATTGGGGAGGACACAAACCTTCTATCATCTATGGTCCCGTAGATAATAGAGTCAAGGTCTCTATTGCACCTTTAGGTGGTTGGGTTAGGGAGGAGATTGATCCAATGTCGGATGAAGAGGAAAATGGCGGAACTAAGGAGGATTTTGAGGATACATTGGTGGAGGTTGTTCAAGACAAAGAGAAGGCTAAAATGTATTCCCCTAGCGTGTCGCAACCCTTGCTAGCCCTCCTTGACCATCTTGCCAATTTTCATTTCCTAGCAAAGGTTACGAGCGCTAACCATTCGCATACCGCCATGCTAATGGTTAGCTCCTCTCACCCGGACCTTATAGTTCATAGGAGGGGAACCAACCCTCCTACTTTGCTTTCGGGACTCACCCCTTAATTGGTAACCCATTTCCCCAATGTGGACTTCCATCCATGGAAGTCCAATCCTATGTTGATCATCGCGTTGCCGGAGCAACACTACAACAACCCGAAGCATACTAGGCAACTATGGCCTCACAATAGGCCAAAGCCCATGGAGGCCTTGCCGTTCGGCCTCGGGTGGGTGAGGCCACACCACCTCACCCATATAAGCCTCTAGGACTTCACGCGGGGCCCCTACCCCACCGTCAACCAACCTCTTGTCTCTCTACCAAGAGTTGGGGCCAAGTGGACATTTTCCTTTAGCTGCTGGGCCTAGAACCGCCCAGCAGCTTCAGACCATCATAACTTCCTTGTATGATGTCTGATCATAACAACCAACCACTCCATCTTCATCTACGCTTCACGTAGATGCCGATGGACTCCTCACCTGCCCCATTCGGGCAAGTATTTAGGAAGTTATGCCTGTTTGAACCTTGGCAGTCCCGGGAATCGCTCCCAGGCACTGCTGTAACAGGGCGCTGTCCCGGGACAGCGCCCCACTCAAATGGCCATAACTCCTAGCTCACACCTCCGATTGAGGTGTTCTTGAGCTTTCTAGAATCACCACGCCATGAGCTACGCATAACTCATGGCCTTACCCTTGTGCCTCCTAGTCTTCGTGGGTGGGAGGCGTTCCCAACGCCCGGGACCCTCACCCACACTAGGATCACTTGGGCCCTCTCACCAACGGCGCCACAAGTCCCGGGTGTCACTCCGGGGTCCCCCTTGTGCCCATGGTGTTTCAGGCACTCCTCATGGAGAGGTGCGCGACATAGCGGGTTCTTAGGTCCTAACTTTTACAATCAAGATGTTGATGGGGATTTTATACATTGGTCAAGGCAATACACGGAGTCCATTAGCGACGTCATGATGATGACTCATAGTTGTATCCTCCAAGATAGGGTGTCTAGAGAAGATTATTTGTCCTTAGAGCCGTGTGAGGTTCTCACGGAGGAGGAATGGGTGAAGGGAGGACTCACTCCATGGTTAGATGATATTGAGTTGAGTGATGTGAATTTGGTACATGTAGATGGGACTCAAGATGAGGAGGCCATGTTAGAACTCTCAAAATTAGAGCCCGCTTTGCATTTTAAAACTACTTCTACGGGCATTATAGTGGGTCATGATGTCAAGGACTACCCTAATGTACCCAACGATTGGTATAGAGATACCGAGGAGCAAACACGAGTGGTCAAAGAAGATTGGAAGTTTGTGGACGTCAAAATGAAGAATGGGAAAGTTAGACCAATGAAGATGGGCTCTAAACTCGATAAGAAGGAGATTATGGAGTATAGCGACTTGATAGATGAGTTTAGTGATACCTATGCTTGGTCATATGATGAGCTCAAGGGCATTCCTAGAGAGATGGTTGAGCATCGTATTCCGTTAGTTCCGGGCTCTAAACCGGTGAGACAAAATAGAGAAGGATGAATCCTAGATTGCAATTATTGGTCAAGGCAGAATTAGAGAGGTTGTTGCAGGCTGGGTTTATAAAGCCGGTAGAGATTACGGATTGGGTTTCTCCTATGGTGTTAGTGAAAAAGAAAAATAGGAAGCTTAGAGTTTGTGTAGACTATAGGAAGCTCAATGATTGTACGCAAAATGATCACTTTCCTTTGCCGTTCATTACCTTGTTGTTAGAGGAGGTAGGGGGTCATGAGAGGTACACATTCATGGATGGATACGCCGGCTACAACCAAGTAGCCATAGCACTAGCGGATTTGCACAAGACGGCATTTACAACACCTTGGGGGACTTTCATATGGGTGGTGATGCCATTTGGTTTATGCAACGCACCGGCAACGTTCCAACAACTAGTCATGTATATCTTCAGCGACTTGCTCTTCAAATCCATGACGGTTTATATTGATGATTTTAGTACCCAATCTAGTACTAAGGAGCATGTACATTGTGTAAGAGAGGCCTTAGTTAGGTGTAGGCAAATGCGGTTGGCATTAAACCCGGAGAAGACATTTCTAGGGGTATAAAGGGGAGTTTTGTTGGGTTATGTTGTGAGTGAAAATGGGAGAGAATCGGATCCCGACAAGATCGCGGTCATTGATGGGTTAGAAACTCCGAAAAATGCCAAGGGGATCTCGAAGTTGTTAGGTCATGTGGGGTGGTATAGGGAGTTGATTCCGGATTTTGCAAAGATAGCGGTCCCTATCATTCAATTGCTCAAGAAGGATGTTAGATTTGTTTGGACGGATGAGTGCCAAAAAACCTTTGTTGAGTTGAGGTCCAAATTGAGCACTTATCCCGTCTTAAGGCCCCCAGATTGGGAAAAGCCTTTTCATGTGTATTGTGATGCCAGCAATGTAGCGGTCGGTAGTGCCTTGTGTCAATCTACGGGAGAGAAGGGGAAGGATCTACCCGTAGCTTACGCTAGTAAGCAATTGACTTCCGCGGAGAGGAATTACTCCACTACGGAGAGAGAGTGTCTAGCCATGGTATTTTTGGTCAAGAAGTTTAGGCACTATCTTATTTGTAATCCGGTAGTATTTTTTGTAGACCACATGGCCATTAAGTATTTGGTCAACAAGCCGGAGTTGAGTGGAAGGTTGGCTAGGTGGGTTTTGTTACTTGAAGAGTTTGATTACACGGTAGAATATAAACCGGGTCGCATGCATTTACAAGCCGACCACTTGTCTAGATTGTCGGAGGAGATGGGCACTACGCCAATAGACGATAGCCTCATGGATGATAGATTGTTTGTAGTCACGTCCACACCGGATTGGTATGCCGGAATTGTAGAATTCTTGACCACTCAACAATTACCATCCGAATGGACCAAAGAGGAGAAAAGAAAGGTTAGAGTCAATAGTAGGCACTTTGCCGTGATAGGCAATAGATTATTCAGGAGAGGAGCGGATACCATCTTGAGAAGATGTGTATCGCAAGTAGAGGTTCCGGATATTCTAGAGGCATATCATGATAGTGCTTGTGGAGGGCATTTTTCTGGCCAACTTACCAGCCAGAAAATCCTTAGAGCGGATTACTTTTGGCCTACATTATTCCAGGATTCACACGACTATGTTAAAAGGTGTGATGCTTGCCAAAGGTACGCTAGAAATGATCTTAGGATGGAGATGCCATTACACATTTCATTACCACTAGTTCCCTTTGAGAAATGGGGAATAGATTATGTAGGGGAGGTCCATCCCCACTCTTCGAGGGGGATGGCCTACATTGTTGTAGCTACCGAGTATTTGACTAAATGGGCGGAGGCTAAGGCGGTCAAAACCGACACGGCCGCACATGCCGCTACATTCATGTACGAAAATATCATTACTAGGTTTGGGGTCCCAAAGATTCTAGTTAGTGATAGAGGAACTCATTTTCTTAATGACCTCATTTCCGAGATGACTCAAAGGTTTAAAATCGACCATAGGAAGACAACTCCCTATCACCCTCAAACTAATGGCCAAACCGAGCGAGTGAACGGAATTCTAGTCGGCATTTTACGCAAGACGGTCATCGATTCAAAGAGAGATTGGGACGTAAAGCTAAACGCGGCTTTGTAGGCTTATCGGACAATTTACAAGGTGACAACACAAGCAACTCCGTTTTCTTTGGTGTACGGTATTGAGGCTACACTTCTTATTGAATTTGAGGTAGAGTCATTAAGGGTTGCAATAGGGACACGCCTCAACGACAATGAGTCTTTGAGAAATAGGCTAGAGAATCTAGAGGAGTTGGATGAGAAGAGGCGGAGGGCCGCTCAACACATGGAGGCAATCCAAAGACGAAGGAAGGTTATTTTTGACAAGCGTCACAAGAAGAGAGCATTAGAGAGAGGAATGTTGGTTATGCTCCAAGACGGGAAGAAAAAGGATTTTCCGGGGAAGTTTGATACGGTTTGGTTAGGTCCTTACATTGTGGCGAATACATGGTCTAATAACTCGGTGCAATTGGAGACACTCAACGGACAAAGCTTCCCGACGCGAACGGCCGGAAGTAGGTGCAAGCAATTCCACACATGAAAACGACTTGACTTCAAGCAAGACATTCTAAGAGTCGGTCCCAGATGGTCGCCAATAATGTGAGCCCAAAATTGATGCCCACATTGGTTGTTAACACTTGTAAAACATTACAAGTGGTGTTTTGGTGATTTATGATTATTCACAAAAATATAAAAAGAGTGAAGCTTGAAGAAAGCTTAGTTTGAAGCATTAGGCTTTTGTGGAGTGGATTTAAGTAGGAGAAGGACAAACCTTGGTAAAGTGTGGTAGGTAGAAAGCCAAGGTTAGTTAAATGTTTGAATTAGGATCCTTGTTGATCATTTGAGGGAGGAAGGCTTAGGAGATAGGATAAGAGCCTACAAAGTAGGAGGAGATCTTGAGGGCTTATCGTGAGCCTTGAGGGTGCTCATCCCCTCAAACTCACTATATAATCCCTCATTCTTTCCTCATTCATCATCTCTTTCCTTCGTGCTCCTTGGCACTCCACGTGTTATAAGTGTGGGTGCGTGGGAAGCAAAATAGGAGCACGTGTGTGTGCATTACCTATCCATGGATACCAAGAACTCATTTTTTGGACTTCATATGAATTTTTGAGAGCCAAAAAACCGAGACTATGTCCAAACTTCCAAACTTCCAAACTTCGAGATTAAGGAGTGTAAGAAGACATAGTATAGACTTGGCTAAGTTGCGTATATTCCAACGATAGATTGGAATCATACATTGTGTTACAAAGAAAGAAATCTCTACATGTCATTATAAACTTCTCCATTCGGGCTAGGACGAAATTGAAGGGTTGAGGCTTTTTGGTGACAGCGGGCTTGACCAAAACCCTCGACCCCTTGACATACAATGTTTGGGTCGACCGACCCAAACCCCAACCCCATCTTGGCCGGCTGGAGGTTGACCATGAGAAGGTTTGGATCGGTCGACCCAAACCCCCTCCCAAAATGTTTTTTGGAACTTGCGCAAAATATTAGGAATTCACATTGTAGTTGTGTTGCAAATGTCTTTATCCTCGGTGTCCCCATTTATCATGATGTCTTGCATTTTTCGATATTTGATTCTTTCGAACCCTTACATGGTGTGCATGTTTGTTGAGGTTTCATGTGCATGTGTGTAGGCGAAATGGAGGGAGCTAGTGGAAGAGGGGATTCCTTCTCTGAAGACATGGGCAACTCCCATTCTTCGTCTGGGAATGACCTAGACATTGTCGGGGAGGATAGTTTTGGTGACAGTACAGATGAAGGTTATTTGGGGAGTCCTTCGCCATCTGCCCCTTCTTGCCCCACTGTGGAATGTGTTGGGCTTTCACGAGCTTCATGGGTGAATTTGGATGGGGTACTTGTTAATGACAGTGGAGTTGCTGTGGCGGAGGGTATATGTCGTAACACACATCTACAAGATTGCATTGATGAAAACCCCCTTGGCACCGAGGACGTTGGAGTTGTTATATTGGAATCACTCGTACATTCCGAAGTTAATCCAACTCATAGGTTCTCGTTGCGAAGGTGGCCGTTGAGGAATGTGACAATTGATGGGGTTAATTTGTATGAGCATGAGCGACGACACATCCAAATCCAACAGGAGCTCCAAGCAAACATTCGGCCACGCAAAGGCCTACGGAAGTACGAAACATTGGCACGTCCTACTCCGTCTGCAAATGAGTGTAAACGTCAAAGGTTGCTCTGTGAGGAGTCTATTAGAGAAGTTGCCACAAAGGATTGTTGTGTACATCGTTGTTGCCAATTGTTCCCAAGGGATAAATTGAAGGCCATCCGCGAGGAAATGTGGCTTGGAGATTTCCGTCTAAGATCCACCAAAAAACTTGATGTCCATAGGGCGATACATGTGAACGGAGCGGGTCGAAAGGTCATCACCCTTGAGAGCATAGACGTGTGTTGTACGGCATGGTACACCATTCACGGTGTGTCGAAAGCGGAATTTTATAGACAAGCCGCGTATGCCAAGGAAGGACGCGGGTCCTGTCACCATGGGAATACGGGCTTAAAGAAACCAAGGGAAGCAACGAGACAAGCAATAGCCACTCTGGCAACCATCATTGTCCCCCTTGCCGATGCAATGCCGCACAAAACACGCACACTCTCAACCGGTGAAAAGGTTGTGGAGAAGGTTCTTCCTACAGGCACGAAATGGAAAGACATATTGTTGGACGTAAACGCAGTTGGCGAGAAGGCTGGGTTGGACCCTATTTCGTTGTCGAAACTGAGTGCAATAAAAAAATCTCACTTTAGCGAATACATCACAAAAAGACGAGGCGACAAATTTGCCCGTTGTTCCAAATGCGAGAAGTTGAAACGCCTTCGAGATGCACACACGATGGGGACAGAGTCCTATGCCGCACATCAAATGAACTATTTCAAGCATGTGAACATGCAAGAGGCACACCGTAATGATTACTACACAAATAGAGCTTTGTCCATCTCTAGGCCTTTGGAGGTCCTTACAATCATCCATGACAAAATGGACCATGCCAAAACAGCCTCACCATGTTTTGCAAATCGAATCAAAGCCACGGACGGCCTTTTTAAGCTTCCTGTATCGGTTACAGGTGATTTCAATAACAATTGCATTGCATTACCTAAACACAAATTTGTGCTTTTAGGTTTGTACTTGGGGCCATAGATGTACACCATGTGAATTTTTTGGTGTTATAGTTGAATATTAAACCATTGGGTTGGCTTTGCAGGGATGATTGCACATGGACACGGTGATGTCAAGTATGCTCATTATGCTCTTGATTTGTATCCGGCGGATTCAAACCACACGATAGGGTCATTTGCAAAGCTTTTACGTGATTTGGAGAAACCGCCGTCCTATTCATCAAGATTGTTATTTGAAAACTCGGGATCAACACCTCTATATGAAGCGGTCTTGGATGGAAGAGATGTATGCGTGCACTCATTGCCGGAGCCACCAAGTGAAGATGTGATAGCCAAGAATTTGCCCCCAACTCTGCGTGTCCAATTGGACAATTGTGCGAAGGACAATAAAAGTAGATATGTTTTTGCATATTGGTCGTTGTTGGTTGCGAAAGGCATTTTCAAGGAGGTTTTTGTGTCCTTTCTATTGGTAGGCCACACACACGACGATATCGATGCATCTTTTGGGCGTTGGAGCATGAAGTTGCGCGAGGAGGATTTTCCAACAATCCCATTGTTGATGAAGTCGTACATGGATTTGGAGAACATTCCCGTCATCCCCCATATGATCGAGGAGGTTCCCGACTTCAAGGTATTTATAGAACCGTATATTCGAAGCGGAGCTCACCGATTGATCGGACATACGAAGGCACAACAATTTCGGTTCTACGTGCGTGACGATGGTGTCCCCGCCATGCAATACAAGTTGTTGTGCACGTCACAAGACTGGAGCCCGCCGGAGGGTCTCCTTGTATGGCGTGTTGATGGGGAGGGAAGGATGATGTTGCCTGACGGAGAGCCTAAGCCTTGCAAACCAGTACCCATGAAGAATTTGGAGGACATTTGTAAAGGCATATCAGGCTTCATACAATATTGGGAGAGTTTGAGGGTAACGGATGTTGGTGGATCGTGTTGGCTTCGTTACGGAAGTTGGATACAATATTGGACACGTGTTCGTGGCGCTTTGGCAAACCTTCATCAAGATACACCCCTTACTTTAAGGCATGGGTTTTGGCCACAAACACGTGTCAATGTACAAGCTTCGGAGGCTAGTCTTTTGGGAAATGGAGAGGTTCGAGAGGAGTTTGATGTGGATGACCATTACGTGGGGCCTGCTAGTAGTCATCCGCCACCATCTTTCCGCATTGCAATGGATTGTCATGAAGGTTATATGCTCATTTTGCGTCCTGGAGATGAGACATATGCAAAGCCAGTGTGGGTGGCAAGAGCTTTGTCCAATCCAAATTTTGTAACTTCCAGCCCTCATTTTCGACAAATACAAGTAGAGTACTACCGACCGACAGCACGGAATGAAGATGTTGTTCGGCATTATACAGGCTGGGATACAAACCAACACTTTCGGTGGAAGGTGGATTCTGAGCATGGTCCATCTTGGGTAGATACAGATTCCATATTCATAGCATGGAAACCACGGAAAAATCATAGTGGATCAGTGTCCATCCCTCAAAAGTACATAACTTTTGCAAAAGACAACCTTGCTCGGATCGTAGAAGAAGCAACCCACGTTGAATGAGAAGTTGGTAGGATTGTGTTAGCATGATTATAGTGTAAACAGTAATTCGATGAATATATATTACTCATATGTGTGCTCCTCAAACTTGGGGCAAAGTTTGGGTAGAACTTGCGAATGCTATATTGTTTGGGGTTGGATGAATATCCATTTACTATATTTCAATACAATTGTGAAGTTCATTTTTTTATTAAGTTTGGGACTAAATTTTCCATTGAAGAAATATGCATTTATTGCATGCACTTTGTATGTTGCAATGTCTATATTTTATTGACCATGCTAATAATAGAAATCATTTTATATGTTTCTTGGGTGAAACTAGTTTGGAGTGCTCTATCCAAAGTGTTTTTGTTGATGAAGTTGGTGTTGAGTGCTCTACCATATGTGCTTATGTCCACACATAATAGATTTGGGATATTAGAACATATAATATATTTGAGATTGTTCGCAATATAGTCTCGGAACACGGAATGTTGTTTGATCCATATATTAATTTGAGACTATAGAAAGTCTCAATTTAACGAATATAGTGTTCCTTCATATCATTATAAACTTGAGGTCACATCAAAGGATAACAAGTCCCGGCTAAATCTTGTACTTGCCTCTAAGGGGTATATTTTACCCAGCCAAATAAAGATTAAAAAAATGAAAGGTAAGGTTGCGCATATAGGGTAATTAGGATTGCCATTGACAATTTGATAAATCTTTGTTCTATGTCACCTACTTTTTCACCACTTACTGTCTTGAAGTATAATTTGTGAACAGAAATTTGCTTGACTTTTGAAATGTTTATGGTTTTATTTTAGAGAATATTGGGCCTTGACATGAGTGGGGAGTCGTTTATAGGGTTTAGGGTTTAGGGTTTAGGGTATCCCCCTTGTGTCACCGACTTAATATTGCTTGCCTTATTACTATTTGGATACCCTACCCTCCCTTTCTGTCCATTATATTTTATGGGTTAATAGTGTTACGTAGAACAACAATTGGTATAATTGTTTGCTTGCTTGTTTTGAATTACTTTCCATTTAAGCCTTGACCTGTATCAGGAGTTGTTAAGTTAACCATGCTTGCACCCCTATGTCCACATGCTTGTTTAGGGTTGGGTGGTTATAGGGTTTAGGGTTCAGGGTACTACGTATGAACGTATGTGAGTATCCCCCTTGCGTCACCAACTTAATATTGCTTGCCTAATTACTGGGTGGATACCCTACCCTCCCTTTCTCTCCATTATGTTTTTTTGGGCTAATAATGTTACTTGGAGCAACAATTGGTATTGTTTGAGTATTAATTAATGTAGGTAATGTACATGAGGTACTAAAAAATGTTTTTCCTCACGTATAGTACATGAAGAAGGCTAGTATAATTAGTTTTTTTGAAGTAAATGTTGATGTACGGAAGGGGCCTCTAAGGTTTAGAGGGAAAATTGACAATTATATTGAATTTAATGCAACCCATGTTACCTAGGACAATAGGTGTGCTACTATCATGACCTTACGGTAATCAAAGTTTGTGTATCAGATATCAATACAATTATGTATAGGTGTGTATAGGTGGGTACATTAAACATGTTGGATGGTAAGGCAGTGGCCAATGTAATTATAATATTAAATGCAAGACGAGAGGAGATAGCATGATATTATGGTCAATACCATTACATTCTATGCAAAACAATAAAGTAGTTGCTAATTTAATCTTGATTACATGTATTTTTATACTCCATGTACTATTGTTGTTGTGGTGGTTGATTTCACGGGTAGGTCACTCTAAGGCATTTTTGTGCACCACGTGCGGCTGGGGGTTTTTTGTTTTGGGGCTATTTACCTTCAAGGGCTGAATTAAAGCCTCCCTATAATTACTTAAATTTCAAAAATGGCCCATTTGTTTGCACCCTTCCATTACTTATATTGTCCAAGTCACTGTAATTTTTTGTACTCTATATTCCTTTTAAGTAATAAAAGCTAATCTACTTCCTAATGCATTGACGAGTGTTAAGGGAAACCATGGAAACAAAGAAGGGTGCAAACAGTAATATCATTGCAAACAAAGTTATGAAGAAAACACATAGGAGACTATAGCAAACATACTAAACATACCTTCTAGGATCCTTATTTTCAGCCCCTATATTAATTTTACAAAAAAATAATGGCCCACATTTTATGTCCATCTAACTTACTTATAATGGGATTGTCTACATTTAATGGCCCCTTCATTATTTGGAATTCCTTTATAATTTTTATTTCAAATGATTTTAATCCTCTCTATATTATGCCGCACGTCGTTTTTAAAATGCACTAAGTGACCTACCCGTGGTTGATTTTTCACAAGATTCTATAATTTTTTGTCTACGTTTTTTAAAATGTACTCTTCATATTATGTACTCCAATATTATAAACCACCCCTCAACAATGTTTATTGCACATATAATATTAGCCAATTTACTTTGTTGTATACCACAAATACATAGATGCCTTTTTCTTTGTCATTATGTGGACTCATGGTCTATGCATGTTGTCCACATGAATACACATTCCATTGTAAGGCTGGCACACGGAATGTAGTAATGTTAGGTTTGTATTTATAGGACATAGTTGGTGGCTGGTATCCTATGTTGGAAAACGGATCCAAGGGAAAGCGATCAGTACTTAAGGGGACACCCCCCACCGTCGGGACTCTTTTTGCATCTCAGCTGTGGGTTGCGCTCTTGTAGTGTGCTCCTGCTACAGATTTTGTGCAAGTAAAGATCCTATTGCAATGGACCTATTATACCCTAAACCCCAAGTCCTGAGCCCATTAGGGTAGACAATTTGTATTTGGGTTGCACTCTCCTTGTAGTGTGCCGATTTTTTTAAAATTTCGGACAGTTATCCTTTCTGGTGCAATGATCCTACTTTCACGCCGCAAATCACGGAGTTTTACGGACGCGCGTCCGTAAACCTTAAACATATTGGCTCATTGAACCTTTATTTGTTTGAGCCAATACTCATGTACGTTGAGGTTTATGGATGCGTGTCACAACGACAATATATTACCATGGAAGTTTACGGACGCGCGTCCGTAAACCGTAAACCCCTTGGCACGTTGGACATTGTATTTAGGCTAGTAATGATGTCCACAGAGGTGTATTCCTTCGAGCACTATCTTTATGCTAGGAATGAGGTCCACAGAGGTTTACGGACGTGCGTCCGTGAACCTGGAAACCTTTGTTACCATAATGTTGACCATGTGCCATGTAGACTGAGTCTGCACTGAGACTGTACGGTCATGAAGGGTTGGGAGCTCGCATCCCTTAGCCTACATCACCCTATGTCATAGTATAATATTTTGACATTGATTAAACATTTTAGGAAGCGCGTATGGCCATATTCAATCCTCTTCAAATGTCATGAGTCGTCAGGGCTGTGTATACATGGCCGTGTTTGGAGGACGTCTTGCTTCCTTGAACCTCTGTCTAGGACTACATTGATGTTTGTCATACGGATGTTTACGGACGCGCGTCCGTATACCTATGTTGTGGTTGAGCATGATACTGAACTCTGTGCACGAGCCGATTAACGGATGCGCGTCCATAAACCAGTGATGTTTTTGTTGCCTCCACCTTTCCGCTCCTATGAACACATAAATGTATCCGTATGCGCGTGTGCTTGCGTTGCTGATGTTGTTACATGGAGGTATACGGACGCACGTTCGTATACCAATACTAGCTTTGTTTCCAAGCCATGAAAGCCACTAGTGTTCACATTGTATTTCATTGACAATAATAAGCGTTAGGGCTATCCATGACATTTAATGAATGGGATATTTTGACACACTCTTCATTGGGCTTTCTTGTAGTGGCCATGGATTCCAACGTCGGTGATAGTGGGGTTGATTTTTCTTCGGAAGCGTCAAGCTATGCTAGCGAGTTTGAAGTTGTCGTGGAACAAGATACTACAATTGGTGTCGCCAATGTAGAGGATGAATTCCTTCCACCATGTGAGGGTTATTCGCGGGAGTAGTGGATTGATCTTGATGTCGTCCTACTCAATGGATGTGGCGTCCCCGTGGCTGATGGTGTTTGTCGGAACTCGAATCCTACGGATTGTATTGATGCAAATCCCCTTGGGGAAGAAGATGTGGGGGTGTGCATTTTGAATTCCTTACATCCGTTGGAAGTGCCTACTGGTTGGAGATTCTCTCTTCGTCGATGGCTGTTGCGTAGTGTTCTTCATGATGGTGTTAGCTTGTGGAATCATTCCCGCCGTTTTAATCAAATGCAATCGGCTTTGTTCGCCACAATGCGCCCTAGAATAGGTCGGCGTAAATATGATTCCGTTCGTTTGCCTCGTGAACCCACGCAACGTCGTCGAGATCAAACATTGGGAGACGCATCTATTAGGTCCGTAGCAACAAAGAATTGTTGTGCAAAGAGATGTTGCCAACTATTTCCCCGTGACAAAATCAAATCTTTGAGACAAGAGATGTGGCTCATGGACTTTCGTATGCGATATGCAAAGAAACTTGAAGTCCATCGCAACATGCACCTTGATGCCGAAGGTCGTAAGGTTGTGACCATGGAGAATGTAGAGGTATGTTGCAAGGCATGGTACATTGTACATGCAGTTTCAAAGGCAGATTTTTATAGGTTCCGGAATTATTCGATGCAAGGACGCCGTTCTCGGTTCCATGGCAACTCTAGCACAAAGAAGCCTAGGGAGGTAACACTCCAAGCGGCTGCAACACTATCAACCATCATTATGCCATTGGCAGATGCGATGCCACACAAGATGCGGACTCTACCGTCGGGGGAAAAGGTTGTTGTCACCAAAAAGCCTCCACCCTTCAATTTCGTCCTAGCCCGAATGGAGAAGTTTATAATGATATGTAGAGATTTCTCTCTTGGTAACACAATGTATGATTCCAATCTATCGTTGGAATATACTCAACTTAGTCAAGTCTATACTATGTCTTCTTACACCCCTTAATATCGGCTAATGTCACATCCTTGTACTTCTCTAAAGTCCACCCGGCCGCTTTGGCCACGCATGCCTTCAAAGATATCCCTCTTATAAAGCGAGTCCTTGCCGTCGACTCCACACTATTACATGAGTTCTCGCTTATTGATTCCATGAATTACACAAGTTTAAGTATTGATAAATATTTGTCACTTATTGTAGTTTTTTCCTCACGCTTCAACCACTATATTGGTTTAATGAACTAATTGTTATCCCTAATGGAACCAAACAAACTTCCTTTGTTCTCCTAGACTTTACTAGCTAATAGTGTAACTTTCCCATTACTTCTCGGAATGTCATGAAATTTTATCTATAACTAAGGAGACAAAGCAAAAAACATCTCACCAATTTGTGAGCCTATCCCATTTTCTGTCCGACAGTTATGACCATTTTAGTGTGTCAGTCTACCCAGATTTCAGAATGTCATAACTTCCTTTCACAGGCTCCAAAGAACTTCAAATTTTGGGAGCAATCACAAAAACTAATTGTTTATGACCCCCTGAAATTTCAAACTATTTTCATATTTCTGCCAAAACGTTATGGCCTTTTTAGTCTGCAACTCTTTAAAATACTTCAGAATGATATATCTCCTTCTCATCTACTCGGAATGACTTGAAATTTGTACTACAACTAGGAAACCTAAGAACAAAACATCCCTCAAAATTTCATGCGTTTCCAAGCCTTTGTCTAGGAGTTATACCTATTTCAACTTGAAAATGTAGGCAAAGTTCAGAATGTCATAACTGCTGCTCTAGTACTCCAAACATCCTCAGATTTTGACCATGTTCATATAAACAAGTTGTTTACTAACCCTCTAAATTTCAACGAAGTATCTTCTTCTTCTCGGAAGTTATGCCCCTTACAACCTAGACTACTCAAGAAATACCGAGGGAAGCTATCTTATGAGCGATGAGCAGTGAGCGGTGAGCGGTGAGCAGTAACACATAAGCAATGAGCAGTAACATATGAGCAATGATTCCAAACTTAGTAAAGACACACGGGTTTAGGGTACACAACCAAAATTTTGACAAATTAATTGCATATTTTCAATTGTAAATTGCCAATATTTTAAATGAAGCACAAGTGAAAGGGCCCTATTTCCATGGATCATTTAAAACACTTTCAATTCATTATTGATTTTTATTATAATAATCCAAACCAATACATGTCATTTATTGACATCCTTATACATGTAGTTACAACCAACACTTGCACAACTGCTCACATTCCACAACACCAGCAAGTTCAAGTAGGTGCATAACCTCATTATACGTACATGTAGGTGCCATAATTGTGAGCCACTCAAACTGCTCACGGGTTGAATTAAGGCCCAGAATCTACAAATGAAAGGAAATTAGATATTAGAAATAATCAATATGTAGGTAACTACTAGGTTTTGAGACATCCGCCTGTGGATGCGAGTTGTGTAAGAGACTGGTATTAGGTCTGTATCAACCCGGGTTCGAATCCGGTTGGTTACATTGACTGGTGCTATCCCAAATTGAGCTAGTGATAAAGTAGGAATAATCTATAGGCGGATACCAAGAAGACGTTACTACGCGGATGTACGTAGAATCTTCTCAATTATTTTTTATTTTTAGAAACTTGTTATTATTTATCCATGTCAATCAATCAAACCGCTCACGGTTGGGTCGTACTGAATCATTTGAAATACTTCCAGCCCATTGCTGATTTTTATTATAAAAATCCAAACCAAAACATGTCATATTTTGACATTCAAATATATGGTACTTAATAGATCATTTGCAATACTATTCACACTCTACGATACCAGCAAGTTCAAGTAGTCGCATGACCTCGTTATAGGTATATGTAGGTGCATGAATGAACTTGTCACTCTCGTAATCCACCTTGCACAAAAATCTAAACACATAATAAAGATGTTTACAATACACCCATTTTCCTTTCTTTCCCAATGCATGAGAGGACATTTTCGTGAAATCCGGGCATGTGCAATGCGGGATGTCGCCAATTGTGACATGGTAGGTGATATCCTGCTTGGAGACAATGTTGATTATCACTCCAAAGCCCGGATATGGAATGGCAGTGACCCCAACCACATAGTAACCCTCCATGAGTCCGGCGCTCTCCCATTTGTTTTTGTGATCCGCTAGCGGTGCTGTTGGATTACGACGCACTGTCTTCCCAAACCTGAATGTAGGGTGGGCGTCCGGGTTTGGTGGCATAGAAAAATGCGAGCGAGGGATGGGAAGAGTTGCGATTGATGAAAGCCTACGACGAGGGGACAATGCCTCCCTCTGCTGTAGTTGAAATCCAGCATCTTCAAGTGCCAAAACCTCCTTTCGCGATAGATTGGTACCTATCTTCACCGGCCACGTGTTGGGTACTATAGGCCAGTCCAACACATGTTTCTTCTTATTGCCACTCACACAACGTTTGATGTCGTCAGGGCAAAACCAAAATTCATACTCCACATTGTTGGGAGAGCGAAATTCCTTCCTGAGTCCTTTGTATGTTGGAGCAGGTGTGCCATGTTTCCCAGTCCCGACTTTGGCATTGCACATAGTCCCTGTGATGGCCTGCAGTGCCCAACATCGTTTGGCTTAGTTGGGTGGTAATCTTGCAATGTGCCAGTTGGAAGCAAGACAATCAGTCTCTAACACGGATGTAGTATGAGCCACACCATGAATTGCAGAACTTAACGATTCCTCTATGCGTTGACGAGTTGCTCGGGTGTTCGGACGGGGAATGGAATAGTTCACTTTGTCGGGTCGATGAGAGTCACAATCAGCACCCGGTGGTAGGTTGAGTTTGCGTTTGGTGGAACCAAAGAGCTCTGACCCTTCCAATGCACAATCTCTAGTGTTGACGTCTTCTGCCCCTGGATAAGACTTCATGGCATCGGCCAACATTTTTGGATCTCCACATCTTGCAGCCGCTTTGAGTTTCAAGGATGCCGAATCAAGACCTTTACCATCAGACGCCCCTTTCAACCATGTCCGGTAATTTGCAATTTGCATGAAAGCACGGATCATGTCGTCCACTGTAGCTTCATATAAACAAGTCATCTTGTTGCCGGACTGTTGGAGCCATTTGTTGTGTACAGTCTCTGCAAGGTTGCATGTTGGCATTTTCGCACGCTCTTCTATTGTCATATCCTATGAACAACACACAAATACAAGGATAAGACAAACATAAGATAGATTATATATTTAGGTTTGGGTCGTTCAACCCAAAATGGCTGCCACGTTTGGGTCGAACGACCCAAACTGTTTGCGTAGTTTGGGTCGTTCGACCCAAACTATTTGTTGTTTGTTGTGTACAATCTCTGCAAGGTTGCATGTTGGCATTCCCGTACGCTCTTCTATTGTCATATCCTATGAACAATACAGAAAGACAAAGATAAGAAAAACATAAGATATATTACATTGAATAATGAAGTTTGATATGTACAAGTAGCATATGGCCACCCCATTGTCTCTAACGAAAGTGCCAAAATCCCAACCACTCTGAAAGGCCAAGGATGCCTTCCTCGGAGGCAGCTCCAGATGACAACCACCAAGAACGAATCACATGGTACTTGGTCTCAGCGTCGTCCATTGTTTTCGCGTCTTTGTAATCCTTGCATATTTGTTTGTGTTGAAATTGCAAGGATGGTTTGATATACTTGTAAGCTCACGTGCAACCATGGGTAGACTTGGATCACCATCCCCGTAAATCGCCCTCACCGCATTCCAATTAGCTTGAGCACTATCAGCCATAAACCCTATGAAGTTTACGTATGGTACACCATTTTCTGCCATGACAGCATTCAAATTTTCCCAAAAGAGAATTTGTGCTGCACCATCTTCAGATTGCATGTCACAACACGCAATAGTCAACACTTTACAATATCGACTGTCGTACACATGGCAAGCCATGGTCGTCCAGTCCTTCAAACGTTTGACATGGTCAAACATAAATCATGAATTCTCCATATCCCCACCGACTTGCATCCTCTTCACAAGCTCCACACCACTACCTGGAAGGTCTACAGACATCTTAAAAACAAACACTTTGTCCTTTGACTGCCCTGGGAACCGACTACCATGGACGAATTTGAAAGCAGAGTGGTCTTTGAGCGCCATAATACTATCCATAGTTCCCATTCCACTACGCAAAAAACGCTTTGATCCAGATACAAAGTTACGACAATTTGGAGACGCAACAGTGCTGAATTTGTCCATGACGACCTCTAGGGATGAACCAACCAAGTGATGGCCTTCGACATTTGCGGGAGATTTGAGAAGGTAATCGGCCAAGAATTGTTTGCTCGCCGCCATAACTATGGCTGAATTTTTTGCTGTGGGTGTTTTCAATACTTCATTTGCAACTCATTGGTATGCCATGTCCAATGATTCACGGCATGTGCCATTGGCCACAGGGTGATCATGTACACCAAGATGAATGCAAGCCCTGGACATTCCAACGGATGTGGAATGGATGTATATGATTTGAGCATTACACAAAGTAATGCACACAGGTGTGGAACGACATACCTTACACTCGACAGTGGACTTAGTAGGGGGAACAACACCCACAACAAATGGGATAGGAGTTGAACCGGCCCATTCAGTGTTGTTCCGGAGGCCCCCATTGCGATTCATGTAATCACAGTAGTCATTATGACATTGGAGATGACCAGCACAAGTAGAGCGCCGGAAGGACAGTCCAAAGTCATTTTGGATATTCGTGGTTTTGGTGGTGCACCAAGGGTGACCGTCGCACATCTTGTCCATGCCGTCCATTGAGCGACCATACGTACTTGGAGCTTTGAGTGCCACAAGAGGCAAGAGAAACAAAATATCACCATTAAAAGAAGATGGTAAGTACTTGACTTCACGAACATCTATACTGTCAAAATCAATGGATGCAAGATCGGACTTTGATCTTTTTCTTGACTTTGTCAGCTTCAAGGCATCAACCATAGTCAACCCTGTAGATGAAGGTGAAGGGTGTAGTGGAGGACGTTGAGAAGGTGAGATTTTGGGAAACCACCTTCTTGTACATAAGACCGCAAGGGGATTTGGCTACATGTATAGGAAGTTGGGAAGGACTAGAATGAACACTTCTAAATGGAAATGACGATGTGTTTGAAAGATCAACAGATGCACAAATGTCATCTTCTGAATCTGATAGCACAAACACACTATCATCAAGGGGTTCCACCTTAACAGGTGCGATAGAGGGAATTTGAACTGTGGATGTACCGGATTCGTTTGTCAAAATGACAGTTGAAGCTTGCATCTGAGACTCAGAAAGTCCTATCATCCTAAATGAACCAGGTCCTAAGATCCACATAAAACCAACATCAGTTCTATTTTTTGGAACCAAAATCGTTTCATACACCTCTCCATCTGCAGAGTACATCTCATGCTCTAAATACATGGTTCCTATCTGGAGGTTGAATCTCAAACTAAGTAAATCCTCTGAAACACTCACATGACCATCATCTTGGAGTGGCAAGATGAAGGGAACAAAAGATCCATAAGCTCTAATGGTAGCCATAGAAAATCAAAAGAACATATGAACAACACATCACAAAAATATGAGGTGAATGTTGGTTTTGTATAGAGTTGTGTGAGGAAATGAATGGAAATGAAAACGTATGATACAATAATGGATGGAGATGAAAGCGTGTGATACATAGCATCTAATAATACAGAAGTGGACATAACACAATAATAGTCAGAGAATATTTACGAGCAAGATATACACAAAATGGCGTCAAATACTAAAAGTATTGGAAGAAAACAAAAATATATATGTGTGGACTGACGTAGATGTAGAAAGAATTAAAATTGGTTGGAAAAATAAATTATTGCTTATTATGAATAGAACAAAGTAGGTGTCAAAAAATTTTGGCGGATATAACAAAAATAAACACATAATGACAAACGCGTCGAAATATCTCGCTCATTGAACGCCAATTACAACATGTGATCGTAATATACGCCGGATTTTGTGAGATAGATACATTGGAAGAATAAATGATAGTACCTGATAGAAAACATATCATAGACACCAACGATGGTGGACGATGTAGAGAGAACACCCGTGAGGCCGAAGAGAAGACGTAGGAAAGCTTTGTATTTCACTTCCGAGAAAAAGAGGTTCAGACTGAGTGTGGGAAAGAAGAATGCAAATAAGAAAGGGAAAAGAAACTTGTTGAGTACGGTAGAAGAAACTGTGAAGACACTGGATTTTGATGCAATGGAGGATGATGAAGGTGCAAAGAGCAAAGAAGATATAGATGATCGTATATCAGAATCCGAATTGAAGACAGGTTCAAAGAAGACGACAAACAAAAAGGTAAGTCAGTTCAACGTTCACATAATTTGATAGTGCATAAGTTGTAAGTTAGGACGGAGAACCTTGTACGTTCACTCACATATCATGTAGTAGCAATTTATAGAGGTTATAAATTGGAGAGGAAAAAACCTATACGTTAATGCACATGGTATATAACAAAAATTTAGGAAGGCTAGAAGTCAGGAGGAGAACGTTCAGGGTTAATAAGAGCAACTTAGGAGGCGAGAAGTTTGGAGATAAAACCCTATACGTTAACGCACATGGTTTGGAAGAGCAACTTAGGAGGCAAAAAGTTGGGAGGTAAAACCCTGTGCGTTAACGCACATGGTTTGGAAGAGCAACTTAGGAGGCAAAAAGTTGGGAGGTAAAACGACTAGGAGAGCCTAAAAGTAAACAAATATCTATTGTATGAATTTAAATTGATCTTCAGAGCGTAGGAACAAAAAAACCATTCAAAACGGGGTTAGAATGCAAGAAATGAGAAATATGTCTATTCAAGTATTCATGGAATACGTTATAGGAGCTAGAAAATGACACAAAATAGCATAATTTTTTTTTTGCCCCGAAACCCAAAATCTACGAGGTGGCCCAAAACAAGGAAATAGATAGAAGAATAAGAAAAGAAAATGATTTCAAACCAAAACAAAATATAAGAAGATTTTGTAGCTACGGAGATTTAGATAATATAGCATATTTGTTTATGTTTTTTTGGACCCCATTAGCATTTTTTCCAGATTTTACAAGTTTTGGCAAATCTACCAATTCCAGACAAATTCAAATTCAAATTCAAAAAAAAAAGTTTTTAGCAAATTCATGTCTCGGCCCTGTGCGATTAACGCACAGGCCTTATGCACTAACGCACAGTGGCCTCAAAGTTGCCAGCGCAGGGTCTACTTGCCTAGCTAGAGGCTTCACAAAGTTGGGCAAGTAGACCCTGTGCGTTAACGCACAGGGTCTGCGCTGGCAACTTTCTAGCGGCTATGCGGGGCACGAAGAGCCACGCTAAATATGGCCGCAGGGACGAGTAGTATAAATTGCCACACCTTCAAAGCATTCAGTCTTTTTTCTCTCATCTATCGGACCGGAGCTCGTCGCTGCAAGCTCTCTCATCTACAGGTGTAGTACAAGGTTTGTTTGTACTTTCGTGATGACTGGGTAATTGCGCATAATTAGGCGTAAATTGCGGGTAGTTTGGGTCGGTCGACCCAAACTGTCTGCCTGGTTTGGGTCGCTCGACCCAAACTGTCCGTCTAGTTTGGGTCGCTCGACCCAAACTGTGAGCATGGTTTGGGTCGTTCGACCCAAACTGGCTGTAGGCGGTTTGGGTCGCTCGATCGAAACCGCGTGGACAGTTTGGGTCGTTTGACCCAAACCTCGCGCCCAACTTTTGTAGACCTATAGTTGGACACACAGACCCTGTGCGTTAACGCACAAGGTCTGCCCTTGTAGTTTTGGGGTGAGCGGCCACCCTTATCGTACAATATTTAAAGGTGCAAATGGTAGTGTCTAGAATAATTTTTGTTATTCTTCCCTGTGTTCGTGGTATTCTGTTGTTATTGTTGTTGCTATTGCTGTTGTTTTTGTAATGTTATTACTAATGTGTTTCTACTGGTTTTGAAAAATTTATGAAACTTATTTCATTTGTTTTAGGACCAATCAATGGATTTGGAGAGAACGACTGTTATTTCTACTGGTGATGATTCTACAATGCATTCAACTCAAGATCGTCCATCTCAACAAGTTCATGTTCATCAGGACATATCGTCAAATCTTCATAATAAGAAAAAGAAAAAAATAAATGAATCTCTCGATGATTTTGACTCGGATGAAGATAATGATGGTGACAATAAAACCTATCAACAGAAAGTCTGGGAGCTTACGGACAAGCGAAAGGTTAATTCCACTTCAACAATTTCCTCAATCCGTGCTGGACCGAAATCTCGTTTGCGTGTACCCTTATGTCGCATGGTTCCAATGCCTATTGTGCGTCCTGCTTTGAAAGGCGACATCACTAAATTGGAGGCTGACTTTTTCAATGGTTATCGTGATGGTGACCGTGTGTTTTATCTATCGGCTACCGACTCTAAGGGAAATTTTCAATTTGTGGATGACGAGGTTCGTGCATCTTAGAGCCCAAATTGGGCTCAAGCTAATGCGATGTTTGAAACTGAATTAGATGCCGATCCTTCATTTACATCATACAAGAACAAGATGTTCTTCATATGGGATGGTAATCACAGATTTTTTGCTTGGAAAAGTTATATTGACCGCTTGCATATCGAAGATTACGAGCGTCATGTCTTTGTGGATTCCATCATTTTGGCGCCCGAGCTTGATGACATTCCAAATTTGTTGACTGCTATGCACGACATCAACAAGTAATGTTTTTACTTCTTTATTTTCATTTATTTCTGGTTTGTATTTTGTTATTTGAATTATATCATCCTAAATCCATGAATTCAATATTTTTTCAGGTCAACAGAAAACTCTCACGTTTCTACCAATTTGGTGCATACTTTGTATCGGATGCAAAGTATTGGCACCATGCCTTTGACTTCTTTTAAAAAACAACTGGATCCTAGAAATTATAAGCGATGTGAGGAGAAGTCCGTTGAAACTTGGTATTCTTTGACGCGGCCAATTTTTCTTAATTATATGTACAGTGTAAGTTTTTCTAGCATTTCCTACTATGTTTTTAATGTTTATTTATCTTTCATTTACATCACATCTATATGTACTTATTAATTTTGGATTTTGTTTGATTTTTCAGCAAGAACTTGCCGAGGCTAGCGATATTGCTCTCAACCTTTACAATGAAACCCATCCTCTTGAACGAACTTCAGAAGGAGTTTCTAAAGCAATGTCCGCAGCTGTCAACAAAAAACGTGCCATGTTGTCTTCTAGTTTTACAAAACAACTAGCAATTGCTGACATCAATATCACCCCTGCTTTTCTTGAAGAAGTTAAGCACCATTGGGGTTCATTTTCGGTGCCTGAAATGTTACAAGAGAAACTTCATCGTGTTGTTGTTAGTAATGTGGATCCAGATGTCAAAGTCGGATGGCTCAAGCTTTGGAATGGCAATAGATTTGACAAAGATGCATTGCATTTCCCGAAATCACCCCTCTCTGATTCTGCACTTGATGATTGGTTATCAAAGGCTACATATTGGGCACAGTTAGAGAAAAAAACTATTGAAGAGCTTCAAAGTATTCTTTCATCTCCTCTTCAATTGCCTGCAGATGTGCCTACTCTCTCCGAATATATCCAAACCTGGAAGTTTGCAGCTTTCAATTCAATATTCTATCGTGAATTCAAAAGCGGAAAAGTAAAAAAACACAACGTTTGGGATGAGCAACCGAATATTGATCTTGCTATGAAGTGTGTTCTATACAGGTACAACTTATTCTTTACTATTTCTTGATATTTTTTCATTACATTTTACTTTTCATTCAATATTTGGCTCATAATATTTTTGTGTGTAGGTATTTCCGATATGTTTTGATTCCGCACAAATGCGTTATAGGAGAACCTCGTTTTTTTCAAAATTGGCGTGACACTGGTGCGGAAGACTCATGCATGTTCACTACTGAGATTTGTTTGGATTGGTCGCCCCCATACTATGAGGATTGTGGTTGGTATCTTGATTGTCCTAAGGATGCATGTCCGTCAAGTGAGAAGACAATCCGTCAGATAAATGATGCAAAAAATGTAGATCCTCGTGATACTGCAATTTTGCAAGCATAAATTGTACAGCTTAAACTTAAAGAGCCAGAACCAAAAGAGACAAAACGTCATAAGAGAAAACATGTTCTTGAAACCAAAATACAAGGTCAATCGGAAATTTCACAACATGAAGAATTGCTTGTTCTTTCCAATGATTTGGATAAGAATACATTTGGAGGCGAAAGTTCAAAATCCGGGTGCGATGTATTGGAATTTCATTACTCCAGCATCTATGACGCTATTCATCGTGTGCCAACGAATGTTTTGAGAAAATAGTTATTCATACTGAAGAACTTTCTTACGCTCTCTTTTGCTCGATCTACTGCTGTCAAGAACAAGTCTAAAGGGGTTGAAGTAGGCCCTCCTGAGTGGATCCAATGGCGGGCATTTCTTGAAAATGTAAGTAATCTTCATTTTGTATTTTCTGTAATGTTCTTACTTTTATGTGGATTTTATTTTGTGTCTTATATTGTGATATGTTGTGGTATTTCAGTTCAAAGACAATCGCGAATTTCATGTCATGGGAAGTCCGATTCCATTTGCCGTTGACTTGGTTTTTCTGCAATTTCCGGACGGTTTTGACTTCAACCTCTCCAATAGACCTGCTGAAATTCCTCTTTGGAATAAATATGACAAGAACTGGATGGTTGCAACAATGTCCTTGTGCAAGTCCATCTTGTCTGATGATGGCGTCCTCATAGTATTTTCTGCTATCGATATGCAAACCAAGAAGGTTTTGAATTCAACCTTACACAACGGCAACATGAAAGTTCTTAGGACTTTTATTTGCCTCAATTCGTACATGGTGTTCAAGGATCCGGAGTCTCCAACCTACACCGTAAGTATAACACATCACAATTGTTTCTATTTAATTATTTTGGTGTTATTTGCATTGTATATAGTTTTAACACAATTTACATTTTTTTGTAGACTCCGGCATTTATGGCTCATGTCTTGGTAAGGGATTTTACTACCAAAAAATCCACGAGACAACCAAACTCCACTTTTTTCGGCACTGGATTGAAAAGCAAAAACTTGCTTTTCAATTTTGTGGATGAAAAAAACACGCTTCTTCAAAAATCGGGAAGACCTTGGAGGGGGCCATATCAAAAATCGCCGCATTTTTTTCAAGATCTTATTGAATTGTTTACACCATCGAATGGACGCGTTGTTGATTTGACATGTTCCACTGGAGCTTCTATCCTAGCAACACGCGCATGTGGCAGATATCTTCTTGCATTTGAGGGTGATAATGACATGTTTGAGCACATATTGAAACCGCTTTTGGAAAAGGTTTTGAAAGAGGGGTCATCTAAGGAGAATATACAAGATCTCACAAAAGAAGATGATGACCTTTCGGATGAGGAGATGCTTGAATTTGAGTGTGAGTAAGTTTTGATACAATAAATTTTTATTCAATTCATTCGTTTCATTCAATTCATTGGTTCATTTTTATTTCTTCACATTATTTACATGTTTCATCGATTTGATTTCAGGAATACGATTGGAAAGAGGACATGTCTCCCGTTTTGGGCACATAGACAATTCCTACGAAGTCCAAGTCGTAGCCCGCGTCTCCCATCTTATGCCGAGAATGTTGCAATTGCAATGTTGAATCTCGAAGATTCGGATCCAAATGAAGAATCTTGCTATAGTTCCAAAATCAATTCGCAATGCAAAGGTGCTCGAATATATATAGATGACGAGGCAAAAGATAGTTTCATGTCTAGTGCTACTACTTATGAATAAATTTTTGGACTTCATGTTGTTTATCCTTCTCAACCCTCTTATTACTAAACCCTAAAATCATCATTTTTAAGGCCACAATTCCACGGTTATAGGATATTGGTGGCCCTATTACCAAAATTTTCATCTTCCTCACTGCTCATAAGTTACCGCTCATTGCTCACCGCTCATAAGATAGCACTCCCCAAGAAATACCCAAGAAATATGAACTCAAATACTACAACTTGAAGCCATAAAATATCTTAAAATCATTCACACCAAAACTAATTCTAACAAGAGGTCAAGCCCTCTTCAAGGTCAACTAGCCTTGGCTCTCCAACTAAAAACTAAGCACACACATGTGCTCCAATCTTGCTTCCAACACACCCACACTTATAACACGTGGGGTGCCTTAGAGCACGAAGGGAAGAGAGGATGAATGAGGAAAGAATGAGGGATTATATAGTGAGTTTGAGGGGGTGAGCACCCTCAAGGCTCACGATAAGCCCTCAAGATCTCCTCCTACTTTGTAGGCTCTAATCTTATCTCCTAAGCCTTCCTCCCTCAAATGATCAACAAGGATCCTAATTCAAACATTTAACTAACCTTGGCTTTCTACCTACCACACTTTACCAAGGTTTATCCTTCTCCTACTTAAATCCACTCCACAAAAGCCTAATGCTTCAAACTAAGTTTTCTTCAAGCTTCACTCTTTTTATATTTTTGTGAATAATCATAAATCACCAAAACACCACTTGTAATGTTTTACAAGTGTTAACAACCAATGTGGGCATCAATTTGGGCTCACACATGGTTCACATCGAGGTCATGTCCAATATGACTAAAAACCTAGTCATATGATGACTACACTCACTTCTAGTCATCACTTTGGTTCAACATGACTGCACTAAAATCGATAGTCATATCCGGTTATATGGTCGTAGTTATTTTTTCGTGTTTTCCTTGCAGGGATTGCATGGTCTTCATGACAATTTGTACAAGCTCCCAAGAAGAATTCAAATTTGTTTTCACTACATTTATGAGATAAAAATGAAATATTTGATCTAACTACAAAGAAGAAGTGAAAGTATTATTATATGTGACAATAGTGATCAACACAAATAGCATCTATTTCAATATATGTATTTGTACGAGACCAAATACACACACACACATACACATAATATACTACATTTCTGAATCTAGGTACTATGATTTGTTTAATACCCACTTACCAAGTTTGGTGGAATAAATCACATTGTCAATACAACAACATGTACTGGTATAATTCATGTTTAAGTAAAAGAATTGATATTATTAGAAAAATAAAATAAAAATACATAATGATACTGCATGTTTTTTAGTGCATGCGATTTTATTTCTTGTTTTGGACTTAAACAATAGATACATGGCCTTGTTATATATGGTTGGTCTTACCAATACAATCAACAACAAACAGTTTAGAAGAGGTTTTTAGACATATTTGCTTATATAAATTGATTGCATGCTTTTGGGCACACTACCTGCCCACAATAACATTCAGACTGGTGCAGAACACTTTTGGTATAACTTAGAATCATGTTACACTGGACATTTAAGAACTTTTGGGAATGTACAAACTTGCTAGGATCATTACCACTAGCTTCAAAAATATGGGTGGCACCTTAAAATCTTGCAATCATGCTTGGTTTTTCACACTTATAAATTTACGAATTGTAATATATAAAAATATGTCCACAAAACACTACATTGATATTAAATTGCATCTACAACTCATGAGTTTGTAATGCTCGAACATTAGACAATCTCAATGTTGTCAAAGAAGTCAAGTTCCCCAATCCCTTCGGTAATGTCGTCAAGCTCTTACAACAAGACAAATTCAATGTTGTCAAAGAAATCAGGCTCCCCAATCCCTCCGGTAATGTCGTCAAGCTCGAACAAAAAGACAAATTCAACGTTGTCAAAGAAGTCAATTTCCCCAATCCCTCTAGTACTGTTGTCAAGCTCCAACAAGCAAACAAATCCAATCTTATCAAAGAAGTTAAGTTCCCCAATCCCTCCAGTCATGTCGTCAAGCTCTCACACTCAGACAAATCCGATGTTGTTGCAACCCTTGCTAGTCCCCTTGAAAATCTTGCCAATTTCCATTTCTAGCAAAGGTTACGAGTGCTAACCCTTCGCATTCCGCAATGCTAATGGTTAGCTCCTCTCACCCCGGACCTTATAGTTCATAGGAGGGAACCAACCCTCCTACTTTCCATTCAGGACTCACCCCTTAATCCGTAACCCATTTCTACATCTAGACTTCCATCCATGGAAGTCGAATCCTATGTTGATCAGCGCATTGCCGGAGCAACACTACAACAACCCGAAGCGTACTAGGCAACTATGGCCTCACATTGGGAGAATGCCCATGGAGGCCGTGCCGTTCGGCCTCGGGGGGGTGAGGCCACACCACCTCACCAATATATGCCTCTAGGACTCTACGCGGGGCCCCTACCCCACCGTCAAGAAACCTTTTGTCTCTCTACCAAGAGTTGGGGCCAAGTAGACATTTTCCCTTAGCCGCCGGGCCTAGAAGCCCCCAGCAACTTCAGACCGTCGTAACTTCCTTGTATGATGTCTGATACAAACACACAACCACTCCATCTTCATCTACGCTTCACGTACATGCCGATGGACTCCTCACTTGCCCCATTCGGGCAAGTATTGAGGAAATTATGCCTGTTCAAACCTTGGCAGTCCCGGGAATCACTCCCAGGCACTGCTGTACCAGGGTGCTGTCCCGGGACAGCGCCCCACTCAAATTCTCATAACTCCTAGCTCACACCTCCGATTGAGGTGTTCTTGAGCATTCTAGAATCACCCCGCCATGAGCTACGCATAGCTCATGGCCTTACCCTCATGCCTCCTAATCTCCATGGGTGGGAGGCGTTCCCAACGCCCGGGGCCCTCGCCTACACAAGGATCACTTGGGCCCTCGCACCAATGGCGCCACAAGTCCCAGGTGTCACTCCGGGGTCCCCCTTGTGCCCATGGTGTTTTGGGCTCTCCTCATGGAGAGGTGCGCGACAGATGTTGTCAAAGAAGTCAAGAGCTCACATCCAGACAAATCCAATGTTCTCAAAGAAGACAAGTTCCCCAATCCCTCCGGTAATGTCGTCAAGCTCAAACACTGACACAAATTCAATGTTTCCAAAAAAGTCAAGTTCCCCAATCCCTCCGGTAATGTCGTCAAGCTCAAACATTGAGACAAATTCAATGTTTTCAAAGAAGTCAAGTTCCCCAATCCCTCCGATAATGTCGTCAAGCTCAAACACTGACACAAATTCAATGTTGTCAAAGAAGTCAAGTTCCCCAATCCCTCCGGTAATGTCGTCAAGCTCTTACACTGAAACAATTTCAATGTTGTTAAAGAAATCAAGTTTCCCAATCCCTCCGGTAATGTCGTCAAGCTCTTACAATAAGACAAATCCAATGTTGTCAAAGAAGTCAAGTTTCCCAATCCCTCTGGTAATGTCGTCAACCTCTTACACATAGACAAATCCAATGTTGTCAGAGAAATCAAGTTCCCCAATCCCTCCGGTAATGTCGTCAACCTCTCATACATAGACAAATCCAATGTTGTCAAAGAAGTCAAATTTCCCAATTCCTCCGGCAATATCATCAACCTCCAACAATCAGACAAATTCAATGTTGTCAAAGAAGTCAAGTTTCCCAATCCCTCCGGTAATGTCATCAAACTCAAACACTGACACAAATTCAATGTTGTCAAAGAAGTCAAGTTCCCCAATCCCTCTGGTAATGTCGTCAAGCTCTTACACTGAAACAATTTCAATGTTGTCAAAGAAATCAAGTTCCCCAATCCCTCCGGTAATGTCGTCAAGCTCGAACACCCAGACAAATTCAGTGTTGTCAAAGAAGTCAAGTTCTCCAATCCCTCCGGTAATGTCTTCAATCTCCTACAAAAGCATAAATTGAATGTTGTCAAAGAAGTCAAGTTCCCCAATCCCTCTGGTAATGTCGTCAACCACTCACACATAGACAAATACAATTCTATCAGAGAAGTCAAGTTTCCCAATCCCTCCGGCAATGTCATCAACCTCCAACAATCAGACAAATTCAATGTTGTCAAAGAAGTCAGGTTCTCCAATCCCTCCGGTAATGTCGTTAAGCTCTTACAACAAGACAAATGCAATGTTGTCAAAGAAGTTAGGTTTCCTAATCCCTCCGGTAATATCGTCAAGCTCGAACAAAAAGACAAATCCAATGTTCTCAAAGAAGTCAAGTTCCCCAATCCCTCCGGCAATGTCGTCAACCTCCAACAATTAGACAAATCCAATGTTGTTAAAGAAGTCAGGTTCTCCAATTCCTCAGGTAATGTCGTCAAGCTCTTACAACAAGACAAATTCAATGTTGTCAAAGAAGTCAGGTTCCCCAATCCCTCCGGTAATGTCGTCAAGCTCTCACACGAAGACAAATCCAATGTTGTCAGAGAAATCAAGTTCCCCAATCCCTCCGGTAATGTCGTCAACCTCTCATACATAGACAAATCCAATGTTGTCAAAGAAGTCAAATTTCCCAATTCCTCCGGCAATATCATCAACCTCCAACAATCAGACCGATTCAATGTTGTCAAAGAAGTCAAGTTCCCCAATCCCTCCGTAATTGTTGTCAATCCCGAACAAGAAGACAAATTCAATGTTATCAAAGAAGTCAATTTCCCCAATCCGTCCGGTAATGTCATCAAGCTATTACACCCAGACAAAGCCAATGTTGTCAAAGAAGTCAAGTTCCCCAATCCCTCCGGTAATGTCGTCAAGCTCTTACACTGAAACAATTTCAATGTTGTCAAAGAAATCAAGTTCCCCAATCCCTCCGGTAATGTCGTCAAGCTCGAACACCGAGACAAATTCAGTGTTGTCAAAGAAGTCAAGTTCTCCAATCCCTCCGGTAATGTCGTCAAGCTCTCACACGAAGACAAATCCAATGTTGTCAAAGAAGTCAAGTTCCCCAATCCCTCCGGTAATGTCGTCAAGCTCTTACACTGAAACAATTTCAATGTTGTCAAAGAAATCAAGTTCCCCAATCCCTCCGGTAATGTCGTCAAGCTCGAACACCGAGACAAATTCAGTGTTGTCAAAGAAGTCAAGTTCTCCAATCCCTCCGGTAATGTCGTCAAGCTCTCACACGAAGACAAATCCAATGTTGTCAAAGAAGTCAAGTTCCCCAATCCCTCTGGTAATGTCGTCAACCTCTCACACATAGACAAATACAATTTTGTCAGAGAAGTCAAGTTCCCCAATCCCTCCGGCAATGTCATCAAGCTCTTACACCAAGACAAATCCAATGTTGTCAAAGAAGTCAAGTTCTCCAATCCCTCCGGTAATGTCGTCAAGCTCTTACAATCAGACAAATCCAATGTTGTCAAAGAAGTCAAGTTCCCCAATCCCTCTGGTAATGTTGTCATCCTTGAGCATTCATACAAAACCAATGTTGTCAAAGAAATCCAATTCTGGAATGCTTCCGGTAACGTTGTCAATTCCGCACATATCAATAGTCGAATGGATCTTAGGTCATGGTCGTTCATGTCTATGAAATTGTCCCCCACCCATTGTGAAATTTCTTCATTTATATAAATTGCTTCTATTTTCTTGTAATTCTGGGTTTCAAAGACACCACAAAATGTCAAAATTATGTTTCGTTAATTAAAGTGGTATTGAAATTCAACTGTTTTGTTTAGATGAGATGAAAAAACCATTTCAATACATATTACACATGTGTCAAATGTCAAATTTAGGCAACTTAGAAATTCAAACTTTCACCAACATATTTGTACTTGCATTTCACAAAAATCAACCTTATTCAGCTCTTTTATTTGCACCATACCTTGTCATGTGTCGATCCAATTGTCAAAGGAATCATGTTTAGTTTCCAAATTCGAGTGCCCAAGTATTCCTCGTATGTCTCAGCAATCATGCGTCCCATGTCACGTAGTTGGTCGTGCATTTCTAGATACCCCATTTCATCTATCTTAACCAAGGATTTGTCCACCAATATATCAAGCACATGGTTTGGGGAGCCTCCATAGTTGGTACATATATGCAAGGTTTTTTTGCGCTTGACCATGGGATAGAAGCATGCTAGATCCAAAAACATGTTTTTCTCACCGTTTTCCAATTCATCAAAACTGATCATCAAAGTACTCCAAAGCCCTTCATCGCCATCCAAATGCCTACCCCTTTTCATCCTTTGGAAAGCCCTTTCCCAACTTCGAATCCTCTCCTTCCCTCGTAAGAATGCACCCATGACTTTCAAGCTCAAAGGCAAGCCGTTACATTTTTCTATAATTTTGTCGCGTAGATCAAAGAGTTGTGGTGATAATTGAGCTCCATCCATAGAAACGTAAGAATCAAAGAGTTCTTTCGCCGCATTTTCATCTAACTTGCCAACATCTATCCTACCATTTACGTCCACATGATTTTTAATTAAATCCCAACCACGGGTTGTTATAATAACTTTGGTGCCATTGTTGACACAAGAAACATCTACTGGTATTATTTCACACACTTGAGTTGCATCTTTGGGATCATCCAATATTAGAAGGACTTTCTTCGTAGCCAACAACTCCCTCATTATCTTTTGTGCATCCGCCAATGTCGCAAGGGACTCTTCCTCCCTTCCTCCCTTCTGTAAAATTTCACATAAGATTTCAAGTGAATTTTTATTTTTCAAATTCTCGATAAAAATTGATGCATTGTATGTGGCCCTCACATCATCAAATATGGCCTTAGCCAAGGTGGTCTTGCCTATTCCACCCATACCAATGAGACCCAAAATATTCACTCGCTCAAGCTGGTTTTTCACCTTTGCAAGATTGCTTTGTAGACCAACCACAACTTCATATCGTGTTTTCCGTGGATCCACCTATGTAAAGAAGTTCACATATCATGTCAATTGGACCAAGAAGTGCACAGTAAATATGAATATTGTGAATATTTTCTAAAAGGAATTACAAAACATGTTTTAAGAACTTCAACAATTTGTTCCAAAAACATCTATAAAAGAGTAATGTGCATACTTTTGAAGATGGTGGAAGCAACTCAAATTAAAAAAGAGCATTTTGCGTGGTCAAGAAAGTTTGTACAAATTAGGCTTTGAATACATTAACTTGATTGCTTAAGTTCTCTTTTCAATGGAGTCCTCCAATTCATCATGAACTCAAGAATTATTTTGAAAATTAGTTCAAGTTCAAAACTTAAATGTAAAGTTGTAAATTTTGCTTCTAGAATCCAATGTAGTCATTAATTTGTGGACATATTCTTGGTGATAAATTTTGAAGATAGCATTTTGATATTTTAAATTTGAATATTTGTAACAATTACAAAGGGCTACATAAATCTACTTGGAAGATTGTTTGGTGCTACTTTATAGCCTTTGACCAAGATATTTGTGATCTCAACATACAAACCCCATCTATTGGTCCAATTGACCATCCTTGCACCATATCCTATGTTTTGGTTCAATTATCATGTCTTCAATAACAATCAAATTAAGCTAATTATAACAATTAAAAATTGACTTCTCAAAAATACACAATAAACATATTGTGTAGGAATGTGTTCTTACCCTCTTGGGAGCAGAGACATTCATCTGGTTAGGAGCCTTCTTCGAGTGGGTGCTTGGGAAACAAGTCCAACCTTTGGCAAATTGCGGTAAATCATTTGGATATTTTCCAACCATGAACTTCTTCTTCAAGGTTGCAAGCCTCTTACAAATGTTAGAAAATGTTGGTCTTTGTGAAGGATCCTCAATCCAACATTCTCTTATCAAAGTGGTAAGCTCCTCACAATTGATAGGTAGCTCAGGCCTCCAACCATCTTTTATTGTTTGCAAGATAATCTCTCTATTACTTGTACTTAAAAACGGTTCCTTCAAAGAAAGGATCTCTGAGCATGTCATACCAAATGACCATACATCAGCTGGAAAAGGGCATGCCATATTTGAAAGTGACTTTTGTTTGTTGTTATTCATCTCAGGTGCCATGTACTTTGGTGTACCGATAGGATACTCCTGTAATTCCGGTTTGCTTTGAACCTCCGTTTTGGAAGTATCATAATCTGTCAATTTCACAAAATCATAGCCAATGTATCCCTCGATTCCTCCAAGTCTAGATGCCGAGTTTAGAAGCACATTGCTTGTCTTTAGATCAAGATGGGCAACATGCATGTCATGAAGATAACACATGCCCCTTGCGATTTCATGCATCATATCAATTGCAACAAGATATGGTAAAGGTGTCTTTCGCTTCTTCAATAAATCACTCAAGCTCATCTCCATGAGCTCCATTACAAGAAACAAATTTCTTGACACCTTGTTTGATCCATCCACATTTCCCTCATGAGTTTCATTGAATCTTCCACAACAAATGAATTTCACGAGGTTTGGATGCCCCAAGCATGCTAAGATGCCAGCCTCTTTGCGAAAGTTGGGCAAAAATCTTAACATTTTCGTTGCACTTTGAAGTCCCAACCATTTTGATTTGTGCACATCGCCTGCCGCTCCACATCCTATTGGTTTTAAGAATACCGGCTTTTCGACATCCTTTGAAATTTCCAAAGCATCAATTTCTGCACCTTTCACATGTGGCAATTCAAATTCCAATCTCCTCAATAAATATTTTGCCAATTTGTACTCCTCGGAATCATTGGGCATCGTTTCAAGGCATTTTTCAAGCCTTTCCACCATGGCTTTCTCATCACTTTCGATTTCGTCATAGGTGGCCACACTAAAATCAATGCATGGGATTCTAAAATTTTGTGAATCCGCATAGATAACCAAATACTTTTCGCACATTGCTTCCCAAAAACACTGCAAATCATCCACAAGTTCTCGAAAGGCCTCTCTATTGTTCATTTGGAATGTCGCTGCATTGCACCATTCTTGCTTCCCACAATCTTGGATCAATATTCTTACTTTTCGAGTAATGCGACATAACTCCCCAAGCACAAGCCCAAATTTATTAGTTGTCTCCTTAGTGGATGTGATCATCTCATTCACATAAAGCGCAACTTGGTCAAGCTTCTTGGCAAGATTTATGCATTGTTTCTCATTCAACACTTGCTCCACCTTCAAAACCTCTTGAACTTTGGTTACTTCCTCCCTTTGCCACTTCAAAATATCTCCAAGTTCATTGCTTTGTTTTTGTCGTTTTCTTACATATGTCCCAAACTTTGTGAACCACATACTTATGAAACCCCAAATCATGCGAACGAATTGCAAAGTCTTGGCCATGATGAAACGCAACTTATTTTCCAAAACAATCCACCAATATATAGTTGGTTGATTTGCACGCCACAACCCTAATTTGAATCACAATTGTCCTAATCTGCAATCAAAAAATTTGAATTAGCAAAACCTCCAAAGAATTAGCAACAAGAGTTGTTTAATTCCCCTCCAAAAGACAATGCAAAAATTGGTCAAACTCCAAGCTCAAGATTTGGGGATGAAAAAGAATACAATCTCCATAATAAATTCCTTATTATAATCTCAAGAATGAATGTCATGGTAGTTGCACAACTTCAGACTCACAAGAAGCATTATTTAGTGTCAATTATCATTTGGAGTTACAAAATGCAATTATCTTCAAAAACAAAATGCAAATAGGTCGCATATACATAATATGCAAAGATGTACATGATACACATTGCCACTTCCAATTGATAGTTTTAACGAATCAACAATCAAGTGCACCTTGCCAACCAATGCTATGACTCATGGTTTTATACCCTAAATGGGGCTAATTTAGTTTTTTCTTGGTCAACATTTCTTGAAGCAACTAAAAAGTGAAACTAATTTTTCCATACATCATATATGCCAACAAAAGAAATATAACTACACTCCGTGACAATTCTCATGTACTACAAATTACACTACATACCATACTAGGTTTTGATGATTCTCGGCATCAAAACAATTAATGCAAGAAATTCCAAATGCTTGTCACCACCAACAAGAGAAAACTACTCCCAAACTTCCCAGCTAGCTCAAACAAAAAAATCAAAAATTCTCAACACAGTGTTGAAACCTGGAATCACTTATACCTACAAAATTGCCCCGTTCTCCAAACCCAACATCAAAAAAATTAAACAAAATACTCAATAAACTAACCAAAGAAATCTACAACATACCCAAAAGCACAACCAACATCCTCACCCACCTATAGAATGAACACTTGTTCATGATCCTATTATGAGTTACATCAACGCTCAAATAATTCATTATTTAGTCGTCAAGGAGAATTGTTTACAAGAACTAAACTAAGTACACCAACAACAATTGCCGCAATCATCACATGTATTGCAATAACTAAACAGGTTATCATTGTAAGTCTTGAGGTTCTAATAACCAATAAACCACAAAGTAACAAGCAAGAAAAACAAGTCATCCAAGGCGTTTAAAGTTACATACTCAGTTGGAAGCAACTTGAAAGAAGCAAATAACAACTACAAGGAAATAGACACTATAAACATTTTTGGCAATAGCCAAATGATGGATTCTTAGACTTGAATTTCTACTACATCTCCAGAGCTAGAAAAAAAATTCAAACAAATGTTTGTATAGTATGTGTACTAAGACCTCCACAATTAGGACATAAGTGGAAACATATGGTCTAAGATTGGCCAAACCTAAACCCTAAACCATGTTCATCACATACTCGGTGCCTTGGTGATGACCAAGAGAAATAGAGAGGTTTTAGAATTTGATAGGGAATTCAATTGGAAGAGTTCAAGTGTGAATTGTTTATATTTTTGTAAACCAAGGATTGAGATGATCCTAGAAACAACTGGAAACAAACCCAAGCCAAAACAACAACAAACACCACATTCATGCATGAAATAAAACAAATAAGGTTTTAAGACCTCCATTCAAACCTCCAAGTACCTAAGATATTGCAGAGTCAAATTGGTAGCAAAATTTCACACTTAAATATAGTTTTACCGCCTAAGTCAACACTAATGATTTAGGTCAAAATTAATGGCTATTGTATGCACTATGGTTTATGCACAGAGATTGAGATGATGGAAACAAACCCAAGCTGGAGCAAAAAAGAACACCACATTTATACACTAGTTAAACTAAATAAGACCTTATGCCCTAGATCCTAACCTCCAACTGCTTGAGATTGTGCATGGTCGAATCAATAAGAATAGAACCCTTGCCAATATTTTCACCATAAAGCAAAGTTGACACTAATAAAGTAAGTCACCATTGAATTCCTAAGGTATGTACAGAAAGGGAAATGATCCACTAAACAACTGAGAAAGAATCCCAAGCTGGATCAAAAATCAGCTCCACAATTGTACGTGGAATAGAACGAATGAGAAATTATAGCCTAAACCTAATCTTCCGACTCCATGGGATTTTTGCACAATTTATTTGGTAGCAGAATAGAACCCTTGAAAGTAATTACACCGCACAAGCAAAGTAGACACCAATCAATTAGGTCAGCATTGAATGACGAATGTATGCACTGAGGTTTGTGCACATCGATTGGGAATCCAATCAACCAATGAAAACATAAACCCAAACCGGAGCAAAAGTTGGCCTCACAATTGTACATGAAATAGAACGAATGAGATTTAAGGCCATTCACTTGCCCCGGATTTAACGGAGTCAAATCAATAGCAGAAAAGAATCCTTGAAAATGAGGACACCGTTAAGCGAAGTTGACAGTATTGAATTAGATCAGAGTTGATTGGCATAAGTATCCACTGAGATTTATGCACAAAGATTGAGACAATCCAATAAACAACTCGAAACAAATCCAAGCTGGAGCCACAACCGCCACCACATAGTCAAATCAGTAGCAGAAACATCATCGTGCATACTCAATTCCGGTCAGTAATAAGCACTTACAAACGCCAACTTCTCACATGTTAAACTGTATGCATATCAGAAACACAAATCAATACTTACAAGTTGTTGCGACCAATTCTTCCCAAGTCTCAGTTGTTTGCACAGATCTCTATTCCGCATGTGGCAACTCCTCCCACCCCGGCCAACAATAATGATCCCCGTAGTCACCTTCGACCAATGGTAACTATTCATCATCCATCGTCCACGGAGGAGCTGCAATCATCGAAAACCTGTGGGAAGAGATTTCGATAACTAGCTCAGATTTGGGCACCTTGCAAGGCTTCTCCAAATCGTTCTCTCGCACACAAACGGAAGAGCACCCAAGAGGAAGGTAATGACATTCTATGCAAAACAACCAATAGAAACTTATACAAGACCAATTCTCAATGAAAACTGCCATCGACTTGAAGGATCATTCTAATGCCACTAAAAAAATTTAAAATATAAATTATTATATACTATATACTATTTTAAAATAATAATAATAAATTTCATAAAACTTGTGAATAAGCAACTTTAGGTGAGCTACACTCTTAAATAGTAACATCAGAAGCCTAAATAGAAACCTAGGAGATGAAAATAGGATCTGAACATTCCACCATATCGCGTCAGACGACACAACCGTTGCAAATACCTCAATTAATGTCATGAACATGATGCGATGAATCTTCAATTAAACATCACGGAACAAATGTTTAATTTGTTGGAACCAAACAGTTCAAAGGAATCGATTTCAAACGAGAAAAGAACCAGAATGTGAACAAAACAAAAAGTGACCTACTGACCTTTCCTCCACTGCAGCTATGGAGGTCTCAGACCTTATTATCAATTCTCAAATACCAGTACTATGCATCAAGAGCTCGGGAAAAACCATGTAGAACGATTGGAACGAAAACGGTCCATAATTAGCAATTCACCCCGATGGAACAATATCAGACCATTCGTATGCTCACATTTCAGATGGCAATTGAATCGCATAATCAAGAAGCCGTGATTTTTAAGTGTACTTTACTCGTCGTATTACTCACATTAGTGCGCAAACTACAAAACCTACATCAAACTGCATCAACCTACGATTCCTACATCAAGAAATCGATGGAACCAGAACGTAAACAAACCAAAATTTTGACCTACTGATCTTTCCTCCACCGCACCTATGGAGGTCTCACGCCTTATTACCTCTTCTTAAATACCAGTGCTAACTTATGCATGAAGAGCTCGGGAAAAGAGATAGAACACCTGAAACAAACGAGAACGTTCGTAATAACCCCGATAGAACTTTAGCTAGCCTGACCTTGTCACTTATTAGGAAGACAGTTTCTTTACACGATCCATGCATTAAGATTCCATGAAAAGCACAAACCGACAAGCAGGAGTCCGCAGCACGTACCTTTGTATACAACGATTGTTGGCGAAGAAGCAGCGATCAAGCACCCGAATGAAGAGATGTACATCAATTTCGGATTGGAGTGGCTTGAGAGAACCTCTGCAGCGAGGGCGTGCAGTGAGAAAGAGACTGCGAGAGAGAAGACAGACGTTGCGTTGGAGAGGAAGGGTAGGGTGAGCGGTGTGCAGAAAGAAAGAGTAGCCGAGGAATATAATCAGACGGCTGAGCCTCGATGCGTGACGCGGCTTTCGTGTGAGAGCGGAAACTCTTGGTCAGGCAGAAAGCCTTTTTCTTTCTTAACAAGAGACACGCGAGAGAGTGCAATCGAATGCGATCCGGTGCAATACACTACAGACATGCGGGGCGAAAGGGAGTGAGGTGTGTGGGAGGTGACGAGAGGCTCCACTGGGCACCATGCACACAAGATTCGTCGCCACCGAGTGCCCGCAGTGGAAACGGAGTCAGTGGCAGCTGGCAGGCTCAGGCAGCGGTGCCATCGCGTCCGTTGTGCGGGTCTTGTGGGGATATTATTTGCCCTGTATACCGGCGGCCACGGAGGGCCCAGTTTAGAGGAATCTTTGTTACGATTGTAAGTACACTGACAATATGTATAAGGAAATATACGTATGTGTACAAGTATGCTGCATGTAAGTCCATGTCCATGCTGCACAAACCCCCCATGGTGCACTTTAAGAAAGAAAAGTTAAAAAATAAAAATCTATTTAAATAAATCAACATACTTTGTCCTATTGCCTATGTCATGTCACCACCCGAGCTCCATGCTCGTCACCACCTTTTGTACTTGTAATTCCCACATTTCCACAATTGTATTCCCTTGTTTTTGTCACATGTTTTGTTTTAGGAAAAAAACAATATGACATGTGATCCTGTTTCTATCGTTTATAGACTCCCACCACCACAAGTTTTGTTGTCTATAGATAACATTGAAGCACATAGTAAAAAGAAATAAGAATACATTACAATTCATTCGAGAACACTCATGAATCTATGATGTCATGTTAACACTTTATTGAGTCTACATGATGATTTGGCATCGGGAAGTTTGTCATGTGTGCACTTTTGTCGACACGGTCAAGAAACTATTCGCTTTAGGAAGTGAAGTTGCAAGCAAAGGAGGTTAAGCAAATTGAGAGGCTTTATCAACTTCGTTTCATTTGTGGGTATGGATGTAACGGTTTGGATGATGTAGAATGCGTTGAAATCAATCTTATTGAGTCGGAAGCTCGGACCTATGGTAACAAGGAAAAATTGTTCCCTATTGGAATATTAAGGCTCTTTCAGTCTATCCACTTTTGTTAGTTAACATCGTCACAACCCTCATTTGTTAGAGGTGGAACGCATACAAAAAAATTGAAAGAAAATTGAAGTATGATTTTTTAATTAAAGAAATTGCATGCAATTTTGAGTTATTGTTTGTGAGGGCTTAGGTTTCATCACACTAGAGAAAACTTGTCTGTTCCAACCATTCATTGCAACTCATGGAGAGAATATGTAAAAATAAGTGAATTGGTTGTCACCCACGAAAGCAACCACAGAAGCAGAGGAGAGCTGCCATCACTACACCGAACGAGGAGAGAAGGTTGTCACGGGAGGCCTGCACAACAACGACAACTAGGAGTGCATCGAAGCAAGCGGTCACCCATAGCTGCCATCATCAAGCCAGAGAAGTTACGTGCAGCAAACCAAGGGCAGAAGAACCCGCGAGGGAAGATTGAAACACCAGCGACACCGGAGGAGTGCTACCACATCACGGAGATTGCCCGCAGACCACCAAGACCCTGTTGCCACAAGAGCAGCAGTACCTCACGGCGATCTGATCGACGTAGGCAAACAGCGAGGAACTCACCCCCGAAAACAGTAGAGATCTACTTGCCTGATCACCGAAATAGCAGTAGCAACGTAGTTGCAGGGATCTCTCTCTACATCGATAATAGAGTAGAAACCCACATCCTTAATAGTCAGATTGAGACACCGGAAACACTGGAAGAGTTACACCAGATCCCGTAGGTCGCCCCGTAGATCACCGAAGCCCAAGAGAGCAGCAGCACCTGAAACGGCGATTTGATCGCCGAAGCACCAGCGACAGCCTTAGAAAGTCGGCAGCCTTAGAAACGGCAGAGATAAATTCGGCAGCAGATAGATCACCGAATAGCAGCAACAATCGTACTCACAGGGATCTCTCTCTACATCTCTAATAGATAGAACCCTCATCCCCAGTAAGCAGATCTGAGAGCAGATCAAGCTGAGACGAGAGTGTGAGATTAAGGTGCGGTATAGACACTCAAGCTACGAAGTGAGTGCGGGGATAGATACTCAAGCTGCGAAGTGAGCATACGGCTAAACTACGAGGATAGATTCTCAAGGTGCGAAGTGAGTGTGAGATTCAGTAGCCTGGAGTAAGAGACTCTTGTTTGTTTAGCGCCGAAAGAGAGGTACCAACCAGGAGAAAACCCACATAGAAAATCACGGGCGAAGAAGGCTGAAGGAACCGAAACCAACTCCACGCCGAAATCTTGTAGAAGAGCCACACTCTGTAGACAGATACGATCCACTACCGCGGGGACCAAGGAAACCTGGACGCTGCTGTAAGAGGTTCCAAGAAAGAGTAAAAGACACACGGAGGAATCAAGACGAAGGTGAGGAGCTGCCGAAACAGAGAAGCCTGCGAAATTTCGAGAAGAAGTCACTGCTGTCACAACCCCTGCGAAGCAGTACAAGGACCGAGGTGCTGCCGGAGAAGAACTATTGTTGTATCCAACAAACCAAGCAGGAGCTGCCGGAACTATCCGAGAGCTGCGTGAGAAATCAGAAGGTGTTGCAGCTTGACTACCCGACCAGCATCTAGGTAAGCTCCATAGACAGGACCATCTTTTCAAAAAATTGCACATAGGCACACACAACACAGCATTAGGCACATAGAATTGCTAGTTGTTGTTAATTAGGTTAGAAAGAAGAATGAAGGTTGCATGTGCAACCCTTGTTTTCATCTTTTGGCTTTTATTAGCCACCCCATACTACAAAACCTCTCACAGTGTCATCTCACACAAATCATGGGAATGCCTTGTATGCTTTTGTTATAATGTTAAAGTTTCACAACAAACTATAACAATGAACCGGACAATATGGTCTTGTACAAACAAGAAATATGCATGCATAATTAACAAACCCTTCCTAGTACTCCCCCTACAAAGCCCACTTATTCATAAGTGGAAAGGGGATAGGTCTAGGAGCAATAGTAATATACCAAAAACACACAATAATACAATGTTCTACTCTTGCAGAATGGCATACGCCCGTAGTCTTGAAAAGTCCTTGGATGGGGTAAAAAACATGGAAGTAACCCAAAATAAAAAACGGACCTCAACCAATGCATGTCTAACCATAGTAGATAAGTCCAAAAATCGACCTTCTACTCAAGGGAAAAGTCCTCCGCTATGGCTTGGATTCAAAGCAATGAATGCCTTGAATGCAAACAAAGGCCTTGCTAAGGAGAGTCACAAAAGTGTTAGCGACCTTGTCACAATGGGTATGTATGAAAATGAAGCATTAGAGTGTCAAGATTGCATTTCCTCATATCTGTATGTACCACAAGAGTTATGGCCTAACAAAAATACCTTAGGCAAACAAAACTTTCACCACACCCAAATCCCATCGGATATAGAGGTGTGTGACGGCTTTGCAATGGATTATCATGTAGCCTTTTTCTTTGACTTGGATGAAATGGTTGTTCCTAAAGAGGAGGCACTTAAGAATATCACCAAGAGATTGGACATCATGAAAATCTCCCTTGGTGAAGATATAAGTGACCCTATTGCCATCATGTGTACACATGGAGGGAAGCAATGGTCTGGGCATGCTAAAATACACCTAAAAAACATACAAGAAGATGGAATTCCCCTTCTCGAAGGACTAAGGCCATTTATTATCCGGCTCCCGGATAATAAATTGCATAGAGGAAAAGTAAGTAAATCTTATGATACTATTGCCTCGAGTGAGATGCTATCAATTAAAATCACTAGTGATAGCATAAAAGACGAAACATGGTACAACGTGTATGATGAGGTGGTCAATGAAGGATTCAAAAGGGGACACAATTTTGAAATAACACATGTAAGGAAAGGAGAAAGTCATAATTTCGCATGGATTGTTGCCACTAGTCCGGAACAAACATTAAATATCCGCAAACATAAAGTAACATTTGGACATGAATGCATTGATGTCTCGGTAGGAAAACCCTCGGGAGATGACTTGGCAAAAAAGAATGCACTCATTCTCATTGCCAAGAATTTGAATAGATTGAAACCCAAATACATCCTTGAAACGGAAATAAGAGCATGTATGGGAGAGAGAAACGCTCTAAATGTTTATTTTAAAACGGATGACAAAGGTGAACTCACAGGAGTATGCAATATCCAATGTCTTAGTGCGGCGGTCTACAAGAAGTTTGTTAAAAAAAGTCATAAAATATGTAACAAGTACGTCGAATTCGCCCCTCACCCAAAGAGCTTAGATGGTATATCTAAACCCTCAGGTGAGGAGCTTACAAGATTAGGCTTTAATGATATGAACACGGCCTTAGCTAACACCGTAGAAGCCATGGAAAATGCCCCATCCAACGGACTAAGGAAAAAAGACATAAGTCAAATGGTGGAGGAAGCAGTGGCCAAGGGTACAGCTATAGTACGGGATGAAATGCAAATCATGGAAACAAGACTTACAAGCCAAGCCAAAAATTTCCCAACATATGCCGCCGAAAAAGCGGCTAGGGCCCTCAAGCAAGAAATGGCCACCCTTAGACAAGCTCTAAGTAAAACAATGGCAGCCCTCGACTCAACAGACATGCTCGACAAAGGAGACTCATCAAGCGACAAGGAAGACCTAATGGCGATAAACTAAAAATGAACAACACCTCAATACCAAGAAAAACACAAAATAAAAATAAGAAAAATAAAAAGGTATTTATAAGTACCCTCATTCGAATAGAAACATTTATCATAAAATCTTCCATAATTAAACAAAGTCTCAACAAAAACTATATACCCCAATATATGAATCAAATATATATAAACAAAACTAACAAAATGTCCATCAATACTCCAACAAAAACACACATAACTAACATACAAATGACGCCTCTAACAAATCCAAACAATAACCAAACAAACAACACGCCTCCCAATAAACATATAAAATACTTCATAAAACCTCACACAACCCACCTAACGGCCTCGGCCCTCCGGCCTCGTCACAAAATGAACTCAATAAAACCTTATCCAAATAAACATACAAGACCTATGGTATTAGCACATAAACAAAAACAAACAAACATAAATACAAACAAAAAATACATAATAAATAACAAAAAAAACAAAAAAAATTCAATATCAAAAAAACAACTACCTAACTTATATTACATACAAAGCCATATATCAAGACATATACAATATCAAATAGCATATCATATCTTCATAAAACAACATACAGAACACCACACGGGCTCGGCCTACCGGCCTCGCCTTAAAATAAAACAAACAAGATACTCACAAAACCGCATTCTTACCTACATCTCTCATAAAACCACAAAACATATACACAAACACGCCAAACCCATACACTACTCCCCCAAATACAAACAAAACACACTACCCGCCTTACCTAACCTATCTACCACAAATAAATACACATTTACAAACTACCAACAAATAAACAAGAAAAACCCAACAACAACAACAACCCGAAATACAACAAATACAACACCACATAACATACATAAAGCATTTGCTAAATTAACAAAAAAAACCAAAAACCAAATCACAATCCACCCCCCTAACTTAAAAGACAAACAACACTACGCATCAAATTATATACAACACAAATTAACATCTCTAAACCTACACCTCGCAAAATCTCCTATAACGCACTGCACAAAACATCAAATAGGCTCGGCCTACCGGCCTTGCCACAAAACAAAACATATAAGATATTCATACTACCACACCTTTCAATATACCTATAATACAATCACAATACCTATACACAAAAAATCCAAATCCAAACACTACCTCCCTAAATATTACCAAAAAATAACACCCGCCCTACCTAACTTATTCACTACAAACAAATACACACTACTAAAATACTATAAAATAAACAAAAGAAATCCAAACGTAAAACAATACAAAGGATATCACTTTATTAATCAACTAGCATTACTACGATGCGGAGACATTGAACCTCACCTGGGACCAAGGCCAAAATTACTATACATACATCCAACAACACATAAAAGAATAACCAATACCTACTCCAGTCTTAGCACAATAAAGTTGCAAACAAAATGCCAACACATTGCTAACGCCTTTGCCCCTATATTAAAACATGAGCACCCCCTACATGAACAATCAATCCGGACATTCCAATACATACAGACACAACACTAATCACCCTTACCCCACATACTACATGATATTACTATCCTTATATTACGATGTGGAGACATTCACCCCAACCCTGGTCCAATGCCTAACCTTCTACAAAAACACCCCACTACCCACAAAAGACGACAAACAACATATTTCTTACCAAGTACCATCAAATTTCAACCAGAATACCAACACTTGGCCAGAACATTCAAACCATTCTTTCAAAATACACACACACAAACGACGCTTTCACTCCCACACCTATACAACTACATACAACAGCACAATAACCACCCCCCACCACGGATCATTTACGCACTCGTTGTCACAATTAGCCCCTCCACTACAGCATGCAATACCCATTTACAGCAACCAACACAAGACTGGACATCACAACTACTTGAAAAAATGACAAAACTTCCTAACCCACCAGAACGCCACATAACCACTCCACATCCATATACACAATTTTGCAATATATATAAAGACAAAATCACCCCTCCGGACACAATCCACGAAAAACTATATAAATTCATACATCTAAACCTCACACCCCCAAATATCCAAAACATGCAAGAAACATTCCCATACTTACCAAAACAATTACTAATAGAGGCCTTGAGATGCAATGAACCTATCAATGAGTATACACATCCTAACCCACCAACATCTCATAACTTAACACCACCACAAAGACCAACTCCACTAACAAGTCAAGAAACATATATCATAACCTGGAATGCCTCTGCACTTAACACCGCCATGCCATGTCTTCAAGACCTAATTACAAATCCTCAGAAACCCCCATCAATTATCGCAATACAAGAAACCAAACTCTCCGCTACAAAATCCACAAAATATATACAAAACCTATTCCCACAATATAAACTATTTTTTAACAATACGCACAATATCACAAGGGTCACACGACAAAGAATGACCTACAGAGGATATAGAGGTGGACTACTAATACTAATTCACAACAAACATGCATTCCCAGGTAATCTCACCAAAATTGCCACGCCCGCAGACATATCCCCATTTCTTCAAATAACACACATAGCAAACCAACCCCTACAATCTTGGCTTCTAATCAACTTATATATGCCCTCACATGAGGAAGACTTACCTCTCATCCCCAACATCCAAAATGCCATAACTACCCAAATAACCAATCACCCTAATCACACATATATTCTATGTGGAGACTTCAACAGAGATATTGCCTTAATAGGAAGACAAAATGACCTACAAACCACACCACCACAAACGGAAGACTACCTTTGGAGATCCTTTACAACTAACCTTGAACTATCATACGTCCCGATAAATACAACATTTTCAAGACAAGGAGGGCACAACTATACACAAAACAGCCTAATAGACGGATTCTACATAAAAACTCCCAACAACAACCAATACTCCTCAACCACAAACGAAAACACTCACTTAAACTCTGACCATCTACCCATACAACTACAAATCCCCCCAAATACACTAATTGCCAAAGAACCACGTATAGCACTTACGACACCACCCAGAATACTCAACCCCATCCCGAAAGAAAAAATCGAAGACTTTCACATTAAATTCTTTGAAAGCAACTCCAACCAAATAGATGAACTTATACATCTACTAAAAAATAACCATTTAACAAACGATCAATGGCAGCTAGCCTGTAACTCAATAGATACCCTCACCACCAACATTACCACCGTCATCCTAGAAACATGTAGCGCCCCACCTATCTTCACACTACCAACCGAATTGCCAAACAAGGAGGCTATCTCCCGAAGAATCCCCAAAAGAAATGGAAACAACACCTCTCTACCTACCACCTTATTCGTAAAATAATATATATTACAAAAAATAATCCAAACTGGCACAACCACCCCATCATCACCCATGAAATAAATAACCATACACATACTACTATACCCCCGCCACCAGATCCCCCCCTCCCATACGACCCATGGATAGCAGACCTAACACAAATAGCAAAAGAAGCTAAAAATAAAGCTCGTAAAATCACAACAGACTACACCACTAAACAAATTAAAAAAACCATATCCAAATACCAACAACTATATGACAAAAACCCCAAGAAAATAAATAGAAAAGTCTTCAAAAATAACGACACTCCTCCGCTAGACTGTATCGTAGACAGATTTAACAACATCCTCACGAGCCCTAACGACATTGCACAAGAAATATTCGCTCAACAGTCAATCAGTAATAGACCAACCGTCCCAACATGTCACTACCAACCAGATCATATACAACACTGCACATGTGGAGTCCGACAATATCCGTGGCATGATTTAAATGGATTCACTATCGAAAAGAGAGGCGAACCACTAACCCCATTACACACATACCTTGACCAAGAAACATATGATATATGTCTTAAAAACCTAGCCAATAGAAAAACCCTTGGTCCTGATAAAATTCCTAACGCCATATTAAAAAATATGCCACCTCGATTTCACACACTTCTATTACTATTTTTTACCCACTGCTACAAACAAAAACAAATACCGGAATCCTGGAAAACTAGCCACACAATACTCTTATACAAAAAAAGAAACCCTCATCACCTTACTAATCACAGACCAATTGCACTCGCCAACACAATATATAAACTATTCACTAGCACACTTACAAGCATATTTTCCACATACGGGGAGAAATACCAAATCCTACATGACAGCCAAGAGGGTTTTCGAGCTGAAAGGTGTACCGCCAAACAAATACAAACTCTTATAGCAGCATTAGAAGATGCGAGACTTACCAATCAAGATATATATATACTATACATTGACTTCATAAATGCCTTCGGCTCTATAGATCACGCCAGACTCCTTGCCATTATGAAAGACCTAGACTATCCAAATGATGCCGTAGCACTAGTAGGCAATATCTACTCACAATCCACTACCATATGTATTGGTGAACATTTCAACAAAACTCAACCGATACCTATACAAAGAGGAACTATACAAGGTGATACATTAAGCTCGTATCTCTTTATCATTTTTCTTGAACCACTCATTAGATGGCTACAAAGAGGAAACAATGGATACTCCTTTAGTACCTCTAATGTAGAACTAAGCGCTGCTGCCTATGCAGATGATTTAGCAGTCATATCCAACAAACTAACATCCCTTCAACACCAACTAAACAAACTCGACAAATATTGCGAATGGGCAGGAATGGACCTGGGTATCCCAAAATATGCGGTCACAGGATGCCCCAACAAATCAAAACTAAACCCTCAAGCCTTTAAAACCCAATTACAAACAACAAACATCAACTTTAGGAATCAACCTATACCTATTATGAGCCAACATGAGCCATATGTCTACCTTGGAATCAACCTAGTCCCATCGCTACAATGGAAAACACAAATACACATAACAACGACCAAACTAATCAAACAATGCAAACTTCTAATCGCATGTCCAGCCACTATGAAACAAAAAATACAAATGGTAGACACAGTTATAAGGGCTGGCATCGCCTACAATTTCTACGATGTCCCATACTCACTCCCCGCCATCAAAAAACTAGATAGAAGAGTAATTGCTCTCCACAAAACTATATGCGGTCTACCGAAATGCATGTCAAATGCAGTTACACAACTACCATATGATATGTTCGGCACAGAAGCTTTCTCACTAAAAAACGCATACATTACTTGCATAGGGGAACAACTTATTAATGCCCTTAACGACAAAGGGAGACTCGGGGTAATATATAACGAACTAACAAAACATATACTTGCCAAACATGGTGGATCACTACAACTACCACGCATATCCCATCATGACTGCATAAGATCACCAATTACACGAACATTATTTCTACTTAAAACAACGAGCGGTATCCACCTTAGAAGCAAACTCCAAAAATCCCCCCTCCTCCCTACATCATTGGAAACACAATGGATGCGCCAAGCACATAATATACCAACCCTAACACCTACAATATCCCTCAAATATCTACATAAACTAATATTACACAACATAACCGAAATAAAGCAAATAACCCACCCCAATGGAGCACAACTTATGACGAATGATGAATTCAAACACTACTACGGCACCCCCACCAAAATAATTAAAACCGCCCTAGACTTAGCAAGAATACTCTTCTGCAAACCAACATGCCACAACCACTGCCCAAATAACTGTATAATACACGCCACCCCAAACACCCTCAAGGATGAATACAAAATACCACACCATCACCTACGCACAAGAAGACAAAATATAAACCCCCCACCACCCCCAACACCGGAACACCCAAAACCACCCTCACACATCCTAAAAAACCACATACAATTCCCAATATACTCTATAATAAAGGATCGCCTAAACACCTACAAAGACAAATACCAAATTACCAAAAAATACACATCCTACCTATGTCAATGGCTACTCCCAAACGAAACAATATACCACAAATGGCTCCCCCAAAAAGACTTATTCCCATGGAACAACCAAAACACCATAAATCACAACATTCTACTTTTAACACAATATTATACCCATAAGCAAAACCAACACTTCACCAATATTCTACAATTAAACTTCACTGCAGAACAAACGAGAGACCCCCAATACATTCCCCCGCCACAAATCATGCCCCTATGCCACATCAATATTAATGAGTGCAACCCAGACAATGACATAGCCTATACACAAAATGTCATCCAAAGCCAACATGGTGAATCGCACATTTACAACAACGACGGTCGCCACTTAATCACCATTCCTGAAGTAAGGTTACAATGGCTATGGAAACAATACCAAAATGCATTAAATAAGACACATAACCTAGAACCCCCCACACAAACATTTGAACAAGAAGTTGCATGGTTGTACCAACGGTACAAATATAGAATGCCTAAAAATGATCCCCTCAAACTCTCACAATACACGCTCCCCAACACCATCCTTGAACACATCCTTAACTCCTTCCACATCACACACTCCTACTTTTCCTCACCAGTAACATGCCCCACCACGCTGAGCCAATTCTCCTCACCATTCCCCCGAGACAAAGTCTTCGGATCAATAGGACCGGCATTTCAACACAAATGGATAGGACACGGATACGCCCACCCACATACAGAAGACGACACCCAACAAGCCCTTCACTGGACAAGACTGGCAGCCAAAAACAACCCTGACACAATTACAATACTCGTAACATCTGACCCAAATTGGTACCACAATCTCAACCCTCAGGATGGCCCATTCCCTGACTCACACGTTATCACACACCTCAAAGCAGACACCATTACATATGACGAACCCACAATACCACCAGAATTAAGAATTGAACCACGAATAGAAAACCGAGACATACGGATATTATGTATACACCACAAAACTACACCCATTGGCCCAAGGGGATATGCACAACACATGGATATTATCTGCAAAAACTTGCAAATACCCACAACATTCAGCACAATCGCACCACCCACACCAATAAATACCCGAGTAAACCGCAGTAGAAACTGGTCTCAACTCGCATATCCGGCCATTCCACCCGCCACTCAAAACGCCTATACCCCACCACTCACCATCCAAAATATATGCCTACCCCTTAAATACCAACCACAATATTGTTACTACACGGACGGATCATTTATACCACCCAAAGAAATAACCCAAGAGAATTGGAGGAGAGAAAAAACTGGATATGGAATATACAACCCCTTTAAAAACATAAAAATCGCAGAAAGATTACCCAGACTCCCAAATATATTACGAGCTGAGTTGATGGCCATACACCACACCCTACGCCTCCTCATTACTAAATACCCAAACGAACCAGCACATATCTTCACAGACTATCTTAACGTCTTATACCTTCTTAACACACAAACAAAACACCCAACCCTACATAACAATCACCCAGACAAGACCATTCTTGAATCCATAATTAAAATGTTGCAGTCTCGCACACAACCAACCACACTGCATAAAGTCAAAGCCCACACGAACATAAGTGGCAATGAAGAAGCAGACAAATTAGCAAAAATGGGTTGTAACTTAGACCATAGAGACGCCGTAGAAACATACGAACACGCACACCCTACACCATACTACCTTCAAAGAGATTGGTGGCACTCAATGCAAGAAACGCCTGACAAAGGCCCCATCAGACACCTTGGCAAATACATCCTTAAGCATGACAAAAAACATAACCTTGAAATCATAGCCACTCAAACCCACCAACTGCATAAGTGGCTTGATAACAAAGACATCGACAAAACACTCTCAAATGATTTTTGGAATAGTCATGTCATCACTGATAAACAAAAAACTTGCCTAATAAAATTTAGAACCGGGCAATATATGGGACATGCTCGGAAACAACTTTTCTTCGGTAGGGACGCATATCCATCCCATACATGCCCCATCTGCAACTCCTTAGAAGCAGACACATGGTTACACGTACTCCTTAAATGCAAAGAACAACACATCCATGCATTAATAACAAAACGACATAACAAAGCAGTGTGGGAAATACGTAAACTCCTCATCTCCAATAAAGTCTCAAGGCACTACATACTCATGAACGCAGGAACATACAATGAAATACCCCAAGAAAACACAGTACCAACATGGCTACTACCATGTACATGTGGTACACAGAGATGCCATTGTAACGCTAGATTCAAACCGGACATACTATGCGTCATAGGTCATCCATATAACCACTCACCACCAGACACCCCTACACCAGAAATTACTATCCAGTTTATAGAATTCACATATTGCAACGACAGGTTTACTGTTGAAACTAGAGAAAGGAAAACCACAAAATATCAACCACTCATTAACAACATCAGAGCAAGGGGATGGAACACCGCTCCACTCATAGTACTAGCAGCAGGTGCCAGGGCCACCACTCATATCCCCTCGATGAAAGAACTCGAAACAAAGCTTAAACTTCCACCCCCACAAATTTGGAACACATTTAAACAAATTAACTTAATTGCCATACAATATGCACACCTAATACTAGTCCATAAAAGGCGAATAGAAAATAGACAACCTATCACAGACATACAAAACCACACATAAGATAAATAATAAAGTTAAAAGAATGATAATAACATATAACAATAAGAACAATAATAATAATATATTACCGGTTCACCGGTAAAACAACTGTCACTAACATAGTGTCTACTCCCTGCAAAGGGTGAAGTAGTATTACACCCAACGCCATTACCTTGGGGTAATGGCCAAGGGTGTTCTATGAACAGACACTTTATTCACTCCGGCTCCCCTAAAGGGGACCGGAGTTCTTCTTCTTCTTCTTCTTGAATTGGTTGTCAATTGGAGGTTTTTTATTTTGAATTTGAAAGAATTGACAACCAACAATGAACTCTTTATGCATTTTCCCACCATGAGTTGCAATGGACAAGTTGCAATAGATGGCTAGAACAAACATATGGTTCTTGAAGTTCATCCCCACTAAGAAAGTGCAATGCCAAACTAGCCACACATTTAGATTTCCATATTGGTCTAAACCTAATCGAGAAGAAGTCTATGGGCGATGAAAGCAGCTTCTAGCTTCTGGTGAGGCCATGTTGCCTGTGCTTTCACGATCGTCGGATTTTTTTTTCTTTTCTTGGACCACCGATGTAACCCTCCTCCCGTGATCTCCTCCATTCTTGCCACCACTCATCCACTGCATGTGCAGACAAACAAACAAACAAACAAACAAACAAACAAACAAACAAACAAACATAGAAGACAGACAAACACTCACTCTCTTCACCTTCCCAATTACGATTTCTTTGCCGATTCTCTTCGCCAGAGGTCATCTGATTACGCATTCTCTGTTCAGATTGGATCGGTGTCAGTAGGGTTTCAAAGTTGGGGTCTAGATTTGTGTGGCATAGAAAGATTGTGTTGTGAAGGTTGGGAGCCATTGGCTACTGGAGTGTGTAAATTTTAGAGTTCTCTTCTTCGGAATCGCATATAATGGTTGTTAGTTATTTGCATGTTCTTTGTTGGACTAAGGGCACGTTCACATGTTGTACACCAAATGCAAACACAAAGAGGTGCTCAATCGGGTAACATTATTTCATAGGGGAGTAGTCTCATTATATGTCCCACACTTTCACTCTATATGAGCTTCATAACATGTGGGTCTCATGATCAACACTAATTTCTTACAATACACAATGCTTTGCATAGAAATAATTGAAGCTAAGATTCTATTTGGTCAAAGAATGTGAGGTATTGATAGTTGATTATATAGAGGAATTGAAAGCTAGGCTGCAATGTACCCAAGTTATTCCGGTCTGGGAGGGCTTTCCAGGCCCTATTGACATAATTATAGCGGTTGGGTATGACGGGTGGGTCCAGCTCCCAAGCTAAACCCAACACTCTTCCGTTTTGGGGCATCATGTGGAGAACCAATGAACATGCTTTGACTCAATATATGGCCATCTACACAATTCATATGGGCTTCACCTATTTTATATACTTATGTGTTTGAGACCCTATTATATACATTGTCTTATGTCGAGGAGAAAATCAACCTATACTCATACTAGACATTGTTGATCAAAATGCAACTTGTATTTGCATAGAAGGGCATCCACGTTGTGTATTTGAACTTGAAACTTCAATAACATCAAAGTGTTTAACTTTATCAAATAATGCACTTGAGGTTTAAGTTGATATTAGATAGAGTCACTTTTGACACGAATAGCTAAAAATGAAAATATGTAGCTCAAATATGATTCTTTTGCTTAGAGAGGCCTACTTTAGGTCTCATAGATGCTTAGGTGTCAAGTTACATTAATATTCTTCCCATACTAATGGTAAGGCACCCGAACAATGATCTCCCTAAATGTAGAGGTTAATAATCTCCAAATATAGCCCTTGAGATATATCTTTGTCTTGCCCATTTCTATCATCATAACATGATTAAGTAGTGTGTTCATTCATGTGGGCCCAAAGAATATAACCATACTCTAAATTTGCACTAGCTTCAATATCTCATGGTTATATTCTTGGGGCCCACATGAACAAATGCACATTGCTTATATAATGTTACAATGTTACAATGGCGAGATACTATGATTTTCGGAAGAGACATCCCATCAAACATGTTCTTTCCAAGGTAATAATATTTGAAACAAATTATGAAGCAAAGTGCTAGACACTTGTGATAAAACATTGTTAACCTTGCCAAAACTAAAAACTAAAAAACTAAAAAAATATACAAAAAGCTTTGAAGGATTTGAACCAAAATTTTCAATTGATAAATTGGCATCATCCTTTTGAAAAGCCCTTCTTTAAAATTCAAAAATGATAAAGTTTTGACTGAAGTTGTACTTTTGTACCTGCTTTTGGTAGGGTAGGTGTGTTGGTGAGAGCCTCCAAACATTGTCATCATACTAGGTTTAACACTAGAATCAATTTGGAAGTAGGCATTGTAAACATGGTCCAAGGTTGGATAAGAGATGTCAATCAAAATTTTGGTAGAGCTAGTTATGCGATTAGGAGAATCTTATACATCGTATATTGTTCTTTGTGAAATAAAGTTACACCATTCATTCATTTTGGGAGCAAGCACGGTCAAGTATACGAAATAAAGTGTTCCAGTATACTACAACCATAAATGTTTGGTCAAATGCCTAAAAGTAGTAGCAAAGTGTTGTTTAAATTGGATTTTTTTTCATGGTGCCCTCTATTGTTGTGTTATGTACTCAAATATAAAATATCAAGCTCGGCGAGGTCACTAGCAAAAATCGTAGAAACAATGTGCGATAGAAAAATAAGGTCTAATATATTCATTGTAGATAAATTTTGCAAAAAACGTATGTATAATATAGGGGGTTTTAAAATAATGAAACATGTTTACATGTAAAATACCATCACATATAATGGCCTCTTTTATCTAGTCAGTACATGTAAAATAACGTAGAAACAATTACTAGGGGTAGCGGGTCTAGGGTAGGCTCTGTGCTAGTGAATGAAAAGAGGTACTCTTTTATTGAGAAAGCTTGGATGGATGACTTTGTAGGCTGGTTGGCTTGAACGTTACTAAACCAACGTATCCAATGTGGAGTTAATGTGCTCTACCTACGTGCCGGGAGGGAAATTTTCAACACATTATTTGAATTGCAATCTTCTTTTCAAATTTCTTAGGCAATATAAGTAAAATAGGGTATTTTAATATGAGTCCCCCAAAACATTATAATTATTGATAGGGTGTATTAAAATACAAGCATTTACCTTTATTCTAAAAAATACCATACCTTATAATCTTTTTTGCAAGGTAAATAGCCCCCTGATAAATAGGTCCTGAGCACATGTGTATGCATTAATATAAGAGGGAGTGACCTTCTCGAGATATCAAGATGAGATTTATAAAACTAATCATTAAAAATATAGCTATAAATGTAATGGCTAAATATATTTTTGGACATAAAATTCATGACCTTAAATATTTTTAAGTTGGATTTTTTTCATATTCCTTGAACATGAGGGAACCATTACAAAAATTTGTAGGAAAACATCAATTTTAAGTATTTTTATCATGTTTTAGACAAATTTAAGATAATTACATGTTCAATATATCTCCTTGCACACTACTTGCATTGTCTTCTAGAATACGTAGACTTTTCTTGAAAAACATTTGTCAACATAAATTGCATGGCTTTGTAGATCAATGTGTTTTTCAAATGTTTATGATTTTCCTTCACAATATTCAAAGTTAGTACATATTTTGAATCACTTTCATTTAAACCTATGGATGGTAATGGAGTTGTGTACCTTGATCGTCCTTGCATGCTTTTACAAAATTGATTTTGTGAAGTTGTGAATATGGGTACCAAATCATGAAGTTGTTTACAACACATAGTGAAATTTGTTGAAAGTTCAAGTTAAATTGGTTGTCTATATAATGAACTTGGTTCATGATTCCAATGAAATTGGTATAACCTATTTCTAAATTGGTTTGTAAATTCATGAAATTGAGTTTGTAATTCAGTAAATCCATCTTACCAAAAATGTATTTTTATGTTTGGTTATTAGAGTTATATGTGGGTTTGGTCCTTCTTTGAGAAAGCTTTCTATCAAGAGCCCATTAGCTTGTTATGCAACATAGGCTATTTTGAATGTTGGGTGAATGTTTTGGGACCTCCTCTTTCAAGCTCTCAAACTTTGAGAGAAATTTAGGATCCAAAATAGGGTATGCACATGGGACCCACTGTCCTAACTCTCGGATTGGCCTATGCAAGGCTAGCTTGGCCCACCCATCTTAGTAGGACAAGCTAGAAAGCCAGTTTTAACAACCTGACAGCACACTTTGTGTATGGTAATTTTAGCATTAAGAAAATTTGGGTGACTTTGTGTTAATTTTCATAAACTCAAGGTTTGGGGCTAAACCCATGGATTCATCTCCTTTACTTTATATATAACTTTAGTGATGCCATTCACCTATATATCACAATCAAACAATGGTCTAAACTCTAGCGTTAAAAGATCTAAGGGCCAGTGTACACTATGGACCAAGAAGTTGGACCAAGGCCTTGTAAGAGTGATGATTGGTTGCTGAACTCATCCTGGGACCACTTCGGTTTACACTAAGGAGAAAATGGCAGAGGAGTGGCAGAGGGAACATGGAGGTTGAGTTCCCCAAAATACAATTTTCAAGGCCTGATAAATGCAATGACATGGTCCAACGGGTTTTGCAGTGAGAGAGGCAAGTAGGTGGTAAAGTAGGAAGAAGCAAGGTCCCATGGCAAAGAAATGCCGTTATATTGAAATTTTAATGAATTGTTTTTTGGGGACTTTATATACAACTTCGGTTTACACTAAGGAGAAAATGGTAGAGGGAACATGGAGGTCGAGTTCCCCAAAATACAATTTTCAAGGCATGATAAATGCACTGACATGGTCCAACAAGTATTGCAATGAGAGAGGCAAGTAGGTGGTCAAGTAGGAAGAAGCAAGGTCCCATGGCAAAGAAATGTTGTTATATTGAAATTTTAATGAATTGTTTTTTGGGGACTTTATATACAACTCTTCCCACTAGGTAAGGTTCACAAGGCATACTTTTTAACATCTATATGATATAATGAACCTTGAGAAGGAAGTCCACCCTCTATGTGCCTAGATCATATCATAGCCCATGAGACATATAGTTTCTTTCATGGCCTACCCCTTAAACTTGCTCCCACATGTTTCATCAAACAATGTGGGACATCTAGAACTCAAGACTTTGAGTGTAGATTTGTGTTTTTGGTCTACCAATTAAAATGTTTGGAATTTGGGGGCCTGTAATAAACTGTTGGAAAGGTCATGAAAATACTTTTCCAACGGTATGTTACACGCCCCAAAACGTTTAAAAATTACAGCTAAAAAATGAAAAAGACAAATTTGTAGTTGTTTAGCAACTGTAGATCAGGGTGGTCAAAAGAACCGCAATGGGAAAACAATTGTGAATCTTTTTTGCATAGTTGTCTACTACATTAAATACGAACGCATACACTAAATATCAATAAACATATGAAAGTAAGTAACATTATATGTAAACTCAAACACTAAATATCAATTATGGTAACATGTGGAAGTTACATGTTTAAATTTTGTGTTAGTAAGGATTTGAAATTTTTTTTAACAATGATAAAAGGAGAATTCCAACATATCTTCTAGCAAATCTTTTAACACTAATTATAAAAGAATTAAAATTTATTTTTGAGCAAGGTAGGGTGGTAACAACATTAAATACAATCAAACACTAAATATCCTATTTAGTGTAGTGACAACACAAGGTACATGCCACATGTAAATTACATTGAAAATGTACAAATTGAATCGCTCATTTTTTGTAAAAATTGTTGTGAGAAGATTTACAAGCCACATTTTCGACACATTTAACAAGAAGTGAAGACAAGTGAAGCCCAAGAGAAAACAAGAGAATATCAAACTTGAATTTTTTTTCAAAACTGCCCATTCTGAGCATGTATTAAAAAAAATCAGTACATTCACTTTTCGGTGCATGGTCATTCTTCTTGGTCCACATTTGGTTTACACCTAGTGAGGGGCCCAAGGCTTTCAAAACTAATTTTTTAAGAAGTCGGACCATGGAAGTTGGACCATGAACTCGGACCATTGAAAAAGGCCTCTTCCATGGTCCGACTTCATGGTCCATAGTGTAAACCGGCCCTAAGTTATAGGTCTTTGTAGTTAGTTTAAAGCCAGGGCGCGTTCACACGAGAGAAGCATCGGAGCAGGGGTTTGCTGCTCTCTCTCTCTGCGTTGTTTGTTTGTGCTTTGTCTGGTGCGTTGTTGTTGCGATTTGATTCCACTGCAAAAATTTCGACCATCATGGCCACCACCGCAACTCCAGTACAGCAGCTCCCTCTCGGTCAGGTACGCAAAGCGATCTTCCTCCTGTTTCTCACATCATTAGAAAAAGTGCCCTCCGACGAGCCCACGGAACAATTTTCCCAATGCTTTAGCCCTAAGCATGTCAATTTGGGTTGAAGTGGTGGATTGGGTTTTGAAGTGGTTGAAAAGACGGGCAGGTTTATTTTATTTTCTTTCGTTTATTGTTGGGTCGAGGCGGATGGGTCGGAAGGAGTGAGTAGTATGATGGGTTTTGCGCAGATTTTCTTCCAGGCGGATTAACCCTAAGCATGTCAATTTGAGGTTTGGGTTTTGGACTGCGTTGAAAAACCTGGGCAGGAATCTCCTATTGCTCCCATCTTCCGAATTTTCTGTTGTGTCGATGCCGATTTGTCGGTGTGATGGATTTTCGTAGATTTTTTGCACGAGGGGGATTAGCCTTAAACATGTCAAATTGACGTTTCAGTGTTGGATTGGGTTTTGGAGTGGTTGAAAATCTTGGCGGGAGTCTTTTATTTCTCTCATTTTTTGTTGGGTCGAGGTGGATGGGTCGGAAGTAGCGAGTAGTATGATGGGTTTTGCGCAGATTTTCCACGAGGCGGATTAACCCTGAGCATGTCATTTTGAGGTTTGGGTTTTGGAGTGCGTTGACGTAACTGGGGAGAAATCTTCTTTTTCTCCCCTTTTCTGTATTTTCTGTTGGGTCGATGCCAAAAGAGTAATTTTTATGATGGGTTTGCCAAGATTTTTCGTGAGGCGTATTAGCCCTAAGCATGTGAATTTGAGGTTTCAGTGTTGAAGTGTGCTGGGAATTAGGTTCACTGATGTTTGACATATGGATATATCATGCTTATTGCTCTGCAATGTCAGGGAGTTTTGTTTATGGCATGTTGATATTTTTGTGTTGAGCTGGTGAAAGATTGATAAATATCTTAGTGTCTGACTTAAGGGAATCAAAACCCTCGAGAGGTTTATTTAAGGATTTTTTGTCGCGGTACTGGAATAGGTATTCTACCTCTTTCACTATGATTGCTGGACTTTGATTGTGCTTGATTCAAGTAGGGAAGATGACGATATATGGTCAAAACTCCTGAACATGCATGGTTCAAATTGAGTTTTTTTTGTGTAACACTTTTGCAATGACTGGTCTGTGAATCTCGTTTTAAATGAAGGATGGCAACATTACCACGAGAACATCAAGTCATGGGTTTAATGAAAAAAATTGATCTCACCTTTCAAGACCATCTTGGTTGAAATCTCGAAGCTCCCATTTTATAGAAATTAGATTAGATTTAAAGCATGTACTAAAGTCTTTGTAGTTTTTATCTATCTTGTGACTCAAAATTGAAGTTTTCCTGCAGGTGGATCTTGCAGATTGCATTGAATGGCAATCTGTGGAATGTCTGAACGAGAAGTCAAACCACACATTTGTCAACGCCCTCAAGCAGGTCTCTACACATTTGCACTACGATTATTGTTCTTCCAAATCTCGTTTGTTGCATTTGTTTCTCGAGTTTCTTCATGTTTTGCATCTTGTCTTCTCTAGATCTCATTATGATTCGAAAATTGGAAATGAGGTTCAGTTTATCATATCCAGTATATAAATAACTATATCAGCCTTCTTATGTGATGCATAATTTGACAAGGAATTATTAATTGAGTAACGCCTTGAGGAAGTTACTTTGTTGGAACTGCAACAATTATACTCTTTCAAAGGATCTCTTTCATCGCAGAATCAGTTAATCATGGGGTTTGAATTTTTGAGAGTTATTATGGTTGCAGGGATATAGAGAAGATAATGCATTGCATCTAGAGAGTGATGCTGATGAGCAGCTGCTTCTCTTTATTCCATTCAATCAAGTTGTCAAGCTCCATTCCTTGATAATCAGAGGTCCCCCAGAAGAAGGTGAAGTTAATCAAGAATAGCGTTTCACACAATCAATATAGAAAACCATTGTGCGATACATATTTGTCTACAAGTTGGTTTCATTTTGTGCAAGGTACTTGATGAGTTCCATGTTTTACAATTAGATGTTCAATTATAAAGTAGGGCAGAACTTGACATGGTATCTGGTGTACAATTGGTATTCAGTATTAAATTTGCCTGGGAAAATGTATTCCAGTTTATTGAGAAGGTTGCACTTTGCTTTTGTTTCTGCTTTTGAAATTCACAGTTGTATAATCTTATTAGAGACCTTTTCATTTGTGCATTGCAGGCCCAAGAACTTTGAAGCTGTTCGCAAATAGGCAGAACATGGGATTCAGGTAGATTATTTTTCTTATTTATTTATTTCCATTAACTCCTGATTCATGTTCTCGGCATTTCTCCATGTATACGTAATTACCTTGGTACCAAGGTTGATTTCTCAATCATTTTGTAATGCAGCAATGTTAATGACTTCCCAGCTAACGACACTGTTGTTGCTTCCCTGGAAAACCTTGAGGTATGTAGTTTTTAGCGCATGTTTTTAAATCTTCAAAGAAGCAAGTGCGTGATAACTATATAATATAGCTTGTGTTCATTCTCTTATCTGTTTTGGAGTGGGGCTTTTTGATGATTGTCATTTGAACAATTTTCTTATTATGAAGAAATTGACAGATATGCTCTTGGTACAGGGAAAACTCATTCCACTTAAATATGTCAAGTTCCAGAATGTACGGAGGTGAGTGGTTTGCAGTGTTCTTTGTCTGTTCTCGGATGTTGTAACATTGGATAGCATAAGATAGTCCATTAAGCATTGTAGGCACTAGAACTTCTAAACTACTTTTAGCTTGTGGACTGTTTAGCTTCCGCAAGTGTATACTTAGCATGAGATAGACAATGAGGGGACAGTTTTACAACAAAGGTACATGGGTCTTAAATGATTGCTTTTATCCCACTTCTCCTAGGATATGGAACACACAATTAGTATGTAATGGTTGGCAAATCCAAATCAAGGGAGCATCCACTTGCCTCATAATTTCTGGAGCTCATATGAAAAATTTATCCATTATCAAAGTGAAGATTCTTGTGTTTATTAAGTGATCATATAAGTTCCCCTGAATCCTGTTGACTATTGAGCCTAGAATGGTTATCATGTTTTGAGCATGCAGTCCAATCTATGCTATACACATGTCTTCTTCTTTTCCTTTTTTTATATACGTTCTTGGAACCACACCTAACCACATACCACTCAAATATAGGTGCTTATCTTATTGTCAGACCTTTAGTTCATGTGTGAAATCCTTGCTGCCTTGCTGAAACCTTTTGATTGTGATGATGTTGGCAGTTTGACACTTTTTGTTGAGGATAATCAAGGAGGCGGTGAAGTAACACAGCTTCAAAAACTTTCCATCATTGGAAGCACGTAAGTTTGTTATGTGTTTTTGTATATCTGTGCTATGAGCCACACCTAACCACATATCACTCAAATATAGGCGCCTGTTTAAGAGAAGTATCCTCATTAGACACGTCTACCTTATTAAAAGGAAAGTTGTTGTGTAGAATGTGAATATTTGCTGTCATTTCATGTGTTCTATTTTAGTGACCTTATAACATATTTTTATTCTTCAACACTAAATGCTTATGCTTCAATCCAGGGACTCAAGATGCAATGTAATGGAATTATGATACAACTAGAGTTAACGCTTGCAGGCGATGACTAATGCATTTGCCCAACATATGCAGGGTTGAGACAACAAATATGAGCGAGTTGAAGAAGGTCAATGAAAACCAAGGATAATCTTGAATTTGATTACAGAGCAACCCAATTATTGTCTTGTGGTTGTCATCAAAATGCTTGATCCCAAGCATTGGTATTTAAACATTGTGCTTCATGTATGAAGAGAATGAGACTCCGGATTTTCATTCCTGCTGGCCATTGAGCTTCTTCCCTCTCGAAATTCTGAAGGCAAGTTTTGGTCCTAGTATTGAGGCTTGTATCCTGCCCAAGATGAAAAGGCTTATTTATTGGTCATAGTATTTTGTTATTGGACATTTCTGGAATATATTGTAGCAACTACTTCAATTCATTTGTAGATGCCATTTGCATCAGCAGTCCTTTTGTGCACCAACACATCTAAATCAAAACAAGTGATTGCAGTCTTTCATCCCAGCTGTAAATTTTTGTTCCTATTAGTTTCCTATTATGTTAGTTGGTCTTCAAAGTGTTGTCCCCAGTACTTCAACTCTAGTATGAGAAGCTTAGAGGTGTCAAGAGGAGGTGATGTCTGAAGCCTTATAGCCTTCACCATGCTCAGGATACAACAGAGGACAGGGTGGTGGTGGTGGTGAGGCCGTCACCCCACCGTTCCCCACCGTTCTGGTTGTTCAATCCAAATGCTTACTATTTCCAAAATGCAAGTTGGCATGGGCCTATAGATCGCTTAAGGGAGTCCGGAGGTGCACATGTAATGGGCTTGGGTGTCGAGTTCAAAGGAACGGGGGGCTACACCGTTTCTTGTACTTGGTGTCACGTGTAATAGTCTCACTTGCCCTATGATGAGGTCGATGTTGGGTTAAACTAATGACCAACTTTATCAATAGTGTAACCTCATGGCACTTGGCATTAGTGTGGTTACAAATATCTTTTCACTAGTATGTTGAATAATATTATATGAGGGTTATGCCTAGGTTACATAGTGGTCAACAAGTTCACCATAAGTATAAACACATGAAACTTGGCATCAATTTGTTCAATAGTTTCTTTCTTTTGCGTAATGCAATGTAGCATTTGACACTTGTCATTGGTGTTCTCAATATGACCTCACAAGAAATGCTCAGTCATTTTTTTCTCACAACCCTTGGTCATGTGTGTAAAATGGTCCTTAGCTTCCATTGCTAGCTTGAGTCACTATGGCCGTTGGGTAGACTTTGTTGGATAGACGGTGCATATCCACCTTCCCATGACCATAGAAAGCTCGCTCAAAAACACCTTAGTGCATGGCCATGCATCCCTTCAATCGTACTAATTTGCAAGTTTGCCAAGCCAAGGTAAAAGAATACGAGTGTTTATATGTGTCTAAGATGGTGGATCTTGGTTCCTTGTTAATTTGGATAGATTTTCAAGTTCAAAACAACTTCAAAACTAATATCATATTTCAAGTCAATCAATTGATATCCTATACGTATCCCATTTATTAAAATCTTTTTTACTTATTTCAGTATCTCAATATATTTTTGAAAAATGAATTTGGCCTTCCATATTCAACTTATGTGCTTAGTGGGACATAACATCACAAAGACTTTAGTGTGCATGGGTGTGTGTATATGTAACTTCATGGAGCGTATTGTGATTTCATTAGATCATCTAAAATGCAAGCTTTCTATACCTTAATATTTATTGTACCTAAAAAAAAGTTGTTGCTAATGATTTTAAGATCACATCAATACGGTAGTAATATTTAGTGATTTTCCTAAATTGTTTAAAATCGATTTAGAATCATGAAACTTCAAGAGAATGTGATAAATTCGTGCAACATAATTATAGACCAACATTTCAAGATTATTTGTAGTAATAGATATACACTTTGAGCTAAGAAAAAGAGTTCTTGGACACTAGCAATTTTCAATCTAAACAATACGATGGTACTATCTATAGTAATATATCAACAAAGGGAAAAAAATATTCCTTTTTTACTTTTAAAAATTGTTGTGAACAACCATCTTTTCCGTATTGGAATAGGATCATCGCCATTGCCAAGGAGAAATTTCACGAGGGACACAATGATACCTATTGTGACCATCCTAAACCATTTTTTTTGGATGAGTTTGCCTTCACGAACCATGCAGAAGCCAAAAATTGGCCTCTCATGAAGTTAAGGGTTAAGATCTATATAGCATACAACTATAAAATAAATACAAACGTCATGCTCATGTGGTGTGAATAGGTATATAACCTAAAAATTATTGTATCTTGCATTCAAGAAAATCATTGAGATCATTTGAGATGAATTGGCAACAAATCTATAGAGAGTCAAGTTTTTATGTTGGATGGATGAGAGGTACGCTTGTATAATTCCCTCTCTCTCCATATTTTTCATCCCGCTGCCCTGCCCGAAGAAAACTTCTCTCGTTATAGCAGGGAGGGGGTGCCCGGACCCGACCGGGTTGGGCCGGGCCGGGCCGGGTCGGGCTAGGCTAGGGTTAGAAGAAGGCAGCTGCGGCTCAACTTATCCCTCTTTGGCTTCTGATCTCGTGCCTCTCGCTCCGTGTGTCGCACCGCTCTCGCAAAATCTGCCACCATGGTTCGCCCTCCACCATTCCTCCCCTTCATGTTCTCTGCGTACTCTTGCTGTTCCTCTCTCGAACGCTTCAAGCGGCGCTCGAAATGACCTCATGTACAAATTGCTAGGAGCAGTCACGTTTGTCTAGGGTTTGTAACCTATTTGCGAATTTTCTTGCGATTAGCCGAACTAGACGTTCCTCGTGTTTTTGATATCCATGTCTCCGGTTCATCACAGGCTCTGTGGGTGTTGTTTCTGCAAGCATTTGTTTTGATTTAGGGTTTGGGTTTTAGGTTTTAAGCCGTTTTGCCTGAATGCAGAGCCAACATAGGATTAGTGCTGAGATTTAGCTTCTTTTCATGTCTTCACCGTGGGGTGGAGTTCCCGATTGTGCTTTGTTTTAGTTGCTCTATTAGATTGTGGTTCCTGGTGTTGGTTTTCTGTTTTTGAGGATTTTTTTGTTCCACGATCGGTCATGCTGGGGATCCTTGATTTTAAGCGGGTTTGGTACACCTTCCTTAAGCTTTTCAAGCTGATCTTGGTCAGTATGTTAGATGTAAGTGCATATTTACTGACATGCATGTGGCTTTGCAGGATACCGCCGTGAAGCTGGCTATTGTGATGAAGGTGATTGGCCGCACTGGGTCCCGAGGACAGGTGACTCAGGTGCGCGTCAAGTTTTTGGATGACCAGAACCGACTTATCATGCGCAACGTGAAGGGACCAGTGCGTGAAGGTGTAATCCTACTTTCCCCATATTCATCTACTGTTACTTTGACCTATTTTAGCCCCGGATTGTGATATGTCATGTGGATGTCGGTAAGCAGTACATTGTCTATTGAAGAGGTAGAACTGTGTCAATCTCATTCATGTATAGCATTGATGAGTCAATTAAGGTCTTCGACACGCATTCGAAATTTAGATCGCTTTTTTGGATAGATTCTGGTGGACCTGGTTGGCATTTTATGTAACCAGAGAGGGACAACGAGGTTAGCTGCATGTACCTAGCTTCAAACAGCCTCTTTTGTGGCGGTTGTTTTGAGCATCTTCATTTGTTGGCCTGCTGGTGAAGATGATGAGTGCAGTTGGTCCGTGTTTCTGAGTAGGGATGCCTACATTGAAGAGACACATATTGCTCATTTGCCAACTGATTCACTTTGGGCTTTTATCGAAGAATCACTTCCGAACCTTTTGTAGAATGTTTTTGTAAACATATCAACAGGCTTCGGTTAAGCTGGATTGGTTGACCCTTTAGACTATTCAGGAGGAGGTTGTAGCAGAGTTGCCTGCTAACCCATGCAATTTAGTTTGTGTCTCACATGTGGGTACCTACTGTGTTTTATACTGCATATACAAATTATTTTGCATAGTAGTCTCCACTGGATTTATGGAAGGCAGGACCCTGTGCTCAAACTTTGCATATGCAGCAACTGATTTCTTGGTCCCTGGTGCAGGTGATATTTTGACTCTCCTCGAATCTGAGAGAGAAGCAAGGAGGTTGCGGTGAAGAAATGGGCTCACTCATGGAGGGTTTAACAGCTATAGTGAACTCTTTTTTGTGTCGGTCTCATACTGTAACCCTCTGGAGTGTATGTGGTATTGTCCCATGCCTGCTGTAGTCTACAAGATGCAGGTTGCTATAGCGTGATGTGCTCAGAATATTTTTCAATTTACAATCCAAAAGCAAAATTTTAATATAGCACGTATTCTTTGAATGATGTACGAGTTTTGCACTTACTAAGCATTCAGTAGCGTTTTTTGGAATCAGCCGACGTGACAGAGTTGTATGTGGTGTAGCTAGGAGGTTGGCTGTGAATCGTTTAAACATAGTTCCATTAGCCTTTTGGCTTGCCGGACTTTATAATCAACTCAATTTCATTTCAGCACGTTTTTGACAACTGTTGTGAATTCTCTTTATATCATGGGCTTAAATCGCATGTAATATATGCATGCGTTATATACTACTATATATGGTCCGTGTAGAATGCTTTATTTGAATTGCGTATTCTATTTTGGGAGGACTTTCAATGCCTTTACTTCTGGAAGTGCAAACTGCAGTTATAAATCAAAACTTGGTATTTGCACTGTTAATTTGCAAATTTTATACAAGAATTGTCTCCACCATTATAATTGTCATATTATGAGAAATGAAAGTGGTCCTTGAACCACTTGACAATTTACACTTATTTTTGTAATTTAAATTTCTTCATAAATTTTCTTCATAAAATGGGGATGTATTTCTTCATAAAATGCCTCGCTTGTTTTGCGTAACAAAATGGGAATATCAATCTCATTCTGGATACAACGAGGTTAGGAGGTGGACTGTTTTCTCGGACTACGCAATGGGATTGGCAATCGAAATACTGAAGCTTGAAGATTACAGTTACCTATTGCTGCTCTCCGCACTTTGAGTTACTGATGTGACAATCTCTATCTCTTGAGATAATACATTTGCTCTTTTAGTGTAGTTGAAAATGAGCCTCGTTGGTGTTGGAGTGTTTATAAAATTTTATTAGAGATAACTTTCAATCATTATTTGAGGATGTAGTATTAGGGAGTCTCAAAGTATAGCTTTCTATGTAACGGAGGCTACCACACTCTGCCACTCTGGAAACTAGCCAATCTTGATGTACTTTGTCATGTAAGCCTTTTGGCATCCTGGACCTCAAAATCAATTTCATTTCATAGTATTTCACTGCAATCTTATACCAAAGTACACCACCTTGATTTGTAAGACAATGGATACTGCAATCTCCACAGGCTGTCATTACAACTCGTTGTCATCCATTGTGCAAGTGTAGAAATGGTGGATTCTAATGTGGTTGTACTTAATATTTTATCCCTGAACAAAGTAAGGTCACAGATGACACACGTCTAGGAGGACAATGTGTGCTGATTGTCATTGTACTAAATACCAAAGAGCTACCACATCTCAAAATGCTAGTGCCCAGGTTTAAATGTCTTATCAGTACTAACCCAGCATTTAAAACTCATCCAACATTAAACTCATTCAGCACTCGACTCTGATTTATTCAACATTAATTGAACTCGTCATTCAGCTTCACAGGTCTCACAACTACAACAATAAAATAAAAATAAAAATAAAAAATAAATATTAAAAAAAAACAGAAACACAAGATCAGAACAACTGCAACATTACGTCTGGTAGGCATTAATTTAAAGTGTTGTAGTTTGATGTGACTGACTTTTTCTGAAATTAGTGTCCCACGTATGAATTTTGAGGCTTGTGATGTATTGGTGGTGATAAGTAAACGTCCCCCCTCCATAAAGCACCTTGATTGCGTTTATTTTTATTTTTATTTAGCAGGAAAAAGAGAGAAAGCATCCTTTGAATGTTTGCATTGATTATGGTACCTTGAACCCACTTTCCTCCATGACCCAAATAGCGACTTGGTCATTAACACAGCCTGGACCAAACTAATTGCCAACGCACTTGAATTTCAATTCCACACAAGAAATCAGATCGTAGAGACCAAAGTAAAGGATGGCACCATAGACCTTGTGTGTTGAAATTGAAGGAGAGGGGTGCCTCCTTCAATGGTGGTAACATTGAAGACAATGTTCGGTTTTGCCTGTGCTTCATTTAATAAGGTACCTGAAAAAAATAAAAAGGTCCTCAGGACTCTCTCTCCCCCTTTCCTAGCCAGCGCATGAAATCCAAGCAACGGCGAATCACGTGACTCCGACCCACCACCAGGACGCCGTCGCCGTCACCGTTGCGGCGGACGGCGTCACCAGCAGCTGCGACACCCGTGAGCGCCGGCCTCCACATGACTACCAGTTCGACATACCACTCATGCCAAATCTCAAGCGGACAGTATGTATAAAATGAGCTGTGCAAATTGCTTGTAGAATTGCACCAAAGCAATGCAAAGCGAAGATTTTGAGATTGGGGGAGTCGGGGAGTGGGTGATCAGTGAGTGAGTACGCGGGAATTACGCTTGAAGATTGAGCGGCTGCAGTTTGTAGGATCAGCCAGACAAGAAATTCGGGCTGTTAGAGGGTGCATTCAAGAGGTGGACATTGGGGTAGAGGTAGACTAGAGTTAAACAAAAAACCAGGTGTGCACACTAATTGTAGAATTTGCACCAAAGCGAAGTTTTTGAGATTTGGGGAGTGGGTGATCAGTGAGTGAGTAATTGGGTGGTTGATTTCACTTCGGAGGTAATCTATGCAACGAATTGGAAAGATATGCACAGGAATTACACTTCCAGATTGAGCAGCTGCAGTTTGTAGGATCGGCCGGACAAGAAGTTTGGGCTGTTTGAGGGGTGCATCCAAGAGGTGGACATTGAGGTAGAGTCAGACTAAGGTTATATGAAAACCAGTTGTGCAAATTATGTGACGAGAATTTGCACCCAAGCAATGTTGTTGAGATTCGAAGTGATCAGTGAGTGAGTACTTGGCTGGTTTACCTCTCTTCGCAGGCAATCTCTGAGATAGAACTGCAAAGATATACGCAGGAATTACACTTCAGATATACGCCAGCTCAGTTTCGTAGGATCGGCTAGACAAGATATCTGCACTGTTTGAGCGTGCATTCTAGAGGTGGACATTGTAGTAGAGCTAGACTAATGCTATACAAATCCCAGTCGTGCAGATTACTTGAAGAATTGCGCCGCAGCAAAGTTTTTGAGGTTACGGGGGTAGCTGATCAGTGAGTGCGCGGTTGGGTGGTTGATCTCCCGTCGGAGACAATCTCTGAGAAAGAAATGCATAGATATACACAAGAATCACACTTGAACATTGGGCAAGCTGCAGGTTTGCGCGGATCGGCCAGACGAGAAATTTGTGCAGTGTGAGAGTGGATTCCCGAGATATATATTACAAGTGGAGTTGGACCCGAGGTTTTTGTACAACTTGATGCCTCCTTGTCGCAGATTGAATACCCAGGTTCTCCAAGGGAGAAATCCACGGTATGAGCAGCATTGAGAAACTGGCAGGAAGCATGAACTGCAACGGGATCCAATGCTTCTTGGTACAAATTTTGATGCTCCTCCTATTTCCACTCACGTGCTGCAGAACTGCGTCCATGGCCTCAGCCTATCCGGCCCTGCCACGTAAGCCTCTGCATTCCTCTCTTAGGGGGTCTTAAATGGTTACTTTTTCCAACTAGCCCACTTTTCCCAAGGTCATGAAACAAGCTAGTGAATCCGAATTGAGGCCATAGTCACGTTCCTGATAATGTTCGGGGCTCATTATGATCATCTTATTCATTATCAAAGGGGGAAGATTCTCATGTTCGCAAAATGGTCACATAGCCCACACCTCCTTTCCCAACTATGTTGACTATTGAGCCTAGAATGGTTATTATGTTTTGAGCAATAGTCTAATCTCTTTTAAACATGTTTTTTTGTGGTATCTGTTCTTGGAGCCACACCGAATCACTCAAATATAGGTCTTTGATTAAGATCATTGACCAAACTACACACATCTCCCTGGCATGATGCTAAAAGTGTTACTTTAAGGGTTGATTGTATCTACTATGCTTATTACACTCATAAAGTTCTCTTTAGCAATTGAAAGGGGATTTTAATGCACCAAAGTATGTCTTATTGGAATTCTGAATACACAATATATAAGAGTTCAAAGTTTTATTGGTAGTTGGCCCGGGGGGGGGTTGACCTCTTCATACCACATACAAACTAATGTGAGTGTACGAAGGAGTATTATTTGAGGCATTAGCCTACAAAGTATACATAAGGGAGAGGTGTTATTTGTCTCTAGTGTGTACATCGAGAAAGGCTATTAAATCTAGAGAATTGTTTTGACAATAGATGTGTTAGTTTCATCTAGTTCACGTTTTCATTCATTCTTGTCGTATGGTCATAGTCATCAATGACTACCATATTATGTTCTTGTTAGGGCTTGCATTTGGTTCTAGATTTTTAGTGTATACATATAGAGGCTTTTGGAGCGCTCATAGGCATTCTTAAGTTTTTCTCTCCAGATTGTGACTAACTTATTGTGCTCTTGTCCTTATTTGTTTGATACGACCGTTGAGTTACATTCTATTGATAAAAATTATTATATATAAAGAAAAAAAAAAAAAATCAATGGCTTAGAGGTCATTTGAGAAATGGTTGCTTAAGAGCACTCGTACTTTAGGGGGATTTGTGTGGATGGTTTGGAAGTATTTGAAAGGGAGTTGAAATCTAGAATCTTGTGTTTTTTTAGTACACATTTCTAGTATGATATGTGAGCATTTCCAACTCCACAAACAATTCTGACCATTGGATCAGATTAGGGATTGTTTGTGTGAATCATGCAGATCGTCATTTTAGGTTTGAGAATAGGAATTGGATGCAATAGTTGTAGAAAGGTCAATATCAAGATTCTCTTTCTCGTTAAGCAATCACATAGGTCTTCCTAATTATGTTCCCATTGAACTTAGGATGGCATCTTTATCTTGAACACATAGTCCAATCTCATGATAACATATGTGGTTTTTTGTGTCCATCATTCTTAACTACAAACCTTGCCATACACCACTCGAATGTAGGCGGCCAATTAGAAAGAATGACCATATCTGATCCACATCCCTTAGACATTACCTAGACCAATCAAATAAGTGCTTCGCTTGGCAAACAAAAATGAGAATAAGACAGATGTACCTAATTCAATCCCTATCTTAATCAAACACCTATATTTCAGTGGTATGTGGCTAAATGTGGGTCCAAAAACATGTGTTCAAAAGAGAATAAGCTACATGATCAAAACATGGTAACCATTCTAGACTCAACAATCAACATGATTGGGGGACCCTATATGAACATATGATGACCACAAGAACCTCCAATTTGGTAATGAATTAGATATTCATACAAGCCCCAAAACAATTCTATGAGGAAAATGGCTATGGCCTCGATTGATTTGCTAACCATCTCGTACTAATCACAAGTTTTTTATCCTAGGAGAAGTGGGCAAGCCGGAATAAGGTAACCATTAAAGACCCATCTTACCATTTCACTAAATATGATACGTCGTGTCACTTACTATGTGGAGTTACACAACGCTATACCTCATTTACTATTTATGTTATTTCTTTGCCAAAATAAAGCTGTTAATGTTCTACAATGCCCAAACCAACCAATTTGACATGTGGTGGCAAAATATAAGATGTGCACTTAATAGATATAGCATTGCGTAATTCCAAATAGTAAACGACACCAAATACCATAATTAGTGTGGTAATTTAAAACCAATTGTCATTCACTGTGCAGGTGCTGGCATTTCAGCTCACAAATTAGCACATCCAACTGGTCCGATTGCTCCAAGCCCTTCACCTTTCACAGTTTCTAAATCAGCGCCACGACTTCCAAAATTTACCAAAGACATCGAATCGGAGGATTCAGAGCTCAAAATCAAGGTTCGATTTGCAAAACGCCAGCGTAATTGATGAAAGTCTTTTGAGTTTGATGGTTGTGTCTGAGTATGTGAGTTTCGAGTTCATCAATCGGTGTGTCTTTTTAGTAGTAGCCCAACTACACTAAATTTTGTATTTAGTGTCACCAATTCTATTTCTCTTGCTCATACTAATAGTAAACCCACCCGTGTAGCGTCACCAACATTGAACGTAGTCCCTAACAATATTTGCTATTCCTTGTGAAAAAAAGAAAAAGAAAAAGAAAAAGCATTATAAATTTACAATGTTGCAAGTCATGTCACGTAGTAAGTATTTTACATTGGTTTATAAGAGATCCAATTGCTTTGTAACAAGAGACGAGTGAATGTTCACAACACCTACTTGGGGGGTGAAGATCCTATTTTAAGATTTTTAGTAGCCTTGCGTTTGCCATTTTAAGATCAAGTAACTCCTACGCAAGGTTAGAAACCCCAAATTGATTTAGTGAGCATAGATTGGGATGATTCAACAACCAACCTATAGGGGCCAGATTTTACTATCACCCCCTCAGTAGGTGTTAGGAAAGGGAGGGAATTATTGTATACGATCGTACCTCTCGTCCATCCAACATAAAAACTTGGTTTATTGTCGATTCATTTCAAATGATTCTGAGCACACTAATTTGCGGTCTTCAAAACAAATTCCCATCTCAAATCAACTGTAACAAGTAACCTCTGGGATGCATATTATTTTAGGGGGTTTTACATTGGATGAATGAGAGGTACGCTCATATATGATAATTCACTCTCTTCGGTGTTAAGGAACCAAACTGACAAGAGACCAATGCATTGTAGGCCCACTAATAAGAACTACACTAAATATTGTATCTAGTGTCCCCAATCTACTTGTTTTGCTCAATACTAATTGTAAACCACCCGTGTAGTGTCACCAAACCCTAAATGTAGACCTAACATTATGTCATATCTTGTAAATGATTATTGGCATTATAAATTTATAATGTTGCAATTACCATCACTTACTAAGTGATTTTTCATTTAGATTTCAATCATCCGTGACAATACTCTAGTACAAAATGGTTAAGATGCAAAATACACCAAACTTGGGCAGTGGATGAACTAAAAGTAAGTTGGGGATGACATTATGTGTAAAGTTACTCATAAGAAGTGTTGTTGGAAAAGTTACCACAGTGACATAGAACACCATATGAAACTAAGGCCCACTTCACACACGAGACTGAGAGCCCGTGACCATTACACTTCAAGCACTCTCATTGGTGGAAAAGGCGGAGCCGGTCCAAGTTCGCTTCACACTACGCTTAAGGGACCAACAAAGTAAGCGAATGCAAGATGGATGTAAATTCTACACGGATTACTCTTACACAACATCAAATAGCTCATATTTCATCGTCACCTGGACTATTTTCCAAACCCACCTCTTGGAAGTAGGCCTAACACAAAACCGGAAGACCATGGCACTCCGAACGCTCACAACCGTTGGTTCACTCTACATTATCAGACACGAGAACCCCACATGAATAGAAATTCATTGAAATAGCAGCATTTGGTTGAGGCCCCGGTCACATATGACTTCACACTACACTTGAGTCGCCCGTGACCACACGGCACGATATTGGAGGTGTGTTGGGGACGGCCTTGGGACACTTTTCTTTTGGGCTCTCATGGTTTCGTGCTCGTGGCTTGTGTGTGAAGTGGCCCTCAATACACGGGGAGGTCACTTCATTGTCAAGTTGACACTACGTGTGGACAAAGTTTGCTACCCCTATATTACATGCCATATATAATTTTAAAATTTATGATATTTTTTCTACATATACATAACCATTGATAGTATCTTTTGTGTATTTTTTTGAAATATTTAGTCATCTTTATTTATTTTTAATAAATTTTTTAGTTCAATTCTGTGTCATTCTAGTTAGAAACGGTATGTTTTATGAAAAAAACAAATCATCAAATTTAGTTACCACTTTTACCTATGTCATAGGTACTGTGTATATCTACTCATGAAAAAAAATTGATAAAATTTTGACCCATTTTGGTGGTGCAACTTACCAAAAGAAGATTTTTTTGGGTCGCACGTGGTGTTCAACTTGATAATGGAGTGATCTACCTGTGCCTCAATAACAATCTCTAGTGGGCGTCGTGCAGGAAGAGATTAGTAGCAGTGGGGGATCGGTGTCATCAGAGACGGATCGTCGTCTGATCGGGTCGTCGATGCCACACTGCGGCCACACATGCGGCGCCTGTGCTCCGTGCGAAGTCCAGATCGTCGTCTTCGAATGCGACTTCGAGACGGGAACTCACGCGGAAGCCTGTCCGCTGGGCTACTCGTGCACCTGCGACGGGAGGTCATTTCCCGTACCTTGAAACGAGCAACTCGACGTGTGCTTGCAGCGCACTTGTTGACCATGAAGTCGTTCAGTTACACCAGTTTGTTGAGTTGTGTAGGTGCTTTCGACTTCTACACTGATTATTTTAGGAGTCATGAAGTCGTTCAGTTACACCAGTTGTTGATTTTTGTAGGTGCTTACGGCTTCTACACTGGTTATTCCTGACTTGTTGACCATGAAGTCGTTAAGTTACACCAGTTGTTGATTTGTGTAGATGCTTTCGGCTTCTACACTGATTATTTTAGGAGTCATGAAGTCGTTCAGTTACACCAGTTTGTTGAGTTGTGTAGGTGCTTTCGACTTCTACACTGATTATTTTAGGAGTCATGAAGTCGTTCAATTACACCAGTTGTTGATTTGTGTAGGTGCTTTTGGCTTCTACACTGATTATCCCTGACTTGTTGACCATGAAGTCGTTAAGTTACACCAGTTGTTGATTTGTGTAGATGCTTTCGGCTTGTACACTGGTTATTTTAGGAGTCATGAAGTCGTTCAGTTACACCAGTTTGTTGAGTTGTGTAGATGCTTTCGACTTCTACACTGGTTATTTTAGGAGTCATGAAGTCGTTAAGTTACACCAGTTGTTGATTTGTGTAGGTGTTTTCGTCTTCTACGCTGGTTATTTTAGGAGCCATGAAGTCGTTAAGTTACACCAGTTGTTGATTTGTGTAGGTGCTTTCGACTTGTACATTGATTATCCTGGGAACCATGAAGTCGTTCAGTTACACCAGTTGTTGATTTTTGTAGGTGCTTTCGACTTCCACATTGATTATCCCTGACTTGTTGACCATGAAGTCGTTAAGTTACACCAGTTGTTGATTTGTGTAGATGTTTCCGACTTCTACACTGATTATCATGGAAATCATGCAGTTGTTAAGTTACACTAGTTGATTTGTGTAGGTGCTTTCGGCTTCTACACTGATTATCCCGGGAACCATGAAGTCGTTAAGTTACACCAGTTGTTGATTTTTGTAGATGCTTTCGACTTCTACACTGAATATCCCGTGAACCATGAAGTCGTTAAGTTACACTTGTTGATTTCTGTAGGTGCTTTCGACTTCTACACTTAACTATCTTCTACACTTAACTACCCTTGCTAGCACCCCTTAACTATCCTGACCATTTTTCAATTCTAGCAAGGGTCAGGAGCACTAACCCTTCGTATTCCACCCATTCAAATGGTTAGCTCCCAATACCTTGGACCTCTTAGTCCATTGGTGGGTGACCAACCCTCCTACACATGCTTTCGGGTCTCTTCCCTTAATTGATAGCCAATGGTTAGATGTGGACTCCCATGGATGGAAGTCCAATCTTTAGTTGATCATCGCGTTGCCAGAGCAACGCTACAACAACTTGAACCATACTAGGCAACTATGCCCCCACGTTGGGCCAACGCCCGTGGAGGCCGTGTTATTCGGCCTCGGGTGGGTTCAGCCAGACACGCCGCCTCACCCATATAAGCCTTTAAGACTTTGGTCAGGACCCCTACCCTACCGTCACGTAACCTTTTGTCTCTCTCCTAAGAGTTGGGGCCAAGCAAACATTTTTCCTTAACCACTAGGGCTAGAAGCCCCCAGCAGCTTCAGACCTCCATAACTTTGTTATATGATCCTTGCTTCTATCAAGAGACCACTCCATCAACATCTAATCTTTGCGTAGATGCCGATAAACTCCTCACTTGCCCCATTCAAGCAAAAACTGATGAAGTTATGCATGTTCAAACCTTGGCAGTCTCGTGCGTCACTTCCAGGTCACTGCTGTCCCAGGGCACTGTCCCTAGGCAGAGCCCCACTCAAATTGTCATATCTCCTAGCTCACACCTCCGATTGAGGTGTTCTTGAGCATCCTAGAACCATGATGCCATAAGCTACTCATAGCTCATGGCCTTACCCTCATGACTCCTAATCTCTATGGGTGGGAAGTGTTCTCAACGCCTAGGGCCCTCACCCACACTAGGGTCACTTGGGCCCTCTCACCAATGACGCCACAAAGTCCTAGGTGTCACTCCAGGGTCCCCCTTGTGCCCATGGTGTTTTGGGCCCTCCTCATGGAAAGGTGCACAATGATGAATGAATGCCACCAAAAGATCTAGGAAGCATTGTTCATCTCAGCACTTGACATTGTTTACTTTAACCCCTAAAGGCTCAAGCCTTCACATTCCATTTTCGGGCATTTCCAATACCAATGTTGAAAATTTATGTCATGTAGCAACATAAACTCTATTTACTTGAAATCCAACCATATAGATGTGAACTAGACTACCATATATTCTCTTAGAGAAAATTTGAAGTCAATCAAACAACATTTACTAAATTTTTGCCGTTTCATGACCATTTCGGTCATGCCACAAATATTAGAAAGTTGGCAACTTTGCCATAAAATGTTATGTGGATGACAAATGATCTACTCCCAAAAATTTGGGGTTTTTTGAGCAAATTTAGATGAAGTCCGTCACCCTCAAAGTTGGAGGAGCCATATGAGGTCATTTTGGGAGATTCCCTCTTTTTCATGGAGCAAGCAATATGTGAACTCATAATTTTCCAAATCCAGCTAGTTAAGTTGTGCACAATCATCACCTTGTCCTAAGGTGAAAAGAACCCCATCCAAATTGGGCATCATATGTGAAAGATATTTGGGCAACACATGGAACCGCCTTCCAAAACAAGCAATGCCAACCTAACAAAAAAATCCTACATGCTTGGAGTATGACGTTTTTATATGTTATTTTGGACCACATGGTAGTAGGCACCACCCTACACCAGTAGATACCTTCCATTCACATAGATTGCCACCTAGTGGGTCTCAAACCCCATCAGAGTATTAGGCGGCGACCCATTTCGGGTTGCATGAGTAGTTGAGGTTACAATACCAACACTTGGCATGAAAGTATCGGCATTTGGCATTATTTATTGACGAGCATGTGGCACACACTACACTAAATATGATACACTAAATACAAACACATACACTAAATATCACTAACCCTATGAAAGTAAGTAACATCAAATGTAAACTCAAACACTAAATATCAACTATGGTAATATGTGGAAGTTGCATGCACGAATTTAGTGTTCGTAAGGATATGAAAAAAAATTAACAATGATAAAAGGAGAAGGGAGGTAGCGGTAGGGAAGGTGGCGGCGCATTTATCTCTAACACTAATTATCAAAGAATTGAAAATTAGTGTTGAGCAAGATAGGGTGGTAACAACACTAAATATAATCAAACACTAAATATCATATTTAGTGTAGTTTTCTTGAAATCTATGGTGAATGAGCATAGAATTGACTGTCGTCATGAATTTAGTGTCACTCAATAGCAACTTCAGCTCTTCGTAACTTTGAGATTTGGCTAGATTGGGCATGTGACTTAAATTAATACCACCCTCATTAATTGGCATACTTAGTGTACCTTAAATGGTGCATCCTTTTCTATCTATTCTAAGGCTATTCTATGCATTATCTAACTTGCCATCGTAAGGTATGCAGATGTAATTCCCAAGGTTACTTTTCTTAATTAGACACCTATATTTGATTGGTATGTGGTCAGGTAAGGATCAAAGAACAAACACCATAAAGACACAAGTATAAAAGAGATTGGACTTTATCATCAAATTTATTAGCTACTCCACAGCTCGATTAGTGAATAATAGTCAACATATATGCACTTCCAACACCCATAACTAGATCAGGGGAAGTTCCATTTTCAATCTGATTTTTTGTTGATAGTTCACTGCAGATATTTGCTAATGCAACACAAGTTCTGTTGTGTGAATCTTATCAGTAGAAGGCGGAGGACATAGAAAACAAACCAAATAACAGCCACATACATGGAGAATACTTTTGGAAAGGACCTGCTTGGGGAATATTATTCCACCTTTCCTGGTTCCATTTCAAGTGCAATACATTGTGCATGTTTGTGAAAGAAAAGTAAAATGCATCAGCTATTCAATATTGGGAAGTAAAATTACTCATCAAACAAATCTGGAGCAAAGGAGATGCACTAAGCTAAACATCTGGTTTAGTGTGGCCCACACTACTTATTATCAACCCACATTGATTGCCTTCCAATCACTGGGTGGCCAATAGAGAGAGTAACACATTTCACTTGGTGATACATGACAAGTCCCAAAGACCGCTCTAATTAGGATGGCACGCCAATTTTAATGCCACACTAAATTTGATAATGTACAGTAGCACCTGACAGTGGTTAGATCCTGCATTTGGGAATAGCCACAAACTCCTCACACCTTGGCTAAGGTAGATAGATCTTAAATGGGTACCTTTTCTGACTAGCCCATTTCTCCTAGGATATGAAACAAGGAAATTAGCACAAGGTGGTTAGCAATTCAAAATGGAGGCCACTTTCCTCTTACATGAATCTCTTATTCACTATCAAAGTAAAGAACGTGATATCCCTCACTTGTGTTGACTGTTGAGCTTAAGAGTTAACATATTTTGAGCACATAGTCCAATCTCCTTAAAACACGTCTTTATGGTGTCCGTTCTTGGATCCACACCTAACCACATATCACTCAAATGTAGATGTCCAATTTCTCTAATTAAGCACATCTACCTCAGTAGACCAATAGAGTTGGAAGTTTAGCCAAGCATTCAGGATTCATGGCTCTCACCAATGCTGCTTACAATTTAACAACCACATCCAACAATAGCACTGAAAAATGATAAGGTGATGATAAATACACACCCAACATAAGCACAAGGAAAAATTGCCTTACCATCAGAAACATTTGAAAGAACCTTTTGTCTTGTGTAGAAACAAAAGGAGCACTAATTCAGTGTATTAAAACATGGTTCAGATATTATACATGAACTCTAGTGTGGACAGCGCAGCAGAACTCAACTGCTCGGCTTTGTGAAACAAACCAGCACAGCCTAGGCCAACCGTATCCGAAGGCTTATTTTTCTCACTCCTGAAACTTCAATTTGGATCCTACCCTGACTGAGTTTTTTCCAAAATTTCAACCTTCACCTTCTCCAAGATTCTAGGGGGCAATGTCTCTAACAAGTTTAATAATACAACATACATTTGAGTAAACCTTGTTGGGTCCATGGAATGCCTTAAACATTGTTGTTCCATGGCTCTGGTCACACTGGCACTCTCTCGCACATCATCTACCTGAACAACAGCAGCACTCTAAAGAACACCATCTGATACACATGAAAGCCTTCATGTAGAAAAAAAAAACCCCCCAAAAGCCCTCTACTATACACAGCCCACAAATTCTTTTTCTAAGGGGCTATCCAGGTTGTTAGAAGACTGAATTCCACATTCCAGGTCCAACCCAGAAATTTGAACCTAAACATTTGACCGCAAATCACTTATTTCACTTTGAGGAGTACCTGGCAGACTCTGTTGGCCTCCATTAGCCACCGTCTGGTTGAGTGAATGCGACTGCGAGTGAACTTGGCCTGAAGGTTGTGGCGTCAGCTGCTTCGAGAGGCTCTGAAATGTCTGCTGCGACAGCTGATTAAAAAGCGGTGATGTATGACCACCCCCACTTAACCCAGGCGCCGAAACTTGACTCATCGTAGATTGTCCTTGGAGCTGCGAAAGTGCTTGTGCGTGATTCAGTTGCAGCTGTATCTGATTTCCACCAGAAACACCGCTCCCTGAATGAACCTGGGGAGAGACCTGCCCTTGTAATTGGGTTACCGCCTGTGGATTCATTTGGGGATCTAACCCGCTGTGAGTTGGAGTTGAATTTCCCCCGTGAGCTTGCAAATTATTACCAGCGGCCATGTGAAATGATCCAGGTGGTTGCATCTGGTTACTGTAAGCTTGCCCTTCTTGCACTAACCCATAGCTTCGGGGATCCATTTGATTCCGGAGCTGTGAATGTAAGTGGGCAAGCTTTGTCATTGTTGGGTCCCTGTGGCCAGGTTGCAATTGTCCCAGCATTTGCCCTTGTAGTTGTTGAGATGATACACCTTGCTGCCCATTTGGGAGGAGAACTTGCCCACCAGGATGTCTATTACTCATCTGCCCTTGCTGCTGCTGTTGTTGTTGAAGCTGGGCTGCAGAGTGATGAGAAGAAGGGCCTTGCGTCAAATGATTTATCAACTGTGTAAGTGATGGCTGATTGGGTATGTTTCTGAGCAATCCCTCTTGCTGCAGCCTCCGAGCACTGGGAAACCTTGCCAAGCTCTCTGCAGAAGAAAACTATATGACATTAGTAGTGACACGAGTGCTGTACGGAATGTAAGACTAGAAAGCAAACATAAAACGAGGATGTCTTCTTCTTTAGAAGAATCTGACTAAGGGGACTTTGCCTGCAAGATTATGGAGTTATTCTCTTAACTCTACATGACTTTTGGTCAGGCATTGGTTGTTTTGCATAATATCCTTCCATGTATAGTAACTTTTTGATGCATGCTTGGTGGTAGTAGTGAGGAGGTTTGCACTAAGGAACACTTTATATTGCTTCCTTCGACGGTCAAACACAATTAGGCATGCAAAGAAGTACTAGAACCGGTTTGGCGCTCATTAACCAAAATAGGTTGCTCTTCGTTCACATTCAACAACTACCTCCAAGCATGCACAACTTGAAAGAAGTTATTGGTATTGTATGCAACACAACCAATGGAAACTCATAGAAGACAAATCCCAACAGAAAGTCTCATTTGAGTTGAAAAATGATTCCAAAAGTATTGTCTCTACAAGTACACCACCTCAAAGTACAAGTACATTCAAGTATGAGTGAGAAACATACGAATTGGTCCAAGACCAGTCTTCTTCTCAAAAGAGATGAGGTCCTTCATACTGTTGACAACCTCAGATATCTGCAACCAAAACCAAAAAGTTTGAGTGCTCTTCCACAGAGAGAAGAATCCAGTGCCTTTTAACTTTGAGGATCACACCACAAATGCTAGAAGATGCAACTAGAACAACAGGAGGAAGTACAGGTAATAGAACAACATGAAGGTAAGTGCGAACAAAGGGATTAGTTGAAAAGACCTGCAAACAGCGAACATAGCGCTTTGAAAAGCCAAGATCATTGACCATAGGGGCATCGAGCTTGACAGCCAGTTGTCGTGCAGTGGACATGAACCTGCAGCCCTAGCCAAAATATATTAGCATTTTAGCCAAGCCTTAACATCAAAAGTAAGGGGTTCACAAGTCCTGCAGAGTATCTTAACTTCAAGCTTTGATTAAAGCAAAGCTGGCCACCTGACTATACAACTGTGCATTGCATCTGTTCCACAAACCAATAACTTTCTTATGTCTAGGCTCAGTAAGCATGGTGCAATACATACTAGCTGCAACTAAAGACATGACAGGAAACCAGTTATTCAGAATTCCAACCACATACAGAAGCACTGTCAACTAACCAGATACTTTGATGAAAACTCTATTTGAATAGTAAACTAACTCCCAAACCATCGTATATTGTACTGTAAATTGGCAACGCAGTTGCCATCAGGATAGAAAAGGGTACTTACGCATTACAATGTTTTGTCAGGTTCTCCACACTTTTATCAAAATCCTCCTGTTCAGCCTCCATAACCAGACTGTCTAGTTGTTGTGCCTATGAACCACAAATATTAAAAATTAGAAAGTCACATTACAATCAACCAGTTGTAAACACTAAAGACTCTGAAGCAAATTGTTGATACATCCACTAGAAACACGACAAAAATGGACACAATACAAAGTACTTCAGAACTGGTTAACTTCTAAAAGCATTGCAAAGAAAAAGGCTTCAATAACCTGATGAGATAATTACCTGTTCCAAGAGATTCTTGCATGGTACCACTTCCTCATGGTTCTTTGTGCAGAATTCCCATGCTTGAATCTGTACTCAGCAAAAGGGTAGTATCTAAGATCAAAATTGGTCCTTAACAAACTCCAGACGCAACATAGAACCTTTAATCCTCTCAAATACAGAAGAAGCTCTTTCCATCCACATGAACAATGATTTTCATGTAAAAAAGGGATTACAGGAGGAAAGGTCAACTGAAATAATGACCTTGAAAGAAGGGCTGAATGTGACACGTAGCATCCCATACCTTACCACCTGCAAACAATAAGACCACTTCCATCAAGATTGTGCTCCCACTACAGATTCCCTAGACAAAAGAAATATACATAGGTGCATTCCACAAGGGCAGTACTGGTCCAGAATGAAAGTAACATAATACTCAAGTAAAAAGAACATCTATCCCCATTGTTGAAAGATGCTGGGAACTCATAGACTTGTTATAAAGGAAGAGCAAAGCATGAAAAACAACCAGCAAGGGAATTTGTAAACCTTCCTAGTCTCAGAAATCACAAGATTATTACTCTGCAGCAAGCAAGAGTGATGGATTGAGATCAACTGTAGTGTGTGTGAGGCAACATACCCTCAACTCTGCAAATATTGATTCATGCACCGCCCCTGAGTATTCCAGAACCATCTTTCCAGATGGCAGCACGTATCTCCTGAACACCCAACCCAACAAACAAATCACAGTGTGCCCCAACACCTAAACATATACTCTTGTAAGGTCCAGCCCTTCGAAACCACCCTACAAAAATGCATTTCAAAATCCTGCTTATACTCTATTTTATCAGCATTTTCTAATCCTCCATGTTAGATATTCCAAATCTGGAACCCGATAACTTCATATGTGAGCAAGCTCAAAAATTCCATTTGAAACTTGAAAGAAAAGAAAAACATACTCCTCTGCCAGATCCAAAAATAACAGCTCATCCAGCAGCCCGCTGTCGTACTTGATCTTAAACAGCCGAGGCAAAACATCTGTGCATGATTCTGTCGAGACCAAGAGTTTAAAGAGTCAGATCACACTGATGCCAATTAAAAGCAACAGAACAACAAAACCACAACATTGATTTATCCACGAACGCTCAGCAACTCTCTAAGCAACAATTCAATAAAATGAACAATCACATACCAAAACCTCGGCCAGGTTGTACTCCACACAGGTTACAAAACCAGAATTCCTGCACCAATATTCCATTCAACAACTAATCAGCTGATGGGAATCAAAATTACGACATGCATGATGAGCATATATTGATTCTTAATCTGATGCTAACAAAGGTGCTCAGAAGATCCTATTAGAATCTGCCATCAGAAGCACGATCTGGATCCTACCATCGGAAAGAGGCCCTGGGCATGTCGACCAACAGGAGATGTGTTGTAGCTGCTCAGACACCAACGCTTCAATGCACCAGGTTCAAAGAAATTGTGCACAAGATTCTGCCAGAAAGTAATGTTGTTGTCCTGCACATACATACCCTATCCTTCAGCACAGCATGGGAAGAACTAGAAATAGAGATATCCATACAATTCACATATTGTACTCAGAACATTCCCATTGACAGCAGGCTCAGCCTCAAGCATCCAGACACCATGTAATGTATTTTTTTTAAATTGAGATAAATTACATATGTACAAAGACCTCCCTGTCCCAAATGTCAGCTTTCCCACCAGGCTATCATACTCCAAAAGCAACAAATGTAAAACCAAAAATCATCAAGGCCAACTCACCGGAACTATCAAAGCCAACAAAAATTAGTAACACAAGATTCTCTCAGACCGTACTCCATCCATAATTTCCAGACTTAATCTTAGACACTTACAGGTGGACGCTTCCTTTGCTCTTGGATATATAGCATAATCATATGATTACATTGTGAAACAACTGCAGGTGACATTGGACTTCTGAAGCCAACATCTGGATTCCTGCCCGCCAGACTCCCAACTCCTGCTCCCGGCCCATGCATAGCTTGACGCTTAAGACCCTGTAAGAGCTGACTTTGCATTCCAGGTTGCATCCTAGCCAGCATTTGTTGTGCAGTTAATCCATTTGCGACCTACCAAGATCCACAAAATGAACATAATGAGTATACTGATTGATTGTAAGAACATCTGAACTAACAATATTTAACAACACAATAGAATCCTTAGCTTTCAAAGTCACAATTTCATATATGAGCACACATAACTATGTTCCAAGATGTCACCCTTTAAAAACGAGAATGTTACAATATCAATTGGTATGCTCATCTAAATAGCACATAGTCCACTGTTCATCTTTATACTGCTCCACCCAGTTCTCAGCAGCCCCTTTACATTCAACACATAAACATCATTCACGTAGATGCAAAACTTACTTGAAAGGCTTGAGCTTGACCCGATTGCATCTGCTGTTGTTGACCAGGATGAAACAAAAGCTGCTGTTGAGCTCCTGCTCCCCCCTGTTGGGCCTGTCGCACTTGCAAAAGTGCTTGTTGATTAGCAGCCACTTGTTGGTTAACAACTTGTTGCAGTGCAGCTTGATTAGCTGCTTGTGCATGTGCTTGTGCTTGTGCTTGAGCATGTGCTTGCGAGAACGCTTGTGCTTGTGCTTGTGCTTGTGCTTGAGCTTGAGCTTGAGCATGAGCTTGGGCCTGGGCCTGGGCCTGTGCCTGAGCCTGAGCCTGAGCCTGGGCCTGGGCCTGAGCCTGAGCCTGAGCCTGAGCTTGAGCTTGAGCCTGAGCCTGCGCTTGAGCCTGAGCCTGAGCCTGAGCCTGAGCCTGAGCTTGTGCCTGTGCCTGAGCTTGGGCTTGAGCTTGAGCTTGGGCAGCCTGTGCCTGTGCCTGTGCCTGTGCTTGTGCTTGTGCTTGCGCCTGAGCCTGTGCATGGACCTGCTCATTCCATAGATGTCCTTGTAAGACCACACAAATCCAAGCCAAAATTCCCAGATAGATATTGTTGTGAACTCTATCCAATTATAACAAGTGTATATACCCTACAAAACTGCCTATTGAGAAAGGTAAAAACAGATGAATACACCGACTCAGGACTGAGTTGAGTAAATCGAAAGACTCAAATGCAATTAGCTTAATGTGATCAGCTAACTTAATATAAATTTGAAATATCAGGACGTCGTGAACTCTCAATCACCCTTCAGATCCAGAATAGGAACAAGGTCAAAAAAAAATTTAGCAACCTCATGGCATTGAATTATACAAACACACCTGAGCCTGATAGGAAGAAAGTTGATTAGCAGATGCCATTTGCAACAATGATTGCTGTGAGGATGAGCGCTGGAACTGTGCCAACTGGCTAGCTGTGGCCTGTCCTGTGAAACCTGCTTGTTGTGGACCTCCTTCCAAAGGATTCCCTCCTTGCATTACACCCAAATTTCGTAAAGATTGGAGGGACTGTGGTCCTTGGAAATTGCCCTGTTGACCTAGCTGTTGAGCTCCTTGATAATTTGGATGCAACCGGCCAATCCCTTGCTGTCCCCGCTCAAGAGTAGGTTGCTGAGCATTTGCCACTTGCATCCCCCCTGTATAAACAGCTTGTTACTATGGTAAGGAGTGGGTGCTAAAAAACTATCAACCTTTATCATCTTTTCAAGATATTAGGCATGTTTGAAAAGACCAGTAAGAACTCATTGAACGTTGACAAAAACAATAAAAAATAACGGACAACTTTCTGGATAAATGATGGACCGTAATCATCAGGTCGAACCATTGACAATGACTGACCACAGACTGCTAGTCTGCGCACCTTGGAAGCTACCTGATTGATTCATTCCTGCAAGTTGACTTTGATGTGGCCCTAGATGGTTGGCACTTGTATCGCCTTCTAGCCCAGATTGCTGGCTGCTTGTTGGACCTCCATCAAAGCCTGGTACCTGATTGGAAGATGTAGGTCCATGAAAACTTCCTTCTTGATATGCAGAGTCTTCAGAGGCTCGAAGTAGGGCAGATGGAGTCAATGCCTCCTGTGGGTATTCTGATTTCACTCCCTCCATACCAGTATACTCAGTCTTTGGAGCCTTCAAAACAGAAGGGTATTCCTGTTTCACTACGGTGATGTCCATTGGTTGGACGTCACCCTGCTGGCCATTCAGAGGAACCTGTTGTGATATACTAGATGAGCCACCTTGGGCTCCACTAGGAAATGACTGCAATCCGTCTCGGCTGCCCCCTTGATAACCCCCTGACTGTTGGCTTGTACTTAACACTGCTTGGTACTGATTATTCCCCAACCCCTGAAGTGAGCTAGAGGCTATCCGTCCATCATATAGATACTGTTGTTTCGACTGCGGTACTCCCTGGGCAGCAGGGATCTGAACGGGTGGGCTCTGCAGAGCTGGTTGCTGCTGATGCTGAGTACTAGGTGTCCCAGGCCCTGTAATAGTTGTGCCTGACCACTCATCTGCTGCTATTACACCAGAATTTACCATCCCTTTGGGTGGCACAGTCTGTGATTGTGACAAAGGAATAAGAGTGGCTGACCCCACATTGCGTCCGAACGAGTTTTGCGAGGTTGAATCAAAGTAAGAGGATGCAAAGTCTGAGGTAATGTTTGAGGAAAAGGAGGGGTTCAGAGTGCTCAGGTCAATAGACGCTGATGGGCTAGGGTTTGCATGTGGGGATAGTAGATTTTCATTACTATTAGTTACTTGGGACACAAACTGCTGCTGTAAGGGACGAGGAGAGTGAGAGGCCCCCACATGTTGTCTCATATCCATAGCTGTCAAACCATTGTACCTTGCCATCCTTCCCAAATATCCTCCAATTTACAAAGACATCATTTGGCCAATGCTGAAAAGGCTTCTCTCTCTTCTGCAACATCTAACTCTACTCCTTTACCATCCGCAGGTACTAGTTCACTAAAAATGATGTCTTCCTTGCTGCTGCCACATTCATCGCTAAACCGTGACGGGACGGGTGTCAAAAGCCACGAAGCCACCGGATCAAATCCACCCAGGACATCCAGAAACTGAATGTCTTTCCTCTCTATCTTCCTTGGTAGAAAATTGAAGCCCGAGACAAAGATGCCAAAATTGATCCTCCATAACAATAAACCTTTTGCAGCCCCTACCAGGGGTCCCCCTCATTATCTTGAGCTGTTTGCAGGATTGTACTGTTTCCAGCCAAAATTTGGAACTTCAAATACAGAAAAATCTTCTTTATGTGCAATCGGCTATTAAGTCACTTGGGAGTTTATACTCGCCATCGTTTTCCCTATTAAGTCATGCGTTGGCCAGCTGAAGTCAGTACTTGGAGTTGCCAAGGCTGGGCTCGTGCACTTGCCAAGACCCCAAAATTTCTACAAAATGGGTTTAAACTGGCTCAATATCAAATCATCGACGAAAAGCACCACTTCGTCTTCTAACAAAACCTGATCGCATCGGTCCATCCAACCACCGCTGCTCTGCGGCATCAAAGCGTGTGACAGACAACCAAAGGTTAGCTTCATTTCCATGCACAACCACATACTAGCTCACAAACCCCAACGACTGGAAACTACAGACTGACAGGAATCTTCAGTCCTTACGAAACTGTCATCGTCACACAAAGTTGATCATCTTCAACTGCCTTACTTGCTATTCAACAACTAGTCAATGAAAATGACTACTTCTATACTTCTCTCTTAATGCGAAATTCATCAATGCACCAAACACTGTGCACTTCCAGACACTCTGCTTACAGGATTCCTAGACGTAATTCATCATTGTTCAATCATAACCTTCCTGTTGAGCTCAAACACCACTTTGGACCATGACTACGCTATACCTAAACCATAATCACTCTGTACGATGAAACATAAACCACGGAAACTTGAAGCTGGACATGCTGAACTGTTGTTTGCAGCAAGTAGTCTTCAATAGACCTCACTGTGACTGGGAAATATGAATCGCAACCGTGGCGCAAGTCTGAGCTACAGTTTGAACAAACACATGAGCTGAAACCGTTCCACCACATGACGATAATATTGGGGTCCATCCGGTGACCCACATAAGAACGAACCCCAACTACTACGATAAGGTTTGATCAGACTCGCAGGTGGCTCTTAGTTGTCTGCAGAGTGATACCGCTGGGTTTGTATAGGGCCAGGACAGCATAAACAAACATAGTTATTGTTGTTCGGAAACGTGGATCTGACTACACCTTCTCCAGCTGGATCTTGTCCCTCATCCAGCTCCCGACGTACTAAATGACGTAATTTACAGCAATTAAGCTGGGACCAAGTCGAAAGTCCACCTACATGTTTAGAATATGATATTACATCAACCTAAATGAGCGAGACCTAATTCTCTGTATGTCAATGAACCAACTACTCGCTCTCCCACGTACCCAGAGTAGTAGACTCTCGCAGCAGCACAGGAGAAAGAGGAAGGCTCAAACAGAACTATATTTCAGATCCCCGAGTCCCAAATCTCCTTCCGCAAAACTCCACCTCACACTCACACCTCCGCACACTAACCCTCGCCACTCAGCTGAGCTGGCCATTCATTCATGTCAACTACTAACCCTAAATCTAGTCAAGCTAAGGAACTTCTCAGCATGAGGATCCAGCAACGACTGCTCTCTCTCTCTCTCTCTCTCTCTCTCTCTCTCTGAGACCGACATCCCCGGTGGAGTGTTGGGATGTCAGTACCAAATCATCTATAACATTCGACACCAATTAAGGGTAAAGAACAAATAATTAAACTCACGGCGGCCACCTCACATGCCAACCTGATCCACACCTTCTTCAAACAAAACAATACCACCACATAACCCCCATCCCACCCGGCCCCACCCTGCATATGGCCGTATCCAACATGGCCAAAGACAATCCCCAAACACGAGCTCCCACACCACACGAGGCGGAATTTAACACACTGCTTAGGGTTTCCGACCACCACTGTGCAAGTAAACAGTACCTGCTTGTCACCGAACCCAAAACACTCAAAATCTTCTAGTCCGAGGGTGAGGAGCTCGAACCAACAAGATCCCAAACAAACTTCCCCCGGGGTACACAAAGACACAGAACGCAACCCCGCTCTCCCCAAACCCTTGAACACTCTTGAACAATCTTCCGTAACCTACCATCACGAAATTGGGCGAAATCCTTCGCCCAAAAGCTGCCGCTTCCGGATTCCAGACTCGCCACCGGTGTGCCAAATTCGGGAGGGGTTCTCAGACAGCGGAGGGGAACGCACAAGGCCGAGGCCAGAGAAGAAGAAGAAGAATAGGGCCCGGGGCCACCATAAGAATGCTTAGCCTTGATCTGGAAGCGCTTTCTCTATCGTGTTTTCCTGTGTATTTTGTGTGTTGTGTGTGCCCAATCCCCAACATCGCCGTGCCGTAAGGGGAGAGAGACAGAGAGGAAGAGGGAGTGCGAGAGAGAAAGAGAGAGAGAGAGCGCGGGCGGCCGGGTGAGGGGGCGGGCGGGTGACCCGGTTTTCCGGCGGGTGATGGGATGGAGGCTGCCGGGTGAGGTCACCAGTGGTCGGCTGGATGCGGAATCAAGTCGTGAGATGCCCTGCGTCGCCCGGAGAAACATCAGGCGGCCGTCACGCTGACCAGGCGGCGGCCCGACGGTTCGCCGGGTGGATGCCGGGGGGGGGGGTATTTGTAAGGGTGGCGTGTCTTCTTCTTCTCCTTCTCTGGGTGGGTTGATTTTTTGGTTAGGGAATTAGGAAGTTTCTCTGTTTAACTCCCAATTGATGGAAGAGAGGGGAAGTATCATATCCATCCAAGATTATATAAAATAATAAGCTTCTTTACCTTCTTTAGGTTTGTTGCTGACTCATCTACAAATCGATCTCGATTACACTAATTCGGGGTCTTTGAAGCCAATTCCTATCATCAAATCAACTCGAAAAAAATGACGTCCGGGCTGCATACTATTTTAAGACCTCAAATAACCTCAAGTAGACTAATTCATGATCGAGCGTACCACTCGTTCATCCAACATTAAAAGCTCAAAACTAGTATATATCCCAGGTGTTATTTTTTCAAAGTCGATTTGACACCATAATTAGCTTTAAAAAACCCCAAACTAGTCTACCCGATAATAAACAAGGCGAGCTGACCAGTAATTACAAATGAACCAGTTGAGTTCAAATTCAAAACTCTAGGAGAATTACCGATCCATTTAGAGAAATTTGCAAAACATTCTTCAATTAACGGAAGAAGAAAAACCCAGAAGATGTCAACATGTATACCAACTCGTCCTTGAAAACAATAAGATCTTGATTGGTTGGGCCCTAAAACCCCCCGGACAACTCTACTACTTAAGGTCGATTGAGATGAATCGGCAACAAACACGTAAGGGATCGAGTCGAGTTCTTAAGTTGGATGGACGAGAAGTTCACGACTCATAGATGATGATTCTCTCTCTCTCTCGCTCTCGCTCTCGCTCCCGATTGATGATTGATGATTAATGGCATTGGAGTTTAAGTTAGTGAATTGATTGATGGTAATCAAAGCCTACTACTACAACATTCTACTACTACTACCACTTCTAGGGACAACGACGCATCACTCATTATTACTACTTGGCCTAGTTCCTCGGACCACGTAGAGTAGACGATATAATTTAGTTTGATGGAGTTACCGCTCTTGTCAGTGGCTTTCCCACTTAATAGTACCCTTTCCTTACTAAGTTGAGGTACACTTGGATGGGATCTTTCCTATCGGATCCGAATGGATGTAAAGTTACTAACTTCGACATAGGAAATTGCACTAGGGTAGAAGAATATCCTCGTAACTCAAACCGTCTTGGAATGCAAAGCAAAGCGTTCGGGGATATTTTTGGGCATAATTAATCCCAATCCCAAGGGCCACTTCACTCACACACACACACGGGGCAAGAGCCGTGACCATGAGATTGTGAGAGCCCAAAAGAAAGTGTCCGAAGGCCATCCCAAGACGCCTCCAACATCATGTAGTGTGGTCACGGAGACTCGAGTGGAGTGTGAAGTCATATGTGACCGGGCCCTCAGCCAAATGCTATTCCGATGAATTTCTATATATGCGGGTCCTCACACGTGATAAACTAGAATATATTAACGGTTGTGAACGTTCGGAGTGTCATGGTCTCCTGGTTTTGTGTTAGGCCTACCTCCATAAGGTGGTTTTTGAAAATAGTCCAAGTGACCATAAAACATGATCCATTCGATGCCATGTAGGAGTCCATGTCGACTTTACATCCATCTTGCATTCACGTACTCCTTTGGTCCCTCAAGCGTAGTGTGGAGCGAACTTGGACCGGCTCCGCCTTTTCCACCAAAGAGAGTGCTTGAAGTGTAATGGTCACGGTCTCTCAATCTCTTGTGTGAAGTGCCCCTAATGTTCCCGAGTCCAAAGAGTTACATGTTGTGAGCTTTCGGTTGTTTTCTCCATTAATTCGAGGTATATTCCATAGATTCCTCTAAAATGATGGGTAATTCTCCAAAAGTCTTGATCTTCAACCGGTTCATCTATAACTAAGCAATTGGTTCTCCCCATTCATTGTTAAAGTTGGCATGAAATATGATGAAATTGATTGGAAATCAACTAAGGGGGGGGAGGGGTATATCACTTATTGCCGTAGAGGGGCTCGCTATTACGAGAGATTATAACTACCGATTTTCTCTAGTTATGCCACACCTCACTCCTACATTGGCTTGGATCCACTTGAATCTCATGTGGAAACTACACTAAATAGTCATGATAGCTTGGGCCACACTATTTTTCTACAATCTCACGCTAATCCTCATATTGGGAAGTAACGTGGACTACATTCATATCCATCCCACACTAAATTTGTAGTAGAAATTAGTGTGGCCCACGCTAATTGATTTGACGCTAATTTTTTCACCCACGCTAATAGGACTTGTATAATACGCATTTGGGGCACCGTGAAAGATGAAATAGAGCGAGGTAACGTTCCTCGCACTAGGTGATTTGGTAGTTTGAGTTTCCCACTTTTGTCGATGCCCCCAATTCGTACCTATATACTAGGTACGTGGATGGGATCTTCTCCCACCGGATCCGAAATGGATGTAACTTACAAGCTTGCCAACTTCGACATAGGAGAATGGACCCCGTAGAATGTCCTAATAAACCACACCACATTGAAATGGGCATGAAATTGGTTGGGAAGCAAGAGGGGAAAATGCTCCACTTCTTTAGCTTCCCTTGGACTAAGTGATGTTGTTGTCAGGGCTGGTTTAGACTACAGTGAAGAAGTGCACCAATCAGTCAAGAATTTCCACCCAAGACAAGGTTATTTGAGGCAACGGTTGCTTTTGGTTGACAGGATGGGGAAAACAAGAATTGATAGTGGCTCGAGTTGGAGTTTGTTGGAGGTCAAGTTTTTCGTCCAGAGTACTCCCCTAACAAAAGAATTGTTGCCATGTTGACATCCATGTCATCTTTTTCATCCATGCTTGAAGTACTCCACTGGAAAATTTTGGCTACAGTGTTTACCCGACCTATGAAGAACCGATTTCGTAGCCAATCATCTTGCTACATTCCCCTCAAATTCACGATTGATGCACTTCTTTGCCGTAGTCTAAACCAACCCTTAGTTTGAGTTTCCACCTCTTGTCAATGCTCCACTTGGCACTCTACTAGGTACAGTCCACCCTTTATAAATGTTACACCTATAAGTGTTAACCCTCTCTAAATGTTAACTTTCGTCTACTCCCCACATATTGCACACTATAAATGTTAAACGTGTTAACTGTTAACAAAATGGTACTCCCTTCTTTGTAAATTTAACTCTATAAATGTCAACGAATGAAATGCAACCATAATATGGATGATAAAAACTACACATCCATATTATTGACCCGTGATTTGTAAACTTGATATTGAAAAAAGTTTTGATTGGGTTTGCAATTTTATGAATGGTATTCTCTCACAAGGACTCTTCACAATTGCTTATATTTATAAATGTTAAGATTTGTATATTGCTCAAAAAAGTAAATTGTTAATTGTTAATTGTTAACACCTCTATAAATGTTAACTTTGATCCACTCCCGAGGGTTAACATTTATAGAGGGTAGACTGTACGTGGATGGGATCTTTCTTGTAATAGTTGTCCTCACAACCACGTCTCGGAATTGTACGAGTTCAATATAAAGAGGAAAAAGAAAATAATAACGACAATAACAATAAATTTTAGCATGTTCGTTGGAGTTGGGTGATATAGTTTGAGTTTCCACCTATTGTCACTCCTTCTACTCGGCACCCTAAGGTATGCGGGTGTTATTTGGTTTGTTTTTCATGTTCTCCAACTTCTACTCTTTGGATTCACACAACGAACCTCATGTTGCACTAGCAAATCTACGACGAAACATCTGCAGAAATTGGATTGAAAATTGGGCCTCCCTTGACTTAGTTACAGTTATCAGAAGTGCACGTTTGTTGACTTCTTAATTGGATACATAGGTCCTCCCAACTATGATCACTATTCAGCGTAGAGTAACTATTAAGATATGAAAACGTAGTCCAATCTCTTTTGAACATGTGTCTTTATGGTGTCTTCTCTTTATCCTCACCAAACCACATACCAATCAAATCTAAGAGGAGTCCAATTAAGAATCGAGCCACTTAAGACCCGTCTACCTTACATAGGTACTTGGATGGGATCTTTCCCCACCGCATCCGAATGGATGTAACTCACTAACTTCTACATGGGAGAATGCACCGGAAACCACCTTGAAAATGGCACGAGTGCAATATATACCAAGAAGGGCAAAATTACATCACTTGTTGTTTAGGGTTGCACTTTCATCGATGCTTCCACTACCAACTACCCGTGTACTTGGACGGGATCTTCCCACCAAATTCGAGTGTTATGTAAAGTTGCCCACTTCTATGCACGGGGGCAAGTGGAATGCATCACAAGCCCATGGACTTAACATGCCCTCATACACAAATTCCAAACACGGAGTTGGTAACATTGAAAATGAGAAACATACTCATGTTGTAATGATACCGTATTCTTTATCTAACAATCGCTATGTATACATTTATATAGAAACGGCAATGTAATTGTCGTGACATTAATCATTGAATTATGGCGTCATTTCGGTGTACGATTGTTTTAATATCACAATTTGGTAAAACGTAGACCGTGAATGACACTTGTTTGTGTTTTTGGGTCTCAACCTAACAAAGTCTTCTTAATTTGATTTGAGTTTTCGCTACACTAAAATGGATATTTAGTGTTTGATACACTAAATACAAACGCATACACTAAATACCAATAACCCTATGAGAATAAGTAATGTTAAATGTAAACTTGAACACTATATATCCTTTTGAGTGTATTGTTGTTGTCATTGTCACCAACATATACACTTGGATGAGATATTTTTCCACCATATCTCAATGAATATAACTTGTTGACAAATTGTAGACGAGAATACAAAACACGTCAATTGAAATGCATCAAAAGTCCATGCCTTCATATCACGCGAGAAAAGGGGGTTAGGTCACCCTCCCTTATGTTTTTGTATACATGTGTGCCAACTAGGTCTTTTTATGACATTCTCTTGTGATATTTGTTTTTCATCATACCAATTACGCTTCCGGAAGTTCGTGACGTAGAATGTCATCACAAACCTCCTTGGTCATACCCTCGAGTGCATAAGGTGAATGAATGTAAACCCTACGAACCCCCCACCACATCCAAATGTCATTCATCCATTACCCGCCCCTTTTTGCTTTGAACATTACAACAAATTTACATCATCCTAGTTAACCCTTAAAGGACAATGCTGCCCCACGGGCTTGGTATTGTTTTGGGAGAATCTTGTTCAAAACTTCTACTCCATTGCACCAAATGGGGTTTTTAGAATGCCAAATCGAACACCTTAGCAAGATATATACTTCTTTAGAATAGAGCCTATGTAAATTAATTGGTTAATCATGCTTAAAATGAATTTAAAAAAATATTTTGGGTGTGGTATCGGGAAAGCATATGTCCTTTAAGGGTTAAAGAGTCCACTCTTGTTGTCCCCACCATCATTGTAGTACATGGCTATAAGGATCTTTCCCACCACATCCGAATGGTCTGAGCTCCTTAACATTTGATAGTACCAAGGAGTCGGGACGAATGGACTTTCGTAAGTGGCTTAGGTTAGTGGGTCTTAAAACGGTTACTTTCTTCAACTAGCCCCCTCCTCCTAGAATGTGAAACATGTGATATAGTATAAGATGGTTAGCAAAATCCAAACCAAGGCCGTAGCCACTTTCCTCAAAGATTTTGAGGCTAATATGAATATACTACAAAGATTCTCATGTGTTACTAAATGTTCATGTAAATCTCTCCCCCCCCCACCCCCAAACAATGTTGATTATTGAGCTTAGAATGGTTGATATATTTTGCGCACGTAGTTCAATCATTTTGAAACACGTGTGTTTATTGTGTCCACACTTAACCACGCATCATTTAATCAAAGGTGTCCAATGAAGATAAGTAGCCAATTTCGGCATGTGTACCTTGTTTTTAACATGCTGAATGCATTGGGCTTGGGACTTGGGGTTTGGGGCTTCTATGTTGACTCATCGATCGTGGATGAAAGGGTTTTGGTACAATTTTCTTATTAAAATAAACAAATACCTACAAGTTAAGGGTCATGGTTATTTTACACACGTGACCAATGACCATGAGAAAATATGATTTGTGATTTATCATGGTCATGGTCAGCGGTTTGAAGACCAAGAGAAACCCACGTCACATTTTGAAGGCCTTGGTCAGTTGTCATAGTGCATAGTTGACTCAGACAATAAGTAGTGTTTTTAATGAAAATAATTAGCTAATTAATAAGCAATGACTACAAATGAACATCACTATATATATATATATATATGTATGTATGTATGTATGAGACAACCTATTTGGATTCTCTTGTTGCAAAATCTAGATGACCACCAAACATCATTCATTTGTTGACATGTAGGATTCCATGTTACTTTCTTATCCATTTATGACATGCTCATCCATTGTCACTTTTATTTTGGGTGACCTTGTGTAAAATGAACTATGATGACCACTCAATTCTCAACCAAGAAGATATTTTAGAAAGTGGTGGTCATGGTCACTAGTGTAAACTGGCACTCACTTCAATCCACTTCATTCCACTAGACAAATGCTCGGTCTTTAACTTCATTCCCGGAGTCAAACCATTATCAAGCTACAAAATAATTCCTTGAATATACACCTTCCTAGTGGATGAGTTTACATGGACGTGGACCTTGGCCCCAAGATCGGTGCACATTACAATACAACATATTATGCTAGTGTATTCTAGCCCTCATAGGACAAAAGGTGTCCTTGGAGAAGTGAGATGACTTGAGATGGAATGCTTCATGAATCTAACATCAGTTCTATAAGAGTTCAAATATAAGAGTTCAAATATTTGGAAATGACCAAAAGATAACATCCACATGGCTAGAAATTGCATATATGTGTTGCAAAGAAAAATACGTTTTATGTTTCATATATATATATATACACACATACATGCTATTTATATCATGTGTTTCACTCTCTACAAACTCTAAACCATATTCAACACAACTAGAATGCAATCATATGTGGCAACGATGACCATACTAGTGTATGTAGAAATACAACTATGTATACAAATGTATATATTTTTTTCAATAGTTGCTCTAACTCGACACTTATGTATTAGACCGCTCCCAAAAGCACAATAATAATAATGGTACATTTGAAATAGGGGCTTAGTTGATAAGAACGGGGGCTATACCACCTTTGTAGCTTTGAAAGACATGCACAAATTTTGGAAAGCCCATTATGGGCACCTTGGGCATTTAAGAATTGCGATGTCATGTTAGACAACATGGATCCCTAAAAGTGAACTATACCAAACTTCTATGTGTCGACGAAGCCGGTGAAAACCATTAAAAAAAACTCAATTTTGACCACCATCCACATTGAAGTGTGCTTGTTTTTACATGGAGAACGAGAATAAATTCCCGACATAATTGTGAGGGGAAAGAGAGAGTGAAGGAGACGACACCAACCACTTGTGTTGGCGTGAGCCGGAGGGAATTGAAGTTTGAGAGGGGAATTGTTCATTTTATTATCATTTTGTGAGTCATTGTTCACATTCAATATGAGCATGGTTTTTTCAACACACAAAACATATTGTAGGATTTTGTACCAAACTTCATAAATACCAAAGTATCTTTATTATCCAAAACATTCCTCAAAGTTTTTATTTATTCAATTTTTTTTTTGGTTGTTTGAAAGCATATAGAGTATCGGATGTTCACTTTTGCGAAGCTTAAAATGAAAAGAGGAGATAACATGAGTGCTCCAACTTGCATTTTTGACGACAATGCACATTTGTCCCCTCGTATGTTGACCCCCAATACTCCACATAAAAGTGGGCAACCAACAACATGTAACGAGATTCCATTTCATTCAAAGCTTCGTAGACATTAGCAAAGTCCAAGGGCATACGTTCGTGTGCCGACAAAGTCGACGCCTCTCTACTTCATAACCAAAAATTGAAGTTCACATGAGCATGGAAAACGTAATTGCACAAGCATGTTGATATGGACTTGTCGTTGTTGTACTTTACATTACTTTGTTCATGATGGCACAATCTTATTATTCAAACCTTTCTCAAGGTTTTCATGTTTTTTTGGGGCCTTATTTTCATTTTTCTAGAGCATCAACACATAAAGTCCACTAAATATGGCCATGGAACATCCAAAATGGGTAAATGCAATGATGACTACATTCCAACTTGCAAGTTAGACAACAATAACTATATAACTATCTATATACGTAACACAACTCTCTCATACACCCCCCCCCCTACTCTACATGGAAGTATTGGCCAAGAAGTTGCTTGAAGATATTCATCAGAGCTTTGCGGATCATCTACAAGCTATTTTTCCTCATTGCAACCATCAACACAATGAGGGGCGGTTTACACTATGGACCATGAAGTCGTCCCACGTAAGAGGCCTATTTTGCGTGGGACGACTTCATGGGACGACTTCCATGGTCCGAGTTACTAAAATATTAGTTTTCATGGTTCATGGGCCCTTCACTAGGTGTAAACCGAATGTGGACCATGAAGAATGACCATGCACCAAAAAGTGGAGTCATTAACTAAGTTGGAAAAAAAATCATTAAAAAAATCCAAAAAAATCATTAAAACGGCATTTTTTTGACATGGGCCCTTTTTCCTAGACCACCTCTTTTGCTTGTCCCAACGGAAAACCCGTTGGACCATGGCAGTGGATAGAGTAGGCTTAAAAAAACAATTTTGTGGACCTCAACCTCCGTGGTCACTCTGCCATTTTTTCCTTGGTGTAAACCCAAGTCATCCCGGGACGACTTCAACGTCCAATCACATCGCTTAGACGGCCATGGGACGACTTCATGGTCCATAGTGTAAACCGCCCCTGAGGTATGCCTTGGTTTCGTTATAGTGAAGGGCCACCACATGTAAGTATGCACAGAGGGCAAACTTCCATGTGGATTGAGGGGGGGGGGGGGGGGAGGGGGAACTATATTAGAGGGCATATTTGCGTTGTTGTCAGTTTGAAGATTGGAATGTGACCGTCGCCGCATGTGTAGGTGTAATGAGCTTCATATATTCATATTATCCAAGACGACAACAAATCGTTAAGAATAAAGGCAAAGTTTGAATAATAACAACCTGCCACAACGAAAACATTTAGTGTAAAAATACAACAATTTGAGGTCCACACCAATTTCATGTTCACGGAGATGATTGTTTTCCAGCTCAAATGAAACTCAAAGTTCAGTTCCAGAGTAGAGAGGTGTTCAAATCCTCGTCCTCAAACTTCAAGTTCCCCTCTACAACTCTGCCAACCATCAATTCTTATCCTTCTAGAAATACCACAACACACTTCCAAGTGGAGAAGAGTCTAAATTTCATTCATCTATTGGTTTTAATTCAACTTGACCAACACATGGAAGCGTGGCCTATGTCTTCCCCCCCCCCCCCCCCAACCAATGACCATCCATGGACCTCGTGGGATGAACTCATCCATGTGATGTCCAATTGTCATCCATCTTTGCCCCTCCCTTGTCCTTTCGATATTGCATATAAATTATTACTCTCTTGGGCCTTAGCAATCGTCATCTTCGTCATTGCAGTACTTGGAGAGGATCTTTCCCACCACATCCAAATAGATGTAACTTGAGGAGGGCCGGTTTTTTTAATATCACAATTCAAACCATGGCCCACCTTGCAAATTTCAAGGTGCCGAGGTTGTTGCGTTTATTAGTTGATTCGACACCGAAAACAAAGACCTTAAACTAGTCTATTAATGCACATTTTGAGATCAATGAACGGAAGAAAAAAAACCGGGCACTAGTTACGGATGAACCGGTTGAGTTTGAGAAATCATTGGTTGGCATTGTACAAGACTTCATGAAAATTACACGTCGTTCTAGAAGATTCTATGGAATATGCTTATAATTAATAAAATATTAACCAAAAGATTACAATGTGTATTTGGTTGGATTTGGAAACACTAGGATTGTGATCGATCATGTTTAAAAATCTCCTCGTACATTGTTTGAGTGAACTGTCCAATAATAAGAACTCCAATCTCCTTTTATGGAGGTTGGGGTGAATAAAGTGTGTGTTCGTAAAATATTCATGGCGACGTCCTAAAGGACAATGACTTTGGGTGCAGTACTACTTCATCCTTTGCATGGAGTATGCACTATATTAATAAGCAATAATCATTAATAATGACTGGTAGTTTGTAATCGTTGTGAGTGAATATTTGCTCAAGGGCGCATTGAATGTTGGGCAGTATGATATAAAGTGTATTTTGGAAGAGGATGAAGACCATGTCATCGGCTTCAGTATGGTTGGGAGTGAAGGTTTGTGCCCTATATTTGGTTCGAGTTTGATTATTGTTTAAGTGGATATGGGTGTGAAGTGTCTTGGTATTGCTAGATGTGAATGTAGGTTGGAAGTGTGTGTCAACCAGTGGCCTATCCCTAAGCAATTGCTAGTTGAGCTAAAAGTGCTTTGTACCATTATCAATCTTTTATTCTTGTGTTGTTTTGCAATGGGATGTGGGGGGTCGGTAGTGGGATACACATTACTTGTTTGCTAAGTTGGAGGATTTGAATCACGGTGTTAAAGTTGCAAATGGTGCGGTCTATGGTGGGTTGTGGAGGTTTGTGATGGTTTGTTTGTTTTCTAAGATTCTTTTTGTGGACTGTGGATGAACCAACCGCAAAGGTATAAGGGGTCGAGGATGGATGAGAGGTACGCTTGTATGCAACGATTCCCTCTCTGCCGACACAACTATATCAATACATTCAATTAAGTTGTTCCACGATAATATATTGCCATTCCACACAGTTCTGAAGTTTTAGTACCACAACTAGAATATACGCTATCATGGTACATATTGTGCATAACATTATTCAAATCCATAACAGTGTTCTGCGGGACTGACAATATTCCAACGAATATTCTTCATATTTTTCACGTTCAGTATGAATGTGGGGAATGTTTCATGGAATATTGTAAGTCCCGCATAACATTATTATGGATATGCATAATGCTATGTGGGCCACACTATTATTTTAAGAGGAAATATGTTATGTTCAATGATGGATCATATCCTTCTCATATCCATGCCTACCCCTTGAATGCAAGGCGGGCACTTTGATTTGAGTTTCTAGTCTATCACAAGCACCTAAAATTGAGTGTATAGTGAACACAAAGCATACGTTATATGGTTTCTATGATAACAACATCCACGTGGAAGGCATACCTAGCATGACATGTTTGTGCGTATGTACATTCATTGTGTAACATATATTGTAGCATGTAACATTGTAAGAAGGTGAGTGGATTGTGAAATCACTTTGGAATTTGGATCCTATAGATTGTATCACTCTAGGCATTAAAACTCAAGCAAATGTTGGGAACATGCACAAGGGGAGGACCTTCCAAAAAATAATTGTACGTTACCCTCAATCTCATGGCCTTGGGGTCACATCCTTCGTTTTTGGATAGCCCTCCCCTCAATCCCTTTCCATATACATAAACATTTTTGGAGTTGAAATTGCCTACAAGAGCACCACATACCTTAGTTTGAACTCTTAACCTCTCTACACCATTTTCGGTACTTAGTGTCACATGTGTAATAGTGTCACTTACCCTATTACAAGGCTGCACTAGGTAATGACCAAAAACTCGACCATTACTGGAACCTCGTGACACTTGGACATTAGTGTGCTTACTAATATCATCACATTAAGATGCTCAATAATGATGTCTATGTCTAGGTTGCACAATGCTCAAATATACGAATGGGAGTGTTTTTAAACACATGACACTTGGCATTAGCACACTAAATGATACCTTCCTCTCACAAACTAAAACACAAAATTATCCATCTCAAGCACTCCAATGTGCTACGCTGAATACCATACTATAAATAATCACACACTTCAAAACTTATGTTTGACAAGTAACATATGTGACACACTATACTAGTTATCCCAATCAATGAGGGCGAGCTTACAGTACGTGTGAGAAAATTGTGGAAGTTGAGATTAAACTTCTTCACGCTATGAAATTAGTGCCACCAAAAGATCTAGGGAGCATTATTAATCTCGGCACTATTCATTTAAAATACTATTCACAACACAACTACTCACTTAAAAAGCATCGACACTGTTCATCGACAAACATGTGTGTTTGGATATAAATTTTGCGTCACTCTACAAGCACCTTAGAGAGCACGTAGTAGTTCGCTTGAAATGCATGATTAAACAAGCATGTGTTCATGAATTTAGTGTGAATCGGTAGAAAATTTGTAACCCTCGCTAACTTCGAGGCTTGGCAAAATAGTGTGTGTTTTGGGAGTTAGTACCACGTGCACTAGTTGGGACGGTGAGGGTAGTTTAGACGGTGAGCCAATAATGTCATAAACAATGTCGTGTAAGAGGAGGGGGGGGGGGGCTTATTTCGATGTTCAGTTAATTAACATGGGTGTGGTGCATGTTGTCACTGTAGTGGCATCGAATTTATTGGGAGGATTAATTTATGAAGTTACCTTATCACCCGACATACCCGAATGTGTGGAGTTTCCGTGAGCGCTTGTCTCCCTTTGGCCCTCCTCGAATCTTGTGGGGATAAGTTCAAGCAAGGATAGGATATGACATTTTATTACTTAGGGTCGGTTTACACCAAGGACCATGATGTCGGACCATGGAAGATGCCTTTTTATCCAGGGTCCCGGTTCTTGAGAAATCAATTTAGAAAGCTTTCAGACTTCTTAGTGGGTGTAAACTGAATCTAGACTAAGAGGAATGACCATGCACCAAAAAGTGAATGTGTTGGTGTTTTTTTTAATATATGCTTTAAAAGGGCAACTTTGAATTGATCGTCTTCTTGTCTTTTCTTGTTTTCATCTTCTCTTTCTCGTAAAAAATTCATTTAAATTTGATTCTAACATCATTTCTATGTCATGGGCCCCTGCCTTTTTTTTCCCTTTCTACTAGAGCACCTTTTTTTGCCTCCCCCACCGCAAAACATGGTGGACCATGTGAGTGGATAATGTTGGCCTTAAAATGTGTCTTTTGGGACCTTGAACTCCATGGTCACTTTGACATTCTTGTACTTGGTATAAACCGAAGTGGACATGGGATGAGTTCAACAACCAATCGTAGATTTTAAAGGGCCTTGGGACGACTTCATGGTTCATGGTCTTAAACAACCCCTTATATGAAATTAGGGCCACTTTGCGCTAGAGCTCGAGGGCACTTAACACCCATGATACACAAATTATGTGATTGGTCAAGAAACCCTAGACAGTCCAAGTTTAGTTTATAACACTAGACCATGAGGGTCTACGGGACTAAAAGAAACTCGAATGGAGGAAAAATACGCATGGTGTCATGCATGACATCAAGTGGACAATGTTTCGTGGTCTACAAAGATATCGCGTTAGGCCCATGAAAACAAGGCGGGATTAACGCGCAAAACTACACACCGAGGCAAGCAATTCAATTGCCATTTGTGGGCCTCCTCCATTTTGTCATGAAGTATGCAATATGAATATTTCACCAATATAATTCTATTGGCAAAGAAAGCTTATTGTATGCTCACATAAGGATGAAACCCCTAATGTCCTATATGGACATTTGAAACCCAAACGATAAAGTTTGGAAGCATGCATGGGGATGGAAGTAGAAAACACATGTGTTTAAAAAAATGTGGCAACTTGCAAAGGATGTGTGTTTACTAGACTTAACATCCAATTTCATGTGGTCCACACTAGTATTCATCAACCCACATTAATGACCTTGCATTTCACAAGGTGTTAGTCGTAGAAGTGGCACGAGACACTTGCTGCTACATAACAAATCATGGAGGTCGTTCTCATGAACATGGCATAACATATTTAACGCCACACTATATCAAATATTTATATGATTTTACATGACACCAAGGTGTTGCACCCCTAGTGTCTGAATCTTTGTAAGACCAATCTCTACTCATGTTGGGCCACCCTTGCAAAATGAATAAAGTTTACCCTCGTTGTTGTTCATTGTGGAAGGGTGAATAGACATGTGTAACTATATTGCTATAATTTGAGTCACGTTTAATCCTCAGTTTTTATTGTGCCAGCCTATTGTGTGGCCCAAGGATTAGTTGGGCATGCTAGCTACATCAGTCGCATGCCAAGTGTGTAGCCTAGGGGCAACTTTCCCCATTTAGGTAAGGGAACTCATCCCTTAGGTTGTGTAACGTAATGTAAGGCACTTATGAGGAAAAAAGGAAGAAAAATACATAAACTTCCTCAAGGAACTGTCATTTATGATCACCAACGACTCAAGATTTGTGTGCCACCAATGCAAAATTTTCATGGTTCGCGAATGCAACATGAACACAACATACATGATAAAAATCAATAAAAATAAAAATAAAGGTTCCCGTGTCCATATGCGACCTCTCAAAGAACAAAGTTTGCATATAAGCATTTCAAAGAAGACATGTGTGCAACTTCTACATGGCTTGGACCATGTTGACTGTTTAAGGTTAAGACGAGTGACCCCAAAAAGACCACATTTTTTCTCAACGCATGTAAGTTAAACCTTGTTTTTATAACCTTATGTACAAAATAAAGCCTAGGGTTGTCATTCCATTAAGCTCTTATGTTCCAACGCGATTACTAGACACCGACACATTAACACTTAGCATGATTGTATGCACCATAAGTGCAAGGACAAGGGAATGAATGCAATTCTTCCCTACACTTAGAGGCTAGTGTGGGGCTACCTACTAGCATAGTGTCTAATGATGCGGCTCATTTATTAGCCTCCGAGTAAAGTATACGAGCCATATACAATTACACCTTTATCGAGTGGCATACGGCAAGGGTTGTACATTAATTATCCTAATTAGCGAGGGAGGGCTATTAGTGCGTGTAAGAAATTCGTGAAGGTGATACTAAATTTCCTCACGCTATGAACTTAGTGCCATCAAAAGATCCACGAAGCATTGTTAATTCTAACACTATTCGCTGAAAACACTAATCATAGCAACATTGTTCACTGTAAGTACCGGCATTATTCATCATGGCACTGTTCACTAACATGCATGTGTTTGCACGTGATTTTTTTGTTATCACTCTACAAGCACCTCAAGGCACACACTCCCTTTGTTTTGAAATGTATGGTAAATGAGCATGTATTCATGAATTTAGTATCATTCAGTAAATATTTCAACCCTTTCAAATTTTGAGACGTAGGAAAAATAGTGCGTGTTTCGGAAATTAGTACCACACACACTAATTGGGATAATCCTTATATTTTAAAAATGGCCATTGAAAGACATATTCCAATGAGAATGGACTATGTGGTCAAAATACATGCCACATTCTCGACATAACTAGTTACATCAATTGGGGTGATGTTTTTCATTATGCAGATCAAACCATGAAAAAATATATAGTTAAATACAATTAGTTAGTGCAATTGGTGTGACCCCCAAGGTTGTTTGGGGGTCCACGTGGGGTCATGACTTCTATGTTACGAAGTCTAGTACGTAGATATATGCAACTATGACACCAATTATCACAGGGGTTGCTATTTCATGAGCACCTTGACATGAACATGCTCGTGTCAGTCCCCCTCGGTTATAAGGGTGATAGGGTTTTGACCCTTGATTATAGGGGCCTAAGGATCCACGGGGAAAGGTGCCCACCAAAAAAATCTAACAACCATGAACAAAAGAATATTATTACATGCAAATTTTGATATTTAGAAATCATGGGCAGGTCTGAAAAAGTTGGTGATAGCGCTTGCTCATGCTCACATCCTAGCTTCACTCCAATTATCACCTATTAGTGCAATTTTCCATTCGAAGTTATTTGTTGCTATGAATTTTCATCAAGGTAACTTAGATTATTAGAATATAGGGCATCGGGTTGTTGGCATTACGAACGGACACTCTATTCACGCCGGCCCCTAAAAGGGACCGGAGTTTCTATCTATCTATCTATCTTATTAGAATATACATCAAGGAACTTGATATAATAACCTTACTTGGGAAAAAAATGATGCCTTTAGTGAAGCTTAAAGTCATAACAACGAGTATCTCCAAATGTCAAACCATGCTATTAGGGTATTGATTCACTTTCATGTTCCTTGGTGAACTCATTGACACTATGGAACACTTACGATTCGGTAAGTGAGTTCATAGATCGGGGTGTGGTGCATTAAGTTGCAATGAGATACCGTCCTAATTGGGAGGCCTCGATGGAAACTACATTTGATGGAAATCGAGATTTCAACACTATTCTTTTGAGAAATGTCGATTTTCCAAGTCTGCCGAAATCTAATTTGAAAAGAGTATATTTAACATGCGATTATAAGATTCGAAATTGCCCAAGTAGGTCGGTAGTAAGATTCCCATGGAACATTATGAAGTAGAGGGTAGATTCGAGAGGGAAGGTGTGTTCATAAGTACGTGTTTTAAGAACATCATGGGTTAGACTTAAAACACAAAAGTTAAGAATACTTAGGGGTACTTGGCTATGTACAAACTAGTAAATACACTCAACTAAAAGTGCAAATGGAGTGCAATATGCATAGTAGGAAACCAAGGAAGAGATAGATAACTGGTAAATTCAAAACCTAGTTTGCTATGACAAAGAAGAAAACAAGCCCGTTTGGACTATTAAACTACACTAAAAAAGCATATTTAGTGTTTGGTTATATTTAATGTTATTACCACCCCATCTTATCCTATTCAACACTAGTTATCAATTCTTTGATAAATAGTGTTAGACATAAATGTGCCACTCCTTTCCCCACTGCCACTTCTCCTCATGTGAAGCATGAATTTCATTAGACTTGCGATTTTTTCATGTCCTTATAAACACCAAATTCAGACATGTAACTTTCACATATTACTTTAGTTGATATATAGTGTTCGAGGTTACATTTAATGTTACTAACTTTCATAGGGTAAATGTCAATAAATTTTATTTATTGACATTTTGTGTATGCGTTCATATTTTAGTGTATCAAACACGAAATATCCTTTTTAGTGTAGTGTGATGTAGGGAAAACAAATATATTTGTGGAGAACACCAACACTAAACAAAGTTTGGTAAGAACAAAGAGCTCAAGATCCACATGTAGGGGAACCAATCATCATTCTACAATGGCACAATCCTTTGTTTCACGTGTTCTCTTTGAAAACTCGTTACTATTAGTCGATTGAGAATGTGAAGACGATCGTTACTTACATTGCATCGTCAAATCAAGGCGTGTCGTGAGTTATCATCACAAGCGGCGAACGACTTCACAAGTCCATGATGAAGAGTACCTAGAACCCTAACTAGTTTTGTTAGAATATAAGAAATAAAAAATTCAATTGTTTCAACATATAATCTTTCATCTCTCTTCATATTAGTAGAAGGTAATAGTCATGCCAATTCATAGTTTGCATAAAAATATTTAGTCTAATTTGGGGCTCCACCCAAACTGATTTGGGCATCTAAACATTGTGCAAAAAAATAAATTGAAACTTCAAATGTCATGTGGGGGAAAGTGATTCTTCTACCTATTGCATTGAGAAGTTTTGAACAGTAAATCCCAATGGCTCACTTTACTACATCCAAAGTCGATAACAAAATTGTATACATTGCTTATAACGGAAATCTTTGGGCATGGGCAGAACAAAATGGTCTTGCAAAATTATTGGGTTATGTCTTTGATCTCCATCTTGACCTCCACAATGTTGATAATTTATGGTTAACAAGATCCAAGGTGAACTTACTTATTGTAGTACGACCTATTTGTCTTTGGTAGGAAGAATTTTGATAGTCAACCATATGTTAACGTCTTTCACTATGGGATGTCGTTGTAGTTTGGGTAGGCTCAAGGAAGGTCTTGAGTTGGGTTAAGGCACTATTCTTCTTCCTACAATGTTACCACCATAAAGAAATACATGGCGAATGGAAACATAACATCACCACATTCATGCATAAAAGTGACTACCCCACAATTGTCATAAACTATAGATCCATAGCCCTTGCTTGCACCATCTACAAACTTTTTACATGCACATTCACCTCCATCCTCATGACATTCAGTGAACAACGTAAGATCCTTCACCATGGCCAACAAGGCTTTGGACCTATGAGAAATATGGATACACAAATCCAAGTAATCATTGTCACTTTAGAAGACGCCAAATTCACAAACAAATATATATACCTGACCTACGTAGACTTTAGAATTGCATTTGGCTCCATAGACCACCCTAGACTATTGGCCATGATGGAAGACCTTGGATACGGATCTGCCTAAAAACCCCCATCGAGCCTGGCTCGGAGGCTAGGTTCGGGAGGGGGTGGCAGGGTTGGGATAAAACATGCCCCCTATTTTTTTAATTGGGTGGGGCCTTATTTGATCTCATGAGGGGCTCCCCAGGGTAATTTGGGGTCGCAAGACCCAAATTTAGCAAAACAAAAACCAAAAAAAGTCACCAAGGGGCTAAAACAGGGAGGGCCAGAAAAATGAACCCCACCGAACCTGGCCTCCGAGCCTGACAGCTGCAACGCTCGTCGGGGGTATTTAGGGAGCCCCCTTGGATACCCACCAAATGCCATCAAACTAATTGGCAATGTCTACGTAGAATCAACGACCTCCTTCCAATGCACACTTTACAACAACAACACCCATTCAGATCAATTACGGAACCATCCAACGAGACACCTTGACCCTATACATATTCATCATCTTCTCATAACCCTTGCTTAGATGGTTGAAGAAAGATTGACTAGGATATCACTTTAGCATCTCACCAAACAATATCATAACAACAACCTACGCCATAGACATAGGCATCATCACCAACGAAATAAAACATATACAGCCCCAACTCATCAAACTAAGACAATACTCCGTCTGGGCACACATGGAACTAGGCATAAACAAATGCGCAGTCACGTGATGCCCCAACAAACTCCTTGCATTTATCACATACCTAAAAGCCTAGAACATCGACTACAAACAACAACTCCACATCATCTCACAAAATAAACTATAATTATATGCACTCATGATCGCCGTAGAACACACCAAAACGCTCCCAACGGATACATCCACATTCACAAATAGGCTCAACAATATACATCTTCTCCTCGACTACATGAAAAAACATATCCTCCTAATGTAACCACCCATGTAAGCTCTCAATAACCCAAATAATAAATACGATAAAAAATCCCCACCACAATATCACCATATGCAAAGTCAAAGCCCACACAATATAACCACAAACAACATTGGAAATGATGAGGTTGATAAATTGGCCAAAAATGAGCAAAACAACCCCGCATTGTAGCAATTCCTTTCCACCTCATCAACTATTAAACACCATATTGGGCATCTATCCCCCCGACATCCACAAAACATGATGGCTCAGTCATCAACCTAAAAAAACTACATAGAAAAAGAATACGTAAACGCACTCAACTCCCATGCAAAAAATTGAACACCCTATATAGACAAATGGTTTTCCAACACAAACATGTATATAAAATGGTCGACTTTATTATAGGATTCCCTTGGCTTATTGATGCACAAACAACACAACCCCTCAAATTTAGATGCAGTAGATACTTGGGGAAAAACTGACAAAAACACAACCTCAAACATGATACATCCCCAACATGTAACATGTGCACATCCCACCAAAATGACACGTGCCTCCACCTATTACCATGTTTCACTAATAAACAAATAAACAGTCTAAGAAAAAACCGACAAAAAAAAAAGTTACATGCACTAGCGAACACACTATTATCCCATCCCACAACCTGTTGCTTTACCCTAATCAATACCAATGAAATTAAGGAGCGCACACCTAACAACACCATACCCTCATGACTACTCCCATGCACATGTTATCTACCAAGATGTAAATTCCCATCTCGACTTATACCCAATACACTATGCATCTTTGGAGCCCCACCTACAATTAAACCACTTTTTGCACCTAGCCCAAACCTCAAAGTACAAATATTTGAATTCACTTACTGCAATGATAGATTCCTCACAAAAGCCACCAACCGAAAACTTCATAAATATGCCATTCTTGACCCAATCCTCTTGCAGCTAGGAGGATAGTACTACCACCCATTATAATCATGGCAGGAATGAGGGGCACTATACATACAACAACTATTAAACTCCTCCAAGACCTACAAATCCCCAACTCCAAAATCCATAAACTATTGGAATCCTTCTCCCAATTTGTTTTAAGGTACCTAACACACATGATCCTAAACAAAAGAAAATTAGAAAAGAAACAAGCCCCAATCCCACTTGATTAAAACGCACATACTAACACTAAAACCCAAAACTAACATAGAACACATAGCCCTGACACTAACCACATGGTCCACCTACAAAAATAGGCACTAAGCCATCCCTACTCCAATGCTCACACGGACATGAAAGGGAGGTGGTGAATGTACATTGCATGTCAAGGTAAAGACATTGACATTTTCTTTTCTCTTCTCTTCTTTTCTTTCTTTTCCCCTTAGTTAAGAATAAGAAAGACATTCTATAATCTAATTTGTGGTGGTTCATTGTATACCATGGGTCAAAGTTTGATATGACCTTGGACAAAGCTTTTGTGCTACACAAAAAAGATTGAGACATTCTAAAGATATTTGGGACATGGATAGACAACGTTTTTTGCAATGGGAAGAAGCTTGAGTCAAATTCTCCCTCGTTGAAGTTTTCCAAGGCTTTTGGCTTGAGTTGGTTGCCTACTACAAGCAATAGAAGGTCAAACTACATAGGGAAGAATGGAACTCTCCAACGGGACAAGAATGGGTTGGGTTGTATTGTCAATATGAGGACACCATCCCCGCATGCATGGTGAAAGGAGGTTACTTGAAGGGTTTTAACTATGGGTATATTCGTTTCAATCATCAATTTACTGGTAATCTCCGCATATTCTACGTAGGATCCTAATATGTCGCTTTAACTGAGGTCTATCTGGACTGAGTCAATGTTCCTCCATGTGTGGCATTTCATAGATGGGTCTACATAGTTCAGGTCAAGACCATTACAAGGGGAGCCTTGAACACAATGTTCCATTTGCTCTTTTAAAAATTGGATGAATTGTACTTTGACTCAGTCCGATGGTGGTGGCCATACACTACTCCCTTTCTTGAATTATCAACCAAATTGGGCAGGATGTGGATCACTAAGCGGATCAACCTCCTCGAGCCTATTGCATGGAAACATATGAACTTTCTTCAAGGCAAGGTTAGTCCCAATGGGATGTGATATGGGACAAGCACGGGGCTAAAAATGAGTGATTTTCCTCTAGTGAGTGTTCCGCAAAGCTATGGCAATCAATGAATTACATAGAAGTATCATGGATGAGGTTGACAAAAATTGTCCACATTGTGGGCCTCCGAGTATGAAGACGATGAAGCATAGGTTCTTTGAATGTCCGCTAGCGCAACATGTATGGAGATATGTTGTTAATATAGTGTGGCAATTATAAGTCAATTGTAGCAATATTGGGCCACACAAGGGAAAAAAAAAGAAAAAAGTTCCAACGTCTTTTTCCATAAGAACCTTCCTTGTTCTATTAGGAAATTCAATAGAACATGGGTTATCCTTTTTAACTCCATATAGTGGTTAATGAAGAAAACCCACCAAGTAGTTTGGGACACTCTCCTCGGCTATGGTAGGATTGAAAGGAAAATAACTCTCAAGTCTCTTGAACTTGCCCTATATGTTGCATATGATGATGTTTTGAAGCACAACATTTGGCATCGTAAAGACCTTATCGCTACTACGAGTAATTTAGCGGTTACTTGGAAAGTTAGACTCATAATAGGTATTTTTACTTGATGCACCATGGGCCCATGGGGGTTTCATCCATGGTGGTTGTATTTGGTTACCTCTTGCAGTTCAATTGGTTTTCAATTTGCACCAAAAATAAATAAACAATATTTAACCCTTAAATGCACGGGCAACCACACAGTGGTTGATTTATGGTTAAAGGGCCATGTCATCAATTGTCAAACCTATGTTGGAGATACATCCTCAACAATATGTTTAAGTTATGTCACAATGCATGTTTTGATTGTTGGGATTGAGCTGAAGACCTAATTTGCATATTCTACATTGTTGAGGTAAAATTGAAACGTGATTGCCAAAATGCAAACTGAATTTCGAGGATGCTCAAGAGACTTCGTGTATGCATTGTTTTTACTTTTCAAAAACAAGCCCATGTATTTAAGGGTTAAGAAGACTTGTCATGAAGTGCAAGAAGGTGAACATGTGCATGTATTGCAGACATATTATGATCAAGAGATGTTTACAAACTTAAACAACATATGCAACGGGAAGTGACTAGTGGGTAATGTTTTGAAATTGGTGCACTTCTAGCCATTCAACATGTAGATTACGTGAGCGAAAACATGTGAGGGTTTAGATGATCTTAAATTCAAAGATGTGACTCCGCAATTTAGGGATCAATGATCAAAACACATTCATATGATTATTTTTTGATCGCGATTACATGGGTATTGCATGAGATATCACAAAAATTGTGGCATTTTCAATAAGTGGGTTGAAATTGATGAATTTGGGAATACTAGCAACCTGCATGTTATGGCAATAACACAACAATGACAAAAACACCATGTTTGAATCCCGGTTGTGAAATCTCCTCTCTACTTGACGGAAAACTTGCCAAGTGGTGAACTGCCTCTTGTGCTTTGGCGCTGGTCTGTCGGCCTTCTGTCTAAAAAAAAAGACAAAAGAAAAAAGAAAAAAGTATAATGTGTGGATGAAAAATTGTCACATGGACAAATTCTCATCATCCACATCTCTTGGATGAATCATACATTACCATGTTTTATAGTTGTTTTTTATTGTATTTTTTGTTGGACAACATGACAATGGCTGAAGACATTGTTCAATGAATATGATTGATAGTCGCCATGATAGAACTCGCCATATTTTCTCATTTTAAATATGTGAAATTCAAGTTGTAATTATTGTCACTAATCAATTTTCATGCACACCATCTGAAGGTCACTTTAAGCTTTGCACCCACTTCTCATAGGTTATGAAACACAAAACTAGTGTGAGATGATGGGCAATTCCAAATCGTGTTTGTAGCCAATTTCCTCATAAAATTTTGGAGTCCATATGAATATCTTATTCATTATCAAAGTGCAAATTGTTGGTGACATTAATGGTCATACACGTCCCTCCAGCCTAGGACGGTGAACATTTCTTGAGCATGCAATCCAATCTCTTTCAAACACATGTATTTTTTCATATTCTTGTTTTGTTTTTTTGTTTTGTTTGTTTCAAAGTTTTTTCTAACATCCACACCTAATTGCACATCCACCAAATATAGCTATCCGGTTTGGAAAAGAGACCATGAAAGGCTTGCTTACCATAGTTCATCCAATGCTTTGGGTTTGTCTTGTTATCATGTGGAAGCTCGTGATAAGCAACAATTTCCATTGTTGACATTGTTATGAAGTGCATACATGTAGAGGACAAGGTGTTGAGTCACATGCTTGGACTCTATATCCTAGGCTTGTAAAGGTTTCTTCCCACCACTACACCAAGAATCTACCCGTAATTTTTGGGTAAGGCCTCAATTAAGGTAAGTAACCACTCAAATTATATTAGCTATATTGTTACTTATTCATATTATTTTGTCACGACATTACTCAAGAAGCAATGTGCATTCACTTGTCAATTGGAGCCAACATTGTTCACATATTACTCTTGCCAACTAGCACTATTCACAAACTACATTGTTTAGTCCAACATTGTTCACATAATACACCATTGTCACCGACATTGTTCATACCAAGAAAACCATGCTCACTTGCTCTTATGAATAGTACCGGTAGTCAAGTTGACATTGAGTTTGTGGGTAGTGGCAAACAACATGTGTTTGGAATGATTCCTAACTTATTCTCATGTCCCATCAAAGTCCAGCATGATGTTGAGTAACATTATGGCGTTGAGCTATATATAAGGCATCGTAAACAAGTGTAACGCGTCACTTGTGATCGTGCAATTTATCAATCCTTATATATATCAAAGCACATATTTTCCACATAAGGGGTTATTTATTTTCAGTTTGTGTGTTAAATATATATACACCTATGATGAGTTTGTCAAAAACTCCTTGTGTGTGTGTGTGTAAGGGGCATATGTGTTTATGCAAGGGTTGGAGCCATTTTTTAGCATTTCCCATGCAAAGATCCCTCCTATAAGCTAGTTGAAAGGTTGTGTGGTCAACTACTAGTTCCAATGACCCCCATAACTTTGATGAGTCATAACATGCTCATTTCTCCATCAAACCAGGCATGTAGTATACCATTCGAAAGCTCTTCAAATATAGTTTTTATGGTATGGACCCGCATTATAATTCAACGAAATGAATATACACAAGGCTCCCAAAGTTTGATACATTAGTTTCAAGGGATTTGAGAGAAGGTGTGGAAACGAATGGTAACGGACAATAATGGATGATATTGGATGGTAATGGACAACATGAAGGATTGAGAAAATGGTTGAGACAATCCTCCCAAGGGTTCAAATTCCTTTCAATGTGTTATGATGCTTATGGTAATAAAAATCAATCAAAGAAATATAAAAGTTGTCGTATTGCCTGTATTAAGGGAAATTTATAATTCAATGATAAAGAGTGGCAAACATAGATATGTCAATTTCTACTTTCTTTCTTATATGCATAATAAACAATGAACTAAATCCAACACGTCATCTCAACAAGTCAACAAGTTTTGGGAAAGTTGATTCAAAATACACGTCATCTCGAGCACAAGTTGAATAAGATGACATAAATGGGCATCACAAACGGATGCCACGTATGATCACCATGGATTTCAAAATAATTGCCATAGAAATTGACTTGAGATTCACATATTTTGAGTCACACAACTTCCGAAATTACTTTGCAAAACTAATCCAACAAGAGAATGGACATTAATCAGATCACTCCAACTACACTAATTATCCCAATTAGTGCATGATACTATTTGGAGTTCCATAGTAGTGCAATAATGTCTTACTCATGAGTTCAACTTTTACTAACGAAAGTTCAATAAGTTGTTCCAACAATACATAACATAAACAATTGTGCTTGATAAACTATTGCATTCTCGAATTAAATAATCATAGCACTATGTAACTCCAAATAGTTAACACACACTAAACGGGAGAATCGGCGTGTTCTTGGGCTTTTCAAGTGTTTAGGTCCACAATACCATAGTTGACTCTTTCATACCCTTACGAGTGAATACTAACACCATCCAACGGCTCAAAATCCATCCCCCGGCCGTCTTCCACACTTGGTCTCTCCCTCCTCGATTAGGTTAGGCTTCCTATTCCGTTTTTTTCTCTCATCGGGGGATGTGCGACTCGGAATGGTCGCCATTGTCGGCATTGTTTGTCAATGTAAAAACGGGCCATCGGACACCACCACCACCATCATCATCATCTTCATCATTCGCACGCATGCGAACACAAGCTCTTCGATCTTCAAATCTCGATGCATAATTCTATACTTTTTAATGCTCGGGTGGAGTGTCCAATGGTACAATGTGGTGAAGCATGCTTCGCTACAAATGACCGTAAGGGAGATGGGCCTTAAATGGTTACTTTTTTTCGATCTTCAAATCTCGATGCATAATTCTATACTTTTTAATGCTCGGGTGGAGTGTCCAATAGTACAATGCGGTGAAGCATGCTTTGCTACAAACGACCGTAAGGGAGATGGGCCTTAAGGTAGGGGTGGCAATTTCCGTCCAAATTTTAGATGTGCCTAGTTGGGATGCTGAAACTATTTTTTTATAAATTTTGAGCGCTCCGCAAAGCTGGTGCAAGAGCAACTATGAAAAAATCAAAATTTTCTAGCATGTTTATGATTTCCTACAAATTTTTAAAGGAAACCTTGTAGAGTGACCAACACTCGCACATAGGGTACGTGGTATATCCACAGGGTGGATTTCTAAAACCGACCGCTGGCAGCCAATGAAATGTTGGCAGCGCTATGAACAGTAAAAACACCTTGATAGGTGCTTTTGTAAATCCAGATAAAAGCACCTAAAAAGGTGCTTCCGACATAGGGGTCGACTTTAGGACCCGCACGGAAATTGCCACCCCTACCTTAAATGGTTACTTTGTTTCGATCTTCAAATCTCGATGCATTAATTCTATACTTTTTAATGCTCGGGTGGAGTGTCCAATAGTACAATGTGGTGAAGCCTGCTTCACTACAAATGACCTTATTAAGGAACACGGGTTTTAAACGGTTACCTTTTTTGGACTACCCCGCGTCTCCTAGGATATGGAACACACGATTAGTACAAGATGGTTAGCGATCCAAACCAAGGCTATAGCGACTTTCCTCGTGCATTTTTGGAGCTTGTGTGAATATGTCATTCATCATTAAAGTGAAGATTTTTTGTGCTCGTTGAATGGTCATACGGGTCCTTCCAATTACGTTGAGCCTAGAATGGTCAGCATATTTCGAGCATGCATTCCAACTTTTTGCAAACGTGGGTCTTTTGGTGTCCATTTTTGGAGCCGCAACATGCCGCATATTGCTAAGATATATGTGTCATAATAAGAAAAATAACCAAATAAGGTTTTTCTGTCTTACTACATATGCATTTGTGAAGTGTTACAAAGGTATGTGGCCTTGTTGCAGGAACTTCTGACTCCATGGACAATTTTGAATGTTGGATTAGACTGGGAATTGTCTCCTTTGGTGAGTAATTGTGAATCACGCAAATTACCATTTCAAGTCTCAAAACCATAGTCGAGATACAAAAGTTATAAGTCTAAGTTAATGTATAGATTTTCATTCTCTTTCAATGAAACACACATACCATCTCGGTTTGTCTTAATTGTTGGATCTACAATGAATGGTATCTATATCTTGAGCACATAGTCCAATGTCATCGTGACACGTGTCCTTTTAGGTGTCCATTCTTAGCCTTGCCCTCTACATTTGAATGTAAATGTCTGATTAAGACCCAAGTGACCACTATCATGCAATCCAAATACCTTAACTCTTAAATGTATGGGCCTATTTCCAAAAAGTCAAAGCATTGTATATGAGTAGTTTTTGTTTACTTGAAGGAGCGCAACCTCTAAAGAAAATTCCCGCATAAATAGGAAAATGTATATTGAAGCTATAACCACAATTTCAACGTGATTGGACCATATTCAGATTAGTTGTGATTTTGCATGAAAAACAAAAATTGAAATTGAATATGATGTAATCAAAAGATTTCATATGTCGTAGGGATAGTATTTATTCATTAAACACGATATTCAATATTTTGAGAGAGTGGGATCCTCTCAAAATAATATTGGCCATTTATCAACCTAAAAGTCATGTTAGGTTGATAAATATTGAATTATACTTTAGACGTGTAGTTTCCATTAAAATGAGAGTAAGTTAAGCTGGGAAATCGACTCATTTAGGTTGAGTCGACCTAAATGAGGACAATTATGTTGGTCAATTTAGGTTGAGTCGACCTAAACGAGGACAATATGTTAGTCAATTTAGGTTGAGTCGACCTAAATGAGGACATTATGTTGTCAATTTAGGTTGAGTCGACCTAAATGAGGACAATTATGTTGTCAATTTAGGTTGAGTCGACCTAAATGAGGACATTATGTTAGTCAATTTAGGTTGAGTCGACCTAAATGAGGACAATTATGTTAGTCAATTTAGGTTGAGTCAACCTAAATGAGGACAATATGTTGTCAATTTAGGTTCAGTCAACCTAAATGAGTCGATTTCCCAGCTTAACATACTCTCATTTTAATGAAAACTACGGCAGAATTTACGGCGGAAAATCAAATGTTATTTTTTTACTTGTACTCTACAACTTTCCACTGGTTTTCATTTCATTCTTGGATAAAGAATTAGCTTTATGTACTCTCAATTCACTGGAAAACTCTCATTTTACTGAATATTGTGTTATTAGCATGTAAGAAGTTGCAAAGGAAAAAGTTACAAGAGGCACATGATTGAAGGGTCCCTAGGATTTGGTGTGCATGTTGGGCACTCAAGTTTCAATTCTCTCAACGATGTTGAGTCTACAAGTTAGGACTTTTGCTGAATCCCAACAGTCAACATATGCACTGTAACCTAACTTAAACATCTCGTGAAAGGAGCATCTACAATAAAGGTTTGAAAATTGATGATTTGACCCTTGACAAGAAATTAACCACTTCGTGGTCGCCCATGCATTTCAGGATTAATGTAGTTCTTAGCCCTTTGCATTCATATCTAACCCCTCATGCTCACATCCTTTGTATGTGGGGCCTCCTTCCATGTGAACGAGGGAGGGAAATGCTTTGGTCAAATATTTGTGTATAATATGTCTTTACGGTTAGGAAATGGTGGTGCCATTGTACATAAGTTAAACTTGTAAACTAGGAGCGCATCAAACTTTGTTTTTTGATATACAAACATATAAAATCACTTGACTCAAGAAACAACATGTAAAAATACTTTGAATTGGTCTAGTGGGTCCAGATAGAAAGAATCAACCCTCAACATGTAGGGGACTTGATAATCCCAATTAGTGTGTGTTACGATTCAAAGTTATGCAATGCAATAACGTCTTACATAGAAGTTCAAATCTTAACTAAGGAAAATTCAATAGGTTGTGCGGGTATTATAGAATATAAATAACTTTACTTGGTAAAATATAACCTTCTCATTAGATAGTTATAACACAAGTGTAATTCCGAATGGTAACACACACTAATTGTGATAATCAAGTGTAGTGGCCCGGGATCCACAATGGATGAGTGTGCATAAACGCCATCAAGGCCAAAGGGTGTAACTTATTGAGTCATTGGTTACCAGAAATCTCTATCAAGTTCATGTTGTTGAAACGCGATCGGCTTCCACTTCCACTAGCATGTGTACTTCTAGTGAACGTTATTCAACCGATATTGATGAGGTACTTAACCCTAAAGTGCCGATGCACTTTCTATGGTCTAGGTGATAGTTTGGTACAAACCCTAGAACAAGTGTAACATTTGAAATCGCTTGGACTATGGAACTAAAGTAGATATTTAACAAAACCTACTTTTACTTGTGGAAGTGAAAAATAATGTTGTATGTTACGACGATGATAATATATGTGATACGTGTTTGATGTGATTACTATGAGTCCCAAGTCCACTTTGTGTATGACATTCCATGCACCCGACGGGTCCCTTTGGGGGCTCACATAATAAGGACCCTTAAATCGGATGAAACCGGATGGGTGCTAGTCCAAAGCTCCATTGCTATTGTACAATCTACTACTCTTTTTGTCCTAAAATGATTTTCCCACTCTTTGGAGTTTGTTGTCCTATCTTTTCAGAATGTTTATTGGTTTTGTTGATATAGAAATTGTTTGGCACACCAAATTGTTCGGAAAAAAAATTCTACGTCAACAAAATCGATAAACGTTTGATCTTGAACAATCAATTTGGGACCGAAGACTCTAGGGGCATGACAATCATTTTAGGACAAAGGGAGTACTATGGTTCATATTGTTCTTTGGACCAATAGATGTATTCACGATGACATCCAAAACCGGTCACTTTTGGTGCCATGCGTGTGCTCATCATTGTGTCTTTGAGTAGAAACCATAAACAAATGAATGGATCGGAGGCGTGTCACCTAAAATGGGTGATGTCACCTTTCCATATCGATGGCATCACCCACTCCTGCTAGGTGGACATGTTGGATGGGTGCACGTGACTTGAGCCTTATTCCCCTCATTTACACTAGACCTGGAGTTGAGAGCTCAAACTTGCAAGTTACAGGAGTGTAAGACTTGGATTTGACAAACTTTCTTCAAAGCTCATACTAGTGAAAATATGAGCAAACCTTACGCTCTCGATTGTCAAGAGTAAAGTGCTCACGCTCAAAGCGAGATATCTAGGTTTTGACACATATTAATCTATTTAAAACTATAGATTGCTTGAAAGCCCATTTGCTTGTGGCCCAAAAGAAAGAATGTAGAGCTTAAACCCTCAACATCCCTAAGCAATTTGACTGAGAGTTGTAAAAAAATCATTGAAAACTTGTCATAGACGTTCCACAAAGGATCCATCCAGATGCAATAACAAGCGTCAAAAGTCCGCGTAAGAGTTCAAACTCTCATGTTGGAAACTCAAGTGTAAAATGAGACCTTCGAGCTTTCAATCCCCAAGCTCTCTAGTGTAAAGGAAGTCTCAATCTTTGAGCACTCTCAACCTCTTAGTGTCAATTGTGACTCAGGGTCAATTTAGATTAGGTATGGATCCCACACACATGATAACATGGTTGATGATTGGATACAACATGTTAAAGCTGGCCAACATTTGTATACGTTCACATTAACATCTGCGTCTAAAAAATTTGGAGTCTGGAACACCTCTGAACGAACCTTGCTTTTGGACTTAGGATTGAACCCAGACGTGAAGATTGATTTCTCATATTGAGAAATATATTTTCTTGGGTGGAGACTTTTGATATTTGGCATGAAAATGATGCCACGGTAAATGCCTCTTCAATCTACCATATTTCGATGCATACCCTACAAGCTCCTTTGGTCCGGATATTTGATCTTGACCAATAGAATTGCTCAATTTTGGTGTTTCTTTGATCTAGTATAAACCCTAAACCTTCAACCCTAAAGTCACGTATAATAAACACATCATTAACACGCGTTCATTTAGACGAGAGACATGCAACCATTTGTCACCATAAAAATGAATTTGGTACCACTGCACTGATGAAAGTTCATTCATCCATGACATAGTTCATCCATACCTAGTCTCACAGGCCCCCGCTTCCAGCCTCGCCCTTTCTCCTTTTCTTCATCGGTTGTGGGAGTGCGAACGTGACAGTTTTAAATGTACCATCCGTCCTTCAACATACATTCATCTGTACCAGAGACAAGTAACATTTATCATCCGGGGGTATTCATCGATGAACAATCATTCACAACATCGACATATACCCCTCATCCATTAACATAGTTCATCCACACCTCGTTTGTTAGGGCTTTGCTCCCCAGCTTCCGGCTCAACCCTCCTCTTCCTTTTCTTCTTCGAATGTTTGAGTGTGAGTGTGAGTGTGAGTGTGTCAATTCCATATGTGTAAATGGTCACTAACATACATTCATCCAGACCAATATTTTTCATCAAAAACATTTATACATAGCATGGACATGTATCATTCATCTATTGCATAGTTCATTCACACGTCACCTCTCGGGGTTTTGCTCCCTAGCTTCTGCCTCAACCCTTCTCTTTCTTTTCTCCTTCGGATGTCTCAAGTGTGAGTGTGTCATTTCTATACATAAAGCATCTAATAGATATTTCCTTTGTTATTATGCGTTCATTATTTAATCAAATGTGCATATTTGAATGGAGGGCATTATGTCAAGACATAATGTCCCGTCAAAAATGTGATCATGCCAACCCGCAAAATATGTTTTGCATGTGTTTTATAAGAATAAAGAGAGAATTCATTTATATAAGGGGAAATGCCCCTTTGATTGTGTATTGCAAGAATTTTTGGGCACGGCCCTTAAATCCCAATGCACTCCCCACAAGGCATTCCCCTTATATATATATAAATCCGTGACTAACAGACGTTCATCCAGATCAGAGACAACTGACAGTCGTCATCAATACATTCATCCGGTAGTAACTCACTGATGGACGTTCATTCACGACATCGACAGACATCATTCATCAGTCACATAGTTCATCCACACCTCGTCTCTCAGGGTTTCGCTCCCCTGCTTCCGGCTTCGACCTTCGTCTCCTTCATTTCTTCTTCAATTGTGCGAGTGCGAGTGTGCGTTGTTAGGGGATGGTCGACATTGTCGTCGGCTGAGAAGAATCTCCGAAGGGCGTGGCTGATCCTTCTTTACGAGCTCAACCTCAACCATGAGGAGGCAGATGGTGCAGCGCCTTGCGCGCATCTCCACCCGCTACACACATGGATCAGCGCCCCTATGTGCCGCGGAACCGGCCACGGCCACGGCCACGGAGCAGCCACCACAAATTGTCTTCCCCAGGTTCGCTCACTTTTCTAGTTATTGGAGATTTCTCGACTTCAGTTTTCTGTGCATTGGGGAATTGATCGTGTTTTACTTGTGAGGGGGGAATTTAGTTGGTGATGGTTTGGTGGGTGTTAGGGTTTTTGAAAGCGAAGAGATGTGGGAACAGTTGGCAGGGAGGGTCTAGGGATGAACTAAGCTCACATTTTGAGTTATTGGAGATTTTTCTTACCTAAACTCTCTGTGCATTGGGGAATTGATCATGACTCTCTTGTGAGGGCAATGTGGTTGGTGGTTTAGGGTTTTTGAAAGCAAAGAGATGTGGGAATATTTGGCAGGGAGGGTCCAGGGATGAACTATGCATTGAATTGGGCTCTTTGTGCCAAAGGTGTGATACCTAAAGGAGAGGCTTATCGGAACCTCAGAGAAGCAGAGCTGAAGAAGCTTAAAGCCAGCATTCCAGGTTAGGTTAGAGCTTTCGGGGTCTTGTTCCTACATTCAGCTTGTTCTTATTTTAGATCTTCCTAAATATTCAGTATAGGAATTGCGAAATGTAATTTCAGATTCATATGGCAAGGTGAGTGTATTTGCCATTTGGTTCTGTCGATATGTACTATTACAAATCGAAGAATGTATGGGAGTGGCAGTGGATAATCTGTAGGTGCAGCTCTTTAGTTTTCTGCTGTTAGAAGCAATGTTGATCTTATTCATAACCCGTGATTTCTACAATCAATATAGGTCAAAGAGGTCTTGAGTGTGGGTTTGAGAGGTATGAACAAGTGGAATTCAGGTTTATATGTAATGGAAAATCAGTATAGTTTGGTCACGTAAGGGGTTGGATTTGTGATCATCAGAGGTGAAAGCAACGACCAGTGTCTATGCACGTGGATCCTATATGGTGGGAGCTACGGAAATCAGTAAACCTCAATTTAAGCGGCTCTTCAAGGAGGTGCATTTTTTCATCTCTGCATGTCATATGCCCTTTGTAATGTAACTAGGATACTGTTATCTGGTTGTTAATGTGTAAAGCATGCAGATTAGTACGTCTAAACTGTGAGGTTTTTCCACAACTGACGCCTGTTGTCCATGGGTGCAGGTGACTTCATACCTTACCAGCTCACAAAAGCTATATGTACATGACGGTGCAGTTGGGTCATCTCCTCTGTTTGATGTTAAAGTGCGAACCATCTCTGACAACCCATCCAGTGCTCTACTCTTCCGCAGCATTTTGGAACCAGCCTCCACTAGCAAAGTTTCTCCAAGCGACTTTCCTTTCACAGTTTACATTGCTTCGAATTTCAGGTAGTTTATTCCTGTTCAATTCATAATTTCCTACTGCAACTGCCCACACAATTTGAGAAAGTGAACATCTGACTATGAATTCCAGTTCTAAACACTCACTGCCATGAGTGATGCATACTGCAATGGAAGCAGTATATGAGGTAGGCTTTCTTTAACTAAGCGTGCCATATTGGCTTGCAGTCCAGCTGATCTCAAAAGCTTTGGGCTCTCATCTGAAGCTGAGTGTGGTTTCGTAGTAGTCGACACCGAACACTCTGCCATGATCTTGGGGGGGAGTGCATTTACAGACACCGCAACAGTAAAGAGAGCCTTGGCTGCCTTGGCGGCACCGAGCATACTTTCTCGCGGAGCTCTCCCCCTTTCTGCCAGGTCATTCTACATCTCTTGTTATTTCATTGGATGTTAGAGTTGTAGGTAAGTGACTACCATGTTTAGGCTGGGTTTTTGTGTTTAGTGCAGTTAACCTGTTGCTTTGTAGTTAAGGCTGAATATTGCAAAGTTTACCTTCTGTACTCTCTTGGTTTGGATTGTTGGAGAAATCTGTAAAAAGTGCTGATTATGATCTGGTGACTATGCACAGATTACTGGTCAAAGGAGGATCAACAATTGTGCTTTTTGCACCAGAGTCAGTGGTCCAAAAGAATGGTGCAGTTCTCCAGGGGGCAGTATCATCTGATCTTGGTTTAGTATGGAGTAAAGATGGAGTAGCTCGCTTGTTTGGTAGTCAACAGGCTGATGCTCTGAACTTCTACAAAGCGCCCTCCTCATTAGTGCTGGTCACTGCAGACAGGTTTGTGCGTCCTTCACAAATTGCATCTACCTCTACACAATCATTTCCTGCCAACTTCTATTCCTTCTTTTGAAGGTTAGGCTGGATATGCTTGCATATCTGTAGACAAGCAGTATGTTGCAGTCTTTTTTTAATTGTGAAATTAATCATGTTTGATAGCTGTGGGCCTGCTTATGGTTTCTATAAAAATCTGTGCTATTTAAGTGATACCGTTTATTTTCATGTGTGCAGTACTGGAGCTGTACCAGAAATCTCAAAGTTGACACCTGAAAAGGCAGCTGCTTTATTTGTAGCAGGATACAATGGAGACAAATTTCAACCTGCTTATCAAGCAGGTCCAGTTTCAGTGGATCCTGTTGAACTTGGAAAAGAACTGACAGCTCTGGTACGAATTATTTCTTTTGAGTCACAAATGAGACTGACAGGTGTCTCAAGGCAAATTATTGCGAGGAAGTCAGTCCAGCAGGTCAAAAGCTGTTGATTTTGTGAGCAATGTAGGGAATGTCTCTCAGGAGTGTGCCATACTTGGTTGAACAGTCACTAGTCTAGAGCAGTAACAATGGATTTGGTCTGGTCTGGTCTAGAAGGTGGTGTCGCACTGGTTCTTGTGCATAAATATTTTTATCAATATGCTTAGTTTTATCAATTGAGGAGCCCCAATCTCCCCTACTTGGAGGTTTGAGGGGCGTCAATAAAACTCCAGAAATGCCCCATAAACGTCTTTACAAAACCCCAATATGTCGCTTCTGAGCATCAAGATTTTGCCTTATATCATTAAATTTAGAACTCTCCTCTTTGGCAAATCTAGAAGTTGGAGCGGGTTGATGTTTAGTTGAGAAGTGCATAAAAAACGTTGCTCTCACTTCTTGATAGAAAGTATATATATATAATGGAACTTGAGGATGGTAATCTGTTCAGAAATGTTTGGAAATTATGTTATATTAACTTTGATGCCATGTGCTCTCAATGACTCATCATTAATAGTCTTTTGGTGCTGACAAATGTCATTTTTCTTCTGTGATGGATTCTGCAGTTGGAGAATACAAAGATCCCAGCGTTTTTGATAAATGCCAGTTCCTTATCAGGTGAATGATCTGATGGAAACTTCTTAAAAACTCGAAATTGTGATGAGGACACCTCTGATATAAAATTTGATAAATAGGATATTTGATGTTGTTACATAGTCAAGGCATACTTTGAAGATAACAGTAGGAAGACAATACCGAGATCAACTAATGTTTTGTTTTGTGTGATTTGCAGAAAAGGATCTTGTTAAGTACATTGATTCGACATTGTCAGAGAAATTACCCAAGAGTAAAGGGAAGAAGCCATCTGAATCAGCAGGTACTCGGCAGTCGAGTACTGCCTCTTCTGGTTCTGAGTAACCTGAATAAGGATATTAAGGTAATCATACATTGATAAGGAATTTTGCGTTAGTGCTGCAAGATATGTTTATAGGCTGAGAAAACAACTGTTTGACAGTTCTGTGGGTGTGGACCTCCTATTTTATGCAGTGGATGCACTGAAGACAAAGTACAAGGATTTCCTGAGAGAAAGGTTTCCAGACTTGCCAAAGGAGCTGTCTATCTAGCAAATCTCAAGGCAAAGAGGACAGATTGACGGTACCCTTCACGAATTGTTTATTAAGGAACTATTGTCCTGCTGTTTCAACAAAGAGGCCAGAAGAGGGTGAAAGTACCAACTGTTTCTTTAAGAGAGGCATGTGGCTGTGACAAGTTTATTGTCTTATTTCACTGTACACAACCCTCACAGAAATAAATGCTAAATGAAGCAATTCTGCTACATCCATGCAGATTGTACATCTTAATGGGAGTCCAATATAAAATTTCTGAAATATGTTGAGTCACCAACTGTTGATTGGTAATGTGCAGTTGGTAGTCTTCCTATTGTTTGTGCACTGCTGTTCATGATACCACCCACAGCATACAGCAGTTCGTTCCACCCACAGCATACTCCCTCTTGCCTTCCAATTCATAGGCATAGTGGGTCCTTTATTGCTAGATTGTACTTGTCTATGTTGACTTGGCTGTGATTGTTCTCCCATATAAAGATATTCATCATAAGTGTTGTGATATCTTGAAAGTGCTGTGAACTCTAAATATCTTGTCTATTTTTGGACAGTATTGCAGCTTGGTGCAGAATTCTGCGGTGCAAGATTACTTAAATGTCAGATGCCACTTGTGGAGCCAGCCTGTGTGACAGTTTAGCTTTTGGTATATTCTCAATCAACTATGCAGCTTATCTATATACAAGTTTTGTCACGAATTACAAATGTGTTTAGCCATCCATAGCCTGCTACTTGACAATCCACCTCTACTTCTGTTAGTGACTTTTCACCAATTCTGCTGATAGTTGTAGACCTCTATAGTCTTTCTATGCATAAACTAGGTTCTTTGCCTGCCCACTAATCAGTTTCTCAAGCCTATCTTCATGTATTGCACCAGTCTTGACGATAGGGATACATGTGGCTGACTCGACAAAGGATGAAATATCATGTAAAACCTACTTTCATCTCCTAGTATAAAAGTTTGGTACTGAACTAGATATCTCGAGTTCTTATGTCCTACATAGGAATCTGAACCAGAGAAGTTCATGCTGTGGGTGGAACGAGCTTACCTTATGCACGAACTGCAAGGTAGAAGTGCACTACAGTAGCTTATCCAACCCATACAAATTATGCAGTAATCTATTTGGATTAACAATTATGTTGTTAGTGCAGCAACATCAAGACCATATCAATCAAAGCATATCTAATTCCTATAGCAATGTTCAAAGTCACAAACCTCAGCTGACCCCTCCTAGTCCCAACGACCCCTTCAAAGTTGTCAATGCCTATTGTTGACATTTTGTCTCCTTAAACTAATGAGCTGTATTTTTAGTCCTTAAAAATGACACAAGTAAAGAACCTGTTGAAGTATTTGATTGCCCACTCCAGAGACAAAGTAGGTGTCGAAATTGGGGTCACTAACAATGGTAATGCGTGCTTCTACCTTATTGGTGTGGGAAGCCTTGTGTATATTGTTGAGACTGCAATAGGCGATGTTGTGACAACATAAAAGGGTTAGGCTCTTTCTCAAAATGTATTACCAATGAGTGGCTAGAAGCTTATACAAAATGCAATGCATCGACATAGTATCCCATAGCAATTTAAATAAGTGTTTATGTATACCGTAGTTTAATAGCAGGTTCGGCACAAAATAATTCTGAAAATAGATGCCTAAAATTTTGGAATATTATTGGCATTTTTTGCCGAATATATAATTAATTATTTTTCAAAATTGCCTAAAAGTAAGAAATTTTTACTTTTCACTAGAGTTTTACTTACAATGGAAGCATATGTGAATTTTGAAGGAGAGAAGGTGCTCCTTTTGTAATCAAGCTCACGTACATTAGTCCACAAAGAATATGGGTTAAGAAGTAGCAAGACTCTAGGCGAGGCTTTTCAAATGTGTTGTACACAAATTTTTGGAGTCCAATTGAGCATAGAAGATGAAGTTTTATAGAATTTTGTCCAACTAACAAAAGTTGAGAAATCAATCCTTCTTCCACCTCCAACAAGTTTTGTGTCAAAATAAGTCTTTATGCAAAAGATATGGACAAAACATTGCAGCCGTGTAAAGATCAAAAAATTAAAATGCGTTCATAACAGTTTTTTGGAGCTCATTTGTGCATAGAAGATCAAATTTTTTGGAATTTTGTTGGTCTAAGAAAAGTTTGGAAATCAAGTAATATTTCACCTCCAACAAATTTTATGTCATTTGAAGACTCTATGCAAAAGTTATGCGTGTTATAAAAATGACATCTAACTAGGTGCTTCACCTCAAAGTTTACATATCCCATATGCATTGTTGAACACAACTCCACTCTACTTGCATAAAGCACAGAGCATTCTCAACTCTTCATTCACATCTTACTTGTCATTCAATGCAAGAGAGATGTACAAGATATAAGTTGAAATAGAAAATTAAAAATGAATGTAAGCCGAATTTTTAAAAATTAAAAGAGAAAATTGCCGAAAATGTGAATATACTATTTTTAGGTGCTGAACCTACTTTTTGAACTTTAATTAAATATTAGGCAGCAAGTTGCCTAACCTGCTAGTAAACTACGGTAATTGTTATTTGTCAACAAGTGTATAATTGAATATAAAGGTAGATGATAGAAGGTAGATGGATATATGTCAGTTACTTATCTTAATTGAACACCTATATCTGAGTGTGGTGTGTGGTTTGGTTGTGGATCTAACAAAGGACACACAAAGGCATGTGTTTGAAAGGGATTAAATAGGTGGTTGACCGCTTGAGGTTCCCAAAATTGGGGGGGGGGGGTGGGGTGGGGTGGGGGACCAATATGAGTAATTAAGAAGAAAGATAATCTTCACTTTGATTAAAAATAAGAAAGAATGAAATATTGGTGTTTATACACCAACATGAATATGAGCCTATTCTCCGCACATTGATCATGTGTATCCATGATGGCATGATAAGGTGTATTGCTTTCCTCTTGGAGGATGGGCCCTACGAGTTCAAGGGGAAACGAAAAGGGACTAGAGAAGTTATTGAATAAGTAGTGTGAAGTGTGTTATTTGCTTGATTAGCCAAAATGGCCATGTCACTTTTTTTTGTTTGAAGCAATTGTTCCATAGGTTGCGAAGTGCTTTCATTTAGTTCAACCGGAATAGTAGGTGATAAGGAACAATAGGTGATAAGGCCAACAAGTGGACTAGTGTCCAACATGTGGCTTGATATGTTGAGCTTCACTTTGGGAAGGTTCTTCCATTCAAGGAATGTAGTGGAGGCCAACTAACTTGTAAGCAACAATATGACATAAATGTTCATGGACATAATGCGCAATATAGATAGCAAATGCTTGCCAAGCTCAAGCCAACAAGGTAGTTGTTAGTTGGAGCTCTTTAACAGTTGTGCCACTATACATTCTTGAGAGGAGCTAATGCAATGATTGCATGAAGAAATCTTTCTAAGCTTGTATTTTTTATTTAATTTTTTAGTTTTAGTTTTAGTGTCTTCTTCTTCTTCTTCTTCTTCTTCTGTTTTTGTTTTTGGTGTGTGTGTGTGTGTTGATAAAGCTTATGCATATGTAAACGTTGACCTGCTTTTTTTTCTTTTTCTTGTGCTTGCCTTTATGATGTTTATGTTCAAGTAACTACAAATCAATAGAAGTGCCATATATATAGGAGAGTAGAATGTGAATTACGCACATGGGTATTGGTTATGGGGGAGGGAGGTAAGGGGAGTTATGGCGGGGGCGTGACATGTGTTTGTCGTGGTGGTTGAGTTTTCTTTTATTTAAGATTAAGTACCTGAAATGTGATGTCATTTAGAAGTTCACACTTTCATAATGAACAAGATACTCATGTAAGCTCCAAAAATTATGATGAAAATGGCTATGACCTCAGTTTGGATTTGCTAATCATGTCCTGATAACTTGGATGTTTAATACTTTAAGAGAGTTGGCTAATTGGGCAAAAAATTAAAATTAAAATCCCGTTTAAGACCTGACTGTTGTAACGATAGTTGCATCAACAGTGTTCAGTAAAAGTGCAGCAGCATTTGCACTTTAGGCATATCTTTTGGGTGTTGGAATATATTGTTTTGTTTTTGGAAATTGATCCCATGAATCCTGAATAATTTACATTCATACATAACCTACACTAAGGGCTGGTTTACACTACGGTGGAGAAGTCCACCGGTCATGAAAAAAAGGGCGTTTCTCAATTGTGATTGGTCGAAAATGCAACTCTTGACCGGTGGGTGTTTACACTAGGTGAAGAAAACAATGGTGGTGAACTTTTCTCATGGATGATAAAATGACATGGCCGCCTACATGGCGGCACTTTTTGGAGTTGGGCTTCTCCAGAGGAGGAGTTTCTTGTCTGGCCTCAAGAGGCCGGAGAAGCCCAACTCAATAAAAATATTTTATTGCCTTTAATTCTTCTCCGGCACATCCACCATTTGCCTCAGATAACCATGTCTTGGCCAAGCATTCTTGACCGACCGGAGGCCTTCTCCACCGTAGTGTAAACCGGCCCTAACTTAGGCATTGTCCGGAGAGATTTTTGGACATAATCGGTCAAGATCTTAAGACCACTTCCCACATGAAACTGAGAGCCCGTGACCATTACACTTCAAGCACTCTCATTGGTGGAAAAGGTGGAGCCGGTCCAAGTTCGCTTCACACTATGCTTGAGGGACCAACAGAGTATGTGAATGCAAGATGGATGTAAAGTCCACATGGACTCCTACATGGCATCAAATGCACCATGTTTCATGGTCACTTGGACTATTTTCAAAACCCACCTCTTGGAGAGAGGCCTAACACAAGACCGGGAGACCATGGCACTCTGAACGCTCACAACCGTTTATTTATTCTATTTTATCATGTGTGAGGACCTGCATGAATAGAAATTCATTGAAATAGCATTTGGTTGAGGGCCTAGTCACATATGACTTCACACTACACTTGAGGATCCGAGATCACACTACATGCTTTTGGAGGTTTCGTGGGATGGTCTTTGGACACTTTCTTTTGGGCTCTCACAATTATATGGTCACAACTCTTGGCTCGTGTGTGAAGTTGACCCTTAGTGTTTCCAACACCGACCAGTTCCATGTTGACATCTTTTGGTGTTTCATTATTAAATTGAGGAATATTCCTCAAAATGAATCGATAGGAGAGAGGGAATTATCATATACGAGTGTATCTCTCGTCCATCCAACATAAAGACTTGACCTTGCTATTGGTTTGTTGCATGTTCATCTTAGATGACCTTGAGAAGTTTGAGTCCAAATCTTTGAAGCTTGTTTTGATGTCAAATCAACTAGAGAACGTAATCTTCACGTTGCATTTTATTTCATGGTTTTGATGTTGGATGAATGAAAGGCGTTTGTATATGATAATTCTCTCTCTCCCCGATAAGGTAGACATGTTGTGGATCTCTCTCTCTCTCTCTCTCTCTCTCTCTCTACACCCGCTTCACAACCCCCTTCTCGTAGAATATGAAACACACAATTAGAGTGAGATGATTCTCAAATCCAAATCAGGCCCATAGTCAATTGCCTTGCACTTTTTGGAGCTCGTATGAATATCTTAATCATATTGAGGTGAAGGTTCTCGTGTTCATTAAGTGGTCACAATAGGTCTCCCCAATCATGTTGATTATTGAACCATCATTGGTTAGAGTATATAGTCCAACTTGTAATTGTTATGAACTATCTACATGTAAGTTTTCTGAAAGTATGTTATATGTGTTTGTTGCACTCAAGGTTCAACGTTATAAAACTTCATGATGAAGTTGAATGTTGTGTATATCTCTCAAATTACGACGGAGTTTCTCTTGTGTCATGACTTAGTGTTTTGTAAATCATGTTAAAGGTGTATATAAAATAATTTGATTGTAACATTTACCCTAACTTCACCCCCATTACCCTTTCTAATATCTCATGATAATTAAAGGGTCGTTTTGATTACCTTGCTCATGGTCTCCTGCCAAAATTTAGCTAGATAAAGCATACCCTAGAATGGTGCAGGGCGAGGTTTACTGCCTACCTTACGGTGAGTAGGCTTGTGGCTTCCTACCTACCTGGCTAGATTTTTTTCGTCAAGTAGAGAGAAGATTTCACAGCGGGAATCAAATTGCCAACCACTCCATTTCGAAATGGGTACCTCTCCACTACCACCCAGTAGTCTAGGGTCATCTCGAACCATAGTGGATGTAAATTGAATATTCTTACCCTTCCACATAAGCTAAATGGCAACACCCACCGACGACACTAGTTCCAACCACTTCGAGATCCACCATACAAAAAATGTTAATAGATAGTTTGAAATGTTTTTGTTCGAGGTGATGTGGAACTCTACTAGTGGTAAGTGCACAAAGAAGACCACGGGGGGTGCACTCCATTGTCAAGTTGAACACCACGTGCGATAAAACAAAATCTACTTTTTACATAAAGCATCACCAAAATGGTTCAAAAGTTTATGATTTTTTTTTCATGAGTAGATATACATGGTATCTATTACATAGTAAAAATTTGTAACCAAATTTGATGATTTGTTTTTTTAATAAAAATACCGTTTCTAACTAGAATGACGCAACATTGAACTAAATAATTACTACAAAAAATGAAGATGACTAAAAATATAAAAAATAATAAAAAAGATATTACCAATGGTTATGTGTATGTAGAAAAATATCATAATTTTAAAAATTATCTATGGCATGTAATATAGGGTAGCAAACTTTTATCGCACGTGGCTATGAAATGTAAGGGGGTGTGACCCCCCCGTGAAGAAGACGAAAGAGTTTAAAGAATGGTTTTGCTTTGAGAAACGTATCCGTGCAAACGACTGCAAACACTCGTGCTTTTCGGCTTCTTTTTATGAGACATTTAAGGTCTTGACTTTTTGCCCGTATTTCGGAAGTCATAAAGTTGTGTTTTTTTAAAGCTAACGTTTCTAGACATGTATTATTATGGCCCCTCCCAAACAAACATTTTTTTTGGGGGGGTCTTTGGCTCCAATGTGGCTACTTGCACGTTCTTGACGATTCTCAATTTGACATCTTCTATTGCTAATAAGTTGAGTCATGGAGGCTACTTGGGATTGGTACCAAGACTTTGGGGTTTCACGTTGTGGACTATTTACCGTAGTTTTTTAGTAGCTTGGGCACTTTTCTGCCTAACAATTAATTTAAGTGAAAAAGTAAGTTAGGCAGCCTAGAAAACAATATTCTAACATTGGGAAAATTTAAAAAGTACTTTAAAATAAGTTCGACATTCATCCAAGTCATTTCTATAATTCATGGGTGGTTTTCTTGATTTCGTCTATGGCGACTAGGATTAACCTAAACACTCCCCTTAACCAATTCATGCAAATTCATGTTTACACTATTTTAAGACCATGAGTGAGATTGATGTCGCATGAAGACACTGTTGAAGTTATTTGATGCTACTTTGTTGGATTCCAATGAACATCACTCTTGCATTATTGTGATTTCAGACACTCAACGAAATTAATTTCCCAAAAATTTAGACACCTTTAAAATTAATTATTTTCTACCCAAGTTGCTAGAGAGCTATGGTATTTACTCTCAAGACCTTCATCTTGACACCTTCCCCCAAATTGCAACTCCATGCAAGACACTAAATCTCTTAAAGCTCAATAGCTTACATGGATATTAGCAAACTTGGGTTTCGTGGCAATTACGTGAGTCGAGGTGAAACTATTGAGATTTTTTAACATCTAGGAAATCAAATTTTGAAGCAGCCGTGACCTCGGAACTAGCATCGGTGACCATGAATTAGTCTACGCTAATTCTCCCAATTAGTGTGTACTACAATTTGAAGTTTAGCATCTTACTCAAGAGTTCAATTTTTACTAACAAAAGATTAATGGGTTGATCAGACATTATAGATCGTGTAAATGACTTTGCTTGGTAAAATGTAACATTCTCATTAGATAGTTATAACATTGCGTAACTCCAAAAAATTAATACACACTGATTGAAATAATCAGTATAGTGAGATTAAGTTAGGATCGTTGTGTTATAAATGTATAGAAGACCAATTTATACTAGACTTCCAACATGGTTGTCACAAATTCTAAGTCACATCGGACTCTAAAACCATGAGATTGACCAATTTTTTTCTTCTTCTTCAAGTTGTTGTATTAGTGTGGGTGGAAAATTCATGTAGCATTGAGTAATGTGGGCCGCTCTAGTTGTCTATACATGATAGAAATAATATGGACTCAAGGTCCCATTCCTTCCTCTACATCTTCCTAGAAACTTCCAATCAAGTGTTAGTTTGAAGACCAAAGGAGCATAAAATAAAATAGTCACCCACAAAAAAATCATTGTGGCTCACATTAATCATAACCTAGAGTTTGATGCGCGTTGGAAAATGTTGTGGGTTCTAGAGAATTATTGTGGCCCACACTAATAAGGACAATATATTGTAGCTCTAGCTTTATAGATATCCCTAGAAGTAATTGGGAGGTTGCCGACTGAGTTGATCCTCAAATTTAAGAAATTTGCTTGGCTTAACCTGAGCTAAAAGTTGGTGTAAGAGTCTAGCTGCATGTCCAATTAAGGCTCTGGTTAGAGCAAGTACCTAGCCACTCGAATTAGTTATATTATGCCGGCATTGTCCGGTTAAGAGAGTTAGCTAACATATGAGGTAGCTAACCTATGTGAGAGCTAATCTATCTCAAGGCCAAACCAATTAGTTAAAATTAAGGTTTAAATAAAAAGTTGTCAAATTAGAAGTCATCCAACTTTTGTGACCTTGCTTTTGAGAAGAAATCTTAACTCATCTATACCACCTATTGCTAACCAACTTTTACAAATGAGGAGCCCAACTTTTTTTTGTCTTGAATGCCCCCCTTTAATTTCCCCATTTGATTTTCATTTTGCTGCAAGGTGGATTGCACTATGTCTTACATCATCCTAAATTAGCATACATTTGAGATTATAAAATATCATTTAGTGATCAAATATATTTTTTTTTCATGTTCAAATTAGATAAATATTATGTATTGTAATATGAATACATTATTAAAATTTAATCATAATGAAACACAAATGGTGTTGCCCATGAAATTATAATGTATCATAATTAGTCTCATGTTCAAAACCTAGGCAAGTTGAGCAAAACTTTGGTTGGTCAACCTTAGCTCCTCTCTTAAATAGGTCAACCTTTGGCTAGTGGTGACTAGGATGTGTGGTTGTGTGATCAATTAGCTTGCATAGGAGTTACCGTAGAGGGCTCTCTATTTCATCTTTACATGTGCAAAAATGTAGTTACCACATGGGATACAAAGTGGCCATGGCGAATATGAGCATGACACATGGCAATTTTTGAGGGGAACATAATTTTCTTGTGTTGGAAAAGAGAGTCCTCTACAGTAATTAGTTTCACTAACTGACATTGTTAGCTAATTTTCCTAGCTAGGTGGTGCAACCATGATAAAAGTTAGCTAATCCTTAGTAACTCGTAAGTTAGCTAATTTCTCTTGACTAGGTGGTGCAACTGGACCCTATGAATGCTAAAATTACCTCATATCACCAACCTAGCAACTTGGGTAGTGTTTTGAACAGATGTACCAATTTAGGTGTCCAAAAATTTACTCGTAATTCTTTTTTATCCCCCATGAGTCATTAACTAAGGTAGCTCAATTCAACACCAACGCCAACACCAACCATATGACCAAACAAATGTGTATATAATGGGCATGGAACTAACATGTGTTACAACAAGAGGTGCAGTCAATGTATAGGTTTTAGGGTTCGTTTATGTCATGTTTTAGGGTTTGTTTTTGGGTCATACAATTTTTTTTGGGGTTGTTTCTATCTTGATGTGAGAATATCTACCACATCAAGTAGACATCTCCAACCATTGGACATGTTCACCGCCAATACAATTGGAGGTTACTACGCTAAATATTGTATTTAATATCATATGGTATATTATGTCACTGTGGTGATTATTCTAATGACACTTCTTATGAATACATTTACAAGTATCGTCATGGATGATTGGAATTTGGATGAAGTCCATATTAATTATTGAAACAAAGGTTGGGATTATTCGCATCCTCAATTCTATAATGAAATATTGTCATGGCTGATTGGAGATTGGATGAAAAATCACTTAATAAGTGACAATAAATGCAACATTGTTAAATCTATAATGCCCAATTTGTTTATAACAAAGAATGATAAATAATAGTAGGTTTACATTTAGTGTTGGTGACACTACGTGGGCGGTTTACAATCAGTATCGAGCAAGACAAATAGAATCGGTGACACTAAATACAAGGTTTAGGGCCACTTCACACATGAGGGTGAGAGCCCGTGACCATTACATTTCAAGCACTCTCATTGGTGGGAAAGGCGTAGCCGGTCCAAGCTCGCTTCACACTATGCTTGAGGGACCAACGGAGTATATGGATGCAAGATGGATGTAAAGTCTTCATGGATTTCTACATGGCATCCAATGGACCATGTTTGATGGTCACTTGGATTATTTTCAAAAACCACCTCTTGAAGGTAGGCCTAACACAAAACCCGGAGACCAAGGCACTCCGAACGTTCACAACTGTTGATTTAATTTATTTTATCATGTGTGCAGACCCCGTATGAATAGAAATTCATTGAAATAGAATTTGGTTGAGAGCCCGGTCACATATGACTTCACACTACACTTGAGGGTCCGTGACCACACTACATGAGTTTGGAAGTGTGTTGGGATGGCCTTTGGTCGCTTTCTTTTGAGCTCTCACAATTTCATGGTCACGGCTCTTGGCTCGTGTGTGAAGTGGCCCTTAGTGTACACTATCTTTCTCCCCTACAATAATTGCACGCAGAGGTTTAGTCCTTGCCATGGACATCTAGAAATGCTCACCAAGGTCGCTTGTACTCCCTTTGGGCTTTGGCGTTTTCTTGGATGTCAAGTAGATGGTCCTATTGGGTCCTAAAGTGAACGGTAATCCTTTTTATATGTCGTGTTGTTCCAAAAACTAGTAGGTGAATGTAATTATAGCCCACCCACACTTACTGGTGCGGGCCACCAGTCAACGGTGAGTACCAACACTGGTTACATCCAATGGCTCTCACTGACTAAACCAACTCTAAAAGTGGCCATGGCTAGTAAGAACCATTCACTGGTAGCCCGCACTAGTAAGTGTGGGGTGGGCTATAAGGGAGCGATTTTTGCTTAGCCATTCAAATGTAAAGACTTCTCAAAATCCGTAAGTCCGTGGTTAATGATTGTGGCTTCCTTAATTGTCAAACGTTGTCCAACAACTTAAAGAGGATGAACTCTAGCCATTGTTATGGCCTTCACATATTTAGGTCAATGATGATAATACAATGGACAACGTGGTGGTGGTGGTGGTGAGGTTGTCATTCCGTTGTTTTCAACCGCTATGAGAAAGATGAATATAAGCGGTGAGGTGGCAAGCTTGGGCCATTGGGGACCATGTTGCATTGATTCATATTCCATATGCACAGGTGCAACAGGTTGGAACAACATGGGTTCAAACTTGTATACTATGTAGTGACCCGTTGTCCAAGTCAATAGCTTCTTGAGGGTTTGTGACTACTTTTACCAAGGCATTCAAGTGGAGTGTTCATCCATCTACACGGAAAAATTCTCCTCATCTTCATTGTATAGATCCTCCAGAAACTTCACTTGTTTAACCTTGGCCTATATAAACCTACATTCTTATACTCAAATGTAAACACATGACACATGCCAATAGTATGCTCAATATTATCTTCCTCTTGCATATTAAATTACAAACACACGATGTTTGACATTAGTATGTTCATTAGTATCCTTCTCTTTGCACACTTAAATGTGAAATCATAATCTCAAGTACTCCAAGGTGCTATGCTAAATGTCATAATGTTAATAATTGTTCACTTCACAAAGTTACTTATGCTGATAACTACACTAAATATTGTATTTAATGACATTTACTATTTGGAGTTACAAAATTATATATATACTATGTACTTCTTTAATGGTTTCTCGAGGATCAAAAGTCTTTAAACACTTCAATAGACAATTTAATGGTTTCTTGAGGATCAAAAGTCTTTAAACACTTCAATAGACAATTTAATGGTTTCTTGAGGATCAAAAGTCAGGACTTGCTTCCATGTTGGGATTTGCTAACATGAGTGGGACTTGGGACTGGGGACCCCATTGTGAACCAACCCTAATGTTATGGACAATTTTACATGGTCAATCGCCAAACTTTCATCTAGGCAGTCCCACAATTTCATCATCCACATTCATCCGCCCATCCATCCATCCATCCATCCATCTCACTTTTTGGAGGTGAGACTCGGGACTTGTGTTGAGAGTTGGGTTGAGCAAAAGATCAGACCTAATTGTCAACACAAGTCTCATGATTTTTAAAAATTAAAATTTTTTTTTGGCATAAAATAATAAAGATCCAACACTTATGACAATTAACCATATGTTTGATGGTTTCTCAAGGATCAAAAGTCAGGACTTGCTTCTATGTTGGGATTTGCTAACATGAGTGGGACTTGGGACTGGAGACCCCATTGTGAACCAACCCTAATGTTATGGACAATTTTACATGGTCAATCGCCAAACTTTCATCCAGGCGGTCCAACAATTTCATCATCCACATATATCCGCCCATCCATCCATTTATCCATCTCACTTTTTGGAGGTGAAACTCGGAACTTGTGTTGAGAGTTTGGGTTGAACATAAAACTAGACCCAATTGTCAACACAAGTCTCATAATTACTTTTTTTGCATAAAATAATCAAAATCCAACACTGATGATAATTAACCATATGTTTAATGGTTTCTTTGAGGCTCAAAAGTTGGGCCTTTGCCTCCATGTTGGGATGGGATTTGCTAACATGAGTGGGACTTGGGACTTGGGGCCCATGTGAACCAACCCTAATGTTATGGACGATTTTACATGGTCAATCGCCCAAACTTTCATCCAGGCGGTCCCACAATTTCATCACCCACATTCATCCACCCATCCATTCATCCATCCTCACTTTTTGGAGGTGAGACTCGGAACTTGTGTTGAGAGTTGGGTTGAACAAAAAACTAGACCCAATTGTCAACACAAGTCTCATAATTTCTTTTTTGCATAAAATAATCAAATTCCAACACTAATGATAATTAACCATATGTTTAATGGTTTCTTTGAGGCTCAAAAGTCGGGCCTTTGCCTCCATGTTGGGATGGGATTTGCTAACATGAGTAGGACTTGGGACTTGGGGCCCATGTGAACCAGCCCTAATGTTATGGACGATTTTACATGGTCAATCGCCAAACTTTCATCCAGGCGGTCCCACAATTTCATCATCCACATTCATCCGCCCATCCATCCATCCCAAAATCTACCTACGCGCGTAGATAGTAGCGCGCCTGAGGTAAAATTGTTGTGTCTGTCAAGACAGGATGTAACCTTTGGGGCTTGGGCTCCTTTTGTTGGCCATCGCATCTCTCCTCCGAGGACGGTCCCCTTCACCGCCCTTCACGATGCATCCCCATTGCATTCGCCGATTCCCACAATCGGAGCTCCAGAGCTCTGTTCAGTAGCAGCGCCTCTGTTCACTCCCTAAAGCACACTCTTCTCTCTCGATCTGCTGCCGATCGACCTGTTCGTCGCGTCACGGCGCCAATGGATGTGCCTGCAGTGTGAAACCCTTGCGTGTTGCCATTCACTGACCCGGAGGTGGTGACAGGATATGCCTCTCGGCAGATCGGGGATCTCTGGGAGCAGCTTAGGTAGGTTCTAATAAGCTGGAAATTGGTGTGGCGGGTGCTTAGGGTAAGGCGGATCAATGGTGCGCTGTTTCGTGTTGCTGATTGAGGAGTAGAGGAGTACTTGTAGAGGTTTGGGATTCGAGTAGAGAGAGAGAGAGAGAGAGAGAGAGAGAGAGAGAGAGAGAGAGAGAGAGAGAGAGAGAGGAGCGTATGTCGTCGACGTTTAATCCGTCGTTGTTTTCGTCGCTGTCTCTGTCGTCGTTTTCTTTGGCGCTGTCGCCGTGCGTGTTATCGCTCTCCTTTTACGTTCTTTCGTTGACGGCTTTCGTGGCGCCTTTCTTCTCTATATCGCTTGCGCGCTGCCAATTCCTTGCGTTCACGCTGTACGACGACTGCGTCGTCTCGCCGTCGCTCTTCTTCTCGCTCTACCTCTTTCTCTCCCTGTCGTTCAGCTTGTCCATCTGCCTCTCCCTGTCGTTAATCACCTTCGCCAACACCATAAGCATGACGCGGTGAAGCGGTGGAGGTGCTTATCGAGTTGATTGATTAAGTGCTGCTGCTGCAGCATTAGTATTATGAAGCTTGCGCAACATAGCTGACTATATACAACTACGAATACGCAACAGAACTTTCACGCTTCCTGGAGGCGTCGTAAGTGGCACGCACCTCCCCTGTTTTCGATCTTGTCCAATCTCACACTATCCAATAAGAATTTCCCATTACCAGCAATTCGCATCAAGATTGCAACACGTCAAAATCCTAAAAATAGAGCGCGTGTCCTACTACCATGTTGTTTTGGTTCGTCGCAGAGCGTGGTGAAATTATGATCATTTACCTGAGAGCTCTGTCTGTTTACGCAGCTTCAACAGAATGAAGCCAGGTGCTGCAAATCCTTTCCCTCTCAACGCGCTCCTCAATTTTCAGGCAGGGGCAATGTCAGAAGGGATGGCTGAGCCGAGTGTTAAGACAGAAGGAGAGCACGAGCATCTAACAACACAGAGCGGAGGAGGCAGCAGCGTACATAATGAAGGTGCAAGGGAGAGGAGGTTACCTTTGACATCTTTTGAACTGGGAGTTGTGATCAGCATCTTTGCAATGTTCATCATCGCTTTATTTTCTATATACTTCACTATGCCAACTGTGAATCACAGTCTCCTCAAGCTCCCCCGCACTGTGGCAGAGTTGCGCTTATTGACGTAAGGTGTCCGCTAGCCTTATCATGATGTATTGTGACACAAATTTGCATATAGTCTTTCTAAGTACGAGACTTGTTTTCCATCGAATCCGGATGGCTGCTTCTTCCTATGCTTCTGTGCAAAGTTCTCGAGGACAACGGCTCCATGAAATTGATAAAGTCTTTATTATACGAGGAGAGAGAAGCCTCTTACACCATGGTAGGCTGGAAGTTGTGAACCCCGGGTTGCTAAGGACTTATTAGGTAGACAAGCTACCCTAAAGGGGGAGAGTATAAATTGAACGATTTTGTGGGTTTTGATTTTTGCAGCGATTACGTGTCGTTGTACACGGATAAATATAAGATTCAAGTGTTGCTAGGCTACTGCACGACATATATATTCATGCAGACTTTCATGATTCCCGGGACAATCGTGATGTCACTACTGGCAGGCTCTTTGTTTGGCGCAGCTCAGGGTATGTTCTTGGTAATTTTTACTGCTACAACAGGTGCTTCATGTTGTTACTTTTTGTCCAAACTTATTGGTCGCCCTCTTGCGTTGTGGATGTGGCCAGACAAGCTTCGTCTCTTCACTGGAGAGGTGCGCCCTATCATTCTTACTGTCGAAAGTTTTTAGGGTTTAGCGTCCAGAAGTGGTGCAACATGTATATATCTGCTCATGTTATTTGGGTTTTGCAAACTGTGTGTTCCAGCAAAGTTCCAGGTTGGTACGACAACTCCTATCATATGAGAATTGACAATGGGTTTTGTGCAGGTAGCCAAACGGAGAGCATACCTGTTCAATTATATGCTGTTTCTGAGAATTACTCCAACCTTGCCAAATACTTTCATCAATGTTTGTTCTCCAATTGTAGAGATTCCTTATCCTACATTCCTTGTTGCCACTGTAATTGGCCTCATGCCGGCCACTTTCATCACAGTCCGGGTAAGGTGCTGCTATCCACATTAGTATGTCTTCTTTTATTGGGCCACACAAGCAATTACATATGTTTTATTTTGTTTTTTTTAGCACAGAAATCCTGTATGTTATTTGGATGATCTTCATGGAATCTTGACCGGAGGGCTAGTTGGTTTTTGGTCAAATCTGTGCCAAAAGTGAGACTTCAAGTAACTTACTGTCTCAGTTTTACAGCATAGATGTCATACATTTAGGGCTAGCACAGGATACGGAATGAGTGGTCTTAACCTCTATTTTGTATGAGGTTGTTGTCCTTGTGTAACAAATATGTGACACTGCATTGGTGTTTTAATGTGACAGGCTGGTCTTGCATTAAACGACCTTAATAGTTTCAGTCAGCTATATGACTTCCAGACTGTAGCTGCACTTTTTTTTATCGGCATTGCTTCAATTGTACCTACATTGATGGGCAACTCTGCAAATTCAGAATCGGAGAGGCCTCATGCTTCTTAATTCTATTCTGCTTGAAAATTGATTGGTCTTTATGAATCAAAGGCTCTCACCACTCGAATCATTGGCTCTATGTCAAGAGTGATCACAGGCATGTGTTTCTGGACACTGAGCCTTTTGTGACCTGAAGAACGAGTCTAGAATCCTCAACATTCTTTGAAACGTGGAACAGGGTGCAAGTATTCTTTTCCGACCATTTAATTTTCATTGACTACTTCAGTTGATATTGAACATGTACATACAAAGACAGAGAGAGATTGCTGAAGCAATCTCTACCTTCCTCGTGTAACTGTAGCCATGCAGCTAGGAGCAAGCATGCGATATATTTCAAGATTTCTTAGCAGAATTTTACTGCAGCAAAGAATGTTTGGTTCAGTTAGATAGGTCCATAGATGCAGTTGGGAGACATTTTCAGTTGTCTCTACAGATTAGTAATAAATTTTGTACATTGCACAGATGTCAATATATTCAAACAGTAATTGATTACAAACCATACTACATACCTTGAAGGTGTTTCAGTGTGGTTGCAGCAGTCACCGATCCAGTTCTGCAAGCCTCCTCTAGGGTAGAGTCTAGTAATTGATGGACATTCATGGTAGCATTAGCTCCTTAAGTTAATTGTTTTATTGCACCATTTGTTTGTAGATAGGTGACTGTAAACTGTAGTTTGTATTCCACACTGTGATTGATGCTTCATTTCTGCTTCACGTCTGCTTCAAGGCAATTTATCTGCTGAGATGAAACGGTTATACCTTAGATTGTTGGGGGAATAAATTGATCTGAGCCTACGTGACTTTCTACAGCATTGACAGAAGTATAGAGGGACCAGATACAGGGGCAGAACCATGGGCAATATGATAAATGGTAGCTGAGGGCATGCAAAAGGAGCAACCTCTCAAGCAGGATCCTGATCTGCTGAATATGTTGTGGTTGGTGAGTAATGGAATGTTTGACGTGGACGTCCAAGTAATGATTTACCAAAAAATCAGATCAGGTTTAACATATACACTTGTTCCATGAATAGGTTCTGACAATGGTTCCAGTGTTTTGAAGACTGACAGTAGCCAGTAATACATCTTAAGAAGGTAAGATGCTAATAAGATAAGTCTTGTGCTACAAGAGCTGTAGTTGATCTGAATTAGATCAACATGATGGACATAGAGTAGATAATGTATTAAGCAATTTGAAAAAGTGTCCAATTCAATAAGACCATGCCCTTGAATTGTGAGCTTCACTTGCTTTCAGTGTGTATGTATGACAAATTTCATTTGACATTTAACTGTAAATCCAAAGTGTCACGTGATGTTTTCAAAGACGAAAACGAATGTCAATTGATATCTACATTTCTTCTAAAATGTCACCTGAATATCACATGCCTAGTAGTGCGTGTCATTTCAATTTCTAAAGTGTCAATTGACGTGTGGTTTTTCTTTACAAGTCACACTACATGTCAAAATCTAAATTATGTGTGTCAATTGACGTGTAGTTTATTTTTGTGCAAGTTTTTGTGTGTCAAATGGCAAAAACTTGCAAAAACTTTGTCAAAAATACACACTGCTTGCTTCTGTACATTATATTCTTAACACACTCATACAACCCTATGAAATACAGTTCTAATCTTCTATACCATTCAACTCAGCTCCTAGAACAGCTACAACCTCCAGGAAGACTCTTTCCGTCCTCGTTGCAATATCGCAGGACGGCTGTGGTGTTAAAAATCAATACATCAAAGGCCCTAGTATTCTTCAAGTACCGCCACATGGTCGAGAGGCACTCAATGTCCTCAATGCTGCTGTGTCCGACAACCAATACACATCTGTAAATTCGCATTCAAGTTCATTGCCTCTTTTACTAAGGTCAGATCTATCTATGAACGTCTTGCCCCAAGAAGGTGTCCCATCCTCGTAACCGTTGTGTGTGAGTCTTTGCACTCCGGTGCCATCTATGTTTGCAATATGAATCTCACCGTAAGGCTGGAATTGATTGGGTACAGACAAAGGGTCCACCGACTGTCCGCCAAGGTCTGCTGTGAACACGATGCTCTTGGAGTCAGGGCTGAAGTTGGGATGGTTGATTCGACCTTCGAAGGTACTGTTTAGAACCTTGTGCAATCCTGTTCCATCTGGATGGATTAAGTATAACGCAAAGCTTCCACTACCTGCATGTAAGGAAAAAGATGGCCACCAAGAATGAGTTACACATTTTGCACTCCTTGCTTGGTTCAAGTACTTCACACTCCAAAGGAATAGGAGCCTCTTAGAATAGACAAGGTGGATTCACCCCCCTAGCACTGTAAACTACACTTGCAACTCTTGTCTCATGTGATTCCAAGATCATGATTTTGCCAACAAATATTTCATGTAAATTGCATTCTTATCAAGTGACCCCAAATCAATTCAATTGTGCATCATTGTAGTCAATCCCTAACATGGCTTCTCATCTTGAATGTATCAACTCGTGACCATGCATGCCACCTTGTGGACCGAGGTGTTTACTTATCTAAATGAATATAATTCTGCCAATGTTTCAGTGTTACAGTGCACATTACAACAATGTTTCGTAATCAACATAGGTATGCATGGGATATCGATGATCCCATTTTTGTTCCCTGCAGATTCTTAATTATGAAGAACAAGGTCGGAGTGAGTTTTGATGTTCCCCATGATTATTAAGATTGGAAATAGACAGGAACTTTCAACACACCTGGATTAGCTCTGTCGGATGAAAACGCAATCCATTGATTGTCAGGTGACCAGGAAGCCATGGTATCATCCCACTCTCCTTCCGTGAGTCGTCGGAGGTATTTCTCCTCCCCGTGTTCAGCATCCATGATGTAGAGATTCTTAAACCCGCTTCGGCCAGAGCGGAAAACGAGGTACTTCCCATCCGGCGAGGGGGACGGAAACGCGTTATTTGCTGAACCCTTTTTCGTCAAAACTTTCGAGGACGAGCTTCGCTCATCCTTGTCTACATCTGCAGTATCGGCATTGTCGACCTTCACGATGTGCACGGTGCTATCCTCTGAGGCAAATGTCGGCCCGACCGCTCCGTAAATCGTGCCTTTCCTTTTCTTGTCCCAGACTGTTCCAAACATTGGCTTGGTGTAAATTCTACGGCTCTCCGTTCCATCCAACTTCATGACAAAAGCACCGTCACGAGTGCTTCGGATGCCATCGATGTAGACGATCATCGAGCCATCGGGAGAAAACGAGGGGAAACTACCATCAATGCGTATCACTGCCAGGTTTTTCGACACGACTGACTTGATATGCTCCACATGAGGTTTGGTAGGAGAGAACTCTGCACTTGTGGACTTCCCTCCTCTGCATCTATGGTACCCTAAGGATTTGGAGTCCGGGGATACAAAGGGATTGTAATGATTTCCTTCAGGGTTTACAAGCTCCGTCACTTTGATAAAATCCTTTGTGATCAAATCAAAAATCTCGACGTGACGATGAGCGGACCCGGGACGACGAGTCGCCACAGCGATCCACTTCCCTGTCCTTGAAGCTGCTGGAGTGAAAGCGTGCACACCGGGTGGCGTTACCCTCTCTGCTTCTGCAGGACCTGGTATGCAATCAATCAAACCACCAGGATTTATTAGCTTACAAGATGGCATTCAAATGCAGATCGCTAGGAATTAATTAAACCTCCGACCATGGAGTCTGAATTCAACGAAGATGTGATCCTGATGCTCTTTGAGAGAAGCACAAAGACAGGGTTACAGCCCCCTTTACACTAAAGAGGTTGAGAGCTCGAAGAAAGGAGCCTTCTCATTGGCAGGGAACCTCTTACTCATGCTTGTTCACTCAAATCCACTTTTACACTCGAGTTTCAACTTGAGAGCTTGAACTTCTTACCGGCCTTACAACGCTTAGATGGCACTTCTGATGGTCACATGGGGAATGAGTACAACAATCTTAGTGCAAATCTTAAGCTACCTCGGTAGCCTAAGAATGCCGAGAGTTGGAGTTTTCATTTTGTGGGCTTTCACGTTTCTTTGGATCATTCCCCCTTGATATGTCACCTTGATCATGGACACTTTTCACTTACTCAAGCTATTGAGAGCTTGAAGATTGATCAAGCTCTCAACGAAATGAGATGTAACTGATTTTAAAGTCCGGGAAGCCGAAAAACCTCATGGGACTGAAAGTACAATTAGGTTTAGCTTTGGATAAACAACTTTGGTGTAAAAGCTTGTCAACTCCAAGCATAAACTCCCCAAAATTGCAACTAGAGCTCTAGTGTAGAGGGGGGCTAAGTTTATGCATTTACCGTTAGTTGCACTGTCATCTGAGAAGAAGATTTTGTAGACACTCCACCATCCATCCTCAGATTGCCGGTGGAAAAATACAGTGTTGTCATCTGCCCATGAAGGCCAACCTCCGTTCTTGACTACCAGATGCCGATTTGCACCATCGACTGCATTGAAGGCATACAAATCTGTATGCAAGTCGTGCCGATTGCCATCCCAAATTCTTCCTTGTTGAGATGCCGCCATCACCCATTCACCTTCATCAACAACAACAAAATCCTTTGTGAGACCGTACATACTTTGCACAACCCAAAGACCCACACCCCTACACAAGAAATGCAAATTTCCATCAAGTTGAAAGTTTGGGCCTTTTTATACCACAACTACAACCACTCTTGCTCAACTACGATACAAGGTGTATGAGTTGGAATTTGGGAGTAGTTGTGATGGTTATAGTTTTCTTTCCTTGACTCTATTTTGTTGTAGTTACTATGTGGCACTGGGAGAGAATTTCAAGGCCAAACCACGGGAAATGTAGATTCGATTACCCTAAGATAAGAGTATCACAAGCATCCATAAATTGTACCTCCACTCCACGGATTGCAACAATAGGAGGGACGATCATTGAGCTTAGATCCACTCTTCTAAACTACAAGAGTAGCTGTGTGAAAACGAAAATAAATCATAGTTGTGGTTGAAAGTGGGTCCGAACCACAACCACACCAACAACCACTCAGTGTTTAGTGTGGCTGTGAATCAGTGTCCGGCGAGATTTTTGGGCATAATCGGTCGAAATCGTAGGGTTTCCAAGTCCAATCGGTTACATGTTGACATCTTTCGGTTATTCTTCATTAATTTGAGATATATTCTCTGAAGTCCTCTAAAACGATCGGTAATTTTCCTGAAGTCTTGAACTTCAACGGGTTGTTTCTCAAACCCAACCGGTTCATCTGTACTAGTGGTCACTTCTCCTCGTTCATTGCTGAGAATTGTGTGAAATAGTTAAGCTCACCTGAGGGAGAGGCGGCAGGGCTGTAATCTGTGACACCGACAGGTGTGAGGCGGTTGGTGGCTCCAGTTTTGATGTCGGTGGAAAACACGGCTGTCGAGCTTTGGCGAGGAACACCGATCGGATCCTTAGTTGAAACATACACCACTCTGCTGCCTGCAAAGGATGGCCTGTCGTAGAGAGCTGGGCCCGAGTCTGCGAAGATGGCATTCAGTCTCTCAGGCACTTCTTCTCGAGCCATCCGACGTCCACCAGATGATGGTGTCGAAGTCGTTGGTAAGATGCTTCCTTCGATCTCTGTGGAAAGCAGAGATTTAGATCACATATAGCACACGACATTATATTTATCAAGCAGGGTGGGTTATGTTGCTCTCGCGGATATCAACAGGGAAAGCAGCGGATAAGAAGCTGACAGAACTATTTGGGAAGTTTAGAGACATTGGTCCCGACGTGATTGCACACGCAATGAGGAGAAGAATGAAGAAATGAAAAAAATAGACCACTTAGCACTCAGTTGGACACAGTGGAGCACCGTTGGGCAATTTCACAACTTCAATTCCAGAAACCTTTCAACTACATGATGTCGAATGACAAGACCATGCCCACTACTTTGCAATGGGAGAACCAACCACAGCAGTGACGAGCGCCATCTCCGAGAATTTCCAGATGACATCAATTTTAAAAAGCATTTATGTCACAGGTGCCATAATATTCCATGAAATCAAGCATGCTCATATTACTCAAGCGGCTATCAACAGAGAAAGAAGCGGATATACGAAGCTGAGAAAACCATTTGGGGGGTTTGGAGAAATTGGTCCTGACAAGATTGCACATGCAATGAGGAGAAGAATGAAGAAATCGAACTGAGACCACTTGGCACTCAGTTTGATACAGTGAGCTCCATTGCCCACTTTACTACGTCAAATCCAAAAAGCTTTCAATCACATGATTTCCAATGACAAGACCATGGCCACTACTCCAAGAATCGCCATCTCCACCTAAAAGAACCCACGGTGACGTCAATTCCAAGAAGATTTCAATTACATGATTCCTTACCATGAAATCCTTCTGAGAGTATCTTACCGCTTGGTTGTGAACCATGCTGCAGAAGCTCAAAATAGATTTTAACGCTACCATCTCTCTCCGAGACAAACGCAAGCATGTCAAATCCCATGTGCTTAGCGAAGTAGCCATTGTGATTCACCGACTTTCCATCTGTGAGACGCCGCTCTTCTAACAGGTGATGATTCGCAACATCTTTTGCATCATCCAAACACGGGGGAAGAGCGATCGCGTACACATCGAATCCGTAATTCGCTCTCCCCACCGTGGCAAACGCTATTGTCCCGCGCAATTCCGAAGTTGCACTCCCGCCTTCAACCGGATCCAAAAACAGCATTAACAAGAAACATGCCAAGAAGCTCAAAAAACCCATCCCCATCGCTGGAGCTCCGATTCAACTCCGGGGTGGCAGAACCCAAAAAATCCCCAAAACCCACCAAGTGAATCTCAACCAATCTGCTCATCGACTTCAAAACTACAACAAACAAGCGGCACCCAGAACTCCGAATTTTTGCATCCGTCCATGGAATCTCTCTGTTAACATAAAATTTGAAGTCCGTGGAAACCCAAAACCCACACGGTAGAACTCAGCAATCTATTGGCTGGACTGAAATTCTCTACAAATCACTGGTACCCAGAACTCCCAATTCTTGCATCCCGCTATTAAGCTTCTGGGTACTTTGAATCCTGTTCCATGAGACTGTAAGTACGTCTGTACTTGGGGATGGCATTTGAGATGACTTAAAGCTTATGATCTGTTTTGTTCGTTTTTTATAGAGACGCTCGAATGTTGACACGAGGAGGATTACAATTTTTGTTTTGTGAGAGGATAGGGGATGGCGGTGTTGCAGCGGAAGCTTCCCATCATGCTCCGGGATTACGCAAGCGTTTCTGGAATGATGATTCCTATTTCGGTTCGTTATTCTTGTTCTCCATCTTCTATTCGCGCGACTTCAAATTTGTGTTGCACCAGCAAATCTATGATAAAACATTAACAACTATTAGATTCTGAAATGCACCTCCCTTGATTTAGTCATGGTTATCGGAAGTGCATGCATAACATTATTAAGCAGTATGTGGTCGTTCATGTGGGTTTCGAGAATATCACCATGGGATGCCCCAACCTAGTGCAAGGAGACTCAAATTAAGTATGAATTTGTACTAGGTTGGGGCATCCCATGGTTATATTTTCAGGGCCCACATGAATGAACGCACTTCCTCTTGGATTAAGTATACATGTGCGATAACATAGTATTTTTTTCGGGGGCTATTTATCTACTAGAATGGATTATAAGGCATGTTAATTTTCAAAATAATGGTAAATTGTTGTGAATATTGACACCCTACATGTACTTATAAATTATTGAATGATTGATGTAATGGCACCCTATATTATTTACATGTAAAAATAAATCTTCAATTCCCCAAACTCCCTAGTGTATGATTGATTATAAGCCTCGCAAGAAGCACATGTACAATATAAAGAAAACCAACAAACTACAAAAGGCCTTAACAGAATCAGTAGGGTCGATAAAAGCTCCTCCAATCTGACAAGAGATGGAAACAAACTTAATACATCATCTGTTACAATCTCTTTTTTGGTTGTTGATTTCCTCTTGAAAATTTCCACGCCGATATTGTGGATGTTGCACAACATTATAACTAAGTTTTTGGACATAACTCTACTACACCACTCTATCTCTCTTGCATGCGAGGGGACATTAGGCATGGTCAAAATGTATGAAATGTTCATCCACTAAGTTAGCTGCAAGCACATTTGAATCCTTCGGTGGACAATTCAAGAGAAATGAGTGACACCCTTTCACTGGTAGAAGAACAGGAAATGATAATTCAAAACCAGGACAAGACTGGAGCTGGAGTTGACAACATAATCCACTTCATAATGGAGGCTTCATACTCAGGAACAACCTGCCATACACAACATCTGTTTACGACAATAACTATAATCCGATGCCAGCAATGTTACGAAATTCAATGCACAGTTTAGAGGTTTTTTAAGCTTCTAAGTTTGTGAGCTTCTTGTTTAAACTTTACAATTGAGAAGGAGGAACGTAGTAAGCATTCAAGCTTCTGTGTAACTTTTCAAACGCTCTTTCAAACCTAGACATCTTGATAAACATCTATAAAGTTGCCAGGAATCGCTGTGCAGTTGCAGAAATAAGTACGTTGGGAAAACATAGATGAAGGTACCTTGCACACAAATTTGCCTGCCCTTGGGCAATATGCTTCTGTGAGTCGCACTTGACTCTTTGGAGATGAGATCGTTAATCGCAATTAGAGAGAATTGCTCCAACAATGATGGAAGTTGTGTTGTTTACCTTCTGCAGTATATCGTTGTGGATGTAGTACTTGATCACCCTTGATTTCAGAGTCGATTGCAGATTGCATCCCAGTCTGGCTTGCAATCTTTGAGCAACAAAAACAACAAAATTGTTGCCAAGATCATCACAAAGCAAGAGATCTTCTTCCTAATACTAGTAGAAGATTATGTCCAAGAAAATCGCAGTCGAAATCAGCTGCGGTTTTTTTTTACCAACCTGATCTGTAGTCACTAAATGACTGCAGGTTTATTTTTTGGTTTGGCGACTGAAAGTTTAGGAATTTGGGGGCGTGTAATATACCGTTGGACTGGTCAAAAGAACCACGGTTGGTTTTGGCTGCGGTTGTTGTGAGCATAATTTTCTACTAGTGGAAAGAAGAATATCTCTTGCTTTGTGATGATCCTTGCAAAAACTTTGTTGTTTTGTTGCAAATCAGGCATAATTTTTGTACTAGTGTACAGATCTCGGGGTGGCAACTCTTCTTTTAACTTTGTGCCAACATGAACGAGTGACCAACAAACTGTGGACACAAAGAGCAAGCAAGTGCAAGAGAAAAGAAAGGAGCCCCCTCACGGTCCTCAAACCCTAGACCCTGAACTCTATTTTAAGTCCCCCTGGAAACTGCCCTTCATAGAAATTTTCAAAAATTTTAAACTTACATATATACAAAAAGAAAGAAAATATAAAGTTGGAGGTATGGACAGTGACCCTTGCATAAGAAAAACTACTTATACTAAGTTTTGCAAACAAAGTAGTACAGAGGAGAGGGATGAGTCCAATGCGATGCCCTTAACCCTAACCTCAGGGGGTGCAATCATTGTTAGAATTGGGAACCACATGCGTGCATGACCCAAAAATTAATACCCCTAATATACAAGATTTTCCCCTCTTAGAAATGACATACATACATTATGTAGCTAGGAAATCCCCTCAAATACATACACAAGTGAGAAATGAATAAATCATACAGACCCCCAATCATATGTATACGTCAAAAATATCATATGGCTAAAATATTATTAGCAAGACATATTTGTTTATTATTGATGAAATCATTGCACATCCGTTCATTCATTGGATGTAACTCATACCAATTTGTTTCTACAATATAAGTCATTGTCGCCAATGCAATGATGGTTTCTAATTGTACCATCAAATGATTTATCAAGTCGTAGGTCTATATTGAACCCATTCTTATTTTGATATCAACATAACCTTATTTCCATATTGGAAGGCCGGTTCTAGAGGTCAATTAGTTGTCGATAATCAATCCACATGTTGTTAATTTTGCGACGCATCTTATAGACACTTCCCTAATATCAAGTCTTGGTGGTCAATGTTTTAGCTTCGTTCTTTTTTTTAATCCCTCTTTTCTTCACTTCAATTATTGCTTGAGAGACAAACAATACCGCATAATCACATCTCAATTTCAATGAGTAATCATCATCCTTGGCTCTAGATAGTCAAACTTTATGTTTGACCTACAATATACCATGCTTGATTCTAGTGAACCTATCCTTGGACAATGTGAGATTACGATATAACTCACATATTGTATGAAGTATTCATTTGGACCTCTTGTAGATTACCCACTTTGTTATAATCGATGATGGGCCTAAACGGAGAAATACAATTAGGAATATATAAATAATATGCGTAGTATCTTTACAAAGCTAGAATAATTAATACACATACCTTATGTATATTTTGTGACCCCTAGGCACAACTAATACCCTTCTTGTGGTGGGTCCATACTTTTAACAATGAGTGCAGCCCCCGAGACCCTAACCCACTCCCTGCAGAGTTCCTTACTTTCTCATGTCCCAAACCCCTTTAAACCTTAGGAGACATCTCACAAGAGATTTCATCCATCCTCAATTCTTCACCAAACAATTCAACAACTTTTCATCCATTCTCCATTATCGAAGTGCAAGGTATATAATTTTCATATCTAGTCACGGGTACATCACTTAGTGCATTTTAAAAATGACGTGCGGCATAATATAGAGAGGATTAAAATCATTTGAGATAAAAATTATAAAGGAATTCCAAATAATGAAGGGGCCATTAAATGTAGACAATCCCATTATAAGTAAGTTAGATGGACATAAAACGTGGGCCATTATTTTTTTGTAAAATTAATATAGGGGCTGAAGATAAGGATCCTAGAAGGTATGTTTAGTATGTTTGGTATGGTCTCCTATGTGTTTTCTTCATAACTCTGTTTGCAATGGTATTACTGTTTGCACCCTTCTTTGTTTCCATGTTTTCCCTCAACACTCGTCAATTGCGTTAGGAAGTAGATTAACTTTTATCACTTAAAAGGAATATAGAGTACAAAAAATTGCAGTGACTTGGAAAATATAAGTAATGGAAGGGTGCAAACAAATATGCCATTTTTTAAATTTCAGTAATTATAGGGAGGCTTTAATTCAACCCTTGAAGGTAAATAGCCCCAAAACAAAACAAAAAACCCCAGCCGCACGTGGTGCACAAAAATGCCTTAGAGTGATCTACCCGTGTATCTAGCCCTTCATGCTCATGGTATTTTATATGTACCTCTTAGGTAATTTTATGATTTTATTTCACATAATTATGGTTTGCATCCTAGAGGACCCTATTTTGTATTTGATTATCTTACAAAATTTAACCATAATAAATATATGAGATTCTATATTTTATCGTACATGGTTTCTACATCATTCGCCAATGCACCCCACCCCCCACCCCCCAGGATTGACATCATACTTTACATTGATGTTTGACATGCTAATATAATCTACTATTCAAACCTTCCCTGAAGTTTTCATGCATCGGATTTGTTTAAATTTTTTAACAAAATTAAGCTACAAAGTTCAAGAAATACCCCAAGGGGTGGATTATTCATAAGGGGGAGGAATTTTTTTCACTCTAGTATGTACATTTAAAGAGATCATTAAGAGTTTTGAAGTAAATGTAGGTTCACAATAGGGGGTCATAAGGTTTAGAGAGAAACTTGATAATGGATGTGCTTGTTTCATCCAATTGACATTTTCATCCATTGTTGTCATATTGTAATAGTTCATGATGGCTTGTATATGTAATAGGGGCCTGTTTATTTCATGGTGTTACATTTTGTGTATGTAATGAAGGCGTTTATCACATTGAATTGAAAAGCTTAGTATAAATACATGAGTCCATTTTTAGCCTACCGTTAGTACATATACATTAGTTTTTCTTTATAAAATTCTCATATATAGGTGGTTTTGTTTCATAGTCACCCATGCATGTCATGTAGGTTTCCAATGAGGAGTCCGCCCCTGGTAATAAATACACTCATGCAACATTAAAATGGGTAAACGCGATGACAGGTACAATAACCATATTCCAACTTGCATGTTTGACAACAAGGAACAATCTCATATTTAGATAAAATTGGACTACATCCATGCCCAAAACTATAAAATGTTGAGTGCTATCACAGGATCCTACGATAGGTTTGTATAGTAAGATCCTCCAATAGAATGTGCAAAGTTGATTATGGCCGTCTTATACTAATTCTTTTGATTGTATTTTCACTATTCAACATTTATTGGCCCATGGAATTTAAGCAATCAAAAGGTCCAAATTTTTTTGAGAAATATCTAGATGACTAAAAATACGTCATAAAACATTTTCTCTCATATATTGGACCCCTACTCCACATGGAAGTGCTTAGGCAACAAAATGTTGACCAATTTGTCCAAAGCTTCACCAGCATCGGCGAAGTCTTAGTATTTTTGTTGGACCAGCCAACACATGGATGTTTGCCCTATCACCATAGAATTTAGCTATGGGAAGGTTAGTGTTCCTTTCACCCTCCCAATGTAATGAACTTCCTCCTTGGAGATTATCATGTATTCTCCTAGGTGGGCCAAGTCATGAGCAAAAGCTTGTAATAGAGGCACATGGCGACATGTTAAGGAGAAGTTATGTTTTTGACGTTCCACTTTTTGTAAGCATGTTTGCAAGTTTGAACATCACAACATGATTCAAACACTTTACAAGATTGTTTCACTAAGCAAGATTGTTCTCCTTTAACCCTTGCAATTTAATACGTAAGCCTCATTAAGGTGTCTCGCTCCTTGGTGATTCTTGTGCTCTTGAGTGGGCCAAGTTGTAGGTGGAGGCGTGTAGTGAAAACACATCGTAACATATTATGAAGAAATTATTTCTTTTGGATTTCATTGTTTGTAAACATGTTATAACAAGAATATACGTTTTGTTTAGCAATGTGAAGATGATTGTTCCCTTTTACCCTTCCAATCTCACCCGGTCATCTTTGGTGATTAGAAACTTGGTATCAATGTAGGTGGGCCAAGTCATAAGCGGATGCTTGCATTGGAGGCACAAGGTGAAGGTATTACATAAAGCACACATGAGGTAAGCATGTTTAAAACCAATAAATAAGCTAATGCCAACAATGTAGACCATAGTTGCACATTTAAAGGCCCGAAGTGTATAGCCGTGGTAGATAGTGTTAGTTCTAGGTTGTGTGTTGATTATAGGTGTATATGTCTTACCTTAGGAACACTTTACACTATGGCCAAGAGCCGTGACCATAAATTTTGAGGGCTCCTAGAAACTCATCCCGATTCTGTATCATGTAATGTAAAAATCAAATTGTGTGCGGTCATTGGCTTTCAAGTCAAGTGTAAAGACATAAGTGATGTCTACCTAAAAATAAAAAATGCCTTATAATGAAGCCTATATTTATCCCTAAAATTTTAAAAGTGAGTGTGACTAATTATAGTGTTGGTGTAAGAAGGATGCAAGAATGGTTTAAGAAGAGCACCAACTTTGGCCAATCACAATGGCTCATCCAGGATCTACCCAGTTAATGAAGCCGTGTAAGAAGTGTTCCATAAGAGGTGAACAATAACCTCATTTAATAAAAGATTTTTTTCCGCTATAAAGTTGATTTTGAGGTGATTTTCACCTACCAATCCAACACTAGTGCCCCCCCCCCCCCCCCCAAATGTGACATGACAAGACCCAATGTTGCAATGCACTTGGACAATTTGTAAGAGCCACAAAACAAACTTAATTTTTTATTTTAATTGTGCATGTTTTCCACCCATTTGCTAATCTAGGATAAGTTTCTTGAAATATTCAACATGGTTAAAAACCCAAAATCGACAAAAACCATGGGCGTGTCATTTTAAGGACTAGATACCTTACACAACATGGCTCTCAACCAAATTCAATCTCATTGGCATCGTGATCTTGTAAGTTACTGTGAAACAAAAGATTGTGATGTTTTGAAGTGTCATGGTCTCCTGATATTCAAGTGGGCTTGACGCAAAATCCAATAGATCATGAAACATTATCATTTCATGCCATGTAGGACTCCAAGTAGGGTTTTCATTTATTTAAAAAAAATTAGTCCCTTAGGCCCTTCAACTCTAGTGCAATCACGGTATTTTCCAAGATTTTAAGATAGCCGCACTAGCAACAAGCATTGAAGTGATGGAGACACATATAATGGATGATAATACAACTTTCCACTCAGATGTGTATACATTCATTTGGCATTTTCATCCAATATCTGTGTTTTTGTGATTCTATGCATGGAAAAGCGGGAAAATGCATATAGTCGGGACTCCATAAGTGTTACCCCTACAAGCGTTATGATTTCATATATGATAAGAAAATTTTACTCCGCTACAAAAACACAATTGGTAAGATTGGTGAGTGTTATGTGTTAAGTGTTATAACATGCTCTACTCCCTTCTTTGTTAATTGCACCTTTATAAGTGTTAATTTTGAGAAAATCAAGGTAATAATATATGAGAGCATACATGAGGCCTTTATGTCTAGGAACATTTGCTATCCGGAGAATTTGGGTATTAAGTGGGCCGCTAACAAGAAGGCGTGAATGACTACGGTCATTTTTTAGCAGTTTATACTAGATTTTGAGAGGAGGATGGTGTTGGCACAGAAAGAGAAGGTGTTTTTGCTCCTAGATAATTTCTTTGGTCATCAAGTCCCAAATGTAGGTTCACGTTTGAGGGTCACATGATTAGAATTTCTACCTTTGAACACCACAAGTCGTTTTCAACCCATGGATGCAAGCATAACTACATCTTTCAACACACAATACCGAAAGTTGGTGATTCAATATCAATTAGATTATTTTAGTGCAAACAAGGTGTTTGCAATTGATATATATCAAGTTGTTGTTATGGTTGAGCGGGCATGGCATGCGGGAGTTATTACATCGACAATTCAAAATTGTTGGAGGCACACGAGTGTTCTTTCGATCTTTATTAAGAGGGAGATAGAGGAAGCTAGGCACTTGGTAGAGGTTGATGAAGTTGCTACTCTACTTCATCAACTGACATTGTTGTAATTTGATAGTGAGGTGGGTGACGTGATGAATGCTCATGAATACCTCAATTATGAGATGGAGTTTGATTTAAACAACCCCTATGAACCTACCAATGAGGAGTTTTTGGATATATATTCCTCAAAACATCAAGAAATTGATGTTGATGAGGTTATGGTTGATGTGGTAGAAGAAGTTGTAGGATTTAGTGTTGCTAAGCGTCCTCTAGAGACTTTGAAGAAATACTTTCAACAAAGACCATATGATGCCCTATCACACATCAGGAGCATTCAAGGACTCCATAAGGAAGCTTCATCTCATCATTTGGAAGCTTCTCATCATACTACTATAGAATTTTTCTTTGAGTTGATTTAGTTGGAAGAATCTCGTCAAGTTACTACTATATAGATTATTTCTTTCAATTAGTTTAGTTGAATTATGTATTATCATTTGTACTTTAATATTTTTTTATAAAACGTTATGTTATTCATTTTTCTCTTTTTTAAGTGTTATTTCTATAAATGTTATTATTCATCGGTATGAATTCTATAAGTGTTACTTGTTATAATTCTATATATGTTTTTCTTTGCTACTCCCGACCTATAACATTTAGAGATACCTGATTGTAGTCTACTTCCTGAATTTAGAACCGCAAAGTAGCGAAAGATCCAACACTACTCTAGTGTAGAGTGAAGTATGATGGTCTTGGCATTTTCCACCAATGAGAGATTTTGGATCTCAATCGTCACAAGCCCTTAGCCCTTTAAAGATGTGGGGTGTGTTAAAATGGGAAATATGATGAGTTATACAAACCCCCAACAAGTATTGAAACAAAATTTTCATTTGGTATATGGTATTGATGCCAAATTTAGTATAAAATATTAAAAGGAAAAGTGAAAGTAAAGTCATATCTGACACTAGTGATTAGACATACATGGTAGGTATTTGAGTCCATGTCATTTATACAAAGTAGAACCCCCCCCCCCCTACTTCATCTCACATATATGTTTGCTCCAATTGGAACAATGTTTATGGTAAATGGCTTTGTTTCGTATAGGAATGCTAAGTAATATTAACCCTTAGCTTCCTACGAGGCCCATTTTGGGCTTATGAATGACTCTTAAAGGAAAATTCATCCAAAAGGAAGGTGCTAGGAAGGTCACAATGGGTATCATTGTGTTCCTCATGAAAGTTTCTTGTCAATGGCGATGGTCCCATTCCAATATGAAAAGGGTTGTTCACAAGATATTTTAAAGTCAAGAATGAACTAACTTATCCCTTTGTTGATATATTACTATATATAATAACTTGATATAATTTCTATTGAAAAAAATGATTCTAAATCGATTCTTAACAAATCATGAAAATCACTAAATGTTGCTACCGTATTGATGTGATCTTAAAATGGTTAGCAACAACTTTTCTTTAAAGTATAAAAAGAATTAAATTTTGAAGTTATAATTTTTTTAAATGAAAATTTGGAGAAATTTAAATAAATAAATAAAGCTCTCAAAAGCTTAGTTCTTAGATAATCTAATGAAACCATGATACACTCCAAGTTGTTAAGGATTAAACCCTCTAGATGACATTGTAAGGCCCAGACTAGGCCTCTCAGATATTTAAGGGTTAAGCTCTACACTAAATATTACATTTAATGTCATATGGTAATTTATATGTCACTATCGTAGCTTTTCAAATGTCACTTCTAATGAATAAGTTCAGGAGGATTGTCATCCCAACTTATGTTTAGCTCAACCCACTTTTAGTTTGGTATATTTTGCATCCTAACATTGTTGTAATGAAATGTTGTCATGGATGATAAGAAAAGAAAAATTGAATGACAAATCAGGTAATAAACGACAGTTTTTGCAACATTGTAAATCCAAAATTGATCACAAGAAATGACAAATAATAGTAGGTTTACATTTAGTGTTGGTGACACTACACGGGTGGTTTACAATTAGGGCCGCTTCACACTATGGCCGTCCAAGTTGAGAGGCCGTGGCATTGACTGGCCAAACTTTGTTGAGAGTCCAAAGAAACGGGTTGAAAATAGCCAATAAAATATAGGAATGGGAACCTTCAGCCGGGCATAGTGTGAAGCCTCCAAAAGCCAAACCCAAAGTCCAAACCCAAAGGAGCATCTCACTTTATTCATTGTCCAAAAACCCCCTCCAATCTAACAGCCAAGATCTTGTCGATGATTGATTTTTTAGTGAGAAAACATTGACGGCCTCTCGGCGTTTCCATTCCCGTCAGACCCAAACTTGCTTCGAGAGTCCGTTGCCTTCATCAAAAAGTAAGCATTTTAAATTGTGACAGCCTTTGGACTTTGACCTTAGTGTGAAGGGTCGAGAGGCCGAACTTTTGGTTTCTTGCCAATCTGATTGGTGGAAATCGACAGCCTCTCAACCTTTGGCCATAGTGTGAAGCGCCCCTTAGAATTGGGCAAGACAAATAGAATTGTGCCCCCTCCCCATCTGACTTTACCAAATAACCAAGGTCTTTCCTAAAAACCAGGTAAAGCTCCCTCGGTTATAGGGGAGGCATCCGGCTATCCTAATGCACCTACAAGAACTTGCTCCGGAGATTTTTGAGTAGGTTTTAGTTCAGTAGCTTTCACACATGCTCATGGTTTTATCTACCAAGCAATGAATGTTGGATAGTTTTTGTCCCATCCCCGAATCTCTCACTACTCATCTATCTTACCATTGGTTTTTGTTACTGAAGCTCCTCGTGCCCTCATAGCTAAGACTAAAAAGCAACCAATCACAAGGGCGGGAGGCGACACTTTCAAAGGTCCTATATTCTTGCCTCATGTCTAGGTACTGATGGGAGGGTCGGTGCTTGAGGCTTAACACCTCCACTTTTAAACCATGCCACATCATTTGCCAACTAGGCTCGGCACTAGATAATATCGATCGTGTGAAGGTCATGTTGTTAGAACCAACTTTTAGGCTTAGCTAAAGTCAGGTGGGGAGGGGGCATTGGTGACACTAAATACAATATTTGGTTTAGTGTAGTGTAGTCCCCTCAAACTTTTTCCCTGCCAGGATGTACATGTTTTCATGTTCTTGAGACCAGGCAGCTGACAAAATCGTGCAGAAAAAGGCCACCATGATCTCTCTCCAGCTACAAAATGTGTGGAGCCAAGAGTGCCAACCCCAGTTTCCAATAGTAGAATAGCTGGCTGTACATTGTCCAGGCAGATTTCTGGACATAATTGGTGGAGATCCTAGCGGTTACCAAGTCCAACCGGTTACATGTTCACATCTTTCTGTCATCCTTTTGCTAGTTTTTTGAGGTGTATTCTCGAAACGCCTCTAAAATGATTGGTAATTTTTCCTGAACTTCTGAACTCTAACCGCTTATTCCTCAAATCCCTATGGTACGTTTAGTAACAAGCGGTTGATTTTCTCTGTCCATTGTAGCTGTAGCAATAGACATGATTGGCAACAGACACCAGTACATACATAGCACCTCACATATTTGGCTTTTCTCCTTTGAAACCGAAAGTAATGTCCAGAGAGATTTTTGGGTGTACTCGGTCAAAATCTTAGCTTTCCCAAGTGAACAGGTTACGGGTTGTGATCTTTCGGTTTTTTGTTTCTTAATTTGAGGTATATTTTCATAGATTTTTTCATCATGATCAATCACTTTCCCTGCAGTCTTAAACTTCAACCGGTTCATCTGTAACTACTGTGGCAGTCGATCTCTCCGTCGATTGACCAAAAAGTGTGCGTCTTGAGAAATGCCCTTTGTGGAGTTGCATGTCTAGAAGTTGAGTTTTGTGGCAGCTATGTTATAGTAAAAACCCTAATCTGAGCGCTTAAAAGTTTAAGGTTGTCTCATTTTGTGAACATGCTAGTGAAACCCACAGTAGCAAATGTTCAACATCCAAGGAGATGTGCTCGAACGCGGTGTTCCTTAGTGTGTTGTGAGCTTTATATCACCTTCCCAATGCAGTTATAACTAAATTCTCAGTACTTCTCAAATGGTTCAAAATTCATTGGAGAGCCTCAAAGGCCTATACTTCCATGAGTTGTGCAAATGAACCTATGATGTGACAAACCTAGGTTGGACTGTAGGAATTTGCAGAAGCCCAAAAAAATGGATTAAGGATCAACACGGACATCACAATTTCCACGGACCCAAAAAGTGAGGGGAAAGAACAAAAGGCCACCAATCTGTAGGGTCAAGATGGCTCTTCAGATATTAGACAGCTCTGCATCAGAAGGGGCCAATAAGTGTGGAACACATGCACGCTCAAGCATCACATGGGTGGTGATTGGAATCTCTAATCTATTTCTTCTTACAAATCTGTGTAAGTTACACACACCCCCAATTTTTTTCAACTCGATCACCCTCTCTACCTTCTACATCCAGGTGGGTGACATGAAATTCTAGAAGAGAGGATTCTGCTTTCAACCAGAGTGAAGTAGAGGAGAGCCACACAAAGAGTGGCAACCTCTATCAACTGAGAATTGGTGGCTACAAAGAGTGAGTGCCACATTGTGGCATCATTCCTGGCACCCATACATGAATCGATGCTGCCTGGACCTACAAACAAGCAAACAAAACTGTGCAATTACTGCTGCCAAAAAACCTGTTAACTCGTCACAGCAGCTGCGGCGGCAACTTCAGCCAATGTCTCTAGTACCCGAATGGTGCCCGCGCCCATGCTCAGGTCCTCGTACACCAAGTTGTGTTTCTTACATAATGATTCGACGTGAGCAGAGATTTTGCTCAGATTGTGTCTCGGCATGGATGGGAACAAGTGGTGCTCAATCTGTCTGTTCAGGCCACCTGTGAACCAATCGTTGAACATGTTTGCCTTAATATCCCGAGTGGAGACAACCTGCACGCCCATGATATTACCAACCAATTAGATATGGCTTCCAAATACAATGCTACGTGAAGATGATACTCTCTATGCCACAATAAAGACCGACTTACACATCATGTTCCTAATTATGTAGCCTAGGGGTGCTCTGGATTAAAGGTCAGTGAACATTTAGAATCAAATCAAATTAGTTTCAAAGGACGTTCACCGTACTTCTAAGTGGAGGCCAGTTTGTAAGACTCGCTAGTACACAAAGTTTGTAAGGCTCACCTGTGCATTCACAAAGTCCTTGCAAGTGTTGTACACCTCCATGCCATTGTGGCTCAGTACAAAAACACCTCCCAGGAATGCCCCGGTTAGGAACTCCGTTGCCAACATCCACACAATTGCCCTTGATGGAGGTAGCAACCAAAAAGCTGCGCCTACAAACCACGTGTAATGTGCCAGTATAGTTCCCTTCTCAAGAACCTTTGTCTTCAAAGGCATGTCCGATCGATTAGTGTACAGCCAGCTGTACAGCAGCCAGCTGAATCGAGCAAACAACAAGATAGGGAAGAAAAACACGTGCTGCCACTCAAGAAACTTTCGAAGGGCTTTGCTATCCACAGTGGCCAGTATGTCCTTGCTCCAAGCCAGCAGAGGAAGAGTATCAATGTCTTCATCAATAGGTTTGTACAAATGATCACACTCATTTGGAGCAGCATGATGGAGGTTGTGCTTGTTCTTCCACCATGACGTACTGAAACCCAAAAGTACATTTCCGACGGCATACCCCACTACATTATTAAGCCAACGGGTTTCAAAAACCTACAGGACCACAAGTAACACTTGTGTCAGAGCCACCCATTTCCATAACCCTACCACATCAACAATTTCTAACATTCCTCCAGTCTAACCCTCAGTAATACAGTAACCTCCCTAAACACATTTCTGTGCGACCAAACTCCCATAGTCTTGACCTCCCTCCATAATAAGATTATCAATGTAAATTTTTGGGATCCCTTTCGGTCATATTCTGAAGGTAAGAGGTGGGACCCATCTAATATACACAGGTGCATATGCATTTGAAGTTAAACTCTTTTGGTTTTAAACACAGTATCAAAATCATGCTCTCTCTTAAAGCATGATATTACAGATATGTAGGTTTTAAGCCTACAAAACTTCCAATATAAAAGCTCTGCGTATGACTAAGCAAACCGTTTGAGATAAATTGTCATTGGGACACTTCTAAATTTCAAAAGCTACAAACTACCATCCACTGGAGACTATATGACAACACCATACCTACTTAGTGTGACTTTGAAATCTTAACAGTCCTGAGATTGAAATGTCTCCCATGTTTATGCAATGGAAATGTATATAGGAGAGCCTCATTGAATAGATCAAAGCAACTTGCAAAGACAACAACAAAAAATATTGAGAAACATTCACTACAACAATAAGCTGTTTTATTTATTCAACTTGAGTTGGGCTAATGTACTAAAACTGTAGATTAAAAATGTCAATATTGAATGACCCACATAAATACAATTTAGTCCAAAAGACCCACTTGTTCGGGTGTGTTCCATCAGATATGATATTTCCCCCAAAAAACACACCCCATCCCCCACTTGCTTCTTTTGTCTTCAAAGTCATCATCGTGCCGAAGTCAACTGTGGAAGAGATTTAAGGTCCAATTTTTGCTCATAGAACATATATTAAGGTTCGTATGGAACAGATAGTGCAAAATTAGATCCAGTTAACCAAAGGTGTCATATTCACGAGGTTAAGAATATAAATCATTTACCAAACGTAAATGAATACCAAAGAGTGTAATTTTGACCCTTGGACACACCACTTCCAAGTCAGACACAAGAAACACGTACGACATGGAAAACATGGGCATTGTTTGGTGCTGGAGAGGGTAAGGAAGGACCTGGTGATGAAGAAAGTCATGAGATAGCCATCCACATTGCTGAAAGCATGTGGCCATCAACATGGCTGATAACATAATCCCTAGCATGCTTTGGTTCACTCTAATCACAGCAATGCTGCCCACCAGCAGGCTAAGGTTGGTAAGAGTCTTGAGAGTATAGTACACTTTCGAACTTCTGAATAATCGCGCCCTCAAAAACACAGCTCTCAGCTCTCTGTAGTCAGTCAGTAGCTCTGGAGTAGGCTCCACACTCTGTTGCAGTACATCACAATAATCAAGAAACCATTCTGGGACGCAATTTTAGAGCAAGCCACCAGGTATCAAGAAAGCATCTCTATCATTTTCAAATTGGAGAATAGTGATTCTTTCTTTGCATGCACAATAAGAAATGATAGGATTCAGGAAACTACAAACTTCAGAGTTCTCATAGTTGTCTATCCACTTCTTCAGCCCTGTGCGACAACATTGTTCCTATCAAAACTTTCAGTTTTAGGTTTGAGCCCCACTCTATTAAGCCCCTGATGCAAAACGACATCGCCACTTCAGGTGAGGTTTTGTTTACAAGCGTCAAGTATTTTGAGCTTCATTCTAGGTCCCCAATGTAAAATTCCTGGAGGAGCTTCCATGTCGTAGATGCACGGAATGTAGTGAACATGTCAGTGCCATCTCATCCAGTATGACTATGACTATGAGGAAACCAGGATGGATACAGACATAGAAGTTCTCTCATCACTCTCCAGCCTTTCAACCCATCTCAATTTGATGCCAATTCTGTTGATGCAAAAGGACATATCTCTCAAATTTACACTGTTGTAGATGCAGTTACAACTGTTAAAACTTTAGGGCTTACTTTAAGGTCTCCAATATAAAAGTCCTGGAGGATCTTCCATGTTGTAGATGCGTGGAATGTGGTGAAGATGTCCGTGCCATCTCGACCAGCATGAGTATAAATAACCTCCCCTCCAGGATGTTGCTCTGCAAACTTGCTCACATCGTATACCTGGTGCAGTCATGTAGCGCATTCATATTGACTTAAGAAACCAACCTTCAGAATTCTTGTCATGGCGCCCCAAATCATGCTCAGAAGAATACATTTGTGCATCAAGTAGACTATAAAGAACAGCCGACACCAATTCAGAATCATACTGGAAGCTGCAACCAGGTAGATGCGCTAACTAATGAAGATCTTACCTTGTCTTTAATAGCTATCCAGCAGTCATTGCGTTTGTTGTGCAGAGCTACCTCGTCCAGGTAATACGACCTTGACTTTCTTTCCTGCAAAGATGTTTGGAGCGTCGGATTCACAAGTGACTGCGTCAGAGCCTCTGTGGCCTCCGTAGTATCGCCGCCTCTTGGAACCTCCGCCGCTTTGTTTTGCACGGAGTTGTTTTCTGGCAGATGTTTTTTACTGGTGAGCTTCTTGAAGGCAAATTTTGTCGAAAGGCTCCATGAACCCCAGGTTTGTTGAAGAACCTCCAAGAAGTCATTGACCAGGGGCATTGTGGCGAAGTGCTCGACGTCAATGTTTTCTTCAAGTGCCCCTGTAAAATGTTATCACCGCAATCAGCACAACTTTCAAGAGCACTCCTTTCGCCCACAGGATAGAATTAGGTCAATATCGCCCACAAATCTTACACACACTTGACACGACGAAGGATTGGATTCAACTCAAACAATTTCACTTAGCGCATCCGTAATCCACCGCCTCTGAAACCATACTTTTGACTTCCGTATTTCCAGATAAAGAGGACGGTACGCATTACTCCTCTCCGAATAATCCACGGTTCCATAGTGAGAAGAAACCTTTAATTTGTGAGAGTCCGCGTTACGCATCTTGTGTATAAAGTTGCACATTCGGAGTTGGAATGAAAAACTCGTTTAAAGATAGAACTTGAAGTTGCGATGATAAGACACTGAAAAAATACTTCAACATTTTGACCCGCGAACGCCTCGCCTCATAGCGAGCGAACACTTCAATAATAAGAAGAGGTAGAGCTATCAATCACCCCTGCGGTTTCAAAAGATAGCGCAACAAACATCCAAAATAAACCACAAGGTGCAAATCCTGAGTAGGAGCTGCTATGCACAGCTGTGGAGTCAGTGTTGCAATGTCGATGCAATAAGGACGATCTTGATTCGTAAGGAAGGAATGAAGGAAGGGGGGAAGAAATCAATTGATCCAACATTTAGGGAGCCAGCCGTCCTCCAAAAACGACTTATTATATTATCCGACAGACAATATTGCATTCATTCTCATCACCGTTCCTACATTCCCTGCCTCTCGATCTCAACGTCGCAAAAGCTGTTGATAAGATTTCCCTTGCCTCTCTATCTCTCTCTCTCTCTACCATCCCGCTCGCAAATACAGACATTGCCAGTTGTCGTTTTTTCCCGTTTCTCTCCCCCTTCAGCTACGTGAACTGCGGAGCCATGTATGTCCCCACACACATCCCTGTCGGATCCACAACCCAAGTCCCCCCGGGTTGCGTTGCTTTGCTTACCCTGCTGGAGACCCACGCCAGCGCACACCATGCCGCTACACACTTTATTGCAATGCCGTCATACACGGATCTCCGCCAAAGCTCCCCCCCTCCACAATGCCAATGCCAATGGCACCACGCCAAAGGAAACAGAATAAAAACCCCCCCAACCAACCAGCAGTCACCCCGCCGCCGCCTCCTCCTCCTCCTCCTCCCGACGATAAATACACACTCCGGCACTCCTCCGTCACACCGAGCTGACGGGCGCACGCAACAGCGACACAGTCAGACACACACAGCACGAGACGCGGCCTCCCTGCGCTGGCGCCAATGCGGGCGATCTGCGGCGTGGAGCAATAACAACGCCGCAATGCCGGCACCGCCAATGCCAATGCCAATACTGCCAGGCAGGGGAGAGAGCGCGCGAGGGGGAGACAGAAGCCGAAGCAGAAGCAGAAGCGAGGGGCGATGGCGGAGAGGGAGGGGAGGAGGCTAATGGCGAAAGAAGCGAGACCTGCATTTAGGTCTGCGAGGTGATGATAACGAAGAACAGCCTCGCGCTCTCCTCTTACCCACCCGCTCTCTCTCTCTCTCTCTCGCCCTTCGTCTCCCCTTTCTCTCCTCCTTGTGTGCCTCGGTCGCTCGCTGTCTCGCTCGCTAGCTCTGTGTGGGCTGTTTAGTTTGGGTATTTAGGTAGGTAACTGGGGTCTGCTGGCGATCAGTGGTCCGTCCGACCGGGCGACCGGGTGAGCGGGTGGTGGCGCGTCCGGCGGAGTGGCCCGTTCACCCCCCCCCCCCCCCTCCTTCGATATTTCTGAGGATTGGCTGTAGGGGCCACCCCCTGCTATCTGGAAGCCAATTGGCCTTTTTCGGTGGTGTAACCTTGCGCCCCCCTTTTCCCCCACCACACAAGTTCCCCATGCGACGATCCCAGCCACTCGTTCCCCCGTGAAGCACGATGCGGCGTTGGGGTTATGTGTTGTTGGGGCGGAGTGTTGTAAGAGCATCGTCACCCGTCCCAGACTGGAACTGAACATCGAATGTCGAGTAGTTCGGTTTGGTTTGGAATTTGCGCCGCCACCCATCTGCAACACGGACGAACTAAACTCCTATGCATCTGATTCTCAGGGAATGTCCTACAAAACAATTTCCGACCTGGACTAAACTGAAAACTGATGAATAGCATCAGAGCATCAGTTGAGGGCTCCATCATGGGTGGTGATGCCCTAAGGGCCACCTCCCACGCGAGAGATTGGGAGCCTGTGACCGTTGCACTTCAAGCACTCTCGTTGATCGAAAAGGCGGGGCCGGTCCAAGTTCACTTCACACTATGCTTGAGGGACCGACAGAGGGGAGTGTGTGAAGAAAGCGAGATGGATGGTAAAGTCTACATGGCATCAAATGATTATGTTTTATGGTCACTTGGACTCTTTTCAAAAACCGCCTCTTGGAGATAGGCCTATCACAAAACCGGTGGGAGACCATGGCACACCTAACGCTCACAACCGATGGTTTATTCTATTTTATCATGTGTAGGGATCCACATGAATAGAAATTCGTTGAAATGGTAACATTTGGTTGAGGACCCGGTCACGTATGACCTCACACTACACGTGAGGGTCCGTGACCGCACAAGATAATTTTGGAGGTGTGGTGGGACGGCCTTTGGACACTTTCTTTTGGGCTCTCGCAATTTCGTGGTCACGGCTCTTGGCTCGTGTGTGAAGTGGCCCTAACTTGTGAGTTGATGGGCTTGCAAACCACTGGTTGGACCGGTATACTAGGCTCAATACCTAGTATACTCGATACTTGATAGTTGGTAATGGTGCCAAAGAACCTCTCCGGCTAGTATCAAAATGGTCGTATCACAAGGTGAGGGGAATCTTCATATACGTGAGTTCTTATTTGGGTCAGTGTCATTCAAAACTGTGTTGGAGCCACAAACAGGTTTGTAACTTATAAGCGAATAGGCTTGTTAACCAATGGTTGAACCGGTGTATAGGTGAATGCGTGGTATTCATGCTTGGTATTTGTAACGGGGTTAAAGAACCTATCCGGCTAGTATCAAAATGGTTGTATTGAACGAATTTTGGTAGTTGGTGAGTATCACAAGGTGGGGGAATCTTTGTATACGCAAGTTATTATTTGGGTTACTGTCATTCAAAACCGTATTGGAGCCGCAAACGGGTATGTAACTTCTAAGTGAATAGGCTTGTTAACATATGGTTGGACCAGTGCATAGGTGAATGCGTGGTATTGATACTTGATATTTGTAATGATTTCAAAGAGCCTATCCGAATGGTATCAATTTTATTGCACCGGTCAAGTATTGATAGTTAGTGGGTATCATAAGGTGAGAGGATCTTTGTGTACTCGAGTTATTGTTTGGGTCGGTGTCATTCAAAACCGTATTGGAGCCGCAAACGGGTATTTAACTTCTAAGTGAGTAGGCTTGTTAACCGATGGTTGGACTAGTGCATAGGTGAATGCGTGGTATTGATACTTGATATTTGTAATGATTACAAAGAGCCTATCCGCATGGTATCAATTTTATTGCACCGGTCAAGTATTGATAGTTAGTGGGTATCATAAGGTGAGAGGATCTTTGTGTACTCGAGTTATTGTTTGGGTCGGTGTCATTCATAACCGTATTGATGTGATCATAGTTTTATTTAGATGTGAAGGTTCATGGCTGGTATATAAACCCAAACGGTATTAAAGAAAAAGAATAAAGCAGCCTTCAACATCCACACCCTACTGAAATCAAATAAATTTAATCAATTATAAATACTCCTTCAAGGTTTCATATTATCATTGCATGGTCTACGTGATAGTTTGCACAAATCCCTTACTTATATTTAAAACCACTTCTCACTCTGTGCATGAGATGGAGATTATAGTTAGCACAACTTATTACAAACATGAATTGGAATATGTCATCTCGTTTATAATTTTCTCGATGTTCCCCACCACGAGTTCCCGTGCATGCGTCCACCAATGACCACAACCACTTATTTACGTTTGACAACATGCATCATGTGTTGAGAGTGCCCCCATTTGCAGAGCCACAAATGGGTTGACTTTCAGCCCTTGAAGGCTCCCAGTTGTCATTGCATAGCCTAAGTTATGTGACAATTTGTACAAGTCCCTAATCAAAATGGGTATTATATTTCAACAACAACAACAACAGACAATGGTGATCAAATATTAAGATACTGAACTTAAGATGGTGTCCTTGTTGTGAACACATGTATCTAATCTCATCATAACACGTGTAAGTTGGTGGCGGTCCTTTAGGAATTAACTACAAGTCTTGCCATATCCCACTCAAGTATAGATGTTTTGCATGAGACTAGTGTTCGATTAAGGGCCGCGTACCTTACACTACACGTTTTAAGATGTATGTCTTTTACTATACGAACACAACCTACTCTATTTTTCTAATTCACACGTGCATTTGAAGGAGTGGGCCTAGAGTGGCCCATTTGATATTTTTGAGGATTGGTAGTCTGTAGCTGCATGTTGGGAATGGCATTTGGTTTGACTTATGCATTCCACTCTCCCACAAGTTCCCGATGCACATGTCCATTGGTGATCACAACCACAAATTTTTTGTTCAAGAAATCACTTCATGCATCGTGTGTCTTATTGGTTAAATTTCGCAAATTTACCGACCTCAAATCTTCAAAAATGGAATATATTGCTAAAAGGGGGCATTCTTGCTTCACTAGTTTTCCTAATTTTAAGTTTTTTAAATGTATGAAAGCATCAAAGCTAGCAGTGTAGGATGAATGCCATGTTCTAACCAAGTGACATTCAAAAGTACAATCAAGCGTTTTATGAGGTGTATGCCTATGTTACACATTAGTCGACAAGTTGACTAATGTGTATACAAATAACACTTGGCATTAATATGCTCAAGAATCTCGTCTCTTGCATACCAAAGTGTAAATATATGATACTTGCCATTAGTATGCTCAATGATATCATCCCCTTGCATACTATAATGCCAAAAATACCATTTCCAATATCCCAATGTGCTACATTAAATGTCATAATGTAAATATTTTTTCGCTTAAGAAAATTTACTTATTTTGACAAATATTATAAAATTGGCAATTAGCAGATGTGGCACTTTGAAACCTCTGGTATCTAGTTTAGGTCATTTGCAAATAGTGTGCATGGCACTGGATACCATAAATGGTGTAGTTGATTATCCTCCCTAACATTTAAAACGTGAATGAAACAATTTGCTATTTCAAGCGGTTAACTTATAGCCCACCCACACGTACTGGTGCACGCCACCAATGAATGGTGTTTATCAGCACTAGTTACATCCAGTGGCTCTCACTGGCCAAATCGGAACTAAAAGTGGCCCATGATGGTAGGAGTCGTTCATTGGTGGCCCACACCAGTAAGTGTGACCATCTAGTAGTTTGTAACAACGTAGATTCCAACTCTCCGTGTACATTGATAGCCTCTACCATGGTCGGGCTTTTTAGACCTTTTAAAGCAATGTTACACCACCCAATATTGGTTGCTTTTCAATGGGGCCTTTTGGCTGTCTTTTTGGGTAACCCATTAAAATAAGGTCGTAACCGATTTTTCTCGGGGTCGATTCAATGAGATCCCAGCCCATGTCAATGTACGTGGGTGTTACTCAATTCATTTGTCATGTTCTCCAACTTTTGTCAATTAGACTTACACAACAAAACTTGTGTTGCATTAGCAAATCTATGATGAAGCATTAGTAGAAAATTAGATTGAAAATCAACCTTCCCTTGTTTCAAAAAGGGAAGGTTATTGAAAGTGCACATTTGTTGACTCCTTAATTACATGCATAGGTCCTCCCAATTGTGTTCATTATTTAAGTGTAGGGTAGCTAATAATATTTGAATACGTAGTCCAATATCTTCTAAGCACGTGTCTTTATGGTTTGCTCTTCGATCCTCACCAAAGCACATACCAATCACATGTAGGGGGTTGATTAAGAAGAGGAACCAAATAACACCCGCATACATTAACGTTGAGGTTGGTCCCAAGTGATCACAACAAATGAGATTATAGCAAGGGCCGATTCTCCCATGTCTAATGGACTTCATGCCAAATAACTGAGGTTGTTGCATAAGGCTAAGTGGGAAGAGAAGAAGAGAGGGAGCCATTTAGATTCCAACCAATTCAACGGCCTAAAATGCTTCAAAATTTTATATCCAAATTTGAGGCCAAGAATCGGCCTTGCAATAATGGTGTACTCATTCCCTTGAGCTTGGACCATGTCATATGTCTTTTTTTAAATTAAAATATATATAAAAAATATAACTTACCCTAGGCGTAACATGGTTGGGACCAATTTCAAAATTTGCACCAATGAGAAGCACGTATTCCAACCTTATGACACATAAAATAAGTCTCAACTCCTAGTGTAAATTGGCCATGAGCTAACCTCCCATGGATGAATCTCTCTCTCTCTCTCTCTCTCTCTGGGTGAGCTCCTATTGAAATGAAATGACATTGATTTTAAAGTCCATAAAGTCAAAATGCCTACATGACTATAAGCACATCAAGGTAGAGTAAATAATGCTTATTCTTTAGAGTAACAAAGTGCAATAGTTTTTACAATAATGACTACTATCAACATGACAATAGTAGAAGGATGGGGGGTATTTGGTCACTTGTCAATGACATATGAGAAGATAGTGTTTAGTTCTCTTCCTTCCAAATGGAATACGGAAGTTGAGTCATGTTCTTGTCATGCAAATGGTATGTTAAACTTTCTGTCAAATTTTGGGGTTCCTCACTCCCACATATTAAATAGGTTCCAAGTCTATTATTGAATGTATATTAAGAGCATAGTCCATCAATTTGTGAAAAAAAAACATAGTCCATCTCGGAAAAGTTCTCATATGCATTCGTGTACAATTCATGCAACATTGTTCAAACCTCAAGATTGCTTTTACAAGTGGTTAATTTTTGGATGGCCTACGTAGCCCCGGGCTAGACCACATCTTTATTCGGGTGGGCCTTGCCCCTCATGCGGCTCATTCACTGCCCGGTCTTCCTGCCCTCACATGCGTGGAAACTCTTCCAATGTGACAATACCCAGTCAAAATTACAAATATTCAAGTTGACATCACTTTCATTATTCCCAAGTTAATCGATGAAGTTCCGATGAGGAAGAGTGCCCACGCAGGTGAGGGCAGTAAGGAGGCGTGGGAGGGGCTGGGCCCAACCAATAAAGATGTGGTCTAGCCCGGGGTGCCTACCTACACTACAATTTGTATTTAGTGTCACTTACTATTTGAAGTTACATCATGCTATGTACTTTGGCTATCGAAGTATTGTGTTACCAAGCAAAGATGTTAATGTTCTATGATGTCCAAACAATCAGTTTGACCTTTGCTAGTAAATATTTACGGCGTTGCAAATTTCCAAATAGCAAGTGACACTAAATATTTAGTGTAGTTAGAGTTAGACACAACTCCGAAAAAGGTATTCTTCTTTGCGCAATTAAACTTTATTGAAAACATATTTTATACGTCAAAACTCCTACACCTATTGAAAAGTACTTGTTGAGGAGTGTTCACACTATTTTCATGGAAACTTCAAATTTCAAAATTATTTATGGAGGTGGTATATTGTTCAATTTCCTAGCATTCCCTAGTTGGACACAAATCCAATCTTCTCGTGTTTTTCTTTGCACAAATCATCTCAAGAAAATCTTCCTTCTTTGAGCTTCGTATACATCTTCCAAATGCTTGTTGAAAATTGTTCACGTCTCGTGCACAAAGACTTCAACTTAAAATTCTACAACAACATCTTTATTGGAAGTGGTACATTGTTTGGTTTCTTGATTTTTCTTAGTTGGACACAATTCCAAATAAGTGTCTTCTATGTGTAATCGAGGTCTGAATCTCTCTATTAAGAACATAGACCACATTCTACATAGAATCAATAATTTCACGTTAACCCCATATTCTTCGTGTTTGAGTTAAGATGACCTTGACTACAATATGACTTCTTCTCTACCTATCATCCTATAATTAATTACATGCATGTAGATGCACTAATAGGTCATCTTCACAAGCATGTTGCATTTTGATCCATGCAAAATAAAATATACCACAAATACATATAACAAAGTTCATCCATCCATGTAGGAGGCATAGCAACGGAATAATTAACGTGGTTTTTTGAGGTAATAGTAAATATTCAAAATAGTGTGAAATCTTGATAAATTCGTGTGGGGTAACCTATTTGCATAAATTGGTGTACACAATCTTGTGCAAAGTGGTAAGTTTGATCATCAAATTTAATTTAAAATAAAATATTAAACATTTAAATTGTAAACAAAAAATACAATGTGTAGTTATTTTGATTCTATTGCACCTTTACCAATGGTGATTACCACAATTTATGGGCCACAATCATAGACTTTAGTAAAGGTAACATGTGTACATCCATGCCCCGTCCGCATGTGAGAAGAATGCCAGCAAGGCCATTTCATTGACATTGCATATGTTAAGGATCCCTTGTAACATAACATTATTTAGATCCATAACAATGTCATGTGGGACTGTCAATATTCTACAGAATATTCTCCATATTCAATATGAATGTGGGAATATTTTGTAGAATAATGTCAGTCCCACATAACACTATTATGGATTTGAATAATGTTATGTAAACGAGGTGCATTTAATTGTAATATTTTATGGATTGGGCTCCCATATTGGCATATGCAATGAGAAACCGCCATGACATAGGTGTAATCCATGATTACTCCCGTGATCTTGGGAGTCCAACTATAAAGAATAGATGGATTGAAGTATTGGCCTTGTAAGGCAATGCCAAGCATACACAAAGAGTCTCTTCATCTAAGGGCAACCATAAATAACATTCATTATTGTGGTGCTTGGTTCCTAGAGGAGGGGGGGGGGGACACATTGACACCCCTAATTATCCCATTTAGTGCATGTTACTATTCAGAGTTACGCAATGCTATGCATGTTTTATGGAGAATGAAATGTTATACCAAGCAAAGTCATTTGTGTTCTATAATGTCTGCACTATTACAAAACGGGTACAAAATGCATACAAAATGAGAAGCATATCACGCAAGCAAGATCGTATAATCCTTGAGAGCTAGAAAGCTAGACCGAGATTTCAATTCATTTCTCTCTCAACCTTAGTGTTTATTTAAAGTCTTTGATCATCACCACCTCCTAGGATGATGGGGCACTGTACCGGCACCTAGTTGCCATTCTATGACGACAAGGCGTCTACGACGGTTAGGCCAAGGAGTAAATTTGAAGGGCTATTACCCTTATTTTGAGGTCCAACCCTTCACTTTCCCTTCAAAATATTTTGCAACCCTTCAAAAAGGAAGGGTTAATCTTCTATACACCCTTCAAAATGAACGGCAAAAAAAAAGTAAACATGATAATGTGCACTTTCAACAAAAACTTCAATACATACATGAAGGGCAATTTTTGAGGTAACCCTTCATTTTGAAAGGGAAAATTTTGAGTTACCCTTCCCTATGAAATACAAGCAACCCTTCAAATTTATGCCCTGGGTTAGGCGTCCTTGACGACTAGGCGTCCTCAACGACGAGGTTGGGTCTACAGACAACTAGTCATCAACGGTAATGTTATAACATTCCCCCTAGACACAAGGAGTTTAGTTTAGACATCACATTGCCTTCCCTCGTTAAAAACCTTACCGTGATAAAAATCCTCACAATTTGAGGTAAAAATTCACGAGTGAAGGAATGAAGAGTGGAAGGGCCTAGATGTGGTTATTTAAATGTCAGGTAGGGATGAAAACCTTTGCATCATTAACAATCTGCCTATGCCTAGTTGTTGGTAATGACTTAGTGAATAAGTCTGTTAGGTTATCAGAAGAACTAACTTGTATCACATCTATATCTAATCCCAATAATTAATGGGTGAAAAAGAACTTTGGATAAGATGTGCTTCATTCGGTCTCCTTTGATGTAGCATGCCTTTATCTGAGCAATGCATGCCGCATTATCTTCATAGATCATTGTTGGAGGTTTTGGAAAATTAGAAAAAACAACAAGAACATTTGATAAAGCCATCCACCAGTCTCAACCATACGTATTCGCGGGAAGCCTCGTGCAAATCTATGATTTATGAATGGTTTGAGGATGTTGTTGCAAGGCTTTATTTCATCGATTTCCAAGATATTGCCACTCTTTGTCTAAGGAAATCATAACGTGTTTGTGATTTTCCTTTATGTGGATTAGAAAGGTAGCCCGCATCCACGTATCTTTTGATGTTGTTATCCTCTCCAACTTTATAAAACAATCCTAGATCCTCAATGCCCTTAAGGTATCGTAAGATATGTTTGACACCATTCCAATGCCGTTTTGTTGGCTTAGCACTAAATCTAGCTAATAAAATAACGCCAAATGCAATGTCAGGCATGGTGCAATTTGCCAAATACATTAGTGCATTTATTGCTGCCAAATATGGAGTTTCAAGTCCCAAACATTTATCCCCTTCATCACATGGCCTAAAGTCATCTTTCTTTAGATCCAATGACCGTAACACCATCGGGGAACTTAGTGAGTGAGCCGCATTCATTGAGAAATACTTGAGTAGCTTTCGAGTATACAAACTCTGATGAAGAAAAATACTTCCTACAAGGTGTTCAACCTGTAGGCCAAGATAAAAGGTAGTTTCACCAAGGTTTTTCCTCTCAAATTCACATTTGAGTTGAGAAATAATCTCGGAGATAGCATCAGTCGTACCGATGATGTTGAGGTCATCCACATATACAACCACAATAACTAACTATGTGTGAGTCCGTTTAATAAAAATACATGGACAATGTCAGCCCTAAACCCCCACCCTTATGCGTATGTATCCAGGTGAGAGCTCAGGGCTCACATGAACTTGCTTCAACATACTCGGCCATAGGGACCCAATGAATCATAATCCAATAATAATAATCATAACACACTCACTCTTTTATTCCATGTCACACGGTTACAAGTATTCAAAAATATTGGCTCCCCTTGTTCTCATTAATGCAACCCATCCACACACTGCGCCAACACCCAACATCCTACGCTTAACACATCCCACACTAACCACTCAACTCACCTAACCGAATATTAACAACCATTAAGTAAACCCACTTACAAGCGGATTACTTGAACTGTTAATTGCCCTTACTAATCACCCTTCCAGCCTAATGTTACTTCCCCAACCCTGCCTTCATTCCTCCTTCAGCTCTTAAGCCCCTGGTCTTCGCATACTATGGCGACCCTGCTGGACCGGCCTCCTCCTATCCCAGGCCTGCCACCTGGATTCTGAGGACTGTCTCACCTCCGGCCAACGGCCCCCTGGCTTCGGCAACCAACTGTATTGTTGGCTGATCCCACCTATAACTACTCTCACATTCAGCCTTCCTCTTGCGCCATGCTTGGCAGTCCCAACTTTGCCTCTGTCACCGAGCCCCGCTGGATGTCTCGATCCACCTCCCTGTTTTCCCAAACTCCCAAGCATCCACTGCTCTTCGAGAAGATGATTGAAGCGGCCGCTACCTGATTCCGAATTTTATGACATTGTCAAGAGCATTCGAGTTTCTGGTCTTGGTGCTATCCCGGCTTTTCCCTCCCGTGGCATATCAACAATCCTTCCTCCTCACCCAACAGTCTCTCCTCTGAAATCAGGCGAGGCCAAATTCAAATTTCCTACCATCATGGCTACACGGACGAGGGAGTAACTCCTCTCTCGGTTCCCGCTATCTGTCCCAAGCTTCGCATTTTGGTGTTATCCTAGCTAACCTCCCTGCACCCGCCCCGGGCTCAATTCCAGCGGCGCCCAGCTCGTCACCTCTTGTGAGCGCATCCGACCGAAATCCTCTTCAACTCAAAATTCACTGGCCTCCCCTCCCCTGGCATCCAGCCGGGACTGCTACCTTCGGCAATCGGTGTCTCTGCCAACCAAGTTACATCACCCAGCTCCCTGGGCAGACATTGCCTCTATGCACTCTTACAAATCCAAATTTCGTAACAAGGGCTCCGCCCTCTGCCGCCAGCCTTTCGGTATGTAGAGAGAGAGAGAGAGGAGCCAAAGCTCCCAACCACCTTGTGATCCCGAAGCCGGATTTCCCTAGGGTCCCGAGGCCCCTCACCCAAAACTAACACCGCCTGGTCCTAATTCGAACACATAAACCCCAACTCCAATTTCCTTACTAAAGGCTAGTGCCTAATTACTTAGCCTATTCTAATTCAACTACATTTTAAGAGCATCAAAGCCCTACCTATTGCCTCTAACGGTAAATCAAACCCCAAGCCTGAAGCTTGCACTATTTTTATGTTTTTACACGTTTTATGAACAATCAAATCCTAAATGCTACTAATCCTTAATCCTAAGACACACATGAGCACCCATTTTGGGCTCATAGACAAACCTCATCATTCTTAAATACATGATCTCTTAAATAATCTCTTAGACGTTTGTACCACATCCTACCAGCATGCTTAAGGCCATATAATGCTCTTTCAAATTTAAGGCATTTTGGTTGTCTTTGAGAGTTTTGGAACTCCACCAACCCCGCAGGAATCCTCATGTATATGTCAATATCTAAATTGCCATGCAAGTACGCGATAACTACATCCATCAATCTTGTTTCCAACTTCTTGTCAACTGCAAGACTTACAAGAGAATACGTCTCTTCATGATCAATGCCTGGATGTTAGATGAAGCCTTGGGTAACTAGTTGTGTTTCATACTGGGAAATGTTTTCAAACTTGTTTTGTTTCCTCACAAACACCCATTTACAACCTACTGGGTTAACCCTTTCGGTGTAGTCTCAACTGGACTAAACACCTTCCCACATGGGCCAATCACTTTGGCTACGAGCCTCGGCTATAGTAGTTGGAAGACAATCATCGTCCAAGTGTTATGATACATGGAAACAAAAGACATCATCTAGGTTTACATGCGTACGATCCCATAACTTTCATGTCTTTACAAAGTTGATTGTAATTTTTGTTGAATCATCTAGTGTTTTTTTTTCAAAGTCATCTAGCTCAATGCTTAGAAGCACACCTCCGCGTGCCGCACATACCTTCTCCTAGGTATGTTCTTTGCGAGGTTGAAGATTTTTACCACGACCTATTTTCATGGGTGTGGTTTGAACGGCGGGTCTCTCTAGATGAGCAGAAGCATTAACAACATGAATGTGTGACTTGGTTACATTTGCTACATTATTGAATAAATTGTGTAGTCTATCAACTAGTTGATTTAGATACAAATTGTATTCAACCTCTCTTTCACATTCTTGGGTACGAGGATCGGGAAACATGTTTGAAGTAGATATAACATTAAAGTTAAAATCTCTACATGAATTTGATTGTCCTACCAAACATGGAATTTTTTCCTTATCAAAAAAACAATCAACACATTTTTTTGTAATAGATTTCCAGTTAGAGGATCTAAGTATCTAATAATCTTAGGTGGTTCATAGCCAACGTACATCCCTTCTTTCTTTTGAGGACCCATCTTAGTTCTATGTGGGGAAGAAATGGGCACTAATACTTTACAACCAAAAATTCTTAGATGTTTTATGCTAGGTACTTCTTCAAACACAACTTTTATAGGTATAATGGATTTTAGTGAGAAGGGTCTTAAACGAACCAATGTTCTTGCATGTAGGATAGCGTAACCCCACGTTGAAGTAGGAAAATTGGATCTCATAGGTAATGGTCTAGCAATTAATTGTAATCTCTTAATAAAAGATTATTGTAGACCACTTGTCTCATGGACATATGGTAATGAGTACTCTAATTGTATTCCAATTGACTCACAATATGTCTTAAATGCTTGAGACTTAAATTCTCATGCACCATTTAAGCGCATGGACTAGATCGGATGATCTGGGAACCTAATCCGAAGTTGCATGATGTGAGCTAACAATTTAGGAATTGTTAGATTTCTACTAGCTAAAAGAAAGACATGTGACCATTTTGTAGATGCCTCAATCAAGGCAAGAAAATATCTAAATAGTCCATGGTGGATTTATAGGCCCATAAATATCCCCTTGAATCCTTTGAAGTATAACTGGGAGCTCATGTGGCAATTTCCATTTATGAGGTTGAGCATTAAATTTACCTAAAGTACAAAATTCACAAGGTTTCATACCTTTCAATAAATTTGACATTTGAAGTTCGTGTCTTTTCGTGCTAGAAAGAATTCGCATCATCATTAGAATTCTCTAGTGTCCCATGTACTCATGTTGGATGTTCGTACAAAATGCAGCAACCTTCCCCTCGGACAAACAAATTTAAAGGAACAATATACATACTTGAGGAGTATGTCGGATGTATTCAATTGGGAATCCATCATAAACCAAAATTTGCAACAACTCTCAATTGTCTTCCATGGTTGTACAAAGGTGAAAACCGTTACATCGAATGTTTTGGAAACTCAATAAATTTCTTGTAGATGTTGGTAAGTAAACAACTTTAGAGACATGCATGCGTGTACCTCCAAGCATAATGAGACATACTTCACCAATTTGGTATAATATTAAATGATTACCAATGATAGTGATGATATGTTTTCTTATTATATGACCTAAATACCCAAAAAAAATCTTATCACAAAGAATAGTTTTGGTGGTTGCACTATCTAGTAACAAAAACACATTTATTGTATTAGATTTGGTGTCACTAGAGATGGTATGAGATTCCATATCTCCAAATAGATATGTCGACACTTTATCGCATGGCGTCTCCGTGTATTCCACACGTGTGACGTGTGTGTCACGTCGCTTGCCGTAATCATTCTAAAGTTTTAAAAGGTGAGGGATAATCTTACAACTCTTGACAATATGATCCTTAGTCCCACACTTAAAACCATGTACGAGTAATTCAAAAAAATAGTCGTGTGCATGATGACTGTGAAAAACGACATATCGTGTGTCACTGCAGCTCGAGTACCAACCACCACTAACAAATAACACTAAAACATAGCAAAGTCACAAACAACACACCTCGACACATAAGGAAGAGAGTAAACTACTCATAAGAGCTTTAATCTCTTCTCAAATGTACACAATGAGTCAAGTTATCTCTCACTCCACCACGGGAGAATCCAAGAGTGTAAGAAAGGGGAGAAGAACTCAAGATTTATTACAAAAACATGCAATCTTCACCTCACACAAGCTCTCTCAACACAGTCACTCATAATACTTGATTTGGCAAGAATACCAAGCCAAGGAGGAGGCTTCTCACTTAGGAGCCTTCCTCTCCACATCTAAGATTCATCCATTCAAATCTAAATGGATGAAACCCAACGGATAAGGTGCGGCCGCCAACGCCGCATATTGTGACAGACCCTTATGTGAGGATTGTGAAGTGGGTCGTTTACATGCTTATTGAATTTTTCTTTAACTTTGGTCTTCTCCTTGATTCTTGATATATGAATTGTGTCGTTGACACGTGTGTTGCATGATTTTATATGGGAAGTGTTCCGGTAGGTCATTATCCATGGTTTTTTAGCAACAACTCATTCTACTTCTCAGCAAGTAATAGCACTAACATGAGATTTGGATATTTGGTATATCGCATGTTTCGATATTGCTGAGCCAATAAGATATTGGCAGCATGGAATGTAGACTAAGTTTTCTCTATCATCTGCGCATCATCAATCGGTTTTCCACACAAAGATAGTTGGGATACTATCTTATATATTTTAATATTGTATTTGAGTATGGTTAGATAATCTTGAACTCGAAGATGTATTCAATCGTAACGAGCCTTTGGTGAAAATATTGTTCATTGGTGATTGAACCGATTTTGAAGTGATACCTACAAAGCATAAGTTGCTATTACAGTAAAGTACTGCAACTACAATGTTGGATTAAGATGATGTAGGAATTTGTAAAGATGGTTTATCTATTTTCTTCACAAAATTGCGTGCATGTAAATGTTATTTGGCATCAAAGGCCCAAATCAAATAATTCTCTCAATCATATGCAAGGGAAGAAAAACGTAATTTTTCTAGGTGCATCATTTCTCTTCTAGAATCACAATTCTATATTGCGTACTATCCTCTAGAACAATTATGCTTCTCCCGAAAACGCTAGTGGCTTAAAAAAAAAACAAGTCCTAATCCCAAATTTAGTACTCCAAATCCTACACGAAAACATCATACATGCTTTATACTTCTATATTATATTTCACTACACCTTTCTCTCCTTCATCTCACGATAGTCAACAAAAATATTGTTCAACAAAAATCCACTACAAAATCACAACTCCGTTGCTTCAAGCCTCACGCTAATAACGTGTTACAAAACGGGTACAATATGAATACAAAATGAGAACCACATCACATAAGCAAGATCGTATAATTATTGAGAGCTAGAAAGCATGATTGAGAGTCCGGTTCATTTCTCTCTCAACCTCATTGTTTATTTAAGACCTTTGATCATCGTCACCTCCTAGGATGATGGGACACCGTACCGGCACCTTCTTACCATTCTATGACAATGAGGCGTTTACGGCGGCTAGGCATCCTCAACAACTAGGCATTTAGGACGACTGAGCGTCCTCGACGACGAGGTTGGGTCTATAGACACCTAGTCATCGACAATAGTGTCATAACATGACAACCTATTGAACTTCTGCTACTAGAAATTAAACTCATGAGTAAGGCATTGTTGCATTGGGTAATTCCAAATAATTTCTAGCATGAGCTCAACTTTAGTGTTATCATCACCAAAGCTTTGCATGTTGGATCTACCATGATCCAATTCAAAAAAATAAAAACTCAAATATGTTTTTTTGGCTTTGAATCCAATAGCGAGTATCTTAATGTTTTATTTGAAAAGAAGGGAAAATATAATTTAATAGGTGAGAATGTCAGACCTTGTAAGACGTTCTAAATGGGATAATCAATGTAGCGAAGGGGCCTAGTGGCATCCAGTAGGTGGAGGCCACATTGACCAAACTCTAGCTAAATTTTCACTTTATAGACGTCCCAACAAAGTTTCCCCATAATATGTTCCATATTCTTTTGGAATGACTTTCGTGAACAGTCCCAACTGCTCAAAATGGTTATGGATCAAGTTGGTAGAAAGACTTGAGACTACCTAGCTCTGCATAATGAAGCAAGGAAGCAATCCTCTCTCTCGAATGGGGTTTTTCTTTGCCATGAGAAACTCCATTGGGAGTTGTTTCTCCTCCCTAAAGACCAGTGTCCGGGAAGATTTTTGGGCATAATCGGTCAAAATCCTAGTGTGTTTCCAAGTCCAACCGGTTACATGTCGTGATCTTATGGATTTTCTTCAATAAATTGAGGCATGTTTCATTGATTCCTCTAGAATGATGGGCAATTTTCCTGACGTATTGAACTTCAGCCGGTTAGTTCTCAAACTCCACCGGTCCATCTATAACTAGCCGTCGGTTCTCCAAGGTAGTTACTAAAGACAAGGCTCCTTAACCCCTAAACGATCCACGGGGAGCCGTAGCTACAGGACCAGTTCCGGTACATACGGTGGGCGACAGTTAATTTTCTAAATTTGGAGGGCAACATTTGCCTAATCCAACCGTTGCGATGTATAGGCAACCCCTAACTTAGCAGGTGTAATTTTTTGGGAGTCATTTATCTGCAATATCGGCGGAGAAGATTATGCTTTTGTGTGTTATTTGCGTGTGTTCAGTGTGAGTGCTCCGGTATTATGTAGCCCCGTAAATTCTGTGACTCCAAATGCAAGATCGGAGCGGTGTAGACCTTCAATAACCAACCACTCAAGTGCATGAATTTTCCCTGTGACTTTTGTGTGAATCGGCCCCCGGGGTAAGTGTTTCTAAATCGAGCTTCATGTGCGGCGGGTGACCTGAGGAAAGCTCTGGCATGATTGGAATACGCCGGGGTTTTTGTACATCTCGGCCAATGGAATCAGATTAATGGTTGTCAGGGTAGACACCGTGGCTACATGGACGGTGGGAGGATGGAGGGAAGGCCACGGTGGTGACGGTGCAGGAGTCACCAACGATTATACGGTCGAGCTGGTGATGACTCTTGGTCCAACAACGCGGGAAGTCTCACTACAAGAGACGCGAGTAGATTTCCAGGATGCGGAGCTTCCCAAGTCATGTGATCGATAAATCACCGTGTTTAGATAAATGGTTTACAAAATTCAAAGGTGCAATGTTTGAGTAATGTAAGCAATCTGAATCACCCTCAAAAGTGAAATCACATCAACTAGTACAAATTACTACCCTTATAACAATCCGATTACAGGAGGGCAACAAGCTGGGTCGCCGCTAAGAACAGTGTCCGCAATCAAAATTGGTTTACTCAAAGCCGGAAATTGACAGCATGGCCCGGTTGGGTATGCACTGCAATGTAACATGAATCCTTGCACATAAACGCGCCTGCGCATCCTCTGCAAAAACGCCTCGTCCTCTTTGAACAAACCACGCAGCCACGCCGAGAGCTGGGGTGGCCTTCGATGCGGTGGAAGCCTGCTGGTGGAGTAAGTTGTCGGTGAGGTCCGCGGAGTGCTCCTGCGGCAAGCCATGGCTAGACAAGGCGCATTCCCAGCGTGTAATGCCACAACAATCGGCTTTGAATCGGCAATCCGACTAGATTCGCATCTTCTTTGTACAAAACGTAAGCATTTTGGCAAGATGTGTCAAGCACAAATAAAAGGAGCCGGTGCCACCATTTGTGCGACTGTAACTGGACAGTGTATTCCACCCTTTGTTGATCAAGTACGTCAATCCCACGCATGTTGCGCTAATACTCCAAGAGGATTGGGGATGTCGGAAACTCATGCCGCTCGGTGTAGTTCCCTCTCAGCCATCGAGGAGCGCGTGCTGCAATGTCGATTGGTTCAGTTGCAGTGGATAACAACCACACCGGTTTGTTATCCACCCAACACACGGCCGCAACCTCACGCGACCGGTGCATGCGCACATTCAAGTGCCCGCGAGGTGGCATGTTCACCTTACTATTTGACTTCAGCCCAGCGAGTGACGACGGGAAACCCCGTGACGAATTTTTCACGGTGCCGGTGCACTAGAACCCTCGTGCCAACAATGACATAGCGAGGGGGATGCTCGTAAAAAATTTGTCAACCACAATTGTGTGACCCCGGTTCTCCAACCCGTGCACTGCATTCAACATTGCTTGCTCACCCACCAGACCACCTGGCTCACGTTCTTCGCTGGCACCAAGGTAAACGAGCGCATTCATGACGTATCTGTCCAGCATCCCCACACGTTATACAACAAAAGAACACCAATGAACATCATATGACAAGGCATCACTGAATTTTATGCAAAGAATGGAGTTGCACTATACCGAGACTGGCTTGATGCCAAAGCCCAAAGCTTGATTCCAAACCGCACAGGTTTACTCTTCATATATTGTCTGATGCCACAGTACCGGCCTTTGTATAGCACCATTATCTTGTCGACGGTGCACACCCGTTCTGCGTTATACAATGACTGCGAAATGCGAGCAAAACCCTCCACGAGCCACCTCACCTTGGCAATCTTGTCAAATCCAGGGGTTGTCGGCTCCGTGACCAACTCTGAGTTGTTCACCAAGTGAATGCAGCGCACTATCGCCTCAAAGCGATGTCGTTGCATAGCCTGACTAATCAAAGGGCAGCCGTAGAAGTGGCGCATGTCCCAGTATAGTCGTCGATGTGGGAGCACCTTCAGTCCCATGAGAATTAGTATCCCAAACCAGCATAGCAATTCAAGTTGGGTCAAATCAACCCAATTGTGCCTGCCATTTGTGAGATGTGGTTCGTCAAAGTCAGGTTGCTCAACATATCTGATAAGAGGCCATAAACACACCCATTTAGGAGACCCCCTCAATCCACATGATAACGCATTACAAGAAAATCCAGAAAGGACATAGGAGTGAAAGCTCAAGTTCTCACCGATTGGTCTCAACAATGATCCTCTCTAGCACATCCACTGGCCAGTACTTCATGAAGTAATCCACAGGCTGAGCACGCACAGCTCGCCTTGGACCGGTAGGCCCTGGGGTCGGTCCTCTGAAGTCACCCCGCACTCTCACAAATGTGAGGTTCGGTTCCATCCACTGGTCGTCAGCCCACAATTTATCGAAAGGCCAACTACTAGTATCCTCACTCTCATCGTAGAACCCCAAATCCCGCAGCGGATCTTCGAGCATTGACCCGATAGAGCAAGGTGACGACATACCTGATGAATTGTGGTCGGCAAAATCCTCGAAGGCCCCTTCCCACTCGCCGTCGTTGGGATCGATGTCGGATGTGACACGACGCTCGGTGAGCGGTGCTGCAGTGTCGTCTTTTAAAGCTCCCGACAATGTACCAAAGTCCAGGACCCGTTTAGTACCTCCCATGGACGATATGTCAAAAACCACGCCCAACTCTGTGTCGCAGACTCGCAATTCTCGCACGCCGATGCACCCACCAAAATCAACTGTGAACATTGGACACCCATGCACCTCATGGTAGTATCAGTGTTGGACCTCGCCTGTAAAATGTTCCACGCCTACCCACAACGAAGAATCTTGGCCCAACACATCCAGTCGGGCATTCACAAACACTGGGTGCGGAAATGCTCGGTGATCCACTTTAGGGTGATCCCCAGGGCTCAAGCTTCCCTCCACTTGCATGCCCTCCAATATCTCCACTCACATCAAAACTCGTACCCCCTTTCTCAACTCCGGTGCACCTTGGCCGCAGCGAGATGGGGCTCTGGCGATCATTATGAATTTGGGGCGTTGTCCACCCCACTGGTCCCAAAATGTCACGTGGATCTGCACATGACCCTTGCGCCCCTGTTGACAAATTCCTCACCATCCCATGTCTCCTCCCTCGAACCCCCCGGCCTCGTCCCCTGATCCGGCCGCCGCGCCCACGTGACGTTGTGGCATCACTTCTTTCCATTGTCGAGAACAGATCGGCCCCGTTTTGTTGGTCGTTCGACGACACATTGTGAGCGATGTCTGCTAGGATCTCCCGACTCGCCAACCGACTCCCGTGGCCTCGGACCCGTCCCCGTTTGTTCTTGTCTCGCAAACCAGGCGGGAAGAATTCTTCCTGGCTTGCGATAGGCGGGCATTCGCCCATCACCGGCACCAAGTGTTCTGTCGCATCCACCTAGGGAGATGCACACTCTGTCACCACAACATCCACCTTCTCCGACTCTCGTGGTGGTGTGGTCGCCGATAATTGGGCTCTTCGCTGGTGGGCAGCGCTCCTGGCTTCCTCCAATAGCCTCACCATCTCAATCCGGATCTGCTTCCGGGTAGAACTTCGTCCTAATCAACAAATTGACGGTGTCACTAAACCCAGCAGGATCCCCTTCTGCCAACCGCTCCTTCCAACCCAAGATGCGTTGGACGTGTCTTCTAAACAGAAACCGATGCCAATGCGGATCTGAGACTCCCTCCTTTCGACGAGTGTGAGGAGGACGCGGCAGATTGCACATCCACTGAACAGAGAGCAGCCCCACAATGCGATCACACTGCCGACTGGTTGCTCCACGATCCGCTGCCCAGTTATATAAGATCCGACCTTCCTCTTCCAACCCAATCGGTGCCCTTGGTGGCAATGTCCAGTCCATGATCGCTCTCCCACTACGCCGGATCGTCCTGGCTTCACTATATTGCAAACAATTCTCCAAGGATCCTGAAGCTGCCACCAACTTCTACAAATGATTGATGTCACACTCCCTATCGAAGACCGCCGCCTTTTCTCCAGACCCACTAACATATTTGCCCACGCAGTGCATGTAAGCGGGATGTCCAGCCCACATTGGATCTTGAAAACCACACCCCACAATCCTTGTCGCCATCGCTCCCACGCGATCCAAGCCGCCTCAAACCAGATTGACGCCATAGCATTCAGCCCCACTACCAGTCCTTGAATCTAACACTACTCTTCATGATCGCCATTTGCAATTGTCCTGCACAACAGGAGGACAACATCCCTCACCAAAACTGCAATGCAACCATATCCTCCCAGCTCAAAACCCTGGCTGCTTCGACTCCCGCGTTTTCCTGCCTCGTTCCCGCTCATTCCCTCCCAACGGTCTCTCCACGTCGACAAAGATAGACCCGAAAGAACAGCGGGCTCTGACATACTACCCGTATAGTACTACCGTATCCCACACACCGTATTTTCGGCAATATTTGTTGGCTACAATGTCCGATACAAGAGATTTTTAGCCCGTTGCAACTGGATTACCACAGGGAATATCTTCACCGCGCTCATAATGCCCATTAGATTTGTGTATGAGCTCTGAATATGCTAATTTCTATTTATACGTGCCACAGCGGCACGCTCAGCCGTTTAAGGGTTAAATTGTAATCTTTGGCCTTGAGATCATGTGTGAGAAAGCGTTGTATACTTTTGAGGCAAAATGATTGGCTTCAAAGAAACCTCCTCATGGTTCATGCGAGTTTGAATCCCGATGTTTATAGTTTCGGTTTTTTTTTTGTCCTTTCTTTTTCTTTGTGTAAGGTGTTGTTTACACCATGAAGCCGTCCCAATGTTATGTAGAATGTGTGATTGGCTGTTGAACTCGTCCCGGGATCACTTCGGTTTACACCAAGAAAATAATGTCAAAGTGACCATGAAGATCAAGGTTTCCAAAAGGCACATTTTTAGGCCTACATTATTCACCGACATGGCCCAATGGGTTTTTGCGGTGGGAGAGACAAAAGAGGTGCTCTAGTAGGAAAAAAGGCAGGGACCCATGACAATGAAATGTTGTTATAATAAAAATTTAATGATTTTTTGGGGGAAGAGAGAATGAAGACAATAGAATGGTCAAACTTGAATTTATTTCAAAATTGTCCTTTTTTGACATATGCTGAAAAAATCAACACATTCATTTTTAGTGCATGGTCATTCCTCTTGGTCCACATTTGGTTTACACCTATTGAGGGGCCAAAAGGCTTTGGAAATTGATTTTTTAAGAAATCAAACCATGGATGGTGGACTGTGAGGCCAAACCACCCACCCTTAAGCGTCCTAGTCTGGGTGAGGGAATGGGGATCACATTCATGTTCATATAACTCTCTCTTCCCAACTTCGTAAAAATCCATTACATTTCCCGTCAATCATTGCACACCAATTTATTCCATAATACGAGTACAAGCATTGAAAAATGCTCTTCTCTATTTATTCCCTTCCTCCTACACTGATTCACAACCCCACACTCAATTTCCTACTAAAACTTATTCCCCTATGCCACCCTCTAATTTGTGTGAAGCCAAACTACCCTAACTCACTAATGAGTTGAACTCTTAGTTAAATCTTCCCCCCCTCTCTAATTAAGTAACCCCCATAATAAGTGATCTTAGCCTTTTCCCATACCCGGCCGGCTCACAACCAGTCCCATACCCGGCCTCCTACCCGGTCTTAGGACCAGTAGCTCCCTCCTTAATACCAACAATCTGAATGGACCAGCAGTTCCCTCCTTTATCACAATCCGAATAGAACAGAGCTCCCTCCTTAATACCCAGTCCGAATGGAACCAGCAGCTCCCTCTTTAATCCCAACAGTCCGAGTAGAACATAGTTCCATCCTTAATACCAACAGTCCGAATGGACTAGCAGCCCCCTCCTTAATCCCAACAGTTCGAGTAAAACAGAGCTCCCTCCTTAATACCAACAGTCCGAATGGAACAGCAGTTCCCTCTTTTATCACAGTCCGAGTAGAACAGAGCTCCCTCCTTAATACCCAGTCTGAATGGAACCAACAACTCCCTCTTTAATCCCACAGTCCGAATGGGACCAACATCCAAACTAAGTCCCTACCTAATTCCCGCATTTTTCCGAGCTCTAAGAGCTCAACCTCCTAGAGAGAGAGAGAGAGAGAGAGAGAGAGGTGAGAGAGAAAAAGGAGGGCACCCAAAAACCACAAACCCCTTAAACCCTCTCCTACTTAGTAGGACCTTATCCTATCCACTAAACCCTCACCCCCTAAACCAACAAGATAGATCCCAATTCAAACACTTAAACCCAAGGACCTTCCCTTTGCTTCATCAAACACTACTCACTTAACCAAAACACTCCCCAATGCCACTAAGCTTCTAATTAACCACACAAAATAAGCCTAAGGCCTAAAACATAACTCCACACCAAGCCTCACTCTTTTTAATACTTTTAATTGTTTCAATAACAACTTCAAATGCCATTCTAAGTAAATTCTAAACATAAAACAAATATGAGCAACCATTTTGGGCTCATATGGACCGTCAAGTCGGACCATGGAAAAAGACTGTCTTCCATGGTCCAATTTCATGGTCCATGGTGTAAATCGGCCCTAAGTTACGTGTGATGGAGCCTTGGAGATTTTTGAAGCAAGTGTTGTGGGCCTTTGGGACCAACCTATTGCCAATGAATGAAAATTTGATTGTGTGGATGAATTTTGTGGGTGGTGGTTACACCCTAAAGAGAGTTAAAGGATTAAGGTATGTGGACCTAACGTGGTCAAAGTTGAGTGGTAAGGTGGCCGACCTGCTCTCACCCAATTCAACAATTCAACATGTTTGTGGTTTAGGTATGATCACATAAAAAGATTCCATGTGTAGAGAAATAAAAATAAAAAGATAGTCATATTCTTTAAAAAAAATCTTGTAGTAACCAAATTACTGTGAATATTCTAAGTGGATATTCTCTTTGACATGTACTTGTGATATAGACTATCTTGTTTCCGATCACCAATTAGTCACCAAACCGAGAACAATTGATTTCCGTAAATGATAATTATGGCATCCAAATATGTTTGCAATCTAAGCTAGATGTCAACTTAGCCATTAACATTTGACTAAGTCTGATTTTCGATTGTGACATGTCAACACTAATCATGGATTGATTTTGTGTTGCATGGAAATAAGTTGGCCTAAGCTGCGAGAATGGGGTGGTGGTGGGGAATAGGTCAACTACCTTATATGGCTAGACTGGTAGTTAGGAATGAACACCAAACAACACGTGCTATGACGAGAGTGGATTGTGTGAGCGTACTATATTAAAAATCATAGGATCAATAGCAAACATGGTTGAGAGGGCTTATGTGGTCATTTTTAGAGTAATTGAATCTCACTCTAGACTCTCATAACTCTACGTCCCTAATCTCACTCTAGCCTTTGTAGTTTGGAATTGCTACACTAAATACTGTGAATAGTGTCATATGGCATTTTATGTCACTATGGTAACTTTTCTAATGACACTTGCTATGAAGAAGATTATGGCTATGGTCATGGATGATTGAAACTTGGATGAAAATCTTGGTAAGTGACAATAATTGCAACATTATGTACCCGTAATGCCCAAAAAGTATTTACAAGGAATGATAAATAATGGTAGGTTTACATTTAGTGTTGGTGACACTAAATACAACATTTAGTGTAGTGACCAGACCATACAATTTCCCAAGCAATTTCAACGGCCGTATCTCGGGGGGTCACTCCCTCTTGTGTTATTTAATCACGTGTGTACAAAGGATATTTTTATGAGGGTTATTTACCTCCTCGTTTGGATTTTTAGGGAACCCTTTAAGTAAAAAAAATAAACTTCACCAAATATTCAACACCCTATAGATGATTATAAAAGAAAACCTAGACTATTTCAAATGATGCTAAATTACTTATAAATTTTTGATTTACCCGTTCCGTACGAAGGCAAACTTGAGACTCGAATATGGCATGGCATATATCCACGTTGATATATTGGTGAAAGAAGAATGTACACATCATAACCCAGTCGTTCAATTTCTATTCATTTTGCATGTATTATATGTGAATATACTCATTGTATTTATTTATTTTAAATCCTTCATTATTTTTTCTTATTGATTTCTTTCTACCTCAAACCTAAAGTTGGGGTTTTTCCCTCATGCTAAATTACATATAATCACATGTTTTGTAATTTAAGTAGACTATGGTAGATCCAAAGTTTCTATAATTTTTCTTGCCAATGAATAAAATAACACCCTATAGTTGTCCTCACGTGGTTTCTACTTTTCAGCCGGTCACCCCCCTGAGGGTCATATGCGTATGAAGTGTCCACAATAATAAGGGTTGCATAATTGATGTATGACATCAATATTGGATATCCCAATGGTGGAATATACATATATATATATATTTTAATAATTTTATTTATCATCGGCACACATAGAATCCTTGGGCTCAAATGTGTCCAATTCCATTTATTACTTGTGGGTGACTAGGTTTTCATGTGATGGTGTTGCTTTAGGCCTGCAATATCTTCTTTACCTCCCAAAGCGGATCGTTCTTCAATATCTCACCTAAGGTAGACGTGTCTAAATTCAATGACTCCATACTTGAGAGGTACGTGATAAGGTGTGGATCTAAGAACGGACACTAGATAGTCACGTGTTTGAATGAGCTTGGACTATATGCTCGAAACATGCTAATCATTCTAGGTCTCAATTATCAACGCGCGGGGGGGGGGGTTTACTCACCACTTAATGAGTATTGGAATCTTCACTTTGATAATGAATAAGAAATTTATATAGACTCCAAATAGTATGAGGCAAATGGCCGTAGGCACAAACATCTCATTTTCATTAGAGTTATTTGTAAAGTAAAGCAAATGAAACCACGGGTTTAGTCCCAACCCAGGAGGTTATGAGAATTAACACAAAGTCATCCAAGTTTTTTTGATATTGATATTATCATACACAAATAGTGGTGGCATGCTATTAAGATTTGGCTTCTAAGTTGTCCTACAAGGATGAGTGGAACCAAGCTAGCCTTGCATAGGCTAACAAGTGGATCCAATATACATACCATGTTTTGGATCTTAAAATTCTCTCAAAGTTTGAGAGGTGGAAAGAGGGTGTCTGAAAAGTTTCACCCAACTTTCACATTAGGCTCGGATCCACAACGAGCTAATGTGCTCTTAATAGGAAGTTTTCTTGCTCCCTCGTTGAGAGGCTTTACGGGATAACTCTATTATGTGTTCCATACGAACCATATGGTGGGACCCCGGGTCCCATCAGCCCTTGGCTCTCACTAAAAGTCTATAGCGCCGTCAATATAACTCCAACTCTTTCTACGAAGGCGGCAATCGACTGCTCACATCATGAGCTACACGGGGACATTCAAATCAATTTTTTTTAATATGACGTAATTAATCATTTTTAGGGGTATGATGCTCATTTTTAGATGGATTTTTGAAGAAATAAGTAAAAAATGATTTTTTGAGTGAAGTTATTAAAAGGAAAACTTAGCTAAGAGCAAGAGAGATCCAACGGTATGATGCAAGATGCAGTAATGACTTCTAGCCAACATCTACAAGTTTAGTTTAGGTTTAGGTTTATGTTGCAACATAAACACTCTAGCAAAATGAATAATCAATGACATTGTGAGACGGAGTCTATGCGGGGCCCCGGGGTCCCACCATAAGGTTCATATCCTACAAGAAGTGGGTGTAAAGAAAAACTATCCAATTAACACACATTTACCTTACAACTTCCCACTCAATAACAAATGTATGCATACATTTTTATTGATCCAACAAGGACAACATAAATAATATATGGATTGAAAAATGACATCAGATTTAGTCTCAAAGATTTCCATTACTTCATGAGACACATTTGAAATGGAATTGAATGGACTATAACACCCATAAGATATAAAGGTCATGGGTTTAGGGTTAGGGTATATTAGGGGTTAGGTTAGCTAGGGGCTAGGCATGGAGGGGTACCATGAGAGATTAATTCATATGCACAAGTGCAACGGCTTGGGACGGCACGAGAGAGAGAGAGTTTACTAAGTAGGGCTATGGGACAAGTGTTATGGTGAGATACAAAGAGTTAACTTGACATTGTCACTTCACTAGGTTGTCACAATGTGATAGCCCTCCAGAAGGTAGCGACTAGTGTTTCCTTGACAATCTAGATTACAAAAAAATACAAGAATTCCTTGATAAATGATCTTAAGAAAAAACATAAAACAAAATCCATTAAGATTTGTGTTAAAATGAACTAAAATAATCACAAACATGCATGGGAAACGTTTTCACCGTGGATAGACAAATGAATAAGATATATCTTCATATGCAACAATTCCCTCTTCACCCTCCACCATCATAAGGATCGTCCCGTGAATTTGTCAATTTGACCAACCAAGTAGGTACTGCTACTACTACTAAACCTCGACCATTGTAAGGATCATCACGTCAATTTATCACTTAGGGCCGGTTTACACCATGGACCATGAAGTCGTACCATGGAAGATGTCCTTTTTCCATTGTCCGAGTTGATGGTCCAACTCCCATGTTCCAATTTCTTAGAAAACCAACCTACAAAGCCTTTGCGTCCCTCACTAGGTGTAAACCAAATGTGGATCAAGAGGAATGACCATGCACCAAAAGATAATGTGCTTGAGTTTTTGATATATGTCCAAAAAGGGCAATTTTGAAAAATTCAAGTTTGACCATCCTTTTGTCTTCATATTCTCTCTCTCTCTCCCCCCCCCCTCATTCTTTTTCATTCAAATTCTATTATAACAATATTTTTATGCCGTGAGGCCTTGCCTTTTTCTACCAGAGCATCTCTTTTGCCTCACCCACCGCAAAACATGTTGGACCATGTCAGTGGATAATGCAGGCTTTGAAATATGTATGTCTTTTGTGGACCTCGAACTCCATGGTCACTCTAACATTTTTTTCCGGGATGAGGTCAACAACCAACCACAAATTCTACAAAGCCTTGGGACGACTTCATGGTCCACGGTGTAAACAACCCCGTAGATCAAAGAAACACCTAGATACTAATGTCAATCATTTTTTTTTTCTTTCAAAAAAACTAAACAATGATTGACACTTGAGATTTCTTCCGAGCAATTTTTGAATACAAGTTTGTCCGCACAAATCTATTGGTACGACTTTGTTGCGTGGCCACATGCCATGTGCGTTTATTGTAGCACCACTCAAGTGGTACCATGGTACATAATTGCACTTTATAAGTTATCCAAAACATAGATGGCATCGAACTCCTATGAACTCCAATTCGACATCTCTCGGGAAGTTTTCCTAATTGTCCATTTCCGTATCCCGGTTCTTCCCGCATTGGAATCATAACAATCGTGTGTTTTTTTTTAAATAAAAGAATGTTGCAAGGGTTGAAGTTACGGCCGAAAGGCCGTTGGGAGCGCGAATAAAGTCCGGTGGACTTCTAACTTACCGGCAAAAGGTAATATAGACTTTGGTTTTGAACCCAACACTTGGCATAACACCATATAAAGTAGGCGTGTCTAATTTGGTTACTTGGGTTTAGTTAGACACCTATATTTGAGTGGTATATGGGGAGCTGTGGATCTAAGAACGGCCACAAAAAAAACATGTGAACTTTATGGCGGGACACCCAGTGTCCCAAATAAATCAGAGCTTCCTCGGTGATTGGTTTTGTGGTTGTAAGTGATCGAAAGTAGAAAACCAACTTCAAAATCCGAAGCATGTACATGTCCTCGAGATAATCTCAATGCCGCTTTGATTGCCTTTAACTGACCATTCTGAACATCGACACGGGCTTTATGGTTTAACCGGTGTATTATGGGACATCCGTGTCCCGCCACGAGGTTCATGTGTTTATAAGAGATTGGACTATGTGCTCGTAATTCTAAGTTCGATAATCAACTTAATTGTGTGTTTGTGTGTGTGTGGGGGGGGGGGGGGGAACACACCTATGTGACCATTTAAATGAGCACAAGAATCTTTCATTTTATAATAGGATATGCACATGAGCTCCTAACAATATGAGGAAAGTAGCTACGGTGTTGATTTGGATTTGTTAACCATATTGTGCTAATCTCTTGTTTCATGTTCTAGCATAGTTGGGCTAATAAAAAAACAACCATTTAAGACCCATCTACATTATTTGAGTAAATTTGGGTTTTTGACAAGTCCAATACGAGTCTTCATTGGCAACATTCTTGATTGTATATCATTGTTTTGTGGACAAAATATCATAACATTATGCAATGTTGGGGGTGCATGAGTGGGGGGGGGGTCCATCTAATTACATTGACTAGACCTTGCCCACATAAAAACATGGCAAGATACACGATGAGCTATGCAGAGATGGAATCTTAAAGTCTGGGAAGTCAAAAGGCTAACGAGACTGATATTACATCATTATGGTTTCAAAACAACTAATTTCCCATAGTAGCAAAGTGTAGTAGCTAAAGGCTAATGTCAACTTGATGGTCCAGTTCAAAAAAGAAGAGGCTTGAGACTCCCTAATACTACATCCTCAAATAGTGATGGAAACATATTTCGCTAATAGCCTTCTATTGTAACTTGAAAATGCAGTGCAGTGCAGTCACCCTTCCAAGGTTTTCAGTTTTCCTTTATTAATTTTGCATTTTAATTAGGTGGTCTTCTTTTATATAAATATTGTAAACCTTAACTCCAATCATAAGTGATAGATATCCGTTGTTGGAGTCCCTGAACTGCAACTCCACAACAACCAACAAGAATATAACTTTTTGACACGCAAATGTATAATCGATGGGGTTTCGTTTTTTTAAGCTATGGTGGGTAAGAACAATTAGCAATATAACGTTAAGAACTGTGGCTAGAATACCAAAGGTCATACTGTTGACTTTTCAAAAGGTTGACTGTCTATAGGTAGCATCTTTGGATAAATCCAAGGGAATAAACACAACATGCTACAAAGACATCCACCTTGCTCTTCCATTGTTATGAAATCCACTACACAATATTCCCAAATTCCCTATGCTAATAGAAATGCACTCAAAGAAGATAGTCAATAAATTTTGATTCAATCAAACTCACATGCTATGGTCTGCTATCTTTTGATTGAGAAAAAAATCTTGGCATGAAAATGTGATCTCAAATAACATCGTTTTTTCTTCACAACTCAACCATTGATTTGCAAGATTCACACAAACCTAGGCTTACATATCTCTCACATACCATTGATTGAGAAATAAAAAAATTGTATCATCAATAAAACTCACCCTCAAATTCAACACTCCCCAATCAATTGACTTCTCCAACATCACTCTCATTCATTATTCCAACGTCTGACATCAAGGTATAACTCTTTGGTGTTTCTCTCGATGTGGAATTACACTCGAACATACAATTGCCTATCTTTGTAGAATTTATACTTAATTATGCAAACAATTCATCGAATATGACAAGTCTTAATCTATAATTATATTTGGTACTTAGTCACTCACACCACATGGAAATCTTCTTGTCAAATTAGACCCACTACAAACTCCCAATGCCATACAAATCTTCAAAGTTTATTCAGTCATGGAGTACCAATTTACTCCAAATATTTCCACACTAATATGCATCACTTGCAAATGAAATGCAAAGAAACGAATGAATCAACATCAAAACTTGATTGACCTTAATTTAGCTCACCGAACAAACAAATCCTTAGAACTTCATATGCTAGTTAAGAAATTTCAACAATGGTTCGATACTAAGTTTAAAATCTATATTTTTCTCCCCCCCCCCCCCCCTCCTCTAGTTACACCAAACAACCATGTGTTATATTTATGAGGTGCATCCTTGCCTATCAAACTACGGCCTCTTTAAGTCTTTAATTTATAAATCTCAAGTTCATAGTCATATGATGCACATGTCTTTTAAACTTCCTATTTCATTGTAACTCCATTTACATTGCAGTTTCCTAAGGAACCATATCTAGTAAAAAAATAAACACCAGAAGGACAATCGACAAAGCATTGATGTAGAACTCCAGCTTTAAGGTTTGAATATTGAGCTTAGGGACATATAAAGAATTGTGCTTGCACAAGAAGAGGATTGTTCTCGGACTCACAAACTCAATTTCAATGTTGAATGATGTATTCAAGATATCATGAGAAACAACCAACCAATTTTATGACATCAATCAATGACGTGGGCCCTCAAAATATAATAGTGAGATGCTAGGAAGTCAATTTGAATTTGGCTTTCTCTGCACAATTTTCGTAGCATCTCGTGAAACAAAAGTTATACACTAAGTAATGTTATGATGTTGAAGGCCAGGTTTTGATACATCATAGTTATTTGTAAAGTAAAGTGGATAAAACCATGGTCTAGTCCCAAACCAAGAGTTCATGAGGATTAACACAAAATCGTCCAAAGTTTTTTCTATGCTTGATTTATCATACACAAAGAGTGGTGTTGAGCTACTAAAAAACCAACTTTGTAGCTTGTCACACTAGGATGGGTGGCCCAAACTAGCTTTGCATATGCCAATATGGGATCGAGGATAGGCGGTTCCATGCACTAAAACTATTTTAAATCTTAAAATTCTCTTAAAGTTAAAATATATATGTCCCAAAAATTTCACCCAACTTTCAAAATAAGTTGCACTACGCGATAAGCTAACGAACTCTTAATAAAAAATTCTCTCATAGAAGGATCAAACCCATAGTTCCGTACCTCTTCAAGGAACTTTATGGATAACTCTATTTGATTATCATTTTACTAATTGACTCATTTGTATTGATGCCTTAAGCATACATGAATGTCTATACCCAATCTTCACCTACGTGCAAAGGGAGACATGTGTGTATGCAAAGATACATAATATCATTTAGACTAGTTTTTCATCTCCCGCCCTAAATAAATAAATAAAAAATCAATTGAACCTTAGTGTGACAAGGGATTATATGGTTGTTAGTGACGAGCTCAATGTTCAAGGGCTTGACTAAATGGAACGTTAGATTAAAAAGCATGATGATCATAGAAAAAATCTTTCATAAGGCAAGTATGATTCTTACCATGGAGCTTGGTAAAACATGATCAATGTAAGAGAAACAATCGAATGTTCACAACAATGAAAGAAACACAGATGTTTATTTTATTGTGCGGGGGTCATCCAATGTGCAGTGTAAAATTGTAGTGGGTTTTTTTTTTTTTTTTTTTTGTCATATCAATTGTTGTTACATGTCCATCTTTCATTAGTTGCGGCTAGCAAATAATTCCACATGACACTATTTTTTTATATTTTGATATTGGAAGTGATGGAATTGGACATCCATGTAAAATAAAATACAAGCAGACCCGTTCTTTATGGAGTTTGCTGAATGGGTTTACCCCATTTGAGTCATCTCCTGTAAATGTTGCTTACATGTAGATAAGAGGGCTCTAAAACTGATAAACGATTGTCGAAAGAGGACTTGTCATGTTTGGATGTTAATGTAGGAGTCGCGATTAATTATGGTTTTGAGTCTCTTGGGGTGACGATGTGCTTGCGAAGGAGGGTTGAGTGTGTTGGGACGTTGGGACTTCCATATAAGTTTGCGTGGAAGTTGTGTAGTGGACATGTTGAGGTTGTGTGTTTTAGGAGTTGGTTTTAGCTATGTTTTTGATGGACAATCCTTTAGAGTTCACTCCTACAAATGAAATGAAAATGCATGCCATGCATGAGAAGTTCAATAAGATACATGTTTTTAATTTGAAGTGGCAACAACGACAATGAATTATTGATTCCTCCTTCAAATCCACATATATTTCATGAGAAACAATTACATTTTCGTAAAGATATTTCAAAAAATGTTAAGTTTGTATGTGTGGCAAATTATCTATTGTTTGCTTTCATGAAGTACCTCATTGTTATGACAAAGAGCTCCAATTTGTCATATTATTGAATATGTGACACCTCGCTAATAGGACGATTTTCTCGTTTCCCAAATGTGTCATAGTAAAGAGCTTACGACTGTACTTCTAGGCAACACTGACAACACAACTACCCAACCTACTTTGTGGATTGTAGTGCAATTAGAAAATAAACTTGGTGGTCTTAGGAAAATATTTGTTCAAATCCGCCAAATCTAACTATTGGACCCAAATTTATCCACATTGTATTTTTGGTAGAGGCCCTTTCAAACCATGTTGTGCCCATGCTTTGCCCATCCCTAGTTGCATTCCAATGTTTGCCCAAATTCAATCACACTTTCACCTTAAACCAATCCTGCACTCTCCCAAAACCATCTTGCCTGTCATTCAAATCCACCATGTTGTGCATTAAGGACAATTGGATGGTTAAAGGTGTGTTATGGGCACATGATCACAAGGTGTGCATAGGTGTTGGTTTGGGTAGTGTTATTTACATCACCCTTTTCCTTAATAACAATAATAATAAGAAGAAGGAATGTTGGTGTTTTTTACACCAACATGCTACGTAGGAGAGGGCTCCTACACCTTCTCCTACACCCTCTTCCTTAAACTACGATCACGATTTGGATTCGCTAATCATCTTGCAATAGTTGTGTTCTTCATGCTTAAAAGTGAAAGAAAAATTAAAAGTTTCCATCGAAGGCCCAATTACCTTAAGTGTGCGGGTATCATCTGACTACAGTCTAACCCCGATAATACGACACCTCAATTATATGATGCATTTTCTATCAACCAGATTGTCTAGTATTAATTTACCATGATAACATAACTATGATGCTCACAATACAACATTTTTAGGCCCGATCGTCATATAATAGAAATAATTGATGCGTGAAGGTGGCGAGATCCACACTAAGGATTTGTCTTGGGATCGGGAGTACATGATGGATTCATCAATTTTTAATTTAAGATAACTCAAGTTAATTGTTTTGAACATTGGTTTCAAAACATACATTATACTTTTGAGTCTTTGGGTTTGGATGAAGGTTGAAGGATTTGTAAATTGTAATTGTGACGTTGTTGATCTCTCCTCTTGATTTGAAACTTGTCCTCACACTTGAATCTCACATCGCTTTAATTTGGAAATTTTAATCCTCGCTAATTTATACTCTTAGACTTGTCCATGCCAGTGTTCAATTTCTTGGCTCTAGAGGCAACAATACTCTTGAGTGACGGATGCTTTTCATTTCGATTGTATTTTCAACAATTTTAGTGTTGATGACCACGTCTCCACACAAAACAACTTGCACACAATTCGGTAAGCACTAACCTCCTACGCATTGGTTATGGCAACGGGAGATGTTTATAATATGGACGAGATTGGTTTATTCATCATGCCCAACCGAACAAGATACTAGATCAAGGAAAAATTCGTGGGCACTAAATTCAAAAGGACCATCTCGTTCTTGCTCTTGCTGTAAACATGACATGCATTGACAAATCAAAACCTATGATTATTTACAAATCTCTATGTCTAAGATGCTTTGGAAGGTGATCGCCAACAAATTATGTGTGGTGATTTGCAAACTAAATGGCATGGACAACATCAAATGTATCTAACAATTGGATGATGTGCCTCTAATGACAATTCAAATCTAAAATAGAAGGTGTTATTAATTGTGGGCAATTATGCTACTCATTCCCTTGAGCATGTGTGGCAGGGGTGAATCAGTTTATTCAACCTCGTAGTTGAGCAATATTATTATTGCTTTCTTACAAACTAATGTTACAAGTGTGGTACAAATCCTAGACCAAGGAATAATTGCTTCATTCATAGTTCACTTAAAAAATAAGCTTTTGAAACGTGTTCTCTCTCAATTTGATTCTTCTCCTACTCACCAACACTTGAGGAAAATAGTGCCTAATGTCAAGGCATGTTTTTATGTGGTGCTCTCATGTGTGGAGAGAGATGAATCCCCAACACATACAAAGCAATTGGGGGATGTCCAAGATTTTACTTGCATAATGTGTCGATTTTGCCATGGATAATGAAGGTGAAAAATCGAGAATGAACAAAGCAACAAATGAATTGGCAAGTCCCTCATTGAATATTGGAAGTGAGGAAATGACTATTGAAGAATATGTGCAATTGACATGAGAGGTGATTGTTGATGCCACGGGTAGATCACTCCATTGTCAAGTTGAACACCACACGCGACCAAAAAAAATCTTCTTTTTGGTAAGTTGCACCACCAAAATGGGTCAAAATTTTATCAATTTTTTTTCATGAGTAGATATACACATTACCCATGACATAGTCAAAAGTGGTAACTAAATTTGATGATTTGTTTTTTTCATAAAACATACCATTTCTAACTAGAATGACATAGAATTGAACTAAAACAATTACTAAAAAAAATAAAGATGACTAAAAATTTCAAAAAAGTATACAAAAGATACTATCAATGGTTATGTATATGTAGAAAAATATCATAAACTTTAAAATTATATATGGCATGTAATATAGGGGTAGCAAACTTTGTCCGCACGTGGTGTCAACTTGACAATGAAGTGACCTCCCCGTGGTTGATGCAAAGCTAAGTTGGTGGATGTGGCATGGAGTAGAGAAATCCATTTGGGTTTAAATTTGAATGAAGAGCAAATGGAGGGGAATGATGTGGATGGCCAACCAACACCAAAAGTCAAGCTTCCTCGAGCCCATTAGTATGCCCAATTACTATAAAATGTAAGTATCCTTTGGAGATTTCAGTTGTAGTTGTGATGAACATGCAATATTTTATGGGTAAATTGAACAAGATGTCAATTTCCAACATCAACAAACATCAACAAAAGACAATGGATTCTTACTTTCATAGTGTGTGATATGGTGAAGACATCATCATGGGACTATATGTATTTTAAACTCCACATTGTGTGACATTGTGAGCATATTTCTCTAATAAGAATGTTCTTTCTTACTTATGTATCTTCATTGTGCATGCAAAAAGATATTTTACATTGAAACAAGCCATTTTCTTGAAAAAACTCAATAATACAACATTTATGGATCCAAAAAATGTCATATTATGCAGAATAAGACAATTTGTTGCGCCACCAAACGTGTCATATTAAAGAGGGAGATTAGTGGCATAATAATGTCATATTATGCCACTAAACACCTATATTCAATTGATGTATCGTTAGGTAAGAATCAAAGAACAAACTAAAAATGTATGTTTAGATAAAATTGGACTACGTCTTCTAAATTTATCAACTATCCCACATTCAATGGAGAACACGCTTGGAAAAACCTATGTATTTAGTTAAACAAACAACATGCATACACTACCAATAACCATCACTACATCATGGGAGAAGCAATTTTCATTCCGATTCTTGCTTATGTATCATCGTAGATTCGCTAATGGAACACAAACGTCGTTGTGTAAATCTTGCGGATAAAGTTGGAGAATATGAAAAAGAACCAAATTGTACCACCCGCAAACCTTAGGGTAACTCAAGATGGGGGGGGGGGCTCAAAGAGAGAGAAAGAAAGAAAGAAAATCTCACCATGGGGCCGGCATATTGTGTCCTATGTTGGGGAGGCTTTTGGGCATAATCGGTTGATATCCTAGTGGTTCCAAGTCCAACCGGGTACTACATGTTGACATCTTTTAGTTTTTTTGATTTAAATTGGGGTATATTCTACAAATTCTTCTAAAATGATCTATAGGGACCACTTCACACACAAGGCTGAGAGCCCATGACCGTTACAATTCAAGCACTCTCATTGGTGGAAAACACGGGGCTGGTCCAAGTTCACTTCACACTACGCTTGAGGGACCAACGGAGTAAGTAAATGCAAGATGGATGTAAAGTCTACATGGATTCTGACATGGCATCGAATGGATCATGTTTCATGGTCACTTGGACTCTTTTCAAAAACCACCTCTTGGAGGTAGGCCTAACACAAAACCGGGAGACCACGGCATTCCAAACGCTTACAACTGTTGATTTATTCTATTTTATCATGTGTGAGAATCCACATGAATAAAAATTCATTGAAATAGCATGTGGTTGAGGGCCCCGTCACATATGACTTCACAATACACTTGAAGGTCCGTGACCACACATGATGTTGGAGGTGTGTTGGGACGGCCTTTGAACACTTTCTTGTGGGCTCTCACAATTTCATGGTCACACCTCTTGGCTCGTGTGTGAAGTGGCCCAAAGTTATATGAAGTTCGGAACCTCCACCGGTTGTTACTTCTCAAATTGAATCGGTTCATCTGTAACTAACAGCCGGTTCTCGGTTCCTATGATCGGAGGAGAACCGGCAATTAGTTACAAATGAACCGGTTGAGTGTGCGAAATAACCAGTTGAAGTTCAAGATTGCAGGAAAATTACCGATCATTTTAGAGGAATCTATAGAATATACCCCAATTCAATAAAAGAAAAACCGGAGGATGTCAACATGTAACCGGTTGGACTTGCAAACACTAGGATCTCAACCGATTGTGCCCAAAAATCTCCCCGATCATTGCTCGATTCTCCCCGTTCCATGATAGTGCCGGTCCTCATGCACCGCTTCAATAATAATGGGGAGGCCATTCAATCAAGCCATTGGCCACCCCGCCAATCAAATCGCTTGAAAGCGCCTCGTCACTCATGGGAAGGGTCCACGACGAAGATTCGGGATTCGAGGAATGCTTCAATCAAATGAATTGGCGACGTCAATTGGTCGGTCTCGTGCTGACGTGGAATCTTCCCAAAGTAGACACATTCATTGGCACAAAGTGGACGAATGGGGAAAGATCTTCATGGCACAAAATATGTGAAGGACCAGTTGAGTTTGAGGGGGGGGGGGGGGGGGAAACGGTTGAAGCTCGTGACTTTAGGAAAGTTATCACATCATTTTAGAGGAATTTAGAGAATATACCTCGAATTAATAAAGAAAAAAACCGAAAGATGTCGATGTGTGGTTTGTTGGACTTGGAAACACTAGGATCTCGACTGATTATGTATTAGGTAATCGTTTTATTGGAACTGGTTATCGGTGCAGAACCGGTTTTGCACTGATGACCGGTTCCAATAAAACGATTACCGGACGTAACCGGTTGGCCACTTTGTTGAGCCGCGCAGGTGACCTAAACAGTGGGTCACCTGTCGTCTTCTTCAACATATCCGATTTAGATGATCATAATTGGTTGGGATGTTGAGGTTATCGTCTGCAAACCTATGTGCTCAGAGCCAATCGTGTAGTGCCACCTCGGCGAAGCAAAGCGGCCAACCGGTTACGTCCAAAAATCTCCCCGGGCATTAATGGGAAGAGTAAGTTGACGGTGGAATAAGGGAGGTGGGTCTTAAATGGTTACTTTTCCAACTAGCCCACTTCTCCTAGGATATGAAACACGCGATTTGTACAAGATGTTTAGCATATTAGATGATTCTCATTAGCAATTGAAAGGGGATTTCAACACACCAAGATACCTTATATGTTATTTGAGTTCGGTATGCAAGAATCTCTATTGGCGGATGGCCCAAAACCAACACATGATATTCATGTTGAGGTGGTGGACACTCTTAGAGTGTACGTGTACTTATTGTCGTAGATTTCACAATGTTGGTGTTGGCTCTAGCACCGTGTATTCTCATGTGACCCTGTAGTGGGCACTTCCAACTCCACACGCAATTTGGCTGTTGGATGAGATCACAACGCGTCTCACCTGGATGACAATTGTGAATTATGAGAATTGTCGTTTCAATCGTCAAAATCGGAGTTGAGATGCAAAAGTTATAAAGGCTCAAAGTGGATATCATTTTCCTCTTTATATGATTACATGAACCCTCCCATTGTGTTAGATGTTGAACCTAGAAAGTTGAACATAGGCACCTATAATGTGAGAACATAATTAAGATTTGTCATGACGGATGTGTTTATGTTGTCCATCTTTCACTTTGAGCTTTGTCATGTACCACTAGAGTATAGGTACCCTGTTAAGATGGGTGACGACATAAGACCCACACATTTTATTGAAGTACCCCGACACTTCTCACATTTCAAAGCTAGAAAGTGACATAGTTGTAGTACAAGAGCATTTCATGCACATGAAAAAAAATGCTATCACATGGGCATCTAGACTTGTAGAAGATGACAAAGTATCTTCTCTTTATGATCAAACAACATAACATGTACGGGAGATATTGGAGAGTGAAAATTGTAGAATACGTTTAAATTTGAGCAATATGGAAGAAAGTAAGCACAAAAACACTCTCCAACTAACGCAAGGATTTTTTTTAAATACACAAGTTTGGGAGCACACCGCATATGATAGAAGCTTGGAGGGTAGGCAAGTTCAATATAACGAGACCTCACCCAATTATGTTCAAATGCTTCGATTGGGAACCAAAAATTGCCTACTTCCGAGACCGCAAGAAACTAGTAGGTGTTGAAATTGGACTAGCTAAGGATATGATATCAACGGAAAATGGGAGAAAAAACGGAAGAACTTTGGGAGATGGGGAAAATAGTCAATATCATACGTGGAGGAATTGTAGCACTTGAGGATGGGACAAAAATTGGTCAGACAACATGACACACAAGCACACATTCATTGAAACAACACCAGAAGACGGCCTTCAACTTCAAAATTTGTGCCTCATTTCATTTGTCGCTTGGAATTGTGTAATTTATTTTATGCATGACAATATTTTAATAAAAATCCAACAATAGATATAATGTTTACGTAGAAACATGGGAGAAAGATGGAATTTGTGTGCAAAAACTCTAGGATATAATCATTAATCTATTGCACAATATGAATTTGGCAACGTAAAATCATGCACCACTACTCAAGGGCATGGAGGTACTGATGTATTTATTAGGAAATCCTCATGTACATGGGTCTCTCTCTCTCTCTCTCTCTCTCTCTCTCTCTCAACTACACAAACACACACATGTGGATTAGGATCCACAAGGATAAAGGTCTCTCCACAAGTACGTTTATTTATTTATTTTTATGGCTATATGCTATTTCCCTTTATCTGGCGCCAAAAGCTACACTATGACCTCTCTAATACCATGCATGTGGCAACCCAAGCGCATGTGATATTAAGGAGGTTTGCAGGGCTAACATGGATGCATGATAATGGAGGATATAGTGTAGTGTGTGACATTAAGGATGATTCCCAAATTGATTATTCCATACATGGGACATAGATAATCTCCCAAAGTTGTACACATATGCAAAGCTCAAACTTTCTAGGATGCGTTTGTTTATAATTTCATAACAACACTTGCAAAATGGCAAGAATAAGTACAAGTACAACACATACTTCTACATATATAACATGTAAATTATCACTATCAACCATGCAACATATAACTCTTGATATTAGACTTCCTAGTGGCAATTATATGAGCAACACACGTTCTAGACAATTCATCACAAATGTGCTCCACTTGCAACAACTCAACACAATAAAAATTGTATGAACCTTCACCTATAATGAAATTGAAGTATATTGAGGGCCGCTTTGAACGGGGTCCCAAGTCCTCAGTCCCAAGTCACTTGAGGTCAATCCATGCAATATTAGATGTTGAGCGCTTGGAAGTTAGGACTTACCACTTCACACGGGATCCCAAACCCTAAGCCCCAAGTATGACATGGATGCCTACATGGCAACATTTTTTTGGAGGTGAGGCTCAGGACTTGTGTTGAGAGTTGGGTCAAAAACCAGACCCAACTCTCAACACAAGCCCCGTGAATATATTTACATAAAATTATCAAGATCCGACTTTAATGATAATTAACCATATGTTTAACGATTTCTTGAGGCTCAAAAGTTGGGACGTTGCCTCCATGTTGGGACTTGCTAACATGAGTGAGACTTAGGGTTTGGGACCCGTGTGAACCGGCCCTGAAAAATACAGGATTTCTCTCAAGCAAAATAATTCCCTTAATTTTGTCGAAGGCACTGTCCTCAAATTCTATCAAAGTTTGTAAACAACGAGCCAAAGCTGGGACACATGTCTAGGACAAGGTTTCAATGTCCCGTTCCGTCCCAACGTTGAAAACAAAACAAAAGCCACTTGGTCAGTTGCTAGTAGTGACAGTTCACACCACATTGCAGAGCTACATCAACAGTTCTAACCTTGTAAATATAAGTCGCATATTTACGTACCAGACCTCAGGGCCACTTCCCACACGAGACTGAGAGCCCGTGACCATTGCACTCCAAGCACTCTCATTGGTGGAAAAGGCGGAGCCAGTCCAAGTTTGCTTCCCACTACGCTTGAGGGACCATCAGATTATGTAAATACAAGATGTATGTAAAGTCTACATGGATTCCTACACGGCATCGAATGGATCGTGTTTCAACGTCACTTGAACTGTTATCAAAAACCACCGGTGGGAGGTAGGCCTAACACAAAACCACTGGGAGACCATGGCACTCCGAATGCTCACAACCGTTAATTGATTCTATTTTATCATGTGTGAGAACCCGAATGAATAAAAATTCATTGAAATAGCATTTAGTTAAGGGCCCGGTCACATATGACTTCACACTACATTTGAGGGTCCGTGACCACACTACATGATGTTGGAGGGTGTGTTGGGACGGCCTTTGGACACTTTTCTTTTGGGCTCTCACAATTTCATGGTCACGGCTCTTGGCTCGTGTGTGAAGTGGCCCTCGGTGGCGAGGAGGCCATTTCCTATCAATGATCGGGGAGAACCGACAGTTGGTTACAAATGAACCGGTTGAAGTTCAAGACTACAGGAAAATTACCGATCATTTTAGAGGAATTTAAAGAATATACCCCAATTTAATAAAGGAAAACTGGAGGATGTGAACATGTAACCGGTTGGACTTGCAAACACCATGATTTCAACCGATTATGCCCAAAAATCTCCCCGATCACTGTTTCCTATGCGTGCTTGGGTAGAAACTGCCACAACAGAAACAACAGTTTTAGCATAGAATAAGAAAGAAGCCAATTAAAAAATCAGAACCACAGTGGGCCCAGATTGGACAATCGCATGCAGTCTGAGGCACAAACCTCATCATTCTATGACAGGATTTCGACAAGAACAAAGCCCCAAAAACTGCACCGTTTTTGTCTACCTAGTGTTGTGGGTCACCATTTTGGAGTTACGCATTGCTATAACATTTCACTGAGAGTATCATTTTCTTTTTACACCCAAATAACATAAGTATTTAGTATGCATACCGAAGAATATGACATAACTTAGTTGGTCAAAAAACGACAATGTTGGTAAAAGTTATAGCAACCCGTAACTTCGAATGGTAACCCACACTAATTAGACAAAACAGTGTAGTTGCTGGGAATGAAATTCTTGCTCCGACAATGTAAATCCAAAGTTTTGTTTTATGTGGGATTCTGTTAAAACTGACCATTTAATGCGCCCCCATTTAGCAAAGCTTGCTTCCCTCGTACAGCAGTGAAGAGCAGTGAATTCAAATCGCACCCATAGGACATATATATATAGAGAGAGAGAGAGAGAGAGAGAGAGAGAGAGAGAGAGAGATTTGGGTATAATCGGCTGAGATCCTAGTGTTTGCAAGTCCAACCGGTTACATGTTGACGTCCTCCGGTTTTTCTTCATTAAATTGGGGTATATTCTATAAACGATTCCTCTAAAATGATCGGTAAATTTCCTGCATTCATGAACTTCAACTGGTTATTTTTCAAACTCAACCGGTTCATTTGTAATTAACTGCCGGTTCTCCCTGATCTTAGATGCTCAATCTCTGCCTTTAACGACGTAATTTTTTGAAACTTGTAAGCAAGCTTCTTGGAAAGAAAGTGAAAAATAGGTAATGGGATTGAGCACCTCATCACAATTGGGGTTGTATACACCACTCCACAATCTAAGTTCTTCAAGCCTTCTCGAGGTCTGTGATTTGTGCTTCCTACACGCCTCCTACATCCTAAACCCTAACCCACCCACATCCTCAACCATGAGGGTAAATTGATAAGAGAAAAGAGTAACATGTAATAAAGGTAAGTGGGTCAAGGTAATTATATTAGTGCTTCCTTTGTGATGTATGGGAGGGAAATATGACAACAAGGAGAAAGATTTGAAATGAGCACATCCGTTCCCTTGGGTTTGGGGATATAAGAGAGGGAATGATATTACAAAGGGTGATATTACGGAGGTTAGGGTGTACAAATCTACAACTACATATCCTTACATTTTTTTACCTAATTTTTTATTTATTTTTTACCGAGTTTGTTTCTTATCAATCTTTAGGGGATATTTATTTTCTAGCAGATGATTTTAGTGCTCGAAATTAGTTCACACCAAGGACAAGACTTCCACCTTCATGTCAATGGCATCACCCTGCTAGAGGTTTCCATACCATAGTGGTTGGGAGAGTCTACAGACATTGGGCATTACAATGCTTTCGGTCGATTTTTAGTAGAAAATATGTCATTCTCCGGCTCTGTGATTCTTAATGGGGTAGACAAGCAATACCAATTTTTTTGGTTATTTCTTTAACATGGGCGGGGGTAGTGTAGTTGATAATCTCATACGTGATCTTGACTCCCTTCACAATTCTATCTTCAGTTCCTCCACAAGCAATAAACCAACCGATTCAAATCACGGTGCTTTCTTCTTCAAAATGTGTCAATAGTGTAGGAGTGAGGTTTCCAACATCATCTAGTAAAAGTCAAGCTCTTTGTCCCAATCCTAAGAAGGCAAACCGATATGCTCTAAATGTCAAACATGAACTCACTTACATGCAAGGCAAATCCTACACTTCATTAGATGAACACGCTCAAGCTTATTTACACTTGATATTACACACGGCTCAACCAAATTCATCTTAAAAACTAGGTGGCTCACAAAGAGGGTAGACCGTCCAACACATGTTTCGATAGCGATTGTTGAGAGGCCCAACAAAACTACCATATTGTGTTAAATTCTAGTCACTCAAACAACACTTCAAGAATAGCATTCACAAAATAGTGCACAATGATTTGACATAAGAAACACTCTTACTTGGAGCCCAAACATAGAGAACAACATCTCATGTTAAAAAGTGACCCAAAATTGGTTTGGAAGAGCTTTTGAAGAAAAAGACAACTCGACCCTCCCATTTACGCGACAAGAAACAATAGATTACCGCACAAAACTATACTCATGAGAAAGTATCGAACTTTTGCTATACTATATTTTCAGAAAATTTATATTTTATATGGATATTTATGAAAATTCAAAGAAAAGTGCATTTGGTTGGCATCTACTTTGAGGATGCAATGAATGTTCGACTCAACAAGTGTTGAATCGGCTCATATGCTTTGGGTAAAGAAGAAGAAGAGAAACTTCGGTCTCCGGTAGGAGGCCGACGTGAATGAAGTGTCTGTTTGTTCCACCCCCAGCTACCTATGTCCAATATGCTTTGGGTATGTATAAGTCACAAATGTGAAAGTGGAGGGTGGTGTCCGGGGAGATTTTAGGGCATAATTGGTTTGTATCTTAGTGTTTTCCAAGTCCAAGTGGTTCCATGTTGACATCTTTCGGTTTTTCTTTGTAAACGTGGGGTATATTCCACAAATTCCTCTAAAATGGTCGGTAATGTTCTTGAAGTCTTGAACTTCAACCGGTTATTCCTCTCTCTCAAACTCAATCGGTTCATTTGTAACTAGCGGGTGGTTCTTCCCGTTCATTGGCAAAGGGCCATCGTAACAAGGCCCATGTTGGTTGATTATTATTGATGTGGTAGTGCGTTGCCCGATGAGTCTTTGAATTGAAGTTTGCCATGTATGAGAAGCCGGAAATTGATGAATTATGTGGTGGCCATGTAAATTTTACTCTATATGGGGTGAAGGGTTTTCCGGGGAGTTATTGCACATAAGTCTATCCCTCGTCCAACAAGTGAAACCGTCTATACATTAGGACAATCCTTTTGGCAATAAACTATACTACATGGATTGTTCCTTTTAGTGCATGTGGAACTAATTTCCAAAATCCACACTATCATGCCAAATCTCAAATTTGGCGAGGGATCAAATTCTTATAGAGTGATACTAAATCCACAAATACATGCTCATTTACCATAAAATTCAAGAAAACCAGTGTGTGCTATAAGGTGCTTTTGAATTTTGAGGTCACGACTTTGAGAATCATTCTCAATGGCGCAATAGTAACAACAACTTCAGTGTTGCAAAATGGTGTGGTAATATGGCAAAAGAACCACCGAGCAAGAGAACCAAATGAGTGCTTGGCAATGAGACACTTTGGGCTCCCAAAACCCTAGACCTTACCTTGACACAAATTTCATGGCGTAATTTTAGTCTCACCTTCGCTAATTTTAGTCTCCACACACACACACACACACACACAATTTAGTCAACCCTCACTAAATGGACTAATCAATGTAGCAATTTGAATTTGAAATTTAGTTATTTGAAATCAACCTAAAACTTAACATTGTTAAGTCTCATGCTCCTTCATCCTTTCTAGACAATAACCCTTAATACACCCTCTCCAATACGGAACTCACAGAATGGGAAGTTCTTTCATCATAACACAATCATGCTCAACACGTAACAAAACATAGTGTTTGCAAGATACATCTTTTGTAACAGGAGGCAGGGAAAAAGAAAAGAAAAACCACTCGTCAAATTTTGACAATTAACCTTTATACCGTTCAATATCTTTTGGAGTAGAACTTGACTTGTTAGATTGTCATTTTGTACTATGTGTTTTCATAACATTCCAACAATATGTGTCGACGAATAGCCCACCCACACTTACTTACTAGTGCGGGCCACCAATGAACAGTTCCTACCAACATTGGTTACATCCAGTGGTTATCACTGCCCAATTTGGAACTAAAAGTGGCGCCTGTTGATAGGAGCCGTTCGCTGATCGCCCGCACCGGTAAGTGTGGGCATGCTATAAGTGGGTCCACGATTCAATCAACTCAAAAGAATTCTTGAAACAAACTCCATGATTCTTGGCATGGCTCCTATGCAACCTAATAAGTGAAAGGAGCATATTGTACAGAAGCTTACTTATCTAGGTGATTTCTTTATTCGTAGTTTAATATTGCTACATTTTAACACCCCAAAGTATTAAGGAATAACAACCCCAAAGGCTGCGTCGTAATGTTACGTTCAAAGACAATATTCTGAAACGAGTTAAAAAATGAACTATAGAAAGCTGAAATAAGATGAAATAGCACGTGGGCCCCACCATGTGAATTGACATATAAAAAGTGCACATTGCACGGATGCTTGACTCTAGTGTTGAAGATTGAAGCCCTCGTATGAGTTTAATTTTGAAGGGCTCTCAAATTTCAGCCTTTCAGTTGAAGAGCTCGTTCAAATCCAAGACGTTAATCTAAGATTATAGAAATGAAATACAAATCTCATATTAAATTCGTGCATAAATTATATGGTACATGTTTCTAGTACAATGTGAAGAATGAGGAATCAACCATCTAACTCCGCTTCTTGTAGTGACAATGCCCTACGCTTGTTGGTTCTGGTGGTGGGGAGATTATATTGAGGACTTCAAGTGACGTCTTCATTTTCAATTTGGGGTTGTGTTTTGAAGGGTTGTTTTGAGAGAGGTATACTTTGAAGGGCCAAATCGCGTTTGAAGGGCATTGAAGACTTCAATCTTGAACACTGCTTGACTCCATTCCTCCGATTAAAACCTAATGCATGGTGGGACCCGCCCTGGAGGGGAGCATTTGTAGGCATCAAAAAATGCTTGCCACCGACCCCCCTTTCTTGCATGGAAGTTGCAACCTATATATAAAACATATAATAAGATTCATAGAAGCACAATAGGTAGCACCGACTAAAGAAATAGATGAGATCAATTCCCTTGCGCTTGATGCCATCCACCGTTCTCATCCTCTAAACTCGATAGGTTCCCCTCGAGCGACCTTCGGTCACGGTTTGTAGCGAATAAGGGCCACTTCACGCAAGCCTGAAGACCCATGACCATTTCATTATAATATTTCGCATTGGTCGAAAAGGCTAAGACTGTCCAAGTTCACTTCACACTAGAAGGTGAAGGCCTAAAAGTTCAAAGATATTATCATAGATGAAAAGTCTAAATGGAATCCTACATGGTAGACTATAAATAATGTTTCATGATGTGTTAAAATTTGTGTAGGCCCATCTCCAAGAGGTAGGCATTCGACAAATCATGTTAGTGGCACGGTGTTTGGATGAGAGTCAAGGGCCCTCACAATTAAATTACATGGTCATGGTCACGGCCCTTTGCTCGGTGGCCCTGAAGGTTATAGAAGCATAATTCCTGGGTAAATGGATGATATCAGTTCCCATTCCCTTGACTCCATCCACAGTTTCTCATCCTCCAAACTCAATACCCCCGAGCGACCTTCCGTCACGATTCGCAGCGAACAGGGGAAGCATTCAAGCTTCGGAAGGAGAAAACCCTAACGAGCTCGATCGGGAAGGCAAGCATGGGGGACAAGGCGGATCCTCGTATGCCATCGGCCGCGAGGCCTTACGTTGCGCCCCTGATCAATCCTAACGACCTGCCGCCCGACTATTCCAGCCTCCTCGCCATCATTTTTGGCATCGCAGGCGTCATGTTGCGGGTCAGTAACGCTCTGCCGATCACATTGCATTGCAACTTCTTTTTGTGCGGACGGATGTTTCTCGCTGTATTGAAGGGAATCTCTTCAGGATGTCTTGCGTCTGTGCTTCCTTGAACGACGATTGGGAGCTATCGAGGGGGCTGAAATTTCCTTGGAGTTTGGACTTGTTAAAATTGTTTAGAACCTCAGAAAAGAATGGTTACTTATATACAGGTAAGAATGCGGTCAGCATGCTCTGTCGATCACATTGCAACTTCTTCTTTCTTTCTTGTGGAAGGATGTTTTCGCTGTGTTGCAGGAAATCTCGTAGCATGCCTTGCGATTGTGCTTCTTTGAACGAAGATGGAAGCTGCCGAGGGGGCTGAATGTTACTTAGAGTTGGACTCGGTAAAATTGTTTGTAACCTCAGAAAAATTGGTTATACATGGGTCAGAATGCGGTCAGCATGCTTTCCCGATGACATTTGCAACTTCTTTTCAAGCGGAAAGTTGTTTTGGCTGTATTGCGAAAAATCTTGTAGAATGTCTTGCGATTGTGCTTTTTTTTAAAACGAAGATGGAAGCTGTGGAGGGGACTGAATATTGCTTAGAGTTGGAGTCGTTAAATTTGTTTAAAACCTCAGAAAAATTGTTTATGTACAGGTCAGAAAGCGGTCAGTGTGCTCTGCCGATGACATCGCAACTTCTTGTTGTGCGGAAGGATGTTTTCGCTGTATTGCAAGAAATTTTGTAGAATGTCCTGCAATTGTGTTTCTTTTAACGAAGATGGAACCTGTCCAAGGGACTGAATATTACGTAGAGTCGGAGTCGTTGAAATTGTTTAAAACTTAAGTGTAATCACGAAGGCTTGAATCAGAATAAGATGGTTATGCATTGGTCAGTATCCTCTGCTGATCACATTGCAACTTTTATTTGCGTGGAAGGCTGCTGTATTGCAAGCAATCTTGTGGCATGGCTTGTGGCAATGCTATGGCTTATAATGAAGATGGAACTGTTGCGAGCAGTGAATTTATTTCTCGCAAGTTATAGTACTTAGAGAGTTGGACTCATTACCTCTCGTCAAAATCTCAGTGTGATCATAAGGTCTTGAATCAGAAAAGACTGGATGCCTATACAAGTAAGAATATGGTCAGTATGCACTGCTGTTCATATGTTGCGATTCCTTTTTCGTTGAAGGGTGTTTATCTCTAATTCAAGGATTCTTGTGGCATGACTTGCGATGGTGCTTCTTTTAATGAAGATGGAAGCTCTCAAGGCACTAGATGTATTCCTCTAAATGCTTTGGAGATGAAGTGTTCGAACCTCATTGTAAACATGAGACTTTTGGTCACACAAGTAAGATTGCAGTCATCAGTAAGCCTTGGGATTGAATCTAGCCTGGGTGCTTGTGGCACTGGTTGCAATGCTATTCAAAGATGGCTGGGTTGCATTTTTTTTATTTTTTATTTTTTGACAATGATTGAACAGTTGGGAGTTGGAAGTGTAAGAATCCCATTGTAAACATGAAGGTTTGATGCAGTGAAAGGGTTATGTTTAGGAATGCTATCATCAGGAAGTATCAGGGTTAAATCTACGGGGCTTGTGACGTATGCTTGCTCTTTAATGAAGATGGAAGCTGTTGCGGGAGTTCATGAACGATCTAATTCTTGGAGTTGGAAGTGCTAGAGCTCATAGTAGGCATGAAGGCCTGAATTAGAGAAAATTGGTTATACAGATAAGAATGTGGTTGATGGGAATTCTCAGTTGGAGAATAAATGCCTTGTCATCTGAGTCTTTTCAGTGAGCTCTTCTGCCTAACAGAGACAACTGGTTGCAAGGTTGTGTTAGTGTTGTATTCATGTTGTGAATGAGTTTGAGAAACTGGTAGAGGAAAATATACTTTGAATTATGTGTATTTAGGACTCCCAAAGTCCTGTTTTCTTTGAACAGTATATCCTTGGACTCCAATCGGTTGCTGAGAAACGACTGCTGCACAGAAAATTTGAAGATGAAATTTGTGCAGAGATTTATTCTCTAGTACTCAACTACTTTATGTTGTCACTTAAGGAACAACAAACCTATTTACACACTGCTACTACCATCACCAGATTGCAGTAAGATTTTTCTCCAGTGTTTAAGTGAAGGGGGACCTAATTGTCTTGACCAGCTCTTAACTGTCCTCAAATTCGTCCCTCCTCTTCCCTCCCTCTGCAGCTTACTCACTAGCATCTTACTTAAACAAAGGCTGCTAAGGAGTAAAATATGCCTTACGTCATAGGCTTTTGTAGCTTTCATATTTAAGTGCATGGCAGTGCTCTAAAGTATTAGCTGCCTTGAGTATTGTAGCAGGTTATTCAGCGTAGATCCAAGTTTGTCCACCGGTATAACATACAGTCACATCACCAATGTTCAAGTCAAGGGAACTTGGAAATGTCGTAATGATTGTGCTTAAATATTGCTTTGAAGATGAAACAGAAATACAAATGGTCAAAGATTTAATAGGTTCACATGGAAAATTTAGGGTGTAGGATATTGTCCTCGTACTAGTTTTTGACAACATTTCAGGACATCTTTTCTAACTCATAGCGGAATGGGTGTTCTGTGATGGGTTGCAGCAAAAAATTGCATCATGGTTTTCATTGGTCTTCATTGCCCAGGCACTAGCAAATATGAAGAATATGGAAAATGACTTGAAGCAGATCATCATGGCTTTGACGTATGTATTTGCCTTAACCTTTGCTCCCCATTATACTATATGCTTGACAGGATATCTGAAACTGATGTGCATTTTAAAATCTACACATGTACTGTAGCTCTCTAGCAGCTTGGGCAGAAAATAATTAATTTTGAAGGTGCCTAAATTTCTGGGAAATTAATTTCGTCGAGTGTACAAAAAAAAAGAAACAACATTCAAAGAGTGCCTAAAATCACAATAATGCAAGTGACATTCACTAGAATCCAACAAAGTAGCATCAAATAACTTCCACAGCCGCCATAGATGAAATTAGGGAAACCATCCATGAATTATAGAAATGACTTGGATGAATGTATAACTTATTTGAAATTACTTTTTGAATCTGCCCAAATTTAGAATATTATTTTCTGGGCTGCCTAACTTTATTTCGCACTTTAATTAATTATTAGGTAGAAAGGTGCCAAGCTGCTCAAGAGCTAGCGTAGCAACTTTTTATTCAATATCAGAAACTGCGAAAAAGTACTTTCTTATGGTAGTGTGTAAGTTCAAGAAAATCATCAAGCTAATTGGCAATTTCTGCTATTTGGTGTTTTTTTTTTGCCTTCTGTTTTGCAGGTTTGCGGTAATGGGACTGGTCACAAACTATTTTGGCCCAGCACCCCGAATGGCACCTAGAAAAACCTAGTCTGTTTCCTTTCATAGGCTATTGTTAGTTGTGTTGTTGAGCAATGTATGTGTATAAGAAAGGCCATTAGTTATATCCTATTTGCTTTGCTGCTGCAATCGGCTCTAGGTGCAATTTTAGGATTTCCACACAGAGGGTTTCCCATTAGTGGGATCCATGTCATAAGGTTTTCTTGTGTACCATGAATTTCTCAACATGCTCAGGCATTTTTGCCACTGCTTTCCAAAAGCTGCATCGGTCCTTACCAAGAAGAATTGCAGCCTTTCAAGAGAAGTTCTAGTGTTAGTTTCTTTGAGTCCATCTCCTCGCTGATACATATCTGCTACTTGTTGACTAACCTTTGTGAAGAATATGACATTGGGACATTTGCTGGTTTGGTGGTTTGGTGGACTGTCATCATTTCAAAGGCGACCAGAGAGACCCATTGTTGACATAGTGGTTGTATCTGGGAGCCTCAAGGTAAAAAACCATAAACATGATTGCAAGAGGGGGTTGCAGTGGCTTTCTACCATCCTCTTCACCAGCCAAATCAACCACATAAGCTTTCATTTTCTGAGTGCCTGAATGCACCTTTCATACTGAACCAATAGGTGTGATCCATAGCTCTCCATGGGCCCTACGTTGTCCCATTGTGTGCCAGCAAAAATGCTGGACAATCAACAGGTTGATACTTCCACAAGCTCAAGTGTAATTAGAAGTGGAAATAAAGCTCATTTTCACTTCAACCAAGAAGTGTGACAACAAAGCTCATCAACAAAGCATTGCATTGACATTCAAATATGTGCCTTAAACCATCAAGAAACGTCATTTATTTGAATGCCAATGGTTGTCAGTTTTAGGTCATTTGCTTGCATGTGTTTTTGACAAGGCCATCTCTAAGGAGATTCTGTTAATAATACCATTCGGTGAAATGAAGGCGTTATGCCATTTTGGATCCTCATGGGCCATCTTGGATTTCTTCCTTTGGTGTAAACATGAATCTGTAGAGTCATGACTTTCTCCTTCAGACGATCTGTTGTGGTAATTATGCTTTGTCTTGGTATTCAGGGAGCCTAAGATAGATCCGACCTCTTGAATACATGTCTTGAAGGTTTTTCTCCTGCACTGATTTTAAAGGGTCTACCAGAGGATCATAGTTGTGTCTCTGACAGTCAGAGTATCAAGGCTGGAGTAAGTTCCCCAGTATGTGGGACCAATACAGTAAGAAAAGAAATTTGAAGCCACTGTTAAAGATATTTTTCCGTACAGGAGGAACGTGTTGATTGCTGCCAAAAATCCATGGTCAGCTCTGGTGGGAGTGATTGACGTTCTCCTCTGCAGGTGACAACTACCCCGCGGCAGAACTGAATTTTTCAGCATTTTCTCAGGTTCTGAAACCCTGACTTTGCTGCCACCGCTATCTGAGACTTTGATTTTTATGCAGAACGGAATATAACATGCTTACATTATGAAAACAACACACACACACACACACACACACACATATACATATCTTTTTATATATGTGTGTGTGTGTCTATATATATATATATACACACATATACATCTCTTTATATATACATATGTGCTTGAAGCCTGACAACTCGTATACTCTGTCTCTCGCAGGGTTGCTCAGTAGTTTCCGTTGCAAGCCAGGTGCTGTTTGCAAAGGATCACTATTGACCCAAGTGACATCACAATCATGCTATGGTAATAAAACATTGCATGATTCATCATTGGAAATTTGGCAGATTGTGACCATTTTTTGGTTCCATGTTTTCACGAACTGTGATGTCCTGTGTAAACTGGCTCACACTTTACAGTCAAACGTGGTTCCACATGGCCTCTTCTCTTAGTTCTCTTAGTTCTACCATGTGTCTTCAACACTAACAATTTGTTTGTGGGTGCAAAATTGGGAAGCTGATACAAAGCTGGACATTGATGACTGAGGCATAGACTCTTGCCATCACTGTGGCTCTCCACTTCTGTTAAGTAAAAGAAGGTAGCTTGTACTCTCACGTCTTGGACTTTGTTGATTTAGGCACACCGATTGTTTAATCTACCTTAGAATACCTTTCAGATACTTGGGGATCACAAAATGCACAGCCAAAGTTAGCTGCTGAACCGTTTGGACATTGTCTTGCATTCTGGTCACTGCTCAAGTATTTGACCTGGAAAATCCTTGACAAACGACAGAGTCGAAGGAGAATATCAGGAGTCCAGTGGCACTTTGGCTTATGCCTTGGATTAAACTGAATTGAATGGCATCATAACAGAAATCTTCATATTTTATTCGATGCAGGAGTGCGACTATGGTTCACCTACTCATCCTACATACACATCTCTCGAGCGTGAACATAGTGTCTCTAAGAATCAATGTTAAGGATACTCTGGGACATCGATTGAATGGGATTGTAGGTTGTTAAACCTGTTGACGTTCAAGAACCCGAGGGATGAATATTGAAAACTAGTGAAGAATAGAACCTTCTGAGCATAAACCTTAGACACACCATGACACTTCGGACACCTCTGCTTGCTTATTTCGCAAGAGTATAGTAAAGATTTTCTGTAATTTTTTCAAGATAGATTCCTGCAGTAATGGCATAAAAAATGGACATTCTCAAATCTGCTCAAATTACATACAATCAACTGCATCAACGGGATAAGGGCAGGCCTCCATGTCCCAGCCGTTCGTGCGAAGAAAATGGATTTTGCAAATGTTGACGAAGCTTTGGATGGGATCTCTTCATGTTTTGTGGGGAAGACCATTGTATGAGGATTTGTTAGTTGGAATGGCTGTAATTGCATTTATCCCTTTTGAATGTTGCATGAGTGGATTTATTGCACTTTATATCTTGAAAATTTAGGAAAATGAAAGTAAATCTAGAAAACATGAAAACTTTTGGCAAGGTTTGAGTGATAAGAATATGTCATCATGAAAGCATTTAGTGCAAAATATGACAATCTTTGATCCACACCAAGAAGTTTCTACAAATCATTTATTGTCTTCTCAAATATAAGCCAATTTCCCATATGGAATAGAGAGGTAGTCAACTCCCATTCCTCAAACTTCAACTTTCTCCTACAATTGTCTTGGTCATCGATTCTCAACCTCCAAGAATCGGTGGAAGGGAGGTGCAAATTTATATCATTCACGCTAACACATGTAAGTGTGCCTTAAGCAACTTGACTGAGGGCCATGTTGCACTTGGCAATCAAGTGCTAGAAATTGGCACCTAATTGTCGAATAGATGGGAGTAGGGGGGCATTTCTAGCATTGTAGATTGGTCAATGAAATCGTGCTAGTTTTGAGCAAGAAGGATGGGCTTAAATTTCGTTGTCTTTTATGTCAATTTGGATTTGAATGCAAAGGGTTTATGGACTACATAACCGTCGAGAGGATACTGAATGATGAGCTGCATTAGGAATGCAACATCCACCTACTCAAGCCATTTATGAAGACTAACCTTTTTGCCCTTGGACAAATGTTATGAGTGAGATGTATTTTGTGTATGTGGAAAAGCACATGGACATTCTTGAAAGTGTTCTCCAAATGGAGAACACTAACATGTGGTTGCTCGGCCTAATACATGACACACATGAAAGTGATTGTAGGGTTTCTTTAAATTTGAACTCCGTCACTTTAGGGGTGTCTATGATACCGTGACAAACCCAAAAGGGTTATGGATGTGATGTTCTTTGCATGGATAAGAAAACACGTTGGGAGTTGCTAGAAATGTTCTCATTTTGAGTTACGAGATTGATAGTTGGTGGGTATGTTAAGGTGTGAATCTTTGGAAACCTGAGTTATTATTTGGGTCAATGCCATTGCAAATCATATTGCTACCAAGACAATTTTACCTAGGTGTGATGGTTATTGAATGGTATTGAAAACAAAAGTATCATGAAATATGCATACCCTACTAGTATCAAAAAAGGTGAAATCCTCATTATAGATACATGAATGGTATTAAAACAAATTATGCTATACACATTGCAGAACATAATCAAGTAACTAGACGATGGTCTCTTTCCAAAGAAAGAGGTCGTGATCTAATAAGAATACAATAATCTACGGGTGCAAGCATGGTAAAGTGGACCAAAATAGTGCTCTGGTATACTAAAATCATAATTTTCTTGGTCAAAGACCTAAAAGTAGTAGCAAAGTGTTGTTTAAATTGGATTGTTTTTTCATGATGACATCTATTGATGTGTTAAGTACTCAAATGTAGAATATCAAGTTGAGATCTTCAATATTCATCATTAAAACTGATGCTCAAAAGAAAATGCTTGAGTCTGGTTTTGAACATAGATTCCATGACCTTAATTATTTTGAAGTTGGATTTTATTTATTTATTTATTTCATATTCCTTGAGTTCATTATGTACTTGAGGGCATCATCACAAAAATTTGTAGAAAACCATTAGTTTAATGTAATATTATCATATTTTAAACAAATTTTGAGGGAGTCACTTGTTCAATATCACCTACTTGCACACCACTTGCAACATCTTCTAAAATATGTAGGATTTTCTTGGAATTTTTTTGGTCATCACAAATTACTTGGCTTTGTAGATCAATATGTTTCTAAAATGTAAATGATTTTTTTCTTCACAAAATTTAGAGTTAGTGTATAAAATTGAATCACTTTCACTTAACACTAGGCATGGATCAGGAGTTGTCCACTTTACTGTGCTTGCACCCCTATAGCTACTTGTTGAAAACTCTATAATTCACAACCTAAGTGTTGGCCATAAATGAGGAATTTATGAATAAATCTTGCTAGATACCTGATCCCATAGAATGCAACCAAGGAATTGAGTAATGCTAAAGTATAAGAGCTAAAGGGGAAGGAAAAACAAACGAACTTTTATTGCAATGGAGGTGGGCCTCTCCAAGCCTCAAGCCTTCATCCTAAGCCCAAAATTTCATCCAATTGTCTTGATTTCATCCTACTTGCCAAAGGTAAGTAAGAGATTAAAAATAAAATTAAAAAATAGGCTACTTAGACATTTATGGGATGAAGATTTTTAACAAGTTCAATGCAATTGTGATGATGTAGAGACCCTATGGAGACGTAAGATTCTATTTCACGACTTGTGCATGTTTTTGGTCTAAGCTTTTATTTTGCCATTGTTTTTGGTGAAAACTTAAAATCATCTCACATTTTTCCATTTAGTGTGGACTACCATTTAGAGATACATGGTGTTATGGTATCTAAGGGGCTGATCACACCAGCCACTTCTGGCACCATCCGTCAACATCTCTGGTTGTAATAGTGAAAAGTGGTGGACCAACATCTATTTATGGACATAATCCCCAACAATTTCACTGTTGAAACCGGATGGAAAGTTTGGTATGATCAGGACATGTGTATAGGTAACTTCATTTTCCAACTTCATTCTCTTGTGTTCTATGTTTTGCATACTGCCTATTCACTTATTTATGTGAACGACAATTCCGCCACCCTAGAATTTTATTTGACACCTTGTAATCCAAAAGTGTAAACGACACTAAACAAAGAAAACATGTTAATTAGGGTTGCTAGTTGAAGTTATGTAGTGCTAACATTCTATTTACATGTTTCACTTCCACCAAGTAACTTATCTTTAGTTACATAATGTGGGTAACACACTAAATGTAAGATCTAGTGGTTGAATTGCAATGAGAATATTTTCAGGTTTGATACTTTGGTGACACTTGATGCCAACCTCAATTTCGAAGACGGCAAAAAAAATGCGTAATTGCACCAAACCAAAACTGGTTGCCATGAGAAAAACGTGTTGGGTTCAAGTGGAGTTGAGCCAAAATTCCCACGATGTCACCTTGCACTCCCACATTCGTTGCTTGTTGCCAAAGTTTTGGAAGTACTGCTGGGGTAGATGGAGGTAGTAAGGTCGAGGCATCCATAGTCAACCATGTCCATTTAACTGTTTACTAGGGTCATGTAATGCCAACATGGACGAGATTTGTATATTTTAAGGCGAACGGAGTTAAGGTTTATGTGGCAGCGGCTTGTAATTGATTACACTCATAAGAGTTTTGTCAGTTACTGTCATAACCAAGCATTAGAATGGTGATGGGTCAACTTACAAATTGACTATGTGTTACCCTAATTATACTGCTTCAAAGTTTGTAGCAATTTCCATATTCATGATTTTTTATTTATTTTTTGCATTCTCCTTAGAATTTGTCTCTCTTCACAAGAAAGATTATACATCACTATTACTCCTCCTAAACAAACGCAAACTCTTATATTTGATCGGGTATAGTTGCCTCAACTTTAGGGTTCCACCCAATCTTGAAATCTTGGCCTTTTGTTTTTATCAAATTTAGACCACAAATGATGGAGCAAGTTAGATATGACGACTAGTAGTTTCAAGGTGTCGTCCCCAACCTTAAGTGCTTCTTTGTGCCAAAGGTTAATTGTTGCATAAGAGCGTACCTCCCATCCAACCCACGAAACATCATGAATTAGTATGTAGATCAGAGGTTACTTCATTTTGGATTTATTTGACGCCTAAAATCAACTTCAACGACCCTGGCTTAATCTAGTGAGACACATTTGAAATGAATTAAGCACATGCATATTGCATGGGGGAAATTCTTAACATGAATGGTTGAGTGATACACTTGTGTGCAACAATTCTATGCAACCCTCCTTAGCTTGCCTACCCTACTACATAAGTCTCTAGTAGCCATCTCAACTTCATTTCTAAATGAAAGAATGATGGGTTGCTTGACATGCTTATGTAGGTGTGCAACCATATCACCTCATATCCTCTCAATAGTTGACACACAATAATTTTCACACCAAAGCCCACATCAATCGTACGTATATGTCCTTTATGTGGGAAAACGTAAAGATAATGGTTGAACTTTGAGTTATAGGTAGCTTATGCTACACCAAAACCCTAAATCACTATGGGATAGCATTAATGTATGTGTCACTTATAAATTGAGAGCTTACTTTGTCTATAATCACAAGTTTGGGCTCAAAAGGGCTATACCAAATTATCCAAAATAAAGTAACCTCCGACATTTAAGCAGTAGCAAATCGGATGATAATCGTGGGCTAGATGAAGTGGTGGTTTGCACCAAGACTATAGTTGGGGAACACTTGAAAATTTCAAGTTGTAATTGGTCAAGGTATAGGCTTAGTTCAAGTGGGGTCCATACTTCGACCAAGGCCCGTGCTATTTTATGTGGTTGAGAAATCAACTTTGATCTTACATGGTCAAAATAGATAATATTTTCGTGGTTTTAGGAGCATTCTTTGCGACTACCCATTTCATGTAGGCCTAATATTATTCCAAGACACTATGACATCTCAAATCTCACAACCATGGATATTTTTATTTGTTTCATTATGTGATGCACATTTTCGGGTTTGTAACTAAACATGTGTGCCTAATTTAATGTTGTTTCTATTAGGTCAACACTAAGACTATGTAATGTAGATTTGTTTTTACTTTTTTGAGTTGGGTCCCCACTTGTCCTGGTCACATCCAATAAAGTGGAGCACCATTGAATTGTGTGGTCACTTTGCATGGTCTTTGGTGTCAACCACCCCTAATTTATGAATCCACCATGGGGGTAGATATGCAATCAATTAAATAATTGACATGATAGTAAAGGTTGCTTTGCATCAAGACCATGCAAAGTGTCCATGAAGATTTTAGAATTGTGATTGTTGAGGGGAGGCTTTAGGTCAGGTTGGGGTTTATGCTTAGGCAAGGGCCAATGCCAATCTTCATGGATGAGAAACCTACCTGAAACCCTACATGGTCACAATAGACGATATACTCCAATTTCTTCGATCATTTTCCCCTTCCCATGTCTTTGAGATGGTAGGCTTGGCAGAATTTAGGGAGACTTGACACCTTGATCTCACCATTATATAAATTTGTGTATGTTATTGATCATGTCATCCGATGTTGGAATTAAAAGTAAACACATGTGGCCTCCACTATTGTCTCTCTTTGTGTTATACTCTAAACTCCGTAGTATCACACTTGTGGCAACCAAAGTGTATGTGATATATAGTGTTAAACATGGATGTGTGATTATAAAGAATTAGTGTAGCATGTGACATTATGGAGTAACACAAAGTGCAACATTGTAATGTTGTAATTGATGCTCACAATTGGCCAAGTTAAGTGCTTACAGGTTTGATTCTCTAAATTCGAAGGAACAAGATGCATATGCATCACTAACATGAAGCAATTGACAACATTTTGATTACAATGAGCACGGATGAAATCTAGTATGTACAATTGATTTGTCTTGTTTGCAACAAATGATACTAATTGGTGTGGATCACCTAACAATGTAATGGTACCAAAGCTCTCAACTTAAATAAGAATACAAGACGGTAAGCACCGTGGGACACAATCAAAACGATTTGCCACATTCCCTACAACAAGGAGTGTGGGAATTTGAAGGAGCAAGTTTAGATCACCGTGGATAACAAAGATAATGATTCTCTCTTCATGAGAACATGCTAAACCCTAAACCCTTGCCCAACATGACTGCCCCCCTATAACTCTCGCTTCACGAATCCCATCGTTGGAATATCACTAGAATATAAGCCATTTTCCGATGTTATACAAAATGAGGATTTCAAGTTTCTTCCACAAGGATTCTACACCCACGTAAATTGTATTCAAGGAGTAACATCACATCGTTGTTGACGTCAAAACCTAGACTTGCTTGAATGCTAAAACCCTCAAAGTGGGAAAATGGTGTGCAACCCTTTGAATGTGAAGGAGGTTTGTGTGGAGCTTGAATTCCATAGTTTCACAAATTGACAAGTTCTCCCTCCCAATACCTCAAAGTTCCTTGACGACTTCATCAACAATATTTTGAGGTGGTGCTTCCCACCCTGCCAGCTTCATATAGCAAAACCCCTAGCAATTGAGCACTTTGTGCACCAACTGCCCAATAGAACACAATTTCTCTTTGCCAAACCCCCCATGATCAATTATTTTGCAGATGTAAAATCATGCATGCCCATTGTAGTTGTCATAAGAATTTAACGCATGTTGTCGGAATCTTGCAAGTTTTTGGGGACGAGTATTGAGCTCTAGATTCTTCCTAAACATGATCAATCCAAGCTTCCTCACCAAACTACCTCTAAACTACAAAACCTTACACCCTCCTTCGCATCACCAAAACCCGATTGACAAGTGTCGAGTCCGGTCTACAATCGTCATAGACTGCATTTGACTATTGACATTGGGGTCATGTGCTAATGATTGTCTGTGTCAAATGGAAAAATGTGTTCTAGGACCACGTTTCCTGGTAGTGATGGGAGGCCCAAGTCTTTCTAATGAGAGTTCTAAAATACCAATATAACGTGTTTCCATTCCCTTGGTATAATAATGGGGCCTAGTTTATACACCACTAGGTTTGTAGGGTCTAGAACACACTTCCCATTTGACATGGGCGGTCATTAAGACATGACCCCATTTAACCTACAATTATCATAGATTGGACCCGACACATGCAAATGGGGTCGTGTCCTAACGACCGCCCGTGTCAAATGGGGAAGTGTGTTCTCGGCCCCACAAGCCTAGGAGTAGTGAGGCTCACCGGTGCACCAAATTACGCTAACAAATTCACTTATCATAGTATTTTGGATAAACAACAGTTATAAGTACCAGTCAACTCTTAAATTGCAAAAACGGGGGGACAATGATATGTTTGTACTCAATCTACTAGTAAGTTAAGTGAAGTTGAGTTTGTTAGGGCAGATACATATATATATCAAATAAACTTATCGAACTCTGGCTTAACTTAGGGCCACTTCGCACACGAGACTGAGAGCCCGTGACCATTGCACTTCAAGTACTCTCATTGGTGGGAAAGGCGGAGCTGGTTCAAGCTCGCTTCACACTATGCTTGAGGGACCAACGGAGTATGTGAATGCAAGATGGATGTAAAGTCTAACGTGCAATGCTACATGGCATCACATGGATCATGTTTCATGATCACTTGGATTATTTTCAAAAACCAGCACTTGGAGGTAGGCTTAACACAAAACCATTCGGAGACCATGGCATTCCGAACACTCACAACTGTTGGTTTATTCTATTTTATCATGTGTGAGGACCCGTGTGAATAGAAATTCATTGAAATAGCATTTGGTTGAGGGCCCGGTCACATATGACTTCACACTGCACCCGAGGGCCCGTGACCACACTCCATGATGTTGGAGGTGTGTTGGGACGGCCCTTGGACACTTCCGTTTGGGCTCTCACAATCGTCATGGTCACGGCTCTTGGCTCTCGTGTGTGAAGTGGCCCTTCAACCCTCGGACTACCACCACTGCCAGTGGGTTTCGGTTTATAATCAATAAATCAACAACATGAATCACCCCAACTACTGCATGCAGTCGACTCTCGCCTCCTCCCATGTTTCAAAAAAGAGTTTTTAAGCAGCCCCACCCAATAAAAAATTTTAAATAAAAAGAAAAGAAAAAGGGTGGCCCCCAAAACACCCAACTGGCAGCACGCACCATGATTCAATGTCCTGCCCAGCAGAGTTATAATTGAAGAACCAAAAAACTGCTCTCATGTGAGCTCAGACATGAGATGCAAGCCTTTTGGGACCACCACCACCACCACAATTACACACTAATTATACACACTATATATAAAAACCCAAAAGAAAACCCAACACTTAGTAGTAGTAAATAACTGGCCGGAAGCCCAACAACTGGATGATGTATGGTGCCCTAGATCCTCTCTCTCTCAATTATTCCCTGGACCTGGGTAACAGGCTTGCTCACATGTTTCAAGGGTTTCAAAGATATCAAGGGGAGTGTGAGACCTTTTGGGACTCATTGCTCCTGTTGCCAATTGCAAGGGGCCAATTGCAATGGCAGGACCTAATAATAAGGAAGAGTAATAATTATATAGGGCCCTAGGCATGCTGCTTGTCCCTCCAATAAATTGGCCCCAAAATTGGAGGGCTTTCTATCCCTGGGTGCCGCATTCTAGCAGCCAGCAGCAGCCCAGAATTAGGGCTTTAGGGCCTCCAGGAATAAATATAAAAAGTGGCCAGGATGACTCACATGGCGCATGTTAACTTAGGGCCACTTCACACACGAGACTGACAGCCCGTGATACCATTGCACTCCAAGCGCTCTCATTGGTGGAGAAGGTGGACCCGGTCCAAGTTCGCCTCACACTACGCTTGAGGGACCGGCGGAGTGTGTGAATGCAAGATGGATGGAAAGTCGACATGGATTCGTATGTGGCATCGAATGGATCGTGTTTCATGGTCACTTGGACTATTTTCAAAAACCCGCCTCTTGGAGGTAGGCCTAACTCAAAACCATTGGGAGACCATGGCACTCCGAACGTTCATAACCGTTGGTTTATTCTATTTTATCATGTGTGAGGACCTGTATGAATATAAATTTATTGAAATAGCATTGGTTGAGGACCCGGTTGCATACGGCTTCACACTATACTTGAGGGTCCGTGACCACACTACATGATTTTGGAGGTACCTTGGGACGGCCTTGGGACGCTTTCTTTTGGGCTCTCACAATTTCATGGTCGCGGTTCATAGCTTGTGTGTGAAGTGGCCCTAAGGTAAGGTAATTTCAAGCGAATGAACATCGAGGAAACCGGCCGCTAGACTACATTGTTTATGGTGTCAAGTGCACTATTTGTGAAGGGCCTAATCTAGAGGCCAGGAGGTCTCCAAGTGTCACGTACGCTAATTGCCAATATGATACTCTTCGTCCACATAAGTAACTTGTTTTAGTGAAAGGTTATTTACAACCTCACACTTAGAGTAGCATGTTGGGATACATGAGATGATAGTCTTGGGTCTTAGTATGCAAGGGGCAGATAATATTGAGCATACTAATGGCAAGTATCATTGTGTTTACATTTTCATATGCAAGAGGAAGATGTTCTTCAGCACACTAAGCCCAAGTGTCATTTGTGTACACTTTAATCAACATATAGACCATTGTGTAACATAGACACACCTCATAATACTATTTGAACACAGTCATGCCAAGGTATTATTAAGCACACTTGAAACACCAAGTGTCATGTGGTGACACTAATGATGAAGTCGTTGATTGTTGTTGTAACCTAGCATACGCCTCAAAATAGGGTGAGTGACACTCTAACACATGTGACACTGAATACCATAAAAAGTGTAGTTACAAATGAACAAGTTCAGTTTGATAAACAACCATTTGAAGTTCAAGACTTCGGGACAATTGCCAACCATTTTAGAGGACCCTATGGTATATACTTGAAATTAATAAAGGAAAAACCCTAAATATCACAACATGTAACCAATTGGACTTGGAAACACATTAGGATTTTGACCGATTCTGCCCAAAAATCTCCCTTGACTTTGCTACACTAAATTTGGTATTTAGAGTCACCAATTCTTATTGTCTTGCTCAATACTAATTGTAAACTGTGGTGTAGTGTCACCAACACTAAATGCTAACCCAACATTATTTGTCATTCCTTGTAAGATTTTTTGGGGGGGGGATTATAGATTTACAGTGTTGCAATCACTCTCACTTACCAAGTGATTTTTCATCCAGATTTCAATTATCCATGACAATATTTGTTCACTTATTCATAAGAAGAGTCATCCAAAAAGTTAGCCTAGTGACACAAAATACCATATGACATTAAATATCATATTTAGTGTAGTAACTAGAATGATAGTAATTCAATAGGAGCAAGAACATATGTGGGTGTTATTTGGTTAGTAGTTTTTACATGTTCTCTAACTTTATTGATGACCATAATTGTTGCTTACTACACCTCAAATCATAGACTCGGTGATTGAAATTGGTTGGTGGTTGACTATCCCAGTTCCTATGGATAGAAGATTGTGCCAATCTTATTCTAAAGATGTAGTTCAAAATGAGGCACACTTTGTGTTGGTTTGTCCCCTCTACAACTCGGTTTGAGATATAATCTTCCCTATTTCATGGTGTAGTAGTAGGGAGTCTCAAGTATCTATTCCAGTCGGACCATCAAGTTGATGTTAGCCTATGTACTTTGTTATTTTAGGGATCTAGAAATGTGAGTTACTCTTTACTAGACCATTGGTAGTTCTTATTTGCCCCTCTACTTCTTTGTATAGAAGTACCCTCGACAAAATTCTACGTTTGAAAGTCATAGCCCAATAGTCTTGTTGTAGGCATCGTAGACAGTGGTTCGAGGAATACGATGAATAGGTAGGTGCTAAAGGTGTCACCTTGGACTTTTCACAGTTGATGTGCAATGAATTTGTTTGGGCTATCTATCACTCATTAAGTTGGTCATTTTGTGGGGAGGGGAAATTGATTGTATATACCCTCTTTATGGATCAATGATATTGTTGAAATCTTCCCACTTTTGGAAAGGTATCACTTCTTTTCAGTGAGTGTGCCTAAATTTGGATGAACAAATGCAATCATCCTTCATTCATATATTGTGGATGTAAATAGCTAGTTTCTCTTGAGTAGATCGCATATTGCACTTCCTATGAGAAAAATGTACCACAAATTCAAGCTAATGTGAAGGGGGGGGGGTTGGCCAAAAAAGGACCCTCTGAATGATGTAGTTGAGTTGGATTGAATGTTGCCAACCGATTCAACGACATCCTTGGGATATCTTGTGTCTTTCATCATGGTGAGGAGTCGGGCATGGTCTATGGATTCGGATGCATTTATAATATCATAATAGGTTAGGTAGATGTCATGGTTTGTGAATTTGGAGTCTTCAAGGGCCACCTTGACAATTTCCAGTTTATGATTGGTGATTCTAATAGGATGAAATCCTTCTTGGCTAAAGTGTAGCGGTATGTGGCCTTCCCCAAAGGTGGTGAGGAGATTGATGAGGGTGTTGGTGAAAAGTTTGTAGATAGTGTCCACGAGTGGGAAGGGTCTATAGTTGTTGAGAAGTGTTTGCTGAGTTACTTGTGAAGAGAAATGATGAGGCTTCCAAAAACCAAGGATTCTTTTTTATTTTTTTATTTTATATATTTATTTTAAAAGTAATGTTGGTGGAAGAATTTGTATAGTATATCGTGGAAGGCTCGGCTCAAGATGTTAGAGATATCATTGGGGTTGTTGTCTGGTCCTAGAGCTTTACCTCTAGAGAGTTTCTTGAGACAAGTGTTGTAGGTTTCAAAGGAGAAGCAACAATATAGCTAGTTGTGAGGGGCGGGCAAAGTGTATTGCCATGGGATATTGGTGGACCCCGGTGGATGGACTCTTCATACTGCGTGCAAAATAACGTGGGTGTAAAAGGGGTATTATTTGAAACATACAATACCTAGTATACATAAGAGGGAGGTGTTGTTCGTCTCTAGTGCGTACAAAAATAAGTTCTTTAAAATACCAAAGTAAAGGTAGATGTACAAAAAGGGGTTTTAAGTTAAGTGAACCAAATGACAAGGGATGAGCTAGTTTCATCCTTTTCTTTCATTCGTTATTGTCATTTGGTTATTATCCCCAATGGCTACCTGGTCCATTCTTGTTAGGGTTTGCTTTTGTGTCTTCAATATTTTCCTCTTTAGAAAGTGGAAAGTGGGTTTTATATGCAATGAAGGCAAAATCGTTTCATGATGTGCATTTTGTGTATGTAGTGGATGCACTTATCACATTAAACATAAAACCTTAATACAAATACATGAGTCTATTACCTAGCACACCATAAGTATGTATACATTTGTTTTCCTTCATACATTTCTTGTATAAATGGGTTTTACTTCACGGTCACCTATGCAAGTCATTTGGAATTCCAATGAAGAGTCCATCCATGGTGGTGGACCGCGCATTGATTGAAGGGGGATCGGCAATGTCCACGTAGATAGGGGCTTGGTAACGAAAGTTAGCTTGTTGGGGTGTGTGGATTTTGTGGTTGACGGAGAGTTGTGTTTGGGGAGCAAGCATGGTCAAGTATACGGAAAAAGTGCTCTAGTATACTAAAACCATACTTTTTTTGGTCAAACACCTAAAAGTAGTAGCAACGTGTTTTTTGAATTGAATTTTTTTCACGGTGCCCTTAATTGTTAAGTTAGTTACTCATATATAGAATATCAAGATGACATCTTCAAAACTTAACATCAAAGGCAATGCTCAAAAGGTGATGGCTAAATTTGGTTTTGCACGTAGATTTCATGACCTTAAATATTTTGAAGTTGATTTTTTTTTCATATTCCTTGAATTTATTATAAGCTTGAGGGCACCTTTACGTAAATTTGTAGAAAAGTATCCATTTAATGTAATTTTTCATATATATAAAAATACAATTATATGTTCAACATACCTATTTGCACACTACTTGCACCGTGTTTAAAAGTAGGTAAGCTTTCTTGAAAAAGAATTGTCAACATAAATTGCTTGGCTTTGTAGATCAATGTGTTATTCAAATGTTTATGATTTTTTCCTTCACAAAATTCAAAGTTAGTATATAGTTTTGAATCATTTTCACTTAGTCCTATGCAAGGTAATGGAGTTGTGTACTTGACCGTGCTTGCACCCTATGAGTCTAATGTATGTGGGTGTTATTTGGTTTGTTTTTCATGCTCTCCAACTTATCTTGATTAGATTCACACAACAAAACTTGTGGTGCATTAATGGATCTACGATGAAAGATTTACAAAAACTAGACTTACAAAATCAGACGTCTCTTGATTTAGTTATGGTTATCAGAGATGCATATTTTCTAATTTCTTAATTGGACACATAGGTCCTCTGAACTGTATTCATTATTGAATGTAGAGTGTTGATTAATATTCGAAAACTCAGCCCAATCTCTTTTAAACACGTGTCTTTCGGATGTTTGCTTGTCCATCCTCACCAAACCACAAACCAATCAAATCTAGGGGTCCGATTACGAAAAGAGCCACTTGACCCATTACCTTAGGTTTTGTGTCTAGTAGTGATTTATATTTGCTAATGAATTTCTTGCATCTTGTAGTTGTGTGCTTGATGGATAATGTTTCGGTTCATGCTTCTATATTTGCTTGAAGATTGTGCTCGAGATGTTGCCGAGCCATTTGGTGAGTTTATATAGGTCAATCGGGATGTATTTGGGGAGTTGTGCATCTTAAGATAGTAGGCGTGATAGTCATGTGGGATTTTGGAGTTTGCTTGTCCGAGATTGTAATTCATTGTGCTTGAGTTCTTAACCCCTAACTTTCCAAGCAATCCATTTTGGGATGATGGATGATTTCTTCCCTACAATAACCCCACCTAACTCATTCATCCGCAATCAAAACAACTATAAACATCAAGGCAACATGGATGTATACCCATAGACATATGAGTGTGCACTTTGGAGATGACTAAAATGTGTAAAATATGTCAAAGTGCTTGGTGGTCATGTTTATGTTGTGTTGGAAGCTCATGTGAACGTGTGGACTCCAATTACTGGGTGTCACTCCAATGCAAACTCTAGATGAACATCAATGATGTTTACTTTGGTATAAGTGATTTAAAAAAAACAAAAAAAAACATTCAATGTTTATGTAAAACCGGCCTTGTGCTCGCATCAACCGTTCAATTTAACATTTGAACACTCTCTAATTTATAGAAAATTCTTTGCATATATGTGGCTAGAAATATGGACAATTTACAAACCGTAGGTCTCTAGCAGCTTGGGCAGAAAATAATTAATTTTGAAGGTGCCAAATTTATGGGAATTAATTTTGTTGAGTGTCCAAAAAAAATAACATTCAAAGAGTGCCTAAAATCACAATAATGCAAGTGACATAGTCTCTCACAAAGACCACTCCGTATGACTCACACACAAAGCTTAACCCTGACATACAAGTAAAAGACAAACTTCAAGGTAAGGAATGTTGGTTAAGGGAAGTGTTTAGGTTAATCGTAGCCGCCATAGATGAGTTAGGAAAACCATCCATGAATTATAGGAATGACTTGGATGAATGTCTAACTTTAAAATAAAAAAATTCAATCTGCCCAATTTTAGAATTTTTTTTTTGGGTTGCCTAACTTACTTTCGCACTTTAATTATTAGGCAAAAAGATGCCCAAGCTGCTAGAGAGCTATGGTACTCCAAATTCAAGGTGTGGCTAGCCTATTGTGGTTTGCACATTTTGGCATGAGAATTTATGGAGGTGCTCAACTATCGAGTAACTCCCATCTAGTGGATCACACAAGCATTCCATGTGAATTTGATTGGTCAAAGGTCTTTTTGGCAGGGTAAGACATAGCATTTCCTTGTGCATCCCTTCCTTCAATTGTTATTATCCAAAAATGTAAATTGTTTACTCATTCCCCACTTTTCGCTCCAAGTAACTCATCCCCCATGTTTCAAGATCCTATGGAGAAATCCCCTTTTAACCTCAAAACTTGTCCTTGGAAATTCCACAACCAACATTGAGTGAAATGGCCTCAAAACAACTCTTCATAGGCTTGGGAAGTCATGGGGTTAAAGGTTTGGTGGTTTTGGGGATATTTTCAAGGGTGAACTAATGACATATGTGGCAGTTGTGTGCATGGAGGTAAGTTTCTTGTAATAATAAGGTGGGATGGGATTCTAAGGGAGATGGGGAAGTGGTCAAAGTAAATGCTAAGGGTGGTGAGGGTGGTGAGGGTGGTTCTCCATACATAATAAATAAAAGTAACGTCAACATGTCTTACATTGACATGAGAGATGCCCATCCACCACCTCTCTCGTGTGTCCACCTGAAGACAAAGGAGGAGGTGGTTTAATGCCTATTTTCATAGGTGGACCGTAGGTAAGTGTAGTTAGTCAGACCATGTACCATGTAGTCAACTTCTAGTCCAAGGCAACCCCGACTTGTTTCTTTGCCTAGTTTCCTTTCGTTCAAGACAATGTTTGCTGACTAGCACTCTACATACCATACACCAACAAAGGCTCAAACCTTCACACCAACTCCAATCATACACCAAAAACTTACCAAACGTTCCAAAAATAAATAAATAATTGTATATACAACAACCAACCCCCCATGACCAAATGTCGGGTCAAATCAAAGGGGTGATGTGAGTATCCGATTTGCAAGAATGTTTCCATGAATTTGTGGCTATGCTGATTGGCGCCCTACATACCATACATACACGAACGATGGTTCAAACCTTCACACCAACTCCAACCATACACCAAAAACTTACCAAACTTCCTTCCAAAAATATACAAATGTTGTATACACAACAACCAACCAACCAATGACCAAATGTCGGGTGGAATCAAAGGAGTGACAGAAGTATCCAAATTTGTGAGAACGTTCCCATGAATTTGTGGCTTCTGTTGATCAGCGTCCTACATACCATACACCAACGATGGTTCAAACCTTCACACCAACTCCAACCATACACCAAAAACTTACCAAACCTCCTTCCAAGAATATAAAAACATTGTATACACAACAACCAACCAACCAACCAACCAATGACCAAATGTTGGGTGGAATTAAATGGGTGACGCGAGTATCCAATTTGCAAGAATGTTCCCATTTATTTGTTTTTTTTGGAGACAGAAGGCCAACCGCCAACACCAAAAACGAATAACATCAAAAAGAAGTTCCCATTAATGTGTGAGTCCTGCCGATCAGCACCCTACACAACGTACACCAATGCTAGCTCAAACCTTCACACCAACTCCAACCATACACCAAAAACCTACCAAACTCCCCACCCCCACCCCACCCAAAAAAAGAAGAAAAAAGTATACACAACAACCAACCAACCAATGACCAAATGTTGGGTGGAATGAAATGGGTGACGCGAGTATCCAATTTGCGAGAATGTTCCCATTTATTTTTATTTTTTTTGAGACAGAAGGCCAACCGCCAACGCCAAAAATGAATAACATCAAAAAGAAGTTCCCAATTATTTGTGAGTTCTGCCGATTGGCACCCTACACAACATACACCAACGCTGGCTCAAACCTTCACACCAACTCCAACCATACACCAAAAACCTACCAAACTCCCCCCCCCCACCCCACCCAAAAAAAGAAGAAAAAATATATACACAACAACCAACCAACCAATGACCAAATGTCGGGTGGAATCAAACGGGTGACGCAAGTATCCAATTTGCGAGAATGACAATTTGCAAGAATGTTCCCATTAATTTGTGAGTTCTATCGATCGGCACCAACGCTGGCTCGAACCTTCACACCAACTCCAACCATACACCAAAAACCCACCAAACTCCCCCCCCCCCACCCCACCCAAAAAAAGAAGAAGAAAAAGTATACACAACAACCAACCACCCAATGACCAAATGTCGGGTGGAATCAAACGGGTGACGCGAGTATCCAATTTGCGAGAATGACAATCTGCGAGAATGTTCCCATTAATTTGTGAGTTTTGCCGATCGGCACCAACGCTGGCTCAAACCTTCACACCAACTCCAACCATACACCAAAAACCTACCAAACTCCCCCCCCACCCCACCCAAAAAAAGAAAAGAAAAAGTATACACAACAACCAACCACCCAATGACCAAATGTCGGGTGGAACCAAACGGGTGACGCGAGTATCCAATTTGCGAGAATGTTCCCATTAATTTGTGAGTTCTGCCGATCGGCACCAACGCTGGCTCAAACCTTCACACCAACTCCAACCATACACCAAAAACCTACCAAACTCCCCCCCCCCCCCCCCCCCTAAAAGAAAAAAGAAAAAAAATGTATACACAACAATCAACCACCCAATGACCGAATGTCGGGTGGAATCGAAGAGGTGAAGGGGGGGGGGGGGGGCTTGGTTACCTTCCTTCCTTGATTGAATTGAATTGAATTGTGGCCTAATTTTCCGAGTGACAAGTACTACCACAGGCTTTGGGGCCGGGGAGCATGTCTTGCATGGGAGCGGAAACGATTCCTTTGGTTGCCTCGGGTGTCGCGTCCCCCAACTTCATGTACCATCATGCAAGGCATTTCAGGGACCAAACCTTTTGTCGGGTTTTCGGACGGAACCCAACGGCCGGGCAGGCAGCTTCCGTCCGCTGCCCCTCCCTCCTTATTACCTTATTAATTCCGTTCATCGGGGGAAATCGGGCAGGTGTACTTTGAAATTCTCGCACTTTTGCAGGCTGTTCCCTGGGCAGGGTCTATCCATAAATGGTGTGTTTGTGTATCTAATGCAATATTTTAAACTTCGTAAATAACCGGGTCCGCCCGAAACAGGCAACTTATTATAACTAGCCCCGCCCGCGGGGGGGGGGGGGCTCATGCCCGTCTTTATTCTTTATACTGTGGATAATATATTCCAGATCCTGTGCGTACAGTAAATACAACAAGAATGTCATAACCCCCACTCCTCGGTTTATCTCCCAACATTACATGCTCAAAAAGTCAAAGATCCATTTGTGGTGTGTGGATCATTATTTTGTATGTGCTCGATAGGGTGGATGAATGCTAAACGGAGAGGGATAGAAAGAGGGAATTATCGTACACGAGCGCACCTCTCATCCATCCAACATTCAAAACTAGACCCCTATAGGTTTGTTGCCGATCTATCTCAAATGACGTTAAGTACATTATTTAATTTGGGTCTTTGAAGTTATTTGAGTGTTAAATCAATCAAAGAAGTAGCATCCACGTTGCATACTATTTTGGGGGTTTTATGTTGGATGAATGAGAGGTATGCTCTCTCTCTCTCTCTCTCCATGCTAAATATATCATTTTGTTTTCTGAAGGTGAAGGTGAAGTTGAAAATGAGGCACACTTCATGTTGGAGTGTTCCCCCTACAACTCCATTAGAGAATGATGGGGCTCCTTCTGTGTTTTATTTCACACGATGGTTGTCATTCTTCTATATGTCGACAATGTTGGTTTGCTCACTAATCAGGAACAAAAAGTTTACATAGATTTTTGAACAAGCTATATGATTTTTGTTCTTCCCTTTAGTCTTGATGTCAACTTTTGTAAGACCAAAATTTTGGATATGGGGCGGCAACTAAAGGAAATTAAACCAAGAGGCATTTTACCCAAACAAAGATCAAATTGAGATAACCAATGAATCTAAATATCTTGAGATAAATTTACTCACATAGTCACTTTGAACCATCAAGTAAAAGATGACGAATTGTAGATGTGAAAGTCTTCATGGCCACTTTAAGGAAAGAAACGGTTTTTGGAGCCACATGTTGGGAACTCAAAACCCTATCTGCAAGGCGTTGGTGTTTCCAACGTTCACATATGGCACTAAGATTTGGGGAGGTGACTTGAAAATTTATCATTGGAAGGTCTTTGAGAAGGACATGAAGATGCATATGATGTAACACGTCTAAGTGCGTTCTTCAACAACCTACCTTATTATGTTGGCCGAATTTGGAGAAATTCCCATGGAATTATATGCTCTTAAGCTAGCTATAGGTTTTCAACAACAACTTGCCCACCTACCCTCCTCTTGATTCGTCAGTCAAGCAACCCTACTTTCCCGACACCTTGTCGAATAAGGATTTGACACCAGGCACAATTCATAACCATGTGGAAGGCATCGTGGGGTCTATCTCATTGGAAAACCCATGACAATCCTACACCATCAAAATCACAACCAATGATCTCGAGAAGGCTTCTCTTGCTAAAGAGTGGAACACTTTCCATCTCTCGAGGAAGAAACTAGATTACCTCCACCTCAAGGATTTTCTCAAATCCAAATGTGAACCATGTCAAATTTTATAAATTATGCCTTTTGCTTTTATAATGTAGTTGAAAATGAGGCACACTTTGTGATGGAGTGTCCCCTATATAACTTCATTGAAGATAAGTTTCAATCACTATTTGAAAATGTAGTTTTCAAGAGTCTCAAGTATTTCTCTCAATTGGACAATCAAGTCAATATTGGCCATCTCTATGACAAAGGCTACCAAACTCCGCCACTCTAGGGACTTAGTCAATTTGACACCATCTTGATGTACTTTTAATTCCATGAGCCTTTTGGCTTCCCGGACTTTAAATCAATTGCATTCCATTAGAGATAGGTTTTTCCCCCTACTTCAGAATGTGATACTAAGTAGCCTCAAGTCTTTCTTCCTATTGGACCATCAAGTTGAAATAAGCTCTATCTTACTGAGGTCAACGCACTCCATTACTTAAGGAATTAGCCTTTTTGACACCATCTTGATGTACTTCTAATCCAATAAGCTTTTTGACTTTTTTGACTTGTTCATTTTAACCCAATCAAGAAATTGTTTAGTCTCAATGGGAATTCAAGAAATGGAGAAAGAGGTCATTTTTCATGGATGTCCTCTAGCTCCATATTTGTTCCTCAATGTTGGAGAAGTCTTTGAATCGTATTGTAACTACTCAAAGCAATGTAGGTGGAGAAACTTAAAGCGTTATTCAACCAAGAAGCACCAACAATGTGTCTCTCAATATATCGGTCTCAATTTCATTGTTGTCATGGGATACATCCTTTAGTGCATGGACTCCTTAGATTGTTTCAAGTGTTCAATGAGACCTCTAGAATGAGAATTAACTTGTCCAAGTTTTGTGCCTATTGCTTTGACAAATATGCTCACAAGCATGTATGGTTGAAATAATACGATTGGGTTTGGGAAGAAGGAGGGCTTTGTAAACTCCTTGTCACCCCGTTTGGTCTACACCTTGTAGTCTAAGATGTTGATAAGTTCCTTCTCAATAACATCTCCAAGAAGTTAAACTATTGGAGCACAATGAAGCTCATATTGGTTGGCAAAGTGGTTATTGTCAAATGCATCCTCCGCTTCATTGTTTGGTTCCTTTATTATCACATTTGAATGGGGCAACCCGTACATGGGTGATATCCAAGTTACTAGGTAGACCCAAGTTGTTACGTGGATTTGATTGGAGTTTGGTAGATGTGTGAGGTCAATGAAGTCAACGTTCCTAGGATTTGCTATCGCATATGATGTTGTGTGTAGAGTGTCTCTTGGGGTTGTTGGGGGGATCATTTGGAAGATTAAATATATACTTATAAGGATGATTGTAGTTCTATTTCAAGCAACATTGTGGTACGATTTGGATCCTCATAAGCATATTATGCTTTTAGTGATGCTTTTAGTGTGATCGTGATGCAAGTCACAAAGAGAGAAAATGGTCTTGTTATAGGCTAGAATTGTTGAAGTGGTTTCCAATTTTGTTCTAGGATACTTCTATTACAAGTGTAAATTACTACCTCTAGTTATTGTACTAGGGTTATTATAATTGGGGGGGGGGGGGGGGAGTTGGCAAGAGTGTTGCACAAAGAAGAAGGATGTTGAATTTGGCGTAATGGCCCCAAATAACACCAAGACTAACATCTTGTGCAAATGGGTAGCTTATGCTATGGACCCATAGGACCTCTAACATGGACCTCTAACATGCTACTTTGCTTGAAGTATAGACTTGCATGCATTAACCTTTGGCATGTTTGATCGGATTTAGTATGAACTTGGATAAATTGACTCTCCAAAAACAACAAAGCTTTTTTGGCGCCAAGATGTGAGAACATATTAAGAAATGTTGGCACATCATGGTTAAATAGCACTATCAAGTCCATGAATCTTATGGGAGTTATGAGCTCCAAAAATTGGTGGACCCAACATATGGACATCATTGGTCATGGTTTCTCCTACATTAAAGTTGGAGGCCTCTTCCGCCCATGGGATCTAGTATGTTAATGATGTTTGTGACTTAGAGAAGGGTGACCTGAACACTTGGGAGGAGGCTATGGATAAGTTTGACCTTTAGGCATAGGATCGCAAGGATTGGCAACATTTCATTGCCTATATTAAGGACCAATGGCACAACATTTTGGTGGAAGAGGATCATATGCCGTCCATGCACTTTGAGTGGTCTTTACAAGGAAGAATTAGAAGACATGAATTTTGCTATGAAATGCTCAACGACCTTTACCCCTCCATGCTTCATAATGAAGTAGTTCTCCTTCCCCTTAAGCGGTTCAATTTTACACATTGGGCAAGCACCCTTGGATCCTTATCAAGTAGCAAGACCTCTAGAGTTTGTGGAAGGCACTACTCATGAGGTTATGGTTGCTAGTGCCACCATGGGTTAGAAGAAGTTGCAAGTGGGTTTCTTTTGTTGCAAAGTAGCCATCTTCACTTGAATGGAAATGGATAGATAGAATATTTTTCCTTGACTACACCACACTAGGAAGAGTTTGCATTGCAAAAATGGTCCCCTCTCTCTTTTTGCGGGGGACAAGAGAAAGACCCTCCTCCTGGAAAACTACAAGCTCAATGAACCTAGGTGTGGGACCCCATATGCTTCAAGAAAGAGGTTGCATATATATGATTGATTCGGCACAAGACAACAACAATGAACAAATGGAGGGCCCGTATTGCCCCCGTATTTTCATGTTGCATGGTATACCTTCCCTAGTCATGTAGTCCATCAAGCACATGTAATGGGATTGCATGCATGAGAAGAGGGCATCCAAAATTGGGCCTTCCACATTATGTTTATAATGAATGGCAACAAAGAGAGGAAGGATAACTTCTTCTATTGATAACATGGTATCCTTGGTAAAAACATCCACATATCCTTCTCCAAAGGAAAAGTAAATGACATTTTATTTGTGGCATCGCTATGGACCTTCTGGATTGAGCACAACGATTGGGTTAATGACTGTGAGCACTAGCATGCCATTGCAATCAAATTTTTTATTTGGGATAATTTTATTGTGTATGGAAAGACAACATAGGAGAGGTATCTTAATCATATAAAAGCTTCCCTAGTCATAGACAAGGGTTTCCTTTGGCACTTTGACCAAACTTGGGGAGCTAACATGATTCTCTATCACGTGGATACTCAAGAGTAGGCTTGCTATTAGGTGAAATTGACAACTTGTGTAGTCATTGGGTGCTCTTGACTTTCTTTCTTTTACTCCATAGTTTGGGAGTTGTCCTTGGTTTATGGTTCTCTTTTATATGGTGGTGTGGCATGCTTGCTGGGCTCTGCCTCCTTCAAAGTGGGCGTGTCTTCTTGGTTTCCGATTCATTTGGAAAAGCCTTTGGCCTTTAGTTTACAAAAACATCACTTCAAGTGTCAATCATATATTCTATAATTGGATTAAATAATTGGACATAAAAGGTTTTATCATCAATCGACATGGATTCTGATGATATTTGGATTTGATATTCACATTCCAATCTCATCATAACATGTGTTAGTTTGGTGCCATATCCCAGCTGAAAGCCTTGCCATGCACTACTCAAACATAGGTGTCTAATCAAGAAGATTAACCGCATAAGACCCACATACCCTATGTGGCCCTATTTTGGACACTTTCAAGTTCCAACTCCACACATAATTTTAGACGTTGGGCCGGATTAGGAAGTGTCTTATCTATATAGCAATTGCAAATCACCCAAATTGTTGTTTCAAGTTTCAAAATTGTTTTCTATTACGATTGGTAACCTAGTATGGACACCTACGATAAATGATATAAGAAGCACAAAATATATCCTACATGGTTTCTAGAAGAAATATAGACCTTGATAGAGATACATAACACACCTTGATAGAGATAGGGACACAAACGCTCTAACATACTAGGTAGAGCCATGGATTTGCCAATATTATACTTAGTGAATTCTACATTAGGCATTATGAGCAAGTGTGACATGTCAATTGTGATCCCACATTCTCATAATCATGAAGTTTTTGAGAATATCATAATAAACTATTCAATAAGTACTTCAACATGTACAAAAGTTGAAACATGACTTGGATGAATAGCACAACCGAAAACCTTATATGCCACAATGAGTTTTGGAACATTTCGACTTAAATGTTTTACGAGCAAATTTTTTATATATCTCAATATTTAAAAGTTGCATGCCTCCCAAATCAAAGTTAAAACACTAACTCAATGATGTAATCAACACATAAAGCACATCCATGTAAGATCTCAAAATCAACAAGATTTTGGGAATAAGTGTGACTCGCTTATATCATTCATTGCGGAAGTTGGAAGATAAGCATGACTCTAAATTTTGTGTCGTTTGAGCATCATCACTTATTCTCATCATCATAAGATTATCGTTGAGGTCCCAAGGTACTTGGAGCTTTGATTTGCAAGTCCCTAGAATATGGGATTTTGAAAATCGGGTCGACATTCCTTCTTTCTTAAGGATGATGGATGTAACCTCAATTGGTCTCCTTTGGTAAAAGTATAAGTCCAACATGCTTCCTTGTTTTTTAGTCCGAATTATGTCTTTCACCCCAAATTTTCTTGTCTTGATTGCTTATACGTTATGTGGACTTTTGTGGCCACTCTTCTTGCATGGACACCTATAGTTTATATGGGTGGTATATGACAAGGCTTATAATTAGAATCATATATTTAAAAGCCACGTGGTAAAACGAGATTGGACTACATGTTCAAATTATAGACAACAAAATTGGGAAGGAGAAAGAAAACATTCACTTTGACCTCTTCTAGTTCGATTTTATGGATGTCTATATCCATGGTTAGATGTATACATCCATTCCCCAATTTTGCAATCTCTAACTCACCAAAATAGCTATCGTTGTTTGCTTTCATTTGGGATGTTTTGAGAGTGGTAAGTTAAGGGTTAAAATTGTTCATACACATTTTGGTGACTTGTTTCAAGGGCATCAATGCAAGGAAAATCTTTGAGCGTATTTTTTGTGCAAGACCTATCATTGATCATCCCAAATTATGCATATTTGACGGTCACCAAAAGTCCAATAAGGGCCATTTTATGCACGTGACCAATGGCCATGAGGAAAAATGTTTTAGGATTTCTCATGATCATGATTAGTGGTCAAAGCCATGACTATAAGAAATCCTATTTCATTTTTTCTCAAAATCCTTGGATATAGAGCATAGTGTAGAGTAGACTTAGACCATGAGGTGGTATTTTTTATGGAAATAAAAAAACTAGAATTAGGGATAAACTAGTTTTGACCATAACATATTTCACTCAAAATGTGTTTTTTTGGCATGGTGACCTTCATTTTATGTTAAGACAACCTATTCAGGTTCTCTTGCTGTAAAATTTGGGTGACCACCAAACATTATCGATTTCTGGACATGTAAGATTCCATGTCACTTTCTCGTCCATTTTTTAACATGGCCACTTGTATTTTGGTGACCTTGTGTAAAACAAAGTACTAGCTTTTCCTCAACCAACGAGAGATTCTAGAAAATAATGGTCATGGTCAATGATCACTGTTGTAAACATGCCATGAGTCTATGCTCTAAGGGTGAAGCATTTCCGCATCATCTCTCAACACATCAAAATCTACATTGTTTAGACCTTATAATGTGGCCCTCCTGTGGGTTGAAGTTAACGTAGGTTGAAATTAAGGTGTCTTATAAATTGTTAAAATATTAGTATATACTCATAAAATGTTAAAAAGTTATCACATAATAGTGATATCATTCTTTCATCCCACACTAATTCATGTTATTATTATATTAAAAAATGACTTCATATTCTTAGTTTCGACCATATGTTGATTCGGGCTCAATAATGGTATGGCTCGAGAAAACCTTAAGTATCGACCTTAAGTATTGTGGAATTTCAAGATTATGGTGGGCCACAAGCCCACGTTAATAGGTGAAAAAGGGTGTAGTTGGTAACAATATTTGATTGGTATTATTTTTCGGACCTGAAATTGAATTCTTATGATTTCTTGGACTTGAAGTCATAGATGTCATGAAGTGGGTTTTGTTTCATATATGTACATTTCCAACTTAAGTCTTCTACCTAAGGTTCATTGTCCATTGAAGGTTGATGTTGCTTAAACCTTTCTTTGAACTCCACTAATAAAAGTCTTGCACATTGAGGCAAATTGTGCAAGTTTGGTGAGAGATAAAGTTTGGTGATCTGAGTGTTTCGCACGGATAGACTTCTGGCTTACTCAACAATAACATGAATACTACTATATGATTTTTTAAAGTTGAACTCATAGATCTATAACCTAAAATGGTTTCATTACACAAATGTATGTTTAAAACATGGATATGTACCTATATGTTGAAACTCCTTTAAGTGTCGGTCTATACACATGTGCAAGAGGCATGGTCAGTGGTCCCAAGCCATGACCACAAGAAATCCTAAATTGATTTTCAAAAGTCTTGGTCACAAGACATAGTTTAAATCGGACTTAGACTAGGACGTAGTTTCTCAAAAAAAACAAAATCTAACTTGTATGAAATTTTTCATCCTATAGCCAACTTAAACTTGGATAAAATGAACATAATGTCAAATGGCATTCTTCATTGAGCATTTTTTAGCCAACATACAAATACTCACACGTACAAAGATAAAAACCACCTCTGGTCACTACATCATTTATGGTATTTAGCATCACTTGCAATTTGAAGTTACACATTGCTATAAATTTATTGAGATATATCTTCACCAAGTAAACATAAATGTCTATACAATTAAATTGATTTTTTAAAATAAATAGTTATGCATTGCATGATTCCAAATACTAAGTGACAATAAATACCATAAATGGTGTGGTGTGACCATGCCCTAAGACCCAATGTCCATTGTGGATTGATACACCTTCTATCCTTCCTTGAACTCCACCATAAAATATTGTGCACCGACACAATTCGGTCAAACTATTCAACGTCATCGGATAGAACCTAGACTTATGGCCTACTTGAAAGCTATGTGAATATCATAGATGACCTAGAATGATTTTGTTTCACACACAAACATTTGGACAAAACTCGGTATGTATGTTAGGATCCGTATGAGGTCCATTGTCCATTAAGGTATGTGGACTTTATGTGGTCACTCTTCTTCATTTCAAACACATGTCTTTGAGTAATACTTGACAAGGTTTGTACTTAAAAATTAACACCCAAAAAACACGTGTTACAAGAAGATTGGAGTGTGTGTTTAGAAATATATTAATCGTTCTAGAATGACTTCTTAATAGTATTGTGCGATCACTTAAAGACATATAATCATCAATTTGACCTCATATGATTTTTACATCTCAACTCGACCTATGATAACTGAATTGATATTTTGGTTATTTGCAATTGCTGACCAAAGGAGAGGATTCCCAACCCAATCCAATGTCCACAATTCTCTATGGATCGCAATAAGTCCAAGGTGCGATTTGATATTTGGCATATGTTGAGGGGGTGTAATGTAGTGGATTTTCTAGATTGAAAGGAATGATCAAGTCTTCAACAAGGAGGAATGGCACACTTTGAAGGGCAAATATTTAGTATGGGACGAGTGCATCATATATGGCCAATTGGCATAGAGTAAGGCCCTCAAGCGTATATAAAAATGCCAGGCAAAGGCATCAATCCTTCACAAATTCGCCTCTACATGAGCTTATGGTTTCCTCGGAAATGAAAGATTATGCCTAGTTAGGCTCTTAAGTTGTTGTTGTTGGGGGGGGGGGGGGGGGTTGAGAGTTGTCCTTGTGTGTGTATAGTTACTCTTTTGTGGTGGCATGGCAAGCTTGAGGAGTCTTCCTGTTCTCCAAGTGGGCTTGTCTTCTTGTTCTTTATTTTTCAGTACATATTGACACTTGCTTTTGACCTTTTGTCTCCAAAAATAAAAGTAAAAACAAATATAAAACACATCTTTATGGAGTTGGAAGTGCCCACATAAGATGAAGCATGCTATACACACAACACCCTAACATCTTGCACAATGAGTACATATTGATTAGGAATCTAACATTGATCACCTAATATCAGACTACCAAGGTGTCTTGAATCATCTCCACTAAAACTTTGAACTCTTATAACTTTCGCATATGACATTCAAATAACGCAAACACGGGTGCGTTGGGAATTTGTATCATTTGTTAATGAGAATCGTTTACGACTTGTTAATACTAATAAACAATGTCCATATCAGCACTCTAATTAAAGTGACAGTTTTACCAACATCTATGTTGCCTTGCCTTACACCTTTCCTTTAATCTCACTTTTAGAATCTTGTGCACAGAAGCAAATTGGTCAAACGTTTCGACATCAAGTTTGGTGATATGAGAGTGTTGGATAAGACTTACGGGTTGTTCACATCATGGACCACGAAGTTGTCCCTTGCTCCCCTACAATATATGATTGGATGTGAACTTGTCCTGGGACCATTGTGGTTTACATCAAGGGGAAAAAGAAATGTAAGAGTGACCATGGAACTGGAGGTCCTCAAAAGGCTTGTTTTAAAGCTCGTATTATCCAATGTCGTGGACCAATGGGTTTTGCGGTGAGAGAGACAAAAGAGGTTCTCTCATTGTAAAAATTAAGAGACCTGACAGAGAAATGCCGTTTTCATGTTCATTGTCTCTTTTTCTACATTTAAGGGGAAAGAAGGGAAGAAGAACAGGAGAAGGTAAAACATGAAACGAAAATCCTGAAACTGTCCTTTTTGGCATATATTTAAAAAGTCATCACATCCACTTTTTGGTGCATGGTCACTCCTTTTGGTCCATGTTTGGTTTACACCTAGTGAGGGGCCCAAAGGCTTTAAACTTTTCATTTTTTAGAATGTAGACCATGGAGGTGTGACCATGGAAAAAGGCCTTTTGACATGGGACAACCTCGTGGTCCGTGATGTAAACAACTACTTAGGGCCACTTTACTCTAGAGCTTGAGGGCCCTTGACTCGTGATATACCGATTATTCGACCGGTCAAGAAGATGTGGTCCAAGTTCACTTTATGCTACATCTTGAAGGCATGGGGGTCGAATAGTTTTGAATGGATGAAAATCTACACGACATCCTACGTGGCATCAAATGGATAATGTTGCATGGTCTACCAGATATTGCATTGGGTTCATTAAAAAATAGTGGGTCCAACGCAAAACTAGGGGCCATGATAATCAATCAAATTGCCATTAACGCCTTAAAATATCCTATTGCCATACTGGGAACCCGAACCCAGATATCAACGCAACATGGTCTACTTTCACTTTGCACTAAGCTTTGCTCTTGGTGTGTGGGAAAAGTGGCCCTTGAACTTGTGACTGAATCAACATTCTAATAAGAAGGCACACCAAATAGTGGGCGGAAAATTAGTGTGAGCCACACTAATTTTATGGTGAGGGGGAAATCAACGTGAGTCCAAGACCCTAGCTCTTCCCCTAAGTCTTGACGAAGACTTCCAACCAACATATTGCATATTAGTACACGAAACAAATTAATCATCCACATCATTTTTCTAGAAAAAAAACCACACACACACAATTAACTTGGCCCACACTAATTAGCGTGGGCTCTAGAAAAATATTGTGGTGCACACTAATAGGACTACTACATTAAGTGTAGCTATGGTTGCACCATAAACCGACACCTCGACCCGACCAAACATATATCATAATCTCATGTTACAGACACCCGGTCTACGGACGCTCAAGATGTGTGGCAACGTTTGGTAGATTTGGGCAAACTCATAGATTTGGGCGTGGGAAGCTTTATTGTCGTTTGAGAGGGGGCCCGAAGTCATGCATGGACACAAGCCACCACATTATACTTTACCACCCCACCCGGGAGTTGGTAAGAACATTCCCTTCTCATTAAGACGGGGAAAAGGTATTGTCATATACGGGCCCATGTTATCCACGGGATCAATGCATGGAAGGTGCCGGGGCGGCATGATTCCCTAATGATATGCAAATAATAAAAATAATAAAATAGTAATTAACTCCCCCTTCGATTCCTTTATTGGAGGACCCATCGTCGCTTGCTATACATAACATATACTACATGTGACCAAGCCGTGGTTATTTACTCACAAATTTGGGTTTATACGGTGAGATAAGTGGGTCGTAAATGCGACACGTTTCTCTTTGCATCCACTTCTCATAGGATTTGTAGCACATGACTACACTATTTTGTGTAATTAGTGTGGGTGAACATATGGAGTTATGCGTTGCTAATAGACTTTACTCATAATATCAATTTTTAACTGAAATAAGGTAAGTAGTTAGTGTGCACGATGTAGAATATGATTGGACTTGGTTGATAGAAATGATAATGTCGATAAAGAGTTATAGCAACACGTAACTCCAAATGGTAACCCACACTAATTAGACAACATAGTGTGGTGTAAGGTAATTAGCCAATCCAAATCGTGTTGAAAGCCACTTTCCTTGTAATTCTTGGAGCTCGAATGAGATCCTATCGATTGTCAAAGTGAAGATTTTCAACACATGTCTTTTTGGTGCCAGTTCTTAGATTCACACCTAACCACATTGCACTTGAAGACAAGTGTCCTTATCGTTGTTGTGTTCGGTTTAGGCACGTCTACTTTAAGGTGAGTGAGTGTTGAACGGTCACTTCAAGCTCTGAGCAAACTTCTTGCAAGTTGTGAAACACACAATTAGTACGAGATAATTGGCAATTCATGATTGGAAATTGAAATACCGTGTGTGTAACCATTCCCACATGATTTTTGGAATCATATGAATATTGTGTTCATTAACAAAGTAACTACTCTCGACATTACACGGTCATCCATGTCCCCTCCTCGAATTACATTGATGAATTAGTATGAGCATGACATTAGTACGCAACATGCAATCATTCATGTGGGCCCCGAGAATATAACCATGGGATGCCGCAACTAGTGCAAATTCACACAGGATGAGCATAACATTCGTAAGCAATGTTCATTCGTTCATGTGGGCCCCGAGAATTTAACCATGGAATGCCACAACTAGTGCAGATTCACATTAAATCTGCACTAGTCGCTGCATCCCATGGTTATATTCTCGGGCCCCACATGAACGAACACAAACTGCTTAACATTGTTATGTTCGTGATTTGAAATTGAAATACCACTGTGTTTGTAACCATTTCCTCGTGCTTTTTCGGAATCATATTCTTCATTAAATGGTCAATGATTCTAGACATTAAATGGTCATCCATGTCCCCTCCTCCAATTATGTTGACTACGAAGCTAGAACGGCTAACATACACATATAATCCGATCTCTTTTAAACACATGTCTTTTGATATCCATTTTATATGTAGCACAAACGAGACGTCGTCGCTCAAATATAGTTGTTCAATTAGAAAAGTGGTGATGAAAGGTCCGCGTACTTTATGTAGGCATAAAGAGGAGGAATCAACCACCAGTTCACTTTCTTTTAAGGGAGGACTATCCGTCAACCACCGTGGCAAAAATTACCGACTAATTTAAGGCCGGAAAAACAAAAGCCAGCGACGGCTTGGGATTCGTGACACCATGTTAAGGGCTCCGGTAAACCCTAAATCTTATAGATTTTTGTTTGATTCATCTCCACTTAAGTTTATTGGTTTTGTTTGTAGGACAAAGACTATGCATCGACTTCTATGTTTCAAGAGTAAATTTCCTAACCACTTTGCATTCATACTTGGACGTTACTTGTTCCTGTTACTTTTGGTCTAGTTTATTTAACGTGGATGATGAAAGCTTGCATACCTTGGACAACTAACCAACTAATTCAGCTATTAGTTAACTAGTTGCCTTTCGTAACTGTAGTTGTTCATGATTTGAATTGTTAAAAAATGTAGTTAACTATAGTTGTTTTAAAATCTAATTAGTTATGGTTGTTTCTTAAAATGTATTGAAAAAAAATCCAATTGACTATAGTTGGTTATAGGTATAGTACATAGCCATGGACTGGCATAAGCAAAGTGTACATTTACCATTGTAGTCTTTCATAAGAACGGACGGAGCCTCCCGGTTCTACCGTTTTCTTGTTCGACTAAACCGGGTCTTTGATGTTAATTTCAAGGTCAAATACTTTGAGAAATGTTTTTATATATTTTCACCTTCATAATGTTACTCAGTTACATGGTTGCATTATGTGGGATCATGTATCACATGAGCATATTCTCCTTGTTTTCAGAGTTTCCCCATTCATGGGGGGCACTCAGGTTGTGTGTTGTTAACTTTTCAACAAACAATTATAAATTATTAAGATTTTTGAATTGCAATCTTTATTTTTAAAAAGAGACCATCATATGGTTGCTTAGTAATGCTATGACTACGACTGATTCTTAACCACATAGGTTGGACGTTTATGGGGTATCGTACATGTCCCTTTACATGGGGACTTCTAATGGTTCAAACGACATGTTTCACATATGATGGAGAAGGTCTTGGTTTCGACTACTATATTGTCATCTTTTGATTTGTGAAACTATCACAATTTTCATATCATTATACATAGAACACATCAAAAGATGTGTATGTATAAGTGAACATATTGGATTCTTGAAGGGTTAATGTGGGTTGGGATTCATGATGACCATCTTAATTCCAACTCAATTTCACTACGCCATTTATGGTATTTAGTGTCACATGTGTAGTAGTGTTACTTACCCTATTTTGAGGTGAATGCTAAGTTACACCGATGATTAACAACTTCACCATTAGTGTCGCCCCATGACACGTGGCGTTCACGTGTGCTTACAAATATTTTGGCATGAGTATGTTCAATAATGTTATGAGGTGTATGTCGATGTTTCACAGTGGTCTACAAGTCGACTAAAAGTGCACTAATGGCACTTGGCATTAGTATGCTCAAGAATATCTTTCTCTTGCACCCTAAAATGTAAACACGGAACACTTGTTGTTAGCAAGCTCAATTACATCTTCCTCTTGCATACTAAAACGTGGAATTATCATCTCGAGTATCCCAATCTGCTATATTGAATGTCATAATGTATATAATTGGTCACTGCAAAAAGATAGTGTTTGTTGACGAATAGTTGACAATTAGCGGACGTGATACTATGAGACCTCACAGCATCTACATTGAATACCCCAATTAGTGTGTGTTACTAGTTGGAGTTGCACAATGCTTTGACACTATAATGAGACTGTAATATTTTGCCAAGCAAAGTCAATCATGTTCTATAATATCCGAATAACCTATTGAACTTTCGTTAGTAGACATTGAACTCTTGAGTAAGACATTATTGCATTGCATGACTCCAAATAGTAACACGCACTAATTGGGGCAATCAATGTACTCTAGATCGCTTGCCAATAGTGGATGTGACACTAAATACCATAAATATTGTAGACTAATTTGGGGTCTCTATGTGGTACCAATTCCTTGGTAATATTAGCTAAGAAAATATATTTTAGAACTATAAAAAGTTCCCAATGGTTTCACCTTTCAATTTACACGGTTACTACATATCCGTGGTTTTATTAGCTAATTAACACATATAAGCATGCCCTCGTCCATCCACATAAAATCGCGACCCCCTAAAGGTTTGTGGCCGATTCATCTCAAACAATTTGAATTATACTAGTTCAAGGTCTTTGAAACTAATACTGATATCAAGTGAACTAAACATAACAACCTTTGGGCTACATATTATTTTAGAGCGTTTACAACGGGTGAGTCATGTGATAATTTCCTCTCTCCTTGAGGTCGCGGTAAGTGACACGCCAGTCATTTTTTCTAATTCAAGGGTCTTGTTAAAGTATGTGGGTGTTATTTGGTTTGTTTTTCATGTTCTTCCAATTTCTACCAATGAGATTCAGGCAACAAAACTCGTGGTTCGTTGACAAATCTACAGTGAAACATTTGCAAATATTGGATTGAACATTGGACTTCACCTTATTCAATTATGGTTATTGGAAGTGCATGTTTGTTGATTTCATAGTAGATACTTCAGTCCTCCCAATTGTGTCCACTATTGAGTGTAGAGTAGTTATTAATACTCGAAGACGTAGTTCAATCTCTTTTAAACATGTGTCTTTATGATGTTTGCTCTTTGATCCTTACTGCACTACATACCAATCAAATATAGGGGTCCAATTAAGAAAACGAGCCACTTAAGACCCATCTACCTTAAAGGGTTTGGATCTTCGATGACATCGAGGGTCAAAATATAGATGCTACATTACGTTGGATTTACACTAGGACCCAAGACCAAAGACTCCAATACCGATTGATCTTAGCAGTTGCGAGCAAAATTTTGGTTGGAGTTTACACTAGGGTCCATGTTCAAGACCTTGAAAAGAATGAAGTGGCACTAAAGTGACATTCCTTTCCCTCCAAATCACAAGGGTCCTTACTCAAGGAAATGCTCCTCCTAAGATAGATGGGTCTTAAATGGTAATTTTTAAAAATAAATTTTTGAATAGCCCACTTCTCCTAGGATATGAGACACATGATTTGTATGAGATGAATAGCCAAATTGGCCATAGCCATTTTCCTCATAATGATCAGAGCTCATGTGAATAATTACTCATTGTCAAAGTGAATGTTTTTATGCACGACAAATTGTCATATGGATCCCCCAATTGTGTTGACTTATGAACCTAGAATGGTTAATCATATTATGAAGACATAGTCCAATCTCTCTTAAAGACATGTCTTTTTGGTATCCACTCTTGGAGCCACGAGAAATCAAATAAGTGTCCGATTAAGATAAGTAGCATCTACAATTAGGGCGCATCTACCTTAATTTCGAAACCCACCCTTATTTGGCTAATTTTGCAGAACACCTCGTGAAGTGCTATCTAATGTAGACAACCCTTAGCTAGTTACTTTCTCTTAATAGAACACCCATGTTTGAGTGGTACGTGGTGAGGGGTGGTTCCAAGAACGGATACCAAAAAAACACATGTCTAAAAGAGACTGGACTAAGTATTCAAAATATGCTAACTATTCTAAGTTCAATGGTCGAAATAATTGGGAGGGGACCTCTATGACCATTTAGTGAGTACAGTAATCTTCACTTTGATAATACATAAGATGTTTATGTGAGCTCCAAACATTGTGAGGTAAGTGGCTTCGGCCTCTCGATTCGGGTATGTGAACCATCGTGCATTGTTAGTGTGTTTCACATCCTTGGAGAAGTGGGTTTAGTTGGAAAAGTAACCATTTAACACCCGCCCACATGCCTTATATGTATACATGTTAAGGGGCCACAAATTTTGCTCTCTCTCCGCCAAAACTCTACATGTGGTGGCGCCATAAATTGGGGCATGCTATGTTTTATTGAAACATTCTTCTTTGGTGGGCCCGATGCTTCAAACCCCTCCGAACTCCCTTGTGTCGGCTTTCAAGTACAAACGTATGATAAGTTCCGGGCTAGGGCTTTAGTTCCTTGTCCTTGGTGTCCAAAAGAAATATACATAAAGACAAAGGGAAAATTCGTGGAAGCAAACTTGGTTCCGGGAAGTTTTTGGGCTTTTATAGTCGGTCAAGAGCCTAGTGATTCAAACCTAGCCGGTTACATGTTGACATCTTCCGGTTTTGCTCTTTCATTCATTTAAAGGCATATTCTATAGATTCTTCTAGAATGACCGGTTATTCTCCGGAAGTCTCCAACTTCAACCGGTTATTTCTCAAACTCGACCGGTTCATCCGTAACTAACCACCGGTTCTTCCGGGCCAATCTAGAAAGGACCTTCGACCCCGACAAACCAAACTTTGGGCATCGCTATGTATGGAATTAAGTAAGTTTGGGGTTCATGAATCTTAAGGTTAATAAGTTGGCGTCAGATTTTCAGTTCCATGACATGTAGTTTAATGTCGTATATGCATCTTTTAATGCGATGCCCTTCACGGGCCTGACTCGCCCGACACTAATTTAACTAGAAGGATTGCTTACGAAAGCACTAGAATATTCATTAATGAGAGGATATGATGATATTCTTGTGTCAGTGAATCAATCTTGTAACAAAAAGGCATGCAAAGCTTATACGGGTGGGGTGGGGTTTCGGTGTGACTTATACGGGTGGTGGGGCCCATCTCCCCCTCGGAGTGGGTGCGTTTTCCTTGGTGTTAATGCATGTGGCGCTGGTGTTTTGGCCTTCTGTCTCAAAAGAACATAGAATATAAAGTATAAGGGTGGGTTTATGTTAAGGGTACGGATCCAAGAAACTTGGGGTTCAAAACACCCCCTCAAATGGATCTTACCTTTGGACTCAAGATTGGATCCTTGAAGATCGGGTTCTCAAGTTAGGAGGAGTGACTACATTTTATTTTTCTTAAGTGTGGATTGTTGATATTCACGCAGGGGAGGGGTGGGGTGCGAGGTGATGCCACTCTAGCGTTGTTTCATTTTACATGATTTGGACATGGACTCTCGTGTCAGCTTATTGGTTCGTAAATTTCGCTCTTGATTGGTAGGGTTGTTGTTGGATTTTGGACATTCTTTGGGTGTGGACCCTACAATCAATCATGGCCACTTGACAAGAAACCAAGTGTGTACAATCAAAATGTAGGTACAGGGGGAAAAAAACAGAGAAAAAATAAAAGTTCGTGCAAGTAGCATGGACACAAATCGTTTGTTTTGTGTATTTCACATATAATATGTATGAGAAGGCATCTAGAATGGCCAATCTGATCTAGTTCAAATTCCACTCCAACCAAATGTCACAAATTGCAGGGTGCTCTTTGGTTTGACATTAAAATCATTTATTGTTTTGGAAGACAATTGACACGTGACATATCCGCATTATTCAAGACAATGGTCAATCCAACGTGGATGTTAGCTTTTGGCAAGTGCTGAACAAGACAACACATTGTGGTAGTTTCTTGTAATTTCAACTAATGAATTGCCTACCATTGTCTTCCAATGCCTCTAATTGGAACAACATCTCCACATTCAAATTGAACTTCCAAAACTATAAGCAAAGTTCAAGTCTTGATGTGGCCACTTGTGCGATAAGCACACCCTCTACATAAAAGGGAAACACCAACAACCTGGGAGGAGTTAACAACAACTTCATCATCGTGTCAATAGTACACACACATGACGACATAAACTAAGACTACATACATGTGTAATTTGGAAAAAGAAATTGGGATGAACTGATAATGGTTAAGGCAAATTTCATGTCCACAAACAAATTTTCCTTGTTAAGGGTGTGGTAAAATAGCAAGGGAAAACATAACCAAGAACTAGGACTGATAAGGTGGAAAGAGAGCCTTGCAAAGTTTGAACTTCCTCTTTTCAGAGGCCAAATCTTTCAATGTCTTCCTCATTGCAATACAAAGGTGGGTGGGTGGGAATTTCCACAAGACTCTTTCTATCTTTTGTGCGTCTTCCTATTTGTTGACATAATAACAATTTGCATAATAGAGTTGTTTGCAATTATGCCTAAATGTGTGTGTTGTGCAATATAGACAAGTTACATCATAACACTTAATTTGCTTTGCAAGAATATGTACCTTACTTGGTGATTTTGCTATCAAATGGTATCCAACAACAAAAGTTTGATTTTGACTTTCCCATACCTTGGAAGTTTAATCACTTGTCTTCATGTTTCACCTCAAAGCACATATAGCTAATCCACCACATGCATGGAGTACTTACAAGGGAAATATTCCTAGTAACTTCTACCAATAGATATGCATAAAATGTCATTATCACAATACATCATTATATTGAAAGTGTGAAGGGCCTGCCCCACATGTGCCCATGCAACGAACCAACAAACATTTGAGGATTAGTTACGTACATGAAGTAAATAACACTATGACCCAGTTGTTATCCATGTCGCACACATTTAAATTGCATCAAATGCATTGTAGTATTTCAAATTACAACACTCATTGCAAAATGACATATGGGTGTTCAAACATGTTCCTTGGCCATGATTGGGTTTCTCCAAGTAGAATACTCCTCTTGGTGACTAGCCCTAATTTCTCTCACTTTTAACACGTATCTACTACTCAAGTGAGTATACACAGAGCCAACCCCATCTCACACTTGGGTGAATGGAAAAAAAGGAAGCTCCCTTTAGGGTTAGGGGTTTATATTGGAGTTCTTACCTATGGTAATTTTTTCAAACCCTATTTTTTACCATGGATTAGAGACATGGGTCACGGCTGTAACCATGGTTGTTTTGCTCCATTCATCTACATCCTTGTTGCCTTTTCATCATCGTAAGTATGACCACTTTCCATGCATTTACATCTAGGATTTCCTGAGCATATAGTCATCTATTTATAAAGAAGACAATTTCTACGTAAATTAATGTAAGAGTTTACCATCAAATGTTTTAAGGACATGGCAGAGAGAGAGAGAGAGAGAGTCTTTGTCACGTTGTTGTGTGCCTCTAAACTTGAATTACACCCTACTTCCAATTATTCGAAGGCAATGTGTCAAAATCCAACATCACCCATGACATGTCACATAACAAAGGGGAGAGCACTGGACTCATGAACAATTATTATCTTGATGGAATCACGGCCATTCCATGTCCATGATGTGGAGCGATCATTCCAGGCTTCCATTGTCAATATCCCACAATGCATGAACTCCACCCAAATGTTATATGTGGGTGTACAACAAAGAACTTTATTAAGTGTTTAGATTTCTTGCAAGGTGGATCACAACAACGACAAATTATTTTCACGCTCCAACATAAACCTACAACAAGATCATGCGTTTATTTGAGCTTGTTGGAGTTGTTTAGCAAGAGTAGTTATTGTTTGCCATTGTTGATTTTGTGTGTTCCATGATAATAGGTCCCCTTTGTGTTGAACAAAAACTAAATTTTCATATCACATAACCAAATCAACAAGAATAGTTTGAATTTTATTTTTATTATAACCCCTATGCCCATGGAAATTCCATCAAATGTAGCTTACCATTCACAAACTACTTCTCATTGCTCATTGCTCATATGCTACCACTCATTGCTCATGTCCTAACTAATTATTGTTGGGGGTTTGATACTTGGATTTGAGAAGTTGGACATCCAAAGCTCAACTTATTGAGAGCTTTGCCAATCTTAAAGTTTCTCAATAGTTTGAGAAAGTGTAAAGTGACCATGTTCATAACAACATATTAAAAGGGGGGGGGGGGGTACTAATGAAGCCTTAATTAATAACAAAGCAAAGAATGCTTGAAAGTTCATTGCCTTTGGAGCCCACAAAACAAGAGCTCGTACTACCAACATTCCTAAAGTGACCTCCACGAGGTAGCTTAGGATTATAACTGTGAGCTTGTCAAAAATGATTGAGGGTTTGTCAAACTCATTCCACATTGGATCTTGCAAAGCACCATCTCTAAATGTTGGTATAATGCTTGACATTTTTATTTGTCGGCAATAGATACCATTTGGTTGCTTACTTATAAAAAGTTCCCTTCCTCAGCTAATTCTTATAACCTACAATCAACTGAGCTACAAGCATGCTTCCATCATCAAGCCATAAAATAGTATGCAATCCGGAGGTTGAATTTTTGAGTTGATTGGATGTAGGAATTAGTACTAAAGATCTAAAATTAGCACACTCGACGTCATTTGAAATGAATCAACAATAAACTTATAAGAAGATAAAGTTTTTATGTTGGATGGATGAGATGTACTCTCATATCCAAAAGATTCATAATCCTTGCCTACATTGATATGTGCAATTAGGTTGCCTTCACTAACAGCTTGCATGTTCACCCATGCAAATAGCCTTGGGTCAAAATCAAATTATAAAAATATGTGAGTTTGTTTATTCATCCGTATTGCAACCACGGCAGTGAAATAATTCATGTTTTTCTCTTACTATGATAACAAAATATCCAAAAAAATGTGGAATGTTGATCAATTAGTGTGGGGCAACCTAGTGGCATATGTCAGTATAATTGATAATACATTCTTCAAGGTTGCCACCAACCATAAATTGACAAATATGTCTTACCCAACTCCTTCCTATTTCAACAAGGATGGGAGGTCCTCCCTCCATCATCATTGGATGAATATGAGGACCACGAAACGCCTCCTAGAAATCCCCAAAGGCATAAACTCATGCACAATTCTCCCAAACTTCATCAAGAACCGAACACATGGCATCCTAACAAATGCAAACCATCACAATGTCCCTTGGTCCACCTAACCCAACTAGGTGTTTAAGCCACTTCTAATGCCCCTCCCCCACTCCCCTACTCCCCAAATCCATTTGCCTAATTGATGTACCTCAAGCTTAGTTTAAAATGAAAATGGACCATGTCAACGGATCATGACATATTTTATGGGCACTCCAAACTTGCAATGGCTTTTTCTATGTACAATTTGACATGATACAATTTTGACATGATACGATTTGGCCTTTGAAGGTGCAAGATTTCTCTCACACAGTAAATACATTGTTCATATTCAATAAAAAGAAGTCCACAATGCTAGAAAGCAAGCACTTTGTGGAGAAAACTTGTTGATATTAACTTAAAGTTAATTTTCTCAAGGTGGTCGTGTTTCCATCACATTTTGTTGCATGTTAGATTTGAAAAAAATTGTGATCTTTAAAGCAATAAAAAGGGAATAGCTCCCTATGAAAAATTTAATCCAATTAGTTTTCTCACGAGTAACTCCATATGCCATTTCATTCACAACAAAGTTTGAAAAGAATTGGTTTTTTTTTGGTAATTCCATCCACCCTTCCATAATGCCTACTTTGATAAGAGACATTAAAGGCTACTTTATGCATTCACTCTTGCACTTAGAAAACCACTAAAAATATGATAGAATCATAACTTGCACGTCAAATTGACACATATGTATGAAATCGACATAATTCTTGAGACAAGATACACATTTGGACCCAAAACTTCAAAAAGGTAAAGTATACATTGGAAACAAGAGGGACGACATAATGGACTTCGTGAAATCGGCTAATTGTGGGCTAAGTAGTTTTTTGGCAAGCCCCTTCTCACCATGTGAGAAAGTGGCTTGGTCGTCGAGCCCAATCTCTTTTCTTGGAAAAGTTCAACATGATTCTCGAGGTCTCAAGTTTGGTTCCCAATGAACCAATATGGTACAACTAGGAGGCCAACCTACTCGCCAAAGATGGCTCATAATCCCCCCCTCATGCATGACATCCGTTTTTATGCTCAAGCCACACCACCTCACACTAGCTTACAACCCCTCTCCCCCCCTTTCCATTTCCAAATACCACGATGAAATCCTTCCATAACCACCGAGAGCACATTGAAACGGAATTGCAATACCTTCCCCTAATCCATGCCACAATTAACTTCAAACATGCATCCAAATGACTCAAAGGAAATAAAATTCACACCAAATGGTCCAACTCCTTATGGGATATTAAAGAAGTCACATAAGCACAAATCACCCAAGTCCTAAAACTTAGGTACGCCAAGGGAATCACCGCAAAAAAACGTAAAGGCCCAAAAATCACCTCCATGAAACATGCCGACTATGCATGTACTCAACAAAATTAGCGACACATGGCCACACCTCCTTAGCCATTGCACCCTTCCACACCTCAAAAAACTCTGCAACACTTGCCACAAAATTGATGCTCATGCTAATCATAGCACACTCTCCTCTCACCCATCCACATGATATTACACTCTCATGGATGCCATTGTGCATCGCCTCACTCCCCACCAAAACACCACCCCCTCTTGGCTCCTCCCTTGCAAATGTCACCTCCCCAAATTTGAATGCCTCGCTTGCCTCCAACTAGACATCCTATGCGTCCTAGGCCTCCCTCCCACCGAACCCCTTCTCGCCCCTCACCATCCAATTCAATGAACTCATGTTCTATCACGACCAATATACTACAAATAAATAAATTTAAACAACGACAACGACAACAACAACAACAATCCGCATGTTACCCCCCCCCCCCCCCTCCCTCCCTCCCCCGTCCATAAACCCTAGAACAACCCCCTAATAGCCATCACTACAACTCTTACTCAACATAGATCCAACAGACACCACCATCACATTCCTAACCTACCTCATGCCCCGATCACACTAAACTTTCCGTCCGGTTCTAGCCGTGAAATTGTTGGGGATTATGTTGAGAATTAGATGTTGGCCCACCACTTTTCACACTATTACAGTTGGAGATGCTAATGGATGGTACTAGAAGTGGCCGGTGTGATCAGCCCCTCATACTCAACAAAAGGCAAACTTGAAAATTGTCAAGCCCCCCATCACATCAACATAGGAAACCCACCCGGACACGACCCCCACACACTCACACATGCTCCACTTTGAGCAATCCACCTACCACAAGTAGGCACCTCATCCATGAGTCATCCCGCACGGACTTGTGTATGGCCACCCACATAGGAACGGAATTGACAATGGCCTTTTGATTTCTTTGACAATGGTCTAGTTTTATATCTTTAGACTAGAAGACATTGACATTTTGATTCATGAACATGCCCCTTGATTTCTTGGAAGACCCACGTCTTCCTGATGTTCCTAACGTAATATCTCGTGGACCATGAAACATCATCCACTTGCTATCATGTAGGACGCCACGTAGATAGATTATTTGCCCATGTAAAATTCGTTGGCACATCATGTCCTCGAGGTCTAGTGTAAAGCGAACTTATTAGAAGATCTCCAAGTTCTCGACCAAGCACCTACATGTAGAAGAAGAGAAACTTCGGTGTCCGTTAGGAGGCCGACGTGAATGAAGTGTCTGTTCGTTCCACCCCCAATAGAGGTAAAGAACTACTTCCCCCTTTCGAGAGTAGACACTATAGTCACAAGTAACCAGTAACAGATAGAACCAGTACACAAAAAGGACTGGTTAATCTGAGATTTGTTTGGTGCAAAGTTTTACCGCCGAGTGTTTTAAACCCTAGTGGGCTTGTTTGCGTAAGTGTGGGGAGTGTGGTGTTTGTGCCACCTAGCAATCCGTCTTTCGTGTGGTAGGGGGAATTGCACCCGTTGTTGACATTTACTAATGTGGTTTTAGTTACTATATTTATTTTTTTATTTTTTTATTTTTTGACTAGGGGGGGGTCTTGTATTTGAGGTAGAGGTTGATTATTTTCTAGTCTTCTTCTGTGGAGCTATGATCGGGGAGAACCGGCAGTTAGTTACAGATGAACTGGTTGAGTTTGAGAAATAACCGATTGAAGTTCAAGACTGTAGGAAAACTACTGATCATTTTGAGGAATTTAGAGAATATACCCACTTTAATAAAGGCAAACCGAAGGATGTCAACATGTAGCCGGTTGGACTTGCAAACACTAGGATCTCAACCGATTATGCCCAAAAATCTCCCCGATCATTGTTGTGGAGGAGGATGGACATGGCATATTGTATGGCAATGGTATTGATGTTTTTAAAGGTGTTTTAAATGGTTGACATAGGTAGTTTAAATTTGTTTTCGAGTACCAAGCACCTAGTTTGTATGTATGTTACGGGTCAAGGGGCGGGCCCTTGAGCTCTAATGCAAAAGGCCCGAATTAGGAAAACCACGAGTTGGAGGAGAAGCTTGGAAGGGGCCCATGCTAAGACAAAAAAGTGGAGGCCACAAATAACTTAAGTGGTTTCTTGTCCCTTGCGAGGAGGACCAAAATAACATGAGCCAATATGGGTCTTCCAAAGGGCTTAATTCTATTGGGCGAGGGTGTCATAAGACGGCTGAGGGGGCCCTTTGAACTTCAACCGGTTATTTCTCAAACTCAACTGGTTCATGTGTAACTAACTGACAGTTCGCCCCGGTCAGTGCTTCATGAGGTTACCTTTTAGGTGACACCCGGATCCTAGGCTCCCCTTCTATGTGGGCTTCGGCCCCACCCATGTGCATTTCTATCTTTCCTTGCATTTTTAAAATTTGCCCATTCCCCATCATCGTCCCTTCATTTAGGGCCACTTCACACACGAGACCGAGTGCCCGTGACCCGTACACTTCAAGCACTCTCATTGGTGGAAAAAAGACGGAGCCGGTCCAAGTTCACTTCACACTATGCTTGAGGGACCAACGAAGTATTTGAATGCAAGACGGATGTAAAGTCTACATGGCATCGAATGGATCATGTTTCATGGTCACTTGGACTATTTTCAAAAACCACCTCTTGGAGGTAGGCTTAACACAAATCCGGGAGACCATGGCATTTTGAACGCTTACAACTGTTGATTTGTTCTATTTTATCATGTGTGAGGACCGACATAAATAGACATTTATTCAAATAACATTTGGTTAGGGGCCGGTCACATATGGCTTCACAGTACACTTGAGAGTCTGTGAGCACACTACATGATTTTGGAGGTGTGTTGGGACGGCCTTTGGACACTTACTTTTGGGCTCTCACAATTTCATGGCCACGGCTCTTGGCTTGTGTGTGAAGTGGCCCTTAACCCCTGACTCCCGACGAAGCCAAAAGTGATCATTAAATCAAGAGTTTTCCTCTTGTCGAACATGTGTACAATTTTTGAATGATGTGAAACTCCAACATAATACATAACATTACTAAGCAATGAGATGATGATTTATTTATTTTGGTTCTAGTGTTTTGGCAAAGATTTTGAAGACATCTAGATTCTAGAAAAGACCGAGGTGGCGGACAAGTGGCAAGGCTACCTCCCAACGAATGGCATGTTCTATTGGTCTCAAGTGTCGGACCATGCTCGCTCTGGCATGGAAGCCACGTTCAAGAGGTCCATCTAGCACAAGGCGGTCGCGTCAATTAGTGGAGGGCTTGCATTGCCCCGGTGCCCCTCTCCAAGCAATGTGATTCTTTTGTCTTCCCAACACGAGCGAGTTAGTTGAACACAAATTTTTGGAATTGCATTCAAGCCCAGAGAGCGTGGAGGTGGACCACATCCATTATGCATGAATTATGTGGGGTGAGAACCGGTAACTACGATAGCTTTAAATGGAAAATGAGCCCTCTTTGGGAAAGGATCCCTGAGAAGTTTGTCAAGAGATTTGGCACCTTCTCGTGGGCATCACCCATTGGACGATTTGGTTTGAGTGCAACGATAGGGTGTTCAACCATGAACAATGGCACAAATCTAAGGTTAGACACCTCATTCAAAATACCAAAGCGGCTTGGGCTAGGGTCATCAATTTGTTAAAATCAGTGGCTACTCAACCAAAGCTCTCCTCAAAGGCTTCAACCAATCATGGGGGGCTAGGGATGTGCTTTGTTGGAGGAACAATGTACACGTCACTTGGAATTGGGAAAGATAACATAGCAAGGGTGATTTGCCCTTGGTAGGTCACTTGGTGCTTTGGCGGGTTGTCCATGGTTAGCAGGGTGGGGGGTGTCTTCAGTCTAGTGCTTTGGCGGGTTGTCCATGGTTAGCAGGGTGGGGGGTGTCTTTAGTCTAGTGCTTTGGCAGGTTGTCCTCGGTGGGGTTTTTGTTACTTGATTTCTTGTTACGTGACAATGTGGCACGTTTGAGGGGCCCTACCTCCCCTTAAGTGGGTGTGTCTTTCTTGGTTCTAAATGCATTTGGCATCATCTTTTTGGCTTTTCAGCCTTCTATGTCAATAAAATAAAAGAAAATAAATGATGGTCTCTTTCCAAAGAAAGAAGCCAAAAACTCAAGATTTCATAACATTATCCAATTGCGACTATAGGTCGGGTGGGGTCGGGAACAAGTAAGATACTATTTGGAACTATATCATGCTTATTTCTTTCTTACCAACATATTCAACCCATAGTCCGCCAAGAGCCTAAGGCTAGTGTAAATGCAGCCTACAAAATTTGTGACTTAGCCTATAAAATTTTGAAAGTGTAGGACAAAGAGCCTATGGACAATTTAAAAACATAGGATATCAACCTATGTGATAAAAAACATGTAGGAAATTTTTCCTACAAAGTTTTTAAAAGAGAGGATTTTAGTCATTCATCCTTCTTCAAATTAGGAAATTAGTTGACCTAAGTACATATCTTTAGGCTAATACTCGGGGCTCTTGGGTGGCACATAGATGGATATCAATAATAGCCCTAACTCCCTTCCCGCCAATCTTTACAAATACCATTCATCACAACTCCTCTCTCTCTCTCTCTCTCTCTCTCTCTTGAAATTCAAGTGTCGCAGTCTCGCAGATCAAGTCCTTCTTTGAAACTGAAATTTCCTAACCTACTAACCCTTGCCGACATTGCAAGATGCCAATGTGTTAGTACTGCTACTTGTGAGAGAGCTTTCTCTGTGCATAATAACATCAAGTAGAAGAAAAGGAATTGAATGACAACAACACACTTGGATAGTGTGATGCGGGTGGCGATTGAAGGACCAACCAAAAATTTTGAGTTTATTTTGGAGGAAGCTATATCTTTGTGGAAGGATTCAAGAAAGTTTCGATTCTTGTTTACTAATCCTGAGAAATATCTTGCAGGAAGAGTAGAGGTTGAATCAGAAGATGGTGAGGACTTTCACCCTTAAACTCATTTGAATTTTAGCAACCTTTAATTATAATGAACTCTTTAAAAAAGAATTGGTTAATCCTTGGCCTTCAAACGTGGTGAAGGGCTTAGCCAGGTTCAATTCCTGCCAAGGATACCACTTAGTACTCAAATTTTGAATTTAAAGCCTACAACATTAAAAGATATGAAGGATTTTAACCTACTAAAAATTAGTTTTGAAGGCAATTGGCGGGTAACTTAAAAACTCAAAAGGTTTTCAACTTACAAAAATTTGATATTGTAGGATGCAACCTATGCCATGAGGGAAATAGCCTATGCCCTTTTAAAGAGGTAGGCAATTCACCTCAATAACTTCAATAACTTTTCGGACACTGATTCAACCTAATGAACTCGAGTGGAATACTATCACTAATATTATTAAAATGAAACGGTTGATAGCAATTGAATAATGTTATGTACGCTTGTCGAAAAGTCCACAATTTACATCATGAATGCTCCCAATAAACGGGGAATCCCATAATTAAAGGAGAATTATTCTTGCCCACTGCATGGTCCCACGAAATGCAACCAAGGAGTTGAGTAATGTTATGTATGTGGTTTTCGTGACAAATCCTAACATTCTTCAATCACCACTTGTGTGGTCCATTGACAAGTGCACATATTCTCGAATAAAGAGCAAAATGGACGCATAACTACAAGTTACCATAATGAATTTATCGGATTGCATGGCCAAATTGAACCAAGTGTCCAAGTGAGCGACCTTCTAGAAGTCAATTGATGACCATTTTACAGTCATTGTCATGGCACCTCGCACTACCGCCAACACTGACCGGAATGGCCCACTTCCCTTTTCTATGTGAACTATGTCACTGACACTCTAGCTATATATATATATATTAAGAAAGTGAACACCTCTCACACTCTAAAGATTGTTACAGTCAAGCACATTCAAAACCAAAATAGTTGGAGTTCCCCACAAGCTTATGGAATGTCTGAAAGGGTCATTGTTTGGCTTTTGTTGTAGGCAGCCGATATAGAGCTTCACATGTCGGAGGGTGGAGGTTAGGGCCACTTCACACACAAGACCGAGAGCCCGTGACCATTACACTTCAAGCACTCTCATTGGTGGAAAAGGTGGAGCCGGTCCAAGTTCGCTTCTTCACACTACGCTTGAGGGACCAACGGCGTATGTGAATGCAAGATGGATGTGAGGTCTACATGGATTCCTATATGGCATCGAATGGATCACGGTTCATGCTCACTTGGACTATTTTCAAAAACCACCTCTTGGAGGTAGTTTTAATACAACTCCGGGAGACCATGGCAATCCAAATGCTCATAACTTTTGATTTGTTCTATTTTATTATGTGTGAGGACCAACATGAATACATATTCATTGAAATAGCATTTGGTTGAGGGCCCGGTCACATGTGATTTCACACTACACTTGAGGGTTTGTGACCACACTACAGTCCACCCTCAATAAATGTTACACTTATAAACGTTAACTCACTATATTTGTTAACAAAATCGTACTCCCTTCATATTGCTAACTAGAATGTTAACTATGTTGAATGTTAACAATAATTTACTCCCCTCTTTGTTAATTTGCCACTTATAAATGTTAACCTACGAAATACATCCAATACTGTGTGATGACATCCATTACATTGACTCACAACCTTTCAAAGTGGCAAAAGCCATCAAATTTGACTTTTGTGATCAAATTATTCATCTGGACTATATTGATTCTTATTTTGTTTCATAAAAATAAAATATTGATTTGATACACATATTTTATATATGATAATTTTGCAAAACTCTTCCTCCATAATTGTAATGAATTTATATTTGTTAAGCATTCAAAAAGCTCCCTTTATAATTGTTACAATGTGAACTCACTATAAATGTTAGGAAAATTTTACTCCAGAGCCTAACATTTATAGAGGGTGGACTGTACATGATGATTTTGGAGGTGTGTTGGGGTGGCCTTTGGACACTTTCTTTTGGGCTCTCACATTTTTATGGTCATGGCTCTTGGCTCGTTTGTGAAGTGGCCCTAAGTTCCGAGCAATGTTGAGACCATATCTGGGTATCTTTATTGGGCTACACATGCTTTAAGGCCTAAATACCCTATATTAAAAAAACCCATATTGGTCTAGCAGGCCCAATAAGATTTTAGGTGCCCCCACCCCCTATAAACCATAAGTAAATACAATAAAACTTGTAGAATTTTGGAGGGTACCTTTCCTCATCATGTAGACACACATGGATAAAAGCATTTATCTAAAAACAAGAATGCATAGGGTTCATAGATGCACACCGTAAAACGAATCTCACAAGGGAAGCAAAACTTGAAGCTTGTGGAGGAAACCTTAACCTACGTAGCTTTAGAAGCGGTGTGGCTGAGATACTACTCTAGAAGTGTGTTTCCACAAATGGTGTCATGTAAATGCAACAAAGATGTGTATACAACAACAATACGTAGTCTTGGTCTGAACATATTTTTATGTCCATGGGGTGGACTCTTCATTGCACATTTTTATGATGTGTGTGGGTCACTATAAAATAACACCCCACATATATGAGAAATCTGTAGAGAGAAAAAAATTGTATACATAGAGTGTAGTTTCTGAAAGGAACCCATTTAGACATTCATAAGGTAAGTGGCTCATAAGTGGCTCATTTTTTTAATCGGACCCCTAGATTTGATTGGTATGTGGTTCAATGTGGATCAACGAGCAAGCATCATAAAAACACATGTTTGAAAGAGATTGGACTACGTCTTCAGCTATTAATAACTACTCTACACCCAATATTGAACTCAATTGGGAGGACCTATATATACAATCATGAAACCAACAAACAACCATAAGTAAATCAAGAAAGGTCCAATTTTCAATCTGATTTTTGCGAATGTTTCATCGTAGAATTGCTAATGTATTTCTTTTAAAGAAAAACCGGACCACGGTAGGGTTGCCATGAAGTGTGACCATGGAAAAATGCCCTCTAACAATGGGACAACTTCATGGTCCATGATGTAAGCATCTCCTTAGTAATATGAGGGGATTGAGGATTTTTATTTTTTATTTTTATTTTTATTTTTTTCGGTTCACTTTCCTACCCCTGCCCGAATAACTTACTGCTGACTCATCGCATAGGTGTCAGCCTCGGAGGGAGTGTTCAAACCGATTGAGCAGGCTTTGCGTCCTCCTTGGGAGTGGTGATGAACTTGCTTGGGCATCTTGGTGTCGTTTAGGATAACCTCATCCATTCATGGATGAAGGGACTTGGGTGAAAACGAAACCGGATTTCGCATGTTGAGGTTCTATTCACATTAGAGTTATCCATAGAGTAAAGTAGATGAAACCATGGGATTCGTCCCAAAACTTGAGGTGATGAGAATTAAAATGAAGTCACTCAAGTTTTCTCGAGGCTTAAAATTATCATATACAAAGCGTGGTATTGGGTTATTAAACGCCGATTTTCTAGCTTATTCTACTAGGATGGGTAGGCGAAGCTAGCTTTGAATAGGTTGATCCAGGATTCAGGATAGTAGGTCCGATGCATGGACTTTGTTTATTAGATCTGAAAATTCTCTCAAAGTTTTTGAGGTGGAAAGAGTAGGTCCCAAAAGTTTCACCCAACCTCTTAAAATTGGTTCTAGTATACGACGAGCTAATGAACTCGATATAAAGTTTTTTCAAAGAAAGATGAAACTTACGGCTTCATTCCTCCTTTCAGGGAGTTTATTGTTAACTCACACTCAACAAAACCTCCTCGCCAATAATAACCATTTCAAGCGGTCATTGTGTGGAAGTCCAACTGCTTCAACAAAGAGGCAAGTTTCATATGGTCCATTGGGCACAAGGTGGTGGATGTGAACAACTTGCATGTGAATATCACTCCTACCACCGTCTCAACTTGATGCCCCTCTCGCCTCCCCCAACACGTCGAAATCAATGAAGCAAATTTTGGGACAACATCGGAGCGAGAAGAGCTCGGCAATGAGCCACTCATATTGTGTTCGAGCTCAATGGCATTGGCTTTGTCGTGGAAGGCATTTGCGTTGAAAGCATGCCCTCCTCAAGGGAAACACATCATGAAGAAATTTTGCACTTGAATACCTATTCGACATCTCTTGCAAGGCATCATGACATGGTCCATGAATTTCATAGAAATCACGTGGTTCGTCAACAATGAATAATGGCACACCACGAAAGACAAACACCTCAAATGGGATAAATGCATCATGTGTTGTAAATCATATATGGGATAAGACGTTGAATCTCATAACGGAGTAAAAATAGGTGTGGTAATAATAATGGTCACGAGGTTGTCCTTGGGACTAGTGGATTGGTATTGTGGTTTTTTTTTCCGCTCTTCTCATTTGGTTGTAACGTGCTTGAGGGGCTCTACCCCCCCCCCCCTCCCCCCTCCAAGTGGATGTGTCTCCATTGGACCTCATAAATTAATGACATTTTTCATCTGTCTCAATAGCATTATTGACAACAATAGCAAATGTTATATTGCATGTGTCATAGTTGTATTATCAAGGTAAAATTAAACTAAATGTTTTGGATGATGAAAGTTATGTCATGACATTAAAGTTTTTATATCATCAAGGTAGGGTTGAACATCGTTTGATGTGATGTGTCTTCCTAATTTTTGATATTCTACAAGATTTAAAAGATCTTCTCATGTATTGTTTCAATATTTTGACTTATAGGGCGAGTGAGTCTAATTATGTTTACTTATTTTAAATGGACACTTATATTTGAGAGGTGCGAGGTTAGGTGTGTTTCAAGAACGTGCACCATACATACATGTGTTTAAAAGAGATTGAACTATGTGTTAAAAATTTGTTAACCATATTATGTTCAATAGTCAACATAAGTGAAAGTGGGGGTGAGGGGGGGGGGGACCTATATGATTAGAATTTGGATCCATGGCCATCAACTCTCTAAATTCATAACAATGTAGGTGGGGTTCTAAATTTCTTTGTGATTGAACTTGCTTTCCCCCTACATATTTGCATATTAAAATTGTATATTATAGCAAGTACACGCAAACATGGACTAGAGGCGGTGAATGAACATTGTATGTGAGTATAAAACAAAAACATATGTCCCATTTTATTTATTTTCTTCATAGAAAGTTAAAATAACTTGATTTATTTATCTTTTAAACCACCACCTACCTTATAATACATTTAGACATATTTTCCTAGAGCAAGTGCATGGAAAGGTGTGTTGTTTAAAGGATTTTTGCAGCTCGTGTATATACGAGCATGTTTGTCCTTGAGCTCCTTGGAGAGCTCCAAGAACCAATTAACGTGAGCGGCCCTAGAGACACTTTTAGTCATGTGCCCATTATATATAGGATATGAGACAGACAACCAATGCAAGATGATTGCAAATACATATTGAGATTAGAGTTATCCGTAAAGTGAGCTGGTGTTTTGACAGATTTTGAGTGCACTATTCACACAATCCCATGGAAACGCAAAGTAAGGCTCTTGAATTCCGGGGCATAATACACAAGGCCAGGGTTTAGGGTCAGAGTTGGTCTGCTTGTTTTTGGATGAGAGAATCCGCCTATTCGTGGTTGAGGCCGTCATGCGTGCTTGCTGATTTTGGGCGTGCTTCACTACTTACTTAGTCTTGTTTGCACCCCTAACAGAATTAGTGAAACAGGGCGACAAAATTAGCACCCTCTGACAAAGCGACGCTAAATTCCCGGGGCGCGCTCGCAACACAGGAGCAAATTTTTTTTTTCACCATTTCCGGTCACTCAAAAGATTTGTGCCTGTGTTTTTTTATAGCTACAGACACCTGCTCCACTTTTAGGGCCTGTCACACAATTTTCTCAAATCCAGGCCCAAAACCCTCTCTTCAGCTCACTTTACGGATAACTCTATTGTAGCCAATTTTCCTTCTAATCTTTGGAGCTCACATGAAAAATTGCATTCATTTTATATTTCATTTTTTCCGAGAGAATAGAGAAGCTTTTTCAATGCCAAAAAACATAGTACAATTGTTGGAGCCTCATGAGTGAGAGCTTGGTAAAGCTCTCTTGAGTGCTTCCAATGAAACCACAATACACCTCTAGTCGTATACAACCTAAGCATGGTTGACTAATCCAACAATAGGCGCTTTGACATTTCAATGCATAGTTCTAGTGTTGTCTCAGTGGTAGAGAAGCTCGTTCCCAACCCAATTTGATTATAGTTCTCAAGTGTGAGTTCTTGTAAGTAAAGTCTTTATCCGCTTCTTTATGAGTTGTATCCCATACATATATAGCATACTCAAGGAGACCTTGTTATATCTTCCTCGAATCTTGTTGAATTTGCTTGGTGTCCTATTTGTTGTTGTTAAAGGTGAGATCATTCCTTTCTACACAAATTGACCAAAGCGGATCCCCCTTAACAATAGCCAAATTTTGGAGAGCTTGCTAAGGGAGAGCGGAATTTCTTTACGAAAATTTTGTGTTGCCAATCTAGCAGTTTCCACGGGCCTTTGTGTCCAGGTTTTGCTTTCACGGTGTTGATAATACCAATGGCAAAATCCCATGATCTACGGGCCACCCTACAGTCCCATAACTTGTGAACAATGGTCTCCAGGATGTCATTCATGCACATGTGGCATTTGTCATCAATGTTCACAATAAACCTAGCTCTCCACGAATTAACGGCAACTGCTCTATGCCGAATCGACCAAATGAATGCTCTTCCTTTCTTGCTTCTAGTTTTGTACCAAACATTCCCCATTTCATCTTGAGCCGGGGGTGAGAATGTCATGCTCGTTAGTGATAAGTGACCTAGGTGGTGGATGTGTTGACTGGAGAAGATTTCTCCCAATTGTAGAGGTGTAGCTCAAAAATTCCTATTTTAATTTCCATTGTAATTGAGAGAGGTCCATTCCCAAAGAATCGCATCTCCCAATGTAGACATCCATGCTAGATTTCCTCTCTCCCTTGCTAGTGGCGCAAGACAAAACCACATAACTTAGTGGTAACTTCAAGTTCCTTAGGTGAGTATGTATTCACGATACGAGTGTTAATTGGAAATGTGAAAACATTTGATGGTGGGGGTGGGAAAGGGGCCTAAGAACACTAATAAAAAATTGGTCTATAAAATCTACTACTATGGAAGATCATGATCAGATGGGCATCTAGCATATTGGTTTCAAAAGCACCCACCCAACTTCCAACAAGTGCATTAAGGTTGCTTTGGTGTACCACATTTGTCCATTGATTGGGAACAAAATTAGTAGTGGCTTCAATTGTCAAAAGTTCTCTCTTATCAAGTTCAAATTTCTAGGTAATTTCTCTAGCCTCGAAGGTTTTATTTTTCTCATAATTCCATATGTTGTTTGGATATTAAAGATCATAAATGACATTGCTTGGTAGGATATTATATTCTTATTAAAATTATATAGTGTTGTATAACTCCGAACAATAACACGCACTAATTGGGATAATCATTGTAGTAAACTTTCATCACTTGTTACACGACTAACTATCATTATAAAATGATTATTTAAAATTGAGATCCGGTGAAAAACTCAACTTTTGAGAGGCAAAACATGCAAAAGTCTGAAAGATATCAAATGTGTATGTAAACTTGCAATCTTTCCTCATGTATAAAATAGATTGTTAGGTCTAGAATACTGTACAATTTGTATGTTTTAGGCTGTGGATATTAGCAATGGAATTAATGCCACTTCAAATAAACTTAAAGACAAATTCACTTATACAAACATGGTTGCATGCTTCTAGACATATCTCCTATCCATGGGAACATTGATGCACATAACATGTCAAGAAATTTGCCATGGATGATTTATGGGACGAGTTTTGGACTCCGAATAACTTATTTTCTACTTGAGGTTTTTATTTAGTTAGTGGGTTACAAAAAAATTCATGCCATGCACTATTCCACCCATAAAGTTCATACACATCATAAACCACTCAAGACAAAATTTATATCATTTAGTTGATCGTACGATCCTACTATGGCCATACCTCTTGATATGTCAAAATGGGTTTGACCCCACTTAACTAATGTAGCATGTTCTTTGTTCAAACCCCCACGCTGACTCCAAGCATGCATCACAAAGTTATCAAATATGGAAGGATTTGTATGCAAAACAACCAACTCCTTACCAAGATTTTGGTTGAATTAAAAGATAACTATAGATCTAAAATATGTGTGGATGTTGATCCCTACTTTGAGGGAGAGGGGCAAGTATCACATATGAATGTACTCCTCATTCAATCAAGATAAAAGTCTTGAAACAGTATGGAACCTAGAAGTTACTTTTTAAAATTGATTTAACACCGTAATTACTTTTAAAGACCCTGCATTAGTGCATTCAAGGTCATGTGAGATGAATCAACAACAAATCTATAGGGAGTCAAGTTTTTATGTTGGATGGATGAGAGATACACTCATATACAATAATTCCTCCATCTCTCTCTCCTACTTCGACCCGGTTTGGGAGCACCATTGGAATTTGTTTTGATAGATTTTCTTGGTGACATCGAACACCGTGGTGGGGTATTGTTGAATTTGTATGTGTGTTCTATTCTTGCATAGTGTAGATGTAAATTTGGCTCGCCAAAAAGTGGATTGACCTCGTCCATAAAGCAATGGAACATCATGGATATGCGGCAACATCATCTTTAGTACTTGAACTCATATTTTTGTCGGGGAAAGGTGTCCGCCTTGCCTCCATTCTTCCAACATCTAGTTCACATCCACCTATACAACATTAAGATGCATGGGTCTTAAATGGTTACTTTTTTCCAACTAGCCCACTTCTCCAAGGATATGAAAGACGCATTAGAGTACGAGATGGTTAGCAAATCCAAATCATGGTCATAGTCATTTTTCCTTATTAGTTATGGAGCTCATACGTACATGTGATTCATTATATTTGTGAAGATTCTCATGTTCATTGAATGGTCATTAAGGTCACCCCAATTATGTTGACCATTAAGTCTAGAATGGTTATATAGTCCTAAGCGCATGTGTTTTTGGTATTTGTTATTGAAGCCACATTCAAGCACACATAACTTAAATGTAGGTGTCCGATTAAAACCAAAAACTGAAATCATGCATGTATACCTTAGTTTTCAATACCACCAAACACATAACATTATTCATATCCATAACAATATTATATGGAATTGACAATACTCCATGGAATATTCCCTAATACTCCCACATTCGGAATGAATGTGGGAATATCGAAGAATATTCCATGGAATATTTTCCATCCCACATAATATTATTATGGATCTTAATAATGTTCTACAAGGATATTTTATAACAACGGTATATTAAATCCTTGATCACTAAGCTTGCCATAGAATCAAACAAGGGAGCAACTGCCAAAAAGAGTTTGAAGCACTTACTTGAATGGGACCATGCTTGCATTGCCTTGCTTGATGCCTATATTATTTGCGGTCGACAACTTGATTGAGTTTGCACAAAGTCCGTGTTGCTATGTGGTGGATTTCATCAATGTTTGTGAAGATTTGTAAGGCTAATTTATACCACTTGTGTGTGGATCTAGTTTATTCCTCCAAAAGGTGAGAAATTATAGCAATTTGTGTCTTTGCCCGAAGACACATCAACATTCAACGATGAGGATTGGGCGTTTTGCTCCAACACCAAGGTGGATCATGTTCTCTCTAAGGTTGCAAATGTGTCATACATGCAAGCATGCATTTCATCGCTTTCCTCAGCACTTGGGAAGAAGTTAACATGATCGACCGCGAGGTGATCATTGGGGATGTCAAGGGATAATGAGGTGGCCCGTCATATATTTGGTGAGCTTGAATGCAACTTTCCATGTCAAGAGGTGATGTGCACATCTATCCTCAACACTAGTTGAACAAGTCATCTAAAGCAACTTTTCAAGGCTTGATGGATATCTTGACGTGACAATATCGACTTTCTAAAAGATGGACTTGTATCTTGATCCTAAACCTTGAATAGAGGTCATTGAGCACACTGATGTTGAGGAATGGCTCCTTCCACTCCTTCGTAACTGGACCTTGAAACTTCAAGCATGTTACTTCAAGAGCATCATGCTAGCCAATGGGTGCACCACTATATCCTTGCCCATGATTGAGAAGCCAATGTCGTTGCTATGTAGTAAATTGTCACAAAATGCAATGATTTCCTCTAAGCTCTTGGAATGCTTCAAGCTTGTTAAAATTGACCATGTGTTAGTACTTTGAAGCATAGAGGATGAGCAAACATTCTCCCTTGTTGTCCTTTCTCAAGAACAAACTCATAAATAGTTTTATAGCGCACCTAGCCCTAGTGGTGCGGATTTGTGCACAAGATTTCTTCACGGGACACACCTTCCCTTACCAATCCGAATTAATATATTGGAAGTCTCGACACGTATAGTACGGTGGTGAAGTTTGAGGCGACAACTCCTCACACGTCCAAGTTCTTGGACCTCCGTTTTGATGTTTTGTGTCCTTGTAGTCATTTTGGTGGCTCCCCCACATTGCAATCATGCCCCAACTGCTACACGTAGAGGAGTAGAGCTTGAACCCAACTTGTAATAAACTCTAATGAAAAAAATAGGTTGTCATTGTCTAGGAGTAGAGCAAAAATGTGGATGTATTTGCTTGCACATTGTGCAACAAACCCCTTGAACGTGAAACTACCAAGGACATTGCGGCCTCCCCAATTTTCAAATTTTGCTCTCTATGTTGGGCTTGATTTGCCCCCCTTTCAACTTAAAGAGTAGATGATTGTTGGCACATGTGTGAGGTCTTACTAGCCCTATGTCAAGGAGCGTGTGGAAGTGTCAGTAGCCTTGACAAGAGCATGCGGATGTGGATTCAAGTTGGCTCTAACTTTCTTTACTTGTTTTTGTTGTCTTATCATGGTTGTTAGAAGTCCATGCTTGTTTTTAATCTCCAACCTCTAACCTAATGGGTACTATGTGCATGTGTGTGGCTAAAGGGTTGATTGTGGGTGGCTATATTGATTTGGGCTTGACTCGTGAAGGTCAGCCATGTCCACCAAGCATACCACAATAGTCCACCAATATAAAAATCGTTCTCTTTGGTTGCTTATGGATTTTTTGGCCTTTCATTTATTGACTATATTTGGCATCAAAGGGATACGTTTGTGTTTGTTTTGCAAGTAAGGAAGGAAGGTAGTTTAATTTGTTGGATATTCAAATAGGCATGTGGGAAAACACTTAAGGTAGTTCATAATTACATTTGACATGCTTAAATCATTCCAAACTATCTTTTTTTTTGTATACTACATTTTTGTAGCCAAATAAAACCTTCAGTAGAATGGCGTGGCTTGATCTTTGCATTCCACAAATTAGATGTTGCTATTTTGTTTTATTTTTGTTTGGTTTATCACTACACTTGGTTTTTATGATCTACATATTGAGCACACGTGTTGTCCTTCGAGAATTCAAGTAGCCTCGTGCCTTGCCATTTGTTTGCATTCTTGTTTGTTCCTAATACGGACCTCAGTCGTATAGCGAATTCTGCCACTCCCAATGATATAAGGGTGGACACTAAGTTACGACTTCATCCTTCCACGTGACTCATCCACAAACTCAATAACTATGGTAGAAAAAACCTTGTCAACGACTACATTGTCAAATGAAGGTAAATTATGTTGAGAAAGGAAGGCCATTCATCACAAGACTTAGGCACATGACAAAAATAAACTATAAACATGTGCTTGCAAGGGAAATGGAACGTGTATTAAATTATTTTGGAGCACATACAAAAGCAATTTGTACCAATGTTGGGAATAAAATTGTCAACATTGCTCATCCAAAACACATGATTTGGATCTTGTTTCTCTTTACTTTGCGGATCACTTCAATGATTCCATATCTAATAAAGTGAGTGCATGCGTCATGCACCATAATTTGTAATGGAATCTAACATATAGGCACATATTCAAGCATAAAATGTCTACACTATAAAAGAACTATGTGATGTCATCTATAATTGTCACTTGAAGAACTTAAAGGATTTTCACCTTGACTCCTTAGCAAGCTCAATTCTCACAGTCCTCGATTTTTTTTTTTTTCAAATAACAAAAGCCAAAGGCCTCATGTTGCTTCATGGTGCTTTGTAAGGGTAACTTCTCTTACCTCCAATGGAAGTAAAACCCACCTCTTGCCCACAACCACGGAAGTCATCCACAAGACCTCGGTTGACTGTGCACTCCCTCCTTTTGATTACATTCATTTTTATTTTATTTTTGAACCAAAATTCCAAACATGCAATACTAGTAAATTAGAAGAAGAAGAAGAAGAAGAAGATCTCTACATACGGATGGCCTTCACAAAGTGTCCATAATAGGTTTGAAACTTATGAACTCCAAGACGGAGAAACACCAACTAATAACCGAGAGAGAGAGTCTCATTCACCAACATAAAAACCTTGAAAACAATATGCAATTCAAAGTTTAATTATTTTAGATGATTGACACCGAACTTAACTTTATAAGACCCCAAATTAATGTACTCAAGGTCTTTTGATATGAATCGGTAACAAAGCTTTTAAATTGGATGGATGAGAGGTTCGCTCGGACATATACGATAATATTCTCTCTCTTTCTTTCTCTCTCTCTCCGAGTTTATATGCCTCGTAGCTTGGAATAGTAAGTGGCATTAAAAAGTGCCAAGAGCAGTAATCCAAACGTACAGGAGATCGAGATCACATGCAGCCAATGGTGCCATTCAAGAGAGGCCGAGGTGGCCACTGCATGAAATTCCCGGTTTCATGGGCCCAACACTTTCTAATACGGGGAAACCACTTAGGTTTACAGCAAATGAACGGCGAGACCACACCCCTACACTAAATACTCCTATTAGGGCCACTTCACACACAAGAATGCGAGCCCCTCACCATTACACTTCAAGCACTCTCATTGGTGGAAAAGGCGGGGCCGGTCCAACTTTGCTTCACACTACGCTTGAGGGACCAACGGCGTAGGTGAATGTAAGTAAGATGGATGTAATGTCTAAACGGATTCCTACATGGCATCCAATGGATCATGTTTCATGGTCACTTGGATTATTTTCAAAAACCACCTCTTGGAGGTAGGCCTAACACAAAACCACTGAGAGACTACGACACTTCGAATGCACACAACCGTTGATTTATTATATTTTATTATGTGTGAGGACCCGCATGAATAGAAATTCATTGATAGACTTCACACTCCACTGGAGGATGCATGACCACAGGACATGAGTTTGGAGGTGTGTTGGGACGGCCTTTGGACACTTTCTTTTGGGCTCTAACAATTTCATGGTCACGGCTCTTGGCTCATGTGTGAAGTGGCCCTAAGACAATTTAGTGTAGGGTGTAGTGAATCAACTTAGTTTTTGGTAAGAGGGCCACTAAAATATAAAGAATGCTTTGGAAGAATCATCAAAGTCTGTCGCTTGGAGAGAATAGGTAAAAAAAAACGAGTTGTAAGATTCCAAGGATTTGACCCTCGAAGGCGTTTTGAATCCTTCCTCTGTGTAGATTTTTTCAAACTAAGTGAGCGTCCCGTGCGAAACCCTAACGCGTGTTAGGGTTTCCAAACTCCCAGCGATCCACTAATAAAAACCCTCCACTAGGCAATATTGAAGAGGAATGGGCCAAGCGAGAAAATCTTGGATGGCATGTGGTACACATTACGTTAATTTAATGAGTCGTGGGGACATGAGAAAAGGGGAGGAACCAAAAAAACACATCAATTTTGAGCATGTGGGCATCCCCTCGAAAGTGGACTCTAGGGGGACATAGATTGGGCAAGGAGCCCTAAACCCTAAACCCCAACTTCCCACAAAATATCGGCGATGGAAAATAGAAGTCCGAGGAGTCCCCACTCTCGGCCCCATCACGCATAAGATAACCGAATTCCAATCACGGAACTCACACAACTGGCCATGCACTGCCCTTAACTTATCAGAGCACATTCCACACCCGCCTTGTTGTGGGGGCTAATATTGTCTTCGCTCGATATCGTTCGGGTATCTAGAACGTGGATTTCACATTTTTCAAACACCATTTAGGGTATGGGTCTTTGACAAATTGTTGGCTTTCGATACCATTCGAGTCTATACACCATGCAAGAGCTTTCATACCCATGCAAAATCACCCTAGTTTGATGCCTTGATTATACCAAACTTTCTGTCCAGTTCCAGCCGTGAAATCGTTGGGGTTTATGTTTAGAAATGGATGGTGGCCCACCACTTTTCACACTATTCACAACTGGAGATGTGGATGTATGGTGTCAGAATTGGCTAGTGTGATCATGCCCTCGGTATGGTTTAGAATGGTATTGACTCAGAACTCTCACAACTGGCCATGCACTGCCCTTAACTTATCATAGCACATTCCACACCCGCCTTGTTGTGGGGGCTAATATTGTCTTCGCTTGATATCGTTCGGGTATCTAGAACGTGGATTTCACATTTTTCAAACACCATTTAGGGTATGGGTCTTTGACAAATTGTTGGCTTTCGATACCATTCGAGTCTATACACCATGCAAGAGCTTTCGTACCCATGCAAAATCACCCTAGTATGATGCCCCGATCACACCAAACTTTCCGTCCAGTTCCAGCCGTGAAATCGCCGGGGATTATGTTTAGAAATGGATGGTGGCCCACCCCTTTTCACACCATTCACAACTGGAGATGTGGACGTATGGTGCCAGAATTGGCTAGTGTGATCAGGCGCTCGGTATGGTTTAGAATGGTATTGACCCGAAACTCTCACAACTAGCCATGCATTGCCCTGAACTTATCAGAGCATATTCCACACCCGCCTTGTTGTTGGGCTAATAGTGAATTTGTTTGATATCATTCGGGTATCTAGAACGTGAATTGCAAATTTTCGATACCATCTAGGGTATGGGTCTTTGACAAATTGTTGGCTTTCGATATCATTCAAGTTTATACAACATGCAAGAGCTTTCGTACCCATGCAAAATCACCCTAGTATGATGTCATGATCACACCAAACTTTCCGTCCAGTTCTAGCCGTGAAATCGCCAAGGATTATGTTTAGAAATGGATGGTGGCCCACCACTTTTCACAATATTCACAACTGGAGATGTGGACATATGGTGCCATAATTGGCTAGTGTGATCAGGCCCTCGGTATGGTTTAGAATGGTATTGACCCAAAACTCTCACAACTGGCCATGCACTGCCCTTAACTTATCAGAGCATATTCCACACGTGCCTTGTTGTTGGGCTAATAGTGTCTTTGTTTGATATCATTCAGGTATCTAGAACATGAATTTCAAATTTTCTGATACCATTTAGGGTATGGGTCTTTGACAAATTGTTGGCTTTCGATACCATTCGAGTCTATACACCATGCAAGAGCTTTCATACCCATGCAAAATCACCCTAGTATGATGCCCCGATCACACCAAACTTTCCGTCCAGTTCCAGCCGTGAAATCGCCGGGGATTATGTTTAGAAATGGATGGTGGCCCACCACTTTTCACACTATTCACAACTTGAGATGTGGACGTATGGTGCCAGAATTGGCTAGTGTGATCATGTCCTTGGTGTGGTTTAGAATGATATCGACCCGAATAATAGGTGTTCATTTAAGATGAGTAACCAAACGAGGTTCACTTACCTTAGCAGAGAATTTGATCCTTAAACATGTAAGGGGGTTTTCTTTATGACATGCAAACAAAACAAATTAAGAGTCCTCATCGAATCCTGAAACTTGATTTTGTTGGATTTGAAATAAATATGAGGGCATCGTCTTGTATCAAGAAGAATATAACATTACGTTGATGTTTAGGTGACTTTATCAATACACTAAGTATTTGTTTGCATCTAAAGGCAGGCACATCGGTTGTGTATGTGAATTTGGTATTAAGTAACACTGAGGTATTCAACTTATTTGAAAGCTCGTTGGATACTCATTGGTTAACTTTTGAAAATGTAATGTTTTAGCATAAAACAAAAAAAGAAATCATCATCCCACAACTATGTAAAAGTGGAAGGTTGTAGTTTAACCTTTATGTAACTTTCTAAGAAACCATAATTTGGTGTATGCATCAATCTTGAAGGCAAATTCATTTCACATGATGGTGCTAGGAACGTCACAATAGGTATCATCATGTTTCTTATGAAGTTTTCTTGCCAATGTTGAAAATCCCATTCTAACATGAAAAGAAACTTGTTCACCAAAGATTTAGAAAGTTAAGAATGAACTAATGATTCCTTTTGTTGATTATTTAATATATTTAAGAACTATACATAATAGTTTTAATTTGATAATTTACAATTTTATATGGACTTTTTCTTACTTCAAAGTGCATATATATTCCTAATATAATTTTCAGTTTTGGAAAATTATTTTATTGCATATATATTTATCAATATCTCATTTAAAATTTTTGATTGATAATTAAAAAATCATAGAAAATGTTGAATATTGTACCCAATGTGATCTTAACGTTATTGGTAACATTTAGGTGTAAATAAGAATTAAGGTTCAAACTTAATATTTTTTTGTCATCCAATGATACAACAATGCCCTCCAAGTTTTTGTACACATTAAGGCCTATAGGGGTCTCACACGTGCTTAGGGATTGAACCATGCTCATATGACCCACTAACGCTACATCATTTATACGATGCTCGTTTAAGGATTCATGTTTTGAACAATCCAGCCACGTTAATGACAAACAAACATTGGTTTTGCCTTCATTGAATTAATGTGGAGTAATGTCCATATCTCATATGGCACCACCATAGTCATTAGGGTCCATCACACCACATCACTCATTGCAGTCACACCCTCATTAATACATGAATCAAGCCAAGGCATAAGACACGTCACACCACTTGTGATTTTGTGATTTAAAAATCTTATACATGCTCCAGTTTGATACACATGAGTTAGAACTTTGACGTGATCCACTCTATTTATTATGCACACCAATTTAAAGTTCACACAATTAAAACAAATGGCGTAGCACCATGACATTTTTACTAGTGGTGGGTCCCAACCCAAATGTCGTTTCATAGTTGAAGGACAAGGATGTGATGAAAAACTAGATAAACATCATTGATCAACGAGTTCTCTGGTGATGGATGTATGCTCACTAGCTTGGACCCATGCCATTCCGACATGTTGCACCTATGCATATGAATGGATATCCGAATGAACCCAATCTCATGCACCCATGTACCTATGCAATCATATGCCCGTACCCGTGTGTACATACCATATGAATGTATACCCAAGCTTATGCTCATAAGTCCCCATCACCCATTGCCATGCCCCCATATATGCACTTTAAGAAAAGAGAAATGAGAATTCTATTGTTTTTGTAATTGCATAATCATACTTTGTCCTATTGCCCATGCCATGTTGCCACCTTAGCTCCATGTCCACCACCTCTCCCTAATTCCCACCATGCCCACCTTTTGCACTTGTAGTCCCCCACCTTTCCACATTTGGTTCCTTTTGCTTTTGTCACATGTTTGATTTGGGGAAAAGATTTTAACATGTGGTCCTTTTCCCTTAGAAAACTAGTTGGACACGTGTCCATCTTTCGTAGACTCCCACCACCATGAGCTATGTTGTATACATATTGGGATCAGGATAGAGTTGTCTAAGTCTATTGGTGACGGAATCGTATTTTATCTTTGTGTTCTTGACACGACCATGCGGTTGAGTAATGGAACACACTTTCATGTGTCGGACAAGTTCGCCAAATTCACAAAATGACAAAAGCATGGATCCCTTCTCACGCGGAAATCCACAATCTAACTTGTTACGAGGAATTGAAATCAACCACGATCGAGAAACAAGGAAGGAGGCGAAGTTGAGAGGATTGAGTTGACATCCTCGTTTTGTATCTTTGCCGTTCTCTACGATTGAGAAGTGCGATTGGAATCCTACATGGATAGAGTAGATAATATTTTCCCGGTTTATAGGAGCGATTTGCTTGACCACTTCCTTGAGGTAGGTGCAACGGAACTCGGGGAGAGCACAATTTGTTAAACCTCACAATCATACATTTAGCTTATTCAATTAATTGTGCATCCATAAACACATAGACCTCCATTATTATCTCTTTTGGGGCGATGTTGAGACCTTGCAATGGGCGGCTTGAAACCCAAGGCCTTAACCCATATCTCATGGTAGCTTCAAGATTAGTCTCTTATGGTCAGGATAGAGCTCGAATGTGTGACCTTCTTTGATTTACGGTGCACCCAACCACCTCTGGTACGCCCAATCATAGTGGGGGTACCCAAATGAACCGAATATTTTGAACCAACCATGTGGGAACCCGGGGACTTGCCTTGGGGGTGATACGTGCAAGCCAACTTGTATGTGTCCATTCAAGGTGTTCACCTTTGAAAGGAGGCAACAATCTTTGGGGGCCCTCTAATTCTTCTGATGCCCATTTCAAGATTACTTATGAACTTAGATCTTCTCAAAGATGCAACAATGCCATAATTGTGAGTTGATAGACATACAAGTATTCCCCATTAGATGTTCATAAAGGTTTTTTAAAGTCCAACCTTACAATAGGGTTATTTGTAAAATAAAGAAAATGAAATCATGGGTTTAGTCCCAAACTACGAGTTAATGAGCATTAACACAAAGTCACCCAAGTTTTCTCGATGCTTAGTTCACCATACACAAATAATGGTGTAAGGCTATTCAAGACTGTCTTTCTAGCTTGTCCCACTAGTATGATGGGCCAAGCTAGCTTTGCATAGGCTGATTCATGATTTAGGACAACAAATCCCATGCGCGTATCCTACTTTAAATTCTAGAATTCTCTCAAAATTTGAGAGTTGAAACAAGGAGGTCCCAAAAGTTTCACCCATTTTCTCAAAGAATGATCAAACCCATAGTTTTGTCCCTCTTTGAGAGACTTTACAATAACTCTAGTAAATTGTGACTTTTCAACTTCATCAATATGCAATCAAATTTGAGATCTTTCTATATACACAAATACGACGGTGTTATTATGGTTGTCGTGTTTTCAGTTAGAGTCTAAGGTCACGAACATTGGCAATGTATAAAATATAATGTGGACTTTACAATGCGCAAAAGTAATCCTCCAATGAATGGGAAGTCCAAAAGTAGTAGCCACACAAACACCACCATCTAACAAGAAATGACCAAAACAACAAGATGCCGTGCCATACTGGTCATGTCATGTTAGATGGTCGTGTCATTTAGATTCCATATTCACACTACACCGTTCATGGTATTTAGTGTCCACTATACTATTCAGAGCTACACAATGTTGTAATCATTTAACAAGAATGCAATATCTTTGAAGCAAAGTCTCGTATGTTCCATAATGTCCGAACAACCTATTCAACTTTCACTAGTAAAAATTAGACTCACAAATAAGAAGTTATAGCATCGCGCACTTCCAAACAAAACGCGACACTAAGGGCCAGTTTACACTACGGTGGAGAAGGCCTCCGGTCGGTCAAGAATGCTTGGCCAAGACATGGTTATATGAGGCAAATGGTGGATGTGCCGGAGAAGAATTAAAGGCAATAAAAATATTTTTATTGAGTTGGGCTTCTCCGGCCTCTTGAGGCCGGACAAGAAACTCTTCCTCCGGAGAAGCCCAACTCCAAAAAGTGCCGCCATGTAGGCGGCCATGTCATTTTATCATCCATGAGAAAAGTTCACCACCATTGTTTTCTTCACCTAGTGTAAACACCCACCGGTCAAGAGTTGCATTTTCGACCAATCACAATTGAGAAACGCCCTTTTTTCTCCACCGTAGTGTAAACCGGCCCTAAATACCATAAACGATGTAGCAAGAAGGCCACGCCATCACCGTTATAGCGGCTTCAATATTGCTTGGCTTATCAACAACAACAACAACAATGACGACACCGGCATCAACCTTGGAATCCTTGTGGATTGGACAACGATTAGATATTCCAAAGAACCTAATCACCGAACTTCACCAAGACGCACTTAATTAGATTTTGAGATCCGTTTATAGACACGATTAGTAGGGCGTTTTTATAATTGATTGTCATGTTTTTGGGTAGGGTCGGAGAAGAGACACACTATGCTACCCGGTTTGCGACCGGGTTTGGGAGTCCGAGGCTTTGTGCTATATATGCAATAACGGGACATGCATGCGGTTTGGATGATCATGTGGTAAGTCATCCAAACATGAGACATCAAATGGCCAATAAAAACAAGTGCCCACAACACCCCGTCGGCCCAACAAAAACTATTAGCCTGCTTCGGGTGAGCTATACATAGAACACGGTTTCGTCTCCTAGCCGCTGCAACAGTACCCCGACACCACTATATTTTATTCAGGTTTTGGTTCAGACAGATCCACAAAACATTATTAAGCAGTGTGCGTTTTGGTTCATGTGGGCCCTGAGAATATAAGCATGGGATGTCCCGACCTAGTGCAGATTCCGACTCAATCTAAGTCTCATCCTTGCACTAGGTTATATTAGGGCATCTCATGGGTATATATATTCCAAGGTTAGGGCGCACACGAACGAGTGCACGCTGCTTAATACGTGGACGTCGGTTTAGATCCGAAGGCTAATGTTGTGTCAGGGTGAAGGGCTAATGAATTTGACATATCGGGTATGTGATATGTTAAGTTAAGTTAATGTATTTTTATTCTTCTCCGGATGAAATATTGTTGACATGAACCAAATCACGTGGTTCATGTGGGCCCTTAGAATATAACCATGGGATGTCCTGACCTAGTGTAGATTCCGACTCAATCTAAGTCTCATCCTTGCATTAGGTTAGGGCATCTCATGGGTATATATTCCAAGGTTAGGTCACACATGAACGAATGCACGTTGCTTAATAAGCGGACATCGGTTTAGATCCGAAGACTAATGTTGTGTCAAGATGAAGGGCTAATTAGTTGGACAAAACTGCTACATGATATGTTAAGTTAAGTTAATGTATTTATATTCTTCTCCGGATGAAATATTGTTGCCATGAACCAAATCATGTGGGCCCTGAGAGTATAACCATGAGATGTCCTGACCTAGTGTAGATTCTGACTCAATCTAAGTCTCGTCCTTGCATTAGGTTGGGGCATCTCATGGGTATATATATTCCAAGGTTAGGGCGCACATGAACGAATGCACACTGCTTAATAAGCGGACATCGGTTTAGATCCAAAGACTAATGTTGTGTCAGGGTGAAGGGCTAATGAATTTGACAAAACCGGTACGTGATATGTTAAGTTAAGTTAATGTATTTTTATTTTTTTTCAGATGAAATATTGTTGCCATGAACCAAATCATGTGGTTCATGTGGGCCCTGAGAATATAACCATGGGATGTCCTGACCTAGTGTAGATTCCGACTCAATCTTAAGTCTCGTCCTTGCATTAGGTTGGGGCATCTCATGGGTATATATTCCAAGGTTAGGGCGCACACGAACAAATGCACACTGCTTAATAAGCGGACATCGGTTTAGATCCGAAGACTAATGTTGTGTCAGGGTGAAGGGCTAATGAGTTGGACAAAACTGCTATGTGATATGTTAAGTTAAGTTAATGTATTTTTATTCTTCTCCGGATGAAATTTTGTTGTCATGAACCAAATTGATGAATGAGGAGGATCAATGCAACAATACACAAACTCCACTATATTTTTATTCATGTTTTGGTTCAAATAGGTCCATAACATTATTAAGCAGTGTGGGTTTTTGTTCATGTGGGCCTGGAAAAATATATAACAATGGAATGTCCCAACCTAGTGCAAACTTTGACTTAATCTAAGTCTCATCCTTGCATTGGGTTGGGGCATCTCATGGGTATATTCCTAGGGTGCACATGAACAAATGCACACTGCTTAATAAGTGTACATCGATTTAGATCCGAAGACTAATGTTGTGTCAAGGCGAAGGTGAATTAATTTGACAAAACTAGTATGTGATACGTAAGTTAGGTTAATGTATTTTTCTTCTTCTCTAGATGAAATCTTGTTGCCATGAACCAAATCAATGAACGAGGAGGACCGATGCAACAATACACATACTTCACTATCTTTTTACTCAAGTTTTGGTTCAAATAGATCCATAACCTTATTAAGCAATGTGCATTTTGATTCATGTGGGCCTTGCGAATATAACCATGGGATGTCCTAACCTAGTGCAAATTTTGACTTAATCTAAGTCTCTTTGCGCTAGGTTGGGACATCTCATGGTTATATTCCTAGGGCGCATATGAATTAATGCACAATGCTTAATAAGTGGACATCGATTTAGATACTAAGGCTAATGTTATGTCAGGGTGAAGGCTAATGAATTTGACAAAACCGGTACATAATATGTAAGGTAAGTTAATATGTTTTCCCTTCTCTAGATGAAATGTTGTTGCCATGAACAAAAGCAATGAACGAGGAGAACCGACCACTACATGGTTTTGTCTCATTAGTGTGGGTTACCATTCAGACTTACGTGTTGCTATAACATTTACCCGACATTATTGTTTCTTACCAACTAAGTTATATCATATTCTTCAGTATGCATACTAACTCCTTGTGTTATTTTGGTAAAACCAATGCTCCCTCAGTAAAAAATGTTATAGCAATGCGTAACTCCAAATGGTAACCCACACTAATTAGACAAAACAATGTAGTTACATATGACTTGGTTGAGTTTGAGAAATAACCAAATCAAATTTAAGACTTTAGGAAAAGTACCAAGCGTGTTTAGAGGAATTTATAAATTATACCTTAGATAATGAATAGATCATGACACATGTCAACAGTTGGACTTGGAAACACTAGGATCTCAATTGATTATGCCTCAAAACCTCCTTGGACACGGAATTGAGTGAGAAAAACCCATGCCCACGGATGAGACCTATGAGAGTTGGTCCCACTCAGTAAGGTATGTGGTTGTTCATAACATTATTAAGTAGTGTGCATTTGTTCATGTGGCCCCTGAGAATATAACCATGGATGTTGCAGCTAATACGAATTTAGACTATGTTATTCGGTTATTTTTTTCATGTTCTCCAACTTTTGTTGATTAGATAACACAATGGACCTTGTGTTGCATTTGTAAATATATGGTGAAGCATCTGTAAAATGTTGGATCGGAAATCATACCTCCCCTAATTTGGTTATGGTTATTGGAAGTTCATGTTTGTTGATTCCTTAAATTGAATACATCAGTCCTTTCAGTGTTATTCATTATTGAGTGCATAGTAGTCAATAAAATTTGAAGACATAGTCCAATTTATTTTATGCAAGTGTCTTTATGGTGTTTGTTCGTTGATCCTCACCGAACCACATGCCAATCAAATCTAGGTGCTTGGTTCAAAAAATAAAAATGTATAACACTCACACTCTTGAAATGGTCAATAAGGGTGGGTTAACAATAAACCCGTACCCATCCAAGAAATTTGGGTTCCAAACACCCTTTCATAGACTTCAATTTTGGACTCAATAGAGTTATTTGTAAAGTCCTTGAATTGAACTCCAAGTAAGTTGGCTAAAAGATGAGTTTGAGAGTGCAATTTGCAAATTCATCCAACTTTTCTTAACGTTTAAATTTACGTGCTAAAAGAGTGGTGTTATGTTTTCTTTTCTTTTCTTTTTATTGGGTCAAGCTAGTCTTGCATAGGTTGATCCAAACTTCAGGGGGATGGGTCCCATGGACAAGTCCTATTGTAGATCTTAAAATGCTCTCCAAATTGAGACTAAAAGAGAAGGTCCAAGGAGTTCCACCCAACTTTCAAAATCAGGCTTCAACACATGATGAGCAAACGTGCTCTTCATTGGGGGGACCAAACTCCTTCGAGTCCTTTACAAATAGTTCTCGAACGTCGGACCCAAGCTTAAAGTTTGGTATCTCAAATTGAGTGGAGTATGTTCTTAAGTCAAGATTGTCAAGGATAATCCATCTCTACATCCAATAGTTGACATACCTAAACGTTATTCCATCAACACGTAGAGAAAGAGTATCCTACATGGGTGTCACATCATTTGGTCAAAATCCTTTGCTCTCGGTAGTTCATGAATGTCAAGCTCTTGTGTTATGAATCCCAAGCCAATGAGATTTCAAGTATTCCTTGATTTGTCATGAACTCCCCTCGGTTTCACCAGCATTTTCATATCTTACTTTAAGCACAATCAATTTAAATTTACTTTAAGTATGGAGGGCTTGAAGATTGGCGAAGGTTTCAATAGTTTATAGTTTGAGTTTTGGATGAAAGTTTGTCAAATTTGAGTATCAAAGTTCTAAAGAGTGCAAGTTAATAGAGCTTTTAACTAAATCTTAAACAAACACTTATATTTGATTGTTGTGGGGTGAGGTGCGAAACCAAAAAGAGATAGGTTTCTTGACACCCACCAAAGGGGTCAAAGTAAAAATTGACACCCTATAGGTTGGTTGCTTATTCATCCTAACTTAAATGCACTACACCGTTTATGATATTTAGTGTCATGTACATTGTTTCTAAAGGGCCTAAACTAGATGTCTAGCAATCTCAAAGTGTCACGTCCACTAATTGCAAGTATGATACTCTCTGTCAACATAAGTAATTTTTTAAAGCAAAAGATAATTACGTTATGACATTTAGAGTATCACAATGGGTTAGATGAGATGATAGCTTTGTTTTTTTTGTTGTGTCACAATGGGAATATATTATCAAGCATACTGACGACAAATGTCATATGTTTATAATTTAGTATGCAAGAGGAAGATATTCTCGAGCATACTAATGCCAAGTGTCATTGTGTACACTTTAGTCAACTTGTAGACAATTGTGCAACATATGCATACACCTCATAACACTATTGGACATACCCATTTCAAGATACTAGTAATCACACTTGACACACCAAGTGTCCCGAGGCCGCACTAATGGTGATGTTGTCATCATTAGCGTAACCTAGTGTGTGCTTACAAAATAGGGTAAGTGAGACTATTACGCACGTGACACTAAATATCATGACCGGTAGAGATTATTTTGAGGTCTTTAAGGGCCAATTCACACACGAGACTGAGAGCCCATGACCATTACACTTCAACCACTCTTATTGGTAGAAGAGGCGGAGTCGGTCCAAGTTCACTTCATACTACGCTTGAGGGACCAATGGAGTATGTGAATGCAAGATGGATGTAAAGTCTACATGGATTCCTATATGGCATCGATTGGATCATGTTTCATGGTCACTTGGACTCTTTTAAAAAACCAAGAGACCACGGCACTCCAAACGCTCACAACCGTTGATTTATTCTATTTTGTGATGCATGAGGACCCGCATGAATATAAATTCATTGAAATAACATTTGGTTGAGGGCCTGGTCACATATGACTTCACACTACACTTGAGAGTCCGTGACCACACTACATGATTTTGGAGGTGTGTTGGGACGGCCTTTGGACACTTTCTTCTAGGCCCTCATAATTTCATGGTCACGGCTCTTGGCTCATGTGTGAAGTGGCCCTAAATACAAATGAAGAGTTAAATTATAAAAGAAATAAGTAACACGAGGAATCTACAATAATTGTGAGCCGTTTTCACCCTCCCCTTCCCCGGTTTGCCCTCCCCCTCGGTGTAGTGTTGTGAAACTTTCATCCCTCTCAAGGGTTAATATAAGTTAGGTTAGGTTACATTGCGAAATCAGATCAAATTAAGTGGTATTTGAGCTAATTACTACAAACTTAGGTCGGGTGGCAGCCACTTAATCTCATAAAGATGGTTAGGTAGCTGAAGCGCAACACTTACAGCAAGTTTCAAATGCAGATCGACCTCCCCCTTCACTTTACAACTTGCCTCGCATATAAGTGATTAACTTCCGTATTCGAAATCCAAATCGCTAGTTAAATGGGATTCTTTCTTGTTTAATTGTGACACTTCCTGATGACTTATGATTCAAGATATAAAGTATGCGACTGTTATGTGGCTAATCCTCTTAATTGTACACCTACATACTTATTCGAGTCGTATATATGGCGATTGGACCTTGTGCTTAGAATTATATACATCCATAATAAACGGATTTAATGATCGTAATTCCTACATGCTCCACAACGGAAGACGATCGGGAGGGTGTATGTGGTCTTCATTATGGGATTGAGAACAACTACTTTCATTATTCAAAAATTGCTAAGCATAAGTAACTTGTAATTCAATCTGACGGCAAAAGATCAATCATGGGTTTAAAAGTGCCCACAATAGAGCAACGTATGGAGTGTCGTGATATGATGAAATAGTTGTAGGACTTGGTGGAACTCCAAATAGCAACACACACTAATTTCCATTACAGTCTAGTGTCCCTACAAGCTCTATTGTGAAGTGGCCCTCGGTGTATATATACATACAAATATCTAAACACACACACCGACCCGCATCATATTAAAATAGGTTAAGTCAGGAGTCCTCGGACGGAGGTCGATTGGGTGCCCAAATTAAAATAAAAACACACATGGCTCTTGCTTGGCCGTCCCCCACGTCACCGGGATCTATGTCTTAGTGTGTGTGTGTGTGTGTGAAGTTTGGGCGATGTTTTTTGGTCTCACCCTAGCTTCCCGCCCCTTGTTTCTTTGCCTCCTTCCTTGGAACCAAAAAACGGGTTAAGTAAGCGACCTCATAATTTAGTTAGGATTGATTACCTTCTAAACACGCACCTAATTAGCCTACAAGTTTCTCTGCGACACCTCGAGGAGGTGGATCACGGTGCACGAAGTCTGACTCTTCAGCTCCGGCATGAGCTTAAGGGCCACTTCACACATGAGACCAAGAGCCCGTGACCATTACACTTCAAGCACTCTCATTGGTGGAAAAGGCGGAGCCGGTCCAAGTTCGCTACTTCACACTACGCTTGAGGGACCAACGGAGCATGTGAATACAAGATGGATGCAAAGTCTACATGGATTCCTACATGGCATCAAATGGATCATGTTTCATGGTCACTTGGACTATTCTCAAGAACTGCCTCTTGGAGATAGGTCCAACACAAAACCATTGGGAGACCATGGCACTCTGAACGCTCACAACCGTTGATTTATTATATTTTGTCATGTGTGAGGATCCGCATGAATAGGAATTCATTGAAATAGCATTTGGTCGAGGGCCCAGTCACATATGACTTCACACTACACTAAGGATCCGTGACCACACGACATGATTTTGGAGGTGTGTTGGGACGGCCATTGGACACTTTCGTTTGGGCTCCCACAATTTCATGGTCACGGCTCTTGGCTCATGTGTGAAGTGGCCCTAAGGTTGACGCCGTTTAACTTTAACCCCCAAGTGCTTGTTGGAGCCCGATTTGGGCCTCTCACACGTAGAGTATTTTGGAACGATCTAACATGAATATGATAGACTATGAGGTCGAGAGTGGCGTGGAAGTACATTGTGACATTTGTGAAGATGAAATAGAGTGCCTTCTACGGTACATGGTAAGGTGAAAAGGCATGATTTGGTTACTTATCTTGGTTGAAAACCTATTATTTAAGTGGTGTGTGGTTAGGGTGTGGATGTAAGAATGTGTTGTGATTGAAATTGTTTAGAAGAATTGCTCATATTCCATGCTCAATAGTCAACTTAAATCAAACATCACATATACGATCGTTCAATAAGGAATGTAATCGTTACTTTGAATTGTTTTATTGTTAATGTAACTCTTGACCACGTGAAAGATGTTGATGGTATAGTGTCCAAACAACCAACTCGACCTTGGTTGGTAACACATGAAACTCTATAGTCAAAAAGCTAAGAGCACCATGTAACTCCGAAGAGTGAGTGACACTAAATACCTTGCACCATGTACTTATCTTAATAGGGATAAACGTAGTGAGATCTGATAATATCGGTTCGTTGTTTGAGATTGGTGATCTGGATATATCTGATATCGCTCATGTAATCAGTCAAGCTTGCTTCCTTGTGTCTGACATGGAGGGAGAGGTGTAATGGACGGGTGTATGAGCGACGGCTAGGATGAGTACAAAAAACACATTGATTCTTCCTAAGAAACCCATGTAAAGTTAAGGTGTAAGTAGGCACCTATGTGAAGGGTAGATGGGTCTTGAATGGTTACTTTTTCCTTTTCCCCTTTTCTCCCAACCAACTAGCCCACTTCGTCTAGAACATGGAACACACAATTTAGTACGAGATGGTTAGCAGAAGAAGAGGAACTCCGGTCTCTCTAGGGAGGGGCCGGAGTGAATAGAGTGTCTGTTCGTAGGACATCCTTGGCCATACCCTATGGTTAGCAAATCCAAGCCGCGTTTGTAGCCGCTTTTCCTTGTGATTTTTGGATCTCGTATGAATATTTTGAATGTTGTCAAAGTGGAGATTCTTGTGCTCTTTGAATGTTTGTATAGGTTTCCTTCCACTATAGTGATTGTCAAGCTTCAAATGGTTACCATGTTTTGAGCGCACACGATTTTTTGGGGTATCCATTCTCGGAGCCACACCTGATCACGTACCACTCCGATATAGGTGTTCGATCAAGAAAAGTGACCAGAGAGTTGTCTACTGTATAACCAAAACTTTGACACTTGAGACCCCCAACGTGCTTGAAATAGGTCGAGATGGTAGCAAACTTGTCATGCGGTTTGCGCTATTGATTTCATTATTTGATTTAAAGATGATTGCTGAAAGTTGTGATTTAAAAACAAAAAAATCTAAAGTGATCCCTCCAGAGTGGAAAGTGTTGATCTCTCTCTCTCTCTCTCTCTCTCTCTCTCTCTCTCTCTCTCTCTCTCTCTCTCTCTCTCTCTCTCTCTCCCAATGAGCTCTATATTTGTAGCTACACAACAAAAATTTCAACATAAATTCTGAAGTTTGTAGTTAGGATCTTTGAGACAAAGGGATATGTGCTACAATTGGGTCATTGACAAAATTTGGTGCTTCTACCTTATTCTCACAATCACAATCTTATGAAATGAAGTGATAAGAACCAAAAAAATAAAATTACATAACAAAAAAACTATTTGTGATCGTGATGAAGCACAAAACATTGCCCAACATACTACACTTGGGTCAAATTAAACGTAAATCATAGCTCTACTAAAAAAAAGTGCCATATGTCATCATGTAATCGGTTGTACCTATTAAACGATAACGTGGAGATATGGCATGGTTAGAAGTGAAATGTATGGTATCATGTTGGTATAAACACACAACACTATCTATTATACATGAAATGCATCTTTTATGACAAAACTAATATAAAACATGGTCCCACACGACATGGATCCACAAAATGGATCTATCAAATTGACTTGCCCAATTTGGATCCCTCATATATTGTTTGGGTCAATTATACAAACATGTTGTTTGAACCTGTGATGTTTAAGACTGTGTTTTGTACTAATGAAGGTTTAAACTGAACATTTTTGCAACTTGAACTTTACGATGCTAACATAAATTCATCCATCTTGGATGAGGAGGTTGAGCAAAAATAAGCTTCTTATAAGTCGAGGGTTGTTTCAATCCAACATGGGGTCTTTGATGTTAGAGTAGGAGCCCATTTGTCTTGAATATGAAAAGAAAAGCAAAAAGGCTATGGAGGAGTTTACCACGGTTCTACCTTCCAAATGGAATGGATGAGTTTACATAGAAACCACCAAGCTCTAGCCATGTTTATTTACGGTGGGTGAACTACGAGTACATGTGGTGGTAAAGGGTAGAATGGAATTAATCTTCAAGTAAAAATATTGTGTGTACCTCCATCACCATCACTTGTCCCGCCACATGCACGGAACTTGGATTGGCACATACCTCCGGTGCCTCGTCTTGGAGATTTACCAGTTCATGTTTTTCTAGTGGGGACAATAAAACACACAATTGCTCAATATGGGAGGTATGTGGGTGTTCTTTAGTTTGTTTTTCTTATTTTCTATTTTCTATTGATAAAATTAACGTATTCAATTTTGGTTTAAAATTAGCACATATATGATGAAATATCAATAAAAAATCCATATTGAGAATAAAAAACTCCCTTGAATTAGTTGTGGTTATCAGAAGTGCATATTTGTTGATTCCAAAATTGAATATATAAGTCTTCCCAACTGTGGTCATTGTTGAGTGTGGAGTGGTTGCTAAAATGTAGACATCATCCAATTCTTTTTTCAACACGTGTCTTTACGGTGTTTGTTTCTTAATACTCACCTAATCACACATCAATCTAGTATAAGTGTCTGCTTAAAAAAAAAACAATCAAATGACACCCGCATACCTTAGACATATTCCCCAATTCTCAAAATGTCATCGCCTTTTAGAAAAGCTTACAAAGCGAGGTGAACTCAAAGTTCGTACTCTTCACGGGCCCACCCACAAGGAATTGTGTGAATGACATGATGGACTTGAAGTCTCATGTTCAAAGTATAATAATTTGCAAGTGTGTAGAGAAAGTAGAAAGAAGTGCCATAAAACAATGGGCCAATATTTATTTATATATCTATTTATTTATTTAACTATTATTTAGGTAATTCCAGGGATTTTGATCAATTCCAAACAAGGTTGGCAAGTTGACATCATTCTCCGAATCCCCTTAATATCATGACTACTTCCCACAATTTTGTTGTTGTGCATCATATGTGGCTTCTAGTGGTTCATTATCATGCATTTACAACCACAAAGTTGTGTGATTGCACTACGTTTTTGTTTGTTATCACACAACGTGAGCATAATTTTAGATTATCCGAAAGTCCAAAATTACCTAAATACCAGTTATTTGCACTGTCATTATCGTTGTTGCCATGTATTAAGTGTGTCCACATGGAAGTGTTCCACTTGCTTGATGGTCAATGAAAGAGACATGCATGTAGGAGTTTTCTTTCAAGTTTTATAGCTTATGGGTGCATGGGTCTCAATCCAATGATTCAAATGGTAAACCAATGCGCCAATCAAAATGTAACAATTGTGTTGAGGTGGTTATGCACGAGTCATGTGCTTATAAGGTGCATGGGTCTCATGTGGTCACTCTTCTTGATTGGACGTCTATGTTCGATTGGTATATGGGAAGGTTTATGATTAAGAATGGACACCAAACAAAACATGCATTACAATGAGATAAGACTATGTGCGCCAACACTTTATATTATGCATTCTAGGTTCAATTTTTTAAATATATTGAAATTTTTGTTTATTTCTTTTCAAATATGAAACATAAACGTATATTAAGTATTTTAAGTTCACTTGAAGAGACCATTTGTTTTGATAAATTTATCTCTTATTGTTGGAACAAATCAACTTTGATGTTGAAATGAGAATCTATGCGGTTTTGCTAAATGTACAAGACAACTTGTGATTCAATTCAACATTCAACATTGCAAGTGCGTCGGAGTGCCCACAATAGGGCCAAATGCTTGTGGATAAATGATGCTAGAACTAACACCTCCTAAGGTTGGTTTAGTTTTACCATGCTCTCTTGCACAAGTCTCTTATGACTTTGTTATGTTTTTTTGGCATTGGAATAGAAAATTCAATTGTCTCAACAAAAGAATATATATATAATAATTTTAAAAATGATTCAAAACCAACTCCTTTAAGTTTCACACAATGAGTACATATCGATTCTACGAATGTTCTCTACCTCAACAACATGCTACTAGTGTTGGGTTTCGGTCCATGCCTACCAAGAAAACTTAGAATCCTTATAATTTGTTCATATGAAGTTCAAATATATCATACTTTGGCAAGTTGGAATTTTGTTCCTATTGCTAACAAGAAACATATACAATTTTATCAATGTAATCAAAGTAGAAACACTCGACATTCAAAGTGAGAGTTTTTGCACCCTCTATCTTCCGTAAAACATAACAATCTTGGCAAGGTGGTTACGCACGTGTTGTGCACTTATAAAACCTATTACGAAGTTAGTTGAAACCACTACAAAAAAAATTCCAAAGACTCCATGCTTAATTAATACGTAGGAGGTTGGTATCATTGGTTAGCTTAAATTGCTTGGGCTTTGAATTTTGAATGAGTCTACTTATGTTACTTTCAAAGCACACAAAGTATGTGTGGAAGGGGGGAGAAGGGAGGGGGGGGGGGGCACATAGGCTATGAATTGCCGGTTTCTCCCACTGACACCACCTTCCCAGCATTTCAGGAGCTAAACAAAAAAGTCAATTCTTCATCGAACCAACAACTAGGAAGGGGGGTTTGTCTTCCCACCAGACTGCCAACTCTTGAAAAATGATGAGGAGAAAACATGGTCCATCATTTTGGGAGCCAATAAGAACACAACATTGGATCTTAGATGTTTAAAACTACTACTTTTATAATTTCATAAAGTAGTCATCTTTGAGGTGGTGTGTCACTAAACCAACGAAAACGGCGGCCCGTTTGCACATGTAGTGTGGCCCCAAGTTTCAAAACATATGGTTTCACCTCCATGGCCTGAGACGTTTTTTTTGGGGTGAAAACCTCTGTTTTTGGGCGGGTGTGGCCTCCACTTGAGCCTCGGCCCCAATGTTCAATACCAAAGTCTTCAACACCTATCAACTGCCATTTTTTTTTTGGGGGGGGGGGGGAGCACTTCACAAAAACGTTGGTTACAAAGTTTCCACCAGTCACAGTGAAAGTCATTATGTGACCTTCCAATGGAAAATATAGATTGGGCTAGAATGTTTGACACTTGGAAATCGACCCAACACCAGAGGGCATTGCCTTTGGAGTTGGATGATGATTAAGTACATTATATAGGGAATTTGGATGCATGTACTTCTTCAATATAGTGGGAGATCATATTACTTTCATATTCAATACAAAACGGCCAATATCAAGTTTTTTTTTTTTTTTTTTTTTTTTTTTTTGCTTTGCTTTGCTTTAGTATTGCAAAAAAGTTTGAGTGAAGTGTGATTATCTTGAAGCCCTTCACATTGAAATGCATGTGCACACTTCAAACTCGAACCCCCCCCCCCCTCTTCATGATTGCGGTGCGGGGGGGTTGGCGTTTGGGGGGGCAGGAGCTTCGGAGAAGCAAAAGCCTGTCAACCTTCCAAGAGGGAAACTTACATGTACCTACGGGACGGGTCCACAAACAATGAATAAGTTAGGGTTTAGGGCTTCCATTGCGGTTGTTGGGTGTTATTTGGTTCGGTTTCTCATGTTCTCCACCTTCTACCCCTTAGATTTACACAACAAACCCTATTGCTGCGTTCGCAAAATCTACCATGAAGCTTCAACGAACATTGGATCGAAAATCAACCATCCCTAATTTAATCATGGTTGGCAAAAGTGCATGTTTGTTGATTCTTTAACGAAATACATAGGTTCTCCTAATTATGTATCTTATTGTGTTTTAGCCAATCACCGTTGCCCAACCACACCAACGTACATGTTCAGGTTATGTCTTATGATTTAAAACGCGTGGACAGTTGGGAGAAAATTTATGTGAGCAATCCAACTTTACAAAGATGGCATTTGTAACGCTTGAAACAAACATAAGAGGTGTTTGTTTCCTTTAGGTTGTTGGATTGAATCAGATTGTTCTAGAAAGAATTGGGAAGATTTTGTTTCAACATGTAGGGCTAAATGAATCTTAAGTTTCAGATACAAGATTGGTTTCTATAGTTAGTAGAGCATTTTCTTCAATGAGTATCACTCGTGTTTGGCAGAAAATTGATGACCCTCATGGTGGGTTTATATTAGGGTTTGGGTCCAAGAAAGTTGGGGTCTCAAACACCCCTTGGTAGACCTCATTTTGGGACTCAAGATTGGAGTCAAGCTTCAAGATCGATTAGGAGTCCTTCTCTCGTACTAGGAGAAGTCCATTTATGAGTGTGAACAATGCATGTTTTGAGGAAAAGTGATGTTGCATTAGCACCACTTCGTTTTTCATACCTTGGACCTGGACCCTAGTGTAACTCGTTGGGTCCAAGATTTTGCTCCAAACCAATAAGATCAAGTAGCTTCGGGGTGTCTTTTGGTCTTAGACCCTAGTGCAATCCCACTCTACTTTAAATAATTTATGTATCTAGCAATCTCTTGATTGAAAAAAATTAAGACAAAATCAATGCCATTAATGAATTAAGAATAAAGAAGACACACCCACTTGGAGGGGAGGTGGACCAACTCAAACTCATTGCACCACCACATAAAAGGACATATTTACACTGATATGTGCAATTAGGCTTCCATCATCTCTTTCCCCATGTAAATCACCTTGGGTCTTAACCATAACTTTGTTTACTCATCCATACATAAAGCACGTTAAAAGGAACAATTGATGTATTTTGTTAATGTGGTAGTAAAAATTCAAAATAGTGTGGACTTTTGATAAATTAGTATGGGGCAACCAAATTGCACATATCAATCTAAAGTAGACGTGACCAAATCGAAGACAACAATAATACGGACACATATATTTGCATGGTATGTCATTAGGTGTGCATATGATAACTACCACCAAAAAGAGACGTGCTCAAAAGAGATTGAACTATGTGCTCAAAAAACGCTGACCATTCTAGACTCAACAGTCAACATTGTTGAGAGAACCTATATGACCACTTAATGAGCATGAGAATAGTCACTTTGAAAATGAATAAGATGTGCATACGAGCTCTCAAATTCACGAGGTAAGTGGCTACGGTAATGAGCACGACTTGGGTTTGGCCAAACATCTTGCACGAATTGCATGCTTCATGTGCTTGTAGGAGAAGTGGGTGCATAGAGAAAGAGTATCCATCTTAGGCTACAACCTTATAAGCCTTTTTTGAGGACTTCGACTCGGCCCATGGCTCAATTGATGCCATTGGGAATCTTGCCTCTTTTTTCAGTAAGTTAAGTATCCTTTTCTCATGGGCACGGCTCGGCTAGAGTGCCAATTGCGACGGCTGGTCTCCCAAACCCTAACTTACAGCTCGGGAATTACCGGTCTTTTCGCAGCTCCACCAAACCCAAAAATTCAAACGAAGCTTAGGGCCACTTCACACACGAGACAAGAGACGTGCCATGAAATTGTGAGAGCCCCAAAGAAAGTGTCCGAAGGCCGTCCCAACACACCTCCAACATCATGTAGTGTGGTCACGGACTCTCAAGTGTAGTGTGAAGTCATATGTGACCGGGCCCTCAACCAAATGCTATTTCAATGAATTTCTATTTACGCGGGTCCTCACACATGATAAAATAGAATAAATCAACAGTTGTGAGCGTTCGGAATGTCATGGTCTCCCGGTTTGGTATTAGGCCTACCTCCAAGAGGTGGTTTTTGAAAATAGTCCAAGTGAGCATGAAACATGATCCATTCGATGCCGTGTAGGAGTCCATGTAGACTTTACATCCATCTTGCATTCACATACTCATGTTGGTCCCTCAAGCGTAGTGTGAAGCGAAGTTGGACCGGCTCCGCCTTTTCCACCAATGAGAGTGCTTGAAGTGTAATGGTCATGGGCATTCGGTCTCGTGTGTGAAGTGGCCCTTAACTTACCACACGGTTGCCTCCAAATAAGAGGACACTCGTCACATGGTGTTGTGCACACAACTTGTATTGAAGGTAATGTGATGTAAGCTTGTGGGGCCTAATGTGGTCACTCTTCTTAATTGGACGCCTATATTTGAGTACTCCATGGCAAGCCATCAAGAATGGACACCAAAAATACATGGGCTATGTTACAAAGACAGTGGACTTTGTGTTCAAAATGCATACATACACCCTTCTTGGTTCAATTGTTCACACAATTGGAAAGGTCTATGTGATGGAGAGAGGAAATTATCATAACGAGCGTACCACTCATCCATCCAATATAAAATTGGACTGTATGTAGGTGTGTTGCCGATTCATCTTAAATGGCCTTGAGTGGACTGGTTTGGGGTCTTTAAAGTTGGTTGTGTTGTCAAAACAACTAATGAAAGTAACCTCTGCATTGCATATTATTTTAGGGCTTTTATGTTAGATGAATGAGAGGTATTACACTGATGATTGAGGTTACGTAGAACTACGTGTATTTCGGCTACTTTTCTTAAAAGGGCACCAATATTTGATTGGTGTGTGGTTAAGTGGGGATCAAAGAACAAACACCATAAAAAACACATGCTTAAAAGAGATTGGACTTGGTCTTCAATTTTAATCAACTTCTCCTCTCTCAACAATGCCTACAGTTGGGAGGACCTATGTATTCAATCAAGGAGTCAACAACACATGCACTTCTGATAACCATAACTAAATCAAGAGAAGTCATACATCTCCATATGATTCTTGTCGATGCTTCATCGTAGGTTCACCAATACAACACAAGTTTTATTGCGTAAACCTAATTGGTAGAAGTTGGAGAACATGAAAAACAAACCAAATAACACCCACATACTTCAAGTAATTGTCTATTCAATGTGCTTGGACATTTTAGCACGTTCCGACTCCATCCCAACTCAATGTCATTACACTAATTCAAGGTCATATACCGGGTCCATATCCGCTCTAAAATTAACAATTGCTAGACTTGCACAAATGCCATAAATCTACGGGAGACCAAAAAACCGCCCGGTCTCCGCTCCTTGAAACCGCGCCTAGGCACGTATATTGATCCTCGAAAACCGAAATGTCAAACAAGTTGATAGGATTAGCGAGTTCAAGTGCATGTCTATTGAAAAGCGGAAACAACGATGATGTCATCAAAAATCTAAGGCACAATTTGTTCTCCATGATATTGTGAGCGTGGACAAAGTTTTCACCCTTCCATCTTCTAGGTAGCGGTGTGTCTCCAATGGCCAATTCAAGTAGGTTGTGCGTTTTTTGGGATTCGAACTTTTCACTTTGGTAAAGCCCGTAGTATAAGGCATGGAAGGGTTGGTAGCTTTATTCATGGTTGTTCTTCATGGAGAGAAAGTGTGCCATATATATGTATTCTTGACATGGATGCCCCGTTTCCATTTCTTCATGAAAATGCACCCTAGTATGGGTTCTCCAATGCAAATTCAAACTAAAAAGCTCAACTCCTAAGCACCTACAATCACACTACATCTTGGAGTAAGTGGTACAAAAGTGACAACAACGTGTTGTTTTTCACTTCTTAATAGAACATGCCTTGACGCAATTTTTGCAAAATGGAAAGGCCGGACATGAAGCCACAAATTTCCAAAAATACAATGCTTACTTTGAGAAGGTGGTTCCACCATGACATGAACAACATCATGTTTCCGCCTCTTCATGGGTGCGCATTGTAATGTGGGTTTTGCACAAGCTAAAGCTTCCTCTTTGGCTACAAGCACCTTAGAAACACATCACATGCTTGGAGAATAGTGGGTACTAGGGGGGGTTTATATTAGGGTCCGGGTCCAAAGGACATGGGGTCCAATACACCCCTGAATTAATGGACCTTAGTATTGAGCAAGGCAAATTAGAATAAGTGACACTAAATATTATATTTAGTGTAGTCCATTCCAGCCATCCATTGCAACTTGTCCACTGCTACTCATAGCGAGATAATACATAAATAAATCATTTTCCTTGCCAACCGGAGGGTTTGGTTGCAGTGGATGGTTGGAATGGACATGTTTTCTCCACCCTAAGATGACGCCATGATGAATATCGTTCTGTTTTCGCTTCTCAATGCACTGTATTCAAGTAGAACACAAATACACATGCAAACTCTATGTGGCGACATTCAACAACGCTTGTGGTCTCTCTCTCTCTCTCTCTCTCTCTCTCTCTCTTGCTTTCTCCCCCAAACAAAAACAAATTGAATAGATGAAGTGCCAAATGCTTAGTAGGAGTACAAAAACGATTTCATTTCCTAAACCCCTTAGATTTTTTGGCAATTTGTATCAAATCAATCACATTACACTAATCCAAGGTCTCTGACCCTAATTCAACTGTTTTTTTTTCTTCTAGACACAATGGTCTTTGGACTCTACACAATAGTCTTCATTTTCACTCTCCCCCATGGTAAGTGTTATGAGCATCATGTACCCCGTACTAGGACCTTGTGGAAGCCGAGTAGGGAAAGATAAAACCGTAAGTTAAGTTAGTGGCTTGGCCGGAGGACTCAAGCACCGGCTTAGCAAGCAGCAAAACAGCAGCAGAGATTCAGGGCTGGATTTAGGGGGCGAGTGGATGAATGGGTGGATGGATGGATGGATGAATTGATTGATTGGATGGACTCATGAGGACTCGCCAATGCATTGCATGGCAAGGCAAGGCAAGGCTAGGCATGGCTAGGCATGGCTAGGCTAGAGAGAGATGGAATTATAGCATACGAGTGTACCTCTCATTCATTTCCAATGAATGGGGGAGAATGGCCGCTACACTTTTATTTGCTCTTAGTGCAGGATACCTTTTGGAGTTACGCATTGCTATGACATTTGTATAGTTGCATCATTTTAGACCCAAGCAATATAAGTAGTTAATATGCACACCGAAGAATATGATACGATTTAATTGGTTAAAAATGATAATGTCGGTGAGAAGTTATAGCAACATGTAACTCTGAATGGTAACCTGCACTAATTCGGCAATTTGGTGTAGTAACAAATGAATTGGTTGAGTTTGAGAAATAACTGGTTAAAGTTTAAGACTTTAGAGAAACTATCGATTGTTTAGAGGAATTTAGAGGATGTACCTTGAATTAATATGTGAAACAAATCGAAAGATCTCACAACATGTAACCAATTGGACTTGGAAACACTAGGGTTTTGACGGATGATGCCTAGAAATCACCTTGGATATTGCTCAACTTCATCCAACATAAAGTCCTAAAATAGTATGCATTCCGGAGGTGGCTTTTTCAAGTTAATTTGACACCGGAAGTAGTTTCAAAGAGTTTGGTTTAGTCTCGTGCAAATCATTTGAGATAAATCGGCCACAAACCTATAAAGAAGGGGGGGGGGGGTCAAGTTATTATGTTGGATGGATGAGAAATATATTGTAACTTCGGGTTGGGTTGGGTAAGATACGCAAGCCTTATGTGGTCACTCTATTGATTAACTGGACACCTATATTTGCTAGAGTGGTATATGGTGAGGTTTGTGGTTAAGAAACAAAACCAAAAAATACATTATGTGTTGCGATGACATTGGATTGTGTATTCGATACATAGATATCATTTTGGACTTGATTGCTAACACAATGGAAGGGTCAATGTGGTCACTTGATGGAAAGAAAAAGAAAAGAAACGATGACTTTCACATGGTTTCTCTATTAAAAAATTGCATCTTGACTCAAAATACGAGACTTGACATGGCAATCTTTGTTATTTGCAATGGCAAACCAAGGAGGCAATTCTCGATCCAATCCAACGGTTCAAATTATCTATGAAGTTGGAACTGACCACAATAGGGCCACATATCTTATGTGGCCCTATAGATGGCACATCCATGTCCACATACATGGTTGTTGCATTGCATTGGAAATTGAAATTGTGTCATTTGATTAGCGATGAGAATAATGCAAATTGTCATTTCATATTTTATAACCATAGTCAAGATGCAAAAGTTAAATGAGAACCAAGTGAATATATATATATATATATAGAGAGAGAGAGAGAGAGAGAGAGAGAGAGAATAAAGTGGGCCTAATTTGGTACCTCATCTCAAATTGGCACCTATGTTGAGTGGTGTGTGCTTAGATGTGGATCTAAGAACGGTTACCATAAATACATGGTTTTAAAAGAGATTGGACTACGTGTTCAAAAATTTTTAAATTTTAAATTTTTGATTTTCACTCGGGTTGCGTTGTTTCGGCCGGGTTGGTTGTATTTTGGGTTCTCTTTGCAATCGAATTTTCAATTTGTGCCAAAGAAAAAAAAAACTTGTTAACTATTCTAGGCTCAGCAATCGACATAATTTAGAGGATTTATAGGTTCACCCAATGAAAAAGTGAATCTCTCTTTGATAATGAATAAGACATTCATATGAGCTACAAGAAATCAAGAGGAGCATGGCTACATGCACATTTTGGATTTTCTAATTATCTCACAGTAATTAATGCATGTCCCATATCCTACGAGAAGGGGGCGCATATCTTAAAGTTTATGATTGAAGCCCATTTACCTTAGCCCCTAAACATATTTTCCACCCAATTTTGGCCTCTCAGTACAATTGGTATTTTATATCACACAACCTGAATATAGGTGTGTGTGTGTTGAATTTTTTAAAAGAGAATGATAGCTCATTGTCTTGCGAGATTCTTGACACTTGAACACAAAGTAAATTGATTTGTTTTGACAAAGACTTTATATCATCCAACAGAAAGAAAAATAAATTACACAATCACTTTGAACATGTTATTAAAAATATTCAGGGGGTTAAGTGTTAATAACTTAAGTATTATTGCTTGGCAAATTCCTTTTCCTCTTCCTCACAATGTTCATCATTCAATAAGCCCGTTTTTTATGTCTTCCTGCAACAAGCATGCATGCAAATGGTAGCAACAACAACAATAGGAGTAGCATCAACATAAACATTGCATGACGAGGTTGTTTTTGGGGCTCTTTACTTCCCCTACTTAACTTAATTCACTTGCCTAATATTGCAAGGTTGTTCTTCTTGACACTTGAACATAAAATATGATGGAGAAAAATGATATAGGTTTCACAAATCATTATGAAGAGAGTAATAGTTTTTTAAAAGTGGGTCAAGGAATTTATGAATACTTAACTTGGCAAACTCCTCTTCTTCTTCCTCCTCCTCACCAAATCATCCATCATTCACTAAGCATGTTCTTATGCCTTCCTACAATAGGCATACGCTAGCAACAACACGTGCATTGCGTGACAAGGCCGCTTTTGGGGTTCTTCACTTCCCCTACTTACCTACCTAATCTTGCAAGGTCATTCTTCTTGACACCTGCACATAAAGTAGGATGGAAACTTCACAATCTTTATGAACAAGGCAACTGGTTCTTGGAAAAATATTTTACAATCACTTATTGCTTGGCAAACTCCTCCTCCAACAAACCTTGTTCTTCTACCTTCTTGCAGCCAACATGTAGACGGACAGGCGGTAGCGGCGTCTACAACGACATCAACATCAACATCAACATTAGCATTGCGTGACGAGGCTGCTTTTGGTGTTATTCACTTCCCCTACTTACCTACCTAATCTTGCAAGGTCATTTTTCTTGACACCTGCACATAAAGTAGGATAGAAATTTCACACTCTTTATGAACAAGGCAAACTGGTCCTTGGAAAAAATATTTTACAATTACATACTGCTTGATAAACTCCTCCTCCAACAAACCTTGTTCTTCTGTCTTCCTGCAGCCAACATGCATACGGACAAGCGGTAGTGGCATCTGCAACGACATCAACATCAACATCAACATTAGCGTTGCGTGGCGAGGCCACTTTCGAGGCTCTTCACTTCCCTTCTTTACTTGCCTTGTTACCTTACCTACCCAACGAAGCATTCTTACAGAGCAGAGCTGTCAGGAGCACCGCAGTAAATCCCCAGCCCAAGGGGGCGGTATGCCATGTACCTAGTAACAACAGAAACAGAATTAGCATCCAGTGCGCGGTGAACCTCCTCCTCCCACCAGACTGCTCAGGTTCTTCACAGACTGCAGCAGCAGCAGCAAGAAGCAAGGGATCCCCATCATCACCATCATCAGCAGCAGTAAGTAAGTAAGTAATCTAAAGCCAAGCTAGAGCGCTATGTAGTAATCTAGAAACAGCAGCAGCAGCAGCAGCAGGAGGAGGAGGAGGAGGAGCAGTGTGTAGAGCACTACTAGTCCTAGCTAGCATGTCTGAGGAGAGCCAGGCCGCGAGCTTGAAGAAGAGGAGCCTGTGATGACTTATGAGTGAGCAGGCTGATGAGGAGTTTAGTATAGTGTAGTGTAAGTAGTGTAGTTTTGCTATCTATGATGTGCCAAGCCTTGCTAGCTTCGATTCTCTTCTCTTAGCTTCTCTTAGCTTAGCTTAGCTTAGCTTAGGCCAGATCTTCTCTTCCTCTCTCTCTCTCTCTCCCTCTGTTTTGTCTTCGTCTGCTGCCTAGAGGGAGTGGTGCAGGGTCAGGTGTGCGGAGCCAGCAGGCAGAGCAACAGAAGAGGAAAAGTGGGTTGTTGAGTTTCAGAAGAGTGAGTGGTGGTGGCAGCAGGGTTAGGGAAGTGAAGTGAAGGGAAGGAAAGGAAAGGAACAGGAAGGTTTTGGGAGGAGGAAGAAGAAGAAGGAGCAGAAGAAGCAGAACAAGGGAGAAGGGAGAAGGAAGAAGAGGTGGAGGAAGAGGAAGAGGAGGAGCTAGGACGACGGCGAGCGGGAGCGAAGGAGGAGAAGCATGCAGCAGCAACATGGTGAGAGATGTGTGTTGATGGGGCGTTGAATTATGGCTGGAGGGTGGGTTGGTTGCAAGGTTAAGCTTGTCCGGGAATAAAAATGGGGTGGTTTAAGCTACTGGTTGGGTTGGGTCTGTATTGTCTCTGTGTGTGTTTCTGCGTGTGTGTGTCTCTGTGGCTGCATGGGAGCTGGATTGGGGTGCGCGGGTATGGGTTAGACCGCCGCGATTGATCTGCCGGTTGCTCACCCTACCTACGAGAGGGTGAAATGAGGAGAGGAAGACTCAAAATGAAATGAAAAGGGAAGGGAAGGGTTGGGTGGCGAGGATTTGGAAGTGAGATGGAAAGGCCGGCAAGAAGTTGCGGTGCGAGGGTTTTCTTCCTTCGCTGAGAAGAGAGGAGGACTATTAAGCCATAAACCATAGGCTAGCCTGTTTCTTTCTTCTTCCTCCTGTTGAGGAGGCTGGGCTGGACTGGACTGGGCTGGGCTGTGTCCTCTTGGGTTGGTTGGTGCACGGATGATTTTGGGAAGAGAGAGCCAACGGTGTTTGATTGCAGTCTTTTGTATCTTGAGAGCTTCGGAACCTGGGTTTTGGGCGCCGAACAATTTTGTCAGGGGCGGGAAGGAGGATGTGTTGGCGCCCAGCCCAATCTTTAGCCAGTAGCGAAATGAAACGAACCCTAGAAGTGCCTGCATTCTCTGCAGCTAGCTAGCTATTAGGAGTACTTACGTCTACGAGCGAGCAATCCCTTCGGACTACTTGATCCCCTAACCTGAGTGAGATCTGGTGTTCGGGCCGAGAGTCACAGGCTTGCTAGCTAATTAAGTATCTCAAGCCGCTCGCTTGAGTGTAGGGCCCAAGCATCTATCTATCTATCTATCTCTCTATCTGTCTCTCTATCTGTCTGTCTGTCTGTCTATTAATCTGCATGGGAGCTGAATTGTAACCCAGGTTGACGAAGAAGTTTGTAAGAACTGAGCTGTGTTGTTGCACACTGATCTGTTGTTGTTGCCTTCCCTTCGTTAGCTGAGTCAAACATTGTAGCTCCTCCCGCACCTACTACGGAAGGATCTGGTGAGGTTTTTTAGTCAGAAGAAAGTACGCAGGGAACAGATTAAGCCGACGTTAAGAAGCCGACTTGTTTCTGTGTCGTATGGGGATCACCTTAAAATGTCCAATGGTTTGCTTCAACCTTGATGCATTGGAGGATTTGGCCACAACAAGGATATATATCCTGCACATGAATTTTGTGGGTGGGTCATGTACTTACAAGAAGTAACAAGGGCTCATGTGTTACAAACAAACCAACAAACCTCCAGCAGTCAACGAATCTGCTCTTTATGCAGTTAACCCAGGAACAGCCTGGCTGAACTGTTCATGGAGAAACGGCCGCTAAACATAGGCTTCCATGCGACGGGACGACCTACTGGGGTTGTTGCTGTGGGAATGATACTCCAATCGATGAGCAGCGAGATCTATATAACAGCCCTTTGGTCTCGTTTTTTGGGTCATAGAATGCATCTTGGGTCATGCCCAACATTAAGATAGATCAGGTCTAGAGAGATAGAGAGGAGCTAGGGTCAATTGTCCTGGCGAAGGCCTGCGAAGAGGGTTAGCGGTGAAGCACTTGATGGGGTTAAGTAAGTTCCTGCTATGTGACTGAGCTGCACGCAATTCTCATTCTTATCCTTGCTCTCATTTCTAGCCTTTTGGGAGTAGCTGCTGCATGCTAGGGGTTCTTCAGGTCCCTAACCTGTCGATTAGAGCACCAATGTGGCGGATGGAGCTATTCGGAGGTTTACTGGATGTATGGGAGAGGCCAAGTGCATGTTAGTACTTTCTGTCAGAGGGTTGCAGCTGCGATTAAGATTTGCGCAAATTGCAAAAGCGTCAAGCGCTGAACCATGTTCCAGAGCTGGGATATTGCTCTTAACAACCTAGCCCCTTCGCAGTAGTCATTCTGACATGCCGAGAGGGGCAAGTATGCGCGTATGAAGGGGGTTTTGGCGCTGTAGGAATAAGTTTCCTTGTATACATGCGCCCAATTTAACAACGGCGAAGGGTTTGGAGCGGTCCCGAAGCAGCTTAAGTAATGCTTCCTACAGATTTTATTTGGAGACTCCCTCAATTTGGAGGCCAGTTTATGTTGCCACCTCGGCACATGCATACTGCCCTTTTTCCCAACGGATTATGTTTCTATACATAGCACATTCCTTGTACTAGGCATCTTGGGTTCAGGCGGCTAGGGTTCAAGGGTACATCTTATTCTCTTGAAGACCCTTTGAGTAACCCTTTTAATGACCATCCCTGTGAAAGATCTCACTCTTCGCCTCCGTGCCTTATTCTCTGATCAGAACATCAGAGCAATACTTACATTAACAGATTATCGCATGCGTGACACCCACTGGGTTAATTCCAACGATGATCAAGGACTGTCTTATCGTAGTCCGAGTTCCTGCTCCTTTCCAGAGAATGTACATCCAAGGCTTAAGATAGTGGTTTGTGAAGCATCTGATTTCCTCAGTTGCTTTGCACTCATGTTTTCATATGTCCTTGCGAACAGCATCCACGTTGTGAGACAACAATGACATGGGTGGCAACGTGGATTGGTTCGTTTCCGCAATCGGCATGCTTTAGATCGCCTAGACATGTATATTTGCAGTGGGTCATGAGTACAATTTGATCAGAGTACCCATGCCAACAGGCGGGTATCAACATAAGGAACATATTGAAATGGAGAAGTTTCTGATTTAGTGAAAATTTCATATGAATATTGGGAAGGATACATTTCTTTTGAATGCTACTGGAGGACATTTCAGTGATTGACCTTTTTGTGTGTGTTTGTTCAGGTCCGGTTCTGAAGTAACGGCTGGGATATTTCTCTTAGACGAGACTGGTTGTGGGCAGTGAAATTCCGACTATGTTTCGTTGGAGTGACTACGGACTTGGTTAGAGGTAGAGTTTGAGTGGTTAGCGAGGTAGGTTGAGGTTCAGAGACATGTCAGAAAGCTTCTCAACATCATCATCAGTTCAACAGGACAGGATGCATTTTGGTGGACCGAGGAGGCCCGATGAAAGTGATACAAGGATGGACGAGTTGGACTACGAGCTTTGGCATGCCTGTGCAGGACCGCTCACATCCCTCCCTCCTTTGGGAAGTGTTGTGATGTACTGGCCGCAAGGACATATTGAACAGGTGTTGGGTCTACACCATACTGCAGCTGGTAGTTCCACTGAGGGTTTCTTTGGAGTGGTTGCAAATGATTCATGGTGGTTCAGTTTTGAATCTCATGTGCAAGTGTCACATGGCGCCTGACTTAACCTTGAGAATTCTTGAAGGAATTCCTTATAGAGCTTCTCCTCTGTAGTACTGAGGCTTCTTGTTGATACCATGGCAGGTGGTGGCATGCACACCTGATTCAGTAGGTGGTGATGTTCTCGGGCAGTACAAGCTGCCTCCTCAGATATTATGCAAACTCAGCAAGGTGGAGTTGAAAGTGAGTAACTCAAACTGGAACCTTTGAGCAAGTCACTTTGTGCAGTCATTTGAAGTTTGAGCTACTTATTCACAATGTTGTAACTTCCACTATTGTTATCTTGTGCAGGCGGATCCACAAACTGATGAGGTGTATGCCCAGATGGATTTGACTCCTCAGTGCCAGGTTTGTTGTTGCCCATCGTACCTAGATTTATTCCCCTACTACTATTTGTTTTTCTTCTTATGTATTAGGTGTCAATCAATTTATGAGCTACTTATGACAGGAGGCAACCTGAGGACGTGTACATATGGTATTGAGCATGGACTATTGTTTTATTCTGTGCAGGACCAGGTTACCTCAGACATGAAAGAGCCTCCTCCAGCACCAAAACAAAAGAACGTGCACATGTTCTGTAAACAACTAACTGCAAGTGATACCAGCACTCATGGAGGGTTCTCAGTTCCTAGGAGAGCAGCTGAAGAATGTCTACCTCTGCTTGTAAGCAATATTGGCTCTGCCAGCCTTGCTATTGGTTGATGTCTGAATTCTGTATGCTGGGAAGTAAGAGCTATGACTTCCTGTATTATTCCTGCGTTTTGTATTCATTGGGTCCACAACTGCTTTGATATACACTCGCGTATTCTCATGTCCCTAAAACGTTTTTAACTGAGGTATTTTTATTTATCTATTGATTCATATGTTCTTATCAGGACTATACTATGAATCCTCCTTGTCAAGAGCTCGTGGCGAAGGATTTGCATGGTTCTGAGTGGAAGTTTCGACACATATATCGAGGTAACATGCAACCAAAGCATGCTCTTACAGACGATATGCTAAGTGTGATATGTTGCATGGGTAGATTGTCCATCTGGATTTAGTATGTTTCTGAAGTTTAGCAGTGTAGCAAGGAATTTCCATAGATTGCACTTTAAGGTTCCAGATGCTGGAGGCTCATGATGGCAGAGTTGAGGGCAGAGGCAGAGGGAAGAAGAGTAGTGATGTGCATGACATCTTCTGCCAAGGTGTGAAAGCGTTTCTGATGTTGACACATAAGCTGAATGCAGGTCATCCACGCAGGCACCTTCTGACAACAGGTTGGAGTGTCTTTGTAAGCAGTAAAAGGCTAGTTGCAGGAGACTCTGTTCTGTTTCTTCGGTATGTAGTTTCTCCAACTATGATCACTTTATTATGCTTGAAGAAACGGGTTACCACTGGTTATTTCTATGTGTGTTGTTGGTGAAAGGAGTTGGAAATGTTGTTGGGAGTGTAGGCTATACAAGCAGAGTTGTGCTTTGCAGTAAGATCTAAGGATATCAGATGCTTTTGGCCAGATTAACAGTATGCTTTGTGCAGGTGAGAACGAATATATGAGTGTAGTAATATCATATTGCAGTCACTTATATATCTTCTGTTCTCAGTGGGGATAATGGGCAGCTTAGAGTAGGAGTAAGGCGTGCAACAAAGCAGCAGGCAATAGTCCGGTCTACCTATTTTTCAAGTTTGAACCTGCACCTCGGTGTCTTAGCAGCTGCTTCTCATGCTGCCAAAGAGATGTTTCGTTTCAGTGTCATCTACAATCCCAGGTGTGTTGACCAGTTTCTTGTATCAAAGGTCCATGTATTTCAGTACAAGTGTGGTTTGTATTTCTAAGAGATTATATCATATCATAGCTTTGCGGACTTGTTCAGGTGCTACTCGGGAAAAAAAAGGTGAGATTAAGTGTGGCCAGGTGTTATCTGCATGGGGATTCCCTGGATACTGTACAGGCACTCTAGATCTTCCACATGTACATCGAGACTTGTATTTATACAGTTCATCTGCTAGAATCATCTAATCTATATTGTTATTTCTGTGCAGAGCAAGTCCATCTGAATTTGTCATACCTTATTACAAGTATTTGAAGGCTCAAAGTACTCCTCTGACTGTTGGATCGCGCTTCAAAATGAAATTTGAATCTGAAGAATCCTCTGAAAGAAGGTGTATAATCTTTCTTTCCTTCTCCTTTACTTTTGTCTTGTCAGGACTTATCTCGACTAGCTATATCATAATTTAATTTTATGTTGTGTTCGTGGCCTAAAAGCTTTGGATTGACTTATTCTCCTGAGTCCCAATTCATATTTTGTGGTTAACTGGGTACCTTTATCTGCAAGTGTTGTCTGAACCTCGATGCCTGCAAGGATTTACATGGTATATTTTGTCAATGTGTTTTTTGATGTTACCAGGTATGCAGGAACTATTACGGATAAAAGTGATGCAGATCCGGTAAAATGGAAAAATTCAATGTGGAGGTCAGTAAAGGTGGAATGGGATGAATCCACGGCTAGTGAAAGGCACGAAAGGGTTTCACCGTGGGAGATTGAACCCTTCGTTCCACTATCCACCTTACCCCCAACTTCTGTGGGGCAAAGACCTAAGCGACGACCACCTACTCTTGTGACAGACTCTTCTCCATTGGGTATGTAGCCTCATGAGAATGATTTACTGCCTTTGGGACATTCATCTACATGTGATACCACATACGTAGTGAATGCCTTCTTATTTGTCTTTTTGTTGCGCAACAAATAATGAGACCTTTGTGCCTAATAGCTGTAGTTATGTTCCTGTTGCGCAGGGACTAGTCAAAGTGCGTTGGATCCCTTTCAGTCAAATAAGCTGGCACGGATCCTTCAGGGTCATGATCCCCGCAATGGGATGAGCATTGGGGATGAAGAGGACGGCGATGCCGCAACCTCTCGGAGTCCCCCGTGGGGCATCAAACGTGAACATCAACGGAATGGAGCACAAAACTGGTTTCGCCGTCCAGACGGAACTCCGGTTGTTGAGAATACTTGTGTGCAGCAAGGTGGAGTACAGCAGAGACAGGAATACACTGGACTGCTGAACTTGCAGAAGCAGACTGTAGAGAAACAGCAGTTGAGGTTGTGTGTACAGACCTTGCGTGACCATCACAAGGAAACGACATCCTTTGACATGGGTGCGACTTCCTTTCAGACGAGCCCAAGAATGTCTGCTGTTTCTTCATTTGCAGGAATGCATCCTGTGGAAACAAACGAGCTTCACCTTTCTGAGCTCCACCTTTCTGTGAATACTTCTGGTATGGAGCAGCCTCTGAGCAGCACAGCGACAACTGCACAGTGGACAGGGCTTGCCGGACCTGCAAACGTCCATACGGGAACATCCCTACCAGTTCGTGAACCTCCCTGCTCTACAATCCCACGTTGGCTCACTACTCCCAAGCCTTCTCTGCCATCCAGTGGGACAGCACCTGCATCTTGCCCTGGTGGGGCAGGAAGAGGAGCCTTGCTGCCTAGCACCTCGCCCAACAATGAGCCACTGCTACCCAATAGCTTTCCCAGTCAAATCTTGTCATATGAGATGTGGGACAAGGTAGAGCAGGACCAGAATGGTGGCTTAGCTCAACAACCAGCAGAGCAGCAGTGCAAGCTGTTTGGTTTCGACTTGACTGACAAGTCGGCGCCAGTAAATGTTCCAGCGGCCGCTCGGTGTGAAGATTCGGAAGGAACAGGACTTTGGTCTGCTCAAGATCACTCACCTCCATGTTCTGTAGAACAAGCCAGTAAACCTGCAACTGAAGGTTCTAAAGGGCATACTGTACCTTTAAGGAGTGGCACCAAGGTGAGCGGAGTGTTCTATGTATTGTATTTGCTTCTGGAAGACACTAGTGTCATCAGGTTTGTTTGTGAGGTATGTGGCCCTATTGTGGGCATTTCCAACTTCACATATAATTTTGATAGTTGGATTGAATTGGGAATTGTCTCATCCCTGTTAGCAATTGTGAATCATGCAAACTGTCTTTTCAAGTTCAGAATGGGAGTTGAGATGCAAAAGTTAGAGGAGGGCAAAGTGAATACTCTTTCTCATCAGATTGTCACAATTAGGCACTCCCAATAATGTTAACAGTGGAATCTAGAATTGTTAAGTGGTTAATGTATTGAGAAGAGAGACCACATAAGGCCTATGTACTGCAAGTAGCATTCTCATGGTCCTGGAACCTATAAGGGATTTGCTTAGTCCCTAATTGAGAGATTGCTGTGTTGTAGGTTTCCCAAAAGGGAAAAGTAGGTCGCACAATCGATCTTAAAAAGTGTGAAAGCTACGTGGAGCTGAGGCGCATGCTAGCGACACTTTTCAATCTGGAAGGGCAGCTTGATGATGTTACCAAGGGCTGGGAAGTGGTGTATACGGACCATGAGGATGATGTTCTACTTGTGGGAGACGATCCTTGGGAGTAAGTCACTTCATGATCCAGCACTTCAAAAATAAATGAGGCCCAGTTCTTGTAATGAATTTCTTATATCTCTTGGTTGCTATGTGGAGAAGTTGTGTGCACTTTTCTTTGTTAATGTTTTTTCTTGTGGTTTGAAACAGAGAGTTTTGTGGTTGCGTGCGGAGCCTCAAAATCCTGTCTCCAGCTGAGGCTGCAGGGCAGAACGTCGGGAAACATGCTTCTATCAGCTCTGAGGAGGATGAGTGGGGCTGTCCAGGACACAGCAGTGGCTGAAGGAAATGTTATATGGTTTTACATGTGGACATTCTTGTATGAGAGTTTTTGGTGTGCATCCTGTTGCAGGATTGAACTATTCGGCAAGTAGGCTTTTTTTTCTCCTTTCTGGAGAGTTTTGATTCCCAAGAGCCTCTGCCTTTGTTTGTACAGAAGTACTACAGGTCCAAATGTTGATCAGGAACACCTATTATTGTATACATCGGCTAATGTAATCAGGTAATATTCCTAGAGTTTATTGTGGTGGAAACTGAGCTGGTGCCATCTATGGCTGCTTTTGTGGTGGGATTAATGGAGCACAGAAATCAAGTATGTTCGCCAGGCAACTGGGTGGAACACCTCCCCCCTTTCAGTTTTTGGGCTCCATGTATGTGATAGTGTCATGCTTGTGATGGTGTCCATGTATGTGATGGTGAAGGACCCTGCACTACGAATCATGAGATCTTCTTGGATGTGCATACTGAGACTCTAGAGGCTTGTTCTGGCACAGTTGCAACTCAGATGAAACATTAATCTGAATGTAGGTTTCACCCGTTTACATGTTTGAGCTTTGAAAACAAACTTGTCCATTCTTTGGGTTGTCTTGCTTATTTTGTTATGACACCAGGAACCAACAGGTGCATCAATCGATGCCATGATTGACTGAACTTTTGTTCATGAACTATTGTAGTTGCTGATTGGGAATTTAAGAGGTTTTTGGGATAAGGTCTTCGCAGCATCTTGTCTTGGAAGACAATTTTGTAAACATAAATGTGACCTGTACTTTGACCTGAATTACAAGTTCAATATAAGTTATTTCTATTCACATATATCTTTTATAACGTGTCCCCCCATCTGGATACATTCAGACACATCCACCTCACTCTGGACATGTTATATGGTCTAGCAAATTTCTATAAGTTTATAATCAATTGCCTATTCTCTTCCCAATGAAATTTTTGTTAGATTATGATCATTGGACAGTGGACTCAATGGAGTGGTGGGCCTAACCTCTGAGTTTAGGCTCGCCTCTCAATCAGGTCCACTCACAAGCTGTAAAGGGTTCGTTTCCATGTAAGCCGCTCGCCCACCAGACTCTAGTGGCAATGTAGATTTCACTTGATGGAATCTACATTCCCACTAAAATCTGGTGGGCAAGTGGTTTACATGGAAACTAACCCTAAGTCGGGCACATCACTTAGATGTAAGTCCACTAACGGTTGCGAGGCATGTCCACCGTTTATTTCATTGGCTATTGAGCTTGACACCATAGTCAAGTCGATCCAATGGCCATAATTTAATCCATCAATTTGAATACTTAATCCAATAGCCCTTATAAATGTATGAAGGCCATGTGCACCGTATACCAAGACCATGTGACACTTGTCTATGACGAAGAAGGTACGATGGCTATAATTGAGAATGTTCGCAGGACATGACCCACTCGACACTTAACGAGAGCATGGCAAGTCAAAGGGGCCATGTATAGGCTTCCCCTCTCATCTATTATTGAATGGTTATTAAGAATGTTCTATCTTGGCTTATTTTAGAAATGCTTTTTGTTTTGTAAATTACCCATATTGTGAGCCGTGTTCCTAAGCTATGTACACCGATGTGTGCAATTAGGTTGCTTCTTTTACCCATGCAAATTACCTTTGGGTCAAAAGTATATTATAAAATCTGATAACTTTGTTGATTTTTTCGTATATAGCAACTCTAGTATAGATAAGAATTCTTGTGTTTAGTTACTGTGGTAATAAATGTCCAAAATAGTGTGGATTGTTGGTATATTGGCATGGGGCGACCTAATTGCACATATCTGTGTAGATTTTAATGGGGTTTCATTTCACATGGTCCCATGAATCGCAATGCCATAACTACTTGCGGTAGTTATAGACTTACAGTCTGATTGAATATGGTAAACATGTAATCCCATGTGGTGAACATAGATATCTGCATGATGGGAAAATGGATAGATAAAAAAAACAGATGATGTTTTAAGTGAAAGTTTTCTTGCAATTTTCAAAATTTTAGATCGATTGTTTGGACAAGTTTCAATTTTGGTTCAGGCTTAACTTGTGTGACAGTGCTTTTATTCGTTTGATATGATTGTGTTAAAAACCCACTTTTAGTTTCACAAACGTGACTTTTGATTACATGCTTCTCCTTTGAAGCTCGTTCCTTTTAAACTTAACGCCGGTGTCAACTCCACTTCAAAATAAACCTCCGGGTTTTTATAATCAATAAAGCTTTTATGTTGGATGGAAGAGTGGTACGTTCGTATGTGACAATTCCCTCTTGCCCTCTTGACTTGTCTCGCTTATGCTTCTCACCCTTCCATAGCCTTGAAAATACTTGTGGGATCAATAGTACCATGGGGGATAGAAGGTGACTTATTTGTCCCATGAGCATTCTTGAGGCTATGGAAGGGTGAGAAATACAAGTGAAACCAATTAGGGTGGGAAGAAACACACCACATCGAGTCCCAATTGGATGGTTCTATATGCGTGTCTCAAATATGGCTAGGGATTTGTGGCGTCTATGTAAACTCATCCATTGGAAAGGTGAAAAATGCAGTGAACCATTCTATAGCGTGCAAATAATTATTTCTAGAACATTTGACTCCAGAGGCGAAATTGAAGACCTCAAATAACCCCAATGGGATCCAGCTAGGAATGAGTTTGGCCCTCAACTTCTTGGGAGCCTTATTTTTACTAGATTATGGTCATGCACGATGGATGATTTTACATAGACACTACAAACCCCAAGCTGTCTCGATAGGATGTGATGTAACAATTAGCATGAAACTGATAGAAATGTCAATATCAAAAGCTTGATTTGGAAAACCCAATTTTTATCATAATTAGGAGTTAGACCTAATTAATCAAAGAGTTACTAGCAGTAAATATACAACTACAATATAATGTGTATGTATAACTATAATAGCAAATACACATTAGTGGAAAGGGTGCGTTAACTTTGAGAACATGAAACCAAACGTTAATTTCACCATGAAATCATGTTTTCATGGTGTAGAAAGTGCATTTTCCAGGGTCGATAATTGAACCTTTAAATTTTTGCTTTGTAAAACCGCATTATATTGTGGAAGGGGTGAAAAGTCTATACAAAAAATGGGACAAAATTACCACTTATGGAGAGAAAATCTATATTGATGCCATTAGTATTGCATTTTTTGCTTCCAATGGAAATGCATCCTAAAGACCCACAAATGATTTGTATTGGCATGCAACCATTTGCGTCTAAATCCATAAATTATAAGCCCCGATACTTAGGCCCAATAGAGAGGTTAAGAGCTCAAAGAATGGAGCCTTCTCATTGGCGAGGAGTTGTTACTCATGCTTGTCCATTCAAGTCCTATTTACATTCGAGCTTTCAATTGAACAACTTGAACTTCTCACAAAAGCTACAAGGCTTAAATGGCACCTTGACGGGTCCCATGTGGAATGCCTATGACAATCTCTTAGTCAAAAATTTAAGCTACCACCTTATGCTTGACCTCTTAACATTCCCAAGCCCAATCCAATGGAGATTCAAGCATTGTTCAATTCAAAAATGTTTATCTTTGTGTTATTCATGTAATTTTATTTGGTACCATTCCCCCCTTGATATCTCACTTTGAGCTTGGCCAAACAAAGAAATAGGTAGAAAAAAAGTTTTTTAAAAAAAAAAAAAACCATATGTGCTTTCCACTAGTGTGAATGCGATCATGTCGATCCTCATCCTAACATGTTCAAGAGTCCCCTTGATACATGAGAGGATGTATTACCTACCTTTGGGTAGGTGGGCTCTGGTGGTGGTGATGCTTAAAAAAGGAGGGTGGGGGGAGGGAAGTGTGTCAGGCCCAACCTCCAACGTGTGCAACTTGGGTTGCCATCATGCTTCAATAAAAGTGCACTTGGATACAAACGGAAGTATGAATCCTAAATTAGACATTCTCAAACATTGCCATGCATTGTGTCCACGTTGAAAAAAATTCAAATTTATGTATTTCGTGCAAACTATGCAATACGAAGACAATGTAATGGTCAACATTTTCATAACAAAGATCAAGACTAGGGATGAGATTTTTTGAGATCCCTTGGCAATGTACATGCAAACATAAATGTCCATATTACATTGCAAGCGTACTTGCGGATTTCCCAACGGAGTGTTTGTAATTTTTTTTTTGGAACAGTGTAGAAGCAAGCTGGAATTTGCTTATATCTCATGCAAAGAAACCTCAAATGATGAAATTTATTTTGGTGATTGTAGATTGCTCCAACTTACCAAGTTTTCTTATTTGGATACAGATCAGAATAAGTTCACCTTCTATGTGCAATTGAGCTTTGCAAAATGTGTTGACGACAATAGAGCTATCTATATAATGTGGTGGAATGCCGAGAAAAATCATGTAACTTGCTTGAACAATATGCCGAGTTCTAATTCCGGATGCTTGCACATGTGACATTAAAAACTTAGCACAAGTTAGCACTTTCCATAAAGTAAAGAGGTACTCTGTAACTCATCCCGCATCCACTATATTTCCAAAGTGAACGGTCAAATGACCTCCCTCCTAGGTGCGCCCCAGACACTCAGGGCCACTTCACACACGAGACTGAGAGCCCATGACCATTACACTTCAAGCACTCTCATTGGTGGAAAAAACGGAGCCGGTCCAAGTTCGCTTCACACTACGCTTGAGGGACCAACGGTGTATGTGAATGCAAGATGGATGTAAAGTCTACATGGATTCTTACATGGCATCGAATGGATTATGTTTCATGGTGACTTGGACTATTTTCAACAACCACCTCTTGGAGGTAGGTCTAACACAAAATCGGGAGACCGTGGCACTCTAAACGCTCACAACTATTGATTTATTCAATTTTTATCATGTGTGAGGATGCGCATGAATCGACATTTATTGAAATAGCATTTGGCTGAGGACCCGGTCACATGACTTTATGCTACACTTGAGGGTCCGTGACCGAACTACATGATTTTGGAGGTGTGCTGGGACGGCCTTTGGACACTTTCTTTTGGGCTCACAATTTCATGGTCACGGCTCCTGGCTTGTGTGTGAAGTGGCCTTTATTTTCATGTGCAATTTGTGTATTTTGCATGCGTAGTGAGTTTAATGTCCATGTGGGTTTCTGTGAGAGGCGAAAGAGGGTGAAGCTCAATCCATGTAGATCCGCGCATTATTAATTGGACGAGTGGGTGCCTAATTGATCCACAGTTGGATGTTTGGTTGAGTGTCCAACACTCAAGGGTTTAACCAAATAGGGTCTTCATGTTTTGTGTTCAATGGCTCAAACATTGATTCTAATCAAGGGTTTTAGTGCGCATGCACCCAGCCAATTGAGGGATTTGTACCCAAATGTGCAAGGGTATGTTCATGTGGGATGGATTTTGTACCCAATCAAGGGTGGAAGTTGATCAAAGTGCCAGACATTCGAGGGTTCAACCAAACATTCAAGGGGCAGTGGCCAATCAAAGCATGAAAACTAAGATATGAGCAGTCAGTAATGAGCGGTAACATGTGAGCAATGAGCAGTATCTTGTGAGGGATAAATATAAACATGCAGACATTCTCATAGTTTATGTTATAGGTGTTCAAGTAAGTGTCAATGAGGATGGTCTTGTTAAAGAGGTGGATGCCACCTAGTTGGCCTGCCCTCGGGATGATGAAAGGGGGAACTATCCATCTTGTTTCTTACTTCATACAACCTATTCCTACTTCAAAGACACATAAAATAAAGACACATTATTTAGCCACCTATGACTCATGCATCAATTTCTCCTAGTCCGAAGATCGGAGATCCATCAGACCCCCTATAGAAGCCCCACACTTAACCCTGAACATCAAAGAATGCAACCTGGACAAAAACATCCACGTATCTCAACCGACTATCCAAATCCAAAGACCCAACTCACGTATTTCACTAGACATGAGCATGCATCGTCTCCATCCTACTCACAAGACTCTAGTGCATGTGGGAAAGACTCACACAAAATAAAACACATGATATGGCCAACTTCCTCTAACCACCCCCACAAGACTTTGCCATCGAAATACTTTGGCTAGCTCAAAGATATGTCATAATCTTACCAAAGAAGAAACCAAAAAAATGCAATTCTAGCAACAATCTCCAAACACTCCACCCATCTACATTAAACATACTAATCGAGGCTTATTAAATCACACATTCGTACTACTCCTCACCACTCACATGCCCAACACAACTCACAAAATGCAACTTGCCACACAATCGCAACATAATCTTTAGCTCATCTGGACTAGTAAAATCCTCAAAATGGATGGGTCGACCATAGAAGCTATCCATTGGGCAAGAATGGCCACTAAAGAGGACCCCTCGATCACAATCATGATCATATGGAACCACCACACCCCAAAATTCCTAGAAACACACCAACATATGCACCCAATCCTCACCATCCCCCCCCCCCCAAAACACCTTAGAATAAAACCCCACACCCGAATGGCCCCAATACGTACACCAACATGAAAACCAATTCACATTGATAATATGCATCCACAACCAAAGAAGCCCTCCAGGAAACCAACAACTAATTCAAAACCTCATGGCCAACAACCCAGACTCATATATTACAGAGGCAAATTCACAAAACTATAGCAAGCAACCCCAAAAACCACCCCAACAACCTTACATAGCAATACTACCCCCAAATACAATCCACAACAATGCATATACAAAGATGATTCTTTCATATCACCAGACGAACATGGCATAGGAAACATTGCTAGCTCAAGATTGTAAGGTTCAAATAATGACATTTATATTGTAGGAAGACTCCTTGAACTACCAAACATACTATGTGCGGAGCTCTACACTCTATTCATTGCCCTCACTGCCACAAAATACCAATTGCAAAACACATAGATTTTTAATGACGACCTCAACAACATATATCTCATTAACAATCACATCCGCCACCCTTCATCCAAGCACAACCACCCTGACGAACTACTTATCTCAATCATAGTCCACCAAAATCTATGGACCAAACACAACATAATAATAGAAATAGTTAGAGCACACATCGGAATCAGGCAACGACATTGCATACCAACTAGCAAACGAAGGAACTAGCCGCAACAAACCAACCCCCACACCCTACATACACGTCGCACACACCATACCTTATTGGCTCAATGGAACCCCAACAAGCAAACATCACGGAAAAATCTACAACCTCCAAACATACATAAACAAATACCCCCGCGAACATGAACTACGAATTGCAAAATATAAATTTGCATATGTCAAAAAATGGGTGTCTAACGAGCAATTCAATCAAAAACTCTCAAACCACTTTTGGAGAGCCTCAGGCATATCTAATGCACAAATTACACAAACCTTAAAAGTCCGATATGCCCAATACATGGGAACCACTGAAAGAACACCTTTTGGCCACTACCATATCCTAACCCCAACTCTCCGGGGGGGGGGGGGGCAGTGTGTTAACAAGTTAAGGATATAGGTGCGAACAACCACTATTTTATAGGGGGGTATTACTTTCAATTCTCTTCTTTTTTTCACATGCTATCATTATGTAAATTTCTACTTTGGATTAATAGAAAAATGGCTTGCATTACTTATAATTCCAAATTACCTATTATTCCATACCCTATAGTACTTTAAAGATGTCTAGTGCCATTTTTGATACCCTATATTACTCTTAAGTCCATTTATAATTTTTTTCCCCCATGTTTTAAAAATACCCTATCATTTGTTCGCATGTATATTGCTACTCCAACCAATGACTACCCCCCCCCCCCCCCCGAGCCCCAACTACACACTTTGTCCAAACCACAAAATTGATGATGTGGCCACACCTACTCTCCACTTGCACCCATCCACATATAAAAGGCCTTCGCATAGCCCGACACAACAAAGTAGTACATCAAATAACCCACACACTTCAATCCAACAAACACATAAAGTGTTGTACACTAGTAAATGCCGGCAACCAACACAACCAACCTCAAGACATCACAATTTCAGAATGGTTAATACAATGCACATGCCTCCCCAACACATGTACATGTATGGCGCGTCTAAAACTTGACATATTATGTATACTAGTCCCCCCCCCTCCCCCATAGATAGCCGTACACCCATCCCCCTAAACTCAGTAAAAACCATACAATTCATAAAATCACCTATTATCATGATAATTCCCAAATATTGCCATAAGAGAAAAAATACAAACAAATATGACCCCCTCATTCAGACTACGGGATGAAATATTACTCCCTTTATTACCGTCACAACATGGGTACAAGGAGCCATACACAAACAATCACTTTAAGCCCTAGAAAACTCAAAATACCCTCTTGAGAAGTCAGATAACTCATGAAATATATAGATCAAGTAGGCATAAAATACCTCACATACCTTGTCTTAAATAAAAGAAAGCTCGACAACAACCAAGCCCTAGTCAACTTGCCCCCATGAACCCAAACACCCACACCTAATTCACCAAAAACTCATAGACAACCCCCCCCCCCCCCCCCTTGAAACTATTATTAGAGGAGCCCACCTCCTGGAAGGTAGGAAGTATGCCTACCGTGTCACTTGGTAAAATAGGATCAGGGTAAGGAAGAATGGGCTCCCATTCATGTTAGTGCAAGCACCGATGTTATTTTAATTTCATATTAGTTTGTTGAGGAGGGGGTGAAATTTTTGGTTGCACAATGTGTGGTGGTTTCAGGGAATAAGTCATGACAATAGGCAATTTCAATGTATTGTAAGTTAGCAATGTCAGAGGGATGGGTAAGATGTGCTTCGTGTGTTGGGAGGCCGATGATTAGCAGTATATATGGGCATAATTTGTGTGGGTATTGGCATGGTTGTGAGGGGCATGTGCAAGTATGTGGGAGTGTCTAGGGCCATTGTGACAAACTAAAAATACATGCCTTTGTTGTAGCTCTTGACAAAACCACCAAGCTCAAATGACATGGTACTTGATCTCACCACCTTTCACGTTTTTGGCGTCCTTGAAATTATTGCAGAGTTGCATGTGTTGATGTGGCAATGAAGGTTTTATGTGTTTTTATGTCATTTTATCAAGGTTTGTGGACAAATGGAAAATAAAAGTATGTTTATTAACCTCCAGGGGGTGGTCATATACACCAAAATGAATGCAAGCTTGTGACATTTCAAGAATTGGTGATGGATATATGGTACATGTCATTGTTGTCCAATACAAACTTGGTCATTATAGCATCATCTCGGGTATGGGATCGCCATAACCCCAATCATGCAACACCCATTATGAGACCAAGACCAAGACCAAGGGAGGTTTTAGATACTTTCCAACACTTGACATAGTGATAGCGCCTTGGTGGTGTTGGAGTTGGAAACCAACATCTTTCAAAGCAATCACCTCATCCATGCAAATGATGGTGCCAATCTTCACCAGCCATGTCTTGGACACTATTAGTTAATCACAAACATAATTCTTCTTGTCACCTTGCACACAATGATTGATGGCTGGAGGTTCACTCTTTGTTGCAATTCTAAATGGCGTGTGTGGACGACCATAAAATAGATGCCCTTATTATAACATGACAAAATTCTAAGGTATTCCCATATTATTATACAAGAAAAACAAAAGTATATGTACTACTGGTACGCTACATAATAAATGTCTCTTGCAGTTGTTTACGAGTACCAGTCTAATATATTTGCACAAGAATTGGAAGTGTATGTCATTGAATTAGGATACAATCTGCAATAGCTTGAATATCCATCATTTGGATACTTATTTGCGTTTGGTGGTTTTTGCAACAGGTTCTGGTCAGGCAAGTTCCAAGAGACAAGACTCAATCAGTGGGTTGCACATCGAGTTCAGTGATCGGGGAGATTTTTGGGCATAATCGGTTGAGATCCTAGTGTTTGCAAGTCCAACCGGTTACATGTTGACATCCTTCGGTTTTTCTATATTAATTTGAGGTATATTCCATAAATTCCTCTAAAGTGGTCGGTAATTTTCTTGAAGTCTTGAATTTCAACCGGTTATTTCTCAAACTCAACCGGTTCATTTGTAACTAATTGTCGGTTCTCCCCGATCATTGATCGAGTTTTCCTGAGAATACCATTTCCGAGCACTGTTTTAAGGGTGCATTTATTTTTAATTTAATTTTTAATATGTATTTAAAAATACTCTAAAAATTCTTGGGTGCTTTTTTTATATTTTTTATATTTATAAATTCATTACTACAATCAGTCCAAGCCAATAGGGTTAATATAGACACGCACAACTTAGTCAATTGTTTCATATTATCATATAATATTAGTACATTCAAACTCAACGGTAGTGTTTGAGCCCTAAGCCCTGTCACACAAATTGAAGGATACCGGAATACGGATTTTGCATCGGGGGATGATTCAGGCGCAGTCTTGGATCAATACTTGGGCGGAGAAGAGCTCAAAGAATTGATCCTAGAAGAGGAGAATGTTTCCAATAATGATTTGCCATAAAAGTCCTCACGAATCGATGATTTTGAAATATTTTACAATGTATCTTATAAATCCGCCTCCGACCTCTAGAATAAAAAATGCAACACAGACTGTGTTACATATCAGGTCTATTTCTTCTACTTGTATCTCATATCTAGCATACTTTGTGATTAAATGGTGATACCTTTGTAGCAAGAGGCACATAATGGAGAAATCTTCTCCTGGCACATTTCCCTTTGATTTGTTTTCCATCAGTTTCAACATGGTTGCATCCCGTGTTGAACTTAAACTCTTCCAAAGGTTTAATTTATTATGATTATTATGATTATTATGAATATGATTGTGATTATGATTATGATTATGATTAATTAATTAATTAATTTTTAAAGCCAATCAATTCTAATATAGTTTAGTGAACCAAGCTGAATATTCTTGGCATTCTATCTAGTGTTGTTAAAGGTGAGGTCATTCCTTACAATCCAAATGGTCCATAAATGGTTGACCTATACCCAAGTTTCTAACAAAGCAATGAATTCATGCTTGATACTCATCTTAGAAATGACAGTTGTATACAACACCTTTGGGCATGGGTGTTTATAAATAGTTTGAAAAGCCCTTGAAAATATGACCATGCTAAATTGTGGGAAGATATCATTTGAGAGGTGTACTTTGGGTACATTTTTCCTAGGTGCACATTCATCTACCTATAACCACAAAATCTCCTTAGAAATATTCTATATATGTTAGAGAAAGAAAAGTCTATATAGGTGCCATATCTTTTCAAAGATGACTAGCTATATTCTAACAAAATCCAAGTAAATTCTACCTTCCCACCCTACCTCTGTACATCTCGTCCAACCTCTCCTAAATATCTCCTTCCTTCCTTCCTTCTTATGCCATTTGTGGATTTTTCCTTGCTCTCATATAAATTATGCTCATTGAAGCTCTTGTAAGTTTCAAGATTATGACTATGTTCAAAGGAAAAAGTAGAGGCATGCAAGAAGCGACAAAATAACCGAGGAATAGAATAACATATGCAAGTACTACACTAGAGATGATAATAAGTGTCACTTTCTATTTAGAGTTACACAATGCTATACCTATTTACTATTAATGTAATTTATAACCAAGTCAAGTTGTTAATGTTCTATAATGTTCTACAACTAATTTGACTTTTGTTGGCAAAAATATGAGATATTCAGTAAGTAGTTATATCATTGCATATTCCAAATAGCAAGTGACACTAAATACAATGTTTATTGTAGTCAACACTAGAAATGCTCATGATTATATTCATTAAAACAATGGCCATGAGGTCAAGTTGCTTCCAAAGGCCATGAGCAATGGATATAAACCTAAAGTAGTACACAATTTTTGAGATTTAGTGTCAGGCCCGCTTATTGCCAATATGATTTCATTTGTCAGAATAAGTAACTTCTTTACATGAAAAATATCTATATTCTGACATTTAGAGTAGCACATTGGGATACTTTAGATGATAGTCTTGTGTTTTAGTATGCAAAGGGGAAGAATTTCTGAGTGTACCGATGGCAAGTGTGATGTGTTTATATTTCAGTATGCAAGATGGAGATATTCTTGAGCATACTAATGGCGAGTGTCATTAGTGTATACTTTAGTCTACTTGTAGACCATTTTGTGACATAGGCATGCACCTCATAACACTATTGAACATACTCATGCCAAGATATTAGTAAGCGCACTTGAACACCAAGTGTCATGAGGTGACACTATTGGTGAAGTGTTGATCATTAGTGTAACCTAACATATGCCTCAAAATAGGGTAAGCGACACTATCATGCATGTGACATTCAATACCTTAAACAATGTAGTTGAACCCAACCTTCGGGTCATTTCCCCAACCTTGCTTGTCTCGTAAGGTGCTATGGCCTTAAAGCAACATTTAAAGAAAAAGTAATGTTTCAAGAAGGCTAAGTAGCTTGGATTTTTTTCAAAAAAAGCCCCCCCTTGATTAGAAAATCTATAAAAAGTCTAAAGAGAAAATACTCAAATAAAATAAAATCATATGCAACCTATAGAAATTCGTGAAGTCATTTGAAGGAGAGAGCCTTTTACTCTTTACTAGGGGGTCCTATTGATGTTGGTTTGCTGAGTGAGAATCACCACAAAACCAACCTGATCATTGGTGAGGATCTTCTACTAAATGAAGGTATTTCCCCCTTTTTGTGAGTCACTTCTTATCTTCCACCGTCTCTTTGAGCGGATAGATCCTTGATTAGCCATTGCAATTGGCCAAAGTTGGTGCTCTTCTAAAAATGTTCTTGCTCTTCTGAAAATGTTCTTGCATCCTTCATACACTGCTATTATGATTGGCCAAAGTGGTACTATTTTATACTTGGTGCTGCATATGATTAATCGCTTTAAACAATGAATTACTCAATGACACCATTGCACTCACTTATTGACGGCTTAAGGATTTAAAATAAGTGTCACCAAAAAGAAGGTGTTACTTTAAAGCCTCAATACCTTCGTCCCTTCTACTTCCTTCTTCTCTTCTACTTCCTTCTTCTGCTTTCTATCATTGGCCATTCCAAAATAAATTTCTTAATATTGGTGGCGCCCCAATCCCCCACCCCCAACCAATAGCCTTATATGAATCAAGGCGTGCATATATGAGAGCCTTGTTTGCAACACAACTTTGCACAATAACCTTAAGCCAGTTTAACATAAAGACGCTCCTTCAAGGCACTTGAATGAAACATTAGAAGCCCTGCGCACATGATACGCTTCGCCGGTGGTGGCAAAGAGCAATTTTTTGATTTCTACACCTCGCCACTTTCGCCATGTTCACTAGTTCTAGACACCGAGGTGAGAGGCGAAAGTGAAGGCGTACGCCTTCATGTGCAAGGCCTTAGAGATTTTTACTAACACCCGAATTCATTTTGCAGGTTGTGTACAAAGCAAAGGATCTGACTAAGCTTATGAAAATGAAAGAGCTGTGTGAAGGAAAGTTGGAGCATTTCTATGATTTTACGTCCAGGAACCCAGCTGCTCCACGCCCCACCGTCAAGGTGCACAGACATTCTATGCAAAGGCAGTGTAAATATCATGAATGATTTCTGTTGGAAGCTATACTATGTTCTAGTGTTTTGGACTATTCTGTATTACCTAAACAAACAGTAGTTAGGAGATTTGAAGTTCCGAGATTCCAAATGAAGATTTTCTAATTCCAATTCAGATGATACTCACCGATATGTTCAAAGCACGCAATTTCCTCTTTTGACATTGGAGTGGTTCGAATGCTTGTTCAGAAATCTTGGTAGCACATGTCTGGGGAGAGATTGGTAGCCATTGAAGACTACGGAGCTGAATTTGACCGTTTGGAAGGGGAGGTATGTGTATGTCCTTAGATGTTCTTCCTTTGAATCCATTTGTAGACAACAATTGATTTTCTTGGAAGTGTATTGTGACCGACCATTCTCAAAGGGTTTTCACACTCTAATTGGTCATCATCCCCAATTTGAACTTTGTGCTATCTTGAGGTTTGGCTAGCGGGGCAGTGGATGAATCGAAAGGTGCTACAGTAATCCCAAGTACAAATTCGTGAACTAGAAATTATCTGGATCCTTGTCCACTTGATGCTTGAAAGTCTATTGCATTTTGGAGGAAGTGCTCTGTGCTGATCAGGGCACTCAAAATTGACTAAGATTTTTGTTACAGATAAAGGTTGAGCGCAAGAAAATTCTGTCGGATGAAAAACATGTTAGGAGGGCTGGGTTTGTCTACTTCTACTCCCGCGTGGGTGCTGCAATGTGTGCTCAGACTCAGCAAAGTAAAAATCATACAAAATGGTTGACTGAGTGGGCTCCAGAGCCTCGTGATGTCTACTGGAATAATCTAGCACTACCTTGCATGATGTTGAATTTCCGACGACTGATATACGTTTAGTTGTGTTTGCACTTGTATTCTTTCACTCATTCCGGTGGCATTTTTCCAATCGCTGGCAAACCTGGATTCCTTGAACAAATGGTTTCCATTCCTCAAGCCTGTCACCAAATTGTGAGTTCTGCTTTACACACCCAATCTTGATGTTTTATCTATGTTTATGCTTCTCTCGGATGCTTGGGTGGACAGAAGAATTAGTTTAGAACACCAGTCAACCTTGTTATCCCAGCACGTTGACCACCCTGTTGATTACTAGACCATTTTTCTCACTAATTTCAGTATACTCTTAGGGCATGTTCACACATTGTACACCGAACCAATGAGGGCAATCTGCTTGATCAGAAGTGCCAGAATGCTATTGCGATGATCTAAAGGCCAATATGCTGCGGCACTCTCATATGTTGGCTCTTACACATTTATAACCTGCCAAATGAATGCAAAGGTTATCCGAGCTTCATCAAGTATCCAGCAAAATTCAGACCTTGATGGAAATGACAATAGGACTGTAAGAAAATTGCAAATAATTTAGGACTGTCATAAGAAAGTGTCAGCCCTGTTGAATAGAACTACTATCAGGAAGTGAAAAGAATGGTAGTATGAACCTATAGAAATCTAACATCTACAGACCTTGCAGATTAATGGACGGGGCAGATATCATGCCTGATTTCGATACAGAATATAGCTGAGGGCAAGGTATGCACATAAGAATGGTAGTATCAGAGGTGAGATGATTGCATAGACGAGCCAGGTAGAAAATACAGGCTAACAAGAGACAATATAATATTTTACTGGGGAGGTATTGCCGGAATAATTGTTACTCGCTCTTTATGAGTTTGCACCCTGTTGTTCTGGAGATCATATATTAATAGTGGCAATAAGCGAAAGATTTCGGCGGCATTGATAGTCCAAACATGAGTTGGCATTCATTGCTTTTGTTGCAACATAATCTAGTCCATACTGTTGCTGATAAAATCTCTGTTGAATCACACATTCAGTTGTCTGCCAGTGGAAATTTCCTGACATGAGATACTTCTATATGATGCAAACTCACTAAACGCAGTTCTGTCTGCCTAATGTCAGTGTTTCCGACATTTCCATGACTTGCGAAGGCGGAAAGCTGTTCGAAGCAGAGTTCGGGAAGTTTTTGAAGCCTTAGTGGCTAATTGCCGGTAGTTGCTACGAAGGGTCGGATTTTTTCCAATTTACATCGGCAAGAGCCGGTCTTTTGTAAAATCAATTGGCCAATTGCCTATATTTTCATATTTTCATTGGCCAATATCCGATTAAATGGAATTCATATCGGCACTAATTGTTTAAAAAATGTATGAAAAGTTATTAGAAATCATTTCTTAGTATAAAATCTTGAATAAGTGAAAAGAAAAGGCATGTTCAAAACTTTAAATTTGAAGAGTTAATATCCTTGGCAGGAATTGAACCTTTCAACCGCTTGAAGGCCAAGGGTCCCCCAATTCTTCATAGAAGCAATTGGATTTGATCATGGAAAGGTTGCATAATTCAAAAAGTTTAAGGTTTAGGGTACTTCCTCAAGTGCATCATCAGATGCCCCATACAAATAGCGCTATGGATGCTTCCAGCTGAAATCCAGTAACTCACAAGAAGAATCGGCTACATTTCCGGGACATTTTCTAGTCCATCGGCTAATTGCCGGAGGATTGAAATTACAGTCGGATTGCCATCCGATGGTTGGAAATTTGGACCGGCCATGAGGGGAAATCCATCGGTTGATAATGAACTAGCCGTCGGTTTTCCCCGAACATAGGTTCGAAGAGGCAATGTCATTATTGCGACATATTGGTGGCATTAGGACCAGACTCTGTATAAGAATGTCGTTTTTCCGAAAAATACTTTCCAACTCATCAAGTGGGCCCTAGTGATGCCAATTGTCAGGATTCAACGCCAGATGCGGTCTACAATTGTAGACTGAAAAGTGCATTGATGCTTTAATGAATAACCGAAGAGAAGTGTGAAAAAGTAAGAAGTCGTCGAGGTTGACTCACACCTTTAACCCAAAATAAGCTCCATTAGGCACCAATGGGCACGTTATATGTGGCCATATCGTAGCCTTCCATCTACTGCCAATCCATGCAGCGTCGATCAATCAATTTGATGCAATTGTTGTTATCTTGTTTGCAGTATTTCCCGTCAAATTGGACAGATCTTGGGTTCCAAATCGCACACATCAATATATCTAGGGTACACTTCATGTCAAGGTTCTTGTGGGCGATAAGTTACTTTGCTCTTGTTTACAAAGTTGCAGTGCAACACCAGGACAAGGGAAGCTGAAGACGATCAAAAGCTTGAACAAAACCTCAAGATGTTCTCAGGATAGCATTATTCTTATACCCATTGAAGGCATCTCTTGGTGATCTGGGTAGATGTGGAGGTTACACATGCATGCCTTTTTGTGTACGCAATAGTAATCCTTCAGGATTATCTCCACCCACAACGTAAGGGCTGCTAGGGGCTGGTAAAGGCACTCACCGGTGATTTTGTACTGCCAGCCAATATGTACCAAAAAGTCTCAAAAGTCTTCGAGTTTCCTCTTGCAGCAGAAAAAATTAAGCTTGTTGAGTAGACTTCTCTCTTTGAAGTGTGTCAATATTGTGTGTGAAATATCCAGATCCCTTGCTTGCAGTATAGAACTTCCAAATGAATCTGAACCCAATCTAAATCCTTCCCCTCCTCACCAACCACAGATGTTTGGAGTAAATCTTCAAAGTCAGAATTTTGGTCTCTTGAAAATCAGGAGATTGCTATGAAATCTGTTATGCCCACATAAATCTGTTAGCTGTGTGATCCACGTTAACTACAGAGACGGTTTCCGTGTGGGTTCAGTATTCGCAGATTTGCAGTAAGTTGAATGAGAGCCAGACTAGATAACCATATGGCAGTTGGAATTCATGGCCGTGTTAACCCTTACCATGAGAGCTCACATGAAAGGCAAACCATGACCGTTGCCTCATACTGTGAGCACTGACGATATTAAAGACAATGTAAGTTGCAATTCCTGTGTGTACAAAAAGAAATATTGAAATTATTCCCAGTGACTGAAACTTTACTGCAAAATCATAGAGGGACCACACATCTATTTGCATACTCCTGTCACGTAATACTGTTTTCCCACATGTAATTTTACTTCTGGCTCCCTTGTTCGTCATTCGTAGTTAGTCAGCGAGTGGTCCTTCAGAATAGATGAGGCATCTGTAAAGTTGGGGCGAATCCATTGCTTCGTAGTTAGTCGTTGACTGGTCCTTCAGCAACAGACGAGCCATCTGTAATCCGAAGTGGGGGCGAAAGCATTGCTTTGATGCACTCTGTCTCACTGTTCACACACATTTCCAACCTCGTCCTTTCCACCATGGTTTCGTAGCCCTCATATTTGGCGATGTGCACCTGTTCCGGACTTGGGTTCGCTACCGAACTCTGCAAACTGCAAGATAACTCTGCTTTAGCCTGTACCATACTGGCAAAGAACTAGAGAGAGAGACAACTGCGAGTCATCACAGATGACATCTGTCCGTCACCACCTATGATCCACGCGACCAGCATGCAAGCTACAAATTTCAAGTACAAAGGCTTATGCATTATTAACCCAAAAATTTGCGCATGAAGGCTGCCTGGCCTCCTCTTCTGAAACGTTGGTGCCTCGTCCTCCTAGTTGCGGCTCTTTTTCCTCTCTCGAACCCAGCAATGTGGACAGGATCATTCTCTTGGTTTTCGAGCTCCTCTCTTACGTACTGTTTCTCTCCATACAATAGTATATCACACTTCTCATTGGCTAGCCTTAATCGTTTTCTGGCTCGGTACTTGGCCGACCTTAGCGATGTGCTCTTCTGCAACAAATTAACACCTATGAGAACATGACAACCTCCAAAACCCAGCCTTCGACACTTATCTGACGATTAGCACAAGAGAAAGTGACGATTATATATGTTTGCGTTGACTTACATAGTCATCAACGATGTCTTCGCTCCATGCCAACGGGAATTCTTGCCTCATTTGTTGCCCAAATTCTGCCTTCATAGATTGTTGTTTCCATGGGAGATGCCACGGAAATGTTCTTATTCCTACATCGTATATCCATTTCTTCATGCGCATCCAGACCTTTCATCTGCATCTCCATCTCCATTTAGCAATACCGGTCCTGTGTAATGCGGTCTCAGCTTGCATTCATTTGTTCTTGTAGAGACCAATGCTACTCTCTCATCGTTACTCAAGGACTGATTTTCAACCACTCTAAGAATATTCTCCGCCTTCTTCTGTCCGGGGGAGCCGTATCCTCCTCCCCCGGAAAGCTCGCAGGGGGAGGTTTAACGTCCCCACGAAGAATGGGATGCCGACTCAGCACATTTGTACACATACGTATATTGACATATACGTATAATAGTTTACTTACAATCATACAAAGATTCCTCTAAACTGGGCCCTCAGTGCCCGCCGGTATACAGGGCAAATAATGTGCCCACAAGGCCCGCACAACGGACGAGATGTCAACGCTGCCCGAGCCTGCCAGCTGCCACTGACGCGGTTTCCACTGCGGCGCTCAGTGGCGACTCTTGTTTGCATCGTGCCCAGTGGAGCCTCTCACCTCCCACACACCTAGCTCCCTTTCGCTCCGCATGTCTGTAGTGTATTGCACCGGATCGCATTCGATTGCACTCCCTTGCGCGTCTCTTGTTAAGAAAAAGGCTATTTGCCTGACCAAGAAATTCCACTCTCACACGAAAGCCGCGTGACGCATCTAGGCTGAGCCGTCCGATCATATTCCGCCCGCTCACCACGTCTCCGAGCCAGCCACGAGCACCGAGGGATCAAGCAAATGCGATGCGCGATGATGATGATGATGGTGGTTGCCAAGAATGCGATGTAATGAGCTTCAGCTTCAGCCGTGTAGCTCTCGGGTGAGCTTTCCCCTTCGCACAATAGGTTTGGACGGAGCAGCTTTGGCAGCAGCAGGGTTGATGATGAAACCCTTGCACGGTCGTTAACTTGAAACGGTTGCAAAGTTGCTGTCTGATGGTTGTGGCTGAACGCGTGGTTGTCGCCTCTGTCTGTTCCACTATGTTTTGGTGCGGTTTGGTTTGGTTTGGTTTTAACTTGGGGCGCGACGGTGCTTCTTCTTCTAGGGCTTAGTGTTTCTTGTGGAGCGACGGAAGGAAGTGGCGGCATTCTCTCGGTCCGTGTGGTTGCTGCCAAGAAGTGGGTGCAAGAGAGGTATTTCTTCCATGCACGCATGTTTCGGAGTGTGTGGGTTTTGTGGTACTGATGGTTTCAAGTACATGGGCGAGATGTTTTCAGCTCTTTGGTCTCGTTGTCGTAGGACAAACGAAATGTGGTATCATGTGATGAAGAAAATACTGCAACAAAATGAAGCTTAGGCTTTGATTTCCAATATTTAAGTCTCTTGACAATACTGCCTCACTCAACCTAGAGGCGATGTATGTCGTTATGTTGCTCAGCTTTTACAAAATTGAAATTTGTGCAGTGATCTGAAAAATTCCTCGTATTGAATGCCATTGGCATGACATGCTACTATACACCCATAGAATATGAGCACATTCACGTGGTCTTCGCAACCCTAGGGTGTATCTATAAGATATGATGATCGCAATTTGTCCGTGTTTTTGAATATAATGAAGTTACACCAGCAAGTTTTGCCTTTTGATCCATTGGAGCTTTGGTTTGATCCATAACCTTCTAGGGGGCATTAAAGTTTGACCGGTTAGTTGATACAAGTGCTGTTGAGATGAATTCGGTACCCGACAGAGAGAACTCATCACTTTATCATTTGACGGTATTTTTCTGCAATTTGGATCATTGATGGATTGTACATGCCCTTATTCGCGGGCCTAGCATATATGACCTGTGGTTCAGTCGATTTCGTTGGGTGCTGTTGCATGAGTTTTTTGATACTGTCTTTTGCGCACCACCTTGTAGGCTATGTCGGGGCCCTTGTACGGGACACATGGATCACAAAATGCTCGCCACTGGTGGTCTCTTAGAAAAACATTAAAAAATTATGTACTTTTCCGGTTATGGTTATGTTGCAGCTAGTTTGCTTTGGTTGCTTCTCCATGTCCAGTTGAGTATCGGTTTGAGTGCTTTATTCGCATTTACTTCACTCGGTAGGGACGATGACTTCAATTAGATGTACGAGATGGTTTACCATCGTTGATCTGCCGTAGATTCAAATCAATTATTTTGTCGTTGGTCGCGTCATTGTAGGGTAAGTGTGATGTGGTATCATGTGATGATGAAAATACTGCAACAAAATGACGTTTAGGCATTGATTACTAATATTTAAGTCTTTGATGATACTCCCTCGCTTAACCTAGAGGCGATGGATGTCGTTATGTTGCTCTGCTTTTAAAAAGTTGGAAAACTGCATTGATTTGAAAATTTTCTCACATTGAATGCTGTTGACATGATAGACTACATGACACCCATAGGAGTATCAATACAATCAAGTCGTTTTTGTGAGTCTGTTTGTGTCTATCGAATACAATGATCGCAATTGGTCTGTGTTTTTGAATAAAATGAAGTTACGCTAGTGAGTTTTGCCTTTTGATCATATAACCTATAGAAGAAAATTCTATTCAAGGGACTTGACTTGCCAGCTGATACAAGTGTTGTGGGGATGAATTTGGTACCCTGCAAAGAAAGGATTCATCACTTCATCAAATGCCAGCAATTTCTTGTCACTTGATCATTATTGGATTGTACATGCCCTTATTTGCGGTCTAGCATATTTTTGCTATGGTTTAGTTGATAGCTACTATGTGCCATCAGTTCTTGGGGACATCGTCTTCTGCACAATTTGTAGGCCATCAATACTGTTTTTCGGCTTACATGCGTTTTTCCATTCTCGATATCCAATGCTCATTGCTTTTCGATTGCTCATTTTGGTCTTTGTGGAATTGGTTAGCGGTTGAGGGGTTTCATTTGGGCTTAGCACGGCAGCGATGACGACTTCAATTAGATGTGGGAGATGGTTTGCCATCATTGATCTTAACCCATTGAGGCATAATCCATTCTAAGCTAACTTGATGTAGTTTCAAACCAAATATCTTGTCGTCGGTCATGTCGTTGTAGGGAAACTGTTGTGTGGTATCACGTGATGATGAAAATACTGCAACAAAATGAAGCTTATGCTTTGATTACTAATATTTAAGTCTTTGATGATACTGCCTCTCTACTCTGAAGAGACCTACAAGTTTGACCTTTCATGTGATACAAAGTGTTGTGGGGATGAATTTGGTACCCAATGAAGAAATAATTCATCACTTTATCATATGGCAACATGTCACTTGATCATTATTGGATTTGACTTAGGCAGATGCTAGTAATGAAGTATCCTCAGGTTCATGTAAGATATTACATATAGCCCAGTTTAATCTGCGTAACAACTTCACACCTTAACTGGCCTTGCTTGCTATCTTCTGGTTTCATATGTGAGTGAGTATGTTATGGTTGACCTGGTTGGAGTGTTATTTATAATGTAGAAAGTCTATCATTTGAAAAGCCCAACCGTTTAAGAATGTTTTTAGCTGAGATTAATATGTTGGGGGACCTTCTACATGCATGTACAAGAAGAGAAGAGTAGATTAGGACCTTTCTTCTCATTGAGTGTGCTTGTCAGCCTAAAGAATATTTTGACCAAATAATTTGCAAGTGCAACCACAATGATTTATGCAAAATGGAATATGGCTAAAGGCCCTGCAATTACGGTGATAGGAGCCTTGGGGGTTGTTGTCGCTGCTACTGTTATTATGGAATCGAAGGTGTGTTTTCACCTTTGATGTCGCCACTACATTTCTGCCCATTGTTTATGGGTAGTTTGTATATTAGACACATGCCTCTCTTTCATTTATAGTATTCATGAGGAGTTCAATTGGTGTGTTGGGAGTGTTGTTGGAGGAAAGTGCAGCAGGGTGGCTAACATTGTGAATTTCCATGGTATTTCTCTTCGTCTCTATTAGGCTTCTCCTGGAGGTATGAACCGGGTTGGGGTTGCTGTACATTATCGATGATCTGCAGAGTGTAAATACATAAAGTTGTAAGTTGGGAATACTTGTTTGTCAATTAGTTCTCATTACAAATTGCAAACAAATAATCAAGTTCTCATAATTAACCTCCATAGCGAATTGTGAATACTTAATTTGTGACCACTGACGTGTACTTTCAGGAGTTGAGATCATTGGTTGTGGAGGAAGCCAACAGTGAAGTAGCAACGTTTGAAGCAACTTGATGCTTTCTTGCGGTTAGTGGAAGGGGACTTCTTTTGATTAGGTGAGACTATTTGTGGGGCCATTTTGTCCAGCAACGCCGGGCATGAGCACGGATTTGAGTGGCTAGTTCGGATTGCCTCTCAAGCTGATGATCATGGTTTTGGGCACCTGCGAAAACACAGAGAAACGTTTCATCTTGTCTGATGGTTGATCGGAACTCTTCTGTCGGAGCAGTCTGTTTGTCATCGGTGCGGGTGGCCTTGGAAAATGCAGTTCAGGCTACAACTCGTGGGTTCATGTGAGTTTTGTTCTCGTATGGGTTTAGTGTAGCTTGGTGAGGGTTGTGGAGTAAGCAAATATGAATCAAGGATTGGTGTGTTTTGCTATGTGGTCGGGTTAGGGTTGAGCTTCTGTAGGGATGAATGAATGAAAGGTCGTATCTAATGGGGTTTTGGTCAATGCCAAGAGGAGTGTTTTGTCAGAGTCTTAGAAAATTTGGAATCTACTTGGTTTTTGGTTGATTGTTTAGACATTTGTATAGAGGATGTGTGCTTTGATGAGTGGAAATTCGCATTCTAAATGCGTCGTCCCTAGAATCATGTCTTGAGTCCGTCTTTTTGGCCCAAAGGCAAACCTTTCAAATTGCTTTTGCTCTTGGGTATAATTATGTGACAGTTTCTTGGGGCCATTCATCGTAGCAACGCCTAGTCAATACCTATCTATTTCAAAGCTCTTCTTGCAAGTGATTGCAAGCATGTATGTAGGAAATTCGAAGCGGATTGCAAGCTTCGGAAGAAAATGTTTTTATGGAAATTTGTGAATTTTACGTCTCCCTAATTTGATCACTTCATAAAGTACTTGTAACATAATTGTGTTCTTGATTGAGTTGTGGCCATGGCCAGTCAGTGACACGTGGAGTATGGAGCCCGTTGTTCAATAGACCCGATTGGATTGAATGTATTTGAATCGGTTGCTCTGCCAATTGTGAAAGATAGGAGAACCATTTGTTAGAAGGATGCTAGAAATTGTACAATCCAAAGCACATTTGGAAGTAGGATAGAGCTCACATCTCAAAGCATATATTGTTCACTTGATTTTTTTTATAGTGTGATATTTTGACGTCAAATCAATCAACTCTAGGCACATGATGTTTTGGAACATGTATTGGAAAATTAGGAAATTGTGTTGTAGTAGCCGATTTTGGACTCCTTGCACAACATGGAGGTATAGAAATGGTTGTACATTCACAGTTGATGTTCATCTTCATGAATATTAATAGGGCAAGCATTTTCTATATGCGAACCAAATGTTGTGACTAAAAATTTTCTGCATCTAATTATGTCTTTTAGGTGCATATTTTAAGACATCACGGTTGAGATCATCATTGTACAACCCGAGGCCTGCATGGTTCTTTGAGAAGGGATCAAAGTTGTGGCAAGTGGTTCCCCCCTTGTAGGTGCTGTTGAAGGAGATGGTGCCGGACTGCATTGTTAGACCTCCAAACTTACGACCAATTTGTTAATCCTAAATCCATCGAAGAGGTATGTAACAATTTTGGTTCAATCATCTACCTGTTTGGTTCATCTAAATGAGAGTTTTGAATTCAGGTATCATTATGTTGTCACAATCACTTGTTGCAAAGGGTTGGCTTTGTGGAAGGTATGATCTACCTAATCCTTGAGGATTTGGTATGCAGTAAGGTGAGGAAGTCAAATATTTTGTCAGTGTGGTTTTGCCCTTGTACCAAAAGGTTAGGAAATAACCTTGAAACCGAACTCAAGAGCAAGGGCCCTTGATTGGTTGTTGTCAAGTAGACCAATGAAGTACATGTTCTTGCATTGATTTTTTTTTCTCTCTATCTCTTTGTTGGTGTGCTTCAAATGGGGTTGAAGTTAAACAAACTTAGTCTGTTATTCTCTTTGTGCATACTCCAATATTAGGAGCTCCAACACCATCTGTAGATATTTTGAGGTCTGAAATTATTGGAGCATTTTGTTGGTGTCATGAAAAATTTGAATATTATGTGGGTTGTTGTGTTGGTAGTTGGTAAGACATGTGTGCTCTTTGTTAGTGGAAATTCACATTCTTAGCACTCCGTCGCTAGAATCTTGCCCAAGTTTGTCTTCTTGGTCCAAAGTTGACCCATCAAGGTTGAGCCATGCGATCATATTCTGCCCTTTAACCCTGCCTCCGAGCCAGCCACAAGCACCCGGATATCTAGCATTGGGATGTGTGATGATGATGATGATGGTGGCTGCCAAGAATGCAATGTACTTAGTATGCCACAACTATGGCCTTCTTATCAGCTTCAACGGTGCAGGTTCAGGCGAGTCTTCCCTTTTGCAAAATAGATTTGCAATGGAGTAGCTTTGGCAGCAACAAGGTTGATGATGAAATCCTTGCTTAGTCATTAACTTAGGGTTGCAAAATTTCTGTCAGATGGTTATGGCGAAATACGTGGTTGTGGCCTCGGAGCGAGAAAAGGGAAAAACATAAAGATACTTTGTTTCCCTTTGTCCCCCTCTTTTCCACTATGTTTTGATGCGGGTTGCTTTTAACTGAGGGCATGACGGCACTTCTTAGGTTCAATGGAATGTCTTCTTTGAGAGCTTGAGTTTTTGTTAGAGAGACGTTAGGAAGTTGCAACATTTTTTTGGTCTGTGTTGTTGTTGGGCTACACTTGTCAAACAAGTGGGAGCGGTTTGAGGTTGGAGTTTTGAGTTATTGTCAAGTGGAAGATCGTTTGTTGTGGTCTGCTTTGATTTGGTTATGGTGGGGTGCGGTGATCAATGTTTTGAGTTGGAGTTGGACATGAAGGTGAGTGCAGAAAGGAAAGCACATAGTGTTGGCTTGGTTGGAGAGGAGCGCCAATGTGTTCTCAACTATGGTGGCTTCTTAGAACGGGGGTGGATGTATAGGTTGTTCTGGTTTGTGCGATGTGATGATGTCTTGTAGTTATATATCTCAAGTGGTTGTGGTTATGCGCGTTGTTACAAACGCTGAAATTCTTTGTGCATTGGGTGGGGGATGAAGTCCATAGAAGTGATGATGTGTGTATGTCTCTATTGGAGTTGGCATGTCAAGGTTTATGAACCAATAGGAGGGAGTCGTAGGGTTCTCTGAGTGGAATTGGATGCGCCAAGATCCTTGTATGACATGACTTAAGGGGAGTTGGATCACCTGCAAATTGTTTCTCGGTTTCTTAGAACAATTGATACTCTAGCCTTTTAATATGTGACACTCTTCTTTCTCTCTAATCTTGTAATACAAAAGTGTCCGAGGGGGTTCATACTATTTCACGACCTAGTCTTACCGAATTTGTGATGGGAATGAGGAAATGGGCTCCCTTTTGTACTTTCTTGTGCAAATGATTGGAAACTGTTCCATAGTTCGAACACTCAAATTGGATATTTTAAAGTATGAGTATCAATAGTGGGGGCATTTATCATATGCTAACCGAATGCTGCGAGTAATTTTTTTGCATCTAATCGTGTCTTCCATGGGTATATTTCAAGACATCATGGCCGTGATCATCATTGTACAACCCGCAGGCTGTACGTTTCTTTGAGAAGGGAGCAAAGTTGTGGCAAGTAGTTACCCACTTCTAGGTGGCGTTGAAGGAGATGGCATCGGACTACAAGGTAAACATCAATAGACCTTTTGACTTATGACAACTCCATTAATTCCAAATCATTTGAAGATGTATGTATCCATTTTGGTTCAATCATGTACTTGTTTGGTTCATCTAGATGAGGGATTGCAATAGTTACTTGTGTTATTTTTGTTGTTGTGAAGGGCTGTGAAGGTATGGATATACCTAATCCATGAGGATTTGGTATGCAAAAAGATAAGGAAGTTCAAATTTTTGTCAATGTTTAATTGTCCTCTTACCAAAAGGTAGGGAGTAACTTTGCAAGGGAAACAACTCAAGAACAAGGGCCTGTGATAGGTTGTCGAACAAACCATTGATGTACATGTTTTGGCACCAATTTTCTTTTCTCGCTTCTCTCTCTTTGTTAGTGATTTGAACTGTGTTGAAGTTACAAAAATTGGTTTAATATTCTCTTTGTGCATATTGCAATATTCGGAGTTCTAGTGCCATCTTTAGATAATTTGAGATTTGTGAATTTATTGGAGTACTCTGTCGGTGTCATGAAAAAGTTTGGATTTATGTGGGTTGTATGTTTGGTGTTGGTAGTTGTTTTGACATGTGTGTGCTTGGCTAGTAGGAATTTGCATATTGAGCACTCCGTCTCTAGAATCTTGCCCAAGTTTGTCATCTTGGCCCAAAGTTGAACCTATGAACTCGCTTTTGTTCCAGGGCGTAGTATTGTTACAATCCCTTGGAGCCGCTCATCGTAGAACTTTCATTGTCCCATAGGCAACTGCACTCGTGCTTTTGTAGTTTCTCTTAAACAACTTATGGACTAAGGATCTTGTTGGTGGTACTTCATGCAATGTTGTAATGGTGCACAACCATAACAAATGCTTGAAGGCTAGCTACGCAATAATCTATAATAATGCTATTGCTTGTACAAACCATTATGTATCAATGTCATAGGTTGTAATATCAATGTGCCAACCACAAGTGTGGCAAGCTTCCTCGTTGATGCAATTTTGAAGAGGTTGTGGTTGGTATGTTGAATATCATTCACTAGCTTCATACATTAATGAACATTTGAGGTTCTAAGTTTGCTTACTTTTAGAACGTTTGTAGTTCTTTTCTCTTCAAAGAATGAAAATGATTTCTTTTGTCTTGCATATTGGTATATTACGTAATTATATTGATTTGCGATGTTTTGTGTGTAATTTTCCAGGAACATATGCAAAGTATGACAAATATACAAGGCTTACTAGAGGAAGTTACAAACTTCCCTAAGGTAGAGAAGAATCCAAAGGTTTTGAATAGTAGGCAATGCAAGAATTTGTTGGTGAATATTCAAAATGGTGTGGAAACAATTCAAAGCATGATGGATGGTTCTCATAGGGCGGATGTGTTTCACCAAGTAGAGCAAGAGATGCTTGATATTATGAAGAAAGCAAGGTATATGGTTGAAGAATGTTGCAAGGTTGATGATTGGTGTCGAATGGTGGTAATGCAATTGAATAACAAAGAATCCTTCAGAGAACTTCTTTTGGACTTCGAGTATTGTTTCCACACAATGTGCGAAATAATTTGCCAATCTTTTCCCAATCGTGAAGTGGAAATCCGAGATATTGAAATGTCTACAACATTCTACCCAACATCCATTGATGAAGTTGAGCAAGACCAAAATGCAATATTTGAACAACTCTCCAAGCAAGTGGATTTGTGCACAATTGAGAATTGCCATGATCATTGCACGCTTTTGCAATATTTGAAGGAACGAATAAGGGAGTTGCAAAAGGCTGCGGGTGGTGAATTAGATAGCATCATTTTTCCATATATCTATGAACCCCCCAAGTACGGGAGGATACCTAAGCCTTTGGGTAAGGGGGGATATGGGAGTGTATATTCAACCCAATGGTTAGGATTTGAAACTGCTACAAAGGTTATCCAAGTTGGTGACCTTGACCATGAAAGAACCGTTTGGAAAGAGGCTAGTATTTTGGGCGGATTGAATCATCCCAATATCATCAAGTTCTTTTGTTGTGGCTTCTCAACAGAATGTGACATGCATGCAGGAGAAAGTAAAAGATTTGAAATCGTCATGGAACGAGGAATTTCGAGCTTATCAAGTTTTTTGGAAGAAGGTATGCTCACAGAAGCCATGGCAATTGACATTATGATACAAATTGCAAGTGGAATGTGCTATCTTCATGACATGAAAGTGGCGCATCGTGATTTGAAGCCTGATAATGTCATATTGACTTCAAGGGGTGGCTCAACATTGAAATACATGCATGTGAAGATACTTGATTTTGGGATTTCAAAGATTGAAGTGAAAAACTCCAAACAAATGCCTACAAATGAGGGTATTTTTGGTACTCGCGGATATATGGCACCTGAAGCTCATGCGAAACGAAGTTCAAAGGTGGATGCATTTAAAACGGATGTGTTTAGTTTTGGCATGATGTGCTATGAGATTCTTTCAAACAAGAGACCTTACACCGGAGAGAGGTTATGTGACTATGTGAGGTTTCTTGAAAATGATAGACCAAAGTTACCCAAAACGTGTTCTGAAGGTTTGAAATCATTGATACATGAATGTTGGTCTTCGGAACCTTCAAATAGGCCCACATTTCTTAACATCTATAAGAGGTTGAGAAAATTGAAAAGTGATGCGATGCTCAAGGTTGCCAATGATGTTGGAGTGGCTAAAATTTTCCACGAGTCCCAATCTCCTAGCAATTTTACTGAATATTCAAAGCGATGTTGGACAATGGTCAAACATACACTTCATGGACTCACTATATGGCCAATTCTTCTTCTCTGGCAAATGTTTATTAAATTCGTTGAATGGTTGCCACGTTACTTACCAAATTTCTTGGAGACAAATTCCATTTTGTCATCAAGTGCTCAAGAGAATTCGAACATCACAACATCAAATAAAATACCTTATGAGGTAAGCATTGAACAAGGTCAACCTAGACTATCAAACTTTTAGTAGGAGTTTAAAGGTTTTGCATTGTGATTTTTTTGTTCAGACTCATTTAAAGATTGATATTTCATGGCATTCTTCTAGTGAGGTTTGTTACATGTCAATTAAAGTTTACATTTGGCATTTTATGTAGGTCACTAAGGAAACAAAGCAAATCTCCAAATTGATCGGTCTCAAAGGAAAGATATTGGAATTGGAGAAGCAACTTCATGGCCTTGGTAGTTTGGGGATTGTTGGCATGGGAGGAATTGGCAAATCAACTTTGGCAAATGCTCTATGCGACCACATCTCCCATGAATTTGGTGCGACATGCTTTGTACGTGAACTTAAAGATGGGGAATGCAAAATTCACGTGAAACACAAACTACAAGATTTGAAAGAGGCACCTCAAACCAAAACATTGGAAGAAGGATACAAATTTTTGAAACAATTGCAAGAGACAAAAAAAATCCTTATTGTTTTGGACAATGTGGGCAATGCAAGGCAACTCAAAGTACTATTGGGTGATCGCACATGTTTTGATGTTGATGGTAGTAAACTAATTGCTACTTCCCGTAATTGGGAGTCTTTGAAACGACATGTACCTATAGTTGGTAAGGTAAATATGAAGACCCTTGATCAAGAGCAATCCAATGAATTATTTGCTATCCATGCATTTGGGACAAACCAACCATGCTTGCCATATTTGGAATATGTAGTTGAGAAGATTGTAAAGGCTTGTGATGGGCTTCCTTTGAGTTTGGAGGTGATGGGTAGTTATTTATATGGAGAAAGGAGGTTGAGAATATGGGAGCGAACTTTACAAAGGTTGTTGAGGGCAAGACATGATGGAAGGATAGATGGGAAAATATGGGAAACGTTGAGGATTAGCTTTGATGAATTGGGGGAGAAAGAACAAAGTATGTTTCTAGACATAACTTGTTTCTTTTCCAAGGACTCGTGGACTAGCGATTGGGTTTATAGAAAAGAAACACTACTTAGAATTTATCCTAATGACGTCAAAAATACCCAACAAACATTGGAAAGTCTACAAGACAAATCATTGGTGAAATTTGACGAAAACGGTGTTTTGGATATACATGATCAATTGCGTGATATGGGCCGCATGATTGTTGAGAAAGAGTTTGTGCCCAAAAAGAAGATTGTTGAGAAAGAGTTTCAACAAACTCGAGTTTGGAATTTATCTTTGACAACATTCCTCAATTATTGGAATCACAAGGTATGACGTGTAATATAAATGAAGTTGTTGATTTGTTGATACTTTGTTAAAATACGGTGATAATTATACTTGAAATTTAATTGCATGTGGTGTTGTATTTGCAGAGCATAGAACTTGTAGAGGGCCTTTCATTTACTACGTTTGAAAGGAATAATTTTGCATTTCAAACAAATGTAAGTGTGAACACCATGAAAAACCTCCGATTTTTGAGTGTTCGGAATTGTGAAGATATGGACATACTTTTGGCTATCATTAGCAAAACAATATCATTGAAATGGTTGAGGATCCATTTCTCAAGTCCTCATGACAACATTTTAGAGCAACATACATATTTCATCAACGAATTCATGAAGGTTGGTGAAGACCATCTTCAACAATTGGGCGTCCTTGAACTATTCCAAATCGTAATCTCCACAACCACTCTCTTTCAAAAATTCCAACTTAAATTCTTGAAAGAGTTATCTTTTGTAGAGTGCACATTCCCACAAGGGGAATTTCCATTCGGCCTTGGAAACTTACAATTGGAAGAACTCAACTTTTCTCGCTGCAAATCCTTGAGGAAAATACCGGAAGGGCTAGGGTTGTTGACTTGTTTGAAGGAATTACATATGTGGGATTGCGAGGCCCTTGAGGAGTTCCCCTCCGGAATATGCACTCTCAAGGCTTTGGAGGTATTACAATTCAACGGATGCAAATCCTTGAAGAACATACCGGAAGGGTTGGGGGGGTTGACTTGTTTGAAGAAATTGTATATGCGGGATTGCGAGGCCCTCGAGGAGTTCCCCTCCGGAATTTGCACTCTCAAGGCTTTGGAGGTGTTACAATTCAAGGGATGCAAATCCTTGAAGCGCATACCTGAAGGGTTGGGGGGGTTGCCTTGTTTGAAGATATTGTATATGAGGGATTGCGAGGCCCTGGAGGAGTTCCCCTCCGGAATATGCACTCTCAAGGCTTTGGAGGAATTACAATTCAACGGATGCAAATCCTTGAAGCGCATACCCGAAGGGTTGGGGGGGTTGACTTGTTTGAAGAAATTGTCTATGAGGGATTGCGAGGCCCTGGAGGAGTTCCCCTCCGGAATATGCACTCTCAAGGCTTTGGAGGTATTACAATTCAACGGATGCAAATCCTTGAAGAACATACCGGAAGGGTTGGGGGGGTTGACTTGTTTGAAGAAATTGTATATGCGGGATTGCGAGGCCCTCGAGGAGTTCCCCTCCGGAATTTGCACTCTTAAGGCTTTGGAGGTATTACAATTCAAGGGATGCAAATCCTTGAAGCGCATACCTGAAGGGTTGGGGGGGTTGCCTTGTTTGAAGATATTGTATATGTCGGATTGCGAGGCCCTCGAGGAGTTCCCTTTTGGAATATGCACTCTGAAAACTTTAGAGGAATTATCATTCAAAGGATGTAAATCGTTGAGGGAAATGTCGGAAGGGTTGGGGGGGTTGACTTGTTTGAAGAAATTGTCTATGAGGGATTGCGAGGCCCTGGAGGAGTTCCCCTCCGGAATATGCACTCTCAAGGGTTTGGAGGAATTACAATTCAACAGATGCAAATCCTTGAAGCGCATACCCGAAGGGTTGGGGGGGTTGACTTGTTTGAAGAAATTGTATATGTGGGATTGCGAGGCCCTGGAGGAGTTCCCCTCCGGAATATGCACTCTCAAGGCTTTGGAGGAATTGTCATTCAATGGATGCAAATCTTTGAAGCGCATACCTGAAGGGTTGGGGGGGTTGCCTTGTTTGAAGATATTATATATGTCGGATTGCGAGGCCCTCGAGGAGTTCCCTTTTGGAATATGCACTCTGAAAACTTTAGAGGAATTATCATTCAAAGGATGTAAATCGTTGAGGGAAATGTCGGAAGGGTTGGGGGGGTTGACTTGTTTGAAGAAATTGTCTATGAGGGATTGCGAGGCCCTCGAGGAGTTCCCCTCCGGAATTTGCACTCTCAAGGCTTTGGAAGTATTACAATTCAACGGATGCAAATCTTTGAAGCGCATACCTGAAGGGTTGGGGGGGTTGCCTTGTTTGAAGATATTGTATATGTCGGATTGCGAGGCCCTGGAGGAGTTCCCCTCCGGAATATTCACTCTCAAGGCTTTGGAGGAATTACAATTCAACGGATGCAAATCCTTGAAGCGCATACCCGAAGGGTTGGGGGGGTTGACTTGTTTGAAGAAATTGTCTATGAGGGATTGCGAGGCCCTGGAGGAGTTCCCCTCCGGAATATGCACTCTCAAGGCTTTGGAGGAATTGTCATTCAATGGATGCAAATCTTTGAAGAACATACCGGAAGGGTTGGGGGGGTTGACTTGTTTGAAGAAATTGTATATGCGGGATTGCCAGGCCCTCGAGGAGTTCCCCTCCGGAATTTGCACTCTCAAGGCTTTGGAGGTATTACAATTCAACGGATGCAAATCTTTGAAGCGCATACCTGAAGGGTTGGGGGGGTTGACTTGTTTGAAGAAATTGTATATGTGGGATTGCGAGGCCCTGGAGGAGTTCCCCTCCGGAATATGCACTTTCAAGGCTTTGGAGGAATTGTCATTCAATGGATGCAAATCTTTGAAGCGCATACCTGAAGGGTTGGGGGGGTTGCCTTGTTTGAAGATATTGTATATGTCGGAATGCGAGGCCCTCGAGGAGTTCCCTTTTGGAATATGCACTCTGAAAACTTTAGAGGAATTATCATTCAAAGGATGTAAATCGTTGAGGGAAATGTCGGAAGGGTTGGGGGGGTTGACTTGTTTGAAGAAATTGTCTATGAGGGATTGCGAGGCCCTCGAGGAGTTCCCCTCCGGAATTTGCACTCTGAAGGCTTTGGAAGTATTACAATTCAACGGATGCAAATCCTTGAAGCGCATACCTGAAGCGTTGGGGGGGTTGCCTTGTTTGAAGATATTGTATATGTCGGATTGCGAGGCCCTGGAGGAGTTCCCCTCCGGAATATTCACTCTCAAGGCTTTGGAGGAATTACAATTCAACGGATGCAAATCCTTGAAGCGCATACCGGAAGGGTTGGGGGGGTTCACTTGTTTGAAGAAATTGTCTATGAGGGATTGCGAGGCCCTGGAGGAGTTCCCCTCCGGAATATGCACTCTCAAGGCTTTGGAGGAATTGTCATTCAATGGATGCAAATCTTTGAAGAACATACCGGAAGGGTTGGGGGGGTTGAGTTGTTTGAAGAAATTGTATATGCGGGATTGCGAGGCCCTCGAGGAGTTCCCCTCCGGAATTTGCACTCTCAAGGCTTTGGAGGTATTACAATTCAACGGATGCAAATCTTTGAAGCGCATACCTGAAGGGTTGGGGGGTTGACTTGTTTGAAGATATTGTATATGTCGGATTGCGAGGCCCTCGAGGAGTTCCCTTTTGGAATATGCACTCTCAAGGCTTTGGAGGAATTACAATTCAACGGATGCAAATCCGTGAAGCGCATACCCGAAGGGTTGGGGGGGTTGACTTGTTTGAAGAAATTGTCTATGAGGGATTGCGAGGCCCTGGAGGAGTTCCCCTCCGGAATATGCACTCTCAAGGCTTTGCAGGAATTACAATTCAACGGATGCAAATCCGTGAAGCGCATACCCGAAGGGTTGGGGGGGTTGACTTGTTTGAAGAAATTGTCTATGAGGGATTGCGAGGCCCTGGAGGAGTTCCCCTCCGGAATATGCACTCTCAAGGCTTTGGAGGAATTACAATTCAACGGATGCAAATCTTTGAAGAACATACCGGAAGGGTTGGGGGGCTTGACTTGTTTGAAGAAATTGTATATGCGGGATTGCGAGGCCCTCGAGGAGTTCCCCTCCGGAATTTGCACTCTCAAGGCTTTGGAGGTATTACAATTCAACGGATGCAAATCTTTGAAGCGCATACCTGAAGGGTTGGGGGGGTTGACTTGTTTGAAGATATTGTATATGTCGGATTGCGAGGCCCTCGAGGAGTTCCCTTTTGGAATATGCACTCTCAAGGCTTTGGAGGAATTACAATTCAACGGATGCAAATCCTTGAAGCGCATACCGGAAGGGTTGGGGGGGTTGACTTGTTTGAAGAAATTGTCTATGAGGGATTGCGAGGCCCTGGAGGAGTTCCCCTCCGGAATATGCACTCTCAAGGCTTTGGAGGAATTACAATTCAACGGATGCAAATCCGTGAAGCGCATACCCGAAGGGTTGGGGGGGTTGACTTGTTTGAAGAAATTGTCTATGAGGGATTGCGAGGCCCTGGAGGAGTTCCCCTCCGGAATATGCACTCTCAAGGCTTTGGAGGAATTACAATTCAACGGATGCAAATCTTTGAAGAACATACCGGAAGGGTTGGGGGGCTTGACTTGTTTGAAGAAATTGTATATGCGGGATTGCGAGGCCCTCGAGGAGTTCCCCTCCGGAATTTGCACTCTCAAGGCTTTGGAGGTATTACAATTCAACGGATGCAAATCTTTGAAGCGCATACCTGAAGGGTTGGGGGGGTTGCCTTGTTTGACGATATTGTATATGTCGGATTGCGAGGCCCTGGACGAGTTCCCCTCCGGAATATGCACTCTCAAGGCTTTGGAGGAATTACAATTCAACGGATGCAAATCCTTGAAGCGCATACCGGAAGGGTTGGGGGGGTTCACTTGTTTGAAGAAATTGTCTATGAGGGATTGCGAGGCCCTGGAGGAGTTCCCCTCCGGAATATGCACTCTCAAGGCTTTGGAGGAATTACAATTCAACGGATGCAAATCCTTGAAGCGCATACCCGAAGGGTTGGGGGGGTTGACTTGTTTGAAGAAATTGTATATGTGGGATTGTGAGGCCCTGGAGGAGTTCCCCTCCGGAATATGCACTCTCAAGGCTTTGGAGGTATTACAATTCAACGGATGCAAATCTTTGAAGCGCATACCTGAAGGGTTGGGGGGGTTGCCTTGTTTGAAGATATTGTATATGTCGGATTGCGAGGCCCTCGAGGAGTTCCCTTTTGGAATATGCACTCTGAAAACTTTAGAGGAATTATCATTCAAAGGATGTAAATCGTTGAGGGAAATACCGGAAGGGTTGGGGGGGTTGCCTTGTTTGAAGATATTGTATATGTCGGATTGCGAGGCCCTCGAGGAGTTCCCTTTTGGAATATGCACTCTCAAGGCTTTGGAGGAATTGTCATTCAATGGATGCAAATCTTTGAAGAACATACCGGAAGGGTTGGGGGGGTTGACTTGTTTGAAGAAATTGTATATGCGGGATTGCGAGGCCCTCGAGGAGTTCCCCTCCGGAATTTGCACTCTCAAGGCTTTGGAGGTATTACAATTCAACGGATGCAAACCCTTGAAGCGCATACCTGAAGGGTTGGGGGGGTTGCCTTGTTTGAAGATATTGTATATGAGGGATTGCGAGGCCCTGGAGGAGTTCCCCTCCGGAATATGCACTCTCAAGGCTTTGGAGGTATTACAATTCAACGGATGCAAATCTTTGAAGCGCATACCTGAAGGGTTGGGGGGGTTGCCTTGTTTGAAGATATTGTATATGTCGGATTGCGAGGCCCTCGAGGAGTTCCCTTTTGGAATATGCACTCTGAAAACTTTAGAGGAATTATTATTCAAAGGATGTAAATCGTTGAGGGAAATACCGGAAGGGTTGGGGGGGTTGCCTTGTTTGAAGATATTGTATATGTCGGATTGCGAGGCCCTCGAGGAGTTCCCTTTTGGAATATGCACTCTGAAAACTTTAGAGGAATTATCATTCAAAGGATGTAAATCGTTGAGGGAAATGCCGGAAGGGTTGGGGGGGTTGACTTGTTTGAAGAAATTGTCTATGAGGGATTGCGAGGCCCTGGAGGAGTTCCCCTCCGGAATATGCACTCTCAAGGCTTTGGAGGAATTACAATTCAATGGATGCAAATCCTTGAAGCGCATACCGGAAGGGTTGGGGGGGTTGACTTGTTTGAAGAAATTGTATATGTGGAATTGGGAGGCCCTCGAGGAGTTCCCCTCGGGAATATGCACTCTCAAGGCTTTGGAGGAATTACAATTCAATGGATGCAAACCCTTGAAGCGCATACCCGAAGGGTTGGGGGGGTTGACTTGTTTGAAGAAATTGTATATGCGGGATTGCGAGGCCCTCGAGGAGTTTCCCTCCGGAATTTGCACTCTCAAGGCTTTGGAGGTATTACAATTCAACGGATGCAAATCCTTGAAGCACATACCTGAAGGGTTGGGGGGGTTGCCTTGTTTGAAGAAATTGTCTATGAGGGATTGCGAGGCCCTGGAGGAGTTCCCCTCCGGAATATGCACTCTCAAGGCTTTGGAGGAATTGTCATTCAATGGATGCAAATCTTTGAAGAACATACCGGAAGGGTTGGGGGGGTTGACTTGTTTGAAGAAATTGTATATGCGGGATTGCGAGGCCCTCGAGGAGTTCCCCTCCGGAATTTGCACTCTCAAGGCTTTGGAGGTATTACAATTCAACGGATGCAAATCTTTGAAGCGCATACCTGAAGGGTTGGGGGGGTTGCCTTGTTTGAAGATATTGCGTATGTGGGATTGCGAGGCCTTGGAGGAGTTCCCCTCCGGAATATGCACTCTGAAGGCTTTGGAAATATTATCATTCAAAGGATGCAAATCCTTGAAGAACATACCGGAAGGGTTGCGGGGGTTGACTCGTTTGAAGAAATTGTATATGTGGGATTGCGAGGCCCTGGAGGAGTTCCCGTCCGGAATATGCACTCCCAAGGCTTTGGAGGAATTATCATTTACAGGATGCAAATCTTTAAAGAAACAGACCTGAAGGGTTGGAGGGGCTCACCTCTTTGAAGATATTGTATATGTAGGATTGCAGACCCTCGAGGAGTTCCCGTTTGAAATATGCACTCTCAAGGCTTTGGAGGAATTATCATTTATAGGATGCAAATCATTGAAGAACATACCCAAAGGGTTGGGGGGGTTGACTTGTTTGACGAAATTGTATATGTAGGATTGCAAGGCCCTGGAGGAGTTCCCCTCCGGAATATGCATTCTCAAGGCTTTGGAGGAATTATCATTTACAGATGTAAATCCTCGAAGAACATACCGGAGGGGTTGAAGGGGTTGACTTGTTTAAAGAAATTGTATATGTCCGTTTGTGAGGCCCTAGAGAAGTTCCCCTCCGGGATATGCACTTTCAAGGCTTCGGAGGAATTAGAATTCAATGGATGCAAATCTTTGAAGAACATACCCGAAGTGTTGGTGGGGTTGACTTCTTTGAAGAAATTGTATATGTGGGATTGCAAGGCCCTGGAGGAGTTCCCTTCCGGAATATGCACTCTCAAGGCTTTGGAGGAATTATCATTTACAAGATGTTAATCCTTGAAGAACATATTGGTGGGGTTGGGGGATTGAGTTTTTAAAAGATATTGTATATGCGGGATTGCGAGGCCTTGGAGGAGTTCCCTTCTGGAATATGCACTCTCAAGGCTTTCGAGGAATTAGAATTCAATGGATGCAAATCTTTGAAGAACATACCCGAAGGGTTGGGGGGGTTGACTTGTTTGAAGAAATTGTATTTTTGGGATTGCGAGGCCTTGGAGGAGTTCCCTTCCGGAATTTACAGTCTCAAGGCTTTTGAGGTATTATGATTGAGAGGATGCAAATCATTGAAGAACATACCCGAAGGGTTCGGGGGATTGATTTGTTTGAAGATATTGTATATGTGGGATTGCGAGGCCTTGGAGGAGTTCCCCCGGAATATGCACTCTCAAGGCTTTGGAGGAATTAAAATTTAATGGATGCAAATCCTTGAAGAACGTACTAGAATGCTTCGACGGGTTGACTTGTTTGAAGAAATTATCCATGGGGGATTGCCAAGCTCTCAAGGAGTTCCTTTCCGGAATATGCACTCTCAAGGCTTTGGAGGAATTATGATTTAGAGGATGCAAATCATTGAAGAACATACCCAAAGGGTTCAGGGGGTTGACTTGTTTGAAGATATTGTATATGTCAAATTGTGAGGCTCTTCAAGAATTCCCTTCTAGAATACGTACTCTCAGGCTTTGGAGGAATTATCATTTATAGAATGCAAATCCTTGAGAGAAATACCGGAAGGGTTTGTGGTGTTGACTTGTTTGAGGATACTATACATGCAGGATTGCGAGGCCCTGGAGGAGTTCCCTTCCAGAATTTGCACTCTCAAGGCTTTGGAGGAATTATCATTTAGAGGATGCAAATCATTGAAGAACATGCCGGAAGGTTTCGACGGGTTGACTTGTTTGAAGAAATGATATATGGCGGATTGCCGGGCTCTCAAGGAGTTCCCTTCCGGAATATATACCCTCAATGCGTTGGAGGAATTGTGATTTACAGGATGCAAATCCTGGAAGAACATACCGGAAGGGTTGAGGGGGTTGAATTGTTTGGAGATATTATCCATGTGGGATTGCGAGGACCTGGAGGAGTTCCCCTCTGGAACATGTACTGACAAGGCTTTGGAGGAATTATCATTCAAAGGATGCAAATCCTTGAAGAATTTACCCAAAGGGTTGGGGAGTTGACTTGTTTGAAGATATTGTGCATACGGGATTGCGAGGCTCTCGAGGAGTTCTCTTCTGGAATATGCACTCTTGAGGTTTTGTAGGAATTGTCATTCACAGGATGTTAAGCCTTGAGGACAATACCGGAAAGGTTGGGGGGATTGACTTGTTTGGAGAAATTATCCATTTGGAATTATGAAGCAATGGATGACTCAAAAGGTGCTCCTGTGATTTCTAGTATTAATATGTGCACTGGAAATTATTTTGATCCTTGTCCACTTGATGCTTGAAATTCTATTTTCTTTTAAACCAACTGCTCTATGCAGATCATTGCACTCAAGTATTGACTTAGATCTTTGTTACAAATTGAGGTTGAGCGCAAGAAAATTCTTTCTAATGAAACAATATGTTAAAAGGGTTTGGTTTGTCTACTTCAACACCCACTGGCGTGCTGGAATGTGTGCTCAGACTCATCAAAGTTTATATCATACAAAATGGTTGACTGAGTGGGCTCCAAAGCCTCGTGATGTCTAGTAGAATAATCTAGCACTATCTTACATGATGTTGAATTTTTGACGACTGACTTTACGTTTAGTTGTGTTTGCACTTGTATTCTTTCACTCATTCCGGTGGCATTTGTTCAATTGCTAGCAAACCTGAATTGCTTCAACAAATGGTTTCCATTCCTCCAGCTTGTCACCAATTTGTGTGTTTTGCTTCACACACCAAATCTCGATGTTTTATCTATGTTTATGCTTCTCTCGGATGCTTGGGTGGATAGAAGAATTAGTTTAGAACAGCAGTCAACTTTGTTATCCCTTCATGTTGACCACCCTGTTGATAACGAGACCATTTTTGTCAGTAATGTTTGTGCACTCTTAGGGCATGTTCACACATTGTACATTGAACACAATCACAAAGGGGTGCTAAATCGGGAAACATTATTTTAGAGGGGAGTATTCTCACTACATGTCCCACATTTTCACTCTATATGAGTTTCATAAACTATGGGTCCCGTGATCAAAACTAATATCCTATTGTTGCATGTGTTTTTCGATACTGTCTTCTGCGCACCACCTCATTGGCTATGTCGAGGCCCCTGTACGTGACACATGGATCACAAAATGTTCACCACTAGGGTCTCTTTGAAAAGCTTACAAAATTATGTATTTTCCTGGTTATGGTTATGTTGCAGCTAGTTTGCTTTGGTTGCTTCCCCATCTCTAGTTGAGTATGGGTTTGATTGTTGTGCTTGCATTTACTTCGCTTAGCAGGGATGATGACTTCAATTAGATGTGCAAGAAGGTTTACCATCGATGATCTGCTGTAGATTTAAACCAAAGATATTGTCATCAATCGCGTCATTGTAGGGTAAGTGTGATGTGGTTTCACGTCATGACAAAATTTCTGCAATAAAATGAAGCTGAGGCATTGATTACAAATTTTTAAATCTCTGATGATAATGCCTCACGAACCTCCCATGTTCTACTCCTTCAGTTCCTTCAGTAGAAAAATGTGCATTGATTTGAATGTCAGTACAATCAAGTCGTTTGTGTGAGTCTATGTGTGTCTATCGGATACAATGATCGCAATTGGTCCATGTTTTTGAATATTATGAAGTTACACCACCAAGTGTTGCCTTCTGATCATATAACCTATTGAAGGAAATTCTATTCAAGGGACCTAAAAGTTTGACCTCTAAGTTGATACAAGTGTTGTGGGTGTTAAAAATGTGATGACATGGCCCAAGTCCAGTTGGGCACATTAAAGATATGGAAAATACTACTTGAGTATTTAGATTTAGAATCAATTTGTTAAAAATCAATGCTTAGTCTATTACAACCAACATTCTTAAGGGCATGAAGCACAAATGCTTCTCTTATACTCTCACTAATTATGCAATCAAAATACTAAGTCTCATTGCAGTGAAACATCGCATGTACAAGGCATCTAAGTGTATTATCTTTCTTTTGTATCTCCCACAGGTCATGGGCCCATGCCTAAACTATATTCTTTTTGCAAGTTACAATGCTTCTGAGGTCTAGCCACAGAGGTTAATATAGAAAAACAATTTAAAGCAGTTATGCAGTCTTTCCGCTCGTGGTGCAGTGAGCGTGCATGTCAAAGCTTGTTATCGCTTCATTTTCCTCATTTTTTACTCTCAAACTTCCTCAATGTCCGACCATATTCTTTTAGAATTTTCTCAAATCCTCGATTGTACTTCTCATTTCTTCCAAAATGGATGAAGAGATTGTTGAGAGACCTCCTCATACATGTTCTATGCCAATACAAGAAAAGGTGATTGTTGGCGGGTCTATCCGTAGTCGTACCCACCTCTTGTTATGCAACCTTCCAAACATGATCTGGGAAATCTCACAAATATTGAGAAGGTTTTAAAGAAAAAAAATTCTAGTTTGGAAATTCCAAATGTGCATCCTACTACGTGCTCAAAAGATGCTAGGCATAATCAGAGTCTAATGTTGAGGTAGTGTTAATACATACCTTTCAAGGGATATTATCTTCTTGGTTGATGAATTGACATTTAGCTTTAAATAAGATACTCCACTTTTCAGTCAACCTATTAGGTCTTCCAACTATAATTATAGCAATCAAAGACTAAAAATACAACGCTATGTTTGGTAAATTGATTTGATGTTGTAAATTTGAGTTGTGAATATGAGAACGTAAGTTCATTGATAGTATATGAATTTAGAGGTTTGTGGTGATGAAATGGAATACATTTTAAAGTCCAAGTAGCCAAAAGTGTAATGGGACCGAGAAGTAATCCATGATGATTTCAAATTAGCTAGTAATTATCTAGAGAGGTGGGTGCTTTAAGCTCTGTGAGATAGAGGCTTGTAGTATGTTTTTGCTATGGCTCAAAATAACAAAACCCAGGGAACAAAGTCTCCAGGAAGACTGAGATAGTGTCTATAAGGGTTAATGTCACATTGGATTTAAGGATTACAATAACAACTTGAGGTTTTTCTCACTTCATTCCTTCTTAATTCCGCTTATTCCCCACTCTTATGATTCCTTTGTGTTTCCTTAGTCGTGAGTGATTCCGTCCTATCTCCAGGGAAAGTTTCTATCACTCTATGTCTTTGACCTATTTCAATCATAAAGCTCAATAGCTTGGTCAATAGTCTTTTGGTATCCGGACAATAGTCTTCCAATGGATTTTCATCCTATTGGGGTTAGTATCTTTTGGTGTCCACAAAACAACAAGGTAACAACAACAATTCTCATTCCAATAAATTCATTCATTACCAGGGTTCAATTATTCATTTTACTTGCGTTAATACTAATTCAAAAACTTATCTCATTCATGAACCATCACTCACCACCCTTCGGTCTGCAATCTCTGCGCAACTCAAGGTAGAATAAACATACATGACTATATTCAATATTAGCTTAAAGCTATAATTAGTCAAGTATTAATCATGCTCAATACTATAATCCACTTCAACCACTCATTTCCGGGTGGGACATCTTAATATCAAATAGTCGCCTCATATACTAAGTAATGATGAGGATATCACTTCCAGCCCATACTTCTTCTACTTTTTAGGTTGGGCGCGTCTATAATCACATCATTAAACTACGCTCACCCCAATCTAAGTACTCTCTCTCTCTGCCTCTCTTTCTCTCTTCTTCTCTCGCTCTTCCTTCCTCACAGGTTGTTCATTCTCTCTACTGACTATAGTCCTTCTCAGCTTTTGGTAGTAGCGCGAGGTCTCTCCCTCTAACCTTATCTCTCTCTCTTCACTTTGCCTCTGAGCGGAGGTTTTGTTTCTGCCTGGCTCTTGATAATGCTAATTAGGTTAATCTTCCAGCATTATACTCTATAATCGCTTCTCTGGTAGCACTCGAATTGACTATAGTCCAATTGCTCTTGCAACACCCTATTCTTCCCCTCAATAGTTCTTTCACGTTTGCCTCGCTTTCTCAGACTCTCTTATTTCCAGATATTCCTCCGTTGTTGTGTCTTCTCTTCCTCCAAGATACCTTCACTCTTGCTTGCTCTATCACATTGCTTACTTCCTCACACAATCAACTTCTTGTATTATCAATCACACTGAGACTCCAACTTTGACTTTAGTATGCTCACTCCGAAGCCTCTCTCCATCAAACAGTATCACTCCCATACACTTATGTTTTTCATAATTTACTCAATCAATTTCAGATTATGGTCTGATTACATTGCCTACTCTTCACTCTATCACAGAGTTGAAGGAACATTCTTCAAGCTACGGCACTTGGCCGACCCTACATACTCTTCGCTGAGAGCAACTACGCTAGTCTATCGCCTGTAAAACTCTTTGTTAATGGCCTGCTTTCTCCTCCAGACTATAGTCCTTTATCTCCCTTCCTCTTCTAGGCGGTTGTAACTTCCCTCCGAGGTCATTCAGTTCCTAAAAACTACTCTAAGAGCTCTTTCATCCGACTATAGTCCAACATTTTCATCTGTTCTTCAAAAAACTTAATTCAAAAAGTTTGTATTCAGACTATAGCCCAAAAATCTATTCTACAAGGCTTTACTATTATTGGATATCAATGGGACTAGAGATAAGATTGCACAAGCATATACACATACACAAAGACATATGAACAATGCTTGGAGTGAGATGGTCTCATGTATTCCTTATTTTGTTTTTTTTTATTGTTTTTCTTCTTTTCATACAAACAGTATGGGATAACTCTTATCCCTCTTTGGATTAGCATTGTAGCCTTATTTTAACTTTATTCTTCCTCATGCCTCTTCCATTACATTTTTATTGACTACGAACAATCTAATGCCTCTATCTTCTACACTCCCACTTTGGGAGTAGTCAAAGGCTTCTAAACCCATTGCCTTTGTTAATCCTTGATGTCTATCCTTTGCAAGTAGTTTGATTACCATGTCTGCTATCGTATCCTCTATTGGACAATATTTAAAACAAACATCTTGTTTTTCTACTTTCTCTCTAATGAAGTGATGTTATACATCAATATGTTTGGTGCGAGAATGGTGTGTGGGATATTTTGTAAGTGTCATGCATATTTGATTGTCGCACATGATGAATGTCGGTCATTTTTGCACATATTCCACATCCATCAAGAGTTGGCTAAGCCAAACCATTTCTTTCATGCAATGGCTAGTGGCTAAGGACTCCACCTTCGTCATAGATAATGCAATGTCTGGTTGTTTCTTGCATTTCCACAAAATAATTCCAACACCAACAAAAAAAATACGTACCCCATATTGGATCACTAGTCGTTTGCATCTTCTGCGTAATTTGCATCGCAAATTCTTCTCAAGGCAATATCCTTGCCTCTGAGGCATAATTTGAAGTCCAAAGTACCTTTCAAATACCTCATGATAAGTTTCATGGCCTTCCAATGTAACGGACCGGCCTTTGACATGAATTGGCTCACCATACTCACTGCAAATGCAATATTGGCCCTCGTGACCACTATGGCATGTATGAGAGATTTTACCTTGGCCTTGTATGAAACACTTTCCATTTCCCTTTGCACATTTCGAAATTCCTCATCTGAAAGTTTTAATAAATATAAGTTCGCATCCAAAGGAGTTCCAACCAGTTTGCATTCTTCCATGTTGAAACGTTTGAGGACCTCCTCAATGTAGTTCTTTTGGTTCATGGTGATGGTATGGGCTTCTCTATTCCTTTCAAATTCCACTTTTAAGCAATAATGCAACTCTTTGAGATCGCTCATTTTTAATTCTTTCTCAAATTCGGATTTAAAACACTTCAATTGGATTACATTGTTTGCCAATATGATCAAATCATCCACGTAAATGATTGTTAGCAATATTGAGAAGAGAGGGGGCGTCCTCAATGAGGGAAATCTTTCCAACCAGGTAAGTAAGTAAATGAGTAATTTAGTATTGCACTTTGAGCTTCACACAATATGATGAATGAAATGTGTATATGAATATGACGACGATGACGATGATGATGATGCAACACTGCTTCAATTTTTGTATTTGTCCAAAAATCTCTTTGTGCTCCTCAATCTATACTTCACAGCTTGGGCTAGTTCATCTCGACGTTCATATTTGATGTTTACCATGTAACGATGATGATGCTGAGTTACCACTCATGAGCTTAACTTGTGAGGTGTGAGAAGAGGAGTATGTTTGTTGTATATTTAGTAGCTAGGGTTTAAGATGGAAACTGCCTTTTTATGATCAAGTTCGTTCGGAAAGAGCTGAGATGGATGTGTCAAGGTTATTAGTTGCAAATTGCAATATCCTTTCTTTTGGTTACCGAAAAAGTTATGTAGTTGGCTTCTTCGATTTCAACATGTTCAAGATCTTCCCATAGAATGTACTTCCCATGAATACGATGATGATGCAACACTACCACTATTTTTTTGTGCTTGGCCAAAATTATTTTTCTGCTCTTCAGTCTGCATTTCACATCTCAGACTAATTCATAGTGATGTTCATTTCTGATGTATAGCATGTAACTATGACGATGGGTTACTGATGACCTTATTATTTGTGAATAGAAGAGCTTATTATTTTGATTCTGGTTTTGGGTTGGATGTGGGAGGTGAATATATAGGCTGCATGGAAGAGGAGGTTCAGGAATAATAATAAGAATAAGAATAAGAAGTCGGTGTTCGCCAATCTTATTTCATATTAGTCTTGAGAGTGAGGCGAGGTATTTTCGCTGCTCGCCAGATTGTTATTCTAAAGTGCATTGCCATAAAATATCTCTGATCGGTTCCAAAATGGGACTAAGGCTTTCGTCTCTCAATTGGCAATACTAAGGTCTCAGTGCCATGGAACAGGTTTTGTGATGGACAATGATGTTTGTTTTGATGCTCCTCTTCCTGCCACAATCTTGGCCAGAAGTGCATTGTGAGAAAATGTGAATGTCCTATGTAATCGTCGGTCATGTAATGGAAGTCAAGGTTTGGCCTTTCAATTTGCAGTGTTAAGGACAAAGTTCTTTTGGAAGCTTGGTAATGATATGTTCTAGTGTTGTCATCTATCTTAGTTGAATGCACATTTAGGTTGTGGAGGTCTTAGGTCTTCATCGATGTAGCACAAGAAACAATAAGAAATTTACAACCGTAATGTTTTTTTTTTTTTTTTTTTCGGAGGTGTAAAGTAGGAAAACCAAGCATTGGTTTTAGAGAAAGCGGTCTTGTTTGGACAACATTTTAGCAAACACATTCATTCGATGCGGAGGAGTGACATATCAGATAATTTCATTAAAGTCTTTCAGTGGCCACTAGGAGAACCATTCATGCTAGCTTATATTGGATACGGATAGTGCACCATGGTCAACATGATTTAGTGCATAGGCACTACTACAACGACAACAACGTGTTTGCTACAGTATTGTCTTGATGTACTCAAAAGGTTCATCAATCAACACGGTCTTGGAAACCCCAACTTAAGAAACCAAACTTCAAGCTTTGTCATTTGCAAGTGTCCAAAAGGGATAAGAAAAAGCTAGATCGTAGGATAGTAGGACACATAAGCTAGGCAACTACACATGGACGTTGACCCTCGCCTCCTCTTTCTCATGTCTCTCTAAATACCCCCGACGAGCGTTGCACTCGTTAGGGTGGCGGGCGCCGGGCATCACCGAAAAAGCATGAGCCTTGGCCCCCGACCTTGGCATGCCCTAACCCTTGCATTCTTGAAGGCTGTTTGTCCATATAACCCATATTGAGTGCAATTCATTTTCAAGGTTCAAAATCCAATATATGTGTACATTTTCATGGAGTAAATAAGCGTTTGATTGGGACTTCCTTTTCAAAGTGAAATTGTCAATAAAGCATGTAATTAACCTGGAAGGCAAATACATTACAAAACCCTCATTAGCACTGAGGTTATAATTTTTGCGACTTACCATTGAAAGGGTCTTTGTCATTCTATAATGGAACTAAAATAAGTGTTCTAATTTTGAGTGTGTTTATTTTATAATATTTTAGTTAATACCTTCTACTTTCACAAAGTATTGATACACACTCAAACTATTTAAATGTGATTAAATGTAATTAAGTCTAAACAATCCTAATTAAGCCAAATTAAGCCAAATTGAATCAAAAAGTATGCTTATCAAATTAAATAATCCTAATTAATTATAAAATGTACTTGATCATGTACTCTACAAAGTTTAGATGGTTGTTTTCACATCCACAAAGCTACTTGTCAGGGCGTTTTCCTCTTGAAGGTGAAGATGATACTGTTGATTTTGACTCTACCAATTGATGGCTTTCATTTTTGTACATAATATGGTATGCTAGGTTACTCTTTTATCATGTTGTGGCCTCAAATCTAATATGAGGTTTCAAGACCTGGGTATGATAGAAGAGTTAACTCATGGCCATCAACCGGTTGATGGGTTATTTCAGGCTCGTCTCATGCTACGGATAAATTATTGATCATTGTTGTTGTTTCTTATGAGTAATGAATTGTTGGTCACTTTTGTTCGATGTTGATATCATTACATATTATTGTTGTATGTTGATACGTTCTTTTGGACGTTGTTGTTGAATGTTGTATGTTGTTTGTAGATATAAGTTTGCTACATTGGAAACCGGCTTACATACCAATACCCAAGTTTTTGGCCAATTGTCATAACAATGAAGAGGAAATCAACCGACACTTTAAAAAAAATATATATTGGCTAGTCCAAATTAATGGCAACAAGTTTGCAACCGGTCAAATCCTGAAAAAACCGGTACAAGTTGTGAAGGGCGGATTTTAGCTGGTTGAGCTCAAAAATGTCCCGAACCCTCCAGTGTACTTACAATCGTCACAAAGATTCCTCTATATTGGGCCCTCAGTGCCCGTCGGTATACAGGGCAAATAATATCCCCACAAGGCCGCGCTGCCCGAGATGTGAACGCTGCCCGAGCCTGCCAGCTGCCACTGACGTGGGTTTTCACGGCGGGCAGTCCGTGGCGAATCTTGTTTACATCGTGCAGGTGGAGAATCTCACCTCCCCACAAATTGGGGGACGTAAATCCCCCCCCTCAAATGTTTCGGGGGAGGTAGATTCGGGCAGGGGCAGCCGCCCAGAGAGAAATCCAGAATTTCTGGATCTGACCGGAAAACTTCTGCCCGCCCGACTTCGAAAATACCATAGGCCTTGCATTCTTGAAGGCCACTAATTCATAAATCCCATATTGAGTGCACTTCACCTTCAAGGTCCAAAATCCAATATATGTGTTCACTTTCATTATATATGAGTAAATGAGCAATTGACTGGGATTTCATTATCAAAGTCAAACCGTCAACAAAGTGTGTAATTAACTTGACAGTCAAAAATATTGCAAAACGGTCACTAACATTGAGGTTATAATTTTCGTGACTTGCCATTGAAAGGGTCTTTGTCATTCTTAAAATGGAGCTAAATTATACTGTTTTATTTTTAGTGTGTTAAATACTATAGTCTACTTAATATCTTCTACTTTCAGAAAGTATTCATACGCATTTAAAGTAATGAAGTGTGATTGAATGTAATTGAGTTTAATTAATTCGGATTAATCCTAATTGAGCCCAATTAAATCAAAAAGCATGATTACCAAATTAATCAAGCATAATTAATTTTATATTTTATTTATTGGATCATTCTAAATGTAAATTTTATACATTACATTTTATAATTAATTAGGTTTGATTGATTTGGTTTTTCTTCTTCTAAAAATGCATACCTAAGTTGCTTCTTATGTAGATTATTTTTGAGTTTATGTATGTGATTTTCATATTCATTCTTGTATTTTGTACAATTTACATTTCCCTCTTATTCCTCATTTTCACAGTTCTACTTTGATGAAATTCATGATATGGCATAAGGATACTAAAAGTGCTCATGGTCCTTTGAATGGGCCACAAGATGAAGAAGTTTGGAAGTGGATCGGTAGAGAATGGAAGAGTTTAGAAGGCATGCCAGATATATTGGACTTGGTTTGTCCATGGATGGGGTTAATATGTTTTGCAACAATGATCTATCCATTCCACATGGCCCATCACATTCATTTACAGTTTGCCCCTTGTGGTACTTTTGGGCCACCCCCTTTCGAGGGAGCCTAAAAGTATCACACAAGCCCTTCGGTGAAGGTGGCCTGCATTTGCAGGCGCCCAAGCCGAACCCGGATGATAGGTGTATAACGTGAGTAGTTAGATTTTTAAGGGAGATTAAATATGCGTCGTAGTACCTCCGGAGGTTAGGCCTTAGTTTTTTACTAGTGTGGCTTTAAACTCCACTAACCAATTTCATATCTAGTTCTAACCTTAACCTACAACCTATTCTACGCGCAGACGCACCAGCCTTGAAACCAAGGCAATCCTAATTTGTGAATTGGGATGGTTCTGATACACCCAACCGGGTGTGACTCATACCACCCTAACTCAACGAACGGAATAACGACAATTTGATGGACCATTCAATTCTTCCTATTTCTTTATTTAGTTCTATTTAGTTTTCTAAGCGGGGGAACTTGGCCTAAGTCCCACCCTTCACACAAATTCCTTCTTAATTACTTACTTTTGTTTGCACGTCCTAACTCACTACATTAACATATTAGGCATCACCCCTTACCTCGGGTCTCTTGCCAACAAGGGTTTACGATTTATTTTTTATGTTTTAATTGTTAAATGTGTTTACACTGGATAGACCACGAAATGCAATTCAATGGGACCAGGGTGACGGGCGACCTGTAGGTTCAACCTGTTGCGTAATCTTCATAAATTGGGGCCATTACTCCCAATCTATGAGGCCAACAACATAATAGTGGATTCGCGGGTCATTAACCCCACCTTTCCACCAACAACATTCAGAGTGGTCGTGTCGGTGATTAATCCGACTTACCACACACGAAACTTGCTAATAAATGAAGCTACTACCACAAAACATACCAAGGGCCCCGAAAACAATGGAATTGGGTACTCCCTTGGCGGTCAAGTGGTCAAGCCACTTGACCTTACGAGATAGGTGAGTGGGTTTAGAGATGCGTACCTTAGCCGTGCTCCCTCCAATCCTAAATGGAAGGCTTAAGGTTAGTTAATTTACCTCAATTTTCCTCGGTTGATTTGGGCTTGATGTAGGCCGAGCCGCTACCTCCTTCCTTGCTCCACTTTCCGAGCGTCGACCTTGCCTCCTTCTTTGTAACTAGTTTGGTAGTAAGCGTACCTTAGTTAACAATTAAAATATAAAGTGTTATTCTGCCCTGTAATTTAATCCTAAGCATAATATTTATACTTAGTGCACCAAATTATCTTTCCAATGATCTAAAAATCACTCTAATCGGATAAGAAATGCAAAAGTTATGAGGGTTGGAAGTGTGAGGTCGATTCAACCGACCCTTCCAACCCACCTATCTACCTTCTAACTTCAAAAATTCATAGCACATTCCTTACTACTTGGATCTAGGCTTTCCTTATACCATTGGAAAGCTATGAACAAGCTCTAACTAGAAAAATTATGACATCAGCAGGTTAAGCTAATAGAAATTCAGCGGACTCCTTGTAACACAGCAGTCAATCAAGAAGGCTTAAACTATGTATCTCGCCTTTAACAATTCATATCTAATTCAAATCTTAGTCAAATCAAACGTTCTATATGACCCTGGAGAGATATTAAAAAGATGTATTTGATAAAAATATGTGATTAGAAAGGTAAGCCGAAGTGAACCCAGCAGGTCCTCTGTAATGCAGCAGTCAACCAAAAGTTCTCAAACTATGTGTCCCATCTTGCACAATTCATATCTAATTCAAATCATGCTCAAATCAAATGTTCTAAGCCATTTTGGAAAGCTACACAAAAGTTCTATTTGGGAAAAATATAATTTCTTGGAATTAAAATTCCTATTGGGCTCGCAGGTCTGATCCAGCAGCCGCTACCCACAAGACCACCCAGTTTTTCTACTCCATCTTTGAAAATCCATAACTAATTGTCATCTCAACCAAATCACAAATGGGAAACGGCTATGGATGGCTATATGAAATCTCTCTAAGAGAAAAATGATAAGTATCTTGTTCTAGCTTTTGAACTAAGCCTTCAGGGCATTGGCAGATGAGGTCTATAATGCCTCTATTCAAAACTCTACCATCCAACCTACCTCTACAAAAGAAGGAATGATTTTGTTGGTGTGTTAATAAACACACAACCTAACTAGGAGAGAGAGAGTAGAGGAGGTTCTCAAGCCTTTCTTTTAGACCATTGAGAATACATGCTAAAGGATTTTTTCCTAACTACATTGAAGCAGGGCTTCGCCCAAAAACTAGAGAAAGAGAGAGAGCTACAAGGTGGAAGGAGGGGTTTTTAAACCCTCTCACAAAAGGGTTGGACCCCTCCTCCACCGGATCCATTTTTCAAACCCTTTCCCGAAATTTTGGCTCGGGGGTTTTCCCGGTTGAGGTTGCCACCCTCTCGCCGAGGTGGCTCCGACAAAAAACCTTTAGAAATCTTTCTAATTTTTTCCGCCATCGAGTTGGCAAGGGGGCAAGTGGGCAAGTATCCCCCTTGCTCTCTTTCTTTTTTGTCTTCAAAATTCTTCACGCCGATTTTATCTTCTTACGTAAAACACCTCCAATAGTCTTGTGTGCCTCACACTAACTAATAAACTAACACTTGCTTAGCTAGCATCTACTAACATTTGCTTAATAACTAGCATCTACTAATATTTGCTTAGCTAGTTGTTTTTACTAGCTAGCACATTTTTTCTACTTTGCTATCTTCTAGTACTACTTAGTTTCATTTTGACCTTCCTTCTTCTAGGCTAAATGCTAAATGAACTAATTTTTCCTAAATTCCCTATCAATTCTAACTTTTAATGCTAACATTCTAACTAAAAGTGATCCCGCAGAGTGGTGGACCACTCAAAGGGTTCACACCCCTTTTTGTTTTTTGACCATTACAAGTTGCTACATTCTACTTTCAACTATAATACCATGTATTATTCCACTAATTCAAGTATTTATGATTTTGATTAATAATAAGGTAAGATTCCATAATTTATGAATTGTAATGCCCTATATTCTATGCAATGTAGTATGCACATGCATATATATTTTGCATCTCTTAACCTTGTGTGTGATGCCCATTAAAAAATAGTATTCTACAATGAGAGGCATTAACAACAGACTATCCTATTAATTATCAAATTTTTGTCTTCTTGCAAGTAACTTCATAGATGGACTTAGTGTAGGAGTTTCTCATAGTTTGGTTTGTGTCATAGGGGAAGGAGGGGGGTTGCCTTGTAGTGAGACATAATTTTTTTTTGGCAGCATCTTAACATGCAAAAAATCAAAGTTTAATGTTGAGGTACTGTTAATACATACCTTTCAAGGGATATTATCTTCTTAGTTGGTAGATATACATTTATCTCTAAATAATATACTCCACTTTTAAGTCAACCTATTAGATATTCCAACTATAAGTATAGCAACCAAAGACTATATATACAACGCCATGTCTGGTCAAATTGATTTGATTTTGAAACCTTGAGATGTGAATATGAGAATGTGAGTTAATTGATGGTAAACTATATGAATTTAGAGCTTTGTGATGATGAAAAGGGATTCGTTTTGAAGTCCACATAACATTAAGTAGCAATGCTAAGAGGGTACCTCAACAAGAAGGGAAAAGTTTGCAAAGCAAGGGTGAATGAATGGATAATTAATCAAATATAGAAGCTTCAAAAAGGTATCAAAGAGGTTTCCAATGCGGGTGTCGGGAGACTTTTCCAAAAAGTGCAACTACCTTTTTGACCTAACCAACTTTCCCGTTGCTTTATAGCTATTTAAATTTGTTAAGATCGTAATTTAGCGTGGATTAGAACCTTTATCACCACTTGGCATTAGTTTTGTCCTAGAAACTGACATAATTAATACTAAGCATTGAAAGTAACTACCCAAATAGATCTAAAATAGCCTAAGTAAAACTCAAACTTAGTGTTACTTTTGCTCTTGAAAGAGCATCAAACCGGCACGCGCCGGTTTGATGCTCTTTTAAGAAGGTCAATTCGGGCTTGCTACTTAATGTTATGCAAGAAGTCAAAAAGCTAATGGCACCGAGAAGTTATCCATGGCGATTTCAAACCAACTAGTAATTACCTAAAGAGGTGGGTGCTTTAGCCTCTGTGAGATAGAGGCTAAAGTGTGCCATGTTGATGGTCCATGTACACCAAAAAAATTGACACTTTCAAATACTATATTCTTAAAGGTTTATACAACACCATGGAATATAATGTTGAGTGTTAATATATACCTTCAAAGGATAATACATTTTTAGTTTGTAACTTGACATTTAGCTTTAAATGATATATTCCAAATTTAAGTCAACCTATTAGGCTTTATATAATATACTCCACTTTCAAGTCAACCCCATATATGTCAGTGCTTAATGTTGAGGCAATATTAATACATACTTTTCAAGGGATAATAACCTTTTGGTTGGTAAATTGACATTCAACTTTAAATGATTCACTCCACTTTTAAGTCGACCTAATAGGTCTTTCAACTATAATTATAACAACCAAAGACTAAAAATACAATGCTATGTTTGGTCATATTCATTTAATGTTGTAAATTTGAGATGTGAATATGAGGGCATGAGTCCACTGATAATATATGAATGTCGAGGTTTGTGATGATGAAGTGAGATTCATTTCAAAATCTAGTAAGCCAAAATGCTAACGAAACTGAGAAGTACTTCATGGTGGTTCAAACTAGTTAATTTTGTAGATGGATTGGCTGCAAACCTATGTTAAATGGATGAGAGGTACGCTTGTAAGGAAACTCTCGCTTTTTGGTCGAAAGATCTAAGGAATTAGTCCATTTGACACCATCTTCATGTATTGTAGTCCCATAAGCCTTTCACTTCTCGAACATTAGAATCAAAGTCATTTCATTTGAATGCCAACTCTATGTGAAAGCAAGCTCATTTAGAAAAGAATTCGACATGTTTTTTTAAATGTGCTATTATTTATCAAAACATCAATTCAAAATAAAAACAAATCACATTTTACCTTGAAAATTAATACACGTACTGCTCGAATGAGTGCTCTAGGGATCCTTCTGAACTAGAAAAACTTCCATTCGGTATCACAAAACAACAATCAAGGGTCCATCCTGGTGCAACCAACTGAAGTGAACTGAAGTTGATTTAAAAGTCATGTAAGCCATAAAGCCTAATGAGACCAAATGGCATCATAGAAGTTTTCAACGGGTTGATTCCCTAAAGTGGTGGAGTACTTTAGCCTTTGTGAAATAAATGTTAATGTCATCTTGATGGTCAATTTGAAAGAAAGACTTGAGGCTTCCTAACACCATATTCTCAAATAGTGATGGAAACTTCATATTTGCAACGGGGTTATATAGGACACACTTCAAAACAATGTGTGCTTCATTTTCAGTTACACTTGAAGAACGGAAATGACATAATGTACTATGTATAGAAATATGGATAGTCAACCGTCATCTAAATTCAATGACGGTGATGATAATTATACTCGAATGTATCATAGCTTAACCTACTAGCTGCCATGTTCCATGTATATTTTTCAAGGAAATCAAATTCACATATTTCTTTCCTAATAAAGTAAAAACTTTTGTTAAGCCGCAAGTTTGTCACAACCTCATAATGAAAGAGTTCTTGCAGTACAATCATAATTGCATCATGTTGGTAAGTCTAAAAGTACTCACTAAGCTGCCACAATTACAAAAAGCTTGACGATGATTACCTATCGAGGAAATGCTTTCGCTTGAAATTGGTGACCATGATCATGTTCGAAGCATTTATATATTTACATCTATATGGCGTCCGTGGATGCTTGCTCTCGAATAATAGGGTGAAACTAATGTAAATGTTATAAAATTATTTTTAAAAAATCATGCTTGGGAGTGTGTTCAGGGTTGATCAGTTGAGGCAAACGGGCTTGTCATATTTGTGTTCAAAGACTACCATTTGCAATCAGTGAATATATATATATATATATATATATATATATTGTTACTAAAATCCCAGTCAATTGCTTGTTTACTCATATATAATGGAAGTGAACATATATATTGGATTTTGGACCTTGAAGGTGTATTGCACTCAATATGGAGTTTGTGGATAAGTGGGCCTTCAAGAATGCAAGGGCAATGAATTTTTTTTGAAGTCAGACGGACGGACAAAAGTTTTCGGTTGGGTCCAAAAATTCTGGATTTCTCTCTGGGTGGCTGCCCCTGCCCGAATCTACCTCCCCCAAAAAGTTCGTGGTGGGGTGGGGGTAGTTTAACGTCCCCCATTACAGACAGGCGGAGCGAAAGGAAGCGAAGGGCATGTGGGAGGTGAGAGGCCCCACTGGGCACCATGCCAACAAGATTCGCGGTGCCATCTCGTCCATTGTGCAGGTCTTGTGGGGATATTATTTGCCCTGAATATCGGCAGGCAGTGAGGGCCCAGTTCAAAGGAATCATTGTTACAATTGTAAAGCACACTGAGAATACACATATGTAAATATACGTATACGTGCAAATGTGTTGAGTCGGCATCCCCATTCTTCCTTGGGAAAGAGGGGTCTCTCTAAAGAACGTTGCACTCGTCAGGGTGGCGGGCAGGGGCATCACCAAAAAAGTCAGAGCCTCGGCCCTTCGACCTTGGCCTCACCCTTGCATTCTTGAAGGTTGTTTGTTCATGTAACCCATATTGAGTTTATTTCATTTTCAAGGTTCAAAATCCAATATATATGTTCACGTGCATTGAGTGAATAAGCAACTGATTGAGATTTCATTTTCGAAGTGAAACCGTCAATAAAGCATGTAATTAACTTAGAAGTCAAAAACATTACAAAACCCTCACTAGCATTGAGGATATCATTTTTGTGACTTACAAGTGAAAGGGTCTTTGTCATTCTAAAATGGAACTAAAATTAGTGTTTTATTTTTAGGATGTTTATTATATGATATTTTAGCAAATACCTTCTACCTTCACAAAGTATTCATACACATTCGAACCAATTAAGTGTGATTAAATGAAATCAAGTCTAAATAATTGTATTAGAAGGTAATTCAACGCAAGGCCTTTTGGACACTTGCAAATGACAAAGGTTGAAGTTTGGTTTCTCAAGTTGGGGTTGCCAAGACCGTGTTGATTGATGAACCTTTTTGAGTACATCAAGACACTAGTGTAGCAAACATGTCGATGTCGCTACAGTAATGCTCGTGCACAAAATCATGTTCATCACGGTGCACTATCTGCATCCAGTAGACGAGGCATGGTTTGTGTTGGAGTGTCCCTTGTATAATCCAGTTAGAGGTAAGTTTCCATCGATATATGAGAAGGTAGTTTTAGGGTGCCTTGAGTATTTCTGTCGTGCACCTCTCCATGAGGAGTGCCCGAAACACCATGGGCACAAGGGGGACCCCGGAGTGACACCCGGGACTTGTGGCGCCGTTGGTGAGAGGGCCCAAGTGATCCTAGTGTGGGTGAGGGCCCCGGGCGTTGGGAACGCCTCCCACCCACGGAGACTAGGAGGCATGAGGGTAAGGCCATGAGCTATGCGTAGCTCATGGCGTGATGATTCTAGGAAGCTCAAGAACACCTCAATCGGAGGTGTGAGCTAGGAGTTATGGCCATTTTAGTGGGGCGCCGTCCTGGGACAGCGCCCTGGTACAACAGTGCCTGGGAGTGATTCCCGGGACTGCCAAGGTTCCAACAGGCATAACTTCCTCAAGACTTGCTCGTATGGGGCATGTGAGGAGTCCATCGGCATCTACGTGAAGCGTAGATGAGGATGGAGTGGTTGGTTGTTATGATCTGACATCATACAAGGAAGTTATGATGGTCTGAAGCTGCTAGGGGGGTTCTAGGCCCAGCAGCTAAAGGAAAATGTCCACTTGGCCCCAACTCTTGGTAGAGAGACAAGAGGTTGGTTGACGGTGGGGTAGGGGCCCCACGTGAAGTCCTAGAGGCTTATATGGGTGAGGTGGTGTGGCCTCACCCACCCGAGGCCGAACGGCATGGCCTCCATGGGCATTGGCCCATTGTGAGGCCATAGTTGCCTAGTATGGTTCGGGTTGTTGTAGTGTTGCTCCGGCAACGCGATGATCAACATAGGATTGGACTTCCATGGATGGAAGTCCACATCGAAGAAATGAGTTACCGATAAAGGGGTGAGTCCCGAAAGCAAAGTAGGAGGGTTGGTTCCCCTCCTATGAACTATATGGTCCAGGGTAGGAGGAGCTAACCATTAGCATGGCGGTATGCGAAGGGTTAGCGCTCGTAACCTTTGCTAGAAAGGAAAATTGGCAAAAATGCTAAGGGGGCTAGCAAGGGTTGCGACACTTTCTTTCGTTCAGATCATTGAGTTGGCATTAGTTTCTATGTCACAGAGGCTACCCGCACTCTGGCACTCCAAGGAATTAACTGGTTTGAAACCATCCTCATGTACATTTGGTTGCATTAGCCTTTTGGCTTCCTGGACTCTACAATTAATTTCATTTCAATAGTATGGTCTAGTTTGTCAATGCAAATAAGGTTCATTGTTTATGATGAAAATTATGGGCATATGACTCATCCTTCCTCATCCCTATGGTGTGTGCCCATATAATCCATCACACATGAAAATTGCATGCAATGCTAGTTACACTTGAATCTTGAACCACTCACTACATCCTCATGCTTTCACTTCTAGTTGTGGGTAAGGTGTTGATTGAAAGTAATCGAGAATGTGAATCCAAAGAGCATAAACTCACTTCCTAAGTTTGAGAATCAAGGGAGAAAATACCAAAAATCGACATGGAGGTGTTACTTGAATGTATTTGGCCGATCTTTGAATGGTCATTGGCTCCAAATGGCCAAGGGTTAGGAGGGGATCTCGGTGCTTGTAGAAAGAACACATGAATGTCAACAAGATAAAATGTTTGTGTGTGGGAAATGAGCAAGATTTGAAGAAAATATTATCATTTGTTTATTGGACCTTCCATGTTATATAGTGTGGTTTTGCAAATAATGTGCACTCACATTCTTAATCCCGAGAAAGCTTAGTGCAAATATTTCATCAATAATGCAACCCACCATATAAACCATAATCGGGGTACTTAGGGTGGACTTCCATCATGGTCTAGGTCCAAGATATTTGATGTCCAAAACACCCCTTTATGGATCTCACTTATAGGCTCAAGAATGAACCCAACTTTGAAGATTGGTTTCTTAAACTAGGAATATTTTTTTCTTCTGATGACGACTGATGAAATTTTACAGGAAAGTGGTTTCACATTAGCGAACAAGCGACCTTCAAGAATACAAAGGCAATGATTTTTTCGAAGTCAGGTGGGGCGGGCAGCAGTTTGCAGTCGAGTTAAATAGATCTTGAATTTTTTCTGGGGGCTGCCCCGTCCTGTATCCACCTCCCCCGGACAGCTCGGAGGGGGGAGGTTCAATGTCCCCAGGAAGAATGGGGATACCGCCTCAGCATATTTGTACACATACATATATTTACATATATGTATTTTCAGTGTACTCACAATCGTAACAAAGATTCCTCTAAACTGGGCCCTCAGTGGCCGCCGGTATACAGGGCAAATAATATCCCCACAAGACCCGCACAACGGACGCGATGGCACCGCTGCCTGAGCCTGCCAGCTGCCACAGACTCCGTTTCCACTGCGGGCACTCGGTGGCGACGAATCTTGTGTGCATGGTGCCCAGTGGAGCCTCTCACCACCTCCCACACACCTCGCTCCCTTTCGCCCCGCATGTCTGTAGTGTCTTGCACCGGATCGCATTCGATTGCACTCTCTCGCCTGTCTCTTGTTAAGAAAGAAAAAGGCTTTTTGCCTGACCAAGAGTTTCCGCTCTCACACGAAAGCCGCGTCATGCATCTAGGCTGAGCTGTCTGATCATATTCCGCACGCTCACCACGCCTCTGAGCCAGCCACGAGCGCCGGGATCAAGCAAATGCGATGCGCGATGATGATGATGATGGTGGTGATTGTTGCCAAGAATGCGATGTAGTTAGTAATAAGCCACAGCTATGGCCCTCTTAGCAGCTTTAGCTTCAGCTTCAACTGTGTAGCTCTCGGGTGAGCATTCCCTTTCGCACAACAGGTTTGAAACGGAGCAGCTTTGGCACCACCAGGGTTGATGATGGAACCCTTGCACGGTCGTTAACTTAGGGTTGCAAAGTTGCTGTCAGATGGTTTTGGGCGAACTCGTGGTTGTTGCCTCGGGAGCAAGAAAAGGAAAACACAGAAGAAATTATCAGTTCTGTCTATTCCACTATGTTTTGTTGCGGTTTGGTTTGGTTTTAACTCCGGGTGCGACAGTGCTTCTTAGGTTCAGTTAACTATGTCTTCTCCGAGGGCTTAATGTTTTTTTTGGAGAGACGGAAGGAAGTGGCGGCATTCTCTCGGTCCGTATGGTTGCTGGCTCGGACTTGCCAAGAAGTGGGTGCAAGACAGGTACTTCTTCCGTGCATGCATGTTCACATCTCAAAGCATATATTGTTCACTTGGTTTTTTTTATAGTGTGATGTTTTGACGTCAAATCAATCAACTCTAGGCACATGACGTTTGGGAACATGTATTGGAAAATTAGGAAATTGTGTTGTAGTAGCCGATTCTGGACCCCTTGCACAATATGGAGGTATAGAAATGGACATACATTCACAGTTGATGTTCATCTTCATGTATATTGACAGGGCAAGCATTTCCTATATTTGAACCAAATGTTGTGACTAAAATATTTTTGCATCTAATTATGTGTTCCTGGCGCATATTTTAAGACATCACGGTTGAGTTTGTCATTGTACAATCCGAGGGTTACATGGTTCTTTGAGAAAGGATCAAATTTGTGGCAAGTAGTTACCCTCTTGTAGGTGGTGCTGCAGGAGATGGTGCCAGACTACAAGGTGAGCATTCTTAGACCTTCAAACTTATGGCCATTTTGTAAGTTCTAAATCCATTGAAGAGGTATGTAATAATTTTGGTTCAATCATCTACCCATTTGGTTCATCTAAATGAGAGTTTTGAGAATAGATGTCGTTCTGTTGTCACAATCGCTTGTTGCAAAGGGTTGGCTTTGTGGAAGATATGATCTACCTAATCCTTGAGGATCTGGTATGCAGTAAGGTGAGGAAGTCAAATATTTTGTCAGTGTTGTTATTGCTCTTGCACGAAAAGGTTACTTTGAAACCAAACTCAAGAGCAAGGGCCCTTGACTGGTTGTTGTCAAGCATACCAATGAAGTACATGTTCTCACATTGATTTTTTCTTCTCTCTATCTCTTTGTTGGTGTGTTTCAAATGGGGTCGAAGTTAAACAAACTTAGTATGGTATTTTTTTTGTGCATACTCCAAAATTAAGAACTCCAGCACCATCTGTAGATATTTTGGGATCTGAAATTATTGGAGCACTTTGTTGGTGTCATAAAAAATTGAATATGATGTGGGTTGTAGTGTTTGGCGTTGGTAGTTGATCAGACATGAGTGCTCTTTGTTAGTGGAAATTCACATTCTTAGCACTCCGTCGCTAGAATCTTGTCCAAGTTTGTCTTGGTCCAAAGTTGACCCATCTAGGCTAAGCCGTGATCATATTCCGCCCTTTAACCCTGCCTCCGAGCTAGCCACAAGCGGGATATCAAGCATTGCCATGCATGATGATGGCTGCTTAGAATGTGATGTAGTTAGTATGCCACAGCTATGGCCCTCTTATCAACTTCAACTGTGCAGCATTCAGGGGAGCTTTCCCTTTTGCAAAACAGATTTGAAACGGAGCAGCTTTGGCAACAGTAAGGTTGATGATGAAATCCTTGCTCAGTCATTAACTTAGGGTTGCAAAAATTCTGTCAGATGGTTATGGCGGAATGCGTGGTTGTCGCCTCAGCAACGAGAACAAGGAAAAACAGAAAAAAATACTTTGTTTCTCTTAGTCCCACTCTTTTCCACTATGTTTCGATGCGGTTTGGTTTTAACTCAGGGCACGACGGCGCTTCTTAGGTACAGTGGATTGTCTTCTTCGAGGGCTTGAGTTTTTCTTAGAGAGACGGGAGGAAGTGGTCCGTGTTGTTGCTAGGTTGCACTTGTCAACAAGTGGGAGTGGTTTGAGTCATTTGTCAAGTGGAAGATTGTTTGTTGTGGTCTCGTTTGATTTCGTTGTGGTGCGGTGCGGTGATCAATGTTTTGAGTTGGAGTTGGATATGGAGGTGAGTGCAGATCCTCGTATGCCATGACTTAGGGGGGTTTGATCACCTGCAAACTGTTTCTCAGTTTCTTAGAACAATTGGTACTCTAGCCTTCAAATATGTGATATTCATCTTTCTCTCTAATTTGGTGGTACAAAAGTGTCCGAGGGGGTTCAGACCATTTCACAACCTAGTCTTAGCGAATTTGTGATGGGAGTGAGGAAATGGGCTCCCTTTTGTACTTTCTCGTGTAGATAATTGGAGAGTGTTCCATAGTTTGAACACTCAAGTTGGATATTTTAAAGTATGAGTATCAATAGTGGGGGCATCTAATCGTGTCTTCCAGGCGTATATTTTAAGACATCATGGCCGTGATCATCATTGTACAACCCGCATACTGTACGATTCTTTGAGAAGGGAGCAAAGTTGTGGCAAGTAGTTACCCACTTCTAGGTGGTGTTGAAGGAGATGGCATCGGACTACAAGGTAAACATTCGTAGACCTTCTGACTTATGACAACTCCATTAATTCCAAATCATTTGAAGATGTATGTAACCATTTTGGTTCAATCGTCTACTTGTTTGGTTCATCTAGATGAGGGATTGCAATAGTTACTTGTGTATTTTTGTCATACCTAATCCGTGAGGATTTGGTATGCAAAAAGATGAGGAAGTTAAAAATTTTGTCAATGTTTAATTGTCCTTGTACCAAAAGGTAGGGAGTAACTTTGCAAGGGAAACCACTCAAGAACAAGAGCCCTTGATAGGTTGTCGAACAAACCATTGATGTACATGTTTTGTCACCAATTTTCTTTTTTCTCTTCTCTCTCTTTGTTAGTGATTTGAATTGTGTTGAAGTTACAAAAATTGGTTTAATATTCTCTTTGTGCATATTGCAATATTCAGAGTTCTAGTGCCATCTTTAGATAATTCGAGATTTGTGAACTTATTGGAGTACTATGTCCATGTCATGAAAAAGTTTGGATTTATGTGGGTTGTATGTTTGGTGTTGGAATTTGCATATTGAGCACTCCATCTCTAGAATCCTGCCCAAGTTTGTCATCGTGGCCCAAAGTTGAACCTATGAACTCGTTTTTGTTCCAAGGCGTAGTATTGTTACAATCCCTTGGGGCTGCTCATCGTAGAGCTTTCATTGTCCCAGAGGCAATTGCACTCGTGCTTTCGTAGTTTCTCTTAAACAAGCTATGAACTAAGGATCTTGTTGGTGGTACTTCATGCAATGTTGTGATGATGCAACACCATAACAAAGCTTGTAGGCTAGCTGCGCAACAATCTATAATAATGCTATTGCTTGTACAAACCATTAATATGTATCATGTCATAGGTTGTAATATCAATGTGCCAATCACAAGTGTGGGAAGCTTCCTCGTAGATGCAAATTTGAAGAGGCTGTGGTTGGTATGCTGAATATCATTCACTAGCTTCATACATTTATGAACATTTGAGGTTCTAAGTTTGCTTAGTTTTAGAACGTTTGTAGTTTTATTCTCTTCAAAGAATGAAAATGATTTTTTTGTCTTGCATATTGGTATATTACGTAATTATATTGATTTGTGATGTTTTGTGTGTAATTTTCCAGGAACATATGCAAAGTATGACAAATATACAAGGCTTACTAGAGGAAGTTACAAACCTCCCTAAGGTAGAGAAGAATCCGGAGGTTTTGAATAGTAGGCAATGCAAGAATTTGTTGGTGAATATTCAAAATGGTGTGGAAACAATTCAAAGCATGATGGATGGTTCTTATGGGGCGGATGTGTTTCACCAAGTAGAGCAAGAGATGCTTGGTATTATGAAGAAAGCAACGTTTATGGTTGAAGAATGTTGCAAGGTTGATGATTGGTGTCGAGTGGTGGTAATGCAATTGAATAACAAAGAATCCTTCAGAGAACTTCTTTTGGACTTCGAGTATTGTTTCCACACAATGTGCGCAATAATTTGCCAATCTTTTCCCAATCGTGAAGTGGAAATCCGAGATATTGAAATGTCTACAACATTCTACCCAACATCCATTGATGAAGTTGAGCAAGACCAAATGGCAATATTTGAACAACTCTCCAAGCAAGTGGATTTGTGCAAAATTGAGAATTGCCAGGATCATTGCACGCTTTTGCAATATTTGAAGGAACGAATAAGGGAGTTGCAAAAGGCTGCGGGTGGTGAATTAGATAGCATCATTTTTCCATATAACTATGAACCCCCCAAGTACGGGAGGATACCTAAGCCTTTGGGTAAGGGGGGATATGGGAGTGTATACTCAACCCAATGGTTAGGATTTGAAACTGCTACGAAGGTTATCCAAGTTGGTGACCCTGACCATGAAAGAACCGTTTGGAAAGAGGCTAGTATTTTGGGCGGATTGAATCATCCCAATATCATCAAGTTTTTTTGTTGTGGCTTCTCAACAGAATGTGACATGCATGCAGGAGAAAGTAAAAGATTTGAAATCGTCATGGAACGAGGAATTTCGAGCTTATCAAGTTTTTTGGAAGAAGGTATGCTCACGGAAGCCATGGCAATTGACATTATGATACAAATTGCAAGTGGAATGTGCTATCTTCATGACATGAAAGTGGCGCATCGTGATTTGAAGCCTGATAATGTCATATTGACTTCAAGGGGTGGCTCAACAATGGAATACATGCATGTGAAGATACTTGATTTTGGGATTTCAAAGATTGAAGTGAAAAACTCCAAACAAATGCCTACAAATGAGGGTGTTTTTGGTACTTGCGGATATATGGCACCTGAAGCTCATACGAAACGAAGTTCAAAGGTGGATGCATCTAAAACGGATGTGTTTAGTTTTGGCATGATGTGCTATGAGATTCTTTCAAACAAGAGACCTTACACCGGAGAGAGGTTATGTGACTATGTGAGGTTTTTGGAAAATGAGAGACCAAAGTTATCCAAAACTTGTTCTGAAGGTTTGAAATCATTGATACATGAATGTTGGTCTTCGGAACCTTCAAATAGGCCCACATTTCTTGACATCTATAAGAGGTTGAGAAAATTGAAAAGTGATGAGATGCTCAAGGTTGCCAATGATGCTGGAGTGGCTAAAATTTTCCACGAGTCCCAATCTCCTAGCAATTTTACTGAATGTTCAAAGCGATGTTGGACAATGGTCAAACATACACTCCATGGACTCATTATATGGCCAATTCTTCTTTTGTGGCAAATGTTTATTAAATTCGTTGAATGGTTGCCACGTTACTTACCAAATTTCTTGGAGACAAATTCCATTTCATCATCAAGTGCTCAAGAGAATTCCAACATCACAACATCAAATAAAATACCTTATGAGGTAAGCATTGAACAAGGTCAACCTGGACTATCAAACTTTTAGTAGGAGTTTAAGGGTTTTGCATTGTGACTTTATTGTTAAGACTCATTTAAAGATTGGAATTTCATGGCATTCTTTCTAGTGAGGTTTGTTACATGTCAATTAAAGTTTACATTTGGCATTTTATGTAGGTCACTAAGGAAACAAAGCAAATCTCCAAATTGATCGGCCTCAAAGGAAAGATATTGGAATTGGAGAAGCAACTTCATGGCCTTGGTAGTTTGGGGATTGTTGGCATGGGAGGAATTGGCAAGTCAACTTTGGCAAATGCTCTAAGCGACCACATCTCCCACGAATTTGGTGCGACATGCTTTGTACGTGAATTTACAGATAGGGAGTGCAAAATTCACGTGAAACAAAAACTACAAGATTTGAAAGAGGCACCTCAAACCAAAACATTGGAAGGAGGATACAAATTTTTGAAACAATTGCAAGAGACAGAAAAAATCCTTATTGTTTTGGACAATGTGCGCAATGCAAGGCAACTCAAAGTACTATTGGGTGATCGCACATGTTTTAATGTTGATGGTAGTAAACTAATTGCTACTTCCCGTAATTGGGAGTCTTTGAAACGACATATACCTATAGTTGGTAAGGTAAACATGAAGACCCTTGATAAAGAGCAATCCAATGAATTATTTGCTATCCATGCATTTGGGACAAACCAACCATGCTTGCCATATTTGGAACATGTAGTTGAGAAGATTGTAAAGGCTTGTGATGGGCTTCCTTTGAGTTTGGAGGTGATGGGTAGTTATTTGTATGGAGAAAGGAGGTTGAGAATATGGGAGCGAACTTTACAAAGGTTGTTGAGGGCAAGACATGATGGAAGCATAGATGGGAAAATATGGGAAACGTTGAGGATTAGCTTTGATGATCTCGGGGAGAAAGAACAAAGTATGTTTCTAGACATAACTTGTTTCTTTTCCAAGGACTCGTGGACTAGCGATTGGGTTTATACAAAAGCAACACTACTTAGAATTTATCCTAATGACGTCAAAAATACCCAACAAACATTGGAAAGTCTACAAGACAAATCATTGGTGAAATTTGACAAAAGAGGCGTTTTGGATATACATGATCAATTGCGTGATATGGGCCGCATGATTGTTGAGAAGGAGTTTCAACAAACTCGAGTTTGGAATTTATCTTTGACAACATTCCTCAATTATTGGAGTCACAAGGTATGACTTGTAATATAAATGGAATTGTTGATTTGTTGGTACTTTGTTAAAATATGGTGATAATTATACTTGAAGATTAATTGCATGTGGTGTTGTATTTGCAGAGCATAGAAATTGTAGAAGGCCTTTCATTTACTACGTTTGAAAGGAATAATTTTGCATTTCAAACAAATGTAAGTGTGAACACCATGAAAAACCTCCGATTTTTGAGTGTTCGGAATTGTGAAGATATCGACATACTTTTGGCTATCATTAGCAAAACAATATCATTGAAATGGTTGAGGATCCATTTCTCAAGTCCTCATGACAACATTTTAGAGCAACATACATATTTCATCAACGAATTCATGAAGGTTGGTGAAGACCATCTTCAACAATTGGGTGTACTTGAACTATTCCAAATCGTAATTTCCACAACCACTTTCTTTCAAAATTTCCAACCTAAAGTCTTGAAAGAGTTATCTTTTGTAGAGTGCACAGTCACACAAGGCGAATTTTCAGTCGGCCTTGTAAACATACAATTGGAAGAACTCAACTTTTTTCGTTGCAAATCCTTGAGGAAAATACCGGAAGGGTTGGGGTTGTTGACTTGTTTGAAGATATTACGCATGGATGGATGCGAGGCTCTGGAGGAGTTCCCCTCTGGAATACGCACTCTCAAGGCTTTGGAGGAATTATCATTTATAAGATGCAAATCCTTGAGAGAAATACCAGAGGGGTTGGGGGGGTTGACTTGTTTGAAGAAATTGTATATGTGCGATTGCGAGGCTCTCAAGGAGTTCCCCTCTGGAATTCACACTCTCAAGGCTTTGGAGGAATTATCATTCAATGAATTCAAATCCTTGAAGAACATACCTGAAGGGTTGGGGGGGTTGACTTGTTTGAAAATATTATCCATGTGGGGTTGCGAGGCTCTGGAGGAGTTCCCTTCTGGAATATGCACTCTCAAGGCTTTGGAGATATTATCATTCAGTGGATGCAAATCCTTGAGGGTAATATTGGAGGGGTTGGGGGGGTTGACTTGTTTGAAGATATTGTATATGTCGGATTGCGAGGCTCTCGAGGAATTCCCCTCCGGAATTTGTACTCTCAAGGCTTTGGAGGAATTAGTGTTTAATGGATGCAAATCCTTGAAGAACACACCCGAAGGGTTGGGGGGTTTGAGTTGTTTGAAGAAATTGTATATGTCGAACTGCGAGGCTCTTCAAAAGTTCCCTTCCGGAATATGCACTCTCAAGGCTTTGGAGGAATTATCATTTAGAGGATGCAAATCCTTGAAGAACATACCGGAAGGGTTCGACGGGTTGACTTGTTTGAAGAAATTATCCATGTGGGATTGCGAGGCCCTCGAGGAGTTCCCTTTTGGAATATGCACTCTGAAAACTTTGGAGGAATTATTATGCAAAGGATGCAAATCCTTGAAGAACATACCGGAAGGGTTGGGGGGGCTGACTTGTTTGAAGAAACTATCCATGTCGGATTGCGAGGTCCTAGAGGAGTTCCCCTCCGGAATATGCACTCTCAAGGCTTTGGAGATGTTAGAACTCAATGGATGCAAATCCTTGAAGCACATACCTGAAGGGTTGGGGGGGTTGAATTGTTTGAAGATATTGTATATGTCGGATTGCGAGGCCCTCGAGGAGTTCCCTTTTGGAATATGCACTCTGAAAACTTTGGAGGAATTATTATGCAAAGGATGCAAATCCTTGAAGAACATACCGGAAGGGTTGGGGGGGCTGACTTGTTTGAAGAAACTATCCATGTCGGATTGCGAGGCCCTAGAGGAGTTCCCCTCCGGAATATGCACTCTCAAGGCTTTGGAGATGTTAGAACTCAATGGATGCAAATCCTTGAAGCACATACCTGAAGGGTTGGGGGGGTTGAATTGTTTGAAGATATTGTATATGTCGGATTGCGAGGCCCTCGAGGAGTTCCCTTTTGGAATATGCACTCTGAAAACTTTAGAGGAATTATCATTCAAAGGATGGAAATCCTTGAAGAACATACCACAAGGATTGGGGGGGTTGAGTTGTTTGAAGAAATTGTATATGTGGGATTGCGAGGCCCTGGAAGAATTCCCCTCCGGAATATGCACTCTCAAGGCTTTGGAGGTGTTAGATTTCAGTGGATGCAAATCCTTGAAGAACATACCTGAAGGGTTGGGGGGGTTGACTTGTTTGAAGATATTGTATATGTGGGATTGCGAGGCCCTCGAGGAGTTCCCTTTTGGAATATGCACTCTGAAAACTTTAGAGGAATTATCATTCAAAGGATGGAAATCCTTGAAGAACATACCACAAGGATTGGGGGGGTTCAGTTGTTTGAAGAAATTGTATATGTGGGATTGCGAGGCCCTGGAAGAATTGCCCTCCGGAATATGCACTCTCAAGGCTTTGGAGGTGTTAGATTTCAGTGGATGCAAATCCTTGAAGAACATACCTGAAGGGTTGGGGGGGTTGACTTGTTTGAAGATATTGTATATGTGGGATTGCGAGGCCCTCGAGGAGTTCCCTTTTGGAATATGCACTCTGAAAACTTTAGAGGAATTATCATTCAAAGGATGGAAATCCTTGAAGAACATACCACAAGGATTGGGGGGGTTCAGTTGTTTGAAGAAATTGTATATGTGGGATTGCGAGGCCCTGGAAGAATTGCCCTCCGGAATATGCACTCTCAAGGCTTTGGAGGTGTTAGATTTCAGTGGATGCAAATCCTTGAAGAACATACCTGAAGGGTTGGGGGGGTTGACTTGTTTGAAGATATTGTATATGCGGGATTGCAAGGCCCTCGAGGAGTTCCCTTTTGGAATATGCACTCTGAAAACTTTAGAGGAATTATCATTCAAAGGATGGATATCCTTGAAGAACATACCAGAAGGATTGGGGGGGTTCAGTTGTTTGAAGAAATTGTATATGTCGGATTGCGAGGCCCTGGAAGAATTCCCCTCCGGAATATGCACTCTCAAGGCTTTGGAGGTGTTACAACTCAGTGTATGCAGATCCTTGAAGAACATACCTGAAGGGTTGGGGGGGTTGACTTGTTTGAAGATATTGTATATGGGGGATTGCAAGGCCCTCGAGGAGTTCCCTTTTGGAATATGCACTCTGAAAACTTTAGAGGAATTATCATTCAAAGGATGCAAATCCTTGAAGAACATACCAGAAGGATTGGGGGGGTTGAATTGTTTGAAGAAATTGTATATGTGGGATTGCGAGGCCCTGGAAGAATTCCCCTCCGGAATATGCACTCTCAAGGCTTTGGAGGTGTTAGAACTCAGTGGATGCAAATCCTTGAAGAACATACCTGAAAGGTTGGGGGGGTTGACTTGTTTGAAGATATTGGGTATGTCGGATTGCGAGGCCCTAGAGGAGTTCCCTTCCGGAATTTGCACTCTCAAGGCTTTGGAGGGATTATCATTCAAAGGATGCAAATCTTTGAAGAACATACCGGAAGGGTTGGGGGGGTTGACCTGTTTGAAGAAATTATCCATGTCGGATTGTGAAGCCCTAGAGGAGTTCCCCTCTAGAATATGCACTCTCAAGGCTTTGGAGGTATCACAATTCAATGGATGCAAATCCTTGAAGAACATACCGGAAGGGTTGAGGGGGTTGAGTTGCTTGAAAATATTATCCATGTGGGGTTGTGAGGCTCTCGGGGAGTTCCCTTCCGGAATTTGCACTCTCAAGGCTTTGGAGGAATTATCATTTACAGGATGCAAATCTTTGAAGAACATACCGGAAGGGTTGGGGGGGTTGACTTGTTTGAAGAAATTATCCATGTCGGATTGCGAGGCCCTAGAGGAGTTTCCCTCCGGAATATGCACTCTCAAGGCTTTGGAGATATTACAATTCAATGGATGCAAATCTTTGAAGAACATACCGGAAGGGTTGGGGGGGTTGACTTGTTTGAAGAAATTATCCATGTCGGATTGCGAGGCCCTAGAGGAGTTTCCCTCCGGAATATGCACTCTCAAGGCTTTGGAGATATTACAATTCAATGGATGCAAATCCTTGAAGAACATACCGGAAGGGTTGAGGGGGTTGAGTTGCTTGAAAATATTATGCATGTGGGGTTGCGAGGCTCTCGGGGAGTTCCCTTCCGGAATTTGCACTCTCAAGGCTTTGGAGGAATTATCATTTATAGGATGCAAATCTTTGAAGAACATACCGGAAGGATTGGGGGGGTTGACTTGTTTGATGGAATTGTATATGGGGGATTGCGAGGCCTTGGAGGAGTTCCCCTCCGGAATATGCACTCTTAAGGCTTTGGAGGTGTTACAACTCAGTGGATGCAAATCCTTGAAGAACATACCGGAAGGGTTGGGGGGGTTGACTTGTTTGAAGATATTACGACTGGATGATTGCGAGACTCTTGAGGAATTTCCATCTGGAATATGTACTCTCAAGGCTTTGGAGGAATTATCATTCAAAGGATGCAAATCCTTGAAGAATGTACCTGAAGGGTTGGGGGGGTTGACGTGTTTGAAGATATTACAACTGGATGATTGTGAGATGTAGTTAAGTTTTGGTTACAAACAAACCCAGGGAAACAATCAGGGAAGACTTAAAAGGTGACTTGTATATTGTCTAGGTATCTTAGATAAGTTTGGTATAAGGAATTACAAAGTTATTTCACCCCATTTCATATTAAGATTGAATAATTAGACAAAGGATACAGGGAAAAAATTGAACACACTCCAAAACAGTACATGCATTGGTGGCAATCTCTCACCTTACTTTACTTATCCTGACAATCGTCTGGCAGTGAGTTCATTTTAATTGGACCAAGTGCGGTGCACAAACATAGGCATAGCCATAGTCAATGGTTTTGCATGAGTATCCCATTTTTTGTCTCTTTACCGAAGCCAAGGCCACTTCGGCGTTGACTTTAGTCTCAGATTAATTAATTAAACCCAGTTAATTTAACTTCAAATGTCAGTACAAACACCTTGTCAATATCCGGTGCAATTCTTTAATTAATCCCGGATTTAATTCAACAGTTCATTGCGAGTCCATCATCCAACTAATGAGTATGCTATCCAACTTGGTGTCTTGAACATGGTCTTCTCGAGCACAAAACAGTGGAGAAGAAATAAACTTGGACCTTTTGACTCCATTTCTTACAGTCAAGGGTCATATCGCATTGTCCCTTCGCCTCCGCCTTGGGATCCGCCAAAGGTTAGGGGGAAAGAAAAAAAACTCCAGATACCGAGTCGGTTGAGTCAATAACCTCTTCCGGTTTCAAAAGACATTATATTTTAGTTCTCGTCTTCTTCCATGCAGACACCTCTCCTCATCTTACAACGTCAATGGAGAAATTTAACCTGAGAACAACATGATGTAGCAGAGCATGTGATTTACATACAACCTTGACGTAGTTTGCTAAGTTGATCTTATTTAAGGATACTATAACCAAGTTGGTGGATTCATACCCGCATGCTCCGAAGTCTGGCTTGTAAGTTTTATTGCCGCCCATGTAAGGTCTAAGGCAATTACCGGTTACCGATATGGACCCAGATCTCCTCTCTCCATTCACAGCAGAATCAGGAACTTTACTCGTAACTTTATTTCAAAGTGACTCAGAGAAATTCTCAACCAGAGGTGATTGCTTCAATTAATAGCAGATTGCAGTCTACACTCCATTCCATCAAACTATGGCTTAAAAAGTCACCTTGGGCATTTACTTATCATCAAACAATTAATCCCTCTCACACTCAGTAATAACACCGAGCAATCTTAATCCTGACAAAACAACATAATCATCACAGATTTGGCAAGTGCTTTTCAATTCCAGACCATAGTTCGACACACCGGAAGAATCTCGTCAATTCATAACTACAGAGAATATTGCTTCATCTCACAAATTTTAGCACAAGATTTCACAGTCTTAGTCAAGGAATCACTCCTTGTTGATTTACAAGTTACTTCACAATTTAACTTCAATTATAAGGAATGTTCCAATTAAGTGGACAAGCAGACAATCCATTATGAGCACGCAAGATCAATGCTCAGGAATAATCCAAGTTGAATTATAGATGAACCAGTTAAGTTTGAGAAATCACTAGTTGAAGTTCAAGACTTCATGAAAATTACCGATCGTTTTATACAAGAAGAATCTCTGGGAGATACCTCAAATAAGTAAAACGAATCCATAAGATGCCAACATGTAAATCGGCTGGATTTAGACTCGTTAAGAGTTTGACTGACTATGCCAAAAAACTTTCGAGATACTGCTCTTGATATACTTCGACTATCTGAAACTCCACATTATTATTTTCTCATTACAGCAATATCTCTTTTCGTGTTATCATCACTCGGAAATTCAGTGCATCTAAATCAATTCCTTTCCCTCTCATAAAGCAACAAGTACTGAAATTACACACTTTCACTCCCCCATTGCAACATATTGTAATATAATGTACATGTTAAACTCCAGCAGACCATAATCTGACGCACAGAAGCAACCAAGGAATCATACATTCCCAGACAATGGCCTCCATCAATAATTTAACCTTGTTCTGCGATAGAATGGAAAGATTAATCGAGCATGAATTGAATACAATCTTAATGCAAGTAGATGTAACTCAAGATTCCCTCCTGATAAAATTAAGCACCGATTAAGGGATGAGTCCCGAAAACAAAGTAGGAGGTTGGTTCCCCTCCTATAAACTATAAACCCTTGGTAGCCCCCTTAACCATCTTGCCCATTTCCCCTCCTATGAACATGAGGTAAGAGGGCATCCTCAAGTGTAGAAAGCCGAAGTAGAAAAAATTAAAAATTAAATTAAAAAGGAGTACTTCGTAGAATGGCGAGGCTACCATGACAAAGAAACCCCTTAAGTACCGGCAAGACTCATGGCGAACGTCAATGAATTGATGAAGCACTTTGAAGAAACTATGGCTATACATTCCATTAAAATGAAGTGTAGGCATTGATGAGGACATCAATATTGTTGCGCACCTCTCCATGAGGAGTGCCCGCAACACCATGGTCACAAGGGGGACCCCATAGTGACACCCGGGACTTGTGGCGCCATTGGTGAGAGGGCCCAAGTACTCTTTGTGTGGGTGAGGGCCCCGGGCGTTGAGAACGCCTCTCACTCACGGGGACTAAGAGTCATGAGGGTAAGGCCATGAGTGATGAGTAGCTTATGGCGGCAAAATTCTAGAATGCTAAGGAACACCTCAATCGGAGGTGCGAGCTAGGAGATATGGCAATTTGAGTGGGGCGCAGCCCCGGGACAGCACCCTGGGACAGCAGTGACCCGGGAGTGGTGCCCGGGACTGCCAAGGTTTGAAGAGCCATAATTTCCTCAATACTTGCCCAAATGGGGCAAGTGAGGGGTCCATCGGCATTTACACAAAGAGTAGATGACGATAGAGTGGTTGGTTGATAGCATCAGACATCATATGTAGAAGTTATGGTGGTCTAAACTGCTCGGGGGGGGGGGGGGTTCTAGCCCCAGCGGCTAAGGGAAAATGTCCACTTGGCCCCAACCCTTGTAGAGAGACAAAAGGATACTTGATGTTGGGGTAGGGGCCCTGCCCAAAGTCCTAGAGGCTTATATGGATGAAGCAGCTTAGCCGACCGACCCCCCCCCGGAGCATACTTGGCAATGTGCTCCGGGTAGTTGTAGTGTTGTTTTGGCAACACGATGATCAACTCAAGAGTGGACTTTCATGGATGGAAGTCCACCTTAGCCATTGGCTACCTACTAAGGAGAGAGTCCCGAATGCATGAGTATGAGGGTTTGGTGACCAAACCATGAGCTTGGAGGTCCGCGGTTTTGGGAGCTAACCATGCATGTGCGTGGGATGTGCAGGTTAGCGCTCGTGGCACTTGCTAGGTTGGAAAGCGGTCAAGCTAAGTTAAGGGAAACTAGCAAGGGTTGCGACACGTGGTATCAGAGCAGGGTTCTAGTATTTGAGCTAGCACTTTGAGGGAAATATGGCTATCAAACGTGGGGGTGACGATGGTGAGCCCGGGAATTCCAAAAAGTTGCGACGCTCAAAATGGAACAAAGATCATGCCCAAGAGGATGTTGACCCCACCATTGATTCTAATGAAAATGGTGGGGATGATGGTGCAATGGGGGAGGAAGTAGAGGAATCCCGTGAAAAGGATCCCGTAAAGCTCGAAGAAAATTCGGAGGATAGAATACCAAATGCACCAGAAAACTTGGAAGGTGGTGATGTTGGATTAAAATTCCAACTCAAAATGCTTGAATTCATGGACTCCATGAATCAAGAACTCAAGCGTGGCAAGGACGAGAGGGCCCGACAAGACAAAATGATCGAACTCCTCATGATGCAAGGTACTAGGCCTTCTTCTTCAACAAAAAAATTGGCGAAGGTTAATATGCCAAGTACCTTTTTCAGGCCTTGGCAAGGCGAAGAAGGTGAAAGAATTTTTGTTGGAGATGGACAACTATTACGATGTCCAAAGGCCCCACGAAGACGATAAGGTCTCTATAGCGGTGACCTTTCTAAAAGACCATGCGCTTCAATGGTGGGCTTGACTTGGATATATATGCATGCTATAATATTATTATTTGCATTTTCACTTCCGGGTAATAGTGGTAGGGGCCCAACTCAAAGAGGTGGGCGTTTAACCTAGCCTTGGGTTGGTATTATTTTAGCCAATTATAATATTTGAATTTGATATGTACCAATCAACTTGTCATTGTTCGTTCCACAATGAGGGCCACTTTACACTATGTCTTGATTCCTAAGTCACGACATCCTACATAGAGGCAAGAAGTTGGGATTAGCCTTACAATGTGGGTTGGCCAAATATGGTGACCCAACTCTAAGGGTAAGTCTTGACTCGGGTCCCAATGAAAAAAACTTCATTATAGTAACCAAACACTTAAGCCTTACATGACAAACCATCCCAAAATGGGAGTTTCAACTTCAAACTGATAATTCTTTCTTAAAAGAGGTGATTTTTAGCACTTGACTTCTTCATATGTAGAGATTGGACTTATCAACGCTTATGAAACTTGATCATAAAAAATAAAAATAAAACAATGGTTATCCTCAATGCCTCATAAAGTGCTTACATTTAACAACATATTAAACCAGTCTAGCACTTTATGAGGCAAAAATCGGAATTTCCCCATCCCTCTATGGTATTTAAGATTTTAACCCTTCATTTTTATTTATTATTAAAAAATATATTTATGTTTAGGATGTATTTTTAAAGTACTTACTTCTAAACACAATATGGGATGATGAATAGATGATTTATAACCATAAAAGGTGATCCTATCATGGTACATTATAATCTTCTGTGACAATTGTCATAAGACCCTTGAAAACATACTTCTATATCAAAGAGAAAAGAAAGAAGACGAAAAAGAAAACATATGTGGCTTGCCTTGATGTGAATGTGTGAATGTGTGAACGTTCTCCTTATACAAATCACATGTAACCATGATGCAATACATGGTTTACTTCCTTTATGGCCTATATAAAAGCATATCCAAATATAAAGTATAGCAATATATGCCGATGGTGTTATCAACGATTGTCAGCAGTGTAGTTTTCCTTTATTTAATACAAGGGTTGTGAAGTATTTCATGGCATTTTGGTGTATGGACTACCTTGAAGGTTGTTGAACTTTGATATTGATTATTCATGTCAGGCGCCTCTCACCTTGGCAACAATTGTAATTAGAAGGTTTACTTTCCATCTATGAGTTTTGAGCATGTCCATCAATGAGACATGTTTGTTGTGCTTAGTTGCGAGTGACATTTTTGGATATCAAGTCATGGTAGTATGTGAATTCTATGAATTATATTTTGAGTGATGGGGAAGGGGTGAGTGGTGTTTTGTTTTGGTTGGGACAACTTGCTATGCATAGGATGACATGTCGGAGTTTTGCTACGCTTTAGCACATTGTGGTGTGGCGAGTGTGTGGGAATAGCCATCATGGTATTATCGAGTCCAGGATTCTAGCATTGACTTATGTATTTGACTGATGGATTTGTTGGCTCTTAGTGTTTGTGCTATTAGGTGGATGGCTTTATTATGCCAAGCTATACACAACCCTTTGATGTGTTGGTTTGCGCATGTAGAGAGGAGGTGGGGCCATGTGTCTTTATCATTGTTTGTGCATACCATACAATTGGGGTTGGTGTGTGTGAGTGGCCATAATATGTATTTGTGGTGGTTTATCATGTATTGTGTATAGCCAAATTTGATTGTTTGGGTAGATTGTGCATCGGATATGTCTTGTGATTTCCATAAGGAGTTGGAGAGTTTGTGGTTGATTTGCTCGTTGAAGAGCCACTTGTCTACATATGGGAATATGTACTCAATCATGGTTGTCTCCCTTGTCCTATGTTCTTTGTTGATCATTGTTTGGAGATTGCGGGATTCGCCGTCGTGCATCGCCAAAGGGGAGGGGAGCCAGGGGTCTTTATCTTTGGTTGATCCGTACTTAGCTAAGGCATATGCTTTTTCATTGCCAGTAATCCTGGTGCGTGCTCTTACTTTCACTTTTAGTTTTTAGTTTTTAATCTTTTTAATCTTTTTTTAGTCCAATAGATGAGGTGGACGATGTCAACTATTAATAATATGTCGGGATGGTGGTGTTGTGAGAAGTTGTGTCTAATGTGGTTGTTAATTATTATTTTTTTGAGACAGAAGGCCAACCGGGCCAACGCATGTGGTTGTTAATTAGGATGATAAGATTTAAGCTATCTTTGAAGATGTAGGTATCTAGTTGGGTGGTTTGGATGGCTTTGATGGTGAGGAGGATAGTGTTGAGTTCCACGCATAGGATATGATAATAATGCAAGAATCTTTAGGCTATTTGGAAGTTGTTATTGGCCCGGGGTGGTATAAGCCTAAACCGGCTATGTTTCTCTCTATGTTTTTCTTCCAAGTTTTTGTGGGGGGATTAAAAGAGCCATTTGTTTAAATACATCATTGTGGGCTATATTTTAGTGGGTGTATATGGTGATATTTTTTTGGTAATGGTGTGGGTTTTTATTGTTCTTGTGGAGGGTAAACTCAAGGGATGTTTTTTTAGATGTTTGAATACATGATGTTGTGTTTTGTTAGTGTTGGTTTGATTTGGAATCTTTCTATGTGAATGTTGTAGGCTTCATGTACAATGCGTTAGGTTGGGTGTGGTTTGTGTGGGGCATGGGGATTTTGTTGGTTAGGGATGCATAGTATGGAGGTGATGGAGGGTTTTGATTGTTGGTAGTATTTTGGCCATTTTGATGTTGGGTCATATATAAAGGAGTGAGGGCGTATGATGACTAGGGTGTGTATATTTGGGTGTTGGTGTAGATGGAGTTGTTGTGCACACCTTTCTTTGTGGTTGACTTGAGGATGGTGATTGTGTTGGCATCTTCTTTGGCTACCAATCATGTCTAATGTATTGCTTCCACAGTTATGGTGTGGTCTAATGGGTAGGCTAGTTCATTACCTAGCCATTTTGATGATTTGGCGTGTTCTCTGATCGAAAAATGATGTCAGTGGTGCGTAGAGAGTTGTAGTGTTTAAATTGTGTTCCCACATGTTAGTGGGCATGAGAGTCAAGTACTAGGAGTGTGTTGTATGAAGGATTCTATGAGAAATTTCATAATTGCGGGGTGTATTGTGTGGTGTTGATTGACCATTTTTATGGTGTTTTGTTCTTTTCTTTGGCATGATTGATATGCATAGTTGGCAAGCCAAAGGAATTTGGCGTTGAAGTCTTGGGTGGGGGTTGTAGGAATTTGGTAAGTTGTGGTAAATTGTCATTGGAGAAACTATCCCATAGCCAATGTAGTCTTTCTATGGTGATTGTGGCGACATAGTTTCCATTTTCGTCAAATATGGGGGCTTTGGTGTCGTGGATTTGTATTGTGGGTTTCATTGTGAGGATGTCTTTATTTGAGTTTCATTTTTGGATTTTTAGTGTAAGGTTAATGATGTGGAGTGGTGGACTTATGGACCAAGTATCTTTGGATTGGAATTGGTTAATGCATTTTTTAATAAACTTTGTATGTTTGTAATATGTAGTTCTTGTTATTATGGTTGTTGAGTAAGAGTAGGATGTGGTGTAACATGATGTTGTCATGGTTACATAGGTTTGCTTTTCTCTCCATTTGAGGGTGTCTCCATGTGGCGTTTGCCATTGGCACATGTATAGTTGTTTGATGAATCGTGCTCCTCATTTGTCTGTTTAATGATGGTTTTGATGTCCTTAATTTAGTTGATTCACATTCCAAGGATGGCACGTGTTTGAGTGGTATTTGGAGTAACATGTGATTTATTTATTTAGGTGGTATTTGTATTGTGATCCCAAAGTCTACAGTAAAGAGGTGGGTGAGATGTTTGCTATGATGCTACGTATGTTACAAATTTCTTTGGCTAGGTTGTTGAGGACTTTGTCTTGTTTATTGAATGTTTGGTTTTGAGAGAGGGCCACATAGTATGTGTAGTTGATGCATGGTTTAAACACAATGTTTATTATTTTATCTTTTGTTTGAGCCTGGCCGGGGAGGTCATTAGGATTTTTATTTTATTTTTTAAGCTTTGTTTGTGGTTATTTCTTTTTTGGGATTATCCACTTTAGAGGGTGACCAAATGTATCCCTAGATATGTGTAGAGTTTGGTTCAGGAGAGGATAGAAAATTGTTTATTTTTGTAGGTGGTGCTTTGGGCTTGGATGTACGCTTCAAAGATATTTGGTTCAAGATTTGATTTGGTGGGAGAGCTTTTCATGGTGCATGTGGGGAGCTTGAGGCCTATGTAGGTCCAATCTGTGAACTATTAGACTTCATAGATTTATTGTTGGAGGTGCTTAATGTCATACTTCTATAACACATCTTAGAATGTGCAATTCAATATTGATAGACTCACCCTCACACACATTTAAAACATGTCATCTAAGTCTGCACCCTAAAACAAATGGTGCTCAAATCCACTCATTATTGAAAATTGTTATATTATTCTTGCTTAGCTTATTCTACAATCTACAACAATCAAAAAGTCATCATTTTGCTTGGCACTTTTTGCAATAATAATATGCTAAGGATGATATGTTCCACTATCATGAAGAGAACAAGAATGTGTTTTCTTCCCATAACCATGCCAAAGAATCTTCAACAAAAATGAACTCTCAAAATTCAAGTGAATAAGTGAATAAGTGTAGGCTTGTGACTTGGCAAAATGCATGAGCCTTGGGACTTGCACTTGGGACTTTGCCCTTCACAAATGGCTCCCCAAGTCCCATAAATTGCAGTTTTGTTCCATTTTTTTTATTCACTTCTAAGGCCCATGAAGTTGGCATTTTCTCTCTAAGTGGGACTTTGCAAAGTGGAACTTGGGACATAATGTAAAGCAATTGTTACTTATCCCCACACAAAAGATGGGACATGATGTAAATGGGTAGCACAAACCCATAACCTATATGCCCTATGTAGATTTTGAAATATTTTAATCTAAAAATCCCATATAAAAATGAGATGTAATCCAAGCATTTTGAATTGCTTGGATCCTAAGTCCACTTCGAAAGGCTAAAACACCAGTTTCGTTAAAAGTGCACATAAGCACGTGCATTTTTTTGGGGGATCATTTTTTAATATTTTATTCTCAACTTTTGGAATGATTGCACAATAAATTCGTACTTTGACACAAATACTTTCAAATATCATTAGTTTCAAATAATTCCAAGACAAGGCTTATACAGTATATGACCATCATATTTATATTGTGTTTCATTTTTTTAGTAAAAAATTTTAGGTTATGAAATAAATCAAAGGAATAAAACACATCCGTTTGTGCATAGCTTGAAATATATTATTTGTAAACCTAATGAAAAGTGCGACACATACACCTCACCCTTGGACCAAACACATGAAAATAAATTGAAACTAAGTGACACACAACACTTGCTTCACCATAGAAGTAATAATATTGAAGTTAATGGTTCCAAAGAAAATAACGACATACTTGTATCATCTTATATTGAAATATCAATATATAATATAACAAATAATTTTCTTTCCAAACTATATATATCTATATAATAAAATATCAATATGAACTCAAATAGTTTTAACCATCCAAAAAATTTAAACCTAACCCTAGAGAAAATATATTTTTTCATACATCTGAATGTACCAATGCATATTCTCCAAACTTTGTTGCTCCAAGTATACTAGCATTTACTTCAAGTTCTTCATCATGATTGAGTCCAAAACTTCGTTCAAGATGCTTGTCATCGTGTGTGAGAAACCATCCATAATCCTTAAAAGCATTCGAAGGCTTCAAATGTTTATTCGGGGGGGCCCTAGAAGGCCCACCTCCTTTGTCCCGCATGATATCACCTCTAACCTCACTTCCTACAAGCACGCATAAATCATTTAAAGACATAAAAATATCCTCTAAACACATTACATTTTATAGAATCACAATAAAATTCGATTTTCTCATTAAAGGTGAGGCATGTGCCTCACCTCTAAGCACAAGCTTAAGGAGAAATTCAGATTTCTTAAAGAGGGTGAGGCATTTATTACAAAAATCTCATTTTATGAATTACATGTATTAAATATATTGTAATTTTTTTTAATAATTAACAAATTGTGTTGTTTTAAAAAAAAAATTGTATTTAGATTTGAATCCCAAAAAATTGAAGAGTTAAAAAATTACCTGAATAGAATCTGAATTGAAGTACACTATGAATAAAGTTGAAAATAAACATAAAATATGATATTATTTGAATATAGAATAAGAGTTGGTATTGAAGCACCTATATAAGTTGAAAGTAGAGTCGAAAATCAGTTGAGCGGCAAAGGAAGACATTAGAGTTGTTGGAGAGTGAATTGAACGCAATAAGATGATAGAGAGCTGAAGGATAAAAAATCTGCAGCAATAGGTTAGATGATGTAGTACTAGAAAAACTTCTGAACTTTGGAGGAATAACAATTAGAAGAAGGAGTGAAGAGGTATCATCGGAGAGAAACAAGATGGCGCTGGAGTAAGAGTTGCAAGAGTAGGAGGCGCCGAAGTAGATCGGTGTTGGAGAAGAGCGGCGGTGGAGAAGAGCGGCGTTGGAAAAGAGCGGCGGCTGAAAAACTTGACCTAACCCTAAGCGGCGTTTTAGGTTAGTTCAAACGTTTATTTTTTAATCTTATATGTGTGGACAAACTTTGTATTGGTCTATCATGCATAAATTTAAGAATTTACACTTGAATTTTTTTTAGGTGGGCCGGTGGCACTATTCTACTCATACCTAGCATATTTTAGTTTTTTGGAAATAAAATATAATTTCTATAAATATTTAATTTAATATATATAAATATTATAAATACAACTTCAAAATATATTTTATTATAATATATATTATAAATAAAATATTTACATCAATATCCATATTTGTTCATATTCAATTCAAGTATTGTTCATTTTAATTTAGGGGTAACGGGAGGTTGTTTATGTTATATTCTCCCGTATTTGGTATTTACCCTTACATATTTTAGAGCGATGAAGCACATGCCACACCTTGTGGAGCCTTAACTAGTTTCTTTCAAGATTTAAAGGGGTGAGGCATATGCCACACCTTGTGGAGCCTTAATTGGTTTTTTCAAGATTTATAGGGGTGAGGTATATGCCACACCTTGTGGAGCCGTAATTAGTTTTTGTTCAAGTTTTAAGGGGGTGGGGCATATGCCTCACCTTGTGAAATTTTCATTGAAATCTATGCGTTTGCAATAATTTGTTCATGTGCACTTTTACATATTGAATTGCACTTTTAACGAAACCGGTATTCTAAAGTAATAAGATGCAAGCATGGTAAAGTGGACTAAGAAAATGCTCCAGTATATTAAAACCATAAATGTTTTGGTCAAAGGCCTAGAAGTAGTAGCAAAACATTGTTTATATTGGATTTTTCTTAATGATGACCTCTATTGTTGTGTTAAATACTCAAATGTAGAATATCACGTTGAGATCTTTAATACTTAGCATCAAAAGTGATGCTCATAAGCAAATGATTCACTACAACAAAACATGTCTTTTACAACTGGGTTTTTCAACTTCTACAAGTGAGAAAACTAGGACTTTACTGCCGTGGAAAACGACCAGTCGCTTGAAACAAGCAGTAAAGTATGGTCGTAGTCATGTCGGACATGACGTTCCCAATGGCAGTGAAGTTTGGGGTGCTCCGCGTACTTTACTTCATAAAGTCATGTCCTACTTTACTACGTCTCGTCAATATAGGTAAGATAAGACACACGTCCATATAACTAAGCCTAGTGGACTCATGGCACTAGCACCAGTCATGTATGGTGTTTTCACTTCACTACACAAAGTCATATCATGTGTAATGCATATACATACATTCCAAATTACTAGTCAACGTTAACAACATGGTTGAAACAAATATGTTTCCACGTGACGAAGATTAGTTGAATTAATTTTCCCACATTATTGTTTCCCATAATCGCGGACAACAATGTGGGAAGTCAATAACGTTACAATACTCAATATTTCATCCATTGAGGAAACTCTTAGGGAAGGAGGAATAACTTGACAAATGTTGCAGAGAGCTACAACAGCATCCCCCCACTGCCTTCATCAACTCGGTGGAGTAACCTTCACTAAGTTAAATGTTAGTGCTGTCAAAACTCCACTAAGTTAAATTAGGGAGGGTTCACACCTATGGATAAGTCCTATTTTTAATTTCTAAATTCAACAACTTTAAATGGTGAAATAACCTGATTTTACATTAACCTTGATGTCATTTCATTCACACATACATGCAACTTTACCGAGGCATCATCTCTCTAGCGTGGGTTACTACTTTTGTTCACACATGGCCATCATTAAATTCACCTCGCATTGTCACATGTCATCAAGTCAACGTCTCATTTGATCAAGACACTAAATATGATATTTAGTGTCATATGGTATTGTATGTCACTATGGTAACTTTTTGAATGACACTTCTTATGAATAAGTGATCAAATAGTGTCATGGATGATGGATGAGTTCATCCATTTGGCCAAACCCTACCATCTCTTGTCAACAACTTGTGTTGAAATATTGTCATGGGTGATTGAAATTTGGATGAAAAAACACTTATGTGGAGCATTCATGAATATGTTGGGTGTGTAGAAATGCCTTATTGTGTATAAATAGGTACATTTCATTATGAATTCAACAAAGAGATGGGTGATTTTTTGTGAGTACTCAGTCTAAACCCTTGAAACATATGACACTTTGACTTGACAAATCCAAATCGACCACTTCACTACCCACAATCATGCACGTTCTATTAGACGTTCCCAAACACGTTTACAAATGCGTTCCCAACTGAATTGTTGTCCCACTTCACTACCATGACTCCGCAAAGTTAATTCGGACATGAAATGAGCAAAGGTGGATTTCTATAATTCCTCCAATCATTGTTTATAGAAGTAAAAGACATGTAGTGAAGTGGGTGTTGGAATAAAAGACGTGTTTTGTTGTAGTGATTGAGTCTAGTTTTGGACGTAGATTTCATGACCTTAACCATTTTGAAGTTGGAATTTTTTTTTTAATTCCTTGAATTCATTATCTACTTGAGGGCATCATCAAAAAACTTTGTAGACAATCACTTGTTCAATATCACTTACTTGCACACCACTTGCATCGTCTTGTAAAATATGTAGGGTTTTCTTGAAATTTTTTGTCATCATAAATTGGTTGGCTCTGTAAATCAATATGTTTTTAAAATGTCTATGATTTGTTTCTTCACAAAATTCAAAGTTAGTACATACTATTGAATCACTTTCACCTAACACTAGGTAGGGATCAAGAGCTGGCAACTTTACCATGTTTGCACCCAACAACAATGATTCAACACACAAATCAATCATACCACGCCAAGTACATGCATCAAATAAAATGTTCAATACATGTGCAACTATCTCAACTTTAGTTCCATAACAAAGAAGTAGAAATTGGCCCTTTCAAAGATTAAGTTGTTCAAGAAAAACTTCGAAAAACACGAAGATCATTGGAATTAATAATTAATGTGCTTACTGGGATTAATTGCAGAATGTATTTAATTAATTACTAATGTAAGTGTCATTTTTAGAATGACAAAGACAATTTCAAATGGTAAGTCAAAAAAATTATAACCTTAATATTAATGAGGAATTTGTAATATTTTTGACCTCCAAGTTAATTACACACTTCACTGATGGTTTCACTTCCAAAATGAAATCCCAATCAATTGCTTATTTATTAATTGGGAGGAATTTGTAATATTTTTGACCTCCAAGTTAATTACACACTTCACTGATGGTTTCACTTCCAAAATGAAATCCCAATCAATTGCTTATTTATTAATTGGAAGTGCACATATATATAGGATTATAGATCTTGAAGGTGAAGTGCATTCAATATGGGATTTGTAGTCAAGTAGCCTTCAAGAATGCAAGGGCAATGTTTTTTTTCGAAGTTAGGTGTGGCGGGCAACAATTTTCATTCTGGTTCATAAATTTCTCGAGGGGCTGTTCCAGCCCGGATCTGACCACCCCGAAGTTGTGCGTGGGTGTTTAACGCCCGCCATCTCATTATATGTCCCACACTTTCACTCTATATGAGCTTCATAAATTATGGATCCCATGATCAAACTAGTATCTTACAATACACAAGGCTTTACATGGAAATAATTGAAGCTAAGATTCTAGTTGATCAAAGATTGTGAGGTATTGATAGTTGATTCTTTTATAAAGGAGTTGAAAGTTGAGCCGCAATAGACACAAGCTATTCTGGCCATGCCCACATTACAATAGCAGTTGGGCCTAACACATGGGTCCAGCTCCCGGGATAAACCTGGCCATGTCCCATTGCGGGGACGTGAATTTAGTAAAGCAAGTAAACAATTACAAACTATATGGTATGAAGTTCCACGATTAATCACATATTACTTCAGTATATTTTATCTATATCAATAAACAGGACCCTATCCAAGGAAATTAGAGAGGGGGTCTATCATTTGGCATCGTTATTAAGGTGGCTTTGTAGTGGTGGTGCATATACAATTGAGGAGCTAGTCCAGGGGTGTGATATCTTGGGGCAATATCGTGGTTGGGCCATGCCATGGTATTCTATAATCTATATTGTACATTAATGAATTAGACAAACATCGCATGCAATGAAGAAAACATCAAACCTAAACAATTGGAACATTTTTTGCAAGACATGAAGATAATTCCTAAATAAACTGAACTCCTTTGCATTCGACTCGCATGATTTACATAGTCCTAGCATGTGGAAAATCAGAATGAAATGCAGAGTGTGCTCATCGAAGACTGTACCATGACTTTAGGTCTCTGTTGCAGTCACAAATTTGAACATCGATTAGCAAAAGTGCAGGGCAAATTCCCTGAACCCAATGTTATTTAGAAATTGGACACCTCCAAAACATAATTCGACATCAATGACAAAATTATCAACAAGTACTGCCTCAACATCTAAGAGCTGGTCAGCTTCCACATTCACTCATCGACGTGACGGCCTTTGCACTGGTGATTCAAGTTCGGCATAGATGCCCGCCATGGTCCTCCATATAATGAGGGAGCCTGAAATCTGAAGCGGGGGAAACGCATGCCATGTCGAAAGCTACACTGGAAACAACAACACCGACAAGAAATTAGTTGTAATGAGAAAATGCTCTGGAAACTTCATCAAGATAGTTCCAAAAGGTTCGACGACGCACTTTTCAATTCATCGAGGTTAGATGTAGGGCTCTCCGGACATTCATGAGTGATGTGCTTATCAGAATCTGATTCGGACTCCTCATCTTCCATCATGTCTACCTTATGAATCAATGAAACAATGACCAAATTATGGTCATCAGGGTCGGGAGAAAAACCAAATAAATCTCTCCCCACAGCTTGACAAGCCTAAATTGTAGCATCTGCACAGAAATCCAAAAGCAGAATTTGAAGATTGCATCTGAAGGCAAATGAGAAGTGAAACTGATTATACTTAAATTTAGTGAATTGAGGATCACATGCAGTGACATCGAGGTCAACAATGACATCGTACTCCTTGCTACGACATTGAAGAAAACCTAACATAAATGTTGGGGCTTTCTCATGAGCACCCCTTCAAGGCAAGCCAACACTGGACTTGGTCAACTTGTGATTCTCCACATTGTTCCAAATGATGCCCCCTCGAAGGAGTCGAACTCCAAAGTAATGTCACCGCATGCAAGGTTCAAGGATGGAGAGCAACACTTTTTGTTGACATGGTTAACAATCACCTTCGGAAAAGGCACCGAAAAAGCATTCACCCTTGAACCCCGAATCCAAAGCCATGTGGAGGTTCCGGTGGTATACTCTCTTCATCCGTCATTGTTGCCACTAAACCCAATGCCAATTTTTCAAACCTAATCTAATATAGTTGCACTTCAAAAATTATCGCTGCCACCCAAAATCTATATTGTAAATGCTATAATATACTATGTAAAACACTTTTGAAGTAAGTGTTTACAAATCACAACCGTTTTCAAAAAGTTATGCCGTAATCCAAACAATTTATACCAATCCATGGTTTCCGCACTAGAGGCACAACTAACCACATGCCACTCAAATGTAGGTGTCGAATTAAGAAATAATCGAATTAGGGTTTCCTACCTCAACTTAATTTGCAAGCTATGACTTGATGCTAATATAACTTAGATCAAAACATGTGCAAATAGTGTAAGGTAGATGTGTGTTATTTGAATAATTTTTTCAATTCCTTTTTGTCTACACTCGCTTTTTGTAGGATATGAAACATGCAAATAGTGTGAGTTGATTAGCAAATCCAAATTGTGTCCTTAATCACATGTGACTCATAATTTTTGAAGTTCACATGAACATCTAATTGATTAGCAAAGTGAAGATTCCCATGCTTATTAAGTGGTCATATAACTTAATCCCCACACACACACACAATCGTGTTGACTACTAAGTGTAGAATGGTTAGCATATTTTGAGCATGTAATTCAATGTTTTTGGAACACATGTCTATTCAGTGTCCGTTTGTAGATCCACACCCATCCACATACCACTCAAATGTAGGTGTGCAAGTAGTGAGGAAATGCAGAGGAAGCTACAGTGACGAGTGACTGGAGGTTTGCCTGCATGAACAGGCGAGAATCAATCACAGAATTTGGCGAAAATATGAGAAGTAGATTTGTAATCTAACAAATGCCTGTCTCGGATGACATTCGCACAGAAACACTGTCCCAGGCTGAAGACTCAGTGCAACACACACTCAGATTTTCGAGAAGGAATGCCGTATCAAGTGCTTTCTTTACATTCTCAACCTCTGTTACATTGTGTACATTGTTTTACATGCCACTGGCAACAATTTGATCCGTCCTACCGCCTGAGAAAAATTGCATCGAGATTCACATACTTAACGAACTTAGTTTCCAATGTTCTTGTTGATGAGCTGCTTGCCATCTTCGATGGGGTTCAACTGTGGGTCTGGTACTCCCGCGACTTTGTTGAGGAACGTCTTCGCACTATCGGCGATAGGATTGCTCAAGGCTTTGCTCTGCGCGTCTGAGGCAACACCTTCAGCTGCACTTTGCACATCACCGATGGATCCCACCGAGTTTTTGTTGATCAGCTGTTTGGCATCCTCGATGGGGTTTAGCTGTGGGTTAGGAACGCCTGCACCCTTGTTGAGAATCGTCTTAGCTCCATCCGCAACGGGGTTGTTCATGGCCTGGCCCTTGACGTCAGACGCAACATTTGACGCGGCATTCTTCGCATCGCCCACGGCAGCCGACACATCTGAGACACTAGCTGTACCCTTGAAGGGGTTCAAATTTCCGATGTCCTTCAAAGGGTTTACGGTATTTGGGATGTTGTTCTTCACATCCTCGGCGATGCCACTGACATTTGGAATGTTCAAGGTGACGCCAGACCCGCTCGAGCTGCCCTCGCCGAAAGGCGTACCAGTCGATGACGCGTTTCTGGACGCTTGGTTGTTGCCCACGAGATTCCCGCCAGCTCCCTCACCCAGAGGCGTGCCGGAGGTTGCTGACCCTCTTACCCCCTGATTGTTGCCCACCGAATTGCCTGTGCCCTCATTTCCGGGGAAGTTCGATGATGTCCCCCTCTCCACACTCACATTCTTGTCGAAGAGACCGGCCACACTTGACGCAGTATCCTTCGCATCTCCGACAGCACTGCTGCTCTTGAATGGGTTCAGGTTGCTGATGTCTTTCATGGGGTTCATGGTGTCGGGAGTGTTGCTCTTGACAGTCCCTTTCACATCGTTGACAATCTGTAACACCATCAGCAAGGGGTCAGTGTCTTCAAAAAGAACATTCTGATGAAGCACTAATTGTTTTGAACCTACTTGCGTTGAAGGATGAACATCTTCAAGTGCAATACAATATATACTATGAGGACTGGGTGGTGACACACCCCCACTTCAAAAAAATTGCTTTATATACGATATTTGAAATTGTAACACTGTCCTCATTCAGACGCAAAATGATTTCCGTTACTCTCGATGCCCTCTTTCCCAGCACCAATCACTCACATTGTTCAGCCCTCGAAACTTTCCCGTCATCAGGAGCTACCAGATTCAGCATGAGTGTGGAGGCTCATAATGGGGTTATATATGTTGTGTAGGTGCAAATCCCCCATAGGTGTTCTCAGGCCCACGTAACTTCTCAAGAGTGCTTGATGACTAATGTTATTAACTTGTCTTAGAGGCATGAAAAGCAATTCAGAAACAACTGTTGTCCTAATTTAGATGGCAATGGCACCTCCACCTGGAACGTTCAAAACTTTCCCATCATCAGGTGCTACCAGATTCAGCATGAATCTGGAGAATTTTGAATGGGTTGTACTTATGTGCGTGCAAGTCCCCACAAAGGTATTATTGGACCCACATAACTTGTTGTGAGTGGTAAAAAATAGTGTTATGAATTTATGGTTGAAACAATTAGAGACGATTCAGAAACAATTTTTTATCCAATTTAGGTGGCAATTTCACTCACATCTGGAGCATTGAAGTTGACGCCAGATCCGCTCTTGCTACCCTCGCCGAAGGGTGTCCCGGAAGCAATGTTCCTGGAGGCTTGGTTGTTACCCACCGAATCACCGGTACCCTCGTTTCTGGGGAAATTTGATGTGGCACCTCTCTCGGCCACCTTCTTCAAGGGGATCTTGTCGAACAGACCTGCGGAGGCAGGGCCGACAGACATCGGACTCAATGTCAATGCAAGTGCCGCACCGGCAGCCACCAAGGCCTTGAGCGATTCGCGCCTTGCTGCTGGAACTTGGTCCTGCAGGAAGAAGGAAATAGCAGCGATTTCTCAAAAACCCTTATCTCCACAACCAGATCATGTCAATGGAATCTCTTCACAAAATTATCCCCAAATTGTCAATTTGATCAACATTCACAAGGGGCTTTTACACACAACTACTCGAGTGGAGTGTCTGAGATTAGGGCCCACCTTCAACCACAACTAGATTTGTTTTTTAACGATGTGGATATAGTTGTAAGAATAGATTTGACCTTTGTTATCGTCTCTCCTATTGGTGCAATCCTATCAACCTAGCCACCCGTGAACACTTTGTTTTTACCTCTAATAAGACTGTCACTCACATTTTGAATGTCCACAATTCGGTAGTCTAAACCCAATGCATGGACTTGGATGGCACCACCAACAACACTACAATCTACCCAGCCCCTCCCCAATGTGCATCTATCTTTGCAGAATTTTTTTACTCGTATCTTGGATGTCCACGATTCGGTTATATAAACCCAATGCATGGACTTGGATGCCAACACAGACACTGCGACACCCTAACCAACCACTCGTGAACTTAATTCGTGTATCTATCTCTACAGAGAATATTACTCACATCTTGGATATCCAAAATTCAATGATCTAAACCCAATGCAAGGGTTTAAACCCACCAAAAACAAATGCTACACCCGACCTACTCGCAAATGTGCAAATATCTCTAAAGAGAATTTCACTCACATCTTGGGTGCCCAGAATTCGATGACCTAAATTAAACCCGACGCATGAACTCACAAACCCAGACCCAACGTTACAGTTGGAGCCACCACACACCATCAGCTAATTCTCCACACAACGCAACTCAACCCAACGCAACGCAGCTCACCTCATTCGAACTGGCTCTAACAGCCACATTCATCTTCCTGGCCGCCTTGTTCAGTCGCAGAATTCCACATTGTTGTACAGGCCCTACTGATGACTCGAATGCAGAGCTAGAAGAGAGGTGAGCGGCAGGTGCGGCAGCCATCCCCGCCATCGCCATCACGCTAGACACGGCAGCCATTGTGATTCGGAATTAGCAAAATAGGCACTAAATAACTTGAAGTTACTCGATCAACAACCCACAAGTTATAGTACACAGCAATCAGATATATATATATACACAGACACACTATAATAAACAAAGTACACTCAAGTATGTGCAGGGGATTAGGCGGTGATGGAATGAGAGTGTTGTGTGAAGTGAGATGAAGTCAGGTGCACTTATACTTAGTTCTGATTAATCCTTGAATGTTTTGTGTGATGAGCTTACTTGGCATGCACTGGCTTCTAGGCTAGAGCCATCCACTTGGCATCATACTGCGGGGATATGGTGTGGGACAAGTGTCACGGTCTTCGATTGAGAGCTGTGTGTTCACTTGAGATCATGGCAAGTGTGCGCTTGATTGTCTGTCGATTGTGTGCAGATGAGTGGTCCTCAGCTGTTGATGATTTGAAGAAGTGTTTGATGTGAAGCTCACTCCCGGGACATTATTCTTTAACCTGTAACCGATTACTCATCCAAGACCATAAGGGTTATGAGAACGACATTTCTGTCCACGAGCTCATCGGTTATGTCCGATAACTAGCTTCGATAACAACTAGCCATCCACTCTCCTCTCATTAGACATCTAGCTTTAAGACCTAAAAGAAGGGTGAGAGGGAACTATGGTATGCAAGGTACCTCTCATTTGGCATCTAACATTAAAACATGATTCCCTATAGGTTTGTGGTTGATTCATAGCAAATCATGTGGACTATTTTAGGGTCTTCCAAGTTAATTCCAATGTCAAATAAACTAAATATATTAATAACTCCATGTTAGATACTATGTCAAGGTTTTTCTTCTCGATGGATGAGAGGTACAATAATTTCCTCTTACCCTTATGACGAGAGGTTTGGGATAAATGTTTCCAACACCTACCAAGTGGGAATGTAAATATGTTGGTTACTCTGTACAGCCAAGGACAGAGTAACTCCAAATTAGTCTGCTTAGGTCAAATTAGATTGATTCAACAACAAATTTATAAGGGGGGTTGATATATATTTCCGTCCCCCTCCTCGGAAGTTTCTAAGAAATCAAATCCAAGGTTTGGATTTTGTGGCATCTATGTATTTAACTTGTTCATCATGGATGAAGATGTTATAATAAAACAAAGCCCCCTAGTATGAGGTTGAGGGTCGATTCATTCCAGCTGGACCCACCAAACTAATTCGGGATCTTTGGTGCCATTTTCACAAATTAATCATCTTGAATAATCAATTTTAGGCCACAATATTGTTTGTTGCGTCTTCACATTTTTAATGGATGCCATTAAGCTATTAAGTTATTACATCTTCACATTTTAGTCTACATATATAGACATTACAATTCCTTGACCAGATAAATAACATGTTTCAGCAGAATGAAGAGGCCCAATGTACAACCTATGTCCATTATTTTTATGAGTTCTCACGAAGTCATAATCTCTAATATATTGAATTTATTGAATTTATTTGTAACATACTTAATGTTTTTTTAGGAGAAAATTCATTGTAATTTGTGACATTGATGGTCGATATACTAAATGTGTATTGCCATCAAATGGCATGCAGGGCATGTATTTGAACCCAAATCTCCAATTGTATTTGACCTTGTTTTAAAATTTTTTTTAAAGTACACTTGATGAATCATTTCATTTTGATGAAGATCACAGTTGACTACAAAGATGTCACAAAAATTCGCAAGGGTAAGATATTTTGTTATAATGATTGTAGACAATGGGAGAAAGAAGTTTAGAATTGATTGCAATCAGGGTAGATACGAGCAAACATTCTCAGTTTGAGCACTGGCAAATTTAGTGTTGCGCACGCTTATTAATTTGTTTCCTGGCGACAAGCGAAATTTGAACACAACCAAAATTTATTTTCTTAATCATTTAAGTGGATGGTTTAGTAAGGAACAAAATGGTTTGCACCAGTGCATTATCTTATGGAGGTTGCAACCCAAATCACGCGTACTACTCATCTTCAGTATCTTCTGTCTAGTGTCTATGAACAGATTATGATCAACTACAAGAGATCATCGAGTATTGAAGATGATTTCTTGCTCCATGCTACAAGGCTACAATAAGCCCACATACCTTTACAAGATAATTGAAACCTTGAACCCGTGGTGAAGAATTTAGCTATGTGCAGATGAATTGGGGAAGAAAATCGTACTCAAAGCAGGAGTAAGTAAAGCAGACGTCTGTTTTCTCACATTCTCGACCATTGTTACATTGTGTGCAATTGTTTACATGCCCTCAGAATTGTGTGAAGATTCACGGCGAACTAATCAATTTTCCGGTGTTCTTGTAGATGAGCTGCTTGCCGTCCTCGATGGGGTTCAATTGGGGGTTGGGCACTCCAGCGACCTTGTTCAGGATTGTCTTGGCGCCATCCGCAACGGGATTGTTCATGGCCTTGCTCTTCGCATTCGAGGCTACATCTCCAGCTGCACTTTGTGCATCGCCAATCGATCCAACCGAGTTCTTGTCCAGTAGCTGTTTGCCGTCCTCGATTGGGTTTAGCTGTGGGTTGGGAACGCCGGCGCCCTTGTTCAGAAGCGTCTTGGCGCCCTCTGCAAGGGGGTTGTTTATGGCCTGGCTCTTGACATTAGACGCAACATTCGAAGCAGCATTCTTCGCATCCCCTGCTGCACCTGACACGTCTGGGACGTCACTGCCCTTGAACCGGTTCAAGTAGTTGCCAATGTCCGTAAGAGGGTTGGAGTTGTCTTGCTCTTCACATCCTCGGCCACACTCGAAGCGGCATTCTTGGCATCGCCTACGGCGCCTGAGACATCTGGAGCATTGCTGTCCTGTAAGGTGTTCAAGTTGCTGATATCCTTGATAGGGTTAGGGGTTGTGATGTTAGGAACGTTGCTCTTCACATCCTCAGCGATGCCGCTCACATCTGGAGCACTCAAGGTGACTCCAAATCCGCTCTTGCTGCCCTCGCGGAACGGTGTACAGGAGGCATTGTTCCTGGAGGCTTGGTTGTTGCCAACGAGATCGCCACTTGTTCCAAAATTGCTAGCAATCAAATCTTCTATACATATGTAGGGTTTCGGGAGTAGGATCTCCATGTCACATTTTTGTGAGTACCTCACCACAACATCTAGATGAATTGATGGATTTTGCATCATCTTGCCATAGTGCAAGCTTGGTATATAATACACTAGATCCAAGTCAAAACAACCATGACAACAACAATAATATTCATACTCATATCTTTGGGATAAATAGATATTGGTTACAATCAACATAAATTTTCTTGCATGCCACTCTAGTGTTGAGGTGGCTGGAACTTGAGGATGATAGGTCACACACCATATATCAATCAAATTGAAGGTATGTGGCATTGTTTGCAGACACTAACAAGTACATGAACAATTTTGACTAATGCATCAAATCAAATCAAAAAATATCTCATTTGGTCACAATCAACTAAACAATCATTGTCAAGTTTAGGTTGGGAATCAATATGCAAAAGTTAGAAGCGGTCACATGAAGATTTTAACTCTTTTAGTAATGACTAAGGTCCTCATAATTATGTTAACTATCAAACTTAGAATGATTAATATAGCTTGAGGACATAATCCAATCTCATCATAATATATGACTTACCGTTGTTTTACTTTTGTTTACAAGCATTACCATATCATTCAGGAATAGAATTCTAATTAAGAAGAGTGTCCACATTATCTTGCATAAGATTATAACATTCTTGAGCATGTGTAATCAATTGTAAAAGCATTCAAATTATATTTTCTTGAACGAAGATCACTGAATAAATGCATGAATCCCAAGTATAATTTGACTGGTGACAAGCTCTTATAAGTCGACAGCCCAATGATGGTTATCTTGGGATGCAAATCCTTTTTACATCTACCAACATTCAATTGAAGAGGTGGAGCCAAATAAGATCATTTTTAGATTATCCGGATAACTGAAGCATTATTCGACTAGTAAACTGCGGAATTTAAATGTGCTATTTACGAATGATATGATGGTGAAAAATGCGGACAAGTCCATGCCAACAAGTTTAGGACGCAAATTGTGCTCGAAGTAAGAGTAACTTGAAGAGATGCTTTTTTTGTTACATTCTCAACCATTGTGATTTGTTACATTGTATACAATTGTTTACATGCCACCGGCAGAACATCTATCAAATCTTCCTGTCTACTTTCCAACCAAAAAATTGTGTCAAGATTTTCGGCGAGCTAATTTAGTTTCCAGTGTTCTTGTTGATTAGCTGCTTGCCGTCCTCGATGGGGTTCAACTGGGGTTCGGGCAGTCCAACTACCTTGTTCAGAATTGTCTTGGCACCATCCGCAATGGGATTGTTCATGGCTTTGCCCTTCACATCCGAAGCTACATCTCCAGCTGCACTCTGTGCATCGCCAATCGATCCAACCGAGTTCTTGTCCAGTAGCTGCTTGCCGTCCTCAATTGGGTTTAGCTGTGGGTTGGGAACGCCGGCGCCCTTGTTCAGAAGCGTCTTGGCGCCGTCTGCAATGGGGTTGTTCATGGCCTGGCTCTTCACGTCAGACGCAACATTCGACGCAGCATTCTTCGCATCTCCTGCTGCACCTGCCACGTCTGAGACGTCGCTGCCCTTGAACGGGTTCAAGTTGCCGATGTCCTTCAGAGGGTTAGAGTTCGTCTTGCCCTTCACATCCTCGGCCACATTCGAAGCGGCATTTTTGGCATCGCCTACGGCGCCTGAGACATCTGGAGCATTGCTGCCCTGGAAGGGGTTCAAATTGCCGACATCCTTGAGAGGGTTAGGGGTTGAGATGTTAGGAAGTTTGCTCTTCGCATCCTCAGCGATGCCGCTCACATCTGGAGCGCTCAAGTTGACGCCCGATCCGCTCTTGCTGCCCTCGCCGAATGGTGTGCCGGAGGTATTGTTCCTGGTGGCTTGGTTGTTGCCGACGAGGTTGCTGCCTGCGCCCTCACCTAGAGGAGTACCAGAATTGGCTGAGCCTCGCACGCCTTGATTGTTGCCTACGGAGTTGCCAGTGCCCTCATTGCTTGGGAAGTCTGATGTCGCACCCCTCTCCACCTTCACGGGAGTCTTGTCGAAGAAACCTGCGGAGGCAGGGCCAACAGACATCGGACTCACTGTCAATGCGAGTGCCGCTCCAGCCGCCACGAGGGCCTTGAGTGCTGTTCGGCTTGCTGGAGCTTGTTCCTGCAAGAAGAAAGCATCGCAAATGTGACATCAGAAATGATACATTTCAGTAAACTGTGAGTGTGATTCAAACGTTGCAACTGTCCCCTATAGGTATAATGGCGAAACTCAATTGACTTCAAGCTGACAGAGGCCGTGCATATCGAAAGACATCAGGGCATGTAGAAATTGAGGCGTCGTAGTTGTTTAAAGTACTTCAGATTTACAATTTACCACAAGAATAACCGATATCTGATTAAAATGCGTCAGTTCTACACTGCAGCAGATCATGAATGTGCGAACTTCACAGGCCATGTCTGCAACGCGCCAATGATGAGTTTTACATTCACTATCTCAAAAATGTGTTTATGGCACAGGACCACTACGTAATGAGCTTCTCAAGATTACTGACCTCGTTCAAGCTTGCTCTGACTGCCACATTCCTGGCCACCTTGTTCAATCGCACAACCCCGCACTGCTGCACAGGCACAGCCTCAAATGCAGAGCTGGAAGAGAGCTGAGTAGCAGGTGCAGCAGCCACACCGGCCATCGCCATCACGCTAGAGACTGCGGCCATTGTTGTAGAGCCGGAAACAAATGATATTCAACAGACTAAAATGTTATTTCTAGAACTTAGAAGAATTGCCACTGTAGTGAAACAAAGCTGTGGACGATTCAATGTACTGGAGGATGTTTGAAGAGGAGTGGTATACTTATACTTCAAATTCTGTGTCGACATTCGTAGAGATGGAGAAAGGCATGCACTGGCTTCGCCGGGCGAGACATCCACTTGGCATGCTAAGGCGGGGATAAGGTGCGGACAAGTGTCGCAAGCGTATGATTAATTGTACAGTGGCCGATTCTAGCAGTCACGAGGCTTTTTCCCTTCCGTTAATCCTGCCACCTAGCCGCAGCTTCGACAGGCCTTGCTGCATGCATTTGCATGCACGGTATGGCGATGCATTGCCGCGGATACGGATGTGCAAAGTGTGACCTAGTCTAGTCTACTCCAGTCTCCGTTAACGTTGTCCGGAACGGATATTTGTTAAGTTCTTTGATGCAAATGTTAAGATAATGTTCATTCAAGTGACGAGAGGAGATTACCACTTGCATTACCTCTCGGAGACTCTCGTGGATAAGCCTGCAGTGTACAGCGGTGCTCTACCTTCAGATAGCATACAAATTTACTAACGGATGATGGAAGATGTAGTTAGTGAGCACGAAATTTCATCCACCGCACCTGTTAGCATTCATAACGAAGTACGTTCAGCGTCTTAAACCTGGTGACAATGCCGACAGCGGCAGTCTGCACTTCTCACCACATGAAACAACGTCCTGTATCAATGCATGTGCGTTCTTTGAGGAGTATACTAAAGTTAATAGAACCAGTTCCCCGATCTCATACTGCGCAGTAAGTTACCCGAACTTTTGCAGCTTCAACATTCTAGAATATGACATTTGTTTCATTTTCTTATATCAGGTTGTAATGTTCAGATTCTTCTGTATTTTGAAACATGTCAGTGACATTCTTTGAGGGGATTTGCTCCTTAATATTCAACAAAATATTGGAGGAAATCTTCTAATGCAGCCAAGTGATAAGACAGTGGCAGCTCCAAGACAATGCGCATAGTGGATAATAATGTTGTCAAAGCATATTCAGATTAAAAATATTATAAAGCCATATTTTGGCTCACACTACCCATGACCCTCTGTAACCCTTTTCTCTCATTGATTTTACACACAATGCATTCTACATATCTGAATATGGTCGCACAACAGTACAGAACAAAGTAAAAGTGACAACAATACCAGGTTGGGTGAGGTGTAATCCACAACCTACAGTTATATATTAAACATAGAAAATTCCATTGAAGTTTGTTTTGGGGATATACCTTTGACATTTACAGTTCTTGACTGTGTTGAACGCGAGCATAACAAAGACAAACATAATACATATGGCCTGCCTATCACGACAATGTTACAAATTAAGCCACTAACAAGACACCAGGGAGGCTTGGACTTGGATATAGTGATAAAATTCTCAATCGGCTAAATCGACACATGACATACACCTCTTAGACCATTTTAAAAGACATTCATTTTCCAAAAACAAAATCCTTGGAAGAGAGGAAGAATGTCAATTAAGTGTTTTCAGTATGGGTGTCTTGCACCCGACCAATATCTACAATGTATGTACGTTTTAACAACATAAGTGATTTACAACTCTGCGCAAAGCAAATCTTGGAGAAAGCAAACCTATAAAAATCTTTAGCCCTCCTGAACTGAATGGCCTTTCGAAAAGCAAAGAAATGTTCCTTGCATTCATATCTTGATGAGGCATATTAACTTAAGCTGGTGGAGGACCCACAATCACAACCATGTACACAAAAAGCCCAACGACCACACCAACCCCTGCCAGAGTAAACTTGGGGTCTGTCCAAAAATCCAAGGCTGCCCTCTCTGTCTTGCGCATGGGATCAGTTTCTTCAGATAAAGGGAACCGCGAATGCGTTGGCCGCCGGTTTACATACTTCTCCATGTCTAGATTAAACAAAGACTGAATGCTGAAACGGTTTTGTTTCTTCGGCTTGGGGAAGCTCTCCCAGGCTTTGTCCCAGTCCACAGAGCGTTTCTCACCTGCACAGCACACGGATAAGTTACGTCACTTCAACATGTTCAAAGCCCGACATGGGCAGTTCCGTTGTTTGGTCTGAAGAGTTATGCTTTAACTCAATGGGAATTTTCATCAGGAGTTTATCCCCTATGATATTCCATTGGTTTATTTGCAAACAATATCAATAATTCTTTTCACTTGTGGCGTATGCTCAGATGTAGTGCTTGAATTTGAGAACAACAATGAAGAAGATAATACCATCGCTAGGGTTTTTGTCGTCGGATTCAGAGGTGCCCTTGTTGGAAGCACACACTGTGAAGTTTCGGCACTTTCGAGAGCACTTGAAACTAACAACACTTGGACCCAGTCCTACGGGAGGCACCTTCCCCTGATACACACAACATAAAACATAAGATAAGTCCTTTCTATCTGTCTAAATATACCATCTTGCTCTGCTAGTTACTGAAAGCGACAGTAATCTTACTGCACCCGCAACAACATAACATTCTAAAGACAAACGTTCCGCCGACCCTTCAACAAGGAATCAAAGTGCACCAAGGAAGCATAAACAAGCACCATCCAAATCTTAAACTCAATTTGAGATCAGAAGTTGCTCATTTCAAGAGATCCCCTAGCTTCAAGAACTCATCCAACGCTTGGAGCTTTACATACTTACCCACGATTAACGGTAGGGCCTGAAATGTGCTAACTAAAAAAGTACGCAGGGGTCAAGGCAGGTTCGGCTTGACGGGGTTTTATGGACGAGGTATTTGTTGTGATAAGACATGCTACCGGGAGTAGGAAGGCTCAGGTATTAGGCAAGACGCGGAAGCGCTGAAATCGTACATGCGACCTGAGTAGCAGGTAGCATGTCAAATCGTAATCAATACTGGACATAGCCGATGATTGACAAGCTCGAGTCACAAAATCATCCACGACGACACACACTGAATACGATCCGGGTACATACATCCCTGCAAGATACAAAAAGTAGGGAAAAAAAGGTCGATGTTCGGGCAGTAGATGATTAGGCATGCTCTAAGCCAGTGGGAATCTGCAACAACGGCGAGAGCACTTCAAAGCGAAAGTGCCACTAAGGCCCCTTCTGTATTGTTCTGCCCTTCAAAGAAATTCGGAGCCCTTAAGGGTATGAAAATCTTCTAAATTCTGCTCCCTTCATAAATGTAACCACAAAACTCTAATTTCTATTATCCGCCTGCTCATTACATTCCGTACCTGTTCAAGCATTTCAGCTAAAGAAACGAGTAAGTTCTGAAATGAGTGTTCCAATATGCAATCAAGATGTACTCGAAGTCTCTCGAAGTTTCAAAAGGTCCTTTCTAAGCATCCTGAGGATTTCTTGGCCGTAGCCATCATATCGCCTATATCCTAGAGCCCGACTCTCTGCTGCACGTTGCAAACCTTCAAAGACTTTCACAGACCTTCTCTACCATGGCGTTCACGATCAAGATTAGAGAGTAAGAGAAAACATGCCAAAAATTCTTCAAAGATTTTCCAGATGCTAGTTACAATAAACTCCTAAGAATCCGCAACACCAAGTTATCATTACCACAAAACACCCTCATAAGAATTTGTGGTTTTAAAATTCTGCCAGGGCCCTGCTGTCGCCTATATTCTCGAGAGCCAGAATTTCTGCTGTACGTTGCAGATGGTCATGGGCTTTCATGGATCTTCTCTCCCACCATACATGGCATTCAAGATCTAGATTAGAAAGTAATAAGAGCAAACGCGCCAGAACTTCTTCACGGGACTTTCCAGATACTGGCTAAAACACAACAACTAGGATCCACAAACCCTAAGCCACCCTTACCACCGAGGCCTCCCGGAAGAATCCTCTGCAGTTTTCAACTTCTGTCACTAGAGACCTCGCAAACCGGCACTAAATCTTGAATAATATTACACAAACAAGCAAGAGGAAACAGACGACATCAACCTACGGCGACATCGGCGCCCATCCGTAACTCCTCATGCATCGCATCACCTCTATCTTCCCGAACCGCAAAACACCGAAACCTCCAAAATCCCAAAGCAGCACAACATGGATAGGTCTTCATAGAACCACTCTTACTTTCATCATAGTTCTCGGCCTTGGAAATTTGACTACGCTCCAAACCCTCACAGAGAATTAAAAGGAAAGTAGATCCGGGGTAGATCCTAACTATGTAGGGTTTCCAAATCGTCAGAACTAAATAAGAGTTCCAGCTGCCCAGTTAGAAAATTGAGCGCATCTAAATAGTGACCCCGATGCACATTGAAGTCACTTCTCCACCCCCAAAAAGCACAACATGCACGAGTCTTCATGCATGCCCTCTTACATTCATCATAGTCCTCAGTATTGAAGGATTGTCTACCCTAACCCGCACACGTAATTAAAGGCAGGTAGATTCTACCTACGAAGAGTTTCCAAATCTCCAGAACTGTGCACTAATTATCTCAACATCATCATGCAATTTCTTATACGACATAGCTCGTCGACTATAGAAAGAATTCTAGCTGAGCACATCTGAAGAGCAACCCAGATGCACAAAGTCACAAGTTCCATCCCCAGATTCAACATTCTTGTACACAGGCTTTTCCCTCACCACCTGAATTATGATACAGTACCTCTGCCTTCCGATTGGAGAAGGCCGGAACTTCAGAAAACCCAACTAGTACAAGATGCACAAGTCTTCATGCATGCACTCTTATCGACCTTGAAGATTGTCTACGTACCAACCGCTCCTAACCCTCACACATAATTAAAAATCGAGTAGATTCTAACTACGTAGGGTTTCCAAGTCTCCAGAACTGTACACTAATTATCCCAACATCAATGCAATTTCTTACACGACATGGCCCACCTCGGCCAATAAAGAAAGAAAGAATTCCAGCTGCCCACTCACAAATTGAGGGCATTTGAATAGTGACACAAACGCACAATGAAGTCACATCAACTCCACCTCAGATTCAACAATCTTATAGAAGGGTTTTACCCTGACCACCTGAATTATGAAAATACCGGAATCACTCTTAATTCCATCACGAAATAAAATCTCGATCTTTAAGGACTATCTAACCATACGTTCCTAACCCTCACCCATAACTAAAATTCAAGTAGATTCCAGCTACGCAGGGTTTCCAAATCTCCAGAAACTCTACACTATTTATCCCAACATCAATCCAAATTCCTACACGACAATGGCCCACCTCGGCCACTAAAGAAAGAATTCCACCTGCCCACTCAAATATGAATTGAGCGCGTCCGAGTAGCGACCCAGATGCACATTGAAGTCACATCTTGAAGTCACCCCAGATTCAACAATCTTATAGAAGGGCTTTACCCTAATTTCACCACTTGAATTACAACAATCTACGCCCGACACACTTACCAGCGATTTGCATCCCGAGGCTCCGAGTAGATGGGTGGAAGCCGTGCATCCCTGTGTGACCGTAGCCATGGTGCAGCTCAATTGAAAATTTCAGAAATCTCCTGAGAGTGTGTGCAAGTGAAGGCAGAATTCGCAGAGGTGGAGGGGAAGGTGAAGTTAGTGTTATGTGTTGCGTGAGGCAATTGCGGTGCAAAGTTTTCTCGCACGCTTCGTCCGTTGTATGGCTGGAGGAGATTCTCTCTCTTTCTCTCTCTTCCTGTAAGTCAATATGAGAGCGCCATTTTGTGAAATATTGCCTAAAATCTTCAAAGGCCTATTGGGACTCTTCAAAGTTCAAAATTCGGATCTTGCTCAAACAAATATAATCAATTCTTTAGGATTGCCCTCATTCTCTCTCTTCCTTTAAGTCAACATGAGAGCGCCATTTTGTGAAATATTGCCTAAAATCTTCAAAGACCTATTGGGACTCTTCAAAGTTCAAAATTCGGATCTTGCTCAAACAAATATAATCAATTCTTTAGGATTGCCCTCATAGCATTAATAAGGGTTGCTCACACTATGGCCGTCCAAGTTGAGAGGTTGTGGAATTGAATGGCCAAACTTTGTTGAGAGTCCAAAGAAATGGGCTGAAAATAGCCAATAAAATATAGGAATGGGAGCCTTCAGTTGGGCAAGTGTGAAGCTTCCAAAGGTCAAGTCCAAAGTCCAAAGAAAGAAGGAGCATCCCACTTCATTCCCTGTCCAAAATAGCCCCTCCAATCTAACGGCCAAGATCTTGTCAGTTTTTTTATTTTATTTTTATGAAGAATAAAAATCGACATCCTCTCCACCATAGTTTGGGTTTCCACTTCTGTCCGACCCAAACTTCCTTCGAGAGTCCGTCGCCTTGGTCACAAAACACTTTTGCCATGTAGGCATTTTGGAGAGCAACAGCCTTTGGACTTTGGCCTCTAGTGTGAAGGGTCGAGAGGTCGAATTCTTGGTTTCTTGCAATTTGATTGGTGGGAATTGACGGCCTCTCGACCTTCGGCCATAGTGTGAAGCAGCCCTAAGCCCTCGCTAAACAATTTGGGGGTCCAAGAATCATCTAAAATTTATGTGAGTGCGTAATTTCATAAATGGGACTCTTTGAAATTGAAATGGTAAGAACATTCTTGCTCATTAAAAAAATGAATCATTCTTTTGTGTTACACGAATAACACTACTAAGCCCTCAGTACAAGTTCCATGGGTCGAACAAATTGATGAAACTTGTGTGAGGATATATATTAACTTTGTTTATATTCAAAATAAGCTTTGAATTTGGGAGGCTCGATGCAAATGAGAACAGTCAAATGTACAATGATTCATTTAGTGAAAATGAGGAATAGACACATGCTTGTGTGGTGAAGGCTTATTATTACCTAAGGTTGTCGAGTGAGTTAAGCTAGTCGAGCTCAATTGCTCATGGGACAACATGTCCCATGGGACAGCATGGACACCTTGTCACCATGGCCCTCCACCCTAACACTGTTGCCACCAACGATTGGGATAAAGGATTTTTAGCTTGAATATTTAAAGTATAAAATTTAAAGAAGAACAATAAATGACCACTAAGTAATGAAAGGATCTTCACTACTTTGTGGATATGTAGCAAATTGAAACTATTGTGTACTACACTAAATATGATGTTTAGTGACATATGGTATTTTATGTCACTATGATAACTTTTCAGATGACGCTTCTTATGAATAAGTGAACGAATATGGTCATGGGTGATGGATGAGGTCATCCGTTGGCCAAAACCTTACCTTCTGTTGACAGCAATTTGTGATGAAATATTGTCATGGATGATTGAAATTTGGATGAAACATCACTTGGTAAGTGACAGTAATTGCAACCATGTAAATCTATAATCCCCCCCCCCAAAAAAAAATCTATGACACTTATATGACGTGTTAATTGGTTCATAAACTATTGTATGGACATTTTTTACCATCTTATTTGAACTTGATAGTTTTACTAGTAACTCGAGAAAGTCGCTTTTTATTTTTGTTAAGAGACCACATGCAAAAATGAGGTACACAACAGGTGGATGTTATTGGAGTTATCCGTAAAGTAAGCTGGTGTTTTGACAGATTTTGAGTGCACTATTCACACAAACCCATGGAAACGCAAAGTAAGGCTCTTGAATTCCGGGGCATAATACACAAGGCGAGGGTTTAGGGTCAGAGCTGGTCTGCTTGTTTTTGGATGAGAGAATCCGCCTATTCGTGGTTGAGGCCGTCATCCGTGCTTGCTGATTTTGGGCGTGCTTCACTACTTACTTAGTCTTGTCTGCACCCCTAACAGAATTAGCGAAACAGGAGAGGGCCCTCTGACAAAGTGACGTTAAATTCCTGGGGCGCCCTCACAACACAGGAGCAAAATTTTTTTTCACCATTTCCGGTCCCTCAAAAGATTTGTGCCTGTGTTTTTTTATAGCTACAGACACCTGCTCCACTCTTAGGGCCTGTCACACAATTTTCTCAAATCCAGGCCCAAAACCCTCTCTTCAGCTCACTTTACGGATAACTCTATTATCTCCAATGTTTTTGGTACCTTATTTTGTGTAGTTCAAAATATTGTTAGACTTTGTTAGAAGGTTTCTCCCTAAACCTAACCACTCTTAGTAGATATTTTCTTATGAAAGTAAAATGAATATAAATCTAACCACTTGGATACATAGATTGTAATGAGCCATTAAATGTTTCATTGTCAATTGCTAGAAATAAAGACAAACTCTTTTGAAGTCCATTGAGTACTAAATACTAACTACCCTGAAGAAGAAGAAGAAGAAGAAGAAGAAGAACTCCAATCTCCGGGGGAGACTAACTACCCACAAGAGAGGTTCCTCAGATTATATATTAAACACACATATTACCTATTACTCACACCCCTACCATTAACTTGAAATAACAAACAAATTGGAACTACTATTATGACCCCATTTTCCTTGAAACACTTTGAATTTCACAAAATCGGTATCCTAAAATTATGTGAAAGAAATTTCTTGTCAATATTATGCCTTTAGATTTTATTCCACCTTATATTTTTTTTACACGTGGTTTCTAAATGTCTTACAAAATGTGACCTCCTCAAGATTTGTGATTGACATTGCCGATACCAAATTTAAGGAGTGATATGGCAAGACCACATTTGCGAGATTCTCCATGTTTATTTGAAGCATTGAAATAATAGAAGTTTCATATTGAAATTTAGATCAAGTTAAATTTATTCCTTTTAATCTAGAACAATGCATTGTGTTGCATAACTAGTTTTACTATTGAAATACTACTTTTTAGTCCACCTAGAAACCTAATACAACTTCTCAAAACACAAAGTTTGCACAATCACGTGTGGGTGTGAGGTTGGTCTATTGGGGTTTAGGGTTTAGGGTTTAGGGTTAGATCTCATGGTTTGAACCTTAACATTAGATCGTGCCATGGGAGTAGGGAAATGTCCATGATACGTATTTTTACTTTTCAAACAACATATCTAAATAGATCATAGATTATCATGATGTCACATTTATTAGTTTTTATGACATGTAAAACCATTTATGAAGACATTTATTTTTTTCCTTGCCATGATGTCCAAAAGAGTATGACATAAGTGCTTATTAAATGAATATTAAATCTTACTTTTTATTTTACTTACTATGTCCTAGACTTTTATTTCTTTTCATTTTTGTTATTTCTTTAATATCTAATGCACATATACATGCTTGGTTGACTTTTCCACTAAACTATAGATAAAACCTACATAACAATATAGAGCAACCCCTAATTCCTTACTTTTTTAGAACAATTAGAATTCGTTTTCAAAGTAAAAGTGTGGTAGAAGATGACTGCAGTTGTGATAAATTATATTATATTGTATTGTATATATAAAGATAGAGAGAGAGAGAGATTACTCACTTCTCTTACGATTTTATGAACTACGTGCATCACATATTTATCGGTTTTTACCTTATTTGAAATATGGATTTGACAACGTCGAAGGTGAAGAATAGCAAAGAATTGCTTGTTGAAGCAAAGCGAAAGTACCTTGAGCAACTCAAATCTCATAAAAAACTTATGGAAGAATTGGACATAATTGTTTCAAACGAAAATCCGGAGACCTCGAAAACTGATGTAGGTATTTTGGGATCAAAGAGGTCATTTCCCAACACATGGGATATATCCCAAGGCACCCGACAAAGACGACTACAAAAAACTAAGAAAGGAGCACACAAGAAACACGACATTATGACACAATGTCAAACAATACTTAAGAAATTAATGAATCATAAATTTGGTTACCAAGTAAGTGCAAATTGAAATCTTGAATCAATTATCAAGTTTTCAATATCACACTTTTATATTATATTTTAAAGTAATTGCTTCCAATCAATTCAAGAAATCTTGAGGTGAACACATCCATGCTGTCAATATCTTTGTGACATGATGTTTATTTTGATTGCCTTGATATGAGGATGTAACAAGTTGGTAGTTCCAAAGGTGTAGTCCATACGTGCATGAACTTGAGGTTATTACAGAGACAATAAATTGCATTGCTTTGTACACACGTTCTAGACTAAATAAGGTATCAATTTCTAATGTCATTACATAAGACATAAGCTCATCTTGGTGATTTATCCCCTGCAGATATTCAACCAACCAGTGAACGCAAAATTAGAGGGTCTTCCCGATTACCACTTGATAATTGAACGACCTATGGACCTTGGCACAATAAAACGTAAATTGAGCTCAAAGGTCTACTCCTCTCCAAACGAGTTTGTTGATGACGTTCACCTCACTTTTGCCAACGCAAAAAAATACAATGCAGAGACTCACGAGGTGTACCACATTGCGGTGATGTTGGAAGCGATTTTTGAGGATTGGTGGAAAAATATAACCACGAAGATGGATATTAAAATAAAGGGTAACAATGATGACGACGACGATGGTGGTGATAATAACAATGTTTGGTCCATGAAGCCATGTCCGACAAGTGAGCTCAAAGCTTTGTCTCTTCCTAGTAAGAAGAATGACAAGCGATCACAACCTTGAATGCAAAAGAAGTCGCCTAAACCTCCAAAGCCGCACCCAAGCGACCCCCACAAGCGGCAAATGAGGCCCGAAGAAAGAGACAAGTTAATAAGAGATTTGGAATCACTCCCGGTGGACAAGGTGGAACGCGTCGCAAATATTCTCGAGAGTCGACAAAACCCACCCAAAATGTCGGAGGAGAGTGATGAAATCGTGATCGAACTTGACGACATAGATAATGATACGTTGTGGGAGTTGGATCGTTTTGTTACAAACTACAAGAAGAGTCGAGGAAAGAAACAAACTTGAAAGGGTGCAAAATTCCACTTGTAGCCAAGCTTGTCGAGAAGAAGTCTATGGGCGATGAAAGCAGCTTCTGGCTTCTGGTGAGGTCACGTTGCATGTGCATTCTCGACCGTCGGATTTGACCGATGTAAGATCTCCACCGTTCCTGCCACCACTCATCCACTGCTTGGCGTCCTTGCTTGTAACCCTTTGGTCCCATGCCTTGGAAAGAAAATAAGAGAATGAGGAGGTTGACATCAACATTTTAGACAACATGAAATTGATGTTTAAGTATATTTGGACAAACCACTTGTTCATAAATAACAAGGGATGTGCACTTGTGGGCACAACAACAACAACAACAACATGACAACCATAATTTTGAATGCTTGTATTTCATGTTCGCCAATCACCATGTTTGTAACATAGTATTTGTGAGCACGTCACATTCACAAGTAACGTTTCCTTTCTTTCAAGGCCGGCTTAGTTTTCAGTCTTGTGGAATGCACTTGAACTTTGGAAAAAAGTTGTAGTTGGCAAAGTTGCCTCCGAAGACCAATTCAAGTCGGCCTTCCTTGCATTCGAGGAAACGACATATATGATATTTTTACGTGCCATGTGATGTTTTCATGAATAACATGTTTTGTGTAGTTTTGTGATCTAGTGTACATCATATTGGCAGTTGAAATTGCCACAAATTTATGCATAAATCCAAACATACTTGATTCCTAGTTAATGGAGTTGATGCCTATACTTGACATGGTAATTGATTCAATGTGTTTGTGAATTGGGTTCGGATTCAACATGTAGCAACAAAGTATAATACATATCTAGAACATTGAAGTTGAAATATATTTAAGACCTTAATATGAAATGTTATCAATCTTCTTCTTTTTTTGCATGCAAATAATGTTGTTATTGAAGAGAGAGAGAGAGATCTAGGAACTTAACAACTAATTGGACGATAACAACATTAAAATGTATCATCAAATCATGCTTTTAATTTGTAGTACATTATAATATACCAATTATAAAAGAAGAGTATCTAATTTTCTTATAATTTATTGTTCTAAATCTTGGCCGTTGAAGTTATCAATTCTCACAATGCTTATGGATGCAACATACACATGCCTATGTGTTGTTATCATCAAATCTACATTGTCTACACATGTTATTGTGACCCATGGTGCTTTTGGTCAACGCGATGATTCTTGACCCATCTCATTTTTAAACACACAATATTATGTGTTCAAAACTAGGAATGTGGGATCAACATTTTAGAATAAGCATGATTAATTATAGGTTGAGAATATAAAACTTTAAAGTACTAACATTTCATACTTTAACAAATTTCTTATCTACAAGTCATCCTAATTTTCAACCCATACATAAAAGCAATGGGTCATGGTATTTTCTAGCCAATGTAACTTTTAGCCCACAATAAAAAGTGTACAAGTTGTAAGTTACCCCTCCCAATATGGATATGCTCTTGAGGCCACTAAGCCATGGTTCTCATATATCTTAGTCACATTGCAATGTTCGAGCATCAACCAATTTAGTAGAATTCAAGGGATTCTCATGCTTAGCATGCAATAAGTTATTTTAAAACATGTTTTTTTATGCTCTTTGGTCATCTAGTAGTTTCATGCATTGAAGACATGTGTGGAGTGAACCATAGGGTTTATAAAACAAAAGCTGAAGTTTATATACACTGAACCTCCTGAATACATTATCTACTGGCGATGGGTGATTTCATCATCATGTTCTCACTTCTAATTGCAAACTCCCCTTTAGGTATGCAAGTGTTGTTCAAATATTTTTCTTAATTAAAGTGCTAAATTTAATCGAGTGTCAAAGAACAAACACCATAAAGACACATATTTAAAAGAGATTGGACTACGCCTTCAAATTTTATTACCGCTCCACACTAAAAAACGAACACAATTGAGAGGGCCCATACATTCAATCAAGAATGCAACAAAAGGTGACATTGCACTTCCAAGAAATATAACTAAATAAGGGGAGGTGTGATTTTTGAACATATTTTTGTTGATGCTTCATTGCAAATTTGCTAATGCAACACAACTTTTATTGTGTAAGTCTAGTTGGTAGAAGTTGGAGAACATGAAGAAGAAACGGAATAACACCCACATACCTTAACCTAATCCCAAAGGGGACACAAAATCCTTCTACCCTCTTATAAAACCTTACAACCCCTCATCAAAACACACCGGAGACCACTAATGTACCTCACCTTTATTAATTAGGGGTTTTGTGGATTTCTGTTAATCAACGGATCTACAGGGACGTAAATCGGTCAGTTATCAGTGGACGACATTCATCCAACATCGGAAGCATCTAGAGTTTAGGGTTGAGGCCACCAGGTTTTAGGGTTTGGAGCGCATACAAGAGTCTCTCCTACACTGCGTTGTTCACAACAAGCGTGTGTTCAGCATCCAACTCCGAGAGCTTTTTTTCTGTTCGAGCGTAGGGTGCTGATTTTGGTGTGCTCTCTAACTTTGTGAGATTGTGTTTTGTGCCCCGTAGACGGTTGTGCAAGAGAGGTGTTTCTTCCGTGCACGTATATTTCTGAGTGTTAGGGTTTTTGTGGCCTGTTGGTTTCAAGTACATGGGCGAGATGGTTTCAGTTCTTTGGTCTTGTTGTCGTAGGACAAGGGGGATGCGGTATCACGTGATGAAGAAAATACTGCAACAAAATGAAGCCTTAGGCTTTGATTACCAATATTTAAGTCTCTGATGATACTGCCTCGCTCAACCCAGAAGCGATCGTTATGTTGCTCTGCTTTTGAAAAGCTGAAATTTGTGCAGTGATTTGAAAAATTCCTCGTACTGAATGCCGCTGGCATGACAGACTACTATACACCCATAGAATATGAGCACATTCACTTGGTCTTCGCAACACTGGGCTCTGTCATATAAGATATGATGATCGCAATTGGTCCGTGTTTCTGAATATAATGAAGTTACACCAGCGAGTTTTGCCTTCTGATCCATTCGAGCTTTGGTTTGATCCATAACCTTCTAGGGGTCATAGAAGTTTGACAGGTCAGATTATACGAGTGCTGTGGACATGACTTTGGTACCCGAATATGGTGAGGTTACGCCAGCGAGTTTCGCCATCTAATCATATAACCTATTTAAGAATTTCTGTCAAGGGACCTAAAAGTTTGACCCCTCAGCTGATACAAGTGTTGTGGGGATGAATTCGGTACCCTATAAAGAAAGGATTCATCACTTTATCATATGGCAGCAGTTTCCTGTCAATTGATCATTATTGGATTGTACATGCCCTTATTTTCTGTAAATCATGTTTTTGCTGTGGTTCAGTTGATTTCGGTAGCTACCATGTGGTTTAGTTCTTCGGGGCAGCGTCTTCTGCACAATTTGTAGGTATCAATACTGTTTTTCCGCTCACATTCGTTTATCAATTCTCGATGTCAGTGCTTTTTGCTTATTCATTATGGTCATTGTCTAGTTGGTTAACAGTTGAGGGGTTTCTTAACACGCAGGGATGATGACTTCAATTAGATGTGCGAGATGGTTAGCCATCACTGATCTTAACCCATTGAGGCATAATCCATTCTAAGCTGACCTGACGTAGCTTCAAACCAAAAATCTCGTCGCGGTCATGTCGTTGCAGGGAATAGTGTTGTGTGGTATCACGTGATGACCAAAATACTGCAACAAAATGAAGCTTATGCTTTGATTACCAATATTTAAGTCTCTGATGATACCGCCTCACTAATCTGTCCTCTTCTGCTCTACCCTGTTGAAGGGACCTACAAGTTTGACCTTCAGCTGATGCAAAGTGCTCTGGGGATGAATTCGGTACCCTATAATGAAGTAATTCATCACTTTATCATATGGCAGTATGTCACGTTGATCATTATTGGATTTGACATGAGCAGATGCCAGTAATGAAGTATCCTTAGGTTCACGTAAGATATTTCATGTAAGATATAGCCCAGTTTAATCTGCATAACAGTTTCACACCTTGATTGGCCTTGCTACCTACCTACTGTTCCATATCTTGCTCAGTATGTTGTAGTCGACTTAGTGTTATTTATAATGTAGAAAGCCCAACCGCTAATTTCAAAAGCCCGACTGTTGAAGAGTGTTGTTAGCTTTGATTGATACGTAAGGGGGGCCTTCTACATGTGTGTACAAGAAGAGTAGATTAGGGCCTTTTTTCTTACTGAATGTGCTCGTCAGCCTAATGAATGTTCCGACCAACTAACGTGCAGGTGCAGACGCAATGATTTCCGCAAAATGGAACATGGCTATAGGCCCTGCAATCATGGTGATAGGAGCCTTTGGGGCAGTTGTCGCAGCTACTGTTGTTACAGAAGTGAAGGTGTGTTTTCACCTTTGATGTTGCCACTATATATCTGTCCACTGTTTATGGGTAGTCTGTACATCAGACCCGTGCCTCTCTTTCATATACAGTATTCACAAGGAGTTCAGTTAGTGTGTTGGAAGTGTTTGTTGGAGGAAGATCCAGCAGGGTGGCTAACCTTGTGGATGTACTCTGGTACTTCGTCAGTATTGGCTGTTACTACAGATGTACTTCTCATTAGTACTTCTCATCGTCAGTATGAAAAGGACTGGGGTTGCTATACATTATCAATGATCTGCACAAAGTTGCAAGTTGGACTATGTGTTTGTTAATTAGTGCTCGGTTGGGCCTTGCAGAACAAGCCTCAAAAAGTCACGGAAGGGAGTCGGGCTTGATCAGGAGACAGTGAGACCGTTGGCATGTTTCAGTATTGCCGATGGAGGAAAACATGTGGCGTTTTGTTTTGTCATCACTACTTGGGCAACCAACTGGTTGTGCCTAACACAATTTCTATTGTATATATAAAGTGAGGCACTTTTGTTGGTTAAATCTGTAATCCATGATGCTCACAGCTCTTCCGGTTGTGGTTGAACGCATTGGGAATTGCCTCATGTGGTTAGCAATTACAAATTGCAAACAAAGAATCTAGTTCTGACAACGAACCACAGACAAAGAACTAACTTTGAGAAGTAGGATAGAGATGGAAAAGGAAAGACTCTCTTCCTCTTTGAACAATAAGATGCCCTCGAAATTCCAACCTCAATGTATACTTGCCGTGAATGGACGACTTTTTCAAAACGAATCCAAAGCCGACAACAATTATCAGGTGATGCACGTTACAATGTACATGAATGATCATCGCAAATAAGTTTGTGAAAATACATGTTCCTCAAAATGAATGTGACACGAGAAGTTGTGAAGGTGGTCATGACAATCCTCTATTTTGTTGTGCTCAAATGGGGTACACCTCAAATTTTGTGAAACCTAATATCAATGGTAATAAGCACTTACAAAGAGGTGTACCACATGATCAGATCACGGTTTAACATTCTATGTCCAGAGAAAAGCATGAATGTGTCTTGTGGTATCATAAGTTATGAGAGAATTTCGTTGTGGAAAATGAACTGTATCATGAAGTCAATTGCTTCACTCTAATGCCAATTGAAATACACTAGAAATCGAAATCGAAATCGAAATGTGGTTTGTTCCATCCTACACACTGTTTGCAAGATTTATGGTCTCCGGGCCGAACACCAATAAATGAAATGAAATTGATTTTGGAGTTGGGGAAGTGAAAAGGTTAAGGTAGAAGAAACGGTGAATGGTCACTACTACTGCACTAGACTAGGGGTAGAATGATTCTTGTGGTGATCCAAAATGACTAATTATAAAAGTGGTGTCTTCAATGGATGCACTGATTGACTGGATAGGTGATGTTTCAAATCATTTGTAATCACTTTTGAGATTCATTGTGTAAACTGTTATGTGTGCATTCTTATGCATAGTAGGGTATTTTGATGCTCAAATTAGGGAGCCTCTACTATACAAGTAAGGGGTTTGACTTACTTGCCTCTTTGAAAAATGTAACTTATTATTTACATGGAATAAAATTATGAAATAACTTGCACTCCTCATCATTTCCTCTACTACATTAAAATATTGCATAAATTTCAAGCGACTTTATCTGGCCGAATCAGCTTATTTTCATTGTTTTCCGTATATCTACCTTAACATGCCTAATGGTAACTTACATGGCATTGTACTCCTCTTTTAGTAAGCAAAAACGTGGACTTGAAGGTGGGTCTGTTGGAATCCTTGTTCCAAAGTCATGTAATGCATGCTAAAATTTATATGGTGTTAAGGTACATAGGAGAGCATATCTCTCATTTATATATGTATCTCAATTGTGAGGTCTTGGAATTGAATTGAAATGTTCACGTATTTCTTTAAATAAATTGGATTATAATTCCCTAATATAATTTCAATGGACAAATAAGAGATGTTTCTTGAATGGAGTGATTGAAACCAGTAAATGTGTATTTGACTAAGTTGCGAACAAGTGAGATGCCATGCATAAGGTTATGAAAGCTTAATTTGACATAACATTCATCAATCATGGGGTTGACTCCAGTAGGGGTTGGCACCCAATCCCAAGTATTATAACATCAAATGTATAGATATCTGCATAATTTTCTGTGACCAAAAATGACTTATGGGGTGATCAAAGCAAGGATTAGTTGGAGTTATCTTTGGAATTACAACAACATTGGTTCACTTGTTTTTGAAAATTGAATGGAGGAGGGGAGCTGTAGAATTTTATAAATAAAATAATAAATAAGAAAGATTATATTGTTTGCAGTCAAAACATGCATTATATTGTTGCAAATATAAAAATAATACCCAGAAATAATGTTCAAATAATTATAAAATTATTAATATAAAAATTAAAGAAACATTTGACGTGATCATTTCTTTATAATTGAATTTTCTTGAAAAATTGAACTCCATTAATATGATTTAATCAACTGCTTCTGTGCTTGTTGGGCCGGGCCGGGTGGTAGATGGGCACACCGGCTCCCCTGTCGCCCTTCATTGAGTAGGGTTTTCGGAGGGTTTCTTCCCTTCCGGTTTTTCCTTCTCTCCCAAGTTTCCTTGCTTCGCAATTCGCAAATCTTTGCGAGGAACCTTATATTGCTGCTGAGATTTCACATTGAGAGACAAGCAGCTTGTGTTTGGGTTGTGTTATACTTGTGCCGAGTTGCGGTGAAGAGCGCTGGAGAGGGTTTTGAAAGAGGAAGCAGTTTATCTTACAAGAGCGAGGAGGAGACATGGCGAAGCATCATCCGGATTTGATTATGTGCCGGAAGCAACCAGGTATTGCCATCGGAAGGCTGTGCGAGAAATGTGACGGGAAGTGTGTGATATGCGATTCGTATGTTAGGCCGTGCACACTTGTCAGAGTGTGCGATGAGTGTAACTATGGCTCATACCAAGGGAGATGTGTGATATGCGGAGGACTTGGCATTTCGGATGCCTATTATTGCAAAGAATGCACGCAGCAAGAGAAAGACCGAGACGGTTGTCCCAAAATTGTTAACCTGGGAAGTGCCAAGACGGACTTGTTTTACGAACGGAAAAAATACGGGTTCAAAAAGAGATAGCCCTGGCGCAATACTTCCGTCCTTGCTGTTACCGGATGAGAACAGCGGGTTCTGCAACAACAATATCCAGCATTTTGTAGTTCTTGTTTGGTGTAAAGGGAGCAGGAAGTATGGCGCCAAGATATTTTCTTTTCACAAGGGGCATGACAAATATTCACAGAGCTTCTGCACGATTTAGCATCCTCTTTCTGATATGAGCTGTAGGAATAGTTTTGCTTGCTATGAATCATTGTTGAAATGAAGTACATCCACCTATTTGAACTTGCTTGGTAAGCAAGCATGATGTCTTAGGCCATGTGTGCCTTTGTGGAAGCTCCAAGAATATGTAGTGCACATCTTAAATTAGGGTTAAAGTTTGAGCTTACGGGCTGGCTTATTCGTGTGTACCTCAAAGTAATGACAGTATAATCTTTTGGTGGAGCATTTTCTCATTTGACCTTCGTTGCGATGGATGGAAGAGCTGGATATGGATTTTTTCACTGAGGAAGTTATAAGAAATAAGCAACCCATGTATTCACCTAGTCGAATTGAAATCTACCCACCTTGTTGAACTTGCTTGGTATGCAAGCATGATGTCTTAGGCCATGTATGCCTGTGGGGAAGTTCCAAGAACATATAGTGCACATATTAAATTAGGGTTAAAGTTTGCGCTTTGTGCATACCTCAAAGTGATGACAGTATAATCTTTTCATGGAGCATTTTCTCACGTGTCCTTCGGTTCAATGGATGGAAGAGCTGGATATGGATACTTTTCAGAGGCAGTCATTAGAAATAAGAAAGCCGTGTGTTTCCGGAGCAGAGAAGGCCGTGGATTTATATCTAGTTCACAGGTCAAGTTAAAGTTAAGTTTGCGGTAACTGGGTGGCTTATCTGTGTGTACCTCAAAGTAATGACAGTATAATCTTGTCATTGAGTTCTTCTCACTTTGATGCGATGGATAGAAGGGTTGGATTTGGGTATATTTTTAGTGTGAGGGTACCATATTCTGAAATAAGAAAGCCATGTGTACTGGAACAGAGAAGGCATGTGCATATATGCCGATTTCTCTTACATTATAATGGTTTTGTAGTAGCTCAATTGTTGTGCTTGGATCCGTTGAATATGCTTCACAAGGCTGACCAGGTGACTCTGCCAGGGGTTTTCCGTTTTTGTTCATAACTGAACAATCAAATTGTCAGCTCAAATCAGTTTTGCAAGGTCTTAAATGGGTACCGGGTTGTGATATTAGGCTGCAATTCAGGTATCGAACCAGTAGTTTTCTGTTTCAGGACTCAGAAGCTGCTTCGTCACCATCTCAGCACAGATCAAAGACCCCCACACCTCAATGTCGAGTGAAATTTGTTATCCAGGTCCTGGGATGCAGCTCTGCAAGTTAATAACCTGTTGGAGTGGGATTTCACATCCAAAAGCATCACAACATCACCGGTGGGAATCAGGGTTGCTTGATTGATGAACACCAGGTACTTGATTGATACCTCAATTCTATAAAAAATGCTTTGCGATGTGTTGATTATGCCAGTTGAAGGGCAACTACGCTCTGGATGGCTAACCTGGAAGGTACTCAAACCTTTCATAGATCTGTAACACTTGATTGTACATCTAATTTGTGCTGTTATGGATCTATAGAGAGTGCTTATGTGATGTCTTCCATCATTCTTTGTATGGCTATGTAATCTGGAAAATCCCTATTGCTTGATACTTCAATTATGCTTCCAAACATTGGAGGAGAGGACTTGTACACTGTCTTTGATGAAGCCAAAGAAACATCACTTAGTCTACTTTGTTTGTGAAAGGACGCAAATCCTTGCTTGCAAGGTCTGGAATAAACCTGCAATCAACCCATCCTTTTGAGTTTAAGTGTACGCTCTTTACGAATTGTTGTATCTTGTATTTGGAAGTTTATTCAGAGCAATGCCATGATGCTCAGGTGCTCAAATGGAACTCCAGAAACCGAGGCCAGCAATTTGTCACTCAGGGCTTGCCAGTCAAGCCAAAGTTTGCCTGATGTAGTGAGAATGGACGTCCATGTGATACTGGCAATCAAGTTTGATTGCTACAGGTGGTTGTGTTGAATCCAGTCATGTTTTTATCACATCCAGATTCCACTGCCTACCTTCATTGTACAGTGCAATCCTAGAAACAGCAATATGTTTGCTAGTATTTATGCCTCCAGTCTATCACACTGTTTGCCATTTCTGAACTAAATAACTCTCCATGAGGTTCTTGAAAGAGTGGACATCAGTCCTACTCCATGAACAAATCCATTTTGATGAGATTCTTATCATTGTAATTCATGTGAATTGGAGAACTACAAGTGCTATGCTATCAGTAGCGACTTTCTTCTTACTGCTATCAAAGATTCAGTTGGACGAACTTGTATGTGCTTCTATTGAGGTAGTGCAAATTCGAAGCGAATTAATGGTTATCAACACTACAATTCAGCACTTTGGGGCTTAAGTTGGTCCTATTTTGCACAATGGTGACAGCACTTGTCACATTCATCAAGCTACAAAAAGTTTTAAACTGCAATGAAGGATTCAACCTGAGAATCTTTTGTTGAGGGTGCTGCAGAATTTCCGCTTCCTTCAAGAAATGTAACTGTTTGCTAGGAGAATGTAGAAGTTTTGTAAATCATTCTAATCCTCACATAGAGGATGGACATCATTTGTGTCCGCATCATTCTTGGTTTGCGAATTTGATGCGGACTGAACCTTACCCATTGGACCTGCTGCTCCTTTGCCACATTCATCATCAAAATGTCACACAAATGATATGCTTAACATGTAAATCTCTTGTCAAATCATCATCAGACAACAAGAACACTTGGTCTTGCCATGCTCCAACTGTTTGAGATTGTTGCCAGTTTAGCTACCTATCTTTGGAGTGATATTAAAGCCAAATTGAGGATAAGCACACAAGCCCTAGAGGCTGTGAATAGGTCAGTGGCTCAAGGTGATGGGACCTTTGCCTTTGCCTGCATCCTCTTTCATGATTGTGAAAGGATTTCTAGAGATTCTTTGTATACCCGAGTTATTTATTTGGGTCAATTCCGTTTTGAGCCATATTGATAGTAGAGCAATTTTGGCTACGCATGAAGGTTTTTGCATGGTATGTAGACCCAAATGGTAATGAAAACAAAAATACTGTCAAAATCCATACCCTACTGGTATAAAAAATGTGTATCCTCATTTTAGATACCTGAATCCCATCCAAAAATGATGGTCCCTAATAGCACTGGTCTTGGCACAGTGGGAGGGTTAAGCTCAATCAAGTCAAGTATACCATGTAAGTAATCAGCCTTTGGTCACCTTATTTTCTGCTGGCAATCTCTCCCCTGCTTTGGGTGTATCAAGTTGCAAAACTTGTAAATAACTTTGGGTACATCGGCGACATTTCAAATTCTCCTTCCTGCCTTTGGTTGGTGTGTGAATAAAATTTCTGGTGAATGTAGCAAAACATCCCACAATTTCTTGACTGTATAATTGAGGTTGCTGAAAGAACTGGCCATGCCCACAGAAGCCAAAGGTTCTGAAGTCAATTTTCTGAAAATCACTGAGCACCTTGGTCTTTTCTTAAGGACAGGAACCGGTCCTTTCATGAATCTTTGCTGGGCGTGGAAAACTTTCCAAGCATGCCCACCAAAATTTTTCCACAAGCAAAAATTCCATCAATTGATGCTGGTAATCATTAGAAGATCAATTGTTTCAAAGAATGAAATTTCCAGCTATTTCTTATTTTACTGAGCACCTTGGTCTTTTCTTAAGGACAGGAACCGGTCCTTTCATGAATCTTTGCTGGGCGTGGAAAACTTTCCAAGCATGCCCACCAAAAATTTTCCACAAGCAAAAATTCCATCAATTGATGCTGGTAATCATTAGAAGATCAATTGTTTCAAAGAATGAAATTTCCAGCTATTTCTTATTTTACTGAGCACCTTGGTCTTTTCTTAAGGACAGGAACCGGTCCTTTCATGAATCTTTGCTGGGCGTGGAAAACTTTCCAAGCATGCCCACCAAAAATTTTCCACAAGCAAAAATTCCATCAATTGATGCTGGTAATCATTAGAAGATCAATTGTTTCAAAGAATGAAATTTCCAGCTATTTCTTATTTTACACCTGCTTGTGTGTGCGTCTCCTTGCTTGGTCCTACTTTTGTATTTATATCTTATATCTTGACTGCCTCCAGCTCAAATGGCTTCCACATCTTGCCGTAGATAAGCTTACCAGACAATCATATCAATCAATAAGATAGACATGTGTTATTCGGATACTTTTCTTTTTGCACCCACTTCTTGTAGGATATGAAACACACAACTAGTGTTGTAAGATGATTAGTAAATCCAAATCATGCTTGTAGCCATTTGCCTCATAATTTCCAGAGCTCATATAAATATCTCATGCATTATCAAAGTGAGGATTCTTGCGCTTGTTCTTGTGCTCATTCTTGTGGTCATATAGGTCCCCCTAATCATTGACTATTGAACCTAGAATGGTTAGTATATTTTGAGTCCTAGCCCAATCTCATTTGAACACATATCTTTTTGGTATCCGTTCTTAGAACCACACCTACCCACATACCACTCAATTATAGGTGTCCATATTATTGCTATGTTGGATTTAGGCATGTCTACCTTATGCCTGTTGATGTGTGTTAGCTGCTGTTGTATGTGGCAAGGATCATTATGAAGAATTGGTGCACCCATCTGACATCCACTGTACTCTGGCAATTTTCTGCATCTGTGTAATTTTATGACTTCTTATTATGCAGCATTGATGCAGTGAATAGATACCAAAAGCATCTTAACAGATATAATAGTGGTACATGATTAAATGCATTCTGCACTTGTACTAGATGTTACGGTGGATGGCTCAATTTGCGGAGGTGTCTGTATATTGACAGATCGATCACCTGCTGATGCCAACCCAGTCAAAACTTGACATATCCTCTTTGTTGCCAAGATTGTATACTGTAGAGTCACATATGTGATTAGTATATTTAGCTCCTTGTCTCAGAAGTCATGTCTGCTCTCCTTGAATTATTCATTGGCGAGAATAGAATTGAGCTTAGTCACTTAGTGCCATCATGATAGGCTACATCAATAACGGAGGAGTTTCTTCCTAGTTAATCAGAGCCAAATTCTCATTGAGAGTGGACTAGGATAGGAACTATGTTGTGGTTGACCTTTCAACTCAGGGAGGTTTCCACATGAAATTTACTGTACTTGTTGCCACGACTACATCAGAAAGAACAATTTTAAGTGAAGCATCCATGTCAACAAGTGCAGATTGAAATTATTGCCTCCCCACACATTTGGCCGAAGTCAACATCCTTGGTTGCAGGGTAGACTTCATCAAACCCTGCATAGTACAGTCACAAATATACTGCACTCGTTTGTACTTTGGACCCGTATGTTGAAGAATCCTGGTCAGATAGACTTGCATACATTGTTGCAGTATTGTTAGTACACTGATTATCCCAATCAGTGCATGTTACTATTCGGAGTTACAACTATTTATTAAGAACGTAATATTTTGCCAAGCAAAGTAATTTATATTCTATAATGTCTGTACAACTTATCAAACTTTCATTAGTAAATTAAACTCCTGGGTAAGACGTTATTGCACTGCGCAACTCTGAATAGTAACACTCACTAATTGGGATAATCAGTGTAGTTACCATGCATCTATCCTCCACACGCTCTGTGTGCTTTTGATCTAGCATCCTCAATCCTATTTCCTTTGTTTTTGGAACTTTTTGTTCTGTTCTGTTCTGTTTAGTTTAGTTTACAACACCTTCACCCAACGAGACCTCGGTGCTGGCAAGTGACCTCCAAGTCAATGACCTTGGACTGCGCTCAGAAAGCTTATTGCGTAACCATATTAGACTTGAAATCATGCATATAAGAGTTGCAGAGACTAGGTATGCAAGAAATTCTTCTCTTTACTGATAGCTTATGGTATCACTTGTAAACCGTCATGCATATTGTGTTAAAATGTATGCATATTGTGTTATGCATATTGTGTTAAAATGTATACCACAACATCGTTGCTACTGTCAAATAAGTCACAAAATATTACTACTTTGCTACTCCTCCATAAGTCACACAAAATCCTCAACTTTCAAATTGCTGATGGTCGACAGAGAGGAGGTGCAAGTCAACATGGACGTCGGACTGAAGCGAACATTTTTTGATTTCAGGCTCTTACATTCCTTCCCTTCTTAATGTTGAAATGAACCAGAAACATTCCAAGAATAAGTCTGAAGTTTTGCGTTGACCATTCCTCTCCCCTATTCTCTTAGTACTCCCGTCCCTCATCAGTCTGTTAGTTAAGTGCCAGCTGACGTCCATTTGGAAACCCTCCAGTGTGTGCATTTTCAGATAAATTCACAAACCTTAAAAAAGCAAACAAATTAAGGGAGTGTGTGCAACTCCCGCCAGATTGAGTAAAAATGAACTTGCCCATCACACTATGGACATGACCTTCCCTCCGGAAGACACTACATTCATTGTCTACAATTTCAATTAAGGCAATCAAGCATATCAAGTTTCAGAGAGCCAATTGATTCCTCATTTGAAGACACCGAAATATAAGGTAATAGTGAGTTTGTACTGAACATGTACTAGATGTTGATCCCAGTGCAGAATACACATGTAAATGGACATTTCAGCTGTAATTTACCACAACAAAGCATCCACACCACAAATACCATGGCATTCGACTACAGAGCATTCAAACAACCTCATTTCACACATCAACCAATGCCAATCCTGACAAAGAGAGGCAACAGCAACTCAAATCCATACATTTTGCACAACGATAGAGGCTGAAAGTGGAGGGCCCTTTGGACACCAACCTTTATTGCAGACATGAGTGGGTCTCACGTCCACCCATTGAAATTAGCCGCATTATATAAGTAGTCATAGCGACTTCCGAGTTGGAACATCACTATCATCATCTTCACCTTCACCTTCCCTCTGTAAACGTACACAGCTTTCTTCCTTTCAGATGTATGTACACCTCTCTTTAGTATACAGCCCGATCCACTCCGGGCAAAAAACATCCACACTTGCAACTCTTCTGCCGTTTCTTTCCCCTCCGCAAAACTTCTTCAACAGTTAACGAAGGTTACCCAAACCTTCATCACGCCCTCTCTTCCAACACATGATGTGACTCAGGTACCCACATCTGGTGCCATTTGCAGCACTCAGTGGTACACTGAACCGTGCTGGGTATCAGCATCACTTCTGTGGAATTTTGTAACTGATACCCACAACGACAACAAACCCTCAAAGACCTCGGCTGGGCATCAGCAATTCTTTCGTAGAGACTTGCAATTGATTACCCACAACGACAACAACCCTTGAAAACCTCGTTTTCAGCATTCAGTGGTTACACTGACTCCTGCTGGGCATCATCGGCAAATTCTTCCGTGGAAACAAACTGTCGCTGATACCCGCAACGACAAACAACAAAACCCTCGAGAAACCTTCTTCACTATGGTACTACTACCCACCTCTTCTTAGCCTAGCGGCTAATAATCGAGTGACAACAACGATTGTGACCATCACCGCCTACCCCATTGGCTGCTTCCTTCCTGCCGCTAAATTTCTCCAGTCTGTGGAGAAAGAAATTTGGTCTAACAACTCCCCACTGCTTCCTTCCTTGAAATATCCCCCACATTGTGAAGAGAAATTTGGTTTAACAACTCCCATTGCTTCCTCCTTGCCTCCAAATATCCTCCAAACTGGTGGAAATCTGGTCTCACTGACACCCTCCACTGCTTCCTCCCTGCCTCCAAATTTCCTCCAAATTGTGTAGAAATTTGGTCTGGCTGACAACCCCTACATCTTCCTCCAGGGGCCTCCAAATTTTACAAAATTTGGGAGGTGTGTAGGCATCATTTGCACGAAGTGAGGTTTGGGAGGGTTTAGTGCGAGTTGTTGCTTAGGATCGAAGAAGGGGTTGCGGACGCAGGTGGGTGAACAAGGAGCGAAAGGCACCGGTGAGATCCACCCAGAGAAGAGTAGGCAAGCAGCTAAGGCATCCATTGCTACATCCACGGCTACACCCTCGAGAGGCCGGAGCCCACAGATCCTCCGCGCTCACAGATTGCTGCTGGAGTTGCTGTCTTTCGAGGTTGCTGGATCCCCCAGTGGTCAACCGTGCCCAGTAGCGCGCAAAGAACTGGTCAGGAGGGGTTTGGGGCGCAGAGGTTGGCAGAAGATATGCTCTTGCGGCACGCTCCACGAGACGGTTCTTAATGGGAGGCCTGTCGCAAAAGAGCTCATCGTCGTTGTCAGCGTCATGCTCCTTGCCTGCCTCCTCCACTACTCTCAGGCTCTCGCGCTTCAACCGCTTCACCGGGCTTGGGGGCCTGTTGGAAGGCATCAAGTCTCGGAGGCTGGTGTAGGAGAGGTTGTGTGAATCGTCAACTTCGTCGAAAAGGGTGAGTTCGGTATAGTTCTTCTTATGTGGAGACCATTTCTGGGGTGACCCTATCTTCTCCATCTCCAAGTAGGATTGAGAGGATGGGAGGACGACAGCTACCTGTCGATTGGGGTTGGGATTTGTCCAGGAAAACAAGGTTGAGAGGGGTGGAATGTTGAATGTTGTCGGCGGTTTTGTCATTTTAGGAGAAAGGCCTGCACAGAGATAGACACTCGCGATAAGGCCACAGCGTTGACATCAACAGAGATACCTCATTTTATGATGATGATCCGCATGTATGAATGGCACAGATGATAATGATGATGAAAAATTATCGAAATCAGATCGCTCCATCCACACATTTTGCCACGCCTGTTTGATCGTCGACCATATTCTTTCAATACTTTTGAGACACTGACGATAAGGCACAAACACCTTGGCAAGTGCACCACCCACAGAGAGAGAGAGAGAGAGAGAGAGCCCAATTTATGATGTACGCATGTATGAATGACACAGATGATGATGAATTATCGAAATCAGATCAGTCCATGCACACATTCTGCCACCCCTGATTATTCGTCTACCACGTTCTTTCAATACTTTTGAGCTTTCAAGAAGCAGCCATGGCGAACCAGTACGGATCGACAATGTTCGAGTTCTCTGTGTACGCTTCCAGAATCCATCGTGTCCCAACCAGAAGAAAGAAAATCCCCCAGAAATGCCCAAAGGAAATACGTGCTCTGAAATCGGGTATAGGGTGTTCAGTAGAGTGAGGAAGAACAAAAAGACAGAGTGGATGGTGAGAGAGACTCGCAGAAAATAGAGAATTTACAAGCTTCGATATCACAACAATCGATGCGACCACGAAAAAAACGACTAAAAGACAGCAAGCAGGGGCGAGGATAACCCACCAACTAATGTCTAACCCATCCTTCCGGATGTCTAACACAGACAATGAAGATTCATGGACTTCAGCCCCATGTGCATTTCACACCCTTGTTCGACCTGATTCTTTCGACACTCTCAAACCCTCTCCAAGCAGCCATATGCGAGATCTTCTGTATACGCAAAAAAAAAGTGGTGTTGACTACGCTTCCTCAATCCATCATGCCCCAACCAGAAGAAATCCCAACAAAGCCCTAAGGACACCAGACGTGCGAAAGGACAAAAAGACAGAGTGGGTAGTGAAGGACTCGAAGACACAGGGAGAGCCCACAAATTTCGACACGACAACAATTGACGCGACGACGACGACGACAACAAGTAACGGCGAAGATAACCCACCAACCCTGTTCGTCGACCAAATTCTCTTAACTCTCTTAAGCTCTCTAGAAGCAGTAGCGGCGGAGTACGCATCTGAAAATGTTCGAGTTTCTCCTGCATACTCGAAATTTCCTGGAGCCGAATGCGCTTCCATAATCTATCATGTCCCAACCACAAGAAACCCCCAAAAGCGCCGACGGCGCCAAGGTGAAAGACTCGGCGAACCCACAAACTTCGACACAAATCGAAAGATAGCAAATAGGGGAGAGAAAAAGATGACAAACCAACCATCCGAAAATGTTCGAGTTCTTCTCTGCACGCAGAAGTTACACAATCCATCATGTCCCAACCAGAATCCATGTCCCAACCAGAATCCATGTCCCCCAAAAGTGACTAAGGGCAAGACTCGAAGGAACCACAAACGTCGACACAACAGTAACAAATCGATGCCACCGCATCTAAACCGTGACCAAAAATAGAACCAACCAGGACATATCCACCCATCTGAAATGTTTAAGTTCTTCTGTAAACGCAAAATTTTCCGTGGTAACGAACGGGCTTCCACAATCCATCATGTCCCAACCATAAGACAATCTCCCAAAAGCGCCAAGAGCGCCAACACGTGTGGGTAGTGCAAGATTCGGAGAAACACCCACAAAGGTAACACCACCACAACAAATCGATGCGACGACATCTAAGCAGCGAAAAACATGACAAACCAACCATCTGAAGTGTTCGAGCTCTTCTGTATACGCAGAAATCCCATGGTGCCCAATGGGCTTACGCAATCCTCCATGTCCCAAACCAGAAGAAATCCCCCCAAAGTGCCCAAGGGCGCCAAAAAGTATGGGTAGTGCAAGACTCGAAGAAAACAAACATGTCGACACCGCCATAACAAATCGACGAGCACCACATCTAAACCGCGACCAAACGCAAAATAAGACTACTAAACAGGAGCGATAAGAGAGGATGGGAGAGGAGAAGATGATGATGATTAACACATATATACATAACCCGCATACATACCTGCGTGTGAGGGGTAACTCCGAGCTGCACAGCGGGCGAGACCCGAGTGTCAGAGGAAGCTGGCGCCCCACTCTTCTCCATCTTTTAGGACCACGCATCTCCCGGTGCGGGAGTGAAAAACACCATTATCCCCATCTTCGTTCTCCTCTCGGCTCGGATGATGCGTTGTATGCAGCTTAACAACAGATGATGTTGATGATCCTCCGCTACCACCACTACCCCGCGACATCCTCAACTCAACTCAACCCAACCCAACCCAATCCCCAAACAAACCCCCAAAACTCCTCTACTCCACGCCCTTGCACCTCACACCCCACTCCCCACTCCCCGCAAATCCCAAAACAACCAAGGACACACCACCTCACAATACTCCACCTCGAACAATTTAAGAAGAACCAACCCAAAAAAATATACCAAACCCTCCTCAACGATGCAACAACGCCCTACACGAGACTCTTGCCGCCGCCGCAAGAGGATGATTTCTCGTCGTCGTCGTCGTCGTCGGAGAAGTCTTCTTTCTGCAAACGTGATGAATCGAGAAGCGTCGTGCGGTTGTGTGTGTCTGTGTGTTAGCTAAGCTTAACTTAAGCTTCCTGCCTGCCTGCCTTTCAAGATGATGATGATGATGATGATGATGATGATTGCAAAGAAACTACATACATAGCATGCAAGAGGCTGATTGGATTCCGCGGAGTTCCGATCGAGTCAGTAGGTAAGTACTGTTAAAGCAAGCATTGGCAGGGACTCATTCAGTTGATGAGTACATGTTACTACTATTTGCTACTGTGTGATGCCAAATGAAGTGCGCTTTTCTTTCTTCCTTTCTTTCTTTCCTTGTTACCTACTACTCACCAATGACCATGTGTAACTTTTAGTGGAAGACCGACAGTGCATCATGCAGGAAGGCTGAAAAGGCAGCCCCGGGGAAGTCGATATCGTTTGTCGGAGCCTGCAGGATTATAGTAGAAGAGATTATTACCTTGCCTTGATGCTCTCAAGTTGCTTCATGCGGTGGCATCCCATCCGATCGTGAATGATAATGATCAGGATTAGATTAAGATAAGTTACCTTCTTGGTAAGTAAGTTAATTGTCAATAAGTTTCCAACTTGATCTGGAGTCTTCTGGACTCTCGCGATTCTTTCGATGACGTCAAGATGAATTGCGTATGTAGGTAAGTTAAGTTAGGTAATGTAATCGAAACGCACGGAGGATGACGAAGGTGGGAAGCATCTGGCGAGGGAATAAGTTTATGACTGACTCATCAGCCACCGGAACAGCATGAAGTGTGGATTGCAAGCCTGTTTCGGTGGCGATGCGGAGGAGGATCATCCAAGGTATCAATTTGGTATATGAGGAGTCATCAACATGATACAGGCTTATAGATAATGTTTTGCCACTCTTACTAACAATTGTGAAGCAGAGGCGCCCATAACCGATCATTCAAGAGATTTTGCGCCAGGTCTCGAGAAGAATGTAAGGCGGTGCAAATTTCTCCCATGTAGGAAGACAGAAATGAGGAGGACTGCAAATTTTTTGGTGATTTTTTTTTATTTAAATTAAAAAAATTTAAGCCAAAAGTTGGTCCACACATATGACCCATGTCTATTCATAATCATAACTGCTCATTCCTCCTCGCTCTGGCATTCAAAATCAAGACATGTGTCATGACATTATTGGTTCTAGCCTGATTAAAATTACAATGCCCTATAAATTGCCAATGGGTCCCTGATCGATAATAGATGCCTCTACTATAGTGATTGAGTTCCAATGTTGGGTGGGTAATAATATTAAGGATGGGGTTCACATTACATCATTTATGGTATTTAGTGTCACGGACACTACTTACAAAGGGCCTCACTAGGTGCCTAGAGGTTTCGAAGTGTTCAGTTTGCTAAATTGTCCATATGATACTATTCTTCAACATAAGTAACTTGTTTCTGTGAAAAAATATTTACATTATAGCATTTAGCATAGGACATTGGGAGAATTGAGATGATGGTTTTGCGTTTTGGTATGCAAGGGGAAGATATTTAAAGTAAACATACTAATGGTAGGTGTCATTTGTATACGTTTTACTCAACTTGTAGACCATTGTGTAACATAGACATACACCTCGTAATATTATTGAACATCTCATATCAAGATATTAGTAAGTGCACTTGAACGCCAAGTATCACAAGGTGACACTAATGGTGAAGTTGTTGATCATTAGTGCAACCTAGGATATGCCTCAAAATTGGGTAAGTGACACTATAATGCGTGTGACACAAAATACCATAAACGGTGAACTAGGGTTGAGACCAAAAGAAACTCTAAAATTGAGTGATCCTATTGGTCAAGAGCAAAATTTTGGACCCAAGGAGCTTACACTAGGATCCAATGTATGAATACATACATACATACATACATACATACATACATACATACATACATACATATATATATATGAATGAATGATGCTAATGTGGTATCACTTTTCCCACCAACTCTCGTCAGTCTCACAACTCAAGAAAATATTCCGCCCAATTTGAGAAACCCAATTTCAAGCTTGGATCCACTTTTTAAGTCCAAAAGTATGGGGTGTTTCTATGGGTGAGTTTACACGAGGGTCTAGGTCTAATAAACTTGGGTTCCAAAACACCCCTTGAATGGACCTAACTTTCAGGCTGAAGGTTGGACAGAAGACTGAAGATCAATTTCTCAAACTAAGAGGAGTATTTTTTCTTGATTGAGGACCGTTGATAAAAACTGGAAATTGATGCCACATTTGTGCCACTCTATTTTAAAATAAATAAAATTTTCACCTTGGATACGGGACCCTAGTGTAAATCATGTGGCCCCATCAATTAGCTCTCGACAAAATAGGACCGCTCAATGTTGGAGTTTCTTTAGTCTTGGACCTTTGTGTAAACCCAACCTAAGCTACGTGGCCCCATTTTGTGAGCACTTCCAACCCCGCATATAATTTTGACGGTTGGATTGGAATTGAAGGTTTGCTTTCTCAATCTTTTGAAAATTTGGAATTGGAGGTTATCAACAAATCAAAGATACTCGTCCAACACTCACAATTTCCATCATGGAGAGGTTATGCCTTCCACCCACGTTTTCTTACATCGATCCACACATTCAATTGCATCCATCTCTCATATAAAACGTCATGTGATCCAACATCTTGTTCACAAAAATCCTAAATGACGTGCACAACCTCTTCACGATGAACTAATCTCTCCTCCCACCCGCCATTCAACCAAGTCCGCCCACTAGCCATTGTCCGACTCCCTACAACTAAACAAGTTATACAATCACACCCACTATTTGGATCTACACAACGCTATATCTTTCTTATTATCGATGTATTTTCTTACCAAGTAAAGTTGTTAATGTCATGTTAATGTCCAAACCACCAACGTAACATTCGTTGGTAAAATACAAGAGACACAATACATCGATATAGCATCACGTGATTCCAAATAGTAAGCGACACTAAACGCATCACCTCTACCTCATAGTTCGGAACCAAAACGAACTCCCAATTCACCCTCGACGTGTTGGGCAGTGTTCATCAAGATTGAAGCCCTCGTATGAGTTTCATTTTGAAGGGCTCTCAAATTTCAGTCCTTTAATTGAAGGGTTGGTTCAAATCTAAGACATCGATCCAAGAATATAGAATTGAAATACAAAACTCATAATAAACTTGTGCATGAATTATATGGTACATGTTTCCAGTACAATGTGAAGAATTCAGATTCAACCATCTAACTTTACTTCTTGTAGTGACAATGCCCTTCACTTGTTGGTTCTTGTGGCGGGCATATTATATTGAGGACTTCAAGTGACGCCTTCATTTTCAACCTGGGGTTGCGTTTTGAAGGGTTGTTTTGAGAGAGGTATATTTTGAAGGGCCAAATCGCGTTTGAAGGGCATTGAAGACTTCAATCTTGAACATTGGTGTTGGGAGCTATGTGTGTTGCATAAAAGGCCCCCCAAACCCGGCCGGGACCTAATTAACTTACCTCCAAATTCATCCGGTGCCCAACAAAACACGGTTGAAGTGGCTTGAAATCTACACACACGTGGGAATTCGGTGACGGGGAAAATGACCCCGGAACCGGCATCGTGGAGCTTATGCGCTCGGGGTTCCGCCATAATTGACAAGGGGGAGCCCATGTGTGTTGATTTTTGTGGGTATTATTAGGAGTAGTGTGCCCAGCCAGCCATAAAATATGCATAAACAAGCAGTTGATTTCAGTATCTTGCGGTTTTTAGGTGCCGCATGATTGCGGTGCTCAGAGTCATAGGGAATGCACTCAAGGTTTTCGGGAGCCTTAAGACATGCCCTTTTATAGACTTATCCTGTGGAATGTGAGTTACACGTGTGCCAAATCTCTTTAGTTTTGGTTGGCCTTCTGTCTCAAAATAAAAATAAAAATAAAAAATAAAAATCTCTTTAGTTTGTGAACGCTCCTCAGTTACGATTCCAGGTCAACTTCCAAAAGCATACTTTTTGTGCATAATTTGTTGAAACTCCCCAGACTCTTGTCCCCACCCAGCCTAAGATCCGAGCTTATGATGCCACCTTCCAATTTCGGCCATTCAGATTTTTTATTTTTTTATTTTGATTTTTGGTTCCGGTATAAACCTTACAACACTGTAAGGTAGACGGACCTAACTTATGTCCGGGATGAACTGGCGGTTAGTTACAGATGAATTGGTTGAGTTTGAGGAATGACCGGTTGAGGTTCGAGGCTTCAAGAGAATTACCGATCGTTTTAGAGGAATCTATGGAATATATCTCAAATGAATTAAGTGAAATTGGAAGATGTCAACATGTAACCGGTTGGGTTTAGAATCATTAGGATTTCGACCGACTATATATGTCCAAAAACTTCCTGGGCACATAGACATGTCCATTTCCGATAATAATAATAATATACAATGCCAGACAATCCGAAGTGAGCATTTATGCTCACTTCGAATGAGCATTTGAGCAATCGAATAAGCATTTATGCTCTTTGAGAATTTGTCACAACTTGAGGTTTGCTCACCTTCATTTCATTCATGTGGCAATAACAAATGCGTACAAGATTTGTTAATTGATTGCGTTTTTTTCTTGAATTTATTGCTCATCAAAAGAGGTCAAACCTCCTAGAAGAAACCACAATAGGCTCGTCTATCTCAACCACACAACTGCAATGCCAATTATGTCTAACTAGGAAAGGCTAGAAAGACATGCTAGGTTAACTATAGTTACTACGATATAATAAGATTTACCTTGGTTTTTGAAGTAATGTTTCACATGTATATTGTGGGCCACATTGATAATCAAACTTCTTGATGTGGTGTCTTGTCATAAATTGCTTAAACTTCTACATGAGTGTTGCTTGTCATATTATCTATGTCATTTGCCATGCACCACTTCTCACAAATACCCTACCACATATGATAATTTTTCTTTTACTTGTCACAAATTGACATACCCTGCAACTTTATTGACCCACGTAAATTTGCGTCAATGTTAATAAAGAAAAAATTAAAATTAAAACATGACCCCATGATGGTGTTGAAGGTGGATCATTAGATTTCTCGTAGTCAATAAAAATGAAATGGAAGAGGCATGAGAATCAATAAGGTTGGAATAAGGCCACAACGTTGGTCTTAGAGGGATAAGAGTTATCCCATGTTGTTTGTATGAACCATGAAGGAGACGAAAGTAAATAAAAGGCAAAGCAAGGAGAGAATGAGACCATCTCACTCCAAGCATTGTTCATATGTCTTTGTGTCTGTGTTCTTGCTTGTGCATTCTCATCTCTAGTCTTATTGACTTCCAATAGATGATAAACATTTGTAAGAAAAGATTATAACTAAAACAATTATGCGACCCACAATAATACGATCATTTTCTTGTGTCGATGATGAATAGTGTGGCCCCACACTACATCGAATTATTTAGTATACCTTAGTGGTCTTATATGATCCCACTGGCATGAAACCCAAGAATTTAACCTACTAATGTCACGTAGGTTGAACTCCTCCTCTCATATAGAATTATTTGGAGAGCTACAATACAATGTACATTATGTTACATTTCGCTAAAGAAAACTCTAGCTAAGTCCGCTACAACCTCGAGTTCTAGCTAACACTCACATACTAAAGTTCCTACCTAACCGGTGGTACAACCCGTGTCTATATATGTCCCATAACTCCATGCTCCAACCTATCGAGTTCAAAAAGCAACACACTTTAAGTAAATTTCCAAAAACAACTCGTATAAAGCAACACATGCACATAGTTCACTCAAGTGCATGCTACATTTATTTTGAGCCCAAATCCATCACATGGGGGCTTCAAGATGGGGTCCACAATGGCACACTCTTTGGGCGCCAATCATTTTACCATAACAATGGCTCCATATAGTCAAGATGAGCCTTACTACATTTAGAGTAGCGTGTTTGTCGAGGCTTTGCTCACATCAAGTGGAAAGGAAAGCGTACACTTTGCTAGGTTTGTCCATCTACACATGTGCTTTTGTTATCCTTTTTGTGTTTTTGTTTTTCAAGAACCGTTTTAGCGGTGCAACCTCATATTCTTGTTAATTTTAACATAACCAATCCTTAACTGACATCACAACTGTGGCATGAAGGTAAACTCAGGTAAGCTTTGAAAAGGTTTATCCCCAAAAAACAAAAACAAAAAACCAACACATGCATGTTCATTTGAGAGCATGTTACATTCAATGTGAACCATAAACCATCAGATGGAGGTCCAAAATGGGGTTTAGGGGTTTAGTGATGGTTGCAAATGGGGCTCCAACCAATGGTGTGGCAAACACTTTCGACACTTCCATCAATGCACTCAACAAGATCAAATTCCCAATAACCAAGATAGGCCAACTTTGTGTGTTTGAGTCAAGCCCCTTTTACAACCTCACTTTGCTCGGGTGAAGTGGAAAGCACGTGCTATCCATCTCTATACCATGACCTTTTGTTGCTCTATCGTACAACCCTTTTTTGATAGCTCTAGATGTGCGACCTCAAGTGCTAGTTAACTTTAACAATGGTAGTCTTGCTATGTTCTCAAAAAAAAGAAAAAAAAGAAAGAAAGCACATGCACATTTGAGTGCATGTCACATTCCAATTTGAATCCAATTTTTTGAACATGCGGAGGGGGGGGGGGGGGTCCACAACGACAAAGGTGCGGGCTTAGACATGTTTAATTCAATTACTTACCTTAATTGAATACATGCATTTAAGTGGTATGGACTTCACAAGACTATTATGGTTTCAATTAATCAACATAATTAGGGGGACCTATATGACACTAAAATACTCACTTTGATAATGAATAAGATATTCATATGAGCTCTAAAATTTATGAGACAGTGGCTATGGCCTTAATTTGGATTTGCTAACCATCTCATACTTATTGCATGATACATATCATAGGATAGGTGGCAAAGTTAACCTTTAAAGACCCATATACGGTAGCTCACAATAATCAAGGTAAGCCAAACTATAACTTATAATGGGTTTGAGTTGAGGCCCGATTATTATGCCTAATCTAGCTCCGCTCGAGTGGAGTAAAAAACGAATACATGTTAGGTCAGGCTGTCCATCTCTATGTGTGCTTTTGCTGCTTCTTTAGCTGCCCTTTCCAACAATGAACTATACTACAAAAGGAGAGCCTAGTAAGGGGGCACCTACGGTGGTTTTACATTAGGGTCCAAGTCCAAGGCACTTGGGGTCCAAACAATCCTTTGTAGACCTTACTTTTGGACTCAAGATTGGACCCTAGCTCAACGTTTGGTTTCTCGAATTGGCTGCAACAATTTTTTGAGTTGGGTCCACTATGCTTTGGTGGATAAGCGGTGTCACATTGGTGCCACTTCATTTTCTCAAATCTTGGATTCGTACTTTAGTGTAAAGTCCTTGGTCTTGGACCTAATGGGTTGTTTACATCGTGGACCATGAAATCGTATGAAATACGTTAAACTCAACCTGGGACCACTTTGGTTTACATCAAGAAAAATAAGATATAAGAGTGACCATTGAACTTGAGGTCTCTAGAAGGCCTATTTCCATGCCTACATTATCCATTGTCACAGTCCAATGGGTTTTGCAGTGAGAGAGGCAGAAAGAGGTTCTCTTGTTGCAAATATTAGGGGACGATGGCAAGAACATGTCTTCTTCTTCCCCTTCTCCCCCCCCCCCCCAAATGTTACCGTAGTTACAAGGTAAGAAGGGGAGAAGGTCAAGCATGAAGAAAAATCCCAGATTTTCCCTTTTTGGATGTATTTAAAAAAAATAACACATCCACTTTTGGGTGCATGGTGACTTCTCTTGGTCCACATTCAATATACACCTAGTGAGAGGCCCAAAAGCTTTAAAATGCATTTTTTTGGAAATTGGATCATGGAAGTTTGACCGTGAAAAAAGGCCCTTTGACATGGGACAGCTTCGTGGTCCATGATGTAAACAACCCCTAAGTAAGCCTACCCTAAGGTGAGTGGCCCTTAAACAAAGACTCTTAGCTCTACATCCACTCTTCGAAAATGTAAAATACGTGATTAAAACGAGATGATTAGTACACATTGACCTTATTTAACAACATGCTTAATTTGATCATAGCCTATGTGCATTTTTAGAATTAATAAAATGACTCATTGGTTGAAGTAGCCAAGAAGTCAATGCTCAAGCATATACTAACCACTTAGACACACCCATAAACCCTCAAGAACATCTCATATGTTTTTTTGACAATAAAATTCAAAATCGTAATTTCAATGACCGTGGTATCAATTTGATGGCACAAAATTCACACAAGATTTGCTAATCAATTGTTTATATATTTCATAGGTGCGTTGCACATCAAGAGAGACCAAACCTCATGGAAGTAACCACAACATGCTCATCTACCTTACTTGTCAGGCATGAATCTAAGGACATGTGTTTAAAAGACATTGAACTACATGCTCACTACATCCTACCCACTCTAGGGGCAATAGTCAACACAAAACTGGAGGGACTTAAATGACCACGAGAATTGTCACTTTAATAATAATGTATAAGAAATCCATATGAGCTCCAAAAATGATGAGGCAAATGGCTACATGTGCGATTTGGATATGCTAATTCATCTTGACAGACTAATTACGTGATTCATGTTGTATGAGAAGTGTGTGCGAAAAGACAGAATCATCCAAATAACGCACGTCTACCTCACTAATTACATACTCCATCCGTAAGTTACACACATCACAAGGTGGATGGGCCTTAAGTGGCTCGCTTTCTTAATCAAACCCCCATACTTGATTGGTATGTGGTGCAGTGAGGATGAAAGAGCAAACATCATAAAGACACACGTGCAAAAGAGACCGGACTGCGTCTTCAACAATGAACAACTACTCTACACTCAATAGTGAACACAACTGGGAAGACCTGTGTATCGAGTTAAGGAATCAACAACAAGCATGCAGTTCCGATAACCATAACTAAAAACAATGGAAGTCCGATTTCCAATCCGGTTTTTGCAAAGATGGATTCGCGTACACAACACCGAGTTTTTTTTTGGTGTAATGCAATCGGTAGGAGTTGGAGAGCATAGGGATAAAGGGGACCCCAATAGCACCCCACATACATTATTACATAGTACATGTGCTCCTTTTCATTGCGCTTCCTCCGCACCAACAACTTACGAATGAACTTCCCTATTGGGATGCAAAAGACGAGCTACAAAGCGCCTTGGAAATCAAAGGGGGCATCTATCTTAAGTGGTCTATGTGATGTCTAGAGGGAGCCTACAAATAGGTATTATTCTTACAAACCTCTAGTGTATTGGGAGTCAAAGGACTTAGTAGGTCCCCCAAGGGATATAATATAAAGGCTGCCGGAGATTCCCTGGAAAGGGATAAAAGGAGGGGGGGGGACCCGGGGAGGGGTCATTGTGAGGGGCTAGTGTGCAATTTATAGGGGCTCCGGGCATATAGCACCTAATACCGCCTACACTTGGCCAGCCACCGAGTAATATATTATATACGTGGGCAATAATAATACTAATAAGGGCCACTTTACACTACATTTTGTTTGGGGGGGAGTCTAATTAGTGTGGGTTATCATTTGGAGTTACGCATTGTTGTATAATATTTTACCGAGAGAAGATAATCTCATTAAATAGTTCATCATACGATTTAAGATATGTGGTGTCTATGTAAAGTGAGGGCCGGTTTACACCAGTGACCAATGATCATGACCACCACTTTCTAAAATCTCTCGTTGGTTCAAAAATGTGTGGGGGACCCACTTCGTTTAACATAGTCTGTGACATAGAAGCGACTAATGGGTGAGGATTTCAAAAATGGATATAGTTTCGTGGTTTGCACCCGGATTTTGTAACAAGAGAACCCAAATAAGTTGTCTCATCAAAAACATAAAGTGACCATGTTAGGGCATCGCCAGTGGATCTAGGTAAAGCTCACTGCAAACCAAAACCTATCTTTTGACTGACCTAAAATTAGAAACTGAAATTACCATCATTAGAAGCACACCTAAATAAACGTGAGATATTTCTCAAGAAAAAAGAATTGTAAAAATTTGACGTAGGTGAAATCCCTCATTGAAAACACCACATTTTCAAAATTTGGAGGGAGTGTGGGAGGATCTTTCCATTTTTAAGCAAGATTTGGTGCACTCCCTCTAAATTTTGAAAATGTGGTGTTTTCAATGAGGGATTTCACCTACGTCAAATTTTTACAATTCTTTTTTCTTGAGAAATATCTCACGTTTATTTAGGTGTGCTTCTAATGATGGTAATTTCAGTTTCTAATTTTAGGTCAGTCAAAAGATAGGTTTTGGTTTGCAATGAGCTTTACCTAGATCCACTGGCGATGCCCTTAAAAGAAAATATATTTTCGATATCTTCTCTAGAGAGAGAGAGAGAGAGAGAGAGAGAGACTCAATCTAAGTTTACTTTACACTATGTCTTGTGACCAAGGGTTTTTAAAAGTGATGTGGATTTCTCTTGGTCATGGTCTTCGGACTGTGGACCATGACCACAGAAAATCCTAAATAATAAAATAATTTATTATTATTACTACTATTTTCTCAAAACCCTGGGTCACGTGTGTAAAATGGGCCTCATCCCGGTGCCGCTCATCCATTAAGAAGGTGTCACATGTAGATGACCCTTTTTAGACAATTTGACCATTTCCCTTGAGTTACTGTAGGGCATGGTGCTGCTTGGTCCCTCCTCCCCCTTAGAGGTGGCCTTTGCTCCTTCCTACCACCTCCCCCCTGGTTTCACGTTTAAATGCTGTATGTGCATTTTTATACACGAGTATCCCGCTTTCATTCTCCGCTTCCAATGAAGTCCGTCCAGGTGTCAAAGTCCACATTTATCACCTAAGGTGGATGAGGCTTAATGTGGACACCTCCAGCCATGTGGAATCGACCAGCCGACGGATTCGAGCATTAGAGGCTTGAGTAGGTTAACAATTGCGAGGCACGAAATCGTTGCAATCGGAGTTGAGGAAGGTGTTTGTCCAGGTCTTCAAATCGAAGATTCTCTGCTTCCCAATCTGGTGTTGACATTATAAGGGAACTCTTTCCATTGTTCAGTGTTGTGTAAGTGGTAAACATCGCTAGCGGATTCTACATGGGACATTTGCCAATGAAAACCAAGCTTGATGCCAATATTGATTGATCGTGTCGTGTCTCTAAAGTGGTCACATGCAGATAAAATGTTGTCAGATTTGCTTTTCATTGTTGAATATTCATAGTACAAGGTTGGTCGGCACCTCACAACCACATGCCGCCTCCTCAGTTATCTAGCTCGCGCACAAAAATCAAGCATGTCAGGGCTCAATGGTTAGCGCTCCTAATTGTGGAGGGTGGTGGGTGTAGTTTGATTTTTACGAAGGTAACTAACCCAAATGTCATAAAGGTGCGGGCTAAATCAACATATTTGTCATAGGGGTGTGGTTCATTGGTGGAGGATGTTTTAGACTATCGTTTGACGTCAAGGGCCTTCATCCCATTTTGTATCATAGTCTCTTTGATCAACCATTCCTGCATCGTAGCTTAATCCAATACACATACATGAGAAAACTAATTGCACAACTGTGATATAATTCGAGAAGTACCAACAGTTTCACAGTTGAAGTGTTCATGGAAGGGAACCACATTACTTAAGTAAACATGAGCATCGCCTCAGTTAGTCATAGGGCTTGGAGCAACCTTATTTACGCCAGTATGGCCCATAATAATAATGATAATAATAATAATATCAGCTGATCCGACGTGAATTTGAGCCCGTTGGTCCTACCCTGCTCAAGGATCTCCTTGATGCAAGGTGGGGTGTACTGCCTAACCCTTGCAGTGGGTAGGTTCTTTGGCTTTCCGCCAAGTAAAGAGAAGATTTCACAGCCGGGAGATGAACCGCCAACCCCTTCATTCGGAATTGGGTACCTCTATGTTGTAATTTGGTAGTATAGGGTCATATTGGACCCTCGGTATGGCCCATAAGAACCACATTATGAAATTTGCAAAATTTAGTAGTCATGAAAACCAAGCACCACTTGAAGCCAAATTTGTTAAGATACAGTGTGCCAACGAGGTGCTTTGTAAGGGCGATTTCTCTCACCTTCACTAGAAAGTGTCCCCCTTCTTCGCTACCAACCCGGACAGCTCCCACCCCAAGGAGCCGGACTAGGCGACGTGACCCCTTTCTAGGTTTTATAAATTCACTTCAGTTCCATAACATTACTAAGCAACCAAGGTGATACCTCTTTCTAGTATCATTAAAAAAACCAACTATGATAAATTACAGTTGCTTGTCAAAAACTCTACAGCGTACAGTCCGAGTGCTCCCCATAAACGGGGAATCCATGAACTAAAGGCGAACCATGTTTGCCGAACACCTAGTCCCACGAAACGCAACCAAGCATCTTATAGCCCACCCACTTTACCGGTGTGGGCCACCAACGAGCGACTCCTACCACCAGATCCCACCCCTAACTCCAAATCGACCAGTGGAAACCACCAGATGTAACCGATGCTGGTAGATGTAACCGTTCCATTGGTGACCCACACCAGTAAGGGTCACATGTAAACTATCACAAATGTTACATCTCTCCCGATGGAAACGAAAAGAAGAAGAAGACGAAAAAGCTTCACAACTTCCCGACGATGGGTCACTACACACACGAATCGGTGGGGGGAGGGAACCCGAACGGGCTCCGGATTCACGTGTGTGGGAGCTTCTAGAAAGTCAACCACCGGACACACGAACCTCGGGCCCGGCCCCGGCCCGGGTGTGAAACCGTTCGGCGTCATGCTCTCCATGTGAGGCATTGTGTGTGTGTGGGGGGGGGGTAGGGGGGTCCAAGTCGTGTGAGGCCGATGAGGTGGCATGCGGCGGCCTTTCCAGGCTGTCGCGTGGAAAACGGTGAGCTGTACTCCCAGGGATTGGCCCTCATGGGCTCTTAAAGGGAAGGCATCCGACAAGTGGTGTCTTTTTTTTCTTTCCCGGGGCAGTCGGGCGGGCGGGCGGGTTCCGTAACTTATTTTACCTTTATTATTCAATGGGGGCCATAGCTGCTGAAGTACACCTGCTGACAAGGATCGTAATTATGCACCACATGACCACCCGCAACCAATTGTATGACAATCGTCGCCATTGTACACATTCGTACTTCCAAATCGGAGCCGTGTGGGCAACCCACCGAGGAGGGTAATGATATATATGTATGTATGTGTGTATGTATATAAAAGAAGAGCCATATATCACCGAGTGTGGGCGTATATATGTATATAGGTAGGGGGTGAGTCGATATTCAACCCTAGAGGAATCCTTTGCTAGATGGTATCTTACACGGTCTATTTGCCACTTACACTTCCAAGGTGTTTCGCCCTTGTGCCCGAAGCGACGTCGCCTACAACGCCATTCGGTTCGGTCCAATTTAAAAGCTCGTCGAAGGAAATGGACTTCTCGTGTAGTAGGTCCGACTATGTGGACGAGGGTTTCGTGGTGGTGGAATCGTTTGAACTGGTTTTCAACCATCTACGTGTTCAAAAGCGGAAGGTTGTGACATTAAAAAAAACAACAGACATGTGTGGTGTGATGGTATGGTTTGGCGTTGTTGACTGCCGTGACGGAAATGTCCGCCCTTGGCTTTTAGGAGTTGCGTTTACAAGGTCGGAGCAAAATCTCCTCAGAATTGCCGTAAATTGTTCATTGATCCGGTAGTTCATTAAAGAAACCGTGTACTTCTTATGGTAGATATGAATGTACGGATGGCATCTTTGCAAAGTTAGGATTGTTTACACCATTTCTATTTTTTTTATCTTTCCGAGGGGGTGGACTCTTTGGTGGAAACCTAAATGATGTGAGTGGATCACTATGAAGTTTAACCCCATGTACATGAGAATTTAATTTAAAAAACAATGTATATGTACTAAGGACATGCTAGAAAGTGGACCTTATGTCCACTTCTACGTTATAAATGTCTCCATGACATGTAAAAATCCACTCACAAATTCCAATAAGAACGTGTTTGAGCATTTTATTTTTCATTCATTGCATGTAACTAAAAGATTGTATCAAACAAACAAGGACAAGTGGACAATAACCTAGCCACAATCTTGAGAGCAAAATTCAAGGGAGCCCAAATGCCTTTGTACTCAAAATAAAAATGGTTATAATCTAAATGTGTACGCTGGTATGGCTAGGCATAAGTACAACTTAGACAAAAATGTCCACCTCGGCCTTAGGGGTCATGAGAGGTGCTACTAAAATCGTCCCTTCAAAGCATAGAGGGCATCTATTGAGTATTATTAGATTGATAAAAGGTAAAACGATTCTTGCTATCAAATGAAATATGATTCCATCGCATAAAAGTATGCATTGTTTGAATTTTGTGTGCAAAAGGTATAAGGGTTCGAGTTTTTTTTTGCGTAGATGACCAAAACCAACACTGAAGCATATTTCATCAACGTCATGGCATCAAAGTGGTGGACATTTTCATAAGAAATATGTTCTAATTGCACAAGACTTTATAGTGTTGGTTTTAGGTGGGGTCTTGATTTCAACACCATCTACCTTAAAGTTCTCTTTAAAAAGGCAAAAACAAGCATCCAATACTTGAACGTGATGCATCCAATGTCCGTCCAGTTATACCACGCCCACACGAGGGTCAGTTGTTGGACCTAGGTAGTAGGAGGAGTCCTCTTGATAAGGAAAGTGCATATGATTATGAAATTTACTGCCACTGGGTGCAAGCATGGTAAAGTGGACAACTCGTGATCCTTGCACAAGTTTAAATGAAAGTGATTCCAAACATTATATTGACTTTGAAAATTGTGAAAGAAAATCATAAACATTTCACAAACATATTGATCTACAAAAGCCAAGTAATTAATGTTGACAAAAACAATCTAAAAAAGTTCTACATATTTTAAAGAAATGGTGCAAGTGGGCGTGCAAGAGGTGATATTGAACAAGCAATTGTCGAGATTTTGTTCAAAATATGATAAATCTACATTGAATTGATAATTTTCTACAAATGTATTTGACAATACCTCAAGTGTATAATAATTCAAGGAATATGAAATAAAGTCAAGTTCAAAATAGTTAAGTTCATGACATTCACATCCAGAGCTAGATATTACCATTTGCTTTTGAGCATTACTTTTATTTGGTAACTTTTGAAGATCTCATATTGGTATTCTACATTTGAGTACTTAACACAACAATAAAGGTCACCATGAAAAGAAAGAAAGGAAAAAAAAAATATTTTAACAACATTTTGCTACTACTTGTAGGCTTTTGACCAAAAACCAACTATGGTTTTAAGATACCGGAGCATTTTTTTGGTCCACTTTACAATGCTCGCACCCTACTACCATACGTTAAGGGCAGGTTCGGAACAAACTAATTCTAAAAATAGATGCCAAAAATTTTGGAAAATTATTGGCATTTTTTGCCGAATATAAAATTAATTATTTTTCAAAATTGCCAAAAAATAAGAAATTTTTACTTCTCACTAGAGTTTTACTTACAGTGGAAGCATATGTGAATTTTGAAAGAGAGAAGGTGCTCCTTTTGTAATCAAGCTCACTTACATTAGTCCACAAAGAATATGGGTTAAGTAGCAGCAAGACTCTAGGTGAGGCTTTTCAAATGTGTTGTACACAAATTTTTGGAGTCCAATTGAGCATAGAAGATGAAGTTTTATAGAATTTTGTCCAACTAACAAAAGTTGAGAAATCAATCCTTCTTCCACCTCCAACAAGTTTTGTGTCAAAATAAGTCTTTATGCAAAAGATATGGACAAACATTGCAGCCGTGTAAAGATCAAAAAATTAAAATGCGTTCATAACAGTTTTTCGGAGCTCATTTGTGCATAGAAGATCAACATTTTTGGAATTTTGTTGGTCTAAGAAAAGTTCAGAAATCAAGTAATCTTTCACCTCCAAGAAATTTTATGTCATTTGAAGACTCTATGCAAAAGTTATGCATGTTATAAAAATGAAGTCTAACTCGGTGCTTCACCTCAAAGTTTACATATCCCATATGCATTGTTGAACACAACTCCACTTTACTTGCATAAAGCACAGAGCATTCTCAACTCTTCACTCACATCTTACTTGTCATTCAATGCAAGAGAGATGTACAGGATATAAGCTTAAATAGAAAATTAAAAATGAATTTAGACTGAATTTTTAAAAATTTAAAAAGAAATTTGTCGAAAATATGAATATACTATTTTTAGGTGACGAACCTACTTTTTGAACTTTAATTAATTATTCGGCTAACATGTGTCGAAGCTGCCCTTAACGTACGGTAGTAAGGATTTATCGTCCTACTCACTGTAACCTCATTGGATGTAACGTATTGCAATTTGGCTAGTGCATAGACAAGAACTCCTATCAAGATGAAAAGTCTCCCACTGGTGTGGGCCGGTTGTTGGTCCTAGTGTGGGCATGAAATTAGTTGAAAACTCTTTGGATCATTCAATGTGATGAATATAGCATGTGGCTAATTGGATGGGCCCACCAACGTTCTCCACCTAAAACCTACCTCGCCAAGATCACCTCATCCTTTCATCAGCACCTTAACCCCTAAAATGCCTAAGAAGCCAAAAAGTGGTTGTGAGTCTTTTTTCAAATGTGTTTTCTCAACGTAAATTGTTTTCCTAAGAGAACACATCATTAAACTATATTGTTTTGTCTACCTAGTGTGGGTAACCATTCAAGATTACGTGTTGCTATAAGTTTTAACCGACATCATCGTTTATTACCAATCAAGTTATATCATATTCTTCAGTGTGCATACTATCTACTTATGTAATTTGGATAAAAATTGACACTCTCAATAAAACATTATAGCAATGCATAACTCCAAATGATAATTTACACTAGTTGGATAACTTGGTGTAGTACCATTCTACATGATCTCGATGAAGCCCACCAAAATTATATGTTAACGCCTATATTTTATAGACCTTGATGTGCTTAAAATCCTTAAACTGTTCATTGTTGTAGAATCTATTATTGGAGGAACGTAACAAGGTTAGCGACATTAATATTGTTGACTTATCTCGCCAACGCTACGACACTCATAGCTTTGACCAATCAAAGGTCTATTGATTTTGTGGAACTTTATCTAGTCTCTTGAAGGAAAACGCTTCTAATATGGTGTGGTGAACATCAAGGCCATTGATTTTTATATAAGGTCTTTAATTCACATTCTAGAACACATCTTTGATTTGAATTGGAACGCCCGTGCATTTAGTGGTTCACCATTCTTCACATAGAAAGCTAAGAACTCAATGTGAAACTCCAAGAACCCTTCAAAAAGTGACGGTAAAAGAGACCCTCGTATTACGATTTGTTCTTGACTAGGACGGTATCGGGGCCCCACATCTAAACACCCTATAAGTCAAGGCATTGCATACGAAGAAGCCGAGGAACTTGAAGAGCAATGAACGGGAGAACGAACCGCTAGTTACCGAAGAACCGGTTGAGTTTGAGGCATAAGCGGTCCAAGTTCGAGACCCTAGGAAATCACCCGTCATTTTAGAGGAACCTATACAAGAACACCTCAAATCAACGAGGGGGAAAACCGAAAGACGTCAACATATGGAACCAGGTGGACTTGGAAACACTAAGCTACAAGGATCTTGACCGATCGTGCTTGAAAAATCTCCCCGAGGATGCTCAAGATATGAGACAAGGAATATTGATTGAAGGCCACCGGTGGACCCACCGAGGTCACCAAATGAATAGGTAACGAAATGCAAGTACACATGTTGGTTCGGGCTTGGATTTGTGCACAAAGGTTGGAGACTCGGACGAGTTTGTTGGAAGCACAATTGTCGTGGGCCAATGACATTGATGGGGGGGGGGGGGGGGGAAGAAGGGACGAAGGTGGGGGGGAAATTGGGGGGGTGTGTGTGTTAAGGTGCCAACGTTACCCGCCGAGGTGAAAACGTAGTCTAATAGACTATAGTTTGTGATGTTTTTCTTTTTCGGACGGTTTGATATGGAATTAGCATCAAAGATCCTGAATTTGTATGTATGGACATACTTGGAATCAATGATCGGGGAGGTTTTTGGGCATAACCGGTCGAGATCCTAGTGTTTGCAAGTCCAACCGGTTACATGTTGATTGACATCCTTCGGTTTTTCTATGTTCATTTGAGGTGTATATGAATGATCGGGGAGAACCGACATTTAGTTACAAATGAACTGGTTGAGTTTGAGAAATAACCGGTTGAAGTTCACGACTTTAGGAGAATTACCGATCACTTTAGAGGAATTTATAGAGTGTACCTCAAATTAATATAGAAAAACCGAAGGATGTCAACATGTAACCGGTTGGACTTGCAAATACTAGGATCTCAACCGATTATGCCCAAAAATATCCCCGATCACTACTGTAGTGTATACTCCATAAATTCCTCTAAAGTGATTGGTAATTCTCCCAAAGTCTTGAACTTCAACCGGTTATTTCTCAAACTCAACCGGGAAGAAGGAACGAAGGTGGGGGAAAAGGGAAGGGGGGGGGGGGCAACATTACCCGCTGAGGTGAAAATGTCATCTTATAGACTATAGTTTGTGATGTTTTCCTTTTTCGGACGATTTGATCTTGAATTAGCATCAAAGACCCTAAAGTCATAAGTATGGACATACTTGGAATCAATGATCGGGGAGATTTTTGGGCATAACCGGTCGAGATCTTAGTGTTTGCAAGTCCAACCGGTTACATGTTGACATCCTTTGTTTTTTCTATATTCATTTGAGGGGTATATTCCATAAATTCCTCTAAAGTGGTCGGTAACCCTCCCAAAGTCTTGAACTTTAACCGGTTATTTCTCAAATTCAACCGGTTCATTTGTAACTAACTACCGGTTCTCCCCGATCGTTGCTTGGAATAAACCAATCATAAACATACAAGGGTTGGGTTTCTACTAGATCCCTTTTACCTCGATAATGTTGGTGGGTAGGGGGGCCAAGCTCAAAGAGGTCGGTGTCTAGCCCTAGCTCGGGAAGAGGAGGAGAACTAGGAGTGCATGGATCATAAAGAAACCTAAAGAACTACCAACTTGCTAGTATTTTAATTGTGTGCGCGCATCATGCCCTCCAATTTTCTTGGTTTTCAATCTGAACCAAGAGAGCACGAAGCCACCTACGAGCCAATTGGCTTCCGACTCTCCCGAGTGTGGGACCCCAAGCCCAAGAGGCCAATGGGGGTGGTGGCTCCTCCCATGTTTTGGGTCCGAGACGCTTATCTAATGTAATGGGTCCTAAGTAGTATTATTAAGTAGTTCACGTTCGTTCATGTGGACCCCGAAGAATATAACCATGGGATGTCGCAGCTAGTGAGGATTCAATAGGAATCTGCACTAGCTGCGGCATCCCATGGTTATATACTCGGGGCCCACATGAACGAACGCCCACTGCTTACAAAAACGTTAGGGTTGGCATTGCAAATTTTGATATCAAGCTCTAGGTTAGCTTGCAACATGGTCATGGGTAAAAGGCCAGGTTTAGGGCGGGTTTGGTATCCTGACACCTACTGAGGGGTAATAGCAAATAATAATTGTCCCCCTTGTAAATTGGTTTGCTCTTATTCATCCCATTTTATGTTTACTAGGTTAATTTGGTTTTTTTTACCCTAATCTTTATTGGCTTTGCAAACTACATCAATTTTCACACACAATGCTAAGCAAATAAAAACAAGAACATATAAACTTTCACTTATGTAAGTTAGTCATAATCTAGCATATCATTTCCAAAGTCTCGTGTTTATTGCAAAACTACACATGAAGAAACAATGATTTCAAGAGAACTATATATAGTGACTCAATTTTGTAACATACATCTATCTCTAGATCAATAATTTGTCCACCCTCCTTTAGAAGCTAAAACAACTTGGATACAATTTGGACATGATGAGCTTGTAATTGAGATTCTCCATCCCTCACCCAACACCAAGTGTGGTCATTAGACTTAGATCGATTGATCTTAGTCTCATCGTTGAAAATCATCCTTTGTCCGCGTAAAACATAGATTTTGTTAAGAGCGGTGCTTTGGGTTGCGCTTACGAAAAATAGAATCGGATAATATTCAATACAACTAAACAAGCTGCACAGAATAACATACCAATCGTGGATAGTCCAATCTTGATGACATCGAGCAAATTCCAAACTACAATGCATATTCTTAGGCGTGAGAAACGGCCTCTTTTACTTCTCTAATGATCCATGACTTGCTTGGTCTACTACATCCCTTACTTGTGTTGGTGCTCACTACCACTTTCAAGTGCTCACTCAAAGCATTCCTCACGTCTACAACATTATCTACTCCACCAACTGTGATGGCTCTTAGACCAACTCATTGTTGAGCAGGGGTGATGCTTCTTGGGCACCCTCCTCTTGAAGGCTCCACATGAGGAATACACTTTGTAGAGCATGTAGATTGAGAGGTATCCAACAATTTGGACACTTTGTCTCTGCTACGCTCATGTTGCAACAAGGATATAGCATTCAACCTCTTCTCCTTTGGTAATGCTATCATGAGCAAAATAAACCTTCACAATAGAGCATGTGGACTTTATTAAGATAATTTGACATTGAATTTAGCATTGAAAGTCCCAAATTGGTCCATAGTGACACACTATTAGATGAATTAACCACAACCACGTGGAGGCTACTTTTTCAATATTCCTTTATCTCAATAATATTGGTGGGGGGGGGGGGGGAATTCAAAGAGGTGGCATGTGATCCTAGCCTTGAGTAGGATGAGCTACCCCCCCCCAACCCACCCACCCACCAATTTTGTTTGTGGTCAATTCATTGTTGTTTGGTATCACCAAACTATTTGAGGGGGGGGGGGGGGAAGTTGTTGGTGTTAAGTTTGGAATCCAATCAGTTAGAAAAAGGTCATTTTGTGTTGTATTATAGTTCATCATCATTTCACTATAAGTTGTAAGATTGATGGGCCCAACTCAAAGAACAAGATATTTACGATAGAGGCACCTATTATTTTTTGGGCATTATAAGCAATTGAACATATGTGCAAATTGAATTAACATAGAATTGATTTTCCATGGAAGAAAAATGCTTGAGGAATGCGGATTCACTTAAAGCATGATCATTGGACTCACAATGAATATCTTATGTATTCTTGAGGTTGGTACAGTGAGTACACTAAATAATTCTATTGAGTATCACCAATCCTATTTGTCTTGCTCGATACTAATTGTAAACCGCCCGTGTACCTGGGGGGTGCACTCCATTGTTGAACACCACGTGTGATAAAAATAAATCTACTTTTCACATAAAGCACCAACTAAATGGGTAAGAGTTTTATTAGTTTTTTTTTCATGAGTAGATATACACGGTATCTATTACATAGTAAAAAATCGTAACCAAATTTGAAGTTTTTTATTTTTTATTTTTTATTTTTTTGTAATGAAACATACCAATTCTGACTAGAATGACGCAAAAATGAACTTAAAAAACTACTACAAAAACGAAGATGACTAAAAATTTCAAAATATATATAAACAAGATATTATCAATGGTTATGTATATGTAGAAAAAATATCATAATTTTCAAAATTATCTATGACATACTCCCTCCATTTCAGAATAAAAGTTACATTTTAGAAAATCCATGGGCTTAAGGTCATTTTTTGCACTTTTAGCACGAAACTGCGTGCATGGCATAGCTCTCACTAAGCGCTTTCTGGCGAGCTAGGGGTGTCCATAGTAACACCCGTTCATCGCCATTGATGATTGACACCGATTGATCTCACACATAAGACCGCATTGATGTGCGTCGACGCCAATGAGTCCAAATATTAATTGTTAAACAAGTGTAAAGTGTTATTTGACTTGGTAGTTTATCAACAATAACCTTTACATTGTTTTTGGCAACATTCCAGTTTGTTTGGCGAAGTTTGAGAGAAATTTCATCAAATGTAGCTTTTATTTTGTAACTCAATTTATGTCCAAACGTAACTTTTATTTTGAAACGGAGGGAGTATAATATAGGGCAACAAACTTTTTTCGTACGTGGTTATGAAACATAAGGGGGTGTGATCACCCCAAGCCCGTGTAGTGTCACCAACATTAAACGTAAACCTAAGGTTCTTTGTCATTCATGTTAGAACATTTTGGGCACTCAAGATCTTAGAATATACAAGTGGTATCACTTGTTTGATCTTCACCTAACCCACATACCAATCAAATATAGGGGTCTGATCGTACTACCCCTACATGGGTTATTGAACTTTGACACCATTAATTTTATGAAATTTCCATAGATTTTTGTATTTTCTTAGACCTTAAAATGTGCGCTAAACTTATGTAACACAAGCAAAAACCCAATCAAAAAAAATGATGATTATAAAGGCTTGAAATTTGTGTAACAACGGAGGTGGTCTGGAATTTAAGGATCCCATGTAATGGACCGGAACAAGAAAGGGTTAAACAAAAAACCCACATAACACCCGCATACCTCACATTCACTACACTAAATAGGTAGATTAGTGTTGGAAACACTAATAGTCGACGAAAATGCTAAATGTAAATTGTCTCTATACTGTTAGAACACTAAATGTCAACTCTAACACTATTTGTACCAAGTAGTAACTTTAAATATTTACATGAGCGCATTTAGTGTTAGATGATATTTTGTAAATCTTGGAATGAAGAATTGAAGGAAGAAGAATATGAGAACCTCTTAAAAGGTATAATTTGTTCAAACCCTATTCAAACACTAATTGTAATATCAGTTGAAAATTAGTGTTTTAGGTAACTATTGCATCTAACACTAATCTTCATCTAACACTAATCTACCTATTTAGTGTAGTAAGTATGCTACAATCAATCACATCGTTTTCAAAGTGTTGTCAAAGCTTCAAAGAGAATCCCACCAAAGTTTTGGCTCATATTTAATCGCATTGGGACGGAATGGGATAGGATGGGTCACATGGAGATGCCTAGAGTCTATTCCATCAATACTTTCCAAGGTAGAAACTCAATTTTGGACCACGTGGTCATGCCAACTTGTGCAAGTGGTTGCTCATGTACAAACAAATTTTACGGAATAATGTGGGCCCCAAGTAAAGTGTCTTGTGTGAAGTTTAAGGACTTGTGTGAAATTTACATTCAATTTAGTGTGGGCCACACTACCTATTCATCGCACCCCCCCCCCCCCCACATATATATATATATATCTATATCATCTTGCAATGAATGGGTGGCAATTTGAGGGTGAGAGGGAATTATCGCATACGAGCACGTCTCTCATTCATAAAATGTAACTGCTTTGAAATAGTATGTAGTATGGGGAGGTTGATTTGACATTGAGACTAGTTTAAAAGGCCTTGAATTAGTATAGTCCAATTGACACGTCCCATTGACTTTGATGTCACACTAAATCACATATTTTAGTGTATATACTACAATATACGTATGGTTTAGTGTGGAATTAAAATTTTGTGTCCTGTTAATCAAAGTGGCATAAATGACTTGTTGTCCTGAAGGAACATGTGTTCCAGGCCACCTTCTATGGTTGCCACCTAGCCTATTGCAATGTCAATTCCATGGGGGTTGGTGTTGAATAGTGTGGACCAAACAATATCAACTTCGTAATGTATTGATGAGAGGTGCGTGTATGAGAAGTGGAAATAGCAATGAGACATCCACCTACAATAATCTCCCGCTTAAGTATGCACTTTGAACCGGAGCCATTGGTGCGCACTTAGTTGGTAGGTGCGTACTTTACTCATATTCAGCTTTCTAGACGCTTTGATTCAATGAATCGCAATGGAAAACATATGAAACTTGAGGCAACCCGCTTGACAGAAGCCCAACGATGTGAAATCATTGCAAAGTTGAGCAAGCCGAACGTGCCAAGCAAGCATGCACTGGGGCGGGAGTATGAAATTAGTGAAGGCGCCATCCGGAAAGTATGGGACAATCGGGAGAACATACTGCAACGAAATTCAACCTATCAAGACATTTGCTGAATTCGAAAGTGCTACCGACCTCAAAGGCTTTGAGGCTCTACTCGACATGGACAACCAATTGTTGTGCTCCAATGTTCAAACGGAAGCTGAAAAGTTGTATGATGAACTACGACGATCGTTTGAGACGTTTCAACGAAACGTTGACAAATTGACATTTAATGTCAAGCATAAAAAAATTCATGCATTCGCGGCAAATGACTCTGCATAACATGTTCAAAAAATAAAGTCTGAACCCTAATTTTTGTCAAAAAAACTACGCACTTAACCGGGATGCGTACTTAAACGGGTGCGTACTTAAGCGGGAGATTACCGTACTTAAGTTGTTTGAGGAGAAAACCGGTGTGCCAATGGATGGAAACCAAAGGTTTGGATGGAATGACAAAAAATACATGGGAGTTGGTGGGAGTGGCAAGTCTCCACATCACACGAGCAAACTACTTTAAGTTACAATTTCATCACAAGAGTAAGTCATAATCCTATGGGTCACAAAGGGGGAGGGTAATTTTTTATTTTAAAAGACAAGAAATTGCCGCATGGCAGAATGTTTATATCTTGTATATGTAGTGGAGATATTTATCACATTAAAGTTAAAAGCATAGTATAGGGACATGAGTCCATGTTTTAGCATGCAATTAGTACATATACATTCTCATATATAGGGGGTTTAATTGCATAGCACCCACACACGTCATTTAGGTGTCCAATGAAGAGTCCCACCCTTGGGTGTCAAATTCTTTCCTCCACGTAAATATGACTTGGGTATACATGTTTTTTTGGTTTTTCTTTTCTTTTCTTGTTCTCCATCTTCTATTGACGAGATTTACATCTTCAAATTTGTCTTGCATCAACAAATCTATGATGATACATCAAGAAATATAAAACTAAAAATCAAACCTCCCATTATGTAGTTGCGATTCATGAGTGCATGCTTGTTGATTATATAATTGAATACATAGGTCTTCCTAGTCGTATTCATAATTGTGTGTGAAGTAGTATATAAAATCTAAAGACACAGTCTACATTCTTTTAAACAAGCATTTTTATGATGCTTGTTCTTTCATCTTCACCTAACCACATCACGTTCAAATATAAATGTCTACAGTTAATATTTTTCTATCACTCCAAACTAACTCAAGGAAAACAACCAGGGTACTATGTCTCACATAAGATTGAGCTAGTGTCTATGAGGATTAATGTCACATTGGGAGAGGATTCTAATAACTATCTATGTCTTTTACTTCATTTATTCTTGATTAGGCTTGATTCACCCTCTTATGGTTCAATGATGCTTTCTTAATTGTGTTTGATTCCATCCGATGTGTGTGGACTCCTATCACTGTAATTTCCACCCTCTATGTCAGTTGTGAAGCTCTTTTAACTTTGGCAATCCTTCCCTTGTTGTCCTTCATTTATCCATCTTATTTTGTCTTCTGCTCTTGCTGCTCTTCGACTGTGATTTATACCACTATGCTCTCATGTCAACCTCTCACATGCTATCAACTTCTAATCTTCATTTTGTGTTTATTGGTACAAGTAGGTTGTTGCCCTACACTACTTCATTAATTCCTCAATTCTTCCCTTCTTACATTTGCAACATTATGCTTGTCTGTCAGACTTGTATTCTCAATCTTTCTCATGCTATCAACTTCCCTTTCATTCAACCTCTCCTTCAAGTTGTTTGTGAATACCACTAACTCGCATTTGGGTGTGACTTTGGGGGTGTGCCCATACTTTGAACTATGGCTTTCTAATCCATTTAGGCTATAGGCAATATGTATCTCTGAAAGTCCTTTTTCTATTCCTAATTTGTGTTGTGACTTGCCAAATTCTCAATTCCACCATCTTCCTTTCATAAAAGAAAAGAAAAGCCAATGTCGAGTAGTCCAACATGAATTTGAGCCTGTTGGCCCTCCCATGCTCCCATCTTCCTTTCATAGGAAATACCATAGCCTATTTCAGCTTCGTTCGCCACAATATTACAACTTCTTTACTTATTCAAATGGCTCCTTTGACTTCCATGTATTTCAATTTGCTCTCAAACATCCCACTGGGCTCTTCAACGCTCCTGCCTATGGCCTATCTCTATATGGCTATAGCTCAACAAATTTAATGAGTAGTCCCTTTGTCCCTAGGCAATACTCTTCTTATCCCTTCAAAGGCCGCATGTCATTACAACCTCATGAAACTACCTTTTATGGACCATAGCCTTACTAACCCACTCTTGAATGTTTTTCATCTATTTTATCATTTACTAAGTATTTTCCTACTTGCTAGAAGGCTATGGACCAAACAAAAAAATGTATTGCAATGTCCAATTAAGAAAAACAACCAAATAAGACTTGCATACTTTTGGTAACACTGGCAATGAATTTGTGGCAGCCATGTAAGTTGAAGGTAATATGACAAATAACTGAACCCCATATTTAGCATTTGTAGTACCATACTTGAGCATATAGTCCTATTGGTGTGGGTGAAAATTTAGTGTGGAAATAAAAAAGCATGGGCCACTATGGCTCTCTACTCAAGGTGGAAATAACGTGGGTCCAAGGTCCAGGGTCTTCCCCTAAGTCTTCATGACAACTTCCGACCAACACATGAAACACTATTTATAGGGAAAGCAACATGAATTTAAAATAATCACCCACATGAACTTTCTAGAAAAACAATATTTTTTATTATTAGGCTTTAGCGTGGGTTGAAAATTATTGGGACCCGTGTGGGCTTCAGAAAAAATAGTGTGGCCCACAGTTATAGGAGTATTTTGTGTAGCTGTTTGAAGCTCAACTTCGGGAATGATGCATTGAAAGAAAATTGTGCAAATAGATAAACATTAAGAAGGCACACTAATTAAGACTACTATTTGCCGGGCTTACAAAGTAAGCTATCTACCCTGTACGAGGCTCTGCCTTTGCCTTTGCACGCCAAAGGGAGACCTAGTTCAAGCATTCAATGAATTAAGTAGGTGCTATACATGTGAGGCTTTGCCCAATGGATTGGTTGATGATTGGTTGGAAATTCTTTTATGTTCTCGCCTATGTAAAAGAAATGGAAAATGGATGTCTTAATCTGGTCATTTTATAGGCAACTTGCATTCATAACATTATTCAGTTTTCAAATGCCAACATCCCATGCTGAAATTTTCCCTAGCATTTCACATTCAACCTTGATATGTAGGAGAGGCTATGTCCTGATGATGAGGCTCATTTCTTCATGCCACTTCACATGGGGTCCCAGGTCCTAAGTCCTAAGTCATGTGAGGTCAATCCGTGCAATCTCAGCAATTGAGAGCATGGAAGTTGGGACTTAGCACTTCACATGGCAAATCCTAAGTTCCAAGTCTGACATAGATGCCTACATGGAACCATTTTTTTAAAGGTGAGGCTTGGGACTTGTGTTGAGAGTTGGGTCTAGCTTTTGGCTCGACCCAACTCTCAACACAAGTCGTGCAAATATTTTTGCACAAAATAATCAAGATCCAACTTTCATGATATTTAGCCATATTTTAATGGTTTGTTTTGAGGCCCAAAAGTTGGAACTTGCTGACATGAGTGGGACTTGGGATCCCATGTGAACAAGCCCTTCACCGCATCTCCTTCCTGATAGATTCCCAAGACACATAAGGAACGGGCTTAGGGTTAGTTTCCATGTAGGCCGCTCACCCATCAAATTCTAGTGGAAATGTAGATTTTATCTTATGGAATCTACATGGACATGGGGCAAGTGGTCTACATGGAAACTAACCCTTAGTAGGCTTAGGGCCAAGTCCCGAGTCCCAGGTCTTGCTCATGTCAGCAAGTCTCAACATGGAGGCAATTCCCATCTTTTGAACCTCAATAACCTATTATTTACATTCATGAAAATTAAATCTCGGGACTTGTGTTGTGAGTTGGGTGTAGCTTTTTTATTGACCCAACTCTCAACACAAGTCCCACGCCTCACCTCCAAAAAGCGTTGCCATGTAGGCATCCATATCATACTTGGGACTTAGGGCTTGGGACCCTGTGTACATTGGTAAGTCCCAACTTCCATATTCTCAACAACTGAGATTCCACGGATTGACATCAAGTGAACTGGGACTTTGGACTTGGGATCACTTCCAAATTGGCCCTTGGCAATGTTATGTTGGGTTTTCATATCCCCCGCCCCCCGCCGGGGGGGGGGGGGGGGTGGACTCTTCATTGGAAACCTAAATGTCGTGCATGGATCACTTTGAAATGAAACCCCGTATATATGAGAAGTTTGTAGAGAAAAAAAAATGTATATGTACTAACATCATGCTAGAATGTATTCGTGTATTTACTAAGCTTTTCAACATCATGTAATAAATGCCTCCACTACATATGAGACCTATGGCGGTAACCCGGGTTACTAAATTTATAAAGTGCGTGAACACAATTAATTAATTGATTTTTTGGAGGGCATGTTACCAAATTTAAAAGTGCATGAATGCTATTAAAATCATAAATAACAATTTCATGCATGGTGCCCAAAATAGGACCAACATTTGGTTTGCACTTTGCAAATAGTGCAGTCTGAACATTATGAACGTGGGATGGGGTTCATCATTGTGTCTTTTGGGGTTTGTGGGTGTGTTTGCTCTTGTGTTTGTTGGCAATGTCGCAATGGTCAAAGTCCCGCCACTTCCAATATGGCAGAGTCTCAAAAATTGTTGTCGTTCTGAGGACAAATAGAGCTTGACGAGCCTGACAATCTAAGCCCATTTTCTTTTGATTTGGACCAATTTTGAGGTAGCTATCGTAATCCACGCACACCCGGATTATGGTGGTAACCTGGGTTACTGCCATAGGTCTCACATTCACAATACAAATCTCAAATTAAATAAGCATTTATTGTACACGAAACCCACTTTCACTTTCCAATAAGAAAGTCATTGAATATTTTCTCATTCATAACATGTAACTCAAAGATTGCATCAAGCAAACAAAGACGAGAGCACAATAGCTTAGCTATAATCCAAAGAGCAAAACACAAGGGAGCCCATGAGCGCTCCATGAGCATTGAGTTTGTAAAAATCTATAACCCAAATGTAAACCCCAACAAAAGTGGACAAGATAATAATTAAGGAAGAAGAAGAAGAACTCCGGTCCCTACTAGGGACCGGAGTGAATAAAGTGTCTGTTCGTAGGACAACCGTGGCCGTACCCCAGGGTAGCGGCGTTGGATAATAATTAAGGAATATTATCATACAACAACAGTGAATGTAAATGTGAATTGGATGGAGCTGCACTAAATATGATATTTAGTGTCATATGATATTTAATGTCACTATGGTATCTTTTCAGATGACACTTCTTATTAACAAGTGAACAAATATTGCCATGGATGATGGATGAGTTCATCCATTGGCCAAAACCCTACCTTCTCTTGTCAAAAACTTGTGATGGAATATTGTCAAAGATGATTTAAATTTGGGTGAAAAATCACTTGGTAATCATTCTTACAAGGAACGACAAATAATGTTGGGTTAACATATAGTGTTGGTGACATTATACCGTGGTTTATTATAAGTATTGAGAGAGACAATTAGAATTGGTGACGCTAAATACCATAATTAGTGTAGCACATCTATTGCCAATTTTTTTCTCTAAAACCTAGGACCCCCTTTTGTACATCTTCGTTTACTTTAACAATCTTAGTAGCCTTTTTAAATGCACACACTAGTAAAAATAACACATTTCCTTTACGTGTAATGTCCACACTAACACCTCAAATAATACCCCTTCTGACACTCACATTAGTTTATACTTGGTATGAAGAGTCCAACCCTTCCCACCCCCCCAGGGGGAATGTCCAAGATACTTTTGATAACATGTTGGTTTAAAATCAAACTTGCGCTAATTAAGAATTAGAAACCTCAATACAATTAACGTTGGAATTGGTAAGAAAATTCGAGTACTAGATGCTAATGTGGTGTGACATAGAAATCATAAAGGAAGGAAGAGAAAGTGTAGTAAAATGAATCACATATTAGTTACGAGATTTGTACAACATCAATCGACAAGCTTCTAGGTAGGAATACAAATTGCACTCAAACAAGAGTGTCCATGCGTTCTTCTAAGAAACATTCATTATATTCTCTTCGCCTCCATGTGGCCCCCCTTAGAGTTAGACTTCCCCTTTGATCTATAAAGGTGGAAACTTGGATTGGCATCCACTCATACGGACGCACTCATTCAAGGACAAAGTTATGGACCACGGTGGCCAATAAAACCAAGAGCTCCACTCTTGGACATGGCCAAAAACTTCGAATAGAATAAAATGACGTGCGAATCTAGCTATCCAAGACTACAAAAGAGATCAATGTAGTGAGGAATATTGCAAATCGTGGATATTATCATTTCAAGTTTCAAAATCCGAGCTAAGATGTAAAAGTTATAGGAGGTCAAACTGAATATTCTCTTGCTCTTTGAGTGATAACATGGGCCCTCCTAATTTTGTTCACTATTCTGCCTAGGATGGTGCATAACTTCCAAGCGCATAGTGAAGTTCCCATTTTCTTCTTAGAGGATCATGTAGGTCTCCCCAATTATGATGTGAGGGACAATCAAAGGATCACATTGATACGATTCAAAATGCTTGTATCCCATAAGAATCCTTGTGGAAACAATGAGAGAAATTATCATAAAAAAATCAACGTAATCATATATCTCATTGTTTTTATGAGGAATTTGAAAGGATTGGTTGAAACTACATATCCCAATTATGTCGAGTATCCCATGTGCTACTCTAAATGTCACAATGTAGATATTCTTTTAACTAAAGAAGTCACTTATGTTTCCCATCCTCTATATTATGTTTCCATTTGTCCCTTCGTCAATGAAGTCTATATTTGGTTTGAGTACTATCGAGGTATTCACATTTGTGAACAAATATATAGTACTCAATATCCTACACATAGTTGATATTTTTGCACTGAATGGTGCGATATCTTTGCATGTCAATCATGAGTCTTGTTTGTAAGAAAATCTATGAATGAAAGCCCTAAAATCCGAAAGCCTTTGGCCATTCCGAATTACTATGAAGCCAGAAATTTACCGGGCATGTGTATTTCTTTGGGTTGCCCGTCGTGCCCGTTTAAAAATTCCATAAATTAAAATATTAAAAAAACCAACAAAACAAACAAACAAACTCTCACAAACTTGGGTAGTGTTATTAAAATTTATGCCCCGGTCATGGGATACCTTATGCCCATGGCCATAGGGCCCATGTTTCATGAGCCTGCTTATGTTCTAGTTTTTCTCATGATAATAAGTCTCCATCTTTCTTGTTTAGGAAAAACACTCATCAAATTACTTACACGAAGTTCTTACTTACATATACTTTATTTTAAAACAAGTTGCCAAATTAAAATGGATATCCTAAACTTGTGTAATTCATCTAAATTTGACCTCACCGCTCACATGTTATTGCTCACAGTACATGTATTATTATTCATTACTCGTCACTCATGTCTTAGCTTTCCTCGTGCAAAATGCAACAACAATGAACCATAATAGAGAAGAATTTGGACTTCAATTAGGGCGATTGTCTACTTCTTTAAATGGCCCTTTCAATATACTAGATGCTAGCTTGATGCTCATACACATCGAACTATGTCTCCTACTAAATCAATGTTTATCCAAATGTCCAAATGTGAAAGGGGCTCATGTAACGATTGCTTGAATGGTGTTATAACCACTTCAACAATGGATGGTTGTGGTTGCCCACAATGTAGGTTGGGAGTGATAGGTTCCATTGCAAGGGAGGCAAGCATGGTAAAATGGACCAAGAAAAATGCTCTAGTATCTTAAACCATAGTTTTTTGGTCAATGCCTCAAAGTAATAGAAAAATGTTGTTAAAATTGAATAGTTTTTCATGGTGCCCTCTATTGTGGTGTTAAGAACTCAAACGCAGAATACCAAGATGATATCTTCAACACTTATCATTGAATATAATGCTTAAAAGAAAATTGCTAAATTTGGTTTTGGGCGTAAATTTCATGACCTTGCCTATTTTAAACTTGAGTCCTTTATTTCATGTTCTTTGAATATGTTTTAAAACTTGAGTTCATCATCAATGTTTTGTAGCATCAATTTCATGTGATTTTATTGTATTTTAACTATTTTTTATAATCACTTATTCAATATCATCATTTGCACACCCAGGGGGTGGACTCTTCATACCACATACAAACTAACGTGAGTGTAAGAAGGGGTATTATTTGAGGCATTCGCGTACATAGAATACATAAGGGAGAGGTATTGTTTTTCTCCAATGTTTATATTTAAAAATATATTTGAAGTAAAGGTAGATGTACAAAAGGAGACCCTAACTCTTAAAGAATAAGTGACAATAGATGTGTTAGATTCAGACAATTCATGTTTTCATCCATTGTTGTCATATGATAATAGTCCTCAATGACTACCATGTCCGTTCTTGTTATGATTTGCATTTGCGTTCTAGGTTTTTATAAACTAGAGGCACTTGGAGCGCTCATGGGCTCCCTTGAATTTTGCTCTCCAGATTGTGGCTTAGTTATTGTATTCTTGTTTTTGTTTGTTTGATGCAATTGTTGAGTTACATCTAACAAATAAGAAAATGTTCAATAACTTCCTCTTGGAAAATGAAAGTGGATTTAATATGTATAAAGGCCTATTCAATTCATGGATTATATTATGTACATGTATTGGAGGCATTGTACAAATTAAAATGAAAATCTTAGTATAAACACATGAGTCCATTTTCTAGCATGCCATTAGTACGTATACATTTGTTTTTCTTTATAAATTTCTTGTAATGTATATAAGGGGTTTAATCATGTAGTGACCCACGCACGTCATTAAGTTTCCAATGAAGAGTCCACCCCTTAGGCTTGCACAACACTAGCACCGTTTTGTAAAATATGTATTCTTTATTTGAGATGGTTTTCGTCAACATAAATTGCTTGGCTTTATCTTTTCAAAAAATTCAAAGTTCGAACATGATTTTGAATTACTTTCAATGAAACCTATGTAGGGATCAAGTGTTGTCCACTTTACCTTCCTTGCACAATGAAATACAATCTAGATTTATACGAGCATGATCCATCCTTCTATGTTGTTGATAACATTTTACTACAATTGATGTGGTGGTTAGTATGCATCCTTGGGGGGTGGATTCTTCATACCACGTATGAACTAACATAAGTGTAAGAAGGTGTATTACTTGAGGTATGAGCGTACATCGTATACATGATGGAGAAGTATTATTTTTCTCCAGTGTGTGCATTTAAAAAGGCTACTAAAAAACTAATAAAAGGTTCTCCAATGTGTAAATTCTAAAAGGCCTTTCAAAATGTGAAAACCAATAGTCTCCAAGCCTAATATGTCAATTGATTTTGAGAGAGAGAGAGAGTCTTGAAGGCTGCCATCCATTTTGCCCACACTAAATGTAAAGGTTGCTTGAACAATTGCAAAATTTGTACAACGTCAGTTGAAAAGCAAGCGTCCATGTGACATTACAAGTGGATCATGAGGATGATAGTGATGAAAAAGAGAGGAGTTCAATTATTTTTTAAGACCTTGGCTTGAGCATCTACCTTATCAGCCAATGATAGAGGTATGCGAGACCAAAACTGTCCAAGATTGAGGATCACATTGTATGTTTTTTTCTGGCACTTGAAACAGAGCAGAATGTTGTGTGAAATCACGCCTCAACTACCTCTCAAGTTTTCGGAAATGCAAAAGAAATGCTAGCTAAGCTCAGGGAACAATAACAAATACACCCTCTACATGTGGGTTGAATTAAGCACTTCAGAGCTCTGAAATTGCTCCGAAAGGCCTCCTCTTAAAATTGAACTTCTTGACCCGGAGTAGTAGCTCTATGCCACTCAAGAATGCTACGATTGCAATCGCCAAAACCAAAGCATACCCAACCCACTTCGGAGGGGAAGCTCCCATAGAGCTGCCACGGTTCTAGATTGAATGGTCCGACAGTGTTGGGCGATTGTACACATAAAATTTGTGAATGTAAGTTGATGTTGAATTTAAATTGACCATGATGGAGGCTTGGATTGGGTAGAGCTAGTGGCAGTTGATCGCTCAAGGCGTGGCTTTGAGGATATTCAAAGGGACTGAGGCCAGTAGCTCCTAGGTTGATGGACAATTATGTGGATTGGTAGAGGCCAAATTTGATGGGCTCACCACAAGCATGATAAACTATAACATGGTGGAGACTAATTGAATCTCTACACTTACTGCTTTAAGAGCAAACCCTAGCCAACACTGAATGTGAGGATTTGTTATGCCAAAACCATGTGGCACAAAACCCAACAGTGGTAAAAGGCCCTAAGTTTATAAACAAAATTCACTTGTGCAGATCAATTGTATGCGTCTAAGCACACCTCATACTTATCCATAGGAACGATGATGCACATAAATTATGATATAAGTGAGAATGGGTGGTTTGGACTTCCCATAAGTCCATTTTTACTTTAAGATTGCTGTTAACAACATTCCAATCTCCATGAACATCTTGCTGCTCTTTCTCATCTGATTTCAATCTTACAATCATTGGAAGGTAGATGTGCCTAATTTGATTAATTGTCTCAATCGAAGACCTGTATTTGAGTGGTGCGTGGTCAATTGTTGATCAAAGAGCGGACACCAAAAAGACATGTGTTTTCAAGAGATCACACAACATGCTACAGATTTGTCAACCAGTCTAGATTTAACAGTCAACATAATTGGGGGGGGGGGTCTACCTGGTTAATTTATGGCTCCGGCACTTTTACCTTAAAAAATCATTACAATATGGTAGATCAAAATATTTCACAGATTGTTGCTAAAACTTCACATTATATTCATGGGTTCAAGAAAACTCTTAAACTTTGAGCTCCAAGTTGTTGTGGCAAATAACAAAAACTAACCATTTAAGACACATTTACCTGGTAGATATAGCGGTTGGCATAGGTTGGCTTAGCCAACAAGGCACGCAAATGCTGATGTGAGTCCTTCGTAACTAGCCACACATGCCCAAACATGAAGGAGCCACAAGTAAAGCATACTTGTCAAAATTTGTAGTTTCACCAGCCTCCCTAATGCATCAACATCTACGATAGGCAAAGCCAAATCAAAAGCGCAGCCTTTTTCGTAATAGTCTTTGGAGCATGTATGAAAACCTAATTCATTACCAAAGCAAAGATTGTCTTCCTTCTTGAATGACCATATAGGTCACCCTATTATATTGAATGTAGGTTACTTAACACGTATTGAGCACATAGTCCAACCTTTTTTGAACTCGTGTCCTTTTGGTGTCCATTCGTAGAACCACATAACATATGTGTCCAATCAAGATAAATAATCAAAGTACCCCTGCTTACCTCATGAAGTTGCGAGGAACCTGCATTTCACGAACAAAGTCAACATGTTCTTGACTGATGTTAATTGAATAGTCAAATAAACATACAGTATCAGTGTCAACACCACCTACCAGCCAATAAAAGCAATCTAGTTGATATAAATGTGCTTCTAGGCTCCTGATGTTAGGGCCTCGAAAATCAGGGCAATTCTCCAATAATACTCACCTCACAATGACATAAGGCATCTCGTACCCGTAATGACTTTCATATAAATGATGAAAGACAAACACCCCCCCCCCCCCTAACAAAATTAGAGATTTTAACAGCTTTCACTACATGTATGTAATAATTCCGGATTTGCTCAGACTACATCTTTGTAAGTCAAAATCACGAGACAAAAACCTCACAAATCCTGGAAGAACATCTAGCTTCTTGGAAGTGCCATAACAAATTGCACAATAGGAGTATTCAAAAGCCAGATCTGCAATGAACAAAAGAGACAAAAGAGACAAGAACAGCACCTATTGGAGGGGACATTGCAAATCTGCTCCTAAAGTGGCTCAATAACACAACAAAGTGCATTGAAGTGTTTGGAACCTTCATCAAGTAAGAATCTGCAAACGCCTTCTTTCATTAATCATATGTTATGCCACTATGTAAAACAGGAACAGTCCTAAATCATAATTTTTAACCATCCACCTCCTTACCACAAGTCGTACACAGACACGACATACATGTCACTTGAGACTGGAAATTGACCAAGGAAATATCAGATAAAGCCCAAAGGGGTCAATAATATATAAGAATTGAACAAATGGGAAAACTGTACACGGCACTGTGAGAGCACTGTTGGCTGAGCTTACAATGTACCTCAAACAACGTTTTTCTCTTACACTACACACCAGAGGGAGTCCTAGCACCAGCTAGGACAGCAAAAAACTGAATCACCCCAAATCCACCTGCCCTGTAGTCATCCGTGACTACAGAAGTGAGCATTAGCCTGTCAGTGCCTTCGCATTAATCTCGTGAATACCTTGCAACTGGTAGAATATCCATGAAGTACAGTTTCAGTGAGTTACTGCAACAGAGGCACCTGAAGAAGAGTGTACTTGGATGGACATACCAGGACTCCCTATTGGGCAGGGACATTGGAACAGGATAAAGGGATCACAAGCCCCTTACAAGTGAGTCTGCAAGGACAAGGCTTACAGAGACAGTGCCGCCAAAAAGCATGATGGTGGTTAAACCCCATCCAAGGTGATTGGTTCCTCAAAAGGTGTGGTATGTCAGCAGGGGGAAACAACCCATGTGCTTCTCAACAGAAGAGGCTTGTGACCTACTGAACTACCAAACCTGTCAAAAATTTGGTGATTAGAATGGATTGTACCACTGTTTACACAGTCTGAATCAGGTGATAGGATATCAATCTTCGTCACTGTAGGAGCGTCTCTCTTTGTCGTCCTCATTATCCTCATCATCCTCCGTCTCATCACCACCGCCTTCCTCTTCTTCATCCTCTTCCTCTTCCTCTTCCTCTGCATCATCCCCATCCTTGCCATAGCTATTCCTCCCTTCCCTCTCATGCCCATATTCATCCCCTTCAGGCCCTTCCTCTTTGTCATACCCATCATCTTCCTCTTGCCCATCACCATCATCATCATCCAGGTCTTCCTCACCCTCCTCGCCCTCCTCGCCCTCCTCGCCCTCCTCACCCTCCTCACCCTCCTCATCCACGTCCTCACCCTCACCCTCACCCTCACCCTCTTCATCCTCTTCCTCAGCTGGTTCATCATCCATTTCCTCTTCCTCTTCTTCATCAGCCCCCTCACCAACATCAGACCCATTCTGCTCATCTGCATCATCATTGTTATCACCATCATATTGATCTGCATCCTCATACCCTTCCTCAGCATAGCCAGTTTGTGAGTCACCTCCATTACTCTCTTCCTCCATATCCTCATCCTCCTCTACATCTTGTTTGGCAAGTGCAGTGCCAACTGCCTTACTCTTTTTGGATGGCGTATGGCCAGATGATACCATCAGTTCATTGGGATTTCTCTGTTTCTGTCCAGGCCTTCGTGACCCAATCTGGGCCCTGTGTACGACAGGTCGAGGTCCTGCCCGGCTCCGACCACCTCTGCGAGCAGCTTTCCCACCACGACCAGCAACAGATCTTACACTGCGCCCCCTAGCAGCCCCACCCCACACTTGTTTTGAATCACCTTGTGCCACCTCCACAGCTCCCTCTTGGAACTGCAATTTACGTTTTGATCCTTTCTTGACTGCAGCATTTGAGGACCTGACTCTGGACCTTGAACCTGCAACAGGGCCAGCAGTGCTTCTGCGACGGCCCCCACCTTGTGCTGTTTGCCCACTTTGTCCACCATGTCCACCTTGACCACCTTGTGCAGCTCCACGTCCACCACGTGCCCTTCCTCCACCACTGGAACGCACGCGGCTTTTACCCTTTCCACTCATGCTTCCAGTAACCTCCAACATATCGCCAGGTTGTTCATCATCTTGATCTCCAGGTATCCCTTCTGGAGTAAATCTAAAAGCGGGTATCTTTGTCTGCAGATACAACCATCCAGTTACAAAGTTCCTGATTAGTCCAACATCCACATTTCTATCAAAAACTACTGTGTAAGGACATTCATAGCTACTAGTGAAGGACTTCCATCCTGCACTCGGAAGGACTTACATGCTTCTGATTGATCTCATCCTCAATCTCCTGCTTTTCCCGCTCTACCTTGGCTTCCTCTGAATAAGCCAAAGCATCATCCAACAGTCTAATACGAAGGGCTACAGCTGCTGTTGTGGGTGGTATCCAAACAGGTTCTGAGCTCTGATGGTCCTCTCCAGCAGTTGTACTTGTAATCTCTTCTGTAGTTTCATATGTGGATGACAACCAGTCCCGTTCAATCATATCCTCGAGAGCAGTAAGTGCCTGTCCAAAATAGAATACTTCAGATCCTAATACTTTCTTCAGTCCCAAACAGAATCAAACAAGAGTACGCTTGACTCTGCAATGACTTGTGTGGCGAAGTCACAGTGGAGAATATGCATAAATTGGTCCCTAGAAGTCAAATAGAGGATTGTTTAGGACACATTTGTGGCCCACTTTTGTACACTTCTTTTCCAAATCTCATGCTTCATGGTTTATTGAATTGCTCAATACAAGAGATATAATGAGCACCCTCTGACTTCACCTTAAAATTGATAGTTTTTCAACATGAATCACATACCTGAAGAACCTGACTAGGCTCAGTTGCTGTTTTCAGAGAGGCACCCCAGGCCTTGCGGGGTTCACCTGACCATTCCTTCTTGAGTGCCTTGGAGGGTATGGCAATCTGCATGTCCAAATGAAGAGCGTTAACCAAATTTGCTGCTGGGGCTTTGCAAGGAGCTGCTATTAATCATCTTCCAGAGTTCCTGAAAAGTACACAGCTGGCATACTAACACACTAGTCGTAAACACCTCAACTCACCTCCATCATAAAGATGTCAGACTTCAGCATCTGCAGACGTGAAGGCATTGCAGCAACAGGTGACCGTGACTTCCAGTTGGGATCTCCTTTCTTTCTCTTATCCTCGCACTCTCGACTGTGCTCTGCGAACTTCAGATGTAATCTTGGAGAAGATGATTCAAAAGTTGCATGACAACATTGACAATGCTTGTCTTTGACAGCATAAAAGTCATGGCACACTTCACATGACACGTATAGGCGTCCTTCTCTCTTCTGACCGACTCTCCTTGATTTTAGTGCAGAAGCCCCTGTCAAACAATCAGACCAGATCCATTTCTCTGCATCCCGGTAACGCTCAAATGCCTGCTTCTGTTCAATCGCAGTTCTTCCCAACTCCACTGAGATTGCACCTACAAGATCTGTTGCCTCAGTCTCCGAGCCTGAGATGCTACTTACTGGACTTTCATCCGTTCCTGAAATTTTTCAAACAATGCTTGAATTGTCATACACTAAACAATGCAAAATTTCACACAGAAATCAACTAAAATGCAGACATTAACAAGTACAATTGTGAGACATCCACAATGATTTGCAACAACACATTCTTGCTAAGGAATATGGATAGAACTGATTGTACCTTTCATGGCCAAACCCCTTATTACAACTTGATTTTGAGAAACAACCAACTCTTTGCTCTGTGGTAATGAAATATGCCCATTCCCAGAGTTCATTCTCATTCCTCTTCTTAGACTGCCTTCCAGACGGTGCAGGATGGCGGTAAGCGCAGCCTCTCTAGCACCCCTTGCATCTAGTGATGCCAGCAGAGCATCAAATGCCTGCTCACACCATTTCAAAAATGCCCAGTCAGCAAGATCAGTGATTGTGAAACAAATTATTATTGGCCTCTTACACCACACAGCATTTCAAAGGTCTACAATGAAAAACAAAGATTTGAACCCACCCCATTTAACCAGATCTTAAAGGTATTATGAAGTCCCACCTCCTCAGTATCAATAATTGCCCAATGACCATCAGAGTTTGACTCAAAAAACAAGCGTCCACATCCTGGATCCTGGCCACCGCTGCCAGTGATGAATTGCCAATAACGATTGTGTCTCCTGTCAGAACCTAATGGAAGAGAACGGAACACATAAAGCTCTTCAGCACGAAGCCCAATATCAGCCTTTGCTTGAGCTCGTGACTTTTCTGCTACATGACTACCAGGAGCTGTGCTCACAGAGGGGCCTGCTTCCTGTGTAAATTGCCCATTAGACAATCCATTATGAGATTTCCCTGCAGAAGTGTCTCCAAGTCCAGAACCTTCAGTATTTGGTACATTCATGTCTATCCGACCCTGATCATACAAAGACAATGTCCCAGCTGCCATGTTTTCTGCATCAGGACTTTCCCCATCAGGCTTTACGCTGCCCGGAAGGAGGAAAAACTGAGATCTGTTTAATTGCTCTTCTTTGTGCCGCCGCTTCTCTAGCTGCATTTCAGCCCACATTTGTCGCTTCAAAGCAGTTGCTGCTTCCAGTCTTTCCTGTAAATGGAGAAGGTGCAAGCCAAAATCAGCACTCCAAAGAAGAACGTCAACTGCAAAATACAACTTAGACCTGACTCCTTGGACATTGTTGAATTCAACTTTCATGGACATGCTTCCATATCAAGTACAGATCCAAGAGTAAGCCATTTATTACCTCAAGTGCAACACGAATAGCATTTCCCTCATTGACAACAGTCAGCAATGCCACCAAGGCACTCAAACGTTCTTCAACACTCAGATCTGAATATTCACCTTCCACCAAGCCTTGGACCCATGGCTCTCCAACCTTCACAAAACAATGCCAACAAACAACTATCGTCAAAAGACCATTTCATACAAACAATTTAACGTTCAAAGCTCCAGAGCATGTTTCAATTTTAAAGTCTACCAAAATTCCTCACACCTGGCTCTCATCAATCTCTGTGTCTTCTCCTAGTTGAATTTCAATTTTGTGATCTTCAGACTGTAAAGCCTCCTCCTTCACCAGATCATCATCATCCTCTTCATCCTCTTCTTCATCTCCATCATCTTCTCTTTTAACAGGGGCACGAGCTGAAGACGACTTCAAAACTCCGTTATCAATTTCCTTACAGCCCTTGAGACTTCTTTGCACAGATGAAACTGGACTTTTGTTCTGTTTTGAGTCAGTTTCACCCTTCACGTCTTTGATCTTCACAATAACCTTCTTCTCAGTTGAAGCAGGGACATGGTCTTCTTCCAATTCTTCATCCTCCATATCCTAGTAGCACCCAAAACAAAAACACTCCTGTTTATAGTGAAGGTAAAAAAACTAGAAGCTCTAATTGAAACATCAGATGCACAGAGAAACTGGGAGAGAAATAAACAGTGCTTTTGCACACATTATCAAGATGCTGCTCTCCAAACAAGTAGAAATTCATACCCATTCAAGTCAGAAACCCCACTTACCTCTACATCTTCCACATCCTGCCCTTCAGACTCATACTCCTCCCTGTCTACATCATCTCCTTCTTTGTCAGCCTCTTCTCCATCCAAAAAACCACTGCGGAAAAGCCGAATTTTTTCTCGAGCAGCACTCAAGATTTCTTCAGCATCCTCCGGATCCTTACGGAACTGAGTCCGTACACAATATGTTGAAGGAGCAGTCCTCTCAAAAAGAACAGTATCCCGTGAGAGAGCAGCAGCAATAGATGCTTCTGGGGTTCTACTGGTAGACAGATCCCGCAAACCTGAACTCTGTTCCACAAAGGTAGACCTGAAAATCAGACCCCTGCAACTAGGAATATGGTTGTATAACAAGTGATATTATGTATACAAAATATATATACAGCCATCTAAGAAACTCAAGATGTGCACCTGAATCCGATCTGCCACTTCAAAAATACTGAGGCCTTTATCTCCTTCCAGAGATAGAACATGAAATGCAGCATACTTGACGGTTCCAGGTGTCAATCTATATTGAGAACGGCGTAAATGTCCCATCCCTCTCCCTTGCATAGAGGCAACTGCACTGGCAGCTGCTGCACCAGACCGCAGATTGGCAACTACATCTTCTCCATCCTCTTTCTGCATAGGCATTCACCAGAAACTGATCAATACAAGAAAAATCATCTACTCAAGAAGAGAACCCAACTCCGCTTAACATTTTACAATTTAGTAAATATACCAATTAGAAAACCACAAAATTCAAAGCAATTATCACTTCAGATACTTCACCTCTGGTGCATCTTTAGCTCGATCTGGTACTGGTTTCCGCTTTTTCCACTTGGGTCCAAAACCTGCTGCCAGTGAGAACTGTCGAAGGATTTCTGGCCAAGTTACAGCATTCACATGCTTGCCCCAATCCCGTATATCAAATCCCCACGAGAAGGCCTGAAGAATATCATGCAATCCAAAAGTTTTCTTATTAGACCGAGTGAAGAGCATGAATTCAGAGGTTATCTATTACATCACTTACTCCAATCTTTAAGGCCTCAGGAAGCTTCAACTTACAGCCTCAACAAGTTGGGGATGACCACCCGCTGCCATGGCAATAGCATCCCGTTGACCCACCATTCCACCAGACACAGCCTGGGCAGCATCCTCTATATCTTTGACCATTGTTCTTATGAGTGCCACATGGAGTTCCCCAAGTAACCGTGAATCCTGCAGTAGCATTACATGTTATCCACATAAAATTCCAAGACACAACCTCAACTTGAACTTTCACAAGAAGTTCAAAGATCAAAGACAACAATCCCAATGAAATTCATATATGAATCATGTTGAAAGCGAGTGCACAAATTTACTTTGCTTATATTTCACTTAGAAGCAAGAATAATGGAGAACAATCTAAAGTATGTCTCTAGCATTCCTGCAGATTCAGTAGACAGCCACATCTCAATACTAAAAATTGTGAATTAGTTGAAGGCCAAGGTAACCTACATAATCATGAAAGGCTTGTACAAGCTCATCAAGAGTGAATGGCCAGATCCCAATAACATCTGCAAAAGTTATCAGAAATTTCCACACCTGCAGGAAGTGAACCACACAACACTTGTTATAACCTGATCAAAAAAGCAGGACATGTATGGAAAACAGAACTCACATATTAATTGCACCCATTATATACACAAACAATATAAATAACTGATGCCTTTGGTAAACTGATCCTTGGCATCAGAGGCTTTTGGGTTGTTTCCAGACTTTTTCAAGGATCCAGAACCCATGGAACAATGCACCAGAAGTATGCTACGCAGGATTAAACTGGTGCAATGTACAAGGATTTCAAATCAGCCATGTAATCCTCCTACCTCCAATAACACATGATTGACACAATTAGAAATGTACACATCTCTTCGCAAGTAAAGAAACGATACCATCAGTAGATTCCCAACATTCTGGTCAGAGTTGGACCACGGCTGGATAGAAACAACTGGCCTCATTCGTACAGTTGTTGGGGGGAAGGGCTTCAGCGTAACTGCACATAAGAGACAGCAGCGCTTATCAACAACTTGTGCAAACAAAGTTTGAAATCCATCATACATGTTTAATTTCAGAACAGCTTTCAGATGCTCAAAGCTGGCCATCTTGGCTAGGAGTAAACTAACTAATAAAAATCTGAGAGAAAAGTCATCTCACTTTGCGATGCATCCACCGCTGCCGGCTTGCCAAAGCCCCCCATGAAGCGAAGATTGAAAGCTGATACAGCTGCTGCAGCTTCCATACGCTCCAACTGCTCATCATCCATGAGATCTGTCATCTCCTTTGCCAACCTCTTTGCAAGAGCCCTTTCATTGGCAGCCTTCAATTTGGCAGCCAATTTCTCTTTGCGTGCTTCCTCACGACGACGTTGTTTTTCCATCTGGACACAGAAAACCCACATGACTCAGAGCAGATAATAGATCACTATGGATGTCTTGGCTATCTTTCTGTTGTGTTGTCAAAATAGACATATTTTGGTCAGTCACTCTCAGACCATCAGCAGGGCACACACTATGTTGGTGCCATTTTCAACTTCAATGTCCAATGCCAATTTCAGGTAATCCAGAAAAAGCATCAATTGGCAACTCACTTTCTTGCTTTCCTTCTCTTGTCTTTCAGCCTCCCGTTTGAGCTCTTTCTCAATGCGCTCCTGCTCTTTTAATCTATCCTTCCGCGCCCTCTCCTCTTCTTTCTTCCTCTTCTCTTCAAGTCTCTCTTGTTCTTTCCGCATTTGTTCCTCCCTCTGTCCAAAGAAGCAAAAGCAGGACCACTGGATTGTTACAACATTATCAAGAATCCAATGCATGGACCCAAAACCCCCATGCACACCTTCAGACTTTTATGATGAAAACAATAGAAACCATGGCACAGTTCCCTCCTGTATGACAGCAAAGAAAACCTTGCATACATGAGGATGCCAATTCTCTTTATGGATAACTATCAATGGAGTAATCATAGATCAATACAAATTGCAACTGACACCGACAGTCCGCTTCTTTCTTTTCAAACAGCAAAACCAACAACCCATGGAATGTTAATACCCTGCTGCAAAAGAAATGTGATACACATTCCAGAACAATGGCTAAACAATCACCTTCCTCCTAATAGCCTCTTGCCGTTCAGCGTCCTTTCGCATTCTCTTCTCCTGAGCCTCAGCCTCTTTCAACCTCATCTCCTCCATCTATAATAAATAAATCAAAAAGGCAATGCACAGTCCACATATAAGAAATTTGGAGAAAATGACTGCACACCGATTAAACAACATCTGCAATTTTTATCAGTTACCAAACTCTTCCTCCAAAGGAAAAAAGTGGAAACGGCCAATAAAAGCATGGAGAGATCACACGTCAAATCACATATCAACTTCAAAAAAAAGACTAGAAGATACATACCCTCGATTGATGGAGCAATTCAAGATGTCTGTCCGGGCCTGGGAATAGAGTCAGCTGCGTGGTCGCTCTCTCATAAAACTGATTTTCTTCCAAGCGCTCTGGCTGTTCTGGAAGAAACTGATACTCTCTTACAGGAGGACGTTCATATTGCACAGGAAGGGCGGGTGGGGGTCCTCCTGAGTTGTGCATGAACTTTCGTTTCGATCCTCCTGAGTTGTGTATATGAGGCACACTTAAGGGAGGAGTCTGCAAAGAACACTCTGGTGAGTCACAGGTACCAATGATGGACAAGTTGGCAAGAAAACATCAAGCCAGCACTGCTGTTCAGCAATTTCCAAACACAAGTAATCTAGAAACATACCGGAAGGGCTGCTCTGCTGCTTTTCTGCTGCTCGGGATATTCATACCCCCTTTCACTAGCAAAGTGGGTATGCTCCATGTTTGATCTTGGCTCTGCAGGTGCATCTTCTGTTGAAAAAGGCAAGTACCAGTCACAATCTGAGTAAGAAGACTACCTATCCCAAAGACACCATGAAAGTCATGTGGAGAGTTGCAATCTGAAAGGTAAGAATATCTTATTTAGGACACATGACCTAGCCATACCATTTGTGCTGAAAGCACCAGGTGGAAGAGGGTCAAATTCCAGCCCTAATGGAGGACCATCTTCCCTAAGGGGCTCCCCCAACTGTGCTTCAACTGCAGCAATAGCAGCCAACTCTGCTTCTGCTGCTCTTGCTGCCAGGGCCTGACTCCTCCTTTTCCCAGGAAAGACACCCTCCCTAGCACCAGATTTTCTGGCACGTGGTTTCCGTTCCTGCTAAAGCAAACACTTAGATGTTCAGTCTTCACATGTAGAAATAAAAAAAAATTCAGATCAGCCTCTAGGAATGCTACAAAGACAACAGAAACTAGCATAAACCACTGATGTTTAACGATCTATGATCAACACCCCTACTCATGAAATAAAGCACCTCAGCACTTCCTTCCTCCAAAGAGCTCTTTAACTAGGTACTGGTTTGACATGACTCAAGCCAAGGGCGCCCATAATTGCTAACTTCAAAATTAACACTTGAATGGACTCCAATCACATTCCATAGACAAAGCTTTTGGAACTCAGCAAATGTAAGCCCATTGCACTGGGAGAAACATGTATTTATGGAGGTATTAAGCAGCCATCAGTGACCTGATGTCAAGCAAGATTCCATACATATTCTAGAACGAGAACTTGCTCACCTCTGGGGTGAACCTCTCTTGTCCTTCGTAGAGATACTCTTCTCCATAATGTTCGGTTGCAAGTACAGCTGGATCACTAGCTTCTGAAGCAAGCACAACCCCAGGGTATTGTGACACACCGTGTTTGTCAGTTCTAGGCTTCTTGCGCGCCACATTAGTATTTGGGCTGTCTTCATCCTTTCCTTTCCTGTCTTTTAGGCGCCGGTGACAAAACCACATTTGTAGTTGCTTGTCTGAAAGATTAAGCTGAGAAGATAACTCAGCTCTAACTGCCTCTGCAGGATAGCGGTCCTCTGAATCACACAGATGATGGGCTGAGATAAGTAGCTGAGATATGCTTGAGGAATTGTTGGATGATTTCACATTGTTGAACTTGAAATACCTTTTAAGGATTCAAAAGCATAAGGGGGTAGCTGGTGACACCAAAAAGCAGTGGTAGGCATACCTGCATAGACCCTCTCTAAAGCCTCCAGCTGTACTGGAGTCTTCATCCTCCTTTTAAAGTTCTTCTCATCAGGCGATAGTCGCCTTCTGTCATTGATATCCATTCTTGTAACCAAAAGAACAATAGCTGCAACGCCAAGTAAATACAAATGAGTCAAAAAGCCACCACCGATTATGCCTTGTAACCAAAGGACCCTGTGGCAACACTGCGAGAGGCCATAGCACACAGTACCACAAGTATCAAAATTGAAGAAAGAGAGACATTATCAAATGCCCTGGAATTGCTTGAGGGGATCACGACATAAGCCTGAACCACATGGATATTGAAAAACAAAACTGTGTAGAGTCTCCGACAGGACCAATTGCGTTGTGATCACCAACCCTAAATGCATGCAGGGCTTTGTTGCTACTGTTGAGGAAAATTTCGGTTGACCATCGGAAGGCTTAGCATGAGTAATTTAACTTGTTCCCTGGAGTATATGGGCAATACTTGAAATATCGAAAGAAACGGACAGATTCTGCCAGGGCATATAGACTATGCTCCAATAGCCCATGCTGCATCCCATGATACTAACGAGGGAGGTCACTTACTGGACAACTCCTTGCATCATCACTATCTCAATAATATCTGTGCGGCATAATCACTACATCTGAGTCTCATCATCCACTTGATTGTGATCAGCTTCAGGATCAAGGAGGACTGCATTTCGGAGGAAACCGAATTCAGGTGACGCAGCTTTGGTGGGAAATGTGAAACTTTCGATAAAAATACGTGCGCCAAACGAAGGCCAATGATTCCCTGATAAAAAGCTTCATGCACCTGTAGGTCCCCCTGTCGTTGTATTCCCTCCTTTGCAACTAAAAAGCATCCACCACTCCTGGAACTGCACTCAGCTTCGTGCAAACATTCCGATGATTCCTAAAGAGCTCCTCCTCGACAGCAGACTTACTATGATGAATGCATGAACATTGAGACCGTACAGAACAGCGGAGGCACATCGATGGAGTGAATCGCATGCAAAAGATCCGCAAAACACTTCGCGATGATGATGATGATGATGGTGATGGATAATCAGTTCAACTTCCCCCCCTCACGCATCATCGCAACCCCCCTGATATCATCCTTGGCGGAACATCTCCCCGACCCACCTCGTGTTTTACAACCTAGTCGCTGCGATGCAGTCCGAACTTGCAAAACAGACGACCGGGAAAAAAGCAATCCCTGCCGACACGCATGACTATCGCAACAAGATCATCGTCCCGGCCTCGGACGAGCAAAAAAAACCCACAACAACAACACTGTCCTGCCACCGTCCAAGCTAACTAAGAACAACAACTCGAACAACTCTCCCCTCCCCTCCTAAGTAACCAACGGCACACACACCCCTCAACCCTAAATTTCACCACGCTTACCTTCGCGATTCCTCCCACACCTCTCTACACCGGCCCCCGCTACCTCAATCCTGTCCGCGCTCCTTCTTACACAACACACGCGCCTCCGTCTCCTCCTCTCCTCCCCTCCCCTCCCCTCCCCTCCTTCCTCTTCCCTCTCCTCTTCCTGTCTTCTTCTTCTTCTTCTTCTCCTCCTCCTCCTCCTCGCTTCCACGCACGCAACCACAATCTGGTAACTGCAGGAGCACGAGCCAGGGTTACCCCTCACTCACCCTAGCCTCCAGCCTCCATCGGATAATAGGCAGGTCACATCTTCCAAAGCCAGATTTGGCCAGGTCCCCCAGTATTCCCTTTCCTTTCCTTTCCCTTCCTTTCCCCTTCCCCGCCCCCCCCCCCCACCCCCCCGGCCTGTCCGTCCCCAGCCGCTTATTTATCAGGTCTTTAGATCGCCGTACCCGACCCCCCGCTCGTCCATAAGCACACTGTTGGCGACGCTGAGACTCATCAATTGCCAGGCGCTTCTTACTCTGCCCGCGTGCAGTAGAAAGAGTAACCCCGCCGATAAGCAGTACTTTTCTGTTACGCAGTATGACTACTCCCTCCTCCTCCTACTGCTGCTGCTGCTGCTCCTCCTCCTCCTCCTCCTGCTGCTGCAATTTCCGCGCCCCCGCGGCGAGGGTCGAAGACGGACGGACTGACTCACGGTAGAGATGAGAGAGAGACGGAGAGAGAAAGAGGGGTCAAGGGACATCAAGCACGGCATTGGCGTGACATGGGAGGAGGAATAGGAGGACGACGAAGACTAGGCGCCGGGTTGGCAGAAGCCCAATAATAATAATAAGAAGGAGCAGAAGCAGCAGAAGAATATGAACTTGAACTACTTGGTGTGGTCGTAGCAGCAGCAGTATTGATGATGTTGTGGTTCCACTTAACCTCCGGCTGCTGCTGCTGCTGATGATGATGATGATGCTGCTGATGATGATGCTGAAGGATGAGAAGATGGCAGAGCAGGAGGCGAAGATGGCAGGCGTAGGGCGATGATCATCAACGGCAGCCGCGCCTCCTGCTACATGGCGACGAGTGTCCCAACATTTACAGGCACAGGCCCCGGGGGGATTACTAAGTGGCCTGCCGCATGCCGGAAGAAGACTTTTAGAATCCCACCGTGACATTCTGAATACTACTAGTCCGACGCCCCCGAGCCTCCTCACTGGGAGCTGCCTCCTGCCAAGCCGCATCATGATTTTATTCTATTTATAAAAAAAAAAGTTTTGCTCAGCAAATGTACTCCCCCTTCCCTTCCCACCCTCTCCCCGTTCTCAACCTCTACTCTCCACTCTATGCGCTACTACTATTTGATCCAGCCGCCCCCCCCCCCTGCCTGCTGTAGTTCCCTTTTAGTTTCCCTCAATTTCCTTGCCAGGGGGGCGCATTATGTCGGATGGATCCCCCTGGCTCCCAACCTAACTGATCCATCTAAGTTATCTATCTATCTATCTATCTAAAGATCTATCTATCTATCTATCGCCTCATCATTCAGTACATAGTCATCCCGTCATCCCCCCACCCATCATGCGTAAACTCTTTCTCTTTCTCTTTTCTCTCTCATCTGTCCCCCGCACTCCACCATACTCTCCCTCTCTCTCAGTAGTCTTCATGCCCAGGATGCATATTGGATGCCATGACATCACCCCGCCCCCACCCGCTTTATTTTCTTACCACCCGCTTCCTCACCCGTCCTTCAATCCTGGCTCCCACCATCTCTACTCTTATAAATCTCTCACCGCTCTTCCCGTACCCCCCCCCCCTTTGACTTCCGCCCTGCGCCCAATCATGCCTGGCCGCGCTCTACAGTCCTCCACTCCACTCCTCTCTTCCTTCTTACACACTTCTTATTAATCCGCCCAGCCCCTTTTTAAGTTAAGCTTCAGCCTTGAAACTCATCAGCAGCCAGCAGCACCAAGCCCCAGGGGCCGACTCATCATCCCCCCCCTCTCCCTCACTCTCTCTCCCTCTCGTTACTCATTAATTCCCTCGCCTATTAATCTTCATCTTTCTCTCCCCCAATCCTTTCTTTCTCCCCTCTTTCTTTCTCGCCCCTTTTCTTTCTCCCCCCCAGGCGCTGCTGTACAGTGCTCTCATCGATCGAAAACCCCAGTCTGCTGCGCTCCCCTGTATTTTCTTCCGCTTTCATCGGACCGGGCCGGGCCGGGTCTGGGTGTATAAACCTCTGGCCCGGGCTGGATGACGGGTCCCCCCTTTGGGACGGGCCGGGTGGGCCGGGCCCAGTATTTCTCCTGTCTGTACTGTATTGTGCTGCATGAAGGCATCTAAGTTACTGTATTTGTTGGGTAAGTCCGGGAGGGGCCTTGTAACTTGGGAATTTGAAACGGGTCGGGTCGGGCCGGGTGAGTGAGTGGGCCATATTTATGATCAATCTTAAGTTGATTCGAGGAAGAGGGAGCCGAGGTTTAGGGTTCCGAGTTTGTTTGGGTTTTTGTGGTTTTGTTTTGTTTTGTTTTTGTTTTGTTTGTTGATGATGTTTTTCCTCGGGTGGAGTGTAAGTTAAATGGAGTATGGAAGTAGATGTAGTAGATAGTCGTGTGTGTGTGTGCGCGCCCGTGCCAAGCTTTTCGGGCCCGGTGGGGGGGGGCATGAATACCACCTAAGTACAAAGCTTACTAACTTTCTTTATATGAAGTTCTTTAGTTCTTGCGGGCACTTTGGTTTGGGCATGTCGAGTGGGGTGGTTTGTTTAGTTACTTTTATATGGGGTTGTTGTTGTTGTTGTTGTTGTTGTTGTTGTTGTTGTTACACGGGTGCACGTAAATTTTCCATGTGTTTCGCACGTATACCACACTATAGCAATGTTGGGTCTTGAGTCGTGGTGGATTGTGTGGGCGGAGCGTCGTATGAGGTTTGTTGTGTTGTGTGGAATATTGACTTTATGATGTTCTCTAAATGGTGGATACCTATGTGACTATGTATGTGAGGTTCCATTTGGGTCTTGGGCCATGAAAACAACATTGGTTAAAGGTGGTTGTTTGAATTCTACAAAGTTGAAGGGGTGTCAAAAGTGGGTAACTTTTGATTCATGTTGGTGACGAAGTCGTCATGAAGAGGAGGGGGGGCGGGCCGCATTGACTATACTTCGTTGACACCTTTGATTTTCTTTTGTGCAATGTGTTGTTGATCATACCTTCCACAAAGTAACTCGTTGTCATGAAACCAACATCTTGTTGGAAGCAAATCCTATAGAATTCACATGCGTAGACCTCAAATCACCCTAATAGTATGTTTACATTGTGAAGGAGGAGTCTTGATACGATTTTGGAACTCTACTATCACATTTTCCTTTACTTGAATAGACTACGATAATTCAAATAAATTTTGAGTAGTTTGAGATTTTTCCTCATTAAATGATCTCACAATGCCACAAATTATTCATGTGTATCAAGATTGTTCTACCAGGTTTGCCCGTCCCCCTTCATACCCATGGCTTAGGAAATGTACAACATGAATCACAAATTTGAAATGGCCTAGGATTCATGTAATAAGAGTGGTGTTCTTGCTCTTATGAAATACCCTCAAGAAGAAGAAGAAGAAGAAGAAGAATGTCAAGGTAGTCTTGTCATGTTGAAATCAATGTACATTCATTTCTTTAGGTTATTTTATGTGAATTTGCAAACTTTGTATTCAAACGGCGTGCATCCAAAAATGGTTACGAGTCCTTTGTTGACACTTGACAACATGCCCTCCCCCTTCTCATGGGGGAAAGAGAGAGCAAGAGCGCGCGCGAGAGAGAGAGAGAGAGAGAGAGAGAGAGAGATCATAGGTATGAGGTCATATGTGAACTCAAGATGGGTTTACTAAACCTTTTGGAATACAAGATCACGGTCATTGTCATAGGTATGCAGATAATGTGGAAAACAATACTACACAATTTACATATAATGTGGGGTGTTCATACAAGTGTTGCCATACAATAATAATGAAGGTGGTCCAAACCAATTTTGTATAAATATCATTATATTTGATACCAAAAAGGCACAATAACATGCAGTTGTAGGGGTTTGCTCTAGTGGGAGCCAACGTAGATAGAAACAAAAAGCAATACAAACCCCACGTCAAATAGTTAGAGTTGAAGAGAAGGATGAATTGGGAACATGGGGCAAACAATTATTATTTTACATTCAATGTAACAAAAGGGAGGCCTTTGAGAACCTTTTGGGAGGCTTTCACGATCGGGACAAAGCAAAGGATGCTTGTGATCACATGCATGATGTTCTTTCGAATGATGCAATGAGTATATATGTACATATGTATGTATGTCCTATATATAGGAATATTTTTATGATAGTTGTAATACATAATCTTTGCTATGCCCAACTCTTTCTATGTCCATGATTGTATATGCATGGTCTCTTCAGTAGAAAGCTAGCAATAAAATCCTACGCACACATAAGTTATTCATGTTATAATTCATGTAAGGTGCCACCAACTACACAATTTACACATGTTATTATTGGCTCAAAGTTAGCATGGGTAGAAAACACCTTTGCCCACTGTATTTTATGTGTTGGGTGAAAATGAAGATGACTTAAAAATGAACAATATTCATATCAAAAGTCTTTAAATTTTATTGATATTTCTGGTATGATATTGATAGAATATTTTTAGCTCACATTGTTTCATGTTCTACGGAGCAAATTGATCCCAAATTCACAAATTTGAAAATAAAATTGGCGCGAGTCAAGAAATTTACATTGACCAAAATCATCATGGTATGTCAAAAGTATAGTGGACCAAAGTGATAGGTGCGAAGAGTGTAGTTTCTATATATGTATATATATGTGTGTGTATTATGTGTATATATATATATATATATCTATCTATCTATCTATCTATCTATATTTGTGTGTGTGCGTGACTATAAATAGGCAACAACAATGTTGCATTGTAGAGTTAGTGAGAGGTTAAAACATAATTAACATGTATGAGTTCAAACACAACATGCAATTATTGATAGGTTGTTGATTCTTGTTTAGAAAAATCTATAGTTTTTTATTTGTTTTTATTGTGCTTATGTAAGATTATGAAAATTCAGCTCTACTTTGCCATAGTGTGTTGCATGGTTCAACACTTTGAGTGCCAAAGGTACTTTCCATGTAGGATTCAATAGGGATTGACCAATATTGGACTAATATATAGGTGAATAGCATGGTATCAACAATCAACATCGTTAATGGCATTAGAGTATCTACCCATGGATATCAAAATTGCAATACTAGTCAATATTGACATTTAGTGAGTGTATTAATGTGAGAGAATGTTTATATACCCAAGCTGTTATTTGGTTCAATACCCTTCTAAATCATATTGACATAGGGTTGTTAATATGATAATTTCACCTATGTATGAAGGTTCATGCATGGTTTGTAGACCCAAATTATACAAAAAAAACAAAAATGTCATCATATACCATACCCTATTTAAACCATTAGAGTGAAATCCTCGTTAAGGATACACGACCATATAAAAAAAAATAACAATACTAGTCCAACATTGGTTTTAACCAATTTGCACATGACATGTGTCAAAATCCTTCACAAACCGGTAAATTTATGTCGAATTGGATAGCATTATGTGATTGTTATGTTTTAACAAATTACAATGTGGATTCCCTGGTGTTCATGAGAGGACCCACAACAACTATTAAGTGGAGTGAAGTTGATTTTCATTCCTCACGATCATGATGAAAGGCTTCCATGATGCTCCACCCAATCATTGACAACAATATATGATTCATGTTGTGGAAAACAAAAACCATAAGAAGAAGAAGAAGAAGAAGAAGAAGAAGAACTCCAGTCCTTGTGGGGGGCCGGAGTGAATAGAGTGTATGTTCGTAGAACGTACACCCTTGGCCATACCCTAGGGTAGTGGCGTTGGATGTAATACTACTTCACCCTTTGCAGGGAGTAGACACTATATTAGTAAACAAAAACCAAATAATATTGGTACGTATCGATAGATATAAAAATAGATAGGCTTGTATTGTCAAGTATGTATTCCTTGAAATATGGTTATTGAGATTGTTTATAAGTTGTTTATCTAAATGTTGACATGAACCAAAGGAAGCAGTGAAGATTGTCCCCTATGTATTCACTTTGAGTATTCATTTTCATAATATAATAAATAATATTATATTATCCTACATATGAATTCGAATGAAACAGTTTAGGGGCAAAAAACACCATTTAAAAATGTTGGGATTCCAAGTCAAATCGAATATTTATTTGATAATGTAATAAATCATTCTAAAATTTGAGATGTTCGTATATAGAACACCTAAAAAACAACGATTGAAACTTTATTGGTTGAGCATGTTGGAATTCATCACAAAGGGCATAAGGCATGTGCAAACGAGCATTTTTTCTCCTCCTCTTCACTTGATCTCTATCTTACGCCTCCATCTATTTTGCCACGACTGCTACAAATGCAAAGAACATGTTCAATTCAACCCTAATGCTAAAATCTAAATTTTGAAATGTAAATGTATTGAACATGCTAAAAACGGGTGGTTGGATCTTCAATGAGAGCACACACAATAACTATTAGGTTGGTTTTTCCCTCACAAACATGATAAGTTTACATTAATATACAAGGTTTTAGAACTCAAACTCATATCACATGTACGAAATTCTTTAATGGCTCGAGCCTATTATACATAAGAACATACATTGTGTATTTTGTTATTACATGAAGGTTGTAAGAGTCATAATCCCAAAAAATTGTGATGCAAAGTTATTGGTATTGATTTAGAAAACATAATTGTACATTTTTTGTTGTCATATATTTCGTTAAGATCCATGTGAGCATTCCGGGGGACGGACTCTTCTATGGAAACCTAATTGACGTGTGTGGGTGACTACGAAATAAAACCCCCTATATATATGAGATTTTGAAAAGAATTAAGAAGTATGCATACTAACAATGGGCTAGAAAATGGACTCGTGTATTTATACTAACCTTCTCATTTTGATGTGATAAATGCCTACACTACATACACAATATATAAATCATGAAATAATTGGGCCTATATATATATATATATATATATATAAAATAAAAATATTACACTTTCACTTTCCAACGAGAAGGACATTGAAGAAATTTTCATTTACAGGATATAACTCATAATAATATGACCCTAGAACATGCGTCATTTGGATGAAATAAGGTAAATTGGATGAAACTAGCACATCTAATGTCAATTTTCCTCTAAACCTCAAGGGCCCCTTTTGTACATCTATCTTAATTCAAAATGCTTCAAAATGCTTAATAACATTTTAAAGTATACACATTTAGGAAGGGAAAAAAACCCCTTCCTTATATATAGTATGTATACTAATGCCTCGAATAATACCCCTTCCTCCACTCACGTCAGTTCATATGTGGTATGAAGAGTCCACCCCCAAGGCGAGTATTTTCCAAGTTCCTAAATTACTAATTTTGTGCATCGATGAAAGCTTATATAAAATCGCTTCATTTTTTTATAGGAATTGTTTCTATCAATAGAATGAAATGAAATTGATTTTGAAGTCCGGGATGCCAAAAGTGTAATGGGACTAACGTTGTGCCAAATAAACACCACGTCAACATTGCTTATCATGGACATTGATAGTTTGAGTGAAGGAACAAAGCAAACCACGCAAATTGGGCATAATCTTTAAGTTGTGCATAAAATTTCATGATCATTGTGCTTGACCTAAATCTCAAATTTCACCAAAATCGTAACATAGTACGCATCTCTTATGAGTCATGAAAGTTTGGAGCATTCAAGACCAATCATGTGACAATTCAAGGTCCGAGTAGGACTTATAGTGCATGATTGATCTTATATAATATCTAGCGTGACACTTTTGTTCTTCAAGAAGTGACATTTGTGTATAGAAATCTTACATTTTCATAATAAGCATAATTTGCATCAAACTTCTTGTTTTTTGTTTTTTTTTGTGTTTTATTCAATTTTTTAGATTTTTAGATTGGTTACAAACAAATTCTCAACATGTATATAGTTTATTTTTGTGTCATTGGATTCAATTTCTAGCCATAGTTAATGGGAAAGGATCACCACACAAAAACATGAGGTAAAATGGCCTCATGTGCATCCCCCCATCATCCTTCGCATAGTTTTGGCAAAAATATCCTCATGATTTTAAGGGTAAGGAAGTGACAAACAAAATTGCTTAGTTTGGTTCATTCCTACTTGGTCAATAAGTTGAAACACAACTTTCTCTGGATCCCGTGTTATGATTTCGGGGTTCTACTTTTGAATCCTCCACACTATTAATGGTTTAATGTGTATTTATTCATGTGAAAATCATGTCAACTCAAATTTATGTCGCATTTATGTCTACTAGATCTTACGAATATAATATTTCCAAAACAAAACCAAAGAGTACAAACCTATATTTCAACATACACTTACTCAATTTTGGAGTTCGACATGATTGGAAATCAATATCAATGTGCACATACGGAGGTTTGCAACTCACTTGTGATGATTGTAAGTCGTAGGATCACTTATTCCACTTTAAGTGTACTTGTCTATAATAAACAAGGCATATGAGAGTATTGTTGGCCTTGTTGATACATGCACATGCAAAGATTAAAATTCGAGGGAGGAAAACTAGAGGCATATACATATTGGAAACATGTAAGGCTAGTTTATGCCATTTATAAATGCATGTACAATTTCATCGTGCAAAATTCACATGGGTGGTCGATTTACATTGAGGTTTGGGTCTAAGAAACTCGGGGTCCAAAAAACACCCCTGAATGGACTTTGCTTTCAAATACACTCCACCCAAGCTTAAAGATTAGTTTCTCAAACTAGGTGGAGGGTTTTTTTAAGTTGGGAGTGCCAAGATTTGGTGGGTAGTGATGTCACATTAGAGTCACTTCGTTTTTTGTTACCTTGGACCCAAACCACAATGTAAACTCATTGGGTCCCATCTTTTGTTCTAGGTCATCAACACGAGAAAACTTGTCCATTCCAACTGTCCGTTGCAGCTCGTGATGAAAATATGCATAAACTATCATGTTGGTTGCCAACTGAAGGTATTTTGGTGGCAATTTTGGGAAATTTTACAACCAAAACCATGCAGTTGGCAACCAAAGTGTGTTAGTTATGCATTTTTCTCACCATGAGTTGCAGTGGACAACTTGCAACAAACAATTGAAATGAACAAGTTTTATCCTAGTGCATACGACCACTTGATCTCGGAGTTCTTTTGATCTTGGACCCTTGGTGTTTACCCCACCCCTAAGTCTACATCTAGTAAATGCACGGGTTTATAACAATTGTTGTGTAGTCATAGAGCATGTACGAATGTTTCTAAGGGCTAATAACAACACAAACACATGGCAAGTTTGGATAATATCATTTGAGCAATGAAGTGTTCGATCAATTAATTCTAGCAAAATTATGATAAAGCAAAGGTGCGAGATGTTGGGAATATTCACTCCAAAAAGCACATGTTTGACTATTAGGGAAAGGCCCGACATGCTCCAATCCACACTAGCATCAATGTTATTACCTTCTTTAAGGTTGTTGGTTGCGGAAGAACCACACACAATTAGCAACAAGTTCAACGTGGTATCCAAGAGGGAACTTTCAGTGCATCCACTTTTTCCAGAAGCAAAAAAATCACTCATATACGAGCAACATGAACCCAAACAACCAATTTAACCTTTGTTGACAATAATTGAGATACACAATAAACAATTATAGAATTGTGTTATACTCCGAATAACAAGTGACACTAAACACTATTGAATGCAATACGTAATCCATGCACCGTTTACTTTGCAAGGGCGACCCAACACAAGAGGGGCACAAGTCTCCTAAACAGTCGATATTCCCAGCACTTGGTGAAACAACACCCTCGTGCTCAGTAAGATGAACAACACCCTAGTGTTGAGTAAGATGAGCAACACCCTGGTACTGAGTAATGTTATGTGGGCATGCTCATGCTCTTGACCTTAAATTTATGTACACCCACCACCAAAACGGGGTCAACTTGTGTTCTCTCTCTCTCGCATTTTAAAAGCCGAGAAAAGAAGCAAGAAATGATGAGTGGGCCCGGTGTTTGTGTTGGGTGTGCATAAGCTAAGTTATTGCAAGGGCCACCTTCTTCGGTTGGAAGTCTACCTTCATGGAGCCATCATCGTGGACCTCAGATGGCAGTAGCTTAAGCCTCGGATAGTGTCTTCCAGAAGTTCCCAGGTGGTCGAGGACGCAGCCGGCACAAGTCCCTTAGGGCCCCTTCACACATGAGACTGAGAGCCCGTGACCATTACACTTCAACCACTCTCGTTGGTGGAAAAGGCGGAGCCGGTCCAAGTTCGCTTCACTCTACGCTTGAGGGACCAACGGAGTATGTGACTGCAAGATGGATGTGAAGTCTACATGGATTCCTACATGGCATTGAATGGATCATGTTTCATGGTCACTTGGACTATTTTCAAGAACCGCCTCTTGGAGGTAGGCCTAACACAAAACCATTGGGAGACCTTGGCACTATGAACGTTCACAACCGTTGGTTTATTCTTTTTTATCATGCGTGAGGACTTGCATGAATAGAAATTCATTGCAATAGCATTTGGTTAAGGGCCCGGTCACATATGACTTCACACTACACTTGAGGGTCTGTGACCATACTACATGACTTCGGAGGTGTGTTGGGACGGCCTTTGGACATGTTCTTTTGGGCTCTCACAATTTCATGGTCACGGCTCTTGGCTCGTGTGTGAAGTGGCCCTTAGGGCGTCATGCCTGCCCGATTCTCGTGTTCTTACGTAAGTTAAGGGCCACTTCACACACGAGACTGAGAGCCCGTGAATGTTCCACTTCAAGCACTCTCATTGGTGGAAACGGCAGAGCCCATCCTTCCCACTATGCTTGAGGGACCAACGGAGTATGTGAATGCGAGATGGATGTAGAGTCTAAATGGATTCGTACATGGCATCGAATGGATCATGTGTCATGGTCACTTGGACTATTTTTCAAAAACCGCCTCTTGGAGCTAGGTAGGTCTAACACAAAACCATTGGGAGACCATGGCACTCCGAGCGTTCACAACCGTTGATTTCTTCTATCTTATCATGTGTGAGGACCCACGTCCATAGACATTCATTGAAATGGCATTTGGTTGAGGGTGTGGTCACATGTGACTTCACACTACACTTGAGGGTTCGTGACCACACCTACGTGATTTTGAAGGTGTCTTGGGATGGTCTTGGGACCCTTTCTTATGGGCTCTCACAATTTCACAGTCACGGCTCTTGGCTTGTGTGTGAAGTGGCCCTAAGTCTTCTCAACAACGAAAGTCGTGTACACTAAACACATGATTTAGTGTGGCATCAAAATTGGGTGTATCGTGTCATTTAGCATAACATTATTCATATCCGTATCAATGTTTGTGGGACCGGCATTATTCTATGGAATATTCCCCATGTTCGGTACGAATGTGGAGAATGTTCCATGGAATACTGCCGGTCCCACATAACATTGTTATGGATCTAAATAATGTTATGGGAGTGGTCTTGAGGATTTATCATGTAGCAATGTGACACCCTCCCTAGTCTCAACCTACGTTGACATGTGTCATTAGGTTGTCTCTATGAATATGGTGCCTCTTACCCATGCGAATTACCTTGGGTCAAAAACACGAGCACACGAATTTATAAGTTTGCTCACTAAATCGTACCATGCTCGGTGTAGCTCCCCTTTGAATCCCTTTCCCAATCCCGTCCCCGTTTTTCTCTCTTACTTTGGTGCTCCCTCGAGACTTCAATGTTGACACTTGTTGCATGTCGCACCATGTGTACGTGCCTACTTAGTCCCCTTCACACTAGAGCTCGAGGTGAGAGCTTAAACTCGCAATTTTGGGTTGGGGAGTTTGATACTTGGATTTGACAAGCTTTCAACCAAGCCTCGAACTATTGAGAATTTCACCAATGCTCGACGAAGTTTCTAGTACTTTGAGTGAGTATAAAGTGGCCATGCTCAATTTTAAGATATCAAGGGGGAGGTGATATTAAACAAAAGAGAATTCATGAAAAGTCAAAGTTTCATTGGAATTTTATTGGCTAGGGACCCACAAAACAAGGACTTTAACTCCTAACATTCTTACACAACCTGCAATATGCTCATGGACATTAATATACTGAAGTTTACTGACATATAGAAGGGCACAAGACAAATGTTGGGAGTGTTATCCAATTGGATGAGTGACCAATTATGTTGATTACTTGGGCCACATTAACTAATACACCTACACACACATGTTGCTTTGCAACACTTTGAACAGTTGACTCGTGGTTTACTTTCACCCACACTCTTTGCCTTTGTTTGTCTTGGTTGGATGACATGTGTGAAGCAACTCTACTTGAGCTATTTTTTCTTAAACTTGCTTAATTAGTGCAACATGTATGGAATCTTCATATATTTAGTGCTTGGTTAAAAGTCTACTCACTTAAAGACCTTACTTCAAGAGGCACCAGACTTTGTAAAGACCACTAAAGTCATCCAACCACTACATGCATATGAGTCTTGGGCAATGGAACAAGTTCATACGGTATGTCACTAGAAAATCATCGTACACCACTAGAAGAATGATTATACTAGTCTAATAAGATATTCGTGACTCTCTAGAACCAAACCTTTCATAATAGGGTTTTAATATTAGTCACCTTCCACTCAAATTCAAATATTCTTGCACTTCCCGTGATGTCATACCCCCCCCCTCCCAAATTTGGCATCTAAGGCTTTTGATAAGAATCAAAGAAGCTACTTTACATATATTGATAACATGGCATCAGGCCTTGGGCCCGAGGTACATCACTAAACCTATTTTCCTTGGTGTTCGTGCGGTCAACTATGCCACACCCAACCCAACGCTCAAGGGATTTTGACATGGAGTCATGGACACATCTTTGGGCTACTTTAAGGGTGTGTTCACACTACACTAGTGTCATACGGTATTTTATGTCATTGTGGTTACTTATCGAATGCCACTTCTTACGAATGAGTTTTTAGATATTGTCGTGTCGATTTACTTTTAGTTCGTCCATGGTATATGGTGTATTTTGCATCTTAACATAATAAATTGAGATATTGTCATGGATGATTGAAAGTTGGATGAAAATCACATATCAAGTGATAGTTTTTGAAACATTGAGAAATCTATAATGTCCAATTTTTGTACAAGGATTGATGTGTAATGTGAGGTTTGCATTTACTGTTGGTGACACTACACAAATGGTCTCCATTTAGTATTGAGGAAGACAAATATAATTGGTGACACTAAATATAATATTTATTGTAGTGATCGATAATCATGACTGCCATTTTCTAAAATGTCTTATTGGTTGGTTAAGGAATGAGTGGGAGTCCCACTTTGTTTAACGTGAGATTACCAAAAATGAGCATGGCCATGTCATATTATAGATGAGAAAGTGACATGGAATCCTACATGTCCATAAATGTACATTGTGTGGTGGTCACCTAGATTTTGCGGCAAGACTCAAATAAGTTATTTTAGCAAAAAGAAAAGGTGACCACATTACAAAAAACATATTCCTACCCTACTTCTATTTTTAAATGTATTTTTAGTGAAAATTTATAGATATTTTTTATTTTTTATTTTTATCTTCATAATAAACACTCATCCTTGTAAGTATGCTCTCCACTATGTCTCATGACCTTATATGCCTATGTCATGATCACTATATCTTATAAGCCTTGAAAAAATGATGTAAATTTTGCAAAATGACCGTTGACCATGACCACGATAAACCCTAAATCATTTATGCTCAAAGTCATTGGCCACATGTGTAAACCAACCCAAAGCCCAAATGTGAATGAGCATGTGGTTCTCCAATGTCTTAGGCCACTTCACACACGAGACAGAAGGCATGTGACCATTGCATTCTAGAATCTCTTATTGGTCGAACAAGCCAATATTGTCCAAGTGCACTTCATATTAGAAGGTGAAGGCCTAAGGGCCCAAAAAAAAATCATGGATGAAAAATCTACATGGCAAATTATTTAGAATGTTTCATGTTTCATGTTTCATGGTTGTGTCGGGCCCCATCTTCAAGAGGTAGGCATGATGCATCTTCAGGCAAACCATGTCAATGGTACGACCTTTGGATGAGAATCAAGGGCCCTCACAACTACGTGGTCATGGCCATGGGTTTGTGTGTGAAGTGGCCCTTATAACTGAATCATGGACAACACATTGTCAAGCAATGTGTATTCGTTTATGTGGGCCCCGAGAATATGACCATGGGATGTCACAACTAGTGCAGATTCAGACATGATCATATTCTCTGGGTCCACATGAACGAATGCACTTTGCTTAATAATGTTACGAAGTCATTCTAAGTGATTACCATAGCACCTTTACCACCTCAACTATTTATAAGCAACTAATAGTAATAATCTATATTTTTAGATATGACAAAATTGTGCCGTCCATGCACGTCCACTAGACGACAAAATAAATATTAGTTGCTAAATATTGCAAAGTTTGTCCTTCACATCATGTTCTTTAGAACATTGTCTACATGTGTTGTTCTTAACATGTATTTCCCCGCACATTTTGAATATAATCTAGGGTCCATATTCAATTTCATCGGACCTCAATATCCTCTCTTTGTTGGTTTGCATGGTCTACGGAGTCTTATTGTTTATGCATTGTTATTTGCTTTCTCCACGTTCTTTGATCATCGTTGTTCTTTGCTCTTCGATTCACATGAGATGTGCAATGAGAGATGCATTCTTTAATGCAATGTTGTTGTGATCAGTAGATGGCCAATAGTTTGTTGTCCTTTACATCTCAAATGGGTTTAGAGTTATTTTGCTTCCTTCCATGCATCCCTCTTTGCCTCATTACGAGGATATAGTTTCAATTGACCATCATATTGTGAGTGCTCACCATCCACGTGCCATGTTCCATGGAGGTCTGCAACCTTTGTCTATGTTAGATGACAAACTTGCCCAAAACGACCTTGCAACATTTTGAGCAAGACAAATGATCTAACCATGGCCTTGAAAGAGAGTTCAAAATCCTTCTTCATACATATTTTGCATGGAAAACCTAGTATGGATTGACCGTGTGACAAATTATAAGGGGGGAATTTTTTTTTAAAAAAAACTCTATGTTTGCCGTAATTTTGTGGGATAAATTGGACGATTTCATTCATGGGGAACAATGCCATCCTTAATTTCCCTACAAATTCGAGCTCTTCACTACAAAATTCAAATATCATAAACAAATTGGAACCCTTTTATCATTATTATTGACAATGCACAAGTTGAGATTGACACATTAAGGTCCGTTCATTTCTCATTGTCCAAGTTCTTCAATTTGTTGCACATGTTCTTTAGTAGTACATAAATATTTGATATACATGACATACATGAAAAAATGAAGGACATAATTGAACAACTTACTCGTAGGACATAATTACATAAGAACACAAGACTTACAAAGACAAGACTGTAGAACATACATCTTCACACTTCTTTTGTCTTTGGATGGAGAGATCCTCGTTGTACCGCATGTCCGCGAGTTTGCTTTGGCAATGCATGTGTACCATATCAATAATAGCCCTACATGACATATTCCCTAAGAAACACTGGATTTTGTAGACTACTTCATTTGTTTGGATGACTTGTATCCAAGTAGAGCAACAACATCCTTGTGGAGCTCATTAAATGACTCTACGTCATCATGAATGTTGGGGTAACATATCCAATTCATTATTGGCATGTTTTACACAACCATTGTTACCACAATAAAATGCTTCTTGTCGCATACAAGGTCTAGGGTGTTATGCAATCCTAGATTTTTAGTAAAATGAGCAAGAGGACGTTTGTGCCCTCAAAACTCCTAGCCAAACACATAATAGCCCTTAGAATATGAGGGCATTTGAGCTCAACTGATACATGGTCAATCGTCACATTCTCCAAAAGCACCACAGACATCTCCACCTAGTCATGCTCATTGTAACCCCAAGGACCAACATTGTAATTGTTTAGAGGCGAATTCTTGAAAATATAGAATAGTGGAGACCAATCCACTTCATCGCCTCTTGTCTTTTTTTTCTTTGTCATGCCAAACTTCTTGAACTTGCTCTCAACATAGTTTTTGTGAAAATTTGCAAAGCTCATGGTTGTGGTGGCAACGTGGGACTTGTATTCCTTGCGTGCTATGCGGCAATGAAAGTAGTCCTTGATGCTATCCAATTCTTTGTACCTATTGACGACGTAATTGCATTTAAAACCCCTCACTTGATCATGTATTCTATCCAAAAGGTCATGGTAATTTTTGTGTAGTTCTTGAGCTCTACATGGGACGCATTAAATACATAAGGGAAACTGAAAAACAAACATACTACTATGAATAATTCTATAGAACAAACATCTAGATGTTGAGAAATATACATGTGTATTGCAATATAGGTAATGTTGGCCAAAAACGCTACCAATACGTTGTCCAATTGTCCATCTTCTAAGTGTTGGTGAAGGAATTGCATGCATGCATCTAGATCATCTATCAACTCCATTGGCACCCACTTTTCATTGGTCTCTATTATGAAAATGTGAAGACCATTGATAGGCTTGACCGAAAGGCTTCGTGGCATCCATCCAAGTTGGTGTTTCAAACTCTTTGCGTGATTGGGGTGGAACTGCACGAGACTAAAGAACATGATCGTCCCTAACAACACATAACTCCAAATCTCCAATGGGAGGAGGGATGTTGGGCAAGCATGGAATTTATTCTTTGATGTTGGAACGGGCCTCACCATGTGAATTGTGCATACGAACATGTCTTTTTTGCCACATTATGCTTTGGGTTGAAGAGGTGGCCTCCTCACCTTCATTTTACACCTTGAGGCGGGAGGCAACCTTGCTACCTTGGGTGCAACCTTTGTTGCTAAGTGGGGCAACAATGGGTCATATGTTGAGGCCTTTGTACCAAGGTTCCGCCTAACATGTGTGTGTGTGTGTGTGGGGGGGGGGGGGGGGCTTCACTAACATATTGTGTTTATTTGGAGGTGGTCCATGTTCTACAACCTTGATTGCCAAGTTTTTTGTTCTAGAAGGTGATGCGTTTAAGTTAGGAGGATGTAGTTGTTGGGTGGGGGATGCAATGCTTGAATCTAGGGGCAAACAAATCTTCGCATATGTTTGAGCAATCCAAGTTTTGTCACCTTGCTGATTAGGCTCCCAAGTAGGATACACCTTGAGTGGCTTATCCCCCTCATAGAACTTCTAGAGGTTGAACATCCTATTGAAAGAAATCATGTTTTTATTCTTATGCCATGTGCTACAATGAATGTAGAAAAAATGGTACTTGTTATTTGTCATTTTCAATTTGGCCCTCAATTAAAAATATGTTTCTAGAACAACATGTTTGTATTTGTCTTCTTCAAAGAGCACTACACATGGCTTTTGATTTTGCATCATAACACAATGATAGATTTTGGTTTTCCCATCATCCCCTCCGAACATCTGCACAAAAATTATACAATGTATACACAATACTAATTCAAATAATGAACATTTAAAAACATCGACATATATCAAAGGACACAAAGACAGAGCCTAGAGATCATTTATAAAGGATGATGGACATGTATGAACAATGTATAGTTGTATGCATTAACTTTAATATTAACATAAACATCCCTAATGATAGCAAGGATTTTTCCCATCATCTAGGTGATTGTAGGGTAGTGTTCATTTTAGTGGAATTATTTGAAGAATACAACACCATACTTGCTAAACCATTTAACATATGGGGAACATAGATGGACACTTAAGAACACAAGAAAACAATGTCTCTACAAGCATCTAGCATAATAAAGAAAATTAAAGACCCTTACCACTGTTGAAACACATCAAAACAATGACCCTACACACAACTAGCATATTAAAAAAGCAAAAGACCCCAAACACCATTGAAGAACACATCATGACTGCCAAAGGGTATGAAGAACGGAACAATACCTTGCAAGTGAAATTCGCAACATAAACTCCCACTTATGAAGTGAGTGAATGAACACAACTTAATGAAATGAGCGATTAAACAAAATATAACAAAGTAAGTGAATGAACATCCCTCAAAAAGAAACAATGTTGAACTTGGAAACAACATAGAACTCAACTTGGAACCCGAGCAATGAATATGAAATCTAGGAAAGACACATGGAGAAATGCAAGGGAACTTACCCCATGTTGCTAGTCACTAAGTGTTGTGGATGCTTAACCACGAGATCATGTGATCATCCTTCATGATATGCAATTGCGTAGATAAAGCATTTGAAATAAACATGACCATTGTTTGATTTTAAGGTTAAGCCTTTAGGGTGTGATGTAGAGTGTTCGTTAGGTGTCGTCACTAACATTAAATGTTATTTGCATAAAATCCATATTGTAATTATTTAGTACATGTCATCAATGTAATGGTTTCCTTGCAATTAATAAAGAAACAATAGTGGAACTAAAACCCTAAACAATGAAGACGCATAACAAACACTATAAGGGATGAAGATGGAGGGATGGTTTCTTTCAAAGTATAAAAAAAATGAAGATTCAAGGAGGGTTTTTTTTAACTAGCAGTAAAGAAGATGAAGATGGAAAGATGGTTATTTTTTACCAACACTCATAGGGGCGAAGATAGAGATTTTCCCAAAGCTATGATTCAAAGGGTAGAAATGGAGGTTTTCCTTGAATTAGGAGTAAAGAAGGTGAACATGGTGGGTTTTTTGAAACTCAAAAGAATTTCTTTTTATAGCACTCAAGAAGATGATGGAGGGTCTTTTTTAAATTAAATTAAACACTCAACTCACAAGAACATTCAACTCATAAAAGCACCAATCTCACAAAAGCTTGTAATGAATACAACAAGGGACATATAACAAACGCTGAGAACCCTTGAAATGATTATGGAAGCATTCCACATCCATGCTTGCCCGAGACATTGCAGCATGCACTGCATTCCGCAATCACTCCACATTAATGACAAAGACATTGGCATTAACTCCATCATCTACATATTTTCCAGCAAGAATATCGCGATGGCGAGGGACACTAGTAATTTCAGTGTCAGTTCTTCATAACAAGGTTGATCACTCTCAAACATATTGTGCGATGATGATACCCTAAACCCTAAAGGTGATTAACACCTTCACACATCTAAGATTCATACCGCACTCAAAACTATAGGTATATCTTCAATCGATCGTACACCCTAAACCTTAGTCTTCGACATTAAATCCTTGAAGCCATCTGATCACCATCACTATCAAATCAAATCGCCGCAGGCATGACAACAAAGAAGGAGAGAACATGCAGTGAAATAGTGTGGAACTCTGTTGTGGATGGAGCATTGTAGAACATCTATGCACGACATCAAAGTAGGAGCGAATGTGCCAGTGAGAGGCATCTACCTTGGGAAGAACACCCAACCAGTGCCTGGGAAGTTTTTGGGCATAGTCGGTCAAGATCCCAGTGATTCTAAATCCAACCAGTTACATGTTGACATCTTCCGGTTTCGCTTTATTCATTTGAAATATATTTCATAGATTCCTCCAAAACGATCGGTAATTCTCATGAAGCCTCCAAACTCAACCGGTTATTCCTCAAACTCAACCGGTTCATCTGTAACTAACCACCGGTTCTTCCCGAGTAGTGCACCCAACCCCCCAAAGAACCAAACCAACCCTTCGAAGAACTGGGCCGCACCCTTGCACGTCCATTGCCATCGACCGGTGACCTGTTGCACCGGTGACCGTCTTTCTCCTTAGTAGGACACGGAGGTTTTAGGTGCTTGTGAGCCCCCCTAAAAGTTTGAAGGGGGTCATTTAATGCTTGCCCTATAGTAGTTCCTTTGGTTTTAAAACAACACGGTTGTAGACTTGCGTGCAATTGAGTCCTTGTGAATATAAAATCGTATGTTTAAATCTTATAATATAGTAGATGCTTCAAATGGTGACAGAATCGAAAACGATTTCAATAGTTAACTTAGATGCTAGTCTAAAAGCTACCCTATAGCAGTTTGAAGTCGATCAAAGATTATGGATGTAACTTAAGTTACACGAACCCGGGATTTTAAAACATAGAATCTCCAAACATCTTACTAGAAGTTCTTCAAATTTCTTGTTGCATACTCTTGGTAGAACGTGAGGGGTGATTTGCACACATGAACAAAAGTCATGAGAAAATTTGGTTTAGGAATTCTTGTGGTCACGGTCATGAGCCACGACCACAAGAAATCTAAAATCATTTTTTGAAAGTCTTGGTAAAGGGATATAGTGTGAATTGGACTTAGATGGGGATGTAGTGTTCCTAATTTGGATGTTTTAAATTAACATTAGTATACTCTGTAATAACTAGTTGCAACAATAAGATTAATTATAAACATATTAATATAAATAACATTTTACATGATCACGTTCATTTTATCTTGAGACAACCTTAATTTGGTTTTCTTGTCACAAAAATGGGTGACTACCAAACATTATCCATTATGAACATATAGGATTTTGTGTCACTTTCATGTCACTTCCCATCCATTTTCGAACATGATCATCTCTTATACTTTGGGAGTTTGTGACCGCCACTTATTTCTCAACGAATGAGAGGACTTAGAAAACGGTGGTCATGGTCTACAATCACTAGTGTAAACATGTCTTGAGATTTGTACGACTCTTCCAATAATCAAACGTAAACCAAAGTTGTCCCATGTGTTTTCAATAGCACATATGTGATATGAAAGTTGTCGCGCGCGCACACACACACACAATAAATAAATAAAAATATATAAAAGGCAAAACAAACAACCAGATACAAACTAAATACTTATGCGTGCATCCCCAACCTCTTCAAATCAAGCTTAAAGCATGGGTTGTCGGTTTTTCTTAAAATTCACTCATGTTCTTTACAAGTCATCCCATATTCAATACAAGTCATCCCATATTCAAATTTGTAAAGAAGGTCCCACCCATTACATTTTCACCCGGAAATTCAGACCCACCTTTAGAATCGGTACCCACACATGTTATTTATTAGGGCGCACATTCTCATGCAAGTATGATAAAGTAGATGCCGTGCCTTCCAACACATGTATTGCAATTCAAGCTTAGCTCAAAAGTTATTGGCTCACTTTGGAAACCATTGTTATTCTCACAATTCTCATCACAAAGTTCGCTTCAAAAGGAACTTCCACAATGCTTCAACGCCCTCCCATTCGACCTGAAAATTGTGACCCAACCTAGGATCGGGTACCCGACATTCGATTCACATGCCCGTCCACATGTTGGTATGATGCCCAAAAGAAAGAAACACACCGAGAAAAGGAAAAAAAGAAAAGAAAAAGTGAACGACATAACATTGCACATCTACCTGGTTGCGTTCCGTGGGACCAAGTATCACATGAACGCATAATCATCCTTTAACTTTCAGATTCCATATGTTCACAAGGAACACTTAAGCTGTACACTGTGAACTTTTCGACAAACAACTCTAACTTTTATATGTTAAAACACAATCTCTTTCTTTGAAAAGAGACCGTGATGTATGTAGTTGCTTAGTAATGTTACGGACCAATAAGCTCATGCATCATTCTTCCCAAGTGACCACGTAAAGCCACCTATGATTGGCGATCCATTTACTGCCCTCGCTTTTCTCCTTTGTACTTGGCCTTCCTTACCAACATCGGTGACTTCTCTCTATGGATAACAACCTTTGATCCGCTCACCGTACTTTGGGAAGCCTTATTAACATGGGGTACTAACTACCCTAGTAAAGCAACGTGGTGTTTGGCTTTTTTTCACCACAAGCCCCAACCAAAGTTACCTCAGGCCCCTGGGAGTAAAAGAAAAGTTACCGGGCCTGCAAGCAGTGAGCACGTTGGACAACTGAGTGGGGGTAATAAAAGGGGGGAGGGTAAAAAAGTGGGGGTAAAAAGGAGGAAAGCTGGTGTACCGACTACTGGAGAATGTACAGGTGGCGTAGATTTGAAGCCCCAAGAAAATTTTTGCTTGTCACGGAGGTCTTGTGGAGATCAGGGGAAGAAGGGAAAGGGGAAGGGAAAGGAGAGGGAAGTAGCGGAGGCCTGCTGCGGTGTAAAGGGACTCACTCAAAGGGGGGAGTGCGAGGTTAATGGCAGAGGAGTAAACCCTAGGCTAAGGCGATCTGGAGAGGGGAGAGAGAGGGGGAGAGAGAGAGAGAGGGGAGAGATGATGATGCTGATGATGATGTTTAAGTTAGATTGGAGTAAGACATCATTTCGTTTTGCGTGAAAGTTGTCGTGGAAGTGGATTTTCGCCGGGTTTCGGTCGTAGTTATCGCGGTGTTTTTAATTTTTTTGGTTTTAGTCAAGCGAACTAGGCGCATGCAGCGGCATGTGTATTTTGGCGACTGGGGGATAGGACGCGGAATTTTGTCGCAGAGGAGTGACACGGCAGCGAAGCGGAAGAATTGGCAGGGTCCGGAGGACGTGGTTTTTGCGAAGTGTGAGGATTATTGTTGCAGCAGTAGCAGCAGCGGAGGAGGAGGAGGAAGAGGAGAGAGATGCGTGTTTGCAGATGGGGAGGAGTGTAATAGGGTTTGCTGGTGTGAGGATTGCAGCATTGAAATCACTGGCGAGAAGTTGTTAATCGACTATGATGAGATTGCGGAAGTCAGGAGGCTACGGGGGTTTCTGAGGAGAAGAGGGAGGAGGAGGAGGAGCAGTGTATGCAATCAGTAGGATTAGGCTTTTGCCTGAACTCTCGGTGATGACTGGCAGATCTCATTTGGATCCCATGCCACCGTGCCGATATGGCGTGATTTTCTTAGGCAGTTGCGAAATCCGGTGTCCCGCTTACCAATCGTAGGGTTAGTTCAAAGCTGCCTCTATTTTGGCTCAGGTGATTCAACTGCGGAGCTCGTCGAAGCTAGAGGGGGAGGGGGGAGAGAGAGAGTGAGAGTCCTTTGTTCCGGGAACTCGGGATTCCACCGGCGATTTCTTTGAATCTTAGCAGCATTACTTCCAAACGTAATGTAGCTGTGCAGCAGCGCATTTGTTGGGTCGTGTGAAATTTAGATTGCAGACGACTCAGGGACCTGGTGACTTCAAATTTATATATCTTGAGAGATTTTGATAGATCTTAGTTAGTATGGTAGGGGAATGGCCAAGAGGAAAGAGCTCTATTTTCCACAGCACACAATTATTATTATCGCCGGGTGTGATATTTCACCTAGTTGCTGGGCGGTGGAGTGTATAAGGTTCAGCTGTAGTTGCAGCTAGGGACCTAATGCAATCAGCCAAAGGCGGGCAGCGAATGGCAGATCAATCACGACATGGGGGAGCCGTGGAACGTGATATTGAACAGGTAGGACAGACCAACACCCTGAAAATATGTCCTTACACGGAAATTTATACGTGCAGTTTTGTTCTGTTTCTGGCAGTTATTCAGGTGTATGTCCTTTCTTGTTATATCTGTGTAGAACACACCTATATCATCGCGATCTGTTCCATATTGTAGGGATTCTTGCCGATGCAGAAAATCGAATGTTGTGAACATTTAATAAGTGCTTGCTTCTAGAGACTGAAAGTGAGGACTATGAATTTTATCTTGCCAGCCGCATCCTTCTTTCTCTGACCTCACTATAAACTCCCCTTTGCTTGTGAAATACTTCTGGCCAAAGGAGCCAATTATTTTGGTCCCACTTCTGAGCTTGTATGGAAACGTTCAATTCAATTTTAGAGGAACTGGAGTGAATTAGACTCGTCGTTTTTTAGCAGTACTCAAAGAAAAGACCGCACATCATTTGTTCTGGCATGGTGTCAAACTGCTTACTCCCTGATCCTCCAAACCCTCGAGGTCACTAGTTATATACTACTACAGGGCGCAGCATAGAAGTTGTTGTGGTATGCATATCACTATAAACAGTTCGAGCAAATTTACATTGACTACATCGATCTGTTTCATGCTACTCATCATTTTAAGCATGCCTTTGCAAATTCTGCAAAATACGCAGCTCACCATGATGCACTAAATGGTTGATTGGTGTCTTGTGAAGGCCATAACTGCATTGAAGAAAGGGGCGCAGCTATTGAAGTACGGCCGGAGAGGAAAGCCTAAATTTTGTCCTTTCAAACTTTCTAATGTGAGTTTGCTAAATGGGTGAACTGTCTCTCCTTTTAGCTCTTCTGAACTTCCAGACCTAGTAATGCGATGCTCACTTAGTCTGAACGTAGTCTGAACACTGATGCTTCACTTTGGAATCTCATCCATGTAACCTGCCTACTTTTTGAATGAGATATTGGTATGTTCCAAAAGCTAAAGAGAGATTTGACAGAGTGCTGGTGATGCAATCTGAGTGACTGCCTGCAATCTCCTGAATCTGCAAGGTTGGAACACTATGCTGGTGGTAGCTTAAGACTCTTTGGGAATGTGAGGATTCTGTACAAAGAGTATGTGACTTTCTGCCACATGGGTTCGGAAAATGTTTCCTGAAGCTCCACTTGTGTGTTTTTTGAGAATTTTGTGGTGCTGACGTACTTACCTTTGCTCAGGATGAGAATGCCCTAATCTGGTACTCTGGTCGTGAAGAGAAGAAGCTCTGGTTGAGCACTGTGTCTAGGATAATACCTGGCCAGCGTACTGTAAGTATTATAACCAAGGTGTTGCATAATGCTAGTCCTTATATATGCACTTATGTATGATTATATTGTGGTGGACATAAATATTGAGTGTTGCACAAATTTAGAATGATTGATGTGGCTGATTTTGAAATGTGTGGTATGGCATGCATAGGCCTTCAGACGAGGGTGAAGTCAACAGCATTTTCCTTGTTCTGGGTCGATTCTTGCTCTTGGTGCCGACTCACATCTTATGTTATTGCTTATTAGTGAGTGCTGACCACATCTGCTTTCTCTTGCACCAGCCTATATTTCAGCGGTATCCAAGGCCAGAAAAAGAGTACCAATCTTTTTCTCTTATACATACAAATGAGGAACGATCACTTGACTTGGTAAATGCGACACACAATCCCATGCACCTGCTACTTAACTGCAAGCTATATATATGAGTTGGTGTATGCATCATCATATATTAGCCTTTATTAATGTCAATGTGTGCTGTAGTATGTGTAGGAAGCAGTGGGAATCAAGTAAGTTGTTCCTGTGATTCTTTAATGAAGGTTACAACACTCAAACTATATACTATCTGACCTCTTCATTGGGGCTTCTGTGCAGATTTGCAAAGACAAAGATGAGGCTGAGGTTTGGTTTGTGGGTCTTAAGGCTTCTATTGCTGGTGCTCAGCGAAGAAAGTCAAGGTATGATACCAAGCTTGAAGGATCAGATGCCACCAGCCCTACTCGCACGAGAAAAAGTTCACCTTTGACATCCCCATTTGGAAGCACTGACAGTCTGCACCAGGTTTGTTACAGAATTCTTTATGGTCAAACAAACTGCCACGGGGATGGCTGCTCCTGATTGTAGAATATGTGATTCACTTTTGGGCTTTTTTAGTCCTTGTTGTACGTAAAGCTGGAGGTTGACATGTGGGTACTGAAGATATGTTTGTGGACATGAAAATGGTTGACTGTGCTCAACAGACTTACACCACCTTCATAGAGTTTTTACCTGTGAGTTTTTATGTCAATACTTGATTCTGAGTAAGCTGATGAGAAGTCTGTGACTGTCAGGTTTTTTGATTACAGACTTGCAGAGGATTTGAGTCAAGGCTTTGAATCTCTGTGTTTGATGTGTTAATCTTTTCTAGAGCAATGTTCAAGTTGAGGTAGTTTTTGGTGATATAGGTGCTCTATTGGAGAGTGGATGTCAAGTGCATTGTTCGAACTGGTAATATATGCAATGGTGCTTAATTCGTCACATGCATGTCTACAAGTCTTTTTGAGTCATTGCAGCAAACACCAAATTTCTGTGCTCATTGTGTCATTGGAGACCTGTAAGCAAACTCATCCCATACAAAAGTTATGGTGATTACTCATGAAATTTCTATTGCTTTTGCAGGATAACAGAGATCTTCTTAAACCTTTAAGTCCATATGGAAGCCCTCTTCGCGAAAAAGGCTTTTTGGTGGGGGCACTGCTAGGTGTTGAATCTAAAAGTAACTTTTTTGATACAAGCTCAGTAGGGGGATCAATGCATTCCGGCAGTTCAGATGTGGGTTCAGACAGTGTCAATGCCCATTTGCGGCTTGGAGGAGGTGGTCAGTCTGACAATTATAGAGTCAGCATGTCAAGTGCTGTGAGTTCTTCAAGCCAGGGTTCAGCCCATGAAGATGGAGATGCCCTGGGTGATGTATTTATGTGGGGAGAAGGCGTAGGTGATGGCATTCTGGGGGGTGGTGTACATAGAATTGGCAGTGCTGCTGGACAAAAACTGGATGCACTGTTGCCAAAAGCTTTGGATTCAGCAATGGTCCTTGATGTGCAGAATATTGCTTGTGGAGGAAGGCATGCAGCTTTGGTAACCAAACAGGGTGAAGTATTTTCTTGGGGGGAAGAGTCTGGTGGTCGCCTTGGTCATGGGGTTGATTGTGATGTCTCACAACCCCAACTTGTGGAAGCTTTGGCATCCGTTAACACTGAGTTTGTAGCATGTGGGGAGTATCACTCATGTGCTGTTACTCTCTCAGGTGACTTATACACTTGGGGTGATGGTACCCACAACTTTGGATTGCTAGGTCATGGTAATGATATTAGCCATTGGATGCCCAAGCGGGTAAATGGGCCTCTGGAAGGAATTCGAGTATCTTCTATCGCCTGTGGTCCTTGGCATACAACTCTTGTCACCTCTGCAGGGCAGCTTTTCACTTTTGGCGATGGCACATTTGGGGTTCTTGGACATAACGATAAGAAAAGCTCTTCTTCTCCAAGAGAAGTGGAATCTTTAAAGGGTCTAAAGACTGTGAAGGCAGCATGTGGTGTTTGGCATACTGCAGCTGTTGTTGAAGTGATGGTGGGTTATTCGAGTGCCAGTAGCTGCTCATCTGGTAAGCTTTTTACATGGGGGGATGGAGATCAGGGGAGGCTAGGCCATGGTGACAAAGAGCAGCGGTTAGTGCCAACCTGTGTAGCAGCACTTGTTGACCATAATTTCCGACAGGTAGCTTGTGGTAATAGCCTGACTGTAGCGCTCACAACATCTGGCCAGGTTTTTACAATGGGTAGTCGGAACTATGGTCAATTGGGGGATCCACAAGCTGATGGGAAGCTGCCAGGTCTTGTTGAGGGGAGGTTATGGGAAGCTTATGTGGAAGACATTGCTTGTGGGGCACATCATGTTGCAGTTTTAACACATAAAATGGAAGTCTACACTTGGGGTAAAGGAGCAAATGGCAGGCTTGGTCATGGGGATGAAGCTGACAGGAATACACCCAGTCTTGTGGAAGCCCTTAAGGATAAGCAAGTGAAGAGTATAGCATGTGGCTCTAGCTTTACTGCAGCTATTTGCTTACATAAATGGCTGTCAGGTGCCGATCAAATTATATGCTCTGGATGTAGGCAGCCTTTTGGATTCACTAGGAAGCGACATAACTGCTACAACTGCGGGCTTGTTTATTGTCATTCCTGCAGCTCTAGAAAAGCTCTCAAAGCATCACTGGCCCCTAACCCAGGGAAGCCTTATCGAGTATGTGATTCGTGCTTCAACAAATTGAAGAAGACTTTAGATGGTGGGGTTTCTTCAAGTGGAGCACTTTCCAAAAGAGGTGCTCCAAGTCGACGAGCAATTGATATGAAAGATGGTTCAAGCAAACTTGAGTTCAAAGTTCCCAGGCCACAACTTCCTGCTTCTAAACCTCCCTCTACATTTGAACCAGTGAAGCAGATGGATGGGAAGTCTGTGCAGAAGCGTAGCAAGAAACCAGAGGCCTCCAGTCGTGTTTCACCAGCTCCAAATGGATTTGCATCCTTGCCAACATGGGGTTCTGTGAATGTTCCTCCAGGCTTTTTAAAGCCCCCATTCCTATCTGCCTCTAAGGGTTCATTAGTGACCTCCAACTCTGTTTCTACACCCAAAGCTGTCTCAAGAGCAGTGTCCCCTTTGTCTAGGCGATCTAGTCCCCCTCGATCTACCACACCTACTCCGACTGTCACTGGCCTTGCAATACCTAAAAATGTGGTGGAGGATTTGAAGAAAACTAATGATGCAATGAGTGAGGAGAACTCAAAATTACGATCCCAGGTAGGTTACATTCTTCTGCTTTCTCCATAGGACAACTTAGTGCATCTGGAGGGCAAGGTTAATAACATAGTACTTTGATTGTCACCTTGAGTTTTGCACATGGACTTCATTCCATAGATGTTATACAGTTGTTTGAAATGCTTGGAAGTGATGGGTCCACAAGCTAACCAGGAGGTGTCCAGAAAACTTGTGCTATGGAGTGCAGTATGTGTCTTGTGAACATGTAAGTTGCTGGTACTTGAGAGGATAAAAATTTAGAACAATATGATGTTCTTGCTGATTGGAAGATTTCCTTTTCTTTTATTTCAACCACTAGAACTGAGGAATTCCTGATAAGCATTTTGAAGACAGAAAAGTAGCGATAAAATCAGAATATTGGGACTTGTGTATTTTTATGGGTTTCAAAGTGCAATAACCTTAATTCCTTAAATGAACCCAAAGTTGCGTCAGTATTGAGCATTGACTTTGCCTGTGTGAAGCCAATGAGCTACATTTTCGTTTTAGAATAACATTTCAAGTAGCCAGGGAAATGAGTAGTTGGCCATTTACCTTTCAAAAGTAGGTGGCCACTATCGAAAATTACACACCTTATCTCCATTTTCTCTGCTGTAAGTATATAGTAAAACATTTGTGTTAGCTTCAGGAATGTGTAGCTTGTTTTGATTTTGTGATTGACGTTAGTCAGCAAGCCTGCAATTGCAGTGATTGAAGTAGTGCATCATGGTTGTTATGCAGGTTGAGAGTTTGTCTCGTCAACTTCAAAATCAAGAGAAGGACATGCAGCGGTCAGCCCAACAGCTACAGAATGCTATTGCTATGGCAACAGATGAAGCTGCAAAATCAAGAGCTGCGAAGGAAGTAATCAAGTCTTTAACTGCTCAAGTAAGTTAATAGCATTTACATATCTTGGTTTATGATCCTGTCTTTAATCTATTTTAGGTCTACAGGCCTCAAATGCAGATGCATGGAACATGACCCATGAATAGAGGCACATTATTTTGGCCCATTGTACATGGACTTTGACCTATTGGTGGTGTTGTCTATGGTTTCTAGTGAAGTGCACCTTTTGTTGGGGGATGTTCTTAACCCACGATAGCTCACTATTTCACTTGAGTCCTTGTCCACAGAAAACATGGCTCTTTTGTTACCCTTTTGGGACTTTATTCACCAGCAATTGTCCCTTGCTTTACATATGGATTCAGTCTATTAGCTAACATGTAACTCTGCCTGCTGATATGAGAACTCTGGAGCACATATTTTCTGTCCTTGATTGTTTCTCTTTGTGTGTCTCTTACTCTCTGGTCTTGTTATCTCTTGTTCCTGTTTATTCTCTACACGTGATGTTTAATTTTAGTCCTGACCATTTGCTACAGTGCTCGGTGCTTCGATTTCAACCCTTTCTCAAAATTATCAAGGCTACTTGATCTTGAGTGTAAATTTTCTGACAAGACTTGCATGTACATTCTGCAGCTAAAAGAAATGGCTGAAAGGTTGCCACAAGGTGCTTTCAGACATGCCAGGTCAGGGTCCATGTCTGTGTCCCGTCTTGACACAACAAATGGTACACATGCTGGTCCTGATGTGCTCGCACAGTCAGATGGTGAAAGGGGCGCACAAGTTCCTCACAAATTTAGTGTGAATACGACAGCCAATGCAAGGGAAACAAATGGGGTCTCCAGTCCTCGTTCAGCATCAAGCCCTCGTTCAGGCCGTGACACACATTCTCTGGGAAGCCCACGATCCACATCAAGTCCTCGGGCTGTACCGGATAATGAAATTGGAGGTCCACAAAGCAGGGTTGCCACATCTATGCGAGTAGCTAATAGAGGGATGGAAGGTGATGCAAATGGTTTCGAAGCCCAAAGAAGTGAGGAAGGGGGCAGGGCAGTCGGAACTACAATTGCAGAAAATGGAAGAGAACATGAAACAGAATGGGTGGAGCAAGATGAACCAGGTGTGTACATCACATTGACAGCTTTACCAGGTGGAGGCAAAGATTTGAAGCGTGTGCGGTTCAGGTAAGCCAATAGACTCTCAGTTGGCAAATTCCATTTAGGTTCTATATATTTTTTAACATTTAGGTTTCTGCATTCTCCTACAAGATCTGAAATTGGTTTGCTGAAGCATGATCATGTTCTGAGTGGTTATTGCCCTGGACCTTGCAGTCGAAAACGGTTCAGTGAAAGGGAGGCAGAGCAGTGGTGGGCAGAAAATCGGGTGAGAGTTCATGAACAATATAATGTTCGTGGTGGGATTGACAGAGTAAGTAACTCAAATGCAGCATCTGGAGTACCAGCAGGTGGGAGGCAGGGAGAGGACGGAAGGCCGTTTTCTCATCCTTCCTACATGCCTGTGACGTATTGACTGATGGTGTTCAACAGCAAAGACATGGACAAGCATGAGGAACTAGCTGGGGACACAGAAACAGCGGATTGATTAGAATTATTGGTTCCGTTCTTGTGGGTGATACATTGTTGCCCTGAATGTGAGTTGCCTAGAGTTGGAGTGCACCCATGGCCACACTGTGATTTGTCTTTGGATGCGAGACTGTTGCAGCCAATTAGGTTTAGTATAGAAGGCGAAGAGGCCTTCTTTCAGCGAGTGACTGCTCTCTATGCTGCCCAGAGAACACTCTCGTGCTGCTGCATTCAATGAAACACCTTGTGCACATCATTCTTTTGTAGTGGGTAGTGCAGTGTCAATGACATGATCATAGAGCAAAGCGGATAGACAGGAAGGGTGAACACCGCAAGGTATGAAGAAATGGAGCAAGAAGGTGGCCAAAATTCAGAGGTGATTGGGTACATATACTACCTCGAGTGCTAGAGATTTATGGTTGCTGCTAATGTTGGGAAGAAGCAATGAGGGTTTGTGAATCTTCCTGCCTGGGTATGGCCGTCAGTACTCATGCATTGCCCCTGCTCCAAGTTTTCTTTCCACAATCAACTACGCTTTGTCATATGGAGGAAAGGTTTATCTGAGTCTTCCTAACTGCTGGTGCACCCTTCGGTTGCAGTGCTGGATCAAATGACAATCGAAGTTCTGTGTTCATATGGGTGATGTTAGCAAGCTTAAGATCTCAGAGCAGATGTGTCATAACTTTGTAATATAGTCCTCAAATTGCAATGATATCTTAATTTTGTGCACTTGAAGTTCTCATGTTGGATATCTCTTCTGGTGTGTCCATCACAAGGTGCTGCATATTGCAATCTGGTACCTTGCTCATTGTCATTTCAAGATCTTTTTAAACTGAGCATGACATGCCATTTGCTTATTAAATTTGTTAACAAGGTGCTTGCTTGACGTGTTGCTCAAATCTGGGTAGATTTGTGCATTCAAAGCCAAACCAAGCAGTCCAGTAGTATGTTCATCTAATTTTCTGTAAATAAATTTGCGAAGTATGTGAGACTGTAGAATGTTCTGTTGTGGTGATGCAGCTAGGGAGCAAATGGAGGACTATGTACCAAATACTTGTTTCATAAGTGCATATGCTTCAGCAGCAAGTTTGACATATGGGAATTACTGACTATTTTACATTCATACACTTAATTGAAATTCGTAAAGTAGAAGGATGCAAAGTTTATTGTCTATTTTGAAGCTTAACTGTCTTCCATGGTTACTTATATTCACTTCTAACTTGGAAAGCAACAGCTTGTTATGCCACAACAAAAATCTGGCACATTGATATTCTGCAGACTCATCAATCTGAGGCAAAGCGTGATAAATCATGTGGAGGATAATGTAACTTGTGGGGGGCTCTGTGAAATCTCATCAAGCAAAACTGAACTATTTGACCTCATCTGAAGATGAACATTCATATCTACTCTCCAACCTCGTTTGGCAAATCCAGAAGATATCATGTCGAACTTCACAAACAACTATACCTCTGAAGACAAAACCACCATGATAAATTCCTTGTCACAAAAAATATTCTTTCACATCCAACATTCACCACACTATGTCACAATACAAAAAAGTCAGATCCCACAGCAACATAATTGGAAATGATGAAGTAGACAAACTTGCCAAACAAGGCTCCTTAGCTCACCCCATCCCCCTCTCAAATACCCCATTCCATCTCACTGGCCACCGCATCCCTTATTGGCATCCAATGTCCCCACATCTATGCAACACGATGGCTCTTTCTGTAATCTCAAATGCTATACAAAAAATTAATATTTGAGCCAAATAGTCTCACATGCCTCAACCATGTACCCCTCCATGAAGAAATGGCTCTCCAACACAAATATCCATCAAGCATGGTCTAATTTCTTTTGGAATTTCACATTGTCTCGGGTGCCCAAATTATTCAAACTCAAATTCCGATATGGGTGATAAATGGGTAACTTTTGCAAATAGAAAAAATATTAAACAACACCATCTCTCTCCATTTAAACCTCCGTCCCCTCCACCAAAATGACACATGTTTACACCTATTCTCATGTTGTATTAATAAGTACATTAACAACCTTCATACCGACAGGCACAATGAGGCAGTCCACGCCCTTGTTGATGCACTCCTTGCATACCCATCACCTCTACCAGTCGCTTTACCCTCATCCATGCTAGATCCATTATGGAAAGACACCCTAAAACATACTACCCTCATGGCTCCTCCCATGCTTTTGTTTTATACCTATATGTAAATGCCTTGCTTGGCTTTGGCCCAATATCCTTTGTGTGAAAGGCAAATCACTTATAGACAACCCCTCATTCTTGCCCCACCTCTCCCTCACCATACACTTCATTGCATTCACATAATATAATGATAGATTCATGGCAACCGCTACCACACGCAAACACTCCAAATATGACGCTCTTATCCCCCACTTACAAAACCTTGGATGAATGCCCTCCCTCCTCTCATCATCATGGCAAGCATTCGTGGCACTATTCACCGACCCTCCATTGATCTCCTACTTGACTTAGACATTCCTCAACACAAACCCAAAACACTCATGATGCAAAATCTCCCTCAACGCCATCAAATATCCAACATACATTGTTCTTAATAAAATAAGGTTGGAAAAACGCCAAGCCCTGGTCTCTCTTGACTTAAGTGCCTACATAATCCACCTATACATTCTCACGGGTCCACCTGTTGAAAAATAGGCATTAAAATAGGCATGAAAAATAGGCACCTACCTCTTACATTTCCATACTAAAATGCAACGTTGATGGCCAATGCACCGACTTCACGTTGGCTTTCTTTTTTTTCTACCTCCACAAACAATTTTGGATGTTGGATTGAATTGAGCATTGTCTCATGCAATTAGCAATTGTGAATTACAAAAATCTAACATTGTTCAAATGTTCACCTAAGTTTTGTGATCTAATTGTGTGAACCACTGAACTTAGAAGGCTCAACATACTATTGAAAGCTATATCTAACACAATGCTATTTCACTGTATCCGATGTTTATTTCATTGTAACAAGACATTGTTTATGGCATTTAGTGTCACTTACTATTCGGGGTTACACAATGCTAAAATTGTTTATTAAGAATGTAAAATTTTACCAAGCAAAGTCATTTATGTTCTATAGTGTCCGAATAACCTATTCAACTTTTGTCAGTAAAAATTGAAGTCAATAGTAAGAAGTTATTGCATTGTGTAGTTCCAAATAGAAAGTGACACTAAATACCATAAACGGTCTAGTCTTTGTGGTGCCTCTTATTAAGTACAAATCTTGCAATATATGCCTCACATATAAGTGTTGGATTGAGAAGAGCAACCACATACATTGAACAATAAGGATGATGGGTGTGCAAGTCATGGATGTCTTGTGATAGATGTTTTCAATAATATGGTAAGTTTATGATTCCTTTCAACTCTAATGTTATCTCATTAGGGCCACTTCACACATGAGACTGAGAGCCCGTGACCATTACACTTCAAGCACTCTCATTGGTGGAAAAGGCGGAGCCCATCCAAGTTTGCTTCACACTATGCTTGAGGGACCAACGGAGTATGTGAATGCAAGATGGATGTAAAGTCTACATGGATTCCTACATGGCATCAAATGGATCATGTTTCATGGTCACTTGGACTAGTTAAAAAAACCACCTCTTGGAGGTAAGGTAGATATTCGGAAAATTATGAAAATAAGTTGATTCAGCTAGAAAGGGTGGTTTGAAATTTGTGTAATATTTTTCAAAATGGAGTAGAGGAAATGATGAGTAATGTCAGTTGTTTTGTAATTTTAATTTGTTTCTTTTTGTAAATAATTAGTTACATTTTTCCAAAGAGGCAAGTAAGTCAAACCCCCTATTTGTACACTAGAGTCTCCCTAATCTAAGCATTAAAATATCCTACTCTGCATACAAATGCACACAAAACTCGGTGGCACCCAAAGTGATTGCAAGTGGTGTGAAACAACACCTATCTAGCCAATCATTGCATCCCACCTATCACTGCATCCTTTTTGGGCTACCAATTTTACAGTTAGCCATTTTAGGTCCATACAATAATCATTCTACCCCTAGTCTAATGCATTGGTAGTAGTCATTCACTGTTTTTGGTCTTTCTACCTTAGACCTATCACAAAACCAAGAGACCATGGCACTCCGAAATCTCACAATTGTAAATTTATTATATTTTATCATGTGTGAGGATCCCGTATGAATAGAAATTTATTGAAATAGCACTTGGTTGAGGACCCGGTCACACTGCACTTGAGGGCTTGTGACCACTACACTACATGATTTTGGAGATGCCTTGGGACGGCCTTTGGACACTTCTTTTGGGCTCTAACAATTCCATGGTTACGGCTCTTGGCTCATGTGTGAAGTGGCCCTTATAAGTGCATACATTTGGATTGACAAATATCCAAAAAACCCACAAACACTACTTATTCAATTTCCTGACACATGCTACGGTCATACTCTATCTATATACCGAAATACGAAAATGGCTTTCTACCCACTTTACTTTGAAGGGGAGGCCACACAGGGTGGCACACTGCCAATTAAGAGGAGGGACGCCATCATCGTCCTCAAACCCGGGAATTAATAATAAAGCCGATTCTTCATTGAACTGGCATCTAGGAATGGGGGTTTATCTCCCCACTAGACTGCCGGATCTTGAAAAATGGTGGAAAAAAAACATGGCCTCATTTTGGGAGCCTATAAGAACGCAAAATCGGGTCTTAGATGTTTACTATTAATATATTGTCATTTTATAAAATAGTCAACTTTGATGTTAGGTGTCACTAAACTAATGAAAACAAGGGCTTGTTTGCACATGTAGTGCGGCCGTAAGTTTCAAAACATCTGGTTACCTCTCCGGTCCGAGATGGCTTTTTGTGAAATACTCTGGTTTTGGGCGTGTGTGGACTTCACTCGAAAGAATCCACTTAAAAAAGCTTGGTGGGTCATAGGCCAGGCGCACTTTCTGTTTCCTTGATAGGAGGGGCATATGCTTAAGCTTGTTAGGTATGCTTCAGCGGAGTGTGAATGATAGTGATGCTGGTCGAAGAATGGTAAGTTAATAAGAATGAAAAACAACACACATGGAGGAATAGGAGCCTGGAGGAGAGGAGGAGGAAGAAGAAGTAGTAGTAGTAGTAGTAGAAGAAGAGCATTTATCAGTGGTGCCAGGCTTCAGCTGCAACGAGAAGAGAAGAGAAGAGAACGTGGCTGCCACTGATTTACTATGGCGGCAATGTTGGCCGCCGGTGGGATCATTGCTCCCCGCCAGCGAACTTCGTGCTCAATTAATCAGGTTCGCCCAGTGGATTTCTCTTGATCCTTGGGTAGCACCTTGGAATCTGTATTTAATAAGCTAGGGGCTTGTTTCTTTATGCGCACTCGGTAATGAAATCCCCCCCACCATATGAGAGATGTGTAGGCGCCAAAGATAAAAATTCGGCGCCAAAATTGCCACCTAGCGCCCAACTGTATGTGGTGGAATGGCACACTGTAAGTTTGTGAATGTTTGCAGAACTGGGATGCTAATGCTTTTGGTGTATCAATCCCCTCCCAATTGTGAACCATTTGAGCAGTATAGTTGCCCTTACAAATCTCCTCCGAGTCTCTGGATAAGGATAGATTCTTATGGGTTACATCGAAATGGACGAATTTTGGGTGAAGTTTCATGTTCGATCTTTAGTTTTTCTCCACTGAAGAAAATTGCAAAGAAGCTAACCTCATGGCGCAAAGGGTTAGAATCTGATTGGTTACATCGATTTGGATGACTTAGTGAACTGATCATGATCACTGAGAAATGGAGGTGAGAGGTGAAATTGTTGACGTGGTTTCACCATGTGGAATTGAGTGCCTAAGAGTAAGGTTCCTGGATTGTCCTTGCCTTACAGGTTCTGGACGTGCGAAAATGTTGCAATATGGAAGCATCTTATGTATTAGGGCAGAAGAATTTGCGAGCAAGTGTTACATATGAACATTTACTACGGTGGCCCAAGCAAAAGTGTTTAAGGAAGGTATGTACCAGTTTTGGTCTGGTATTGTCTTTTTATTATAGCATTTGGGTATCTATAATGAGGATTTCACATTTTTTGATGCCAGTAGGGTATGGGTATATGACGGTATTTGTATTTTTGATACCATTTGGGTCTATACAGCATGCAAGAACCTTCATATGCAGGTAAAACCACTCTAGTATCAATATGGTTTAGAATGGTTGACCTAAATAATAACTCTGGTATACTAAGATTCTCTCACTTGAGACACCCACCAAATTTCAATATTTGATTCGTATTACAAAATTTAATACCCATGGGTAGGTTATCTGATACCATTATTGATGTTGATTATTGATACCCATACATTCGCCTATATACCAGTCCAACTTTGGTATGGACTGTTCACAATATACTGGATCTTTTGGAGGACAATGCAGTTTGTATGTCTGCTTGCCTTAATTGGTTGCATGTACTTTGCAATGCTCCCACTTCAAGATTCTCCTTGGTCAGTGATGAGGAATTAACTTTTGGTGTTTGGCGGGGAGTCAGAGATAAGAAAGGAGCAGCAATTAGAAGTAGAGAAAGAAGTGCAACCATATGCAACCTTGACAGAGTATTATCCCATTTTGGTGTTCAGGGGCCTCCTGCACAATTGATTGTGGAGTTTGTGTGATATGCAGGAGATTTTTTGGTCAGCTCTCGCTGTCCAATCCCAAGGACGCCAAATTATTGCAAGCAGTTTCCAAAGGCATTTGAAGTCCTCAACGCAAATTTATTGCTCGGATGAGGTAGGCTTATGTGTCAATGCATAGGCATGTTGTCAAACATAATACAAATGGCAGATCCCTTTGCCATCAATTTGTTGTGCAGGATAACAATAGTGGTGGACAACATTCATGTGCAGTTTTCCTGGACTGTAAAGCATCCGTAAGGTAAAATCATAGAGCTATCTATGGCCTTAGGCTGATGATCCCAGTATTGTTGAGAATCCTTTTTTTTTTCCCTCAAATATTGTTTGCATTCTGGAGTTTTGGAAGTGCATCTGCAACTTATACATCTTGCAATCTGGTGTTCATCTTATGAGGGGGATTGTGACAGGGTGGAGACTATTTCTCATCAGGAGAGGGATACTCAGATGGGGAGGGGTCATCTGGTGGAACCCGTGGGGACTTCAGTTCTGAATCTGAATCTGAAAGTGATAAACGGGATGTAAGTGTAGACTTCTTTGAAGACGACAGGTCTGAGCCAAGAAAAATTGATGTAGCAGCACCACTTTATAAAAACCCATATTTTCAGAAGCATGGCTTTCCACCAAGGTATGAAATGATTTCACAGGCACGATTCCAACTCTTGGTTGCAATAAACTGACCTACATAGTGAAATTTGCTATCAAGTTTCATCTTTCTTGTTATCAGTCGCAATTTGAAGTAAGCTGATTATGTCACTATGGTTGCTGGTTGTATCCTGGGCACTGCAGAATGGCTTTCCATGATATTGTGGTGGAAAACTCATATTTTTTGGAAGCTTGGATTTTCACTAAGGTATAAATTGAACAGGCATGATATCCACTCTTGGTTGCCTGGCCTAAATTTACTACCAGGTTTCATCTTTCTTGTTATAAGTTGCAAATTCGAAGTAAGCTGATTTGGCACTATGGTTCTGCAGTGTTGGGCAAGGGGCAGTGGTAACCACATTGCTGTTCTTTGTTCTAGCTGGAACATTGGTAATTGTGGACTCCTATATCTGGAGAGTGATACGGAGGCCACTGGCTCATTATTTCCTTACAATGCCCTTCTGTATAGCAGCAGCAGCCTCAGCATATATGGGCTACGTTTGTGTGCCATTGTTGGAAAGAATCAAGGCACATCAAGTGTTCCGAATAGAGGGTCCTACAGCCCACCAATCAAAGGTTGGGACTCCCACCATGGGGGGCTTGTTTCTTGTGCCGGCCGGTATTGGGGTGGCAAGATTTTCAACTGGGTTCTGGTCAAATGAGCTTAAGGGCGTTTGTGCAGCAACACTTGCATTTGCTGCCATTGGACTTTTGGATGATGGCCTGGCTCACTGGCGGAAGCACAACTATGGGTTGTCTGGAAAACTGAAGTTTGTGTTGCAGGTACTTGCCACCCTATTGTGACATTAATTGTGCAACTAAGATTACCAAACCCGAGTGTAGAAAGCCTAAAACTACACTAAACATTTGAATTCGTGTGGCATTAAAATTGGTGTGTCATGTAGATTAGAGTGGTCTTTGTGACTTGTCATGTAGCACAAGGTGTCATGTGACACCCTCTCTAGTTGCCACCCAGTGATTGCAAGAAGATCAACACGGGTCAAAGGTGAATAGTGTGGGCTACACTACATCAGATGTTTAGTGTAGCTACAAAGAAATAATGACCCTAGATATGGAAGTCAATCATTCCCTATACTTGCACAGTACGAGTCTGTATGAACTCTCTTTTTGATTTCAGGGTAACCAGGAGGTTTTCCTTTCTTTCTTTTGTAACACCTGTTGATGTAACCTTTTTTCTAAAACCGTCTCCTCCTCCTCAGGTCCAAATGGGTAAGCATATTTCTATCATCTCTGTGATGAACGTTTTTAGTGAGCCAAGCCTTTTTTACTACAGAAACTAAATTGAATGCTTCCTGGGGTTCTTTGCTATGGTGGATGGAAAATGACAGGTCGCTGTTGGTGTGTGCTTTGTGTTTTGGCTCGACACTGCCAACTTACAATCCCCATATAAAATGTGTGGTTGCCTCCTTTCCACTGGGGTACTAAACCCTCTGTCTCGCTTCTTAGCATACGATCTACTGTGGTTTTGAATCTTGTATATATACTCCTTGCACAACCAATCAGGTCTTTAGCGAAGTTCTCTATTCAGGTTGCTAAGCCCACAAATAGGGTATGCAAAATGAACTATTATGTAAGGTAGAATCATGGGGTTTGGAGTGCTCATTGGTACAATCTGTGTGTATGCAGGAAGAAATTGATCCCATTACCACCTCCATTTGGGCTTTGGTACCTTGGCAAGTGGTATCTTCCACTAACAGCCTTTTGCTTTGCAGCAATGAGCAATGGAGTTAATCTGACTGATGGATTGGATGGATTGGCTGCGGGAACTTCTGCTGCAGCATACATTGGTATGGCTGTAGCTGTTCTCCCAATCTACCCTGGTGAGTACTCTGATTTAGATTACTATCAAAATAGAGGGGTTTATCACACTGATTATGGTAAATACTGTGGGCCACACTATTCAGCTTATTTCCACACTAAAATAGTAGAGGATTATAGTGTGGGTGTACACTATTCACCAACCCACAGTATTTAACATCAGAGGTCCACGTTGTAGGCTACATTATTTTCATCAGACCAAAAATAGTGCGGATTTGAAAGACTTCCAACCCAGGTGAAGGAGGTGTATATATCATGGGGGCATGACAATTGTAACTCGGGTTGCATACTATTTTCGTGTGTGATAGTGTATATTGTGGGTCACACTATAGGACCACCCAAGGTACATCAGACTATACATATGCCCCTGCTATTTACCATGACCAGTGTAATTGCATCTACCTTCTAAACATTACCTTGAACATTAGTTAGAGGTCTTTAGGTTTTAAATGTTTATGCAACCTGTGTGGAGGGATATTGATATAGTGAACAGGTGTTTTTATGTTTGCTTGTAGGCCCATCAAGTAGAGGACTTGGTCACTTTTGAAGTTAGGTTTATCCAACAAGTGTTTTGTTTGGTGTTTTATCATGAAAATGCGACCAAGCCAAAATGTTCCTTTTTGATCACACGAATGTGCTGTGTAAAGCACAGGTCTTGGCATTTTTGGAGCAGCTATGGCAGGAGCATGTTTAGGATTTCTGGTGCATAACAAGTACAAAGCAAAAGTATTTATGGGAGATACTGGGTCATTAGCCCTCGGAGGAGGACTAGCTGCCATGGCTGCGTGCACTGGCATGTACCTACCGCTGTTCATTGCTTCAGGTGTATTTATTATAGAAACCATCTCAGTGATTTTGCAGGTATATTTCAGTTCTATTCTACTCTTCTAGCAGACATGTGTGTATGCCATGTACAAGATGTTAATGTCACCAAAACCCATCTACCTGGACAGCAATAATCAGACTAGGATTTATGACTTCACAAGACCAGCATGAACAATTGTTAAACTTGTACTCAAGAAGACTTGATCATATTGAACAATTGTAAACCACCTTGTGATGCTAGAAATTTAGAAAGAGGAGTACTTGCCATGACTTGAACAAAAAAGAATTATCATACACATCCAGATATGGCAGTATGATACATGAAATGTGAAGTTGGTCAAATTGTTGTCGAATCTTGCTTTCCACCACTGTGTTGTCTTGCTGAAAAGAAAAGTGAAGTGAAGAATTATGCCAATATAGGCTTTCACCTGGTTGTATGAATCCTTGGTGTTTCAATGTAATGACGTAGGTTGAGTTACCATGACATTGAGTCATAAACTAAGAATTGGATAGTACACACTATACATCTTGTCGCACAGGACATGGTGGCACTTAAGAATTCTACTGTGCAATAATTCTGAGTTACTATTGAGTATATTGCTTTACGAAGCCTTCTGACATGATTGAAGCAGGTTTCGTATTTCAAGCTGACAAAGCGATTTGAGGGCCAAGGGCACCGGCTACTGCGGATGGCACCCTTCCATCATCACTTAGAGCTGATAGGTATGAAGGAGCCTGTTATCATAGCTGCAGCGTATGTTCTATCCTACGTGCTCGCAATTTGTGCGGCACATATAGGCCTCATATCAGCCTGATTGCTGAAAGATTTTCTTTAAGAAATATGGTTTCTTCCATTCGAAATATGAAGTTGTTGACAATCGGTTCTGAAGAACTCTGAAGTGAGACTGGGGTTGAAGATCTTCAATTGTCACCATGTTTGTATTGCCTGAAGAGCTTGACAAGAACAAAGGTTTTGAGATCCAAGTAAAACTGGTATTTTTGGGGAAACTTGGACTATATGATGTCTGCAAACTTGCAATTTTCCCTCATGTCCGTATTTGAAGGTTAGCTATAGGAACATGTTTCCATGGATATAGGCAATGGAATTAGCATTAGATAAATTGAGTTTTGAAACAAATCTACCTACACAAATTTAGTTGCATGCTTCCTGGCACATCTCATGTCTATGAGAAAATGTTGCACATGTGAATTTTTGATATAATTGTGAATGCTGCCATGGATGATTTTTGGACTTTCACAAAGTTTTTTTTTGCTTGAATTTTTGTTAAGGTGTGAGTAGGTTTGTAATCACAAGAAAATAGAAGCTACACAAACCACATTGGATGCTTTGTTTTGCAGGGGCGCATGTGTTATCCATGCTTGAAATGGCACAGATCCAAGGGTGCATATGTGTGAGCATATGAGTCCCACGCAGTCATCCCACGTTGATGAAAGAACCATGGGAATCTACCAGTATGCTAGATTTGTAAATTTTCCAATGACATAGGACAATTTTCGAGTGACTTAGGACTCGTGCTTGTAGAGACATGATAAATATTGGTGTTAGAACTCTGTTGCCACACAGGGTGATCACAAGCCTTAGTTGACATAATATTTCTTAGAAGGGTGGAATGTATTCAATTTGTAACCTTCTTTCATAGTTGTGAACTTATCCCAAAGAAATGTAACAGAACATTTATCTCATAAGGTGGATACACATGTATTAAGGATCTGAGTGTCAGTCTTGATAGTACATAATCAATTAAACTAGCCCAGAAATGTGTTGTGGAATGTAGGCAACTGCCACACGTAAGAGCTACTGTATTAGCTGAATGTCAGAGTTCATGAATGATGTTAAGTTACTTAGCTGTTGCTTTGCAATTGTACTGCGCCTTTACTCAAGTTAGTTGTCAGTTCGTACATGTCTAAGGGCTGGTTTACACCATGGACCATGGAAGATGAACTTATTCCATGGTCTGACTTCGTCTAATTTCCATGGTCCAATTTCTTGAAAAATCAATTTACAAAGCCTTTGGGCTGCTCATTAGGTGTAAACCGAATGTGATCAAGAGGAATGACCATGCACCGATAAGTGATTGTGCTGATTTTTTTAAATATATGTTCAAAAAAGGTAGTTTTGAAAAGAAAAAAAAGAATCAAGTTCGACCATTCTCTTGTCTTCTCTTGTCTTCATCTTTTCGTCCCCAAAAAAATTTCGATAAAAAATAATTATAACAATATTTCTCTGCTATGGGCTCTTGCTTTTTTTCTACTAGAGCACCTTTTTTGCCTCTCCCATCGCAAAACATGTTGGACCATGTTAGTGGATAATGTAGGCATTAAAATATGTTTTTGGGGACCTTATATGGCTTTTGTCCATGGTCACTATGACCATTTTCCTTGGTGTAAACTGAAATAGTCCCGAGACAAATTCAATAGCCAATCACAAATTTTACATGGCCTTAGGACAACTTCATGGTCCATGGTGTAAACATCCCCTAACTAAGAATTTTCAAAAGCACAACCCTACCTATTTATGAAATGTGCTTGCCTCCATTCCTAGCTCTTTAGGGCAAGTCTTAGTAATGTTGTTACTGCATAATGCTGCTCTTTCAATTTTGTACTCATTATGTCTATGTTGGGTGTGCAAATCTATGACCATTCACCAATACTCATTCAAAATACAAAGATCCTTTCTTTTTGTATAGTTTGGTGTTTTACACTTGGATATTTATTGTTTCGTTTTTTTTTATTTGTTTAGGATAAATGCATTTTATGTGTGCCTTATGTTTGCCTTATCTTTATGTTTACTAAAAATCTTTAATATTTGTTGATTTGTAACAATATGGCGAAAAAGCAAGATGCCTTCGAGTTATGCTATATAAAAATTCTCAAAGTAATGAAACAACACCCATTCCTTCATTGTCCTCTTCTGAGCGTTGTTCTTCTCGTCCATGTTTAACTCAAATTGCTCAATTACAAATTGCAAATTGCTCAAAGCCAATGGACGAACACTTGGTATATGCAGTTTGATTAGATTAAATTAAATTTCCATACGGGTAGAGTTTTTTGTAACGTAGCAAAGAAATTGGAGGGATGATTGTCTTTGATACAACTGACAGCGTTAATACTATAATATCAACCTTCCAATACTATGACAAGATTGGCAAACATGGTAGGTTAACTTGGATTATGCAACGGGGAGAATGCACCATAGAAAGGGGTATTATTAAGGCAAATTATACATGTCATAAAGCCATGCATTCTTTATTTCAAGATGCATACCATATGGGAAAGGAGCTCATTTCATTCTTAAAGTGTGTTGGTTATATTTTTTACTCATGAAGGTAAAAACTAACATAATGAAAAACTCTACCACGATAAAAGAAAATTCCAATTTTTTTTTTAATTTTTTTTTTAATCGGTTGTCTAAAAGAAAATCCTAGATAGGATCCGAGACTACAAGTTTTTGGGAATCAAAATTGATGAGTCTATGGATATATTGGTATCATGTCATCTAGTTGTATTTGTTTCTTTTTCTTATATGTATCTTCCTAAACTTACTGCACATTGGAAATGGAAACAAAGACGCATGTATAATTTTTAAAACACTAATAAGAAGTATGAAGGAATGGGGATTAGACTTTGACAAATATATAAGGTTTAGTTTTTATAGAGAAACAACAATAACAAGTAAAAGAAATGGTGTTCCAATAAGAATGAAAAAAAGATAAACCCCTTCCTCACACCACTGCATAATATGGCTTATAGGATAAACTTGATAGCGGTAGATGAAAAAAAAAAATTAAAAAAAATTAAAAGGAAATAGATACACATTTATATTATATTTTATAAATTTTATAATGCAAGAAGAGCTTGCTAATTCTCAAAAATATTTCAGAATGTATCAAAAGGTGAGATGGTTGTCACCATGGCAAACCATAACAACCTCAGGTAATTCTTCGGAGAGTGGTGACAATTTGGATGCTATGCAGGATGGTTTTGGGTAGGTAATTTGCACTAAACTCTGCACTTTCATGTATTTTTATATTCTATATATTTTTAGTTGATATTTTGTATATTTTTGTGGTAGATTTTTTTGTTTTCCTAGCTCTTTTTGAAATTAAGTGTAAATAAGGCCTAAGATGAATTAGAAAAGTGGAACCAAGCAAATTTGAAAAGGCTACAGTCTCGAGATATCAGAAAGTCAGGATGGGTAGGACCATAGCTTGATAGAAATGAACATGTTGCTTGAAATCTACACATGACATTAAAAAGGTTTAAAATGTGAGGAAATTAGGAGAAGCTAGGGCACAATTTAGTTTTTGGTGAATACCGGTACTAAGCCAGATTTTGTAACTTTCCAAAGTATTACTTGTGACTTGAAGCAATTGTGTGTGATGCATATTTGCAAGTCAATTGTTTGTGAAGCCAAATAATCAAAGTTTTATCAAGGGGGAATGTACTAGATGGTCTCAATTGTTATTTGAATAAAGTGCACGGGGGGATCACACCCTCTTACATTTTGTAACCACGTGCGATAATGGGGTATTTAATGGGGGGGTATTTATGCACCTCTCGGTATTTTTTCCCTCCCTATTTGTAGATATAAAGTTGCTTTGACATATTTTTAAGCACCCTATGTTTATTTGTAATTTTTTGGAGAGACCAATTTTTAGCATCATATTTTTTTTATAAACTGTACAAGTACCAAATAATGAACAGAATACTATAGCATTGCAAAATCGACTATGTGAGCAACAAACGCTCCATACCATCCATCTTGTCATTTAATCGGTTTCATTTAGTTATACCAATGCTAAAGCATTCAAAGTACCATTCAAAACACAATCAATAACACTTGGAGTTTAGTTAAAAGATTACCAATGAACATGGAGATGAAAAAATGTACAAGCTAACATAGACAAGTTGTAAACACGGATAGAACAAAACAAGAAATATAATCGATTGTCATAAGACATAAATTTTTTGCATAATTATCTACTCCAAAACAAAAGATTGCATTCAATTGAAAAAACTAAATACAAAAATTGAAAACATTTACTTTAATTGTGTTCACAAATACATTCAACCTTGTATCAAATATTTACAATGTGAAGGGTTAGGATATAACTATGCACCCTCCAATACATGTCAAGGTACATATCAATATCCTCTCTTATGTCATGATAAGACAAAATTTTGGAGAGGTTTAACACCAATGATGACAAAGAACTAAAACTAATTGTTGGCATGATGCAGACATACCTCACGAGAGCGGAGCAAGCCGAATCTTTGGCGCTTGTGAAACACCCTGTGTGAATGTTGTGAATGCTATGGAGCAAAGAAGAAAGCTCCAAAAAATGTATCTTACCTACCACCTTTGTGCCACGTTTCACCAATGCAAGACCTCCTACCCAAACGCTTCACTGCCTTCACACCACTATGCTTGTCCAAATCCCAAGTAAACCCAAGGGCCGTTGAGAAGTCACAACATTCCTTCCCTCCCAAAAATCCACAACGTTTCCCTTCAAACTAACTCGTTTCATTCAAATTTGGACAGAATTACACAATTCTTCATCCAAGTAGTCTAATCCATAATTATTCTATTGATTCTACTACACACATTTGGGGGGATCCAATATTTATAATCCTATTTTTTTTCTACTGATTACTAAAATGGAGGAATTATTCACCACCTTATTTTACATATAAACATGTAGGGGACATATTTCCAAAGCTATGGTAGATCTAATGAATGTATAAAATTTACCCTCAACTAATTAAATTGACCCTATTTTTTATCTCACGTGGTTTCTAAAATTCCGATAGTCACCTCCCCGTGATAAAGTGTCACAATATAATTGCAATCTTATAGGATGGTCAAGTAAGTCAAGAGTGATCATTTATTTTTAATTTCAAGGTTAATTGCTGAATTCTGATTTTAAACTTTAACATGTATGAATGTGAATTAGTTGATTGAAGCTTGTCTATTATAGCTATGGTCTATGGTGAAGAAATCTGCTGGACCTCTAAATTTGTGAATAAGACCAAAGTGATTGGGCTAGCATTACAATTGTTGACATAATCAAGGAGTAATTATTTGACTTTGATAATAAATTGGTCATGTTTTCAGAGTGTCCGATTGATTTACAATTTAGACTATCGTCTTGATGTGATTACTTGATCAGGAAGTCATTGATATGCGTGGACTATTATCTCATTGTATAATCTCCTTACTACGAGTTTCTTGAAGCATGACAAGATAAGTGTTATGATTTCATAGAGAAAGAGAGAGAGAGAGCTTGTTACAGGTCACCCAGTCGATTGGCTATGTACGGGAAATTTGCAGTCCATTGATTTTGTGCTTCCAAAGCATTTAGTGTCATGTCTCTTGAATAAGATAAGCAATATGAATGTAAATATGGTGTCTAAATCGGATTTGATGTGTGTGTCATGAATGGTTTCTATTATAACTGCAAATCAAAGTTGATACAAGATAAAAACAAGTGCAAGCAATAAATGTTTTTTTGAGTGATCTCAGTTGTTTGAGGTTTGATGAATTAACCTTCACTTAATAAACTCGGTCAGAAATCCAGGTTATTGAAAAGACTATGGTGTGGAGAGTAACCTTTCAGAGCACCCGAGTTCTAGTCCTTCTAACCTTTGGCACGATGCTAGCTGGAAGGTCAATATAATCAAGATTATTGACTATGAAGCGTTTACGTGAAGTCCGAGCAAGCAAGGACTTTTGAAGATGGGGTTGAGGTAAATATTTATAATTTATTGACTATACTACAACAATTTCCCTGACTTAAGTAATAAATTTCACCTGCATATATGGTTTGGCCTATGGTTGCAATTGACGGATTCAACGACTACCTTGGCCAAGACAAGGTAAAAGACCATAGTTAAATTATATAATTAAAAGAAAGATTTAATTAAGGATTATTATTATTATTATTATTATTATTATTTTGTAAGGATGATTGCACAATCATTTTCAAGTTTCATTAAAAAAGGCTAATTAATTCAAGATTATAGGCTACACCAAGTGCCCGTGGCTTTGGTAAAGAGACTAAGATGGAATACTACATGCAAGACAATTGATGATGGTTGTACCTATGCTTGAGCACTTCACAAGGTTCAATCAAAATAAACTCACTATGAGACTATTGCTTGGGTAAATAATGTAAGATTGAGTGACCATCACAATTGCATATATTGACATGGAGAGATTTTGAAGTCTTTAACCCTTAAATCAATACAAAATTATCAATCCAAACCTGAAATGATATGAGATAACCAAGTGTTTTCCTTAAATAAACTTATGTAAGACACCTAGATGATATGAAAATCATTTTTTAAGTCTTCTCTAAATGTTTCCATGAGTTTGTTTGTAACCACATCTAAACTACAATTTATTCAATATTATCATGTATATTTCAATATAAATTTGTAGATATCATAACAATAGGTTCAGAGATGAAAACGGACATTATTCAAATTTGTATGTTTTTCATTCAGGACTACGGATTTGAATTGTGACACATTCAATGAAGGCACCACAGATACCACATACTTCTAGAATTTGATCCTCAAGGTGGAAATCTAAGGAGACTATCTAGTGAAATTAGGGGTGCTAAGTTTTAAGACGTGGAAATGATACGAAATAAAATAGAAGAAGATCTATTTGATGCTTTGGTTTTCCAAAAGCAATTCGCTTTGGTTGTATGTAAAACATTGGAAAATAGATTTGATGACAATTATATTATAACCATTTTTCGTATTTGGATATGACCAATATGCCTTCATGTCAAATAAGTTTAGCTCATTGGGATGTGGCTGATTAAAATTGTTATGTACTCAATATGATTTTGAACGAGAACTTAATAGGAGAAAAATCCCTCCTTTGATAAACTTCGTTGCAATTAAGAGGGAGTTCTTTCATTTAAACTACAAGCAACAACAAATTGGTTGAATAAGAGTTTCAAAGATTTACGGGCAACGATAGCTTGGAATGCTACTTTAAAAGTGATTTATGAAAATTTGGTATTTCATACTGAAATTCCTAGAGTGCAGTGTGTTAGTATGATGACTCATGAAACAACATTTTCAGTGCAAAATTGTACAAAGACAAAACAGAGGAAAAGGATGTTAATAAAGAATTTGGAGACAGTGTTAAGAGTTGTATTAGAGGGGCCAATCTAGGGTTGTCATGACATTTTTAATGAAGCAGTGGAAATTTGGAAAAACAACACAAAATTAGATATTTGTTTTTGCATCCCAAACGCTATCTCGTCAGACTTGTGGATCTTAAGCATGAGGAACCTAATGTTATGTGATTTTTGTTTGGCAATGTGAATGTTGTATAATTTCTAATGTTGTTTATGCTTTATTTACTAACCTTTAACCCTTCTCATATTTAATGGCTTCAAATGATGTAGGTGGCTATGAGGACCAACAAATTGTATTTTTCTTTATTTTGTAATATACAAGTTAAATGTTGAAACTTGATTGATATAACGTTGCTTTTGTTGTTGCTAGTTGTTAGGTAATGCATGAAAGATGAAGTTGTTGATCTTCATAGTTCTAGAATGTTTGAAGTTGTTGAAAATTAGAGGGGTTGGGAACTCTTAGCCCCCAACATGTGGGGACAATTCAAGCGAGGTTCAACTCTTGCTAAGGATAATGATTTTTTGTTCTAAATCATAAGGGACTTAACATTAACAGTATGAAAATGAAAACTAGCAAATAATAATTCAAATATGATTTTTAACCACCCATAAATATATAAAAATGAATTTCAACTGAAATAAAATTGTAATGAAGGAAATCAACTCGTTCAACTTGGTGGGCCCCAGTTGCAACCAACCGACTTTAGGCTCCAACCAATTATTGGAGGGTTGATCGGGATAATCTCCCCATTCATTGGGGTTGCCTATACCACCATAAGAATTTGGTTGAGACCCCAAATACTTGGTGCCAAACAATGCATGTGGCTCCATGTGTTAGACAACCTACTAGTCAAATGCAATGTATTTTGTGGATGCTACTAATGTGAATGTTATCTCTATTATTATGGCATTGTTAGATGTAGACTTGAAGACTCTGTCACTTGGTCACCCCTAGAGCTTTCTCCATTTTGGTAGCTAAATTAAAATCACTACAAGCATGTGAGTCCTAGGCAATTGAGCTACGTCACTAGAAACTTGTCCTATGTAATTGGAAAATTTGCAAATCTATCATAATGGTAGATTTGCATTGTTCTTTCGTCAACGTGGGACAATTGTGTAGGACGCGTATGCTAGTAGTGAATGGTCGCTACAACACAACCACATATCTCATGACCAAACCCCCCACATACAACTAGTTGATGTCTCTCTGGGAGTGGTTTTGTCCTCCCACTACTAGCATGGGAGTCCTACACAATCGTTTGACATCAATGAAAGAACGATACAAATCTACTGTTGTGTTAGATTTGCAAAACTTTCAATGACATAGGACAGGTTTCTAGTGACACAGGTCAATTGCCTAGGACTCATATGCTTTTAATATCCTCAATTGAATTACTCAAATTGAGGAACAACTAGTTGATGTCTCTTGGGGAGTTGTTGTCTTCCGAAACTGAAATGCTCGAGTTGAGTTCAACTTTAGTTGCGGTGTGCACAGTGTGTTGCAATGTCCATCAACAGCAGATTTGAATACTGGTAGTGGGTGTTCCTCAGATCCTGGTGTAGAGACCTTAGTGTAGAAAGGATGCAACATCGATCCAAGGTTCACATGTATTGAGGTTTGGGTCCACTTATCTTTAATTCTCTGTAACAGCATGTTGTGCTGCATGTGGAGCTCAAAATATAGGATTGCAATCTCTTTTCAAGGCACAGAAATACTGCAAGGAACCAGCACTGTATTGTATTAAACACATTTGTGAACCAACACCCTGTTGTCATTTACTTGTTACAGCCTGGGTTTTATACACCTTACTGCATGTTAAAAAAAATTGTTCTCACCACACCCATGTGCATAGTTCAAATCTCGTACATGAATAACTCTTCAGGAATTATAAGAGAAACAACGTCCTATAGTAAGTGTTTGATGTCAAGTGAGGGAGAGACGGAACAATTTCATACATGCGTACCTCTCATTCGTCCGAACATAAAACCTGACCCCCTAAAGGTTTGTGGCCGTTTCTTTTCAATTGACTTGGACTAGACTAGTTTGAGGTCTTTGAAGCTAAGTCCAGTGTCAAACACTTACTATAGATTAACTCATTTATAGTTATAAGTGTTTGATGTCCTATAGTTCTGATGAGTGCCCAGAAACTCTTCAGCAACAGAAACATGTCAAGTTGATGATGATCAGAGACTCTAAATCACAGATGCTCAGAGGGCTTCAGAATAAAATAATTCCTTCAAGTACATATATTAGAGTAATTAAAAGGTACATCACAGGATCAGTACAGAATTTTAAGAGGCAGTTGCTTCTGGTGCATGGAGCCAATGGATAGCAACGGAAGTACACGACAAACTCATCATGTTAGAGGTAGACACACTGGACAGAGACTAGTACTGCAAGTTCAGGACCTACGTTTTCAACCCAAGAATTCCTGGCAATGGCTCTTGCATTAAGAAAATGCACTTGCAAAAATCGTACATCAGATACTTTGAAGGCTGGCCTAAACTAGACATGTCATTAGGGGTGCCTAGCTGCTGGTACCTACTCATCACAATTCTAGAAGTCTAAAAATGACCACTTCTGTCTATGACCAAGAGCAGGACGGCAAAAGACTGCAGCATCTCCACTGCTAGCAGATGAGAATAGCAGCATTTGCTGTTGGTCATGGGACAAATCTACAACCCATTTTTAATCTACTGAACCTTGAGCGCTGCTGCCTGGCTCAATTACCCAAAGAATTAGGGTCACGCTCCATGCGAGGGGGGTGGCAAGCATCTTTCTTAATGTCTATAAATGCTCCCCTCCACGGTGGATCCCCTCTCAGTCCATAGCCTTGTGAGCTCTTGGGGTATCCATGCGAGGGGGTTGCCATTTGTGCAATGTGCACTCTCCTCATTCTTTTCCCATTCGCACAGGAGGGCCCATCACAATTTCATCTAACCTCTAAACTATCCTTAAATCAAGACGCTCCATTTCATTGGTAAGGTTGACCATCCCGGTGGCATGGTCAAAGGACCTCATATTTTGGAGGCTGGTATCCAAGGGGGTTGGGGGGATGTGCACTTCCTCACCCGTGGAGCCAAAAGAGTAATTTGAACCATGATGCCCATTTCGCTCCATGGAGTCATGGCCAGGGCAAAGAGTGAACCAGTTCGCTCCATGGACCCTTTGACCCTTAAAGTCATGACTGGGGCAATGAGCTTCTGTCGTTGCTTCGTTCTTTCGAATGCCCAATGCTCCCAGATGAACTTGTTGGGAGCTTTGTATCCAAGGGGGGAAATGTAAAGCTTTGAGCCTGCAATAAGACTTCAATGAGCCTTTATGAGCGCGTCCTCACCCATGAAGCCAATAGGGTTTTTTGACATTGACCCTTAAAGTCCTGGCTGGGGCAACGATCTGCTACTGCTGCTTTGCTCTTCCAAGTGTCCACCACTTCCATATGGAGGTGGCTAGTGTGAAGCACTTGTTGGGATGATGATGACCTGATGAAACTAGTCCCAAGGCTTGAATACTCTGGGATTCCAGGTGGTTTGGGAGGAAGATCAGGTCTATGATTCTGTTGTCTACTCCCCGCAACCGACTCCCCAATGGGCATGAGTGGGCTGCTAGAGAAGATTGACACCAGTCCACTAAGCTGTATGGTGCTCGAGTGATGAGGCATGCTTGAATCATTCGATATGGGGACGGGTAGACTCAAGCAGCTCAATTCCGCAAAGAATTACACCGACCAAGCTTAACCCTAATCCTTAAAGTCCTGGCCTGGGCAAAGAGCTGCTGCTGCTTGGCTCTTTCGTGCACCACTTGCAGACGGAGGTGGCTGCATGTGAGGCACTTGTTGGGATGATGATGACCTGATGAAGCTAGTCCCAAGGCTTCAATACTTTGGGATTCATATTGGTTTGGGAGTAAGATCAGGTCTATTATTCTGTTGTCTCCTCTCCGCCGCCCACTCCCCAATGCGCATGAGCAGGCTGCTAAAGAAGATCGATACCGGTCCACTCAGCTATATGGTGCTCGAGTGACGAGGCATGTTTTGAACCTTTTGGCTATGGGACGGGTGGATTCGAGCAGCTCAATTCCTCAAAGAATTACACCAGCCAAGGTAAGTGCTAAACCCTTAACCCTAAAGACCTGGCCGGGGCAAAGAGCTGCTGCTGCTGCTTGGTTCTTTGGAATGTGCACCACTCCCAGATGGAAGCGGCTGCGTGTGAGGCACTTGTTGGGATGATGATGACCTGATGAAACTAGTCCCAAGGCTTGAATACCTCGGGATTACAGGTGGTTTAGGAGGAAGATCCGGTCTACTAGCCTGATGTCTCCTCCCTGCCGCCGACTCCCCAATGGGCATGAGCGGGCTACTGAAGAAGATCGATACCTGTCCACTCGGCTGTATACTGCTCGAGTGACGAGGGATACTTGAATCTTTGGGTAAGGGACGTAGCGCCGCTCCTGATGCCAACGATGGAATTCGTAGCCTTGGGTATTGCCCAGTGTCTACCATCGTCGCCGTTTTTCCACCGTCAGATCCCGACGATGGCGATGACATAGTTGGATCCCTCCAGTTGCTCGGCCCGCCCTCATACGGCGAAAGAACGGAAGTACTGATCCCTCGACCCTTAAACTGGATCGCTCGCGACGCAGCACTACCTCCGTACCTGCTTGCTCCTCGACTTTTGAAGAATGCTGGGTTCTTCAGGTCGGACGGCGAAAATTTTGTGCCAACTCTGATTTTCTTCCCTTTAATAGCGTGCCGACCCATGTCGTCGGTCGTCTCCCCACCCGAAGCATCGTATCCATCACTTACTGTAGTCGCCCCGACGGTTCGCATGAGGTCGGGACGTCCTATTTGAGCTGGTGATCCCACTGGTGGTGGACCAGCGGACTGTGACTGGGAGGAGGAGGCAGGAATATTGGAGTCCTGGACCGGAGTAATTACTGAAGATGTTGAGCGCGAGAGTTGGTCCGGCCGAAGAGGGGTGTTAAATTGGGTGCTAGGAAGAGAAGTGGAGAAATTGGTCCTTGATTGGCTGCCTGAACTTTTTGTATCTAATCTAAGGCGCTTAGACCAAGAAATAGGGATATCTGACTCCCGACCCGTTTTGATTCTCGGGAGTTCTGATTTGTACGGAGACAGCGACATAGACCCCTTGATGTCTTCTTTTCCTCCTCTCCGTAGCATGCTGTGTGGTAGGCCGGACTCGACACTCACACTACTTTGGCGACTGCTGTTGCTGCTGTAACTCTCCTCCGACTCTGTCAATCCTTTCAAGTCCCGAGCCGGTCCAACTGGTCGTAACACAGATGAAGCTTTCCTTGCCTTCGAGGCCGCGAGCCTAGCCTCTTCTTTACCTATCTTTGCAAGCCTCCACGCACTGATCTTCACATCCGGCTTGCCCTTTTGCGTTGGGTTCGGCCGCTCCGGTTGCCCAGTCGAAGAAGCTGTGTGAGAACCTGGATGCGGTATAACTTCGTCCTGCAAGATTTGCAAAATGATCCCATTCAGCAAATGCCCTCAACTTTCTAAAAGTTGGATCAAGTATTGAACTGCTGGAAGTATGCCATATTTCAGATCTTCTTGTAGCATGGGTCCAAAGAAGTTCTTCTCCTTTTTAAGATCCTTTCGTATACAACCATGGCAACCACCTAGAAAGAACCATCTGGCGCTCCTACTGCACTTACTGTGACGCCTATTGGTTTTTACCAGTGTTGTACTGATATCACCTTTTATTTTAATTTCACTCAGGTACGTATAATAAGGTTTTTGCATTCTTTTGGATACTGGTAGGGTAGTGTATTATAGGATATTTTTGTTAGATACCATTTTGATCTATGAGCCATGCAAGAATCTTCATTCCTAGGTAAAATTGCATTAGTATCAGGACGGTATTGGGATGATATTGACCCAAATGATAACTCGGGTATGCAAAAATTCTCCTATCGTGTGATATCTACCAAGTATCAATAATTGCGTGGTCCTACAATTCTGATACCGGTCAGGTACGTTCATTTCACCTATACACCAGTCCAATATTTTCATTTCAGATACCTTATATGATGGGATAAGCCTGTCACCAATATAAATTCATCACACTGTAGAACAAGGAAATGCCAAGACAACAACATGCACTAGGTACCTGATGCTCCACAAAAATCCGAGGTGGTGTGCACCATCCACCGTGTTGTTGCCCCAGTGAGTTTGACCTGCTCATACCAGGATTTGTCGAGGTACTTGTAGATGAGTTTCCGCTTGGGTCATCATCTGTTGATGGACCCGAATCATGTGCTCGCACAGCCATTACATATTCATACGTTGTGATACCCTAATGCCACATCAAGATTGACCAAAAACACACATTTAGGTATATTCCTTGGCAGCAATATCAAGCGATTCCAGTCTTGAGGGCTAATAAGATACACACGATGCTGTCTATCAGGATTCAAGTGCAGTTTGTTGGAAATTAAAGAAAGCCCTGGGCATAATAACATGCAACAGCTCACCTTACCTTTTTAATAAGAATAAGATGGAAGAAGAACAGCTCGCCCAAGGGTAGACACGCCAGCATGGCCACCAAAGTGCACACAGCCTGCACCATTCTAGCAGAAGAATTATCACAGGGTAAAGGAATCTTCATTCGCAATTTGGAACTTTAAGTTGAAATATCTGTCCCACTATAATACAAATTGATAGATGATGGAAACTGCATCGCATAACTACATAGAAATACGCACTTGACTAATATCTCAGTTTCATATACTGGTGCTACTGAATATCCTAGCCTCACTTAGATTATGGAGAGTGCATATAATCAACTTTGACAGGCAGTGCAATTTTCGGAAATACTTCAATCGTTTGAAAGCCAACTCAGTCAAAGAGTTCACCCCTGGTCAATATAGGGTAATTTAGAATTTTCAGAAGGATGAGTTAAAATGACCCTAAGTACAGATTTCCCCAGAATTTAACAAATGATTATGCATCCAGAGTTACAACGGGTGTGGGCATCAATAACAATTTGCTAGCAACTCTCGTGGATGAGTTACAGACAAAAGAGATTGTAATTGAGCTGGGTGAGGTCCTTGAGATGGTAGAATTCTTACCACAACAGTTGCAAACGGCGCTCTTGAGAATCCATTCCCAAGCTTTTCTGTTATCTGGTTCTCTATACCTTGCTTATCCACAAAGCAGCGAATAAATACTGCTCCTCCCACAAGCCATTCCACAATGAGCTACAAAATCACACCAAATGATGTCAGAACAAAGTCAGGTGCAAGAATTGGACTTTTGAAAGAGACACATTGATAAACGAGCAAATTCAGTGCTCACCAACATGAGACTTGTGGTCATCAAAGCTACAAAAGTTCTGTAATTCTTCCTTCCGATGCAGTTATTCAACCACTGCAAGCACACAAAACAGAATGATATTAGTCAACTGTAAAGGTTTGGGTTGCATTAAAACGATGCCACTTAGAGGTAGAATAAGAGTCTCGTCTGTCCTGGATACTAATCAATTCCCATCATAGGCTGGGAATAAATAAAACTCTCTATGCATAAATTGTAACTTCAATATAAGGTTGCCAGGCTCATCTTCATATAGAATGTCATAATTTTCAAAGTCAGCTACACTGTCTGAAGTATGTGCACTGCTTGTGATTAAACTGTATAAGAGGCAGAACTTACAAGACAATGGTGGTCAAAACCATCAACGCACTTGTCACAACTCCGACAATGCTTGCTGTACATGGGAACCTGCAAGGTCAAATGCACACGATGTCAGCAGGAACCCTGCACAAGCCGATTAACATGGTAGCTGGTCAATGTAGACGTCTACAGATCATGCAAATTTTGCAGGCATCCATCTTGACCCCGTGCTTTGCAGAACACAAAGAAAACATATGGGAAGAAGGATGTGCACTGGTCTCATATATTCTGTGTTAAGTCTTTCAGACGGCCGCAAGTACACCATACTCGATTCCAAATAAGATAGCTCTTGAAGGCTTCAATTACACAAGCTCAGGCCCCCTTTACACTAAAGCTCAAGTTGAGAGCTTGAGGTGAGAGCCTGAAGAAAGGAGCCTTTTCACTGACGGGAGTCCTTTACACATGCTTGTTCACTCAAATCAACTTTACACATAAGCTCTCAACTTGAGAGCTTGAACTTTATACCGGGCTTACAATGCTTAAATGGCAATTTGATGAATCCCATATGGACAACAAGCTCTCATTCATTTTGACTAGCTCTCGGTCAATATCCTAAGCTTACAAATTGTCATGAGCTCAAGCTCTCACTTTGTGGGCCCCGAGAAAATGGGCTTTCAAGCATTCTTTGGCTTGTCACGAATGCTTCCTTGTTTAGTATCATTGCCCCCTTGCTTTCTCACTTTGAGCATAGCCACTTTACACTTGTTCAAACTATTAAGAGCTTGAAGATTGGTCAAGCTCTCAATAGTTCCAGCTTTGAATGAAAGCTGTCAACTCCATGTATCAAACCCCCGAAACTTGCAAGTTCAAGCTCTCAACTCGAGATATGGAATTCAATTTTACCTCGGTATTACAAAGAGTGCAGAACAACATCTCATCCTGCACAGGATCAGAGGCTTCCCAACAGCTGTCTGGGGCGACTGCCCAGCAACAACAGAAACCACACAGCCCTGAAAAGCTGCACAACTTTGGCCGTCGTCTTTGAACGCGCTCCACTTGCCCTTCTTCAATAGGGGATTCCTTCTGTGCAAGAACATCCCTAATGGAAGCTGCAGCGGAGGAAGGGGCTGAAGGCTGGAGGGACAAGCTGAATCCTGAGGGCGGTGGGTCAATCCCCAGCGACGAACCCGTTGAGTTTTTTTCAATATTCTCCTCCTTGCGAGGATGCAGTTGTTGGTGGTCCAGCACACCGGTATCTGCTGGATCGATTGCTGTGCATCGAATATACAACAAGGCCACTGCTAAAGCCTGCAATGGATAACACGGCCAATGTATACTTTAAGGGTGCGCCTCGAGTATGTAATAGAATCCCTGAGATGAAAATTGAGGAGTATGGAGATGATGCAAGACAGCCCACAAACCTCATTATCATTATCCTTTAACTCAATGGTACTATTCAGCGGGAGTTGGTCCCTTATGATTTTCAATCGGGTGTTTTTCACACAAAAACCAATTGCTTCCTTCCCTGTGTGGTGCAGGCTCGGAGGTAGTGTTTGGATTTGAATAAAGAGCAACCTATTTGGGTTCATTGAGGACCAAACGCATTTTAGCACCTCTTAGCTTGCCACGATAAATATACCCTCAATGAGCCAATATAGAATGTTCTTCGTTCAAACCTCCACACTACCTCCAAGCATGCAACGAAAACTTACGGACTCCAGACCAAAAGTCATGTTGAGTTAGAGGATAACTCTATTCATCAAGCATTATCAGCAACCCGATTCTCTTGCACCCTGTCAACAGTGGGGAAGTTGAATATGCTTACCAAGGGAGAGTAAACGGCATATGCAGTATTTACTGTCGCAGTGAACCACAAAAATGGTGCCAGAAATATGTAGTACGCTACTGCGAGCAAGAAGAAGACTGTCATAGCCGCAACCTGAAAATCCAAAGTCTTGATGAGTCAGGCAACCTCGGGTATGGATTGCTGGAAAAAGTAGTGTTATACCTTGGCCAGTGTGCATCTTCATCCTTACCGTCCCACTTTTTTCTGTCTGAACTTCTTAAGAAATGGTCGTTCAGAGACTTGGAACTATTTTATACAGACCCCCCTGCCATTGCAGAGTTCTGTGTGGTGTTTCACAAATACTTAGCCCAAAGGTCCTGACAAAATCGCCGTGAGACTGACTCTCTGTCAATGTAAAATTACGAGGTGCATTCTTCAGGATGGAAATAAAATCATCAGGGTGGATATCTTGAAAAGCAACAAACAAAATTCGCTGCATCGTCTTTACGCAATTACGGAGCCAGTGCTTGAGGTCTCTAGCTGCTTTTTGGTGTGAAAAACTTGCAAAACCTTTTCAATGGCACCGAAAATGAGATGAACAAATTGCACGCAATGCTACATAAAAGTACAAGGTGCACTCTGCCTACTTCGGTAAACCATCAGGATGGATGTCATCAGCAAGCAAAACAAAAACAAAACAAGAAACGACAAGCAAGATTCGGTGCATCATGTGTATGCGAGTGCGGAGCCAGTGCTCGAGGTCTCTGGCGTGGAAAACTTGCAAAACTTTTCAATGACACCGAAAATGGGATGAACTCCACCGCGCATAATATCGACCAAGGAGGTTTGACGAAAGAAGCGGACCTGAAGAGTGTGCGCAGGAAGCTGCCAGCCATGCCGCCGCACCATCACGGCAGATGATCAAATGGGATAATTTATGTGCAAGCTGTCAAAAGCTCAAGAAGCACTCACACCCCGAGCACACTATTCTGCAATTTCCCAATCCTGTTCCACCCTGTCTCTCTTCCATAATCGCAAAACCATTTGCGAATCCTCTACCTCCTGCTGCTACCCGAGCAGGGCCGCCATAACTGACCGCTCCGCTGCCACTTTGAGTAGCCAAATTCGCCTTCGCTGCGACGTGGTCCCTCCACCTTTGTCTAATGTCGGTCTCCTCCTTCCCCACTCCCATTTGCAAAACTCTTCCATATTGCTTCCCAACTAAAAATTTCACAAAAAACTCACCAAAACTCAACACTCCCTCATACTCGCATCCTTAACCCAAAAAATTGTAATGACTAATATCCGCCTCTCCTTTCCCACTCCCTTTTCCAAACTCCTCCATCTTTCTCCCCCCATCCCCCAAAACTCGCCAGAAACTCACCTAAAATCAGCAATCCCCCACAATCTCATCCTTACCCCAAACTTTCAATGTCTTAATGTCGGCCTCCTCCTTCCCCACTCCCATTTGCAAAACTACTCCATCTTGCTCCCCGCCCTCCAAAAACTCACCAAATCTCGCCAATCCCCCACACTCGCATCCTAAACACAAAATTCTAATGTCCACACCAAAGTCCTCCATCTTGCTCCCCCCAACCAAAAACTCAACAAACTCCACACTCGCATCCTTAACCCAAAAGTTTCTCAAATTTCCAGACACCCACCAAACTTACCCTCCGAAACCAATAAAAAAAACCAAAAAATTACCCACATTTCTCCAACCCCATCATGACCACTCGAAGTCGCTTACTTAACTTAACTTACTCATCAGATAACCTTAATTCCTCCCATTTCCCCCAAATCTCTCTCTCCCCCCCCCCTCTTCTCTCTCTCTCCCTCCCTCTCTCTCTACACCACTGCCCAGCTTCGAGGCGCACACTCTGGCCCCGAAACCCCGTCCCCACTTCGGCGCACATCTCATCCCATCCCATCCCATGACATTAAAAGTCACTTACACGATCCCGAGCGACCCTGCACTGCATCAATTCCTGCAGGTCATCGAAGGCAGCTTCGACGAGAGTCGTGATGATGAGGTGATGAGCAGCGACCCACGACTGGTGGATGGAATTGATGACCCGGTCGCCTCGCAGCTGGGCCACTTCTGCCCGGCCTGCTAGCTTCCTGCCTCGGCTGATGTTTCTGTTGTTGGGTTCTGTGGTGGTGGGGCTAGTAAAGCAAAGTAAAAGTCAGTCAGTAAAAATGGCAGAAGATTGCGGCCGCTGGGTGCATTATTACGCACACATTGGCCGGTCGACACCTGGGGCGATGATCAACCCGACTTTTCATCATCAGCGCTCCTCCGACCTGCATGCGAGACGGCGAGATCCTTGGGCGGCTGCCTGTATGCAGCCCACGACCTGACCGGGTGCATACCCGGCGGGTATGCTCCCGTGTATCCTGGGAATCCGGTGGGGCGGCGGTTGCGTGGGCGGGGGTGAAAGAATGTTTTGGAACTTGATGATCTGGTGCTTAATATTGGGGAGCTTTTGGATCATGGGGGCCTCATTGGATGGGTGGGGGGTGGGGGCTCGGCCTCGTTCCCGGAAAAGAAGAGCTTGTTTTTTCAAAGGACCGCACAAGGTAAGGGCCACTTCACACACGAGCCAAGAGCCGTGACCGTGAAATTGTGAGAGCCCAAAAGAAAAGTGTCCAAAAGCCATCCCAACACACCTCCAAATTCATGTAGTGTGATTACGGACCCTCGAGAGTAGTGTGAAGTCATATGTGACCGGGCCCTCAACCAAATGCTATTTCAATGAATTTTTATTCATGCGGGTCCTTGCGCATGATAACATAGAATACATCAACGGTTGTGAGCGTTCGGAGTGTCATGGTCTCCCGGTTTTGTGTTAGGCCTACCTCCACGAGGTGGTTTTTGAAAATAGTCCAAGTGACCATGAAACAGGATCCATTCGATGCCATGTAGGAATCCATCTAGACTTTACATCCACCTTGCATTCACATACTTCGTTGGTCCCTCAAGCGTAGTGTGAAGCGAACTTGGAGCGGCTCTGCCTTTTCCACCAATGAGAGTGCTTGAAGTGTAATGGTCACGGGCGCTCAGTCTCGTGTGTGAAGTGGCCCTAAGTCAAAGGGGCAAAGTTTCATGAACACAGAAGGTAAAGCATGTCTCGAACGGTTTGTTTTCATCGTTTGCCATGGTTCTCAAAATGGGAGTTTGGAGTTGGGGAATTTTTTTTGGATCCGCCAACATGATGTGAGATATTAGCAACACTTTGTGAATTTTTCTGATCTTCCATGTTGTTTCTATGATTTTTTAAAGTCGGATCATAATTGATGCAACTATAAAAAAAAATCAAGTAGTTCTTCCTTGCCCCTTCCCCCCCCCCCCCCTCTCAACCCCTAACTAAATTCACTACATTGATAATCCCAATCAGTATGTGTAATTGTTTGGGGTTACGTAGTGCTATAAATGTTTGACGAGAATGTATATTTTACCAAGCGGAGTCGTTTATGTTCTATGATGTCCAAACAACATGTTGAATTTTTGTTAGTAAAAATTGAACTCGTGAGTAAGACGTTGATGCATTGCGTAACTCCGAATAGTAACACGCACTGATTGGGATAACAAGTGTATTGAGCCTAGAACGAGGTGATATTGTAGAGTAATGTTGTGTATGTTACCCAATGGTTTCTACTTTTAGGCGAATTGTCATAGACACAATTTAGTTTAGTGGGAACTAGTTGAAATGAATCAACAATAACATTGAGAAGGGTAGATTTTCATTGCACCTCTTCTTATAGGTGTTGAGAACAATATCATTAAACAATTGTTTAACATTTTTTAGCCACGTTCAGTGTTTGGGTTCTATTCAAATTAAAACATGGTCACCATTTCGTTGCAACCTACAAATTCTTATTGATTTTCCTAGCATCTACCTCTTCTAGTGATTCTAACACCTACATAACCTTATTCTTTGCGAATTGAACATGGTGATATCGTTGAAGCATGTCATGTGCTTTGGTGTGGTGGACATAAGACCAAGGGTGGGTCAAACGGGCATTTCAATCATGTTGAACCTACTAAGGTCAGTGTTTCTTCTCTCTTTGCTTTGGTGTGTCCCACACTACCATATTCATCATCAAGCCACATTGATTGGCTTGCATGCATTGGGTGGCAACTAAAGAGGATGTGGCTGAAATTTGGTATTGAATTACAAGTCATGAAGACCAGTCTAACAAACAACGCACACCAATTCTAATCCCACACAAAATCATATATTTAGTGTAGGGTACCTCCGTGGATCAAGGGGTCTCATTTACCACTTGCTTCTCTTCCACTACATTGTTTAAGGTAAATATTGTGGGCCACACTATATATGAGAAAACCCAACACTAAAAACATCAGGGATTTATTGTGGTGCACATTGAATTCCAACCCACATTACATGACATCAGAGGTCTACGTGGTAGGTTACAATATTTCGATTCAATGGAAAGCAATGCGCATTTGAGAGACTGCCACCAAAAGTGAGGGTTTGTTTACACATGATTCCAAGTCGTAACTCCCGAGTCACTTGAGGTCGATCCCTACAAACTAACTAAAGTCAATGCACTTCGTTACTTATGAAAATCAACATGATCTTAAAAACCATCCATCCAACTTGACCCTCTGTGGGCTTGTTGCCAATTCCTCCCAGACGACCTTGAGTAGATTAATTCATGGTCTTTCAAACTAATTCCAGTATCAAACAACTTAACAAGATCACCTCTCGGCTGCACACTATTTCACAACTTCTATGTTGGATGATTGAGAGGTATCCTCACATCTGATAATTCCATCTCTCCCCCTTCATAACAGTACTCAGCTGCCCTGACTTCAAATACAGTATGAAGCACTGGGATTCCAACATCCATAGTAATTATTCTCAAATCTACTACAGGCCCATGAACACAACTCATCAGCTGAGCAATGTTACATGTTTCAGGTTCCTGGACTTGAAAATCGACTTTTATTTCATTTCATTGCCATAATAGATGTTTATGTTGATACCCTGACAGATAACCTACCCTGGGCCATGTTGTGGGAACGTGGGTGGGGTAGGGGTTAGGACAAGGGGGTGGCGACACATTATTGCCACGTGTCGTACTGTACACTCCAGTTGGGATCTTTTATTTCTAGTGTATTATTTATGGGGGATTGTTTTTGGTTTGGCAACTTTTGTCAGGTTTGGTCCCCCTTACAAGCCACTTTCCTTTGGAACACTTTGCCTAATAAAAGAAGTGAATCATCCCGTCTGCTGCACCCTGCTAATAAAACACACGGTATTGATTACGGAATAAAAGAAATGCATCCCGAATTCTCCCTCTTTTCCAGCCGCAATCTTTCCACTTTGATTGCGCTAACTTAACTCACTCTACCACAAAACTCGACTAGCCTTGCAAAAATAGTAATCCGGGGTGGTCCAATGGTGTCGTGTGGTGACCTCATCCCTATGGGGTTTCATTTCCCCACATTGGTTTTGGTTTCTTAACACCTATCGAGGAGGTGAGTAATAAAACTATGTTTCCATGCAAGTGTTGGTTGTTTATTCAACCTAATTTACTCTTACTACACTTCTCATGCGCATATTTTCCCTTTGATTGCGCCGGCTTAACTTACTTTACTATACTCTCGACCATTGTTGCGCAAATAGTAATCAGGGAGTGCATGGCGGTCCAATGGTGTCGTGTGGTGACCTCATCCCTATGGGGTTTCATTTCCCCACATCGGATTTGGTTTCTTAACACCTATCGAGGGGGTGAATAACAAAACTATGATTCCCTGTACTGTTGGTTGTTGATTCAACCCAATTTACTCTTACTACATTTTTCATGTGCATATTTTCCTTTTGATTGCGCCAGCTTAACTTACTTTACTATACACTCAACCACCATTGCGCAGCACTGGTGTCATGGTGACCTCATCTGTATGGAATTTCACTTCCTCACACCGGTTTCGTTTCTTACGGGGTAAATAATCAAACCATGTCCCCCACAGGTTGGCTATTGATTCATCCCAATTTATGTTCAAAACATTTTTTAACTGCATCTTTCCACTTTGATTGTGCCAACTTAACTAACTTTACTATAGTTTCGATCAGGATTGCGCTAACTTAATCTATTCTACTACAAACTCGACTCGCCTCACGTAAATAGTAATCCAAGGAGTGCATGGCAGTCCAATGGTATTGTGTGGTGACCTTATCCCTATGCGGTTTTACTTCCCCACATCAATTTGGTTTCCCAACACCTATCGAGGGGGTAAATAGTAAAACTACGCTTTTCTATAAGGTGTGTTGCTAATTCAACCCAATTTAATCTTACTACACTTTTCAGGCGCATATTTCCCCTTTGATTGGGCCCACTTAACTTACTCCACTACATACTCGACCAACGTTGCACAAATAGTAAGCGGGGAATGCATGGCGGTCCAATGGTGTCATGGTGAACTCATCCGTATGGGATTTCATTCCCTCACACCGGTCTGGTTTCCTAAGGGGTAAATAGTAAAACCATGTCCCCCTACATGGTGGTTGTTGATTCATCCTAATTTAAATTCACTACATTGTTTAGCCACATCTTTCCACTTTCATTGTGCTAACTTAACTGACTTGACTAGGATTGCATATATACTTATCTAGGGAGTGCATGGCAGTCCAATGGTGTCATGTGGTGACCCTCATCCATATGGGAACTCATTTCTTCACTTTGGTTTGGTTCCTAACACATGCCAAGGGGATACATAGTAAAAACATGTCTCCTATATGTCGGGTGTTAATTTATCCCAATTTAAGCTCACATTGATTTAGGGTCTCTAGTTTTGATACAGGGAACAAGTTAATTAACACTAACAATCACGGGGTTCCACATTACACCGTTTATGGTATTTTGTGTCACTTACTATTCATGGCTATGCATTGCCAAGAATGTCATTTCAATCAAAGTAAAATCATTTACAATCTAACCTTGATAATACAATACTCGATTATACAATGCATTTCTTGTCGACCAAACTTTCTAGTGTGGATCTACCTTGATCTTACGACTACGACACTCGTAATATGACTTTTGTAGGCCGATTGGTCATATTATAGAGTTAAGTAATGCACACATGTGATGGGACCCACACTAGGATTTGCCTTGGGTTCGAGGAGCACATGGTGAATTCATCAATGTGTTAACTCAAGTTAATTGTTTTAATGCTTTGTTTCCAAACAAACATTGCACTTTTGGTTTGCCCTTGCTACTCTTCGATTTCTTGGCTCCGGAGGTGACAACAGCCTTGAATGGTGGATACTTTGCATTTTGGTTACAAGTTCAATGACTTTAGTGTTGATGACCACATATGAACACAAAACAACTTGCACACAATTTGGTAAGCACTAACCTCCTCCGCTTTGGCTATGGTCATTGTGCCAATATTTGGGGAGATTTTGGAGCATAATCACTACTCACCAAGACTTGAGGAAAATAATGCTTAATGTAAGGTAGACTATTATGTGTCGCTCTCAACTGTGGAGAGAGATTAATCACCGAATCATACGAAATAGGTGAAGGATGTCCAAAATTGTACCTACATATTGAAGTGTTGATCATGCCATGGATGATGATGTGAGAAATCAAAGAAAAAAAGAAGCATCAAATGCATTGGCAAGTCTCATCTCATAATCTTTGAATCTTGGAAGTGAAGAAATGCTTATTGAAAAATATTTGCAATTGGCAAGAGACAAATTGTTGTTGCAAAGTCCAACATGACCGAGTTGATGGATTTGGCACGGGGTAGAGAAATCCATTTGGGTTTAGATTTGAATGAAGAGCAAATGGAGGAGAATGACATGGATGACCAACCAACACCATCAATCAAGCTTTTTCAAGCATGTGATAATGCCCAATTATTATCAATAATTTTGTAGTGGAGCATTTTTCGGAGTTTTCAGTTGTAGATGTGATGAACATGCAATATTCTATAAATAAATTCAACAAGATGTCATTTTTTAACATCAAAAAAAATCATCAGAAGATAATAGATTTGTATTTTTGTAGTATGTGATATGATGGAGACATCGTCATGGAACTATTTTTTTTAAGCATAATTTCTCAATAAAACCGTGAGCATATTTCTTCAATACAAATGTGCTTTAATACTTATGTATCTTCATTGTGTATACAAAATGACATTTTACATTGAAATAGGCCATTTTCTTGAAAAACAAAACTCAACAGTACAATATTTGAGGCCAAAATGTCATATTTTGTAGAGTATGACATTTAAATAATACTATGATTTCTTGCACAACTAAACGTGTCGCATTAAAGAAGGAGAACAACATATTGTGTATTGTTCATACAACCTTTTAAATCTTTGTTGGTAACTAATGAAATCTATAATAAGAAGTGTAGCTATGCATAATTTTCAAATAGTAAGTGACACTAAATACCATAAATGGTGTAACACCATATGTGGTATCTAGTATCACTTACTATTCGGGTTACACATTGCTCTAACATGTTATTACTAATGTAATTTCTACTAGGTAGTGATGTTAGTGTTATATAGTGTCCAAACAACCAATTTGACCATTGTTGGTTAAAACAAAATGAGATCCATAGTATAAAGTTATAGAACAACCTAGGTTCAAATAACCATAAACAATGTAGTACTCAACATTTTCCATCTCTCTCTATCCGGGTTCACCGTCCCCGTTTGTAGGTGTTGTGAACATTCACATGAACATACACCATGGTGGGTGCATTAAAACTTTGCCCCTATAGGTATATTGATGGTCTTATTAACTACAGTAGACTAATGTGGTTTTTTTACTTTCATTTAAGTAATAACATTGATAGATATAGAAATATTTGGTTAGGCCCTATTCGTCTACTATTGCCAGAATAATCTTAGTTCGATATGTAAGTCTCACAGTCATGCATGCTTGTATCATTACGCTTTAAAGCTGTCAATTTTTTAAAATTTTTTTTTTAATAGCTCTTTGCACCCCGCGCATCTAAAGGTCCACAACCATTGGTGTACATTGTTTTGCATTTGTCATCTCAACTCTTTTATAATTGATGCAAAACTTTTCAAATGCAAAGCTTTCTAGTTAGTGGCAAAAACATCCTTAAAGAGAAGGCCATATTCAAGTCTAAACAACTTCTTTCCCAACAACTTTTTCGGGTGGGAGGGTGGGATTCTAAGCACTTCAAAAACTCAAACATAACATTTTATATCCTTAAAGTAAGATTGTTGCAAGCGAGAAAACTAAGATAGTTGCTAGGCATGTGAGATTGCAACATCATTATGTACTCACTCCAATGCACAATCTCTAGGAGGGAGAGCCTCACATGTGGCCATTAACAAACAACACCAAAGTGTTAGTGTATGCATGTCAGGTGGCCACAACTATGTCCAATTGTTATCTATGTCGCTGAGAGAACATGCATAAAGGAATCTATAGTTTAAAACATGCATGCATAGTTGTTAGTCACATAGTTTAGCTCAAGTCCTTGTTGTTTGTCATGGTTTTGTCACACACAGTTATAAAAAATGCACATAAATTTTAAAATGGCTACTATGCGTCTATGTTGCCTTGTAGCTTTGCATAGGTGGGCTAGGTAGTTATGGCAATATGTATAGACTAGGAAATCCGATGTAAAAATGTAAAAACCATGCATGTAACTTTGTGTAGAAATAAATTTGCAAAGAAGTAGAACCAATAGGAGCCAAACTCTTGCGTGAAAGTGGATGGTTTTTTTAATATAAATAAAATAAAATAAAATAAATATTATGATGTAAGCCTAAGAGATGGCACTTTGATGGTTTTCATAACTTCTCAAATCATGGTAAATCATGATGTAAATCAAGCTGTAGAGATCAACCGTCTAATCATAGCCATATTGATTTGCTAGATTTGCTTATTTAAATAATATTATGTTTTAGTAAGATACTAGAAATCCTTCATGGTTTGCTCACTTTAGCTCATTGTTGTCATATGTGCATTTCTTGTTTTTCCATTTTATTTTCTATTTGTTTAGAGAGAGAGAGAGAGAGAGAGAGAGAGAGAGAGAGAGAGAGAGAGATCACCTTTCATCAAAGCTACAAACTCAAATGTAAACATACAACAAGTTTATAAAGCTAAGGACAATGTTGCATGTCAAAAATGGTCCCTTTGGTGGCAACAAGGTGAGAGCCTAGGGGGCTCAAGTAATGGTCGTTGTGTCCAATATTGTGTAGGTGAAATCATATGGAGATGTCACCTCAAGAATGAGTAGGATGGTTGGTGGGTGCTATGGTTTGTTGCATATGTTGGTATGGTTCAAAACCCAAGAATTCCCTCAATAAGTTAGTGATGTGGAAAATTCACCATCCCTTGATTGAGACTATTGACATGATCTACCAACTACTTTTGCAACTCTTAGATTTTGTCAGTTCCCAATCTCCTCCAATTTGCTTTTCTCGTGCTTCCCGATCTGTCATGATGAACAAGTCTACCTAAACAGCACAACACTCTTGCCACCTTGCAAAATTACTATAGGTATGCATTGTAGGATTCATGGAAACCATATTTGGGGTTATGGCAAAAATCATTGCCACCCCCCCCCCCCGGCGGGTTTGTGGCTTAATCATCCCAACTTATTCATACATGTTTTCAAAATTTGGGCTTTTTGGTTGCTTTAATTCTATCAAAGAATCCTACGATACACTTATGATATACCTAAATTTTTATGCTATTAAAAATGATAAAGATCAACTAATTATTCTTATGATAAATATATAAATAGTATATAACTAATTAAAATAAAATAATGCAATTGCTACAATATTATCATAATCAACTTTGCATATTCTATTGGAGGATCTTACCATACAATCCTATCATAAGATCCTATGATAGAAATCAACATGTTATAATTATGAACATAGACCCAATCCAATTTTACTTGAGTATGTGTTATACTAGACTAATTTAAGGTCTTTAATATTAATTGCAAGGCTCAATCAACTTATAAAGAGCTTTGTGACTCTAGAAAGGGGTTCCCAATTTTTCCATCATTAGATTACATGGTTGCATATATGTTTCTGGAAAAGGTGTGCAAGGAGGGCATGTGGATGTTGATGTAGAAAATGGCGGTGTATTGAGTGACCATTGCGAGGATGACGTGGGACATCAACTCATATGCATGGGTGCAAATGGGTTGAGATGACAAAAGTCCAAACTACAATGGTTATGGTAAATATGTGGGCCACATTAAGAACTCATTCCCACGCTAAATACATTGGGGATAATAATGTGGGTGCAAACTATTTACCAACCCACAATATGGAATATTAAAGGTCCATATGTGGTTATGACATTTTATGCATATCTATTGGTTGAAGTTATTAAGAACATTTCCATTGTAAGTACTCCATACATGTGGTGGATTAGCTAAATGTGCTTTGAGGTGAAGCAAGAAGATAGGTGATTAAACTTCCAAGGTATGGGGCAGTCAAAATCAAACATTTGTTGTTGGATACAATTTTATAGCAAAAACCCTAAGTAATGTACATATTCTTGCAGAGCAAAGGAGTCTATAACACAAAATGTCCATGTTGTACAACACATAGCTAGGCATGATTGCAAACAACTCTATTATGCAAAATGTTATTGTGTTACCAAATAGGAAGATGCAAAAGAAATAGAAAGAATCTTGTGGAGATTCCCACCCACCCACCCTTGTATTATAATGAAGAAGTTGAAGGATTTGGCCTCTGAAAAGAGGAAGTTCAAACTTTGTAAAAGTTTTGAAAAGTCCTCTCTCTCTCTCTAATGCAAAATATTTTTCTTTTCCCAAAAGTTCCTCCTTAACATGAGTATAGAATCAAAATTTGTTGTGCCAAAGCTTTGGGACATGCCATAAATTCTACTTAATTCCTCATGTTTAATTATTGGTTTGGTATTTTTCAAATTTTTATATAAAAAATTATATATTATTTGTGTAAATACTTGAACTACCTATGCAAGGCATGATGTATGTCAAAATACCCTTATATTTGTACAAGTTATCCTTTATGGGATTAACTTCAATGCACTTAGGGTAAATAAGATGCACACATGGTGAAGATCACGTTCTTTCTTGCTGCACTTGAGTTTTTCTTGGAACTACATTGTTGAAGAGAAGAAAAGTGTACAAGGAGACATGGCAAATCGATCATGTACAGTAGAGATACTTTGCAATCTTCTTATATTTTTTATCATTTGTATGTTGGTGACAACTATAGCATGTGGATACCATTTGTAGATACTTGATGTGTCCTCACTAACCTCACAAAGTATGTTTGTGGGTGTTTTTGGGATGGGCATATGTGAGGTTGAACCTTTAAGTTAGGGCCACTTCACACATGAGCCAAGAGCCGTGACCTTGTAATGGTGAGGACCCTTGACTCTCATCCAAAGGCCGTACCATGGGTGTTGGGAAAGCCATTTTATGTAGTCTTTGGCCCTCAAGCATAGTGTGAAGTGAGAATGAACCATGTTGCGGGACCATTGCATATTTTGTTGGCGGAAAAAGAGGGGAGGATTTGGTTTAATATAATATGTCTCCAAGTTTATCAATTTAAGATAACTACTTGGTGGTGTTTGTCTGTCCTGAAATCTGTCCTGCTGGAAAAAATATTAAAAAAATCATGGTCTCCCGGAATTTGCGTCAAGCCCACCTCTTGGAGGTGGGCCTAACGCAAATTCCGGTAGACCATGCACCCTTATCCACAACTAGCCATGTAGGACTCCATGTAGACTTTTCATCCACGAACTTTTCTTTGGGCCTTTAGGCCTTCACCTCCTAGTGTGAAGTGAACTTGGACGGTCTCCGCCTTTTCGACCAATGAGAGCTCTTACATTGCCATGGTCAAGGGCCTTCAGCCTTGTGTGTGAAGTGGCCCTTAGACTCTTGATACTTTCAATGTATGGCAAAGATTGGAGTTTTTTCCACTCTGAGGTTGATTGTTTTGATGTTCTACACACATGGGATGTAAGAGTGATACGTTGCACATGTTGAGCATTGTCCACCTAATACTTTAAGACCATACCATGTTTATTGCAACATTGATTACTTGAGTTACTAACACTTACTTCTCTTGTTATTGTTCTCAACCATGACCAATGAAATTTCATAGACAACAAATTCTATTCCTCTTATGCTTGCATATGTACTTGCATGAATTGCCTTATAAACTTGAAACAACTTGATACTTCAAAGTTATTTCTTGCAAAAATTCTCATGAAGAAACAAGGTATTTGAGGGGCTTGTATATAGTATGAGCCTAGTTTGAAGGGATATCCCTACCCGCCTGCCCAAGGTTTCTCTCCTTGACGTGAGGACATGCTTAAAGAAGGTGGTGCTTACTACCAACACCTACCTTCAAGAACACACCTCAAGGTGCTTCAAATGATGATATATGTTTCAAATCTTGCTCACCTTCTACAAACAAACATTCAATCTGGCATAGCTTCTCAAGCCCTTTCCATAGGACCAAGATCCCCTCCTAATTGTTAGCTCCATTTGAATGCAATGACCATTCGAAACCCAATTGCTCTTTACATCGATGTTTTTCCCCTCGAATCTTGGACTTAGGAAGTGAAATCATGCTCTTTGGATCCACATTCTTAATAGCATTCATTTGACAACGACTTAAAACCACAACTAGAAGTGAAAAACACACAACGAAATAAAAATAAAATAGTGATGTTTCGAGATTCCAATGTAACTAGGGTTGCACATTAGTTTCTTGCCTGATGGTGTACAATTTGGAACTCATTGTAGGGCCATCCAAGGGCATGTCACAATATACAACTACCCACATTATTTACCGTATTCAACAAAATTCAATGACTCGGGCCTCGATCACACCAGACTTCCTGTCGGGTTCTAGCCATGAAATTGTTGGAGATTATGTTGAGAACTAGATGTTGGCCCACCAATTTTCACATTATTATAACCGAAGATGTTGATGGATGATGCTAGAAGTACGTGGCTGGTGTGATCAACCCCTCATAAATGTATGAGAGAAGTGATGTCTTGACCCCTAAGGACTAAGGGCCACTTCACACATGAGCCAAGAGCCGTGACCTTGTAATGGTGAGGACCCTTGACTCTCATCCAAAGGCCGTACCATGGGTGTCGGGAAAGCCATTTTATGTAGTCTTGGGCCCTCAAGCATAGTGTGAAGTGAGAATGAACCATGTTGCGGGACCATTGCATATTTTGTTGGCGGAAAAAGAGGGGAGGATTTGGTTTAATATAATATGTCTTCAAGTTTATCATTTTAAGATAATTATTTGGTGGTGTTTGTCTATCATGGAATTTGTACTGGAATGTATTCTGGAATCTGCCATGCAGTCTATCATGAAATCTGTCCTGCTGGAAAAAATATTAAAAAAGTCATGGTCTCCCGGAATTTGCGTCAAGCCCACCACTTGGAGGTGGGTTTGACGCAAATTCCAGTAGACCATGCACCCTTATCCACAACCAGCCATGTAGGACTCCATGTAGACTTTTCATCCACAAACTTTTCTTTGGGCCTTTGAGCCTTCACCTCCTAGTGTGAAGTGAACTTGGACGGTCTCCGCCTTTTCGACCAATGAGAGCTCTTACATTGCCATGGTCAAGGGCCTTCAGCCTTGTGTGTGAAGTGGTCCTAATTTCGTACAGCTTCCTAGCAGTGAGGAGAAGTATTGCTCTGAATTTTAGCCAACATTATCGACCTTTACAGGTCACATCTGCATGCAATGATTCTTCCTTTATAAAGCCGAGCCTTCCAAGCCTGCGCAATGTAACCATAATGTACATAAATATGAAGGTGTTTGGGCCTCGTGTGTTTGTTCTCTCCTTAATTGTGGATACCTATAATTGAATGGTATATCATATATGGCAAGACTTGTCCTCATGAATGAGCACTTGTTATGATGGCATGATGTGCTCATTTTTAAGGATTGAGAATGAGGAATATAATGGAGAATACAAACATAACTTTACTCAACACTAGGGTGTTCCACTCTTAATGTCGAGAATCTTGAGAATTTAAAGAGAAATATACCTCTCTTATGTTGGGCATCCTTGCAAAGTGATATAGTACTCAACAAAAGTATTATTCACTTCACAAGGGCAAACCACCAGTTGAGCCCCTCCCCTCCTTTGCTATACAAAACAACAACAATAATAACAAAATGAACTATTAAAAAAATCTAGCCAACTGAGTTGTCATGCCCACTTGTCGCGTGAGGTTGGCACGTGGTGTGTCGGTTGTATCTTCATGATCCAATTTAAAGTAGATATGTCTTAAATGCTTTGTTTTTACTAGCCCACTTTTCCTAGAATATGAAACACATGGTGAATACGAGATGGTTAACAAATCCAAATCAAGGCCGTAGCTACTGTCCACATAATTTTCAAATCTTCACCTATTGTTTTGGTCTCCGTTCTTGGAACCACACCAGACCATATACCACTTGAATATAAGGGTCCAGTTAAGACAAGTAACATGATTAAGGCACATCTACCTCATGTATTTGAACACAATTTAACTATCTCAACATTTGGTAGAAGAAATCCTACCGGAATCATGGGGCACTTGTACCCTTCCTCAAATAGAAAAAGGACCACGTGCTCTAGCATGAGGATAGTTAATAGTAAAGTGATAGAGAGTGTTCACTCCGACCTCTAAAAGTTTTGTATCTTATTTCAATCTTTAAAATCTTAACTACACCAAGGGGAAAACCACTATCTTCCACGATTCTAGTAACTTGGCATGGTCTATACAATCAAAGAAGTTACAAAAGTCTATGTATGTGATGAGGAAACATTTGTAAGATGGTTTTGAGTCCGTTAGGACAACAATGATAGCTTGATTTTGACAAGAAGTGATCGTGAACTTTGTTGGCTACATGAAAGCGACATGTATTGCTTTCCAAAGGAAGTAAGCGATAAAGTGAACTTATAAATGTATACTATAAATAATATATACCAAGGCAATTGCTTTAAGGTTTGATATAACAATAGGGTCCTTTTTTCTTATGATGTACAAGGTAATGTTTATTGTGTTTGTGTTACCAACATATGGCAATCGTCTTTTGTCAACGAGAGAAATATGCAAATCTATCAATGCGATAGATTTGCAGATTTTTTAAGTGACGTAGGTTGATTATGGGTGAATTATCTAGGACTTGTATGCTTGTAGTGTTGCAAGACTTGGGTATGGCCGTTCCGAGGTGCTCTGTAGGAATAAAAAGAAAATGAATATCATGGAATTGGAAAGAGAGCATTTTAATCTTGTCATTGGGAATGTTGTTTGGACATAGAGCTATGCCTTGATAGGAAAATCTACAAGTATTTACTACTTTGAATTTTTTGTGGGGACTCCATTGAATCTTGCAATATAGAAGAACACATACTAGATAGTTGTTTGTAACCGGTCCTTGTTTGTGTGCAATTGTGGCAAGAAAAGAGGCACACACGGGACAAACAACACTTTGGTAGGTACTCCAATTGGTAGCGTGGATCCTCACAATCAACACCCAATAGAGTTATCCATAAAGTCCCGCAAAGAGGGTTGACATCATGGGTTTGATCCTTCTTTGAGAAAACTTTCTATTAAGAGCCCGTTAGCTCGTTGTGTATTGGAGCCTATTTTAAAGGTTGGGTGAAACTTTTGGGATATCTTCTTTCCACCTCTCTAAAATGGTAGCATTGTCAAAGAACCACTAACCAAGAGAACCAAATGAGCTCCAACCAACGAGACAAATCCCAAAACCCTAGACCTTATGGTGGCACTAATTTCATAGCACAGAGAAATTTAGTATCACCTTCATTAACTTTGCACATGCACTATTAGCCAACCCTCATTAAATGGGATAATCAAGGCATGTTCACGTGGGGCCCCAAGCCCCAACATGGAGGCAAAGTCCCAACTTTTGAGCCTAAAGAACCCATTAAAACATGGTGAATTATCATTAAACTTGGATCTTGTTTATTTTATACAAAAATATTCGTGGGACTCAAGTTTTGTGTTGAGAATAATAGAAGTCCCAAGTCTCATCTCCAAAAAGTGTTGCCATGTAGGCAATCACGTCATACTTGGGACTTAGGACTTGAGACCCCGTTTGAAGTGGTAGGTTCCAACTTCCATGCTCTCGACTGTTGAGAGTGCATGGATTGGCCTCTAGGGACTTGGACTTATGGCTTAGGACCTGTGTGAATCGGCCCCCAATGTAATGTAAACATGCCCAAAGTGAAGACCATATATTGTAACGTTTAGCTAAAGTCATAAACTTATTCAAGTACACTCTAATCTTTTTAATATCACACATGTGGCAACCAAAGTGCACTCGATATTAAGGAGGTTTGTAGTGCTAACATGGATGCATAATAATAAAGAAGTTATGCCCCCTTCCCACCTGACTTTAGCTAAGACTAAAAGTTGGTTCTAACAAACCGGCCTTCACACCATCGACATTATCTAGTATCAAGCCTAGTTGGCAAATGATGTGGCATGGCTTTAAAAGTGGAGGTTTTAAGCCTCAACCACCGACCCTCCCATCGGTACCTAAACATGAGGCAAGAATATAGGAGCTTTAAAAGTGTCGCCTCCCACCCTTGTGATTGGTTGCTTTTTACTCTTAGCTATGAGGGCACGAGGAGCCCCATTAACAAAAACCGATGGTAAGATAGGTGAATAGTAAGGCATTTGGGGATGGGACAAAAACTACCCAACATTCATTGCTTGGTAGATAAAACCATGAACATGTGTGAAAGCTACTTAACTAAAACCTACTTGAAAATCTCCGGAGCAAGTTCTTGTAGGTGCATTGGGATAGTCGGATGCCTCCGCTATAACCGAGGGAGCTTTACCCGGTTTTTAGGAAATACTTTGGGTCTTAACTAAAGTCAGGTGGGAAGGGGGGCATTGGTGTAGTTTGTGACATTATGGAGCGATGATGGACTTGATGACTACATACATGGGACACAAATAATGCCAGGATATGCCCAAAAATCTCCTCACACACAGGCTCAAAGGCACCGCCAATCACACATGAACCGGTTGATGTTCAACACCTCAACAATCAACATAGAAGAATTTGTGAAGTGTGCCCCAAATGAATAAAGAAAAACCGAAAGATCACCGCATCCAACCGGTTGGATTTGGAAATACCAAGATGTGCCCAAAAATCTCCATGCACATGCACAAAGGCACCGCTAGTTACACATGAACTCCCCCACACACAAACTAAAATAGAGTAAACTCTCAACCTAAGCTCAAAACACCAAACCGGATCCAAACTTTACTATAACATCAATTGGTGTACTTGGAACAAGAAAAAACATAACTACATCATCATGAACATGAGTATGAGCCAATGACCGCTAGTTACAAATGAACTGGTTAAATTTGAGAAATAACCAGATGATGTTCAAGACTTCAAGAAAATTACCGATCATTCTAGACAAATCTCTAGAATAACCCTCAAATTAATGAAGAAAAACCGAAAGATCACAACATGTAACCGGTAGGACTTGGAAACACTAGGATCTTGACAGATCGTGCACAAAAATCCCCTTGGACATTGGTATGAGCTAAACAAATGGCTTGAACCCTAACCTACCAAATCTCTCCAAGTCTTTGTTCCAAGGAAGGTAGCTTTAAATAAGGGTAAGGTACGTGTTGCGGTGGGACTTGCAATCACTAGGATCTTGATAGGTTATGCTCCAAAATCTCCCCAAACATCGATGCTAGAAACATATGTGCCTTCTCAAAGTCTTGAAGCCTCAAAGCCTCTCAAAGTCGTTAATTCGTGGTTTGTACACACCCCCTAAACACTAAACCCTAACCCACCTAAACTCCTCAATTATGACGATGCTTCCTTGATGATATATGAGAGGGAAATGTGACAACAAGGAGGGAGATTTGAACTGAGCACATTCGTCCCCTAGGATTTGGGGATATGAAGGAGGGCGTGACATTACGGAGGGCGACATTACAAAGGTTAGGGTGCACTTTGTGCCATACGTGATGTATGTATAGTATGTAATTTTTTCATTGTTGATGTTCATCACAATGTCCCTATCCCCCATGCCCATTCACTTTTGTAGTAAAGATAGTACTCCGGTACTTATTCCATTTGACACAAACATGATAAGAAAACCCCACATTTCGTCATTTCCAAAGCATCTCCATGCTCTTTGAGTCGGGTAAAGCTTCGTGACCCCTATGGGGGCAATTTCCATGGAGATGTTTGGGCATAATCGGTCAAAATCCTAGTGTTTCCAAGTGCAACTGGTTATATGTTGCGAACTTTCGGTTTTGCTTCATTAATTTAAGGTATGTTCCATATATTCCTCTAAATTATATGGTAATTCTTTTGAAGTCCTAAACACCGGTAAATGGTTTCTATTTTTAATCAATTTGATCTTCAAATTGGGGTCATGCATTGGTTTAGTTTAGTGCGACCCAATTGAAATGAATTAACAACAACCTTGCAAGGAGGGGCATGTTTTCATTGTACTCTCCCGGTAGGTGTTGTGAACTGAAATCTTTCTTATCTTCTTTGTAATGTTTGTGGAGTTTTTTTACACTATACAAATGGTATAATGTTTGATTTCATTATCAAATTTACTAGTTATTTAGGTCTAAGGCCCAACCTTGTAGCCCAGTACAAGACATGAATCCTCTTTCAAGTTGTTTCTACGTAAGATGTTGATAATTAATGAACCCATGCATCTGAACCAATATCACGGATGACCCCAACCCCATATACCCATGCAACCATGCAAGCACATGTCATGCCCGTGCTTACCCGCCATATGCATGCATGCACATGCTCATGCTCATAAGCCCTCCCCATAACGACCACCATGTCCCCTTGGAGAGCTTTTATGAAAAACAAATGATCTATTAGAATGATTTTTTCATTAAAAATTAAAAATTGTCATTATTTCTGATTGCTCATACCATGTTACCACCTTAGCTCCATGCCCACCACCACACCCTGGTTTCCCCCACCATGCCCACCTTTGCACTTGTAGTTGCCCCACTTTTCCACAGTTGTTTTCTCTTTCTTTTTGTCTCCTCTTTCTTTAACCCATATAATTGTTCAGGGGAAGAATTTATGGCATGTGGCCTTTTCTTCTTTTTAAGCTAGTCGGAGATGTGTCCATCTTTCTTAGGGTGAGTTTCCATGTAGGCCGCACACCCACGAGATTGTAGAAAATAATGGGTTGGAGGTGTTCACATGTAGAGAAGCACAAGCCACCACCCAACCACATTATGGCAGCCCATTAGAATGTGGAGAGCCATGGACATGGGCCGCTAGACTTCCATAGCGTCCCCTTAGAAGTCCTTAACCTACATGTGCCAGTCACCGAAGGATTGAAGATTGCTTTTAGAAGGAGGATGTTAGTAGGTGGTCCCGGATATGAGAAGATGGGAACAACTAGTCGGCACATATGAAATCTAACCCCACTAAGTTCCCTCCATATTTGGGTGGGTTTGTCCTTATTCACACTAGAATCTGGTGGGCGAGTGGCATGCATGGAAACTCACCCTTAGACTCCACTCCCATCACCACTGCGTTCTCTGTTGCATATGGATAATAGTGTAGCGGACTTGGAAAAATGTCGTTGGATTAACACCTTGTTACTATGGCAAGTTCAACACTTCGTATGTTATATTTGTAAGTTAGTTTTTGTGGCACATCAACTTTACAATAGGTTGCTAAATATGCCATCCTCCTCTCACTCCTACCCCAACTAGGATGGGGAGTGCTACAACTTTTTATTTTTATTTAATTTTTTTGGCACAAATTGAAAATTCAATTGCAGAAAGAACCCAAAATACAACCAATCTAGCCAATACGAGTACAACAACTCATCATCATCATCACAACCAACATAAGAGGTACTATACACACACCATAACCACTACGCATCTCCAAGACCCCCACATCCATGCTCTCAAAATCCACAAACTAACGGAGACCTTCTCGCGACTTGCCATTAAACACCCAACACACAACATATTAAACAGAAGTAAACTCGAAGAAAAAAAAAACCAGCCCATGTACCACTCGACTAAACAAACTTCAAGACCTCATCATAAACAATACAATACTTAACACTAACCCACAGTCCACCTATGAAAACATGCATTAAGCAACCTCCACACCTTCAGAACCACTCAGACAAAAATAGAAGACAATGAACAGACATCACACGTCAACACGTCAACACCAAAACACCAAACTTCCTTTTTCTTTTCTTTTCTTTTCTTCAACGGATTCTGATCGGTAAAGTTTGCGACACATGGCATTGTCACTTCCAAAAAGCGAGTTAATTAGTGTGGAAGTGGCCATTCGGTACTATGGAAAACTTCCACCACAAGGCTTTGGACTTTGAAGTTTGTGAGGGAGCTCGTTCTTTTAATTACTGCTTCCACTGAGCACGCCCACTCCGATTCAACGCAAGGGACGCGACGTTTATTATCCCGGAGACTCGGCAAGCAGGCTGCTCCTGCTACTACTGCCAAATTATGAGGTAGTTCAGCAGATTGACTCCAGAAATTTGGTGAACGGCCTTTGAATTGTGAGTGTAAGAAGGTGTATGGAGACTTACGTACGGAATGGAATGGTGTTTTCGTAACACTCACGTTACCAATGGGAAGGTGAAAATCGCGTTGAATGTTATGTTGTTATGTAAGTAAAGTAAGAAAGTTGACTCTCAAAGTCCGAGATGACCTTAAACTACTGGATGATGGTGGAGAGATACCCAAATCTCAAGGAAGAGGTTGGCGGTTCGAATCCCGGCTGTGAAATCTCCTCTCTACTTGACATAAAACTTGCCAGGTGGTCAACTCCCTCCTGTGCTTTGGCGTTGGCCTGTCGGCCTTCTGTCTCAAAAAAGAAAAGAAAAGAAAATGTAAGTAAAGTAAAGTTAAGTTAGTTAGAGCCCCGGAGTTTTCTTACGTGAGCCGAAGTAGCATCGAAGGCCATGTTTACACTACACTAGACGTTGTGTTTAGTGTCGTCAATTCTATTTGTCTTTGTCAATATTGATTGTAAACCGCCCGTGTCGACTCAAATGTAAACTTGACACTAAACATCAACACTTCATGTAAACTTGACGTTCTTTGTCTTTTCTTTTGTAAAGATTATAAATTTGGGCATTATAATGTTGCGAGTAGTATAACTTGCTAAGTGGTTTTTCATCCGACTTTCAATCATCCATGGTAGTACTTTGCAAACATATTCATAAGAAGTGTCGTTAGAAGAGGTATCACGGTGACAAGGATTATCATATGACACGAACTACTAGATTTAGTGTAGTGACCAGTGACCGTGACCATCACTTTTCGTTGCTTGAGAAATGAGTGGTGGTCTCACTGCATTACACACAAGGTCATCAGAGATTAAAAAATGATCAAGGGTGAGCATGTCGAAATATGGGTGAGAGTGTGACATGGAGGTGACATGGATTCCTCCGTGTTCAAAAATAGATAAAATTTGGTGGTCACCCATATTTTATGGCGAGAGAACCCAAATAAGTGTCTCAACGGAAAATAAGGCAACTGTGTCAAAAGAAACAATGTATTTCTAGTATGTTATTTTAAAGAAAATCACACTTTTGGTAATGATTAAATTAATATAGTCTCAACGTTGATGATAAATTTTCTATATTTATAAAAAACACTACGTCCCAGTCTAAGTTTACGCCATATCCCGTCACCAAGGCTTTTAAGAAGTGGCGTGAACATCTCTTGGTCATGGTCTTCGGACCCCTAAGTATGGCCGTGATAAACCCTAGATTAATTTTTTCCACGGCCCTTGGTCACGTGGGTAAAACAACCCTAAATCAAGATCATAGACCCCAAATTAAATTGTCGAAGTTAAACTAGGATGAATTAGTGGCAAGCTTGTAAGGGGGCATGCTTTTACTGCACCTCCCATTGCCGGTGTTACATGAGCATTGTTAAGAAGAGGCTAGGCATTAAAATAGTGTGGACTAATATCTAGTTCATCACTTACCTGTGAAAGGGCAATTTCCACATGGGATTCATCAGTGTCTTAATTAATGTGAATATGACTTGTACCAAATATAATCCAAGTAGATGCCTATTTAGTGGGACCATACAACACCCTATGGTATACAATACACTAAACATTGTAATTAGTGTCACTTGATATTTGGAATTACACAATGCTATATCCATTTGTTGTATATCTCCTTTTTTGTCAACAAAGCTCAAAATTGATTGTTTGCACATCTTAGAACATTTACATTTTTCCTGGTAACGATTACATTGATAGTGAAAATATATAGCATTTTGTAACTCCAATAGTAAGTGACACTATATACAATATTCAGTGTATTTATGGGTTCTAATTAGTGAGAGCAACTTGAGTAAAGTCCTTGTTTTAGTGGAGAGGTTGTCTTGGATGTTGTTCTCAGGTTACAGTGTTGGTTGATCTTAAAGTTGGACTAATTCTTGATGAAATCTCGAAACGGAAAATTACGAGATTTAAGGCAAAGAATCACATAATTCTTGAAGGTGAACAACTTGAGCATGTGCGGATAAGTTAGCCCGCATATAACTCCCTCAAGGACAAGCCCCTAGGTTTCCACATGATTACTTGGGATATCCATTTCACCAGACTCCCATGATTGGGTGGACCGTAATGATAGAGTATTCCAACACATATCCTAGCACTATTCCAATCTTAGGTGGCTCGACCTCGGGCTTCTCATGGAGTTCGGATTGAGGCCTTGGGTTTAAGTTGCTCTTGCATATACCAAATAATGATTGGGTGGCCTTACTCCTAAGATGTTTAGTCACAATATGCTCATGTCTTAGGGCATGGCTAATCATACTTAAGGTGGAATCACCCATTGTTGTTAGAACAACATTGTTTCTTTTGTCTTATAATGGACAAACTACATAAATAGAACTCATTGGTTGAGAGAGACAAATAAAAGTTGAGAGTGAACACTTTGATTTACAAAGGAACTTTGACTTCCATCAAACAAAATATCAAATTTCATAATATTAATTGCATTAATCTCCTAATGTTATTTTTACTAAAATACAACAATCAAATGTGGAATATTTCAAGCATGTTAAGGGTCTCGAGTGCTCAAAGTGCATGTTATAGACACTTCTTCCATTACACATCTGAAGATTCAAAATAGAACTTGATTGTTCATCATACCTGCTAAGTTTGCATGTTGTATGCTTGAAATTTTACAACATGGCCATAATGATTGAACCATGTTCAAATAATGATCATGTTCAATGTATATTAAATTCAAATTTTTCCTTCACCACAAACATCATGACAAAACAAATTGTCTTTCAATTTATTTTGGGTACTTTACAAATTGACCAAGAGTTGTGACCAAATGTTAAAATATAAGGGCTCTTGAAAGTCATCCAAAGGCCATACCGTGGCAAATAGAATTCCATTTTTGCACCCTCAAGCTTAGTGTAATGTGAAAGTGGACCATGCTGAGGAACCACAACATATGTTCAGGTTTGGGTCCCCATCATGGCAATATATTATATTTAGAAGCCAATGGTACTTTATTTGTCATGGTCATTAGTTTTGCAATAGACCCACCCCTTTTTGATGGGCCTAAAGTAATATTTGCTAGATCATGAAACATTATCCACTCAAAGTCATGTAGGATGCCATTTATAATTTTTTTCATCCATTCAAATTTCTTTGGTCACTAGGCCTTCAAAGGTCTAATGTAAAGTGAATTTGGACTATCTCTGGCTTCTCAACCGATCATTTTTTTTATATATCATGAGTTATTGTTCCTCAAGCTCTAATGTAAAGTTCTACATATTCAATGTCCAAATACTTAACTTATCCCATGAACTACACTATTCATGATATTTAGTGTCACTTACCCTATTTCAATGTGTATGCTAGGTTATACTAATGATCAACAACTTCATCATTAGTGTTACCTCATGGCACTTGGCGCTCGAGTGGGCCTACTAATACCTTGGCATGAGTATGTTCAGTAGTGTTAGGATGCTCAAGAATATCATCCCCTTGCATACTAAAATATATACACATGACACGTGCCAATAGTACGTCTTGCATATTGAAATGCCAAACTATCATCTAAAGTATCCCAACATGTTGCATTAAATGTCATAATGTACATGATTTTTTACTTTATAGTGTTACTTATTTTGATACATAGTATCATGTTGACAATTAACAGTTGTGTCGTAACCTCTAGGCATCTAGTTTAGGTTGTTTGCCAATAGTGTGCTTGACACTAAATACCATAAACAATGTATACATACAATCCCTAAAATATTGGTACATAAATTTATCATGGATTTACTGGCCAAGTTCCCCAATGCCACCAGTACGATGAGAGGGAGTTATCGCATATGCATGTATCTTTCATTCATCCAAACATGCTTTAATTTTTTTTATAAAAAAAACCCTAATTAGTGTGTAGCTTGGAGGTCATTTTCTTAGAGTTGATTTGACACTAGGATTAGCTTCAAAAGACCTCGAATTAGTCTAGTTGAAGTCATACGAGGTGAATCAACCACAAAACCTATGGTAGATGGGTCTTAAATGGTTACTTTTTTTGACTAGCCCACTTCTCTTAGAATATGAAACATGGAGTTACAAAGGACAACATGATTAGCAAATCAAAATTGTACCCAACTTCTTCCTAATTTTTGTAGTCCATATGAATATTTTATTCATTATCAAAGTGAAGATTCTTGTGCTCGTTAGATGGTCATACAAGTCCCCTCAATTATGATGATTGTTAAACCTAGAATGGTTATTATATTATGAGCACGTAGTTCAAACTCTTTTTACACATGTATCTATTGATATCCGTTCTTGGAGCCAAACCTAACCACATACCATTCAAATATAGATGGTTAGTTAAGATAAGTAACCAAATTAGGCATGTCAACATTATAGGGGGTCACGTTTTTATGTTTAATTGATTGGAGGCACGCTCTTGGTACGCTCTTATGCGAGAATTCCCTCTTGACCCATGGTACTAGCATCACTTCCTCTTAAATTCCATGAAAGGTTTAGAGATAATTGACATAACTACACTAAAATATTGTCTCTAATGTCATATGGTATTTTATATCACTATGGTAACTTTTTTTTGAATGATACTACTTCTTATTACTGACTTTACAAGCATTGTCATCCCAACTTATGTTAAGTTCATCAACTTCTAGTTCATCCACTTTTAGTTTGGCGTATTCCGCATGCTAACATTTATGTAATGAAATAGTGTCATGGATGATTGAAAGTTGGATGACAAACTCACTTAGTAAGTGATAGTCATGTTGGAAACATTGTAAATCTATAATGCCTAAATTTATTTTTACAAGGAATGACAAATAATTTAGATTTAGATTTAATGTTTGGTGACACTACATGGGCGGTTACATTTACAATTGGCATCGAGCAAGGCAAAATAGAATTTGTGATACTAAATACAATATTTAGAGTAGATCACACATGCGGCCATGATTTCATCCATAGGGCATTTTCTTGTTCACTTGATTTTGTATGTATCATCATGTGTGTGGGGCGAGGATATGTGGTGGCCATGTAAGTTGAAGGTATAAATGTTGGGAACCCCTTATAACTAAGACGTTACTCTTAAAACATGATTTGAACCCATAAATAACATGAAATATCTTGGATTAATCTATTAAGATTAAGTTGGAATGTTTCAACCATAAACATATACATGACATGTTTTTTCCAAAACTCCCTAACATGATTGTCACAAATCCTCAGACACACGAAGTGTGTTCTTTTTTTAACATAAATACGTTATAATTTGGCTAGTGTGTTTTGTGTTGTTGAGGCAGAGCGTGAAAACTCAATTCAAAACTTTGTCTAGAATTTTATCAAGTGGACAAATGAGGGCCGCTTCACACACAAGCCAAGAGCCGTGACCATGAAACTGTGAGAGCCCCAAAGGAAAGTTTCCAAAGGCCGTCCCAACACACCTCAAAATCATGGAGTGTGGTCACGGACCCTCGAGTGTAGTGTGAAGTCATACGTGACCATGCCCTCAACCAAATGCTATTTCAATGAGTCTCTATTCATGTGGGGGTCCTCACACATGATAAAATAGAATAAATCAACGGTTGTGAACGTTTGGAGTGCCATGGTCTCCCAACTTTGTGTTAGGCCTACCTCTAAGAGATGGTTTTTCAAAATAGTCCAAGTGACCATGAAACATGGTTCATTCGATGCCATGTAGACTTGACATTCATCTTGCATTCACATACTCCGTTAGTCCCTCAAGTGTAGTGTGAAGCGAACTTGGACGGGCTCCACCTTTTCCACCAATGAGAGTGTTTGAAGTGTATTGGTCACGGGCTCAGTCTCGTGTATGAAGTGGCCTTTAGTGTAGGTGTGCATCTCATCCAATCATGAATTTCTTAATTTTAGGGACCCTATAATTTTAACCTTACAAAACCCTAGAAATCATTGCTATTGTCATCAAGATAGCACTCACAAAAACGAACATTGATTTTTTATTTTTATTTTTTATTTTTTTTTGACAGAAGCCCGACAGGCCAGCGCCAAAGCACATGAGGCAGTTCACCACTTGACAAGGGTTCCGTCAAGTAGAGAGGAGATTTCACAGCCAGGATTCGAACTGCCAACCTCTTCCTTGGGAACATTGAAATTTGGAACAAGTTTAGGTGTCCATATTATTGGAAATCATTGTCTAGTGTCAAACCCTATCATTTCTAACTTTTTGAGGCCCATGAAAATTTTATTGGCAGATCGATACTGCAAAGTTCATTTTGATAGCACTTGAAAGACAAAAGTCAACAATGTTGACCGACTTTCTAGGGTGTGTTAGAGTGTTGGACATTGTGGTGTCGGACCTGCCATACATTTATTAAACTTATTCAGCCCCTATGAGGTAATTGCCAACACCTCGGAAAGCACTTGAAGTGCAAATCCAAATTTTAAAATTTGAAGCATCGTTTACAACCCCCAAAATGTTGAGAATCGTTTATTAAAGCGATCATGAGGTGCCAATTACCAAGAATTTGGATCCCATCTAAAGTCATCGCCTCTTAATAAAATTTTCCTAGGTCAAGTGGATGACCCTTGAAAAAATAGTTTGTAAATCTTTCGACCAACTTTTAAAGTTATTGGACTGCAACTTCTTCTACTTCTTTTTTTTTGCTTTTTTAGACAAAGGTAGAAGGTCAACACCATTGAATTAAGTAACAAAGGAAAACACATCCACTTCGAGGAAAACACATCCATGTAAAAGTAACACCACCAGAATCCCATCATGGACAACCCCTTGGACCTACCAGACCAAGGACAACCCCCAAGCCACCAAATTGACGAGCAAAAAACCCGTAACCTAATTGCGTTGTCATTTCCAATTCCATGCAATATTCAGATTGGTCCTTCTACAGAGGACATTCCTAGCACCCCACGTTTGGTCGAAGTCTTGGAGCATGGCTTCAGCGAAAAAGTTGTCAATCTTGATTTGCTTGACCACTCGGTTCCTAAGCAACCTTGGCGTACATAATGAGTTCATCCCAAACACAGTGTTTAACTTTAGACTCCTGGCATTGTTCATGGTTGAACACCTTGTCATTACGCTTAATTCACATAGTCTAGAGCGTGAACCCACAAAGAAGGTGCCATGTTTTAATCATTCTGGCAAATTTCTTAGGAATCCTTCCCCCAATCAGAGTTTGTTTCCAATGGAAACTATCATAGTTGTCGGTTCAGACCCCACAGAGCTCATGCACGATGAATGTGGCCCATCTCCATGCCCTCGTGGCTTGGATGCAATCCCATATGTTATGTTTGACTAATCCACGGATCCCAATGGAGTTCTTTCAGCAATTATGGCCAACCATAGGCCATGATTTCCACCACATGATCCGAGACTATAATTTCAAATTTTATTAAGCCCCTATAATTTCATATGTTGAAACCCTACACAATTGTGCTCATTTGGGAACCACTTGGAAAAATTAATTTTAAAAGTAGGCTTTAGGGCCCCCAATTGTCGGGAAGAATGGTCCTTAATCCAAGACCACAATTTCAATCCTTTTGGGCCATGATAACTTAAATGGAAATCATTGCCATGGTTTTTATTTTATTTTATTTTTTAAAGACAGAAGGCCAACAAAGCCAAATGAATTAAGGATTTTTCATGGTTATTAGGATATCATTTTAGAAGAAAAAAATTGAACATGTGTTTCCATGGGCTTTCTAAATAAACGGCAATTATTTCCCCAAGGTTTTGTCAATAAGAATGTCAATAAGGCCCCCAATATATTGGAGATTGTAGTTTCAAAACTCATACCACAATTTCCTACATTTTTGTTTCAATAATACTTCATATTTCTTGATAAAGTTTGGAACAAATTTCATGTTAGATTTGGCCATATAAAGGCCCCAAACATTTGGAAGTTGTAGTCTTGAATCCAAGACAACAATTGCCACCACTTTTGGGTCCCTAATATTTATCGCTATTGAGCACATAATCAAAACCTCTTCTTAATCACACGTGTCTTTTTATGTGTGGTCTTAAACTCCACACCTAACCATAGGTGTATGTTCAAGTATAAGATTATGATTAAGATAGTAACAAAATGAGGTATGCATACCCTAGCTTTATTTTGACATGGATCATGGATGGGGGAAGAAAACTCTTTAGAAAATTAAACTTGCTCAAAAAAAAAACAAAAAACAAAAACATAACATTGTTTATTTTCAAAGCCATGTGGCTAGTGTAGGTTGTCAACATTCGGTGTTGGATAAACACTTTGCTTTTGGATTGACGTGACTACGATCTTGCATATTTGTATTGCAGTTTTGAGGGTGTCAAGTCCCATGAGGATTGTCCTACCCGTGTACTTGTGGTTCCATGCTTCTTACCTCGCCATAAGAGTTAAATTAATTATTCGGTTGTAATCTGCATTTTTGTAATCAGATATTGGACAAATGATTACACTAAGACATAAGATTCAACGCAAGATTAAAATTAATGTGCCTTGTTAATTACAAAGATCTTCATGGCTTATCATGCAACCTGAAGAGTCATATAATACCCTCTCTAGTTGCCGCCTGATGATTGCAAGACACCAAGTGTGGGTCATTGACAAATAGTGTGGGCCACACTGGATCGTATGTTTAGTGTAGATATTTCGATGTTGCAGTTGTTACTTACTTGGATCGTGGTTATATTCCTTCAACTTGATTCAAGTTTTGTCCGGTCCCCGACCCAAGCATGACTCTTCCACATGGGCTCATTGCCCTCATTGTACTCTACACTTAATTCCACGAGCTTCCATCAACGTAAGTTGTTCTCAAAAACCAAAAAGAAGAGAAAAAAAATATTGTCTTAGAGAGCACGGGGCTTGTTTTGGAGGGGCCGGTTACTATTGGTAACATTTGACATAGTGTGGGCCTTGTAATTTTGTATCATAGGGTTAGTCTTAGGGCTTATACTCTATGGACAAGGGCCATGACCATGAATTTGTGAGGACCCTTGAAACTCATTTAACGACCGTATCATAGGATTTCGAGATTGAATTTTGTTTGATCATGGGTGTCATGGTGCAATGTAAAGACATGTGTCGGCATGCTCTCAATTGAATGGTATTTCAATATCATTCTATTTGTGTGGGCTTTTATACAATATAAGTTTACAATGGTTCAAGGGTCGTGACATTATGTAGTGTCACGATTTTCCAATCTTATATTATACCCACCTCCTTGAGATGGGCTTGAAGCAAAATCAAGTAGACCATGAAACGTTATTTAGTGTACGCCATTTAAGATTTCATGTAGGGTTCTTCATTCATTGAAACTTCCTTGATCCACGAGGCCCTTGAGCTCTAGTGCAAAAAGTAAAATGGTTTTGGCATTTTCCACCAAAGACAGATAGTAGAGGAGAGAGAGGGAGTTATCATATACGAACGTACCTCCCATCCATCCAAGATTAAAAACTTCACCCTCCTGCATGTTTGTTGTTGATTCACCTCAAATGACCTTGCGAAAGGCCTATTCAGGGTCTTCAAAGTCGATTCCAAAGTTGAATTACCAAAAAAAGAGTAACCTTTGGAATACATACTATTTCAAGGCTTTTATGTTGGATGAATGATAGGTACACTCGTAAACAATAACTCCCTCTCTTTGATTAGGGTCCAAGGATACTTGTTGAGACCCTAGTGTTTCCAATACCAACTAGTTGCATAATGACATTTTTTAGTTTATCATTATTAAAATGAAAAATATCATTACATACCTCTCAGGGCCGGTTTACACCATGGACCATGAAATCGGACCATGGAAGATGACATTTTTCCATGGTTCAACATCCATGGTCCGATTTCTTAAAAAACAATCTACAAAGCCTTTGGGCCCACATTAAGTGTAAACCGAATGTGGACCAAGAGGAAAGACCATGCACCCAAAACAAATTTGCTTTTACTTTTTTATTATATGTCCAAAGATGGTAGTATTGAATGAATAAATAAATTTTGACCATTCTCTTGTCTTCTCTTGTCCTCATCTTCTCTTCACTCAAAAGAATTTCATCAAAAATATATTATAACATCATTTCTCTGCCATGGGCCCTTGCCTTTTTTTTTACCAGTGCACCTCTTTTGCCTCTCTCATCACAAAACCCGTTGGATCATGTCGGCGGATAATGATGGCCTAAATTATGTCTTTTGGGGACCATGAACTCCATGGTCACTCTGACATTTCTTTTTCTTAGTGTAAATTGAAGTGATCCCAAGATGAGTCAACAACCAATCACAAATTTTAGAGGGGCTTGGGACGACAACATGGTCCATGGTGTAAACAACCCCTAAATGGTTTGGTAATTTTATTGAAGTTTCGAATTTGAAACGGTTATTTCTCAAACTCAACCGGTTCATATGTAACCAATGGTCACTTCACACACCAGCCAAGAGCCATGACCATGAAATTGTGAGAGCCCAGAAGAAAGTGTCCAATGGCTGTCCCAAGACACTTCCAAAATCATGTAATGTGGTCATGGACCCTCAAGTGTAATGTGAAGTCATATGTGATCGAGACCTCAACCAAATGCTATTTTAATGAATTTCTATACATGCGGGTCCTCATACATGATAGAATAGAAAAAACCAACATTTGTGAGCGTTCAGAGTGCCATGGTCTCCCGGTTTTGTGTCAGACCTACCTCCAAGAGGTGGTTTTTGAAAATAGTCCAAATGACCATGAAACATGATCCGTTCGATGCATTGTAGGAATCCATGTAGACTTTATATCCATCTTGCATTCACAAACTCCCCGTTGGTTCCTCAAGCGTAGTGTGAAGCGAACTTGGACCGGCTCCACCTTTTCGACCAATGAGAGTGCTTGAAGTGTAATGGTCACGGGCTCTCAGTCTCGTGTGTGACGTGGCCCTAACGTAGCAGTCCGGTTCTTCCCCTTCATCGTCTCTAATTTTAGATATCAATGGTGATGGGACCTCGTGCTCTAGAGTCTACCTATATAGTAGATATAAAGTGCGCATTAAATTTAGGAGTGCACACTTACTTATTTAACACTCATGCACATAACAAACCGATATTTATTCCTTTGAAGAATCATATGGATATTATGGCGTGCCTTAAAATATGTATAAGTATCTTAACGAGGAGTTGGCACTCTATCCAACACTCCACACACACCTCAAAACACCACTTGGCATTGGGAAAGGTCACACAAACTTTGAAATGCCATCATGTAGATGAGCCTAATTCCAATGCATCAATGACATGGATACCTATATTTGAGTGTTATGTGGTTGGATGTGGATCTAAGGACGTACTTTTTTAAAAAAAAAAAAAAAAACTACACATATTTGAAAGAGATTGGACTACATGCTGAAAATTTGCTAACCATTTTAGAATGAATAGTTAACATGATTTGAGAGTGGGTGTGGGACCTACGTGACCGCTTAATGAGCATGAGCATCTTCAGTTTTATAATGAATAAGATATTTAATCGAGCTCCAGTTTTTTGGAGGTAAATGGCTATGCACACAATTTAAATTTGTCAATTATCTCGCATTAGTTACGAGTTTCGTAGCCTACAAGAAGTGGGTGCAAAGAGAAAACATTCCAAATAACATGTGCCTACCTTAAATTCCTTCATACTTCTTGATCCATGTCGGCCCTATTATAGTTTATAGAAACATATTCCTTTATTAGTATCTAAGTACTCTTCAAGCCAAATTGAAATTCCATCCAATACCACCCCCATGCAATCCCAAAACCCATTAATGTAGATGGTATTAAATGGTTACTTTTTCCAATTAGCCCACTTCTCCTAGGATATCATGATACATGTGATTAGAACAGGACCATTAGTTAACATATCCAATTGATTTGTAATTTTATCGTAGCCACTTTCCTCATAATTTTTGGAGTTCATATGAATACCTTATTCAATGTCAAAAGTGAAACTTTTTGTGCTCATTAAACAATTGTATAAGTCCCCCAATAATGTTGAATGTTGAGCCTAGAATGGTCAATATATGTTGAACACGCAATCCAATATCTTTTAAGCACATGCTGCTATCCGTTCTTGAAGCCACATATAACCACATACGACTCAAATATAGGTAACTATATTAAGCATGTCTACCCTAATTGCCATCTTTAACAACTAAGTTGTCACACACTAATGAATTAGTAGAAGTATGTATGAGTATTGTGCAAGTATTTAGGATTTAACCTAAGGTATGGTGGAATTGATGGTATGTGAGAAGATATTGAAAAGTCTTTGGTGGAAGTCACACCAACTGATTTGGGGGGGGGGGGGGGGGGGCGGGGCACCAACTAAGTTGGCAAAGCCCACTAAACTTCAAAAGTGGAAGAGGAAGTTATGCAAGGGTGGAAACCCCATGCGGTGACAAGCAAATCGGGAATTCAATACTAACTTGACTAATAACATGGACGACCACTAACTACACAAAACATATGATTTAGTGTGCTGCACACTAAGGTAACGTGCCTAATCCGGTTACTATCCTTAATCGAACACCTATTATCAAGTATTACGTGGTTTAGTGTGGCTCCGTGAATGGATAATAAATAGACGTGTTTTAAAAAGAGATAACCATTCTAGACTCAATAGTTAGCATAATTGGGAAGGAGACCCATATGACCACTTCACGAGCATGAGAATCTCCACTTTGATAATGAGTGTGGTATTCATATAAGTTCTAAAAAGCATGAAAAAAGTGGATATAACTTTCATTTGCATTTGCTAATCGCATAATTTATGTCCTATGGGAAGTGGGTTAGTTGGGAATAGTAATCATTTAAGATCCATCTATATTATTAACCATCAACCCATGTTAATTGTCTTGTAATGATTGGGTGGCAACTAGAGATGACAAGTCATGAGGACCACTCTAATTAACATGGCACACCGATTTTTATGCCACACTAAATCATATGTTTAGTGTACCAAACACACTAGAAGGAACAAAATTCCACTCAAAACTCTTTAGCCTTTACTAACCTCTTCTTGACAACAACTAAGGCGACAAATAATGTATTTGAGGTACCAAAGCATCAAGAGAGTCTTTAGTGGAAGTCACACTAACTCGAGGGGGCACCACCAACTAAGTTGGCATAAGGCCCACTAAACATCGGGAGCGGAAGAGGAGTGTGCGAGGGTGGGAATCCATGTGGGGCAACACGAGCGAATCGGGAATTCAATGATAAAATCCACACTAAATTACTTGGAGGACCACCAACTAGCAAGCACACTAAAAGGAGTAAGATTCCACCAAAAACTCTTTAGCCTACACTAACTTCTTCTCGACGACGTCCAAGGAAGAAAATAGTGTGTTTGAGGTTCCAAAGCACCAAGAAATTCTTTAGAGGAGTTCACACGAACTTGAGGGTCCACCACCAACTAAGTTGGCCAAAGGCCCACTAAACATTGGAAGCAGAAGAGGAAGTGTGCGAGGGGGGGAACCCACGTGGGGCGACATGAGCGAATCGGGAATTCAAAGCAACGGCAAGTGTTGGTGCAGAATCTATCGCTCGGGAACTTGTCAGTGTGAAGAGAATCCCACACAAGGCGCTGGCTGGACCTAAGCTGTTGGAATGGAAGTCAAATTGTCATAACATGTTAGCCAGATCACGCCAATCTGTGAGTATGTGTAACTATCCGACACACCAGGCAGGCTCGAATCACTCCACTTGACAATTTATTACACACTTTGCGTTTCTTTCCTTTTGTGCCTGTCTCGGCTCCGGGGGCAACAACTTGGTGGTCGGAGCAACCCCGGATTCTGGATTCTCGGTCTGTCGAGTTCAGGTTTGGCGCTAATTTTATTTGTAGATACTAAACTTTCAAAGTGGAAGACAGATTGTGGATGTGTACGTGAGGAGGGAGATCGGTGATTTGAGAGCAAGATTTTTGGGTTGTCGAAGGTGATCATCAGCTTGCGAGGTAAAGGAATATCGGTAGGGCGGCAAAGAAAGTGCATGTTCGATGCGTTTTCGATGTGTTATCGACATGTTGTCGATGTTGGAGCGATTGATAGGAAGGATTCCAAGATGAGGATCAAAGATTGAAGTCTTCGGTGGTTATGGATTGGCGGGACTTCGTGACCTAATCGCTGATTTTCGTCACTGGGTGGAAATTTGAAACCGAAACGACTTTTTCTGCGAAGCTTTTGTTGGGTTTGCAGGCCGAACATCACCTTCTCCGAGTTGGGTTTTGAGGAGAATTCAAACCTAAACGACTTTTTCTTGGAGTTTTCTTTGTGGGGTTTTCAGGGCGAACATTATAACCTTTTCCGAGTTGGGTTGTTGAAGGAAATTGGAACCGAAACGGCTTTTTCTTCTTCGACTATTTGAGGGTTTAAATAAAATTTCAGGCAGCAGTAGGCCAAGCATCATCACCTTGTCCGAGGTGGGTTTTGAAGGAAATTGAATCATTGGATCGACTTTTCCCGCGAGTTTCTGTGGGGTTTTCAGGCGGAACATAACCTTCTCCGAGTTGGATTTTGGAAATTATGTGAAACCATACCGACAGATGCTGATTTAATCAGGGTGAATGCAGATTGGTGAATTTCCCTTTCTCTTCGGATGAAGAAGAAGGTTATGGGGTTAACATTTCCAGACACTAAATGGGGTTAGGCTTGTCAGACGTTTGGACTTGATGTTTTCTGTGATGGTAGACGGAGAGTTTGGTAGGTGAATGAATGCTACATCCATGGGTTCATCATCAGGGCAAGGGAGTAGTGGTGGCAGCTATGTCCTCAAACTGAGCAAGAACCAGGACGCGGGAGGCGGTGGTAAAAAAGATACAGGCAGCAAGGTGTCTGTACTGAGAACATTGATCGGTGGGCAAATTACAGGAAAAGGATGCAAATCCATAAGGCAGCTGCCCAAGGCAGTTTACTGCAGATTACAGAGCAAATCTCACAACATGGCACCTCTGTGTATGGATCTGGAGAGTGGGTTAGTGGCCAACCATGTGGAATCGTGTCAAAGGGTACTGTCCAATTTGGCTCACAGCATATGTGAATGGAGTAGCCCTCCACAAGAGCTCAACCGAGAGGCTTTTGTGCTGTTTGGTGGTGACATGTTGCTACTCAGGGCTTTGTTCTGTCCATTTTCAAGCCAGGATAATGTGGAGAAATCTGGATCCTCCAAAGTGCTGTCAGTTCGGAAGGATTGTCTGAGCATTCTTCGTGAGCTTTGCTTCACGGTTCCCTTCTTCACCGAGTCCTTGGCTGGTAATCGAGACTTTATCATTAAGCTGTTCGCTCTGATGGGCCATAACATCACCTTTGACCATGGTTAGTGCATCCCAACCTACTTTTCCTTGGCCTCTCTTATCTCCCAATATACTTGCATATTATTCTTAAGCATTCTTAAGCATCTGTAAGGACATTCTCTTTCTATTATAGCTTCAAGAATAAATCCAAGATTCAAGGTCCTTAATCACATGCATGAATGCCAAGCATAGTCAAGTGGCAATCTCTCATTAGTCGACACCTCATTGTTACCTGTCTTCGGACAAAGCCTTCTCCCATCTACTTGACTTCAATAAAAGACCTTGCCAAAAAGATTCTCACCGTGTGTATACCCTCCAAGATGCTTATCTAGGGTGAACACCCACTACACCACTTAAGAATTTCCGAATGCTATGTGAGCATTTCCAAGGGAGCTGGATTCAGACATGAGCTCTCATGCGGAATTGCTGAACGTAAACAGGAGATGCCAGTGAAATGAAATCATGCATACTTAACCCTTGTGAACCTCAACCGGAAATAACTGAAATATACAATTAAGCAGCTATTTCTTGAATAACTCGCATTATTCGTGGCTACAAATTATTGCGGACGATTGCAGTCAAAGATGAATCCAGGCCTACAGTGATCATGCAACTGAGACGGAATTAGAACTTTGCTCTTTTATAAAACTTGAGATCGCCATTTGCAGTGCCTCTATGAGGAAGACTGATTAGAATTATCTCAGTTCCTGACTGACCCTGTAGATGCCGGTCTAAAGATGTCAAAAGTTGTGTAACTTCATGTGAACATTGTAAAATTATGCATAGTATGTAGTGGTAGGTTATGCTCAAGAAAGTGTGCATTGATCAACGGCATCAGCACAGGCCTCCTTTATATTTCCTCTTAACTATCAGCTGGTTGGGCTTTTTAGGGCAAGGCTGCATTCTCATCCTCCCAAAAATTTGGGAAGACTTTAGATCATGGATATCCACAGGGTTTGTGAGTGGAACAAGGTTGCAAATTTCCTGCTAATAATATAGGATAAAGAGGAATTTTAGAGAGACCTGTGGTGATGGCCTAATCTTCACATGGTCTTGAGGTTTGCAGTGATGAAGAATTTGTCATGGGCGGCTCTTTTAAAACCTTATTATTTTTCATCAGCATGGGGCTCCATGCTTGAGTCCTCTTAGTATACGAGTGAGTGAGAGCTAGCAGAGGTCATGGTTAACAATGCCTAGTTACAAATGTTCCAATTGCAGTAAACCATGTATAGAATCTGGTCAAACATATAGAAGTAAATGAGGTGAACTAGCTGTTCTGGACACATGCAACCAGCTGTGAATCATAGTGTATATGCTGTGCAGCTGTGGGTCTTGCGGAAGAGGTTCTCGCAGCTCGTGAGGCCACGTTGAAAGTGCAAGACATTCCAGACTTTGCGAATTTGGTCCGCAACTTTTCGTCAAGACAGCTAGCTTCATTCTGTCGGGTCCTTGCAATGGTCGCCTTTGAACCAGAGGTACTCTTTGTTTCCAGGAATCTGTGTAGGATAACATGTTGCTGACCTTCTGACATCATAAAGACAGTTACTGATTAGTCTGCCTTGAAGTAAGAAACATAATAGGGGTATATTTTAACTCAATTGGAATTTTTGTCGGGAGTTGATCCCCTATGAATGTCCATTGGTTGTTTTGCATACAAAATCAATAATCTCTTTCCTCTTGTGGTGTATGCTCAGAGGTGGTGATTGAATTTGGATGAAGAGCAACCTACTTTGGTTCGTTAAGGGCCAAACTCATTTTAGCACCTCTTGGCATGCCAATATTAGTCTGACCCTTAATGAACTGGTATAGAATGTTCTTCTTAGTTCAAAAACCTCCACAGTGCCACCTCCAAGCATACACCAAAAACTTACCGGACATGGAAGGTGTTGTATGCAAAACAACCAACTCTTGACCAAAACTTAGGTTGAGTTAAGAGGATAATATTAATGTGCATTGCATTTCTACAAAAACAAAATGTTGACAGCATTTTGATGGTATTGTGAAGGCATGCTTTGGTATAAATGATTATTGGCATGGAAGTACATTTAAGTGCTTATCTCACTATGGATTGTTGTTGGCTCTCTACTTAGACTTAACTAAGCAGTATCCTATTAGAGTGATTTTGGGATAGAGTGCCAAATTTTGTGTTGTTTTCTGGTCTTGTTGTTCCAAGGCAGGAAATACATGGATGGGGCAGGAGCGAAATGCAGAAAATAACAACACCCAGCTGCCAAAATCAAGGCCCGAGGAGCCAGAGTGGACTGTTTCTGACAAGAATCATGATGCTATTCTGCTCATTCCAGACATTCTGGCTCGCCTTGTGAAGCTTCTCACTTTTGACAGAGTATCTTTCAGTCATGAGGTGAATTTTTTTTGAGAATTCTGCTTTGCTTCTCTCTTTGGGTGTAGCATGCCTACACGAGACGGTTCTGGACCAGAAAAATCAGGTCCTGAACTTATGTTGCACCTATAGCATTATTCGTAAAGTCTCCTGGTCAAAATCTGGGTGAGTTGGCTAAAAGTTGAGTTTGAGAGCTTGTGCGTAAAGTTACCCAAGTTTTCTTGAGGCTGTTCCTGATTGTTGTGGGGTTTTGCAGGGGTCTGAAGTTTCTGAGTTGACAGCAAGCATGTCTATGGAAGGCACATTAGAGAGTATGTTCCATGCATTCAGTGAGAGTCGAGGTCAGATTTTGGAGGAGTCTCGACCCATCAGTTCGTTTTTGGAAGTTCGGGATGGTGTCGATGCAGCTTCGCATACTCATCACCAACGTGGAGTGAGTGTGACTTTGATGGATGAGGAGATGTTGGATTGGAACATGGCATTTCTCGACCGTACGGGTCTCTCCCCGGGTGTTGTACATCTTGCCACTGTAAGTGATTATTCTATGAGAGTTATTCTCTAACTTACTATGAGAGTTAGCTTTGGTCAGGAGTTGGTTGTTTTGCATGACACCTTTTATTTGGTAAGTTTTTGGTGCATGCTTGGAGGTGGTAGTGTGGAGGGTTGAATAAAGAAGACATCCTGATTCGTTTCGTTGAGGGTCAAACCCATTTTGGCATGCCAAGAGGTGCTAAAATAAGTTTGGCTCTTAATGAACCAAAATAGGTTGCTCTTCATTCAAATTCAAAAACTACCTCTGAGGATGCACCACAAGTGGAAATAAATTATTGATTTTGTATGCAAAATAAACAATGGAATTTCAAAGGGGACCAACTCCCAACAGAAAGTCAACTTTATTGTCAATCTATTGTGAATTCTTATAGTGGCTTGCAGTGGTGAGGAAGCTTTACACAACAATTTGGAGTAGGTCTGAGAGTGGATAGAGTACTCAACTTCTTTTGCAGCAGATTGTGTGATGTCTCAAGTAGATAAAGTTCAGCTCTAATAGGTTTACTTTAGTTTAGTATTTTCTTCTTTTTGTTGTTGTAATATTTTAACTTGGTTTCCCTTCAAGTCTGTCTGTGAACTTCTCCTCTTTGTGTTCCTGACACTGACTAATTGGTGATTATGCTTGGTATATGTTACAGCATCATGTGGAGGTCCTCTTTGTTCTGTGTGCCTTATGTGGTGGGAAGAAGAGAGAGCAGGTGGGCTTTCTTCTGTGGTTGATCGCATTGATCTACATATTTTGCCTGAATTTGGTTTTCTTGAGCTTAATTTTTTTTGCATATTGAGTGAGGGTATTACAAAAGACAGGGCTGCTAATTTCACAGCCAATTTACTCACACTTGAAGACAATGGGTGCCATGCAGGTGCAAAATTCTTTAGCAGAGCTAGGTTTGGTGGCAGTGCTGAATGACATGTTTGACAAGCTGGATTGGTCAGTTTCACAATCACGAGCAAATTCCAGGGGTATTCATGGCCTTGGCTGTCACTGCAACCCCAAATCGGTAGGAGATTCTTGGGATTTCCCTTTCCTTACCAAACATTTATTTTTAGAGTTCCAGACATAGCACATGGCAAGTGGATCCTGGATATAGTGCTTAGGGTCGATATATGATATAAGAGAGCAAGGTTGTGAGTCAAGGAGCAATCGATGGACGCCAATTTCTGTAAAAAGAAAAAGGATTTTTCTATCCAAGTGCTGTGTAGTCAAATTTTAACAGAAAATGTAGGTAGATTCTTGACTGGTGCTTGCTTATAATCTAGGATAATTCAATACTGCTGCTCAAGAAATTTCTACTTGATTGTACAAGATCACTACCCTAGATGACTTCTACTTAGTTGTGGACAATGATATCAATTGAAGTAGATTTCTGCTCAATGGTAGATGAAATTTTCTTATTTGTGCATTATGGCATTATGTTGAAGTGAATCTCTTTTGGCAGGCACTTAAAATTCAGTATTTGAGGTTAATTCACAATTTCTGTGATCGTGATAGCTGCAACCGTGCAAATAAGCAGCTCCTGCTATCTCCAAATATCTCCAAGGTACCACTTAAACTTGTGAAGGGCATAGTGTGATACCATCCTTCATTTTCTTACACCTGTTGCTTTCAGTGTTTCCAGAAAGACTTTTGAAACAGACTATTCAGCATTCTCTTAAAAAATACACTAGATCTTGGTCGAATAAGATTTTCAAATTACTTGTGTCTTGACATCTTGTGTCTTGACAAGGAACGCTAAAAACATTGACTTTGATGCTTCTTGTTACCAATGACCTTGCAACCTTTGAAATATGTTATGCATTTTTTCTCTTATGAACTTAGGAGGGCAATGCTGTTTGGAACAAGGATGCTGAATACAAGGAGTCAGATGGCCTCATGGTGAAAATACTGAAAATTTTGGTCAATGAGCCAGCAGAGTCACTCTATCGGTAATCCTTTATTCCCTCGAAAGTCTAAATGTGACTGTTGGCACTTGATTATGATTAGAACTTGTTCATCTCATGATTGAGGGATTGACTTGAGCAGGTTCTGGCTAGCTTCATGTGTGGAAGCATTTTTGCGTGGTGCAGATGGCAAGGACCAGGTATGAGATATCCATTGCAGCACGTTTTGCTGTTTCAGTATCCGAAAGTATCTTGTGATGGTGTAAGCATTGAAAACTTCAAAGGTAAAATAAGATGATGAACATTTTTGATTGTGCAGGAATTTGTGGCTTCAACCGGCTTGATGGAACATCTCATTAATGAAATCTTAAAGGGAGGGTTCCGATGTGCTACTTCTTTACAGGTTTGTATACTGGTATATAGATGAATGCATGTTATTAATACACAATATCAGTAATGGTATCAAAGAACTCAACCGACCAGTATTAAAATTGTAACACAAGTCAGATATTGATACTTGGTAGGTATCACAAGATGAGGACATCTTTCTTTTACGGAGTCATTATTTAGGTCAATCTCATCCTAATGCCATATATACAAGGTGATTTTTCCTTGAGTATGGAGGTTTTTGGATGGTATATAGACCCTAATGGTATCAAAAAATAAATATCTACTCGAACATCCTACCCTACTGGCATCAAAAAAATGCAAAATCCTCATTATATACCTGAGTGGTATAAGAAAAAGGTGATAATTGTCCAAGACTGATTACTACCTTTTGCTATCCAGTACATCTAGAGACAAGAATTCAGTACTGCTGTTGCGAGTCTGCAATGACATATTTGATTTCTCTGATTTTTCTCAGATAAACTTTGATCTTCTTGGGGAGCTTATCAAGTTCAACAAGAATCTATTTCAGCGACTCAACCGATTCTTAGCAGGGGCCAAGTTCGACCAATTTGTAGAGGTACGGTCTCTTGGATCCACTGCTAATATCTCACTTAAGTTCCCAATATCTCACTTCTCCAATCTCGAGTCCTGACCTTACAGGCAGTGCTTAACAGTAGGTAATCGAGCTGTGTTGTTTAAGAAACACTTTGAGGAGGCTTGAATTGCATCGCTGAAATGAGGGTGATCTGCAGGTCTTGGTGACGAATTTGGTGGACTCCAATGTATTTGTGCGGTCTGTGGTGCTGTCACTAGACTACTTCAAGAGGTCCTCACGCGATGAATTTCTAGGCTTGAACCAAAACCCAAGTGTGTCAACTATGGTAAAACAGTCGAGCATGAGCAGTGACAGCTACAAGTTTGGCAGCATTCCCAATTTTTTGAATAAAGAGGACGATGAGTTCTGCAAAATCACTGCCTTTGTCTCGCACAACACTCTAAGACTGCTAAGGGACCTCATGTGTGCTGTGCAGCTAAGTGACATTAATCAGGTAACCATACGCACTGGAATAGAATCACTTCTGGCTTGTATGTACTGTCTAGATTCTATAAAAGATCAGGATTTAATATCCACAGCCTTTTTGGTAACTAACTTAATGGTACTTAAACATATTGTTGGTAGGTTTTACATTGAAACTCAACCCTTTGTGTTGGTAACTTGGGACATGGGGGCTAGGAGGGTTAGCTCCCATTGAGGATTGTATCTGCCATGTGTCGGCACATGTTGCAACATGGGTTAGGAGCAATGTGCATGTAACATGCATGTAACTTACCATTAGAACTAAGTATAAGTTCCCGGGTGGGGCGAGGGAGATGAGCCGTTGGTATCTTAAAAATAATGGTTAAGTCACTCACAGAGATGTTAACATACCATTTTGAACTATGGTTCCCAGGTGGTGTGAACCAGTGTTGAACTGGTAATATATTCTTTTGATATCATGGGGTATTTCACAGTTTTTAATACCAGTAGGGTATGGGTATTTGACTTCTTCTTTTTTGTTTTCAATACCATTTGGGTATGTATACCATGCCAAGAACCTTGAAACCTAGGAAAAATCGCCCTAGTATCCATATAGTATAGAATGGTATTGATCCAAATAATAACTCAGGTATACAAAACTTCTCCCACCTTGAAATTTCCACCAAGTATTGGACTGGTATTACAATTTTGATACCCACAGGTAGGTCCTCTGTTACCATAATTAATAGTGATTATTGATACCATACTTTCACCTATACACTAGACCAACACTGTTGCAAACCCTACCTAATTGACTCTAACTTTTGTGCTTCTTATGATAGATTCCTTATAACAAGAAAGCTTGGTGGGAACCTGCAGGATAATATATGTGTGCTGAACACGGCGTTGATATTTTTCATATTTGCCGAGAGGAATAATGAGCTGCAGACATACCTTCAGGCACTTAGGGCAGCCGACATGAAAGTCTTAGGAACGTTCCGATCGTTGCTTGAGTTTTGGCGTAGCTACTACCTCCGTAAACGGGGCCGTGAACGTGTTTCCTTACAGTACTCCACCCAGTTACCGTTTTCAAATTGGCTTCGGATTGTGGACAGCCTTTGCTCCCATCCTGACTCCCCATACTCTCTCCTCCACTCCCCTTCAACAGCTGTTCAGTGTGTGGCCTTGGCAGCTTCGAGTGAACCACCACCACGGAGGTGCTAGAAGAAAAAAGTTGCAACTTATTGTATCATTTGTGCATATACATTATGCTGTAACATCTGTAGGTAGAGAGGTGAATTATTGAGGTGTGACTAATTAATTCTGTTTGTGGGTCATGTTTAGGTTGCAAGTAGAGAGAGTGAGTGTAAGACAAGTTATAAGCATCCAGTTTCCTGATGTGTGCATTATCTGAGTAAAAGGTGCGTTACATGTCTTGTGCATTGTCTGCATCTGGTTGGTCTTCTTGGTAATCAGCATTGGGTGTCTATATTTTGAGCACATCACCTAATCTCATTGTAACACGTGTCTTTTTTAGTGTCTGTTCTTAACTATAAGCCTTGCTATATACCACTCAATTAGAGGTGTCCAATTAAGTAGTGCCTGTACAATAATGTGGAATTCTGTGTCTGAAACAAGGCAGCCAGGAAGATGAACGTGGCTGTTAGAGCCAGTTCAAATGAGGTGAATTGAGTTGAGTGGAGAATTAGCTGATGATGTGTAATGGATCCAATTGCAATGTTAGGTCTGGGTTTGTGGGTTTAACTTAGGTCATCAAATTCTGGACACACAAGATGTGAGTGAGATTCTCTTTAGAAATAGATGTGCACGCGAGTAGTTAGTGGTAGGTTTAAACCCTTGTATTGGGTTCGGATCATCAAATTGTGGACATCCAAGATATGAGTGAAACTCTCCGTAGAGATAAATTCACAAAATTTACAAGTGGCTGGCTAAGGTGTAGCATTGTTTGTGGTGGTATCCAAAGCCATGTGGACATTTAAGATGAAAGTGGTATTTTCTGTAGAGTTGGATACACATATAGGAGTGGCCAGCTAGGGTATGGCATTGTTTGCAATGGGTCCAATTTATGATGTAAATCTGGGTTCATGGATTGGGCTTAGATCATCGAATTGTGGACAATATCAAAGATATGATTATCATAGGTCCAGTGAAATGCTCTGTAGACATAAATAGACATTCACAAGTGGCTGGGTGTAGCATTATTTTCTGGTGAAGACCACAACGATTCCTCAATGATAGGACACCTGAAAGATTTGGCTGCCGAATCCATCTGTTCTGATGCCTCATACATGAGGCTTTATTGGCAATTCTCATTTGGAAAAACCAGTGGGACTTTTTGCTCACAACCAATCCTCTTCCTTCATCAAGGCATAGAGAAGGATGGATGTGGGAGTTGATGTTTACTTCCTTTGTTTCTATTTTGTTTGGTATAACGACTAACTGCACTAAACTTTCAAGGGAACGCATGGGAGAAGGTTTATAGGACCAATTTCATACTATGATCCATAAATTGTTTGTCTCCACTCCATGGATTCCACTGCTAGACAGTAATTGAGGTCAAATCCACTCTTACAACTACATCCACATTGTTAAATAAGAAAACCTAGTTGTGGTTTAAGGTGAGCCCAAACTCAACCACTCAAATAGAGTAGCTGTGTGTAAATTGTGTTGGTATGGTATCATCTTCTTTTGATGCCATTTGGTATTTATGATGAGGATTTCACATTTTTTGATACCTAGAGGGTATGGGTTATTTTGTTTTCAATATCATTGAGGTCTATGTATCATGCAAGAGTCTTTATAACTAAGAAAAATCATCCTAGTATCAATATGATTGAGAATGATATTGATCCAAATAATTACTCAAGTTTACAAAGATTCTCTCACCTTGACATACACACCAAATATCAATATTTACCTGGTATTACAATTTTGATATCTGTGGATAGGTTCTTTGATGCCAAATAGGCACATGACTTCTGTCACACCTTTCGGCAAGGGTAGCAAGAGTGGATCGGGTGTCAACTTCAATGCTCCAGATGTGAGTGGCATTGCCACCTAAATTGGAATAACAGTTTGTTTCTGAATCGCTTCTATTTGCTTCAAGCATCAACTCTTAAAATTATTCATTACCACTCACGAGAAGTTATGTGGGTCTAATTATACCTCTCTGAGGATTTGCACCCACATAAGCACAACACCATCAAAGTGCTCCAAATTCATGCTGAATCTGGTAGCTCCTGATGATGGGAAAGTTTTAAGCGCTCCACTTGTAAGTGACACTGCCACCCAAATTAGAACAACACTTGTTTCTGATTTGCTCCTAATGCTTCTAAGCATGAATTTATAACACTAGTCTTCAGCACTCACAAGAAGTTACGTGGGCCTAAGACACCTATATGGGATTTGCACCCACATAAACAAAACCCCATCAAGAGCCTCCAGACTCGTGCTGAATCTGGTAGCTCCTGATGACAGGAGAGTTTCGAGGGCTGATTGATGCTAGTGATCGAGTGGAATTGAAATCATTTGGCGCCTGAATGTGGACATTGAAGAACATAAACCCTTTGAAGGACATTGGGAACTTGAACCCCTTCAAGGGTACAGCTAGTGTCCCAGATGTGTCGGCTGCCATGAGCGACGCGAAGAATGCTGCTTCGAGTGTTGCGTCTCACATCAAGAGCCACGCCATGAACAACCCCTGTTACGGATGGATCCAAGACAATTCTCAACAAGGCTGCTAGCATTCCCAACCCACAGTTGAACCCCATCGAGCTCATCAACAAAGAACTCGGTGGGATCCATTCCTTTGGTGATGTGCATAGTGCAGATGAAGGGGAGACCACACACGCTCAAAAACGCCGGTTTCAAAACCAAGTTCCCGGGGGTGGATTTGAAATGTTTGTTTTCAGCTCCGTGTCGGAAACGGAGGTTTTAAGCCTCCGTTTTGGATCGGAATTGAAAGCAGATGATTCTAGATACCTGATAGAAGGAGGATCAGCCTTGACACCAAACTTCTCAAGGTCATGCACATGTCAAGGTTAAAATTCTTTTATCTCAACATTCCAAACTACGTTTTGAAACTGGCATTTTTGGATGTGTGGGGGCCTCCACATAAAGGTGTTGTCTTAGACACAAAGAGCAAGGCCCTTCAATAATCCCATTGCAGACGGTGCAAAGCCACAGTTGAACCCCATCGAGGACGGCAAGCAACTCATCAATAAGAACACTGGAAATTAAGTTTATTAACCTTAAACGATTGAGGGGTTTAGAGCGATCTCAAAATCTGTTATAAAAGGCATGTTCTTCTTCATGAAAGAGAGAACTTCATAAGACAAAGGTGTTGATGAAAGGATGGTACACAAATGTATAATGTTGGTGCTTCGAATGAAGCTTACAATATTTATTTGGACATTATAAAAGGGTCTTCATATGACAATATCTCATAAATATAAATGTGATTTGCCTAACTTTGACTAGACATCAAAATTAAACAATTGGCGGCATTGTGGTGGGGGTGGGCTCAACGAAGCCTCAAGCCTTCACATCGGAGCTACAAGCCCTACAAGAGACTCCAACCACATCTGAGCTACCCTTGAATCCCCAACGAGCTGGCAAAGGTGACTGGGAGACAAAAAATGGTCATTTAGGCGCTTAGGGGTTAAGCATGTGAATTTCGATGCAAACTTGTTCAGGTGATAGGAGAGGTCAAATTGTTGCCAGTAGCATGTAAATCAATGTACACAATGTAACAAATACATACATTGAAAGTGTGATTTAAATGAAACAAGATAAATACATTTTTATTGAGAGATTGTGGTAGAGGCTCCACATGGGATCCATCAAGGCGCCATTTCAGCATTGTAATTTTTATGAGAAGTTCAAGCTCTCAAGTTGAAAGTGCAAATGTAAAATGGACTTGAATGGACAAGCATGAGTAACAACTGAGTCCCCGTCAATGAGAAAGACTCCATTAACTAAGCTCTTAACCTCTAGTGGGCCTAAGTATTGGGGCTCATAATTTCTGGATTTAGACCCAAATGATTGCGTGCCAATACAAATCATTTGTGGGTCTTTTGGACGCATTTCCATTGAGAAACAAAAATGGATCTTTAATGGCATCAAGATAAAATTTCTCTCCATAACTAATATTTTTGTCCCATTTTTGTATAGAATTTTCACCCCTTCAGCATAATAATGTGGGTTTTAGAATCAAAAAATGAATCAGAATTGCAAATTCTTCAAACAAGTCAATCCCTTCAACCGTTTCTATACATACCTCAAAGACTTGCATCCGTCAAAATTTATCTACTCCGAACCCTTAAGAGTGCATATTCTGGAAGGAAACTCCAAGGCCTTGCAATCCCCCATATCCAAGTTCTTCAAACAACTCAATTCCCCCAAATCTTCTGGTATTTTCTGTAAAGACTTGCATCCACTGAATGATAATTTCTCCAAAGCCTTGAGAGTGAATATTTAGAAAGAAACACCTCTAGAGCCTCACAATCCCACATGTCCAATTTATTCAAACAACTCAATTCCCCAAATCTTATAGTATTTTCCCCAAAGATTTGTATCCTCCAAATGACACTTCCTCCAAAACCTTGAGACTACACAATCTGGAAGGAAACTCTTCCAGGGCTCACAATTCCACATGTACGATTTCTTCAAATAAGTCAACCCCCCAACCCTTATAGTATTTTCCTCAAAGATTTGCATCCATAGATTGATACTCCTTGCAAAGCCTTGAGAGTGCATATTCTAGAAGGAAACTCCTCCAAGGCCTCACAACCCCACATGTCCAATTTCTTCAAGCATGTCAACCCCCCCAACCATTCAGATATTATTCACAAAGGTTTACAACCTTTGAATGTTAATTCCTCCAAGGCCTTCAGAGTGTATATTCCGGAAGGAACCTTCTCTAAGCTCTCACATCTTGAGATGTTCAAGTGGATTAGAGAGGTCAAGTGGATTAAGTCTTTGTGCAATTTTTTGAAATCTTTGCAACAATAATTGTTTAGTTCTTCCAATTCCAAGTTTCCAAGACCAATCGGAAAATCCCCATGTGGAAATGTACAATCCACAAAAGATAATCGTTTCAAGAATTTAGGTTGGAGATTATGAAAAATCATAGGTGTGAAGATTTTGATTTTGAGTAGTTCAAGTACACCCAATTGTTGAAGATAGTCTTGAGCAACAGTTGTGAAATTGTTGATGAAAAAACTCTTGGTGCTCTGAAAACTCATTGTGGAGGGTTAAAAGATGGATCCTCAACCATTTCAATGTTACAATTTTGCGAATGATAGCAAAAGCATGTCGATATCTTCACAATTTTGAACAATCAAGTATCAAAGGCTTACATTTGTTTGAGATGCAAAATTATTTCATTCAAACATTGTAAATGAAGGGCCTTCTACAAGTTCTATGCTTTGCAAGTACAACACCAAATGCAATCAATCCTAATTGTCACCATATTTTAACAAAATATGAAAGAACCAACAACTTCATTTATATTATGCGTCATACCTTGTGATTCCAATATTTGGGGAACGTTGCCAAAGATAAATTCCAAAGTCAAGTTTGCTGAAAATACATGTCAGTGGTCACAACTTCAATATTCCCAACAAGTATCTATGATACCCCACAGTGCCCACACTGTGAGACATTAAAAGCAAATTCACAGAACTCCAATCATCGCAATCGACAGATTTCCCATTGACACACTTCTCTATCAATAGCCTCATGAGCGAAGTCATCATCATTGCTAAAAATTTAAATTATAGCATTGCGATGCTTTTGAGATATAAAACTGTCTACTGGAATTGTTCTTTGGGCTTGAAGCATTGAGCATGGAAGCAGACTTAAAGTATACAATTTGAGTGTTCAAATCATGGAATAGTTTCCAGTCATCGGCACAAGTACAACAAGCACGGGATCCCATTTCCTCGGTCCCCTCACAACTTCGTTAACACTAGATCTGTGTCCTCGCATGAAATGATTTGAATCCCTTCATATACTTTTGCACCGCCAGAATAGAAAGAAAGAAGAAAATCACATATTCGAAGGCTAGAGTACCAATTTTTTCTAAGAAACGAGAAACACTTTGCAAGCGATCAAACCCCCAAAAGTCACGATGTACAAGGATCTTGGCGCATTCACTCCCTGAACCCTACAACTCCCTCGTATTCATTCATAAACCTTGACATGCCAACTCCAATAGAAACATATACACAACATCAGCAAGCGGCTCCTAAGGACCCCTTCCCCCGTCTGATCGGCAAAGAAATTCAATGATCTTAACGATACGCCTGACCACAACCACTTGAAACATTATAACTACAGGACATCATCAACTCACGCAGAGCAGAACTACCTACCCATCCACCAACACATCCACCCCCGTTCCAAGAAGCCACCGCAGTCAAGAGCACATTGGCACTCCTCTGCAACATCATGATTTCATCTTCAACCCTGATGATGTACATACTCAGGGTTTTGAGATGTTTGTCAGGTGGAAGATCTGAACTCAAAACCCTGATGATGTCTATACAGATATATATATCATGTTTCATCTTCAACCCTGATGATGCCAAAGTTGCTCCATTTCAAAGCATGTTTTGCAGAAGAGGAAGCTCACCCAAGTGTTGCATGGCTGAAGCTCATATGTCCTACTGTCGTATGATCGAGCCTTTTCTTTTCCCTTTCGGACACTGATAAGGAGGCTTCACTCAATAGAGTTATTTGCATATGAAACCATGGGTTTAAGTCCCAAAGTTTGAGGATTAACACAAAGTCACCGAAGTTTTCTTGATGCTCAAAATATCATACGCAAAGAGTGGTTCCAAGCTCTTAAAATCCGGCATTTTAGGTTGTCCTACTAGGATGGGTGGGCCAAGCTAGCCTTATGTAGGCCAATCTGGGATGTAGGATAGAAGGTCCCATGCACATGCCCTATTTAGAACCTAATATTCTTTGAGGAGTGGAAAGAGGAGGTCCTAAAAGTTTCACACAACTTTCAAAATAGTCTTCGATACACAACGAGCTATACAAGCTCTTACTAGAAAGATTTGTCGCTAAAGAATCAAACCCATGGATTCATCCCTCTTTGAGAAACTGATCAAATAACTCTTAAGTTGAGTCCAATTTGTTCAACGGATTTTTGTTGTTACATACTAAGTTAAGGGCAAATCTTGGGGTCCAAAACACCCCTTCATGGACCTCATTTTTCGACTCAAGGTTGGACCAAAGCTTGAAGATTGGTTTTTTAAGTTGGGACTGCCAAGACCATGTTGATTGTCAAACCTTTTGAGTACATCAAGAAACTAGCAAACATATTGATGTAGCTACAACAGTGCCTATGCACTAAATCATGTTGATCATGGCACAGTATCCACATCCAGTATTAGATAACATGAATGGTTCTCCTAGTGGCCTTTGTAGGTCTTGAACCAAAATTATCTGATATATTACTCTCCACATCAGAAAAATGTGTTTGCTAAGATGCCGTCAAAACGAGACCGCTTTCTCTAAAACCAAAATTTGGTCTTCTAATTTACACCTCAAGAAAAATTAATTTACATCACAGTTGTAAATTTCTTACTGTTTCTTGTGCTACTTCAGTGGGGACATCAGTACTGATTTGTGCTCTCATTTCCAGATCTCTCCTCCTGTCAGATCTGCTCAGAGACCCACTTTCATCTTCGCTTGTATTGATTCGATCCATAGAATCTCGGAACGACTTGTTCCTAGCAAGCCTGTTGGAGTTACACTCTGCAGTTGAATCATCAGATGGCAAGGACCTGGAGCCAGCGAGGTGAAGTTGATGTGAGCTTCCTCCACTAGCCTCTAAGAAAGGTGAATCGTCGGCGTGCACTCGACTTGACCTTCGATTCGAACCAATGTTGGAGCCGTTCTCATCTCGACAGATGTGTCGGGAGTTTGTTTGTGGATGAATAGAGATACCCTCCAATTCTGATCCGTTTTCTGATTCTTTTGGAGGGACATGTGCAGTGAAATTATGGGGAGTTTTGGAGCCCGGTGAAACGTCATTGGCATCGTCTCCACCTCCTCTTGGGGCGGTGCCATTCTTTAACGTCTCATCATCGTCACTATCACTTTCCATAGGGGGGGATAGCTTGATTGAACGATGCAAATACGCCAACTCTAAAAAGTTCTTCACATCTACTGGTGGCTCCTGTTTGTCTTTGCGCCTCGCCTCCTGCATTCACCAGTAAGAAATCAACACTGGCATAAAGTTCATATTTCTAGATATGATTAAACTAAAATATGTGAAGCTCATCTCAAAGAGAGAAACATCCACAAACATCATTGCTCGCCCATTCACTAGATCAAGAACACTTCATGGATTAATTGTGGAATTGAGAGACTTCTAATCTACTTCTACATACTATTCTGAATATTGAAGGTATGAAGGTAGGAGATGTTACCTCTAAAGGGTAGTTCTTGAAAGCAGGAAGGAACTTCTGACAGCAATAAAGATGGAAGATTATAGTGAAGCAAGGCAGCGGAAGTAAGAATGGTGTTGATGCTACTGCTTGCTTAACGGAAAACAAACCAATCAAGGCAATCTGCTTGATCAGAAGTGCCACAATAATATTGCGATGAACAAAAGGCCAATATGCTGCGGCACTCTCATATCTTGGCTCATACACATTGATAACCTGCCAATGAATGCAGAGGTTATCCAAGCTTCATCAAGTATCCAGGAAAATTCAGACCTTGACGGAAATGTCAATAGGACTGCAGGAAATTCCAAATAATTTAGGACTGTCATAATAAAGCCTCAGCCCTACTAAAAACAAATGTTATCAGGAAGTAAAAGGAGTGATAGTATGAACCTATAGGAATCTAACATCTACAGACCTTGCAGATTAATGGAAGGGGCAGATATCATACCTGATTTCGATATACAATGTAGCCGAGGGCGAAGTATACACATACGAAGGGTAGTATAAGAGGTGAGATGATTGCATAGACAAGCCCTAGTAGAAAATACAGGCTAACACGAGACAATACAATACTGTACTGGGGAGGTGTAGCCGGAATCACTTTTACTCGCTCTTTATCAGTTTGCACCCTGCTGTTCTGGAGATGATATATTAATAGTGGCAATAGGCGAAAGATCTCTGCAGCATTGCTAGTCCAACCATCGATCATGATATATGTCATGAAAAAAGTAGCCTTCATAGGTATTGACACCCCGAGAGCGTTAGGAATCCTGCCCATTGAAAAAGAAACCAAACATCAGTTGGCATTCATTGCTTTTGTTGCAACAATATCTAGTCCATACTGTTGCTGATAAAATCTCTGCTGAATAAAACATTCAGTTGTCTGCCAGTGGAAGTTTCCTGAAATGAGATACTTCTATATAATGCAAGATTCCTGTAATAGCACAGTTTGACTGCACAAAGAATCACTGAGAAGTATAGGGTGTCTATGCAGATATAAAATACATGTCCATGTTATGCAGGTTACATTAGGTCTAGCCCGGACAACTTTAAATAATGCAATCATTGAACTCATGGCAATCAATGATATACATCAGACCAGCACCTACATCATGCATGAAAAAAAGAAAATGCCACAACATCCAATGTCTTCATCAGTTCCGAACAATGTGTACAGATCAAGACTTAGAAACATATATGCACATTGCTCATCCTACACATACATATAGGATATGCTACTTACGTTGCAGGAGCTGTAAGGTACTGCTTGAACTGCTCAAACAGGGAACCCAGAAGAACATTGCCGAAGAACACATTGACAATCATAAATATATGGTACTTGAAAGCTGCATATTTGTCTATTTTGGAATATGACACGTGGCCTTCAAACTTAGTAAGGGCCATCAAAAGAAAGGGAAGGATAGCCAGGAATGCCTTCATAAGCAGTCCGGGTAGGTACCCTTGTATAAATGATGTCACAAACTTCCTGGAGTAAGAGTACACAGAAATTAGTGACAAAAACGGTCTGGTCACCAACAGTGTGGTCAACATGCTGGAATAACAAGGTTGACTGGAGTTCTACAACACTTCTGTCCAACCAAACATCTGAGAGAAGCATAAACATAGATAAAACATCAAGAATGGTGTGTAAAGCAGAACTCACAATTTGGTGACAGGCTTGAGGAATGGAAACCATTTGTTCAAGGAATCCAGGTTTGCCAGCGATTGAACAAATGCCACTGGAATGAAGTAAAAGAATACGAGTGCAAACACAACTAAACTTATAATCAGTCGTCGGAAATTCAGCATCATGTAAGGTAGTGCCAGGTTATTCCAGTAGACATCACGAGGCTCTGGAGCCCACTCAGTCAACCATGTTGTATGATCTTTACTTTGTTGAGTCTGAGCGCACACTGCAGCACCCCAGCGGGAGTTGAAGGAGACAAACCCAGCCCTCATAACATATTTTTCATCTGACAGAATTTTTTTGCGCTCAACCTTAATCTGCAACAAACATCTGAGTCAATTTTGAGTGGTCCTGATCCGCACAGAGCACTTAATACATTAAAATTTCAAGCATCAAGTGGATAAGGATCCAAATAATATTTAGTCCACATATTTGTACCAGGCATTACTGTAGCACCTTTCGATTCATCCACTGCCCCTCTAGCCAAGTTTCAAGACAGCACAAAATTCAAATTGGAGATAATGATATGCAACTTAACACTAATTAGAGTATGAGAACCCTTCGAGAATGGTCGGTTACAATACACTTTCAAGAAAATCAATTGTTGTGTACGAATAGACTCAAAGAAAGAACATCTAAGGGCATACATATACCTCCTCTTCCAATCGGTCAACTTCAGCTTCGTAGTATTCAATGGCATCCAATTTCTCCCCACGCATATGATACCAAGATTTCTGAATAAGCATTCGAACCACTCCAATGTCAAGAGAGGAAATTGCGTGTTTTAAGCATACCGGTGAGTATCATCTCAAATGGAATTATGATTTTCATTTGGAATCTCAGAACTTCATATCTACTAATTACTGTTTGTTTAGGTAATACAGAATACTCCAAAACACTAGAACATAGTGTAGCTTCCAACAGCAATCATTCATGATATTTACAGTGCCTTTGCATAGAATGTCTGTGCACCTTGACAGTGGGGCGAGGAGCAGCTGGGTTCCTGGACGTAAAATCATAGAAACGCTCCAATTTTCCTTCATACAACTCTTTCTTTTTCATAAGCTTAGTCAGATCCTTTGCTTTGTACACAACCTGCAAAATGAATTCGGCTTTCAGTAAAAGACTCCGATGCTTCATTCAAGTGCCTTGAAGGACCGTGGCCATGTGAAACTGGAGAAGGTAATTGTGCAAAGTTGTTGTGCTGAACACAAGGCTCTCATATATGCACGCCTTGATTGATGTAAGGCTATATTGATTGATATATTGGTTAGGGCGGGGGGATTGGAAAGACACAAATGTTAAGAAATTTAATCGGAATGGCCAATGGTAGAAAGTAGAAGAAGGAATCAGACAGGACTAAGCAGCACGCAAGGTTAGGGACATGACCCAAAGGTTGAGTTCAACTACACCGTTTATGGTAATTAGTGTCACGTACACTATTTGCAAAGGCTAAACTAGAGCACTCAAAATGTCATGCATACCAACTGCCAATATGATTTCATTCGTCAACATAAGTAACTTCTTTAAGTGAAAAAATATCTACATTATGACATTTAGAGTACATTATAGCACATTGAGATATGTTTGATGATAGTCTTGCGTCCTAATATGCAAGGGGCAGATATTTTTTAGCGTACTAATGGCAAGTGTCATGTGTTTACATTTAGTACGCAAGAGGAAGATATTCTTGAGCATACTAGTGCCAAGTGTAAAATTTGTACACTTTAGTCAACTTGTAAACCATTGTGTAACATAAGCATGCACCTCATAACACTATTGAACATACTCATGCCAAGATATTAATAAACACACTTGAACACCAAGTGTCATGAGTTGACACTTATGGTGAAGTTGTTAATCATCAATGTAACCTAGCATACACCTTAAAAATAGGGTAAGTGACACTATTACGCATGTGACACTAAATACCACTAAAGGTGTACTACTTTAGATTGATACCTATTGCTCATGATCTTTGGATGCAACTTAACCTCATGGCCATTGTTTTAATAACCCTAATCATGAGAATTTCTTGTCTTAACTAGTAGTTGCATATGTTTTTCTGTTCCTTGGTTATTTCATCACTTCTTGCATGCCTCTACTTTTTCCTTTAATTACAGCCATAATCTTGAAACATACTAGAGCTTCAATGAGCATATTTTATATGAAAGCAAGGGCAAATCCACGAATGGCATAAGCAGGAGGAAAGGAAGAGAAAGGAGATAATTAGGAGAAGAAGGAAGGGTGGTACGCAGGTAGGATGGGAAGGTAGTATCTACTTGGGTTTTGTTAGACTAAATGTAGTCATACCTCGAATGATATGGCACCCCTGTAGACTTTCCTTTCTCTAATATTTATGAGATATTTTTAAGGAGAGTTTGTAATTATAGGTAGGTGAACGTGCACCTAGGAACTTTGTGTCCAAAGTACACCTCTCAAATGAAATCTTCCCACAATTTAGCATGGTCGTATTTCCAGGACTTTTCAAACTGCCTAGAAACATCCATGCCCAAAGGTGCTCTATACAACTATCATTTCTAAGATAAAAGAATTACTTGACTATGATAAAATTGATTGACAAAATGCGATGCAAAGAGGGTTGCCATCTATGACGACACACTTGGCAACATTGACATGAGATGGGGGGGCATAAACCTTCTCTATCAGAGGACGGACACTAGGAAAATGACTCGAAACATTAAGACACCTCATGTGGGCTTCATTGATCATGCTTAGGTTGCTTACTCTTCCGAGGGTTGTGGTTTCATCGTGTGCACCCAAGAGAGTTGCCACTCTCTTTTCCAGGTCTTGGTGGCCTCTTATGTTTTTTGGAAAAGAAATCAACTTTTTCATTTGTCTCAAACTGTCTCAAATTTCATTTTTATCATACTTATTTTGGAAAAAAAGTAGGGATGAGTTTCAATTTGACACAGAATGCAATGATGTTTTAAACTGATGGAAAACAAATCAAAGGGAAATGTCTCAGGAGAAGATTTCTCCATTCTATACCTCTTGTTACAAAGACAACACCATTTCACCATAAAGTATGCTAGATAAGAGATAGAAGTAAACGAAATAAACCTGATGTGTAACATAGTGCTCGGAATGGTTCTCTTTGAAAAAATCCTTGATGCGCAAGCCCACTGATTGAGTATTGTCTCTTGGTACTTGCCTGACCAGAACCTGTTGCAGAAACCACCACACGCAAATAAGTATCCACATGACGCATATTCAAGCTATTGCAGATCGTGTCATTATTCAATAACATATACTTCCAATTCTTCTGCAGAACACAAGACTGGTATTTGTAAACGACCACAAGAGACATCTGTGGCATGTGTGTTATAGTAAGCTTTCACACCGTAAATTGATCTGGCCTTTTCTCTTGAGAGGCAATGAAGTCAAACCGGAGCTTTTCCACTTTCGAATACTCAATATAAAGCATGAGGCATGTCCATCCTGTAAACAGGTATGACGCCAACAGATGTGCCCATAATCTGCATAATTTCCATAGTGATCACATTAGATTGAATACAAAAAGACTGAAGTAAATGAAGCACAAATGGTACCATCAGTCTTCATGGTTTAGATTTTTTCAACAATCTTAGCTACATAATCTAATCAAACAACCTCGTCCAAAATGAAGCAAGCCCGTCACTTTGAAGGCTTGGACCAGACTGCTTTGTCCCCATCCGTGTCGAAGATAGCGGTGCTGCTCTATACTTGAATGACAGTTTTAAGTCCTGACTAAACATGTAAACCAAAAAGGAACTTGCACTTAAGTTCGTGGAATTACCGTGCTGACAGGTCGTGGACGTTGGCGATGGAAAGAGTGTCAACTTCACTGTAAGTAAAGTTCAGCTTCTGGCCCGCTTGGAATGCGAGTTCATTATCAGTCTTGTTTACAGGAATGAGCACCACACATCCCCATACCAACATCGGCAGAAATACCTTCAACCTAAACAAACATGAGAATATACACTGTGAGGAGGATTTGGGAATTCTTCAAAAGATAGAATCTCTGGCATCTCGATCACTAACTATCATCCAGAAGGACCGACAAAACTCCACCAAGTGCACTTTCAGGGAATACGTAACTATATGGCCACACACAGGTTCTAAATTAAGGTAGTCCTAATTTGTATACTAATTGACAGTCCAATAATTGGTGCTACATGATGGTGAGTTCAATAGATCAAAGGAGAGATTCTGCCTAGCCATTTGAGCACAATGAGCCTCTAAAGTCCTAACACATTGTAATTGACATGGGGCGTTCTAGGAGAGCAAGGCATTTGACAAGACTGCTAAAGAACCTTCCACCAAAATGACGCAGGTGACACGATATCACTAAATTATTCGGCAATTTTCACCTCCTTCATTCAAATGATGTACAGCTGTATGGAATTGACATTCTGCAATTAAAATCTGCACTGTTCAGAATCTTGACAGGACTGACGCTTCTAGAGGAAAGAAGACTTAACCTTACCCGAACAAAAATATGCGGAGGAATACAGTAGAATCGAGGCCTACAAGCTCAATCAACTCTGCTTCTGTCATGCGCAGGGTGGACCAAATCCAATCCATCGTGTGCAGATAGCTCCTCCAACTTCGGTTCACATATCGAGCCCCCTTTCCTTTCGTATCGCCAAGATACACAAATTCGTTTACTCGGTCGTCCATATCGTTTACGTACCATCTTGGAAAGTACACCCGGAAATTCAAGGGCTGGTTCTTGAGTAGCGCAAAGCCTATCAACAATGCTACTGAAGTCGCGGTGTTGATCCAAAGCGAAGTCAATAGGTCTGATGCAGAACCTGGCATCTTGAATCGCTACAGAAGTTCTACAGAAGCTCAGAATCAGCTTGTACCATGCCGATGGCTAGAGAATAACTGCTACGTGCATTGGAGAAGAAGCTCAGGAAGAGTGTGTGTAGGTAAATAGGTGACGACAATAGGCGCGTTGTCACCTCTGTAGCCAGGTGCCAATTGAAAGAAAGTTAGTATTTAGGTTCGAAGACAAGTATTCAAGTATGAGTTATTAAGTTGCAAACGTTTAGTAAGTACTGTCTACATTGAATGCTGTAGATTTTAAGTTCTGGCGATCTCAAGCTACCTACTCCCAAAGAAGCTGTGGATGTTGAGTAGAGAAAACCTAAGGATGATCACAACTTCGTGTCACTCGGCGGTAAAAACAAGAAACCCTTTGTCACAAGGAGCTAGCCAGCACATTACTTCACACGCTTGTCCAATTCGAAAGGATTTTCGGAGCTAGTATGAAATAACAAAACGATCCCTCATAAATCTCCGCGTCATATCTGTAAAGTACTTTCAAGGAAACAAAGATTCACCTCTTGCACATGCGAGTGCCTCCTTCGAGACGATTCCGTTCCCGTGCCGCTTCGCCTAAAACTCGTCTGAGCTTAGCAAACATCGAAGCGACCACATGGCGATCAGAACAAGTGACAATCGATTCAAGAAGTCCGTCCCTGGTGCTGTAGAAACTTGATATTGAGGAGGTGTAGATAAAACCTGAGGATGCTCACAACTGTGTGTCACTCGGCGGTAAAAAGAAGGAACCTTTGTGAGTAATATTAACAAGAAAATAACCAGCACATTACTCCACACGCTTGTCCACTTCGGAAGGATTTTCGGAGCTAAGTACAAGATAACAAACCTCTCCGCACCAAAGCTACAAAATGCTTTCAAAATAAACAAAAGATCCACCTCTTGCACATGCGAGTGACTCCTTCAAGACGATTCCGTTCCGCTGCCGATTCACCTAACCTCTCCTGAGCTTAGCAACATCGCAGTGACCACATGGCGATCAGAACAAGTGAAAATCGATCAAAAGATTTATCCCTGGTGCATTCCTTTCTCAAATTCCACTGCCAATACAACTCCAGAACCTAAAACTTCCCCGCTACCTGGTCTCCACTCTTCCAAGCTCCAAACCGCGACTCCGAAACACCGACCACGCTCCAAACAACATACATTCCAACTATGATCTCTTTTCCCGAGTCTCCTTTTCACTAAAGACCCCGATTCAACATACAGCGTATCAGAAGACAATGACAATCTATCGTAAGCTCCGTTCCCGGTGCACCTAAAATCGAAGTTCAGCAATGCAAAACTCCAATACTAGTACCTACACATTGAGCTACCCGACCAAGAAACATAAGTTTAGGCTCAAAAATTTGGCCAAATTTGAAACCGTAACTTTGAGAACCCCGATGAAGGCACCGAGAAACTCCACGAATTGAAAAATTCGAAAGGGAGAAAGAAAAAAAACGAAAAAAGACAAAAGTTCTACTCATCGACCGCTTGATTCCTACGAAGGATTCATCATCAATGACACAGCGACAGAATGAGGAAGAAGGCGAACCAACGCATGGCTTCAACTGGCGGGGACGAGATGGCTGAATACTGGCTTTTGCGATGTGCATTCATCCTGCATACGGATGTAAGTCATCCACGTATGTAGATGAATAACGGGTTTGGTGGCAAGAGAAGCTATTGGAGCGTTCTTTAAAGCCAGGTTGCCACCTGGACAGACTTATTATACGGAGCTGGCTGTGTGATTGACACGTGGTATGACAGGAGATTGAACGCTATTTGGGTCTTACTGTTGCTAAGGTTAGCTCCCTAAATGTCTACGTAAAGTGAGTCACAACTCAATTTGAGCCTTATTTAAGGCAGGTACCCCTATTGTACTTCCAATCGTACCAACACTTTTGGCCATTGGATTGGTCCCATAATATTACTCACATATTAGCCACACCGGGGGTCCAACCGGGGCCCAGCCAATGTGGTTGGGCTTTCACATGATGAGTTGTGTTCATGGGTCCTGCAGTAGATTCAAGAATAAAGCCTTTGGATGTTGAAATCCCAGTGGTTCAAACTTACAGCCGAACGCACAGTTCATCAACTAAGTAATGTTATGTTGGGAATCGTCTCATCCAGTTATTAATTACCAAATTACAAAGATTGCCATTTCAATGTTTAGAGTCAACGTTCAACTGCACAATACACAGGAGGTCAAAGTGTCAATGTTTCTTTCTTTTCAAGTGATCACATAGGTCATTGCCAAATTAATATAGAAAAAACCTAAGGATGTCAACATGCAACCGGCTGGACTTGCAAACACTAGGATCTCAACCGATTATGCCCAGAAATCTCCCCGATCGTTACTCCCCTCCAAGTGGCCGCATTTTCCAACTTTATAATTCGTTATAGGTGTTGGCTTGTTACTGTCTCAGAACAAAACACATAACTGATTACCTATAGAACCTACAACGATGTGCATATATTTTGAACACATAATCCAACCTCATCATGACATGTTTCTTTTTGGTGCCCTTTCTTAACAACGAGCCTTGCCATGTACCACCTAAAGCAAGCGTCGGATTAAGAGGAGTCATTGACCACGAAAAGCCCACGTACCTTAACTTTACTTCCTAAAGAATGTGATGACGTCAAGGTTATTTAGGGGTTACGTTTCATATTGAGTTCCATGGATCCACCCCTATGGCTCATATATATATATATATATATAAAGGACTCAAATCACGCAGGGGGCCCATTGGCAATGCCTTTTTGTCTTGCCGTGGGGGCCGGGGAGTCACCGACCATCATCCATTCGGTGTAGCCTAATGAAAAAGACACATGTTAGTAACAGACATTCCGTTGAAAAATCATCCAGGAATGAGGTGAGGTATCTACCTATAGCTACTGCCCCATTTTGTTCCATTAAAAAGTGTCCGTCTCATTCCACCATTGACACGTGATGAGATCGAGGTGCATATAGTGCACCATTTATGGTAGTTAATGTCACTTACAATTGGGAATTACGCAATGTAATAACTTCTTTATTTAGGGGTTCAATTTTTACTAGGGAAAGTCGACTAGCTTGGTCGGACATTATAGGACATAAACGACTTTGTTTGGTAAAACGTTACATTCTCAATTAAATAGTTATAGGATTGTATTACTGCGAGTAGTAAGTGACACTAAACATCATAAACAATGTAGTATTCTTACTTCTGATTTATGTATTAAGTGTGTATGTTTTATTTTATCGGCTATACTTTCTGATGGTGTTTGTGGGCTAGGGATACGTGGTGTCTACGTAAACTCATCTATTGCATAGGTGACACCACAATGAATTATATTATAACATGTAAATGATTGTTTAATGATCATATGAAGCTATAAATGACATCAAAGACCGCAAATCCATGCAACGCAATTTGAATCGGCCCTCAATTTTATGGGGGACTTGTTTTTATTGGAGCACGTTCATCCACAATGGATGGGTTTACATAGATGTCATGAATCCCAGGCGGTGTTAGTGGGAGCCAGACCTTGCTACACGCCAGAGAGAGGGAATGATCCCATACAAGTGTAGGGCCTCTCATCCATCCAACCCAATAACTTCACCACCTCTAGGTTTGCATCCGATTCATCTCAAATGACTTGGACTAAAGTAAACCAAGGTCTATCAAATCACTTTGAATGTCAAATCAGGTAAAACACACACACACACACACACACACACACACACACACACACACACACATCCAAGTTGTGTACTATTTACAAGTTTCTATGTTCGACGAATGAGAGGTATGCTTGTCTGCGATAATTTCCTCTCGCCCTAGATGCCCACCTCTTTGAATTGGGCCCCTACCATTATTACCCTAGGTGAAAATGCAATTAGTTATATTATAGATTTTTTGGATATTTTAACCCCAAAATTAGCATGAGAAACCCCAAATTTTGTTTAGAGAGACATGCTTGATATGGTTAAACCACAAACATATGAGAGTCATGTTTTTACTAGATTCCCTTTACTATGATAATGTTATAAGGGCCCAACTCAAAGAGGTGGGCATCTAGCCTTGGCCGTTCGTGAGGGGGGTGCCAAAAAAAAACAATAAACAATACAAGAAAATAGATGATGCCACGTCAATGAAATCATGTTCTAGTTCATGATAAAAATCCAAATGAAGGCACGCACATCCTTACCCATCTCTCACCTCCGATCGGTTTCTATGTCCAAGAGTTAGAAACCCAATCCTTCTTATCTTATGCACGCCTTGGGTCTTCCTTGCCTCATGTCCATTGTGTTAGTTTAAACTCTAGTATTCCAAAACTATGGCTATATGTTCATGGAGTGAAGGTATGCAAGAAGCGATGAAATAAGCAAGGAATATGAAAATGAAGTTAACAAAGAGTTAACAAAGAGTCAACAAGAAAACGGTAGAATCGTGGGGCTCTGTTCTTTACTATGAAAGACTACAACTGCAGCCGTTCACTTTGCTCATGCCAATTCATGGCTATTTACTATACCTATAACCAAAGCTTTGGATTTTGTGCACCTTCTTCTCAAATGCGGGTAAAGGACTAAAGCTACTCATTTATCACCCAATTTTTTTTAAATGATTTACAACTACCAAAATAACCATAGTTAACTATTATTTTTTCAATATATTTTAGGGAGCAACTATGGTTAACTATATATATATATAAATAACAGTACAATGAACATCCACGTTAAATAAACTAGACCAAATACAGTAGGAACAAGTAACGTCCAAGTGTGAACGCAAAGTAGTTAGGAAATTTGTTCTTGAAACAGAGAAGTAGATGCATAGTCTTTGTCCTACATACACAACCAACAAAAGAGTTAACAAAGAAAATACTCATGATTATATTTATCAACAACTCCAATCTTGAGGATAATGTATTTTCAATAACCACATGAAAATACTCACTTCCAACAACCCTTTGCCTCTACTCTATAGGATATGGTCAAAGGATGACTTACCGCTCTTAAGGGTTGTTTACACCATGGACCATGAAGTTGCCCCAAGGTCTTAATAAATTTGTGATTGGTTGTTGAACTCGTCCCGAGACCACTTCAATTTACACCAAGGAAAAAATGTCAAAGTGACCATGGAGTTCGCACTCCCCAAAAGACATGTTTTTTAAAAATCAGAACCTTCACTTTTTGGTGCAATGTCATTCCTCTCGGCCCACATTTGGTTTACACCTAGTGAGGGGCCCAAAGGCTTTGTAAATTGTTTTTTTAAAAGAAATTGGACCATCAAGTCGGACCATAGAAAAAGGCCATTTTCTGTGGTCCGACATCATGGTCCATGGTGTAAACCAACCCTTACTTGGCCTCCTCAATCACTTGACCTGAATCCAATGGAGCATGTGTGGGCACTTGTGAAACGGATTTTTTATATAAATATCCATCACCAACCAAAGGAATGCTTCAATTATGGGAGCATGTGCAAGCTTCTCTTCATTCCATCACTCCTAAGCATGCCCCAATCGTATACATCTTGTTTTAGCTTCTAAAGGAGGGTGGATAAATAATTCATCTATAGGTAGATGTAGGTTACAAAACTCAGTGAATATATATGGTTTTCTTCAAATCATTGTTTCTTCATGTGTAGTTTTGCATTAGACACGAGACTTTGAAAATGATGTACTAGACTATGACAATTGACTTACATAAGTGAAAGGTTATTGTTTTTATTTGTCTAGCATTGTGTGTGAAAATTGATGTAGTGAGTCATCAACTCGATTTTGAGAGTCAGTGTAGCACAAATGTCACTTTTATTGGCTTTAACATGTGAGAAGAGACCTAGGGGTGGTCTTTGAACTAGGCCAAAGTATAACAACCAACTAGAACTACCCACATATGGTGTTAATAATTTGCTCTTCAAGTGAAGTTCAATTACAAGTGATCATTGATGTAAAGAAGTCTCTAAAATGAGCCAAAATTGTTCTTGGTCGGACAACCAACCAGAATTGCCCACATGTGCAAGATAATACTAAGACAACAGACCCTTACGACTAGCCGCTTGTTAATTCATATGAGACTGACACTAACTCCATCAACCCCCTAGACAATTAGTCTACCAAAACATACTTGAGATTAATTACCCACTTATAGGGGCAAATTTCAACATGGGTGGATGGGAGGAACACTTGAATGTTCCAATGCCCTCTTACCATAGGCTCGCCGTTGATCATGAGCCAAATATGTCCATTTTGCTTGATTCAAACTTGGTTTTGGTAGTCTCATAAATCGTGACAAAGTGTTGAGAAATTTCATATTATTGTGATCATGCTTGAGTTTGTATATGATCGATCCATCCATTTCCTGCTTATGTTCCTACATACTATTAACATTCCTAACATACGTACCTAGTTAGCTCCTTCACTTCCAAACGACAGCCTTGCATTTTTTATAGTTTTTATTTGCATATGATGGTGCAGCATTAAATTTTGTTCCCTTGGAAGTTTGGAGAAACAAAAACACCGATCTTTATCCTTGCTAATTATTGAGTCAACCAAGTTTTTCTCAGAAGATTGTCCCTCATAAACCTTAAGGATAGAGGGTAGTGTTCAAGTTTGAAGTGTGCACATGCATTTCAATGTGAAGGGCTTCAAAATAATCACACTTCACTCAAACTTTCAAACTTTCTTGCAACACTTCACCCAAAAAAAAAAAGCCACGATGTGGAAGCCCTTGACTAGAGAGAGGGATGAATCCAACCCGCAGTTGGTGTGAATGAGGGATGCCTCACGCTTGATTGTAGTCGCAACTCTTGACCAACATTCTTAATTCAAACGTTAAAATGAGACGAGTAAGCTAGACGACGAGCAACAAAATTCTACTAACAAAAAGAACAAGTTCAAATGTGCAGGAGTTAGTGGAATCTGGAAATGTCTACTAGAATGTCAAGATTGGAGTCCAGCTATGTTTCTATTTGCAACTTGCAGCCATTGTATTTTGTAACAGGCAGTTTTTGGAGAGACCTTCATTGTGACTGATGGAAACTTTACAGAGCACGTTTTTGTGAAGTGCCCCCCCCCCCCCCCTCCCCCACCCAAAAAAAAGGCCTTCTTTGACATCCAAATGGCATTTGACAAGTGTTGAAGACTTCAATGTTGAAACATTGATAGAGGGCTTATACTAGGTCAAATTGCACCTCCCCCGAAGGCAACCTTAGCATCATTCTCTCGGTTGGAATTCATACCCCGGAATATATGGGATAAAGTACTTGGAGTACGTTTCCCAAGGTTTCACTCATGTTCTCGTAACTTGGGTATGTTGCCATGGCCGGGGATATGGTGATTGGTCTCGAACTTAATCGAAGTAGGTGTGTTAGTCAAAATATCCATGAACGCATGCCAAGGGTACGAAATATGTGATTAATACAAGATATTTAGTATATCTAAATTGGGGCCATAGTCATTACCTTTATCATGCTTTGAAGCTCATACAAATATCTTATTCATTATCAAAGTGAGGATTCGTGTGGTCATTAAATGGTCATATAGGTCCTTTTCAATTATGTTGATTGTTGTGCCAAGTATGGTTACTAAATTTTGAGCACACGGTCCAATGTCTTTTATGTATTTGTTCCTGAAGCAACATTGAACCACATACCCCACCACGTAAATATAGGTGTCTTAGTCAGAAAAGTGATTGAATGAGGGTTGTGTAACTTAGTGATGTAAGCCCGTGGCTAGACACTCACCTCTTTGAATTGGCCCCCAATCACTATCGTCCAAGGATGAAAACGCAGTCAATTGTATTATAGCATGCATTTAAAAAAAAAATCTTTTTTCATAATTAAAATAAACTCCAGAATTAGTCTATAGGGACCCACTAGTCTTGAGATTAATTAACCACATATCTATGGGGGTCACATTTACTAAACTATATATGATACTTAGTGTCACCATTTCTATTTGTCTTGCTCAATACTAATTGTAAACCACAATATAGTGTCACCAACACTAAACGGTAACCCAACATCATTTGTCATTCCTTGTAAAGTTTCCATGGGGATTATTGATTTTACAGTGTTGCAATTACTTGTCACTTACCAAGTTATTTTTCATCCAACTTTCAATCTACCATGACAATATTTCATCACAAGTTACTGACAAGAGAAGGTTGGGTGTTGGCCAGTGGATGAACTCATCCATCATCCATGATGAATATTTATTCATTTATTCATAATGCCATTCAAATGGTTACCATAGTGACATAAAATACCACATCACACCAAATATCATAATTAGTGTAGACCCCCTTTACCTCATCAATAAAGGTGGGGGGCCAACTCAAAGATGTGGGTGTTTAGCCCCGGCCATGATGTGAGCAATCCAAATGTGCAACCCAATAGTTTAAATGAATTCCAAAATTAGGGCCACCTTATATAAAGGTCCAAAGCCAAGAAATATACTTTAGAAATCAATATGAGGCAAATTGAACCCTTAAATCTGGACCCTTGCATTCGTACTTCTTAGGAAGTGAACTTTAGTAGACTTAATATGGTCCATATTGCTTGACCTCACTTGAATGTCTAGGGTCCATTTTAGAGCTCTTGACCAATAAGGGCAAGTTTACATTGAGGTTTGGGTCCAAGAAACCTTGGGGTCCTAAACACCCCACAATGGACCTTCGTTTTGGATTAAGATCGGACCCAAGATTGAATATTGGTTTCTCAAATGAGAAGGAATAATTTCTCGAGAGAGGACTGATGAGAATTGGGAAGAATAGTGATGCCACACTAGTGCCACTTCGATATTTACATACCTTGAACCCGAACCCCAGTGTAAAGCTCTTGCTGAGTCCAAAGGTTTGCTCTCGACCAATAAGATTGCTCAACTCTGGAGTTTCTTTGGTCTTGGACCCAAATGCAAACCCAACCCACTTTAAGATGTTTTGGTCGCATTGGACTCTTGGCTTTTGGGACCTTAGTGTGGTCCACTTTGATCACCCTCCACACTATTGAAACATCCACACTTGGTGGGAAATGAATGGCACGGATAGGGTCGAGCTCAAGCATGTAAATGTTTGTACAATAAAGTGAGCCCAATGTCGACATGTTCCGTGTTCCCAACACCCTACCATTATTGGGGGTGCGGTAAAACCTCACCCAATGATCGGGGAGATGTTTGGGCATAATCAGTCGAGATCCTAGTGTTTGCAAGTCCAACCGGTCACATGTTGACATCCTCCGGTTTTCCTTTATTATATTAGGCTATGTTCTATAAATTCCTCTAAAACGATCGGTAATTTGCTTGAAGTCTTAAACCTCAACCGGTTCATTTGTAACTAACTGCCGGTTCTCCCCGATCATCATAACACTATTCAGATCCACAACACTGTTCTAGGGACCGACATCATTATGTAGAACATTCCATCACCCATGCTGAATGTGGGGAATATTCTGTAGAATACTATCAGTCCCATAGAACATTGTTATGGATCTGAATAATGTTACGATCAATCTCACCCCATATCATCCTAGTTTAACCTTTGTAAACTAATACGGGGGTCTCTAACCCTGATTTAGACGACAATTTGGTTCAAAATAGCAAACTCCGGGCTCTACATAGCAATCATTGTTTTCACCATCCCCTTGGTCGGTGCAACAAAACATCACCCAATGTTGATGCCCTACTACCTATCCTTTCTTTTGACATTGTCAAAAGCGAAACAAGTCTTTGGCCAAAGACTAAAGGTCGATCTCTTCCTTCTCTTTAAAAGGATCTCGACCCCACAATTCCATGAGTTTCGTGTGGCCACACACAAGTAAGTTAGATAACACCTACCCTCACGGCCTTCAATAAACTGGTAGGCCCTGCTTTCAATTTCATGTGCCATTCATCAGGAGAGTTGATCTCCGGCCGTACTCGTGTGTTAATCGCCACAACATAAATGCCACACAAAGTCACACGATTTTTGCAGTAATGAAGCAATGATTCGATTCATTGAAGTAGCAGTGACAGATCGATGAGCACATGAACGAGGAGATCCAACAACGAAGTTAAGTTAGTTACGGATGCATGAGCCGGTTCAAATTTCGATCCAAAACCGAAGCTCTACACCGCAATCCACCAAATTGTATTGCAATTTAGTATTCTATAAGCGCAAGAAACAAGAAAACGGTAGAATCGTGAGCTTCTGTCCTTTCTTATGAAACATTACAATTGTAGATGTACACTTTGCTCATGCCAGTCCATGGTTATTTACTGTACCTATAAACTAGTTATAGTCGGTTAGATTTTTTTCAGTACATTTTAGGGAACAACTATGGTTAACTAGATTTTGGAAGAACTATAGTTAACTACATTTTTTGGTAGGTCGAACCGCGAACAACTATAGTTATGAAAGGCAATTGGTTAACGAATAGTTGAATTAGTTGGTTAGTTGTCCAAGGTGATGCAAGCTTTCACCATCCACGTTAAATGAACTGGACCAAAATAGCGGGAACAAGTGACGTCCAAGTGTGAATGCAAAGTGGTTAGGAAATTTGCTCTTGAAACATAGAAGTGGATGCATAGTCTTTGTCCTACAGATAGAGCCAATAAAATGCAGGAAATAACCAAAGCATTCTCGGGAATAAAGCAGTGTTGATAATGACCTGAAAACCAAGCATAACATATGTAGTCCTTTTGTGGGCATTTCAACTTTGAAGACATATACTGACGACATTTGGATCGGGTTGAGAAGTGCTTAAACATTATGAGGGAAGTCTTTACAATGGGTGGGGCTAGGAATAGGCCAAATTTTATTCGAAATTTTATTTTGTTTATTCTCACAACATAACACTGCATTATATAGATTCAAGTTGAAAAACTTAGTTGAGGAAATGCATTGATATTATCATTGGAACAATTGATAGCAACTGAATTATGTTATGTGTCTCATTCTAAGACCAATTGCGGATAAACATTATTCATTAAATTTATTCAGAGAATCAGAGTTTAAATGTGAAATTATAAATGAAGATTCTCTTTTCCTTTGAGTGATCACACAAGTGACAAAACCTCCTGATTCTGTCAACTGTTGACCTAGAATGGTTCAAATACTTTTCTGCAGAAAATCCAATCTCATCGCAGCACATGTCTTTTTCGTGTCTGTTCCATATACAGTATATGCATCTACTCTAAGAAGACCGACCACATACAACCCATATCTCTTGTTGGCTCAATCGTCTCTACGCTTTCACTGAATATTCTTTCCATGTTGTTGAAAGTAGGTATACAATGAGCCCGAGAATACAAAAAGTCTCTTGCTTATCATACAGTTGGGAAGTTAACTTAACTAAGCCCAGGGGACCACTGAATTGGGGGAGCTACGCAGTATTGGAATTCGATGCACTAGAAATAGTTTGATTTGCATGGTACACACTACATATCTGCACTAATTTTGGTCTACAAATGGAGTATTCATCTGAATTCCCTCCAGATCACCCAACTTAATTTTGGATGAGGGGATGCACCTTTGATTTGCCTAATCTCTACATGACCAGACTGAAGAATATCCGTGTCAAGGTGTGGTCAGCTTCAAAATTGGGATCTGCCATGAATCACCTACTGAAGCTGGAGAACATTGTGCATTAATAATGCACAGCTTAAGAATGATATGATACTTTTACCTTACCAACCTGGAGAGGAGTTTCTGGGGTTTCCTTACTGTTGTTTCCGGGGTTCCTTCTGCAGAAATGTTTCAATTTCACGGGGAGTCGCCAAATCCAGGTCACCAAAATTTGCATGATCATCAGCTGGGCTGACACCAGGAGACTGTTGATGATGATCCACATCCCTGAAAGGACGAGTATTATGGTCTATTTGATCATTTAATTTGCTCAGGGATGTAATTCGTGCAGGGTGGTAACCTTCGAGGAGGCTGCGCTGCGAGCTGCTTTTGCCAGCATCTGGACTGTAGACCGTGCTACCATCGTATTCGGGAATAGTGGAGAAATTAGAGCCAGGGTGAAGTGAAGTGTCAGTACTTGTGTGTGACTTGTTGTGTAGTTGGAGGTGGGAGCCCAATTCGATGTTGGAAACCGGTACGCTTCTGGGCACGACAACGATGTCATCTAGATCTTTGGATCCAGAGCGACTTCGAGCGACATTTGTATTGGTTTTTGTTTTCGGATGCGGTACTGGTACTAATTGGGGGCTCGCAGTGCTGTATCCCGAGGTGCCACTTGGGGTCATGCCATTTTTCCTCAACTCGGCATCATCGTCGCTATCGCTGCCGCTAGGAGCCATCTTCAGAGAAGGATGCAAATATGCCATCTCCAAAAAGTTCTTGACATCCACATTTGGATCCAGTCTATCCTTCCGCCGAGCTTCCTGCATTGTATGTAGGAACAAGGCAAAAAAGCAGCAGCTTAGTCAACTGAAATTTAGATGAAGACAAAGAAGAGATGACTCTGATATTGCCAAGCTTCCTGCATTGTGTGGAGGAAGAAGGTAACTAATTTAATCGGGTGAAAGAGAAGAAAAGAAGAAGAAATAATGACTCCACTGTTGCCACCGGCCTAAACCCTAAACCCAAAGATCAAACAACACCATCTTTGCGTTGGTCGAATTCTATGATCCCAAAATGGGCATCACACGAATTAGAGGGGCCTAGAGGAATATTCTCCTTTTTCAGAAGTGAAGACCTATCTCAAGGGAGAGTCCCCAGGCCCTAGACATGGTTGGCTGAAAATGTTCAGTTCACCAGAATAACCCCCCATGATTGGGTGGACCAGAAATCAAGTGACCTTCCCATCACTTTTCTGGTCTTAGGCGGCTTCACCTCGGAGTTTTCATGGCATCCGGGTTAAGGCCTAGGTTTAAGCCACCTGACTGAAGCAGAGGCAAATAATGCATGCACAACTCATCTGCTCTGCTTTCAACACAAGGTTACAGCTGTGAACTTCTTAATGAGCAAGAAAGATAAACATCACATGTCGCTCTTGGAACTGCTCTCATGTCTCTCACAGGCCAGACCACGAATTCAAAGCTTGAAAAAACTATAACATGACAGCATGTGTAGATCTGTCCTTTGACCTATTCTACTTAAACTTCAAGTTCACAGGTTTTTGCAGTAGAGGTAGTGACCTCTAAGGGGTAATTCTTGAAACCGGGCAGGAACTTCTGGCAGCAGAATATGAAGAATATAATAGTGAAGCAAGGGAGTGGAACCAAGAAAAAAGTCGATGATTCCATATTCTTCAAAGAGAATATTCCAATGATAGTGAGATGGTTGATCAGAAGCGCTATGATAATGTTGCGAAAAACAAAAGGCCAGTAGGACGCAGCACTCTCATATTTTGGCTCGTACACATTGATAACCTGCCACAAATTTCAATTTGGTATGCCAAGTTAGAAACCTACTCTTACAAGCATAATTAGGAATGGTATATGCCCAATGGTAAAGAATTGCTAGTAAAAATATCAAAGGACAGATTCAATTTCTGCCTGGATTTTAACCCTAGGAGTATCCAAACACTCAATGATGGCATCAAGAGAGGTTCCATAAAGGAACAGGAAGTGTAAAGAAAAGTGCTCAGAGACTGTGCAGATGATTTCATATTGGTAGATACCCTTTAACCGTTCACATGGTGGAGCATCAAAACCTTGGAATATTATTCAGGATGTGCAGTCAAAAAACAACCGCTCCACAAATCCAGCCATGTTTACAGATTTGTCAGATATGACATAAGAGGTGATCCATACCTGATTCCGATATACGATGTAGCCAAACCCAAAATACACACAGATAAATGGCAAAATGAGAGGTGAGACGGCGGAGTAGACGAGCCCAAGTAGGAAATAGAGGCTGATGCGAGAGAGTAAGGTATCATAGTGTGCAGCAGTAGCTGGAATAACTTTCATCTGCTCCCTTTCGCTTCGGACAAGAAATAAATTTTTGAAATGGTAACGTATCAATTGCCAGAGGCGAAGGATTTGAGCAGCCGTACTCGTCCAACCATCAACCAGTATGTAAGTCATGAAAAAGGTGGCTTTCTGAGGTATGGTATTCCCAAGTGCGTTTGGAATACTGCTCACATCCACAGAAGAAAACACAATATCAGTTGGCAACTTGCATACCTATAGTGTACTTCCGAACAATTTCACTCCAGACAGCTGCAAAGCAACATTAATAGCATCATACAGTAATTTGTTCTCATTTCTTTCCACAATTGGCAAAGATAAATCTGAACATCGATTATAGTACTCCTGAAAGAAAGAGTAAGTCGTATTTCATCATATGCTGCACTGAAGCTATAAGCTAATTACAAGCCACTACATTGCTCCAGAATGAATGCTTAACAACACGAATAAGTGAAAAGGCAAAGAGAGGATTGAGATATTACGTTGTAGGTGCAGAGATGTACTGTTTGAAAGCCTGAAAGAGAGATCCAATGAGGACATTGCCAAAGAATACACCCACCACCATGAAAACATAGTACTTCAGAGCAGTGTATTTGTCTATTTTGGAATATGAAACATGGCCTTCATACTTAGTGAGTCCCCATAACACGAAACGAAGGACCGCAAGGCAGAGCTTCAAGAGTGCTCCAGGTAGAAAACCTTGGATAAATGATGTCATGAACTTCCTGGTAAAGCATTCCAGTATCAGTAGCAGCAACATTGGGAAACTCAAATGTGTTGATTGATATGTAATCCCACAACTACCTACACTGTGCAAAAGCAAGAAAGTTGGCGGTCATAAAATTCCAATCCTACCTGGATGCACACCCTGACCTAATGATTGTAGGGGGCACTGTAAACCTTAAACTCTTAAAACATGCTGTACTCATAGCGTGCCCACAAGACCGAGCAAATTTTCTTGCTACCATTGGCTTTTGAGGCTTTATATGGTATGGCAGGATACTTGTCCCTCCATTTATAACCAAAACTGCTCATTCTCCACCAATTATGTTATACAGGGCCTGTATTTCGAGATCTTGGCCGAAAATGTTCTCATATTTGCCTGGCCAATGCCTCCAAAGACAGACTCTCTTAACAGTAATTGGTGGGCAATGAAGAATTCTGCTTATGTATGGTGAAACGAGCATGCCGCCATACGTTATAAAGTCTCAAAAGCTGATGGTAGCAAGAAAATTTGCCTGGTGTTGTGAGCACGCTCTCATATTTGCCTCCTTCTCAATGTCAGCAGTGTCTGAGGAAAGACGAACTCACTTTTGCATTAAAGGCTTGAGGAACGGGAGGTATTTATTTAAAGAATCCAGATTCACCAGTGATTGCACAAATGCCACCGGAATGAAGAAGAGGAAGAGTAGAACGGTGACAACAATACAGGTGCTTAGCCTCCGAAAGCTCAGCATCATGTATGGCAGTGAAAGATTTCTCCAGTAAACATCACGAGGCTCTGGAGCCCACTCAGTCAGCCACTGGGTATGATCTCTGCTTTGCTGAGTTTGAGCACAGACTGCGGCACCCCAACGTGATCTGAACGAGACGAATCCTGCTCTCATCACACACTTTTCATCTGACAGAATATTCTTGCGCTCAACCCTGATCTGTGACAAAAATGCTGGGCATAAGTGTACGTGTCTTCCATGTTGATGTGCCTCACAACTCAGCAATTGTCATATTTAGGTAAATCTGGACTTTTTGGTTACACCCATTCCATGGGTGGCTCCGTCCATACACTTTCAATATATCTAAACTCATGGGAGATATGTGGATCCTCAATGTTTGTTAAGATGCTGAAATACGATGAGAAAAAATCAATACACTACTTTTTGATATTAAATCCATGTAGTCAATTGATGAATGATGAAAATTTAAACTTAAAAACTGTTTAGATATTGTCATAATCGTCTCTGCATATTCTACCAGAGTACAGTATTGTTGCATATAAATCAATCGGAGTATCCTAGCATTAACATGCTTTTCAGCATGTTTTAATTATAGACTGGGCGTTGGTCCAGTTTTACTTAAATCCTATCAACTATCAACTATCCAAGAATCCAAACAAAGGAGTTCGCAGAAGGAATCTATGTGAGACCTATTTCTCTTCCTTCTTCCTCATTTGGTCTTCATCACAACAGGTTCAACAAAGCATCTGACATCACTGTACAACTGACAGCAACTCGAGAGCTTATTGGTAGAGATCAAACTCGAAACTGCTGCAAGTGTCTGACACGGGAAGAAACTGAGAAACCAACTCAAGAACCATCAAAATTCAGCAAGATTCGGAACGTACCTGGTCTTCCAGCAACGCTACTTGAGCTTCATAGTAATTTACTGCGTCCACTTTCTCTCCAAATAGATCATACCAGCGTTTCTGAACAAGTTACCCAGAAAGCTGAATCTCAAGACATGTGTTGTCTCTTATTTTTTTCAGGTATTGTAATTCATGAGAATCTATAAGTGTGGTTCCCAACACTCATAAATGGATTACAATTAATAAGCACAATCATCTAACTAGACATATTATATAATACATCGCTGTACCTTGACAAGGGGTGGACTGGCTTCTGGTTCCCTGGACATAAACTGGAACACACGCTCCAGTTTACCTTCAAACTTCTGCTTCTTCTTTATCAGTGTCGATAATTTGTTTGCCTTATATACAACCTGCAGGGCTAACCAAGCTGTCAGATCTATGCATTCACATTATTCTAGCGGAGGTGGGAGGATAGCAGCATAGTATTACAGTGATTGCTTCCTGGCTTGCTTCTTTGCTGGAGACTTGGGTTACAATGCGCAACTCAAAACTGCTATTCAACCTAGACCTACTTAAAAAGCACTAAGGTACTAAGGAAGCCATTTACGAACTTAGACCACATATATCCTGTGTGTATGTGTATATATGCAGAAGCAGTTGGAGCGTCTTACTCTAATATTCATGTCCCAACAACTCTTTGAAAGTTCATTAGTTGATCAGCCCACATCAAATGACATGTCTAAGAAGTTAACTCGCATAGAGTTAATTGCTGATTTGAGAACTCAAGATGAACACTGACTTTCATAAAATATGATTATAGTGTCCTTTAGCAGCATATGTTAATCTCATTGTTTAGATCTCATTGTTTAGATCTCAACAGATATTTTACTCCTGAAGTGTACGATTGTCTTGTGTCTGAAGAAATAAAATTGCTCTCTATGTTAGTTACTAAAGTCTTGAAGTTATTTGGCAGCAATTAATTCAACAACATGTGCTAGGCAAAGAAGTAAAGCCACAAACCTGGTGAGTAGCATAGCCTTGTTCATGGTTCTCTCGAAAGAACTCCTGAATCTGCGACCCCACGGATTGCGTATCATCTTTTGGCAGTCCTCTTGCTAAAACCTGCATCAAATCTCCCACAAGAGTTCCTTGTCAGACAGATGTATGACTCAGATTTTGCTAGAATAAAAGCTAGAATACTATCACATACTTCGCGGGATACAAGGCACACTCTGCTAGAATTAAGCTAGAATAATTTAAACCACAAGGTGCATATATACATGTTGGTTAAAGCAAACTGAAACTTATATAGAATTACTGCGACTTCACAGGGGAAGTACAAATTTTCTGGACAAAACAAACCAAACTTGGGCAGGTTTTTATAGGATCCAGGTTCTTACCGTGAACTGGTCTGGTCGTTGTTTCTGAGACGCAAGAAATTCAAACCGCATCTTTTCCACGGTTTCATATTCAATATAAAGCATGAAGCATGTCCAAGCAGTAAACAAATACGACGACACCAGGTGGGCCCATAGCCTGCATAGGATCCATTAGTAACACACTCTTGAGCCAGCAGCGAAAATGCATACATTGGAATACTATCCGACTTAATTTTATGCTATCTTCTCCTGCTGGAGACATTGATTGCATCTAACACTGCCCATACAAGCTCTGAGGTTAATCTCAATATTGCAATACAATCCTGTGAGCTTGCAGCACTGAGGCAGATATATAAAGTGCGGCACAATGGTTATGAATTGTCTAACAGGATAAAGTTTCACTCTTGCCTTAAAGGATAAAAGTCCAAGCTAAACTGAAATCAATCTCTACCATTGGAGACATTTAAACAAACTTGCATCAGAAAAGTGTTACAAGATACTGGGTGTGTTGTCCCAGCTTGTGGCCTGGAATGAAGGGGCCTTCAAGTTTCATAAAGTACACTACTGAAAACAATAAAAATTGACGCAGAGGAATGGCTGCTCTTGTTTCCAACAAAACCTTCTAATTGCAAGTGATCAATATACAAGCCAATTCCCATTATTATTATTTTATTTTATTTTCTGTTAGTTGCAATCGGCAATGTACTGGTGAGAATTACAAACAAAGCAGACACTTCATGCTGTTGTTTTTATTGAACATAAATACACTGTGGACTTCTCTGTTTATCAAAATGTGTCAAACATTTACAAACACAGTAACAGCTGAGGTCGTGATTTCCACCCAGGATCTGCTAAGTGGAACAGTAATTAAGTGAGGAATACACTCCAGGTTTCAGTTCCACAGACATACCGTGGTGACCCGTCGTGAATGTTGGCAATGGAAACAGTGTCCAGTTTACTATAATTTGTGTAATTGTCCCCTGTTGAATTGCTTGCACGTAGAGAATGGAGATTATTATCAGTCTGGTTTATGGGCATAAGCACCACACATCCCCATACCAATATCGGTAGAAAAACCTTCAACCTGCACAACATGTGAAACCACTCTTAATAATAAAAACTTATGTATGACGTTAGCCGCTCCAGATAGCTTCCCTCTTACCCAGCTTACTTACCAAAGATTCTCACTATCCTACAACAGAGATATCCTCTAACTCAACATGAATATTGGTCGGGAGTCGGTTGTTTTGCATATAACACCTTCCATGTTCGGTAATTTTCAGTGTATGCTTGGATGTGGTGGGGAGGTTTAAACCAAGAACATGCTACATCATTTCATTGAGGGTCAACCTCACCTTGGGAAAGAAATTGTTGATATTCTATGCAAAACAACCAATGGAAAATCTTAGAGGACCAACTCCTGCACAATTCCATCTGGATTAGGGTTGGCAAACAAAAATTAGGATAACAAGAAACCCAGAAAAATTAAGAAGATCCTATTTCATAATTTCCATACCCGAGCAGAAAGATGCGCAGTAAAACGGTGGAATCGAGGCCCACAAGCTCGATCAGTTCGGCTTCCGTCATGCGCAGAGTGGACCATATCCAGTCCATTGTGTGAGCATAACTCTTCCAGCTAAGGTTCACATACCGGCCCGCCTTTCTTTTACTCTCACCGACTATGACAAAGTCCTCCACTCGCTCGTCCAAACCATGCACATACCATCTCGGAAAGTAGACACGAAAATTCAACGGCTGGTTCTTAAATAGTGCAAATAATATCAATAGACCGACTGTGGCTATAAGGTTGATCCAAAACGAGGTCAACAAGTCGGCTGAAGACCCTGTCATCTTGCCTCCACCACTCAACCTAGAAGAAGAAAAAAAGTAAACAAACAAATCCTGCCCGCCTTTCGCAAGGATTCAACTGAAGAATTTGATCCTTTAATCCTTTTCACACGCAATCACGCTCCATCTCTAATGTTGCTCCTGTACTTAGATCGGTGTTCATCCGTGGAAGTCAAATACTTGGTGGAAAATGTATCTGGCGCCCATGAGATAGACAGATTTGAATAGACTACAGCCATATCTCCTCCCCCTCGTGAAACATCGTCGCAAGTATATCAATCTTCAGTTTCGCGAGTGTTGATGATATGAATAAATCCAGCTGGACGAGGAAGAAGCTGATGTGGTTATGGTCAACCTCGACATAACCTGTATACATGCATCCAAGTACATTGCAAAAACAAGTGAGGAAAGAGAACAACTACCTTATACTTCAACCTAACTTAATGCCTACATACGATCTCCAAAACCTTGACAGGAAATAAGGCCCAGATCGAGTGAAGATTTTGCAACTCGACTAGTTGTTGAGTCCGATTACTTTAAGTCGAACTCCCGTCGAACTGAAGCTCTCTGAACTTGGACTACCTGAGGTATGCAAACGTGAGTCTAATCCTACTCCTTAGCACTCGAAAAATAAGCACACGCTCTTCTCATTGACAGAACTTGCCAACAAAGGCGCGGAGGTGACATCATGAGAAATTCAAATTAGTCCTCCTCCATCACACCTTATGTGCTTCGAAGAAGTTAAACCTCCCAGATGCAATGATGCGGAGTGTACAAGGCCAGATGTACATTCACCACATCGAAATCCACAAACTCAAGCGAAACTAAACTTAGCTCAAAACCATGGCTAAAACCAATCAAACCAAGCCAGATGCCATGGTCATCTAAACCATCGGACTTGGCGAAAAACCCAAACATGGAAAAACATCCACACAGCCACACATCCAAACATTCAAAGATCCACTCCCCACCTAAATTCTCCGAGCCAAATCTTCTCAACTGAGGAGCTTTGATCAACACCCCAGCATCGGATCATCCCACTCTAACATGCAGCGAAGTGGTGAGGAGTGCACAACCACGCTCAACTAAATTATCAGGAGGAGGAGGAGCTGCTATTGGCGAAGAATCCAGCCAAGTGGGATCCAGATGAGAACAGCTGCGAAGACTCCGCAAAGTACCGACCGATTCTTGAATCCGGAGCCTCGATCGTGAGGGTGCCTGCTGTATGCAACAATCGCGGGGATCTCATCGTGGCCGACCGGAAAGAGGACGGAACAAGCGGCGCCGGAGTAATGTATAATACTAGGACCGAAATGCTGACGTGTCATGTGCATGACACGTGGTGGCTCCTCATTGCGCTTGACCCTAGCGCCATCACCGACCATCCAGGCATTATGGGACCGGTTCAAACTAGCAAAGGTCATATTATGTCTGGGCTTTTTGGTGGGACCTCCACCAAACTAGTGGAGGCCACTTCAAACTTCAAACCAAGAGAAACTTAGGGGCGAGTGCTCTATATTGCGGCGAGAAGCAAATTAAGTTAAGGTGGGATTACACTACACTATGGTCCAAGATCGAAGAAACTCCAAAATCAAGTGATCGTATAAGGCCAATGCCAACATTATGGACCAAAGGATTTTACACTAGGGTTTGAGTCTAGAGTAAGCAAAATTTAAGTGGTGTTAAGAATATCAACACTTTTCCGGTGAGCCCGCCAAGTGTTGCTATGCAACACTAGTCTCTTAGGAGCAGGTTCCCAAGTCCCAAGCATTTTTTGGAATTTTAGATCTTATTTTTAAATAATTTTTGTAGGTATGAACTGAAGAAGAAGAACTTTACGTATTAGATTGAGAAATCAGTTATTATGTTTGAGGGTAAGGTCCACTCCAACATGTTTTGGACCCCGAGTTTTTGGAACTTGGACCTTGATGTAAATTGCCCATTAGGAGTGGTGCACATTACAACACTCGATTTCGAGCATTTGTTCTTCTCTTCCTTTTCCATGTCACGTCCCAAAGTCTTGATCTCATAAAATCACGGTGTTTTGAGTGGATTTCTTTTTTGGGTTTCGAGTCTCAGGTTAGTTGGCACATTTGGGTTTCTCAAGGTTTCTTTCAAAGGAGTGCATTGTTATCCACGCAAGTTAGTTTGAAACTTTGGGATGCCTTGGTGCTAATGCACTTCACATGTAACACACTATTTACGCTTTCACCAACATGGAACTATTGCAGTGTTTTATGTTATTTGTGGCAAATACACTATGTACAGAAAGTTGCACTAAATTATCTACACCCCTAGAAATGTCAAGTCCAGTGTTGATTGTCATTGAGATGACATCCTTCGTCAATTTTAGTAATATTTTTCATGTGAAAAATCTTTCACATTCAGTGACATGGCAACTTAAACCTCCTCTCTCATGAATCCTTTTTCATTAAGGGAGGATGTTTTGGACCATTGTTGACGTTGAGGACCTTTCAATCCAACATTTACTACCAACATGCTTTGAATTACATAAAAAGTTGTTTCCAATTAGCGTTACATTCTAAATGGTATGGGATTGGTTGTATGAGTGGAACATAGATACCTTGTTCCTCATCATCATAACAATAAATCATGACGGTATTAAGAAAAAATCCAAAAATATAAATCCTAGTATATGAATGATGTAATATGATAGTTAAAATATTCAAGGCTAGAACGAAGAGGTTTGTGTCTTTCACATGTGGTAACCAATCGCAAAGAGCGAGGTTGCTATACCCTTTGAGCAACTTATCAAAAAACATATGGTAGCAATTGGATTGAAAGGTCCTCAACGTCAACAATGGTCCAAAACATCCTCCCTTAATGAAAAAGGATTCATGAGAGAGGAGGTTTAAGTTGCCATGTCACTGAATGTGAAAGATTTTTCACATGAAAAATAGTACTAAAATTGACAAAGAATGTCATCTCAATGACAATCAACAATGGACTTGACATTTCTAGGGTTGTAGATAATTTAGTGCAACTTTCTGTACATGGTGTATTTGCCACAAATAACATAAAACATTGCAATAGTTCCATGTTGGTGAAAGCGTAAATAGTGTGTTACATGTGAAGTGCATTAGCACCAAGGCATCCCAAAGTTTCAAACTAACTTGCGTGGATAACAATGCACTCCTTTGAAAGAAACCTTGATGTTGACGTTGAGGACCTCGCTCTTTGCGATTGGTTACCACATGTGAAAGACACAAACCTCTTCATTCTAGCCTTGAATATTTTAACTATCATATTACATCATTCATATACTAAGATTTATATTTTTGGATTTTTTCTTAATACCGTCGTGATTTATTGTTATGATGATGAGGAACAAGGTATCTATGTTCCACTCATACAACCAATCCCATACCATTTAGAATGTAACGCTAATTGGAAACAATTATTTATGTAATTAAAAGCATGTTGGTAGTAAATGTAACCCACGCGCACAATTTAGGGTTTGAGCCGGTGACACGAATACTATAAGTGCTTGACATTTTTACTTAATTGGTGTGGTTTATCATTTAAACCTCCATAGTACTATCGTTTTAAAAATTAAATTCTTGAAGTAAGTAGATGATAAATGGAATCTTAAGTCTTCATTGCAATATAAATGGCACATGCATGCAGCATCTCGGCAAGAATTCATGGAGTGCTCGATGCAATACTAAATATAGAAAACTACTATGTAACTTGTAAATGCTTGTTTTGAGCTTACACTATAGTATCATGAAATCCAATTGGAAAGGTAACATCCTCAATGTGTAAGGGGCTTGTTTCTACCATAGCACCTTTTCATTCACGATGGATGAGTTTATAGGCTTACATGTCACGACCTATGGGGGGACGTTATAACCCTATCCTACGAGCTCATTCAAGAAATGGTTGCTATAGAATCTTGATGGATGGCTCAGCCTATACAAGGCTAGCTTGGTCTACCCATCATAATAAGATAAGCTCGAAGCCCAGTAATAGCCCGACACCACTCTATGTGTATGATAGTTCAAGTATTAAGAAAACTTGGGTGACGTTGTGTTAATTCCCATAAACTTAGGATTTGAGACTAAGCCTAAACCCTAAAATCCATATGGTTTAGGGCCGGTTCACATGGGGTCCCGGGTCCCGAATCCTACTCATGTTAGCAAGTCCAAAAGTGGAGGCAAAGCCCCATCATTTGAGCCTCGAGAAACCATTAAAATATGATTAATTGTCATTTAAGTCGGATCATGATTTTGTTATGCGAATATATTCACAAGACTTGTGTTGAGAGTTGGGTCTAGCTTTTTGCTGGACCCAACTCTCAACACAAGTCCCAAACCCTCACCTCCAAAAAGTGTTGTCATGTGGGCATCCATGTCATGCTTGGGACTTATCAGGACTTGGGCAAGTGGCAAGTCTCAACTTCCATGCTCTCAACGGCTAGGATTGCATGGATGTTGGGTGTTTGGTAGAGGTTGATGAAGTTGCTACTCTACTTCATCAACTGACGTTGTTGTCATATGATAGTGAAGTGGGTGACGTGATGAATGCTCATGAATACCTCAATTATGAGATGGGGTTTGATTTAAACAACCCCTATGAACCTACCGATGAGGAATTTTTTGATATGTATTCTTGATAACATCAAGAAATTGATGTTGACGAGGTTATGGTTGATGTGGTAGAAGAAGTTGTAGGATTTAGTGTTGATGAGCGTTCTCTAGAGACTTTGAAGAAATACTTTCAACAAAGACCATATGATGCCCTATCACACATCAGGAGCATTCAAGGACTCCATAAGGAAGTTTCATCTCATCATTTTGGAAGTTTCTTGTCATACTATTATAGACTCTTTCTTTCGGGTAGTTTAGTTGGAAGAATCTCGTCAAGTTACTACTATATAGATTATTTCTTTCAATTACTTTAGTTGAATTATGTATTATCATTTGTACTTTCATTTTTATTTTTATAAAACGTTATGTTCTTCATTTTCATAAATTTTAAGTGTTATTTCTATAAATGTTATTAATCATCGGTATGCATTCTATAAGTGTTACTTGTTATTTTTCTATATATATATATATTTTTTGCTACTCCTGACTTGTAACATTTATAGAGTCTTGATTGTATCCCCCTAGAGTTGCAAACAAAACGACTAGACCTATTTTGAAAAAGTGAATGGTTTGACAAATTCAACAAGTTAGTGTTGTACGCATTAAGTTAAGTCGTTCACACCAACATGTGCAATTAGGTGGTTGATCCATGCTAATTAATCAACATTCCACACTATGATGACTACTTATTATCACACTATCTTTTTATTGATAATGTGGTTGTGATATGGATGTGTTAGTTAACTTATAACGTAGTTATAAGTTTGCGATCTAGTTTTCAATGAAAGTAAGTTGCATGGGTAAAGAATGACCTATTCGCTAGGGTGACCTAGTAATTTGACATATTATTGTAGTCATCTTCGAGCAGTGCCGAGTATTATCTTTACACCAAGATAAGGTACAAGGAACTTGGGGTTCAAAGTTGGAGACCTAATTTCCGGATTCAAGATTAAACCCCAAGCTTCAAGTATGGTTTCTTAGACTAAAAGGATTTTTTATTTTTTTGGCTCAAGATTCCACAAGAAATCGATGCCACAATAGTTTCGTTTTTTTCATACCTTGGACCCACATCCTAGTATAAATTCTTTGGGTCCAAAGTCTTACTTTGGGCTAATAGGATCACTTTATTTTGAGTTTATTTGGTCTAAGATCCCAGTGTAAACTCACCCTATCGGAAACTTCATGATTCATGTGACATTGGATTGGAGTCAAGCTTGAGAATCGGTTTCTTTAAGTAATAATAATAAAATGTTTGTTATTGTAACCAACATTAGCTTCTAAAAGTATTGTAGATGTATAAAACATTAACATTTCCTATAACGATGATTATAATATTGGGAAATAATTATTGTAACATCAACAAGGTGTTTATATGTGACCACAATACAATTGAGATACTGGTGTTGGTTGTTGATTTGGGAAGCTTTGAAATCTATAGTAGTAGACACACTCACACAACTCCGCATATCTTCATGTGTCAATAGGTCACAAGGACTTCATATCGGTACTTTGGAGCCATAAGTCAATACACTTTGTCACACTACTCGAAAGATCACATTAACGAGTCCGTTTAGTTTGGGGGAGTACTTTCTTGGGTTAAGATTGACAAAATTTGGTGGGAAAGTGGTGCCACATCAGTACCACTTTAACATTATGTTGATTCAAATTTCAACCCTTAAATTTGACTCCTTAAGTCTAAATTTTTGTTGTTGACTGACATACCCAACCTATTTTGAAGTTTCATTGATCTTGGACCCTAAAACACGTGACCCTATTGTGGGTGCATGCAATTCCATAGACATTATTGACCACAAATGGCTCGGAAATCATCTCACATGGTTGGCAGTTGCATATCATGTACATTGTTCGACTTACGGAATCAAAGTTGAGATGCATATTTTATAAACAAAAACTCAAAGTGATCACATAGGCCCTCATGATTGCGTTCACTAAATATTGCACACATATAGATGTCTATATGTTAATCGCATGCTCCAATCCTATCGAAACACACATTGTATTTTTGTCATCCAATATTCTTTAACAACGGACAATATACCACTCAAGTATAAGGCTGGTGTGCCTAATTCAGTTGCTTATCTCAATCAAACATCTATATTTGATTGGTAAGTGGTTAGGCGTGGCTTCGAAAACAAATACCAAAAAGACACGTGTTCAAAACATACTGGACCTCACGATCATAATATGCTAACCATTCTGAACTCAACAACCAATTGATTCGGAGATGTCTATATGACCATGTAATGAACTCGAGAATCTTTACTTTGATAATGAACAAGACAATCATACGAGCTTTGAAAATCATGAGGAAAGTCACTACGATTTGGATTTGCTAAGCATCTTGAACCGATCACGCGTTTCGTATCCTTGAAGAAGTGGGCTAGTTGGAAGAATTGTCCATTTAAGACCCATCCATCTTAGGTCACAATCAAGGAGAGTGGTGAGCACATGAGGCCCATGTAGCTTTATATATTTTTAATAAGTTGTCATTTGTTTGGCGCGTGGCATAATACTCGTCGAGTCATTACAAGCCGAGAGGGAGAGAAAGGTCGGGGTTCAAGTCCCACCATTTTCAAACTATATGGTAATGGGCCCATCTTGTGTTGAATATGAGCAGCCAATGGCAGGGCTCCACATGGCGCGCCACATGGGATAGATAAGATTCAGCACAGCAATCGAAATCTCCCAAGTCATTGGGCAACTAAAAGTACTTTGTGAAGACCGGAGCGCAGACATGCAGGCAACTGTTTAGGGTTGAGGAGTTTTCGAGCTACTACAGTAGACATCCCTGATCAATTTGCCAAAATCCTACACGTTCATTGAAAGTTCTAAGGGCCACTTCACACACGAGCCAAGAGCCGTGACCATGAAATTGTGAGAGCCCAAAAGAAAAGTGTCCAAAGGCCGTCCCAACACACCTCCCAAATCATGTAGTGTGGTCACGTACCCTCAAGTGTAGTGTGAAGTCACATGTGACCGGGCCCTCAACGAAATGCTATTTCAAGGAATTTTTGTTCATGCGGGTCCTCACACATGATAGAATAGAATAAACCAACAATTGTAAGCGTTCGGAGTGCCATGGTCTTCTGGTTTTGTGTTAGACCTACCTCCAAGAGGTGGTTTATGAAAATAGTCCAAGTGACCGTGAAACATGATCCATTCGATGCCGTGTAGAAGTCCATGTAGATTTTCCATCCATCTTGCATTCACATACTTGTTGGTCCCTCAAGCGTAGTGTGAAGCGAACTTGGACCGGCTCCGCCTTTTCCACATATGAGAGTGCTTGAAGTGTATTGGTCACGGGCTCTTGGTCTCATGTGTGAAGTAGCCCTAAGTTACCATATGAGACAACATTATTTTTGCTTAGAATGCAGAGAGAAGAGGCCCAGGATCGGGTATGGACTTAAATGCAAAATCCCATTTAAAGGCTCCACAATGCTCCACCCAACCATTGACGACGATATATGGATTTAGGTAACGGAAAACAAAAACCAAAAACCAAAAAGAAATTGATATATTTACTTTTAGCATTTATGAATTGTGTTGTCAAATATTATACATTTCTAAAAATTTCTTGTTGAGACCATTTGTAAGTTGTTTTTCTTTGTTTGTTTGTTTTTCTTTTTCTTTTTGGAGAGTGGGCACTTTGGAGGTCATCAAAAAGGACATAAGCCATGTGCATACAAGCATTTGATTTCCTCATCTTCACTTTATCTCTCCTCTTTCTATTCCTACAACTCATCCCAGTCTGTTGCAATTGCGTTGTTTATGGTCTTTTACACACATGGGTGATAGTGTCACTACTCTAGTTCGATGCATATGCTAGGTTACACTTACAATCAACAACTTCATCATTTGTGTCACCTCATGGCACTTGGCATTCAAGTCGGCTTACTAATAAGTTGGCATGAGTATGCTCAATAATGTTAGGAGGTGTATGCATGTGTTGTGCAATGATCTACAAGTTGACTAAAGTGTACACAATTGATATTTGGCATTTGTATGTTCAAAAATATCTTCCTCTTGCATACTAGAATGTGAAGACAATAAGTAGTGTGTCTTTCCCATGCATTGGTTAAAAATGACACTTCCCATTAGTATGCTCAACTATATCTTCTCCTTGCAGACTAAAATGCAAAATTGCCATCTCGGGTATCCCAATGTACCACGCTAAATGTTAGAATGCAAATAATCTTCCACTCGAAATAGTTATCGATGTTGATGAATAGTATCATACTGACTGTAGTGAACACGACGCTTTGAGACCTCTAGGTATCTAGTCCAGGCCCTTCGCATATAGTGTACATGACACTAAATACCATAAATAATGTGCTACAAATGTGAAGAACATGTTTGACTCTAAAGTTGAAATCCAAAAATTGAAATTCACGTGTTTAGAACATGCCCTAAAACAATGGTTGAAAGTTTAATGATCGAGCACTTCTAAGTTCATCACAGAGGGCATAAGTCATCTCCGACTTTAAGTCATCAATAGTATTAGAACATAACTTAGGGTAGATGGATCTTCATTGATTATCTTTCCGACTAAGCCCACTTCCTTTTGGGTATGACACATGCTACTAGTACAAGATTGTAGCAAATTCACATCAAAGCCAAGGCCACGTCCCTCATAATTTTCAGAGCTCATTCATTACCAAGGTGAAGATCTTGTGCTCATTAAATGGTCATATAGCCCCTCCCCCCCCCCCCCCAATTATGTTGACAATTTAGCCTAGAATAGTTGCATATTTGAAGCACACAATCCAATATCTTTTAGGCACATGTCTTTTCATATTATGTTGTTGGAGCCACATTAAACCACATACCACTCAAATATAGGTCTCTGAACATGATAAGCAACTAATTAGGCACATTCACATTAGGAGTTAGCTTAAAGATGTTTCCATTCCTTGTCTTTTGTGTAAGGTGGCTTTGTGTCGTATCTAAGACAAACGCACCATAATCAAACACAACAATAATTTGGACACTTATATATTAGAGGTACGTGGTTAGGTGCAGATCTAAGAATTGTCACCAATATGATACGTGTTCAAAAGAGTTTGGACCGCGTGCTCAAAATATGCTAACTAGTCTAGGTTCAACAATGAAGACAATTTAGGGGACTTATATGACCATGAGAATCTTCACTTTGATCCTGAATAAATAAGGTATTCATATGAGCTCCAATAAGTATGAGGCGAATGATTACAAGCACGATTTGGATTTGCTAATCACCTTGCACTGATTCTTTGTTTCATATCCTATAAGAAGTTGGTGTAGAAAGAGAAATATCCATCCAATGCATGTTGTCCTTAAGCAAAGCATTCCTATTATGATTGCTTATCTTAAATGGGAACCTACATATGAGCAGTGTGTGGTTAGGTGTGGATCTAAGCTGAAAACAAAAAGATGCGTATTCGAAAACATATTGGACTATGTGTTCAAAAAATGTTAACCATCGTAGCTTCAAGACTCAACATATTAGGGGGATTGTTAAGATAGATTGATGAGAAATCCAAATGTATGCTTTAATAAAAGTAAAAGGGTTCCATCTACCACCACAAAGTAAGAGTCCACACCAACATCTTCATAAACAAAGGAGCATTCAAACTTGCCAAGCTAGGTGCAACCCAACACAAACTAAATACCCAAATCAACACTCACCTAGACCACACAAGCCCACTCTTGCATTCTAAAATTGACTCTACCCAACACTAGGAATGTCATTGTAGGAAAAAATTAAGAAATCACTCAAGGTTAGATATAGATCCCTATTAAGCTTTAAAATTATAAGTGTAATGTTTTTACTTCAAACTTAGAGACAAATTAATATCATTGGCACATTATTGAAACTTTAAGATAGAGGAGTAAAAGTCTTGATTTGCATATCAATGATCATGCTATACCCTACATTTAATACATGCCTCATTTTATGATATGAGGCGCAATGGATTTTGGCAAACAAAAGGGACAATGACTGGCAAGGTTGTGCTAGATGCATAGTTGTGGCAAAACTTTATATTGCCAGTATCCTTAAGCATGAATAGAAGCAAAAATACTCGAAGACTTTATCATTAGGCTAGAAAAATTTGTCAAAACAGTATATAGTTTATCATGGTGGGAATTGTTTGGTTGTCAACTAGTCACTTGAATTATACTTGAACTACAAATTAAGATGACTTTGCTTTTCTAGTAACATTGCTCAACTCCAACTCCCAAGTACCATACCTTGGAGATATTTTGAACGGTGCCTCATTTATTATAAATCATTTTGATATTCGGTTTTAGAATGTACATGGCATTCATGATTTTGTTGTTGATCTTAAACTTCATTGCATTCTCATAGATTTTTCCTTCAATCATTGTCCAACCAATTTTTGTAGAGGGGGTAGAAATGATAAATTAACATCAAATAAATGTTAAATAAACTCAAAATTCCATATGTTCAAAATAAAGTATTAAAGCCTCACATGATTAAAAGAATACAAATAAGATTGTGATAGAGGTCCCCAAATTCCAAGTTATGAGACCCCATTATAATTGTCTTCAAATGTATATATAGGGACAATACACATACTAGTCTGAGACCCAACACCACACCAACAAATTTGTATGACACTTGAAACCATACATCCAATAATAGTACAATAAACAAATCACCACACACATTATACCATGATACCCAAACGTTGCCAAATAAAACAACCACCCCCGCATAAATCAAAGTCCCTCCAACCACTATTGGACCACCTCATAATGCACAAATGCACAAACTTCACAAACTTTGAAGTCCATATGCACCCAACATGAACATGGTAATGAAAGAAACCCAATTAATGGCTGGAGAGACAAACTCCAATTATTCATGACAATGTATGATTAAGGTAGCCAAAAACATGAACCAAATAGTGTTGGTATCTTTATTTGTGATTTATGAATTGTATTGTCAAATGTTTATTTTCTTAAAATTAATTATTGAGACCATTTATAAGTTGTTTGTTTGAATATGGACATTTACCAAATTGGGGGGGGGGGGATTGTCCCCTACATGTTCACTTTGAATATCTATGTATAACACCCTATAAGAGCTCAAATGAAAGAATTGAAGGTCAAAACAACCATTTAAAAGTGTTGGAGTTTCGAGTCAAATCAAAGATGTCCTTCCATATAAATGTTTGCTTTGGAGTGAACATTCAAAAGAAAGTTCTACAAGTTGAAATTTAAGGTGCATCCATGCATTTGGAACTGGCAATGTTGTTTTTATTTTCATCAAGTAATTCTATAAACATTTGACTTCAAATCACATTATATCGTTTGAACTAGCTCCTCGAGTAGGATTCAAAATTGGGTAATATTTATTGCCTTGCAAAGTCTTAGTATTTGTTGTCCTTGTTTGTATTTACTCTCTCCCAAACCCATACACATCTTTGATCTTGTTCATAACCGATTAGTGTTGAAAATCAAAGGAAGAAGAATATGCTACATTGAGATTCGACTTCCAAAACTATCTAGATATATGCAATTGAGTATACAACACAATATTGGGATGGAGGGGCTTTCAAATGAGTATGAGAACAATGTTGGGTGCATGGTGATAAGAGAATCATCCTAAAGCAAAAGATATAGAACATGGAAGTTGGTGAATACAAATCATTCTCATGCTAGGATCTAAGTGAGTAAAGAGAAGCACTTAAAACCTGGCAACCATGACATTACAAGCATGCTTCTAGAAAACCAAGTATTTTGAATCGAGGATTATGCTCCATGATTGCCCATTTTTTTTTAATATTTTTTTTACTGCTCCCTGAATCAGATATCATCATCAAAGGTTGGGTGGAGCATCGCAAAGCCTTTAATTTATTAAGCACTAAAGCAAGAAACACCTTATAGTACTTCAACTCAACCTCAACTCAATGCACAAGACATGGCTTTTGAACACTTGGCTCTAGTACAAATTTTTCCGTGTTGAAATCCATGCTCTTTTGGACCACCATTGGACCCGTTTTGACATTTGGGCCATTACTAATTTTACGCTATTAATCTTCTAGATTATAATCACATTCATGTGGTCACGGTGCTATCTTGCTATTTGGTTGGCCATGTGGAAGGTCTATGAAGCTACTTATTATATGTAGATTCCATTCAAGCTTACTCATAATATCTAGATCCTATATACAACATTGAATGTACAATATAAAGAAACTTACATTCTCTTTATATTTAATTTAGGGATTCTCTTATAGTGATCTATTTCCCCTCATCCAAATTGTTATATTTTTGGCTACTCATTCAAGCTTGCACACTAGATTCTAGGTTTATTATTGAATGTCTATGAAGGGATGTTCTATCTTTGTTTGGTTTTAAAGAACTTATAAATCCAGAACTAGATCTAGATCCAAATGAGAGTCACCTTCCTAAGAAATTACTAGTGTAAAAAGAGAGGGAATGACCGCATACAAGTGTGTATTTCATTCGTCCAACATACAAGCATTGAAATAGTAAATGGTCAAAAGTTGATTATTTTTAGTTATTTAGACACCGGATTTAGGTTCAAAGACCCCAAATTACTGTAGTCCAAGTCGTTTGAGATGAAACCACCAAATATATATATAAGGGACAAGTTTTTACGTTGGATGGATGAGAGGTACTTTACTTGGTAAATGAACATAACAAAGTAAAAGTGAAATTTGCATATAGAGTGCTTCAAAGCCATGCCTTTGTGCATTTGTGGTGCAATGAGTTTGTAGCTAGCATACCTTAGTGGGGACCATGATGTCCAAAGTTCGAATCCCTTGGCTACCACCCTTGGCCTAACCTTGTCGGTGGCTATGTGCCTTAGGCAACTCATGTGTTGAAGGCCTACCAACATTGTTAAACATGATTTTTTTAAGGAATGAATGTGATTGTTTAATTTCTAGAAATGATACCTGAAAATCACTAACAAAATGTGTTGCATAAATTTTCCATGTCGTAACATAGAATTTGTTAATATTTAAGTAAATTTTGGTTTGTGCCAAAGAGGCATGACCCTTAGCATACGGCCCATATGACACTCTTTGGACCACCTTAGGAGCCATAGACCAAAATATGAGCATGCATCAAATGGACCCTTTTTGGTTCTCTTTGTGTCGAAACAAGCATTCAAAAGAGACATATCTTGTACTAGTGAACCTTTCCCTCTTTTTTCCAATGTGTTTGTTCCTTACAAGTCTCCTAGTCCCTTCTTTTACTTCCTATCATCATATGCTTCTACTTTAGTTTCTTAATATCTATTGCATGTGAACCCTTGCCCCCAACCATTAGCCTATGTGAATCAAGGGGTACAGTATAAGGACATTTGAGGGCTCAATTCTTTTACCTTGGCCCACCACACTTGCAAGCTTGCCGAGCTTGAGTTGTGTGGCAGTTAAAAGCAACTCATACAGTCTACCCTCTATAAATGTTAACCCTCGGGAGTGGATCAAAGTTAACATTTATAGAGGTGTTAACAATTAACAATTAACAATTTATTTTTTTGAGCAATATACAAATCTTAACATTTATAAATATAAGCAATTGTGAAGAGTCCTTGTGAGAGAATACCATTCATAAAATTGCAAACCCAATCAAAACTTTATTCAATATCAAGTTTACAAATCACGGGTGAAGTATGAATCAATGTTTCCATATTATGGTTGTATTTCATTCGCTAACATTTATAGAGTCAAATTTACAAAGAAGGGAGTACCATTTTGTTAACAGTTAACACGTTTAACATTTATAGTGTGCAATATGTGGGGAGTAGAAGAAAGTTAACATTTAGAGAGGTTTAACACTTATAGGTGTAACATTTATAGAGGGGGGACTGTATCTAAATCTCAAATATGCTTACGTAGAAAAGTTGTGAGAATACTTAAAAGTATAAGGCATTGCAAATTTATCCAATGTAGGAAGATGGAAGGAGGACAATTTTTTTTGATAAATTTATTCCTTAAATTAAAAATATTGTGAGTTTTTCAAGCCAAAATTTGGTCTAAGCAATATTACCTATGTCCAAAGTTTGCCATTGTTGCTCATTTTAACCACTCGTTCCTCCTCACTTTAGCACTCAAAACCAATACATGTGTCATGGCACTAATTGTTCCTACCTTATCCAATCCCAGCTTGATCAGAGTTTTGGTAACCTATAGATTGCCGATGGGGTCTTGACCGGGAATAGGTGTCTCTACTATACATATTGTGATCTTTCGGGTTTTCTTTATTTAAACGAGGTATATTCTATTTATTCCTTTAAAATGATGGACAATTTCCACATAGTGTTGCACTTGAACTAATTATTTCTCAAATTCAATGTATTCATGTGTAACCAAGGTGGATGAGTCCAATTCGTTTAGCTTCCTAAATCGGACACCTATTTATGGCTCATAATCGGTGGTACAATTGCTTTAATGGGTGAGTAATACCTGATGATTTAGTCGTCGCCTTGATGATATTTGGGTTAGTCACCTGTGCAAATGTCAAACTACACCCATCATCCTTCATAATGAGAAGTGCTATCCACTAAGCTATGACATGCTTGATTTTCGTGCCCAAGGCGGGCAAATATGGAGACGGCATGTGAATGTAAGGCACCGACCAGTGCTCGGGAAGTTTTTGGGCATAGTGGGTCAAGATCCTAGTGGTTCTAAATCCAACCGGTCACATGTTGACATATTCCGATTTTGCTTTATTCATTCGGGGTATATTCCACATATTCCTCTAGAATGATCGGTGGTTCTCCTGAAGTCTCCAACTTCAACATGTTATTTCTCAAACTCAACTGGTTCATCTGTAACTAACCGTTGGTTCTTCCCAAACATAGGTGCCGACCAACTTGTATTGTGGGTATCCTATAATGGAAAAAAACGACAACATTTTATCTTACATGTGACCACTTTAGAGATATGAGACAACCAATATTGGCAAATGACCCATGTAAAATTTGCTAATGTCCACTCACACAACATCGAATGATAGAAGGGTTCCCCCTTAGAACACCGCACTAAGAAGTAGAGAATCTTTGATTTTGAAGCCTAGATCAACACCTTCCTCAACTCCGATTTCAATGATTTCAAATTCTTTGCTCCTGATTTGCAATTGTTAACATGCTCAAGCTTCTAATGCTCGATCCACCAGCTGAATGATTCCACAAGCTGGAGGTGTCCAGATAAGCCTCATCTACCTTAGTGGTTAGTTCCCCCTTTTCAATGTGAGGGATGACCCCCCGTTTACCTGGCCAATGGCAAATTGCAATCCCAAGAGTATTTTGGGTATGTTCGTTCAAATTCCGGGCCCTTCACAAAGCTCCTAGTGAAGAGCATGACAGAGCACTCACTTGTTGCTGACTTACATCGTGGAATTCTTAGGGTTTCATCGCCGACTTTGCAGGGACACAATAACGCCGATTTTTGTTGTAATAAATGGTTAATGCCTTCTAATGTGGAATGTTGCTGGATGGTTCTCTAGTTACTTCATCAGAGATAAGTTTCCATTGAGAATGTAGTTTCAAGGAGTTTCAAGTCTTTCTTTCAATTGGACCATCAAGTTGACATTGGCCTCTATCTCACAGAGGCTACCACACTCCGCCATTCTAGAGGGTAGGCTGGTTTGAAACCATCCTAATGTACTTTCAGTCTCATTAGCCTTTTCCATTTTCTTGGACTTTAAAGTGAAGTATGTTTCATTCCAGTTCACGACGGTTTGTCTACATAGGTTGCTTTTGTTTGCTATGTCAAGATTGTGAATATTTGACCTACCCAACATGTGTTGTGGTCCAATTCTTGCATAGTTAACTTAGCTCTGGCTATCTATGTATGTTGCTCTTGTGTGCTATGTCATGGTTCCAAAGGTATGATATGACCCTAAACTACCAAGTGATAATGGAGAGATACCCATTTCCGAATGGAGTGGTTGGCGATTGGATTCCCACTGTGAAATCTTCTTTTTATTTGACAAAAAAAATACAAGCTAGATATGTAGGAAGCCAAGAGCCCACCCATTGCAAGGTAGGCAGTAAACCCCACCTTGCACCAAGAGAATTCTTGAGCATGGTACGGCCAACATGCTCAGATTGATGTCGGATTGCCTGACGTTGGTTATTTATTTATTTTCATGGTTCCAATCCACACATGGTTGTGATGTGGCAATTGAACCATTTCATTATTATGTTTGAGCTAAAACAAATAACATAAGAGAGAGATTAGTATGTAAGGTATATGTGTTTAAATCAAACATAGCCATTATATGGACACTTATATTTGAGTTACATATGGGTAGGTGTGGATGGAACAAAGAACTCCAAAAAAATACGTGTTTAATAGAGATTGGACTACATGCTCAGAATACACTAACCATTCTAGGCTGAATAGTCAACATGTTCGGGGGAACATTTACGACCACCTAATGAACATAAAAATCTTCACTTTTGATTTTGAATCAAATATTCATATAAGCTCTAATCATGATGAAACAAATGACTGTGGACATGGATTTGCTAATCATCGCACACTAATTTCGTGTGTCGTATCCTACGAGAAGTGAGTGCAAAGGGAAAAATATCCAAATGACACACATCTAGGTTAGAGATTTATGACTTGTTTGGGATTTGCTTACATAGGATTGTGGGACACACAACGGCATAGGCATTCTTTCTTGCTTGTAGCCTTCGATGGTGATTTTGACTATTGTACTGGTGTTGGAGCAATGTATGACGAAGAATTTTGCAAGCAATTCCATGAGTATTTAGGGGCGGTTTACACTATAGACCATGAAGTCGTCCCACGGCCGTCTAAGCGATGTGATTGGACGTTGAAGTCGTCCCGGGACGACTTGGGTTTACACCAAGGAAAAAATGGCAGAGTGACCACGGAGGTTGAGGTCCACAAATTTGTTTTTTTAAGCCTACTCTATCCACTGCCATGGTCCAACGGGTTTTCCGTTGGGACAAGCAAAAGAGGTGGTCTAGGAAAAATAGCAAGGGCCCATGTCAGAAAAATGCCGTTTTAATGATTTGTTTGGATTTTTTTAATAAATTTTTTTCCAACTTAGTTAATGACCCCACTTTTTGGTGCATGGTCATTCTTCATGGTCCACATTCGGTTTACACCTAGTAAAGGGCCCACGAACCATGAAAACTAATATTTTAGTAACTCGGACCATGGAAGTCGTCCCATGAAGTCGTCCCACGCAAAATAGGCCTCTTACGTGGGACGACTTCATGGTCCATAGTGTAAACCGCCCCTTAGTCTAGGTTGGACCAGCATTGGACTTGGAGGATTATGAAATTACCTCAACTCATATTCTCTCAAATGCCACTAGCATCATTCTTTTCGTGAATTAATCCAATAATAGGTGGTGCGATGATCAATGAACAAGAAGAACTAATGGTTAGTTACAAATGAACCGGTTGAAGCTCAAGTCTTTAGGAGAATTACCAATCATTTTAGATGATCTTATATAATATACTTCAAATTAATAAAGAAAAACCAAAAGTTGTCAACATGCAACCGGTTGGATTTGGAAACACTAGGATCTTGACCCGATTATGCCCAAAACTCTCCCCGGACATTGGTGATGATGGATAACTGAATTTAGGTCTTAGTTGAAACTCACCTCTCGTGGCAACAAGAGTTTTAGTCGTGATTGCCACCAAAATTTTGTGACATGGCTAAAGAGGAAGATTGATGGCGACGATGTAGAATTGCCTTACAAATCATTTGGCTCACAACTACACTAAACATGATATTTAGCATCACCAATTCTATTCATCTTGCTCAATACTGATTATAAAATGCGGTATAGTGCCACCAACACTAAATGTTAACCCAACATTATTTGTCGTTCCTTGTATTTTTTTACTTTCAAAAAAAAAATGAGGGGGAGGGGGGGGGGGGGGGTTAAAGATTTACAGTGTTGCAATTATTGTGACTTACCAAATGATTTTTCATCCATGTTTCAATCATTTATGACAATAGTTGATCACATGCTGCTGACAAGAGAAGGTAGGGTTTGGCCAATGGATGAATTCGTCCATCGTCCATCGTCCATGACAATCTTTCTTCACCGATTCATTAGAAGGGTCATCTGGAAAGTTACCATAGTGACAACAAATTACCATATGACACTATGTATCATTTTTAGTGTAGCTTTCTATGGGTATGGTACTCACAACACTTGTATTTTATAATAATTTATCGTGCTTTAGATCCAATGGCTATACCACCATTGGAGAATTAAGTGGGTGAGTTGCATCCATGAAGAAATTCTCGAGTTTCTTATAAACTATGATGTAGAAAAATGTTTTTTGCAAGACGTTCAATCTGTAGATCAAGGAATAAGGTGGTTTCTCCAAAATCTATCATCTCAACTTCATCTTTGAGTTGAAAATGATATGGGAGATGACATCAACCATGGCAACGAAGTTGAGGTCATCAACATATATTGCCACAATAACTAACCCCATGGGGGTTTGTAGTTGAAAATGCATGGACAAACCTCATCAATCTTAAAACCTCGATCGATCACAAAATCTCAAACAGATGTACCACATCTTGCAAGCATGTTTAAGGCCGTATAATCTTCTCTCAAGTTAAAGGCAATATGGTTGTTCTTTAGGGTTATGGAAATCAACCAACCTTGTAGTAACCTTCATATATATGTCAGGTTCTAAACTGCCATATAAGTATGCATTAATAACATCCATCAAACTTGTTCCAAATTGTTGTCACCTGCAAGACTTAGGAGATACATGAATATAATTGCGTCCATCACATGGGAATATGCTCTCCATAATACTTGGACGTTGGATGAAACCTTGGGCAACTAACCGTGTTTTGTACCGAGAAACATTTCCAAATTTGTCTCGTTTCTTCAAACACGCATGTACAACCCATTGGATTATCCCTTTATGGTGTAGTCTCCACTAGACCTAATACCTTTTGGAATCTCAAAGACACCAATTCAAATCTTGTGGCCTCTATCCACTATATTGAGTAAAGTATGCATGTAAAAGTATGAAGGTATAAGTAAAAACCGGCTTCATTAGCTTGCATGAGTCATGTGAAGCATCCCAATTGATATAATAAAATATGTTCAAATATTATGTTTCAATCAACTATACAATGGCCATGACAACTAAGGTGGCTAGGATGTGACTAGGAGAAAAGTCTATGAGGAATTTTTTTATCACGTCAACATGTGGGTGCGTCTTTTCATCCTCATGCTCATTGTTCACATGATAGCTACATATTGAGATACGGTTTTTGCGTTTGTTTAGGAAAAATAATTGAATGACACCCACATATCTTTTGTATATTGATTGCAACCAACAAGATCACTCGATCTGGTATTGGAACCCAATGTGATTGAGACCGAGCTATTTTTCATATGCAAAGACACAACTTATTTGCGAAGCTAAACATATATATCTAATATTCTATATGATTGTAGACGATGCTTGGCCCACATAACATTATGTTTGTATGTGAGGAATATTCCATATGATATTGTCATTCCCACATAACATTGTTATGGATCTGAATAATGTTATCCATCTAAGTTGATTGTTGATGATTTAAAGGATATGTTTTTAGATCTACACCTAACCACACACCATTTTAACTATAGGTGTCCAATGAAGAATGGCAACCAAATAACACCGTATATACATTTGTATATTGATTGTGACCAACAAGATCATCCACATTTGAGATTGGAGCCCAATGTGACTCGAGACAATTGAAAGTTCAACTAAGTAATTGTTGGCAATGCATACCACAATTAATTGATTGGTGACAAGGCATGGCCCAACTAAGTCGATTGTAGATGATTCATGATGCACGTTCTAAAACCCACACATGACCGCACGCCACATCATACCATTACTCATATCCATAATTGTGTTCTATGGGACCGACAATAGTATGCATAATATTCCCATAATCCGTATGAATATAGGAATATTATGCACAATATTGTCAGTCCCACAAAACACTATTATAGATTAGAATAATGTTATGGTCAAATATAGGTGTATGATTAAAATAGTCAACCAAATAACACTTGCAAGCCCCTTGTGTAAATCGATCGCAACCAACAAGGTCACTCAATTGGAGACAAGAGCCAACTAAAAGCCTACCTATATGTAAGTGTTAACAATGCATGGCCCAACTAAGTTAAATGTTGGTGATTCATGGTGTGTGTTCTTAAACCCACACCAGACCGCACACATTATTTGAAATTAAAGTGTATGATTAAGAAAAGTAACCAAATAACACCCATAGACACTTTACATAAATTGATCACAACCAATAAGAACACTTGATTTGAGAGCCATTTCATATGCATGTGTTCAGTTAAGAAAAATAACCAAATAACACCCCCACACACGTTTTATGAATCAATCACAACCGATAAAATTGTTCGATTTAAGACTAGAGCCCGATGTGGCCCGAGCCAATTGAAAGCCCAACTAAATGATTGTTGACATTGAATGGCCCAACTAAATTGATTCTCAAAGATGCATGGCCCAAGTAAAGTTGATTGTTGATGGGCTGTAGGTAATCTTATGTTCTTAGATATGACTCCACATCCATTTCAATAAGTAAGACCTTGTTAACCCTAACTTCCTTATATAATCTCAATATAGGTGTCCAATTAGTGATCAAATAATAGCCGCACACAACTTTAAGGTACACGTGCCTAATTAGGGTACTTCTCTTTACTTGGCCACCTATACTTGAGTCATATGTGACTCCAAGAATGGATACTCAAAAGATACGTGTTTAACATAGATCGTGTGTTCATAAAATGAGAATTATTCTAGGTTCAATAGTCAACATAATTGGGGGAACCTGTATGGCTAGTTAATGAGCACAAAAAGTCCTCACATTGATAATGAGTAAGATATTCATACAAGCTTTGAAAAGTATCATGAAAGTGGCTATGGCTTCGATATGGATTTGCTCACTATCTCATACTAATTGTGTGTTTCATATGCTAGGAGAAGCGGGCTGCATTGATTATCCCAATTAGTGCGTGCCATACTAATTCCCAAAACACATGCTATTTTGCTAAGTCTTGAATTAGTAAAAAATATTTTTTATTATTGAGTGATGTTTTTTAAATACATGCTCATTTACCACACATCCCAAGAAAACTAATGTGTGCTCTAAGGTGCATGTAGAGTGATAAAAAATGCAAACACATGATTGTCAATGAATAGGGCCAAGTTGAATAGTGACAATACTTTTAGTGAATAGTGCATCTATGAATAGTATTTTTAGTGAACATTATTGAGATGAACAATGCTTCATAAATCGTTGGTGGCACTAATTTCATTGTAAAGAAATGAAGTATCACCTTCAATTAATTTACCACACACACTATAGCCCTCTTCCACTAATTGGGATAATCAGTGTAGTTGGAAAAAGGAACCATCTAAGACCCATTTACTAATGTAAATTGATCACAACCAATAAGATGGTTTGATTTGAGATTGGAGCCTAATATGACTCAAGCCAACCGAAAAACCCAAGTTCCAATTAAGGTAAGGTAGATGGGTCTTAAGTGACTCATTTTCTTAATCATACCCATGCATTTGATTAGTATGTGGTTTGGTGAGAATCAAACAACAAACATCATAAAGACACATGTTTCAAAGAGATTGGACTACATCTACAATTATTACTAACTGTTCTACACTTGACACACAATTGGGAGAACCTATCTATCCAGTTAATAGGAAAAAATCAACAAACATGCACTCCGGTAACCATAACTCAATTAGGGGAAGTCCGATTCTCAATTTGATTTTTGCAGATGTTTCATTGTAGAGTTGCTAACGTAACACAAATTTTGTTGTGTAAAATCAATCATTATAATCGGAGAACATGAAAAACGAACCAAAGAGTACTGACATACCATAACCATCTCATAATAATCATGCGTTTTGTATTCTAGGAGAGATGTGCTAGTTGGAAAAGAGACCATTGAAGACTCATGTACCTTATGTAAATCGATCGCAATGAATAAGATGGCTCAATTTGAGATTGGAGCCCAATGTGACTCAAGCGGGCCAATTAAAAGCCCAAGTTCCAACCCAACGTTAAGTGATTGTTGAGACATGCATGGCACTCTCCTAATGAAACTGTAGCTTCCCAAGTGTAGGAGGTGAGGCTACTTTACACGTTTCTAGGGTTAGCCCCCCCCCTTCCTTCCCTGTTTCTATGTCTGTGTCTCTGGAACTCTCTATTCCCAAGTGTTGCTCCTCCGAGACCCCAGCTATGGCGACTTAGCGCCTTCCCTCGCTTCGTTCGCAGAGCGCTCCCTTTTCTCTCCTCCTCTGTCGCGCCTTTACAAACTTTTCGATACCGCTTTTCACCAATTCTTATAAACGAGCCGCTGCTGCTGCTCACGGTATATGCGCTGTGGCCTCCACAGCTTCCAGGTACAAAGTTTCGCAAAACCCTAGTGGTCTCGAACTCTACCCACTCTTTTCTGTTCTTTTCTTCTTTGTTGTAAGCATCTTGTGGCGGTCGAATCTTGGCCTGGCATGTTGTTAGTAGTGTAGGCCGAGCGATGTGGTGTGGAGAGATGTGATAAGATGGTGTCGCATTTTAGATAGATAGATAGAGAGAGAGCGAGAGAGATGGATGCGGTGCGATGGTAAGCTTGTGTGTGGAGAGAGATGTGTGTCTGGTTGAGGTGATTGGGTGCCTGGGAGTTAGTTAGTTAGCTAGTTAGTTCCTGTGGCTTGCGTATCGTTATGTCAGGTGAGAGATGTTTATCGTGAGTTAGGTTTATGGTTTGGTGGATATTTTTGTTCTTTTTTTGGGGGTTGGGGGATATGTTGTTTGGGGTTTAAGAGCGACCAGTACCACAGTTGCGAGGGTTCGATGCGATTTCGCGCTGGCCCTGCGTGTCTGTATTTACTACTGCTGCAGCATACCGATTAATTTGGTCTTGAGATTTTACCGGTTTTTGTTTTTTCGGATATAGCAGGCTTTGATTAGGTTCCAGACATCACTGAAGAAGTTTTTCATGTGTTGACGTCTAATTGTGTAGTCCGGAAGGTGTTCATTCTGCATTTGTTTGCAGAATGAACATATGGGCATCTAAATTCGCGGCTACAAGGCAGATTCTGGCTGTTTTTTATCCTCCCATCCGCTCGATGATAATTTTGTTTTGCTCTGTTGTTTTGGAATTAGATCATTCAAAATGGGGAAAAAAGCTGCAAATCCGAAAGTTTTTTTCGATGTCACCATAGGGGGTGATCCTGCTGGCAAGATTGTGATGGAGGTAATTTGAATTGGCAACACTGAACAATGTCTATAAGTTCTTGGCCAGAGGTTTTGATATGCACAAAGCTCTTTCAAGTCTTATATACTTAATTGGAGTGTAGGGCTAAGCTTTCTCTTAATAGCTATATTAGTATTAGCCTTGTAGTATGGGGATAATTTTGGTTTTTTACAGAACTAACAAGTGCCGTTTGATCAAATCTTCTATACAAGCGTCTCCCGAGAATCTGTTTTGTCGGGGTGATATGATCACCAAGAGTGACGATATAATCGCTTATCTTTTCTTTTCAACAGCTTTATGCAGATGTTGTGCCAAAGACTGCAGAGAACTTTCGGGCGCTTTGTACAGGTACACCTGAGCTGAGCATATGTATTCCTATTTAGATGTGTGCGTAGTTATGTACATGGTCCTTGCCATCTGTATAGTTTACTGAATTGTGTAGAGGGAATGAAAAATGAAACATATGTGTAATTAAGAATCATATTTTCCATCTGTTTTGTGGAATGTCATATGACTACTTGATTGTGATTGGTTAGAGTGACAAAGGTTTCTACAGTGGAGGTGTGGGAGTGAGATTGTGATTGGGTTCTGTTGGATATCTATGGCATTCTCATGTTATGAAGTTTTCTGTTGCAACCTGCATTAGGTGGACATTCAAAGCAAGTCTTTCAAGTATCAGAAAGCAATTTATTGGTTTGTTATCACTGGAAGGTACATTTTGAATGGGTACAATTGAGCGGACTAAAGTACCATGGAAAAGATCAATCTTTCTGACTAACATCTTAACTTTGCGTGTTGATCTTCCAGGGGAAAAGGGGATGGGTCGAGCAACAGGAAAACCCTTGACTTTTATGGGCTCTATTTTCCACCGAGTTATTCCAGGCTTCATGGCTCAAGTAATCTACAATGAGCTTTGCAATTCTCTCCTCTTTTAAGCTCTCTCCATGCTGTTTGACTAGTACCTCCACTGCTCTACTTCTACTCAGGAGGTTGAGGTTTATATGAGGAAAAGGTAGAGCCGTAGCTAAAATTTCAGCAGATATACTAAACTTCATGTTTTGGGTGGGTACAGGGAGGAGATTTTTCCAAGAGAGATGGTAAGTTTATTACCTTTGGTTTCAGAAGTTAAGCTGAGGTATTCTAATTGAAATGCTACACAAAGTTAGAGGAATATTTGATGTTTTGAGGTCAGACTCTGGAGAACTAGTCTCATTCATGAATTCTTCAATCCTTATTGTTCTTTATGTGAGTCATTACAATTACACAAGAATGAATTATTTTTAAGAAATCAAAGTGGAGTAAAGAAAACTTACTGTTTGTTTGGGATATTTGTTGGATTCTGTAACATTGTTGAGGAGACAGTGGAATCCATAGAATGTAGATACTGTTGAATAAATATGGAAGTACTGGCACAACACTTCAGAAGGTCCCCTGATTGTCTGTATGGCTGATAGTAGCCATTGGTGTGGTCGTGGTTGGTTATTGGGTTTTGAATTCAAAGGCATTTCAAAGTGAAGATCAGTGTACTCGGGCTGAGAGGTATTTTAGCGCACTTGCTTGCAGTACATCTTTGAATATCCTGGAATAAGCTGGGAACATACATCTCACAGCCTGAGTGATCATAATACTAGAGAGAGGACTCTGATTTGTACTCAGGGCAATGTGGAGCTTTTGGTTTATTGCTGGTGGCAATGATTGCCTTGGATGCTGGTGGCCATGAATGGTTATATTTATAGGGCCTGTGCTCTTCATTGTGAAGTCACATCTTTTTTCTTCCTTTATGTGATGCTTCTCTCCTGAATGTTTGTTGTCTAGTCCTGTCTGTCTGCAATATGTTTCATTCTTGAAGGAAGTGGAAGCTTCATAATAGAGAGGGTGTATTGGCAATGTAAAGTGATATTTCTCATTCATTGTTGAAGTGCTGGTTACAACTTTGCAGGCACAGGTGGGGAAAGCATATACGGAGGCAAATTTGCTGGTATACTTCTCAATCTGGCCTCTTTTGGCCTTGTGATGATTAAGTATAGTCTTAGTTGCAAGTCAGGTTTATTCTTTGGATAATAGCATTGTTCAGAGGAAAATATTTGTAGCTGAAGAGAAAATCCTAAAAGAATAATCTGGTTGTTGGATGGGTTACATGTAATGAAAAGATCATGCCAGGTATGTGGCCAGAACTTATACATGTTGTTTTGTGTTTTGTTATAGTAATGGGTTCTACTTCTGTAAATTGAAGCACCTACTTTTTTGCACATCTTTTTCGTATCACATAATATGATTATATGCACTGCACTAGGAGAAAATGTGAATGAAAAAGTATGCATCAGGAGGGTTCATCCTCTACATGAGAATGACCTTTATTTTTTCCACTTTTTCCCAGATGAGAATTTCAAGCACTCGCATCTTGGACCAGGAATGTTGTCTATGGCAAATGCAGGTCCAAATACAAACGGGTCGCAATTTTTCTTGACCTTCAAATCACAGCCGCATCTGGATGGGTAAGGATATCGATATTCAGAAACCCACCTTATTCAAATCCTCGTTGTTCTAATATTCTAGATACTATGGAGTAGATTCTTGGTTGGTATTTACTGTCATGGCACATGGGGCAGTGTGCATTGATGGTCCTTCTGCAGTGTTGTGCAGGTCCATGGTTGGCTATTATGGCCCTTAAGCCTTTTATCCCAGTCTTCTCCAACTCACTCTGTCCTAATGACTATTTTATTTGTATACTTGTTTGTAGGCCATGAACCTCGTCATTGTTCATCCCACATGACTCCTGTGCCATTCACAGTGGCGGGGTGAGGCAAACTTGTGTTTGTGCCAATGTGGATCTTCTTATATTTTTCCTGGTTATCTTTCCATGTTATTGGTGGTGTCTTCTATTTGTAGGAAGTATGCTTGTGGTGAATGCTAATTAATATTTTCTGCTACATGCAGGAAGCATGTGGTGTTTGGTAAAGTTGTGGAGGGGTTGGATGTTCTGAAAGACATTGAGTCCGTACCTACTATTGGCCCAAGAAACAAGCCTGAGGTGCCCATTAAGATTGTGAATTGTGGGGAGGTACTCAAGGGTAAAGATAACGGCGTAGTTGGTGCCAGAGATGGTACGCAGCAGGAACTTAAGAGTTGTATAATGTGCCAGAATGAATGCACTGAGTTGTAGATGCATTGTGTCTCAACTGATGACTCTGTGACTTATGATATGTGCTGATAGCAATTAGGAAGCAGGTATATGTTACTCATGCCATTTTTTTGAGTTGCAACTACCACATGTTGTTTGATGAGTTTTTCTTTCACTTACTATTTATGCAAAAATATTGGATACCAATAGGGTATGTTGGAGTGCAGGGAAAAGGAAGAGCAAAAGGCACAAGGAAGTGAGAACTGATTATTCAAGTGATGAAGAAGATGAACCTGTTCGGCCAAAGAGAAAGCACAAGAAAGTTGTCAAAGATCGCAGAAAAAAGAGAAGGCGCCGCTACTCAACAGATACATCAGAAAGCTCATCGGATACAGATTCCTACACAGACTCTTCTTCTGATAGTGACTCAGACTCTGAATCTGATTCCTCATCAGACCTAAGTTCTTCAAGCGAGGATGACAAGCGGAGACGGAGAAGGAAGCCAGTGAGGAAGGAGAAAAAGAGATCCTTGAAGCGGAAAAGAGACAAACGCAAGGACAAGAAACGGAGGAGGACTACAAAATCAAGGAGGAGAGCAAAATCGTGAGTGCCTTAAGCAGACTCTAAAGAAACCACAATGATCATGATGCACAGCAGGTGTTGGCGCACTGCATTACCAACAATTAGCTTCTATGTTACATGGTCATTGACTAGAGTGTACTTGGTGTTGTGTGTATCAGGAGTTCTGAGAGCGAGACTAGTTATAGTGAAAGTGAGACTTCCAGCTCTGATACTGAAAGCGATTCAGGAAGTGATGTTAGTGAGCAGCCAGTCAAGCGCAAAGTAGCGCACAAGAGTACTCGTGGGCAAGGTTTGGTTCCTTTTCTTCATTTTTGATATCATGGTATATTATTAGTATATGTTTAAACATCTGCGTTACATGTCTCTTGCTCTCTTATTAGATAAGGAACATAAATTTGAGATCTCTTCCATTCTGTGTCCAACATCTCTGCATACCCTTTAAAGTAGTCCTACAAGCATACTTCAAGTGCATATTTGTATTCCCATTTTTGTATATTTCTATTCCTGGATTGCATTAATTTATTATCACATTTGTTTATCATTGCCCCCACAGGGAAAGCTTCTGTGAAGCTAACAACAGCTACACCAGCTGACGAGAAGGTTCTGGAGGAGCCTTTGGGAGTTGATTTATTGAAGGATGTTGATACAGTGAAGGATGTACAGAAAGTGAAAGATATAGAGAATGAGAAGCATGAAGTAGCTGTTGAAGATCTTCTTGATGACAAACCTGAAACTCAAAAGGCTGGTGTGAATGGAAGCAAGGGTGCCAAGGGCAGTGAGGCAATAGCTAGAGACAAGAGTTTGTCTCCTCCTCCAAGTCCTTATCAGAGCCGGTCCAGGTTACCTCCTGCTTTCAAGCAATCCAAGTTGTGACTTGATTCTAAGAGTTGGATTGGGGCGTTTTCGGTTGTTTCATGTTGTCTAGCTATCACTAAATGAAGTCTGTAACTGAGCCTCTTTGGACTTGAATGCAGAAGCCGAAGCCGAAGCCCTGCAGAAGTGAGAAACATGAGTCGCAGCCGAAGCCGAAGTCGGAGTCGAAGCCCGAGTGTTGTTCAGAGGAAAAGCTTAAGCAGGAGCATGAGTCGGAGTCAGAGTCGGAGTCGAAGCTTGAGTCCAGTTTTAAGTCCCAAACCTTTTCAGAGCTCATCATTGCCAGTGGACAGCCCAAAGAGGCATGTTCCGAGTCGTAGCCCAAGCAAGAGTAGGAGCCCCACACCTCCAGCTGCTGTGAAGACACGCAGCCCCACACCACCTGCTCCTCCCCGGCGGTCTAGGAGCCGGACCCGGACCCCTGTGAGGAGTCCCAGTCAGGAAGGGACTCCAAAGAGGATAAGACGAGGCCGTGGATTTAGCCAACAGTATTCATATGCCAGACGATATCGAACCCCATCACCTGATCGGTCACCACCCAGGTCATATCGATATGGCGGTCGGGGAGACAGAGACAGGCATGACCGAGGTCGGAATGATAGGTATTCTCTCGGAACAGAGTTCAGTGTGGATCTTAAAGCAGCCATTTCCAATTTGCATGAGTGTAGTTTCTCAATGTCTGAATCATATTATTGATGAAGCTTAGTGCTACACTTAAGATGTTCAATGTGATGTTACCATCAGATACGGAGGGGGAGGCTATAGAGGTCGTCGAGATTGGAGCCCACAACGGTATAGAAGTCCTCCAAGGGGTCGATCACCACCAAGGTACTTTAAGCACACTTTTCCTTTTCAATTTTATTTTGTAAGCTTTTATTTATGGTTTTAATGTTGCACTCCGGGTCTTTTTGTTTGCATACTTACTAGCTGCACCCATGGCATGCCTCAAAATTTCTCTCATGGTTATCATTGGTGTTAGTGTCGACAAGTCAAGTTGAGATGGCAGTCGCTTGCCTGCACCAGTGATCATGCCATACTGTTCCAAGTGACATACTGTCATAGTCAGATATTTGAATGTGATTTCCTTAATTGTTGATCAGGTACAAGAGGGCTCCCAGTCGAAGCATTAGTCGAAGTCGCAGCCCTGCTGGCCGTCGCGACCGAAGTCGCAGAGATTACTCCCGCAGCCTCAGTCGCAGTCCATCTGTGTCTGGAGGCCGTGCTATTATCAGCAATGATCTACGCAATCGTCTTGGACCTCGCAGTGCAAGTCTGTCCAAAGAAGGACACAACAATGGTGTGAATAAAGGTAGAAGGCATCGTTCTCCAAGTGGGAGTTCATCCAAATCTCATTCCCCGAGTCGCTCAGCATCAGGGAGTCTATCACCACATGACAATAAGTTGGTGTCTTATGGTAGGGATAAGAGTGATCGGCGTCGCAGATCACCTACTCCTTCCGTCAGTGTGTCCCCATCCCGAAGCAGGTCATCAGGTGAGAATGCAGGCTTAGTTTCATATGGAGAAGAAGCAAGCCCAGACTCAAGATCCCTATCTAAGTAGAAGATGGGAAGGCATATGGAGATTCGGACTTACATACCACTGTGATAGGGGTGTTAGAAGTATTCTGGTAATGTGATCCACCAGAAAATGGAAGAGTATGTTACTTCATAGATAAATAGCTCTCTGGTTTTGCTTGGCATCCTAAGAGCCAACCACATGGCTTAGTCTAGACAATATTTGACAAAGGGCCATAGAAGCTTACCAAGCCCGGGCTTACAGCCTCTCTGTGAAGTTGACAAGTAGTGCATCTATCCAGGTGCTGGAACTACATCCAAAGTTTTGTTTTCAATGTAGCATGTGTGTGTTGATTATGCTGAGAGGTCGTCAGCAGTAATCAATGGGACTTGTTTCTATTTCCAGATAGTAGATGTGCAGCTGTTGTCTTGTTTGAATGTATTTCCTATCATCTGTTCAAATTGCTTGGGGTAATAAGAAATGAATGATCATTGAGCTCTGGCACTAATTCGGATCAAGTCAGCTCAAAAGAAGTTTGAGCTTTGTAAGTTCACATTGTTGTGCTCTTGTAATTATTGAAAGAGTAGGCAACAGTCATTGTATTTTGATGCAGAGTGCATTTTCGATCAATGACCCTTTACTGCTGAAGGCTGCATCCCACTGAACTTGAAACTTCCATATCACCCTTGATGTTTAGGTCAATTCAGCCCACTATCACCAATATATTGTACGATCAGCCACTTCAACGTGGAAACCAACTCCATGAATAAAATTCACTTCTGTTTTAACAAAATTTGAGTGTTGGTGGTGTATCATGCAACGTTGTGATACTGCAGAATTGTAATAGACTGCTTGCAGCCTGCTGCGCAATGATCTATAATAATGCTATTGCTTGCACAGACGAAATAGGTTGAACAGCAAGGCAACTTATTGGCTGAAACGTCTGAAACCTTGAATCAGATACAACGTATTTAACGTTGTATGACTTGGCTCCATATACTGTATGCTTATATTAGTAATCTCCACGAATGGGCTTGAAATTACGTAATTTTCTATTAATTGGTTCGCCGATTGCATGGTGTTTCTGTTGCTGGGCTTCTCGATCGCTGCTTGCGGTCAGAAGGTCAGCGCAGCACCATTCCCTGTAAAGGCGGTGAACTGGAAATCGAAGCCAAGGCTCCAAAAGAAGTCGAGTCTTTAACTCATCTCAGTTATGCGAATGATCGGCCACCAGGATTATTTTCTTGCTGAAGGGACGCTGACAGTAAGCCTGCCTTTTGGGCTCCTCGTAAGCTAAATTGGTTTGCCATTCAATTCCTCGCCTATTGCGTGGTGTTTATGTAGGGATTGATGCCAAGGCTTCGAAGAAGTCTAAGTAAGTTAGCTAATCATAGTTCTGCGAAAATTGGTCATAAGAGTGAAATTTTCGTTGAAAGGACACGGAAAGCGAGACTGACCACCTTTTCGACTGCCCTTCAGCTAAAATTAGGGTTTCCATTCATCTCACCACTCACTCAAATCCTCGCCGATTGCGTGGTGTGCGTGTGGAAATTGAAACCAAGGCTTCGGATTAGTCGTTAGTGTTTAGCTCATCTTAGTTCTGCGACAAATTGGTCATTAGGTTGAAATTTTCGTTGAACCGACACAACCAACAGCGAGCCTGACTGAATTTTTGGCTCCTATTCAGCCAAACTTAGAGTTCCCAATCATCGCGCCACTCACCCAATTCTTCGCCTATTGCTTGGTGCGTGTGCGGGGCTTCGAAGAAGTTTATATCTCATCTTAGACCTGTTTTGGCTCCTCTTCAGCTATAGTTAGGGTTTCCATTCATCTGGCAACTCACTCAAATCCTCACGGATTGCTGTTGCGTCTGTGGTCTGTTGCAGAGCATTTCAATTGCCTCTGCGGTGAGAGGGAAGGAAGGCAACCACGATGGGGGCCAATCCAATGGTGCTTTGCGTGCTCTTCGGCCTCGCCAGCCTCATGCTCACTCTATTCAACTACAACCACGCCCTGCACAGGGTGCCAATCTGGTGGGACTTACAAGCGAATCCGTGGATTTATGGCCCACGTTGGTTAGGGATGCTGTTCTTACCGTTCCTCACAGTCCTTGTGCCCTGCGCTCTCTACAAGACTGTGGTAAATGATGACCTAGACAGCCATGGATACGAGTCGAAGAATTCGGTACTCAACATCGTGATGATGACCGCCTTGTATCTCTTCACAATCCAGATGTATGTGATTGTGCCAGCTGACATCGACCCCAAGCACATCTTCCCAGCACGCTCCTTTGTGGCCAACACTGCCCTTTGGCTCCTCCTCTGGTTCGGCCACAACATCAAGGACCTGGAGTCTAATATGGTGGTGGGTATCATCAACCCCTGGACATCGGATAATACTTGGGAGAGGTTACATTCCAGAGCAGGTCTGGTGTTTGAGATTAGCGGTGTCTTGCTTTTCATTGCTGCCTTTGTGGTGCCTATCGGTTGGCCTTTATTGGTTACCCTCTTGGTCTTGTGGTTGGGTCCATGGTTGGTGAGCTACGGGCTGGCCTACAGCTACGAGTCTTCGAGCTCCAAAGATGAGCCTCTGCTCAACAATAATTAGGATTTCATTTTGTAGCGCAGCAATTTCTTACTGCGATGTCAATGTCTGATTTGTGCCCCTTGCCTTCTTTCTGAAAGTCAGAAGAGCTTCACGATCTTTTCAAAAGGATCTGTAACTCATGTAAAATAAATCCATGCCGATTGATTCCTACCAACTTGTGTTGCACCATTTCCCACTTCCTGATGCATGTTTTCCCTCTAATTGCTTAGATTCGAGTTGTTCATTGATGTCTTTGTGGTGCCTATCGTTTGGACTATACTGGTTACCCTCTTGGTCTTGTGGTTGGGTCCATGGTTGGTGAGCTACGGGTTGGCCTAAAGCTACGAGTCTTCGAGCTCCAAAGACGAGTCTCTGCTCAATACCACCAACTAGTGCAACAATTTCTTATTGTCGATGACGATTGAGGATGTGGATGTGCACGTCTGATTTGTGCCCTTGCCGTCTTTCTGAAAGTCGGAAAGAGTTCATGAGCTTTTAAAGGATCTGTAACCCATGTAAAAATAAATCCCTGCCGATCGATTCATACCAAATTGTGTTGCACCACTTCCCACTTTCTGTTGCGTGTGCTGCCTCTCTCAGTTTTTCCAGAGTCGAATTTTTTCTGCCTTAGATTCTGCACTTTGCTGGAGGGATATGTCTCTCCCTCACATTTTGTTTCCCTTTCTTGCTCGATCTGTACACTACCTCAAATCTGCCTCTACAGAATTAGAGGTGCTCCAATTGGCCTGGTTTGAGGGAGATCTAGTCCTTCGGGGCTTCTTGCCTCTTCATTTTGGACAACATTTGACAAAGGGCCATAGAGACTTGCCAAGCCTCTTTGTGAAGTTGACAAGTACATCATTTATGGTATTTAGTGTCACATACACTATTTGCGAAGGGCCTAAACTAGATGTCTAGAGGTCTCAAGGTGTCACGCCCACTAATTGCCAATATGGTTCAACTCATCCACATAAGTGACTTCTTTAAGTGAAAAAATATTTACATTACGACATTTAGAGTAGCGCATTGGGATACATTAGATGATAGTCTTGCGTTTTGGTATGCAGGGGGAAGATTATTTCGAGTGTACTAATGGCAAGTGTCATTTGTGTACACTTTAGTCAACTTGTAGACCATTGTGTAACATAGGCATGCACCTCATAATACTATCGAACATACTCATGTCATTATATTAGTAAGTGCACGTGAACCGCCAAGTGTCACGAGGTGACATTAATGGTGAAGTTGTTGGATCAATACTGTAGCCTAGCATGCGCTTGAAAGTGGGTAAGTGACACTATTACACATGTGATGCTAAATACCATAAATGGAGTAGTGCATCTATCTAGGTGTCGGAACTATGTTGTTTATGGTATTTAGTGTCACATGTGTAATAGTGTTGATTACCCTATTTTGAGGCGTATGCTAGGTTACAATAATGACCAACAACTTCACCATTAGTGTCACCTCATGACACTTGGCGTTCAAGCGCGCTTTCTAATATCTTGGCATGAGTAGTATGTTCAATAGTGATATGAGGTGCATGCTTATGTTACACAATGGTCTACAAATGACACTTGGCATTAGTATGCTCAAGAAATCTTCCACTTCCATACTTAAATGTAAGCACATGACGCTTGCCGTCCATATTCTCCATTATATCTTCTTGTTGCAACGTAAAACTATCATCTCAAGTATCCCAATGTGCAACACTAAATGTCGTGATGTTTTAGTTAAAAAAGTTACTTATGGTGACGTATAGTTTCACATTGGCAATTCATTGACTTGGCACTTTGAGACCTCTAGGCATCTAGGTTAGTCCCTTCGCAAATAGTGTGCGTGACACTAAGTACCATAAATGGTGTACATCCAAAGTTTTGTTCTCAACGTAACATATGTGTGTTGATTATGCTGAGAGTTCTTCAGCGGGACTTGTTTCTATTTCTAGATAGTACATGTGCAGTTGTTCTCTCCTTTGAACTGACTGCCTTGTTGGAAATCCATCTGTTTAAATTGCTCGGGATAAGAAGAAATGAAATGATCAGCTTCAGTAGATTGAGCTCTTGCACTGAATTCTGTTCAAGAGAAGCGATGTTTGAGCTTTTGTAAGTTCATAGTGTTTTGTAATTGTTAAAATTATAGGCACCATTGCCATTGTATTTTGTTGCAGAGTGCTTTTATTTTTATTTTTATCAATGACCCTTTATTGCTGAAGTGTACATTCCAATGAATTTGAAACTTTCATACCACCTTTGATGTCGAGGGCAAAATCAGCCCACTATCATATTTTAAAATCAACCTCTTGGATGTAGATTTCAACTCCTTCATGCAGATGTGTGAAGAGAAACCTCTTCATTTCAACAAAATTTGAGAAGATCCAATGTTCACAAAGTTGAAGTCCTCAAGTTGGGGAAAAGAATGAAAATCTTGTTTTCTTCTCCTAATATTTGGATGATGGGATGGATGAAGACCCTCAATAGAAATAGAAATAGTTATTTATGCCTAGAATACACATATGCGAGTTTAGATTTTCAAATTTGGAGCTTGTATGCCTATTCTAGAGGTGGTCAAAGTTTGACTAGATGATGAGTGTCTCTTACAATGAGCTTGAATGCCAAATTTGAGACATTTTTAGTTTGGGAGTTGCACACACTTGTAAAGATGGTTGATCATGCAACGGGCAACACCCACAAGCATGGAAAATTGTTTCCTCCTTTAATTGTAAGTTATTGATCTTCTATAAGCTTCAAAATTAATTTGGAGCATTGTTCCTCTTCAAATCTTAAGCAAAATGGAACGAGACTTGGACCTATCTATTCTTGAAACATTAAAGAATCTCCATGCCAAGTGGGAGCCTTGGCTGAAGGCATGAAGTGGCTTCATGGAGGCTTTTTTTTTGGAGAGAAGCCTTGTGGGGGGCCCTCAAACAATAGAGGGTTCCTACTTAGTGAGCCTATCATGTGCTCAAGAAGATCAAAGATCATATTTTCATTGCAAAAGTATTAAGTTGGAACTAGGAGACATGGGAACTAGGAACATGGGAGGATAATAGAGTTTAACATCAAAGTATGGGGATGAACAAAGATCAAAATTCCTTGATTGAATTTCTACTACATCGATTGTCCCAATCACTAAGGGAGGGCTATTAGAGCATGTGGGAAATTGGTGAAGGTGATACTAAATTTGTTTACGTTTTGAAATTAGTGCCACCAAAAGATCTAGGAAGCATTGTTCATCTTGACATTATTCACTCAAAACATTATTGATAGTAACACTATTCACCGAAAGCACTGGCATTATGTCTCATGGCATTATTCATTGAAGGTACCGACACAATCTTCAAATATTCATACTATAGAGATTGCCATTAGCTTCTTTATTATTAAATTTCTTCCCATAAAGGTAAGACAACGGAGGCCATTGTTAGATGCTAAATATAGAAATGCAACTTAACTATGGGAATGAGTAATGTTATGTTGACATGCAATTGTATCCCTAAACCTTCTCAAATTTATGTGGCCCTAGAAGAGAGGAAATTTACTTCCCTCCCTAGTTTTCGATAGGATATTGACATAAGTGTTGAAACTGACAAATATGGGAGTTCAATTGGACATTGTGCTACATGGATGAAGTAAACTCAACCAAGTTTGCCCTTTGAAGCCAATTTTGATGTTGCCTCAGTTAACAAAATTCAAACTTTATTAATATGCAAACATCGACAAATATTATCGGCAATAATGGTCAATACCAACAAGAAATAAAATCAATGAAATTTTTGATATAGTACCTTTTGTAGCCGTTAGAATTTGGTTCACTAGAATATTCGAAGTTTTGGGATATTTGAATATTTATGTCCATCTTCGACTAAGTGTGTAGTGCTAACTCTTTGCAATTATATAACTCATTCTCCCTAGTGAGAGGGGATTATCGCATATGAGCATACCTCTCACCCATCTGACTTAAAAACTTGACCCCTCATGAGATGAAATGAATGAATGACATGGACTGAATTTTAAAGTACATGACGTCAAAAGGTTTATGGGACAAAGTACTTCAAGATTGTGTCAAAACGTTTAATACCCTACAGAAACAAAGTGCACTACACTAAATAGGTAGATTAGTGTTGGAAACACTAATAGTCGACGAAAACGCTAAATGTAAATTGTCTCTATAGTGTTAGAACACTAAATGTCAACTCTAACACTATTTGTACCAAGTAGTAACTTTAAATATTTACATGAGCGCATTTAGTGTTAGATGATATTTTGTAAATCTTGGAATGAAGAATTGAAGGAAGAAGAATATGAGAACCTCGTAAAAGGTATAATTTGTTCAAACCCTATTCAAACACTAATTGTAATATCAGTTGAAAATTAGTGTTTTAGGTAACTATTGCATCTAACACTAATCTTCATCTAACACTAATCTACCTATTTAGTGTAGTCTTTGTGAGATAGAGTTTAAATATGCACTTGATGGTCCAATTAGAATAAAGAATTGAGACTACGTACTTAGTAATACTTTGTGAAATAAAGAAAGAAGCTTATCTTTAATGGACCTGTAAACGGGACACTGCAACACAAGGTGCTCATCTTTTCAACTACATTGTAAGTTAAAAGCATTATTGACATAATTTGTTATCTCTAGGAATCAAGAAAGTAGAAGGTGCCCTCTCTTGTGAATCGAACATGCCGTTTCAAAAAGGGTGAATTTGGTGAGTTGGTGGCTAACGTACAAGTATGGTGGCCTTATGTCGTCGTTCATGTAGATCAAACATCTATATTTACGTTGTACACAACAAGGGTAAAGTTTCGAAACAATTACGCAAAGGACATGTGTTATGCTGAGATTTGAACTATGTGCTCAAAATATAGATACCATTCTAGGTTGAATTGTTAGCGGAATTTGGGAGGGCTTATGTGATCATTTATAGAGAAAAGGAAGCTTGACTTGACTTCCTATTACTCTTTGCATCTGAACTCCGATCCTGAAACTCGAAATGACAATCTTCACAATTGACAAATGGTAATTCTTCAAACAACAATCTTCAATATTGGCAAGATGAGACAATTCCCGATATGATCCAATGACATTCAAAATGGTATGCAGAGTTGAAAGTGCCCATAGTAGGCCGTATACCTTATGCAAAGAAGCGATCCGAATAATGGGTTAGTATTGTACTTCTGTAAATTTTTGACAGGACTGAAGTAGACATCTCTACTTAGTCTCTAGTCTTCACATAGTGATCTTGGATTGAAGACGCTTGAAATTTTATAGAAGAGCTCTCACATGTCTGCAAATGTAGGATCTCTTTGTATTCAACCTCAAACACTTTATATTACATAAAAGTGGTCGTTGATTAAATTGCATAGATGCAGGTCTGTAAATTGATCGCAACCAATAGGATGGCTTGATTTGAGATTGGATCACAGTATGACTGGGCCAATTGAAAAACCCAAGTTCCAACTAAGTTAAGGTAGATGGGTCTTAAGTGACTTGTTTATTAATCGGACCCATGTATTTGATTAGTATGTGGTTTGGTGAGGATCAAAGAGCAAACATCATAAAGAGATGTATTTTAAAGAGATTGGATTACGTCATCAAATATTACTAACTGCTCTACACTTGACACACAATTGAGAGGACCTATCTATCTGATCCACACCAGGGCAGCTGGTTTGCTTTCCCACAGGCCAGCCCGTCAGCTGGCTGGGCCCGGTGTGGCCAGGGTACTTATGTCTGTGTCTCTGGAACCCTCTATTCCTAAGTGTTGCTCCTCTGAGACCCCAGCTATGGCGACTTAACGCCCTCCCTCGCTTCGTTCACAGAGCGCTCCCTTTTCTCTCCTCTCCTCTGTCGCGCCTTTTCAAACTTTTCGATATCGCTTTTCACCAATTCTCATAAACGAGCCGCCGCTGCTGCTGCTCACAGTATACGCACTGTGGCCTCCACAGCTTCCAGGTACAAAGTTTCGCAAAACCCTAGTGGTCTCGAACTCCACCCACTCTTTCCTGTTCTTTTCTTCTTTGCTGTAAGTATCTTGTGGCGGTCGAATCTTGGCCTGGCATGTCGTTAGTAGTGTAGGCCGAGTGATGTGGTGTGGAGAGATGTGATAAGATGGTGTCGCATTTTAGAATGAGAGAGAGAGAGAGCGAGAGAGATGGATGCGGTGCGATGGTAAGCTTGTGTGTGGAGAGAGATGTGTGTCTGGTTGAGGTGATTGGGGTGCCTGGGAGTTAGTTAGTTAGATTGTTAGTTCCTGTAGCTTGCGTATCGTTATGTCAGGTGAGAGATGTTTATTGTGAGTCAGGTTATGGTTTGGTGGATTTTTTGTTCTTTTTTTGGGGGGGGGGGGGGTTGGGAGATATGTTGTTTGGGGTCTAAGGGGCACTTTATATTAGGGCCCATTTCTGGGGCCCATTTCCAAACCCTAGGCATCAACCAATCAGAGTGCTTAGATTGTCCAAATGGGCCCTAATATGGGCCCAAGGGCTTTATATTGAGAGTTGGCCCACTTCTCCTAAAGCTTGCGTGGCGGGTGACATGGCGGTGTTTTGGAGGGAAAAAACTGGGCCGAAGCCAAAAAATTGGGTCGAGGGTTTATGAAGGCCCACTCACTTCGCACCTACGGTCCACTTCACCCAACTTCCGTCGTTCTCCGCTTCGCAGGCCCTAGTCCCTAGGCCCATTTGGAAGGCCCACTTTAAAGTAGTATTTCCAATTTGGCCCCTACAAGTGGGCCTATGGACTCTATATTGCAAGGCTCACTCAACAGCCCACTTTGTAAAGTAGGGCTAAAGTTAAGGCCCACTTCAAGTCCAAGTGGGCTCAACTCCAAATGGGCCCTAATATAAAGTGCCCCTAAGAGCGACCAGTACCACAGTTGGGAGGGTTTGATGCGATTTTGCGCTGGCCCTGCGTGTATGCATTTACTACTGTTGCAGCATACCCTCTTGGTCTTGTGGTTGGGTCCATGGTTGGTGAGCTACGGGTTGGCCTACAACTACGAGTCTTCGAGCTCCAAAGATGAGCCTCTGTTCAACAATAATTAGGATTTAATTTCGTAGTGCAACAATTTCTTACTGCAATGTCGATGTTTGATTTGTGCCCTTGCCTTCATTCTGAAAGTCAGAAGAGCTTCATGATCTTTTTAAAGGATCTGTAACCCATGTAAAAATAAATCCCTGCCGATTGATTTGTACCAAATTGTGTTGCACCACTTCCCACTTTGTGTTGTGTGTGCTGTCTCTCTCAGTTTTTGGGAGACGAATCTTTTCTGCCTTAGATTCTGCACTTCCCTGAAAATAAATATATTTTGGCTGGCTGTGCCTTCACATTTTGTTTCTCCTCCTTGCTCGTTTTGTATACCACCTGAAATCTACCTCTACAGAATTAGAGGTGCTTCAATTGGCCTGGTTTGAGGGAGATCTAGTCCTTCGCGGTTTCTTGCCTCCTTATTTTGGACAATATTTGACGAAAGGCCATAGAGAGTTTACTACGCATGTGTGAAATTATGGAAATTTGTGAATTTTACGTATCCCTAATTTGATCATTACATAAAGTACATGTAACTTTATTGTGTTCTTGATTGAGTTGTGGCCATGGCCAGTCAACGACATTTGGAATATAGAGCCCGTTGTTCACTAGACTCGATTCGATTGAATGTATCTGAAGTTGTTGCTTTGCCAATTAGAAAAGATAGGATGCCCATTTGCTACAAGGATCCTAGAAATTGTGCAACCCAAAGCAAGTTTGGTAGCAGGATAGAGCTCACACTTAACAATTGAGTTCGTTAGTTTGAATCTTGAACCTTATATTGTTCACTTAGTTTTTTAAAGTGCGATGTTCTAACGTCAAATCAATCAACTCTATGCATACGACGTTTTGGAACATGTATTGGAAATTCAAGAAATTGTGTTCTAGTAGCTGATTTTGGAATCCTTGCACAACATGGAGGTATAGGTATTGACGTACATTCGCAGTTGATGTTCATCTTTAAATGAGTATGAATAGTGCAAATATTTTCCATATGCTAACCAAATGTTGTGACTAAAAGTTATCTGCATCTAATTATGTCTTATAGGCGTGCATTTTAAGACATCACAATTGAGATCGTGATTGTACAGCTCGTGGGCTGCATGATTCATTGAGAAGGGATCAAAGTTGTGGCAAATAGTTATCATCTTCTAGGTGGTGTTGAAGGAGATGGTGCCGGACTACAAGGTGACCATTCTGAGACCTTCAAACTTATGACCAATTTGTTAGTTCTAGATCATTTGAAGATGTAATAACAATTTTGGTTCAATCATCTACCCGTTCGGTTCATCCAAATGAGAGTTTTCAGTTCTTATGTCATATTGTTGTCATGATCGCTTGTTCCAAAAGGTTGGCTTTGTGGAAGGTATGGATCTACCTAATCTTTGAGGATTTGGTAATGCAGTAAGGTGAGGAAGTTAAATATTTTCACTACAAGGAAATGGGTGTATAATTGACAAAAATGTGACACTAAAATGTCCGAAGTGACAAAATCAGCTCAAAGCTATGAGTTTTTGTCAATTCGGACATTATTCAAAATTTGTGTCAATTTTCTGTCATCAGATTTATATATTTCACGTTTAACTTATTCCCTTCACCTGAGCATGTGTCTCATATTTATTAACAACAAAAGGTGTTACAAAAGGTGTTACAAAAGGTTTTTAATTATTGTAATTACTAGTATAAGTAATTAATATAAATAATGTATTTACTATAATTAATGTAATAACTAATTTAATTAATTAATGTAAATACTGAAATTTCCCTTTTGAGTAAATACTGAAATTACCAATTTAAGTAAATGGGGAAATTACCAATTTAACTAAATACTGAAATTTGTTAATTTAAGTAAATATTGAAAATTTCTAATTTAGGTAAATACTGAAATTTGCTAATTTAAGTAAATATTGATATTTGCTATTTTCAGTAAAATACTGAAATTATTGTAATTAATGTAGTTAAAATAATTACAATAATTACTGTAATAATGTTTAGGAGTATTTTTGTAAATTGTTTTTAATACAAATATAATACGTACTAATTAAAAACAGTAAATACATTAATTCTATGCTTGTTTTTACTTTCACTAATTAAAATATATATATACATAAGTTTATAAGTCTTATGGCTTCTTCATACAAAACTCTTACATACTTGGCCTATATCATGTAATGAGCGGTGGCTTAGTGGCTAAGGCCTTCACACTATAGCCAAGAGGTTCAAGGTTCGATCCCCTTGACCCCTCACCCTTGGCTTCGCCTAGGGTAGGTAGGTGGCTTTGTCCATTAACCTAGGTTAGGTGATGTGGCCCTTCGCCCTTAGACCTATGTGAGTAGGCCCCGAATGCGAGGGTGGATTATTAATTTAGGATTTTTTTACTAGTATAACTTGGACATTAAACCACATCACCATGGGTAAATGACGAGGTAAAGAAAATCCAACATGGCAAGGGGGCCGGAGTAAATGGAATCCTACGTGTATAATTGTCCCAGATGACAAAGAAATTGACAGAACTTTGTTAATTGTATGACCGAATCAAGGTGCCCTATATGACACCCAAATTAACAGAATTTCGTCACATTTTTGTCAAATAGGCCATATAAACTCTTGTAGTGCTACTATGTCTATCATTTTCCTCGCCCTGCTCTGCCTCTATGTCTAGGAAATCCAATACTAGTTTGTTGTAAGGCCGGATACGACTAGGAGGTGGGGATGGTGCTTCGGCCAAACGATGGGCAAGCTCTGAAGCATAAGGAGGGAGCTCGAACGTCGCCGAAGGCGTTGCAAAAATCTCCGCATTAAGAACGCGGATGGGGCTTTCAATTTGAACTCTGCACATAGATGAAAAGAAAGATAAACATGAGCACATGTCTCTATGTCAAACACTTGAAGATACAAAGGAAAACAAGGTAGAATTAACGAACGAACTTACTCACAGAGCAAATCGAAATTGCGTTTGGCCATCTTTCGAGGAGGAGGAGCAAAAACGGAGCCTCGTTGAGGGGCGGCGGGTTGAGAGGTTTGTTCTTGGTCAGGCTCGCGAAGGGGGAGCATGATGGACTTGAAGACATCAATGTCGGATTCAAGTGCCACAATATGGCGTTGAATGGAGCGGCATGCTATGATGGAACCTCCTAAACAAACAAAATGCGAAGGGATTAGCATTGGGAAATGAATAAGGAACCGATTACAAATGAAATCCAAAAATCCAAAAGGAAAGAAATGAGAAAAACTAGAGAAGAAGAACGAACCAACACCACACTGCCAATCCAATATAATATCGTCCTTGTCTGTGAGGGCGGAGAAAAAGATCGAGAAGAATTCCGGGCGCTTTTCACGAGCGCCTTTCCAAGGCACCCCATCGACCCTCACGGATTGGTTTTTTAAATCGGTGAAGCTGTTGAGCCAACCATCTCGTTTGAGATTGTAGCCCATGTCCATGAAGTCCGACGTGCGGACATTCAAAACGGACCGGTTCCGCACAAGTACCTTGATGAAAAATTTCCGAGTCTGCACAAATTGTGAAAGCTAGAGTTAAGAAAACAAGAACAAAACAAAAAGACTATGAATGAAAATGGAAGAAGGCCAAGAAGAAGTACCAGTTCAGACGGATTAGAAGGAGATTGAAGATGAAGGTCGCTCATGCCGAACCAGTCCTCGGTAACATAGAAATCCTCTGTGTGAACCCAATTATGAATTGATCTCGAAACCTCTGGATCGGCAGCATGCGCAAAGACGAGGACGCCATCGTCATGAAGGTTGGCATTCGCGAATGCAAACAGAACCTCGAAGTAAGTGGCTGAGCGGATGTTCCAGTGAGGAACATCTGAGGATGAGGCAGTGATGCCCGGAACACGTAGGTTCTCGGGCACATCTGCAAACAGGAGATCAATGCCCGTGTGAACCTTATGCTTGGTGTTTGGACGAGTACAACCCGCTCCAACCTGAAAGGCCAAAATGCAAAAAAAGTCAAAAAACAAGAAAATGATGAAATACATTGAATGAAAGAATAAAACAATGCACGAAATTTTTTGTTAGGAAGTCTTGGATGTGTCGGTAGGCCGGAGGTGGAACTTTGGTCTTCATGAGATCCTCAATGAGCTCCCCCATGTCCACATTCTTAATCAAAGAAAGGCAAGATGACATGTCGGAGGAAGTTGCCAACGTATCAGGTGCAACAGCCTTCCGCTTGCGAGGCACAGATGGAATGGTTACACCGCTATGAGAAGGAGCAACTACCGGATTAGCGAGGGCGGCAGATGGAGTGCCGGTGGGACTTCCAACCACGGTGGTCGCTGGAGGAACATTGCGTTGAACGGAGGCCTTGGCATTAGAACGTGAGGAAACTTGAGAAGAGGCATGGGCGAGAGCCTTCTTATCTCTGCCTCTACCCTTGACGGGCGCAACATCCTTCTCAACCGATGGAGGAGCGGGAGTAGGTTCATCTGGCTCCTCATTCAATTCAATGACGTCGGGGCCGGAGTTCACAAGGTTGCCGTAAAGGGCTTCTTTTTCATCGGGCACGAATGCACGAGAGCAATCCAAGTACCAACCACATTCCTTCAAGTGCGAGGGTGGAAACTTTGCAACTTGCATGGCCGTATAGACACAAAGATTGGAGTGGACATCGATCCACTCCAAAAGGAAAGCGGGCAAGGACGAAGGAGGCAAAGCATTCTTCACAAAGAGCTCGCGGTGAATGTACCTAGAAAATGGAAAATATAGAGTAAGAAAATGGCCGTGAAAAAGAAACGAAAGCGATGAAAAAAATGAAAGGAAAATAGTACCGGTAAGCAACGCATTTGATGGCGATGGGGCCTTCGTCGAACTCGAAGAGGTCAAGGCCTTTACTAAATGTTAAATCGGCCTTGTCCTCAAAATACACCCGGAAAGCCTTGTCCCACAAAATGAGCCTCCAATGCTCAACATAATTGGACGGGTGTAAAATCTCCGTGGAATTCCAATCAATGTCCACGGAGAACTCGTTCTCAAACGATGCAATCTCAGCCTCAACGCCCTTCTCCAACTATGTAAAGAGAGACCAACAGTTAGATATGGAAATGAGAGAAACTAACAAACAAGAAGACACAAAAGATGAAGATGTATCTGTGCCCAAAAAGAAGCTTTGTTAAGCCAGTCGTCAAGGACTTTTTCACGGAGAGGAAGAGAAGAGGGGAATTGATTTTCCATTTTGACCTTGGCGGGAGAATTCCACCACCGAAGCCACTTGGCTTTGAAACAGGCATCGACATGAGTGGTTGCCACCTTTTGAAGTTTTTCTATTGTCATATCGGGGTACATGAAGGTGGAAAAATGACGGTCAATCTGCAACATATGAGAGTGTAAGAAAAGATGAAACTAGAATGGATGAAAGATGAAGTTGAAAGCCAAAAGTAAAACAAATCGGAGGCGCACCTCGTAGAAGAAGTCTTCGCCATTATCCTTGTGGGCGACGGAAATGAACTTCTCGAAATTTCGAGTCCGAATACTCTTGATGAGTTTCTCTTGCGCTTTGGTTATAGTATCCCAAATTTCGGTAGCTGACCTGCGGGATTCGGGTGTATTCTCCCGGTACAACCTTGCTGCAGTGTCGGCTACGTTCGATATCTCTCTCTAAAACACACAAAGAGAAGTGAAAATGAATGACAGAAATGAAGAGGAGAAAGGCATAAGCCCATATATGTCATTGTCTTTGGAGGGTAAGATGGCAAGTATGAACACATGCTTGTAGGCTCTTAATGAAAATGAATCACATAAATGAAGAGGAGAAAGGCATAATCCCATATATGTCATTGTCTTTGGAGGGTAAGATGGCAAGTATGAACACATGCTTGTAGGCTCTTAATGAAAATGAATCACATAAATGAAGAGGAGAAAGGCATAATCCCATATATGTCATTGTTTTTGGAGGGTGAGATGGCAAGTATGAACACATGCTTGTGGGCTCTTAATGAAAATGAATCACATAAATGAAGAGGAGAAAGACATAAGCCTATATATGTCACTGTATTTGGAGGGTAAGATGGCAAGTATAAACACATGCTTGTGGGCTACCAAAGCAAAATGAAGGGGAGGAAGAATCACCTTATACAAGAATTTGACGAATATGTCCAAGGTAAGAGGATACCAAGTTGGAGTTTTTAGCATTTTGGCCTCGCAAGTCTTGTAGTCTTGGGGAGAAATGAGGTCCTTGAACTCCTCAAGTTTCATCTTCCCAAATGTTCGAATGCGGAGGAGCTTGGCGGGAAGGTTGTCCTTGACATGGTCGTGCTCCGTGGACCTACAAGGAATAAGTAAGCGAGAAACAAAAGATGAGAATTTTTGAGAATGGAAAACAAACAATGAGAACCCAAACAAAAACAAACTTACCAGTTGATGTCATTCATGGCATTAAGGAAGACGGCAACACAGTTTCTCGGGTCGACAACAATGCAGTCCACGGAGATGTGCCAATCTTTGTCCATGGAATGGTGCTTGTTAATGTGTCTAAGCCAAGCTGTCAAGCGATGATTCCCCTTCCACACGAAAAACATCTTGCCAACAAATTGAGAGAGGTCGGAATCCTCTCGAGCATGGAATCAAACTCATCACTAGACTCCTGCCATAGTGAACTCCAGGAGGCTCGAATGTCGTCCGAAACTAGAAGCACCTCATCAAGGTTGTTGTAGGGAGAGACATACATCGCACGGTCACCGTCACGGTAACCCATGACAAATTCGTTTTGCAGCCGAGCAACATCGACCTCGCTGATGGGGCGAACAAGAGGAAGACATTGCAAGCGGCACAATGGAATAGAGAAACGTGACTTAGCAAGAGGTTTGATGCGAACCCTATGAATCACACCGATAGAGTCTTCTTTTGGGATCTCCGAATCTCGAGCTCAGTCTCCTCCGGATTAGACTCATCAAGAGGACGCACGAGGTCGGATTGATGAGGTGAATCAATCTACAAGGGTGGAAACAAAGATATGAGATTAAGCCCAAAATACATTGAAAGCCAAGGTACCGGAAGTGCTTGGAAACAAAAGGAAGAGTTGACATAGAGAACACCTTTCCCGGTTGGACATCGACAAGTGGATCAACTTCCACCTCGGCAGGCTCCAATTGAAGAACATGGGCATCTGTGGATGGCTCCTCGGAGAGAATGAGATCCATAGCTTGAGACTCCTACACAAAAAGGAAAGTTACACATTACCCTTGAGTGCCTAGCCTCTCGGAATCTAAGTGCTAACTCAAGCATACACAACAAAGTCAAAATCTGGTCCATTACCCTTGAAAGGCCTAGCCTCTCGGAATCTAAGTGCTAACTCAAACATTCAAATCAATGCGAAATCTGGTCCATTACCCTTGAAAGGCCTAGCCTCTAGGAATCTAAGTGCTAACTCAAACATTCAAATCAATGCGAAATCAAGTCCATTACCCTTGAAAGGCCTAGCCTCTCGGAATCTAAGTGCTAACTCAAGCATACACAACAAAGTCAAAATGTGCTCCAAGACCCTTGAAAGGCCTAGCCTCTCGGAATCTAAGTGCTAACTCAAACATTCAAATCAATGCGAAATCTGGTCCATTACCCTTGAAAGGCCTAGCCTCTCGGAATCTAAGTGCTAACTCAAACATTCAAATCAATGCAAAATTTGGTCCAAGACCCTTGAGTGCCTAGCCTCTCGGAATCTAAGTGCTAACTCAAGCATACACAACAAAGTCAAAATCTGGTCCATTACCCTTGAAAGGCCTAGCCTCTCGGAATCTAAGTGCTAACTCAAACATTCAAATCAATGCGAAATCTGGTCCATTACCCTTGAAAGGCCTAGCCTCTCGGAATCTAAGTGCTAACTCAAGCATACACAACAAAGTCAAAATGTGGTCCAAGACCCTTGAGTGCCTAGCCTCTCGGAATCTAAGTGCTAACTCAAGCATACACAACAAAGTCAAAATCTGGTCCATTACCCTTGAAAGGACTAGCCTCTCGGAATCTAAGTGCTAACTCAAACATTCAAATCAATGCGAAATCTGGTCCATTACCCTTGAAAGGCCTAGCCTCTTGTGAGCCCAAAATGGTGCCCACATGTGGTGATTAACTCTTCGAAACCAATTTTAGTTTGACTTTGATGTGTTATGATTATTCACAAAACATAAAAAGAATGAAGTGCGGTGTGGATTTAAGTTTAGGCATTAGAATGTGTGGTGTAGTTATTTCAAGGTTTGATTTCAATAAGAGGATGCCTTGATTATGTGAGTAGTGGGTAAGGTGAAGCAAGGTGAGCTCCGCGGGTTAAATGCCCACTTTTGGATCCACCTTGGTAGTTTAGGAAGAAGGAAGCTTGGTGGATGGGGATTAGTCCCTACTTTGGAGGAGAGGGTTAAAGGATTGTGATTGGAGGTGTTAATCCTCTCACCCTATCCTCACCTCTCTCTCCCTCTCTCCCTCTTTGCTACTTAAGGTGTTCTTTCTCTCATTTGCCTCTCTCTCCATCAAGCGCTCTCAAGGGAGCAAGCTCTTAAGAGCTTGAGCCACGTGTGTGGGTCATTAGTTTTAGTGAAGTTAAGTAGTTAAGCTCTCCCTCTCAAATCCTCTCAAGGGGAGCGAGCTTTTAGAGTTTGAGGCTTATGTGTGGATTAGTTAGTTATAGTGAAGTTAGGAAGTTAAACCCTCTTATGAGTAGGGGAAGCTTAGAGTCATTGGACTAAGCTCATAAGTAGTGGTTAGATTGGATTAATTTAGTGGGAGGTGTGCATTCATTAGTTAAGAGGCTTAGATGAGCAATTGATTAAGCACTAGAGTTGAAATTAGTTTGGTGTTGATTTCATCAACTGCTGCCGGGACTGCTGGTCCAGGGGCCTCCCAAGGCTCAACTGCTGCCGGGACTGCTAGTCCAGGGGCCTCCCAAGGCTCAACTGCGGCCGGGACTGCTTAGTCCAGGGCCTCCCAGGCTCAACTGCTGCCGGGACTGCTTAGTCCAGGGCCTCCCAGGCTCAACTGTTGCCGGGACTGCTAGTCCAGGGGCCTCCCAAGGCTCAACTGCTGCCGGGACTGCTTAGTCCAGGGGCCTCCCAAGGCTCAACTGCTGCCGGGACTGCTAGTCCAGGGGCCTCCCAAAGCTCAACTGCTGCCGGGACTACTTAGTCCAGGGCCTCCCATGCTCAACTGCTGCCGGGACTGCTAGTCCAGGGACCTCCCAAGGCTCGTTATCTCAGTAGCCGAAAGGGCCGAGACCAGCTCATTGAAGTGGTGAAAGCGAAGGTCAACTTTAAGGGAACCTGGATGGTTGGTTTAAGCTGGGTTACCGAGGAATGGGTTTAGGGGCCTAAAGCTTAGCCCAAATCGAACATTATCACTAAAACTAAGCATAGGGCAAGTTATGCATTTTAGATTATTCTAGTGCATATGTAAGTTTTAGACTTATTAGGCTAGGTAGTGTGAGGTGTGGCTTGCTAGTAAATGTAATTGGGGTGGACTAGTAAGAACAGTGTTTTTGAACACTCGCATCTTATTGGGCAAATAAATCACTTGCATTATTAATGGAGAAGGTGGATGACCCCCGCGATGACGAGACAAAGGAGGTTAGGCCAAAGGTTGCGAGGGGGATGTCTTTAAAGGCATGTGTGGCCACGGCCGCGGGTTGGACTCTTGAGAAAGCCAACTCTAGCACAAGCCAAGAGGCCAACATTAATAAAGTACAATGAGTGAGACAATACATGTTCATTTGGACATGAAAATTACCTTGCACATGGTTCAATGTTGTAATAGATAAATGTGATTCTCAAAGTCATCACCTGGACTAGGACGCTTAAGGGTGGTGGATTTGGCCTCACACCTCTCGGAATCTAAGTGCTAACTCAAACATTCAAATCAATGCGAAATCTGGTGCAAATCCCTTGAGTGCCTAGCCTCTCGGAATCTAAATGCTAACTCAAGCATACACAACAAAGTCAAAATGTGCTCCAAGACCCTTGAAAGGCCTAGCCTCTCGGAATCTAAGTGCTAACTCAAACATTCAAATCAATGCGAAATCTGGTCCATTACCCTTGAAAGGCCTAGCCTCTCGGAATCTAAGTGCTAACTCAAACATACAAAACAATGCGAAATCTGGTCCATTACCCTTGAAAGGCCTAGCCTCTCGGAATCTAAGTGCTAACTCAAACATTCAAATCAATGCGAAATCTGGTCCAAGACCCTTGAGTGCCTAGCCTCTCGGAATCTAAGTGCTAACTCAAGCATACACAACAAAGTCAAAATCTGGTCCATTACCCTTGAAAGGCCTAGCCTCTAGGAATCTAAGTGCTAACTCAAACATTCAAATCAATTTGAAATCTGGTCCAAGACCCTTGAGTGCCTAGCCTCTCGGAATCTAAGTGCTAACTCAAACATTCAAAACAATGAGAAATCTGGTCGATTACCCTTGAAAGGCCTAGCCTCTCGGAATCTAAGTGCTAACTCAAGCATACACAACAAAGTCAAAATCTGGTCCATTACCCTTGAAAGGACTAGCCTCTCGGAATCTAAGTGCTAACTCAAACATTCAAATCAATGCGAAATCTGGTCGATTACCCTTGAAAGGCCTAGCCTCTCGGAATCTAATTGCTAACTCAAACATTCAAATCAATGCGAAATCTGGTCCATTACCCTTGAAAGGCCTAGCCTCTCGGAATCTAAGTGCTAACTCAAACATTCAAATCAATGCGAAATCTGGTCCAAGACCCTTGAGTGCCTAGCCTCTCGGAATCTAAGTGCTAACTCAAGCATACACAACAAAGTCAAAATCTGGTCCATTACCCTTGAAAGGCCTAGCCTCTAGGAATCTAAGTGCTAACTCAAACATTCAAATCAATTTGAAATCTGGTCCAAGACCCTTGAGTGCCTAGCCTCTCGGAATCTAAGTGCTAACTCAAACATTCAAAACAATGAGAAATCTGGTCGATTACCCTTGAAAGGCCTAGCCTCTCGGAATCTAAGTGCTAACTCAAGCATACACAACAAAGTCAAAATCTGGTCCATTACCCTTGAAAGGACTAGCCTCTCGGAATCTAAGTGCTAACTCAAACATTCAAATCAATGCGAAATCTGGTCGATTACCCTTGAAAGGCCTAGCCTCTCGGAATCTAATTGCTAACTCAAACATTCAAATCAATGCGAAATCTGGTCCATTACCCTTGAAAGGCCTAGCCTCTCGGAATCTAAGTGCTAACTCAAACATTCAAATCAATGCGAAATCTGGTCCTTCAGAAAACATACCACTCGGTGCCGAGAGCCCCACAACCATGAACTCGAAGCCTCCGCACAACCTCAAAATCGGGTCCATCTTTACCTTACCCCCTCAACCTTACCCTCTCGGAGCCGAGCCGAGAGCTCATTGGTTCCTCCAAAATCTAGTCCTAGTCATCGTGAAGCTTACCCCCTCGGAGCATTCCACAAAATGACAAAATCTGGTCCCCTTCAACTAAAGCATTTCCCTCTCAAACTCCAACAAACCACACATTGAACTACCAAAGCATGTATTCATTCATCCATGAAGCTTAAGAACCTTTTATCAAAATCCTCCAACCTCATTCTCTCTCAATCCATTGCGCACACTAAAATGTGCCGCGAATTTAACCTTGACTCGTACATCCATTCTAAAATTCGACCGTGACTTAGGGTTCCTGGAGGTACCCTCTCGGTGCCGAGACCACCGTTTGAACATATATTCAATCTTTCTGATATGTGGCCGTTATCCTAACCATACAACAAACATTGAAAATACATAGATGTGGCAATGACTTAACATTGACGCACGCATTCAATCATTCCATTGTCGTGTTTGCTTTAAATTGAATCCTCAAATGCCATTTTTCATATAACTTAAACGACAATCTTACTATAAGAATGGAATCATCTCTTGTCTCCTCCTGATACCCGCTTTGATTTGAACTGTTGGGTTGCTCGCTTTCTTCCATAGATGCCGCGGGGGATTCACTATCCTCCCGGTCTTCCTCTATCGGCTGCAGATTCAATTGCCGTTTCGAAGATCCTCTCTTGCTCTCTCCACCTGTGCTTTGCACGTCTGATGGGGTTCCTCTACCCTCTATGTACGATTCCTCCTTCTTCAGTTCTCTCCGTCTCCTCTGTTTCGAATTGCTGAAACTCAATCCTCCCTTTCGTTTCTTCCGCTTCTTTCCTATATCTATTGTGAAATCTGTATTGTGCTCTGGTTCCTTCATGTGTGCGTCCCAGTTCCGCTCTGCTTCCTTTTTCGTACTCTCTACTCTCTCAGCATCCCTTTCCTTCGCTCCCAAAAAGACCCTTCCCCAACCCTCTCAGACCTTTATAGTGCCACTGTTCAAGATTTAGGGTTTACGGTATTTTTGGTCACTGTTCATTGTTTACCCTTTTTAAAGCATATTTACAATGGATAAGTATTCCACACTTTTCAGCATCCTCTTTCTCATTCCCATCTTTGCGCATCCCCCTCGCTGTGATGGCCGAACTTCGTTCCCATGGCATCGGGGTCCCCATAATTTCCCCATTGATGCACGAGGTATTGCTGTTGTCTCCGAGCTTCATCTTAGCATTAGGTTCTCTTTCAAACCCAATACAATATGGGTAGAGCGTGAGATCTTCCATCATGATACTGGATTGCTCATTCATACCTTCCATGAGACCTCCAAGGTATCCGACAATGGCATTGTAGTTTGGGAGCTTGCCGCGGGAAAGTATAGGGTTTGTGGCTGGCCAGATTCTCAGATCGGAGTGTCGACAGAAATCCTTACTCCTCTTCGATCATCCACTGTTGCCTTTAGCACCCCTCCCGTAATAAGTGTCAAGACCGAGCCTGGTCTAGACAACGTTATAGACTAGTCTGATTCTTCGAGTGAAGATGGACCAATTCAGCATGAAGATGTAGCAGTTCATGATTCTCCTCTTTTGTTTCCCTCTCCTGCCTATGTAACGCCCTCTCCTTCTCTCTCTGTGCCTTCACCTACTTCAATACCCTCTACGTCCAAGCCTCCTCAACCTATTGTTCAATGTCTTCGTCGTCTTGGTTCTATGCCAGGTAGTAAGAACGTCCTCAAGAAATTAGATTACGATAAACTACAAATCCAATTAGTTAATCACCTTCCCCCTCGTTTCGATGGTACCCAGTTATTTGTCCTCCCTGCAGCAGAAGTCTCTTCCTCTCAAACCAGGGCCAAGTCCTTGGACGGCATGGACAAGCAATATGATGGCCATGTTTGGACTAAGACTCAAACCACCAACATTACAAACGACGTTGGCCTTGCCTTTCGTTCCTCTGCCTGTGTTGGCCATCTCCAATGCCAAAACCCTAGTTGTGATTACCTTCAACGACCCCATCGTGCATCTAAGGTCAACGACACGGAATTTGAAGGTTTCACTAAAGATCCTTTCCCTCTCTCTGGCATTGTGCCATCCGGATCTACTCTTGTTTGCAGGATCTACAAACAGCCTCCCAAATGCATTGCACTATGCGATGCCAAAATCTTCTACGTCCATGGGAAGGAGTCCTCCCAAAGAGCCTGCATTCATATCGGTACTCATCAACATCCAGTCAAGGTTGGAGACTGCAGAGACAGCCGAAAGCGTATCAATGCACTTCTCGAGGAGCACGTTGACCGATCTCCTCAAGCCACGTACAGCAAGATTGTCCTCGAAGCCAGCAAGGACATTGTAGGTGATTTCCTCCTTTCTGGTAATAATGACACACAACGTCTCCTCTCCTTGAAAGAGCTCGAACCTGTGTTTGAGAGTTGTAGAGAGTTGAATTCCCCCAACCTTCGCTCTAAGGTTACCTCTTTCAAATATTTGCGGAGGTTCGGTGTTATGGATGGCATCGCAAAGCTCCGGGGCGTTAGCAATTGGGCTTACGTCCAACGGAACCAATTCCCAAGACAAGGTGACGATACAGACAAGGTGTTCGTCTTCAAGATGTCGGAGGTGGGTCCTGGAAGTGGTGTGGATTTGGTTCGTCGGATGCAACCGGGTGGGGACCTCGAGAATGCGTGGATGATGTCCGATCACGTCAAGCGGGTCAAAGGGTGGACCACCATGGCCGCTCATGTTTACGATGGGACTTATCAACGGGTCATGACCATTTCATGTTGTGATTTCCAATCCGAGGATAAGGATGCCCAAGTTCTCTTCTGGCAGAACCTCAACCATGTCATGGCCCGTCACGGTATCCCACATCCAAACTTTATAGGCTTCATGGCCGACAGTGCCCAAGCCAATTGGAACACTGTTCGCATTGTGTATGGTTCGGGGGATCCCAAAGTTCCCATGGAGGGTCGTGAGCGCACTTGTTTTTTTCATTGGAAACAATCGCTTGAAAAGCATACAAAATCGTATATAAAGCATGAGTGACAAGACCAACATAGACACCTTTGCCTTCAATATCGGAATGCTTCCTCTATGCAAGAGGCGGAGACTAGGTACCTAGCTATCAAGGCTTGGTGGGCGTCATCGAATTGTACAAGTGAGGACGGTCTCAAGCATCTTCAGCTCTGGCTTGCTTTCTGGCACTTCCGCTACCTTCAATGGGGTGGTTTCATGGAACTGGTACATCTCCTTCATGATTCATTTTTGGTTTTTCATGGTTTCGGTTTCCTCTCTCTGTGCCTATTCTAACACTTCATTTCTCCAATCAGGAAAGGTTTTAACCCAAGACCAGTTGGCCGAGATGCCGTCCTGCAATCTTGCGGAGTCCGTCCACAACAAGTGGCTTCAAGCCTCCGGCAACAAGGGTGGAGATCTATACGTGGCTACGGTGGACGACTACGTTCGGGCCTTCTTACAAGTTGTTGCATACTACCAGTTCCTTAAAGGTGGAATTGGCGGAGACGGTCCAAGCAAAGAAGAACTCAAGCTCAGGGGTGCTCAACGTCGAGCTCAGCGTACTGGCGACCCCACAGTGTTGCAGAAGGTCTTGCTTGACATGCCCGGTAGGGAAGAGTTTTGCACTCGTGATCCACACCTTGAGGGCGCCGAGGTGTTTGGATCGTAGAAGCGAAGACCCGACACTCTAATTGGTGATGATGGCGAAACCCACCGTCCGGATACCGTGAACTTCTCTCGCCCTCCCCCCGGTAAACGAGTCACTCGCTCTCAACCTGAAACACTGCCTACTATCATTGAGGAGACTTCCCCCTCTGTACAAGAGGTTCAAGTGCCTTCACCTGCAGGATTTGGTTTCCAGCGTGTCACCGCCGTGCAAGAAACCAAAGTAGATGTCTCTTTTTGGCATATTGCCCGCATACCCTATACCTCTGGGAAGTCTTGTTGGGCTAATCATGCGGGCACGAAGAAGAAGTGCACTGCAAGAATCGTCACCAATAACAAGAGCGTCCCTGCGCCGACCTACACCGGTATGTGGCGTCACTACAAACTCCAATCTATGAAGCGCATTAACTTCGTCTTTTGTCCAGACGACATCGAGCGTTGCGTCAAGGGCCCTCGTCGGAAATGGGTCATGCCGTTCTCTGCTGATGACCAGAAGCCACCTATTCCCCCAATCTGGCCCGTGAAGATTGGTACCAACCTCACCCGCTCGGAGATCTTTGCGCTTGAGAACGCAGGTTTTCAACTCCCACCAAAGGAGCGCATCACACCGACTCGACTCTTCACCAACTCTGCGACCCCGTTGGATATGTCTCGAATCCGTGTTCCAGAAAACCCCGACTTCATCCCTACCACAAGACTATCCAAGCTTGTTCGGCGATCTAGCAACGCACCTTCGACAAAGCAGAGGCAGATGGTGGCCTCTGCTGAAGCTATGCATGCGACTGTTCTGAAGTTAACTATGATCCCTCAACCGGGATTTGGTTGCATTATCACAGTGCAGTCCAAATCAGAACCCCAACCACCCATCTACCAAGTGACAGTGAGTTCTCTTCCAGAGTGCAACTGCGCCTACTTCTTGGATATGATTTCCAAGTTCGGCCGCAAACAAAATTCTTATATGAATTGTAAGCATCTGTATTACATCTTCGTCAAGATTTCTAATTTGGATGCGGAAGTGAATTTGTTCATACACGCCCCGACATTTAGTTTCAATGAGGTCAAACTCATCATGGAGGGAGGTCTCTTTACTCAATCTACTTCCTAGAATTCCTCTCAACCTAGCACTACATTGGGATATGATATATGTGTCCATTTCTAGATCTCTTGTGAAGCAATAATTGATTGATATAATAAAGATATAATCTCAATGATTATGTTTATTCCATTCAAAGTATTGTATTACAATGTATCATTTGTCTATCAACTCTATTTTCGTTTTGCATACTTCTTGGATGATTCCGAGGGAGGTGGACCCGGTCGAAGCAAATCCATATAAGAAACTGTCTTATCTCTCTTTCGATCCTTCAGCGGAAGCTGATGCGGCGGCAAGGCTCTCATCTGTTCGCGAAATGAAATAGACTTCGAAGATTCTCCTTCCACCTTCACCTCCTTCTCCGTTTCGTTCGATTTGTCTTCATCCAAATCAGCGTCCTTCTTGGGCACATCGTCCTGCCTTTTTTCTTTTTTCTCACGTTGTTTTTGCTCCTCCCGCGTCTTCCACCTCCATGCTTGTGTAGACTGCGAAAATGGAGTCAAGTCGTAGTCATCACTACTTCGATTTCCAACAGCAAACAAAAATTCCGGCGATAAATTAACCGGAATATGAGGATCTGCTAGACTTCTAATTTCCTTATCCCATCCTAATCCAGCAAACATGTCTCTTTCATCACCCATTGTATGCAAGTGTATATACAATGATGTTGGGTATGAGTCCAATATATAATTTATTCGGCCACAAACGATAATTGCTAAAGTCCAAGCTATAGAGTAGACTCACATATAAGACAAAGAGAAAAGTGATGAATAAAAACGAAGGAAGTTGATTATTTTGATTCCTTTGTATTTTGATTGACTCATTCTTCAATTATACCAATCTCAGAAAATCCATCTTCATTGATTTTTTCTTGTAATCATCCATGGTTTTAACAATTCAGCCACCTCGCGGTCTCCAAACTTAGTGAGACCATTTCAATTTCAGGGCATTTTTGTTTATTTTATGACCTATAATTCCCATGGAAATAGGTCCAATTTTTTATTAATTTTGGCATATTCTGGAATATTCTAGGCATATTCTTGTCTATTTTTGAAACATTCCTATTTTATCTGGAAGGTTTGCTATTTTTATTTCATCTACGCTCACATACAAGTGTCGTCCAGAATTACCGGACACATTGGGCAACTTGATTTCATTGGTTAAATTGAGTTTGTGGGGTTGCTCGAGTTTGGAGGAATTACCGGAGACATTGGGCAACTTGACATCATTAGTTAAATTGAGTTTGTGGGGTTGCTCGAGCTTGAAGGAATTACCGGACACATTGGGCAACTTGATTTCATTGGTTAAATTGGACATGAGAAATTGGTCGAGCTTGGAGGATTACCGGACACAATGGGCAACTTGACTTCATTGGTTAAATTGAATTTGTTTAATTGCTTGAGGTTGAAGGAATTACCAGACACATTGGGCAACTTGACTTCATTGGTTGAATTGTAGATGAGTTCGTGCTGGAGCTTGAAGGAATTACCAGAGACATTGGGCAATTTGACTCCATTGGTTAAATTGTCCATGAGTGATTGCTCGAGCTTGAAGGAATTACTTGAGACATTGGTGAAGTCTGACTTCATTGGTTGAATTGGACTTGATAGGTGTTTGCAAGAGTTTAGAACATCCGCATGTAGATTTAAACTATATAAGAGACTGGTATTAGGTCTAAATCAACCCGAGTTTGAATACAGTTGGTTGCATTGATAGATGTTATCTCAATTCAATTTGTGGTTTAAAAAACAAATAATGTGTAAATAGATACTGAGAAAAATTTACTACGCATGTGTATTTAAAATCTTCTCAAATATGTTTTACTATTTAAAAGGTGTTTTATTATTAGCCAACTTGAATTAACCAAACTGCTTGTAGTTTGCATTAAGGTTCATAATCTAGGTAGAAAAAACGTTATTGGTTAGAAATTAGATTTTGGTTTATTAGTAAGTATCTAGACGATCAGACAATTGTTGAAGATGTAAACAAACGATGGCGTCGATGGGATGAGCTATCAAGTGGATAAGGACGTAAGCATAAGACACAACGACGAATAGAGGATGGCGTTAAGCGGATGAAGCCCTTTGGATTAAATAACTAGCGATTGAATATCGCTGGATTTAGAAATCTTGATAATGTTGGCCAGGGTGGTGTTGGCCATAGGTATTTACTGTTAGATGTAGGTATGATTGGATCTACGTTCGGTAAGACTTTATGGTTGGAAGGAATCATCATGTGAATGAGAGTGTGGAGGCTCATTTCCTATTTTTTTGTCTTGTGGTTACAAATATTTTATTTTATCCCCTTTCAAAGTAGGTATATATAAAGAGTTTGGACAATGATAGGAATAAAAATATTGGAAAAAACCTAATAAACTTTATGGATGTTGAATGAAAGGATTTTTGAACCTTGTTAAGGACTTGTGTCATTGTATAGTTGTATTAGCTTTTGATATAATAAGTTTATGGTTGCATAAGTTTTAGCTCACCTCTTGCTTCATAAGATTCCACAATAGTGTTATATATTAGTATTATGTATTAGGTTTTGCATTGGGGCTTGCATTAGGGTTATCATTAGGATATGTATTAGGATCGGCATTACATTATGCATTAGGGTTTGCATACAGATCCGTAACATGATCTGTATTAGGTTCTGTATTGGTTTCTGGTATTGAAAGTTTTTTATTGTTGTATGAAGCTTAGAAACATGATGTAGAGATAGAGTTGAGAAATGGTGATATAGTGGAGAATTAAACAAGGGATTAAGTTAGAGATTAAAGCTACAACTCAAGTTCTAGGTTTAATGTTTATTTGGTCGTTGAACTGTAAAAGGTCATCTAACCAAGTACTATTCCTTCGACGAGTGGCTTAATCCTCAAACACCCATACTACTCAGCCAATCCAACCTATGGTGGCCGGTGAAAAAATTAATGCATGTGGGTGCCTTAAGCAAACCCATCATCACGGTTGTGATGGATGAATTATAGATGAACCTAGGATGTTTTAAGATTGGATGAAAAACAATATGGCATGAATTGAATTATTGGGCTTAAAATTGTCCGGATGAATATAATGCACATGTGAAGGTTAGGCACGGATGAATGGAACGCATAGATAAGCAAAATGAAATTAAACATTTATAGGAATTAGAATGTCATTGTCTAAATGCACTAAAGTAGTCCACCTATCCCGCCAATCTTCTGGGTTGTTATTGCGCTTGGAGTACCAATTGTCATTATATTTGGATTCGACTTGAGTGGTTGCTCAAGCTTAAAAGAATTGCTAGAAACATTAGCCAAGTTGAGTTCATTGGTTAAATTGTATTTGAGTGGTTGCGATAATTTGAAGAAATCATGAAAGAATTTGAGCAACCTGACTTAAATGATGTTGAATGATTGTTCCAAACAAATGCGAATACATTCTAATTATTGGATCGAAGACGTTGGATAAGGAAAACATATTAATGCATTATCTATCAATTGTGATTATTCGAAATAGGAGTAGAAATCAAAACATGGCTGCACCTAATCAATAACAAACACACTTAATATATATATGACTACATTGTATCATCAATAAAAGTTTTATAACTACCCCTATCTCTTTCAATCCCCTCCTCCACCTTGTTATCTACGAATGGGTCTAGCCCTAAAAGATGTAGGGTCGAAATATATGGCTAGTATATACAATTTATACGAGCCTTAGCAACTCCAAAAATGATGTTATATATTTATGGTTTTGAAACCTTATTTTATATTTTTTCTTATTCTAAGGAGAATATATATATATATATATAGACATATATACATATAGTTGTCATTGGTTATGAAAATAGAGTCCCATATCATTGGATTTTGTTGAACTCATATATTTTATGGGCCCTTTCTACATCATGACATTATTCATGAATGAAACTGTACATCATGAATGAAAGTGTAATTCATGGCACATGAATCAATGAATGAAAGTATAATTAGATATAGAAGCACGTATTATGTCGTGAAGAATCCATTGCACAATTTTCTATCTATGAGTAGAAATATTGGTATAATATTGATGTATTATTTTGCAACCCACAATAATTCATGTTGTCAATAAAATTCCATGTTCCTAGTTTTGAACATATGATATTGTGGGCTTGAAAATGAAGTGCATCAAGAAAAATAACATTGATCAAAATTATCGTGGCATATCAAAGTTATAGGAGGCCACAATATGAAAGGTGTTGCTCAAACCTAAATGATATTATCATCAACTTCAACATATGGCCGATTCATATCAAAGTAGACACGTGCCTAAACTGAAGACAACAATTGGACACTTATACTTCAAAGATATGTAGTTAGGCGTGGATTTAAGAACTAGCACCAAAAAAGGCATGTCTTTAAAAGAGAATGAATTACGTGCTCAAAAACATGATAACCCTTCTAGGTTCAATGATCAACATGATTGCGGGGACCACTCAAAACTATTTGTTGAGCATGAGAACATTCAAGTTAATAACCAATAAGATATTCATACAAGCTTCCAAAATTATGAGGTAAATGGCTACGGGCACGATTTGGTTTGCCAATGCTCTCTACACTCCAGATCCTCGTCACTCCGGTTTGCATATCTTTGAACAATTCCTCAAAAGTGTAGATTGGTTACCTACTTCCCACAATCCAATTTGTATCGTCGGCCGAATTGGCAATCAAAAGACGATGGTAATCAATTTCAAAGTCTTCACAATTTCATCGTAGATTGCCAAATGACCCACAATATTGCAACACCACCTCTCGTACGAGAGCTTCCTCCTCCCACCAACGGTGGAGCCTCAGCCCCGACTAGCTTGCTAAGAGTAAAAGGCTCTTTCTTGAAGATGACTTTGAGAATTTATGTAGGTTACACATGAATTTATTATTTTCGGAAATGTTTTTGTCATACTCTGTATAGATTTGCTAATCTATGAAACTATTTAAAATTTCCAAGCCACTTGAAATATAAAAAGTTTCATGAAGTGTTGCTTTTAAACATCATTACCTTAAGGACTAATGCACAAATTGAACTTTGTCAAGGACTTTGTAAACCAATGCACTAACTACAATGTGTGTGTGTTGGAGACGTGACAACAAGGAGTGAAATTTGTGTTGAGAACATCCGTTCCCTAGGGTTTCAAGATATAAGAAAAGGAGTGACATGAAGGAGGTTGACAATACGGACTTTAGAGTGTATTGGTATGCACGTTGTGAGGCCAAAACCACCCCCCTTAAGCGTCCTAGTCCGGGTGATGGTGTTGAGAATCACATGTATTGTTTGTATCAAAAGAATGATCTCTTTGCATCCCAAGGCGTTCATGTCATTTTGAATCACTTTGTTTATTAGTGGTAGCCTCTTGGCTTTGGGCCGCGTTGGCCTTTTCAAGGGTCCAACCGGCGGCCTTGGCAACACAAGCTCTCAAGGATATTCCCCTTTGGCCTTTGATTATTCTCTTCGTTATTCGACCATTGCTAGAGTCTTCGCTTTCTCCGTCGGCCTGACCTCCTTTGTCTCGCCAATGTGGATGTCCTCCACTTTCTCCATTAATAATGCAAGTGATTTATTTTGGCCACGAGGTTCAAGTGTTTAAAAACACTTTCCTCAATGGTTTAACACACTCCAACACAATTGCCCTTAAGGCCACACTTGATTCTAACTAGCCTAATAAGTCCACACTTGCATACTAACTAATCTAGTCTAAAATGGCATAACATGGCCTATGATTAGGTCGGTTTCACCATTCAATTTAGGCTAAGCCTTAGCTAACTAACCAGCTCCCAAACGTATTTGTCGCATACACCCCAGCCTTGGTCTTTAGCTCAGCCCTCTCGGCCCAGTCCTTAACCCAGTCCTTAGCTTAGCCCTCTCGGCTGCAGCAGTCTGCTGGCTAACCAGCGCTTAGTCCAGCTCGGTCCTTAGCTCAGCCCTCTCGGCCCAGCAGTCTGCTGGCTAACCTCACAGTTATTAAGCTGCCACCTAAATAGTCTTCCCCATCCACTAATCAAGCTTTTAGCTTGATTCCTTCTTTGTGGGCTTTGGTCCAACCTATCTAAACCTCTAATTAACTAACTACACCCGCTAATCCTAATAATGAAGCCTATTACTTAGTAGTTAAAACTAATCCTTAACACTCTAATTTCACTAACCCTACCTAATCCCCACATGTAATGATGAACTCTAAGAACTCACTCCCCTTGAGAGGTGTTGAGAGAGAGACTAACTTATTAACTACACTAAAAATTAATCAACCCACACACGTGGCTCAAGCTCTTAAGAACTTGCTCCCTTGAGAGCGCTTGATGGAGAGAGAGGTAAATGAGAGAAAAAACACCTTAAGTAGCAAAGAGGGAGAGAGGGAGAGAGGGAGAGAGGGAGAGAGGGAGAGAGGTGAGGATAGGGTGAGAGGATTAGCACCTCCAATCACAATCCCTTAACCTCCTCCTTCAAAGTAGGGACTAATCCCCATCCACCAAGCTTCCTTCTTCCTAAACTAACAAGATGGATCCAAAAGTGGGCATTTAACCCGCGGAGCTCACCTTGCTTCACCTTACCCTCCTACTCACATTATCAAGGCATACTCTTATTGAAATCAAACCTTGAAATAATCACACAACACCACCTAATGCCTAAAGTTAAATCCACGCCACTCTTCACTCTTTTTATGTTTTGTGAATAATCATAACACATCAAAGTCAAACTAAAATTGGTTTTGAAGAGTTAATCACCATATGTGGGCACCATTTTGGGCTCACACACGTGGACTTGGACTTGGCCAATTGCAATTAGTCATCGAGCCCTAGGCAGCTCATGTGGGGTAGCACGCCGAGCCCGCATGTATTATTTCCACATCGCTTAAGTTCCATGCAAACTCTTACTCTATTCAAGTGCCGTAGATAGTGATGTAGCAATCAACTTGAATCGTGTAAAATATTGCAGAAGTTGAAATTTGAGTTGGACCAAATCCTCGAAGAAGCCAAGCCTGGCAGGGACCACCTCCCACAATGCCGCGTACCACCATCATGATCGGCAAGTTGCAGTTAATTGAGATAACCCTTGAATTACAAACACCTTGGGATTGATTTCATTTCACATGGTTAATTTGAGTCATCGAGTAGAAAGCGAAGAATTGCGGGTACAAAAGCCTTGTTGGGCACCTTAAGGAAAGAAGTAGTAGGTGGAGTCACGTGTTGGGAACTCAAATCTCACCTATTCAAGGCTCTAATGCTTCCAACTTCCACATATGGCACTAAAATGGGGAGGCGCCTTGACAAACTCTCATCGGAAAGGTTTTCAATAAGGGCACGAGGATGCACACGACGTTTCACACCAAAGTGCGTTCTTCGACTACCTATAATGTTTTGTTGGCTGAATTTAAAGAACCTCCCATAGGATTGTACGCTTGTAAGCTCACTATGGGTTTTCAACAACGGCTTGCCCACCTACCCTCCTGTTGGTTAGTTAGTAAAACAACCTCACTTTCTAGACACGTTGCCAAACAAGGATTTAAAACTTGACACAAATCAACAACCATATGGAAGGCATCATGGGATCTATCTCATTGGGAAACCTGTGACAATCCAAACACATCGAAAATCACATACGATGATATCAAAGAGGTTTTCGTTGCGGAAGACTGGAACTTCTTTCCATCTCGCACGGAAGAAACTTGGATTCTCTCCACCTCAAAGATTTTCTCAAATACGAATGTGAAATGTACCTGAAGCAACCATCGACACCATAATGTAGATACTTTTTTTCACTTCAAAAAGTCACTTAGTTGACGAATACAGTCATGTTGGCAATTAATGGGCATGATGGTTTGAGACCTCTAGGCACCCTCTAGACATCTAGTTTAGACCCTTCGCAAATAGTGTATGTGACATTAAATACCATAGACGGTGTAATAATCTATTATGTGTGGTGATGTAAGAGTAGCGTGAAATGTGGGAAACAGAACATGTTGGGAAAGTCATGGGGAGACTCTGACACTTCTGTCGGCATGGAAGTTAAAGTCAAGTCGGAGGGAATCCTCGAGAAAGCCGAGGCCCAGAGGGACCAGTGCCCAAAATTCCTGGTGGCACCGTCCATGGCCCACTTGGAGTTGGCAAGATTCCAGACCTTGGACAACTAACCAACTAATTCAACAATTAGTTAAGTAGTTGCCTTTTGTAACTATAGTTGTTTGTGATTTGACCTGCCAGAAAATGTAGTTAATTATTGTTGTTTAAAGTTCGGTTTGCCAAAAAGTCTAGTTAACAATAGTTATATCTAGTTAACTAAAGTTGAGCGCAACCTGTCCATGGAATTATGTTATAGTGTTGTAGTGTCACTACACTAAATAAGATAGTTAGTGTTTGATACATTAAATACAAACGCATACACTAAATACCAATAACGCTATGAAAGTAAGTAACATTAAATGTAAACTCAAACATTGAATATCAACTATGGTAATATGTGGAAGTTACATGTTTGAATTTAGTGTTAGTAGGGAGATGAAAAAAAAACAATGAGAAAAGAAGAACTCCAAGATATCTTCAAATATCTTCTAACACTAATTGTCAAACAATTGAAAATTAGTGTTGAGTAGGGTAGGGTGGTAACAACATTAAATATCTTATTTATTCTAGGGTGTTATTTGTGTTCGTGGTGTGCATGGAGGTTGTTCCGGAGCCCAACATTGTGAGTGATCATATAAAGGCAATTTTGGATGATCCTTAATGGCCCAAGTATATTAAAGATCCTCAACTGAAGCAAATCAAGAGGCGAACTTCTTTGAATATATAATAATGATTGGAATATATCTATTTAACTATAGTTGTTCTTGAATATGATCTTAAAATTTTCTAGTTAACTTTAATTCTTCTTCAAATTGGTTTGAAATTCTTCTAGTTAAGTATAGTTTCCCCTGAAATGCGTTGAAAAATATTTAGTTAACTATAGTTATTTTGGCAGTTGTCCAAGGTTTGCAAGATTCAACCAAAAAGTAAATTAATCAATCCCCATGCAACTCCAGTTATTGCATACATTGGGTCCAAATCCGATCACAAAAACTTGTACACTCTGTTTATTCATCCGCGTGGCAACCACGGATAAAAATTCATAAATCAATAAATCAATAAAAACATGTATTTATTTGTTACTGTGACAATGATAACTAAAGCAATGGGGAATATCGATAAATAATTGATATAAGATGCGGTAAGCATCTTATAGGATTGTGGTTGATTCATCTCACATAACATCAACTAGACTTATGTAATGTCTTAAATGCTATTTATAGTAAAGGGAACTAATCATTATTGAAATTTTATTAGTAAATAATAACTTATATGTAATTTCTTGTAGCTTTAGGTTGTTTAGCATAGTTATCTTGTTAACTATGAATTTTAAGACAAATAACTTATGGGATTACTCTGAAAAATAGAATAAAATAAACATGAAGGTTTTTTCCTTGACATGAATGGGTGACTGTTCTCACTTATCTTGAATGTTGTTTACCATGTGTCTAGATAAAGATATGTACACCATTTTGGGAGGTGGTCACCAAGATTTATGGATCGTACTTAATGCAACGCAAGTTAAGTTACGATTGACATGACTCCAAGACAACCCACCAAGGTTATTTACCCTTAATTCCCTAAGTATTTGAAATGGTTTTTTTGAGTGCAATTCAGTCGATGTTGGTTGTGGAATTTTCAAGGATAAGTTTTGAGGTGAAAGTGAAACCTATCCATAGGATCATGAAAAATGGGAGATGAGCTATTTAGAGAGCACAAATGGGCATGAATGTCCCTATGGATATTTAGATTATGGTAATTGAAGAAAGCGATGGACAATAAAATGCTAATGTTTTATCCTCAAAAAAAAAACATTTGACCCATCAAATTCACTTGGAAAATGAATGGAATGCCTGTGTGATCCACTAGATGGGAACAACACAAAGGCTAAGCACTTCCACCAATTCACATGCCAAAATGTGCAAACCACAATAGGCTAGCCCCACAATTTGGAGTATGTAAATTGTCCCATATTACTAACCACATATATGCAAAGAATTCCCTAAAAAGAGTAAGAGATTGTTAAAACCTTGAATTGAGCAGTCAATGTGAGCACTAAGACCATTCTTACATGAACGTCATAAAGTATTTTAGTTTTATCAAAATATCATCTTTGATGTGTATGCAAAGTTTGCATTGAAGTGGAAAACATTGATTGCAGTCAACAACCTCACATGAGCTCCTAGCACAACAAAATTCATGACCACTTTCCACTTTGACATTTTTTTTAAACATTTACTCATCTTCAAATTTAATGGCCCGTCGTAAGTTTATGGGTTGATATCCATGTTGGCTTGATGCTCGTTGATATTTGATTGGAGATGAATGATTTAGGTAGGATTCCTATTGGGAAGAAATCATCCATCAACCAAAAATGGTTGCTTGGAAAGTTGGGGGTTATAGAACAAATGCTCAAAAATATCGTAGCTAAACTTAAATTGGGTCATAAAGGATGTGACTATAAACTTGGCATTTCTAAAACCCACCATCTTAAGTGTTGAGAGTAGCTATTATTACTTGATTGATAAAATTTGGAGTTTTTTTGAGTAGCAATTGAAATTGGATCTCAACTCACACAAACTTGAATGATGTCTATAAAAGTTGCAAAGATCCCAAAATTTTATGGTAGGTATCCCATAATCATTATAGAAGCATGATGTTAAGGTGATGAACATTTTCAAAATGAACATGTACTTATAGTGTAAAATTTTAGGATATATGATTTTTAGAGCAAAATTAGTTCTAACATGAACGACCCGCGTGCGAGAACTTCACATGTGCGCATCTCCTTTCTTAATGAAGACTGCTTTTCATTCTTGAAAATTTAGACTTCTCATTCTTTTTTATGGAGCCAAGGATGAATGGCTAGGATTTCTTTGGACAGTGCAAAATGTTTGTGTTTACTCTACTAGTTTTGCTTCACATTTGAGGCAGCTTCTAACCGATGGATGTTGTCCCAAAAACAATCATGCTACATCAATTTGCAAAAATGTGTTGTTGATCCTCACATACCGTATCCCTCCAAAGAAAACTCTTCAAGCTTAATTTTATATTGAATATAGTATTAAAATATTAATGTGTGGAAATTTGATCCCGCGACGTATTAAGCTTCATTGATGCATATGAGATGCCAACTTTATCAATGTTGCTTCCTATATAGTATGTGTATCATCCATGCAATTGTACTCTGAAGCACAAAAGTTCCGGAGAGACCATTTATTTTTTACGAAAAAATAACTTGACAAATGTTAGTGGACTTGTCAAATATTGCGAAGTTACTTATGTTGACAAATATGATCATATTGGCAATGAGTGGGCATGATGCTTTGAAACCTGTGGGCATCCTCTAGACATCTAGTTTAGATCCTTTTAGATAGTGCAGGTCAAATTAAATACCGCAAGCCGTGTAATAGTTTATTATGTGTGGTGATGTAACAGTGGCTTGAAGTGTGGGAAACAGAACATGTTGCGAAAGTCATGGGAGACTCCGACACCTCTGTCGGCATGTAAGTTAAAGCTACCTCGGATGGAATCCTGGAGAAAGGCGAGGCCCAGAGGGACCACCATTGCCCACTTGGACTTGGCAACATCCAACCAAGGAGTAAGTCAATCAATCCCCAGATAGCTCCTGCAAGTGCATAACATTGGGTCAATATCAGATGACAAAAACTTATAAACTTTGTTGGCTCTGTCTGTAGGACAGAGACTATGCATCAACTTCTTCGTTTCAAGAGCAAATTTCCTAACTACTTTGTGTTCACACTTGGACGTTACTTGTTCTTGTCATTTTTAGTCCACTGTATTTTATGTGGATGTTATATATATATATATATAAGTGCTCCCTAAAATGCATTGAAAGAAATCTAGTTAACTATAGTTGTTGCGGCAGTTCTTGATTATGTATTTTAAAATTTTCGGGTGATAAATGAGTAGCTTCAATCCTTGACCTGTATTTGAGAAGAAGGTGCACAAAATCCAAGAAAGGTTTGGTATAGTGAATAGCCATGAATTGGCATGAGCAAAGTGGACAACTACAATTGTAGTCTTTCATAATAAAGGACAGAGCCTCACGGTTCTACCGTTTTCTTGTTCATTCATCCGTGTGGTAACCACGGTAAAAAAAAACAACAACAATTCATGTATTTTTGTTAATGTGATAAATTATACTACTAAAAGTAATGTGGAATATTGATAAATTAGCGCATGGCAATTTAATTGTACATATTAGTGTTGAAATTACACAAACTCGTAGTGAGAATTAATGTTGACGAAGTTGTGTTTCAACCCCTTCAGAGCTCTACACAATTTATGGTATTTAGTGTCACGTGCATAATAATGTCACTTGCCTTATTCTAAGGCATATGCTAGGTTGCATTGATGATTAGCAATTTCGTGATGAGTGTCGTCTTATGACACTTGGTGTTCAAGTGCACTTATCAATTCCATGGCATGAGGATGTTCAATAGTGTTATGAGGTGGATGTCTATTCCCACAATGGTCTACAACTTGACGGAAGCGTACACAATGGATACTTGCCATTAGTATGCTCAAGAATATCTTGCTCTTTGTATACTAAAATGTAAAGACGTGACACTTGCCATTTAGGCCCTTTGCAAATAGTATCTGTGACATTGAATACCACAAACGGTGGGTTTGGAGATAAAATACACACAAGAGGTAAATCGATGGAAGTGTCAAATACATAATACTTACCCTCCAATTCTCCCTTGGGTGCAATGTCAAAAACACCTTGCTGATATGGATGGGGTCCATATTCCTCAAACCAACATGAAGTAATGAATGGGTCAAGTTAGTCAGCCAATTATTATAGGACTTGGGTAATCAATGGTAGATATTATTGCATTCATTCCAAAGATTTAGACATTGTTGTCACATCCAATTATGAAATAGTGTCCTCAAGTTACAAATATAGCATGGGTGCAAACATGGTAAAGTGGACCAAAATAGTGCTCCCATACACTAAAACCATAATTTTTTGGTCAAAGGCTTAAAAGTAGTAGCAAAGTGTTGTTTAAATTGGATATTTTTTCATGATGATCTCTATTGTTGTGTTAAATATTCAAATGTAAAATATCAAGTTGAGATCTTCAATACTTACCATCAAAAGTGATGCTCACAAGCAAATGGTTGAGTCTGGCTTTGAATGTAGATTTCATGACCTTAACTATTTTGAACTTGGATTTTTTTTTCATATTCCTTGAATTAATTAAGCACTTGAGGTCATCATCACTAAATCTTGTAGAGAACCATTAATTTAATGTAATTTCATCATATTTTAACAAATTTTAGAAAATCACTTGTTCAATGCCACCTACTTGCATGTTGGAAGTGCCAAAAACATAAGAATTATCCTTCAATTCTCCATTGGGTGCAATGTCAAAAACACTTTGTTGATGTGGATGGGATCTGTATTCCCCAAAACCAACATCAAGTAAAAAAATGGGTCAAGTTAGTTAGCCAATTATTATAGGACTTGTGTAATCAATGGTATGTATTATCATATTCATTCAAAAGCTTTAGACATTGTTGTCACATTCAATTATGAAATAGTGTCCTCAAGCTAGATACATAGCATAGCAAATAAAAAGATCCTAAATTCGTGAGATTGACACTTTAATATTATGGTATTTTAGAAATAATTGTGGAGATTTGATTATCATCTTCTCATAAAGAGCGCTGCTCGAAGGGAAGTGGTTCCAAACAACAATAGGGTCACACAACCTAGTTACACATATGGAGAATGAGAACAAGTTTTTTGAAAGTAAATACACATGCTATTCTAGGAGATAGGGAACTTTGGGTTGGAGCTCAATTAGGCACACAAGTGTTTTATTACAATGGTAGTGAAGAAGAAGATTGGAACTATGTGGTAAGGTAGAGGGTCCTTAAACCGACACTTTAAGTTACTGCACATACATATGCCTATGTGGTTGATAAGAAAATCATACAGCCTTTGGACTAAACATAGGTATAAGAAAGAAAGACAATATTATTAGCCTCAATTGAATATTTGATGAATATTGAAAGTCAAAACCACTAGCTTCATTAAACCAATCCATAGGTTTTGTTTATGATGACCTTGCATATGATGAGGACCCCCACCTCACTTGTGATTGGCCAAAAGGTTGAAATCAGCCCCAACCCCTTTACACCTAGAGGCCGGGCTGATTTGGTGGTATGAATTTTTCAATCAAAAAATGCATGGTATGACACGTGTGACATGCACCCATGTGACAATGGACGACATGTTTGTCAGTCAAATATTTCATGCACAATTTTTTCTAGTGCCTTTATATGGTGTTAGAAAAGGAATTTTGATACAGATGTCACGAAATCACATTTTGGATTGCATGCCAAACTCGTAGCCCTAGCCCCTAAACTGTCAATGGGCAGAATTGGAATATGGCACAAACACATTTCCCGTCGACCAAACTTTATGGTGTTCACTTATCCTCATATTACAATTGTGATGCTCGTAACACAACATTTATTAAGGTCCGATTTGTCATATACTAGAGGTAATTAATGTGTGCATGTGGTGGGACTCACACTAAGGATTTGCCTTGGGATCGGGGAGCACATGATGAATTCATCAATGGGTTAGTTTAAATTAACTCTAGTTCATTGTTTCAAACCTTGGTTCCAAAACATATGTTGCACTTTTGAGTCTTTGGGTGTGGGTGGAGGTTGAAGGGTTTTAGGGGTTGTTGGATATGCAAACTAGAATTATGAAGTTGTCGATTTTTTCTTCTTGATTTGAAATGTGTCCTCACACCTAAGTCTCATATCTCTTTAGATTGGAAATTTCAATCCTCGCCGATTGATACTCCTAAATTTGTCCATGCCACTCTTTAGTTTCTTGGCTCTAGATGTGTTGGCAAACTTAAGTGGTGGATGCTTTGCATTTTGATTATAATTTAATTTTTTCTGGTGTTGATGACCCCGTCTGCACACAAAACAACTTGTGCACAATTTGGTAACCATTGACTTCCTCCGCATTGGTTGTGGCACCAAGATGTGTACAATGTGGATGAGATTGGTTTGTTTGATTGTGCCCAACCAAACAAGACACTTAGTGCAAGGAAAAAAATTGTGGGTGCAAAATTCAAAAGGACCAGCTCACTCTTGCTCTTGTTGTAAACACGACATTGCATTGACAAGTTGAAACCTATGATTATTTAAAAGTCTCTACGTCCAAGACGCTTTAGAAGGTGGTTGCCAACACATTATGTGTGGTGGTTTGCCAACCAAACAACATGAATGGCATCATATGTATGCGAGAGTTGAATGATGAGCCTCAATGTACATTTCAATTCTCAAAAGTGAAAGGTAGTTTTAAAATTAAGGATGGTTATCCTATTCATTCCCTTAACCATGTCGGTAGGGGTGAATCATTTGGTATTTCAACCTTGCAATTGAGCAATATTATTATAGTTTTCTTGCCACCTAATGTTACAAGTGTGGTACAACACTTGGAATAGGGAATAATTTCTCCATTTATTCAATATAAGGAAAAGATTTTCTATGAATTTGATTCTCGTACTACTCACCGGGACTTGAGGAAAATTATACCTATTGTAAGGCATGCTCTTATGTGATGTTCTCAAGTGTGGGTAGAGATGAATCCCCAAACCATACAAAAACTAGAGGATGTTCAAGACTTTACTTGTAGATTGGAGTATCAATTTTGCCATGGATGATGAATGTGAGAAATCAAGAATGAAAGAAGTAGCAAATGAATTGGTAAGTCTCGTTTCCTCTTTGAATCTTGGTAATGAAGAAATGCCTATTCAAACAGAAAAGAAAAAGAAAAGAAAAAGAAAAAAGAAAAAAACAAACGCCCGTACATTGTACCGGCATGAATGCGAGCCCGTTACCCAAATGTTTACCCCAACTTAGTCGTGGTATCACATGAGGGGTTATGCCTCTTTCTATTCAAACATATGTAATTGAGCTGACAATTTCTTTGCAAATTTCTTACAGTCCTATTGTCATTTGCGTCCGGGTGTTTTTGCTGGACACTTGATGGAGTTTGGATTCCTTGACATGTTATCAATGTGTATGAGCCAAGACATGAATTGGGCCTGTGATCGGGGAGAACCGGCACTTAGTTACCAATGAACCGGTTGAGTTTGATAAATAACCGGTTGAAGTTCAAGACTGCAGGGAAATTAGCGATCATTTTAGAGGAGTTTACAGAACATACCTCAGTTTATTAAAAGGAAACCGGAGGGTGTCAACAATACGGGGCAAATAATATCCCCACAAGACCCACACAATGGACAACATGTGAACGCTGCCCAAGCCTGCCAGCTGCCACTGACTCAGCATATTTGTGCATATATGTGTTTGTGTGTGTGTGTATATATATATATTCTCAGTGTTCTTACAATCATAACAAAACTTCTTCTAAACTGGGCCCTCAGTACTCGCCGGTATACAGGGCAAATCAATAATATCCCCACAAGACCCGCACAACGTCGGAGGTATCAACTCCGCCCGAGCCTGCCAGCTGCCACTGACGCCGATTCCACTGCGGGCACTTCGGTGGTGGCGAATCTTGTGTGCATGGTGCCCAGTGGAGCCTCTCATCACCTCCCACACACCTCGCTCCCTTTCGCCCCGCATGTCTGTAGTGTCTTGCACCGGATCGCATTCGATTGCACTCTCTCGCGTGTCTCTTGTTAAGAAAGAAAAAGGCCTTCTGCCTGACCAAGAGTTTCCCCTCTTACACGAAAGCCGCGTCACGCATCGAGGCTGAGCCGTCTGATCATATTCCTCGGCTACTCTTTCTTTCTGCACACCGCTCACCCTACCCTTCCTCTCCAACGCAACGTCTCTCTTCTCTCTCGCAGTCTCTTTCTCACTGCACGCCCTCGCTGCAGAGGTTCTCTCAAGCCACTCCAATCCGAAATTGATGTACTTCTCGTCATTCGGGTGCTTGATCGCTGCTTCTTCGCCAAAAAACGGTGTATACAAAGGTACGTGATGCGGACTCCTGCTTGTCGGTTTGTGCTTTTCATGTAATCTTAATGCATGGATCGTGTAAAGAAACTGTCTTCGTAATAAGTGGCAAGGTCAGGCTAGATAAAGTTCTGTCGGGGTTATTACGGACGTTCTCGTTTGTTTCAGGCGTTCTATCTTCTTTTCCCGAGCTCTTCATGCATAAGTTAGCACTGGTATTTAAGAAGAGGTAATAAGGCCTGAGACCTCCATAGCTGCGGCGGAGGAAAGATCAGTAGGTCAGATTTTGGTTTGTTTACGTTCTGGTTCCATCGATTTCTTGATGTAGGAATCGTAGTTTGATGCAGTTTGATGTAGGTTTTGTAATATCCCCACAAGACCCACACAATGGACAAGTCGTGAACGCTGCCCAAGCCTGCCACCTGCCACTGACTCAGCATATTTGTGCACATATGTGTGTGTGTATATATATATATTCTCAGTGTTCTTACAATCGTAACAAAACTTCTTCTAAACTGGGCCCTCAGTACTCGTCGGTATACAGGGCAAATCAATAATATCCCCACAAGACCCGCACAACGTCGGAGGTATCAACTCCGCCCAAGCCTGCCAGCTGCCACTGACGCCGTTTTTACTGCGGGCACTCGGTGGTGGCGAATCTTGTGTGTTTGGTGCCCAGTGGATCCTCTCACCACCTCCCACACACCTCGCTCCTTTTCGCCCCGCATGTCTGTAGTGTCTTGCACCGGATCGCATTCGATTGCACTCGCTCACACATCTCTTGTTAAGAAAGAAAAAGGCTTCTTGCCTGACCAAGAGTTTCCGCTCTCACACGAAAGCCAGCCGATCCGATCACATTCCGCCCGCTCACCACGTCTCCAAGCCAGCCACGAGCACCGGGGGATCAAGCAAATGCGATGCGCGATGATGATGGTGGTTGCTGAGAATGCGATGCAGTTAGTAAGCACAGCTATGGCCCTCTTATCAGCTTGAGCTGCAACCGTGTAGCTCTCGGGTGAGCTTTCCCTTTCGCACAACAGGTTTGAAACGGAGCAGCTTTGGCAACAACAGGGTTGATGATGAAACCCTTGCACAGTCCTTAACCTGAACAGGTTGCAAAGTTGTTGTCAAATGGTTATGGCCGAACGCGTGGCTGTCGCCTAGGGAGCGAGAACTAAGAATATATAAATAGAAGAAATGCTATGTTTCTGTCTGTTCCGCTATGTTTTGTTGTGGTTTGCTTTGGTTTAACTTGGGGCGCGACGATGCTTCTTAGGTTCAGTTGACAATGTCTTCTTCGAGGGCTTAATGTTTCTTTTGGAGAGACGGAAGGAAGTGGCGGCGTTCTCTTGCTCCGTGTGGTTGCTGGCTCAGACTTGTTAACAAGTGGGTGCAAGAGAGGTATTTCTTCCGTGCACACATGTTTTCGAGTGTTACCGTTTTGTGGCACAAATGGTTTCAAGTACATGGGCGAGATGGGTTCAGTTCTTTGGTCTTGTTGTCATAGGACAAGTGGGATGCAATATCACGTGATAAAGAAAATAGTGCAACAAAATGAAGCTTAGGTTTTGATTACCTATATTTAAGTCTGTCAATACTACCTCGCTCAACCTAGAGGCGATGGATGTCGTTATGTTGCTCTGCTTTTGAAAAAGCTAATGAATCTGCATTGATTTGAAAAATCCCTCGCACTAAATGCCGTGGCATGACATACTAATGTACACCCATAGAATATGAGCACATTCACTTGGTCTTCGCAACCCTAGGCTGAGTCTATAAGATATGATGATCGCAATTGGTCCGTGTTTTTGAATATAATGAAATTACACCAGTGAGTTTTGCCTTCTGGTCCATTGGAACTTTGGTTTGATCCATAACCTTCTAGGGGGCATAAAAGTTTGACCGGTCAGTTGGATACAAGTGTTGTCGAGATGAATTCGGTACCTGACAGAGAGAACTCATCACTTTATCATGTGACAGTATTTTCCTGCCACTTGGATCATTAATGGATCGTACATGCCCTTATTTGCAGGTCTAGCATATCTCACTTGCGGTTCAGTCGATTTCGTTGGGTGTTGTTGCATGAGTTTATCGATGTTGTCTTGTGCGCACCACCTTGTAGGCTATGTCGGGGCCCCTGTCCGGGACACATGGATCACAAAATGCTCACCATTGGTGGTCTCTTAGAAAAGCATTCAAGAATTATGTAGTTTTCCGGTTATGGTTATGTTGCAACTAGTTTGCTTTGGTTGCTTTTCCATGTCGAGTTCAGTATCGGTTAGAGTGCTTTATTTGCATTTACTTCACTCGGTAGGGACGATGCCTTCAATCAGATGTGCGACATGGTTTACCATGGTTGATCTACTGTAGATTCAAACCGAATATGTTATTGTTGGTCGCGTCATTGTAGGGTAAGTGTGGTGTGATATCATGTGATGATGAAATATTGCAACAAAATGAGGCTTAGGCATTGATTACTAATATTTAAGTCTCTGATGATACTGCTTATGATGTCGTTATGTTGCTCTGCTTTTAAAAAATTGAAAAATGGGCATTGATTTGAAAACTTTGTCACACTGAATGCCGCTGGCATGATAGACTATATTACACCCGTAGAATATCAGTACAATCAAGACGTCTTGGCGAGTCCTGTCTGTGTCTATCAAATACGATGATGGCAATTGTCCATGTTTCTGACTGTAATGAAGTTCTGCTAGCGAGTTTTGCCTTCTGATCATATAACCTATTGAGGAGAATTCTATTCAAGGGACCTAAACAATTGACCTCTCAGCTGATACAAGTGTTGTGGGGATGAATTTGGTATGCAACAAAGAAAGAATAGATCACTTTATCAAATGCCAGTAGTTTCTTGTCACTTGATCATTATTGGATTGTACATGGCATTATTTACGGTCTAGCATATTTTTGTTGCGGTTCAGTTGGTAGCTACTATATGCCATCAGTCCTTCGAGACAGCATCTTCTACACAATTTGTAGGCCATCAATAATGCTTTTCGGCTTACATGCGTTTATCCATTCTTGTCCTCCAGTGATGTTTGCTTTTTGCTTGGTCATTTTGGTCTTTGTCGAATTGGTTAGCGGTTGAGGGGTTTCATTTGGGCTTAGCATGGCAGGGATGATGACTTGAATAAGATGTGTGAGATGCTTTGCCATCATTGATCTTAACCCATTGAGGGATAATCTATTCTAAGCTGACCTGACGTAGCTCCAAACCAAATATCTCGTTGTTGGTCATGTTGTACAGAAAGTGTTGTGTGGTATCACGTGATGAAGAAAATATTGCAATAGAATGATTCTTATGCTTTGATTACCAATATTTAAGTCTTTGATGACACTGCCTCTCTGCTCTACCCTATTAAAGGGACCTACAAGTTTGATCTTTCAACTGATACAAAGTGTTTGTGGGGATGAATTCGGTATCCAATGAAGAAATAATTCATCACTCTATTATATGGCAGTATGTCACTCAATCATTATTGGATTTGACATTGGTAGATACCAATTATGAAGTATCCATAGGTTCATGGAAGATATTACATATCGCCCAGTTTATAGCTTCACACCTTGATTGGCCTTGCTTGCCATCTTCTGGTTCTATATGTGATTGAGTATGTTGTGGTTGACTTGGTGGAGTGCTATTTATAATGTAGAAAGTTTGTCATTAGAAAAACCCAACCGTTGAAGAATGTTGTTAGCTTAGATCGATATGTAGGGGCACCTTCTTCATGCATGTACAAGAAGAGAAGAGTAGATTAAGACCTTTCTTCCCATTGAGTGTGCTTGTCAGCCTGAAGAATATTTTGACCAAATAACTTGCAGGTGCAGGTGCAATAATTTCCGTGAATTGGAGCATGGCTACAAGCGTTGCAATTATGGTGAAAGGAACCTTTGGGGTTGTTGTCACTGCTACTGTTGATACATAATTGAAGGTTTGTTTTTACCTTTGATGTTGCCACTACATTTCTGCCCACTACTTATGGGTAGTCTATATATAAGACACGTGCCTCTCTTTCATTTATAGTGTTTATGAGGAGTTCAATTGGTGTGTTGAGAGTGTTTGTTGGACGAAAATGCAGCAGGGTGGCTAATGTTGTGGATTGTTCCTGGTATAACTTTTGTTAATATCGGTTGTTACTATGGACGTACTAGATCATTATTTTTCTTTGTCAGTAATAGGCTTCTCCTCGAGGTTTGAACATGGCTGGGTTTGCTATACATTATCAATGATCTGTAGAGTGTAGATACCGAAAGTTGTAAGTTGGGAATATTTATTTGTCAATTAGTTCTCATTACAAATTGCAAACAAATAATCAAGTTCTCACAGCTAACCTCCATAGTGAATTGTGAATACTAAATTTGTGACCAATGTCGTGTACTTTCAAGAGCTGAGATCATTGGTTGTGGAGGAACCGAAAAGTGAAGTAGCAATGTTTGAAGCAACTTGATGCTTTCTTGCCTTTAATAAAAAGGGAATTCTTTTGATTAGGTCAGAGAAATTGTGGCCGCAGATGCGTATTTTCAAGAGCTAGAATCATTGGTTTGTGGGAAAACCAACATTGAATGTTTGAACTTGGGTGTTCCAATTGTATAGCAACTTGATACTTTCTTGCCTTTAGGGAAAGGGGATATGTTTTTTAATCAAGTGAGAGATTATTCGTGGGGCCTTTTTCATGGAGGTATGGATATCAACGTACAAACGCGATTGATTGTTCATTTTTGCATGAGTATTAATAGTATGACATGGCAATCAATTCGTAGATCCCATGTGGCTCTAATTCTTTCCATCCTTTTTGTTTCGTATGCAGGATATGATGGATGATGAATCCAATATTCTAGGGCTTTGTATATGCAATACCAACTACATACAACAACTTGTGCACGAGGGTGGTGCCAAGTTTGCATTGAATCAAAGTCAATGCACATGTCTTGGGCAAACGCTTGAACAAATCACCAGAAATATAGCCAATATTTTCTCCCATGCTAATGAGTTTCTTAGCAACTGTGACTTGCTTTTGAGAGAGTTGTTTCGAATTATTGACAGGGCCAAGCTATTGGTACAAGAATGCTATGGTGAGAAATGGTGGCATGCAGCATTGCTCCAAATCCACAATGAAGAGGCGTTCCAAGACTTGTTTAGGGATCTCATATCGTGTCATGATAATATTTATCAACACCTAAAAGGCCAATGGGTTGGACAGTTGGACCAATTTAGGAATGATCTGAGTTTCTCATTAAGCACCATGAGTGAACGAGGAGTTGAAGATCATCGTGTATTGGTGAGGCGATTACAAGCATCCGTAGAATCAAGGCCTTCATCCTCCACAAACAAGGACCTTGAGGAGGAGTTTACAATTGCAGCATACTTGTTGAAAAGATATGATAATCAACTGAACTATGTAAATGGTTACCACCATGTGGAGGTTGATGCACAATTGGGTTGGGGACGCTCAATCTCACTTGCAAGTGGTGCGTTTGGGAGTGTAGAGAAAACAACTTGGTTTGGTTTGCCTTGTGCAAAGAAAATGCAAGTTTTGGGTGAAGGATTGGAAGATGGGGATAAAATCTTTAAGAGAGAGGTTGGCATACTTGCAAGTGTCAATCATCCAAATGTCGTCAAGTTCATATGTTGTTGCCGAAAGCAAGAGGAACGCAAATGTTTCATTGCTATGGAGCTTTTGGACACAAGCTTGGAGGATTTGATCGAAGAGGTATCAAATGGCGGAACAAGGACACCCTTCCCAATTCAAGTAGCCATGGACATCATCATACAAATCGCCAAGGGCATGAGCTATCTACATGAGAAAAAAATTACGCATCGGGATTTAAAACCCGCCAATGTATTGGTGCGTAAGACCATGGTTGACAAATCATTCAAGGACAACTATGTGAATGTGAAGTTGGCCGACTTTGGGCTTTCGAAAATGGATGTGTATAGCAACATTTCAAAGGAATTAAGCCAAGGTATAGGGTCAAGGTTGTACAAAGCACCAGAGTTATTCCAAAACAACAAACGAAAAAGAGAGAACATGTATTCTCTAGTGGAAAAAGTGAATGCACATGAAGCCGATGTATATAGCTTTGGTGTGATGTGTGCAACAATACTATCAGGAAAAAAACCATTTGAAGGCGATGATCATGATCTTCCTACAAGGCTAAGGTCAGGTGAGAGGCCACAGGTGCCTGAAGATTGTCCGGAGGCTTTGGTCTCCTTGATCAATGAATGTTGGTCATTAGACCGAACAAAGAGACCCATATTCAAGGAGATTTGCTTAACATTGGAAGTTTTGAGAAGCTCCATTTTAAGGGGAGATGTTGTACTTAGAAATCAAGAGGTGAAACATGAGACCACCGTGTTTAAAAGGATTTCAAATTTACCTCACAACATCATGTACACTCTCAAACGCTTTTGGAGGACATCAACTTTGGATGGGAGTGAAGCTAATGAGGCCCATAATACAAGTCAAATTCATGACAAGGTATCAATCCTAACTATATATGGAATAGTTTAGATAATAGTTTACATGAAATTTGGAATGGGCTCAAAATATAATCAATTTATCTCGTCAAATATTGGACCCAAATGCAATTTTGTAATCTTATTAAGAGTAGTGTATTTGTCTAAGTGAGATAATCAGAATACTTTGATGGCATTCATAGAAATCATACTCTTTTGCATTTATTGTAACCCATTTTTGAAACCAATATCTAATATCGAATTTTGGATCTATAGGGTTTTCAAGTTTTTGCACCATCGTCATGGGCAAACCGAATACTTCCATCACAAGTGCGGTCCACACATTCACTACCGTCACTCCCGATTCATTTTGTCAATATTGATAAAAAAATCTCAAACGTGTTATTTCAACTAAATTCTAATCATATTCTAGGCATCGTCGGGATGGGTGGAAGTGGAAAGACCACTTTGACAAAGGCCATTCTTCATCGTGTGCATCAAGACTTTGAAGCAACAAGCTTTGTGGCAAACATGAGAGACTCCAAAAATGTTTTGGATATACAAACACAATTGTTGAAGGATCTCAACTACACGAGCTCCATATCCACCATAGAAGAGGGGTTCAAGTGCTTACAAAACATATTTGAGAAGAAGAAGGTCTTTGTTGTCTTTGATGATGTTGCCTCTGAAGAACAACTCCATGGGCTAGTTTCGTCTACGTGGTTGTTTGCTAACGGTAGCAAGATCATTGCCACAAGTCGAAATTGGCAAGACTTAAAAACAACTTGTGTTTCACACACTGGAAAGATGGACATGGAGTTATTGGACGAAGATGAAGCAAAGGAGCTATTCTACAAGCATGCATTTTCTCATCAACAACCTCAAGGGCTGCAATTTGAAGAAGTTGCAAATAAAGTCATCGAAGCATGTGGTGGATTGCCTTTGAGCTTGGAAGTATTGGGAGGTTATTTGTGTGGAGTTAAATGGCTTAGGGTATGGCAAGAAGCATTGCAAAGACTACAGAAGGGAAAATGCCTTGGTGGTAGTTGGGATAACGAAAGGATATGGAGAACGTTGAGGATAAGCTACGACAATTTGGATGAAGAAGAGAAGAACATGTTTTTGGACATTGCTTGTTTTTTTTGTCGTGATGTTCTCGAGGAAGGGATGCAAGAAGAGAAGGCGTTGACAATATGGGATTCTGATGATAGTAATGCCCATTCAGCACTTTTGAATCTCATGGACCGAAGTCTTGTGCGGATCGATTCGGATGGGATGTTGGCAATGCATGATCATTTACGTGACATGGGACGTATGATAGCATGCAAAGAGCATATTGGAGGACAAAGAATTTGGAATATGGATGAGTTGGAGCCCACCAAATCCGATGCATGCATGGTAAATGAATATTCATCACATTTGTTGAGTTTCATTATCATAAAACTATCGGTTTTAATGAAATTTAATTTGCACTAATAGGATTTGTTGAGGAGAAGAATGTGGGAAGTAAATCTATTTGATTTGCAGTGTTTTAATCTACTCATAGAGTATGACAAATGCACGCACTTAAAGGATTGCCATAACAATGTTTTGTATCGTGGTTGATGCAGATGATACAAAATGTGGAAGGTCTTTATACGGATGGATCTCGTTGTAATTACAACATGATAACAACTTTGGATATGGCTAACATAAGGCTTTTGCATATGAAGGATTGTGAAAACTTGGATTGTTTGTACAAAACAATGAAGAATGCGAGTAAATTGAGGTGGATGCGGATAAATATGTATTGTGAAAAAATCGAAGAGCTGCAACCATCATTTTTCATTCCATTCAAACAATTGTGTGTGTTGGAGATGAAAGGGTTTCTGCATTTGGAACACCTTCCAAGTGAAATTGGTATGCTTGAGATGTTAAATTATCTTACCTTGATTTTTTGGACGGGATTGGAATTCCTACCAGAGACATTGGGCAACTTGACTTCCTTGGTTGAATTGAACCTGAGTGGTTGCTGGAGTTTGAAGGAATTACCGGAGACATTGGGCAACTTGATTTCATTGGTTAAATTGGAAATGATTAATTGCATGGACTTGGAGAAATTACCGGACACATTGGGCAACTTGACTTCATTGCTTAAATTGGACATGATTGGTTGCTCGAGCTTGCAGGTATTGCCAGACACATTGGGCAACTTGACTTCATTGGTTGAATTGTACTTGAGTGGTTGCTCAAACTTGGAAGAATTACCGGAGACATTGGGCAACTTGACTTCATTGGTTGAATTGTACTTGAATGGTTGGTCGTACTTGGGAGAATTACCGGAGACATTGGGCAACTTGACTTCATTGGTTGAATTGAGCATGAGTGGTTGGTCTGACTTGGAGGAATTACCAGACACATTGGGCAATTTGTCTTCATTGGTTGAATTGAACATGTCTGGTTGCTCATGCTTGAAGGAATTACCGGACACATTGGGCAACTTGAGTTCATTGGTTAAATTGGACATGAGTGATTGCTCGAGCTTGAAGGGGTTACCGGAGACATTGGGCAAATTGACTTCATTGGTTGAATTGCACATGAGTGGTATCTCGAGCTTGAAAGAATTACCGGAGACATTGGGCAACTTGACTTCATTGGTTGAATTGCACATGAGTGATTTCTCGAGCTGGAAGGAGTTACCGGAGACATTGGGCAACTTGACTTCATTGGTTCAATTGCACATTAGTGATTGCTTGAGATTGGAGGAATTACCAAAGATATTGGGCAACTTGACTTTATTGGTTGAATTGGACATGGGTCGTTGCGAGAGCTTGAAGGAATTACCGGAGACATTGGGCAACTTGACTTCATTGGTTTATTTGAATATGGGGCTTTGCTCTGGGTTGGAGGTATTACCGGAGACATTGGGCAACTTGACTTCATTGGTTGAATTGCAGATGAGTGGTTGCTCAAGCTTGAAGGAATTACCGGAGACATTGGGCAACTTGACTTCATTGGTTAAATTGGACATGAGTCGTTGCCGGAGCTTGAAGGAATTACCGAAGACATTGGGCAACTTGACTTCATTGGTTAAATTGGACATGAGTTATTGCTCGAGCTTGAAGGAGTTACCGGACACATTGGGCAACTTGACTTCATTGGTTGAATTGCACATGAGTGGTTTCTCAAGCTTGAAAGAATTACCGGAGACATTGGGCAACTTGACTTCATTGGTTGAAATGTCTTTTAGGTGGTGCCAGAGCTTGAAGGAATTACCGGAGACATTGGGGAACTTGAGTTCATTGGTTAGATTGGACATGAGTTATGGCAAGAGCTTGAAGGTATTACCGGAGACATTGGGCAACTTGACTTCATTGGTTAAATTGGACATGAGTGGTTGCGAGAGCTTGAAGGTATTACCGGAGACATTGGGCAACTTGACTTCATTGGTTAAATTGGACATGAGATTTTGCTGGAGCTTGAAGGAGTTACCAGAGACATTGCGGGAGCTTGAAGGAATTACCAGAGACATTGGGCAATTTGACTCCATTTGTTGAATTGTAGATAAGTGGTTGCTCGAGGTTGAAGGAATTACCAGAGACATTAGGCAACTTGAATTCATTGGTTTCTTGGATGATAAATTTGACTGAATTACTGGATATATAAGGGAAATTGACTTTATTCGGTATATTGAACTTGAGTGGTCCTAATTATCATTGGAATTAATAGAGACATTGGAAAATTAGATTTTATTTGTAGCATTGAACCTGAGCGGGTGCCAGAAATTTAATGAATTGTCCAAGGCGTTGGGCAATTTAACTTCATTGGTTAGTGTGAGCCATTCAAACTGTTCACGATTTGAGTTAAGGCTCATGGTCTATATAGATGTTGAGGTTAATTATTAGAAACATCCAATATATAGGTGGCTACAAGAATTTAGAAGATCCGCATGTGGATTCAAATTGTATAGGAGATTGGTATTAGGTCTAGATCAACCCGGGTTTGAATATAGTTGGTTGCATTGACAAATGCAATCTCAATTCAATTTGTGGTAAAAACAAAAAAAAATTGTAAGTGGATACAGAGAAGAATTTGCAACGCATGTATATTTAAAACCTTCTCAAATAATTTTTTACTGTTTAAGAGGCTTTGTATGTTTAGCCAACTTGAATTAACCAAACCGCTTGTAATATGCGTTAAGGTTCGCGATCTAGGTAGAAAAAAAATTAGTGGTTAGAAATTAGATTTCGGTTTATTAGTAAGTATCTAGACAATTAGACAATTGTTGAAGATGAAAATGAACGATGGCGTCGATCGGATAAACCATCAAGTGGATAAGGGCGTAACCATAAGATAGTGATGTGAGCCCGATGTTGTGCCCACAATTCATGTTAAACTTATAAAACACCAAAACATTAGAATTAGAATGTCTTGAGTTAATTAAGGATTAGATGGGGGTGTTGTTTGGAAGTTAGACCTTTGTTTTGTTAAGTTGTTGACTTGAGTTATTAAGCGCTAAAAAGTAAAAAACGAGTTAATTACGTTGATTAGAGTTAAGTGATGCCATACTCAAATGGTTTTAGGGTAAGGTTATGGTGTTGGGCCGAAAGTATTGTTCATTTGGGCTTAGGGAGCTGTTTGTTTTAAGAAGGGGGGTCTCATTGGGAAGTTGGATGAGGCAACTGCTGGATTTCCGGATCGGTGGAAGGGGGTCTTGGCAGGGAAATGAGCTCTCTCTCATTCTCTCAAGCTCTCTCAGAGACAGCACTAGTAGAAAACATGGTAAAAAAAAACCGCAGTCGTTTGTCCATTGCGGTTCTTTTGACCACCCTGATCTGCAGTCACTAAACGACTGCAGATTTTTCTTTTTTGGTTTACCAACTAAATTTTTAGGAATTTGGGGGCTTTTAATATATTGCTGAAAAGGTCTTGAAATAACCTTTCCAACGGTGTATTACATGCCCCCAAAATTTTAAAATTGTAGTCGTAAAACAAAAAACAAAAATCTGCAGTCCTTTAGTGACTGCAGATCAGGGTGGTCAAAAGAACCGCAATGGAAAAACGAATGCGGTTCTTTTTTACCATGTTTTCTACTAGTGCAGGGGCCGAGGGCGGAGCCCTGCGGAATTTCAGAATGCCAAGGTTCTCACTGAGTTGTCTTCGGTGACTAAGTGAGGTGGGGAGCGCTGATGAGGGATGAGCCCTGTGGCGATGGGGAGCGTTGGGATTCGGGGAGAATGAAGCTGCATTGCTTCCCTGGGTAGTGAACTCGGGCCGAATTCGGAGGCAAGATCTAAAGGCGCACTGGAGATGAGGGTAGCCGCGCCAGTGGCAAGCCTCAGTGCTTGAGGCACCTGCGGCCCGGGTGTGGAGCTAGTGAGAAAAGGTCGTTTTTCCGAGAGGTTCAGTTGCCACAGGTGCAAGAGTGCCGATCAAACTTGGAGTGGCGAATTCAGATTGCGAGGTCTGGAGCGCAACTGCTGCCCCGATAAGCAGGGATCACCTGTCAATCAATTTATTCTGAGACCTCCACGAATTCTGCACAGAGGTGATGAGGTTCAAACCCCCAGCCTAGCTCAAAGTTTGGTATTTGTCGCGACTGATGAGGGAGCGAGTTGGTGGGATCCTCAGGCTCCAACATTCATCACACTGCTCCAGCAAGGTGAGTAGTGATGTCGTCACATGTGTGATATGCGGGATGAAAGGACGCAGCAGAGGGTGGAGAACACTCAAATTTCAGTAGCCACATTGCTACTTCACACTACAGGCCAATATTCGATCTTTGGAAGAGTTGTGTCAAATTCTGCTGGGCGAACTGTGATTGGATCGACTGCCCTCGATCAGCTGGAGGGTTAGTCGGGACTTAGGCCACATTTCTGTTGGAAGTAAGGAGCGAGAGTAGGAGGGGAGTTGGCGTCCACTTTGGGAAGGTGACTGCTTTCTTGCTGAGTCGGAAGGGAGCTGGTCGACTGTGTTTGATAGCCACAGGGGTCCAATGATGGCTCGGTAAGCTAATTAGAGCAAGGGTTAGTGATGCAGGGTAGGGTTATTGGTAGAGAGGGCTTCGGTTATTCACTGGAGTTGACGCTTGTGTGTGGTGTACCGGCAGCAAGGCTCAAATGAGGGTTATGATGAATGTAGCATTAACCACAAGCTAAAAATGCAATTAGAGGTGGTTTGGGATTATGGCCATTAGGTAGGATTTAATAGGGAATGCATAGATTTGAATGTGATTTTGGGTGGTGTGTAACCCAAGTGTTTGTAAACACTGGTGGTTAAATATAATAAAGAAGAGGTGTCAAGTGCACCAATTCATCATTTGGACTGGACCTAAGTTCCAATGGTTCATTAAGGCCAGTGGAGTTCATGTGAGCCGTGAGCTCTCACCCGGATTACGACGCACAAGGGTGGGGGTTTATGGCTGACAAGTGACGAACAGAGGATGGTGTTAAGCGGATGAAGGCCTTTGGATTAAATGAGCGGCGATTCAATATCGTTGGATTTAGAAATCTTGAGAATGTTGGCTAGGGTGTTGTTGGCCATAGGTGTTTATTGTTAGATGTAGGTATGATTGGATCTACGTTCGGTAAGACTTTATGGTTGGAAGGAATCATCCTGCCAATGAGAGTGTGAAGGTTCATTTCTTATTTCTTTGTCTTGTGATTACAAATATCTCATTTTATCCCCTTTGAATGTAGGTAGATATAAAAAGTCCGTACAATGATAAGAATAAGAATGTTGGAAAAAAATTAATAAACTTTATGGATGTTGAATGAAAGGATTTTTGAATCTTGTTAAATAGTTGTGTTATTATATAGTTGCATTAGCTTTTGATTTTATAAGTTTATGGTTGCATAAGTTTTTAGCTCACCTCTTGCTTCATAAGATTCCGCATTAGTGTTACACATTAGTATTATGTATTAGGTTTTGCATTGGGACTTGCATTAGGGTTATCATTAGGATTTGTATTAAGATTTGTATTACATTATGCACTAAGGTCTGCATACAGATCCGTAGTAGGATCTGTATTAGGTTCTGTATTAGTTTCTATATTGGTTTTTGGTATAGAATTTTTTGTTGTTGTATGGAGCTCAGAAACATGATGTAGAGATAGAATTAAGAAATAGTGATATAGTGGAGATTTAAATGAAGGATTAAGTTAGAGATTCAAGCTATAGCTTAAGGTCTAGGTTTAGTTTTTATTTGGTCGTTGATTTGTAAAGGTCTACTATCCAAGTACTATTCCTTAGGCGAGTGGCTTAACCCTCAAACACCCATAGTACTCAACCAACCCAACCTAGGGTGGCCGGTGAAAAATTCAATCCATGTGGGTGCCTTAAGCAAACCCACCATCGTGGTAGTGATGGATGAATTATAGATGAACCTATGGTGTTTGAAGATTGGATGAAAAACAATATGGTACGGGATGAATTAATGGGCTTAAAATTGTCCGGATGAATGTAATGCGCAGGTGAAGGTTAGGCACATATGAATAGAACGCTTAGATAAGCGAAATGAAATTAAACATTTATAGGAATTAGAAGGTCATTGTCTAAATGCACTAAAGTAGTCCACCTATCCTGCCAATCTTCTGGGTTGTTACTGAGCTTGGAGTTACAATTGTCATTATAGTTGGATTAGACTTGGGTGGTTGGTGAAACATTGGCCAAGTTGAGTTCATTGGTTAAATTGTATTTGAGTGGTCGTGATAATTTGAAGAAATCATGACAGAATTTGAGCAACCTGATTTCAATGATGTTGAATGACTATTCCAAAAAAATGTGAATACATCCTAATTATCAAATCGAGGACGTTGGATAATGAAAACATATTAATGCATTATCTATCAATTGTGATTATTTGAAATAGAAGTAGAAATCAAAACATGGCTGCACCTAATCAATAACGAACACACTCAATATATATGACTACATTGTATCATCAATAAAAGTTTTATAACTACTCCTATTTCTTTCATTCCCCTCCTCCACCTTGTCATCTACGAATGGGTTTAGCCCTAAAAGATGTAGAATCGAAATATATGGCTGGTATATACAATTTATACGAGCCTTAGCAACTCCAAAAATGATGTTATATATGTATGGGTTTGAAACTTTATTTTATATTTTTTCTTATTTTAAGGAGAATATATATAGAGTTGTCATTGGTTATGAAAATAGAGTCCCATATCACTAGATTTTGTTGAACTCATACATTTTATGGGCCCTTTCTACATCATGACATTATTCATGAATGAAAGTATAATTAGATATAGAAGTAAGTATGATGTCGTGAAGAATCCATTGCACAACTTTCTGTCTATGAGTAGCAATTTTGGTATAATATTGATGTATTATTTTCCAACCCACAATAATTCATATTGTCAATAAAATTCCATGTTCCTCGTTTTGAACATATGATATTGTGGGCTTGAAAATGAAGTGCATCAAGAAAAATAACATTGATCAAAATTATCGTGGTATGTCAAAGTTATAGGAGGCCACAATATGGAAGGTGTTGCTCAGACCTAAATGATATCATCATCAACTTCAACATATGGCCGATTCATATCAAAGTAGACACGTGCCTAAACTGAAGACAACAACTGGACACTTATACTTCAAAGACATATAGTTAGGTGTGGATCTAAGAACTAGCACCATAAAAGACATGTCTTTAAAAGAGAATGACCTTTCTAGGTTCAATAATCAACATGATTGCGGGAACCACTATAAAACTACTTATTGAGCATGAGAACATTCATGTTAATAACCAATAAGATATCCATCAAATCTTCCAAAATTATGAGGTAAATGGCTACGGGCATGATTTGGACTGCCAATCATGTCACACCAGGTAATTGTGTGTTTTAAATCTGACTAGAAGTAAATGCAGAGAGGTATATAAAACTAGGCACATCTACTTTAGACTTCTAATATCATGAGAGTTAGGACCGGTTTACACCAAGTACCATGAAGTCGGACCATAGAAGTTGGCCTTCTTTCATGGGCCGACTTCATGGTCCAATTTGCATGGTCTAATTTCTTAAGAAATCAATTTACAAAGCCTTTGGGCCTCTCGCTAGGTGTAAACCAAATGTCGACCAAGAAGAATGACCATGCACCAAAAAGTGAATGTGCGGATCTTTTTAATATATGCCCAAAAAGGGCATTTTTGAAAAGAATTCAAGTTTGACCATTCTCTTGTCTTTCTTGGGTTTCACTTGTGTTCACTTCTTGTTAAATGTGTGGAAGATGTGGCTTGAAAAATCTTCTCACAACAAATCTTACTAAAAGAAAATGAGCGATTTAATTTGTACACGTTCAATATAATTTACATGTCACATGTAGCTTGTGGTACACATTGAGCATTATTTGCAACGCGCTTCACCATGTTGTGAGCCCAAGAACGTGCTCACATGAGTAATTAGACTAAAAAACCAACCGTGATTGCGATGGGAAAAGCAATGTCCAACTCAATTGACATTAAAAAGATAAAACAAACTAAAGTTGCGTTAAGTTGAGAAGAGCTAAATGGTAAAAACTAAGTTAAAAAGCAAGTAAACGGGAGAAGATAAAAAGTCAAGTGGAGTTCGTTTTTTTGGGCTATCCTAAGAGATGCCGGGAAGCGCGAAAAAGGGGGAGCAAGAGGGAGGGGTCTCGGGTGCTAGGGAAAGTGAGGCTCATAATCATGCGGGAGGGAGAGAGCACTGAGAGCTCGTGGAAGCCTTGCTGCGACAGAGAACGTGTTGTGCGGTGCCGTTGAGGAAGAAAAGGGTAGTGAGTGTTGCCTCGGTGGTGGGAGAGATGGTGTGGTCAGTTGCAACAAGCGCAGACGAGAGTGAGGGCCAAGTTCCATGTGCCGGTCCCGGTCCGTTTTTTAAATGGGTGAGAAACGGGTGACATCATCCAAAAAATGGGTGATGCCACCCATTTTATGGAGGGGTACTTCTATGTGGGGTGCCGGTTTTTCCCAATTTCCTACTTTCTAACTAAATTTGGTGAGTGATAAGACATGACACTTTATGAAGGTCACCGGCAATGAAGGTCATCTAGATTCTAAAAACATCATAAAATACACATTCCCTAGGAGTACTCCTCAAAAGAAGGGACTCGAAGAACCAAGTGGCCTTTAGTATCCAAGGGTGTACCCTAGGTGACCGGCCGATCCGGTCACCGGAGCTTTCTAACTGGCACATGTCCTTCTTGTTACTGTTAGGACCGCTAGTCCTTTGGCACCCGTTCTTGCACAACACAAAATGTGGGACACCCATCCATGGGGGGGTACCGGTCCTTGGGTGAGAAGGATGGGCACATGGCAGCACCCTCTTTTCACCGGCCCACCCATTTGTTTTAAAAAAAAACGGACCGGGACCGGCACATGGAACTTGGCCCTGAGGGAGAGTAGTTAGGGGAGTGGGATCCTGCTGTTGGGAAGTTTGGTGCCCAGTGCCGATGAGAGAGGATTCAACATAGGACAGGGAAGATTAGAAATATAGTGAGGAGGTGCGATTCCAGGGTTATGATGATTGATTGATTGGTGCATGCATGCGGGAGAGGAGGAGTGAGGGACCCTGCATCTCACTGATGAAGCGGCGTGTCGGGTCGGATGCTCGAGCCATATGAGAATCCGAGTGTGAAGCAGCAATGACATAAGATCATTTAACATAAGAAACAAATCTCCGCTTTGATAATGAATAAGATATTCATACAGGCTCTAGAAAGTTTAAGGAAAAATGACTACAACCTCAATTTAGATTTGCTATGATCATTTCGTACTATTTAGGTGTTTAATGTTCTACGAGAAGTGGGTTGACTGGGAAATTTTAAAATATGTGAGTGTGCAAGCACGGTCAAGTGGACAACCCCTAATCCATGCCTAGTGTCAAGTGAAAGTGATTTAATTTTATGTACTAACTTTGATCTTTGTGAAGAAAAAAATCATAGACGTTTTAACATACTAATCTACAAATTGTAGCAATTTGTGATGACAAAAAAAGTCTACATATTTTAGAAGACGGTGCAAGTGATGTGCAAGTAGATGATATTGAAAAAGTGATTGTCTAAATTTTTTTTTAAACATGATAGAATTACATTAATCGAAGGTATTCTGCAAAGTTTTGTGATGATGCCCTCAAGTAGAAAATAGTTTCATAGATTATAAAAAATTCCTAACTTCGAAATAGTTAAGGTCATGAAATCTACGTCCAAAACCAAACTCAACCATTTGCTTTTGATCATCACTTTTGATGCTAAGTATTGAGGATCTCAACTTGATATTCTACAATTTGATTTTTTAACAAAACAATGGAGGTCATCATAAAAAACATTTCAATTTAAATAACGCTTTGCTACTACTTCTAGGCCTTTGACCCAAACATGAGCACCTTTTTGGTCCACTTTACCATGCTTGCACCCACTAGAAGTTGTGTGAAATGATTTGAGCACCAATGTACATTTATTGTGTGGGCCAAGTACCAAGTGTACACTACGAAAAGAGGCTTCTTGACACCCTCTCGATGTACTTCTAGTCCCGTAAGCCGTTTTGCTTTCCAGACCTTAACAACAATTCTAAATCATTAGAGTGATCCTTGATTTGACCGTAGTTTGGGTTGGAAGTTGGTTGTTTTGCATACAAAACTTTGCATGTTCCGTAAGTTCCCGGTGCATCCTTGGAGTTGGTGCGGAGTTCTCATCCAAGAACTTTCTATATTGGATCACCAAGGACCAAACAAAATTTGGCATGCCAAGACGTGCTAAAATGAGTTTAGTTCCCAATAATCTCATTTAAAAATATCTTCGTTTAAACCTGCACACCCACTCCAAGCATGCACCGAAAACTTACCGAACATGGAAAGTTTCATATGCGGAACAAGCAACTTAAAATCCAGTTGAATTCAACGATAATTATATTGGCTTAACAAAGTCATCATGTTCCAACCTACATTGCCATAATATTGTCTTAAGACGCAGACCATGAATGTGGAATGCCTAACATATTTGAGCGTAACGAGCAAGTCCATCTGCGTTCTTGAAGATGGTTGTGGAGGAGGGATGGCTTGTGGAGTCCACCTTGATTACAGCCCGCCACTTTGCCAATAGAGCCCTCTACTACCAATACCATCACAAAACAAACAACTGGATCTCCTCGTTCGTAGGGTTGGTTGAGTTTGAGAAATGATTGGTTCAAATTCATGATTTTAGTCGAAGTGTCCATCATTTTAAAGAAATCTACAGAATGCACCTTTAAATTAATAATGGAATCTTGAAAGGTATCAACATGTAATCGGTTGGACTTGGAAACACTTGGATCTTGACAACCCATTGTGCCCAGAACCTCCCCGGAAACTAATCTCCATCTCGGGTTTACGTATGAGCTTCAAGTGTAAGAACCAATGTCTCATCGGACATAATTGGGTCACTTACATAATACACCCCTTTACCATAAAGAATTTGATCTTAAATACCAGATTGAGACACTTTGGTTTGTGCTCCCTATTAAAGTTCAACCTCAGGATAACCACTCCATTCTATCTAGATGACTTTAAATGCTTCAAAAAAATTGATGATTTGCTACTTCACAAAATCTCAGAGCAACATGCTTCGAAAGAAGGAAGGCAGTGAGAGGAATCCATTGATCTGCACATTTGTGTTTAAAGTTTTTTTAATTTTTTTAAAAAAAAATTATGCTTTCAAATGTCCATGGTTTCCCAATTCGAAGCATTTTACCTAAAGCAAAGACCACCATCCAGATCCAGATCTCCCCATGTATTTATTTTTTCAATTCTAAAAAATTCAAATAACTTCTCAAGATTTGTAGTCCTTAAAGATATCTACAATACAAAAGAAGCTTTGTATTAATGCTTATGCTTTAAAAACATGTTTTAGCAGCTCTCAAGTAGGTTCCAAAGACACTGACCCTTAAAAATACTGCAAATAGTTACCAGGCCAGGGAAGAGTGTGATCTGTGCAATTGCAAAGGCAACCTAATTGCACATTCTATCAGTGTAGCTCATTATGCTCACATTGATGCAATTATGGATAGCAAGAAGCTCAAGCATACAAGGAAGTAGGGAGGTTACGTTGCCAAAGATCCATCGCCATGTCTTTTACCAAGGATCAGTCCATGTTCCACTTCAACAAAGCACTAAACCTCTTCACGGGCAACTTCCCCCTTCACAACATTGTTAGCTGGAGAGAGGCAATTATCGCATACGAGCGTACCTCTCTTCCATCCAACATAAGAGCCCTCAATTGGTATGCAACCCGGAGGTGAATACATCTGGTCAATTTGACAGTGGAATTAGTTTTAAAGACCCCAAATTAGTCTAGTTCAAGTCATTCGAAATGAATATGCCACAAACCTATAGGGTGTCAAGTATTTTTACGTTGGATGTATGAAAGGTGTGCTTGTATGTGACAATTCCCTCCTTGTTAGCCTCTCAACACCCACAGCTTTAGAAATTTCTTAAATTCCATAGTCTAATAGGTAAAAACGTTGACTCCATGTCAGCAAGTCCAAAATTACTCCCTCTGAAGATTACGACATGTACGGGTGCATCTACATACATCTATCATCCCATATGCTTTCCCACCTCGAAGTTCATGCACATTTTGCATCAAACATCCAATGAAATTCATGTAATAAACATATCAATTACTCAGGAGTTGTATGGTACGTCTGATTTTTCAACAAACACCCTTCCTTACCTTCACAATTTTGAGCGTTTAAAACAAACATCAACCATATTTGGAACCATAATCACACGAACACGTTTGGTATCCATTATTACTCGTAAAAATTCCACTAGGCAGACTTCCTCCTAAGGAAGAGCTTGCCACACGACAACCGGGCCAATTACATAAGTTACTTGTGGGCCAATCATACCCCCATAAGGCATACACCCTCCGCAACCAATTGCACCCTGAAGACACACTCTTTATTAGTTGACGTTTTGGGACTAGGTGAAAAGCAATGGTGATGAGGCAATTTTGTAAGTATGTCATATTTGACGTTGTGGTAAATGAACTTATGTTGGCGAATATGATCATATTGGCAATTAATGAGCATGATATTTTGAGACCTCTAGGCATCCTCTAGACATCTAGTTTGGACCCTTCGCGAATAGTGTGTAAGATATTAAATACCAGAAGCGGTGTAATAATTTATTTTGTGTGGTGATGTAATAATGGCTTGAAATGTAAGAAACAGAACATGTTGCGAAGTCACTTATGTTGTCGAATATGATCATATTGGCAATTAGTGGGCATGATGCTTTGAGACTCCGGGCATCCTCTAGGCATCTAGTTTAGACCCTTCCCAGATAATGTATGTGACATTAAATACCACAAGCGATGTAATAATTTATTCTGTGTGGTGAAGTAAGAATGGCTTGAAATGTGGGAAACAGAACATGTTGCCAAAGTCATGGGAGACTCCGATACATCTGTCGGCATGTAAGTTAAAGCTAACTCGGATGGAATCCTGGAGAAAGCCGAGGCCCAGAGGGACCACCATTGCCCACTTGGACTTGGCAACATCAAACGAAGGAGTAAGTCAATCAATCCCCAGACAGCTCCCGCAAGTGCATAACATTGGGTCAAAATCAGATGACAAAACTTTATAAACTTTGTTCATTCATCCGTGTGGTAACCACGGTACAAAAAAACAACAACAATTCATATATTATTGTTAATGTGATAAATTATACTACTAAAAGTAATGTGGAATATAGATAAATTAGCGCATGGCAATTTAACTGTACATATTAGTGTTGAAATTACACAAACTTGTAGTGAGAATTAATGTTGACGAAGTTCAATTTATGGTATTTAGTGTCACGTGCGTAATAATGTCACTTGCCCTATTCTGAGGCATATGCAGGTTGCATTGATGAATAGCAATTTCATGATAAGTGTCGTCTTATGACACTTGGTGTTCAAGTGCACTTATCAATATCTTGGCATGAGCATGTTCAATAGTGTTATGAGGTGGATGTCTATTCCCACAATGGTCTACAACTTGACCAAAGTGTACTTGCCATTAGTATCCTCAAGAATAATTTTCTCTTTGTATACTAAAATGTAAAGACGTGACACTTGCCATTTAGGCCCTTTGCAAATAGTATGTGTGACATTAAATACCACAAACGGTGTAGTTTGAAATTTGTAGGAATCACATAATTTGTTATTCCAAAAGATTGATTTGAATTTTTTTTTCATTTTATCCTACTTTTATCCTTGAACTAATACTCAAGGTGTTGGTGGAAAGTCTTTGAGAAGCATAGGAGAAGATCCGGGGTCTTTAGTCCACATTATATCCACCTTGACTGGGAAATTGTGTGGCCCACATTGATTATTTCCATGCAAATTGTCCACCCACACTAATAGATGATTTAGTGCAATGGTGTGGCATCCACAAAAGCGTGAGTTACAAAATTTTGTCATGAAGAGCCATCTTGCTTTGAGCAAATGAATTGATGACAAGTCGTCGTGATTTCATCCACAAATGATCATGTAAACCATACACACCCAATCTCTGTAAGATCATGCTCGTAGCATCCAATGTGCACGTGATATCAAGGAGTTTTTGTGGGAACTTGTTATCATGGGTGAATCCAAAAGGGAAGAATGTATAGAATGTAACAATGCATGATTTGAATCTCATTTTCTTCCCAAAAGATTTGAGAGACGTAGAATGAACTCAAAAACTTATGAACATGTATGGTTTCAATTATGAAGACTTTAACATTTAATTGAATTGGTGTGTGTATGTTGTAATTCTATTCATTTATGTATACCTTAAAGGGATGATGTTTCATAGCAAAGTCCAAACATAATTAATTTTGACATATATTAATATTTCATATTTCCTAATATTTTTACTAAATATGTAACACGTGCATACGTATTTATTAATAAATTGCAATTTACGGAGGGTTTGGAGATAAAATACACACATGAGATAAATTGATGGAAGTGTCAAATACATAATAATTATCCTTCAATTCTCCCTTGGGTGCAATGTCAAAAACACCTTGCTGATATGGATGGGGTCCATATTCCCCAAACCAACATGAAGTAATGAATGCGTCAAGTTAGTTAGCCAATTATTGTAGGACTTGTGTAGTCAATGGTAGATATTATTGCATTCATTCCAAAGATTTAGACATTGTTGTCACATCCAATTATGAAATAGTGTCCTCAAGTTACATACATAGCATGGGTGCAAACATGGTAAAGTGGACCAAAATAGTACTCCCGTACACTAAAACCATAATTTTTTGGTCAAAGGCCTAAAAGTAGTAGCAAAGTGTTGTTTAAATTGGATATTTCTTCATGATAACCTCTATTGTTGTGTTAAAACATTCAAATGTAGAATATCAAGTTGAGATCTTCAATACTTATCATCAAAAGTGATGCTCACAAGCAAATGGTTGAGTCTAGTTTTGAATGTAGATTTCATGACCTTAACTATTTTGAACTTGGATTTTTTTTTTCATATTCCTTGAGGTCATCATCACAAAACTTTGTAGAGAACCATTAATTTAATGTAATTTCATCGTATTTTAACAAGTTTTAGAAAATCACTTGTTCAATATCACCTACTTGCGTGATGGAAGTGCCAAAAACATAAGAATTACCCTTCAATTCTCCATTGGGTGCAATGTCAAAAACACCTTGCTGATATGGATGGGGTCCGTATTCCCCCAAACCAACATGAAGTAACAAATGGGTCAAATTAGTTAGCCACTTATTATAGGACTTGTGTAATCAATGGTATGTATTATCGTATTCATTCAAAAGATTTAGACATTGTTGTCACATTCAATTGTGAAATAGTGTCCTCAAGCTACATACATAGCATAGCAAAGGAAACGATCCTAAATTCGTGAGATTGAAACTTCAATATTATGGTATTTTAGAAATAATTGTGGAGATTCAATTATCATCTTCTCATAAAGAGCGCTGCTCAAAGAGAAGTGGTTCCAAACAACAATAGAGTCACACAACTTAATTACACATAGGGAAAATGAGAACGAGTTTTTTGAAAATAAATACACATGCTATATTAGGAGATAAGGGGAGCTCAATTAGGCACACAACTGTTTTATTACAATGGTAGTGAAGAAGAAGATTGGAACTATGTGGTAAGGTAGAGGGTCCTTAAACCAACACTTTAAGCTATTGCACATACATATGCCTATGTGGTTGATAAAAAAAAACATATAGCCTTTGGACTAAACATAGGTATCAAGAAAAAATAAATTATTAACCTCAATTGAATATTTGATGAATATTCAAAGTCAAAACCACTAGCTTCCTTAAACCAATCCATAGGCTTTGTTTATGATGACCTTGCATATGATGAGGACCCCCACCTTCATTGCTTGAAATAAACACAAAATTGCCTAGAACCAACTGAACATAGTTGGGTATTAAACCCAAACTACATCAAAGCCCAAGTAGTAATGGTATGCAAAGCCACATGGCTGCCTCCATGATCCCACCCGGTTCACTTGCAAAATCATCACCATGCATCTTGGGAACCAACCCCTTGCATCTTGGGAAATGACCCCATTGTGCTTTGTGGACGTACTTCCTTGGCTTTGTGAATTGAATGGCTAGAAAAGGCACTGACAAGCCAACCTAAGCCCACCTTGAACCAACCCGTAATAGAGTGGAGCCCGTTACCTACCCTACATGGAGGTAGTGGAGGTCGCTATGAGGTGGCACCACTAATGGCACCTTAAACCATCACTCCATGGGCCCGGACACTCCTACATCACGGGAAAAGGTTCAAGGTAATAAAATGTTGGCAATTGGGAGGCGTTTATAGGTGTTGGTTCTGGGTGGGGTGTTGGTTTTAGCACCCTCTACCTTAGATGTTGAGGGTAGAGGCTACAAATCATCTTATTACGATATGAGGGGTAATATATAGTAGTCATTCATAGAAAGCCAATTAAGAAACCTTAATGAAGCAAACTCTTCAAGAGAAATTGACGCATCATAGGAAACTATTAGGGCCACTTTACACCTAGAGGCCGGGCCAATTCGTTGTGTAAGAGGCTTGAAATCCTCACTTGTGATTGGCCAAAAGGTTGAAATCGGCCCCAACCCCTTTACACCTAGCGGCCGGGCCGATTTGGTGGTATGAATTTTTCAATCAAATTATGCATGGTATGACACCTGTGACATGCACCCATGTGACAATGGATGACATGTTTGTCAATCTAATAGTTCATGCACAATTTTTTCAAGTGCCTTTATATGGTGTTAGAAAAGGAATTTTGATACAGATGTCACGAAATCGCATTTTGGATTGCATGCCAAACTCGTAGCCCTAGCCCCTAAATTGTCAATGGGCAGAATTGGAATATGGCACAAACGCATTTCCCGTTGACCAAACTTTTTGGTGTTCACTTATCTTGATATTACAATTATGATGCTCGTAACACAACATTTATTAAGGTTTGATTTGTCATATAATAGAGGTAATTAATGTATGCATGTGGTGGAACTCACACTAAGGATTTGCCTTGGGATTGGGGAGCACATGATGAATTCATCAATGGGTTAGTTTGAATTAACTCTAGTTCATTGTTTCAAACCTTGGTTCCAAAACGTATGTTGCACTTTTGAGTCTTTGGGTGTGAGTGGAGGTTGAAGGGTTTTAGGGGTTGTTGGATCTGCAAACTAGAATTACGAAGTTGTCGATTTCTCTTCTTGATTTGAAATGTGTCCTCACACCTAAGTCTCATATCTCTTTAGTTTGGAAATTTCAATCCTCGCTGACTGATACTCCTAATTTTGTCCATGCCACTTTAGTTTCTTGGCTCTAGATGTGTTGGCCAACTTGAGTGATGGATGCTTTGTATTTTGATTATAATTAAGTTTTTTTGGTGTTGATGACCCCGTCTGCACACAAAACAACTTGTGCACAAAATGGTAAGCATTGACCTCCTCCGCATTGGTTGTGGCACCAAGATGTTTACAATGTGGATGAGATTGGTTTGTTTGATTGTGCCCAACCAAACAAGACACTTAGTGCGAGGAAGAAATTTGTGGGTGCAAAATTTAAAAGGACCGGCTCACTCTTGCTCTTGTTGTAAACACGACATTTCATTGACAAGTTGAAACTTATGATTAGTTAAAAGTCTCTACGTCCAAGATGCTTTGGAATGTGGTTGCCAACACATTATGTGTGGTGGTTTGCCAACCAAACAACATGAATGGCATCATATGTATGTGAGAGTTGAATGATGAGCCTCAATGTACATTTCAAATCTCAAAAGTGGAAGGTACTTTTAATTAAGGACAATTATCCTACTCATTTCCCAAACCATGTCGGTAGGGGTGAATCATTTGGTTTTTCAACCTTGTAATTGAGCAATATTATTATTGTTTTCTTGCTACATAATGTTACAAGTGGGGTACAACCCTTGGAATAGGGTATAATTGCTCCATCTATACAATATAAGAAAAATATTCTCTATGAATTTGATTCTCGTACTACTCACCGGAAGTTGAGGAAAATAAAAGGGATGCTATTATGTGATGTTCTCAAGTTTGGGGAGAGAGGAATCCCCAAACCATACAAAATAGCTAGAGGATGTTCAAGAATTTACTTGTAGATTGGAGTACCAATTTTGCCATGGATGATGAACGTGAGAAATCAAGAATGAAAGAAGTAGCAAATGCATTGGCAAGTCTCGTTTCCTCTTTGAATCCTGGAAATGAAGAAATGCCTATTGAAACATATGTAATCGGGCTGACAATTTCTTTGCAAATTTCTTACAATCATGTTGTCATTTGTGTCCAGGTGTTTTTGCTGGACACTTGATGGAGCTTGGATTCCTTGGCACGTTATCAATGTGTATGAGCCAAGACATGAACTGGGCCTGTGATCGGGGAGAACCGGCACTTAGTTACCAATGAACCGGTTGAATTTGATAAATAACCGATTGAAGTTCAAGACTGCAAGGAAATTAGCAATCATTTTAGAGGAGTTTATAGAATATACCTCAGTTTATTAAAGGAAACCGGAGGATGTCAACACGTAACTGGGTAAACTTGCAAACACTATGATGTCAACCGATTATGCCCAAAAATCTCCCAGATCACCGATACTTGCAGTGGTGATTTTTCACAAGGTCCCTAACATGTCTAGGGACATGTTCATTAAAAAAAAACATTTTCAGTGGACGGGTTCTTAGAAGATGAACTGGTTTTGGGACGTGTCAAATTCACTTTGGATGGGTTCTAAAAATAACATTTTTTAATAATAAAATTTCCCAAAAAATAAATGATACAAATATCAATTACATTATGTCATATATGACATCTGAATATAAGCATAATGCAATCAAACCACTAATACCCAATCAAAATATCAATCTTGAAGTGTTTGATTCACCTGCATACATTAATTCATCAACCACAAAATTTAGAACCTTTTTAACATAATGTCTAAGATTATAATTGAAGGTAAAATTAGTATATATAAACATGTTAAAATTTTTAAAAACAAAGAGCTACTTACCCTTCAAAGAAGTGGATGAATTCTCCTATCCTTCATGTTTCTCCAAACAATAATCACTGCATTCCAATTGATGTTTTCAACTGGAATATTCAGAGGATTGGACTCTTCTGAGGACACCCCACAAAAGGCGAATGCATTCACTTGACTTTTTAAATTGCAAACACTAGGATCTCAACTCACTTAACTTACTTAGTTGGCATGGTTGATGAGTCCTATTGGAGCTGCTTCAAGTTCATGAATCCTCATCATTGATCAGTGTGCTGCTTGAGTCACCGGAGTGCCATTTGTTTATTGAAGGTGAAACAGCCATGGGAAAGGATGAACTTAAAGACCATGTCAAAAAGTGCAACTTAGGGAAAAAAAGAGGAAAGGAAACGACACTCATCACCACAGTTGGTTCAAACCGCGACAGGGAAAGAAGAATTGGAAGATACGATCAGTATCTTCGGAAGTAGATATAGTCCGAGAGAAAAGGATGAAGGAGACAACAAGCTGCTGTGAAGGATCTAAGTTTGTTTCTCTGAACTAGTCTATGTGGACGAAATGGGGCAGGTGGCAGCTAAAATAGATAAAGCAGAATTGAAGGAAGATACTATTGTTTCCAAGTGCAACCAATCACATGCCGACATCTTTCGGGTTATCGTTATCAATTTGTTTTTTTCTTTAACCTTTTCATAGACGGGTTGGTTTAAAAATTACCGGTTTTGGGACGGGTTGTTTTTTCTTTAACCTTTCCATGGACGGGTTGGTTTTGAAATTACCGGTCTTGGGACGGGTTGCAATTTTTTTTGCCTTTCAATTCGAGGTTTTTGGACGTGGACAGGTAAAAACTTTGTGAAAAAGCACCCCTGGATACGGGGCAAATAATATCCCCACAAGACCCACACAATGGACAAGATGCGAACGCTGCCCAAGCCTGCCAGCTGCCACTGACTCAGCATATTTGTGCATGTATATATATATATATATATATATATATATATATATTCTCAGTGTTCTTACAATAGTAACAAAACTTCTTCTAAACTGGGCCCTCAGTACTCGGCGGTATACAGGGCAAATCAATAATATCCCCAAAAGACCTACACCACGTCGGAGGTATCAACTCCGCCCGAGCTTGCCAGCTGCCACTGACGCGGTTTCCACTGCAGGCACTCGGTGGTGGCGAATCTTGTGTGCATGGTGCCCAGTGGAGCCTCTCACCACCTCCCACACACCTCGCTCCTTTTCGCCCCGCATGTCTGTAGTGTCTTGCACCGGATCGCATTCGATTGCACTCGCTCACGCGTCCCTTGTTAAGAAAAAGGCATTTGGCCTGACCAAGAAATTCCGCTCTCACACGAAAGCCGCGTCACGCATCTAGGCTGAGCCGTCCGATCACATTCCGCCCGCTCACCACGTCTCCAAGCCAGCCACGAGCACCGGGGGATCAAGCAAATGCGATGAGCGATGATGATGGTGGTTGCTGAGAATGCGATGCAGTTAGTAAGCACAGCTATGGCCCTCTTATCAGCTTCAGCTGCAATCGGGTGAGCTTTCCCTATTGCACAATAGCTTTGAAACGGAGCAGCTTTGGCAGCAGCAGGGTTGATGATGAAACCCTTGCACAATCCTTAACCTGAACGGGTTGCAAAGTTGTTGTCAAATGGTTATGGCCGAACGCGTGGTTGTCGCCTAGGGAGCGAGAAAAGGAAAAAAAACAAAAAAAAAAACAGAAGAAATGCTATGTTCCTGTCTGTTCCGCAATGTTTTGTTGTGGTTTGCTTTGGTTTTAACTTGGGGCGCGACGGTGCTTCTTAGGTTCAGTTGACAATGTCTTCTTCGAGGGCTTAATGTTTCTTTTGGAGAGACGGAAGGAAGTGGCGGCGTTCTCTTGCTCCGTGTGGTTGCTGGCTCAGACTTGTTAACAAGTGGGTGCAAGAGAGGTATTTCTTCCGTGCACACATGTGTCCGAGTGTTACCGTTTTGTGGCACTGATGGTTTCAAGTACATGGGCTAGATGGTTTTAGTTCTTTGGTCTTGTTGTCGTAGGACAAGTGGGATGCAATATCACGTGATGAAGAAAATACTACAACAAAATGAAGCTTAGGCTTTGATTACCTATATTTAGGTCTTTGTCGATACTACCTCGCTCAACCCAAAGGCGATGGATGTCGTCATGTTGCTCTGCTTTTAAAAAGCTAATAAATGTGCATTGATTTGAAAAATCCCTCGCACTGAATGCCGTTGGCATGACATACTAATGTACACCCATAGAATATGAGCACATTCACTTGGTCTTCGCAACCCTAGGCTGTGTTTGTAAGATATGATGATCGCAATTGGTATGTGTTTCTAAATATGATGAAGTTACACCAGTGAGTTTTGCCTTCTGGTCCATTGGAACTTTGGTTCGATCCATAACCTTCTAGGGGGCATAAAAGTTTGACCGGTCAGTTGATACAAGTGCTGTCGAGATGAATTCGGTACCCGATTGAGAGAACTCATCGCTTTATCATGTGACAGTAGTATCCTGCCACTTGGATCATTGATGGATCGTACATGCCCTTTTTCGCGGGTCTAGCATATCTCACTTGTGGTTCAGTCGATTTCGTTGGGTGCTGTTGCATGAGTTTTTCGATGTTGTCTTGTGCGCACCACCTTGTACGCTATGTCGGGGCCCCTGTCCGGGACACATGGATCACAAAATGCTCACCATTGGTGGTCTCTTAGAAAAGCATTCAAGTATAATGTAGTTTTCCGGTTATGGTTATGTTGCAACTAGTTTGCTTTGGTTGCTTCTCCATCTCCAGTTGAGTATCAGTTAGAGTGCTTTATTCGCATTTACTTCACTCGTTAGGGACGATGACTTCAATCAGATGTGCGACATGGTTTACCATCGTTGACCTGCCGTAGATTCAAACCGAATATATTATTGTTGGTTGCGTCATTGTAGGGTAAGTGTGATGTGGTATCATGTGATGATGAAAATATTGCAACAAAATGAAGCTTAGGCATTGATTACCAATATTTAAGTCTCTGATGATATTGCTTCTGATGTCGTTATGTTGCTCTACTTTTAAAAAGTTGAAAAATGGGCATTGATTTTAAAAATTCCTCACACTAAATGCCGTTGGCATGATAGACTACATTACACCCGTAGAATATCAATACAATCAAGACGTCTTGGCGAGTTTTGTCCGTCCTATCAAATACGATGATGGCAATTGTCCATGGCAAATTCTATTCAAGGGACCTAAACGTTTGACCTCTCAGCTGATACAAGTGTTATGGGGATGTATTTGGTACCCTGCAAAGAAAGGATACATCACTTTATCAAATGCTAGCAGTTTCTTGTCACTTGATCGTTATTGGATTGTACATGCCCATATTTACGGTCTAGCATATTTTTGTTGCGGTTCAGTTGGTAGCTACTATGTGGCATCAGTCCTTCGAGACAACATCTTCTATACAATTTGTAGGCCATTAGTATTGCCTTTCGGCTTACATGCGTTTCTCCATTCTTGACACCCAGTGTTGTTTGCTTTTTTGCTTGCTCATTTTGGTCTTTGTCGAATTGGTTAGCGGTTGAGGGTTTCATTTGGGCTTACCATGGCAGGGATGATGACTTCAATTAGATGTGTGAGATGGTTTTCCATCATTGATCTTAACCCATTGAGGGATATTCCATTCTAAGGTGACATGATGTAGTTCCAAACCAAATATCTCGTTGTCGGTCATGTTGTTGTACGGAAAGTGTTGTGTGGTATCACGTGATGGAGAGAATACTGCAATAGAATGATTCTTATGCTTTGATTACCAATATTTAAGTCTTTGATGACACTGCCTCTCAGCTCTACCCTATTAAATGGACCTACAAGTTTGATCTTTCAGTTGATACAAAGTGTTGTGGTGATGAATTCGGTACCCAATGAAGAAATAATTCATCACTTTATTATATGGCAGTATGTCACTCGATCATTATTGGATTTGACATTGGTAGATGCCAATTATGCAGTATCCTTATGTCCATGGAAGATATTACATTTCGCCCAGTTTAATAGCTTCACACCTTGATTGGCATTGCTTGCTATCTTTTGCTTCCATATGTGATTGAGTATGTTGTGGTTTACCTGGTGGAGTGTTATTTAGAATGTAGAAAGTTTGTCATTTGAAAAGCCCAACCGTTGAAGAATGTTGTTAGCTTAGATTGATATGTAGGGGACCTTCTACATGCATGTACAAGAAGAGAAGAGTAGATTAGGACCTTTCTTCCCACTGAGTGTGCTTGTCAGCCTGAAGAATATTTCGACCAAATAACTTGCAGGTGCAGTTGCAATAATTTCCGCGAATTGGAACATGGCTACAAGCCTTGCAATTATGGGGAAATGAACCTTTGGGGCTGTTATCACTGCTACTGTTGTTACATAATTGAAGGTTTGTTTTTACCTTTGATGTTGCCACTACATTTCTGCCCACTACTTATGGGTAGTCTATATTTAAGACAAATGCCTCTCTTTCATTTATAGTATTCATGAGGAGTTCAATTGGTGTGCTAAGAGTGTTTGTTGGACGAAAATGCAGCAAGGTGGCTAATGTTGTGGATTTTTCTTGGTATTTTTCTTGTTAATATTGGTTGTCACTACAGACGTATTAGATCAATATTTTTCTTTGTCAGTACTAGGTTTCTCCTGGAGGTATGAACATGGTTGGGTTTGCTATACATTATCAATGATCTGCAGAGTGTAGATACCGAAAGTTGTAAGTTGGGAATATTTTTTTGTCAATTAGTTCTCATTACAAATTGCAAACAAATAATCAAGTCCTCACAACTAACCTCCATAGTGATTTGCGAATACTAAATTTGTGACCAATGTCGTGTACTTTCAGGAGCTGAGATTATTGGTTGTGGAGGAAGCCAAAAGTGAAGTAGCAATGTTTGAAGCAAGTTGATGCTTTCTTGCCTTTCATGAAAGGGGTATCCTTTTGATTAGGTCACATGAGTATTTATAGTATGACATGGCAATCAATTTGTATATCCCACGTGGCTCTAATTCTTTCCATCTTTTTTGTTTCGTATGCAGGATATGATGGCTGATGAATCCAATATTTTGCGGCTTTGTATATGCAATACTAACTACATACAACAACTTGTGCGCGAGGGTGGTGCCGAGTTTGCATTGAATCAAAGTCAATGCATATGTCTTGGGCAAACGCTTGAACAAATCACCAAAAATATAGCCAGTGTTTTCTCCCATGCTAATGAGCTTTTTAGGAGCTGTGATTTGCTTTTGAGAGAGTTGTTTCGAACTATTGACAGGGCCAAGCTATTGGTACAAGAATGCTATGGTGAGAAATGGTGGCATGCAGCATTGCTCCAAATCCACAATGAAGAGGCGTTCCAAGACTTGTTAAGGGATCTCATATCGTGTCATGATGATATTTATCAACACCTAAAAGGCCAATGGGTTGGACAGTTGGACCAATTTAGGAATGATCCGAGTTTTTCTCTAAGCACCATGAGTGAACGAGGAGTTGAAGATCATCGTGTGTTGGTGAGGCGATTACAAACATCCGTAGAATCAAGGCCTTCATCCTCCACAAACAAGGACCTTGAGGAGGAGTTTTCAATTGCAACATACTTGTTGAAAAGATATGATAATCAAGTGAACTATGTAAATGGTTACCACCATGTGGAGGTTGATGCACAATTGGGTTGGGGACGCTCAATCTCACTTGCAAGTGGTGCGTTTGGGAGTGTAGAGGAAACAACTTGGTTTGGTTTGCCTTGTGCAAAGAAAATGCAAGTTTTGGGTGAACGATTGGAAGATGGGGATAAAACCTTTAAGAGAGAGGTTGGCATACTCGCAAGTGTCAATCATCCAAATGTCGTCAAGTTCATATGTTGTTGCCGAAAGCAAGAGGAACGCAAATGTTTCATTGCTATGGAGCTTTTGGACACAAGCTTGGAGGAATTGGTCAAAGAGGTTTCGAATGGCGGAACCAGGACACCCTTCCCAATTCAAGTAGCCATGGACATCATCATACAAATCGCCAAGGGCATGAGCTATCTACATGAAAAGAAAATTGCGCATCGGGATTTAAAACCTGCCAATGTATTGGTGCGTAAAACCATCATGGTTGACAAATTACTCAAGGACAACTATGTGAATGTGAAGTTGGCCGACTTTGGGCTTTCAAAAATGGATGCGTATAGCAACATTTCAGAGGAATTAAGCCAAGGTATTGGGACAAGGTTGTACAAAGCACCAGAGTTATTCCAAAACAACAAACGAAAGAGAGAGAACATGGATTCTTTAGTGGAAAAAGTGAATGCACATGAAGCCGATGTATATAGCTTTGGTGTGATGTGTGCAACAATACTCTCAGGAAAACAACCATTTGAAGGCGTTGATCATGATCTTCTCACAAAGCTAAGGTTAAATGAGAGGCCACGGGTGCCTGAAGATTGTCCCGAGGCTTTGGTCTTCTTGATCAATGAATGTTGGTCATTAGACCGAACAAAGAGACCCACATTCAAGGAGATTTGCTCAACATTGGAAGATTTGAGAAGCTCCATTTTAAGGGCAGATGTTGTATTTAGAAATCAAGAGGTGAAACATGAGACCACCGTGTTTAAAAGGATTTCAAATTTACCTCACAACATCATGTACATGCTCAAACGCTTTTGGAGGACACCAACTTTGGAGGGGAGTGAAGCTAATGAGGCCCAAAATACAAGTCAAATTCATGACAAGGTACCAATCCTAACTATGTATGGAATAATTTAGAGAATAGTTTACATCAAGTTTCGAATGGGCTCAAAATATAATCAATTTATCTCCTCTAATATTGGATCCAATATTAAAATTTGAAATCTTCTTAAAAGTAGTGTATTTATCGAAATGAGATAATCAAGATGCTTTGATGGCATTCAAAGTACCTTGATTATACCCTTTTGCATTTATTGTAACTTAGGTTTCAAACCAATATCTAATATCGAATTTTGTTCTTATAGGGTTTTCAGTTTCTTGCACCATCGTCATGGAGAACCTCAATACTCCCATCACAAGTGCGGTCCACACATTCATTACCGTTACTCCCGATTCATTTTGTCAACATTGACAAAAAAATGGCAAAGGTGTTATTTCAACTAAATTCCAATCATATTATGGGCATCGTCGGGATGGGTGGAAGTGGAAAGACCACTTTGACAAAGGCCATTCTTCATCGTGTGCATCAAGACTTTGAAGCAACAAGCTTTGTGGCAAACATGAGAGACTCCAAAAATGTTTTGGATATACAAAGACAATTGTTGAAGGATCTCAACTACGCGAGCTCCATATCGACCATAGAAGAGGGGTTCAAGTGTGTACAAAACATATTTGAGAAGAAGAAGGTCTTTGTTGTCTTTGATGATGTTGCCTCTGAAGAACAACTCCATGGGCTAGTTTCGTCTACGTGGTTGTTTGCTAACGGTAGCAAGATCATTGCCACAAGTCGAAACTGGCAAGACTTAAGAACAACTTGTGTTTCACACACCGGAAAGATGGACATGGAGTTATTGGACGAAGATGAAGCAAAGGAGCTATTCTACAAGCATGCATTTTCTCATCAACAACCTCAAAGGTTGCAATTGGAAGAAGTTGCGAGCAAAGTCATCGAAGCATGTGGTGGATTGCCTTTGAGCTTGGAAGTATTGGGAGGTTATTTGTGTGGAGTTGAAAGGCTTAGGGTATGGCAACAAGCATTGCAAAGATTATAGAAAGGAAAATGCCTTGGTGGTAGTTGGGATAACGAAAGGATATGGAGAACATTGAGGATAAGCTACGATAATTTGGATGAAGAGGAGTGTGAGCCCAAAAGGGTGCCCACATTTAGTCTTAGACCCTTGAAACGTTAGTTGATGCACTTTGAAGTAGCATGTTACTTCACAAAAATATAAAAAGAATGAAATGTTAGTCTTAGAAGTACCATGTTATAAGAGGCTAGGATGTGAGTTGTTATTGTGTTTTTACCTTCGGAAGGATTTGAGTGAATGAGGATAGGTAAGGAGAACTTGGATTGAGTAGTTAGTGAGTAGGCTAGTACAAATGGATGGAGACAACCAAAGTGACTCAAGAGGCAAGTGCATTCGAATTGGGATGAATGGAGGATCACATGGAGCGCACAAGTGGACCACCTCATCATGGCCACTTAATGGGGAAGGCCCAAGGAAGAATGCAAGGTGGAGGATAAGCAAATTCTCAAAGCACCAATCAAATCACGAGTTAAGCATCGTGGTTTGAATTAAGTGGTGAGCGACGATTTGGGAAAGTAAGGGGAGAAAGTTATGGCGGCGAAAAGCGAAGGAGGCTAAGTTTGGGTTGAAGCATCCCAAGTTTGGTAAGGTGTGGTAGGTAGAAAGCCAAGGCTAGTTAAATGTTCGAATTAGGATCCTTGTTGATCATTTGAGGGAGGAAGACTTAGAAGATAGGATTGGCGCCTACTAAGTAGGAGGAAATCTCAAGGGCTTATCGTGAGCCTTGAGGGTGCTCACCCCCTCAAGCTTACTATATAATCCCTCATTCTTCCCTCACTCATCCTCTCTTTCCTTTGTGCTCCAAGGCACCCCACGAGTTATAAGTGTGGGTGTGGGAAGCCATATTGGAGCACATGTGTGTGCTTAGTTTTTAGTTTGAGAGCCAAGGCTTGTTAGCCTTGAAGAGGGCTTGACCTCTTGGTAGAATTAGTGTTGACGTGAAGGATTTTAAAGTTAATTCATGATTCCAATTTGTGGTACTTTAAGTTCATGTTTTGAATACACGTGGTTGCAAGTTCCATGTTTAAGAGTTGAGCACTTGATGTTGTGATGAGTGCAAAAATATACTTGTGTGGATTAGTTAGTCTTAGTGAAGTTAGGAAATTCTCTCTCCCCCTCTCCTCTCTAGGATTTTAGGATTTTAGGATTAGAGAAGAATTGTGTGATTAGAAAGGGGTTGTTAGTAGAATTAGGGAAATTAGGTAGGAAGATTAGTTAAGGGCTTGAATAATTAGTGAGGTAGTTGGGGATTACAACTACAAAGTTGTGGGTTCATGAAGGAGCTGGGTTTGTGTAGTTAGAAAGTAAAGAGCTGGGTTTATGAAGGACCTGGGTTTGTTTAGTTAGAAGCTAAGGAGCTGGGTTCATGAAGGAGCTGGGTTTATGAAGGAGCTGGGTTTGTTTAGTTAGAAGCTAAGAAGCTGGGTTTATGAAGGAGCTGGGTTTATGAAGGAGCTAGGTTTATGTAATTAGAAAGTAAAGAGATGGGTTCATGAAGGAGCTTAGTAGATAGCCTACCTAATTAGCTCATAGACAAGTAGTTAGTTACATTATGCTAGTTAGTGTTATGTGTGGCTTTCACAAGTAAATGTATTTGAGATTGACTATAGAGAATAGTGTTTTTTTTAACACTTGCATCCTCTCTTTAAAAATAAACCACGTGCACAACTTAATGGAGAATGTGGAGCACTCTCGCGATGGCAAGACAAAGGAAGCAAAGACCAAAGTTAAATCCAAGACCACTTGAAGGGTGAACCTTGCACTATGGACTCATCCAAGTCCAAATCCAATACCGCGGAGGAATGTGAGCCCAAACCCACTACTCGGACTACGGACGCTTAAGGGTGGGGGGTTTGGCCTCACATAATTGGTGCGTCCGCCGGGAGCGAAGCGGAAGGTAGTTACAAGACTTGGAGGCGACTAGGAGACTTGGAGGCAACTAGGAAAAATTGGAGACACAAACTTGAGAGAAGGGAAGGAGCACCCGAAACTCGGTAAGTATTCTCTCTTTGGGTTACATTTGAATTCATTGTATTTCAACTATTCCTTGGAATGAATTGCATTGTCAATTACGCAAATTCATTTTTGAGGAAGGAGCGCGGCGAAGGTACGTCCTCAACCTTTTTGGGGATTTGCTAAGAACTTAAAAGGAACCTATAACCGAGTAGCTCATTAAAACATTAGAGGGTAAATTCACCTTAGGACATTGAACTTTGACACTCACCTCGGGGTGAGTCTCAAAGTTTTGGGAGTTGTCATTTCATGCTCTAGATTAAATTAATATTTCACAAAGTTTATGGTGTTGTTACATTGAGTCACGATTGAGGGGAGTGCTAACTCACAGGGGGATGCGATTGCTCAAGGTATGTTTATTTCTTCAAAGTGAACTCATTAACTAATTAAGGAATGCCTTTTGTACTCGTGATTGTTGTTATCCGTTGTAGAGGGTAATTCCCGAATTGTGGATGGTGTGAGAAGTTGAAGGGTGAAGCCTCGACTTTTAACATAATCTACTCGGAAGGTCACCCCCTCACAATCGGTATTGTGGTGAGTGTTAATTTGCGGGAAGGTGCGGAGGTGATGCTCCGACTTAATCAAAAAATTAACATGAACATGCCTATCCCCTATTGGGATTCTTTCACCTAAGTGGGCTTGCAGGTTCTTTTCCTCACCTCCTAAAAAAATTATAACCACACCAAGACAAGTGAAAATATTAAGAGGGGAATTGCTAGGATTATGTGTGGTCAAGTGAGGGTCGATCGATTCTTATGGAATGCAAGGTAGGACTCGCTCACAAAAACCAAGTTTGATAGTAGGACTAGAGAAATCTACTCGAAAGAGGCGGTCCTCTAAAATCAGTGATAGATTAGAACAAGATAATGTTAGAATAGAGAGTTGTTTGAACGTCGAACCTAGGACTAGGTCAATTCTAGACACCTTAGAACTTGGAGCTCAACTTGAAGAGGAGATCACTCCCTCCAAATTGAGTGGTGAAACTTCTTCGGAAAATTACACACTTAGAGAAGAATTCCCGGTAGAAGTTGATAGGGGATTGTTGAATAGTTCACCGGTCACCATGGCCGAGGAACGGGGGATGGATCCACCACCCATACCCCCAATTCCGCCCATACCTCCTATACCTCCAATAGACCCATTGGTTAGGCCAAGAGGCCTACCAATTGTGGTTCCACAAAATTTAGCGGCGATGGATATGCCATCTCATCTCCCTAAATTTTATGGGACCAAGGATGAGGACCCCTCTCGGCACATGGAACGGTATATCGAACGGTTGGCTAGCTTCCTCATAACCGACCCGGGTTATTGGTTAGTGTGGTTTCCTACCACTCTAGAGGGGGAAGCCTATGAATGGTATCGGGATCATGCCGAGGGACATTTTAGGGGATGGGAACAATTACAAAGGGAGTTTCTTAACGAATTTAGGCCGGAAGTGGGTCAAAGTACCGCATTAAGGGCATTGTCGTCATTGAAGCAAGGAAGGGAGGAAGAAATTTCGGCTTACATTAGGAGGTTTGATTTAGTGTGCACTAGATTCGTGGGTACCATGCTCAACGACGACACGCTAAAGCAATTTTTCATTCAAGGGTTTTTTAAGTCCGGAACTATTAGGGGTGTTCTAGAAAGGAATCCCTTGACCTTGGCGGATGCCAAGCGTGCGGCTAGAGATATTGAAAACTTGGATAAAGATCACGAAAGGCTATGGAGAAGGGAGGATGAATTGATCCCACAATTCATCCCCATACGCCCTAGGGTGGTAGCGGTAGAACCCGCTAAGTATGAGAACCAAATTCCATATGCCATTGTGGACACCGGTCCCCGACCTTTAGCGGTTAGGGAACCGGCACCTCTTTTGGCACTACCGGCCCCTAGAACGGATCCACACTTGGAGGAGGTTGAGAGAAGACTAGGTGCTAGCCAACTAGGATTCCAAGAGGCTATGATAAAACAAATGCAAAGCCTCACGGATCAAATGTCATTAATGATCCGGAGTCAACAACCGGGGCCTCCACCCCCGGTTGAGTCGGGTAGGCATTCTTCCGGATTATGGTGTGTCCAATGTGGCCAACCGGGCCACACGCGTCAATTTTGTAGAAGTGGACAAAACCGTGACCAAAGAGGAAACGGTAACCCACCTCAACAAAATCAACGAGGTCAAGCGCCACCTCACTATGGAAATGGAAGCAATAGAGGACCACAACCTAGAGGGCAAGGTGGCCAAAATTTAGAGAAGAAGGAATTTCATCCCTTTTGTGGAAGGTGGCACGCTCAAGGACAATGTTGGTCCGAAGGTCAAGAGTTTAATTGTAGCAATTGTGGAGGAAGTCATCCCTCGGATACGTGTCGCCAACCGGACAAAATAATTAATGTCCCTTACCCGGTGGCTAATCCACAACAACAAGCAAGGGATAATATGCGAGGTGCTAGGCCACAAGGAGTACCGGCCAATGAACTTAGGCCACCTAACTTATACTATGACCATAGTAATGCTAGGCAAACTTTTCATCCACCGGCGGGCTTGCAAACTACAACCGGTTACATTCCAATACAAAATAGACAAGGAGTTCCACCTAATGGTAGTAACGGGAGACAAGCGCCTCCAACGGATCCGGGACCATCTAACTCCCAAGATGTTAGGTTCATGGATGGAGTGTTGGAGGCCACATGTGATGACATGCTTCCTCTCCCAACGAGAATTGGAGAGGAGCAAAGTCAATGGCCTCCTCACACCAATGCTATTACATATGAGTTAGTGAAGGGTAAGGGTGTGGTTGAAGAAGCACCTGCACTAGCGGTAACTACTAGGGCTAGGAGAGGGGATGCCTCGTTGGAGGTAGGAATAGGAGAGCAAGGAAATTACTCTTCGGATGAAGAGATTAATCTCTCCGAGTTGCATAGGGTAGCTAGAAGAGCTACTAAGGATGTGGAGAGGGAAAATATAATTTTACAAGATAGGGAGAGGACTAATGCGGTACATGACTTGGATAATAGCGATGTGGGTGAATGGGAAGGACCGGGGGTTCCCGTAGACGAATTCGACGTAGTGGGTAATTCTAAGGTGGAAAGATCTACCGGGTACGACTTGTGGGCGGACCTTAGTACACTCAAGGCGGATATTACTTTCGGCCAACTATTGGAAATTTCACCCACGGCAAGGAAAACATTAAAGGAGGGAATGCCGGTACACAAGAGGATGAGGAAGGTGAAAGCTAAAATAGCCGCTAGGATCCAATCACAAGGTGGAAGAGACGTGAAAGCTATAGAAATAGAAGTTGTTATAGTAGATAAGGTGGTTCCTAATGTGCTAGTCGACGGAGGGAGTAGTCTAAATATACTACCGGAGGATACTATGAAAAAATTGGGACTTGGACTCACGGGGCCTTCACCTTTGGTCATAAATATGGCAAATCAAAGTTCGACTACGCCTTTGGGGATGATCAAGGATTGTAGAATGACTACGGGAGGTGAGGAGTACTTGGTCACCTTCCATGTCATTAAAATGCACTCCAACAAGGACACCTTCCCCATTTTGCTAGGTAGGCCTTGGTTGCGGATGGCGAATGCTATGGTCAATTGGGGTGGACCTAAACCATCCATCACTTATGGTCCGGAGGGTAATAGGGTCATAGTGTCCATTGGTTCATTAGAAGGATGGATGAAGAAGGAGATGTATTTGCCATTGGAGAAGGAAATTGATGACTTAAACGAGAATGAGATTGGCAAGGCATTGGTGGGAGTCGTCCATCCCGAAGGTCAAAGGGTTGTTATAGATTCGGGCTCGGGAAGTCTAGGTCCTAATTTTTACAATTATGGGGATAATGGGGATTATGCCCAATGGCTAAGGGAGTACCCCGAGTCCGAGGTTGATGTAATGGTTACATTTCACCAAGTAGGCTTAGGGAGTGAATTTCCTAGTGTTAGTTTAGGAGAGGGCTCATTCTTGGAGCCATGTGAGGTGCTCACCGAGGAAGAGTGGATTAGCGGTGGGTTAACACCTTGGGTAGATGACGTGGAAGAGGGTGAGGTTAGTTTAATTCATGTAGATGGGACTCAAGAGGAGGATGTGATTATTGAGTCATCGAAATTGGAGGAGCCTTTACATTTCAAGACCACGTCTACGGGGATAGTTGTAGGTCAAGATGTGAAAGATTACCCCAATGTGCCTTCCGATTGGTATCGGAACAAAGAGGAACAAGCACATGTGTCGGAAGCGGATTGGCGGTACGTGGATGTGAAATTAAAGAATGGAAAAACCCGACAAATGAAGATGGGCTCCAAATTGGGGGAGAAAGAGGTTAGGGAGTATAGCAATTTGGTGGATGAGTTTAGTGATACTTTTGCATGGTCCTACGATGAGCTTAAGGGAATTCCTAGGGAAATGGTAGAGCACCGGATTCCTTTAATTCCGGGGGCGAGGCCAATTAGACAAAAGGAGAGGAGGATGAATCCTCAATTGCAATTGTTGGTGAAAGCGGAATTGGAAAGGTTATTGAAGGCCGGGTTTATCAAGCCGGTGGAAATCACGGATTGGGTTTCTCCTATGGTCTTAGTAAAGAAAAAAAATGGGAAATTAAGGGTTTGTGTCGACTATAGGAAATTGAATTCGTGCACACAAAAGGATCACTTCCCCTTACCTTTTATCACCTTGTTGCTTGAGGAGGTTGGAGGTCATTCGCGATATACCTTTATGGATGGGTATGCGGGTTATAATCAAATTTCCATAGCCCTCCAAAATATCCATAAAACGGCTTTTACTACACCTTGGGGTACTTTTGTGTGGGTAGTGATGCCATTTGGGTTATGTAATGCCCCGGCTACTTTCCAACGATTAGTAATGTATATCTTCACCGACTTGTTGTTCAAATCCATGACCGTCTTTGTGGACGATTTTAGCACACAAAGTAATGTGGATGATCACCTACATTGTGTTAGGGAGGCATTGGTTAGGTGTAGGAAGATGAGGTTAGCATTGAACCCGGATAAGACATTTTTGGGAGTGAATAAGGGAGTGTTGTTGGGTTATGTTGTTAGTGAGAAAGGTAGAGAACCCGATCCGGATAAGATTGCGGCCATAAGCGACTTGGCAACTCCAACCAATTCCAAGGGGATCTCTAAGTTGTTAGGACATGTGGGATGGTACCGGGAACTTATTCCTAATTTTTCAAAGATAGCGGTGCCCATTACCCATTTGCTCAAAAAGGATGTCAAATTCGAGTGGACGGATGCTTGTCAAAAAGCCTTTGAGGAATTGCGGGATAGGTTGAGCACCTATCCGGTGTTGATACCACCCAATTGGGGTAAACCTTTTCACGTCTATTGTGATGCTAGTAATGTGGCAATAGGGAGTGCGCTTTGTCAAGCAACGGGAGAAAAAGAGAAGGATCAACCTATAGCTTATGCGAGTAAGCAATTGACCCCCGCCGAAAGAAACTACTCTACAACGGAGAGGGAGTGCCTAGCCATGGTGTTTTCCGTTAAAAAGTTTAGGCATTACCTCATGTGCAACCCGGTTGTATTTTTTGTTGACCACATGGCTATCAAGTATCTAATTAACAAGGCGGAGTTAAGTGGTAGGTTAGCTAGGTGGGTTTTGTTATTAGAAGAATTCGACTACACGGTGGAATATAAACCGGGTCGTGTGCATTTACAAGCGGACCACTTGTCTAGGTTGTCGGAGGAGATAGGAAAAAATCCGGTAAATGATATGTTAGTAGATGATAGCCTCTTTGTGGTCACTTCTACACCGGAGTGGTATGCGGGCATAGTGGAATTTCTAACAACCCACAAGTTGCCCAAAGAGTGGACAAAAGAAGAGAGAAGGAAGGTGAGGGTAAATAGTAGGCAATTTGTTGTAGTGGGCCATAGGTTGTTTAGAAGGGGGTCCGATGGTATTTTACGACGATGCGTGTCAAAAACGGAGGTTGAAGCGATTTTAATCGCTTGCCACGATAGCGCTTGCGGCGGTCACTTCTCGGGTCAACTCACCGGGCAAAAAATACTTAGAGCGGGCTACTTTTGGCCTACACTATTTAAGGACGCCCATGACTATGTAAGGAAATGCGACGCTTGCCAACGGTATGCCCGAAACGACCTTAGAATGGAGATGCCTTTACATGTATCATTACCCTTAATTCCTTTCGAAAAATGGGGCATCGACTATGTGGGTGAGGTCCATCCCCAATCTTCAAAAGGAATGAAATATATTGTGGTGGCAACCGAATACCTCACCAAGTGGGCGGAAGCCAAAGCGGTGAAGACCGACACGGCGGAACACGCGGCAACATTTATGTACGAAAACATAATTTCGCGGTTCGGGGTGCCGAAGATCCTAGTAAGCGATAGGGGTACTCACTTTTTGAATGACTTGATTCGAGAGATGACAGAGAAATTTAAAATTGATCACCGGAAGACTACTCCCTACCACCCACAAACCAATGGACAAACGGAAAGGGTTAACGGAATTTTGGTGAGTATACTACGCAAGACGGTTATAGACTCGAAGCGGGATTGGGATACGAAACTAACGGCGGCACTTTGGGCATACCGTACAACCTATAAGGTAACTACGCGTGCTACACCATTTTCCTTAGTCTATGGTCTTGAAGCGACACTACCAATCGAATATGAAGTCGAGTCACTTAGGGTGGCCGTGAGTGCGAGACTTACCGAAAGTCAATCCTTACGAAATCGACTAACCGATTTGGAAGCACTTGACGAAGGGAGGAGAATGGCGGCTCAACATATTGAGGCAATCCAAAGAAGGAGAAAGATTACTTTCGACAAACGACATAAGAGAAGGGCCCTAACACCGGGAATGATGGTCATGATTCAAGACGCACGAAAGCTTGAATTTCCGGCGAAATTCAATGCGGTATGGTTAGGACCTTACCTTGTCTATGAGGTCTTTCCTAATAATTCAATTCAATTGGAAACGTTGAATGGTGAGCTCTTTCCTACCCGTACATCTGGAAGTAGATGTAAGGAGTACCGAGCTTGACTAGGCAACTTACCCTTGGAGCAAGAGATGTTTGGATTTATGTGAGCCCAAAAGGGTGCCCACATTTAGTCTTAGACCCTTGAAACGTTAGTTGATGCACTTTGAAGTAGCATGTTACTTCACAAAAATATAAAAAGAATGAAATGTTAGTCTTAGAAGTACCATGTTATAAGAGGCTAGGATGTGAGTTGTTATTGTGTTTTTACCTTCGGAAGGATTTGAGTGAATGAGGATAGGTAAGGAGAACTTGGATTGAGTAGTTAGTGAGTAGGCTAGTACAAATGGATGGAGACAACCAAAGTGACTCAAGAGGCAAGTGCATTCGAATTGGGATGAATGGAGGATCACATGGAGCGCACAAGTGGACCACCTCATCATGGCCACTTAATGGGGAAGGCCCAAGGAAGAATGCAAGGTGGAGGATAAGCAAATTCTCAAAGCACCAATCAAATCACGAGTTAAGCATCGTGGTTTGAATTAAGTGGTGAGCGACGATTTGGGAAAGTAAGGGGAGAAAGTTATGGCGGCGAAAAGCGAAGGAGGCTAAGTTTGGGTTGAAGCATCCCAAGTTTGGTAAGGTGTGGTAGGTAGAAAGCCAAGGCTAGTTAAATGTTCGAATTAGGATCCTTGTTGATCATTTGAGGGAGGAAGACTTAGAAGATAGGATTGGCGCCTACTAAGTAGGAGGAAATCTCAAGGGCTTATCGTGAGCCTTGAGGGTGCTCACCCCCTCAAGCTTACTATATAATCCCTCATTCTTCCCTCACTCATCCTCTCTTTCCTTTGTGCTCCAAGGCACCCCACGAGTTATAAGTGTGGGTGTGGGAAGCCATATTGGAGCACATGTGTGTGCTTAGTTTTTAGTTTGAGAGCCAAGGCTTGTTAGCCTTGAAGAGGGCTTGACCTCTTGGTAGAATTAGTGTTGACGTGAAGGATTTTAAAGTTAATTCATGATTCCAATTTGTGGTACTTTAAGTTCATGTTTTGAATACACGTGGTTGCAAGTTCCATGTTTAAGAGTTGAGCACTTGATGTTGTGATGAGTGCAAAAATATACTTGTGTGGATTAGTTAGTCTTAGTGAAGTTAGGAAATTCTCTCTCCCCCTCTCCTCTCTAGGATTTTAGGATTTTAGGATTAGAGAAGAATTGTGTGATTAGAAAGGGGTTGTTAGTAGAATTAGGGAAATTAGGTAGGAAGATTAGTTAAGGGCTTGAATAATTAGTGAGGTAGTTGGGGATTACAACTACAAAGTTGTGGGTTCATGAAGGAGCTGGGTTTGTGTAGTTAGAAAGTAAAGAGCTGGGTTTATGAAGGACCTGGGTTTGTTTAGTTAGAAGCTAAGGAGCTGGGTTCATGAAGGAGCTGGGTTTATGAAGGAGCTGGGTTTGTATAGTTAGAAGCTAAGAAGCTGGGTTTATGAAGGAGCTGGGTTTATGAAGGAGCTAGGTTTATGTAATTAGAAAGTAAAGAGATGGGTTCATGAAGGAGCTTAGTAGATAGCCTACCTAATTAGCTCATAGACAAGTAGTTAGTTACATTATGCTAGTTAGTGTTATGTGTGGCTTTCACAAGTAAATGTATTTGAGATTGACTATAGAGAATAGTGTTTTTTTTAACACTTGCATCCTCTCTTTAAAAATAAACCACGTGCACAACTTAATGGAGAATGTGGAGCACTCTCGCGATGGCAAGACAAAGGAAGCAAAGACCAAAGTTAAATCCAAGACCACTTGAAGGGTGAACCTTGCACTATGGACTCATCCAAGTCCAAATCCAATACCGCGGAGGAATGTGAGCCCAAACCCACTACTCGGACTACGGACGCTTAAGGGTGGGGGGTTTGGCCTCACAAGGAGAAGAACATGTTTTTGGACATTGCTTGTTTTTTTTGTCGTGATGTTCTCAAGGAAGGGATGCAAGAAGAGAAGGCGTTGACAATATGGGATTCTGATGATAGTAATGCACATTCAGCACTTTTGAATCTCATGGACCGAAGTCTTGTGCGGATCGATTCGGATGGGATATTGACGATGCATGATCATTTACGTGACATGGGACGTATGATAGCATGCAAAGAGCATATTGGAGGACAAAGAATTTGGAACATGGATGAGTTGGAGCCCACGAAATCCGATGCGTGCATGGTAAATGAATATTCATCACATTTGTTGAGTTTCATTATCATAAAACTATCGGTTTTAATGAAATTTAATTTGCACTTATAGGTTTCATTGTGGATAAGAATGTGAGGGAAGTAAATCTATTTGATTTGAAGTGTCTTTAATGTATTCATAGAGTATGACAAATGCACGCACTTAATGGATTGCCATAACAATGTTTTGTATCGTGATTGATGCAGATGATACACAATGTGGAGGGTCTTCATACGGCTGGATCTCGTTGTAATTACAGTATGATACCAACAATGGATATGGCCAACATAAGGCTTTTGCATATGAAGGATTGTGAAAACTTGGATTGTTTGTATAAAACAATGAAGAATGCGAGTAAATTGAGGTGGATGCGGATAAGAACGTGTTTCGGAGAAACTAGAGGTGAAAGAATCCAAGAGCTGCAACCATCATTTTTCATTCCATTCAAACAATTGTGTGTGTTGGAGATGGAGTATTTAGAGCATTTGCAACACCTTCCATGTGAAATTGGTACCTTCGAGATGTTAAAATATCTTACCTTGATTTGTTGTTCGAGATTGGAATTCATACCAGAGACATTGGGCAACTTGGCTTTCTTGGTTGAATTGAACCTGAGTGGTTGCTCGAGCTTGAAGGTATTACCAAAGACATTTGGCAACTTGGCTTCCTTGGTTAAATTGAACATGACTTGGTGCTCGAGGTTGAAGGAATTACCGGAGACATTGGGCAACTTGACTTCATTGGTTGTATTGATATTGAATTGTTGCTCGAGCTTGGAGGAATTACCAGAGACATTGGGCAATTTGACTTCATTGGTTAAATTGGACATGTTTAGGTGCTCGAGCTTGAAGGAATTACCGGAGACATTGGGCAATTTGACTTCATTGGTTAAATTGGACATGACTAATTGCTCGACCTTGAAGGAATTACCGGACACATTGGGCAACTTGACTTCATTGGTTGAATTGGACATGGATCATTGCTCGAACGTGAAGGAATTACCGGACACATTGGGCAACTTGATTTCATTGGTGAAATTGGACATGAGAAATTGTTGGTGCTTGAATAAATTACCGGAGTCATTGGGCAACTTGACTTCATTGGTTGAATTATACATGACTCATTCCTGGAGCTTGAAGGAGTTACCAGAGACATTGGGCAACTTGACTTCATTGGTTGAATTGGACATGAGTTGTTGCTCGAGGTTGAAGGAATTACCGGACACATTGGGCAACTTGACTTCATTGGTTAAATTCAATTTGTTGATGTGCTCAAGTTTGAAGGAATTACCAGAGACATTGGGTAACTTGACTTCATTGGTTCAATTGAACATGAAGGGTTGCTCGAGCTTGAAGGAATTACCAGAGACATTGGGCAACTTGACTTCATTGGTTAAATTGAACATGACTGGTTGCTCGAGCTTGAAGGAATTACCGGACACATTGGGCAACTTGACTTCATTGGTTATATTGAATTTGTGTAATTGCTCGAGCTTGAAGGAATTACCAGAGACATTGAGACATTGGGCAATTTGACTCCATTGGTTAAATTGTCCATGAGTGATTGCTCGATCTTGAAGGAATTACCTGAGACATTGGTGAAGTCTGACTTCATTGGTTGAATTGGACTTGATAGGTGTTTGCAAGAGCTTAGAACATCCGCATGTAGATTTAAATTATATAAGAGACTGGTATTAGGTTTAAATCAACCCGAGTTTGAATACAGTTGGTTGCATTGATAGATGTTATGTCAATTCAATTTGTGGTTAAAAAAACAAATAATCTGTAAATGGATATTGGGAAAAATTTACTACGCATGTGTATTTAAAATCTTCTCAAATATGTTTTACTATTTAAAAGGTATTTTATTATTAGCCAACTTGAATTAACCAAACTGATTGTAGTTTGCGTTAAGGTTCATAATCTAGGTAGAAAAAACTTTATTGGTTAGAAATTAGATTTTGGTTTATTAGTAAGTATCTAGACAATTAGACAATTGTTGAAGATGTAATCGAACGATGGCGTCGATCGGATGAGCCATCAAGTGGATAAGGACGTAAGCATAAGACACAACGACGAATAGAGGATGGCGTTAAGCGGATGAAGCCCTTTGGATTAAATGATTGGCGATTGAATATCGTTGGATTTAGAAATCTTGATAATGTTGGCCAGGGTGGTGTTGGCCATAGGTATTTACTATTAGATGTAGGTATGATTGGATCTACGTTCGGTAAGACTTTGTGGTTGGAAGGAATCATCCTGTGAATGAGAGTGTGGAGGGTCATTTCCTATTTCTTTGTCTTGTGGTTACACAAATATTTTATTTCATCCCCTTTCAATGTAGGTATATATAAAGAGTTCGTACAATGATAGGAATAAAAATATTGGAAAAAAACTAATAAACTTTATGGATGTTGAATGAAAGGATTTTTGAACCTTGTTAAGGACTTGTGTCATTGTATAGTTGCATTAGCTTTTGATATAATAAGTTTATGGTTGCATAAGTTTTAGCTCACCTCTTGCTTCATAAGATTCCGCAATAGTGTTATATAGTAGTATTATGTATTAGGTTTTGCATTGGGGCTTGCATTAGGGTTATCATTAGGATTTGTATTAGGATTGGCATTACATTATGCACTAGGGTCTGCATACAGATCCGTAACAAGATCTGTATTAGCTTCTGTATTGGTTTCTGGAATTGAAAGTTTTTTTTGTTGTATGAAGCTTAGAAACATGATGTAGAGATAGAGTTGAGAGATGGTGATATAGTAGAGAATTAAACGAGGGATTAAGTTAGAGATTAAAGCTACAACTTAAGTTCTAGGTTTAATGTTTATTTGGTCGTTGAACTGTAAAAGGTCATCTAACCAAGTAGTATTCCTTAGACGAGTGGCTTAATCCTCAAACACCCATACTACTCATCCAATCCAACCTAGGGTGGCCGGTGAAAAAATTAATGCATGTGGGTGCCTTAAGCAAACCCATCATCACGGTTGTGATGGATGAATTATAGATGAACCTAGGATGTTTTAAGATTGGATGAAAAACAATATGGCATGGGATGAATTATTGGGCTTAAAATTGTCCGGATGAATATAATGCACATGTGAAGGTTAGGCACGGATGAATGGAACGCATAGATAAGCGAAATGAAATTAAACATTTATAGGAATTAGAATGTCATTGTCTATACGCACTAAAGTAGTCCACCTATCCCGCCAATCTTCTGGGTTGTTATTGCGCTTGGAGTACCAATTGTCATTATAGTTGGATTCGACTTGAGTGGTTGCTCACGCTTAAAAGAATTGCTAGAAACATTAGCCAAGTTGAGTTCATTGGTTAAATTGTATTTGAGTGGTCGCGATAATTTGAAGAAATCATGAAAGAATTTGAGCAACCTGACTTAAATGATGTTGAATGATTGTTCCAAACAAATGCGAATACATTCTAATTATCGGATCAAAGACGTTGGATAAGGAAAACATATTAATGCATTATCTATCAATTGTGATTATTCGAAATAGGAGTAGAAATCAAAACATGGCTGCACCTAATCAATAACGAACACACTTAATATATATGACTACATTGTATCATCAATAAAAGTTTTATAACTACCCCTATCTCTTTCAATCCCCTCCTCCACCTTGTCATCTACGAATGGGTCTAGCCCTAAAAGATGTAGGGTCGAAATATATGGCTAGTATATACAATTTATACGAGCCTTAGCAACTCCAAAAATGATGTTATATATTTACGGTTTTGAAGACATGTCTTTAAAAGAGAATGAATTACGTGCTCAAAAACATGATAACCCTTCTAGGTTCAATGATCAACATGATTGCGGGGACCACTCAAAACTATTTGTTGAGCATGAGAACATTCAACACTACAACAAAACACGTCTTTTATTCCAACACCCACTTCACTACATGTCTTTTACTACTATAAACAGTGATTGGAAGAATTATAGAAATCCACCTTTGCTCATTTCATGTCTGAATTAACTTTGCGGAGTCATGGTAGTGAAGTGGGACAACAATTCAGTTGGGAACACACTTGTAAGCGTGTTTGGGAACGTCTAATAGAACGTGCATGACTGTGGGTAGTGAAGTGGTCGATTTGGATTTGTCAAGTCAAAGTCTTATATATTTCAGGGGTTTAGACTGAGTACCCACAAAAAATGACCCATCTATTTTTTGAATTCATAACAAGGCTTGGATTATGTGCTCAAAATTTGTTAAATGGTCAAAATCAATAATCAATGTAAAGGGGGTGGGACATGTATGGTCATTAAATGCGAAAGAGAACCTTCGCTTTAATCATGAATAAGATATTCATAAGAGTCCCAAAAATTACAAGTCACGTGGCTACGACCTTGATTTGGATTGCTAATCATAACACACTAATTACATGTGTCTTATTCTAGGAAACACGGGTGCATAGCTAAATGTGTTTTTTTTAGGCTTGCTTATCTTCTATGAAAAATAAATTTTAAAACAATTCAATTAGCTCAATTACAAGGACAAATAACCACCCAAGGTTGCACAACCCCCCCCCCCCCCCCTTCCTTTTTACCCTTTTTATCTAGATACCAAAAGGGATCACCTCGGACATGAGGCAATAACACTTGTCCCATTGCCCTGCTCCATTAACCCATTTCAAGTCTACATGTGAGCTTCCAACTATGATCAAGGTGAAGCATCCCTCATTCATGCCAACATGAGTGGTTGGTGTTCTCTCTCTCTCTCTCTCTCTCTCTCTCTCTCTCTCTCTCTCCAAAAAGAATGATGTGGTTTGCTTCGCTTGACACCTGCCAAGGTAAGCATGCTTAATTTGGTTACTTATCTTAAACGGACACCTATTGTGTGTTTGAGTGGTGGCTTAGGTGCATGTCTAATAATGGATATCATAAAGATATTACGCTATGTACTCAAAAAACTTTAACCAGTGTAGGCTCAATAGTCAACTCAATGGGCCCAAAATCTATAAGGAGCCAACTAGCAAGTACTTTCATTTATCTCAAAAATTAAATGAAATATATTATAATAAAATTTTAAAGAGACCTTATGTTAGAATCAATGTTTGTCACTCATGCTGGCCCATCCCAAGAAGGAATAACATCCACCGTTCCTTGCAACAGTTGAACTCATTATACTTTAAGTTACTTATAGATAACGAGGTCATATTCATTGGGTGTTGATTGAGTCTGAGTCACAAATGGAATTAGGTCCCAATTTTAGAATTATGAATAAAACGAAAAGAAAAGATATAGATGCTTTGATTTGTCCTGGTACTACACTGCAAGCTGCACTCAACTTTAGTTAACTAGATATAACTAGAGTTGACTAGATGTTTTGGTAGGTCAAATCATGAACAACTATAGAACTTTACGAAAGGCAACTACACTAAATATGATATTTAATGTTTGATACACTAAATATGAACGCATACACTAAATATCACTAACCCTATGAAAATAAATTACATTTAATGTAAACTCAAACACTAAATGTCAACTATGCTAATATGTGGAAGTTACATGCACGAATTTAGTGTTGGTAAAGATATGAAAAAAAATTAAAATAAAAGGGGAAGAGAGGTGGCGATAGGGAAGGTGGTAGTGCATTTATGTCTAACACTAATCATCAAACAATTGAAAATTAGTGTTGAGCAGAATAGGGTGGTAACAACACTAATTATAATCGAACACTAAATATCATATTTAGTGTAGTTAACTAATAGTTGAATTAGTTGGTTAGTTGTCCAAGGTCTGGAATCTTTCACCGTTTTCCATCCTCCTTACATGGGCAAGTTCAGGCTTGGCCTCCCATGGGTCGGCCACCCCCGTCACTGAGGCGCTGTGAATGAGCCTCTTGATTTCGCGAGCATAGTGCATCCGGACCGTTGATCCACCAAGGCCCATCCAAGGGCCTCAATGATCCTAGGTGGCGAGGGGGGTGGGGGTGGTGCTTGCCACCAAGGCGGGGTGGGGCCGTGGGCCTCATGTCTTTTTTCGGGGAGGCCGGCTTTAGGGTGGTGTCGGGCCTAGTGGCTAGGTGGGCTCGGTGGGCTAGGCAGCTAGGTAAGCTAGGTAGGCCTACTTACTAACTAGCTATTTGGTTACCCTTACTCTACTCACTAAATAACTAGTTGGTTACCCTTACTTGCTAAGGGCCACTTCACACACGAGCCAAGAGCCATGACCGTGAAATTGTGAGAGCCCACAAGAAAGTGTCTAAAGGCCGTCCCAAGACACCTCCAAAATCATGTAGTGCGGTCACGGATCCTCAAGTGTAGTGTGAAGTCATATGTACCGGGCCCTCAACCAAATGCTATTTCATTGAATTTCTATTCATGCGGGTCCTCACACATGATAAAATAGAATAAACCAACGGTTGTGAGCGTTTGGAATGCGATGGTCTCCCAATTTTGGTGGCCGTTTAATGAGATATGTGGGAAACTTTGATATATAAGTATAGAATGGGTTGATATCGAGATATAGACATTGCATGATTTATTAAATTACCTTATGATTTAAGTTATTGATCGTAAAATCATTTGTTTTGTAGAGGCGGTTACGAAGGCTGAAGGTGAAGCGGACATAATTTGTAATGATGCAAATGTCAGTATGCTTCCATTATCTTTGGAAGACGAACCCATGGAAGATTTGGGCACCCAAGTTAGTCAAGGGACTAATATTACTGTTGATTCCATAAATGATAGGGTTCAAGCCATTATGCGTGTTTTTTTCATCCGAGATAAAATTGATTTACTAACTCAACCACAATTTGATGCCTTGGAAAAAGCGGTTAAGGTGTTCGGGAGAACCACGAAATCAATATTTAATCCTAGGGTTACACCCAAAGCAATTAGTCTACCTCGTGCAGGAACTAATATTTCTTCTATCCAAGCTCATGTGACTAGGACAAGATTTGGTCATAGGAGGCCTTGGAGGGGAGAGGACACAATGGTCACCATGGAAGATGATATGACCCAACCTTCTACTACAACCGAGATAAGTACGCAAGGTTTACAAAGGCCAAAAAATACAAGGGAAAAACACCAACGACAAAATGTTGCCCGAAAACGAAAGTGCGTACAATTTCCAAAGGTTTTCAAGCAAAAATGTCGTGTGTGCGGAGACTATAATATCATTTTATCTAGTTATGATTCCACCTCATGTAGGAATTGTGCTTCACAAGTGACTAGAGGCAAGTTAGAATTTGGAACAATTGGCATTGATGGGTCAATGGTTGGAAAGTTGGTGGAGATTTTCAATGACGAAACAAACAAATGGTATATTGGTAGGCTATCATGTTACAACCATTGCAAGGAGGGAGACTATCCACAATCATATAGCATAGAATTACAACATAATGGTAATGTCATTAGAGGCATTACATTTCTAGATGAAAATATTCGATTTGCTTGACAATAGGCATAATACATAGATTATGTAATGTAGGTGACACTAAGTATGATACAATTATTTACAAATGTATATGGGCATTTTGTGGTCACTCTTCTTAATTGGACATGTATATTTGAGTGGTATATGTGCAAGTCTTGAAGTTAGGTATGGACACCAAAATGCATGTCTTGAAAAGATAGAGGACATCGTGTTGAGAATTTATTAACCATGCTAAATGGAACAAATCTCATAATTGGGGATGCCTAAATGGTAATTGTTTTAATTTATGGAATGTTCATTTTGATAGTGAATAGAATATTCACATGAGCTCCTCAAATTATGAGGAAAGTGGGCACGGGCACAAATTGGATGTGCTAATCATCTCGCATTAATTACATGTTTGGCATCCTAGTATCTTAGTACAAGTGGGTGATCACAACCCCTAACCTTATCAAACTATTTATCTCAACCCTTGAACAAAACCCCTTAATACTATATACCAAAACAACTATATACCAAACCGAATATCAAACCAAATACCAAAATCCAACCAAACAACAACACCAAATCAAATACCAAACCAAATACCTACACCTTTTCAAAGACCAATACCAAATAAAAAACCAAATCAAACACCAAAACCAAACCAAATACCAAATCAAATACCAAACCAAATACCAATACCAAATCAAATACCTACTCCAAATCAAACACAAAATTAAGTACCAACACCAAAACAAAAACCAAAACATATACCAAACTAAATACCAAACCTAATACCAACATCTAAACCAATACCCAACCAGATATCAATACAACCACCATCACCCACAACTATACCAACATCAAAACCACCACCACCACCAAAACCATCACCAAAACCAATATAAAAAACAACACCAAACCCAAAACCCAAAACTAACACCAAAACTCCCTGTGCCATACAACTACCATCTAATATCACCTAACTCACTTTTCACAAGCAAATACACACTCATACAAAATCACCAATTGACCGACTCAAAAGTTAAACAATATCACGAACACTACTTCATCAACAACAAAGCTATAATAAAATGCTACAAACTAATACTGTAGATAGGTTTTTAGATTGGGTTCCAATTAAGAAAACCACACAGGGAAGACTAAATGAGTGTCAGGTGTTACATCTAGGGATCACCATTGAGTTAATTGATAGATTACAAGAGAATTAAGATGTATTTAGAACAACAAACACATGGAAAAAGACTTCTAGAGTGAGCTTTAGGATTGATTCAATTAAGGTTGAGGGTCACTCACAGCAGTACATGCAATTGATCAGTCACTCCCTCACAACCCACTCTCATCAGTAACATCACTCTTATAATGTGTTTTGCAATTCAGGGAGTCACAGCTCAGCCATAGACATTTGAGTACGCCATAGTCTCAGAAACCCAAGGTAAAAAACTCCTTGAGGTGACCATAGTCTCTCCAAATAAGTAACCAAGGACTATAGGCCATACCACAGTTAGTAAGGATATCATGTTCACACTTGACTCCTCCTATGGTTAAGTGATTGATTTAATTAGATAAAGACCACAGAAATGAATTATTTCCTTAGTCAATTTTAGACTTAACACTTTCACAGTGGAATTTAATGCATTAAAATAAATTATGGAAATTAACAAAAGTCTAACGTGTGACAGTAACCTAGTGACCGAGTCTAGAACCGAACCGAACAGAACCGGGACCGTAAGAGTCTAATCGCAGGACCATAGTCTACACGGCACGGCCATAGTCTAGTCACCAGTAACAGTCACAAGTATCAAGTCACGTCTGAAAGGTAGGGCCATAGTCTGAGTAACTAGTAACCAGTAACAGTAGCCAATAACCAGTTAGCGTCAAGTTCTCGACAAAGGAGCGGGCTACTTCTCCTTATAAGCTTGCCCTTCTCCTCTCACCCAAACCATATGGGTTAATGCTCCACGCTTCTCGCGCAGCTACTTCCTCACGATCATACGCGTCGGCTCCGTCAGCAGACTCCACTTGCACGCAGCATCTTCTTCTTCTTCGCTAGGCGCATCGTTCCTTTCACATGCAATCTTCTCCTTGTGAAATTGAACTGATACTTCGTCTCCACGTTTCTACCAGTGCACTCTTAGAGATTTCATGGAACTAATTCCGAAGTTCCACTAGCTCACATCGAGAACTATCCTCATTAGTAGAAAAAGAGGACCATCACAGTCACTTTCTTGCTTCTCAAACTGCAATCCACCTTCATCGGGGAGAATCACTCTTCCGGTGGCATTTGATCGTTCTCCGATAAGGTGCTTTATTCATAATTTGATGAACGAACCAGGGTAACAATCTGCCACACTAGATGCTCTCATTTAATTCCTCACAAGATTCTAAAGTATTGTAAACTAACTATTCGAACACATTGTCTCCGGGATAGACACACTTAATTCCCTCGCAGGTAGTTTGCTGGTACGTCGTCTCACCCGGCCACTGTGCAGAGTAAATTCTCTCAACTGGGGAATGTAATTTCTAATAACCAAAGTTTATCACTTCGACCCCTACCCCCACTTTCTGATTGTCACCTATGCCAATTTCAAGGCAATCTCCGAATCTTTGTCCGAGAGCAAGAGGTACCAAAGAGAGAACTTCACGCACTGAATTGATATAAGACTATTGCCTACACAAATTGACATTCCCAACAGTTTTTACATATCTCCTTTCACAGGGATATATACTATTCTTGCACTTACTTCGTATGAGTTACATGGGTGCTGGTTTGGTAAAGGTTACTCCACTCTCAGGAGTTCAATTTCGAATCCTACACTCATATCCAGATTCGATCAAATTAGGACTTTCTACACATCAGGTTTCTTCCGAAGAATGATGTGAGATCACTTCCATATGTGACTGATTCTTTTATCTCCTCCCGAGAGGATCACTATAACTTCCCTCGCTGTACTCACCTAAGTGAATGATGCAGTTACTCACGATGAAATTTCACATTCCACTTGTAAGTTATTGTCATGAATAAGAATATTGAAATGGAGACACTACCACTGTTTCACACAGTGTCAATCCTAACAAGCACTTACAGCAGTAAGTCACAATTGGGAATTTAAAGCTGCAGTAATTCATACCAGGATGTTTCTCCCCAAGAATTCCCAATTCGATCCAGAGTTTCACACTCGATCTCTGTAACTGATATACTTGCAGAAATTAAGTTCTCACACCAAATAATTTACTCCCTTCACAAGAGTAAGATATCCCAGATTCTCCCTAGGTTCTTCCCGAACCAAGAAGAATACACTTTGACTTACTTGATTCAACACAAGCATCAACACCACAAGTTCAATTCTCACACACACAATTGATAAAAGAGCTTCACGCTATTGTATTATGTAGAGTTTAAAATATACAATCAAAAAGGGCTTCACACCTAGGCTAGAATCGCTCAAAAAACTGCCAGACAAGGGAGACTCTCTTCTCGAGAGGTACTGCCTTTCTCCTCTCCCTCTTCTCCTCTATATCCCCTAAATTAACTACCTCGTCTCTTGGAATCAGATTTCATAAGGCTCTTCGACTTGGTCACATGTCTATTGCCCTACCCAAAAGACTCTTCCTCTTGGGATCTGTTTCATATGAACTAAATGTTTCACCCTTAGCTCATTTCGGATAATTGGTCACTAATGACTTACTTTAACGTCCATTTCACATTCTGAGTGCCAATATGAATTCACATCCTATCAAAATTCTAAAATGACTATTCTGAGACCAAAAATTGTACCACAAATACTAAATACCATACAAAAGATACATATAAATACAACATTCAATAATACTCCAACTAAAACAAAAACCAAAACACAATCACTTACTAAACACGTCAAAAGTAATAACCAAACAACCAGTAATAAACCTACAAAATACCACCAGCAAGTGCCTTATACACCTGGGGAAGGCGGATTGCCCACACTTACAAAGAATAAAACGGCCTCGGCCTCCCGGCCTCGCCACAAAACTAAAAACAAATACCAATTCACAAACACCTGGACACCCAACACAATAACAAATCACGAACCTAAAAGCAATACAAGTACACACTTTTCAACTAAAAAACTAGAAAGCACAATACCCGCCTTACCTAACATATTTACTACAACTAAGTTCATACTCAATAAATATCAAAAAATACATAAGAAAAAACCAAAATTACTTAAAATCTACGGATACCTTTTCATCAATAAATTAATATTATTACAATGTGGAGATATAGAACCTAACCCCGGCCCAATGCCTGATATCCTGCACACACACCCCGCTACACACAAAAAGAGAGCCAAAACATATTTTATCCCAAACACGATAAAACTACAACCTGAGTACCAACACATAGCAAACATGTTCGCTCCAATACTAAAACGGAATCACCCCTTAAATCACCAAACAACCATCATGTACCCACACCTCCACCAATACATTCTAACACAAAGTTATTCCTATTCAACTCATATACTATATGCTTTAGTCATTACGATAAACCCCTCAATAGACACATGCAACAACATATTAGCCCAACCCCGCATTTACCACTTTAACGACATATGGACCAATACACTAATCATTAGACTAGCCAACCTTAACAACCTTCCCAAGCGGCACATTCTTACACAACACCCATACACAATATTTGTCGAAAATAACCAAGATATAATACACCCCAAAGACTCTATACATACCGAGTTATATCAATATATCCACAACCAAGACACTCCACCTACACTAACCACACTCCAAAGGAAATTCCCCTTTCTCCCTGTAAAACTGATTACCGAGTCACTCCGGTGCTTAGAAAACATAGATGAATACTCGCACCCACCTCCACTCCCAAACATCCCCACACCAGCCCCAAAAACAATTACAAATACTAACCACGAAACAAATATAATAACATGGAATGCCTCATCACTTAACACAGCCTTACCAAACCTACAAAGCTTAATAAACCTCTCCTTTAACAACACAGCGATTATACATATCCAAGAAACCAAACTCACAGCAACTAAATCCACAAAATACATTCAGAACCAATTCCCTGAATACAAGCTCATTTTTAACAACACACACGCACTTACAAGATGCATACAACAAAGAATGCCTTACACCCCCGGTAGAGGTGGTCTTCTCACACTTATTCATAACAAATACGCATTTCCTGGAAATGTTACCAAGATACCCACACCAGCAAATATCTCCCCTTATCTACAAATAATAAAAATACACAACCATCTACTCCTGCCATGGCTAATCATACATATGTATATGCCCACATACGTAGATGACACCCACCTCATTCCCTACCTCAAAACCACAATTACCAACCAAATAACTGCGCACCCTAACCACACGCACATTTTAATAAAGATATTGTACTCACCGGAAGACAAAATAACAATAATCACACGCCACCACAAGAGGACGACATACAATGGAAAAACTTCACTACAACCCTAAACCTAGAATATATTCCAACAAACACTAACTTTTCAAGACAAGGAGGTTATAATTACACGTCAACCAGCCTTATAGACGGTTTCTATATCAACTCACCAGATAACAATAGATTCGCCTCTACAACTAATACAAACATAAACCTAAACTCAGACCACTATCCAGTCACCTTACACATACCTCAAAACCTACTTATAGCTAGACCACCTCCCCCCGCAAATACTACACCAACTAGAATACTAAATCCAATCCCGTCGGAGAACTTAGAGAAATTTAATATCGAATTTTTTGAAGCAAATACCACGCAAGTAAACGAATTAACCATCCTACTAGAAAACCATAACAACCTCACCCCGGACCAATGGCAGGAAGCTTGTACAATATTAGACGACATTGTAGAAAAAATCTCAGTAACCATTGAAAAAACCTGCAAAGCAACACCAATACCAACCCTTACAAACAGAACAGCTCAGCAAGGTGGTTTCTTACCACGGAAACTATCCAAAGAATGGAAACGACACCTCGACACATACCATCTTATTAGAAAAACGATATACATCGCAAGAAACAACCCACACTGGCAAACTCATCCCATTTTAAATGAAATCCGTAACCACCGACATGTGCAAATTCCACATCCACCTACAACAAGCACTCCCCCAAATGAATGGATTGACACCATAGCCGCTATCGCAAAAACCTCCAATAAAGAAGCCAGGAAAATCACCACAAAATACACCAAACACTGTATTCTTAAAGCCGTATCAAATTACCGCCAAATGTATGAAAAATGTCCCAAAAAAATAAATAGGAAAGTCTTTAAGCACTCCGAAACCTCACCCCTCGACTCCATCACGGATAGACAAAATAACATATTAACCAATCTTGAAGATATTGCAAAAGAAATTCACATTCAACAATCCATCAGTAATCGTCCAACAGTACCCACATGCTACTATCATAACATTCACCCACCACACTGCACATGTGGCGTTAGGCAATATCCATGGCATGACTTAGAAGGATTCACGATTGAACAGCGGGGAGAACCCCATACCCCCCTGCACACATACTTTGATCAAGAAACATACGACTTCTGCCTCAAAAACCTAGGAAATAATAAAGCCCCAGGACCAGACAAAATTCCTAATTCAATCCTAAAGAATATGCCTCCACATTTTCACAAGCTACTCTTTCTATTCTTTAAACACTGCTACCAACAAAAACAAATCCCTGCATCCTGGAAAACTAGTCTAACGGTTTTACTATACAAAAAAGGTGATCCATCACTACTTACTAACCATAGACCCATTGTACTAGCTAACACCATATACAAACTATACACAAGCACATTAACATCTATTCTCTCAGCTTATGGTGAAAGATACCAAATACTGCATGATAGCTAAGAAGGATTCAGAGCAGAAAGAGGAACATCCAGACAACTTCAACTCCTCATTGCAGCATTAGAAGACGCAAGATTTACGAACCAAGATATATATATGCTTTACATTGATTTCAAAAACGCTTTTGATTTTATTGATCATGCAAGACTCTTAGCCATAATGAAAGACCTTGGATACCCAATGGATGTAATAAACCTCATCGGTAATATATACTCACAATCCACTACTATATATCTTGGAGAATACTTCGGCAAAACCCTACCCATCCCCATTCAAAGAGGTACAATACAAAGAGACACTCTCAGCCCTTACTTATTCTTAATATTCTTAGAACCCCTCCTTACATGGTTACAACAAGGTGACAATGGATATACCTTTGGAACTTCCAAAATTAAAATCACATCTGCAGCATATGCCGATGATCTAGCAGCGATTGCCAATAAATTAAAATCATTACAAATACAACTAAACAAATTAGATAAATTCTGCGAATGGGCGGGAATGGACCTTGGAATACCCAAGTGTGCAGAGACTGGATGCCCTAATAAATCTAAAATGAACCCCATAACATTCAAAGCCATGATTCAATCCACTAATATAAACTACAGAAACCAACCATTACCAGTCTTAGATCAACACGAACCATACACCTACTTGGGAATCAATCTCGCACCATCTCTTAAATGGAAAGCACAAATTAATACCACTACAGCTAAAGTTATTAAACAATGCCAAGCCCTTGTCGCATGCCCAGCCAACATGAAACAAAAAATCAACATGGCAGATACAGTCATACGTGCCGGTATTGCATACAGCTTTTACGCAGTACCATACTCTATTCCGGCTATCAAAAAACTAGATAAGAAGATTATAGCACTTCATAAAACAATATGCGGATTACCAAAAATCACATCTAATATCGCTACACAACTCCCACACAATCTATTCGGAATCAAAGCATTCTCTCTACATAATGCCTACTTGCGGTGTATCGGAGAACAACTACAAAATGCCCTCAATGACAAAGGTAGACTTGGCAAAATTTATCATGGCCTAACACAATTTATACTTGCAAAATTTGGAGGTTCCAAAGAAATAACCCGCATTAAATACCATCATTGTGTTAGATCACCTATCACTAGAACGTTATTCCTACTTAAACATGAAGCAGGAGTTCACCTAAAAAGTACAATAAATTGTTTCTTATTAAACCCATCCACACTTGAAACTGCATGGTTGAAAGAAGCTCAAAACCTACAAGGCCTAAACCCCAACACTTCACTTAAATTATTACAAAAACTTCTATCGTACAATATAATAAAATTAGAACAAATAATCATGCCCAATGGCATAACCTTAATGAACCCAGACGACTTTAAAATATACCACTCCAATCCTACAAAACTCATCAAAAGTGCATTAAACATCGCGAATCAACTATTTTGCCATCCTTCCTGCCACCAAGAATACTACCTACCATGCCCACATCATTACTCCCCACGAACCTTAAAGAATGATTACACAATAATAAATCATACCATCCTCCCTCAACACCCAACCCCCCCTATACACCCCCCTATACACCCCCCAATCCCCCATCTACCCCCTCCTCCCAACAATATGCTTAACAACCCCCGTCAATTTCCTATACACACAATACTAGATCACAAACAAAAACAACTCATAGATTCTAACAGGATTAAAAGAAATGACACATCATACCTTTGCCAATGGACTACAACAAATAATTCCAAATACAACAAATGGCGCACCCAAAGAGAGTTATTTCCCTACTGTGATGCCTATACTAGTTGCCACAACACCGAACTACTTACCCAATATTATACGAAAAAGCAACACAAATACTTCACAAATATCGTCAATGCATACTTCTCCACGGAACAACTAAGAGATACCAGATACGTTACCCCTGCTACAATAATCCCATTGGCACAAATCTCCATTAATGAATGCAACCCAGAGAGTGACATCGAAACAAATACTAACACTATCCAAATACAATTTGACGTCGCCCACATATATGAAGACAACGGCCGGCACCTCATTACCATCCCAAAAACTAGATTATTGTGGCTATGGAAACAATACCATCAAGCTAAAGATACCCCACATAATCTAGAACCACCTACCCAATCATTTGAAACTGAAATCGTGTGGCTATACCAGAGGTATAAATACCGCATTCCAAAAAATGACCCACTTAAACGCGCCCAATATACTATACCAACTCCACTACTAGATTTCCTAATAATGACATTTAATATCAACCATTCATACTTCTCATCCCCAGTTACCTGTCCCACACAATTCACCCAATTCCACTCACCATTCTCTAGGGATAGAATATTTGGATCCCTAGGGAAAGCATTTGACCAAAAATGGAAGGGAATTGGCTACGCCCACCCCCATAACGCAACAGACGTACAACAAGCCATCCATTGGGCCCGCATTGCGGCCAAAAACGACCCAAATACAATCACTATACTTATCTCAAAAGATATGGATTTGTACCATAACTTTAACCCATACACTGGGCCATTCTTGGATACATACATCATTGCCCACTTTGCAGCAGACACCATTACATACGAAGAACCCACAATTCCCCCCGAACTCAATACCACGAGAAAAGAATTATCAACACTACGAATATTCTGTATCCACCACCAAAACAATCACATCGGTACCTACGAACAAATGAATCAACTAGTCAACATAGCAAATAACCTCCAAATATTACAAATTCACACACAAATTGCACCTCCCACCCCCTTAAATACCGCCGTTAACCCTAGCAAAAAATGGGCTAAATCCAACTATCCAAACACCCCCAATAACAATAACATACTTATTCCACAACTCCCTAATTACCAAACCAACTTACCATTAAAATTCCATCCACAATTCAGCTACTATACAGACGGTTCTTTTATGAAACCCAAAGAAATTAACCCTGGAGTATGGAGAAGAGAAAGGGCTGGCTATGGAATCTATAGCCCAAAGGGCCTCAACATCTCCAAAAGACTACATGGACTCCAAAACATATTACGAGCAGAAATGATAGCCATACATGATACACTAACAATCATTAATACACTATATCCAAATGAACCCGCCTACATATTTACCGACAGTCTCAATGTATTATACCTACTCAACACACAAATTAAACACCCCACACTTCACAATAGCCACCCTGATCAAATCACCCTTGCCACCATGGTACAACTACTTCAAAACCGTACACAACCAACCACACTATACAAAGTCAGAGCACACGTCAACATTAACGGCAACGAACAAGCAGACAAATTGGCAAAAGAAGGGCTAGAACTAGATCACAGAATTGCTATTCACCCATTTGAACATGCCCATGCCACCCCATACTACTACCAAAAGGACGTTTGGGCCTCAATGATGGACGTTCCTGATAAAGGCCCTGTTAGATTCCTAGAAAAACAAATTAGTAAATACGACAGGGAAAACAACTTGGAAAACATGGCCACACAAACCCCCAACACTTACAAATGGACAGGAAATGCAGATATAGACAAAGAACTTTCTAATGAATCCTGGGAAAACCCGGAAATCACGGATAAACAAAAATCATGCCTCATCAAATTCCGAACAGGAACCTACATGGGCAATGCTCGAAAACAATTGTTCTTCGGTAGACAATCATATCCCTCTATCACATGCCCCATTTGTAACTCATACGAACCGGACACGTGGTTACATGTACTACTTACGTGTAAACAACAACATATACATTCACTTCACGTCAAAAGACACAACAAAGCTGTATGGGAAATTAGGAAATTACTGATCTCATCTGAAAAATCTCGATGTTATATTCTCATGAACGCTGGCACCTTCAATAATACATCCCAGGAAAACACCGTTCCCAATTGGCTACTCCCTTGCACATGCGGTACACAAAGATGTTATTGTAACTCCAAATTTAGACCTGACATCCTTTGTGTTAGAGGATTACCGTACCAAAATGACCCCCCCACAACCATGGACCCCAACCTCACCATACAATTCATCGAATTCACATACTGTAATGATAGATTCTCTCCAGAAACACTCGAAGCAAAAAATAACAAATATAAACCATTAATCGATAGTATTGCTGCTAGAGGATGGAAAGTTGACCCCCTTATTATAATCACCGCAGGCGCTAGAGCCACTACACACACCCCTTCAATGAAATCACTTGAAAATAAATTTAAAATACCTATGCCTATCATTAAAAATACTTCTAAAAACATCAATACTATCGCTATTAAATATGCCATGTCTATCCTCCTACACAAAAGAAGAATAGAAAACCACCAACCCCTACCCCAAACACTAGACCCCCCATAGACAAAGCCATAAAACTTTGGTAACTAAGCCACTCTACTCCATCCACCAACAAATGCACTAGAGACTTGGGGACCCAAACCATACTAACAACCCCCCCCTAAAAACTAACCAGTTGGTTTCTGTTACTAGTAACTGGTGACTATAGTGTCTACTCTCGAAAGGGAGGAGTAGATCTTTACCTCCATACCTTTGTCCTGTGGGCATCGGATTGGGGGAGGATCGAACAGACACTTCATTCACGTCGGTCTCCTCCGGAGACCGAAGTTTTTCTTCTTTTTTTCTTCTTCTTACAAGTGGGTGAAAAAAGAGAATGTCCGTTTAAGACGTGATTACCTTACAATGTTGGGGGAAGTTGGAAGTGCCCACATTGCTTTGAAGTGTAAATTCATGTATGAGTACGTAAAAGAAGTGACCCAACCTTAGCCATCCCTTGCCACTTAGGGCCACTTCACACACGAGACTGAGAGCTTGTAACCCTTACACTTTGAGCACTCTCATTGGTGGAAAAGGCGGTCCAAGTTCGATTCACATTACGTTTGAAGGACCAACAGAGTAAGTGAATGCAAGATGGATGTAAAGTCTACATTGATTCCTACATGGCATCAAATGGGTCACGTTTTATGGTCACTTGGACTACTTTCAAAAACCACATCTCGGAGGTAGGCGTAACACAAAATTGGGAGACCATCGCATTCCAAACGCTCACAACCGTTGGTTTATTCTATTTTATCATGTGTGAGGACCCGCATGAATAGAAATTCAATGAAATAGCATTTGGTTGAGGGCCCGGTACATATGACTTCACACTACACTTGAGGATCCGTGACCGCACTACATGATTTTGGAGGTGTCTTGGGACGGCCTTTAGACACTTTCTTGTGGGCTCTCACAATTTCACGGTCATGGCTCTTGGCTCATGTGTGAAGTGGCCCTTAGCAAGTAAGGGTAACCAACTAGTTATTTAGTGAGTAGAGTAAGGGTAACCAAATAGCTAGTTAGTAAGTAGGCCTACCTAGCTTACCTAGCTGCCTAGCCCACCGAGCCCACCTAGCCACTAGGCCCGACACCACCCTAAAGCCGGCCTCCCCGAAAAAAGACATGAGGCCCACGGCCCCACCCCGCCTTGGTGGCAAGCACCACCCCGGCCCCCACCTACCTTGGTGGCAAGCACCACCCCCACCCCCCTCGCCACCTAGGATCATTGAGGCCCTTGGATGGGCCTTGGTGGATCAACGGTCCGGATGCACTATGCTCGCGAAATCAAGAGGCTCATTCACAGTGCCTCAGTGACGGGGGTCGGCCACGGGTTGAATGGAATTGGAAGAGCGGATGAATTGATTGCATGTCCGAACTTTAGAAGGCTAGTAGTGCTCTCTGCAAAAATCAAGGTATGTGGATTTATGCATTTATCCGCTTGCTTGGAAGAGCCTGAGGATTATCGGAGGAGAGAGGCGAGGAGCTAATGGAAAGATGAAGAATTCAGGAGGCAGCAGCAGAAGGCTCCAACTTCAGCTCCAGCTCCTGCAATGCTTTCGTCGTCTTCATTCCTTCCAACCTTCCACCCATGGCAAACAATGTGGACAACGATCTACTGCAGCAGCAGCATACTTCTTCCACACAGATAACAATAACAATGTGGGTGTGGATCTCAGAAGCTCCCGGGACATCCAGAATTCATCTTCAGATGAGCAGCCCAGGCTGAATCAGCAGAGTGTGGATATGGAGGTGGAGAGCTCATGCCGAATTTTGGCCAGAGGACCGTGGGGATCCGACAAGGAGATTGCACTCAGAGGATTAGGGTTAGGGTTTCACCATAGCTATGTTCCTTTGGTGTTGAAGAAGCTTGCGAATGTGGACGTTGCACTTCAGTTCTTCAAGTGGATGGGCGTGGAAACAGGGAGAAGGCACAGCTATCGAGCGTATTATACGCTCATCGCGGCTTTAGGTGATGCCAAAAGGTTCAAGGAAGCTGAGGAGTTGGCGAGTGAACTCAGGCAGAAAGGAGTAAGGCTATCACCACGAGTCTTCATTCACCTTGCAAGAAGCTATGGAAGTGCGGGGTTGCTGGAAAAAGCTGTTGAGGCATTGAGTATGGTTATGTAGTGACAGCACCGGCGTACAATTCAGTCGTCGATGCGTTTGTTAAAGCGGGTTACTATCAGAAGGCCCTTGCTGTTTACAAAGTTATGGGACAGTCAAGAATTCAACCTACCACATACACATTCAATATTCTTATGAATGCCTTTAAGAAAGCACAGAAAGTGGACTCGGTGTGCAAGTTGTTTGAGGAGGTGCAGAACCAGAACTGCATACCTGATGTCGATACTTATAGTACTCTGATAGATGCACTCTGTAAGTGTGGGGCAGTAGATGAAGCGGCGAACGTGTTTGCGGACATGAAGACTCGTGGATGCAGGCCTAACATTTTTACCTACAATTCAATGATCGATGGGTTAGGCAAAGCTGGACATGTCGACGAAGCGTATGCTCTCTATGACGACATGGCCTCTGAAGGTCTTGTTGCTTCGAGAGTAATCTACAACACTCTGATTTATGGGTTAGGCAGGTCTGGTCGATCGGATGCTGCGGGAAAGCTGTTCAGAGAGATGAAGGCTAAGGGTGTTCAACCTGACCATGTGACATTCACTTCTCTTGTATATGGTCTCTGCGTTGCGGGTAGAGCAATTGAGGCTCGGCAGATCTATGAAGAGGCCAGGGCTACAGGCTGCTTGGTCGATGTTAGTATATATAATGTTTTGATCAACGGTATATGCAAGGCCAAGAAAATTTACGAAGCTTGGGAGGTTTTCGGGGAATTGGAAGGTGAACTTCTCATCCGGTTTTGTAGTTTTTGACACAAACCTTGGGTATATGCATGTGAAAAAATGGCCAAGTCAAGCTGCATCAATGGTGCTAAAACTGGCACTTCAATCGCCGAACATATATATTATTATTATAGTTGAATGATTCTTTTTAGCAATTGACAGGGGATTCCAACGCACCAAAGTATGTGTTATGTGAATTTTGTATGCTAAATTTATAAGGGTTCAAAGTTTTATTGGTAGACGAAGCAAAACCAACACGGGGAGCTTGATGTTAAGGTGGTGGACGTCCTGATAATCAATATGTGACTATTGTGCAAGATTTTAGGGTGTTCGTTTTAGCATGCTCTACCTTGATGTGTTTGGTTGAATTTATATGCATTCATGAAGCTCCTGATTCCCTTGTTTGGGTTGTGTGCAGAGGAGGGATTTGTTCCCGATAGGTTCACATTCAATGCCCTTATTGATGGGCTCTGTAAAGATGGCCAAGTCCACAATGCATTCACTTTCCTTGATGACATGCAACGCGGGGGTTGTGCCCCAGATGCTGCTGTGTACAATACATTGATTGATGGTCTCCGCAAGGCAAGCAGAGCAGAGGAGGCTGGAAAACTTTTGCAGGAAATGCAATCCTTAGGGTTTGAGCCAGATGTGATTACTTACAATACTCTTATTGATGAGCTTTGCAAGGGAGGAAGAACCGAGGATGCTTCCAAGCTATTTGAAGAGATTAATGGAAAGGGGTGTGCAGACACTTCTACGTATAATACTCTTCTCCATGCGCTCTGCAGAGTAGGTCGTGTTAATGAAGCATACAAACTGTTTCAGGAGATGAAAGGGAAAGACTCTTCTGGTACAAATGTTTGACCTTGATTTTGTCACATACGCTATCCTTCTAAATGGTTCTCGGCAGGCCAAGTTGCCAGAACTTACAAATTTATTGATGAGATGGAGGCAGAATGCAAGAGTCTAGGTGGAGCTTTTTTATTAACTTTTATTCATTTCTTGAATGCACGGCGGGAAGAGGTTTGTCTTGGTGATCCCACAGAGCTATGCATAAGGAATGGTCTGTGCATGGGCAGATGTTTCTGTTGACTAGTGACGCTACATGAAGTAGACAATAGCACAAGAAAGGTATCTCCATAACATATTGTCATGTTACTTTTAATGCATATTTTTGAACAAGTTAATTTATGTCTTGTTGTGGTCCATTTGATGCAGGTTATTTCTCTGTTTGTTTTATAATGTTATTAGTGAAGGTCAATCATGAAAGATGGCCATTGGATTGTCATTGGCATTGGTGATGTGGATTTGCAAATGTGGAAAGTAGAGGGTGCATCTCAGTCACCAAGTTCTATTCTGTTTGAAATGCAATGAGCAGGATGTTGCAAGAAAATAGAGAAATGAGACAAAGAATTAGTGGATAAACGTCGGGGTGATAAACCTCCCTTTGCCACGAAGGCTTCAAAGAAGACTCAACCCACAAATAAATTGGTGAGCATATGTTATGGAACGTGCAATTTGCAATAATTGTAAAACACGCAATTTTAAAATAATATATTCTTAACACTAACATATGGTTGTTGTAATTGTGCAGACTCGTGGGGATGTGGTATACTTGTGTGGCTATGAAGAGGAGGATTCCAAGGTGACATTCATTGGAAAGGGTGTTATTCATAATGTAGCAAGTGGGACGTTGCACTCAAAGGTAATTGGCAAGTTCTACGTTTCGTTGACAATTACGGAATCATATCAAGACGACTATCCCCTAATTGAACCCCTCACTACAGACGACCCTCCAGTCACTACAATTGGCCAAACAAAAGGCCATTACATTCTTTGGGCAAGTGATTGTGTAAGGTTGTATGCGGCTACGTGAGTGTGGAGTGGATTTGTAAACCTATGTTGATTTTCAGACATTTATCCCTATGGAGTTTAGTGCTTACCATTGTTAGTAGCGATTTCTGAAACATCCTTGACATACTATTTTATAAATATCATTTGGTTTTTGAACATCATAACCATGTTTGTGTGACTGCATTTGGTAGATGACTATATTATGGATTACAGTGTATCTCGTAAATGAAGGATATTATTTACCAGAGTGAAGTGACAAAAAAATATATGACTCCACACAGTGATCCTAGTATGATAAGTGAAAATATATTGTGCATGTCATAAACATATGACTATGTTGAGTCATCATCGTGTTATTCGTTATAGTAAACGCACTCATTTGCATTAAAAACATATGACTTGGTAAAATCATATACACTTCAGTACTAGTAATACATAACAAAGATATACGACAACCACATGACCTCACAACGTAGGCCAGAAACCACTGGTTGATGTAAACATTACTCCACTCAGTGAAGTAAATATCACGACATGTAGTAAAAAATATATGCATTTGTTGTATGTATTTACTATTAGCAGTCAGAGACGCTTACTACGCAACGTTATTGACTTCCTGCTTTGTTGTCCGCGATTACGGGAAACAGTAATGTGTGAAAATTAATTCAACTAATCATCGCCACGTGGAAACATATTTGTTTCAACCACGTTGTTAACGTTGACTAGTAATTTGGAATGTATGTATATGCATTTTACATGTTATGACTTTGTATAGTGAAGTGCAAACACCATACATGACTGGTGCCAGTGCCATGAGTCCACTAGGCCTAGTTATATGAACGTGTGTCTTATCTTACTTATATTGACGAGGTGTAGTGAAGTAGGACACGACTTTAAAAAGTAAAGCACTGGAGCACCCCAAACTTCACTGTCATTGGGAACGTGTCCATTGGGAACGTGTCCATTGGGAACGTCCTGTCCGACATGACTATGACCACACTTTACTTCTTGTCCGAAGCGACTGGTCGTTTTCCACATCAGTAAAGTCCGGGTTTTGTCACTTGTAGAAGTTGAAAAACCCAATTGTAAAAGACGTTGAGCATGAGAACATTCAAGTTAATAACCAATAAGATATTCATACAAGCTTCCAAAATTATGAGGTAAATGGCTACGGGCACGATTTGGTTTGTCAATGCTCTCTACACTCCAGATCCTCGTCACTCCGGTTTGCATATCTTTGAACAATTCCTCAAAAGTATAGATTGGTTACGTATTTCCCACAATCCAATTTGTATTGTCGGCCGAATTGGCAATCAAGAGACGATGTTAATCAATCTCAAAGTCTTCACAATTTCATCGTAGATTGCCAAATGACCCACAATATTGCAACACCGCCTCTCCTACGAGGGCCTCCTCCTCCCACCAACGGTGGGGCCTCAGCCTCGACTGGCTCGCTGAGAGTAAAAGGCTTTTTCTTGAAGATGACTTTGAGAATTTATGTAGGCTACACATGAATTTATTATTTTCGGAAATGTTTTTGTCATATTTTGTATAGATTTGCTAATCTATGAAACTATTTAAAATTTCCAAGCCACTTGAAATATAAGAAGTTTCATAAAGTGTTGCTTTTAAACATCATTACGGAAAGGTTTTCAATATGGGCATGAGGATGCACATGACGTTTCACACCAAAGTGCGTTCTTCGACTACCTATAATGTTTTGTTGGTTGAATTTAAAGAACCTCCCATAGGATTGTACGCTTGTAAGCTCACTATGGGTTTTCAACAACGGCTTGCCCACCTACCCTCCTGTTGGTTAGTTAGTAAAACAACCTCACTTTCTAGACACGTTGCCAAACGAGCACTACTAGAGATTGTATACAATCTAGAAATGTAACAAGACATTTATTGAAGTAAACAAAGACGTGACTTAATAGCATATATTACTAGAAATTGTGTTGTCTACGACATGTCTTGGGGGACTATGGCCTACACCCCATGGATCGTCTATTTGGACATAGCCAATATGTTTAGGACCATTGCTTATGATGTCTAAATATACTAATTATTTTACGGGCTCTACACTAAATTATTACTTAACGTTAAAACGTGCATGCATGTGTAGGGCTATCATTGGTTGATATGTTGAATAATGAGTGGTCCTATTTTTTAACAAATGAGTGTCATTTAAAAGAGATATCCACCATTAGTAAGTCCAATCCTCACCTCCCGAGCCTTGCCATCTATAAGCACCTATAGTTCTATGTGCCTAGCCACTTACCTAGTAGGCTAAGCCAAGGGCGGGGGCCAAGGGATTTGATCCTTGAACCTCTTGGCTCCCACATAGAGGCCTTAGCCACTAAGCCACCACTCCGCACATGATATATTAGAAGTATTTAAAACATTTGTATATAGAGGTCCCAAGTTACTCTTTATTTTTTATTTACTGTATACGATATAATATCAACTATATACGGTATATATTATTTACTGTCTATTATTTACTGCTGATAATTTATTATCCAATATTTTTTGTATACTGCCTATTATTTATTATTAAGTGTCTCATATTTGCTATTTACTGCCTCGTATTTACTGTTTATATTATCATATTTACTATGTACTGCCTAATATTCCCTGTTTATAATTTATAGTTTATAGTTTATAATTTATAGTATTTTATAATTATCTATTGTATATAGTATACTATTTACTATTAATGGTATGAAGTTTATTCTTTATGATTTATTATTATTATCTTTATTCTTTATTCTTTTCAGTATGTTATTATTATGTACTGTATGTAGTATATTGTTTACTATTTATAGTCTGATATTTAATTTTTAATAGTCATAGTATATTAGTACTATTAATGGTCTTTTGTTTATTATTTATAGTATTTTATTATTATCTATTTTATATAGTTTATTATTTATTATTTTCAGTATATTATTATTATCTACTGTATATAGTATATTATTTACTATTTATGGTCTGATATTTACTATTTTGTTATATTATTATATTAGTTCTATTAATGGTGTGCTATTCTTAGTTACTATTTATAGTATATTATTTTACTATTAACAGACTTTTATTTATTATATACTGGAAATTGTCTACTATTTACTGTGTACATGATTTTCCACATACGCCGTAAAAATTACCGACCATAATTCACACAATCTATTGGGCAAATTGTCTGATTGTTTATAAGACGATGTGAGTCGTCCTATAAATAATATCGGGGCGTCAATATGTCAACAATGATTATTTTCCAACACTTATACTAGAAACATGTCGATTTCCTTTTTTTCATGAAGTGTTGGTCCAATTAGCACATGCATGCTAAAACACTGTACTAAAAACCCTTGTTTCTCTTGTAGTGAAGGATTTAAAACTTGACACAAATCAACAACAAATGGAATGAATCATGGGATCTATCTCATTGGGAAACCCGTGACAATCCAAACACATCGAAAATCACATACGTTGATATCAAGGAGGTTTTCGTTGCTGAAGAGTGGAACTTCTTTCCATCTCGCACGGAAGAAACTTGGATTCCCTCCACCTCAAAGATTTTCTCAAATACGAATGTGAAATGTACTTGAAGCAACCATCGACACCATCATGTAGATACTTTTTTTACTTAAAAAAAATCACTTATGTTGACGAATACGATCATGTTGACAATTAGTGGGCATGATGGTTTGAGACCTCTAGGCATCTAGTTTCGACCCTTCGCAAATAGTGTATGCGACATTAAATACCACAAACGTTGTAATAATCTATTATGTGTGGTGATGTAAGAGTAGCGTGAAGTGTGGGAAACAGAGCATGTTGCGAAAGTCATGGGGAGACTCTGACACTTCTGTCGGCATGGAAGTTAAAGTCAAGTCGGAGGGAATCCTCGAGAAAGCCGAGGCCCCGAGAGAACAGTGCCCAAAATTCCCAGTGGCACCCACCATGGCCCACTTGGACTTGGCAAGATTCCAGACGTTGGACAAGTAACCAAACTAATTCAACAATTAGTTAACTAGTTGCCTTTTGTAACTATAGTTGTTTGCGATTTGACCTGCCAAAAAATGTAGTTAACTATGGTTGTTTTAAGTTCGGTTTGCCAAAAAGTCTAGTTAACAATAGTTATATCTAGTTAACTAAAGCTGAGCGCAGCCTGTCCATGGAATTATGTTATAGTATTGTAGTCTCACTACACTAAATAAGATAGTTAGTGTTTGATACACTAAATACAAACGCATTAACGCTATGAAAGTAAGTAACATTAAATGTAGACTCAAACACTGAAGATCAACTATGGTAATATGTGGATTGAATTTAGTGTTAGTAGGGAGATGGAAAAAAAAAACAATGATAAAAGAAGAATCCCAACATATCTTCAAATATCTTCTAACACTAATTGTCAAACAATTGAGAATTAGTGTTGAGCAGGGTAGGGTGGTAACAACATTACATATAATCAAACATTCAATATCCTATTTATTGTAGTGTGTTATTTGTGTTGGTGATGTACATGGAGGTTGTTCCGGAGCCCAACATTGTGAGTGATCATATAAAGGCAATTTTGGATGATCCTCAATGGCCCAAGTATATTAAAGATCCTCAACTGAAGCAAATCAAGAGACAAACTTTTTTGAATATATAATAATGCTTGGGATTTTTCAGGTTAATTATAGTTGTTCTTGACTCTGGTCTTAAAATTCTCTAGTTAACTTTAGTTCTTCTTCAAATTGGTTTGAAATTCTTCTAATTAAGTATATTTTTCCCCTAAAATGTGTTGAAAAATATCTAGTTAACTATAGTTATTCTGGTAGTTGTCCAAGGTTTGCAAGATTCAACCAAAAAGTAAATCAATCAATCCCCAGGCAACTCCAGTAATTGCATACATTGGGTCAAAATCATATCACAAAAACTTGTACACTCTGTTTATTCATCCGCGTGGCAACCACAGCAAAAATACATAAATAAATAAAATCATGTTTTTTTTTTTGTTACTATGACAATGATAACCAAAGCAATATGGAATATCGATAAATAATTGATATAAGATGCGATAAGCATCTTATAGGATTGTGGTTGATTCATCTCACATAACATCAACTAGACTTATGCAATGTCTTCAATGCTATTTATAGTTGTGAGCCCATTATGGTGCCCACATTTTTATTTAATCTTTAGAATGTTTCAATGTTAACATTAGTGTTTTAGTTAGGATGTGTTGAAGCTAGGAGGTAAAAGTCTTTTAAAAGATAACGTTGGGTTAAGCTAAGGGGGCCGCGGGGTATTAAGGGAAAAGAAAATATAAACAAAAACAGATTACTAATTAGTGGGTTGGAGGATTGTTAAGTTCAAGTAAGTGAACGGGGCTCAATGTCGGGTGGGGTAGGACTATCATACATAGGCCACTTACCGCTCACAACCACTAACCGTGCACTTTACCGTGCACTTCACCGTTCACTTTTAATCTTGACCGTCTAATCTCCGTGCTTCCATGTTAATTTTGAATCTTTTTATGATTGAACAGTTAAGGAAATTGAAGTGGGAGCTCAAAAATGTTACATTTCAAGATTTAGAAGCAAATGCAAAGAGAATGAGCATCAAACAAACAATATTGATGCTCCAAGGTGGATCAATTTTCTCGTCAAATTCCAATGACAAGTAAGACAATATTTTCAATTTGATTATGTAAACTTGATTTTTGCTTCATTGTATGTCATGTATGTTAGTATGTCAACCTCTCAATTTTTACAAGCATTATTGATTTTCAAATATTCGATTTTGTATGTTGTTACAGAAACAATGTCCATCAACAAGAAGACCTTTCCAACATCTTGAAGATTCCTTCATTCCCTAAAGCTAGAAGAAAACCTAAGAATCCTAAAAGATTGAATCCTCATGGAAAATGCTTAACTTCACAAACATATACTTTGGAAAGGCAAAGAGTTGCAAACGAGTTGGAAGATGAGTTTAACAAGCAAGAAGAGAAGAAGCAAAGAAGAGCAAACCTTGCAAAAGCGAAGAATGATGAAAAAATCTGGAAGCAGCTTGAAAAGGAGAAGGTAGCAGAACTGAAGAAGAAAGAAAAACAAGAATGCCCAACAGAAAATAAGGTTGAAAAAAAACAAGAAATGAGACTTAAAAGCCAACAACGTCCAACAGTCGTGTTTGCCAAAAAAAAGAGCTTCTTTTGTAACGCCTCTAGCAAAAGTTGAATGAACATTGATAGTGCACGGTTAGTGGTTAAGGTAGTTGATTTCCAATGCCCAATACAGTTGTATAAAGAACTATGAAAAGGTCATGATTTTTCAATAAAAAATTCCATTTTACTTTTCAACACTAATATTAAGTGAGCCATTAATTTAATTCAAATACCAAATTTGGAAAATTTTGCTACCCACCTCAAAAAATAAAACATCAAAGTCAAATGTGCACGGTTAGTAGCATGCCTACGATATTAGCCTTTTTGGGTGTTAGCTCTGTTCGATTAAAGGAGGGGGTCCCCTTCTAAGCCGGATTAGGTTCTGATGAGGGGTCAGTAGAAGCCCGAGAGGGTGTCTCTCTCTCTTTGGGAAGTGAATGGGTACGGGCAGAACCGGAAGGCGGAGGTCGGCGGCAATGTGAGAGGGAGGAGATCTGGATTCGGCAGCTGGCCTTGAGCGATGAGGACTGATTCGCCCGGGGCATTCTAATAAGGAGAAAAACAACCACCTGGGTAAGAAAAAATGGCCAGCACTGATCATTTCGGTGCCACAGGTAGATGAATTCGGGATTGAATCACGAGTTGTGGCTGGGTTGCCTACTACCACATTGCGGGGGGAACAGGCATGGATGTGGTTGATCAAGAATGCGGGACCCTCCCAGGGGAGGAGGAGGAGGATCGGCAGTGGAGGCGAAGAGGATTCTGTAGAAACCAGGGAGTGCAGACCAAATTCGAAATCAATCTATGAGGTGAACCCGAATATGCATGGCCAGGGAAACTCATTCAAAGTTCGGGGGGGAGAGAAATGAGCAGCCACCTGCCGGGTGAAAGGGGGCAGAGTTCGTAGATTTAATGACCGCAGGCTGCAATGTGGCTGCCATGCTGCTGGAAGGGTAAGGACATTCAAGTTCAGAGCGTAGGATTCAGCACTCAACTGCCGAAGGAGACGTGGCTATGATGTGGTTGCCTCACGGCCTGAGAGAACAGGGGATGTGGGAAGAAGTTCGGTTGTTGGGTGCCGGTGACAAGGAGGGGAGTAATGCAGTCCGACTGGGTGACTGAGAGCCCTCAATCGCTGGCTGGGTGGTAACAGGATCTCGACTGGGGCTGGGGGGCTTCAAAGTCTAAAGGGTGAGGCTACTGGGCCGACAGTAGACAACTGGTGCCAGGACAGGTTGGTGGATTGAACAGCATGTTAGTACTGATGGCCGAGGGTTAGAAGGCTAAGCAGGGAGTTAAGAAGTTAAGCCTTAGTAGAGGATTTGGGGGAATGGATGAGGCTGGGGCAAGTCAATTGTGGACTGGGCCATGCCAAAACTAGTGAATAGTTAGGGATTTAAGTGATTTATTGTAATAGAAGCGGACCATGGTAGATAGGGCTAGTGTGTTGCCATAAGTATTTATAAATACTGGTACTTGAAGTTATTTGAATAAAGTTGTGATTTGGCATTCCCATGAGGACAATGTCGGGAGTGGAGCTCTGAGGTTAAGGGGATTAAACAAGCTAATGTGAGCCTTGGGCTCTCACCCGGATTACAACGCATAAGGGTGGGGGTTTAAGGCTGACAATAGTCAAGGGAACTAATCATTATTTAAATTTTATTAGTAAACAATAATTTATATGTAATTTCTTGTAGCTTTACGTTGTTTAGCATAGTTATCTTGTTAACTATGAATTCCACGAGAAATAACTTATGGGATTACTCTGAAAAATAGAACAAAATAAACATGAAGGCTTTTTCCTTGACATGAATGGGTGACTATTCTCACTTATCTTGAACGTCGTTTACAATGTGTCGAGATGAAGATACGTACACCCTTTTGGGAGCTGGTCACCAAGATTTATGGATCGTACTTACTGCAACGCAAGTTAAGTTAGGATTGACATGACTCCAAGACAACCCACCAAGGGTATTGACCCTTAATTTCCTAAGCCTTTGAAATGGTTTTTTTGAGTGCAATTCAGTCGATGCTGGCTCGGGGGGTGCACTGTACTAAACATGTACGAGTATACGTGAGTGCACAAGAGGGGTATTGATTTGGACCTTGTCGTATTACGTATACATATGGTATACATGTTATAATTTATAATTACATACATATATGGAGGGCCTTTAAAAATTATACAATAATTGTACTTGTATGGTATTGTTACTATACTACATATCATAAATTTTCATATTGGATGCGGAGGAAGTTTTGTAATCGTTGGGTGGAGTATGGATCCAATTGACTTGATGGACCGTCCATCAAACGTGGAGATTGGTTTATGTTGGTATATATCAAAAAGGGGCTAACAACAAGTGGACAGATGATCTTACTGATCATTTGATGGTAGACTTAGAGACAATAATTGCATTGGCTACAATGACATATATTGGTGAATCAAATGTTTATGAGTTACATCCGGGAGATGAAAAAGTTTTCAACGATTTTGCTGATGAAAGCTAGGATATTTTGTTATACATATTATAGGGGTTGATTATTGTTCAAAAGTATATTTGTATACTTATGTTAATGACTATATATGAATGGATGTTCTTTTGTGTATACATATTGTCACTTGTATATTTATTGTTGCAATTGTATGTGTATTACTTCATTTCACAAAAAATAACTTGTATATAGGGGGTTTTTAGAGTATGCAGTGAACGCACGTGATTCTAGGTTTTAATGAAAGGTGCACCCCCCGAGGATGCTCGTTGTGGAATTTTCAAGGATAAGTTTTGAGGTGAAAATGAAATCTATCCATAGGATCATGAAAAATGGGAGATGAGCTATTAAGAGAGCAAAAATGGGCATGAATGTCCCTATGGATATTTAGATTATAGTAATTGAAGAAAGCGATGGACAAGAAAATGCTATTGTTGTATCCTAAAAAAAAACATTTGACCCATCAAATTCACTTGGAAAATGAGTGGAATGCTTGTGTGATCCACTAGATGTGAACAACGCAAAGGCTGAGCACTTCCACCAATTCACATGCCAAAATGTGCAAACCACAATAGACTAGCCCCACAATTTGGAGTATGTAAATTGTCCCATATTGCTAACCACATATATGCAAAGAATTCCCTAAAAAGAGTAAGAGATTGTTAAAACCTTGAATTGAGCAATCAATGTGAGCACAAAGACCATTCTTACATGAACGTCATAAAGTATTTTAGTTTTATCAAAATAATCATCTTTGATGTGTATGCAAAGTTTGCATTGAAGTGGAAAACATTGATTGCAGTCAACAACCTCACATGAACTCCTAGCACAACAAAATTCATGACCATTTCCCACTTTGATATTTTTTTTGAAAACCTTTAGTCATCTCCAAATTTAATGGCCCGTCGTAAGTTTATGGGTTGATATCCATGTTGGCTTGATGCTCATTGTTATTTGATTGGAGATGAATGAGTTAGGTAGGATTACTATTGGGAAGAAATCATCCATCAACCAAAAATGGTTGCTTGGAAAGTTGGGGGTTACAAAACAAAATGCTCAATAATATCGTAGCTAAACTTAAATTGGGTCATAAAGGATGTGACTATAAACTTGACATTTCCAAAACCCACCATCTTAAGTGTTGAGAGTAGCTATTATTACTTGATTGATCAAATTTGGAGTTTTTTCGAGTAGCAATTGAAAGGTGATCTCAACTCACACAAGCATGCCTTTTTGAATGATGTCTATAAAGGTTGTAAAGATCCTAAAATTTTATGGTAGGTATCTCATAATCATTATGAAAGCATGATGTTAAGGTGGTGAACATTCTCAAAATCAACATGCACTTATAGTGTAAAATTTTAGGATATATGATTTTTAGAGCAAAATTAGTTCTAACATTATCGACCCGAGTGGGAGAATTTCACAGGTACGCACCTCCTTTCTGAATGAAGACCGCTTTTCATTCTTGAAAATCTAGACCTTTAATTCTTTCTGATGGAGACCGAGGATGAATGGCTAGGATTTCTTCGGAAAGTGCAAAATGTTGGTGTTTACTCTGCTAGTTCTGCTTCTCATTTGAGGCAACTTCTAATTGATGGATGTTGTCCCAAAAACAATCGTGCTACATCAATTTGCGAAAATGTGTTGTTGATCCTCACATACCGTATCCCTCCAAAGAAAACTCTTCGAGCTTAATTTTGTATTGAATATAGTATTAAAAGAATAATGTATGAATTTGATCCCGCGACGTATTAAGCTTCATTGATGCATATGCGATGCCAACTTTACCAATGTTGCTTCCTATATAGTATGTGTATTATCCATGCAATTGTACTTTGAAGCACAAAAGTTCCAGAGAGACCATTTATTTTTTACAAAGTAATTTGACAAATGTTAGTGGACTTTTCAAACCAAATTTTGCAAATTTTTTACCCATGATCGCATTTTTTATGCATCTCAAGAGAGAACATAAATTCGGATATGATGAGTGCGATCACACAAATTTACCCAAAATTCTTATAACCTCCAAGTTTGCAAGCAAGGTAAAGTGGACAGATCCTAATGGATGCCTAGTGTTAAGCGAAAGTGATTAAAACTATACACTAACTTGAATTTTGTGAAGGAGAAAAAGTCACTGACAATTAAAAATATATATTGAACTATGTAGTCAAGCAATTTATGATGTCAAAAGAAATTCTAAGGAAAGTCCATATATTATGAAAATATGTTCGTTGTTCTTCCAAAAATGCTCATATGAGAATTATGTAATACCATACATTTTAATTATATGATGTAAGGGTGATGTTTTGTACAACATACCAAAGGAGAGAGTGAAAATAAGGAAAGTCCATATATTATGAAAATATGTTCGTTGTTCTTCCAAAAATACTCATATGAGAATTATGTAATACCATACATTGTAATTATATGATGTAAGGGTGATGTTTTGTACCACATACCAAAGGAAAGAGTGAAAACAACCCAAAATGGGCAATGCTATGTAGAGCCCAAAGATTTTTAATTCTAGCCAAATTTCAAATGTAATTTGGGGCGAGGGATCTTGAAATGGTATGACACAATTAAATTAGAATGAATCACAAGACCTAAGAGGGGGCGGGTTTTTGCCACACCCTCATGGTAGGTGTTGGAAGACTTTGTCCCTGGTTTTAGGAGTTTGAGTGCTGGAAGCTAATTTACTACATTGGATTGAACATGGTTTTGCTCAGTGTTGGACTAGTATCATCTTCTTTTTTGATACCATTCGGGCATCTATAACGAGCACGTCATATGTTCTCATACTAGGAAGGTATGGGTATTTGAGGATGTACTTGATTATCATACCATTTGCATGTATATACCATACAAGAACCTTCAAATCTTGGTCAAATTGCTCTCGTATCAATATGGTTTAGAAAGATATTGACCCAAATAATCACTTGAGTATCCAAAGCTCCTCTCACCTTGAGATATCCACCAAATACCAATAATAGATTGGTGTTACGATTTTGATATCTATGGGTAGATTCTTAGAAACCTTTGTTCTCTAGATTTATCTACAGTGTCCTCAAAGAAAATTCTCATGCCATGCATGCACAATACAATATGATTCCATATGGAATATAATTTTCTTTTCAAGTAGTTGATGACATGAGGGCATTTTTGCATGGAATAAAGAAACAACCATCCCAAAGAAATTGAAATAAGAACTAAATAGAGAAGATGACGTGTAGGCTTGACATGTGTGGGTAGGGGAAAAAAAGAAAAAAGAAAAGAAAAAGAAGACATGGCATTTTAACAAAATTACGGATAAGATCTAGAGCTTCCTTCCCCCGGCCATGGGGTTCTAATTGATGTGGATTATTGATACCATGCATTCACCTACATACCGGTCCACCAATAGTCTTGACCACTATGATTCCGACACATGGCAACATTCTTCCTGAAAATAATTATATTTTGTTGATCCAAACATTGTGGTCACTATGGTTAGTGACCCTAATGAACATATTTTGCCTACTTATCCGACGCCATGTGAGAGACATAAGATTCATTCATGTTGCTTTGACCATGTCGGTCATGGGTGTCAAGGTAGAGTTAGCCCTTAAAGGATGTAGGGTCTCAATACACACCCAAATACACATTTTATATGGGCTTCACCAAGTTCATAAATCATATTTTATATGTTTGAAACGTTGTTCAATACATTGTCTTGTGGTAAGGAGAAAAAGTAGTACCCATACTAAGCATTGTTGTTCAAAATGCAACATATGTATTCGCATCCAAGGACATCCATACCACGTATTTGAACTCAAATCTTCATAACATCAAAGTGTTTATCTCATTCAAATAGTGCACGTGAAGAATACGTTGATTCTAGACGAGGTTGTGTTTGACACAATTCCCTAAAAATGGAAGTATGTGGCTCAAATATATTGGTTGAAGAGGCCTAGTTTGGGGTCGTAGATGCTTAGGTATTGAAGCACCGGGGGCCCATGTACAAGTAAATGAAATATATAAGTGAGGTCGCCATGCAAGCTACCACCGGGCGCATTTGCCTAAGGGTAAGAGATGGACTTCTCCCTTGTGTGGAGGCTTTCACCCTTCTATGGTAAGAAATGATAAGATGAGTGTACTTATTTTGGTTTGTGACTTTTTATAGAAACATATAATCAAGGGCATAGTGGAGACATAGGATATGTTGCAAGGTCCTTGAAAAATAAAACATTAGTGGAGCACTCCATGTGCACACATGACAAGTTTACTCTGTAGCACATTGTGACATAAACAAGAGATTGGAAGGCCATGAACTTTGCCAATTTCAGAGTTTAAGGAAACATGGTCTTATATAAGGCAAGTGTGGCATGTCACTCGTGGTCCCACATTCTCACAATCATTAAGAAAGTTCTACTCAAGATCATAGAAGGCTATTCAACATGCCATTATCCCAATGAGAAGGAGGGGCATGACCACGGGGAGGTCACTCCATTGTCAAGTTGAAAACCAAGTGCGAACAAAGTTTGCTACCCCTATATTATATGCCATAGATAATTTTAAAAATTATGATATTTTTTCTATACATACATATCCATTGATAATATATTTTGTATATTTTTTTGAAATTTTTAGTCATCTTCATTTATTCTAGCTCAATTTTGCGTCATTCTAGTTAGAAACGGTATGTTTTCTAGGAAAAACAAATTATCAAATTTGGCTATCAATTTTTATTATGTAATAGATACCATGTATATGTACTCATAAATTTTTTTGATAAAATTTTGATCCATTTTGTTGATGCAACTTAGAAAAAGTAGATTTTTTTTGTTTGCACGTGGTTTTCAACTTGACAATGGTGTGACCTCCCCGTGGGCATGACCAAGATAAATAGGACAACCAAATGTCCCTATCATATGACCCACAAATATTAAATGCATTAAATTAAAATATTTTGACTTATAAATGCCATGAGGAAATTGAAATTGGATCCTATCATTTCAAAGCATACGACATCCGAGTCCACTTTAAAAGGCTAATTCCAAGAAGTTATTCAACATATAACTCAAACCACTTAATAGGTGCACTCAAACTTATGAGCACTTTAACCCCTTCTTACATATCAGCTGGTGCCCACTTGAAGGAAGTGGTGAAGACTATGATTCACCTCTCTCAGGGAAAACCCATCTCATATCAAGCCCAAGGAGAATCGATGCAACAACTATTAGTCTCATACTAGCGATTGGTTTCCTAGCGATTGGTTATTTCATACATTGGCCTTGACATTGGCTAAGGGTGATGAGGCTAATTTAGTTAGCTTCCTTAATAGGTCATGTAAATTTTGGGTCCAATCGCTTTAATTCGGTGTGTGAGTAATACACGGTGAGTTAGGTGCTGCCTTATGATATTTGGGTTAGTCACCTTTGCTTGGGTTAGTCACCTTTGCAAATGTCAAACTACACCCACCATCCATAATTGGGAGTGCTATTCATTGAGCTATGACACACTTGATTTTTGTGCATGAGGTGGACAAATTAGGCAACAACGACTTGAGCAAAATAGGACGCATCGTATGGTTGTGAGGTGCCCACCAACTTTAAACCCTTCGCAAATAGTGTATGTGACATTAAATACCACAAACGGTGTAATAATCTATTCTGTGTGGTGCTGTGACAGTGGCGTGAAGTGTGGGAAACAGAACATGTTAAGCAAGTCATGGAGACTCCCACACTTCTGTCAGCATGTAAGTTAAAGTTAAGTCGGACGGAATCCTCGAGAAAGCCGAGGCCCCGAGGGACCAATGCCCAAAAAAATCCCTGTGCCACCGTCTTGGACTTGGCAAGATTCGACCAACGTTGCACTTTGTAAACCAACGTGCTAACTACAATGTATGATAATATGGAGACGTGATAACAATTAGTGAAATTTTTATTGAGAACATCCGCTCCCTAGGCTTTTGGTATATAAGAGAAGGAGTGACATTAAGGAGGCCGATATGAGGGAGTTTAGAGTTTATCGATGTGCATGTGAACTTGAACTTGGACTTGAAAAATTACAATGAGTCATTGAACCCTAGGTAGCTCATGTGGGGTAGTACGCCGAGTCCACATGAATTATCTCCACATGACTTAAGGGCCAAGCAAACTCGTAGACTATTCAAATGCCATAGACAATGATGTAACAATCAACTTGAACTGTATAAAATATTACAGAAGTTGAAACTTGAGTCGAACGTATCCCAATATGCTACTCTAAATATCATAATGTAGATATTTTTTCACTTTAAGAAGTCACTTATGTTGACGAATATAATCATATTGACAATTAGTGGGCATGATGCTTTGAGACCTCCAGGCGTCCAGTTTAGACCCTTTGCAAATAGTGTACGTGACATTAAATACCATAAATGGTGTACTAGTCTATTCTGTGTGGTGCTGTAACAGTGGCTTGAAGTGTGGGAAACAGAACATGTTACGCAAGTCATGGGAGACTCCGACACTTCAGTCGGCATGTAAGTTAAAGCTAAGTCGGACAGAAATTTAGAGAAAGTCGAGGATCGAGGTAGACCAAAGGTGTGGTTGTCGCCATGTACGCTCTAGCATGTGGTCTCAGTGCGGTTTGGTTTTAGCTTAGGGCGCGACGGTGCTTCTTAATAAGGTTCAATTGACTGTGTCTCCTTTGGGGACTTCGTTGTTTTTTTTGGAGAGATGGAAGGATGTGGTAGTAATCTTTCGGTCCGTGTGGTTGTTGGCTCGGACTTGTCCATAAATAGGAGCGGTTTGAGCTTCGGGCTGTGAGTTGAGTTGTTTGTTAGGTGGAAGATCGTTTGTTGTGGTTCGGTTTGGTTCGGTTGTGGTGTAGTGATCAATTTTTTGCATTGGAGTTGGACGTGGAGGTGATTGCAGAAAGAAAACCGCATTGTGTTGGCCGGGCTGGAGAAGAATGTTCATCGTGTTTTTAATCCATCGTAAGTTATGTGAGAATCATGGTGTTGCAAAGGAGCGCCAATGTATTCTTGACTATGGTGGCTTCTTGGTACGGCGGTGGATGCCTAGGTAGTTTTGCTATGCGTGAGTTGATGATGTCTTGCAATTACATGTTTCAACTGGTTGTTGTTACGTGTATTGCTAAGGGCGTTAAATTTCTTTGAGCATGGGGTGGGGGAAGGGGTCCTTAGAAGGTGCTTGCTGATGATGGGCGTCTGTTTCTATTGGAGTTGGCATGTCAATGCTCATGAATCAATATGAGGGAGTTTTAAGGTTCTGAGAGTAGAAGTGGATGTGCCAAGATCCTCGTACGACGTGAGTTATGGGGGTTTGATCACTTGCAAACTGGTTCTTTGCTTCTTAGAAAATATGGTACTCTAGCCTTTGAATATGTAATACTCTGCTTTCTTTCTGTTTTAGCGGTACAAAGGTATTTGAGGGGGTCATTTCACATGAGGACAAAGACCTAATCTTAGCGAAGTTGTGAGGGGAGTGAGGAAATGGGCTCCCGTACTTTTTCACTCTCTCGTGTAGATGACTCCAAACTATTCCATGATGTGAACACTCAATTTTGTGCTTTTGAAGTCTACTTCCACAAACCTGAGCAAGAATGCTGCCAAGCCCGGAGAACAGTTCTTGTAGAAAGTGTTATATCTTGAAATCATGGAAATGCTGTAACTTTAAAAATTAGTATCGATGATGACCTGTTTCATGAGGCTATAGGTGGAGTAGTGTGTCAATGGGAAATTGTATTGCTCTTCTTACAGAACGATCGATTGCAATGATTGAAGTTGCTTGAGTTTGTTTTCAATGTCTCCCTAGTGTGGGTTTCACAGATCCTTGTGGGCGATAGTGAATTTGTGTCCATTGACGTGTACTTTCAAGAACTGAGAACATTGTTGTGAAGGAAGCCAACAGGGAAGTAGCAACGTTTGAAACAACTTGATGCTTTCTTGCCTTTAATGAAAGGGGACTTCTTTTGATTAGGTTAGAGACTTTTTGTGAGGCCTTTTCTGTCCAACAACACCGGACCTGAGCACGGGTTCAAGTGGCTAGTTTGGATTGCCTCTCAAGCTGATGATCATGGTTTTGGGTAGGTGTGAAAATACAGAGCAATATTTGATCTTGTACGATGTCTGATCGGAAATCTACTATCAGAGCAATTTGTTTGACATTGATACGGGTGGCCTTAGATAATGTAGTTCGGGCTACAACTCGTGGGCTCAGGTGAGTTTTGTTCTCATATGGATTTAGTGTAGCTTGGTGAGGGTTGTGGAGTAAGCAAACAAGAATCAGGGATTGGTGTGTTTTTCTATGTGGTCGGGTTAGGGTTGAGCTTTTGTAGGGATGAATGAATAAAGGTCGTATCTAATGAGGTTTTGGTCAACGTCATGAGGAGTTTTTTGTCGGTGTCTCTAAAAAGTTGGGATCTACTTGGTTTCTAGTTGATTGTTTAGACATTTGTACCGAGGATGTGTGCTTTGGTTAGTGGAAATTCGCTATCTAAACGCCTAGTTGCTAGAATCCTGCCTTGAGTCCATCTTCGCCCAAAGGCAGACCTTTCAAATTGCTTTTGCTCTTGGGTACAATCATGTGATAGTTCCCTGGGGCCAGTCATCATAGCAACGCCTAGTCAATATCTGTTTACTTTAAAGCTCTCCTCGCAAGTGACTGCAACAGTGTGTGTAGGAAATTCGAAGTGGATTGCAAGCTCTGGAAGAATGTGATTTTATGGACATTTGTGAATTGTGAGTCTCCCTAATTTTATCACTTCATAATTAAAGTACTTGTAACTGAATTGTGTCCTTGATTGAGTTGTGACCATGGCCATTTAGTGACACGTGGAGTACGATTTGATTGAATTTGAATCCATTGCTCTACCCATTATGAAAGATAGGACAACCGTCTGTTACAAGGATCCTAGAAATTGTACATCCCAAAGTACGTTTGGAAATAGGACAGAGCTCACACCTCAACAATTCAGTTTGTTCATTTGAATCTCGAACCATATATTGTTCACTTGGTTTTTTTGTAGTGTGATGTTCTGACGTCAATTCAATCAACTCTAGGCGCATGACGTTTTGGAAAATGTATTGGAAAATCAAGAATTTGTGTTCAAGTAGTTGATTATGGACTCCTTGCGTAACATGGAGGTATAGGTATTGACGTACATTCACAACAACCTATAATATTGGTATCAAGTTTGATATGTTTTGTTGTGTAAGCTGACTAGCAAGCATGGCTTAAATGCCTAGTTTTGGCTTAAATGTAGATAGCTTTCTTTCAACATTAAAAAGTGTGGTGCAGTGTGGTGATCAGTCTTTTGAGTTGGAGTTGGACATGGAGGTGAGTGTAGAAAGGAAAGCGCGTTGTGTTGGCTAAGTTGGAAAGGAACGCCAATGTGTTCTCGATTGTGGTGGCTTCTTCGAACGGGGGTGGATGTGTAGGTTGTTTTGCTTTGCACGAGTTGATGATGTTGTGCAATTATATATCTCAAGTAGTTGTGGCTACACATATTGTTATAGATGATGAATTTCTTTGAGCATCGGGTGGGGGATGGGGTCCCTAGGAGCTGCTTGCTAATGATGTGCGTATATTTCTATTGGAGTTGGCATGTCAAGGTATACAACCCAATATAAGGGAGTTTTAGGGTTCTTTGAGCGGAAGTGAATGCGCCAAGATCCTCGTCTAATATGACTTAGGGGGTTTGATCACCTGCAAATAATTTCTTAATTTCTTAGAACAATTGGTACTCTAGCCTTCGAATATGTGATACTCTTCTTTCTCTCTATTTTGGGGGTACAAAAGTGTCCAAGGGGGTTCAAACCATTTCACGACCTAGTCTTAGCGAAGTAGTGAGGGGAGTGAGGAAATAGGCTCCCTTATGTTTTGTACTCGTGCAAATGACTAGAAATTGTTGCATAGTTTGAACACTCAAATTGGATACTTTTAAGTCTGCTTCCACACATTTGAGCAAGAAAGACTTCAAGCCCGCAAAATCATTCCTGTAGAAAATTCATATCTCAAAATCATGGCAGTGCTATAATTTGCTATTGATGATTACTTGGTTTAGGAGCCTATAGATAGAGTAGCACGTTGATGGGAAATTTGTATTGCCCTTCATACATAATGATGGATTGCAATGATTGAAGATGCGTGAATTCGTTACAAACATCTCCCTGAGGTGGGTTTCATAGATGCTTGTCGGGAATACTGAAGTTGTGACCGCTAATGTGTATTTTCAGGAGCTAGGATCATTAGTGGTGGAGGAAATTAGCAGCGAATGTTTGAACGAGGGTGTTCCAACTTTAAAACAACTTGATACATTCCTGCCTCTAGGGAAAAGGGACTTCTTTTGATCAGGTGAGAGACTTTGCAGGGTTTTTTTCATGGAGGTATGGATATCAACGTACATTCACAGTTGATTGTTCATCTTCGCACGAGTATTAATAGTGGAGGCATTAATTATAGGCGAATTGAATGGTGTGACTAATTGTTTTTGCATCTAATTGTGTCTGCAAGGCATACGTTTTAAGACATCACGGCTATGATCATCATTGTACAACTTGAGGGTTGTAATATTAAATTGTAAAGCTGAGAAGGGAGCAAAGTTGTGGCAAGTAGTTACCCTCTTGTACGTGGTGCTGAAGGAGATGGCGCCGGACTACAAGGTGAGCATTTTTAGGCCTTCAGACTTATGACCGGTTTGTTAGTTCCAAATTGTTTGAAGACGTATGTAACCATTTTGGTTCAATGGTCTACTCGTTTGGTTCATCTAGATGAGGGTTTGTAATTGTTACTTGTGTTAATTCTATTGTTGTGGAGGGCTACCATTGTGGAAGGTATGGATATAATAATCCACAAGGATTAGGTATGCAAAAAGATAAGGAAGTTAAATTTTTGGTCAACTAAGAAATAACTCTACAAGGGAAACAACTCAAGAGCAAGGGCCCTTGATAGGTTGTTGTTGAACAGACCATTGATGTACATGTTCCGGCACCGATTTTCTATTCTATCTTCTTTGTTTATTAGTGTTTTGATTTGTGTTGCAGTTCAAAAAAAAAAATTCAATATTTTCTTTGTGCATATTGCAATATTTGGAGCTCCAATGCAATCTTTAGATATTTTGAGATTTGTGAATTTATTGGGGTACTTTGTCGGTGTCATGAAAAATTTGGGATTTATGTGGGTTGTAGTGTTTGGTGTTATTAGTTGTTCAGACATGTGTGTGCTTGGCTAGCGGGAATTCGCATGTTGAGCATTCAGTCGCTAGAATTGTGCCAAAGTTCGTCTTCTTGGCCCAAAGTTGAACTTATAAACTTGTTTTTGTTTTTGGAGTTAGTATTGTTACAATCCCTTGGGGCCGCTCATCATAGTACTTTCATTGTCCCATATGCAACCTTCACTTGTGCTTTTTGTTGTTGCTCTTAAACAAGTTATGGACTAAGGATCTCGTTGGTGGTACTTCATGCAATGTTCTGATGGTGCACAACCATAACAAATGCTTGTGGGCTAGCTGCGCAATGCGCAACAATCTATAATAATGCTATTGCTTGTAGAAACCATCATGTATCAATGTCATAGGTTGTAAGATCAATGTGACAATCACAAGTGTGGAAAACTTCCTCGTAGATGCTTGATGAAACATGCTCATTAGTGTAACTTTTTGAATAGTGTGACTTATTTTGTTGATTTGGGGTTCAAAGACACTGAGGAAAAATTAAGAATTTGAACAACTCCATGTGTATTCTCCATGTAAGCATATCCTTTGCTATAGATATTAGAGTTTCATATTCTAAGCATGACTAGAAATAATAATCTTGCTTATATCCCCCATAATGCATTGTCTATAATGGTTTTCGCCTCCCATTTGCTATTACAATAATAGTATTGGTTTTGAACATTTATAAAAAGCTTGGAAATTGTAGAGGAAAGATCCTCTAGCATCGACTGAATTCCTAGGGAACGAGATGGAACAAGTTATATGGTAGGAAGATCATTCCATAGTGTAGTAAAATCATTGATAACCAATAATATAATATATGTTGAGCTCATTCAAGAGTGAACTAATAGTAGGAGTTTGACGTTTAAGCACAGACTAGTTCCAGAAAGCACACCATTGTGTTGTCTCGTATGATATTGTTAAAATATAGAGTGTTGCTCATGCTCATAGGAGTTTATAATATGGGTTCTCTAAGTTATGAATATGTGGTCATGTTGTTGTCACTTCTCCCTTGAAGGTGTGATAGAAAATGATATATTACATTATTGGAATTGTGCATACAAACATTCCAAGACGCGGTCACTAGGCATTATTAAGGAGAATGTGTGGTCATTGTTTTTGGACATCCATGTCTTGAGGATGTTAACACTAGAAGCTTCATACGTTCTTTTCTCACTTCTTTGTCTTTGACTATTTGTTTGAATTGTGTTGAAGTTAAATCATTGTGGTATGATATTCTCTTATGTGCATATTACAATATTAGGATCTCCAAAGCCACATTGGTGAGGTGAGTGTGAGTTTATGTGGAGATAAATGTATATGTGTTTCACCTTTTTGACATTGGAGAGTTGATGCCATCATTGTCTGTGGAACAACTATGAACTTGTTTCTAACCATGTCCACTTGAGATTGATCTTCTTAAGAATCGGGATTAAAATGGCGCTTCGTTTCATTCTGGATGAAAATTAAAAAAGGGTGGTGTGTTTTATTTTTCAATCGAACCGAGAAGAAAAGACCACTATGCCAGAGTATGGTAGAGTGCATATGACAATGTCAAAGCATGCTAGAAAACGAGGTGTGGTTAGTGGAGATCATCGAAATGACAAAAAAAAACTTGGACTAAAAATGAATTTCCAAAGATGGTTGTGCGTATTGCAGTTAGAGGTGGATGAGATGATATGAAGGATTAGTACAACACTTTGGAAAATTTCATCTTTCAAGTTGTGGAACTTTGGAGCCGCATTGAACAACAAAGAGAAGAATATACATAGATGTTTGAAAGAGGCCACCATGCAAGAAGGAAGTGAAGGTTCTCCCTCATTGACTCAGGTGATCATGTCCCCAAAACATGTCTCACGTCCTCAACAAATTTGTAAAAGTTGTATTTTTTGCAATTGTAGTTTTTGAATCATCCAAGAGTGTTGTTGATGACCTTGCATGCTTTGTTAAATGCCCACAATATTAAAAGTGCAATTGTTGTGGATTCCTCCAGAGTTGTTCCAAATGGTTAGATAAAGAAATCTAGCTTTTGTGCTCTTTCTAGTTGTCATTCACATTGTTGATAACAAGTTTTATGCTCAAATTTTCTTGTTGGTTGTGATTCTCGATTGGTTAGGAATAAGAGTGTGTTATGGTTGTGATGGATTGTGCATCCTTGTTGAATTCCATGCAAATTTCACCACTTGATGTCTTATAATGTTCTTATCCTTTGTCCCTCCAAACTTGTAATGGACAACATTTTGAGTAGTAATAAGTTTATGGAGGTCCTAATAATTTAATATGGATATTTTAGAGTTTTGAAGTTATTCACATCTAGGGAACAAATTATAATTTAGCCTTTATAAATTGGAACTTGGAATTTTTTTTATCTCTTATAGCCGTGGTGAACAAAGCAATATTTTTAATTTATGTGTCACACAAAACTTTATGTGTTATCTTATACGTTTTAGGTCTACAAAACATAACATACTTCAACATTTCTCTAAAAGAAATTGGATGGGTGAAGAATTTTATATCATGTCCACTTGGGAAGAGGTTATATGCACCTCATGACACTCCGATCATATGGGATGCGCACAATAAGTTGGTATTTGTCTCATGTTGGACCTCTTATGAAGTCTATGATTAATTCATGATATTTAAAGCACCTAAATTTGTAAGGGATTAAGCATGCTATTCATCTTGGGTTTAATTTTATGCTATGACATCAAACTTTGATAGTGCGATGTTATGTGTTGAACATTGCGGACCAAAAATGTCAATAAGTGCCATGTGATGAAGTATATTAAAATGCAAAGTTGACATATTAGTTCAATGTCCAATATAATCAAGTCATGTGTTACTTTATGATGTTGATATGTTTGGCATGTTCCGTAAAAAGAATTTGTTGAAAACAACACAACAATGGCACCAAGTTGGCATCAAGCATAAAAGAAGTCTTGCTATGTAATATGTACACAAATTATGCCAAATGTTATTGTCTTTTTCTTTGTGTGACGTGGCATTCAATTTGTGGATGCCACATGGCTCTAATTCTTCATTTCTTTTTTGTTTTGTATGTAGGATATGATGGTTAATCAATCCAATATCTTGAGGCTTTGTATACTCGATACCGAGTATATGCAACGACTTGTGCATGAGGGTGGTGCCAAGTTTGCATTGAATCAAAACCAATGCATATGTCTCGGGCAAACACTCGAAGAAATCACCAAAAACCTAGCCAATATTTTCTCCCATGCCGATGCATTGTTTAACAACTGTGACTTGCTCTTGAAGGAGTTGTTTCGGATTATTGAAAGGGCCAAGTTGTTGGTACAAGAATGCTATGGCGAGAAATGGTGGCATGCAGCATTGCTCCAAATCCATAATGAAGAGGCGTTCCAAGATTTGTTCATGGATCTCAACTCTTGTCATGATGATATTTATGGACACCTAAAAGGCCAATGGGTTGGACAGTTGGACGAATTTTGGAAGGATGTGAGTTTTTCACTAAGCACCATGAGTGAATTGGGAGTTGAAGATCATTGTGTATTGGTGAAGCGTTTACAAGAAACCATAGAATCCACGCATTCGTCTTCTAAGGACAAGGACCTTGATGAAGAGTTAACAATTGCGACATACTTGTTGAATAGATATGACACTCAAGGAAACTACGTGAATGGTGGACACCATGTGGAGGTTAATGCACGTCTAGGTTGGCGAGGCTCAAGCCCACTTGGGAAAGGTGCATATGGGAGTGTAGTGGAAACAACTTGGTTTGGTTTGCCATGCGCAAAGAAGGTGCAAGTTTTGGATGAACGAACGGAAGGTGGGGACAAATCCTTCAAGAGAGAGGTTGCCATACTTGCAAATGTCAATCATCCAAATGTCATAAAGTTCATATGTTGTGGCAGAAAACCAGAGAAATGCAAAAGTTTCATTGCTATGGAGCTTCTTGACACAAGCTTGCAAGAATTGATCGACAAGGTCTCAAATGACGGAACAAAGACACCCTTCCCAATTCAAGTAGCCATAGACATCATCTTACAAATCGCAAAGGGCATGAGCTATCTACATGAGAAGAAAATTGCGCATCGGGATTTAAAACCTAGAAATGTATGGGTGCATGAAATCATGGTTGATGAATTGCACAAGGACAACTATGTGAATGTGAAGTTGGTGGATTTTGGATATTCAAAATCATATGCGTATAGCAACATTTCTAATAATTTAAGCCAAGGTATTGGTACATTGTTCTACAAAGCACCAGAGTTATACCAACACACCAAACAAATGACAATGAGCATGATGTATATTGCAAGGGAAAAAGTGAATGCTTGTCAAGCTGATGTATATAGTTTTGGTGTGATGTGTTCAACAATACTCTCAGGACGAACACCATTTGGAGGCAATGGTTATGATATTGTTGCAAGGCTAAAGTCAGGTGAGAGGCCATGGGTGCCTGATGATTGTCCCGAAGCTTTGGTCTCCTTGATCAATGAATGTTGGTCATTAGACCGAACAAAGAGACCCACATTCAAGGAGATTCGCACAACATTGGAGGATTTGAGAAGCTCCATTTTAACAAGAAATGTTGCACCTAGAAAGAGAGAGGTGCAAAATGAAAGAACTTTGTTTCAAAGGATTTTAAATTTACCTCACAACATCATATATTTGTGGAAGGTACTGATCCTACCTAAATATATGGCATAGATATTGGTTCACTTTTGAATGGCCTCAAAATACAATCAATTTATCTTGTTGTACGTATCTATTCTCGTCAAATATTGGATCCAAATCGCAAGTTTGAAATCTTATTATAAGTGGTGTATTCTTTTAAATGAGATAATCAAGGTACTTTGATAGCATTCATAGAAATCATACTCTTTTGTGCTTATTGTCACTTATGTTTTCAAACCAATATCTAATATCTAATTTTGTATATACAGGATTTTCAAGTTTTTGCACCATTGTCATGGGCAAACCGAATACTTCCATCACAATTTTGGTCCACACATTCATTACCGTCACTCCCGATTCATTTTGTCAATATTGATAAGAAAATGTCAAGCGTGTTAATTAGACTAGAATCCAATCAAATTTTGGGCATCGTCGGGATGGGTGGAAGTGGAAAGACCACTTTGACAAAGGCCATTCTTCATCGTGTGCATCAAGGCTTTGAAGCAACAAGCTTTGTGGAAAACATGAGAGACTCCAAAAATGTTTTGGATATACAAAGACAATTGTTAAAGGATCTCAACTACGCGAGCTCCATATCGACCATAGAAGAGGGGTTCAAGTGCTTACAAAACATATTTGAGAAGAAGAAGGTCTTTGTTGTCTTTGATGATGTTGCCTCTCAAGAACAACTCCATGGGCTAGTTTCATCTACGTGGGTGTTTGCTAAGGGTAGCAAGATCATTGCCACAAGTCAAAATTGGCAAGACTTAAGAACAACTTGTAATTCACCCACCGGAAAGATGGACATGGAGTTATTGGACAAAGATCAAGCAAAGGAGCTATTCTACAAGCATGCATTTTCCCATCAACAACTGCAAGGGCCGCAATTTGAAGAAGTTGCCAACAAAGTCATCGAAGCATGTGGTGGATTGCCTTTGAGCTTGGAAGTATTGGGAAGTTATTTGTGTGGAGTTGAAAGGCCTAGGATATGGCAGAACACATTGCTAAGATTACAGAGGGGACAATGCCTTGGTGGTAGTTGGGTTAACGACAGGATATGGAGAACGTTGAGGATAAGCTATGATAATTTGGATGAAGAGGAGAAGACCGTGTTTTTGGACATTGCTTGTTTTTTTGGTCGTGATGTTGTCAAGGAGGGGATGCAAGTAGAGAAGGCATTGAAAAAATGGAGTTGTGATGATGGTAACGCTGATCTTGCGCTTTTGAATCTCATGGACCGAAGCCTTGTGCGAATCAATTCGGATGGGATGTTGACAATGCATGATCATTTACGTGACATGGGACGTATGATAGCATGCAAAGAGCATTTTAGAGGACAAAGAATTTGGAATCTCCATGAGTTTGAGGCCACCAAATCTGATGCATCCATGGTAAATGAATATTCATCATCTTTGTCTAGTTTCATACTACAAAGACATTGATTTTCAATGAAATTGAGTTTGCACTTGTACGATTCGTTGGTTAAAAGAATGTGGGGATAATTATGTATTTGACATACTTCTTTTTTTATCTATTCATGAAATGAGAAATAATCCAACAATGTATGGAATGGTTTAGAGATTAGTTTACATCAACTTTTGAATGGGCTCAAAATATAATCAATTTATCTTGTTGTATCTATTCTTGTCAAATATTGGATCCAAATTGCAATTATTACTATTTTTCTTATGAATAGTATTGTAATCTTTTAAATGAGATAATCAAGGTACTTTGATAGCATTCATAGAAATCATACTCTTTGCTATTATTGTCACTTATGTTTCAAGCCAATATCTAATATCAAATTGTGTATCTATAGGGTTTTCATGTTTGTGCACCGTTGTCACGGGCAAACCGAACACTTCCATCACAAGTGCGGTCCACACATTCATTACCATTACTCCCGATTCATTTTGTCAATATTGATAAAATGATGTCAAAGGTGTTATTTCAACTTGAATCCAATCAAATTCTAGGCATTGTTGGGACGGGTGGAAGTGGAAAAACCACTTTGACAAAGGCCATTCTTCATCATGTGCATCAAAGCTTTGAAGCAACAAGCTTTGTGGCAAATATGAGAGACTCCAAAAATATCTTGGATATACAAAGACAATTGCTAAAGGATCTCAAATACGAAAACTCCATATCGGCCATAGAGGAGGGGTCCAAGTGCTTACGAAACATATTTGAGAAGAAAAAGGTCTTCGTTGTCCTTGATGATGTTGCCTCTCAAGAACAACTCCATGGGCTAGTTTCATCTACGTGGGTGTTTGCTAAGGGTAGCAAGATCATTATCACAAGTCAAAATTGGCAAGACTTAAAAACAACTTGTATGTCATACACTGGAAAGGTGAACATGGAGTTATTGGACGAAGATCAAGCAAAGGAGCTATTCTATAAGCATGCATTTCCCCATCAACGACTTCAAGGGCCGCAATTTGAAGAAGTTGCCAACAAAGTCATTGAAGCATGTGGTAGATTGCCTTTGAGCTTGGAAGTATTGGGAAGTTATTTGTGTGGAGTTGAAAGGCTTAGGATATGGCAACAAACATTGCGAAGATTACGGAGGGGAAAATGCCTTATTGGTAGTTGGTACAACAAAAGGATATGGAGAACGTTGAGGATAAGCTACGATAATTTGGATGAAGAGGAGAAGAGCATGTTTTTGGACATTGCTTGTTTTTTTTGTCGTGATGTTCTCAAGGAGGGGATGCAAGAAGAGAAAGCGTTGAAAATATGGGATTGTGATGATACTAATGCACATTTTTCACTTTTGAATCTTATGGACCGAAGTCTCGTGGGAATCGATTCAGATGGGATGTTGACAATGCATGATCATTTACGTGACATGGGACGTATGATAGCATGCAAAGAGCATATTAGAGGACAAAGAATTTGGAATCTCCATGAGTTTGAGGCCACCAAATCTGATGCGTCCATGGTAAATGAGTATTTATCATCTTTGTCTAGTTTCATAATCATAAAACATGAATTTTTAATGAAATTGAGTTTGCACTTGTAAGATTCCTTGGTAAAAAGAATGTGAGGGAAGTAAATGTATTTGATTCAAGTATTTTCAATCTATTGATAGAATATGACAAAATCCACGCACTTAATGTATTGCCATAACAATGGTTTGTGTTGTGGCTGATGCAGATGATACAAAATGTGGAAGGTATTCATAGGGCTAGATCTCATTGTAATTATAAGACGATCACAAGCTCTTGCATATGAACGATTGTGTGAATTTGGATTATTTTCAGAAAACATTGAAGAATGCGAGTAAATTGATGGATAAGCATGATTTTTAGCAAATACAGATGTGAACAAATCGAAAGGCTACAACCATCATTTTTCATTCCAATCAAACAATTGCGTGTGTTGGAGATGGAGAAGTTTGTGCATTTGCAACACCTTCCATTTGAAATTGGAATATCTTAGCTTGATTGTACCAGAATTGGTTGGTTTTGCATTGTACCAAAATCAATTGATCTCTTGATTTCTTTGGCTACATTGAATATGGATGGTTGCCGGAGGTTGGAGGAAGAACTAGAGACATTGGGCTATTTGGATTCATTGGTTACATTGGTATTGAGTGATTGGTGGAGCCTAAAGGAATTACCAAAGACATTAGGCAGCTTAACTTCATTGGTTACATTGGACTTGAGTAATTGCTTGAACTGGAAGGAATTATCAAAGACCTTGGGCAACTTTACTTCATTGATTATTTTGGACTTGAGTAATTGCTCGAACTTGAAGGAATGACCAGAGACATTGGGCAAGTTGACTTCATTGATTACATTGAATTTGAGTGATTACAAGAATTTGGAGAAATTACCTGACACATTGGGCAACTCAACTTCGTCGGTGCATTGTACTTGAATTATTGCTCGAACTTGAAGAAATTATTGGAGACATTAGGCAACTTGACTTTATTGGTTACATTTAACTTGAATCAATGCGAGAATTTGGAGAAATTACTAGAATTATATGGTTGTGTTTCTTTGAATGAACTTCAATTTATCCTATGTAAAATTGCATCTTTTGAGGAATTTGTGCTTGTATTTTTGTACAAAGTTAAAGAAAATGCCCAATACATTTCGAGACTTGACAAAATAGTGTGTGTTTTGGGAATTAGTACCACACACACTAATTGGGACAATCAACGTAGTGCAGGCCTCCTTAAATGTGGGATTCTAAAAAAAAACCCCACTTTTACCACATTTAAGCCTCATCAGACCCCACTTTTAAGAGAGTGAGTCCAAAGCATTGTTCAAAGCACTTTTAAGAGAGCATTGTCCAAAGGTGCAAAACGATGCACTTGGGGTCGATTGCAGTTACAGGTACACTTGCAGACCTTGTTGCGGACCTTATTGCGGACCTCCGCGTCACTGTAGTGATCATGCCGAAGAAAAAGTCGAGCCCCTGGCAGCCGGCCAACAAACAGAAGCTCAGGCTGCATGCAGTTTGACGCACTAGCCATCATTTAAACCATGTTTTGTATTTGACTTCGCTATCATGAATAAAACAAACACAATTTGAGGCGCCAATTTGACTCTAAATTCTAAAATGGCCCACATGGACCCCACTTTTAGTTGCTAAAAGTGCGGTTTACCACTCTGGACCCCCCAATCAACCCCACTTTTAGCTTAAGAGGGCTAAAAGTGGGGTTTACCACTCTTAAGGAGGCCTGCTCTATACACACATGTCAATCGATGATTTGACATCAAATAGCACTCAATCTCAAAACTAATTTATAAGTTGATACTATCAAAAATTGGTACAATATAGAGAGTTTTACAAAAAAAAAATCAACACACAAAGTATACGTGCAACATAATTAGTTAATTGCCACTTGGACATTGTAGAATTTTGAAATATGATATTTGTAGTGTAGGCAAATCATTGTGGACAATCTTCTACTTGCCAATGGAAAACTACAAGGCTCTACATTGGTTGTTTGTTGAAGTCTAGTAAAATGGTCATATTTCTTGTGGAAGTAAGTGATCTATTCAATGTTGCATTTGTTGTATGATACTTTAAAATAATTAATAGACCACTACACATACACTGCATATTGTATGGTTTTCCACATAGGGTGCAAGCACGGTAAAGTGGACAACTTTTGATCCCTGCCTAGTGTTGAAAATGAAAGTGAAAGTGAAAGTGATTCAATTTAATGTACTAACTTTGAATTTGTGAAGAAAAAAATCATAGGATTTTTAGAAACACATTGACTTACAAAGCCAAGCAATTTATGATGACCAAAAAGTTTCCAAGAAAAATGTACATATTTTAGAAGATTATGCAAGTAGGTGATATTGAACAAGTGACTATCTAAAATATGTTTAAAATAAAATAAAATAACATTATATATGGTTTTCTACAAAGTTTTGTGATGATCTCAAGTAGATAATAAATTAAAGGAATACAAGCAAAAATTCCAACTTCAAAATAGTTAAGGTCATGAAATCCACGTCCAAAACCAGACTCAACCATTTGCTTTTGAGCATCACTTTTGATGCTAAGTATTGAAGGTCTCAACTTGATATTCTACACTTGAGTATTCAACATAACAATAGAGGTCATCTTAAAAAATATCCAATTTAAATAACGCTTTGCTACTACTTTTAGGCCTTTGACCCAAAAAAAATTGGTTCTAGTATACTGGAGCACTTTTTGGTCCACTTTACCATGCTTGCACCCTATATTAAGTAATGATTTGCCCAACTACAACTCATATTGTTGTAGGACCTTAGGCAGGAATTTCACGTCTAAGTTTGTCACTACGTGTCATGTCCTTTTTTTTTTTTTGTAGATGAATGAAAGTGTAACTCATGGCACGTTTCAATTTATATATGTGTGAGCCCAAGATTGTGCCCACATGTCAACCTTATAATTAAAATTGCAAAAACCTTAGCACATATGCTTGCTTGAATTGTTAAAGAGATAAGAAAAGTGTGATGTGTTAAAGTTTAGATGTAGTTAAGTTAGTATTGATTTAGTTGAGTTAAGTTTTGATAATTGAGTATTACAAGCGAAAAACTAAAAATTAGAGGAGTGGTTTTAAATTAGAGTGGTTAATGTTAACTCAAGCGGCTTGGGCCAAGGATTAATATTTGTTTAGGTTAGGTTGATGTTGGTTTAAGGGGGGGGGGGGGCTTATGTGGAAGGTCCAGCGGGGATTCAAGTCGGGATAGGCCGAGGGCAGAGGCTGCCTATCACTGTTGGATTCTCGGATCGGAGGAGGGGGTCCCTGAGGCAGGGAAGGAAGCTCTCAAAGTACACAGATCAACTAGGAGCCTCGAGGAGCCGGCGAAGCCCTGCCTCGTTGGGCACCCAGAGTATGTTGTAGAGAGCCGGCCATATCCTGGAGATGGCGGCAATGTGGGAGCTGCAAGGCCCGGAGGGCTGGGAAGAATGCTTCATCAGTTGGTCGAAAAAAGAGCGGCGAGGCAACAACCTGATGATTCGACAGTATGGTCAAGAAGGTCGGAAGAGTAAAGATTCAAAGTGCCAGTAGGAGTTTTGTTTTTTTTTCATTTGACATTCGCATGAGTATACAGGAGGAGGAGAAAACTTCGGTGCTAAGGCACAGCTGGAATTCGAACGGGCGATGCTTCTCTTGGGCGAGCAAAGGGCGAAGCAAGGGATCCGACAAATGACAGAAGTATCACAAGCGCCGATTGGGCACTCAGTGTCAGGAGAAGAGGTATGTTGGGCAAGCTGTGGCTCAAAATACCAGGAGAGTGGACTTGCTGGTTGCAGCATAGAATTCCTACTTTCATGAACTAGAAACCGAATCAAGCCTCCATTGTCACCCGATTTGTGTATGTAATCGCTAGCTATGGAGGAGCTGTTGGGTGCGCACCCATAGGAGGGACGCAGCTTGAGTCGCCGGGACGGAGAGGTCTGGAGCCTTAGCTGACGGGTGACTGATTAGACTAGCTAGACTTCGAAACTACTGATACCACAGGGGCATAGCCATCGGAGGTAGTTGCTGGAATTGGTTGATGGGAGTTCGTTACAGAAGCCGAGAGCAGTTGGGTGTACCAGAACGGGGGAGGTGGTTGGGCTTGGCCTGGACTCAAGCATGGTTAATTATAATATACAGTAAGCGGGAACTAGCTTAGACATTAGCATTAGTGATTTTGGAGGGTTAAGTGTGAGATTAGTTGCTTGATTAGGGAGTGGTTGATCACATTGTAGGAAGGGGTCCAAACAAGCCGCTCTTGTGAGTTGGTGTTGTCTAATACCTTTAGACATTACCTAGGTAGTGTAGTGACTCACTGTTATGGGTGGGTCTTGAGAATAGTGTAGTTGTTTGCAAGCTTTTATGTTTGACAATAACCACACGGGAAGAGAGTATTTTTAAATACTTGGACCCATTGTTATTTTAATAAAAGGCGTGTGTTGAAGACTTGTGTTGGGATAGGTAAGACGGAGTGCATGGGTTACCGGTACCAAGGGGCAAGCAAGTTTTACTGAGTTCATGTGAGCCTTAGGCTCTCACTCGGACTACGACGCACAAGGGTGGGGGTTTATGGCTGACAATATGAAAATGGAATATGATGTCGTGAAGAATCCATCGGACAACTTTCTCTCTATGATTAGCGATTTTGGCATAATAGTGTTGTTATATTTCTTAACCACAATAATTCATGCTGTCAGAAAAGGTCTATGTTCCTTGTTTTGAACATATGATATTGTGGGCATGAAAATGACATGGATCAAAAAATATTACATTGATCAAAATTATTGTGGAAGGTGCCGGTCGGACCTAGATGACATCATCAACTTCAACTTCTTCATATGACCAATTCATATCAAGGTATACACGTGCCTAGACTAAACACAACAATTGGACACCTATATCTGAGAGATATGTAGTTAGGTGTGGATGTAAGAACCGGCACCAAAAAAAACATGTTTTTAAAAGAGAATGAATAATGTGCTCAAAAACATGTGAACCGATCTAGATTCAATCATCAACATGATTGGGGGGACCACTATACAAGGAAGACTTTACTAGTGTCTATTACATGCATTTGTCACATTATAGTTCATTAATCAAACAATAGGGTTGCTATTTTCACTCCAAAAACATCACTCAGTCATCTTTTATTCTCCCTTCTCTCAAGGTTTCCTCTCAATATTTTTTTTATTCGGTATTGTCAGTTTTATTAGTGGGATGTAAGTTTCCATGTTGCCATGAAATTATAGAACAATATTCTTTTTGAGAACAATACACTAGAAGAATCCTTGTCCATTCCAACCATGGTATCAATGACTCACTGTCCTAAGCAACTCATTAAACGACTGTGAGGCCTACCCAACTCACCTTCTGTGACGTGGCCAACATGTGCGTCATTGTTAAGTCATTTAGATGACTTATGATGAACTATGTTGAAGACCTTACAACATACTCATTTTTTGTCTACCATGTATCATCCACTCCATCCATTCGTGTATGACGTGGATAGAATATCATTACTTGGCTAATAATTAGTCATTATCTGGTTGTTATTTAAAGACTACATGTATACTATTACTTTGTAATACCATTCATTTACGACGTGGCACTTACGTCCCTCCAATGACGTGGAAAATACTGATGTATTGAGTTCACATTATTCTCGATAATAATGACGTGTCAAAAGAATGACTACGACTTCCAACCTCAACGACTCTATGAGGTTTAATAAGCTGAGGTGGCATAATACCCCCTATACCCTACACCTTATGCTAGCTGTTTGGGAGTCATTGTTGTGTCGCGTTTGTAAATGTGGCATAAATTTTTATAACACTATGACAAGTCATGCTACGTTATGGCATAATACTTGTATTTGGTGGTCAAGCCCTTGCTACTATGTTAAGGACATCCAAATGAGACGAAACTTCTTGAGTATCCTACTAGCAACCGTGCGGACATGCTATAAGAAAATAACCTTTTCACTCCCTTGTTAAACGGGCTAATCGTCTATTAGGGTTTCTAATTATAATAACTAAGCCTACTAACTCATATTGTAGTCATACATGGCCAAATTGTTAGTCATTGTTGGGAGTCACAAATGTTTAGACAATCACATTTGGCGTACATTTTCCCCCCTAAATAGAATTTAAACATGGTTGAGTGTTAAATGAAGGTCACACCTTGTTTCCTCCCATATGACATCCAAGTGAAGAAGACCCCCACATATGAGAATGGGAATACACAAAAGTGTAGGATGTATTACAAAATATCATGCCAACTTTAAAACTTTGCGATTGCCAACAAATTATCAACATCTGGTAATTTGATGGCCCCTACTAGAGAGGCAGTACTTGGAGGTGGAGGCACACACTTTGGAGCACTCATGCCCTGAACTTCTAAACTAGTTGTAATGAAAACATTCGTTGTGTCTTGTTCTTCTCTTTTTTATCACGCTTCCTTTCGCAACACTACCTTCCAAACTGGTTTTCTCAAATCATTGGAGAAAAATACTTGTGTTGCTTGGCTTGGGAAAATAAATGGCTCCAACATCTTAGATAGTTTGTGCCGAGAATTTACCACCATGAAACCGGCATCATCCCGCACATTAGTTGGATTTCCGCGATTGTCTTCCCTTTTGAACCATTCGCATCGAAAAAGAATTACTGGAGTTCGCAATGGACCATAATCCAACTTCAAAATATCTTGTAGCACTCCCACATAATTTAGTGATACCTCAGATTGAGGATCTCCAGTTGGCATTTCAAATATAGAAGCAATTCCATTGTCGTATGATTGCAACAATGCGGATTGCGAATCTTCCACTCGAAAGTGGTTCCCAAATGCTCGCATCCTCGTATAACGTGTTGCTTTTTGGGATGGCCTACTGCACAACAAAATCCTATCAATGTCGTCAATGTTGTTGGGATCATGTGGATGGTTGTGCACTGTGCTTCTAACCCAAACATCAAACGTTGCGATGTTGGGATTTGCCTCATGTTCATCCCTCCATTGCCTGAACACAACATAGTTACATTAGTATATGGTTTGTATGGCAATCATTGAATAGTCATTATTTAATCATATTACAGTCATACCACAAACATGATCCACTAACATATAACATGTCGCAACCCTTGCTAGTTCCCTTAAAAATCTTGCCAATTTCCATTTCTAGCAAAGGTTACGAGTGCTAACCCTTCGCATACCGCCATGCTAATGGTTAGCTCCTCCTACCCCGGACCTTATAGTTCATAGGAGGGGAACCAACCCTCCTACTTTGCTTTCGGGACTCACCCCCTTAATCGGTAACCAATTCCTAGATGTGGACTTCCATCCATGGAAGTCCAATCCCATGTTGATCATCGCGTTGCCGGAGCAACACTACAACAACCCGAAGCATACTAGGCAACTATGGCCGCACATTGGGCCAAAGCCCATGGAGGCCGTGCCGTTCGGCCTCGGGTGGGTGAGGCCATACCACCTCACCCATACAAGCCTCTAGGACTCTACGCGGGGCCCCTACCCCACCGTCAAGACCTCTTGTCTCTCTACCAAGAGTTGGGGCCAAGTAGACATTTTCCCTTAGCCGCTGGGCCTAAAAGCCCCCACCAGCTTCAGACCATCATAACTTCCTTGTTTGATGTCTAATGCTAACAAGCAACCACTCAATCTTCATCTACGCTTCACGTAGATGCCAATGGACGCCTCACTTGCCCCATTCAAACAAGTACTGACGACGTTATGCCTGTGTGGACCTTGGCAGTCCCCGGAATCACTCCCAGGCACTGCTGTATCAGGGCCCTGTCCCGGGACAGCGCCCCTTTCAAATTGCCATAACTCCTAGCTCACACCTCCGATCGAGGTATTCTTGAGCATTCTAGAATCACCACGCCATAAGCTACGCATACCTCATGGCCTTACCCTCGTGCCTCCTAGTCTCCGTGAGTGGGAGGCATTTCCAACGCCCGGGGCCCTCGCCCACACTAGGATCACTTGGGCCCTCTCACCAACGGCGCCACAAGTCCCGGGTGTCACTCCTGGGTCCCCCTTGTGCCCATGGTGTTCCGGGCATTCCTCATGAAGAGGTGTGTGACATAACCAAACATTGACTATAATGCTCCATACCCACCTATGTCAAGGTTCAAGGAGGGATATGTTTGTTAAAACATATTGATGAGCAAGTTCTTTCAAAGGAGGAGTCAAGAGATAACTTGCCCCTGTCCCCTCAAGAACCTTCTCTGCATCTCCGTATTCTTCATCAGCATCCCAAAGTCGTCGGTCGACAACCTCAAACCTCTGCAAGTATTTGTGAGCCCAAAGTTAGGTCCCACATGTGTTCTTAACCCTTTTAGTTTATCAAAATAGAGGTTTGATTTAGTAGCAATTTTACAAAAGCATAAAAAGAGTGCTAGGGTAGGGCTTGGGTTGGAATTGAGTTAAGTGTTAAGGTAGCGTTTTGAGTTAGTATGTGATGGGGTTGTATGGTGCTAAATTGTTTAGTTATGTAGTAATATTTAGATTGGGCAAAGGGGGGGGCTTAGTAATGTTCGAATTAAGGCCTTGTGGTATTCACATTGGGAGAAAGAGTTGCGGGTTGAAAAGGGCCCAGCCTGGTCAATTGGTAAAGGCCGTGAGTTGTTCGAATTAAGCTAAGTTCCCAATCAGTTTAGGGGGGGCTGAAGTCCTCGCAACCGGGATTAGGCCGGGAAAGGAGGAGGCCAATGAGGGGTCCTGGATGCACCGGCAGGAGCTCAGAGAGGGGGGATCAGCAAAGGAGAGAGCGCGAAGGCGGCCGCCGCTGAGGCACCAAAGGGGATGATGGGCGATTCGGAGCGGAGAGACTCTTCCGAGGTAGGTGCTGCTGGGATGCAGTGGCATTGAAGGAAAACAAGGGGAATTTCTCCCCCCGGCGGAGGAGGAGGCCAGCAAGAGATCGAGCTGTAGGCCAGGGTGTGGGCGGACCATTCCACTGGTCACACATCAATCTTAATTTGGTATTCTGCTGGGTCACGGGTTGCTTCACACTGAATCGTGTTTCAGAAGGGAGGCATTCATAATGGGTCACCAGCATTGACCACACATACCAAATGGCCAGAGAGGAGAACCAGCAACTCAACCTGGGATGACGGAGAGCGGAATGCATTCCAGCTGAGGTGAAATGTGAGCAAAGTCAGGCTGTCATGCGGACTTGGCAGCTAAGGGAGGCGAAGGCCAAGCTGCAAAGGGAGGTGGACGAGGCCAGAAGTTGAAATCAGTGTGCCTCTAGATTGGGAGTTGCAACCCTCAAGGTGGGAGGATCGGCAATTCGGTGTGAGGAGGGAAGCTAATCCCAGATTGGGATCTCTGAACCCTGGTGGTGGCGGTCTGCGGCCGAGGTCTGAGGAAATCCAGCGAGGTGGCGACCAGCAGGGGGAGATCCATCGAAGGGCGAAGGATAGAGTTAATGCAGGTAGTCTGGGGGGTTCACGGGAAATTTGAAGGCATGGCCATCGCACAGAGGTTGTTTGCTTAGGCCACTGAGTAGGCTGGTAGAGCTGCAGTCGGGGAAAGAGGAGTACCCTGGTTGCTGGATAGAATGTTGTGATTAATTAAGGATAAGCAAGTAATGAGGTTAGGGAAGATTAGTGTCGCGCACCTCTCCATGAGGAGTGCCCGAAACACCATGGGCACAAGGGGGACCCCGGAGTGACACCCGGGACTTGTGGCGCCGTTGGTGAGAGGGCCCAAGTGATCCTAGTGTGGGTGAGGGCCCCGGGCGTTGGGAACGCCTCCCACCCACGGAGACTAGGGGGCACAAGGGTAAGGCCATAAGCTATGCGTAGCTCATGGCGTGATGATTCTAGAATGCTCAAGATCACCTCAATCGGAGGTGTGAGCTAGGAGTTATGGCCATTTGAGTGGGGCGCTGTCCCGGGACAGCGCCCTGGTACAGCAGTGCCTGGGAGTGATTCCCGGGACTGCCAAGGTTCAAACAGGCATAACTTCCTCAAGACTTGCCGGAATGGGGCAAGTGAGGAGTCCATCGGCATCTACGTGAAGCGTAGATGAGGATGGAGTGGTTAATTGTTGGAATCAGACATCATACAGGGAAGTTATGATGGTCTGAAGCTGATGGGGGCTTCTAGGCCCAGCGGCTAAGGGAAAGTGTCCACTTGGCCCCAACTCTTGGTGGAGAGACAAGAGGTTGGTTGACGGTGGGGTAGGGGCCCCGCGTAGAGTCCTAGAGGCTTATATGGGTGAGGTGGTGTGGCCTCACCCACCCGAGGCCGAACGGCACGGCCTCCATGGGCATTGGCCCAATGTGAGGCCATAGTTGCTTAGTATGGTTCGGGTTGTTGTAGTGTTGCTTCGGCAACGCGATGATCAACATGGGATTGGACTTCCATGAATGGAAGTCCACATCTAGGAATGGGTTACCGATGAAGGGGTGAGTCCCGAAAGCAAAGTAGGAGGGTTGGTTCCCTCCTATGAGCTATATGGTCCGGGGTAAGAGGAGCTAACCATTACCATGGCGGAATGCGAAGGGTTAGCGCTCGTAACCTTTGCTAGAAAGGAAAATTGGCAAGATTGCTAAGGGGGCTAGCAAGGGTTGCGACAATTAGTGGGCTACTAGTAGGTGGGAGTACATTAGAGCAAAATATAGTAGGGGAAAGAAGGGGCTAGTGATTTAAGGGTCATTAATGGCATTTATCAATGCTCAAGTGTAATATCTTTTACATTATAAAATTGTTATACCACTCCCTCTTCTTGAGAGATGGCCGAAGGGCAGGGTAATTGCTACTAGCATAACACATGTGAGCCCTGAGCTCTCACCTGGATACGGACGCATAAGGGTGGGGGTTTAGGGCTGACAATATTCTGTTATGACACCAAGGCATTCATCCTTCACATACCCTTCTGCTATAGAATTCTCAGGTCTTGCCATATTGCAGACATAGTGCTTTAGTGTTTTCATGTACCTCTCAACAGGGTACATCCATCTTGTTGAAACATGTCCACACAAGTCCAATTTGTCCACAAGGTGATTGTTGCACACCTCTCTATGAGGAGTGCCTGAAACACCATGGGCACAAGGGGGACCCCGGAGTGACACCCGGGACTTGGGGCGCCATTGGTGAGAAGGCCCAAGTGATCTTAGTGTGGGTGAGGGCCCCGGGTGTTGGGAACGCCTCCCACCCACGGATACTAGGAGGCATGTGAGCCCAAATTGATGCCTACATGTGTTGTTAACACTTGTAAAACATTACAAGTGGTGTTTTGTTGATTTATGATTATTCACAAAAATATAAAAAGAGTGAAGCTTGAAGAAAACTAAGTTTGAAGCATTAGACTTGTGTGGAGTGGATTTAAATAGTATGAGGACATACCTTGGTAAAGTGTGATAGGTAGAAAGCCAAGGTTAGTTAAATGCTTGAATTAGGATCTTTATTGATCATTTGAGGGGGGAAGGATTAGGAGATAAGATGAGAGCCTACAAAGTACGAGGAGATTTTGAGGGCTTATCGTGAGCCTTGAGGGTGTTCACCCCCTCAAACTCACTATATAATCCCTCATTCTTCCCTCACTCATCCTCTCTTCCCTTCGTGCTCCAAGGCACCCCACGTGTTATAAGTGTGGGTGTGTTGGAAGCAAGATTGGAGCACATGTGTGTGCTTAGTTTTTAGTTGGAGAGCCAAGGCTAGTTGGCCTTGAAGAGGGCTTGATCTCTTGTTAGAATTAGTTTTGGTGTGAATAATTTTAAGATATTTTATGGCTTCAAGTTGTAGTACTTGAGTTCATATTTCTTGGGTATATGTGTTTGCTAAGTGAGTACTTTTGAGTATATGGAGTACTTTTGTTGACACGTTGCCGGAACACGAGTTGATAAATGAGAGGGTCCTTTGAGTAGTCTAGGTTGTAAGGGGCATAACTTCCGAGCAGAAGAAGATACTTCGTTGAAATTTAGAGGATTAGTAACAACTTGTTTATATGAACATGGTCGAAATCTGAGGATGTTTGGAGTACTGGAGCAGCAGTTATGACATTCTGAACTTCGCCTGTATTTTTGAGCTGAAATGGGCATAACTCCTGGACAGAGGCTTGGAAATATATGAAATTTTGAGGGATGCTTTGTTCTTAGGTTTCCTAGTTGTGGTACAAATTTCAAGTCATTCCGAATAGATGAGAAGGAGATATATCATTCTGAAGTGTTTTCAATAGTTGCAGACTAAAAAGGCCATAACATTTTGGCAGAAAATGAAAATAATTTGAAATTTCAGGGGGTCATGAACAATTAGTTTTTGTGATTGCTCCCAAAATTTGAAGTTCTTTGGAGCCCGTGGGAGAAAGTTATGACATTCTGAAATCTGGGTAGACTGACACACTAAAATGGTCATAACTGTCGGACAGAAAATGGGATAGGCTCACAAATTGGTGAGATGTTTTTTGCTTTGTCTCCCTAATTAGTAGTTACAGATAAAATTTCAGGTCATTCCGAGTAAGTCAAAGAACGCTATCTTATTCTGAAGTTCTTTGGAGGACAGCCCGTCAAAACGACCTCTGTAATTGACGGGCTCTGACGGGTTACTGAGGCAGCAAACAGCGTTGATTTACGCCCAACCTGCCGGGACTGAGACCGGGAGACTAATTTAATTGGAATGGTATTGATATTGGTTATTTAGGGGTGATATAAGTTCATAAATTTGTGACGAGGATTAGCGAGAAATAAGTTAAATTAGTAGTATAAGTGAGGTTTAGCTAGTAAAGTCTAGGGGGACAAAGGAAGTTTGCTTGGTTCCATTAGGGATAACCATTAGTTCATTAAACCAATATTGTGGTTGAAACGTGAGGAGAAAACTACAATAAGTGACAAATATTTATCAATACTTAAACTTGTGTAATTCATGGAATCAATAAGCGAGAACTCATGTAGTAGTGTGGAGTCGACGGCAAGGACTCGCTTCACAAGAGGGATATCTTTGAAGGCATGTGTGGCCAAAGCGGCCGGGTGGACATTAGAAAAGGCTAAGGATGTAACTTTGCCCGACATTAAGGAATGTAAAACTACATAGTGTGGAGTTAATCAAGTTGTGTATATTCCAAGGGTAGATTGGAATTATATATTAGGTTACAAAGAGAGAAGTCTCTACATGTCATTATAAACTTTTCCACTCGGGCTAGGACGAAATCGAAGGGTGGAGGATTTTTTGTGACAAGGCACGAGGGTAAGGCCATAAGCTATGCGTAGCTTAAGGCGTGGTGATTCCATAAAGCTCAGGAACATCTCAATCGGAGGTGTGAGCTAGGAGTTATGGCAATTTGAGTGGGGCGTTGTCACAGGACAACGCTCTAATACAGCAGTGGCCTAGGAGTGGTTCCCGGAACTGCCAAGGTTTGAACAGGCCTAACTACTGAATACTTGGCCGAATAAGGCAAGTGAGGAATCCATCAACATCTACGGGAAGCGTAGATAAAGATGAAGTGGTTGTTTGTTAGCAACAGTATGAGCCCAAAATGAGTGCTCATATTTATTTTATGTTTAGAATTTAATTAGAATTGCAATTGGAGTGTTATTGAAACAATCAAAAGTATAAAAAGAGTGAGGCTTGGTGTGGATTTATGTTTAGGCCTTAAGCCATTTTGTGTGGTGAATTAGAAGCTTAGTGACATTAGGGAGTGTTTTGATTAGAGGAGTAGTGCTTGATGAGGCAAGGGGAAGTGTCTTTGATTTAATTGTTTGAATTAGAACGTGTTCTTGTTGGTTTAGGGGTTGAAGGGTTAGCGGAGAGGATGAGGTTCTACTAAGGGGGAGAAGGTTAAGGGGTTGTGATTGGATGCCCTATCTTTCCTCTTCCTCCCTTATCCTCTCCTCTCCTTGAGTTCCCTCTCTTAACCTTCTTCTCATGCTCACTCTTTCTCTCTCTCCCTCTCCTCTCTAGGATTTTTGAGCTCTTAGAATTAGAGAAAAAGAGTGTGATTAGAAAGGAGGCACGGGGAAGTGCAAGTTTCTTTGGGGGAAAACTGGTGCCAACCGGTTGTGAGGTTAGTTTTATAGTGCTTAGTTATAGTGTTGGGATTAGTGGCATTTTATAGTGATTAGCTCATAATATTTAGTTTGTAGTATTTAGTTTATAGGGCTTAGTTCATAAGATTTAATTTGTAGCATCCATTTATGATTTTCGGCCGTGGCATTTAATTCTGATGGCTGGGTTAGGAATTAAGTAACTAGATAGGTTAGGATTTAAGAGGTTAGCTGGGTTAGGATTAGAGTTATAGTTAGGAAATCCCGTATAGCGGGAAGTGACACTTGGGAGTGAACTTGTGAGGAGGATGACATGAAAGTGATAAGAGAGAGAAGTGTTTTTCAACACTTGTATCCTCATCATGGAGTAAATTGATGTGCTAATATTGATGTGAAGCACGAGATTGGGTTGTTGGCCCCACACAAAGAGAATGTCCTTGGGTTGACAATTGGGAATTAAGACACTAGAAACTTAATTGAATCATGGAGTCGGCAACCCATAGCCTTACTGAGGTGAAGAGCACTGATGAGAAAACATTGGCCAAGGCCAAAGTTTCAAGAGGAATATCCTTAAGGGCATGTGTGGCCAAGGCCGCACGGTGGACCCTTGAGAAGGCCAATGCTCTACCTATTCAAGAGGCTAACATCAATAAAACATCATGATTCTAAGTAAGTTGGGAGTTCATTGAGATGGGAGTTACATTCCATGTTACCACGAGTTTGGGTATAACACATGTGATTCTCAAAACCACCACCCAGACTAGGACGCTTAAGGGTGGTGGGTTTGACCTCACAAACAGACATCATATAAGGAAGTTATGATGGTCTGAAGCTGGTGGGGGCTTCTAGGCCCAGCAGCTAAGGGAAAATGTCTACTTGGCCCCAAGTCTTGGTGGAGAGACAAAAGGTCTCTTGACGGTGGGGTAGGGGCCCCGCCTAGAATGCTAGAGGCTTATATGGGTGAGGTGGTGTGGCCTCACCCACCCGAGGCCGAACGGCACGGCCTCCATGGGCATTGGTCCAATGTAAGGCCATAGTTGCCTAGTATGCTTCGGGTTGTTGTAGTGTTGCTCCGGCAACGCGATAATCAACATGGGATTGGATTTCCATGGATGGAAGTCCACATCTAGGAATTGGTTACCGATTAAGGGGTGAGGCCCGAAAGCAAAGTAGGAGGGTTGGTTCTTCTCCTATGAACGATAAGGTCCGGGGTAGGAGGAGCTAACCATTAGCATGGCGGAATGCAAAGGGTTAGCGCTCACCATTTTTGCTAGAAATGAAAATTGGCAAGATTGTTAAGGGGGCTAGCAAGGGTTGCGACACGTGGTATCAGAGCAGGTTTCCAAATTTTGAGCTCACACTTTGAGGGAAACACACGGGTAGATCACTTAGTGCATTTTAAAAACGACGTGCGGCATAACATAGAGAGGATTAAAATCATTTGAAATAAAAATTATAAAGGAATTCCAAATAATGAAGGCGCCATTAAATGTAGACAATCCCATTATAAGTAAGTTAGATGGACATAAAACGTGGGCCATTATTTTTTTGTAAAATTAATATAGGGGCTGAAGATAAGGATCCTAGAAGGTATGTTTAGTATGGTATGTAAATGGGTTTAGGACTCACGGGGATGGATGATAATTGGGATTTCCGTCTATCCAAAAATGGATGAAAATGGAACGTGCCGTCGTTAAAAGGAATATAGAGTACAAAAAATTGCAATGACTTGGACAATATAAGTAATGAAAGGGTGCAAACAAATGGGCCATTTTTGAAATTTAAGTAATTATAGGGAGGCTTTAATTTAGCCCTTGAAGGTAAATAGCCCCAAAACAAAAAACCCCCAGCCGCACGTGGTGCACAAAAATGCCTTAGAGTGATCTACCCGTGGGGAAACATGGCTATCAAAAGTGCAAGTTATGATGGTGAGCCCGGGGTTTCCAAAAGGTTGTGATGCTCAAATTGGAACAAGGATCATGTACAAGTGAATTTGACCACATCATTAATAATAATGTCAATGGTGGGCATGAGGATGGATTCGGTGAGGAAAATGGAGTCATTTTGAAGTGCTCCCGCAAACCTCAAAAAATTATTTGGGGCCTAGAATACCGAATTCACCTAAAACCTTGGACGGTATTAATATTGGATTGAAATTCCAATTTGAAATGCTTAGAAGGTGGTGACGTTGAAATGAACTTGGTGCAAATGAGGCACGCGGGGTCTCTTAGAGCGTAAATGCGCGAATTTCATACCCAAATGAATCGTACATCTTTGATGGACGAGTTTTCCAAGAAATACAACATTTTAGGTGGGTTTCAAAAGCGGGTGGTGAATACCATGTTAAAATCCCCAAAGCTTCATGAGGAGGTATCAGAGATGTTTAAGATTTGAAAAGCATTGAAGCCGATGGTCCCAAAAAGAGGTTGGACGGCACATCATCACAAAGTGGGTTAAGCTAAAATAGGTCCCAAGGAAATAAACGCAAGTAGTTTGGCCCATTGGACCAAGCCAAATCATATTGTTGCACGGACCAAACGTTGGACGATGGCTTTGTGGCCAAGGCTAGTAGCCTTAAGCCGAGGCCAAGTATTTTGTACCTTGAGGCTCAAAAGAATGGAAGAAATGTCTCATGGTTTGACAAAGAGGCTACCACTCCTTCTTGAGCCCAAAACTTACGAAGGGGTTGGGGTTTGCCCGCTCTATCAAAGGTGCGGTTTGCAAAGGGCAAACCGCATGAAGCAAAGGAGGCGGCGATGCATGTAACCTTTTAATGTGGGACATTGGATTTTTGTCAAGATTTCACTCTATGTGAAATAAATAAGGTGCATGTCATTGTAAAGGTCACCTTCTTTGAAATTCACATGATAGATGTGAGGCGAAGCCGGTGAGCTTCCGGTGCGTTTGTGATGCGTCATGATGGCAAAGAATTGAATTTCAAGTTGACAAGGACTCCTATGGTAGGAGGAATCAAATCGAATTTGGTCTTAATGGACCAAATGAATAAAGGGAAAAAAAGTGATAATGATCGTGGTTCAATTGGAGCAACTCCAAGGAACTCATGGGGAGGCTAGGAAAGATGGGCCTCCCTAGCTCAAACCACATTGGTGGGATGTTGGTGAGATACAATGATGTATTCACCAATGTGTTGCCCAAAATGTTACCGCCAAGGAGTGAAAAACAACTTTGCTCAACGAAAGATTGAGTTCTTGAGCTATTTCGTGACAAATAAAGTTGGTAGACGAACATGAAGAATATCAAGGCTATCCAAGAGGAGAATTGGCCCTTCATTCAAAAAGGGCTTAGGTCATTTGTTGGCCTAGCCAACTACTACCACCACGTCATTCGAGATTTTTTTTTAAGGTTGCTAGGACCTTACTCAAGTTATTGAGGAAATGGCTATCCCAAAAATGGGATGAGCCTTGTCACCAAGCCTTTGGGGAGCTCAAGAGCTAGTTCTCTTCACAAAATGTGGTCAAGTTTCCGGGTTTTCACAAGCATTTTGAGATGCACATAGAGGCGAAGGACTTTACCATTGGCGGAGGTTGATCCAAGATGGATGACCATTGGTTATGAGAGCATTAAGCTCAATGATTGTCGAACCTTGTCTGGCTTGTGCAAGAAATGGCTATCCCAAGAGTGGGATGAGCCTTGCCACCAAGTCTTTGAGGAGCTTAAGAGTAAGTTCTCTTCGCTGCCCGTGCTCAAGTTCGCAGAGTTTGACAAATCTTTTGAGGTGCATACGGAGGCGAGTGACTTTACCATTTGGCGGATGTTGATGCAAGATGGATGGCCATTGCATATGAGAGCATTAAGCTCGATGGTTGTCCGACCTTGTCCGACTTGTGAAAAAAATGGCTATCCCAAGAGTGGGATGAGCCTTGTCACCAAGTCTTTGGGGAGCTTAAGACCAAGTTCTCTTCGCCGCCTGTGCTCAAGTTCGCGGAGTTTGACAAACCTTTTGAGGTGCATACGGGGGCAAGTGACTTTGCCAATGGCCAATTGTTGATGTAAGATGGATGGCCATTGCATATGAGAGCATGAAGATCGGTGGTTGTCAAAGAAGACAACCAACTCATGACAAAGAACTTCTTTGCCGTAGTGCATTGCTTGAAGATGTGGCGACGCTATTTGGGGTTGCACAAAGCAAAGGTCTACACAGAAAATGTGTCCTAAAAGTATTTTGACATACAAGCGCAAATGAGCGCCAAGTCATTGTTGTGGCATGATAGTTTGGCGCTTGTGAAGGTGGAATTGATCCACGAACCGGACCGTTGAAATGTGGTGCCGGATGCGCTAAGTAGACGGGAAGAGTTCCAAGCAATGAAAACCATCCAAACCTTGTGGCTAATGTGTGCCGGCGAAGGAAAATTGTGATGCAAGATATGGGAGGGATAAATTAACTACCCCAAAGTACAAAAGCTTTTATGTGAGCTGCGCAAGAGCAAGGTGCTCAAAGAGGTTAAGTTGGTGGACGGATTGTTCAAGTGTAAGCAAAGTTGGGTGTATGTGCCATAAGGCAAGTTGAGGCTATTGGTTTGGACAGAAGAATGTGATAGTCCTATTGCCGGCCACTGAGGAGAAAGAAAAAGCCGCCATATAATGGTGTCATGGAGGTACCATTGGCGGTGCATAAAGGAAGATATAGCCCACTTTGTGAAGGCTTGAATCAAAGTGCCAAGTGAACCGAGCCTCTTACCAAAAGCAAGGCGGCTTCTTGCAACCGTTGTTAATCCCGTCGGGGCCATGGCATAGTATGTGCATGGACTTGATCACAAGTTTGCCAGAGTCACATGGGTATGATGCCATCTTGTTGATGGTAGAGCGGTTTGCCAAGTTGGCACATATGGTGCCGATTGTGGGAACCGTGACCGCTTTGGAGACCGTATAGCCTTTTCTCAAAGGATGGTTGAGGCACCACGGGTTGCCAAGAGTGATTGTGTCGGATCAAGATCCAAAGTTCACAAGTGCATTTTCAATGCATTTCTCTAAGGAGGTCGGAATGGAACTAAGGTTTAGCACGGCCTTACATTCCCAAATGAATGGGAAAACAAAGCGTGTGAATGGAGTCTTGAAGCAATTCTTGAGGAACTTGGTGGGGGTGGACCAAGGAGATTGGGCGGACTATGTGGGTCAAGCGGAGTTTAGTTTTAATGTAGCCACGCACTTGGCGACCAAGGGGTCGTCTTTCATGGTGGCTTTTGGAGTGCGTTCCAACTTACTAACCTAGCTCTCGAGGGGGCACATTCAACACTAGAGTTCAACCTAGATGGTGAGGACTTGGCCAAGGATGGTAAACAAGTCTTGGAGATGGCCAAGTTGTTGGTGGAGAAAGCCCGAAGGTGTTACGGAGTGCAAGTCAATGCCGGAAGACGCGAAGTGGAGAATGAGGTGGGCCAAAAGGTGTTGTTGAATGTAAACAACTTCACTTAGCCGAAAGGCTTCACTCCAAAGTTCATGTCCTAATTTGGAGCTCCGTTTCCCATTGTGGAATGAATGTTGAAGGACATGTATAAGTTGAAATTACCGCCCGAGATGAAAGTGCATCCGACATTTCATGTTTCATTCCTAAAGTCATTTAAGGACGATACCTTGTGGCCCAATCACAAGCAAGTGATTAGGCCACCTCCCGACCTTGTGGACGTCATTTGGAACATGAGGTAAGAGGGCATCGTCAAGTGTAGGAAGCCCAAGTGAAAAGTAAACAAAATGTACAAAGGAGTACTTGGTGAAATGGTGAGGATACCATGAGAATGAAACCGCTTGGAAAACGGCAAGAGTGTCAGCCCTAAACTCTCACCCTTGTGCGTCGTAGTCTGGGTGAGAACCTAAGGCTTACATATAATCGCTTGACTCCACTTAGCCTCCAATACTCCCAAAATGTAAACATCAAAACACACTACTTTTATTCAAAGAACACAAGGTGACAAGTATTTAGAAATTCTCCACTCCTCTGTAGTCATTGCCACAAACAATCACCCAATGAACATCCACATCCACTCTCAAGTCTTCAACCTAAAACAATGAGTTAATTAACCAACCTAAGCTATTTCCTACTGGCATTGAGACAACCCAATCATACATTTGGCTTGCCCATGCCTACTTATTCAATCCCACTAACCACTTAAATAACACACAACTAAACTCCAACTTCTCACCTTGCTACTACTAGTGCAACCCTTGCTAGCCCCCATTGACAATCTTGCCAATTTTCAATTCTAGCAAAAGTTACGAGCGCATTCCGCCATGCTAATGGTTAGCTCCTCCTACCCCGGACCATATAGTTCATAGGAGGGGAACCAACCCTCCTACTTTGCTTTCGGGACTCACCCCTTAATCGGTAACCAATTCCCAAATGTGGACTTCCATCCATGGAAGTCCAATCCTATCTTGATCATCGCATTGCCGGAGCAACACTACAACAACCCGAACCATACTAGGCAACTATGGCCTCACAATGGGCCAAAGCCCATGGAGGCCGAGCCCTTCGGCCTCGGGTGGGTGAGGCCACACCACCTCACCCATATAAGCCTCTAGGACTCTACGCGGGGCCCCTACCTCACCGTCAACCAACCTTTTGTCTCTCTACCAAGAGTTGGGGCCAAATAGACATTTTCCCTTAGCAACTGGGCCGAGAAGCCCCCAGCAGCTTCAGACCATCATAACTTCCTTGTATGGTGTCTGATGCTAACAAGAAACCACTCCATCCTCATCTACGCTTCACGTAGATGCCGATGGACTCCTCACTTGCCCCATTCAGGCAAGTCTTGGGGAAGTTATGCCTGTTTGAACCTTGGCAGTCCCGGGAATCACTCCCAGGCACTGCTGTACCAGGGCGCTGTCCCGGGACAGCGCCCCACTCAAATGGCCATAACTCCTAGCTCACACCTCCGATTGAGGCGTTCTTGAGCATTCTAGAATCACCACGCCATGAGCTACGCACAGCTCATGGCCTTACCCTTGTGCATCCTAGTCTCCGAGGGTGGGAGGTGTTCCCAACGCCCGGGGCCCTCACCCACACTAGGATCACTTGGGCCCTTTCACCAATGGCGCCACAAGTCATGGGTGTCACTCCGGGGTCCCCCTTGTGCCCTTGGTGTTTTGGGCACTCCTCATGGAGAGGTGCGCGACACTCACCCCCACCAAACGGAGTCGATGCCCTCATCGACTATACTCGTAGTCGGCACACCAATTCTCAAGTTGCCATCCTCTATGGTGCCGCATTGTGTTTACCTTAGGGCGTGACCCCCACAATGCATCTTCAAATTTGGCATAGTCCCAAAGGTGTCGTTCCTAGGTGGTCTGTTAGCGACCTTGGATTTCTCCTCCAAGGACCTAACCTACACTAGACCCACCTACTTTTGGGACTCACTTGGGTTGGCCTTCCTTTGGGGCCTCCCCCGTTAGGCTCCACTAGCCTAACATGACACATCTAGGCGAGACCTCAACGCTTCCGCTAAGTCGTCTCGGTTGCAATTCCGAGATGGCTTTCCATTGTTAAGCCACGCCTCGATCGCACGGGGGTGATGCCATGTTGCGCACCTCTCCATGAGGAGTGCCCGAAAGACCATGGGCACAAGGGGGACCCCGGAGTGACACCCGGGACTTGTGGCGCCGTTGGTGAGAGGGCCCAAGTGATCCTAGTGTGGGTGAGGGCCCCGGGCGTTGGGAACGCCTCCCACCCACGAAGACTAGGAGGCACAAGGGTAAGGCCAAGAGCTATGCGTAGCTCATGGCGTGATGATTCTAGAACGCTCAAGAACACCTCAATCGGAGGTGTGAGCTAGGAGTTATGGCCATTTGAGTGGGGCGCTGTCCCGGGACAGCGCCCTGGTACAGCAGTGCCTGGGATTGATTCCCGGGACTGCCAAGGTTCAAACAGGCATAACTTCGTCAATACTTTCTTGAATGGGGCAAGTGAGGGGTCCATCGGCATCTAAGTGAAGCGTAGATGAAGATGAAGTGGTTGGTTGTTGGAATCAGACATCATACAAGGAAGTTATGATGGTCTGAAGCTGCTGGGGGCTTCTAGGCCCAACGGCTAAGGGAAAATGTCTACTTGGCCCCAACTCTTGGTAGAGAGACAAGAGGTTGGTTGACGGTGGGGTAGGGCCCCGCGTAAAGTCCTAGAGGCTTATATGGGTGAGGTGGTGTGGCCTCACCCACCTGAGGCTGAACGGCACGGCCTCCATGGGCATTGGCCCAATGTGAGGCCATAGTTGCCTAGTATGGTTCGGGTTGTTGTAGTGTTGCTCCGGCAACGCGATGATCAACATAGGATCGCACTTCCATGGATGGAAGTCCACATCTAGGAATGGGTTACCGATTAAGGGGTGAGTCCCGAAAGCAAAGTAGGAGGGTTGGTTCCCTCCTATGAACTATATGGTCCGGGGTAGGAGGAGCTAATCATTAGCATGGCGGAATGCGAATGGTTAGCGCTCGTAACCATTGCTAGAATTGACTATTGGCAAGATTGTGAAGGGGGGCTAGCAAGGGTTGCGACATGCCAAGTCCCGCCCGACGCGGTTCCCACTTTGTTTTTTTGAGACATGGGTTCATGACTCCCATGCGCCAACTCTCGTTAGCTCACGGGTAGCACTTTTATTAGCACGCGCCATCACCTTGCCCCCGCCCGGACAAGCCCACAACTAAGAAGTTTCTTGGTTTTATCCAAGGCCCTCCAAGCCATGGCCCCCAATTACTCGGCTTACCCAACCTAGTTTGGCATGTCTATTCCCCCTCTTCCATTAACCAAGCACAAGTACAAAACTAGGACCTCATCTCATACTTTTCTCTTTGCACCACTAAAGTTTGGACTTTATTCCCTCAAGCCAAAGAACAAGTTCATGTTGTGGAGTAATTAGCCTCAAAGCTAAGTGTGCTAGTAGAGTCTCTCCCCCACTAAAGGAGATTGATGTCCTCATCAATGTCTACCCTTCATTTTATTGGAATGTGTAGCCTTAGTTTCTTCAAAGCGCTTTACCAATTCTTTGGCGTTCATCATGTCTCTTGCCGCTACCCAAACGGCTTCTTTCTCATGGTATCCTCACAATTTCACCAAATACTCCTTTGTACATTTTCTTTCCTTTTCACTTGGGCTTCCTACACTTGAGAATGCCCTCTTACCTCATGTTCCAAATGACGTCCACAAGGTCGGGAGGTGGCCTAATCACTTGCTTGTGATCGGGCCACAAGGTGTCGTCCTTAAATGGCTTTAGGAATGAGACATGAAATGTCGGATGTACTTTGATCTTGGGCGGTAATTCCAACTTATACATGTCCTTGAACATTTGTTCCACAACGGGAAGCGGAGTTCCAATTTTGGACATGAACTTTGGAGTGAAGCCTTTCGGCTAAGTGAAGTTGTTTACATTCAACAACATCTTTTGGCCCACCTCATTCTCTACTTCGCGTCTTCCGGCATTGACTTGCACTCCGTAACACCTTCGGGCTTTCTCCACCAACAACTTGGCCATCTCCAAGACTTGTTTACCATCCTTGGCCAAGTCCTCACCATCTAGGTTGAACTCTAGTGTTAAATGTGCCCCCTCGAGAGCTAGGTTAATAGGTTGGAGCGCATCCACTCCATAAGCCACCACGAAAGACCACCCCTTGGTAGCCAAGTGCGTGGCTACATTGCAATTACACTCCGCTCGACCCACATAATCCGCCCAATCTCCTTGGTCCGCCCCCACCAAGTTCCTCAAGTATTGCTTCAAGACTCCATAGTTTCATTCCGACCTCCTTAGAGAAATGCATTGAAAATGCACTTGTGAACTTTGGATCTTGATCCCACACAATCACTCTTGGCAACCCGTGGTGCCTCAACCATCCTTTGAGAAAAGGCTGCGGTCTCCAACGCGGTGGCGGTTCCCACAATCGGCACCATGTGTGCCAACTTGGCAAACCGCTCTACCATCAACAAGATGGCATCATACCCATGTGACTCCGGCAAACTTGTGATCAAGTCCATGCACATACTATGTCATGGCACCGACGTGATAGGCAACGGTTGCAAGAAACCGCCTTGCTTTTGGTAAGAGGCTCGGTTCACTTGGCACTTTATTCACGCCTTCACAAAGTGGGTTATATCCTCCTTTATGCACCGCCAATGGTACCTCTTTGGCACCATTCTATGGCAGTTTTTTCTTTCTCCTCTATGGCCGGCAACAGGACTATCATATTCCTTCTTCAGAACCGATAGCCTCAACTGGCCTTGTGGCACATACACCCAACTTTGCTTACACTTGAACAATCCGTCCACCAACTTAACCTCTTTGAGCACCTTGCTCTTGCGAAGCTCACCTAAAAGTTTTTGTGCTTTGGGGTACTTAGTTTACCCCTCCCGTATCTTGCATCACAAGTTTCCTTCGCCGGCACACATTAGCCACAAGGTTTGGATGGTTTTCATTGCTTGGAACTCTTCCTGTCTACTTAGCGCATCCGGCACCACATTTCCACGGTCCGGTTTGTGGATCAAATCCACCTTCATAAGCGCCAAACTATCATGCCACCGCAATGACTTGGCGCTCACTTGCGCTTGTATGTCAAAAAACTTTTAGGACACATTGTCCATGTAGACCTTTGTTTTGTGCGACCCCAAATAGTGTCGCCACATCTTCAAGCAATGCACTACGGCAAAGAAATTCTTTGTCATGAGTTGGTTGTCTTCTTTGATAACCATCGAGCTTCATGCTACCATATGCAATGGCCATGCATCTTACACATAATCCACCATTGGCAAGTCACTCACCCCCATATGCACCCCAAAAGGTTTGTCAAGCTCCGCGATCTTGAGCATGGGCGGCGAAGAGAGCTTGGTCTTAAGCTCCCGAAATGCTCGTGACAAGCATCATCCCACTCTTTGGATAGCCATTTCTTCCACAAGTCGGACAAGGTGGGACAACCATCGAGCTTCATGCTCTCATATGCAATGGCCATCCATCTTGCATCAACATCCGCCAATGGTAAAGTTACTCGCCCCCGTATGCACCTCACAAGGTTTGTCAAACTCTGCGAACTTGAGCACGGGCGGCGAAGAGAGCTTGGTCTTAAGCTCCCCAAAGACTTGGTGATGAGGCTCATCCCACTCTTGGGATAGCCCTTTCTTTCACAAGTCGCACAAGGTTCGACAACCATGAAGCTTAATGCTCCCATATGCAATGGGCATCCATCTTGGATCACATCCGCCAATGGTAAAGTTACTCGCCCCCATATGCGCCTGAAAAGGTTTGTCAAACTCCGCGAACTTGAGCACGGGCGGCGAAGAGAACTTGGTCTTAAGCTTCCCAAAGGCTTTGTGGCAAGGCTCATCCCACTCTCGGGATAGCTATTTCTTGCACAAGGCGAACAAGGTTCGACAACCATTGAACTTAGTGTGCTCATATGCAATGGTCATCCATCTTGGATCAACATCCGCCAATGGTAAAGTCCTTCGCCTCCATGTGCACCTTAAAATGCTTATGAAAACCCGGAAACTTAACCACATCTTGTGAAGAGAACTTGCTCTTGAGCTCCCCAAAGGCTTGGTGACAAGGCTCATCCCACTCTTGGGATAGCCATTTCATCAATAAGTTGAATAAGGTCCTAGCAACCTTCAAAAACTCTCGAATGAAATGGTGGTAGTAGTTGGCTAGGCCAACAAATGACCTAAGCCCTTTTTGAATCAAGGGCCAATTCTCCTTTGGGATTGTCTTGACATTCTTCATGTTCGTCCACCAACTTCCTTTGTCACCACATACCTCAAGAACTCAATTTTTCGTTGAGCAAAGTTATTTTTCACTCCTTGGCGGTAAATTTTTGGGCAACACATTGGTGAATACATCCTTGTATCTCACCAACATCCCACCAATGTGGTTTGGGGGAGGCCCATCTTTCCTAGCCTCCCCATACATTCCTTGGAGTTGCTCCAATTGAACCACGACCATTATGTTTTCTATTTTCATTTGGTCCATTAAGACCAAATTCAACTTGGGTCCTCCTACCATATGAGTCCTTGTCAATTTGAACATCAATTCTTTGCCATTATGACACATCATAATGCACCGCAAGCACACCGGCTTGCACCTCACATCTATCATGTGAGTTTCAAAGAAGGCGGCCTTCACAATGACATGCATTTCATCTATTTCACATGGTGTGAAATTTTGACAAAAATCCAATGTCCCACATTGAAAGGTTTCATGCATCGCGGCCCCCTTTGTCTCATGCGGTTCGCCCTTTCCAAACCTCACCTTGGTGGGCTTGCCCGCTCTATCAATCGGCAAGCCCCAACTCCCTTGTGAATTTTGGGCTCAAGAAGAAATAGTTGCCTCTTTGTCAACCCATGAGACATTTCTCCCATTCATTTGAGCCTCAAGGTACAAAAGACTTGGCCTCGGCTTAAGGCTGCTAGCCTTGGTCACAATGCCATCGTCTTACATTCGGTCCGTGACACAAGTATTATTTGGCGTGGTACCTATCTCCCCTCAACGTCCATTGTGGTAAGGCACCGCCAAATTTCTTATTGGGGTCATCGGCCTTAATGCTCGTGGCAATTTTGATGATCCCCGCCACAACCTCAATAAACTTTAGAAATTAGAATTTGGTATTCACCACCCGCTTTTGAAACCCCACCTAAAACGATGTATTTCTTAGAAAACTCTTTCATCTAAGATGTACAATTCATTTGGGTGTGAAATTCGTGCATATACGCCTTAAGTGTCGCGCACCTCTCCATGAGGAGTGCCCGAAACACCATGGGCACAAGGGGGACCCCGGAGTGACACCCGGGACTTGTGGCGCCGTTGGTGAGAGGGCCCAAGTGATCCTAGTGTGGGTGAGGGCCCCGGGTGTGGGGAACGCCTCCCACCCACGGAGACTAGGAGGGTAAGGCCATGAGCTATGCGTAGCTCATGGCGTGATGATTCTAGAATGCTCAAGATCACCTCAATCGGAGGTGTGAGCTAGGAGTTATGGCCATTTGAGTGGGGCGCTGTCCCGGGACAGCGCCCTGGTACAGCAGTGCCTGGGAGTGATTCCCGGGACTGCCAAGGTTCAAACAGGCATAACTTCCTCAATACTTGCCCGAATGGGGCAAGTGAGGAGTCCATCGGCATCTACGTGAAGCGTAGATGAGGATGGAGTGGTTGGTTGTTGAAATCAGACATCATACAAGGAAGTTATGATGGTCTGAAGCTGATGGGGGCTTCTAGGCCCAGCGGCTAAGGGAAAGTGTCCACTTGGCCCCAACTCTTGGTGGAGAGACAAGAGGTTGGTTGACGGTGGGGTAGGGGCCCCGCGTAGAGTCCTAGAGGCTTATAGGGGTGAGGTGGTGTGGCCTCACCCACCCGAGGCCGAACGGCACGGCCTCCATGGGCTTTGGCCCATTGTGAGGCCATAGTTGCCTAGTATGGTTCGGGTTGTTGTAGTGTTGCTCCGGCAATGCGATGATCAACATAGGATTGGACTTCCATGGATGGAAGTCCACATCAAAGAAATGGGTTACGGATTAAGGGGTGAGTCCCGAAAGCAAAGTAGGAGGGTTGGTTCCCCTCCTTTGAATTATATGGTCCGGGGTAAGAGGAGCTAACCATTAGCATGGCGGTATGCGAAGGGTTAGCGCTCGTAACCTTTGCTAGAATTGAAAATTGGCAAGATTGTCAAGGGGGGCTAGCAAGGGTTGCGACACTTGGTATCAGAGCAAGGTTCCAAGTTTTGAGCTCGCACTTTGAGGGAAACATGGGTATAAAAAAATGCGGGTTATGATGGTGAGCCCAGGGTTTCCAAAAGGTTGTGAGGCTCAAATTGGAACAAGGATCATGTGCAAGTGGAATTTGACCATACCATTGGTTCTAATGACAATGGTGGGCATGAGGGTGGATTTGGTAAGGAAAATGGAGGAGTGCTTTGAAAAGGGCTCCTGCAAACCTCAAAAAACATTTGGGGCCTAGAATACCGAAAGCACCCAAAACCTTGGAGGGCATTAATGTTGGATTGAAATTCCAATTCGAAATGCTTGGAAGGTATTGATGTTGGAATGAATTTGGTGCTAATGAGGCACCCGGGGCCTCTTAAGGCCTATGTACGCTATTCAAACGCACAAATGAAGGATACACCTAAAACGAACGAGCTTTCTAAGAAATGCATCCTTTTAGGTGGGATTTTAAAAGCAGGTGGTGGATGCCTTGTTTAAGTCCCCAAGGCTTCTTGAGGACATGGTGGGGACCATCAAGTTTGCAAGAGCATTGAAGCCGATGGTCCCAAAGAGAAGTTCGGTGGCGCATCACCACAAGTGGCTTTAGCCAAAGTAGGTCCCAAAGAAATGAGTGCAAATTGTTTGGTCCATTTTACTTAGGCAAAACATGTTGGTGCCGCGGTCGGAATGTTGAAAGGTGGCTTTATGCTTCCAAAGCAAATCATACTTGTGCCGCGGACGGAATGTTGGGAGGTGGGTTTGTCCTACCAAGGCAATTCATGTTCGTGCCGCGGACGGAGTGTGGGAAGGTGGCTTTGTGCTACCAAGGCAAAACATGTTTGTTTTGCGGACAAATTATTAGAAATTTGTTTTGTGGCACCAAACCAATTTGTCCCGCGGACGAAATGTTTAAAGTTGGCTTTGCGGACCAAGCCAAGCCAAGTTGCCGAGGACCAAATGTTGGACGATGGCTTTGTGGCCAAGGCTAGTAGCCTTAAGCCGAGGCCAAGTCTTTTGTACCTTGAGGCTCAAATGAATGGGAGACTTGTCTCATGGGTTGACAAAGAGTTAAGGCATTCTTTCATGACCCCAAAACTTACAAGGGAGTTGGGGCTTGCCGATTGATAGAGTAGGCAAGCCCACCAAGGTGTGGTTTGAAAAGGGCGAACCGCATGAGACAAAGGAGGCCGCGATGCATGTAACCTTTCAATGTGGGACATTGGATATTTGTCAAAATTTCACACCATGTGAAATAGATGAAATGCATGTCATTGTGAAGGCCGCCTTCTTTGAAACTCACATGATAGATGTGAGGTACAAGCCGGTGAGCTTGCGGTGCATTTGTGATGTGCCATGATGGCAAAGAATTGAACTACAAATTGACAAGGACTCCTATGGTAGGAGGACCCAAGTTGAATTTGGTCTCAATGGACCAAATGAAAAATGGTAAACATAATGGTCGTGGTTCAATTGGAGCAATTCCAAGGAACTCATGGGGAGGCTAGGAAAGATGGGCCTCCCCCAAACCATACTTGTGGGATGTTGGTGAGATACAAGGATGTATTCACCAATGTGTTGCTCAAAATGTTACCGCCAAGGAGTGAATTGCAACTTTGGTCAAGAATAAATTGAGTTCTTGAGGCATGTGGTGACAAAGGAAGTTGGTGGACCAACATGAAGAATGTCAAGGCAATCCAAAAGGAGAATTGGCCCTTGACTCAAAAAGGCTTAGGTCATTGGTTGGCCTAGCCAACTACTACCACCACTTCATTCTAGATTTGTTTTAAGGTTGCTAGGACCTTAATCAACTTATTGAGGAAATGGCTATCCCAAGAGTGGGATGAGCCTTGTCACCAAGCCTTTGGGAAGCTCAAGAGCAAGTTCCCTTCACAAGATGTGGTTAAGTTTCCGGATTTTCATAAGCAATTTCAGGTGCACATGGAGACGAAGGACTTTACCATTGGCGGATGTTGATCCAAGATGGATGACCATTGCATATGAGAGCACTAAGCTCCATGGTTGTCGAACCTTGTCCGGCTTGTGCAAGAAATGGCTATCCCAAGAGTGGGATGAGCCGTGCCACCAAGCCATTGGGGAGCTTAAGAGCAAATTGTCTTTGCCGCCCGTGCTCAAACTTGTGGAGTTTGCCAAACCTTTTGAGGTGCATACGGGGGCGAGTCACTTTGCCATTGGCGGATGTTGATCCAAGATGGAGGACCATTGCATATGAGAGCAATAAGCTTGATGGTTGTCCGACCTTGTCCGACTTGTGAAAGAAATGGCTATCCCAAGAGTGGGACTAGCGTTGTCACCAAGTCTTTGGGGAGCTTAAGAGCAAGTTCTCTTCGCCGCCCATGCTCAAGTTCGTGGAGCTTGACAAACCTTTTGAGGTGCATACGGGGGCGAGTGACTTTGCCAATGGTGGATTATGTGTAAGATGCATGGCCATTGCATATGGGAGCATGAAGCTCGATGGTTGTCAAAGAAGACAACCAACTCATGACAAAGAACTTCTTTGCCGTAGTGCATTGCTTGAAGATGTGGCGACACTATTTGGGGTCGCACAAAGCAAAGGTCTACATGGACAATGTGTCCCAAAAGAATTTTGACATTCAAGCGCAAGTGAGCGCCAAGTCATTGCGGTGGCATGATAGTTTGGCGCTTATGTAGGTGGATTTGATCCACAAACCGGACCGTGGAAATGTGGTGCCGGATGCGCGAAGTAGACCGGAAGAGTTCCAAGCAATGAGAACCATCCAAACCTTGTGGCTAATGTGTGCCGGCGAAGGAAACTTGTGATGCAAGATATGGGAGGGGTAAATTAACTACCCCAAAGCACAAAAACTTTTAGGTGAGCTTCACAAGAGCAAGGTGCTCAAAGAAGTTAAGTTGGTGGACGGATTGTTCAAGTGCAAGCAAAATTGGGTGTATGTGCCACAAGGCAAGTTGAGGCTATCGGTTATGAGGGAGGAATATGATAGTCCTATTGCCGGCCATAGAGGAGAAAAAGAAAACCACCATAGAATGGTGTCAAAGAGGTACCATTGGCGGTGCGTAAAGTTGGATATAACCCACTTTGTGAAGGCGTGAATAAAGTGCCAAGTGAACCGAGCCTCTTACCAAAAGCAAGGCGGTTTCTTGCAACCGTGCCTATCCCGTCGGCGCCATGGCATAGTATGTGCATGGACTTGATCACAAGTTTGCCGGAGTCACATGGGTATGATGCCATCTTGTTGATGGTAGAGCGGTTTGCCAAGTTGGCACACATGGTGCCGATTGTGGGAACCGCAACCGCGTTGGAGACCGCATAGCCTTTTCTCAAAGGATGGTTGAGGCACCACGGGTTGCCAAGAGTGATTGTGTGGGATCAAGATCCAAAGTTCACAAGTGCATTTTCAATGCATTTCTCTAAGGAGGTCGGAATGAAACTAAGGTTTAGCACGGCCTTGCATTCCCAAATGAATGGGAAAGCGGAGCATGTGAATGGAGTCTTGAAGCAATACTTGAGGAACTTGGTGGGGGCGGACCAAGGAGATTGGGCGGACTATGTAGGTCGAGCGGAGTGTAATTGCAATGTAGCCACGCACTTGGCTACCAAGGGGTGGTCTTTCATGGTGGCTTATGGAGTGGATGCGCTCCAACCTATTAACCTAGCTCTCGAGGGGGCACATTGAACACTAGAGTTCAACCAAGATGGTGAGGACTTGGCCAAGGATGGTAAACAAGTCTTGGAGATGACCAAATTGTTGGTGGAGAAAGCCCGAAGGTGCTACGGAGTGCAAATCAATGCCGGAAGACGCGAAGTGGAGTATGAGGTGGGCCAATAAGGTGTTGTTGAATGTGGACAACTTCACCTTGCCCAAAGGCCTGACTCCAAAAGTTCATGTCCAAAATTGGAGCTTCGTTTTCCATTGTGGAACAAGTGTTCAAGGACATGTATAAGTTGGAATTACCGCCGGAGATCAAAGTGCATCCGACATTTCATGTCTCATTACGAAAGTCATTTTAGGACGACACCTTGTGGCCCGATCACAAGCAAGTGATTAGGCCACGTCCCAACCTTGTGGACGTCATTTGGAACATGAGGTAGGAGGGCATCCTCAAGTGTAGGAAGCCCAAGTGAAAATGAAAGAAAATGTACAAAGGAGTACTTGGTGAAATGGTGAGGATACCATGAGAAAGAAACCGTTTGGGTGGCGGCAAGAGACATGATGGTGAAGCACTTTGAAGAAACTAAGGCTAAGGATTCCAATAAAATGAAGCGTAGGCATTGATGAGGACATCAATCTCCTTTAGTGGGGGAGAGACACTAGTAGCACACTTAGCTTCGAGGTTAATTACTCCACAACATGAACTTGTTCTTTGGCTTGAGGGAATAAAGTCCAAACTTTAGTGGTGCAAAGAGAAAAGTATGAGATGAGGTCCTAGTCTTGTACTTGTGCTTGGTTAATGGAAGAGGGGGAATAGATATGCCAAACTAGGTTGGGTAAGCCGAGTAATTGGGGGCCATGGCTTGGAGGGGCCTTGGATAAAACCAAGAAACTTCTTAGTTGTGGGCTTGTCCGGGCGGGGACAAGGTGATGGCGCGTGCTAATAAAAGTGCTACCCGCGAGCTAACGAGAGTTGGCGCATGGGAGTCATGAACCCATGTCTCGAAAGAGCAAAGTGGGAACCGAGTCGGGCGGGACTTGGCATCACCCCCGTGCGATCCAGGCGTGGCTTAACAATGGAAAGCCATCTCGGAGTTGCAACCGAGACAACTTAGTGGAAGCGTTAAGGTCTCGCCTAGATGTGTCATGTTAGGCTCGTGGAGCCTAACGGGGGAGGCCCCAAAGGAGGGGCAACCCAAGTGAGTCCCAAAGTAGGTAGGTCTAGTGTAGGTTAGGTCCTTGGAGGAGAAATCCAAGGTCGCTAACGGACCACCTAGGAACGACACCTTTGGGACTATGCCAAATTTGAAGATGCATTGTGGGGGTCGCGCCCTAAGGTAAACACAATGCGGCACCATAGAGGATGGCAACTTGAGAATTGGTGTGCTGACTACGAGTATAGTCGATGAGGGCATCGACTCCGTTTGGTGGGGGTGAGTGTCGCGCACCTCTCCATGAGGAGTGCCCGAAACACCATGGGCACAAGGGGGACCCCGGAGTGACACCCGGGACTTGTGGCGCCGTTGGTGAGAGGGCCCAAGTGATCCTAGTGTGGGTGAGGGCCCCGGGTGTGGGGAACGCCTCCCACCCACGGAGACTAGGAGGGTAAGGCCGTGAGCTATGCGTAGCTCATGGCGTGATGATTCTAGAATGCTCAAGATCACCTCAATCGGAGGTGTGAGCTAGGAGTTATGGCCATTTGAGTGGGGCGCTGTCCCGGGACAGCGCCCTGGTACAGCAGTGCCTGGGAGTGATTCCCGGGACTGCCAAGGTTCAAACAGGCATAACTTCCTCAATACTTGCCCGAATGGGGCAAGTGAGGAGTCCATCGGCATCTACGTGAAGCGTAGATGAGGATGGAGTGGTTGGTTGTTGAAATCAGACATCATACAAGGAAGTTATGATGGTCTGAAGCTGATGGGGGCTTCTAGGCCCAGCGGCTAAGGGAAAGTGTCCACTTGGCCCCAACTCTTGGTGGAGAGACAAGAGGTTGGTTGACGGTGGGGTAGGGGCCCCGCGTAGAGTCCTAGAGGCTTATAGGGGTGAGGTGGTGTGGCCTCACCCACCCGAGGCCGAACGGCACGGCCTCCATGGGCTTTGGCCCATTGTGAGGCCATAGTTGCCTAGTATGGTTCGGGTTGTTGTAGTGTTGCTCCGGCAATGCGATGATCAACATAGGATTGGACTTCCATGGATGGAAGTCCACATCAAAGAAATGGGTTACGGATTAAGGGGTGAGTCCCGAAAGCAAAGTAGGAGGGTTGGTTCCCCTCCTTTGAATTATATGGTCCGGGGTAAGAGGAGCTAACCATTAGCATGGCGGTATGCGAAGGGTTAGCGCTCGTAACCTTTGCTAGAATTGAAAATTGGCAAGATTGTCAAGGGGGGCTAGCAAGGGTTGCGACATTAAGAGGCCCGGACGCCTCATTTCCACCAAATTCATTCCAACATCAATACCTTCCAAGCATTTCGAATTGGAATTTCAATCCAACATTAATGCCCTCCAAGGTTTTGGGTGCATTCGGTATTCTAGGCCCCAAATGCTTTTTGAGGTGTGCGGGAGCCCTTTCAAAGGACTCCACCATTTTCCTTACCGAATCCACCATCATGCCCACCATTGTCATTATAATCAATGGTATGGTCAAATTCCCTTGTACATGATCCTTGTTCCAATTTGAGCCTCACAACCTTTTGGAAACACCGGGTTCACCATCATAACCCGCACATTTGATAGCCATGTCTCCCTCAAAGTGCTAGCTCAAATATTGGAACCCTGCTCTGATACCAAGTGTCGCAACCCTTGCTAGCCCCCCTTGACAATCTTGCCAATTTTCAATTCTAGCAAAAGTTACGAGCGCATTCCGCCATGCTAATGGTTAGCTCCTCCTACCCCGGACCATATAGTTCATAGGAGGGGAACCAACCCTCCTACTTTGCTTTCGGGACTCACCCCTTAATCGGTAACCAATTCCCAAATGTGGACTTCCATCCATGGAAGTCCAATCCTATCTTGATCATCGCATTGCCGGAGCAACACTACAACAACCCGAACCATACTAGGCAACTATGGCCTCACAATGGGCCAAAGCCCATGGAGGCCGTGCCCTTCGGCCTCGGGTGGGTGAGGCCACACCACCTCACCCATATAAGCCTCTAGGACTCTACGCGGGGCCCCTACCTCACCGTCAACCAACCTTTTGTCTCTCTACCAAGAGTTGGGGCCAAGTAGACATTTTCCCTTAGCTGCTGGGCCGAGAAGCCCCCAGCAGCTTCAGACCATCATAACTTCCTTGTATGGTGTCTGATGCTAACAAGCAACCACTCCATCCTCATCTACGCTTCACGTAGATGCCGATGGACTCCTCACTTGCCCCATTCAGGCAAGTCTTGGGGAAGTTATGCCTGTTTGAACCTTGGCAGTCCCGGGAATCACTCCCAGGCACTGCTGTACCAGGGCGCTGTCCCGGGACAGCGCCCCACTCAAATGGCCATAACTCCTAGCTCACACCTCCGATTGAGGCGTTCTTGAGCATTCTAGAATCACCACGCCATGAGCTACGCACAGCTCATGGCCTTACCCTTGTGCATCCTAGTCTCCGAGGGTGGGAGGCGTTCCCAACGCCCGGGGCCCTCACCCACACTAGGATCACTTGGGCCCTTTCACCAATGGCGCCACAAGTCCCGGGTGTCACTCCGGGGTCCCCTTTGTGCCTCTGGTGTTTCGGGCACTCCTCATGGAGAGGTGCGCGACAACTACCCCCACTCTCACTACTCTAATGAAGGAAATCACAAACCATACCCGCCCCATACTCTGTTTTGTTTTTGCTTTCAACACATTAGGTGTGAATTTGCTCCGGCAGCCATGCTAGGTATCTCCTTCAACCTCTGCCACTTGGCATTCACTGATAACGCGCCACACAGTTCCTAGTCCCCATGGACTTGCTGCCTGCCTCTGGGCACAACAGAATAGGAGAGAGAACAACAATGGCCCTGCCTCCGAATCCCAAGCGGCGAAGCCCAATCCCATCCTGTCTACGCACAACTTCGAACCAGCAAGAATTCCCAGTGCACGAATGCCACTTCAGTTCACTCGGACCTTGACAATTCCCTGATGCAGTCGTATTCGCTCACTCGGATTCTCTTGGCTTCCATTTCAGTAGTTGCCCGCATTCTCTCCCTGAGGCACCGAGCAATGTTGTCCATGCTCGTCAACTCTGCTTCCATCTCAGATCTTCCCCCACTCAGATAACCCTCTTGATATGATATGCATTGCCGAATTCGGCAGCCTCCATATCGTTATCCTCGACATACTAGCTGTCCTACACCACCGTTGCCGCTGCTCCCGTTCCTTGTTGCTCTTCGTCTCCATAGCTTGAACCTGGGGTCTTCCTTCCAAACCCGATTCCGGTCGGCACTCTGCAATCTATGGCAACTGCTCCCTCATCCCAGATCCAGCCGACCTTTGTTGCTGCAGCCGGCGTCATAAGTTGAACCAGCTGCCGCCATCCTCGCACACCACTGTTGTCGCGCACCTCTCCATGAGGAGTGCCCGAAACACCATGGGCACAAGGGGGACCCCGGAGTGACACCCGGGACTTGTGGCGCCGTTGGTGAGAGGGCCCAAGTGATCCTAGTGTGGGTGAGGGCCCCGGGCGTTGGGAACGCCTCCCACCCACAGAGACTAGGAGGCACAAGGGTAAGGCCATGAGCTATGCGTAGCTCATGGCGTGGTGATTCTAGAATGCTCAAGACCACCTCAAGCGGAGGTGTGAGCTAGAAGTTATGGCCATTTGAGTGGGGCGCTGTCCCGGGACAGCGCCCTGGTACAGCAGTGCCTGGGAGTGATTCCCGGGACTGCCAAGGTTCAAACAGGCATAACTTCCTCAATACTTGCCCGATTGGGGCAAGTGAGGAGTCCATCAGCATCTACGTGAAGCGTAGATGAAGATGGAGTGGTTGGTTGGTATGATCAGACATCATACAAGGAAGTTATGATGGTCTGAAGCTGCTGGGGGGGTTCTAGGCCCAGCAGCTAAAGGAAAATGTCTACTTGGCCCCAACTCTTGGTAGAGAGACAAGAGGTTGGTTGACGGTGGGGTAGGGGCCCCGCGTGAAGTCCTAGAGGCTTATATGGGTGAGGTGGTGTGGCCTCACCCACCCGAGGCCGAACGGCAAGGCCTCCATGGGCTTTGGCCTATTGTGAGGCCATAGTTGCCTAGTATGCTTCGGGTTGTTGTAGTGTTGCTCCGGCAACGCGATGATCAACATAGGATTGGACTTCCATGGATGGAAGTCCACATTGGGGAAATGGGTTACCGATTAAGGGGTGAGTCCCGAAAGCAAAGTAGGAGGGTTGGTTCCCTCCTATGAACTATTGGTCCGGGGTAAGAGGAGCTATCCATTAGCATGGCGGAATGCGAAGGGTTAGCGACTCGTAACCTTTGCTAGAATTGAAAATTGGCAAGATGGTCAAGGGGGGGCTAGCAAGGGTTGCGACAACTGTTCCAAACTTGGGCTCAGCCTTGACACATTTTTTAGGCCCATAAGCTGGCAGCTTCAACCTCCTTCAGTCGCACAACTCCCCGCATCCCTGCTTCTTCACCCTCTACGGTTACATCCTTCGCTTCGCCACACTACTCCCCGCACTAGCTGACCTTTTTTTCCAGAGAGAGAGAGACAGGAGAGGAGAGCCACTGAACAACCAACCGAAGCTGATCCCGGACTCCGGATTTCACTAGGGTCGACAATGCCTTCCCCCCGTAACGAACAGTGACTAGTCCCATTCTGGTTAATTATAAAACCCAACTTGCAAAGCCTAAGCTCCAAGCTTAAGAACCTCCTAATTAACTCTAAATAATTCCTTTGGACCTACAAGAACTAAAACACTAACATCCTAGCTTTAACTTTAATTCTAATCCAAACTCAAGGCCCCCACTCTTTTTATGTTTCTGAGTAATTGATGAAAAATCAAAGCCTAAGTTTTAATGGTTTTTTTAGCTTAAGAACACATGTGGGCACAAAATTCGGGCTCACAAAGCGACATGATGAACAACAAGGAATTGGTGAAGCACTTTGAAGAAACTAAGGCTAGACATTCCAATGAAAAGAAGCGTAGGCATTGATGAGGACATCAATCTCCTTTAGCGGGGGAGAGACGCTAGTAGCACACTTAGCTTGAAGGCTAATGGCTCCACAACATGTACTTGTTCTTTGGCTTGAGGCAATAAAATTCAACTTTAGTGGTGCAAAAAGAAAAGTATGGGATGAGGTCCTAGTCTTGTACTTATGCTTGGTTAGTGGAAAAGGGGGAATAGACATGCCAAACTAGGTTGGGTAAGCCGAGTAATTGGGGGCCATGTCTTGGAGGGGCCTTGAATAAAACCAAGAAACCTCTTAGCCGTGGGCTTGTTTGGGCGGGGGCAAGGTGATGGCACATGCTCATAAAAATGCTACCCGCGAGCTAACGAAAGTTGGCGCATGGGAGTCATGAACCCATGTCTCGAAAAAGCAAAGTGGGAACCGAGTCGGGCAGGACTTGGCATCACCCCCGTGCGATCGAATCGTGGCTTAACAATGGAAAGCCATCTTGGAGTTGCAACCGAGACAACTTAGTGGAAGCGTTAAGGTCTCGCCTAGATGTGTCATGTTAGGCAAGTGGAGCCTAACGGGGGAGGCCCCAAAGGAGGGGCAACCCAAGTGGGTCCCAAAGTGGGTGGGTCTAGTATAGGTTAGGTCCTTGGAGGAGAGATCCAAGGTCGCTAACGGACCACTTAGAGGAAGGACACCTTTGGGACTATGCCAAATTTGAAGATGCATTGTGGGGGTCGCGCCCTAAGGTAAACACAATGCCGCACCATAGAGGATGGCAACTTGAGAATTGGTGTGCCGACTACGAGTATAGTCAATGAGGGCATCGACTCCATTTGGTGGGGGTGAGTGTCGCGCACCTCTCCATGAGGAGTGCCCGAAAGACCATGGGCACAAGGGGGACCCCGGAGTGACACCCGGGACTTGTGGCGCCGTTGGTGAGAGGGCCCAAGTGATCCTAGTGTGGGTGAGGGCCCCGGGCGTTGGGAACGCCTCCCACCCACGGACACTAGGAGGCACGTCTACATGCAAGCCTCACACCACTAAACTAGCACCAATACACCAATGCAATGTGAAATATTGGGCGCTACATTATACTTGAGCAAAAGGTTGATCTTTTTCATCCACGTCAACACCCTAGGGTTCCATTAGGATTTCTTGGCAGTTGGTGTTGCCTAGATCTAGTTTCAAATTTTCATATCTCATTTCAAATGTCCAAATCTATTATTTGACTCTCTTTTAAAATGTCACTCGGTACATGCTTACATGATGGCATGGATGTCCATGTTCAAACGTATCGTACCAAAGTGCAACCTTGTCTAGGACATGCTCATGTTCTTGTTCCAGAGGTCCAATGTGTCGTAATTCTAAGATCTAGATCCCGGGACATGGGACATGGGCAAGGTTCAGAGCATGTGACAAGTTAACCTTAATGACCCAAGCTGGAGGTGTCAGAATACATTGTTGTTATTCCACATTTTCTAGTCAAGCCCCACCACCCACCACAACTGGCACCAACTGGTTTACCCTTGTTGATTTACAAACCTTGGCTCGTTTAATGTGAGGGCATATGATGAGTTTTAATTAGTATACTTCAAAAGAGGTCCATACATGTGTGCACTGTTCTTAACAAGTAATTCAGTTACTTTTTTGAGTCTGCCAAGTGATTTTGTAATAATGAAATATCACCTCCTGCCTTCAAATGGAGTGTCCCTGTTTATAATTAGTGACTTGAGGATTGCAATCCACGGAAATGAGCAAAGTGTGCAGGGGAGCAGACAAATATTCTGCACTTCATTTTGTGCTGTATAAATAAAAAGAAGCAATACCTAACTGATGTTTGATGTAAACGTTTGATGTTCATGGATTGCTTGCATCAGCGCTGGCAAGTCAAAAGTAACTTGACAAGGAAATTTTTGAAACTGAAATGCATAATAACAAGCCCAAATCACTCAGCTTCCAGCACAGTAGTCACTATAACACCTAGTGTATGCATACCATTATTTCACAAATTTCCAGACACAATCCTCAGTCATGAGAATCCTTCAAACATTTTCACCAGCTAGATTTCCTCACGAACTGTCATCACTCTCATCCTGTTTGAAGCACTGTACCTGTTTCAGCTAATTGGCTAAGTAATAAGAAATCCAAATATCTACAGATAATAAATACTGATGCTACCGCTTCATCTTCAGATTGTCAAATTGTGTTTGTACATCATCATAATCATCTTTTCGAGGTGAAGATTCACTCCCAAATACCTGCCCAGCTGAATCTCTAGTTCGCAGGCCCCTTCTAGCCCAACCTCCAGGCCTTGTCTTTACTGAAAAAGGGAGGTCATCAAATGCAGGTTTTGGTGGGCTTGATGCAGGCAAGGCAATGTCCTCATCATAGCCAGATTTCCATGTTGAGGCACCAAATCGAGAGGTCTTCTGTGATCTTCCAACTGATCCTTCCTCGACAAACAAGGATGGACGGTCTTGGCTCTTTGAAGCAAGCTTTGAACTTCCTGATGCCCCACTATGTGGCTCTTCAAATTTTGTAGATCTTTTAAATGACCTTGACTGTAAGTCTTCTCCCTCGAATTCATCGACTTTGTTATAGTAGTCGGTTGATTTAAAGGCACCATATGGATTCAAAGATTCTTCTCTGTTGACAGAAATAGGTTCATAGTCTTCAGGTGTTGTTTTCGAGTGCCATTTTAGCCCACCACTTTTCTTCCCAGATGTGCTGTCACCACCGTACGACCGGTTATCACGTTCCTGCTTTCCTGCTCTTGAGAAGATGGAGTCCTCAACCTCCTTCGGAGAGTCATCATCAAATATTGGTCTTCGAGATGCCTCTGCTGACTCAAAGTCCAGCCTGGATGCCTTTAAAGGGGCTTCACGATGTGCATGTGCGCCATGAGTTTCAACTGGCTTGTATGATTGAGTTTGATGCTTTGCCTTTGTACCAGAAGGACCTCTCCCACGAGGCACATCATACTCTTCTACATCACTGTCAGTGTCAAATGTTGGCGCTAGGTTGCTTCCTCCCTTGCTTCGGCTCTGCGAAGTTTCAGCTTTCACAGCCACATTCCCGCCATCTTCACTGTCACTGTCCAAATCTGTGCAACTACTGTCATCCTGAGCTGCATCATGTGAATCCTGCCTTACAACATTGGACTCCTTACTTTCATGTTCCTTATGTTTTCTGGCTAGATCAGCAGCAGCTTGCGCTGCCGCCACTGCCCGGTCAGCCGACTTTGCAGCCGCCAAAGCTGCTGCTGCTACATCCATATAGTCATGTTTCTCCTCTTCCTTCGCATTTGGACCAGTGTCATACTTCATACCACGTAGATCCTCCTCAATCCCCTCATCCTTCTGCAGCCCTTGTGGTCTAGGGACAGTTGGTGAAGGGACCTCATATTTCATAGGAGGAATGTTCTTGAAAGAGGGAGATTGCTGCTCATGAGGCTTGCTTGAGAATTGAGGAGAAGATACCCCAGCTTGAGCAGCAGGCAACTTGGACACTTTCTCAGATGTTGAAGCTGTAGAGGCACTTTTGTTTGCTAGATTGGTGGGTACGGAGGGTAGCGCTTCTGCCTTGTCAGATGGGTGAAGTGGCATCAAATGGGCACTCATGAAATCAGTTGGTCCATCCTGTTCAAATAGGTCAGACATTGATTCATAGAAGGTGAACAACATATATACACTCAGGAGATGAAGAAGCTTGATATTCTTGAGATTTGGATGACAAAAGCACTAAAAAGCAGCACAGTCATGCATAAGCTCTCCCAAATCTGAGAACTGAACCCTCTCCATGAAGCTAGACTAAGCAAACGAAAAATTGTCCCAAAATTGTTCCTATGTCTTGGCCCCAACCTACCAGCTAAACAAGTTTGGTGGGAGACAGGTCTGACAGTAATAGTTAGGTGTGAAGCTTACAAGCAGATCTTCATGTACTTTTGTAAGTTCCGCTTCAGCATCAGTAGCATCCCATTCTACATTGTGCTCAGCTGCAATCTCCTTCATCAACTTCAACTTCACTTCCCCAGGTGGAGCACGTACAGAGAGCTTCTCAATAATCTGCCAGTGTCTCCATGTTTCAAAGCATTCAGGGGTTATTACAATTACATAAAGCAGTTCCACACCCAGGATTACAGTGATAGCCATCAACAGTTGGCATTTTTGTATCAATGTAAGTGTACACAAATATGACACTTTTCACAATATAAGACACGTTTGTAAATAGGTGAAGGATATAGACATCCTATACCCGCAGCAACACAGAGTCAAGAATTGATATATGCAACATATAGCAGCAACACATGCAAGTTAAGAATCTAGATCTAACTTACCCGGCGATTGACACCACAATCAGGGCGGAGCTCAGCTGCCGCTGCTGCAAATTCCTTCCCATATTTGGCAGCAAAAAGTGCTCTAATTTGCAATAGCTCAGGCAAATCAGAACACCGAGGAGACGCAAATATCAGGCTTGAAATGGCCTCCTTCAAATCTAGAGGACAGGTTCTGCAAGTTGAGTGTCAACGCCAAACCCTTCAGAAAAATATCTACTTCAAAAAAAGGTTCTTCAATAGCATCCATTAGAATTTATATTCGTATTATAGGAAAGCTCCTATGATATATTTTGCAAAATTTATCCAAGGTTTAATTAAAGACCATAACCAGTCTGTCGTTTTGGGTCATGCCATGTTAATTGCTGCACTGAATTTGAAGAGAAAATTTTTGTAAAGATGATGTTGACCAGCTCGGATTGTATACTTACTTTTGAGATTCTATTATGGGAAGCCGAACAGCCACAAGCTCGCAAAAAAGTTCAAGTATGTCATAAGCTGCCAAAATGTTCTGCTCCCTTATTATGTGCTCAACCTGAAATTGATGCAATGTAAGGTAAGGTATCATGTACACTTAAAGAAAAGAGGGCTAGCACCCAATACAGATGACAACTTTCAAAAATCCAAGGCAGTTCAACATATCTACATCAACAAATGGTACTAGATGACTCAAAAATGGATAGTTGCAATGAAAATCCTGCAATAAGTGAGGCAATCATACTCGAATTCGTGCACTGGGCTCTTGACCAGTGGTGAGCAGCTGAGCAATCTCCTTGCGCATCTGCTTGACTTGGATATCCCTCTTGTTGCGGAGGAGCTTAATGCGCGCCATAGCCAGCCTCAGCAGTGTCTTGCTGTATATAAACACATTAACAGTAGCATGAGCACATGAAAGTAGCCCAAAATACCTGAAGTCAGGAATACTCAGGACAATAAACAACAGAGTGGCATAGACCAGATAAGAGCCACTTTTCCATGTTAAATTATCAACGTAGCTCTAAATAAAAACAAACTGGCAAAGCATCTCTGTACACTTGTACACGACTCTCAGGTCAACCCAGCTCTCCAACACCATAATACCCTCCTGAAACCTGCATACCTATTTTCCTACATGCATCCTACTTCTTGGATTTGTAAGTTGACTTTATACAGCTACCACCATGGGACTTATGATTATATAGAGCTTACTCACCATTTTGAGGCCTTGAATCCCTTTCCAAGCATGACATCAAACATGGTGTCAAGCTGTCAGGAATCAAGTGGCTTCTCGCTGCAATGATTATATAACTTCACCACACACACCCCAGGTTGTGCTTTGTGCTACAGCTGCAAAGAATTAATAAAGCATAATTAGTTTCACAAATTTCACTGCAAAATTGATTGGCTGATCAAACCTTGCTTGTTAGTAACCACACACAACCTTGAACCTTGCTCTATTGAAAATTACACATGAACAGAAGCTACTCCAGCAAATCTGACTCAAATAGAAAAGACAGAAAGACAAAGAGGCTCTCTGACAAGGAGGACCAATAGAGAAGAATAAAGAATGAACACTTCATAACCAATAAGAAGAGATTTACAGGAGCTCATTGTCAACCCAAGAATGATGTTCGTGATTTATCAAGCATTACAACTCCCGAAAAAAATGCTTTCCAAATTTTGTAGCTGCTTCAGCAATCGATCAATAGTGACAAGGATTGAAATACCGATTTCTTAATGGCCAAATCTAGAAGGTTACTGTAAATTTGAATTTCAACAACAATTCCATTTCTTAAGCATTTATCTTAACTTAAGAGCAGAATAAAAATCATAAAAGATGCCAGCTCTTTCTTTTCTGCAGAATACCTATCTGCGCCTTAACCCTTAAAAGACCGAAGGTGTGTTTGTAGGTGCTTATACGAGAAAAGTGACGATTTGTAAGAACCCCCAAGAAGTACTGAAATATTATTTTATTTGATCTAAGGTATTGGAATCCATATTTAGCACAACCTTTCAAAACAGGAAGTCAAAATAAAGTCATACGTGACAACGGTGATTACATTACTTAAACGTGGTATGTATTTATATATAGATCATTTATACTAGCTCAAATCTCCCGATAGATCATTCTACATATATTTAATCTCTGACTGAAATCTTAAATCTCCTCCATATGACACGACATCTTGAGGCCCAGATTGGGTCAGCCTCTCGGACCTTTAAGGGTTGATAAGGTGTTGCTAACAATCATGAGTTTGTACACAAGTTGCCATTCAGAAGCAAAAAGAAACTCACAATTCTCTTTAACCATCAATAATCAAAACGAGCTGCAATGAAATTGGAGGGATGATCACCTACTACAAAGCCTGCTCCACAACTGAATCACAGTTTGTGCGACAAAATTGTTCCACTAGCTCCCAATCTTTCTTCAACTATGTCTTCTTCGACACAGAAAACGAATCGATCGTGGAAGAAAACGGAGTCAGATCCACCAACGCAGAGGAAAAATTCTCTTGCCTTCCATCAAACGACCAGAAGATGATGAATTCCACACCAATTTGTGCACCGAAACGTTCGTGAGGAAGCTCTGGAGACAGAAGAGCGAAAATCTGTAGCTCCCAATAAGATGGAAAGGTGACCAACACGGCAGCAAACAACGCAAGAAGGTTCACTGAATTTTCGTCTCTGCTCCCGCGAAACTTTCTGTGCAAAATTGCTAAAAACCCTAGAACGTCTGACGGATGTAGTAAAAACTTGGAGGAAGCTGCGCAACTCCGATCGCAAAGCTACGGGTCATCCTATGTTTCTCATCCGCCTTTCATCCCATTAACATCCATCCGCACTAAGGAAGACATGCCTAATCTAATTACTTATCTTAATCAGGCGCCTATAATTGAGTGGTATGTGGTTTGGTGTGGCTCCAAAAACGGATTTATAAAAGACATGTTTATAAGAGACCAGAATACGTGTTCAAAATATGATAACCATTCTAGATTCAATAGTCAACATAATTGGGTGACCCATTTAATGAGACAAGAATCTTTACTTTGATAATAAATAAGATATTCATGTGAGCTTTGAAAATTATGAGGAAAGTGGCTTTGGTTTGATTTGGATTGGTTGACCATCTTGTAATAATCAAGTGTTTTAAATCTTAGGAGAAGTGGCTAGTGGGAAGAAGTAACCATGCAAATCTCATCTATCTTACTCTAGTCTAGTCTAGTCTCGTCCACCATACCAATCTAATGCAAAAAGGCCGAAGGTAAGCAAGTGAAATTTGTCTTAATCGGACACCTATAATTGAGTTGCGTGTCGTTAGGTTACAACTAAGAACAGAACCCAACAAGACATGTGTATTACAGAGATTGGTGTACTTGCTCAAATTATATGAACCATTATAGACTCACTAATCATTTAGAAAAATCAGCACACATGCACTTTCTATTATCATAGCTAGATCGAGGGACATCCAATTTTCAAAAAAAATTTAATTGATGCTTCATCATAGATTTGTCAATGCAACACAAATTTCATTGTGTGAATCTAATCGGTAGAAAATCTCCAAATCCTCCAAATTGCCGCCAAATTCTTGAAACCCATAATATAATGTTCCTCTCACAACCACGTTCATGGGGGTTGTTGACCAATGAATTCCATCGTCACAACCTCCAATACTGTCATTGGATTTCTACGGTGGTGGGGAAGAAAGGGGGGGATGAAATACATGCAAGGTGGTGGGGCCCTGGGAGGGAGGCACATACAATTGAGCAAGGCCCAAATACTACATCAGTGGATTTTCAGCACAAGTGGTGTGTGCAAGAAGGGGAGTTTCAAACATAATGAGGGTCACCACTATAATCAACTATGGTGTTTAGGGACGAAGGCTCTGGATTCGGCAAACATAAGAATAACTAAAATTGATTCATGTGGCATGGGCCCATAATTCATTTAGCCTCAGCCTTGGAAGGGGCCATGTTTAGGCATCACCTTAGTGCAAGCCACCTTGTGGATCCATTTGAAAACCACAAGTATGTGTTTTTTTTCCTTTCCAATAAGTGTGCATGATTAGTATGTATTGCAAATGTTTCCACTTTGCATGAACGTGAGTTAGGTGAAGCTATGCTGGAAGCCTCCCCCCCCCTAGCCCCACCCCCAAAAAAAGAAGAAATAAATAAATTTTTAAAAAATCAAAGATTAAAGAAGGCCATGACATCGTGACCATATTATCTCTAATACATACATCATCATATCATATCCTAGTTTACCAAAACCTTTATTTTGACAGACACAAAACATGTAATATCATATTAATGCTCATTTGTGTGTGTTGGTGTGACTAACTCTACTTTCTAGGTCATGTGTTTTCTATTCATATAATATTAGTGATGATGTTTTGCATGCTTGTTACATAATATAGCATGCTTGTTAATGTTGTGGTTTTAATTGTGATTTGATGATATTTATTCATATTTACATTTGACAATAACTATACTTAACAATGTCAAAGTCACACTATTTTGAATACATAGTTTGAAAAGTATTGTGATACACTATTAAATCATATTAAGTTTGGAAAATAATATCTAGGAAATTTTACATATTTAGAACATGAATTTTTTGTAGGGGGCTTTGTAATTTGTCAAAAATTTATTATTAAGCTCCAAAGTCTATGCAACACTTCCATCTCCAATTGGTGTGACATGGCATACATGTACATATAGATAGATAGATAGATTCCACACACTCAAAGTGATGAACACATTGATGTACTCAATAAACCACACATTTAACTCAATAGAAATATATATTAAAAACTTAAAAATAAAATAAAAAATAAAACCTTAAAGCGGTCAACTATACCTATATAGTCAAAAACACTTACTAGGATTACCACAACATTGAACTTGGTGAAGCACGTCAAGCCTTTATAAAAGGCAATATATGTGGCCCTATTGTGGGCACTTTTAACTCCAAAATTTTTTCCAATGATTGTTGAACGGCTTAATGAGTTGTCTCCTCTAGTTAGCAATTCTAGATTTCAAAGAATTTGATTTGATGAATATTTGTATGGCTTATGAAAATTTATATGAATACAAGTATATTGTGTGATATTATAATATTCAAGTCATGTTTGAGTTGCATGAACGTGTCATATAAAAGATTGTTTACAATCATTGCACTTTAAGAGTCAAATTTGAATATCGGGGCCCATTTATCAAAGATTTTGTGATTATGTTTCATTCAGTTGATGAGAAATGTTCATGGATTGCACATTGATTTGAAGCTCATTTCTTATTTTTAAAGAAACTCCTTATGAGATTTTATTTATTTCTCACATATTTAATATATATGCCATCCATTGCCATAAAAACATTCGAACACAAAGAATTTCATTTGCATCCTTCCACTCTTCCAAATTTACCACTTAGACTAAACACATCCTTTTTGGGGCATTGGGGTTTAAGAATAGTGACAATGTAAGGCCCACGTACCTAAAGCGTTGAGACATTGACTACATGCATATATTGTGTTTTTACAATGTGCCATGTTTCTCTCAACGTATTCCACTTTCTCGGTAGGTCTCGAATGCATGCTATTTGATTGATGAATCAAACATTAATAATGCTTTGCCGTGTGCTTAATTTAAAACTTGATAAGTTTAATAGGAATCTCATAGATGGCACATTGGGATGGCCCACGCAATCACATAAAGAAAAAACTATATATATATATATATATATTCAAAATAATTTGGTACAAAACTCCAAATGACAACCTAACTTATCTGCAATTACTAGCAAGATGATATGATTCCTAATCTAATCCAACATTTGGAAGTGCCTACAATATGGCGACAAGACCTTCAAACCTACCCACCAAAAAATAAAAAATAAAAAATAAAAAATCCTTGTTATCAACATTATGGCACACCACCATGCATACACCACCATGCATACAACTCCCAATTCCCATAACTTGAGCTTGAATGTGTTTACACACAACCATCATGATAGTTGAATAGTGGATTTGACCTCAAAGATCATCCTATTGGTGCAATCCTCATAAAAGAGATAAAACATTTATGGATTAAGTGGAAATTTGTCTACAAGAAGTTGCCTTCTAGAAATCTGCCCCTATGTTTTGGCCTTGAAGTTCTCTCTTGGTGACGCATAACATAGTAACTACAAACAAAGAGAGCCAAAGACAACAAACTACAACCATCAACCACCAAATAAGTGGTTGTGTATAAATACACCTTGAGTGTCCATACAATTACCAAATTCGTTCCATATATATTGGTTGAGGCCTTGTCTTGCAAATGCAAGAGGAACTAGTCTTCCATGTCATTAAGTTCCCACTATTGACTTCTTTCATCTTCGACACTAGTAGTAGAGGGCAAGTTTGACTTTAATTTTATTTCTTATAAACATGCCAGACTACCTCATATATAATTTTGGAGGGGAGATTATATGATTTTTTGGGGTATTTCGAAGATCATGAACATGCAAAAATATATTTCCATCAATTAAATAATTATTTGCTCATATGATTGCCGAATTTGTCCCTTGGAGTGTGGTAGTATGCTCTTCATCAATGAGATTTTATAACACATGTAGATTACAAAGACTCGTAATATATATTGCAACTGATGAGATCATGTCCGCTATGGATATCGTATTTGAATTAGCCAACTAAATTATAAAAAATCATCGAGTTGAAATGGCCAAACACACTAATTCACAAAATTGGCAGCAATCAAACTTTAGAAGAATGACATATAATATCTATAAATTCTTAGAGCATGATTGATAGTTGATCTTCAAAAAAATTGGCTAGCTTCGGAAACTTTACGATGTTGATCAATGTTCTCCCATAGGTAGGTGTGCTCTACATTGCCACGTGCTCAGAATGGCAAGTCAATTAAAAGGATGTAAAACATGCTCGAGTTTGGTTAGAAATTTGCAAATATGAGTTTAGGTACAAGCACCTAGACCATGCACTTTGCTTGAGATCCTCAACATGTTTGAAATACTTCACAAAATAAATTTAGAAAAAAACATAAGGAAGTAAATGTGCTTGATTTCATAAAAATTAAATTTTTTTTGTGATTCAAATGTAATTCATGAAGGTCATGGTTTCTTTGCAATATGAAGTGGTTATTTAGGCACCCCTCCAAAGCTCCCATCTTCCATAGTTGTTGTTCATCAATGTCATCTTCAAATGAATTTAAAAGCAAATATGATGACAATGTGCATGTATAGGCTATGAGATCAACAAATAAACAACATGTATTTCATGCTTAAAGCGTGGAGGTTAGAAATTTGCAAGCTCAAAGTTTATTAATCAATCCCTATTTCTTAAGATGTTATCTCTGGATGATTTACATGACTTAAGATGGAAAAAAAACTTTTGATGTATAAACGTTAGTTAGATTAGATTGAATTTTGTTACAAATCACTTAAAGACTAGATTCATACAATTAGCAACTAACTTTAACATCTTAACATGCCAAGAAAACATTAAGAAGATATTAATTACAAATATTCTTAAGCCACTCACAACAATGTATTGTTTCATAAAATTTTGTCTTAAAGCTCATAATACAATTATGTATAACATAGTGCCAATGATATTCCTTCACAAAGTTGCTACGGTGATGAATAATGTAGCAAACAATTAATGATATTTGAGTACATCAAGGTTTTTATCTTGTCAATATTAGTTATTCATAAACTCTTTTTGAATGTTTGGGGTCATGCTCATCGACCACATTTATTGAAGATATTGATGACTTCAACCACTTGACCAAATAACTGAGGACCACAAACACATTTGTCATGGCAAACTTATAGAAGCATCAATGGATTTACACTACCACTCTTTCATATTGAAATTGATAAATAGCAAGAGTGGACTTTGAATATTTTGTAAAGGATTATGCCCAAGAGCTTGTTGGCTTTGAAAACTTGAAAACAAAACATTTTGAAAAAAATGTAAATATGCGGATGATAATGATTGGCTTGTGTTCCAATGACCAATATGAACTGTTTCACAAGAATTATGGTTTCTTGTGTGTGTGAAGAGGTGATGGAAACAACAAACCAAAAGCACGCAGAAACCGTTGGTTGTTACATGAGGCCCCATTGGGGCCATGAAACTTTCAATCGCAACAAGGATACGGATGGTACTACATGTGATGTTATGAATGCAACCAAATGAAAGAAAAGAAAAGAAAAATGCGCTTTGCAATAGATAACACTATACATTAAGATCTAGGAAAACATGTGTATACAATCTAATATGCATTCAACAAAAAGGAATAATTATGTGACTCATGAAAACATTTTGCTAATGAATTTCATCAATCTTATCCTCCCATGCCTCAAATGCTTCAACAATGATCATGGCCTTCTACAATGTGGACTTCTACAATTGTTTGTACATTTGATCTTGTTGAAGAAGACATATTGTTTAAAGAAGATGTTCCACAACCTTTTTGTGGTATAACTCATATTGAAGTAAATATGGACATATATTCAAAATCTAGATTTTTTTGGGTTATGACAATTATATAGGCGGGTTTGTGAATACACTTCTCATATACATAAATTTGATTGAGAGTTTTGTGAATCCTCTGTGATTACTTGAATGCTATGCTCTTAAGACATGATGAAAAAAATTCTATGCTAAATCTATGTAATTAATTCATAAATAATGGAAATATAATAATTTTTTTGATATTATATTATCATAATCAACACTAAATAATCTTCTACAGGGTTCAACCATATAATTGTTCTATCAGAGGATCCAATGATAAAATTTATTACATTATACTTCTGGACTTGGATTTAGTTTAATTTTAGTATTAGTTTATATGATAAAAAACAAAACTAAATTCTCCTGCAACCCGTGCAAGGACGTGTTTGTTGAGAGATTTTGCATTCATGGTACTCTTGCAAATGTCATATGATGTTAAATCACTTGGAAGGAACCTTATGTGGTATTATCATTACAAAAAGAGAACATTTGATCAAATCAGTAATATGATCATTGCCTCTTAATCATTGCATGCCTTATATCAACATCCATTGGTATATGAACACAATTAGCTTATAGTAGAATATAATTGAAACCTCTACAATTAGCACTTTGCAATATCCAATGATCAATGAACATCATTTATGTTGCTTACAAGTCTCATTTTAACTAACTACTTAGACTCAATTGTCATAATATTTAGGTGTAGCATATTTGCTTGTATGACATAATTTCATTTGGTTGATGTTTGTATTCTAAAATGTCTTTATGTCAAAATCCATAGACTTTATGTAGTGTGAACATCTGCATTAGCGATCTTGTCAACTTCAATGCATTGTACATGGGCAAGACTCATAGAAGAAGAAGAAAAAAAGGATCCTACATAATTATTGCATATGGACACAATTAATGTGTGTGTGTGTATTTCATAGACCATGTGGATTCTAGACAGCTTAACTTGTGTGATTCGAACCTAATCTCTATTCGAAGGGTATAATGAATGTTTTATGTGTCAATTGTTTGTTGTGACTTGGGACCCTTGCCACTACGACATGTTCAACAACACAATATAGTAAGCCAATACAATAGTCCATCTGAGAAAGATACCCAGGAGGGCAGGTGGGGTCACCCTCTTGCAAGGCACTACTTTCTTGCACATCTTTTTGCTTAATGAAATGTGATGCAAAATCATAGCTTTGTTCTCACCATACACAAGTCCATGTGTATAACATAGAGTTTAAGGTTTGTTCAAAACTTGCTTTGTCATGCAAGTCATTTGTCCTCTACTATTGCATAAAACGCCAATTATCACCACTATACTTGTGGTATGGGCGGTTTTTCGCTTTAACTTACTTGCATGCAAACTTGATGTATCTACTTTGTGTAGCCATAACAACTTTTACAAACTGCCGAAAATCTCGAGGAAATAGCAACATGAATTGTGTCTACATACTCCCATTAGGGCATGATCTTTGTTGCTATCTTAATATAGTGCAAGATATCATACAACATGTACAAACCCTCCTTCCTCCTAAGGACAAGCTTTTATGACTGCACTCATGAAGGAATTGCCTCACATGTGCCCATCCAATCAACACCACAAAAATGAGGTTAGTTGTGTACACCAAGTGTCTGCAACATTATTCCACATGTTATAGATGTCATATGTATATATACATAGAGTTAGAACTTGAAGGAAAGAGAGAATTTTGTTTTTTACTCCATCTAGTTTATGTAACTTTTTTTTTACATGCGGAAGTATCAAAACTTTTTGCACCTTAAGTTATGTGTAGTTTTGATTATTTCACAACACCAATGCACACCTCAACAAGCTCCCGATATCACCTACCTCCAACATTGAGTGAATACTCCTAATAAAGAAGGGTTAAGGTTGCCCTAACTCTCATTCCTTTCCTTTATAGGCTAACCATTGGCTTTCCTCCAGCACATGTTACTCATGTCTAGGCATACAATATTAGGATGCATTACCCTCATGATGGTCGCCTTCATGTGTCCCCATCTCAAACACCTTTGGTGTGCATAGGTATGGGGTTGAGGTCTAGTCCCCATCCTTTTCCCATGTACATCGTAGATATCATCATGATTATTGTTATGGACAACTCTATGTACATTGTATTGTAGCTTATCCATTGCATATGTACTCACATGTGTACACAATGAGAAATTTATTATTATAGTTATTTTGAGCTTGTAAATTCATATGTCCTACTCATGTATTTGTCACTATGATAGATAGAAAGATAGATAGATAGAAAGAACCCTTGACCATAGCCACAACCTCATATAAGAACCATGAGCAGATTTATGAAGCATGGGTTTTGGGATGAATGCTATTGCCTCATGCTATTAGTGGTCTGTTTGGTAGTTATGTAAAGGAAGGCTCAGGGGGCCTAAATGGTGGACTTAAAGTTGTATGTTGGTATGTGTTATGACGATGGGGCTACCACGAGGTTGGATGCTATAATGACAAAAATGATTTTAATGGTTTCAATGTGTGTTTCAAATCTTGAGGACGTATGTAATCCGGTGTTTATCCCGTTTACTAACCTAACTAAGTTGGTTTTGGCATCTTGGTACTTGGGTGTACAACTTTCATGTGGTGTTTGGATGGTTAGGACGAGGAGTTCATGGTCTCGAGTCTTCTTTTATTGAGCAGGAGTAGGGTGAGGTATCCGATGGCAAGCGAGTGAATTTATGGCTTGTGTGGACTGGTGGGGCATAAAAGGAACATGACATTGTTCAAATACCTAAGTGATAATGTTTATGTGAATTGCTCCTTAGATGCCAATGTGAGGATATCTAACATCATGCAATGTGTCGCCCAATAGCTGGTAATTCAATTTCTTAAATTGTATTGTTGGTATGAAGTTGAACTCAAGGCATAATGTAAATATATGAAATATGTGATGGCATAGTGGGTGTTGGCATGGGTGGTAACATTTGGGGCAATGTTAGTGACAAATAGGACATTGAGTTTTAGTCAGGCAATGCATTGGCAATCTACGGTGCAAGTGCATGGGTATCACCAAGAGGGATTGTGTCATCCAAGGAGTTCATAGGTGGATTCCGACATTCATTTATGCACCCATAATCATGATGTGGATGATTGGATCGATTGATTGATTGATTCTTGAGAATGTGAAAGTCATATTAAAAAACAAAAAAACATAACAATTGGTTATAAAAGACGTGTCACAAACAAAACATGAATAGAAATTCAATTCAAATTATAGAAATTCACACACGATGTATTATTTTCTACCCTTGCTACAAATGACAACCATGTGATTTATCCATTTTAAAATTCTTGTCAATGACGAATCATATACTTAAAATTACATTATCTATAGTTCCACCAAGACCAACCTATCAAAACAAATTGTTTTTAATCCCCTTAACAGGGCCTAGCTTAAGATTTGTTTTGATGTACCCATAGGAATCTTGTGAAAATTGAGTTTCATAAGCACAATAAATCTTTTTGGCAATATTAAAAATATACCATTTATTTTTCATTATGTAATGATGAGACTTCTAGAACATAATTTCATTGACCAAAACAATTAACACATTCTTATAAAACATTATGTCATTTTGAAACCTACGACTTTAATATGCTCTCATATCCCAATATGGTCCAATTGCTTTAAGAATTATATCCAATACTTATGTACGCATGAGTTGACTTTGCAATACAAGTGTTTCCATAAAAATAATGTCAAATTTGATCTAAGATTGTTGAAATGTAGGATATGGCATGCTTTGAGCTTTCACGAAGGCCCATCTCTTGGTCAATTGTTTTTCTATACTTTTTTGTGCAATAATTTGGGTTCATGCAATTAAAAACTTATCATGTTACAAGTGGCATATGAATCTTTCAAGTCATTAATAATTTTTGAAAAAAGAATCCTTGGTATTGGTTGATGTTGCACTAATTACACCAAAAATTATTTGAATGGATGTCATGAAAATATCAAACATTAGATTAAAATTGATTGTAAAGTGTGGTCGATACCCAATTATGGTTATTAATACCAAATTGTATGTTTCTCTGATGCCATACTAGATTGGTGGATTGTGGAACCCATCTCTTGAAAGGGGATAACAAACTTCTTAAACATAGATCAATTCGATTCACAATGGCTACTTTGCTGCTACATATTGCATACACATACATACATACATGATCATATCACAACACAATGCACATAATTTATGTTGGGATTTGATGTCAATCATTTCTCTATATCCCAACACCAGGTTGCACATATAGTTTTAAAACCCGTGACATATTTGGACATGGGATTTAAAAGAAGTTACTAACTCCTTTAAAAAAAAATTCAATTGTAGTAAGTTAACATATGTGGATGACAAAGTCCCCAGGAGACATGAAATTTGCACGAAGCAAGCATGCCATTGAAAGACATGAATATACACGACTCATACATCATGCATGTTGGTTACAAATAGAGCCACTTCTCACTATATTGCAAGCGGTTACAAGTAGCCAAATTTAAAATTTGGCACACGAGCTTAGTAGGATACCACAAACTTCTAATGCATGCCACCCATTGAGCATGCAAGGGGCATGTTAATGAGGCGTGTACAAATTGTTCTCTAAATCACAAAAGCAGAATGAAAGGGTGCAAGTTTTCATGGCGCACCAAATGACCATTAATCCCATGTGCCACTTAACAATTTTGGATCATTCACTTAATAAATACAAGGTGAAAAAATAATTACTTTATTGGACATTTAAGAAAAAATATTGGGATACGATTATTATTGAATTATTTAAGAATAAATGCACACAATGGGAGCTAATTGGGAATGCGTTATTCGAGCACTGACTCCCAAATCGAGGCAATTTGAGCCGCTATCAAGTATCATTGCCTCAAGTGCTTTCTTTCCACAATGGCTCCCTCCAATCACGGTCTTCCCAACACAAACATGTAAGTTACTACGATTTGTATTGTCTCTCTACACTAAGTTGTAATATGTATTTATGAGGGAGTAAATAAAGATCAAATATCAATTAGACTTTCATGAAAAACATTGCGTTGCCAATATGTTTTGTGCGATTCGTATCATAAACAAGCTTGAATTCTATTTATGCTATTTTATGATTCTTATGTATTATTTGTCCAGTCTTACATGTTTATTTAAAACTATGATGTCACCTAACAATGTTACATTATAGGCTCTTCAAATCATGAAATTTGAAATCTTAAGACATACAAGAAGTTCATATTGAGAAATAGAATTGGTCCATCAACAAACATAATTCAAATTGTCAAAATGATATTATCATACACATTCTATCTTGGGGTAGGAGCTGGGAGGGGATGAGAGTGAGGCATACAAACAATGGAAAATTTTCACTTCCGAATTTGCATGATTGAGAAACCCTACAACGTTGAATTGCTTGAGTGATGCATGGAATGATATATAAATTTGAGAGAAGATGCACAGATTGTGCAAAATGCTTAGTTTTCGTCATCATTTGCAATCAGTCTTTTCAAAGCAAGTCTAGAGTTGTATGCAAAGTATCATGCACAATCATTTATATCGTAACATTTGATTTCCTACTGGGATCATCATAATTTCCAAATTGTTATGTAACACGATAATTCTTCTTTTTGATGGATTATACCAACAAGTTACACGCTTTACCTTAAAATAATGGTCTCTTTGAACACATAATATAAACCGACTAAAAACCATGTTGCTATTTTCATTTCACAAAGGAGATCCATGTAAGTGCCCTTGTGAAATATATTGTATACGAAGTTCATATTATTCAAAGAAAACCATGAAGAGGTTTGATGGTGTAATCCAAATGAGACTAGTTCACATTGGTAACTATGGGTTGCAAAATGTGTATGTCCCATATTCATGCCCACCTTTACTAGTAAGTATGATGAAACAAAACTTAAGATGCTTAGTGCTTATTTTCCAATTGTGATGTGCGAGTCTCCCTTCGTTTGATTCTCTTTTAATAGTATCCCTCATTAGAAAGACCATTTATAAATTGGAGAAAAAATGTACTACAAAGGTGCTGCATCTTTGTAGAATTGACTTTACTATATTTACCATACACTTTTTTTGACTTTCTTACTTTGTAAATGTGTTGTCTATGTTGTTATTTCTTCATTTCTCCTCCTCTTTCCTCTCTTTTATTGATGCATCCATGGATTCCCTCATCCCTTTCAACTTATGTTTTTCTCATGTCTTCCTTCTCCTTGCGTGCTTTGTGCTTATTGAGGCTTTTGTTGAGGTTCAATGTTATATATGTCTAAGAGAAAAATGAAAGGCGGGGCATAGGCATGCAAAAATAGCAAATGATATGCATTTGAAATGACTCATAGAAAGATAAGGACAAATAATAATATTAAAGATAATATAACCCCTGAATGCTTTTGAGGTCATATGACCCGGAATTGTAGGCAAATGTTTAATCGTATTCAAGTAAAACTTGGGCAAAAGTATAGTAGTAATATGTTTGACCTACTACAAAAAGAAAAAAAGAAAAATGTTGGATATGGATTTGATTTGTGGTCTAAAGAAAAATTTCAATGGCTTGGGGGTTGGACTATCCATGCACAACGTTGCCCTTCCCTTCCCCGTCCACCCCATGTAGCAAATGAGATTAGGGCATGTGGTCGATTAGTCACCTAAACCATTAAACTCTAAAACCAATCAATTATTCACTTCACTGGGTGGTTACCCAATTGATGTGAAAACTTGTGTAGAGGTTGAGACATAAATTTTAACAAGACTTGTGGTTCGGATTCAAAAAATATAAGGTTTCATTGCATGTCCAATATCCTAAAGTTTTGAGCTCATTTGAGGCAAGATTTAGGATTTGGGCATCGCAAGCACTGGAAAAAAAAATTTGACATTTGATTTGCAACTCGTCATTTTTCTACCTCCCGAAAAAACTCAATGTTGCTTGCTTCACACCACCTATTGATTTTTCTTCTTACAATAATCATCCAAATGATGACACGTGGACAACTAATTTTTTTTAAAGTATTCTAGAGTCCAAATTGCACTCGTCCATACGGTTAGATTCCCTTGGAAGTGATTAGATCTCCGAAAACCATTTCACATACCTTTGACAGTGAAATCTCATGTCTTCACCCCACAATCGCCATGAGCATTTAGGGATGAATATGCCCCTCAAATTCAATCCCAGGCCATTGGCACATGCCACACGTGTTCAATCAATCATAGAGATGGTGGACTACTTCCAACCATGTCCAAACTTCTTGGGACTAGTTGGAGGTAGTCCACCACATTATTCTTAGCTCCTGGGAGTATGGAGGAGGGTGTTTTCATGGGGTAAGAGTCAATTATGGCCCTATGTATACATGACCGTATATAGGGAACCCTAAGGCATTGTCAACAAATATGAGAATATATACTTTTTATTATTATGACTTGAACAACAAGACACAAATAAGGATGTAAACAATGATTTTTTTTGGGGGGAATTATCAACTTCTGGTGGGAATTTAGGTATATGGCCTTATTGTGGGCATTTTCAACTGCTCAAACAATAATGACCATTGCATCGCATTGGGGATCGTGCCCTTCAATCAACAATTATGAATCACATAGATTGTTGTTTCTAAGTTGTTTAATTAAGACTAACTTACAAAAACTCTTGAAAGAGCAAACTGAAGATTTTTGTTCTCGTTAGATGATCATGTGGGCCCTCACAACTATATTTGTCATTGAGCTCATAACGCTATTCGTATTTTTTAGCACATAGCCCCGATCTCATAGTGCCATGTATTTTTTTTTGGGCATCCATCCTCAGCTACACATCTTGCCATATGATATTTACATAAAGTTCAATCAAGATTCTAATGACCAAATCACACTCACGCACCTTTGATTCATTCAAAATTCATATGCAACTATCGACTATGTTGCTTGTGGGTATCAACGAATACATGATTATAATGGCCTAAGCATGTTCATGTTCATTAGGTAGGTAGGCGGCACATGTGTGTGTATGATAGCCACATCATGTAGCTCTTGCAATGCTAAGCTTGTGTGCAACCTCATATTTCAATATATATGCAATATTTTTGTTTTTTTGTATTAAAATTTTATATGGGTTCATGTTGCCCACGCTTTCTTTGGAAAACATATTTGGTGTTCTTTTTCAATGCTCTTAATGTCTTTTAGAGGTAGTAATTACCTTTGTAAATATTTTTATTCTTATACATTTAATGAATATCATTCTAATTTTTTTTTAGAATTTACATTCTCATTCTCTTCGTGTCTTTAAGTCTCTCATGTTTTTCATACTAGAATTAGGTGGGTGGTTCTCATAGAGAGAAATTGTACCATGTAATTCGAGAGCATGTAAGAATTCCGCTCATTTATGAACCTAAGTGTGTATCATTTCGCTTTTGATAGGTATATTATTCCCTCCCACTTAGATTGAGATGTTTGAAGAACCCTAAACCCTAACCCTATACATACATACATACATACATACATACACATACACATACACACACACACATATACATACACATATACATATATATATATAAACTAGATTTATAGGATAAAATTAGTGTGGGTCATAATATTTAATTTTTTAGCAAATTAATGTGGGTGACTATTTTATTTCGTGTTACTTTTGTCCTACTATATAATTAATATTCATAGCGTTGGTCAAAAGTCTTCATGAAGACTTGGGGAAAGACCCGGGGTCTTGGACCCACATTAATTCCACCTTGACTAGAAAATTAGTGTGGGCCACGCCAATTATTTACATGCTAATTTCCTACCCACACAATTAGGACTATTTGATGTACCTTCCATCTGCAAAAAATATATATTTTCACACATAGAAGGGGAATCACATTTCTTAAATTTTCATCCCAAAACCAAAGAATACCGTGCCTTAAAAACAACCACCTAACTATACACTTGAAAATGTACCCGATTCTTTACCCCATCTTAGCCTAAACCTCGCAGGTAATATGCATACAAGATCCTTAGTAGAGATCATAGAAAGCGCGAGCACAAACAAATGGAGACGGAGACATGTTGGAATGTCCCCTATGTAAGCCGATCAGAGATGAGTTTCCGTCACTATTTGGGAATGTAGTCCTGGGGAACTGCAAGTCTTTCTTTCAATTCGACCACCAAGTTCACACCAACCTCTATCTCACGGAGGTTTCCGAACTCCGTCCCCTCTGGAGAATTTAGCTGGTTTGAAACCATCCCGATGTGCTTTCAGTCCCATTAACCTTTTTGACTTCCCGGACTTCAAAACCAAATTCATTTCACGAGTATCTTGAGAAAAGCGATACCTAACTTAGTTCACTTACTTTGAAAGGTTTCGAATGTGTGATGCAATTGAAATTTCCTCGTCTTCTCATGGACGAGGATGCGTAGAGACCCGGGCATTATAACATGGACATCTTTCCTTCCTCCTTTCCTTCCTTCTTTCCTTCCTCCCTTTTGGGCTCCTTTAAGCTTTAGTGCCAACATTCTCTGACACATAGATCCGCGGGGCAGGGGTGTAGACTTGTAGTGCGCGGAGGGAAGGACGCAAGCAAGCAGGGGCCGCTAATTGCTGAGGGAAACAGAACGGAATAGAGATTGATGAAGTTTGACAACAGACAATTTTGCGGTGGGACGCAGGAAGGGTACGGAGAGGCAGACACAGGGACTTTCTGTAAGCAGAGAGGAATGATGGGCTGCTGAGATTGGACTGTTGAAGTTCGGGGAGGCCGTCAATTTGGGTGAGTCAGTATTGAACGTAGTAGTACTTGCGTCTCTTGTCCGTGTGTTGACCTACAATGTCGACATTTCCACATTTCGGGAACTGACGGGATGGCAAATCTTAGGTTTTAGGTGTGAACATGGGTGTCGGAATTTTTTGGGATAATCTTTTGTAGAGGTTGTGAGGCGACCTTGTTGTTTGCCGGCAATTTTGCGGCTCGGATTGGACATGATTTGAGTCCACTTTCTTTGGGCGGGCTTTTGATTCTGAGGAGAAATGCAGGAGGGTTAGTGTGAGCTCCTCTGGATGTGAGAGAGAATGTGACATGTGTTGTGCATTCCGAGGACCATATTTTTTTAAGAATGACAATGAGAGGTCAGTAATTTCATAAGAGACTGCACATGTGTCGCACGTCACACTTTGCTTCTTCACCAGGGACGGTTTTACTTGATTCTTGGCTTCCTGGATTTGTAGCTGGAATTCCTGTCCGCATGTGTTAATACCAGATTTTCTGTGTCATTTCTTTGTGGTTGTTTATTAGAGACCTTAGGTGACTCAGACTCTGCACTCCTTGAATTGTGTTTCTTCGCAATAATGGTGGAGCACAATCCCTATTAAGGAGTTGCGTTTTAAGGTTGTTTTCTGGTGGCACCGAGTGGAAATGCTGAACCCTCTCAGGCTTGGGAATTGCAATAGCCCTAACCCTTAGTCTTTGTTCTCTTCCCAGAAGTTCTTGGAACTTATTTCACATGAAGATCATAAATACATCCAGTATCCTCACTGCCATGCTACTCGAGATTCAAAGAAGTGGCTGAACTTTGCATATGGTGGTTTGAAAGATGGATCACCTACAAGAAAGTGCTTGTAGATGTCACAGAGTCATGTGCAATGCAATCTTTTGCAAAAATATTTACTTACATCCTGCTGTAGAAAACAAATAGTTGATTTCTCGCCTACTGACGACAACTCTTATTATGGAGTTCTCACTGCCAAGGTTGTAAGAACATACGGTATTCTTTCATAATTATCCGCTGCTGAAACATTACCTTCTGTTTAGGGTTATCTTCAACGGTGGTCATGTCACAGAGTGATGTGCAAGATTTTTATAGAATATCTCTGTCCTGTTCTAGAAGATCAATATTTTGGTTATTCTCCTACTGACCACAACTCTTCTTGTGGAGTTCATACTGCCAAGGTTGGAAGAACACACGGTCTGCTTTCTTGCATTATTATCTGCTGTTGAAACAGTACCTTCTATTTAGGGTTGTCTATAACGGAGTTCATGTCCAGAGTCATGTGCAATCTTTTGTAGAGTATCACCTACATCCTGCTATAGAAAATTAGCATTTGGGTTTCCATCCTACTGATCACCTCTCTTCTTCTGGAGTCCTCACTGCCAAGGTTCGAGAACATGCGGCCTGCTTTTCTTGCATAATTATCTGCCGTTGAAACCTTACCTTCTATTTTGGGTTGTCTTCAACAGTGTTCATGTTACAGAGTCGTGTGCAATCTTCTGTAAACTATCTACCTACATCCTGCTACAGGAAATCACTGTTTGGGTTTCCCTCCTACTGATCACAACCCTTCTTGTGGAGTTCTCACTGCCAAGGTTTTGAGAACACGAGGCCTGCTTTTCTTGCATAACTATCTGCTGTTGACACATTACCTTCTATTTAGGGCTGTCTTCAACGGGTGTTCATGTCATAGAGTCATGTGTAATCTTTTGTATAGAAAATCAGCATGTGGGTTTCCCTCCTACTGATCATCACTCTTGTGGAGTTCTCACTGCCAAGGTTGTGAAAACACGTGGCATTCTTTCTTGCATAATTATCTGCTGTTGAAATTATCTTCTGTTTAGGGTGGTCTTCAATGGTGTTCATTGCATGTGTATTGGGGGCAAGCAGATATGGAATCAGTGATAGACCTCGTGAGCAGCGACGAGGAAGATGAGCCTGTGATTTGCACAAGGCAAGTAGACATCCCAAACTCCAAGGTACTCAAGCGAGTTGACAGTAAGGTCAAAGTTGAAAGGGGTGGAGTTGTTGCCGAGGACGATGACGACCACAGAGGTTCATGCAGCACCAGTGATCAGGCATGCGAATTTACAGGTGTTCAGACTGAAAGAAGAGCAAAGGTTGGTGCTCTAGGCAAGGGGAAGAGTGCAGTAGGTTCTGCAGGAATTACTCCTGTGGCAGACGCTCAAGAGAAGTCCCTGTGTCGCCATTTTTGGCAGGCAGGTGATTATGAGGCCCAGGCGCCGAAACGGAGGCGACCCTTACAAGGTGTTACTTGCATTGAAATCTGTTTGATGTCCCAGTTCTTGTATCAAAAGAGGAAGGGAGCCTACTTTTGTCAATATTTATTCATTGCAGCTGTATAGTCTTGGTGTATAGTCCATGGATTGGAGGTTTGCAGTGCACCCACAGAAGCAGAATTTAGGGTTGAGAAGTTGGATCACTTGTCAAGGAAGTGTCTCTTTTTGATTTATTATGTTGGACCCTTTGTTTTAAAACATGAAGTGTAAAGTCGTCAGGCTTGTAGGGCAGGTTTGTGTATCATAAATGTGCATTGGTCAATTAGCATGGAGATGTTACACGAACAGACTGTGACTGTTTTATGGAAAATTGTGTAGGGGCTATGGACCATGTGCGCGTGCATCCCAAGTTCCTGCATTCGAATGCTACATCCCATAAATGGGCACTTGGAGGTATGTGTGTTCATTTGATGGTCCCTGTTCTGCCATGAAAGTTATCGAGTTATTAGAGTTATCCTTGAAGTCTGTCAAAAACTCATGTTTAGGCAGGGAATTGAGCCCTACTTTTGATAATTTATAATGGTTAAAGAGCGCTCAAGTGGTGCTGGACCCCCAATCTTGGTGAAATGAAGGGGCGGTGTTTGACTTTTGGCCAAAAGATGGCTATGTAAACTGAATTGCATGGAAAACTTTTGAAGGCACCTCTAATGGTGCTCTCAAAACTATGACAAGAGTTCATTTTTATATAACCCTTTCTTGGCCAAAGTCAAACACCTCTGCTTCAAGTCACCAGAATTGGGTTTTTTAACACCACTTGAACGCTCTTTAATCATTATAAACTGTCAAAAGTGGGGTCAACTCCCTACCAAAACATGAGTTTGTGAGAGGCTTTAAGGATAAATTTGTTTTGTTTTGAAGTTGATAACACTGCAAACTCCCACTTGTTGTTTCAAATGCTGATGACTGCAAGGCTAGCACAATTTGATCACACTTCTATAGTAATTTCACAGAGTTGCTTGACTCATGATCCATGATTCTTGTGTGTCCCTTGGCAGCTGTTGCAGAATTGCTGGACAATTCCATTGACGAGGTGTCTTTTGCTGCTCCTCCCCTCAGTTGACCTTATTTCATTTTTGGGCTGATCTGCACAATGTAAACTTAAAATGCATATAATGATGTGTAGTCATAATTTCAATGGTTGTGTGCATCTCATTGGAAGACTTAGTAATGACATTGAGACATTCACCCCTCGGCTGTGTGCAGATTCAAAATGGAGCAACATATGTACGGGTGGACAAAATCCTAAGCCCCAAGGATGGCACCCCTGCTCTACTTGTTCAAGGTAATCTAATCTTCTCTCTTGGTCCTAGAATGTTGAAATTTAATTTTTATAATCTGAGGATAGAGCCATGATGAATTGTTTGAAGAGAGATGTGCCATCATGCCACTTATTATGCACATTAGAGTTATCCTCTAACTCAACATGACTTTTGGTTGGGAGCTGGTAGTCTTGCATACAACACCTTCCATGTTCTGTAGGATTTCAGTTCATGTTTGGAGGTAGTGTGGAGGTGTGGTTGAAGAACATTATATATTGGTTTATTGAGGGTCAAACTGATTTTGGCATGCCAAGAGGTGCTGAAAGGAGTTTGGCCCTCAATGAACCGGGATAGATTACTCTTCATTCAATTCAAAACACTACCTCCAGGCATGCACCACAAGTAAAAATAAATTATCGGTATTGCATGCAAATCAAGCAATGGAAAATTGTAGGAGAACAAGTCCCAATGGAAAGTCCCAACAGAAAGTCCCATTGAGTTAAAAGCCTATTCTGAGTGTGGAGATTTTACAGATGATGGAGGTGGCATGAGCCCAGATGGTATTCGACAGTGCATGAGCTTGGGCTACTCCCGCAAAAACACAAATGCAACAATTGGTCAATGTAAGCAGCTCCAAATGCCTTATTCTTGCCTTTGTAGCTCCCTCTCTGTATGATCTATGGCCTGTAGAAAGCACATAGACAGTCACAGTATATTGTCTTGTTTTGAATTATGTAGAACCATATTTTTTAGGACAGTCGAATATGATTTGTTGTTTGACACTGCTGCGACTTGGCGAAAGAGTCTTTCATGAGTCTTCTGTATTTTATCCTACGGACCTGAAAAGTTGTGATTGATGGCAGATGGAAATGGTTTCAAGACAAGTACAATGCGTCTTGGTGCAGATGTTATTGTTTTTACTCGAAATGACAATGGCCGGTATTGATTCAACCAGCTGGGCATATAATAAAATATGGAAGTGTTGGTAGATTCTGCATTTGAAAGCCTAGTCAAAATGCTGGTCAGCCTTGAGGTCTTGCAAATTTATGTCTTGTAGTTTTCAGGATCAGTTTTTGGGAAATGAACTTTGGCTTCTGTCACAAATTGCAGTCATCTAATGTGATTACTTCAGCGCTTGTGTTGGATGGCAACAGGAATATGACACAAAGTATTGGGCTGCTGTCATATACCTTTTTGAGGAAGACTGGACGTGAAGACATTGTGGTGCCCATGGTGAGCCCTATTTAATTATATGCTTGTTACAAATGTCTAAATAGGTACATATTGGAAGCATCCTGTTGGAATTTTCTTACTTTTGCACTATATAATCATGTGTTGGGTTACTCAGGACACCATGCCTGGCGCAAATTTTTGTAATCTCCTGAAATTAGAATATTCGAACAAAGGTAGCTCTTAAGAAATACTCATGATGCATCTTGCACTTTTGAGAGTAATCTAACAGTTATTTTCTAAGGTACTCCTTGTGAGAGCCAATCACATATATTTGAGTCTGCATTATATGTAGGGAGCTCTTGGGACTTCTACAGCCCCTTTATGATGAAAGTGTATTTTTCTGGGTTTAGGTGGACTATCAACTTTCATCAAATGGTGTGAAGCCATCTGTGCTTTTACGCACTAATATGGAGGACTGGCTTAGCAACCTCTCCACTGTCATGCGATGGTCCCCATACAGCTCAGAAGAGGAATTGTTGAGACAGGTCAGTAATCCTAAACACACGATTTGTATGAGGATGATTAGCAAATCCAAATTGCAGCTGTAGCCAATTTCCTCATATTGTTTGGAGCTCATATGAATAATTCAATTATCATCAAAGTGAAGATTCTCTTTCTCTTAAATGATCATATAGGTCCCCCCAAATTGTGTTGACTACTGAACTTATAATTGTTCACCCATATGGACACATGTTGTTTTTATGATGTCCGTTCTTAGGTCCACATCTAAGCACATAGCAATCAAATATAGGTGTCCAATAAAGATATGTAACTGAATTAGGCCCCCTTATCTTATTTGAAACCCAGGAAGCACTCCCTGGCTGGATGATCCGAGTTATACTTTTCTTTGTCCTGGACAATTATGGGTTTTCTCAATCTATTTTCTGCAATTCAGATCTACCACAACTTTGACCAGCATTTACAGTAATCAATGGATATTTATTTTATGTTGTATGACTTGGTGTCATAAGTTGATCTTTGCTGAAAGGTTGTGCCCCTAGCTATATTATGATTTTGGGTTTGAGCACATATGGATCTAGAAAACTGATGTTCACGTGTGCATGTCGACAGTTTGATGACCTTGGTTGGCATGGTACAAAAGTGATTGTCTTCAATTTGTGGCTGAATGATGATGGCATCCTGGAACTCGACTTCGACTCTGATGAGCATGTATGGCTGTCAACCAATGTAGGAATGACATGTGGCAAATTATGAGGGACAAATTATATATTTTTGTCGAAATAGAGAGCCCTCTATGGTAGCGCCTTCTTTGACCTTATTTGATGTACTTCAATGGTGATGTATCCTCTTTATGTTACAAGTGGAAGAGTATCTCGGACAATCAACTACTTTTGATGGTTACAAGGATTTAGCTCTTTGTTGGGAGGGTGTTGAATGTCAGATTGGGCAAGATCTGAACTTAGTGACACTTTTGGTGATGGCATTTTTTGACCTACAGGATATCCAACTGAGAGTAGGATCAAAGGAAGCACCTAAGCAACCCAATCTGCCATCACTGCTTGCAAAAGAACACATTAGCAACCGCTATCGTTTCTCGTTACGAGTAAGATTCTGATTCTTACCTTTCAGTATCGGCTTTATGTTGGTTATGGAGGGTTTTATTTGGTTATTATCCATCAAGTAGGCATCCCAAGTGGATTTTATTAACTGGCTTCAAGTTATTTTTGGTGTGGCAGAAAGTGAATGTCTAATGTGTGTCACTGTTGCTATTGCAGGCATATGCCTCAATTTTATACTTGCATATGCCAGAACAGTTCAAAATATTGCTAAGAGGGGAGCTTGTGGAACACCACAGCATAGCCATGGATCTCAAATTCACAGAATATATCATTTACAAACCTCAAATTGGAGTGACAAAGGATGCAGCCAATAAAGAGGTCCTCTCGAAGCCTTTCTATGTGGAAAACTATCATGATAGTGGTGTTTTTTCCTTGACATTGTTTTAGAAATAGTGCAGGTGAAAAAGTTGAAGTGGAGATAATCAGTCTTTTTGTTTGTTTGTTGAGGTAACGCTCTTATGAATATTAAATTGTTTCAAGAGGTATCTTCAACCTCTGAAGTCCAATGTTAGATTTCTGTTGGCCACCTGTGAACAGAGAAATACATTCACTGAAAGTTATAAGGTTGTTTTGGACTTTGTATTTACTTGATGGGAACAGGCTTCAGTAATTACTACCATAGGGTTCACAAAGGAGGCGCCCTTGATCAATGTGCATGGTTTCAATGTGTATCACAAGAATCGACTCATCATGGTTAGTGTTAATGCTAGAAAATACAATACTGGATCTTGCTTTTCTGCTTGCATTTTAACTTCATGTCCATGTACAATTTGGCATATTGACTGTCGACGATTTTCCAATTTCTTACATTTTTGGCAATTGTGAAGCATCTGAGTGTTGGTTCTGTAAATTGGATATTGTATTTTGTTTGAACAGCCATTTTGGAAAGTTTTCCAAGAGAACAGCAGTCGAGGAAGGGGTGTGGTGGGTAAGTTCTCATCTATGAAATTTGGCCTTGTAGTCCTACTAGCACAGGAATAAAAAGCCTCTATGTCTGCCACCAAGTTCATTTTGTGTGTGCAGTATCTCCAGGATTCTGCCACAAGCTTTTGGGGTAGTTGGGGTAGTTGAAGTATTTGTTTCCTTATTGTAAGTTATTTGCAGTTGTTTTACTCCTTTGTTTACCATATGCGAGCATTCCATTCTAAAGGTCTCAAAATTAAAGTATCTCATTAACATGATCCATAAGATGGAGTCAAAAATACTTGCTTCATATTTGTATCTCAGATGCTGTAGAATGCATTTTTGAAACTGCTTAGGACTATATTTATCCTGGAAGCAATTTTCATTTTTGGGTTACGAGGAAGATATCTGAATCAATCTTTTGTTGCTCTGTGACAGGTGTACTAGAGGCTAACTTCATTGAGCCAGCACATGATAAGCAGGACTTTGAGCGGACTTCTGTGTTTCTAAGACTTGAAGGTCGTCTGAAGGCCATGACCATTGAATACTGGTGAGCCTATATCTTCTTTTGCCTGTACAAGTTTCTGGTTTCTGATTCAATCCCTTGCTTGATGTATCTGTCTAGATCTCATTCTTACTTGGGCATGTTTACAAGTAAGAATGCAAGTCTTGCATAATGTAGATGAGCATACTACGGTTACTTCCAGGAGGATCTGACGTGCAATAAATTTTTGAAAGTAAACCCAGTTGATTAGCATTAATTGTATGAAACCAATGTCACAATAATGAGATCAAGGTGGCAAAATGTCAATTTGTGACTAATTTCCAAAGAGCAAATGTGTGCTCTTCTTAATGCCCAAAATGGTTAGTGTTGAGCATTTGTTCAGCATTGACTTCTTGGCCAGCTATATCAACCTCTGAGCCGTCGTATCGATCCTCAGAATACTACTAGAAGTATTTGTTTTAGGAGAAGATTAAACCATTTTACTACAGCCAAAAGTAGGTGTTCAAATGAGAAATTTCTCTACCTTATTATATTGTGCACTTTGTCACAACATATGGATGCCTCCTCTTGAGAGGCTGAGGCTATAGAGGTGCTTAATAACCTTTATTTGAGTGGTATATGGCAAAGCCTGTAGTTATGAACGGTCATTAAAAAGGTTACATGTGTATGGTGAGATTGGACTATTTGCTCAATATATGACTAGGTTCAATAGTGAACATCATCACATTTGGGAGCTCCCTTGGGAGCACAGCCTATTTGAAAAAGCATTGAGGACCAAACGCATTTTGGCATGCCAAGAGGTATTAAAATGAGTGTGGCCCTTGATGAATGAAAACAGGCCGCTCTTCATTCAAATTTAAGCACTACCTCCAAGCATGCACCATCAATGGAAAGAAATTATTGATATTGTATTCAAAACAACCAATGGAGATTCATAGAGGACCGACTCCTGGGGAAAAGTGCCATTGAAATAAAGAATGACTCTAATCTCTTGATGATGGTTGCTTTCTTCTGCAGGAACTTACATTGTCACCTCATTGGTTACAAAAAACCACAGCGTGTGAAATCAGCTGCCTCAGTGTTGCCAAACCAAGCAACAGTTCCTCCTGCAATAAATACACCTACAATGACACCGTCATCGCCTACAAGTTCGTCGTCCAGTGACCAACCGATCATCACACATGAGAATCTCAGTACTCGGCGTCCTACTGGAGTTGGTGGGAATGCTTCGAGCGGAACTGTCGAGTCAAATGGACATGGAAATGGAACCGATCGAAATCTTGCAGCTGGTGCTTCAGCGTCAGCTCCTCCCACTCCACCCCGAGCCGGAGCAGATTGTGTGGACGGATTGGCTGAGAAGTCAATTCCGAGGACCGAATCATCATCAGGAAAGTTGGTGAAAATCGAGGTTGAGGAAACTAATAACAAAAATGGTGAGCATGTGTCAAAGCGACCAAGGGATTCGGAGGAATTGTCGTTGTTATCAAAGCGACCACGAAACAACATCGGAGATGCGATTCCCTTGGCTTCTCGTGGGGCGGGTGATGACTTGGCCCTAGCACCAGAAAACGAAGGCTTGCTACTGGAGGCGCTTGAACAGAACAGTCTACTGCGACAAAAGTATGCTTATATCGATTCAATTCTCCCACTCTATCATAGGGGTCATTCCACCAACACAACTTAAAAATGACATTCACAAAATATCCATAAATTACCTCACGTAAGAACCTAATCATAAACAAAAGAAAGTTGGACAACAAACAAGCTCCTGTCACTCCCACATGACAAATTGCACACAATTAGTTACTAGATAGACGAGTAGTATTCCCATATTTGAGCCTGCTTCTTGAAAGGGAGGCACTAACCCTATAGTGAGACCTGGATCATCCAGATACATTATAGGGTGAATGGGCTCACATTCACGTCGGTGTAAATCTCAAGGATGTTTATTTTATTTTATTTTATTTTTGTAGGGGTTAGGGCAAGCATTTTGGCTGACATGCCTATTTTTGACTAAATACAAGGAGCCACATTATCATCTGTAATTAATGACCCTGCCCTGCCTTGACCACTACGTCTGGTAATTGGGCACACAACACCTACCAAGCTGCATCGCAGCTCAGTGGTTGGGTGCCTACTACAACCTGAGGCAGGGCTCCTTGTGCATCCATTACCTAGTTCATAATGTAGGTGCAAACTTTCTAACAAAGTAGAGTTATTCTCTAACTCAACACTACTTTTGCTCGGGAGTTAGTTGTTTTGCATATTGTATTCACAACAACTGATGGATAATCATAGGGGACTAACTCTCGACAGAAAGTACCATTGGATTAGAGGACAACCCTAATGGCAGTTGATACTGTGTGCCTAAATGAGTGGTTTGCAGTGGGATTTCGTACTCTTGATCTTATTTTATGTCAAAGTATGGTAACCAAAAGTCATCGAGTTTTGTGGCACTTTGAGATTTATGAGGGATTTAGAAATGCTTGCTTGAAGTGTCAATCTCTTGCTTGAAGCACAGCCCACATTCGATGCTATACTTCTTGTATATTTCTTTTAGTGATGAAAATTATGTGTCCAGCTACATGACATTATTCGTTTGATATTAAATGTGCCTGTGGTATGTTATGTAGATGCTCAGAGTATGAAATGCGTGAAAAACATTGGGAACAGAAGCTAATTGTCCACGAGCAGCGAGAGAGAGACCATGAATTGCAGGTGAGAATTGTCAATAGTGCACCAATTTCTAGTGTTATTTCTCCTCAAGTGGAAGCACGGACCTTACTCATTCTAGGGTGCAGTTGTATTCTTCTATTGATAAGAGGCTGATATTCAGCAGATATGGTCTTTGCTATTCTTTCTCTCAGTTGAGATCTCCATTAGGAAATTTCCAGGTCAGGGTTTAGGATGAAAATTAGAAACTCTGAATCTTAATCAACTCTTAAAATAGACTCCTGGTTATGATACACACTTTATGCACTGCTTACCATCCGGCTTCTAGCCCTGGTTGTTTTGGGTGCTCCATTTTGAATCTATTAATTGCAATTATTCTTCTCCTGAGTTAAGAATCAAATGATTCATGTTAATTCTGTCTCTAGAAGATTCAAAGTTCACAACAATACCTGTATGATGATGGGTTATGCAGGTTGCAGCTTTGGAGAAACAGCTCATGGATCACAAGATTAGGTACACCAAGCTTGTGACCCTGATGGATGCATTGAAAGTGAAGGGATTGCAGGTGAATAAGGTACGATGTGTTGCAAATTTTGTGTCAAAGATCTTGCAAGGTTTTGAAACAAAGGTTTGAAAGGTTATTGTAAGATCTAGACACATAGGTGTGTTAGGTGATTCAAAATCTTTAAAAGGTTAAAATCAAAGTTTTGTACGGTTTTGTATCAAAGATTATGACACAGTTAGAGTGCCTGGGACAACTAAATGCAACTAGGAAGATGTTCAATTCTATCTGACAGCTCAAATATGTTTTTTTTTGTTTTTTTTTTGTTTGCAGGATATAGAAATCCAGGTAGAGACAGGCTTTGTGGTGAAGTCGGAGCTTGAGGATCTGGTTGTACCACTAATTAGCTAGCAAATGAGCCAAACGTGGAAAATCTGCTCATTATATTTTCACCAATTCCATCACCACATGTTTGCTCTATGTGGTTAGACAAGGATATATGGTTACCTCACACCGCTGCTCCCATCAAAGTTAAAAATTATTGCAAGAGTAAAAAAACTCTTGCTAGGGAGCCCCCAACCCTAAAACTGTTGATATACAAGCCTCCAGATCAATCTCACCAGATTAAACTGCTGACCAAAAGGAAGAGCTATATCAATTAGCACTTGAAGAAGCTGCAGGTGTTTTCTGCAGGTTTAGAACTTCATCATCGGCTTATCTGCTCAGTAATCTGAGTTACATTTTGCACTGAAGAGACAAATGTTTTTGGACGCGCCCGTAATTTGAGAGACTAGCATCTTCTGAAGCCACAAGCTTTTTTGGCGAATTGCTAAGTCCCTTTGGGAACCTCGAGTTTCCTGAGGCGCTACTTGTGGTTGTTTAGGTCCATTGTTTTTTCCGGCAATCCTGATATACTTCACCCTCGGTTGAGCTTTCTGGCATGGTTTCAACCTTTTTGGTGAACCTCACAGGATTTTCTGAGGTGTATGCAGATACAAATTTTTGCCAGGTTTTAGTTTTAGTTGCACACCTGCACACGTGGTTGTGGGTTGAGGATTGAGTCACAGAATTCTGCCTGCTTTTTTAGGAGAATATTTGGGTCCACAAGGACCAAGTAAAAAGTGATCATTCTTAATAGTTTGTGCCAATTGAAATGTTGCAGGGATCACTCTTGCATGCAACCTATAATGTTGATAATCAACCTGAACAGGCCCTTTGCTTTGATTATCCTTTCTCATTTTGCTATCTTGGACTTTTTACAAGGGGCCAATAGGTCATTGTAGATTATTGGCATGGTCACAAATTTGCGGAATAGGATGCATCAAGTTCTTCATTTTGAGATTATGTGCTTGCATCTAAATGTGATTCGTAGTGTGTTGCGCCCCTGACCATACCAGTGCAGTGAATACCTTGATTGTTGCTAGAATATTAGCATAACCGCAGATCTGGGACGTGACTTCCAAATTTCAAAGCTTAGAATTGAGCTCCACATTCATCACAACTTTTCTAGGTACATGCTTATCACTGTGATACTATAGAAGACTTCAGTACATGGGTCTTAAATGGTTAAATCTTTCCGACCATCCCACTTCTCCTAGGATATGAAACATGTCAATAGTATGAAATGGTTAGCACATCCAAATCAAGGTCGTAGCCGCCTTCCTCATAACATTTGGAGCTCATATGAATATCTCATTCATCATCAAAGTGAAGATTCTCATGCTCATTAAATGTTGGTCATATAGGTTCGCCACCAACCCACTCACGATTATGTTGGCTCTTGCCGCCACTTCGTTTTTTCACAACTCGGACCCGTGACCCTAGTGTAGATTCCATGGGTCCAAAATTTCGCTCTTGTTCATCAACATGATCGCTCAAACTTGAAGTTGATTTGGTCTTGGATGTGATGTAAATCAATGTTGGATTGGTATCATCAATAATACCATTCATGTACCTATAATGAGGATTTCACATTTTCTAGATCCCAGTAGAGTATGGGTACTTGACCATAGTCATGTTTTCAATACCATTTGGGTCTATATAGTACCATCCAAGAACATTCATACCCAATATCAAACTAGTTTAGAATAGTGTTGACCCATATAATAACCCAAGTATACAAAGATTCACACACCTTGACATACCCACTACCATATCAATGTTTAATAGGTATTACAAAATCTAATACCCACAAGTAGGTTTTTTGATACCATTATTCACGTTGATTATTGATACCCATGCATTCACCTATATACCGGTCCAAAATTGGTGTAAACCCACCCCAAGTGGTTCCCATAACTTTAAGGTTTTTTTTATCAAACTAGTTTAGAATAGTGTTGACCCATATAATAACCCAAGTATACAAAGATTCACACACCTTGACATACCCACTACCATATCAATGTTTAATTGGTATTACAAAATCTGATATCCACAAGTCAGTTCTTTGATACCATTATTCATGTTGATTATTGATAGCCATGCATTCACCTTTATACCGGTCCAACATTGGTGTAAACCCACCCCAAGTGGTTCCCAAAACTTTAAGGTTTTTTGTATCCAAAGGGCAAATGATGGTCCTATGTTCCATGAGCCACCCATTGGGCATTGAACCCACTTCACGTAAAGTGGTTACATAGACATGCACTTTTGAGAGAGAAGAAGGAAAGAAGGCCAATGGGGGTGTAAAAGTACTCCGAATGTAGTTGATCCTTGTGGATCTCAACTAACAAAACGAACAGTTACCCATAAAAGGTGCCGTCAATCCCACCCAATCGGTATCTTATTCATAAGAAATGAGTACAAACGACCGAGATGAAAAGCTTCACAAATCATTCTTCACGCAGTAATTTTGGGCTCCACTTTGTGTGCATGGGAACTACACTAAATATGATATTCAGTGTCACTTACTATTTGGAGTTACGTGATGCTACATCTATTTATTTTATATCTCATATTTTACCATAAAATGTCAAAAGTGGTTGTTTGGACATTGTAGAGCACTACACCAAATATGATATTTTGTGTGACTTGCTATTTGGATTTACACGGTGCTGTATCTTTTTACTATTAGATGATAACCAGCAAGTAAAGTTGTCAATGTTCTTTGATGTCCAAGCTACCAGTTTTTAACATTTGTTGGTAAAGTATGAGATGTACATTAAATAGATATAGCATTGCGTAGTTCCTAATAGTAAGTCACACAAAATGTCATATTTAGTGTAACAACTTTACTTGGTAAGAAATTACATCAACAGTCAAAAGATATAGCGCTATGTAATTCCAAATAGTAAGTGGCACTAAATATCACATTTAGTGTAGTGTAACTTGCTCACAATCGAAGAAGACCAATCGAGACCAATCAATGACTCCACTGATATGAATCTATACCACAATTGAATCTTTTGCAAGGGCAAGTGTCACGAGGTTACACTAATGGTCAAGTTGTTGGTCAATGGTGTAGCCTAGCATATGCTTCGTGATTGGATAAGTGACATTGTTATGCATTTAACACTAAATACGTATACAGTGTAGTGAAATAATGACAGGTAAAAATAATGTTCTTTTTACTTGGATAGATGTGAATCCCTTGAAAATGAACATTGGAAGGTTTTGCATGGAATCAATCTCAACAACTTTGTGAACTTCATCATGATTTTGTGGATTTGTTTTTTGGCATGGAAACAACTACGACTCATTAGCAAGTGAACAATGGGTGTTGTTACGTGATGGAGGCTTGAGCCTTTTAGGGTTAGTAGGCTTATGTAATAGCTTTGAATCAATTTAAAAGTCGGCTTTCACATGCATCACAACAATTCTTGAGCTATTGGAAGAGAAGAAGCATCATCACATTCAGCATAAAGAAATTGTCTCGTACACGTCCATGTTAATAAATTATCAGCATGGTTTTTAACCTTTTATTGTCCCAGGGTGCATTCCAATGAATTTAGAATTTTCACACTACCTTTGATGTCAAGGGCATTTGAGCTCAATATCATCAATACATGTTTTGATTAACCACTTGTAATGCGCATAGAAGCCAACTTTGTAATGAAGGCATGGGAAGAAGAATATCATCATTCCAACAAAATTTGAGAAGATACAACATGCGCAAAGTTGAAGTTATCAAGATGGGACAGCTAGTGAAAATCTTGCTATTTCTAAATTTGGATGGGCGGGATGCACGTAGACCATCAATTATAACATACAAACATGTACAAAATTGGGAACATACATGCAACAATTTGAAGCCAGTATGCTTCTTCTAGAGGCAGTCAAAGTTCATTGACTGGATGATGGGTGTCTCACATGTTGAACTTGAATGCCGTCTATGGAGCATGCTTTCTTTGGGTCGTTGCCCAAACAACTAAAGATAACTGATTCTTACAAGGGCAACCCTGACATACAAGAAAACTTGCCTCCTCGTTCAAGTCTTAGTGGCCTTCTATGAGGATAAAATTCACTTTGGTGCATCCTTCTCCTTCATATTAATATCAAAATCTAATGGGACTTGCGCCTATCTATTTATAAAATCACTCTGCCAAGTTAGAGACCGGGTGATGATGTGATGTGATGATTCAGAACACTCTTTTGACAAGAGATGACCCCTTGAATCACCGGGGGCAACAAAGGGTTAAAGGGATCAAGTAACACAACTCCAACTATGTGTAGGTTACTATCGAGGTTATCATACAATTCATCACAAGCATAATAACATGAATACCTTTTGGTCAAATTGAAATGCATTGAACCGATTTTGAAGTTCTCAATAATTTCCACTTTATTAAAAAGAATCAACTTCAACCTTGAATCAAGAAAATGGACAGGTTTGAATAGGGTTGGATGACATGGGATCTTAAGATCGAATTTCGAGAAATTTGTTTCGATCTTGTTGGATTTTTTCAATATTCTAGTTTTGCATTATTTGAATCCATTGGTGACGAATAGCATAACAATCTACAAGGTGAGATATTTTCTCTGCTCCCATGAGCTTAGGGCACACTTCCAAGTGTCAATGAAGTCGGTGAAGTCCATTGGATGACAAAGAAATATGGACCCCTTCTAATGCCCGGGAAGTTTTTGGGCATAGGCGGTCAAGATCCTAGTGATTCTAAATCCAACCAACAACATGGATAACTCTACTAAGCTCAAGAATCCACTTTGGGGATGGACTCTTCATACCACTTATGCATTAACGTGAGTGTGAGAAGGGGTATCATTTGAGGCATTAGCGTATATACTATACATAAGGCATTAATTTTCTCGAGTGTGTACATTTCAAAAGGATGTTAAGAAATTTGCAGTATAGGTAGATGTAGAAAAGGGGGGCCCAAGGTTTAGAGAAATTTCTGACAATATATATGTTAGTTTCATCTAATTCATATTTTTTCATTCATTGTTGTCATTTGGTAGTAGTCCTCAGTGACTCCCTTGTCCATTCTTGTTAGGGTTTGTATTTGGGTCATATGATAAGCTAGAGGCACTTGGAGGGTTCATGGGCTCCCTTGAGTTTTGCTCTTTGGATTGTTGCTAAGTTATTGTGCTTTTTTGTCTTTTCTTTTTGGATGCAATCATTGAGCTACATGCTTTAGATGAGAAAATGTTCAATGACATTCTCATTAGAAAGTGAAAGTGAACATGGATTATACATGTAATAATGGAATTTTTAATTCATGACATATAATTTGTATATGTAGTGGAGGCATTTATCACCTTAAAATTGAAAAGCTTTATATAAATACATGAGTCTATTTTCTAGCATGCCATTAGTACGTACACATTTGTTTTTCTCCATAAAGTTTTCATATATAGGGAGTTTAATTTCATAGTAACCCATGCGCGTCATTTAGGTTTCCATTGAAAAGTCCACCCCTGGGTCATATACTAACTTTCCATGTTCCATGGCAATGGGGTCTTGAACCTGGGGGGTGGACTATTCATACCACATACAAACTAACGTGAGTGTAAGAAGGGGTATTATTTGAGGCATTAGTATACATAGAATACACGAGGGAGATGCATCATTTTTCTCTAGTGTGTACATCTAGAAAGGTTATTAATGTTTTTGAAGCAAAGGTAGATGTACAAAAGGGGCTCTAAGGTTTAGAGATTTTTTTTGACAATAGACGTATTAGTTTCATCCAAATCATGTTTCCATCCATTATTGTCTTATAATCATAGTCCTTTAATGGCTACCATGTATGTTAATATTAGGGTTTGCATTTGGGTTCAAGATTTTTAATATTTACATACTAGAGGCTCTTGGAGCGTTCATGGACTTCCTTGAGTTTTTCTCTCCAGATCGTGGCTAAACTTATCGTATTCTTGTCTTTGTTTGTTTGATACAATCGTTGAGTTACAAGCCATGGATGAAAAAAAAGTTCAATGACTTTCTTATCAGCAAGTGAAAGTGCATTTTATGTGTATTAAAGACTTCTTTAATTCACAATTTATAGTTTATATAAGTATTTGAGGCATTTATCACATTACATTGAAAATTTTAGTATAAATTACATGAGTCCATTTTCTAGCATGATGTTAGTACATATACATTTGTTTTTCTTTATAAACTTCTCATATATAGGGGGTTTAATTTCAAAGTGACCCACACACATTATTTAGGTTTCCAATGAAGAGGCCACTTGTCAAGGTCTTCACTTTTTGTTCACACTAAATTTCAACATAGTGAAAATTGAGGGTCCAAAAAATTCCCATCCACATAGTATCCTCAAATCCCCACTTACTACGTACATATTTATGTAAGTAGTCAACACATCTTTGTTCACTCTCACTTCACATGGCATTATCTATACTTCTTGGATCGCGGTTTGCGTGTAGGTCAAAAAGCACCTCAAGGAGGTTCTAACTCCAAGATGCGAAGGGTTGAGTGCATGTTGGAAATGAGGGTGGAGCCCAAGTGAATAAGTTAATGGCAATAAGTAGTGAAGCACCTAGTAGTTTGGTCCTTATTCAACAAAACGATTGTGCAAGTACAATGTGAAATAGTAGGTTGTTCACGGGACGTAATGCCATGTTGCGCTTTGTAAAGGTGCGCTTTGGGCCACTAGTTCCGAACATGGAAATAAGTCTATCAACAGTAAAGAAAAACGACAATTTTTTTGTGGTCTTAAATCACCAACTTAATGTACCAGGTTTTTGGCACGCTTGTTTTAGTTGGCCCAGATGGAAGGTTAGATAGGTGCATGGTTGAGTATTTCGAGGGTGCATGTCATGTTAAGAAGCACAAAAAGAATTACGAGTTCACATTGGTATCACCTTCTTGAAGTACATACTGTATAGGGGATTCATAGCTGGTTTTTCAACTCTCTTTTTCAATGCAATTTGGATTCCAGGTGGAAAAGGGTGGGAAACCTATTCAAAATTGTTACATGTTCATGGAGAAAAAAATATTGTCACATAGTGTTGATGAAATCAATGTTTTGTTTCCATTTATAAGTGGAAATGCACCCTTATGCAAAAGGAGGTTCAAGATAAGGTGCAAGGCATTGTGTTAGTTGGCAAGTGTGATACACATTATAAATGTAACCTCACCGTGTATATAAGTAGGGCCATGAATTCATGAAGAAACAAAGAAGCATTGTCTTTTTAACCTTTGAAAGGTTAAGCCACCTTACACCATTTGAGATTCCTCACAACCAAGTGGCTACTTTTGAGTCCAATGTTCTAGGATTGTCCACAATTAAAATTTCATGATACCCTCTAAGCAAGAAATCAAATCTCAAAGAAGATAGGCATTGTATAGTTATCAACCAATTTGCATTATGCAATGGAACACACCCACCTCAATGCATTCAACATATAAGAAATTTCTCTGACTCATGCCCTTGCATTGGGAGGAAAGAAGGTAGGTCGGTAGGTTGGTAGGAAGGTGCTCATAGCAAAGGCAATTGTAGCCTCACGGGTAGGTCACTTAGTGCATTTTAAAAACGACGTGCGGCATAATATAGAGAGGATTAAAATCATATGAAATAAAAATTATAAAGGAATTCCAAATAATGAAGGGGCCATTAAATGTAGACAATCCCATTATAAGTAAGTTAGATGGACATAAAATGTGGGCCATTATTTTTTTGTAAAATTAATATAGGGGTTGAAGATAAGGATCCTAGAAGGTATGTTTAGTATGGTGTGTAAATGGGTTTAGGACTCACGGGGATGGATGATTATTGGGATTTCCGTCTCTCCAAAAATGAATGAAAAGGGAACGCGCCATCGTTGGGGTTGTCTTCCCCACGCCCGTTTATTACTTAAAAGGAATATAGAGTACAAAAAATTGCAGTGACTTGGACAATATAAGTAACGAAAGGGTGCAAACAAATGGGCCATTTTTGAAATTTAAGTAATTATAGGGAGACTTTAATTCAGCCCTTGAAGGTAAATAGCCCCAAAACAAATAACCCCCAGCCGCACGTGGTGCACAAAAATGCCTTAGAGTGATCTACCCGTGTGTAGCCTAAACAAGAGGATGTGTCTCGAGTTGTTGCTAAAACGCATTATGCAATGGAATGCACCCACCCCAAAGTATGCAACATGTAAGAAATCCCTTGGCCTCTTGCCCTTGCATCAATCTCCTCGTTCACTAGATCAAGTATTCTATCCAAGTTGTGCTAAGTTGTGCATTCACGCCCTTGAGAGGGAACTATCATTCACGAGTGTACCTCTCATCCATCCAACATAAAACCTCAACCCCCTATAGGTTTGTTGTTGACTTCAAGTGGCCTAATTCATGGTCTTTGGAGCTAATTCCGGTGCGAAATCTACTCAAAAAAGCAACCTCCATGGTGCATACTATTTATAGGACTTATGGTGGATGAATGAGAGGTATGCTCGTATGTGATAATTCCCTCTCTCCATCATATCGTATCATAGTAAGGAAAAATGTACTACAATAATTATCCAAGTAGTGTGTCTTACTATTCGGAGTTATCCAATGCTATAACTAATTTTCAATAATGTAATATTCTACCAAGCAAAGTCAAATATGCTCGTTAATGTCCAAACAACCTATTGGACTTTCGTTAGTAAAAATTGAACTCTTGAGTAAGACGTTATTGCATTGCGTAACTCTGAATAGCAACACACTTTATTTGGGATAATCAATGTACATAAGAGAAAGTGTGCGAGGGTAATGCCCCCTTCTCAGTTGACTTTAGCTTAGTCTAAAAGTTTGTTCTAAAAACACAACCTTCACAACATCAACGCTATCTAATCATGAGCCTAGTTGGCAATGCACATGGCATTGTTTAAAAACGGAGGTTTTGAGCCTCAAGCACCAACTCTCCCATTAGTACCTAAGAGATGAGGCAAGAATGTAGGACCTTTCAAAGTGTTGCCTCTGGCCCTTGTGATTGGTTGCTTTTAGTCTTAGCTACGAGGGCACGAGGAACTTCATTAATAGAAACCGATGATAAGATAGATGAATGCTAAGGCATTTGGGGATGGGATAAAAACTATGCAACATGTCCTTACTCGGTAGATAAACACAATGAACATATGTGAAAGCTACTTAACTAAAACCTACTAAAAAAAAATCTATGAAGCAAGTTCTTGTAGGTACACTAGGATAGTGGGGTGCCCTTGCCATAACTAAGAGAGCTTTACCCGGATTTTAGGAAACACTTTGGTTATTTGGTAAAGCCATGTGGGAATGGGCCTTAAGGGCCAATTCACACGGGTCCCAAATCCTAAGTCCCAAGTATGACATGGATGCCTACATGGCAACACTTTTTGAAGATGAGGCTCTGGACTTACGTTAAGAGTTGGGTCGAGCAAAAAGCTAGACCCAACTCTCAACACAAGTCATGTGAAATTTTTTGCATAGAATAATAATGAAGATCTGCCTCCAATGATGGTTAACCATATTGAATTGGTTTCTTGAGGCTCAAAAGTTGGGACTTTGCCTCCATGTTGGCACTTGGGACCATGTGAACCAAGTTCCATCCAAGTTATGTTGTGCTTTTCCAAGAGAAATGCCTAGGGCACCGTCTTCCCCGCCCTACCCGTAATCCAATTCTATGGTGGATGCCCTCACACGGAGCTCTACCCTATACCCCTACCCCACCCCCGAACTACTGCGGCCTTGCATTTCTCTTTCTCTCTTTCTTCTCTTCGCATTCCGCTTCCTCACCGCCACAAATTAACCCTCTGTGTCAAGTCTGTTGCTGTGCCACCTTGGAGCTCCTCTGTACACAAGCCTTCAAATTCCATCGCAGGGCGTCCGAACCTCCTGATTCTCAGTTACTGGAGTGACACAAGTTCTGGGTCACCAAAAAAACTCTGGTCGCAACAAAACTAACTCTGGGTCAGATCAAGTTTTGGGTCTCGGAAGTTTGTGGGATAATCAAGTGGTGGGTGGCTCTCAGTCAGTTTTTGTGGAAACAAGATTTGAGGTCTGCTGGTTTCTGGGAACCGGTGTTTGGACTTGGTTTTGTGGAACTAAGGTTTTGAGTTTTGGGTCTTCGTTGTTTTGTGGAAACAGATAGGTTTTGGGGTGTTGTTCGTTTCGTGGGAGAGTCAGAATCAAACAGTGTTCGTTTCAGTTAGTTTTTGTGGAAGCGAGCTAAAAGTTTGAGTTTGTTGCAAACGGATTGGTGGTTGGGTGTTGTGGGAATCAATCGGTGTTGGGTGGTCAGTTTTTGTTTTTGGAGACAAGTTTGTGAGTGTGAGTTTTGTGGGAAACAGGTGGTAGATTTGAGGGGTGGAGTTGGGAATTTGGAGTTGGGGTTAGTGGAGGAGAGCTGGATGAAAAATTCAACGCACCAAGAACGACGGTGTTTGGTGCAGGGAAATCTTCTTCCCAGGTTGCATCTCTTTGCTGGACTTTACCCTCCTTGTAGTGCAGAATTGATTTGGTACCGGGACCACTCGATGATTGATCATTTGGCAAGGTGTGCTAATCCGTGAAGAAAGAATCAATCAAACAATCAACCGAATTTTCCGTTCTTCCTTCGTGCGGCGCTTCTGTTGCAATTATCAATCTTTGAAGGAATCCTGAAAGTTTGGAACGAGGCCGTGATTTTAAGTGACACAAAAGGAGGGAGCCACTTGGAGCCTGCTGAATGGTCAGGGAGGTCTTTGTAGGGTTTCCCTTTTGGAGGGACACGAAATTGCATCAGAGGATAATAAGACCCAGTTGCAGCAAGAAGCATGGCTATGGCTTTCCAGGCCTTGTTGTTTCCCCCACGGCCTGTGGTTCTTGCAAGGCTGCACTGGGGTGGCCATGGCAGGGGACAAACTTTGAAGAGCAGCATCAGCTTTGTTCAAAGTAATGAGCACCATCAACAAGGATTGCACTGGGGTGCCGCCGAAAGGTGCGATGATTTCTTAGCACATTAACCCTTGTGATCAATCGTTGTTGAATCCTCGAAGTTGTTCGAGAAATTGATGGATGTATATGCATAACTCTTTGTGTTTATAAGGCCCTGAATTCCTAGGAATTTGACACATTTAGCTGAAGATTGTCCTGTCTTTGCTGCTTCAAAACTTTGCCTCAGTTGAACCAAAGTGAAATTGAGGTCTCAGTACACATGCCATGCAATAGAGTTATCCTCTACTCAACATGATTACTGGCGCTGCGAGGTGTGATGATTTCGCATGCTAACCTTATCCAGCTGCTCTTTGGATTAATTTTTTTGAATCATCAAATTTGTTTGAGAAGTTGAGCAATTTATGTAGTCAAGGTCACGAATTCGGAGGAATTTGACAGTTTCAGCTGAAGATGCCTATCTTTGCTGCCACAAAACTTTGTCTCACTAAAACCATGTTGAAAATGAGGTCTTAGTGCACACGCAAATGCAATAGAGTTATCCTCTTAAGTGAACATGACATTTGGTTGGGAGTTGGTCGTTTTGCATACAGAACCTTCCATGTTTGATAAGTATTCGGTGCATGCTTGGAGGTAGTAGTGTGGAGGTTTGAATTTAAGATGAACTCTTTATACCAGTTCAGTGATGGTCGAACTCATCTTGGCCCTCAATGAACCGCAAGAGGTTTCTCTTCATTCAAAGTCAAGCACTACCTATGGGCATGCACCATAAGAAGTGGAAAGACATTATTGATATTGTATGCAAAATAACCTATGGAAAATCATATGTAACTGACTCTCAATGAATATTCCTATTGACAAAACGGACAACTTTAATTTTGCTCGAGTCTTCCCTTACCTCTGGAGATCAGTAGCAGAAACTTATCAATATAGGGGGCCACTTAGGAATTGATGATGACGTCAGTGGGGATGTTGTGGAAGGTGGCTTCTTCAATGGTGACTGATGTAGTATTTATGGCCCTGGTTAAATGGCTTGCCGCCTGTGTGTTCTGTTTTCTTGTTTATTTTAATTTTCGATTGCCTCCTTGTGGTTGCTTTCTATGGAGTATGTAACTTGAAAAGCTTTACCTTAACCATCTCTTTTAATGTTTACTTTATGGTTTACTGGTTACTTTTATGTGTAAGTTATTGATGTTTGCTCAAACAATACTTACAAGGATCCATGTTTTTGTTCGTTTTTGTTGCTTCCAGGAGGAGGAATGTTGTCTACAGATGCTTCTACCAAGACCATGGTGTTGAAGTCATCCAAACAGTGAACGAAGAAACTGTTCTGCAAAGCCTCAACACATCACTTGTAACCAACTCTGAAGCAAACCATGGGAACTCGCAAGTTGATGGTGAAGCTCTCAGATCCTCACCGGAAGCTGAAGTTTTGCTACCCACATTGCAGGTAAGACTCACAAGTTCAAATGAATCCAGGCTCTCCTGGATGTGTCCAAGATAAGTGGGCCTGATTTGTTTACTATCTTAAACGGACACCTATATTTGAGTAGTGTGCGGTCAGGTGTGGATCTAAGAACAGACACCAAAAAGACATGTGTTTAATAGAGATTGGACTACATGCTTAAAGTATGTTAACCATCCTAAACCCAATAGTCAATGTAGTTGGCGGGGACATATGCGACCAATTTCTGAGAGAGAGAATCTTCACCTTGATAATTAATAAGATATTCACATGAGTTGGTTGCAATTGATTTCTCAGGTACAATCTCTGGAAGAGCAAGAGAAGTTAGCTGCTACTCCTGCACATCCTGAAGGACTCTATGGTATGCACAAGTCTTACTTACACCATCCTGTGCACCTTCTTCTGTTATCTCACAACTGTAGATCTCATCTAAGAATGTGTTATTTTGCACCACTTATATTTTATGTGCCTGTGTGCGGCGAACGCAATAGTCAAAATTGTGACAGGAGTCACAAGTGTATGACGTTAGGATTCTGAAATGTAGCCTAGTCTATTACAAGTGGGGTTGTGCTATGCATAGTAGAGTTATTCCAGAACTTAATGGTACTTCTTGTTGGGAGTTTACCCATATGATTGTTCATCCATTGTTTTGCATATAATATCAATAATTTATTTCCACTTGTGGTGCACGCTTGGAGGTAGTGTTTGAATTTGAATGAAGAGCAACCTATTTTAGTTCATTGAGGGTTAAACTCATTCTAGCACCTCTTGGCATGCCAAAATGAGTTTGACCCTCGACATACTGATATAGAGTGTCCCTCGTTCAAATCTCCACACTGCCACCTCCCAGCATGCACCGAGAGCTTACTGAACATGGAATGTATTCGAACCAAAACGACAAACTCCTGATCAAAAGTCCTGATGAGTTAAAGGAGAACTTCAATAAGGATGTGGAAAACTTTTGGGCTTTGTGGGTGGAATTGAGCCCAAACAAACCTAGAAAGCCGATCACCGAGAGAATTACTTCATTTTTACAAATTGGAAAACCTTTGTTTAAATGCGTGACAATGATAAACAAGAGAGAGAGAAAGAGGCAAGGAAGCCGAGGGAAAGTGAAAAGGATGGGGGCCAATGATGGTCTTATGTGAGGGGACGGGGGTTGGAATGCTGCCATGCCAGCAATGTATCCCACGTTTGTCGCATCATGCTTTATGGAGCGAGTCTGGCGCTTTGCATTACCCTTGGTGGTAGCCCAACTGCACAAATCCCTGCTTCCTGTTGCTGTAATCAGCTTTGTTGGTCAGGTACTTCCCTGTTCTTTCCTTCCCTTACTCTTACAGAGGTGGTGGTTGTGTTGCTTTTGTTTTTGCATAGTTCAGCCCTGTATGGCAGCTACTTTTCCTCCTGCTTTGTGGAGCACACCTGGCGTTTTGCCTGGCCAGCTGTCATTGCCGTCATGCACCATACCCTTCTTCCTGTGGCTGTTGTCAGCTTCGTCAGCCAGGTAGGTCCCTCCTACCATCGAATCAAATAAATTGTCCACAATCCACAAAGGAGAATTATTGCAGGAGACTTAATACATTTATCCTTTATTTCAACGTGACTTTTGGTCGTGAGTTGTTTTGATTGTTTTGCAATCCTCTTAACACGTGTTTATATAGGTATCCACAAAGTGGTCAGTGTGGAGCAGTTGTTTAGCATGAACTTTTTGGCCAGCTATATCAGTTGATGGGCTGTTGTATCGATCCTTGGAATACTCCTAGAAGTGTTTGTTTTAGGAGAAGATAAACCATATTACCACACCCAAAGTGGGTGTTTGAATAAGAAATTTCCTTACCTTGTTATAATGTTATTACATTCTCTACCTTGTCATAAGATATGGTTATACTGGTACCGAACGTTTCAAAGGTAGGATGCCACTTCTTGATAAGTAGAGGCTATATAGGTGTCCAGTAAACCTATATTTGACTGGTATGTGGCAAGGCTTGTAGTTATGAATGGACATCCAAAAGGTTACATGTGTACGATAAGATTGGACTATGTGTTCATTTTCATAACCACTCTAGGTTCAATAGTGAACAACATCATATTTGGGAGCCCGTTGGGAGCATAGCCTATGTGGTCACTTAAAGAGAAAGAGAGTCATCTTCATTTGACCTCTTATAACTTCTAGATCTCAACTCCAATCCGGAACTTGAATGACAATATTTATCATAACATCAATAGAATAGACAGAATCTCAGAAAACAAATGCTATAGTTGCTGAAGATTATAATAATGATAATAGTTTTCCTTCAATTCAATATGGGTTTTGGTCTGGAGTTGGTCGTTTTGCATACAACACCCTCCATGTTTGGTAAGTCTTTGGTGCATGCTTGGAGGTAGTAGTGTGGGGGTTTGAACAAAGATGAACATGCTACATTGGTTCACTGATGGTTGAACTCATTTTGGGATGCCAAGAGGTGCTAAATGGAGTTTGGCCCTCAATGAACTGTAATAGGTTGTTTTTCATCTAAATTCAAACACCACCTCCCGATGAAAATTCCCATTGAGTTAACGGACAACGTTAATCTCGTACATTGGCTCAGATGGGCTTGTCATGTGTGTTTCACATAAAAGCTTCATGGGAGCTGGGATGTTTCACAAGAACTGTGTTTCTATTTGAGGAGACAATCAGCATTCCTTTCGTGCGATGATTTGTTACTGAATTTGAGGATTTTTATTTTATTTTTGTTTTTTAATCAGGGAATCTTGTTTGATGATGTGCGTTTGTTATGGGACTGAAATGCCTTGGACATCCTGGCAGTTTGTGATATTTGCAGCTGGTCCATGGGTGGGCGCTCTTATGGACTCCATGCCTCGAGTTGTTGCCTTCAAAGCTCTGTGCATCGTTCAGGTTGCTAATCTTATCGATTCTTCCTATGTTGATTAAAACAGCCTTGATCAGTTCAAATTCTTCTGTGTTCTCCTGGTTGTTCACCTGATTACTTACCGTGGTTGATTTGGACATTCCACTTATGATTAAAAATATACTGAAGTTTTTTGACATCCTGCTTTGGGTATTTATATTGAATGAATTCCAGACACTCTCCATGCTTGCATCAGCAAGTGTTACTATATATGCACTTAGTGGAGCAGCGCCTGTAGCTTCAACAGCCACTGTTTTGTTTCTACAACCCTGGTTTTTGGTGTTAGTTGCTGCGTCCGCCGTCGAACGGCTAACTGGGCTAGCTAGCGGTGTGGCATTCGAGAGGGACTGGGTGGTGCTGGTGAGTTTTTTCTTACCTTCATATTTTTTCTTCTTAACCTAAGCAGGCCTGATAATATTACTTATCTTATTTGGACACTTATATTCAAGTGGTGTGCTGTTAGGTGTGGATCTAAACTGGTCACCAAGAAGACTTTTGTTTAAGAAAGATTGGACTAAGTTGGACCCCCTACTAAGATTAATATATTTCTCTTGATATGCATGACCTACCCCTATGGCAAGTCCTATGACAGGCCTGCTGACCTTGTGTTTTGATTGTCTTTTTGGGTGATTATTGTGCATTTGTTGATTCTTTGTGTATCTTCCGTATGGTGCATTCAACTATGCTTACTTATCATTGGTAATCGTGTTTGCAGTTAGCAGGACCCAACCGTCCATTTGCACTAGCAAATGCAAATGCTATTCTTCGCCGAGTTGAACTTGTTTGTGAGGTACGTGTTCCTTGTTCCCTTTTGTTGGAAGAATATATGCTATTTATTTTCTGGTTGCTTTTAACATTAGAGACTTCATATCACACCATACCAACCTACAAACAAGGAGTCTCATGATGTTTTTGATTTTTTTGAATTGTTAATATATGTGCAGATAGCAGGCCCATTTGTGTTTGGTCTGTTGCTGTCAAAATATGATCCAAAGCTTTGTGTGAAGCTGGCTGTGGGAGCAATGGTCATTACCCTACCTGTGCTGGTAAGTGCTATTATCCTTCTGGGTGGTCCAAGACCAAAGCAACTCCAAAATCAATTGATACTATTGGTTGAGAGCAGATTCTTGGACCCCATGAGTTTACACTAGGGTCCAGGTCCGAGTTATGAAAAAATGAAGTGGTGTTAATGAGGCATTACTTTCCCGCCATATCTCGATGGTGTCTATGAACGAAATTACTCCTAGTTTGACAGACCCGATAGACTTATCCTCAAAGTCTCTCAAAAACTCATGGTTTGGTAGAGATATTTGGCCCACTTTTGACTTTTTACAATGTTGAAGTGGGTCAGAACCCTCAATTTTAGTGCAATGAAGGGGAGGTATTCGATGCCAAAAGAACTCCTTATCAAACTTTGAAAGCACCATTTCAGGTGCCTTAAAAAGTTTGTCATGAAATCCGTTTTTATATAACCATCTTTCAGTCAAAGTTAAATGCCACCCCTTCACTTTGCTTAAATTGGGGGTTCTGATACCATGTGAACACTCCTTAATAGTGTTCACAAGAGTGTAAGAAGTGGATGTCAAAAGTGGGCCAAAGCTCCCCACCAAACCAAGAGTTTTGTAGAGGATTCAAGGATAACCCTAATCTTCAACTCTAAGCTTCGGTCCAGTCTTGAGTCTTGAAAGTGAGGTCCATTGAGGGTTATTTTGGAACCCAAGTGTCTTGGGCCCAGACCCTAAGGTAATTCCACCTCGGATTGGCATTTTGTGTCACTGCAGGCCATCTTTTGCTTTTAATAACAGTAATCTGCACAAAATATTTCACATTTGTGCATATTGGTCATGTTATGAGTATTTACAATCACAATGTACTCAATGGAATTGCTATTTTTTGATGCAGTTGACCCTGGTGGAGCTCACTGACAAACTATCTAAAGGCACATTACAACGTCCGAAGCATTTAGACAAGAGCAAGAACACTACCTCCGATGCTCAACATGAAGAGCCAGGTATAGTCTTGCCATGAGTAATTTTCTGTAAAATGAGAGAATCATAACCACTGTCAATATGCTTGTTAAAATCATGTAGGCCCCAAAGGAATGGAATTTGAAATTTGTTATTATTGTTCCAATTAAGCTTCAAGTCTTACTTTTGTTCAAAATGGCAACCAAGGTTGTAAGATTGAGCAACCATTTTGCTAGTAGTATTCTGAGCTGGTTATTGTGGTCCCACATGCAGTTGAGGGTGGATTACAAGCTGTGATTCGGGGATGGAAGCAGTACTTGGCTCAACCTGTTTTGCCGGCAAGTTTAGCATATGTTCTTTTGTACTTCAACGCAGTGTTAGCACCTGGAGGATTAATGACAACCTACCTCACTCAACAAGGTATGTGCATTGTTATTTTATTTTGTCTTTGGAAATATTCACAAGTTAGGGGCACTTGAACACTGGAGCTTGATTGCCCATGACCACTGAAATCTAAAATCTCTCATTGGTTGAAATTACGAAGACACTCCCACTTTACTTTACACTTCGGGCTCGAAGGCCCAAGGGACCAAGGAAGTTTGAATGGATGCAGAACGTATATGGAGTCTACGTGGCATGTAGGGGATATTGTTTCATGGTCTACCGGATTTTGCATCAAAGCCCACCTCAAAAAGGTGGGCCTAACACAAAACCGGGAGACCATGAAACTTCAAAATCTCACAATCCTCGATTTATTATATATTATTGTTTAGAATGGCCCACATGAATAGGATGGTGATGAAATAGCATTTGGTTGAGATCCCGGTCACGTATGTCTTCACACTACACCTGAAGGTCTGTGAGCCATGATATTCAATTTCCTTGGTATGGTCTTTGGATGAGTTCTAAAGGGTCTCAGAATTTCATGGTCACAGCTCTTCGTCACAGTGTAGAGCGGCCCTTAGTACTGGAAATGTGTATTGTGGCCGATGCTGAAACTATCCTTCTGAATTATGAAATCTTCTTATTTTATGTTTCTCTATTAAAGCAGTTTAGCTTGTCACAGTGTAAGGCGTAATTTTTTTAAATTTGTGAATGACCAGGAATGAATCCTTCGCTGATCGGACTCTTCCGAGGAATGTGTGCTTTGATGGGATTCTCTGCAACCTTCCTGTCAGCTCCCATCATCAGCAAACTTGGGGTCCTGAAGGTAGTAATGTGCAACAGTCTCCAATGCTTTCTTAAGTGGATTGTCAATTTTTGGATTATTAGGGAGGCTGTGTACTTTGGATTATAATGTTTGTAGGTGTTAGAATTTCTAATATATAAGGATTTGGTTATGTCGTGAGCAGGCGGGTGCAGCTGCATTAGTATTTCAAGCTGCAGTGTTAGCCGCAGCAGTGCTCGTGTACTTGAGTAACCCTTTAGGACAACAGGGTTCACTCATATTGTTTCTATTCTTAACGGTAAGTAACTTGAACCTACTTCACATCTCATGAATGAAAGGGAGACACACCGTTCCCTCTGCTGTTGTGCATCATCATTAGTTTGTTGGCCATATGGTAGTTATCTCATTATGTCGGCCTTGTTGTCACATTGTCAATTAGATAAGTGCAAACGAATTTGTAATTGGCAATTGTTTGCGGACACCTTGGAATGGGCACAAATTTGTTGATCGATTGGATTAGCCTTGCAAGGTGGATAACCTACTATGACATTGCCCAAAACCTCATGACACTGAGAATATGGCACCATAAGTGACATGGCATGCACTTGCTTTTGATGCCTTATGTACAATGGCCCACTTGCTTCTAAAAGTGTAGTATTCGCAAATCCATGACTCTACCTATGTTGCCGTATATGCACAGTGGTCATTTCAAGCCTGCAAGGTTTAGTTTTTGGGTGAAAAACTACATAACATATCCTTTGTGTCCAGTATGCTCCTAATTTTAGCTGTCCATAATAGGTCACAAATCGAAATAGGTGCACCTACCTTAGCTTACACAAGTGCGTCACTCAATTGGATAATGGCTCAAGCACATTTTATAGCTTCGTGAGGCGCAAATTTGTTGGAACTATATATTTCATATCACATGATCTCTCACCTCTTGAGGTTTTTTGGGTAATTGGAATTAATGTGCAGGTGATTTCACGACTCGGTTATTGGGCGTACGATATGGTGGACGCGCAAATCTTCCAAACTGCGATACCCGCGACGCAAGCGAACCTTGTGGGAACAACGGAAGTGTCACTCGCGAGCCTCGCAGAACTTGTGATGTTGGGCGTGGCCATCGTGGCCAACGATGTCAAATATTTCGGCGGTTTGGCGGCACTCTCGATGGTGTCTGTGGTCGGCGCTGCGGCGCTCTACTGGCACTGGCTTGCAAACCCTACTGAAGATCAACGCCGACTTTTTCCCCACGACCCACATTTTGACGACTCTGAGAAGGCGAGGCGATTGAGTTTGCAGACACTCGTTCCTGCACCATTGTTGTAAGGAGTGAAAATGACAACATTTGAACAATCTCAGGTTCAATTTCATAGTTGAGTTAGTGACATGGATCCATTCTTGGCAACATCCATCTTTGATATTTGTGGAGACCACCAAAGATGGTGTGAAGAAACGCACTCTCTTTTGGCATGTTGAGGGACGTGGAACAGAAAAATGATTCCAACCCTTTAGGTTTCTTTGCAAGGTCAATGATCATAAACTTGCTATTGTATAATAGGCTACAAATCGTAATAAACATCTTATGCGTGCTATCCAAAAACCGTGGAAGTGCGCGCAAAAGTTGTTGGGAGTTATGGAACTGTACATAATTTTTCTGGAAAGAGAAATATGAGGACAAAAAAACATTTCTTCAGGAAACTAGCTTCTTTCTGTGGTTTAGAGGATGAGGTGCGTGTGTATTATTTAAGTTCATGACATGACCATTTGTTGAATTATTTGTGTGTTTGTATTTAGCTAGTTGGTTTTTCTTGTTCTCAATGTGTTGTGAATCTTATAAGTCTATCCATTGGGTCTATGTTACATGTTTGGTTTTTGAAGTGGAGATTTCATGATGTGAATTAACTATTGTTGTAGGTCCTTTTGAATATGTTACTTTCCTCAGTGTCGTAGATTTTTTCGAGACTGATTGTTGTACAGGTTAGAGTTGAGATGCACAAGGTCATTTGTTCGTGCATCCCTTTGAGGATGATATTATCATAGTGGGTTGCTCCTCAACAAGACTATTTACAAACCAAGACCTACAATTTAGCTTTTACTTGCTATTTTAAAAAAAAAATTAATTGAACAACCTAATCTTTGAAAGGACCCATCTCTATCTCTTTGTTATGGAACTTAAGACTGGTAGTTGCACATATTTTTGACTTTTAGTCTGATGCAGGTACTTGACATGATCTGATTGATTCATGTGTTGATTGTGTCATTGGTTTAGCCTTTTGAAGTGGACGTAGGGCATATAGGTTATGGGTTTGTGCTATCCATTTACATCATGTCCCATCTTTTGTGTGGGGATAAGTAACAATTGCTTTACATTATGTCCCAAGTTTCACTTTACAAAGTCCCACTTGGAGGTTAAAGTGCCAACTTCATGGGCCTCAGAAGTGAATATAAAATGGAACAAAAATGCAATTTATGGGACTTGGGGTGCCATATGTGAAGGGCAAAGTCCCAAGTGCAAGTCCCAAGGCTCATGCATTTTGTCAAGTCTCGAGTCTACACTTATTCACTCAACCACATGAAATCTTAGAGTTCACTTTTTTTTTTTTTAAAAAAAATTTTAATTCTTTGGTGTGGTTATGGGAAGAAAATACATTCTTTCTCTCTTCATGGTTGTGAAATATATCATCCTTGGCATATTATTATTGCCATAAGTCCTCGTTCATCAACAAAGTGCCTAGATGATGTTTTTTTGATTGATGTAGGTTGTAGAACAAGCAAAGCAAGAATAATATGACAATTTCCAAGAATGAGTGGACTTGAGCACCATTTGCTTTAGGGTGCATACTTACTTAGATGATATGTTTAAATGCGTGTGAGGGTGAGTCTATCAACATTGAATTGCACATTCCAAGATGTGTTGTAGAAGTATGACATTAAACACCTCCAACCATAAATCCATGAAGTTCAATAGTTCATAAAATGGGTCCACAAGGACCTCAACCTCTCCACATGCATCATCATAAGCTTCCCCACCAAATCAAAACTCAAACCAAATATCTTTAAAGTGTACATCCAAGCCCAAAGCATCACCTACAAAAATGAACATTTTTCTATTCTCTCCCGAAACAAACTCTAAACGTCTCTAGGGATACATTTGGTTCCCCCCCCCTAAAGTGGATAATCCAAAAAGAAATAACAAAAACAAAGGATTAAAAATAAAAATAAAGAGAACTCCTAATGACCTCCCCGGCTAGGCTCAAACAAAAGATAAAATACTAATCATTTGTTTAAACCATGCATCACCTACGCATACTACATGGTCCTCTCTCTAAACCAAACATTCAATGAACTAGACAAAGTCCTCAACAACCTAGCCAAAGAAATTTATAACATATGTAGCATCATAGACAACATCTCACCCACCTCTTTACTGAAGACTTTTGTGCACTCATGTGGGTCTGTATGGGCCATATTGAGTGCCCACCCCGTGCAATTACCAAACAAATATCACCATATACACCCATTAAAATACAACCCACAACAATGTATGTACACAAATGGCTCCTTTAATCCCTCCACAAAAACCTATAAGGAAACTTAGAAGGAAACATAGCCAATTCAAATATATACAGTCCAAACAACAACCTCCAAATAGTAGTAAGATTCTTAGGTTACTATAATATCATATGCACAGAACTCAACACTATACTCCTCGCCATCAAAGCCATCTAAACACCCAACTAGATAGCTACATCTTCACAAATAGCCCAAATAATATCTTCCTAATTAACAACCACATTAGACACCAATCCTCATAGCACCACCATCCTGACAAATTATTAATAATAGACATTGTCCACCCATTTATTGGACTAAAAAAAAACTCACACACACACTGGAATTACGGACAATGAACAAGCCTACACCTTAGCTAAACATGAATCAACTAGAGATAAAGGACTCCCCCCCCCCAAAAAAAAAAGAAAAAAGAAAAAAAAGAATTCACAATGACACCAATCACAACCTCCAAACATTCATCAACAAAGAACATAGGACAAGGGAAATTGCCATGGCCAAATACAAAATTCCATATGTAGACAAGTGGCTCTCCAACGAGAAAATTAATCACAAACTCTCCAACACCTTCTGGAAAATCACAAGGCATATTTGACACATAAATAACCGAAATGCTAAAATTTGGCTACACACAATACAAAAGAATCACTAGAAACAAACAAACAAAAATATTAAAAAAAAAACCATATTATGGCCATCACACACACCAACCTCAATTTTATGTTGTGCACACACAATGATCGAGACACATGGCCCCACCTCCTCTCTACATGCGCAAACCAACATAATAAAGGGTTGCGTATAGCTTGGCATAACAAAGCCATCCACCTAATAGCTCAAACACTACAAGCTAACAAACCCACTAGATTCTTTATGTTAATCAATGCTGCCATAACCAATGCCAAAACTTGGATTTGACAATAACATGTTGGCTACTCCCATGCACTTACTGCACAACAATGTGCCAATGCTTAGCAAAATTCCAAACCAGCATCCTTTGCACAATATGTGCCCCCAACCAAAACCAAACACCACTAACCTCTTCCCCATCACTCACAATCTAATTCATAGAATCATATACTACCATAACCAATATTCGGAATTGGCCCTCGCAACCAAGCACAAGAAATATACCCCATTGATAGACACACTTAGAACTAACCAATGGAAAGTAATCTCCCTGATTACCAATACTGTCGGCATGAGAGTTGTCATACACAAACACTAAATAACAAAGCTTAACAACCTCTAATGAAATCCATACACCAAAATGACATTAAATACCTCACAACCCTTATACTAAATAAAAGAAAAGTAGATTGTTAACAAGCGCCAGTGACACCATCGACATAAATTGTTATACTTTTAATTTGGATACACTTTCATAGAGTTCACATTTCAAAAGGAAGAAAGTACACCATGTATTGCATCACGGTGAACCATGATCAATGTAAAGAGAACATGCTCACACTCACATGAGGGCAAAGCCATCAACGATTTCTTATTCTGTTTTTTTTAATCCCATGTTATAGAAGTATAATTTCAAGGGTCCTATGAGAATTGTGACAAAAGAGATTATAATGTACCATGATAGGATCACCTCCATATGGTTATAAATTATTCTTTTATTCATTCCATATTATATTAAGAGGTAAGTGATTTCAAGAAACATTGTAAATATAAATCTCATTGTTTTAAAGAAAATTTTGAAACGAAGGGTTAAAATTATAAACACCATAGAGTGCTTGGGGGTTGCATTTTAAGTTCTTCAAGTGCTAGACTAGTTAGAAAATGTTGTTAATTGTAAACACTTCATGAAATATTAAGGATAACCATTTGATTATTTCTTATAATGAAGCTTTTATAAGCAATAAATAACTCCAATTTCTACATATGAAGAATTCTTTTGCTACAAAGTACATGTTCTAAAAAATATTTATCAATTTGAAGTTGAAACTCCCATTTTGGGGACTTTTGTCATGTAAAGTGTCAAGTTCTTTACTGGGTTTTGGGTCAAGACTTACCCTTGGAGTTGGGCCACCACATTTGGCCAACCCACATTCAAGGGTAAGTCCCAACTTTTTACCGCCATGTAGGACATCGTAACTTAGGAATCATGACGTAGGGTAAAGCGGCTCTCATTGTGGAATGTACAATGACAAGTTGACTGCTGCATATCTAATTCACATATTTTATTTGGTTGAACATACTACCAACCCAACTTGGCCATAGGGAGACGCCCACTATTACCATAGGTGAAAATGTAGATGATTTTATTATAGGATGTACATTTTTTTGAAACTTTGACCCCAAAATTAGCATCAAAAGCCTAAATTAGCTCCAAGGGCCCACTTGAGATGATACAACCACGTACCTGTGGGGCTTATGCTTTTACTATACTCCATTTACCTTGATAATAGTGGTAGGGGTGTGTTCAAAGAGGTGGGTGTCTAGGGAGAGAGGGCATTATTGTATAAGAGTGTAACTCTCATTCATACAACATAAAAACCTTGAAATAGTGTGCAGATCAGAGGTAATGTTTTTTAGTTGACTTGGCAATGGAATTGGTTTTAAAGACCATGAGTTAGCCTATTGGAAGTCATTTGACATGAATAAGCATCAAACCTATAGAAGGTCAATTTTTTTTTATGTTGGATGGATGAGAGGTATAGTACACTTGTATACAATATAATCACCTCTCTCTTGCATCTAGCCTTGGCCCCAACCCACTGATATATTTTTTACTTGATTTGAGTTTTTTAAAGGAATAATGCTTGCAAGGGGCAAAACCTATGTTGGGTCCAAAAAAAATGTGCTTGGAACTTGACAATAGTTGATGGAAATTTAAAAAGGTGTTGAAATACAAAGGTAGTATTTCTATTTCTAGGCTAAGTACCTTTCATTTGTTTGTCTACTATATATGAAAATAGAAAATGTGGTTTGTTTTGTACATAAGTTTACACTAGGGACTTGCTTTGTTTAGTGGGGCTAGCAAATCTTGGCGAGTTATTCGAGAGTAGTGTTATGGGATTCCAGAGGCTGTCGGGAGCCGAATTTGAATCACCATGCTCATGGTTTCATTGATGATCAAAGATAGAAAAATATTTAGAGGGTTTTGAGCAATGTTATGTATGTGATACCAACTCAATGATACATTTCTTACTTGATTTGAGATTTTGGGAGGAATGTTCTCCAAATTATGCTTGTGAGGGCCAAAAGGGAGCTAAAAGCATGCTTGAAACTTGCAGATTATGGATGAAAAAATTGCATGGAAATAGAAAGATAATACTTCTACCCTATTTCTATTTCCATGCACGGGTAGATCACTTAGTGCATTTTAAAAACGACGTGCGGCATAATATAGAGAGGATTAAAATCATTTGAAATAAAAATTATAAAGGAATTCCAAATAATGAAGGGGCCATTAAATGTAGACAATCCCATTATAAGTAAGTTAGATGGACATAAAACGTGGGCCATTATTTTTTTGTAAAATTAATATAGGGGTTGAAGATAAGGATCCTTGAAGGTATGTTAAGTATGGTATGTAAATGGGTTTAGGACTCACGGGGATGGATGATAATTGGGATTTCCGTCTGTCCAAAAATGGATGAAAAGGGAATGCGCCGTCGTTGGGGTCGTCTTCCCCACGCCCATTTATTACTTAAATGGAATATAGAATACAAAAAAATGCAGTGACTTGGACAATATAAGTAATGGAAGGGTGCAAACAAATGGGCCATTTTTGAAATTTAAGTAATTATAGGGAGGCTTTAATTCTGCCCTTGAAGGTAAATAGCCCCAAAACAAAAAACCCCCAGCCGCACGTGGTGCACAAAAATGCCTTAGAGTGATCTACCCGTGTTTCCATGGGTCCTCCTCCATTTGCATGACTCTTATATATTAGTAGAGTTCATGCGTTATATTTTATATGTGGCTACACCATTGATCTCCCAAGCTACATGCCTTATCCCTTCTTTTCCCATATTTGGACCTATGCTCCAAACATTCTTGAATTTTGAACAAGTTTTGGTCCAATTTCATCCAACGAAATTCTATACAGAAAAGATGACATGAATAAAAAAGACAAGAAAAAGGAATGTCAATGTAGTACACTAACATGCAATGTCCATTCACCACCTTCTACCAAGTAGACTGCAGAAAAATAAAATGAATGTATTCTTGAAAAACCCTCAATAAGTGAACTCAAGTGACCTTTTTTTTTTTTAAATAATAATTTTTGAGACAGAAGGCCGACAGGCCAGCGCCAAAGCACAGGAGGCAGTTCACCACCTGGCAAGTTTTCCGTCAAGTAGAGAGGAGATTTCACAGCCGGAACTCAAGTGACCTTGAGTGAAGTGCAGTTTGACCTCTATGTAGTCACAAACAAACAAAAATATTTATATAAAACTAGAAAAATAATAATACAGTATTACTTTGAATAGAATCATAAGATTCAAACTTTAGACATTCAGAAGTCTATTTTAAGGAAAAAAGCAACTTTTTGTTATTTTTCCAAGTCAAGTGAGGAGAGAGATTATATTAACAGATCAGATATCCTTGAGTGTTTATTATGCACATCACTTTCCCTATTCTTGCAAAATTCTCTCGATTTAGTTTTGATTATAATAGCGGTCTTAATTAAGGAGCCAAGAATGGGTAAGAAGGAGATTCCCATCGAGTTAATCCAAGACCCCACAAAACGGAGAACAACGTTCGGGAAGAGGCACTTGGGTGTGCAAAAGAAGGCGGATGAGATGTCCAAATTATGCAACGTCAAAACACTCCTCATTTATTTCGATGAGAAGGATGAGGTTTACACCTATTGTAGCATGTGAGTGATTGAACATATCCTCATATGAAGTCGAGTGAGATTCAAATCAAAACGCAGTAAATGAGATTTCAAGTTTTTTACATACTTCCCTTTTTGCATGTAATTGAAGATCACATATAGAAACTCGTTATGTATGGTTAGGGACCATGCCTATCAATAAAGTTGATGGAATTAGTACCAAAGCATCTAGGTTTACAGATAGACTTGCTTATACAAGCAGTCTATCAAGTGAACTTTAGCCTCTATCTCACAGAGGCTACCATGCTCCGCCACTCTAGAGTATTAGCTAGTTTGAAATCATCATCATGTACTTTTAGTCCCATTAGTCTTTTTGGCTTCCGAACTTTAAAATCAATTTCAATTCACTCATATTTGATTGGTTGCTCTCAAGAATAACTCTTATCCACCAAAATAAATAAACTATATATATATACACACACACACACACACACATATTACACATCTCCTTAGCTACAATCTATGGGACTAGGTATCACATGAGCATAATTCTTCTTTAATTCTAGGGTTTCTAGTTTATGCAGAACACACATGCTGTAAACTATGAACTTTTCAACAAGCAACTATATATTATCAGAGTATTTTATTTGCAACCTCTTTCCTTGAAAATAGATCATCACATACTTGCTTAGTAATGTTATGTTAACACACACATAAATTTGTGCAATTAAGAATGCCATTGTGAATAGTTTTTGAACTACCAAAAAGTCCAAGGTTGTTTGTTCTTTTTATTTTCATAAAGGAAACGTCCCTCATTCACGCTTGTTGTTGATCTCTCTCTCTCTTTCTCAATCTCTCTCACCCACTCATCATGTTTGTTCTTGATGCAGGGATATAAATGAGTTCTTGACAAAATACAATAGCGTGCCTGAAAATGTTCGACAAATCAGGTAACCACACAAACATTCTCTAATGTGTTAAAATCTTGTGTTTGCGATGCTAGAAAGAGTGACTTTTATACAAAGTGTAAATGCATTCTACTCCAATGCCTTAGAAATTTTAAGGGGTATGGTCATTGCCGAGGGGATTTGATTTTGAGTCCTCTTTGCCATGCTAAGTGTTGCCACTTATAATCAAGGTAAACTAGACATATTTTTAATCATGTGGGACTTAAAGGCTAGTCATTGGCCGAAGATGAGACAAAACATGTGGTTGTGGGCCTTGTTCCATTTGGGGTCATTAGTTTGAGAAGTTTCAGAATATATTTAGAGATTGAATACCAACAAGCAATGAGAGCAAGGGGTATGGAGCCATGGACAAGGCTAAGAGAATTGGGGTAGGGATTGATTAGGTCATGTGCGCATTTGTTGGATAATCATGACTGCAGAAACTAAATTGAAGTGCACATTGGACAAGAGCCTAGGCTTTCAATATAGTTTTCTCTTGTGTTAACTAGTATTTGCATGTTGTTTTAGGTTTCTTTGGTTACTTCATCACTTCTTGCATGTTTCTCTATTCCTCCTTGGGACACATAGTCATAATCTTGGAACGTACTGATTGCTAGAACTTACTTGAACACAATGTACTATGAGGCAAGGAAAGACCCAAGCATTATAAAGTAAAATGGAAAGGTAAATTAAGAAAACATTCAAGGCAAGAAGAGGAGAGGAGAGGAGAAGAGAAGACTCATAAGAGAATAGAATAGAAGGGAGGGAGGGAGGGAGGGAGGGTGGTTTATATTACTATTACCTATTTGTTGGACTAGATATATGTTGTCATTTTCAATGTTATTGGCACCTTTGCAAATTATCCTGAATGTGTAATTGCTTATGGGTGAAATTGTAGATGGCTATGTAGAGCCCATGTGTTCTTATATTTACCTAATTAAAACTCAAACCATAATCAATGACATCAAATTAATCTAGTGAGATTAAATTAGAATGACTTAGAAACAAATGTATAGGGAGCATTGTTTTACCATAGGACCCATGATGGGTGTTGGGAAATGAAGCTTAATGTTTGGGATATTATTACAAGGGATCACTATTGAAAGCAAGGGTGAGTACATCCTAAAATGATGATGTTCACCTTTCTAATGAAAAGCAACACTCCCATTTAGCAATGTTTATCTAACAAACAAACACCAATATTTTTCGCCAATCCTTGAAGATCGGAATTCTTCTTCACTTATTTCTTACACAAATTTGACAGTTTGAAGAGGCTTGGCATTGATTTCTATTGATTGAATTGAAAGTTATGTGAGAAGAAAGATTCAACCAATTTTACTAAGAATTTTGTGCTCCTTGGAACATGTTCTCAGACATCAATATTCTCAGCAGGTATGTTGTTAAAAACTTCAACCCTTTTGGCAATGAAATTTTGTTTCTTCAATCTAGCTAGTTTCGACTTATCATCAATTTTTGTACCTAGAGAAATATTGCATAGGCCAACATGTTTTGTTAATCCTTAAACAAACTCTAAACTGTGGAATTAAACTCTTGCAGGAATTGAAGGAATTCATACAAAAAAATGAAGAAACGAAGAACTGCAAGAAAGAAAGAAACCAGGATCAGGTGAATGTTTTATTGTTATTTTTGGAGGGAAAAAAAAGGGTCAATTTTGAGGTTTTTATGTGCAAATGCTTAACCTTACAATGAATTGTGCTTCAACGTAACATCATTCATAACATTACTCAATGTTCAGCGCTCATTCCATGGGTTTAGGGTTTAGGGTTTAGGGTGAATTCTAACGATGGTAATAATATTTGAAAAGTTAGAGCCATTCTTGTAGGCCGGTCACCTCCATTGGCAACATCTAATTAGCCTTCCTAAGTAGACTTGGCTTCTATGCATAACATTACTTAGCCTTGAGTGTTCGTTATGTGGGGCCTAAGAATATAATCATGGGATGTTAGAAGTTTAGTCTGAATTTGAGTCATCCCATGGGTAATCCACAAAACCCACAAAACGGAAGCACAAACATTGAGTAATGTCATCTGATAGGGGAGAGCCGACCACTAGTTACAGATGAACACGTTCATAATCCCAAATCACAAGTTCAAATCAAAACTCTAGGAAATGAACTGAACCATTTTTTTTTTTGGGGGGGGGGGATCTCTATTTGAAGGAAAATTATAAGGAATGACCAAGGGTAACCGACACATCTCAATGAATAACCGGTTGATAACAAAGAAACAAGAATAGCAATTGAGTTGGTTCAAGTTTCTTCATGTTCATTGCTTGGCTTGGCATGTAGCAACAAAGTATGTTTGTCATGCCCGCACCCTAAATAAAATAAAATAAAAAACAACGTCTGGGTTTCTTTTACCCTGACGTGAATGGGAGCCCGTTCCTCTTTACCGTGATCATGTTTGACCAAGCGTCATGCACCCTACATAAATGCATGATGCTAGCCTCCCGCATCCACTTAACCAAAACATTAACATAAACATTAAATGGAGATGTTGTAATGTTATGAATGTTGCGAATGCCTATGTCGTGGTTTCCCATGTCATGTGTTGGAGAGAGCCTTCTCTACAAAGTAAGGTAGAAAAATGGGAAATGTTGAATGACCATTATTGATGCACTAGACTAGGAGTATACTAATTTTTGTGTGAACACAAAATGGCTAATTATAAAAGTGGTTGCTCCAAAAGGATGAAGTGATTGGTCAGATAACACATGTTTCACACCACTTGAGATCACTTTTGAAAGTCATTGAGTTAATCATTATCCGTGCATTTGTATGCGGAGTAGCACATGTTGATGCTTAAATAAGGGAAACTCTACTGTATAAGTAGGGGGTTTGACTTACTTGCCTCTTTGAAAAATGTAACTAATTATCTACAAGGAATAAAATTACAAAAAACTTGCATCTCTCATCATTTCCTCTACTCCATCACTGAAAAAATCTTGCACAAATTTCAAGCCACTCTTTCTAGCCAAATCAAAAAAAATTAATTGTTTCCCGTAATTCAAACTTATTAGTAGAAACCTTTTATACAACAACTAGAAAAGATTGTTTTATTTTTTTGCCATAAGATGGACTTACTCTTAAATGGACACTATCATTGTGCATATTTCACATATTTAGTTATGGCCAAATTCAAAATGACAACCATGAGAGTTCAATTTGTTATTTTTGGAGTCAAAGTTGATCATTTTTCAAAGTTTTGAAGTGAGTCATTCATAGTTTCCCTTTCTTTCCTTTCAAATATGTACAAATTTGCTAGAAACCATTTAAGGTCCATCCATATAGAAAGGACCGCCCTTAATTATCTAAAATCACTTACAAAGCAACCTAATTTTCATTTTATGATTGTATCTACAGGGTCAATCCTCACATGGAGTCAATAATATGGCAAACAATTTCGTGAATAACAAGTAAGGAATATTAGCTTTGAACTTCTTGAAGTTGTGGTGATTTATATTTATGTGAAAGAAGCTCAGTTAAACATGTGATTTTTTAATGTTTGATCTCAAGCACATTACATTTATTAATTATGAATCATGATGCTCTTATGTGCATTTTTGTGTATTTTTGGATTTGTTTTTTGTGCAGTGCAATGGCAAGGGGGAATGATTTTCAAAATATACCAAACATGGCCCAAGGGTCCCCCTTCCAGAATCAAGTGCCTTATGAACAAATGCCTCTCTATCATGTATGTACTTAATCCCAAAATGCCCAAAGGGGTTGTTTTAGACCATTTTTTTGGACTTACAAGTCATGCATAGGGTTAGCTTGAGTGGATTGTATATGTATAGATGTGATTTATTTATTAATCATCCACAACTTTGTAGAAAGGCGAAATGTCTTCAGAGAACAAAAAGTCAAAGTCTCTAAACAATCTATATAAGCAAAAGAATTGGTTGGGCATTTAGGGGTTCAGTTAGTCTTTACATATCATTTCTTATCTCAAAATTATCAAAGCCAAATTAAATTGGATGAAATTTCTTGATTTCATGTGCTAGGCTTTATGTTCCAATCATGAAGATGTTGTAGAGGCTTGTAACTATGGTATGCGTGATTGTAATGAATTGTTTGAAGAAATACTTGAAAGTGATCTATCCAATGCCGGCAACTCATGGGTTATTGTAACTTTAGGAAAATTCCCAAATGAGGATGCCTCACCAACAATACAGGGCACCTCAACCTCAACAAGGACCCCAGATGCATGCCACATTGCCCATGGTGAATAATTTGTAATTTACCTTGACCATGTTATGATCGTAATTGTTCATGTTACAGTTTGATGGATGAATATAACTATTTCTACTCTTTTATTGCATAAAATGAAGTCAGGTTCACATGTGGCTTGATGTTAACATATGACAATCATAATTAAAGTTGAATATGTAGGAATCCACCAAGATTTCTAGAAATACAATTCCTCCAAACTTCTCAGGCCTATGGAACTAAGTAGAAATACCAAGTAATGTTCTAGGGACCAAAAACCCAAAAAACATTGTAGGCAATAAAGAAGGAAGTGGGGCAATAACAATGCTTTTGGTCATTGTAGGGAAATCATACGCTAAGTGCGTCATTCCCGACGCACCAAAACCATGCAAGCAACTTGAGGGCGCCAACACAACAAGCATACGAAGACATGCAACTTAAGCAAAACCAAGGGAGCAATATAAACGTAAGATCCAAAACAACAACAATTTTAGACTACAAGTAAGACACTTGGTGGTGGGTCTCATGTAATTGATGATTGAAAAATAATTGACACCTAAAATACTAAGAGAGTGCATGTATTTTGGTTGTGTTGCAGGGTCCTCAAGATGAATCATATGGGTTTCACACGGGCAACCCACACATGCAAAACGACTCCTATGACAACAATAATTTCAAGCAAGATGCAATGCAAATAAACAATGTAATATTCCCTACAATTATTGCACTAAAAGCCATTCTCTAACTGTTGTTATAAATAAATAAATAAATAAATAAATACTTGAGTTCATAGTCATATGTACTCATCAAGTTTTCAACTCTTAGAATAGGTTTACATTGGGGTCCCAGTCCACGAAACTTGGATTCAAAACACCCCTTTTAATGGTCCTTATTTTTGGGCTCGACAATAGACCCTACTTTAAAGTTTGATTTCTCAAATTGGGTGGAGTGTTTTCTCAAATAAGGACTACCAAATATGACGATAAAATGATGTCACATTAACGTCACTTAATTTTCTCATACTTTGGAATCAAACTCCAATGTAAACTCATTAAGTCTAAGATTTTGTTCTCAAGTAATAAGATTGATTGACTTTGGGGTTTCTTTAGTCTAGGACCCTAATGTAAACCCGCCCTTAAATGACGGGAAGAATTAAGACCAGCTTAAGTTGAGGACAGACTTGGAGACTAAATTGTTTTGTTATTGTTTTGATTTTTTTTTGCAGGGACAACAACATTACTCACAACAGGGCATGACCAGTAATCTGGAATAAGAGAAGTCAAGTCACAAATCCTGGATTGGCACATGGAGGATCTCAGAGGAGGGGTGGAGCTCGCAGAGAACCGTAGATCTCGAAGATCCAAGGGTCATGATTTAGTTTGCATCGTTAGAGGCTTATATATTTCACCTAGCTTCGGCTTCCTGTCCTTGCAAATTAACATGTATGGGCACTTGAAGAAATTTTCTTTCTTGATGTTGCTCAATTGGGAGCTAACGATTGGATGCGAAATTAGCAATTGATAAGGGAATCCAACACACCAAAGTATGTCTTATTTGTATTATGTATGCAAAAGTTATAAGGGTTCATAGATTTATTGGTAAATTCCCTTCAACCCAATGACTCTAACTCTCAAGCATACATCATAGAGGTCATTCGCGGTGTCCGCATAGACTCCAATGTCAAAACTTCTGTACCTATGTCATTGGAAAGGCTAGCTTGACTCGCATACCCATGGGAACTTGAAGAAAACCTCTTTGGCACTCACGAAGATTATGACCCATCCCACAACACCCACCTCCTCACCCAACACTACACCCAAACCACACACAAGCACCTACACAAAACACATCAGAATCACTCCCTACAACCTCAAACCAAAGACACCCGCTTCGTTGAAAAACCAATACATTTCCCACACATCCACCTCAACACGACATAATGTAATCCGACACATATATAAACACCCCAACACCCATCCTCCACATCTCTCCCCTCATAGCATGCCTCCACACATCCTCTGGCTCCACACTTCACCGCCGCACACATTTAATGCCTTTAAAACCAACACGAAGAACACTACAACTCCTCACTCATCCCAACACTTGACCCCCTTCCCTAGGATTTCAAAACCAAACTAACATGGCTCACCCAAAGATACATATTAGACCTAGCACTTAGCCTCCCTACCAACCCTACTATACTCCAACATGCCTTGGCCACAACATTATAACCTCCTCCATACTATCATTCCTCATAGACTCATTCTCACTCACCCACTCATACTACTCTAGCCTACTCACATGCCCCTCAAACTTCACATACCACCCCCAAACACGTTTTCCAACATGCCTAGCCCGGACTTAACCCAAAATAATTATGATCCTCTATATACACCAATTCAAGAACTCCTCCATTATCCCCATCTTCACAAAAAGATTCAAATACAGCCTCGAAGCCGCATTACACCTAACAAACTTACCCCTCACACAGAATCCCAACCCATTAGACACACCCACCAAGGTCAACCTATCTAAGAAATGGAAACATGCCCCACCTCCCTCCCCCTCCCAACCTCATTTACACACAACCACAACCCAAATACCCCACCACCCACACCTACTACATAGATGGCTCGTTCACCCCTCTACGCCAAGGAGATGAAGGAACCGTTAGCCTAGGTATCTACCATTCTACTGGCAACACCCGACAAGCCTACAGAACACAATATATCCTACACATAGAACTAACAATCATCTACATAGCCCTCTATCTCACCAAAGACAACACTACCCACTCATGTCTCTTATACAAAAGAGGATTCTAATTTGGCATACTCTATGCAAAAAGGTGGGCAAGTGAAAGATGATGACTGGGCCAACATACACAGCCAATTAGACAGTTGGAAGGAAAACGGCCTAGTAATCTATTTCTAAGCTTACGACCCTAACAACGAAGACCCAGAGAAACGTCATTTTCTGTTAGTCATACAGAGCGATTGGATGCGCGAGTTAGCAATCCAAATTACTCCAAACTCGGCATGGCCAATTGACAGTACATTCAAGACCAACCAATATAGGCTACTATTTATATGTTGCAATGTATCCCAATAACCGCGGATACGGTAAGCTCATTTTTTGATGCTTTGTTCTAAATATTATCAAGAGGATCATGAGGCAACAGCATTGAGGCTAACTTTGCGGGCGGTTTTTGAGATAATGGGGCCTATTAGATCCAGTGCGATAGTGATCGATAAAAGTGCAACAGAGTTTAACGTTTTCACAACATTGATCAATGATGATCCATGGTGTTGGGCAAACAACGTCATAGGTAGTGAGCAAATCAAATGCAAATTATTGTTGTGTTGCTTTTATGTTAAAAAGGCGTGGATGGAACATCTTGTGTCTCATGTCACTGTTGACAAGAGAACTCAACTTTATCGTGAAATTTGCGGTCTTTTGGATTGCCTCACGGATGCCCAATTCAATTCAAAATATGTTGAATTCAAAATCATTTGGGCAACTGAGAAGCTAGTTTTGAACAATGTTGCAACTGGATGGGCGGGAAATTGCAAGTGGCGTGGTATGTGGCCAAGATTTAACCGTCTATACGAGCATGGATTTGTGAATACAACAAATCTAATGGAAAGATTGTGGCATTTTATAAAATATACCTTGTTCGATAAGAAAGTTAATCGGCGTTTGGATCAGTTCATTTGGGCACTCATAGGTATGTGATTGATTGATTTTTTTATTGCATGTATCATTTTTATTACATATATATATATATATATATATATATCAAATATCAAATCAAATAATATTAATATTGGTTTTTTTATTGTATTTTATGTGTAGGGCAACATGGGACAGGCCTTAGGGTTGGTGGCGGTACATTGATAGAGCACTACATGCATGTAAATGCACTAAGCAATTCACGAAAATATTCAACAAAGGGAAGAGATCGAAAATACACAATCCGAATGCAAAAAACTAACGTCATGATAGAGAGGATAAAGACTGATCCACCAAGTAACCTTGAAGTTATCGATGATGTTGGTATGGAATTCCTCATCCGTAGCCAAAACAATACATGAACGTTGGTATGCAGTGAATTTGGGCACTGAGTGTTGTGAGAGTGAGGACAGAGTGTCTATTTACAAACACCTTCTTGCTGTGAAAAAGTTGGTGGACGAAGAATTCACATATTCAAAGCGTATATTATCTATTGAAGAAAATGGATTTGTAAACAACTTAGATGATGTGGGAGAAGATGATGTAATTTCTCCTACACAAAGCCCTAAACTTAACCTTCTATCTCCATCCATGGATGATATTGGTGTACAAGACGATAGTCTTGGTATTGTTTAAGGGGATTCATCAGAAGTGGAGGATGTTCCTCAAATCCAAATCCGATTAGCGAAGTTAAATGATTTATATGTTGAGTTGGGTCGAGATTTTTTCACAACATATCATATGAGAATTGTAGGTTTCAATTATATAAAAAACGCAATTAGGAGGTTAAATGCCATAAACAAAAGAACTTCAATTTGCCTTGAACCCTCAATTAGTTCCTGGACGTATTTCTTTACCTTGTGCTGGTAGTAATATTGTTTCAATTCAAGCCAATGTATCGAGGACAAAATTTGGACATGGGAGGCATTGGAATCCCAAAAACAAAGATCTAGTTGGTTCAAGTGGGGACACGAACTCGTGACAAGCATCATGTACTCATACTACACTATGATTTATTGAAATTGTTATTTAATAACATGATTTATTGTTTCAAATCTTATGGTATGTAGGACCACCAATAATTAGAACCACTGCATTGGCACGACCTGAAACAGTAATGGAGGCTCGGCGACGACAATCAATGGCTCGGAAACGGAAGCGGATGCTACTTCCTAAATTGTATAAGCAAAAATGTCGTGTTTGTGGAGATGACAATTTGTTATGCGAAGGGGAGCAAACTAAGGAATGCCATAATTATGGGAATGCAATTGTACGAGGCGAGTCTCAAACGAGTTTCATTAAGATGGATGGTTCTTTTGTTGGGCAGTTGGTGGAGCTTTACAACGAGAATGCGAATATTTGGCAATTGGGAAAACTAGTCAACTACAACTTCTCAAAAGATGGGAAAGATGCACAATCCTACACCCTTCTTATAGAACACAATGGCGAATCCATATTTGGGATAACCTTACCAGATGAATACATTAGATTTGCTTGATCTTGTAGTCCAATTATTCAATATCATTTAATATGCTTATGTAATTGAATTCTTTGCATTATTGAAATTGTATTTTTTGGAGCTATAATATATTACTCCATACCATCTGTATTGCTTAAATTCGTTGTATATGTTTTAACTCTCATCTTACTTATGTTTTTGTATTCCCTCAATAATATGATAACTTTATGACATTTATGATATTAATGAGAAGACAAGACCACGATAATACAACAATTTTATGCCATTTGTTATATTAATGAAAAGTTGACACCTTAATAATACGACTTTTTGATGTTTTCCACATGTGTCATACTAAAGAGGGGAACAGTGCCAGGGCTCAGCCTTGTGCGTGAAGTGGACCCCGCGCTCGCCTGGCTTGTGTGTGAAGTGGCCCCCAACTTGGGGGCTGCTCCGTGGGCCCCCGCGCCTGCCTGCAAGCCATGCCCCCCTTTACCCCGTTGCCCTAGAGGCAACGCGGGGTAGCTGCCCGGCTCATTAAGAGCCGTGGATGGGCCCAGGTTGAGTTTGTGCTTGGGGCCATGGAGCGCCCCAGTGACATGGATCACCACCACCTCCCTAGAGAGAATCACACACTACACCACCCAAACCTCAAGCTTATAATTCATTGAATTCACATTCTGCCAAGGTTTGCGATCGTGAAGAACCCTTATAGGGTGTTATATACTTTCATTTTCCACTAAAGGGTGTACGTTTTAGCACCATCTATCTTATTGCTTTGTCAACAAGTAAAGTATATGGGCACTTCCAACTCCATAGAGAATTTGGACCGTGGGATCAAATTGAGGATTCTCTCATTGAAGTAGGCAATTGCAAATCACACAGATTGTCATTTTAAATTGTCAAAATTGGAGTTGAGATGCAAAAATTATAGGGTTCAAATAGTGCAAGATATTTTGTTGAAGTAATCATATGTGCCCCCCAATTGAGTGGACAAGCACTTTGAATACTTGGGCATCAAGAGTCTTTGTTCCACATCTCAAATGCAAATGGCGAAGTGTATTGTTAAATCTTCACACATACATACATACCCTTAGGGTTTTATCCTTTCAAGGTTTAAGGGGCTCAATGTATTACCTACCTATAATACACAACCTCTACAAGTCCTACCAAGTCTTACAATCAAATTCTTCATAATTCAATGTAATTGAGTACATTATGTTATGTTGAATGAGAAATAAAAGTCATCATATTTGACATTGATAATCAAAATACCAAGTATGTATTTGCATTCAAGGGCACCAAGGTTGTGTATTGAGACCAAATCTTCACTTCCAATGAGGCATTCAAATAATTTAAAAAGTGCACTTTATGAATGAGCTAATCTTGGATATAATCATTTGAGACAGTTAGCTAAAATGAAAGAATGTAACACAATTTCACATTGTACAAAATTGAAGTTTATTCCTCTTGGACACGGATTGGGCCTCATGGACATGTAAGGTAGGAGCACCTTAAACCAAGACTACACCCAAAACCAACAACCTCAAAACCTTGCAGAATAGGTACATGTTGATATTGAGAATGTTCACCATGTGAACATGAGGCCCACACAGTTTTGGGTGCCAACACAATTTTCAATTCAAAAAATTGTAATTATTTTAATATTGGGGGAAAAAACAAAAACAACTTGCAATACACATGGGTTTTTGTTTTAAACATGCGAATGAAACTTTTTGGTTCATACAACTGCCACAGGTACGTCAAATACCTTAATTTCTCGATTTAAGGTGCTCCTACCTTAGGAGTTAATATCTTGTCAAAGAGTAACAAAAACTAGAGTTGTAATCCCACATCTTATAAACAAGAATTTAACAGTGCACTTTGACATCAACAGATTGGTATATTGTAAAATGATATCAAGATTAATCTTACAAAAATCGTCTCGACGTTGGTTTGCTCAGAGTGTGCAATTTCCTGCATTAATACTCCAAAGTTTATCAATAAATTGGATGTTTTAGCCTCCAAAGTGGAGAATATGCAACCACTAAAACAAATTTAACCCATATGCAAATAGGATTTAAGGTCTAAGGCATCCATAGTCGATTAAACCACTCACTAGGGTCATGTAATGCTAACATGGATGAGATCTATATTTTTTAGGGGAACGCAGTTAAGGTTTATGTGGTGGAGGCTTGTGATTGATTACTTGAATAAGAGTTTTGACAATTGTCGTAACCAAGCACTAGAATATAGATGAGCAATATTGGTTAACCTATAAATCGACTATGTGTTACCCTAAATTTACCACTTCAAAGATTGTAGCAATTTCCATATTTATGAAAGATTTTTTTATTTTTTTTCTTTGCATTCTCCTTGAAATTTGTTTCTCTTCGCAAGAAAAATAATTCCCTGCTATTACTCCTCCTAAATAGATGCAAACTCTCTTATTTTATCGGTTATAGATGCCTCAACCTTAACGAGGCAGTGTTGCCTGTTCATGTTGACGAGTCTTAAGAGCATCACCTTTGCTAAAAATGCAAGAATTGATGAAAGTAGAGCATGATGGTGATGACCAAAGCAATTATAGAATGAACTTACAAATGCCTTGTAGCAAAGGTCAAGAAGGTTAACTTCCTGAATGCATCAAATAGAAACACATCAGATCAGGGTCACAGCTAAAATGCCCAATGAAATTCTGCCTTCCTCCATCTAAAAGAAAAGATGCATATCTAAGGAGCAGCTAGTCACCCTCAAAAAAGAATTTGGTTACAATGCATAAAAATGAAAATTTATTGCAAAGAAACTAAAACAGAAGGCCGTGTGTAAGAATACATCTCTGTGCTTGCCCATGGCAGAATGCCTGGTACTAAAAAGAAGAGCCGCAGTATCTAACTGTAATGTTGTATCATCTGTTGTAAACCTGGAGAACAGATGGCAGTGCATAAGAAGCTAACAATTACAGATGCAAACCACAGAAAGTAGCAACAAAATCTTCAAAAACGGAGGAGAACTCTGTTGTAATCTGCACCTCCAAGATAACTACTACAACAGAGCAGACAGAATGAGATCAGAAGCACATACTTCTGCAAGATGTTGTGTGCTTAAAGACATTGCAGGTTCACCCAAATCTATATGAGTTAAGAAACAATTGAACAATCATTACGTAATTCAAAATATCACCTCCTTGATAACATGTTCTGTAACAGGTCACCAAATAGATCATAATATCAATTACATAATAATTGTACAATTATACGAGTGTTACTTTGCTACATACAGTAGTTTCAATACAGTACTATTTGCAATATGGACATGTCAGAAGCCCACCTTGGTCACCTTTCACTACCAAAGCCTCAGAAGTATGCGAGACATGAGGTGCAGAGCAAGCTTTAGAAACACCTTACAACTTATAAATAAATTGTTTTCCTATGTACTCTACCAGCCCCCAGCAAAATATGCCAACAATGGTTGGACATGACACGATTGAATGGATTGGACTCAAAAAGTGTACTCACCTAGGTAAAGGAGGAATCCCCCTCAAGTTGAGCTCCGTTAAGCTTTTATATGAAGATATTTATCCTCTTTGACATTATACTTCGAGGTTTTGTTCTTCTTGAAGACACCGAACAGCGATCCCAGACCACCTTTTTTTGGTTGCAATTTCGCTTCATTTTTCCTGTTCTCCACATCCTCTTTCATAAATTGTAGCACAGCCTGCAGTCCCAGTTTGTTTCATATGTTAGCTATACAAGTTCATGGACTGCTTTTTGACCACTTAGGGGGGAAAAAAAATTACTGTAACCAATGTGCAAATGCAGACCACAGGCCGATTCTGTTGGAAAAGAAGAAATACCTCCAATCCTTCTCGAGTCTTCTGCAGAGGTGGTCTAATCCATGGGTTACCATCCAGTTCAAGCTTCTTAAGGCCTGTCAGCATGCAAAAGGAGTCAGGCAGCACTGAGATATGATTCCAGCTGACATTCAGCTCCCTCAAATTCTGCAAGTTTCCAATTGATTGAGGGAGCTCCCTCAATTCCGTGAAATTGGATGAGATGTCAAGTTTTGTCAGGTTGGTAAGCAAGCACAGGCTTTCAGGGATATTGGCTAGCTGATTATGATGTACATCCAACTCCCTGAGATTTGTGAGCGAGGACAAGGTGGTTGGTAAGCTCGTCAGGGTATTGATATGGACGGTTAATCTCTGAAGTGACATCAAGCGGCCCATTGCTTCAGGCAATGCCTTCAATTGATTGAATTCTGCGTTAAGTTCAACAAGTCGCGTGCAGAGACCTATTGTGTAAGGCACTTCCTCAATTTTGTTGTTCTTAATGTCCAGATGTTCCAAGTTTGTAAGACAGCCAAGAGCATCTGGTAAACTTTTGAGCATGTTTGATTGGGCATCCAGACAAGTGAGCTGATCCAATTCACCAATAGACTCAGGCAATGCTTCAAGGCGATTTCCTGCACACCATAAAAATAGGATACAAAAATATTAGCATCATCACCTACTACTGTATCTCCAATCTAAATGGTCCACAAGAGCTTCGGAGAAACATTAATAAGTGCGAGTATCTTGTCGTGATATACTAAAGTGTGCTTCATACGCTGTAGTTCACCAGCCATTCCTGACATGGAGAAAAATGTACAAATCTCCTTCCTAATGTCCACTCTAGAACTCTTGATTGAGCAGGGAATAAATTTCAATTCCATCTTGCATCAAGGATTCCTACCACATCATGCCTACTATACTGCATCTCAATCACAGGCAATCCAGAAAACCAAACACAGATATTCACAAACCTATTAATTTTCAAGCTTTGAGTTTGGCTGCTATAAATAAATCGCTTCTTACACAACCAGCCACTATAAAATACAGATGGATTGTTAAGCTTCACAAACTCAATTTCTTGAAGCTCCTTTAGGATATGCACAAGAACAGACATACAGGTATGGTAAAACATATACCAGCTATATCTAGTGAAGTCAGATTCTTGAGATTCCCTATTGCTTCTGGAATCCAGGTAAGATCCATGTTGCTGAGTTTCAAGGTCTCCAAGTTTTTGGCTTCAGCCCTAGCCAGTATTGCCGAAAGTTGGGGTGACATTAGTCGAAGACCTTCACCAACACCGTCACTTGTTGAAGTTTCTGGTTCTACAAGATTACAATTAAACCCTATAAGATGGAAAGCAGGAAAACAACTACAGATCAAACTAACAGCATATTGAAAATCAATTTAGACAATTGAGAGATAAAAATCAGGTTCTTAATCTTTTACTTGTACTGAAACATTATGATCCACATCAATCAACACGCAAAGAGCATAATGTAGGAATCAGAACCTGTGGGCCTTGTTTTTGAAGCTACTTCTGTTAACTCTGTGTAACCTTGCACTCTGTCATTGACGGAAGCTGGCGATGGTTTCCAGGACTGGGCATCTAAACGACCTTGAGACAAAGATCTTCTGCTTGTGAGCAATGTGCCTGCATCCGGTATATCACTGTCTTCAGAAACGGAAGGTAGAGAGTTGGACTTTGGACCATCTGTTGTAGGACTTCCATTGTCTTTATAATCATAGGCTGAACCATTGACCACTGCACCGTTGTTCAAGGGATGAGATGCTGCATTCTGGGCTTTTTCAATCAAACTGTGGAAGTTTCTGTGCCGTTCTTCTAGAGCCAAGGTCGCCTTTGCCATGCGCTTCTCAGCTGCTGCCTGCAAGTTATTCCCAGTAAGTGGGTCAGAGGCTATAATCCTCATAATATCTTTCCAAATACCTGGATTTAGTATCAAGAGTAGCAGGTCTTTCAATCAACTACTAACCACATTTTCTCTGATTCACAAGGTGATATTCCAGAAAGAAGAGCTACTCAATTTACTATTCAAGTGCTTCTTAGGAGATCCTGCTTCACAGCTTCTCTACATTGAAAAACCTTTTCCCCATCTTAGTATCGTTGTGAGCTTCAACAGGTGCTGCGTGAAAAACCTCCAATTACAATTCCCATAGGCAGTTTTGTTTCCACATAGAACATTAGGGTTCAATACTGCAAAATCTGTGCTATCCAGGACTTCAACCTCATTTAGCCAAGTAAAAATGGTAGAGAGCTAGAGTTACAAGGACAAGTCTTGTAAATAGCAGCACTGATTTTTCTGATTAATGCTTAAGCCAAAGGCCCAAAGCTTGCCTAGAACTGTTCTTTCCACTCTCACCTTCCTGCGACTGTGAAAAAAGCCAGGTATTTCAAAAACTCTCCTACCCAATTGCTCAATAGAAGCGTATCTTTCGCGAAATAGAAGCAAATCAAAAGTGACACGATGCATCACGTAGGATCCTGCCTCTACAAGTACACTTGAAACCTGCTCCACATCTCCTCGTTCACATGACAGAAAGTTAAACCAATGTTGAACGGGTATACAGGAGAATGCATCGTATCAATACTCAACGTCAAAATAGTATCAAAGAACCTATCCGACTAGTATCGAATTTATAATACCAATCAGAAATTGATATTTGGTGGGTATCTCAAGGTGAGAGAATCTTTGTATGTCCGAGTTATTAGTTGGGTCAATACCATTCTACACCATATTGATATCTTCTTGCATGGTATATGGACCCGAATGGTATCGGAAAAAAAAACAAATCCTCAAATACCCATACCAGGTATCAAATTAATGTGAAATCCTCATTATTGATACCCGAATGGTATAAAAAATAAAAATAAGACGATACTAGTCCAATCACTGAAGCAATTGTCTGCATACTTCCATCTTGTCTCATTCAAGACTCGTGTTTGACAGCATGAATTCTTGTCGCCAATTATCTATAAGGTATCGATCTCCATTTCTCTCAAAGCACTTATTCATTTGTTCAATTTACCATGCAATCATGCAATGGAGATTGTCTGGTACTAATAAGTTCGAAAACAGGGCATCATACTGGAGGTAATTCTTCCTGCATACCGCATACCTGCTCGCGTATCAAATCTTCACGCATTTCTAGATAAGCACGAAAGACATGTTGTGGAACTCCGGGAGGTCTAGGCCGCTGGAAAAGCTCCTCCAATCGAGAAGCGAGTGATCCATCTACTCTGGCCACTGTCTGTTGAGCAATTTGCACTTCCTCTGGTGCAGGACGGGCTGGAAGCTTCGCCTGTAGTCTTAACATATCGGCTATCACATCCTCAATAGTCTCCATGTGCTTCCCCATCTTGAAAATCGCTCACGTGTTGGACAATAAGCAAACAATTCTTGCTCAAACACTATTACCAATACCTATCTCCCAGTCTCTATCTACCGAAAGAGCAGAGGACATTTAATTGCTAAGGTAACTAAAGAGATGAAAAGTAAAGTTGGCTCCAGGAGAAGGTTATCTACATATATGTAGCTGCTTAACTGTGCAGTACAGAACTAACGCCAACGAAAGTAAATCTCTGAACTGCTTGTTTGTTCTTGTTTGAGAATTCACGGCTGGGGAAATATGTCGATGGTGCTCTAAGGAAATCTTTTTGCAAATAGGACAACAACGGTTTGTAATATACGTACAACCTGTCAATCAGCCAACAACAACAACAACAACAAAAATATGAGAGTCGCGATGGATTAAGATTAGTCAACTGCAATCTCAATATTCCCGAAACTGGACTTCATCGCAACATAAGATCAGTCCTACACTAAAATCTCTTCAATCACAGTCATGTCTCGTGATATCACAGGAAACAATCGGACACACCAAAATGGCCTAACTGTACAAATCGCGCTACTCCTTCCTTCATAACATCATCACAAACGAGTCTCTCTCTCTCTCTCTCTCGCTACAGAAGCAAGCTTTGCGAAATATACACCAATAGAGCTCTTTAAACCCGAACTACACAACATAAGAACCGAATAAAACATTATAACTCTGCTCATAGAATCCGCAAGTAGTGGAGACCGTAAATCCTCATAGAAGCTTCCAGAAGACGCCATTCTCCAAGCGGTAATGACCAAGCTAACTAGAGCTCTCAAACATTTGCTCTTGAAACGAGCTATGTAGTAGTAGTTCGCACACTTAAGCGTGACGCGCAAGACACGAGCGCCAAAATTTTATAAAAGTCGAGCCGAACCTCAAACAGGATGCGGACACCAGCGTCCTTAGATATAGATATTACACTAACAACCAAAAAGAAGCTCCAGAGTGCCTTGAACCTTAAAGAACAGAATGAGAGGCGTTCAACCACATGGCAGGCTACTGCCGAGATTCAGAGATGGCCAAGCGCAGGAAATGGAACAACTGAGCGCGGGGAGCCTCATTTGGAGCGGAGAGAGAGAGAGAGAGAGAGAGAGAGAGAGAGAGAGAGAGAGAGAGCGGAAGAAAGAAAGCTTGAGGGAGAAAAAAATACACGAAATGAACGAGCGTACGATGAGCGGGCAGAATCTACGGAGACAACAGGAAGCGGACAGGCATTTCGGAAGCCCGCAAAACCAAGAAGTAGATGCTCGGATCACCACTTGCGATTGAATGTATAAAATTGTTGGCGCAAGCTTGAAGCCAGCCAGCCAGCCAGCCTGCCTCCGAGCACAGAACGATCCTTCGCGACGCGACCACCGGGACGACGACGAGGACGCATGGAAATAGGTCCCCCTTTCCCGCTGTCCTCTCCAGCTCCCACCTCCGCCAGGCCAGGACAGTCTCGGAAGTAGGGTGCCCGAGAAGAGGGCTTCTCTCTCCTCTGTCCTCCCGGAAGATGGCCTTGGAATTAGGGCCTCGCTCCTTGTCTAGCCTGTCCTCCTGCTTAAGGCTGGATAGGCGCGGGATTAGGGTCCATTTTCATCACGGAGCTAGGCCCCCTTCCCCTCTGTCCTCTCCTCCCACCTCGGCCAGGATAGCCCCGGCAATAGGGTCCACAAGAGAAGTGCTTCTCTCTCTACCCCCACCCCCTTCCCCCAGAGGATGTCCCTGGAAATAGGACCTCCATCCCTTGTCTAGCCGTCCTCTAGCTTTTGACTGGATGTGCGCGGTAATAGGGTCCGTTTTGCTCACAAAGACCGGGAACACAGAACCGGGGCCCCTTCCTTTTTGTCCTCCTCCCCCACCTAGGTCAGGATAGACTCGGAAATAGGGTCCCCATGAATAGGACATCATTCCCCCATGATTTGACAAGATGGTGCAGAATTAGGACCTTTCTCCTCAATCTAGCATGTCCTCCAACATATGAATGGACTAGGGCAGAGTTAGGGTTGCTTTTGCTCACAAAGACGATGACACACGGAATTAGACCCCTTTTCACCTCTATCTTTACCTCCACCTCGGTGAGGACATCCTTGGGCCCGTGGAAATAGGATCTTTCTCCCTTGGCTAGTCCTCTAGTATTTGACATGCGGGCACGGAATTAGGGTCCACTCTGTCCACCTGCACTATTGGCTCTTATATGCCCCGGAAATAGGTATCCCTTGCCTATTTGTCCTAGAGCTTGACAACCTTGGCACCCATACTAGATGTCAACAATACCTAAAGAGTCCCAAGCGTGCACGCTCACCCGAGACTAAACTCATGGTTGCTTTCCGACACTCAAGGGCCAAATGAATAGAGAGGAAATGGGGGGAAAAAATTATGTGATTGATGGGGGATAAAGTCTAGTGACATATGAAAGGATGGAATTTCAGATAACCATTGTATAGCCCAAGTGATTCTATTTGAAGCCAAATTAACTCCTTCGTTAGGGTTAGAGACCTTAAGTTATTCTACTGAGATTCAATTGGAGTTAATCAACAACAAACTTGGGGAGTAGGTTTTTATTGCACCCTCCATGATGGGTGTCACGAATTAAAGTCCACTCGATCAGTCAAGTTAATTTACTTGTCTTCCCGCAAACACCGGTTCGGGTTTGCATGGCACCATGTGCAAACAAAAATCTTGAGAGGTGCATGAAATCCGAATTTGGACGTACACGTTTTTTGGTGCATGGGTTCAAATGTTTCCAAGGCCAACGATGAGGGGCCTTGAGTAGGTACTTTCAAGCTTCGACACTTGTAACTTAAGTGGAGGGCCACGTTCCCATTCTCGAGGGCCACATTGTCGCAACAAGCTTCTTCTTTATTAGTACATTAGCTCCGGGTAATAATAAACTACCCACACCATGCCACAAAACGAGAACCCGGGAAGTTGTCCAATTGTGCATGTCATCCTATCATACCCTTTTTTTCATCATTTCTTGTACATGAGTTCAAATATTAGTTGCAACTTCACCAATCATAGTAGCATTTACGCAGAGGTGTGTTGGGTGTCGGAGGATATGGCCACTTTCCGACACGAAAGGTCAAAAAGAGAGAGAGAGAGAGAGAGAGCTTGGCCTAGCTCACATACATTCATCTATCAAAGGTATGTGGATGTTATTCGGTTGTTTCTCTTTCATCAAATACTTATATTTGATTGGTGTGTGGTTCGGTGAGGATTAAAAACAAACACTATAATGACACATGTTGAAAAGAGATTGGATTACATCTTCACATTATATCAACTGTCCACACTCAATAATGAATATATTGTATTTTGGGGGGAGACTTATGTATTTAATTAAGGAATCAACGAACATGCACTTCCAATAACTATGACTAAATCATCATAGGTGGAATTTTCAATCCATTGTTTATTGATGCTTCATCGTATATCCGTTAATGTAACACAAGTTACGTTGTGTAAAATCTACTCGTTACAAGTTGGAGAACATGAAAAATGAACCAAATAACACCCACACATCTTAGAGTTAATCTTAAAAGGACAAAAGCTATAATTGTTTGGTGTTTGGAAGTGCATCTTGTCTTTGGTTTGTTAGCTTAAAACTTTGTAGCTCCAACCAAAACCACGAGCACAAGCAGATCAAAGCCATAATATTGCAGCTCCCAAGAAGTTCTCAAACTCAACTTACATGTTCCCAAGAGAAAACAATCAAACTCAAGATTAATGAGGTTGATAATAGGAGGAGAAGATTTTTTGAGCATGTGTTCATTCGTATGTCTTAACACAAGATAGTCAACCTATATATGAATAAATTGCCAATGAAACTCATTATAAATATAAATAAATAAATAAATAGAACATAGAATTCCACACTCTATCTTACTTTAATATCAATTTGGTTTTGCTTATCATTTCATGCTAATCGCTTCTTTAAAATCATAGGAGAGAAGTGGGCTACTTGGAAAATAAAATAAAAATTTAAGACCCGTTTACCTCCCAACGTGCTCTAATTGAAAACATCCCTTATCACTTGAAACCCTCAATTCCATGTGACATTCCATTTTATTCAACATTTCGAGTAGAGGCACTCATAACCAATCACTTAAGAGATCATGTGCCAAGTCTAAAGAAGTATAATGCAGTGCAAAAATTTCCCATATAGATGGATAGAAATCAAGAGGATTGAAATTATTTTTGGTAATTTTATTTCTTAAACTGAAATTAATGTGGATATTTCAAGCCAAAAATAGGCTTGAACATTTTACCAATGTCCAGAGTCTATCATAACCACTCATTCCTCCTCACTTTAACGCTCAACCCTAGGACATGTGTCACAAGACTATTGGTTCTAGTTTGAACTAAATTGAGTCCCAACATGATTGAAATTACGATACCCTATAGATTGCCAATGAGGTCTTAATTGGGAATAGGCGCCTCTAGTATACAAAACTAACTCGCTGAGGTGTCTTTCAGCTTTTCGGGCCAAACGTTGGCACCAAAGCAGGAGAGGCAAAAATAATTTATTGCTCTTTTGGGCAAGTTGGGGGGACGCCCCTTTTGTGACAATTATGATGGGTTTTGGCCATGTCCCAGTGTCAACTCAGCACAATCAAAGTTCTTTGCAGGGGTGGGCTTTTCACCATGCCCAAAGTCCAACAGTCTCGTGTTGTGGCCCTATAAGCTTTCTTTGACCACTCGGGCATAGGTGCCACTACTAAGTGTGTCCCTCGACTCGGTCCTATCCACTTGGTCATAGGGATAGAAAGGCCGACGAGTCTTTTTCACTTGGGCCAACCTTGGTGCATCATTTTCCATTGGGAACACATCGAGGTTGTTGAAGTTTGGTTCCAAAATAGGGAGCCGACGGAAGGGTCCAATTCAACTTCCGTGCTTTACTTTCCGCCTCTTTTAAAGTGAGAAGGTACCTTCAAGGCGCTTCAATATATTTACCTCCAGACAATGAAAACAAACGGTATAACACGGTTGAATGAATTCCAAGATATACATAAGCGTTGGAATTTGCAACTTTCATCTCCCACATATGATGTTTAAGTAAAATTGGATTAGTTTCAAGTCCATAATCATAACATGCCAGATTTTAACATAGGGTTCAACGATAAGATTATATGGTAAGATTATGTAACAGAGTGTGTAGAGTTGATTTTGATAATATTATAGCAATTATTTCATTGTATATTCATTATTTAACATTTGTTTATATAAATTTAACACCAAACAATTATCTATTGTTTTTCTATCATATTCTAGTAGCATAACATTCAAGTAACCACAAAGGATTCACATATCTCTCAACAATAACAAAAGCAACATCACAATAGCCACAATTTTGAATGTTTGTGGTCCATGTTCACCAACCATCATATTTGTGTAGTTTTGCGATCTAGTGTATGTCATGTTAGCGGTTGGAATTTTCCAAAGTTCATGCACAAATCCAAATATACTTAAATCCTACTTAAACTCATTTAGCACAAAAGATTGCTCTCATCCAATAAAACCGTGTAGTTTTGGAGGTTCTTTGGTCTTACACCACTATGTATACTTATCACGAGGGTGGGTTTATAGTAGGGTTTAAAACCAAATAGACTCCGAATTCAAGTGGTTGTATTGGTTGAGAGCAAATTTTTGGGACCCAACTAGTTTTACGCTAGTTATCAATTCAATGTATGGAAAAAGCGAGGTGGCATTAGAATAGAGGTGCCCATAACCAATCACTTAAGAGATCATGCGCAAAATTTGGAGAAGTATAAAGGGTGCAACTTTTTTCCCCATGTAGCAAGATAGAAAATAGGGGGGCTGCAAAATTTTTAACAATTTTATTCCTTAAATTTAAAATTACTATGAATTTTTGAAGCTAGAAATTGGATTGAAAATTTTACCAATGTCTAGAGTCTAGCACAACCGGTCATTTTAACAACTCATTCCTCCTCATTTTAGTACCCAAAACCAGGACATGTGTCATGGCGCTATTGGTTCCAGCCCCATCGAAATTCAATCCTGACTAGATCAAAAATTTCATTCCTAGCCTGATCGAAAATGCGGTACCCTATAAATTGATGATGGAGTCCTGATTAGGAATAGATGCATCTACTATACAATGGCGTCACTTTTCTGCCAAAATTCAGTCCCAACCATGATCAAAATTACAGTACCCTATAAATTGTTGATGGGTCCTAATTGGGAATAGGCGCCTTCCCTAATACAGGACGACCCCATTACCTTGGCTCACTCCAGCCGGTCATAGGAGCAGTAAAATCCGTGTCCGCGGTTATAGGGGTAGGTCACGGGAATCTAGAGAGTTCTATTCAATCCGATGAGCTGGGGTTCCCAACCAAGTACCTGAAATGCAGGGGGATGTGTCAGCCAGAGCTTGAACGGAGGGAGACAGACACATCCAACGTGGCACTTCCATCCTGCCTTGCTGGCAGAATTAATGGAATACACTAGTATGCCCCACCCATCTGCCTATTAATACATAGTAGTGACCACCTCCTTACCAATCTCAAATTAATAATGACAAATCAAAGGATCACAACATGTAAGCGGGTGGACTTGAAAGCACTAGGGTTTTGACCAACTAAGGCCCACAAATCTCCCCCGAGATTGTTCCCTACCCATGTATGTATAGTTTCCCCACACTAATTTACCAACATTTCACACTATTTTTGAGTACTTATCATTGCAATAACAAAGTACAATAAAGTTATTTGACTATGACTGCTATATCAATGATGAAACAAAACCCTAATCTTTTACGATCTGATTTTGACCCGAGGTGATTCACATGGGTAAAGAGGAGAGGCAACCTATTTGCAAAGGCAACCTATTTACACATATTAGTGTAGGTAATAAATGGGCCCCACATAGTTATACTAACGTTGGGGTGGGTCCCATTACATACTCATAATGAAGGACTATAGCAGTAGGCACTAAGAGCCACTTTACACCTAGAGGCCGGGCCAATTTTCCCATATGTAAAGGCCTTAGGGCCAAGAAGCTAGGCCGATTCAATAAATCTAGCATAGTCTAGCCTAGAACCGTTCATATTTCCACATAATCCAATGGATATGGTTCACTAAAAAAATCATTTTAAAAAAAAATCTTTATTGAAATTTGACATTGGCCCCGAGGCCAAGAATTGGCCTACCATTTTGGGTGCACCTAATTCAATGAACTCAGGATGTGTCATACCATGCATTTTTTGATTAAAATTTTTCATACCACCAAATCGCCCTTGCCTCTAGGTATAAAGGGGTTAAGGCTGATTTGAGCCTTTTGGCCAATCACAAGTGAGGATTTCAAGCCTCTTACACAACGAATTGGCCCAGCCTCTAGGTGTAAAGCGGCCCTAAGCTAGATCGCTTGCTCGGGCAGCCCTAATGAAAACTTAATAGTATAATCCTTCATTGTTACATATGAAGTTGGTAGGATTAGAGTTGTGGCCCTAGTTCTAGGTGCTACTCTAGTAGGCAATCTATGTCATATGAATTATATAAGTTATTATCCCTAGGTGCCACCTAGTACCTTGTGACAAAGATGGATAAGGATCTTCTCGCATGTGGGTTTATCACCCCCATGGGCCCCACCGAGTATCGATGGACCCGGGTTTTCTTCACCGCTCCTCAAGTTGCAGGATCAAGTGGTATTAAGGTATGTGGGTGTTATTGTTCGGTTACTTGTCTCTTAATCGGACCCCCTATACTTGATTGGTGTGTGATTCGGCAAGGATCAAAGAACAAACATCTCAAAGACACATGTTCCAAAAAAATTGGACTGTGTCTTTCAAATTTTATTCATTGTTCCACACTCAATAATGAACACGACTGGGGCCCCTTATATAATCAATTAAGAATTCAAAGAATGTGGTCTTATGGTAGCCAAAACTAAATCATTAGAAGTTTGGTTTTTGTTGATGCTACATTGTGGAGTTGCTAATGCAATACAATCTTTTCTTTCTTTCTTCTATGAATCTAATTGGTCGAAGTTGGAGTATATGAAAAATACATTGAATAGCACTCACACACCTTACTCTCCATGACACACAAAATAGACCTAATAAGTAGTGTCCAATTTTTTTAAAATCATACGGTGAGGTGGCATCTTGTGATGTCAAACTCTCAACATCACAACCACTTTTAAGCCTTCCACTACTCATTATGTTTTCAATCTTTCACTTTAGAGTGTGGGATAGTGTATCAAATGAAAATGTTTAAAATTGCAAATAAAAAATGCTTGATCCCACTTTGACATGAGTAAGTGGTCTTTGAAAGGGCATTGCATTCAAATGGCTAAGAATTAAAAGGCAATCATGATGTCTAATAAATGACAATGAGAAGCTTTAAGATAATTGTTTCAAATGATACCTTTAGTGTTTGAATAACTAAAAGTGAATTTTGAGAGAGAGAGAGAGAGAGAGAGAGAGAGCTCTTGTGTTGGCGTGAATGAGAGATAGTTCACCTTGAGTTGGGAGTTCATATGTGAACCCAAAATGGGTTTAAGAGGAGGGCTATGGGACAAGTGCTACAACCTTGTTTTGGAGGTGTATCCTATTGGTTTGTAGGGTGAGGGGGCTAAGGAGGGGCCCCATCTGGTCTTGGGTTGGGGGACCATATTAGTGTGATGTATCTAGTTACATGCACCGTTTGGGTAGACGTTATGATTGGCACTTTTGGTTTCAATGGGTTGTGGGTTTGCTTCCCATGGGCTAGCCCCGGGAGGTTGTCTATCCATGTAACTAGGCTTAATGGATTGGTTTGTTCAACTTGTTGTAGGATTTAACATAGGGATTTTGGTTGTAGTCAAGTGGGTGGTATAGGGAGTTGGTGGTTTTCGAGTTCTCCTTTGTTCATCATGAGCAAAAGCAAGGTGAGGTATGTGATGGATATTGAGTGTTGTTGTTGCATGCATGTGTAGCCACGAGGGGGATGCATCATTGTTGTTATAGTGTAGTGATATTGTTTGTGTGGATGCCTCCTCAAAATCCAACTATGAGGATGGTGAGAGTGAAGTGCCACCTAGCATCTTTTTGGTGTATATATCAACAATTGGTATTTGAGGTTATGTGTGTGTATGTGTGTGTGGCGTTGTATTGCTTATTGGGATCACAGTCGTGGTAGAAAGTGAATTTTATGAATTGGGAGACTAAAGGTTTATGTGTTGTGTAGTGGGTGATTTTATAGGGCATGTATTGGTGATGATTAGGATATCATGATTGAATCAAGCGAGACATTGGCAAAGTCATATTGTCCATATTCAGGGTCATAGCCGTGGGAGGACCATGTTATCTAAGGGGGCTTGGAGTGGGCAAGAAGGAGTTTGTGTATTTGCCACACCACTTTGTTGTGTTTAGTCATGCGGAATGTTATTGATGATGGGGTTAGTGCACATGAAGAAAGGAGGTAAATTCGTTTGTCCCTTGCTTGTAGCCGACATAGCAAGCCAAGGGGTGGGGTGGGGGGATGAGAATTTAATAGATTGTACGGTCGTTGTAGGGTTTGTTAGGCCCGGGTTTGGTGAGTTTATTTGTTGTGTCGTTGCAGAGGATTCGCAGTTGTGCACAAATAATATGAAGGGTGAGGGGGGTATGAGTGTATGGTGAAGTGAAAGGTTGCAAATATGGATGTGAGTTTGGCTCAAAGGGTGCTTTGATTGTTGGGGAGTTGGTATGCTCAATGAATGTTGCCCGTAGGGTGGTAATTTCCTTGTCCATCTATACCTTCTTTGCATTGGTGGGTAAAGAGGTGAATGAATTATACGTGTAAAAGTTGTGGTTGGTGGGATATTTCAATGGGGGTTGTGTGTAGAATGATAGTGGGAGAGGCAACGACTTACTATATGGATAGGTTGACATGCTTTACTCTTGCTTTAAATCATATCTAAGGGATGTATGTCAAGTAGAAATTTGTTGTTCTCTTTCACTCATGCTCTCAAGAAACATCCAACCACAAACATTTAACCTTTTGCTCATTGTAAGACTTAAACTTACATGTAAGTGATTAAGATTATAATCCTTATGAAACTAGTGCATTTCAAAGTTTTGATGATTGTCATGAAGAGACATAATATAAATTGATGGGAGTTCTCCTCTATCATATGTAACCAATCAAGCTTTATGGTTTAATATCAATTTCATGCATTAAAAAAACCAGAGGGAAAAGAGCTAGAATACTAGACTTGATTCCACAATGAAATACAACATAGAACATTGCCTAGGAGGACATCCAATAGATATCCTTAGAGATGGTTGGAATGGTTTAGTGTTGGGTTTGGACGCTCCGAGGCCCCCACACGTTGGCCCCAATCACGTCAGAGCCATTATGGAGCCCTGAAACCCAAGGAACTTATTGTGGGGGAAAGGCTTCAACTTGGTGTCGAAGTTAACTACTAGTATTACATCCTAAACTCTACTAGTACTACATCCAATCAAGTTGGGAGCCAGTTGCCACCACAAGGGACCCCATACGCAGAGGAACTGCTTTAGAGTCCACATGGTGAAAAGTGTTGGGTCCACATCAACAACCATAGTTGTAGAACCAACAAGAACTCAAGCAACAACAACACCTCCAACGCAAAAAATAAAACAAAAAAAATTAAAAAATTAAAAATAATCGTTGCAAATGAAGTGCTAATTTGTTGTTCTTACCTTGTGATTTCAGAAAACCTTATCACCAATACCCAACAAAAGAATGATGCATTTTTGGTGAGGGAAAGACAATTCAATCAACAACAACCACAAACAATTGCGGAGAGGATGGTGAGAAGTTTGAAGGCAAAGTGGGAGGAAACATCAAGCACAACGTGTCCAAATTTCATGGGATCTATCTAAATGTAAAGGCTCTCAATGAGAGTGGAAAGAGAGAGGAAAATTAAGTTTGTGATTCTTATCATTTGTATCAATTGAAACATCCCAATGGCTTTGATTTTGACTTTGAGTATTGTTGGCCCATTGTGAGGAGGTACCAAGTTGCATTGAGCTTTGCAACAATTTGGTAAAGACTCCCAAATCACTCAAAAGAAAGCAAGAAAATTGCCGACATGTTGGGTGGATAAGAAGATTCGGCTATGGAAAGTGAGGTTGCAGAGTACACATTGCATGGTAAGCAAGCTAACCAACAAGCAAACACATCACCAAATCATTGCCCACCAAGTGCCAAGAAGGCTAAGGATGAATTAGCCAATGAGAGGACTAGAGAACAAACGGCACATGCGTAAGTTTAAGCATGTAGGCCCATATTTTGCAAGACACTGCCACACAACAACTTTTTGGAATCAACATTAATGCCATAACATACCCTATGACACATGTGTATTATGCCTTGAGGAAGGACAAGAAATTTGCAAATTTGAAGAAAAGTTAGATGTACCAATTAATCCTCTTCCACACTCACCTCCTATTCATTGTGCTCACTCACACTCCTAATCCAATACATGGATCAATCCAATTAAAATGGGTGATAACATTGAGGGTGATCAAGATTTAGAGGAAGAATGTAAGGAGAAATGCGATTCGGGTGAGGGAATTGGTTCTTCCCACATGTGGGTTGAGGATACATTTGTTAGAGAAACACAAGACACTCAAATTTGGTGTGAGAGATGTGTTGAAGCTCGAGAAGGTTGCCATATATGGCCAACATTATGAGTGTTCATTTGACATGAATTGTAGATTGTTTTTGTACTTTATGGATATTTTGTGGTTAGGGCCGCTTCACACACGAGAGTGAGGGCCCGTGACCATCGCACTCCAAGCACTCTCATTGGTGGGAAAAGGTGGAGTCGGTCCAGCTTCGCTTCACAATATGCTTGAGGGACCGACATAGTATATGAATGCAAGATGGATGTAAAGTCTACATGGATTCCCACATGGCATCGAATGGATCATGTTTCATGGTCACTAGAACCATTTTTAAAAACCACCTCTTGGAGGTAGGTCTAACACAAAACTAGGAGACCATGGCACTCCAAAAGCTCACAACCGTTGATTTATTCTATTTTCACATGTGTGAAGACCCGCATGAATAAAAATTCATTGAAAAAGCATACGGTTGAGGGGTTGGTCACATATGAGTTCACACCACATTCGAGGATCCGTGACCACATTACATGATGTTGGAAGTGTGTTGGGACGGCCTTTGGACACTTTCTTTTGGGCTCTCACAATCTCATGGTCACGGCTCTTGGCTCGTGTGTAAAGTGGCCCTGAGTTAAAGGCTCTACCATGGCCCAAATCCATCTCAAAGGGGAACACACGCAGCCAGTAGTAGCCATGGGACTTTTAGTTATGTTTAGTTGGAGGTTGAGATGAGTCGAGTAGATCTCAGTTATGTAGCGTTTCAGGAATCGAGGGACTCGTGTTGCATGCCGACTCGACTTGCAAGCCGACTGGGTCTCTCTTGCAAGGCCCTCTTCTTCAATGCCACCTTCCATGCTTCTCAAGTTACTTACTCGGTGTGTGCGCTTATTCTTTGCCTTTCTAGGCCCACTACATATGCACTTTGGTGTGGAGTGGACCACAACCCTCGCTAGTGGAACACCTTGGCCAATCACGTGTTGACACTTGGCGTCGTTTTTGAAGTCCCCACTCAGATGTGCGTGAGGGCGTCCGGATTTGTCTCCTTGTTCACACCAAAGTGGGTGTAAGATAGATAACCCGTATTAGGTTGCTTTTATTACTAGGACACCTATATTTTAAGTGGTATGTGGTTTGGTGCGGCTCCAAGAACGGACGCCATAAAGACATGGGTTTAAAAGATATCGGACTGCATGCTCGAAATATGATAATCATTCCTTAGTTCAATAGTCAAAGTAATTAGGGGAGGGGGAAGGGGGTCTATATGACCATCTAGTGAGCACATGAATATTCACTTTGACAATGATTAAGTTATTCATACGACCTCCATAGAGTACGAGGAAGTGGCAACGACTTCGATTTGGAATTGCGCACCACCTTATGCTAATCGAGTGAAGTGAGTTAGGGTTAGTTTCCACGTAGGCCGCTAGCCCATCAAATTCTAGTGGGAATAAGGACAAACCCATCCAAATGTAGAGGGAATCTCTTGGGGTAGGGTTCGTATGTGTCCACTAGTTACTTTCATCTTCTCAAATATAGGCCGACCTACTAACCTCCTCCATGAGATTATGACCTCTTCCTCCTCCTAAAACTGGTCTTCAATCCTTTGGTGACTGACACTTGTAGGTTTATTTTAAAAAGATGCTTTAATGGGCTCATGGAAGTCTAGCGGCATGTGTCCATGGCCCTCCACATTCTAGCATGCCACTAGAACGTGGTTGGTTGGCGGCTTGTGCTTATCTACATGCAAACACCTCCAAACCCACTATTATCTAAAATCTAATGGACGAGCGGCCAACATGAAAATTCACTCTTAGTCGGAAAAGTAACCATTTAGGACCCATCTACCTTAGGTTTAGTTATCCTTGGTGTAGCTTCTTGTGCACATTCACTAAAGTTAAAACCAATACTTACCTACACTTGTTTTTTACAAAGTACACTCTAAACTCCGTATTATCACACTTGTGGCAACCAAACATACATATTTTTGTACATTCATACGGAGCTTTGTAGTGTTAACATGGATGCGTGATACTATAGAATTAGTGTAGCATGTGACATTATTCACTAAAATTAAAACCAATACTTACCTACACTTGTTTCATACAAAGTACACGCTAAACTCCGTATTATCACACTTGTGGCAACCAAACATACATATTTTTGTACATTCATACGGAGCTTTGTAGTGTTAACATGGATGCGTGATACTATAGAATTAGTGTAGCATGTGACATTATGGAATAACACAAAGGAGATGTGAGGATAATTTGAATTCGTTCTCCCATCACCTACGCTAATGTGGCCCACTCCACTTGGCCTTCCCAGGCGATGTGGCGGACGCATGCACCAACATCAACAAGTGGCATAAGGGGAAGAAGAAGAAGAAGAAGAAGAAGAAGAAGAAGACACTCCACATGTTGACACATGACACAGTGCGAGGGTGTGAGTTGACGTCTTTGGTGGTTTGCATTAATGACAAACTTTGTGATATAAGGAAGAGAAATGTGACAATAAGAAGTGAGATTTGAACTACGAACATCCATTCCCTAGGGCTTCGGGATATTAGAGAATATGTGACATTATGGAGATTGATACTACAGAGTGTAGGGTGTACATCCAGAAATGCGCAAAGAGGGCCAGAAACTTCAGTTTTATGATTCCCTCTGAGTGGCCCATTACCCTAGCTAGTAGGAAGCTTCAATATAACTTAACAAAAGTGTTTGTACTGGTGAATGGCTGGTGCCCCTTTCAAGGGCTCCGCGAACGGTCAATGGGTCAATGGGAGTGGATAACGTAGGGCATCCAAGCTCCGGCCCTTTTCCATTATGCTATTGCCTATTGATTGCAGGTGACGACAAGCTTGTGTATCATTGCATACACACACAGTGGTCTTTTGAGTTGTGTGCATTTATATATTTATACCACCTCAAGCCCGAGTGCAACATGAACTTGGATTGTGTTCTATACAGTTAGTTCCTTCATTTGCTTGTGGTCCTCGCCATGTGGGGCCAAACCTAAACTTTTAGGTGCTTAATTGAAATGAGTCATGGGCCTATTTGTTTCTCGCATTCATACCTTAGTATGCGTTAGGGCCACTTCACAACACGAGACTGAAGGCCCGTGACCATTGCATTTTAAGATCTCTCGTTGGTCGAGAAGGCCGAGACCGTGCAAGTTCACTTCACAGTGGAAGGTGAAGGCCTAATGATCCAAATAAATGATCATCGGTGGAAAGTTTACATGGATTCCTACATGGCATACTATAGATAATGTTTCATGGTCTACCGGAATTTGTGGTAGGCCAAGGTAGGTCTAATGCCAACTTATGGCAGACCATGTCAAAGTCAAGGGTCTTAGATGGCTAGTACGACCTTTGGATGAGAGTCAAGGGCCCTCACAAGGTAGATCAACCCATAACCGAACACTTCAGAGACTCTATGCGAGATTTGGAGAAGTATAAAGTGGTGCAAAACTTTCTGCGTAGGAAGATAGAAATCAAGAGGATTGGGAAAATTTCAATAATTTTATACCTTAATTTGAAATTATTGTGGTTTGAAGCCAAAAGTTGGTCCGAACACATTACCAATGTCCAAAATCTGCCAAATCTACTCATTTTCAGAGAAATTTGTCCTTACTTTAGCTCTCAAAACCAAGGATATGTGTCATGGCACTGTTGATTCCGTGGTGGTACCATAACTGAAGTTGGAGACTTAGGAACCAAGAACTATTGGTGTACAAAGTTGGCATGAAGGGCATGCATTGTTGTTGATCACCATCAAAAAAAAAATTCCATTGTCACTGAATAGTGAGCTTTCTTCTTCAACCCTTGTAATTGCACGCAATATTTTTTTCCTCTTTAAGGAGATTATTTTGCTTCTAATCAGTCCCAAGAACTTTGACTTTGACACTAACTCGTGCTTTAACTAGCATGACTATTGGCAATCATGTCATGCTATGCACAAAAACCCAAGCCGTGAAACCTAGGATCTTAGTTTAACCACCTACGAAAAAATTTACTAAAATCAATCCCATCATGATCGAGATTCCATACCCTATAGATTCCCGATGAGGTCCCGATTGGAAATAGGTGGTTCGATTCTACATGGTCATGGCTCTTGGCTCGTGTGTGAAACGGCCCTTAGATGTATCAAATAATAGGGAGCACCACAACAAGTCAGTGGGTAAAATAGCATTGAAAGAGACTTACTTAAAACTTCATGCGGCACTCAAAACCTTCTCCTTAGTATCAAGTGGAGAGAGACCTCTACATTGATATGTGCAATTAGGTTCCTCACACTAATATATCGGCATTCCCCATTATTTTGAATACTTATTATCGTAATAACAAAATAGAGTTGTTTTTAACTATGGTTTCTATATGCATGAATGTAAAAAGTTATAAGTTTTTGTAATTTGATTTTGACCCAAAATAATTTGCATGGGTAAAGATGCGACCTATCCACAAAGGCAACCTACTTGCACATATGAGTGTAGCAAACCCATCAATTGTTTGAAAATGTGATTTATTGCAGTTGTTGTGGGATCCCATAACTTTGTGCATATTCAAACTTATGGTAGGGGTTAACAATGTACATAACATTGCTAAACCTCATGTTCTAAATAATAATAAAAAATTTCATGTTCTTTGGGACCTTGCCACAGCACTGAAACTTTGGACTTCACTTCTTGACAATCACAACATGTTTATTTTTGGCTATTGGTTGTATTATTCTCTTGTTTAGGATGAGTTTCCATGTAGGCCGCTCGCCCACCAGATTCTAGTGGGAATAAGGACAAACCCACCCAGATGTAGATGGAATTTGATGGGGTAGAAATTGTATGAGCCAATTAGGTGCTCTCATCTTCTCAATTTCGGGTCCACCTACTAATCTCCTCCTCCGGGTTAAATCTCGTTCTCCTAAACCAATTTTCATTCCTTTGGTGACTGACAATTGTAGGTTAAAAAATGTTTTAGTAGACGTATGAAAGTCTAGTGACATTTGTCCACGGTCTCCACATTCTAGTAGGCCTCGAAGATGTGGTTGGTTGACGGCTTGTGCTTATCTACATGTGAACACCTCCATTCCATTACTATATGGAATCTAGTGTGTAAGTAGCCTACATGGAAACTCACCCTTAGCAATGTCATGTAAATGGTGCCATGTCACATGCTCAATTTTTTCCCACACATGTCAGTCATCCAAGCACAATGTATATTCTCGTCTACCTGGGTGTTTTCATGTTATTTTCTATTTCCATGCAAACACTAATAAAACTATTCACCACCTCTCAAATATAACATTATTCAGATCCAACACATTCATACTAAATGTGAGAAATATCCAAGAATATTCCCTTTAATATTGTCAATCCACAAAACATTGTTATGGATATGAATAATGTTACGTGGCTTAATACAAATTTAAAGAAATTCATGTTCCTAATTATTGTCTTTATTTGTCATAGTCTCACACTCTTGCTACATCCTTCACAGTTTTTGAACATCCATCCCAATTTTTTTATGTCCTTCCGAGATCATCTCTATACATTTCACATTTGGATGTTGGCGTTTTGGAATTGGGCGTTGACACAATCATGTATCCAAAATTTGAAAATGGTCAACCATTGACAATGGCATTTTGAGCAAATGGTGAGGAGTTGGCCTTGCATATTAATTCATGTGTACAAGTGCAACAAACTAGGACACTATGTGTCCAAAGCATTATGCTAACAACTAGACATAGAATGTTGTTTTATTATGAGCATGTACTCTATTCCATCGTAGTAAATGTATATATGGTGTCCATTCTTAAATACAAACATTTGCCATATATCCGTCAAATCTTATAGGTGCTCGGAGAGACAACACTAACCTCTAGAGTTGGTGTAAATGTGAGACACGTCACCTTGATCATCGTCATGAGATTATATGTGAACCTAAAACATGTTTATTGATCATGGCTATGGGACAAGTGCAATTGCCCCCTCTTGGAGGTGGGTCCTATTGGTAACCAAATATTGGCACTAGGTGTGAAATCCATGAAAAATGACTACAAAACACCCACATACCTCATAGAATTTTAGTTGTTGCTTGAGACCACATGGCAATGAGAGACCTTGAGCTCTAAGATAGAGTCATGTCTTTGGCTCAATCAAGACTAGTCTAAGTTCTATCTTGTTAATATTTTTAACGGACAACATACATCTTACCCCCCCCCCCCCCACAAGACCCACCACACATTCGCTACACAACTATGACATGCCATCCAAGAAATCCATGATTTAACAACACCAACACATAACCCAATCACTACCATAAAACCTTAAAAAGTCAACACCTCGAATAAATGGTCACACACCCCACTCATAAAATTTCCCCTTGACATACTACTAGCATACACTCCCTATGCAATTGTTCCACGTTAATGAAAGAACAATGTAAGTCTACCACTATGCTAGATGTGTAAACTTTTTAGTTACATAGGACAAGTTTCTAATGATGTGTGTCAATTGCCTAGGACTCGTATGGTTGTAGTAATACCACACAAATTTCAAACACAAAACCCCCTCAAATACAACTCCCTACAAAACATATGCATAGAGGGATCCTTCATACCACCGGCCAAGGCAAAAAAAACATAGTACAATCTATTGCATGAAGCTTAATAAAAAACATGCAACTCGCCAAAAGACTCCCATGATCCATAACATACTTCATGCAACGCTATATATCATATAGCTAGTTGTAGCCAACACCCAAAATACCCACACAATATACACATATTTGTTGACAACCTCAATAGCATATACCTTATAAATACACCACACCTGATGCCCATTGACATGACATATCCACCCACACAAACTCCTCATAAACTCCATAGTACACCTCATCACATGGTTCCAACATAAAGTCACTACACAAAAAGTCTGCGCACGCATATACATTCAAGGCAATGAAAAAGCAACACACGTGCAAATGATGGTGCCCTTAAAAGCTATCACCCTTGTACTACACATACACAAAGCACACACAAAGCCAAACCCTCATCAACAATGAACCTCATGGGCATAATCAAACACCTAAAAGAAAGATCATTCATCCAAAACAAACATACTCGACTCACAATCAAAGGTGCCTAAAAATATGCAAAAATGGATAAACAATGACCAAAATAATAGACTGATAATTATTTAATCACTATTGGATAGATAAACACTTATACCACATGCGCCCAAATAATGAAAACACTCAAATTTTAATTTGCCTAATATAAGGACAACCACAAAAAACCTATTTTGGCCCCAAGAACAAATAAACCCCGACTATACATTATGCCACAAAAACGACAAAGGCCACACCTACTAATCATATGTAAAAAACAAATTTCTAATAGGTCTTAGAATTTCAAGACACAACGCCATCATCCACCAACTCACGAGCCTATTCAAATCATGTATACACACAAGACACTGCGTACTCACCAATGTTGACATAAAAATAAACACCCCTCAAGACAACACCATCCCACCATGGACGTTGAACTGCACATGCAACACCCCAAAATGTACATGCTTAGCCAAACTACAACTTGACATTATATACATAAGGGGAGGGACACTCAAACCAAATGGACAAAACCTCTCCATACAAACAATTGAATTTACATACACACACGATAGATACATCAATCAAGCCATGAAACCTAAAGAGATCAATATAACCCACTTATAGAAGAAATTGGCACATAAGGATGGATGGTTAACCCCTAAAAGTCATAGCTACGTGCGTTAGAGGAGCCATCTTGCACAAGTAGTATCGAAGAACTAAAAGTCTACAAAGTCCCAATCCATCAATCAAAAACTCTATGAAAACATACACTAAGTAGTTATTATATATCTCATGCACCTCCTACTAAACAAATGGACACTCAACAACAAACAAATACCCATAGTATCCACCGAGGAATAATCTACCTATTTGACTACTATTCAACCTAAAACAAAGGCCCACCTACTGCAAGGTAGGCAATAAACTTGTTATATACCAGTTAGACTCTTGAATAAGGCCATGCCAACAAGCTCAGATTCACATCGGTCATGCACTGATGTTGATTGTTCTCTTATGTGTCATGTTTATACATCATGTCGTTATCATATGTGTTCCATTATTTTTGGTTCCCTCATACCGAACAATCTCCATCATTGTATGATAGTTTGGAGTCAAGTTTTTTTTTACCAAGGATTAGTCTATTATTGATTGGATCCAAATTTTTACCACGTAAGTTTTTGGTATTATCTTTCCAAAGTCATGTACTCAATTGGCTTGGGATTCATGGCGTCGATGTAAACTCATCCATTGTGGATGAAGGGGCTCAAGCCAAAAAATCTCCTACAAGATTGAGGGCTGATTTATTTCAATTCGACTTCACTAGACTAATTCGGGATCTTTGACTCTATTTATGGAGTCGAGTTGTACAAAAATATTCATTTACATGTTATAATGTAATTAAATGCATTTCACCTTCTCAATGAACGAGTTTACATAGAGACCATGAATCCCTAGCCTACTCGTTTCAATAAGGTGTGTGGGTGTTACTTGGTTCATTTTCATGCTCTCCAACTTCTAGTGATTAAATTTACACAACAAAACTCGTGTTGCATTAGCAAATCTACGATGAAACATTTGCAACAACCGGATTGAAAACTAGACCTCCCCTAATTCAATTATGGTTGTCGGAAGTGCATGTTTGTTGATTTCATAATTAGATACATAAGTCCTCCCAACCGTGTTCACTATTGAATGTAGAGTAGTTATTAATAGTTGAAGACATAGTCCAATCTCTTTAAACTTGTGTCTTTATGATGTTTGCTCTTTGATCCTTCACTGAACCACGTACTAATCAAATATAAGGGTCCGATTAAGAAAACGAGTCACTTAAGCCCCAATGACCTTATGTACTTTATCACTTCAATAACTCAAGTCACATACTATGATCAGGGAGAACCAACAATTAGTTACAGATGAACCGGTTGAGTTTGAGAAATAACCGGTTGAAGTTCAAGACTGTAGGAAAATTACCAATCAGTTTAGAGGAATTATATAAAATACCCCAATTCAATAAAGGAAAACCGAAGGATGTCAACATGTAACCGGTTGGACTTGCAAACACTAGCATCTCAACCGATTATGCCCAAAATTCTCCCCAATCACTGCTGGTCCCCTTCTAATTGCCTACTATTGCATTACAACAACTCTTGTACTAAGTTAAGGGTATAATTATATATCTTATCCGCTTAGTTCGAAGTCCTATTAAGTGGAGGCCACACACGCCCAAAACCGGAGGTTTTCACAAAAAACTGTATGTGACGAAACTGGATGTTTTGAAATTTGCGGTCACACTAGACGTGCAAACGAACTGCCGTTTTCATTACTTTAGTGACACCCCATCTCAAAGTTGACTACTTTATAAGTAAACCACTATATCAATTATTTTTTTAAAAAAATTCTAAGACTCAATGTTGCGTTATTATTGACTCCCGAAATGGTGGACCGTGTTTTCCGTCCATCATTTTTTTAGGAGATGACAATTTGGTGGGAAGGCAAACCCCCATTCCCAACTGCCAATTCAATGAAGAATCAACTTTCTAGGTTTTGAGGATAATGGCATCAATCCTCTTAATTGGCAATTTGCCATCATGTGTGGCCTCCCCTTCATCTAAACGATAGAAAGGAAATCGAGATGGTTAGAGAGGAATGCATCCCCATTAACCCTTAAAGGACAATGCTGCCCCACGGGCTTGGTATTATTTTGGGAGAATCTTGTTCCAAACTTCTACTTCATTGCACCAAATGGGGTTTTTAGAATGCCAAATCGAGCACCTTAGCAAGATCTATACTTCTTTAGAATAGAGCCTATGTAAATTAATTGGTTAATCATGCTTAAATTGAATTTTAAAAGACATTTTGGATGTGGTATCGGGAAAGCATATGTCCTTTATGTCTCTTTATTCCCGTTCTTCAACTACCTTGCTACTTCACTTGTGCCGTTTTTGGCAATCAAACATTCAATCTCCAAAACAACCATGAGATAATTGGCCGCATCCGGTTCGAGGAGGAGAAAGCATTGAGAATGTCCGCTCCTTCAAGTGAAACCAATTCCCTTATGAGCAAACCTTGTGTCTCCCGCATGCCATATTTGTCAAATTTGTCACATGCTAAGTTCACAAGTAAACTTATCCACCATGCATTCCAAAAATTGCGTGAAATTAGGGATACCCGTAGAGTCCCTCAAGGGGAGGCCATGCATGTTCGAAGGTGTTGGGTTTTTTTGAAAGAGAGCTTGGTGAGCCAAGGTAAAAGAATTATGGTCTTGACATGTGCCTAACTTTGAAGAGCTTGATTTCAAGGTCGGTCTCTCTTTTATTATGGCAAATGGCAATGACATACTACAATGGCAACAAACAATGATATTTGAGTTTGGTTTCTCATACCTTGTATTTGTGTGAATGAGCCACATGTCTCAACTGATTGAAAACAATATATTATTTCCATCATTATGAAGGTGCATGCTAGGGTTACTTCCTCCTAGTCACAAGCATACACATACTATAGAGTATGAAATAAGAGCAATAAGTTGGTGTACGTAATAAAAGTGATTAGGGCATGCCTCACTTGCACCCATAAGACACAACATCATTGCAATGAGGCTTGTTCTTGCATGCAAAGTGAATATTAGGAGCGCCCAATTGTCATCCATGCCATGTTTTCAGTTTATTGTCATATTTCGAATCACACTCAAAGCTCGTTACAAGAATCACTCGTGAGCATTCAAACCTATTCATTAGCTATGTTGAGCTCTCTCGAGTTGAGTAATCCTCCCGTCAATTTACCTAGGTGCACCCACACTTAGCACATACCAACCTCTTTAGTAAGGAAAATCATTGTGAGCAACGTCTCCTGTTCACGTGAAGAGTACAAAAATACTTGCTCCATTTGGGTTGAAGGCTTATAAGGGAACACATAGGCAAGGTGGGTGCATAGCAGAGCCCTACATCGGGCGCCCATACCCATGCCCATGCCCATACCCACCCATGCCCATGGGTTTTGGGTGGGCATGGGTGCAATATTATTGTTCATGGGCGGGCATGGGTGGGCATGGGTGGGGCATAATTACACAATTACACAATTACACAATACACATTACATAATTTTTGAATACATGGGCGCAATTTGAATAGCATGGGTGGGCATGGGTGGGCACATGCCATGCTATGTGTGGGCATGGGTGGGCATGGGTGCGCACATGTCATGCTATGGGTGGGCATGGGTGGGCATAGGTCGTTGCTAATGGGCATGGTCTGGGTATGGGTGCAATTAGAAAGGAAAATGTTGGGCTCTGGTGCATAGAAACCAAAATACATATTAACCCTACTTTAATGGGTAGGCTTCTAACCATCATAACATTAGTCAACAAGGGAGTTGACTTCCTTGCCCAAAAATACTTGACCCTAATTACTTGGGATTTGATTAGCCACCGACATCTTCTCATGGTTGCATGCTAGTAGAGTCACTGGAAGGCGGATCCCATTGCCGTCCATGTCCATGCTCAATCTCTAAGGTTGGTAGGCAACCAATTTCAGTAACTTCTAGCAGCCAATCGCATGGTGGGATCTTGATGCTGGAGGGGGGCCAACACCGGTCATCATCATTGCATGTAGGTTTTAGTTCAGGCTGACATTGTTCACCATGGGGAGGTGTTTTTCATTATGTTATTGGCATCTTGTGAGTCGGGCGCATGGCCCATTCAACTCATTTGTGATGTTACGATGGTTACATGCCCTAATAGTTTATATTTTTTCATGGCTTATGACATGGTAGATTAATTATACTATATGATTGGATATGTGTAATAGTAGCACTTCATCTTTAAATGTTTCGATATATGCTTGGATAATACTTTTAAAAAGTTACATGCTCAAATGTGTGTGTGTGTGTGTGTGCGTGCGTGTGTGTGTGTGAGAGAGAGAGAGAGAGAGAGAGTCCATCTTCAAGTTAGTCTATTTATATTTGTAATTCCAGAGCTGACGTCACAAGACTTAGAAGACTCTTAGAGACTCCTTTTCAAAGGTGAACACCTTGAATGGGCGCAAACAAGGTGGCCCACACCTTATCTTCCCCAAGTGCAAGCCCATAGGTTCCCACATGGTTGGGTTGGCCAATTCACCCAAATACTATCGCTATGATTGGGTGGGCCGTAGTGATAGGGTACACAAGACAATCAAGTGCTATAAGGACACCCATGCGAGCACTATTACTTATGACCTTGTGCGGCTTAACCTCAAGTTTCCATGGGATCCAAGTTAGGTATTGGGTTTAGGTTACAATCAAGTTAAGTTACTTATACGGAGGTTGCCCTTGGGTTCCCACATTGTTGATTGCCTGGTTCACCCAAAGACTATCACTAATCATTGGGTGAGCCATAGTACAAGGTGCACCAAAACATCAAGTACTAGGAAGTTATTCTAATGTAAACGTGTATGTTGGTATTGTTGGGCAACGATGATTGCCATGACAAAAACGTCCGCCTTGGCCTTTAGGGGTTAAGCCACCCATTATCTTGAGTTGAATTCGCAATAAGGTTAAGTGACTCACAAGGAGGCTATGCCGCTGTCTATTATCGAGGACCCTCGTGTGGGCCCCGCAAATGTTCTAAAAGTTAGGTTTTTGAAACGGAGTTTGGCAAGCCAAGATAAAGAATTATGGCCTCGACACGTGCCTCGCTTCAAGGAGCTTGGTTTCAAGGTTGGTCCCTCTTTTATTCCTCAAACCCGTTCGTTTCCAACTCCGATCCAAGATGGTGGTTTTGCAGGGCTTGAAACCTTCGTCTCTGATTGGAATTGGGAATGGATAGGTTTAACCGAAAAGAAGAGACCAACCTTTGCAACCAAGCTCCTCGAAATCAGGCACATGTCAAGGCCGAAACTCTTTTTTTATCTTGGCTTACCAAACTTTGTTTCGAAACCGGTGTTTTCAAATGTGTGTGTGTGGCCTTCCCGTCATGATCCCGTTATCATGCCTGAAACTTCTACACGTAATCTCACATCACATGGTGATATTTATTTAGATAATGTTCACGATCGTCATACTCCTCAGTGGATAGGTAGTACTTTATGCTTGCTTGAAGTTCGGCAGCCCACTTGCTCAAAAGAATATATGGGGAACCACACCTCCTCCAGTTCTCCAACACGCATGCAATGATGTAAGCTTATTCTAACTCAATTCAACATGCATGGACACTCATACATTCTAACTTCACCTAAAATATGCACCAGGTTTTATCATCATTAGGGTTTATTTTTTCCCATAAGACATGTGGCTACCAACCACCATTAGGCACACTTGTTAAGCCACTTAAGTGAAGATGCAAGCAACCTCTTCTTAACCCTCAAAGATTAGCTAAGGCTACACTGGTGATGTGTACAATTGGGTTGCCCACCACTAAGGGCTGCTTCACACACACGAGACTTACATTCCACTTCCAGCACTCTCATTGGTGGAAAAGGCGGAGCCGGTCCAAGTTTGCTTCACACTACGCTTGAGGGACCAACGGAGTATGTGAATGCAAGGTGGATGTAAAGTCTACATGGATTCCTACATGGCATGAAATGGATCATGTTCCATGGTCACTTGGACTAGTTTCAACACCCATCTCTTGGAGGTAGGCCTAACACAAAACCAGGAGACCATGACACTCCAAACGCTCACTGTCATTGATTTATACTATTTTATCATGTGTGAGGACCTGCATGAATAGAAATTCATTGAGATAGCATTTGGTTGAGGGTGTGGTCATATATGACTTCACACTACACTTGAGGGTCCATGACCGCACTACATGATTTTGGAGGTGTCTTGGGATGGCCTTTGGACATTTTCTTTTGGGCTCTCACAATTTCGTGGTCACAACTATTGGCTTGTGTGTGAAGTGGCCCTAAGGGTTGCTTCACACATGGACCAAGAGCCATGATCAATTAATTCTAAGGGCCCTTGAAAATCATCCGAAGGTTGTACCGTGGGAAATGAATCCAATGTTGCAATTGATGGGCCCTCAAGCTTAATGCAAAGTGAGAGTTGACCATGTTGAGGGATCGTTACATGTTTTATGGACAATTTAAAGCAATAGAGAGTTTAGGACCCCGCCATGGTAATATAATGGCACTAGGAGCCGATAGCAATTTGATTGTTTGCAATGGTCTTTGGTTTTGTGTTAGACCCACCTCTTTTGAGGGGCTTGTCGCAAAATTTGGTAGACTAAAAGTATTATCCACTTGGTGCCATTTAGGATGCCATGTAGATTTTTTATCCCTTAAAATTTCTTTGCTCCCTCGAGCCCTCAAGGTCTTGGGCAAAGTGACTTTGGACCCTCTTTGGCTTTTTGACCAGCCATATAAACTGTATATCATGGATCAAGGGCCCTTAAGCTCTAGTAGTAGCCCTAATATATCGACCTTCCACATTATTTGAATCTAACTGCATCAAAAATATAAAATTTTAATGGTTGATATGCACATGGAAAAACAAAGTTATAAGTTTGTACTATTATTATGGCCCATGACAATATGCATGAGTAAAGAGGCAACCTAATTACACATATCAAAGTACTTGTTTGTATTTGTTAACCTTTTTTGTTCTTCCTAAGTGTTAATTACATTGAAAAAGGAGATACTAGAACACCATTCACATTGAAGGCTTTTCATCCCAATTTGTGTAATAGACTTTATATCCAACCACTCACACATTGTAGCTATCTTTGACACATGCATTTTGAGAAAAATATCTCACACTTTTCACCTTGGGGTGCACCTTCCATATGTATATGTGAGTGCACAAAAAGGGCATTTATTTAAACTTTGCCGTACAACATATACATATGCTATACAAATTGTAGCTCGTACAAATTGTAGCTCGTAGTTATATATATATATATATGAAGAACCTCTAGAAAATATTTGTACTTGTATGGTAGTATCACTAGATTTTATAAGACAAGTAATTTGATATTAATTGAAATTTTGGTAAGTCATTCCCTTATCTCATCCATGTATGTATGGAAGAGGCAATATTAGGGTTTTTGAAGAGGTCATTAAGTTGAGAACGAGGCCAATTCTTGCTTAGGGTTGCAGGAGGAACGGGTTGTACTTCTTTGTGGGGTTGATCAAAGGGGATGTAGATGGTTGATGCATGTAGTGGTTGTAGGCATTAGGCGACTTAGAAGTTAGGACTTGTTGCCAAGGCCAATAGAAAAGAAATTGCAAAGGTACTCAAAACTCCTCCTTTTCTCATTTGTTTCGTGTGTTTCACATTGCCCCTACTTCCTTTTGAGTGCTTGTCACATTAGTGGTTTTGTGTATATGATTGTGGAGGCAATAATAGGTGTTTATAGATAAATTCTTTCATCAATTGAAATCTTGGTTTTGAATAGAGAGAAAAATGCTTGTTTTGACTCCAAATTAAGTTGCAGCTATTATTAAAGCATGCATGGTGGAAACTTATTAACAAGTGGAATAAAAGGGGTCAACTGGATTCTTTTTGTTCAAGTTACTTTGAAGTTTGACTGCTATCAAAACTACAAGATGTAAGCAAAGGAAATCAAGACAAGAACACACATGAAGCTAGAATTGTCAAAAATGTGGTAGACCCAAAAAATCGGCTCCAATGAAGGTTTGGTTCGTTGGGAAGGTTTATAAGATGCGCTGAAAATTTGGTAATTGTTGGGTGAAGAATAGGGATGCATCAAACATGGAGATTGGCTTATGTTGGTATCAAAAATGCCAACTACAAGTGGATTTATGATCTTACTAATCATTTGATGACAAAAACTTCATATTGTCTTATTTATCATTTAAAAAAATAATTATATTAGCTTATGTGTGAACATATATGACATATATTGTGAACTTAGATGCTTATGTGTTACATTTGAAATCTTAGTTTATTCAAGTAGGGTATGTGTGGTGGAAGGTTTGGTTGATTTGACGGTCCTACGTCACCTCTCTTACTCCCCTTGAATGTAATGTCAAATGATGGCCTCCGCTTAAATTGGTTTGATTTCTCATGGCATTCTTTAAGTATGTGTTGGTGATGAATCCTAGGACAACATTTCTATGGTACGCATCTTAATTTAGCCCCCTATTCAATTTCCTTTTTGGATTTTTTTAACTCTTCATCTCTTTGGAATTGATCATGGCCTTCTTCTGCATGCATGCAAAACCTAATACCACATTGTGGGTGCCAATACTAAGGTCAATATTAGTGCACCAAGGGTGCCCACGATAATGTTAGAATCCTAATACATAGTGGGTGCGAACACTAATGTTAGAAGCTTAATGCACCATGGGTGCCAATGCTAACACTTGAAGAACTTGAAGGCTTGGACACTCATAGAGTTTTCGTTGCAAAATGAAGTGTATTAGGGCCCTCAACTGACCTTCATATATAGCATTTAACATCTAGGTATTTTAAATATGTTGCATATAGCTAAAATAGCATGGATTTGAAGTCTTAATTATATGTTTTTGCATCTAGCATATTTAAAATGTTCTTTCTAACTACATATCCCTTGGTATCAAAATTCATATATTGGTTAGATTTCCATCTACAACTATTCCATCCATGGCTTCACCAAGTCACATGCCCCTATAAACATGGGGCCTTGGTCCACCTTGTTGGCTTGTTCTCTTGGCCTTTGCTCAGGATCTTGGCCATGGTCACGTTCCTAACCCCGCTCACGTTCCCAAGGTCTTGTTCATGTTCCTAAAGTCTTGTTCGTTTGTTGCCTTTATTGTGATCCCTTAAGTTCATGAGGGGATGGGAACTTCATCTCCCTCCCTTGAGTTGTCACATTGCTTCCTTTGTTATTTGACTTGCTTCTCCTTGTTGGCTCCCTCTTGGCCATCTATAAACTTTTGTTGTGCCTCCACATTTATGACAAATATTGTAAACTAGGGTTGCTTATGAGTTACATTTGGGGGATGAAAAAGTCTTCAACGACTTTATGATGAATGCTAGGTTTTATATTTTTACGTATAATAGGGGTTGATTGTTATTCAAAAGTATATTTGTATACTTATGTGAATGATTATATTTATAAATATATATGAATATTTATAAATTATTTTATGAATGCACATGATTCTTAGTTATTAAAGAAAGGTGAACCCCTCGGAAATTTTCATCAAACTTGAGAATCCAACAATTGCAATGTAGAAGTTTTCATGCAAGGTCATATAGTGACATTAAGGGTTTGGTTGTTTTTGGATGACATGATGGTATATATTGGTAGAATACAACAATGTATTAAAATCAAAACACATGCATGTGATAATTTGATAATTATGTTGGACTTGCGTGAGGCTTGAATGCCATGTTTTGGGCATGTTTGGTTTGAGATGTTGTTGAATTTTTCTTTGAATGAATCAAGCTTATAAGTGGCAAAAACCATACCCTCAAAGCTTGCTCTATGGGATTTTTTTTGCAAGATGTCGCACATAATCTCAATTGTATGAAGGAAAGGTTTGGTTTCAAGGTGAACACCAAAAGCTTCTGTTAGGTCATGAAAATCTATGGTGGCAGGAGTATGGTTGACATGTTTGTGCTGAATTATGTAGGGCCAACACTAAATAATGTTAAGAGGGAAAACAATAGAGGCTTACAATTCATCTTCAGTGAGCATTGGGAGATATTTGGCATTGTTGCTAAAATCTATAGAGATGCCGAAATTGCACATGGGATCACATGGCCAATCATGGTAATTTTGGCCAAAGATGAAACCAAAGTAAAGGCTCAACTAGCTTGGGAGGCTAAGGATGATGTCTTAACAAGATTTTGTGGGCTTAAGGAACATTGGAAGTCAATAGGAATAGAGATGAGATTGCATAAGCATATACACATATACAAAGGCATATGAACAATGCTTGGAGTGAGATGATCTCATGTTCTCCTTGCTTTGTCTTTTACTGTTTTCCTTCTTTCCTTTGGTTCATACAAAGATCATGGGATGACTCTTATTCCTCTTCGAATTAGCATTACGACCTTATGCTAACCTGATTGTTTCTCATGCCTCTTTCATTACATTTCTATTGATTACGAGCAATCTAATGCTCTACCTTCTACACCCTCACTTTGCGAATAGTCAAAGGTTTCAAACCCATTGCCTTTGTTAATGCTTAATGCCTATCCCTTGCAAGTGGTTTGGTTAGCACGTCCGCTGTCATATTCACCGTTGAACACTACTTCAAACATATCTCTTGGTTTTTTAGATTCTCTCTAATAAAGTGATGTTGTACATTGATATGTTTGGTGTGAGAATGGTGTGTAAGATTCTTTGCAAGTGCTATGCATCCTTGATTGTTGGACATGACGGATGCTGGTTTTGTTTGCACGTTCCACTCTTAGGCAATAATACAACTCTCCGAGATCGCTCATCTCAACCTTGGTGGTTACATTAATGGACCGTGTAGGATTGTCCCCCCAGTTATGTTGACTATTTGAACCTAAAATAACATGTAACTCAATTTCTTTTAAACATGTGTCCTTTTGGGTGTGTGTTCTTAGATCCACACCTAAACCACACACCAATCAAATATGGGCGTCTGTTTAAGACAAGTAACCAAAATAGACCCCATTACATTAACTAATCATATAGGACCGCCCCCCAATATGTTGACAATCAAACCTAGAACGGTTCACAAAATCTCAGCACATAGTCCAATGTCCTTTTGGATGTCCGGTCTTAGATCTACACCCCAACCACACACCACTCAAATATAAGTGCATGTTTAAAACGAGGAACCAAAATAAGCATGATAGTTACATTAATTGATCATATAAGACCCTCCCACCCCCCATTATGTTGACTATTGAACCTAGAATGGGTAGCAAATTCTCAACACGTAGTCCAATGGCTTCTAAAAACATGTCCTTTTGGTGTCCGTTCTTAGATCCACAACCAACCACACACCACTAAAATATAGGTGCATGTTTAAGATGAGTAACCGAAATAAGCTGGGTGGTTACATTGATTGATCATATAGGATAATAGGACCATCCCCCATTATGTTGACTATTGAACCTAGAATGGATTGGACTAGATTGACTTATTAAGTTGGACGGAGACTCTATTGGGGTGAGTAGGCGCCGAGAGTATGCATATTTATACATGCATACATATTCACCATATCCATATATGTAGGAGTATAATACACGCACACAAGGTTGCAAATAAGAGTCGGAGGAGATTCCCCGGGAATTCACATTCTCGTGACCGATTCCTTGCGACATTCTAGCGAATTGCTGTTTTGGCACAGATTTTGATGGTGTATCTCTGTGGCGAGTCCAAGGATATTCTAATTTGTAGGTTCCCTGGCTTTTGTACGCGTGTGAAGCTCAGGTTTATTAGGGTACAAGCCTTGCTGCGGGAGAGATTGAATGAATAGATAGATAGATAGATAGATGGATAGATAGGAGGAGTGGATTGTGGTGTTTTTGTCACGTTTTCATCATCACAGTACAGCGTGTCAAGAGTTATTCTAGGGAAATTTGAGGATTGGCGGTGGCGGGTGGTGGTGATTTGGGAAGTTAATTCTAGCGTGATTTAGCAGTGCGGGATAAGGTGGGAGGAGTCTTGGCGGCATTGTTGTGGAGTGTTGGGAATGCTGTGAGGTTAGGTGTTGGACTGAGAGATTGCTCTTTTGACATTGATTTTGCAGCACTTTGGCAGATAGACGAATACAATTTCTAGATCCCTTGGCTTCTGTACACTTGTGAAGCTCAGGTTAGGGTAGCCTAGCTCCGGGAGAGCTTGAATAAGCAGATAGCAGGAGTGATTGTGTAAGTTCGGTCACGAGGCTTTCATCACAGTTATGAGTAGTGTGATTATTCATTCTAGTGAAATTTGAGGTTTGGCGGTGGCCGCGGTGATTTGCGAAGTTGATTCTAACGCGATTTTGTAATTCTAGTGTGATTTATTAGCGCGGCATTGCTGTGGAGAGTGGAGTGGAGTAGAGTGTTCGGAATGCTGTTGAGGTTAAGTGCTGGACAGAGAGATTACAGTGATTGTGCGTGGAGTGTGATTGAGCAAGGGGGAGGGAGATGAGTTCGATAGGAAATGGCGAGGCCAATGTCGATGGCAATGTCAATGATGGCAATGGCGATGGGAATGGGAAGTGGTGTGGGGGAGAGGAGACAGAGGAGGAGAGGGAGGTGCGCATCCGCAGCTTGTTCGATGCATTTGACAGCCAGAGGACCGGGTATGTGGACGGGAAGCAGATAGAGTCAGGATTGCGGTCTCTTCGATTTCCAGTGCAAGAGCAGTATGCGCGGGACTTGCTGGAAGCATGTGACTCTAATCACGACGGCCGCATTGAGTACTCGGAGTTTCGACGCTACATGGACGCCAAGGAGCTGGAGCTCTACAAGGTCTTTCAAGCCATCGACAGCTCTCGTGACGGGAGTCTTCAGCCGGAGGAGCTCCGCATTGCACTCAATCGTGCAGGTTTTTGTTTATTTTTCCTCCTCTCATGGTGATATTGTGTGGTTGTCTTCGAGAAGAAGAGAAAAGATGACTCCGATGTTGCCACCCGTGCGAATTATGGTGTTGCTTCATCTCCGAGTTGGTCTAAGTCTGTGAAATCCACAAACGGACATCACGATAATATGATGTTGCCATCAATGTGAATTATGGTGTTGCTGCATCTTCTAGTCGGTCGTTGGTCTAAGTTTATATGTAATCCCAAAACGGATATCATGATATTTCGAAGTTGCCAGCAATGTGGCTCATGTGCTGCTTCATCTTCGAGTATGTCCAAGTCTACATGTAATTTTGACACGGATATCATGTTGGCACCAGTGTGAATTATGTTGTTGATTCATCTTCAAGTTGGTCGAAGTCCATATGTAATGTCCAACGGACATCGCTTAGAGAGCCCCCGAAGACTATTGCCTCCTTTTAAAGGTGAACACCTTGAACAAGTGAGGATAAAGTCGACCTGCACCTATCCAAGGCAAGCCCATACACGGTTGGTTGAAAATAATCGGATCACCCGAACACCCCTACTATGATTGGATGGACCAGAGTGGTAGGGTGCACTGGAAAGCATCAAATGCTAGAAGATCACCCATCCAGACACTATTCCAATTTCCAGCCTTGGGCGGCTTAACCTCGGCGTTCCCATGGGATCCGGGTTAATCGAGACCTTGGGTTTAAGCCACCCTTTCTCTTCCGAGGATGTCAGTACTACGCTGCTGATTAAGTACCTTGGATGTTTTTAATTTCAGGAAATGTTGGAAGATGACGGCACTACCTCTGCCCCCTCCTGCCTACGAGTGCCAATTCTTGGATTGATGTGCAGGGGTTGAAATGGGAGACAAGGAGCTCAATGCATTTGTACAAAGGATCGACGAGGACAAGAATGGGACGATCGCATTTAGTGAGTGGCGAGATTTCTTGATGCTGTACCCAGAGGAGGCCACGATGGAGAACATCTATCGGCATTGGGAGAAGGTCTCAGTGGACATTGGGGAACATGTCTTCATCCCCGAAGTAGCCATTGGTGCCAGCAGAATCCGGTACTTGGTGGCAGGTGCAATAGCAGGATCTGTCAGTCGCACTGCCACCGCTCCTTTGGACAGGCTAAAGGTGCTTTTTCAGGTGCAGACTCACAACAGCACTGCCGGCAGTGTCATGACTGGTATGTTGCACATCTACAAGCAGAATGGCATATCCGGGTTCTTTCGTGGCAATGGTCTCAACGTTTTCAAAGTGGCTCCAGAGTCGGCCATCAAATTCTACACGTATGAGATCATGAAGCGTGTTGTGGTTGGGGATGGGCAGCGTGGAGAGATTGGAACTGGGGGCCGCCTAATTGCTGGAGGCGTAGCAGGTAAACCACCCATCCAAATTGCACCTCTATCTAGATTCAAGTCTCCAGATTATTTGAACCCTAACAACCTCAATAAGCGATCGACTGTCTCAAGGGTCGTTTACAGTAGGGGTGGTTGTGGTTTGCCTTCTTTCGATCTGTTTGCGTGGAAAATTGCATAACAAATGCTAACCACTCTCTACCCCATCAACCCTACTTCTCTGTATGGTTGACCACCTTTTAGGGTGGTTGTTCATGCTCATGTTGCATCATCAGAGAGCTTCAAGGTCAAGGTCCAAGGAGAAAGTTGAGGAGGTGACTACTTTTAGCTTTTTGTGGTCCATAGTCAACAAGGATAATAATCACTTTGAAGTCTTCTCAAGTCCAAGACCTACGCCAAGGATATGTTGGAATTTAGAAGACTGACCCCGCTACTCCGTATGGTTAACCACCCTTAGGGTGGTTGTTCATGCTCGTGTGGCATCATTACAAAGCTTCAAGGCCAAGGTTTGAGGAGAAAGCTAAGGAGGCAAGGCCAACAAGGATACTAAGTCACTCTAATTTCTTCTCAAGTCCAAGAGTGTTACATTGCAATTTAGAAGATTTACCTTGCCACAAGGATATTTGAAAACTAACCAGCTTAATAAGTGATCAATGGTCTCAAGCGATTTCCTTTTTGATATATGAACTTGTTAGGATAAGTTCCATGAAGAGAGTTGGGCATCATGGTCCAAAATACTCATTTGGCTTCATGGGTGACAATGTGCTCATATAGGCTCAATTTTTTGAAAAAATCTAACCCCCCTCATTGGACACAAGGTTCCCAAATTGTGAAGTCCTCTGACCATGCCACCATGTGGTCAAACTTACCCTTGAAATGAAGAGTTGTGATTGGAGGATAGCTTAGAGGTTAAATAAAAAGGTGATGGACCCTACTGTGTGAAAGAAATAAATGAAGAGAAAATGCACATAGCACAAATGCCCCCCTTGTATGGAAACATCTGGAGAGCTTGCAAAACCATGGTATGGGGGTCCACCATGGAGAGGAGCATTTATAAGCATAAAAAAAATGCACTCCACCCCTCGCATGGAACTTGACCCTTATTTCACCCCTCTGTTCAATAAGCTCAATCACTCCCTCTCTTATCTATTCACGCATCTAGAATAGATCTTGTCTAGTGTACTTGTCACTACACATTCAATCATTGTATCCACCTTCTAACCTACATTCAGTCTTTTGAGGTTTTGATTGGTACATGGGCACAGGTTTATGTAGTCTACCATGACATATATGCTCAATTCCCACAGTTGAGCTCACATGGAATTGCAATTTCGTAATTGATTAATGTCCATATGTTTCGGTGGTTGTTGCACCGGTGTATAGGTGCAGTTGCTCAGGCGATCATCTACCCCCTGGATGTCGTAAAGACGCGCTTGCAATGTCACAGCGAGCCAGGCAAGGCACCAAATCTACTCAAGTTCACACGGGACATTTTCGTGCATGAAGGACCAAGGGCACTATATAGGGGACTAACTCCATCCCTCTTGGGTATAGTTCCTTATGCTGGCATCGACCTCGCTGTGTACGAGTCATTAAAAATGATGTCTCGACAATATCTTCCACCAAATACAGGTTTGTGCTCTTTACCAGTATCACATGTACTTCATGCTCCAAATCTAATTACATGTATTCATAATCATTTAGCACTTGAGGTGGCAATCCGTGATTGGGGAAGAGAATGACCTCCTTAGAGCATAATTCTCTCCCTCCCCCTCCGCTCAATGCAGACTGTTGATCTCCATGATTGGAGGATAGAGAAGAGAGGGTGTCAAAATGGTTATGTCTAGTAACCCCTCTTAGGCCTCCGGGCCCTTAAGGGCTACCTAGTCCATCAGGGCACCTTTCAAATTAATTTGTGCCACCAAATTGTTAATTATGCTCTCATTGAGTCACATTTTAGGCTTAAAGAACACACAGGGGTTTGAAGGGATTGGAATGACACAGAAGACATTGATGATTAGGGTGCATGGGTTGGAGTCATGTTGCAACTTCTGGTGTATAAGATTATGGTGTGGTGATGTAGAGTAGTATATTTGTAGTGTGTCTGAAGAAATCTGGCACTTGCCCATAAGCATTTTCTTGTACTGGTATTCTTGGTGGTTGTCAAAAGTTGCTCAAGAGCGGAGGGGCTTTGTATGCAGACCCTGGTCCAATGGTGCACTTGAGTTGTGGCACATTTTCTGGAGCTTTAGGAGCTACTTGCGTCTACCCACTGCAACTCATACGCACCAGGTACATACCAGTGCCGGTCTGATATATAGGTGAATGCATGGTATCAATAATCAACATCAATAATGGTATCAGAAAAACGTACCCGTGGATATCAAAATTGTAAAACTAGTCAAACATTGATATTTGGTGAGAGGATCATCGTATATCCAAGTTATTATTTGGGTCAAATACCATTCTACACCATTTTGATACTAGGATGATTTTGTCTAGGTATGAAGATTCTTGCATGGTATATAGACATGAATGATATCGAAAACAAAAACACCATCAAATACCCATATCTTATTGGTCTCAAAAAATGTGAATCGGCATTATAGATACCTGAATGATATAAAAAAAAAACGATGTAAGACCATCATGGGTACATACCAATGTTGGACCGGTATAGAGGTGAATGCATGGTATTAATACACAATATCAATAATGGTATCAGAGAACTTACCATATTGATATCAAGATTGTGATTCTAGTCAAAAGATGAGAGTCTTTAAATACTTGAGTCATTATTTGGATCAATACATTGTAATACCACATTGATACCAAGATAATTTCTACCTAAGTATGAAGCTTTTGGATGGTTTATAGATACAGATGATATCAAAGACAAAATTATCCTCATGTAAATCCTCATATGTATATATATATTCGAGTATCAAAAAAAGGTGATACCAGTCCCATACCGGTACAACAACATTCAATAGACTGAAAAGTTCTTGTTTAGTGATTTGGCCTTTTGTAAATAAGCAGGAGGGGTTTTCGGGTGTAGGTTGCAGGCTCAGTCGTTGACAACAGTTGGAAGGTACACAGGAATGGGAGATGTGTTCAAACGTACTTTTAAAAGTGAAGGTGTCCGAGGATTTTATAAGGGCCTCTTACCGAATATGCTGAAAGTGGTGCCATCTGCCAGTATCACATACCTTGTGTACGAGGACATGAAGGTTCGGCTATCAATCAAATGAAGCTTATCAGTGTTACAGTAACATTACTGGGACTTTCAAATTTTATGTCTCCCTTCAGGGCTAGCACTCTACCCCACAAAATTCATGGCAGTCAGATTATAAACAAATGCCTGCCACTGCTGGCAAAGTAAGGAGTTGAAGTGAGAAATGTAGTCTGTTGTACAGTAGATACGTCTTCCTACCTGGGGATGGTTCAATTAGTGCTTGCACCCTTGTGAGTGCAATCTCTTGGAGTAGCAACTCCTGCCATCAGGGTTACTTGCTTCCGCATAAGCAGAGTTAAGCCATGCCGTTCCGGTTAATTTATTAGGTCTTCTGTATTGCATGAGATCATCCTTTGAGTGATGTGAAGTTGAGAATGCTTTAGAGGAAGCTTGTAAAGAAATAGCCACCTTGCCCTCAAGAATTTTGAGCTCAAAGCATGTCAAAACCATGTCAGTGGATGCTGTCTTCAAAGCTGTTGGTCTAAAGAAAACTCAGTGCTAACAACAAAGGCCTCCAAGAGGTCACAAAATTCATGATTGTAATTGTCTTTCCCAATTCCTGTCAGCTTCTTCTTTTGCATGCACATCTATGTGATTCAAATCCATCTTGCACTTTCATGCCAATGCACATGTAATGCTAATTTTTGTGACAAGTATCATCATGAGAAGCGTTCGATAGTGAAGCATTGAGAGTGACTCATAATATCCCTACTTTACAAAAGACTCATATGGAGGATGATATTGAAGAGGCTCATCTAGGTAGAGTTCCAACAGTAGTTATATCCCAGCACACTCATGATACATCCTTACACTCAGTTGGCAGTGTGCTCTGAAATCAGCTTCCACAATAAACCATGTTTTGTCATATTCCAAGGTTGCTTATGTGACTTTTCCTAGCTCCAGTATACCAACAATGATGAAGAAAAATTCATTCCTTAGCACACTTACATTCGAATCCTCACTGCTGTCCACTTGAGAATCAACTGCAAGCACTTGAATAAAAATGAAGAAAGTCTTTTCCTCAAAGGAAATGCCTTTTGTGGTGTCTCCCAAAGTTGACATGAACAGAAAACAATATCAAAGTTACAATTCTCAGATAACTTGAACCGGATGATTTTCACCCTAGTGAGTCAGGCCTATCTGCCTCCTTTCTTTCTGCCTCGCTCCTCCTCTTCCTACCTTCATACAGAGAAGATTGAATCTCTAAAATGTGAGAAGATACATTCTACTGTGGCACACCATCTGGTATCCCTCTCAGCACCGGTCTCGACATTCCCAAAGGCAAAGTTGGGAGGGTTGTCTTCCAAGTCATTGACCAGGGGACGGTTGGGAACAGTGCTGTTGGCCTGCCAAGAACATGACTCAATGAAGGACTTAGCTACTACTTGATGTATCATGGGTTGCCCGAGCATGTGAAGGCCAGTAACTAGTGTGCAATATCCACTAGGTGAGACCAAATCTCCTTGTGAGAATCAACTGCCAAGCTTTTGACTGAAAATGGAGAAGAACATTTCCTCAAAGGAAGTGCCTTTCGTGGTGTCTCCCAAGGACATATTGACATGAACAGAAAACAATATCAAAGTTACAATTCTCGGATGACTAAACCTGAATTTCACCCTAGTGAGTGAGAGGCCTCTCTGCCTTCTTCTTTCTTTCTGTCTCCCCTCCTCCTACCTTCGTACAGCAGAGCTTCAAACTAAAAATGTGAGAAGATTAAATCTACTGTGGCACACCATCTGGTATCCCTCCCGGCACCGGTCTCGACATTCCTGAAGGCAACGGTAGGGGGGATTGTCTTCCAAGCCCTTGACCAGGGGCAGTTGGGAACGGTGACATTGGCCTTCCAAGGACTTGACTTGGTGAAGGACTAGCTACTTGATGCATCACAGGTCGCCCAAGCATGCGAAGGCCAGGCATCTGCGAATGTGTTGCACCAACCATCATTTGTTGTCGTCCGGGTTGCGGCTGCTGCCCTTGCCCAAGCCCTTGAATTGGTGGTGTCAACATGGGTCCTGGAGCAACTGGTCTTCCAAAACCTTGTAAACCTGTTGGCAATGGAGCGGAATTGGGTGGAAGACCACTGGAGGAAGAAGCACCTAAAGGATAGAACCCTGAATTAGGGTTGTTGGGCCCATATACGAAGTTGTTGGCACCAGGAGGCCTTTGAGCCATCTGTGCGGCAGCAGCAGCAGCGGCGGCAGCCATCTGTTGTTGTTCTGCAGGTAAAATTGTGGTGGGTGGTGGATTGGGACTTGAGCTTGTCTCCAAGTGCGTAGTAGTAGCAGTAGCAGTAGCAGTAGTGGTGGTGGTGGTGGTGGTGGTGGTAGTAGCAGTAGCAGTAGCAACAACTGGGTGGGAATGATCGGCAAAGATTTTTTGTCGAGCACGTTCTATGGTCTCACATTCCTTTCCTATCAAGCTCTCCAATTCATTGAATATCTTCAATTTCAGCTCCAGCTTTTTCAACTGTGGCACAGGATAATCATCATGTCCACCATTAAAAATTTATCATGACAAAGGAACTTAATCAAAGCATCATCAATATCGACACTTTGACCGTCAGCAACATATAAACGACTCAGAATGTGAGGTTCTATCTATCAAGTTACTCACGCTTTAACTTCATACCGATAGAGACTACAATTCTCTGCCCTGTCAAGGTTGCATACGCATCTCACAAATACAAGTAATGATGTGTACATGGAAGTCTGCTGTAAAAAGTCAAATCACAAATTGGAGAATAAATAAACTCACTGCTTGCTCTACCCAACAATAAACCTATCATTATATCCGTACTTATATAGAGTATACTACCTGGTTCTCAATTACAATGGTGACTAAACGTTGCATGTCACGCTCCTCCTGATCAGCCAGAAACTTAGCCTTTACTGCAGCAGCTGCCATTGCACTTGCTGCTGCCTGCTTTACATAGCCTGCACTTACACTTTCCTCTAACAAACTCAACTTCCCATCAACCTCTGCTTTTGGAACAACTTCCTTACCTGCAAAAGCCACAAACCCCACTCAATGATGAGTGCAAGCAAGAAGGGGTGTTGACACACAACTACTAAGGTAATTGTAGTTGTGGCTTGAGCCCACTTTCAACCACAACTACACTTTTTTTCGTTTACAAACAACTACTACTTGCAGTTGAAGAATGGCTTTGACCTCAATGATCGTCCTTCCTATTGTTGCAATCTGTGGGGTGGAGAGAAACCATTTAATCATAGCGGCCTCATGATGAAAGTTTTAATTTGTATGAGCTGGTAACTACAACCACTTTATTTCAATAGTTTTTGTGGCTGAATGATTCCCTGTGATTCCCTTAATATTCTAGGGTAGCTGATGCAAACCCAAATCCCCAAAAACTAAAGTGTTTGGTGACTTTCAATCCTTCTTGTGACTATCTTGATCCTCTCTAATACATTAAAGTTATCCTCTAACTCAACATGACTTCACTTGGGAGTTAGTTGTTTTGCGTACAACAGCTTCTGAATTCAGTAAGTTTTCAGTTTGAACGAACAACATTCTACATCAGTTTGTTGAGGGACAAACTCATTTTGGCATGCCAGGTGCTCAATAGAGTTTGGCCCTCAATGGACCGAAATAGTTTTCTCTTTGTTCAAATTCAAACACCCCTCCGAGCATGCCACACAAGTGGCTGGAAATTTTAGAAATTGTATGCAAAACAACCAATGGAAAACCATAGGGGACCAACTCCCAACAAAAAGTCCCATTGAGTTAAGGAATAACTCTAGTGCAAAAGAAGAAAATGTGCAAAATCACAAGAGTGCTGAAGTACTCGTCATCAGATATTTGTATCATTTTCCAGTGCAGAAATCCCTCTTAAGAATTATCCCTATGAATCTACAGTCATCAATCCAGCTGGAACACAACCAATAAAAGGTTTGCAGGTTACCCAAATTGGAGTCTGGTTTAAGGAGAACAGCCTCATCCTTTGGAGCAGAAGAGTTGCTGTCTGCTGACACAGGTGGCACTGTGATGCCACCTGATGAGCATGGTTCACCACTGCCAGGTTGAGTGGCCTCACCTCCACTTGTTTGCACTTCCCCGTCTGTTTGATCTAACCTGCAAACTTCAACATCCCAACTGGTTGGGACTTGCTAGTTGACTTCACTTTCTGGTGCTCACATTTTGGTGCCAACTGAAAGTCATGAAAGAGTAGAATAAAACAGGAGCAACACGATTACATCCAAAAGACTAATCATTGAATGCTCTTGCTGAATGATTCAGTTGAAACTTTCAAATTGCTAAGTGCATGGCTCCCACAAATGAAGTAACCTGAATTGTGCATTTCTACCGTGAACACATAGGAAAGCCACTTCTGAACCTTTAAAAAAAGGTGCAGGCATTCCTACCAAGATGGTTCAACAGACGAAGCCCAAATCATTGTTGTGAGGGACTCTCCTTGTGATGTAAGGTAGTTTGAAGACTGCAGCAACACCTATACTAGAGGTTTTGTTGTGTATATACATGTATAAGCAAATCTTTTGATAATGAATATATTAAAAAAAGGTGTGAAGGGTCAAACAAACAAATTAATCGTTGGGTGCCAAGCCAAAAACCTGTCAGGTTGCGGTGCACTAGGTGGAGGCATCTCAGTGGCAGGCGGCTCCTCCAGTAAAATTGCAGTGCTTGCTGCAAGGCGAAGCCCAGGGTCCTTCTTCGTTATTGCTGTTAATGCTTCTGCAGCAACAGCAGAAGCCACTTCTGGACCAACCATGGCCGCAAGAAACGCCACCTACAAGGAAAATTAGACAGGATGTCACAGTAACCCACTTGCCACAGAAAGTGATATGGCTTGGCATACCCACAAGTTTACTCAGAAACTCATATAACACTACCAAAAGCTTTAAGAGATGATGGCACTGCCACTGAACATAATACCTTTTCAGAACACAAACCACTCCAACGTTACAGAAAGTCAGATATGTGCTTCTTTCAGTCCTTCAACAGACTACTCAACATTGCAGCATTTGAAGAACATGTTATAATAGCATGTGTAAACACATACTTGAACAACTTCTGTAGTCTTGTCATTTGAAATGACTTTGGGTGCATACTACTCATTACAAACTTCACAGGACACTCCACATCATAAGAACGAGAAAGTTGCTGAAATAAAATTCAAAAAAAACAAGAAAGTTATTGAACAGTCTCTATGTACCTGAGCCATGACAGGGTTGCCAGCATCTGCAAATGCCACAAGGCTTGGAGGCAGTGACACAACACCATTTGGAGATTCCAGACCAGTGTGGGTGCTTGGTTCATTCGCAACACTACTTTCAGGTGCTTTTTCTGTAATTTCCTCCCCCTTTTGTTCACCCTGAGGTGTACTATCTATTTGCGGAGGGGTTGTTGATATGGGGGCCGACGACGTTGAAGGACCAGGAGTCTCCAAGTCCTCTAAAAATGGGTCCTCGACAGGGAGCCGTATAAAATGCAAAATGCACTGAGATTTTGACTTAGTAGCGACATGCTCAGCTATTTCGTTCCAGTTATCTCCATAAAGCTCTAACGCCTCAAGTAGAAGAAGTGTTTCTTGGTCTGTCCAACCCCCACCATTTGCATTGGCTGCCTCTGTGACATCCATTCGCATAAAATCTGTCGATACCATGTCAGGCCCAAATTGCTCATCCTCATAGCAATTAGGGCACAAATCAAAATCGGCCTGTCATCACCATCATACAAACTTTAGTAAATCATTGTGCAAAGGATCGAAAAACTTCTGCTTGCCTAACCCTCATTGAAAAAAAGGTTCAGCAGACACAGAAGTAACAGGATCCTGTGAATTACAAGTCTGCTTTAATATATATAGGCCACCTGACTTGCCACCATCACAAATTCCCAGAGGGTGGTGTATAATTATATTATAGTATAGTATATAGTTACAAGATTGTTACACAATAGCATAGAGTGGCACATAATAGAAGACAATAGGAAACCAATGCAAATATCACAACATATATTGGTAATTTATGACATTATTTCAACATTTTATTGTTTTTACAGGATAAATTGCTCCAGAAGTATGTGATGACCCACCTGCTTCTGGCAATGATAGCGTTGTTTACTACAATCTGCTGCACAAGAGTTACAATGATACTCCACTTCTGGACCTTCAGGAAACGCAAGCATCTCGGAAATGACAGGATCTATTATTCTTGGGGTCACCGAGTTCTGCTTGGGTACAGGAGCATTCGATGTGTTGAAATGGTATAAACTTGAACCTTTTTGCGGTAACGCCTGCAGCATGCTCGCCATATCCGCTTCAAGGACAGGAGGAGGGCCTCTCCACAATGAAACATATTCGGAGGGTGCTTGGTAGTTGATGATACCCCAGTGATCCAAAAACTCCACAATTCGACCAATCGCCTTTTCATCAGATTCACTAAGCTGCTCTTGCACATCAGCAGCAGTGATTGTCTTTCCTAGGTCCTCCCGGTATTTTTTGATAATTACATTCCTGTATTGCAGATAAAGCTCTGGCGTCTTTCCAGGCACCCTCCCATTGAAAAACTCAGGCAAACCCCTTTTCTCCAGTGTATGTATTTTCGTCCATGAGAACCAACCTGTGATAGTAGCAGCAAGAGTAAGGTAAAGGAAACAAGAAAGCCCTCCTGACCACCAGAATCAACTTCGTCTTCCAACATTTCTATGTGACATTCTAGAGTTATGCATATTATCAGGTATTTCTGTGTCTTCAAAAAAGTATACTTGGGAGGTTTGCCATCATGCTACTTTTCTGAACTGCAAAGTTTTCAGAATAGAGGTACAAACTAATCCTACAAATGTAAGGCTTGAAAATAAATTTATATTTCACAATGACTGCTGACACTAAGGAATGCACAACAAATGCTGAGAATTCTACCAAGGCAGTTTCAATGCATGAAAGCAAGGTAATGTTCGATTGAGAAATTACAAACTAATCCTACATATCTAATGCTTGCCAAAATATCTCTATGCCACAATGACTGCTGACACTAAGTTGCTACTCTCGCAGTAGATAAAAGGACAGAAACATTTGATGTCATTTGAGACAAAAAAAAATTGCAAAGACATTGACTGTCTAAACTAGGGGATGCACAACAAATGCTGAAAAATCTTCTTCTCCTTCTTCGACCAAAGCAGTTTCAATGCACAAAATGGAAGATGATGATCTCACCAGCATGACTGGGAATTGTGTGCAGTTTTTCTGCATCATCCTGTGTCCTAGGACTAGGTGTCGCCAAAGAAGATGATGCCGCCACCAATTGCTTCTGATCATCAGATTCTGGTAACTTAGCATCTGTAGGAACTCCATGTTCATCTGGAGTTGCCACAGAATTGTTACCCTGTGAAACATGTTCCTGTGAAATATTTGTTTCTAGGATCGGGGTACCCTTTTTCCCTTCCTCATCGTCTTTGTTGTCAGCCCCTACATGTACCCCTTGTTCTTCAGCTTGAAGTGGAGTTCCCTCTTGCTTGACAATGTCATCATCAACATCAAGGCTATCACTTCTGCTGAAGACTACTTCCACTGGCTCCCCATTCGCAGCCGAGGGTAAAGGTAAAGGGGATTCCTCTCGTGGTGGTCTTTTGCTGGGAGGCGACGATGGAGGGGACGGTCGTTTCCGTTTCAGCATATTTTCTTTAATTCCTAACCCGCCGCCGTCACCTGGGTCAGCACCTATGTCGTCCCCGCTCTCTTGTGGTGGACTCCCTTTCACCGGTTTCGTTCCTCCACCACTCTTCAACTTGATCTTCAAACCTAAAATTGCAACAAGAGGTGTAATTAAAGATTAAGTGGCGTCTAGAGGAAATCACAAATCCAAGTCTGCCTCTTCTTGTCCCTTTTTGTTGACCACCCAATATTGGTTGGCCACTTGGTTCATCAGCACCACCACTAACTGCCCTAGATCTTAGTCAAATAGGATGCACCCACAAATAAAGTTTTGGGAAAAAAGTTACAATAGTCGCACACTATAATGGTAGGGAAGAACAACAAGCAGCTGGGGAAGAATAAAAATGTTTCAGATCCCCTCCATCTATAGAGAAGTTTGAATAAATGAAATCACAGATCCTAGTCTGCCTATTCTTATTGGCCATTTTTGTTGACCACCCACTACGAGTTGGCCACCTGGTTCTTCAACACCCACTGACTGCCCTAAATCTCAGTCAAAAAGGATGCACCCACAGATTAATGATGAGGAAATAGTGACAATAGCCACATGCACACTGTAATGCTAAAGAAAAAGAACAACAAGCAGCTTGAAATAAATGTATTCTGGGATCCCATAGTTCGTCTATAGAGAAGTTTGTTTAGAGAATGAGCACCCAGAACTGGGCCTAGTTTAGTCAATTGCAGTCTGAAGATTCAAGTTTCCCTCCCAAAATACACCAATGCAACTACCTGCTACATTCTAGAGCACAGAAGAGTTTCTCAGGTCCTCTGTGTACGTTTTACTAACAATCCACTTGGCCCTGGCCCTTTTTTCTGGCTTGTTTTCTTTGTCCATCCCTAACCTTCCACCAACACTCTGCAGTGTAAGAAAAAATACGGATGTCCAGTGCAGGAAACTGATCCTCCCCAAATTCCAAATGAGGTGCCTGAAGTGATGATTGATCCTACTGGGTATGAAACGCCTTCATCTCCCAGAAATCTATAGACTAATGTATTGCAAACTGCTTGTTGGTTTGGTTCATTCTTTCGAGATCATAATGCAGACTCTCTCACAAGGGTATTACCATAACTTTGAGCTCACTCTTGGAGCACATATGTGCATAGAAAAATAGAACCCCTTAAGAATTCATTCCTTTCTTCATCAGTCAGGTGGAGAAACACCTGATAATCATAAATTTATTGGGGAGTATACATCTCCCCAACTTTTCAGCTTCCTACAAGAGCTTTGGATTCCAAGATATAACGTCCAATAATATTTGTTTCCACTCCCGGAAATTTTGGTATTCCCGACCACTACAAAAACGCCTTTGATCCTCCACCTCCACCTCCACCTCCACCTCCACCACCACTCTCTACTTTGTTTTCGGTTCCATAATTCACAATAGATAAATAGATGTCCCTGGGAAGTTGTTGCAACCTATACATACACTCATATAGTTGGTAGTAGTAGTGGAGAGGACAACATCACCATCTCCGCTTCCATGTAAAAAATCTCTTCAATGCCTGCCCTCCCTATTTCCACCCTTTTGTTTAATTCCACCCATTTTTGAGCTGTCGGCCCCACGGTATTGCATTTGTCCCGGATGATGAGGCAAAGCAATGATCTCCCAAGTGAAAGAGTGACTCAGTCCACTTGAAGAGCTTGTATCTGTTTTCTATAAGAATGGGAGTCCAGCACCAGGTTTGCATGACTGTTCTGATAATTTTGAAAAATCCAGCTGCATTGTCCCACATGGTGAAAATGCGAAGCTCATCCTTCCCTACCGGCTCAACAAGACCAAACAAAATTGGGGCACAAACCAAAACAACTAAGTCCATCCTCATCCAACACACACAAACCCTCACACACACACATACATACATACACAACCCTTCTTTGAGGATGCCATCAATCCCACCCAAACCTCATCATTATCGTTACCCTAACCTCTTCCATTCCGCTCCCTAGGTTTCTCGCAATTCTCCAAACCCCACAACCTGCGAAACCTCCACACCCCAACCCCCACACAACTCACAACCCAACCCCACGGAAATGCACAACAGAACCACCATTAACCCCAGACAGACCCCACACTACATCATCACAACAACCGCCATCAGTAGCAACAACCAAGGAGGGGGTGACTACCACTAACCGGCGGGAGCGGCAGCAGGAGCAGGCTGGCGCCGCGCAGCCATGACCAGGGGAAAAAACCAAAACTCAAACCCTCCCTCCTAGTCGCTGGCTTCCCCTCCTTCTCCTTCGTCACCTCCACCAACGCCAAAACCTCCCACCCGTGTTCTTCCCGCACACCACCATGCTCTCCTCATTATTGCTCCTCCTATTCCTATTCCTATTCCTAATCCTCCTAATCCTCTTAATCCTCCTCCTTCACCAATCTTCCACAGGCTCAACATGCTTCGGATGCTTCGGATGCTTGTTCTTCTCCTTCCTCAACGAGACTACTTCTTACTCTGTTCCACCTAGTCCATCCGCCCCTTGAATCTCCCCAAACCTTCTTCAACCCTCCCCACCCTGCCATCTTTCCACCCCCTTCCCCACTCAAGGCACCAACAGCCACCAAGGATTCGGGCCCAAAGTTGCAGCCCAGCTTTCCTTGTCGCACGCCACAAGCTCCGATGCGTTTGGTCGTAAGTAGTCCCGCCTTTGCACTTAATTTACAAAAAAAGGGTGGCGATGGCGATGGTGAGAGGAGAGAGCGTTGCGGGGACCCTGCCCTGCCGGAGCGTGAAGGCGGGTTTGCTACCTACCTACTCACTCTTCTCTCTCCACTCTCTCTCTCTCTATTGCGCCCGCCTACCTACCTGGTTGGTTGGCGACCCATCACACTAGTTTCCTACCTACTGTGTTGATTTCCGACCTTCTATGCTAATCTTCCTACCTACCTATAGGCCTACGCATGCGTTCACTGAGTGCGCTGAGGTGAGTCGTGGGTTGCGCGACTGGGTGACGGGCTCCGTGACGGAACGGGCGTCGCCGGTGACGTGTCGTGAGGCTGTCGTGGTGGGGGGAGGGAGAGGAGGAGGCGCCAAATGGTTTGAAAAGGCGTTAAGTTTATAACCTTTTAAAGGTAGGTGGGTCTTAAAAGGTTACTTTTTCCGACTAGCCCACTTCTCTTAGGATGCAAAACACCAAGCTCGTTAACGAATCCAAATTGAGGCCGAGGCCGCTCTCCTCATAGTTTTCGGAGCTCATATGAATATCTTATTCGATATCAAAGTGAAGATTATCATGCTCGTTAAATGGGTCATGTAGGGTTCTCCAATTATATTGATTGTTGAGTCTAGAATGATTATTATATTTTGAGCATGTAGTCCAATCTCTTTTGAACACATATCCTTTGGGTACCCATCCTTTAAGCCACTCCTAACCATATACTACTCAATTGTAAGTGTCGGACTAAGATAAGTAATTGAATTAGGCATGTCTAGCTCGATGTTTTGTTTTGTTGTTTGAGTTGCAACGACTTGGCCAACTTGTCATGGCGTGACAAGCAGTAGCGGTGGTGGTGATGGTGGTTCATAAGGGTTGACATGTGACTTGGGAGGGTAATGTTTGTCCATTTAAGGTATGCGCATCTCTTGTGGGCAATAGAAATGTCATAAATGATGTCCTATTTGGGTACATTGTCCATAATAGGTCCACACACCTTATGTGCATCCACTTTTCTTTTTCTTTTTTGTAGATGTTGGGTTTTTCTAATTCTAAACATTTTTAGAATGTACAGGTGATGAGTTGAGTCCATTTTTTTATGGAATTTAAAGTAGACATGGTTATCTAATGTGGACAATTCCAACTCCACAAACATTTATTCCCATTGTATTTGAGGGTCGGAATTGTTTCGTTTAGTTAGCAATTAGAAACTACAAACACTTTCATTTCAAGGAGATGAGATGCAAAAATTTCACGAGGTCAAAGTGATTTTTCCTTTATCCTTGAACAATTACATAGGTCTTCCCCAATATGCTCATTGTTGACTCTAAAACGATGTCTTTATTCTGAGCATATTGTCCAATGTCATTGGAACACATGTCATTGAGGTGTCCGTTCATCACTCAAGCAATCATGCACATACCACTCGAATATAGGTGTCTTGTATTGGATGAATGTTTGGATTAACCGTGTCTACCCTAGAAGACATGGATTTGGACACACTACAAATTGTGTAAAGGTAAATCTTGTACTCCATAATATTTGAATATATCATACATTTGTTTTTAGCAATTATTAATGTTTAATGACTCTCACAAAACATTCCATGGTGTTTTTGTTTGCTACAATTAACCACTTGAGTATTTGAGTTTAGAGTCTTGGAGTTGGAGGGCATTACAAGCATGGGTAGTGCATTATGAGCTAGTGGAATGCACACTTGGCATGTCCTCACCGTTAGAGTACGTTGCTCCATCTTTTATTTGTTGAAGAAAACTTCACATGAGGATTTAAGGAAACATAACAAGAAACTTAGGATTGTCATGTTGTTCAAGGGGATTTAGGATGGAAAATGTCATTGCAAGTTTGAAGATTTTGCCATCCAAAAATTTCAAGTGATTTCTTTTAAATAAATAAATTAAAAAAAAACAATTCGTACAAGATCGTGATGAATGAATGTCAATTAGATTATAATGTTTTGCAATATAAGATATATGATCAAAGAATGTCATCTCAAAATCTTATCTACGTATGTAACTATATTCAAACTATATAAAACATTCACATGTGGCCTTTACCCTTTGAAGTAATCCTTGATAGTTATACAACCTCAATTGGTTATGCGATGTGCAGTGTGATGTTATAATTTTGCAAGTGTGATCAATATGAGTTGAGGAGGGTTCCAAATGTTGCGGTAGAGAACAAAGTTGCCTTTGGGCTATAGTTTTGGCTTCATTGAACAAAAAATCCAAGATCCAATAGAATTTGGAGAGGTGTGGCTTGGAACCACATGCAAAGGAGATTATTGTTTTTCACATGGAAAAAACCAATGGTGGTGAAAGCTCTATACACTAACCCTAATAGGCTCTTTTTGGGTGAATTACATCTTTGTGCAATCGGCATAAAGTCCCTAGAAACATTAGGACATGAACTTGAATTTGCCTTCAATCATGTGTATGTTGGTACCATAAAAATATGCACATAAATGTTGTTGGTACCAATATTCGATGACAAATCATGAAACACATGAGGCGCATCGGTAGTGGATTTCACCAGAGCACTAGAATAGCCTGGCACATCAATAGAAATAATGCATCCATTGCCTTGTTTAAGTGTTTCATAAGTTGTAAGCTCTTGTGCATGAACAACTACAAAGGTGATTTGTTTGCCATCGAGGCTCAAACCTTATGCACTAGGACATCCTTGTCCACCGCGAGTGCCTCCAATCATTTAATTGATTTATGTAAAGCCCTTTCCTCATAGCCTTATCCTATACATAACTTTTATTTATCAATAAATGGTATGGAAAGAGGTGCATGTTAGATGGTTTGATAAAAACATTGATCGATTTTAATATTATTGTTTGTTTTGCTTGTTAGTTTTATGAAGTGTGAAGAGGGATGGACTAACAAGCCTAAATTGTCCCTAAATCCTAAACTCTATGATGGAGAGAGGGCCTTGGAAGAAGTCACTCGTCCATACTCATTGGGCAGGTTGTAGGCGAGTTGCAATTAGTGGTTGGGTGGTCAATATATGACTTGATGGGCTTTGTTGTGTCCATGTGTTTGTGTACTTGTTGATGTTGTTCAACTTGGGGAGTAATGCTAAATATATTTTTATCCTACATTGTTGTTGGCTTTTTACATGATTGATTTTGATTATGAAAGCCTATATTTCTAAGAGCCAATTATTGAGGGTGTTGTTGAATCATCTATGACATTTTCAAATTGGATTGGTTTGCCATACGCTTGTCTAAATTGACCACAACACACGGCATTCTTGATGCTTGGAATGTAAGGGCCTCAATTTTGGCTCTTACATTCTAGTGGTTACACATGTAGTTAAGTACCTACATGTGTTACGAATATATACTATGTGTATTAGGGTGTATCCATGTATGTTGTAAAATATGTAAACTACACTTCAAATATACATCACAACTACCATGAAATAATAATAGCTTGATAGTTGTAGTTGAATCTAATACAAATAAGACAATAGCTTTCATGGCGTGTGGCATTGACAGAGGAATGGCATGACTAATTATACTTTGCAGTCCACCTATGAAAGCACTAAGCCACCTCTACCCCCCATGACCATGCGGACATAGCCTAGAGGCGGTGATCGGACATTGCATGTTAGTGTAAAACACACATTGATGTTCCTTTTCAAATTTCTTTTATTTCCAATAAGACAATGTTTTGACACAAGTATGAATCCAATGGTGCGTGTTCTTCAAGAAGAGATGTTTTTGTATAGGATGCCTTCTTGAACTCAAGGAATTTAAAGTCCAAGACAAGAGCCCAAGACGAGGCCAAACCTCCTAGCTCTTTGGGCTCCAAAATATGTTGGCCAACCCAAAGTGTTGTTTGGCCGAAGTAAAACCAATACATTCATTACGTGTGTTACTTGGGAAGCTTGATCCAAAGCCCCCCCCCAACCACCACCACCCTAGTGACCTTTTTGGTTTGAATATGAAGGTTTTAAGTAGGACACGAGTGTGGGTACAAAGTTGAGCACTTACAAAACAACCCCGTGTGTATTGAATTTAGGAAAGTCCACGAGATTGAGGATTTTGAAGACCCAAGGCGGGAACCTAAGGTGCGGGTCCATATCCTCGGATAGCTTTGCACGAGGACACTTTCACAATGCAAGAAGGTCAAACCGGTTCCCTTTTGAAACAATAGGTATTCGAGATGTGGATTTCATAGTATAAAAGGGGTGCATTTACGAAGATCTACAAGGTCTACTACAACCTTGAGGAAGATTCTTAGAATTTCATGAGATCAACATGCAAATGGCTCGGCATGTGGTGGTTTCTATGACATAAAGAAATCAAATGAAACAAGTTACTTGTTGAATTGTGTGTGGGGGGGTTTCATGATGTTTATGCATTATCATCATGAAATGGACGATGCTTTTATATATCTATTTGGAAGGGTGCATTGTGGGATGGCAATGTGAGAATTGGACATCTAAATGCCATTCAATAAGAATGGACGTGTTTTCAAAACCTAGACTTTTAGCTAACTCAAAAGTTCCATGAGCATATCTTTCAATGCATATTTCAATATATCTAAACTTCAACTGAATCCTCGATTATTATGTGAATGTTATGTGAATGGTATTGAAATCTGATTGGTAGAGAATGAAGATCTTGTTCAAACATCTATTTTGATAATAACATGTTGAAGATTTAAACCATTCCTAACAACACACCAATTCAACATGGATCAAGAAACACGAGCATTCCGATTAGATCCAATGGATAGCCTCGCTTTGGTGTTATAACGACAGAATAAGTTGAATCGTGATCAAGAGGAGAGTCTATAATGTCATGCTTTTTTTAAGCAATCCCTAGTTGTTCCTAAGACTTAAAGCCTTGCCCTAGGTAATTATAAATATCCATTTGAACTCACAATGTGTTAAGTTGTAGAACAATTTTTTAAGTGTATGCAATACACATGTGAGTTGAATGTCACGAAAGAATCACATAGCTAGTCCAACACAAAAGTTATTTGGAAAGTTGCGATCATACAATATCAAAGTCCAAGATAAATCACACCAAATTGTTCTTAATTAACATAACACTACACAACTCCTTCATTGCGTCCTGAGGGACCATGCATCACACTAACATAATTACTCTTTAATTACAAGATTCCCGTTTATGAGAAGCACTTGGGTTGTGTATTATGAATTTTTCCCCAACAAGGGACCACAAGTTATATAAAATTAAAAAAATTTGAAAACCTCTTTATTTGGAAAAAACCCATCATGTAGTTGCTTAATAATAATATGAAGATTTTAGATTGTTTGAATTACTGTAGACACGGGCCCACACATTTGTCTATATTTACTTAAATAGTCATTGAAATCGACGGGCTCTCAACCAAACACTGTTCCCTTTCTAATTCTACTGAGCGTGTGAGGCTCGCTCTCCATGGAACACAATACAATAATAAAAAGGGTTGTAGTAAAGTTACTTACCTCAAACAAGTGGGCCTCACAACCAATCCACAAGACCACGAAACATTATCCATTTGGTGCCATGTAGGATTTCATGGGACTTCAAATCCATTCTATATGTGTTTCCGTGTTGGTCCCACGAGGGAAAATTTGAACTTGGGAGCATCCCCACATTTTTCCACCAATGCCAAATCATTAATCCCATTGGTCGTAGGCCCTCAACCCCTAGTATGAACGAGTACTAGGGTCTAGTTCTAGACTACAATATAAGAAGAAACAACTCCTCCTTGTCACCACGCGATTGGCCAAACTTACAAATGACTAGGTAAATACTAACTCGAGCCTTTGTTAATTATGGGAAATAAAAGTCACACATCTACACTACTTATTGCACTTTGTATATAGTATATAAGGGAAACTACACTAGACATCTTATTTAGTGAGGCCCACACTAATCATCATATTGACCTACAATAAATGTCTTGCAATCATTGGGTGGCAACTAGAAAGGTTGTCACATGACACCTCAGCACTACATGACAAATCACGAAGACCATCATATGAATCACCATGGCACACTATACTAAATCATATTTTGAGTGTAGTGTTGGGGGGAAAATAAATAAGGCCAGCAATATTCAAGTAGTGTACACTAATATGTGCAAGTAGGTTGTCTTTCATGAATAGGTTGCCTCTTTACCCATGCAAATTACTTCTGCTCATTGTTCATGGTTATTATTGCTCATTGCTCACATGGCATCATTCCCTTGTCCAAGTCACATGACAAAACATATAACTTTATTTATTTATCCCTACAACAACCACTGCAATTTGTATTATTTGATTGTGGTAATAAATACTAAAAATAGTGTGGAATGCTGATGAATTCATGTGGGGCAACTGAATAGCACATATCGGTGTAGGACGGTCTATATCAAAGTCTAAGTAAGGGATAATTAGTGTACCTTCATGTATATAATGGGCGATAGTTAGTGCATGATATACATTATTATTTGTGGTACTTAGTGTGGAGGAAAATGCATATGCATATTGGGGTTAGAAATCACATTCTTTGTATCAAGGAATCAATCGTAGAATGTTCAAACACTTGAAAAAAAATTTGCAATTGAAGAATGGGTCGTTATTGGGATCTACACTAAATCCCCAACGTCTCCAATTATGTTAGGAGGGACTAGTATGGTCCACACTAAAATTCCACTGCAAGAAATTAGTGTAGTCCATACCAAATCCCTTGGATACTTGTAGAAAACCTTGCTCAAATTACTTTCAAGACATTAACTTAGGCTACCTTAGTACCGTACTTAGGCCATTCAGACAAGCTTAATTAAATTAATTATTAACGGTAGACCCATCCCAGCCATTCCATGCCTCACTTGATATCCTGATTAAGGCCCTCGAGGTCCCAATCCTCGGCCTTTGAGATCTCCAGTATTCCATGTCCTGATCGAGGTTCCCATTATCCGATCCGAGGTCCTATTATATGACAAACCTATAGATCCGTATACTCCAACATTGACTCATGCCCTGCTCACACCAAACTTTCCGTCCGGTTCTAGCTGTGAAATTGTTGGGGATTATGTTCAGAAAGAGATGTTGGCCCACCATTTTTCACACTATTATAACCGGAGATGCTGATGGATGGTGCCAAAAGTGGCTGGTGTGATCGGCCCCTCGGTGACACTCTGAAACATATCAGTTAGAGTTTTAAGTATTTTTGCATGTACAAAACCTACAAGGACGACGAAACATGAGTCAAAACAATGTTGAATGAAACATTGATTGTATGTTGAATTAACATTGTAAAGGTGTGTATTATAACATGAAGAGTAAGTAACAACACTAGAGTTATCCTTTGACTCGATAGAACTTTCCATAAGGAGTTGGTCCCTTACAATATTCATTGGTTGTTTTGCATACACTATCAATAGTTTGTTGCCATCGTGGTGCATGCTTGAAGGTAGTGTTTGAATTTAAACGAAGAGTGGCCTATTTCAATTCATTTAATGCCTCTTGGCATGCATGAAATGATATTTCAAATTTTTTTGGGGTTCAAACATCTACATTGTCTCCAAGCATGCACCAAAAACCTCACCAATCATGGAAAGTTTTGTTTGCAAAAAAACCAACTCTTGATAAGAAATCATGTTGGAGGTGGGTTGAGATTCGAGTTTGGGTCCACAAAAGACCGGATTCTAAACATGTTTCTCAACCTTGCTTTCGAAGTCCATATTGGACCCAAGCTCAAAGATTGATTTCTTGGACTCAGGAGCAATATTTTATTGAGCGGGGATGGTTTATAATTGGAGGAATGTGATGCCACATCAACACCACTTCACTTTTCATACCTGGGGCCCATACCCTAGTAAACTCTCGGGATCCAAAATATTGCTTGACCAATAAGATGCCTTGGTTTGAAGTTTCTTTGGTATTGGACTCTAGTGTAAGATATGCGATTGTTATTCAATTAGTTTTCTTAATTGAACACTTACATTTGATTGGTGTGTGGGCAGGTGAAGATTGAAGATCAAACTCCATAAAGACCCCTAATTAAAAGAGATTTGACTATGTCCTCGTATTTTATCAACTACTCCACACTCAATAGCAAACACAATCTAGAGGACTTATGTATCTAGTTACAAAAATCAACAAACATACACTTCTGATAATCATAACTAAATCATTGGAGGCCCTATTTTCAATCCGTTTTTTTGCTAAAGCAACACAAGTTTCATTGTGTAAATCTAATGGATAGAATTCGGAGAAGACGAAAACCGAACCGCTCAACATCCATGCACCTTAAAACTACCCTAAGTGTTAGTCACTTTGCATTTTGAGATGTACTCCAAGGATCGCCATTCCGTATCCCTATCAAGGTCCCTCCACATACGATCTGAGGTCCCAATGCTATGAGAACCTGCAATTCGCGTCCCGATAGAGGTCCCCATTATCTGGTTCGAGGTCCCCATTATCTGGTTCGAGGTCCCCATCTCCTGGCTGAGGCAGGCGAGAGAGACAGAGAGAGAAGAGAGAGAGAGAAGAGAGAGAAGAGAGAGCGAGTTATGGCGGAATCCGCTACCATAATCTCATCACTCTTCTCTCGAGACTCTTTTGCGCCGTCTTTAGCTCGCCTTTCAATAATCGCAATGCTCACAGACCGGTGAAGAATTGCTCATTTTTGGCCCGTTTTCTCGGGCTATGTAACCGTGATTTCTGTAAGCTTGGGTTTCAACCTTGTCGAGGTCGTTCGAGGCTGTTCTCTTATGTATTTAGCTTAACTGCTTGTGCTTGGATTGAGGATTTCGATATTCTGTTTCGAGAACACGTTTCTGTGGGTTAGGTATTTGGGGCTGGAGGTTTTTATTGGGATTTTATTTATTTATTTATTTATTTATCATTTTCAAGGGAGATTTTTTGGAGCTACATCATCGAGTGTGGGTTTGGAAACTTGGACGTGGGGAATTCGGCTCGGATTTTTACGAGTTTTCTTTTCTGCTGTTACGAGATTTCATCGGTGTGGGGGACGGGTGTCTTTACTGGGGCCATAATTTTGTATCTCCTATTTAAAAAATTGGATGAGAAGAATGTTTGGATGCATATAGAACCATCTCGATGGTGAAGAAGGTGGGGGTAGTTTGTGTAAATTATTGATCTTGACGGTGTGCTTGTTGAGTTTATCAGTTAGTCTTGGTGGAGATTATGAGGGTTTAAGGGTTAAGGGTTTAAGCGATTGCTTAGACTCCATTCAAAAAGTTCTGAGCATTATCTGAAGAGAGTTAAATGTTTAGGTGTGTTTAAGTAGAATCATCTCGATGGTGAAGAAGGTTGGGGTAGCTTGTGTGGGTTGATCTTGACGGTTAGTGTGTTGAGTTTTTAAGTTAATCTTGGTGGAGATAGGGTTTAGGGTTTAGGGTTTAGGGTTTAAGGTTTAAGGTTTGAGGGGTTTGGTACACTCTGAATCGGGGATGGGGAAATTGGAAGAGGTGGAACAGCAGGAGGAAGGGGAACAGGGGGAGGAGCTCGTGAACCGGGTCTCCGACCTTCATGTGAACGATGTGGTGGAACCCGACGTTGGGGAAATAGAAGAAGACGAGGCAGATGAAGTGTTGGTAGGATTAGGGTTTGTGCAGCCGGTTGAGTATTCATGGAAGGTTTTGCGACAGCATTTTCCGAGCAAAGTGGGTGGATGTCCAGCGTGGTTGGCACCGATTAACATCCCCTGCGGAGCTCAAAGCACATGTGGAATCTGTGACAGCCCACTTCAGTTTTTGTTGCAGGTTTACGCCCCTGTGGATGAACAGGACGATGCGTTTCATCGAACCATGTATGTTTTCATATGCCCTAACTTGGCATGCCTGCAACAAGACCAACATCATCAATCCAAGCATCAGCAACCATCTTCATCATCATCAGAGAAAATCTGTCGGAGTGTGAAAGTCTTCCGCAGCCAATTGCCTCGCACGAATTCCTTCTACTCCTTTAACCCTCCCATAGGTGAGGACGATTTGCCCAGTTGCGAGGGATCCCCGTTGTGCACTTGGTGTGGGACGTGGAAGGGACTCAAAGCATGTGCTGCCTGCAAACAAGCCCGGTATTGCTCGCGAAACCACCAAGTGGAGCATTGGCGGGGTGGCCACAGTGGGTTTTGTCGACAGGTTCAAGCTGCGAGGAAAGAAAGCGGTGTGAATGACTCTTTATCCAACAAGCAGGACGATGCGAACGACTTCTCCGCCGCGGCCATTGGACCTGTGAGTGATAAGTTGTGGCCAGAGCTGGAGCTTCTTGTAGACGAGGAGGACAATTATGCAGCGGATGTGGATGGAACCATGGGTACATTGAATAATGAATCATTGTCGAGGAGTAAGGCACATGTGCTCTTGGAGGATTATGAGAGGCGACGCAAAGATGGTGAGGAATTCACGGCCATGGACATGCAAGATGTACAGGAAGCATCGCAAGAGTTGCAACAGTGGGCAACTTTTCAAGCAAGGATTGCTAGAGCGCCAGCACAGGTGCTAAGGTACTGTCGGTCCATAGACGCAAAGCCCTTGTGGCCTTTGCTGGAAGGGCAGCCGAAGAATGGCCACATTCCTCCATGCCTTCATTGTGGAAGCCCCCGGACGTTTGAGCTCCAAATCTTGCCCCAACTTCTTTACTTTCTGCAAGTTAAGAATGAGCCGAGCTCTCTCGACTGGGCCACAATCGCCATATATTCGTGTGAAAAGTCGTGTGCCGAGGGAGTTAGTAAGGGATATGCGGAGGAATTTGCTTGGGTTCAGTTGCAGGGGTGAAATGCGGACGCCAAGGTTTTAGGGTTTGGATCTTCTTGTAGACAAGGAGGAGGATTATGTAGCTGATGTTGATGGAAACATGGGTTTGGTGAATAATGACTTGTCACTGAGTATTAAGGCACATGCGCTCTTGGAGGATTATGAGAGACGGTGTAAAGATGGTGAGGAACTCATGGCGCGGACATGCAAGATGTGCAGGAAGCATCTGAAGAGTTTGGACAGTGAGCAGCTTTCCTAGCAAGGTTTGCAAGGGTGTCAGCACAGGTGCTAAGTTACAGTTGTTCTTTTGATGTAAACCCCTTGTGGCCGTTGCTGGAAGGGCAGCGGAAGAATGTCCACATTCCTCCATGCCTTCATTGTGGAAGCCCCGTGATGTTTGAACTGCAAATCCTGCATTAACTTCCTGCAAGTGAAGAATGAGCTGAGCTCTCTTGACTGGGTCACAAGCGCTGTATATTCATGTGAGAAGTCATGTACTGCGGGATATAGTAAGGGATATGCAGAGGAGTTTGCTTGCAATCAGTTGCAGGGTTGAGATGTGGAAGCTAAGGGTTTAGGGTTTAGGGCTTGAAGTTATCATTTAGGGTTTAAACTTAGTTTAGTTTATTGTGATTAGTAAAGCTATTGAAGGATGTGATTGGAATTATGAATTCCAGCTCAGCATCTTTGCCCCTGTCCATTCCCTGGAGTCAAAGCAGACACTTCAGAGCCAAAACGTATTACTTCGATGGTGAAGTAGTGCTGGTGATATGCATACTGAATGTATCCCTAATCAGTGACGCTTGAGGTATATCCGTCAATTTTCCATGGTCCTAGAGGGGCCAGGTGCTGGTAGTTCATCTCCACACAGTTTCTAGTGGAAGTTTTATTCTGAAGCTGGACCTAGTGGAAGTATTCTCAGAGGCGCAGTAGTCCTAGTCAAGGCGTGAAGAGATGTGGCAAGTTGTTGTTTTTGTCTTTAGTCGGTTCACAAACTGTGTATGTTTCACTCCCCTACTTAGGAATCCTTATTGTGGTCCTCATCAAGCTGACCTTGGCCGAGTGATTGTGCAGTAAATCCTGATTGCTATTGCAAGGATACACTGAAGAACTCACTTTGCAAATTTCTTCAATGTAAGCAACCAAGTGATACAACTTGGAGTAGTTGGAAGAGAAGTCCTCCTGTGTCTTATTGCATGAAGTGCATTCTTTTAGTGCAGTTAACTCCTTACTTAACTTTCTCTGGTAGTCATTGTGGTCTGCCTCATGTTGGTTGCTGCTTGCTTTATCAGCAATGTTTTTTGCTCTGTATTTAATAATTGCCAGATGTGATTGAGCATAATTAGTGAAAACAAATTCTGAAATCTAGCTGAAGGCATCAAAATTGTATGTGCATCAGCATAAGGTAGACAGCCCTTATTTGGTTACTTTCTTAATAGGACACCTAGATTTGAGTGGTATGTGGTTTGGTGTGGCTCCAAGAATCGATACCAAAAAGAAGTGTTTAAAAGGAATTGGACTGCATGCTCAAAATATGATAACCATCCTAGGCTTGATAGCCACATAACTGGGAGGGCCTATATGACCATTTAATGAGCACATGATTTTCACTTTGATTGTGAATATGATACTCATATGAGCTCTGACATTATGAGGAAAGTGACTATGACCTCAATTTGGATTTGCTGACCATCTTTGCACTGATTGTGTGTTTCATATCTTAGGAGAAGTGGGCTAGTAGGAAAAAGTAATTATTAAAGATCTTAGCTGAAGCATTACTTGTCTAGCTTCCTAGGTTGCTACATTGACACATTAGGTTATATGAAGTTTGATACAGTAATCAGGACAAACCAATCTTGGTATAGGAATGAGTCCTATGTGTCCTGGTGAGGAAGATGCCTCAGGCAAGAATCTTCTATCATATTTGTTATAGCTATCAAAAATCATAGTCTTGTCAAGTTGAAGGTGTCCTGTGAAACTAGACTTTCTCATCAATTATGACAATGCATGATATTTTTATCTTTTAGTATACAAAAAGATATTATTAAGCATACTTATGGCAAGTGTCATGTGTATAAATTTTAATATGCAAAAGAAAGACATTATTGAGCTTATTAATGCCAAGTGTTATTTGTGTACACTTTAGTCAATATGTAGACCATTGTGTAACATAGGCATACACCTCATAACACTATTGAACATACTCATGCCAAGATATTACTATATTAGTAAGTGCACTTGAACATCAAGTGTCACAAGGTGACACTAATGAAGTTATTGATCATTAGTGTAACCTAGCATATGCCTCAAAATAGGGTAAGTGACACTATTACACATGTGACAATAAATACCATAAACAATGTAGTTTTAACAAAATCCTTCAAAATGTCACCAGAATCTCAGCATGTGCAACTCAGAATCAGATGCAGAGGAGATTGCTGTTTTTTCACATGGAAAAATCCAATGATGGTGAAGAACTATCTGCAACTAATCCTAGTAGGAGCTTTTGGGCGCCTCGCAGGAGCTCCACTTCCACATGATAGGTTCCTCCTTCCCAGTGTCCAGGGTATTTGGGGCAAAATCAGTCGAGATCCAAGTGTTACCAAAGTCCAACTGGTTACATGTTGATATCTTTTGGTTATTCTTTGATAATTTAAGGTACATTCTATATATTCCTCTAAAATGATCGGGGATTTGCCTAAAGTCCTGAACTTGAAACGGTTTTTCTCAAACTCAACCGGCTCATCTGTAACTACAGGTCGGATCTCCCTGTTCGTAGCTCCTTCCTCATTGGACAAAATTCAACTTGATCGACTGGATTTTCCACGCCAGGGGTGCGCAACCGCCATCCCTACTCCGACAACAGCTTGAGACAATGACCTGCTTACAAAACCTTTGTCGAAGAATTGAATGTGCACACTCCACTAAGGTCACAATTACTCATATGACAATTGCTTTTTTTTTTGAGAAATATGCTTCTCTTTGCACATGAAAGAAGCGGCAACAGAAAGATTCGCCCCAATTGATGAGAGTTTAATACATGATGAAGTGCTTGAGCATCTACTGGATGTGCACATCCACGAAGACCACAATTGCTCTTATGACATTTGTTTTGGGAGAATGTACTTCCCTCTACACAAGAAAGAAGTGGCAAAATCGAACGACCCCTAAATTGGTGAGAGTTTGAGGCACATGGAAGTTACTTGAGCACCTATTGCTTCTATCTGATTGGACGGGACAAGCTTGCTTTTCTATTGTTGCGCAAACTCCTCCCTCCCAGGCCAAAATAAAAACACTCGAGATATCAAACCCCTGCTCCGAAGAATTGGACGTGCACATCCACTAAGATCACAAATGCTCCTACGACATTCTTCTTGTAAAAATGTACTCTCTGCACAAGGAAGCGGCAACAGCAAATTCGCCTGAAATGATGAGGGTTTAGGGCACAGCGAAGTACGTCTATCTGCACACCTAATCGGGTAAAATTGGACCTGGACAGGCTTGCTTTTCTATTCTTGCGCAAACCCCTCGCTCCCAGGCCAAGAACAAACGCGAGACATAACCTGTTTACATAGTCCCTGCTCCGAAGAATTGGACGTGCACATCCACTAATATCACAATTGCTCCTATGACATTGTTTTGGGAAAAAATGTGCTTCTCTCTGCACAAGAAAGAAGTGGCAACAGCGAATTCGCCTGAATTGATGGGGTTAAAGGCACATGGAAGTACTTGAGCATGTATTGCTTCTATCTGCACACCTATTCAACTAAAAATTGGACGGGATAACCTTGCTATTCTATTCTTGCGCAAACCTCTCGCTCCCAGGCCAAGAATGACAGAAGCCATTTCTCGAGGCCCCGACACGTGATTCGTCAAAAATTTGCAAGCCTCAATCTAGTTTGTTCGACATTGACCCTTGGAGCCAATACTAGTACCCCTACCCTTATACCCCTTCACTCCGTATTGCTTACCATGGAAGTTGAGGAAGAGAAATGCAACCCCAAAGTGGCCATGAAGCTGAGCATGAATTGCACAATCTGCATGTTGGCGACCATCTTCTTCTTCCACGGATTCCTCAATAATTGCAAGCGTCTCAATCTCGCTTGTTACACAGTGCCCATTGGAGGCCTTTACAACCACCCTTTACCCTTAGCCCCTTTCACTCCGTATTTGCTTGTTATAGAAGTTGAGGAAGAAGAACAACAAGCTGGCCTTGAAAACGAGGTTGAACCAGAATGCAACTTTTCTCATAGACATAGAAATGCAACCCCAGGGTGGCCACCCCGCACATGAAACTGAACATGAACTGGTCAATTTGCACATTGGTGACCACCTTCTTCCAAGGATTCCTCAATATTTTGCAAGAATCTCAATCTCGCTTGTTAGGCAGCGACTCTTGAATTCCATTACTACGACCCCTACCCTTAGCCCCTTTCGCTCCGTATTGCTTGCTATGGAAGTTGAGGAAGAGGAACAACAAACTCGCATTGAAAACGAGGTTAAACCAAAACGCGGCCATGCCGGCACACCCTGGCCCATAGTAATGCAACCCCAGGGTGGCCACCCCACACACGAAACTGAACATGAACTGCACAATCTGGACATTGGTGACCACCTTCTTCCACGGAGGCGGCCGGTTCACACTACACAGGAAGTAGTATGTGTACATAACCACATGCACCGCCGTGTTAGCCAAAAGCCCTATGATCTGTAAGCTCTGTGCACCTTGGAGCCAGAAGAAGCACATAAGAATCACCGTGGCATGGTGAAACACATGTAGGAAGCTCAATGGCCGTTTCTTAAGGATGAGGATCACTGTGTCCAGAAGCTCATAGAACTTGCTGAGATAATACACATATGACCAGAAGAACACAGGTCCGGTAGCTCGAGTCCCCTTCGGAAAACACAACATCCACTCCACCCCCTTGCTTCCATTTCCCTTTCCCCTAACCTCCAACAAAGTTGCGTTTGCACATCCCACGAACATGGTCAATGACCCGAGGGCTAGCACAACGTTGTGCAAAGAGGAAATGTGACCTAACCGCACAGGCTTCTCCTTTAACCGGAGCAGCTGTCGAAGCACAAACACGGAGAGCAAGTAGACGGCTACCGCAGAAGCCACGAAACGTTGCGAGCCGACCGAATGTGTGTGTTCCGACCATTTGAAGTTGCGGATTGCAGGATGGCCAGCGGTCCAAAAGTCGAGAAGTGATCTAAGATCGCCCAAACGGAGCTCCATTGTGTCGGAGACTATGTTCGGAGGAGCTTATTGCGATGACGATAGTTGTTATGTTTTTGTGGCCTCTCTCGGAGGTTGTGGCTTTTGTCTGCGTTGTTGTTGGTGTCCCTGGAATCTATACCCCGTATAGATATCATATGCTCTCTCTCTCTCTCTCTCTCTCTCTCTCTCTCTCTCTCTCTCTCTCTCTCTCTCTCTCTCTCTCTCTCTCTCTCGTGCTCGAGATAAGATCTACGACACGCGGAGATATCGGTATCGTCAGGTGTCTCTTCAGCGCGAGCTTTCAATAGACTCTATAAAAGCGGTAGATTTGAGGCTCCGTTGTGTCGGAGACTCCTCGCACCTTCGGAGCTTGCTGCTATGAATGTCGCCGTGTTTTGTTGCATTTCTCCCCTTTCCCTCTTGAATTGTGTGTTGTTGCTTCCTAGGATAAATTTCACCAGGCCTCTCGATCTTCTCTGTCTCTCTGTATGGTGTATAGATTTTAATGGGCTCCTCGCTCCGCTTGCACCGTCGATGAATAACAAGCTAAAATATCGCCGCGTTTTTGTTGCCTCTCTCTCCCCCTTTGTGTGTGTATTGCTTTTCCTGAAATCTACTACCGTTGTAGATCTAGTTCCCTTTTTCTCGCTGCCCCCATCTGTGTTCTCGCTAAACTCTACGACAGGTATAGATGTGGGAATCGTCAGGTGCTTTCTCTGTGAGCACCTCGTCAGTGACTCTCAGTTAGTCTGTCTACACTAACTATTGTATTTGATGTCATATTATGGTGTTTTTATGTCATTGCCACTAGCTTTCTTTTTTAAATGACACTTCTTGTGAATAAGTTTACAAAAATGGTCATCTCACTTCACTTTTACATAAACAAAGTTTTGTATATTTTGTATCCTGAAGTTCATGTAATGAAACATTGTCATGGATGACTAAAATTTGGATGAAAAATCACTTGGTAAGTGACAATAATTGCAACATTGTAAACCTATAATGCTCAATTTTTATTAAATTTTTATTATTATTCAAGCAAAAAATGACAAATAATGTTAGGTTTACTCTAGTGTCCGTGACAATACACGGGCGATTTACAACTAGTATTGAGCAAGCATATAGAATTGGTGACACTAAATACAATCATTAGTGTAGTTTTGGTTCCTGAAGAATTGGCTGTAGATCTTAGGGGTCCCTTTACACTTGAAATGTAATCAACCATGAATATGACATAATAATTTCACACTTAGAAGTTTTTGTATTGTAGGGGGTGACCCATGTTAGCCTAAGTTAAGTCTCAACAAAATGTTGGGTACTAGGATGAGAAATCAAAATATTTTTTCGTCAAAATTGCAACAATTCAAGTGTTTTAGAATCACTTGGACACATGGAGTACAAGATGTCTTCGGTCTAAGTAACATCCCTACGAGGATCACCCGGTTTTTCTCCCACTAGATGGTTAGAAAGTCTATGCATATGAAACCAAAATCTACAACCTTGAAAGATCAAATGGCCATCTAGTCATCCTTAGAATGGCTACCTGATTCATAATCTATGAATGTAGGATCTATGAATCTATTATCTTTGCGGGTCATAGATCTATCTAGTGATTAGGAACCATTGGTAGGACCGTGGGATCCGAGTAAGCTAGTGCATGGGGAGTTTCAAATTGTACCGAGCCGACATGGAGGTTTGTTTCAAATAGGATTGGAATTAATGCATGGGACACATGGGCCTAGTGACGGATTTCTACAGTAATGGAGAGTGATTGAGAAGAGATCGATTAGAATAAATAGATTTTTCTTTGGCAAGTAACGTACATACACACCACTATATAGTAGTATATAACAACAATTGGGCATGCATGTTGCACTTGAAGCTTTCCACCAATTGTTTCACAGCCACAAACTACAGATGCTTCCGTCCAAGTTGCACCTTTCGAATATAGTATCGAGGACCGGTTCATGTGGGTCCCAACTCATAAGTCTCGGTTCACTTTAGGTCAATCCGTGCAATCTCAACCGTTGAGAGCATGGAAGCTGGGACTTACCACTTCACATGGGGTCCTAAGTTCTAAGTCTCCAATACGACATGGATGTCTGCATGGCAACACATTTTGGAGGTGAGTCTCGGTACTTATGTTGAGAGTCAAGGTAGGTATATCCAAAACCATCACCGAACTTAAAACCATCACATTATGTTGGAAGCAACAAATGTATGCATGTGATACATACTCTAGTGGTTTTAGGTTCAGTGATGGGTTTGGGCATACCTATCTTAGGTTGAGCAAAAAGTTGGATCCAACTCGCAACATGTCCCGAGAAATTTCTTGCATAAAACTATCATGATCTCATTTAATGGACATGAACCATGCTTTAATGGCTTCATGAGGCTCAAAAGGTTGGGATTCTGCCTCCATGTCGGGACTTGTTGACATGAGTGGGACTTGGGACTTGGGACACTATGTGAATTGGCCCTTAGTTTAGCAACTTGTGCCATGTATGAGAGTATGCAGATCCCAACAATGCCAACTTTTGTATACTCTATGCTATTACTAAGTTATGTAGGTTTCATAACATTATTCAGCCACATGGATCGGTTCCATGATCCTGGAATATGTCAATTATATTTTGTGTGGCCCCCAAACAAAGTAAGAATATTTGTTTACTATTCATACATTCAAGTTGACACGTGGAAATTTGGGCGGAGTTATACTCCCAACACTATTCATAGGAATTAATGTTCATCTCGGCAATTGTTCACATGAAACACTATTCATCCTAGTATTATTCATTGAAAATATTATTCATGACAACACTACCACTAAAAACATCAACACTATTCACAATATCCTTGCTATTCATACCAACACTATTCGTTATTCGTACTAGTGTAAGTTTCTTCCTATTTTCTAACTTTCTTCCCATGAAGGTAAGATAGTGGAGGCCCATGTCAAAACAAACACCAAACAACACATCCTTGAAAGAGATTGCAATACATCTTCGAATTCATTAACTACTCCACATTCAATACTGAACACGGCTGGGTGGACTTAATATGTATTTGGTTAAGAAATCATCAAACATGCACTTTCAATAACCATAACTAAATCAAGGAGATTTGATTTTCAAATCAATTTTTTGTTTTTGTTTTGAGGCTTCATTGTAGATTAGTAAATGCAACACGAGTTTCATTGTGTGAATCTAATGGGTAGAAGTTAGAAAACATGAAGAAAAAATTGAATAACACTTGTATACCTAAAGGTAGCACCGTAGGAATGCCTAAAAGCAACACCTATATTTGATCTTTACATTGTAAACAAGTGAGTGAAATGGTGCCATTAAATAAGGTTTTGTTAACTTAACCAATTATGTGGCATTAAGTACAAAATAGTACCACTTTGGTCAATTATAGTGGTAGTGTAAGATGGATGTAAAAACACTTTAGAGAGAACACCAACTTTGGCCAATCACAATGACTAATTTGGGATATGTCTACTCAATGAGGTAGTGTAAGAAGTGTATACAAAAGAGGAACAACATCTTCATTCAATAAAAGACTCTCACTTGCAAAAAAGTTGGCTTTGTGGTAATTCTCACCTAACAATTCAACATTGATAGCCCCCCCCCTCTTGTGGATAGTAAAAGGCTCGCTCTTTTAATGACTTTGCAAAAATATCTAGGATGCATATGAATTTACTTTTATTTTAATTATTCTAATGTAGGATTTTCATAGATTTGCTTATCTATGGAAATGTTTGAAAATTTCCCAAGCTATTTTACATGCACAAAGTGTAAAAACATATGGAAGTGTCCCTTATAGGCTCAATTACCTTACAAAGGCACATGTGATGGACTTCTAAAGAGTATTTGGGCCTTTGTCCATTTTGGGGCCATCACAAATTAGTTTGGAAAGCAACAACAATCGAGAAGAACAAGCATAACATTCTTCAACAAGGTCTACATGCTTTGTGGGCCCCCAAAACACAGTGACTGTTGATGCCCAAATCACTCTCAATCATGCATGACAATATGTGTGTTTCGTCTTAATCTCATTTAGATAGTTGCAATGCCAAGATAGTTGAATGGATCTATGAGAATAACCACACATGTTGTGGTCACTTAGAAGAATTTAGGTACTTATAGTCATCCAATTTATATTTTGATTATCTTGTTGGAATAGCAATTCACAGTGGATCTAGAAGTCATGCAACTCAAACCATTTGAATAGTACATCAAGTTTTATGGAATTTCTAAGTGAAAAGTTCCCATGGTTCATTGTGTTCATATAGGCGCTACTCATCTTGGTCACACCCACCTTTTGCATGGTATAAAGTGCTTCTTGAATAACCTATTATGATTTTGCCTCATGATCGTGAGAATGTGGGACCACAAGTTTTATGTTACTGTACCCTTGATTCATGTGTCTTACATATACAGTTCATCAATGGGTAGATTTGGTAGATCCATGGCCTTACATATGTTGGAGCCTTGACTCACATGTTTATGTCATGTCATGCTGCACACTATGGCCCCAATTGGTTTTCAATATTTATAAATTTGTTTTTTTTGTTTTTTGTTTTTTTTTGGGAGGCGGGAAGGCTTTGGTGCTCATTATACCCCTTGATTTTAGGTGTCCATGATAGGTCACAAACTGAAATTGGTGCACCTACCTTAGATTCACAAATGTCAATGGCTAGGCGCTTTCAATGTACAAATGGTGTGACCAAATGATACGACTGGTGATGGTATGGGGGATATACTATTGGAGGCATTGGTGAACATAAGTATTGTGGGGTAAGCCTTGGGCCTATACACATAGAAATGACAAAGTCTTTCTAATTTTGTTCATAATTTATTTGAAGGATTATTTTCAGTATTTATATTCCCAAAACAAAATGAATTTTCACTACACTTAGAAACACAACCATTTACTTTTGATAGGGGCTGCACCACCCAATATATTTATGCCAATATTGATGTTACAATTAGTTTTCTTTATACCAAACCTTGGTGGTCACGAACATTACGCTAAGTTGACAACATCATGGTTAGTTAATGGCATCTTGGTAAATTCTACATGGAAATCCTCCTTGTATGCTGGTAAATCAAGATATTGGGGAGAAGAGCTTTAGGGCCACTTCACACATGAGACTGAGAGCCCGTGTCCATTACACTTCAAGCACTCTCATTGGTGGAAAAGGCGGAGCCGGTCCAAGTTCACTTCACACTACACTTGAGGGACCAACGGAGTATGTGAATGCAAGATGGATGTAAAGTCTACATGGATTTCTACGTGGCATTGCATGGATCATGTTTCATGGTCACTTGGACTATTTTCTAAAACCACCTCTTGGAGGTAGGCTTACCACAAAACCGGGAGACCATGGCACTCCGAATGCTCACAACCGTTGGTTTATTCTATCTTGTCATGTGTGAGGACCCGCATGAATAAAAATTCATTGAAATAGCATTTGATTGAGGACTTGGTAACATACGGCTTCACACTACACTTAGGGTCCGCGACCATACTACATGATTTTGAAGGTGTCTTGGGACGGCCTTTGGACACTTTCTTTTGGGCTCTCACAATTTCATGGTCATGGTTCTTGGCTCGTGTGTGAAGCGGCCCTTAGCCTCCACTAGGGGGATGATATTGAGGTTAGGCACGACAAATGGGCACATCAAACCTAATGTAGGAAACATATAATTTCATGATAGCATTGATGTGAAGCGTTTTTTTTTATTAAAGGTAAGTATAATCTACCATGTGGTGTGAACATAAAATCATGTTGTGAAGTTACCATTAATGGTGAAGTTACCAATGAAGACGGTAAGTTATAACATAATTAAAAATTTAGTGGGTGGTGTGAACCTTGCCATAAAATTATTCAATAGTACTAGCTTGTTCCATTTCCAAATTTGGCTAAGCAAGATTGATTGTGGGCGGGAGGGAATAATTGGAGAGTAAACACCGGGTAGGGTGAATTAGGTCGGGCACCACCTACAAACCACCCAAGATATCAATTCGACTAGTAATACCATACAACTATTCTACCAAAAATATAAACATTTTGTGAGGTGGCATTCTCTTGTTTTGTTTTGACATAACATTATTGAGATTCATAACAATGTTATGTGGGACTGACAATATTCTACAGAAAACCGAGGGGGAATATTTCCGGATATTTTGTGCATTCCACATCCATATTCTTTGGAATATTGTCAGTCCCACATGACACTGTTATGGATCTCAACACTGTTATGGAATCTCCATGTTGATAGTCTATCGATGTATGAGCCACCCTACTTTTCAAACCCACACCTAACCCACAATAGACTGCGGTGTTTTCTACTTGCACAACTCTCCACCCCCACATACACGATGCAAACGGTGCAGACCTTAGACAACTGCCAAAATAACTATATTTAACTACACTAAATAGGATATTTAGTGTTTATTACACTAAATACAAACGCATATACTAAATATCAATAACCCTATGAAAGTAAGTAACATTAAATGTAAACTCAAACATTAAATATCAACTATGGTAATATGTGGAAGTTACATGTTTGAATTTAGTGTTAGTAAGGATATGAATTTTTTTAACATTGATAAAAGGAGAATTCCAACATATCTTCTAGCGTTATCTTCTAACACTAATTGTTAAAAAATTGAAAATTAGTGTTTAGCATGGTAGGGTGGTAATAACATTAAATATAATCAAACTAAATATCCTATCTAGTGTAGATTTTTTCAATACATTTTTGGGAACAACTATACTTAACTAGAAAAAATTAAGACCATATTCAAGAACAACTATGGTTAATTATTGTCAAAATCACCTCTTGATTTGCTTATGTTTAATATGCTCGGGTCACTAAGGATCATCAAGAAATGCCTTTACATGATCACTCACAATGTTGTGCTCCGAAACAACCTCCATGTACATCACCAACACAAATAACACACTAGTGACACAACAATACTACAACGGAATTCCGTGAACAAGTTGCGCTCAATTGTAGTTAACTAGATATAACTATACTTAACTAGATTTTACGGCAGGTCAAATCCCGAACAACTATAGTTATGGAAGGCAACTAGTTAACTAATAATTGAATGAGTTGGTTAGTTGTCCAAGGTCTGAAACGGTGTAGTAATGGCGACTCTTTTTTCACCCATCGCGAATTCTATATTCGAATGGTGTGTGGTGAGGTGAGGCTCCATGAACGGTCACTGGAAGGACACGTGTTGAAAAGAGATTGGAGGACGTGCTCGGGTTGTGATGACCGTGCTAGCCTCGACAATTGAACATGAGGGGCATAACATTATTTAGATCCGTAACAATGTTCTGTGGGACTGACAATATTTCACAAAATATTCCCCAGACTTAGACTGAGTGTGGGGAATATTCAGTGGAATACTATCAGTCCCACAAAACACTATTATGAATCTAAATAATGTTATGAGGTGTGTGAGCATTTAATGAGCACAATAATGTCCAGTTCGGCAATGGACAAGATATTCATATGAATTGCAAACACATTGGGTGGAAGGTGGTTGTGGCCTCTATTTAAACTTGCCAACCGCCTGACACTACACTTAGTATTTGTATCTAATGTACCCCATTGTATTTGTCTTGCACTGACACTAAATGCAAACTTAATATTATTGATAATTCCTTGTAATTTGAATCTTAAAAAATTGAAAAATAAATCGGGGTGTTATAGATTTACAACGTTGCAGTTATTGTCACTTACTAAGAGGTATTTCATCCAAATTTTAAGCACCCACAATAATATTTTACTACATAATCATTGCGATGCAAAACACACCAAATATTGTTTTATTAATTGGAATGGATTTCATCCAAACTTCAATCATCCACAGCAGTACTTGTAGACTTGTTTTTGAGAAGTGTCATTAGAAAGGTTACAAAGGTGACATAAAAGACAATGATATGACGCTCAATACATTGCAACCTAACTGCAATAATATGACACTTCGATTAGACAATGCATTTTTTGTCGATCACACTTTTTAGTGTTAATTCACCATGATAAAGACAACTACAAAAAAGTTTAGGTATGATTTGTCATATAATAGAGGTAATTAATGCGTGTAGGTGGTTGGACCCGCATTAGGATTTGGGTTAACTTGAGTTAATTCAAGTTAATTGTTTTAAACTTTGGTTTCTAAACATACATGATGTTTTTGAGTCTTTGGGTTTAAAGGGAGGTTGAAGGGTTTAGGGATTGTTGGATTTGCAAACTAGAATACGAAGTTGTTGATTTCTCTTCTTGATTTGAAATTTGTTCTCACACCTGGATCTCACATCTCTTTAGATTGGAAATTTTAGTCCTCGTTGACTTGTACTCCTAAATATTCTCATGCCACTCTTCAATTTCTTGGCTCCAAAGGTGATAGCAATCTTGAGCAGTGGATGCTTTTCATTTCAATTATATTTTCAACAATTTCGGTGTTGATGACCACGTCTCTACACAAAACAATTTGTACACAATTTGGTAACCATTCACTTCCCCCACATTGGTTATGGCACTAGAAGATCTTTACAATATGGATGAGATTGTTTTATTTTAATGTGCCCAACCAAACAAGACACTAGCGTAAGGAAAAGTTCGTGGGTGCAAAATTCAAAAGGACCGTTGCACTCTTGCTATAAACACGACATGCACTAACAAGTTGAAACCTACGATTAATTACAAATCTCTACACCCAAGATGCTTTGGAAGGTGGTTGCCAACAAATTATGTGTGGTGGTTTGCAAACTAAATGGCATGGATGACATCAGATGTATTTGAGGGTTGGATGATGAGCCTCGATGTAAATTTCAAACTTCAAAAGTTGAAGATACTTTTGATTATGGACAAATCTGCTACTTGATTCCTTGACCATGTTGGTAGGAGTGAATCATTTGGTTTTCAACCTTGCAGTTGAGCAATATCACTATTGCTTTCTTATTAACTAATGATACACGTTTGGTACAACCCTTAGATTAGGGATTATTGCTTCATTCAAAGTTCAGTTGAAGAAGAAGCTTTTGAAATGGGTTCTCTCTCAGTTTTATTTTTCTACTATTCATTGGGACTTGAGGAATATATATATATATATAGCCTAATGTAAGGCATGCTATTGTGTGGTGCTCTCAAGTGTGGAGAGAGATGAATCCCCAAATCATACAAATCAACTGGAGGATGTCCAAGGTTATACTTGTAGATTGGAGTGCCAATTTTGCTATGGATCATGAACATGAGAAATCGAGAATGAAAGAAGCAACAAATGAATTGACAAGTCTCATTTCCGCTTTGAATCTTGGAAGTGAAGAAATGCCTATTAAAGAATACGTGCAATTGGTAGGAGAGGAAATTGTTGATGGAGAGCATAGCATGGTTGAGTTGGTGGGTTTGGCATGGGGTAGAGAAATCCATTTGGGTTTAAATTTGAATGAAGAGCCAATGAAGAGGAATGATGTGAATGACCAACCAACACCAATAGTCAAGCTTCCTCAAGCCCATGAGTATGCCCAATTACTATCAAATCTAAGCACCCTTCAGAGTTTTTAGTTGTAGATGTGATGAACATGCAGTCTTTTATGAATATATTGAACAAACATCAACAAACATCAACAAACATCATTAGAAGACAATAAATTCTTACTTTCATAGCGTTTGATATGGTGAAGATATCATCATGGGACTCTCTCTCTATATATATAAAACTCCATATTGTGTGATGTTGTGAGCATATTTCTCTAATAAAATGTCCTTTCATACTTATGTATCTTCATTGTGTATAAAAAATGACATTTTACATTGCAATATGTCATTTTTTTTGAAATACCTCGATAGTATGACATTTGAGTCCAAAATGTCATTTTATGTAGAATATGACATTTAGATAGTATGACACTTTCTTACATGACCAAACGTGTCATATTAAGGTAGCGGGGCACATTCCTGCTCGAATTTTAGATTGGCATGTTCATTGGGGAGTTATTAAGGGGGAATCAATCTTGGAAGATGTGCAAAGTACATTGGAAATTGGACCAATTGGAATAATTACTTTTGGATTAATATTGAACTAGTTATGAATTTTGGAAGGAGAACTCATAGGGGTACCCAAAACCACTCACCCCAAAAATGTACACCATGATTACATAGAAATTTGAGGTTGGAAGCTATAATGTATCTCTTGTTTGGATAGGTCTAGTGAGCGGTTTAAGGACCCGAGCGGGAATGTGCCCCGCTACCTTAATGGGGGAGAACAATATTTGGTGTACTTAATCGCGTGTTCCGGATTCTAGGAGAAGTGGGATGGCAGGAGGAAGCAAGCATTTAGGAGGCCTCTACATTAGAGATCCTATGATGAACTTAGACGTGAATTTGTTTAAACATTCATCGTAATTACAATTCTATTTTTAACAAGATACTTGATATTTTGGTTGAAATTATGACTACTATAGAGCTGGTGGAAGTTGCAAGCATAATATGATCTTGATGTGATGAAATTGTCAAATCTTCTCGAGATGTGAACACCTCATGAAGTATAATGGGTAATTATGCGTCATTTAACGATCAACATTTTGGAGGTAATAGACGATTTCAGTAGCCACTTAGTGGGGAAAGAATGGCTAAGAAAATACATATTTCTAAGCAAGATCCAAGTGACATTTATGTTTTGGGCAAAAATATTCTCATTGACTTTTAAAGATTGCATTATATGACAAGGACTTTCACACTATGAGCTTTAATTGCTTTTGCAATGCATGCCCACCTATTGGTTAGTCAATCAAGCATCCTCACTTTTTTGACACTTGGTTGAACTAGGATTTTACACTTGGCTTAAAACAACAACCACCATTTGGAAGCAATCATGGCACATGAGACACAATGGGAACTCCATATCATCCCAACACCATCAAAAATCACCTTTGATGCTCTCAAGCATGCCTTTCTAACTTAAGAATGAAACTCTTTCCATCTTGACAGACAAAATTGCCCACCTCTTGCAGCAAGAATTGGCATTAATTGGTAGGGGATTTTATTCTGTGCACTTTGATTGCTTCTGCAATGCTGCAGCTGTAAAGAAAATGTAATTCCTTCCTAAGTATATCTTCCACAAATGCAATTGTCACTGTATTAAAGGGAATATATGCACTTTGAATGCACTTGCACTCTAATAAATGTTGAAACTTGTTCCAACATTCACTTCTCGTCTGCTCTGCTGCTAAACTATGGTGGGTTCAATGCAACCATAATTTTCACTCTTGATCATATTTTAAAACAATGAACTGATTAACAATGGCAGTTTGGTGGACACACATAATTGCTCAATTGGCAAGGGGTTTTCATTCTATGAACTTTGATTGCTACTTTGATGACTTTTCATTCTTTAGTAAAAGAAAATGCAACAATTCCCACCTAATGATTTCTTTCTTCAAATATGCAATATTCTCAGAGATATATACTGTAACTGTATAAAGGCAAGTTAATACGGTTCGAGTGAAGGTTATGGTACTCCTTGCACTAATAAATGTTGAATCTTGTTCGAATCTCGTCTTCCCTGCCACTAAACTATGGTGAGTTAAATGCAACCTTGTGGCATTCATCAACACCTGAAAAAGAGACTGTATCAACCTTGCGCCTGATCTGATGTGTTTGTCACACAATCATGACTTCCCACAAATTTTCCTCTTGATCAGATTTGTGAAGCAATAAACTGAGAGGATGTGTTGCTCACCCAAGTCTTGCAGTATGATGAATTGGGTCCTTCATCAACCTTCCCTGCTTCAACACCTGATTTCGTCTGCCCTCCGCATTCTCCACCCTCTAATCCTCATCTTGCATTGTAAGGTGAATGTAATTTGGTGGGTTGACAGTAAGACCAGCCCATGCAGCACATTTCAATGTCCTTTTGTAGCCTTCAAAGATCAATGTCTTTTTTTCGGTTCCAGGGTTCCAGAATTCTCTCCGTTAACAGTAGATTTGCTCGACCACTTGAACAATATCACATTCTCATCCTTCACGAAAAATCAAAACCCCATTTCACATCTGCTTCCACAGTAATAAGATTAAACAGTGGCTGTTGTTTACATGATGTTTCAGAGGTTGATCAAGAGCATATACAGAAGGATGTAGATTACAGGTCTCTCACTTCAGAGGGCGAAATATTTGGGGTTTAAGAGGTGTGTTACTCTACATGGTGCTCCAATTGTTTAGCCCAAGCTAATCTCAATATCCTTTGCCACCTTTAAGGATCACTGTCTGAATCTTTCCTCATGACCCCAGAGTTCGCTCAGGTAACTGCAGGTTTGCGGGACAACTTGAAGAGAACTACATGCTTATCCTTCAAGAGGACTTGAAACTCCATCCATCCAGGTTCACATGTGCTTCCACAGTGGTGACATTCCACAATTGTCGTCTAAATGATAATTCAGGAGTTGATCAATAGTGTATACAGAAGGATGTAGAAACTTCGGAGGGGCAAAATTTTTTAGGCTTGCTCCAGTTTCATGGAGAGGTTCAGTCGTCTAAACTTCATCATCTTGGGCTGGGAGGCTTCAGACCAAGGAGAAGAGGGCGACAGGGAGCAACAGTATTAACAAGAGTTCTCTCAGTCAACAGCAGATTGGCCAACCGCATGAAGAGATTTGTATGCTTATCCTCTAGGAGAAAAAGAAACCCCATCCATCCAGGTTCACATGTACTTCCGTAGTGGTGAGATTCAGCAGCTGCTGCTGCTGTTGTTTACAAGATATCTCTGAAGATGATCAATAGCTTTTACAGAAGGATGTGCATACAGGTCTTTCACTCCGGAGGGCAAAAGATTTCAGGGTTACTCCAGTTCCGTGGAGCTTCAGTTGTGCAAACTTCATCCTCTTGGGCTTGGAGGTTTCAGACCAAGGAAAAGGGCAACAAGGAGCAACAGTATCAACAACAGTCTCCCTCCAGGTAAAAGCGTAGTAGTAGTAGTAGGAGAATTTTGAGAAGCTCTGTTATCAATTTCCGGTTTCCAGTAACGGTAAGCCCACGCCATGATGGGAGGCAACACACCAAACAAGAAGCAGTTTGCATAAACCCCTGCAAAATTCAATGCAGATGCAAAAGCAGTTGGAGAAGTCATCGCCATCGCCACTGGAGGACCAACCGCCAACCCAAGCGCTAACATTCTCCTGCTATAGCTTTCATGCCCATTCTCCTCTACCTCCTCCTCCACCTTATTCTTTTCAAGGGATGAATTCGAATTTTTCTTTTGGGATGATTTCAGGAACAACGCTGATGTGTCGATGAGCTGTTTGGGGAAACTGAGAGCATAGCCTATAAGAGTTGTGCCAAGGGCTGAAAATGCAAATGCTTGCACTGCAGGAGCAGCCATACTACTCATGGAGAGGAGAAGTTTAATAGGGTCGATTGACATTGAAGAGCTCGCTCCTGACGATGAATGGAGGCTTAGAATCACTGCATTCCACGCTAACACCATAGCCAGCGGCACAGCTCCCCCACACAGAATTGCCTTCCTTGCTGCACGTGGTTTGCCTCCAACCACTTTGCAAACAAGGGGCGTGATGACATGGAACCCTAATGTGAGCACAATCACAGGCAATGCACGCAGGGAAGCACTCGGTGACCAGATTGCATAACTCACGGATGATGAGGCGAGGGTTAAGTTTCGGCCGAAGTAGATGCCAATTCCCACCAGAATTGCAATGGCTGCCAACATGATCCCGCAGAGAGCTCTGTTGAGACCGTCCACTGCTTCGAAGGATGTGAAGGCCAGCATGGAGACGACGACGGCGGGGCTTAAGATGCAAACGATAGCAGAGGGGAGAGGTAACCAGCATGCCAGAATTGAGTGGAGCCCAGCAACGCAGGCGACCAGAAGGGCGTAGTTGAGGAGAGCGTACACTACTGCAACCACGCGGCCGGTTGTGTTCCCGAGTGTGCGCACGGCTAGGCCGGTGAAACTCACTTCTCCCCCTCCTTGCTCTGCCATCACTGCAGCCATGGTTTGTTTGCAACGAAAATATCAGTATGAACATGAGCATCACCATGCTATGTCAATGAATGCAAAATTGTGGGGGCAAATTCAAGGTAACTCTGAATGACTAGTTGCGGTGAAATGAGGAATGATGAAGCTTTGGGTAGATAAGGAATAAATAAAAGCTAGTCCAGAATATCAGTTGTGATGAAATGAGGAAGGTTGAAGCTGTGAGGAGAGGAGATCAGGAACCAATTCAAGCTAACCAAGAAAAATAGCATGGTTTGCAAGGAAAACATCAGCATCGTCTTCACCACGATGTGCGAATGAATGCAAAACTGTGGGGACAAATGCAAGGTAACCCCGAATAATTAATTGCGGTGAAATGAGGAAGGTTGAAACTTTGAGTAGATCAGGAACAAATTGCAAGCTAACCAAGAAAATCACTTGCTGCGAAATTAGGAAGTTTGAAACTGTGGGTAGGTCAGGAACAAATGCAAGCTAGTCCAAGAAAATTAGTTGTGACGAAAAGAGGAAGGTTGAAGCTGTGGGGAGGAGATCAGGAACAAATGCAACCCAACCAAGCAAAATGGCATGGAACAAATGCTATGGTTTGCAAGGTGCCATCATCAGCACCACGATGTGTGAACGAATGAATGTATGAATGTGGGAGGTTGAAACTGTGGAGAGAACAGGAAAAGACGCAAGCTAACCCAGAAGATGTTAATTAAGATGCAAATGAGAATGTCTGAGTTGAGTTAACCTCAACTGTATAGCACATTCGAACAAATTCGGAGGTGAAGCTCACCTCCATAGCTGAGTTCGGCCACCAGCAGAATGGACGCCATCACATACGCCCAAGCAGCGAGGATGGTTAAAGTTGAAGGAATGAGGCCTGCTTGGAGAGTGGCAGCAGGCAGGCCGAGGATGCCAGGGCCGACGGCAGTGCCCATGATCAGACCCATGGCCGAAGCCAGCTTTCCATTCTCTGCATCATCATCGTCTGCAACCGAATCCCACCGTCCGCAATTAATGTGAACATCTTCACCCTTCTTCACCCACAGGAAATTAGGGAATTTGCATGCGTCAACTTCATGTGACCCTAAGCGAACTATAACGTGTATCCTGGAAAGTATTATTCCCTTAAACATCAACACTTAGCACATTAAAGTAACCAGTAAACCATACAGTAAAAATCACGAGAGCTAGTCAATCCAAAGTTTTTAAAGTTGCATACTGAATACAAAGCAATCAAAAACTAAATTAAACTAAAATCAAAAGACACATGTGGCAATAGCCAACTGGTGCAAGCCATTTGACCAGGGGGGCATCAAAACTACAACAATCTCCATTGAAGAAGGCATCTTCCACAACATCCCCTCTGACTTCATCAACAGTTTCCAGTCTTGACGGGTTTCGGCTACTGATCTCCAGAGGTTAGCGAACACTCAGGAGAATTATTAGACTTTTCTTTTAACTCAATGGGCCTTTTATCAAGAGTCCAGTACCCTGAGATTTTTCCACTTGTTCTTTGCATACAATATCAATAATTTTCTTTCCTCTTGAGACGGTGCAGGGTGGGAGGTAGTGCCTGAATTTAAATGGAAAGCAATCTATCTCAGTTCATGGAGGGTCAGAAACTCCTTTTAGCACCTTTTAGGATGCCAAAATGAGTTTGACCCTCAATGAACCGATATCTAATTGGATATTCTTCTTCATTCAAACCTCCATACTATTACCTCCACGCATGCACCAAAAACTTACCAACCATGGAAGGTGTTGTATGCAAAACAACCAACTCCCCACCAAACATTTACACAACAAAACTTGTGTTGCGTTAGCAAAACCATGCTAAAGCGTCAACAATAATCAAATTGAAAATTGGATCTCCCCTTATTTAGTAATGGTAATCAAAAGTGCATGTTTGTTCGTTTCTTGACTGAATTCATAGGCCCTCCCAATGGTGTTAAGTATTAAGTCTGGAGGAGTTAATAAAATTAAAAGACAACGTCCAATCTCTCTTAAACATGTGACTTTATGGTGTTTGTTTATTGATCCTCACCTCACCACACACCAACCAAATGTAGGTGTCCGATGAAGAAAGTAACCGTATAACACCCGCGTACCTTAATCCGAAGAAAGCCTCCATGAGATTATTCCACTTTTAGTTTCAACCGCAGGACAGTGAGGAGTTGGTGGATAAGGGGTAGCCATCAAAGTTTTCAAAAATGCTTCCTACCACAAAAACTTTAACACAACATGGCAAATTCAGTTCCTACCTGTTTGTAAAAGATAAGGTGGGCTATCTGCCAGGAGTGCCTGGTCGTCTGCTTCCCAGGGTTGCGACTGCAAGCTGGCTCGAGTCACCATAGTGGGTTCGGTTCTTCTGTTCTTCGAGCTCATAGAAGCGAAAGGAAGAAACCTTTTACCCACTTCGCCTTGTCGACATGTTGCATTGAACACCCTCCCAGAAGGAAACAGGCCACGACAACACCAAGTTGATGACAACTGCCATGACTGCTTAAAATCTACACTTTTGGTGTCAAAATTCCCACTGCTGCGACATTCGTCTTCTTTGATGCTGGCAACACGAAGGAATCCTTTGAACTCTTCCAGTGATGACGAAGAAGACACACAACCCACCCTGGAGAGCTGCATTTTTCGTGAGAGGTGGTGGTATGCTTCCCTCTCGCTTGCTTTGTTCCAAAATTGTTACCTCAAGGACACCAACAACACCACAGGATACGTTGGCGGCCCTGTTTATAAAGAGAGCATCTTTTGTTACAAATGCATTCGCAAACCGGTGATTAAACGTCAACTGCAATAAAATTTCGCCCGCAATCTTCCACTTAAGCCTTCCGAAAAATCCTATTAAAGAAAAAAATTAAAAAATCTGCACAACGGATTGATGTTTTGATATAGCCTGCAGGCACGCTGCAGCATGAATCTCACATTCCCCACCTGCACGAAGCTCCTCGCTCACTTACACAAGAGAGAGAGAAAAGCGTTCGCAAACCTAACTCAGAAAGCCTATCTCTTCAGGGGGAAAAAAAGTCTACCGCAATCTTCAACTTAGCCTTTCGAAATATCAACGAAGTATCTATCTGCACAAAATACTGATGTTTTGATGTAGTCAAGCACGTTGCAGCATGACTCATCACATTCCTCACCTGCACCCACCTAGCTCCAAAGTTACACAGAAGAGAGACTCCCCACCCACTATGACTTAACTTACCAAAAGTCTCAACGACATATCTAAATGATGTTTGCACAAGAAAGAAAGAAAAAATGATGTTTTGATGTATTCAGCAGGCGCCAGCCCTGTGCATGGCTCATCACATTCCCCACGTGCACCAGAGAGGAGGAAGAACCGGACTCCCATCACATGTCTCATCAGTGTCCAATGTGACCAACTTTACTTTATGTGCCATAACTTGCTCACATGTGGCTCATGGTATGCTGTGGAAAGAAATCAGGAAGCATGCAGTGAGAGCCTAGCCGAACTTGTGCTAAAATTTGAAAGTCGTACTCGCCTGTAACCTGTGTTTTTGATGTGATCCGGAAGACCATACTAAGAGAATAAAATATGTGAGGCCGGGAGCTCCGGAGTCCGTATCTGCAAAGGCAGCCCCTGCCAACCTGCGGCGAACAAGCAACGCTGTGATATAAAAGTTAAAATGGATGATGTTAAAGTTAAAATGGAGGGCTGGGCTGGCCGCCACAGAGAGAGAGAGGGCACCAGTGGCTCTGCAAGATTGGCGGCCACAGGGGCCACCCTGTAACAAATCTGAATAGCTGTGATGTTCTGTAATCATGTCGACAGATCATCATACTGCCGACGGACGGACGGACGGACAGGCAGATAACAGACAGATTGAAGTCGACAATTGTAAATAATTAGGTAGTACTGTGTTGCATTAGTAGTAGGTATTCTTATTGAAATTTTCGGAAGAGGCAACGAAATTGAGAGCATTACTTAAAAAACTGAGTCATGCCATATGTATTATGTCACTATGCTTGAAAATTTGATATTTATATTAAATTTAGGACTTTACCTCCAGATTTGGGGTGCATGCTGCACAGTGGACGGCGGCGCTTGTGGGTCAGTCATTGGAATATTCACATTCCCGAAAAGTGGTGGGCCTGCACCCATTTCTAAATTCGCGTGCTTTTTGGGGCCGTTATAATACTCATGGAACTAGGTACAAGCTATTGATAGGTCGATGAGTCCGATATTCGAGAGTTGTTAAACATTATGTTGTCCAATCACTACGTACAGTGGCCAACTTCTCAAGATATATCTTGATGCCGTCCATGCCTCCTCAAATCCGCAGAGACGTTAAACAAGTGAAATTAATTCACCGGTTCTCCAGATGCAACATGGTTCTCCGTAAACCTTAAATTTTAAAGTTTAAAACCCTAAACCCCTGCACCTGTGACCATGAAACTTTGAGCAATTTTTTCTGGGCGGAGAGGTATCACTTCGAGAAGGGGATCGGCGGCCATTTCCGATTCTCTTGCTCCTTCCGTCATAAGACTCGATTTATATAAAGAAATTGGAATTACGTACAGCCTTTGAGAGGTCGATGAGTCCGATATTTGAGAGTTCTTAAAACTTCATGTCATTCGAGTATTACCGTGTACAGTGGCTAATTTCTCAGGATATCTCTTTGATGCCGTTCAGGTCTCTTCAAATCCGCAGAGAGGTCGCACAAGCGAAATTGATTCACCGGTCCTCCAAATGCGATTCTCCGTAAACCTTAAACCCCATATCCCTGCACCTCTTCCGAGCTAACTAATGGTGCCCAAGAAAACTGTTGGGCAAAATTTGGGTACTTACATTGATAGGTTGATCATAGTTGAGAGATTACTTAGATACTTGTGCAAGTCATTCAAGTGCAGAGGCTAGGTTCTAAGGATATCTCTTGATGCCGTCGATGTCTCTTCAAATCCACAGAGACGTCAAACAAGTGAAACCAAATCACCGGTCCTCCAAATGTGATCATTCTCCGTAAACCTTAAACCCTAAATCCTAAAACCTCTGCACCTATGCACATGCATCTCTTCAGAGCTATGCTGTTATGGTACCCAAGAAAATCGTGGGCAGATTTTTTTGGGCGGAGTCGGCATCACTTCGAGAAGTGGGTCGGCGACCATTTCCAAATTCACTTGCCCATTCCGTCACGAAGTTGGAGTTTTATAAAGAAATTGGAACTAGGTACAGCCAATGATTGATAGGTCGATAATATCTGAGAATTGCTAAAACTTGAGTCATTCGAGTTTACCTGCTAACTTAATTTATCAGGAAATCTCTTGATGCCGTCCACAACTCCTCAAATCCACAGAGACGTGACACAAGCAAATTTCACCTCCAAATGCAATTCTCGTTAAACCCTAAACCCTAAATTCTAAATCCCTGCACCTGTGCAGATGCATCTCTTCAGAGCTGTGGTTCCCAAGAAATATTATGAGCAAATGTTTTTGGGCGGAGTAGGTATGACTTCGAGAAGTGGGTCGGTGACCATATCCAAGTTCATGTGCTCTTTTCCATTACAAGCCGCATTCTTGGAGCTGGGTACTTCAGGTATGTGGGTGCTATTCAGTTCATTTTTCATGTTCTCCAACTTCTACCGATTAGATTTAAACAAGAAACTTGTGTTACATTAGCAAATCTACGATGAAGCATCAACAAATTTCGATTTCAAATTGAAATCGGACCTCCCTTGACTGAATACATATGTCCTCCCAATTTATGTGTCACTATTGAGTGTGGAGTAAACAAACTTTTGAAGACGTTCTCCAATCTCTTTTGAGCATTTTGTCTTTATGGTGTTTTGTTCCTCACTGAACCACACGCCAATCAATATAGGAACCGTAACCAAGAACACCCACATATCTTAGAAAAGTGATGATTCCTCTAAAATGATCTGTAATCATTTTCCTGAAGTCTTGAACTGGTTATTTCTCAAACTCAACCGGTTCATCTGTAACTAACGGTTGGTTTTCCCCGTTCATTGTGAGGTAGATGGGTCTTAAATGATTGCTAGGATATGAAACACGCTATTAGTATGAGATGGTTAGCAAATCCAAATCGAGTTCAAAGTCAATTTCCTCATAATATTTGGAGCTCATATGAATATCTTATTCGTTATCAAAGTGAAGATTCTCACATTCATTAAGTGGTCATGTAGAATTTTGGACTCCCCTAGAATTTTATAAAGAACTAAAAGATGTCAACATGTAATCAATTGGACTTGGAAACACTAGGATCTCAACTGATTACATTCAAAAATCTCCCCATAAACTATTGCCTCATATCATGCAAAGTAGAGGCAACCAAAACCGATCACTTAAGAGATTTTGTGCCAAGTCTAGAGAAGTATAAGGCGGTGCAAGTTTTTTCCATGTAGGAAGATAGAAATCAAAAGGATTACAAATTTTTTGGTAATTTATACTTTAAATTAAAGGTACTGTGAATTTTTAAAACCAAAATTTGGCCAAACAACATTAGCAATGTCTACAGTCTACCATAACCGCTCATTTAAATCACTCATTTCTCCTCACTTTAGCAATCAAAACAAGAACATGTGTCATGGCACTATTGGTTCCAACCTAATCGAAATTGAGTCCCAGCCTAATCAAAATTGAAAACCAACTTGATTGAAATTACGGTACCCTCTAGATTGTCAACGAGGTCCTCATTAGGAATAGGCACCTCTATTATAAATAGATTCCATATTGCATCTTTCATACTTTGAGTTTTAATGTCTTTATCCAATCGTCGTGCTTCTGCCAGGTATCAAGATAACAAATTTCAATCCTTTGCAAGTAAAATTCGGATCCATGGTGATATTTTCTAGGTTTACCCAAAATTGGAATAAATTTACATTGTTTATGGCATTTAGTGTCACTTAACACTAAATTGCTTAGAGACCTAGCAACACCACATTCAATTTGTGTCGATTGTATGACATTTTTTTGCCAATATGAGTAATTTGTTGAAGTGAATGTTTTTTTAGTAATATGATATTTAGCATAGCACATTGGAGTACTATGAGATGATAGTTTTATGCCAAGTGTCATTTGGTTATAGTGTTAGTCAACTTTTACAAGAAAAAGTCATGCAAGCAAGTGTCACACGGTTCCACCAATGCAACCAACCATATGTGATTGAGTGGGCCATTACTTTACCACTACGCTTCATCCAATCATAGTGGGCAGCATGGCTGTTTTTTCACAAAGTTTTTACCCGTCCACGTCCCAAAACCTCGAATTGAAAGGCAAAAAAAATTGCAACCCGTCCCAAAACCGGTAATTTCAAAACCAACCCGTCCATGGAAAGGTTGAAGAAAAAACAACCTGTCCCAAAACCGGTAATTTCTAAACCAACCCGTCCATGAAAAGGTTAAAGGAAAAAACAAATCGATAAAGATAACCCGAAAGATGTCGGCATGTGATTGGTGCACTTGCCACTTGGAAACAATAGTATCTTACTATCTTCGTTCATTTCTGTTTTTTACATTATAATTACCGATTTGCCAGCCTGCCACTGTCCCATTTTGTCTGTTTGTCCACAGACTAGTTCAGAGAAACTGAACTAGACTCAATCACTCAAACTCAACCGGTTCATTTGAAACTAACTCGAATTCAAGAAGTTGGAGAGTGCTGCTGGAACAATCTCCTCCTGCAATCTTGAACTTCAACAGGTGTTTTCTCAAACTCAACCGGTTCATTTGAAACTAACTCGAATTCAAGAAGTTGGAAACTTTGGATGCTTTGATGCGCATTTCATGTGCAAATATTCCAGTTGAAAACATCGATTGGAATGCAGTGATGCTTGTTTGGAGAAACATGAAGGATAGGAGAATTCATCCACTTCTTTGAAGGGTAAGTAGCTCTTTATTTTTAAACTTTTTAACATGTTTATATATACTAATTCTTATTCAATTACTAAGTTTACCTTCAATTGTAATCTTTGACATTATGTTAAAAAGGTTCTAAATCTTGTGGTTGATGAATTAATGTATGCAGGTGAATCAAACACTTCAAGATTGATAATTTGATTGGGTATTAGTGGTTTGATTGCAGTATGCTTATATTCACATGTCATATATGATATAACGTAATTGATATTTGTACCATTTTTTTAATTTAAAAAATGTTATTTTTAGAACCCGTCCAAAGTGAATTTGACACGTCCCAAAACCAGTTCATTTTCTAAGAACCCGTCCACTGGAAATGTTTTTTTTTATGAACATGTCCCTAGACATGTTAGGGACCTTGTGAAAAAACACCCCTGGTGGGCAGTATGTGGATGAACATGATAACTTTGATGGAATCTAGGGGCCCTTGGGTGAGATTACTTGGGTATGGGCCGCATCATTTGCGGGTGTGCAAATTGTTCACCTTTAAAAGGAGACAACATTGGTACTCTTCAAGGCCCCAATAATTCTCATGATGTCCATTTCATTATTACATATAGAATTAAATTGACTTGAGAATGAAGCAACACCATAATTCATGCCAAGTGGCAACATCGGAGTCATCCCTCTAGCTCCCCACTCTCTTATGCCCGGCTCTCACAGCTAGGAAGTTCACTACCTATAGAGGTTTAGCAACCATTTATGTGCAAGGGGTGTTTTAGGAGGGACTATAATAGAATGGCATACTATGAAAATATTCTACCAATTTAGAAGATATGATTCAAAATTTGTAATTCATTTTGAATCACCCAATGACACTTATGAGCACCTTCATCGCATTGTTGAGTACCTATATTAGAAGTAGATTTCTATAATGTTTACATCCAATCATTTCCAGGGACCTATATTTGATAGTTGATAACTTGTAATGTGCAATCACAGTGACCTCTCCTATCTCTCACCACCATTTCTAAGAGGAAAAATGAGCACAATTTTGTCTAGGTATGAGGATTCTTGCATGGTAAATAGAAAAAATAGTGTCAAAACAAAAATATTGTCAGATTCTCATACCGTGCTAGTATCAAAAAGCATGAAATCCTCATTATAAATTCTCAAGTGGTATGAAAAAAAGAAGATACCAGACAAACAATGGAATAAAACTCATGGTTAACATTCCCTAACCCCCAATCTAATACTCATTTGCTTTGTAAGAGACAAGTGAACCTTCGCTTTCTTCTCAATTAATCGACCAGCAAGGTTTCATGAGTCCTAAAAGAGGTGTCCGGAGGCCATAGCCCTATGAACAACGGATGCATAAGTTGCTATTGTTTGAATGGGTACATCTCTTGAGAATAGCGTCATGGTTAACATTCCTAACCCCACAATCTACTTCTCATTCATTTTCATCAAGACAGGTGACCTATTGCATTCTTCCCATTCAATCAACAAGCAAGTCTTGAAAGAGGTGTTTGGAGGCTTCAGTCCTGCGACAAATGGTTGCACCACTTGGTGTTGATTAAATATGTAAGGAAGACGACCCTAATTCAAATACATTTCTTATTGGGACACCTATAGTTGAGTGGTATCTGGTTAGGTGTGCCTCCAAGAACGGATACCAAAAAGACATGTGTTTAAAAGAGGTTGGACTACATGCTCAAAATATGATAACCATTCTAGGCTCAATAGTCAACATAGTTGGATGGAAACTATATGACCACTTAATGAGCACAAAAATGTTGAATTTGATGATGAATAAGATGTTTATTTGCACTCCAATAATTACGAGGAAAGTGGCAAAGGCCTCTATTTTGGATTTCTAGACATCTCAAACTAATTGCATGTTTCATGTCCTAGGGGAAGTGGGCTAGTCGCAAAAAGTAACCATTTAGGGGTTATCTATCTTGCATCTCTTGAGGAAAAAACTGATGGTTTTGTGCAAGACAAGTGAACCTTTGCTTTCTTCTCAACTGATCGACAAGCAAGGGTTCAGGGGTCTTGAAAGATGTGTCTGGAGGCTCTAATCCTGCAAACAATGGATGCATCACTTGGTGTTGATTTAATGGGTTCATCTCTTGAGGAATAAACTCCTGGTTAACATTTCCTAAGCCTTCAAACTACTTCTGATTCGCTGTCGGCAAGACTGAACCTTTGTTTTCTTCTCATTGAAATATTCCATTTGAGGAGTACATTACTTGAGGATGGATCATGGTTAAACATTCCCTAAACCCCCCCAATCTGCTTCTCATTCGCTTTCTACAAGAAAAGTGAGCCTTTGCTTGCTTTGCATTCAATCAACAAGCAAGATTTGAGGGATCTTGAAAGAGGTATCTGGAGGCTTCCATCCTGCAAACACCGGATGCGTCAATTGCTGTTGATTTCGTGGATACATCTCATGAGGAAAAAACTTAGGTTGACACTTCCTAACCCCCCAATCTACATCTGGTTTTCTCTTTGCGAGACACGTGAACAACCACTGGACATTGAAATGTCCCAAATCAAGGTCCGTAAGTCACAGGATCTGTGTTGTCAGTTCCAGTTGTCGAGCTCTCATACCTCCGTTGCCATAAGGTCTTCTAGAATACAATGCTGCCCATACCGTTCTCTGCGCTCACTACAAAACCTCACAATCGACGACGGCTGCCACCAAAATGACAACCCTCCCTAAACCCTAAACCCTACCTTCACCAAAATGTTCAAGAGCGTTCGCCACATAGCCACTGGGCAGCAGGAATCGCAAAATAAGTGAGAATGACATCCGCCCCAGCGCGCCTTATTGACAACAAAGACTCCAGCACTGCTTTCTTCTCATCAAGCATGCCTGCTGCCGCGGCTGCCTTGATCATGGAGTACTCTCCAGACACCTGTTCCAACCCAACCCAAAACGCGTTACTTAGGTTCTCGTTAGGTACTTGGATAACGTCAAAATCGCTTACTTACAAGACTACTGTTGTGTTTCAGTTTTTGCTTGAGTTTTTACATGGTTGGCATCTTTACACAATGGACATCTTCCTACCCATTTACTCATTTAGCCCTAAATGCTTTTGAGGCCATAACGGGCCTCGCCTCAGATTACACTGGTGTTTAAGTGAAGTACTTATTGTATGGACATCCTTCATTTAAACATCATTTTTTGCATCACTTCGAGCTTTCCTGTAAAATTCAAAATTTCATTAAGACAATCGTGAAGTTTATAGGAGCCCCTCAACAGAAGTACACATGTTTTTCCACCATGAAATTTCTTGAAAATGAAAGTGCAAGTGAGGGTCACATGACAGGGTACAAAAAAGTACAGTGTAGTGATGTTTGACCTATGAATTGTCAGGGTGAAAGCATTCAACACCTTGTTGTAACCGTACCTGGTAAGCTGAGATTGGTAGTGAGGAGTTGTCTCGCAGAAGCCTGATAATGTCCAAGTATGGCATTGCCGGTTTGACCTGTGGTGCCACCAGAAAAAGCATGGAGTTTAACTACTGGAAGCGAGAACCTCCGGAACGTTAATACTGCTACTGCCTTAAAGTTCGAGGATCCTCACTTTCATATTATGTGCACAACTGCTTAAGTAGCAAATCAGAACCAACAAGTCATACTTTATTATAATGTGTTACGATTCACTGGCAGATCAGTGGCTCAAACGACAGGTCACTCATTTGTATCCCTCTATGAGATACCCTGTGCTATTTGTGAACCTTTCAGCCTTGAGAAAGAACAGACAAAGGGGGATATGAGAAATACAAGGGGGATATGAGAAGTATTTAAGAGTATTAAAAGGAAACTTTACCATGAGAATATCAGCCCCTTCAGCCTCATCTAGTCTTGTTTCGATTAGAGCCTCTCGGTAGTTTGCAGGGTTCATTTGGTACCTGATCCATGAGCCAGCATGAAGTATAAGAACTGAAAGATCGAACCAAAATGAACGATGTTGCACTTTCAAAGCCTCATGAGCATTCCGATTGAGCAAGGTGCAAGAAATTCAGATGATACTCACGTCTTCTTGTCGCCAAATCTGGGGTTGGAGTCCAATGCTTCTCTGAAAGGTCCATAAAACGCACTTGCATACCTGCACAACCAGAACATCTGGATTAAAAACTTAACCTCTTTAACATTGAGGCTGCATGGACCCAGAAGGGAAACCCTAAACACTAAACTGTTGCAAAAATTGAGGTTATCAATCTCACTTGGCTGTGTATGCCATGATGGACACATCTTGGTGACCTGCAAGGTCCAGAGCTTTGCGGATAGCACCGACACGTCCATCCATCATGTCACTGGGACTGACAACATCAGCTCCAGCATCCGCCTGCACCGGACCATACACATCAATAAAATCGCTCCTAAGAGGGATACAGCACATTAAAGTTAATTATAAAAGGTTGGGAGATAGGGCGAGACACAAGAAAAAATCACACGTTTCAATGGCATTTCTATTCTTGTATAGCTTGCCTCTACCATGTTAGGACCTATAAGTAAACACATGCTCAAAGAGTTTTCCCTCCAATTCTCAGCCTCACCAGAGTTTAATCCCGAGTTCGATCCCTGTCTCTTGGGAAGATGTTAATTGAGCTTAAGAATTTCGAAAAAATCACACATTTCAATGGCATTTCTATTCTTGTATAGCTTGCCTCTACCATGTTAGGACCTATAAGTAAACACATGCTCAAAGAGTTTTCCCTCCAATTCTCAGCCTCACCAGAGTTTAATCCCGAGTTCGATCCCTGTCTCTTGGGAAGATGTTAATTGAGCTTAAGAATTTCTTGGGAGCCGCAGGCCTAGCATGTCTACATACATGCCAATTTATTGGAACCTAAGGGAAACCAGCTGACACAACAAAGATAAGATGCAGCTCCAAACACCGGATGTTTGCTCCCAACCTTTTAAGGATAACTCTATTGTACATTGTCCAAAGGCCATACCATTGAATTTGGTTGAACTCATCCATTGGCTATACCAAGTACAACCTTTTTCAATTTCAATGATTGCAAGTTTTGCAGTCACTGACTTTCAGGTGAGGTATGAAGACATATGCGACCAGGCTCTCAACCAGATGCTATTTCAGTACCATCCTACTCATGTCTCGGGGGGGGTAGTCATTGGTTGCAGTAGCAATATACGTGCGGGTATTTTAAAAACATGGGGGCAAAAAATTATAAATGGACTTAAGAGTAATATAGGGTATCAAAAATGGCACTGGACATCTTTAAAGTACTATAGGGTATGGAATAATAGGTAATTTGGAATTATAAGTAATGCAAGCCATTTTTCTATTAACCCAAAGTAGAAATTTACATAATGATAGCATGTGAAAAAAAGAAGAGAATTGAAAGTAATAACCCCCTATAAAATAGTGGTTGTTCGCACCTATATCCTTAACTTTTTAACACACTGCCCCCCCCCCCCCCCCCGAGACTCATGTGGGCCATTCTACACAATAAATTATGATAAATGAAGAATTGTGAGCTTTTGAAGTGTCTTGGTCTCCTGGTTTTGTGTGAGACCCACCTCTTGGAGGCAGGCTTACCACAAAATTCGGTAGACCATGAAACATCATCCATTGCCATGTAGGATGTTATGTAGGTTTGTTCATCCATTAAAACTCCTTGATCCCTTCGGCCCTCAAGTTCTAGTGTTAAGTGAAGTGGGATGGTCTCGGCATTTTCCACCAATCAGAGATGAAGATTTCAATGGTCATGGGCCCTCAAGCTCTAGTGTAAAGTGCCTGTTAGATAAAATGATGTTGATGGGAGTGAAAAAAATCATACCTGTGCTACTGCCTGCTTGCAAAGCTGATGAACTGTCTCATCATTCAAGATCACACCTGGACCAATCATACATACTGTGAGCATATGACATGTGTAACTGTGCAATAAGTACTGACCGTGACTTTAAACTGGCACAAGTTCATCTAAGAGTGCTCTAATAAGAGAGAAAGATCCCAGTGCAGTGAGATTGCCAAAATCATGACCATGTGAAGCTGGAGGCAAATGGCTAAAAACCATGTGAGACCTTGGCAAGTAGACCATAAAAAAGAGAATTCAAATATGACCCCACTGGTAGGGTGAGACTTTTCTTGAACTTACCATCCTCCCGAACAATGCCATCGTGACCATCTGATGAGTAAGGATCCAGTGCTACATCTGTATAGATGATCTGGCATCAGACCACATATTCATCAAAATAAATTTTAACCAATGAAAATGAAGTCCAAGTGAAGTACAAGAAGTGGTTACGAAACTCATTAAGGATTTATCATATTAGGGTTCCCGTGGCCTCTCAACACTTCTTCAATAACTTCATAAGTCAACATTGCAACATTCCATTTTGATAGTGTTGAGCATGAGGTGCAAGAGAAAGGCAAGATTGGATTGAAGACATCATGTTACCATATAAAACTCTGCCATTAACTTACCAGATCAGGGAACTTGTCTTTAAGAAGCCGGATACACCTTGGCACCAATCCATCAGGGTTGTATGCTTCATCACCCGTTGAAGACTGCACACCAAACATATGGAATAATATTCTCAGCAAATGGCAGATGATAAGGACTGACCAAACAAAGCTCACAAATAAGGTCCATCATGCCCATTGCAGACATCCTTCCACTACTCATTCAGCATAACACTACCTGACATTGGAGATCCTATAGTATATAGTTCAACTACACTGCTTATGGTAAATAATGTGGGCCACACTATTAAGCTTATTTCCACACTAAACCCACTGAGGATAATATTGTGGGTGCATGCAATTTGCAACCCACAGTATTTGACATCGGAGGTCCATGGTGTAGGTTAAAGTATTCGATTAATTTGATAATAGTGTGCATTGAAAGTCTTCCAACCTAGGCGAAGGATGTGGGTATATGACAGGGGCACAACAAGTGTAACTATGGTTGCACACTATAGAGCCACCCAGGGTAAGTTACACTATACATCTGCCCACACCATCTATAATCAGTGCAATTCCTCCCAACACCTTGATTCCCCAGAGGTGACTTCCAACCTTATCTCATATTGCAATCAGTGTAAGATTTCTGAGCAACAATGCAAAGATTATGGAAGGTCGCACTACTTCCATGTCCATATGCCAACAGTTGATGCAGAGATAGGGAGCTACAATTGAATCCTCTCTGCCTAGCTATCACATATTTGATTTAACAGGGTCCATGACAGTCCATCTTCATCCCCTTTCCAGAATGGTGCATTGAAACTATTTGTCTTGAAAGCAGTAATGTCATCAAACATTATTCCAAATCCAATACCACTTGTAAAAAAGAGAAAGCAATCTATGATTGGTGTACCTTGAGGGCATCAGGAACTTTAGGGAAGAGGACAACACTGTTGACACCAACATCTCTTGCTTTGTATACCTGGCAACATTGCAGGGAAAGCAGATCCACAGGTTGAGTCAAATCTAGACACTTCTTTACGTCTTAACTGAGACTGATTCTTAAGTAACTACAATTCTTGCACAACCACAATTCCACATTCTAAATCTGCAGCATTGAGCTCAGAATATCTACCCAAATGCACATTCTATCTAGATTAGAAGATGGAATTTTAGCGCAGGAATCAGAATTGAGACTCTACCACATCAATAAGCCCATTGCGACACCCCAAAAAGATCCAAAGGTTGAGTCAAATGAAGTTACTTCTTTACTGATAAGCAAATGAGACTCATCCTTGAGTGGCTATGGTTCTTGCACCACTACAGATCCACATTCTATCCACATTCTAAATCTGCAGCATTAAGCTCAGAATGTCCACCCAAATTACATCCTACTTATCTAATTTGGAAGATGAGGTTTTTAGCACAAGAAAAAGAATTGAGTCTCTACCTCATCAATAAGCCCATGGCGCCACCCCAAACGATTGCATCCTGGCATAGCACCAATTGGTGCGCTTTGCTCGCCTGAAATACAAACAATCAAGGGTGCAATGTTAATAGGATGTTCATGTCTATGATAAACAGTTCTCTGGCAGAGCAAGGATATGAAACATCCATTTGAGGTGCCATGTCGCATAATACTCAGAAAATGGATATAGTAAAGTCGGTATTTATCCACATTTTCATACTGCCTCATATTTTCATTGGAATTGGAAGGGTGGGGGGAAATGTTGATGTAAGCCTACTGGAAATATCCAATTTACAAGTTGAACACCCCAATAAGACTGGCGAGATTCTCTTCTTCGAAACTCAACTGCAAACCCCTAAAGTTCAACAACTAATGCGTGCTCAAATTGCATGACAAAATTGTCCTTTATATTGCCACATAAAATCTCAAAGAACAGCGACGTTGTTTACGTAAACTACAAGAAAAGGGCAGCTGAGAGGGAGGGATGGAGGTCAAGAACCAAGAAGATGGATATGGAAACTCCTGGTCATAATTCTGTCCAGCAAGTTGGGTCATCAGAAGCTCAACACTACATAAAGGTTTTCGCTTGAGATTCAGTGAAAAAACAACCCCTGGTAAGATTCTCATGTGAAACAGGGTATGTATTTCAAAGGAGAATGTAATGGGATTCAGTGCAACGGCTACCAAGTGAATACAAATGTACCTTCGTGAACAAAAAGTGGTAGGATGAAATTTGCAGGAGAGACCAAAGTCTCCTGGAACGCTGCTCGAAGATGCGGCGACCTACGATTCCTTCGTGGCCTGGCTGGCATCACCTGCAAATTCCACAGTAACCCTTGAGCACAACAATTTGCCTCCAAGATGCGATCCCAGAAAAATTTGGCCGTCCCCGCACAAACCCAGTACATATTATTACCCTTCCACTCCGCATCTCCATTCAAAATTGGATGCGGCCCAACACAAATTTTGCAGTCTCCGCACAAACCCACCACGCATTATTACACTTGAGCCCAAAGATCCTCTCCAATTGGATGCGACCCAAGAAAAAACTCGCCGTCTCCGAACAAAACCCACCACGCATTATTACCCTTAAGCTTCATATTTCCATTCAAATTGGGTGCGACCCGACACAAAATTCCCAGTTTCCGCTCAAAATTCACCACGCATTCACTTACCAGGGGCGAGATTTTTGGCGTGCCCTCGGGCATCTTGGGCGTCTGTGGGACGGCGGGCGCGGCCGGTGCGTTCCCGGCCACCACCGCCGCCTCGCACTCCTCAATGGTAGGTGCAGCAGATTTAGTCTGAACCTCAGCCGTAGCTCGCACCACGAAGCTTGTCTTCGTAGCCACCCGGCACTGGACACTCGAGGAGTTCATCGACAGCTTCGAGGTGCGGAATCGAAGCCCCTCGTGGCTGACCATTGGCGTTGCGCCCACCATGGTCGCCATCGCCGCCATAGCAAACCCCAAGCGCAACTCCAACAATCCAAAAACTGCCAGAAATCGAAGAAATCGAAGAAAACACACACACACACACACCTACGGACAACACTAAAGAAAACGAAATCGAAATCGAAATCGAAGAAGGGAAGGGAAGACAAGAGTAGCACTGAGAACAGGGGAAGACTAAGAGGGAGGTCGTTGAAATCTACAAAGATGGTAGATCCTGAAGGAAGCAGGACAGGAAGGTGTAGGAGGGGAGAACAGAATCTACGCGTGGTGCAGATTTTAGGAAATCTGCGACAGGGAAGAGAACCTTATCCCTTTTCCACTTCTTTTGTAATTCTCAATCTTCTTCGTTTTTGTCTTCTTCTGATCATCCTATTCTTTCAGATTTTTTTAATTTTTTTTCAATTTTTTTCCAAAAAACATTGACCTTGACCCAGGCTAACTTGATATTTGGGCCTAAGGTAAACGTGCCTAATTCTGTCACCTACATTTGGGTGGTGTGTGGTTAGGTGTGGATCTAAGAATGGACACCATAAAGATATGTCTTTGTAGAGATTGGTTATGTACATGTTCATGATTTGTTAACCATTTTAGGCTCGATAGTCATCATAATATCTTATTGTTTTATGGCTCTGACACTTTTGACTTTGAAATATCATAGCAACAACATGGGGCATCAAAAAAACTCCACAGATGTTGCGAAAATCTCAAATCACATTTGCAAATCCAAGAAAAACCCAAACTCTAAGATCCAAGTTGAAAAACATGGCAAACAACAAAAAACTAATCGTTTCATATATGTGCGCGGGCATATAACACACACACACTGAAATCCACATTACACACTTTTGGCCATTGGATGGGATTGGGGAGATGTTTCATCTTGTTAACTAGGTGTTGTGAATCATGAAGTTTGTCGTTGTAAGAGTCAAAATTGGAGTTGAGATGCATAAATTATAAGAGGTCAAAGTGAAGATTCTTCATTTCCTTCGAGTGATCACATAGGATCTTGGAAACCTCTTGACTATAGTAATCTTGTAATGATTACCATATTTTGAGCACACATTCCACTCTCGTCGTAACACGTGTCTTTTTGTTTTGTTTCTTCTACCTACAAGCCTTGCCATATACCATTAAAATTTTAGGCATTTGCATCAAGCACTAATCATCCCAATTAGTGACAGAGGGCTAATAGTGCGTGTGGGAAGTAAGCAAAGGTGATACTAAATTTCTTCACGTTATGAAACTAGTACCACCAAAAGATTTAGAAAGCATTGTTCATCTGGACATTATTCATTAGAAACACCACATAGCAACACTACTCACTAAAGCACCGATGTTTCACTCTTGAATATAATCTTATTTCATCACTCCATAAACACCTTATGACCACGCATTAATTTTCTTGAAATGCATGGTAAATGAGCATGTATTCATGAATTTAGTAGTGCAAACTTGTTCATAAGAAATGTCATAAGAAGAGCTACCACATTGACATAAAACACCATAATATAACACTCAAACACAACATTTTCGTTGACTATATCGCGTGTTTTAGATCGTAAGAGGAGTGGGATGGTGGGAAGAAGTGGCCATTTACGAGGGCATCTATATTATTGGAGAGGCTCCAACAGTGCCCAGGGAGATTTTGGGGGACAATCGGTCCAGATCCAAGTGTTTTAGAGACCGACCAGTGAAAAGTTGTGGATAGACTTTCGGTTATTTTTCATTGAGTTGGGGTATGTTTACGGGTGCATTTATTTTTATTTTAAAAAGAATATGCATTTTAAAATACTTTGCAAATTTTGAGGCATTTTTTTATGTTTCTAATTTTAAATTCACTACTACAGTCAATCCACACCAACAGGACAAATACAAACACACTCAACTTTGTCAATTGTTCCATCTTACCATATAGCATTAGTGAATTCAAACTCAACAACAATGCCGAAGCCATGAGCCCTACCACACGGACTGACCAATACCCCAGAATACAGGTTTCGCATCAAGGGACGATGCATGCATAGTCTTGGATCAATACTTGGGCGGAGAAGGGCTCGAAGAATTGATCTTGGAAGAGGGGAATGGTTATCGACAATGATTTGCCATAATAGACCTCACAGATTGATGTCTTCAATGATTTTTAAAAAAAACATCAAAAATGTTTTGAAATATTGTTAAATGTATTTTATAATGCCACCTCCGACCTCTAGAATAAAATATGCAACACTAGGTATGTTGCATACATTCTTGTACAACGATCGGTAATCTTCCTGAAGTCTTGAATGTCAACCGGTCATCTCTCAAAGTCAACCAGTTCATATGTATCTAGCAATCAGATCCCCCGTTCCCAAGTAGGGCGGCCACCAGTGTTCAAGATTGAAGTCTTCAATGCCCTTCAAATAATACCTCTCAAAATAGCCCATCTTAATAGTCCATCTTTGGTTTTAGCTAGCCTGATCCCCCAGGCAATTAGGTTAGATTTTAAACTGGCTAAGCATCACCTTCAGGGCCGCAGAAAGAATAAAATTACTGCCTCAAAGTTTCCTATTGATGCATTAGTACATACTTTGAATATCCAGAACAAAACTACACTGATTATCCCAATTAGTGAGTGTTCCTATTGGGAGTTACACAGTGCAATAACATCTTATTCAGGAGTTCAGTTTTTGCTAACTAAAGTTCAATAGGTTATTTGGACATTATAGAACATGAATGACCTTGATTGGTAAAACACTACATTCTCATTAGATAGTTTTAGCACTGCGGAACTCCAAAGAGTAACACGCACTAATTGGGATAATCAGCGTAGTAGCAAACGACTGAATAGATAGATTGTAATGTTGGAAAACAATGGTGAATACAGATTCTTTCAATGATGCTTCCACCCAACAGTAGAATTCTGGAGGCCAAAATGCTGATCCAAGAGACCTTCACTCTTTTCAATTCTGATGCTGGACTCCACAAGAGCCTCTAAATGCATAAGCTCTGAAGAAACTTCCCATTGCATAATTACTGTCCACAAACTCCCGCTTTAGCTCACTTTGTCGATAGAATAAAATGCCATCACAGACCCATTCTACTCAGAATTTGAAGTGCATACAAACACCTTGATATTGGATTGGCCAACTATCCCAAAGTCATGTCAACTGCACTGCCAGAAATCAGCAAAACACCAGGTTAGTACATGAATCCATAATCACCCAAAGCTCCTGAACAACAACAATTGTGAACTAATGGAATTTTCCTTCAATTCATGTAAAGTGTTGTATGCAAAACAACCAACTCCTGACCAGAACTCTGGTTGATCTATTGTCTATTCCTCATACTGCAAACGCCTCACCACAGCCCTTGACCATTACAAGCAATATGTGCACTAAAGTAAGCAGGCCTAATTCAGTTACTTATCTTAATCAGCGGCCACCTATATTCGAGTAGTGTGTCCTTAGGTGTAGATCTAGGACTGGTCACCAAAAAGACATTTGTTTAAAAGATAGGAAAATGTGCTCTTAATGTGTTAATTCTGTTAGGTTCAAAAGCCAACAGAATTTAAGGACCCATATGATTAATTAAGGAAGAAGAGAATCTTCACATTGAAAATGAATTAGATATTCATAAGAAATCCAATGATTATGAGAAGACTGGCTACAGCCGTGATTGACGTTTGCTAATCATCTTGTATAAAACTTGTGTTTAATATCTTAGGGAGAAGTGGATGCAGAGCTAAAAGTGTCCATTTCAGGGCCACCTCCCTTAGTGCAAGCCAAATGCAGGGTTCATGAACATAATAAATATTAGTAATTCCAATAAGAGTGTTTGAAGGTGATACAATAGTAAACTTATTTTGAACTGCTGGTAAAAATTAGTGGCCTATGCCAAAACTGAGTGACCAGGTTTGGCAATCAGGCATACCTTGAGCATGTACGCCAAGTTGAGTTCCAATGTCTCGGTGTTTGAAAGTGTGGGCACCAAGTGGTCTATAACAAGACTTCTCAATCTCACCCACACATGTCCAGCAATATCAGGCATCTTCCACCAAACCTTTCCAAGGATCGAGAGCTAGAGATCACTGCGGTCTTGATTATCCAATAATCTGATGGTATTGCAACAAGAGATCAAGTATGTTGAGATGAGGGTGGCTAACACCCAAGGCCTTAACACACATCACATGGGATCTCCAAGGTGAAGCCGCCTAAGGCTGGAATAGTGCTTGGATGCACAATATTCTTCTAATTCTACATAAGAATTGGGGGTTGGCTTAAACCCAAAGCCTTTTAACCCAGTTCCCATGGGAACTTGAGGTCAAAAAGACTGTAATAGTACTTGGATGGGTGACCCTCCCAGCACTTGATTTCCATTCCAGTGAACCCTACCACCTATGGTCCACCCAATCATAATGGAATTATATGGGTGATCTTGATATTTTCAACCCACCATGTTGGAACCTATGGGCTTGCCCTTGGGTGCAGGCCAGCTTGTCCACACCCGTTCAAGGTGTTCACCTTTAGAAGTAGGCAGCATAGCGTTGGACCAACTCGAAGATGAAGTAACAGCATATTTCACACTGGTGGCAACATCAGAGTCATCTTTCTTTTCTTTCTTCTCACTTCAGCCTGTGGGTTGGCAGAAAATATCTGACCCAAAATGCAGTAAGAAACCATTGCTCTGGCAAGATGACAAATACATCACCATGATGCAAACAATATAGGGGTCTGATCATCAATTTCTGTCCCATCATCTTCAGACTCAGCAGGACCTTTGTCCTCGGTCTCAGTAGGACCTCCGTCGTCTGCCTCACAAGGGACCTCATTCACAGTAACTGTTTCCCGACGTGCCAGAAACTCTTGAATATTCTTCTCTGTCTTTCTGAGACCTCTCTCCAGGTTAAGGACACCCAAATGCAATGACCGTGGGTCCACATCGATGATCTTTGAGCACGCGAGTAGCACAATATAATAGTCCTCGTGCACGTATCGGATCTGACCCTTGGACACAAGAAACTGGAAGTATTTGTCATCTCCAAGCACCTCCTCCACAGGATCAATGAGGACAAAACCCAAGCTTTCCATACCTCTCAGCAAAGGATCTCTGGATTTCTCTGCCGATCCACCTTTCATTTTGAGCTTCTTACGCCTGATTGATTTATTTTCAGGCTTATCTTCTGCAAGAGCAACAGTATCCTTTAGACCTTCATCTTCTACATGTTTTGACAGAGAAAGTTCTCTCATCCTCCTGGTCGCCGCATCCTCTTCCAGAGCTTCTGCACTTGTAACCTTTTTATTCCCTGCAGTATCCTGTGAAAGATTAAAAAGGGGACTTGAGAATGGAACTAAGGTTAGCAGGTCTAATTTGATTACTTGTCTTGATCAGACCCCTATATTTGAGTGGTATGTGGACCTAAGAACAGGCACCAAAAGACTTGTATTAAAAAGTAAATGGACTACAAGCTCAGAATTTGTTAACTCATCTAGGTTCAAAAGTCAACATAATTTGGGGGACCTATATGATAATTTAAGAACAATGAGGAATTTTCACTTTAATAATGAACAAGATATTCATATGAGCTCCAAAAATCATGAAAACAATGGCTATGGCCTTGACTCCGATTTGCTAAACACCTCGTACAAATCGTGCACTTAATATCCTATGCAAAGGGGGTGCAGAGCTATGCAAAGAGAAGTGTCCATTTAGGCTCACTTGCTTTGCTCTCGTTGATGGGGCTAAAAAGCAAAGCTCAAGGGTCAGGGTCAAAATGCAATTATACCTGTTTCAAAGACTCCTCATACAGCTTCCAGAAGTACTCAGACAGAGTCTCCTCTTCCCGAGACATGTTGTGACCTGAAAAGATGACTTCCCGACAATACTTCAGGTATTCCATCAGCTCCTCCTTGTCATCTGCTTTTAAGCTCAGCATGAGGATTTCAGTCAGATTCATATCAATACTTTGATGAACAAATACTCTATATACAAGCCAGGCAAGGTTGCCCTTTGGAAGGTATTGAAGGTATTGAAGGTATCCCTCAACTCAATAGGACTATTCATCAGGAGTTGGTCCAATATTCCATTGATTGCTTTGCATACAAAAACGATAACTCTTTCTGCTTGTGGTGCATGCTCAGAGCTTGTGTTAATATTCAAATGAGCAACCTATTTCGGTTCATTTAAGCACCTCTTGGCATGCCAGAATGAGTTTGACCCTTAATGAACTGATATAGGATGTTCTTTGATCAAACCTCCACGCTACCTCCAAGCATGCACCGAAAACTTACTGAACATGGAAGGTCCTGTATGCTCAACAACCAACCAAAACTCCAGACCAAAAGTCATGTTGAGTTAGAGAAAAACTCTATTGCTAGATTAGAATCTACCAAATTCTGAGCAAAAGCAGCTCACAAGTGTGCACCAAGTATGGGAAAGAAGAAGACTCACCAAATTGGTGGGACTCTTTATGGAGTACAAGCTTCATCTTTGCCACAAAATCCTCAACATCCCACCCAGTCTCTTCATCTTTCAATCTCAAGACCTCCTCCACATCTATGGCATTTTTGGTCACTTTCTTACGCCTACCATCAAGCTTGTAGAATGTTCTAAAAACTTCTATCAGCATGGCCATCACATAAACACGAGTGGGAAGGCTGGCTACCTGAGTGGAGAGCCACAACCCAGAACTAGGATACCATTCATATATTCTACAGACATATGGTGCAAACTTTGCTTCAGGAAGACCTAAGTCTTTCAAGAGACGTCTTGCGATTGCGTGATAATTCACTGGAGGAAGCTGTAGGCTTAATCGGTTTGCAATCATACAGGCAAGGTACTCCACAATTCGCGCATTTGTCATCCTCAGAGGCTTGAACATTGTTCTCAACTTCAGGAGTAGTATTTTGGAGTCCCAGTTGGCGCGTTTCTCTATGTCCAGATGTGCGCGCAGATATGGTAGTGTTCCCTCCAACGCCCAGTTTACAAGGTCAGTTGGAAGGAGGGGTTCTCGTGCCAGGTGGCAAACTAGGTAGACAACTGCAAGTGATGCACGAATTGGAATTCTCGCCTTGAGGTTTCGTAACCATATGAGTCGACCCTTTTCTCCATACGATGTCATCGGCTCCACACTGCATTTCTTCTTCCGTTTTCTTACATTTGTCGTTTTCCGAACTACAGGTTTTCCATCCTTGTCCAGCTCGTCATCTGCCCAGCAAAGAAATAGAATGCATATGTTATATCCCAAAAACATTTGTGCTTTAAGTGTTGTATGGAGGCTCATACTAGAGTTCTACTCTAACTCAAGATCAATAGTTGTCATTTTTGCATAAAACACCTGCCATGTATCGTAATTTTTCTTAAAGGCAGTGTGGATTTTTAAACAAAGGACACCCTAAATCGGTTCATTGAGGTCAAACTCATTTTGGCATGCCAAGAGGCACTAAAACGACTTTATATTTAAAATGTATGCAAGCAACCAATGGAAAATCATAGGGGACCAACTCCTGACAAAAAGCCCCATATACTTTAAAGATAACTCCACTTTCCTCAGTGAGATAGACAGGAAAAAGCTACTGTGTAGTCTCTAAATTTAAAACTTGTCGAGGTAATCTGAGGTAATAAGTTTGAGGAAACAAATGCTAGGGATGAAGCGTACAGGACATGCTCACTATTACAAGAAGCAGATCTTATGATTCTGGGTAATTAGTGGGGCAATTCATGCAACGGTAAAAATGGCTTTTGGGTTGTGAAAACTCATCTTAAGTGTGAAAATGCAACAATTCACTCTAACTAGTAAAATATAACAACACTGTGGAAGAATGCATGCACAATTTCCTATGCTAGGGTTCAAGCATTGAAGGTGCTTCTTCCAAGAACAGCAGATTGTGGAGATGGCACCACAGACTGTTAGCATCTGATGAACACAAAAAGTGCTCTTGAACAGCCAACACTTGAAAAAAATTAAAGTAGATGATGATAGAGCCGCAACACTGAGCAGAAGATTCCTATGGGAAAAGAAAACGGATTGTCCAACGGGGAGAAGATTCTTAACACAAATTTGTGCAGGTAAACTTGAGAGAGGAATTTTAGGAAGAAATGTTACTCTATGCAATTGGAGGTGCTACCATGAACAGCCAAATCCAGAGATGGCACCACAGATTGTTGACTCCATCAGCATATGACAGACACAAAGGGCTCTTCAACAGCCCATACGTTGGACAAATTTCGAGTAAATAATGATCAGAGTCGTAACACTCAGCAGAAGAAGAAAGAACGAAGGAATTGCCCGGTAGGGAGGAGATTGTTTGCACGAATTTGCAGGCATAAACTTGAGAGATTGGATTTCCAGGAAGCAATGTTACTCTATGCAATTGGGGGTTGTTTGCACGACCAAGCGAAGTGACGAACAATTTACCTGAAGGAGGGGGCGAATCCGACCCGCTGGGCAAAACATCATCCTCCTTCTTCACCTTCTGATGCTGCAGTTCAGCCACAGCGAGAGCTTCGTCTGCCCAACCCTTGTCAAACACACATGTGCTGCGCAGAAACTTCATCCACACTGGCCCCAAAATCCCACAGATAAGAGGGTTAACCCCCCACCGCTGCACGAGGGCCTCACACTGCATCTGCACCAACATCTGCATGCCTTCCACATACACCTTCCTGACTTTGGCTGCCATCTTGTCGGAATCTGATGCCCCGGGCTCTCCAAATTCATCCCCTGGATCCTCTTTCATGTGGGCTTGGGATACGCCTACCCCGGGGGTCTGCTGCACCTGAGAGAATGGCCCAAACTGCGACAACTCCAATTGGGAACCGAATTGTGACCCGAACTGAGATGCCTGCTGCAGGAATGTAAAATCCTCTTGTGTGGCGATGAGCGATGCCTGCTGAGACGCCAGCACATCGTCCGTCTGCGTTTGTTGCTGAGAATTGAGAGCAGCGTTCCGTGTCACTTTCTTCTCCCTCCGGAACCGGGCGTTGAAGAGTCCTATGTCATCGTCGAATGCCTCGTCCAGAAAGAATTGCGACTGCGATCCGCACTGGTTGCAGTAGGAGAATCCGTCGTCGCCGCTTCGCATGTCCATGCTCCCACATACCCCGCACATGCCCGCCATCGCCATTGCTCACTAAACCTGAACTCTGAAACCCCGAACCCTTGCCCCTCCTTTCCTTTCCTTCCCTTTCCTGTCCTTTCCCTCTTTCTTTCAAATGGTCATCGTCATGTTTCCCGAAGCCTAATCTCTTCCTCCTTCTATCCTTTTCCTCTTTCTTTCAAATAATCATCGCCATAGCTCCCGAATCCTAATCTTCCGCCTCGTGCTCTCTGTGCCTCTCTGTTCTCTCTCCAAAAGGTATTGCCATAATAAAAAGCATATATGGTCTTTCTATCTTCCTCTGTTTCTCACACGGGGGCATCATCATTGAGGCCCCCCAAAAAAACTGCGACTACGAGCCGCATTGGTTGCAATAGGGGAATCCGTCGTCGCCGTTTCGCATGTCCAAGCTCCCACACCCATAGCACATGCCCGCCATTGCCATTGCTCCCTAAACCCTTAACCATAAACCCTAGAACCCTGAACCTTCCTTTCTTTTCCCACTTTCTTTCAAATGATTATATCCATAGATCTCCGATTCCTACTCTCTTCCTCCTCGTGCTCTTTTTCTGCCACTCTGCTCCCTCTCTAGAGGACACCACCAAATCTCGCAAACGCTATTGTTTACCTCCTCTTGATCTTTCGATCTTCCTCTGTTTCTTTGTCTCTCGAAAGACGCAACCCCGTCTTCTAATTTCTCCATAGTCTTACTAATTTCCGCCTCCATCCGTTTTCTTTATTTCGAATGCTCGTTGCCATCGCTCCCAACTCTAATGGATTGCTTGTTTTCTCCTCTTACTCTCTCTCTCTCACTCTGTATCTCTCTGATTACTCTCTTCTCGGTTCCTCTCAGATGGGAAACTTCATACCTCTCACAAATTTAGATTCTCCCTCGTCTTCCCATGTCCTCTACCGATTTTTTTCATTCTCCATCCCTCCCGAAAGAGCGTCGTAAGTCAGATACAATTAGATTTGCTCAGCAAAAGCCTTGGGTTCTTCCTCCTCCGTCTTTCCGAAACAGGGTGCAGTGATAAGAGCCTTAAACCCTAAACCCTGATTGCAGCCAGCTATTATCATATAAGGTAGATTGACTGACTACTTTCTCTTACATTTTCCAACTACACTGCTTATCCCCCCTTCCCACCTGACTAAAAGTTGGTTCTAACAAACGGGCATTCACACCATCGACATTATCTAGTGCCGAGCCTAGTTGGCAAATGATGTGGCATGGCTTAAAAGTGGAGGTTTTAAGCCTCAACCACTGACCCTCCCATCGGTACCTAAACATGAGGCAAGAATATAGGAGCTTTAAAAGTGTCGCCTCCCACCCAATGTTCGGGGAAAACTGACGGCTAGTTCATTATCAGCTTATGGATTTCCCCTCATGGCCGGTCCAAATTTCCAACCATCGGATGGCAATCCGACTATAATTTCAATCCTCCAGCAATTAGCCAATGGACCAGAAAATGTCCCGGAAATGTAGCCAATTCTTTTTGTGAGTTATTGGATTTCAGCCAGAAGCATCCAGAGCGCTATTTGTCTGGGGCATCTGATGATGCACTTGAGGAAGTACCCTAAACCTTAAACTTTTTGAATTATGCAACCTTTCCATGACCAAATCCAATTGCTTCTATGAAGAATTGGGGGACCCTTGGCCTTCAAGCGGTAAAGGCATTGCTAGGTTCAATTCATGCCAAGGATATTAACTCTTCAAATTTAAAGTTTTGAACATGCCTTTCTTTTCACTTATTCAAGATTTTGTACTAAGAAATGATTTCTAATAACTTTTCATACATTTTTTAAACAATTAGTGCCGATATGAATTCCATTTAATCGGATATTGGCCAATGAAAATATGAAAATATAGGCAATTGGCCAATTGATTTTACAAAAGACCGGCTCTTGCCGATGTAAATTGGAAAAAATCCGACCCTTCGTAGCAACTACCGGCAACTAGCCACTAAGGCTTCAAAAACTTCCCGAACTCTGCTCCCACCCTTGTGATTGGTTGCTTTTTAGTCTTAGCTATGAGGGCACGAGGAGCCCCATTAACAAAAAACCGATGGTAATGCCCCCTCCCCACTTGACATTAGCTAAGCCTAAAAGTGGGTTCTTAAAAATGAGCGTTCACACCATCGACATTATCTAGTGCCGAGCCTAGTTGGCAAATGATGTGGCATGGCTTAAAAGTGGAGGTTTTAAGCTAAAACTACCGACCCTCCCATCGGTACCTAGACATGAGGCAAGAATGTAGGACCTCTAAAAGTGTTGCCTCCCGCTCTTGTGATTGGTTGCTTTTAGTCTTAGCTATGAGGGCACGAGGAGCTCCATTAACAAAAACCGATGGTAAGTATTAAGGCATTTGGGGATGGGACAAAAACTATCCAACATTCATTGGTTGGTAGATAAAGCAATGAACATGTGTGAAAGCTACTTAACTAAAACCTACTTGGAAATCTCCGGAGCAAGTTCTTGTAGGAGCATTGGGATGGCCGGACGTGTCCGCTATAACCGAGGGAGCTTTACCCGGTTTTTAAGAAATGCTTTGGGTCTTGGCTAAAGTCAGGTGGGAAAGGGGCATAATTATCCCAATTAGTGTGTGTTACTATTCGGAGTTACACAATGCCACAAGTATTAAATGAGAATGTAATATTTTGACCAAGCAAAGTCATTTATGTTCTATAATGTCCAAACAACCTATTCAACTCATGAGTAAGACATTATTGCATTGCATAACACTAAATAATGGCACACACTAATTGGGAAAATCAGTGTAGCCCACTTATCCCAGGATATAAATCACACGATAAAGACAAGATGGTTAGCTAATCCAAATCACGGATGTAGCCACTTTCCTCATGATTTTTCAAAGCTCACAAAAATATCTTATTCATTATCAAACTGAATATTCTACTGAACCTAGAATGGTTATCATATTTGAGCATGTAGTCCAATCTTTTTTAAACACACATCTTCTTAGTATGCGTTCTTGGAGCCACACCTAACCATATACCACTCAAACGTAGGTGTTTGATTGAGACATGTAATTGAATTAGGTGTGTCTGTCTTGGTGTTAATTTATAATAATAATAAAATTGCAATGTAGTCATATCTACACCAATATTAAGGGGTACATGTTCACAACACCTACCATGGGGGAAAGTGGTTCTTATGTAGAACCTATACATTTTAATATAATTAACACTTGAATGAGGTCATGCAACTCAAATTAGTCTCAAGAGGTTAGTCTAGTATGAATCATCATGACACTTATAGGGTAAATTTGGATTGCACCCTTGATTATAGGTGTTGAGAAACGAAATTTGGTATCCGACAAGGTTCACATCACTCGGTATGGTTATCATTATATTACAATTTACCATTAATGGTAAGTTACCTACATGGCTTTATTTTCGCACCACAAAGGTAACTTACAATTATCTCTAATGGTAAGTTACAACACTCATCGATGTTATCAAGAAATTGTATGTATGTACCCCTACATGAGAGATATTGCGCCTCTTATCGCACCTTTCTTGCCCAATCCCTCGATAACCACCCGAATTGTATTAAAGCTTCTTTCTCGCATGTGCTAACTTACCAACATAAGGAGGGAGTTTCAATGTAGAAGTCAACGATTGTAAGTTACAATTCTTTTCGCACCACAAAGGTAACTTACAATTATCTTTAAGTTAACTTACCATTGCAATGTTAACTCAACTATAATGTAAGTTACCACCATTGTTTGGTGAGAAACAAGCTACATGTACAATCAATTTTACCAAAATACATGAGTGGTGCAAACCATGTCTTAGATATCTCCTACTATAAAATGACAACCACCCTCTAGTTGTGCACTAGACTGCCATCATATTGGTGAAGTGCCATTTCAGGAACGGATCATGGCTCAGCGGCAACTTCAATGCGTGCACACTTAGTGTAGCCAATGGGAGTCAAGTGTTAATGTACTCATGAGATAACTGATTTAGACGATGTTGTGTATGGAAATGTGGAAATGTCTTGTGTTCGGTGTAGGGAGAATCTAGTGAACGAGTAGGCCCTGGGGGTTGGACAATCTTTCCACTTTGAAAAATTGTGGATTTTTTTGTACAAGACAAAATAATATGAAACAACTTGCATTCTTCATGAATCCTTCTCGTCTATCTTGGAAAATTATCTCATGATTGAGAATACCGGATCTTCAATGTGAATCACCTTATTTTCACGGGTTACCGTATGCTATTTCTACCTTACCAAATTCAAAACATATCCATTGTTCATCCTTGGTCCAATAGCACCGGTTAGACATCGACGCAAACAACCTCAATCCATCTTCATCCATGGGGGGGGGGGGGTTAGGATTTGGAGTTGGCCAACCTACAATAGGCCTAGAGCTCCGAGTTTGATGACCAATGGAGCTTGTATTGTATACCTAACCGGTGCCTGGGAAGTGTTTGGGCATAGTCGGTCAAGAGCCTAGTGATTCTAAATCCGGCTGGTTTACATGTTGACATCTTCCGGTTGTGCTTTATTCATTTGAGGTATATTCTTCTATAGATTCTTCTAAACTGATCGGTAACTCTCTTGATGTTTGGAACCTCAACCGGTTATTTCTCAAACTCAACCGGTTCATATGTAACTGAGGGCCACTTCACACACGAGCCAAGAGCCGTGACCATGAAATTGTGAGAGCCCACAAGAAAGTGTCCAAAGGCCGTCCCAACACACCTCCAAAATCATGTAGTGTGGTCACGGTGCTTGTAGATTGATGAAATGATTACATGCAAACACATGTTCGTCCATGAATATAGTGCCAGGATGAATAATGCTTCCTAGCTCTCTCGGTGGCATAACAAAATAGCGTATCACCTTTATTGATATCCCACACTCATTATGAACCCTCCCTCACTAATCGAGATAATCAGTGTAGTTAGTTGGCTTAATTGTCTTCGTCCCAAGTCAAGCTAGGCAGCACATTAGATCAAGCCTTGTAGGCTTTGTAGGGCAAACAATATCATTGGGTACACTGTCCGGGGAGAACCGGCAGTTAGGGCCGCTTCACACACAAGACTGAGAGCCCATGACCTTTACACTTCAAGCACTCTCATTGGTGGAAAAGGCGGAGCCGGTCCAAGTTCGCTTCACACTACACTTGAGGGACCAACGCAGTACGTGAATGCAAGATGGATGTAAAGTCTACATGGATTCCTACGTGGCATCAAATAGGTCATGTTTCATGGTCACTTGAAATATTTCCAAAAACCACCTCTTGGAGGTAGGTCTAACACAAAACCGGAAGACCGTGGCACTCCGAATGCTCACAACCGTTGATGTATTCTATTTTATCATGTGTGAGGACCTGCACTATAGTGCTTGGCAAAATAGTGCGTGTTTTGGGAATTAGTACCACGCGCACTAAGGTCCGGTTTACACTACGGTGGAGAAGTCCACCGGTCATGAAAAAAAGGGCGTTTCTCAATTGTGATTGGTCGAAAATGCAACTCTTAACCAGTGGGTGTTTACACTCAGTGAAGAAAATAATGGTGGTGAACTTTTCTCATGGATCATAAAATGACATGCCCGCCTACATGGCGGCACTTTTTGGAGTTGGGCTTCTCCAGCCTCAAGAGGCCGGACAAGAAACTCCTCCTCCGAAGAAGCCCAACTCAATAAAAAATTAATTTTCAAAAACAGATCTGGACTGTAGATTTTAGATTTGGTTCTTTTCAAAACCTAAGGTGTTGGCAAGCTTCTCTCTCTCTCTCTCTCTCTCTACATCTTGACACCTTCTAGAATGGGCTCCGGAAAAAATTCGACGGGCTGCCCAAGAAGAAAAGAAAAAATGAATAATATAAAGGGTTAAAGTTGTGGCTCAGAAAACACCTCTGACAGACTTACCCGAGACACTGTGAGTTAGCTGCGTGCGAGTGTTAGACTTGAGAGCTCTACACGAGTCGGCCTCTGCATACACAGGCCATAGACGGAGCGAAACTTACACACCTACAAATCTGATACAGAAATCCGTCTCAATATAGATTGCCTCTCTGAAATAGTTAAAGCAGTATAGATACAACCAGATTACGGAGCAGAGGAGTTCTTATCCAATATAACAATTCACTCTGTCCAAGTTCCTGTAGTAGCAACAGGATGACCAAGAATGGTGCATCACAAGAAGACTTCAAGGTGTTAATCCCATAGTGGATAAATCTACACAGTTTACACCCGAAAATGTTGTCTACTCAGGACTATCAGCTTCTCATTCAAATTCTTGAAATCAAGAATCATATGATATACTTTATATTTTCTATATATTCTAAAGCAAATATGGAGAATATGTTGAATTATACTTATTTCCAAGGAGGTAGTATTGTCTTGTTGACATCGATAACAAGTAAGAAGGTCCGCCTACACCTGATGTACGCTCTACTAACTTATTTCTTGGTAATGTTGGGGAGCATGGGCACAGGTGAGGACCTCTTCTACAAGTGCAGTGCACCATCCGAAGAAATTGTCCACTCAACCACATCTTTCCATGCATTTTCTTTGTGAAATCTGGAATAGTGATTCTGAGTTTCTATTTTCAAAAAATATTCCTCTCTATACTAGCTGATTCATTCCTGTATTTCGTCCTATAATCAGGACATACGAACTAGAGTGCGATTTCTAAAAAAACTACAAGGAAATCACATTGATACTGCAATATTTTCAGTTAGATTTACAGATTCTCTCCTGGATCTGTATGGGTGCCAAAAACTCCTTTGAGTTCTTGAAAATCAGACAACAGATAGTCTAGTGTCTCAAGAAATAGACAGAATAATGTTGATTTTCCGGCAAAAAAGAGGACAGAAGGTTTATAGGGACATACACTCTCCATCTAATGGATTGTTCAAATGAAAGGATGATTCATAAGTACATAATCTGGATCTTGTAGAAGTACACAAGGAAGTGAACTCCTTACATATCTTCTACTTAGCAAAAATAAAGTCCGAATAGCGTTTCTGGCATAGAACGCACCCTTACGTGTGAAGTGGATTAATTGCCATATATGCAATGGGGCTCTTATAAACCCAGGAATGCTGCTAACAATCAGTAAAACAGGACTGATTGCATTAATATTTACAAAGCCAGGAGATAGTATTCTCACAGAAATATCATGTACCTGGGAATGAATTAGTAACATTACGGGAACTGATGTCGGATATTCTTATGGGCAGGAAGATTGGTACTAAATAATCTTCAAATGGGTATGAGGAACGATCTGAACTCAGTCAGTTCGTTGATAGATCTTTGATATAGAATCAGGTTAACGAGTTCCAAGGAACACTAATGACCAATGAAGTATTACTGGTTCTTTAAAAAGAGATGTAAGATTCACACGAGCCATACTCTCAGGAACCGTCTGAGGATGGGGTTATAATTACCAAACCTGCGAGCAGTAAAACACATCTACTTCTTCTTTTTCCAAGAAAATGAGTATGTAGTAAATAGATGAAGGCTGGAGTTATAACACTTGACAAGAGATAACAGTGTTCATTTCCAAGCTACTCAAGGATTGGTCATATATATATTATATATTATGTGACAACTCTGACAATAAAAAACTCTTGAGAGACAGGAGAAAATGGATACCAATTTGAGCCATACAGGAACACACTAGTCCTTACTTAAGGATTCACAGGATGAAAATTGAATACTATATACCATGTGATTAACAAGACCCTGTGATAACAGGGGTGTATGTTGTCAATTACTTTACCTAACATAACTCTACAATAAGGTTAACTTGACCTATTGTAACAAGAGTTTTAATCAAGACAAGATTAGTCAGCTCTCTCGCTCTTTGCTGTAGTAGCTCCTTAGCAAAAAAAAATTGTGCAAATTTTTTTCACTGGTTTTTTTTGTGCAAAGTATCACCAGTTGCCAATCGATGCAATGTCAAAGAAATTCTACACTCTACTGGAATACAAAGTCTTAATTTTGTATCTTTCTTGCTCAACATGGGTCCAAGCAAATGACATAAAGTAGGCTTACTCACCCGTACATGATCTTTGAACATTTTTACATTATATGATCCAAGAAGAAATTGTGACACATATCCACTTGGCCGGTCAAATCTCCACACCACCCTCTCCTTGCTCCCAAACAAAAAATATGCCATCATCATAATTGAAGCATTATGGTGATACATGATGGTTTTTTGTATCACCATAGTTGAAACGATAAAATACTTCAAAACCATAAAGATCATAAGAGAGCACAAAATCTCTCTTCTTCGATTATCCAAGATTGAAGATCAAAGATAAGAAGAGAGAAATTGATGAGGATGATTAAGAGGAGAGCATGTCTTAAATAATACCAAAGAGTAGTGCTTTGTCCAATGTGTATGGGTTTTCCCCTCTTCATTCTTAAACACCCAAGGAGACATTTATTTTCTACATGGGCCAAACTTGACAATTGGCAATTTGGCAATTTTCATTATCTTTTGAATAAAATTAAACATTATATTACACAATTCTTATGAACACAATTATTGTTGAAATCTTTTGATACAATGTGAATGTAGAGAATTATGGTTTTTTATCACAAAAAATCTTCACCATTAGGTGAACTTCTCTTCACCAGTGGACTTCTCCGCTAAACTTCTCCTCTAGGTGTTTAAACTTCAACCGGTCAAGACTCCTTAAGAAATGTTTTATTGCCTTTATTTCTTCTCCGGCACATCCACCATTTGCCTCATATAACCATGTCTTGGCCAAGCATTCTTGACCGACCGGAGGCCTTCTCCACCGTAGTGTAAACCGGCCCTAATTGGGATAATCAGTGCAGTGGGATGGACTTGTGCCTAGACCAGGGCTCCACCAAAGGGGGGGGGGAATGCACATTGATGTTGTTGCTTGGTTTAAGATGGGAGGCGTGATGGAGAGTGTATGGGGATTTTTTTTGGGCATAATCAATCAAGATCCTAGTGTTTCCAAGTCCAACCGGTTGCAAGTTGACATCTTTTGTTTTTTCCTTATTAGAATGGGGGTATATTCTATGAGTTCCTTCAAAACGATCAGTGATTTTCCGAAAGTTTTGAATTTCAACGTGTTATTTCTCCAACTCAACCGGTTGATATGTAACTACACTAAATATGATATTTAGTGTCCTATGACATTTTATGTCACTGCGGTAACTTTTTCAGTGACACTTTCTACGAATAAGTTTACAAAATATTGTCACCCCAACTTGCTTTCAGTTCACCCAAATGCCAATCATTGAAACAAAGTTTGGTATGATTTGCATCCTAACAAATATGTGATTAAATATTGTCATGGATGATTGAAATTTGGATGGAAAATCACTTAGCAAGTGAAAATACTTGCAACATTGTAAGTCTATAATACCCTACTTTGTGCATATAGTGGGTGCTTTTGGAATTAGTACCAATGCAATGAATGGGTCAATTAGCGTAGTCCTCATCAACCCACACTAATTATCTTGCAATCACCGGGTGACAGCCCATAGAAAGGTGTCACAAAAACACTTAGTGCTATTTGAGAAGTCACAAATACCACTCTAATGAACATGACACACCAATTCTAATGGCACATGACCAAATCAGAGGTTTATAGTGTAGTCACATATAGTGCACACACTATTAGTTATCTTGAGAGGGAGACATGGCAGTAGTGCGAGTGTCCTCCGAAGCTTCAAACCTAATTCCTCTGCTCTGTGTTCTTCGTCATGCACAGACAGTCTCGCAGAATGCCATTGAACCTGGGCATCGAAACCCCAACTATGGTGAGCGCATTCGATCGCGCTCAAGCAGGGGATCTGACTAAACGACAACGAACGGCATTGTTCAGGGAGCACGAGTGGATGTGCTGAGCATGATGGTGGCATTTGGATTTGCACAAGGTGATGTAACTAGGGTTTGTGGAGGTGAGGAGATGAAATGACGATGGCGATGCGCGGATTGCAGTAGAGGAGATCGAGGCTCCTGGCAACGGCGTTGGTTGTCTGTCTGTTTGGAATGGAATTCTGGATGTGGCGAGCTTGATGAGGGCGTTGGTGTTGCTTTTGAAGGTTTGGAGGTCTGATAGGCTTTGGGGGTAGGGTTTGGAGGTGAGTTAGGAGATGGCTTCCCCCGCATTGCAGCAACGAACGGGGAGTCCATTTCAGAGAACCTCCTCGGGCTCCTCACCGAGAATACAGGCGCTAGGCTCGCACAGATCGGCTTCGATTTCGCGGTTCGAGCGAGACGCATTTTCGCTTGCTTCAGGGGGATCGGATGGGGGACCGGAAGCGGCAGCGGCAGCGGAGGCAGCGTCGCGAGCTGCCATAGAGGAGTTTCAGAAGGACAAGGTGTTTGCGAAGTTTTTAGTGGAGGATTTTAACGCCACTCAATTTGCAAGCGAGGCGTTAAGCTCAGGGTCCGCGGCAGCGTCATCGGAGAAGCTGCAAGAAGGGATTCAACTCTTGGAGAAGCAGCTGAGGAGCGAGGTGTTTCTGCGGCACGATGAGCTTCTGCAGCAGCTGTCGAGTTTGAAAGAGACGGAGAGTGTGCTTACAGTGGTAAGAGCTGGGGTGGAGAGCTTGCAAGCTTCTGCGCAGAGAGTGAGGTCTGAGATCGCTGAGCCTTACAAACACATCAAGACCAAGTCGAAACAGCTGGCATCGTTGCACGATACTGTGGAGTTGCTCAGATCAGTAATTCGGGCTCTCAAGCAGCTGAAAAGACTACAGGAATTGATGGAGTCAGGGTCGGCCAATGTGGACCTTGCTAAAGCTGCGCAGCTGTACAATGAGGTTGAGACACTGAGAAAAGAGAATGATCTTGCAGGGGTTGAGATTCTGGATGATGAGATCCCTTGGCTCTTGGAAGTTGGTAGTCAAATTCGGAGCGAGGCTATGAAAGGGTTGGAGAAGGGGATGGAGGCACTTAACCAAGCGGAGGTTGGGAGCATTCTGCAGGTTTACTACAACATGGGCGAGTTGAAACCAACTGTGGAGTCATTGATTGTGAAGTATAAGGCTTTGGCTGTTAAGAATGTTGGTGTGGCATTGGATATGAAGGCAATTTCTGCCAGTGTTGGTGGCTCTCTTGGATCTGGAGCCATGCAGCGGAGTGGCGCCCATATGGCAGGTGGATCTAGAGCAAGAGAAAGTTTGTGGCAAAGAATGGGAGCATGCATGGATCAGCTGCATACAATTGTGGTTGCAGTGTGGCACTTGCAACGTGTGTTGGCCAAAAAAAGAGATCCCATCACTCATGTTGGATTCCTTGACGAAGTTATGCAGGTTAGTGACAATTATGGGCCTTTAACACATGGGGTTTGAAGTGGAATATACATTGCATAGTTGCTTCCCTGTAGACGTAGAATATCACTTTTTTCTTTCCTGAACATCCTCTTAGCCATGTTTGCCAGAAAAACAGATCCCATTACCCATGTTGGATTCCTTGATGAAGTCATACAGGTAGGTAAAAATTAGTTTTAATTAAATGGGGATTAAAGTGGAATGCTCATTGCATATATGCTTCCCTCTAGACACAGAATATCACTTTTCTCCTTCCTGATCATCCTCCTAGCAATGTGGGATGGTTTTAATTGATATTGGTTATTCTTGTCTCACAGGCAGGTGATTCCATGTTGACAGAGCGAGTATGGGAAGCGGTGGTCAAGGCTTATGCTAATCAGATGAAATCTGCTTTCACAGCATCCAACTTTGTGAAAGAAACTTTTGTTGCAGGATACCCTAAGCTCCTGGGAATGGTGGATGGGTTATTAGAGAGACTGGTCAGGGATACAGATGTGAAAGGTGTACCTCTTGCCATCAAGGCGGAGGCCAGAGAACAACTTGTATCGGCTCTAGAGCCATTTCAGACTGCCTATTTGGGAAGATCGCTTGGACGCCTATCTGATCTTGTCAACAGTATGTTCCCATCCACAGTTCGGGGAAGTATTCCAACTCAAGAACAGGTCTCTAAGTTAGTATCTCGCATTCAAGAGGAGGTGGATGTTGTGAAGTCTGATAAAAGGCTTACACTTTTGGTGCTGCGGGAGGTGGGGAAGATTCTTCAACTCCTTGCAGAATTGGCTGAGTACCAGGTAATATGTCATGTTTTATTTAGGGTGCAACATGTGTTGAGATCATTGTTTCCAGTTACTCTTGTTTTTTATACATATTCATATCTGCTATCAAATCTGCAAATTGAGAAATTTGGAGAAGTTAGACTGACTTGTATCTGTTTGTTTCTGTTTGATATCCAGACTGCTACAGGTCTTGAATCACGGCAAGTTATGGGTCCTGTGACGCCTCAGCAACTCAAGAATATCACACTCTGTCTTCAGCTACAGGATGTGCATACACGACTGTCAGCCCTGCTGGCTGGCCTCCCAAGTGCAGCATCTGAGGTTCTGTCGGCCTCTTTAGGTGCTGTCTATGGGGTTGCATCAGATTGCATTACACCTCTTTTCAAGGCAATGGTGGAAAGGCTGGAGAGCTGCATCTTGCAGATACATGACCAAAGTTTTTCATTGGAGGATATGGAGGCTAGCATGGGCAATGGCTGCTCCAAGTACATGGAAGATGTGCAGAAATCTATAATGCATTTCCGAAGTGAATTCCTGTCAAAGCTATTGGCAGGCACTACTTCTTCTGTGGCACCTGTATCTGGAGAATTGATATCAGCTGGTTTAGCAAGGAAGTTGGCTTCTCGCGTTCTCTTGTTTTGGGTTAGACACGCCGCTATGGTGAGGCCTCTTTCCGAAGTTGGAAAGCTACAACTGATCAGTGACATGGCTGAATTGGAGCTTGTGGTTGGTCAGAGTTTGTTTCCAGTGGAGCAGCTGGGTTCCTCTTACCGTGCTTTTCGGGCATTCAAACCCCTTGTATTCCTCGAGACCACAGATTTTGCAACAAGTCCCTTGCTCCAAGAGTTGCCCCCCAGTGTTGTGCTCCATCATCTTTATACACGAGCACCTGTTGAGTTGGAGTCCCCAATGAAACGCACCAACCATTCTCCTCAGCAATACTCGTTGTGGTTGGATTCCCATACTGAGGAGGAGGCTTGGAAAGGCATAAAGGCAACACTGGATGAGTATGCAGCCAAGGTCAGGGCTAGAGGGGACAAAGAGTTCTCTCCCATTTACCCACTCATGTTGCAGTTGGGTGCATCATTAAGTAGTGGTTGGAAACCGAGCTGATCTGAAGGCACGTTGCTGTCATCCCAAGCTTCCACGTTTTGTAGCTTGTTGAGGTGTAAATACCAGATACGCATCTGGAGGTTCTATCAGCCTTCAGGACATTCATTGCTTCTACTTGATTCTTGGGGCCATTTTTTGGTCATAGGTATATTATCTAGGCTGTGCCTGTAGTTTAGGTAGAATTAGATGTGGACATGCTTCTACATCTGGGTAGCATTCTGTATGGGCCTTTGCAGGTGCCACCAATTCACACTGATAGTTGCCCCTTTTCTCTGCTGACATGGGGACACTAACAGTAGACAGTGAGGGCTTTGGATTGAGTAGAGCTCAGGATTGCCGAGTGGCTATTGTAATCCATATAGGTCTGTAACAAGAAGCTGTTTCCAACTTTTCCAATAAGCACGGCCTTTTGCAACACAGCCTAATCAATATCAAGCTTCTGATAATGGAAAGGAGAATGCAAAACTAAAGCTGCAGAGTCACTTCTCTATCATCCTAGGTGTTGCTAGTTTGAAGTGACCTCGAGCTGCCTCTCTGCAGAATGGCTTCTGTAGGACTGCGGGAGTCCAGCACAAGCTGAAACCCATGAAGCTCATGTATAAATGTTCTAACAGGCGAGGAGTCCAAGTGCATGGGAATTGCACCATTGAGGTTTGTACATTGATAACTTAAATTGCATCTTTGTACCCAAATTTTTCAGCTCTTGATCTGTTTATTCTTAAATTTGAGATTATGTTGATCGTTTGCAAGTACTCAAGAGTTACCTAAGGTGAAAGGGTGTGGAACCTGGAAGGTCCGAAGGCCTAAAAGTGACACTTTAAGAAACTTTTGCTATTTTAGGAAGGTTAATTAGCTTGGAAAATTTTCAAAACAATTTTATAGATCAGCAAATCTAGAGTACAGATTTTTTTCCGTAAATGTTAAATTTATATGCAACCTACAGAAATTCTCAAAGTTGTCACAAGGAAAGAGCCTTTTACTGTGAACTAGGGGGGTCTATTGATCTTGGATTGCTAAGTGAGAATCACCACAAAATCAGTCTTATTGCAGGTGAGGATCTTCTATCAAATGAAGGTGTTGTTTCCCTTTTCTGGATCACTTCTTACACTGCCTCATTGAGTGAATAGATCCCGATTGGCCAAAGTTGATGCTCTTCTATAAGTGTTCTTGCATCCTTCTTACATCGCTATTATGGATGGCCGAAGTGGAGCTATTTTATACTTAATGCTGCATATGATTACTTACTTTTAAACAATGACTTACTTGATGGCACCGTCGTACTCACTTGTTGACAACTTAAGGATTTAAAATAGGTGTCACCCAAGGGATGGTGTTACTTTAAGGCCTTAGTACCTTAAGGTATGTGGGTGTTATTCAATGTTTTTCATGTTCTCCTACTTCTACAACCACTACACTAAATATGGCATTTTAGTGTCATTTGGTATTTAGTGTCACTATGGTAACTTTTCGGATGGCACTTCTTATGAATAAGTTGAACAAATATCGTCATGGATGATGGATGAGTAACTGCAACATTGTAAATCTATAAATCTCCCAAAAAATTTAAAGGAATGACAAATATTGTTGGGTTAACATTTTAGTGTTGGTGGCACTGTACCGCAGTTTACAATTAGTATTAAGCAAGACAATTAGAGTTGGTGTCACTAAATATCACATTTTAGTGTAGCTATGACCTTGATTTAGATTAGCTAACCATGTATCACTAACTGCTACTCGGAGAAAGTAACAGTTTAGGTGGATGCATGTTGTGTGGTCGTACATTGACGGAACAACAACAATGGGGGGATTCAATGGAAAGTATAGTAATCTCCCGCTTAAGTACGCACTTTGAACCAAAGCCGTTGGTGCGCACTTGGTTGGTAGGTGCATACATTACTCATCGCTTTCTAGACCCTCTGATTCGATGAATTGCAACGGGAAATGGATGAAACTTGAGGCAACCTGCTTGACTGAAGCCCAACGATGTGAAATCATCGCAAAGTTGAGCAAACCGAACACGCCAAGCAAGCGGGCATTGGGGCAGGAGTATGAAGTCAGCGAAGGCACCATGTGAAAAGTCTAGGACGATTGGGAGAACATACTACAACGAAATCCAGCCTATGAAAGTGCTACCGACTTCGAAGGCTTTGAAGCGCTACACGTCACTGTCCTTGACATCGATGACCAATTGTTGTGCTCTAATGCTCAAGCAGAAGTTGAACATATGTATGATGAAGTGCGACAATTCTTTGAGACGTTTCAACGAAACATTACCAAATTGACATTTGAATTTCACATGTTAAAAATGACTCTCCATGACATGTTCAAACAATAAAATATGAACCCTAATTTTTGTCAAAAAAATTGCGCACTTAACTGGGATGCGTACTTAAGCAGGAGATTATTATATTGTGAAGCGACGTGGCAAAATAGGAAGACCAAAGAAGCCAACACGCATAGCAAGGTAGTATGCACAAAGAAAACAATGGGTCGACCCCATCAATTACTTAAAGCAGGTTTTAAAAAAATCGGGCAGTGTCTATTGGGGTCATTGGGGGTGGAAGTTAAGTTCCCCCCACGAACTTTTCGGGGGAGGAATATTCGGGCAGGGGCAACCGCTCGTCAGATATTCTGAGCCGACCAAAAATTGTTGCCCGCCCGCCCGACTTTGAAAAAACTATTGTCCTTGCATTCTTGAAGGCCACTTATCCACAAATCCCATATTGAGTGCACTTCATTTTCAAGGTCCCAAATCCAATATATATGTTCACTTCCATTGAGTAAATAAGCAATTGATTGGATATCATTTTCAAAGCGAAACCGCCAATGAAGCATGTAATTAACTTGGAAGTCAAAAATATTACAAAATCCTCCTTAGCACTGAGGTTATAATTTTTGTGACTTACAATTGAAAAGGACTTTGTCATTCTAAAATGAAACTAAAATTAATGATTTATTTTTTATAATTATATATTATATAGTTTATAGTTAATACCTTCTACTATCACAAAGTTTTCATACGCATTTAAACTAGTCAAGTGTGAATGAATGCAACTAAGTCTAATAAATCCTGATTAATCCTGATTAATCCTGATTAATTCTAATTAAGCCTAATTAAATCAGAAAGCATACTAACCAGAATAACCAAAATGGTTTTTGTGAAGAAATCTCAGCTCATCCATGCCTCTAATGCTAACTAACTTGAATCTACCAATGATTAGCCGAATGGTTTCCTTTGATGCCTGCCTCTCAATTTTCCCAATTCTAAATATAGGACACAATTGGACATACCACAATTGCAGTTCTCAGTCTGAGCATTTGTAAAAGAATTTGAAGTACGTGCTCAGGCTAACCAGTCAACATGATTTTTTTTTACCTCTTTTTTTGGGGGGGTGGGGACGCTATGTGACCATTTAACAAGCACAATTATCTCCAGTTTGATAATGGATAAACATTATAAGTATGAGCTTCAAAAATTAGGAGGAAAGTGGCTATGGCCTAGAATTGGATTTGCTAACCACCCAAAATTACCTCCTGTCAAATTACCTCCTCCAAAATTACAGGCTTGACATGCATTCAGTGTATCTATCCTTGCAACAACTCTGCAAGGGACTGAGTGCAGTGGAGGAGGACGTTCATATAATGAAAAAAAATCTTGAGATATGTTCACAATCTATTTCATGTTCAAGAGCTGTTTGGAGTTGTTCATATCTACTAAACCAGATCTGAATGAGATACGAATTTGACAAGGTAATGTCCATAACAAGCTCTTGGAGACATTGACCGCTTCATTTCCAGACCCGTAACAATAGTCAATGCCTTGAGATACAGGAATGAAAACAACAGAAAGTTCACACCTGCTTCTGATTTGAACCTGCTTCGCACTACTGCGATGATCTATCCTAAAAATTGTGATCTGCACCTTTGGGCCAGTGTGGATACTTGTTGATGTCCATCATTACAAAAACTCTGTTGAAAGGTGCATACAATCTACAGTGAGGAATATTTCATTCTCTATTCTCATGATGGAAACAAGAGAAGGTCATGTGATGGATTGGAAACCCTCACATCATTCATCTGAGTATAAAGGCTATCAAATATCAAGGTCAAAGTGTAACTAAAGTACAAAACTTGCTAGAAATGCAATAAGATCTTGAAAGGATAATGTACATAATAAGCTCTTGGAGACATTGAATGGTGGCAGTTACCTTTACATCAGTTCTAAACCTGTAACAATATTCTATACCTAGAGATACAGGGAATTTGAGGAAATTTGAGAAGGAAAATCAGAAAACTACAGAAAGTGAATACAGAGAACTCTACTAGGCAGAGGGCCTGGCAAATATGACAACCACTATGATGGTACCAAAACGCCCCAAAAGCTCCAACTCCTTGGTAAAATCTTGGTAAATTTGGTCAATCTAACTTATCAGTGGCGTCACGAAAAATGTGCCTCCAGGTTTATCATGCTAGCAAAGCAAGATCTTCCTTCTTCCAACAAGGGGATTCTAAAATTTTCAGTGCAGCTGAACAAGATTGTGTCACTTGGCAAGCCAGTACAGGAGTATCAAAATCGTGCACAAGGATGCCACTGCCCCAATGATGAGTGTATCACGCGACTTTCTTCGGCGGATCATATTCAATACACTATTGACCTAAAACACAGAAAACATCAATGTTAAAAGAAATCATCAATTGTATCAAGATCTTAGTTCTTGATTCAAAGAAAAACCTCCTCCTGTCCACCAAAAGTGTGGTTTGGTAAATAGTTTCCATAAACACACATCAGTAATCACTGTTGACCAACAACACAATCAATAGCCACAAGTCCTCCAATTCATTACAGGACCAATGGGTGAACAAGCTGTTAGAAACAAATATACTAAAACTAAAGACTTGAAGCTCACACAAGTCCAGGAATCATGGGTTCGTAATTGAGCAATGTTCATTTATACAACATAGTCTCCGAGTTTGAAATAATTGAACTTTTTTCTTATGATACAGCCAATGGAAACAAAGAGACATAAAAGGGATCATAGCATGCTGAAAAGTAGCGAGCACTTACGATTGGAAGTTTGGTACTGATAGTATTGATTTTGGTGGATATGTCTCCAAATGTACTCCGCTGGTATCTCAGAGCACTGTACGCTTCTTGAGCATTGCCAATAACAGAATCAAGCTGCCCAAACAAGTACCAACCTCCACAAACATCAATAACTTCATCTCCAACCCATAAATTATATTTTGTAGTGACCATAATCAGCAGACTCAATCGGAAGACAATCCTGGATATTCGCAGAACGGACTTTAGCGACTGATGGCATATGCAAAACTGGACTCTGCAAAACAGACTGAATGTTGTTGATGCATCTTACCCCATGCATTTTTACTACCTTTAATTGATTATTTATTTGAGGGACTCAAATAGGTAGGATAAACTGGAATGAGTCAAAGAGAAGTATTATGTATGGCAAAGATTCATAGGATGGCAGACTCTCAGGACAACCCTTTTGGGCCTTTGACTCACAAAGAACATGCTAGGTTTTTTTGTGTTTTTTTTTTGAAAAAAATAACACAAGTTTACCCAAGATTTGTCAAAGTGAAGGTGCAACATGAGGTGTTCCATGATATGCAAACAAGTGGTTCAATCTTAAAATCTCCTTCAATGAGAAACATGACTAATTATGGTCACTTTCATGCAGAGTCCTTGTTACATATGAGAGCTAAGTGGGAATAAATTTAAAGATTTTCAGAATTTGGAGATTGTATGTGATTATTGCATCTCTAGGTGTTTCACCATTGGAAATTTTTACCTTAAGACCAGTTTACTTATCAAGAATGTAAATCATCAATACAAAAGCATATATCCTGACCCTAATTCGGATTACAAACCCTTAGAACCATTCAAATACTATACTGAAGGAAACATGGCCAGAAACTATGGAAGCTGGTACACATTACCTGAGTAGTACTTCTACTTATTCCTGCTTGCTCCCTGAGAAGTGACTGCTGCTGTATAGCAACTCCTCCATCATCCATGAAGTTCTTTCTCTCATCACCTCTACTAAAGTGTTGCAAAAGCTCTGCATGTTCTCGACTGGCTTTTGCATTCACCCTTATTCTTGCAAATTCCTACAACAAGGTATAAACAAATATACAAGTCAGCAAGAATATTGATCATAACAGAGAGACCATGCTCCATACTAACATAGAACATCTGTATATTCTCTTGTATCCCAGATATCTTTGTCAATGTAGTGATGAATTCTTCATTCTGTACTACAAATAAAAGAAGTTCCAGAGTTACAAGGACCCTGAGAGGAAGAAAACATCATAACATACTGAATCTCATAAATGGAACATTGTGCCCTTCACAAGTACCACCCTTGACTATCTGAACCAGGGACTTGCCACCTATCCATACAGATCTCATTACACTGCCCAACAATCACATTGTGACCAAATTCTTGTCTCAAATGATAGGTCAAAAAAGGGTGGTGGGTGGCCATAGTAATGTGGTGCACCCAACTGCGATAAATCCTCAGCACTCCAGACTCTCAAAAAATCGAAAGAGAGAAATGCACTCTAATACCACTACTCACCTGACTCAATTCATGCAGGATGTTTCTATGCCGAGCAAGCGTATGAGACAGAACGTCAGAACCAGCATTTGACACCCAATTCTGCATGTGCTTATTCACTTCATTGAGCTGTTGGAGCAATCTCTCTATTTCAGCCTCGCTTCCATCCCCTTGGGCATCTACTGCAGTTCCAAGTCTTCGGAATGATGACAACTTCACATCTAGCTCACTCTCCAACTTCCTTGCCTGCCATGGTGCACAAATTCAAACATAAGCTCTTACCCCTCTGCATTCACCCCCGTCCACAAAATGTCAACACCTAGAGGTGCAATTTATGGGTTTTTCAATCTGTGACCTTTGGATAAACATTCCCTTATCTAAACCATTCTCAATCGAGACAATACATTCGTGCCACTGGTGTCGAAGAGATTCACAGCCGCTTCTTTTACCAGAGGCACTCTATTGACGAATATCCACTTTCGGCATCATCAGCAACCTTGGATATACGAAAAGGAGAAGGTCGTCTTTCCAGAATAAGACATCATCGCGATCGACAAAAAGGAATCGTTTCCGCTGTCCAAATGTGGCAAATACAGTATCTCATAATTCCCAGAAGCGATCGTCTAATTGACGGCGTGATGCATTGGACAAGATGCACGTGAGTATCAATGCATAATCCAACGAAAACCACGAGGGATCGATCGGTGTATCCTTATATTAAAGACCAAACACCTCAATATCGCAACTTTCCTCAACCAAGGTAGCTTTCAAAGGCTGGAGAAAAATGACTTAACATTACTACCCTCCGATGTGGCAAACAGTTACGAAAACCACAAATTCCAAAAACAGAGTTCTTCGTTACTTATTGAGCTCTCGACGAGTCCTGAGCAGAAAGAAAAGGGTGGATGACCTCGGTCCTTCGTCCTTCGGATAGAAGTAAAATATAAAGAGATTGATCCTAAAATTCACAGATTCACAGAAGATCGAAGCACCAGGCCGCACGTCAATCAATCAAACACGCATCTGTTCTGACCATAATTTGATGAATTCTCCTCTACAAGTAAATTCGCCTCCGATCTCTCCTTAACCCTCTGACGAGGGTAATACGCAGAACTTACCTCAGCTGCGAGAGCACAGAAGAGCCAAGGCAGACACTTTTACTTACAAACAGCAGCACTTGTGTATGTAGCGCAATGTTCGTAAAAATCACACATCAAAATGCATGTTAGCGATAGATACCTGCTTCCGCAAGTCATCCCAGCCTGCGTTACCGGAGCTGGGCGACCATCCAGCTCCCAATGCCATCGCAGGCACACTCTTGCTCCTCTAAGATCTTCACAAACCACACCTACAACCACGTCTGTCTCCTCCTCCTCCGCCGGAGCATATATATTCCAAGGATCTCCTCACACAGCACACCACACTACACCCCACCTCAAAAACCACACGAACTTCGAGCCTGTCAACTTTGATATCCAAGGCCACCACCAACCAACTCCTTACGAAGACCAAAAGAACCGCCACGGAAACCGCCACATAGAAACATCCGCGAGGTGCCTGCAAACTCCAAACCCTAAATTCCAGGGACAAAACTCCAAGTGCGAACCCCAAGTGCGATCACTGGGAGGAATGGAACGGGAGCGATACTGCACCAAATCGCACGTTGGATGGCTCGATGCAACGGCTGCGCGGCGGGGAGTATCGCATGATGGAGAATGGCATGTGCGCGTCGGGGGATCGGAGCGGTGATGCGTGCGAGGGTTTGTAGTGCGAGGATCGAATGTGCCTAAGGTGACGAGTTGAGTTACAACGTGTGCGTGATTGGAGTGGCCCCGCTCTCTCTCTCTCTCTCTCTCTCTCAGAGTTTCAGGCTTCTTCTCGGCTAAAGCGACGCATTTACTACTGCAACACAATTTTACCGGTAGGGTATAGTAAGGTTAAGGCACCTATAACCGATAAAATGAGAGAGTTTCCATCTATTTAAGAGGAGTAATAGCAGGGAATTGTTTTCCTTGCCAACATAAACAAAAAATCTAAGTAGAATGTCATTTAAAAAAAAATTCGTGATTATAAAAATTGCTACAAATTTCGAAGCAATATATTTACATTAACACATAGTCAATTTATAGGTTAACCCATAACCATCATCTGGTATCTAATGCTTGATTATGATAAATTAGATCTGGTTTTCCAGCCCAAACACAACGACGCAATTATATACCAGGGGCGTGCTACAACAGTTGTCAAAACTCTTATGAGGGTAATCAATCACCAGTTGCCACCACATAATCTTCAACTCCGTTCGTCTAAAACATATACATCTCATCCACGCCGGCATTACATGACCCTAGTGAGCGATTATATGGACATGGTCGGCAATGGATGCCTTGACCTTACGAAGGGATGGTTCACACGTATGGGTAGGTCCTGGTTGTAATGACTAAAATTAACAATTTTAATGGTAAGATAACCCAACTTTGAGTTTAACCTAAATGTCATCCCATTCACACCTACAGACGACAGTACCAGAGATATGACCTATCTAGAGTGGGGTACTACCTTTATTCACACATGGCCATGATTGAATTCGTATTGCTTGTCACATGTCACCATGTCGACATGTCATGTGGTCACTAGTAAGTCACTAGTCAATATCATTGTTTTCAAATTTAGTTAACTATTGTAGTATACATGTGGTAAGTTGCCATTGAGGTTATGCACTAGTTGTGTCGTTAGGTTATAGCTATAGGGTAACTTAACCTAACAATGGTAACTTAATGTATGAGGTAAGTTAACAATGGGCCAAATGTGCATGTAGCTAGAAACAATCATGATGCTAAGAAAAGATACCCATGGGCGTGAACCATGCCTAAGTTAGGTAGTGTGTGGTGAAGGGCACTACACTAAAATATACTATATAAGGTAGATAGGTCTTAAATGGTTACTAAATGCTAACTAGCCCACTTCTCCTAGAATATGAAACATGTGATCAAGGTTATAAAACAAGAAACAATGAATGACCACTATTAGTGCACCGTAGACTAGGAGTGGAATGAATCTTATATGAACCCAAAATGGCTAATTATAAAAGTGGTGACATGAATAGGATGCAATGATAGGCTAGATGCAATGATTGGCCAAATAGGTCACTTTCACACCACTTGGGATCACTTTTGGGTGTCAATGAGTTAACCATTTTGTGTGCATTCATGCAAAGTAGGATATCTTTTATGCTCAAATCAAGGAGACTCTACTATACAAGTAGGGGTTTGGACTTACTTGCCTCTTTTGGGGATACATAACTAATTATTTACTCGAAATACAATTACAAAACAACTTGCATTGCTCATCAATTCCTCTATTGCACAACTTTCAAGCCACTTTTTTGGTCAAATCAACTTATTTTCATTGTTTTCCATTTTCTTACCTAAGCACAAGATGGTTAGCAATCCAAATCGTGCCTTTAGCCATTTGCCTCATAATTTTGGAGCTCATATATGAATATCATATACATCATCAAAGTGAAGGGTCTTGCGTTCATTAAGTGGTCATAGAGGTCCCCATGGTCATGTCAATCATTGAGCCTAGAATGGTTAGTTAATTTTGAGCATGTAGTCCAATCTCATTTAAAACACAAGTATTTATGGTGCTAGCTCTTACATAGCATTACTAAGTAGATACATGATGGTCTCATTCCAAAGATATAGGTTGCATTTAAAGTGCAATGACAATTAGAGTTGTTTGTCAGAAAGTTCACAACACTTAGTTTGAGTGCTCCCAAAACACAAGGAATCCCGGGATCATACGAGAATAATGCTTATGTGGTACATGGTCCCATGAAAACGCATCCAAAGAGTCGTGTAATGTTATGCATATCCACGCCTAACCATAATGATACACCCAAATATAAGTGTCTAGATTATTGTTGTTTGTGTTTTACTAGCCACATCTACCTTGATTGGTCATTTGCCAAGTCTCACGTGCTCGTCTATCCATGCAAAAGGTGTTTCATCTACACCTTCCAAATTCCAAACATCAATCGAATCTTGGTTTTATCTCATAAACAACTTAGGTAAGGTGGACGGATCCTCAATGTTTATTTTTTCTAACAAGCCCATTTCTCCTAGGATATGAAACATGTGATCAATACGAGGTAGTTTTATCAAATCCAAATCAAGGTTGTTGCCATTTTCCTCATAATTTTTGGAGCTCGTGTGAATATCTTATTCATCATCAAAGCGGATATTCTTTTGTTCATTATATGGTCACACATGTTTCCCCAGTTATGCTGACTATTGGACATAGCATGATTACCATATTTTGAGCATGCAACCCAATCTCGTTTATACACATGTAACTTACTTTTGACATTCGTTTGCAAAGCCACACCAAACCACGTGTCACTCATGTACATGTGTTTGATTAAGATAAGTAACCGAATTAGACATGTCTACCTTAAGTTGCATGGTGACCAAGTAGGTAGGTGCTTGTGGTGAAGGGCAATACACCAATATAGACTAATTGCTCTTAAACAATTGCTCATTCAAATGGGAGAGCATTTCCAAAATTATCATGTGCTTTTATATGCATATAGAAAGTTTTTCATCTTTCACCTCCAATTATTGTCCATGACCGGACTGGTAAACTCAAATCTCTCTCTCTCTCTCTCTCTCTCTCTCTCAATCTTGACTATAAGCGCCACTTCACACACGAGACTGAGAGCCCGTGACCATTGAACTTCAAGCACTCTCATTGGTGGAAAAAGCGGAGCTGGTCCAAGTTCACTTCACTCTACACTTGAGGGACCAATGGAGTGTGTGAATGCAAGATGGATGTAAAGTTTGCATTGGTTCCTACATAGCATCAAATGGAGCATGTTTCATGGTCACTTGGATTAGTTTCAAAAACCACTTTCTAGATAGTCATCTTGGAGGTAGGAGACCATGGCACTCCAAACACTCATAACCGTTGGTTTATTCTATTTTATCATGTGCGAGGACTTGCATGAATAGAAATTCACTGAAATAGCATTTGGTTGAGGGCCCGGTCACATATGACTTCACACTACATGTGAGGATCCGTGACCACACTACATAATTTTGGAGGTGTGTTGAGATGGCCTTTGGACACTTTCTTTTGAGCTCTCACAATTAATTGGTCACGGCTCTTAGCTTGTGTGTGAAATGGCCCTAAGCTTACTTCTCTAATGCAAAACATTTAGTGGTACAGTAGTAGCTATTTGTGGCAAATGGCACTAAAATAGACTATATAATTGGTCACTTATCCACGTGGAGAGCCACTTCCAACTTCACGTTGTTTTTTTTTCCTATACACGTAATGCACGTAAATGACCCTATTACGGCTACTTGAAAAAGGTTTGAAGTCTTATAATGTGCACTAAATCTAAGAATAGAAACTTGTGTGATCACCATTTTGCACAAATCCAATGGTGACTTAATCTCAATGTGTGATGAATTTTCAAAGAGCATACCTCTATGTGATATTGTGGTGAAGGGCACTACACTAAATGTATTACATAATTGGTCACTCATCCAAGTGGAGAGGTGCTTCCAACACCTCTCATATGCTTGTACACTCACGTAAGGTGCTTAGAAAAGTCTATTATGGTTACTTCCAGGAGGTTTCACCTCTTATGATGTCCAATAAATCCAACATTAAAATTCAATTGGTTAGCATATTGTACAAATCTAATGGTGACTTAGTCTCAATTGTAATGAGTTTTGGAAGAGTATATGTGCAATCTTCTTAAAAGGTTACATAGTTGTGGTTAAAGTGGTTAGTGTTAAGTGGATGTTGAGCATTGACTTTGGCTACTCCAACCACTAACCCACAATACTGCAGTTGTTAAATTTTAGGAGAACATTGAACCATTTTGCACCCAAAAGTAGGTGTTTGAATAAGTGTTTGTCTATTTCAGAGAGCACTTCATCTATAACATTCAAATTTGTTACAAGATTGACCCATCATACAATGGTTCATGGACCAAAACTATCATGTGCTTAAATCTCTGTCTACATAACATTGTATATGTATTATCAACCATTCCATTTTAATAATATTCAATGATAGTACTTCACCCGAGTTTATCATGTTGAATCTCATATAGCAATGTTGGCAAGAAAATGACCATGACATAGATTCCATATTATATATGACTTATTCCTAGCCCCACCCACCCTGCATAATCAATTGGATAATCTTTTTGTACACAAAAAACATTTCACCTGACTTAGGGCCAAGTTCCATGTACCGGTCCCGGTCCGTTTTTTTTGAAATAAATGGGTGGGCCGGTGAAAAGAGGGTGGTGCCATGTGCCCATCCCTCTCACCCAAGGACCGGTACCCCCCATGGATGGGTGTCCCACGTTTTGTGTTGTGGAAGAACGGGTGCCAAAGGACCGGCGGTCCTAACGGTAACGTGAAGGACATGTGCCGGTTAGAGAGCTATGGTGACCGGATCGGCCGGTCGCCTAGGGTACACCCTTGGATACTAAAGGCCACTTTGTTCTTCTAATCCCTTCTTTTGAGGAGTACTCCTAGGGAACCGTGTATTTTATGATGTTTTTAGAATCTAGATGACCTTCATTGCCGGTGACCTTCATAAAGTGTCATGTCTTATCACTCACCAAATTTAGTTAGAAAGTAGGAAATCGGAATAAACCGGCACCCCACATAGAAGTACCCCTCCATAAAATGGGTGACATCACCCATTTTTTGGATGATGTCACCCGTTTCTCACCCATCGGAAAAACGGACCGGGACCGGTACATGGAACTTGGCCCTTATAACCTATGGGTTGTGTCCATGAGATACATCAATTATGTCTCATAATTAAATTGAAATAGATGTCATGACCACTTCAGTAAGTACTAAGTATGTACTCCAATATACAATAATCTACCGATCACTCACCCGAGTGGAGAGCATTTCCACCAACTTTCATGTGTTTTCCTATCCATGCAAAAAGCATTTCATATACTACTTCCGATTTTGTTCATGAGCACACCCGTCAATATGCCCCATAAACAAATTAAGTTAGTATGTGATATGCCCAACACGTAATAACTACACTAAACATGATATTTGGTGTCACCAATTCTTAGTGTCTTGCTCAATACTAATTGTAAACCGTTGTATAGTGTCACCAACACTAAATGTTAACCAAACACTATTTGTCATTTTGTAAAATTTCTAGATATAGATTCACATTATTGCAATTATTGTCACTTACCAAGTGATTTTTCATCCAAATTTCAATCATCCATGACAATATTTCATCACAAGTTGCTAACAAGAGCAGGTAGGGTTGAACTCATCCATCATCCATGACAATATTTGTTCACTTCTTCATAAGAAGTGTCATCCGAAAAGTTGTCATAGTGGCATTAAATACCATATGACACTGAATATGATATTTAGTGTACTCATGGCAAAGAGCATTACACTAAAATGGAGGATATAATGGGTCACTCGTCCAACCGGGAAGATAGAGAGTCCATCACATTGGTGTCCCTCCAAATCCACCTTCTTAGGTTTGGAGGGCCTATTACCATTTGAAGAAAGGAAAAGAGAAAGAAAATCTTTACTTTGACAATGAAATAGATATGCATACAACTATGATTTTTTTGAGGAAAATGGCTAACTTGGGCCCTTGTTTTGGATATGCTAAACATCTCATACTAACCGCATGTTCACTATCCTAGAGGAAGTGGACACATAGCTAAATAAATATTTTCACTTAGGGCCAATTCACACATGAGACTGAGAGCCCATGACCATTACACTTCAAGCACTCTCATTGGTGGAAAAGGGGGAGCCGGTCTAAGTTCTCTTCACACTACGCTTGAGTGACAAACGGAGTATGTGAATGCAAGATGGATGTAAAGTCTACAGGGATTCCTACATGGCATCATGGATCATGTTTCATGGTCACTTGGACTATTTTCAAAAACCATCTTTTGGAGGTAGGTCTAACACAAAACGGGATGACCATGGCACTCCGAATGCTCACATCCATTGATTTATTTTATTTTATCATGTGTGAGAACCCGCATGAATAGAAATTCGTCGAATTAGCGTTTGGTTGAGGGCCCGGTCACATATGGCTTCACACTACACTTGAGGGCATGTGACCACACTACATGGTTTTGGAAGTGGTCTTGGGACAACATTTGGACACTTTCTTTTGGGCTCTCTCAATTTCATGGCCACGGCTCTTGGCTCGTGTGTGAAGTGGCCCTTACCTTGTGTTGGAAAAAGAAGGTACCCAATCCGCAACTTCCTACCTATGTTGCTATTTTCACTTACTCATTCCAATTAAACTCAATCCAATTGGTTGTAGTGGACATTGAGAAAGGTCCAACAAGATGGCTCTATTCTTCGAGCTCTCAATCAACCTTCATGTTCTCCAACCAAGCCCCCATGTGCATGAATAATGAGTTCATAGTTTTTGACTCCTTGATGGTGGGTTTACATTTAGGGCCACACAAGACCAAAGAATTTTCAAAATTGATCAAAACCAAGTTGATAGTAAAATTTTGAACTCAAGGAGTTCACATTGGGGTATGGGTCCAAGGTCTTAAAAAATGAAGTGGTGCTAAGGTGAGATCACTTTCCCGCCAAATGTTATTGGTCCTCACTCAAGAAAATACTCCTCGCAATTTTGAGAAACCGATATTTGAGCTTGGGTTCAATTCGAAAGCAAAAATCCATTTGAAGGATTGTTTGTAGCCCACATTTCTTGGACCCGGACCCTAGTGTAAGTTAATCCTAAAGTCTGGAGCAAAACTGCCTTGAAATTGCCTAAAATAGTCAAATCCTACTAAAAAAACTAACGAAAATTGGAACCTCTTATGGTAAATATAACCATACAAATGGAAGTTTTGTTGAGTTATGATTGTTCACACAAATTGTTACTAGTCAATGCGTCCAAATTGAGACTATAGTAACACAAATGTATATGCTAGTATTGCGGGCAGAGGTGAATGCTTGGACAAATAACATTTGCCTTGGTCTTTAGGGGTTAAACCCACTCTCAATCCAATTTGTTTTGAGTGAACATCGAGGGAAATCCATTCTTCAAGCTCTCATTTGACCTTTATGTTCTCCAATCAAAGCCGAGCCATACACATAAGTACCAGAAGTGGCTAGTTGCAAGCGTGATATGCTCTAGTACTACCTTGCACACATGGGAAATTTTGGGTGGTTTGTTTGACCAAGACCAAACTGGGGCTCATTTTAGAGACCACATTTACACCAATGATCACTTGCAACTGGACTCCACTTGAAGAGTGAGTTACTAATATCATATATGACCCATTCTGGTTGGCTATCAAACTTCGGCCCATTTTAGAGACCACCCCTAGGTCTCTTCCCACGGGACAAAGCCAATGAAAGGTTCACAAACTCATGACTACTAAGCTTACTACCTATAGTAGAGGTGCATGTTCCCGATCAAGATCCCATCAACAATCTATAGGGCACCGGAATTTTGATCAAGCTGGGACACAATCTCGATCATGCTGGAACCAAATAAGTGCCATAAAACATGTCTTGGTTTCAAGTGCTAAAGTGAGGAGGAACGAAAGGTGAAAATGAGTGATTATGGCAGTCTCTAGACGCTACAAATATGTTTGGACCAACTTTTGGCTTCAAAAATTCACATAAATTTCAACTTAAGGAATAAAATTATCGAAAAATTTGCAGACCTCCTAAATTTTGTCTTCCAACACGGGTTGAAATCGTAACCGCCTTATACTTCCCCATATCTGGTACATAACCCCTTACGTGATCAGTTATGGGCACCTCTACTCTACTAAACATGTTTAAGACCCCACACTGAGGGGCTGATCACACCGACCAATTCCGACACCATCCGTCGACATATGTGGCTGTAATAATATGAAAAGTGGTGGGCCAACATCTATTTTTCTCAACATAGTCCCCAGCAATTTCACGGCTCAAACCGGACGGAAAGTTCGGTGTAATAGGGGCATGAGTAGTGATGCCACGTCACTCTATAAAGGGAGCCACATGTGGTGAACACAAGAAGTACAGTCACCAGTGCGCCACGTCATCATCATACGAGGCTCAAAAGGGGAGGGGCCAGATCTTCCTTCTCTTCGGTGGCCACGCAGCCTCCGCTCACCTCACTCTCCGAACATCCCCCCAAATTCAAGCCATCGCTCACTCTCAATCTCAACCTCAACCTCAAATGAGCTCAGGTTTCCAATTTCATTTTATCTAAGCATCTCATCAACGGCTCGAGCTAACTCAATCGAATCATCGTCTTTGCAGAAGGAAACATTTTGAGCAGCCTGGTAGGCTTTGGAATTTCGGCCCTTACCTGAAGTTAGCGATGCTACAGGATTGCTTTACGCTCTTGGTTCATGGCTCGGTGTACTTAACCGTCCGGTCATTGGTTGCCTTGAATTGACAGTGCAGAGAGTCTGAGAGAATTCTTGCATTTTGAATTTTCTGTGATTCTGAAAATTGAGTCTTCTCCGACTCATAGTTCGAATGCTGGAGTTGATGGTTAGGCTAGGTTTTGGTTTTCATTTATTTGCCAGTGAAGAGATTAGATTTTCTTGACTGTTCGCTCATTTGGTGCAGAGATTGTTTGAGCAGCCTGGTAGGCTTCGAAATTTCACCCCTTACGTTAAGTTAGTAATGCTAGAGGATTGCACTAGGTTTTTGATTTTCATGGCTCGGCGTACTCAACCATTCAGTCATTCGTTGCATTGACTCGGCAGTGCAGAGAGGCTGAGATTTTTTTTGTATTTTTGAAAATTGAATCTTCGCCGACTCATAGTACTAATGCTGGAGTTCATGATTATGCTAAGTTTCGGTTTCCATGTTTTTGGTATGTCAAGAGATTAGATTTTCTTGACTGTTCGCTCATTCGGTGCGTTGATGAATTGCAGTGCAGAGACGGAAGAAGATCACGGGAGGCTGTGGATGGAGTTGCCCTAACTTAACTTAGCAGTTGTGGAGTTTCATTGTGTGAAGAGGATATGTTTCATGGTTTGGGATGAACCCATGAGGGGGCTGAGTTGTCTACGGTGAAGCTGGAGTAGATTGTGTGATGTTTTGATGATTTGATGAATCGCCAGGATCAGGAGGTCAAGCAAAGGTAAAATTGCTTGCTTCTGATTGCCTTTGCAGAAACTCAAAAGACCACAGGAGTGTCTGATTTTGTTTTTAATAATACGGAAGTTGAGAGTGTGTGAGCTTTTGATTTCCTGGTTCGGGATGACCTGTATTTCAAGAGCTCAAGGTAGCTTTCCGCTTTTGAATGACTATAGGAAAAAAATCCAGTTGATTAGCAAATGTTGTACGCATCCAACGTCATAAGAATGAGATTAAGGCGATTAAACCTCAAATTGTGACGCATTTCAATGAGCATACATGCGATACATATGAGATCTTCTTAAGTGGTTATATAGGTGTGCTTAAAGTGGAGGTTATCCTATCCTAAGAGCCGTTGAAGTGTTCGGTTTTGGAGAATATTTCAGCATTTCGCACCCAAAAGTATGTGATGTGTTTGATTGGTGAGGATCAAAGGACAAACACCATAAAGACACATGTTTAAAGGAGATTGGACTACGTCTTCAGATTTTATTAACTATGTCCGCATTCAATTGTGAACACGATTGGGAGGACCTCAAACATGCACTTCCGATAATCATAGCTAAATCAATGCAGATCCGATTTTCAATATGGTTTTTGTTGATGTTTCATCGAAGATATGCTAATGCAACATAAGTTTCGTTGTGTAAATATAATTGGTTGAAGTTGGAGAATTTGAAAAAAACAGCAATTAACACCTACCTATGCTTCAAGAGCTCAGTTTCTGCTTTCAGTCATTGCAGATACTCAAGCGACCACAGGAGGAGGGCCTGAAGTTCCTCGTGATGCTGGAGCTAGTTATGTGAGGTTTTGGATTTTATGGTGATCGTGATGGCGTCCGTGGCTATGGCGTCGCCGATGGTGAGGCCAATGTTGGCCTCATCTGCTGCGGACCAAACTTGCCAAACTTCTTCTGGCATGTCTTTGCGGGGATTGGATGCAATTAGGGTTTCAGTAAGTCAATTGTGTGAAGGTAGGGGCAGGCTACGGAGGATGATGGTGGTGGTGGCCGTGGCCGGGAAACATCAGCCTGAGCCAGAGGCTAAGGTTGGAGATAATGCAGCTGAGAGGGCGCGAATTCCTATCACTGTAGTTCCTGGATTTATGGGCTCTGCGAATGTAAGTCAACTAACTTTCCTGTTGTTCTAACTGGCAGGATTTTTTATTGTATTTTCATATTGTAAGTAGCGCCTTATGTGGTCACTCCTCTCAATTGGACAACTATATTTCAGTGGTGTACGTATATGGCAAGGCTTGGAATTAAGGATGGAAATGTGGTCCGATGAGATTGGACTATGTGCTCATAATATAGACACCATTCTATAGGCCATCCCAATTGTGATGTCCTATTGACAAGTAATCACTAAAAGAGAAAGAAGAGAATTTCCACTTAGGCATGTGGTAATTTTGCATCTATACTTTGATTCTCAAACATGCAATGGCAATGTTCATGGTTTGCAATTGTGAATCGGGTGAGACAATCCCCAGTTCAATCCAACAGCCAAAATCATATGTGGAGTTGGAATTGTTCACAATAGGGACACATATCTTACATCTGTAGATTTAGGCTTTTTTGATTGATTGGAGACTGAGAGCAGACTGTAGGGACTTAGAAGTAGTGTGTTAAAATATGGAATTGCTGTGCTGTTGATGTGATTCCAGTGAGAAGTTGCAACGACTTTATGAATTCATGTAGATTGAAGTGGCTATTGCGAATTGCAGGCAATGGAATAGGTGTGCTGCTTTATGTCAATTCAGTGAGAAGTTCTAATGACTTTGTGAATCCATGTAGATTGAATTGGCTTTGGTCAACTACGGCAAATTGCAGGACATGGAGTTGTTGTGCTGCTGATGTCAATTCAGTGAGAAGTTGCAATGAGTTTTTGAATCCATGTAGATTGAATTGGCTTTTGCTATGGCAAACTGCAGGACTCAGGGGTTGGGGATGGCGAGAGAGCAATGGTGGAGAATATGAAGAGTTTGTTAAAGCAGAGGAGAACTGAGGAAGCATGGCAGGTGATGCAATTGCTAAAAAAAGCAGGAAAAGTCCCAGACCGTGTGTGTGCGAGCCGATTAGTTGCACAACTTGCACACCGTGGGGTACCTTCCAGCCTGACTCGTGCACAGCAAATTTTGAGTTACCTTAGAGAACAAAATGCAGTAGAGTTATTAGATTCAGATGCTTTAGGTCTTTTAGCTATGGCTTCTGCTCGGGCAGGAGCAGCTAGATATGCACTCGGAGTAGTGAGACTGATGCTTGACATGAGCTTATACCCCTCAGTGAAAGTCTGGAGTGCTGTAGTAAGCAGGCTGGGTAGACATGTTGATGATTGTCCACTTGCATTAGAATGTTTTGATGAAATGTGCTCTCGATTGAAAGAAGCAAAATCAACGTCACAAGGATTGGATGTGAGCTCAAGTTGGCCTGATACAGGGGCTTTCAACGCTGCCCTGAATGCATGCGCAACTATGGGGTTTATGGAGAAAGCCATGAGCCTCTGGGAGGAGTTACCCCAGTATGACTTAACCCCAGATTGTCTGAGTTTCAATATCCTGATCAAAATGTATGCCCGAACGGAGGACAAGGAGCTCTTAAAAACTGTAATGGAGGAGATGGAGGCAGCTGGTGTGGATCCTGACCAATCAACCCTAAATTCTCTTGTAGCTGCTTATGTAGGGATGGGAGAGATTAAGGAGGCTGAAATACTCATAAAGAAATTCCAGGAGCAAGCAAAGAGGATAGAATCTGGAGAAGAAGATAGGTCAAGGTGGGGTGCAAATTTGCGACCGGACGTGCGAACTTACACCACCATGATGAAAGGCTACATACGAAATGGGAGGAGGAGTGATGCAATGCAAGTCTTGTTGGCAATGCAGAAAGATAAGGATCCAAGGAGCTCACCTAATGAAGTTTCATACACAACAGCAATTTCTTCTTGCGTCCAGATGGGATTGATGGACGAGGCATGTATTGTTTTGCAAGAGATGACAACACAAAAAGTGCCTGCAAATGTTGTGACATACAATGTATTACTCAAGGGTTACTGTAGGTCACGCCAGCTTCAGAAAGCTTATGGATTGGTATCCGATATGCAGAGTGCTGGAATTTCTCTGGATGTGGTTTCATACAATACCTTGATTGATGGCTGCATAGAAATGGTTGACAACATTGGAGCTCTGGGTTTTTTTAAAGAGATGCGTATGAAGGGAATTGCACCAAGTGAGGTGAGCTATACGACATTAATGAAGGCATTTGGGCGGAACGGACAGCCGCATCAAGTGCATCAAGTTTTTGAGGAGATGCAGCAGGATGCAAACATGAGGACGGATGCATTTGCTTGGAATGTGCTTCTTGATAGCTACTGTCGGTCGGGGCGGATGGTAGATGCTCAAAGGATGTTCCAGAAAATGAAAGAAGAAAGGTTTGCCCTTCTGTCTCTTTGTGTTTCTGTGTCAAGCTTGCATGTGTGCATTTGTGAAAATTCTACAAGACTCAAGCAGATACTCAGAAGCACATACTCATTACTAGTAATTGTATTGCCTGCAATCTAAATACAGGCAAGTTGGTTTGGGCTTCAATTACTTTCATAATGTGACTCCAGATTGTTTGACTTTAGGTAGACGTGCCTGATTTAGATACCAGTCTTAATTGAATACTTATAATTGAGTGGTATGTGGTTTGGGATGGGTCCAAGAACGGATACCAAACAGACCTGTGTTTAAAAAGGGATTGGAATGTGTGCTCAAAATATGATAACCATTCTAGACTCAATAGTTGACATAATTGGGGGGACCTATATTACAATTCATTGAGCACACGATTTTCACTTTGATGAGGACTAAGATATTTGTATGAGCTCTGAAAATCATGATGAAAGTGGCTATGGCTTTGATGTGGATTTACTAACCATCTCATAGGAATTGTGCTTTTCATATCCTAGGACAAGTGGGCTACTTAGAGAAGTAACCATTTTAGATCCATCTACCTTATGTATTTCTGTAAGCAGACATTGTAACTTTATTGAGCAATCAAATTAATTCCCATTTGTGTCGCCTTAATTGCAGGGTACAACCAACGGTAGTGACATATACCACTATGGTGAAGGGATACGCGCAGGCAGGCAAATCCGGTGACGTCCTAGTCATGTGGAGAGAAATCAAGCAACGGACCGAGGACGCTATCCAACCACTTCAACCCGATGAAGTGCTTTTGAATTGCCTAGTGGACACGTGTGTAAGGGCAGGCTACTTCCAACGCGCGTTGGAAGTCGTGGCCTGTATGGAGGAGAAAGGGATTCCTGCGAACAAGACGAAATATAAACGCATTTTTATTGAGCTCTACTCTGACCTGTACACGAGCCGACACGCGTCCCAAAGGCGACGCGACCGGTCTGAAGAGAAGAGGGGTGCTGTTGAAGCTTTCAAGTTTTGGCTCGGACTCCCAAACAAGTATTATGGAGCCGAGGATTGGAGCCCTGATGAGTTTTAGGGTTTAGGGTTTAGGGTTCCACTGAACATATGAAAACTAGGAGGCGACGTCAGAAGGAAGGAATCGGAACGTACGAAGAATCGAAATTTGATTTGCTCTTACGACGAGTAGAACAAATCTGTACCGTAAGTTAATTTTGAGCTGCAATGAATCAAGAGGTGCTGCTTGATAAGTAGTAGGTGGCAGTAGGTGTACAACACTAGTTATCCTTCGAATTTTCAAATTTATCATTTACAAGAGTTGCCTGTAAAATCACATTAACTGCGGAAATCATGACATCAACTAGAATCAGCAGGTTCAAAATCCTGTTATGTACATCAATGTATATTCTATTCTTGGCAACAATCGGAATGAATTGCAGAAGCACATGAGGCCTTGGACATATTTGTATATTCCAATTTGTTTCCTCTTTGTTGATTGAATTCATTTTGGTAACTGACTATGGGGTAACATTATGAACGAAATGATAACGATGTCAAGTCTGGGAAGTTAGAAGGTTGATGGGACTAGGACTACATGAAGATGTGACAAAAAGGCTAAATTCCTAGACGAACGGAGTGCAGTAGCCTTCAAGAGAAAGAGGGTAAAATTATATTTGGTGCCCCAATTGGTAGAAACACTTGAGATTGCCTAGTGCTATGTTTTGAAATAGAATAGGAAACTTATCGCTAATAGAGTTGTAGAGTGGACACTCCAACAAATTAGTGTCTCATTTTCAACAACATTATAAGAGCAAAAGTGGCATAATTTGTTGTCTCTAGAGATCGGAATAGTCAACCACCTACTAGTTTAAATGGCAAGTTCAAAATTTCAAGTGCGGTAAGCAACAATGATTTTGCAACACCAAAAGTTCCCTAATGATTATTAGCTTTGGGCAAGAAAAGAAAAGTATTGTCGGTCTTCATGTACCAATGTGAATATGACCCCATTCTTTGTACACTAATCATCATCCATTGTGATGCAAAGTAGGTTTAGTGCCTTCCTTTTGAAAGGTGGGCTCTAACTTCAACTTGTTGGGTCTTAGTCCAAACTAATTCAAAGTTATAACCTCTTAAATCGTGAGTGGCAATTTCTTATGTTGATTTTGACCCGTTTGTGTATCGTATTTTGATAGTGTGGGTAAGTTTGAATGAAACAATTTTGAAGATTTGATAATGATGTCCTCATTACCAAGATGTCGTGCAATGGGACTCTCAACCCCCATTGGATGAATCTTGCTTGAATACATTTCATACTCAGCTATTGAAATTGACTAATCTTCACAAAACAATGCTCGAAAAATTTGTTCATCAACTTATTCAACAAACATCGTAAGCTAATTTGGTTTAATTAAAATAAATCAACAATAAACTTGGGAGGAGCATCTTATGACTCGAAATCCCTCAAAATCAATGTGTAAGAATTTGGATTTTAGAAAAATTGACAAACCTTGTAAATCTATTAGGTAACTTGGTGAAACTAATAGGCAATGTCGCTTTAGGAAAGAATTATTTGTGTTCTTATGATTAAATAGTGGAATCTATATCAACCATGACCGTGTGGCCCAATGGATAAGGCGCTTGCCTACGGAGCAAGAGATTCTGGGTTCGATCCCCAGCATGGTCGTCGTAACTTTTTATATTATATTTGTTCTTTCCACATATAAGGCTGTAACTAAGATCAAAAGGTTAAAATTTACATTCTCGTCCCTCCAACTTAAAGAGAATCATCAATGACAGCATTCATTCCATTCCCACACCTTGAACATTATCATCAATAACAATAATTTAGTTGGGGTTTTCTATGTGGCGGATGTCTTTAAAGGTAGGTTTTAAATTTTAATATAGAAGTAACCCCACGGAGACCTAAGTTTATGCCCCCTTCCCACTTGACTTTAGCTAAGCCTTAGAGTTGTTTTATAAACACGGCCTTCACACCATCGAGACTATCTATAAACCCAACTGCTCTCAATAACAGAAATCTGACGGTATTTTTGTTATTGACGGCAGTTGGGTATAACCCTAGTTGGCATATGATGTGGCATGGTTTAAAAGTAGAGGTTTTAAGCCTCAAGTACCGACCCTCTCATCAATACCTAAACATGAAGCAAGAATGTAGGACTTTTAAAAGTGTCGCCTCCCGCTCTTGTGATTGGTTGCTTTTTAGTCTTAGCTATGAGGGCATGAGGAGCTCCATTAACAAAAATTGATGGTAAGATAGATGAGTAGATAAAACAACAATGAACATGAAAACTACTTTGACTGAAACCTACTCGAAAATCTTTGAAGCAAGTTCTTGTAGGTGCATTAGGACAGCTGAATGCCTTCGCTATAACCGGGAGAGCTTTACCCGGTTTTTAGGAAAGACTTTGGTTATTTGGTAAAGTCATGTGGGAAGGGGGCATTAGTGCGTTCCCCTCGGAAAGGTGGGCCTCAAGTGGCATGTTCTTTACCTAGGTTTAGAAACCGGGTTTGGTTTCTTGTCTAGTTGTTTTTTGTTATTAGAATGGTAGTTTAGGTATTTGATGGAGGCGGTTGCGATAAACATCTACCCAAAGACAATTTTTTTGATCCTTTTAGAGATGGAAGGTGGTACGGTGAACTTAAGCCCCAAACAACAAGTTTACGATCCACCTGATACGGAATACGGAAGTGAGATTGTTGTGGCCGGGTTGATTATTACGTTGTTTATTTGCACCTTGACCTTCATCTTCATCACCCTCCGGAAAATGGTGACCTCGACGCCAAGCCCCGCCATATCGATCTTGTAGTGACATAGACAATACACAAACACAACACTCCCAAAAAAATATTAATCTCTTGAATTCATCACTCTTTGAGTGATGGTGCGTTGTTGGTGTATAGAAAGAGAAAAGAACATCAATGTGTTGCGATGTTGAATCAATGGCCACATGAGTAAAAGGGCGCAAGAGGATGATTTTGAAAGGTGTGGAAATTTGAGCTGTGTGTGTGGGAAGTATTGATAAAAATGTACGATAGTCATGATCGTTCATGCTCCAAATGCTTCCATGATAATGCGAATTGCTCATTCGAACATCACGGGATTTCACAATTTATAAATTTCACCTAGGAAATAGATAAAGTAAGGTGGAAGCAAGTTTGGAGCTGGAAAAGTATGACTCGATTGTTTGCCATGCTCCTCTCGGTGCTTGTTCTTTGGACGTTGATGTTTTTGACTGCGGAGTTCACGAACCACATTCTTGGGATGAAGACATTTGTGTTTTTGCACAACTTGCCAGAGGATCGTAGGCACTCAAATACCGATACATTTCAATCGATGTTGGAACATATCATGTGGTAAACTCATTGGATGCAACACAAGATCGAACGAAGCAATCAACCAAGTTGCAGAGATCGACATCATCATTGCATTGCAGCTTGATGTTCCAAGGTGCATTTGGGTTTTGATAATCCATGATCACGTGGGTGGCATTACACAAGGACAAATTTGATGTACCAGAACGATTCGTCTATGTGCTCGAGTTTCAATACGAAGAATGAGACAGAACTTGATATGAAGAACTTGATTTGGAGCTCGTCATGAAGAACTCAATATGTGGAACTCGATATGTGGAACACAATATGAAGAACACATTATGAAGAACTTGATATTTGGAACACAATATGAAGAATTCGATATGGAACTCGTTATGAAGAAGTCGAATATGGAACTAGGTATGAAGAACTCAATATGTAAGTTGTGCAAAATCCAAATTGTAGAGGTCAACATTGCAGCAAGTTTTTGTATTGCTAATTTTAAATTTGGATGTAATCCCGAAAGAAAAGATTTTAAAGTGCATTTAGGTTCCAATGATCTGTGACCACAAAGGTGGCATTACACAAGGACATATTTGAAGTGGCATGATTCTTTTATGCAACTTGAAACGTATTGCAAAATACAAAGTTGTAGAGGTTGACATTGTAGGATGTTTTGTGATGCTAATTTATTAGGGTTTGACCTCAAAGAGAAAGATTCCAAGGTGCATTTGGGTTCCATAATCCATGATCACAACGGTCAAGTTTAATGTACCAAAGAAATCATCATCAATGTGCATGGGTGTTGCACGACATAAAGGGATGGATACTCATTGAAAATACTCATGTTAAACTAGAATTTAGCATGCATATACCAGTTTACATGTAAGCTTAGTCTATGCCAAAGGGTGATAGAGATCAATGTTGCAAGAAAATTGGTATTGCTAATATACTAGGATTTTTCTCCTAAAAAGAGAGATTCCAAGGTGCATATGGGTTTTATAATCCATGATTACCCAAGCATCACACAAGGAAAATATTTGATATACCTGAAAAAAACTTCCATTGTGTGTGGCTTTTGTACAACTGGTGACAAGACATAGTGGGTAGCTCCTCATTGTCACATTCAACATATAAACAGGTAGGAGCATGAACTTTGTAACCCTATGATTGGGCTATATACGAGCTCATCCGATGCGCAAAAAGTGCAGCATTTTTTTTCAGTGAGAATTGTACTTTTCATTTCATGAATTTTTTTTGGCCTCTACAAAAAATATTCCAAGATGTTTATGGGTTCCATGATACATGATCACAAACGTGTGGCACTACCTACACAAGGACACATTTAATACACCTAACTTTTATTTTGATTGTGCATGACTTTTACATTGATGGTGACAAGGCACAGTTGGCGGGTAGCTCTTCATTGTCAAGTTGAATGAAATAGTAGTAGCAAGAGCTTCATAAAAGAATGTTTGGTTTTCGAGATTTCACTCTTGAAGAGCATAAAATGTTGAAGCATATGGCGCTGACTTGTGGGACATGCGGACGTGAAAGCTACCTGGAAAAGCTTGATCTAGCTTATTGTAAAATTTAGACTCTAGTTCGACAATGAAATAAAATTAATCGTAAAGTTGCAAATTTTGACACCAAATTACGTCGAGGAAGAAACTGAAGAAAAACTAACATCACAGCATTGCACCAACGTGGAAAATAAGTGCCTGTCCATTAGCCATATGTAGTTCATGGGTATTTCCATGTTAAAATAGAAAGTGCGATATTGAGTCCGTTTAGGAAGGTGGACTATAACCAAGAGGCATTTCTCAGACCATATATGGAAGACATGGACTACACAAGATTGAGGGGGGAGCACCAAGGCTTGCTCCTTGGAACATTCTTCAGTATGGCTAAGGCATTGCTCATTTTCTAAGATGGACAGGAGAAAATAAGAAAGCTTAGATCTTGTATGAGATGCAAGGACATCCCAAGACCAAATTTGAGATTCATGTGGTCTTGTCCCAAGGACATAAAATGCAAACAAGAGTTGTTGAAAGAGTTGTAGAGAAATGTATGTTTGATAGCCATGATATTTAACATAGATTTTGAGAGAGAGAGAGATGATTCTGCTAGAGGTGAAGAAGACATGATTTTAATCTTCGAAATTTTCTGGACAACACATTGTCATTGTCATTGGGAAGAGGGCTCAGAACTGACTTAGCAACTTTCGAATGAGCCCAAAATTGCAGTGCAAGCTTCGAAGCTTTGCAAGGTGAGTTTGAAGAAAAACATCAATTGTGAAAGACATTGCAAAATCCCCCAATGAGCCTATTCTCAAAAGCAGCAACAATAGCAGGAGGAAAAGTGTGACGCAATTTGCAACACAAAGACATGCCTGCAAAAGGCGGCCACCCCAAAGCAAACACGCAATTGCAGTTGTTCACAAATTCAGAGGATTAAATCATCAGGACCACATGATTAACACACCAGTGATTGAATTTTTCCTTCAATGATCATTTCAAGGTTAGTTGCAAATATGAGTAGGACACATTGATTTGGAGGCTGACAAACAAGAGAATTTGCAGAGTGAATTTTAGGCTACATCCATACAGTTAGAATACAGATTTCTCTCCAAATTTATTTTTGAACCAATTTATACTCCAAGATTAATTGAAAGCACTTTAGCATTCCTTTGATTGGCTACAGTAGTAATCTCATTACCAAGTCATTAACCTTATTGCTTTCCTCAAATAGTAGAATTTGCGAGAAAAAAGAAAGAGATATTAAGAGCTCCACTCTCTTTCATGTCCACTAAATCAAAAATTTGATATAAAAAATATAATTCAATCAGTTTTTTGAGTTGATATACAGCATTGATATACAGTATTTCTTAGTGCGAGGGAGAAAAAAAAAAAAAAAAAAAAAAAAAGTTTTCCTTGAATAGCACATATTTGAAAAAAACATGCAACCAATTTTTGGCTCATTAAGCATTTAAAAAGTAATAGGAGGAAGACTGGGTCCTTTCGACAATACTGGTACAGATGAAAAACGGGCACTAAATACAACTAGGCCTAGAGAGAAACTCCATAGTCTCTAACCCAACACTGCCATGACCCAGAATCTTACATGAAAGAAACAGTGCAATTATGTAAGATGTCCTCCTATTTTCCTATAGAATGAGAAAAACCCAAGATGATCTCAGAACTGTAAACGAGATGGCAATGACGCCTCAACGCACATTCCTCCAGATAAGTCTGGCACATACTGCCCAGAGAGTGCTCATGCAATTTGCAAAGCTTCGCTATACCAAGGTGCAGAAGACAGCACACAGACGTATTCTCGGAACACATTACATTAAGCCGGAGACTTCAATGTCTCATCTTTGCACCTACAAATAAAATTTAAAATGATGTCTACTGAAACTAGATGTGAAGACTAGGGAATAGTCGTGTTTTCAATCACCTAAGCAGCTATGACTTCCTCCTCTTCTACGTAGGTGGAAGGGTCGTAGTCGATGAACTCGTCATCCTCATCATCGTCCTCATCGAAGCCTAAGCTGAGTGCTTGCATTTTGAACCCTGCTTGCTCGATGATTTGCACCAAACTAGATGCGACACCAGTTGCTTGGATGTTGGTCTGCTTTGTGAGCTGCAACCGTTCATGTACAAAAATTAAGTTACCAACCCAAGCGATAATAGCATACACGACAGCAAGTACAAAACTGCTCAAGAACAATATCGTTGCAAGTGATGAGGTTCAGACAAAATGATTGTAAGTCATTTGACCAGGGGTCACTCAAAAGAATCAATCTGCATGGAAGAAGCCACCTTCCACACTGGCATACCAACCGACTTGTGTTCAGTTTCTGCTACAACTCCAGAGGTAACGGGAAGATTCAAGCAAATTTTATATAGCATGTATACTAAAACCTCAATTTCGGCACAAGGAAACCAGAAGAGATAAGAAAATACTCTAAAGTTGTTTTTAGAAAGCCAAAAGTTTATTTTATTCAATAGAAACACCCTAATTTGAATCAAGAACAAATATGCTCAATAGGTGGATCGCACAAAACTCTTAACACAAAAACCCACACAAATCTGTCAAGCAGCAACTATTGAGACAATGCAACCATTGCTTTAAGACTGGAGAACGGCTGTATACCAAAATAAACCAAATAAAGATCCTCCTTATCCTAGACATATAATAGAACTCATTTCAATCTGGAGCAACATACGAGTGAAAACCCCAAAACCCTTGATAAAGCCATGTTATTTAGAGTCCATGTGGCGATATGAGTGGTGAGACACCTGTGGAAATGTGCAACTCTGTAGGTTGAGTTTCCCAATAGTGCTTAAACCCTTAAACGCCTGAAGGGCTAAGCAATTTCTAATATGTCATAAGAATAACATTTCCAGAGGCACCATCAAATGATCATATCCATACGCCTCAAATACAAAAGATACTGTTGGTCCTCTCACAACGAATTCAGAAGCAAAAGCATGAGAAATTTATCTTGATTACAATTCTCATTGTTTTCTATGAGAAACTCAATATAACTGGTTGAAATTATAGATACTATAGGTTAGTGAAAAGTTGCAAGAACAATATGATCTGAAATTGATTCAACTGTCATAACGTCACTGGAATTGTGAGCACTTCATGACTTAAAGAGGATAACCATTGATGAAAATTTTAAGATCAAGCTTTTGGAGGTGGCACACAATTTCAATAGCTATATCCGAGAAAGCAAATTAATAGCGTAGATTCACTTATTTCTGAGTAAGATCCGATCATTTGAAATTGAGAGTAACATTTTGGGAGTTCTAGGCTATTACATGTTCATATGACAGAAATACTATGAGAGCATCCTCCAAGAAGAGGCCAACGCAGATAGGGTTTCTCTGCTACCCTTGTGGTGGAGAAAATTACCTCAACAGTGGCAGCACCTTCAGAGATGTAAACTTTCACGTTGCTAACACCCTCTGTTGCCTGCATACAAGCCAGGAATGTCAGTTTCCATTGAGTATTCTTTCCATTCGAGATCAGCCAAAGACAATTCTTCAAAGGAGGAATCATTAAAACACTACCTGTAAAATGCTCCATACTAGGTACTCATTCAGATTTCAAGGTCCAGGAATTTACCTCCAGAGCTTTAGTGACCTTAGGGATGCCACCATCGTTCAACGAACCTTCCGCCTGCCAAGTTTCAAAAACTTCAGAACAGCACGATTGTGGATAAAAACAGGAATTTTGACAATCAAACATCGACAGAGAATGTCATTCCACTTAGAACCACAACAAGAAGTGTGCACCACAAACTCTATCAATCTGGGAGCCTCCACAAACCTCAGTTAAATCTGTACAGACCATACTGAGCAAATTTTTAGTTCAAGGCTTCCCAGAGCCTTGAATACTGGTGACGAGCATAGTAAAAGGCAATGGCAAGGTAGCCTAAGAAACGCCAAAACCTGCCAAAGACTTTCACGTATGACATTGTCGAAATTCACATGCAGGGGGAGGACGACACATCACACAGGTCACAAAATGTTTGAGAAAGCCTATTTTAAGGAGAAAGTTTACGAATTAGACACCACGATGTACATGGTCATTGCACAACAAAAACTCTCGAACTGTTCATTACAAACTCCATCAGCCGTGGGAGCCTGCAGAAACCTCAGTGAGCTCTGTACACGTGACTCCGAATTATTATTTCGCTTCAAGGCTTGCCAGAGTTCTTGAACAGTGGAGACGAACATAACATGAGGCAATGGCGAGATAACCTAAAAATTGCCTAAACCTGCCGAAGACATTCATTTACATATGACATTGTGGAAATTCACATGCAGGAGGAGGAGGAGAAGACACCCATCACAGGTCACAAAATACTTGAGAAAGCCTCTTTTGGAAAATGGAGGTTTAGAAATTACAAACCTTGAAGTACATGGACAGGCTCTCGGCGGCTTCCTCCACTGCAGATTCTCCAGAAGACACGGCCCCCTCGGCTACCGCGCTCCTTACTGCCACAAAGCTATTTCTGCTGCCACTCCTGGACGCAAATTCCACCGCACGCGGCCGCAAGCCGAAAGTGGACACAGAGGAGCAGCCGCGCGGCCGCACCACTGCGGCGAACGAAGCCTTGGTGGACCTCGCAAGGCTTACCTTGCTGCTAGCTCCTACCACTCTCTGCACGGTTGCGAGGTGGCAATGCACCGCCGCTGTTGCTGCTGCCGCCATGGCTGCCTAACAAACAAACAGACTCTTCTTCTAAATTCTCACACACTCCACCAGATTCAATTCTACCGCTTCAGCGCAGAGCCTCCGTCCAAATTCTATTCTGTTCACTCCGAATGTGGAATTTCTGAAGGCCAATTGCGGCCAAGCCTCGGGTGTGAGGGAGGTGTGGCTATGGCAGAGGGCAGAGAGGAAAGATTGCGAACGAGAAGGTCGATAGGGGAGAGAGAGAGAGAGAGGGAAGAGGATAAGAGGACACAACGAACGGACGGACTTCGTTCGTCCATGAGGGGTTAATTTTAATTCGTTCGTCCTCTCCGTCCAGTTTCGTTTTCTTTCTAGATCTCGGTGGATTCTTGGAATATGCATCCTGGCCTTACATTAGGGTCCAAGATCAAGCGATATTAGGCATAGTTCGCACCACCCGGCCAATATAATTACCTTCTAGTTACCATTTTGATTGATAAATTTACCACCAATGGTAAAATACCATCCATAGCTCTTATGTTCGCATCACAAGGTAAGTAAGTAACACTTCGGAATCCAATTTGTATGTATCTTTGCATGAGGGGATGCTATCCCATGTGTCGTGCCTCCCAAAAAAAACACGTGTTTAGAAGAGAGTGGATTATGTGCTCATAATATGATAAACATTCTAAGCTCAACAAGAACTCAATAATAGTCAATGTACTTTTTTTCAAGGAGGGGAGGGGGAGGTTAATTTGACCAATTGATGAGCATGATAATCTTCACTTTGATAATATGCATACAAGCTCCAAAAATCATGCGGAAAGTGGGTATGACCTCGAACATGCTCATTTGGTATATCATATATAACCGTACAATGAATATTATCAATATATATTAAATTCCATGCAATGTACTAGATCTCAAGCAATTGCATGCATATGTGATTCAACAATATCACACCTACAAGAATGGACGATGTGTAGTGACAAAATGAGGTACAAGTGAGTGTTGTGATGGATATTTGCTTTGTGCACAAGTTGGGGAGCAGCTAACTTATGTACCCACATTGAGGTATAATATATGACAAGCATGCATTTGCTTCATCACACCTAACTATAGGTACATATGCTCCCCAACTATAAGATCCAATTTTACTAGTTGCAAATGCCTATGTGACATAAAAAGTTCAATAATAAGGTCCTTATTGGATTTGTTATAAGATGCAATGATGATTTAGATCACAACATGTAGGTTGCTTGCAATGATCAATAAAGTTCCATGCTTTTAATTCTATTCAAAACTGTCAAATGCCATTCATTTTCACATATTTATCTCTATTAACATTGTCAATGATTACGGAGTGTATGTATGTCAAGTTATTGCCTCGTCGTCAAGCTATGGACCTTGAACTCAAATACTTCAGTTAAGTGACTTATTTTTGTGAGTCACTGTACATGCAAGGGTTAGGGTTTTATGCATAGTTTGCCGATTTGAATAAAATCATAGCAAAGACAGAAGCCACTAATTCACTATGTTCCATTCCACCACTAATTCACTATGCTCCATTCCACCACAACAAGTCCTCATTAAACTGTTGCAAAGCAAGTGAGAAGTACACTAAATATTGTAGTTAGTGTCATATGGTATATTGTTTCATTGTGGAACTTTTCTAGTGACACCATTTATGAATAGGTCTACAAGTATTGTCATCCCAACTTACTTTTCTTTCATCCAAATGCCAATTATTGGAACAAATTTTGGTATAATTTGCATCCTAACAAATATGTGATAAATATATTGTTATGGATGATTGAAATTTGCATGAAAAATCATTTAGTAAGTGACAGTAATTGCAACACTGTAAATCTATAATCCCTGAATTTTTTTTTACAAGGAATGACAAATCATGTTAGGTTAACATTCAGTGTTGGTGACACTACACTGGGGTTTACAATTAGTATTAAGCAAGACAATTAGAATTGGTGACACTAAATAGAATATTCAGTGTAGTAGTGCGTCCTGCTGTCTCCATTGAATAAAGCCATGGCAAGGATGCAGATTATTAATCTTCACTGTGTTACTTGCTCCCACCACAAGGGCACATTCAACGCTTGAACCTGAATTGGACGATGCACATATCTCAAATATCTAATATATGATCAGTTTCACATAATGAATGTTCTGTTGGCCTTACTCAATCCTTTGCAGATTAGTTGCAAGGATGGACACCTTGAGTGCATGCATATCAAGCCTACAGGCAGAGAGTAAATTTGAATGCTATGAAATGAGAGGTAGACACGAGGCTTAAGGTTTCTAAATCCTGTACCTTACCCACACTTTGCCGCCAAGTTGAATAAACCTGTTGCAAAGACGCAGTCCACAAATCTTCACTGTGTTCCATCCTCCCATTGCACGTCCTCATTAAGTACTTGCAAAGCGCCGCAGGGATCACTGTATGTGAGAAGCAGTAGTGTACAATGTCCTTTCTAAGGGCTTATTATGTACATTACCCATTCCAGATCTTCCTGCATTTAGTGCCAGTTTCGCGGGTATGGACAATTATGAACAGCTCTCGAACATGAATTGGATAATAAACATATCTCAAATCTTTAATAAATGGTCAGTGTCACATAACGAACACTCCGTCTGCTGCACTCAACCCCTTGCAGAATTGTTGCAAGGATGGATACCTTGAACGCCCGCAGGCAGGAAGTAAATTTGAATGGTCTGGATTGAGAGATAGACATGAGGTTTAGGGTTTCTGCATCGTGTAACTTATGCACAGTTTGCCGGTTTGAATAAAATCGTAGCGAAGACGCCTTAGTCCACTAAATTTCCTCATTGTGTTCCATTCTCCCACCTTAAGTCCTCATTAAACTCTTGCAAAGCGCCGCGCAGATCGCCATCGGCAAGCGAGAAGTAGTATTGTGCAGTGCTGTCGTCCACCCGCAAGCTCCGCTTGAGAGACTCCATCACCTCCCTCTTCAGCCGGCGTTGCGCCCTGGCACGCAATGCCGCGGCCTTCTTGTCGGGTTTCGTGCCATCCAGGTACAGGACTCCGACCTCGCGCTTGGCGAAGGCGTCGGTCTCTATGAAGCACGTTTGGCCGGCAAGTAGCTCCGGGTGGGACACGGGGATGAGCAGCCGCTCGCGCGAGTGGATGCCGTGGTCGCTCATCATGTTGTTCACTCTCCGAATCTCCGGCACCTACAGGTTTGGGACGAAAATGTAAGGTCATATGAAGACGGCAGCCCGCTTCTTACGATTAATCTCCTTAATCAATGAAGTCATCACATAGGACATCAATTTCTGAAATCATTTATAACTATCTTGTTTGTTGGGTCCCTATGAAAACTTGATTCATAAGCACTAGTACACCTCTCCCACGCAAAAAATATTTAGCAGAAGGAATATAAAAATGAAGGATCCACATCATGACTAAATTTTAGTATATTTTGGCCACATGGCACACGTGCACCCTTGTGATTGCACTACTGTAGTGCAAAGGGGAAATCCTCTTGAAGAAGGTTGATGCATCTACGTGTTGTGATGACAAGATGTGACATCACAAAATTGTGAATCAGTTGCATCATTTGTTCTTGACCGCTCAACTGTAAGTAGAGTTAGGGCACACTTCCATGTGCCGGTCATATCAGCGAAAGTCACTACCACGATGACAAAATTTGCCCCCCCTCATATCCACATGGAAGTATGCTAGCTTTCATCCGGGGGGGCAAGAGTTGGTGCCTGGCATAGTTCTAGGAGGAAGTTGAAGTTTGAAGAGCCGCCTCTCTATTTCCCAACCGGAAATTGAATTTGAGGTAGGGTAAAAAAACGATTTGCATGAACTCGTTGGTGTTGAGTTTGAGACTACCATATTTAACACTAAGCTTGCATAATCGAAGCTTCCCCCAATTTTCATGTTTTCTAGGTTTATTCTTATTATTCTAAAATTTTGAGGTATCAAGTGTACATATCCTTTCATGCAACATTCAAAAATGGATAAATGGGTTGACAACCACTAGCCAAGTTTGCATGTTTGACAAGTCTAAGGCAAATTGACTCATAGCTTGACCCCCCTACTCAATATGAAAGTGCTCAGCCAACAAAAATGTCAACCCATCCTGTCCAATACTTCGCCAACATGAACGAAAATCATTCCTTCACGGCAACAACCAGCACATGTATACCCCACATATAATGTAAGTGAACCTAAAATGGACACATTTAGCTCTGCACCCACTTCTTCTAAGATATTAAACATGCAATTAGTTCAAGATGATTAGCAAAACCTAATTGAAGCTAGAACCATTCTCCTCATGTTGACTATTGGACCCAGAATAGCTAACAAATTTTGAGCACATAATCCAATCTCTTTTAAACATATCTCTTTTCGGTGCCTGTTCTTGGATCCACACCACTTAAATATAGGTGTTTTATTAAAATACGCAACCGAATTAGGAGAATTACCTGCACTCGGTACTTGACTGCCAAGCCTGCAATAGTGTCTGTGCGTTGTAACGTATGCGAGATCACAAATTGTCCAAGCTGCCCTCGCCAGAAACTGCTGGACAAGGGCCTTCCAACAACCTCCTTCAACCTCCAGGGGATTCTGAATGCAGCAGCCAAAACTTCAGGGTCGGCTGCAATGGAGTGCCAAAGCTGGCACACACATGCAGCCTGCCCAAGTGCAAGGACCGGCAACCGCTCCAATATGATCCTCCACAAATCACCAGTGAGAGCCGATGATGAGCTTGTTTCGTGTCGTCCAATCAGAGCATTCCTCCTTGTTTCCGCATCTTCAACCTTCAACGTCTCCAAGAAGCTTGTCACATCTACCCATCCCATCAAATTGCAAGTGACCAGCGTTCAATTTCGAGTTAAGTCTGTGTTAATGCATACCTACCCTTCCAGAGTATCTTTTCAACTCACTGATGTAATTCATTTCACGATGATGTTCTTCATTATTCAATGTCTCCAAGAAAAGTCTCCAAGAAAAGTCTCCAAGAAAATCATCACATCTACCCATCTGATTAAAATGCAAGTGACCAGCAGCATTTAATGTTGAGTCAAGTGAGTGCTGAAAGGTACCCTTCAGGGTTTAAGATGTTGTCAATGTTAACTTACCGTTGAAGTTCCAATGATCCAGTCAACTCTTTTAGGTCTGTCAAGTAAATTGACAAAATTTAGAAATACATATTAAAATTGATGCCAACCCTGTGTTTGGTAGGTGTTGATGTAATGTCGTAATTTGATGTGGTTGAATCATTGAGAAATCAGTGTTGATGACATAAGTATTGTGTTGATATTTGTGGCATCTCAAATTGTAACTGACCGACGTTGGAAGTCGTCCAGTCAATGTTGATCCATACCCTTAAGGGTTCATATATTTTCAATGCTACCTCACCATTTAGCCAATGATATGTTCAACATCGATTCAACTCATAGTTCAACCTTTTAGGTCTGTCAATGATAAAATGTAGGAACGGGATTGGAATTGATGCCAACCCTATGTTCAATAGGCACTCATTTAAATGCGGAAGTTTAATTAGATTGAATGAATTTGAAACTAGTGTTGATAACAAATGAATTTAGAAATTTGTGATTTGGTTTCCTGACTAACCTCGGCCAGAAGTGCCCACTTGCTCTGCCAGAATGTCCCCTCTTGAATCCATTGCCTCGATATTTAGAGCTGAACCTGCATCTCAAAATGCAAGTGACCAGCATTTAATGTTGAGTCGATGTTAATCCATAACCTACCCTTCGAGGTTTCATATCTGTTCAGTGCCTACTTACCATTCAGCTGCTAAGGAGTCATTCAACATTGATTCAACTCATGGTTCCACCTTTTAGGTCTTTCAAAAACAAATATAGAACCACAAAGTTAAAAGTGATGCCACCCATTCTTTGATAGGCATTAATTTGATGTTATGATTTGATGTGTTTGAATCAATGTGAAATCAGTGTTGATGATCTATGAATTTAGATGTTTGTAATGGGCCTCTTTACTGACCTTGGCCAGAAGTGACCGCATCCTCTGCCAGAATACTACTGCCTCTTGAAGCCATTGCCTCAATGCTTAGAGCTGAACCTGGATTGTTGCAAATTTGTCGAGAACAGATTTGTGACTTTTGGAAGGTCTCAGCTGTTTCAATTGCTCCAGATGCTTTCCTTGCTCTATCACGTGAACCATGCAGATAAATCACGGCCAATTCGCGGTCAGCTTGTTCGTCAAACTCAATGAAACATGTCTTCCCAGCTAGGAGCTCCGGGTGAGTAATTGGTATCAACAACCTTTTGCGACAAAACACTCCATAGTCACTTTTCATATTGTTGAGCTTCCTAATCTCCATTGCCTGCACGATTCCATTCATCCCGGCCATCAATCGCCACTATCCAGGTCACTCAAAGACAACAACCTCTTCAATACTGGAGTCACCATCCAAACGTCATGAAACTGTCCTTAACCCCCTAGAGGCCTGGGAGACCAAAACGTGGTTTCAGATTGATCAGATTGATCAGATTGGGGACAGTCAATGACAATACTGCATATTTCCGCCATCTGGATATAGTCTGAATAAATCCTCCATAACTTTCTTTTGGAAGCCAACTCCAACCTGGACATCAAATCCAAAGATTATACCCAGTCTACAAACCTCACTGCAGAGGAAAGCTCATCAAATTGCTTTCCATTTTGAACCTAGGTATTAACCATTTTAAAGCTAACATCTAGGTGTGCATTGTCTCTCCGCATAATATATTGTGGCAAGGGTACCAGTATGGGAAGAAGCAAAATAGATGCAGCACCGGGACTTCCCAGGAGGTCACCCATCCTAGTACTATTCCGGCCCAAAGGCGCTTAACTTCAGAGTTCTGATGGGATCTGGTGTAGTAGCCTTGGTTTGACCGCATCACATACAGCATGATGTGGCGCTCATACTTATATTCTTTTGGGACGCGCTCTGTGCGGATGGATAACTAATTGAGATGTGGGTTCGCGCGTGGATAAGATGGTAGTAATGTCAGACCACTTGGACAACAAACTTGTGAATTGCATTAATGCAATGAGCCGAATACGCTCCCCGATAATTCCAGCGCAAAAAAAGAGTCAAAAGTGGATACAAACCAATTTCTAAAATTCGAGATTAATTCCGCATAGACGTGCGTCGAGCTTCTTCTTTAAGCAGACAAAAATGGCAGCGAAAACAACAGCCTGGACATCAAATCTAAAGACTAAACGCTTTCTACAAATCTCACCGCTCATCAAATTGCTTTCCCAAGCGAGTAAAACTTTTAGTAATTTGAAATCACTTAGACAACAAGATTGTGACATGCGTAAATGTAATGAGCCGGATATGCTCCGCGACATTCCCAGCACGAAAAGTCAAAAGTAGATACATTCATTTTCTTGAAATTCGAGAGGAATTCCACATACAAGTGCGTCGAGATTCTCCCTAAGAGAGGAAACGAAACGGCAGAGAGAACAAGAACAACAACGTGGACATACAAACCTCACCGCAGATGCGATAGCTCGTCAAATTGCTCTCCCGAAACTAGTCGCAAGGTACTAAGCGATTGGATATTTAGATGTCTTGGACAAAAAGCTTGTAAATAGCGTAAGTGCAATGATCCTAATTGGTCCCTGACAATTCCAGCGCGAAAGTCAAAAGAGGATACATACAACCTCTTAAGTTCGAGACGAGCGTCAAGCTTCTTCCTTAACAAGAAAACAAACAGAAAAAGGCCAACAACAACCTGGACATGAAATCCAAGGAACGAACGCGGTCTACAAACCTCACCGCTCATCAAATTGCTCTCCCAAGCTACCAAGGCGTTGAAAATTTGAGAGACCGAGAGCTAGGAAAATTGGACTGACCTGTAGAGGAAATGTTAGCTCATCAAATTTCTCTCCCATGCTAGTGAAATGTTAGTAATTTGAGAACACTTGAACAGCAACTTGTAAATCGTTGCGTAAATGCGATGAACCGAATATGCTCCCCGACAATTCAATTCCAGCGCGAAAAGTCAAAAGTAGATTACATTCATTTTCTTGAAATTCGAGACGAATTCCACATACAAGTGCGTCGAGAATCTCCCTTCAGAGAAGAAACGAGACGGCAGAGAGAAGAACAACAACAGCAACAACTGGACACACAAACCTCACCGCAGACGATAGCTCGTCAAATTGCTCTTCCGAAACTCGTCACAAGCTATCTAGGAAGTTGTGAATTTGATGTCTCTTGTACAAAAAACTTGTGAATAGCGTAAATGCAATGAGCCGAATATGCTCCCCAACAATTCCACGAAAATGTCAAAAGTGGATACATATAATTTCTTAAATTCGAGAATAATTCCACATAGACGAGTGTCGAGCTTTTCCCTCGAACAGACTAAAACTGGCAGAGAAAACAACAAACTGGACATGAAATCCAAAGAACAAACGCGGTCTACAAACCTCACCGCTCATCAAATTGCCCTCCCAAGCTACTAGAGAGTTGAAAATTTGAGACAAAGAGGTAAGAGAATTGAACTGACCTGCACATCGTACTTGTGAACCAAGCTTCCGAGCGTGTCCCACCGCTGCACCGTGTGCGACAGGGCGAACTGGCTCAACCCTGATGAGTTCATTCTGAAGAAGGCGTGGGAAGAGCGTGGCCTGCCTACGATGCAGTCAAGCTTCCAGTACGCCTTGAACTGATCCAATTCCATGGATTCCACGTCCAGGCGGGGCTCCTCCCACAGGAACCGGAAATCCTCTGCCTCCATCGCCATAGCCACCTCCTTTCGCTGCGAGGGAGGAGTCTCCTCCGACGTTCGCCAAGCAAGCCGCAAGTCTAACTATTAGCTCACAGAACACAGAGAGAATGAGGCGCCCAGCGTGACGTGGCAAGTGACTTCATCCATCCGTCGTTCTCTTATATTCATCCACATCCGTTCACTTGTTGTTGGTTGATGGCACTCCGAGGTTTAGGAGCTTGTTCAACAAGGCACTTCACTAAATAGTCCTATTAGTGTGGACCACATTAATTTTCAACCTCAGCCAAATTTATGGTTAAAAATAGTGTGGTACATAGTGATTTTCAACCCATGTCAAATCTTTAGTTTTTATTAGTGTGGGCCATGAAAAATTTCAACCCATGTCGAAATTCTAATTTTAAATTAGTGTGGGCCACATCGATTATTTATCTAAGAAATTGAAATGGGTGAATCTAATATATCATGTTGCTTTTGATATAAGGTGATTATTTTACATTATGGAAGGTGTTCATCATATCATGTCTCAAAAAAGATTATGGGGAACACCTAAGGTGTTGTTGGACACACGTTAGAGTAGAGGCACCCATAACCAATCACTTAAGAGATTATGCGCTAGATCTAGAGAAGTATAAGGTAGTGCAGATTTTCTCCATGTAGGATAATAATAATCAAGAAAATTGCAAAGTTTTTGGTAATTTTATTCTTGAAATTGAATGACTATGAACTTTCAAGCCAAAAATTGGCCCAATGTCTAGAGTCTACCATAACTGCTCATTACAACCACTCATTCCTCCTCACCATAGCACTCAAAAACATGACATGTGTCATGGCACTAGTGGTTCCAGCCCAATCAAAATTCCGGTGTCCTATAAATTGCCGATGGGGTCAGGATCAAGAATAGGTGCCTCTATATTAGTTCCACCCCAACTACACAATCAGAGTGGCTCATGTTGAAATTGTCACCCACACTAATAATGCTATTGAGTGTTATTGGTAGGTTAAGTTAGGGTGGGTTCATTAGGGTCCAAGACTAAAGAAACTTTATGATCAAGCACTCTTCTTGGTTGAGAGAAAAGTTATGGAACCGATGACTTTACACTAGGAATTGGGTCCAAGATATGATAAAATGAAGTGGCACTAATGTGCCATCACTATCCAACTAAATCTCAGCAACCCCCATTCAAGAGAATACTACCCCTAGCTTGAGAAGCAATCTTGTGTCCGAACGTAGGGTCCATTAAAGAGTGTTTTAAGGAGCGTTTCAAGGAGTGTTTTGAACTCCAAGTTTCTTGGACCTAGACCCAATGTAACCCAACCTCAAGTTAGCCCCCCTTTGCTTACACTATAATTTATCGGCCTTTAGTGGTTTCTCTTCTTAGTTGGACATCTGTATTTGAGTGCTACATGGCAAGGATTCCACATAATTAAAAAACATACGCAACAAATGCGACAATAGTTTGATCTTGATCAATTTGAATCAACGAGCCACTCTTTACATCCGCATGTAAATATGTGTCATAAGGGTTTCAACACACATTGACCTTTGCACAAATAAAATGTGATAAAACTTTGCCTTTTTGTTAAGTAATGCACATAGAAATCATGACTAAGTATATAACTATTTAGTAGTTTAACTCTTAATAAGCACGAGGACCCCCTAAAGGGCTCTTTTAGTTGTCAAACTCGAATTCCGCCTTGAAGATGATTTTGCTTCTTTTCTTACCTCACTTTTTGAATCCTACTTTCCATCCCAAATTATAGATTTGGAAACTCGAAAACAATGATAGTTTGGTTGCATTTGCAAGCATTGCAAATCCAAGAATTCAACCACACTCATGACATGTTCTTCTATAAAATGCTTGTCTTTTGATATGATAGCTAGTTTTGACCTTACCATATGTCTAATGATAGATTGCAAAATTTTATAGTCTAATTTTATTATATCTATTTCTATGATGGGAAAATTTATGAAAGGTCTAGAGATAGGTTTAACATTATAGAGGGCAAAATCATCATAAAAAAAAGTGATGAAATCAAGTGTCTAAGGTATGGACAGTTGTGTCAAAATAGGCACATGCATGCAAGAAAGGGTTAACTCTTAAAGGTTTAAGAGATTGTCACTAGGTCTCAAGATGGCATACAAAGGGGATTAATGTTACTTTCGATGTTTCTAGCCCAAAGTGCCAATAGTGACCCTATCTAAGATTAGGAAATGCCATATTTACTATTTCAATTAGAGCATACATCTATGTAGAATGAGATTGTTAGGGGCCAATAAATGGGGAGAACCGGACGTTAGTTAGAAATGAATTGGTTGAGTTTGAGAATTAACTGGTTGAAGTTCAAGACTTCAGGATAATTACCAATCATTTTCAAGGATTCTATGGAATATACTTCAAATCAATAAAGAAAAACCAAAAGATCACAACATGTAACCAGTTGGACTTGGAAACACTAGGATCTTGACCGATTATGCCTAAACATCTCCCTAGACATTCTCAAGGGCATTTGAGTTCGTATAAATGACCATGACTCAAATACATTCCATGCGTATCAAATAACTACTATCACACATGACTTTATCCTCACAATTGTATGTTGATGGGTTGTGCTAAAATGGTCAATACCTTAGATTGCATAAAATAATACATTCTTTTTGGGGTTTATACAAATCGCACGTATCCTGTATAAAATGCACCCATGGTCCTTTGAGGGTTAACCCTTAAAGGACATATGCTTTCCCGATACCACACCCAAAATTTGTTTTAAAATTCATTTAAAGCATGATTAACCAATTAATTTACATAGGCTCTATTCTAAAGAAGTATAGATCTTGCTAAGGTGCTCGATTTGGCATTCTAAAAACCCCATTTGGTGCAATGGAGTAGAAGTTTTGAACAAGATTCTCCCAAAATAATACCAAGCCCGTGGGGCTTGCATTGTCGTTTAAGGGTTAATGACTCTAGTCCCGTGTGCGTTTTCATGTTCTTCTATACACATGATCACATGTTATCAATGCAGACACCTCTAAACCCATGTTGTCAACTTAAAGGTGTTTTCATTATCATCAATTTAGAGGTGCTCTCTGCCTTCTAAGCCTTCTGCCCCATCAAATAGGCAATCTTTAGAGGATGAATTTCAACTCCTCTATAATGAAACCAACTACACTGAATACTGTATATAGTGTCACAATTCCATCAATCTTGCTCAATACCAATTGTAAACCGCCCTTGTAGTGCTGCTAACACTAAGTGTGAACCTAATAGTATTTGTCATTCCTTGCAACAAAAAACTTGAACATTGTAGGTTTACAATGTTACAAAGGCTCTCACTTACTAAGTGGAATTTCATCCAAATTTGAATCATCCATGATACTGTAGTCTCCTAGAAGCTTGGGCACAAATATATATAAATAGAAGGGTGCCTAAAATTTTAGGAAATTTTGACATGGTTTGCTGTGTGCGTGTGTTTATTTATTTATAAATTATTTAAACAAATGATCATTTTAATTTCGAAATCATAGAAGCTCAACTCACATGTGTTGTAATTTTACATATGAATAGGTTTAGACATACATTGCAAAGTCTTTTGTTTCTCCATTCTAACATTTCTAACTCATAATCTTTCATAAGTGTAACATATCTCTCACACATAACAAACTATGTCACATACAAGTTTTGGTATCTAATGGAAGCTCTGGAGATGAAGGTAAGGGTTTAGGGTGAAACAACCACATCTGATAAAAATTACCAATAGCCAATCAAAAACCGTAAGAAAAGCTTGGATGAATGCCTGACTTATTTTGATTAATTATATTCTAAAATTGCCTGATTTTGATATATTATTTTCTAGGTTGCCTAATTTTTTTAGTCACTTTGTTTAATTATTAGGCAAAGACCCGCCCAAGCTGTTATGAAACTATGGTAGGTTATCACATGAATTTTTAAGAATCTTAATGCCCACGGAGTTGAGCTCGCCCCAAGCTAACCATACCCGGTGACCCGGACGCCATGACCGGGCACGGGCACAGGTGATCCACTTGCCCAGACTTGACAGGGGTACAGGTGACCCGATTGCCCTTCAAGTTTACCTATTAATACCTATTACCGACAATACAGATACTTGGCAATCAAGGCTCTTCGGAGGTTCGGAGTCTTGAAAGGTTCTTGAGAGCGAATACCGTAATATAAGTTAATAAGAATCATGAAGTAGAGCTTGAATGGGCTCTCGTGCTGTCCAAGCTCTGTCTCTGCGCCATTGTCGTGCCTTCATCAGATTCCGCTCCTCCCTCGCTTCGCATTTGCCCTCACCAGCCTTCATGGCATGCAGGTCCAATCCCCAACAAGAGGAAGTAAGTCAGCTGATCACAATTCTTGCTGCACATTTCCAAGTTTTTTCCTCCCCCTGGAATTTGGAGCAGATGTGCGTGCGGGAGAGAGGTGTAACCCCAGGACGAGCAAAGTCGTTATGTTGTTTCTATGTGATACTGCGTAATTTTGCTAAATTGGATTGGATGGAATTGGATTGAATTGGCGGAGGCGGGGATTGTGATTAATTCCCAAATTGATATTTTAGCATTTTCATACTAATTGTTTATTCTCTCTTTTACATTGGATGATATGAAATCTTCATCAATTTCTCTCTCTTCAGGTTACTTTGTGTTGTGCGTGTCAAGAATAATAACCTTGCAAAAGATAACAAGTTGTCTTATTATTATCTACCAAAAAGCCACGTCACCATCTATTGTTGTACAATTTCAACAATTTGAAAATACCGTATGTATGTGTTAGAGGAGACCCCAAATCGGGCTTTAAAACCCTTTCTTTAATGGTTAAACCCTAGGAGCAGGTCGAGGTCTGTTATGTGGAATTTGACAATTGGCTTGAATGGGGAGGTTGCAAGAGTCAAGTAAGAAATTTGAGGTTATTTTTGCAAAACCCTCCTTAAACCTTAAAATTCCGAGGTTAGAAGTAACAATACGGTCTCCGAAGTGGTGCCACTGATGTGAGACATTACTATTTGAGGGGATTTCAATGTGGAGGATACAGTTTCGTAATTAGGGTTATTTTTCCATTTTTTCAAGTAACCGCTCAGAAACTGGATCAGAAATCTGGAGTGCGTAGGTAGTGATTTTCGAAAGTAGTTGTTGCGACATAGGATTGACACTTGAGATTATTTGGTTCATATTTTAGGCCTTGATTTTCTTCCGAGATCAGAAGTCATGACGTTCTCTGAAGAACTATATGCTAGACATGGCTATTCCTGTGGCATCCAATTTTGAGAAATCCAAGCTTACAGATGTATGTGGCCGTTTCCGCTCCGTTGTGATTTTGGTTGTAATCGGTTCCAGGACTTTTGGTCTGGATTGGTGGTGCTTTGGTTTGCAGTTTTACGATTCGCAGACTCGGAGCTTTAGTGTGGTTTGGATTTGAGTGGATGTTGCTCAGGGTTTTTAAAATTTGCCGGGGTCCTCGTGGTGATGAAATCTGTAGATGACGATTGTCACATTATTTGAAGCTCGAGCCATCTTCTTAGAGAGTCTCGGCTTTAAAGGGAGTGGATGGTATCCCATATGAGTTACATCGGTGGAGAGATGAAAAGTTGCTCATGCAAGGCATTCTGAACCTGAGTTCAATGCACTGGATCTGTACTTATCAATGTTTTGTCCTCCTCTGTCTGATTCTGGATCGAGTGACTTGAGCTTCTCCTTTTACGAACTCTTTCTGGATTGGCTGTGTGCTCACAATATATACATCATTGTAGGTTGAATAGTGAACACGATTGGGAGGGTTTATTAGATTGTTTATAGAGAAGCAAATCTTCAATTTGAACTCTTATAACTTTTGCGTCTTAATTCCTATTTGGAAACTTGAAATGACATTCTTCAGGATTCAAAATTGCTAATGGGATGCAAGAATCCTGAGCCGATCCAATGGCCAATATTATATGTGGAATTTGAAAGCACACAATATGGTCACATACATGAGAGCTCGAGTTGAGAGCTTGACCTTGCAATTTTTTGTCTTGAGAGCTCGACCTTGACCTTGAAATTTCTTAACGTGTGACATACTGGAACTCTTAACTATATTTTGTCTAGAGCGGCTGTTTGGCAATCACCGATTTTAGGGGATAGTTGGAAAATGATAGGTTGGGACAAAGAGATTAGGGTTGGTAGGCTGAATCATGTCTGTGTTGTTGTAAAGATCAAGCTGGAATTGGCTTAGGATGAATTGTCCCTGTTGTGGTTTAGTATGAGGCAGAATTGAATTGAAGCTGGATGCAGATGTTTAGGATGCATTGTTTCATGTCTCGAACAGCCTAACCGACTATTTTGGTATTATGTATCTACAATGTTGCTGTGCCGATCAGCAAGACTTTGAAGTTCTGAATGTGTTTGAGGAGAAGTATTGGTGGATTGGATCAAATGGAATTGGCGTGCGGGGGGGGAAGCTTGGTGTTGGAATGAATGTTGGTTCTTGAGGTTGATCAAACCCTTGAGTTGGAATTTTGGTGTTCTAGGGAAAGGCAAGCAGTAATCAGCAATGGAAACCGAAGCCTAGCACAGGGTCGATGCTGCATGTAACTCAACAAGACGTAGCTTCTGGCTCCTCCCTACAAGTGCCTACATCCAACATGAGCCAACAATTGAGAAACCCTGTTGATTCTGAAGACATCCATTCTGCTGTGACGGAGCTTGAACATCTTAAACTGGATCCAGGGCCTGCAACTCATGGAGCTGGTCATCCAATGTCAAATCTCAAATCCAAGGCTGATGGGCACACAAACACTGTGGCAGGAGCAGGTCAAGAGTGGGTAGTGAAAGGGGCAGGGGGATCAAATATTGATAGATCAGTGGAGGGTGAAGAGCAATCAAGAGGTTTGCACCTGAAGAAGGAAGATTTTGCTCCCTCAGCACAGAAGGGAGAAGTTACTGTACATAAGAAAGTGAAAGTGTCCATTGCTCAAGCACAGATCCGTGCAACATTTTACCCTAAATTTGAAAACGAAAAATCTGATCAAGAGGTGAAGTTTTGCTGATTACCTATCAATGTACTTCATTGTGTAATTGGAATACACTGTGAACCATTCACTCTGGACCAGTGTCATGTTTGTTGCAACAATCTCCATCTAATTATAAAACAGAGATTGGAGAAGCTGCATATTGTATCGTATACCAAGAAAGACCTTGGAATAAATAGTTCCACTGATGCCCAATGATTTTAATTACAGATGAGAACACGGATGCATGAGGTGGTCTCAGCTGGGCTTGGAGTCTTGGAGGTACATATTGACATCAGTTGCAACCATATCTAAGTTCTTACTTTTCTCAGTTTTGGTTTGATATAAAGTATTGGTGTTAGTTAAGCTACCAAAGTAGCTGATTCAATTGGAACGACCTTCATCAAATGAGCACTTGATAGAGGATTATTGACTTTTGTCATTAGGCAGACATCATCTCAACCTTACTGCATACGGTATTCATTTGACTGTGCATTTTGATGTGTCCTCATTTTCGTTTTTTTCAACAGCTTTCTTTGGTATTTAGTCAAATCTCTTATCCCTCATTCATTCCTTAAGAGGCCTTTAACTAATTTTTAGTGATTCATCTTGGTTTACCAATCAATATGAGTAATTGCTTACTGTAATGAAATTCCTGTGCATATAATTCCATATGTTCATGTCTATTCTAATTTGGAGAATGCTATTTCTAACTTGGGTCATCTACTTATCCCCTCAAATGTTGCACATAAAATTTTACAATGCAACAAAGCTTCTTGTTTTTCTAATCATCATTTTCTTCACTACACAGGTCTCAATGAAACATTCTGGATCACTTTTCTTGTATTCGGGAGATAATGGAGGAGCTTTTGCTAAAAATAGCTATGGAAATTTGTAAGCAGAGCCATCCTGAAAGAGAAGCGTGCCCTCTATCATGAGAATTCTATTTGCTTATTGTGCTAGCAACAATAACAACAGGCATCATTGCTGAGAATAGCCATGGTCTCTGAACAATGTGGACAAATTAGATAAATGATAAGTTAGAGTATTGGCCATTTTTGCATAGGGAATTTTGTGTTGTGCAATGAAGAACTGCTTTACAAAGACTGCTACAGGTTCATGAGATTTTAAAATTTAATTTCTGCAGGTACACAGCAGTAGGTGTGTTTGTCTTGAAACAGACTCTCCAAGAAGCATGGGGGCCACAAGCAGGTCAAAAGCAGAGAGAACTCAATGATTATTTACAGGTAGGACTTATATTCAAACTGGCTGAATCCAATAAATAATAGTCACCAGAATGTGTATCATGAAAGATGGTTTGTAGTACTTTCTGGTTGAAATCAATGGCAGGGGTTGGATGTTTGCCATCCAAGTAAGCATTTGTTGGAGTTTATTTCATTCTGCTTAGTCTCCAATTGTGTTAGAGGAGAGTTACAAAAATGAGATGTTTTTGCCAATGACATTAGTGCAGGTCTTTATGTCCCAGCGTCAATGAATTACTAGCTTATTTTGTTGTTAACATTGTTGAAGCTCATTATTGGCACAAAGTTGTATTGTAGGAACATCGCATATGCATTGGTATGGAGCTAGTAACTGCAGTATTAGGGGACCATGGACAACGACCTTTACGAGACTATGGTACAGTGTCTTCTAATTTCAGAAGCTTTGACATTTACTCTTTTTGTTTTCGTTTCAGCATGTGCTCTTGAATTGATGTTCATTCATCCCATTGAATCCTTAAGAGCAGTCATTATGTGAGTCAACACCCTAACTTTATATTCCTGGTGGGTGTGAGCAGTGGTGGTGACAGCGGTGACAAATTTAATTGGGCGCCCTCACTTCCAGTCTACTCCTGATATTATTGCTTTCTGTCATCAGTGGCGACTGCCAACAAACCATTACTGGTTGTTTTCTACAAGGTAGACATATGAAATTGTACTTTTGGCTTGGATATTTATATTCTTCTGTAGGATTTGATTCAGAAATTTTATGTATCATTTCACTTTTTCAGATTATAAAACTATCAAAATCCACTTTCATCATCAAAAAATGTAATTGTTCTGTAATGAGTTAATGATATTCTAGGTTGCTATGAAAAGTCATAGAGGAAATACTTACTTAATACGAGTGCTGAAATTGAGGGTGCAAGATATGGCTGACTATATGGAACTAGGTTTAGGCAATAAAGGTTCAAACCTCTTTCTCATCAAGTTGCACTAAGATCTGGCCAGTGTCTGGGGAGATTTTTGGGTATAATCCGTCACAATCCTAGTCTTTCCAAGTCCAACAATTTGCATGTTGACATCTTTTGGTATTTCTTATTGATTTGAGGTACTTTCCATAGTTTCCTCTAAACTGATCGGTAATTTTCCTGACGTTTTGAACGTCAACTGGTTATTTCTCAAACTCATTCAGTTCATCTGTAACTAGAGGTTGGTTCTCCCCGTTCACTTGGTGGTTGTTGATCTTTCTCAACTTTTTCAAGTCCAAGTTTTTGGCACCATAAGTTCTATGGTTCTTGACCTTAAGTTTGATGGGTATCACTATGCAGAAATTCCGTGTCATCTTTCTTTGCTGCTTATGACGCACTATGTGAGGAAGGACTGGCAAGGACTGTGACAAAAGCATTGAATGAGGTTGCAGAGACATATTTGCCAGGTGCATATTGACCCTGCTTCTGTATTGTTGTATGTGGACCTTTGTAGCCTGTGTTGCTATCCTCTTAAGGCAATTTTAAGATGGTTGACTTATCCTTTAACTCAATCTGACATTTTGTTGGGAGTTGGTCACCCATGAATTCCCATTGGTTGTTTGCATACAAAATCAGTAATTTCTTTCCACTTGTGGTGCAATCTTGGAGGTTGTGTTTGAATTTGAATGAAGAGCAACCTATTTTGGTTCGTTGACAGCCAAATTCATTCTAGCACCTCTTGGCATGCCAAAATGAGTTTAACCCTCAATGAACCGATCCAGAATGTTCTTCATTCAAACCTCCACAATACTTTCAAGCATGCACCAAAAACTTGGACCATGGAAAAGTGCATGCAAATTAACCAACTGCTGTCCAAAAGTAGCAGCTAGTCAAAGGATAAGTCGAGTGACATGTCTTTCTATTCATCTTGCCTATGATATGTGAGTGGTTTCCCTGTCTTAACGGCGATTTGGGATATTTTAGGTCTCTCACCATGACTGGTTCTTTATACTTGCCAGTTGATTGGGTGAGAAATAAGAAGCCAAAGTGTACACTGAAGTTAGGCAGCTTGATTCAAGAGGTTTCATTCATTGAGAGCCAGTATTGCACTTCCAAGTGTCATCCTAAGTTGAATTTTAAATGGCTTTACATAATGATTTTTTAAATGGCATCTGTTGCATAATGCCTTGATAGTTTTACTGAAGTTGCCTGTTCTGCTGATTAAAGCAACCAGGAGTCATGAAGATATTCAAGGAGAGATACTTGAAGGACTTGTGGCTCGCATTGTGACTCCGCAAAGTCTCACAAAGTTGGAAGAAGTTTTGGAACAGTTTCCACGTCCACCACCTCTTGAAGGTATGGGTCATTTGGTCTATGCAAATGAGTGAGTTCTATTCTTTTGATTTCCAGTGGGAAGGAGGTTATCTCAAAAGATCATTTACAGAAAACTCTCCATACTAAGGGGGCCACTTCCGAATTTTCTAATTTAATGCATGAACAAATTTATGGTGGAGAGTGGTCTATCTGAGTACATTTTACAATAATCCTGAGAGTAATGTAAGAGTAAATAGAATATTGTAAGTAATGTAAGAATAAATACAATATTGTAGTATGAGTGTATACTTACTATATTTGAAGAGTATTGTAATACTTTCATAGGGTGCCCCAAAATACCTTGTTAATTCATGTTGGGGCTCAAGTATAAATAGGATGACCTCCCTTCGCTCCCACCATGGATTGTATTTTATTGGGCAGTATGTTAGTCTTCTGCATAAAGGTACTCATGACTACAGTGCTTGTTGACAAATCTATATCAAGTTCTTTTGTGCAGCTGATTTGCTTGGAGGAGGGCTTCGTGAAATATGTTCAGCCAATCGTGAAAGTGAAAGAAAGGTAGTGATTATCACCCCTATTGGCTAGTGCTGTTTACACAATGTGGAGCTTGAATTATAATTTCTAGACATTTATCTTCACAATGACATCTTAGTGTTAATTCAGAAATTATATCAAAATAAAGACCGAACTGTCTCACGACATTCTGAACCCAAATTTTTTATAGCGATCCCAAAGTTTTTAAATTCTTGCTTGATTTTCTTACAGTTTTCTACCTTCATGTAACCTTGATGAATAACGATAATACACCTAGGATTAGTATGCTGCTACTGGCTATGCAATCATATTGTGATTGTGTTAGTCACCCATTGAAAATTAAAATGTCACACTCAGCAGGCCATTCTGTATCTATCACCCTACATTCTCTCCTAGATTTTCATACAGTGTCTTTTATGACTTGTTTTTTCAACTGGTTCATACTGTTACGCTAAGATCTGATTGGGCATTTCTTTGATAAATTTCTGTGTTATCTTTTGAGAGGTTCCAATCAATCACATGACATGTAGTACCTTTTTGGGGCCAAAAATATCTTATCTATGCCTAATCTGACTCTCATGTTAAGGTACTTATTATGTAGTTGATTCACATCTTTCTGTTATGTTCAATCTAACTGGAACCACATGATTAGCTGCCATCATGAAACTAACCAGCATGGCTACATTTTCAGCAAGTTGAGGCCCTACTCAAGGCCGTGGGTTCAAACATGTGCTCCAACTGGGCTGACTGGATGGAAGATGGTGTTGGCGAAGTTGATTCGAGCTCAAAGACACATCTGAGACCCATGTTGGAGAGCTTTTTGCATTCAACACCTGCAGATTATTGTACCAAGAAACTTCAAGTAAAATTTGTCCTCCATTGTAGCAATTGTTGTCCAACATGTATTTGATTTTCATCATCTTTATCCTCACCGGACAATCTTGACAGGTCCTACTATGCATGTGTTGTGAACAGTCCAATATAGTCAAATTAATGCTGAACTTCATCTCATTCTTGAGAGTTTCATAAGAGTTATCTGTAAAATCTCCTGGTTGAACTCTGGGTAAATTGTCTAAAAGGTGAATTTGAGAGCTTATGCATAAAGTCACCCATGTTTTATCAAGGCTTAAATTAGCATGATGAAAGAGTTGGGCGGGGCTATAAAAAATCAACTATCTAGCTTGTCATACTAGGATTGGTGGGCCAAGTTAGCGATTGCATAGGCAGAGAAGGAATTTAGGGTAGCAGGTCCCATGGGTTAGACCCTATTTTAGATTGTAAAGTTCTCTCAAAAAAATTGGGATTGAAGGAGGAGGTCCGACGAGGCTCACCCATGTTTCGAAATCAGGCTCTGACTCAAGAAGCTCTATTGAGCTCTTAATAGGGAAGTCCTTCAAAGAGGCACCAAACTCCTTGATTGGTCCCTCTTTGAGAAACTTTGTGGATAACTCTATTCTCCTAATGTTTCTCATCGTGTGTTATTTTTGTATGTATCTCGGTTGGCTACATTTAAATAGTAAGTCACTAATGTTATGGTGTTCAACATTGCCTGCATATGTTACAGGAAATGATTCGGGTAATTCATAAAGCAAAATTGCCAGTCCGTTTTAAGTGCCGCACAAATACATCTGGACCAGCAACAGGCAACCAGGACCATATATTGTCTCAGTTCAAGATGGCAGTGCATGTCTTATCTGATTCCGCATTTCGGCGTTACCAAAGAGAAATGGGGTACGTGTATTTCTCGCCTCTGGACTTACTCTGTAATAGTAGATTTTATTGGGTTTGTGGTTCGTCAAGTTCTAATCAGGACAATATGAGAGAATACAACCCTTTTAGAGATATGAAGCACCTGAGATGAAGGGGTATTTTCATGGGGGCTATGAAGTAATGTGCATATTCATGGGATATTCTGCACATTTCATGAATATTCTTATGAGATCACCAGTATATAGTCAAACTGAGGTTCATATTCCCAAATTTTTCCCCTAAATCTATTATATAAAATTTTCTTTGAAATATTATATCAATTAGATCCAATCTTATAATGGAGCTGAAATCTTAGTGAGCGAGAGTGACCCCCCCAGGATCCTCTGCCTGTCAGGGCAATTGAGGAGACCTGTAGCTTTCCAACTTCAACATACATCTGATTCGTTAAGATGTTGCTGAAAAGTACATTGAAGCACAATCAAGAGATGGTATTTTTTTTGCTCCTTGTTTGAATAGAAGAATATAATCAAAGTTTAATTGCTTGGACTTGGCACATTTATGCTGAGTGGACTTTCTGTGACAGACCAACAGTAATGAATAATGAGGACATGAGTTATTTGCTGCCTGGTTATGCTGCCAAAGTTGTCGAAATCAGAACACTTGAGCTTGGTGTGGTCTCTTATAACAATTCAGCTAATCCATGTACTTGTGCTTTTGTAGAAAGCATCCCGGCTTATGGCCATTGTATAGAGGTATGTATGTTCATGCCCTTTTTAAAAAAATTAAAAATTAAAATCTTGTTCATGCATTTTGTATGCTATTGGCTGGGTTTTCTTTTGTAGGAATACACATTTTAGGAACATTTGCATTTATCTATATTGTATACATTTTGTTGACTGAGTACAGAACAGGGGGTACCCTTAATACATTTTGGATCTCTTATTCTGTGTTTCCATATTTTCAGGTTTTTTTGTTGATGTCTCTGTATACGATGGGAGTGCAGCCCCAGCAATCATGAACATGAAAAGCATTGAAGATGCAAGTACAGAGGAATTGAGAAAAGATGGTGAATGTGGGCAGGATGATTCAGTAGATGAAACCCAAAATCTAATGCTGAAGCTGAAGTTTCTACCTTACAAGGTTATTTCCAAATATGCATGACTGCTAGCAGCATAAATTAATTTTAAGAGTGATGAATGGATGTTAAGTCAAATATGAAAATTGAAATGCAGCCATTAATGTTGTGGGTTTTCATCACCACTGGTTCTCAATGAAGTCATCTCATTGTCTTGCAGATCCGCACCTTTCTCATTCGAAATGGCTTAAAAAATCTATTTGATAATGGTGTTGCTGATTACAAAATGTACTTTACAAGGTACAGTTTCAATGTGATGTTTCACTCTTATTCCAGTAATCACTTATGCTTTTTAGGATATCCTTAACAACATTCACAGTACCTCACGCACACTAGCTGTCTGGGTTGTTCAATCTCGTAAATCTCCATAAAATGTATTCATCTTTTCATTTCCTCCGGCCCCAGTACAAAGAATCAACCAATAACTACAATATCTTGTTAAAGAATTCAATTTCATATGTATTTGATTCAGGCTTCTCAAGAGATGTGAGCTTGTTTGTTGTTCTGGTATTTGAGCTCTTTCTGATCCTTAAAAAATGGACAAAAAGTTGTGGACCATAACCAAGTGAAATATGTAAACACATATTCAAAAGCAGAGTCAAGTATGGTTAGCAAAATCAAATATATGACTGGGTATACCTTTCTCACTTAAAATCCTAGTTGGAAAATCTATGGACAAGGAGATATTTACTAAATTTTAATCTTTTCAACAATTTATCTTGGATTAGATTCTCAAACAGGGCTATCAGATTTTCCATGTCCAAGTTCCAAGTATAAGTATTGATTCAATAGATCAAAATGCTCTTACCTCGTTTTTGGTTATGAGAGGCCCATTTTTTCTCATAGGATTTGTCACTAACCTTAAGAATTGTGTTGTAATTCTCTTAAGTTTCAATATGATGACTTTCTCGAAGTATTTTTGTGGCACCAAGCAGCAATATTTTTGGACAGGTCAACCAAAGCGGATGTATCCGCAAAAATGTTCAACAGAATGGCCACATTTTTCTACTGTGTTTTGGTGAAAACACAACATCCTTGAAGTGTGCTTCCTCCTTTAAACCAGGAATATGTGGAACCTTGAGTTTTCTCACGATTTGATACATTGTCTGGTTTATGTCAACCATATTACAGGCAAATGAAGGTGTGGGGGACATCACCAGGAAAACAGCATGAACTGAATCAGCTTTTGAGCGAATGGTATTCTATTATCGAAAATTCCTTCTCACCATTGTCCTCAAAGTGCTAGCAACAAGAGAGAGAGCTCCAAATAGTTATTTTTGCAGAAAATATGGGAGGGGCGTCAGAGGGGCACTTTACACCAGAACTTGAGGGCCTGTGATATTGAAGTCTAGAACCTCCCATTGATAAAAATTGCCAAGACCATCTCACTTCACTTTGCTTTAGAGCTTGAGGGCCTAAGGGATTAAGGAAGTTTGAATGGTCTACCAGATCTTCTGTCAAGCCCACCTCAAAGAGGCGGGTCTAATACAAAACCAGGAGACCATGAACACTTCAAAATATCACAACCCTGATTTATTATATCCCAGTGTAGAAGGACCCCATGAATATGATGGCAATGAAATAGCATTTGGTTGAGAGCCTGGTTACTTACATGTGTATGCTACACTTGCAGGCCTGTGACCACACGAAATTCAATTTCAATTTTCCATGGTCCTGAGTATGCTTGCCAGTTGATTGTATATTGAAGACATAATATTTGTTTGAGCGGTAGATGTTTATGATTGTCATCCTAGAATGGTATGTTGGAGCTCCTCACACCAGGTAGTGGTTCTTCAGGGCTGGTTACATCACGAAGAAAATGAAAGGAAAGAAGCTTAGCACCCAGACATATTTAACTGAAGCAGAACCATTCCTCAAGGCATTTGCGGAACGGAGTCCGAAAAACCAACGGTTGGTTGGTGCAGCTGGAGTTCAAATTAATGTCGATGATTTTCTAGCTCAAGTAGCACATGAGCAGGAGACAGAGGATGAATTTATTCCTGATGAAGAGCAACCCATTGCTCATGCTTCAGCTGTCAAAGCCCAAGGAATGCTGGTTTTCTTTCCTGGTATTTCATTCCCAGATCCTTGATTTAGTTTGTTTTGACTTATCTGTCAAGTCTGAGAAGTCTTGATGATCTTAATCTTTGTATTTGGTGCTCTGTATATGTTTGTTTTGAGTGCGCCATAGTACTTGTCTGTGTTTGTTTGGGTACTTGTAAGGAAAGCAGGCCTAATATGGTCACTATCTTAATTGGGCACCTATATTTGAGTGGTATGTGGTTAGGTGCGAATTTAATAAGGGACGCAGAAAAGACATATGGTTGAAAGATATTGGACTACGTGCTCAAAATTTGCTAAGTAATCTAGGCTCAATAGTCAAGAAGAGAGAGAAACTCCACCTCGATAATGAATATGATATTCATATGAGCTCCAAAATTATGAGGCAAATGGCTACAGGCACGATTTGGATCTGCTGATTATCTCACACTGATTACGTGTTACATATCCTATGAGAAGTGGGTGCAGAGAGAAAATCATCCAAATAACACTTGTCTACCTTATGCATATGTGGCCTTCAGGGATACCTGGCTGTGCAAAGTCTGCTATCTGTAAAGAAATTATGGCTTCAGCGGATGGACTTGGCTCTCAACTTGCAATTCACAGTTTGATGGGTGACATGATAAAAGGTTTATGCCCAGCAAGATAGACTTTTTGTATTGACGTGAGAAGTTCAGGCATCCCTTAATCTAGCTTTGGTTATGGTAAACAGCATGGGCATATGTGTAGTGCGACTTACCTTGGGCAACCCCAAATGCATACTATTTTGAGTTAAGTAGAAATATTGTAATCTAGAAAGTGGACCTCTGATGCTAAATACCTTGGGTACCCACAAACAGTATAAACAGTATAAACAGTATAAACAGTATAAACAGTGTGCACCCACAAAAGCATCCCAAATGTTTTTAGTTTCGAAATAGGCTCAGTAGTGTGGCCCACAGCATCATAATCAGATGCACAAATACAGGCTTCCACTTAATTTGGCAGGTGCATGTATGAAAAATAAATCAGTACTTGACAGGCAGTATATGTGCTCTTGATTTAGGGTTTCTGAGCTTCAGAGGGTTTAACTCCCTTTGAACGTCTTTTCTGGCAGGAAAGTACTGGCCAAAGCTGAATAATGAGCGAGTGAAGAAGCCACATAGAATCACTTTAGCTGACAAGAATGCACCAAATAATGACGTATGGAAAACTGTAAGTCAACCTGACATACCTTGTGTTGATATTCCTTATGGTTTGATCTTTATATGAAATAAGATGGTGATGCTGACATTGTGCTTACTTTTTCTACGTTCTGTGTTAGCAGATCCAGAATACGTGTAATGCCACTCGTGCGATTGGTGTACCTGTCATACCCGAGTCAGAAGGTTGTGCTTGACATCCAAAAATTAATATGGTATTCAGTTTTTACTTTGTAACAATATGGTTCTAGAATTCAATTTTTATTGCTGACTCACGATTTGTGACAACTTTCTTGGGAAACAGGTTCGGGCGTAAATCCATTTGCACTTGATGTGTTGGCGGTATTCATGTATAGAGTTCTTCAACGAACAAATCATCCGGTATTGACCTTAGCAGATATTTGATCAATTTTATTATTCTTGACTTTTTTGCACAGATATGTCAGTGATCTTGCAGAATACTGTTTTCAAATTCACTTTTCTTGTACTCACTTGTTTGCAGGGGAACCTAGACAAAAACTCTGCAAACCCAGGATATGTGTTGCTGATGTTCTACAACCTCTACGATGGCAAGGTACAAGACTCTGTCATAGGGATCTTTTAAGTTAGTGTGTCTCTATTATCAGACACATGTGACAATGGACTCATTTGATTTCATTTAGTGATTCTAATTACATCATAAAAGCAGTTGCTAATTATAGGAATATTTTTTACTCATGTTTCAAATTATGTTGGAGTATGAAATTAAGTATTCTTTTCTTTGGATTTGATGGCACTAGGACCGGAAGGACTTTGAAGAGGAACTTAGGAACCAATTTGGCCACCTTGTACAAATTCCTGTGCTCAAACCAAAACGGTTAGTGGCAAGACCAGTGTCAAAGAGTATAGGGACTATGTCATTTCTGTTGGTGATCGTTAGTATTTTTCGTTATATATAGACATTTAGCGCTATGTGGGTATTCAACTCAAGAAATGAGAAGAATCATGTGCCTTTTGAGCTGTTACTCCCTTGTTCTGATTTTCTAAGACTATAGTACTGTTCATTGCTGGTGGTGGTGCTACATCACTTGATCAAAATCTGAGCCTTTAACAAGTTTGCATCTTGGTACATTTTGGTGTTTTTGCAGAGCAATTCCAACAGCAGTCATCCATGTTATTGAAGAGGGTTTAGATCTATTTAAACGCCATACGAACCAGCATGGAAGGTGATTCTATACCTGGTGTTTTGGGGAAATAGAGATGACTTAAGATGATTGAGTTTCATTGAAAGGAAAGTTGTTCAAAATTTCTCAAAGATACACCCTTAAGTAATGACTAAAGATGAAGTTATCAACAAATAAAACCATTATTCTTGTCTCGGATGCCCCGTCGGGGCTTAGTTGTTGTTTAAGGCTTAATGTTTGAGCTGTTTATTTGGGGCTTTTCTGGTACAGGCTGGAAAGTCTCTACGGATCCTTCAAAGAGGAGTGGGCAACATGGGAGAAACAACTGAAGGACGTTATGAGTGCAAATTCTAAACACCTCATTGAAGTGCAGGTGCTGCTTCTACCTTTGGTCCAGCCCTCTGACGACGATTGATTACTACATTATATATCTGATTTATTTTGAGCCACACTATTTACTGTCGACCCACGACAATGAACATTAGACTAATTATCACAGGTCACAGTATTTTTCTAGTAACAACTTTTCTTACTAATAACTATTATCATGGGCCATATGATTTAGGATGAATATACATTATTGTGGGTCAGTACTATGAGAACATAAGTTTAGTTGTATTGTGACAAGACGCTTCAAATAATTTCTAACGATACAACACATCAATTTCAAAAAGTTTGAATAATTCTTTGGCCTATGATACATACCTGACACATATCAGATATGTAGTGTAGTTTGTAGTGTATAATTGTGTTATGCTTCCAAAAAGGGTCACTCGTTACCAACAAAAGTGGTGGCACCAATCCAGGTTCCTTTTCAAGAGGTAGTGAGTAGTGTGCAAGAGCAACTGAGGGCTATCACAAGCGGTGACTTCAACATGCATGTTCCAGTTGTTAAAGAAGAACGAGCATTCAGCAACATCAAATTTGTGGCCATTTCTATACCATCTGAACAACTTCTTGAAGTTCTCCAAGAGGTATCGATACAGTACAGCCTGTGGTTCTATTTGGAAAGGGCTTTGTTGGATTTATTTTGATAAATCATTTGAATCTCTATCCAAGTAATGATGATTTGTCCTCTATTTTGAAGGATATGAAAAGATATGCATATGAAAGAAGCTCTGTAAGGTAGAGTTTAATGTATGGCAAAGTGATTGTCCTACTGCTGCATCTATATGAACCTCTATATTTTGACCGATCAAATTTCTTTAATGGTTTAATCTTGTATGAAACAAACATTTTAGGTAATATGCTCCTAATGTGAATCAACTTCATGCATCTTAAGCAAAACTATAGTTTTATACATAAGGGGCTTCGTCAGTTTTATTACGATAAATCATTATAAGTTTTTATTTCACTGGTGATGATGCATCCTATGTAATGAAGGATATGAAAAGATATGCATACCAAAGAAAATCTGTAAGGTAGGGTTTGATCTGTAACGGAGTGATTGTCCCACTGCTGCATCTATATAAACACTCTATAGTCATCATCAAATTTCTTCAATGGGTTAATCTTGGATGAACAAACTATTTGGAAACATGCTCCTGATGTCAAGTGACGTCATGTATTTAAAAAGTGTTTTACACTTTTATGTGATGTGTCATGTGGGCTGTTTCTTTTGCAGGTGACAACGAAATATTCACAGATTGCCACTGTCCTCACTAAGAAAAAGTTGGAGTCGTTGTCAGCCGTTCATATTACACTGGCACACAAGCTCTCCCATGGAGTACCTGCTTTGGCAGCTTATGCACCTCTACGTGGGACTGAAACACAAGTGCAACTAACTGCTGTCCTGTATTCTGAGAAATTAATCGCTCTGGAGGTTCACCTGAATGAGAATGGGGAAAGACCTGTGGAATCAAAGAACGAGTGGCCACATATAACGGTATGTATGAGAAATCACTTCCATTTACATTTGGACATTTCCCGATGGTATATAGCTTCCACAAACTTGGTAATAATACACTTTCCCTCATTCAGTACAGTAAGAGGCTGTTCTGAAGGCCCTTGGAAATTTAAGGGGCTACAGCATGAGGACAAGAGCTTGAGTGCCATAGCTTGGAAAATTTGGGAGGGCCAAGAGGACTGCACTTCTACTCTGCGAAAAAAAACCCCAATGTGTACCTTACATGTTTCTCAAATACATGTGTCTACAAGATGTGATACTTTGTGTGTGATATAAATTATGTAAGATGTCAGCATTTCCTCCTTGCGAGAAAAGTGAGGCAGTTCTTTTCAAATGAAGGGTAGTGAGGTCACTATGTACTGGATAGAGAGCCTTGAGCATAGAGGTCGGAGAGAATGACTACTGTAAGTGATAACTAGGTTTGGTGCTTTGGTGCCAAAATGCTAATTCTTTGAGGTGACACATGGGATTGTGTAGAGGTTGTAACTAGTAGAAAAGTGACACATGAATCAAATTTGTCCAACCTCCTTATTACTGACGGTTCCTATGCCTAAAGGTAGTAGCAACTACAGTAGTGAAACTTACTACGTTATGGCTACTTGTATCCTTATAACAAGTAAGTTCATTGAGCAATGAAGCTCAAGACACTGGCCAAGGGCCAAGGAGCCAGGGCCAATCACCAAAGTGGATGGTATGACCTGCCTTAAGGCATGGCCTGACAATGACATTCTAGGAAAAGGACTGTGTTGACATCCATAAATATACTCAACTCTCCTGTTGTGCAGGTCTGGACAGATTCCAAAGTTCCAGCTAAAGAGGCCAACAAGTTACCAAAAATGGTAGAGGATGGCGAAGCAACTCGCATCGACTTGGAACCGATTACATTGACAGGAAAGATTGATTTCTTCTGAAAACACTTGGCGTAATACATTCAATGCAAGTATCTCCAAATGATGAGAGGTCTCAGCAACATGGCTATGAGAATATTGAAAACACCTTCAGATTCGCACTGAAATGGCCCAAAATGGCTCGGTCCATCGGAACTCTTAGCAAGCTATGGCAATCAGTTGAAGGATTGCCCCATTTTCCACTGAAACATGAGCATATTGCAGGGTATGCCTTGCCAATGTACCATGTTTGGAATTCATTACCCTTTGCACCCAATACTTGAATTCATGACCCCTTTGGAATATGTAGCATGTATTGAGACAAAAGCGTTTGTACTCATCCCGGCAGGCCTTCGCAGGAGGATTAATTGCAACCCTCAAAGTTGAGTAGAGTTAAAATAATTGCAATTTTCAGAGACCCATTTATTTGTGGTTACTGCTAATGATGTAAAGCACGTTGCAGGAACTCCATTTTGCGCTGCAAATCTTTTGTATCTGTCACGTCTGAGTCTTTTGCATAACTTTAGCCTGCAACATCAGGACCTAAGGTAGATGAGGCTAATGTGGACACCTCCAGCTGTGGAATCATCCAGCTGATGGATTCGAGCATTAGAAGCTTGAGCATGTTAGCAATTGTGAATAAGGGCCAAAGAATTTGAAATCGCTAAAATCGGAGTCGAGGAAGGTGATGATTTTGTCCCTGCAATATCTTTCTTTCTTGATCATAACATTGACATGTTTGGCATTTATGATTCAAAGATCTAATTAAAACTCCCCCAATCTCACCAAGTCGTAAAATAGTATTTTAGAATTTTGTGGGGTTTAGGCTTTCATTTAGTACATTATCTTGTGTCAATGACAAATGAGAAATCTACTCACATGTAACATTTGATGATCAGCATACTAAGTGTATATTTGCAAGCATGGGCATTCATGCAGCGTATTTGAGCCTGAATCTTCAATAACATTAGATTATTCAATTGATTTGAAGAATGCGCTCATTTTAAATAGGGTTGCTTGTGAAACAATTACCTAGAGATGAAAGTATTTAGCTCAATTACATGGTATTGTGCATGGATAGGTCTAGATTGGGCCTCTTAAGAGGGTTAAGGATTGGAATGGGTGTTCAAATACACAACATGGGTGACTTTGAATGCAAATACCTACTTTTTATATTAATCATCGATGTCAGGTATTACCATTTCTTTATTTCTCCTATATATATATAAGGTGGTGGACTAAAATAAAGTTTCAAACCCATAAATGTAAAAATATGGTTTCAAGGCTTGACAAGGACTTGTAGAAGTTGTGTAGGTGTATAGGTTGCATTTTGAGGCATTCAACCTTTAAGGGTTAAAGTGAGTGCGTGTAATGTCATGAATTGAGTCGTATATTGGATTCTAATGTTTTGGTACATATCCAAGAATAAAATGTACATTTATGGAATAAAGCTATTAAAAGTCATCTTTTGACTTTCACTACAAAAAAATCACCTGAACTTCATAAATACCAAGTGTGAATGTCATATTCCTCATTTGAATTTGTTGATGTGCTTATGTCATTTTTATTTTTTTGGCCTCCACATATGCGAAAATCCAAAAATTGCCAAAATCACCTTAGTTGTTTAACTTTGTAAGGATTGTATGCACATGAAAGGTTATGCCTATATAAAATAGTTGGTGACCATCCTCATCACAATCTTCCGAAGACAGAATTACTATGCAAAATTATAAAACCTTGAAATAACATCACAAATTAGTGTCATGATACATGTAACTACATTAATTTGTATTCTCTCGTTTGTTGTGTACCATTCTATACCGTTATGAAGCAAAATTTGTGACATAAAACTATCAAATGAATTATAGGATATTTACATCATAAACCACTAGGTGTAATAATCACGTTAAAAGCCAAACCTTCACGCCATCATGTGGAGGCCATGCACATCTCAACAACGGTTTCAAAATGGAGTTTTAGTAAGCCAACTTGAAGGTTAAAGTGTTACGGCTTGACACGTAACTAACTTCAAGGATTTTGGTTTCAAGGTCGATCCCACTTTTATTGGGTATAAAGATTCGTTTTCAACGCCAATCCAAGGTGGCGGTTTTGCAAGGCTTGACCCCTAAGCGTCTAAGAGGTCCATATTGGCCCTCTTTAAGCAAAAAAAAAAGCACCGTGTTTGAAAGACGTATTTTCATTTTTAGCTAATCCAGTCAAAAGTGATCCTATCTGAAATCAACTCTCAAGTGCATTATTTGAATAAGGTAAACACTTTGATGTTATTGAAAGCTAAAGTTTGAACATGCAACCTAGGTGTCCTTAACAAATATTTAAGTACAACTAGTCTAAGTTCAAGTCCATAATTATAACATGCTAAATTACATCATAGGATTATACAATATAATTGAATGATAAGATCCTCCAATAGAATATGCAAAGTTTGATTATGATAATATCAAAGTAGTTAATTTGGTTTTATTTTTATTATTAAAAAACCATTTATGTAGATTCCAAATCAAATAGTACATTTTTTTCATCATGTCTTAATAGCATGATAGTCACTAAGGATTCACATATCTCCCATAAAATCTAGGTATATCATAAAATTAATGTGTCAATGGATCCGCCCATAGAATTGAAGCAAATAATTATAACATGCCAAAAAGTTCGCATGTTGAAAATGTGTCCAAATTCACTTAAATATGAGTTCCTTGGACGCAAATACATACGTTGAATTTTGATCATCAATGTCCAATATGAGTACATTTTTACTTTCTCCTTGACATTAAATAATGTGTCATTATAATGAGATTCAAACACATAAGTATACAAAACATGATTTATGAACTTGGGGAAGCCTGTATAAACTAAGTATATGGCCATATATTGAGGACACCGCGTCCTTTAAGGGTTAAAACCTCTATTTCCGATTGGAGTTGGAAATGGGCGGTCTTAACCAAAGAAAGAGGGACCAACCTTGAAACCAAACTCCTCAAAGTTGGGCACATGTCAAGGCTGAAATTCTTTTACCTTAGCTCACCAAACATTGTTTCAAAAATGCCATTTATGAAACGAAGACCAATATGCCAAGGTAAAGGGATTTTGGCCTTGACATGTACCTAGCCTTGAGGAGCCTAGTTCCCATGATGGTCCCTCTTTTATTGGGTATAAATGTTCGTTTTCAACTCCGGTTCAAGACATGGGTTTTATAAGGCTTAAAACCTCCGTTTTGCAATCGGAGTTGAAAACGGACAGTTTAAACCTGAAAATAGAGGGACCAACCTTGAGACCAAGCTCCTCAAGATTAAGAATCTTGGCCCACTACATCATAACTAGGGGAGCTCAAGGTGTAGTATGCAGCTCATAAGTGTTACATATTTTTAGTAAATTTGATGCCGGAATTAGTTAAAAAAGAGGACCCCTAGTTAGTGTACTCGAGATCATTTCAGATGAATTGACAACAAACATAGAGGAGATGAAAGTTTCGGTTGGATGGATGAGAGGTACATATATTTGTATACGACAATCCCTTGTCCTCCCTCAAGGGCATGCCACACAAGTGTTCGGAAACGCTAGTTTTGAAACAAAGTTTGGTAAACCAAGGTAAAAGAATTATGGCCTTGACATGCACCTACAATAACTCCAAGAAGTTGGGTTTCAAGGTTGGTCCCTTTTTTTGTTTATTTAAAACGTCCGTTTCCAACTCTGATCCGAAATGAAGGTTCTTTGTAGAAGAAGGACGAGCTGCTCTTATGTGACCACAATCACATGGATGTCCTCTAATAATGTTACTGTTTTCTGTGGGAGCTGTCAGCAAACAGATCTACAACCATGATGAACCTTCCAAATTTTATAGAGTTTTAGGGGTTAAGGTGAATAATTAATGTTGCTTGTCTGTGTGGATCACAGCTACCAAAACTGCAGAAATCATTCTACGAGTGAGGTGATGTTTGGAGATTCATCACCAAGACTTGAGATCGGATTCTTCGGAAGAGGAAGAGCTGATCTAATTTGACAACAATCACATCTATGTGCTCCAATGATGTACCTGTTTTCTGTGGGAGCTGTCAACAGACAAGACCCACAAGCATGATGATGAGCCGCCGAGAGTGTTAGACAGACATGTGTAGAGCTCTAGGGTTTAGGGTTTAAGGTTTATGTTGTTACTTTTGTGTGTGGTATGATCACAGCCACCAAACTGGTCAAATCGATCTATGAGCAAGCTTTCACTACAGTAAAGGTGGTGTGTGGAGGTTTATCACCAAGGATTAATTAGCATCAGATTCCTCGGACAAGAAGGATGGGCTGCTCTGATGTGGCAACAATCACATGGATGTGCTCTAATAATGTTACTGTTTTCTGTGGGAGCTGTCAAACAGGAACGACCTACCAGGATGATAAACCCCGAATCAAACTGTAGGTACGGTCATGTGTAGAGTTCTAGGGTTTAGGGTTTTAGCCTAATAATGTTACTTTTCTGTGTGAGGTCACGGTTACAAAAGCTGGAAGAAGCTCCATCCAACTTACGAGCAAGGTCATTCAGGCTCGTTGTTCTAAGTAAAAACTATGATGTTTGGAGTTTCGTTAGCTTTGGGAAGTTTCATCAACTTGATTAGAATTGGAATTCACGTCCGGTACCAACCTCGGCTGAGTCAGTTTGATCAGCTGGCAAGGAGGTTCTGAGGTCGACGGCCGATTGCAAGCGAGCAAACTAAAACTTGTGACGTCGATCATCGTCAATTGCACCACTCATGGTCATCGAATCATTTGTAAGCGCAAGCGCCAATTCCTGCAACTTTTCATCAGTGTACTGAGAAGGCTTGCACGGGTAGGTCCACTCGCATACGACGATTGGACCGCATCTCGCCCTTCCTTCCGCACTACATCGACCGCCGAACAACTTGAGGAGGACCTTTGTGATCGTTCCTCGAGTAAATTAATCTTCACTTCGACTCCTTCCAACTTCTTCTGCATGTCTACTCCAGCCCTTGGACTTGAAACTTAATGACAGTCACCATGCATTTGCAATCGTGAATTCAATGAGATAATTACGGAGCCAATTCAACCCAATGGTTAGAATTGGATGTGGAGTGGAAAGTGCCACACACCTTCATGATTCAAGTCAAAGAGATTCTCGTAGAAGCCTTTGCGATGATCTGGATATAGCTTAGGATCGGCTTCTCCCCAGATATCGTATGTACTAACTTAGAAGGAGGACTTGCTACAATTCAACACACTTTGACGAGACTTTTTTTGAAGCTTATCATTTCCTTATGGTTGCAAGCACGATAAAGTGGACAGCTCCTGATCCATGCTTAGTGTTCAGAGAAATAGATTCAAAACTATACACTAACTTTGAATTGTATCACTGTATTCGTTAATTAGAGGCTTTGGAAAGTCTGAAAATCAATCCAAATGATTTAATATCTAGTTCAATTTCTTATTCTGATGACATGTATTTGTGCCAAGTTGGTTAGTGCCACCCATGCAAATCACTTTATTCAGCCAGATTTAATATATTTTGTGTTTTTCTTATTCTTTATTTGAAAATCACATCCTTAAATAGTCTCAAAATCATGAAAAAGTCTCCGATTACCGAACATAGTGATTTTTGTGAAGAAAAACATCATAGTCATTTCGAAAACATACTGATCTACAAAGCCAAGCAAGTTGTGATGACAAAAAAATTCCAAGAAAAGTCTATGTAGATTAGAAGACGGTGCAAGTGGTGTGCAAGTAGGTCATATTGAACAAGTGATTGTCTAAAATTTGTTTGAAGTACGATAAAATTACATTAAATTGATGGTCTTCCACAAAGTTTTGTGATGATGCCCTTGAGTTGATAATGAATTCAAGGAATATGAAAGAAATTTCCAACTCCAAAATAGCTAAGGTCATGAAATCTATGTTCAAAACCCGACTCAATCATTTGCTTTTGAGCATCACTTTTAACGATAAGTATTGAGGATCTCAACTTAATTTTCTACATTTGAGTATTCAACACAACAACAAAGTTCATCATACAAAAAAAATCTAATTTAAACAACGCTTTGCTACTACTTTTAGGCCTTTGACCAAAAACATTATAGTTTGAATATACCGGAGCACTTTTTTGGTCCACTTTACCATGCTTGCACCCTTATCATCTCCTTATATGTACGCATTGTGGGGGCCTACCTATGCATCTAGCTTATAAACAAAGCTTACACGTGATGTAAATCATGCCCCCTTCGCATGCACATGCATGACATCATGTACTTACCTACAACCAAGTGTTCGTCCGGTATATAGGTGAATGCATGGTAGCAGCAATCAACATCAATATGGGCATCAAAGAAAGTACGTGTGGGTATTAAAACTGTAACTTTTAATACTAGTCAAATAATTTTATTATTTGATGGGTATCTCAAGGTGAGAGAATCTTTGTATATCCTAGTTATTATGTGGGTCGATAGTACCATTTTGTACCATGTTGATACTAGGGTTTTTTTTCTTGGTACGATTAATTTTGCATGTTCTGTAGAATCAAATGGTACCGGTAACAAAATTTTGTGAAATATCCTTGAACCTACCACTACCAAAAAGTGTGAAATGCTCATTAAAGATATTTGATTGGTACAAAAAGTAGGCGATAGCAAATCGCCATTGGTATTTACGTTCACTAAATGGCACTCCTCCAAATAGGAAGGCGTTTGCTAAAATTCTATTTACGTTCTTGTGGTGGTCGTCGGAATTCTAGGTACCACTTCTAGCCCATTATCTTTCTTTGAAGTTGACTGCATTCCAAAATAAGCATGAGATATCCCAAATAAGTCCAATACAATTAAATTGCGATGAAACACTCACAACTTTGTAGGGGGTAGATTCTACCAGGATTCATCACTCCAAGGGTCACATACCCATGTTTGGTTACCATCTTTTCCTATGGAATAGATACCGTGTAAATCTAGTCATTGATAAGATTTTGAATAATTATTAGATTTATAATATTACAAAAATTACATTTATGTTTGTCATATGTGGTGTGGAACTTGACAAATAGAGTCACCTCCTTGTGGTAATGGACCCCATGTGCATAATGTGAGCAAAAGGTGTTCGTGTAGATGCTAGTTTTTTTAATAGAGTTTTAGCAACCGCTCAATAATGTAATTTTTCAAATTTTAGCTTTTCATATGGGGTTTGGTTCTTATTTATATATAGATATATATATAGACATATATATATATACATAGACATATATACATATACATTTATTTATTTATTGGTATCATATGTTTCACACAAATTAAATTTCCACCATATTTCAAAATGGACAACAACTTGCACATGTGTAATGTGGTGCCAACAATTGCATGAGTCCTCCAAGTATCACAAGAGAGTTATGAACATTGGACCAACAAATAACTTTCAACTGGATATGAAAACTCAACAAAGAACAATACAACAAACACAAACATGCCACCAATCTCATGTAGATAATCCAAAGCATTCTCAAGTGGAGACTTGATTTTGAGTTGGCCTAGGGATGCATGGACAACATGCACAAATAGAATCATTTCAAAAGTTCAAGGTAACTTGATATTGAGCTATGCTATGGGTGGATGGAAAACATCCCAAAACATAAAAGTTAAAGAACCACATTATGATTCGGTTTCAAGTTAGCCTCAAGGTGGATGGACAATGTGCTAAAACAAAACTATTTCAAAACTTGAGGCTAACACGTTGAGTTTGGTACTGAAGTTGGTTTGGAAATCTTGTTTTAGTATTCAACTTGTGGGTTTTGGTACTTGAGTATATGGCTTTGAAACGAAGTATAAGTGGGTAAGATATGGAAAGGGTGATTTTGAAGTCTTTCATTCAACATGGGTAGGGTGAGGTGTTTGATGGATATTTTGTTGCATGCATGGGTAGGTGGGCATGTAGGGGATATAGCAATGTTCAAATACCTCAATATAATTAGTGCATGTGCGGATGCTCCCTAGATGCCAATGATAAGGATAATGAAGGTGACATAACACTCGGCATCTTGATGTCTTTTGATTGGTGGTCTCAGGGGGGGTAGTCATTGGTTGGAGTAGCAATATACGTGCGAACAAATGATAGGGTATTTTAAAAACATGAGGACTAAAAATTATAAATGGACTTAAGAGTAATATAGGGTATCAAAAATGGCATTGGACATCTTTAAAGTACTATAGGGTATGGAATAATACGTAATTTGGAATTATAAGTACTGCAAGCCATTTTTCTATTAACCCAAAGTAGAAATTTACATAATGATAGCATGTGAAAAAAAAAAAATTGAAAGTAATACCCCCCTATAAAATAGTGGTTGTTCGCACCTATATCCTTAACTTTTTAACACACTGCCCCCCCCCGAGTTGGTGGTTAAGTCTTAAAAAAAAAATTAGAATGTTTGTATTATGCAAGAGTACAACCACAAATCAATACAATCATAAGTAAAACCCAAATAAAGCCTGCGGCCAACTTGAGTTCAAGTTGACCCATGGGGCCATTCACGGTTGGGGTACTACTTTTGGGACAAAGGACTTAAGGACTTTGTCGCATTGATCTTGGTTTTTATCATGATTTATTATTATTTGATCAATAAATTTTACATAAATAAGTAGATAGTTCATAAGCTTTATCAAGAAATATTATTATTATTATTTAATAATCACCCTAAACCCTAAACCCTAGGCCACATCAGTGGCATTTTTTTGCTATTTAGGTGTGCATTGGTGGTCAATTATTTCCTGTTATGTATCTTGGTACCTTGGTAAAAATGTCTTGTGTCCATTCATATAAATTTTTTTGTCCAATTCTAATACTAGACGTTCCTTTTACGTGTGGCCGTGAGTATATGTATATTTGGACATGTTTGGTGCCACATGTAAAGTTGGGCAATTGCTATTCAATACATATTTGGTTCTATTGGTACACACTTGAACGATGAGTGTGAGGAAAAAATTTGGGATCGTTTTGATTGATTCTTGTTGTCCTTTTCATTCCTTGATCCTAAGGTGAACAATTAAGACAACACTCCTGAATGTCCTTTAAGGAATCAAAAGGATATCTTAGATGACCCTATTCCTTCTAAATTAACTTTGTCAGTGTACTCGATATGGAGTATGAAATGTAGGTATGATCCAAAATATGCTTCACAATACAAATCTAAGCATACCAAGCATGTGAAGTTATCTAAAAAAAGTCATTTTTCCGTTAGACGGCCAAAAGTAGTACCCCAACCGTGAATGGCCCATGGATGTTAGAATTGTTATGGAATAGGGCTACCTTAAGACTTTCAAGGTAGAGTCTATGATCCATAAGCTTAAGTTCCAACAACATTTGAATAAAAATTATTATGAAAGGTAAATAAAAATGTCAACATCATGCAAATCATGTTTTTATATTTATGCCAATCCTGATTTGATTGAGCTTGAAACAAGTACAATTTATTTCATTATTTTTTCATTAATAGGCTTATTATACTTTAGATTATACATGAAGGGACATTCACGGTTGGGGTACTACTTTTGGGTGTCTAACGGTTTAAGGATTATTTTAGACAACTTTACATACTTGGTGTGCTTAGATTTGTATTGTGGAGCATATTTTGGATCATACCTACATTTCATACTCCATATTGAGTACACCGACAAAGTTAATTTACAAGGAATAGGGTCATCTAAGATATCATTTTGATTCCTTAAAGGACATTCATGGGTGCTCTCAAAATTGTTCACCTTAGGATCAAGGAATCAAAAGGACAACAAAAATTAATCGAAACGATCCCAATTTTTTTCCTCATTATCATCGTTCAAGTGTGTATCAATAAAACCAAAAATGTATTGCATACCAATTGTATAACTTTACATGTGGCACCAAACATAGCCAACAATACACAAAATCATAGCTACATGAAAAAATAACGTTTAGTATTAGAGTTGGACATTAAAAAATATATGTATGGACACATGACACTTACACCAAGGTACTAGGATGCAAAACAGGAAAAAATTGACCTCTGATGTACACTTGAATAGTAGAAATTGCCATTGATGTGGCCCAAACAAGTCATATGACCTCTTTACAAGTTTTATGACGGTTAACACATATCCTTTGCGGTGAGTTAAGATGAACTTGAGTATGAGGTGAACCCTTTCTCTACCTAATATTCTACAACAATTTACCAACAAACATCTACAAAGTTGAGTAGGTGAGATTTATACCATATTTTGGCAATCATTTAGATTAAATTTGCCAAATATGCAAGTATTTTTAAAATAATAAGGAATATATTTTTAGTATTATTGGTGTCATATTGGCTATCTACTTATGGTATGTGTGTGTGTGTGAGAGAGAGAGAGAGATTATTGCAAATGATGTAACCTCAACCTGGGGGTGCACTAGATTTCCTTATATGTAGTACATGGGTGCGCATAAGGGGTGCTAATTGTGATTATGAATTACATAACATACATAGGCTAAGGTGTTCTTCTTTTGGCAATGTAGATATATTATGGGTATCTTATGCTTTATGGAACATTGGACATGTACATAAATTTATATCAAGGACATACATATATAGGAGATTGGGTAGGGCTTACATCGGATATAACCATCCAACCTATAATCATTTGGTGCATTGATGGCTCATCCACCGTCATTGCAAGTCATTAGAGCCATTAGTCATCAAGCATTGGTATCTGGCAAGGGGATGCACCAGGAGATTCCAAGTAAGTGGTTAGAGTATAGATCCAATTGACCTCATGAACCGACCTTTGAATACGGAAGTCATGATTATGGCAGTATCAAAAGTCAAATGGATCAACATACACTTATGTTCTCACCAACCACACGGTGGTAGACTTGACATAGTAATTGCATTGGCTACAATGACATTTCAGATAGGAGCCGTTTGTACAAATCACATTAATGGAGAGAAAAACCTTTCATGACTTCATTAAGCAATAATGTAGTATTTTGTTCGTACAATTTATTGGATGCCTATTTTCTTGCAAGGAGTTATTTCTTGTATACATAGGATTGTATGGTAGAAGGTAGTTCTTTAAGTAATTTGTGTATTGTATATACTTCTTGCTATTTTTTTTGCTATCACTTTGTATGTATTTTTTTCTTAACTATGAAAAAACTATATATAAGGGTATTGAAATCAAAGCAACGAATGCACCTGGCATATGTTTCTAGTGAAGGCCCCCTATGAACATCAAGAAACCACCATAGGCACATCAAGTTTGTGAGACGCAATTATGATCTTGTTTTGATTTGGATGAAACAAGCAGGGATGTGCAAATGGACAAGACGTGGCCTTTGGCCATCATATCCTTCCATGATGAGATATGGCAATTCTTGACATGTAATTCTTAATTGAAGAAATTATTTTAGTAACATGTTCAAAATGGTTGTTTTCTATTTGTGGTCAAGTAGCAGTCAACTTTAAAAGGGAGCTCAAAGAATGTGAACCATTAATTCTTGTTGATTGCAAGATTTAAAAAAAATGATATATGTATATATTAATTTTCAATTTTTTGCTACCAACAGTCAATTTGGGGCAAAAGAAACATGAAAGAGGTGGAAGAAAGGAAAAATGGTGGGCTTTCTTATTTTTTGGTTATTTTTTGCCCAACTTGCTATCAACCTACGGTAGTAAGAATGATGTTGCATATCATCATGATAGATGGCCTCAATGAAAAGAGTTGTCTTCTCATTTGGGATAAACTTCAAAAGTCTCATAGAATTGCCTTATAAGATGCTCTTAATACAACATTATTAAGTAGTGGGTGTGTGGAGGGCCACCTTCAACCTTCCAGCCTCAGACGGTGTAACCCGCTGCTGAACCGGTTTACATGGAAGTTACTCCCACCAAAATTAGATCTTCTCTTCTCTAAGTCTTGTGAAGGTGTTTGCATTCTTCTGTATCTCAATTCCGTAACATGCAGTTCCAATATCCTTATAAACTCTCTAAGAGTAGTTGGTCTAAGACTTATGTTTCCCTGAATCTAATGTCAAGGTTTGGTGTTCCTAAACCTTTAAATAGATTTAGTAACACAATGCTTTTCTTACTCAAGGATATTGTGTTCAAGACCCTTTTATAAATCCCTAGGGATAAAGTGTCCAAGTTGTCAAGTTTATGTTCCCCGAAAGTGCCCTTAACGAGAACACTTCTACAATATCTCTCAGTATGTAGTTCCTTTTAAATAATCTCTTAAATGGATAGGTACCTTAGACCTTAAGTTAATGTTTCTCAAACGTGTAATGTCAAGGTTAAGTGTTTCCCCGAGAGAAACATCCTCATACCATATCTTTCATGGTTGAATTCATCTAAAACATATTTCAAGTTTATAACTCTCGTAATTTGAAACCATCTAAATTCTTCTACCCACAATATCTTTCACGTTTTGAATTTATATCCTATCGATTTATAATCTTATATAGGATACTTATTCATTCCTTTAGATTCCAATGCAATAATCTCTATTCCGTTCAAGTCTTCAAACACGTTGCCTAAATACCTTCATAAGTTAGCATACTCCCTCGCTAAGTCAAGACAACCTAGCGCGTGGAAGATACTTTGGCATAATTAAAACTCCCTTTTACATTCCGTAATTTATAAGTGTATGCTCTCGAGCCAAATCTCTAAGGCTTAGCACATAATTGCTACTCCTTAGAAGATTCCAAATATTTGACTAAGGCCGGCTAAATCCCCAGAATATTCTCTTAGGCCGCCAAAATCCCTAAGTGCTAAGGTAGGGGATTTTGATGACGAGGCCACATCTCGGCCACCTTTGGTTCCAATCCTTTGCTTGCTTTATGATTTGATTAGTCTTATCAAGTCCTCTCAAGCAAACTAATCTCGGTGCCTCAAATCCAATGGCGTGAAAGGTAATGATGTGAACTTATGCTAAGGTGACAAGCTTCGGCTTGAGGCATCATCACCTTTTCCATCAATGAGCACTACCTAGGTGATTTGGTTTTCTTAGCTTAGATCCTCTTGCCTCAACCTCTTGCCAAGTACGAATAATGTTTTAGGTGTGTAGTATCCCTTTTAAGCTCAAGTGTTTGCTACATTCATTCTCAATCATTTCCAATCATATTTCATATAAGATAATTTTCTTAATTGTTTTCTTAGGTGAATATGGTGTTCACTTTCCTAAGGTCTTTTGAAAATCCCGCATACTCCAAATTTCTCCGTTATGCGGCCTCCTCCATAATCTTGATTTACTAAGTCTTCAACTCCTTGCACGGATTCTCAATCTCGCGCGTTGCGTGATAACACTTTGTGAGCTCGCTCCGCTAACCGTGGTGAATGTCTTGCTCTCGCGAATGCGCCGCGGTACGCTAAAAATCTCCCGACGTACCAAGTTCGCTCCGCCAATCCAATTGGAATTACTAAGGCGCCGCGGGTGCCTCTATGTAATTCCAATGCACCGTGGGTGCCTATGGAATTCCTAATGCGCCTCGGGCGCCTATGAATTTCCTAATGCACCTCGGGTGCCTATGAATTTCCTAACGCACCTCGGGTGCCTAAAAGTCCAATTGGAATTGCCAAAGCACCTCGGGTGCTTATAGGTAATTCCAATGCACCGTGGGTGCCTTTGGATTTCCTCACGTCTCAACAAAGTCCGAGGTCCGGACACTCATGTAAAATGTTCGGGATGAAATGAAGTGTATTAGGGCCCTCTAGTGGCCTCCTTATATAGTCTCACATATCTATGTTTTCCTAGGATTTTTGTAAATGTTAGTTCGGCTAAATTTAGCACTGTATCTAAATATAGCCTGATTAAAAGTCTTTAACACATAGAGTCTAAATCTATTTGATCTGATATGTAATTCATGCGTACATATCTTTTCCTATCCCAAGCTTATTAATTGAGCACATGCTCCTAAAGTGGGGCATTTGTGCCTCTTTAATTCTCGGCCCTAGCCCTATTTCCACTGGCCGCTCTCGTGCTCCTTTAGCCGCTCGCGTTCCCCTTGTCTTCTCACGTTCCCAGTGGACGTTGCCGTTCCCGGTGGTCCTTCCCGTTCCCAGGGCGTTCTCGGGTGATCCTTCCCGTTCCCAGTGGCGTTCCCAGGTGCCCCTTTCACACCGCCGGCCGTTCGTTCACCCCCCTGGCTTCCTCTTCCTCGTACCCTGGCTTTCTCTCTGCGGTCCTTGGTTTTCTCTCATGCGCCTCGGCTTCTTGCCCTCCGGCCTTCCTTCCAGCTTGGGGGGAAGTGAGCTCACCAGGGTGTTTGTTCATGTGGGCCCTTAGAATATAACCATGGGATGCCCCAACTTAGTGCAGATTCATATTTAATTTGAGTCCCCTTGCACTAGGTTGGGGCATCCCATGGTTATATTCTTAGGGTCCACATGAACGAACACACACTGCGTAATAATGTTATGAAGCAGATTGTTGACCAACATGCATACATAGATAGCTTATTGTGTTGAGTTTGACTAGATGTGGGTTGCCCACACCCGTTGCTTATTTGTAGTATTTATGAGTTTGTTCTTGCATGGTATGCCATCATGCTCCAAGAACGAAAACTAAGATAGTTGAGCCCACAATAAACACTTTAAGAAACTTTTGCTAATTCGGGCAAGTTAGATAGCTTGGAAAAATTTGAAGAAAAATCCATAGATTAGCAAATATGTACAAAATCTAAATTTTTATTTCAAAAATTTATAAATTCATATGCAACCTACAAAATAAGCCTTTTACTCTCCACTAAGGGGGTTCAATGATGTTGGATTGCAAGGTGAGAATCAGCACAAATCGGCCTTATTGTGGGCACTGAGGGTCTTTTAATAAATGAAGGTGTTGTCCCTCTTTTGTGGATCACTTTGTAGCCTTGTTGAGTGGATAAATCCCCAATTAGCCTTTACGATTGGCCAAAGTTGGTGTTCATCTTAAATTGTTCTTGCATCCTTCTTACACTGCTACTATGAGTGGCTAAAGTGGTGTTAATTTATTGCTTAATCGTTGTTAGCAATGGCTACTTGATGGCACAATTGCATTCACTTGTTGATGGCTTAAGGATGAAATACCAAAAGGAAAGTGTTACTTTTAGGCATTTCAACTTTATATGTTGATTCTTTTGGTTGGTCCAAGGGTGTTTCTCTAAGTGATTATGGGTTGGGGTTGGAAGTCCACATGTTTGAGTTGGGCCCCTACCAGTATTACCCAAAGAGAAAACGTAGTCCATAATATATATACATATCATCATCATCATATGCCTTGAATCAATGTACAAAGGGCCCACTTGACATTAATTAACCACCAAATCTATAGAGGTCAAGTTTCTACAAAGACCTCCTTACTTTAGAAATAGTGGTGGGGGCCCAACTCAATTAGCAATTGCAAATAAGAAAGGTTGTCATGCCAAGTTTCATAATTGGAGTTCAATTACAAAGTTAGAAGAGGTCAAAATAAAAACGTTCTTTTGGTTTAAATGATTGCAAAGGCCTTCTCAGTTTTGATATCTATGAGTTGACCATGACATGTGTATTTTTGGTGTCCATTCTTAATCACAAGCACATCACAAGCCTTGTCATATGCCACTCAAATGTAGGTGTGCAATGAAGAAGAGCCAACACATGAGGCCCTTTCTAAGACCCCATAGTGTATATCTTCAAGGGGCCCCTCGCAAGTGTAATGAGGCTTATAAAATATATTTTCTTAACATCATGCCCAAGGCATAACATCATTCGATTGCATATTTGTGTTCCATTTTATATATTAGGATCCGACATGGGCCTCCACCATCTTATCTTCATGGGAAGAAACTTAGAAAATAGGAAAAAACTAACACCGTTACGAATAATGAATAGTGCTAGTTTGAATCGTAAGAATATTGTGAATGGTGTCGGTATTTCCAGTGATCGTTCAATTATTAATAGTAATTCAAATGAACAATAAAGGGATAAAAAGTGTTTCATGTGAATATACCTGGGATGGGGTCCGAGATGACCTTAAACTACCGGATGATGGTGGAGAGATACTCAAATCTCAAGGAAGAGGTTGGCGGTTCAAATCCCGGCTGTGAAATCTCCTCTCTACTTGACGGAAAACTTGCCATGTGGTCAACTGCCTCTTGTGCTTTGGCGTTGGCATGTCGGCCTTTTGTCTCAAAATAATAATAATAATAATAAAATACCAGGGATGGACAGTAATTCCTACACATAGTGCCAAGAGTATAACTCCACCCAAATTTCCAAGTTCTGCCTAAATTTATGAATAGTAAATGGATATTCCTAGTTTGTTCGAGAGGCCCATAGAATATAATTGACATATTCCAGGACCATGGAACCGACCCACATGGCTAAATAATGTTTCGAAAGTTACAAGATTATTGGGCACCTTAATAGAAAGTAATGGGCTCACACTACATTAGATTAGGGGGGAAACATACATATAACAAGCCATATTCTATTGTGATTATTGATGCCTCTAGATAACAATGAACATGTTGTCCTTAAATTGTTGTCAATATGATATGTCTTCTTAGACCTAGTCTTGTTGTCATTGTTTGCGGGTGGTAGCCAATGACTCTCATACCCTCAACACTTTCCAGTTCCACATTTGAAGAGGAAATGAAGGTAATGTGGTTGCTCATGTGGGATTCCCACTATGCACCCAATGTTTAACATCCACGAAATCCAAAATTTCATTTACATCCTAACTTTGAGTCCCCTTCACCTCCCCTTTTGCCATCCCAAAACGGCTAAGTACTTCTTTGTGTGAGCATTGGCCTCCAAATAATTCTCAAAAATTCAAAATATCAAACAATGTTTTTGGGTGCGCTCTTTCACATTGCTCATCATTACAATCACATGGAAAAATAAAAAATAAAATCTAGTATGTACCATCGGTGCAATGTACCAAAATTATAATTACAAAAATTAGTTTTTGGATTGTGCCCATCCTAATTTGTTTGTGGTCACCATCACTTAAAACATTATTGGATTATAGGTATATGTACATAAAAAAAACAAATTATGGGCATAAGAAAATAAAAACTTGGTCATTGGAGGGGGGGGGGGGGGCTAGAGCCACGGATAAGCAACCACAATTTCATGAGCTAGTCACAAAATGGCATTTCTCCAAGCATCGTAAATAGATAACATGAGTGCATGATATTCCACCATTTTAGTAACCTCTACTCTCCACTCTTTGCAAACTAACCTAAGTGCTTGAAAAGCACTTAACTCATTTATATGGGTGCAAGCACGGTAAAGTGGACAACACTTGATCATCGCACAGGTTTAACTGAGAGTGATTCAAAACAATATACTAACTTTGAGTTTTTTGTAAGACGAATCATTAAAATTTAAAAACATATTGATTTACAAAGCCAAGCAATTTATGTTGACAAAAAAATAAAAATAAAATAGTCTGCATATTTTAGAAGACATGCACGTGGGTGTGCAAGCGGTCATATTGAATAAGTATTTGTCATAATTTTTTTTTAAATATGATAAAATTACATTGAATTCATGATTTCCTAAAAGATTATTTGATGATGACCTCAATTGTATAATGAAATCAAGGAACATAAAAAACTCAAGTTCAAAATACTTTGCGTCCGAAACTGGATCTAGCCGTTTGCTTTTGAGCATTTCTCTTAATGATACGTTTGAAGATTTCTCTATGGTGATCTACATTTGAGTGCTTCACACAACAGAAAGATCACCGTGAATAAAAATTTGATTTAAAAAAGATTTTGCTACTACTTTTAGGCCCCAAAAATTATGATTTTAAGATACCGGTGCACTTTTTTGGCCCACTTTACCATGCTTCGACCCATATTCTTCTGATGTGTCTGTGCCTAGTTTACGCCTTTCATGTTCTTCCAAAATAGATAGAAAATGTATTCTCTCACAACCTTCCCAAGAATCTTTCGTAGAGCATCCATCACTCTTACAATTTGCAAAACGTATGGTGCAACTCAAATCACAAGCACACTCTACCGATCGCGTTGACAATACAATCTTGTGTGGAACTTATGGAGTAAGTCTCCCGCCAAATCCACCAAATCCTCATAAAATTGTTCACAAATAAAGTTCATGGTTATTTTAAATTCTACTTAATAGACAATCAAAACATGATTATTACGACTTGATTAATCTCAACCACAACACCTTAAATCATATTTAAAAAGTGAAAAGTACGCAAGCATGAACAAAAGTACGAATCACTTGCATGGTTTCTTAGATCAAGGCTATCTTGAACATAAATTCCTAGATCAAAGTGTTCTTGTCATCTTGCATCTTGCATTAATTTCAATTACAACCACCATCAAATTGTTCTACCCTTTCCCACCTACCCAACCTATCAACCCTCCAATCTCACATTAAAATCACATAAAACATTAATCCTAGACTATGGTCTAACATTATTTGCTAATGCACGCCCATCCACTGTATATCCAACATTAGTGATGTCATTAACCTTTCGATGTTGGTGCAACCCAGGAATGGGTCGCCACCTAATATTTGATGGGTTTGTAACCCGCTAGGTGGCAATCTACGTGGATGAATGATATCTACTGGTGTAGGGTGGTGCCCACTATCATGTGGGCCAAAATAACATAAAGACCTCATATTCCAAGCATGTAGGATTTTTGTTAGTTCAACATTGCTTGTTTTGGGAGGCGGTCTCATGAGTTGCCCACATGTAAGAGCCAAATTTAGGAACCAATATCTTTCACATATGATGCCCAATTCGGTTGGGGTTTTTACCCTTAGGACAAGGTGATGGTTATGCATAACTTGATTGGATAGATGTGGAACAATATTAGTGCACATGTTACTTGCTCCATTAAAAAGGGGAAATCTCCCAAAATGGCCTCATGTGGCCCTCCAACTTTGAAGGTGATGGACTTCATTTAAATTTGCTAAAAAAACCCCAAATTTTTGGATGCAGCTCATTTGTCATCCACATAATATATTATGACACATTTTCCAACTATCAAAAATTTGTGGCATGACCAAAATGGTCAGTAAACAAAAAAAATTTAGAGTTTTCTCTAGCTACCCCTTGGATGAATGCCCTTTTCATATGTGACCTAGCAAATGTGGTCCACTCACAGGAAGGTCACTCCATTGTCAAGTTGTACACCACGTGCGAACAAAGTTTGCTACCCCTATATTACATGCCATAGATAATTTTAAAATTTATAACATTTTTCTAAATATAAATAACCATTGATAGTATTTTTTTTTGAAATTTTTAGTCATCTTCATTTTTGTAGTAATTTTTTTAGTTCAATTCTACGTCACTCTAGTTAGAAACGGTATGTTTTATTTTTAAAAAATCATCAAATTTAGTTACCATTTTTTACTATGTATATCTACTCATGAAAAAAAATTGATAAAATTTTGACCCATTTTTGTGATGCTTTATGTAAAAAGTAGGATTTATTACATGTGAAGTGTTCGCATGTGGTTGTTCAACTTTACAATGGAGTGACCTCCCCATGGGTCCACTTGACTTCAAATTTTGATATCAAGAATACATAGTAGTCTAGTTCACATCCGCACAGTTGGATTTCATGAAAACAAAGTCTTATTTTCTACATAACAAATATTTTTAGCATTGGTGCTAGAAATGCCCAAAAATGGAATGTGAAGGCTTGAGCGTTTAGGGGGTTAAAGAATCAAGCAAAGGTGGCAACCTAGTATATTGTTCAGTGGCCAGGTTCAAATATATCATAATCAATATGTGGATCAACTCCTTGCCTTACTTTCCTTCCTTGTTCTCCAATGTTTTCCCAAATATAGCCCAAACAAGGTAGAACGTGAGTGGTGGTGGCGCACAACTACTTTATATAGCATGTGGGTGACAACACACGCCTTGATATCGGCGGACGTTAAGTTCCCCCCACGAACTTTTTGGGGGAGGAATATTCGGGCAAGGGCAGCCGCCCGACAGATTTTCTAGACCCGACCGAAAACTGTTGCCCGCCCGTCCGACTTCGAAAAAAATTATTGTCCTTGCATTCTTGAAGGCCACTTATCCACAAATCCCATATTGAGTGCACTTCATTTTCAAGGTCCCAAATCCAATATATATGTTCACTTCCATTGAGTAAATAAACGATTGATTGGATTTCATTCACAAAGTGAAACCGCCAATAAAGCATGTAATTAACTTGGAAGTTAAAAATATTACGAAATCCTCATTAGCACTGAGGTTATAATTTTTGTGACTTACCATTGAAAGGGTCTTTGTCATTCTAAAATGAAACTAAAATTAATGATTTATTTTAATATTTTATATTTTATAGTCAATACCTTCTATTATCACAAAGTTTTCATACGCATTTAAACTAGTTAAGTGTGATTGAATGCAACTAAGTCTAATAAATTTTGATTAATCCTGATTAATTCTATTTAAGCCCAATTAAATCAGAAAGAGTGCTAACCAAACTAATTAAGCCTAATTAATTATAACATTTACTTACTGGAATTAATCATGATTTAATAGAATTAACTCCAGTAAATATATTTTATAATTAATTAGGCTTAATTATTTTGGTAAGCATATTTTCTGATTTAATTTGGCTTCATTAGGATTAATAAAAATTAATTACACTTAGTTACATTCAGTCACATTTATTTTATTTAAATGCACATGAATACTTTGTGAAAGTAGAAGTTATTAACTAGAATATAATTTTTAACATATAAAAAATAAATCAGTAATTTTAGTTTCATTTTAGAATGAAAAAGACCCTTTCAATGGTAAGTCACAAAAATTATAACTTCAGTGCTAATGAGGATTTCGTAATATTTTTAACTTCCAAGTTAATTATATGCTTTATTGGCGGTTTCACTTTGTGAATGAAATCCAATCAATCGCTTATTTACTCAATGGAAGTGAACATATATATTGGATTTGGGACCTTGAAAATGAAGTGCACTCAATATGGGATTTGTGGATAAGTGGCCTTCAAGAATGCAAGGACAATAATTTTTTTCGAAGTCGGACGGGCGGGCAACAGTTTTCGGTCGGGTCTAGAAAATCTGTCGGGCGGCTGCCCCTGCCCGAATATTCCTCCCCCAAAAAGTTCGTGGGGGGAACTTAGGGCCACTTTATATTAGGGCCCATTTCCAAACCCTAGGCATCAACCAATGAGAGTGCTTAGATTGCCCAAATGGGCCCTAATATGGGCCCAAGGGCTTTATATTGAGAGTCGGCCCACTTCTCCTAAAGCTTGCGTGGCGGGTGACATGGCGGTGTTTTGGAGGGAAAAAAGTGGGCCGAAGGTAAAAAAATGGGTCGAGGGTTTATGGAGACCCACTTCGCATCTACGGCCCACTTCACCCAACTTCCGTCATATAGTCATTTATGACTTTATGGCTTTATGACTTTAATTCAAGCAAGGGCATAATTCATTTAAGACAAAGTGGGCCGTGGATTGGGCCTTACAATATAAAGTCCCTAGGCCCATTTGGAAGGCCCACTTTAAAGTAGAATTTCCAATTTGGGCCCTACAAGTGGGCCTATGGACTTTATATTGCAAGGCCCACTCAACGGCCCACTTTGTAAAGTAGGGCTAAAGTTAAGGCCCACTTCAAGTCCAAGTGGGCTCAACTCCAAATGGGCCCTAATATAAAGTGCCCCTTAACGTCCGCCCTTGGTATCATTCTGCTACTTGGCACCCCATCATTTTCCATTTAGATGATCTACAACCAATAAACATGGTCAGTCGACTACTGAGTCTAGATAAGTTGAATGCCAATGTCAACTGATCCCAACATGCTGACTAGTCTATCTCTTATGCTTGCCACAACATGTTGACATGACAAATTGATTTGCCTCGTCGCCATGGTAATCCATGTCGACTTGGCAAGCCAACATGTTAAGCATTGGCATAGACTATCGACTTGGCATTCAACACATCAACATGGCATCCGAATTGTCATGCAATGTTAATTGCAAAGTCGGCATGTTTTGGTCAATTTGGCAAGACCAATCGGCTAAGAAGATCGACCGGTTTTGTCAAGTCAACTCACATGCTAACTAGTTGGATCCCATATCCAGCCTTGGCCCCCACCCACCCCGGGCTCGGCATTATCCCAAGGTAGAGTAGACGCACCCATAATCAATCACTTATGGGAATATGCACTAGATCTGGACAAGTATAAGGCGGTGCAAGTTTTTCCCGTGTAGGAAGATGGAAATCAAGAGGATTGTAAATATTTTGGTGTTTTTATTCCTTGTATTGAAATTATTGTGAATTTTTGAGGCCAAAAGTTGGCCCAAACATATTACCAATGTCCATAGGGAATTTATCCATTATTGGTGATTATTTAATAAGAAATAATATCTTTCTTGATAAAGCCTATGAACTACATACTTATCTATCTAAAATTTATTGATCAAATAATAGTAAATCATGATAAACGCCGAGATCCTATGCGACATAGTCCTTAAGTCCTTTGTCCCAAAAGTAGTACCCCAACCGTGAATGGACCCATGAATTAGACTAGTATGTAAAATCCAATCTTGGGCCCCAATCATTCAATTAAAATACTGAATAACAAGTTCTTGTTTCTTCCCTCCAAACCCAATCTTGAGTTAGCAATGTTGCTAATTCAAACCCATTGCTCATTGCTCACCTCTCACCACTTAGCCGTTTCCATTGTCCCTTAAGCATCTAAATGTAATGCTTACTGGTTAAAATAAAACTTAAATATTGGTTGAGTCTTGTTGGTAAGAAGATTTGAATGCATCGTAGCCTTATCCCTTGGACATTGTATGGAAAGAATGTGTTTTTTTAAAATTTGTCAATTACAAGTTTGGGCCAAAATCAACCCTAGCCATATTATGTCTGGATATGTCGTGCCTGGATATATTTCAAATTATAGGGGGTCAATTTTGGGTAAGGGTCACAAATTATATTTTTTATCATTATCATTATGGATATGCTTTGTTAAAATGAACTTGAATGGTCATAGTTTTCTTGTTTAATCAATACAAGCATACGATACTTGGGCAATTGTTTCATGCCATTGAAAACTTAACATATGTTATGCTTAAAAAAAACTGCAAACCTACCATAATGATGGAATTGCATATTTCTCTCCCCCACATACAATGATTACCTAGGTTTCATATGTTGGTAGTGAATTAATTTGCATGAGTTTAGATTTCAATTGGTGAATGCCACGTGGCACTCACTACATTTGGAAGCCATAAAAAAGGGAGATTACATATTGGTATGTTAGGGGTTAAGTCGTAATAGTCAAGTTAATTTAAAGTTGATGCCCTACAAGTGTTGACAACTGTATGTAGACACTTTAGATTTCATTATAACATCATTCAATTGTACAGATAGGGATAGTTGAAAAAAATGTATACCCTATAGAGAGCTTGTAGACACATATAATTACCTTGTACAACAAAGGCCCGGGTACGCAACTTCCATATTAAACGCAAGGGGCATCGGCATTAAAACGGCTTAGAGGACGGCTTTTGTAAAAATATATCAAATTATACAATAATAAGAGGACCAAAAAGCTAGGTGAAGACCAAATTAAATAAATTGGGATGTTAAAAAAATTGGGTTGCACATTTATTTTTAAAAAAATTGCACAACATATATGAAGAATCGAAATACCTATTTCTAATTTTAAAAGATCCACATGAGTAGTTGCCTCCAATCAAAATTAAAAGTCATTGGCAATGTTTTATTTTTTATTTTTTTATTTTTTTATTAAAATGCCCAAAAATATGGGGAGTTTGGCCTATGATACCTATATTAAGAAAACTCATATAATTAGGTTTTTAATGCAATTATATGCTTCAAGAAATATTGATTTCCTATATATAATTACATTTTTGGATTCCTTGTTAAAAGGGCTATAAGAGTTTCCTACATTACAACAAATTACATCACTCGAGATTGAACTAAAATGCATTATTAGTGATTATATTCAGGGCCATGTAATACAGGAGTTGCGTGCCCGGAAGCAAAGACACCACATGTGCATCTAATAGATTACGTTAATCTCGATCTCTTGACACATTGGTGGGTTATTTGGCCTCCAACACTACATTAAAGAGGAATAGAAAGCAAACATGAAAATCTTGGCAATGTCAAATTGAAAGCAACCTCTGCTAGATGCTCTTTCATGTAAGTAATTATGAAATCGACACCTAAAGTGCATCCCCGGCGCCCAGGTCATGTGGTGGGCGTGATGAGATCCATGAAAGTCAAACCGAAATTTGGTCCACTCCAACATTTGAAAGCAACCAACAACTTGATTCTACATGACGCATTCTCAAATTATCTCTCGCTCGAAAACAGTCGACAATTTCCACAAGATTCAAGCGACAAACCTTTCTAGCTAAATTTCCAAGTATAAAAATAGGCCACTGGCCTGCACTGAATGACCACACACCACGTACCACAACATCTTCAATGTTGGCTCCACAGTTGAGGACTATTACTTAGCTTATCACTGCATCTCCAGTTTACGATCGAATTGGTGAGTGCGCTCAGGATCCACATTGTATCCTTCCAGTCCCACTCTTGGATCATAGACTCATCAGATAGAAATCAGCTCATTTCTGTGCACAAGCTGTGATTTCTTGTCATGTGAGCTTATGGAGGTTACCAATGATTTACGAAGCTGCAATAAACATGTCGTCCTCAACATTGCCGAGTGAGGGAGAGCTTGACATTCTCTTTCCCGAGGAACGATCTTAGTTGGGTGCACTTTGGTTCTGGAATCTAATCAGTGCAGGATGTTAGAATCATAGTCTTAGTTGGATGTATTGCTTTGGTTCTACAGTTATACCAGTTCAGGATGTTAGAGTGATGTCAACCAGCTGCACATCGCTTCTGAGATTTGATCTAAATAGAATGCAAGGTGTTAGAATGAGCCTAGATAGTTGCGCTTCAATTCTAGTGCAGGCTCCCACTCAGACAGTCTTGAAATCTGTGAGTATGGGAAAATGGAAATGTACCATAGTTGCAATAGTTCAGGAAACCATCCACTGGAAGAGTGAATGCGGTGGAAAGGAACCGCGATTCCCATATTGAGGCTCATAGGTTATCATGGAATATTGTAACTATGCCTAAGTTTCTAACATCATACGACCTAGCAACACATACTACTGCATCATTGTCAATGACATACTGCTAATTGTTGGTGTATGTTCTGGCAGCCTTCAAGCAGATTATATATAGCAGAATCGGCAAGTTAGAATCATGGCGAAGCTCATCACAACCCTCGTCATCTTCACGGTGTTCCTCGTGGCCTCGGCTCAGGCTTACGACGCCACATTCCAGTTCGCGGCTTGCAACACACAGAAGACGACGACGAAGAGTGCATTGTACAAGGCGATTGGGTTGGTGATGTCGGACCTCGTGCAAGAGACCCCTTACCATAGCTACGATTACAAGAACAGCGAGACGAGCGGAGGGGTGACGGCATGGGGACGTGGGACCTGTAGGTACGGCTTGGCCGACTGCACCGCGTGCTTGAAGTACATCAGCACTCAAATCCTGCCCGTCTGTGGCAACGCCATCGGGGCTCGCTACCAAGCCACCGATTGCTTCATCGAGTACGAGAATTACTCGTTCTGATGGAGGCGACATATGATCATGTTACTCGTTTGAATACATAAGCGTGTTACTTGTTCGGATAGACTCTAGATGTCATGTAATCATGTTTCCAGCAAAACTTGATGCTTGATTGCGAAAAGAAGAAAAGGAAAGAAAAAAAGAACAGTGTTGGAAGAACAAGGGATGCACATTTGTATGTTCATGAGCTTCTTGATGAACTTCACAGTGTGCTCAATCTTTTAATAAAGAAAAAGTACTTTGGCTTTTGATAGAAGATCTGGCAATTTTTGTCAAGCAAAATGTTTGTAGATTTGTTTGTACTACAAGTTCTCACTTGCTGAAGTTTGCAGATCTGGATTTTATTAGGAATTTAGATTATGTCAGATGCATTAGTCAGGCTTTTGTATGTCAAATAAGTCAGAAGGGACAACTTTGTCTCAAAGCGACTCTAATCGCATGACAAAAAAAATTAAGTGATAATTGTTTGAGTGAAATCTGGAGTCTTGAAGTTCAACCACAGTGGAACATCAGCAGTCGTTCAAATCATGGAATTCTAATTTAGTTACATGTATATAACATCAGCATGCATTACAGGAGTTGCGGGGTCTTACCACTGGTTCTCTTCTGCTAGAATGGTTATGAATTTTATGCATATGGATTGGAAGTCTACTATGATAGACATGTGTTATTTGAATGCTTTTCTTTTTGCACCCACTTCTCGTAGGATATGAAAAATGCAACAGTGCGAGATAGTTAGCACACCCTAATTATGCATACATGTAGCCATTTACCTCATGATTCTCAAAGATTGTATGAATTTATCATATTCAATATCAAAGTGAAGATTCTCGAGTTCATTAAATGGTCATATAGGCACCCCCAATCATGTTGATTACTAAGCATAGTATGGTGAACACATTTTGAGTATGCAGTCCAATCTCTTTTAAACACATATTTGTGATGGCAGTTCGTAGATCCACGCTCAAATATAGATGTCTAGATTATTGCTATGTTGGATTTAGGCACAGGTAGCAAGCTAGTGATAGAGAACCAGTTTTAAGACCACGCAATCCTCGTACACAAGAGTATTGCAAGCTTGTTTTCATGTGCATGTGACTTGCTAATTAGAATACTTATCATGTCTAGAAGGCCAACAATTGCTTGACAAGGCTATTGTGCTAGTGTAAGGTAGACGGGTCTTTAATGATTAATTTTTCCAACTACATCAATCATTCCAATTAGTGTGTGTTACTATTCAGAGTTACACAGTGCAATAACGTCTTACTCAAGAGCTCAATTTTTACTAACGAAAGTCCAATAGGTTGCTCGGACATTACAGAGCATAAATGAGTTCGCTTGGTAAAATACACTCCAACCTCCCTAATATCATGCTTGTGGCAACCAAAGTGCATGTGATATTAAGGAGGTGTGCAGTGTTAACATGGATGTGTGATTATAGAGAATTAGTGTAGCATGTGACATTATGGGATAACACAATATCAACATTGCAATAATGACCATAAATGGCAATGATGGCAACATGATGTGTGCAAGCGTGTGGTTTAAATTGTTTGATGGATTATTTTAATCTCAAAGCCTATGATATATGAGAAGGAAATGTGACAACAAGGAGGGAGATTTAAACTGAGCACATTTGTTCTCCAGGGTTTCAAGATATAAGAAAGGGATTAACACTACAAGGGTGGCATTATTGAGGTCAGGGTGTATTACATTCTCATTAAATAAACATAGCATTGCACACTAATTAGAATAATTAATGTAGCCAACTTATCCTACGAGGTGTTAGGGCCACTTCACACATGAGACTGAGAGCCCGTGACCAGTACACTTCAAGCACTCTCATTGGTGGAAAAGGCGGAGCCGGTCCAAGTTCGCTTCACACTACGCTTGAGGGACCCACGGGGAGTATGTGAATGCAAGATGGATGTAAAGTCTACATGAACTCCTACATGGCATCGAGTGAATCATGTTTCATGGTCACTTGAACTATCTTCAAAAACCATTTCTTGGAGGTAGGCCTTACACAAAACCGGGAGACCATGGCACTCCGAACGCTCACAACCGTTGGTTTATTCTATTTTATCATGTGTGAGGACCCGCGTGAATAGAAATTCATTGAAATAGCATTTAGTTGAGGACCCGGTCACATATGACTTCACACTGCACCTGAGGGTCCGTGACCACACTACATGATGTTTGAGGTGTGTTGGGACGGTCTTTGGACACTTTCTTTTGGGCTCTCAGAATGTCATGGTCACGGCTCTTGGCTCGTGTGTGAAGTGGCCCTTAGCGTCCCCTTCACTGGAAACCAAACCCAACTCCGTCGCAGTTCGACCTCCCCCGCGTCCCGTCTCTCTCCTTGCCGTTCCATTCATCGCACCGTCGCCTTTCGCAGTCCAGGATCGCCCTTCCACCGGCCCAAACGTATTCCCTCCCTCACATCAACCCCACCGAAGGTCGCTGCAGTGAAGATTTCCCCATTCAATCGTCTCCGGGATTCCTTAACATTGAGTCTCCGCACATAATAAGATACCTCACAACACCCCATCATGCATTTGGATTCCAGAAGGAAGGGGCAGGGAGTACACTCCAACAACAACAATCTCGTCACTCCGCTTACTGTAAGAAGATCCTTGCTTGCACCCGATGAATGGTGATGCTTCCATACGTTGTTGCCTTTTCCGTCTTCTTTTACTTTTCTTCAAATTCTTCTGTTGGTTTCGGGCATTGCCATGTGTGTGTGTTTGTGAGAGAGAGGGAGAGAGAGAGTTGAGGAATGGGAGCTTCTGGTGTAGACTTCACTGTTTCATTCCAGTAGTATTATGTGGCGGTGATCGTGGATGAAGGATAGACGTCGTTTTTGTTTGGACATCGTGAAATTCAGATCTAGGGTTTGGCATTGGTGCAAGCGTGTGAACATGTATGACTTCGTTGGTGATCTCTATTAGACGAGGTGAAGTTGTGGAGTTGTGAATTTGGTTTTGGAAAGTTGTCTCTGGTTTGGAATGTGGGGAGGGATGAGAAATTGAATTGCTGTGTAGCGGGGCAGGGGTTTAGGGTTGGTTTGTTGCAGCCTGCATCGTGTGGGGGGAATGGAATTGCTATTATGATTGCATTTGTTTTAGGTTTGTTGTTGGAGCGCAGCTGGGAGTGATGATGTCTTGTTTAGATTGGAACTTGATTCATTAGCACTATTTCTCTTTTTTCCACACTCAAGGGGTCTACGTCATGGTAAAAGTGAAACATTCTCTGGCCATATGGCTCAAGTGAGAAATTGTGATTGCACTATGCAAAGGAGAATTCCTCTTGGAGAAGGTTGCTTTGTTATATGTGTGCACACAACTGCCTTTGATTTCCGTTTCTAGTTTGTTGGACCCCTATCGAGACTTGAATCATTAGCATTAATGCCCCTCTTCTATTCTCAAAAAGATAAGTGATTTTGGAACTAGTGAATGTAAGAATAAAAAACAAGGGATCCATGTGACGACAAACTGAAGTATTCCTCAACCACATGGCTCAAGTGCAGCTTGCATTATGCAAAGGGAAAGTTCTCTTATATGTGTGCAAACACTCGCTTTTCATTCCTTCTAGTTTGTTAAGTCTCGTATTGAAACTCAATTCATCAGTACTAGTACCCCTCTTCCAATCCAAAAAGAATCTGTGAATGGAAAAACAAACAACGGGTCCATGTGGTGACAAAAGTGAAGTAATCCCTGGCCACATGGCTCAAGTGCAAATTTCTGATTGCACTATCCAGAGGAGAATTCCTTTTAAAGAAGGTTCAAGCTCTCTTTTATTATGTGTGCACTCAACTGTCTTCAATTTCTTCTAGTGTGTTGGGTCCGGTATTAAAACTTAATTTGTTAGCACTAGTATCCCACTTCTATTTCAAAAAGTTGTAGCGAAAGGAAAAACAAATAAGGGATCCAGGTCATGACAATACTGAAGTATTCCTCCGTTGGCATGGCTTTAGTGAATAGTTGCCATCGCAACTATCTTTGAAATGCAAAGGAGAACTCCTCTTGACGAAGGTTCAAACTCTCTTTTATGTGTGCACACAACCAACTTCCATTCCTTTTCTCTGCTTCTAGTGTCGCCAATTAAAAACACCCAGTTTACATTGGGGTTATGAGAAGAAGTCCTCCAAACTCATCAAAGGCCACGCAATTGCTGTGATCTGAGGTAGGGCTAGGTCATCTGTATTGGAGCACAAACCCTTTTTACTACACAGCTTTGAAACTTATGCTAATGTAGCAAATAACGAAAGACAATCATTTAGAAATGTTGTACTCTTCTTGTACTCCTTGCCAAGATGTCACGGCAGCTGGGTTTTAAGAGTGTGAACGATTCAGATAAAGTAAACATTTTCTGGAAAAAATTGGCAGAGCTTTCGGTGTTGAAATGCTTCCCCTTATCCTTTTGTTGAATCTAATAGAGTACTGCTATGCTGAATCTTCCACATGTTGGATAACCGATTCTTTGCCCGATTTTTAGTGTTCTCTTGAACAACCAAATATTTTGGGATTTTTTTTTTTTTTACTTCAGGGTGTTGTCTTATTTTGCCAATTTTGTTTTATTTATTTATCTTCTTCTTTTTTGTGTTGAAATGGAGGTCTTAGTACACATGCTTTACCACAAATTTCTTGAGTCTTTCTGTTAAGATACTTCTGGAGATCTGTAGCAGAAACTCACGACAAGGATCCAGTGTCGGGAACTGATGATAAAGTCAATGGGGATGTCGTGGAAAGTGGCTGCTTCCATGCTAGTTTTTGATTGCTTTGAATCAAGTATGTAAATTTAGAGCTTTGGATGAATTATCTCTCTTGATACTTATTATATGCTTTACTGGATTACCTTTATTTGAAAGTGTGTTGTGTTTCAACATCAATCCTTACAAAAATACTTTTGAACCGAATAAGTTGATGAAGCATGAAATGAAGCTCTGACTGCTGCGGGCAATACAGTCTGGTCAGCTACTATGTTATGTTAAACAATACCTGAACGCTTAGATTATATGATGAAAAAGAGAAGTTAACAATTCTGTTTTTTCCTCTTGATTCCAGGGAAAACTCCAGTACTGTACATCTTCATCCTGAGAAGGCATCCGGCTCAAACCATTAACTTCCAGTGAAACTTGGACCCAAAGATGTTCTCAAGAACACCACCGTTCTGATTCTGGGTTTGTTAACTTCAGATTCTACTTAACCAAGGTGACAGAAAGGGGAAGGATGGGAAATGAGGGTCTCTTGGGACTCTCTCCAGCCCATCGAAGGGGTCAAAACCCACCATCTCCCTCTCCATTCCGGAGGACTGCCTCAGTTCCCGACCTTGGGTGGCGATCCCTGGTGCGTCGTCACAAATTTCTCCTTTACACACTTGGGCTGTTGACGCTCCTTTGTACAATTTACCTCTACTTTGCCGTTACTTTAGGGACAAGGGATTCGTGCTCCGGGTTGGGAGGTGCGCAGCGTGCTCTGTGCCAAGTAGGAGTTAAAGCTGGAAAGGCAAACACACACAAGTTGCACTTACGGCGGCTCATGTTTGTCAGTGAGGAGGCTTCTGGTACGTCTGTATTTTATTTATTTTTAGATGGTTGTTGACGTAGAGGTAAGCGGGCCTTAATCAGACGCTTTTCTCACTGCACCCACTTCTTGTAGGATATGAAACACGCAAGTACTGCAAGATGATTTGCAAATCCAAATCATGCTTGTAGCCATTTCCCTCATAATATGTGGAACTCATGTGAATATCTTAATTCATGATGAAAGTGAAGATTCTTGTGCTCATTAAATGGTCATGTAGGTCCTCGCAATAATATTGACAATTGAGCCTAGAATGGCTAACAAGTTTTGAGCACATAGTAAGTTCTCTTTCAAACATATGATTACTTTTTCGTGTCTGTTCTTAGCTCCACACTTAACCACACATCACTGAAGTATAGGCATTTCTGGGGTGTTTGGATCTATACTGGTCTATCATAGCAGCTTCTTTCTGGGGTCTGACTCTAATTGTGTGAAATTGAGCCCCTTAGACGAAAATTTTGTCACAATTATCTTCATAAGTTATATTTAATCAACACTGATTTCACATTAATTTACAACATTGAATCACTACCTACCAAACATAGGGTTGCTTGCATTTTAAACCTTTTGTTATTATATTTTATTGCTGCAAGACCTAGAAGGTGGATTCATGAGTGGAATCGATGTTGAAGATCATTGGCTAAATGTTGAACCCTGACGAAATGTATGTAATAACACTGGCTCAACATTTTGAGATGCTATTTAAGGTGTTGGGTCTTCTACCCTTTTGTAATTGAGAAGCCTGACATATATCTGCATCAAGTGGCCAACTCGGAACTATATTTTCACTTATGAACCTGCTACAGTACCCACATAGGGTGCCTTATTTCATCTTCAATAATGCCACGATGTAGTTGCCAGATGGGATTCAAGTAAGTTCTTAGAAGTGTATGAATGACATGTGGTGCATTTTGAGGTTTAGTTTTTTATTTTTGTCCGAATGGAGAGCAATCTATCCTAGTACTTCTGGCCTCACTCTCATATTTCGTCCTTCTGCAGACCCATCAGAAGAAACTGGCACAAAACAGAAAATGAAGGAATTTTTGACCGTGATTTGCAATCTGGCCAGTGGAAGAAGAGCGGGGTCGGTACATGTGACAACGTCTTCATCAAAAATCCAAGCACGGAGCAATATATTGGGTCATTCAAAGCTATCCTTGACTAGGTTGATCACAAGCAACCAAAGCAGATTGAGAACAGTGATAACCTGGAAGCTTAAAAATCTTTAAAAGCGTCACAGCATTTGAGGACATGTATTTTGATGAATAAAAACACAATCAGTTTTGGATCACATGATTGCGTATGTGATCCTGTACAGTTTACAAGAGCAGATAGATAATGGTGTTCTGTCTGCCAGTTGCTTTGGAGGCTGCTTGGAATACCAGTGAAGAGCATGATTGGTTCTTCCCTTCGCGATGACTCCCAAATAGATCAGTCATGGCTTGAAAAATGGAAGGCAACCATCAAGTAGGTTATTCACCGCAGCATTAAGATGCTTGAGAAATGGAATGCAGTTGGGTCACACATTGAAGAGAGCAATGTTCTTCAAGGGAACTTCCTCTTTGCACTTGTGCAACCATAAGTTTGTACTTGAGCCATGTTGCTGGGGAATGCTTCACTTTTGTCTTGACATGGATCCCTTGTGTGCTAAATCTTTTTTTCATGGAAGTTCTAGGGTTAGTGCTAGTGTTGGAGGGTTGTAGTGCTAGAGCATCAAGTTTTGATTGAGAACCCGACATCAATCTGAATGGAGCACAAGTGAACATCACAATCAACATATCTCTGCTGATTGTCACAGGGATGATGAAAGGTCTGCATCATTTACACTCTTTTGGTATTGATTCAGAAACTACCTCTAAGGTACCACCTGCATAATTTGATTACTTCTCTTAATCAGACACCTATGTTTGAGTGGTACGTGATTTGGTTTGGCTCCAAGAACGGATACCAAGAAGACGTGTATTTGAAAGAGATTAGACTGTGCTCAAAATATGATAACCATTCTAGGTTCAATGGTTAACGTAATTGGGGGGACCTATGACCATTTAATGAGCATGAGACTGTACACTTCCATAATGAATAAGATATTCATATGAGCTCCGGAAAATGTGAGGATAGTGGCTACAGTCTTGATTTGGATCTGTTAACTATCTTGTACTAAATCCTCGTTTCATATCCTAGGAGAAGTGGGCTAGTTGGAAAAAGTAACCATGTAAGACCTATCTACCTTATGTATAATACAATCAGAAATATGCTCCATCTATGATATCCAGTTTGTGTCACAGTTATCTCGAAATGCACCTATCTTGTGAGAGTAAACTTCACTTCTTCAAAAGTTATTGTTTTCATGGGTTGTTGATCTGTAGTGCGAGAGCAGGCTAAGAAGTGGTTGTTGAAATATGGCAAACTTCAACAACTTGCCACACGTGTACATATCAAAGAATCAAACATCAATGGAACAAAGACTCACTTCAATAGTTGGATTGAAGTGCAAACGGAGAAATCTTGTGTATCTGAGAAACTTCGTTTGATCGTAGGTAAGCCAAAAAACCAAAATCGTTGAGCAGCCGAAGTTATACAAATGTGTTTTGAGTTTTGACTTCTTTCTCTGACATTGTAATTGAAAGGATCAACTGGATATAGTTGAAATTGCTTGTGCAGTCGAAAGCAGGATTCTTCACCCAAAATGGTGCAACCAAGCATTGATTTGGGCATGGACACAAAATTCATGCAATTTAGAATGCATGTATATTTCTCAGAATGGTACTGTAGTCACCAATCACCGAGTCAAATAATCCTGTACAATGATATTGGTTAGAAAAACAAAATTTCTGATCATTGGTTGAATGCTACAAGAATTCTTCGGGAATCGACAACATTATTGTGCAAATCAAACAGAGGGTACAGCATGATAAGGGCTAGAGCTTTGTTGTGTGTAGGGAGACAGAGCCATTGGGAATACAAAGACACGGCGAGCTAGGTATTCTATAACCTGAATTTTTAAGCTTTTTTATAAGTTGATTTGATTCTAGAATTGGCATCAGAGATCTGAAATTAGTCTAATGGAATTTGGTTGGAATAAATTGGGTCCTCAACCTTCATGGGGTTTTCTCTAAGATAGTGGCATCTATAACCAATAAAATAAGAGAGTTTGCATTTGTTTAGGAGTAATAGTGGGGGAATTGTTTTTCTTGCAAAGAGAAACAAATTCTAAGGAGAATGCTATTTTTTATTTTAAATAAATAAATAAATAAAACATCATGAATGTGAAAATTGCTACAAATGTCGACGTGTAGATTTTAGGGTAACACATAGTCAACCTATAAGTTAACCCATAACCGCTCATCTAGATGCTACTCCTTGGCTATGACAATTGTCAAAACTCTTATGAGAATAAAAAACCACAAGCCATCACCTTATAAACTTTAACTTTGTCCGCGTAAATAATATAGATCTCATCCATGTTGGCAATACATGAACCTAGTGAGCAGTTAAATGGACCCGGTCGACTGTAGATACCTCAACCTTAATAGAGCCCCTACATCTATGATGGATAATTTACCTAGACACCACAAAGCTCAAGCCAAAATGAGAACCTAATCATCGGTTAAATTCGACAAGCAATGCCTCAACGATAACAACAATGTATATATGGAACAAAGGCTACATAATCATACAAGCTAGAGCATCATGTTGCCTAGGTAAACTCATCCATTGAGAAGGTGAAAACGCAATAAGCTATTCTATAATTTAATATCTTTAAGTTTTGATAGATTTGACTAATGGCATCAAAGACCCCAAATCAATCTAGTGGAATCTAATTGGAATGAACCAATCCTCAACCTGCTACCTATAGGGGTCTTTGGTTTACTTCTTGGGGCCCTTGCATCTACTATGCATGAGTTTACTCAGACACCATGAAGCTCGAGCCAATAAGAGCATATTACATTGGGGTGATACAATAGCCTCATATTTGTCAACACATACTTCCATTGCCATTTGTGATGGGATGCCACTAAGATTGCTACCCAACTTTTTTATACTAAGCATGCCTAATTCTATAACTTATATTGATCAGATTCATGAATTTGAATAGTGCATGGATCTATGAACAAACATATTATTGTTCATAGATTTGAGCATGTATTTGAAAGAGATTGGACTATGTGCTCAAATTTTACCACATATTCTAGGTTCAATAGCAAACACAATGAAAGGGACCTACATGATCATTCAAGAAGTTATAGAATCTCCACTTTGAATTTGAAAAGGAAATCATATGAGGTCCACAAAATTGAGGAATATGGCTATGGCATCAATTTGAATCTATTATTCATCTTTGGTACAAACCGCATGTTTGATATCCTAGGAGAAGTGGGTGTAGAGCTAAAAATGTTTATTTAGGTTCACTTATCTTACCCAAAAAAGTACCATTGAACCTAGAACCAAAACTAATATGAACCACAATCAAATATGTTGGGGCTTCATGTGTGTAAGGTATGTGGACCTTATGTGGACACTTCTCTTAAACAGATGCCTATATTTGAGTACATCTTATATATTATGGCACAACTTCTAATTAAGAATGAACACCAAAAAGACATATCTTATGATGAGATTGGACTATGGGCTCATAATATATCAATCATTCTAGGTCCAATTCACTAACACAATTGAGAAGGCCTATGTGATCACTTAAAGAGAAACTAGATGTTATTTTTACCTCTTATAACTTCTGCATCTCAAATTTGATCTTGAAACTTGAAATGATAATCTACATGATTGAGAATTGCTAGCCGCATAAGACAATCCCCGGATCGATTTGACTCTCATTAATGTATGCAAATTCTTCACTTTAACCAAACATTATGGGACAAATAGCAATGGGCATGATTGTAATCTGCTAATCATCTCACATTAATTGCATGTTCTATATCTTACAAGAAGTGGGTGCCCAGATAAAAGTATTCAAATAATGCACGTCTACCTTACAGAATGGTGGTTTTGGGTGTGCCTAAGGTAGATGAGTCTTAAATGCTACTTTTTCCAACTAGCCCACTTCACCTACAATATGAAACACTTGATTAGTACGATGGCCATGGCCACTTTCCTCATAATCTTTAGAACATATGAACATCATGTTCATTATCAAAGTGAAGATTTTCATGCTCATTAAATAGTCATATAGATTCCCTCCAATTACGTTGACAATTGGAACACAAAATGATTATCATATTTTTTAACATGCAGTCCAATCTCATCTAGACACTTGTCTTTTCGCCCTTTGTTGGGTGTCCATTCTTGGAGCCACACCAAACCACATACCACTCACATATATGTGTCCGATTAAGACAAGTGCCCAAATTAGGCACGTCTACCATACCCTACCTTACAAAGACACTCCCATGGGCGGTTCAATGTGCCGATGAGCAAGCGATGATAGCGTGGTATAATCATCTCAATGTTTGTACTTGTGGGTGTCATCAAATGATTCAAGGGTGTTGAGTATTGGGAGTTACGTTAGGGTTTGCTCATACAATAAAAAACGTCATTGCTTATACAATGCCAAGGCCCACCACCATGCCACCCAATTACGGCAACCACCTCCTCACCCACCACACTAAATATTGTATTTAGTGTACCCAATTCTATTTGTCTTACTCAGTACTAATTGTAAACTGCCCGTGTAGTGTCACCAACACTAAAATGTAAACCTAAAATTATTTGTCATTTTTTGTTTAAAAAATTAAATTAAATTAACTGGGGCATCATAGATTTAAATTGTTACAATTATTATCACTTACTAAGTGATTTTCCATCCAAATTTCAATCATTCATGACAATATTTCATTATGTAAATGTCAGGATGCAGAATACATCAAAAGTGGATGAACTAAAAATTAAGTTGAGATGACAATATTTGTACACATATTCATAAGAAGTGTCATTAACAAAGTTACCACAATGACATAAACACAACATTATTTAGATCCATAACAATGTTCTATGGGACTGACAGTATTGCACATTCAAACGGAATGTGGGAAATATCCGGGAATACTATGTGAAATACCGTCAGTTCCATAGAACATTGTTATGAATGTGAATAATGTAATGAAATATCCTATGATACTAAATACAATATTTAGTGTACAACTTAATCTTATCAACAAATCCATCAAACGTGGGCCATTATTGTACCATATATAGGAAGGAGTTGGTGGTTCAAACATCAGCTTCAATGACTTGTCTATTGCGTGGTGTAAGTTAGGGACGTGCATCAAGAGAACCATGCATGTGGCAGTTTGGGGATGATTGGTCTCTCGACCCTTGCCTTCTCAGCTCATGCGACTCTTCTTCATTTTCTTTTATATATATATATATATATGATTTTTATATTATAAGAGAGAAATGCAACATTGATTTCATTGTCGAAAAACATACAAGGTTATTGTTGACAGTAGGAATAGAGTGTGGGAACTCTCTAGGGTGCAACTGGTGGAAACAACGTCACCAAGACCAATTTGTCTAAGGGTGGGTTTAAACTAGTAGTCCACCCACACTTACCGGTGCGGGCCACCAATGAATGGTTCCTACCAGCAGGGGCCACTTTTAGTTGGTTTATTTAGCTAGTGAGAGCCACTAGATGTAGCCAGTGAGAGCCACTGGATGTAACCAGTGTTGGTAGGAACCGTTCACTGGTGGCCCGCACCAGTATGTGTGGGTGGGCTGTAGGTCTCCGAAATCGAGCAATCTTATTGGTTGAGAGCAAAGATTTGGACCCGAGCAGTGTACAAGGCCCCGGGTCTAAGGTATGACAAAATGAAGTGGCGGCAATGTGGTGTCACTTACCCACCCAATCTCGTGAATCCCAACTCAAGAAAATACTCCTCCAAGTTTGAGAAACCAATCTTCAAAGTTGGTTTCAATCCTGAGTTTGAAGTAAGGTCCATTACGGAGTGTTTTAGACCTCAAGTTTCTTGAACATGGACCCTAATGTAAAACATGCCCTAAGCATGACAAACTTAGTTGACATTGGGCGTTCTAATGTTCCAAGTCATCCTTTTAGTATTCTCTCTAGGGTAGAAGAGCTCATTCCCACCCCCACACCTTGTCAAGGTTGGCGAGTGCATCATCATAGGTAGTAGCCATGTATGTGTTTTTGAGGGGTTTATGCCATGCAATTTTGGCGTAATCAAGAAAGCCCTACCAAAGTTCATGTGATTCTTTTGGTGGGCCTCACTAAATAAATGGCACTAAGACAATCACTTTAAGCACTCAATATATTTATATTTAATTTTTATATTAATAAAAAAGAATAAGAAGATATGTTTCTTGTTAGTCATTGAGAAGGAAGTGTGTGTTATTTGAACTTTGTATCCAGAAATTGTAAGGATTTAGAGGTTGATGAGTAGTAGAGCTCAACCCAACACGGGTAATTGATGTTAAGATGGTCTGGCATTCTCAATATCATCATGTATTATGTTGTGTAAGATTTTAGGGTGTTGGCTTTGGGTTGACTGTTGGTTTTAGTACCATCTACCCTATACATGGTAAATAATATGGGCCACTACATAAAGCCTACTTCAACAATAACAAAATTGGGGATAATATAACCACCCTGTAGTATTTAACATCAAAGATTAATGTTGTGGGTTGCAAATTTCTATTGGATTGGATAAAAAATGCAATGTTTTGTTATGTAGTTGATAAGACATGCATAGTGCCACTCAATTACATCTCACCCACCAAACCAAACTCCAAGGAAGCTTCCTCTCAAGACAACAAAAAAATAAATGGAAATAAACAACTCCAAATATTACACAACATACGTAAAGCAACAAGAAGCATTCCCTTACATCCAAGTACAAACTAGCAAAACCACCTAGACATTTGACAATTTCAAAACACACCCACTATATTACCTACCCCACCAGCCTCTAGGACTAAATAAAGAACATAGCCAAAACCGCAAAAGTTAAAGCCCATAAAATCACATGAAAACAAATCGCCAACAAGTATTTAAAAAATCAAAAACTTAAAACTAAAGAAAAACAAAACCAAAAAAATTAAAAATCTTAAAAATCTTAAAAAGGTTTTAATTTTTAATTTTTAATTTGATTAAATAATTTTAATTTGAAAATAAATTAACATTTATAATAATAATAATAATAATTAGAGGTATGTACTAAATACAACACCAAGGCTCATTTATGAATTTATACTCACAAATACAACTAAATCTCAACACATTGCCTCGAAAATGATTTAGGAGATATCTTAATCAACCCACAAGATTTCTCCAACACCATCACCGAACCCAACAAATGTCATTCCATAGGCAAGCCCCAATATCTTTGCATATGCTCAATGGGTGGTTAGAAAATACTCTTGGCATCGTCCAAACGGAGCCCTTTTAGAAAAAAGAGGACATGCAACCCATATTATAGAAGGTCACTTCACAAGAAAAGTATTCGATCTAAGCCTCAAAAACCTAGCCAAATGAAAAGCACATGACACCCCTAATGACATCATTAAAGCTCTCCCACACTCATTTCATGACCTCCTCTTCCTTTTCTTTCAACAATGTTACAAACATAAATGCATACTTCCCACCTAGAAACATAGGAAAATGATACTATTGTACAAAAAATAAGACCTTCTCCTCATAACAAATCATAGACCAATATATAGACCCTACACAAGTACACTCGCCTCTGTCCTAAACCAACTATAGAGAAAAACACAAAATTCTACACTACAATCAAGAAGGCTTCTAACCTCACAGAATCACGGCTAGACAAATGCAAATGCTTATCGCGACACCAAAAGATGCAAAATACACCTCACAAGATAGATAGATAGATAGATAGATAGATTTCCATAACGTGTTTGGATCCATGGACCACAGAAGACTCCATGTCATCATGGCAAACCTTGAGCTCCCTATGGATGCAATCAAAATAGTAGGTGATATTTACTTCAACTCCACCACCTCTTTCCATGGTAGCTACTTTGGAACCACCCCCCCCCCCCCCCATGTACATATTAGCCGAGGTACCAAACAAGGAGACACATTAAGCCCATACTTTTTCATAGTATTTCTGGAGCCACTCCTTAGATGGCTTGTAATTGGCTCATTGGGCTATTGCTTCAAAACATCCAAAAGCACATGCACAACCACCGCATATGTGGATGACTTAGACATACTAACAAATGACATAAATAACCCAAAACACCAAATAAGGAAAACTCCAAAAATTCATTGAATGGGCATATATGGATCCCAACCTTGCCAAATGCGCCATCACATGCAACCCCAACAAAGCAAAACTCAAACCAACCTTATTCAAGGCATACAGACAAGCACAAATAGTCACATACAAAGGTAAACAATATTTCATCCTAACACCAACTGAACCCTACACTCACTTAGGCATACAACTTGTCCCCTCACTCAAATGACAAATAAATAAAGAGATGTCACAATGAGTCAAGCAAAAGAACAACGCTAATTATTGCTAGCCTCACCGGCCACAATCAGACCCCAAAAAACTAAATATAGTCATCAAACCGAGAACAACCTATGCATATTGTGGTGTTCCCAACAAATATAACCTAACATGTGATCTCAACCTAGCTCTTGTCCTTAGTTACATACAATCCAAACACAATACCCCTAGACTAAACGCATACCCCAACAACTTCAAAATGTTACAATTAACAAACCTAGGTTTGTACGCCCTTATCATAAAGGAATGAAACCCAGACAAGTACATCCAAGCCACACACCCAACAATCCAAACACAACATGACAATTGCCTAATATTCAATAACAATGGAAACTACATTGCAACCATAACCGTAGAACGATTACATGGCTATGGGAAAGATCCATGAAACACCAAACCAATCGCCTCCCCCACACACACACACACACCTAGGAACTTGATATTATTAGGATACTCAAACTACATTGACACTTTAAAATGAAGCCCTACATATTGCAAGATAGGCAGTAAACCCTATCTTGTACCAAGGGGACTCTTGAACAAGATAGGGCGAATGGGCTCAAATTCACATGAGTATAAACTGACATTAGTTTTGCTTTTCTTTTCTTGATTTTGCACATCATAAGAATCAATGTGCCACATATTTATCGGGGGCCACATTAGTATTCCAAATCCTTAGAATTCGATGCCTTATTTTGGTACAAATTACTAAAGTGTCTCGTCATAGTGCCACTCACTTTGATGCTCCGCCATTACTAACCCACACTAATATAAAATCATGATAAACCATGTGGCCCATGATGAATACCGTCAACAAGAAAAAGTGTTACTAGAAAATTAATGTGACCCAATTATCGATGATAATTGGTCTAATATTTGTTGTCGTGGGTTGATGATGAACAATGTGGGCCACACAAATTCAAGTATACATTGTAGTCATCCTGGTACCACCTTCTCCCAAGTAGGTACACCTTATACCTCAATTAGTGTGCCATCGGAATTGATGTTTATCATGGGCCACATTAATAATCAAACTCCTGAAATTTTTATGTATTGTCTTGTTACAATTATACGATGCCTCTCGACTTAGTGTCACCTACCATATTCAAATCTATGCCCTCCGTTACTAATTTTTGACCCACATTGATTTAATGCCCATGACAATAAGCATTACTATGAAACAAGGGATCATACTAGAAATATAATACGACCCACGATGATTATTCGAATGCTTATTAGTGTGGGTCAATGAAATGATAGATTGATAGTGTAGTGTAGTGTAGTGTAGTGTAGTGTAGAGATTGTGACTCATCTTCACCTTCAATTTCATGATTTATAGGAGGTGAAATTGAACACACTTTCTCATTCAACGATCACAAGCACCCTCCCGAATGTGTTACACTATTGACCTATAATTGGTGTGTCTACATTTTGAGCACATAGTCCACTCTCATCATCATATCACTTGTCTTTTTGGTGCCCATTCTTGACCATATACCACTCAAATATAGGTGTCGAGTCAAGAAGCGTGCCCATAGAGTGCCCCAACATGTCTCGACGAAAACGCACCCTTGTTTATTCCCATTCCATTGGATACTTTAAGAAGGAACGCATGATAGGCCGCATGATGATTAGACTACACGGTTCTTTGAGAGGGAGTGGTATGATACTTACACGGGTCTTTTAGAGGGAGCCGGGCTCTCTAAGTTATTCCATCGCGCGGCACCTAGAGATGGGTGCAATCCGTACACCTTAAATAGGTTGTTATGGACTTTTCTTAATCGGACACGGTCACCAAAATCACATGTGTGGCAATGAAATTAGACTTGTATGTGATTCCGACTTGTATTGACCACTATTGGTTCAATAGTGAAACACAATTACGAAGGGGCCTAAGTGATCACTTAAAAGAGATAGAGAATCTTCACTTTGACCTCACCTTCGAGATCCGCAATCGCTAAGCAAATTAGCGAATTCCCAAGCGGAACAAACCAATGGTCAAAAATGGCCCACCATCATACCTTGTAAGGAGACTTGCCCCTCACGTGCAGTGTAAGTGAAAGGTTCAAGTTACTCTTCGTTTAAGGTATGCATGTTTTCTCCGGTTACGCTTCTTCATCAAAAACCTATATTTTATTTGGTGTGTGGTTCGGTGAGGATCAAAGACCAAAAAGGCACGTGTTTTAAGAGAGATTGGACTACGTCTTCAAACACTATTAACTATTTCAAACTCAACAGTGAACACAATTAGGAGGACCTATGTAAGTTCATTAAGAAATCGAGAGACATGCACTTCCGGTAACCAGAACTAAATCAGAGGAGGTCTGATCTTCAATCCGATTTACGCTGATGCTTCATCAGACGTTTGTTAATGCGATCCAAGTCTGGTTGTGTAAATCTGATCAGTAGAAGTTGGAAAACAAGAGAAACGAAACCGAATGACACACACATGCCTTATTAAGAAATCAAAACAGTGAAGCCTCACACAACTCAAAACCAAACAAGGAGAGCAGATTGTCCGACCTCGAAGACATCGTCTTCGTGCCCGAAATTACACACTGTGAAGTTTAAAATTTCATCAAAAAAAATCTCATGAGAGCACCAACTTCCGAATAGAATAGTAAATAACCGAGATTGAAACTGTTTATTGCTCTTGAGCTTAGAGTGACAGCGATATACATCTCGCAAAGACTATAATTTGCCTGACCTCAGTAGTAAGTAAAAAATTCACATGAGGGCCAGGGCCCTAAAATTGATCGGTAGCTCGCTACCGCAGCAGAATCTGAGAGCTATTGAGAAAAATCATACCTGCTGCAAGTAGCATGCACCACCGAAAGGAGCTACACTACACACAATTTCCTCCTCCTGTCGTTCTTGTTGTTGTTGTTGTTGATGATGTCATTAATATTTTAAAGCGAATGGGAGCCTAACCCTAGCCAAGAATCATCATCATCCCGAGAAGGGAAAAAAAAGGGTGGGAACTGGAACTGGGCCTTGAACTCAAAAAATCACTTGTGGGCAATGCTGGCCAGCTTACTGATGGGTCCGGAACTCAGTTTATCGTAAATGTCGGTTTCGGCATTTGCGAACATGATAACCGCATTAAAGAGCTGCGGTAACCCAGCTTGAAGACTATTGAGAGTATAAGCCCGCGTATCGGTGTAAGCTTTCCTCTCCGCATCAACTTCCTCTTCGAACCTCCTCCTTGCAGACTCCATTTTGGCACGCCTCTCGGCAATATCAGATCGCTCAGGGACGTAACTTAGAGCGAGCTCGTTGTTGTTGTTGTTGCTGATGTTATAAGCCTCATTATCACTTCCAGACGTTGTGGTGGTGGGCGATCTTGGGATTGCTGACATTGATTGGGAGTATAATTGTTGTGATGATGGGTATTCTCGCATCGAGTAACTCACCAATTGCATTTCCCGTTTGTCGTACTCAAGCCGGTATTGCTCTACCCGTTTCTTGATCCTAAGCTCCTCCCATTGTAGCCGTAACATTTCACGCACGACCCCGGCAAACGCACCAATTGCTTCAAGGACCACACGGTCAGGGAGCTGGTCGAGTTGAGCGAGCCATTGCTGACACAGGCCATAAATCGGGCTCGAATTCATGTTATGGTTACCGAGTGGTGACCGCGGCGACCGTGAGGGAGATCTAGACCCATTTTTTTCCAACTCGTCTGCGCCAAATTGCATCAGGCTTAGTCTCAACCAAGAGGTTAAGTGCTTCAAGTAGTCCTTTTGGGAGTTTACCACTCTGTTAAGCCCCTCTGACCACCTGCAATAATAACATATCAATACGCGTTAAACATCCGGTCTTAACTTTGGCCTCAATGAAGTAGGAAATTGTTAGGAACTCTAGAATTAGCCTTCTTAGGTTATTGTTCCAACTTTGTGATTGATAATCTAATTGATTATTGAAGGAAACAGAGAATCACAGTGTGATTGAAAATTTTGAATCTGCTGAGTAGTTCAGTCCAATTACCCATCCTGGAAACTGTTTTCCTACTTTAAAAACTGCTTGCTATGCAGTTGTGGGACAGGAATAAGGGTGGGTTTAGTGATAGGGTTTGCTCTTAACCAATACTGTCACTCAATTTTTGGAGTTTCTTTGGTCTTGGACCCTGGTGTAAACCCACCTTATTAAATCAAACAAGAAACATTGGAATCCAGAAAACAACAAGACATACTTGATTAGCGCAGCTTCCAATTGCACTGTTGCATGGCGATGAGAGCTTGTTGTCGGTTCACAGGCTGCAGAATTATCCAGCCTTTTCATGACTTCTACAGCTTTCAACTGTGCTTGATGACATGCCGACATATCTCTCCACATGTTTCCCATCCTGCATCGGCAACACATGGGTTGTGAGGAAATACAAAAATAAGTAGTCTTAAGAGTTATGCCTGAAGTCCCTCAAAGAGGGTCGAAACCATGGCTTTGATTCCTCTTTGAGAGAAGAGAATTTTCTGTTAAGAGCTCATTAGTTCACTGTATGTCACAGCCCATTTTGAAAGTTAGATAGAGGCCTCTATCTAACTGTCTTGGCCCACCCATTCTAGTATGACAAACTAAAAAGCCGGTTTTTAATAACCTAACAACACTCTGTTGACCATGATAAATTAAACCTTCAGAAAACTTGGGTGACTATATGCATACACTCTCAAAGTCGCATTTAGCCAACTCACTAGGAGTTTGATGCCAAGACTTTACGCATAATCTATTAACCCACCTTATGATATTCTCAATTGTGTTGAGCCCAAAAATTGAAATGCTAAATAATAAGTTTGATGAGGACATTTAATGAGACAACAATAATTGCACTACCTACCCTTCAAGTAGTTCAATAAGTTGTGGATAGAGCTCCTCGTCCCTCAACTTCTGCACCGCAGTGGCAGCACCATCTACAGCTTGAATAGCAACTACCATTCTTGTTTGGAGGGCTTTAATAGTGGAGCGGGTTTTCTCAATCGAAAGCTGATCTTCTCCTTTCGCGTCCTGATTCCTATACAAAGCATATTTCTTTTCCAATTCAATCCTAAGCGCTTCCGCCTCCTGTTCACACATCACACAGGAAGATGTAGTTCAGCAACAAATAACGCAAGCTGTTCTTAAAAAGATACTTCTACCCCTGCATCCAATTCACCTAGGCCATGAAACACACAATTAATGGGAGATGATTAGCAAATCCAAATTGTGCCCATAGCCATTTATTTCATAAGTTTCGGAGCTCTTATGAAGATCTTATACAGTATCAAAGTGAAGATTCTCATTAATTTATCATATAGGTCCTCCCAATTATGTTGACTACTGAGCGTATAATAGTTAGAATAGTTGACAAACTTTAAGCACGTAGTCCAATCTCTTTTAAACATATAATGCCCTCTTGGTTTTTGTTCTTCACTCCACACCTAACCACACACAACTCAAATCTAGGTGTACGTTTCAGATGAGTGCCCGGAGTAGAACCACCTCATAAACCCTGAACTGAAGAAAATTCAAAACTTAGCAAGGATACCAAATCCTAATCCTGTCAGATAAAGCCAAAGCCAAAGCCAAAGTGAAAGTGAAAGTTACAGGCAGTGTGTAGTTCAGTCCAACAACTCACCTTAACTTCTAAATACAGTTTCTTCTCCCACGCAAATAATCTATCAAGAGTCGACGCATGGCTTCCTGCCATCCCACAGTCTTCAGTCCACCTTGCACTGCTCAAACTGCTATAGCTGCGCATGCTCATGATGCTCGCAGATTCATCACTTAGCATACTCATGTTACTGCTCGTCCTAAGGTGACTTCCCGGTGACCCAGACTTTGAAGACAGCTTCCAGAAGTTCATTCTTGCTGATTCTCCAATCCCTGCCATCACCCAACACCAAATGTTCATATTCCGATTGAAATTCACAAGAGTGTGAAATTCCAACAAGATCAACTTCTTAGGGTGGGTTTACACCAAGGGTTCAAGACCAAAGAAATTCCAAAATCGAGCGATCCTATGAGTCGATAGCAGAATTTTGGGCCCAAGTAGTTTACACTAGGGTCCAGATATGAGAATTTGAAGTGGCGTTTATGTGGCATCACTTTATCACCAAATCTCGGCGACACATACTCAAGAAAATATGCTTCCTAGCTTGAGACACCATTCTTTGAGTTTGGGTCCAATCTTGAGGTCCATTTAAGGGGTGGCCTTGGACCCTAGTGTGAACCCACCCTTAAGGTCCGGCCACAACAAGTGGTAAGTTCAGAGTATCACAATGTTAGAGAATGACAAATATAAGAACGTGTGCACACATAATGATGGAGTAATCATCAAATCTCATGTGGCATATGAGGTGGCACTTGGTGTGTTAGTAAAGCGGTAAGACGCCACTTAGGGTTAGGTCATCACTAGCAGTTAACGTTAAGCCTCAAGTTTCAATAACAAATGGGGTGGTACTTTACATGATCAAAAAACGACCAATTAAATCAATGTTTACTTGACTAGGTGGTGGACACAGGAATGCTATTATAATTGTAGTATAGTTGCACTGACAACAATAATCTTAACGTGCCATTTCAATTGGTGAAGATTCTCCTGCTCATTAAATGAGCCATATAGATTTTCCCCCCCCCCCATTGCATTGACTGGTGAGCGTAGAATGGTTATCATATTTTGAGCATAAAGTCCAATCTCTTTTAAACACAAAATGCATCTTAAGTATCCATTAGTGGATCCACACCAAACCACATACCTCACTCAAATATAGGTGTCCTAAACAGTAAGAAAAGTAACTGAATAAGGGTTGTCTGCTTTATTATTAGTACCTCGCACATTATCGGAGAAGCTCGAATGATAGTGTGCTTTCCTTGTCTCCAGCATGCGAGAAACATTCTCCCCAGCCTCGGCAGCTCTCAGAAAGCAATCGTCAACCTCCTTGAGCACGTCAAGCAAGTCCCGCCCACCTTTTTCAGCTATCGTTAACGCCAGCTCCTTGTTCACCTTTGCATGGCCTTCATCTCTTGGGTCTCCTCCTCCTTTCGGAGGCTTTCCCGGCTTAGGTGTCTTGACTTCCTTCACAGGCTCCGGCTCCGGCTCGGGTGCAGGAGCTGGCTCGGGTTCAGGGTCAGGCTCTGGCACCGCCGCTGGCTCAGGTTCAGGTTCAGGTGCTGGGGAGGGTTCAGGCTCAGGTTCAGGCTCGGGGGCGGGCGCAGGGACAGGGGCTGGTTCCTCAGGCACCACTTCCTCAATTTCCTGCAAACCACTAGCCAGGATGAGAAAAAAGAAATTGTAGTGCCAGCAACAAGTAGGGCATTCAAAAATGCGACAACCAATTTTCAATCAAACAAACACATTTCGACCCCAAAAGAAAAGGTCACAACCAGAAGTGTGAACCCACAACTAAGTATTCACTACTGTGATAAGGCATTCAATAATATGCAAGATACTCAAGAAATGAAAACAAAAAAGAAAAAAATAATGGACACAGGAGAGGAGCCTGGCAATCCATAGAGAGAGATGCAGCAAAACAACCAGCAAGCATCAGAGGGTCTACGATGGGTTTTTTAAACAACCACATTGTGATCCAAAATTTTTAAAAAGGGCACAACTAAAAATTTGAAGCCACAACTGATACACCGATCAGGCACTCTACAATGTGCAAGGAACTAGAGCAATTTCTAAACACAGAAGCATCCTGAAAAAACAAAGAGAGATTCAAAGGAACAACAACAAGCCAGGATCAGAGTGGATGTAACGGAGAATGCATGCAAAAAGGTCAAACCAAAAGTTTGAAACCACAACTAATACAAGCTGTCAGGCAGCCTCCAAAGTGCAAGAAACTCGAGCAATTTCTGAGCTCAGAACAACTATACCTTGGGAGGTGGCTCAACATCCTCCTCTACATCCTCGAGGTCGGGTATATCTTCTTCTTCCTCCAGCTGCGGCACCTTCTCGTACTCGGGGATTTGCTCGAGCTCAGGCACCTGCGCTGTCTCAAGCTCAGCCAATTTTTTCTCGAGCGCTGCCTTTTCAGCGAGCCGCCTCTCCCTTTCCTGGATCCTTTGCTGCTCTCTCTCCTGGATCATCAGATCATTGAGCTCTCGGACCCTTTGGTGCTCAATCTCAAAGAGCCGCCGTTGCTCCGCCTCGTGGGCTCGTCGTTGCTCAATCTCTTGAATCCGTCTCTCCTCAGCCTCGTTCCGCCGCCTCTCCTCTTCTTGTCTTTTCTGCTCGAGATCTTGCATCCTCTTTAACTCGAGTTCCTGCCGAATTTTCTCCTCAATCTCCTCTTTCCTCCGCTGCTCCAGCTCCTGCATTTTGCGCTGCTCCAGCATACGTTGCTCCATCATCTCCTGATTGCGCTTCGCCTCCATCTCCTGGTTCCTCTTCGCCTCCATCTCCTGGCTCCTCTGCTCCATCTCCTGGTTCCTCTTCTGCTCCATGTAATTGAACGACGGCGGAGTCGGCCGGAACGGATCCAGAAACAAGTCCTGCCAGCTACTCCTCGTGACCGGGGGCGGGGGCGGCGGGTTGCTCTCCCGCAACGGTGGCAATGAGGGGTGCACCGTGGGAGTGTATCTCCAGTCATCATCCATTCGTATGGGAGCTATCAAAGGAGGGGGAGGGGGGTCATCCATTCTATATTTCGGGACATACGAGGAAGGCGAGTCTTCATACCTATATATCTTTGTGGGAATCACAGGAGGAGTGTGCTCCATTCTATACTCTCGTGTCACAATGGGAGGCAGAGGTGGGGGAGGAGGAGGGGGAGGACTATGGTCCATGATGAACGTATCCGGAGAACTCACGGCACGCGCTAACAATTGTTTACTATTCTTTTTCTGTTGCTGATGATGGTGCCTGGACAGTTGGAGGTGGGGTGGTGAAGAGCCAGGAGGGACAGGTGGAGGTAATGGTGATTGAGAAGGGGATAGGGCAGGAGACATGGGAGATGGCGATGGCAACGTAGGAGGGGGAGGAGGAGCAGCAGCAGCAGCAGGTGTAGTTGGAGTTTCAGGTGGATACATCATATGTGACTCCACTGTTTCCTTAACCTCCCCTTCTGCAAATTGCCTGAAGGCAGAGCCAACTCCCTTGAGAGACACTATATACTGTGCATGAGAGGCTGCAAATGAGTGCCTGGAAGTCACTGTCTGTTTCATCAGACGCTTCCGTTGCTTGCACCTCGCTACTCCCTCCTCGTTCTCCACTTTCGAATTAGTACACCCCATTTTCGGAACACTAAGTCTCTCTTTCAAATTGGCCGCTTTGTTGAGCAAGTAAAATCAGGGTATGTATGTGTATGTGTATGTATATGTATACCCCCGTAATTTGATCCCAAATTTTGGCTCTGGCAACTGGATCTGGCGCTTTGCTTAGCAGGCAGGAGCAGCAGTCGTCGTCCAAAGATAGGTGCAGCACCGAAGAGGCTTCCAGCAATTTTATATCACAAGTATTTATATTATATATCCCACCACCTCCCTGCACAACAACAACAAAAACACGGCATCCGAAAGCTCAATCTCAAACGGAACCAGATGACACAAATCACATCAACCACATCACAACAACGCATTCCCACTCAAATTTGCTTCGTGAGGATGAAAACTGAGTTCTAGCTCAATTAGGAGACGATTACAAGTGCCCAAGTGAGATGATAACCACTCTCACAACTGATCCAAAGCCCTGATGACCTACATACGCGCGCGCGCACACACACATACATCTCTGCTTCAGCCTCACATGTGTCCATCTAACTACCTACCCCACCTACCCAGTCGGTGCAAGCTCAATTGGAGGTGGAAGATCATCCCAACCTAGTTAGTGTGGGAACCAAAAGCCTCCGCTACAGGAGGCAGAATTTGAGTTCCAGGCCAAGAAATAGCCCACTTTCAACCAACCAATCAATCAATCACATGAGACTTAAGCAGACATGCATATAATAAGCTTCTTCAACTTACAAGAAAAGCAGCTTACAAGAGGAAGAGACTTGTGGAGATGAGATGAAATGGGATGAGACGGGACGTCTGTGTGAGACAGCAGTAGCCTTAGGAAGGAGGTGCAGACCTAAACTGTCCCTCAACACGAGCTTGGGTGGATCTTTCGGATGCATCGTTTGACTGCTGTTGCTGCACCAACAACGATGGTGGTTCCCTCTCAGATGTCCAGCCCCGATCGACCAACCTATGATGAAGATGATGATGCACAGCTTCGGCCACGCAGACCCACATACGGTCGCTACTGCTGACACTGCTACTGTTTCCACTACCTAATAATAATGCCACCACTCTCACTCTTTCTGCTGCTGGTGCTGCCCCAACCAACAACCTCCCTCCACCAAAATTCCTACAAAAATCACACATTCACTCTCCCTCTCTCTACACACTCTCTCACGCGTTCTCACTCACTCTCCACCAACGCCAGGCCAACTCAACAACATTGCTGCCCACCCAAATGTGGATGATGATCACAGGCTACCCGCCACAGTAGTGATGATGAGAATAAAAGGGCGCCTCGTCCAAGAAAAGGCTCCACAACCATCATACCAAGAAAAAGGCTCCAAACCGCCACCTTGGGGACTCCAAACACGCAAACCGAAGCAGAAACGAAATCTCTTAGCACAGCCAACCTCCCCTCCGAATCAAATCAGACCGGTCGGTTGTTTGGTCTCTTCTTCTTCCCACCGGAAAGAAACAACCAGATCACGGTTCACCACTGCCTCCAAATCCCACTCATCCAACGAACCCAGCTTGAGCTCATGCCAGAATCGGCCACCAACCCAACATCCGGCTGCCTTCGATATTGATGAACATCCCTCACTCTCATTCCCCCACTCGCATCGAGAGATCACCTCACAAACCTCGCAGGAGGACAGAGGCTCCTCGTCCTAACCCAATAGCCGCCCGGCAAGCTCACCCGGTCACCCGGCCGGCCGGCCAATCCTGCCCCCCACCCCACGCGGTGTTTGCTTGCAGTCTCGGGGCCGGCAGCGATGTCTGCAACTCAAATTGCACCTCTGGATGGGTCAGCGGTTGAAAAGTAAGTGTGTGTGGGAACACTGAAGCAGATTGGAAAGGAATGGGAAGCTGGGCCGGGCCGTTGCGTGGTCGGGAAGGATGGTTGAGGAGTGGAAGAAAGCGGTAGGAAGGGAAGGGAAGGGAAGGGAAGGGAAGGGAAGGGGAAGAGAAGAGAAGAGGAAAAGAGGAGAGTAAACAGCAACAACAACTGGGGTGAGTCGGAAGTTCGCAACACACCAAAAGAGAAAAGAGGAAGAGGCATAGGGAGGAAGCAAGCAAGGAAGCAAGGAAGCGCGGCTGCTGCTGCTGCGAGGTGGAGTGGGACCCAGCCCAGCGCAGCGCAGGAGGCGACGACGACGACGCAGACTGACGCCGACGCCAGATGACGGACGCGGACGGACTCCGACAAGCCGCGACTCACGCGCGGCCGTGCGCGGCACGGGTGGAAGTGGACACCGCCAGGCCGGGCGAGGCAGCGCTTCCATTTTTTTACTTTACCGCCGGAGAGGGCCGGCCGGGTTGGGTGAACCGGGGTTTGCATTTTCTAACCGCGGTTAAACCAAAAGGGGAGGGGGGGGTTAGTTTTCCAATGCCTCTCATTGTGGGTGCAGTAAGAAAAAAGAAAAAGAAACAAGAACATCATGGTCTTTTACCCTGACATGCAATGTCCATTCACTGCCTCCTTCTCATGTTTGTGTGAGCATGAGAGTGGGGGCGGCTCAGTGCCTATTTTCATACGTGGACCGTGTGCTTGGTTGTAGGGTTATGTGTTTTATGTTAGTTTTGGGTTTTAATGTTAGTAAGTGTATTCAGTCGAGTGTTTAGGGGTGCAATAAAAATATATTGTCCTTATAGGGTTATTGCCACTTTGTTCCAGCCCATCTTAGTAGATTGATTTGGAGTCTTTGTCCCGATTTAGGTGATCAAACTTCTTGATGTAGAAATACTCGCACTCTACATAAGAATCAGCGTTTTCACCTCCCCAATGGTAAGGTAGGATGGGTCTTAAATGGTTACTTCTTTCGTCTAGACCACTTCACCTAGGATTTGAAACACACGGTTAGTACAAGATGATTAGCGAATCCAAATCAAAGCCGTAGCCACTTCACTCATCATTTTTGGAACTCGTATGAATATCTTATTCATTAACAAAGTGAAGATTTCCATGCTCATTACATGGTCATATCAATCCCTGCGAATTTGTTGGCTATAAAGTCTATAATGGCTATCGAAATTTAAGCAAGCATGTTGATCTCTTTTAAACACGTAGCTTCTTGGTTTTGATATTTGGAGCCACACAAAACCACGTACCACCCGAATATGGGTGCCTTAAAAGAAAAAAGTAACCAAACAAAGGTTGTCTACCTTAGGAGTTATGAACTTGTACCCTTGGGGGGAGGCTTTTTAGGTTCAAAGGGCTGGAAGGCAAGGGTTGGATTTACATTAGAGTGCGGGTTGCTCTTGTTCGATGAGATTGCTTCATTGTTGCGTTTGTTTGGTTTTGGACCCTAGTGTAGACCCATCCTAAGGCAAGGCACACATGGTTGTTGTGAGCCCTCTTAGCTCCACATACCAATATGTCCATTGGATAAACGAATCAACGACAACATGTGCTTGGGCTTTAGTGTTTTACCACAATGGTTGCAAGGTCAACTGGCTTGATTGGGTGAACATGGGGTTCCACAGGAATCATGATGCTAAGTTGCCTCAAAGTGGAATTAAACGAGAATTATGCTAGGAAGGTTGACAACCTAGTGTTTCCTAGTACACCCTATGACTATGGTCCACATAGTCTTGATGAGTTATATAGACGCAATCTAATATGTCAACTAGTTGTGTGAGAACATGGGTATTTGCACCTTAGGTGCATGTCAATTCACCTTTGAAAGTAAACAATATTATGTGAGGCCCCTGATAATGTTGTTTTTGGGATTAAATGCAGAGTGGGTCCAACTCAAAGACAAAACAACATCATATTTCACAGTAGTGGCATTATCGAAGCCATCTTACTCATCGTTGCACAACCAATTGTCAATAAAATAGGATGTATGTAAATGGAATATATTTCAACTCAATTTATGCCCAAGGGCGAAGCGCCTCTCATCCCACGCATCTTAGTCAAATGTCCACGAAATTGACACATGTTTCAATACATTCTACATGTAAATTCTCCAAATGAATTTATCGGGCCATGTTTACTTCTGATTTTTCTATATGTTTTAGGTCCAAAGACCATACATGACCTTACATTTTGTCCAGCATTGTTTTCAAATAACTTATGAGTGACAACCCCCCCCCCTTCCCCCAAGATACTCCCACGATGATTGGGTGGAACATAGTGGTAAAGGTGCACTTGAAATCAAGCGCTAGGAAGGTCGCTCATCCAAGCACTATCAGTCCCTTGAGTGGCTTAACCTCATAGTTCCCACTTCATACATATTAATGTCTTAAATTTAAGTTACCCTCCTGAAAGCACATGTAGCTTATTTGAACAAATAAAATAGTGAATGGGCTCTAAGCATAACATTCCTCATGAGATGAGGTGTGTTCACATGCCAAAAAATTGGCAACAAATTCATACTCGTAGATAGGCATCTAGGCATCATAACACTATGATCTTGATTATTGTGTCTGGATGTATGGGTCCTACATAACAATTCAACGTTGTTGAGCAATGTTATGAGACACCAAAAATCAATCGCAATGGATCTCATATGAACAAATGTCGATGTTGAGGACCCCATACAACTATTATAAGTAAAGGGCTCTATATTTTGCCCAAATTCTAAATAGCCCTTGAATGTCCAAGAGGCTCATTATGGGCATGGAGATGTCTTAAGGATGCATGTTGTTGTTTAGGTGAAAATCTCAAAATTGATCCCAATGGAGTAAATCCATCTATCAATTGAATTCTTCCAATCAAAGCATACATATATGTAAAAAAACAAGTTGAGAGACCTATAATCAAACACATAGCATCTTTTTTATCACCATTCCAATTGAATGTATTTCCACTTCCCCTTTGTAGTTGGTTGTGTCGGATAACATTTCAATTTCTTAGACCAAGTATATTATGACTGTATACTTGTCGAAGGCTTGACAAACAATTTTGTCGGCCAAAGGACAAGTGCATGTAATATTTTCATCGATTTTGCAACACACCATTCCTTCATTCATTAGACCCACTCGAATTGTATGTCCAAGCACCGTTATTATTATAGGTGGAATAAAATGCCCTCTACATATTTTGCATTGATGAAGCTAGGCTAGAGTATTAGCATGGCAATTGGGAAACGGATAGGTACATAACACCAACATATAAGCGTAAATATGCAAGATTCTCTCATGCTCATGACCATGTGCTCTAACCCCTAAATGTATTTGGACGTTTTTTTTTTTGGGGGGGGGGGAATAGACATGTGAATTCAACGCAGTGGATGAGTGGTGGCAGGAACGGAGGAGATCAGGGGAGGAGGGTTACATCGGTCAAATCCGACGGTCGAGAAAGCACAGGCAATGTGGCCTCACCAGAAGCCAAAAGTTGCTTTCATCGCCCATAGACTTCTTCTCGATGACTTGGCTCTAGGAATTGTTTGAAGGTGATCAACGCATTTCTAGTGCAATGCAACCATTCGCATGTGAGCACTTTATAGTCCATAAAATTCACACTTTTATGGAGTTTTTTCACGTGTCATCCTTATGTAAACATTAACAAAGAAATAAAATTTAAAATAAGAGGTTGCATGAATTGAGTATGAAATGGAGATTTTGGCAACTTTTGGAGGGTGGATAAAATGATAGTTGCTTTATGAAATGAACATTTTTTGCAAAAAAAAAACATGAGGGATTTATTCATTACCTCAATACTAATGCATTACTAAATCAAAATCAACACTTAAATGTGGATTTTACAAGTGCATGCAACGAACTTACCCTAAATGTTGCTTTCAATGAGACCATAACTTCAATTAATTGATTGGACACTTAACTACACAAATTAGGAATAAATCCCAACCATAAATGCTTTTCAAATGCCAAGCTATATTGCCATACACTATTTTAGCCCGATTGGCCAAGATCCGTTGCGTAAAATGAGGTTCCAACATGTAAAACCTTCAATTTTGCATGGCCTAGCATGACATTGCTTTGGTGAGGTGTTGTTGCATGATTCACTAACCCAATTAGTGCTAGGCCGGGGACATGGCGTGAGTTGGTAATGCAACCCCTTCCCCACATAAGAGAATTTCTAGACCACTCGTTGAGTTGTTTCTAATTATATAAACACATTTTTAGAGAAGTTGGTTTCATAACCATATGTAACTTTAGACCCAAAAATGTGTCATTTTGGATAGATTGATTGGACCAAAGAAAACCTTATACGAACTTGAGGTCATACGTGACCCTAAATGCAATTAAAGGTTAATTTGTATGATAAAACAAGTATATCGTGCGAGAACTTAATGAGTTTCTCAAATTTTGGGAACATATGTTAAATTTGTATAGCTTTCAAACTTTGTCTCTAAGGTATGTAACAATGTTTTTGTTGTCTCTATGACACAATCCCTTGTACGTTCAAGCCATGGTTGATCAATTGAAGGTGAATGTGAATGGAATAACTATATTTGTGTCATGGAATGTGTGTATAGTTGTTTAGATTCAACTAAGGATACATATCATATGTTGTAGTGCATGATGGCAAAGATGCTTCAAGATTTTTTGGAACTCAACAAATGCCACGAGCTATTCTACAACTTAGTTGTATTTGTAGTTTCATTTGTAGCCTATTTAAACCTAAAAAATGACATCCAAAATATCAAACTAATATAGATAGTAAGATACACTTGGAATGAATCAACCCTCAACTTATTGAAGACTTGTGTTTACAATAACCCCTGCATTCACAATCAAGAGGTTTACCTAGACACCATGAAGCTCGAGCCAAACCGAATAGGTATACTCATACCTCATGATACTTCATTCTTTAACTATAAATCATTTAGCATTATGGACAATAAAACTTCATCAAATTGACAACAATGTTTTATATTTCACACTTGCACGACTCCTTCCTTCTTTTTCTTCTTTTTTTAATCAATAATCTAGTTTAACTAAAATTTGTTGTCTATCAAAGAGTGGTAGCAACTCCAACACATTTGCATGATATATACACTTCAATTTAAATACTTACGGACATGTCACACATGCTTGCATGGATTGTTATTTTCAACATTCAATAGCATAATTGGGGCTACCCATAGCACATGGTTATAGCAAACGTTTATAAGTGCATATGAAGCCACCAAGTGTGCCAAGTCGAGTCACCCAACCATCAATCCTTATGATGGCTTGCTAAATTATAATGAGATTACTTTGAAAGTGTAGATAAAACACTCCATATGCTTCACACAATGTCAAGATCATTCAACGATGGATGCGATGTGATGATTCCCACACACCTTAACAAATGACTGCTAGATAGAATGAATGAGTCACATGAAGCCACACCTTTAATGCAAATGCCATAAGTTGCACTCAATATTAAAGACATGACTCACGTGAGTGCATACTTTTGATCCATGTGTGTGTGTGTCTCTCTCTATATATATATGAATATGATAAAACAAGTTAATTACATATTAGAAAAAATGCAATTCTTCAATGCAATAAAAAACATCGCCATCTGGTTAATATTATAACAAAAATATGGATAGTCATATTTTTTAATGAACATTTTTTCAAGTGGAAGACATATGTACACAATGACTTATTTTTGAGGTGAATAATTTGAGTCCAAGTGCCTAGGGGTGTTGCTATTAAAACTTATTATTTGGCACAAATTGAGATTATCAATTACAAAGGAAACCCAAAATACAACCCACCTAGGTGAGTTAGCGTAGCCCGAGTGGAACTCAAGAAATGATGCTCATATGAGGTCTATCCATCCAAATGACAACTAAATTACTCTAAGTCACAATAAGGTTTCTGACCCCCATGTACGGTCAAACTCGTTAAGGACGTCTTGGTAGGCCACATCTGGGGCCTCTTCCAGATCCTTTAATGTTTGTTTCCACTCAATCCTACCATAGTCATGTAAGGAGTCCCAAATGACTTGACGTGTTTTCTCAACTGGCCACTGCAAATTGTTGAAAACCATATCATTATGTTGGCGCCAGGTAGTCCATGAAAGTCCACTTATGAGAAAGAACCATGTGTCGGACCATGAACACGTGTAAACAAAAAGTGACACCTCACCAACAACAAAACCCCACAACCTTGCTCACCAACGTACCCAAACACATGTTTAATGGCCTTTAGAGGGACCCTTCAATGTCCTTTTAGCACCTCTGCCACGAGACATTAGCATTTGATTCATAACTTAGCTCCCTAAGGGCAAAGTGGCTCCCATTCACATTGTACATGTTTGTGAAATGAGACGGTATTTGGTTGGATTGGCTATTACTGTAAGTTGCTTGCTAAGAAACGAGATTGGGGAAAATTCACATAACATTATTCAAATCCATAGCAGTGTTTTGTGGGACTAACATTATTATGTGAAATATTCCCCATATTCAAACTGAATGTGCAAAACATTTCGCAAAATATCGTCAATCCCACACAACATTGTTATGAATATGAATAATGCTATGCATCATCATTTGAATCACCTTATAGGTTTTTATTCAATATATACGTTTAATGCTTATCATCTTCTTCAAAAGTCATAGATATGACTTGCACTTACTACAATGAATCAAGATTTGGATTCTTTTAAGATGTACACATAATGGGAGGATTTTTTTAAATAAATAATTGAATTCTATTTTCACACCGCTATATTTGGATAATTGTTTACGAATAAAATACATTGCATCCTCGTTATGATTTGTTCAAAATTACATAAAATGAAAGTTTCAAAAGTTTCAAAGCACAATTTTAGAACTGTAAGTAACTACATAAGTTGAACAATTATTGTTGCCAAAATATAAGAACTAATTTATCTAGTTCATAGATTGAACCGTTTCATATCTTCGATTGAAAAGTCGTATCTCATCATGTTTTCAACTCAACAATCATACCTCTTCCTATTTCAAAGTGAATAGTCATACCTAAATCAAAGAGTTTTACAAGGTGTTAGTATCATGCAGGCGAGGAGACTCCCGTTCCAATGGCAATTGATGTTTCTATTTATCTATATATCTATCTATCCATCTATCCAAGAGTTATACCTTGTACAAACTAAATAGAAGAGTCAAAAATCTTCATATCATAAATAAATTAAAGTCATTCTCATTCATATTCTCAAGGAAATAGAGGATAGGTATTTCAATATTTAGTCACATTGATAATCAAAGTTTTAGAATTACTCTTATGAAATGGTGTAGTGTGCGTAGTTAGAAAATCTCTCATCAATTGTTTTTACAAGTGTGCTTGCTAAATATGGAATACATACTGAAGCGTATAATCATGAAGATTGGAAGATACAAATGTATGATATATTCACATGATTATTGAATATGTGGAAGACATATTTTCACCTTCCAAATATATGAGTCATTACGATTCATAGACTTTACATGAAGCTGTGGATCGTGATTCACTTATCGATTAGAGAAGACCATTATCTAATTTTTTTCATAACTAGATCCATTCCAAAATTTGTTATACAAAAAATGAAGTTACGGTGGAGTATATCGTAATAAAAACCTTGCCTTTAGAATTTTAACATATATATATATAATTATAATTATCTATTGACCCTCTCCCCTTCTACTAACCTCGTCACCAAAGGCATTATTTCACACAATTCATATCAATCTCACACTTGAATCTTAAAATCATCGTGAACTTGCATTGACACTAATTACAAATTAATGATGTCTCTTATCCCTTTCAAAGGTCCAAAGGTCCAAAGGTACCCTCCTCCCCCCCCCCCCCCCGGTTCCCTTAAAAGATAGTGGATCTTCATTCTTTGTGGGTCACGGTCCTATCCCCATACCTTGGTAACAATACGATAGCTACATCCATGACAACATTATTTGAGTGGGAGGGAAAATAATGAAGGCATTGTTTGTGGACTATTTGTTGGGCCCACAAACACATGATACAATGATTGAATATTCTTAAGATAAGATATAAAAAAAACTTATATATCACACCAAAAAAATAGAACCACATATTACTCTCCCAATCCGTTAGCAATGGAACCATCATAAACTAAACATCATGGGTTTGACGAACTCGGTGTCACATAAAATCTCGAGATCACATCCGATACAAGTTAAACTACAACAAACAAGTTCTAGGCAACTGCCTCGAGTCAATGGACACTCGTCCTACGTCATTGACAAAAAATGCAAATGTACCACAACGATAGATTCGCATTGTTATATCACCGATGCATGACGATTTCTTACAGCTCAGATGCCTATTATTGGTCACATAATCATATGATAAACCACGACATACATTTCACACACAGAAATACGTATCTCTCTCTCTCTCTCTCTCTCTCTATTAGAGCTTGATTTGTCATAGTCTAAACACTAGCAGTCCGACAAACTCAAAGTCAAAGCATCACATAGAATCTCAAGATCACATCCGGGACGAGTTTCTATCGATTCTACTCACACTACAGCCATATGAGTCCCAGGCAATTGTCACATATGACTGAAAAACATACGAATGTACTGCAACGGTAGATTCACATTGTTCTTTCACCAACGCAAGACAATTGCCCAGAACTCATATACCTATTGATTGGTCACAAAAACTTACGATAAAACACAAAAAGAGAACCATATATATATGTATCAATCTCCCAGTCCGTTAGCGGTTGAACTGTCATAATCTAAACACACGTGGATTCGACAAACTCGACGTCCGAGTGTCACATTGAATCTCGAGATCGCAATTCTATCGATTCTACTTTCATGATGGAAACCATGAAGCGACAGAAGCGGATTTTTAGCATGCCAAGTTTCAATCGGTCCGCCGCCAAAAAAGAAATAATTTCTGGCAATTCCATCCCAATCTCATTTTTGCAGCAAGCAGTAGCAACAGCAGCAGACTCATCAGTCAATTCCTTCCCTTTTGGGTCTCCTTCACCACGAACAAAAAGGTTAATCCCAAGTGCACGTGAACAAGGAGGAGGAGGAGGAGTCGCCTCCCATTTACACCACGTGGAGAGTGACTTGGCTGACGCAAAAAAGAAAGAAGAAGTTGGGAGTTGACACTCGGGGAATCTATACTAGTGTCCGGTGAGATTTTTGGGTATAATCGGTCAAGATTCTAGTGTTTCCAAGTCCAACCGGTTATATGTTCGTAACATTGTTAAGCAATGTGCGTTTGTTCATGGTTATTGAGCAGTATGTGAATTCATGTTTAACATGACTCTACTTGTGTTAGGTTGGGACATCTCATGGGTAAATTACTCAAGGCCCACATGAACAAATGCACGCTGCTTAATAATGTTATGTTGTGATCCTTCGGTTTTCTTTTATTACTTTGAGGTATGTTCTGTAGTTTCCTCCGAGTGATGGGTAATTTGTGCGAAGTCTTTGAACTTCAGTCGGTTATTTTAAAAATTCAATTGGTTCATCTACAACTAAGTAGCCGGTTCTCCCTGTTCATTGTATTGTAGAGTTTTAGGATCGATTCTACATTCGTTGCACCCAAGTGTGTTGATTCCTTGATTGAATACGTAGCTCCTCCCAATTGTGTGCATTATTGAGTGGGGTTTGTGGGTCATAATCTAGACCATGTGAAGGTATTTATTTTCAATTCTATAAAAATGTTTAACATATGCTTACAATCCAAAAGCAACTCCAAAAGAGTGCTTAATACTTAAAACTCTTTTAGGCTTAGCTCCAAAATTCGAACTAGTTGTAGGTGTTGCAAAGAGGAAGAAGGATTGCATGCAATTTCTAGGCTTGAAGAAGAATCCTCACAAACCGGTGACAATGGAAGAATTTTTTGATCGACAACAATGCACACCCATCCTGCCAACTTGTACACTAACATTTTTTGGATCCTAAATCTCCAACTTCGGTCATGGTATCGCTATTGATTTGATGGTGGCATGACACGTGTCCTTGGTTTTGAGTGCTAAAGTGAAGAGGAATTTGTCTCAAAACAAGTGGTTATGGCAAACTCTACACATGGATAATGTGTTTGGACCAACCTTTGGCTTCAAAATTCACAATAATTTCCATGTAAAAAATAAAATTACCGAACATTGTGCAACCCTCTTGGTTCCTATCTTCCTACACGGGGAAAATTTACTCTGCCCTATACTTCACCAAATTTGGTGAAGCATCTCTTAAGTGATAGGTTATAGGCGGCTCTACCTTAATTGTCATAAACCAACATCCTTGGCAAGTACCTCACATGTGTTAGATTCCTTTGTTCTTAATTTGTAGAGCCAATGTGGAATCTATTGTGTTAAAATGAAGGGGCAAAGGATACATGAGAGCAAGCATGTACCGCAAGGTGAACCCAAGGGATAAGTATTTACTGCATCCCTATTGGTATCGTACATGCAGATAAGTTGCTTTTGCAAATAGGTTGCCTCTTTTAGTCATGCAAATTACCTTAGGTCAAGTCAAATCACAAAAAACTTATGACTTTGTTTATCGATCCGTACAACAACCACATGAAAGACATATTTCATATATGTAAAATAGCATGGAATGTCGATAAATTAACATGGGGTAAACCAATTACACATCAAATATACATTTGTTAGTCGGTTAATTTCCTTAATCAAACACCTATATTTGATTGGTGTGTGATTAGGTTAGGATCAAATAACAAACTCATCGTAAAAAGATACATGTTTAGAAGAGATTGGACTTACGCTTTCATATTTTATTAACTTATTCAACACTTAATAGTGAACACAGTTGGGAGGACTTGTGTATTCAACTCGTGAATCTGCAAACATACACTTTCATTAACCACAACTAGAGCAATGGAAGTCCAAATTTTATTGATGCTTCATCGTAGATTTGTCCATGCAACACAAGTTTTGTTGTGTGGATCCAATCAGTAGAAGTTGGAGAACATGAAAGAACGAACCAAATAACACCCATGTACCTAATTAGATGTCATAGACCAGAATCGTGAGCAAGGACCTCACAAGTGTTAGGGCCGATTCACATGGGGTCCCAAGTCCCAACATGGAGGCAAAATCCTATCTTTTGAGCCTCAAGAGACCATAAAGTATGGTCAATTATCATTAAAGTTGGATCTTGATTACATTATGAAATATAATTCGCAGGACTTGTGTTGAGAATAGGGGCTAGTTTTTTGCTCGACCCAACTCTCAACATAAGTCCCAAGCTTCACCTCCATGAAGTGTTCTCATGCAGACATCCATGTCATACTTGGGACTTAGGACTTGGGACTCCGTGTGAAGTGGTAAGCCCCAACTTCCATGCTCTCACCGGCTAAGATTGAACATATTGACCTCAACTAACTCGGGACTTAGGCCACTTCACACACGAGCCAAGAGCGATGACCATGAAATTGTCCAAAAGAAAGTGTCCAAAGGCCGTCCCAAGACACCTCCAAAATCATGTAGTGTGGTCACAGACCCACAAGTATAGTGTGATATCATATGTGATAGGGCCCTCAACCAAATGCTATTTCAACGAACTTCTATTCACGCGGATCCTCACACATGATAAAATAAAATAAACCAATTATTGTGAGCATTCGATGTGCCATGGTCTCCAGATTTTGTGTTAAAACCTACCTCCAAGAGGCAATTTTCAAAAATAGTCCAAGTGACCATGAAACATGATCCACTCGATGCCACGTAGGAATCCACATAGACTCTACATCCATCTTGCATACACATACTTACTCCGTTGGTCCCTCAAGCATAGTGTGAAGAAGCGAACTTGAACCGGCCCCGCCTTTTCCACCAACGAGAGTGCTCGAACGGTAATGGTCACGGGCTCTCAGTCTCGTGGCCCTTAGGACCCCATGCAATGCAGCCCTTAAGTTAGATTTTTATGTTCTTGTTTTTCGGAGACACATACTACGTCGTTAAGATCCATTTGTCGCAGCTGGCTTGGCTTGGCATGGCATGGCATGGCAGTGTGTGTTAACTTATCTTAACTTAATTTAACTTACGACATAATTATAGTGCCTGACAATATGCCTCTTGCGAATGTAAGTGGATAATTTTACAGTCCCATGGCATAAATATAGTCAAGGGTTCGAAATTGAGCAGGCTGGGAAGATGAAGAGGAAGATGATCGAATAACTTATACTAAACGCTGTTTTGGGAACGGCCTTGGATTAGTTGCATTGGTCAGCAACCTTGTGTGCATGCCACATGCTACCCTAGTTATTTTGGCTTCCAGATTGCTCGACTTTGGTAGTAACTATGTTATAAGTTAGTTTATCATTGCCAACGTGGTCGGCTTGGTCATTCGCTTGCTATTTGGTGTTTACCACTCTAAGGTAGAGGTTTTCTTATTTCTTTTTTGAGACAGAAGGCCGACAGGTCAGCGCCAAAGCACAGGAGGCAGTTCACCACCTGGCAAGTTTTCCGTCAAGTAGATCTAAGGTAGAGGTATCATAAACCGTGAAAATAAGGTGACTCGCATTGAAGATATGGGTCTTACAATCATGAGGTAACTTTCCAAGATAGAAGAGAAGGTTTCGTGAAGAATGCAAGTTGTTTCATGTTTTTATTCCCTGTACAAAAAAATAATACAATTTTTCAAAGTGGAAAGTTGTCACACCCCCTACTCGTTCACTGGATTCTGCTTACACCGAACACGGTGATCCTCGTTTCCATACAGAACATCACCTAAATTGGTTAACTCGTGAGTACATTAAACATGACTAAATTTGGCTAAACTACACGCATTGAAGTTGCCAGCCTCGCAATGATCGGTTTTAGAAATGGCACTTCACTATTATGACGGAGGTCTATTGCACGGGTAGAGGGTAGTTGATCGGTTCGGGTATTCTACCTTGGTGGCCCTTGGCAATGCTTGTTTACTAGAGTTGTCTAGAAAGTCTCTCAAAGAAGGATGAAATTGTGGGTTTGATCATCCTTTTAAGATAACTCTCTATTAAGAGTTCGTTAACCTCTCATGAGTAAGAGATTATCTCAAAAGTTGGGTGAGATTCTTTGGACTGCCTTTTCATGACATTATTCAACTGAGTGACCATGTTGGGGAGGGGGCGGGTGGGAATATGTCATGTAAGGTGTTAGAATTATACCTTATGGATGCTTGTCTAAGCATATTCAACTTGATGAGATATGAGTTATTTGGATGAAACATTATAATTGAATAATATTAGAATGGAACGGTTGATAACAACTAGATAGTGTTATGTTGTCATTTCAAAAGTTTTGGAAAAAAATTAAGAACTGAAATAGGATACGCTTGTGGGAAATGTCACCCTCAATCTTAGATTGGCTTATGGGAGGTTAGCTTTGTTCCTAATCTTAGGTCATGTTTGCACCAAAGGCATTAGGTCATGGTTCCTACATGACCACGGTACCCCGCTTTTCAGATGAGACCATAGAGAAGTCCATGGACTATAGCCCAAAGTCCTTTGGAGGGCACAAGCCCTTAGTGTAAACCCAAATTCCCGCCGCAATTTTTTTCACACGTACCTTCAAGAGCCATCTCACAAAAATTCCTACAATATGGCCAACATTATCCATACTTGCCATGTGGGATTCCATGTAGATATTTCATCTACTAAAGATGTTATGGGTTGTGGTCCAAAAATACCCTCATGTAAACCTAAATTGGGGGCCCATAACACTATTGACCAATGAGAATTCAAGGGCACTCAAGAGCAACGGTCTAATGGCTTTCGTGTAAACATGTCCTTAGAGCCAGGGTAGATGCCCACCTCTTTGATGACCCCACCACTATTACCAAGGTAAAGGGGGTACAATAAAAACATGACTCCCATAGGGTTGTGGTTTATTCATTTCCAGTTTGTCATCCGAGATTAATTTGGGGCTTATAATGCTAATTTTGGGGATGGTTCTTTCAAATAAAATTCTATATGCCATGACATAATTGTGTGCGTTTTCACCTTGGGAAATAGTGGTAGGGGCCCAACTCAAAGAGGCAGGGTATCTACCATGGCCCCCATCCTAGTAGGACTAACTAGAATACCAATCTTTTAGTTGCCCAACACCACTCCAAGGATTTGAGTATGGTAATTTAAGCACTGAGAAAACGTGGGCGACTTTATGCATAAAACTTTTGAACTCACGCTTTAGTTAATTTAATGGGTGTTTGTTGCCAAGTCTTTACAAACAACTAGAATCCTTTATGCTACATTCCACGCAAATTTAGGGTGAGTTTGCACTTAAAATCTACAATGCAAATCACATGAAAACTTAAAATGGAGTAAAAGTCCTATTGGATGAGAGAAAAAAATTGTACCCAAAGAGTTTATATTATGGTCCGAGTCCAAAATATCAAAAAATAAAAAATGACTTTGATGTGACACCACTTCCCTTGCCAAATCTCGATGGTCCTCACTCAAGAAAATACTCTTCCTAGTTTGAGAAATCAATCTTCAAGTTTGGGTCCAATCTTGAAATTCACGATAAGTTCCATTAAGTGGTGTTTTGAACCTTAATTTTTTTTCAGATAGAAACCCTAATGCAAGACCATCTCATGATCGACTTTCACATTGCATGAATCGATCTCTACGCTCATTAGGCTACAAATGCATGGAGAACTGGCAACAGATATTAATGTTGTCAGGAACCTATGGCACAATTTCTCCTCCACAAGCATCATTTTTGGATACAAAAATTCACCCTTTTGACCTTGTGACATTTACATGTTCTGAAAAGTGGGAATGTGGAGGACCGGTCATGAACCCTGGCAAATTGAAGTTATCCCCACCATGTGTCGTTCAACATAATAATTCTTAACATCTAGACATGGTTTCACTCAAACTCCTCAATCACAAAGAGGAAGAGAAGAAGCGAAGACATATTGATGTTGCCATTGGCATGAACTATGATGTTTCTTCATTCTACAAGTCAGTCTAAGTATCTCTCTATATAATATAAGAGCCCACCTCCCGTAGAGATAAAACACCCTATATTGCATCTCGGAACACCGTGATCAATATAAGGTCAACGGGCTCACATTCATGCCGGTACCAAGATACGGGCGTTATTTTTTCTTTTCTTTTCTCTCTCTATATATAAATGGGCGTCACGAGAATTAGAAGACTTTGAAGATCACTGCATCATTTCAAAGGTGAAAACCTTGAATGGGTGCCAACAAGCTGACCCGTATCTGTCTCCCCAAAGGTCAAGCTTCCAGGTGTTTACATGGGTGGTTGAAAGTATTTGGTTCACATGGATACCCCCACCATGATTGGGTGGTTTGTAGGCAGTGCGGTGCACAAGAAAACAAGTGCTAAGATGGTCATATGTCCAACTATTATTCCGACCTTAGGCAGCTTGACCTCAAATTTCCAACTTCCCATGACCCCGAGGTTAGAGCCTTGGGTTTAACCCTATAACATCTATACGGGATTGACCTATTGGGGCGTATGGTATGATGTATGTTTATACGATACTCACTCAAGTGTAGTTGGCAACAACAACGTCAACGTTTACCGTATGGATGTTTTTGGGCCCTACTTTGGTTTCCCACACACCAATTTCATGCCACATTCATTGTGCAAATGTGTTGCCAATACCAGTTTCCTATAGCATGCCGAGCCTCACAACGTTGTCAACCATCATCAACATTGAGCAAGACATACATTGAAAAGGTATGTTGATGGGAGGTATACATTGTTTTCTTTACATTTCCTTCTTTACTAAGGACAAACGCCACCTATAATGGACCCGCCATGGGTGCTATTACTATTGTATCTCACTTTACCTTTGACATTGGCATTTCGGGTAAGTAGTTGTGCCAACCACCAAGCCAATTGAATGTTGTACCTTCATATCCTCCTAATTGACTATTCGAACCAAAGACCCATTGCACACATATATCCACAAGAATTCGGTACAATATATCCATGTGTGTGTGTGTGTGAGAGAGAGAGAATCTTCTCATTGAGATAAATTTGCCTCCTCACCATTGTACAAAAATGTGCCTCGAGCTAGGTCATTTTCAAACAACGTTCAAACCCCCAAAATTGTCATCTATTCTACTTCTATGCTCATCAATATCTTACGAGTGTGTGCAACATTACAACTACCACATTCATCAAACCATTGGTATTGATCTACTATCTTCATCCATCAATCTACATTCATAAAGGTGATGGATAAAATAACATTCCCCCTACCCATTCTACTTTCAAAATTGAATACCAAAACCAACACATGCTCATGCAACAACCCTCGCATTTACGACATCAAAATCTTCATCATTCCCAATATACCGAATTCCTTCATGAAATTTGTCGTTGATTTAGACCACACATTGGAATTAGAGGAAAAACATGTCTAAATGGGGTGCGCAACTTGAAAGCATGCACCAAACTAATACCATTCCTCACACTCAACATAAATGTATAAGGCTTGTTGATCACAAATCTTACATTGTCCCCAAAGACCGGAATGACCATAATGGCATGGAAATATCCAATGCGGCACATGTGTTGTCCTTCCAAACCTCATGACCAGTGGAAACCCTACAACCAATTTGAACACAACATGGGAAGGCATGAATGTTGGATTTTTCTTTCGCATTTCAAATGATAACAATATGTTTGCAGTGGTGAAGCATGTAGTTGTGCAAAATGAAACTGAATGCCACCACTACTTTGTTTGCGACAAGCTAATGCAACCATGATCAAGGTGAAGTGTCCCTCATCCACACAATAGCTAAGACTAGTAACGAATGTTTGAAAACATGGGAGGGGTTGCTAGTGGCAATTGAGTAGTTAGGTGGGGGCAAAATCAAGATGCCGTCACCATTGATAGCCACTAATCCCAAACCCAATGCATGTTTTTCTCATAGGCAATTGCGCATTGCAAATCTAAACCTCAACATGTGAAAGTGTGTGATGGGAGAGGTTTGCAATGCAAACATAGAAGGGGGGGGGGGAGGGTCTAATCATACATGGTAATTTGGAAGTGAATGTGGCATCCTCACTCCTATTCCCATTTCTAGTGTCAACATGTACCTTATTAGGATGGGAGAAGAGGAATTTAGAAACATGGGTGGTTTTGTGATTTACCTTAATCTAAATGACAACCCAATGGTAGTTGTTGCGCTCCCCGTTGTTGTTTGAAAAGTGGAACTCCATTGTGGCTTCCATGGCGTAATATGATGAAGTGTATGGCAACAAACAAGGAGGCAAAAAATATTGGAAGGTGCAAGGAAGTGACATGTGTTGGAGACATAGTGGCACCACGTATGGGATTAAATGGGGTGATGGGGCATTTAGGTAAACACAACAATGAGCGGCCTAGACGCACCACCCATCTTGCCCACAACATGGACTTCAAGATCAATTTGTCAAGTCCATAATGCAATCTAGGTATTCCCCAATACCTCCTTGCTTTGGTGAATGCATAAAGAATGTTTGTGTCATGGGCACAAACGTTTGGCCAATCTCCAATATTTGTCTTCCTTTCTTCTTAGGATCTTAGCATCAAGAGATGGTCTTAGTCACAAATTCATCATGTTTTGTGGAACGCTCTCTTTGATTGTAGTCGCATACATTTATTACGAACGGACACTTTATTCACGCCGGCCCCTTGCTAAAAAGGGACCGGAGTTTCTCTTTCTTTCTTTCTTTCTTTGTAGTCGCATACAATGGCAAGAGGTTTTTTGAGGCTTACGAAAGAACATTTGACATTGCGAGGCCATGTTTTTTTGATCAATTTGACAACACTCGGAGTCCCGTGGATATTGTTTTCTATAAACCATGATTTGAGGATTGTGTGGATGAATAGAGATCCCAAAATGGGGATGTTAGTTTACTTGTTCTCTAGCTCCCCCTTTTTAGTATTAGTTGTGGGTTGTACCATTTTTGATGCAAAGAAGTGATTCATTCGTGGCCAAATGAGCTAATAATTGTACATAGATGAACCCCATGGCAAGTGGAACATGAGAAGTTAATGTTTTGGCAAATACTAGTTCGTGTTGGACGTGCTTAGGGGTGTCATTGCGTGACAATTTTGGTGTGTTAGATGAAGACTAGAAATATATTTTTAGATGTTTGGAGAGAGAGTGAGAGAGGCATTGATTCAATAATAGGGACATCTTTTGCAATATTGTGTAAGATAATTTAATGCTTGAGCACTTTTTAAGTTTAGGAGAAGTCAATCACTTCGGCCAAAAAATACGTTGTAGTCCGAGTTGGGTTTACACTTAGGTAAAGGGCTCGTTCTCCTTGAATGAAAAGTCCACTTGGAATCCTACATGGTTGATGAAGATATTATTTCCCCGGTTTCTAGGATCATTATTCTTGACCACCTCTTGGAGGTAGGCCTAACCTAGTTCAAGGAGACTATAATGTCTTAAATCTAGCATATTTAAGAAATCGTGATTCACATTGTTGACCCAAAACAAAGAACAAGGTCAAATGCTATGAACCTTTTGGGTTTACGTCATGGCCATACAAAATATCACTCGTCTTGGGTTCATGCCCTCCATGGTCTCATTGAACAAAGTTGGGTACCATCAAATTTAAGTGATCCCTCCCTATAATATTGGTGATATTCATCCCTTATGATGCATGCAGCTCTATTGTGTGCACGGCCAACTCCACAACAATTTTGACCGATGAATTTTGATTGTTATTTTTTGATACTTATTACCATAGTATCATATCCATGTTCTATATTATGGTTGCAATACATAACATTATTCAGATCCATAACAATGTTATGTGGGACTGACAAAATTCTAGGGAATATTCATGGATATTTCCCACATTTAGTCCGAATGTGGGAAATATATAAGAACATTCCCCCATAATATTGTCAATCCCATATAACATTGTTATGGATATGAGTAATGTTATGTATAGATGATAAACAAGGTTATAAATTCTTTAATCTAGTTTTGACCCAAGACAACTTGCAAGGGTAAAGACTCGACCAATTTGCAAATTTTAGTAACACCCACTTAAAGGATATAATAATAATTATCGGAATTGATTCAATGCAAAATTGAGCGTTTTCAATTTATATCAATTACGAAGACTAACCCCCTAAACCACATACCTTATTGTCATTGTTCATGAGGAGGCCACAAGCCATAAGCTTGCAAAAGTATGTAGGGCCATGGCTAGACACTCACCTCTTTTAGATGGGCCCCACCTTTGTTACTCAAGTAAAAGGGGTCTACAAAAACTTGGCTTCCATAAGTTTGTAATTAATATGTCTTAAGTGGATCAGTCTAGACAATTTGGAGGCCTTTGATGCTTGTTAAGGTATGTTTTAGAACCATGTTTGAAGAGCATAAATGTCCTTATTAATCCAACCCATCAAGAATTGTCTAGTTGGTCATAAATTGTTATAAAATGAACTTACTAGGTTAATTTACATCATATGTGTCCTTGGTACAACTACATTGTTAATGGTATTTAGTGTCACATGCGTGATAGTATCACTTATCCTATTTTGAGGCATATGCTTGGTTGCACTAATGATCAACAACTTCACCAATAGTGTCACCTCATAACACTTGGCATTCATATGCGCTTACTAATATCTTGGCACAAGTATGTTTGATGGTGTTATGAGGTGTATGCCAATGTTACACAATGGTCTACGAGTTGACCAATAGTGTACACAGATGACACTTGGCATTAGTATGCTCAATAATATCTTCCTCTTGCATACTTAAATGTAAACACATGACACTCGTTGTTGGTATCCTCAAGAATATCTCCCTCTTACGTAATAAACTGTAAAGATACGATACTTGCCATTTAGTATACTCAACAATATCTTGCATACTAAAACGCCAAACTATCATGTCAATTATCCCAATGCGCTATGCTAAATGTCATGATGTAAATCATTTTTCACTTCAGTAAATTACTTAGGTTGACAATTAGGGGATGTGACACTTTGAGGCCTATGGGCATCTAGTTTAGATTGTTTGCCAATAGTGTGCGTGACACTAAATACCAATACGATGTAGTTGATAGAAATTTCACTACATTAAATAGTCCTAATAGTGTGGGCCACAATAATTTTCTAGAACCCACTTTAATTCTCATATTGAGAATTAATGTTGGCCACATTATTTTTCAACCCATGCTAACTTTCTAGGAGAAAATTAGCGTGGGCCATAGCAATTACTTTCCTAGAAAGTTCATGTGGCTGATTATCATATTTTGCGCTACTTTTGTCCTACAAGAAATATTCAATGTGTTGGTTGAAAGTCTTTATGAAGACTTATGAAGGCTTAGAGAGTGTGTGTAAGCATGTGAGTTTAAGAACTGGATGTGTAGTTTCTTGGAAATATGTGGCAATATGGATAGATGGCAGTCCTTCCAAAAAACAAACCCAAAAAAGAAAAAGAAAAAAAGATTTGAATAGTAGATCCATTGTTGGTATCATCTTGTTGTTGCTCTTCTTGTAAACTAACCTATTTCTTAGGGTTAACAAGCTAAGATGTTGAATCTGTTAATGAAAGTGTGCATCACACAACTCATGACGTATACCTAGAAATGCATTATGAAGTAGTAAGGGTGTATGCGTGGACATGACACTCATAGCACAACGTCCAACGTATGTGGCTGGAATAATCTAAAAACATTACCATAGGTTGGTAGGAGGTTAGACATGCCATATCTAGACTCGGTTTGTGAAAACCACCTCCCAAAGTTGGCTAATCTAACCAAAAACATCAGATGCTCGGCAATATGCAGGTGGTCATAATGACCGAAAAACTCTACCATAGTTTGATAGAAGGTAAGAGAGCCCATATCTAGGCCCATTTGCAAAAACTACCTCAAGAAGTTAATCAGTTTGACCCAAACTGTTAGTTGGTTGGATATATGTAAGTGGTCAATTGACCCCGAATATATGACCATGGGGTTGCTAGGAGGTGACAAATGCCAAATCCAAGCTTAGCTTTGTGGAAACAACCTTCGAAAGCTAGCCGATTGGGCCAAACACATGAGCTAGTAGGTAGTGTCCGCAACATGTTTTCGAGTCTTGAATGGAAGTTTTCAGGTAGTATATGCCAAAGAAACATTAGGGATGAAAATCGGCATGGAGACATTTCGGGAAGGCTTGGATGTGACTAGTGACGAACTACACTAAATATGATATTTAGTTTGACTTACTATTTGGATTTATACAATTTCTATATATAGATATTGTTGATGTAATTTTTTACCATGTAAAATTGTTAATGTTCTATAATGTCCAAACAACCAAATTGACAATTGTTGGTAGAATATGAGGTTTACAATAAACAAATACACCATTGCATAATCTGAAATGTTAAGTGACAGTAGATATCATATTTAACGAAGTTATTGAAACAAGGAAGGAGTGAAAACTGTTAATAATTGTTGTTTATGAGTCTAAAAGAGAAATATAAATGAGTGCATTTTCATCTTGGCTAACAATGATTTCGACCCAATTCAAAGAGGTGGACGTCTAGCGTTGACAAGTATGTACATTGATATATAGAATTAGTTTGCCCCCACACTATTTTCAATAGTTATTACCACATTAAAAAAAAAGTATTGTTTTGTTTCTATACAGATGAATAAGCAATGTTGTAATTTTTTGTGATTTGGGTTTGACACAAGCTAATTTGAGCGACCTAATCGCACATACGTATCAGTATAGACATTTGAAGCTCTCACATTCTAAAGGGGCTTTAAGGTCCACTTCCCAATGCACCATAACTGGACACCGAGTTCAAGTTAAGATGCGCATCTAGATCTCTCTCTCTCTCTATGTATATATATATATGTGTGTGTGTATATATATATATATAGAGAGAGAGAGAGAGTCTTGATAAATTTGACGTTTTGGATCATAAATGCTTTGTATTGGGTCCCACATGTGAGGAAATGCAATCCACATTTATAAAATTACCATGGGATTATTAAATAAACTCAAATAATAATTCCAAGATTAGTAGCTAGTAAATTAAGGCCAAGAGGGAGTTGTTGTATGCGCGAGCATGCCTCTCATACATCCCACCTTAAAGCTTGGGTCCCTATAGGTTTGTGGTGAATTCATTTCTAATGGGTTCAACTATACTATTTCGGGGTTTGTGAGGTTATTTTTGGTGTTAATTTGACTATAAAAAAAATCTTCAGATTGTCTATTTTTTTATGTTTTTATGTTGGATGAAAGAGAGGTACACTCACATGTAATAATATGTATTGTGCATTATTGTGTTACTTGTCACTCGTCGATCACTCCTTTGATAAGATGAATTCACGTAACTGTAAACTCAATTGGTGGTTTTACAAACTAGTTTAGTGATAGGTTCCACCAATTTCAGTGGAATCGTGAACCAAGTTCGCTATATAGACAATTGCTTCAAGTTTAACTTTCAACCAATTGCACTACGTGTTGTGAACAATTTCATGATTTGGTACCCATATTCATAACTTCACAAAATCATTTTCATGAAGTGTATAACTTTATTTCATACTTTGTACACACAACCAACACTCTTCCCACAATCAAATCCACAAGATTGCAACCTCCAACTATAGTGGGGTTGGGTTGCTTGCTTTGAAGTATAATAATCAAAGACTAGAGAAGAACCGGCATTGTTTGCTTGTAACTTTGAGGTATTATAATGAAAGACCCCCCAACAAAATAATAAAAATAATAAAAATCTGATGTCAAGCTTTACATTATTCATAACCATAATAATGTTTTGTGGGATTGATAATATTATGTGGAACATTCCTCACATTCAGTCTAAGAAAAATTGGTAGTGTACATTTGGTGCCTTATTGGGCACGATACCACTAACCAAGGTTGAGAAATTGGTGTAATATGAATATTTCAAAGAACTACACTAGATATTGTATTTAGTGTCACGTACTATTCAAAAGTACTCAAGGTCATAACTATTTAGCATCTTTACTTGGTTAAAAAATACATCTATTTAAAAAAGATATAGCATTGTGTGATTTCATATAGTAGGTGACACTAAATTCCGTATTTAGTGTGGTTTATACCCATCGGTGCATCTTGTAAAGGAGATTGTATATGGCATCACCAGGGAACACGGACTAGGAATAAGTACAAGTTGCAAAGAGTTTGCTTGGGGCATGCTTAGAGGTGTTATTATTTGTTGGACCATTGTATGCATTGGACTTAGAAACATAACATTATTAAGCATTGTGTGTTTGTTCATGTGGACTTTAAGAATATTACCATGGGATGCCACTGCTAGTGCATATTCAATCTGAATATGCACAAGGTTGGGGCATCCCATGATTATATTTTTTGGGCCCACATGAACGAACGCACACTACTTAGTAATACAAAGGTCCTTTGGAAGCCTACATAATTGTTATGGATCAAATTGTTCATAAAACTTGGAATGATATGGGTGGAGATAGTCATTGTACACTAGACAAACTGTGATTTACAATGTTTTTTTTTGAAGTGTTGAAAATTGTATGACTTTTGAAGTCAGGTTTGTTAGAAATTAGTGTGTTAGTTACTTAAGGTACACCAATTTTGTGAGTTGCCATTTAAAGAGATTAGATTAAATATTTTATTTAGCGACACTTACTATTTGGAGTTACACAATGTTATATAGCGAACCCATCCTATCAATCCACAATATCAATATTGGTATCAAAGTGGGAGGGAAGGAGAGAGAGGCAATGCCAACTTGTGGAGCTAGCGTGAGGGAGGGACAGTTCACCTTGACCATAATCGTGAGCTCATATGTGAGTCCCAACTTTTTTTTCTTGGCGGTTAAAAGGGGTCAAATATTGAAACAAATGTTGGGACCATGAAAAACATGTGTTAAAATATTTGGGTTCACACAATGGCAAGGGCCATCGTTACTCTGGCCGCCACATGTCTAGAGCCACAAAACTCCATGAATGCCATTCTCCAAGCCATCTTCTCTCCATTGTAGCCAACAATGCGACACCATTGCCAACGATTTGAGTCCCATCATCACTTGTGAGAACTCCTGCGTTTTTTTTCCCCTCCCTCAACTCTTCATCGCCACTTCATGCATTGCCATAGCAATCACAAAATGCCAATCCGCCATTGCCTTTAGTAGCACACTTGGTGTTTGGTTTCATCACCCATAATGAATATGCATTCAATGCTAGTGCTTAGTGATGGTAATTGTAGTGACTAGTGACTAGTGATTGCTCTCTTGGTTGATTACCCCCCAATTCCAACTTGTCAAATTTATGTTCCTTGATGGGGAGTTTGTATTTGCGCACTTCACACTACAACGGAGTTGAGGGAGTGGTGAGCAATTGTCATGCAGTGGTCACGATTGAAGTTATTGGAAGTTGTTTGATTGTGGGGGATGGATTCAAGGGACAATACCTTGATTGCATGCAATTGCCTTGGCCAAACATGGCAGCTCAAACCCTCCCTCCTTTATGTTTTATATTGTGTCTATTGTGTTATGATTTGCAATTGCTCTTATGAATGTTGGTATAGCGTGGGATGTGGTTGAATGCGAGGTGAATATTATTTTTTGGTATGAGCACAAACAAAGTGAATTTCACATTCTTTGTAATTGTTCACCTTTTGGTAATCTACTCCATCCACAATTTGGTCCTCTTAGTGATCAAGTCCTCTTGTTGATCTAGTCTTCTTGGTGAATTGCTTGCTTGGTAATTTAGCCCTCTGTTAATATGGTCCTTAAGGTAATTGTGCAACCGACCCTCCCTCCATGATCGACCTTCAATGTGAATCTTAAATCCATGTCAATCACAATCATATCAAAGGGGGGTAAGTTGAAGCACAACACCGTCCTTGAAATATACTTCATAAGCTCGAGGAATGCATGCGATTTATGGCCTTTGGATGTGCCCTATGCTTGCAAGTAGAGCATCCTCTTCTAGGAGAAAGATTTTTTGACCTTGAGTGCTCCACCTTCCCCAAGCAAATATCGTTGTACAGTTGATATGTCCACAAGGTATGCCCCTCATGCCTGGCCAACTATAAGAGAAAATTGATGTTTTTAGCCAATTTGAAATTTGGCTTTAGGCCATCAAGGCCATTTTTGAAAATCAAGCAATTTATGTATCAAATTTGGTTACTATTTTAAATTATAAATATCGTAGTATATTTCAATATTGCTTTCATTGTGTATAGCCAATTTGTGAGAAATATTAAGTTATTTTTATCAATATACTCTAAATAAACATGCTTTTCATAACCACATATGCAACAACCTATGAGTACCTAAAGCCAACCAATTAATTTAAAATACTTCAAACAAAATGTTGGTGAGTTGGGAGTGGGTTTATTAAATAGGGGCATTCACACAATCTATTGGCAACATAATGGTGGCATTTAACTCTTGGAGAGCCAATTCATCATTGAAATTGATCCCAAACACTTTGTGTGTGCCATGGGCATAAGTAAGTTTATTGTACTATGGTTTGGGGAATGCCTCATGGGCCAAATAATATGGAACTAACTATGTTGGTATCATTAAATGTAAACCATTTTTTTGGCCATGGCCTGGCCGAAGTGGGCAATTCTATGATTTTGGTAGTTAAAATTTCATCCGTGGTAGGATTTGAAGGCTATTGCCATGATAAGTTGGTTATTGCATGTAACTATCTTCTCCTTCCTCTTGACTCAATAAGGAAAAGGTTTGCCAAGGAAGAACCATACTATTTTCATATGTAGAATTCAAGCATAGCCTCTTAGAAACCAATAGTCGTAGAGATCACCAAGACTTAACGATTGAGATCGAATAGATAGGCCTAGGGCCAAGAAATCAATAAATTAGAAAGAACCGAGAGATTTAGATTCTTCATGTAAAAGGAAATTAAGAGTAAGCATGACTCTTGTGTGCAATTGTCTTGTTGTATATGGAGTGAATGTTTTATTGTAGTTGGTTGCAGTTCGAAGTGAATGAGAGAACTTGCATGTGTGAAAGCAGTAGCTATATGCATGATTTCGAGCATAAAAATTTATCAAGAGCATGAATAGGTTGATTGAGGATTGTAGGAGTTAAAGTGAGTTGGTAGAATAAGCTCTTGGCAAAAGCCTTGTGAGACGAGGTTTGTCTAGAAAGAGGACAAGCTTGATTGAGGAAACAATTGAGAGAGATTAGATTGTGAGTAAATGAGAGAAGGCATTGAGATAGAATGTAAGTGAATAGAGTTGTTGGCAATAGACCAAAGAATAGAAAGATTAAGCGAAGACATTGAGAAGGAGTGATTGTCAAGATAAAATGTTGACTATATTCATGAGAGGGAAAGATTGAAAGCCTACATTGAGTTGGGCCAAAGAAACATGGGCAATAGCCTAAGGAGCAAAGCAAGTGTGAGATTGTGAAAGCCAAAAGTGAAAGAGGATGAGAGAGGAAAGCCTTGGCAATAAACAAGTAAGCATGATCACCTAGCATGTCAGGGAAAACGGAGCCTAATTATTGAGAATGGCGATAACCTCTAGAGAATCCGTGAGAGTGAATTGTTTATTTGAAGGTCGAGAATCAATAAAGTTGAAGGAAAAGCAATGGTCTTAGGAAAATCGAGTAGTGGCATGACTAGTGAAAGGCTGAGAGAAAGTTAACTTCCATATGGAGATAGAAAGCAAATAATCTAAGTGAAAGTGATAAGACTAAGAGAGGCATGGGATGGGCATAGTCAATGTCAACAAGAGTTGAAAAGCCATAGCCAAGTCTTAGGTTGGAATATAGCCGAGAAAAAGTGAAAGGCATTACCTTGAGTAGGTACATAAAGAAGAATATATCCAAGTAAGCCTATTTCATCTTGGCAGAGCATGCATTGATGATGAGATGATAGAGATGATGAGATATGAAGTTATTTTGGAGTAAGCTACAAGCTACCAAGGATGCTATCTTGAGAGAGGAAAGACTCACTAAAGTAGGTTTGTGACTAATGGAAATCATTTGATTAACTAAAATCAAACTAAAACATATGAACAAAGGTTATAGCCTATCTTGTTGATGTGTTGCTATTGTATTAACATGTGTGGATGATCCCTGAGACAAGTTGTACTGGAAGACAAAGGTGGTGACTATAGTTGTGAAGATTTGCATGATGCACGGCATGATGGTTGCAAGTTGATTAAGAGAACATAACTTTGAGGATATCACAAGCATAACTCATGACAATTAAAGACTATGAGGTTACTCATAATACATTACATGTTACATAGTCTGACTATGAGTTATTGATTACTTGCCAAGCTTTTGCGCTTCACGTTTGACATAGTGAATGGAATCAAAGTGACAGGAGTCCATACACATAGGATATAGCCACACACGACTGAGAAAACACCAATGAACTATAAGAGCGTGAATTGAGCTTAATTAAAAATAAAATAAAATGAAGGAGTAAAAGACATAGGTTGTTATTAGAAACATGAATCCAATGTGATATTAATCCTCACATACACTAGTTTAATCTTCCTTGTGACCTTGTACCCTAGGTTGTTTCCCTTGGGTTAGTTTAAGTGATAGCAAAACCCTAATCACATTAACCATAAGAACATTCATAAAGACTCTTTGATGGGCATCATGATGTAGTTGGAAAGAAAACTCACATCCATCTTCCCAAAATTGCCTAAAACAATACATCCCAATTCAACAACTTATCGAGGAAAATATGTGTCTCTAATGATATATCTTACTATATGGTTTGTATCTTTGTAGATTATAATTGTTCACTCGAAATGTCAATTCCACATGTCCCAAATCATATGATAATAACATAAATGTCCAACATGGTATTGTTGGCTAGAGGTGGCTGCCAAAACAATAACGTCTTTCTAAACCTTTATGGGTAAGGTGAACATAACATGGAGCGAGTAGAGTACGTTAGAGTAGCTTATTGTTTGTAATGAAAAAACGAGGTGACTAGCATGAGGATGACATATTTGTAAACGAGGATTGGTCATGCAAAGTTTAATTGTCCCGTGTCCAAAATCGGAAGATTATAATGTAAACATGCACATTGAATTTGTTGGGCAAAGGTGATTACCTAGAAAAAAAAATTCTTCCTTCCCAACCTTCAAGGCTTAAGGTGGATTGTGTCAAAATTGTTCCTTTGAGCCATACATGCCAACACATAAAGATGTGGCCAATTCATTTTAAAAAGAAAATTGTTGAAAAAACAAAAACAAATTCATTTGGAATAATCTCAATAGCGTGCACTATAACGGGGTTGATGGACTATAAATGGGTGAAGTCCTCATGTAGTAGAGTTCCTAAAATTGCCCATAGACGAGGTTTACTACTACTTGCTCTAACTGTCACCTCCAATTTGTCATGGTTTGTGCAAACGGTTGATGCCATCTTTAAAGTGGCCAAAGACAATTGTCTCCTCTACGCACCTTCTTGCATGCCATTTCGTGAGAGCCACCTCTCAACTCCTTCTCCCCACCATCCTCCTTGTTCCATGCGGCATCCAAGTTGGTGAGACCCCCACACAACCTCCCTCCCATGTCCTACCCTTGATGTTGTCCTTCCCCTTGTGTCTATGCTTTGCCAATGCATAATGGGAGAGTGCGCATGCGAGGTTGTAATTAAAAAAAATTGTGGTGTCATTAGGGTTAGATTTCAATGTCCTTCGCGTTACTCCTCTCCCTTTTGATGCCCTCCTGAGCCTCAATGCACCCACGATGGCGGTATTATGGGTGGCAACACCCATGCATTTTGGTTGCAACATTTAGCGAAGACTTGTTCCATGGCTACATGTTGATGTACATGCAAAGCATAAAAGAAAGCCCACAATATTGATGACAAGAAGTATTGCTTACAACATTGGTTTTGATTGTTACATGTAGCCGTTATTTGCAATTGTGCATGCTTTGGGTGGTCATATTGCATCAAATTGGCTTACCTCTTGCAAGGTGATTGCCCTTTAATCATACTCTTCTTCCTTGCCCACTTCCTTTGTTGCATTCGTTTATTTGTTTTTGGTCATGTTTGACATTTTTGGTTGTCTTTTCAGCATTTGGAGTTTTTTCCAAGGCTTTATCATGCTCAAGTTGTAAAATGTAAGTGTCTAAGGTCATTACAATTGACATATTGTAGTATAATTTGGGTCCTTCCTATTGCCATGTGTGCATAGGAGTGTTTGGAGGTATTGCAAAGAGGTTCAAGAGTTTTAGCAAAATTGTGTTGGTTTCCTCATAACCAGTCCACCAGATGGGTTTCTTTTGTGATTATCAACACTCCTCCATTTCCTTGTTTCCATGTGATGTTTTTCATGTTACGTGGTCCCATAGTGAGGATGCATGTACACCAAAAGCTTGAGTCATTCTCTTGATGGGTGCTCCCCAATCAACAACCTCAAGGGCAACTTCGAGCTACATGTTGGTCGAATTTATGTTATGTTGTCGTTATGGTCTCCATGTTGCATGTTGTGGGTGTGTAGGTTGGATTTTTGTGAAGTCATGTGCATGTTGTGTTGGAGTTGTGGCGTTACTCTTGTTTTGATGTCGTGCATGTTATTGTGCTAGGGGTGCAACTCCGTCCAGGTTCACGAGATCTAAAAAGGAGGTGCACTTGTTGTTGCACAGTTGTGCAACTAAATGCTATGGGACAACCTCGCCGGATTAGCATTGCCAAATGTTGGTGTGGGCAACAATGACATATGCAAAGTTGACGGCATCTTGTGCTTAACTAAAGTTAGCTCCTAGGATTTGAAATTATGGCATAGAGCCTACACCCTCTTTTTTGTCCAAAAGTCTCATAGCAATCTGGCAAACAACATTTGAATTTGAACTCTCATACCATGGCCACACCGGGGGTCCAACCGACCCCCAGCCAGTCCAACCGATGAAGCGGCAGCGGTTGGACCCCCTGATGTGGCTAGGGTATCACAAGAACCATGCTTATTATCACTTTTACTTCCATTCTCATATACTCTTCTTGCATGAACACGGTTGCCGTATAATCCACATATTGCATGAACTTCCAAGACAATATCGGTAATAAGTAAGTTACAAGATCCTCTAAACAACGATTGTTGCAAGTGAATGTGCACAAACTTGGCTGAATCTGGGACCCAATTGCAGTGAGGGATGAGTATAAAATTCCGTAAGAATGCTTACATGAATTTGTCATTAAACCGTCCATGATGTTGCACGATATATACATACTCGAATTTGGCTTGATTCTGTCCAATTTCGTGGATAGTTACAACAGTATAAGAAGAGAGCAGTGTGTATGTTTGACAAATTTCATGTGACGTTCAACCTCAAATCCAAAGTGTCACGTGACGTTTTCAAAAGCAAAAATGAATGTCAATTGATATCTACATTTTATTCCAAAATATCACCTCAATTTTTGGCTTACACAATATTTTAGAAAACTAATATTTTGAATAATAAAAAAAAACTTGATTTGTAACAAAAAAACTTATCAATCGAGCGTAAGTATCCTTCGGTCTCGCATGTTTCTCCAAATGTTGAAGATGGTAGCCCAATCCATTGCATCCACTTCAAGCTCACAAAGAAAAACCCGCATAAGACCATCAAGGGTCTTCAAGTTCAACCTATTGCGCAAGTGGCTTTTGATTGCATTTTGTTTGGTAAATCCTCTCTCACAAATAGCTCCAAGAAAGCTCAAAGGGATTTAAATCCTTTCAACAAGGGAGCTTTGCGATTCAAAGGGAATTGCTCAAAACAACTTTGGTTGAAAGCAAGAAAAACTCACATTGGTTGGAAGCAAGAAAAAACTCATATGGAGTGGAGGATGTGCAAGCACCAAGGTGATACAAACATTTGCCTCGCCATGTTCCTAGTTAGTCTCGCTCTCCGATCACCGTCTTAGCTCCCGGTTACAAAGGAAATTGCAAGAGCAAAGTTGAACTTAAGTATGTGAGTGAGTGTAGGAAGTTCTCCTACTGTTATGGGTTATGTTTTCCGGATACTTGAGCTGCACTTTATAGTACTCAAGTAATACGTGTCATTTCAATTTCTAGTGTGTCAATTGACATGTGGTTTTTTTCTTCACAAGTCACAGTACGTGTCAATTTCTAGATTGTGCGTGTCAATTGACGTGCATTTTTTTTTGTGCAAGTTTTTGCGTGTCAAAAGAGAAAAACTTGCAAAAACTTTGTCAAACATATACACTGGAAGAGAGACAACTCTGATGTTACCACTGCCATGAATTATGGCGTTGCTTCATTTTCAAGTTGGTCCAAATCTATATGTAATTCTGAACATGCGTTATGAGAATTAGAAGGGTCTCACAACAACTATTGCCTCCTTTCAAAGATGAACACTTACAAGAGCATAAGTATTTTAAAACGGGATTTGTTTTCCACATACCCGAAATGGTATATTTTCCCAAGGCACATACACACTTCATTAAAAAAACACTCTTCATGAAAAGAGATCCTATGGAAGCTCGTACACAAGGAGTGCCCTTGCACAACTAGGGGTTTGTGGTGTCTATGGAAACTTATCCACTGTGTAGGTCAAAACACAATGAATTATCATATAGCCTAGAAATTAGTATTTTTAGATAATTTGACTCAACGGGAATAGCACGAGAGACCCCAAATTAGTGCAGTGGAGTTTTGCTGGAATGAATTGGCCCTCAATCTTATAGTGAACTTGTTTTTATTGAAACCTTTTCCTCCACGATGGATAAGTCTACGTAGACGCCACTATGGAAACTCATCCATCGTCTAGGTCAAAACACAATGAATTATAATTTAGCCTAGAAATGAATATTTTGAAACATATCGACTCAACGGGAATAGCACGAGAGACCCCAAATCAGTGTAGCGGAGTCTTGCTGAAATGAATTGGCCCTCAATCTTACAGGATAGTTACTTTTAATGGAACCTTTTCCTCCACGATGGATGGGTTTACATAGACGCCACGAATCCCAATCCCCCTTGCACTTGACACACGTAAATACATCCTTTACCGCTCTTTTCAAACAACAAATGGCGCCCTTATGCTAACGGTCGGTAATAGGTCATCCCAAGATTGGGATTATATACACCAATCTAGGCACGGCTATAGGGCGGTTTTAGCCCAATCCTCCTTAAGAGTTTAGCATAATCTAGAGTGAGCAAAATTTGTGAAAGAGTAACTTATCACTTGCAATGAGAAAACGAGGTGACTACGCTAAACAACATAGTTAGTCTCACACACTATTTTATGTCATTGTGGCATCTTATCTAACGGCACTCCTTACGAACAAGTTGACAAGTATTATCACGGATAATTGAAGTTCGGATGAAATCCATGCTAATTATTGAAACAAAGTCCGGTACATTCCACAATCCTAACATTTCTACGATGAAATATTGTCATGGGTGCTTGGAATTCAGTGTCATATGGTACTTTAAGTCATTGTGGTAACTTCTTCAATGACATTGTTATATATAAATTCACAAAACAATGTCATGGGTGGTTTTAATCCATGCTCAATATTGAAACAAAGTTTGGTATATCCCGACAATTCTATGATGCAAAACCACCACTCGATAAGTGACGGTAATTGCAACACTATAAACCTATAATGCCCAAAGTCGTTTTGTTTATTGTTTACAAGGAATGACAAACAATGTTAGGTTTGCAATTAGTGTTGGCTTACGATTAGTAGGACAAAATGGGATTGGTGACACTAAATACAATTTGTAATGTAGCATTGAAGCCCTAGTCAGTGGTTGTCGATTAATAACTTACACCCGACTGACATATAGCGAGGACCGAGTCGCCCCCAAAAGGTCCATGATGGGCCTTTCCCGAAAGCCCACCCTACCCTAACTTAATGAGTACTATACTAACGAGTTCAATGTAACCGGCATAAAGAATTTCGACAGGTGCCTAGGTCGGGCCGGGTCAAAGAGGCCGTATAGGAGGAGCTTATATGCTCACCTATAAGGTTTCTCAACCACCTACTAGGGCTACGACACGAAAAAAATATGATAAGTACCCTAAATGTGATATTTAGGTGTCAACGGTATTTAATGCCACTACGGGAACCTTCCGGATGACACTTCTTGTGATTAAGTTGAACATATATAATTGGCATGGGTGATGGATGAGTTCATCCGCTGGCCCAAGCCGTGCCTTCTCTTGTCAACAACTTGTGATGAAATGTTGTCGTGGATGATTGAAATTTGGATGAAAATTTACTTGGGAATTGACAAGAATTGCAACACTTCAAATCTATAATCCCCCCAAAGGAATTACAAGGAATGAAAAATAATGTTGGGTTAACATTTAGGTTTGGTGACACTATATTGCCGTTTATAATTAGTATTGAACAAGACAATTAGAGTTGGTGACACTAAATATCATATTTAGGGTACTTATAACTGGCCCGGTTGTTGAGTGATTGATTGATTGATTGATTGATTGAATGAATGAATGATTGATTGATTGGTTCCCTTCCCCTTATATTTATTATTAGTATTGCAATGAACGGGGAAAACCGACCGCAAGTTGGTTCACTCTCAAATGGACACCTATATTTGAGTAATCTATGGCAAGGTTGGCACACTGATATATGTAATTTAGGTTACCCCATGTTAATTTATTGACATTCCACACTATTTTGGATATTTGTTATCATAGTTACAATGTATTGACAATGTTATTAACGTGGTTGCTATAGGGTTAGATAAACATAGATAAACATAGATAAACATAGTTAACATCCGACACAAAGAAGACATGTGTTACAGTGAGCTTGGGACTAAGTGTATACCTATTCAAAACATACACATTGTGTTAAATTCAGTTTTTAAGACAATTGGGAGGGTCTATACAATCACGTTAAAAGCAAGAAAATTATTTGTTTAATAGTAACATGTGATATTCAACTATGATTACAAAGAAACTTGAAAGGACAATCTTCATGCAATGTAATTGCTTTTACTAGATCCGGCAATTCCTAATCTCATTCAATCCGATCCAACGGCTAGAAGTGTATGTAGAGTTGGAAGTGTTCATAATAGGGCCACGTACCATAAGGTAGAAGGACTTCAATTATGTTAATGATCCAAATTCTAACACCTATTTTCCCTGTGAAGTGGAATCAAATACGCTATGATATGGTGATCTTAACGTCGTTGTGCACATAATGTAATTGCTAGTCCAAATAAATTGTTGGAATTTTTTGTGTCATGTAAGGGACTCAGATCATAGTCCTTGTAATGTTTGCGATAAGGTAGGCATGCCTCATTTGAGCACTACAATAATCACAACACATGTAGCTGAATGGTACGTGGTTACGTGTGGATCTAAGAATTGGCACCAAAAAGACATGTGTTTAAAAAGAGATCGGAGTGTGTGCTCAATATATGGTAACCAGTCTAGTCTAGTCTAACCAATCAACATAATTGGGGGGTGGGTATATGACCATTTGATGAGCAAGAGGACCTTCACTTTGATAATAGATAAGATATTAATAGGAGCTTCAAAAGTTATAGTGAGGCCTACATAACATTATCTTGGTTGCGTGTTGTGGAACCATGTATTGTACGAGCATAATTCCTCTTTAGTTTCAGGAGCACTTAGGTTGCGTACTATGAGCTTTTCGACGAGCAACTACAAATGATCAAAGTTTTTTAATTGCAACCTTGTTCTTTGGAAAGATACCCTTGTGTACTTGCGTAGTAATTTTATGTAATATGAGCACAATTCAAAGTTGCTAATCATCTTGCACTACATCATTTATGGTATTTAGTGTCACGTGCGTAAAAGTGTCATTTACCCTATTTTGAGGCGTATGCTAGATTACACTAATGATCAACAACTTTATCATTTAGTGTCACCCCATGACACTTGACGTTCGCATGAGCTTGCTAATATCTTGGCATAAGTTTGTTCAATAGTGTAAGGAGGTGTATACCTATGTTACACAATGATCTATAAGTTGACTAAAGTGTACACCAAAGACTCTTGACATTGGCACACTCAAGAATATCTTCCTCTTTGCACACTAAAACATAAACACATGGCACTCACCATCACTTTGCTTACTAATATCTCCCCTTTGCATACCAAAACACAAAACTATCATCTCACATATCCTAATAAACTACGCTAAATCTCATAATGTAGAAATTTTTTCACCTATGAAAGTTACTTATGTTGACAAATAATATCTCATTGACAATTAGTGGACGTGACACTTTGAAACCTCCATGCATCTAGGTTAAGCCCTTCGTGAATAGTGTATGCGACACTAAATACCACAAACGGTGTCATATAATTGCATTGTTTCACATCCTACAAGGAGTGGGCGGAGATTGAGAGAGAGAGAGAGGGAAGTATCTATCAAAGACATGTGTCGTTCTTACATGAAAGTGTCGACACATGTGTGCATATATATACACCATACTACTATGTATTGAGTTTTTAAAGGTCTTTTTTTATTACACGAAGTGACCAATTGAGGTGGCAAAGAAGAGGCGGGGGGGGGGGGTGCACCGCTTGACCGAGCGCCGGGATAAATTGCTTTGTTTTGTTGTGATGTGTTGTGTGTTTGTTAGACCCATTCCAAGGATTCGCTTTTCTTGTTGTTATTGTTCACTTCCCCTCACAACACCTCCATGATCTTTTGGGAGGGTGCGAAGAAATTGCTCCGGAATCCGGGTGGTAATCCGAGTATGTGTCCCCCGGGGACGTTATCTACATGTGACCAATATCATATGAAATTGCCGCCCCGCCCCACCCCAACCCTAACAACCCCTTTGATTCCTTTCTCTTCCTCCCTCTTCTTGCAATTGGTGGTGTCTACCCTCATGCTACATAGCTTTTGAAGGTGGCGGGCCAACACTTTAGTGGCCTTTGCTCTTTGAGAAGGGGATTTTCGTTCGTTGCTTATCACCTACCATCGGCGGTGCAGTAAAATCATGTTCCTAAAGGTTTATTGCCGATTCATGTTAAGTTGAAATCAATTGACTGAATCGGAGTTTATGCTTCAAAAGTAGATGTTAAATCGTATTGAAACAGTAATATTCGGGTTTTACCCTTCCCAATAGGTAGGTGGTGTGAATGGAGACATGGACTTTTTGCATACGAGCATTGCTCTCATTCATCCAACACCACGACCCTGAAATAATACGAAATAGGGTTGATGGGACTCATTGAAAAATAATTAACAACAAACTTGGGAGTGGCATGTGTTTACACCCCTCCACCTACGATAGGTGTTGCGAACCAAAATCCTTGCGAGCTATGTAGCATTGGAGGTGGTGGCCGGAACTGGATGTCTTGCTCTTTGAATTGGGCCCTTGTACTCTCACCTAGAGTGGAAACATAATCAACTCCGTGTGCTTGCAACTAAACCATGTTGCCTTGCTTTCATATTAACATTGTAGAATATGATACAAAACTCATATGTGCTGCTAGAATTGTGAAGGGTATGCCTCACATGTGCCCATGACATAATCCAAATCCACATGAAAAAGAAACTCACATGAGATTAATAACAATAGAACCCAATTATTATCTATGTCACACGACTTGCAAAGCGAAAACAATCATTTTGTTTCATTGAATACTCGAGTAATCATTGAGTACTCTACCTATTCTTTGGTCATTTGAAACAGGCGAGACCTTGCCTTGTGGCAGGTTACTAGAATCCTCCACTTGCATTCGTCATCAATGTTAACCCTAACCTTGTAGTTTACTTAGGGTAACACAACCGCGTAAAAAGCAAAAGAGGTCGCTCGTAGTTTGCCTTTCTCATGTTATAGTGTTTAAGTGAACTCCCTTGTCCATGGATTAGGAGGTCCTAATCTACGGTATGAGTTTCTAGGTTTGTTATATATATATAGATAGATAGATATATTCACACACATATATATACCATTTGGGTCTCTATACCATGCAACAACCTTCCTACCTTGGCAAAACCACCTCGGTATCTATATGGATATGAATGATATTGACCCCAACAATAACTCATGTATACAAAGATTCTCTCACTTTCACATACCCACCGAATATCAATAATCGACTGGTATTACAATTTTGATACCCAAAGGTAGGTTCTCTGATAGTCTTATTGGTCTTGATTATCAATACCATGCATTCACCTATATACCCAAAACAAAAAACATTGGAATAACCGATCTTGGACCGGTGTATAGGTGAATGCATGGATATCAATAACCAACATCGATAGTGATATCAAAGAACCTACCCCATGGGCATCAAAATTGCAATACCAGTCAAATACTTATATTTGGTGGGTACACCGAGACGAGAAATATTTGTACACTTGAGTTATTACTTAGGTCAATACCATTGTGATACTAGGGAGGTTCACCTAGGTATCGAGATTCTTGCAGAATACATAAACCCAAATGGTATCGAAAACATACATACTATCGAATACCCATACCAAACTGATCTCCAAAAATGCGAAATCCTCATTATAGATATGCGGATGGTATAAAAAAAAAGATGATGCCAAACCAACAACAATTATAACCCCCCCCCCCCTGCGCGCCCTAAACCCTGAACCCACCATTATCTATCATTGGATTTGTTTTACATCCTCTTTCAACTATCACCAAATAAAACACGGGTATAAACCAATGTCGGACCGCTATATAGGTGAACGCATGGATATCAATACCCAACATCAAACAGTGGTATCAAGATCGAAATACCAATCAAATATTGATAATTGGTGCATACGCCAAGACGAGAAAATACTTGTATACCCGACTTATTACTCAGATCGATACCATCTTCATACCATGGAGGTTCACCTAGATATTGAGATCTAGGTGAACAATACAAGACAATACAATACATAGACCCATATGGTATCAAAAACACAAATACCATCAAACACCCATACCGAATCCTCACTATAAATAATGCGGATGGTATAAAAAGAAAGACGATACCAAACCAACACCGGTTATAAACCCCCTACCGCCCTAAACCCTAAACCCTAAGCCCACCGTTATCGGTTACCGGATTGGGTTTACGTCGTCTTCCAACTGTTTTACCACATTGTCCTTTTGGAGCCCAGCCTGAAAGGACGACTCCGTAACTATTTAAATAAATTACTTGCCGATGCCGCGACTGTTGGCACCAGTTTCGTACCCCTCCAGTACTGGCCCACAAAACCAGTAAAGTAAATTTACCCCCCTGGCGGCCAGGGTGGGCCCCACTCATGCCACGTGGACGCGCCACTTAAAGAGGGCGGCGGGCCGCGACAAAACAAGGGGAGAAGATTCAAATTTGTCTGTTGGCCAATGGGCGTCCAGGTGGCAGGGAGGAATTTCTCGAAAGGTTTTTTTATTTGTTGGGTGGTTTTTTTGTTTTTCAATTCCTTGTCTGCCCTGCCCGGACATCCCCAGGGGAAGAAAATTTCAGTTTATTTAATGCGCTAGGGGCTTCCAAGATCCCCCCCTAGCTTGTATTCCCCAATGGATCCCTTGGCAAATTGCACGCCCTAACATTTACGATTATTGTATGCTAAATTTGGATGCCGAAAGGGTTGCCGTGCCCAAAGAGCATCCATAAGAGGAAAGCTAGCACGCAACTTTTTATCAAAGGAAAAGTAAAGTGGTTTAACTTTTTTTGTCGTTTTGTTTTAGGGTTTTATTGGGGTCTTTCTCACCACTCGTCATTTGGTGAATTCAATGGTCATTTATGCGGAACATTACACATCTCTTTGGATGCGTTCAATGGGACCGTGTAACACATGAGCATGATACTTCTTTGAATCTAGGCTCTCTGTTTATGGGGAGTACTCAAACTGTGTGTTGTGAACTTTTCGATAAGTCATTGTATATTTATCATAATTTTTAAAAATTATATCTTATATCGAAGGAAAGAGAGCTTCATGTAGTTGCTTAGTTATGTTGTGCGCTCGGGGATGGTTGTGGATACAATTTCATGAGGTTGAGGAGTGTGGTTTGTGTGTTTTGAATGTTTGCATTATATGCAACCAAAATCATTGGAGGGGGAGTCCAATGTGAGGGAGGTTTTTTGAATGGGAGGCTGCAAGTGGTTCAATTTTGTGCCCATTGTAGTTTGTCGCACATCAAAAACCTTTCGTGAAATATTGGAAATGTTCTAAGAAAGAGTGCAATTGTATACACCCATCAAATGACATGCGGTCATAAAGTTGTCCGTCAAAAAATGCTAGTTAAGAAAGACATGTTGTCACATACAATTTATAATTGTAATAAGACATATTTTGAAATCATCGTGATACTTTAATTCATATATTTCAATTATAATTGATGAAAAATAGGTGGGTGGTAATGATACCAAGAACCCGCCCACAATCAACCAGCTACAAATGTTGCAAAATACTTGTACAAGTTCTCATGTTGGTTTTGGGTCATCTATCAATAAAATTGTGAACCCTTGTAACTTTTGCATTAGACTCAATGCTTAAAGTGATGGTTTTAACACAATCTACCTTACAAATTAGAATAACCTACACATGTTGAATTTTACATAGTCTATAAGTGTATTGCTGTAAACTTTAGCTTGCCATATTTGTAGCCACGTTTGTAGTTTGGCGAGGGTTGTGCCATTCTTTGTGAATTGCAACATGGATAGAAGAAACATGTCTAAAGATTTCATCACAATGATATGTATTTCACTACTTAGGCTACAATACTTTGCAAGAATTCTACCTAATGCAAGCTTTTCTCAAAACATTGTTGAGCTCCACTATCACCTACCCTGGTCCGAGATGACCTTAAACTACCGGATGACAATGGAGAGGTACCCAAATCCGAATGGAGGGGTTGGCACTTTGATTTTTAGTTGTGAAATCTTTTCTCTACTTGACCAAACAACCAAGAGCCCACCTACCGTAAGGTAGGCAATAAATCCCACCCTGCATCAAGGGGATCCTTGAGCAGAGTAGGACCAACATACTCAAATTCACGTCAGATTGCCCAAAGTTGTATATTAATATTATTATCACCTGCCCTAGGCGTGAGAATAGATTTGCCTTAGTGAACATCATGCATAGTCCACCCTTTCCTCTACACTAATTCACAATTGGTTTGAGAATACACATGGTGATGTTGGTCTCCATTGTCAATCTTTTACTTCGTTGGATTCCCATAGTGATTTTCCTTTATCATTGTCCACACGGGAGAAAAAGCGAGGAGTAGACATATGAGGTGACCAACAACAACAAAAATGTCAAACAAGATTTAGGGTTTCATATATTCACAATACAAAGTAGCATAAGAAATCGAAGCCCCACATAAGTAAACAATAATATACCAATGTATTTTGGAAGGGATTCCTAAATCTCAAATTTCCAATCCAATCAACCCATTAATTTAGTCTTCAAATGAAAGTATAGGATATAAACACACTCCACTAGAAGCAAATAAGGTAAAAACTTTGCTTCATTTAATTGTGTGAATCATGAGATGGAAGCACCATTTCATGAAATGAAGTTGGGATGAATCATCCGCACACCTATGGGAGTAGTTTTTCGTGGATCAAAATCCTAAGCTAGAGGGAATTGTTGCCTAGAAATTTGATGCATTTTCATGAACACGTGCTTGTAGGTTCGTGGATACCTAGTTAATCTCAAATGTGGTTTGGTGGACTATTTCAAGGTTTTGAAAACTATTTTTAGGCATTCATTTTATGATAAATAACACTCATGTGTTACATACCATTTCATGGACTATGTGTTCGATGATTACGAGGTATGCTCATTTACAATAATTAATTAATTTTTTCATGTGTTTACTTTTGCATATGAGGTAGCGATCCCTGAACGTTACGCCATCTCTTTTGCTACACCTATTCTCATCCTGAAACCATCAACAAGCGAGTGCAACGGTGTCATTAAATAAGCCACTGTTAAAAAAGACTCATCATACATGACATTAAATACAAAATGACATCAAATTTGTAGGTTGCATATGATTATTTTTGTAATTTTAAATGTTATTATGTAGACTCTCTATAGTTTTGCAAAACAAATAATTTTAGAGTGAAAATTTTCCAAGCTAATTAACATGCAAAAAAATGCAAAAAGTGTTGCTTTTAGACTCGGTTACCTTAGTTCACATTTTAGGGGTTCAATACAAAAGCATGGGGGCATGTGGACCTTGGATCTTTTCCCAATGAAAGATGTTGCGATTGAAAAACTACAGTGGTTTGTCAAGAAATTCATAGTACACATCCTGAGTGCTCCTTAAAAACAGGGAATCCCGTACTCAAAGGAGAACTATGCCCATACGATACCTTGTCCCACGAGCGCAACCAAAGAGTTGTGTAATGTTATGAAAGACTGGGTCCAAGCTTAATGTTCATCAAGAACATTAAATTAGGTTACAAGAACCATGTGATGTGAAATGAGGTCCAAAGTAAGATTCAAAATAAAATAAAATAAAAGCAACGTATGGGTTTCTTTTACCCTGATGTGAATGGGAGCCCGTTCTACTCTACCGTGATCATGTTTGACCAAGCGCCACTGTAATAAGATTCAAATATGTTGTGTAGCCAAATATTGGAATGAAAATTTCCACCTTCTGGACAGATTAGGTTACAAAGGTGGTAGGAAGCTCCAGCAAAGCAAGATTTAAGGAGATGAGTTTTAACCCTAGACTATCATGTTTACAATGGACGAATTTAGCAAGACACAACAAAGACTTAAGGTTTCGTGGTGTTTATTTAAAGCCATACATTGGGAAAGTGACAACTCAACCAACTACTACATAACCTTGACTATTTAATCATAGCTAATTTGACTGTGGAAATAATATCAAAGAACCTCTAAGGTCGCACCGTCGGTTAAGGGGGTAACCAATCCTAAGGAGCACTATATTTGAATTAAGTTGTGTTAAGCTGGGGCTAAGCTATAATTTTGCATGGATTGTTCAAAACGTTCATGCACATAACTAGTCTACTTAAGTTTATGTGAGAGAGAGATCGCCCTCTTGCAAGGCAATACTTTCTTACACAATTTTTTGCTTAAAGAAACACGATTCATAATCAAAGCTTTGTTCTCGTAGTACATATGTCCCAATTTACAAAATAGAGTTTGAGGTTTGTTCAAAACTTTCTTTGTCATACAAGTTGTTTGCCCTCTTTTGTAACAAAGAAAGCCAACTATCACTGCTATACTTGTGGTTTGGGCGGCCTTTGCTTTAACTCGGTCGCATGCAAACTAGATACTTACCTCATGTAGACACAACACTCCTTACAAATTGCCAAAAATCTTGAGGAAATGGTAACATGTATTGTGTCAACATACTTCCATTAGGGCATAGTCTTCTTTACTATTTGAATAAAGTATATGATATCCTACAACTTTCAAAGACTCTCCTTCCTCCTAACCACGAGCTCTTATGAGTGCATTAAAGAAGGAAATACATCACTTGTGCCCATCCAACCATGACAACAAAAACGAGGTTAGTTGTATACATCAGGTGTCCGCAATGTTATTCCATGTGTTGTAGATGTCACGTGTTTACAAACATAGAGTTAGAACTTGAAAGCAAGGGAGGATCTTGTTTTACATTGTGTCCAATTTCTATAACTATGTTCTACACATGGAAGTAAGAGAACTCTCTGCACCTTAAATGCCACCATCATACGTGCAAACCTTACTATTTCGCGGCACTAGTACACGCCTCGGCAAACTCTTGATATCACTTACTGCTAGCAATGAGTGTCTACTCCTGGTAAATAAGGGTTGCGGTTTCCCTTACCTAATCCATTTACTTAGAAGCCAACCGTTATAGTTCCTCCAACTCATGGTGCTCCTATTTGGACATACCAAATTGGGCCGTATTATCCCCATGATGGTTGCCTCCACATGTTGCCATCTCATGTGCTTTTAGGGTACGTAGGTATGGGGCTGAGGTATGGTCCCCATCCTTTCCCCCATATACTTCATATGCGTCATTACGTGTACTATTATAGCCCGTTTCATGTACATTGTAAGGCAACTCATCCATCACATAAATACTTACAACTGGATTATTCGAGGGGTTTGAAAATAAATAAAAATATCGAGCTTGTATACTCACATCTCTTGCTCATATATATGCCAATACTAAACACTCCCTAGAGAGAGAGAGAGAGAGAGAGAGATTTCTTGAATAAATCTAAGCTTATTTTCAAGCATAAACCTTTCAAAGCACATCCTCTTATTAAGAAGCCAAACCATTCTTCTACATATCCGTGTTCCTTTGTAAAACTCAAGAGGGTGGGAGGGACCATCCCTCAAGGCCACATCATTGCATATCTATCATCATGTCTTTGTCATTATTTCATCTTGGAGTATTGTCTAATAATGTAAAGAAAACAACCTTTGAGCATTTGCATGTCTAAGGTTTTACTACATATTGGTATTACATATCCAAGGCTTTCATAGTCAAATTTCAAAAGAAGGCAAAAAGACTAAGTCTTACATTTACCCCAAGGTTCCCTCATACATCCTCTCATGCTAAGTATTTTTTATCATTACAAAATACCTAGCCATTGTCCACATATTATTTTTGTAAAAAGATGAAAATACAAAACCTTATGATGCCGTCAGGTTATGAAGGGTTTGCCTCACCTATGCCCATGCCAGCAACCAAATCCAAAGAGAGGGTTAGTAACGTACACGAGGTGAATAACATCATAACCCAATTGTTATCTATGTCACACAATCATATAAGGCAGACTCATACATCTTGTATCAATACATACTCAAACCATCCTTAAAATGCTCATGCAGCTTAACCTTTGAAAGGATAATCTCTTGTTTCCTTTCACTTAATATACGATCAGGTAACTATCCTTGTTAGATGCCCAATATCGGATCTAGGGTGGATACTTGTTAGGTAAAACTTACCTAACCCTAAAGCAGTTAAACCTTTGGGGTTATGACCAACATTGCAGCCATGACCTCCATGTCGTAAGTTCAAATTGGAATGAATTGGAATGAAATTCATGATGGATGAGTTTTAGGTATGCAAGTGTTATTTGGTTACATTTCTTACTTGGACACCAATATTCGATTAAGAAGTTGTTACGTGAGAATCAAAGAACAAACACCATAAAGACACATGTTTAAGAGAGATTGGACTCCATCTTCAAAAATTTACTAACTACTCCATACTCAATAGTGAACACAATTAGTTTTATTTATTTATTTATTGGGGGGTGTATACAAATTTAGTGAAGATATCAACAAACATGCACTTCTGCTAACATAATTACATCATGGAAGGTCTGATTTCAATTCCAATCTTTGTTGATGCTTCATCGTAGATTTGCTAATGCAAACACCAAGTTTTATTGTGTAAATTGACTCGGTAGAAGTTGAAGAACATGAAAAACCAAACTGAACGACACCCACACACCTTAGGGTACATAATGGTAGACATCGTGAATCCCCCAAGTCGAAACCCTTAGCCACTTAACATACATATGTCCATACAAAATTATAAGTATGTATTGTATAATAACATTAGTTATGGTCAATGAACAGGGAGAAGCAACCCGCTAGTTGTATATGAATCCGTCGAGTTTGAGAAATAACCGGTTGAAGTTCAAGACTTCACAAATAGTACCCATCATGTTAGAGGAATCTATGGAACAAACCTCGAATCAAATGAAGAAAAACCTAAAGATCACAATGCATAACTACACTAAACATGATATTTAGTGTTGGATACACTAAATATGGACGCGTGCACTAAATATCAATAACCTTGTGAAAGTAAGTAACATTAAATGTAAAACTCAAACACTAAATATCGACTATCGTAATATGTGGAAGTTACATGTTTGAATTCAGTGTTAGTAAGGATATGAAAAAAAAAAAACCAATGATAAAAGGAGAATTCCAACATATATTCTAACAATAATTGTCAAAGAAATTGAAAATTAATGTTGAGTAGGGTAGGGTGGTAACAACATTACATACGATCAATCAAGACTTTTTGGGCGTAATCAGTCAAAATCCTAGTGTTTCCAACTCCAACTACACAGAATACGATATTTAGTGTGACTTACTGTTCGGAGTTACATGTTCCTATATCTTTCTATTATGAATGTTTTTTCATACCAAGTAAAGATGTTAATGTTCTACAGTGCCCAAACAACCAATTCGACAATGGTTGGTAACAAAAACAACGAGATGCACAATACACATCTACAACATGGCGTAATTCCAAACAATTCGTCACACTAAACATCATATTTAGTGTAGTTACGTGTTGTGTGATCTTTAGTTAAGGTTTTTTTTTTCTTCATGCAATTCGAGGTTTGTTCCATAGATTCCTCTAACACGATGGGGTGAGATTTTTGTGAAGTCTTGATGAACTTCAACCGGTTCATTTATAACTAAGTAAACGGGCCCCTTCACCCCCCCCCCCCCCCCCTCCCGTTCATTGGTATGGGCCCGGAACGAATGGACTAAAATCACCGGGCAGCTGCGTGGCTGCCCGAACTTAACTGTTGGAAAAATGCTGTTCTGACTGCAGGCACAGTGGAATGCCAAGTTAAGATTAGTGTAAGGAAGCAGAAAGGCGGCTCCCCTCGTCCCTTTACTAACAGTAAACCGCATTATTTTTAGGCTCCGAAATTAATTAAGCCTGCCCATTTCTGGGCTTCAGAAGAGAGGCGAATGTTTTTGCAGTCCGGGCCCTGAACACGTCCCCAACCTCATAACTATGGATCCATATCAATGCATTCTCCAACAGTGTTCTGTCATTTTATCACACCTGCATTCTATTTTCAGGTGGGCAGCGTCCTTTGCAATGCATTGCAATGAAATGCTATGAAATCGTTTTCAAAGTCCGGGAAGCCGCAAGAAGGCAAACTTAATGGGACTTAGGGCCACTTCACACACGAGCCAAGAGCCGTGACCATGAGATTGTGAGAGCCCAAAAGAAATTGAGTGTCCAAAGGCCGTCCCAACACACCTCCAAACTAATGTAGTGTGGTCACGGACGCTCGAGTGTATTGTGAAGTCGTGTGTGATCGGGCCCTCGATCAAATGCTATTTTGACGATTTTTTATTCATGCGGGTCTTCACATATGATAAAATAGAGTAAACTCACGGTTGTGAGCGTTCTGTGTGTCATGGTCTGCCTGTTTTGTGTTTGGCCTACCTCTGAGAGGTGGTTTTTGAAAATAGTCCAAGTGACCGTGAAGCATGATCCATTTGATGCCATGTCAGAGTCCATGTAGACTTTACATCCATCTTGCATTCACTTACTTTGTTGGTCCCTCAAGCGTAGTGTGAAGTGAACTTGGACCGGCGCTGTCTTTTCCACTGATGAGAGTGCTTGAAGTGTATTGGTCACGGGCTCTCAATCTCGTGTGTGAAGTGGCTCTAAGGGCCCGTTTACACCATGGACCATGAAGTTGGACCATGAAAGATGGCCTTTTCCATGGTCCGACTTGATGGTCCATCTTCAATGATCCGATTTGTTTAAAAAATCAATTTACAAAGCCTTTGGGCCCGTCACTAGGTGTAAGCCGAATGTGGATCAAGAGGAAGGACCATTCACCAAAAAATGAATGTACTCATTTTTTTTAAAGATATGCCCGAAAAGGGTAGTTATGAAATAAATTCAAGTTTGACCATGCTCTTGTCTTCTCTTGTCTTCGTCTTTTCTACCCCAAAGAATATTTCAATAAGACATCATTATTACAACATTTCTTTGCCATGGATCCCTGTCTTTTTGTACCATAACACCTCTTTTGCCTCTCCCACTGCAAAACATGTTGGACTATTTCAGTAGATAATGTAGGACTTGAAATATGTCTTTTGGGGACCTCAAACTCCATGGTCACTCTAACATTTTTTTCTTCTTGGTGTAAACCGAAGTGGTCCTAGGACGAGTTCAACAACCAATTACAAATTTGATAGGGCTTGGGACGTCTTCATGGTCCATGGCATGAAAAGTTACCATAGTGACATTAACTACCATACGACACTAAACATCATATTTAGTGTAGTTGATGTGTTGGGAGGTGATGTGTCGTTCATCTCCGTCTACTACATCGTCAAACACAATTGGATGATAAATGTTCGATAAAACACACATACACTCACCAAAAATGAAAAAAGAAAGTGAAAAAGTGAAAATTGATATTGATGGATCACCAACATCACGTGAAGTAAAACTCAAAATCAAAACATTGGACAAAAACACATATTTCTCTCTCTCTCTCTATACATATATATAGCACCAAAGTGACTCAATGAGAGCCCGTACACACAAAGGGTTGTATGATGCGGGGCTCTTTGGAGGGAAGGGGCCCGAGGCTATCGAGGGCGACGTTGTATTTTGGACTTGACCCATCACGCATTGTGAGGTGTCATTCGAAAGCCGTGTCACAACACAAATAATGTGAGGCCTTTCCCTCTCAAAAAAGCGGAGACTAGGCAATAGAATGTGTGACAAGAGGTTCAAGGGTCCGAATTGGAGAATTACTATGGGGTGGAATAACATAAAGGAAAACTTGGCCAAGAAGTTCATGACTTGTTCATGCAAATATGGAACCTTGTGCTCCGCCTAACTTTGACTAATTTTTCAAAGTACAAGGTCTACTACAAGCCTACTACGGGTACTTTCACAATGCTCGGTCTCGGTTTGGTTTCCTAACAAATATGGGTGCCCTTGGGGGGGGGGGCAATAGTAGAAACTAACCTCCATAGGTTGGTTGGTGACTCATCCCAATTTAACTTCAACTTATTGATTTGGGGTTCTTGACCTCGATTTAAGGGTTAGTTCAGTTTCAAGCAAACAATAACATCTGGACTCTACGATAGGAATTATTGTTCTCACACTCCTCTCCCCTTGTTTGCCCTCCTTCTTAGTACGCGATTTGAACATTCACCGGCTTGGTCTCTTTATGATGTGCAGTAAATCTAGGAGATTTTTTTGGTGATCGATGACTTAGTAAATTTTGTGCAAATTTAGAGTCATAAGAATGGGATTAAGGTTTTGTGATGTCTTTTCAAAGTACAAATATGTTGGCTACTTAAGTAGCTACACAAGTGTACATAAACCGGTTAGTGTTTAGTGTTGAGCGGGTTAATGTTAGTGAGGGTTGAAGATCTTACCACGTGACACTAAATTTATGAATACGTGCTCACTTATCATAGATTTAAAAAATAAATTAGTGCATGTTCTAAGGTGTTTGTAGGGTGATAGATATTTTACATGGAAACACATGTTTGTCAGTGAATAGTGCCAAGTGCCGGTACTTTCAATGAGTAGTGTTGTTGTCAAGACTACTTTGATTGAAAAATGCCGGGATGAGCAGTGCTTCCTAGATCTTTTGGTAGAAGTAATTTTATAGCGTAAAGAAATTTAGTATCATCTTTACTAATTTCCCACACTCAATATTAGCCCTCCCTCACTAATTGGGTCAGTTAGTGTAGTGTGTTTCAAAGTACTCTACCATACATTCTATTTAGTTTCTATGATATAAACCCACCCACACAAAAAGGTCTTAGTCCTTGAACAAACATGCTCTTCATTCATGGTTTCTTTCACATGATCGATTAATCAATCCATCTATCTATATGTCCTTGATACAAACACATACGAAAAAATAGGGGCGTCAATATTTTCAGCCTTTTCTTCACATTATGTGGTGTGTTCAATATAATGAAGCCTACAAGAGGCATTTGAGTAGGTATTGTTTGCGGATGTAAATTCTTGTAAAATAAAACCTAACCCCAATTTGTGCCATGTAGCCTTGAGCACATGTGATGCAACATGCCATCATGAAATTTATTGTATCTTGTGGATGAGACATAGTTTAGTTTAGTCCTACAAAACCCCAAATTATCTTAAAAGCATCCTTAAAGCATTAATCGGACCTTACCATGTACAAAATAAATAAATAAATAAATGTTTGAGCTACAAACTTACTAGTTTAGATGCTCACCTCAAAGAAAATAATTGAGGGGCATTTTATCAGTTCAAAGGTTCTCACCTCAAATCCATGACTAGTGACATAACATTACTTAGCCGATGAGTTGTGTTCAGTTACCTTGACTTCAGATTCGGTTTGAAGCACTAGGGTTCCCAACATTTGGAGACTTTATATTCGAATCTACTACGAGGTCCATGATCACAACTCATTAGTAGAAAAAATGTTATGGAGTTCAAGTAGCATACTTCTTCATTCAAATGTTCCTTCCAACCATACTTAAAATATTGTTTTGCGAGTGTTGGTGGAAACATGCATGCCAACAATAATGTTGAGTCAAACATAGTCTAAGTTTCATTACTAGAGACGGGGGGCTCCATTCAACACTAGTTCCAACATGGGTTTGATAGATTCAATGTGTTCTCCATTGGTGTCAATAATCGGTGTGGTTGACAAAATGTATTGTCAATGGGGTCGTGTTGGGATGTGGTGGAAAATGAGTGGCACACACTCTACTCGCATCGGCTCCTTTTCGAATAATGTGAGAGGCAATTCAATTGGTGCGTGCTTTTTTATATCTCGAAAATAAAAACATATGGGTGCATATTCAAATTCGCCGCGCTCAAGCTTTCTTTTGTCATTTACTTACATTTGTAGTAGTTCACACGATTAGTGCAACTCAACACCATTTCGATTAATCCCGCCACATCTCACCCTATAATTTGGGTGCCTTTGGATGCATGACACCATTTGGTTTTTTGATCATCAATGTCACACATGTGTGTGTGTGTGTATATATAATCGTAATCTTATTTACATAAGATCCTGCACTATATAAATTGTAAGCATGTGTGTGTGAGAGAGAGAGAGAATCTTGATGAAACATGTAGAAATTATGTGTATAAGTCGTACATAAAACCCTTGTGTCCTTTAAGGGATAAGGAGTGTTTTTGAGCCCAAGTTTCTTGGAGCTAGACTCCAAGGTAGACAATTAACCATAGTGAGCATGATAATATTTACTTTTATACTGAAGAAGGTTATCATTTGAGCTCCAAAGACTATAAGGAAAGTGGCGACAACCTTGATTTGGATTAGTCGACCATCTTGCACTAATCACGTGGTTGATATCCTACGAGAAGTGGGCTAGTTAGAAAATAAAAACCATTTACGACCACTTCAACACTTAACGTCCGCGGAGACCACATTATGCTTGCCACATTGTTCCTCCAATCCCCTTAGCACATGTTGGAGATTTTTTTGGAGATTATTTATTTATTTATTGGCTCTGTATGTAGGACAAAGACTATGCATCAACTTCTTCGTTTCAAGAGCAAATTTCCTAACCACTTTGCGTTCACACTTGAACGTTACTTGTTCTTGTTATTTTTGGTCCACTTTATTTAATGTGGATGTTAACGAGAGAGAGAGAGAGAGAGAGAGAGAGAGAGAGAGAGAGAGAGAGAGAGAGAGAGAGAGACTATAGTTGCTCCCTAAAATGTATTGAAAGAAATCTAGTTAACTATAGTTATTTTGGCAATTCTTGATTATTTATTTTAAAATTTTCGCGTGATAAATGAGTAGTTGCAATCCTTGACCCGCATTTGAGAAGAAGGTGCACAAAATCCAAGAAAGGTTTGGTATAGTAAGTAGCCATGGATTGGCATGAGCAAAGTGGAGAGCTACAATTATAGTCTTTCATAGTAAAGGACAGAGCCTCACGGTTCTACCGTTTTCTTGATTTATTTATTTATTTATTGGGTGGCAGTGTGCAAGGTTTACTTTCTATTAAACTTTTGAAGAATGGGTTCGGGTTTACCATATTATTTACAGTTCTTCATTGAGCTCATGGCCAACCTCCCAACCAATGAACAATTATATATTCATGAAAACTAAAGACTTTCAATCTTTGAATGGTGCTTATATCTTAAAAGAAGTTGTTGGAGATGTTATGATTTGTTTAGCCAAAATAGTAAACATAGTAGGAAGTTGAAGTAGTCTAAATATGAGATATTATATAATTCGGTTTCAATTTCAAATTTCCATAAACAATGAAAACTCTGTCATCTTTGTTTCAGATTAGGAAATTGTTGTCCAAGATGATTATGTATGGCAAGATGAATGTTAGAAACAAAACATCATTGTCGATGGACCGCATGACAAATATTCAATTTCATGAACAAATGTTGTTATAACTCTAAACATATGATCATACTCATGTATGCATTTAAAGTGTAACTTATAAGATGATTGTATTGGAAAAATATTTAGAGAATCCAATAACATATCCATTTTATGAAAATTATTCTTAGGTTTCTCCTTGTTTAAAATTCTACACGATGCTCATCACCGTGTATAAAAGGTCCAACCCTACATATGTGTTTTTTCACATATTTTTCAAAAATAAGTTTCCTTCAAGAATGTTTTATAAAGCAAACTTGGAGCTTCGACTCTATTGTTAATCCTGTAAAATATATAAAACTTTAGGGATAACATTGGTCAATGTAAATCCCACCCTTAAAAGCTCATCTCCTCAAGTGTTGAAATTCAAAGTTGAGGCCACATTGACACTTCTTACATGAGGAGGAGAAAATATCTAGTATTTGGAGGAGATAGAGGGAATTATTGTATGTAAGCATATCTCACATTCATCGAATATACATGCCATAAAATAATATGCAACCTGAAATTTACTTTTCAAAGTTGATTCAACACTGGTAATAGCTTCAAAGACTCCAAATTAGTCTACTGGAAGTTATTCGAGATGAATCGACAACAAACTCTTTGGAGGTCAAATCTATACGTTGGACATGATGTGTAGATTGCTTGTATATGATAATCCCTCCCTCCCTATTTGGAGCACTATTTAGAAAACGTTGGGTCACTCATAGCTTTGTAACATGGCAACCCTCAAGCTTCCTCTTCCCTAAAGAAACGAAAGCACTAAATTTAGCGATGAAATATACGACCCACCCTTTAAAATATACTTTTGTGTTTGGATAGGAATCAAACGCTTCTTAATAGTGACCGTCACGCTAGAGCAACATATTTTCTATTGACACAAAGTGAAGTTCACAACTTAAAAGGTTGCTTAGTTTATAAGGAGACAATATTTGGGTTCTTCTTACAATATTGCATTTAGAAACTTAACTTTGTTTCAACTCCACCTTGTGACTTTAATTGACATGTTGTCACATAGAAGTGTTACCATTTTTGTCCTCCTCTTACATGCTTGATGTTGCATGTGTATTTATAGAGAGAACATGTTGTTGCGCCCCGGGGGCAACTTAAGTGATAAGAGTGGTTCCATTATTGGGCTTATACCAATAACCGTTGATTGAAAGGAAAAGCACATGGATGACCCACAATAGTAATTTAAGTTGTTTCTCCCTAACTTGCTTGCTCAATATGAGGTTTTCTATTAAGGGCCGCTCCACACGCAAGCCAAGAGCCGAGCCCATGAAATTGTGAGAGCCCAAAAGACACTTCAAAAATCATGTGGTGTGGTCACGGGCCCTCAAGTGTAGTGTGAAACCCGAACAATTTGATGCCATGTAGGAGTCCGTGTAGACTTTACATCCATATTGCATTCACTTACTCATTTGGTCCCTCAAGCGTAGTGTGAAGCGAACTTGGACCGGCTCCACCATTTCCACCAATGAGAGTGCTTGAAGTGTAACACTCATAAGCACTCTAGCCACTTCACACACGAGCCAACATGTGTGCCCATAAAATTGTGAGGGCCCAAAAGAAAATGTCCAAAGGCCGTCCCAAGACACCTCCAACATCATGTAGTCTGATCACATGCCCTCAGATTTAGTGTGAAATCATATGTGACCAGATCCTCTACCAAATGCTATTTCAACAAATTTATATTCACGCGGGGTCCTCAAACATGATAAAATATAATAAACCAACAGTGGTGAGACTTTGGAGCGTCATGGTCTCCCAGGGGTTTGGTGTTAGGCCTACCTCCAAGAGGTGGTTTTTGAAAACAATCCAAGCAACCATGAAGTGTGATCCATTCGATGCCACCTGGATCTCATCCACATAAACTTTCCATCCACCTTACATCCACATACTCAGTTGGTCTCTTTCAAACGTAGTCTGAAGCGAAATTGGACCAGCTCCGCCTTTTCCACCAATGAGAGTGCTTGAACTGCAATGATCACGAACGTCAATATTTTTTGTCCTTTTTTTCTTTCTTTTTTTTAACAAAAATTAAAAATTCAATTGCAGAAAGAACCCAAAGTACAACTAACCCGGCCGAAACAACACGGGCTCTCAGTCTCGTGTGTGAAGTGGCCTTAAAAGCCAATGAAGTTGAATGATGGCGGTGCCATTGGCTATGCAAAGTGGCACAAACGATTTGAAAGGTATGGCAAATTCCCTGACTCAATGTCTTCCATGTGCTTTTCTTTTTCAATGTCGGCTGACACCAAGGACTAAATTTGGTGTGGTGTGCCTGTTCGCTTTTCCCCTTTCAACCGCATAAAGTCGACAAGCCTACAACGATTCCTTCTAGAGTTTCGAAAGTGTTTAGTCATTGTAGAGCAATTTCAAAATCAAAACATTGAATTAACAAACTCGAACTCGAACGGTATTCATGGGCATGAATGAGGTTCTAAATTTTAGAGTTAACTCTTAGGGGCCTCAATATACAACCATATGCACAATTTATTTAAGCTTCGACAAATTTTGGAACCTTGTTTTATAGATTTGTGGGTTTCGATCCTTGTCAAATGCATTGTCTTGTGTCAAGAAGGAAATAAAAAAAAGATACTCATACTTTGTGTAATTTTTGAAATCTAAAAGCATTGCTTGTAGACCTCCTTATATGAGTACATGTCATACTCAAGGGCGAAGCAAAGATTTTGACGGTGGGGGAAGGGGGGGGGGGGGGGGGGGGGGGTTGTTGACCTTAGAATATGGAAATGTCCAATGTATGTTTTATTTTGAAATTTCAATAGGTGGTCGAATTTGATTATTTATTGAGAGATTTGGACTCATCGAGCTGACATCCCTATTTTTTTTTTGATAATATCATTAATATCCAAAGCTTTGGTAATGGTCTTTTCGATATAGATGATCATCATATCGACCATTCAATCATCGCCAATAAACATTGCCAATAGTAAGCATATGCCCGGCTTTCCTTCAATCAACTAATAGAAAACATTGCAAAAGATAATCGCATTCGTTTTCCCATTGCGGTTCTTTTGACCAACCTGCTCTGCAGTCACTAAATGACTGCAGATTTATGTTTTGGGTTTACCGACTGAAATTTTAGGAATTTGGGGGCTTATAATATACCATTGGAAAGGTCTTGAAAATACCTTTCCAATAGCATATTACTCGCCCTTAATTCGTTTTTTCAAATTTTAGTCAAAGGAGAAAAAAAATAAAAAATAAAAATATATAGTCATTTTGACATAGGTTTCTACTAGTGATGTCGGGGGAGGGGGGGGGGGGCGTTGAACCCCCTTAGCCCCCCCCCCCCTTGGCTCTGCCCTTGATCATACTTGAGTATATTAACATCCACTACAACCCAATTTAGACTGCATTGTTTGCGGCATTTAGTGTTACTTACCATGTAAAATCACACTATGCTATAACTATTTACTATAAATTTTTGTTCTTTCAAATTGGTTGTTTGGACATTATAAACGTCAACGTCTACACTTCTTAAGAAATTACACGAAGAATAGGGAGTTATAGCACTACATGACTCCAAATAGTAACACAAAATACCATAAATTGTGTAGTGTGTTCCGAAGGGTAATTTCCACACGGGATGGGTGTGGGATGAACAAGGTGTCAACCAATGTGAACCCGACAAGTGGCAACTCCCTTCTAGAAAATGAATATACTATGTGTAACCACAAAGCACCCTACGGTTAGTTATGCTTGAAGCAATTGTCAAAGAGAGCCCGTGCCGTTCAAATTATGCACTCGCCATCAAATGCAACGGGATCCATAATTCAAAGTGGGTAATGCTACTATGTACAAATCCTCCTAGATATTGGCTCAAATTGGTTTTTTGAGCCTTCAAATAGTGAATTGAGATCCAAGCCCAATGCAGTCATAGTGAACAAATGAATGAAGAATTTGGAGATTTTGGAAGAATAATTTTGAGCTCCGGACTGCCAACACAAAACCATTTGATTGCTACCACCAAAACACTACTCCAACACCATGAATGGAGTCATTATTTATAATCGATTTGTGCCAATCCACATCATAGAGTTTGTCATTAAACCAGGCTCCAAGAGTCCACCTACTGCAAGGTAGGCGAGAAAACATGTCCTGCATCAAAAGGGCTTTTGAACATGATAAGATCAGTGGGTTCAAATTTGCGTTGGATTGTCCAACGTTAGTTTTTTCTTTTCAATATGAAAGGTGGCTGTCTTCAATAACCTAAGAGGCTTTTCATTTACCTTTGCTTCCTAGGAAGCCGATTTTTATTTACTAGGTATTACAATCAATACCAATAATAACATTGGTGTTATTTTTATCATGCGTATCCGTGTTAATATACCATTTTATAGATTTATTATCTTCAAATGGATTTCAATTTATATGGATTCTCGGAATTAGGATATACATGAATCAATAAGAGCTCAAAGATTATCACCCCCTTCCAAACACAAATACTTTGAACGGGTGTGGAGAAGCTACATTGCACCTATTGGGGACCAATTGCCCTAAGGTTAAGGATGAAGGTTCCTACATGGTTAATTTTGATACCTCCATACACACCCTCCCCTTTCGATTGAATGGACAATGGGTGTTAACAATATAGAGATATAATAAAGGAGATATGACTATGATGTTGCCACGAACTTGAAGTATATCATTGATTTTATTTTCAACTAAATCCAATTCTACACAACATTTAAAACACAATTTATGAGAATTAGGGAGAGCTTAAAGAACATGTTTTGCCTCCTTTTTGAAGATGACCACCTTGAACGGGCGTTGACAAGTCGATTTGCCCCTATCTCCCAAGGACAAGTCTAGAAGACCCTATGCGGTTGGTCATGCTCGCTCATATATGACCCCAACTATGACATGTGGACCAGAGTGACATGGTGCAATAGAAATCAAGTGATGTGACTTAAGTCACTTATCCCAACATTCTTCAAGCATTAGGTGATTATAATTTGGAATTCCCATGTGATCCAGGTTAAGGGATTAGAAGTAAGCCACCTTGTTAGAAACATATCAATTTTCTTTTGCACTTCCATGTTTCTCAATTTGAGCCATTTATGAACTTACTAGAGGTTTTGAGCCCTAGAGCTCCGATGTTAGTTGTATGTCCATGTATGAATTGCTAAAATGTGAGGCCATCTTGGATAACAACATCAATTCTCAACATTCGTGATGTCAAAATATGTGAAGCATTCTATGAAAGCAACTTAATACCGCTTTTACACAAGGGTAAAGGAAAGTGTCCTTGAGACTTTTAAGGCGCACCTAGAGTGCTTTTAGCACTTAGAATTTGTATACCCCTACATTAATTTTATCCTTTTTTCAAGGATCGATAGAGGGGTTGGGAACCTCTTTAAGCTCTTACGTGATATTGTGTTGCTCATATGAACTCAAGGTAGCATGTTGAATCATATTTTTATGATACTTTTCTAGCATAAAAATATATTTTCACAACATATGTGGCTCCCTTACATGATTTTTTTAATTTTTTGTATGTGTTAGATATAACCACGGATATTTCTCAAAAGACCTCTTCCTCTCCTCCCCCACCCCCCAATTAAAAAGAAAAGAAAAAAAGAAAAAAAGAAAGAAAGATACAAGAGTGCCTAGGGTAGATGGTGCACACCAACACTTTAAGAGTTGAGAATATATATCCCATTATCATACAATAGCATCTCAGGATGATTGTAGTTGGCAGTTTTTATGAATTCTAATGGACCAGAGTATATCTGAATTGAATTCCGTGTGCAAAAGTTATAAGGATGCAAAGTTTCATTGGTGGATGACCCAAAACCAACACTAAAGCACGATGACATGGTGTTGGACATTCTCATAATCATTGTGTACTTATTTATGCAAAATTGTAGGGCATCAGTTTTGGGTGTGGTATTGGTCTTAGCATGCTCGACCTTAATTAGTACCACCATGGGAATGAGTCCATTTGCTCACCTTGAGTGATGTAAAGGATGATCCATGTTATCAAAAGCAAAGGACATATTTGTGCCTAATACAACCATATAAGCTCTTTTAAGCATGACCAATTAGGTAGGTGACCATAACAATCTTATGATGACCCTTTGGTGGCTCATATTTGTACAAGGGGAGTTTTGGCAGTTTGTTGGGACCACATGTATCGGGTTATCAAACAAACGATTATGGCTAGAGCTTCGACATGTTTTGGTAATTTCATTCCATGGGGGTGAGGGTCACTCTCCACGTAGCAATATGAACCACTTGAGATAAAGTGGTATTTTCAATGGGGCTATGAGGTATTGCACATACTTTTGAAATTTGATGTGTATTTGGTAATAAACAAAATGAGAAGTATATGGTTTGTATTTGCAAAATGATTTTTCAATACCCTAAGTGAGTCTGTAATAGTTTAAATGTTTGTAATGTTTTATGATCTATATTATGAAACAACAAATAAGACCGTATCTTTTATCACACCTCATTTTCCAAGAAAACGTCATTATTCCTTTCCCCCAACACAATGAAAATTTATTGGGTTATGATGTAGTATGTGTAATGTAGTCCCTTCATCCAAAGCACCTATTATACAAAATTTGGGGGAATCTAGGCATATTTTTGTTGAATTTATGTTTGTCCATCTTTCACAATCGTCTAAATGTGGCTAAACTATCACTCTTCACAAGACTATGCATGTAGTTATTTGTCATTAATCGTAGGGTAATATGTAGAGAAGAAATTTATACTTTAGTCTAAAGTCATCACAACTCATCCCAAAAGAATGTGAGTTTACATGAAATAGTAAGAGTGAGTGGAACTTGGTCTATGTCCTCAATATGTATATACGGACCTCGATTGCACATAGAAGAAGGTTTCATTTGGAATTGTGTCCTAGTCAACTCGACAATGCACCCTTCGAATATATTTATGTGATTTTTGAAGTTTATATGCAAAAGACATAAACATATTTCAACATCCTTTCCGAGAGGTGTAAGTGGTTTGGAGATGAAGGTGTGAGTTATTTATAGAATTTTGGAGGTAAATTGTCCAATATAATATGTTTTGGGATCAATTTTAAACTATAAAAGTTAGAACATCAAGCACATTTTCATCCCTGGAAATAACAATGAGGTTTTAAGCAATTTTGGCACGAGTCATGCACATATACATACAAGAGAACTACCAAGCTTCATCTCAAGTTTACATATACCATCTAGATTGTAAACACTAAGCTTAGTCCACAGTTTTCCACTATGTTTGTATATTGGGGAGGGTTTTCCTCTCAAATCGCACAATTCAATCAATGTGCATTTATTAATGCCCATTACGTATAGATTTGGTTTTGATAAAAAAAAATCATGCAAAAATTCAAAATTTACAAAAATGTACTACTAAGTGCACAATCCACCTTTAAGTAATCAACTAATCGTTTATTCGGGAAAGTTATGACGTACAAGCTAATTAACCTAAGCTGTTAGAGCAAATTGATCCTCGGCATGCCCTAGTTATAGTCACTAAAATTGAGGTGCACCTATTTCGGTTTGTCATCAAATATGGATCCTTACTTTTTGGGTTTCCGTCAACACATTGTACATGTTCTTCGGTTCTCAAAAAACAAAAACCACACAAAGGCATAGCATGTCCTTTATGCACATGCAACACATCCATTGTGTAGGTAACACATAGTATCGAGGAAAACTGAGTGGAGACTTCGATGTAGGTAGGACCACAAACTTGTCGTTTTGCATGTTGATGAACACAATAAGCAGATATGGTCTATCATATGTGGTCCTACATTCTTGCATTCATATAATGCAGACAAGATTATGATAACTGTATTAAACAAACCACCTTATCCCATACTAATAGATGGGGACATGACCTAGATGTATAGCACAAACAGTTGGTTGTACTTAGGGACAATGAGTTTTGAAATACCACGACGTTTAAAGTTTCGGTATTGCATTGAGACGCGTTCCAAATATTTGGAATCACGAGGATTTGAAGTCTACTTGGAAAGTCTAATCCAACAAGATAATCAAGACATAAAGCATATCATACTAAGTGCCTAAACTACCCAAGGTGTTGGGAGTAGGTACAACTATCTTGGGCATCTTAATTACAAGCATTCCTTATACACATGCAACAAATACCAATAGTCAAAACCTCATGCAAGTACTTGTTTATCCTCGATACCCTCAACATAGCTTTCGCTTAACTCAAGGTGCAATACGGAATCCCTAAGCAAAAGCGGCCGCCCAAAGGTCGGCGTGAGCGAAAACCATTTCTCTTTGTTAGTTACCCTAGATTCGATAGCATAACATTATTCAGCTCCTTTGGTTGTGTTTTGTGGGACTAGGTATCGGACAAGCATAAGTTCTCCTTTAATTATGGGATTCCTCGTTTTGGGGGAGCACTCAGGATGTCAACTGTAGAGTTTTGGACAAGCAACTGTAGTATATCATGAGTTTTTTAATCCTCAACCTATCTCTTTGAAAAGAGACCATCATCTAGTTGCTTAATAATGTTATAAACAAATCTAAACCTATGAGATAGATTTTTAACACATAATTATGGGTCCTTACATGTTATCAAGTAAACCTTGGGCCGTATGTAGCAACCGGATGCTTTATATCATGGAGAGTGGACCCATCACAAGGTTTTTGCAAATAAGTGTTAGCCCAAGCAACCTTGTTTTGCATCAAACCAATTTTGGTCTTGCCCTTGTTGAAATTATTAGGAAAGCGCAATTTATTGCATATGAACTTTTACGTCTCACTCAACTAACATGAAAGCCTCAAAATATTGTGCATTCCGAATGTTATTTTTCAACATCAATTTGAGCCCAAAATCAACTTTAAAGACCATGAATTAGTCAAGTCAACACGACAAAACTTTAGGGGGTTAAATTTGATGTTGGATAAATTAGAGGTACTTTTGGATGCAACAAGTCTCTCTTGGCAACAAAATCTTCAGATCCATGTCACATGTAAAAGCTTGTCATGTCCAAAGGGTTTAAAATGAACGTACCTATTATGGATGTTTTATAGATTTAAACATATTTAGAAGTATTATAGCAAAATAACAATTACATGGGCACTTTTGTAAATCCAAAAGAGGAACACAAGAATTGACATTGTTATTTTTGAAATATAGGTGAACATCCATTGAAGTCTTGAAGCGAAAGTTAAGTGTGATGGTCAAGGTGAGATGGGGTAGGTTTCATGGAGAGAGGGAATTATCGCATACAAGTGTACCTCGCATTCATGCAACATAATAGCCCCAAAAGAGTATGCATTATGGATGTTCCTATTTTACGACAAGTTGTAATCATAATTGACCTTAAAGACCCCAAATTAGTGTAGTCCAAGTCATTTGAGAAGGATCGGCAACTTCTCTATAATTGAATTTCCAATTTGTGCCAAAAGAAGAAGAAGAGAAGGATCAACAACAACCCTATTGGGGGTCAACTTTTGAAGTTGGACGGGTGATAGGTACGCTCGTATGCAATGATTCCCTCTCTCCAGATTACATGTTGTGTTTTTGAAGGCATGATTCTTTTCAAAAACCATAGTTGGTCCAAAGCAATTGGAATGAGAAGATGGTCATTACACTACACCGTTCATGATATTTAATGTCACATGTGTGATGGTGTCACTTACCTATTTCGAGGCGTATCCTAGGTTACACTCACAATCAATAACTTCACTATTAATGTCACCTTATGACACTCGGTGTTCAAGTGCACCTATTAATATCTTGGCATGAGTATGCCAAATAGTGTTACAAGGTGTATGGTTGTGGAAAACCGTTGTCTATAACTTGCTTAAAGTATACATGAAATGATAGTTCAACACACCACATAAACAATCACATGACATTTTGCATATTGTGTGCTCAAGTATGTCTTCCTCTTGCATACCAAAACGCAAAACTATCATGTCAATTATCCCAATGTGCTAGGCTAAATGTCAATAAGATAAATAAAATTTCACTCAAAAAATTACTTATATTGAGAATTATTTGTTCAATTAGTCAATAGAAGTGTCAAAGGAGAAGTCACCGTAGTGACACTAAATATCATGTCTAGTGTTGTATAAAAGGGGTCAGATCAACATGAAAACTCTACCATGCATTGGTATGTGCTTTTGAGACGTTAGATTCGAGTTCACTATGTGATAAAAGACTTTCGGAGGTTGGTTGATCGGGTCAAAACCGTGTGTTGATATGTAAACTTTGAAGCATGTTTTCAGATTCAAGATAGAGTTTCATGGATGTAAGATAAATGTTGAAAGAATCATCTATGTACGAAGGACTAACTTAGGGCCAAGGGCCATGACCAAGTAATTGTGAGGGCTCTCAACTCTCATCCAAAGGCCGTACATGTTGGTTAGTTGCCATAGTCTGCTGGAATTTGCATCATGTCCCTTCTTAGAAATGGGAATGACGCAAACTTCAGCAAACCATAAAACATTATTCACAATAATAGGAATCTATATAGACTTTTCATCCATGATAATTTCTTGGGCCCTTTGGCCTTCACTTTCTAGTGTGAGTGAACGTGGGCAGTCTCGGCCTTTTTCGACCAATGAGTAATCTTAGAATGCAATGGTCTTGGGCCTTCAATCTTGTGTGTGAAGTGGCCATTAGTTTTGGTTCCCTCACTTAATCGTCACCACGTTAATATACAAAAAGACAAATTCTTATACAAATTCTTGAAATTGATATATAAACGTATTTGAATAACACACATCTACCTTTATAGAATATTAGTTATTCTCGGAGGTTGGCTGATCGGATATAGAAAAAGAGGGAGTATTAAGCTACTATTAGGGTTTTGTAGAAAGAGAGTATTAGGGTATTGTTGGGGTTTTTATAGAAAGCAAGTATTAGGGTATTATTAGGATATGTAAACTTTGAAGCATGTTTTCATGGATGTAAGATAAATGTTGAAAGAATCATCTATGTACAAAGGACTAACTTAGGGCCACTTCACACACAATCCAAGGGCCATGACCAAGTAATTGTGAGGGTTGGCAACTCTCATCCAAAGGCCGTACCCGCTGGTTAATTGCCATAGTCTGCTGGAATTTGCATCATGTCCCTTCTTAGAAGTGGGAATGACCCAAACTTCAGCAAACCTTAAAACATTATTCACAGTAGTAGGAATCTATATAGACTTTTTCAGCCATGATAATTTCTTGGGCCCTTTGGCCTTCACTTTCTAGTGTGAGTGAATATGGGCAGTCTCAGCCTTTTTCGACCAATGAGTAATCTTAGAATGCAATGGTCCTGGGCCTTCAACCTCGTGTGTGAAGTGGCCATTAGTTTTGATTCCCTCACTTAATCGTCACCACGTTATATACAAAAAGACAAATTCTTATACAAATTCTTGAAATTGATCTATAAACGTATTTGAATGACACACATCTACCTTTATAGAATATTAATTATTCTCAGAGGTTGGCTGATCGGGTCATAGAAAAAGAGAGAGTATTGAGCTACTATTAGGGTTTTGTAGAAAGAGAGTATTAGGGTATTGTTGGGGTTTTTATAGAAAGCAAGTAATAGGGTATTATTAGGGTTTTTATAGATAGAGAGTATTAGGGTGTTATTAGGGTTTTATACAAGAGAGTATAATGCCACCTCCCCACCTAACTTTACCGAATGACCGAAGTCTTTTTCTAAAATCCCGGTAAAGCTCCCTCGGTTATAGTGGAGACATCCGCCCATCCCAATGCACCTATAAGAACTTGCTCCAAAGATTTTTGAGTGGGTTTTAGTTAAGAAGCTTTCACACACGTTCATTTGTTTTATCTACCAAGCAATGAATGTTGGGTAGTTTTTGTCCCATCCCCAAATGCCTTACTACTCATCTATCTCACCATCGGTTTTTGTTAATGGAGCTCCTCGTGCCCTCACAACTAAGACTAAAAGCAACCAACCACACGGGCAGGAATCGACACTCTTAAAAATCCTACATTGTTGCCTCATGTCTAGGTACCGATGGGAGGGGAGGGGAGGGTCGTTGCTTGAGGCTTAACACCTCCACTTTCAAACCATACCAGATCATTTGCCAACTAGGCCCGACACTAGATAATGTCGATGGTGTTAAGGCCGTGTTTCTTAGAACCAACTTTTAGGCTCCGCTAAGGTGGTGTGGGGAGGGGGCATTAGAGTATTATCAGGGTTTTCCTTACAGAAAGAGAGTATTAGGGCCACTTCACACACGAGCCGAGAGCCGTTACCATGAAATTGTAAGAGCCCTGAAGAAAGTGTCCAAAGGCCGTCCCAACACACCTTTGAAATCATCTACTGTGGTCACGGACCCTCAAGTCTAGTGTGAAGTCATTCGTGACCGGGACTTTCACCAAATGCTATTTCAATGAATTTCTATTCATGCAGGTCCTCACGCATGATAAAACATAATATATCAACGGTTTTGAGTGTTCGGAGTGCCATGGTCTCCCGGTGGTTTTGTGTTAGGCCTACCTCCAAGAAGTGGTTATTGAAAATAGTTCAAGTGACCATGAAACACGTTCCATTCGATGCCATGTACGAATCCATGTAAACGTTACATCCATCTTGCATTCACATACTCCATTGGTCCCTCCCTCAAGCGTAGTGTGAAGTGAAGTTGGACTAACCTCACCTTTTCCACCACCAATGAGAGTGCTTGAAGTGTAATGGTCACGGGTGCTCAGTCTCATGTGTGAAGTGGCCCTTAGGGTATTAGAATATCATGAATTCGACTGCCACAAATAACCCATGGGCAGGGAAGCTATCTCAGTCTGTATATTTTATATATATATATATAAAATCTTTTCTTTTTCTATTTTTCTATTTTTTTGCAGAGACCGAATGATGGTCGAGTTTGGGTTCGTGTGTCGGGCAAAAGTACTGAAGGCAGGCACAGGGGGTGAAGTGCCCAGTATTCATCGTAACTTATATCTAGTCAAGATTTGCCCATGATTCTCACCAAGCAAGCGAATGATTTGCCACCCCACTCACCTGCATTGGCTTCCGCTCCCGTGTACCAATTAAGAGAAATCAAATAAAAATAACAATAACAATAACAATAATTTAATCATCATAATAATCGTGATAATACTATGAGGAAATACTCAATAAACCCACCCATTTGCAAGAACAAATTAACGAGGGAGGGAAAGAAGGGATGAGAAGGCTCCCTTGAGGCTCACGGCACTCGAGGTGCGGGGTTCAAGGACCGATTGTGTCTGTAAGTGGACTGGATGAGATGCAGGCCCGGAACGTACCCGTGCCTAAATCAAACACCACAATAATTTGGACACCTAAGCTTATGGTTGAGTGGTATGTGGTTCGGTGTGGATCTAAGGACTGCCCACGAGAAGACATGTGTTCAAAAGAGATTGGACTACGTGCTCTGAACGTGTGATTTCATTATGGGTGCAGTGGACAACACGAATGGGGGTTGGGGGCAGCGCTTATATGACCACTTGATGAGCACGAGAGTCTTCACTTTGATGGTGAGTAGAATATTCATATGAGGTGTGAAATTGTGAAAGAGTGGCGACGGACACGATTTGGATGTGCTGATCATTATGTACCGGTGGCGTGTTTCGTATGCTTGGATAAGTGGGTGCAACGAGAGAAGTGTCCATCTTAGGCTTGTCTACCTTACATTGTCAGAATTCAGGGGGTAAGGGATACTTCACTGTAGAGCTTGAGGGCATGTTACCGTTGAAATGTCAAATTGTGGATCTCTCATTGGTGAAAATTGTGAGACTGTTACATTATAGCTTGAGGGTCTAAGTGGCTAAGTGGCTAAGGAAGATTCAATGGATGAAAACCCTACTTGGAGTGCAACATGGCATGCAATGGATAATGTTTAATGGCCTATTGGAATTTGTGTCAAACCCATCTAACATAAACTAGTCTAGTATAAAACCGGGAGAGTATCTCACAACCCTTGATTCACTATAACTTATTATGTAAATGAACGTGTGAATAGCATTGTAGTGAAATGGCATTTGGTTGACATCCCAGTCATGTATGTCTTTACAATATGATTGAAACCATGCATTGCATGTGCACTACACAAAATTCAATGTCCTTTTCCATAGTGTGGCCTTCAATTGAGTTTCAAAGGCCCCACAATCTCAAAGTCACAACCCTTCGCCTTATTGTAAAGTGGCCCTATGTTTCCAATATGGTGTTTATGGGTGCAATGTTGAGGGATGGTTTCCATGTGCCGACTAGTTTGGTGAAGGAAGTATGACTTACTTGAAGTTGACGAAGCTTTGGACGGGATCTCCTAAGATTTTATTGGTCAAGCATTTTTAGATGGGGTGGGAGAGTGCAAGATATGAGAATAATTTTGTTATTTTGTCGAACACTGCACATTGGATTGTGCAGTGTGGTCGCATTTATGCATTGCATTGCATGAGCATTATATCTCAAGATATTTGAAAATATGTAAATAATTCCAAGATTGTGAATACTTCAAGAAAATTTTGAGTGAATGGACTATGTTAACATGATAACATTTAGATTGTGATCTATGACAGTCTTGGGTTACATCAACTTGTTTATGCAAATCAAAATTTCCACGCGTATCAAAAGTCAAATCATGAATGTATAATAGAGGGGTGGTCAATCCATCCTCCTTAACTTCCCCTTAGAATTGGTGTTGGCCATCCATTCTTGTTCTCTAGGTAAAAATAATGCACATTTCCATGGGAAAGAGGGGCATGTTGTCATAGTGATTCTCACTATCCTGGCCAACACTTGGAAGTGCATCCTAGAAATATGGAGAACAACATGCCATCATTGACTACCAATTTTGGACCGGTCTTGCATATCTTCATATTGATTAAGTATATATAATGAGCTTTCTACAACAATGGTTGCCCCTGCAAGGCTATCATCACCCCATACCTCACCCCCTACATTACCAACGAAAACCTCACTCATGCCTTGTGCTCCTCCAACGTGACATCATTCGCCTACATGGGGTGTGTCCCTTTGAACCCCCCCTCCCCCCTCTCTTATGGCAGTTGTTTCCTTGCTTCCTCCTCTCCCTTTGTCCAACCTAATTCATTGAATTCGTAGTACATATCTAAACTTTGTAATTACTTGCCAAAAATATGATCCCTAATCATTGGTCTCCATGACCGTGTGGAGGCAATTACCATGAACATATCAACAATTAAAAAAAACATCAAAATCTTCAAACCATTCATCAAAGATAGGCTTATGAAATACCTTCCAAAAATCTCCATCAAGTACCTTACTTCCTTAAGAAACAACATCCCAAAAAACACTAAAATCCAATTAACGCACCTATATTCCTTGCAACTACCCCTACATCCAGTGGGTATCCCTACCTTGGCTAATGTCCCCCCCTATGATTGTCGGCAATATGCTTGACCCCCACCTCGTGAAATATCCCCATGGCTCCAGGTGGGGCGAATGGACCGCATTGTACTCTCTCTTACAACACTTATTTTCCTTTGTAACGGGTTTTTCGCATTTTCTATACTACCATAAGTTCGTAGCCAATCATTGTGCTACGTAAATAATTAATTTGATGACAGTAGGCTTGACACGTAGTGAATAACATGAAACATATTCAAATTTAAAATTTTCATTTAGTCATACACTTTATATATATATATAACATTACTTTATTCATTGGGGGGGGGGTTTGCATATATCCCTCAAATTAGAGAATTGATTAATACATCTATCGTTGGGATATGCATTTGAGGCCCAAAGATACCCTCCCCAAAAGAATGGAGCATTCTCCAACAACATCCACTTCACAAAGTAAGGGTCCTCAAAATTTCACATGTGGCCATACTAAGGTTTGTAAGTTACACATGGTTGAAACTTCCACGAGCTTGCTAATAGTATATCACTCAACTCAATTCATGCCAATGAAGCACGAATCTCGATAAGAAATCAACGTATACAGATCTCCCTATTTTTTAAACACCTCGTCACCTAAACCCTAATACATCTTAGGTAAAAATACTCCAATGGTTGAAAATGCTTTAGGTATTCCAACACACACACATTCTAAACACCTACACAATTGGATTCAACATTCACTTATCCGATGTGGCAATAAAAATCGCCAACATCTTGATATTGACATAGAAAGTTTCGAGACCGTTTCGGATAGGCGAACTTGTAAACAATTAGGGTTACACAAGGTCATACGCTTTATACCTATACACATACACTTCTTGATACCCGGACGGGACCTAGATAACCGTGTAAAATCGGTGTCCATGGGCACCCGTTTCGGATAGGCGAACTTGTAAACAATTAGGGTACACAAGGTCATATGCTTTATACCTATACACATACACTTCTTGATACCCGGACGGAACCTATGTAACCGTGTAAAATGGGTGTCCATGGGCACCCGTGCACTAGCCACACATGCCCTCATAAAGTCCTCGAGAGCTTTATGAGAGAGAGAGAGTGAGCTAGAGAGAGAGAGATCCCAACATAAATACCCACAAGTGATGGCAGTTGAAGTACACCACATAACTTACCTTCGGTTTTTTAACTTGTTCCCTTTGAGCCAAGATTCTACGAACAATGCCGTAAGGCAAGCTAATAATAATAATAACCTCCACGAGTGCTCCCCTAGTAACTCTCGTCCTTTTGGATATTTTTGTTTGAGGGGGTAGAATTCCTTTTACTCCAAAAACGTTTATGATTAATTACTACGTACAAAGGGCTCTCGAAGACGAGCCGGGCCACATGAGGGCTTCGGCTTCTTGACAACTACGACCCAATGGGATGACTCCGGTCGAGTTTGTTTTGTCTTTTGTGGTTGTTTTCTTTGTAAGGGTTAAAATAGTAAATTGTTTACAATTTCTCTCTCTTTTTTAATCGGTCGTATAGCATCCGTGAACCAAACTCTCCATTTGAATGTGGCTTCATGGAGAGTCTCGATGCTCAAATTTTATAATATTAGTATCAGCCCATGGTGTCCCGGTCTTCTCCACCTATACATATGACACAATGCTCGCCCAACTTTTCAAAACGGTGTGGATTGGTGGGGTGACGGTCGACCTGCCACCACCATGTTGTTCATTGTGTAGATTTCTCAAGATTGTTGGATTTATCTACATTGATACGTGCAATTAGGTTGCCTTGTGCTAATATATCGGCATTCCACCATTGTTTTGGATATTTATTACCACGATAACAAAATACTTGGAATATGCTTTTTTATTGTGGTTGTTATATAGTTGAATAAACAAAGTTATAAGTTTTTGTGATTTGGTTTTGACCCAAGGTGATTTGCGTTGGTTAAAATAAAGCCTATCCTCGAAGGCAACCCATTTGCGTGCATATCAATGTAGACCGTAAATAACATGCTTCGAACAACCTTTTGGTATAGCACAATAAGTTAAGACCAAGGATTCATGGCATCTACGTTAACTCATCCATTTGCAAAGGTGAAAATGTAGTGAACAATATCGCAACTTGTCAATGACTACTGTCAAATGTTATGACTTTGAAAATAGCATAAGCAACCTTGGTTTGGTCAAGTGAAGTTCAATTGAAATTATTTGGTCCTGAATCTTGCAGGGGACTTGATTTTACTAGAGCCCCTCCATCCATGTTGAATGAGTTTACATAAACGCCACGAACCCTGAGCGATGAAATGATTTAGCATGTCAATTTGTGGATGAAAATAATTGGCAAAGGTACTACATTGTTTATGGTATTTAGTGTCATGTACGGTATTTGTAAAGGGCCTAAACTAGATGCCTAGAGGTCCCATAGTGTCACGCCTACAAATTGCCAATGTGATTCCATTCATCAACATAAGTAACTTCTTTAAGTGAAAAATTGTCTACATTATGACATTTAGAGTGGCACATTCGGATGACAATCTTATTTTTTTAGTATGCAAGAGGAAGATATTCTTGAGCATTGTAATGCCAAGTGTCACTTGTGTACACATTACTCAACTTGTAGACCATTGTGTAACATAGCCATGCACCTCATAACACTATTGAACATACTCATCCCAAGATATTTGTAGGCGCACTTGAATGCCAAGTGTCATGAGGTGACACTTACAGTAAAGTTGTAAATCATGAGTGTAACATAGCATGTGCCTCAAAACAGGGTAAGGGACACTTTTACGTGTGTAACACTAAATACCATAAACAATATATATTGTTCATGGTATTTATTGTCACATGCATAACAATGCCACTCTCTCTCTCTATTTTATGCGAAGTTACACTAATGGTCAACAATTTCATCATAAGTGTCACCTCATGACACTTGACATTCAAGTGCGCGTACTAATATCTTGGCTCAATAGTGTTATGAGATGTGTGCTCATGTTAAACAATGGTCTACAAGTTGACTAAAGTGTACACAAATGACACCTGGCATTACAATGCTCAAGAATATCTTCCATTTGCATATTAAAATGTAAACACATGCACACTTGCCATTAGTATATATATGCTCAAGAATATCCTCCCCTTGCATACTAAAATGCAAAACTATCATTTTGAAATAACCCCATCTGCTACTCTAAATGAAATTATGTAAAAATTATAAAAATTGAACACTTCGCTGAAGAAATTACTTATGTCGATGAATAGTTTCAAATTGGCAATTAGCAGACGTGATACTATGAAACCTTTAGGCATCTACATTAAGCCCTTCAAAAATAGTGTACATGACATTAAATAGTCTAAATGGTGTAGACCTTCATTATTACAGTAGGATTGATGGGGGTCAACTCAAAGAGTATGAAATCTACCTCGGACCTAAAAAACTCTTTGTGAAATTGAACTCTCATCATTATTTACTCTACGCCGTTAATGGTATTCAATGTCACTTACTATTTAGAATTATGCAATGCAATAACTTCTTACTCTTGACTTCAATTTTTACTCACGAAAGTTGAGTAAGTTGTTCGGACATTATAGAGCATAAATGACTTTGCTTGGTAGAATTTTACATTCTTGGTAAATACTTATAGCATTGTGTAACTCTGAATGGTAAGTGATGCTAAATAAGATAAATGGTGTAGGGTGATTCACATGTATTTGCCTAGTCATTATGCCACAATAATTTGGGCCAAGGAAATTCTATCATGTGATTCCAATACACATTACCCTTCTCTAAGTTTTTGTTGTACATTCCTATTCATAACATTATTAAGATCCATAACAATACTCTATGAGACTGACAATATTCAACAAAATATTCCCCACATTCAATTAGAATTAAAACTTGTAGTTATTATGAGTGCACTCCTTAAGGGAATATGGTTCATGACAACTACACTAAACAATCTTATTAGTGTGAGTGGAAAAATAGCATGGAAATAACTAGCATGGGCCACACTACTTTTCTAGTTAAGGTGGAATTAATGTGGGTCCAAGACCCTGGGTCTTCCGCTAAGTCTTCATAAAGATTTCCAACCAACACATTGAATATTTCTTGTATGAAAAAAGTAGCACGAACTAAAACAATCACCCGCATTGATTTTCTAGGAACATTTATTGTGACCAAATTTCTACTAGAATTTAGCGTGGGTTGAAAAATAATGTGGTCCACACTAATTCTCATTATGAGAATTAACATGGGCACTAGAAAATTACCGTGGCCCATAGTAATAGGACTACTGAGTGTACCATGAGAGGTGCGATAAAAACATTCCATTTTGAATTTAATTGTTAATCCATTCCCATGGGATCAAGAGGCTAAATTAGGGTCTATGATTTAAGGGTCAATTTTCTAGCAATATAAATATCCGGATATACAATGCCCATACAATGTCTTTTTTTATGTTGTCACCCTCTACCCATGGTACAATAAACATATGCTTCAATGTGCTTAGAATATATATCATTAAATATTGTGCATTTACTAGATGGCAATTAGTGAGGGTGTCATATAGCACTCGTTGCTACATGACAAGTCATGAAGACCAATGTGGTTAACATGGCTCGCCGATTTCAATGCCACACTAAATAAGATGTTTAGTCTCGTAGTCATGAAACTTTACATGTCTACGAGATGCTAAATTGAACGAGCATTGATTTGTTGACGTTGAATGTAAAAGTAAGGGTGGGTTTACATTATTGTGGTTTGGATCAAAGAGACTTGGGGTCCAAAGTATCCTTTGATGGATCTTATTTTTAGACTCAAAATTGGAGCAAACTATGAATATTGGTTTCTCAAAATATGAAGAGTGTTTCTTGAATGGAGATTGCAGAGATTGGAGGGGGACTACAACCATGTCAATGCCACTTCAATTTTCCTTACCTTGGACATGCTTTGGACTTGAACCCTTGTGTGAACTCCTTGGGTTCAATTTGTTGCTCTAAGTTAACACGACCGCTCGATTGTAGAGTACATGTGATCTTGAATCCTAGTGTAAACCCTCTCTTAATGAAACAAATGTATCTAGTTCAATGTATGGTGTTAAAAGGGCACATGTATTTCAGTGATGCATGGTTGGGTGTGAATTGAAGAACATATCTCAAAAGCATATATGATATAGAGAGATTGAAGTGTCTGGTATCTTCAAGGCACTAGTGGCTAGCTAGGAACTAGTATTGTGTGTCACTATAGTGCCCATCCTCGAAAGGGGAGAGTAGTATTGCCTCAATGTCCCCTTGTCCGGTGGGCATCGGGTCATTGACATTACGAACGGACACTTTATTCACGCCGGCCCCTTGCTAAAAAGGGACCGGAGTTTCTATCTATCTATTTAGAGAGATTGAAATACGTGCTGAAATTTTCAACCACTTAGAGACAATATTCAACACAATTAGAGTGGAACAGGGCGCTGGAGAGGGGAACACTATATGATCATTTGATAACTGAATGAATTTCTACTTTGACAATGGAAATGAAATTCATACAAGCTCCAAAACTTATGAGGAAAGTGGCTACGGGCACGATTTGGTGTCATATGGTATGTTATGTCACTATGGGAACTTTTCGGATGGCACTTCTTATGAACAAGTGAGCAAATATTATCATAGATGATGGACAAGTTCATCTGTTGGCCAAAACCCTACCTTCTCTTGTGAGCAACTTGTGATGAAATATTGGTCATGGGTGATTGAAGTTTGGATGAAAACTCACTTCATAACTGATAGTAGTTGCTACACTGCAAAACCAGAATCCCCCAAAACATTTACAAGGAATGACAAATAATGTTGGGTTACCATTTAGTGTTGGTGACACTATACCACGGTGTAGAAGTAGTATTGAGCAAGACAATTGCATATCATATATTATAGTATAGTTACACGTGATCCGGCTCCGTTCGAAAAATAACTACTCAAAGTTCAAAAGACGTGAGGGAAATTATCAACCGGTTTAGAGGAATCTATAGGATATTCCTTAAACCAACAAAGGGAAACCAAAAGATCATCATCGCAACATGTAACCAGTTGGGACTTGGAATACACTAGGATTTGGATCAATTATGCCCAAGAATCTCCCCCGGACACTGACATGCACCAGTGATCAGGGAGATTTTTGGGCATTCATAATCAGTTGAGATCCTAGTGTTTGCAAGTCCAACCGGTTACATGTTGATGACATCCTCCGGTTTCCCTTTATTAAATTGGGGTATATTCTATAAACTCCTGTAAAATGATCGGTTAATTTTCATGGAGTCTCGAACTTCAACCGGTTAGTTCTTTCTCAAACTCAACCGGTTCATTTGTAACTAACTGCCGGTTCTCCCCGACCATTGACCTGCACTTGCAATACATTAGGGTTTAGACTGCGTTATGCCAATAACTTAATAAGTTGACTTGGTTAGGGAGCCTTGCACTCCAAGTATTGACTAATGACTACTGACCATGTTACTTACAACTGGATGATTTTAGTCAGAAAACAAAGCTGCATTTGGGAGATCTTGGACAGGCTTCAGTGAGTACATTCATCCCTAGCCTACGTTACCAAGCCTTCTTCCATATTATGTCAACGAGGGTACCACTTCGCCCGTGATTTGATTTGATTTTATTTTAATTCTAATTGTAGACATGAAGATTCATTGTTAATTCAAGAAGGCAAGAGAATAACGACCACCCAGGAAGGACTACTCATGTAAAACGACCAAGGGCCTGAGGGCCGGTTTACACTACAGTGGAGAAGGCCTCCGGTCGGTCAAGAATGCTTGGCCAAGACATGGTTATATGAGGCAAATGGTGGATGTGCCGGAGAAGAATTAAAGGCAATAAAATATTTCTTAAGGAGTCTTGACCGGTTGAAGTCTAAACACCTAGAGGAGAAGTTTAGCGGAGAAGTCCACCGGAGAAGAGAAGTTCACCTAATGGTGAAGAATTTTTGTGATAAAAAACCATAATTCTCTACATTCACATTGTATCAAAAGATTTCAACAAGAATTGTGTTCATAAGAATTGTGTAATATAATGTTCAATTTTATTCAAAAGATAATGAAAATTGCCAAATTGCCAATTGTCAAGTTTGGCCCATGTAGGAAATAAATGTCTCCTTGGGTGTTTAAGAATGAAGAGGGGAAAACCCATACACATTGGACAAAACACTACTCTTTAGTATTATTTAAGACATGCTCTCCTCTTAATCATCCTCATCAATTTCTCTCTTCTTATCTTTGATCTTCAATCATGAATAATTGAAGAAGAGAGATTTTGTGCTCTCTTATGATCTTTGTGGTTTTGAAGTATTTTATCGTTTCAACTATGGCGATACAAAAAACCATCATGTATCACCATAATGCTTCAATTATGATGATGGCATATTTTTGTTTGGGAGCAAGGAGAGGGTGGTGTGGAAATTTGACCGGCCAAGTGGATATGTGTCACAATTTCTTCTTGGATCATATAATGCAAAAATGTTCAAAGATCGTGTACGGGTGAGTAATTTTTTTATTGAGTTGGGCTTCTCCGGCCTCTTGAGGCCATACAAGAAACTCCTCCTCCGGAGAAGCCCAACTCCAAAAAGTGCCGCCATGTAGGCGGCCATGTCATTTTATCATCCATGAGAAAAGTTCACCACCATTGGTTTCTTCACCTAGTGTAAACACCCACTGGTCAAGAGTTGCATTTTCGACCAATCACAATTGAGAAACGCCCTTTTTTTCATGACCGGTGGACTTCTCCACCGTAGTGTAAACCGGCCTTGAGTCTTTAGGGTTTGTGGAATTTGAGGGCCACTTCACACACGAGACTGAGAGCCCGTGACCATTTCACTTCGAGCACTCTCATTGGTTGGGATAGGCGGAGCCGGTCAAGTTAGCTTCACACTACGCTTGAGGGACCAACGGAGTATGTGAATGCAAGCTGGATGTAAACTTTACATGGATTCTTACATGGCATCGAATGGATCGTGTTTCATGGTCACTTGGACTACTCTCAAAAACTACCTCTTGGAGTTAGGTCTGACACAAAACCGGGAGACCATGGCACTCCGAACGTTCACAACCGTTGGTTTATTCTATTTTATCATGTGTGAGGACTTGCATGGATAGAAATGCATTGAAATAGCAATTGGTTGAGGACATGGTTACGTTTGACTTCACACTACACTTGAGGGCCCGTGCCCACACAACATGATTTTGGAGGTGTCTTGGGACAACCTTTGGACACTTTCTTTTGGGCTCTCACAATTTCGTGATCTCGGCTCTTGGCTCATGTGTGAAGTAGCCCTAAGTGTCTTGCCAACAACTGATGAATCAATTGATAGATAGATATAAACACCGGCTCCCAATGGAACAAGCACGAATGAACATGACATTACTAAGAGACCGTTTATTGCTCTCTTTCCAAATTGAGAATGCAAGAATCATGTGAGAATAATTCTAGAATGCGCATCTTGAAAGAGGTGAGAATGTTGGCAATCGTAGGATAAATGGGGAAGTATTTGCACACAATTCATGCATCCTCACTTTTCAAAGAGAGCATCAAAGGGGTGCTTAGTAATGTTATGAAGAGCCTTTTCGCCTAGCATATACTATTACGTGCACTATATAACAAACCCAACTTGCCAACCTCATGAATCTTCATAGGCTTCCTCCACACATGGAGTGTTGCGTAACCAAAACGGTAACCTTTGATTTAGGGTTGCGGTCTCGGGTTTTCTATGTAAGATATGTGTGTGTGTTGTTCAATTCATTTTTCATGATTTCCAACATCCACTAGTTATATTCACACAACAAAACTTTTATCGCATTAGCAAATCTATGATGAAACGTCACAATAGCTTAAATTTCTCATAATTTAGTTATGGTCATGAGAAGTGCATGTTTGTTTGTTGATTCCCTAGCTGAATACATAGGTCCTCACAATCGTGTTCACAATTGAGTGTGGAGTAGTTGATAAAATTTGAAGACATAGTCCAATCTCTTTTCAACACGTTCCTTTATGGTGGTTGTTCTTCAATTCTCACATGACCATACACCAATCAAATATGGGTGTCCGATAAAGAAAAGTAACCAAATATCACCCACAATACCTTAACGTGACCTTGGAGGGGTTCAATCCGGAAAGGAGTCGCGATCTTGTCTTTCCCGACTTGCAACACATTTAACAAGGGTTGTTTTTATCCAACAACTTCAATGTGCGAATTGAAAAATGAACATTTTGAACATTGAAGTGTAGCCACCAACATGTCCTCTATGTCAAGGAACATGGATCCCACTTTGGCCATCTCTCAACTTGATAACACGCCTTAGACATAGGGTAGACAACACTAATTCAATCACCTTTCCTATTATGACACCTATATTTGAGCGGTATGTGGTTTAGCGTGGCTTCAAGTACGAATCCCAAGACAATATGTGTCTAAAAGAGGACTAAACTATGTGCTCAAAATTTGATAACCATTCTAGACTCAATAATGAACATAATTTGGAGGGAGAGACTTGTATGGTCACTTGAAGAACACGAGAATCTTCGATTTGAATGGGAATAAGACAATCATCCGGTTAGCTCCAAATATTACAACGAATGTAGCTGCATGCCTCGATTTGGATTTGGTAATTGTCTCATACTAATAGCATCTTTCATATCCTAAGAGAAGTGAGTTAGTTGGGAAAAGTAACCATTTAAGACCCATCTACCTTCCATCCCATGTGTTTGCCACCGTATGCAAGCCAATGTTTTGAGTGGGAGCCCCTTTGGAAAATGAGGTGCCCTTTTGACGTCCATTGAACACTAGTCTCCACTATAAGCTCCTCATTCCCACAAAGTGGAGGAAGCCAAGCATGGTTTGCCAATGGTACTTCACCAAGGACATGCAACACACCACCGGTACGAGATGGTAAGCAAATCCAAAGAGAGGCCATTAGCCACTTTCTTAATATTTTTTGGAGCTCATATGAACATGTCATTCATTTTCATAGTGAAGATTCTCGTGTTCATTAAAGTTGTCGTATAAGTCCTTCCCTCCACCCCCAACTTATGTTGATTATTGAATCTAGAATGGTTATCATGATTTGAACATGTAGTCCAACCTCTTTAAAACATAATGTCTTCTTTATATCCATTATTGGAGTCATGCACCTATAAGTAACCAACTAACTCAAATGCAAGTGTCCGATTAAGATAAGGAATCAAATTAAGCATGATGTGTACCGTTACTCCGCACTTTGGAGGCCCTGGCAACTTTTGTAATTAGTCAAGAGCGTCTAATCTTGGTTACGCTTCCCAATGTTCAAGATTGAAACCCTCGTATGAGTTTCATTTTGAAGGGCTCTCAAATTTCAGCCCTTCAGTTGAAGGGCCGGTTCAAATCCAAGACGTCAATCCAAGAATATAGAAATGGAATACAAAAATCATATTAAATTTGTGCATGAATTATATGGTACATGTTTCCGATACAATGTGAAGAATCAAGAATCAATCATCTAACTCCACTTCTTGTAGTGACAATGCCCTACGATGGTTGGTTCTTGTGACATGCAGATTATGTCGAGGACTTCAAGTGACATCTTCATTTTCAATTTGGGGTTGCGTTTTGAAGGGTTGTTTTGAGAGAGGTATAGTTTGAAGGGCATTGAAGACTTCAATCTTGAACACTCACGCTTCCATTGCAAATGGTAAGGGGGATGCACCCTAGTACCCTACCAACTCTTAATTGAAGAAGAATATGAAGGTTCGAGTTATTAAGGAGGCATCCCGTGATTACCATTTGAACTTAAGTGCCATCAATGCATTGTCCGGTCTAGTGACACTCCGACATCCAAGGTTTTTGGGGACTAAATCGATAGTGGAAATAAATGACAATCGTTTCGTAATGTGAAATGAAATAAAGAAATGATTGAGAGAGAGAGATATGACATGAGTGTGGGACATTTCACCTTGATTATAGTCAGGAGTTCGTACGTAAACTTGAAGTGGGCTTATTGACTAGGGCTATGGGACAAATGCTATTGTTTCTCATTGGAAGTGGTCAAGTACGAGAAGGTGGGTGATTTATCATGGTCTTCAAACCGCCAACTATTTCAATGAGAAACCCTATCAAATTTTCTACAACCCTTGATCACGTGTGTAAAATGGCCTAAGTTCGGCTATTTTTGTCCCAAAAGGTCCACATGGATTTAGAAATTAACAACGTGTTGCATATCCTAGGAGAAGTGGTCCACGCTAAGTGGGGGAGGGGGAGGTATACCATTGAAGACCCATCACCCTTAGGGCCACTTCACACACGACCCAATAACCGTGAGCATATAATTGTGAGAGCCATTAACATTACCCAACCCAATACTCTTAACTCCGGCGCGGAGTTCGATGCGACTCCGATGCGGCTCCGGGGAGGTTCGGATGCCAGCTCCGGTGGGTTCGGGTGGGTTGGGGCAAAAATTGCCCCCTATTTTTTTGATTGGGTGGGGCCTTACTTGATCTCATAAGGGGCCTCCTAGAGTGATTTGGGGCCGTAGAACCCAAATTTAGCAAAAAAAACCAAAAAAAGTCATTAAGGGGCCAAAACGGGGAGGGCCAGAAAAATGGACCCACCGGAGCTGGCATCCGAACCTCCCCGGAGCCGCATCGGAGCCGCATTGAACTCCGCGCCGGAGTTAAGAGTATTGGGTTGGGTAATGTTAGGGGCCATTGCCCAACTATGGTGGGGGGGTCCTTGGACCTTGTTGTATGGGTACCTCAAAGCCCTTTGGGGGGATACCATGTCTTCAAGGCACTAGTGGCTAGCTAGGGACTAGTATAGTGTGTCACTATAGTGCCCATCCTCGAAAGGGGAGAGTAGTATTGCCCCAATGTCCCCTTGTCCAGTGGGCATCGGGTCATTGGCATTACAAACGGACACTTTATTCACGCCGGCCCCTTCAAAGGGACCGGAGTTTCTATCTATCTATCTGAGAGCCATTGACTCTCATCCAAAGGTCTTACTAGTTGTTTAAACGACATGATTTGCATGAATTTACATCAGGCCAAACCCCTTGGAGGTGGGCAGGACGCAAATTCCGACAAACCATGTCAATGCTACGGCCTTTGGATGAGAATGAAGGGCCCTCACACTTAATGGTCACGGGCCTTTGAAGCTCGTGTGTGAAGCAGCCCTAATTAGTGTAAAGTTCCAAGTTGGCTCTTCTCAGAACTTGATTATTATTATTATTATTATTATTATTATTATGTGAGCCTCCAACCCCTAATTACATCCATCCAATGAAGGGGAGGGCAAGGGTGGCACAGCAGGCTCATTCATCCATCCATCCAAAACAAGGAAGGCCAGCGCCGTTTTAGAATCTAACTCACCTAAATCCCTGGAACCATCACATAAGCCCCTCTAATAATGGCCCTGCCCCCACTCCCTTTTGACCTAATCCCTGACACACATAACCCCAGGCCACCTGTTCCCATACCCATTTTTATAAAAGGAAGGAGAGAAAAAGTAGAAAAATAGAAAATGAACCCTCATGTATATATATATATATATATATAAGTATAAATGCCTGCTATGGATCAACCCCCTAATTCCTATTGTTGGGCCCCCTATCGTAACTTGATCCATAAGAACTTTAACTGTCTCCGGGGGCGAGAGAGAAGGAAGTATCACACACGTACTTACGAGCCGTAGTTCTCGACCAATGAACGGGGAGGAAGGACCGTCCGCTAGAGTAGAGGCACCCATAACCAACCACTTAGGACATTCTCCCCGCTAGCTCTAGCAAAGTATGAAGGCGGTTGCGATTTTTTCGGTAATTTCATTCCTTTAATTTGAAATTACTGTGAATTTTTGAAGCCGGAAGTTGGTTTACAAGTAGTATTCAGCAAGACCAACGGAGTTGGTGACACTGATTGGTAAATACGATACAATGTTTAGTGTAGTACTTTGCACGCAATATGTGTGGGCTAGAACGTGCTTCAAATCGAAACATCCATGATTAGCTATCACTACAGTAAACATCTGTGTTTAGTGTCACTTGCTAGTTGGAGTTTACACACAATGCTATATATTTTTACTATCGATGTAAATTCTTACCAAGTATAGATGTTAGTCTTCGATACTGTCCCAACAACCGGTTTGACCTTTTTTAATAGAAAAATGAGGTATATGATAAGAAAGTTATGGCGATTCCAAATAGTAAGCGGCACTAAATACACTATTTAGTGTTGTGACACTAATTGGTAAATACGATACAATGTTTAGTGTCGTACTTTGCACACAATTTGTGTGGGCTAGAACATACTTCAAATCGAAACATCCATGACTAGCTACCACTACACTAAATAAGTGTATTCAACGTCACTTGCTAGTTGGAGTTTACACACAATGCCATATATTTTCACTATCGATGTAAATCCTTACCAAGTATAGATGTTAGTGTTCGATTCGGTCCCAACAACCGATTCGACCTTTGTGAATAGAAAAACGAGGCATAGAGTAAGAAAGTTATGGCGATCCCAAATAGTAAGCGGCACTAAATACACTATTTAGTGTAGTTTTGTGTTTCTCGAATGATTAAAAATTATTGCATCATGCGGACTCGAGGGAAAATTGGATTAACAAATAAGCTTAGGGCTAGCACAGCTCACGATTCCTCATGCGGTATCTGCTCCCAACAGCCAGCCGCCACAGCTGCCTATTTGCAAAATAATTAGCACGTGATTCACCAAGTGTCAAGATAAGTGCTAATTTCGGACACTAAAAAAATATCATGCCCATGCTTCGACAACACTAATTACGACAAATAATGCGGCTCACGTTTCATAACCAAAGTTATATTTGATGTAGAGTGACATCCAAATCTACATAAACCGTTTTGAAATTGTAAAAAAATGGAAGATGGAACATAGGCGAGGGTTACTGATAGAGCCTATGTTCCATCAGTAAACCCTAAACCCTAAACCCATACTGATGTGAATTTGAGCCCGTTGGTCTTACTCTGTTATGAGCGTCCCCTTGTTTCAGAGGTAGGGTTTACAACCTACCCTTGTGGTAGGTTGGCTCGTTTTAAGAGGTACGTTGGTTTCTATTGTGGGCTCGTATTCTGGGTGGTTGAATGGGTTTTTGTTTGTTGTCAAGTTTCTTTTTGTTTAGGACCAGGTGGGTTAGGTGTTTTAAGGGCAGTAAGGTGGATGTTTTTCATGGTGTTTGTGATGAGTTTTGGGGGGAACTGTAGGTATTCTTAGTAGTTCCAAGATTTGCGTGTGGATGGATCTGCGTTGGACTCCCGAAGTTATGATTATGAGGGGGTTTATTGTCCACTCTTGTTCTTTGATTGCGGATGTAAGAAGGTTCCATTTGTCTTGTTTGGTTTGAATGGCTTGGTCTGTGAATCTATCATGTGTAAGTGTGAATTTTATTATTTGGACGGCGAGGTTAGGTGCTAGTAGGATCGGGCAATTTTGTTCTTGTGTTGCTCCATGTATATACATTATGTTTGGTTATAGCCTTCCTAGGGATGTGCATCTTGTTGTTTGGCATGTGCATGGTAGGGGCCATGATGTGGTCTTGGGGGCAATCTTCTTTGTTATCAGCATGTGTGGGTGTGTAGTGTCATCCCAGGGAGTGCACTGTTCAAGTACTGTAAATATACACGTGCGTGCACAAAAGGGGTATTATTTAGAACAAGCATGTACAAAATGTACGTACAAGAGACATATTGCTATTAAGCAGGAAGTAGATATACATGAGGCTGGAGATAAGGCTATAGAAAAATATATGTAAAGTACGTGTTTACGCGTTCAAGTCAGACCTGGACCAAGAATCATGCGTTTTTTCATCCACTAAGTAACGATTTTATAACTAAAAATCCATAATTTGATATTATACATATAATAGGGCCATATTCTTGCATTTCCAAACATTTGTACACATGTTATATACAATTTCTGTATTTGTTTTTGGACCCTTGTGTACGTATGGAAATGTATTTTGAAGCAATGAGATTTGTAAGTATATTGCTTGATTTTAGCAAAAATAAAATGTATACATGGGTATTTTAATAAGGGGCATGCACGCACTGATGCTTGGTTTTAATGAATAGTGCACTCCCTGAGAGTGTCATGTGTGTGTGTGTGTTTTACTTTTGGATTCCATTTGGAGTATTGCTATGCACGATGGGCTTACCAAATTGGCTTCAAACATGGTAGAAAAAAATAAAAATAAAATGGACATCATATGAATATCTTGAAGTCACTTATTCCTAGTTCCAAAATCCATCCATAGACCCACATTTGTTTAACTGCAAACGGTTTTCAAATTCATCATGACACTTGCCCAAAATCAACCCCGCTTTCTCCCAAACCGTCCCCACCTTTTGTCCAAACCACCCGCATTAAAAACCAATAACCTAGAGGTGCTAAAACCGTCACTTTGAGTGTTGAGTACTCATACGATTATTAGATTGAAAGAAGCTAAAGTAAGGTCAAGGCATCCATCGTCAACCAAGTCCGTTTAACTACTCACTAGGGTCATGTAGTGCCGACACAAATGAGATCTATATGTTTTAGGCAGACAAAGTCAAACTTATGTGGTGGCGGCTTGTTTATTGATTACCCTCATAAGAGGTTTTCTGATAATTGTCATAGCCAAGGAGCAACATTGAGATGAGTGGTTATGTGCTAACACGTAGATCGACTATGACCATAAAATTCATGCTTCAAATTTTGTATCAATTTCCAAATTCATGATTCTAAAAATTGCATTCCCCTAAGAATTTGTTTCTCTTTGCAAGCGAAGTAATTCCCCACTATTGCTCCTCCTCAAGAGATGCGAACTCTCTTATTTTATTGGTTATAGATGCCTCGACCTTACCTTTTTTGTTAGCAAATTGAAAGGGGATTCCAAGGCACCAAAAGTATGCCTTCTTTGAATTTTCGATGCAAAAGTTATAAGGGTTCAAAGTTTCATTGGTAGGTTACTCAAAAAACTTATGGTCTCATAGTGAACATTCTCATAATCAATATGTATTTATTGTGCAAGATTTTAGAGTGTTCTTCTTAAGTGGGGTGTTGGCTTAGCATTTTATGCTCTAACGCATTAAATTTGTTGAGCCCTTATAACATTTGCATATGAGATATTAATAAAACAATTTAAGTAACCCACCCCTAGCTACACCCCGACGCTTGCTCGAATCCAATCCCACTTTTACACAAGACTGCCCCCACTTCAAGCCGAAGATATTCAGACGTTTTAAGGTGTGCTCTAGTGACAGGATTAGGAGGCATGCATAGGGGACACTTTTAGAAAGGGGTTGGAAATAACACTCACTACCTACCTTAGACCACCACTAGAAGACATTCTTCCCACTACAATCATCCGTTGTGACTTGGCCATTGCAACTCAAGGGGAGACAATGCATACATAAATTGTTTTGGTTGTCAACCAAAGGTTTTTGGCTGCGGAATTTGGACAATATGTAACCAAACTCCTCCGGTTGACAACCAAAACGATTCACTTAAGCATTTTCTTGCCATGAGTTGCAATGGCCAAGTCACAACAGATGGTTGCAATGGACAAGTTTTCTTCTAGCGCACTAGCCTCCATGGGTTGATTTGTAATAACAAGTGTTGTATGGATTATTTTTGGTTGTAAATTGGTGATCTCAAAACTGTTTATGTAGGTTGATGATGAACAATGTGGGCCACACTATTCATCAAATTTTGATGAACATGTTCAAGGTAATTGTTTTTTTCTCACACCAAATTATGTGGGATAACAATGTGGATGCACACTAATTTCCAATCCATTCACAAAGATTTAGCACTTTTTAGGGTTATTCGTTAATTAGATGAAGTTAGGGTGTGAGTTGGGCTAGTTGTGTGAGACGCGGGGTTGTTGTAAGGGGCCGGCTAATTTAGCTCAAGATGAGAACCACGCTAAATAGTCTATACTCCTACTAGTGTGGATGAGAAATTAGCGTGGAAATAATTAATGTGGACCACTCTAATTGTCTCGTTAGGTGGAAATAACATGGCCGAAGACCCCGGGTTTTCCCCTCGATCTTTTTTGAGACTTCCAATCAACAACACACATAGAACAAATTATTCACCTCACATCAAAAGCAACATTATAATTTTCTCATCCAATGCAATGCCCAATAAAAACAACTAACATGACCCACACTTATTCTTATATGAATATTGGGTGCGGACTTGAGAATTATTATGGGCTTTAGAGAAGTATCAAGGCCCACACTCAGTAGCATATTTTGAACACGTAATCCAATCTCCATTAAAACACATGTCTTTTTGACATTCATTCCTAGATCCACACGTAACCACAAACCCACTTAATTATAGGTGCCCAAATTAATTTGATGTCGGAATTAGGCACGTCTACCTTAACTATAGCTAAACTTGGGCACACCACTACATCCGCTACCTTACTAGGTCCATGCACGGCCTTGATTTTGGCAGCTCGAGAGTTGTTGGGAAGTGCGCACACAAGTTTGGTGCACGATGTAGTGTAGTTTATTGAATGTTTTGTGGGTGGGAGTTAAAGAAAAAGTGTTGAAAAGGCCCTCCTATTTAATCAACAACACATTAGGTGGTACCGTCTAGAGTTCTTGAGAATAACTTGAACTTCAATACTCAAAACCAACTCCTTAATAATGCACGTAACTTGGACATTGATGATACCTACCCTACCCTAACCTAACCTAACCCGACCTAAATTGACCCATTTTGTCACACGAGAGATTTGTTATTAGTCCCGAGACATTGTATCATAGACGTAACCGACACTAGAGGAATGTGATTGCCGTGTGATACCGACCATCTAACATGGACCGATCATACCGAGAGTTGCGACACTCCGACAACTTATTAGTGGCCTTTGAACGGTGTGTTGTTTATTAAACAAACCATCAAGTTGGTTCAATCCCTATCACATATAATGCAAAATGCTAAGTAGGTGCTAACATTGGAGTGGAAGTACATTCAGGAGTAGTAGTACTCCCGAATGTACTTCCGACAAAATGTAATTAGATTTAGATCCTCGTAATTTGCCATATGTCAGTCCTACATAGGTTGAGACCTGTTTGAATCCCTCGAGGATACAACATTCCAGCACTAGTAAAGATGAATTAGAGCTCCCCTCACGTAAGTAGAGTACTATCATAGTTTCGTGTTCTATGTGAGGAGTTGAGAGAATTGAACTGGTAATTCCTTCCATTTGGTTGGTACCATTTTTCCATTCAACATCTTGAATAACCATGCAAAGTTTTAAATTTCATGGTCGCTTTACACTACGTCTCGATTCGTGAATCTTATTTTGTTGAAGCGATGTGATTGGTGGAGAGGAAAGTCCCACCAGTTTTGGTTCTAGACCGGGTCCTGATTTCTAAGTCCTGATTTCTTACATGGTGACAAAACGTTGGGATTTACCTTCGAGTTGGCTTGGCCAAGAGGGTTTACCTGACTACAAGAGTAATGTAGAGGGCACTTCGTTTCATCTTCATAAGTGTTGGAATGTAGTTTCCATGTGGGATACAAGTGGGTCTTAACTAATATGAGCATGACACATATAGCAAAATTTGAAGGAAGAATAATTAATTTTCATTGGAATAAAGAGCCATATATAGTAAGTCCCAACTCGGGTCTTGATAAAATTCTTCATTAGGAAAATCCCAAAACACTTAACCCTTGTATGACAAAACATCCCAAAACCTTCAAAGATCTTTCAAATTTGTAAGGGATGACTATTTCACTTGTATACCACTACAAAAGCTTTATCATACGGAAAAACCATCAATGCTTAATATCCTCAATGCCTCATGTAGTGTTCAAATCCAACAACATATTATGAAATTTCCACCACTTGAAGAACATATGATGCAACTTAGAACATATGATGTGTCCCATAAAATTTAGATATATCGAAAGTGTATTGACATACCTGCCCATAGAAGCGAGACAACCACAAACTCCGAATTTTGAAAACATGTCCAATTTTATTCAAAATTTGTGAGTTGCAAACCACTAAAGAAACATAGAAAAGGGAAAAAAGAAAAAAGAACATAAATGCCAAGGGTTGGTTTCCAAAATTATGCAAACCCAACAAGTTTCAATGATTTGTAAAGATAAAAAAAAGTCCTTTTGTGCATTTGCAACATGTTATGTTGTTGTTGTCATAACATTATTCAAATCCATAACAATGTTTTGTGGGACTGACAATATTCCATGTAGTATTCCCGGATATTTCTCACATTCATACTGAATATGAGGAATATCCAAGAATACTACGTGAAATACTGTTAATCCCACAAAACAAGTGTGTGTATCTGAATAATGTTATGGTTGTGGTGGTGGTGATGATGTGTTTTCCTTTTTTTCTTTTTTCTTTTTCTTTTTTGGCTAAAAATTGAACGCATTCAATTACAAGAGGTAATCAAAATACCGATCTAATGTGGTGTCGAACGTTTTGAATAAACGGGCAGTGCCCGGAGGAAAAAGTCTCCTGTCAAGGTCAGTGTTCTAAAACCCTGCAAACCCAACTAAGTTTTCCAAAGAAAACGGAAACTTCTCAGTGCTTTTAACGGTTAGCTCTACCTTTCCTTTCTTCCAACCCAACGTTCTGAATAAACGGGCAGATTACGGGCAAGTGAGTCCAAAATTCTGGAGACTGATCAACAAGTAATTTTGTGTGATCAGTGTTCATAAACACTTTTTCAAACGTAATTATTTGAACAAACGGGCAGCTTGCTGCAAAAAGCACAACCCTCAACTGTCAGTATCCACAAATCTCTCTCTCTCTACTATGTATTGTCTTAACCATAAACGAACCAAACCAATAACTTATGCTAAACCCAAAGTAGAGTTACTTTAGGGTTAGGGTAGTCTTAACTAACGGATATCCACCATAGATCAGGACATCTGCATCCATGGCCACAAAGGATTACCTAACTAACACAATATTCATTAAAATGAGAGTTTTCCAGTGAATCGAGAGTACATAAAGCAAACTATTAATCCAAGAATGAAATGAAAACCACTGGAAAGTTGTAGAGTACAAGTAAAAAAATAACATTTGATTTTCCGCTGTAAATTCCGCCGTAGTTTCCATTAAAATGAGAGCATGTTAAGCTGGGAAATCGACTCATTTAGGCCGATTCAACCTAAATTGACAACATATTGTCCTCATTTAGGTCAACTCAACCTAAATTGACTAACATATTGTCCTCATTTAGGTCGACTCAACTTAAATTGACTAACATAATTGTCCTCATTTAGGTCGACTCAACCTAAATTGACAACATAATGTCCTCACTTAGGTCGACTCAACCTAAATTGACAAAATATTGTCCTCATTTAGGTCGACTCAACCTAAATGAGTCGATTTCCCAGCTTAACATACTCTCATTTTAATGGAAACTACACGTCTAAAGTATAATCTAGTATTTATCAACCTAACATGACTTTTAGGTGTCCAAATGGCCAATATTATTTTGAGAGGACCCCACTCTCTCAAAATATTGAATATCGTGTTAACTCTATATTAAGAGAGTGAGGTCACAAGGACCTCCTTTCGCAGGCTAAACCGCGGTGGTTGTTTACCCTAAGTGACTTTTGAGCTTAGTGTAAGTGGTGCAATTTGGGTGTGTTGGGAGGTGTATGTAACTCAACTCTAACCTCGAATGCACAAGGTTCAAATGGCTAAGGAACCGGTAGAGTACTCCATGGAAGTATGTGTATTCCTTTTTGCAAAATGTATGTTCATGCTGTACATTATTGTGTGACATAGATAACAATTGGGTTCTGCTGTTATTCACCTCGTGTACGTTACTAACCCTCTCTTTGGACTTGGTTAGTGGCATGGGCACATGTGAGGCAGACCCTTCACAAATTTGACAACATCTTTAGGTTTTGCATACCAACTTTTGTCAAAAAATAGTGTGTATATAGGGCTTAGACATTCTTTAATGATGAGGAATGTTAGGCAATATATTAAGTAATGATAGGACTTTGAAGTAGTAGTGGACAAGGTTTATACTAGAGGGTGACATACTTTGGATATGAAATACATTACTTTACATTAAGGGTGCAAGGGTAAAACCTTAGTAAATAGTTTACTTATGGTTGTTTACTTTCTTAGAGACATACCAAGAGATGACAATGACCATGGTAAGTTGTTTGATATGCAAGGGAGTAGCCATGAGAAATGATCCCACCCACCCACCCACCCAGGTTTTGAAAGGTACATGGATATGCAAAGGAATGGTATGGCCTCTTGATAAGAGGATGTATTACACAAAGATTAAGCTTGACAGTAAGCATAGCATTAAGCAAGAAAAACCCAGCTCTCTCTCGTTTTTTTTTGTTTTTTTTGTTTTCATTGTTTGTGATTGAATGGGATAATATTACTTAACGATACGGGCTCTCGTAATATAATTGTGTGGGATACTGGGAGTTCAACTTGAATTTGAGTCTTTTTGTGCAGCTTTTCGATCATCCCACTATTGTATTATGAGGGCCCACGACACGAGAGCTACACGATGTGTAATGTTATGCGGGCAAGTTAAGATGAAGAAGAAGAGAGAAAAGTTGATTGTCGAATGCCGGTTTCTAGAAATCTATGAACCCAACAAGCTATATTTGAGGGGTATTATTTAGATGTGGATCGAAGAACATACACCAGAAAGACACATGTGTAAGAAAGATTGGAGTACGTGTTCATAATTTGTTAATCATTCTAGGTTAATAATCGTTTTTTTTTTGGGGGGGGGGGGACCTACGTGACCTTTTGTGACTCACTCACAGTGGAGTTTGATAGTTCTTAACCCCTAAAGGACCGTAAGGCCCCCAGGGGGCTTTTGAGTGTAGAAAAGTGCAAATTGGATGAGATTGTTCCAAAGAAGCCCAAATTTGCCGGGAGAAGACCCTGGTTGTTTTTGCGAGACGGATCCAATGGTCTTTTCCGATCAGAAAATGATGAAGGATTCGTTCCAAAATTTAATGGGACGAATTTGAGTATTATAAAGTAGCAAACAACAAAAAGTAACCACATAAGGCCCCATCTACTTTAGTGGGGGCTAAGTTCTTTTGTCTTTTGATGTTTTTGAATGAGCTTTTTGAGAAAAAGTCGACTGTCCAAGGTGAGTTTCTAGAAGTCTACAAACTTAGTTCAAGGTTCCTTGCTTGATTAACACCTAAAGACCAAAGCAAAATCTTTCCAAAATCATCATAAATGATTTTACTCCAATTGAATAACCTATTAGAGACTATCAACATCTCTTATGATAGAGTTCACTGCACGGATGGAATCATTTTGTAATTGAAATTGTTCACAAAAACGTTCAGTCGGGCATGTGCCAAAAAAATCAACAAATTACAACAAAGTAAATGTATACGTTGGTAATGACAGGCAACGATAACTGCCCGGACAAAAAACGTTTGCCTCGACCTTTAGTTGTTAACTAATTCTTATGTTAAGTTGAATAAACATGGGAAAATTACAGAGGAATTTTTTTTAAACAAAATAAAAAAACAATCAACTGTCGAGGTCATTCTTGTGGAGTTTAGCGGGGGGCTCAGTCTACTCCTGTCTTTTTAGCGTATTTGAACGATCGAATCAGCGGGCAGGGTCCTGTGAAAAAAATTCCGACTGGCAAGGGTCAGTTCTCAGAAACCCGGTTCTGCAAACCCAACAAGTTTCATTTGATTAGGGGCTACTCCAAAACTCACTCACACTAATTTTGAATAAACGGGCAGGGGACTCAGATTTCAAAAAATAATATTCAACTGTGCAGGTCAGTTTCCAGAAATCTTTCTGCAAACTCAACCCTTCCGTGCACCTTTTTTTTTTTGGTTGTGGAATGAACGGGCATGAAGTTCCTGAGAACAACTTCACTGTCAAAGGTCGGTTTTCAGGAATCTGCAAACCCAACTCAACAAGTTTCTGCGATTAATAATAAGTAGGTTAATTTCTTGTGTTAATTTTGAGTAAACGGGCAGGTTACTGAGGATTCAGAAAAGAAAAAATCAATTGTTGAGGTCAATTCAGAGAATTCTTTCTGCAGACTCAATCCTTAGCGGGTTCTTTCTTTGTTTCTTTGTTTCCTTTCTTTCAAAATGTTTTGGTTAAGGTGGTAGACCTATTCTTGACCACCACCTCATTTTTGCAGCTTAGGTCAACCTATTTTCGTGCACGGAAACATCGATGTTTGATCAATGTTGTGATGTCATGGTTGAAATCCAAATTTGGGTCGGCTGAGTTGACAACTAGGTTTAGATTGTAAGCATATTTAGGTGTGACAATTATTGATTACGGGAATCAAGCGTTCTCGGTTTCGTAACCAACTGGTGATTAGAAGTAGGTAAGCTTATATCATGAGTACTCTAGGTCGAAGAGAATATCCACTTAGAAAATTCAAAGTAATTTTTTCATTGCAAAAAACATCATGAGATTTATGAATTGTTTCTTATATTTGTATTTCTCTACATGGGAGATTTAATAATAATAATAATAATAAATTTTTTTGCCTTGATCACACCTAAACTCCATAGATGCTAAATTCCTTAATTGATAAGGAATAAGTCGGCTACCTTAGGGCCACTTCACACACGAGCCAAGGGCCGTGACCATGTCATTGTGAGGGCCCTTGACTCTCATCCAAAGGCTATACCAATTGTTGAGTTGACAGGATCTGCCCGAATTTGCATTGGGCCTACCTCTCGCAGGACACAAATTCCGACAAACCACGTAACATTATTTATAATTTGCCATGTAGGAACCCATGTAGACTTTTCATCCATGACAATCTCCTTAGACACTCAGACCTCCCGCCTTCTAATGTGAACTGAACTTAGACGGTCTCGGCCTTTTCAACCAACGAGAGATCTTAGAACGCGATGGTCACGGGCCTTCAGTCTTGTGTGTGAAGTGGCCCTTAGTAACGGGCAGGTTAGTGCTGATAGGGATGGGAAAAAAAAAAAAAAAAAAAAAAAAACCAACTGTCAAAGTTCAGCCTGCAGTTTTCAGAACAAGCAAGTTTTAAGGTTATGTGACGTGTGGAACTTTTAGGTTAGCCTCTCTGTGGGAGATTTTGATGCGATTCTCTGTCTAATAAGTAGGTACTACTAACAGGCTACTAAACTAACAAAGCTTCTTATCCCCTAAGAGGGGCTACGAACGGCTACACTAAACCCTAAAAGGTCGAGGCGGACGTTTTTGTGCGGGCAGTCATCACATCTCAACAATATCTCGACAATATCAACATACATTTTTATGGTATAATCAGCTGATTTTGGACACATGGACAACTGAAAATTTGTGTGAACAATCCTAACTTTACAAAGGTTTTCATTTGTATGGTCAAGTCTATCATTAGTGGTGTTGGGGAATTTTTTCAGTGAGCTTTTGAATAGGACTGGACTGTTTTAGGTGATATTTGAGCGATGTTGCTTTGGTTTGTAGGGGTTGAGGTATGCGGGTATAATTTAGTTCACGTTTTTCTCGTTCTTCATCTTCTACTGGACAACTCTACTTCTTGCGATTTGTGGTGCATCGACACGTGTGTGATGAATCATCTACACAAACAAGGTGTCCCCTTATTTAGTTATGGTAATTGGAAGTGCGTATTTGTCGGATTCCTTAAATGAAAACATGAGTCCGTTCAGTTGTGGTGATTATTGAGTGTAGAGTAGTTGAGAAAATCGAAGTCGCAATCCAATATGTTTTAAACATGTGCTTCCATGGTGATTGTTCTTAGATTTACACTTGACCACATACCATTCAAATGTAGATGTTTGATTAAAAAAAGAAGTAGTAACTAAACAACACCACATATCATAGTGTTCAGGTCCCAAAAACTCGAAGTCCAAGACACAAGCAAAACACCCTGTAATAGACCCTACTTTTGGACTCAAGATTGGACCCAAGCTTGACGTTTGGGGTTCTCAAATTGGGTGGAGTATTTTCTTGAACTGGGAACAACAAAATGGAGTAGAAAAGTGGTGCCACATCATTAATGCCACTTCATTTTCTCATACTTCGGACTCGGAGCCTAGGGTAAACTCCCTGCAATCCAACATCATATCACTCTCAACCAACAAGATTGCTCGGTTTCATAGTCTCTTTGGTCTCAAACCCAAAATTGCAAACCCACCCTTAGAGTGCCTGGTTTCCACTACGCCACGTGTCCATGGAAGAGAGGGAATTATCACAAACGAACATACCTCTCATCCATCCAACATCAACACCTGACCCCCTATAGGTTTGTCGCCGATTCATCCCAATCAACCTCGAGTACATTAATTTGGGGTCTTTAACATTGTTTCCAGTGTCAAATCAACTAAAAAAAAGAACCTTTGAGCTGCATACAATTTCAAGGCTTGTATGTCTGGATGGATGAATGAGAGGTACGCTTGTATACGATAATTCCCCCTCTCTCTCTCTCCACGTGCCTACGTAATCCCTTGCCACATCGAACTCAATCATGGGTGCTCCGGGAGCCGGCCTCGAGATAGTTTTTTTTTTTTTTTTAATTTTTTTTTTTTTCTAGTTTATTTCTTTATTTTTTCTTTGGAACGAAAATAACAAAATCCAAACTTATCTAACTTTTGTAGTGCCTACGACATGTGTAGGAGGTACTTACAATGAGAGGTGGCTCTTCGGTTTCCCCACTTGGGGTTCGGGTGGTGGCCTATAAGCTTAGAGATCCCTGAAAAGAAAATCGAGGATCCACGCTCTGCTCAAATATCCAAAAATTTGGAGTACTGCTTGTAGTAGGATGATGATCACGATGATGATAGTGAAGGAGGTCGGGAAAGAAAGTGCCGGTTGTGCCGAGTTGACATTATTTAGTTTTAGTTTTAGTTTAGTTTTGGTTTGGTTTGGTTTGGTTTGGTTTGGTTTAGTCTAGTTTTAAGTTATGTATTTATTGGCTTTGAAGTTGGTTAAAGTTTGGCAGCCCATTCGAACCAGTCATGTATGGTGTTAGTAACTTGCTCTTCAAGTGGAGTCAGTGTCCAAGAAGGTTTTTGGGCTTACTCAGTCAAAATCTTAGGTGTTTCCAAGTTCAATTGGTTACATGTTGTGATATTTTCAGGTTTATTTATTAATTGGAGCTATAGTCCATGTATTCCTCTAAATAGTTTTTCCGAAGTCTTGAACTTTAACCGGTTCAGCCGTAATTAGCAGTGGGTTCTCCCTGTTCATCGAGTGGAGTCCGATTGCAAGTGATTGTTGATGTGAAGTGGTCTCTATAACGAGTCAAAGTTTGGTCTTGGTCGGACAACCAACTGGAACTAATCACATGTGCAAAATTATACTAGGGCATGGCATTCTTGCAAGTAGCCGCTTGTTTATTTATTTATTTATTTATGCTTTGTTTCATTTTTTAGGTTGGACTTTTAGTAAGGTATATGGGTGTTGAGTGTTTATTTTTATTTTTATTTTTATAATAATGTTTTACGTTCTCCAACTTCTACATGTCATATTTATGCAACAAAACTTGGGTTGTATTAGTGAATCTATGATGGAGCAACAACAAAATTTGGACTTATAAAATGGATTTTCCTTGATTTAGTTATGATCATCGAAAGTGCACATATGATGATATTTTAAATGAACACCCAGGTCCTCCTAGTTGTGTTGACTATCGACTCTAGAATTGTTGATAAATCTTTAGCATGTTGTCCAACCTCTTTCAACCCATGCCTTGTTGGGTTCCGTTCTTAGATATACATAATCGCGTGTCAAAGCGAACATTTGCTTTCTCTGTGAACAATCACGTAGACCCTCCCATTTGTGTTAGCTTTGAACCTACAATGATGTCTACATTTCGAGCACATAGTCCAATTTCATAGTAACACATGTGATTTTAATGTCCATTCTTCACTACAAGCCTTGCCATATACTCCGTACCACCCAAATATAGTTGAAAGATTAACAAGATCGATGCCATAATGCCCACATACATGAGTCCAATCTTACTAGGCGGTGTGGCACTAGTACACATGTAATGGTAGAAAATATGGATGTCTAATGTCACAAAGGAAGATGGGTATCATATTTTCCCATTTCACCTCTATTTTGAGCCTATAATGGAAGAAGGTCCCAATGTGAGACGTGGTACTACAATGGGGGACAATAGAAGTAAAGGCTAAATAATCTCACATTGGTCTTTGTTTTATATAACCATGTGAACCAATAAAAGGAAGCAACACTTGTGAATGAACTTGCACCGACATGTAGATTGTTGGCTATAGGGAGTAGAGAAATTGACTCCTAAATAGGTCAGCCATTGCAACACCTAGGTGCTTGAGAATGGAAGGCAATTATCAAGTAAAATAGTCATTGTAACACTTAGTTCCTTGAGAAACGGAAGGTGGTTAAGTGCACACATACAAGAAAGAATCTTTCTTTAAGAGGACTCTCCTTTTGACAAATGCAATTACAAGTTTGCACTTGAGCAACGTGTCTAAGGGGGGGGGGGGGGTTGGGAATTGGTTGGGAACACTCTAATTTTGTCATGACGTGGATTCCTTTGATTTCTTTCCCCTTTTTTAAATCATTTTGAAATGGTAGAGTGGTATTAGTGCTAATGAACCAACTTTGGATCAATAGGGGACCCAACAAGTGTCAACAATTAAAAGTCATTTAGAAACAATCATGATAGTGTGGCCCATAGTATTTACCATATAATTTAGACTATACTAAAACCAACACCCCACTCAAAACCAATGCCCTAAAACTTTGCACAACAACTACATAGTGCATTTGAGAATATCCATCACCTTAACATCATGCTCCCATGTTGGTTTTGTGTCATCATTTACGAATCAGATTTTGAGCCCTTTCAAATAAAACATACTTTGGTGTGTTGAAATACCCTTTCAATTGTTAACAAGAATCATCTTATTCTCCATATCTAAGAATAAAAAACACACTCGTCACTTAAAATGGTATTCTTTTGGTGGCATCTTACTACCTTAGTAAGGACCACCAAAAGAATCACAATAGATGTAGCAAGGCCTCCTTGATTATGCCATAATTGTGTGGGTTGAAGCCCTCAAAGATGAACAATGTTCACGGGATGTTCACACCACGGACCATGAAGTCGTCCCAAGGCCCTGTAAAATTTGTGATTGGTTGTTGAACTTGTCTTGGGACCACTTCGGTTTAAACCAAGGAAAAAAAATGTTAGTGTGACCATGCAGTTCGAGGTTCCCAACAGACATATTTTGAGGCCTACATTATCCACTGACATGGTCCAATGGGTTTTGCTGTGGGAGAGGCAAAAGAGGTGCTCTGGTAGAAAAAGGCAAGGGCCCATGGAAGGAAAATATTGCTATCATAAAATTTTAATGAATTTTTTTTGGGGAAAGAGAAGATGAAGACAAGAGAAGACTTAAATAATCGTCAAATTCGATTTTTTTTTTAAAACTGCCCTTTTTGGACAAATATTAAAAAAAAATCAACACATGTACTTTTTGGTGCATGGTCATTCCTCTTGGTCCACATTCAGATGCACCTAGTGAGGGGCCCAAAGAACTTTGTAAATTGTTTGTTTTAAGAAATGGGACCATGAAAGCTAGACTATCAAGTCCGACCATAGAAAAAGACCATCCACCATGGTCCGACTTCATGGTCCTATGGTGTAAACCGGCCCTTAGACTAAAAACCGATCATATGTTTAAAGAGGCCCACAATAAAAGGGGCATGATACCCCGAAAAATTCTCGACCCAACATTGCAACCACCTACAATTAAGGTAATGTTATGCCCACCGGTTGCATACTAGAGAATTGTCCCGCGGTCACGGGGAGGTCACTTCATTGTCAAGTTGACACCACGTGCGGACAAAGTTTGCTACCCCTATATTACATGCCATATATCATTTTAAAATTTATGATATTTTTTCTACATATACATAACCATTGATAATATCTTTTGTATACTTTTTTGAAATTTTAAGTCATTTTTATTTTTTTAGTAATTGTTTTAGTTCAATTCTGTGTCATTCTAGTTAGAAACGGTATGCTTTATGAAAAAAAAAAATCATCAAATTTAGTTACCACTTTTGACTATGTCATAGGTACTGTGTATATCTACTCATGAAACAAATTGATAAAATTTTGACCCATTTTGGTGGTGCAACTTACCAAAAGAAGATTTTTTTTGGTCGCACGTGGGTGTTCAACTTGACAATGGAGTGATCTCCCCATGCCTGCAGTCTTTCTTCGCCTTCTCCTTCTCCTTTGAGGTCAATCATGCCCTTTGTATATTTTTTGACGACGGATTCAAAAAAATCGTTGGTCTTAGAAAAATCATATAAAGAAAATCAAACGGGAGCTGAGAAGGCAAGGGCCGGGGGACCAATTAACTGCGAACTGCCACATACACGGTTTCCTTGATACAAGTCCCTTAACTTACACGATGCAAACGACAAGTCTTTGAAGTTGATGTTTGAACCACCAAAGTCTTATTATATGGTACAATAGTGGCCCGCCGAATGATGGGGCTTTGTTGATAATACGATTAAGGAGTAGTAGTAGTAGTAGTAGGTGAGGAGGTTGGTTAGTTGGTTAGTTATGAGTGCGGTGGTGGGCGTTGGAATTTATATAAGCGATGACAAATGTTATTGTATGAGGAAACCCTAACTCGACTCACAAAACTCAACGCCCTTTGAATCGTTTTGATGACACCCACAAGTACAAATGTTGAGATGATCATATACAATGCTAGCACTTGCTTGTCCGCACATTGAACCGACCTTGGAGGTGTCTTTGTAAGGTAAGCACACCCGAAACTACCACGTTTTGGAAGGAGGATTGGTTGTTAAGGTAGATGGATCTTTAAGTGTGTGTGTGTTTTTATTTTTATTTTAATTAATAATAAATAAAATTTTATTCGATTTCTTCTAGGACATGAAACGTGTGGTTAGTACAAGATGAGTAGCAAATCCAAACCGAGGCCGTTGTCATTTTCCTCGTGATTTCTAGAGCTCGTATGAATATTTGTTTCGAAATCAATGTGCAGATTCTCGTGCTCATTAAATGGTCACGTAGGGTCTCACAATTGTGTTAGCTATTGAGTCTAGAATGGTTAGCATGTTCTGAGCATGCAGTCCGATCTCTTTTGAACACTTGTCTATTTGGAATCCGTTCTTGGAGCCACTCCTAACTATATTCCACTCAAATATAGGCGAGTGATTAGGACATGTAGCCGAATTAGGCACGTCTACCTTCTTTGGTTATATTTTCTCTTTCCATCAACTTTTTGTAGGATATAAAATGCGAAATTAATTTGAGATGTTTAGCAAGTCTGTAGCATTGTCTTATAAATTTGGAGCTTATTTGCATATCTTGTACATTGTGAAAGTGATGATTTCGTGTTCACTAAGTGATAAATCAACTCCCTCCAATCATGCTGACTATTGAGCCTAGAATGGTTAGCGTATTGTGAGCACATAGTCCAATCTCTTTTAGACACATGGTTTTCTTGGTGGTTGTTGTTAGATCCACACCTAACCACAAAGCACTCATATACAAGTGTCCATATTATTACTATGTTGGATTCAGGCATGCCGACCTTAGCATACTATGAACCACCACTAAGGTTATTGGTCTTATTGTGGGTACCTCCAACTCCACACACATGATTGATTGTTAAATTTGAACCTGGAATTGACTCATCTGGTTGGCAATCGTCAATCATGTAGAATAAAAAAATGAAATTTCAAGATTGGAGTTGGGATGCAAGAGTAATGGGAGGTCAAAAGGAAGGATCTCTTTCTCTTTAAGTGATTGCATAGGCCTTCTCAATGGTGCTATTGAATTGAATCTAAAATGGTTGATATATTGTGAGCACATAGTCCAATCTTAGCGTAACAAATGTATTTTTTGTGTTCTTAATTATAGGCCATGCCATATACCACTCAAATGTAGGAGTCCAATTAAGGAAAGTGGCCACATAAGGCCCACATACCTTATGCACTTGAAGCCCCCCAACATGTGTGATTGTGGTACATATGGGTTTTGGTTCTAGGTTCATGTCGTGGTTTTTAGGTAAGATTAGTGGAACCTAAAACAAACATTTCTAGATATGCACCCACTTCTCCTAGGATATTAAACATGCAGTTGGTACAACACATGAATAGCAATCCCAAATCAAGGATGTAGCCATTTTCCTCAATTTTGAAGGACCTCACATGATTTCTGTATTGAATATCAAAGTGGAGATTCTTGAATGATCATGTAGGTTCATCCCATTATCTTTACTATTGAACCTAGAACATGGACTCAAATTTGAGCACAATGTCCAACCTCTTTTAAACACATGTCTTTTGTTGTTGTTGTTGTTGTTGGGGGGGGGGGGGGGGGGTTAGATTTGCACTTGACCACACACCACTCAAATACATTAGTCCAATTAATATAAGTAAACGAATTCGGCATGCTCACCTCAAACTTGGGCATCAATCTTAATGTCATCCTGTCTCAAGTGGCGATGAAAGCATGTTTTGAAAATCAGAGGCTTCTATATCACCCCAATGTAATATGCTCTTATTGGCTTGAACTTTCGTGGCATCTAGGTAGACTCATGCAAAATAGATGAAGGCGCCCTAAGAAGTAAAATCAAGCCTCCTATAGGTACAAGATTGAGGTTTGATTCATTCCAACTGGATTCCACTAGACTAATTTGGGTGTGTCGGATGCCATTCTTAAAGTCAAATCAATTAAAACTTTAAAAAATAAAATTATAGAGTAGTAGCTTGATGCGTTTTTGACTTCCCAAAGGATGAGTTTACCTAGGCAACATGATGCTCTAGTCCACATGATTATCTAGCCTTTGTTTCCTTAGTACGGGTGTTGTTGGTGTTGAGGGATTGCTTGTAGAATTCAACCAATGATTAGATTTTCATTCGGCTTGAGCTTCGTGGCGTCTACACAAGCTATACATTGTAGATGAACGGGCTCTATTACAGACAACCCCCTATAGGTTAAGGACCCAATTCATTCCAACCAAATTCCAATAGACTAATTCGGGGTATCCGATGCTAATTGTGGAATCAAAACAACACTAATTTTAATTCAATTTCAACATTCAGGTTATGGAAAAAGCTCACCTTCTCAACGGACCTGTCGCTTTATAAGTTACACCATGAGGCTCTAGCCCTTATGATGATGTTACCCTCTGTTTGATTTAAGTGACAATGTTCGAATCTCGAAGCATTCTTGTGAAATTCAGCCTATGACCAGGCTATTTTAAAGCCAAGGTTTTTTGACGCGGTGATTTGTGACTACAGGCCCATTCTGAGAAACATACTTACATTCTAAATTGTGTGAATTTCGTGTAAATGTCCGTGCCCAAATCAATGGATGATTGGTTGGTTGGTTGGTTGGTTGGCTTCATGAAGTGTTTTGAGTGTGAAGAATCTTGCTTCCGAATGCACAATCAAATTCTCATTGTGTGCAGTTGAACCTTTCGATTACAGTCTGTGAGAAAGAAGTCAAAACTCAAACGTCACATTTGTATGTCTGCTAAACCATTTTGTTTTCTTGGTCTCCCTCTGATGAAACCAAGATTTCTCAGATATGCTTCTCCATTTGCACTTCAGTCAACCTAATGAAGTAGCTCAAGCACTTGGAGTCTTCTTTCCGGTGCATTTTGAGCCTTTGAGAAGTAAACATTTGGCAAGTTGTTGAAGTTTGTCATATTTCAACAACCGTTGCCTTTGTAAGTCACTTTTTCTCCTGCTCTCGCACTACAGGTCGACAACCAATGAAAAGGATAACTCTTTAAGTAGTGAGGTTTACTCTCATAATAATAGATAAATTCAGATTTCCATGAAACACAAACTGGACATCATTGATGAAGCATGTTTCTGATGGAATACCTACAAAAAGGTGGTTTCTGAACCAACACCAAAAGAGCATAAACAATAAAGACGATTCATCATGCCTGTGATTGCCACCAGATGTATGATGATTTTGTCATTCACTGCAGTCCATGACAATTGTTGGGTTCCCAATCAAAACTTGATTTGCTAGCACTAAGGTATGCAGGTGTTATTTGGTTCCTTTTCTTGATCAGACACCTCTATTTGACTGGTAAGTGGTTAGATGAGGATCAAAGAACATACAGCATACAGACACATGGTTAAAAGAGATTGAACTATGCTTTCGGAATTTATTAACTACACCACACTCAATAGTGAACGAAATGAGGAGGACCTACTGTATGTATTTGCTTAAGGAATTCACAAATATACACTTCCAATAAAACCATAACTAAATCAGACGAGGTCCAATTTTCAATCCCATATTTGGTGATACTTCATTGTAGATTTGCTAATGCAACACCAGTTTCATGGTGTTAATCTAATTGGTTGGAGTACATGCAAAAATGAACCAAATAACTCCCACATATGTTGGAACCCCTCTTCCATGCCAAAAAAATATTAGCAGAAGCAAAAAAAGCAAGGGATCCATGTCAAGATAAAAGTGACATATTCCCGGGCCACATGGCACAAGTGCAAAGGGGAATTCCTCTTGAAGAAGATTGCTCCCCTATATGTGTGCACACAACCGCCTTCCATTTCTCAACCATCTTAATGTTGCGGTGAATAACCTCCTTGACTGTTGCCTTCCAATTTCCAAGCATTTCCTATGTGTTGCGGTGACTGACCTACTTGGGAGTCATTTTCGCCTTGTTGCTAGGGACAAATATCCACAGGTTGGTTCAAGTTGCCTGCAATTGGCGCTTCCTCCCCATTGTTTACGCGGTTATATGACACAACAACCACTAAGAGATTGTTTTTCCCCTCTGCTTCCAGTGCCCCCTAAAAAAAACCCCATTGCACATTGGGGCCCCCTATCAATCGCATAGGGAAAAACCGATCATGCTCTTCACTTGCATTCCAAGTAGCCTCCAAAGTAACTGGCAGACAGATCACAGTTATGTATCTGCTCTTGTAAACTGTACAGGATCGATCACATAAGCAATCACGTAATCTAAGACCAATTTTGTTTCGATTCATCAAAATAGATTTCCTCTCCAATGATGCATTGCTTTTGAAGCCTTTGAAGCTTCCAGGTTATCACCATCCTCAATCGACTTTGGTTGCTTCTCATCAACCCAGTCAAGCATAGCTTTGAATGGCCCAATACATCGCTCCCTGCTTGGGATTTTTGATGAAGACGACATCACATGTACCAACCCCACTCTCCTTCCACTGGCCAGATTGGCAATCACGGTCAAAAAGTCCTCCATGTTCTGTTTTGTGCCAGTTTCTTCTGATGGGTCTGCAGGAAGGACGAAATATGAGAGTCAGGCCAAAGGAACTACCATAGAGGGCTCTCTATTCTGACAAAATAATTATTTAAACCTCGTATTATGTCATTCCTAAATTGGTTGGAACACTTGAATCCCATGTGGAATCTACATCTTGCATTATTAAAGATGAAATAGGCAACCCTCTGCTGGTACTGTAGCATAGTCATGAGTGAGAATACAGTTCTGAGATGGCCACTTGATGCAGATATATGTCAAGCTTCTCATATTACAAAAAGGTAGAAAACCTCAACACCTTAAATACAACTTCGAAATGCAAGTGACCAACATTTGATGTGGAGTCAGTGTTAATACGTACCTGTCCTTAGAAGGGTTTGATATATTTTCAACGCTAACTTAACATGTAGCCGACGATTCATTCACCATTAATTCAGCTCATAATCTACCTTTTTGGGTCTTCCAGAGATTAAACATAGAAACAAAATCTTAAAATTGCAAGCAGCCCTACTTTTGGTAGGCAATGATTAAATGTTTAGTTTGATGTGAAATCAGTGTTGATGAATTAAGAGGTGAATTGTGACGAAACTTTCATCCAAGGGCTCAATTTCGCATTATCAAAGTCAGATCCCAGAATAGAGCTGATAAGCCATGTAAATCCAAATACCCCGAAAATGTGGATACCTGTACTTGAGTGGTGTCTGGCTATGTGTGGATCTAAGAATGAACACCAAAATGGCATCATGTGCTTATAAGAGATTGGAGTATGTGCTCAAAATTTGTTAACCATTCTAGGCTCAACAGTCAACATCATCAGGAGGAACCTATATGACCATTTAATGAGCACAGGAATCTTCACATTGATAATGAATACAATATTCATATGAGCTCTATAAAATACGAGGAAAATAGCTACAGGAATGATTTTGATTTTCTAATCATCTCACACCTGTTGCATGTTTCATATTCTGGGAGAAGTGGGTGTATAGAAATAAAAGTGTCCGATGAAGGCCCACTTACCTTACATTGCAGCAAATCAGCTTAAAGGAGCAGAACTTTCACAAAGTCCTTAAAAATTAAGAATTGAAAATAGCATAACATACCAGAATCCTCCTCGCTTACAAACATGAGCCGCCGTAGATGCGACTTGTATGTGTTTGCCTTGCCAGCTTCAACTCCTACTTGGCACAGAGCGCGCTGCACACCTCCCAACCCGGAGCACGAATCCCTTGTCCCTAAAGTAATGGCAAAGTAGAGGTAAATTGTACAAAGGAGCGTCAACAGCCCAAGTGTGTAGAGGAGAAATTTGTGGCGATGCACCAGAGATCGCCACCCAAGATCAGGACCTGAGGCGGTCGTCCGGAATGGACCCCTTCGATGGGCTGGGGAGAGTCCTGAGAGATCCTCATTTCCCATCCTTCCCCTTTCTGTCACCTAAGTAGAATCTGAAGTTGTCAAACCCAAATTCAGAAAGGTGGTATCCTTGAAAACATCATGGGGTCCAAGTTGCACTGGAAGTTAATTATTTGAGCCGCATGCCTTCTCGGGATGAAGATGTACAGTACTTTAGGTTTCCCTGGAATCAAGAGGAAAGAACAGAATTGTTAAGTTCTCGTTTTCATCACATAATCTAAGTGATCACTTAATGTTCAACAGAACATAGTAGCTGAACCAGATTGTATTGCCCACAGCAGTCGGAGCTTCATTTCATGCTTCATCAACTTATTCGGTTCAAAAGTATTTTTGTAAGGATTGGTGTTGAAACATAACACACTTTCAGATAAAGGTAACCAGCAAAGCGCATTATAAGTATCAAGACAGATAGTTCATCCACATCTTTTAAAGTTACATATTCGATTCAAAGAATCAAAAACTAGGATGGAAGGAGCCACTTTCCACGGCATCCCCACTGACTTCATCATCAGTTCCCGACACTGGATCCTTGTCATAGCTTTCTGCTTTAGATGTCCAGTGGATACCTCACGGGAACACTCAAGTACATTGTGGTATAGCATGTGTACGAAGACCTCATTTCGATACAAACAAATTATGTGAAATAAGAAGAAACCCTCAAGTAGGGAAAACAAAATCCAAGATGGTTTTTTGTTATTCGCGAGATCACCCTGCATTGGCTACTTCGTACTGAGAAATTGAATTCGAGCCAATCCAGGACAGAATGGGTCTTACACCATGTGGAAGATTCATCACAGCAATAACCTGTTTCATTCAACAAAACATCGAAATCTCTGCTTCTCTTATCCAGGCGAATGTCTACTACATCTTAATCGTCCGCCCTTTTGAAACCCAGCTGCCAAGACATCTTGGCAAGGAGGAGTACACAACGATTTCATCATTTCTAAAGAATCGTCCTTTGTCATGTGCTTCACTAGCAGAAGTGTCAAAGCTGTGTAGTACGAAGGCTTTGTGCTCCAACGCAGATGACCTAATCCTAGCCGAGATCGCAGCAATTGCGTGGCCTTTGATAACGTTAGGGAACTTCTTCTCGTAGCCTCAATGTAAGATGGGATGTTTTCAATAGCGGCACCAGAAGCGGAAAAAAAAAATGGAAGGTGGTTGTGTGCACACATAAAAGAGAGCTTGGACCTTCTTCAAGAGGAATTCTCCTCTGCATAGTGCAATCACCAATTTGCATTTGAGCGCTGTGGCCAAGGCTTGCTTCGCTTTTGTCATGACATGGATCCCTTGTTTGTTTTTCCATTCGCTATTTCTTTTTGGAATGTAAGAGGGCACTCACGCTAATGAATCAAGTGTCGATAGGGTCCAACAAACTAGAAACGGAAATCAAAGGCGGCTCTGTGCACACATATAACATAGCAAGCTTCTTCGAGAGGAATTCTCCTTTGCATAGTGCAATCACAATTCTTTCACTTGAGCCATGTGAACGCAGGGATCCCTTGTTTGTACTTCCTTTTCCATCACTGAACCTTTTTGGCATAAAAGAAAGATACTAGTGCTAATGACTCAAGTTTTCAATCTGAAAAATGACATCATCACTCCCAGCTGCGCTCCAACAACTCACCAAAACCAAATGCAATTACAGTAGCAGTTCCATTCCCCCACACGGTGCCAGCTGCAACACACCAACCCTAAACCCCTGCCCCGGTACACAGCAATCCAATTTCGCATCCCTCGCCACATTCCAAACCCGAAACAACTCTTCAAAACCAAATTCACAACTTCACAAGTTCCACCTCATCTTATAGAGATCACCAACGAAGACATACAGGCTCACATGCTTGCACAAATGCCAAACCCTAGATCTGAGTTTCAGTACATTATGTCCAAACAAAAAACGACGTCTATCCTTCATTCACGATCACCGCCACACACTACTACTGGAATGAAACAACGAAGTCCACACCAGAAGCTCTCATTCCTCAGAACACTCTCTTTCTTCTCGTAGAGGCCCAGCTGATTTAGTCATGGTTATTGGAAGTGCAAGTTTGTTGATTTCTTAACTGGACACATAGGTTCTCCCACATGTGTTCACTATCGAGTGTAGAGTAGTTGATTAATATTCGAAGACGTAGTCCAATCAGTTTTGAACACATGTCTTTACAATGTTTGTTCTTTGATCTTTACTGGATTGCATACCAATCAAATCCAGGGGTCCTGATTAAGAAAAACGGACCACTTAAGACTCACCTGCCATAAGCGAAAACCGCGTTTTCTTGTGTAATGTTGTTTGTGGACTAGATGATTATCGAGAGGAGAGTGGAGAGTGGATGATGAGCCGTGGAAGTGGACGAGTCATTCACTTTGTTGGGTTGGTTATCGGTCATAACTGGTTTGCTCATGGATGTACATTATGTGTTATGAATGAAATGTTGTTTGTGTTGGATAGAGAATGCAAAAGAGTTGGTTGTCGTAAGTGCTCTTCACTTGGATGAGCGACTACACTATATATGATATTTAGTGTCATACGGTATCTAATGTCACTATGATAATGTGGCCCACGATAAATTTGTGGCACATTATTTCCAATGGCGCACTAAATGAGATATATAATGTACCTACTTGGGACAAGGCGATAGCAAGGCAATTGTATCATATATTTGATCTCGTGTGGTCCACATAATTCACCATTGAAACATTATACTATATACTATGGGCTGCAATATTTTTCTAGTGTTGACACCCTTCCTCAATAATGCTTATCATTATCATGGGCCACATTATTATGTATGAATATTATTAATGTGGGTTTGTACTACCAAAACATTAAAATAAGTAGATGCTCTAACAAGAGACAATGAGATAACACATCAAACTGTAAGGAACTTGAGTATTAATGTGGCCCATGATAAATATGTAGCACATTATTTCTGATGATGTGCTAAATGAGTATTAAGTGTATAAATAACTACCGATACACCACCACACATAAGAGGTTTTGACTACCTACTTTTAAGTGGTTTGAAGTGTTAAACAAGAATGTATACCGAAGAGGTCCAAAGATCATGAAAGAGGAGTCTCCATGATAAAGTAGTGACATTTTGAAGTGAAAACACAAATTCTTAATTCATACTAAAAACCTTTGAGGCATACATCCGTAGTATTTGTAAAAGAACACTCCACTCCTAGACGAAGATCATCTTAGAATTCTACACCAACACCGCCATGTTCTCTTATATATTGATCATACATGGCATTCTCAAAGGGATTAATATTCCTACATGCAAGTAACTGTCATTCTTCAACCTCTTTATAGAGTATTAATTGTCAAGGAAAGCCATGACGAATGATTTTAATCACTAGCATGAGAATAGTACCAAATAAGCTTATGTGCCACGGTGGTCTTACCATAACATTATTAAGCAGTGTGCGTTCGTTCATGTAACCATAGGATGCACCAACTTGGTGCAAATCTAGACTTAATCTGAGTCTCCTTGCAATAGGTTGGGGCATCCTTTGATAATATTCTCAAGACCCACAGAACGAACGCACATTGCTTAATAATGTTATGACAAGCCTAGCTTAACAAATTCATACCACTACATGCTTCAAGAATATATATAGATCTCAAAAGAGATCATAAAGTCATTGGTACAAAATGTCATGATGTAATAGAGTTATCCTTAAAGTCTCTCAACAATGATGTTTTAGCAAGGAGTTTCACCTCATGTTGACAATTCATAGATGTTTAGGAAGCATTCAAGTGGTGTCGAAACTCTTAAGTTTGGTGGACTGAAGGGAAGGTGTTTGACTTTGGCCAAAAGACAACTATATGCAATAGATTTTTATGGATGGCAAACTTTTGAAGAGAGAGAGAGAGAATTATCCTATATGAGCGTACCTCTCAGTTATCCACCATAAAAGCCCAAAAGGCTTTTTTTTAAAAGTTTATATGACACCATAATTAGTTTTAAAAACCTCAAATTAGTCTACTCAAGTTCATTTGAAATGAATCAACAGCAAACCAGTAGGGGGCCAAGTTTTTATGTTGGATTAATAAGAGGTACGCTCGTCTACAATTATTCCCTCTCTCCCTTTTGAATGGACTCTCAAAAGTTTGGCAAAGACTTCCTTTTCATATAACCGTCCCTTGGCCAAAGTCAAAGACCTCCGCTTCAATTCACCACAATTAGGGGTTCAGACACCACTGGAACATTCCTTAAACATCATATATTGTCAAAAGTGGAGTGAAATCCCCTTCCAAAACATGAGTTTGTGAGAGACTTTAAGGGTAAAGCTAATAGGTATGCATTCATGAACCCAACTTTCAAAGCTTTCAAATAGTAAAAAATACCAGTTGGGAGGGCCTGAGCGATTGTTTAAAGAGAAAATAATCTTCATTTTCATCTCTTGATACCTTTTGCATCTGAACTCCAATTCTGGAAACATGAAATGACCATCTTTGCGTTTCATCTCAATTGCTAACCATGTGAGACAATGCCCAATCTGATTCAACGGCCAAAATTGTGTGAGGGAGCTGGTAGGGCCACCACATACCTCAGATCCAGGTGACCTGATTCAGGACCAGAAACTCAATTTCTACAAGGAACCAAAAATCTACGTGTTGATTTTTTGCCAAGGCTCATAAGACTTACAGAGGACATTTACCAAAATCGCCACGGGTCTTTGTAAGGAGGCACATACTCTTGTGTTGGTGGAGTCATGTGGAAGGATTTGATGGTCTCTGTAAATGCTGGCCCCATCTGCACATGAATTTTTTTTATTTAGATTGCATATTCCTGAGTAATGTATGGTCAACAGCATTGCTCACAAACCTATTGTCACAGAATAGAAACTCCAGTCGCAATATCCTCATAAGTATCGAGGTTTCGACAACACTTAAAAGACAAAGGTAACCAGTAACCTACAAAGTAAGAATCAAGAGAGATAGTTAATCCATAGCTTTAACAGTTACATACTCAATTAGAGCAATCGGAAACTAGAATGAAATATGAAACAAATCACACATGTGGCGAAAGCCAAATGGGGGGTGGCAAGCCACTTGACCAGAGGCCATCCACAAATTGTAATGGGAAGTCTCAAAAAATTGTTGTATATATAGGATGTGTACTAAGACCTCAATTTTGACACAAAAAAACCAGGAAATATAAAACAAAAGTTATTTATTAAAAAAGCATTCTACGATAAGAATATGTATTGCAAATGATATAGACTCACCATATCCCATCTCGAATCTAAAGTCGAAGCATTCAAAGAGTACAAGTAACCTGTTCCCCAAATCCCAGAGTTAGCTTCTTGTATAATAATAACGTCCACCCTTGTCAATTGCTCAAATCAGAACCAAACCGTAAAAAGTTTGGTCACTGCCTCAATAACTCAATTTACTGGCACAGTTTTCCTTCCACTGGAAGTTTTGTCTATACTTCAAACCTTTTGGTCACTGTTGGCTGGCCTCAAAGTTTTATACAAGTTTTGCTCAACATCGAGTGCCATGACTCTTTTTTACAGAAATGCCAAGTCATACATCATCCCTCAACGAGATGCAACTCAAAAATTGGCATTCTCAAATTGAAGTACCTAGAAAAATATGAAACTGTGTTCCAAGCAACAATGAGCCCTGAAAAGTTTCTACAAGGTCAAAGGAGCCTAAGTTGTTTAGAAACCATGTAAACATCACACGTTGATCATTTTTATTACATTTTATATCAAACTCTCGGACTAGATTTGAGTCATTAGCTTCTGTGGTATGTAGTCAATTGGAACTTCAGGTTTTCACTCAAGACCATTGCATAAACTGCAAGGAGATCTCAATTTTAAGTACATGGGGAATAAAGTTCGACAGATGTCCTTACCTTCCCTTTCCGTGCTTACAGCTACTGAATGTCGGTAAACGTCAGCTCCACCTTGCTGCAAAATACACAAAGTAAAATAATTTTTTTTGAGTACCCTCCAAGTAGCTAACTTGCTCCAACAATAGTGAAGATAAGATTTTGCAGAGAAGCAGTATACCCATATAAACCAACAAAGTCTATTCTTGGTTTAAAACTTACCAATATAGTTGGGGACTTCTGAACAAGGTACTCATAATACCAATAGGGTGCTCCGTCCACCTGCATTGATACAACCCATAAATAACTCATAAACAAAATAAGTCCACATGGTGCAATTCTAATCTAAGTGGAGAAGCTGAGCCACTAGCTCTAGAAAAGAAGAAATGAGGGATGAAGAAAAACATGCTGGACATACCTCAAATTTAAATACCTACAATATTTTTCTACCTGATGCATTATAAATATGATGGAAATAGGGGTTACAATGAAGGAGATGGACCTCCTCTTTGTGAGCGTTCAAAATTTGGACCTCAGCCACTCTTTGTCCCATGGTCATACGCTGTATATACAGAAATAAATTAGTATCAACATTCACAACTCAACACCCACAATGTCATTCAATAACTATAACAAGTTGTTGTAAATGGGAGTCCACAGCTTGAATAGAGGATTCTGACCGCAGTTGATTTATCAGCAAGGACTGATTTCGCTACTGCCTTTGCTTCCCAGGTGGTAGAATCATTTAAGTTCAGGAATGTTGAGTTTGGTGGCCCAACCTGCCCATTCAAATCGCAAAGATAAATATAAAGAAGACTGAAATTGTTACTGCAATATTCTCTGTATTGACATAAAAATGGTACCACATGCATAGACAATGCTAAGTATAGTGCTTCCATCAAAATGTAACATGATCTTTGAAGTCACTAACCGAGACAGATATGACAAGGTTGTTATTTAAGTCAATACGTTCCGAGACAATTCGTTGCCGGGCATCCGCTGCATACAGTAAGAAAAACTCAGAGTCAGACCAATACGTATGTATCCCTAGAATGCAAAGAGGCCGCAACATCATAGCTCAACATTTTTGCAACCTCAAATGTTCCAATCACTTATTTGTCTAATGTGTCACTGGTTGGAGGTTAGTCCTTGGCAGCTCCTGAATACTGGTTCCAGGTAAAAGGCAATTGCTTGAGAAGGTGAAAAAATTACGTGAAAGGGGTGCTGCAGATGAATACCGCTCTGGTTTTCTGGATTCAACCCTGCAAGCCAACCAGACATGAGCCATATGTGAACTTTGTGGAAGTTAATATTTACAGGTAAGAGCACAACCATCTGGTTTTGAGTCTAAATGGAAGTATATCTATTAGACTAAAAATGAATAAAAATGGCAGCCATACTACAGGAACCCACATTAGTGGCTCAAACTAGTCTTCTAGGTGCTATATTAAAAAACTAAGTTCAACGTTCCACAATCCCTTATACACCAAAACAGACATCCTACTACTCTTGGAAAGATGATTGATAAAATATTCCACTAGACTTGCAGAAAATGAGTAGCCTACCAGGATAATTTCTTCCCTTGGTCACCAACGGTCAGGGGGTAAGTGTAGGTGTAGGAATTGATTTCATCTTCTTGCAAAGCCCTTTGTTTCTCATCAACTGCTGGTACACCTATAATGGAAGTTGGAAATAATAGTCAAGCTTTTGCCTTGAATTTAGTCCATTACATTCAGCCTGACATCAAGGTGAATGTTTGAGATTGCTACAAATACAGAAAGCGATAAGTCTCTTCAACTCTTGAAACACAATTATATACATATGTGATGATTCTAGTTCCTGGGGTAGTTGCAATGATAAATTTACTCTTGGATTCATGGATTTGGACATATAGCATGTCTTTGATTTTTGTACACTATATAAAGTTTCATAGGGAGTGTGGGGTTTCAAAAGGTGTTTGGATGTAAGAGCCTCAGAGTTCCCATGGGATCCGGGTTAAGACCTGGAGTTTAAGCCACCCGTGGAGTCATCTCGTTTTAGTAGAACATTCTTCCCATTAGAGATGTTCAGTACAATCACAATGTTATTGTCTCCAATGCTCATCCATTTTTCTCATTATTGTGCATTGTTGTGTATGTGTGAATACTTACTTTCTGTACATTCATATACATGTTGTTTACATGCAAATAACCGCACAAAGGGGCAGGAGGTAATACCAGTACTCTCATCAGCTGCTACAGCCTGGAAAACCCTAAGGAATGGATGAACTGCAACACCAGCCGCCACCAATCCTGTCACCAACGCATTCCGTCGTGACGACATTGTGGAAACTCTAAGAAGTTGAGTCTCAGATTCAGATGTTTCATGATTATCACAACGAGGCCTGCATTGCAGTTTCACAGGCTGTCTCTCCTTCGCAGACTTGGGCCTCAAGCTCTCTCTGCACAAGACAAGCAGCCAGAAGTTTCTTGCTGAAATATTATACTGACATTGTGATTAACCCTTGAAGGTATGGACCTCAAGGCGTCATACGGAGGTGCATAAGGTTACTTACTGATTTCATTAGCTGATGACATCAACAGTGACCATACCTGAAATTAACTACTTCATCAATTGCATGCTTTTGATGATGTAAGAAAAAGCAAGCACAGAGAGATTTTGGCTCGTACTGATGAGATAGATTTAAAGACATATGCTTATTATTTGATTACCATTGTTGTGTATAAAAGTATTGTGTTCTATATAGTTTCAATCTCATAGACCAAGTGAAAACTGGCTTTAGTACTTGTTGTGGGCTTGTACAAACTGTACCTTAAACTATGCAATGGTAGCTTGAAACCTTTAAGGGTTAAACCGAATTCGTAATTTTTTCATGAACAATCCAGAATCCGTAAACAAGAACAAACAGAAAAACCAACAAAAGTAGGTTATCCCTAAACCCATTATGTGTATGGTGAAGAGGATTCATCCTCTAATAATTAAATATATATCTTGAAACCCAAGTTATTGATAATTGGGAGGAGGAAATGAGGTCGGAGGTTAAAGACAAAGACAAACATGACATAGTAAAGAATTCAGGACCATGTCCAGAATCCAAAAACTAGACCAAACAGAAAAACAACAAAAGTAGGTAACCTCCGAACCCCTTATGTATGTGTATGGTGATGCAGAGGATTCCTCCACCAATAATTAAGGTAATGTATATCCTCGAAATGCAAGATATTGATAATTGAGGAGGAAATGAGGTCGGAGGCTAAAGACAAACATGACATGTTGAATAATTCAGAAACATATCTAGAATCCGTGAACAAAAAGAAAAAGGCAAACAACAAAAGTAAGTAAACCTAAAACCCATTATTTATGTGTATAGCATTCCTCCTCTACTAATTAAGGTAATGTAATATCTTGAAATGCAAGATATTGATAATTGAGAGGAGGAAATGAGGTTGGGGGTAAATACAAAGACAAAAACGACATGTTGAAAATTTCAGAATCGTATCCAGAATCTGAGAACAAGAAAAAACAGATAAACAACAAAAGTAGGTACTCCAAAACCCCAAAACCCCAAAAACCCTTATGGTACAGTAGTGTATGGTGACGCAGAGGATTCCCCCACTACTAATTAAGGTGACTTCATCTCTCAAGAAATTGGTGATTGAGAGGAGTAAAATGAGGTTGGAGGGTAAAGACAAAAACAAACAAGAGTTGCTGAATAATTCAATAAAAACCAAGACCCATGCATCCATCCGTTGCTTACTCAGGCAACATCAAAAAGGCTTCTCAATCCAATTCCCCCGTCTCTTTACTAATTTAGTACGACTATACAAATTCAAGATAGACCATCACCAATGCGCTGAGGCAGCCAAAAATAAATCCAGAGATGTCACGTAAACACTTAATTAGCTGGAACTCGGAGACCAATCACAAAGGTAAACAAGTATACTACTCTTAATAAAGAAAAACAAAAGAAAAATACACACACGCGCGCGCACACACACACAAACGAAGAAGTAAACTGAAGTAAACAGATATTGTTCTATTTTTAAATCTTTTTTCTTCACAGAAACTGGTAATCAATAAAAATTGGAAAGAAAAGGCAAGATTTTCTTCCAACATAAATCATCAATGCTAACCGCCTTTCGAGCTTGGACTACTTCACAGCTGAGGGTCGAAGAGGAAGCAAAGGGAAAGAACTCCCACGAGCTAAAAGCGTTCTACGAAGATAGGTACTTAAGCATCCTAAGCCCCGAAACATCCACGATTTTAATACCCATTTTTTCAGATATTTGAAATTCAAGCTCAGAGAATGGTGAATTTAAAGCTTGATTGTGCGCCTGGAAAGTGAGAAGGTGAGAGAATGACAGACCTGGGCAATGAGGGGGAAGTCCAAGGTTGCGCGAGGTGCATCGCCATCGCCATGGCGACTCCGAGGTTGAAGAAGAAATCGAAATCCAGTGCAATCCTTTGCTTACGGCAGCTCGCATTCTCCCTTCTTCCTTCGGGATATGGCAGAAGGCAGGCTTGCTTTCCCTGCACGACGGGTGACCCGGAGATAACCCGGTCGACCCGGTGTCTATCCGTGTGGATGGATGATTTCCGTACAGCAAACACACAATGGATGGCAGAAGGCAAGCTTCCTTTCCCTGGGCAACGGGTGACCCGGTGATGCCCCGGGTGACCAAGTGTCTATCCGTATGGATGGATGATACCTGTACTCTAAACATGTAACAAAGTGATAGATAAAAGGCACGCAACCCTTCCCTGGACGATGGGTGACCCGGCATTCATCCGTGTGGATGGCTAATTCTTAGTAGATTAACATACATCGGAGGGAAGAAGACACGCTTCCTTTCCCTAGACAACGGGTGACCTTGTGTCTATTTGTGTGGATGGATGATGTCTGTACATTAAACATCCAAAGGATGGTACACCCTAAACTCCGTAATATCAACCTTCATAATGTCACACACTCTCTTATATCCCGAAACCCTAGGGAACAGATGTTCGTAGTTCAAATCTCACATGGGGCCTAGGTTGGTCAAGTCCATATAGGTACCACCAACCACATGGCACATTCTTTTAGCATTATTTTAGGGTAAGTTTATACATGGCTCGGGGCCAGCCCAAGCATTGCCCCATTCTCAAAGACTAAGTTCTTGATCCGGCCCAAGTTTATCAACATTTTTCGGGCCCAACTTTGTCACATGTAAAGTGATGTGTCTTAATTTGGGGTTTTGATGTCCTTGAGGGGGAAGTTTAGTGAAGCGAATTAACTTCCCATGTAGTCCTCTTGATTTCTATCTTCCGACATGGGAAAAATTTGTACTACCTTATACTTCTCTAGAGTTTGCGCAAAAAGTCTTAAGTGGTTGGTTATGGGTGCCTCTCCTCTAATGTTCAGGGCCCAACCCTAGTAAGGTAAAGGGTGCTAAAACCAACACCTACACCCACAAACACCTCCCAATTGCCAACACTTTACTACCTTCAATTGTTCCCCATGATGTAGGAGTGTTTGGGCCCACATAGCGATGGTTTTAGGTGTCATTAGTGATGCCACCTCATAGCAACCTCCACTACCTTCATATAGGGAACAAGCTCTACTCTATCTTGGGGTTGGTTTAAGGTGGCTTTAGGGTGGCTTGTCAATGCCTATTCTAGCCATTTGGGGGGGGGGGGAGGATGGTTCTAGCCATTCTATTGACAAAGCTAAGGAAGTGGGCCCACAAAACACAAAGGAGGTCGGTTCATGGGATGCAAGGTGACGGTTTTTGCAAGTGAACCGGGTGGGATCATGGAGGTGGCCATGTGGCTTTGCGCACCATTACTAGTTGGACTTTATCTACCTTGGGTCTAGTACCCAACTAGGTTCTAGGCAATGAAGTGGGGGTCTTCATCATATACAATGTCGTCATACACAAGCCTACATATTGGTTTCAGGAAGCTAGTGGTTTTGACTTTGAGTATTCATCAAATATTCAATTGAGGCTAAAAATGTATTTTATTTTTATATCTATATTTAGCCCAAAGCTTAAGTTATTGTTTTTGATATATCAACCACATAGCCATATGTAAAGTGTTGGTTTAAGGGTGAGTTTCCATGTAGGCCACTTGCCCACTAGATTCTAGATAGTAGTGGGTCAGAGGTGTTCACATGTAGTTTAAGCACAACCCTCCAACCAACCACATTCTTCCGGTTCACTAAAATATGGAGGGCCATGCATATGGGCCGCTAGACTTCCATGCGCCCACTAAAGAATCTTCAACCTACAAGTGTCGGTCATCGAAGGATTAAGGCTGGTGGAAGACTCATGCCCGATCACACCAAACGGAAAGTTCATTTTCAGTAGATGAATAAGTATCCAATAGTGATTTTCATGGTGGGCCATCACCGTCCATGATATATGACGACGCCGGAGATGGCCACCACCTATAATCTGACATCTATGTTTGGACGTGCGTCGGACATGTGGGTCCCACCACCAAAAACGGTAACCCCTCCAATATTAGCCTCTGCCGGTCACTCTATTCCGGTTGCTACACATCGAGAAGTTTCTTATAAGACACTTCCTCATTGTGTTGTGCATCTCTACATCCAACACAATTCCATGTTAGTTTCTTCAACTCTTGAGCTTCATGTTTGTGCAACTCTTGTTTGTTTTTGTTGGTGCAATGTAGAGTAGATTTGTCCCAGGGTTATTACTTTGTCATTGCTAAGTTGTAAGCTCTACTCGCTTTAAATGTGTATTAGCAGTAGTAGTAGTCAGATGTAGATATGAGGAAGTGGCCCTTCAAGTAAAAATGACAAGCAGTTTGGATTTCAAATTTTCTTTCTTCGATAAGCATTATGTTCATCATCAATTTGTTCAAAAACACATAAAAATTTATGGTGCATTTATAATGGGTAATATTTGAGGACATCTTGACCACAAATATGTTATGAATTAACAGCCAAGATGATTGGAAAAAACTGCAAAATTATAGAATTTGGAAACCGAACCAGTTTGTTCTTCAGCTTCAGGATGAGATACGATTTCGAGATGCTATGGAAGTTGCGAAGTAGTAGGTGACTTTGAGCTTCATGGTTCACACGTGGTTTCTCCGGGCAAATGTGCACAGCCATCGGCCACCAATTCTCATCGCGATTTGAGAATATACAATTGTGCCTTCATCTAAGTCATATTCTATACCGGCTCAGATTCTTGTGTTTATGTGCAGGTTCGATGTTTTGCTTAATTCAAACCCCTAGAATCCCCTGTTCATTGCAAGAGTGGCCACGAGTCAGTAGAGCATGCGAGCCGGGATGAAACATAGCTTAGATTGCATGCACTAGGGTTTAGGGACCCAGCTTTGAAGATTATACAAAAGGAATAGGCGAAAACCATTTTTTTAAGAGCAGTGAAAACATTCCATGTTTTTTCAGCCTTTGTGTTGCACCAAACACCTATTGATGGGTCACAAATTGATGTACCTCCTAAGCTACCATATGAATGTCATGCCTCTGCATACGCAAACCAGAACATAATTGTTGAAGCCTCTCTTGCAAATCAAATATGTCCGGTGACTCCACATCTTAAAGAATATGAATCGTATAGATTAATTTATCTATACATACAGAAGTGTTTCCGAGGCTGAGAATTTGATTGACGTGACACTTACTTGCCGATTGTGAGATACCTCGATGTGATATTTGACAAGGATTTTCACGAGGCTCACTAAATGTATGTGTGTTTGTTTCAATGCAGTACATGTAAAGTTAGCATCTGGCACAACTACGGGCTGAAGAAGAAGAAAATTCTAAGGTTATCTTTTGACACGCTTATCACTGTTTTCTCTGATTAAATAATAATATGTATGTATTGTGATTATTCTGATATCAGGAGTTTCGTTTCAGTGGGTGCGAAGATAAAAATGCCATAGACCTTCTTTGCAAATTGTTTAGGCTATCTTTACTTGTCGGCTTCTGAATATTCCTCTGAAATCAAAGTCTGAACTTTTTAACTCAATTTGGGATCTTTGTTGTGCCATATGTTTACGTGAACTGGTTGCTTTGTTACGTATTTAGGCGTTCAGAATAAACAACTACTACTAGGTGTTGCAATTTTCTCAAGTGCTGGACTAAGATTGTATCTCAGGTTCAAGAGGGAATTGTGGGTCTTTTTTTCCCAGTAGTGATAAAGGTTTCGATGTTTTGCTTCATTGAGCTTATTGCCCTCACTGTCTAGTCTGATCATCGGCATCCAAATCTTTCTCTGAACTTGGTTATACTGTTCAGGATCTTTATTGTGCCAAAGGTTTGTATAGAAGGAAACTGACCTCGTAAAAAGCGATATTGGATGTCCACCTGCTTGGATATTGGATAATCAGTTGAGATCTTGGCATTTGTAATTTTACCCGGTTACATGTTTGCATCCCTCGATTTCTAACTCAACCAATTATTTCTCTAATTCATCCGATTCATCTGCAACTAATTGTCGGTTCTCCCTGATCATAGCAATGTACAAGAATCCCTTGAGACTTATTATGCATATATTTTACAGGATGGCGCCACCAAATGTAAATGATACGGAGTCAAGTTCTAAGGGAACTGCCACCTATTGGCTGGATGCATGGATAATGATTTTATTGACTCATTTCCAGGATCAATACTTTTATTTAAGACGAGGCAATGCAAAAGATCATCATTGGGATAAACTAACCGCTTCATTTAATGCCAAAGCAGGGTCTCAATTGACAAAACAAATACTCAAAAATAAAATTGATGAATTTTTTTAAAAAATACAAAAAAACGTGCAGAGGTTGTCAAAACTTCAGGGGGGACACCTTCAACTTGGGTTTGGTATGAAGAATGTGACCAAATGTGGGCTATTACACCGTAATGTTCTGGTCTGCCAGGATCGCAAGATCGAGGTGAAGTGCCTTACACGAGCACAAATATTGATTTGGATTAATATGAGCCATTTGATTTGAACAAGTATATTCATGTAAGTCCAGTGCACATAACTCCAACAAATCCCGAAGCAGAGGGTATGGATACCACACCTTCAGACATAACTGCAGAATCTTTACGGCAACAAGCTTGCAATTTACCCAATGTGGAGGGTAAATTGAATTCTAAACGTAATGACACTCCTAGCAAACCTATTGCAGATTCCTTGATTATATTTGTAAATGTCTATAAGTCATTAGAAGAAACCAAAATGTCAATAGCCGAAAAACACTTAGCAGTGGCTGCCCAAATGCATTCGGACAATCAAACATTTCAACTACGACTACATGAGTTAGATGCAAAAGCCAAAGAACGAGCTGACAACCTAAAAATGCAATTGTTCCGAATGAAAATGGAAGTTGATAGTTCTTCTAAGCGCAAACGACAACAAGAAGATGATATTTTTTATCTTTGAATTAGGTTAATAGATTATATATTTTGTTGAAGATTACATTTATATTGTATATGTTATATTATATGTTATATGTTATATATATATATACACACATATAACATTGATTGATTGATGTTGTGAACATATTGACTGATGGTATGAACTTTGTGCATGTAATATATATATTTATAAATAAATAATTGGACTATGTATTCAAACATCAACAAGGACTCTACACTCAACAATAAATACAATTAGGAGGACCTAAGTATCCCCCTAAAAATTTAATAAATATGCACTTTTGATAGTCACAACTAAATCAAAGGAGGTCCAATTTCCATTCCGGTTTATGCATGTGTCATGGTAGATTTGCTAATGAAACACAACCTTTGTTATGTAATATATCCAATAGAAATTGGTGATTACGAGAGAAAAATAAAATAGTATCCAAATACATAAAGTGGTCAATATCCCAGTAATTCAAAGTCGGACTGGTTACATGTTCACATTCTATTAGTATTATGTTATTGGTTAATTTTTTTGGTGATTACAATCTCACCCCTTAAGAGAACTTTCAAAGCACCTACAATGATTGCATCTCAATATAAATAAGTTATCATACAAAGATAAATTATATATATATAATTGTCATATGCACATTTGTATTATATAAAATATGTAATTTCAAAATACATGCCGTAATATAGTAGAATAAACCACATAATATGTCTAGTCATTTAAAATGAAATGTAACCATTTCTCATAGATAGCACGTCGAATGGCAATTGCGGCAAGTCTAGATGCTATCTCAGTAGTTTGTCTCCTTGGAACCTTCAAATCATTAAGGTTTGGGTGGGGATCCACTATTTGCCCACTTGCAAGTTGTTCATTATTCATCTTGGAGAAATTGTATAAAACACAACACGCAACAATGATATGGCCTGTATATGGAACAATATAATTAAAACACTTGAGAACTTTCCAACTATTCTTGAGATGGGCAAAAACATTTTCAATTTTAATCCTCCCCGATCTAAATGCCCTATCAAAAACATCTTTATACATATCATCATTGCCTCGATCAGAATATGCCTTCATAATGTGGATCATCAAAGGATAGGTAGAATCACCCACAATGTAAGGTCGAACTAACTGAGAGCCTAGTTAAATGCTTGGTTGTTGTAAAATAGTTTTATCCAAAAAATCCTTGCACAAAAATGAATCCCGCAAGTGAGTTGCATCGTGAGTTCCTCCAGGTGCCCTTACACACACATCCCAAAACAAAAGATTAGCATCACAAACACCTTGTAACAATACTGAATGATGATCATGCCGGTTCCAATAATCAGCAGGAATTAAGCTTATAGGAGGTTTTTCAACCAATTTAATGTGAGTGCCATCAATGGCCCCACACATACTTTCTAACCCAGTTAAATTCTTAAAGTGTCCTATAATCGATATCAATATTTCACCTTGAGGAATACTAATGAAATGGGAATATAATTTTTGTGGATTAGCGAAAACCTCTGTAACAATAAAAATATATTTCCAAACCGTACTTTGTCCAACACAATAATTGTTGGCAACGTGTTTATTGGAAAATCCAAATGCTAACTTATTCAATACCATAGATATAGCACGATCAACCTCAATAGCTGCTCTATAGTTGGTAGTTTCATGTTCTACGTAAGGCCTCAAAAATTCAACTAGATTCAAAAAAGATGTGTAGGTCATTCTATATTCTTGAATCCATAAACCATCACAAACTTCTGAGTCAAAATTCCAAACATCTTTGTGTATAACCTTCCACATATGACTCGAACGTGGAAATTTCCACCACTCATGGTGAATTGTTTTTTGAATAACCTCACTCACACTAATCATAGTAATCAACAAAAAAAATAACGCTACAACTATCTCCATCATTTTGGAACAAAGGGGACATCATAAGAAACTCTACTGGATCCATTGTAACATGCACTACACTTCTAACAAGTTTGTGTCCAATCCAAATGATGAATTGAACACTTCAAGAGAGTCTTAAGTATGATGAAGAACTTGAGACAAAAGTCATGGTATTGAAAGTCAAGGTGGGCTCCTTATAGGAGGAAGAACAATTGTCCTTAAAAGTCTATGCCAACTCGTTTGACCGGTCATGACGGTGGCCCAAATGTTGACCAAACCGGGATGTTGGTGTGAACAACTTGGCATCTGGCTGTCATGACATCCCCAACTATTTCACATCCGGAAGTTGACGGGAAGTTGGTGTGATCGGGGCATCCAGAGAAGCAATGCTAGTCTAAAACTCCATCCTTGATAACCAAGAAGAAGAGGTTCAAATCCGTCCACGTTCCATACGTTCCCTTTACATTTGGACGGGTTTGCCCTCAGTCAGAGTAGAATATGGTGGGCGAGCAATCTACATCAGCGTCCGGCAAGAGCCTAAGGCTAATACAAATGCAGCCTACAAAATTTGTGACTTAGCCTATAAAATTTTGAAAGTGTAGGACAAAGAGCCTATGGACAATTTAAAAACATAAGATATCAACCTATGTGATAAAAAACATGTAGGAAATTTTGCCTACAAATTTTTTAAAAGAGAGGATTTTAGCCATTCATCCTTCTTCAAATTGGGAAATTAGTTGGCCTAAGTACATATCTTTAGGCTATATCTTGCAGGAAGAGTAGAGGTTGAATCAGAAGATGGTGAGGACTTTCACCCTTAAACTCATTTGAATTCTAGCAACCTTTCATAACTTATAATCAACTCTTTAAAAAAAAAGTTGATTAATCCTTGGCCTTCAAACGTGGTGAAGGGCTTAGCCATGTTCAATTCCTGCCAAGGATACCACTTAGTACTCAAATTTTGAATTTAAAGCCTACAACATTAAAAGATATGAAGGATTTTAACCTACTAAAAATTAGTTTTGAAGGCAATTGGCGGGTAACTTAAAAACTCAAAAGGTTTTCAACTTACAAAAATTTGATATTGTAGGATGCAACCTATGCCGTGAGGGAAATAGCCTATGCCCTTTTAAAGAGGTAGGCAATTAACCTTAATAACTTCAAAAACTTTTCGGACGTTGGTCTACATGGAAACTCACCCTAAGCACCCTCTACCTTATAAAGCCCTTCAGCCGGATTTGATGAATCCGAGCGATCCATTTGGTTGAGGACATCTTCAATTTAATATTTGGTTAATTGAAAAGAGCCTCGGGAGCGCAAACAGTTTGACCTGTGCGTGTATAGGAAGGAAACCAGGTCGCAGGTCAGATCTGAAGGACATTTCACTTGTACTTAAGCGTCGGAGTTGTGAATTCCAGTTGTAGAAATTCAATCGCTTCGATTTGAATTCACAGGCTAGAAATCAGTACAAGGTTGCATCAATCTTCCCACTGAGCTCTCCTTGCAAGTTACTGGATCCAACTCTAGCTAAGTTGTCTCACAGGTCAGTGATCACAAGAAGAAGGAAAATTAGTTCTCGTGAAGAACTAGCTTGATGCTCGCTTATCTCATATATGTGCACACGACCGCCTAGTAACTCTTGCGGTGGCTAATTTGTCAATATGAAGCGATCGCCAACCTTCCATTTCATTTTGAATTCACAGGCTAGAAATCAGTACAAATAAAGTTGCATCAAGCTTCCACTGAGCTCCCCTTCAAGTTTCTGGATCAAACTCTAAGTTGTCTCGCAGGTTAGTGATCACAAGAAGAAGAAGAAATTAGTTCTCTTGAAGAACTATCTTGATGTTCGCTTATCACATGTGTGTGCACACGGCCGCCTAGTAACTCTTGCGGTGGCTAATGTGTCAATATGAAGCGATCGCCAACCTTTCAATTCATTTCCTTTCATCTCATTTTGTTTTGTTTTTCTGTAGTCAGTGCTTTTATCAGCCTTTCAACTGGTTTGGTTTGGTACACTAAGTGCGTGGTAGCCTTTAAGACTGAATTTTTTTTGAAGTTTTTTGCACTCGAAGCGACTGCCAACCTTTCAATCCAATGTATTTCATTTCTGAGTTTTGTTTGGTTTTTGAAATAAGCGATTAGCAACCTGTTCGACTGATTTTGTTTTGCTTTGTGTTGGACCTGTAATTGGTGATTGCCAACCTTCCGACTAATTTGGATTTGGATTCTGTTTTTGTGTGTTCTTTTGTGTGTGTTTCTGTTTGCTTTTGTGGGTTTTGCCAGATGTCTGCAGCAAGTTTTAATGCACCAGGAGGATCCATGGGCCCGGATCAACCATCTCCGGAACTAATGCAAGCGGAAGCCATGAAGGTTCGATTCTCTCGGTCTTCTATTTCATAAGCATATTATGAGTGTTGTGGTGACTCGTGGTGTATAACATAATGGTGCCTTCCCATTCTTAAGCATCTAATGTAGGAATGTAGAAGTGACTCATATCCTACTTGGGAGTCATTTTCTTTGCTCCAAAATCGTTCTCGACTATTGTCCACATGTCAATTTTGGTTCAAGCAAACCTGCAAATGGTATTTTCTCCCCCATGCTCGATGATCACATGTTTTATATGAACTGATTGCAATGACCAATATCAAATGGTTATGGTTTTTTTTTCCGGGCTTCTACTACCTCCTTTTGAGAAAAAATCCACATACCCACATCTCACGTTGCAATTGGGACCCCCCTCACTTGAGTTTCCGCTAGTCTAGCTCGACACAAAACAATCATTTCTTCAAAGAAATTGTCACGTGTCGTATCCAAATTCGTGAAGAAGCATGTTCAATCCAATGTAGAAATGAGCTTTCGACAACTCAGAGTGTTTGAACCAAGCTTACAAGAGCTGGTTTTTTTTTTTTTTTTTTTTAAATGTGTTTTTTATATTTCTCTTTTTCACAAGAAGTGGTACTAATTGACTTCCAGCCTTTCAACTTGATGTTTGGTTTTGATTTTGTTTTGATTTTTGTTTATGGTGGGTATTGGCAGATGTTTGAAGCTCTTAATGCACCGGAAGGATCCTTAGGACCCCATGAACCGTCTCCGGAATCAATGCGAGCGGAGGCCATGAAGGTTTTATCACCACTCATATATGGACACATGGCGGCCATGTCACTTAGGGCGGCCGTTATCTTAGGAATCCCGGACATCATTAACCGAGCGGGGCCGGGAAACACCATGTCTCTTCAAGAAATCGCCTCCCAACTTTGTAGCGAGTCTCCCGATTTGCACGCCCTACGCCGCCTAATGAGGGTGTTGGTCCACTTTGGAGTTTTCTCGGCAACAAACGATAAGGATTGCGAATTGGGACTCAGTGGTTCTTCGGAGGAAATCAGTTGCGGAAAATTAGAGGACTCCCACGGTGTCCAATACGGGTTAACGGTGGCTTCAAAGATGTTAGTGTGCGCAAACAACACGTTCGTGGGGAGTATTCCGAGCTCCGTGTTATTTCTCAACCATCCGACGTCGCAAAAACCGTGGGAGCATATTCACGAGTCCATTTTGTGCGGGAAAGTTGCAAATGAAGTCGCCCATGGAAAGATCTATGAGGTATATGTCATGACTACTAACTATGTACGTAGTTTAAGCCTTATAATAATTCATGCTCACATTCTTTTTGGTTTGGGGAGTTTGTAAAGATTTAGGAATTCTAATTAACAACAACCGATGAGTGTGTGCGGCCCGTATGGATTAAGGTAGGGGAAAGGCTAGAACTAGAATTGGTGCACAATCCTTGACCAATCATGACTATGGAAAACTAAGTAGAAGGAAGCATCGAACAATCGAGGTCGTCCTCAACGGAGTATTCTTGTGCCAACTTGTAGATGCTTTGGTCTTTTATTTTCCTTGATCATTGCATTCCTTGTTGCATACTTGTGTTTCTTTTGAGGGAAAATAGATTTACTAATTTTTGTTGGACTGTATGTAGTCCTCTTCCCGACCATGTGGCACCCCAATAGCATTTTTTTCTTTTCTTTATGGGTTAGTGTTAAAGAGGGCTTTCCTAGTGACTTATGTAGAGGTTAAGCAATGTCTAGAGAGGTTTAGAGCCTCACAAAAATGACTCTATAAAGTACCTAAACCCTAAACACCTAAATACTCAACCTCAACAAACGTATCATAATTATACTCGTGTGCAATCACAAGCTTTGTTTAGTAATTGTAATTGCAAAGAATGAGTTGTTTGAACTTCTTTTTAAGTTTTTGAAGGATTTGGAAATTAACGCTTTGAATGTGTGTTTATGATCTATTTGTTGTTTGCAGGGTGCCACGAAATCCAACTACATCTACGATGACCCAAAGTACGCGAAACTCATGTTTGCATATTACGGTCCTAGAAACGCAAAAGTGCATGAGGCTTTAAAGAATTACAAAGGTTTTGATGACGAGGGTGTGAAGACTCTTGTAGATGCAGGTGGTGGCAAAGGCGCTGCCCTTGCGAGTATTGTGGCTGCCCATCCTCATATTCGCGGGATAAATTATGACCTACCAAATGTCATTGCTCAAGCACCTCAAATTCCAGGTGCGTGGTGACAATATATAAGTATAATGGTAAACATTTTATTGATTTTTCTTGTTTTCCATCATGAACCAAGTTTACATCTTAAAATTTTGGGTGTATTAGCAAATCCATGATGAACCATTGACAATGATCCAATTGAAAATTCAACTTTTTACTTGACTTAGTCTATGGTTATTGAAAGTGCATTTTGTGTTGGTTCTTTAAATAAATACATCTTAAGTCCTTTCAATTGTGTCGATTAATAAGTGTAGAGTACTTAATCAGAATTTGAAGACAAAGTCTGATCTCTTTTAAACATCCATTTTATGGTGTTTGTTCTCAAATCCATAACTAACCACACATCATTTAAATACAAGGCATCTTTTTAAAGGAACTTTGTCATTTAACACCTACATATTCCCATATATAGTGTGTTTGAAAACAACGTGTTCATCTGTTAGATTAGGCTCCTTTTACACTTCAGCTCAAGTTGCGAGCTTCAACTTGCCATTTTTGGGAGTTCGACGCTTGAAGTTGACAAAATTTCATCAAAAGAAGCGCAAACTACATCGAGCTTAAACATCCCATGATGTAGTTAGGAGTTTGACCAAGAGATTCTCATAGGCATACGACTTACCGGATGATATTTAAGCATATAAAAACCTAGTGAAAAATTCAAGCTCTCAAGTTGAAGTTCAAGTGTAACGTAGACTTGAGGGAATAAGGATGTTCAAGTGAGTTTTGAATTTGGAGGTTGCACATAGCTATCAGCAAGTGATCATTGGCTTGCAATTCGGAGCATTGCGGCTGATTGAATTTTCATCTAGTTAAATTTTCTCAAAGTACCTATTCCCGACTTTCAATTTCATTTTATTTTCTCATTAGAATGACAAAATATATTTCGCACATTTTGCAACTTTGTTTTTAGGAGTGGAGCACGTGGGCGGTAACGTGCTCGAGAGCATCCCTGCTGGTGATGCTATTTTCATGAAGGTGTGTGTGACCTAAAACCCATTATACTTTATCTTGTCTACACATTCAGTTTAAGGAGCAATTAAACCCCTCTCATCCCATAAGTAATCAACTTTACCTCTACTTATTTATCTTGAATTTTCTAACAACATCATTGAAACAACGATTTAGCTTAGAAATGGTCGGAACACAAGTAAAAGCTCCCCCTCCCTCTTTCCTTCCTTCCGCTTCTCCTCCTTCCTTGAAATTTATTCTTCTACTCTCTCCTTCATTGTTTCTTACCTAATATTTTGTTGAAGTTTTTCTTGCCCTCATGTGCATTGCGTTCAACTACACTCTAGTAAATTCCAAAATCATGACTATGTGTGTTCCAAGAAAAACGCAATCACGGCATCCAAGGAAAATGGAAACTTTCAAAGAAAGTAAAAGACACGCAACTATGCTAATTGCCACAAGAAATTTCACATTGACAACCTCAACTGCCCAATGAATCCTTCAATATACTAGACATGGTCATGCAAGCAATTTGTGCTCGATATTCATCATTCAATACTTGTGCGTTTCGATTGAAGAGAGAGGGAAGGATACTTATTAGTAGTACTCTATGACTCGAACTGATCTACAAATGAACAGGGAGAACCGACCGCTAGTTACAGATGAATCAGTTGAGTTTGAGAAATAACCGGTTGAAGTTCAAGAACTCAGGAAAACTACCGATCGTTTAAGAAGAATGTATGGAATATACTTCAAAATTAACAAAGAAAAACCGAAAGATCACTACACGTAACCGGTTGGACTCGGAAACACTAGGAAGTCATGACCAAAAAATCTCCCGAGATGTACTAATGATCTATGAGCCGGAATTTCGTGTGCAGAATCTGATGCACCACTTTGATGACGAGCAATGCATCAAAATCCTCGAGAATTGCAGGCAGGCACTGCCCGCCGACGGCGGCGGAAAGCTAGTGATTTTCGATCCCGTACAGATGCGATCTGAATTCGGAGGAAGTTGCGAGAGATTGGGTTTCTCGTACGAACAGGACCTGTCGATGCAGATTCAGCGCGTGAGGTCGGAGGAGCAGTGGAGAAGATTGTTGGGCAACGGAGGATTTCCCAAGGTCCAGTTCGTCAGCTTCTTACCTCGCCATCTGCTCATCGAAGCGAGCTATTGAGCGCAGCATCGTTTTTTAGTTACTAAAGTTGTTGCGATCTGAATTCGGAGGAAACTGCGAGAGATTGGGTTTCTCGAATGAACAGGACCTGTCGATGCAGATTGAGCAGTGGAGAAAACTGTTGGGCGACGGAGGATTTCCCGAGCTAGGTCCAGTTCGTCAGCTTCTTCCCTCGCCATCTCCTCATTGAGGCGAGTTCTTGAGCGCGGCGTCGTTTTTAGTTACTAAAGTGCAAGTGAGCGTCGTTTAATGTCGAGTTCGTGTTGGTACATCATAAGGTAAATGGATCTTAAAATGGTTACCTCTTTTCCGACTAGCCGTTTTTCCTAGGATATGCATTTCCTAGATGGTTAGCAAAAACCAAATCGAGGCCGTAGTCTTCTAATATCTTGTTGATTTTCAAATGTGAACATTCTCATGCTCATGAAATGGTCATATAAGTCTCTCCAATCATGTTGTCTATTGAACCTAGAAAGATTATCATGTTTTGAATATGTAGTTCAATCTCTTTTCAAACACATGTCCTTTGGGTATTTGTTTTGGTCCAGCCACACTTAACCACGTACCACTCAAATTATAGGTGTTCCAATTAAGTTACGTAACCAAATTAGGCATGTCTACCTTACCCTTCATGATTTTTTAGGTTTTCAACACCAACTCGTCAACATTTAGTTGATGATTCAACTCGTGGTAAACTCAACCTTTTACGTCTTGCAACGGTAAAGTATAGCAACAAAGGATTGAAATTTGCCACCGTATCTTTGGTGAGCATCGGTTGTTCACTATTGTAGTTTGACGTGAGTAAAACAATGCGATATCACGACGTCACGGTGATGAAAGTGCACAACTTCGCAACGAATCAATATGCAAAGTTTGACACGATTTTCCCACAACTTGAATGTGGGCGCGAAATCTACACAGGGCCGGGCGGTGTGACCTTCGACCGGATTTTTTTTTCCTTAACACGAAGAAATGGACCAGCGTAATGCGCCTCACCTCGTTCACATATGCCAATCTAGTAATGAATGCCGATTCCAACAACCTAAACCGAATTGAGATCGACATCAAGCTTCCGGGATGCATCTTGAGGAGGTCTTTCGCTAATATTGAATTGATTACAACGAGTACCGTAGCACTCTAGCGGCTTGGGCACCTTTCTACCTAATAATTAATTAAAGTGTGAAAGTAAGTTAGACAACCCATAAAATCATATTCTAAAATTGGGTAGATTAAAAAAAAATACTTAAAAATACTTAGACATTCATCCAAAACATTTATGTAATTCATGGATGGTTTTCTTTGTTTCATCTATGGCAACTACGGTTAACCTAAACACTTCCCTTAACCAGTATTCCTTACCTAGTTTGTCTTTTACGTGTATGTCAAGGATTTTGCTTGGCAACAAATTTTGCTTTGATTTGATGCTACTTTGTTGGATGCCAATGAATGTCACTTGCATTACTGTGATTTTAGGCACTCCTTGAATGTTATTTCCTTTTTCTTGGACACTCAACGAAATCATTTTCCCAAAAATTAGGCTCCTTTTTTAAAAAAAAATAATAATGTCCAAGTTGCTAGAGAGCTAAAATACTAATTGCGTTTTCATATTTGGATTCTCGAACATTGCACTCTCACTTTGGGAGGCCGATCTTACGACAAAGGAGTTTGTAGAGTTATATCAACCCCTTTGAACGGTGGATGGAATGGAACCCATGGTGGATCGTATGGAAAATATGCTCCGTGATTGCAAAAATAAACTTTCTACATTGGGGCCGTTAGGGTTTGGGAACTCCTTCTACATGGCGGAGTTCAAGAATAGCCGAGGTTTTGGGACATTGTGGTAGTAGGAAATGACTCGACGAACGACACGCAACAAAAACCACAAAGTGTTGGAGAGCTTAGAGTGTACGATTTGAAGAGGAGAGAGTGGCGAGATTTTGGCTCACATCGAGCTCAAGTCGATGCCTGAGTCGAGTTCCAGCCTTGGTGATCTTCATTTTGAGTGTTTTTGTGACCCTTTTGTAGAGTTTTCCGATTCATGAGTATATAAAAATCAAATACTATATAACAAGCAAAGGTTGGCGAGATGTAGACTCTAAAATTATAGTAAACACCGAGAGGATCCGGCTCAAATCAAGGATACTATATGTAATATGAGTTGAAGTTTTTTTGTTTTTTTAAAGTAGACTATATATAATAGGATGAATGTGAAGGATGGAATTTTAACTACGTTCGTATGGTTGGATTACGAATTGTTGTGATTTTTCTATACCATCTCATTTAAGAGCATTTTTTTTCAAATTTATTTTTATTAAAAACTTGAAGGTACATTAAATCATTTGACATGTGCTCTGGCCATGTTTGTGGATATTTCTAGTTCAATAAAATTCTTGGTTGTTACACCAAGTCAAGAAATATCGCATGTAGCTAGTAATTACGGATTCCACCACCCTTAACCTTAATAAGCATTATGCAAACAAGATTTTCAACTTTGTCTCATGTAACACAAGGTTCTCAAATTATTTTTTGAAACTAGATGTTATAAAGCACCCCTTTTCAAACTAAGATAGATCATACACTAACAAAATGCCAATATGAGTAAGAAGACAAGTTTTGATAGATTGTAGCTCATATTTGGAAATAACATCTTCATGCTTCAACTAACCTAAAGAGCCCACATAAGTCAACCCCGGTCCCTTACTAGTGACAATAATTTCCCTCTCCCCTAAATCACACAATTTCAACATGTCTCACCACTGACTAAGTTATGCACTTAAGCACACAAAACCCATCTATAAAACCATCCCACTACCCTAATATTTTCTCCTCTCAACATCCTAAAATCCATTCCACATGCGAGTCTCGTTGAAACTAAGTCAAATATGGTATTTAAGGTGTGCTTAGAGATTGATTTTACCATACAAGATCTTCAAATATAGAGCCCTTGTAACAACATGCAATAACCCTATGCCGGAAGCAATATGGCAAGCCCTTTGCCATGATTAGGACAAGTGGACCCTCAATCACGTCTTCAACCAAGAGTTGTCGGCGTTCATATTATTTATTATATGAATCACAAAGATTGTTACTTCAAATTTCCAAATTGAATCAGGGATGTAAAAGTAATTAGAATATAAATTGAAGATTATCATATATATTTTTAAATAACCACAAAGACTCCTTCCAATCGTGAACCTAGAATAATTTAAATATGTTGAGCACGTAATCCAAACTCATTGTAAACATGTCTTCTTGATGCCTAATCTTAACCACAAACCATGCCATCTACCACTCAAGAGGCCGAAAGTGGCCAAAGAATGACCCTATATTACCTTTAATATCTTGGCCTATTGATTCTCTTCACCCCTAACTTCCCAAGCAACCCATTTTGGGTTGAAGGATGAGTTCTTCCCCACATTAACCCCACCTATTTCATTCATCCAAAATTACAATAACTATAAACATCAAGCCAACATGGATATTTAACAATGAACATATGAGCTATGCAATTTGGAGATGATCAGAATACATGGAAACAATTATCTAATTGGGAAGTGGTCATGTGTTATGATGTGTTGGATGCTTGTGTGAGGGTGTGGACTCCAATCAATGGTTCTCAATGTAATGCAAACATTGCATGAACATTGATGGTGTTTATTTTGGTAAAAGTGATATTTTAAAATGCTCATGTAAAAACCGCCTCTCTGGTCACAACAACTGTTCAATTCGACATTTGGACAATCTCTAATATTGGGGGATTCTTTAAATATACGGGGTTAGAAATATGGGACAATGTACATACTTCAAATGCAAGGTAGCTAGCCTATTATGATTTTGCACATTTTGGCATGAGAACTTGTGAAGGTGTTAAAATTAGTAATGCGTTCCCATCTAATGGATCACACAAGCACTGCATTTATTCCCCAAGTGAATTTGATTGGTCAAAGATCTTTTGAGGGGGGATAAATATGGCATTTTTTTTGTACATCCCTTCCTTCAATTGCTATTATCTAAAAATACAAATGCTTATTCATGCCCATTATTTTCCTCAAAATAGATCATCCCCATAGTTCGAAGATGTTGTGGATAAATCCCATTTTAACCTCAAAACCTGTCCAAGAGAATTCCACAACGAATATTGAGTGAAAAAAAACACTCACAACAACCCTTCCATAGGCTTGGGAAGTTAAGGGTCAAGTTGACGGAGTTGCCATGCCATAGTACCAAAACAAGGACATGACATTGGAGCATGTGCCAACATGGATGTTGCATCAATGCCATCTAGGCAAGATTGCAGAGGGGGGAGGGGGCACTGAGGTTTGGGAGCAATGGCTATAGTGTAAAGTGTAATGTAAAGGCATAGGTTGTACTATGGTCTCTTGACCAGACGCTATTTCCATACCATCCTATTCATGTGGGTTTTCCCACAAACTAAGTGTGATAGATCAAGGTTTGTGAGGTTTTGAAGTGTCGTGGTTTCTTGGTTTTATATTAGGTCCACCTACTTGAAGTGGATTTGATGCAAACTTGGTAGATCATGAAATAACATCCATTTGATGTTGTGTAGGATTCCGTGTGGGTTTTTCATCCATTCACATAATCTTGGTCCTCTAGGCCTTCACACTCTCGTCCACCAATTAAATTTCTTAAGATTTTCATGGTCACATGCCGGAAATCTCTATAGCAAATTGTCCCTTGTCTTTTACCTTGTGTTTCTCAAGAGGTGCGTTAACACTAAGGTTTGAGAACCCCCCCCCCCCCCCCCCCCAAAGGTCCGAGATGAAGAATCATTAACATTGAGCCATCCTATTGGTGAATTGTAAATTTATGCATCCAAAGAGTTTACACCAGGGTTTGAGATTAAAGAAACTCTAACCTTGAGCCATTATATTGGTGGAGCTTAAAATTGTGGACCCAAGGAGTTTACACTAGGTTCTGGTCCAGAGTTTGAAAAAGAAATGAAGTGTAACTAATGTGGCACCACTTTCCCGCCAAATCTCGTGGTCCCTTTAATGGACCTTGCTTTTTGAACTCAAGATTGGACCCAAGTTCAAAGACTGCTTTCTTAAAAGAGGACCAACAAGATATAGCGGGACATTGATGCCACAATAACACCACTTCCTTTTTTTCATACTGTGGACCTGGATCCTACGTTAAATTGCTAGGGTATGGAATTTTGTTATAGACAAACACGACCCCTCAACTTTGAAGTTCCTTTGGTCTCGGACCCCTTAGTGTAAACCAACCCTATCCAAAACTTAAGATGGTTTTACATCAGGGTTTGGGTCCAAGAAACTTGAGGTCTGAAACACCCCCTCAATGGACTTTGATTTTGAACTGAAGATTGGACCCAACCTTAAAGATTGGTGCCTCAAATTATGAGAAGTATTTTTTGAGTGAAACTGACAAGATTTGATGGAAAAGTGATGACACATTATTGTCACTTCGTGTTTCCACACCGTGGACCTGGACCCTAGTGCGAACTCCTTGGGTCCAATTTTCGGCTCTCGACCAATAAGATCGCTCCATTTGGTCAGAGTTTCTTTGGTCTTGGACCCCTAGTGTAAACCCACCCTAACTAATTATTGCATCGAGGGAGTTGGCGGCACGCCACAGCACCGGAACGATGACATGGCACTGGGACCCGTGCTGACAGTGAAGCCAGGTCATCGCCAGCTAGGCAAGAAAGAGGGAGGAGGGCCATAGAGCTTCGGGAGCAATGGCTGCTGCTCTTTCTCGCACCTTGGTTCACGTCGAAGCTATGTAGCCATCGCCCGGCGCACGCACGCGTGCTCGCGAGTTCTTCCGCAACTGCTGGAGAGCGCGGGAGAGGGACCACAGAAGCGACAGATATCAAACAAAGCTCACGGGAACCATTTTGGTGAAGAATTGAGGGAGTTAGCCTTGTTTTAGCAAGGCGGTCATGGAGCGCGTCAGATGTGTGTAGCTTAGGAGAATTTTTCTACGGCATGGGAAAGGTCATGGAGCAACCCCTGTAGAGTTCTGGCATTGAAAAATAGGCGTCGAGTACCAAAGCCGTGGTGGTTTGGGCAAATTTGGATAAGTGACGTGTTTAGGGTTTTGACATGGTGGCGATGTGCGATGAAGAAGTGGTGATTGGAATTCATCATCATCAGCTGTAAGGGAGAGGAGAGGAGAGAAGAAGCAGTTGTGTTGTGGTTTTACTCCGAATGTTAAATTTGAGCGAGAGAAGAAGTGGCAGAGAGGAGGGGTGATGTGGAGTAATGATGTGTGGGGAAATGTGTGAGCTGCTTCATCTTTACTGTTGTTTTTTTTGCAACGGCCATGGCGGTGGCGGACGTGAAGACGTGACATAGAGGGAGAGGGGGCATTATCAACACTACACTAGCGTTGGTAAAACATGGGAAGCCCTGAAGCGGGAGGAGGAGGCAGGGGGGAGAAAGAGGTGTCGAAGCGGAGGAAGAGCGAGAGCACGACGAACACGCATTACGTAAAGGATCATCATCATCGCGAACATTACGAGGACGAGGAGCCCTACGAAGAGGACCTACGCAGCAGGTCTCATCGGTCCAGTAAATCCAGTAGAAAGAGTAGCAAAAGTGATCGCGGGGATAGGGAGAAAGGCAGGGAGAGGGAGAAAGAGAAGGAGAAGGAGAAAGACCGTGGGGATAGGGGTTCCAGGTATTACGAGAAGGAGAAGGAGAAAGGGGAGAAACGGTCGCGAGGATCCTTGAAAGACGACAACATCAGCAGCAGGCACGAGCAGGAGGGAGTGGAGAGAGACGATTACAGTGAATTTGTCAGCTCTCGGGGAGGCAGTGGGAAGAGAAGGAATGGGATAGAAAAGGCAAGCAGCAAGAAGGGCGAGGTTATTGTCGTTGAAAAAGAAGAGGAAGAAGAGGAGGAGGAGGATCGTAGCTACGGTGGTGCGGCCAGTGAGGAGATACTTCGATCGACAAGTAGGGCAATCGAGAAGGAGAAAGTGAGGAGAAATGAGTACAGAGGGGAGAGAGGAGCCCCTGCTGATGTGGTGGTAGAGATAGACGTGGAGAAAGTTGGGAAGAAGAGTCTTGATGAAGAGGTTTATAGGAAGAGAGACTTGCGTGGAGAGGGATCGCATGGTCATGACGATGATGAGACAAGCATACCGAAGATTGACATTAGGGCAGAGTACAAAGAATACAAAGAAGAGACTTTGCTGCGAAGGAGTGAGAGCAGAGCAGAGCGACCTTATGATGTGGATGAGGCAAAGGTTCGCAAAGGCGATCCTTGTGTGGAGAAAGCAAGGGAGAATGATCATAGGGATGAGTTAAGAAATGACAAGGTTTATGGGTTTGATGACAGCAAGCCCAGGAAAATTGATTCTAGGGCAGAAGGAGGCAAAGTGGACAATGTGGAGGAAGAAATATTGTTTAGTAGAAGTGAATTGCGATCAGAAAGATCTGGAAGGACTTCGAGAAGCTCCGCTCATGATCCAGGTCATTCAAAGAGTCGAAGATCTCACATTGATGAAGAAAGAGAAGGAAGGGGTCCTGGGCGGGATTATGCACATGACCCTGATGAAGAGACTAGAGTCATGGACTTGCAATTTGAGAAGGTTGAAACCTTTAGAAGACATGCCACTGGAGCAGAGGATCATCCACGAAGCCGGAGTCAGATGGAGAAGAGTAGAGAACATGGCGATTGGGGTAAAGAAAGCAGGGACAGAACCAAGATCGTTGAGGACGTGCAGTCTGGGGATCGAATTGCGAGTATGGATGATACTGATGAGTCGCATGGATTGGATAGGAAGCGGTCTGGGAGGGAGAAGGTGCGTGGGGCCAGAGGGGAGAGGGAAGAAAGGGTAAGGGAAACGGGTAGGGACGATAGAATTGGAAGCAACGAACAAGAAAGGGTGGAAGTGAAATCTGGGCATTCTGAGCTTCCAAGAGCTGCTTCTGGTAGCAAGATTGTATCTGAGAAGGTGGTTCCAGCAAGCCTTGAGATTTCGAAGGAGAAATCAGCTTCTCGATGGGATAAACCTAACCACCCCATGCGGGAGGAGGTTTTGGAACCAATGAAGGAGAGGACGTCGCGAGGAGACAGGAGCGGTGAGATGATGGAAAGCATGTGGGACGAGTCTGAGGAGGCTATTATGCATAGCAGCAAGTCGCGGAAAGAGAAACATATATCGGAAGGAAGAAAAGATGGCAGGTCGCGAGGAAGAGACAATGCTGATATGGTGGTTTGTGCAGACCTGGAGGAAAGTTTGAAATCTGGTGTACTTGAGAAGATGGGGGAGAGCACTCAGATTGTTGAGTATGAGGAGTCACTGGAGGTGGTGCACGTTGAAGCAAGTGCGGTGGTGGATGTAGAGGGCAAAGAAAGGGGTGATGAAAGTCGGCCAGAGAAGCCTGAGCGGCATCGGAGAGAGAGAGAAATGCTGGAAAGGGCAGAATTGGACGAGTGGGCAAAAACCACAGAATACAGAGACAGAGAAGAGAGAGAGCGAGGGGAGGAAAGTCGCCGATTCGATCATCATCATGGCAGAGACAAGTCCGAGCTTGAAGTTTTAGATGATGGCAGCAAGCTTGCAGGGAGCAAGGAAGATAGAGGAGAAGAAGTTCCCAGGTCAGCACGGCGGCGTGGAAGGGAGACGTTGGAAAGAGAAGACTCGGACTTTGGAGGGCGATTTTTGGGAAGGGAAGAGAGGGACAGAGAGAGATCTCACAGGGATAGAGATCGAGACAGAGAAAGGGAACGTGACCGGGAGAAGGAAAAGGAAAGAGAAAGAGAGAGAGGAGGAAGACGGGATGACAGTTTTCGAGATGATCGTCGCAAAGGTAGAGAGAGACGCGACGAGAGGTATGACGAGTACGATGCGGGGGCAAGGTCCAGTGCGAAAGGAAGAGTGGACAGAGGGGATTATGAACGAGAAAAATATAGGTCCAGAGAGAAGCTGGATTCAGGGTGGGAGGAGATGGATGATGTGCATGGCCGATCGAGTACGAGAGAGAGAAGGGAAGAAGAAAGAGAAGGAAAGACTTCTTACAAAAAGCCGATGCACGAGGCTGTTGTGCGGGGTGTGTCTGTGAGCAAAGAGAAGGGGGATGAAGAAAAGCTGGGGAGGTCATCAAGACCCGAAGAAGAGAAAGGAAAGAAACTGGTTTCAAGAGAGAATGTGGAAGATGAGGGCTTCCGAATAGGTGGGACTAAAGTGGAAGATTCAGCTGATAGGACGAGGGGAAGGGCGAGAGAGCGTGTAGACAGTGGTCTACAGTACTCTGATGACGGAGCTAGGTCGAAAGGAAGGCACAGGAGTTACAAAGGTGGTGTTGGTTCTCGAAGTCCTGATGATAGAAGAGGCCGCTCGGACTGGGAGGGTGGGGAGAGAGATTGGTCGGACGACAAAGAGGACTATGAAAGAGAGAGAAGTAGCACTCGGCGTGGCAGTCAGAAGAGAGACAGGGACAGTGGTGAGAGAGAGCAAGATCGGTACAGGAGCAGAGAGAGACCTCATGATAAGAGCTGGGAGAGGGAAAGGGAGAGAGAAAGGGGGAGAGATCAGGAAGAGACGTTGGACAGGTCACGTGATCGTCATCGTGATAGACGGAAAGAGAGGGATGAGAGGGGTCGAGATTTGGACTACCCGGTTGAGCAGGACAGTTGGGAGCCAAAGAAAAGGCATGAAAAGACGGAGAGAGAGAAATTGGAGAGGGAGAGATTTGAGCAAGAGAGCAGCGAACACAGCCGAATGGAGAGGGATAGAGTGGATGTGTTTAGAAGCTCGCGAGCTTTTGGTCCCATCAGTGACAGTGGTGCGCGCGGAAACAACATGCCATTGAATTTCATGGACTGCGGCCGTGCATATGGTGGTCCATACATCCCGCCTGGCGGCGAGTTCTATCAAGGTGAGGACCTTAATGCATATTTGTTTCCCCTAGTCTAATTGCTTGCTTTTTCCATCTTTGGTGTTTTATCATTAGGTTTCCCTGTCAACTTGTTATTCCCTTCTGTTTTATACTTCCATGACAGGAGGTTTGACAACTACAGCTGATAGCATCATAGTAGTGGTACTAGTGTCACTTGTTGTATCAAACTACTTTGGACCCGTGCCGCCCAGGCACATTGCACCTGTGCATATGAATAAATGTTTCAGACCATCCCCACACCATTCGCCAAACATGCTGCCATCAACAGCAGACTATTTTTGAGCTTTGAAGCGGGAACTGTGACAATGGCCATGCACCCTTGCTGTTTCAGAGTTTCAAATTGTATAGTAGATTCACCTTTTCTTCACATGAATAGTAGTAACTGTCCAGTAAACACAAGGTTGGGAGTTTGTCATTCATCCCTGACATTTGATTCTAGGAATACTATATTGAGACTGTTGTCGCACTTCCTTTGGTGCATTGGTCCTCACTGCAACTGAAGCAGGATGATCTAGTATTTATTCTCTTCTAGTAGAAGGTAATTTACCATTTGTGCTTCATGCTGACAACTTCACACCTTACCAGGTGACTATGTTGGTGGTTTTGGAGAAAATGATTGGGATGCTGCCATGATGGACGACAGAATGCGGATACGAGAAGGGATTTTCCTGGGACCTGGTGAGAGATACATGGAAGATGAAGGGCCTCTGGGCCATGACCCAGGATTTGGCCCTGGCAGAGGTGATGGGGGGATGGGGTATCCTCCCCATCCTGGAAGAGGAGGGAGGGGCTCCAAAGGCTCTCCCAGTAACAGAGGAGGTCGAGGAGGCATGATGGGTCCTGATGGAAGAGGACCTCACTTTAACAACCCCCCAGGAGGTCCGCTGCTGCAAGGCATGCAGCAGCAGCAGCATCAGCAGCAGCAACAGCAAGGTGCCAAAGGAAGAGGACCCAGAGGAGGACCCAAGGGTATTCGAGGGCCTGGTCGAGAAGGTCCGCGAGGAGGTGTCAACCCTCCTCTTATGGGTCCTGGGCCGGGTATGGGACCTCCTTTCGGTCCAATGGGGCCTCAAGGGCCAATGCCGGGTATGGGTATGGGCCCAGGTCCTGGTCCAGGTATGGGCCAATTTCCGATGCCTCCCTTTGGAGGCCCCATGTGGGGTGGTGGGCGAGGTGGAGGGGAAATGGGTATGATGGGCTGCCCTCCTGGCCCTCCTGGCCCTCCTGGACCAGGTATGGGTCCTGGGCTGGGTCCAAGGTTTGGCCCTGTTCCAGGCCCTAACATGTTCTTCTCTCCTCCGGGTACTGGGAGAGGAGGTCCAGGTGGAATGTTTCCTGGGGTAGCTCCACCATTTGTTGGACCTGGCGGTGGTGGCGGTGGGGGCGGTGGTGGAAGTGGAAGTGGCAGGGGCCAAATGGGGGACAGGGGTCCTCCAGGGGCCAGTGGCAGGGGAGTCATGGGAAGGGGAAATGGAGCACCTGGGAGAGGTCCCTCAAGAGGGGAGCAGAATGATTACTCCCAGCATTTTGTGGACACAGGCTTACGCCCTCAAAATTTTATTCGAGATGTGGAGCTTGCTGATCGCTTTGAAGAATATCCTAAACTGAAGGAGCTCATAACAAGGAAAGATCAGTTGATTCAGAAGAGAGCAACCCCTCCAATGTATATGCAGTGTGACCTGCAAACCACAGAGTTATGCCCAGAGATGTTTGGGACGAAATTTGACGTTATTCTTGTTGACCCTCCATGGGAGGAGTACGTCCGTCGTGCTCCTGGCATTGGGGATTCTATGGAGTGGTGGTCAGCGGAGGAGATCCAAAACCTTCGTATCGAGGTACAAAAAGCAGTGTTTTATATTTGAAAGTATTTCTATACTGGATGTTGTTGGGTTATTCAGCCTTCTTTGTTTGGATAGAATAGGATGCAGTTCAACCTTTCTTTTTAGAATTAGATGATCATTTGCACACAAGGTTTTTGTCAGTTGGGAAAGAAAGGCCATATTTGGAGAAGGTTTTCCTGCATTGATTGAAATTGTGATGTATGAAGTCCTTCATCATAATTATCTATTGGTTCCATGGAACCTACAAGAAATCCTTATTGCTATATGAACAGTAATTGTTCTTTCTGAACAACACACTGCACAGCCCCTAGGTGCTAATTTGTTGATTCTAGTAGGGAGCCACTTGACGAAAACTACAACAAGCACCAAGCAGCCCTGGATTGAATTTCATCATGACAAGCTCTCAAATTAGATATTTCTGATCCATTTACAATTGCTGAGTCCAGTGATGACGTGCGTCGTGACACTAATCCTATCAGCACAAATGTAAAGAGAGTTCCTCATTAAGGGATCTAGGTTCCCCAAGTTCCAATTTTTTGCATATTGATGTTTTATGCTGGTTAATGGGGATCTGGCCACTTAGACATGGTTTGATTGGTACAGGCCATAGCAGATACCCCCGCATTCATATTTTTGTGGGTAGGAGATGCAGAAGGGCTTGAACAAGGTCGCCTCTGTCTCAAAAAGGTGTTATTCTTTCACATTTTACCTGTCAGAATTTGCATTTGAATCAGGCTAGTGTATCTTTTGGGTTTCTTAGGCTGGTGAGGATGATGTCCACCTCAAGAGAATGGCAAACCTTCCCATCACCTGCCTTTGTAGAGATCAAGTGTGTTGCAACCTAAATTAACTCATCGCTTGATTTTGCAATTGGCAACTGGTGGTAACATCTTTCAATACTAGTATGATGGTTTTCACTTTGAAGTCAGGCTCACTGTGTTTTGGATGTCATGCTACCAGTGGGGATTTCGAAGATGCGAGGACATATGCTGGGTGAAAACCAACAGAGAAAATCCAACTCCAGCGCTGCGTCATGATTCCAATACTCTATTCCAACACTCCAAGGTATCTTCCCTGAGTTACTTCTGAGGCACTCCATTGCAACTATCAGTAAACAGTTGCTTATTTGAAATATTGTGTGTCATACGAAGTACTTAAAGCCCTTCTATAGGAGGAGAATTTTGTTGTTCATTTACAAATTCATACAGTGAACAATGTTGCTGAATGCCAGTAGAAAGGTACGGAAGGTCTATGAATAACATGAATAGATGATTGTGAATATTGAGTGTGCAGGAGCATTGCTTGATGGGGATCAAAGGGACAGTGAGGCGCAGCACTGATGGCCATATCATTCATGCCAATGTGGACACAGATATCATGATTTCTGAAGAGCCAGAGTATGGTATGTCAGAATTGTGTTGAAACTCCCACCTATTCACATTTAGGAAGTATTTGTGAGTTGCTCCACTGTAGTCACTACTGGAGATTAATTGTTTTTTTATGACATTGCTTTATTCACTTTCTTCCTTGCATGTGGTCAGTCAGTTGTTGAATTCACCTTGATAATTCCTTTCACGAAGGAAGATTGCCAGACACAGCTGCATTTTGGAATTTTTGGTCCATTGAATTTATGTATTCTCATAGCAGTCAAGCCATTGACAGACATTGATGCTATAGATGCCTTTTATTTCTGTAGTCCCATTTTTCTTGAATTTTTGGAAGCGCCTCCCCTGCTGATGCTAGATGGGTTTTCCAGGATCCACCAAAAAGCCCGAGGAGTTGTACCATATCATAGAACACTTTGCCCAAGGACAGAGGCGTATTGAGCTCTTTGGAGAAGATCATAACATTCGAGCTGGATGGGTAACTGTAGGAAAAGGTCTTACATCATCTAATTTCAAACCTCAGGTAACATTTTTCTTACTACTGTTTTGGGTTTCATTTACCACTGTGATATTATGTACCAAAACTAGTATGGGCTGTGCCGTCTCGGCCTGTTGCACCTGTGCATATCAATTAATGTCTTGGGCTGTCCCCACACTGTTTGATCAACATGCTGCCATCAACGACTGACTGTTTTTAGAACTGTGATTGCATGATTACCCGTTTGATCACCATTCACCCTTTTTCCAAAATATATAATAGACTAGTATGGGCTTGGGCTGTTTTGGCCCAGGCCTGTTGTACCATCGCATGTGAATTAATGTCCCGGGCCATCCCTATACCATCCTCTTGACATGCCGCCGTTGATGGCCAACTGTTCAAAAGTTTGGAATGGTAATTACCTGTGTGATCACTGCTCAGCCCTTCCAAAATGTATAGTAGATATTACATTCATTGTCATGATTTTCCATTTCTGAGGGGTACTCTTGGTTGCTGGCAGACATATGCCAAAAACTTCGCAGATGCAGACGGGAAAGTCTGGCAAGGTGGTCGTGGCAACCCTGCCTTTGACGCTCCTCATCTGGTGGGAACAACGCCGGAGATTGAAGCATTGCGCCCCAAATCTCCACCTCCAAGACCTCAGCAAGCACAGCCATCAGGACAGGGTAATGCGGGAACCTCCATGTCGCAACCTTCAGGTGGAAACTCCAACTCAAAGAAAACCTCGACTGGACAAGTGGGTGGGCTTCAAAACGGACAACAGCCACCAGCTCTCATTCCAGGAGCCGGCCATGGCTCTGCGAATCCCTTAGGAGGAGGAGCTATGGCCATAGGACAGCCTCCTCAGGTGGGCGGTCGAGGAGGAGGACATGGTCAAATACCGAAACTACGTCTGGCCATTCCTGGAGCTCCAATGATGAAGCCTTTAGGAGCTGGACCAGGCATAGCTGAGGTTGGTGGCATTGACGAGGAGGCGAGCTATGGAGGAGATTTGCAGGAGACGATGTCAACAGAGGAAGTCGTCACATAGTTCTTCCATCAACAAGTGGTTTGCAAATTGGTGAATCTACTTGTCTGGAACATCATCGTCGTGAATATTGGTGCAATGGAATCCATCATGCATGTTTCAGTTCCTCATTTATGTTTCATTTGCATCATGGGCTACACCACTGTAAAGACTCTCAATTTTGGGACACCGACTTTCCATAGACCTTTACCTAATTGTTTGAAGCTACCCAAGTGTTTTGATGGCACAAAAATTGTTTCTTTAGGTTCAACCCTAACTCTTAGGCTGTAGGCAGCAGCAGATAACTCTTTCACAATCATTCATTTTGGGCTTTTTAGGCTTTCAAGCCCCCAAAATATACTCTCTCATGACAAAGAATGGTGGTAGGCAAAACAAGTCTCAACTTGCAATCAACGTCGGCATAGGCTACAATCTTCTTCTTCCAAGAGTTTTGGTTCTGCAAAAATTGCTCAAAGTTGACTTCGAGAAAGAACAATTATTTTTGTATAACATTGAACCATTGTTACTGTATTGCCAAGGTAGTTTATTGGTGATGCCATTCTCTGGGCACATGACGAGTACTGCTTATGTCAATGATGCTTAGTGTGGTGGGAGGCAATTGTTTGATTCTTTGACCATACAACTGGAATTATGATGCAGGCTAGTAAAATAGGTAACTACAAGAATGATACATAGTTTTCAGTATTTACAGTTTGCTCAGATCTCAGTTTGTGTCTTGTAATCTTGTGCCTAGCAACAGAATAGAATTGAATTGAAGTTGAAATTCAGTAGATCAATTTGACTGGGGTGAAGAGTAGCCATAGGATCACAATGAATGTATAGAAGTTGTACAAATTTTATGCATAACTGGGGGATAAATTGGTGTTTTTGGATCTCTAAGGAGATCCACTACCTGCTTATGTACCAGTTGTTGCAGAGAACTAAGGAATTGTTGAGTAATAAAACCTACTGCAGACACATGGTACCATAAATGTTGAGGTTGCCTGCTGCAAGCTAATACGAGGCCAGTGTCTTGGGAGATTTTTGGGCATAATCTGTCAAAATCCTAGTGTTTCCAAGTCCAACCGGGTTACATCTTGTGATCTTTCGGGTTTTCTTCATGAATTTGAAGCATATTCTATAGATTCCTTGAAAATGGTGGGTAATTTTCCTGAAGGCTTCAAATTCAACCGGTTAATTCTGAAACTCAACCGGTTCATCTGTAACTAGCTGTCAGTTCTCCCTGTTCATTGTGCCTGGCGCCTTGCTGTGGAACCAATGAAGACTAGGTACATAACAGAAAAAGCATGTAGTTGAGGGGAATAGGTTTGTGTGGTAGTGATTTGGAGCATAAGTAATTTAAAGCAGAAATCTCTGTGATGGATTCACAAGTATTGCTCTCCCTTCCCTAGTGTTTGTTGGGTCCCTATAGATACTTGATTCATTAGCACTTCATTGTTTATGGTTTAAAATGTCATTTACCGTATTTTGAGGTGTATGCTAGGTTACACTTATGATCAACAACTTCACCATTAGTATCACCCCGTGACACTTGTAATTCAAGTGCGCTTACTAAGATCTTGGCATGCGTATGTTCAATAAATGTTATGAGGTGCATGCCTATGTTACACAATGTTGTATAAGTTGACTAAAGTGTACACAAATGACACTTGGTATTAGTATGCTCAATAATATCTTCCCCTTACATACCAATATATGAAAACATGACACTTGCCATTGTTATGCTTGATAATAACATCCCCTTGGATACTAAAGCACAAAACTTTCATCTCAAGTATCCCAATGTGATATGCTAAATGTTATGGTGTAAATAAATGTTCACTGGACAAAGTTACTTATGTTGACATATAGCATCACGCTGGCAACTAATGGATGTGACACTTTGAGACCTCAAAGCACCTATTTTAGGCCCCTTCGCAAGTAGTGTACGTGGCACTAAATACCATAAACAATGTATTGGCGCTTCTCTCCCATTTTAATTATATTTAGAAAAAGAAAGCTCCGAACCATGACATAAGGGAAGTAATTCCTAGACACATGACTCAAGTGCAAACTTGTGATTGCATTAGTGCACAGACTTGGCTTCCTGGGGCACGGACTCTCAGAAACCCCTGGGACCGTCGGATGGTGTGGCAAGATGAAAATCGGGCCCTCCGATAATTAGGGTTTGGGGGTCGGGGGTAAAGGCCGTAGTTGGCGCCCAGAGGCCTCCTTTCCGTCTGCTCTGTCGCAGCCCTCGCGCAGAAGCCCGCTTGTCGACGACCACCATGGCCAAGACGGTGAAGGACGTGCCTTCGCACGAGTTTGTACGCTCTTACGCTGCCCACTTGAAGCGCTCTGGAAAGGTACACGACAATCGCTCCCTTTCGCTTAATCTATCACATCAACAATGTCGATGAACTAGGGTTTGGTTTGATTGCGTCGTCGAGTTTTCAGGTTTAGCGCAAGATTTTGTATTGCTGAAGACTGAAGTTTGACGCAAGAGAAACGATATGGAACGTAGGATGCATCATATGGCACTGTCGAAGGTTTCGCCCTTATTTGGAGAGGGGCATTATGTGTGTTCGCTCTCGGGTCATTTGAAGCTCTCTGATATGAGAACGCACATCTTATGGGAATGCATAAGGAAGGATAACAGGTTTTAGTTTGGAGAGGATCACAAGTTGGAATCTCCGTTTGATGTAGTAGGTAAACTCTTGAATTCCCTGTGTACAGATTGAGGTCCCGGTATGGGCCGATCTTGTGAAGACCGCTACATTCAAGGAACTTGCTCCTTATGATGCCGACTGGTACTACATCAGAGCTGGTACGTGTCTAGCAGCATTTAAATTCGTGATTTTTTAATTTTTTCATCGGGTGGGTTTTAGTATCGGTGTGTTCCTTTAAGGTCTGTTGCTCTACTTGACTCGGTTGACACAGTTGGACTACAAAAGCCATCTCTAGGAATTTTAGGGTTTGTTGTAGGGCAAGTTAATACATGATATCTTAGACATTAGGGTTTCGTCTTCGGAGTGTTCTTGTAAGTGACCATTTTATGACATCATATCTGTTTGGGTTTTGAAGCCTCCATGGCAAGGAAGATCTACTTGAGGCAAGGAATTGGAGTCGGTGCCTTCAAGAAGATGTACGGTGGTCGCAAGAGCAACGGAGTGAGGCCGTCTCACTTTGCCAAGAGCAGCGGGTCAATTGCCAGACATTGCCTCAAGCAGCTTGAGAACCTCGACATTGTTGAGAAGGATACCAAGGGGTGAGTTAATAATTTTCCAATTGTCCAACACTTCACATCTTACGGATTAAGATAACCCAAATGATTAGATTAAGATGCCCAAGTCTCTGGCCAGAAGTCAAGACTCGTTTAGACCTAGAATTGTTTTGAGCTGTCCTACATGATTGTGGTCTGCAACTGGGTGTGTGGGACTGCCAACTGCTTAATTTCTTACACATTGTGGGTCCTCTATTTTCAGAGGAAGGCGTATCACCTCCAACGGTCAGCGTGATCTGGACCAGGTTGCGGGCCGTATTGCGGTGGCTGCCGCCTAAATTCTATGTAACAGTTTTGTTGGATAGAAATTTTTCCGGCTGAAATACTGGGTGCAGAGTGTGCCTGCTAAGGGCTGATGCAATGCAATGGAACTTACAATAGCTTTCTTCTCACTCAAGGCATTCATATCAATGTTTACATGTCTCTTCTATGTCTTGTATAAGCATCATGTGATGAGTCATAGTTATTGATTCTTATCTGCTGTAATATCTCATGATGGTTTGATGCCCTAGTATTCTGCTATGTTGCAACAATGGATTGCTGAATGGTATCTTGGATTTGTCAATGAGCAATACAAGCGATATATCTTAGATGTTTACATCTGAAGTTGTCACAGGTGCTGTTTAAGAGGCATTGGAAGTGGCTTACAGGTCAAAACTCTCTTGCTTTTGATATGAACGAACTTACATTCCTCCATGCAAGCAATGCAGTTTTTTTTTCAGCTAAGTTCGTAGATTCCAAGCCACGAAAATAGGATATATGGCTTTTCTTATGACATCTTCAATATAGTCATAAACGTGGGAAAAAGAGAGTTTATTTCATTCTGCAGATTAGGTCATCTGAGAGCCTAGTGGCCGCCAAATCGGAAATGTTATTAGTGGTAACAAAAACGAAATTTGTCGTAAAGACTTTCTACGAGAAAGTAGCTAGGATGTGATTAAAATCATTATTGCACATGATGCAATCTGCATTTCATAAGTTCGTCTTGTGGGCCTGTATCTAGTGGGTAGGTAGTCTGGGATATGAATTTGACACAGATTTGTTCAGATGTAAATTTGTTCTGATTCTGGTATGAAACTGACGCAGATGAATTTATATCAGAATCTGAACAAATATTTTACACGTAGACGTAAATTTGTTTAGATTCTGATTCTCTTCGTACAGGTGAAACTTCTCCAGAGGCAGTCCCTTCGTTCATGAAACGTGAAGGATACAGTTGTAGCTACTAGGTCTCTTATGTAGCTACTAGGCCCCTACTGTAGACAAGTCTAGAAACACAACATCTGTGACCTGCTTGTACGGATGTGACAAAAAAGAGCCATCACTATGTGACAGATGATCGTGATAATTTTATGAATGATGGAATTAGCACTCTGGCTAGAGTGCCAAGGAGAATGTGAATCCGAATTGCAAATTTTACACGGACATTCTGCTTCGAATAAGATTGCTATCAGAATGAGCTTCCTTGTCCAACGGTGACATAGATTTGTGCAGTCTAAGTGCCTGAATAGTTTGAAGCTCGATCTCTGGAAATTAGTTACATACTTTTCTTAATCGGTGCAGTCTCAATCATGACTCAAAAAACCCTTTATCAAGCAGCCTATCCTCCATCTGAGCTTGTCAGGTCGAACTCCTCTACAGATTCGGGGTTTCTGAGCAGGAGTGGGCTGCTGTCTTCATTGCTGTTAGATCTTTGGGGACTTGTATGGGTGAACTCAATCAACTATGTGATCAGTGCTGTCCTTGATCTCATTGGAGTAGATTCAGGACACCCTGGATTAGTGTTCTACTTCACACCAATAAAAGCAAGCAAATAGGCTGAGGAAGTGTACAGAAGGCCAAGTCCTGCACCGATAGCTGAAATAGCCACCAGGATTCGAGCTCGGTTGAAATAGGAGGCAAAACCCTTTGTAACCATGAGGGAGAGTGTCACAAGTCTTAACCGGCTTCTCTCCTCCAGCTTTCCAAAAAATGCCATAGGCTGCAAAGCTTGCCTCAAAACAAAGGCCAGCGCAAAGGACACCAGTACAGAAGGAATGAGTTGCCACGTTGGATTTAAAGATTGCCAAGTGAGATAGCTCCACCAAGCACCGAGGCCTTGGATACACCCCAAGGCAATCAGTGCAGATTTAAAACTCAAAACCCGTTGCCTGAGGATCTCGAGCGACTCTCGTAACTCATCCGCAACCATAGATGTGTCTCGCTCCACTGTTGGTCCCACAATCTCCTCATGTTGGAAGTCATCAAGTGTCTTCTCTCGCATTTCTGGTTCTTCTTTGGCTTCCTTGTCCTGTATGACAGATGTGTCCTTGTCTTTATCATTCACAGTGCTTCCAGCAACTGCAAATGATGATGCTTTAGTTGTTATAAATCGGACAGGTAAGGTTTCAGTCACAGGTGTCCCGATCAACAACTCCAATCCAGGTAGATTTTTCACTGACCTCAATCCAGTCTCTCTAATTGTGCTCTGGCTACAACTAATGGAATTAAATCCAAAGCTCATCTTGCTTGAACAATCAATGTTTGAATTCACTTGAGTATGAGCACTGAGTGTAGTCAAGTTATAAGTTTCTGCAAGCACACCACAAACAAAGTCATCAGGTTAGATTCTACTCAAACTGGCACAAAAGCGATTTTCCACCCTGTTGCTAGTGATTCCATTGCTGCATGATTGTTCAGGCCTCATATGTATCTAGAGCGGGCAGTTGAAACCCAAGGCCATAACCCAAATCCTATGAGAACTCCGAGTTTAAGCCGCCTAAGGCCAGAATGGTACTTGGATGGTACTTGAATTCTAGCACTTGATTTCTGGTGCACCCTACGACCTATAGCCCACCTGATACATAGTGGGGCTATGCGGGTGAACCGGATATCTCAACCAGCCGGATATATAGCCTTAGACCAACTTGAAGCTGAAGCATGCCAGTGGAATATCAAAGTTGTCTTTCTTTCTACTCTCTAGAGCTACAGTTGTCTGAAATATTTTGGGTGCACCTTTTCCAGCATATAGCAGACAATAGGAGGGCAGTGAAACCTTGGAAGAGTATAACATAATTTCATCCCCGAGGCAGCTCTATAGAAGGACAAAGTAAATTCTTCGCCAGGGATTGCACAACCCTGTTCCTAGAACCTGCTGGGCCGATTTAAGGTGTCTCTTATGGCAGATGGTTGAGGAAGTATATGAATTCGACTGTGAGGTTGCGCTAGATGACTGTTTGATACATACAATCATTCTTAGCATTAACAATATCATCGGTATCATTTCCTCGAGAACCTTTTACTCCATTCACAGCTCTGTTGCAGCCGCAGAGTAATCTGTTTGTATTTACTAGAATTAGTGCTTTCAAGGAACTTCACAACCAATCAATCATGTCACTTAATTCTCAAAAAAAAAATTAGGAAACAAAAATGCCCTATCATCGTAGTACAGCCGTCCAATTCGTCTCCAGGGATCGTCACAATCCTATTCCAAAAACCTCTTATGCCTTGTTAAGGTGCCTCTTATGGCAGATACTTGAGAAAATATACGAAGTCAACTGTGAGGAGCTTGCGCTAGATGATTGCGTGATACATGCTATCATTCTTATCATCAACAACAACATTGGCATCCACTCCTCAAGATCAGGTGTGACCGGTTTGTATTTACTGGAATAAGGAACTTCACAATCAATCGATCATATGACTTAATGTTCAACAGAATTTGTGGAAACAGAAAGCCCTAACATCAATGTAAAGGTGCACAGTCCAATCTCCCCTTCATTAATCGCAGGCTTCCAAGTACAACTCTCGTCCGATGTTGAAAACTGGATAGTACTGTCGTCGCACTGAAAGTTCTTTAAATACTACATTAAGAAGAGTCATTAAGTGAGAGAACTGACCGGCCAGCGGCAATGATCCTGCCCGTCCCCTGAAGCCGGCAGCTCCAAAAACGTCCAGAAGCTGCACCTCCTGCTGGATGCATTTGCTACTGCACCTGGAGGCAAAGCCAGCGGGCCCGGCGGTGCTAATTGTAGCAGAGTTAGAGAGGCGTAGCAGCCATCGCAGTCCTCGGCCCGCCATAGCTCCCCCCGTGCTGCAAAACACAAATCTCCCTCTCTCTCTCTCTCGCTCTCTCTCCATTGAAGAAGACCCTAACTCCGTTGAATAGCACCCTATTGCCGCAGACTGGAGATTTTGTAAATGCCAAATCTCTTGAGTAACAAGTGCCTAATTCCGTGCCTGACCCAACTTCAACATTACTAACCCATTTAGGTCACTTCACTGGGCTCTACAATGAAGAAATTTTATTATATGGGCCATGTGAACAAAGTGGTAATATTCAATTATTGTTCAAACACATAAATTGATACTTGGTAATTTGGGCGGAGTTGTATTCCCGGCACTATTCATAGAATGCATCCTTCATAACAACACTATTTGTTATTCATATCGGCGTCAATTTCTTCTCATTGCCTAAGTTCCTTCTCATGAAGTTAGGATGGTGGAGGCCCATGTTATGTGTTACATATAGACATCAAACTCAGCCAAATGGTTGAATGATGTCATGAATGTCAACACATGTCTTTTTCTCTCATAGTCGCCAAGGAGTTGTGGCAGCCATGTAAGTTGAAGGTTTAAACATTGGAAAACCCCTCATAAATTTTAAATTTGTTAATATATATATATATATATGACCCCAAAATCTAGCACAAGTGACATGAATTAGTCTACAATGATACGTGTGATTAGGTGCCCCGCACTAATTTATCAATATTCCAAAATATTTTGAATATACTATTATCACAATAACACACTATAGTAATTATCTTCTTAATGTGATTGCTATACAAATGATTTAAAATACCATAAGTTTTGGTAATCTAAATTTGACTTTGGGTAATTTGCATGGATAAATAGGCAACCTATTAAGAAGGCAACCTGGTTGCACATATTAGTGTAGTAAGACTAAGTTGAGATGATTCCACCATATAGGTATAGATAATAAATTTTCAAAAAGCACTCTATTGTACATGATTGTCATGTTTCTTAAGCCTTCCAAAGTGGAAAAATACATACTTCAAAATGATTGGTAATGATGTTATATTGTAAACCATCTTTCTAAAGTATTGCCTAGTATTGCCAAATATTGTTGGAGGCCTATAATTATAAAAAAAAGTCCTTAAATCTAATGTATAAAACACCACAATTTCCATTACATTGTTATTTATCAAACCTTTATGTGGCATACCTATACATAACAACCTAATTGGATTAAGGTTCAATCGTTGAGCTTATAGCCATCTTGGGTAGGGGATGTGAGTCAACCTCTATAGGACCATAAATTTGACTATCATAGAGGGCTCTCTATTTTGACACAAAACAATTATTTTAACCTCAATTTTTTCCATGTGTCATGCTCGCATGTGTTGAGACCCACTTGTATCCTACATGCAAACTACATTCTAACACATATAGAGATGAAATAGAGAGCCCTCCACAACAATATTGATCCAAACCCCTTACATAGCAATTGCAGCTCCTTGTGAGATGTTGTCACCAAGCTTTGTGATGTGTGAACGGCTTAAACAAACAATGCCCTCCAATGGCGACTTACTCTTGAAGGATAATCAAACATTTATTTGTTTCAAATGCCTCTTATGAAGTTATGTTGGATAAAAGTTTATCTCACATTAACAAATGTCAATGCTCAATGTTTATCGACTTAGGTAGACCTAATATGCAATCATCCAAAGAAACAAGGTAATTTAGGTAACTTTATTCTTATACATGAAAGATCATACAAGGTCCACACTTTTTGGTTTGATTGCTACTTCCTTGCCTTCAATTACCTATTTATATTTCCAAAGATGCTGACATGACTGAGTGTCCCAATAGCTCAAAGCGGCCATTATGAATCACAAGTCTTATGCATCCTAATGAAACACATGCACCTAGACTATGTTGTAGATTTAATTAGTGGGAGTAAACATGAACTAAAGCAATCATGGTTTGAAAGGACATAGGAATACCTATTCAAGCAACTAAGAGTCGAGATCACAAATAAGTTAAGATACATGTTATATGACACAATTTGTAGTTGAGAACAAATCACGAAATAACATGTGTTGCAATGAGATTGGACTATGTGGTCATAATATAGACATTACATTAGGTCCAACAATTAACAAAATTGGAAGGATCTACTGCTATGTGACCATTTGAAGAGAGAGAGGACCTTCACTACGATCTCCTATGACTTGCACATCTCAACTACAATTTTGAAACTCAAATTGACACTATGCATGATTCGCAATTACTAACTAGACGAGACAATTGACGATGTGTTCCAACAATTAAAATTGCATGTGGAGTGGGAAACGTGCCCACAATAGGACCACATAGGTAAATGGGTATGAAATGGTTACTTTTCCAACAAACCCACTTCTCCTACGGTATGAAACTCAAAATTAATAATTGAGGATGTAGCCACTTTCCCCATAAAATTTCGGAGCCCATATGAACGTCTTATTTGTTATCAAAGTGAAGATTTCTTGTACTCAATACATGGTCATAAAGGTCCCCCCCAATTACGTTGACTATTGAACCTATAATGGTTATCATATTTTGAGCACACAATACAATCTCCATTAAACACGTGATGTCGTTTTGGTGTATGTTCTTAAACGCACATCTAACCACATACCACTCAAATATAGGTGTCCTAATAAGAAAATTAACCGAATAAGGATGTCTATCTTAGCATTTTAGCACCTAACCCTATTTTGAGCCTTCCCGCCACAATCCACACGAAGTTTCCAGATTCCTCACACTCAAAGGTGATGGCAATGGACCGATCTTCGTTCTTCGTAATTGGAAACGTAGCAATTTGGCACCAGGCGTTGTTTGTTCTTGTGTTGGCTCCAGCTTTCTCAAGATCTTCGGAGTGAGTAAGCGAACTAACTTAACACACGTTTTAACTTGTTGAGGAAGGCACGCGTGAAGGAGAACCTCGATGAAGGATAGGTAGAACTTGCAAGCTCAATGGAAAGGGGTTAAAAATAAGCATGTTTATGTTGCAAGATGGCGTTGATTGAGCTCCTCCGTCTTTCAAAATTTCCGTAACGTCCACAGGGTAAACTTAGCTGTGGTTATTGCATTGTGCCGTGGATTGAGCTCCACTGACCTTCATGAGAGATGTTCACGATGTTGATAGGGGTTGCCTGTAGAGGTTGGAGTGTGCTGTTGATTGTCTCTAGATGGATGCACAGGGTCGACGGGTTTACCTGTATGCCGTTTGATCGCAGTGCTCTGTAGGCAGGTGTTGACCTAATGTATGTTGCCATGAGCAGACTTTGCGAGCCTGGGGTGAGATCTAAGTGAGGGTGAGCCAGTTTATCAATTCAATCGATTGTCGTTGAATCTGTGCGGGAGAGCATCCGCCGCAACGCGAAGCAGAGCCTACTGATCGAGGCGCTACATACCGAAGCGGGTGCGAGGAGTGCCAAACTTAAGTGTCTGCAGGCATTACAAAATGTCGTCGCGAGCCGAGTGAGTTGTGCTCTCCGAATTACCTATTTTGCTGGTTTTAACTCGTTCTGTGTCGTGGTCGTTTTTGTCCATGAGAATTGTGGAGGTTTAGGGTTTCACCAACCAGTTTGTCCTGTTAAATGCACTTTCTTTCTTTCTTCCTTTTCTTGGCCACGATACTTTGACAATGCCTTCAATCTTAGTGTTGTCATGAAATTGGAACGATGGCCTCATAAGTTGCTTGTTGTACCAATAGTTTCATCTCTCTGCATTGTAAATACCAAAACAGTGAGTTCTGCCGCTTGGAAATAGAAATTGCTCTAAAGTTCAGGTATCCTCATAATTCGAAAGAAGTTTCCAATCCACTCACACTCTTTGCACCTTTTTTGGTCAAAGTCGTGACAATGCACCTTTGTTCTTCGCAATCGTAGCAATCTGGCGCCATGTATTGTTTATGTTGGGCGATGCTTTCTCAAGATCTTTAGTAAGCGAATGAACGGGCATTTTCACTTGCTGCCGCACTTGTAATGGAGAACCTCGAGGAAGGATAGGAGCTCAATGGAAAGAGTTCTAAGTGAATTTTTCTGTCCAATCACATGGGGCGCAGGAAGAGAGCGCAGAAGGAGGCGACGGAAGAGCATGAAAGCTCCGACATGGGGCGCAGAAAGAGAAAGAGAAAGCAGCAAAAGGAGGTGCCCGAAGAGCAAGAGCAAGAGCAAGAGCAAGAGCCTGATGTCGGAGACTCGGAGAAGAGCCTCTACGAGGTGTGCACTCTTTCTCAACAACAGTAGGGTTAGGTCTTGGGCATACGCACACAATTTGATGTTTCTGAGGCGGCAGCCAAGTTGGACTTGCCTTTTTTCCAACCATTTGCGCTTTGGATGGTCTCTTCGATTTCGAATTCGGGCCAAGAGACTTTCATGTGGAGAGAGAGAGAGGGAGCGCTTTAAGGGCTTTTGCGCTAGGGCGTATGCACAATCTTGCAGTTGTAGCACTCTGCACATAGGATGGGCTCCGCACTTGATAATTTAGGACCAACAGGATTCCGCGTATCTAATTATTGGCAAGATTGAGTGTGCATCACCTAGCATTTTGTAGATGTGGCATAAACTTTATTAGAGATTAACGTACCATATGGGGTGAGAGTGGGAATTTGGTTATCTGCCGCAAACTTATGCTAACAATTACAGAGCAATCCTCAATGCAGGTGCTTGGAGTCAGCTCAACGGCAACTCACGAAGAGATAAGAAAGGCATATCACAAGGCAGCCTTGCGCCTCCATCCAGATAAAAATCCGGGAGATGAGGTATGTTGGTGTTTTGCAGTTCAACTCTCTCCCTTCTCACAATATGGCAGGTTTTTCTCCATGGAAGGGGATCATGCAGATTTGCTACCAGAGCAGTGTAGCAAAGGGGTATAAGATGATTAGAATGCACTAAAGTTAGTTGCAGTGGTAATTTGGTGATTGATGTTGTTAGATTTGGTCAATAGTTATCATGGCACTGATGATGTTGGTTGTCTGACATTGCAGAATGCAAAGGTGAAGTTTCAACAATTGCAAAATGTGATGACCATTTTGGGGGATCCTGAAAAGCGAGAAGTGTACGATCAAACAGGCTCGATTGATGCAGCAGTGAGCTCCTCTCAATAGTCCTTGAAATTTGTGGATCATCAATGGATATTGTGACATTTATGTTTCATTTCTGATGTTATGATAGGAAAATATCTTCAATTTGGTTGGTTGCTGTTGTTCAATGGTCATTGGTATGTTTTCCCATTGCTATCCTTTCCTTTTGCATGTGGGTACCTATTCTGGATTCATTTTGTAGACATCAATTGATACTTCATGGGGTGCTGCCTTTTTGCAGGACATTGATGGAGACACTGTTAAGAGTCTGTACAAGTTTTTGCGAACTTTGTTCAAACAGGTCAGTATTGAAATCTCCAGTACAGTATTTAATTTGTTATGGTCAAGTATCCTCTATAAACATCTATGTATATATTTGAAAGCATAAGTTTTGGATTTGTCTGAACTTTATGTGGGGGCCTGCAGGTCACAGAGGAGGATATTGATGACTTCTCAGCATCCTATCGAGGTTCTGAGGAGGAGAGGAAAGATCTCCTGGCTCTCTACACCAAATCGAAGGGAGACTTCACAAAGTATATACTCCATTCTCCTGTTCTGATTTTCATGGTAGCATTCTACTGGTAGGAATCTAGGCTGAGTTTCTTCCCTCTATTACATACAGATCAACTTGTCCACTGATGTATCCTCTCCTTGAGGCTTTATGTGAATGAGTTTCTGAGCAGTGGCTGTGGAATGCATTGGCAGGGTTTTCAATCAGATGATGTGCTCAGATCCACAGGTTGATTCTCATCGATTTATGGACATCATCGATTCTGCATTGTCTTCTGGTGAGTTTTCACTTTGTTGAAGTCTCTGGTACTTTTTCCTATACTTTTTCCTATTAACTTAAAATTCATGATTATTCAGATCTCAGTTTCCAGGTGTCATCTTGGAAAGTATGGTCCATGTGATTGTGCAGGGTTGTTGTATAGTTACTGTAAAGAATCAGCAAACTGTTCGAATAGGTGTTTGAAAACTATCTGTGGTGCAGGGGATCTAAAGGAGTTTAAAGCATACCGCAAATGGGCTCGTGAGGTGTCCAAGACACCACGTCATCCTAACCCCCTTGGACCTCCAAAGTAAGCTCTCAGTTCTGAGTATTCCATGTTTTCCTTGTTCATTGCAAGTTCCACATCTTTAAACCCACACTATTACTGTCTTGTTGAACAAGTTTCATTGGCCAGATGCTGCTATTGGTTACACTCTTATAGTTGAAATCATGGTCTCATCAGGAAAAAGAAAAAGACTGGAGACTCTACTTCAGAGCTTGCTGCCTTAATCAACCATAGGGGAAAAAGACAGATGGATTCCCTTGCATCATCGCTAGCAGCAAAGTATGGGAAGAAAGAGAAGGCGGGTAAAGCAGGTAAAAATAAGGTAGAGGACGAGCCCTCAGAGGAAGAATTTCTAGCTGCACAGAAAAGAGTATTGAAGAAGAGCAAGAACAAGCCAAGTAAAGTCTAGCTGATAGACTACAAAGATGGAGAAGCTGTGGACCTTTGGCTTCTCTGGACTGGTATACAGCATAAACGTTGCCTGAAATTTTGCTCCACGAACCTAGGAGATGCTTGGATGTTTCAAACTTCATAGAGCTATATCAGATGGGGTGGATGAGTTCATCTACAGTAGGTTAGCCAGAGGCTTTTGGGTCTGTTCCCTGATTGTACATTTTGTTCAGAATATGTGGAAATCGACTTAAGACAATTCTCCATGTAGAGGTCTTGCAAATTCTTATAGATGTTTGTTATAGATCTCAACAGTTTTGATGCTCAGCAACATTCCTTGCAAATTGTTTGCCTTGAGGGGTCACAGTAATTGGGTGTCCTTGTTTGCATTAGGTTTTAATCAAGTTCATAATTCAGAGTATAAGTCTCCATTGTTGGATCAGAGTGTGATGTGTAAACGTATCTGATGATTGTACAGAGACTTTGTAATTGTGATTGGGTTATAGGCAGCAGTTTTGAAAAATAACTGTAAAGAGATAGTTATTGTCATTTTTGTGATTCTTCCAGTAAGGAGGAGACGTTTTGATGCTCATAATCTGAATATGCATAACAATGAAAGCAAATTCTACAGCCAAGGATATTATCCAGATTTGTAGCTGTAGTTGTTTCGATCCTGAAAGTGTATGATGCGTACATGGATTGTTATGACATGTGGATATAATACCTATGTATTTTGAACTAAATCGATGGAACTAAATGTTTCTTGGTACTGCTGGAAGGTCCTTGACGAGAGGAGGGTGTAGAAGTTATACAATGATACAAGTACATCCTTGTAAAATTTGGATTTGTTGAGGACATTTTCAAATTTCCAGTTCTCCATCACCAAGTTGTCCAGGAGATTTGGTTGTGTTTCTTCTTTTTTGGTGTCTTCTTTGAAGTTGGTCAAATTTCAGATCCAAGGATCGAGTTCCAGAGTCAAAAACGTGGGCCTTGTTCCATCCAGTGTGTATGTTTGACAAATTTCATTTGATGCTCAACTTCAAATCCAAAGTATGTGGCGTTTTTAATGAGAAAAAGGCATTTCACTTTGTAATTTCTAAGCACGTGTTATTTCAATATCTAAAGAGAAAAGAAATCCACTTTGTAATTTCTAAGCACGTGTTATTTCAATGTCTAATGTGTCAATTGATGTGTGATATTTTTCCTTCACAAGATAATCATTGAAACTAAATTGTAGGATGTGTTGGACAATTCAAAGTTGTCCTTATATTATCCTTAGTCGTTGCATGTCTCCCTTAATTATTGCATTGCTTCTTGCAAACTTGTGTTTTGTTTTAACCTTGGAACATACTAAGGTAAGCGGGTGTTATTTGGTTATGTGAGGATTACAGAGCAAACATCATAAAAGACACATGTTTAACAGAGATTGGACTATGTCTTCAAATATTTATTCAGTACTCCACACTTAATAGTGAACACAATTAGGAAGATTTATGTATTCGGTTCAAGCATCAACAAATGTGCACTTCCAATAACCATAACTAAATCATGTGAGGGTTGATTTTCACTCCAATTTTTGCCGATGCTTAATCGTAGATTTGCTTATGCGACACACATTTTGTTGTGTAAACCTAATCCGTAGAAGTTGGAGAACATGAAAAAAGAATGGAAAAACACCCACATACCTTAAACCCACTTGAACACAATGTATGCGAGGGCAAAGAGAGACCAAGGAATGCACATGATATGAAGGAAAGAGGGAAGGTAGATTTGGGTGGAAGGTGATTTTCTTGAAGACACAATTTGATCTCCTTTCGAAATCAAGCATTGATGCCAAATTTGATATATACCGTTGTGCTTCTAAAACCTTCCGAAAGATTCTGTAGCATTTGTAGAGGACAATTTATTGAGACGTTGCACTTTCCGTTCCAGAACAAGAGAGATTGATTTATAGGCTGACCCGTTTCCACACGCATTTCCCGCTCGGAGAATCGAAGGGATTTGTCAGTTCGGATCGCAGTTTGACGGCGGAGCCACCGATGGGAGCGATCCAGTTTTTTGAACACAATTTCAGAAACGTTTGCCCTATCGACAAATTTATCCGTTTCGAATGAAGCTTCTGCACGAAGGAAGTGGCCGGACTCCGTAGAGTCACGGTATGTCAGCTGAATAGGATGAAAGGGAGCAGCCGCGCCGTCACACACACCTGCCCTGGTTATGAGTACTTACCGTTCTTCATCGATCGGGAGTTCTGTCGAAGTCCCCCCTGTTTCCTGTTAAACTGTGCGCTTGATGATTCGTGAAGGGGAGATGCTCTCGCAATTCCGAGCCAAGAAGAGCAGCCAGGAGATGATCGCATTGCTGGAGTAGTCAGCGATCGGTCACACGCTCAAAGGAATTATGAACGTATGAACTCAGCCTACTCTTTATCTCTGACATTGTTGCCACGCTGATTTCCCCACATTGAGCATGCTTCTTCTTTTACTGCCAATTATTGAGCAATTTTTTACGGAATTCTTGTGAACTCCGAACTCTCGCAAGTGACTTGCTGTGAATTGTGCTCACCTTCGTTGATTTTTATGTAGTTGTGCCTTGTAAACATACTTTTCTAAAGCGAATCGTAGAGAGCGCGAAAGAACTTTGCACGCACATACTGGTGTAAACTCGGATTGTAGTTTCGCGCAATGAGCATGCTTCTCTTACTGCCAAGTTGTGAGCAGTCTTTCACTGAAATTTTGTAGGCTTAGCCTATTGCTGGTGATTTTCCGCAAAGTGTGCTCGCCTATACTGAATACGCATTGTGCATGTAAACAGATGTTCCTAGAGATCGATTCGCAGGGAGTGAGAGAGGAAGTTTGCACACACATGCTGCGATGAGCTTGGATTGTGGTTTTGCGCATTGGGCATGCTTCTCTTACTGCCAATCCTGCGAGTAATCTTTCCCTGAATTCTTGTGAACTTCGCCTCTTGCAGGTGGTTTGCCGTAGATTGTGCTCGCCTAAATTGAATAAGTAACTGTGCATTGTAACAGACGTTCCTAGAGAGCGATAAAGGAAGTTTGCACACACACACTTCGGTGAGCTCGTATCGTAGTTTTTTTTGCTAGTCGTCATGGAGCCGTTGCCTGCTCTGCACCCGATCGTCTTAAATCTCATCGCTTCCCCGCCGTTCGAGTACTCTCCTAATGGCCTCACCTTCAAGGGCCACGCCAGAGCTTCCGTTCCCGACCTCAAGAAGTGGCTGTTCCCGCGCAAAAACGCGCGAGGGAAGCAAGTGAAAGAATGGTGGCTGGCGCAGTTGCGTTTATACGGTGTAGAGGTCAAATCATCCGCCAAAGTGGCGGACCTCACGGAATCTCTCAAACATGCGTACGCGAACGGCAAGATCAAGCCCTCGGCGAACATTCTTGCGCTGGAGCAACAGCTGGAGAGACGATTCTTGCTCGAGAACTTCGAGGCCAGGGAGAAAGAATATGCATCCTCCAGCGACGAGTGCAAAGCACATACGGACACCGATCGGTTCCTGAAGGAGAAATTCTTCAATGGCAAAAAGGAGGGGACTCTGGTGGCTCTGGAGGTTATCGATTCCACGAAGCTCCTTCACGCTGCTAAAGAGCTCGGGTTAAGAAGCGCGGGTGCATGCGGTCCTGGAAACCGAGACTGGATAATTCTTGGCAAGAATGAGCGTGACGTTGAGAAGAGGAAGCGAGAGATTGAGAGAGATTTTGTGGAGTGGGAGGTGGAACATAACAAAGTGATGAAGAAACGGATGCGTGAGTATGAGGAAGAGTGTAAAAGGGAGCGTGAACTTGAGGAGAAGGAGCGAGCTGCGAAGCGGCAGAAGCTGGAGTCGATGCGGCAGGAATGCGAGGCAGGCGGCGAGGGCCGATTCAAGGATGTAGGAGGAGAGTGGAGGATCGAGTGCCCAGAAATGGACAAAACATACGGGAAAGCCACCAGATCGATGTCCATCTTCTTCGCTACGCCTTCGACGCGAAGAAGAGATTACTCCGACGATGAATATTATGAAGAGGATGAACTTTGCAGTGACGACGAAGCTGAGTGTCGTGGAATGAGGAGGGCCAACATCCCCGAGGCAGTGTGCTCGGCTCCCATGCTGTGTGCGAACTTCAAGATGGACATCTTAGAAGGCACGCTCCGATCGGGCAAAACGCTCCCTCCAGAATCTGCTAAGTTTCCCGTTGCAAAGGTTTCCTTCACTTGGCGAGGTTGTGAGACGGGCGAGGGTGAGATTGAGTTCGACGATGTCGACACAAACTCCGGTTCCTTCAATTTTCTGAGCAAGACAAAGCTGGAAGGCGTCCTGAAGAGCACGTTTGGTGCTTTTCCCTTCACGGGATGCAAAGTGTGCAGAGAGCCGGTGGACAATCGGGATGACAAGTGGGACGATTACAGTGAAGAAGCATATGAAATTGCACGAGTTGGTAGATGGTAGATCCAATGTACTTTTCAACGAATTTTTCTTTCGATTCTGTCAAGGTCTAGGTTCCTTCGTTGTATTATACCTCGCAACACAAAGCCTTGCCACAGATAGACAGAAGGACATCGTCCTCATTTGACCAGGTTGTACAGGGATTTTTTTGCTCACGTAAGTGGAATCATCTTACACATACTTCGTTGCATACTAGTTGTCGTTCCGATGAACTTTGTTAAGTTCAGTTTCAGTTTCCTAAATTACCTAGGGTTATCAATGAGTAGTCTAGGACTTTGCAACTGTACATTACAGACCGCTACAATTCGAGAATGGCATTCTGAACAGTGTGGTTTCTTGTATTGAGTATCAATATGGTCCACAGTACGTTCTGCCTTCATCCTATTCGTACGAAAGTAAAATCTCTTTCTGGTCTGTACGTACGATCTGTGCAGCTGTTCGAGGTTGCAAAGTCCTAAATGCTGATGAAGTCATACTGAGTACTTCAAAGACATGTGTTTTACTTACTATTCTGCCTTGACTGCTCCGCTAAATTAGCAATCCAATTATGGCAGGATTTCGTCTCTATCTTTTCTGCACAAACTCCTACCCAGAAAATTTCCTATGATTGATGCTCGGTGAGATTGACTGCTCTTCTCACCATGTGTTCCGAGTGTGGGAGACTGGATATATTATTGGAAGTATGGGTAAGTTGTCTATAGAAGATTATGGTTTTCTGGATACTGTAAATTGCAACATACCTATGCTAGAATGGTGAATGTGACAAGGAAAGAAACTTAATTTCAGTATAGTGTTGCAAGGGATTTGATCATTTAGAAATGTCCTTACTGACATGGGTGCATGCACGTCACGAGGGAAACCAGACGCGCACGTCAACATCTGAAGAGCTCCTGTGAAGAGGATGTTGGTTCAATAGACATCTCAATCTGTTCTGGCAAGGCGATGGGGTTGAGGTTAATCCTGAACCAAACTCGAGTCCTTCTTTCTTTATTCATGCCAAAGTCGTCTGTGGAGCACAGTGCTCAAACAAGGTTCGGAGAAGATGCTGTAACTAAAATAATATAAACTGATAATTGTTTTAACCTGTTTTTGTCAAAAGTCTTACACTTCAGGTATGTGCGCTCTAAAACCTCAGTCTGCAGTTCATTTTTGACAGAACACGCATTCCAGTTTGTGAATGTTGCGCAATCCATGCTATCATAGTGCAGAAAGAATTTGAGCAACCTATGAATTAAAAAGGTGAGCCCAATAAGTATCAATGGTAGAAACTGGTCTTCTGTGAATTGAGAAACAGTTTTCACTCTTGCTGGTCAGCCAGTCAAAGGGTTTTTCTTCAATTGGCCTGGTCTCAGGAAGAACCAAGTCCTTTGAGGTCACTTACCTGCTCATTTTTGCTATGGAGAGATTAGTGTGTGTTGTGCAGGTCCTCTAATGATGCAACTTCTTTGCAAAATGAAGCTCACATCAGTAAGAGAGATCAAGATTTTCTGCTCCGGCGTTCGTGTTATTCCTGACTTCCCACAAAAGGGTATTGATACACTCAATCTTCTTTCCTTTTTTCTTTAAAGAAAAAACTAAAAGAAAAACCGTTCTGCCATTCAAATATTTCCATTTTGATCTTACTTAATCAGATCATCTTGTTTATTATGTCACATAAATCACATTATCTTGTTTATTGTTGTGTCACACAACAGGAATAATTATCTCCATTTGATTTCCACCCCTAGAATAATAGCAGATGGTGAGACCAAGGTTGGTGAATGAGCTTTCAAGAGTCCTTGCTCTATCGGGCTTAGGGTTTTAGGGTTTAGATGCGGAGGAAAAACGATCTCTTATTTGTCGTTATTTTAATTGGTTCAAGCGCCACTTGTAGGTGAACTTGAAACAATATGTGGATAGATAATTGCATGTAGCTCGTAAGAAAGCAGTTAGTCACTGCAACACTTCAATGCTTGAGAAATGAAAGGCGGTTGTGTGCACACATATAAGAGAGCAAACTTCTTCAAGAGGATCGCTTTTCTTTTATACTACTCGTGCAATCACATGTTTGTGAGAGGGATTATTGATTTTCTAAATAAACCTCTACAACCCAAGTCCAAATCACTCTGAAATGTTCTAAAAAACGAGGACAGACTTTGGACAATTTTTAGAAGCAATCTTGGAATGGCATTTGACATCCACCTGTATGGAGGGTGGGTCTTGTAGCACAAAAGAGACCCCGAGAAATATCTATTGTGTACAGTCTAACCTCGTTAATACGACACTCGTTTATACCACATCCTTGATATTATACACATTTTTGCGAGATCAAACTTTTTAGTTCAAAACTCCCTCTTTTATATGGCTACGACACTTGATAATGCGACATTTAGAATCTCCGTTTTGTCATATTAAAGAGGTAGTTAATGGTAAAATTCATTTCATCTATGTTATGTACATCTAAAATACATCCATTTTCACTTGGGAACTACTTGGGAACTTCACTTATCATTGGGAACTTAATGATAATTAGGGTTACTTGTGTAGAATGGACATGGTATGTTGCCTTGTATGTTGTCTTGTACACGGGTGATATACTATCACCAATATCTTGATGCTAAACGTTATGCATCATTATTGTCTAGTTTCTTATTAAAGAACTTTGTATATTTTGGTGTTAATGAAAATATTGGTTTTCAAAAGTTAGTAGGGAATTCACATAAGATGATAATTGTTAACTTGGGTAGGCAACACCATAAATCTTTGCACTCCTAATTCAAGAATATTTGAAAGTATTTGTATTTGATTGGAGTTATAAGTTATTATTTCATAAACTCTATATTGCTTAAACTCATTGTATATAAGCTCATATTACTTATGTTTTTGTATCCCCTCAATAATACGACAACTTTCACCATTTGTCATATTAATGAGAAGATGACACCTTGATAATATGATTTTTTTATTTTTTATTTTTATTTTTGTGTTTCCCAGACACGTCATACTAAAGAGGGAGAACAATACATGTATTTAAAAATTGGGAATTATTATGAAATTGCACAAGATGGTGAGTCATTTTGGACTATTGTATGGAAAACCTTTTATGTCATATCAGAACAACGGATGGATGATGGAATGAACTTTCTTTTGGATGAATGACTTTGAAGTTATCTAATGGACATGCTTTGAATTTTTCTGGGCCCTGGCCAATATGAAATGCCGAGAAGTATTGTTTCGCCTAAAAGTTCAAATTCATCCATATACATATATAATATATATATACACATACGTGGATATTAATCTTGTTGATCATCTTAATTCACCAATGTTGGATGTCTTTCTAATAGAATGGTACAAATCATTGCTTAATTGCAAATCATGTATCCAACGACAATTAATAGATGTCCATACCCATATCACCCCCCGAAATGGTTCAAAATGGTCATTCAACAAGTTGACCATTGGTGTAACCACATGATGACACTTGGCATCAATGTACCCAATAACACCTTCCTCTTGCAAACTAAATAAAATATATTCACTCCAAAGAGTTACTTATATTGACAAACAATGTGATGACAAATTAGTGGACACAATATTTATAAGCCTCTAGACAATTTAGTGTTGGTTTCATGTAGGTTGCTTGCCCTCCATCATATTCTAGTGGAAAATGTAGATTCCACCAGGATTTGCAAATAATCTTAAGTCTAAGTCAAGAAACACAAAACAAAAGCTAAGAAAAGATGGTTATTTCTTGAGAAAAATAATCCATGAAAATAATCCACATTGGCTTCTTTTAGGTTGTATGCCTCAGACTATTTGGAGCCAAAGTACTTCGTTTCTAAGTATCATATGTCGGAGACTGAAGATCTTCTCGCAGATTGTTGCTTAGGTTTAGATTCACACTAATACTGAAATTTTCGAAGTGACGCACAATTTTCCACTTCAGTTGTTTCTTCTAACCCTGCCGTAAGTCTTGAAAATGGATTTTAACTGCTAAACGAATCACTAACAATCGAATCGACAAGGGAAGTCTGCGAATATTTTTTGGTGAGGTATCAGTTGTTGTTTGGATTTTATCCATGGTCACAAATCTTCGAAGCCGGAATCTGCATCGTAAGTTGATGGCATCGTGAGTTTTCGGATTCGAGTTGCAGATGAAATACGAGACGATTTGCATCCGAAGGCTGAAAATTAGGGTTTAGTAGGGTTCGATTCGCATTCACAAAGCTTCGGAGCGTTTTATTTTGTCATTCAGAAGCGGAACCGGATTGTGGAGGCGATTTTTTTTGTTTTGTTTTGTTTAGAATCGAAGGTGACAATGAGGAGGAGGCCGGGGATCTCCGGGCTGCAGGGAGCTGCAGCTGCGAGGGATCAGTACCGATCGCTGGGAGACAATGTGGCGAAGGTGCGAACAGATTTGATGAAGGAGCAATTGGCCACTTTCCGGCGCCAGCTTGAAGAATTTGCTTCCAAGCATAAGAACGACATCACGAAGAACCCTGCGTTCCGAGCACAGTTCCACACCATGTGTGCCAAGTGCGGGGTTGATCCTCTCGCCTCCAACAAAGGGTTCTGGGCCGAGCTTCTGGGAATTGGTGACTTCTACTACGAGCTTGGTGTGCAGATTGTGGACATCTGCCTTGCCACCAGGTGCAATTCTCTGTCTCATACCATCATCGCAAATGCACGGATTTTAACATGTGGTGACAACTGTTCTCTGTGCTAGTATGGATGTTAACCTTCGACACATATTAGAGTTATCCTCTAACTAAACATGACTTTTGGTTGGGAGTTGGTTGTTTTGCATAGAGTACGTCCATGTATGTTACGAAAAGTCCCATTGCGGTAAAGGACAACTCTATTTCCACACTTCTGTAGATTTTCTTAGGGTTTCAAGTTTTTCCATGTTGATATTGACGCGTTCAGAATGTCCGTTAGTTGTCTATGATGCACTGCAAACCGGGCACATTATTTGAGTATGTGTATATTGATCTTATGATTGGGGTTAGTATGAATCTGGATATGGGTTTGCAAAGTTGGATGGCTATGTGTTAAAGGAAAATTTACCTTTGGGTTTTGATTATGTGAATAGGCCTCGTAATGGTGGTCTTATTGACCTAGAAGAGCTTCGGAGCTTGCTTGCGAAGCGACGCAGAGCTTCCCGGGAGCCTATAACAGAGGATGATTGTTTACGAGCCATCGGTAAGCTGAAGAAATTGGGAGGAGGATTTGAAGTTTTTAGTGTGGGACGGCGGAAGCTGGTGCGTTCAGTCCCTATGGAACTCAATAGGGACCACAATATGATCCTTGAACTGGCGCAAGCACGCGGGCACGTTTCAGTAGAGGAAGTTGAGAAAGAGCTCTCTTGGAAGGCAGGGCGTGTTATTGACTCCCTTGAAAGCTTACTTAGAGAAGGCCTAGCAATGGTGGACGACGGAGCACCCGATGGGAAGCGCCTCTATTGGTTTCCTTGCGTTGGTCCTCCTTCCCCAGGGGGTACCGATGCAGAGGCAGATGCAGGCTTTCTGTGACCATGTTGTGGAGGTTACTTCATTCATGCAACTTTAGGTGCAATTAATTCACCGGAGACATAGCTGGGCACTTCAGCACAGGTGGACGTATGAAGCCAATCTGATGCAAGCTGAATCGATTTGGCAGAACTTGAGATTCGCATTGGTGTCTCCTCGGGAATTGTTGCGGAATGCTACGTGATGGACCTCAGCAGTGTATAGTGCAGTCTCAAAGATCGGTATTACGTTGTGGAACAGGAGTTTATGGTCGATGGCAGATATATAGGCACTATTCTCATTCTGTAGGTTTGACTCATTCTGCATGCCAGAAGCCAGTGCTAATATTTGCCATCTACTCAAGGGGAGGACATTCAATTTATCCCCAGTTACTGCCACAGATCCCTCACCTTGCTGAGCGTGTGCTGTGTGCCAATACCTACTAAATGTATCATGACTAAGTGCTCCATCCAAGTGAAGGCTCAGTGTTTGCAGGCAATTTGTACGATTTCAACATCAGGTCAATACAATGCTCTGGCCTCACATGTGAGCCAGTTCTCCTCAATCCAGATCAGAAGTGATTTATACTATAGGATTAAGCAAAACGGTTCAACTTCTACTTTATTTTCTGCTAAGTGCTGAGGTGGAAACACTGCTGAGGCGATTGCAATAAGATTTCTCTGAAACTGAGATGAGTCTTAGTAAAGAGGTACTACCCTTGTATGTATACATGAGTTACCTTTTACGGTCTTGCATACATTTTGAGGGATATTCCAGAGGTGGTCTTTCTTTGAGCAGCAATCTGTCTTGCTATCGGTTCTTCCTTAGTATCTGCAAGTTCCAAATAGCAATGGCTCATGCGACCGGATCTTATCTTTTAGACTACAATTGACCAGTGTGGGTTAAGAGTTTGGCAATTCAGTGGATGGCTTCTGCAGGTATGGCCCAGCAACTGGATGATTGATACCATCCTAAGAGAGGCTCCAAGGATTGTATGTGACTGAATTTGCTAAGAGAGGAGTTACTTAAAGCTACTGAAGGAAATTAGCATTGGTTACACAGCATTGCCCAAACAGCTGTGATGTCCTCCAAAAGATGGTGCAATTGTTGATTTTCATAATGCAAACATGCTCCAAAATTCTTATGTATCGATCTCAGGAGACACTGCAGTGGCAATCTATCCACCCGGACTCACTTAGCCTTCCCGAGAGGAATTCAAAAGTGGCGAATTCACGACACTGGTGAAGTACACTTCAATTGAGAAGAACAAGAGATCGTTCCCATGGTTAAGGCATTGCAATGGAGGCCTTCTGCACAGCAGGTGGCGGAGTGAATGATGATAATGGCAATGGTGGGACAGGAGGGAAAGTAACTGGAGATGGCGGAAATGTGATCGGTGGTGGGAGAAATGGTGGGAATGTGAGTCTTGGAGGGCTAGGAATGGTGAGTGGCAGAGCTGGTGGAAGTTGTTTCATTGCACGCTGGCTATGGACAACAGGTATAACTCCATCCGAGTTCTGAGTTTTTTTCGCTGCGGCCTTGCTGATCTTCGTTGTTGTGGTGCAAAGGAAGAAGAGCTGCATGGGATGTAATTTGAACATGTACCCAGCCCGGAGCCATTGAGCTCGCCATGATCTGTAGCTGCCTGTTGTTGCAACGGTGACTGCATTACAATTTGCAAGTGAGGAGGAAGCTGCCATCAACAGTTGGCGTGCGGCAATAGCTCTTCGAGTTGGTCTCATGAAAGCTTCCCGGGCCAGCATCACGTGGGGATGATTCTAACGCTCATGCACTAATTGCTGTTGCAGGTTTAACCAGTCCTCCTTACCCACATGCTGGAAGCTGCTCCTGGTGGTTGTTATTGTTGTTGTCGCAGCATCTTTGTTTCTGTCTGCTGCAAGAAAACATAATACTATCTATACCATTAACCCCTAAAAAAGTCCGGTCTAATTCAGAAGCTTAGTAAAGAAATATGGCACCTCTTTTGGTAGATTCGACCATACGGATGGATTGTTCACACAAGTTTCCAGCTGTCCATGTGTTTAAAATGGGAAGATTATCACGTAAATGTGTATGCTAGTACTGTTGGGCAGAGGTGACTACATGGACAAAAATGTCTGCCTCAGCCTGTAGGCATTAAGATGCTTGGAAACATCTAAGACACAACAAGAACGTTTGAAACTCAGGATATCTTTACATATCCAGTGGTATCGACTAGGTCGGAATTTGTTGTAATGAGATTAGCAGGGAGTGCCGAGACTTACATGCGACCTACTGCTCTCTTTAAAAGGTGTAATCGGAATAAATACTGGACATGACCGATGATTGAAATGGTGAGCCACAAAATTATCCACGATGAGGCCAAATTTGATGTGTGTACATCATTACCAGGTACAATAGAAAGGTAGGAAAACCTAGGTTGATGTTGAGACGGATATTAGGCCTGCTCTAACCTAGTTTAGGAGTGTGACCTTAAAATCCGATTAAGCATGGCAATTATCACTTAGATTCTTGGGGTAGGTCACTCATATGCAGGATATCTTGTTTTGAGGTTCTTGCAGGGAATCTTGAAGGCTGGCCCAAACTTGTTTTGGCTTTTGTAAGTAAAAAATGATGAGGTAGAAGGTGAGCAGTACAGAGGTACACTAAAACTGTCGTAATAGTGGGTGAAAAATCCATGTTGAAACAACTAATGTGGCCACCTCTAATTATCTAGTTAGTTATGGTGGAAAGAATGTGGGCCCAATGGCCCCTGGTAATCTCCTAAATCTTCCAGGAGACTTCTGACCAATATCTTAAGTATTAGTTCAAGGACATAAGTAGCATAAAGTAAAATAGTCACCCACATTAATTTCCTACCAAAACAATTGCTGTGATCCACACTAATCCCAAACTAGAGATTTAGCGTGAGTTGACAATTATTGCAGCCCACATCAAATCTCATCATGAGTCCCAAGGAGACTGTATAGAGGGGCATAGAGGGGACCTATCCCACGTGCAATACTTGTCCCTGCATTTGTCTTTGGGTTAAGCAATCTTGCATGACATTTTGTTTAGCGGAACTCAATGCAGGTGAGAATAATCTTGTCATAACATAGCCAATTGATGAACTGCTCTCCCTGACATGGCATACTCCCATTGGCTTAGATCATGCCTAATATCCGTTTGAACATCCGTTCTTACATTTCCTATCTTCGTATTGGATTCAGCAGTGATGTACATGAATTGCATTTGGCCTCATTAAGAATGATTGTTGGATAATTTTGTGGCTCAAGCATGTCAATCATCAGCCACGTCTAGAAATGTTCACAATTTGGCCATATCTCATCATAAGAAACACCTAATTCATAGCTGATTTTTGGAATGCATACTCTCAGAATGATGATGCTGAGTACCAAAACGAATGTGACATGCAAGAAGCCGCCTAGATGTAAGCAAGCATCAGAAATGTGAGGAAATTTGGACCTGTGCGGTGCTGATTTGGTACCATGAATTCGGGGTGCAATGCGTAAGGCCGCCTCGACTGATGCATTGCCACACCTGCCACCTACCGATCGGTTGAGGCTTTGCTTGAGACGCACGATGTTGGCACCATTGATGTGATTGTCAAAATTATCGCCACCATCACCAAATTATTCCTTGTCACCCTCAACGCCATCATTGACATCTCAAGCTATGCAGGTGTTTTTTTGTCACTTTTCTTGATTGGACCCCTATATTGGATTGGTGGGTGGTTTAAGTGAGGATCAAAGAACAAACACCATAAACATACATGTTTAAAAGAGATTGCACCACGTTTTCAAATTCTCTTAACTATCCACACTCAATAGTGTATCCAATTGAGAGGACCTATGTATTCAAGTAAAGAATCAACAAACATGCACTTCGAATAACCACAAACTAAATCAAGTGAAAATTGTTTTGATGTTGTATCGTAGATTTGCTAATGCCACACAAATCCCATTGTGTAGATCCAATTGGTAGAAGTTGGAGAACATGAAAAACAAGCCAAATAACACCTGCATACCTTAGTCTTGTCTTCAAAACTCAGACGCTTGCCACAAAATTCTCTTGCTGATTGATTACGTCGCATGTTCCTTGACCTCAAATCACACATCAATCAACTCATGATGAGATACTCTTTATGACCAAGCTCCATATTCCTATCCAGCTGATTACGTGGGTGGTGATAAGCAGGCTCAACGCAACTTAACTCAAAAGTTGGGCAAAGTGTTGTTTTACTATTGACAACAACGCCTACAAAATCTCATGTGTCAACCCCAACATAGTATCATTTCAACATCAAAGTGTCGAACCTGGCAGATGCATCTTGGCTTTATCTATGATAATTGTGTTCTCTATTTGGTCTCTAGAATGAAGAAATATGATGGGCAGTGATGCATTTTGTAGGGATTTTCGAGCCAGGTGTGCACAGGGTGAAGGAGACTGGCTGGCCTGGGTGGTTAATTTTTGACATGAGAAGTGGCTTGGGCTCTGTGACCCGTCCTTGAACTGGACCTCCGAGCGCACTCTAATGGTTTCCAAGTTCGATGTTTACGTACTGTCACCCGAGCACGTCCTTGATGATTGACGATTGCAACAACACCTGCATGAGTAACATATTCTTAAGACCAAAGAAACTCCAAAATCAAGCAATCTTATTATTTGAGAGTAAAGTTTTAGATTTAACGAGTTAACATTAGAGGTTTATTTAAAGTATGAGAAAATGAAGTGATGTTAATGTGACATCACTTTATCGTCAAATTTGGCGGTCCTTGCTCAAGAAAACACTCCACTCAATTTGAGAAATCAAACTTCAATGTAGGGTCCAATGTTGAGCTCAAAAATAAGGACCATTGAAAGAGGTGTTTTGGATCCAAGTTTCTTGGACTGGGACTCCAATGTAAATCTACTCTAGGAGTTGAAAACTTGATGAGTACATATGACTATGAACTCATGTATTATGTTTTTTCCATAACAATCTTAGAGAGTATTACATTGTTTTTATTTGCATTGCATCTTGTTTGAAGTTATTGTTGTTAGAGGAGCCGTTTTGCATGTGTGGGCTGCTTGTGTGAAACCCATATGATCCATCTTGAGGACCATGCAACACAACTAGAATACATGCGTTCTCTTAGTATTTTAGGTGCTAACTATTTTTCAATCATCAATTACATGAGACCCACAAAGTGTCTTAGTTGTAGTCTAAATTTGTTGTTGCTTTGACTCTTACGTTTATATTGCTTCCTTGGATTTGCTTAAGTTGCATGTCTTCGTCTACTTATTGTGTTGGCACCCTCAAGTTGTTTGCATGGTTTTGGTGCGTCGGAATGAGGCACTTTGCATATGTTTTCCCTACAATGACCAAAAGCATGGTTATTGCCCCCACTTCCTTCTTTATTGCCTATATTTTTTGGGTTTTTGGTCTCTATAACATTACTTGGTATTTCTACTCAGTTTCGTAGGCCTTAGAAGTTTGGAGGAATTGTACTTCTAGAAATCTTGGTACAATGAAATAATCTTATATTTGTATCTTGGTACAATGATATAATCTTATATAGTTTTTTCATAACAATCTTAGAGAGTATTACAATGTTACAAGAGTATTGGATCAATACTTGGGTGGAGAAGAGCTCGAAGAACTGATCTTAGACGAGGGGGATGTTTTCGATAATGATTTGCCATAAAGGACCTCACGGATTGATGTCTTTGATGATTTTCAATTTAAAAGCATAAAAAACAATTAAATGACCTTTTATAATGCTGCCTCCGACCTCTAGAATAAAAAATGCAACACAACACCCACCTCTATGAACATCCCTACCACTATTACCAACATCAAGGGGGAATAGTAAAAGCTTAACCCTCATAGGTATGTGATTGAATCATCTCCACAGTGAGGTCACTTCATTGTCAAGTTGAACACCACGTGCAACAAAGAAAATATACTTTTAACATAAACCATCACCAAAATAGGTCAACATTTTATCAAATTTTTTTCATGAGTAAATATACACAATATCTATTACATACTAAAAAAATGTAACCAAATTTTATGATTGGTTTTATTTTATAAAACATATCATTTCTAACTAGAATGACGCAAAATTGAACTAAAAAAATTACTAAAAAAATGAAGATGACTCGAACTTTCAAAAATATTTTAAAAATACTATCAATAGTTATGTATATGTAGAAAATTTTAAAAATTATGTATTTCATAAATTTTAAAATTATCTATGGCATGTAACATAGGGGTAGCAAACATTGGTCACATGTGGTGTTCAACTTGACAATGAAGTGACCTCCCCATGTTCATCTCAAGTGGGTCCCTTTGAACTAATTCAAGCTTTTGATATTGGTTTTGGGGTCAAAGTTTCAGAAAAATAAATATACATGCTCTAACACTACAACAAAACGCATGTTTTATGACTATAATTTATGATTACACTTAGTCATAAATCCCAAAATATGATTGAGTGCATCATAAATTGTAGTCATAAAACATGCGTTTTGTTGTAGTCTAATAAAATCGCCTACGCTTTCAACTCCGATAATAGTGGCGGGGGCCCAACTCAAAGAGGTGAGCGTCTACCTATAGCCAAGTTGGGTTGGTAGTATGTTCAACCAAATAAAATATGTGAATTAGATATGCAACAGTCAACTTGTCATTGTACATTCCACAATGAGGGTTGGTTTACACTATCTCATGATTCCTAAGTTACGATTTCCTACATGGCGGTAAAGAGTTGGGACTTACTCTTCAATGTGGGTTGGCCAAAGGTGTGACCCAACTCCAAGGGTAAGTCTTGACCCGGGTCCCAAAAAAGAACTTAACAATGTACATGACGAAAATCATCAAACACTTGACATTTTACATGACAAAACTCCCCAAAATGGGAGTGTCAACTTTAAATTGATAAATATTTTCAGAAGAGGTAATTTTTGGCAAAAGACTTCTTGACATGAAGAAATTGGAGTTATCTATTGCTTATAAAAGCTTGATTGTAAAAAATCATCAATGGTTATCCTCAATGTTTCAAATATGTTTACAGTGAACAACATATTCTAACTAGTCTAGCACTCGAAGAAAATAAAATGCAACTCCCTAGCTGTCTATGGTGTTTATAATTTTAACCCTTCATTTAATTTTTTTCTTCAAAACAATGAGAGTTATGTTTACAATGTTTTTTTAAATCAATTACTTCTAAATATAATATAGGATGAATAAAAATTGATTTATAACCATATGGAGGTGTTCCTATCATGGTATATTATAATTTCTTTTGTCACAATTCTTATAGGACCGTTGAAATTGTACTTCTATAACATCGGATTAAAGGAAAAAGAAAAAGAATTATTGGTGGCTTTGCCCTAATGTGAATGTAAGCCCGTTCTCTTTGCATTGATCATGGCTTACCATGATGCAATACATGGCGTATTTTCATCCATTTGAAAGATGAACTCTATGAAAGCATATCCAAATTAAAAGTACAACAATTTATGTTGGTGGTGTTGCTAGCGTTTGTTAGCGGTCTAGTTTTCTTTAATTTAGTATAAGGGTTGTGAGGTATTTAATGTCATTTTCGTGGTTGGAGTTTTTTAGAGGTTGTTGAGCTTTGCTATTTAGTGTTTGTGTATGACACCTCTCATGCCGATAGTAATGGTAATTAGGGGGAATACTTTCCATTGGCTAGTTTTGAGTGTCTATCAATGGGTCATATTTCTTGTGCTTGGTTGCGAGGGCCAATTCCGAATATTGGTCATGGTAGTATGTGATTCTATGAATTCTATTATGAGTGATGGGGAGGAGGTTACTGGTGTTTGGTTTTGGTTGGGGGCACATATTGTGCAAAGGATATTGGTTTGGAATTTTGCTAAGCATTGGCACATTGTTGTGTGGCAAGTGCATGGGAGTAGCCAACATGTTATTGTTAAATCCAAGTTTTGGCGTTGGTTATGGTGGCATTGATTAACATAAAGAACCTAGTGGATTTGTTGGCTTGTAGTGTTTGAGCTATTAGGTGGACAACTTTGTATGTCAATCTATACGCAACCCTTTACTGTGTTGGTTTGTGCATGTAGAGAGAATGTGGGGCCATGTGTCTCTATCGTTGTGTGCGCATAACATAAAATTGATGTTGGTGTGTGTAAGTGGCCATAATATAGTTTTTGTTTTTGTTTCTTTTGTTTGTTTCAAGTGGTTTTTTTGTATTGTGTGTAGCCAAATTTTAGCATTGGGGTATTTTGTGTGTCGGATACAACTTGTGATTTCCAAAAAGAGTTAGAGAGTTTGTGATTAATTTGCTCGTTGAAGAGCCACTTGTCTACATATGGGAATTTGTATTTGGTCGTGGCAATCTCCCTTGTCCTATGTTCTTTGTTGATAAATGTTCAGAGGTTGCAATTTGCACCATTGTGAATTTTTTTCTTTTTGTTTTTTTTTAAAATTTTTTTTTTGGTGGGGGTGGGGGTCTTTATCTTTGGTCAATCCACATTTATCTAAGGCGTAGGCTTTTTCCATCGTCGGTACTCTTGGTGTGTTTGTGAGTTTTTGTTTAGTCCAATAGATGGGTGGACAATGACAACTATTAGTAATTTGTCAGGATGGTGGTGGTATGAGGACCGGTGTCTTATGTGGTTGTTAATTACAAAGATGTTATTTCATCTATTTGTGAAGATGTAGCCATCTAGTTGGATGTTTGGAGGGCTTTGATGATGAGGAGTGTAGTGTTGAGTTCCGTGCATAGGATATTCTAGTAACCTAAGAATCTTTCTACTATTTGGAGGTTGTTGTTTGGATTGTATACATTTGAACCAGCTATGTTTCCTTCCATGGTTTTGTGGAGGGATGAAAGGAGCCATTTGGTGTAAATACATTGTTGTGGGTTGTATTTTAATGGGTGTATATGGTGATATTGGTTTGGTGATTGCACGGGGGTGCACTCAATATGGCTCATACGGACCCAATAAGTGGTTTTAATTTATGTCCTCTTGTTTCTCTTTCCAGAAAAAATATGTATAGTTCCATAACTCCCAACAAGTTTTGCACGCTTCTGCAGTTTTTGGATAACATGCAAAAGATGTTCATTACAATTTGTAGCCTATTATACAATAGCAAGTACATGATCATTGAGCTTGTGAACAAACCTAAGGAATTGGACTGTTTTTTTACCGTTCAAGTCCCTCGACAAGCCAAAAGCGAGCTCATCTTCTGTGTTAGTGTGTATTTTCTACTTGGGCCCGTGTATGCATTCACCTCACTTCTCCTACTACCATTCTTATGTGCATACTTTGCCCTTGGCTACATTGTGTATCGAAATCAGGCATGATACCTGCCCCTTCCAATTGGTTTGTAGATGCTAGATTTGTGTAAGGTCACTCCTTTCAGTTCCTGCTAGATAGTATTTGGGTGCAAGCGCGGTAAAGTGGACAACTCTTGATCTTCGCCTAGTGTTTAGTGGAAGTGATTCAAAATTATACATTAACTTTGAATTTTCTTGATGAAATAAAGCATAGACCTTTTGAAAAAAAATTGATCTACAAAGCCAAGCAATTTTTGATGACAAAAAAAAATTCCAAGAAAAGTCTACATATTTTAGAAGACAGTGCAAGTGGTGTGCAAGTATGTGATATTGAACAAGTGATTGTCTAAATTGTTTTTGAAATATGATTAAATTACATCAAATTGATGGTTTTCTACAAAGTTTTGTGATGATGTCCTCAAGTAGATAATGAATTCAAGGAAGATTAAAAAAAATCCAAATTCAAAATAATTAATGTCATGAAATCAGTCCAAAACCATACTCAGCCATTTGTTTTTTAGCATCACTTTTGATGCTAAGTATTAAAGATCTCAATTTGATACTATACATTTGAATATTTAACACAAAAATCGAGGTCATCATGAACAAAAAATCAATTTAAATTACGCGTTGCTACTACTTTGAAGCTTTTGACCAAAAAAATTATGGTTTTAGTATAATGAAGGATTTTTTTGGTCCACTTTACCACGCTTGCACCCATTTGTATCCAATAGGGCTGACATTTTCTCATGACACATCCAATATCTTTGCAAATTTGATACAACCTATCATACGTGTTAATTTATTTTAAAAAGATTTATACCTCGGGGGGTTCACTGGCGAAAATCGTAGAACAACGTGCGATACAAAATAGGGTTTAATATATTCATTGTAGATAAATTTTGTAAAAAACTTACATATAATATAGGGGGTTTTTAAATAATGAAAAAGGATTACATGTAAAATACCATCACACCTTTATTTTGAAAAATACCATACCTTATAATTTTTTTTGCAAGGTAAATAGCCCACCAATAAATAGGTCCTGAACGCACGTGTATGGAGGATATAAGAGGGAGTGAACCACCCAAGATTTATATGTTTGCAGGGAGGTTTGCAACAATGCCCTCGGGTTTTGAAGAAACGTCGATCAAACTTGAAAGAATAATGAATGTTTTTCTTGTGACCCCTCCAAGGTGTAACACCACCAACTCTTATAAGTTGAGAATTAGCATATGTGCAGTCATATAAAATATGATCATCCAAATCTATAACATTGTCCGAAAGATATTTGTCAATATTCATATGAAAAGGCAAAGACAGACGTTTTCATCCAGAAATATTATGAAAAGACTGAACAAGCAAGAATGCTATGAATTTGACTGTTTGCAAAAGCAATGAAAGTAAAATAAAATGAGAAACCAATGATAATACAATGTGACAAATCAAAAGTACTTATGAAAATGAAAGAAAACGTGAAAGTAAGAATTGGGAGACATATTGTTTTGTAGGAATTGCAAAATTTGGCCAACCTTGATATCGTAATTGAAGAAATAAAAAGACAATCATTTTGTCCATTTCAAATCATCGGGATAAAATACCAATAAAACACCATCGTCATGAAGATATTGCATGCAAAATGAAAATAAAACACGAAAAAATTTATCAGATATTGCATTTCAAGGGGGTATAGAAGAAGGAGGTATTGAAAGTCCAGGCACAAGTAGCCCCTCTGGGTTATCTGCAATAACCCAATCAAGAGCTGGTGTTGCTTTTTTAATTTTTTGAAAGTAAAAACTACGATTTGCACCAACCTAAGTAACAAAAATACAAGCTATGTTAGATGAAAGGATTGTTGAGTAATTAAAAGAAATAAATTCAATATTTGCATTGGAAAGTTCAATAATTCAATATATGGCTTGAACTAATGAACAAAACACATATCTTTGTGAGAAATGTATTGATGTCGTGAAAAGATTGAGGCCAAGTTTTGGTTTGTTCTTTGACGTTCAAAACATTCAAGAACGAGTCATTCAAAATGAGCTCGAATGACTTCTGATTAGAACTACATGGCGTAAGTTTAGGAGCTTTAGTCTTAATTTTGAACGAAAAGAAATGCTCCAACACAGAAGGAATGACACGATTGGTATAAGATGAGGTAGTAGGTTGAAGGTCCCCACGCTTCTTGGCAGAATGTTGACCACTCATACTGTAATTTTCTTTAGAATGTGTAGAGACTCGAGTAATTTTTTTCCTCTTCTTGTGGGCTCTATATATGGTAGATCTTGGTCCAAGATGGAGGGAACAAACATGGGTTCAAGACAGTCACGCAATTCCAATTCAAAATGTGGAGTTTTATTAGGTGAATAGTCTACATACCATCCACATTCATACCAATGAACCTCATTTCATAGTTTGCATATTTTAGGAGTGAACATGGAATTTTTTGACTGAACATGTTTGAAATTATCAAAGAAAGGTGGTAGCTTGTCCAAAGCATTAAGAGGAAACAAAACACGCTTAAAGTATCTATGAAATTTAAATTTAAATTTAAAATTTAAAATAGAATACTTATGATGGTACTTGTAAACAACCCGCCTCATGGCTTGAAAACCACTAGGTTGTTTTTTAAAGGTCTTGTTTTTCATAACGTCATCGGTCAATTGAATATGTGAAAAAAAACCATTTCCTAGAATGCCACCTTCCAAGACCCAATATACTCAGCAAAAGTTGGCAAAGGTTTAGTTGTATTTGGCTCCACATTGATAACAATGTCCAACTCAGAAATTGTGGAATTGTAAAGTGCAAAAGCTTCTTTAGCCAACATTTGGAAAACAATAAAACAAGATTTGAAATGAAAAAAATAAGCACAAATACAATTTTTTTATAAAAAAGAACAAAAATAAAAACCAAAATCATATGCATACCCGACTCTAACATGTAGGTTTGTGTCACCAAACATCAAAAGCCTTGTCAGAGAGGCATATTCGGGAACTTCAAAGCCATCTGAAAAGTGGAAGTAAAATTCTAGAGCTTCAATTACTTTACTTTTTGTCGGGGATTTATTTTCGATGTTGCGAGATGTTGCAGTTTCTTTTTCATTCATTTGCAACTCATCAAAGGACAAGTCATAATGTTTTTAAACCTGAGCTAAAAATTCAAGACCTAAAGAAGGATCTACAATGGACAAATGTTTTGCAAGACTAGAATCCAACTTGACTAGTATATTTTTGGACTGAAAGATCCTAATATGATGCACTGCAACATGACCCACTGATTTAGGGTTTTTTTACGCTACACAACTAATTTTGGGAAATCTATTATAGTGGTTTTTTTCTTTCACATGGCAATTTTTTTTAATTGTTTGTTTATATGTGTTTGGCATTTGTGTATTGTCATGCTCATCTTTGTAATATTTATCATATTAATAATAATATAAATTAACTTATTTTTTTAATATGTATTTTCATCTATTAGATTTTCCATCATTTTTTAATATTTTCTCATCTTATGTTCATATTTAACAATTTATATGTTTGGTTTTATAATTATGCAATTAAATCAATCTCATATTCCCAATATAAATAACAATCTTATTTTGATGTCCGATGTCTATGTATCCCCCCCTTACTTCATCAAGACTACCATTAAAGCTTCTGGATCCTTTGTGCCCATTACTTTACCGCTTGGGGATCAAGGTCATGTGAATGTTTCTGAGGATTTGTGTGAACCTCAAAATTGATCCCAATGGCAATTTGACTCACAATTGAGGTGTTTTAGCAAAATCATTAGATTAGTAATAGGAAAATTTAGCAAAAAACCATTTAGATTAAGGTAGGTTGAGTAAGGATATTTTAACCTTGGGGTAAAACTCTTGGACAAATAGAAATTAGAAACCGAAGGGGTAAAAGGAAAATGTCCTTTACCCAAATCGGAAGTATGAAAGTAGTGGGCTAGTAAGTAAGTAGGTTAAGTTAGGAACAACCAATTCAAACAAGCAAAAATGATTTAGTTGCTTTGATATTTAAATATGTTATAATTCTTGTTGTTAGCTTTACAGGAAAATATAAGTTTGTCACAATCAGAGTTAAGGATTTAGAATTATGAATGTTTAAATGAAGGTATCCCAGCTGCCTCCTAAAATATAAGTGCTGACTTTGTAAGCTCATACCCGCAAGAGGAAGCATGCAGTTGTTTTGATATTCGGAGTAGTTGTAGATCTGATTTAAAGGTTTCTAGAAAGTCTAAGCTTGTTAGAATCTAAGTTAATAAGAAAAAGTTATGGATGTTTGAATGAAGGTATTTCAACTGCCTCTTGAATTCTAAGAGTTGCCTTTGTAAGCTCATATTTTTAAGAAAATATACGCAATTTCTTTGATAATTAGATAAGTCATAGTTCTTATTGTTAGCTTTCTAGATTACTAACAATTATTCCAATTGAAGTTTGTGAGCAAAAGTTGTGGCTATTTAAGCAAAGGGTTGTCTACTGCATTACGAGAAGATGTTTGTTCATTCAAGGTTGGCGGGTACGAGTTGGTGTTGTGGGCGGCCGAGCGTTGGAGTAGGGGTTCCGCACCAACCATTGCCAAGTCACAATGGGAGTCAATCGGTAAGCTTTTTAAACCTACACCCTTCAATTTAGGAATGGAGGAAGCGGGGCAAAGATAAATTCTCACCCTAACCCAACTATCCATGTCACCTAGCCACCGAGGGGAATTCCAACTCCCATGTGTGCGGAGCCTCTCAAGTAAGTATCATGATAGTAGTTTTTCATTCATAGTTTGTTCGTGCGTGGTGAAGTCGGGTTAATCACCAGCATGACCACTTTGTATGTTTATAGGTGGTAAAGTATGTGTAATGACCCACGAAACCACCATTATGTTGATGGCCCAAGGGTTGGAGGTGATGGTCCCAATCCTTAAAGATTGTGCAACAAGTTGAACACACAAGTTTTCTTATTCTCCGGTTCTATCAAGTTGAATTTTCGTGGTCAAACCGTGTTAAACTAATTAATAACCAACAAAATTCGTACGCTCCCGTGGACAAAATCCAACCGGAAACTTAACTCGGAGGATTGAGACTACCCTCCGACAGCAAAGATCGGAGGGTTGTGAGGCCAAACCCACCACCCTTAAGCGTCCTAGTCCGGGTAATAGGTTTGAAGATCACATGTGTAACATAACAACTTGTGATAACATGGGATTTACGTTCGACCTTGATGAGTTTCTAACTTAATTCAAATCATGACATTTTATTAATGTGATCCTCTTGCATAGGTACATCCTTGGCTTTCTCAAGAGTCCACCCCACCGCTTTTGCCACGCATGCCCTCAAGGATTTCCCTCTTGCAAATTTGGTCCTAGCTGACGATTCTTCACTAGTGCATGACACATCGTTGAGGCTATAGCTTGTTGGCTCCATGTGATGAATACACAAGTGTTAAAAAACACTTATCTCTCTCATTACTTAGCATCACCTCTTCTTCGGCAAGTTCACCGCAACTCATTCCCAAGCTAGATCCTTAATGCAACCCCTAACCCGACTAGCCTAACCCAACACTTAACTAGGCTAACCCAGCTGGTTATACTTAGTCACCAACTAACCCAGCTTAGTTACTACTAACCCACTGTGGTAACCCAGTTACCACCTAACCAACCGGTTATACTTAGTCGCCTCCACCCGGCAGTCTGCAGCCGAGACCAGCAGCCTACACTTAGTTTCCACCTAGCCAGCTGGTTATACTTAGTCGCCTCCAACCGGCAGTCTGCAGCTGAGACCAGCAGCCTATATTTAGTTACCAACTAACCAGCTGGTGATACTTAGTCACTTCCACCAGCAGTTTACACTTAGTCGCTAACTAACCTCACTGTGGTAACACAGTTACCATCCAACCAGTTGGTTATACTTAGTCGCCTCCACCCGACAGTCTGCAGCCGAGACTAGCAGCTTGTTTGCAGCCGAGACCAGTAGCCTGCCGCAACAGTTCAAGTATATACTGCCTTCAACAAACTAGTACCCACAAAATTGAATGTTCCAATCTATCATAAATCTAAATATTATAACTCTACACACTATAAGTCTAAACACTATAAATCTAAATACTATAGATCTAAATGCTAGAAGTTGGACAATATGAGCTAAGCCCTTGTTTCTAAATGCCTTAAATCCAAGACTACATCCAACAATGTGAAGCTAATCTTCAAGACTAATGGTTCTTCACCTTAAAACCTTGCACACACACGTACTCCTCTCTTGCTTCTCACACACCCACACTTATAACATATGGGGTGCCAAGGAGCACGAAGGAAAGAGAGAGAGAGAGAGGAGAAAGTGAAGGTTATATAGTGAGGTGAAAGGGAGTAGGTGAACACCCCAAGACTCAAGATAAACCTTTTGATCATTTCCTACTTTGTAGGCTCTCATCCTATCCTTTAAGCCTTCAACTCTTAAATCAACAACCTAGATCTTAATTCAAACATTTAACTCAAGGAGCCACCCTTGGTTCACCACACACTTGGTTCACCTAACTAAGGAACTTTCTTCACACCGCTAAACTTCTAATCAACCTAAGGTCTAAACATAATTTCACTCAAGCCTCACTCTTTTTATATTTTTGTGAATAATCATAAAACATCAAAACATAACTTCTAATAATTTCAAAGGGTTAAGAACACATGTGGGCACCATTTTGGGCTCACAAGGGTGTAAGTATCAATCAACATTCAAGAAACCCGCACAGGGCTTTGAAGGGTTCGGGTCAGGACGTGCACCAAACAGATAGATGGTAATGCCATAAATTATGAACTTAATAACATAGTTTTGTTCAATAAACCATAAACTAAGAATGAAGGTTGAGAGAGTGGGACTTAATTAAGGTCCCCCTGTTTAGAGAATTTAATATATAAGAAGTAAAGAATTAGAGGTGGCCCAAGGTAAAAGGTAAGATCATTTTATTCATTAGAGTTAGGTTGCCTTGATCCCAAGGCTGGTGTGTCTGCGCGTAGACTAGGATAAATTAGGCATTAGGTTAGGGAAACTGATAATTACCTTAGGCACTTAAAATCTAGGCACAACCTATTGGAAGGATATGACGCGATTATCAAAATCCCTTTACAAACATAAAACACCCATTAAATATCATAACACCCGGGTTTGGCTTGGGCACCTGCCAAGGCAAGCCACCCTCACCGAAGGGCTTGTGTGGTACTTTTAGGCTCCCTCGGAAGGGGTTCCCAAAAGTATCACAATTTACTAGCTTGAGGTTTAATGTCCAAATACGAATGTGAGCCCAAAATGGTGCCCACATGTGTTCTTAAGTCTTTGAGACCATTAGAAGTTATGTTTTAATAGTTATTAATTATTCACAAAAATATAAAAAGAGTGAAGTGTGGTGTGGATTAAGTTTAGACATTAGGGGGTGTTGTGTGATTGTCTCAAGGTTTAAGTTCAATGAGGTAATGCCTTGACTAGGTGAGTATGGAGTAAGGTGAGGCGAGAGGGGATCCGCGGGTTAAATGCCCACATTAGGATCCACCTTGTTGGTTTAGGAATGGAAGAGCCTTGTGGATGGGATGAGTCCCTACTTAGAAGGAGAAGGTTAAGGGGTTGTGATTAGAGGCTCTAATCCTCTCACCCTATCCTTACCTCATGCCCTCTCTTCTTTTTTGCTACTTAAGACTTCCCTCTTTCATTTATTCTCTCTCTCTTTCCTTTGTGCTCCTTGGCACCCCACGTGTTATAAGTGTAGGTGTGTAGGAAGCAAGATAGGAGCACGTGTATATGCATGGTTTTAGGGTGAAGAGCCAAGACTAATTAGCCTTGAGGTGGGCTTGACTTCTTGTTAGAAGTAGCTTGGGTTGGAAGAATTTAGAGTGTGATTTATAGTCTTCAAATTGTAGTACTTGGATTCATGATATCCATACTTATAATTATTTAGACTTATAAGGTTATGTTTGTGAAACATTGGAGCATTTAGTTTTGTTGGACTTACAAAGTTACATTATTGAAGTAGGTGAGTTTGTGTGTGTATGGAGTAAGAGAGAGGCACGTAGGTATGCGAGGTTATAAGGTGAAGAGTTAAGATCAATTAGTCTTGAAGATTAGCCTTACATTATTAGCTGTGGTTTAGACTCAAAGCATTCATTATTGCATATTCATGTAGAGGACTTCATTACCTATCCATGGATACCAAGAACTCATTTATTGGACTTCATATGAATTTTTGAGAGCCAAAAAACCGACACTATGTCCAAACTTCCAAAAAATAGTGAAAAAATGCAAATTCAAAGAGAACAGCGTATAATTGCGACCATATGCTTTTTTGCAATAGAAATATTATTTCATATTCATGTAGAGGACTTCATTACCTATCCATGGATACCAAGAACTCATTTTTTGGACTTCATATGAATTTTTTAGAGCCAAAAAACCGAGACTATGTCCAAACCTAAAAAAAAAATAGTGAAAAAGTGCAGATTCAAAGGGAACAGCGTAGAATTGCGACCATATATTTTTTTTCAGTAGAAATATTATTGCATATTCATGTAGAGGACTTCATTACCTATCCATGGATACCAAGAACTCATTTTTTGGACTTCATATGAATTTTTGAGAGCCAAAAAACCGAGACTATGTCTTAACTTCCAAAAAAATAGTGACACACTCTTATAGTTTTTGACTTATGATGTTTAGACTTAAAGTGTTGGATTCATTAGGTAGGAAGGGGTGTGTGTAACTTTTGAATGTATTGGTGATTGACCGTTGAGGTAAGTGTTTTTAAACACTCGCACTCTTTTGGTTGAAATAATTATACATTGAACTACCGAGGAGGGAGTTATTATGTGTCAGTCCAACATTTCACACTCGGGCTAGGACGAAATCAAGGGTGAGGGACTTTGGGTGACAACGAACCATGTATGTAGAAGAAAATATGTATTTTGTGAACGGTGATATCTTGGAAACTATTTTGCTGCAGAAGATGATGAATAAACATGGTCATTTTTGGGTCATTTAGAATTATAGGTAATTCTGATTTACATATTCAATCATCCACTGTTGTGCTGTCAAACAATTCTTGCACATCTACTGTCCAAATACCTATACTCTCTAATGTGAAAATTGAACCAAATAAATATACCGTTATTTTTCTCTTCGATTTGGATGATGATGTTTGTCCCAATGTTGATACATCGTTTTTTTCTTTTAGAAAAGCTATAACTCCTATTCCATCAAGATTGCTTTGTATAGATATTGATAACACCCCTTGCTGTCTACTGTTGATGAAATTGTCTCCTCATGGATCCCATTCTTCCCATCCGCCTCTTCACCCTTCTTTATCTTCTCTATGCTTGAAAATCGTCGATACCTTAAAATTGACCAAGTGTAGAGAAAGGTCCAAATCGGATATTACAACAATTGATTTTCATAGCATAGATGTACGTGATGTCAAGTATTTGCCATTTTCTTTTGATGGTGATGTTTTGTTTGTATTGCCCCCATTGTCTGTGGGCGTTCCTAGTGCTTAAGGTCGTGCTATGGATAACATAGATAAGATGTATGACGGCCATCTTTGGTGCACAACTAAAATCACAAATATCCAAAGTGATTTTGGACTCTCTTTTAGATGTTCTTCTTGTGTTGGTCATCTTCAGTGCATAAACAAATATTGTGATCACATGTATCGTAATAGAGGTGTTCCTTACAACATTAAATGGATTGAATAAATTTTGTTTCATTATTTGTGGGGAATGTTGTCCCAGAATAATTATGATTGAAATATAAGATATGTCATTCCACCACCGTGTATATTTCATTGTGTCATGCTCGGATAATATATGTCCACTCTACATCCCTTGAGATGTCAAGGGCTTCTGTACATCTTGGTGTTCATAAACGCGTTCTATCAAATGATACATGCCGTGAGTCACTAAATGATACATGCCATAAATCACTGGATGTGACTTATCGATGTGTTGCTAATGAGGTCACAAAAACAATCACTGCCAAGAACTTTACTATAGTAATAGCAGTGAACAAACAATTCCTTACAGACTACGTCTTCAAATTTCCATCAAACAGTGAAGGACATCATCTAGCAGGTTCATCCTTGGAGGTTGTCATGGATAAATTTAGTATTCTTTCTTCTCCAAATTGTTGTAACTTTGTACCAGGTTTCAAACATTTTGTTCGTAGTGGAATGGATACAATAAATAGTATAATGGCGCCTAAAAATCATTCGGGTTTCAAATATGTCCATAGCAGCATATGTTTTGGCCAGTCCAGAGACAAAGTATTTGTCTTCAAAATGTCCGTAGATCTTCAAGAGAGTCGTGTGCATCTTGTTAAGCGTATGCAAGTTGGAGGAGATATGGAAAACTCATGGATAATGTTTAACCATGTCAAACGTCTTAAGGATTGGACCACCCTCGCGTGCAATGTGTATGATAGCAAGTAGTGTAAGATGTTGATCATTGTGTGTTATAACATGCAGTCTGAAGATGGCACAACTCGAATTCTTTTGTGGGAAAATTTGAACTCTGTCATAGCGGAAAATGGTGTGTCAAACGTGAATTTCCAAGGTTTTATGTTGGACAGTGCGCACGCCAATTGGATTGCGGTGAGAAATATGTTTGGTAAAGGTATTCCAACTTTCCCAATGTTAGGTCGCAAACGCACTTGTCTTTTTCATTAGTCACAAAGTTTGGATAAGGTTACACAGAAAGACATCAAGGTATCTTCATAATTTCAACACAAACATCTATACAAGGATTACAAGGATGCAAAAATAATGGATGAAGCCGAAACTAAATATCATGTCATTCGTTCATGGTGGTTGTCATATGGAGTTGCCACATAGGAAGGCGTTCTCGGGCTTTTTGAGTGGTTGGGTTTTTGGCACCTCCGTTTTACATAATGGGGTGGTCGTATGATTCTTGTGAGTGCATCACCACTTTGTTTTTTGCAATATGTTATTTTTATTTTTATTTTATAATTATCCATGGTATATGAAGTTTAGTATAATTTGTGTTATGTTTGTAGGATATGACTATGAATGAACGTGCAAAAATGCCAATATAACACGATATTCAATATTTTGAGAGAGTGGGATCCTCTCAAAATAATATTGGCCATTTATCAACCTAAAAGTCATGTTAGGTTGATAAATACTAGATTATACTTCAGACGTGTAATTTCCATTAAAATGAGAGTATGTTAAGCTGGGAAATCGACTCATTTAGGTTGAGTCGACCTAAATGAGGACAATATTTTGTCAATTTAGGTTGAGTCGACCTAAATGACGACATTATGTTGTCAATTTAGGTTGAGTCGACCTAAATGAGGACAATTATGTTAGTCAATTTAGGTTGAGTCGATCTAAATGAGGACAATATGTTAGTCAATTTAGGTTGAGTCGACCTAAATGAGGACAATATGTTAGTCAATTTAGGTTGAGTCAACCTAAATGAGGACATTATGTTGTCAATTTAGGTTGAGTCGACCTAAATGAGGACAATATTTTGTCAATTTAGGTTGAGTCAACCTAAATGAGGACATTATGTTGTCAATTTAGGTTGAGTCGACCTAAATGAGGATAATTATGTTAGTCAATTTAGGTTGAGTCGACCTAAATGAGGAAAATTATGTTAGTCAATTTAGGTTGAGTCGACCTAAATGAGGACAATATGTTGTCAATTTAGGTTGAGTCGACCTAAATGAGTCGATTTCCCAGCTTAACGTACTCTCATTTTAATGGAAACTACGGCGGAATTTACGGCAGAAAATCAAATGTTATTTTTTTACTTGTACTCTACAACTTTCCAGTGGTTTTCATTTCATTCTTGGATTAATAGTTTGTTTTTTTGTACTCTCAATTCACTGGAAAACTCTCATTTTAATGAATATTGTGTTATATGTAACTTTGTAGAGATGGTGCACAACAAATGGCTCCAACAATCCGGAAATAAAATGAGTTGTTTGTACGAAGCGACAGTGGACAATTTGATCCGTGCATTCATGCAGATTGCAAATTACATGTCATGGTTGAGAGGTGGTTCTGCTGGTGAAGGCCCTGATACCGCGTCCTTGAATTTGAATGTTGTTGCTATGTGTGGAGATCCAAAACTATTGGCAGAGGCCATGAAATCCTACCCAAGGGTGGAACATCTCAATACTAGGAATTGTGCTCTGGAGGGTTTTGAGTTTTTTGGATCTACCAAACGGAAGCTTAATCTGCCACCGGGTGCAGATTGTGATTCACATTGATTTGACAAAGTGAACTACTCAATTCCTCGCCCAGATACAAGAGCTAAAATGGCATGCATAGAGGAGTATTTGAATTCTACAGAGCATGATGTGGCACAAACCACATCCGTGTTAGAATTTGATTGTCCCCCTTCCCATCGGCACATTGCAAGATTACCACCCAACTCTACCAAAAGATATTGGGCCATGCAAGCCAATACCATGGTCTTTGCAACGCCAAAGTCGGGACGGGAAAACATGACACCCCTGCTCCTATGTACAAGGGATTGAAGGACAAGTATCGCTCCACCAACAGTGTGGAGTACGAGTTTTAATTTTGCCGTGACGACATCAAGCGTTGTGTAAATGGTAGCGGAAAAAAAAAAAAACAAAACAAAAACGTGTTGGATTGGCTTGTAGTACCCAACACATGGTCGGTGAAGATAGGCACCAATCTTTTAAAGCATGAGGCATTGGCACTCGAAGACACTGGGTTCCAATTGTAGTAGAGGGAGGTTCTCTCTCCTCGCCGCAGGCTTTCCACAATCACCACACTTCCAATCCCTCGAATGGTTTTCCGTGCTCCACTAAACCCGGATGTCCATCCAACTTCTAGGTTTGGAAAGAGAGTGCGCCGTAATCTAGCAGTAGCAATGGCAAAACGCAAAAACAACTGGGAGAGCATTGGGCTCATGGTCGGTTATTATGTGGTTGGAGTAACTGCCATTCCATATTTTGGATTTGGATAGTTATTCAACATTGTCTCCAAGGAGGATATGCATACCGTGTCACAATTGATGATATATTGCAATGCACATGCCCTAACTTTACAAAAATATCAGCTCAATCGTTGGGAAGAAAACGGAAATGGGTGTATTGCAAACCTTTTTATTATGTATTTGGATTTTTGTGCAAGGTGGTTTACAATAGTAACAAGTTCATCCACACTCCAACGTACTCCTATAATGAGGTGATGTGGATACTTGAACTTGCAGGTATGGTAGATTGTGAGTATATCTTGCAAGGGTTGTATTCAACCACATGTTTGACAAATTTAGCAAAATGTATTAGTGTGGATTGTTATAATAAAAATCAACAATAGATTAATAGTTTTTGAATTGTCCATGGTAATAGGCTCCCTTCATTTTTTCCCAAATACACATACTTTATAATAAAAAATTCGCCAAATGAACATACCAAATTTAGAATGTGTACCCTAAAGCCGTTTTATTTGCTAAATTTGGTATTTTTATTGCTCATTGCTCATCGCTCATGTCTTAGCTTCCCTCTAATTACATTAGCCTCATCTACCTTATATTCAACATAAAAAACAAGTAAAATTTGGGTGAAGCTCTGTCATTGAATATCATTAGAATGGAACAGTTGATAGCAACTAAATAATGCTTCGAACGCATGACCTCGGCTAGGAAGATGATACACGTGTTCTTTTTTATTAACATGGTTATAGAAGGTTTCCAAGTTATTAGGGAAATAAGCAAGGACAAATGAAGGTGTATGAGTTACAATTCTAATAAGAAAGGGTCAACTTGTACAGGAGGTGGTCACCCAAATAGGTCAAGCGACAATGCGACATATAGTAGCACAATGGACAAGAGTAGTACAAGCCCAACTTGGAAAATCTAAAACTGAGCAATCCCATTACTCAAGACTCAAGAGCATTGCATTGATCCCTTGACCTTTATGCTAGGATCCCAAGACCGAGATATCATGAAGCAAAGTGCCTCCAAGGCGGCATGGTTATGGCGTGTCAAGGTTTCAATACCGTATGGCCTTGGCCCAAGGAAGTAATACATCTAGTAAATGGTACCTTGTCCTTGGTTTGGCATAACATGTTTCTAGAAAAAGTGGAAGATTTTTATGATATTTCAGTCAAGTAAATGGTACCTTTGTCCTTGGTTTCCTAACATCTATCGAGGGGATTATTATAAAATAGACCCCCTATAAGTCGGTTGTTGGTTCATCCCAAATTAACTCACTAGACTTGTTCTCGGAACCTTTGAAACAAAATTAGGGGTTAGTTTAACCATGAATAATAGTTACCAAAACATGATTATTGAGGTTAAACCCAGTTTTTAGCATGTTTAACCTCCCGTCCCCTTATTCATCTTCCCCCTTGGTATGTGTTGTGAATATTCACCATGTCTTGATGGATAGTACAATTCCATAACTCCCATCAACTTTTGCACACTTCCGCAACTTTTGGATAACATGCATAAGATGTTTATTATGATTTGTAGCCTATTATACAAAAACAAGTTCATGACCATTGAACTTGCAAAAAAACCTAAATAATTGGAATAATTTTACCGTTCAAATCCCTCAACATGCCTCTAGAGATCATCTTCCTTGTTAGCCTGTATTTTCTACTTGGGCCCGTCTATGCATTCACCTCATCTCTCCTACTACCATTCTTATGTCCACACTTTGCCCTTGGCTACATTGTGTATCGAATTCACGTATGAAATCTGCCTCTTCCATTAGGCCTCTAATGCTAGATTTCTATGAGGTCACTCCTTTCACTTCCTCATAGTATTTGTATCCAATAGGGCTGACACATTCTCATGACACATCCAATTTCTTTGCAAATTTCTTGCAGTCCTATTGTCATTTGCGTGCAAGTGTTTTTGTTGGATACTTGATGGAGCTTGGATTCCTTGGTAGGTTATCAATGTGTATGAGCCAAGACATGAATTGGGCATGTGATCGGGGAGAACCGACAGTTAGTTGCAGATGAACCGGTTGAGTTTGAGAACTAACTGGTTGAAGTTCAAGACTGTAGAAAAATGACCGATCATTTTAGAGGAATTTATAGAATATTACCCCGCAATTTAATAAAGGAAAACCGGAGGGTGTCAACATGTAATCAATTGGATTTGCAAACACTAGGATCTCAACCAATTGTGCCCAAAAATCCACCCGATCACTAAATTGAGCTGTCAACACCCTCCGGAATATAAGGACCATAATATCCCCACAAGACCCACGCAACGTCGCACGTGTGAATGCCGGTCCGTGTTGTTGTTGTTGGGTCGCACTTTTCAACAAGTGGGAGTGCTGTGAGCTTCGAGTTTGAGTTATTTGTCAGGTGGAAGGTCGTTTGTTGTGGTTTGGTTTGATTTGGTAGTGGTGCGGTGCTCAGCCTTTTGAGTTGGAGTCTAATTGACACGTGAAGTTTGTAGTGGACATCAATCCCAAGCAAGTCGTCAAAATCGTCATCACTTGAAGCAGAGTTTACGAGAATATGATGCACTCATGAAGTGCCTTGTTAGGGTGATCCCATTCATTTTCAAAGTAAATCTACCCTCCTTGTGACACTCTGCACGAAAGTTCTCAAATGAGGTAACTATTTCAAGGGCTCAACCTCCTCTTTATGGTGTCATATAGGTGACATTAGCCTATCTCTTACGGAGGCTACCACACTCCGCCACTCTAGAGAATTAACTCATTTGAAGCCATCATGATATACTTACTATCCCATTTGCCTTTTTGGTTTCTTGGACTTTAAAATCAATTTCACTTCATATGAATCCATCATCTGATCCTAAATAATATTTTGAAAGTTTCCATGCATTAATTTAGGTATCATTTACATTATAAGCAAGTCTTACAAATGCCATTAAGAGTAGACACACCCAAAATCAACATTGAACCTAAAATGATCACTAGTTGCCACAATTGTACAATATAATGTCCTAAACATATAAACTTGGTGCATAGTGTTGTATTTTGGTAGATACACATACCTTAGCCCCTAAATGCCTAAGAAGCCAAAAATGGTTGCGAGCATTTTTCAACAATATTTTTCTCAAGGAAAACTTGAATTCTGTTTCCAAAATTTTCCCACTTTGAACTAGTAACATTGTGCACCATCTATAGCAAACTGATTCAAATGACTGTAAGATATGGACTTTAAAAATGATGGGCACTAAAATTTCATTTGTTACAAAATAAACAAGGTCAACATCATGAATATTTTTTGTTTTTTCCACAAAGTTATGAAATGCCCACTTTCAGCCAAATCATAAAAAAGATGAAGTGATTTTAATTCATCCAAAAAAATAACTATAATAATAGAGGGAAATACATTTAAACTACTTTGGTGGAGGTTAAGGATAATGATCTTTATTCAAACCATGTGGATGTGGTCTAAAATTTTCTCTTCAAAAATTCGCCTCCAACTTTATATATGATTTCCCATTTCATAATTCATGATACATGTTAAGTTCAGGCTTTTAGGGGTTGAAACCATGCCTTTAGAGATATGATAGCCCGATAAATTTAACCATGAGGCACCACTTAATTAACGATTCTAACATGCTATAATGGAAAAAACAATTTGGCAACGTTTTATCTTACATATGACCACTTTTATAGACATGGCGCAATCAATATTGGTTTTGAACACGGTTTTCATTGGCAAATGACCCATGTAGAATCTACTCATGATGTTGTCCACTTACACAACATTGAACAATAAAAGAGTTTCCCCCCTTATAACACCACATTTGGAAGTAGAGAATCTTTGATTTTGGAGCCTAGATCAACACCATCCTCAACTCCGATTTTTAACGATTTCAATTCTTTGGTCTAGATTTGCAATCGCTAACATGCTCAAGCTTCTAATACTTGAACCCGTTGACTAGACGATTCCATAGAGCTCGTGGTGATTACATTAGCCTCATCTACCTTATATTCAACATAAACAATGAGTGAAATTTGGGTGAAGCATTGTCATTGAATATCATTATAATGGATTGGTTGATAGCAACTTAATAATGCTATGAACGCGTGACCTCAGCTAGGAAGATGATACATGTGTTCTTTTTCATTAACATGGTTATAAAAGGTTTCCAAGTTATTAGGGACTTAAGCAAGGACACATGAAGGTGAATGAGTTACAATTCTAATGAGAAAGGGTCAACTTCTAAAAGAGGTGGTCACCCAAATAGGTCAAGCGACATATAGTAGCACAATGGACAAGAGTAGTACAAGCCCAACTTGGAGAATCTAAAACTGAGCAATCCCATTACTCAAGACTCAAGAGCATTGCATTAGTCCCTTGATCTTTATGCTAGGATCCCAAGACCGAGATATCATGAAGCAAAGCACATCCAAGGCGGCATGGTTATGGCGTGTCAAGGTTTCAATACCGTATGGCCTTGGCCCAAGGAAGTATTACATCCAGTAAATGGTACCTTGTCCTTGGTTTGGCATAACATGTTTCTAGAAAAAGTTGAAGATTTTTATGATGTTTCGGTCAATGTGGTTTCTTATCATCCATCGAGGGGATTATAATAGAAATAGATCCCCTATAGGTTGGTTGTTGATTCATCCCAATTAACTCACTGGACTTATTTTAGGGACCTTTGGAATAAAATTAGGGGTTAGTTCAACAATAAATTATAGTTACCAAAACACGATTACTGAGGTTAAACCCAATAATTAGCATGATTAACCTCCCGTCCCTTTATTCATCTTCCCCCTTGGTAGGTGTTGTAAATATTCACCATATCTTGATGGATAAGCAAATATACAATATCAAGTAGAAATTACATTTTAACACAAATTATGGCAAACCAAAGAGCATACATAAATTAAATTACGTTTTATGGGGGTCCAATGTGAAAGAGTTCTCTCACATTCTATTTGTAAGGGTCTAACATGGAGAAGAGTGTTAGCCATGACTTCTAGGTTAATTATGTTCACAAAGGGGAACATTCGAACATCCACAAACATTCGAGAGGGTTCGATATTCATCAACACTTTGAGATAAGATCTTGTGTGGCCTGGACCTTCTAGATGACAATTTGCTTAGAGGTGCTAACTTCCTTGAGTTTTTTTTTCTAATATTAATATGATATTTTCTAATATAATAATACTTATTATTATCATTATCATTATCATTATTATTTTAATGCATTTGTGATGAGGTGAGTGAGCGACACACTTGTATGGCACTGGTTAGTCTATAGTTCCGTGGCCTCCACACTTTAAGTTACACGTTTGCCTTGATACCTTGTTGGGGGCCCCGGCTCTCAAGATTGGCAAATGGCATAAATTGTCTAGGTCATAGTGGGGTTGCTTTTCACACGGGAATGTTTTTAAGTGGCCAACGGGAAAAAAAATGGGTTTCAATTGTCATTCCTAGCTATTTTATCATGATAATTTCTTCTGTGGTTTCACTGAGGGCCAAACTCAGTTTGGTATGTTAAAAGGTTTTGAAATGAGCTTTGCTCCCAATAAACCAATACAACATGTTTTTATTCAATCGAGCACATCAACATCATGCATGCACCAAAATTTTACCGAACATCGAAACTTTTGTATGCAAAACAACCAACTCCCAACCGAATTTCAGTTTAATTAAATGATTATTCTAATGTCTACCCAAACATGTGTTTTTGAAGCATTTCATTTTTGTCAATAAGTTGCAGTGCAATCGATATTGACATGCCTTCATAGCATTTGAGGTCTACACCATTGAAGTTGGACGAATGTCCCATTTAAAATATGATAATAAACCACTCATATATTTATGATGAGGTTTTCACATATTTTATACCAACACACTATGGATATTCAAAGAAATTTTTGTTTTTGATGCCATGCAAGAACCTACATAACTAGGTAAAACCGTCACAATATTAATATGGTTTATTATGGCATCAACCCAAATAGTAAATAGGAAACATTAAGGTTCTCTCACCTTGAGATGCCACCATATATCAATATTTGATTGGTATGACAATTTTGATAGCCATGGGTGGGTTCTTTGCTACCATTATTGTTGTTGATTTTTGATACCATGTTTGTCACCTATATACCAATCCAACATTGGTCTATATGTGTGAAATGATCTTGTTCCTTAACTCCTACCAATTGCCAAATTTGTGGAAATGGACCATGTTGTCAAGGGGCCACACTAAGTTTTGATAGTTTTAAGAGAGCATTTGGGATGAGTTTCATTAATCATATCTATTGTGTATAAGGAAAAGGGAAAAAGAAAAAGAAAACAAAAGAGCGTCAATGTGTGCACATTGGCATGCAATGTCCCTTCACAACCTCCTACCCATGACAATGTCATAATGAAGGGGCGGCGGGTGGGGGGGGGGGGGGGCACAATGGGTAGCTTAACGCCTACATTTAGTAGGTGGACCTTGTTTAATAGTTAGTGGTTAGTACTCAATACAAATGTGGTATATTGTTACAAAGAATGGAAGGTTTTCACAAGTAAAATCATTTATGTTCTACATTGTCCAAACAACTTATTAGAGCTTTGCTACATTTATTATCTCAATTAGTGTGTGCTACTATTTAATATTACGCAATGCAATAAAACCTTACTCAAGATTTCAATATTGATTGACGAAAGTTCAATACAATAGGTTGTTCAAACATTATTGAACATTAAAGACTTTGCTCAGTAGAACATTGCAATCTCATTAAGTAGTTATAGCATTACGTAACCCGCATAGTAACACACACTAATTGGGAAAACTAGTGTGGTAAGAAAGGAATTGTATTGTCAACATTTTATAGCCTTGCATAACTCTGCATAGTATGGGACATTAAAAAATCATAAACGGTGCAGGAACTCCAACACGGCCGAGCCGTGCTTATTCGATTTGCATAAGTCAAGGAACTTGATCTTCTTCCAAATTGGCTTGGTGGGTTTGAGTGCGCAATGTAGCAGGCAGTGTGTATGTTTGACAAATTTCATTTGACATTAAACTTCAAAACCAAAGTGTCACATGATGTTTTCCAATAAAAATAAAAATGTCAATTGACATATACATTTTATTTTAAAATGTCATCTCAATTTTGGGTTACACAATATTTTAGAAAGAATATTTTTTTGAATAATAAAATACAATCTTGATTTGTAACAAAAAAAACTATCAATCGAGTGTAAGTATCATACGGTCTCGCATGTTTCTCCAAATGTTAAAGATGGTAGCCCAATCCATTGCATCCACTTCAAGCCCACAAAGAGAGACCCGCATAAGAGCATCAAGGGTCTTCAAGTTCAACTTAATGCGCAAGTGGCTTTTGATTGCATTTTGTTTGGAAAATCCTCTCTCACAAATAGCTATACTTGATGGAATGAATATAAAATTTATGGCCAAAGTTGCATAAGTTTAGACCGTTTCGTGTGCCATTCCAAATTGCTACCACATGCGTCAAGCCTCAAATATCGTTTTGTTCTCTCACTCATGTCAAAGCATCACTCTTCGAGATCTGCTGGGAAATTTGTTCATTCACATACCTACACAAAACAATCGTGCAAACACATTCGCAAGAGACTAGGAACAATGACCTTGTCAAGCTTGTACTTAGCGTCCACCACCTCTTTGATCACTATCTCAATTGTAGAGCCTTCTAAATTACAAAGGAAATCACAATAACAAGATTGAACTTAAGTATGTAAGTGAGTGTAGGAAGTTCTCCTACTATTATGAGTTATGTTTTCCGGATACTTGAGGTGCAATTTAAAATACTTAAGTTGCCTATTATTGCGTGTCATTCCAAAATTCTAATGTGTCAATTGACGTGTGTTTTCTTTCTTCACAAGTAACAATGTGTGTCAACTTCTAAATTGTACGTGTCAATTAACTTGCATTTATTTTGTGCAAGTTTTTGCGTATCAAAAGTGAAAAACTTGCAAAAACTTTGTCAAACATACACGCTGGTAGCAGGTGCGCTTGCTTGGCCCTGATTCGTCGGCGCTCGTGTCCCCAAATTTTTCCTTTTGGGGGGGGGGGTGGTATAGATTATATAAGTACCGAATTCCAATGTACCTCAAATGGGCCCCACCACTCTTGTATTATCCCGGTGTTGCACCAATTGTACTACCTTGTGAGCTTGCTTTCGGTGCTAAAAGCCCATCCTCACATGGCTTTACCAAATAACGAAAGACTTTTCTAGAAACCGGGTAAAGCGTAATCGGTTATAGCCGAGGCACTAGGCTATGCACCTAAGAGAACTTGCTCCGGAGATTTTTGAATAGGTTTTAGTTAAGTAGTTTTTGCACATGTTCATTGTTTTATCTATCGAGTAATGACATGTTGGATAGATTTTGGCCCATTCCCAAATGCCTTGCCACTCATCTATATTACCATCAGTTTTTGGCAGTGAAGCTAATCATGCCTTCATAACTAAGACTAAAAGCAACCAATCACAAGGGCGGGAGGCAACACTTTTAAAAGTCCTACATTGTTGCCTCATATCTAGGTACCAATTGTACTACCTTGTGAGTTTGCTTTCGGTGCTAAGCAACTTGATAAGCTATGATATTTTCATAGTGCGGCGGGAGAAGGTGTCAAGGGTAGTTCACCTTGACACCTTCCACCCAACCACATGGTCAGCCAAGAAGGCTCTCGACCCAATTTACGGGCCCCACGATCAACAACAACAACAACAAATAAATTGGTGGTGGGGTTGGAACCCGCATTTGTCGTAAGTAGCCCAAGGTTACACCTTCACCAAGAAAAAGTAAAATTGCATTCGTGTACATCCGGCTATCTTAAAAGTTGTGACTTTCCAAGTGGAGTGTTATACATTAGCTTAACCCTTTAGGTACACATCGTGCAATGTCTAATGGATGCCAAAGTATAATTGGCGTCCATGATTTAGAATAATCTAATATTCAAGAACATATATCTCTACATAGCTAAGGACACAACTATTGAGTGCACCGGTAGAAATAGTTGATCAGTGTCCGTACCGGGTCGGTGTCCACTATGTTTTGTATGTAACGATATAGTAGCCATTCGGACGCTTGAACCTTCGATTTGTTTCCCTTTGTTTAGAGGCTTCATTGTTCTAATTTGAAATGCTTCAAAACTATTTTTCAAAAGAAATACACACAAAATAACACACTCACTATTCTATTACTCAAGTCAGAAGGAAGTAAAAAAATTTAGGGTTTAGGGGTTTAGGGTTCATGGAGTACAAATGGTATTTAACTAGCACAAGAATTAAGAAAAAAAATTATAATTGAAAAACATCATCTTATGTGGTGAAGGGACGCGTCAGAAATCATCCAGCGTTCAGATTATGGACGATGGCGTGTAAAAGGGTTAATATTGCAATTGGAAATTATTCATTTTCCATTAAATTATTGATAAATTCAAAGGATTCAAATTAAATTAAAAAATACATATAAAAAAATATATTGGACCCTAATAACATATGAAAATTAATGTGGCATGAAACATTTAAGCCTAATGCACGGTGAACACTTTGTGGTGTTCATTCTTTGCCACACACCTATGATTGGGAAGAACCGGCAGTTAGTTACAAATGAGCCGGTTGAGTTTGAGAAATAACCGGTCGAAGTTCAAGACTGCAAGAAAAAATACCTTATTCTTTTAATTCCAATTCAATACATTATTATATACATGATGTATTTGATTTTAGTATACTATCACATTCAAAAATATTGTAGTCTTATATATTTGCATTTCTTGAATATTAGATCCATTTAAACTCAATCATGAGTATATCATTACTGCCACCCCTTTTCTTGCAAGAGTTACTGTATACCGTTGTAGTCGGGGTGGCTATTTTCGTGATGAAAAAAAAGAACAAATACAATTTCACTAGTGCCACCTACCACAAATATTCGACAATATAATACAACAAGGTATGTTGGATGTTAGTTCCATATCAAGATTGTGAATCCAACAAATAATGACAGAGATGCTGAGGTAATATTGCTAACTTCATTTATATTCAATATACTTATAGCATATTTGTATACCTAAATTTATATGTTTATTCTTGATTTTGATGGTTGTTTTTGCATATTTTGATATTGGAATTGATTGCAGATCCATCTTCATAAAGGACACTTTGGACATATTCCCGGTTTAATAGATGACATATTTTTCTTGCCTCTTCACCCTTTGGCTATTCATCATATCCAAGAAAACTTGCAAAACATGAATAACGTGAATTCAACAGTTCTTGCAGCTCAAAGTAGGGCACCAATTTTGCAGCAGCAAGTTGAGCCTCATGAAAGGGTTTCTTATAGGTTTTTTCCTACTCCAAAAGAGATTTCCAATTTGGCATACTCTATGCAAAGAGGTGGGCAAGTGAAAGATGATGATTGGGCCAACATACACAACCAATTAAACAATTGGAAGAAAAACGGCCTAGTTATCTATTTTCAAGCTTACGATCCTAACAATGAAGACCCAGAGAAACGTCCTTTTCTGTTAGTCATACAGAGCGATTGGATGCGCGAGCTAGCAATCTAAATTACTCCAAACTCGGCATGGGCAATTGACAGTACATTCAAGACCAACCAATATAGGCTACCGTTATATGCTGCAATGTGTCCCAATAACCGTGGATACGGTATGCCCATTTTTTTATGCTTTGTTCTAAAGATTATCAAGAGGTCATGAGGCAGCAACATTGAGGCTAACTTTGCGGACAATTTTTGAAAGAATGGGGCCTATTAGACCCAATGTGATAGTCATTGACAAAAATGCAACAGAGCTTAACGCTTTCACAACAATCATTAATGATGATCCATGGTGTTGGACGAACAACGTCATAGGTAGTGAACAAATAAAATGCAAATTATTGTTGTGTTGGTTTCATGTTAAAAAAACATAGATGGAACATTTTGTGTCTCATGTCACTGTTGACAAGAGAACTCAACTTTATCGTGATATGTGCGGTCTTCTGGAATGCCTCACAGAGGCCCAATTTAATTCAAAATATGTTGAATTCAAAATCACTTGGACAACCGAAAAACTAGTTTTGAACAATGTTGCGACTAAATGGGCAAAAAATTGCAAGTGGCGTGGTATGTGACCAAGATTTAACCGTCTTTACGAGCACGGATTTGTAAATACAACAAATCTAGTGGAAAGATTGTGGCATTTTATAAAATATACATTGTTCGATAAGAAAGTTAATCGGCGTTTGGATTAGCTCATTTGGGCACTCATATGTATGTGATAGATTTTTTTTATTGTATGTATAATTTATATTAAAATAAATAATTGATATATTTAATATAAAATCAAATGATATCAATATTGGTTTTTTAAATATATATTTGATGTGTAGGGCAACCTAGAACAGACCTTAGGATTGGTGGAGGTACATTGATAGAGCACTACATGCATGTGAATGCACTAAGCGATTCACGAAAGTATTCAACAAGGGGAAGAGATAAATAATACACAATCCGCATGCAAAGAGCTAACGCCATGGTAGGAAGGATAAATGTTGATCCATCAAGTAGCTTTAAAGTTATTGATGATGTTGGTATGGAATTCCTCATCCGTATCCAAACAATATATGAACGGTGGTATACAGTGAATTTGGGCATTGAGTGTTGTGAGTGTGAGGATAGAGTGTCTATCTTCAAGCACCTTCTTGCTGTGAAAAAATTGATGGACGAAGAATTAACATATTTGAAGCGTATATTATCTATTGATGAAAATAAATTTGTACACAATTTAAATGATGTGGGAGAAGATGATGTAGTTTCTTCTCCACAAAGCCCTGAACTTAACCATCTATCTCCATCCATGGATGATATTGGTGTACAAGACAATAGTCTTGGTATTGTACAAGGACAAACATCAGTAGTTGAGGATGTTCCTCAAATCCAAGTTTGATTAGCGAAGCTAAATGATCTATATGTTGAGTTGGGTCGTGATTTCTTCACAACAGATCAGATGAGAATTATAGATTTATAACATATTGAAAATGCAATCAGGAGATTGAATGCCAAAAAAAAAAAACTTCAACTTGTTTTCAACCCTCAATTAGTTTCTGGACTTAATTCTTTACCTCGTGTTGGTAGTAATATTGCTTCAATTCAAGCCAATGTATCGAGGACCATATTTGGACATGGGAGGCTATGGAATCCCAAAAACAAGGATCTAGTTGGTTCAAGTGGGGATACGAATCCGTTACAAGCATTAGGTATTTATACTACACTATGATTCATTAAAATTGTTATCAAATAAATTGAAATTATTATTTAATAATATGAATTTATTGTTTCGAATCTTATGGTATGTAGGACCACCAATAATTAGGACCACTGAATTGGCACGACCTGAAACAACAATGGAGGCTCGGCGACGACAATCAATGGCTCGGAAGCGGAAGCGGAAGCGGATGCTACTTCCTAAATTGTATAAGCAAAAATGTCGTGTTTGTGGAGATCACAATTTATTGTGCGAAGGGGAGCAAACTAAGGAATGTCATTATTGTGGGAATGCAATTGTACGAGGCGAGTCTCATACCGGATCCATTGGGATGGATGGTTCTTTTGTTGGGCAGTTGGTGGAGCTTTACAACGAGAATGCGAATATTTGGCAACCGGGAAAACTAGTCAACTATAACTTCTCAAAAGATGTAAAACATGCACAATCCTACACCCTTCTTATAGAACACAATGGCGAATCCATATCTGGGATAACCTTACCCGATGAATACATTATATTTGCTTGACCTTGTAGCATCAATGTAATCCAATTATTCAATATCATTTAATATACTTATGTAATTAAATTCCTTGCATTATTAAAATTGTGTGTTTTTGGAGCTATAAGATATTATTCCATACCATCTATATTGCTTAAATTAGTTTTATATGTTTTAACTCTCATCTTACTTGTGTTTTTGTATTCCCTCAATAATATGATAACTTTACGACATTTATCATATTAATGAGAAGACAACATCTCAATAATAAAACAATTTTATGCCATTAGTCATATTAATGAAAAGATGATACCTTAATCATACGATTTTTTTAATGTTTTTCAAACGTATCATACTAAAGAGGGGAACAATGATCCGTAAATTACCTTAAGTCTTGAACTTTCGAAAAATAACCGGTTGAAGTTGGAGACTTAAGGAAATTTACCAGTTAGTTGCAATGAACTGGTTGGGTTCCGGAAATATCCGGTTGAAGTTCAAGACCTAAGGTAATTTACCGATCATTTTAAAAGATTTTATAGAATAAATCTACCGATCATTTTAGAGGATTCCATAGAATAAACCTCAAATGAATTTAGCAAAACCAGACGATGTCAGCATCCAACCGGTTGGAGCTGCCTTCCCCCGTGTCCGTGGGCCCGAGCCCCCGTGTCTGGCCAGGCCTCGCCCTACCTGCCTGGCCCTGTCCGCAGCCTCAGCCTGGCAGGGGTGGCTGCCCGCCGGCTTGCCGGCCGTTGATGGCCCCGGGCGCTCCCATGGCCCAGATTGGGTCTGCGCTTGGGGCCATGGAGCGCCCCAGTGACAGAGGTCCCCGGCCTCCTTCCTCCACAACACCCACACAGGGAAGCACAAGCACATCAGCCTCCATAGCCCCTGCCCCGTCCCTGGCCTCCTTCCTCCACAACACCCACACGGGGAAGCACAAGCACAGCGGCCTCCATAGCCCCCCTCGCCTCTCAACTTGGAGCCCTCTCGCAGAATTTCTCTCTCTCTCGTGCTCGTGTGTACGCCATTTGCAGTGGAGCCCAGTTGAATCACATCTTGTTCCCACCTCCCCCGCATCAACGTTTCAAGCTTTTCGGGCAGGAATTTGGTGTTTTGTGCAGGTTGGGGCGCTCCTGGAAGGGGAGGGAAGTGGAGGGGAAGGATATGTTGCGGTGGCGATGTTGCGGTCAGTGATCGACAATGGGAGCATTTGGGAGTTGTGGTGAGTGATCCCACCTTGGAGACAGAAAGAATGTTTGCAGATTTCAACGTGTCGAAGGTTTGGGATGTGTTGATGGTTTTCTGTGGAGTTTGGAGTGTTGTTGGCTAGAGTTTGAGTTGCGATCAGTTGAGGGTTTAGCTTTAAAATTCAATTCCATATTTGGGTGTGTGGGATCCGCGGCCTTTTGGGCTGATTCTTTGTTGTTGAGATGGGGAGGACATCCTCTGGGCTGCTCTTTAGCTTGCTCTGTTTTGTTTTGTTTTGTTTTGTTTTGTTTTGTTTTGTTTCATGTTAGTTTAGCGAAGGTGTCTTCGTTTTCGGTACGTTGTTGCATTTCTGGGTGTCCAAAGGGTTCCATCTCGAGTTTACAGTAGTTATGTGATGTGTGAGTGGTTGTTGTTGTTGTTGATGGGATGTTGGTAATGTGTTGTTGAATTTGTGCTGATGGTTAACAACTTTTCCAACCAGCCCGAGGATATGAAACACATAATTTGTATATAATGGTTAGCAAATCCTAATGGAGGCCACAGTCACTTTCCTCGTAGGTTTTGCAGTTCTTATGAATATCTCATCCATTACGGAAGTGAAGATTCTTGTACTCATTAAATGGCCATATGGGATGTCTGACATTTATTCAACCTAGAATCTTCTTTTAATTCATCCTTCGTGAATGGTCCAATTGGTTTCATGTATATGACGAATGGGCTTAACTTCATACATAGTCAACTTTGATTTTTATTTATTTTTTGCTCAAAAGACCATCGAAATTTCTCAAACCCTATCCATGACATCCAGAGGCTCAAATAAATGGACCTCTTACACGTATACAGGTCAAGGGAAGTGGGCTTACTTCAATTATGTATCTTAATCGAACATTCAATCAAACTTTTCCTTGGGAAAATGGTGTCACTTGCCATTCAGAACTACTCATTGCTCTAAATTGTTACAAAGAGTGGAAGGTTTCCGCAAGTAAAGTCGTTAATGTTTTTACATTATTCGAGCTTTGCTACATAGATTATCCCCAATCAGTGCATGTGACTAATCGAAATTACACAGTGCAATTACATCTTACTCAGGAGTTTACTTTTTACTAAAAAAGTTCCATACAATAAGTTGTTCAAACATTATAAAACATAAATGACTTTGCTCAGTAGAATATTGCAACCTCATTAAATAGTTATAGCATTACGTAACTCCGCATACTAACACACAGTAATTGCGATAACCAGTGTGGTAAGAAAGGAATTGTATTTTGAACATTTTATAGCCTTGCATGACTCTGAATAGTATGGTACATTTAAAAATCCATAAACGGTGCAGGGACCACCAAGCCGCATTTGTTCCATTTGCATAAGTGAAGGAACGTGATCTTCTTCTGCAGTGGCTTGGTGGGTTTGAGTGGGCAACGTAGCAGGGGCGCTTGCTTGGCCTTGCTTCGTCGGCGCTCGTGTCCCCAAAATTTTCCTATTGGGGGGAGGTTATAGATTATATAAGCACCGAATTCCAACACACTCCAAGCGGGGCCCGCCACTCTTGTGTTATCCCGGTGTTGCACTACTAATTGTGCCACCTTGTGAGCATGCTTTCCGGTGCTAATAAGCTTAATAAGCGCCGACAATTTCATCGTGCGTGGGGAGAAGGTGTCAAGGGTTAAAATTATGTGGCGGACGAGGGTCCACCCAAGCACATTGTCAACCAAGGAGGCTCTCGGCCCAAGTCACGGGCCCCATGATGAATGATAAAAACCCCCCAAAAAATGGTGGTCTATGAATGACACACTTCAAAACTTTAAAACCTTAATCACTTTGATTCCAAAATTAACAAGTCGAACTCTCATGGTTGTCAATTTGAATTTGGCCAGATCTAGTTATTAACATACACAGAAGCATATTGGTGATATAAATAACCCGATGATATAAAGAAACCCATTCAAGATCAAGTCCATCTTATGGCAACAAAATAAACAATTTGGCCAGGTGTTGTATAAAAATGTTCTACTAGGTGTAAGGCAAAAATACAAAGAACGGTGGAATTAAACTGATTTGGCCAGAAAGTGTGGCTTGAAATTTGTGCAAGATTTCTTCAATGATGGAGTAGAGGAAATGACCAGGAATGCAAGTTGTTCGTAATTTTATTCCCTTTAAATAATTAGTTAGATTTTTTCAAAGGCAAGCAAGTCAAACTCCCTATTTGTATAATAGGGTCTCCCCAATTTGAGCATCAAAATTTGGTCTATGTTGTTGCTGGGTTGCACTTGTCAACATTTGTGATCTTCAAGATTTGAGTTATATGTGAGGTGGAAGATCGTTTGTCGTGGCTTGGTTGATTTGGTTGTGGTGCGGTGCGGTGATCAATCTTTTTAGTTGGACTTGGACGTGGAGGTGAGTGTAGAAAGGAAAGCGCATTGTGTTGGCCAGGTTGGAGAGGAGTGCCAATGTGTTCTCGACCGGAACGGGGGTGGATGTGTAGGTTGTTGTGCTCTACACGAGTTGACGGTCTCATGCACTTATATGTCTCAAGTGGTTGTGGTTACATGTATTGTTACAAACGTTGAATTTCTTCGAGCATCGGGTGGGGGATGGGGTTCTTAGAAGTTGCTTGCTGATGATGTGCATCTATTTCTAATGGAGTTGGTATGTCAAGGTTTATGAACCAATATGAGGGAGTTTTAGGGTTCTTTGAGTGGAAGTGGATGTGCCAAGATCCTTGTATGACATGACTTAGGGGGGTTTCATCTCTGTTTCTTAAAACGGTTGTTACTCTTGCCTTTGAGTATATGTGATACTCTTCTTTCTCTCTATTATGATAGTACAAAAGTGTCCGAGGGGGTTTAGATCATTTCATGTGAGGACAAAGACCTAGTCTTCCCAAAGTTGTAAGGGGAGTGAGGAAACGGGCTCCCCTGCTTTTTTACTCTCACGTGTAGATGATTCGAAATTATTCCATGATTTGAACACTCAAATTGTATACTTTAAGTCTGCTTCCACACACCTAAGCGAGGACTTCAAGCCCAGAGGACAGTTCCTACAGAAAATGTCATATCTCGAAATCATCGCACCATAGTCACTTTAAAAATTAGTAGTGATGAGGACATGGTTCATGAGGCTATAGATAGAGTAGCGTGTCGATGGGAAGATTGTATTACTTTTCTTATAGAATGATTGATTGCAATGATTGAGGTTACGTGAATTTGTTTTTAATGTCTTCCCGATGTGGGTTTCACAAATCCTTCTTAGGTTTATTGAATTCGTGATTGTTGACGTGTACTTTCAAGAGCTGAGATCATTGGTTGTGGAGGAAGCCAACAATGAAATAGCATGAATTGAAATGGTCCAAGTTTGAAGCAATTTGATCATTTCTTGCATTTAGTGAAAAGGGACTTCTTTTGATTACATAAGAGACTACTCGCGAGGCCTTTTCCGTCCAGCAACGTTGGTCATGACCACGGGTTCAAGTGACTAGTTTGGATTGCCTCTCAGGTTGATGATGATGGTTTGGCAACCTGCAAAAATATAGAGAAAAATCCGTTCTTGTACGATGTTTAATCAGAAATCTACTATCGGAGCAGTTTGTTCGTCATCGGTGCGGGTGGCCTTGGAAATGCAGTTTGGGCTACAACTCGTGGGCTCAGGTGGGTTTTGGTCTTGTGTGGATTTAGTGTAGCTTGGTGAGGGCTGTGGAGTAAGCAAATATGAATAAGGGGTTCGTGTGTTTTTCTATGTGGTCGGGTTGGGGTGGAGCTTCTATAGGGATGAATGAAGGAAATGTTGTATCTAATGGGGTTTTGGTCAATGCCAAGAAAAGTGTTTTGTCAGTGTCTTGAAAAAGTTGGGATCTACTTGGTTTCCCGTTAATTGTTTAGACATTTGTACATAGGATGTATGGTTTGTTGGTAGAAATTTGCATTCTAAACGCCTACTCGCTAGAATCATGCGTTGAGTCCATTTTCTTTGCCGAAAGGCAGACTTTTCAAATTGTTTTTTGTTCTTGCTTACAATTATGTGACAGTTCCCTGGGGCCATTCATCGTAGCAACGCCTAGTCAATACCTATTTGTTTTAAAGCTATGTTCACAAGTGACTGCAAGCGTGTATGTAGGAAGTTCAAAGCGGATTACAGACTCCAAAAGAAAGTGATTTTATGGACATTTGTGAATTTTGTGTCTCCCTAATTTTGTTACTTCATCTAATACTCGTAACTTAATTGTGTTCTTGATTGAGTTGTGGCCATGGCCAGTCAGTGACACGTGGAGTATGGAGCATGTTGTTCAGTAGACTCGATTCGATTGAATGTATTTGAATCCACTGCTCTGCGAATTGTGTAAGATAGGACACCGACATGTTACAAAGATCTTAGAAATTGTACAATCCATAGCATGTTTGGAAGCAAGATGGTGCTCACACCTCTACAATTTAGGTTGTTCCTCTCAACCTTGAACCGTATATTGTTCACTTGGTTTTTTTTTATAGTGTGTTGTATTGACATCAAATCAATCAACTCTAGGGACTTTAGGGTTCTTTGAGTGGAAGTGGATGTGCCAAAATCCTCGTATGACATGACTTATCTGCAAACTGTTTCTCGGTTTCTTAGAACAGTTGGTACCCTTGCCTTCAAATATGTGATACTCTTCGTTCTCTCTAGTATTCAGGTGGTACAAAAGTGTCCGAGGGGGTTCAAACCATTTCATGACCTACTCTTAGCGAAGTTGTCGGGATAGTGAGGAAATGAGCTCCCTTGCTTTTTGTACTCACTCGTGCAGATGACTGGAAATTTTTCCACAGTTTGAACACTCAAAATGCATACTTTCAAGTCTGCTTCCACACATTTCAGCAAGAAAGACTTCAAGCCCGGAGGATAGTTCATGTAGAAAGTGTTATATCTCGAAATCATCGCACTGTTGTCACTCGAAAAAATTAGTAGTGATGATGACATGGTTCACGAGGCTCTAGATAGAGTAGGGTGTGGATGGGAAGTTTGTATTGCTCTTCTTACAGAAGGATCGATTGCAATGATTGAAGATGCGCAAATTCGTTTCAAATATCTCCCCGATGTGGATTTCATAGATCCTTGTCGGGAGTATTGAAGTTGTGACTGCTGATGTGTATTTTCAGGGGTTAGGATCATTGGTTGTTGAGGAAGCCAACAATGAATGTTGGAATATGGGTGTTCCAACTTTGAAGCAACTTGGTACTTTCTTGTGTTTAGTGAAAGGGTACTTCTTTTGATTAGGTGAGAGACTATTCATGGGGTCCTTTTCATGGAGATATAAATTTCAACGTACATTCACAGGTGATTGTTCATCTTCGTATGAGTATCAATAATGGAGGCATTTACTATATGCTAGCCGAATCCTGCAACTAATTTTTTTTTGCATCTATTGATGCCTTCCAGGTGTACATTTTAAGTCATCACGGTTGTGATCATCATTGTACAACCTGAGGGTTATACGCTTCTTTGGGAAGGGAGCAAAGTTGTCACAAACAATTATACTCTTGTAGGTGGTGTTGAAGGAGATGGCGCCGGATTACAAGGTGAGCATTTCTAGACCTCGAGACTTATGACGAGTTTGTTAGTTCCAAATCATTTGAAACGTATGTAACCATTATAGTTCAATCATTTACTCGTATGGTTCATCTAGATGAGGGTTTGCAGTTTTTTCTTGTGTTACCTCTGTTCTTGTGAAGAGTTGCCTTTGTGGAAGGTATGGATATACCTAGTCCGTGAGGATTTGCATGCAAAAAAAATGAGGAAGTTGAATTGTTTGTCAGTGTTTATTTGTCCTCGTACCAGAAGGTAGGAAATAACACTACAAAGGAAATAATTCAAGAGCAAGGGCCCTTGATAGGTTGTTGTGGAATAAACCATTAATGTAAATGATTTTCTTATATCTGTTCTCTCTCTTTGTTAGTGTTTTGAATCATGTTGAAGTTAAAAAAAAAGTTCGATATTCTCTTTGTGCATATTTCAATATTAGCAGCTCCATCTTTAGATATTTTGAGATATGTGACTTCATTGGAGTACTTTGTCGGTGTCATGAAGAAGTTGGAATTTATGTGGGTTGTATGTTTGGTGTTGGTAGTTGTTTACGCATGTGTGCGCTTGGCTTGTGGGAATTCGCATATTGAGCACTAAGTCGCTAGAATCTTGCCCAAGGTCGTTTTCTTGGTCCAAAGTTGAACCTACCCACTTGCTTTTGTTCCTCAGCATAGTATTGTTACAATTCCTTGGGGCCACTCATCGTAGTACTTCCATTGTTCCATAGGCAACCTACTCTCGTGCTTTGGTTGATGCTCATAAACAAGTTATGGAGTAAGGAAATCGTTGGTGGTACTTCATGCAATGTTGTGATGGTGCACAACTATAACAAATGCTTGTCGGCTAGTTGCGCAACAATCTATAATAATGCTATTGCTTGTAGAAACCATTATGTATCAATGTCATAGGTTGGAAAACTTCCTCATAGATGCTCGATGAAATAGGCTCACTAGTGCAACCTTTTGAATACTATGATTTGTTTTGTTCATTTGGGGTTGGAAGTCATTGAGAAAGCATCAAGCTCAACTATTTGAACAACTTTATGTGTATTCTCCATGTGAGGATATCCTATATTGTAGATAATAGGGTTTAATATGCTAAGCATGAATTTAAATAGTAATCTTCTTGCTTATATCCCTCGTAATTCATTGTATGGGATGGTTTCATCTACCATTACATTTATTATTACAATAATAGTATTGGTTTTGAACATTTATGAAAAGTTTGGAAGTTGATGATGGTCAAATTGATTAGCCATTTATTGCAGTGGAAAGATCCACAAGCCTTGTTGAGGGGAGATTTTGCATTGTGCATGAATTGAATTTCTAGGCAAGGAGATGGGACAAGTCAAACGGTAGGAAGATCATTCTACCATGCAATAAGGTCATTGATAACCAATAATATATTATATGTTGAGCTCGTGCAAGAGTGAACCCAATTGTAGATGTTTTGGCACATACAATTCCAGAGAGCACACCAGTGTGTTGTCTCCTATGATTTTGTTGAAAGTTAGAGTGGTGCTCACGCTAATAGGAGTTTATAATACCGGTATTCTAGGATATGAATATGTGGTCATGTTGTTGTCACTTGTACCTTCAAGGTGTGGTAGAAATTGATATATAAAGTTATTGGAATTGTGCATTCCAACATTCCTAGACATGGTCAGTAGGCATTTATCAACAAGAATGTGTGCTCATCATTTTTGGACGTTCATGTCTTGAGAAGGTGGACACTAGAAGCTCTTTATGTTCTATCTTCACTTCTTTGTCTTTGACAATTTGTTTGAATTGTGTTGAAGTTAAATCATTTTAGTGTGATATTCTCTTATGTGTATATTATATTCGGGATCTATGTGGGTTGTGCACCTTTGTTTGTCCTAGGTAGTTTAGACATTTGTGGAGATGACATGTGTTCTTGGTGAGTGCAAATTTGCATTCTTAGCTGCTAGAATGTTGCTCGAGTCAGTGTTTTTGGCCCAAAGGCAAACCTATCGGTTTTCAGTTGTTCATGGGCATAGTTTTGTTACAAGTTCTCTAGGGTTGGTCATCGTAATATCTTTGATCTCCTCACAGTCAAGCTCCTCTCATGTTGTAAACTCATGTTGCCCTCAAACAAGCTAGGAATAAGGATCTCGTAACGTTGTTACCTTCATGCAATGTTGTGATGTTGGAGAAGCAAAATCGAGTAGTTGTCATCCAGATGGGGAATTACCTGTAATTATGTTATTGCTTAAAAAATATTATGTATCATCGAAAGTGGTTGTAAGATCGAGTCCCAAATCAATTGTAAGTAGGAGTTTGCAAGTGTAGATATTTAAAAAGCTTGAATGGTTGAATCAAATCCAATGTGTTTAACCCTTAAAGGACGAAGGGGGATTGATGTACGACCTATATGCATTTTTTTTTTGTTTCTCTTGGAATTTGAAACATAATAACATTTTTATCTTTAGTGGTTTGAAACTTTACTTAGCAATTATCTAATGTAAGAGAAGAAAAAGGATAATTTTTATATGCAACATTGATGATTAGCATACATATTATATATATGCTTCTACAATGTGTATTTGAATCAATTTCATCACACCATACTTCAAAAGTGCATTTGAAGAGAGAATTACATAGGATCGTTTTTAAAACAATCGTCCAAAAATGCATGTATGTAGCTTAAACACACGTTTTTGTGCACGGGGGTTGAGGTGTTGACTTGCGATACCAAGTTACTATGGTAAAGTCAAAATTCACTTCAACAAGTGGATCTAGGTAAGTGTACATGCTATTATGAAGACTAGGATGTAAGATGTGGTTTTAATATTACTAAAAATGATCTTGTTACTTATTTACCAATAGAATATTTTCTTGTAGCAATTTTAGTCCAATATGACATTCAATATTACAATATTTGTAATATATTCCTGACATGTTGGGGGATTAATGTTGTCACATTGATGAGCCAATTTAGTGTAGTTGAAATCCTAAGCTAGAAATGTTCTTAGGAAGTTAGAGGAAGTCATCTGGTAGGATGATCGTTCCACCTTGCAACATGTTCTCCTTGAATTAAGAATTTAAGATTTGTCGAGCAAATACAAACTATAGAATAAACAACACTAGGTAGACATTGTGCAAAGCTAGCCAGTGATGACCAACTTGATAATCTACAATAATAGTGTCTTTGAGACATAGATATATACACATTGTGACATAGTGGGCGAACATTTAGAGGTAGGCATGTGCATATTGCAAGTAGAGGGATTTATTGATAGAATCAAATAGAGTGCACATTATGCTTGTTGAAGTTGAATTGCTAATTCAACGACAATGGTTTTGTCTTAACCATTCATGCTAAGTGTCTCTAGTTTGACATGTTTGGTCTCGTATGTTGATGAGCGGACTTGGCTTAAATGTCTATCTATGGCCTAAATTAATAACTTATGTTTCGTCATAAAACGTTGATAGGGAAGGAATTATATGCATTAATAGTTGTAAATCTTTGATTATGTTGGTTGATTACATTGTTGTAGTTCTTGAAGAAAAGGTGAATTGTGTAGTTGAGTTGAAGTTGAGTTGAAGTTGAGTTGAGTTGTAGTTCTTGAAGAAAAGGTGAATTGTTCATTAAGTTGTGTACATTGTGTCTTGTCAAGGCTAATAATGTGAGTTGTCATGTGGAAGCGGCTAAAGCTTTAAAGGAGAATTGTCATTGTAGAATGAACTATAATTGTATGTTTTCATTTGAGCATATTGTATTGATTTCAATTTGAAGAGGTTGTGGTTGGTACGTTGAATATCATTCACTAGCTTCTTGTACATATGAACATTTGAGGTTCTAGTTTTGCTTAGCTTGAGGACGCTTGTAGTTTTATTATCGTCAAAGAATGAAAATAATATTCCTTTTTGTCTTGCTTATTGGAATATTAAATATTTTACCGATTTGTGATGTTTTGTGTATGATTTAGTAGAAATATATGCAAAGTATGATTTGATGGAGGACGGACAAAGAGCGATTCCTTTATGAAAATGACAAATATACAAGGCTTACTAGAGGAAGTTGCAAACTTCCCTAAGGTTTTGTGTTTTGCATATCGGTATATAACATAATTATGTTGATTGTGATGTTTTGTGTATGATTTTCCAGGAACATATGCAAATTATGACAAACATACAAGGCTTACTAGAGGAAGTTACAAACTTCCCTAAAATAGAGGAGAATCCAGAGGTTTTGAATAGTAGGCAATGCAAGAATTTGTTGGTGAATATTCAAAATGGTTTGAAAACAATTCAAAGGATGACCGATGGTTCCTATGGCGCAGATGTGTTCCACCAAGTAGAGCAAGAGATGCTTGGTATTATGAAGAAAGCAAGGCATATGGTTGAAGAATGTTGCAAGGTCGGTGATTGGTGTCGAGTGGTGGTAATGCAATTGAATAACAAAGAATCCTTCAGAGAACTTCTCTTGGACTTTGAGTATTGTTTCCACACAATGTGCGAAATATTTTGCCAATCTTTTCCCAGTCGTGAAGTTGAAATCCGAGATATGGAAAAGTCTACAACATTCTACCCGACAACCATTGATGAAGTTGAGCAAGACCAAAATGCAATATTTGAACGACTTTCCAAGGAAGTTGATTTGTGCACAATTGACAATTGCAAAGATCATTGCATGCTTTTGCGATATTTGATGGAACGAATAAGGGGGTTGCAGAAGGCCACGGGTGGTGAATTAGATAGCATCATCTTTCCAAATAACTTTGAATCCCCTGACTATGGGAAGCCACCTACGCCTTTGGGTAAGGGGGGGTTTGGGAGTGTGTACTCAACCCAATGGTTTGGATTTGAAACTGCTACAAAGGTTATCAAAGTTGAGAACCTTAATCTTAAGCATGAAACAATTGTTCGCAAGGAGGCTAGTATTTTGGGTGGATTGGATCATCCCAACATCATCAAGTTTTTTGGTTGTGGCTTATCAACGAAATGTGACGCACGTGGAAGAGAAAGTAAAACATTTGAAATCATCATGGAACAAGGAATTTCGAGCTTAACAAGCTTTTTGGAAGGACGTAATATGCTCACAGATTCCATGAGAGTTGACATTTTGATACAAATTGCAAGTGGAATGTGTTATCTTCATGACATGAAAGTGGCGCATCGTGATTTGAAGCCCGATAATGTTATATTGACTTCAATGGGTGGCTCAACAATGGAACATGTGCATGTGAAGATTCTTGATTTTGGGATTTCAAAGATCGAAGTGAAAAACTCCCCACAAGTGCCTACAAATGGAGGTTGTTTCGGTACTCGTGGATATATGGCACCTGAAGCTCATACAAAACGAAGATCAGAGGTGGATGCATTCAAAATGGATGTGTTTAGTTTTGGCACGTTGTGCTACGAGATTATTTCAAACAAGAGAGCTTACAATGGAGAGAGGTATTCTGACTATGTGAGGTCTTTGGTAAATGAGAGACTGGAATTACCTAAAACTTGCTCTAAAGATTTGAAATCATTGATACATGAATGTCGGTCTTTGGAGCCTTTGAATAGGCCCACATTCCTTGATATCTTTGAGAGGTTGAGAAAAGTCAAAAGTGATGCAATGCTCAAGGATGCTAGTGATGTGAGAGTGGCTAAAATTTTGCGCGAATCCACAACTCCTAGCAATTGTATTGAATATTTCAAAGCGATGTTGGACAATGGTCAAACAAAAACTCCATGCATTCAATATATGGGCAATTCTTCTTTTGTGGCAAATGTTTATCACCTTTGCTCAACGGTTGCCACGTTACACATCAAATTTCTTGGAGGCAATTTCCATTTTGTCAACTAATGCTCAAGAGCATTCAAACACCACAACATCAAATAAAATAGCTCATCAGGTAAGCATTCAATGAGGTCAACCTTCATTGTCAACTTTTAGTAGGGGTCAAAAGGTTGTGCATTGTGACTTTATTGGTAAAATTTGGAATTTAGTGGTATTTTTCTAATGAGGTTTGTTGGATGGCAATGAAAGTTTTCATTTGGCATTTTATGCAGGTCACTAAGGAAACAAAGCGAATCTCCAAATTGATCGGACACGAAGGAAATATATTGGAATTGGAGAAGCAACTTCACGACCTTGGTAGTTTGGGGATTGTTGGCATGGGAGGAATTGGCAAATCAACTTTGGCAAATGCTCTAACCGACCATGTTTCCCACAAATTTGGTGCGACATGTTTCGTGGGTGACTTTACATGTGAAAGTTGTACCATTCACGTGAAATACAAACTACAAGATGTGAAAGAGCCACCTCAAAGCAAAACATTGAAAGAAGGACACAAATTTTTGAAACAATTGCAAGAGACCAAAAAAATCCTTATTGTTTTGGACAATGTGGGCAACGCAAGGCTAGTGGAAGAACTATTGGGTGATTGCACATGTCTTGATGTTCATGGTAGCAAACTAATTGCTACTTCCCGTAGTTGGGAGTCTTTGAAACAACACATACCTATAGATGGTAAAGTAGATATGGAGACCCTTGATAAAGAGCAATCTAAAGAATTATTTTCTCTCCATGCATTTGCTACCAACCAACCATGTTTTCCATATTTGGAACATGTAGTTGAGAAGATTATAAAGGCTTGTGATGGGCTTCCTTTGAGTTTGGAGGTGATGGGTAGTTATTTGCATGGAGAAAGGAGGTTGAGAATATGGGAGCGAACTTTACAAAGGTTGTTGAGGGCAAGACATGATGGAAGCATAGATGGAAAAATATGGGAAACATTGAGGATTAGCTTTGATGAACTCGGTGAGAAAGAACAAAGTATGTTTTTAGACATAAGTTGTTTCTTTTCCAAGGACTCGTGGACTAGTGATTGGATTTATACAAAAGCAACACTACTTAGAATGTTTCATGATGACATCAAGAGCACCCATCGCACATTGGAAAGTCTACAAGACAAATCATTGGTGAAATTTGACAAAAGGGACATTTCGGATATACATGATCAATTGCGGGATATGGGACGCATGATTGTTGAAAAAGAGTTTCAACAGACTCGAGTGTGGAATTTATCTTTGACAACATTCCTCGAATATTGGAATGACAAGGTATGATACATAATGCAAATGAAATTGTAGATTCTTTGCTACTTTGTTAGAATATGGTGATAATTATACTAGAGAATTAATTGCATGTGGTGTTGTACTTGCAGGGCATAGAACTTGTGGAAGGCCTTTCATTTACTACGTTTGAAAGGAATAATTTGGCAATTCAAACAAATGTAGGTGTGAACACTATGAAAAACCTACGATTTTTGAGTATTAAGAATTGTGAACATATCGACATGCTTTTAGCTATCATTACCAAAACAGTGACATTGAAATGGTTGAGGATCCATTTCTCAACTCTATATGACAACATTTTACAGCAGCATACATATTTTATGAAGGAATTCATGGAGGTTGGTGAAGATCATCTTCAACAATTGGGTGTACTTGAACTATTTGAAATCATAATTTGCACACCTGCTATATTCCAAAATTTCCAACCTAAATTCTTGAAAGAAATATCTTTCATCAAGTGCACATTCCCACAAGGGGAATTTCCAATTGGCCTTGGAAAGATAGAATTGGAAGAACTCAACATTTATGACTGTGAACAACTGAAAACACTACCCAAAGACTTAATCCATTTGACATCTCTACTCAAATTGAACATCTCAAAATGTACGAGCTTGGAGGAGTTCCCTTCCGGAATATGCACTCTCAAGGCTTTGGAGGAATTACATTTCAATGGATGCAAATCTTTGAGGAAAATACCGGAAGGGTTGGGGGGGTTGACTTGTTTGAAGAAATTGATGATGTCGGATTGCGAGGCCTTGGAGGAGTTCCCTTCCGGAATATGCACTCTCAAGGCTTTGGAGGAATTATCATTCAGAGGATGCAAATCTTTGAGGAAAATACCAGAAGGGTTGGGGGGGTTGACTTGTTTGAAGAAATTGTACATGTGGGATTGCGAGGCCTTGGAGGAGTTCCCTTCCGGAATATGCACTGTCAAGGCTTTGGAGGAATTACATTTCAATGGATGCAAATCTTTGAGGAAAATACCGGAAGGGTTGGGGGGTTGACTTGTTTGAAGAAATTGATGATGTGGAATTGCCAGGCCTTGGAGCAGTTCCCTTCCGGAATATGCACTGTCAAGGCTTTGGAGGAATTACATTTCAATGGATGCAAATCTTTGAGGAAAATACCGGAAGGGTTGGGGGGGTTGACTTGTTTGAAGATATTGATGATGTGGAATTGCGACGCCTTGGAGGAGTTCCCTTCCGGAATATGCACTCTCAAGGCTTTGGAGGTATTAGATTTCAGTGGATGCAAATCTTTGAGGAAAATACCGGAAGGGTTGGGGGGGTTGACTTGTTTGAAGAAATTGGACATGGCGGACTGCGAGGCCTTGGAGGAGTTCCCTTCCGGAATATGCACTGTCAAGGCTTTGGAGGAATTACATTTCAATGGATGCAAATCTTTGAGGAAAATACCGGAAGGGTTGGGGGGGTTGACTTGTTTGAAGATATTGATGATGTGGAATTGCGAGGCCTTGGAGGAGTTCCCTTTTGGAATATGCACTGTCAAGGCTTTGGAGGAATTACATTTCAATGGATGCAAATCTTTGAGGAAAATACCGGAAGGGTTGGGGGGGTTGACTTGTTTGAAGAAATTGGACATGGTGGACTGCGAGGCCTTGGAGGAGTTCCCTTCCGGAATATGCACTGTCAAGGCTTTGGAGGAATTACATTTCAATGGATGCAAATCTTTGAGGAAAATACCGGAAGGGTTGGGGGGGTTGACTTGTTTGAAGATATTGATGATGTGGAATTGCGAGGCCTTGGAGGAGTTCCCTTCCGGAATATGCACTCTCAAGGCTTTGGAGGAATTACATTTCAATGGATTCAAATCTTTGAGGAAAATACCGGAAGGGTTGGGGGGTTGACATGTTTGAAGAAATTGAACATGGCGGACTGCGAGGCCTTGGAGGAGTTCCCTTCCGGAATATGCACTGTCAAGGCTTTGGAGGAATTACATTTCAATGGATGCAAATCTTTGAGGAAAATACCGGAAGGGTTGGGGGGGTTGATTTGTTTGAAGATATTGATGATGTGGAATTGCGAGGCCTTGGAGGAGTTCCCTTCCGGAATATGCACTCTCAAGGCTTTGGAGGAATTACATTTCAATGGATGCAAATCTTTGAGGAAAATACCGGAAGGGTTGGGGGGGTTGAGTTGTTTGAAGAAATTGATGATGTGGAATTGCGAGGCCTTGGAGGAGTTCCCTTCCGGAATATGCACTCTCAAGGCTTTGGAGGAATTACATTTTAGTGGATGCAAATCTTTGAGGGAAATACCTGAAGGTTTGAGGGGGTTGACATGTTTGAAGAAATTGGGCATGTCGGACTGCGAGGCCTTAGAGGAGTTCCCTTCCGGAATATGCACTCCCAAAGCTATGGAGGAAATCGCTTTCTATGGATGCAAATCATTGAGGAAAATACTAGAAGGGCTGGGGGGGTTGACATGTTTGAAGAAATTGGAGATGTCGGATTGCGAGGCCTTGGAGGAGTTCCCTTCCGGAATATGCACTCTCAAGGCTTTGGATAAATTATCATTCAATGGATGCAAATCTTTGAGGAAAATACCGGAAGGGTTGGGGGGGTTGACATGTTTGAAGAAATTGGACATGTCTGGTTGCGAGGCCTTGGAGGAGTTCCTTTCCGGAATATTCACTCTCAAGGCTTTGGAGGAACTACGTTTCAATAGATGCAAATCTTTGAGGAAAATACCGGAAGGGTTGGGAGGGTTGACATGTTTGAAGAAATTGTACATGTGGGATTGCGAGGCCTTGGAGGAGTTCCCTTCCGGAATATGCACTCTCAAGGCTTTGGAAGAATTACATTTCAATGGATTCAAATCTTTGAGTAAATACCGGAAGGGTTGGGGGGTTGACATGTTTGAAGAAATTGAACATGTCGGACTGCGAGGCCTTGGAGGAGTTCCCTTCCGGAATATGCACTCTCAAGGCTTTGGAGAAAATTATCATTCAAAGGATGGAAATCTGTTTGGAAAATACAGGAAGAGTTGGGGGGTTGACCTCGGGGGGGTAGTCATTGGTTGGAGTGGCAATATATGTGCGAACAAATGATAGGGTATTTTGATTTGAATGGGAGCAAAAAATTATAATTGTGCTTAAGAGTAATATAGGGTATCAAAAATGGTACTGGACATCTTTAAAGTACTATAGGGTATGGAATAATAGGTAATTTGGAATTATAAGTAATGCAAGCCATTTTCCTATTAACCCAAAGTAGAAATTTACATAATGATAGCATGTGAAAAAAAAAATTGAAAGTAATACCCCCCTATAAAATAGTGGTTGTTCGCACCTATATCCTTAACTTTTTAACACATTGCCCCCCCCCCCCCCGAGGGGTTGACTTGTTTGAAGACATTGATGATGTGGGATTGCGAGGCCTTGGAGGAGTTCCCTTCCGGAATATGCACTGTCAAGGCTTTGGAGGAATTATCATTCAGAGGATGCAAATCTTCACAGAAAATACCGGAAGGGTTGGGGGGTTGACTTGTTTGAAGAAATTGATGATGTGGGATTGCAAGGCCTTTGAGGAGTTCCCTTCCGGAATATGCACTCTCAAAGCTTTGGAGGAATTCTCTTTCTATGGATGCAAATCACTGAGGAAAATACCTGAAGGGTTGGGGGGGTCGACTTGTTTGAAGAAATTGGACATGTCGGACTGCGAGGCCTTGGAGGAGTTCCCTTCCGGAATATGCACTCTCAAATCTTTGGAGGAATTCTCTTTCTATGGATGCAAATCACTGAGGAAAATACCAGAAGGGTTGGGGGGGTTGACTTGTTTGAAGAAATTGGACATGTCGGACTGCAAGGCCTTGGATTAGTTCCCTTCCGGAATATGCACTCTCAAGGCTTTGGAGGAATTACATTTCAATGGATGCAAATCTTTGAGGAAAATACCAGAAGGGTTGGGGGGGTTGACATGTTTGAAAAAATTGGACATGTCGGATTGCGAGGCCTTGGAGGAGTTCCCTTCCAGAATATGCACTCTCAAAGCTTTGGAGGAATTCTCTTTCTATGGATGCAAATCATTGTGGAAAATACCAGAAGGGTTGGGGGGGTTGACTTGTTTGAAGAAATTGATGATGTGTGATTGCGAGGCCTTGGAGGAGTTCCCTTCCGGAATATGCACTCTCAAGGCTTTGGAGGAATTAGATTTCGATGGATGCAAATCTTTGAGGAAAATACCGGAAGGGTTTGGGGGGTTGACTTGTTTGAAGAAATTGTCCATGTCGTGTTGCCAAGCCTTGGAGGAGTTCCCTTCCGGAATATGCAGTCTCACAACTTTGGAGGAATTACATTTCAATGGATGCAAATTTTTGAGGAAAATACGGGAAGGGTTGGGGGGTTGACTTGTTTGAAGACATTGATGATGTGGGATTGCGAGGCCTTGGAGGAGTTCCTTTCCAGAATATGCACTCTCAAGGCTTTGGAGGAATTGCATTTCCATGGTTGTAAATCTTTGAGGGAAATACCGGAAGGGTTGGCGGGGTTGATTTGTTTGAGGAAATTATACATGTGGGATTGCGAGGCCTTGGAGGAATTCCCTTCCGGAATATGCACTCTCAAAGCTTTGGAGGAATTATCATTCAAAGGATGCAAATCTTTGAGGGAAATACCGAAAGGGTTGGGGGGGTTTTGTTGTTTGAAGCAATTGGGCATGAGGGATTGTGAGGTCTTGAAGGAGTTGCCTTCTGGAGTATGCACTGTTAAGGCTTTGGAGGTATAAGTTTTCAAAGGGTGCAAATCTTTGAGATAGGTGATTGCATACATTGGTGATTGCGAGGCTTTGGAAGAGTTCCTTTGCGGAATATGTACTCTAAGGCTTTAAAGGAATCATCATTCAATGAATGCAACTCTTTGAGGAAAGTAACAGAAGTGTTGGGGGGTTTGACTGGTTTGAGTAAATTGAGATAGTGAGGCGTTGGAGGAGTTTCGTATTGAGCTATGGACTTACGGAGTTTGGAGGCGTTATCATTGTACTGTAGGATATCTTTGAGGAATGTACGGGATGGATTTGAAGGTTTTTGGTGTTTGAAGGAATTGTCCATGGCTTGATATAAATTGACTTTATTTGTTCAATGATTTGTTTGTAAGATATGTTGCACAATTTGTGACTTTTCAACTTGGCATACAATTTTGACCAATGGATCTTATTGGGCATTGTGCCATTCCTGTTGTATGTTGTGTATCATGCAGTTTGTTATTTCAAGTTCAAATTGGGAGTTTTGATGTCAAAGTTAAAGTTGGTCAAAGCAAGGATTTTATTTTCCTTTAGATAGTGCCAATTGAGGATGTAGGGCAGGATGTTGGAAAACATGCCTCCATGAACTGTGAGGATGAATGGGGTTGTTCAAGACACAACAATGGCTGAAGTGAATTTTATTTGGTTTTGCATGTGGACATTCCTATATGAGAGTTTATGTTTTGCATCCTATTAAATTTTTGATGTTGAAATCCCCGTTTAAATTAAGGTTGAACCACAATTTAAAGGTTGCTTCAATGGGGCGGAGGTCCGCCTCTTTACTGACGTGGGCTTTGGTTGACTCTGTAGAAAATTGCTCGCCATCCATTTGCTTAACATTTTAGTTTTGAAATTTAGGATCCCTTGGACTTTCATCTGATTTGTTTTCATTTTAGTTGATTTATCATTGTCAAGAAATGCTTGTTTATTGAACCTTCTATCGTCGAGAAAATCTATATTAAATCAAGATACAAATTTCACTATATCTATTAAAGTCAACACAGTTACCTTTACACGGATCCTCTTGGGATGGCCTTTGGACCTACAAGGAATACTCACCGACCTCAAAATTCTTAAGACAATTAAGTCTTTATCCTTAATTATCTAATTTTGCTTAGCTCCCTTAAATAACTTGTACATAAAAATTGAAAATCTGTTATTTATGTCCTCTTCACCCTAAGCTAATTTCTATCACTAAAACCTCATAATTAAAATACCACTCTCTTAATAACCCAAATAATGATAATATAAAGATTGTTTGTTGAAAGAATCAAATCAACCCATCAAAATTCCTTTCATTCATACCTTCAATATTGAGAATACTATGTAGAAGTAGATAAGAAATCTCTTAATTTTAAAATCAATTCAATCTTGATCTAGTGAATGAGTAAGTAATGATGTTTGTGGGTGTGTGTTTTTTGAAATATAGCTTCACATATTTCAGCTTAATCATGTCTACAATAATAAACTTTATGCCGTTGTTAATTTCTTACTTGTGAATTAGGAAGCGCGGTGCAAAGACAACCACGATCCACCATTAAAGGTGAAGAAAGGCTTTATTTTATCTTCCTCAGCCTTCCGCGAACGCTTCGCGCCCCTGCTCTCCTTCATTCATCTTTCTTCTGATGACGTCTAATATTTTGCCGTCGTTTAGAGTTGGCGTATTTGCATTGTGCAATTAAGCTAGCTCCCCCTATGGGAAGTGATAGCGTAGCACCATAGCTGGTTCGTGCAAATCAAAAATTGAAAAAAATCAAGAATTATGAACTCAATTAAATGAAGAAGTGAAAAATTATATTAGGGGAAAAAACTAATCAATGAAAATTTTGGACTCTTCTAAGCTCCAACCACGTCAACGCAACATGAGAGGTTGCATGCTAATGCGTTAATGACTTGGCGCCCGGCTCACTCAAAGCGGCAAACTCTCTTTCTATATCCATCTCCCTCTCCTCCTTGCTGAAAGGGATAAAAGCAAAATCAACCTATCATTCTTTTGGTGCCAATTCCAACACTCTTCACACATATGCCAAAGTGCAAATACATACAAAAGACATAACTCATAGATTTTGCAAAGACAAACAAGAGCCACACTAAGTAAGGTTAAGGTGAATACTTAGGTTTAAGGCCAAGAAGCTGCCACATATGAATGAAAAAAACACCAACCTACTTTGAGTATTGCTGGACCTTACCCAAAAAACGAATTAATTTTTTTTTAAATCACAAGACTGACGAGGTTTCATAAATTATATTTTTAATTGACGAACCTTATTCTGAAAATAAATGAATGTTCGTTTCGAGGTGCACGAGCCAGCTATGGTGCTACGGTAGGGACCATGAAAACGGGTCTCCAAAAGAACCAGAAAACGGGTCACAAGCGGAGGAAACCTCAATTCATCTTAAACAAATCCTCTGAACATCAACTTTTGAGCGTTCAAATTTTGAGACGCTTTGGATCTAGCCAATGTGACCGGAGATGAATGTGAGTCTCGTAGCGAATCTGATAGCTACGACATCAATACACATCTAGAAACGACAACACAAATCAATACACTAATTATGATGTTTAGGGTGACTTACTGTTTGGAATTACGCAATGCTATATCTAGTATTTACTATACATCTCATGTTTTATCAACAAATGTTGAATTGGTAAGTTGGACATTATAGAACATTGACAACGTTACTTGGTAGAAAATTATATCAATGGTAAAAAGATGTAGCACCATGTAAATCCAAATGGTTAATCACACTAAATATCATATTTGGTGTTTTGAAGTTCTCACTGCAGTAACACAAGACACACTAATAAATTTACAACCAGTGTATGTGTGTGTGTGTGTGTATATATATATACATATACACATACATATATATACACATATATACACATATATATGCATATATATATATATATATACATATATATACACATATATATACATATATAATTATTTTCATGAGGTGTAATATAGGAAGACTAAATTTTCGTTTTAGAGAAAACGGTCTTGTTTTGATGGCATGTTAGCAAACACGTTCGTTCGATGTGGTGAGTATATATGAGATAATTTTGGTTGAAGACCTTCATAGACCACTAGGAGAACCAATCTTGTTAGCTAATTTTGGATGTGGATAGTGTATCATGGTCAATGAGATTTAGTGCATAGGCACTGCTTTGGCGACAACAACATGTTTGCTAGTTTCTTGATGTATTGAAAAGGTTTTTTCAATCAACACATTCTTGGCAGTCCCAACTTAAGAAACCAAACCTCAAGCTTTGGTCCAACTTTGAGTCAAAAAACAAGGTCCATGAAGGGGTGTTTTGGATCCCAAGATTTGTCCTTGACTTAGTTATCAATAAGAGAAATCCGTTTGACAAATTGGACTCAAGCTAGATTTATCCTTAAAGTCCTTCGACTCAAAGAGGCACTAAATAGTGGGTTTAATCCTTCTTTGGATAAACTTTGTATTAAGAGCTCATTGGCTCGTTCTATGTCAAAACCTATTTTGAAAGTTGGGTGAAACTTTTGGGACCTCAAATTCTAACTGCTTAAAATTTTATACATGAAGAGTGGCGTCGGGCTATTAAACACCGGCCTTTTAGCTTGTCCTACTCGAATGGGTGGACCAAGCTAGCTTCACATAGGCTAATCCAATTTTTAGAATAGCAGGTTCCATGCAGATCTCCTATTTAGATTCTAAAAAGCTTGCCAAGTTTTTGAGGTGAACAAACTTTCAAAAAGTTTCACCCAACTTCAAGGAACATAATATCCCACAAATTTCACACAAATGCTCATAAACTCAAGGTTTGGAACTAAACCCGTGGTTTTATATGCTTCACTTTTCTCCTCGTCATTTTCAAGTGTCCGAAAGGGAAAAGAAAAGGCTAGAGCATAGGGCAGCAAGGCAGCAGGGCACATAAGCTAGGCAGCTGCATGATGCAAGTTGACCATGCCCTCCAGACCAATGATCGGGGAGATCCGGTAGCTAGTTGTAAGTTAGCCGAGTGAAATTGCAAAATTACCGATTTTTTTGGGGAGATTTCGGCCGTATAACTGAGTTAAATATGAAGAGTGTAGGAAATCAACCGATCAATATGAGATAATGTAGGAAATTTAACCCCTTAGGCTCAGAAAATGGCAGAAATGAGTTGGGTCTCCAGAGGGTATAGGCGGATATTGACTGACCTCCCGAGGGTATGGGCGGATATTGAATGAGGGAGGTTCTCAGCCGTGTAGGTCACATGAAACTTAACGATGCTTTTGCTTCATTATTGCGTTTCATTGTTGACGGCTAGCGTTTAGAATGTATTATGACTTTGTCTATGGAAGATCTTTGTGGTGATCTTGATAATGTACTAATGGAAGTCATAGCTTTATGAAGGAACTCTACAAAGTTTAGATGGTTGTTTTCACATCCACAAAGATACCTTTTAGGGCGTTTTCCTCTTGAAGGTGAAGATGATATTGTTGATTTTGACTCTAACAGTTGATGAATTTCATTTTTGTATATCGTATGGTATGTTAGGTTACTCTTTTATCATGTTGTGGCCTCAAATCTAATATGAGGTTTTAAGACCGAAGTATGATAGAAGTTTATCCATGGCCATCAACCGGTTGATGGCTTATTTTAGGTCCAACTCTTGCTACGGATAAATTGTTGATCATTCTTGTTGCATGTTGATATCATTACATATTATTGTTGTATGCTGATATGTTCTTTGTACATTGTTGTTGAATGGTGTATGTTGTTTGTAGATATAATTGGAAAGCCAACTTACTTATCAATGCCCGAGTTTTTGGCATGTTGTCATTACAATGAAGAGGAAATTAACCGGCACTTGAAAGAAAATATAGGATATTGGCCGATCCAAATTAATGACAACAAGTTTGCAACCAATCAAATCCTAAAAAAACCGGTAGAAATTATGATGGGGCGGATTTTAGCTGGTTGAGCTCAAAAATCTCCCGAACCCTGGTGCACGGCTAGAATGGGTTATGGTATTTCTACCTTACCCTAAAAATCCTAGCACTTACTAATGTTATGATCCAAAGTACACAGCCTCCCTAATAATCCAAAAATAAAAAATCCATCTAAGAAAGCATTGGAGACTGTTGCACATTACTACCTTCAAGATCCCAAGTTTGCTAATGATGGGAGCTGACAGGAAGAGTTGCACAGAATGGCATCAAAGCACACATTCCTTGGGAGAGTCCCAACAGTGAAGGATTCATCCTTGGTCATTTACAAATTTATTTTAAAGAAATGACGCCTTGCACTGTGACAAGCTAAACTGCCTAATCAAAGGAACTTGAACTAAGAAACGTCATAAGTCAGAAGGATTGTTTTGGCATCGGCCACAATACACATTGCCAGTACCATGGGCCACTCTACACTGTGACCAAGGGCTCTGACCATGAAATTGTGAGGCCCTTTAGAACTCATCCAAAGGCCATACCATGGAAATTGAATATCGTGGCTCACCGGCCTTCAGGTGTAGTGTGCATACATGATCGGATCTCAACCAAATGCTATTTCATCACCATCCTATTCATGTGGTCCATTCTACAAAATAATATTACAATAAAGCAAGGATTGTGAGATTTTGAAGATTCATGGTCTCTTAGTTTTGTTTTAGGCCCACCTTTTTGAGGTGGACTTTGACGCAAAATCTAGTAGACCATGAAATAATATCCCATGTGTGTCACGTAGGACTCCCTATATGTTTTGCATCCATTCAAACTTCCTTAGGCCCTCAAGCCCGAAGTGAAAATTAAAGTGGGGGTGTCTTCGTAATTTCAACCAATGAGAGATTTTAGATTTCAATGGTCATGGGCAATCAAGCTTCAGTGTTGAAGTGTCCCTAACTTGTAAATATTTCCAAAGACAAAATAAATAAATAAATGCACATACCTTGTTGAGTGAGGTAGGTTGTCATTAATCCTCCAGATGCGAACATTGCGTTGAAGCACAAAAGAACATGTGCTAAACTTGCCGGCAAAATAGGTTGAGCCAAGTACTGCTTCCATCCCCGAATCAGAGCTTGTAATCCACCCTCAATTGCATATAGGACCACAAAAACTAGCTTAGAATACTACTATCAAAATGGGTGCTCAATCTTACAACTTTGGTCGCCATTTTGAGCAAAAGTATGATTCGAAGGTTAATTGGAACAATAATATCAAATTTCATAAACCATTCCTTGGAGAATACATGATTTTAACAAGCATATTAACAGTGCATATGTTTTTCTCTCATTTTACAATAAATTATTCATGGCAAGACTATACCTAGCTCTTCATGTTGAGCATCGAAGGTAGTGTTCTTGCTCTTGTCTAAATGCTTTGGACGTTGTAACGTGCCTTTGGATAGTTTATTACTAAGCTCCACTAGAGTCAATTGTATTAGAATAGCAAATCCAATCAAAACATTGTGCTTGCAAATACTCATAACATGACCAATATGCACAAATGTGGAATATTTTATGCAACTTATTGTTATTAAAAGCAAGTGATGGCCTGCAGTGACATAAAATGCCAATCTAAGGTGGGTTTACTTTAGGGTCCAGGTTCAAGACACTCGGGTTCCAAACTAACCCTCAATGGACCTTACTTTTAGACTCAAGAGTGGACCTAAGCTAGAGTTGAAGATTAGAGTTATCCTTATCGTCTCTACGAAACTCTTGGTTTGGTAGGGAGTTTTGGCCCACTTTTGACATTCTATAATGTTTAAGGAGTGTTCAAATGGTGTTGGAATCCCCAATTTAAGCAAAATAAAGGGGTGGCATTTAACCTTGACCGAAAGATGGTTATATTAAGACGGATTTCATGACAAACTTTTAAAGGCACCTAAACCGGTGCTTTTAAAGTTTAGTAACGAGTTCTTTTGGCCAAAGTCAAGTACCCCCCCCCCCCTTCATTGCACTAAATTGGGGGTTTTGACCCACTTCAACATTCTAAAATGTCAATAGGTGGACTAAATCTCTCTACCAAACCATGCGTTTTTGAGAGACTTTGAAGATGAGTCTATCAATCCGTCAAACTAGGAGCATTTTCGTGAGTGGGCACCATCGAGATATAGTGGGAAAGTGATGCCACATTAGCAGCACTTCATTTTTTCATACCTCAGACGCGGACCCTAATGTAAAGTCTTGGGGTCCAAGATTCTACTCTCGACCAATAGTATCAATCGATTTTGGAGTTTCTTTGGTCTTGGACCACCCAGAAGGGTCATAAGCACTTACCAGCAAAGGAAGGGTAATGACCATTGCTCCCACAGCCAGCTTCACACAAAGCTTTGGATTATATTTTGAAAGCAACAGACCAAACACAAATGGGCCTGCTATCTGTGCATATTAACAATTCAAAAACAAAAAACATCATGAGACCCCTTGTTTGTAGGCTGATATGGTGTGATATGAAGTCTGTTGTTAAAAGCAACTTGAAAATAAATAGCATATATTCTTTGAACAAAGGGGTACAAGGAACACATACCTCACAAACAACTTCAACTCAGCCAATATAGAATGCTCTTCTTTGTTCAAACCTCCACACTACTACCTCCAAGCATGCACCAAAGACTTATCAAATATGGAAGGTGTTGTATGCAAACCGAGCAACTCCTGACCATAACCCATGTTGAATTCATCGATAACTATTGTCATTAGTATAGCAGTCATTATTTGAGATTTTGTCTATTCTATTGATGTTATGATGAAGATTGTCATTCAAGTTCTAGAATTGGAGTTGAGATCTAGAAGTTATAAGAGGTCAAATGCAGATGACTCTCTTTCTCTTTTAGTGATTGCATTGGCTATGCTCCCAAGGGGCTCCCAAATGTGATGTTGTTCACTATTCAACCTACAGTGGTAATGAAAATGAGCACATAGTCCAATCTCATCGTACACATGTAACCTTTTGGATGTCTGTTCATAACTACAAGCCTTGCCACATACCAGTCAAATATAGGTTTATTGGTCACCTATAAAGCCTCAACCTATCAAGAAGAGGCATCCTATCTTTGACATGTTCGGTACCAATGTAACGATATCTTATGACAAGGTAGAGAATGTAATATCAATATAACAAGTTAAAGAAATTTCTTATACAAACACCCACTTTAGGTGTGGTGATATGGTTAATCTTCTCCTCAGACAAACACTTCTAGGTGCCTTCTAAGAATTGATACGATGGCCCATTAACTCATATGGTTGCCCAAAAAGTTAATGACATACAACCGCTCAACATTGATCACTTTGTGCATACCTATATAATCACTTGTTAAGAAGTTGCAAAACAATCAAAACAACTCACAACCAAAAGTCATGTTGAAATAAAGTATAATTGTATTAGGTATCTTGCAATGAATTTCCTTTATGGATTGCTGACAATTTATGTGCTTCAATGGTAGTAGGAGGGACCTACCTGGCTGACGAAGCTGATGACAGCCTCACTGAGAAAGATATGATGCATGACAACAATGACAGCTTGCAAGGCAAAACTCCAGGTGTGCTCCACAAAGCAAGAGGTAAAGTAGTTGCCATACACAAGTGAACTATGCAAAACAACAACAACACAACCACCACCATTGTAAGGAAAAATGATGGGAAGGAAAAACATGGAAATGTCTGACCAACAAAGCTGATCATAGCAACATGAAGTAGGGATTTGTACATCTGGGCTATCACAAAGAATAATGCAAAGTGCCGAACTCACTCCATAAAACATGATGCAACAAACATGGGATACATTGTTGGCATGGCAACATTCCAACCCACGTCCCCTCACATAAGCCCAACGTTGACCTCTCTCTCTCTCAAGTTCTCCTTCAACTCATCTGGACTTTGATCAGGATCTGGTCGTTTTGCATACATCACATTTCATGTCTGGTAAGTTTTCAATGCATGCTCCCATCGGAAAGTTCCAATAAGTTAAGGGATAACTCTACCTTGCATAGTATAACCCCACTTGTATAAGACTAGGCTACATTTCATAATCCTAAGGTCATAGCCTTGTGACTCCTGTCATAATGTCGACTATTGCGTTCACCGCACACATGCACACAAAATATAGGATGTGCAAGAGTAGCAAGTAACTTCTCTTGCTCTTCCAGAGGTCATACCTAAGAAATCAATTGCAACCAACCCCAAAGAATAAAAAATAAATAAACATAGATAAACATTTGTTTAAACATTAATGCATTCTGTGTCAAATTGAAACTCTTCCCTATATATATATTAATGAGAGAAACAAAATTTGAGACAATTTGAGACCAAAGAACCAAGTTTAATTCTTTTCCCAAAACAAAGGAGGCCACCAAGTCTTCGACAAAAGAGCGGCAACTCTCTTGATTTCATACTATGAAACCACTAAATCCTGGGATGGTAAGCAACTTAAGCATGATCAACATTGTCCACATGAGGTGTCCTAGGAATCCAAATCACTTTCCAAGTGTTCTCCCTGGGATAGAGATGGTTGTTGCCACCCCATCTTGGCATGTCAACGTTGGCAAGTGCCTCATCATAGATGGCAACCCTCCCTACATCTTGGAGAACTTTTTGTCAATCAATTTTAGTAGTCAAGTAGAGCTTGCCAAATTGTTTGATGAATCTTCTTGATGTTCCACCTAGTGTTTAAAGGTCATTCCTTTCAACCCAAATGGTCCATAAAGTGATTGGCCTATACCCAAGTCTCTAACAAAGCAAGGAATCATGCTTAATGGTTATCTTAGAAATGACAGTTGTATATTAATATCGCCTTTGGGCATGGATGTTTCAGGGAGTTTGAATAGACTTAGAAAATATGACCATGCTAGATTGTGGGAAGGTATCATTTGAGAGGTGAACTTTGGATACAAAGTTTCTAGGTGCACATTCACCTACTTCTAGAAAATCCCCTTTAAAATATCATATGAATGTTAAAGAAAGAAAAGTCTGTAGGGGTGCCATATCATTCGAAAGTTGACTACATATTGTCTAACAAACCCAAGTAGTTTCTACCTCCCACGTGACCCCCCTATCTCCGTACCTCCCTTCCTTCATCTCCTAATTATCTCCTTCTCTCTTCCTTCCTTCCTTCACTAATAGTTATGCCATTCGTGGATTTTCCGTTGCTTTCATATAAAATATCCTCATTGACGCTCCAATAAGTTTCAAGATTTTGACTATGTTCAATGAAAAAAGTAGATGCATGCAAGGAGCGATGAAATAATCAAAGGAATATAAATCACATGCAACTATTAGTCAACACAAGAATGTTCATGATTATAGTTGTTAAAACAATAATCATGAGATCAAGTTGCTTTCACAGGCCATGAGCAATGGATATGAATCTAAAGTGGTACACCGTTTATGGTATTGAATGTCACTTGCTATTTAATATTGCATAACGATATAACTTCTTACTATACATTTCAATTTTTACCAACATAGATTGAATAGGTTATACGAGCAGTATACAACCTACTTACATAAATGACTTTACTTGGTAAAACATTTACATTATTAGCAAAAAGTTATAGCGGTGATGAACTCCAAATAGAAAGTGACACTAAATACCATAAATGGTGTAGTTGAACTCAACCTTGAGATCATATCCCCAACCTTGCTTGCCTGCTAGTCCCTTCTAATTCCTTCTTCTACTTTCTACCATTGGCCATTCCAATTAAATTTCTTAATATTTGTGGTGCCCCAGCCCTCCGCCCCCAACCAATAATATTACACGAATCAAGGCATGTATATAGGAGAGCCTTATGTTCAACACAACAACTGCACAATAACCTTCTCTAGTTTCACATAAACATGCTCCTTCGAGGCACTTGAATGAAACCATCAATTTTTTTTTACTACAAAAACCCGAATTCATTTTAGCGATTCTTAAGCATGTGTAAGGACGCTCTCTTTCTATTGTAATGTAAGCGGGTCTTAAAACGGACACTTGTTGTACGATATGCCACACGCAATCAATGCGAAATGATTAGCAATTCCAAATCGTGTTTTTGGATTATCTTAAGAAGAAAACCCTATTCATTGTGAATGTGAAGATTTTTTGGTTTAATAATTTGTTGAATAGGGCCCCCTCAATTATCTTGATTGTTACGTCTAGAATGGTGAACATGTTTTTAATACATAGTCCAATCTTTTTTCAACACATGTGTTTTTGGTGTCCGTTCTTAGATTCACACGCAACCATACACCACTCAAATATGTTACAGGTGTTTATTTTAAGATTAGAGATTGTTTAGGCACATCCAACTAAGATGCTTGAATAAATATGCTCAAGAATCAAGGTTTTCATTGGACATGAAGCTTTCTTCCATCTACCACAAATTAATTGAAGAGGCGTGTCCCCAATGAATCATTCTTAGGTTATCTGGATTACCAAAGAATCATTCCAATTGCATTGCAACCTAAATTGGCTACTCAAGAATGTTATGTACCCAAGTTCACAAGATGCTCGACATGCCATTCGCCACTTGAATGTAGCCCAATATACGGCACACAAGGGATTTTAGAACACGCATCGCACACCACAATAAGGTAAGTGGGTGTAATTTGGTTTGTTTTTCATGTTCCCCAACTTCTACCTATTTGATGTCAACAACAACTTGAAAACTTTTCATGTTGCATTAGCAAACCTACAATGAAATATATGCAACAATACGATTGAAAATCAAGTCTCCCTTGATTTAGTTATGATTGTTAGAAGTGGATGTTTGTTGATTTCTTAACTAGATACATAGGTCCTCCCAATTGTGTTCACTATGGAGTGTAAAGTAATTATTAAAATTTTGAAGATGTGGTCCAATCTCTTTTAAACATGTGTCTTTATGATGTTTGTTCTTTGATCCTCACTGAACCACATGCCAATCAAACCTAGGGGTTCAATGAAGAGAACAAGCCTCTTAAGACCCATCTACCTTACATATCACATGAATTTTTTGGTCAATACTTTTCTACAATTCAAGTGGTTGTAGAGTTTTGTATCAAAGTTTCTTATCATAAAAATTCTATTCTTAAAAAGTGGCTCAAATACAAAGCCAGAAATACAAGAATTGGATCCTAAGCCATGCAAATTGCACGCACTTTGTATGTAATGGGTGAAATTTGAGGATGAGATCCGAACTTGGAAGATCTCATAATGTGACTTGGGTCAAATCTTGAGTATCAAGTTTCAAGTTGGTGGACGTTCCACTAAATTGGTGATGGGTTCTAAGTTGATGTTCCACTAAGGAAACACAAATTTCAAGTGCATTTCGTCCCGTGGACACTTCACTCTTTCTTCTATCTAGTGTGGGTTTCATTATTTTCAAGCTTTCGCACCACTTTAGTTATCTTGATCTAATGTGGTACACACTATAGTACGTTGTCACATTACTAAGCAAAATAAAGAAATTAATGTAGTGTGCAAGACATTACATTTCATGATTTAATGTGTCAAGCTTACATTTACACGCCTTAATCTCGAACAAATCTAAAACACACTATTCACATCAACCTATGGTGACATCATGGTAGGATGCAGTTGTCTTGAGTTTTTTAGAGATGTTTTTTAGTTTCAAACTACTAGTGACTGTGTGCAAGGAGCGGTGGCCAAACAATGGTGGCATAAGCCCGTGCAATGATCCATACGAGCAATTGTTATTTGATTGAGCCACTTTATTTCACCAAATAACCTTCAATTAAAGTGGCTCATCCTAATATGTTGCACATTATTTAAGAGCCCACACTACATAAAACCAAGGGTGTAGTGTTGATACTTTATGAAGGAAACATGTCAAGTTTCATGCACACTTTTGTGAGCTGGAAATGGTATGTGATAGAAATGATAGGTTTTTTATTCTTCATGGAGTTTTCTAATCATAGATTTCACATGCTTTAACACATGAAAATCATTTCTTTTTTTATAAACATTTTTTAATTCATTTTTCTATTTGATAAATCTTACATCACCTTTATTGAAAATTGATTTGAAAATACATGTCAACGATTATTTTAGTGGACCTTGAAACTATCTCCAACTCATATGTTATATATTTAACTAAGTTATGAGTTAGACCCCCTCCTCCCATGCATTTTAGGACTTAACTAAACATGTTCAACCTCACAAACAATGTAGCCAATAATTGCAGCACCTTAATGATAAAATTGAAGAAAGTACCAAACATTTGATCTATAAAAAAAATGTACAATTGTAACAAACTATTTGACCCAATATTTTCAAATAGTTACTAGTTAACTTGGAGTTTATTATTGAGCACCAAACAACTTACTAGCTAGTACCCCACCCCCAACTCTCATCATTCTCTTTAAAATGATTTTCAAGATTGATTTGCGTCAAACACCAAATGAGTTGACTTTTGAACCTTACAAGAATTTCATTACAAGTTTAATCAAACGTTAAAAGAATCAGATTCATTGCATTTTTGTACAAGATGAACACCATCACAAGCAACGCCACTGAAAGGAAAGGGGAGGCAAAGGTCACTCAACGACCTCAGTAATGATTGTTGTTCAATAAGCTAGGAGAGCAGATTCATTGGACAAATAATGACATACTATTATATTAATTCAAGAAGAAAAATTATGGAGGACGTTAAGTTCCCCCACAAACTTTTCGGGGGAGGAATATTCGGGTAGGGGCAGCCGTCTGTCCAAAAAATCAAGATTTTCAGGACCCGACCGAAAATTGTTGTCCGCCCGCTTGACTTCGAAAAAATCATTGTCCTTGCATTCTTGAAGGCCAATTATCCACAAATCTCATATTGAGAGCACTTCATTTTCAAGGTCCCAAATCCAATATATATGTTCACTTCCATTGAGTAAGTAAGCAATTGACCGGGATTTCAGTTTCAAAGTGGAACTGTCAATTAAAGCATTTACTTAACTTGGAAGTCAAAAATATTACAAAATCCTCATTAGCACTGAGGTTATCATTTTTGTGACTTACACCTAAAAGGGTCTTTGTTGTTCTAAAATGGAATTAGAGTAAGTGATTTATTTTCAATATTCTAAATTTTCTAAATTTTCATATTCTATAATAATTTAGTTAATACCTTCTACTCTCACAAATTTTCCATACGCATTTAAAGTAATTAAGTGTGATTGAATATAACTAAGTCCAATGAATTCTGATTAATCCTGATTAATTCTAATTAAGTCCAATTAAATCAGAAAGCATGCTTACCAAATTCATGAAGCCTAATTAATTATAATCATGACGTACTTCATTTAAATCCAGTACATATTATAATTTATAATCAATTAGGCTTAACTAATTTGGTGAGCATTTTTTCTGATGTAATTGGGCTTATCTAGGATTAATCAGAATTAATTGGACTTAGTTATATTCAATCACACTTAATTACTTTAAATGCATATGTATACTTTGTGAAAGTAGAAGATATTAACTAGACTATAATATTAAAGATAATAAACATTAATCACTAATTTTAGTTCCATTTGAGAATGACAAAGACCCTTTTAATGGTAAGTCACAAAAATTATAACCTCAGTGCTAATGAGGATTTTGTAACATTTTTGACTTCCAAGTTAAGTAAATGCTTTATTGGCGGTTTCACTTTGAAAATGAAATCCCAGTCAATTGCTTACTTACTCAATGGAAGTGAACATATATATTGGATTTGGGACCTTCAAGATGAAGTGCACTCAATATGGGATTAGTAATAAAGTGGCCTCCAAGAATGCAAGGGCAATGGTTTTTTTGAAGTCCGGCAGGCGGGCAACAATTTTTTGTCAGGTCCAGAAAATCTTGATTTTTTGGACAGGCGGATGCCCTTGCCTCGATATTCCTCCCCTACAAAGTTCGTGGGGGGGGGGGGGGGGGGGACTTAACATCCTCCAAAAATAATCACCCGGATGGTGACCCGTACTTCAACATCATGGGCCACATATTTGGTGGGTAGAGACCAAACTTCGCTTTCTCCATAAGTCTTGCAAGTTGCAAATCTCCCAAACCACTCTCAATGTTTTACTACAGGTTCATGGTCTACGTCTCCTTGTAACCACACTAGGCACATCCCGTGATGCAAGTTGAAATAAATTTTTGGACCACCACATGATAGGCTTGTCAAAGCACCATCTCTTGGTTACGTACCTTACTACTTAAATTTTGAATTGATGATTGGAAAAAAGGGATTGTTAAATTGACACACATTGGTTGAAACGACCACATAGACATATAGAAAAGCGTTGGCCAAGTTTATGAATTCTAACATACAACTAATACCTTGCTCTTCTCTTCATGTGTACAATGAAAAAATTGAATTCTCATTGGCCATATTGACTACATAACGCATCTTTGTGGTTGTTTTAACATACTACGTTGTTGGTTTAACAATCCCCCCAAAAAACCATGTGTATGGTATTGTGATACTAGGAGTATGTATTATTTAGGTCAGATATGCGAAGGGAGATAGGTAGCTTGACCAAACGGGAGAATTTGCATTAAAAAAGGAACACATAATAACCACTGGCCAATCGACATGTGTGGTAGACAATGAGTATGTAATGAGAATGGTTGTTGTTGGCTCGGGGGGGGGGGGGTCACTCCCTCTCATATTAATGCATACACGTGCGCTCAAGACCTATTTATCGGGGGGTTATTTATCTTGTAGAAATGATTATAAGGCATGGTATTTTTCAAAATAAAGGTAAATGCTTGTATTTTAATACACCCTATCATTAAGTATAATTTTTTGAGGGAATCATTCAAAAATACCCGATTTTACTTAAACTGCCAAAGAAAATTGGAAAGGAGATTGCAATTCAAACAACGCACAAAAATTCTCCCTCCTGGCACGTAGGTAGAGAACAATAACTCCACATTGGATACGTTCGTTCAATAACGTTCAAGCCAACCAGCCTGCGGAGTCATCCATCCAAGCTTTTTCAACAGAAAATTACCTCTTTTCATTCACTAGCACAAACCATACCCTAGACCCGCTACCCCTAGTAATTGTCTCCACGCTATTTACATATACTAACTAGATAAAAGAGGCCATCATATGTGATGGTATTTTACATGTAAACATGTTTCATTATTTTTAAACCCTCTAGATTATATTTACATTTTTTGCAAAATTTATCTACAGTGAATATATTAGACCCTATTTTTTATCGTATGTTGTTTCTACAATTTTCGCGAGTGAACCCCCCGAGGTTGTTGGTTTGAGTAATGTCTTGTGGTTCTTGTAGTTCACCGAAATGACTATGAATACCACTCATTGGTGCAAGAGCTAAGTTATATATATCATCACCCTCAACCTTTACTTCTAGAAAAGTTGACCTACAAGTGTGCTAGATTTTTATGTTACATCAATGGATTAATGCAATTATTTTATTAAGGATTTTTACATAAATTTGAAGAGGTCAAGTATCTATTCGGCCCTTTATCATCATGTACATGTTATCTAAAACATCATGAGTTATGTATTTCCATTATGTTTTATTTCTCAATGTGTGGCATGAGCCATACATAATGAGAAGATGCAAAAATGAAACGAGGATGACTTTACCTTGGTATGCAAGGTTCTTGCATAATATATAGACCCCCATGGTATTAAAAACAACAACTTTGTTAAGTATCCATACCCTACTAGTATGTGAAATGTGAAATCTCATTATAGATGTCATATTAATATCAACAAATATGACCAAACCAACATCAGTTTGGGCTTAGATTATTATTGCCTCTCGTACGGGAGCTTGTGGAAGGTCAAGGGTTGATTCACACGCTTTACACGACATTTTATGATATTTTCAATCTCACATGATGTGGAGGTTCTTGAAGTCTACTAGCTTTTCCACTTTTACAAATTAGAATGTTTTTGAAAAAATTTAAGATTTTAACTACATGACCTAACATGTTTTATTTCTCCAAAAAAAATAATCATTCGGATATACAATAGCCAAATTTGACCTCATCATGATAAAATCCATACATATGCTACACATTTTGTGATTTTTATTTTCTGACATTTTAGGATTTGTAAATTCCATGTCTGCATTATTCAATTATCATTTCATTATATATATATATATATATATATAGGGTAATAAGGTTTGGACAGCTAAGTTTGTCGTGGGTCAACTTGTAAGACCACACAAGGGCATGGGTGTGCACATACAAATTAATGGTCACTTTAAGGGAGCTAATTCAAAACGGCCTAATCAAACAGTTTTCCCATTTGTAATTTTGGCGATCAAGGAGAATTTGAAATTTAGTATTGAAATTTACAACACCATGGATATACATTCATAATACCCAACTGCCACTATAAAATTCAATGATGTTTTTTTAATACTATACTCAGTACTTGGGTCAATAATGATTATGCCATGTTGAATTTTATGTTTCTAGCACAGTGTCCAGGGAGAATTTTGGGCATAATCAGTCAAAATCCGAGTGCTTTCAAGTCCAACCGGTTACATGCTTGTGATCTTTCGGTTTTTATTTATTAATGTGGGTATATTCCATAGATTCCCCTAAAGTGATGGATAATTTTCCTTGAAGCTTGAACTTTGATTGGTTTTGTCTCATTGAACTCAACCGGTTCATCTGTAACTAGCGGTCAGTTTTCCCCGGCCATTGATCTAGCATGCACTTACCGAAAGAAAAATGTATTTTGAAATATGGACACCCAAGTAATATAAATAAAAAGATAGAAAATCTTGATGATTTAGAGTTGGTTTGTATTAAATATGTTGGGACCCGCACACAAGCAATGCCTACATAGCAACACACCTATTGTTGTAAAGAATTCTAACTTGCACCATTCACATGTAATTCACACAATGATGTCCAAAGTATGTGATTTGAATTGCACTATGTAGTCTCTTTGAGAACTCGCTAATCACTCAAAATTTAATTTGCATTAATATTCCAGTCTTTTGAAAATATTCAACTCTTTCTCCAAGTCTAATTAGTCTACCTCATTTAAGAGAGACTTTGCAGCATACCGTAGAGGTCTCTCAAATTCATCTATATTTGTGTTGGCATGTAGTTTCAAGGTGGGATACTAGTGGGTCTTACCGAATGTGAGCATGACACATGGCAAGCTTGAAGGGAAAATCAATTAATTGTGTCGGAATAGAGAGCCCTCTATGGTGCTACCACTGGAGGTGCTTTACTAGCACGACCACCACATGTGGAAGCACACTAGTTTTTGTTAGTTATGTTAGCATTTGGTTCCCAATGGATTTGTTGGCTCCATCTTACTTTTCACATCATAAAATCTTGGATACCCAAGACATGCAACAATCAACCCACACAACATTATTGAGCCATGTGGGTCGGTTTCATGACCTTGGAATATGCCAAGGCCCTCGAACAAACTAGAAATATTTGTTATTATTCATACATTCAGGCTGAACTTGGAAATTTAGGTGGATTTATACTCCTAGCACTATGTGCAGGAATCCCAAGAATATTTGCAAAAAAAATTCTTTGTCCCAACATTACATCCTATAAGTACTATTTATAGCACACTATCATTGAAAATACCAACACTCTACACAATACTCTTACTATTCAAAGTGACACTATTCATTATTCTTATCGGCGTCAATTTCCAAGTTTCATCCCATGAAGGTAGGATAGTGCCGGCCCATGACATATGCTGAATATAGAACGGGACACAATCATGCAATTGAATAATGTTATGCATGTTTTGGAACGCTATGATTGCATTGCCCTCCGTATAAATGTGCTAATCATTAAAAAAGCTAAATGTAATTAATGCCAAGATAAATCAAAATTGATTGACCTTTATTACGATTGGCTAAAAGTGTGACTTTCATACCTTATGGACAAGGTCAAGAACAATCATCAAATTGACCTTCTCACCTACCCAAATAGTAAATTAATTAGGAAAGGAACAAAATTTCTAACCACTTCAAGATCCAAATATTGAAGTCCTTAATAGATCATTCCAAGCCATTTGGTCTAGATGATGTGCAACTTTATTAATCCAAAGTACAAGATACACAATTATAAATAAATAACAAAAATAACAAAAATGCCTTGAAAAAGATATAGTTGAAAACGCTCACACCCACTTTTTGGCTTCATAAGAATTTGGGATATTTTAGTTGGTGTCTTTTGGAGATTTCTAGCACAATCCCCACTTAACCTTGAAAAGAAGAACATACAATAAAGTCTCTCAAAAGTTCATGTTTTGGTAGGCAATTTTGCCCCATTTTTTATAATTAACAATTACATTTAAGAAGCGTTCAATCGAGGTTGGAACCCCTCATTTTGGTGAATCGAAGTGGAGGTCAAGTTGATTGGCATGTTTGTTTTCCATGTTCCTTATTTCATATAATTAACTACTAATTGTTCATAAGTTTCGCACATTGCTCATAAGTCACCACTCATCTCTTAGCATCCTTTCGTATTTGACGTTGAACAAGGGATTGTTATGTAAAAGTGAACACCTTGTCAAATAGTTGAGGTGTTTGACTTTTGCAAAAGGCAACCCCATAATTTTTCCGACAAGATGTTTGCTAAGAAATTCACTTTTACATAACCATCCCTTGGCCAAAGTCAAACACCTCCACTTCATTTCACCAAAATTGGAGGTTCCAACACCAATTGAACACTCCATAAACATCATAAATTCTCAAAAGTGCTAATATTTGCCATTTACTCGAGGGGAGGACATTCAATTTATCCCCAGCTCTGGCCACAGATGTGTCCTCACCTTGCCGAGCGTGTGTTGTGTGCCAAGACCTACGAAATGTATCATCGTGACTAAGTGCTCCATCCAAGTGAAGGCTGGCCGGGGATTCGTGGCACTCACTTAAAATCATCCGTGCGGATGAAAAAAACACAGGAATCATCTAAATGGCTATTTTTGGGCAATTTGATTCCGGAAATAGAGTCAAAGGCCCCGAATTAGTCTAGTGTCGTCACATTCGAATGAATCGGCCCTCAACCCCATAGGGGGGCTTTTTTTATTGGAGCCACTTCATCCACGATATCTTGGATGGATGATTTTAAGTGAGTGCCACGAATCCCCAGCCGTGAAGGCTCAGTGTTTGCAGGCACTTTGTACGATTTCAACATCAGGTCAATACAATGTTCTGGCCTCTCACATGTGAGCCAGCTCCCCTCAATCCAGATCAGAAAGGATTTATACTAAAGGATCAAGCAAACCGGTTCAACTACTAGTTTACTTTCTGCTAAGTGTTGAGGTGGGAACACTGCTGAGGCGATTGCAAGAAGATTTCTCTGAAATTGAGATGAGTCTATGTCAAGAGGTACTACCCTTGTATGCATACTGTACAAGAGTTACCTTTTATGGAGTGTCTTGCATACATTTTGAGGGATATTCCAGGCTAGGGTGAACCAACTCCCACACTCGTACCTTCGGGGGATGAAGGCCTCGCGGATGACACTGAAAACGTCATCCTTCTTTATGGGAAAGCCCTCCTTTAGAAAGCCTATCTTTATGGCATGGGAAATATAGGGAGGACGTTAAGTACCCCCCCCCCCCCACGAACTTTTCGGGGGGAATATTATGTCAGGGGCAACCCCCCCGACATTTTTTCTGCACCCGACCGAAAACTGCTGCCCGCCCGCCCGATTTCGAAAAAACTAGTGTACTTGCATTTTTGAAGGCCACTTGTCCACAAATCCCATATTGAGTGCACTTCATTTTCAAGGTCTCAAGTCCAATATATATGTTCACTTCCATTGAGTAAATAAGCAATTGACTAGATTTCATTTTCAAAGTGAAACCGTCAATAAAGCATGCAATTAACTTGGAAGTCAAAAACATTACAAAATCCTCATTAATACTGAGGTTATAATTTTTGTCACTTACAATTGAAAGGGACCTTGTCATTCTAAAATGAAACTAAAATTCATGATTTATTTATTTTATTTTTAATATTTTAATATAATATAGTTAATACCTTCTACTATCACAAAGTTTCCATATGCATTTAAACTAGTTAAGTAAGATTGAATGCAACTAAGTCTAATATATTTTGATTAATCCTAATTAAACCCAATTAAATCAGAAAATATGCTTACCAAATTAATCATAAATTATATTTACTGGAGTTAATTCCATTTAAATCATGACTAATTCCAGTAAGTACACTTTATAATTAATTAGGTTTAATTAATTTGGTACGCATATTTTCTGATTTAATTGGGCTTGAATACGATTCATTAGGATTAACCAGAAATTATTAGACTTAGTTGCATTCAATCTTACTTTACTAGTTTAAATGCGTATGAAAACTTTGTGATTGTAGAAGGTATTAAATATATAAAATATAAAATATAAAATATAAATTTAAATATAATACTAGAATACATTATATTATATTAAAATAAAAATAAATAAGTCCTAAATTTTAGTTTCATTTTAGAATGACAAGGTCCCTTTCAATTGTAAGTGACAAAAATTATAAAATCAGTATTAATGAGGATTTTGTAATGTTTTTGACTTCCAAGTTAATTGCATGCTTTATTGACGGTTTCACTTTGAAAATGAAATCTAGTCAATTGTTTATTTACTCAATGGAAGTGAACATATATATTGGATTTGAGACCTTGAAAATGAAGTGCACTCAATATGGGATTTGTGGACAAGTAGCCTTCAAAAATGCAAGTACACTAGTTTTTTCAAAATCGGGCGGGCGGGCAGCAGTTTTCGGTCGGGTGCAGAAAAAATGTCGGGGGGCTGCCCCTGACAGAATATTCCCCCCGAAAAGTTCGTGGGGGGGGGGTACTTAACGTCCTCCCTATATTTCCCATGCCATAAAGATAGGCTTTCTAAAGGAGGGCTTTCCCATAAAGAAGGATGACGTTTTCAGTGTCATCCGCGAGGCCTTCATCCCCCGAAGGTACGAGTGTGGGAGTTGGTTCACCCTAGCCGATATTCCAGGGGTGGTCTTTCTTTGAGCAGCAATCTGTCTTGCTATCGGTTCTACCTCAGTACTGCAAGTTCCAAATATATAGCAATGGCTCATGCGGACCAGATCTTATTTTTTAGACTATGATTGATCAGTGTGGGTTAAGAGTTTGGCAATTCAGTGGATGGCTTTCTGCAGGTATGGCCCAGCAACTGGATGATTGATGCCATCCTAAGAGAGGCTTTAAAGGATTGTATGTGGCCGAATTTGCTAAGAGTGGAGTTACTGAAGGAAATTAACACTGGTTACACAGCATTGCCCAAACAGCTGTGATGTCCTCCGAGACATGGTGCAACTTTTGGTATTTCATAATGAGCTGTAGAGTAGTCCTAGAAACACGCTCCAAAATTCTTCTGTATCGATCTCAGGAGACACTGCAGTGGCGATCTATCCGCCCGAACTCACTTAGCCTTCCCGAAAGGAATTATTCATAAGTGGCGTATTCACGACACTGGTGAAGTACACTTCAAGTGAAAAAGAAACAAGAGATCGTTCCCATGGTTAAGGCATGCATTGCGACGGAGGCCTTCAAGCTTAAAGCATTTACGGTTGATAATGTTGTATTTAAAAATCACGGACATAAGTTCATAAAATCTTTTCTAATATGTGGTTTATGATATCCTGAAGCTTAAGCAATCTAATTCTACAATGTTTCTTTCAAGATTATAAGTATACGTAAACGAGCGCAAAAATAAAGTAACACCATAATTCGCACCGGTGACAATATTGGAGTCCTCTTTCATTCGTTTCTTCATGTCATCTCATCTTCTAAACATGTTAAAATAACTTATAGTTTTGTAGGGTTTCAGAATTGTCTAGGGTTTAGGGTTTGGCTAGAGTATTGAAGTTAAGAGATAATGTGGTTATTTAAATTTCATTTGATGTTATGTGTCACAAAGATTGCTTATTATGAGAAAAAACATTTGGATAAGGATGGTCAACCAATTCATGGTAATCACCATCCTTACTCCAAAGGGAGATTGACATTGCAAGCGCCTGAATAGTCAAAGGGGTTGATGAAGAGGAATGTGCTAATATTGCAACTGCCATGATTGTTGATGGAGAGGAATGTGCTAATATTTTGGGAATGCAATCTCCTTAATAGTTTCATCCTTAAGTATGATCTCTCTTCAGTCAATTTGTACACGATAGCAAAGTTTTTTCCAAGTATGTGAAGGCCCTTGCATACAGTGAACCCCCTTGCATGCCATGTACTTGTGATTCTTGGCATCAAAGGGTTGATGCTAGTGTCACAAAGTAGGACACCCATGTGTAACAACCCCAGATGGGGCTTGAGCATGGCCAACAAGTCCTTGCTTAAATGTGTACGTGCATGTGCATATTTATTCATAGAGCATTGTTTCTTTTGTTTTGAGGTTGCATTTTGGTCAATGATCCAAACCTTCCTTGATCCCGCTTGTCAACTCTATACTTGGCAGTCCAAGACATGGCCACAAAAAGCCTTATTTTGTATGGGGAGAGGGACATGTGTTTTGCCATGCGTGAAGGAAGGTCATTAAGATTGACAAAGGACATGACGTGCGTATGGAGGGCATACATTGCATGGGGAGGAACAAATCTATAATGGTTAAGTCCAAACAAAATGTGATAGTTGTCCTTACTCATTGTGTTGTGATTGAACCAAAGCCATATAATGGAAGAATGAAATGTGCAAATTAACAACATGAGTTGTCCTTGTAGACAACTTTGTGGCCGTATTTGCAACAACTTGCGTCATCCCTTGATGTGCACAAGGAAATAATCACGAGCTCACTTGCATGTCTAGCATGGCATGAGTGTATTGGTATTGGACATGCGGATGTTTGACTAGCTATGCCTTGAGCACAACTTGTGGGCGCAACAGGGTGTGTGTTAGGAAATTGTGATTGCATGTTACATGTTTTATGGGTTGAGGTGCATGTATGTTGATTTGTGTGTGGTAAGCAGGATGTTTGGTGGACATTTTAGCTACAACAGTGCCCGCATACGCAGTGAAGACGAGAGGACAAACAATTGGGTGTAAGGCTACCAAGTAATGCAAGAAAAATAAGGTGAGAGAGAGCACAAGCACAACCAATAGCACAAAGGAGGAAGGAGAGAGCAAGAAACCAATTGTAACGCCATTGAAGGATATAAAAAAATTATGTAGGATGTTACGGCTGAAGATGCACGGAAAGGAATCACTCCAAATGTGGCACAAAACAAACAATAGGGTTGATTTGAGAACAAATATGGGGTCACACAAGTTGCAAACCAAATATATTGCAACTTTTGCTAGCGAACCTTAATACATTTTTACCGCTTTACAACTCTAGCAAGTGTCACGAGCATTAACTTGCACATCCCACACATGTGCATGGTTAGCTCCCCATACATTGGACCTTCAAGCTCATAAATCAACCCTCCTACACATGCATTCGGGACGCTCCCTTAAATAGGTAGCCAATAATTAGTTATAGACTTCCATACATGGAAGTCACGGGGAGGTCACTTCATTGTCAAGTTGACACCACGTGCGGACAAAGTTTGCTACCCCTATATTACATGCCATATATAATTTTAAAATTTATGATATTTATTCTACATATACATAACCATTGATAGTATCTTTTTGAAATTTTTTTGAAATTTTTAGTCATCTTTATTTTTTCTAATAAATTTTTTAGTTCAATTCTGTGTCATTCTTGTTAGAAACGGTATGTTTTATGAAAAAAACAAATCATCAAATTTAGGTACCACTTTTAACTATGTCATAGGTACTGTGTATATCTACTCATGAAAAAAAATTGATAAAATTTTGACCCATTTTGGTGGTGCAACTTACCAAAAGAAAATTTTTTTTGGTCGCATGTGGTTTTCAACTTGACAATGGAGTAACCCCCCCGTGATGGAAGTCCACCCTTGAGTCATCATCGCGTTGCAAGATTAACACTACAACAACTTACGGTATACTTGGCAACTATGCCCCCACGTTGGAGCAACGCTCGTGAAGGCCATGCCTTTTTGCCTCAGGTGGGGTCGGTTGGTAATGTTGCCTCACTCATATTAGACTCTAGGACTTGGGACAAGGCCCCTACCCCACCGTCAAGGAACATTTTGTCTCTCTCCTAAGAGTTGGGGCCAAGTAGACATTTTCCCTTAGCCACTGGCATTGGAGTCCCCCAACAGCTTCAAGCATGCCTAACTTTGTTCTGTGATCATTGATTTTATCAAGCAACCACTTCATTGATATTAACTTTTTGCGTAGATGCTAATAGACTCCTCACTTGCCCCATTCATGTTAGTATTGAGGGATTTATGGCTATTCTAATCTCGGCAATCTTGCGTGCTACTCCCAGGTCACTGTTGTCCCAGTGCGCTCTCCCTAGGCGGCACCCCACTCAAATTGCCATATCTCCTAGCTCACACCTCCAATTGGGGAGGTCTTGAGCATTCTAGAATTTGGATGCCATAAGCTACTCAATGCTCATGGCCCTACCCTTGTGACTCCTAGTCTTTGTTCTCAATGCCCGGGGCCCTCACTCACACTAGGACCACTCGGGCCCTCTCACTTATGGCACCACAAGTCATGGGTGTCACTCCAGGGTCCCTGTAACGTACCTTGCTAATCTTTCATGAAAACAATCATTTATTACATAAGCTCACCTCCCAACCTAGAGACACACCACAAAACATAATGTGTGTTCTCTTTCCCCCGAGCCATATTTATACATAGTATCTATAAGATACTTTTAGAAGATTCAAGTCTTTCTATACATAGACTGAAGTCTCCTTGTCTATATTCTTAAATCACTTTCTCTTTTTCTTTCCATAGATAAGAATCATCCAACTTCTCTTCCTTCTCGTCCTTCGATTTCTCATTCATCCACGCTTTCTAGTCTTGACCGTTCATCCCTGCAATTCATTTCCATCCTCAACAATACGTTTCCCAATTAGTCCATTATATTCTTCCCCTCTCAAATTAAGTCATTGTCCGCAATGACAAAATTTGGGTAAGTTTCCCTGAACTCATTTTCTAACTCCCACGATGCCTCATCTTCAGGATAATCTTTCCACTTAATAAGAAATCTCTTGAATGACCTATTCATGAGGTGTTGCAAATCAACCTGTAAAATTCTTTCAGGTTCAGCCAACATCTCCCCCTCAGGAACTACTTGAGGTAAATCTGGAAGCACATGATTGGGATCAGATACGTATTTTCTTAACAGACTTACATGAAACACATTATGAATTTTCCAGTCCTTGGGTAAGTCTAACGCATACGCCACTTGACCAACTCTCTTAAGAATTTGAAACGGACCACAAAATCTAGGAGATAATTTTCTAGACCTTCCAAGTTTTAATCCAGAGCGTTTAGGCGTGACTTTCAAAAATACTTTCTCCCCAACTTCAAACTCTCTTACACTCCTTCTTTGATCAGCATAGAATTTAGATCTCTCTTGTGCACCTTGCATACATTGCTTAGCGCATTCCAATATACTATGCATTTCTTGAATCATTTGATTCAAACTTTCAATTTTAGAGTTAGGAGTTGCTAAAGTGATTGAAGTTCTACATTCTTGACCATATAAAGCATAAAATGGACTCATCCCTATGCTACTATGCTCTCGTTGATTATAAGCAAATTGTATCAAATACAACCACTTATCCCAAGATTGTTGTCTTTTACCAACATACATTCGAAGCATGTCTTCGAGACTCCTATTGGTTCTCTCAGTCTGTCCATCTGTTTCTGGATGATATGCCGAACTCATACTAATCTTGGTGCCACATAATTTGAACAAAGATTTCCAAAATTCACTCACGAATTTTCTATCTCTGTCACAAATTATCTCTCGCGGCAACCCATAATTCACAAATATCTCTTTGAGAAACAATTCAGCTACTCCCGAAGCTGTCACATTTGTAGTTGTAGGTATAAATCGAGCCACCTTAGTTAGTCTATCAACAACCACAAAAGTGCTATCAAAGCCCTTGTGAGTCCTAGGAAGATCCACAATGAAATCCATAGAAATAGACTCCCACTTTCTATTAGGCACTAATAGTGGTTGTAACAACCCTGGATGTTTTACTTGCTCCACTTTGTTCGTTTGACAAAACAAACACCTCTCGACATGATCTTTCACATCTTTTTTCATTCCTGGCCAAAAATAATATTTCTTTACTGCCGTGTATGTTTTCTGAAACCCTGGATGACCTGAGATAGGAATATTGTGACAATCATAGATAATAGTTTTCCTATAATCTCCCACCTCAGGAACACAAATTCTAGACTTATAATATAGAATATCCGCATCCAAAGTATAGGCAGAAAACTTATCACTTTCCGCTTGAGTTCTAGATTCTTTCAACAAACTCTCAAAAGGAATAGAGAAGAACACATCATCCCTATAACGTCCTTTGATTTTATCAAGTATAGTGTCTTTCACTAAAGACACTGCATTTGAAAAGGGTCTACGTGACAAAGAATCTGCTACCACATTTTCTTTTCCTTTCACGTATTGAATTTCAAAATTAAATTCTTGCATTAACTCCATCCACCGACTTTGTCTACGATTTAGATTAGATTGGGTAGTCAAATATCGTAATGGGGGCTGCAATCTTGGTAAAATCCCTTACATATTTCCGCATGTAAGTAGCCAACCCCAAAAAGCGTCTGACCTCAGTCTTATCCTTGGGCACAGGCCACCTAACCACCGTCTCGATCTTTTTAGGATCAACTGAGACACCTTCGTCAGACAACACATATCCAAGGTATTCAATTTGGGTGCGGAAAAATTGACATTTGCTCCTCTTAGCATACAATTTATGTCTTCTCAAAACATCAAACACCTTCACAAGGTGTTCTTTATGTTCCTCCTCATTTTTGGAAAACACTAATATGTCATCCATGAAAACAAGGGTGAAGACCCCCAGAAATTCTCTGAATATGGTATTCATGAGATTTATAAATGTGGCAAGTGCATTGGTAAGTCCAAAAGGCATTACCAAATATTCGTAGTGACCAAAACGACTATGAAAAGCTGTTTTTTCAATGTCACTCTCTTTGATTCTTATTTGATTATATCCGGTTTTCAAATCGATTTTTGAAAACATCTTAGCCCCACTCAATTGATCCACCAATTCATCAAATATGGGCAATGGATATTTGTTTTTAATGGTAGACTTATTGAGACCTCTATAATCCACACATAGCCTCAAACTACCATCTTTTTTCTTTTGAAATAATACAGGAGCACCCCACGGAGATTTGCTAGGTCTAATGTAACCCTTCTTTAACAAATCTCTTAATTGAGTTTCCAACTCAATATTCTCTTTAAAAGAATGTCTATAAGGTGCCTTAGCTATCGGTGCCACACCGGGTACCAATTCAATAGCATGATCCACCTCTCTTTGAGGTGGCATTCCTGGCAACTCATCAGGAAAAATATCCTGATAATTTACAAGAAATTCCTCAACATTTATTGGTTCTTTGCAATTTGATTCCAACTCATCTGAAACCTTACGAATATCAATTGCAAAGACTTCTTGTTTTTTTCTCAAACACCTCTTCATTTGTGTAGCAGAAATGTGGTACAATTTTTTGGTCTCAGAATAGTCATTTTAGAATTTTGATAGGATGTGAATTCATATTGTCGCTCAAAATGTGAAATGAACGCTAAAGTAAGTCATTAGTGACCAATTATCCGAAATGAGCTAAGGGTGAGACATTTAGTTCATATGAAACAGATCCCAAGAGGAAGAGTCTTTTGGGCAGGGCAATAGACATGTGACCAAGTCGAAGAGCCTTATGAAATCTGGCCCCAAGAGACAAAAGAAGTTAACTTAGGGGATATAGAGGAGAAGAGGGGGAGGAGAACACAGTTCCTCTCGAGAAGAGAGCCTCTCTAGTCTTGGAATTTTTGGAGTGATTCCAGCTTGGGTGTGAAGCCCTTTTTGAATGTATATTTTACTTTACATAATATAATAAACGTGAAGCGATTTCATCATTTGAAAGTGTGAGGAGTAAATGTGTTGTGTTGGTGTTTGATGTGAATTGATTATTTTGTACTTCCTTGGTTCGGGAAGAATTCAGATTGAATTTGTGATACCTTATTCCTGTGAAGGGAGTAAGTCCTTGTGTTGTTGGTCATAACTCTTGCGAAGTTGCTTGTGTGGATGTTTCTCTCAAGGGAATTGAGAGCATTTGATGGTGAGAATGTTGAATCTCTTCTGGGAAGGAAGAGATCTTTCCGGGTTCATCACAGGGAATTGAATCCCATGAATTGTCTTTGACTTGGCTGTGGCGAACTGGAACTATCTGGTGTGAAGTCAGAGCAAGTGCCCAAGTAACAACTTCTCACATAATTCATGATTCCAATAGTTGCGTACGTTGTGAATTAAAACCAGTGAAAGGAAGATTGTACCTTTAAGAATGCTCAGTCGAGTAGTTCAGGAAGGGGGGGGGGAATCCTAATCAGTTCATTATGCGTTTTAATCCTCGAGAAGGGATTGAGATCCTGGAAATAATGATCGGAGAGAACCAGTAGGTAGATACAGATGATTCAGTGAATTTGAGAAATAACGAGTTGAAGTTCAAGACTGCAAAAGAATCACCGGACGCTCCAGAACTGGTGAGACTTGCAGATTCTCGGGACTCAGTCGATTGTGTCCGAAAATCTCCCCAATTATGGAGTAAGGTTGATCAACACAGCAATCCAAGGATTAAAGAAAGGAGGAACTTTAAGCTATGGAGTCTGCGGGATTACGAAATTAATCTCGAAATATAAAGAAGGCGAAATCGATCGCCCTGCAAATTACCTTGGTGAAGCCGAAGCAACTGATCGTGAAGAGAGGCGGCGTAGGTGCAGCGAAAAGGTAGGCCCCTTTAACCCATATGGTTTGGGAGAGACTAGTAAGGCAAAGATATAAGGAAAAGGTGCCACCTCCAAGTCCGAGAACAAGACGCTGACTTGGTTATTGGTTACTAGTTACTAGCTACTTGTTACTGGTTACTGGTTACTCAGACTATGGCCCTACCTTTGAGACGTGACTTGATACTGGTGTTGGTGACTAGACTATGGCCGTGCCGTGCAGACTATGGTCCTACCAATTAGACGCTTTCGGTCCCGGTCCGGTTCAGTTCGCTTTGCTTAGACTCGTTCACTAGGTTCCCGTCACTCGTAATTAGACTTTTGCACGTTATAACAATTAATTCTAAGTTGTTAAAACTCCATTTGATTTTGATAAGTCTAATATGACTCAACAGTAATTCAACTTTGAGATATTGAAGCAAATCAATTAATTCATTTGATCAAGAGGTAGGAGAGTCATGTGTGTATGTGATGATTCCTAACATGTGGTATGGCCTATAGTCCTTGGTTACTTATCTGAAGGGACTATGGTCACCTCAAGGAGTTCGTGCCTTGGGTTTCTGAGACTATGGCGTACCCAAATGTCTATGGCTGAGCTGTGACTTCCTGAATTGTAAAACACATTATAAGAGTGATGTTACTGACGAGAGAGGGTTGTAAGGGAGTGACTGATCAATTGCATGTACGGCTGTGAGTGACCCCCAACCTTAATTAAATCAATTCTAAAACTCACTCTAGAAGTCTTTTTCCCTGTGTTTGTTGTCCTAAATTCACCTTAATTCCCTTGTAATCTATCAATTGACTTAATAGTGATCCCTAGATGTAACCCCTGACACTCATTTGGTCTTCCCTGTGTGGTTTTCTTAATTGGAACCCAATCTAAAAACCTATCTACAAGAAAGTAAAGGTATTTTAGGTAGAGCTCTTGTACCTTTGATTGTGAAAGGTTTACTGTCGGAAAGTTTGCCATGAACCTCTCCATCTTTGCAAGCAATCCATGCGTCCACGTCATTGAGCCACGACATTCCCAAAATGACATCGTATTGACTTCCTGTCCAAACTTCAAAACTTGCAATGGTTTGTATTCCTTGCAATATGACAAGAACGTCCAACAATCGACAGTCAATCGGGTTTGGCTCACCATTGGGTAAGAAAACCTTACAAGGTTCGGTCTTAGTGACAGGAAATCCCAATTTTGATGCAAATTTAGACGACATCAAATTATGGGTTGATCCTGAATCAATCAACATAGAAGTTGATTGAGTGCCAATTGACCCTTGAACTTGGAGCACCGTAGGTTCAGTCGCTACCCGCTCCTCACACACTGCAGCTGAAACACGAACTATTTCTTTGCCCTTAGACTCCATTGGCGGTTCCACCTCCATTGCCAACGTTGCAGACTGCTTTGGACGTTTTCCCGTTGGTCGCAAATATTCTTTAGCCAAATGTCCTGGCTCATGACAATTATAGCACAATCCCTTCTTTCGGTGTTTTGCTTGATCTTTGTAGGTGAGTTTATTGTTCGGTCGAACGTTGTTTTGTCCCTCTGGACGTGAAAACTTTTGGGACTTCTTCCACTTCCCGAACTTCTTTTCTCTACTATGATCCTTACGGAAAACATCAAAAGAGAAATTCTTATCTTTCGCTAACTCAACATTTCTAGTCTCAAACGTTAAGGCCATGCTATATGCTTTTCCAAGCGTATAAGGCTTCAAAGCTTTGACATCAAACTTGATTGAGTTTTGAAGTCCCGTAACGAAAAATATTTGTTTGTCTTTGTCAGACAAATTCGGAAAATATTCGACTAATTCGTCGAACCTATCTTTGTACTCATGAATTGACAATGTCCCTTGTCTAAGGTCTTTCAAACGCTCTTTCATACTTTGGATATGATCGCGTGGTAAAAAATGTTCTAAGAATAATTTCTTGAACTTAGACCATGTTTCCACCGGATCTTTGTTGGCTTCCTCTCTGTCAATTTTAACACGGGTCCACCAAAGGTGAGCTCATTCTCTCAACAGAAAAGAAACTGCTCTCACTTTCTCCTTGTCTGAAAGTTCCCCCTCAAACAAATTTTCTACCGTTCCTAAAAACGATAGAACTGCCTCAGGTTTAATGTTGGCTCCCCCTGAAAATGTAGGTGGGTGCACGCTCTTACGGATGTCGTGCAAAAGTGTGTTTTTACCTCTCTCAAACGTGTAGGATGGGTGAGTAGAAGAAGAAGAAGAGGTAGAACGTGAAGGAGATCTAGCTTTTCTTTTATTCTTTTCACGATCATGTGTATGTTTCTCCATAGCCATAACGACAGCTTGGGAGATGACATCGAGAACTTGTCTAGGCAAGGGCTCTGGGTCAAGAATCCCTCGGCTTTGAGATTGCTCAAGAGGAGCACTACCAAAAGACACCATCGCGCTCAAGGAATTACAACACGGGAAAAAAAATGAAGAATCCCTAAGCACAGTGCTACACAATGCAATTCACGAACACGACGCTCTGATACCAAAAATGTAACGTACCTTGCTAATCTTTCATGAAAACAATTATTTATTACATAAGCTCACCTCCCAACCTAGAGACACACCACAAAACATAATGTGTGTTCTGTTTCCCCCGAGCCATATTTATACATAGTATCTATAAGATACTTTTAGAAGATTCAAGTCTTTCTATACATAGACTGAAGTCTCCTTGTCTATATTCTTAAATCACTTTCTCTTTTTCTTTCCATAGATAAGAATCATCCAACTTCTCTTCCTTCTCGTCCTTCGATTTCTCATTCATCCACGCTTTCTAGTCTTGACCGTTCATCCCTGCAATTCATTTCCATCCTCAACAATACGTTTCCCAATTAGTCCATTATAGTCCCCCTTGTGCCCATGGTGTTGCGGGCACTCCTCATGGAGAGGTGTGCGACAAAGTAAAAGCACAATAAAAAAAATTGCGGTGTTGACAAAGAAACCATACTTGGTTGTCATTATAGACATAGACAACAATGACACATGTGTACGAAAGAAAGACTTCATGTCGAAGTGGACATCGATACCAGAGAGAAACGAAGATGGAATATTTTTGCTTCGCTTCATGTACAAGCTAAACACCCCTTACAACCAACCCGAGCAGTGGGTGCAAGTAAAGTCATGGGAAATAGAGAACACAAATGGGCAATCAAAGTATATGGTCTTGGATTTAGGCCAAAAAGAAATACCATGTCAACTATTTAACATATTCATTTTCATTTGACATTCAACCTATATGGACCGGTTGGATACTAACCCTTAACCCTTAATGTCTTATGCAAGCATAAGATGGTCATGAATACTTCATTATGACCCCTTTGACACCACTTCGGATGATTTCTAGATTGTTCCAACTACTCTTCTTACTCATGTTCATGTTTATTATGTTCCGCCACATGGATAATTTTGATTCAACAAAGTTAGGTATTTTTTCAATTACTTCAAATATGGGAGTCTGCTCTCAACTACTTTACAGTCAACTACTTTACAGTGGAATCGCTCCACAAATGCTTTCTTGACATTTGTCACCTCCAACAAGTTTTGGCATGATATCTTGAATGGTACAAGGTACATGGTATTGAATCCATGTTTACCATAACATGTTACATATACTTGGTATGTATGATATTTATTCAAACTAGAACCTTCTTTCAATTCATTCTACATGAACAATCCAATTGGAATCATGTATATGATGAATGGGATTAATTTCATACAGAGTCAACTTTGATTTTTTGCTGAAAATACCATCGAAATTTCTCAAACCCCATCTATGACATCGAGAGGCTCAAAATGGACCTCTTAGACATATACAAATTAACGGAAGTGGGCCTACCTCAATTACATGTCTTAATCAAACCTTTGTATTTGAGTGGTATTTGGTTAGGTGATAACTTTAGATTGGAAATTCAAAAGAAAGGTCACTTAGGTTAGCTGGTTCTTATGAACAAACACCAAAATGGCATGTGTCTTGTTGAAACCATAACTACACACACTCAAAAAATACATAACACCCCACCCAACACAAACCACAAATAAAACCCAACCCCCTCACCTCACCCATATACACCACAGACCACATAGGCAACTTCTACTACATAACCCACATACACCTCAAATCCCCAAAAATCAAAGTTGCACAATACTACACATGGAATAATGCTACACTCATACTATTAGGTGTGGACATAGAATCAAACCCACGCCCATTTACACATATCCTCAAAAACATCCCTCAAGAATACACTCAAAGACAAAAACAAGAAAAGAAAAAATAACACATGTAGCTAGGTACCGGCATGAATGTGAGCCCGTTGACCTAATAATGATCGCGGTTGTCCGTGATGCAACTTAACGTATTTTACCTCTTTGAAGAAGTGGGCTCTAGTGGTGTGTTAGTAGTATCCAAATTCATCAAGGTGGGGGGGGGGGGGTGTTTGTTTATTGTCAAATTTTCTTTTGTTTAGGACAAGGTATGTGAGGTATTTGATGGCATTTTGGTGTATATTTTTCATGAGAGTTTTAATGTTCAATTTTGGGATTTTAAGGTTGGTAGGTTTATCAATTGAGTGTTCATGTATAGCCCCTCCTACTCTAGTTGTGATAGTAATGGGGGTTGGTTTTCCAGCCATTGTTTTGTAGGTTGTGAATTAGTGGATCATATTTGGTATGTTTACGTGTGACAGCTTGGTTGGGGAATATGTCATGATAGTATGTGAATTCAATGAGTTGAACTGTGAGTGTCGGGGAGGGTGCGATTGGTGTTTGTGTTTGGTTCCGGGCTCCTATTATACAGAGGATGTCTAGCCTTAGTTTAACATGGCATTGGCAGGCTAATTATGAGCATACGCATTTGAGGAGCCACTTTGGGATTGTTTGTTATGGTGGTTTGTTGTTGAAAGTGTTTGCATTGGTCAATGTGAGGAACCTTGTGTTTTTGTTGGTTTGTAGCGTTTGGGTGATGAGGTGTACTACTTTGTTATGTCGTGCAATTCTTAGGCCTTTTAAGTATGGGTGTTCACATGTCGATAATAGGTGTGGCCATGTGTCTCTATCATTACTATGGCATTGTGTGAAGTTGGGGTTTTGATGTGTGAGGGGCCATAATATATTCTTCTTGTAGTTACCCATGTACTAGGCATATCTGAATTTTGGAGTCTTAGTAATTTGAGCATCCGTCACACTCTCATTTTTCTAGAAGTGGTTAGAAAGTTTATAATTTATTTGAGTATTGGATAGCCATTTGTTCACGTGTGGGAATTTGTGTTTGGTTGTTATAGATTCTCAATTTCTATGTTCTTCTGTTGTGAATGTGTGAATGTTGTGGATGGCCCTGTCGTGTGTGGCCGTTGGGTAGCTTGCTAGCCAGTAGGGGTGGGGTGGGTGTGTGTATACGGGGTGTTGTGGTTGGTTTTTCCTTAAGTACTCTTTCATTGGCTAGTGTATTGGGAATTTCATTTATGGCATTGCATGAATGTGCGCGCACTTTGTGGATGTGGATTATGTGTGGGGTCCAATATATTTGTTTTATGACTTCGACTATTAGTAATTTGTTTAGGTGGTGATGTTATGATGTTGGGTGCTGAATGTGGTTATTGATTAAAAATATGCTATTGAGGCTATATGTAAATATGTACGTGTTTAGTTGGGTATTTTGTGTGGCTTTGATGGCAATGAGTATTGCATTAAGCTCTGTGCGTAGGATGTCTTGGTAGCTTGGAAGTCTTTATGATATTTTAATGTTGTTGTTGGGGTTGTATATTCATGATCCGGCCATAATTCCCACTATTTGGCCTTAGGAGTTTTTGGTGGGTGGGATGAATGATCCATCCGTGTATATGCATTGTTTTGGGCAAACTTTAAGGGGGGTTGGATGTGGTTGTATTTGGATGGTAGTGGGGTTGTGAGGGTGTTTATAGGGGTGGGGGTTTTTGGTTTTGGGGGCATTTTTCTATGTGTTAGAGAATTTGACAAAGTAGTGTGTGGGGGTAGGTTTGATGGGGTATGTGTCTATATGGGTGTTGTTTTCTGTAGGACGTTTGTAGTTCATGTGGGGTTTGTAAATTTGATGGGAGGTTTATTTGGTTGTGTATGCATGTTATTGTTAGCAATGGTTCTACTCATAAAAAGTAATGACATAAACAATACTTCATACCAAATTTGGGAAATTTGGAAATTTGGAATTATTTCTCTATTGGAAAATTTGTTGGCATGAACCACCCAACCACAAGACAAGATTAAAGACCTTTACTCTTGCGCAAGAGCCCTTTACATACCTCCCCACCATGCCCAGTTGTCTTAAGTTTAATCAAAGTAAAAGCATGTTCATTATCAGCAAATATAATGAACTATGTGTTTTTACTTTAAACTCATTCTAGACTACCTTTATCTTAGTTCTAGTCAACATGTACCAATAATGGCCCGTGTAACATATATAAAAAAAATCCAAGACAAAATCATATACAACAACTCTAACAACACACAAACACAAACACAACCGATACTTCGGACCCACCTCGGCTAGCATACTAGCAACGATACCCAAATTTATACACACAAATGAAAACCTTACCGAAGTCCCAACCCCCAACTCAATATTGCCATACCTCCAAGCAATTTTAATCAATAACAAACCCATAACACCCATACTCATTTTAAATATGTACATGCCAACACACCTCCAAGATACACACCTCATACAAAAAATCCAAAGTCATATCCAAACATTAGTAAATCAACACCCAAAACACCAAACTATCCTAGCATGTGATTTATCGGGACATACTACTAAAGGGCAGATCATCCAATGGCATACTATCTCTCCAAACTTAAACAACAATCCTGCACAAGATCACCCATCGCCATAAGACTCTTCCTACTAGAAAGAGAATACAAAATACACACCACCACTACAAACCGCGTATTCCCCATCAAAAAGACCCCACTAGAGCAAGCATGGAGATCCAACCCGACATACGCCAACCTCACATATAATGCAAAGACAAAATCCCAACAATGCCTAGATAAACTATACACATACGGCATCACAATGCTACCACAAATCCAAAACAAAGAGACTATAGCCATACTAACCCCGGAGTAATTCCAAACCACATACAAACACGCGCCCAAAATCATAAAAGATGCATTACAACAAGCCCATTCACTATTCCTTCCCTTGCCAACACTCACACCCCATCGGAACCACCCACAAGCAACACAACGCACACCCACAACCATCGCACATGACCTAAACACCCCACCACAACCCATACTAGGGCAAACAATCCACGCCATAATTAATGAAAAAACCACCACCAAAAAAGATAATTGGGGGGCGCAAGCCATCAAAAGAAACGTACCTATGCCAATGGCAAACCCCAAGAGGAGCCACACAACAATGGCGCATAGAGGAAGACCTCTTGCAGCTAGACACATACTACTAGACCACAATTTACTACTTATAACACAATACCATATGAAGGCTCTAAAACAAAAAAAACCACCCAAACCTACACTACATACCTCAACCATACCCAAACAAAGGTCAACAAATTCATACACCCCCCACTAAAAATCACCAACCTCAAGTTATCCACACAAGAGTGCAACCCGGACAAGGATATCCTCACAAATAAACCAACCCTACAAATACAAGATGCAAAGTCCCACATATACGACCAATGCATAAACAACATGGCCACCATCACAACAACAAAAACTCCATTAAATATGGAACCGATACTCCCATATTAACCTCCCGCACCTAACCAACTTCCTAAAACCCCAACCACAAGCCTTTAAAACTGATGAAATATATGGCTTATACAAAGATACATAACTATATTCCCCAAGAAAAAACCAAAAAATATACAACCCAACAACAACCACCATACGCTACATCTGGAAATCACCAAACTACTAATAGATCCCTTCAAAAGCATGCGTTCATACTACTCCTCCCCACTTACTTGTCCCATCCAACTCACACAATACAATTCACCCCACAGCCATGACATAATATTCGTCTCCTTGGGCCATGTATAATCCTCCAGATGGGAAGGAATAGGCCTAGCGTATCCCACAGACCACAACACAACCCTAGAAGCCATCCACTAGGCTAGAATGGCAACCAAAGAAGACGCCCACACAATCACCATCCTAATAATCAACCGCAATGACTAGACATCACAACAACTCCCAATCACCACACACGTAGACATACATATAATAGCAACCATCCCACCCCACGCTATACATTATGACCCCACACCATAATGGACAAAATACTACAAACGCATAGAACCATCCTTGACATCAATAATATATGCATACATAACCAAGTAAATCTCACAACAAACTTACAAACCCCACACAAACTACAACAATTCCTAAAGACCACAATGAACATACACGTAGACACTGTGAGCCCAAAAGCATGTGCCCACATGTGTCTTAAGTTTAGAATTGATTAAGGCTCGAGTTGGGATAGCTTATTATTTTATTAAAACATAAAAAGAGTGAAGCTTGGTTCCCGTGGAAAGAATTGAGTTTAAAGTTAGATTGGTGTGGAAGTTATCGTTAATTCCCTGAGAATTGAACCGTGAGCTTAATTGTTAGGGGGAGAAATTAGGATTAAGGGCGGAGCGATGGTTAGAGGGTTGAATGATTGATGTAGTTTAAAAGGGTTAGCGGGTTAAATGAGTGATGTTGTTTTTACTGATCTTGGGTTAGTGTATGAAAATTGAACATGCTGGCTTGAACCGGCTTGGGCAAGGGTAGATCAGTTAATTGGCCATTATGGGCATGGCTACTGGTAGTTTAGGGGTGATGTCACTGTGACCTAGGGAAAGGCGGATCCAGGGAACTAAAGTTCGGTGGCTGGGCCTGTTGCGGCTCCCTTCTTCGAGTTCATTTCTTTCTTCTTCGACAATAAGGCGAGGGAGGCAGATCCCTTGCGGCTAGCGAGCTCGTAAGGGGGAGAAGGCATAATGTGAGAAAGATGGGCTGAGTTTGTGAGCGGTTGAGGAAAGAGGGGTAATGGCTGCAATACCGCAACTTGAGCAAGCCTGGAGGGAGACTCAAGACGTTGTTGTGAGCTCCAGTTTGCAGGGAGGTCGAGCCTCAGTTTTTGATGTATTTAAGCGATCAATGCTAGGCGGGAGGCTGGGAATTTGAATTCAGGGAAATGCTGCTAACTGAAATGGGTAGAGAGTGAAGGCAACGCTGGAAATACCCGACTTTTGCCGCAATCAGGCAGTTAGATTTCTTTTGACCTGCAGAATTCTCACTTAGTTGCAGACTGCGCTCTTGGACGCAGCAGTCACGAATCATCTCCGAAGGCAAGCTAAATTGCGCACGTCACATATTGGATGGAAGGTAAAGGTCAGCGCTTGAAGGGGGATAGGCTGGGGACTCAAGAGGGGATGGGACCAGGGCATTTCGGCCGCATACCAATAAGGAGGGTGCCGCAGAGCAATGAACAATTCAAGCGAGCAGCAATCACCGAACTTCAGACTCAGTGGTGGTCGCTGGAGGGAACCCGTTGCCCATGACGGGCAATGACGGGTGAACATAGGCGGTGAACAACGCAAAATTTCGGGCAACCTGTTAGGTTATGGTTCTCCGAGGAGGGGTTTTCAAGGACTGGTGACTAGTGGGCATTGGGGAAAGTAGTTAGTTTTGCAAAGGAAGGGGTAGGGAACAAGGAAGCGGGGAGAAAAGGGGTGATTTCTAGCCCCCAACCCTACCTTGCTCAATGCATTGGGATTTGGGGAATTAAATGTGGGTAAAAAAATGCAATGATCTCAAGTATGGGAACATTAGAGTAGGGATGGAGAGCATTTATCAATGCTTGTATCTCAAGTCTTGAAATAAAATGTTACTTGTGATGTTGCAATGGGACGAGTAATTATTGTTGTGCAACCACATTCACAACGCTAAATAGGTAATGTGAGCCACAAGCTCTCACCCGGACTACGACGCATAAGGGTGGGGGTTTAGGGCTGACAGACACATACCCCATTAAACCAAACCCCTCACACACCCATGTTAAATTCTCCGAAGCATGGAAAGATGCCACCAAAACAAACACCCCCATCCCAATAAACACCCCTACTAGCCAAATACAACCACATCCATCCCCTTAAATACCACCCACAACATTGAATTTACACATATGACACATTTATCCCACCCACCATAAACTTTGAAGGCCAAATAGAGGGCAATACAACCATATCAAGAATCTATAACCCCAACAACAACACACAAATAGCAGAGTGATTCCCAAGCTACCAAAACATCTTGCAAGCATGACTTAACACAATACTCATTGCTATCAAAACCTTACAAACCACCCAACTAAACATACGCATATTTACAAACAACCTAAATATCATATTCTTAATCAACAATCACATACATCACCCGACATCCCAACATCATCACCCCAAAAAACTAATAATACCAGCAATTGTACACAAAATATACTAGACCCCACACACAATTCACATCCATAACGTACGCGACACTCGGGCATTACTGGAAATGAAATAGTTGACACACTAGCCAACAAAGGAATACTTAAAGAAAAACCGACCACCACCCCACACATACACACGGCTCCCTACTAGCTAGCAAGTTGCCCAACAACTACACATGATGGAGCCATCGCAACCTTCGCACATTCGTAGCAAAAGAACACGGAAATTGTGAAACTGAAACAACCAAAACCAAATTCCCATACATGGACAAATGGTTATCCAACACTCAAATAAACCAAAAACTCTCCAACCACTTTTGGAAAAATGAAAACGTAACAGATGCCCAAATCACCCAAAAGTTCAAATTCAGATACGCACAATACGTGGGTAGCCACATGATGAATATATGTTGGCCCCTTACACATCAAAACCCCAATTGCACATTGTGTTAGCACAATGACAAAGACACATGGCTCCCTGCTAGCTAGCAAGTTGCCCAACAACTACACATGATGAAGCCATCGCAACCTTCGCACATTCGTAGCAAAAGAACACGGAAACTGTGAAACTGAAACAACCAAAACCAAATTCCCATACATGGACAAATGGTTATCCAACACTCAAATAAACCAAAAACTCTCCAACCACTTTTGGAAAAATGGAAACGTAACAGATGCCCAAATCACCCAGAAGTTCAAATTCGGATACGCACAATACGTGGGTAGCCACATGATGAATATCTGCTGGCCCCTTACACATCAAAACCCCAATTGCACATTGTGTTAGCACAATGACAAAGACACATGGCCCCACCTTCTATCAACATGCGAACACCCATACTTAAAAGGCCTAAGAATCACACGACACAATAAAGGAGTACACCTCATTACACTACAAGCTAACAAAAACACCCGGTTCTTCACATTGATCAATGCAGGCAACCTTAACAACAAACCACCCAAACAAACAATCCTAGACTAGTTATTTAAGTGTACATGTTCCCAAATAATATGCCTATGCCAAGCCAAATTACGACCAAACATTCTATGCATAATCGGCGTACCAAACCACACACAAATACCAATATCACCCTCCCCCACACTCACAATCCAACTCATTGAATTCACATATTGTCACGATAGATACCCCGATCATGCCCTCACACACAAACACATTAAATACGACCCTCTAATCAAAACCTTACAAAACAATGGATGGAAAACCAACTTCCTCATTACCATCACAATTGGAGTTAGAGGCACCATACACAAACACTCCATTAACAAACTTAACAATCTAAAACTCCCAAAACCAACCATTAAAACCCTCATGAAGAATATACACCAAAATGCCATCAAATACCTCACAAGCCTCGTCCTAAACACAAGAAAACTTGAAAACAAACAAATTGCCCCCCCACCCCAAACACGCACACAATGAAATGGGAAAACATATACAAACACATGAGTCCACTCACGGACAACCGTGATCAGCACTAGGTTAATGGGCTCACATTCACGCCAACACCTAGTTACGGGCGTTACTTTTTCTTTTTCTTTTTTGTGTTGTTGGATTTGGAATATGTGCATAGTATGTAGAGATCTTTATATGCTTTGTAATGTACACAATTAAGAGGGCCTATGTGATCCCTTAAAATGAAAAATCAATTTTACTTTGATCTTTGATAAGTTTTGGAACTCAACCCTGCTTTTGGAACTTTAAATGGTAATGTTTGTGATAACGCAATTGTTAACTAGATGAGATATTTCCCATTTAATCCAACAACCAAACTTGCATGTGGATTGCAAAGTGCCCATACTAGGGCCACTTTTCCTTGGGACCACTACACCAATTAAGAAATCTAGTGTCAAATGCTATTTAGAGTTACTCAACGCTCTAAGTTGTTACAAAGAGTGGATGGTTTTCGCAAGTAAAGTCGTTTATGGTTAGCATTGTCCAAACAACTTAGTTGAGCTTTGCTACATAGATTATCCCAATTAGTGCGTGTTACTATTTGAAATTACGCAGTGCAATAACAACTTACTCATGAATTCGATATTCACTAACGAAAGTTCAATAGTGTTGTTCAGATAGAATATTGCAATCTCATTAAATTATTATCACATTGCGTGACTCCGCATAGGAACCCACACTAATTGGGATAACCAGTGTGGTAGGAAAGGAATTGTATCGGAAACATTTAATAGCCTTGCATGACTCTGAATAGTATGGGACATTTAAAAACCCATAAACAGTGCAGGGACTCCAACAAGGCCAAGCTATATATTGTATTGTCCCGGGTTTGCACTAATTGTACTATATTGTCAAAATATCGGGCACATTACTTTGTGATTCATTGTATTTGAGTTTCTTCCTTGTTTTAGAATGTAGTACTACGTAGTCTCGAGTTTTTCTTCCAACTGGACCATAAGGTGGATATTAACTTCCATCAATCAGAAGCCATTATAGACCATTACTTTAGGGGGTTAGTCTTTTTGACACTAATAACCTTAATATGACGTAGCCCATTGTCACATCCATGAGGGGTTGGGAATGTCTTTTGCAATGTGCCAGGATGGACAAAAGAATATAGAGGAGAGTTCAGACCATTGGTGGTCTAGTATAATGGTGAATGCATGGTATCAATAATCAACATCAATAACGGTGTCAAAGAACCCACCCATGGGTATCAATATTGCAGTAGCAATCAAGTATCGATATTTGGTGGGCTTGTCAAGGCGAGAAAATATTTGATACCCGATTTATTATTTGGATAAACGCCATTCTAAAACATATCAATGTTAAGGCTACTTAACCTAGATATGGAACTTCTTGCATGGTATTTAGACCCAAATGATATCGAAAAGCAATTGAATTTCTCAATATGTGCCAAGAAAAAAACCAAATGATATTGAAAACACATATATCATCATATACTCATATACTATTGTTATTTAAAAAATGAAATCCTAATCATAGGTACATGAGTGATATTAAAAAACATAAATTCCTTATTATAGATACATGAATATTATTAAAAACATAAATTCCTCTTATAATGACATGAATGGTATCAAAAAAACTTTTAATTAGATACATGAATGGATGAAAAATAAATAAAATACTTATTATAAATACATGAATGGTATAAAAAAGACAATACCAACGCAACATTAGAGTTGACCATAACATCTGTCAACATGTGAGCCTTGTTACCATTCTAACCTTCATGAAAGTATGCTCCCTCTATTTCATCCACATCAAATTCATGCTAGAATTGAATCAAGATTTCATATCATGCCCTTTCATTTCAAAATCAAAGTGTGATTATTCTAACATAAAGAAACATGCAATCTTTTCACTTAATAATGTTATCACTTTTTTGTAAAGTCTAACTCCCTTTCCGTGGTAATAAGGATTCCCGTGAAATTTTGGTGGTATTTGGAATTTGTTGATTGCAACAACACTTGCATGACTAACATACCTTAAGACTAAAGAAACTCCAAAATCAAGCAATCTTATTACTTGAGAGTAAACTCTTAAACTTAATGAGTTTGCATTAGAGTTTGATTCCATACCTACTATGGAGAGTGCAACAAAAATTTGTCCCCTTCCAAATTTGTTCATAACTTATTCCATTTGGGTGCTACAATATTCACTTCGGGCCTTTGAACCCAATTTAGGGGTCAATTTGGTTTTCAGTGTATATCCCTAAGTTGTACATAATTATATGTGTTTGCACCTTCCACCATGATGAGTGTCAAGTACGGTTGTAAATTTGATTGTTACGTACCCTACACCACATCCTTGATATACAATTTCGGTTCAAAGAAACCTACCGTGGAAGGTGTGGCAAAAAATTGTCCCCTTCCAAGTTCCTTCTTAATGTATTCCATGCGAGTCCCACAAATTCCGCTCTAACCCTCTGAATCCACTTTAGGGGTCGATGCTCCCTTTGCCTAAAACCTGTTATTTCTAGACGACAACATTCAAATCAATGTCGGGCATCGGTACCTTGCCCGCATGTAGTTTGTTATAATGTGAAGCAAACGTCGCTAATTTGATGCAAATACCCAAACTAAGAAAACGCATAGCTTTCTTATGACGTTTTTATGTCATAATTCTCTAAAAGCAATTTGGTTTTAAATATATAACCCTAATGTGTACACAATTCTATGTGTTTTTCACCCTCTACCATGATAAGTTACACGAAACTTAGGTGTCATGATGGGTGTCACGTTTGGCTACAAATTCAACTGTTGTACATCCTTCACTACATTTCTTAGTATTTGATTTTGGTTCAAAGACACATGCCATGGAGAGTATGGCAAAAAAAACTTGCCCCTTCCAAGTTTGTTGTTGATTTATTCTATTTGGGTCCCACAAGATTAAGTTGGGGTCTCTAAACTCAATCTAGGGGTCAATTTGATTCTCAATATATATCCCCGGGCATACTATAATTTATGTGTGCTTTTACCCATGATAAATGTCACAAACCTTCATCCCTTGATAGACCTAGTTGGGTGCACCTACCCATCTACATACCAAAGATTCGTGATAGCCATGTACGTTGAAGATGCAACTTTTGGGAAACATCGGTATTATCCTCTTTAAGATCATTTAATGTTCCATTAGCTTCAATGACTTGATTTACGTATTCTCGTATTAAGGGATCAATCACCCTTAAACTTAAGAGGGGGTAGGTTTTTACATGGTTGTCACGGATTCTATAGCCCTATCTATGTATCATATACCACCTCTTATTGGAACTTGGTTCATTAGCATTGGTATTCTTGCCAACAATGACGAAAATAAAGTATGTATTTAGCTACTTGCAAATTTGTGATGCATGCACTATAGCCAAAGAGAACCCCTCCCCTCTTTGAAAAATGTTGGTGTAATATCATCAATAATAACTACAACATTAGTTTCTTATGAGGAAGCAAGCACGAATGAAGAGGCTCTTTCATCTATAGGCTATCACATTCCATTGGAGGACTTTATGATTTCAATAATGACTGAAAAACAAGGATAGTGGTGGGGAGGAGGATGGCGGGGGTGTAGGACGAGCATACATGGATTTTCAAGGTTTTGAATACGAAGGAAAAGGAAGCCTAATATGTGCACAAAACCGCTTGCTTTTCAAGCAAGTAATTGTTGCAATGGTTAACATGCTTGGGGAGTCATTTTCTCTACTCACTATGGACAACTATCAACATGTTTGTTAAAGTTCACCTAGAAGTGGCAATTCCTCATAGTGGATCACATGGTTAAACGAATTGACGACCATTTGAAGGATATTTTTATTGTCCGCTTCTACATTGATATGTGCACTTCGTTGCATCAGAAAATGACGTGATGTTTTTTACAAAAAGAAGGTCCAATTAAAAGATTTAAGATAAATATTACAATAACCTTAGCTCTACCATAGCCCCTAACATATGTAATAGCATTGGATGCTCAAAAGATGGTGTTAGCTTATGATAGGGTCATTTTTTATAAGTAACACAAGACATGTATATGGAAAACCCGTACTACACTATAAATGAAAATTTGTGATCCTTAATGCACCAAGTTGCAACTTGAGCATAGAAGTCTCATTATTTTTTTAATACCGGTAGAGTAATGGTCCAAGATGACCCTAAACTACCGGATGATAGTGGAGAGATACCGAAACCAAATGGAGTGGTCGTGTGAGCCCTCAATCTCCACCCTTAAGCGTCGTAGTCCGGGTGGAGACTCAGACCCCACATGTCCTAATTAGCTTCCCCCTTCCTCATCATTTAACCTTGTACACCAAGTGAATGAGGCTCACACATACCACACTTTATAATGAAATAGTGCCTTACATTAGCATTCACAAATGCTTGGAATCGTTAGCCGCCCAATTCTCCTACACCTAATTAGCTAATTACTCTCTAATTGCACACCCTAACCCACCAATCACATGAGCATCCTTGGTCGTTTGGACACCCCTTGTGAGGTCCAGCAACCTCCAGCTACTACTTCTCCTAATACTAAACTATATGCTTCACTGAATTGTCTATTGTCCTAACCCTTGGCACCGAACAGAGGATTTCCAGCAACTTCTAATTCTACCCACTCTACTTGGACCGGTCGTCTGGGCATTGTGTCTTATTTCTTGCATCCGCAAGCTCCCGAATTCGACAGGGTATACTAACGGTGAGGAGTAGATTCCTCCTTCAACCTTACTCAACCACCCAACTGCATTGCTGAGAGACATTCACAAGCAGAACCTCGTGCATCAGATCCAGCAGCCTTCCTTCCATCCTCTCCCGCACGATTCCGTAGACCCAATCCACCCAATCCACCCTTTCCCAAACTGCACTCTGCCTTGCTCTCCTTGTAGCATGAGCTGAGCCTCATCTGCTGCAATCCCCTCTCATCAGGTGCCTCCTACTGTGCCGCCGCTCGTCACCTTTTCTTGTGTGAACCTCTCAACTCTCTGCCTGGATTTCCTCACAACTTCGGCCAACTCCACTGATTCGATTTTCCAGGACATCCCTTGCATTGTGAAGTCTCGGTGCAAGGGTGACCCATTCCAGCTTCAGCTGGAAGCGCCCAAATGTAGACTGGTGGCAGCCACATTCTCCGCCCTGATTCTTCACTCAGTGATATTTGTCGTTCTTTGAGGTTGGGAGCCAAAACTCCGAATTGTGCCAGCTCCCGAACCAACCCAGCTCCTCTCCTTGATCAGAAGTATCTTGATGCCCAACATCCTTCAGGCTGTAGTTGTCGTCCAAGCCACCTCCCCTGAGGGAAGGCCTGCCTTTCCAGTGAGGTCGCCATCTCTCCACCGAATGCTGCCCCGCTCCGCAACCTCCACTGTCGCAACAACCTCCTAGAGAGAATTCCAGGGGCTACCCCTCCCCTTGCCTTGTGCGGCTTGCCCAATCCGATTCAGTAGGACCACCCCCCCCCCCTTTAACCAGCTACTATCAACACTTAAAACAAACAATAACCATTTGGCCAAAGCCACTAACCTAGGACAAATACTAACCTAAGTCCTAACCCAACTAACTCAAAGCCTCACCCACTCAAGGTTAATCATTAAATTAACACTTCCAGAATCAAGCCCCCATTAATCTTCACTTCGGTCTTTAACTCAACTCTACTCCAAGCATAGAAGCCTCACTCTTTTTAATTTTTTTGAACATTCAATGTAAATCTAAAGCCTCAGTTTTTAATGCATTTAATGTCAAGAACACATGTGAGCACCATATTGGGCTCACAGGTTGGCGGTTCAATTCCCGGCCATGAAATTGTGTCTCGACATGACAGGAAAACTAACCAAGTGGTCAAGCACCTCTTATATTCCAAAAAAAGAAAAAAAATACCAACAGAATATGGGTATTCACCACATTAATTTTTTTTTAAAGAATTCACTACAGTGCAAATTCAAAATAACATGCGTTGTCAATTGAAATTGGCACGGGGCAACCCAAATTGCACTGACGAGCGTAGATGAGGTAATAAGTTGTAGGAGGACCATAGAATGATGTGCCCTAGAAATGGTGAAGTTAGAAAGAAGTAGTGTATGTAGGTGAGGTGCGCCCGTTTCCATGATGATTTTGCAGACCAACAATCCTGCCATTATCTCAGCAGCAGCAAGTTTGTAAATGGAGGTGTGCACGTGGCAGATAAATCCCAGGTTTTATGTACTTGTTCACCTTCACTTTTGTACCCTCGAGGCTATTGACTACTTTTTACTGAGGTAGATGAGCCCTTGTGTGAAGGCTCTTCTTAATTATATCATAGACCTATATTTAAGTGCGTATGTATCTGGCAAGGGGTTGTGATCGAGAACGCAACTTTATATATATATATATATATATATATGATACCTGTTACGATGAGATTGGACTATGTGCTTGAAATATAGACGTCGAGAACATAATCGGGAGGGTCAATATGTGGTTACTTGAAGATAGATATTATCAGCTACGAGGTCTAGACAATCAACTTGTGTAAGTGAAATACATATGCAAATCTACCACTATGGTGGATTTATAGATTTTCCAATGACACATGGCAATAGCTTCATGAGTGTGTGTGTGTGTGAGAGAGAGAGAGAGAGATTTTGACTTCTTGTAACTATTGTGTCTCAACTTCAATTATAGAGCTTGAAAGTATAATCTTCATGATTCACAATTGTCAACCAGTGTGAAATAATTATTGATTTGATCGAGCGGTCCAATTTGCATGTGGAGTTGAAAGTGCACACAACATGACCACGTGGCTTTCTCAATTGCCACAAATGTAAGTGTATCCTTTAGGGCCACCTCATCGTGTCTTATTTAGATGTGCCTATTTCGGTTACTTATTTTATCTAGACACTTGTATTTGAGTGATATGTGGCTAACTCCAAGAACAAGTACCAAAATGACATGTGTTAGACTGGACTACATACTCAAAATATGATAATTATTCTAGGTTCAATAGTCAACATCATTTATTTTATTTTATTTTATTGGGGGGGGGGTAATGACCAATTTATGAGCACGAGGGTCTTCACTTTGATAATGATTAACATATTCATATGAGCTCCAAAAATTATGAGGAAAGTGGACACTACATTTGGTTAGGATGTGCTAACCACATGTTTCTTATCCTAGAGAAATAGGCTAGTCAAAAAAAGTAACCATTTAAGATCCATCTAGCTTAAAGTGCTCTTGTGAACTTTTACACCCCTTACACACACTACCAGAGCTTGAGTTAAAACATAACATTATTCATATGAAAAGATTAGATCTCCCTAATTCAAAAGCAATGACCTTATCATGATGACCTACGACAAGATACATAGATAAACCATGTATTTGTTTAGAGTTTCCATGTTCGTAACATTACTAAGCAGGTAGACGATGGTTTCTTTCGAAAGAAAGAGGTTGCGATTTAAAAGCTATGATAAATTATGGTTGCTTGTCGAAACTCTATAATACACAATTTGGGTGCTCTCCACAAATGAAGAATCATGGATTAAAGAAGAATCATGCTCACATGATACATGATCCCACATATCGCAACCAAGAAGCTCAACAATGTTATGTTTCCTCCATTATAACAAATCTTGATAAGTAGCTTAGCAAATGTTTCCATCCCATAGCAATCCCATCTCATTCCTAGAGATTTCCTAGCATTGTTTGACCAGAGAATCTTCCATCATTATTTGGGCCCACATCATCACTCATCGTTGTTGAATGATGCTACTATGGAGCCCAAGATTTGGATTTGCAAATTTCATCCGAAACTCAAAATATGGAGAGCTTGACTCGAACACTTGAAAGTTTGAAATGGCCATTGGGAGATATCGTTGGGAGGAAGGGAAGTGAAAGAAAGAATGACAAGTGTAAGAATGTTTGAAAGTCTGTAGATTTGGGGTCCACAAAAAGGATGGCTCAAACTCTTGACATTCTTAAGTGACATTCATGAATACGCATATAATTTTGACCACAAGCTTGTCAAGAATCAATGAGAGTTTTTCCATAGTCATTATACCTAGCACCGTCTAAGTGGCATTGCAAGCCATGTTGAATGTCAAGTGTAAAGTGGACTTGAGTGAACAAGTAAGATTGATATATCCAATCAATATCAATTGGTTTTCACTTTAGACCAATCGATATAAGGAGATCCCCACCAATGAAAAGGCTCGTTCCTTGAAGCTCTCAACAATAATGGTCTCCCCTCTACATCATAATCATAATAATAATAATAGTATTAACTCCAATCTCTTTTATGGAGGTCAGAGTAAATAAAATGTATGTTCATAAAACATCCGTGGTCACGTCCTAAAGGACAATGGCTTTGGGTGTAGATTTGCTTCACCCTTTGCATAGAGTAGATATTATATTAATAACCAATAATTGTTAATAATGATCAATAGTTTGATAATGTTGTGGGTGAATATTTGTCCAAGGGCATTTTGATGTTGAGGAGTAGGATGTAAAGTGTATTTTGGGAGAAGATAGACACGAAGGCATTGGCTTCATATTGGTTGCAGGAGTAAGTGTTTTGTGCCTTATATATGATCCAAGTTAAATACTTGGGAACTTGTCTGAGTGGACATGGAAGTGACTTGGTATTGGTAAATGCGAATGTATATACGAAATGTGTGTCAACCAGTGGCCTATACTCGAGCAATTGCTAGTTGAGCTAAAAATGGTTTGTTCCATGACCAATCTTTTACTCATGTGTTGTTTTGCAATGGGATGTGGGGATTTGGTAGCGAGATCCACATTACTTATTTGCTAAGTTGGAGGATACGACTTATGGTGTTTAAGTCATGGATGGTTTGGTCTATGGTGGCTTGTGGAGGTTTGCCATGGTTTGTCTATTTTCTAGTCTTCTTTTGTGGGCTAGTATGGAGTGTGCGTATTTTGTAGCTATTATGTTGATTTATTTAAAATACCATAAAGGTTAATTTATTATATTCAAATCACAATATATTAACAACTTAGTTGGTGAAAACATACATTCTCACTAGAAAGCTATAGCATCCAAATACCACGTGACATTAAATACCATAAAAAGTTGAGTCAATCCACGTTCATATGCTCAAAGAAGAGGTAGGACAACTTGTACCTCCTCTCATAGAGACGGGATTATTGAGTATGAGTGTACGCCTCATTTATCCAACACAAAAACTTGACTCCATATAGGCTCATTACCAATTCATCTCAAATGACGTCGAGTACAATAATCCATGGTATTTGAAGCTAATTCCGGTGTCAAATCAACTAACAAAAGTAACCTCTAGGTTGCATACATATTATTTCATAGTTGTTGCATATATAAGTTCATCCCCCTCGATTCTCAAGTTGGACTTACCCCTACATAGTCATGGTTAACTCACCTCAAGTGGATTCCATTACCTTATGTTGGGATCCTTGAAGCCAAATTTCATAACATGAAACAATGACTTGGGAATACTCCCTCTCCATTCAAATGTGGGTTACATGTGCGGTTACTTTCTAACCCAACATGTAAGTGTTAACCTTGGAGATGGTACTTGCAAGCATTGTGAATTAAGATCTCGACATTTGACTACCCATGAGAAGAGCCGGAAGTCGGGCTATAAATATATGGTATTTTTGTTCACGTAAAGACCCATGCCAAAATCCCCTTTGTAATTTGAGATAACCTTCTTTTGCGGAATGCAACCCGCCATACTTGGAAGCAGTATGTATGTTTGGCAAATCTCATTTGACGTTCCACTTTAAACCCAAAGTGTCACGCAACGTTTTCAAAAGCAAAAAAATGAATGTCAATTGACATCTACATTTCCTTCTCAAATGTCACCTCAATGTCACATGCCTAATAGTATGCACCATTTCAATTTCTAAAGTGTCAATTGATGTGTGGTTTTTCTTCTTCACAAGCCACACTACATGTCAAAATCTAAATTGTGCATGTCAATTGACGTGCAGCTTATTTTTGTGTGAGTTTTTGCGTATCAAATGTCAAAAACTTGCGAAATTTTTGTAAAAAATACACACTGCTTGGATGTAACGTCTCAGTAGTGTAGTAAGTCGAGTCTTGAAGTATTCCATAGTGTCTTTTGGAGCAGGGTAGGAACTCCAGGAATAGTGCTAGAAGGCGGTGAACATGGTGGGTTTAGGGTTTACTACACTAAATATGATATTTAGTGTCATATGGTATTCAATGTCAGCATGGCAACTTTTTGGATGATACTTCTTATGAACATGTGAACGAATATTGTCATGGATGATGGACGAGTTCATCTATTGGCCAAACCCCGACCTTCTCTTGTCAGCAAAGTTGTGATGAAATATTGTCACGATGGATGATTGAAATTTGGATGAAAAACCACTTGGTAAGTGACGGTAATTGCAACACTGTAAGTCTATAATTCCCCAATTTTATTTTTATTTTTTAAATACAAAGAACGACAAATAATGGTGGGTTAACATTTAGTGTTGGTGACACTACAATGCCGCGGTTTACAATTAGTATTGAGCAAGACGATTACAATTGGTGGACACTAAATATGGTAATTAGTGTAGTAGCGAAGGCCGGTGACAGCAGTAGCGGACTTCAATTACCCGAACAGTCTGATAAGTACGATCGATCTACCGAAGGGTAGATAAAAGATTCTCTAACATTTCTTTATTGATTATACACCCCTCCCATTATGTTAACTGTCATTTAGAGTTCACGATGTATTTTAAACAAAACAAAACAAAAAAAAAACAATTTTCCTTGGTGTCCATTTGTATATTGTGTCTAGCCACCACCGACTCAAATATAAGTGTCCAATAAAGGTATGTATTGACTAAAAGTAACGTTATACATAAAATAAACGTTAGGCTTGTTCCGTGTTCGTACATTCAAGGGTTTTAAACATGTGCAAGTCGTACATAGTATTGGGTTGGGTTTGAGTACGCCTGCCTCAACCCTTACATGTCTAAGGGGGGCTCAATTATAATGCCTTAGATGAAATTTCTACAAGTTTTCAGCGAGTTTTAATGTTATAGGTTTGTAAAATTTTAATAAGTATATGTGAAGGAGAGAAATTGAATATAATCATATGTGATATTAATGATCAATACACCAAGTCTTTATCTGCATCTTATTCACTTAGGTTGTGCGTTTGAACTCGAACATGAATCACATCAAGGTATTCAACCTTTAATCAGTCATTGATCCTTTTTAGATATGGTCCGTTATTACACAAGTATTTATATATGTAGGTCAAATGTATGTCTATAATGCACAAGGTGGCCCAAACATAGGCATGGCTAGGGCATGGCTAGACGCCTTGCTATTTGAATTGGGTCCCCACGTACATTACTTCAGATGAAAACAAAGCTAACAATTATGTTGCTTGTTTACTTACTTCAAAAACTAATATGAATCCAAAATTAGCATTGGAAACCCCAAATTACTCTAAGGGAACCTACATGGACTATGTTTTTACTAGATCCCCTTTACCTCTGTAAATTTGGTAGGTCCCAAACCAAATAGCAAGACATCTAGCCAAGGTTTAAAGCCCAAGTTACCATGCTAGAACCACTTACCTTAAACACTAGACTCCAAATTCTCACGTTCATTTATCAAGACCCATTTTTAACTCATCGATCCTTGCGACAACATTCAATGAGTAGCATGTGAAACTTCTGTGCTAATTTTCCACTCACACTAATAGGATCATTTAGAGTAGTGGCAATGCCCTCTAAATCACGTAGAAGCACTCGTGATAACTTAACGGACCCTTTGAGCACTTGTTATACTAATTTCTTGTATGCTTTATATATGTATATTTATACAATTGATATAAATTTGTGTTCTCTTTTTTGGTGGGGTGACCTAATGTGGTTACTAATGTATATCTATATAAAATGCACCTAATGTATATCTATATATCTATATCTATACCTATATCTATATCTATACCTATATCTATATCTATACCTATATCTATATCTATACCTATATCTATATCTATATCTATATCTATTTATCTCTCTCTATATATCTATATATCTCTATCTTTATCTCTCTCTCTATATATATATATATCTATATATATATATATAATTCTTTCGCTTCTTTCTTCTTCTTCTTCGTTACGTTTCTCTACCAAGGAGTTATGGGTATAGGTCCTTAGAATAGTACATACAATTATATATATCTTGAAGTATTGGACAAAAACAAATGTCAAAATTGGGTGTCTCACAACATCAGGTGCTTCTACTGCAATATCAACTCATAATGTTTTCCCATCATAAGGTGTCTAGTATGGACTTGGTAACCAACGAGGGCCAATATTTACATGGACTAAATTAAACCATTTAATTGAATTATTGTTGTCAATGTTAACATTACCAATAATCCATGCCAATTTTCCAAAAAATGTATTTAAGATGTTGAATCTTCAAATTACAATGAAGGTGTGCGATACCAGTAACCTATCTTTTAGTGTGTTTCTTTGATTTTCTTCTAATTATCATTATTGTTTTAAAAAATTTACATAGCCATGACATGCTTGGAGATTATCAACTCCTCCCGCCACAATTCTTATATGGAAAGTTTTGCATCAAGTATTGTAGCTCTCTAGCAGCTTGGGCACCTTTCTACTTCATAATTAATAAAAGTGTGAAAGTAAGTCAGGCAACCCATAAAACAATATTCTAAAATTGGGTAGATTCAAAAAGTAATTTCTAGTAAGTTAGATATTCAGCGAAGTCATTTCTATAATTCATGGATGGGTTTCCTAATGTCATATGTGGCAACTACGATCAATCTAGACACTTCCCTTAACCAACATTCCTTACTCTAAAGTTTGCCTTTTACTTGTATGTCAGGGTTTTGCTTGGCAACATATTTTGCTTTTAGGCACTCTTTTACTTGTATGCCAGGGTTTCTATTGTAATTTTAGGCACTCTTTAAAAAGAAATTGGACAGACAATGAAATTAATTTCCCAGAAAATTCAGGCATCTTCAAAATTAATATTTTTCTACCCAAGCTGCTAGAGAGCTACGATATCACAAACTAGTATCACCTACTACTCAGAGCTACACTATGTTGTGACTCTCACAACAGAGCCTACAATAAGAATGGAGAGTTCCATGTTTTAATTACCCAAAATTAATACTACAAACATTTTACTTATTTACAAGGTTTATTCTTGATATATCTAAACAAAATCATGTTTTGGTAGGGAGTTTTCTTCCACTTTGCACATTTGATAATGTGTTGAGGAGTATTCAAGTGCTCTTGGACCCCCTGGTTTTTGATGAAATGAAGAGAAGGTGTTTGACTTTAGCCAAGAAACTACTAGGAAACAAATGATCTTCATGGCAAAGTTTTAAAGGCACCTAAACTATCAGTTTTAGAAGTTTGACAAGGACATGACTACTTTGGTGTTGAACTTACTCTAAGTAAAAAAACTCTCAAAAGCACGGAAAACTCTTCAAACAAATCATCCAAACTAATTGTACAAACTTCTTTTTTGTTATTTTGATTTATTATAGTTGAGTTATCAATTGTGAAGAAATGTCACACATAGTCAATAGTGTATTCTCAAGCTTTAGAGATTAATCTCCAACCCATAACACATTTTTCAATCATTGATTCCTTCTTACTTAACCCCTAAGCATCTATGAGGCCATGTCCAAGCCTCTCCATATACAAAAATGTGTATTTGAACTTGGGGGGGGGGGGGGTATTCACCTACTAAAATGGATTGTAAGGCATGGTAATTTTGAAATATGGTAAAATTTTGTGACTATGAGCACTCTATGGGTAATTCCAAATTTCTTGAATGATTGAGTTAATGATACCCTATACTACTCATATGGGTAAAAATAATAATTTAAATATAAAATCCATAATATCATGAAGTCCTGAAAGCGTATTATAGTTTATAAACTCCATTCATCGGGTGGAAACTTCTACAAAGACAAAGAATAATGAAATCTTGATATATAAACAGTTGGGGTGATGATTTTATGACTGACTTCAATTATCCCTCAATTCTTCATGTAAATTCAACAATTATACATCCATTCTTTGTTACTAAAATGCAAGGTATGTGAATAGTCATATCTACTCTCCTTATTTCCATGGTATTTTATATGTACCACTTACGTAATTTTATGATGTTATGTCAAATACTACATTACATACATAAATGTTTCACACACCTAGAGCACTATTTTACATATATTAATATGCAAGATCCTATATTTTATCCCATGTAGTTCCTAGTTTTTTTTTGCTAGTGTCCCCCCCCCATTGGTTGAACTACATGCTTTCATTACTTGGTTGATCATGTCCAAAGCAATGCTATCTAAAAGTTACGCATTCTTTTGATAGTTTCACATTGATATAAAATTTGGAATTAGTTATAATTTGGGTTAAAAGACACAACCCTTTTTACCAATGTCGAGTTCGTATCATTCGGGTATCTAAGGTAGACATGCCTAATTTAATTACTTATGCTAATCAAACACTTGTATTTCAGTAGTACATGGTTTGGTGTGATTTTGTGAACATATACCAAAAAGACGCATGTTTAAAGGGGACCGGAATCGGTGTTCAAAATATGATATCCATTCTAGGCTCCAAAACTAAACATAATTTTGGGGAAGGGGATACATATGATCATTTAGGAGCCATTTAGCAAGTGCAAAAATCCTCACTTTGATAATAAATAAGATATACACATGAGCTCCAAATATTACGAGGAAAGTGGTCCATGGCCTTGATTTAGACTTGCTAAACCATCTCATAGGTACTAACCGCGTGCTTCATATCCTAGGAGAAGTGGGCTAGACTGATTTATCCCAATCAGTGTGTGTTACTATTCGGAGTCATGCATTGCTATAACCATTTAACGAGAACGTAGCATTTTACCAAGCAAAGTCATTTATATAGCCTATAATATCCAATTGAACTTTCGTTAAGGAACATTGAACTCCCGAGTAAGATGTTATTGCACCGTGTAACTCCGAGTAGTGACATGCACTAATTGGGATAATCAAGTGTGGGTGGAAAAATAGTAAGCATTTAAAGCCCACCTATCTTAATTAGTGTGACACTTAAGTTAAGTCCCTCCCCACTCAACTAATAACATAAGTCATGTCGATGATCATTACTAAGTAGCTGACTACGTGGCCACTCCCCATTCGCCGTTGGGCGCAAGCAACAACAAAGATCCTGGAAAGTAACGAATGAACTACATGTCCCCCACCCCGCTGACGTCACCCGGCGCCCAGCGCCCCCTTCCTCCCACCTTCCTTCCCGACGTACCACTTGACCTCCCCGTGCCCGGGTCGCGCCGCCCGACCCGCTCCTCTGCGTCCCCGTCGTTCCCACCCGGCCCGTCCCTGGCCTCCTTCCTCGGGGAAGCACAAGCACAGCAGCTTCCATAGCCCCTGCCCCGTCCCTGGCCTCCTTCCTTCACAACACCCACACAGGAGGGAAGCACAAGCACAGCAGCCTCCATAGCCGCCGTCGCCTCTCAACTTGGAGCCCTCTCGCAGAACACCATTTCTCTCTCTCTCTAGTGCTCGTGTGTACGCCATTTGCAGTGGAGCCCAGTTGAATCACATCTTGTTCCCACCTCCCCCGCATCAACGTTTCAAGCTTTTCGGGCAGGAATTTGGTGTTTTGTGCAGGTTGGGGCGCTGCTTGGAAGGGGAGGGAAGTGGAGGGGAGGGATATGTTGCGGTGGCGATGTCGTGGTGAGTGATCGAAAATGGGAGCATTTGGGAGTGGCGGTGAGTGATCCCACCCTTGGAGACGGAAAGAATGTTTGCAGATTTGAACGTGTGGAAGGTTTGGGATGTGTTGATGGTTGTCTGTGGAGTTTGGAATGTTGTTGGCTAGAGTTGGAGTTGAGATCAGTTGAGGTTTTAGCTTTAAAATTCAATTTCAGATTTGGGTGTTTGGGATCCGCGGCCTTTTGGGCTGATTCTTTGTTGTTCAGATGGGGAGGACATCCTCTGGGCTGGTCTTTAGCTTGCTCTGTTTTGTGATGTTTTGTTTTGTTGTGTTTTGTTTCATGCTAGTTTAGCGAAGGTGTCTTCGTTTCCGGTACTTTGTTGCATTTCTGGGTGTCCAAAGGGTTCCATCTCGAGTCTACAGTAGTTATGTGATGTGTGAGTGGTTGTTGTTGTTGTTGATGGGATGTTGGTAATGTGTTGTTGATGTTGTGCTGATGGTTAACAACTTTTCCAAACAGCCTGAGGATATGAAACACATAATTTGTATAAAATGGTAAGCAAATCCTAATGGAGGACAGTCACTTTCCTCGTAGGTTTGGGAGTTCTTATGAATATCTTATCCATTACGGAAGTGAAGATTCTTGTACTCATTAAATGGCCATGGGATGTCTGACATTTATTCAACCTAGAATCTTCTTTTAATTCATTCTTCATGAATGTTTCAATTGGTTTCATGTATGTGACGAATGGGCTTAATTTCATACATAGTCAACTTTGATTTGTTTTGTTGAAAAGACCATCGAAATTTCTCAAACCCTATCGATGACATCCAAAGGCTTAAAAAATGGGACCTCTTACACGTATACGGGTCAAGGGAAGTGGGCTTACTTCAATTACGTATCTTAATCGAACATTCAATCAAACTTTTCCTTGGGAAAATGGTGTCACTTGCCATTCATAACTACTCAATGCTCTAAATTGTTACAAAGAGTGGAAGGTTTCCGCAAGTAAAGTCGTTAATGTTTTTACATTGTGCAAACACCTTATTTGAGCTTTGCTACATAGATTATCCCCAATCAGTGCATGCGACTATTCGAAATTACGTAGTGCAATTACATCTTACTCGGGAGAATACTTTTTACTACAAAAGGTTCAATACAATAAGTTGTTCAAACATTATAGAACATAAATGACTTTGCTCAGTAGAATATTGCAACCTCATTAAATAATTATAGCATTACGTAACTTCGCTTACTAACACACAGTAATTGTGATGAACCAGTGTGGTAATAAAGAATTGTATTTTGAACATTTTATAGCCTTGCATGACTCTGAATAGTATGGTACATTAAAAAATCCATAAACGGTGCAGGGACTACCAAGTCGCGTTTGTTCCATTTCCTAAGTGAAGGAACGTGATCTTCTTCCGCAGTGGCTTGGTGGGTTTGAGTGGGCAATGTAGCAGGGGCGCTTGCTTGGCCCTTCTTCGTCGGCGCTCGTGTCCCCAAAATCTTCCTAATGGGGGGAGGTTATAGATTCTATAAGCTCCGAATTTCGACACACTCCAAGCGGGTCCTGCCACTCTTGTGTTATCCTGGTGTTGCACTACTTATTGTGCTACCTTGTGAGCTTGCTTTCCGGTGCTATTAAGCTTAATAAGTACCGACAATTTCATCGTGCGTTGGGAGAAGGTGTCAAGGGTTGTTAAAATTATGTGGCGGACGAGGGTCCATCCAAGCACATTGTCTACCAAGGAGGCCCTCGGCCCAAGTCACGGGCCCCACGATGAATAATAAAAACCCCCCAAAAAATGGTGGTCTATGAATGACAAACTTCAAAACTTTAAAACATTAATCACTTTGATTCCAAAATCAACAAGGCGAACTCTCATGGTTGTCAGATTGAATTTGGCCAGATTTAGTTATTAACATATATAGAACCATATTGGTGATATAAAGAAACATAATGATGTAAAGAAACCCATTCAAGATCAAGTCCATCTTATGGCAACAAAATAAACAATTTGGCCAGTTGTTGTACAAGAATGTTCTACTATGTGTAAGGCAGAAATACAAAGAACGGTGGAATTAATCTGATTTGGCCAGAAAGTGTGGCTTGAAATTTGTGCAAGATTTCTTCAATGATGGAGTAGAGGAAATGACGAGGAATCCAAGTTGTTCGTAATTTTATTCCCTTTAAATAATTAGTTTTTCAAAGAGGCAAGCAAGTCAAACTCCCTACTTGTATAATAGGGTCTCCCCAATTTGAGCATCAAAATTTGGTCTATGTTGTTGTTGGGTCGCATTTGTTAACATTTGTGATCTTCAAGATTTGAGTTATATGTGAGGTGGAAGATCGTTTGTCGTGGTTTGGTTGATTTGGTTGTGGTGCGGTGCGGTGATCAATCTTTTGAGTTGGACTTGGACGTGGAGGTGAGTGTAGAAAGGAAAGCGCATTGTGTTGGCCAGGTTGGAGAGGAGTGCCAATGTGTTCTTGACCGGAACGGGGGTGGATGTGTAGGTTGTGCTCTACACGAGTTGATGGTCTCATGCACTTATATGTCTCAAGCGGTTGTCGTTACATGTATTGTTACGAACGTTGAATTTCTTCGAGCATCGGGTGGGGGATGGTGTCCTTAGAAGTTGCTTGCTGATGATGTGCATTTTTTTTTCTAATGGAGTTGACATGTCAAGGTTTATGAACCAATATGAGGAAGATTTCGGGTCCTTTGAGTGGGAGTGGATGTGCCAAGATCCTTGTATGACATGACTTAGGGGGTTTTCATCTCTGTTTCTTAAAACGGTTGGTACTCTTGCCTTCGAGTATATGTGATACTCTTCTTTCCTCTATTATGGCAATATAAAAGTGTCCGAGGGGGTTTAGATCATTTCATGTGAGAACAAAGACCTAATCTTCCCAAAGTTATAAGGGGAGTGAGGAAACGGGCTCCCCTACTTTTTTACTCTCACGTGTAGATGATTCGAAATTATTCCATGATTTCAACACACAAAGTGTATATTTTAAGTCTGCTTCCACACACCTAAGTGAGGACTTCAAGCCCGGAGGACAGTTCCTATAGAAAATGTCATATCTCGAAATCATCACATTACTTTAAAAATTAGTAGTGATGAGGACATGGTTCACGAGGCTATAGATAGAGTAGCGTGTCGCTGGGAAAATTGTATTGCTCTTCTTATAGAATGATCGGTTGCAATCATTGAGGTTACGTGAATTTGTTTTTTAAGTCTTCCCGATGTGGGTTTCACAAATACGTCTCAGGTTTTTTGAATTCGTGGTCGCTGACGTGTACTTTCAAGAGCTGCGATCATTGGTTGTGGAGGAAGCCAACAATGAAGTAATTTGACCATTTCAACCATGAAATGCTTGAAATGGTCCAAGTTTGAAGCAATTTGATACTTTCTTGCGTTTAGTGAAAAGGGACTTCTTTTGATTACATAAGAGACTACTCGTGAGGCCTTTTCCGTCGAGCAACGCTGGTCATGACCACGGGTTCAAGTGACTGGATTGGATTGCCTCTCAGGTTGATGATGATGGTTTGGCAACCTGGGAAAATATAGAGAAAGGTCTGTTCTTGTACGATGTTTAATCTGAAATCTACTATGGGAGCAATTTGTTTGTCATCGGTGTGGGTGGCCTTGGAAATGCAGTTTGGGCTACAAGTCGTGGGCTCAGGTGGGTTTTGGTCTTGTCTGGATTTAGTGTAGCTTGGTGAGGGCTGTGGAGTAAGCAAATATGAATCAAGGGTTGATGTGTTTTGCTATGTGGTCGGGTAGGGGTGGAGCTTTTGTAGGGATGAATGAAGGAAAGGTCGTATCTAATGGGGTTTTGGTCAACGCCAAGAAAAGTGTTTTGTCAGTGTCTTGAAAAAGTTGGGATCTACTAGGTTTCTCGTTAATTGTTTAGACATTTGTACAGAGGATGTATGCTTTGTTGGTAGAAATTTGCATTCTAAACGCCTACTCGCTAGAATCATGCGTTGAGTCCATTTTCTTGGCCAAAAGGCATACCTTTCAAATTGTTTTTTGTTCTTGCTTACAATTACGTGATAGTTCCCTTGGGCCATTCAGCGTAGCAATGCCTAGTCAATACCAATATGTTTTAAAGCTATCCTCGCAAGTGATTGCAAGCGTGTATGTAGGAAGTTCAAAGCGGATTGCAGGCTCCAGAAGAAAGTGAATTTATGGACATTTGTGAATTTTGGGTCTCCCTAATTTTGTTACTTCATCTAGTACTTGTAATTTATTTGTGTTCTTGATTGAGTTGTGGCCATGGCCAGTCAGTGACACGTGGAGTATGGAGCCTGTTGTTCAATAGACTCGATTCGATTGAATGTATTTGAATCCACTGCTCTGCGAATTGTGTAAGATAGGACACCGATTTGTTACAAGGATCTTAGAAATTGTACAATCCATAACATGTTTGGAAGCAAGATGGAGCTCACACCTCTACAATTTAGTTTATTCCTCTCAACCTTGAACCGTATATTGTTCGCTTGGTTTTTTTTTTAATAGTGTGTTGTATTGACATCAAATCAATCAACTCTAGGGAGTTTAGGGTTCTTTGAGTGGAAGTGGACGTGCCAAAATCCTTGTATGACATGACTTATCTGCAAATTGTTTCTCAATTTCCTAGAACAGTTGGTACCCTTGCCTTCAAATATGTGATACTCTTCGTTCTCTCTAGTATTCAGGTGGTACAAAAGTGTCCGAGGGGGTTCAACCATTTCATGACCTATTCTTAGCGAAGTTGTCGGGATAGTGAGGAAATGGGCTGCCTTGCTTTTTGTACTCACTCGTGCAGATGACTGAAAACTTTTCCACAGTTTGAACACTCAAAATGCATACTTTTAAGTATGCTTCCACACATTTGAGTGCGAAAGACTTCAAGCCCGGAGGATAGTTCATGTAGAAAGTGTTATATCTCGAAATCATCGCACTGCTGTCACTCGAAAAAATTAGTAGTGATGATGACATGGTTCACGAGGCTCTAGATAGAGTAGGGTGTGGATGGGAAGTTTGTATTGCTCTTCTTACAGAATGATGGATTGCAATGATTGAAGATGCGCAAATTCGTTTCAAATATCTCCCTGATGTGGATTTCATAGATCCTTGTCGGGAATACTGAAGTTGTGACTGCTGATGTGTATTTTCAGGGGCTAGGATCATTGGTTGTTGAGGAAGCCAACAATGAATGTTGGAATAGGGGTGTTCCAACTTTGAAGCAACTTGATACTTTCTTGTGTTTAGCGAAAGGGTACTTCTTTTGATAAGGTGAGAGACTATTCATGGGGTCTTTTTCATGGAGATATAAATTTCAACGTACATTCAATTGTTCATCTTCGTATGAGTATCAATAATGGAGGCATTTACTATATGCTAGCTGAATGCTGCAACTAAATTTTTTTGCATCTAATGATGTCTTCCAGGTGTACATTTTAAGTCATCACGGTTGTGAACATCATTGTACAACCCGAGGGTTATACGCTTCTTTGGGAAGGGAGCAAAGTTGTCGGTGTTGAAGGAGATGGCGCCGGACTACAAGGTGAGCATTTCTAGACCTCAAGACTTATGACGAGTTTGTTAGTTCCAAATCATTTGAAACGTATGTAACCATTTTGGCTCAATCGTTTACTCGTCTGGTTCGTCTAGATGAGGGTTTGCAGTTTTTTCTTGTGTTACCTCTGTTCTTGTGAAGAGTTGCCTTTGTGGAAGGTATGGATATACCTAGTCCGTGAGGATTTGGCATGCAAAAAAATGAGGAAGTTGAATTGTTTGTCAGTGTTTACTTGTCCTCGCACCAGAAGGTAGGAAATAACACTACAAAGGAAGTAATTCAAGAGCAAGGGCCCTTGATAGGTTGTTGTGGAATAAACCATTAATGTAAATGATTTTCTTATCTCTGTTCTCTCTCTTTGTTAGTGTTTTGAATCATGTTGAAGTTAAAAAAAAGTTCGATATCCTCTTTGTGCATATTTCAATATTAGGAGCTTCATCTTTAGATATTTTGAGATATTTCATTGGAGTACTTTGTCGGTGTCATGAAAAAGTTGGAATTTATGTGGGTTGTATGTTTGGTGTTGGTAGTTGTTTACGCATGTGTGCGCTTGGCTTGTGGGAATTCGCATATTGAGCACTAAGTCGCGAGAATCTTGCCCAAGGTCGTTTTATGGTCCAAAGTTGAACCTATCCACTTGTTTTTGTTCCTCAGCATAGTATTGTTACAATTCCTTGGGGCCACTCATTGTAGTACTTCCATTGTTCCATAGGCAACATGCTCTCGTGCTTTGGTTGATGCTCATAAACAAGTTATGGAGTAAGGAAATCGCTGGTGGTACTTCATGCAATGTTGTGATGCTGCACAACTATAACAAATACTTGTGGGCTAGTTGCGCGACAATCTATAATAATGCTATTGCTTGTAGAAACCATTATGTATCAATGTCATAGGTTGGAAAACATCCTCATAGATGCTCGATGAAATAGGCTCACTAGTGCAACCTTTTGAATACTGTGATTTGTTTTGTTCATTTGGGGTTTGAAGTCATTGAGAAAGCATCAAGCTCAACTATTTGAACAACTTTATGTGTATTCTCCATGTGAGGATATCCTATATTGTAGATAATAGGGTTTAATATGCTAAGCATGAATTTAAATAGTAATCTTCTTGCTTATATCCCTCGTAATTCATTGTATGGGATGGTTTCATCTACCATTACATTCATTATTACAATAATAGTATTGGTTTTGAACATTTATGAAAAGTTTGGAAGTTGATGATGGTCAAATTGATTAGCCATTTATTGCAGTGGAAAGATCCACAAGCCTTGTTGAGGGGAGATTTTGCATTGTGCATGAATTGAATTTCTAGGCAAGGAGATGGGACAAGTCAAACGGTAGGGAGATCATTCCACCATGCAATAAGGTCATTGATAACCAATAATATATTATATGTTGAGCTCGTGCAAGAGTGAACCCAATTGTAGAAGTTTGATGTTTTGGCACGTACAATTCTAGAGAGCACACCATTGTGTTGTCTCCTATGATTTTGTTGAAAGTTAGAGTGGTGCTCATGCTAATAGGAGTTTGTAATACTGGTATTCTAGGATATGAATATGTGGTCATGTTGTTGTCACTTGTCCCTTGAAGGTGTCGTAGAAAATGATATATTAAGTTATTGGAATTGTGCATTCCAACATTCCTAGACATGGTCACTAGGCATTATCAACAAGAATGTGTGCTCATCGTTTTTGGACATTCATGTCTTGAGAAGGTGGACACTAGAAGCTCTTTATGTTCTATCCTCACTTCTTTGTCTTTGACCATTTGTTTGAATTGTGTTGAAGTTAAATCATTTTGGTATGATATTCTCTTATGTGTATATTATATTCGGGATCTATGTGGGTTGTGCACCTTTGTTTGTCCTAGGTAGTTTAGACATTTGTGGAGATGACATGTGTTCTTGGTGAGTGCAAATTTGCATTCTTAGTTGCTAGAATGTTGCTTGAGTCAGTCTTTTTGGCCCAAAGGCAAACCTATCGGTTTTAAGTTGTTCATGGGCATAGTTTTGTTACAAGTTCTCTAGGGTTGGTCATCGTAATATCTTTGATCTCCTCACAGTCAAGCTCCTCTCATGTTGTAAACTCATGTTGCCCTCAAACAAGCTAGGAATAAGGATCTTGTAACGTTGTTATCTTCATGCAATGTTGTGATGTTGGAGAAGCAAAATCGAATAGTTGTCATCTAGATGGGGAATTACCTATAATTATGTTATTGCTTGAGAGAATATTATGTATCATCGAAAGTGGTTGTAAGATCGAGTCCCAAACCAATTGTAAGTAGGAGTTTGCAAGTGTAGATGTTTAAAATGCTTGAATGGTTGAATCAAATCCAATGTGTTTAACCCTTAAAGGACGAAGGGGGATTGATGTACGACCTATATGCATAATTGTTTTTTGTTTCTCTTTGGAATATGAAACATAATAACATTTTTATCTTTAGTGGTTTGAAACTTTACATAGCAATTATCTAATGTGAGAGAAGAAAAAGAATAATTTTTATATGCAACATTGATGATTAGCATACGTATTATATATATCCTGCCACAATGTGTATTTGAATCAATTTCATCACAACATACTTCAAAAGTGCATTTGAAGAGAGAATTACATAGGATCGTTTCTAAAACAATCGTCCAAAAATGCATGTATGTAGCTTAAACACACGTTTTTGTGCACGGGGGTTGAGGTGTTGACTTGCGATACCAAGTTAGTATTGTCAAGTCAAATTTCACTTCAACAAGTGGATCTAGGTAAGTGTACATGCTATTGTGAAGACTAGGATGTAAGATGTGTTTTAAATATTACTAAGAATGATCTTGTTACTTATTTACCAATATAATATTTTCATGTAGCAATTTTAGTCCAATATGACATTCAATATTACAATATTTGTAATATATTCGTGACATGTTGGGGGATTAATATTGTCACATTGATGAGCCAATTTAGTGTAGTTGAAATCCTAAGCTAGAAATGTTCTTAGGAAGTTAGAGGAAGTCATCTGGTAGGATGATCGTTCCACCTTGCAACATGTTCTCCTTGAACTAAGAATTCAAGATTTGTCGAGCAAATACAAACTATAGAATAAACAACACTAGGTAGACATTGTGCAAAGCTAGCCAGTGATGACCAACTTGATAATCTACAATAATAGTGTCTTTGAGACATAGATATATACACATTGTGACAAAGTGGGCAAACATTTAGAGGTAGGCATGTGTATATTGCAAGTAGAGGGATTTATTGATATGTCGATCTTGTAGTGGCTTTGAACAAAAGTATAATCAAATAGAGTGCACATTATGCTTGTTGAAGTTGAATTGCTAATTCAATGACAATGGTTTCGTCTTAACCATTCATGCTAAGTGTCTCTAGTTTGACATGTTTGGTTTGGTATGTTGATGACCGGACTTGGCTTAAATGTCTATCTATGGCCTAAATTAATAACTTATGTTTCATCATTAAACGTTGTTAGGGAAGGAATAATATGCATTAATAGTTGTAAATCTTTGATTATGTTGGTTGCTTACATTGTTGTAGTTCTTGAAGAAAAGGGGAATTGTGTAGTTCACCTCTGAGTTTTGAAATTTTGTTCATTGAGTTGTGTACATTGTGTCTTGTCAAGGTTAACAATGTGAGTTGCCATGTGGAAGGGGCTAAAGCTCTAAAGGAGAATTGTCATTGTAGAATGAACTATAATTGTATGTTTTCATTTGAGCATATTGTATTGATTTCAATTTGAAGAGGTTGTGGTTGGTACGTTGAATATCATTCACTAGCTTCTTGTAAATATGAACATTTGAGGTTCTAGTTTTGCTTAGCTTGAGGACGTTTGTAGTTTATTTTCGTCAAAGAATGAAAATAATATTCCTTTTTGTCTTGCTTATTGGAATATTAAATATTTTATTGATTTGTGATGTTTTGTGTATGATTTAGTAGAAATATATGCAAAGTATGATTTGATGGAAGACGGACAAAGAGCGATTCCTTTATGAAAATGACAAAAATGCAAGGCTTACTACAAGAAGTTACAAACTTCCCTAAGGTTTTGTGTTTTGCATATTGGTATATCACATAATTCTGTTGATTGTGACGTTTTGTGTATGATTTTCCAGGAACATGTGCAAATTATGACAAATATACAAGGCCTACTAGAGGAAGTTACAAACTTCCCTAAAATAGAGGAGAATCCAGAGGTTTTGAATAGTAGGCAATGCAAGAATTTGTTGGTGAATATTCAAAATGGTGTGGAAACAATTCAAAGGATGATCGATGGTTCCTATGGCACGGATGTGTTCCACCAAGTAGAGCAAGAGATGCTTGGTATTATGAAGAAAGCAAGGCATATGGTTGAAGAATGTTGCAAGGTCGGTGATTGGTGTCGAGTGGTGGTAATGCAATTGAATAACAAAGAATCCTTCAGAGAACTTCTCTTGGACTTTGAGTATTGTTTCCACACAATGTGCGAAATATTTTGCCAATCTTTTCCCAGTCTTGAAGTTGAAATCCGAGATATGGAAAAGTCTACAACATTCTACTCGACAACCATTGATGAAGTTGAGCAAGACCAAAATGCAATATTTGAACAACTTTCCAAGGAAGTGGATTTGTGCACAATTGACAATTGCCACGATCATTGCATGCTTTTGCAATATTTGATGGAACGAATAAGGGGGTTGCAAAAGGCCACGGGTGGTGAATTGGATAGCATCATTTTTCCATACATCTATGAACCCCCCAAGTACGGGAGGATACCTAAGCCTTTGGGTAAGGGGGGATATGGAAGTGTATACTCAACCCAATGGTTAGGATTTGAAACTGCTACGAAGGTTATCCAAGTTGGTGACCCTGACCATGAAAGAATCGTTTGGAAAGAGGCTAGTATTCTGGGCGGATTGAATCATCCCAATATCATCAAGTTTTTTTGTTGTGGCTTGTCAACAGAATGCGACATCCCTGCAAGAGAAAGTAAAAGATTTGAAATCGTCATGGAACGAGGAATTTCGAGCTTGTCAAGCTTTTTGGAAGGAGGTATGCTCACAGAAGCCATGGGAGTTGACATTTTAATACAAATTGCAAGTGGAATGTGTTATCTTCATGACATGAAAGTGGCGCATCGTGATTTGAAGCCCGATAATGTTATATTGACTTCAACGGGTGGCTCAACATTGGAACATGTGCATGTGAAGATACTTGATTTTGGGATTTCAAAGATTGAAGTGAAAAACTCCCCACAAGTGCCTACAAATGGAGGTTGTTTTGGTACTCGCGGATATATGGCACCTGAAGCTCATACAAAACGAAGATCAAAGGTGGATGCATTCAAAATGGATGTGTTTAGTTTTGGCACGATGTGCTACGAGATTCTTTCGAACAAGAGACCTTACAGTGGAGAGAGGTATTGTGACTATGTGAGGTATTTGGAAAATGAGAGGCTGGAGTTACCTAAAACTTGGTCTAAAGATTTGAAATCATTGATACATGAATGTCGGTCTTTGGAGCCTTTGAATAGGCCCACATTCCTTGATATCTTTGAGAGGTTGAGAAAAGTCAAAAGTGATGCAATGCTCAAGGTTGCTAGTGATGTGAGAGTGGCTAAAATTTTGCACGAATCCACAACTCCTAGCAATTTTATTGAATATCCAAAGAGATGTTGGACAATGGTCAAACAAAAACTCCATGGACTCAACATATGGCCACATCTTCTATTGTGGCAAATGTTTATCACCTTTGCTCAATGGTTGCCACGATACATATCAAATTTCTTGAAGGCAATTTCCATTTCATCATCAAGTGCTCAAGAGAATTCGAACATCACAACATCAAATAAAATAGCTCATGAGGTAAGCATTGAATGAGGTCTACCTTCATTGTCAACTTTTAGTAGGGGTCTAAAGGTTGTGCATTGTGACTTTATTGGTAAAATTTGGAATTTAGTGGTATTTTTCTAGTGAGGTTTGTTAGATGGCAATGAAAGTTTTCATTTGGCATTTTATGTAGGTCACTAAGGAAACAAAGCGAATCTCCAAATTGATCGGACTCGAAGGAAAGATATTGGAATTGGAGAAGCAACTTCACGACCTTGGTAGGTTGGGGATTGTTGGCATGGGAGGAATTGGCAAATCAACTTTGGCAAATGCTCTAACCGACCATGTTTCCCACAAATTTGGTGCGACATGCTTCGTGGGTGACTTTACATGTGAAAGTTGTACAATTCACGTGAAATACAAACTACAAGATGTGAAAGAGCCACCTCAAAGCAAAACATTGAAAGAAGGGCACACATTTTTGAAACAATTGCAAGAGACCAAAAAAATCCTTATTGTTTTGGACAATGTGGGCAACGCAACGCAACTGAAAGAACTATTGGATAATTGCACATGTCTTGATGTTCATGGTAGCAAACTAATTGCTACATCCCGTAGTTGGGAGTGTTTGAAACAACACATACCTATAGTTGGTAAAGTAGATATGGAGACCCTTGATAAAGAGCAATCTAAAGAATTATTTTCTCTCCATGCATTTGCGACCAACCAACCATGTTTTCCATATTTGGAACATGTAGTTGAGAAGATTATAAAGGCTTGTGATGGGCTTCCTTTGAGTTTGGAGGTGATGGGTAGTTATTTGCATGGAAAAAGAAGGTTGAGAATATGGGAGCGAACTTTACAAAGGTTGTTGAGGGCAAGACATGATGGAAGCATAGATGGAAAAATATGGGAAACATTGAGGATAAGCTTTGATGAACTCGGTGAGAAAGAACAAAGTATGTTTCTAGACATATGTTGTTTCTTTTCCAAGGGCTCCTCTATTGGTGAATGGGTGTATACAAAAGCAACACTACTTCGAATGTTTCATGATGACATCAAGAATACCCATCACACATTGGAAAGTCTACAAGACAAATCATTGGCTAAATTTGACAAAAATGAGCATTTGGATATACATGATCAATTGCGGGATATGGGACGCATGATTGTTGAAAAAGAGTTTCAACAAACTCGAGTGTGGAATTTATCTTTGACAACATTCCTTGAATATTGGAATCACAAGGTATGATACATAATGCAAATGAAATTGTAGATTCTTTGCTACTTTGTTAGAATATGGTGATAATTATACTAGAGAATTAATTGCATGTGGTGTTGTACTTGCAGGGCATAGAACTTGTGGAAGGCCTTTCATTTACTACGTTTGAAAGGAATAATTCGGCATTTCAAACAAATGTAGGTGTGAACACTATGAAAAACCTACGATTTTTGAGTATTAAGAATTGTGAACATATTGACATGCTTTTAGCTATCATTACCAAAACTGTGACATTGAAATGGTTGAGGATCCATTTCTCAACTCTATATGACAACAGTTTACAACAACATACATATTTCATCAACGAATTCATGAAGGTTGGTGAAGACCATCTTCAACAATTGGGTGTACTTGAACTATTTGAAATCAAAATTGGCACACCTGCTATATTCCAAAATTTCCAACCTAAATTCTTGAAAGAAGTATCTTTCATAGAGTGCACATTCCCACACGGGGAATTTCCAGTTGGCCTTGGAAAGTTAGAATTGGAAGAACTCAACATTTATGACTGTGAACAACTGAAAACACTACCCAAAGACTTAATTTATTTGACATCTCTACTCAGATTGGACATCTCAAAATGTACGAGCTTGGAGGAGTTCCCTTCCGGAATATGCACTCTCAAGGCTTTGGAGGAATTATCATTCAGAGGGTGCAAATCTTTGAGGAAAATACCGGAAGGGTTGGGGGGGTTGACTTGTTTGAAGAAATTAATGATGTGGGATTGCGAGGCCTTGGAGGAGTACCCTACCGGAATATGCACTCTCAAGGCTTTGGAGGAATTATCATTCCAAGGATGCAAATCACTGAGGAAAATACCGGAAGGGTTGGGGGGGTTGACTTGTTTGAAGAAATTGTACATGTGGGATTGCGAGACCTTGGAGGAGTTCCCTTCCGGAATATGCACTCTCAACGCTTTGGAGGAATTATCATTCGGTGCATGCAAATCTTTACGGAAAATACCGGAAGGGTTGGGGGGGTTGACTTGTTTGAAGAAATTGATGATGTGGGATTGCGAGGCCTTGGAGGAGTTCCCTTCCGGAATATGCACTCTCAAGGCTTTGGAGGAATTACAATTCAAAGGATGCAAATCACTGAGGAAAATACCGGAAGGGTTGGGGGGGTTGAGTTGTTTGAAGAAATTGATGATGTGGGATTGCGAGACCTTGGAGGAGTTCCCTTCCGGAATATGCACTCTCAACGCTTTGGAGGAATTATCATTCGGTGCATGCAAATCTTTACGGAAAATACCGGAAGGGTTGGGGGGGTTGACTTGTTTGAAGAAATTGATGATGTGGGATTGCGAGGCCTTGGAGGAGTTCCCTTCCGGAATATGCACTCTCAAGGCTTTGGAGGTATTACATCTCAATGGATGCAAATCTTTGAGGAAAATACCGGAAGGGTTGGGGGGGTTGACTTGTTTGAAGAAATTGATGATGTGGGATTGCGAGGCCTTGGAGGAGTTCCCTTCCGGAATATGCACTCTCAAGGCTTTGGAGGAATTGCATTTCCATGGTTGTTAATCTTTGAGGGAAATACCGGAAGAGTTGGGGGGGTTGACTTGTTTGAAGAAATTGATGATGTGGGATTGCGAGGCCTTGGAGGAGTTCCCTTCCGGAATATGCACTCTCAAGGCTTTGGAGGAATTACATCTCAATGGATGCAAATCTTTGAGGAAAATACCGGAAGGGTTGGGGGGGTTGATTTGTTTGAAGACATTGTACATGTGGGATTGCGAGGCCTTGGAGGAGTTCCCTTCCGGAATATGCACTCTCAAGGCTTTGGAGGTATTACATCTCAATGGATGCAAATCTTTGAGGGAAATACCAAAAGGGTTGGGGGGGTTGACTTGTTTGAAGAAATTGATGATGAGGGATTGCAAGGCCTTGGAGGAGTTCCCTTCCGGAATATGCACTCTCAAGGCTTTGGAGGAATTAGATTTCAATGGATGCAAATCTTTGAGGAAAATACCGGAAGGGTTGGGGGGGTTGAGTTGTTTGAAGAAATTGTACATGTGGGATTGCGAGGCCTTGGAGGAGTTCCCTTCCGGAATATGCACTCTCAAGGCTTTGGAGGAATTACATTTCAATGGATGCAAATCTTTGAGGAAAATACCGGAAGGGTTGGGGGGGTTGAGTTGTTTGAAGAAATTGTACATGTGGGATTGCGAGGCCTTGGAGGAGTTCCCTTCCGGAATATGCACTCTCAAGGCTTTGGAGGAATTAGATTTAAATGGATGCAAATCTTTGAGGAAAATACCGGAAGGGTTGGGGGGATTGACTTGTTTGAAGGAATTGATGATGTCGGAGTGCAAGGCCTTGGAGGAGTTCCCTTCCGGAATATGCACTCTCAAGGCTTTGGAGGAATTAGATTTCAATGGATGCAAATCGTTGATGAAAATACCGGAAGGGTTGGGGGGATTGACTTGTTTGAAGGAATTGATGATGTCGGAGTGCGAGGCCTTGGAGGAGTTCCCTTCCGGAATATGCACTCTCAAGGCTTTGGAGGAATTAGATTTCAATGGATGCAAATCTTTACGGAAAATACTGGAAGGGTTGGGGGGGTTGAGTTGTGTGAAGAAATTGATGATGTGGGATTGCGAGGCCTTGGAGGAGTTCCCTTCCGGAATATGCACTCTCAAAGCTTTGAAGGAATTATCATTCAAAGGATGCAAATCTTTGAGGGAAATACCAGAAGGGTTGGGGGGGGGGGGGTGAAGTTGTTTGAAGCGATTGGGCATGAGGGATTGTGACGTCTTGGAGGAGTTTTGTTCTGGACTATGCATTGTTAAGGCGTTGGAGGTATAAGTTTTAAAAGGGTGCAAATCTTTGAGAGAAATAACGGAAGGGTTGGAGAGGTTGAATTATTTGAAAGAATTAGGCATGAGGGATTACGGGGGCTTGGAGGAGTTCCCTTCTAGAGTATCCACTCTCAAGGCTTTCGAGGAATTAGATTTGGATGGATGCAAATCTTTGTGGAAAATACTTGAAGGGTTGGGGGGGTTGACTGGTTTGAAGAAATTGATCATTTGGGAATGTGAGGCTCCAAAGGAGTTCCCTACAAGAATATGCATTGTGAAGGCTTTGGACAAACTATCAATCCGTGAGTGCATATGTTTGAAGAAAATATAGGAAGGATTGGGGGTTGATTTGTTTGAAGAAATTGTACATGGGTGATTGCCAGGCCTTGGAAGAGTTCCTTTCTAGAATATGCACTCTAAGGCTTTAAAGGACTCATCATTCAATGAACGCAACTCTTTGAGGAAAGTAACAGAAGTGTTGGGGGGTCTGACTTGTTTGAAGAAATTAAGATAGTGAGGCGTTGGAGGAGTTTCGTATTGAGCTATGGACTCAAGGAGTTTGGAGGCGTTGTCATTGTACTGTAGGATATCTTTGAAGTATGTACGAGATGGATTTGAAGGTTTTTGGTGTTTGAAGGAATTGTCCATGGCTTGATATAAACTAACTTTATTTGTTCAATGATTTGTTTGTAAGATATGTTGCACAATTTGTGACTTTTCAACTTGGCATACAATTTTGACCAATGGATCTTATTGGGCATTGTGCCATTCCTGTTGTATGTTGTGTATCATGCAGTTTGTTATTTCAAGTTCAAATTGGGAGTTTTGATGTCAAAGTTAAAGTTGGTCAAAGCAAGGATTTTATTTTCCTTTAGATAGTGCCAATTGAGGATGCAGGGCAGGATGTTGGAAAACATGCCTCCATGAACTGTGAGGAGGATGAATGGGGTTGTTCAAGACACGACAATGGTTGATGTGAATTTTATTTGGTTTTGCATGTGGACATTCCTATATGAGAGGTTATGTTTTGCATCCTATTGTGGGCTTGAACTATTTTGCAAATAAGTTTTTGTTTTTGTTTTTGTTTTTGGGTTTTTTTGTGATGTTGAAATCCCCGTTTAAATTAAGGTTGAACCACATTTTAAAGGTTGCTTCAATGGGGCGGAGGTGCGCCTCTTTATTGACGTGGGCTTTGGTTGACTCTATAGAAAATTGCTCGCCATCGTTGCTTAATATTTTAGTTTTGAAATTTAGGATCCCTTGGACTTTCATCTGATTTGTTTTCATTTTTAGTTGATTTATCATCGTCAAGAGACGCTTGTTTATTGAACCTTCTATCGTCGAGAAAATCTATACTAAATCAAGATACAAATCCGACTATATCTATTAAAGTCAACGCAGTTACCTCTACACGGATCCTCTTGGGATGGCTTTGGACCTACAAGGAATACTCATCGACCTCAAAATTCTTAAGACAATTAAGTCTTTATCCTTGATTATCTAATTTTTCTTAGCCCCCTTAAATAACTCGTACATAAAAATTTAAAATTTGTTATTTATGTCCTCTTCACCTTAAGCTAATTTCTATCACTAAAACCTCATAATTAAAAGTACCACTCTCTTAATAACCCAAATAAGGATAGTATAAAGATTGTTTGTTGAAAGAATCAAATCAACCCATCACAATTCCTTTCATTCATACCTTCAATATTGAGAATAATATGTGGAAGTAGATAAGAAATCTCTTAATTTTAAAATCAATTCAATCTCGATCTAGTGAATGAGTAAGTAATGATGTTTGTGGTTGTGTTTTTTGAAATATAGCTTCACATATTTCAGCTTAATCATGTATACAATAATAAACTTTATGCGGTTGTTAATTTCTTACTTGTGAATTAGGAAGCGCGGTGCATTGACAACCACGATCCACCATTAAAGGTGAAGAATAGTTTAGAGTTGGCGTATTTGCATTGTGCAATTAAGCTAGCTCCCCCTATGGAAAGTGATATCGTAACACCATAGCTGGTTCGTGCAAATCAAAAATTGAAAAAAAAATCAAGAATTATGAACCCAATCAAATGAATGAGTGAAAATTTATATGAAAAACTAATTAATGGAAATTTTGGACTCTTCTAAGCTCCAACCACGTCAACGCAACATGAGAGGTTGCATGCTAACACGTTAATGACTCGGCGCCCGGCTCACTCAAAGCGGCAAACTCTCTTTCTATATCCATCTCCCTCTCCTCCTTGCTAATAGGGAGAAAATCAAAATCAACCTGTTCATTCTTTTGGTGCCAATTCCAACACTCTTCTCACACATGCCAAAATGCAAATACATACAAAAGACCTAACTCATACATTTTGCAAAGACAAACAAAAGCCACACTAAGGTGGATACTTAGGTTTAAGGCCAAGAAGCTGCCACGAATGAATGAAAAAAACACCAACCTACTGTGAGTACTGCTGGACCTTACCCAAAAAACAAATTAATTTTTTTTAAATCACAAGACTCACGAGGTTTCATAAATTGTATTTTTAGTTGACGAACCTTATTCAGAAAATAAATAAATGTTCGTTTCGAGGTGCACGAGCCAGCTTTGGTGCTACGGTAGTGACCATGATGAGCTGCTGGAGAATAGCACCGCCGCAAGAGGAGGCCGAGATGATGCCGATCATGTTTCACTGAGCTCCAAACATTCTCAGAATTCCATTGCACGCGTGTCTCCAAAAGAATCAGAGAACGGGTCACAAGCGGAGGAAACCTCAATTCATCCTAAACAAATCCTTTGAGCATCATCTTTTGAGCATTCAAATTTTGAGATGCTTTGGATGTAGTCAATGTGACTGTAGATGAACGTGAGTCTCCTAGCAAATCTGACATCTAGAAACGAGAGCACAAATCAGTACACTAAATATGATGTTTAGGGTGACTTATTGTTTGGAATTACGCAATCCTATATCTATTTACCATACATCTCATGTTTTATCAACAAATGTTGAATTGATAAGTTGGACATTATGAAACATTGACAACGTTACTTGGTAGAAAATTATTTCAACGGTAAAAAAATATAGCACCGTGTAAATCCAAATGGTTAATCACACTAAATACCAGATTTGTTGTATCGAAGTTCTCGCTGTAGTAACACAAGACACACTAATAAATTTACAACCATATTGTGTGTATATGTATATATATATAGGGGATTGATATTTCCACACCTTTTTTGGCTAGATTCACACCTTTTTGCCGGTTCGGTTGCCGTGTCACTGAGGCGCTATATATGAGATTCTTCATGGTGCATCCGGACCGTTGATCCACCAAGGCCCATCCAAGGGCCTCAATGATCCTAGGTGGAGGTGGGGTGGGGGGCGGGGGTGGTGCTTGCCACCAAGGCGGGCTGGGGCCGTGGGCCTCATGTCTTTTTTGGGGAGGCCGGATTTAGGGTGGTGTCGGGCCTAGTGGCTAGGCGGGCCCAGTGGCTAGGCCTACTTATTATATAACTAGTTGGTTACCCTTACTCTACTTATTAAATAACTAGTTGGTTACCCTTACTCTACTTACTAAATGACTAGTTGGTTACCCTTACTCTACTTACTAAATAACTAGTTGGTCACCCTTACTCTACTTACTAAATAACTAGTTGGTCACCCTTACTCTACTTACTAAATAACTAGTTGGTCACCCTTACTCTACTTACTAAATAACTAGTTATATACATATATATACATGTATATACATATATACATACATATATATATATATATATATATATGTATGTATATATATACATACATATTATTTCATTTTCATGAGGTGTAATTTAGGAAGACCAAATTTTGGTTTTAGAGAAAGCGGCCTTGTTTTGACGGCATGTTAGCAAACACGTTCATTCGATGTGGTGAGTATATATGAGATAATTTTGGTTGAAGACCTTCAGAGACCGCTAGGAGAACCAATCATGTTAGCTAATTTTGGATGTGGACAGTGTATCATGGTCAATGAGATTTAGTGCATAGGCACTGTTGTGGCGACAACAACATGTTTGCTAGTTTCTTGATGTATTGGAAAGGTTTTTTCAATCAACCCAATTTTGGCAGTCCCAACTTAAGAAACCAAACTTCAAGCTTTGGTCCAACCTTGAGTCAAAAAATAAGGTCCATGAAGGGGTGTTTTGGATCCTGAGATTTGTCCTTGACTTAGTTATCAACAAGAGAAATTTGTTTGGCAAATTGGACTCAGCTAGATTTATCCGTAAAGTCCTTCGACTCAAAGAGGCACTAAACAGTGGGTTTAATCCTTCTTTGGATAAACTTTGTATTAAGAGCTCATTGGCTCGTTCTATATCAAAAACTATTTTCAAAGTTGGGTGAAACTTTTGGGACCTCAAATTCCTACTGCTTAAATTTTCATACATGAAGAGTGGCGTCGGGCTATTAAACACCGGCCTTTTAGCTTGTCCAACTAGAATAGGTGGACCAAGCTAGATTCACATAGGCTAATCCAATTTTTAGGATAGCAAGTTCCATGCAGATATCCTATTTAGATTCTATAATGCTTGCCAAGTTTTTGAGGTGAACAAACTTTCAAAAAAATTCACCCAACTTCAAGGAACATAATATCCCACAAATTTCACACAAATTCTCATAAACTCAAGGTTTGGAACTAAACCTGTGGTTTTATATGCTTTACTTTGCACCTCGTCATTTTCAAGTGTCTGAAAGGGAAAAGAAAAAGCTAGAGCATAGGGCAGCAAGGCACATAAGCTAGGCAGCTACACGATGCAAGTTGACCCTGCCCTCCAGACTCACCACATTAGCATGTATATATGTAAGTGCTTATATGTATGTGCTTATGATCATGGAGTGAAGCACCAACAACAATGGGGCACTTGCACACGAAGGTTTAGCTCCGAAAGACGGATGGAGACCGGAGGTAAGAGAGAGCTGCCGGAGGTAGGGAGGGGGGCCAAGAGTTGAAGCGGCGGCAGCGCTGCTGCTCCTCGTAACCTCCCTCCCCTCCACCCACCCTCTCTGATTCCGAAAGGTCAAACAAAAAAGGTATAAAGCTCCTGCATCACCCTCAAAGGCATCACCCTCGAAGACATCATCTTCAAAGACTCCCAAACGCTCCCCTCGTAGCCGCAAATCTCCGACGCCCTTGATGCGGTTGAAGAGGCGACGCTGCTGCCGAATCACCAAAGACCCATTGCCCATCACTGCTGTTGCTTCAAGACTGATGTTGTTGTTGCTTCAAGACTGCTTTGCTACTGCTGCTTCAAGACTGATGTTGTTGCCTCAAAATTGTTGCTGACTGCTGCCGAAAAAGTTCAGTGCCGCATCAATACTGCTGCTGATTCAAGACGGCGGATGCTGCTGCTACAAGCGCTGCTGATACAAGTCTTGTGAAACAAGCTCCCTGCCGAAAGAGTTCACTACGGACAAGTCTCTCCTGCCTTCCGCTCACACTTCTCCTCTTCCTAGCCGCAAACAACACACATAGTCTCTCTGAAACTACATAGATCTAGAACTACAGATCATGCTCAGATAGACACATTCATGCTCATTCATAGTTGTTCATATAGTCTCATTCATTCTTATTCACAGTTGCTCACAGTTAGTCTCAATCTCATAGACCTGCAAACTCTCCTGAAACAAGTCTCCGAAACAAGTATCCGAAACCCCCTGAGCCGGCTCATAGGAGTCTTTCATAGTGATCAAAACCCACCGAAACCCAATAGATTACCGGATCTACTGAGAGCACCAGAACTCTAGTAACGCACCAAACAAAGTCTCCGAAACACACCAAACAGAGTCTCCGAAACATACCAAACAGAGTCTCCAAAGTTCTGTCTGTTGCTGCCCTTTAAATCGTGAACAGTGTTGGAGGTAACCGGCTGAGATCCTAAGTGTTTGCAAATCAAACCGGTTACATCACTGATTTTTTAAGCGCTGGGACAGATCTTGAGGAAATCGGCTGAGATCGTAAGTGTTTGCAAGTCAAACCGGTTACAACGCTGAGGCAGGTTTTGGAGCGCTGAGACAACTCTTGGAGATCTTGAGGAAATCGGCTGAGATCGCAAGTGTTTGCAAGTCAAACCGGTTACAACGCTAAGGCAGGTTTTGGAGCGCTGAGACAACTCTTGGAGGTAATCGGCCGAGATCCTAAGTGTTTACAAGTCAAACCGGTTACAGTGCTGAGACAACCTTTGGAGGAAATAGGCTGAGATCATAAGTGTTTGCAAATCAAACCGGTTACAGCATTGAGATAGTTTTGAGGTAATCGGCTGTGATCCTAAGTGTTTTGAAGACGAACTGGTTACAGTGTTGAGACAGTTTTTTGAGCGCTGAGACTCCTCGGTACACTGGGAGTAAGACGTCGAACACTTAGGAGAAACCGTAGTTGATTCACTGCTGAAGGACAAGACCAACCAGTGTTGGGAGAAGGTGTTGGGGAGCTGCAATCAACGAAGGAGCTGCTAGAGAAGTAATCGAATCTGAAGCTGCGAGCTGATGGAGCTGCGACATAATTCAGAATTGTTAAAGGCTCACTACACCACGGAAATCCACCTCATCATCAACTAGGTAAGCTTTGAAACACGTAACTAGGTCTTATTCATTTAAAACTTGCACTTAGGCACACACAAACATAGCATTAGGCACATAGAATTGCTAGATATTTGTTAGGGTAGAAAAAAAGAATGAAGGGTGCATGTGCAAACAACCTTGTTCTCATTCTTTGGCTATTGCTAGCCACGCCATATTGGAGAAACTCCCACAGTGTCAACTCTCACAACCCATGGGAATGCCTTGTACAAACTTGTTTCAAAAATGCATATAAAAATGTAACATCAAAACAATTAGTAAGGTATGACGCGAATAATGTTCACCTTTTTTTTAACAACAAAAGTAACATTATCTAATACATAGTAACAACAACCATAGCAAAAAACATAACGTAGGATCTTATCTCTCTAGAATGTATGCAAACTACTCCTTCTCTACTACCAACCATCACACATGCCCATCAATTAAGTGGTGGGAAGATGTTGGTTATGAGGCCCAAAGGAGTAACTTTTTATTAAACACTACAAAAACCCCTGAAAACATCTCCTTAAAAATCTATTCTAAAAACCTTCTCTATGATGCTTTACACAGGTTCAAATACATGGCTGAAGCTAGTTCCACAAGGAATATGGATGTATGTGTGGTTGAAGAAAATGAAATCATAAACACCTCACAAAAAAGAACCACATCAGCCCTAGTAACAATCACTCAGAAAAAAACTAAAAGTAAGAAAAGTCTAGGACCGAACGGTTTGTCTTTGTGGCTAGGGTTCCAAGCCCTAAATCTCATCAACAAACAAAAAGAATTACCCCTAGAAAGTGTGGAAACAACGAGAGAGTTAATGAAAAATGGAATAGATTTTGATGAAGCAAAGGGAATGCAAAATGCACAACCCTCATTTCCATATGTCCCTCAGTTCGAGTGGCCCTCCAAAAGGGAGGATGGAATTAAAGGACAACACTTCAATCTCACCCAACTACCATTTGATGTGGAGGTGGATGAGAATGGATTTTCTTTTGACTACCAAGTATCAATCCATTTTGAACTCAAAGAAATAAAATGGGAGAAAGATATAATGATATAATCATGAACAAAGTCAAGGAAAGATTAGCCACAATGAACATAAAAACCGGGGACTTGATTGGTGAACCCATAGCTATCATGTGCTACCACAAATCCACCACATGGAGTGGAACAATCAAAATCCATCTTGAGAATCCAGTAGTTGATGCAAGAAGTCTACTCCAAGGAACTAAGGCCTTCATACTAACTCTAGATGAAGAAAAATCTTGGAGAAGAAAAATGTACAAATCTTACGATATGCTAGCATTGAATAATCTTCTCTCAGTAAAAATCTCTAGTGATACATTGATTGGCAAAGAATGGTTCAACATCTTCGAAGAGGTAGTAAATGAAGGCTTTAACCGCAAATATGACTATGAGGTAATTAATATCTAAAAAATAAAATAAAATGAATTTTGCATGGATAGTAGCAACATCTCCGGAACAAGCAAAGAAGATTAGTACCTATAAGATATCACTCCACAACGAAATCATGGATACCAAATTCACATCAAGAGACAAACTCACGGAAGATGATAAAGCAAGAAAAAATGCACTCATCCTCATAATAAGAAACCTAATCAAAGTCAAGAGTCAGATGAAATCAAATATGAAATTAAAAAACACAAGGGAGAAAAAAATATAATCAACATCTTTTTTTAAATTAAAAATGATAAGCATGTGGGGAGTTGCAATGTTCAGTGCCTAAAAGCGGCAGTATATAAGAAATTCGTAAAGGAAAATGCAAAATTCCTTGGTAAATATGTAGAATTCACCCCACACCCCAAAAGTTTAGATAGTATCAACGCACCATCACAAATATAACTTACCAGACTCGGCTTCTTAGATGTAAATACAGCTCTAGCAAATACGGTGGAGGCCTTGGAAAACGCACCCTCCAACGGGCTAACAAAGCAAGAAGTAAAAATAATGTTGGAAGGAGAAAACGCAAAATTACACGAAGAAATGGCGGAGAGAGAAGAAAATGCATATCGGAGAGGGACTACATACACCGACAAGTCCATGAAATCTATTGCAGCCCAGCTCAAAATCTTCAAGAAACAACTACTCACAGTAGTAGACTACATCGAAAGCGTAGCAAAAGACTCGGAAGGTGCACCCCATGACAACAACATGGACATGTCAAACTAATAGGCATACACAACGACCCGGACATTAAAGATGAAAATATAATAGTATATTTCAATACTCTAAGAAAACACACAAAAAACAATAAGGTATTTATAAGTACCACCAAAAAAATAGAATTTTTTTACTCCAAAACACAAAAAACTAATATCATTAAAAAAAATACAAAACTAATCCTAAAATAATCAAAACAAAAAAAGACATAAACACAAAAGATATATATCAAACTAAAGACCCTAAAAACGAAACTTTCAAACACAAAAAACCAAAAAAATACACAAAATCCATACCATACGGGGGACCAAAAAACACAAATCTAAGACAACATACACAACTAACCTAACCCAACAAAAAAACAAAAACCTACATAACATTATACATATAAAACTACTAAAATGCGGAGATATATAATCAAACCCGGGGCCTATGCCCAATATATTGAAAAAACATCCACCGGCACATAGGCGGAGAGCCAAAACATACTTCATACCATGTACTATAAAACTCCACCCAGAATACCAACACATTACACAAAGTTTCTCCCCACTACTAAAAATAAACCACCCTAACCACAACAATGCCTCTAGAACATCTCCCAACCTCTCAATATATATTACCCAAAAAAAAACAATTTCCAACACCAAATATATTATTTGCCTTAATCACAACACTAAGCCCAGACATAAACGCATGTGAACACCTCATTCAAAACTTAAACCCAGATTGGCCCTCAATACTCCTAAACAAACTAAACTCTCTAAGAAACCCCCCCGAAAGACATATTCACACTATACACCCACATACCAAACTCATACAAGATAACCAAAACTTAATAAACCCTCCACTCACCATACATAAAAATATCTATAAGTTTATACATCAAAACGCTAATCCACCAAACCCCCAAACACTTAAAGATAAATATCCATATTTACCTCCAAACTTTCTTAAAGAAACACTAAAGATATTTGAACCCCTTACCGAATATACACACCCCCCACTTACACCACCACCACCCCCACCCCGGCCACCACAAACAGGACAAAACACCAACCACCACACACAAATCATCACATGGAATGCCTCATCATTAAGCACAACATTACCTAGCATACAAAACCTCATTCACCACTCGCACGAAATACCTGCCATAATCATCATACAAGAAATTAAATGGACATCAACCAAATCTACTAAATACATTCAAAATCTATTCTCACAATATAAATTAATTTTTAATAACACTCACGCGTTAACCAGATGCATCCAGCAAAGAATGCCGTATACCCCTCCTAGAGGCGGGTTTCTCACACTCATACACAAAAAGTATGCATTCCAAGGAAACATTACCAAAATACCCTCCCCGGCCAGCATATCACCATACATACAAATCATCCACATAAAGAACAACCCACTTCAACCATGGCCATTAATACACATGTACATGCCATCACATGAAGAAGACACTAGACTAATCCCCGAAATAATGCATACCATCAATATACAAATAACTGCATACCCGAATCACACACATATAATATGTGGAGACTTTAATAGAGACATTGCACTAATAGGTAGGCAGAATGAACAAGGTACCACCCCCCCTCAAGAAGAAGATATTAGATGGAGAACATACACCAATAATTTACTACTTTCCTATATCCCTACTAATACAACGTACTCTAGGCAAAGAGGAGGCCGGGGATTCGTGGCACTCAAGTAAAATCATCTGTGCGGATGAAAAAAACACATGAATCATCTAAATGGCTATTTTTGGGCAATTTTATTCCGGAAATAGAGTCAAAGGCCCCGAATTAGTCTAGTGACGTCACATTCGAATGAATCGGCCCTCAACCCCATAGGGGGGCTTTTTTTATTGGAGCCACTTCATCCACGATATCTTGGATGGATGATTTTACTTGAGTGCCACGAATCCCCAGCCCAAAGAGGACTCAACTATACAAACATACAACATGCAACAACATACACATCAATCACACTCCAAGATCAAAACCTTAACTCCGACCATCTACCGGTCATCCTAAAAGTACCACCAAACACCCTAATAGCTAGAATAACACAACCCCCACTACCCCTAAAAAACAGAATTATGAACCCCATCCCACAAGAAAACCTCGACAAATTCAACACCAAGTTTTTTGAAGAAAATGCAATCCAACTAAATGAAATACTCACATTACTATCTAACAATCAACTAACAAAAGAACAATGGCACATGGCATCTACACAAATGGACAACATCACGAGAAAAATCTCAAAAACTATAGAAGAAACATGTAATACCACACCTATACCCACATTAACTAACAGGACCAATCAACAAGGAGGGTACCTTCCCAGAAAAATCCAAAAAATATGGAAAAAACATATATCCAGCTATCACCTAATAAGAAAAACAATATACATTGTAAAAAATACAATAAATTGGCGCACACACCCTATAATTAACACGTTAGAGAGGCACAATCACATACGCATACCCTCCCCACCTGAAAATAACCTACAACTAAACGAATGGATAAAAGAAATAGCAACATTAGCCAAAGTAGCAAACTTACAAGCTGAAAAAATCACAACCAAATATACTAAAGACTGTATTAAGAAAGCCATATCCAAATACAGAAAACTATATGAAACAAGCCCCAAAAAAATAAATAAAAGAGTATTCAAAAACTTAGAGAGTCCGACACTAGATTGTATCACAGACCGAAATAATAATATACTCACTAACCCAGAAGACATAGCAAATGAAATACATATACAACAATCTATCAGCAACAGACCCACAGTTCCCACATGTTACTACTTACCAGACCACCCCCCATAATGTACGTGTGCAGTAAGCACTACAACAAAACACGTCTTTTACAATTGGGTTTTTTAACTCCTACGAGTGAGAAATTCCAGACTTTACTAACGTGGAAAACGACCAGTCGCTTCGGACAAGCAGTAAAGTGTGGTCATAGTCATGTCGGACAAGACGTTCCCAATGGACACGTTCCCAATGGCAGTGAAGTTTGGGGTGCTCCGCGTGCTTTACTTCATAAAGTCATGTCCTACTTCACTATGCCTCGTCAATATAAGCAAGATAATACACGTCACCATATAACTAATCCTAGTGATATCATAACTAAGTCATGTAGGTGTGTACTAACTTTTGCACTTCACTACACAAAGTCATATATGTGAAATGAATAAAAGTCTCCAAATCACTCCCTCTAGTAATCTCGGACAATAACGAAGGAGATTCATAACTTTACGTAGTAAGTGCGTGTGACTTATGGGTGCAAGCATGGTAAAGTGGACCAAAAAATGGCTCTGGTATACTAAAACCATAATTTTTTTGGTCAAAGGCCTAAAAGTAGTAGCAAAGAGTTATTTAAATTGGAATTTTTTTTATGATGACCTCTATTGTTGTGTTAAATACTCAAATGTAGAATATCAAGTTGAGATCTTCAATACTTAGCATCAAAAGTGATGCTAAAAAACAAATGGTTGAGTCTGGTTTTGGATGTATATTTCATGACCTTAACTATTTTGAAGTTAGATTTTTTTATATTTCTTGAATTCATTATCTACTTGAGGGCATCACCACAAAACTTTGTAAAAAACCATCAATTTAATGTAATTTTATCATATTTTAAACAAATTTTAGACAGTCACTTATTCAATATCACCTACTTGTACGCCACTTGCACCGTCTTCTAAAATAGGTAGACTTTTCTTGGAATTCTTTTTGTCATCATAAATTGCTTGGCTTTGTAGATCAAGATGTTTTTAAAATGTCTATGGTTTATTTCTTCACAAAATTCAAAGTTAGTACATAAAATTGAATCACTTTCACTTAACACTAGGCAGGGATCAGGAGTTGTCCACTTTACCGTGCTTGCACCCTTATTATAGTAAACAAATCCGGCAATGACATATACTTCTCACTTTATGTCGTAATATTTACTTTACTATGTAACACCATATTCGAAATTTTGGGAAAATTCCATGATTTTGGGAAAATACAGTTTAGGTTGAGTCGACCTAAAATGTATCCACTAGGTACATTTTAGGTCGACTCCACCTAAACTGTCATCAAATTGGGAGACTGGAAATCTCCCAAAATTTCGAATATGGTGTTATGTGGAGTAAATTAGTCATATAGGGGTGTACTAATATTCGCACTTCACTACACAAAGTCATCTTACGGGTAATGAATTGAATTCTCCATGTCACTGCCCTTAGTAATCACGGACAGTAACGCATGACATCCATAACTCGGCATAGTAAGTGCATATGACTGGTTTTAGTAAACATCTCCGGCAATCGCATATATTTCTCACTGTTTGGCGGGTGGACCTACTTTACTATGTGTAGTAACTTTTGCATCAACCATTAGTATTTGGCTTACTTTGTGGAGTCATATGGTTGTCATATGTCATTATTGTGTATAACTGGTAGTAAACTTTATATGGCTTTGCAAAGTGACATATTCTGGATGCATATGACTGTACTTACTACAACTAGTAATATGAGGTCAACTCATCACAGTTAGATGTTAATGGCATGCTCAGTATAGCAATATAGCAAGTCAGAATATAGCAAGTTCTACTACCAAATTCATAAGAATACAAATAGTATGTCATTCATGTTCCACATTTCACTACTAGCAATGATAAATACTACACTCCGAGGTTCTATAAGTCTGAATATCAGCATTGCTCTACAAGTCCACACTACATTCATGCAGGTGCATACAACCTAACACAATCATTTGGCCAAAGAACATAGTGGCCTTTTGCGTTGCCAATCGTAGTGATTGGAGGGTTGTCTTTATTGAGGGGAATACATAGGGGATAGTCATCCTTATATGTCTCCGTAAATGTGAGAGATATGTAGCCACCGCCAATCACCTTATTGTGCAACATCCCACCTGCTAGGTTCTTTATAATACATTTTCCAATGAATGTCGTCTTCAAGTCTTCCTCTTCATGACCACAAATATGAACCACATCCCCCGCATTTTGCACAAGTGCAACAACCACATGTTAGTGTTTGAATTACATTAGGGTAAGGTTATGAGTTCAACAACAAAATATCGTTGCATGTTTCCTAGCAAGTGCGTACCAATTCGAGGCCGGTTTTGGTCTTCTTTGAAGCCTTGGTGGCAAGGGGAGGTTTATCAGCCCGGCGTTTGTCCACCACTTGTTTATTCTTTAATGGGCTACTTCTCAGTTTCTATACAACGTCGCATTTTTTTAAGATTAGAAGAGCCTCCAATGTCAACTTCTCGCCTTCAGTCAGTCGTGCACGCTTGTGTTTAGGGGCACCATCTTTTTTGGCATCCCCACCATGCGCACTGATGCCTTGGCTGTTCGATGGCGTCTGAACTAGTCGAATTGCACCGCTGGAAACCTCATTTACCTGTGAATGTCAACTTCCATTGCGCACATTAGACATCGCTACACCAATTATGATTTAGTTCAGCACATACATAAGGCCATATAACTAAGCCTGGTGATATTATGTCATTGCCACCAGTCATGTCACTGTGAGTTACATTCGGGTCATTACTGCCAATAGTAATGTCGGACAATAACGAATGAAATCCACACCTAGTAAGCGCGTTGACTGCTTATAGTAAACAAATCCAGTAATGGCATATACATCTCACTTTATGGCGTAATCTCTACTTAACTATGTGGAGTAAAATTTATATGAAAGTAATTTCACAAGAATCCGCCCAAATTATATAGCTGTTCAAGCTCCTCATGCCCCGAAGAGGCTTTCTGGGACCCGGAGGGGATTTCCAGGCTCGCCACGATTGGCAAATCACCTGCACCACCAGACTCTACTACCTTGCTTGTGGGCTCCTTTGAAGCTGACCGTGCAAACGGAGATACACTTCTACGAGAGTTGGATTTTCCCGCATCAACACTGCAAGGGTGTCCTCCACGTGACGGTGTGCCTACCTCTTTTTCCACTGGGATCCCAAGTTTGGCCATCACTGTAAGAAGCGAGCTCTGAATGTTGTTGAACTTTTCATCCAACTGCCGAACCTCTGCCCTTACCTCCTCAAGACCTACACTCCTCGTGCGACTTACATGAGGAGATAATCCTAAACCCCATTGTGCATCAATTACCCCTCCCCCCCCTTTGACAACGTGGAAGACGCTGGACGGCCACCTTTTGACCTTGACGTGTTTTTGGGCCTTTCAAGCTCCACCTCAATCTCTTCTTGGCGGGGGTCCCTCTTCAAACATGACGCCTACACAAAGAAAGTGAGTTAGCAAAAATCATAACAACAACTGCACATCATTTGCTACTTTGACCAATATTATATAGATAAATGTTAAAAACTAATTTGCTATTGCCAAAGTGCTTACCAACCTAGCCCGCACCTCACCCTCGGATCGGCCGAATGTTGACATTTTTTTCACACATTTCCGTGTTTCCCTCATAACATTTGCCTGCTCGATCTTCTTCGGATCACGAGTGTGCTCCACCATGTTCAACCAATGATCAAGCCGGATAGATTCTGGTTTATACAAACCTTTCAAAATGCGCATTTTCATTTGAGTTTTTTTGCTCTTCAACTGTTGGCCAAGGTTGCTTTTAAATATCTCGTACCTTAACACACGCGGTTCCCCTTTGTATCCTCGATATTCCCAGTTCTCCCTCATTCGCGTATAGATGTTGTCCAATGTTGTCCCATCCTGGTAATTTATGTTGTCGACGCTCCAGTCCAAGTCGCTGGAGTAGCCACACAGAGCATTAAGCCATTGTGGCATGTACACACCACTGGGAAATCCTGCAAAACAATCCACACCAACCACAATCCACGTTGACCACCCACATTAGCGATAACCTAAATTGATTTCAACTATGTAGAGTAATGTGGATCTATGCATAATAACTGTGCATAGTCATGTACAACTCTGCATGTCCAAAGCACCGCAATATGACCTATAGTAAGCAAGACACATTCTTCAATATTCAACATATACAAGTCGAGGATGGCAATTTCACAATCTGATAGTACACCTCCAACTGCACTTAGGAATCCCTGATCAGGTTAATGCTAGGGCAATTGAGGTTCCATAGCAGTGTTCCATAGCAAATTGAGGTTCCATAGAAAATTCCAGAACCTATTATAATACTCATATTGCACCACCAAAGTTTTCAGCTGGACTAAGGACTAATAACCTTATTAATAACCTGACTGGCACAATTTTAGGAAAACTAAGAGCATATCTAGTAAGGGGAGTTTTTGAGTAGGAAGTGGTGTAGGTCTTATGAGAGACAGGGTTGAAATATCAAGGAGATTGTCAAGAAAACAAAAACCAGGCTCCCTGAACAAAAATATAGTCCACAACATATCAAGCCTTACACTATTTATGCAAACGTGACATTAATCTGCAAGCCCATCCCAGCCCGACAATGCGAGATAAAAGCAATAAATGCACTGCAAGTACACCAGACATATAAACTTAAAGAAGGGAATAAAGGTAGTCTAATGAGCCATGTCTACATAGACTAGTATTCATGCCATCTTGATCCACATTTGTATACAAACAGCCTGTTATGTAGAGAATGCTAGAGAACACCTTCAACCACAAGCACATCTGCTAATTGGAGGAGTAACTGTTAATTGGAGGAGGAGGAGTGTTCTGCAACAAAGTAATCAGCAATGTCACCCAGACCATACATACCGCATTTACTCTCTGAACCCAGAAAGAGTAGAATATATACCCAGAGGGTGCAGGCCAGTAAGGATTTCATATGCAGCCTCCCTGTTTCCCTTGAATAATTGCCACCATATGCACACAATCATATGGAAAGAGAGAATTCTAGATTTAATAACAATTTTAACATCTACCCAGTTAACTGCCTGTAGTTACTGTGTACAGTAATGTTCCCTACTGTGCGTAGTAAGGTACTACTTTGCATAGTAATGTGATACTCCATTACGCTACTGCATATAGTAATGTTTTACGTTGCATAGTAATGTGATATTGTATTGTTGAAATGTATATAGTAATAATTATTGTGCATAGTAATGTGAGACTGGAATGTAATACTGTGCAATGTCATGTTCAAATGTTGTAGGCAGATTACAATGACAAGGGGTGAAAAATGACCGTACCATTATCATCTAGATCTACTACGAATCTTTGTTTTCCATCCCGCGCTCTCTCCTCAAACTGCTCCCGACACGCTTTGTTGGCAGCCCTCCTCTTGGCCTTCATTTGCGAGTTATGAAGTGGGTCTCTTCGTACTGCTACCCATTCCTCGCCGATCCTGTCTTCTTCTTCATCACTGCTATGTGACCTCGCTGTGTGAAGGCGTGCTTGCATAGCCAATTCTTTTTTCATAATTTTGAGCTATTTCTTCTCTATTTCCAACGCCAATTTGGCTGCAACACCATCTTCGTGCATAGCACCATCGTCCCTTTGGGGTTGCTTCCCCCGCACTCTACCATAATGTCTCTCCTCTTCCATCAACACTGGCTTGCTCCAATCAAACGCGTCTCCTTCCTCCTCCCCATCCTCTTCGTTGTCGCGATCTTCATCCCAGTCTCTAGCATCATCAACGGGTAGAGCTCTCTTCGCCCTAGGGTTTGAAGCCATCTTCTTCTTCCTTTGTGACCAAGTTCTTGGATTGTGAGGTGTCTGAAAACAAATTCATAAAGGCGTCTCAGTCATATAATGATTAGTAATGTTCTACTGTGCAAAGTGAAGTTCTACTATGTTGAGTAATGACCTAGTGTACATAGTAATGTCCTATTGCACATAGTAAATGGCCTACTGTGTCTAATAATCTGAAATGTAAGTTCTGCTGTGAATAGTAATGTGCAAAGTAATGTCCTATAGTGTATAGTAATGTCCTATTGCGCATAGTAATGTGCTACTGTGCATAGTATTGTGCAAAGTAAAGTTCAATGCATGGTGAAGAAGAACTTAGAAAAAGCAAAGACAAAACTACAATGAACGGCCATGGAAAGCATGATACTTACCAATTTCGCTTGTGGTGCAATGGGTTCTCTGCACTCCTCTTCGGATGCCTATGTTTCCGATTCTAGAACATAGTCTGCATCCTTATCAGTTTTTTCAAATCGCTCATTGCACGAACCATCTTCCTTGCTGCTATCTCGTGCCTCTATGTGCGTTGAGGTTGATGGTAACGTTCATAACCTGCAACTCCTCCTAGGTGGCTTCAAGGACTCCGAGATTGTCATGGAATCCTCGAAGGTATCAGCCAATAGCTCTTGCATTTTGGTTATCAGACAAGCATGTATTACAGGGAATTGGGAAACCTCAATAAATAACTTCTGGACATCTTCCTCGGACAATGAAGCTATTGCACTGAGTAAGGTGGTTAACTTGTGATCCATAATAGCGACTCGCATTTGACAAAAACCACCTTCATCTAGGAGTAGAATATTAAAATATACAAGGATACAAAGTCGAGGTGCGGCACATGTACGACTACGACAAGGGAACTGCAGTAATGACACAAAGACAGGCGATAAGTTTGAGGGCGCAACAGTTCCTAGTGCATACTTCAATGACAAAGATATGACGCACTTTGAATAAGAGAGCAGATTTACCGATCTTTCCGAGTTGCCGGTGCGATCGCCGCCGCTAATGCTGGAAGGCCCAAGCTTTCCAACTTTCTGCTGTTTCTTTCAATTTTAAGCTGCCGCAGTTGCTCGTATTCCGTCTCCTCTACAATTACACGTTTCCTACAGTACTGCAAAACGGTGTTTTAATCTTCTTTTTCTACTCGCTCCCCCAATTGAAATGTGCAATGTGCATATTTGACAGAAGCATGTGTGCAGATAATTACAAAGGCAGGACACGAGTAGAGTCTAATTGGCCCTCTGTCTCCACACTGAGATTTCAAAAAGTTGGAAAATGAGTGAAGGGGGAACCTGGGAGGCATAGCGGGCTCCAATGCCGACTATCACACAATTGATGTGTGGAAGAAGAACAACTGCATACAATTACAAGTCATCATTTGGAGGTCAAATCTGACTTTATCAAACCTATGCAGGTCTGTAAGTGTATAGCAGAGAGATTGAAACGAATACTTCTCATGCATATTCTCTCTACTTATATCAAAAGAAGGCACCGGACAGGCATTGCATCAATGTATCGGTAGTATCAGGTGTCAATAAGACACAAACAACCTCCTTGATTTACTCTCATAGCATGCTTTTGAACTTCCACTACTATCTACATTTGTTCAGAATCTGTGTAGCCCACTTGAAAACATGAGTGCGACTTTTAAATGTAATGTACCAAAACTCTAGATGTCGCTGCACCTTCCTTGCCCATCATCCCCCTGAGATAGAGTATAGTCTGCAGATAAATGTCCTTAAACCTCTCGAAAATCCTTTGGATCGTCAAATAAGTCAGGCTTCGAGGCCGTCGATAGTCCAGGCCGGTCACACCAAACCACAAGCCACTCAAATATAGGTCATTTGGACAAGCAAAGTTTTATGGTTGCAAGCACTTACTTGATAGCGAGCTGTTACTTTCTATATGGTGTCAGTGTAAAAGGAGACCTGAAATAAGTACCCACCAAAAAGAACCTTATGAAGAACCTTTCAAGACACAGAAACTTGAAGACAACAACAAGCATGTTTTTGAACATAACTTCCGGTTTGAAATGATGTATGTCCACAATAGGTAGTCTTTTGCCATCCCAAAACATCTCACTTAAAAGTTACCACAACGAGAATTGAAGGACAATAGACTGTAACACATATATATACAAGTATAAATTGATTGCAATTCAAAATAAAAGGACTAGGACAAAAAAAATAAACATCAATGTTAAGAGAAAATCCTACACAACACAAGAATTGGTCAACACACCTATTTCCATCAAAACAAGAGTAAATACTTATGAGGCTGCCATCTTGCTTGAATCAACTGCAATATTTAATGGTATCAATATATTTAGGTGCATACTTCAATTTAGTCTGCACTAACAGTCAAGTCTAGATTGTTGTCAAGCTCAATCATTGAGATAATGTTACCTATTATTAACCTATTATTAAGCTCTGTTGACGCCTCTCTTTCTACTACTACATTTGCACACAAAAAACACAGTCTTCTTTATTGGACCTCTTTATTGAAAGTTTCATCAAAGAGTTTCAGCGGGTGCTTAGCTGAGATTCTTGCCCCCCATTTTCACTAGCCACATCACATCTTTCTACTTTTCCACGGAAATGCATGGATTCCTCACACAAGCACTACTATAGAGTGTTATACATAAAGTATCTGGAACCAGAATGGATGTTAAGTAGAGGACCAAAATGAAGTTGCACTCGCTCCCAAATTTTTTTTGACAACCAACTCCACCAAACTCCTTAATTCAAGACGCACATGTAGTTAGCTTTTTGGATTAGAAACAAACCCAGGGAACAAATCAGGGAAGACTTAAAAGGTGATTCTTATATCATCTAGGTGTCTTAGACAAGGTTTTGTTAGGGAAAACACAAGGGTACAACACTTCATTTCAACTTTGGTATGACAATTAATTTACCGGCAAGGGATAAAAACATCTAAAAGATCACTCCATTCCAGTACATGCAAAAGTGACAGTCTCTCACCTCACTTTAAATTCCCTGGCAATTGTCTGGCAGTGGATTCTTTTTATTAGGACCAAGTGCGGTGCACAAGCATAGGCACAGCCATCGACTATAGTCTTTGCAAGAGTAACATCATTGAGTCTTATTTATCAAAGCCAAGGGCACTTTGATCTTTGCTATAGTCTTTAATTTCACATTAACATAATTCATGTTTGGTTATGGTCTTTAATAGATTCTTAGTTCATTAGGAATTGCAATTACAACAAGGCCATAGACTGGAATTACATAAATTTGATTATTACCAAGTTATGGTTCCAAAAAGGTTAGAGTTACCATCCTCTGGAATGGGAAACGTTCAGCCAGTGGATGTGTTGTCCTTTCGGCCTCCCTCCAGAGCAACTGTTCAAGGCTATAGTCTTTTCACTAGGACTATTCATCTCCCAGCATGACTATCGCCTTCTCAATATATTTAGTTCACTTGGAATTAAGTCCACAAACATCATCATCGGTGCTCGAACAGATTCATCGATTTCCTTCAATCCTCAGATTAGTATTTGTCCTCAATTTCTCTTTTAATGTCACATTCCCACTTCAGCCTCATTGAGCTCTCAAATTTACATTCAATTACACTCTGGCAATCATCTCTCAGAGTTCCTCTTGATTGCCAAGACTATAGCCTTGCCTTAGTTGGGATGTCTCCGATCTCCCAGGGAAATTCCCTCCTCAGTCACAAAGACTATAGTCTTCGCTCAAGGTGATCGAGTATGAAATCTCATCAGCTCTTCCCACAGGAGGTTAATTACCCATACCAAGGCCTGGAACTATTATTAGGGATGATATCACCAATTGAATGCAGACAACTGCCTGGCCGTGTTCAATTCCTCCAAATCATTGTATAATGATAACCCAAGAATATAGCTTGATTATGTAATTGATTCACCTCATCATATTATTTCAATTGATCTTACAATCAATTACACAGAATACACATGGCCACGGACTGTAGTTTCTTTAGCAAAGTAAACACCGTTTCTACATCAGTAATCCCTTCACTTTGCAATCCCTGCAAAGTGTACTTACACACAATCTCAGACTATAGCCCTGACACTCACTTAGAATTAGTCTTCCATCCCAATATCAGAGACTATTGCCCGAACTTGCAAATAATATCCAATAGACACAACAAAAGGGACAAGGTAAATCCTTCAAACCATCACAATCCAGGACTCACTCCTGGAAAGGTATTAAATTAGTATTGATAAACAATAATATCATAAAGACAATTGCCATGCACATCAGAAGTGCATTCAATTTCAGACTTTTACTCGCACAAAAGTTATGAATGATTAGGGAGTTCAATCTCTCTCCCAGAGATAACTAACTTCTATCTTTCCTCCTCCCCCCTTTATACTTTGTGAGGAGTCCTCCCCGCCTTCCATCCTTTCATATCAGACTATAGCCTTGAAAGTTGTGCTTTTCGGAATCTGAAGACTATAGCCTATTTACATTAACAATGTTTTAGGATTCCGATACAGAATTTAACCCTTTTTACACTGAAATCCGATTTGCAAAAAAGGTAAACTAAAATTTACTATCACATAGCCCCCCACTTAACTTGTTGATGTCCCCATCAACCTATCTTCTTAGTAACTTTGGTGGAGGTTGGTGACGTTGAGCTGCCTCCTCGGCTGCTCTCTTCAACTCTCTTGTCTCCATCTTCTCAATTGCCCGTTGTAAATCCTCGTCGCGGGCCACTACCTCAGGTGCATTCATTCGTTGCCATCTCAGAAATCACTCAAACGGCCCCGCCCGTGTATAAGGAAATTCATTAATTAAACACTTATGGGCTCCAGCGATGAAATGGGTCATGGCCATAACTTCGACCATTCGAATCCACCTTGTAGGCCTGTACATCAACTTCAACAAGAGTAAAAATTCAAGGTGACTTTCGTGGAAACGATTGACATCAATGGTCACGTTCCACTGGCCACACCAATCAGCCAACACATTAGCAAACACGGCTGCTCGGAAACAAACAGGGTCGCGGTGATGAGTGTGCTCTTCGAAAAAATGCTTGTAAGTCGCTCTGCACTCCGCTGGTGTCGATTTGGGCCCTTGAATTAACGGCCAGTTGTACTCGACACTTGACAATGTTGCTTCCGGATTCCACCTGCCTCTCCTTGGGCACCGACAAAAATGTGGGTGGCTCGCCACACCCACTGGAGGTCCATCAGGCCATCGTCTTGAGAGTCTCCGATATTGGATATCGGCCGGTACCTCCTCATTACGGGAAAGGCCATAGTCTTCTAGTATCCAGGTGATAGCCGTCCATGTGGGTATAGGCTCCTCACCCGGATGATCAAACATGTTAGCATATTGCCCCAAGTACCTTAAAGTTAATGGACTTCCCACTACGGGTACTTCCAGCTGGGGTATGGTAGGCAAAAAATTAGAGGGAGGTAACTCAAATTGTACTTGGCTATGGAGGTTCAGTAATGGCTTCTTTCGTGTGTTCACCTCCATTAGATACCTCTCTAATCTGCTGGTGGTTTTTTCAATTTGAAAAAAATAATGAGACCCAGTAAATCCCGCACTCGGTGATAGAGATAGACGCTGAACATTGGCGGACATTATATTGGTCAAAAAAGTTGGGTGCCTAACTCGGTTAAGCAATTCTTGTAAAGTATCCCGCCAGGACTGTAGACTCTCTAGGGGCTGACCATAAAATTGTGAGTTTACTTGGACTCCATATTCTTGCCAAGATACCTCTCTTTTCGCCACCATGTTAGTATTTTGACATCTCAAGACCCATTGTTGCTCTAGAGACGCGTAATACAACAAGACCCTAGCCCCTACATCCCCAATTACTATAAAAGCAGAGTAAGGATCCGAAAGGTTAATATGTTTTCGGGCCAGAATTTCCACAAACAGATTTTCTATCCCCAAGTCTAGACTTTGACGCCACAGCTCTTTAAAACGACTATGGTCAATCCATTCAGACTTCCTCAAACCTACAAACAAAAGAAAAAGTTGACATTGTCTTTCATACAACTCAAAAAATTCTTTGGGAACCGGTCCTCTGGATTCCCAGCTCCACAATTCTAAACAGAGTTCTTTGGGCGGAGGAGTTACTCGAACCGGACTGGTAACCACTGAAGTCATGGACGGTTGTCCCCTCGCATTCAGGTTACTTACTAACGCTTTTTGCTGCGTCAATTCTTCTTCCAGTGATCGTAACCTTTCGGTTAACTGCTCCTTCTCCTCAGTGACCCGCCTTAAATTATCCTGGCAATCGTCTAGTTGCTCTGACTCGGCCCTTTGCTGATCCAGTCGACTTTGCAGGGCCATTATCTCCTTCTCTTGAGCAGCTAGTTGGTCTTGGCTAGAGGCTATAGTCTTGGTGCTATCTTCAAGCCTCCTTTGGTGCTCCACCTTCTCGCGGATAGCCTCAGCCAACTCCTGCAGGTGTTTCACATTCTCGGATTGGCAGGTAATGAGCAATTCGCTCTTCGCCCATAGCTGCTCAGTCTTCTCCCGCAACGTATCTCGGCATTGATGTAACTGTAACCGAAGCCTGTGATTGTCCTCCACCAGCTCCTCCGAATTTCCTGGGCTCGACGGTACGGGGCTCACCGCTTGGGACGTCGAGGGTGCGTCCTGTCGTCCTCGGGGTGTAGGGACATCTCGGCAGAAAAAAGATATGTAAAAGGCTGAGTACAACTCCACTGTCCGCGGCACTCCCACCTTGACCCGCAGAATTTCAGCATGCATCTGTTGTTGAATTATTTGGGACCAATTGATCCTCTTCCCTTCCCAAGTCTGAACGGCGGCCACGACATATTTTTGGGCTATTGTCTCGGGCTGAGGCCGAAAAATCAAGTAACTGTTCACAAATTTGAACCATAACCTCCAGTGTTGCCTGGCCTTTTCTATCCTCCAGATCCGGGTATTTTTAGGGAATTCTCCCTCAAAAATGATTTCATGTTGTTTTCTCGTCAAGGTAGGCAATTGTCCTTCTGCTATTCCATCGGATGGGACCCGCAATTGTCTTCCTATCGCAGTCGCAAAAAACTCAATCACTTGGCCATCGACTTTTGTTGTTTCCATACCCAGAGAGTACGTTTCCAGGAATTGTAATACATGGCCCACAAAGGCCACCTTAGTGATCGCCTGAACCCAACACAAATATTCAAACACCCCTGCCATTTCCAACTTAATTTGGTTGGCCTTCCATGCTCTTTTCAATGCCAACGGGATGTCAGGTAACACAACAGGCTTCACACTCCATCGTCTTGGAGTTTCTTCCTCCTTCTCTGTTTCCCCTGGTCCCATTTTCTCTCGCAGTCTATAGTCTGTATGGTAAGATCAGTCTTAATGGCCAAAGTCTATCGCCTTTAGTTACCAAGTCTCTATTCACCGTGCTATAGTCTGTCCTATAAACTCAGTCTTTACTGCAGAAAGCTATTGCCTTGGGTCACTCGGGAGTCTTTGGCTCGGACTATAGTCTGTTCTCCCCCAAAGAGGCTGTCATGCATTCTGCACAATCCAGTCACAATCCACTTGTAAATATCCTCTTCTCAATCTTAGCTAATATAGGTTCCTTTATCTCTTTCAAGTCCAAGTTGATTGCCTCTGGAACAGTTTCTTCTCTTTCTTTATCTTGTCACCTTCTCCGTATCAACTTCTTGGTAACTTTTCCATCAAGTTAAATCTTGTTGTCCTATTAAGTTCAAGTGCTAATAAGGCAAGGCCATAATCTCTTTGAAGGATAACGGACCTCTTAACAATCACTCAGGCTATTGACTTCCTAAGTTTCTCTCTTCAGAGACGAAGGGTTAAAGAAGATGATGACGAAAAGTTACATGGCAGCAATGGGCCCTACCTCTACCCTGTGAAAGAATCACTCTTTCTGGAGGTTATCCTTACTAGGCTATTGTCTCTCGGAACATCTTTCTTACTTTCATTTTAGGTGGCCTCACAGACTATTGCCTAGCATTGTATATCAATTTTCCTGCTTTTAATCAAGGCTATTGACTTTCTCCTAGCATTACTTTGGAACTCAGTAACTTTGCTCCTTGGCAGCAACATTTCTTCACATGATAACTTCTTTGGGTTAAGATCACTTCGTTGCCTAAAAAGTTCATATCTTCCTAAACATTGTTTCTTGCAATAAAGACCATCTTTTCATACTTGTTCGGACTCCCAATAACACTTCCTATAAGACCAATGATACATCTAAAACACAATTCTACTGGAAAGACCTTTACTGTTCACTTTTGTGACGTTCTTGGACCGACATGAAAGTTTCTGACATCTTTCTTCTGTCATTTTTTTCTTACTGAGCATGAGAAAGTTTCCTACCAGACTCTTAATGGACTCCGACTCATACCTGATCTTGTTCTCTCCTCAGAGTTTCTTTCCAGACTATCGTCTTTCCTCACATCTAATTTCCTCTCGGAACAAGGCCATTGTCTCTCTGAAATATCTTTCATGCCTAATTTGTCACCTAAGGACTCCTATCTCATGCTCCCATGCTTCTGGCCATTGCCTGAGTGAAAAAGTTCTATCTTGCTTTGACTCTTCTCCTAACTCTTTTTCTGAAGGCTATTGTCTGATCCAAGTAACCAGCGTTGCCGCAACACATCAGGCTATTGTCTTCGAGAACTCACATTCTCAGTGCCTCACCAAGAACTTCTGGTCCTCTATCTACAACATATTGTGGCCATAGTCTTTACATGCTGCAGAGCCGCAGGTATCTCTCTTTTCTCACCCTTCTCTTTTATTCAGACCATAGCCTTGAACCTCGCTGGTCTCTCATTGTCACCATAAGGCCATAGTCTGATGCAAGTATCCGTGATCCAATCCTCCGAAGGCTATAGTCTTTGGGTTCGTTCATGCAGTTGAAATATCATAGACAATCTTTAAAGCAAAACCTGATCACCATACAACAGCAAACACACAGAGTTGGCAACCATACATGTTGTTCTGCGGAGAAGACGACTCTTCGCTCTCACCTCCTGTTCTCCGCCCCTTCAACTGCAGCTCCTCGTTCCTTCACCAAAGACTATTGCCTGCATCTTGGTTGAGCCTAACTGTTTGAGATCGCCCGCCTCCTTGGCGGCTCCCGCTCACCGTGTAATGATGGGTAGGTGGTCACTAATAGTACACTAATTGAGCCTATAGCCCACCTGCTGTCACTTCTCCTCAACCACTTCGTTAATTAAGTGCCTAAGCCTATTGCCTACCTCAGATTTAATTTTAGGTAGTCTTAGCTGTTTAGAGTCATGGGTGGGATTAACCAGCTCCCGAGACCATTGCCATTTTGTATTTATTTTATTTGACTTACAACTTAACTTTAATAATAACTTTAACTGTTAAATTTGTGATACTATCTAAATGTCCCAATACATAATATATAAGTTTTTAATTACTTCAATTTTACAGAATAATTACTTAATTTATACACCATAATAATCTCAATGGCTCCCCCTCACCTTATTTCCATAACTGTCCTCAGTTATGTATGATACTTTTTAAGACGATAGCCATTAATCCGTGTAGGTAAGGGTGTACCTTCAAAGTCGATTAATTCAAACGAACCATTGTCGTGCGCAATTTTAACTTTATAAGGGCCCATCCAGTGAAGTTTAAATTTTCCTGGAAATTTTTGGAAACGACTATCGTAAAGTAAAACTAGATCATCCGCGGTGAGTATTTTACTTTTCATTTTACTATCATAGTAAGTCTTACGCCATTTTTGAATGGCGGCCATGTTTAGATAGGCCCGATTACGAATTTCATCTAGCCTTTCTAACATTGCTATGCGCTCGCGAAGGGATTCTTCATCACTTAATCTTTCATCGATGACGATACGTAATGAAGGGAGTTCCAATTCAACTGGCAGTATAGCCTCTTGGCCATAAACTAATTGAAAGGGTGTAAATTTAGTTGTCACTTTATAAGCGGTACGATAAGCCCATAATGCATCTAATAATTTGCTATCCCAATCAGTCATAGAATTTTGAACTGTTTTAGTTATGATTTTATACAAAATCCCATTGGTCATTTCAGTTTGACCATTAGCTCTCGGGTGATATGGGGAAATGAGCCGGTGTTTAATTTTATATTTCTCCGTGAGCTCTTTAATAACATCATTTACAAAATGAGTGCCACGATCACTTACCAATTCCGATGGTCGCCAATAATGTGAGCCCAAAATGGTGCCCACATGTGTTCTTAAGTCTTTTGAGACCATTAGAAGTTATGTTTTAATGTTTATTGATTATTCATAAAAATATAAAAGGAGTGAAGCTTAAAGGAAGTTATGTTTAAGCATTAGACTTGTGTGGAGTGGATTGGTTAGAAGATTAGTAGTGTGAGGAAGCTCCTTAGTTGGAGAGCGTAGTAGGTGAAGAACCAAGGGTATTTCCTTGAGTTAAATGTTTGAATTAGGATCTATGTTATTCGTTTGAGGGACAAAGATTTAGAAGATAAGAAGAGAACCTACAAAGTAGGGGAGGATTACGAAGGCTTATCTTGAGCCTTGAGGGTGCTTACCTCCTCAACCGCACTATATAAGCCCTCATTCTTCCTTCTCTCTTCCTCTCTTTCTTTCGTGCTCCTTGACACCCCACGTGTTATAAGTGTGGGTGTGTAGAAAGCAAGATAGGAGCACGTGTGTGTGCATGACTTTAAGGTGAAGAGTCAAGACTAGTTGGCCTTTGAGTAGGCTTGACCTCTTGTTGGGAGTAGTGTAGTTTGGAAGAGTTTAGAGTTTAATTTATAGTCTTCAAATTGTAGTGCTTGGATTTATATTATCCACACCTATAATTATTTAGACTTGCAAAGTTATGTCTGTAAAACATTAGAGCATTTAGTTTTATTGGACTTACAAAGTTAAGTTATTGAAGTAGGTGAGCTTGTGTGTGTGTGGAGCAGGGTTGTCTATCGCGACGTCATGACGGTGTCATGCCGTCATGTCGTGTCGTGACGGACCCCTCCGTCACGACACAATAGGGTCCACGTAGGGTCAACATAGGGGGAACGGACTAGGGTGGGTAAAATACTTACCTTCTTGCCAAGGTGGCGTCCTATGTGGCAGAAAACGCCGACGTGGTCGTGGATATGCCTAGCGCCAGGTAAATCATTTTGCCATTTTGTTTACCATTTTGTTAAAATCAAAGTAGTAAAAAACGACTAAGGAGGGTGTGGGGCGGACGGGGGACGAGGGTGGGGCGGACGGGGGTGGGGGGGGGAACGGAGCGGACGGGGTCGGGAACGGAGCGGACGGGGTCGGGAACGGAGCGGACGGGGTCGGGAACGGAGCGGACGGGGTCGGGAACGGAGCGGACGGGGTCGGGAACGGAGCGGACGGGGTCGGGAACGGGGGCGGATGGGGGGGGGAACGGAGCGGACGGGGTCGGGAGCGGGGGCGGACGGGGGGGAACGGGAGCGGACGGAGGGGGGGAAAAAAAAAATTTTAAAAAAATGGGGCGGACGGGGAAGGGGGGGGGGAAAAAAAAAAAAACTGGTGCGGACGGGGGAGCGGACGGAGGGGCAGACGGGGGTGAACAGGGCGCGGACGGGGGGGAACGGGGTGTACGGGGTCGGGAACGGAGCGGACGGGGGGGGGAATTTTTTTTAAAAAAAATTGGGGCGGACAGGGAAGGGAGGGGAAAAAAAAAATAAAAAAAATACTGGGGCGGACGGGGGGGAACGGGGCGTACGGGGTTGGGAACGGAGCGGACGGGGTCGGGAACAGGGGCGGACGGAGGGGGGGAAACTTTTTTTTTAAATGGGGCGGACGGGGAAGGGGGGGGGGGGGAAAAAAAAAAAAAAAAAAAAAAACTGGGGCGGACGGGGGAGCGGACGGGGGAGCGGACGGAGGGGCGGACGGAGGGGCGGACGGGGGGGAACGGGGTGTACGGGGCGTACGGGGTTGGGAACGGAGCGGACGGGGGGGCGGACGGGCTCTAGTAAAATTTTCCCCACTTTACCTTTACTTTGCTGACATGCCATCACACGTGGACATTGTAAATCCTACGTGTCCGAATTGGGTTAATGTAATTACACAAAAAAATCGGTAAAATTCAAGTCCGTCAGGATAAAGACAACATCCGGCATAATGTCGTGACGGATACGTGTCGTGACGGCACGACATTATGCCGGGATTACCCTCCGTCACGACACAATAGACAACCCTGGTGTGGAGTAAGAGAGGTGCACGTGAGGATGCAAGGTTTAGTGTGGAGAGCCAATGCCATTAGTTTCTAAATTAGTTTACATTGTTTGGTTGTGGCAAGCTTGACTCAAGGCATTTAGGGATAAGTGTTTAGTTCATAAGTGCTCATTTTATAGTGTTTAGAATTATAATGATTAGATTTATAGTATTTGGATTTTAGTGTAGAATTAGTAATATATAGTGGCTAGTTTAGTGTTTAGTGAAATTCTGGTTTCACTCAACTCTGTTCGAATACCAGCTGCAGCCAGCAGGTTAGTTCTGTTCAGCTGTGGAAGACCAGCTGAGTGAAGTTCTGGTTACTCAACTCTGTTCGAAGACCAGCTGCAGCCAGCAGCTGAGTGAAGTTCTGGTTACTCAACTCTGTTTGAAGACCAGCTGCAGCCAGCAGCCAGCAGCCAGCAACTGAGTGAAGTTCTGGTTATTCAACTCTGTTCGAAGACCAGCTGCAGCCAGCAGGTTAATTCTGTTCTGCTGTGGAGGACCGGCCGCAGCCGGCTCGGTTTAGTTTAGAGCTGGGGTTAAGTTTAGCGATGGGTTTGGTTTAAGATACGGGGTGAAGCTAAGCTAGCTAGGAGTAGGCTAGTGGTTTAGGAACAACATTAAAGTGAGAGCTTGGGAAGAGTTGTGATGGGCTCTATGTGAGCCCAATATGGTGCCCACATGTGTTCTTAATCGCAAGGGGTTAACAAAACTTGGACTTCCATTTGTGTTCAAATATTCAAAAACATAAAAACAAGTTGTGTTCTTAGTTATTAGCTGAATTTAGTTGAAGCTAGGGTGTTAGTACTTCAGTGCTAGTAGGAATGGTTAGAGTTATTTAGAGATTGGTTAATGGGGTTCCTAGGCTAAAGGCTTAAGTTTAGTAAACGGGGTTTTATTAACCTATATAGATAGTCACTAGATTTTAGCACATCCGCCTGTGGATGCGAGTTGTGTGTAAGAGACTGGATCAAGGTCTGGACCGACCCGGGTTCGAATCCGGTTGGTTCCATTGACTGGTGCTATCCCAAGATGAGCTAGTGGTAAAAGCAGGAATAGTCTATAGGCGGATACGGAGAAGAAGTTACTACATATGTGTAAGTAGAACCTTCTCAATTACTTTCCATATTTTAGGGGCATTTTACTTATATTCACCTAACCGCTCACGGTTTATTAGGTCCGCGGGTTAATTGGAAAGGAAGTCAATGGTTCAAATTAGATTTAAGTTAAGTAATTCGTACGAAGAAGTCAAGATACTTGCGAAGGACACAAGGATGGCAACGAACGGAGGATGAAGATGAATGAAGGATGGCAACGAACGGAGGATGAAGACGAATGAAGGATGGCAACGAACGGTGGATGAAGCCGGACGGATGAAGACCGTTTGATCAAGTGGATGGAAGACCAAGACTGTTGGATCTAGGGATGACGGCTTGAGTATGATGGCCGGCAATTCCAACCGTTAGATGTGGGTATGGTTAGATCTACGGCCGGTAAGGCTTGGTGATGGAAGGGGGTAGTCCCCCGAAGGGAAAGGCGGAGGTTAATTCTCTCTCTCACTCTTGCGACTAGGACTATCTCTCTCTCTCTCTCCTTCCTCTCTAGGAATGTGAGCTCTTAGAGCTATAGAATATGTGGGCTTAGCTAGTTGGAGTTAGGAGAACGGGCCGAGTTAGGAGCCGGGTATGGACCATTGGCGAACCGGCCGATCATGGGGAAGGCCTAAGGACACTAATGGCACTTAGATGGTATGCTATGTAATTAGGGATTTAAGTGTTGGTGTGTAAGTAACTTAGGGAGAAGGAGAAGAGCATTTTTCAATGCTTGTATCCTTATTATGAAATACATTGGTGTGCAAGATTTGATGGGAAATATAATGAATTCTCACGAAGTTGGTAAGATGGAGTCATGGGAATACGACTGTGATGCCCATTCCCTCACCCGGACTAAGACGCTTAAGGGTGGGCGGTTTGGCCTCACACATGGTAATCCCTTGGTAATCCCTTGGATCCTCAAATTTCCCAAGTCATAGACTATAGCATCAATTTCTTTTATTAGTTCTTCATTCTCATTGTCACACAGATTATTCTTCATCATCAAGAAAACCTTAATCAAAGTCTTACTGCTCCATCATTTATTGATGATATCATTCCAAAAGTGACTTATTACTTTGAACATGTATGTTTATCCTATAGGGGTAATGCATCTCAAAATGTAAATATCCTTACTCCATTTATTTCAGGATTAGGTATCATCAATTCATTCAATTATTGGTCAAACATATATGAGATATCCCAAACACTTCTAGATCTTGAGTCTCTGTGAAAGTGTCCCTCGTTTTTTACCAAGACTATAGATTCAACATATTATAACCAAATGAAGAAATCTCAGCATGTTGCGATCATATGCAAATAAATTTACAGGCTATAGTCTTTAATTGCTACTGCAGATTATGATCAAAACGTGTACATGTATTTTTCTTACAATTGGTGTCTCCTTCAAATGTCTCACTTGAAAACTTTAAGGACATAGCATGGTTATAAAATGTAATTTAATCTTTTATCAAACCCCAAAACTATAGTCAAGGCTTATGTTATTTCTACAAAGCACTCATTAGGAAGAGTCTAAGGATATTCAAAATGCTTCACAATCCAGTACATACTCCTTGGAAGTTGCTTACTTAATAAATCACCAGGCAGTAGCCTGTAGAGATAGATCAATTTTCTTACACTTCACAATTTCACACAATCCACATACTTTACTTTTGATTACCAAGTTAAAAAATTCCCAGTCCTCACAACATTGAGTTCCATCTCTCTCCTAGAGATAACTAACTACTTCTTCCCCTTTCTCCCTCTTTATTCAAGAGAAAAGCTCTAGGGTACCCCCATATTTTGCAATTAGCTATAGCCTTTCAATTCTTGCTTTTTGGTATCTTCAATCTATAGCCTATTCACACTTACAATGTTCAAGAGTTCTAATTCGTATCAAGACGCATTCACATTTAAATTATATTTGAGTGGAATGAGACAATTTTTCCGTACTACACAAACACACAGAAATTCAACATATAGTCATTTCTTGAACTTAAATAATACACACCCTCATTCTCTAAACAACCAAAAAAAGCTAGTTTCCTAAAGAAATGTTTTTCTATTCTCTTGTTTCTCTTTCCAAAAAAATTATGTACAGTTCCATCACTCCCAACAAGTTTTGCACACTTCCGTTGTTTTTGGATAGCATGCCGAAGATGTTTATTATGATTTCTATCCTATTACACAATAGTAGATTTTATGATCATTGACCTTGCAAACAAACCAAATGGATTGGAATCGTTTACCATTCACGTCCCTTGATAGGCCAAAAGAGACTTTGTTTCATACCATCTTTCATCTTGACAACCATCAAAGATTGATGTTGCCAAGAATGAATAAATGTTACCACATTAACTATTGATGCAATTGAATCAATTGATAAATTGATGTTTTTCCTTCCTAACAACACTGGCGCAGGTACGAGTATTTGCAAACTCAATTGCCATAATTTGCATACTATACACACCTCATTCTTTGTACCACCTAAAGAAACTACTTTCACGTAACATTAATTTCCCCCCCCCCCCTTTGTTCCTCATTCCAGACAAACATGTGCAGTTCCATAAATTCCAACAACTTTTGCCCACTACCACAATTTTGCGGATAGCACGCATAAAATGTTTCTAACGATTTGTGGCCTATTATAAAATACCAGGTTCATGATCATTGACCTTGCAAACAAACCTAAAGAATTGGAATATTTTTTATTGTTCACGTCCCTCGACATGCCAAAGAAGAGTGCATTTCTTCACACACCCTCTTTGGTGATCTCAGCAATTATCAAAGATGGATGTTGCCAAGAATGAATCCATGTCACTACCTTAACTACGGAATTGAACTTGAGATTGTGGCATTGTTATTGTGTTTACTCGTTACAACGACAGTGCGGGAACGTGTGTCTACAAACTCCATTGTGTGACCTTCTCAAAGTCATTGAAACGCGGGCCATGGGGAGAAAGTTCGCTTTGATCTTCGGTAGGGTTTGCAAGCTGGTGCCGGTAGAAAGCCGCGGCTTTTGACCACGGACGCCATCGAGAGTGTTGCCAAACCGCCAAAGTATTTGACGTCGTTGGCCACGATGGCCACGCCCAACATCACGAGTTTTGTGAGGCTCGCGAGTGACACTTCTGTTGTTCCCACAAGGTTTGCTTGCGTCGTGGGTATCGCAATTTGGAAGATTTGCGCGTCCACCATATCCTACGCCCAATAACCAAGTCCTGAAATAACTTGCACACTAATTCCAATTACCCAAAAACCCTCAAGAGGTGAGAGATCATGTGATATGAAATATGTAGCTCCAAGAAATTTGCATCCCCAGAAGCTATAAAGTGTGCTCAAGCCATTATCCAATTGAGTGACGTGCTTGTGTACGCTTAGGTAGGTGCACCTATTTTGATTTGTGACCTATTATGGACAATCATAATTAGGAGCATACTCGACACAAAGCATATTATGTTACGTGGTTTTTCACCCAAAAGCTAAAACCTTGTAGGCTTGAAATGACCTCTGTTCATATACGTCAACATAGGTAGAGTCGCAAATTTGCAAATACTGCACTTTTAGAAGCAAGTGTGCCACTGTACGTAAGGCATCAGAAGCAAGTGTGTGACATTTCACTTATGGTGCCACATTCTCAGTGTCACGAGATATTGGGTAACGTCATAATACATTATCCACGAATTGATCAATAAATTTGTGCCCATTACTAGGTGTCCACAAACAATTGTCAATTACAAATTTGTTCACACTTATCTAATTGACGATGTGAGAACAAGGCTGTGAGACCAAATCCACCACCCTTAAGCGTCCTAGTCCGGGTGATGACTTTGAGAATCACATTTATCTATCACAACATGGAACCATATGCAAGGTGATTTTCATGTTTAAATGAACATGCATTGTCTCACTCATTGTACTTTATTAATGTTGGCCTCTTGGCTTGTGCTAGAGTTGGCTTTCTCAAGAGTCCAACCCGCGGCTTTAGCCGCACATGCCCTCAATGATTTTCCCCTTGCATACTTTGACCCAACCTCCTTTGTCTTCCCCTCGCGGAAGTCCTCCACCTTCTCCATTACTTGTGCACTTGATTTATTTAATAGAGAGGATACAAGCGTTAAAAAACGCTATTTCCCATAATCAATCCTAAGTGCAATTACTTATGAAACCCACACGTGCCTCCACCTAACCTAATGTGGCCAACTACTTATCTATAAACTAATATAGTCTAATATAGTCTATAAACTAATGTAATAATATAAACTAATCAGTCTCAGCCGCAGCTAACCAGCTACCCAAAATACAGTCCCGGCCACAGCCATCCAGCTGCCTCCAATGCAGTCGCAACCACAGCTAACCAGCTGCCTCCGATGCAGTCGCAGCCGCAGTTAACCAGTTGCCTCTTGATACAGTCTCCGCCACAGCTAACCAGCTGCCTCCGATGCAGTCGCAGCCGCAGTTAACCAGTTGCCTCTTGATACAGTCTCCGCCACAGCTAACCAGCTGCCTCCGATGCAGTCGCAGCCGCAGTTAACCAGTTGCCTCTTGATACAGTCCTGGCCACAGCTAACCAGCTGCCTCCAATGCAATTACAACCACAGCTAACCAGCTGCCTCCAATGCAGTCGCAACCACAGCTAACCAGCTGCCTCCGATGCAGTCGCAGCCGCAGTTAACCAGTTGCCTCTTGATACAGTCCCGGCCACAGCTAACCAGCTGCCTCCAATGCAATCACAACCACAGCTAACCAGCTGCCTCTTGATACAGTCCCGGCCACAGCTAACCAGCTGCCTCCAATGCAATCACAACCACAGCTAACCAGCTGCCTCCAATGCAGTCGCAACCACAGCTAACCAGCTGCCTCCGATGCAGTCGCAGCCGCAGTTAACCAGTTGCCTCTTGATACAGTCCCGGCCACAGCTAACCAGCTGCCTCCGATGCAGTCGCAGCCGCAGATAACCAGTTGCCTCTTGATACAGTCCCCCCTAGCCGCTAATCGAGCATTTCCCTAAGTCTTTGTTTTCGATCCTTTACTAATGAATTAATCTAACCCACTAATTCCACTAAATAACTACCTAATCCCCACATGTTGTCTCAAGCTCTAAGAGCTCACTCCACTTGAGAGGAATTGAGAGAGAGAACTTAACTAATTAAATTCACTAAAAACTAATGTCCTACACGCGTAGCTCAAGCTTTTAAGAGCTTGCTCCCTTGAGAGCGCTTGATGAAGAGAGAGAGAAATGAGAGAAAAAACACCTTAAGTAGCAAAGAGGGAGAGAGGGAGAGAGGGGGAAAGAGGTGAGGATAGGGTGAGAGGATTGGCACCTCCAATCACAATCCTTTAACCCTCTCCTCCAAAGTAGGGACTAATCCCCATCCACCAAGCTTCCTTCTTCCCAAACTACCAAGGTGGATCCAAAAGTGGGCATTTAACTCGCGGAGCTCACCTTGCTTCACCTCACCCCCCACTCACCTAATCAAGGCATCCTCTTATTGAAGTTAAACCTTGAAATTACTACACAACACATTCCAATGCCTAAACTTAAATCCATACCACACTTCACTCTTTTTATGTTTTGTGAATAATCATAGCACATCAAAGTCACACTAAAATTGGTTTCGAAGACTTAATCACCACATGTGGGCACCATTTTGGGCTCACAAAGGCCAACAATGACATAACTACCATATGGCCAACAAATTTATGATGATGCACAACAGCATAGAGAACCGTGTGTCTCCCTTTCATTCATGAGATGTGCAAGGAGGGTCAAATTACTTAGGCCATCGCCACCGTTCCCCCCAACGGCCACGCCAACGGCAGGTGGCCGGGGCGGGTCCCGGTACAGCCGCCACCGCCCCCCCGGCAACCCTAAACCCACTGCCAGTCACGCCATCCCAACTGCCTTGGACGGCAGCTTGGTGTGCAATCTTTCCACCTTCCAAAACTTGATTTTTTCATCTGACACTGTTGGAGGTTTTGTCAATGGCTGGTCGGAGGGAACGAGGTGGTGGAATGGGATCACCGGAAGGGGGGCCAGCAAAAGGTCCAATAAAAATGTATATTAAATATAAAAAAAAATATTAAAGTAAAAGAGCATAAAGTAAAAACATCATATATACAAATGTTAAGTATAACGTAACTCATAGTTATTTAATTTAATATTTTAAATGATTTCAATTACTAAATAATTGAACGCTATCATGGTAGTTTTTAAATAACCTCAAATTTAGCTTAAATTAAGAGAATAATAGAACGGCCAAACACCTATAGGTATGTGTTGGTTTTTGTCATTGTCAAGATAAGAATGCTTTGCGTGCAATTTTATATAAAATAAAGTTATATTTTATAAGATTATATAATGATGTGACTAATGTAACCAATACCCTACCGAGGTATTAGTCACAGTAGTCACAACATTATAAAATCTTGCACAACTCACACACCGTGAGGCTTAACTTTGTTACAATTTTTGGTATAGTTGCCACATTAGAGAAGGTTCAATTGTGCACATTTTTACGGTCATTTGATATTGTGACATATTGTAATGAATTTTTTATTTTTTATTTGCTTTAAATTCAATTAGAAATTGAGAAATCGTTAAAATGGTCTAGTACATGTTGGAGTGTGTTGGTTTTGGTCATGGTTATGATAGGAATTTCTTCACATGCAAATTCATATACAATAAAATGAAATTATAGACGATTGTATAAGGATGTGACTAATGTGACTAATACCTTGGCAAGGTATTAGTCACATTAGTCACAACATTATAAAATCTTGCACAACTCTCATACCTCAAGGCCTAAGTTTGTGATATTTTTTTGAATAGTTGCTACATCAAGGAAGTTTGGATTCTAGAAGTTTTTATGGTCATTTGATATTGTGACATATTGTTTTGATTTTTTTGATTTTTATTCGCTTTAAATTCAATTTCAAATCGAGAAATCGTTAAAATGGCCTAGTACATGTTGGAGTGTGTTGGTTTTGGTCATGGTAATGATAGGAATGTTTCACATGCAAATTCATATACAATACAATAAGATTAGAGATGATTGTATAATGATGTGAGTCATGTGACTAATGTGACTAATACCCTGCCGAGGTATTAGTCACATTAGTCACAACATTATAAAATCTTGCACAACTCTCATACCTCGAGGCCTAAGTTTGTGATAATTTTTTGTATAGTTGCTACATCAAGGAAGTTTGGATTTTGGAAGTTTTTATGGTCATTTGATATTGTGACATATTGTTTTGATTTTTTTGATTTTTATTCGCTTTAAATTCAATTTCAAATCGAGAAATTGTTAAAATGGTCTAGTACATGTTGGAGTGTGTTGGTTTTGGTCATGGTAATGATAGGAATGTTTCACATGCAAATTCATATACAATAAAATGAAATTATAGACGATTGTATAATGATGTGACTAATGTGACTAATACCCTGCCAAGATATTAGTCACATTAGTCACAACATTATAAAATGTTGCACGACTCTCATATCTCGAGGCCTAAAAATATGCTAAAGATGTTTTGAAATTTATGGCTAGCCAAGGTTCCTAGATTTTTGACAGTCAGGTTTTGTTAGGAATGGGAAAAATCCATGACAAACTCATGGGAATTGGTGTTGGACATTTAACATCACTAAAACAATGTAACATTAGAAGGGGCGGAGAGGAAGGTGTAGGGAAGGGGGTGGAGGATGGTGGAAAGAACAAGGAATGGGTGGCGATGCCCTTACCATTAAGAACCGAAAACCATATAACTGAACCCTGTTGTCCTAAAGAGTTACTCAAGTACACGAGCACTGCCACGGCTAGCACTGCAGCTTGAAATACTAATGCACCCGCCTGCCCACAACAACATAACCAAATCCTTAACCCGTGAAAATAAGGTGATTCGCATTAAAGATCTGGTCTGACAACCCTGAGATAAATTTTCAAGATAGACGAGAAGATTCATGAAGAATGCAAGTTGTTTCATATTTTTTTGCCCTATGCAAAAAATGCTACAATTTTTCAAAGTGGAAAGTTGTCCAAACCCCTACTTGTTCACTAGATTCTCCCTACACCAAACACGGTAATCCGCATTTCCATACGGAACATCGCCTAAATCGGTTACCTCATGAGTACATTAACACTTGACTCTCATTGGCTACACTGATTGTACACGCATTGAAGTTGCTGCCAAGCCATGATCGGTTTTAGAAATGGCACTTCACCATTATGATGGCGGTCTAGTGCACGGCTAGAGGGTGGTTAACGGGTTATGGTATTTCTACCTTACACTAGAAATCCTATCACTTACTAATGTTATGATCCAAAGTACACAACCTCCCTAATAATCCAAAAATTGATAATCCATCTAAGAAAGCATTGGAGACTGTTGCACATTACTACCTTCAAGACCCCAAGTTTGCTGATGATGGGAGCTGACGGGAAAAGTTGCAGAGAATGGCATCAAAGCACACATTTCTTGGAAGAGTCCCAACAGTGAAGGATTCATCCTTGGTCATTTACAAATTTATTTAAAAGAAATGACGCCTTGCACTGTGACAAGCTAAACTGCTTAATCAAAGGAACATGAACTAAGAAAATGTCATAAGTCAGAAGGATAGTTTTGGCATCGGCCACAATACACATTTCCAGTACTATGGGCCACTCTACACTGTGACCAAGGGCTGTGACCATGAAATTGTGAGGCCCTTTAGAACTCATCCAAAGGCCATTGTGAACCCTTTGAGTGGTCCACCACTCTGCGGGATCACTTTTAGTTAGAATGTTAGCATTAAAAGTTAGAATTGATAGGGAATTTAGGGAAAATTAGTTCATTTAGCATTTAGCCTAGAAGAAGGAAGGTCAAAATGAAACTAAGTAGTGCTAGAAGATAGCAAAGTAGAAAAAATGTGCTAGCTAGTAAAAACAACTAGCTAAGCAAATATTAGTAGATGCTAGCTATTAAGCAAATGTTAGTAGATGCTAGCTAAGCAAATATCAGTAGATGCTAGCTATTAAGCAAATGTTAGTAGATGCTACTGTGAGGCCAAACCCCCCATCCTTAAGCGTCCGTAGTCCAAGTAGTGGGTTTGGGCTCACATTCCTCCGCGGTATTGGATTTGGACTTGGATGAGTCCATAGTGCAAGGTTCACCCTTCAAGTGGTCTTGGATTTAACTGGAATTTCACTTTTAACAACTCAATGTACGATTTCAATACGTATGTGGAGAATGCACAAGTTAACTATGTTATTTTAACCTCCTTATGCTCGGGTGCTATTTTGTCTTTGTTTGCTTCTAACGTCCATCCGGCCGCTTTAGCTACCCAAGCCCTTAAGGATATCCCTCTCCTAAATGGAGTCCGTGCCGTTGACTCTATACTACCACTTGAACTATCACTTGTGTATTCCGTATCGCTACTATAAGAGGTCTCACTTGGTGTCTCCATACCGTACATAAGCCTTTAAGTATTAAGAAATACTTATGTGACTTATGTCAATCTCTCCCTCGCACCTTTGGTCTTTGCTTCCTTTGTCTTGCCATCGCGAGAGTGCTTCACATTCTCCATTAATTTGTGCACGTGGTTTATTTTTAAAGAGAGGATGCAAGTGTTAAAAAAACACTATTCTCTATAGTCAATCTCAAATACATTTACTTGTGAAAGCCACACATAACACTAACTAGCATAATGTAACTAACTACTTGTCTATGAGCTAATTAGGTAGGCTATCTACTAAGCTCCTTCATGAACCCATCTCTTTACTTTCTAATTACATAAACCTAGCTCCTTCATAAACCCAGCTCCTTCATAAACCCAGCTCCTTCATGAACCCAGCTCCTTAGCTTCTAACTAAACAAACCCAGGTCCTTCATAAACCCAGCTCTTTACTTTCTAACTAAACAAACCCAGCTCCTTCATAAACCCAGCTCCTTCATGAACCCACAACTTTGTAGTTGTAATCCCCAACTACCTCACTAATTATTCAAGCCCTTAACTAATCTTCCTACCTAATTTCCCTAATTCTACTAACAACCCCTTTCTAATCACACAATTCTTCTCTAATCCTAAAATCCTAAAATCCTAGAGAGGAGAGGGGGAGAGAGAATTTCCTAACTTCACTAAGACTAACTAATCCACACAAGTATATTTTTGCACTCATCACAACATCAAGTGCTCAACTCTTAAACATGGAACTTGCAACCACGTGTATTCAAAACATGAACTTTAAGTACCACAAATTGGAATCATGAATTAACTTTAAAATCCTTCACGTCAACACTAATTCTACCAAGAGGTCAAGCCCTCTTCAAGGCTAACAAGCCTTGGCTCTCAAACTAAAAACTAAGCACACACATGTGCTCCAATATGGCTTCCCACACCCACACTTATAACTCGTGGGGTGCCTTGGAGCACAAAGGAAAGAGAGAGTGAGTGAGGGAAGAATGAGGGATTATATAGTAAGCTTGAGGGGGTGAGCACCCTCAAGGCTCACGATAAGCCCTTGAGATTTCCTCCTACTTAGTAGGCGCCAATCCTATCTTCTAAGCCTTCCTCCCTCAAATGATCAACAAGGATCCTAATTCGAACATTTAACTAGCCTTGGCTTTCTACCTACCACACTTTACCAAACTTGGGATGCTTCAACCCAAACTTAGCCTCCTTCGCTTTCCGCCGCCATAACTTTCTCCCCTTACTTTCCCAAATCGTCGCTCACCACTTAATTCAAACCACGATGCTTAGCTCGTGATTTGATTGGTGCTTTGAGAATTTGCTTATCCTCCACCTTGCATTCTTCCTTGGGCCTTCCCCATTAAGTGGCCATGATGAGGTGGTCCACTTGTGCGCTCCATGTGATCCTCCATTCATCCCAATTCGAATGCACTTGCCTCTTGAGTCACTTTGGTTGTCTCCATCCATTTGTACTAGCCTACTCACTAACTACTCAATCCAAGTTCTCCTTACCTATCCTCATTCACTCAAATCCTTCTGAAGGTAAAAACACAATAACAACTCACATCCTAGCCTCTTACAACATGGTACTTCTAAGACTAACATTTCACTCTTTTTATATTTTTGTGAAGTAACATGCTACTTCAAAGTGCATCAACTAACGTTTCAAGGGTCTAAGACTAAATGTGGGCACCCTTTTGGGCTCACATAATTGGCGACCATCGGGGGATGAATCCAAACATCTCTTGCTCCAAGGGTAAGTTGCCTAGTCAAGCTCGGTACTCCTTACATCTACTTCCCGATGTACGGGTAGGAAAGAGCTCACCATTCAACGTTTCCAATTGAATTGAATTATTAGGAAAGACCTCATAGACAAGGTAAGGTCCTAACCATACCGCATTGAATTTCGCCGGAAATTCAAGCTTTCGTGCGTCTTGAATCATGACCATCATTCCCGGTGTTAGGGCCCTTCTCTTATGTCGTTTGTCGAAAGTAATCTTTCTCCTTCTTTGGGTTGCCTCAATATGTTGAGCCGCCATTCTCCTCCCTTCGTCAAGTGCTTCCAAATCGGTTGGTCGATTTCGTAAGGATTGACTTTCGGTAAGTCTCGTACTCACGGCCACCCTAAGTGACTCGACTTCATATTCGATTGGTAGTGTCGCTTCAAGACCATAGACTAAGGAAAATGGTGTAGCACGCGTAGTTACCTTATAGGTTGTACGGTATGCCCAAAGTGCCGCCGTTAGTTTCGTATCCCAATCCCGCTTCGAGTCTATAACCGTCTTGCGTAGTATACTCACCAAAATTCCGTTAACCCTTTCCGTTTGTCCATTGGTTTGTGGGTGGTAGGGAGTAGTCTTCCGGTGATCAATTTTAAATTTCTCTGTCATCTCTCGAATCAAGTCATTCAAAAAGTGAGTACCCCTATCGCTTACTAGGATCTTCGGCACCCCGAACCGCGAAATTATGTTTTCGTACATAAATGTTGCCGCGTGTTCCGCCGTGTCGGTCTTCACCGCTTTGGCTTCCGCCCACTTGGTGAGGTACTCGGTTGCCACCACAATATATTTCATTCCTTTTGAAGATTGGGGATGGACCTCACCCACATAGTCGATGCCCCATTTTTCGAAAGGAATTAAGGGTAATGATACATGTAAAGGCATCTCCATTCTAAGGTCGTTTCGGGCATACCGTTGGCAAGCGTCGCATTTCCTTACATAGTCATGGGCGTCCTTAAATAGTGTAGGCCAAAAGTAGCCCGCTCTAAGTATTTTTTGCCCGGTGAGTTGACCCGAGAAGTGACCGCCGCAAGCGCTATCGTGGCAAGCGATTAAAATCGCTTCAACCTCCGTTTTTGACACGCATCGTCGTAAAATACCATCGGACCCCCTTCTAAACAACCTATGGCCCACTACAACAAATTGCCTACTATTTACCCTCACCTTCCTTCTCTCTTCTTTTGTCCACTCTTTGGGCAACTTGTGGGTTGTTAGAAATTCCACTATGCCCGCATACCACTCCGGTGTAGAAGTGACCACAAAGAGGCTATCATCTACTAACATATCATTTACCGGATTTTTTCCTATCTCCTCCGACAACCTAGACAAGTGGTCCGCTTGTAAATGCATACGACCCGGTTTATATTCCACCGTGTAGTCGAATTCTTCTAATAACAAAACCCACCTAGCTAACCTACCACTTAACTCCGCCTTATTAATTAGATACTTGATAGCCATGTGGTCAACAAAAAATACAACCGGGTTGCACATGAGGTAATGCCTAAACTTTTTAACGGAAAACACCATGGCTAGGCACTCCCTCTCCGTTGTAGAGTAGTTTCTTTCGGCGGGGGTCAATTGCTTACTCGCATAAGCTATAGGTTGATCCTTCTCTTTTTCTCCCGTTGCTTGACAAAGCGCACTCCCTATTGCCACATTACTAGCATCACAATAGACGTGAAAAGGTTTACCCCAATTGGGTGGTATCAACACCGGATAGGTGCTCAACCTATCCCGCAATTCCTCAAAGGCTTTTTGACAAGCATCCGTCCACTCGAATTTGACATCCTTTTTGAGCAAATGGGTAATGGGCACCGCTATCTTTGAAAAATTAGGAATAAGTTCCCGGTACCATCCCACATGTCCTAACAACTTAGAGATCCCCTTGGAATTGGTTGGAGTTGCCAAGTCGCTTATGGCCGCAATCTTATCCGGATCGGGTTCTCTACCTTTCTCACTAACAACATAACCCAACAACACTCCCTTATTCACTCCCAAAAATGTCTTATCCGGGTTCAATGCTAACCTCATCTTCCTACACCTAACCAATGCCTCCCTAACACAATGTAGGTGATCATCCACATTACTTTGTGTGCTAAAATCGTCCACAAAGACGGTCATGGATTTGAACAACAAGTCGGTGAAGATATACATTACTAATCGTTGGAAAGTAGCCGGGGCATTACATAACCCAAATGGCATCACTACCCACACAAAAGTACCCCAAGGTGTAGTAAAAGCCGTTTTATGGATATCTTGGAGGGCTATGGAAATTTGATTATAACCCGCATACCCATCCATAAAGGTATATCGCGAATGACCTCCAACCTCCTCAAGCAACAAGGTGATAAAAGGTAAGGGGAAGTGATCCTTTTGTGTGCACGAATTCAATTTCCTATAGTCGACACAAACCCTTAATTTCCCATTTTTTTTCTTTACTAAGACCATAGGAGAAACCCAATCCGTGATTTCCACCGGCTTGATAAACCCGGCCTTCAATAACCTTTCCAATTCCGCTTTCACCAACAATTGCAATTGAGGATTCATCCTCCTCTCCTTTTGTCTAATTGGCCTCGCCCCCGGAATTAAAGGAATCCGGTGCTCTACCATTTCCCTAGGAATTCCCTTAAGCTCATCGTAGGACCATGCAAAAGTATCACTAAACTCATCCACCAAATTGCTATACTCCCTAACCTCTTTCTCCCCCAATTTGGAGCCCATCTTCATTTGTCGGGTTTTTCCATTCTTTAATTTCACATCCACGTACCGCCAATCCGCTTCCGACACATGTGCTTGTTCCTCTTTGTTCCGATACCAATCGGAAGGCACATTGGGGTAATCTTTCACATCTTGACCTACAACTATCCCCGTAGACGTGGTCTTGAAATGTAAAGGCTCCTCCAATTTCAATGACTCAATAATCACATCCTCCTCTTGAGTCCCATCTACATGAATTAAACTAACCTCACCCTCTTCCACGTCATCTACCCAAGGTGTTAACCCACCGCTAACCCACTCTTCCTCGGTGAGCACCTCACATGGCTCCAACAATGAGCCCTCTCCTAAACTAACACTAGGAAATTCACTCCCTAAGCCTACTTGGTGAAATGTAACCATTACATCAACCTCGGACTCGGGGTACTCCCTTAGCCATTGGGCATAATCCCCATTATCCCCATAATTGTAAAAATTAGGACCTAGACTTCCCGAGCCCGAATCTATAACAACCCTTTGACCTTCGGGATGGACGACTCCCACCAATGCCTTGCCAATCTCATTCTCGTTTAAGTCATCAATTTCCTTCTCCAATGGCAAATACATCTCCTTCTCCATCCATCCTTCTAATGAACCAATGGACACTATGACCCTATTACCCTCCGGACCATAAGTGATGGATGGTTTAGGTCCACCCCAATTGACCATAGCATTCGCCATCCGCAACCAAGGCCTACCTAGCAAAATGGGGAAGGTGTCCTTGTTGGAGTGCATTTTAATGACATGGAAGGTGACCAAGTACTCCTCACCTCCCGTAGTCATTCTACAATCCTTGATCATCCCCAAAGGCGTAGTCGAACTTTGATTTGCCATATTTATGACCAAAGGTGAAGGCCCCGTGAGTCCAAGTCCCAATTTTTTCATAGTATCCTCCGGTAGTATATTTAGACTACTCCCTCCGTCGACTAGCACATTAGGAACCACCTTATCTACTATAACAACTTCTATTTCTATAGCTTTCACGTCTCTTCCACCTTGTGATTGGATCCTAGCGGCTATTTTAGCTTTCACCTTCCTCATCCTCTTGTGTACCGGCATTCCCTCCTTTAATGTTTTCCTTGCCGTGGGTGAAATTTCCAATAGTTGGCCGAAAGTAATATCCGCCTTGAGTGTACTAAGGTCCGCCCACAAGTTGTACCCGGTAGATCTTTCCACCTTAGAATTACCCACTACGTCGAATTCGTCTACGGGAACCCCCGGTCCTTCCCATTCACCCACATCGCTATTATCCAAGTCATGTACCGCATTAGTCCTCTCCCTATCTTGTAAAATTATATTTTCCCTCTCCACATCCTTAGTAGCTCTTCTAGCTACCCTATCCAACTCGGAGAGATTAATCTCTTCATCCGAAGAGTAATTTCCTTGCTCTCCTATTCCTACCTCCAACGGGGCATCCCCTCTCCTAGCCCTAGTAGTTACCGCTAGTGCAGGTGCTTCTTCAACCACACCCTTACCCTTCACTAACTCATATGTAATAGCATTGGTGTGAGGAGGCCATTGACTTTGCTCCTCTCCAATTCTCGTTGGGAGAGGAAGCATGTCCTCACATGTGGCCTCCAACACTCCATCCATGAACCTAACATCTTGGGAGTTAGATGGTCCCGGATCCGTTGGAGGCGCTTGTCTCCCGTTACTACCATTAGGTGGAACTCCTTGTCTATTTTGTATTGGAATGTAACCGGTTGTAGTTTGCAAGCCCGCCGGTGGATGAAAAGTTTGCCTAGCATTACTATGGTCATAGTATAAGTTAGGTGGCCTAAGTTCATTGGCCGGTACTCCTTGTGGCCTAGCACCTCGCATATTATCCCTTGCTTGTTGTTGCGGATTAGCCACCGGGTAAGGGACATTAATTATTTTGTCCGGTTGGCGACACGTATCCGAGGGATGACTTCCTCCACAATTGCTACAATTAAACTCTTGACCTTCGGACCAACATTGTCCTTGAGCGTGCCACCTTCCACAAAAGGGATGAAATTCCTTCTTCTCTAAATTTTGGCCACCTTGCCCTCTAGGTTGTGGTCCTCTATTGCTTCCATTTCCATAGTGAGGTGGCGCTTGACCTCGTTGATTTTGTTGAGGTGGGTTACCGTTTCCTCTTTGGTCACGGTTTTGTCCACTTCTACAAAATTGACGCGTGTGGCCCGGTTGGCCACATTGGACACACCATAATCCGGAAGAATGCCTACCCGACTCAACCGGGGGTGGAGGCCCCGGTTGTTGACTCCGGATCATTAATGACATTTGATCCGTGAGGCTTTGCATTTGTTTTATCATAGCCTCTTGGAATCCTAGTTGGCTAGCACCTAGTCTTCTCTCAACCTCCTCCAAGTGTGGATCCGTTCTAGGGGCCGGTAGTGCCAAAAGAGGTGCCGGTTCCCTAACCGCTAAAGGTCGGGGACCGGTGTCCACAATGGCATATGGAATTTGGTTCTCATACTTAGCGGGTTCTACCGCTACCACCCTAGGGCGTATGGGGATGAATTGTGGGATCAATTCATCCTCCCTTCTCCATAGCCTTTCGTGATCTTTATCCAAGTTTTCAATATCTCTAGCCGCACGCTTGGCATCCGCCAAGGTCAAGGGATTCCTTTCTAGAACACCCCTAATAGTTCCGGACTTAAAAAACCCTTGAATGAAAAATTGCTTTAGCGTGTCGTCGTTGAGCATGGTACCCACAAATCTAGTGCACACTAAATCAAACCTCCTAATGTAAGCCGAAATTTCTTCCTCCCTTCCTTGCTTCAATGACGACAATGCCCTTAATGCGGTACTTTGACCCACTTCCGGCCTAAATTCGTTAAGAAACTCCCTTTGTAATTGTTCCCATCCCCTAAAATGTCCCTCGGCATGATCCCGATACCATTCATAGGCTTCCCCCTCTAGAGTGGTAGGAAACCACACTAACCAATAACCCGGGTCGGTTATGAGGAAGCTAGCCAACCGTTCGATATACCGTTCCATGTGCCGAGAGGGGTCCTCATCCTTGGTCCCATAAAATTTAGGGAGATGAGATGGCATATCCATCGCCGCTAAATTTTGTGGAACCACAATTGGTAGGCCTCTTGGCCTAACCAATGGGTCTATTGGAGGTATAGGAGGTATGGGCGGAATTGGGGGTATGGGTGGTGGATCCATCCCCCGTTCCTCGGCCATGGTGACCGGTGAACTATTCAACAATCCCCTATCAACTTCTACCGGGAATTCTTCTCTAAGTGTGTAATTTTCCGAAGAAGTTTCACCACTCAATTTGGAGGGAGTGATCTCCTCTTCAAGTTGAGCTCCAAGTTCTAAGGTGTCTAGAATTGACCTAGTCCTAGGTTCGACGTTCAAACAACTCTCTATTCTAACATTATCTTGTTCTAATCTATCACTGATTTTAGAGGACCGCCTCTTTCGAGTAGATTTCTCTAGTCCTACTATCAAACTTGGTTTTTGTGAGCGAGTCCTACCTTGCATTCCATAAGAATCGATCGACCCTCACTTGACCACACATAATCCTAGCAATTCCCCTCTTAATATTTTCACTTGTCTTGGTGTGGTTATAATTTTTTTAGGAGGTGAGGAAAAGAACCTGCAAGCCCACTTAGGTGAAAGAATCCCAATAGGGGATAGGCATGTTCATGTTAATTTTTTGGTTAAGTCGGAGCATCACCTCCGCACCTTCCCGCAAATTAACACTCACCACAATACCGATTGTGAGGGGGTGACCTTCCGAGTAGATTATGTTAAAAGTCGAGGCTTCACCCTTCAACTTCTCACACCATCCACAATTCGGGAATTACCCTCTACAACGGATAACAACAATCACGAGTACAAAAGGCATTCCTTAATTAGTTAATGAGTTCACTTTGAAGAAATAAACATACCTTGAGCAATCGCATCCCCCTGTGAGTTAGCACTCCCCTCAATCGTGACTCAATGTAACAACACCATAAACTTTGTGAAATATTAATTTAATCTAGAGCATGAAATGACAACTCCCAAAACTTTGAGACTCACCCCGAGGTGAGTGTCAAAGTTCAATGTCCTAAGGTGAATTTACCCTCTAATGTTTTAATGAGCTACTCGGATATAGGTTCCTTTTAAGTTCTTAGCAAATCCCCAAAAAGGTTGAGGACGTTGTGAGGCCAAACCCCCCACCCTTAAGCGTCCGTAGTCCGAGTAGTGGGTTTGGGCTCACATTCCTCCGCGGTATTGGATTTGGACTTGGATGAGTCCATAGTGCAAGATTCACCCTTCAAGTGGTCTTGGATTTAACTGGAATTTCACTTTTAACAACTCAATGTACGATTTCAATACGTATGTGGAGAATGCACAAGTTAACTATGTTATTTTAACCTCCTTATGCTCGGGTGCTATTTTGTCTTTGTTTGCTTCTAACGTCCATCCGGCCGCTTTAGCTACCCAAGCCCTTAAGGATATCCCTCTCCTAAATGGAGTCCGTGCCGTTGACTCTATACTACCACTTGAACTATCACTTGTGTATTCCGTATCGCTACTATAAGAGGTCTCACTTGGTGTCTCCATACCGTACATAAGCCTTTAAGTATTAAGAAATACTTATGTGACTTATGTCAATCTCTCCCTCGCACCTTTGGTCTTTGCTTCCTTTGTCTTGCCATCGCGAGAGTGCTTCACATTCTCCATTAATTTGTGCACGTGGTTTATTTTTAAAGAGAGGATGCAAGTGTTAAAAAAACACTATTCTCTATAGTCAATCTCAAATACATTTACTTGTGAAAGCCACACATAACACTAACTAGCATAATGTAACTAACTACTTGTCTATGAGCTAATTAGGTAGGCTATCTACTAAGCTCCTTCATGAACCCATCTCTTTACTTTCTAATTACATAAACCTAGCTCCTTCATAAACCCAGCTCCTTCATAAACCCAGCTCCTTCATGAACCCAGCTCCTTAGCTTCTAACTAAACAAACCCAGGTCCTTCATAAACCCAGCTCTTTACTTTCTAACTAAACAAACCCAGCTCCTTCATAAACCCAGCTCCTTCATGAACCCACAACTTTGTAGTTGTAATCCCCAACTACCTCACTAATTATTCAAGCCCTTAACTAATCTTCCTACCTAATTTCCCTAATTCTACTAACAACCCCTTTCTAATCACACAATTCTTCTCTAATCCTAAAATCCTAAAATCCTAGAGAGGAGAGGGGGAGAGAGAATTTCCTAACTTCACTAAGACTAACTAATCCACACAAGTATATTTTTGCACTCATCACAACATCAAGTGCTCAACTCTTAAACATGGAACTTGCAACCACGTGTATTCAAAACATGAACTTTAAGTACCACAAATTGGAATCATGAATTAACTTTAAAATCCTTCACGTCAACACTAATTCTACCAAGAGGTCAAGCCCTCTTCAAGGCTAACAAGCCTTGGCTCTCAAACTAAAAACTAAGCACACACATGTGCTCCAATATGGCTTCCCACACCCACACTTATAACTCGTGGGGTGCCTTGGAGCACAAAGGAAAGAGAGAGTGAGTGAGGGAAGAATGAGGGATTATATAGTAAGCTTGAGGGGGTGAGCACCCTCAAGGCTCACGATAAGCCCTTGAGATTTCCTCCTACTTAGTAGGCGCCAATCCTATCTTCTAAGCCTTCCTCCCTCAAATGATCAACAAGGATCCTAATTCGAACATTTAACTAGCCTTGGCTTTCTACCTACCACACTTTACCAAACTTGGGATGCTTCAACCCAAACTTAGCCTCCTTCGCTTTCCGCCGCCATAACTTTCTCCCCTTACTTTCCCAAATCGTCGCTCACCACTTAATTCAAACCACGATGCTTAGCTCGTGATTTGATTGGTGCTTTGAGAATTTGCTTATCCTCCACCTTGCATTCTTCCTTGGGCCTTCCCCATTAAGTGGCCATGATGAGGTGGTCCACTTGTGCGCTCCATGTGATCCTCCATTCATCCCAATTCGAATGCACTTGCCTCTTGAGTCACTTTGGTTGTCTCCATCCATTTGTACTAGCCTACTCACTAACTACTCAATCCAAGTTCTCCTTACCTATCCTCATTCACTCAAATCCTTCCGAAGGTAAAAACACAATAACAACTCACATCCTAGCCTCTTACAACATGGTACTTCTAAGACTAACATTTCACTCTTTTTATATTTTTGTGAAGTAACATGCTACTTCAAAGTGCATCAACTAACGTTTCAAGGGTCTAAGACTAAATGTGGACACCCTTTTGGGCTCACAGCTAGCTATTAAGCAAATGTTAGTAAATGCTAGCTAAGCAAGTGTTAGTTTATTAGTTAGTGTGAGGCACACAAGACTATTGGAGGTGTTTTAGGTAAGAAGATAAAATCGGCTTGAAGACTTTTGAAGACAAAAAAGAAAGAGAGCAAGGGGGATACTTGCCCACTTGCCCCCTTGCCAACTCGATGGCGGAAAAAATTAGAAAGATTTCTAAAGGTTTTTTGTCGGAGCCACCTCGGCGAGAGGGTGGCAACCTCAACCGGGAAAACCCCCAAGCCAAAATTTAGGGAAATGGTTTGAAAAATGGATCCGGTGGAGGAGGGGTCCAACCCTTTTGTGAGAGGGTTTAAAAACCCCTCCTTCCACCTTGTAGCTCTCGCTCTTTCTCTAGTTTTTGGGCGAAGCCCTGCTTCAATGTAGTTAGGAAAAAATCCTTTAGCATGCATTCTCAATGGCCTAAAAGAAAGGCTCGAGAACCTTCTCTACTCTCTCTCCTAGTTAGAATGTGTGTTTATTAACACACCAACAAAATGATTCCTTCTTTTGTAGAGGTAGGTTGGATGGTAGAATTTTGAGTGGAGGCATTGTAGACCTCATCTGCCAATGCCCTGAAGGCTTAGTTCAGAAGCTAGAACAAGATACTTATTATTTTTCTCTTAGAGAGATTTCCTATAGCTATCCATAGCCGTTTCCCATTTGTGATTTGGTTAAGATGACAATTAGTTATGAAGTTTCAAAGATGGAGTAGAAAAACTGGGTGGTCTTGTGGGTAGCGGCTGCTGGATCAGACCTGCGAGCCCAATAGGAATTTTAATTCCAAGAAGTTATATTTTTCCCAAGTAGAACTTTTGTATAGCTTTCCAAAATGGCTTAGAACATTTGATTTGAGCATGATTTGAATTAGATATGAATTGTGCAAGAGGGGACACATAGTTTGAGAACTTTTGGTTGATTGCTGCATTACAGAGGACCTGCTGGGTTCACTTCGGCTTACCTTTCTAATCACATATTTTTATCAAATACATCTTTTTAATATCTCTCCAGGGTCATATAGAACGTTTGATTTGAATAAGATTTGAATTAGATATGAATTGTTGAAGGTGAGATACATAGTTTAAGTCTTCTTGATTGACTGCTGTGTTACAAGGAGTCTCCTGAATTTTTATTAGCTTAACCTGCTGATGTCATAATTTTCCTAGTTAGAGCTTGTTCATAGCTTTCCAATGGTATAAGGAAAGCCTAGATCCAAGTAGTAAGGAATGTGCTATGAATTTTTGAAGTTAGAAGGTAGATAGGTGGGTTGGAAGGTCGGTTGAATCGACCTCACACTTCCAACCCTCATAACTTTTGCAAATCTTATCCGATTAAAGTGATTTTTAGATCATTGGAAAGATAATTACGTGCACTAAGTATAAATATTATGCTTAGGATTAAATTACAGTGCAGAATAAATACTTTATATTTGAATTGTTAACTAAGGTACGCTTACTACCAAACTAGTTACAAAGAAGGAGGCAAGGTCAACGCTCGGGAAATGGAGCAAGGAAGGAGGTAGCAGCTCGGCCTCCATCGAGCCCAAATCAACCGAGGAGAATTGAGGTAAATTTACTAACGCTAGCCTTCCATTTAGGGTTGGAGGGAGCGCGGCTAAGGTACGCATCTCTAAACCCACTCACCTATCTCGTAAGGTCAAATGGCTTGACCACTTGACCGCCAAGGGAATACCCAACTCCATTGTTTTCGGGGCCCTTGGTATGTTTTGTGGTAGTAGCTTCATTTATTAGCAAGTTTCGTGTGTGATAAGTCGGATTAATCACCGACACGACCACTCTGAATGTTGTTGGTGGAAAGGTGGGGTTAATGACCCGCGAATGCACTATTATGTTGTTGGCCCCATAAATTGGGAGTAATGGCCCCAATTTATGAAGATTGCGCAACAGGTTGAACCTACAGGTTGCCCGTCACCCTGGTCCCATTGAGTTGCATTTCGTGGTCTATCCAGTGTAAACACATTTAACAATCAAAACATACAAAATAAATCGTAAACCCTTGTTGGCAAGAGACCCGAATCGGAAACTTAACTCGGTAGAGTGACACCACCCTTCGAACCATTGATGTCCGAAGGGTTTGAGATGTTACTCGACCTTCAAAGGACCTGCACGAGGCCTTAGAAGGTTCCGAGGTAAGGGGTGCACCAACCAGGTAAGGGGTGATGCCTAATATGTTAATGTAGTGAGTTAGGACGTGCAAACAAAAGTAAGTAATTAAGAAGGAATTTGTGTGAAGGGTGGGACTTAGGCCAAGTTCCCCCGCTTAGAAAACTAAATAGAACTAAATAAAGAAATAGGAAGAATTGAATGGTCCATCAAATTGTCGTTATTCCGTTCGTTGAGTTAGGGTGGTATGAGTCACACCCGGTTGGGTGTATTAGAACCATCCCAATTCACAAATTAGGATTGCCTTGGTTTCAAGGCTGGTGCGTCTGCGCGTAGAATAGGTTGTAGGTTAAGGTTAGAACCAAAGGCCATACCATGGAAATTGAATATTGTGGCTCACCGGCCTTCAGGTGTATCGTGAAGACATACACGATCGGATCTCGACGAAATGCTATTTTATCACCATCTTATTCATGTGGTCCGTTCTACAAAATAATATACAATAGAGCAAGGATTGTGAGATTTTGAAGGTTCATGGTCTCTCAGTTTTGTATTAGGCCCCCCTTTTTGAGGTGGGCTTTGACGCAAAATATAGTAGATCATGAAACAATATCCCATGTGTGCCACGTAGCACTCCCTGTACGTGCTCCATAATAAACTTAAGAGGGCTTCGCACCACTTAAGTTCCCCCACAAACTTTTCGGGGGAGGAATATTCGGGCAAGGGCAGCCGTCTGTCCAGAAAATCAAGATTTTCAAGACCCGACCGAAAATTGTTGTCCGCCCGCCTGACTTCGAAAAAACCATTGTCCTTGCATTCTTGAAGGCCAATTATCCACAAATCTCATATTGAGAGCACTTCATTTTCAAGGTCTCAAATCCAATATATATGTTGACTTCCATTGAGTAAGTAAGCAATTGACCATGATTTCATTTTCAAAGTGAAACCGCCAATTAAAGCATTTACTTAACTTGGAAATCAAAAATATTACAAAATCCTCATTAGCATTGAGGTTATCATTTTTGTGACTTACCACTGAAAGGGTCTTTGTTGTTCTAAAATGGAATTAAAGTAAATGATTTAATTTTAATATTTTAATATTCTATATTTTAATATTCTATAATAATGTAGTTAATACCTTCTACTATCACAAAATTTCCATACACATATAAAGTAATTAAGTGTGATTGAATATAACTAAGTCCAATTAATTATGATTAAGCCTGATTAATTATAATTAAACCCAATTAAATCAGAAAGCATGCTTACCAAATTAATTAAGCCTAATTAATTATAAAATGTACTTGCTGGAATTAATCATGACTTACTTGATTTAAATCCAGTAAATATAATTTATAAATAATTAGGCTTAACTAATTTGGTAAGCATATTTTCTGATGTAATTTTGCTTAACTAGGATTAATCAGAATTAATTGGACTTAGTTACATTCAATCACACTTAATTACTTTAAATGCATATGTATACTTTGTGAAAGTAGAAGATATTAACTAGACTATAATATTAAAGATAATAAAAACTAATCACTAATTTTAGTTCCATTTTAGAATGACAAAGACCCTTTCAATGGTAAGTCACAAAAATGATAACCTCAGTGCTAATGAGGATTTTGTAACATTTTTGACTTCCAAGGCAATTACATGCTTTATTGGCGGTTTCACTTTGAAAATGAAATCCCAGTCAATTGCTTACTTACTCAATGGAAGTGAACATATATATTGGATTTGGGACCTTGAAGAAGAAGTGCACTCAATATGGGATTAGTAATAAAGTGACCTTCAAGAATGCAAGGGCAATGGTGTTTTTGAAGTCCGGCAAGCGGGCAACAATTATTGGTCGGGTCCAGAAAATCTTGATTTTTTGGACAGGCGGATGCCCTTGCCTGAATATTCCTCCCCCAAGAAGTTCGTGGGGGGGGGGGGACTTAACGTCCTCCAAAAATAATCACCGAGATGGTGACCCGTACTTCAACATCATGGGCCACATATTTGGTAGGTAGAAACCAAACTTCGCTTTGTCCATAAGTCTTGCAAGTTGCAAATCTCCCAAACCACTCTCAATATTTTACTACGGGTTCATGGTCTACGTCTCCTTGTAATCACACTGGGCACATCCCGTGATGCAAGTTGAAATAAATTTTGGACCACCACGTGATAGGCTTGTCAAAGCACCATCTCTTGGTTACGTACCTTACTACTTAAGTTTTGAATTGATGATTGGAAAAAAGGGATTGTTAAATTGACACACATTGGTTGAAATGACCACATAGACATATAGAAAAGCGTTGGCCAAGTTTATGAATTCTAACATACAACTAATACCTTGCTCTTCTCTTCATGTGTACAATGAAAAAATTGAATTCTCATTGGCCATATTGACTACATAACGCATCTTTGTGGTTGTTTTAACATACTACGTGGTTGATTTAACAATCCCCTCAAAAAACCATGTGTATGCTATTGTGATACTAGGAGTATGTATTATTTAGGTCGGATATGGGAAGGGAGATAGATAGTTTGACCAAACGGCATAATTTGCATTAAAAAAGGAACACATAATAACCACTAGCCAATCGACATGTGTGGTAGACAATGAGTATGTAATGAGAATGGTTGTTGTTCGCTCGGGGGGGGGGGGGGGTCACTCCCTCTCATATTAATGCATACACACGCGCTCAAGACTTGTTTATCGGGGGGCTATTTATCTTGTAGGAATGATTATAAGGCATGATATTTCTTAATAAAGGTAAATGCTTGTATTTTAATACACCTTATCAGTAATTACAATTTTTTGAGGGAATCATTCAAAAATACCCGATTTTACTTAAACTGCCAAAAAAATTGGAAAGAATATTGCAATTTAAACAACGCACAAAAATTCTCCCTCCCGGCACGTAGGTAGAGAAATAACTCCACATTGGATACGTTGGTTCAGTAACGTTCAAGCCAGCCAGTCTGCAGAGTCATCTATCCAAGCTTTTTCAACAGAAAATTACCTCTTTTCATCCACTAGCACAAACCATACCCTAGACCTGCTACCCCTAGTAATTGTCTCCACGCTATTTTACATATACTAATTAGATAAAAGAGGCCATCATATGTGATGGTATTTTACATGTAAACATGTTTCATTATTTTAAAACCCCCTATATAATATGTACATTTTTTGCAAAATTTATCTACAACGAATATATTAGACCCTATTTTTTATCGCACGTTGTTTCTACAATTTTTGCCAGTGACCCCGCTAAGTTTATCTTGGGTCAACTTTTGTAAGACCCCGGGTACACAACTCCCTTATTATACACAGGGGCATCGTACTTAAAACGGCTTCGAGGACGGCTTTTGTAAAAATTATATCAAATTATATCAAATTAAAATGATCAAAAAGTTGGGTAAAGACCAAATTAAATAAAATGAGATGAAAAAAAAGTTGGGTTGCATATTTATTAAGCCTCCCATTAAAATTATAATTCATTCACAATGTTAAATTTTTATTAAAAAGTCCAAAAAGTTGGGTAGTTTGACCTATGGTACATGTATTAAAAAAATCATATAATTAGGTTTTTAATGCAATTATATGCTTCAAAATATATTCATTTCCTATATATAATTACATTTTTGGATTCCTTGTTAGAAGGGCTACAAGGGTTTCCTAGATTAAAACAAATTGTATCACTCAATATTGGACTAAAACGCATTATAAGTGATTATAATCATGACCATATAATACGGGAGTTGCGTACCCGGGTGTAAGACCACACAAGGGCATGGGTGTGCACATACAAATTAATGGTCACTTTAAGGGAGTTAATTCAAAACGGCCTAATCAAACAGTTTTCCCATTTAAAATTTTGGCGATCAAGGAGAATTTGAAATCTAGTATTGAAATTTACAACACCATGGATATACATTCATAATACCCAACTGCCACTATAAAATTCAATGATGTTTTTTTAATACTATACTCAGTACTTGGGTCAATAATGATTATGCCATGTTGAATTTTATGTTATCTAGCACAGTGTCCAGGGAGATTTTTGGGCATAATCAGTCAAAATCCGAGTGCTTTCAAGTCCAGCCAGTTACATGCTTGTGATCTTTCGGTTTTTATTTATTAATGTGGGTATATTCCATAGATTCCCCTAAAGTGATGGATAATTTTCCTTGAAGACTTTAACTTTGACTGGTTTTGTCTCATTGAACTCAACCAGTTCATTTGTAACTAGCGGTTAGTTTTCCCCGTCCATTGATCTAGCATGCACTTACCGAAAGCAAAATGTAATTTGAAATATGGGCACCCAAATAATAAAAATGAAAATGATAGAAAATCTTGATGATTTAGAGTTGGTTTGTATTAAATATGTTGGGACCCGCACACAAGCAATGCCTACATAGCAACACACCTATTGTTGTAAAGAATTCTAACTTGCACCATTCACATGTAATTTACACAATGATGTCCAAAGTATGTGATTTGAATTGCACTATGTAGTCTCCTTGAGAACTCGCTAATCACTCAAAATTTAATTTGCATTTATAATCTAGTCTTTTGAAAACATTCAATTCTTTCCCCAAGTCTAATTAGTCTACCTCATTTAAGAGAGACTTTGCAACATACTGTAGAGGTCTCTCTCATTCATCTATACTTGTGTTGGCATGTAGTTTCAAGGTGGGATACTAGTGGGTCTTACCGAATGTGAGTATGACACCTGGCAAGTTTGAAGGGAAAGTCCATATTTTGTGTCAGAATAGAGAACCCTCTATGGTTCTACCAATGGAGATGGCTTACTAGCACGACCACCACATGTGGAAGTACACTATTTTTTTGTTAGTTATGTTAGCATTTGGTTCCCAATGGATTTGTTGGCTCCATCTTACTTTTCACATCATAAAATCTTGGATACCCAAGACATGCAACAATCAACCCACATAACATTATTGAGCCATGTGGGTCGGTTCCATGACCTTGGAATATGCCAAGGCCCTCGAACAAACTAGAAATATTTGTTACTATTCGTACATTCAGGCTGAACTTGGAAATTTGGGTGGAGTTATACTCCTAGCACTATGCGCACGAATTACTAGTCATGCCAAGAATATTTGCAAAAAAGATTGTTCATCCCAACATTATATCATATAAAAATTGTTAATAGCACACTATTGTTGAAAATACCAACACTCTGCACAATACTCTTGCTATTCAAACTGACACTATTCATTATTCTTATCGGCATCAATTTCCAAGTTTCATCCCATGAAGGTAGGATAGTGGCGGCCCATGACATATGCTAAATATAGAATGCGGCACAACCATGCAGTTGAATAATGTTATGCATGTTTTGGAACGCTATGATTGCATTGCCCTCCGTATAAATGTGCTAATCATTAAAAAAAACTAAACATAATTAATGCCAAGATGAATCAAAATCCATTGACCTTTATTACGATTGGCTAAAAGTGCGACTTTCATATTTGATGGACAAGGTGAAGAACAATCATCAGATTGACCTTCTCACCTACCCAAATAGTGAATTAATTAGGAAAGGAAGAAAAAAAATGCTAACCACGTCAAGATCCAAATATTAAAGTCCTTAATAGATCATTCCAAGCCATTTAGTCTAGATGATGTGCAACTTTATCAATCCAAAGTACAAGATACACAATTATAAATAATAAATAACAAAACTAACAAAAATGCCTTGAAAACTATACAGTTGAAAACGCTCACACCCACTTTTTGGCTTCATAAGAATTTGGGATATTTTAGTTGATATATAGTTGAGTGGCGGAGCCGGTGGAAGGTTGTTTCAATGCACCCTGGCTATGGACTACAGGTATAACTCCATCGGGGTTCTGAGTTTTTTTCGCTGGCTGCGGCCTTGCTGATCTCCGTTGTTGTGGTGCAAAGGAAGAAGAGCTGCATGGGATGTATGATACTTTGAACATCGAGCTCGCCATGATCTGTAGCTGCCTGTTGTTGCAACGCCGACTCCATCACAATTTGCAGCAAGTGAGGAGGAAGCTGCCATATATCAACAGTCGGCCTGTGGCAATAGCTCTTCCAGTTCGACTCATGAGAGCTTTCCGGGCCAGCATCACGTGGGGGTGATTCTAACGCTCATGCGGTGATTGCTGTTGCAGGTTTAACCAGTCCTCCTTCCCCACATGCGGGAAGCTGCTCCTGTTGGTTGCTCATGTGTCTATATGGGTCACAGGTAGATCACTCTAAGGCATTTTTGTGCACCACGTGCGGCTGGGTTTTTTGTTTGTTTGTTTTGGGGCTATTTACCTCCAAGGGCTGAATTAAAGCCTCCCTATAATTACTTAAATTTCAAAAATGGCCCATTTGTTTGCACCCTTCCATTACTTATATTGTCCAAGTCACTGTAATTTTTTGTACTCTATATTCCTTTTAAGTAATAAACGGGCGTGGGGAAGACGACCCCAACAACGGCACGTTCCCTTTTCATTCATTTTTGGACAGACGGAAATCCCAATTATCATCCATCCCCGTGAGTCCTATCTTCAACCCCTATATTAATTTTACAAAAAATAATGGCCCACGTTTTAGGTCCATCTAACTTACTTATAATGGGATTGTCTACATTTAATGGCCCCTTCGTTATTTGGAATTCCTTTATAATGTTTATTTCAAATGATTTTAATCCTCTCTATATTATGCCGTACATCGTTTTTAAAATGCACTAAGTGATCTACCCGTGATATGGGTGTTGTTTTTTGTAGGACGTTTGTAGTTCATGTGGGGTTTGTAAATTTGATGGGAGGTGTATGCATATTGTTGTTAGCAATGGTTCTACTCATAAAAAGTAATGACATAAACAATACTTCATACCAAATTTGGAAATTTGAAATTAATTCTCTATTGGAAAATTTGTTGGCATGAACCACCCAACCACAAGACAAGATTAAAGACTTTTACTCTTGCACAAGAGCCCTTTACATAACTCCCCACCATGCCCGGTTGTCTTAATTTTAATCAAAGTAAAAGCATGTTCATTATTAGCAAATATAATGACCTGTGTTTTTACTTTAAACTCATTCTAGACTACCATTATCTTAGTTCTAGTCAACATGTACCAATAATCGCCCGTATTACATATATAAATAAAAACATTCCATGACAACAAAATCATATACAACAACTCTAACAACACACAAACACAAACATAGCTGATACTCCGAACCCACCTCAGCTAGCATACTAGCAATGATACCCAAATTTATACACACAAATGAAAACCTTACCGAAGTCCCAACCCCCAACTCAATATTGCCATAGCTCCAAGCAATTGTAATCAACAACAAACCCATAACATCCATACTCATTTTAAATATGTACATGCCAACACAACTCCAAGATACACACCTCATACAAGAAATCCAAAGTCATATCGAAACATTGGTAAATCAACACCCAAAACACCAAACTATCCTAACATGTGATTTAATCGGGACATACTACTAAAGGGTAGATCATCCAACGGCATACCATCTCCCCAAACTTAAACAACAAGCCTGCACAAGATCACCCATCGCCATAAGACTCTTCCTACTTTCGAGTATACAAAATACACACCACCACTACAAACCGCGCATTCCCCATCAAAAAGACCCCACTAGAGCAAGCATGGAGATCCAATTCGACATACGCCAACTTCACAAATAATGCAAAGACAAAATTCCAGCCATAACTTGATAAATTATACACATACGGTATCACAATGCTACCACAAATCCAAAACAAATAGACTATAGCCATACTAGCCCCGGAGTAATTCCGAACCACATACAAACACGCACCCAAAATCATAAAAGATGCATTACAACAAGCCCATTCACTATTCCCTCCCCTGCCAACACTCAAACCCAATCGGAACCACCCACAAACAACACAACGCACACTTGCAACCATCGCACATGACATAAAGACCCCACCACAACCTATACTAGGGCAAACAATCCACACCATAATTAATGAAAAAACCACCACCAAAGAAGATAAGTGGGGGGCAAGCCATCAAAAAAAACGTACCTATGCCAATGGCAAACCCCAAGAGGAGCCACATAACAATGGAGCATAGAGGACGACCTCCTGCAGCCAGACAACATACTACTAGACCATAATTTACTACTTATAACACAATACCATATGAAGGCTCTAAAACAAAAAACCACCCAAACCTACACTACATACCTCAACCATACCCAAACAAAGGTCAACAAATTCATACATCCCCCACTAAAAATCACCAACCTCAAGTTATCCACACAAGAGTGCAACCCGGACAAGGACATCCTCACAAATAAACCAACCCTACAAATACAAGACGCAAAGTCCCACATATACAACCAAGGCAAAAACTACATGGCCACCATCACTACAAAAAAACTCCATTAACTATGGAACCGATACTCCCATATTAACCTCCCGCACCTAACCAACTTCCTAAAACCCCAACCACAAGCCTTTGAAACCGAAATCCTATGGCTTATACAAAGATACATAACTATATTCCCCAAGGAAAAACCAAAAAATATACAACCCAACAACAACCACCATACGCTACATCTGGAAATCACCAAACTGCTAATAGATCCCTTTAAAAGCACGCGTTCATACTACTCCTCCCCACTTACTTGCCCCATCCAACTCACACAATACAATTCACCCCACCACCATGACATAATATTCGGCTTCTTGGGCCACGTAAAATCCTCCAGATGGGAAGGAATAGGCCTAGCGTATCCCACATACCACAACGCATCCCTAAAAGCCATCCACTGGGCTAGAATGGCAGCCAAAGAAGACGCCCACACAATCACCATCCTAATAATCAACCGCAACGACTAGACATCACAAAAACTCCCAATCACCACACACGTAGACATACATATAATAGCAACCACCCCACCCCACGCTATACATTATGACCCCACACCATAATGGACAAAATACTACAAACGCATAGAACCATCCTTGACATCAATAATATATGCATACATAACCAAGTAAACCTCACAACAAACTTACAAACCCCACACGAACTACAACAAGTCCTAAAGACCACAATTAACATACACGTAGACAAATACCCCATTAAACCAAACCCCTCACACACCCATGTTAAATTCTCCGAAGCATGGAAAGATGCCACCAAAACAAACGCCCCCATCCCAATAAACACCTACTAGCCAAATACAACCACATCCGTCCCCTTAAATACCACCCACAACATTGCATTTACACATATGACACATTTATCCCACCCACCATAAACTTTGAAGGCCAAATAGAGGGCAATACAACCATATCAAGAATCTATAACCCCAACAACAACACACAAATAACAGAGTGATTCCCAAGCTACCAAAACATCTTGCAAGCATGACTTCACACAATACTCATTGCTATCAAAACCTTACAAACCACTCAACTAAACATACACATATTTACAAACAACCTAAATATCATATTCTTAATCAACAATCACATACAACACCCGACATCCCAACATCGTCACCCCAAAAAACTATTAATAGCAACAATTGTACACAAAATATACTAGACCCCACACACAATTCACATCCATAACGTACGCGCACACTCGGGCATTACTGGAAATGAAATAGCTGACACACTAGCCAACAAAGGAATACTTAAAGAAAAATTGACCACCACCCCACACATACACACGGCTCCCTACTAGCTAGTAAGTTGCCCAACAACTACACATGACGGAGCCATTCGCAACCTTTGCACATTCATAGCAAAAGAACACGGAAACTGTGAAACTAAAACAACCAAAACCAAATTCCCATACATGGACAAATGGTTATCCGACACTCAAATAAACCAAAAACTCTCCAACCACTTTTGGAAAAATGAAAACGTAACAGATGCCCAAATCACCCAAAAGTTCAAATTCGGATACGCACAATACGTGGGTAGCCACATGATGAATATCTTCTGGCCCCCTTACACATCAAAACCCAATTGCACATTGTGTCAACACAATGACAAAGACACCTGGCCCCACCTTCTATCAACATGTGAACACCCATACTTAAAAGGCCTAAGAATCGCCTCGGGGGGGGGGGGTAGTCATTGGTTGGAGTAGCAATATACGTGCGAACAAATGATAGGGTATTTTAAAAATATGGGGGCAAAAAATTATAAATGGACTTAAGAGTAATATAGGGTATCAAAAATGACACTGGACATCTTTAAAGTACTATAGGGTATGGAATAATAGGTGATTTGGAATTATAAGTAATGCAAGCCATTTTTCTATTAACCCAAAGTAGAAATTTACATAATGATAGCATGTGAAAAAAAGAAAAGAATTGAAAGTAATACCCCCCTATAAAATAGTGGTTGTTCGCACCTATATCCTTAATTTTTTAACCCCCTGCCCCCCCCCCCCCCCCCCTAGAGAATCGCACGACACAATAAAGGAGTACACCTCATTACCCAAACACTATAAGCTAACAAAAACACCTGGTTCTTCACACTAACCAATGCAGGCAACCTTAACAACAAACCACCCAAACAAACAATCCTAGACTAGCTCTTTAAATGTACATGTTCCCAAATAATATGCCTATGCTAGCCAAATTACGACCAAACATTCTATGCATAATCGGCATCCCGAACCACACACAAATACCAATATCACCCTCCCCCACACTCACAATCCAACTCATTGAATTCACATATAGCCACGATAGATACCCCGATCATGCCGTCACACACAAACACACTAAATACAACCCTCTAATCAAAACCTTACAAAACAATGGATGGAAAACCAACTTCCTCATTATCATCACAACTGGAGTTAGAGGCACCATACACAAACACTCCATTAACAAACTTAACAATTTAAAACTCCCAAAACCAACCATTAAAACCCTCATGAAGAAAATACACCAGAATGCCATCAAATACCTTACAAATCTCGTCCTAAACACAAGAAAACTTGAAAACAAACAAGCACCCGTTGCCCCCCACCCCCACCCCCAAACACGCACACAATGAAATGGGAAAACATATACAAACACATGAGCCCACTCACGGACAACCGTGATCAACACTAGGTTTACGGGCTCACATTCATGCCAACACCTAGCTACGGGCGTTACTTTTTCTTTTTCTTTTTGTGTTGTTGAATTTGGAATATGTGCGTAGTATATAGAGATCTTTAGATGCTTTGTAATGTACACAATTAAGAGGGCCTATGTGATCCCTTAAAATGAAAAATAAATTTCACTTTGATCTTTGATAAGTTTCTCTTCTCAACCCCGCTTTTGAAACTTTAAATGATAATGCTTGTGATAACGCAATTGTTAACTGGATGAGATAGTTCCCATTTGATCCAACGGCCAAACTTGCATGTGGATTGCAAAGTGCCCACACTAGGGCCACTTTTCCTTGGGACCACTACACCAATTAAGAAATCTAGTGTCACATGCTATTTAGAGTTACTCGACGCTCTAAGTTGTTACAAAGAGTGGATGATTTTCGCAGGTAAAGTCGTTTATGTTTAGCATTGTCCAAACAACTTAGTTGAGCTTTGCTACATAGATTATCCCAATTAGTGCGTGTTATTATTTGAAATCACGCAGTGCAATAACAACTTACTCATGAATTTGATATTCACTAACGAAAGTTCAATACTGTTGTTCAGATAGAATATTGCAATCTCATTAAATTATTATGGCATTACGTAACTCCGCATAGGGACCCACACTAATTGGGATAACTAGTGTGGTAGGAAAGGAATTGTATCGTAAACATTTAATAGCCTGCATGACTCTGAATAGTATGGGACATTAAAAAAATTCATAAAGGGTGCAGGGACTCCAACAAGGCGAAGCCGCGTTTATTCCATTTGCATAAGTTAAGGATTGGAACCTTCTTCCGAATTGGCTTGGTGGGTTTGAGTGCGCAAGGTAACAAGGGCACTTGCTTGGCCCTGCTTCATCGGCGCTCGTGTCCCCAATTTTTTCCTGATGGGGGAGGTTATATATTATATAAGCACCGAATTCCAATGCACCTCAAGTGGGTATCTTCTATTGTCCGTATCTTCTATTGTCCCGGTGTTGCACCAATTGTGCTACCTTGTGATCTTGCTTTCGGGTGCTAATAAGTTCCGACAATTTCATCGTGCTGGGGAGAAGGTGTCAAGGGTGGTTAAAAATATGTGGAGGACGGGGTCCACCCAACCACATCGTCAACTTGTGCACATCTGGCTGTCTTGAAAGTTGTGACTTTTCAAGTGGAGTGTAATACATTAGCGTAACCCTTAAGGTATGCATCGTGCAATGTCTAGGGAACACCAAAGTAAAACCGGCGTCCATGATTTAAGAATAATCTAATATTCAAGAACATAGTTATATCTCTAGGTAACCGTACATAGAGGGCTCCCTATTCTGACAGAAGTTCATTAATTTCCTTCAAAATTTGCCGGGTATAGTATGATGCTCACATTCAACACGGCCCACTTGTATCCCACGTGGTAACTACATTCCGGCACATGTAAAGATGAAAGAGGGAGCCCTCTATAGTATGTGTGACAATATTGGGCACCTTGCTTTGTTGTTCATTGTATTTGAGTTTCTTCCTTGTTTTAGAATGTAGTACTACGTAGTCTCGAGTTTTTCTTCCAACTGGACCATCAAGTGGATATTAACTTCCGTCAATCATAAGCCATCATAGTCCGTTACTTTGGTTGTATTATAATTTATAAACTCCATTCATTGGGTGGAAACTCTTACGAAGACAAAGAATAATGAAACCCTGACATATAAACAGTTGGGGGTGATGATTTTACAACTGACTTCAATTATTCTTGAATTCTTCATGTAAATTCAATAATTATACATCCATTATTCTTTACTAAAATGCAAGGTATGTGAATAGTCATATCTACTCCCCTTATTTCCATGATATTTTATATATACCACTTACGTAATTTGATGATGTTATGTCAAATACTACATTACATGCATAAATGTTTCACACACCTAGAGCACTATTTTACGTTTTTTTACCCTTAATTAATATACAAAATCCTATATTTTATCACACGTAGTTTGTACTTTATTTTTTTGCTAGTGCCCCCCTACTTTGAACTACGTGCTTTCAATATTTGATTGATGTTGTCAAAAGCAATGCTATGTAAAAGTTATGCATTGTTTTGATAGTTTCACAATGATAGAAAATTTGGAATTAGTTATAATTTGGGTTAAAAGACACAAATTGGGTGCCCTTGGATACAAACACATACCTTGTATTTTGATCATTTATGTCAAATGTGAGATTTGATAAAAAAATCAAGATAAAAAATTATCCCTTCCCCGTGGAATACAATAGTTTACAAAAGCAAAGCACATAAACCAAACGTATTTGGTGAGGTTTGTAGAATTTGTGTATTTGGCCATATATTTTGCCCTAAGTTCTTCATCATGACCACGTGATCACACCTCGGTCGATGTTAAACACAAGCAACAAACATTACAAATAATGTGGAAAATTCTTCAAAGTAATAATTCTCCAAAAATCATTCTACGAGATTTCTCATTTAAAAAAATCCAAGGCTTTGAATTGTGAAAAAAGAAATAAAATCCTACATGATAAGAAAAAGCTCTTCAAATTTGGAGATCATTCTCCAACCCACATTACATTTTCCAACCACTAATTCCTCCCTACTCACTTGACCTAAGTCATGTCCATAAGATAGTAGCCATTCACCCTAACTACATGGACACTTCTTAGTCACCGCTGGGCGTTTTCCGAATCTATGATGTCTACTTTACCAAAATGGACACATCAATAGGTGAGGTCAGCCTTGCGTTGTGCTACACGACAATTTTGACAAGGCTTTATTCTAAGCAGTTGCCTTCCGTAATGGCAAACAACATATCTTGCAAAAAGAATGGGAATCATGTCAAAGGAAGTTGCCCGCACTTAATCTACAAATAATTTATTTTTCATTTATCAAGTGTGAATCTTTAAATCGTGAATAATCGATCAATAAATACCTTCAAAATTTGTAGAATTTTGTTCAACCCACTATAGGGTGATGTTCCGGAGCATCTACCAAAGTGGAGGGTGAAAACACTGATTGCTATATAGAGCTTGAGTGTTTCTATATTTAGTCAAATCAATGCCTACATCACACATAGAGACTCCAAATTAACATGAATACATTAATGTAGGATGAAGCAACATCAAATTTGTAGAAAGTAAGTTTTTATCAATGTCTAGTCCGTATCATTCGGGTATCTAAGGTAGACATGCCTAATTCAATTACTTATGCTAATCAAACACTTGTATTTCAATAGTACATGGTTTGGTGTGATTTTCTGAACATATACCAAAAAGAGGTATGTATGAATGGGACTGGTGTTCAAAATATGATATCCATTTTAGGCTCCAAAACTAAACATAATTTTGGGGAAGGGGATACATATGATCATTTAGGAGCCATTTAACAAGTGCAAAAATCCTCACTTTGATAATAAATAAGATATTCACACAAGCTCCAAATATTACGAGGAAAGTGGTCCATGGCCTTGATTTAGACTTGCTAAACCATCTCATAGGTACTAATCGCGTGTTTCATATCCTAGGAGAAGTGGGCTAGACTGATTCATCCCAATTAGTGCGTGTTATTATTCGGAGTCACGCATTACTTAATGAGAACGTAGCATTTTACCAAGCAAAGTCATTTATATAGCCTATAATATCCAATTGAACTTTCGTTAAGGAACATTGAACTCCCGAGTAAGACGTTATTGCACCGTGTAACTCCCCGAGTAGTGACACGCACTAATTGGGATAATCAAGTGTGGTTGGAAAAAAGTAAGCATTTAAAGCCCACCTATCTTAATTAGTGTGACACTTAAGTCCCTCCGCACTCAACTAATAACCTAAGTCATGTCGATGATTATTACTAAGTAGCTGACTACGTGGCCACTCCCCAGTCGCCGTTGGGCGCAAGCAACAACAAAGGTCCTAGAAAGTAACGGATGAACTACACGTCCCCCACCCCGCTGACGTCATCCGGCGCCCGGCTCCCCCTTCCTCCCACCTTCCTTCCCGACGTACCACTTGACCTCCCCGTGCCCGGGCCGCGCCGCCCGACCCGCTCCTCTGCGTCCCCGTCGTCTCCCACCCGGCCCGGCCCGTCCCTGGCGTCCTTCCTCCACAACACCCACACAGGGAAGCACAAGCCCAGCAGCTTCCATAGCCCCCGTCGCCTCTCAACTTGGAGCCCTCTCGCAGAACCATTTCTCTCTCTCTCTCTCTCGTGCTCGTGTGTCCGCCATTTGCAGTGGAGCCCAGTTGAATCACAACTTGTTCCCACCTCCCCCGCATCAACGTTTCAAGCTTTTCGGGCAGGAATTTGGTGTCTTGTGGAGGTTGGGGCGCTCCTTGGAAGTGGAGGGAAGTGGAGGGGAGGGATATGTTGTGGTGGCGATGTCGTGGTCAGTGATCGACAATGGGAGCGTTTGGAGTGGTGGTGAGTGATCCCACCCTTGGAGACAGAAAGAATGTTTGCAGATTTGAACGTGTGGAAGGTTTGGGATGTGTTGATGGTTGTCTGTGGAGTTTGGAGTGCTGTTGGCTTGTGTTTGAGTTGCGATCAGTTGAGGGTTTAGCTTTAAAATTCAATTTTAGATTTGGGTGTGTGGGCTTCGCGGCCTTTTGGGCTGATTCTTTGTTGTTGAGATGGGGAGGACATCCTCTGGGCCGGTCTTCAGCTTTCTCTGTTTTGTGTTGTTTTGTGTTGTTTTGTTTTATTTTGTTTTGTTTCATGTTAGTTTAGCGAAGGTGTCTTCGTTTTCGGTACGTTGTTGCATTTCTGGGTGTCCAAAGGGTTCCATCTCGAGTTCACAGTAGTTATGTGATGTGTGAGTGGTTGTTGTTGTTGTTAATGGGATGTTGCAGAACACCATTTCTCTCTCTCTCTCGTGCTCGTGTGTACGCTATTTGCAGTGGAGCCCAGTTGAATCACATTTTGTTCCCACCTCCCCCGCATCAACGTTTGAAGATTTTGGGGCAGGAATTTGGTGTTTTGTACAGGTTGGGGCGCTCCTTGGAAGGGGAGGGAAGTGGAGGGGAGGGATATGTTGCGGTGGCGATGTTGTGGTCAGTTATCGACAGTGGGAGCGTTTGGGAGTTGTGGTGAGTGATCCCACCTTGGAGACAGAAAGAATGTTTGCAGATTTCAACGTGTCGAAGGTTTGGGATGTGTTGATGGTTGTCTGTGGAGTTTGAAGTGTTGTTGGCTTGTGTTTGAGTTGCGATCAGTTGAGGGTTTAGCTTTAAAATTCGATTTCAGATTTGGGTGTGTGGGCTTCGCGGCCTTTTGGGCTGATTCTTTGTTGTTGAGATGGGGAGGATATCCTCTGGGCCGGTCTTTAGCTTTCTCTGTTTTGTGTTGTTTTGTTTTGTTTTGTTTTGTTTCATGTGAGTTTAGCGAAGGTGTCTTCGTTTTCGGTACGTTGTTGCATTTCTGGGTGTCCAAAGGGTTCCATCTCGAGTTCACAGTTATGTGATGTGTGAGTTGTTGTTGATGTTGATGGAATGTTGCTAATGTATTGTTGAAATTGTACTGATGGTTAACAACTTTTCCAACCAGCCGGAGGATATGAAACACATAATTTGTATAAACTCCTGATGGAGGCCACAGTCACTTTTCTCGTAGGTTTTGGAGTTCTTATGAATATTTCATCCATTACGGAAGTGAAGATTCTTGTACTCATTAAATGGCCATATGGGATGTCTGACATATATCTAACCTAGAATATTTTTTTAATTCATTCTTCATGAATGTTCCAATTGGTTTCATGTATATGAAGAATGGGTTTAACTTCATAAATAGTCAACTTTGATTTTTATTTATTTTTTGCTGAAAAGGCCATCCAAATTTCTCAATCCCTATCGATGACATCCAGAGGCTCAAAAAATGGGATCTCTTACACGTATAAGGGTCAAGGGAAGTGGGCTTACTTCAATTACGTATCTTAATCGAACATTCAATCAAACTTTTCCTTGGGAAAATGGTGTCACTTGCCATTCAGAACTACTCATTGCTCTAAATTGTTACAAAGAGTGGAAGGTTTCCGCAAGTAAAGTCGTTAATGTTTTTACATTGTGCAAACACCTTATTTGAGCTTTGCTACATAGATTATCCCCAATCAGTGCATGCGACTATTCGAAATTACACAGTGCAATTACATCTTACTCGGGAGAATACTTTTTACTAGAAAAGGTTCAGTACAATAAGTTGTTCAAACATTATTGAACATAAATGACTTTGCTCAGTAGAATATTGCAATCGCATTAAATAGTTATAGCATTACGTAATTCCGCATACTAACACACAGTAATTGCGATAACCAGTGTGGTAAGAAAGGAATTATATTTTGAACATTTTATAGCCTTGCATGACTCTGAATAGTATGGTACACTTAAAAACCCATAAACGGTGCAGGGACCACCAAGCCGCATTTGTTCCATTTGCATAAGTGAAGGAACGTGATCTTCTTCCGCAGTGGCTTGGTGGGTTTGAGTGGGCAAGGTAGCAGGGGCGCTTGCTTGGCCCTACTTCGTCGGCGCTCGTGTCCCCAAAATTTTCCTAATGGGGGGAGGTTATAGATTCTATAAGCTAAGAATTTCGACACACTCAAAGCGGGTCCTGCCACTCTTGTGTTATCCTGGTATTGCACTACTAATTGTGCTACCTTGTGAGCTTGCTTTCCGGTGCGAATAAGCTTAATAAGTACCGACAATTTCATTGTGTGTTGGGAGAAGGTGTCAAGGGTTGTTAAAACTATGTGGCGGACGAGGGTCCACCCAAGCACATTGTCAACCAAGGAGCCCTCGGCCCAAGTCGTGGGGCCCCACGATGAATAATAAAAACCCCCCAAAAAATGGTGGTCTATGAATGACACACTTCAAAACTTTAAAACATTAATCACTTTGATTCCAAAATTAACAAGGCGAACTCTAATGGTTGTTAGATTGAATTTGGCCAGATTTAGTTATTATTATACACAGAAGCAGATTGGTGATATAAAGAAACCCAATGATGTAAAGAAACCCATTCAAGATCAAGTCCATCTTATGGCAACCAAATAAACAATTTGGCCAGTTGTTGTACAAGAATGTTCTACTAGGTGTAAGACAGAAATACAAAGAACGGTGGAATTAAACTGATTTGGCCAGAAAGTGTGGCTTGAAATTTGTGCAAGATTTCTTCAATGATGGAGTAGAGGAAATGACGAGGAATGCAAGTTGTTTGTAATTTTATTCCCTTTAAATAATTAGTTAGATTTTTTCAAAGAGGCAAGCAAATCAAACTCCGTACTTGTATAATAGGGTCTCCCCAATTTGAGCATCAAAATTTGGTCTATGTTGTTGTTGGGTTGCATTTGTCAACATTTGTGATCTTCAGGATTTGAGTTATATGTGAAGTCGAAGATCATTTGTTGTGGTGCGGTTGATTTGGTTGTGGTGCGGTGCGGTGATCAATCTTTAGAGTTGGACTTGTACATGGAGGTGAGTGTGGAAAGGAAAGCGCATTGTGTTGGCAAGGTTGGAGAGGACTGCCAATGTGCTCTCGACCGGAACGGGGGTGGATGTGTAGGTTGTTGTGCTCTACACGAGTTGACGGTCTCATGCACTTATATGTCTCAAATGGTTGTGGTTACATGTATTGTTACAAACGTTGAATTTCTTCGAGCATCGGGTGGGGGATGGGGTCCTTAGAAGTTGCTTGTTGATGATGTGCGTCTGTTTCTAATGGAGTTGGCATGTCAAGGTTTATGAACCAATATGAGGAAGTTTTAGGGTTCTTTGAGTGGAAGTGGATGTGCCAAGATCCTTGTATGACATGACTTAGGGGGGGGTTTCATCTCTGTTTTTTAAAACCGTAGTTACTCTTGCCTTTGAGTATATGTGATACTCTTCTTTCTCTCTATTATGGCAGTACAAAAGTGTCCGAGGGGGTTTAGATCATTTCATGCGAGGACAAAGACCTAGTCTTCCCAAAGTTGTAAGGGGAGCGAGGAAACGGGCTCCCCTACTTTTTTACTCACATGTAGATGATTCGAAATTATTCCATGATTTGAACACTCAAATTGTATACTTCAAGTCTGCTTCCACACACCTAAGCGAGGACTTCAAGCCTGGAGGACAATTCCTATAGAAAATGTCATATCTCGAAATCATCGCACTGCAGTCACTTTAAAAATTAGTAGTGATGAGGACATGGTTCACAAGGCTATAGATAGAGTAGCGTGTCGATGGGAAGATTGTATTGCTTTTCTTATAGAATGATTGATTGCAATGATTGAGGCTATGTAAATTTGTTTTTAATGTCTTCCTGATGTGGGTTTCACAAATCCTTCTTTGGTTTATTGAATTCGTGATGGCTGACATGTACTTTCAAGAGCTGATATCATTGGTTGTGCAGGAAGCCAACAATGAAATAGCATGAATTGAAATGGTCCAAGTTTGAAGCAATTTGATACTTTCTTGCGTTTAGTGAAAAGGGATTTCTTTTGATTACATAAGAGACTACTCGTGAGGCCTTTTCCGTCGAGCAACGCTGGTCATGACCACGGGTTAAAGTGACTAGTTTGGATTGCCTCTCAGGTTGATGATGATGGTTTGGCAACCTGCAAAAATATAGAGAAAAATCTGTTCTTGTACGATGTTTAATCGGAAATCTACTATCGGAGCACTTTGTTTGTCATCGGTGCGGGTGGCCTTGGAAATGCAGTTTGGGCTACAACTCGTGGGCTCAGGTGGGTTTTGTTCTTGTGTGGATTTAGTGTAGCTTGGTGAGGGCTGTGGAGTAAGCAAATATGAATCAGGGGTTGGTGTGTTTTGTTATGTGGTCGGGTTGGGGTGGAGCTTCTATAGGGATGAATGAAGGAAAGGTCGTATCTAATGGGGTTTTGGTCAACGCCAAGAAAAATGTTTTGTAAGTGTCTTGAAAAAGTTGGGATCTACTTGGTTTCTTGTTAATTGTTTAGACATTTGTAGAGAGGATGTATGCTTTGTTGGTAGAAATTTGCATTCTAAACGCCTACTCGCTATAATCATGCGTTGAGTCCATTTTCTTTGCCCAAAGGCAGACTTTTCAAATTGTTTTTTGTTCTTGCTTACAGTAATGTGACAGTTCCCTGGGGCCATTCATCGTAGCAACGCCTAGTCAATACCTATCTGTTTTAAAGCTTTCCTCGCAAGTGACTGCAAGCGTGTATGTAGGAAGTTCAAAGCGGATTGCAGACTCCTGAAGAAAGTGATTTTATGGACATTTGTGAATTTTGTGTCTCCCTAATTTTGTTACTTCATCTAATGCTCGTAACTTAATTGTGTTCTTGATTGAGTTGTGGCCATGGCCAGTCAGTGACACGTGGAGTATGAAGCATGTTGTTGAGTAGACTTGATTCGATTGAATGTATTTGAATCCACTGCACTGTGAATTGTGTAAGATAGGACACTGATTTGTTACAAGGATCTTCGAAATTGTACAATCCATAGCATGTTTGGAAGCTCACACCTCTACAATTTAGTTTGTTCCTCTCAACCTTGAACCGTTTATTGTTCACTTGGTTTTTTTTTATAAGTGTGTTGTATTGACATGAAATCAATCAACTCTAGGGCGTTTAGGGTTCTTTGAGTGGAAGTGGATGTGCCAAAATCCTCGTATGACATGACTTATCTGCAAACTGTTTCTCGGTTTCTTAGAACAGTTGGTACCCTTGCCTTCAAATATGCGATACTCTTCGTTCTCTCTAGTATTCAGGTGGTACAAAAGTGTCCGAGGGGGTTTAGACCATTACACGACCTCCTCTTACCGAAGTTGTCGGGATAGTGAGGAAATGAGCTCCCTTGCTTTTTGTACTCACTCATGCAGATGACTGGAAATTTTTGCACAGTTTGAACACTCAAAATGCATACTTTTAAGTTTGCTTCCACACATTTGAGTGAGAAAGACTTCAAGCCCGGAGGATAGTTCATGTAGAAAGTGTTATATCTCGAAATCATCGCACTGTTGTCACTCGAAAAAATTAGTAGTGATGATGACATGGTTCACGAGGCTCTAGATAGAATAGGGTGTGGATGGGAAGTTTGTATTGCTCTTCTTACAAAATGATGGATTGCAATGATTGAAGATGCCCAAATTCGTTTCAAATATCTCCCCGATGTGGATTTCATAGATCCTTGTCGGGAATATTGAAGTTGTGATTGCTGATGTGTATTTTCAGGGGTTAGGATCATTGGTTGTTGAGGAAGCCAACAATGAATGTTGGAATAGGGGTGTTCCAACTTTGAAGCAACTTGATACTTTCTTGTATTTAGCAAAAGGGTACTTCTCTTGATCAGGTGAGAGCCTATTCATGGGGTCCTTTTAATGGAGATATAAATTTCAACGTACATTCACAGGTGATTGTTCATCGTCGTATGAGTATCAATAATGGAGGCATTTACTATATGCTAGCCGAATGTTGCAACTAAATTTTTTTGCATCTAATGATGTCTTCCAGGTATACATTTTCAGTCATCACGGTTGTGAACATCATTGTACATCCCAAGGGTCGTACGCTTCTTTGGGAAGGGAGCAAAGTTGTCGCAAACAATTATACTCTTGTAAGTGGTGTTGAAGGAGATGGCGCCGGACTACAAGGTGAGCATTTCTAGACCTCAAGACTTATGACGTGTTTGTTAGTTCCAAATCATTTGAAATGTATGTAACCATTTTGGTTCAATCGTTTACTCGTCTGGTTCGTGCTTTGGTTGATGCTCACAAACAAGTTATGGAGTAAGGAAATCGTTGGTGGTACTTCATGCAATGTTGTGACGGTGCACAACTATAACAAATGCTTGTCGGCTAGTTGCGCAACAATATGTAATAATGCTATTGCTTGTAGAAACCATTATGTATCAATGTCATAGGTTGGAAAACTTCCTCATAGATGCTCGATGAAATAGGCTCACTAGTGCAATCTTTTGAATACTGTGATTTGTTTTGTTCATTTGGGGTTTGAAGTCATTGGGAAAGCATCAAGCTCAACTATTTGAACAACTTTATGTGTATTCTCCATGTGAGGATATCCTATATTGTAGATAATAGGGTTTAATATGCTAAGCATGAATTTAAATAGTAATCTTCTTGCTTATATCCCTCGTAATTCATTGTATGGGATGGTTTCATCTATCATTACATTCATTATTACAATAATAGTATTGGTTTTGAACATTTATGAAAAGTTTGGAAGTTGATGATGGTCAAATTGATTAGCCATTTATTGCAGTGGAAAGATCCACAAGCCTTGTTGAGGGGAGATTTTGCATTGTGCATGAATTGAATTTCTAGGCAAGGAGATGGGACAAGTCAAACGGTAGGAAGATCATTCCACCATGCAATAAGGTCATTGATAACCAATAATATATTATATGTTGAGCTCGTGCAAGAGTGAACCCAATTGTAGAAGTTTGATGTTTTGGCACATACAATTCCAGAGAGCACACCATTGTGTTGTCTCCTATAATTTTGTTGAAAGTTAGAGTGGTGCTCATGCTAATAGGAGTTTGTAATGTCGGTATTCTATGAATATGTGGTCATGTTGTTGTCACTTGTCCCTTGAAGGTGTGGTAGAAAATGATATATTAAGTTATTGGAATTGTGCATTCCAACATTCCTAGACATGGTCACTAGGCGTTATCAACAAGAATGTGTGCTCATCGTTTTTGGACATTCATGTCTTGAGAATGCGGACACTAGAAGCTCTTTGTGCTCTATCTTCACTTCTTTGTCTTTGACAATTTGTTTGAATTGTGTTGAAGTTAAATCATTTTGGTATGATATTCTCTTATGTGTATATTATATTCGGGATCTATGTGGGTTGTGCACCTTTGTTTGTCCTAGGTAGTTTAGACATTTGTGGAGATGACAGGTGTTCTTGGTGAGTGCAAATTTGCATTCTTAGCTGCTAGAATGTTGCTCGAGTCAGTTTTTTTGGCCCAAAGGCAAACCTATCGGTTTTAAGTTGTTCATGGGCATAATTTTGTTACAAATTCTCTAGGGTTGGTCATCGTAATATCTTTGATACCCTCACAGTCAAGCTCCTCTCATGTTGTAAACTCATGTTGCCCTCAAACAAGCTAGGAATAAGGATCTTGTAACATTGTTATCTTCATGTAATGTTGTGATGTTGGAGAAGCAAAATCGAATAGTTGTCATCTAGATGGGGAATTACCTATAATTATGTTATTGCTTGAAAAAATATTATGTATCATCGAAAGTGGTTGTAAGATTGAGTCCCAAACCAATTGTAAGTAGGAGTTTGCAAGTGTAGATGTTTAAAAAACTTGAATGGTTGAATCAAATCCCATGTGTTTAACCTTTAAAGGACGAAGAGGGATTGACGTACGACCTATATGCATAATTTTTTTTTGTTTCTCTTGGAATATGAAACATAATAACATTTTTATCTTTAGTGGTTTGAAACTTTACATAGCAATTATCTAATGTAAGAGAAGAAAAAGAATAAATTTTATATGCAACATTGATGATTAGCATACGTATTATATATATCCTGCCACAATGTGTATTTGAACCAATTTCATCACAACATACTTCAAAAGTGCATTTGAAGAGAGAATTACATAGGATCGTTTGTAAAACAATCGTCCAAAAATGCATGTATGTAATTTAAACACACGTTTTTGTGCATGGGGGTTGAGGTGTTGACTTGCGATACCAAGTTACTATGGTAAAGTCAAATTTCACTTCAACAAGTGGATCTAGGTAAGTGTACATGCTATTGTGAAGACTAGGATGTAAGATGTTTTTTTAATATTACTAACAATGATCTTGTTACTTATTTACCAATAGAATATTTTCTTGTAGCAATTTTAGTCCAATATGACATTCAATATTACAATATTTGTAATATATTCATGACATGTTGGGGGATTAATATTGTCACATTGATGAGCCAATTTAGTGTAGTTGAAATCCTAAGCTAGAAATGTTCTTAGGAAGTTAGAGGAAGTCATCTGGTAGGATGATCGTTCCACCTTGCAACATGTTCTCTTTGAACTAAGAATTCAAGATTTGTCGAGCAAATACAAACTATAGAATAAACAACACTAGGTAGACATTGTGCAAAGCTAGCCAGTGATGACCAACTTGATAATCTACAATAATAGTGTCTTTGAGACATAGATATATACACATTGTGACATAGTGGGCGAACATTTAGAGGTAGGCATGTGTATATTGCAAGAAGAGGGATTTATTGATAGAATCAAATAGAGTGCACATTATGCTTGTTGAAGTTGAATTGCTATCTCAACGACAATGGTTTGTCTTAACCATTCATGCTAAGTGCCTCTTGTTTGACATGTTTGGTTTGGCTTAAATGTCTATGTATGGCCTAAATTAATAACTTATGTTTCGTCATTAAACGTTGTCAGGGAAGGAATAATATGCATCAATAGTTGTAAATCTTTGATTATGTTTGTTGATTACATTGTTGTAGTTCTTGAAGAAAAGGTGAATTGTGTAGTTCACCTCTCAGTTTTGAAATTTTGTTCATTGAGTTGTGTACATTGTGTCTTGTCAAGGTTAACAATGTGAGTTGTCATGTGGAAGCGGCTAAAGCTTTAAAGGAGAATTGTCATTGTAGAATGAACTATAATTGTATGTGTTCATTTGAGCATATTGTATTGATTTCAATTTGAAGAGGTTGTGGTTGGTACGTTGAATATCATTCACTAGCTTTTTTGTAAATATGAACATTTGAGGTTCTAGTTTTGCTTAGCTTGAGGACGCTTGTAGTTTTATTCTCGTCAAAGAATGAAAATAATATTCCTTTTGGTCTTGCTTATTGGAATATTAAATATTTTATTGATTTGTGATGTTTTGTGTATAATTTAGTAGAAATATATGCAAAGTATGTTTTGATGGAAAACGGACAAAGAGCGATTCCTTTATGAAAATGACAAATATACAAGGCTTACTGGAGGAAGTTACAAACTTCCCTAAGGTTTTGTGTTTTGCATATCGGTATATGACATAATTATGTTGATTGTGATGTTTTGTGTATGATTTTCCAGGAACATATGCAAATTATGACAAACATACAAGGCTTACTAGAGGAAGTTACAAACTTCCGTAAAATAGAGGAGAATCCAAAGGTTTTGAATAGTAGGCAATGCAAGAATTTGTTGGTGAATATTCAAAATGGTTTGAAAACAATTCAAAGGATGATCGATGGTTCCTATGGCGCAGATGTGTTCCACCAAGTAGAGCAAGAGATGCTTGGTATTATGAAGAAAACAAGGCATATGGTTGAAGAATGTTGCAAGGTCGGTGATTGGTGTCGAGTGGTGGTCATGCAATTGAATAACAAAGAATCCTTCAGAGAACTTCTCTTGGACTTTGAGTATTGTTTCCACACAATGTGCGAAATATTTTGCCAATCTTTTCCTAGTCGTGAAGTTGAAATCCGAGATATGGAAAAGTCTGCAACATTCTACCCGACAACCATTGATGAAGTTGAGCAAGACCAAAATGCAATATTTGAACGACTTTCCAAGGAAGTTGATTTGTGCACAATTGACAATTGCCACGATCATTGCATGCTTTTGCGATATTTGATGGAACGAATAAGGGGGTTGCAAAAGGCCACGGGTGGTGAATTAGATAGCATCATCTTTCCAGATAACTTTGAACCCCCTGACTATGGGAGGGCACCTAAGCTTTTGGGTAAGGGGGGGTTTGGGAGTGTGTACTCAACCCAATGGTTTGGATTTGAAACTGCTACAAAGATTTTCAAAGTTGAGAACCTTGAGCATGAAACAATTGTTCGCAAGGAGGCTAGTATTTTGGGCGGATTGGATCATCCCAACATCATCAAGTTTTTTGGTTGTGGCTTATCAACGGAATGTGACGCACGTGCAAGAGAAAGTAAAAGATTTGAAATCGTCATGGAACAAGGAATTTTGAGCTTATCAAGGTTTTTGGAAGGAGATATGCTGACAGAAGCCATGGGAGTTGACATTTTGATACAAATTGCAAGTGGAATGTGTTATCTTCATGACATGAAAGTGGCGCATCGTGATTTGAAGCCCGATAATGTGATATTGACTTCAACGGGTGGCTCAACATTGGAACATGTGCATGTGAAGATACTTGATTTTGGGATTTCCAAGATTGAAGTGAAAAACTCGCCACAAGTGCCTACAAATGAAGGTTGTTTTGGTACTCGCGGATATATGGCACCTGAAGCTCATAAAAAACGAACATCAGAGGTGGATGCATTCAAAACGGATGTATTTAGTTTTGGCATGATGTGCTACGAGATTCTTTCGAACAAGAGACCGGAGTTACCCAAAACTTGGTCTAAAGATTTGAAATCATTGATACATGAATGTCGGTCTTTGGAGCCTTTGAATAGGCCCACATTCCTTGATATCTTTGAGAGGTTGAGAAAAGTCAAAAGTGATGCAATGCTCAAGGTTGCTAGTGATGTGAGAGTGGCTAAAATTTTGCACGAATCCACAACTCCTAGCAGTTCTATGGAATATCCAAAGCGATGTTGGACAATGGTGAAACATAAATTCCATGCATTCAATATATGGGCAATTCTTCTTTTGTGGCAAATGTTTATCACCTTTGCTCAATGGTTGTCACGTTACATATCAAATTTTTTAAAGGCAATTTCCATTTCGTCATCAAATAAAATAGATGACGAGGTAAGGATTGAATGAGGTCTACCTTCATTGTCAACTTTTAGTAGGGGTCTAAAGATTGTGCATTGTGACTTTATTGGTAAAATTTGGAATTTAGTGGTATTTTTCTAGTGAGGTTTGTTAGATGGCAATGAAAGTTTTCATTTGGCATTTTATGTAGGTCACTAAGGAAACAAAGCGAATCTCCAAATTGATCGGACTCGAAGGAAAGATATTGGAATTGGAGAAGCAACTTCACGACCTTGGTAGGTTGGGGATTGTTGGCATGGGAGGAATTGGCAAATCAACTTTGGCAAATGCTGTAAGCGACCATGTTTCCCACAAATATGGTGCGACATGCTTCGTGGGTGACTTTACAAGTGAAAGTTGTACCATTCAGGTGAAATACAAACTACAAGATGTGAAAGAGCCACCTCAAAGCAAAACATTGAAAGAAGGGCACACATTTTTGAAACAATTGCAAGAGACCAAAAAAATCCTTATTGTTTTGGACAATGTGGGCAACGCAAGGCAACTGGAAGAACTATTGGGTGATTGCACATGTCTTGATGTTCATGGTAGCCAACTTATTGCTACTTCCCGTAATTGGGAGTCTTTGAAACGACACATACCCATAGTTGGTAAAGTAGATATGGAGACCCTTGATAAAGAGCAATCTAAAGAATTATTTTCTCTCCATGCATTTGCGACCAACCAACCATGTTTGCCATATTTGGAACATGTCGTTGAGAAGATTGTAAAGGCTTGTGATGGGCTTCCTTTAAGTTTGGAGGTGATGGGTAGTTATTTGCATGGAGAAAGAAGGTTGAGAATATGGGAGCGAACTTTACAAAGGTTGTTGAGGGCAAGACACGATGGAAGCATAGATGGGAAAATATGGGAAACATTGAGGATTAGCTTTGATGAACTCGGTGAGAAAGAAAAAAGTATGTTTTTAGACATAAGTTGTTTCTTTTCCAAGGGCTCCTCAATTGGTGACTGGGTGTTTACAAAAGCAACACTAGTTCGAATGTTTCATGATGACATCAAGAATACCCATCACACATTGGAAAGTCTACAAGGCAAATCGATGGTGAAATTTGACAAGAACGACAATTTGGATATACATGATCAATTGCAGGATATGGGACGCATGATTGTTGAAAAAGAATTACAACAAACTCGAGTTTGGAATTTATCTTTGACAACATTCCTCGAATATTGGAATGACAAGGTATGATACATAATGCAAATGAAATTGTAAATTCTTTGCTACTTTGTTAGAATATTGTATTAATTATACTAGAGAATTAATTGCATGTGGTGTTGTACTTGCAGGGCATAGAACTTGTGGAAGGCCTTTCATTCACTACGTTTGAAAGGAATAATTCGGCAATTCAAACAAATGTAGGTGTGAACACTATGAAAAACCTACGATTTTTGAGTATTAAGAATTGTGAACACATCGACATGCTTTTAGCTATCATTACCAAAACAGTGACATTGAAATGGTTGAGGATCCATTTCTCAACTCTAAATGACAACATTTTACAGCAGCATACATATTTTATGAAGGAATTCATGAAGGTTGGTGAAGATCATCTTCAACAATTGGGTGTACTTGAACTATTTGAAATCATAATTTGCACACCTGCTATATTCCAAAATTTCCAACCTAAATTCTTGAAAGAAATATCTTTCATCAAGTGCACGTTCCCACAAGGGGAATTTCCAATTGGCCTTGGAAAGATAGAATTGGAAGAACTCAACATTTCTGACTGTGAACAACTGAAAACACTACCCAAAGACTTTATCCATTTGACATCTATACTCAAATTGGACATCTCAAAATGTACGAGCTTGGAGGAGTTCCCTTCCGGAATATGCACTCTCAAGACTTTGGAGAAATTATCATTCAGAGGATGCAAATCTTTGAGGAGAATACCGGAAGGGTTGGGGGGGTTGACTTGTTTGAAGAAATTATACATGTCACGTTGCGAGGCCTTGGAGGAGTTCCCTTCCGGAATATGCACTCTCAAGGCTTTGGAGGAATTACATTTCAATGGATGCAAATCTTTGATGAAAATACCGGAAGGCTTGGGGGGGTTGACTTGTTTGAAGAAATTGATGATGTGGGATTGCGAGGCCTTGGAGGAGTTCCCTTCCGGAATATGCACTCTCAAGGTTTTGGAGGAATTATCATTCAATGGATGCAAATCTTTGAGGAAAATACCGGAAGGGTTGGGGGGGTTGACTTGTTTGAAGAAATTAAAGATGTGGAATTGCGAGGCCTTGGAGGAGTTCCCTTCCGGAATATGCACTCTCAAGGCTTTGGAGGAATTACATTTCAATGGATGCAAATCATTGAGGAAAATACCGGAAGGGTTGGGGGGGTTGATTTGTTTGAAGAAATTGTACATGTGGGATTGCGAGGCCTTGGAGGAGTTCCCTTCCGGAATATGCACTCTCAAGGCTTTGGAGGAATTACATTTCAATGGATGCAAATCATTGAGGAAAATACCGGAAGGGTTGGGGGGGTTGATTTGTTTGAAGAAATTGTACATGTGGGATTGCGAGGCCTTGGAGGAGTTCCCTTCCGGAATATGCACTCTCAAGGCTTTGGAGGAATTACATTTCAATGGATGCAAATCATTGAGGAAAATACCGGAAGGGTTGGGGGGGTTGATTTGTTTGAAGAAATTGTACATGTGGGATTGCGAGGCCTTGGAGGAGTTCCCTTCCGGAATATGCACTCTCAAGGCTTTGGAGGAATTAGATTTCAGTAAATGCAAATCTTTGAGGAAAATACCGGAAGGGTTGGGGGGGTTGACTTGTTTGAAGAAATTGATGATGTGGGATTGCGAGGCCTTGGAGGAGTTCCCTTCCGGAATATGCACTCTCAAGGCGTTGGAGGAATTACATTTCAATGGATGCAAATCTTTGAGGAAAATACCGGAAGGGTTGGGGGGGTTGACTTGTTTGAAGAAATTGTACATGTCATGTTGCGAGGCCTTGGAGGAGTTCCCTTCCGGAATATGCACTCTCAAGGCTTTGGAGGAATTCTATTTCTATAACTGCAAATCATTGAGGAAAATACCGGAAGGGTTGGGGGGGTTGACTTGTTTGAAGAAATTGTACATGTGGAATTGCGAGGCCTTGGAGGAGTTCCCCTCCGGAATATGCACTCTCAAGGCGTTGGAGGAATTACATTTCAATGGATGCAAATCTTTGAGGAAAATACCGGAAGGGTTGGGGGGGTTGACTTGTTTGAAGAAATTGATGATGTGGGATTGCGAGGCCTTGGAGGAGTTCCCTTCCGGAATATGCACTCTCAAGGCTTTGGAGGAATTACATTTCAATGGATGCAAATCATTGAGGAAAATACCGGAAGGGTTGGGGGGGTTGATTTGTTTGAAGAAATTGTACATGTGGGATTGCGAGGCCTTGGAGGAGTTCCCTTCCGGAATATGCACTCTCAAGGCTTTGGAGGAATTATCATTTAAAGGATGCAAATCTTTGAGGAAAATACCAGAAGGGTTGGGGGGGTTGGTTTGTTTGAAGAAATTGATGATGTGGGATTGCGAGGCCTTGAAGGAATTCCCTTCCGGAATATGCACTCTCAAGGCTTTGGAGGAATTACATCTCAATGGATGCAAATCTTTGAGGAAAATACCGGAAGGGTTGGGGGGGTTGACTTGTTTGAAGAAATTGATGATGTGGGATTGCGAGGCCTTGGAGGAGTTCCCTTCCGGAATATGCACTCTCAAGGCTTTGGAGGAATTATCATTCCAAGGATGCAAATCTTTACGGGAAATACCGGAAGGGTTGGGGGGGTTGACTTGTTTGAAGGAATTGTACATGTGGGATTGCGAGGCCTTGGAGAAGTTCCCTTCCGGAATATGCACTCTCAAGGCTTTGGAGGAATTAGATCTCAATGGATGCAAATCTTTACGGAAAATACCGGAAGGGTTGGGGGGGTTGACTTGTTTGAAGGAATTGTACATGTGGGATTGCGAGGCCTTGGAGGAGTTCCCTTCCGGAATATGCACTCTCAAGGCTTTGGAGGAATTACATTTCAATGGATGTAAATCTTTGAGGAAAATACCGGAAGGGTTGGGGGGGTTGACTTGTTTGAAGGAATTGTACATGTGGGATTGCGAGGCCTTGGAGGAGTTCCCTTCCGGAATATGCACTCTCAAGGCTTTGGAGGAATTACATCTCAATGGATGCAAATCTTTGAGGAAAATACCGGAAGGGTTGGGGGGGTTGACTTGTTTGAAGAAATTATACATGTCACGTTGCGAGGCCTTGGAGGAGTTCCCTTCCGGAATATGCACTCTCAAGGCTTTGGAGGAATTATCATTCCAAGGATGCAAATCTTTACGGGAAATACCGGAAGGGTTGGGGGGGTTGACTTGTTTGAAGGAATTATATATGTCGGATTGCGAGGCCTTGGAGGAGTTCCCGTCCACAATATGCACTCTCAAAGCTTTGGAGGAATTATCATTCAGAGGATGCAAAATCTTTGAGGGAAATACCAGAAGGGTTGGGGGGTTAAGTTGTTTGAAGCAATTGGCATGAGGGATTGTGAGGTCTTGGAGGAGTTGCCTTCTCGAGTATGCACTGTTAAGGGTTTGGAGGTATAAGTTTTCAAAGGGTGCAAATCTTTGAGAGAAATACCGGAAGGGTGGGAGGGGTTGAATTATTTGAAAGAATTTGGCATGAGGGATTACGAGGCCTTGGAGGAGTTCCGTTCCGGAATATACACTCTCAAGGCTTTGGAGGAATTAGATTTGGATGGATGCAAAAGTTTGTGGAAAATACTTGAAGGGTTGGGGGGGTTGACTTGTTGGAAGAAATTGATCATTTGGGAATGCGAGGCTCCGACGGAGTTCCCTACAAGAATATGCATTGTGAAGGCTTTGGACAAACTATCAATTCGTGAATGCATATGTTTGAAGAAATTGTACATAGGTGATTGCGAGGCCTTGGAAGAGTTCCTTTCTGGAATATGCACTCTAAGGCTTTAAAGGAATCATCATTCAATGAATGCAACTTTTATAGGAAAGTAACAGAAGTGTTGGGGGATTTGACTTGTTTGAAGAAATTGAGATAGTGAGGTGGTGGAGGAGTTTCGTATTGAGCTATGGACTTAAGGAGTTTGGAGACATTATCATTGTACTGTAGGATATCTTTGAGGTATGTACGGGATGGATTTGAAGGTTTTTGGTGTTTGAAGGAATTGTCCATGGCTTGATATAAACTGACTTTATTTGTTCAATGATTTGTTTGTAAGATATGTTGCACAATTTGTGACTTTTCAACTTGGCATACAATTTTGACCAATGGATCTTATTGGGCATTGTGCCATTCCTGTTGTATGTTGTGTATCATGCAGTTTGTTATTTCAAGTTCAAATTGGGAGTTTTGATGTCAAAGTTAAAGTTGGTCAAAGCAAGGATTTTATTTTCCTTTAGATAGTGCCAATTGAGGATGCAAGGCAGGATGTTGGAAAACATGCCTCCATGAATTGTGAGGAGGATGAATGGGGTTGTTCAAGACATGACAATGGCTGAAGTAAATTTTATTTGGTTTTGCATGTGGACATTCCTATATGAGAGTTTATGTTTTGCATCCTATTGTGGGCTTGAACTATTCTGCATATATATATAAAATTTGTGATGTTGAAATCCCCGTTTAAATTAAGGTTGAATCCCATATTGAGTGCACTTCATTTTCAAGGTCTCAAATCCAATATATATGTTCACTTCCATTGACTAAATAAGTATTTGGCTACATTTCATTTTCAAAGTGAAACCGTCAATAAAGCTTGTAATTAACTTGGAAGTCAAAAATATTACAAAATCCTCATTACCACTGAGGTTATAATTTTTGTCACTTACAATTGAAATGGACTTTGTCATTCTAAAATGAAACTAAAATTTATGATTTATTTTTATATTTTAAATATTTTAAATATTTATTATATCCTATATATCCTATATTAAATTAGGCTTAATTAATTTGGTAAGCATATTTTCTGATTTAATTGGGTTTAATTAGGATTAATCAGAATATATTAGACTTAGTTGCATTCAATCTTACTTTAACTAGTTTAAATGCGTATGAAAACTTTGTGATTGTAGAAGGTATTAAATATATATTATATAATATATAATACTATATTATATAATACTATATTATATAATACTATATAAAAATCTATATAAAAATAAAAATAAATCATAAATTTTAGTTTCATTTTAGAATGACAAAGTCCCTTCCAATTGTAAGTGACAAAAATTATAACCTCAGTGGTAATGAGGATTTTGTAATATTTTTGACTTCCAAGTTAATGACATGCTTTATTGACGGTTTCACTTTGAAAATGAAATGTAGCCAATTGCTTATGTACTCAATGGAAGTGAACATATATATTGGATTTGAGACCTTGAAAATGAAGTGCACTCAATATGGGATTTGTGGACAAGTAGCCTTCAAAATACAAGTACACTAGTTTTTTCGAAATCGGGCGGGTGCAAAAAAAATGTCGGGGGCTGCCCCATGACAGAATATTTCCCCCCCCCCCCCCCGAAAAGTTCATGGGGGGGTACTTAATGTCCTCATTGACCAAGTATTGAGGAAGTTATGCCTGTTCAAACCTTGGCAGTCCCGGGAATCACTCCGAGGCACTGCTGTACCAGGGTGTTGTCCGGGGACAACGCCCCACTCAAATTGCCATAACTCTTAGCTCACACCTCCGATTGAGGTGATCTTGAGCATTCTAGAATCACCACGCGATGAGCTACACATAGCTCATGGCCTTACCCTTGTGCATTGTGAGGCCAAACCACCCACCCTTATGCGTCGTAGTCCGGGTGGGGGCATGGGCTCACATTCCTGCTTGTCTATCTCCAATTCTTTTTACGTCATTGAACTCCCTTGCATTCCACATCAATCTTGGCACACCAATTCATTCCACGATAAGATTACAAGTGTTAAAGAACACTCTTCTCTATGATGGCACTATTAGCCCACTCTATTTCAACCCCACACAACTCGACCGCAAGTTCAACCTCCCTAATGCCACCTTCTAACACCTTGTGGCCTTCACTCCTTAATTGAGATAATTCTCTAGTTTAACACTCCATATTAAGCCCACTTAACTAGCCTACAATCTAACTTAGTCTAAATACTCCTAGCCCTTACCCCCGTTCGATCTCTATCCCTCCTTCTCGGTACTCCAGGCTTGGTATTGAGTTGTCATCCCTGGTTTGGCGACCTTGCCTTCGGCCAGCTTGACAGCCTTCAAGCATTCAACCTTCAAGCACTCAGCTGCTTCGGCAGCCTTCAAACAATCCGCTAGTTCGGCAGCCTTCAAACATTCAGCCTTCAAGCATTCAGCTGCTTCGGCAGCCTTCAAACATTCATCCTTCAAGCATTCAGCTGCTTCGGAGTAAAAACTCAACCCCCTCCGTCTCCCGGCAGTCGGCCCCCTCCTCTTCCGAAGTTGAGAGAGAGAAAAATCTGTGGTGAGAGCTGCTCCTGGATGCCTCGCAGTTGATCCCTCCGAGGATCCAGCGTTGCCCGAATTGTAAGGCCTACCCCCCCCCCCGATTCTAACAAAGCTACCACCCAATTCCACCAGCCCCCGGTCCCAATGTGGGCAGCCTCTAAGCCCTATTCGGGCACATAACCCAGCCTTAAGCCTCAAGCTCCCATTCCCCTTCCTAATAACAAAAGTACTAACTACAATCCTTTTAACTAAATCTAATTAACACTAACCCTCTCTCAACACACAAATGACGTAAATCCCTTGTTAACACAAAAACACACCAAACCCACGGGTTACACTCTTTTTAGTTTTTTAAAAAGTAATCACAATAAAAAGGGACAATTCCCAATAACTTTTGATGTTAAACACACATGTGGGCACCGTTTTGGGCTCACATGCATCCTAGTCTCCGTGGGTGGGAGGCGTTCCCAACACCCAGGGCCCTCGCCCACACTAGGATCACTTGGGCCCTCTCACCAACGGCGCCACAAGTCCCGGGTGTCACTCCGGGGTCCCCCTTGTGCCCATGGTGTTTCAGGCACTCCTCATGGAGAGATGCGCGACATAAATGCACATACCTTGTTGAGTGAGGTAGGTTGTCATTAATCCTCCGGATGCTAACATTGCGTTGAAGCACAAAAGAACATATGCTAAACTTGCCGGCAAAATAGGTTGAGCCAAGTACTGCTTCCATCCCCGAATCACAACTTGTAATCCACCCTCAATTGCATATAGGACCACAAAAACTAGCTTAGAATACTACTATCAAAATGGGTGCTCAATCTTACAACTTTGGTCGCCATTTTGAGCAAAAGTATGATTTGAAGGTTAATTGGAACAATAATATCAAATTTCATAAACCATTCCTTGGGGCCTACATGATTTTAACAAGCATATTAACAGTGCATATTTTTTCTCTCATTTTACAAGAAATTATTCATGGCAAGACTATACCTAGCTATTCATGTTGAGCATCGGAAGTAGTGCTCTTGCTCTTGTCTGAATGCTTCGGATATTGTAATGTGCCTTTGGATAGTTTATTAGTAAGCTCCACTAGAGTCAATTGCATTAAAATAGCAATTCCAATCAACACATCATGCTTGTAAATACTCATAACATGACCAATATGCACAAATGTGGAATATTTTATGCAAATTATTGTAATTAAAAGAAAGTGATGGCTTGCAATGCCATAAAATGCCAATCTAAAATGGGTTTACCTTAGGGTCCAGGTTCAAGACACTCGGGTTCCAAACTAACCCTCAATGGACCTTACTTTTAGACTCAAGACTGGACCTAAGCTAGAGTTGAAGATTAGAGTTATCCTTATAGTCTCTACGAAACTCTTGGTTTGGTAGGGAGTTTTGGCCCACTTTTGACATTCTAGAATGTTTAAGGAGTGTTCAAATGGTGTCGGAACCCCCAATTCAAGCGAAATAAAGGGGTGGCATTTAACTTTGACCGAAAGATGGTTATATAAAAACGGATTTCATGACAAACTTTTAAAGGCACCTAAACCGGTGCTTTTAAAGTTTAGTAATGAGTTCTTTTGGCCAAAGTCAAGTACCCCCCCGCCCCCCCCCCCCCCTTCATTGCACTAAATTGGGGGTTTTGACCCACTTCAACATTCTAAAATGTCAATAGGTGGACTAAATCTCTCTACCAAACCATGGGTGTCTCAGAGACTTTGAAAATGAGTCTATCAGTCCGTCAAACCATTTTCGTGAGTGGACACCATCGAGATATAGTGGGAAAGTGATTAGTGGCACTTCATTTTTTCATACCTCGGACGCGGACCCTACTGTAAACTCTTGGGGTCCAAGATTCTACTCTCGACCAATAGTATCAATTGATTTTGGAGTTTTCTTGGTCTTGGACCACCCAGAAGGATCATAAGCACTTACCAGCAAAGGAAGGGTAATGACCATTGCTCCCACAGCCAGCTTCACACAAAGCTTTGGATTATATTTTGAAAGCAACAGACCAAACACAAATGGGCCTGCTATCTGCGCATATTAACAATTCACAAAACAAAACAAAAACATCATGAGACCCCTTGTTTGTAGGCTGGTATGGTGTGATATGAAGTCTGTTGTTATAAAGCAACTAGAAAATAAATAGCATATATTCTTTGAACAAAGGGGAACAAGGAACACATGCCTCACAAACAACTTCAACTCAGACAATATAGAATGCTCTTCTTTGTTCAAACCTCCACACTACTACCTCCAAGCTTGCACCAAAGACTTACCAAATATGGAAGGTGTTGTATGCAAACCGAGCAACTCCTGACCATAACCCATGTTGAATTCATGGATAATTATTATCATTATTATAGCAGCCATTTTTTGAGATTTTGTCTATTCTATTGATGTTATGATGAAGATTGTCGTTCAAGTTCTAGAATTGGAGTTGAGATCTAGAAGTTATAAGAGGTCAAATGAAGATGACTCTCTTTCTCTTTTAGTGATTACATAGGCTATGCTCCCAAGGGGCTCCCAAATGTGATGTTGTTCACTATTGAACCTACAGTGGTAATGAAAATGAGCACATAGTCCATCTCATCGTACACATGTAACCTTTTGGATGTCCATTCATAACTACAAGCCTTGCCACATACCAATCAAATATAGGTTTATTGGTCACCTATAAAGCCTCAACCTATCCAGAAGAGACATCCTATCTTTGACATGTTCAATACCATTGTAACGATATCTTATGACAAGGTAGAGAATGTAATATCAATATAACAAGTTAAAGAAATTTCTTACACAAACACCCACTTTAGGTGTGGTGATATGGTTACTCTTCTCCTAAGACAAACACTTCTAGGTGTCTTCTAAGGATTGTTACGATGGCCCATTAACTCATATGGTTGGCCAAAAAGTTAATGACAAACAACCGCTCAACATTGACCACTTTGTGCATACCTATATAATCATTTGTTAAGAAGATTGCAAAACAATCAAAACAACTCACGACCAAAAGTCACGTTGAAATAAAGTATAATTGTATTAGGTATCTTGCAATGAATTTCCTTTGTGGATTGCTGACAATTTATGTGATTCGATGGTAGTAGGAGGGACCTACCTGGCTGACGAAGCTAATGACAACCTCACGGAGAAAGGTATGATGCATGACAACAATGACAGCTTGCAAGGCAAAACTCCAGATGTGTTCCACAAAGCAAGAGGAGAAGTAGCTGCCATACACAACTGAACTATGCAAAACAACAACAACACAACCACCACCATTGTAAGGAAAAAAGAAGGGAAGGAAAGAACATGGAAATGTCTGACCAACAAAGCTAATCATAGCAACATGAAGTAGGGATTTGTACATCTGGGCTACCACAAAGGATAATGCAAAGCGCTGAACTCACTCCATAAAACATGATGCAACAAACATGGGATACATTGTTGGCATGGCAACATTCCAACCCCCGTCCCCTCACATAAGCCCAATGTTGACCCCATCCTTTTTACTTTCGAGAAACAAAATTTGAGACAATTTGAGACCAACGAACCAAGTTTAATTCTTCTCCCAAAACAAAGGAGGCCACCAATTCTTCGACAAAAGTCTGGCAACTCTCTTGATTGCATACTATGAAACCACTAAATCCTTGGAAGAGAAACCAACCTAAGCATGATCAACATAGTCCACATGAGGTGTCCTAGGAATCCAAATCACTTTCCTAGTGTTCTCCCTGGGATAAAGAAGGTTGTTGCCACCCCATCTTGGCATGTCAACGTTGGCAAGTGCCTCATCATAGATGGCAACCCTCCCTACATCTTGGAGAACTTTTTGTCAATAAATCTTAGTATAGTCAAGTAGAGCTTGCCAAATTGTTTGATGAATCTTCTTGATGTCCCATCTAGTGTTGTTAAAGGTAAGGTCATTCCTTTCAACCCAAATGGTCCATAAAGTGATTGGCCTATACCCAAGTCTCTAACAAAGCAAGGAATTCATGCTTAATGGTTATCTTAGAAATGACAGTTGTATATTAATATCGCCTTTGGGCATGGATGTTTTAGGGAGTTTGAATAGACTTAGAAAATATGACCATGATAGATTGTGGGAAGGTATCATTTGAGAGGTGAACTTTGGATACAAAGTTTCTAGGTGCACATTCACCTACCTTTAGAAAATCCCCTTTAAAATATCATATGAATGTTAAAAAAAGAAAAGTCTGTAGGGGTGCCATATCATTGACTACATATTGTCTAACAAAACCCAAGTAGTTTCTACCTCCCACGTGACCCCCCTATCTCCCTACCTCCCTTCCTTCGTCTCCTAATTATCTCCTTCTCACTTCCTTCCTTCCTTCCTACCTTCCTTCCTTCACTAATAGTTATGCCATTCGTGGATTTTCCCTTGCTTTCATATAAAATATCCTCATTGAAGCTCCAACAAGTTTCAAGATTATGATTGTGTTCAATGAAAAAAGTAGATGCATGCAAGGAGCGATGAAATAATCAAAGGAATATAAAACACATGCAACTATTAGTCAACACAAGAATGTTCATGATTATAGTTGTTAAAACAATAATCATGAGATCAAGTTGCTTTCACAGGCCATGAGCAATGGATATGAATCTAAAGTGGTACACCGTTTAATTGAATGTCACTTGCTATTTAATACTGCATAACGCTATAACTTCTTACTATACATTTCAATTTTTACCAACATAGATTGAATAGGTTATACAAACATTATGCAACCTACATACATAAATGACTTTACTTGATAAAACATTTACATTATTAGCAAAAATTTATAGTGGTGATGAACTCCAAATAGTAAGTGACACTAAATACCATAAATGGTGTAGTTGAACTCAACCTTGAGATCATTTCCCCAACCTTGCTTGCCTGCTAGTCCCTTCTAATTCCTTCTTCTACTTTCTACCATTGGCCATTCCAATTAAATTTCTTAATATTTGTGGTGCCCCAACCCTCCGCCCCCAACCAATAGCGTTACATGAATCAAGGCATGTATATAGGAGAGCCTTATGTTCAACACAACAACTGCACAATAACCTTCTCTAGTTTCACATAAACATGCTCCTTCGAGGCACTTGAATGAAACCATCCATTTTTTTTTTTTACAAAAACCCGAATTCATTTTAGCGATTCTTAAGCATGTGTAAGGACGCTCTCTTTCTACTGTAATGTAAGCATGTCTTAAAACGGACACTTGTTGTACGATATGCCACACACAATCAGTGCAAAATGATTAGCAATTCCAAATCGTGTTTTTGGAATTTCTTAAGAAGAAAACCCTATTCATTGTGAATGTGAAGATTTTTTGGGATAATAATTTGTTGAATAGGGCCCTCTCAATTATCTTGAGTGTTACGTCTAGAATGGTGAACAAGTTTTTAACACATAGTCCAATCTTTTTTCAACACATGTGTTTTTGGTGTCCGTTCTTAGATTCACACACAACCATACATCGCTCAAATATGTTGTAGGTGTTTGTTTTAAGATTAGAGATTGTTTAGGCACATCCAACTTAGCTGCTTGAATAAATATGCTCAAAAATCAAGGTTTTCGTTGGACATAAAGCTTTCTTCCATCTACCACGAATTAATTGAAGAGGTGTGTCCCCAATGGATCATTCTTAGGTTATCCGGATTACCAAAGAATCATTCCAATTGCATTGCAACCTAAATTGGCTACTCAAGAATGTTATGTACCCAAGTTCACAAGATGCTCGACATGCCAATCGCCACTTGAATGTAGCCCAATATACGGCACACAAGGGATTTTAGAACACGCATCGCACACCACAATAAGGTAAGTGGGTGTAATTTGGTTTGTTTTAAATGTTCCCCAACTTCTACCTATTTGATGTCAACAACAATTTGAAAACTTTTCGTGTTGCATTAGCAAACCTACAATGAAACATATGCAAAAATAAGATTGAAAATGAAGTCTCCCTTGATTTAGTTATGATTGTTAGAAGTGGATGTTTGTTGATTTCTTAACTAGATACATAGGTCCTCCCAATTGTGTTCACTGTGGAGTGTAAAGTAGTTATTAAAAATTTGAAGATGTGGTCAAATCTCTTCTAAACATGTGTCTTTATGATGTTTGATCTTTGATCTTCACTGAACCACATGCCAATCAAACCTAGGGGTTCAATGAAGAGGACAAGCCTATTAAGACCCATCTACCTTACATATCACAAGAATGTTTTGGTCAGTACTTTTCTACAATTCAAGTGGCTATAGAGTTTTGTATCAAAGTTTCTTATCATAAAAATTATATTCTTAAAAAGTGGCTCAAAGTCAAGGCCAGAAATACAAGAATTGGATCCTAAGCCATGCAAATTGCAAGCACTTTGTATGTAATGGGTGAAATTTGAGGATGAGATCCCAACTTGGAAGATCTCATAATGTGACTTGGGTCAAATCTTGAGTATCAAGTTTCAAGTTGGTGGACGTTCCTCTAAATTGGTGACGGGTTCCAAGTTGATGTTCCACTAAGGAAACACAAATTTTAAGTGCATTTCGTCCCGTGGACACTTCACTCTTCCTTCTATCTAGTGTGGGTTTCATTATTTTCAAGCTTTCGCACTACTTTAGTTATCTTGATCTAATGTGGTACATATTATAGTATGTTGTCACATTATTAAGAAAAATAAAGAAATTAATGTAGTGTGCAAGACATTACATTTCATGATTTAATGTGTCAAGCTTACATTTGCACGCCTTAATCTCAAAAAAATCTAAAACACACTATTCACATCAACCTATGATGGCATCATGGTAGGATGCGGTTGTCTTGAGTTTTTTAGAGATGTTTTTTACTTTCAAACTACTAGTGACTGTGTGCAAGGAGCGGTGGCCAAACAATGGTGGCGTAAGCCCATGCAATGACCCATACGAGCAATTGTTATTTGATTGAGCCACTTTATTTCACCAAATAACCTTCAATTAAAGTGGCTCATCCTAATATGTTGCACATTATTTAAGAGCCCACACTACATAAAACCAAGGGTGTAGTGTTGATACTTTATGAAGGAAACATGTCAAGTTTCATGCACACTTTTGTGAGCTGGAAATGGTATGTGATAGAAATGATAGGTTTTTTATTCTTCATGGAGTTTTCTAATCATAGATTTCACATGCTTTAACACATGAAAATCATTTCTTTTTTTATAAACATTTTTTAATTCATTTTTCTATTTGATAAATCTTACATCACCTTTATTGAAAATTGATTTGAAAATACATGTCAACGATTATTTTAGTGGACCTTGAAACTATCTCCAACTCATATGTTATATATTTAACTAAGTTATGAGTTAGACCCCCTCCTCCCATGCATTTTAGGACTTAACTAAACATGTTCAACCTCACAAACAATGTAGCCAATAATTGCAGCACCTTAATGATAAAATTGAAGAAAGTACCAAACATTTGATCTATAAAAAAAATGTACAATTGTAACAAACTATTTGACCCAATATTTTCAAATAGTTACTAGTTAACTTGGAGTTTATTATTGAGCACCAAACAACTTACTAGCTAGTACCCCACCCCCAACTCTCATCATTCTCTTTAAAATGATTTTCAAGATTGATTTGCGTCAAACACCAAATGAGTTGACTTTTGAACCTTACAAGAATTTCATTACAAGTTTAATCAAACGTTAAAAGAATCAGATTCATTGCATTTTTGTACAAGATGAACACCATCACAAGCAACGCCACTGAAAGGAAAGGGGAGGCAAAGGTCACTCAACGACCTCAGTAATGATTGTTGTTCAATAAGCTAGGAGAGCAGATTCATTGGACAAATAATGACATACTATTATATTAATTCAAGAAGAAAAATTATGGAGGACGTTAAGTTCCCCCACAAACTTTTCGGGGGAGGAATATTCGGGTAGGGGCAGCCGTCTGTCCAAAAAATCAAGATTTTCAGGACCCGACCGAAAATTGTTGTCCGCCCGCTTGACTTCGAAAAAATCATTGTCCTTGCATTCTTGAAGGCCAATTATCCACAAATCTCATATTGAGAGCACTTCATTTTCAAGGTCCCAAATCCAATATATATGTTCACTTCCATTGAGTAAGTAAGCAATTGACCGGGATTTCAGTTTCAAAGTGGAACTGTCAATTAAAGCATTTACTTAACTTGGAAGTCAAAAATATTACAAAATCCTCATTAGCACTGAGGTTATCATTTTTGTGACTTACACCTAAAAGGGTCTTTGTTGTTCTAAAATGGAATTAGAGTAAGTGATTTATTTTCAATATTCTAAATTTTCTAAATTTTCATATTCTATAATAATTTAGTTAATACCTTCTACTCTCACAAATTTTCCATACGCATTTAAAGTAATTAAGTGTGATTGAATATAACTAAGTCCAATGAATTCTGATTAATCCTGATTAATTCTAATTAAGTCCAATTAAATCAGAAAGCATGCTTACCAAATTCATGAAGCCTAATTAATTATAATCATGACGTACTTCATTTAAATCCAGTACATATTATAATTTATAATCAATTAGGCTTAACTAATTTGGTGAGCATTTTTTCTGATGTAATTGGGCTTATCTAGGATTAATCAGAATTAATTGGACTTAGTTATATTCAATCACACTTAATTACTTTAAATGCATATGTATACTTTGTGAAAGTAGAAGATATTAACTAGACTATAATATTAAAGATAATAAACATTAATCACTAATTTTAGTTCCATTTGAGAATGACAAAGACCCTTTTAATGGTAAGTCACAAAAATTATAACCTCAGTGCTAATGAGGATTTTGTAACATTTTTGACTTCCAAGTTAAGTAAATGCTTTATTGGCGGTTTCACTTTGAAAATGAAATCCCAGTCAATTGCTTACTTACTCAATGGAAGTGAACATATATATTGGATTTGGGACCTTCAAGATGAAGTGCACTCAATATGGGATTAGTAATAAAGTGTCCTCCAAGAATGCAAGGGCAATGGTTTTTTTGAAGTCCGGCAGGCGGGCAACAATTTTTTGTCAGGTCCAGAAAATCTTGATTTTTTGGACAGGCGGATGCCCTTGCCTCGATATTCCTCCCCTACAAAGTTCGTGGGGGGGGGGACTTAACATCCTCCAAAAATAATCACCCGGATGGTGACCCGTACTTCAACATCATGGGCCACATATTTGGTGGGTAGAGACCAAACTTCGCTTTCTCCATAAGTCTTGCAAGTTGCAAATCTCCCAAACCACTCTCAATGTTTTACTACGGGTTCATGGTCTACGTCTCCTTGTAACCACACTAGGCACATCCCGTGATGCAAGTTGAAATAAATTTTTGGACCACCACATGATAGGCTTGTCAAAGCACCATCTCTTGGTTACGTACCTTACTACTTAAATTTTGAATTGATGATTGGAAAAAAGGGATTGTTAAATTGACACACATTGGTTGAAACGACCACATAGACATATAGAAAAGCGTTGGCCAAGTTTATGAATTCTAACATACAACTAATACCTTGCTCTTCTCTTCATGTGTACAATGAAAAAATTGAATTCTCATTGGCCATATTGACTACATAACGCATCTTTGTGGTTGTTTTAACATACTACGTTGTTGGTTTAACAATCCCCCCAAAAAACCATGTGTATGGTATTGTGATACTAGGAGTATGTATTATTTAGGTCAGATATGGGAAGGGAGATAGGTAGCTTGACCAAACGGGAGAATTTGCATTAAAAAAGGAACACATAATAACCACTGGCCAATCGACATGTGTGGTAGACAATGAGTATGTAATGAGAATGGTTGTTGTTGGCTCGGGGGGGGGTCACTCCCTCTCATATTAATGCATACACGTGCGCTCAAGACCTATTTATCGGGGGGTTATTTATCTTGTAGAAATGATTATAAGGCATGGTATTTTTCAAAATAAAGGTAAATGCTTGTATTTTAATACACCCTATCATTAAGTATAATTTTTTGAGGGAATCATTCAAAAATACCCGATTTTACTTAAACTGCCAAAGAAAATTGGAAAGGAGATTGCAATTCAAACAACGCACAAAAATTCTCCCTCCTGGCACGTAGGTAGAGAACAATAACTCCACATTGGATACGTTCAAGCCAACCAGCCTGCGGAGTCATCCATCCAAGCTTTTTCAACAGAAAATTACCTCTTTTCATTCACTAGCACAAACCATACCCTAGACCCGCTACCCCTAGTAATTGTCTCCACGCTATTTACATATACTAACTAGATAAAAGAGGCCATCATATGTGATGGTATTTTACATGTAAACATGTTTCATTATTTTTAAACCCTCTAGATTATATTTACATTTTTTGCAAAATTTATCTACAGTGAATATATTAGACCGTATTTTTTATCGTATGTTGTTTCTACAATTTTCGCGGGTGAACCCCCCGAGGTTGTTGGTTTGAGTAATGTCTTGTGGTTCTTGTAGTTCACCGAAATGACTATGAATACCACTCATTGGTGCAAGAGCTAAGTTATATATATCACCACCCTCAACCTTTACTTCTAGAAAAGTTGACCTACAAGTGTGCTAGATTTTTATGTTACATCAATGGATTAATGCAATTATTTTATTAAGGATTTTTACATAAATTTGAAGAGGTCAAGTATCTATTCGGCCCTTTATCATCATGTACATGTTATCTAAAACATCATGAGTTATGTATTTCCATTATGTTTTATTTCTCAATGTGTGGCATGAGCCATACATAATGAGAAGATGCAAAAATGAAACGAGGATGACTTTACCTTGGTATGCAAGGTTCTTGCATAATATATAGACCCCCATGGTATTAAAAACAACAACATTGTTAAGTATCCATACCCTACTAGTATGTGAAATGTGAAATCTCATTATAGATGTCATATTAATATCAACAAATATGACCAAACCAACATCAGTTTGGGCTTAGATTATTATTGCCTCTCGTACGGGAGCTTGTGGAAGGTCAAGGGTTGATTCACACGCTTTACACGACATTTTATGATATTTTCAATCTCACATGATGTGGAGGTTCTTGAAGTCTACTAGCTTTTCCACTTTTACAAATTAGAATGTTTTTGAAAAAATTTAAGATTTTAACTACATGACCTAACATGTTTTATTTCTCCAAAAAAAATAATCATTCGGATATACAATAGCCAAATTTGACCTCATCATGATAAAATCCATACATATGCTACACATTTTGTGATTTTTATTTTCTGACATTTTAGGATTTGTAAATTCCATGTCTGCATTATTCAATTATCATTTCATGATATATATATATATATATAGGGTAATAATATAGGGTAATAAGGTTTGGACAGCTAAGTTTGTCGTGGGTCAACTTTTAAGACCACACAAGGGCATGGGTGTGCACATACAAATTAATGGTCACTTTAAGGGAGCTAATTCAAAACGGCCTAATCAAACAGTTTTCCCATTTGTAATTTTGGCGATCAAGGAGAATTTGAAATTTAGTATTGAAATTTACAACACCATGGATATACATTCATAATACCCAACTGCCACTATAAAATTCAATGATGTTTTTTTAATACTATACTCAGTACTTGGGTCAATAATGATTATGCCATGTTGAATTTTATGTTTCTAGCACAGTGTCCAGGGAGAATTTTGGGCATAATCAGTCAAAATCCGAGTGCTTTCAAGTCCAACCGGTTACATTCTTGTGATCTTTCGGTTTTTATTTATTAATGTGGGTATATTCCATAGATTCCCCTAAAGTGATGGATAATTTTCCTTGAAGACTTGAACTTTGATTGGTTTTGTCTCATTGAACTCAACCGGTTCATCTGTAACTAGCGGTCAGTTTTCCCCGGCCATTGATCTAGCATGCACTTACCGAAAGAAAAATGTATTTTGAAATATGGACACCCAAGTAATATAAATAAAAAGATAGAAAATCTTGATGATTTAGAGTTGGTTTGTATTAAATATGTTGGGACCCGCACACAAGCAATGCCTACATAGCAACACACCTATTGTTGTAAAGAATTCTAACTTGCACCATTCACATGTAATTCACACAATGATGTCCAAAGTATGTGATTTGAATTGCACTATGTAGTCTCTTTGAGAACTCGCTAATCACTCAAAATTTAATTTGCATTAATATTCCAGTCTTTTGAAAATATTCAACTCTTTCTCCAAGTCTAATTAGTCTACCTCATTTAAGAGAGACTTTGCAGCATACTGTAGAGGTCTCTCAAATTCATCTATATTTGTGTTGGCATGTAGTTTCAAGGTGGGATACTAGTGGGTCTTACCGAATGTGAGCATGACACATGGCAAGCTTGAAGGGAAAATCAATTAATTGTGTCGGAATAGAGAGCCCTCTATGGTGCTACCACTGGAGGTGCTTTACTAGCACGACCACCACATGTGGAAGCACACTAGTTTTTGTTAGTTATGTTAGCATTTGGTTCCCAATGGATTTGTTGGCTCCATCTTACTTTTCACATCATAAAATCTTGGATACCCAAGACACGCAACAATCAACCCACATAACATTATTGAGCCATGTGGGTCAGCTCCATGACCTTGGAATATGCCAAGGCCCTCGAACAAACTAGAAATATTTGTTATTATTCATACATTCAGGCTGAACTTGGAAATTTAGGTGGATTTATACTCCTAGCACTATGCGCAGGAATCCCAAGAATATTTGCAAAAAAAAATTCTTTGTCCCAACATTACATCCTATAAGTACTATTTATAGCACACTATCATTGAAAATACCAACACTCTACACAATACTCTTACTATTCAAAGTGACACTATTCATTATTCTTATCGGCGTCAATTTCCAAGTTTCATCCCATGAAGGTAGGATAGTGCCGGCCCATGACATATGCTGAATATAGAACGGGACACAATCATGCAGTTGAATAATGTTATGCATGTTTTGGAACGCTATGATTGCATTGCCCTCCGTATAAATGTGCTAATCATTAAAAAAGCTAAATGTAATTAATGCCAAGATAAATCAAAATTGATTGACCTTTATTACGATTGGCTAAAAGTGTGACTTTCATACCTTATGGACAAGGTCAAGAACAATCATCAAATTGACCTTCTCACCTACCCAAATAGTAAATTAATTAGGAAAGGAACAAAATTTCTAACCACTTCAAGATCCAAATATTGAAGTCCTTAATAGATCATTCCAAGCCATTTGGTCTAGATGATGTGCAACTTTATTAATCCAAAGTACAAGATACACAATTATAAATAAATAACAAAAATAACAAAAATGCCTTGAAAAAGATATAGTTGAAAACGCTCACACCCACTTTTTGGCTTCATAAGAATTTGGGATATTTTAGTTGGTGTCTTTTGGAGATTTCTAGCACAATCCCCACTTAACCTTGAAAAGAAGAACATACAATAAAGTCTCTCAAAAGTTCATGTTTTGGTAGGCAATTTTGCCCCATTTTTTATAATTAACAATTACATTTAAGAAGCGTTCAATCGAGGTTGGAACCCCTCATTTTGGTGAATCGAAGTGGAGGTCAAGTTGATTGGCATGTTTGTTTTCCATGTTCCTTATTTCATATAATTAACTACTAATTGTTCATAAGTTTCGCACATTGCTCATAAGTCACCACTCATCTCTTAGCATCCTTTCGTATTTGACGTTGAACAAGGGATTGTTATGTAAAAGTGAACACCTTGTCAAATAGTTGAGGTGTTTGACTTTTGCAAAAGGCAACCCCATAATTTTTCCGACAAGATGTTTGCTAAGAAATTCACTTTTACATAACCATCCCTTGGCCAAAGTCAAACACCTCCACTTCATTTCACCAAAATTGGAGGTTCCAACACCAATTGAACACTCCATAAACATCATAAATTCTCAAAAGTGCTAATATTTGCCATTTACTCGAGGGGAGGACATTCAATTTATCCCCAGCTCTGGCCACAGATGTGTCCTCACCTTGCCGAGCGTGTGTTGTGTGCCAAGACCTACGAAATGTATCATCGTGACTAAGTGCTCCATCCAAGTGAAGGCTGGCCGGGGATTCGTGGCACTCACTTAAAATCATCCGTGCGGATGAAAAAAACACAGGAATCATCTAAATGGCTATTTTTGGGCAATTTGATTCCGGAAATAGAGTCAAAGGCCCCGAATTAGTCTAGTGTCGTCACATTCGAATGAATCGGCCCTCAACCCCATAGGGGGGCTTTTTTTATTGGAGCCACTTCATCCACGATATCTTGGATGGATGATTTTAAGTGAGTGCCACGAATCCCCAGCCGTGAAGGCTCAGTGTTTGCAGGCACTTTGTACGATTTCAACATCAGGTCAATACAATGTTCTGGCCTCTCACATGTGAGCCAGCTCCCCTCAATCCAGATCAGAAAGGATTTATACTAAAGGATCAAGCAAACCGGTTCAACTACTAGTTTACTTTCTGCTAAGTGTTGAGGTGGGAACACTGCTGAGGCGATTGCAAGAAGATTTCTCTGAAATTGAGATGAGTCTACATCAAGAGGTACTACCCTTGTATGCATACAAGAGTTACCTTTTATGGAGTGTCTTGCATACATTTTGAGGGATATTCCAGGCTAGGGTGAACCAACTCCCACACTCGTACCTTCGGGGGATGAAGGCCTTGCGGATGACACTGAAAATGTCATCCTTCTTTATGGGAAAGCCCTCCTTTAGAAAGCCTATCTTTATGGCATGGGAAATATAGGGAGGATGTTAAGTACCCCCCCACGAACTTTTCGGGGGGAATATTATGTCAGGGGCAGCCCCCCCGACATTTTTTCTGCACCCGACCGAAAACTGCTGCCCGCCCGCCCGATTTCGAAAAAACTAGTGTACTTGCATTTTTGAAGGCTACTTGTCCACAAATCCCATATTGAGTGCACTTCATTTTCAAGGTCTCAAGTCCAATATATATGTTCACTTCCATTGAGTAAATAAGCAATTGACTAGATTTCATTTTCAAAGTGAAACCGTCAATAAAGCATGCAATTAACTTGGAAGTCAAAAACATTACAAAATCCTCATTAATACTGAGGTTATAATTTTTGTCACTTGCAATTGAAAGGGACCTTGTCATTCTTAAATGAAACTAAAATTCATGATTTATTTTATTTTAATATAATGTATTATAGTATAATATTTTTAATATATTCTATATAATAGTATTATAGTATATAGTATATAGTATATATTATATATTTAATACCTTCTACAATCACAAAGTTTTCATACGCATTTAAACTAGTAAAGTAAGATTGAATGCAACTAAGTCTAATAATTTCTGGTTAATCCTAATGAATCGTATTCAAGCCCAATTAAATCAGAAAATATGCGTACCAAATTAATTAACCCTAATTAATTATAAAATGTACTTACTGGAATTAGTCATGATTTAAATGAAATTAACTCCAGTAAATATAATTTATGATTAATTAGGCTTAATTAATTTGGTAAGCATATTTTCTGATTTAATTAGGATTAAATCAGAATATATTAGACTTAGTTGCATTCAATCTTACTTAACTAGTTTAAATGCATATGGAAACTTTGTGATAGTAGAAGGTATTAACTATATTATATTAAAATATTAAAAATAAATAAATAAATCATAAATTTTAGTTTCATTTTAGAATGACAAGGTCCCTTTCAATTGTAAGTGACAAAAATTATAACCTCAGTATTAATGAGGATTTTGTAATGTTTTTGACTTCCAAGTTAATTGCATGCTTTATTGACGGTTTCACTTTGAAAATGAAATCTAGTCAATTGCTTATTTACTCAATGGAAGTGAACATATATATTGGACTTGAGACCTTGAAAATGAAGTGCACTCAATATGGGATTTGTGGACAAGTAGCCTTCAAAAATGCAAGTACACTAGTTTTTTCGAAATCGGGCGGGCGGGCAGCAGTTTTCGGTCGGGTGCAGAAAAAATGTCGGGGGGGCTGCCCCTGACATAATATTCCCCCCGAAAAGTTCGTGGGGGGGGTACTTAACATCCTCCCTATATTTCCCATGCCATAAAGATAGGCTTTCTAAAGGAGGGCTTTCCCATAAAGAAGGATGACATTTTCAGTGTCATCCGCAAGGCCTTCATCCCCCGAAGGTACGAGTGTGGGAGTTGGTTCACCCTAGCTGATATTCCAGGGGTGGTCTTTCTTTGAGCAGGAATCTGTCTTGCTATCGGTTCTACCTCAGTACTACAAGTTCCAAATATATAGCAATGGCTCATGCGGACGGGTCTGTCTAAACCTCCTCTACGAGCGTAACACGGAGCCCTTTCGCGGGCAGGGGCAGCCCGTCGCTCCCCGACCCTCCCTCTCCCCGACCCTGGCCGTCCCGAGCCTTGGCCGCCCGCCCGCTCATCCACCGGGATGAACTTTCATCCCGTCGCACTTACTCTCGGGTCTCGCGCTTACTCTCAGTGAGCCCACCCGACCACCAGGAGATCACACTCAAACAGATTAGGAGATTAGGGGGTCGATCATTTCGCGGCGTGGAGATCGGGGCTTCGAGAGACGCATGGAGGTTGCGTTGCTTCTTCTGTTTCTGCAAAGCTCGAAGCCATCTTCAAGGAGGCGACCATCGCGATGATCAGGTTTGAGAACGAGCACCTGAACACGTAATCCGAGCTCAGGTCCGCGCTCTAGCGGCGATTCGCATCGAGCCCCACTCACGGGGTCAGTCAGAGAGATTGGCTCCGGGAACCATTTCGCGGTGTGGAGATCGGAGTGTTGTCGGGCTTACAGGGATCCCGGTCTCAACTTGGATTCGCTAATCACCTCGCACTAATCAACCCAATTCAGCGGTTGAAAATGGCATGAATTTGAGGTGCTTTGAGTGTCAAGTTCACTGCAGAGTGTCAAGCTTCGATTGATTTTCACAGAAATCTTTATGTGAAGAAATCCTTCCTGGGGTTGCCAAGACGAAAAGGAACATTTTGTTTTCGAGCCAAGACCTTCACATAAGAGTGTTATCCGGGAGTGGCAATCGAAATGGCACTTTGATGCAAAGATTGCATCCAAAACCATGCAAGACAATATTGTGCAATTTCATTGAGCCATTCTGATTTGGTGAGAAACAGCATGTGTGAAGGCTTAAGTACAACTGAATATTTTAAGATAAGCTCATAAGAGGGTGAGGAGTAATAGGAACTTGCCTTTTGACTAGGCTCGCCATCTTTTCCTACAAATACGTACCCTAACTCTTGGAGATTTGTTCCTCGAGTCTCAATAAAAAGGGAATGTTGAAAGTTTGTTTTGTTGAAAATTTGAATGCCTGCAACAACCATCATAAACACGGGAATAGGTAGGTTGATTCTCTCTGACAAGAGACATATTTCTTCTTGAACCTGATCGATCGATTGCCTACCCAAATTATTTAGTTGACCATATGACATTTTCTGAGTGATGTGAATGTGCTTGAAAGTGTGGTTCACCATACGAAACTTCAGGTGGAAAATATAATCTCTTCTGATTATAGTGATTATATTTTAAGGTGAAGAAATTGTGAATGCTTGCACAAACCATAAACAAGGGAGTACATATAGAGTCTCTCTGACACATTTCCCTTTGAAGTTGTCAATCTTGTAGGCAATTTCATTCAACCATATGACATTTTCTGAGTGGTGAATGTGAGAGTAAAATCAAGTGAAACTGTGCACAACCATGCACTGAGCAATGTCCATACATTCTTTGTCAAGTGATGATTTTTGTTTTTTCAAAATCAAAATTTGATTTTTCCAATGACTTCTTCAATGTTGCCAGTTCTGTTGAAGTCTGTCATGTGGATACTCTTGTGGCAGTTGTATCATTACGTAACGCAATGCAGGATACAACTGTTACATGCAAAACCTCTGCAGGGGTACTGTTTTTTAGCACGCAGTGACAATGAATATCAGGATATTAGCACAATGGTTTGAAAGCTAGCCGTCCATTCCGAACAAAGAAGGCAGAAAGAGCTGATATTGCGCATTACACATTGTTTATGTTAGAGGGAAATGTTGAATTTCTTGCACTGGTTGCTGAATATTTAGTGTCACCAATTCTAATTGTCTTGCTCAATACGAATTGTAAACTGCGGTAGAGTGCCACCAACACTAAATGTTAACCCAACATTATTTGTCATTCGTTAGTAACTTATTTGGGGGATTTTAAATTTACAGTGTTGCAATTTCTGTCACTTACCAAGTGATTTTCAACCATCCATGACAATTATCATCCATACGTTGATGACAAGGTAGGGTTTTGGCCAATAGATGAACTTATCCATCATCCATGACAATATTTGTGAACTTATTCATAAGAAGTGTCATCTAACAGTTGCTATAGTGACATTAAATACTATATGACACTAAATATCATATTTAGTGTAGACGACCACCGTAATTGGACCAATGGAACCATAAGTCGATATTAGCCTTTCCCTCACAGAAGCTAGAGCACTGCACTACTATCTTCATGTACTTTTAGTCCTGTAAGCCTTTTGCATTCCCGGACTTTAAAATCAACTTCATTTCATAATGCACCTATAGATATTTGAGGCATGAAATACCAGGTTTGTATAATATAAAGATTGCTGCTGGTACAGAGAAATGGTAATGAAATGCAGATCAAACCTGTTGTGTAACATTCTTGGGTGCATTCAAATTGTGATTCATGGGTACTATATGCAAGCTACGCATGCCTAAAAAATGGTCGAAATTTGGAACCCCCTGCTCCTACATTCTTGATATTGGGATAACTTCAATCAGCCAATGCAAGAGTGTGGTCACTCTAGCATGTAGATGCGAGAGCCCACATCAGAAACTAGCCAATCAAAGCCAGCTAGGAGGCCCTCCCCAGACACTGCACTGCATCCAACAATTTTCCAGTGCCGGCTCTTGTCCATCACCTCCAGGTTCAACACCTGACCAAAGAGAAAAAGAAATTAGGCTTAGAAAACTCTTCGTTCAAAGGTGGAGTTGCGATTCAATTTGCACAAAACTGACATAAGTTGCACACAGGGATATGACGAAGTGATTGCAAACTGTTAGTTATATACATAAACACTGACAGGGAAGGGTCATCAAGGATTGTCTTAAGTATCCATTGCTATGTAAGTAAAATCTGGACAGAATCTAGCACTCATTCATATACTTATGCTCCTTCAGAAAGATTGAGCGACATCATCCTAAATTGAAGAAAAGCTGGCATACAATGGAGGGGTCTTTGATACAATATTGTCAGTTTAGGAGTTGTAAGTAAGGATTTGGCGGATTATTTTAAAACTATTTACACTATAACATTGCTTCGTGCACAGTTTCAACCCAAATTCAACATATCACATAATGGTCCTTCCAAGGTTAAATGACACGATAAGTTCACCTTCGCAAGCTCTTCAGGTTCAAGTGCACCTTTGATATCTTGCTTATTGGCAAGGATCAACAACGACGCCCCTGTCAATTTCTAAGCATGCAACCAGGAAAATCAGTTTGGGTAAATAAAGCGCAAATATAAATCAACACATAAATATGTAGCTGCTCGATAATTCGAGTGTTGTATGCAGACACTTTCAGAATTATAAAAGTGCGTGCGTGCGTGTATGTGTGTGTGTGTGTGCGTGCGTGTGTGTGTGTAAGTGCTTGCGTGCGTGTGTCAAATTCAGGATTCACAGGACACTCAAACCATGAACTCGGGGAAAACTACATGATGTTCACACTGAACGATTCAAGGTGAAACACTCGAATCCTTCAAAACGAGCTAATTGCTAAGACTACTGCTGTCGAAAACACTTGACAAATTTGGTTTAGGTGGAGATTGACCTAATTCACCTCTTCTTTAAGAAGGCCATGAAGCTCATTTCGGCAGTCATCCAATCGTCGGTAGTCTGAGCAATCGACTACCCACACCATGCCATCGGTCTGTTCATAATAATTTCTCCAATATGATCGCAACGTCTTTTGACCCCCGATGCCCCAAATGTTGAGGCGGAAGCTGCAATCCGCTCACATTTTGTCCTCACATCAGAGCACATTTTCCAAACCTTCGAGTCCGAGGATGCATCATTATCACATCGTCGCATCATCATATGAGTAGCAAAAACAGGACGGAAAATGTCTGAACCGAAAGCCTCATGACCACGAAGTTCGGACAAACCTATTGTACTGCATAGTTTTGATATTGAAACCAAGAGTGGGGCTGATTTTACTTGTGTCTTCGCCATTGATGCGCTTCACGATCGTTGTCTTACCCGCATTGTCCAATCCTCTGTGCCACCACACAAGAAAGTTACGCATTTGAATCATGCATTATCCTCGACATCCCTCTCGAAGCCCCGATCTCCACGCCACGAAATGATCGACCCCCTAATCTGTTTGAGTGTGATCTCCTGGTGGTTGGGTCGGCTCACCGAGAGTAAGCGCGAGACCCGAGAGTAAGCGCGACGGGATGAAAGTTCATCCCGGTGGATGAGCGGGCGGGCGGCCAAGGCTCGGGACGGCCAGGGTCGGGGAGAGGGAGGGTCGGGGAGCGACGGGCTGCCCCTGCCCGCGAAAGGGCTCCGTGTTACGCTCGTAGAGGAGGTTTAGACAGACCCCATGCGGACCAGATCTTATTTTTTAGACAACAATTGATCAGTGTGGGTTAAGAGTTTGGCAATTCAGTGGATGGCTTTCTGCAGGTATGGCCCAGCAACTGGATGATTGATGCCATCCTAAGAGAGGCTTTAAAGGATTGTATGTGGCCGAATTTGCTAAGAGTGGAGTTACTGAAGGAAATTAGCACTGGTTACACAACATTGCCCAAACAGCTGTGATGTCCTCCGAGACATGGTGCAACTTTTGGTATTTCATAATGAGCTGTAGAGTAGTCCTAGAAACACGCTCCAAAATTCTTCTGTATCGATCTCAGGAGACACTGCAGTGGCGATCTATCCGCCCGAACTCACTTAGCCTTCCCGAAAGGAATTATTCATAAGTGGCGTATTCACGACACTGGTGAAGTACACTTCAAGTGAAAAAGAAACAAGAGATCGTTCCCATGGTTAACCCCTAAAAGTGCTTGAGGACATGAGGTGGTCTTGGCTGCTGTATAAATGCCTATTACTTGATACCCCTGTGGTGAAATTGGGGGGTTGATACACGGTGATTGTAGCCCTAGTCATAAAGAACATTTGAGTTATTTTTTGAGAAATTAAAAGTCCTCTGCGTGGATTCAGTGGCTGTTAGTAGCCCACTTTGTACGTATTGTGATACCCCAGGGTTGAACATACGGATACTCCAGAGGAGGACACCGCTGGGTATATGGAGATGCCTTGACAATGCTGGGCACCGCCACGTGCTAGTCACCTTGTGGCCGTGGGGTCGTTGACATGAGGTGGGTAGGGACCCGTGGGTGTTGTTTATACTTGTTTTCCCGCCACTTTGGGACGACCGGGGCGCGAACAATTTCCTTTTTGTTTATGCGCTTACGGATTCCCGATTCGGTCTCCATTTCTGGTAGTGGGGAATCACAGTGTCGGCGGAAGGAGTAAGGACATGATCCTGATGTATGTTCTGGCGGGTGAGAAATGTATGAGCTGCAGCAAGGGGGAAGTTCGAATTCAGCGGGAAGAGGGAATTGGATAAAAATCGCCACAGGATTGTGAGAAATCATCACTGTGCAAACTGCCAACAGAACATTCACTCCCAACATTCACGGCTGTTGTCTGTCATGAGATCTTGAGCGCTGCACAGGGTTACTTCATCTGGCAATCGGTCATGAACTTCGCGACGACGCTTAGTAACCCGCCTTCTGAGGAGGTGTTGCGGCAGGCCGAGTCTGTGATACAAGCGTGGGGATTGCGGTTTAGGCTGTCAGAAACTGTCGTTTGTAGGTTGGTTCGTTGCTTCGATTCCAAATTCTTGCTGTCATTGCCTAGACCTGCCGGATTCAAGGTCGGAAAGTTCTCCGCCCTACAGATACACCGTTATCTGTGGTATCGCCAAGCTGCGAAGGCGCTCGGTTGGCGCGACAGGCAAAAATTTCCAGCGGAGATTGAGGCTCTTCTGAAGCTGTTGGTTTGGCCTGATGGGGAAGCGGAAATTGCTGACGCCTCAAGCGCCGTCGAATGCCATGATTCCACCCAGACCAGCAACACTAGAGGTTTCTCCGACGCCGCTGGGCAGTGCACTGTGGGATTCCTTTGTTCAAACGATGCCAGAGACCGAGGACATGCAGATGCCACGCACAACACGTTCGGCGCGGGGAAGGGGTCGTCGGGGGAGGATCAGCGCCACCTCGTCCGGGCGAGCCCCACGCTTGACGCGGAGCCAAGCTCAACGGGAGTGTTCCCCTGTAGCCTTGCCAGTGCAGGATCAGATTGCGCAGATCCTGCCGTCGACCACACTTGCAGCTGGACCGGGCGGAGGCCGAGGCCGTGTTCGGGTACGCATTTCGCGCAATCAGATGCCGCCGACAGTGGGATTCGCCCAGGCTCCGATGATAGAGACAATGCTGGATGGGACGGCAAACGGCGTCGACTGCTACAATCAGTCCCCAGAGACAGTAAATGAAAATGTGCAGCGGTTGAATGCGTCTGTTCAGAGGGGAGCAAACCCTTCATCGGCAATTGGAGGTGATGATGTGAGTGATGGAGAAACGGAATTGCTCTCACTCCTACGAGCAATCGGCCAACAATCCAACCAGACATAATTTGTCCACGGGTCACACGCGCACGGCATAGACTGCTTGCCCTGTGGGATGGCCCTATGGATGAGGATCCTTTGCTGAGTGAAGACATCACTGCAGTTGACAGCCGGAGGTCAAATTTGCACGACACCATTGACTCTGTGTTTCCACCGCCTGGGCGACCGGCAACAAGCGGACCGTCCCGTGTCCCAGAAATTCCACGGTGGTACAGTGTGAGTCCACCTGGGAGCGATTCAGGGGTTTGCATGCCACGTCATGATGCACCCCCTTTGATTGGTAGTTTCTCTGAGGCAAAGAAGGGACGACAGGTACTGACGTCGCAAGAACACATTGGTGAACAATCCCGTGACACTGCCAGAACGTATGCAATGTTGTATGGCACTGTTCTGGCTGAGTACATTGACGGTGGAACCAATACGCCGATGTTCATCGTCGACTACGGGCGGCCCTGGCTGCGGTATCGTATAGCACAGTCCCTGTGCGACCTCCGCCCACTGGAGGCCCAAGGTAGCGTTGAAATGGCGCATGGCCGTGTCAATGAGGCAATGCCGTGGCGTATGCCCATCGAATTGGACTTCAATGATGCCGACCGGGTAGAAGAAAATGCAGCAGATGGTGGAAGTGATGCACCGGGGCAGGGGACAGTGCTTCTCGGCGCTGACACTCCAGTTCGTAACGAGTGCGGAAGACCTCTGCACCAATTCCCACTTCCACTACCTGTGCGGGGAGAATGGCCACTAGTTGAAAGACGAATTCAAGGGTACAGCGAGGATTCTCCTGCAACGGGCACCGACGACTCCACCGCTCACAAACCATTCCCTAAGGTGACGATTTCCTTCCCTTCGTACCTTCTGTTTGACAGCAATGTAAATGAGGCACCGGATTCTTCAGGAGATGAATGGATAGGGGGAGAAGAGGATTGGGCCACATATGATGAGTGGATAGAGGAAGACGAAGTGCCGGAAACTGTAGTGGATCTGAATGGAGAGGACCGTCACTGGACCATCCCCACAGAGCCTGTAGAGCCCTTAGGAACCGCTGTTGATAAAGCCGACGACTGTACTGCCCATAGAAATCACCATGGGTATGTCGATGAGGACTACGAGGAGTGGAGTCAGAGCTCGGATTCCTTCAAGGCCATGCCGTTGGAGGATGAAGAGTTTGAGAGATACTATCATCAGTCCAATTGGACCTCAAAGCACATAACGCTCTTGGGCGACAGGAATAACTTCACAGGCCCCCCGCCTGGATATGTTCAACCCACGTCAGGGCCGATTCCATACTCTCCAACTTGTTTTTTCGATTTGTTCTGGCCGTCCTCATTCCTTCAAGAAATTTGTGATGAGACCAACAGATATGCTGGGCAAAATTGCACTAGACGATGTAGAGGGTTGAGGACTTCCGTCGGACAGGAGGAGTCTCATACACCACACACGCCTGGTTTGAATGGTGGGAAGGGTTGGGTGGATGTCCATGTCCAGGAGCTGAGAGCTTGGCTAGGTATCAAGATTTACATGGGGCTGAAGCCCTTGCCTGCGAGACGGGACTACTGGTCTCGCAGCGAAGAGCTATTCAATTGCAGGATAATACCATCTGTCATGACTGCGTCGATGGGAAGCCATCTTGCGCTGCTTGCACCTCACAGACAACGAGAAGCTAGAGAGAGATCGAAGTAGTCCTAATTTTGACAAAATTGGGAAAGTCAGGATGTTGCTCAATCATTTTGTGAATACATCACAGAAACTTTACAATCTCGAGCGAGAAGTAACTGTTGACGAGCTGGTGATACCGTACAAAGGGAAATACTGCAATTTCCGGCAGTTCATGCGGGACAAACCCGTGAGATTTGGACTGAAGTTGTGGTGCCTTGCATCTTCAAAGAGCCGATATGTTTATAATTTGAATGTGTTTCTAGGGAAGGGGACCGGGAAGGGACCACATGGCTTAGGGTATACAGTGTGCACAGATTTCTTGAAGCCGTTTGCCCACCGGGGGCACATCCTAGTTTGTGACAATTTTTTCTCCTCGCCCCGTTTGTTTCACGATCTGCTAGTGGCTGGAACTTGGGCATGCGGCACTGTTCGTTCGGACAGGTGGTGCCTGCCACGGAACTTGAAGCAAGAACAAGACAACGTACACAGGGGCAGGTTGATCATCCGCATGCACCAGCATCGCCAAATGGCATGCCTGAGTTGGCGAGACTCCGACATGGTGTTCATGCTGGCAACGGCAGCCAACCCATGGTCACCAGATTCGTGGGTACTGCGGCGTCGAAAAGGCCATTCTGGGCAATGGTCCGTTCCATCAACTCCAATCCATTTGATGTACCAGGAATATATGCGCGGGGTCGACGTGACGGACCAGCTGCGAGCGGCATATCCCTCCTTGATGAGGTCCCACAAATGGTGGCACAAGTGCGTGTCTTTTGTTGTGGACCAATCCCTTGTAAATGCGAAGATACTACATGATGAAGCAGTCCTGGATATGGGCTTCCCCACAGTGACGACGAAGCAATTCCGGCTACGTGTTGCCGAAGGACTTGTCAAAGGCTCGATAAAACCGCACCTACCTCGCCCACCTCATAGACTCCTGGACTCTCATAGCTCAAGTGGGTTTTGGGAAATGAGAGTAGAAAGCAAAGACATCAGCGTAGAAAGGTAGAACACAACACACAAGGATTGCATACAATGGAGAGAGTGATTGGCTCCTCCCCTTATGCCTTTATTTATATGTATGGGTTAGGACCAGCGTAGACAACCCATATGGGACAATGTCACCGTTGCAACCTAACACTATCTTCCAATACTCCCACTTTGCGAGGTGGCATTGTTCTCCAACCCCATTATTTCACTTAACCCCTCATGCCTATCTCTCGCTAAAGCCTTTGTTAGAATATCCGCTACCATATATTGCGTTGGACAATATTCTAACTCTACAATTTTGTTTTCAATATTTTCTCTAATGAAATGGTGTTGCACATCTATATGCTTCGACCTATCATGGTTGGTTGGGTTCTTAGCTAATGCCATAGAACCTTGGTTGTCGCACATGATGGTCGTGGCCTCCTCTTGTATACAACCTACATCCTCCATTAATTGCCTTATCCAAATGGCCTCCCTCGTGCATCGGTTCATGGCCATGTACTCCGCCTCCATTGTTGATTGTGCCACCGTTTGTTGCCGTTTGCTATTCCACGAAACGGCTCCCTCTCCAACAAAGAATACGTACCCGGACGTGGACCTACGGTTTTCCACATCGCCGGCCCAATCCGCATCCGAATACCCTTTGATGTTAATGTGATTGCCTCCGATGCGCAACTTCATATCTAAGGTGCCCTTCAAGTAGTGCATGATCCGTTTGACCGCCGTCCAATGCATCGGACCCGGTTTCGACATATACCGGCTTACCACGCTTACCGCAAATGCGAGGTCCGGTCTTGTGGCCACCATTGCGTACATCAACGACCCCACCGCTTCTTGATACGGAATGTCCTTCATTTCGTGTGAATGCTCATCGTATTCCTCCTCCGAAAGATTGGCCAATGAGGTCTTGGTGTCGAGCGGGGTTGAGATGGGCTTGCAATCACTCATGCCGAATCGCTCCAAAATGGTTTCGATGTAGCTTCGTTGATGCATGGTGATGGTGCGCGTCCTCCTATCCCGCTCGAAATGGACTCCGAGGAAGAAATGCAATTCGCCGAGGTCGCTCATCTCGAACTCCTCTTGCATAGCCAACTCCCACTCGCTCGCATCACTCGATTGAATGGCCTCTCTCACATTTCTAGGTTCCCCGATGGTTGCCATGTTTGCATGCTCTTTGTCTTGGGGCGGCGGAATTTGGTTCTTCCACCATTCCCCGAGCGGTTTGCGTGGCCTATCCGGATACCTAGAATGGCCCATGGTTTCATTGCTATGTTGCGGTGGTGGAGGTGCTTTGGTTGCGGGTTTCTTACCGTAGTCAAGTTTCGATGCCTCCGCGCTACGAGTGGATTTCGTGGCCGGAATATTGGCCTCCGCATCCTCCTCCTCCTCGATGTCGGGCTCCTCGTGCGCCTCCAAAGGATCGTCGCCGTTGGCCTCCGACTCGTCCACGTCCGATTTGGCGGATATGTCCACCTTGACCGCCGGTGTTTCGTCAATGCTCCCACTTGGACAATCCTCCAAATGCGTTTTGTCCTCGAAAAACACCACGTCCGGACTCTTGATGATTTTCTTCGTCTCCAAGCAAATGAGCCGGTACGCCTTCGTGCCTTCGCAATATCCGAGGAACAAACACTTGACGCCCTTCGCGTCCAACTTCGTTCGCCTTTGATCCGGCACCTTCGCGTAAGCCACACATCCGAACACCCGCATGTGCGACACGTGCGGCATCCTCCCGCTCCACGCCTCCTCGGGTGTCATTCCTTCAATCGCCTTGGTGGGACACCGGTTGCGTACGTACGCCGCATTGCACACCGCCTCCGCCCAAAATTCATGGCCGAGGCGTTGGGCATGAATCATGGACCGTGCCATCTCCACGATGGTCCGGTTGGCTCGCTCCGCCACGCCGTTTTGTTGCGGCGTGTAAGGTGAGGAGGTTTGCCGTGCAATGCCATGTTTGCTCAAGAAATCATCAAATGCCTTTGAAATGTATTCCCCCCCGTTATCCGACCTAAGAACCTTCACTACGTGCTCCGATTGCCTCTCCACCAAGGTTTTCCATTCTTTGAACCTTGTTAACACCTCCTTCTTGGACTTGAGCACGTACACCCAAATCTTGCGCGAGAAATCGTCAATGAAGGTGAGAAAATACCTTGCGCCTCCAATGGACGCCGTTTTCATCGGCCCGCATACGTCGGAATGCACGAGCTCCAAGATCTTGGTGGCGCGGGTGCCTCCGTCCGTGGGGAATGGTCGCCTCGCTTGTTTGCCCTCCACACATCCTTCGCACGCCAACGAATGCACGTCGTTCGGCACCGCTTGCACGTCCATGCCGCTCACCATGGTTTGGAGCGATTTCACGCTATTGGCGTTGAGATGCCCCAACCTCTTGTGCCAAAGCTCTAATGAACTCGAGTTGCCATCGGAACACGCCAAAGAACTCGTTTCGGCCTCGTGCATCACCTTCGTGTCCAATTGGTACAAATTGGACTCCAACGACGCCACGGCCAACATCTCGCCGTTGCTCGCCATCACCACGCATCCCAACGTGTTGAAATGCACTTTCAAACCCCGCGATATGAGTTTGCTCACCGAAAGCAAGTTGGAATGCAAGTCGGGCACGTGAAGCACGTCGTGCATTCTAATGCTCCGTGCACGACCCTTCACACGTGTTTCCACTAGAATGGACCCTTTGCCTAGGACCTCTACGATGCCATTGTCACCCATAAACACTTTACGGCCCGAAATGGATTCGTACGTGTCGAAAAATTGCTTATGCGGTGTCATGTGGTTCGAGGCCCCCGAATCAACTATCCATCTAGTGGCGGAGGTTTTAGACGCCCCATCTCTCACAACAAATGCAAAATCATCGCTCGACCTCGCGATGTTGGCATTCACCTTGCGTTTCAATCGACAATTGCGAGCAAGGTGACCCAACTTACCACAATTGTAGCACCTCGGGCCGTCCCCTCGCCTCTCGTTGTTGTCGAACGTGCGAGGTTGGCGGGACAACATGGCCGCATCCTCTCCTTGAGGCTCCTTCTCCTTCCTCTTGGACACCTCGTGCATGAGACGTGCGGTGATGAAATCCAACGTGAGCTCCTTCACGGGGCGCGTCTCCAACGCCGTGATCAAATGGTCGAATGAAGGCGGGAGGCTATCGAGCAAGGTCATGACCACATCCTCGTCCTTCATTGGCACCTCCAAGTATGTGAGTTGGTCGGCGAGAGATTTTACCTTGTTGATGTGGTCGAGGATGTCGGCGCCTTCGTCCATCTTGATGGTAAAAAACTTCCGCCTAATGAACAAGATGTTGGACAAGCTTTTGGTTTCGTGGATGTTGCACAACGTCTTCCACGCTTCCGCCGGTCCTTTAGACCCTTTGATGTGCGCCAACTCCTTGTCCACCAAACTCGTGGCAATGATGGCGAAGGCTTTCTTGCATCGACGCTCGTACGCCTTCTTCACCTCGTCGCTCGCCGTGGACGGTGGCGGCAACTCCGAACCCTCCACGATCTCCCAAAGGTCTTTGGTGGACATCACCATCTCCAACTTGAACTTGTAGAGGTTGAAGTTGTCGCCGCCGAACTTGTCGAGCGTGATGTGGCCATCGCCCTCACTAGAAGCCATTTTGCAACTCAAATGCAAGCTCCCACTCACTTAATGTACCAAAAGGGCTAAAAAACCCTCGAAAAATTTAGAATTTGATTTTAAACTTTGGAATTAATTCAAGGTTCTCACACACTCAAGTCAACACCTTTCCACTCCAAAGCTAAGCCAAATAACTATATAACCATCAAAAAGCCAAAACTAAGCCTTTTGGAACTCAAAACACCTCAAAGTTAGTTTTGAATGGATGGATCTCTCAAGTCAGCACCTTTCCACTCCAAAACTAAGCCAAATAACTATATAACCATCAAAAAGCCAAAACTAAACCTTTTGGAACTCAAAACACCTCAAAGTTAGTTTTGAATGGATGGATCTCTCAAGCCAGCACCTTTTCACTCCAAAACTAAGCCAAATAACTATATAACCATCAAAAAGCCAAAACTAAGCCTTTTGGAACTCAAAACACCTCAAAGTTAGTCTTGAATGGATGGATCTCTCAAGTCAGCACCTTTCCACTCCAAAACTAAGCCAAATAACTAGATAACCATCAAAAAGCGACAACTAAGCCTTTTGGAACTCAAAACACCTCAAAGTTAGTTTTGAATGGATGGATCTCTCAAGTCAGCACCTTTCCACTCCAAAACTAAGCCAAATAACTATATAACCATCAAAAAGCCACAACTAAGCCTTTTGGAACTCAAAACATCTCAAAGTAAGCATAGAATGGATGGATCTCTCAAGTCAGCACCTTTCCACTCCAACACTAAGCTTAATAACTATATAACCATCAAAAAGCCACAACTAAGCCTTTTGGAACTCAAAACACCTCAAAGTAAGCATAGAATGGATGGATCTCTCAAGTCAGCACCTTTCCACTCCAAAACTAAGCTTAATAACTATATAACCATCAAAAAGCGACAACTAAGCCTTTTGGAACTCAAAACACCTCAAAGTAAGCATAGAATGGATGGATCTTTCAAGTCAGCACCTTTCCACTCCAAAACTAAGCTTAATAACTATATAACCATCAAAAAGCCACAACTAAGCCTTTTGGAACTCAAAACACCTCAAAGTAAGCATAGAATGGATGGATCTCTCAAGTCAGCACCTTTCCACTCCAAAACTAAGCTTAATAACTATATAACCATCAAAAAGCCACAACTAAGCCTTTTGGAACTCAAAACACCTCAAAGTAAGCATAAAATGGATGGATCTCTCAAGTCAGCACCTTTCCACTCCAAAACTAAGCTTAATAACTATATAACCATCAAAAAGCCACAACTAAGCCTTTTGGAACTCAAAACATCTCAAACCCTCAAAATGCGAATCGATCTCACATAAACACTCAAGATACAATGAACCTCAACCTAAGGTGTCCTCCACGCTGGTCCAAGTGTCCAAGAATGCTCCAAGGCGCTCCAAAAGTGCTCCAAAACTCCAAAACTCCACCAAAAGCTTGAAACACCTCCAAATCGCCTCCGATCAGATCCGGCTCTCTCCTACCTCCTCCTAAGTTGATCTCTAAGCTCTAAAGCAAAGTGGGCCCATAACCTTTTGGGAAATGAGAGTAGAAAGCAAAGACATCAGCGTAGAAAGGTAGAACACAACACACAAGGATTGCATACAATGGAGAGAGTGATTGGCTCCTCCCCTTATGCCTTTATTTATATGTATGGGTTAGGACCAGCGTAGACAACCCATATGGGACAATGTCACCGTTGCAACCTAACACTATCTTCCAATAGTGGGCACTATCCTGAGAGGAGCACCCGAAGGAGGATGTGTGTTGTTTGTGGAAGGAAACAAAGTTACTACTGTGCAGGATGCAAATATGAATTTCTTTGCTTCATAAGTGGCAATTGCTATCGTAACAGACATGCAGTATTGTGAATTCCTTTGTTCTCGTATATACAGGTTGTTTCTTGTAGCTGGTCCTTCATGTCTTGTCGCCCCTGTGCAGAGACGCGCTGAACGGGTCACAGGCGTTCGAAGAGGCTCAGTATCCGCTACTATCGGGAAGAAACGCAAGGGCGCTCGCCGGGACAAAAGACGCTAACCTCGCCATGGAGCACTCCAACGCAAGCCCTGATTCACTATCACATTTATAACTTCCGGCGGCAGATAGTTTCCCATGCACACATTTTTGAATTTTTGTGCGCTCTCATATAATGTAGCTGCTTCCCTCTGTGTATCGAGGCTAGAGTTATGCATTGAGGCACGCTGGACTCCACATTGCCCACAAAATCGCAGAACAATATGTGGAAGGTGAATTTTTGAACTAGTGTGCTGCGTCGGCGTGCAGTTGACCCTGCCGTCCCGCCGATATTACAATTTTTATGTAAAATTTTTGAAGGATTTTATGTATTTGGGAATCGTCGCAGTCCACTCCTAGTCCCGATTCCCTACTCTCGGTGGTGCAGACCATCTGTTCCCGCAATATCCTGCCAAGACGGACTGCAGGACCCTGACCGTCAACATTGGACAGCCGGTCCTTCAGCTGAACATGCTTCCAGCCCCCCCCCCCGCAGATGGTATTTTTTCCCGCGCCTTCCGTGGTTTTGCCTGCGCAAATTCTCTTTTTTCCCGCGTGATGAGCATTGTCAATCGACGTTGGGCTCTCGGCCACGATAACCGCATGACGTCGGCTCTGCCTCACACATGGACAGCTGCCGTGATCAACTCACCGGCGGACCGGGTGCCACATGCACCAGGCGTCGCCATCGTCCCCAGTGGGACAACTTATACTGTCCGGCTGGACCGGAATGAACCAGGCACAACCATACGCCAGGCATACGCTACACAAACCCTTGTCCACCGCTCACCCCAAATTCCTGTGCACGTGGCTCTAAGAATTCACCGTGTCTTGCACAATACATACATCGGCACTAGAGCGGCACATCCAGTGCAAAAATCAGCTCTAACAAAGAGCGCATGTGGCAAAAACGGCACCCCACAGCCTGTGTGTACATACTGAAACCCCAGACCAGGTTATCTCTACGCAGTACAAATGGTTGGGCGAATTACGTAGGCTGGCACGTTTAGGGGTTAAGGCATGCATTGCGACGGAGGCCTTCAAGCTTAAAGCATTTACGGTTGATAATGTTGTATTTAAAAATCACGGACATAAGTTCATAAAATCTTTTCTTATATGTGGTTTATGATATCCTGAAGCTTAAGCAATCTAATTCTACAATGTTTCTTTCAAGATTATAAGTATACGTAAACGAGCGCAAAAATAAAGTAACACCATAATTCGCACCGGTGACAATATTGGAGTCCTCTTTCATTCGTTTCTTCATGTCATCTCATCTTCTAAACATGTTAAAATAACTTATAGTTTTGTAGGGTTTCAGAATTGTCTAGGGTTTAGGGTTTGGCTAGAGTATTAAAGTTAAGAGATAATGTGGTTATTTAAATTTCATTTGATGTTATATGTCACAAAGATTGCTTATTATGAGAAAAAACATTTGGATAAGGATGGTCAACCAATTCATGGTAATCACGATCCTTACTCCAAAGGGAGATTGACATTGCAAGTGCCTGAATAGTCAAAGGGGTTGATGAAGAGGAATGTGCTAATATTGCAACTGCTATGATTGTTGATGGAGAGGAATGTGCTAATATTTTGGGAATGCAATCTCCTTAATAGTTTCATCCTTAAGTATGATCTCTCTTCAGTCAATTTGTACACGATAGCAAAGTTTTTTTCAAGTATGTGAAGGCCCTTGCATACAGTGAACACCCTTGCATGCCATGTACTTGTGATTCTTGGCATCAAAGGGTTGATGCTAGTGTCACAAAGTAGGACACCCATGTGTAACAACCCCAGATGGGGCTTGAGCATGGCCAACGAGTCCTTGCTTAAATGTGTACGTGCATGTGCATATTTATTCATAGAGCATCGTTTCTTTTGTTTTGAGGTTGCATTTTGGTCAATGATCCAAACCTTCCTTGATCCCGCTTGTCAACTCTATACTTGGCAGTCCAAGACATGGCCACAAAAAGCCTTATTTTGTATGGGGGGAGGGACATGTGTTTTGCCATGCATGCACACATGCGTGAAGGAAGGTCATTAAGATTGACAAAGGACATGACGTGCGTATGGAGGGCATACATTGCATGGGGAGGAACAAATCTATAATGGTTAAGTCCAAACAAAATGTGATAGTTGTCCTTACTCATTGTGTTGTGATTGAACCAAAGCCATATAATGGAAGAATGAAATGTGCAAATTAACAACATGAGTTGTCCTTGTAGACAACTTTGTGGCCGTATTTGCAACAACTTGCGTCATCCCTTGATGTGCACAAGGAAATAACCATGAGCTCACTTGCATGTCTAGCATGGCATGAGTGTATTGGTATTGGACATGCGGATGTTTGACTAGCTATGCCTTGAGCACAACTTGTGGGCGCAACATGGTGTGTGTTATGCAATTGTGATTGCATGTTACATGTTTTATGGGTTGAGGTGCATGTATGTTGATTTGTGTGTGGTAAGCAGGATGTTTGGTGGACATTTTAGCTACAACATTGCCCACATACGCAGTGACGACGAGAGGACAAACAATTGGGTGTAAGGCTACCAAGTGTTGCAAGAAAAATAAGGTGAGAGAGAGCACAACCACAACCAATAGCACAAAGGAGGAAGGAGAGAGCAAGAAACCAATTGTAACGCCATTGAAGGATATAAAAAAATTATGTAGGATGTTACGGCTGAAGATGCACGGAAAGGAATCACTCCAAATGTGGCACAAAACAAACAATAGGGTTGATTTGAGAACAAATATGGGGTCACACAAGTTGCAAACCAAATATATTGCAACTTTTGCTAGCGACCCTTAATACATTTTTACCGCTTTACAACTCTAGCAAGTGTCACGAGCATTAACTTGCACATCCCACACATGTGCATGGTTAGCTCCCCATACATTGGACCTTCAAGCTCATAAATCAACCCTCCTACACATGCATTCGGGACGCTCCCTTAAATAGGTAGCCAATAATTAGTTATAGACTTCCATACATGGAAGTCACGGGGAGGTCACTTCATTGTCAAGTTGACACCACGTGCGGACAAAGTTTGCTACCCCTATATTACATACCATATATAATTTTAAAATTTGTGATATTTATTCCACATATACATAACCATTGATAGTATCTTTTTGAAATTTTTTTGAAATTTTTTGTCATCTTTATTTTTTCTAATAATTGTTTTAGTTCAATTCTGTGTCATTCTAGTTAGAAACGGTATGTTTTATGAAAAAAACAAATCATCAAATTTAGGTGCCACTTTTAACTATGTCATAGGTACTGTGTATATCTACTCATGAAAAAAACTTGATAAAATTTGACCCATTTTGGTGGTGCAACTTACCAAAAGAAGATTTTTTTTGGTCGCATGTGGTTTTCAACTTGACAATGGAGAAACCCCCCCGTGATGGAAGTCCACCCTTGAGTCATCATCGCATTGCAGGATTAACACTACAACAACTTACGGTATACTTGGCAACTATGCCCCCACGTTGGAGCAACGCTCATGAAGGCCATGCCTTTTTGCCTCGGGTGGGGTCGGTTGGTAATGTTGCCTCACTCATATTAGACTCTAGGACTTGGGACAAGGCCCCTACCCCACCGTCAAGGAACATTTTGTCTCTCTCCTAAGAGTTGGGGCCAAGTAGACATTTTCCCTTAGCCACTGGCATTGGAGTCCCCCAACAGCTTCAAGCATGCATAACTTTGTTTTGTGATCATTGATTTTATCAAGCAACCACTTCATTGATATTAACTTTTTGCGTAGATGCTAATAGACTCCTCACTTGCCCCATTCATGTTAGTATTGAGGGATTTATGGCTATTCTAATCTCAGTAGTCTTGCGTGCTACTCCCAGGTCACTGTTGTCCCAGTGCGCTCTCCCTAGGCGGCACCCCACTCAAATTGCCATATCTCCTAGCTCACACCTCCAATTGGGGAGGTCTTGAGCATTCTAGAATTTGGATGCCATAAGCTACTCAATGCTCATGGCCCTACCCTTGTGACTCCTAGTCTTTGTTCTCAATGCCCGGGGCCCTCACTCACACTAGGACCACTCGGGCCCTCTCACTTATGGCACCACAAGTCATGGGTGTCACTCCAGGGTCCCCCTTGTGCCCATGGTGTTGCGGGCACTCCTCATGGAGAGGTGCGCGACAAAATAAAAGCACAATAAAAAAAATTGCGGTGTTGACAAAGAAACCATACTTGGTTGTCATTATAGACATAGACAACAATGACACATGTGTACGAAAGAAAGACTTCATGTCGAAGTGGACATCGATACCAGAGAGAAACGAAGATGGAATATTTTTGCTTCGCTTCATGTACAAGCTAAACACCCCTTACAACCAACCCGAGCAGTGGGTGCAAGTAAAGTCATAACACTATATTCGTTAAATTGAGACTTTTTGGGCATTTTGAGATAATCACATAAATAAGAACAAGGATAAATGGAACACATATTGGAGAAAGTTGTAAGATGCGAACACTTTGAAGCGGGTGTTTAGAACAAGAACCCCATTAATAACTCATATTTGGGATTGTTTAGGGTGGGCAATCCAAACCTTAGGCCAAGTTGAAGGGGAAATCTTAAAACATTTATATTATCGCACAAAAACTTGTATGAATATGGTTTAGGTAGCGCAATCCAAACCATAGATCATATTGAAGGGGAAATATGTGAACCAATATAATATAACATACAAAATATTCCAAACTCATATTTGTGATGGTTTAGGTAGGGCAATCCAAACCTTAGACCATATTGAAGGGGAAATCATGTGACACTTATATTATTGCAAAAAAAACATACAAATTATGGCATGTAAAATGCATAGCATGCTAACACCACACATCCATTGGATAGTGCGACCCAAAATGTTCTTGCCTATGGCTCACAACCCTACGCCTACTATGGCCTATCTAGCCTCGGAGACTACCTCTTTTTCTTTTGCTTCATTTTCTTTTGCTTTTTTTTCTTTTGCCTCTTTTTCTTTTGCTGCGGCTTCTTTTGCTCGCATTGCTTCAACATTCCTGAAAATCTCCGCCCCGCGACTATAGCCATTCTTGGGGTGACCGCCATCAATAACACATTTTGGATTCCGTCGGCCGCCCGAATTATACGACGAAGAATTCGAATACGATGAAGTGGACTGTCTTGCATTTCTGGTCATGGAGTAGAAACGCTCCAACTCGACGGACGCACTAGCCCGCATAGGTCTACAGGTGGGAGCAACCTGCAACGCGTGAATGCAAGAACACACGTGTTAGTTTAGGGAGGAAGACCCAAACGTGTCACACGTTCATTTTTTAAGTGCCGGATGATTGTAATGCGCGGTTAACCATGTTTGGGGGGGGGGGGGGGTTCACCTTGTCACCGGGGGCGTTCCCGTCGGAGTCGGCGAGGAGGGGCAATGCGTCCCGCAAAGGAATAGGAAGGGTGCCACTCTTCGTAGGCCGAGCGTCCATCCGCAGCCGCCGTTGAGGTGTACTACTGCCGCCGGGCCGAGACGGGGACGTCCGGACGCATTTGCGATTTATGCCCTTGAGCGGCGACGGGGACGGAGATGGCCGGAAGATTTGCTTGGGTGGGGGGCTATCGACGACGCCGGCGTCAATAGGCTCCTTGGAGTAGTCGATGGTGGACGCGGCATCGTAGACGGTCTCGTAGAAGAAGCTCCCCAAGTTTGATTCGCTGACGATGTCAATCGAGGGCTCCAAACGCTGATGGGAAAATTAAAACAAACAAAACCCAAGGGGAGGGGGGCAGGGGGGGAGCATGAGAAAATCGATATACAATTGAGGCATACTATATCACACACAATGGCACACCATGTAGTATCTCAAATGAGTTTATTATATTTCGCGTGAGCGTACAACTCTCTGTACATATAGTCCTTCGGATCCATGTATCTTTCGCCTATCGGATTACAACTAAGGAACCGGGGCACGGGTAGTCCGCTCCCCACGAGCGTTTGAATGTACTTAAGTAGGTCTAACAAAAAGCGGTCTCGGACCTTCTCGACCGTCCACGTGGGGCAAACTATGAAGTTCGAGGTCGGGTTCAAAATGTTTTTGGAAGCGCTGTCGTCCACCATCAACGTGTTGTCACGGGTGGGGCGAACGTCGTAGGGACAGCCGACCATGGTCGGACGCTGGTCCCATACGACTGGCTTCAAGACCTTAAGAAATTGGTTTACGGCGGGGTTGTTGGGCTTTTTCACAACCCTGCCCTCGGGGGTGTACAATGTTTTACAAGAATCCTGTCCTAGGACCAAGCACGGGGGTTGGAGTCCCTTGAAGATGAACTCCACGACGGCCTGGGTGTTCTCGGACTTCATGGAGCTCCACACGATCACCCACCATTTGGATAGGGCGACCTGCAGGAAGCGCCGAAGCCACGGGCGGAGGTACACTAGCTTGCTTTTGATGTACGCGGGGGGACCATCGTAGTTCCCGTCCTCGGGCTTGCAGAAAGGCACCGTGGGGACCTTGGGACAGTGCACGCACTGGACGAGGACCCCGTTGAGGTCTAGCACCAGGAACCGTGTCTTGGGCGGCGGAGACGGGGAGGGCAAAATCGGGGGGACCACCGCGCTGTCCTCCACGCTCCTCGGGGAGGACCGGTGGGGAGCCACGACGCTATGCTCCGATCCCTGCGGCGACGAGCGAGAGAAGGCGGCGAGGACTATGTTATGCTATGTTTAATTCAAGCAGAACGGAAATTTTGTGCAAACACAAGAAGAATTGGACCATTGGTGGCAACAAAAACATACAAGGGGAACAACATACATTGGGACACGGATGCTAACATATGGGCGCCAAAAATAATAATTTTATTGTTACAAATCTCTATGTACAATTTGAGGGGGGGGCGCGGTGAACGAGGGCATTCACACTATCCTAATTGTACATCTACAAAATTGGTTGCGCGCCGCCAAGGTTGAGCGTAGTCGAGTGAGGTGAGACGAAGGGGATCGCGGGGGGAGCACGTTGTTGGGTGCGTCGGGGGGGTGTAGTTCCTCATAGCTAGGGGGGACAAGACCACGCCAACAAGACAATGACCAAGGAGGTTTGGGTCGGTCGACCCAAACTGGGAGGGCTCAGTGTGTTACCTCGCCCTGGTCATGTCTCGACGATGTGGATGCCTCCACCGTCCCCGGTGCCCCACCTCTCTCGCCACCGCCTTCTCCGCCTACGTCAGGGACCTTGTCCTGCAAAGGTTGAGCATCAGGCCCTTGTCCTAAACCAATCTCCGCATATGCATCATGCATGGGTTCATCGATTTGGTTAGGATTAGAGGTATCACCAGGCCCTTGGAGGCCTTCAACATCTAACATGGTTGTGTCTCTTTGAGACACAAGTTCGTCAAGGGAGGACTGAGCTGCTCCGGGGTTTGGGTCGGGCGACCCAAACTGTCCTACATCGGGGGAGGCGCCTTGGGGCACTACAGTCGAGGGTGGGTTTGGGTCGGTCGACCCAAACATCCTGGGATCGTCCGGCTGGTGAGGGGGCGCCATCACTATGGGGGGTCGTAGTGGTGGAGGGCCCAACGGGGAGGAGGCTCCAGATACGCGCCAGATGTTGGGATCGTCCACTTGTTGGACCGGCGCGTACGGAACATGGGGCGGCCGCATCATGTGCTGGAAGTTGAATGACCCTTGCGACACTGGGTGCTGAGGGATGCTCTGCGCTGGGAAACCGGGGGGCAAGTGCGGAAACGAGCTGGATGGAGCCACCACCAATCCTTGCGCCCACATCCCTTGTATGACTTGCGATATCAAGTCGGCGCTGGATGGAGGTTGGGCCATCGCCCTTAGTCTTTCTTGTTCCAAGAGGAGAGCCCTCAGCTCTGCAACCTCGTTCCGCACGGAGGGTTCTTCCGCGGCAGCCCTCTGCAGGCGGACGCGCTGCTCTTCGTCTCTACGCATCTTCTCGTTGGCTTCCTCCACAGTGAGGACTTCGGGTTTCACCCTAACCATGCCTGCGAACGCTGTCGGGGAGGGGGGATCCGATCTGAGCCGTTTGGCGAGCTCAATGTCGTCGTCGTCCTCGCTGCTAATGGCAATGGTCTCCTCCAATGCGTAATCGCCATAGAGCTTCTTTCCCTTTAACTTCCTCCTCTCCCGGAACGTGGCAGTCGCGTCCCTGGAGTACATGTCCCTCGCATCGTCCACCGTAAGGACGGGCATCATCTTACTCTGCGGGGTTGCCACACGCATAGCCTTCTTCCTCTGAGGGGCTTCAGATTCTTGCGTGAATCCCGTTGCCCCTTCCTCCACATCCCCCTCCTTTTCCTCCTCTCCGTGTTCTTCTTCTTCCTCCTCCTCTTCCACCTCTCCACCTCCTGTACGGGACGGATTGCCCGGATGCAACCCGACTAGAGGTTCGGGTAATTGGGTTGTTGCCCTTATCGCAATTTCTTCCGGGTTGATCCGCCTCGCCCTATCAAGAGGGTTCTCACCCCCCTCAACAACCTCGTCCACGTAGCTTCCCGGGATCCAATCGAGGATATCCATCTTCTTTGCCAGCGATTTATGCGTCCTGTAAAATTGCAGATCGCTATCCTCTATGTACGAGTAGATGTTCAACCCCAACATCTACACAATCCAAGTTATATAGAAATTAGAATTTGCAAGACAAAAAACAAGACCAAAAACAATATTTAGTTTGGGTCGACCGACCCAAACTGCGCAAGAGCTAAAGAATGTAACTTACCATGGCAGCATAGAGGGGTTTCGAGCCCCCGAACACGTTGAAGATACAGTCCCCTCTCCTAGTCAGCGTCCTCAGCATCCGCATGTAGAATTCCATCCGCAGCTCATCTGCAGGATAGTTTGCGTATTTGGCCTCGTCGTATAGGCATTTGCTGGAACCTAACCCATCTGGAACTTGGAAGAGCTTGTCCATCCGGGATATAGGGTGGTTCGGCACCTTCAACAACTCCGCTTTGTACACGAAGTACAAACACAGGACGTTGACGACCTTGGTCTTCTTGTCCTTCAACGACGTGTAGGCCCCCTCCGCCGGTGCGGCGATGTAGTGAGACTTGGAGACTGCATACTCCGGCTGCAATTTCCGGACAAGGTCGTACACCTGCTCCGCCCTCCTATCCTCGACTATCCATAGCCAGACATCAACCTCCCTGAACTTAAGACTCGCATAATCGACGAACTTAGATAGGAAGGGGTCGTAAAACAGTGTGCTCATCGTACCCTCAAATGAGCTTCCAGGAATGTTCCTGAAATCTATCATTCCGAATGGGAAACGTCCCCCTGCTTTCGTCCTTATCGCCATTCTGGCGTCTTGACCTGGCCAGCCCTGAATTTTCAAAGGCTCGAAGGTGACAAGGTTGAAGTAAGCGTCCCCTTCAAACTGGACAATCTTCTTCTCCTTGATGAAGTTCGAGAACACACGCGCTGTGTGATCCGGAAGCGCCCGGTTCTTCCCACCCTTCACCATCTTGGCCCGCAAGAAGTCATCCCCCGCTTCCCTTATTAGAGCCGCCATGGAGGCACTGGTGAACTTATATTCAGCTTTGAATGCTCTCCAGTTAGCCTCATGAACCTCGCCGTCCACGACAATATTCCTCTCCGGCACCAATTTATGCAGCTCCTGCACTATAGTTGTCTTTTTTTTCCTATTCTCAGTCCATTCCTTCATGGTGTAGCATGAAGGGACGAAGGATTTGGGCTTTAAGAAGACAATCTTCGGGTGCACCCAGCACCTTTTCGCCGTGGGCGTGAAATGCAGGATGTGCGCCGCCGCCTTCTCCATCTCCGTCTCGGAAAGGCCTTGAAGAGTTCTAAAGAACTCTCTCACGAGAGGCTTCATTTGTTTGAAGCGCGTGGTTTGGTTGAAGAAAATTCTTGTGTCCGGGTCGATGAGCTCACCCGTCTCATGCTTCTCAAATACACTCTTCCACTTCATCCAAACGGAGTCGGATGCTGTTATTAAATAAATCTCCCCTCTAAGCTCGTTGTATTTCTTCTGTTTGTGACTAGCATTATCAATGGAGGAGAATTTATTTATCATTTGGTATTTGAAGTCCTGCATGTGATCAAAACAATCATTTGAATGCATGTTAGATATGAACATGTGATTTCCAAAACATATCATGACCAGTGTCTGCACCAAGAGTTTGGGTCGATCGACCCAAACTAAAAAAACATGACTGCAACAAGAGTTTGGGTCGATCGACCCAAACTAAAAAAACATGACTGCAACAAGAGTTTGGGTCGATCAACCCAAACTAAAAAAAACATGACTGCAACAAGACTTTGGGTCGAGCGACCCAAACTAAAAAACATGACTGCAACAAGAGTTTGGGTCGAGCGACCCAAAATACACAAATAAAGCTGCAAAAGGAGTTTGGGTCGATCGACCCAAACAATACTCACCTCCCACTTGGGATTCTTGTCCTTTGCATTCTCCCTCTCCTTGGGAGGCCTACCATAGAACTCCCACACCTCCCGCGAGGCCATGATATTCCTTATCCAGGAAGCTTGGTAGGCCCTTTTCTTATTCCCCATGTTAAAGTAACGGGAGATGTCGCTCAGTCGGGTCTCATCGTCAGACCACACCACCAGTGCCTTCCACACCTTCAACTTCTCCTTCTGATGGTTGGGATCGTCCCATTCAGTCATCAGTTGGATTTTCTTGGAAGCCTCAACGCTGTGTTGGCCGTCTATGAGCCAAAAATCGCCTTTCTGAATTGTCGCCCACATTTGAGGGGTAGGCATTTTCTTCAGTCCCTGGGGCATCACTACAATGGTTTGCCTGTCGTCTTTGAATTGTTCGCTAACGATCTGCGCGATTATCCAATCGACGTAGGCGTCTTCTTTTGCTCGGACACATTTTTCTGGTGGCGCGAGATGACACTGACTGATGTTCACGTCGAATTTGAAATCCCTGCCCATGAAAAAGCAATGGGAGCACTTGGTCGTGAAATTGTTCACGATTTTTTGGATCTCCCCTGCATCCACTTCCTGCCCTGGCTTCGGCATGCGCAATTCTGGAGAGACTGGCTCGTCAGTCATCACAGATGACTCTCTCGCCCTCTTGGAGGGAGTTGTTTGGCGGCTGCCAGAAGGCGTAGGAGTCTGGCTATCCGCCGGTGTCTCCGATGGAGTGGTTCGTCTTGAGCTAGCCGGGACTGGTTGCGGCATCCTCACTGATTGAGGCCTTGACGACCCTGCACCTTCCTCAGTGGGTACCTTCCGCCTGACGGCTTGCTGAGACTTCGTTTTGCTCTGCAGGGCTTTGTTGAGCACGCTGATTGCATGCTTTAGTTTCGTAAACCGGCTCGAGACCTTTGTGTTCGATGTACTGGCATCGATGAAAATTGTCTCGGGTTTGATTACGTCAGGTTCGACACATGACTCCCTTGCATATGTAGCGTCAAAGGGTTCGACGAACTGGTGCAGAAACATATGAGCATTCTGCACAGCGTTGTTCTCAAGGATGACGTCTGCGTAGTCTCCAAAAGACTGGACCGACGCCACCTCCCATCCCGTAAGAGTCGCCCAGGTATGTTTTTCCACGGTCCCTACTTTGACAACGAATATCAGTTTGTAAATGGAGGTTTTTACTACTTGAATTGACCAGGCGAGGACAAGCCCGTCCTTAGGGACATATGAGTCATCCTGAGGTGTTTCGTGCTCCTGCCATAACACGTCTGGCGCAAGCATGAACCACCTTTCTCCTGGTCTTTTCTTTGGGGCCATCTGCAAAGAAAGAAGCAAGGATGTTAGTTTCGGTCGTTCGACCCAAACTTCTTCACAATAGATTAGATGTCACGTGATGGAAGGGAAATGTTATGCATCAACGCATTTATTTTTGGATTGTGTCTTGTTATTTTAGAACTTCATTTATATGTTTATGTGGTATTTCGTTATCTTGGGTGGATTTGCGTTTTATATTGTCATCAAGGATTTCTTGAAAAGTTTATACTGTAGAGGTTGCGTTTGGGTCGACCGACCCAAACAGCAGGATGTGCTTTGGGTCGATCGACCCAAACTATAGGCTGTGTTTAGGGTTTAGGGACCCAAAGCACATCGTGCTGTTTGGGTCGATCGACCCAAACTATAGGCTGTGTTTGGGTCGTCTCCCCAAACTGTTCTATTTTAATATAGTTTTTTAAACTTGGCATGTAGCATATACAATGCTTATGCATTGTGTATGCTACAACACTGTCAATTAAGAAACACATATTGGAACCCCTTGAAAAACAATACCTTTGTTGAGGGTTTCTGTTGTAGTCGTTGCAGATGGTTGCTTTTGAACAAGTGCTCTTCTTCGACTAAGACAGAATCAGTGAATTCCTATTCGCAGACACGCTAAAACTCACAAACAACTACCAAAGATTTCAAACCTTTCTTGAATCTCTCAATAAACCCACAATCTCTCACACAACTCCTGAGTCTCTTCAGAATCACTCAAACAACAATTGTAACTCTCAAACAACAACTGAGTCTGTTAAAACAACAACTAAATCTCTCAAAACAATAACTAAATCTCTGAAAGCACTTTTGTATCACTTTTGTATCTCTTATAGAACTTCCTAATCTGACAACCACTCACAAGCACTCACATGCACTCATAAGCACTCATATGCACTCACAAGCCCTCACATGCACTCACAAGCACTCACATGCACTCACAAGCACTCACATGTACTCACAAGCACTCACATGCACTCACAAGCACTCACATGCACTCACAAGCACTCACATGCACTCATCCGCACTTCGAACTCTCGCAAGCACTGCCTAAAGCTCACACAGAATGTTGGAAAACCCTTCAACAATCTGGAAAACACTTCAACAATGCTATATATTGCAACACTAGTGCAATCTCCCGCTACAGCAAGAGAAGGGAGGGAAGGAGAAGAAAAAAGGGTGGAGAAGGAATGTAAAGAAAAGCGCCACCCTGAATCGCCACGGCGCTTCAGGAGAGGCGGCGCTTCCACAAGAGGCGCGGAGCGAAAGGTTGGCGGGAGAGAGAGAGAGAAAGGAGGAGAATGCTTGGCGGCTGGGGTTTTGTTACCCTCGGGAATTGGCCCCCAACCGCGCGAATAGGGTGCCAACGTGATTAGGGCAGCAACGGGAATAGGGTTACGGGGAACCCTAACTCCCATCCCTCTAAGGAGTAAACCCTTAGCGGGTAGTACAATTTTGAATAGACTTTGGAGTAGCCTAAGGTATACATCAAATGAGGTATTCTAAAAAACTAAACCATTTATACAACTAATACATCTTTACAACGCAACTTTATGCTAACACTAATACTTAATTCCTACTTACATGACACCATTAACTAAATTTTCCAAACAAGTTGAAGTCATTGGTTTCTCGTTTGTTTGAGCACGTTATAAAAAAAATACAATTACGTGCCAAATACAATAGACTTTACCATTGATGCCAACAACTCACACAATATGCAATGAATAAAAAAGACAATCCCCACCCCCCAACATGAAATTCGGAAATTGAGGATATTTGAATGTGGAGCCTAAATGAATACCTTCCCCAAGTGCATATTGTGAGGGTTTGGAATTGCATGATCTTTATTTCAAAATGCTAACATGCTCAAGTTTTATAGGGTATCCCCTAGATATTCACTTTGATGAATCACATAGTCGCCAATAAATCATGGATCGTGATATATGTACTTGGAATGTGATATAAAAGCAAATCGGAGAACCACAACATCATATGAAGCCCTTCAAGCAATCATGTTGTTATTGAAGGTTCGCTCCAAGTATATTAGATAATGGCGCAAGACAAACTTGATGTTGTTTGTATATGGAGGTAGCACTGAACAACTACAAGATTTGGGGTTTAGGGTTTAGGAGTCATGGTTATAACATATTAATCTATCCAATATTAACGTACAACATTGACTTACTGGTGAGAAGAGTCTTATAGGAAGGTTATAGTAAAGATGATGTTGAGTATGTTAAGTTGTTATTTGGGACGTTTAAACGTGATATACTAATTGGTCTTGTGTTTATTCAAATAGCATTTCATGTTGTGGATGTTATTAGGACTTAGGGGTCTAACTTTGGATGTTTTGCTCCCTTTGATGAATCACATAGTCGCCAATAAACTATGGTTCGTGATGTATTTAATATATGGAATGTGATATAAACGTAAATCGGTTAAGCACAACATCAAATGAAGCCATGCAAGCAATCGTGTTGTTGTTCATTGTTCCCTCCACGTATATTAGATAATGGAGAAAGATATAAGAAATGTTGTTTATATATTAAGAAGAGTCTAATAGGAAGGTTATAGTGACCACAATCTTGATAATGTGAATATGTTATTTGGAACGTCTAAACATGATATACTAATTGGTGTATGGTTTAGTCAATACGTATAATTTCATGTTGTGGATGTTATAAGGGTTTAGGGTTCAACTTTGGATGTTTTGTTCACACACATTAGTAAGCTTGAAGTGAACTTGAGGATGGATTCAATTAGCATGGAAATATTGAACTAAAAAGCGACATTGGTAGTTAGTATCCCCTTATCGACGTCCACATACATTCGTCATTGCCACACTTGCATGCGAGAGAAGAGGACAATATTGTAGGGTTTAGGGTTTAGGGATGACAACATATTATATATAAAAGCTCTTGTCACTTGCATTGTTGCAAATTCAGATTTGGAACAATAAATGAACTTTGTCATGACATAATTTGATTTCAAAATTAATAATTCCCCTTGCGAGGATCTTCATAACCACTTTAACTATTGTATTTAGTGACTCTTACCATAAGGCGTTACACAATGTTTAGACTTCTTTTGTCTACATATTGGTTAATGCCATACCGTAATGTTTGAATTAAAGTAGATCAATATCATCATTTAATATGTATATGATGCATTAGGGTGACATTGTAGAAGTTTTTGTTTGATCCATATATTAATTTGAGACTAGAGAAAGTCTGAATTTAACGAATATAGTGTTACATACGTTTATCATTGCCACACTTCCATGCGAGATAATAGAGCAATGTTCTAGGGTTTAGGGTTTAGGGGAGACAAATAAATAATTTTATTCATCATGACAATGGCCTCAAGCCTTGGAAACTCTCTCATAATTGCAGCCTCCAAATGGCCCCAACCCCACCGAAATAGGTTTGCACTTGAAAGCATTGAATGGAGTTGTGGTTGGGTATACATATTGGTTAAAATATACCGTTGTGACACTTGAAAAAATTAATGTGGCCGCCACCCTTCCTCCCAATGTCGTATGTCATATACACACAAAACCAAAAAAAGATTAAATATCATAGACTAAATCATATGACGGCTGGGGTATGAGAGGGGCATTGAAAGATGCGCATTTTCTACAATAAACAGAAAACGGGGAATTCTGTCAGGAGGTTTGAAATAACAAGGCGAGAAAGGCATCCAATGAGGAAGTCGGGCAAGTGGAGGTGGATAGTATAAAGGGGCGCACCCCCCAAAAGTTGGTTTCTTTTTGCTCTTCTCCCACTCCTGAATTCGTAGAGAGAACTCTTAGTCGGAGCTGTACTTCGAGGTTCGTTCACGCTGCTGTTCATGAAGACCTATCCACAGCATGCAAGTCCGCAGTGAACTTTGCAATGAGCTGAAATTCCACACACCTCTCAATATCCGCTGCATTATATGCCGCATTATACGCCGCATTATATGTTGTATTATACGTCGTTCGACACTAGTGTTGGCGGGTTCCAGTCTGACCCTTGTGAGGTTTGGGTCGGTCGACCCAAACCCCTTCACTAGTGTTGGGGGGGGGGCCTACTCTGACCCTTGTGAGGTTTGGGTCGGTCGACCCAAACCCCTTCACTAGTGTTGGGGGGAGTCTACTCTGACCCTTGTGAGGTTTGGGTCGGTCGACCCAAACCCCTTCAGTAGTGTTGGGGGGGGGTCTACTCTGACCCTTGTGATGTTTGGGTCGGTCGACCCAAACCCCTTCACTAGTGTTGGGGGGGGTCTACTCTGACCCTTGTGAGGTTTGGGTCGGTCGACCCAAACCCCTTCACTAGTGTTGGGGGGGGGGGGCCTACTCTGACCCTTGTGAGGTTTGGGTCGGTCGACCCAAACCCCTTCACTAGTGTTGGGGGGGGGGGGTCTAGTCTGACCCTTGTGAGGTTTGGGTCGGTCGACCCAAACCCCTACCCCACTGTGGGCGTTTATCGTAAAACCTTTTAGAAGGTTTGGGTCGGTCGACGCAAACTTTTTCGCACATCGTGAACGAATTGTTAATGGCCCTTACCCAAGGTACTCAGAAGGTTTGGACGGACATAGTAGGAACCTTATCCCATCATATGTAATGTTTGGGTCGAGCGACCCAAACCTCATCCCAGTGTGGGTGGATTTACACTGTGAAAGTTTGGGTCGACCGACCCAAACCCTTTCCCGGTGTGGGTGGACTTACCCTGTGAAAGTTTGGGTCGACCGACCCAAACCCTTTCTGAGTGTGGGTGGGTTTACCCTGTGAAAGTTTGGGTCGGTCGACCCAAACCCCTTCCCCAGTTTCGGCGGTTGTAGTTGACCATGACAAGGATTGGGTCGGTCGACCCAAAGTTTTCCCCACAGTGTGATGGAATTCTAAATGGCCCTCAACCCATCATTGTACAAGGTTTGAGTCGGTCGACCGGAACCCGACCCTATCCCACGGGCAAGGTGGGGATGGCCCTCAATCCCTGGTGCCATAGGGTTTAGGTCGGCTGACCCAAACTCCCACCCAAAATATTTTGTGGAACATTTTGTGGACTGGCGCATAGTATTGGGAGCTCACATTGCATTTGTGTTGCAAATGTCTTGATCCTCAGTGTCCCCATTCATCGTGATGTTTTGCATTTTCCAATATTTGATTCTTTTGTACCCTTACGTTGTGTCCATGTTTGTTGAGATTTCATGTGCATGTGTGTAGGCGTAATGGAAGGAGTTGGTGGAAGAGGGGATTCCTTCTCTGAAGACATGGGCAGCACCCAATCTCTGTCTGGGGATGAACTAGACATTGTCGGGGAGGATAGTTTTGATGACAGTGCAGATGAAGGTCATTTGGGGAGTCCTTCGCCATCTGACCCTTTTTGCCCCATTGTGGAATGTGCGGGGCTTTCACGAGCTTCATGGGTGAATTTGGATGTGGTACTTGTTAATGACAGTGGAGTTGCTGTGGCGGAGGGTATTTGTCGTAACACACATCCACAAGATTGCATTGATGAACACCCCCTTGGCACCGAGGACGTTGGAGTTGTTATATTAGAATCACTCGTACATTCGGAAGTCAATCCAACTCATAGGTTCTCGTTGCGAAGGTGGCCGTTGAGGAATGTGACAATTGAGGGGGTTAGCTTGCGCGACCATGAGCGACGACACGTCCAAATCCAACAGGAGCTCCAAGCAAACATTCGGCCACGCAAAGGCCTTCGGAAGTACGAAACATTGACACGTCCTACTCCGTCTGCAAATAAGTGTAAACGTCAAAGGTTGCTCTGTGAGGAGTCTATTAGAGAAGTTGCTACGAAGGATTGTTGTGTACATCGTTGTTGCCAATTGTTCCCAAGAGATAAATTGAAGGCCATCCGTGAAGAAATGTGGCTTGGAGATTTCCGTCTAAGATCCACCAAAAAACTTGATGTCCATAGGGCGATACATGTGAACGGAGCGGGTCGCAAGGTCATCACCCTTGAGAGCATAGACGTGTGTTGTACGGCATGGTACACCATTCATGGTGTGTCGAAAGCGGAATTTTATAGACAAGCCGCGTATGCCAATGAAGGCCGCCGTGCCCGTCACCATGGGAACATGGGCTTAAAGAAACCAAGAGAAGCAACGAGACAAGCAACAGCCACTTTGGCAACCATCATTGTCCCCCTTGCCGATGCAATGCCGCACAAAACACGCACACTCGCAACCGGTGAAAAGGTTGTGGAGAAGGTTCTTCCTACAGGCACGAAATGGAAAGACATATTGTTGGACGTAAACGCAGTTGGCGAGAAGGCCGGGTTGGACCCAATTTCGTTGTCGAAACTGAGTGCTATAAAAAAATCTCACTTTAGCGAATACATCACAAAAAGACGAGGCGACAAATTTGCCCGTTGTTCCAAATGCGAGAAGTTGAAACGCCTTCGAGATGCACACACGATGGGGACAGAGTCCTATGCCGCACATCAAATGAACTATTTCAAGCATGTGAACATGCAAGAGGCACACCGTAATGATTACTACACAAATAGAGCTTTGTCCATCTCCAGGCCTTTGGAAGTCCTTACAATCATCCATGACAAGATGGACCATGCCAAAACAGCCTCACCATGTTTTGCAAATCGAATCAAAGCCACGGACGGCCTTTTTAAGCTTCCTGTTTCGGTTACAGGTGATTTTGATAACAATTGCATTGCATTACCTAAACACAAATTTGTGCGTTTAGGTTTGTACTTGGGGCCATACATGTACATCATGTGAATTTTTTGGTGTTATAGTTGAATATTAAACCATTGGGTTGCCTTTGCAGGAATGATTGCACATGGACATGGTGATGTCAAATATGCTCATTATGCTCTTGATTTGTATCCGGCGGATTCAAACCACACGATAGGGTCATTTGCAAAGCTTTTACGTGATTTGGAGAAACGGCCGTCCTATTCATCAAGATTGTTATTTGAAAACTCGGGATCAACACCTCTATATGAAGCGGTCTTAGATGGAAGAGATGTATGCGTGCACTCATTGCCGGAGCCACCAAGTGAAGATGTGATTGCCAAGAAGTTGCCCCCAACTCTGCGTGTCCAATTGGACAATTGTGCGAAGGACAATAAAAGTAGATATGTTTTTGCATATTGGTCGTTGTTGGTTGCGAAAGGCATTTTCAAGGAGGTTTTTGTGTCCTTTCTATTGGTAGGCCATACGCACGATGATATTGATGCGTCCTTTGGGCGGTGGAGCATGAAGTTGCGCGAGGAGGATTTTCCAACAATCCCATTGTTGATGAAGTCGTACATGGATTTGGAGAACATTCCCGTCATCCCCCATATGATCGAGGAGGTTCCAGACTTCAAGGCATTTATAGAACCGTATATTCGAAGCGGAGCTCACCGATTGATCGGGCATACGAAGGCACAACAATTTCGGTTCTACGTGCGTGACGATGGTGTCCCCGCCATGCAATACAAGTTGTTGTGCACATCACAAGACTGGAGCCCGCCGGAGGGTCTCCTTGTATGGCGTGTTGATGGGGAAGGAAGGACGATGTTGCCTGACGGAGAGCCTAAGCCTTGCAAACCAATACCCATGAAGAATTTGGAGGACATTTGTAAAGGCATATCAGGCTTCATACAATATTGGGAGAGTTTGAGGGTAGCGGATGTTGGTGGATCGTGTTGGCTTCGTTACGGAAGTTGGATACAATATTGGACACGTGTTCGTGGCGCTTTGGCAAACCTTCATGAAGATACACCCCTTACTTTAAGGCATGGGTTTTGGCCACAAACACGTGTCAATGTACAAGCTTCGGAGGCTAGTCTTTTGGGAAATGGAGAGGTTCGAGAGGAGTTTGATGTGGACGACCATTACGTGGGGCCTGCTAGTAGTCGTCCGCCACCATCTTTCCGCATTGCAGTGGATTGTCATGAAGGTTATATGCTCATTTTGCGTCCTGGAGATGAGACATATGCAAAGCCAGTGTGGGTGGCAAGAGCTTTGTCCAAACCAAATTTTGTAACTTCCAGCCCTCATTTTCGACAAATACAAGTAGAGTACTACCGACCGACAGCACGGAATGAAGATGTTGTTCGGCATTATACAGGCTGGGATACAAACCCTAACTTTCGGTGGAAGGTGGATTCTGAGCATGGTCCATCTTGGGTAGATACAGATTCCATATTCATAGCATGGAAACCACGGAAAAATCATAGTGGATCAGTGTCCATCCCTCAAAAGTACATAACTTTTGCAAAAGACAACCTTGCTCGGATCGCAGAAGAAGCAACCCACGTTGAATGAGAAGTTGGTAGGATTGTGTTAGCATGATTATAGTGTAAACTGTAATTCGACGAATATATATTACTCATATGTGTGCTCCTCAAACTTGGGGCAAAGTTTGGGTAGAACTTGCGAATGCTATATTGTTTGGGGTTGGATGAATATCCATTTACTATATTTCAATACAGTTGTGAAGTTCATTTTTTTTATTAAGTTTGGGACTAAATTTTCCATTGAAGAAAAATGCATTTATTGCATGCACTTTGTATGTTGCAATGTCTATATTTTATTGACCATGCTAATAATAGAAATCATTTTATATGTTTCTTGGGTGAAACTAGTTTGGAGTGCTCTACCCAAAGTGTTTTTGTAGATGAAGTTGGTGTTGAGTGCTCTACCACATGTGCTTATGTCCACACATAATAGATTTGGGATATTAGAACATATAATATATTTGAGATCGTTCTCAATATAGTTTCGGAACACGGAATGTTGTTTGATCCATATATTAATTTGAGACTAGAGAAAGTCTCAATTTAACGAATATAGTGTTTCATGGGAAATAGAGAACACAAATGGGCAATCAAAGTATATGGTTTTGGATTTAGGCCAAAAAAAAATACCATGTGTGAGCCCAATAAGGGTGCCCACATGTGTTCTTAACCCTTTAAACCTATTAAAACGTAGGCTTTTATATTACTGCATCTATTTAAAAACATAAAAAGAGTGAGGACTTTTAGTTTGAAGTTAAATTGAATTAAGGGTGGAGTTGTGTGCTCTTAGTGTTGTAGGGTAAAATGGCTCACTTAGGAGTTAGTTAGTGGGTTAGTTAAGTTTAGGGGGTTAGGCTTGGCAAGCCGGGTTTCATTTTTGGTTGAAATGGGCATTGTTACTGCCCATTATGGGGGAGCAGGCATTGTTCGCCCTAGCATTTTCCAGATCAGGGGAACGGTGGCAGTTGAGGTGCCTCTCTCGGATCTAGCTCTCTCTCTCTCTCTCGTTGCGGCTACAGAGGTTAGCCAGGAAGGGGCGGAGCCCTGTGAGTTGAGGGCTCGAGAACGATGAGTATGGGTGGACTGTTGGCAGCTGCTGGGCTTCGGAGCTTAGTTGGTCGTTGCTGATGCAAGCATGTACAACAACAATGGCAGTGGGGAAGTGCTGCAGAGAACTCTCACCGAACAGCGAAGGTGCTACAGGGTGGCTAAGCCTGCCGAATTCGGGCACATCTGACTCGCACATTTCGATCTCCGATTGGCCAAACTCTGGAGATTCCTTGCTGGGTGAAGGTCTGAGTCTTCATGAGGAGGAGAGAGTCTACGCTGCTAGGTGGAGGTAAGTGTGAAACAGGGGAGGCAGGTAAGAGCGGCAGATAAATGAGCAAGTAGGGAAGAAGGGCTGACATGAGCTATGAGGAATCGAGGGGGAGAATTCGCGCGGCAGCCGCACGTCATATTCGAGCTGAGGAGCTGCCTTCAATGAGGAGGGTGAGCTAGCTGCAACGACATCGGTTATGAAGAGATGCAACATGACCGCATGCGGAAGGGGAGGTGCGGGTAGCGTAGCTGCTACCTTGGGAGAATTCATGCCGAAGGATGCATTAGCTGATAGAGGGGCAAAGGTTTCTGCCTTCACAATGACGATCGAGGCAGAGATGGGCGTTTAAGGGTCTTAGCGGTTGTGAAATCCAGCGGTGAGTGGGCAGATGCCGAGCAACCACAACTGAGCTGGAGGAAATCGTTGCTACCGACCTCGAAGGATTTCAATGAGTGAATCCACGTGTGTTGTGGCAGCTCAAACACTATCAGGGCAGGGTGCCGTTAGGATCCAGGGTGGAGGTTGGGTTTGTGGTTAGCTCCTGGCCGCAGCAGTACGAGGTTGGAGGGGTCCTTGAATCAAAACAGGGGAGAAGAGAGGTATGAGCAGGCTCCTGAAGCTGATGTGAACAGTCAGACATGGCATGCGCATTTCGGGAGCTGAGACCAGACCAAACCGAACAAGGGCAGAACCGGTTCCCACTGGGAAGAAGTCGACTTCCATTAGTCTAAGCATTGACCAATTTAGGGGGTGGTGTTATTTAGAACATTAGCTGGATTTTGATTAGATTAATGGTTGGATGATCAATGAGCATTGGTACACCCAATGTATAACTTGGGTTAGATCAATGCAAGCAAGAAATTGCATACATTAGTTCGTCAATTTAGTGTTCTAGAATAGGATTTGTGAGTGGGTGTGGCCATGACAAGGGGAAAGTTGAGTATTTCTAAATACTCATTGCCTTGTGCTCTTTGAATAAAAAGCCTTGTGTTCAATGTTCATGTTGGTTGCACATGGGAAGTTGGATTGAAAGGCTAAGGAAATTACACAAGTACATGTTAGCCATCAGCTCTCACCCGGACTACGACGCACAAGGGTGGGGGTTTATGGCTGACACCATGTCAACTATTTAACATATTCATTTTCATTTGACATTCAACCTATATGGACCAGTTGGATACTAACCCTTAACCCTTAATGTCTTATGCAAGCATAAGATGGTCATGAATACTTCATTATGACCCCTTTGACACCACTTCGGATGATTTCTAGATTGTTCCAACTACTCTTCTTACTCATGTTCAGGTCTATTATGTTCCGCCACATGGATAATTTTGATTCAACAAAGTTAGGTATTTTTTTAATTACTTCAAATATGGGATTCTGCTCTCAACTACTTTACAGTGGAATCGCTCCACAAATGCTTTCTTGACATTTGTCACCTCCAACAAGTTTTGGCATAATATCTTGAATGGTACAAGGTACATGGTATTGAATCCATGTTTACCATAACATGTTACATATACTTGGTATGTATGCACGGGGAGGTGACTATTGAAATTTTAGAAACCACGTGAGATAAAAAATAGGGTCAATTTAATTCATCGAGGGTAAATTTTACAAATTCGTTAGATCTACCATAGCATTGGAAATATGTCCTCTACATGATTATTTGTAAAATAGGGTGGTGAATAATTCCTCCATTTTAGTAATCAGTAGAAAAAAATAGGGTATTAGATATTGGATCCCCCCAAATGTGTGTAGTAGGATCAATAGAATAATTATGGGTTTGACTACTTGGATGAAGAATTGTGTAAATTTTGTCCAAATTTGAATGAAACGCGTTAGTATGGAGGGAAATGTTGTGGATTTTTTTGGGGGAAGGAATGTTGTGACTTCTCAATGGCCCTTGGCTTGCTTAGGGTTGGGCAAGCACAGTGGCGTGAAGGCGGTGAAGCGTTCGGGTAAGAGGTCTTGCGTTGGTGAAGTGTGGCGCATAGGCGGTAGGTAAGACACATTTTTTGGAGTTTTCTTCTTTGCTTCATAACATTCACACAAGGTGTTTCATGAGCGCCAAAGATTCAGCTTGCTCCGCTTGCATGCGGTAAGAATTGATTTCAAACTCCAACTCCTTGATTTTTCCCTTCCACTGTCTGTTTTTTGACAACATGCTATTGATTTCCGACGCCCTCCTAAATGTGAGATGTAGAAAGATGAAGAGTTACAAAACTTGAATGTGAGCGTAGAAAAATGAGATGCTTTCCAGGTTATTCTGTACTTGTATCTTGTTCTTTGGAACATCTACCTCAAGTGGGATATTCAGATGTCGCTACCAATAGTTGTAAAAATATGTACGTTTTGATGAGATGTGTCATTCGGATTTTGTGTAACATGTGGTTTCGTAGTCAGATGACGAGGTCCTACTGGAGATTGCAGTGTCATTCCATGAGAGGCCAATTTTGTCATCGAACTGGAACTAATGTCGTGGAAATTAGGAGATTACTCAAATGAAAAAGATATTAAGAAAAGTTGGTGAGGTTGAAATTGGGTTCTAGAAAGGCCGATATTGGGATCATCTCGGAAATGTGAGCCAACTTTTTTCATATGATCATTTTTAACCCTAGAATTATAGGTTTCTTTCGAAGATTTCAAACATAAAATTACAAACTTCATTATGTAATCATAATAATGCTAGTAGTGTCCAATATGCCAACATTCTATTGATTATATTTTTGCTACAACAATATTTTGTAGATGATTGATGATGCGCTACAACATTTGGCAACGTCACCATGATAGACGTAGAGGATTGCGCTTTGCCTTGCACTATGCCTTGGAAGAAGACTTGGTGGAGTGGTTGGAGACTTCAAAGGCTACCCGTCTCATGCTATCAATTAGTTTTAGTTATTCATCATCATTGGTGTTAAGCAAATCTCTCCAAATTTTTTAGTCTTACCATGACATTGTAAAGGATATTGACATGTATTGGAGGGTGCATAGTTATATTCTTACCCTTCACATTGTAAATATTTGGTACAAGGTTGAATGTGTTTGTGAATACAATTGAAGAAAATGTTTTCAATTTGTATATTTAATTTTCTTTCATTTGAATGCAATCTTTTGTTTTTGGAGTACATAGTTGTGCAAAAAATCATGTTTTGTGATAATTGATTGTGTTTCTTGTTTTGTTCTATCCGTTTTTACAACTTGTCTATGTTAGCTTGTACATTTTGTTATCTCCATGTTTATTGGTAACCTTTTAAATAATATCCAAGTGTTATTGATTGTGTTTTGAACGGTTTAGCATTGGTAAAACTAATTGAAACCGATTAAATGACAAGATGGATGCTATGGGATGTTTATTGCTCATATAGTCAACTTTGCAATGCTATAGTATTCCGTCTAGTATTTGGTACTTGTACGATTTATAAAAAAAATATGATGCCAAAAATTAGTCTTTCTAAACAATTACAAATAAATATAGGGTGTTAAAAAATACATCAAAGTAGCTTTATATCTACATATAGGGAGGGAAAAAATATTGAGAGGTGCATAAATATCCCCCCATTAAATACCCCATTATCGCACGTGGTTACAAAATGTAAGGGGGTGTGATCCCCCCGTGTATGTATGATATTTATTCAAACTAGAGCCTTCTTTCAATTCATTCTACATGAACATTCCAATTGGAATGATGAATGGGATTAATTTCATACAGAGTCAACTTTGATTTTTTGCTGAAAATACCATCGAAATTTCTCAAACCCCATCTATGACATCGAGAGGCTCAAAATGGACCTCTTAGGCATATACAAATTAACGGAAGTGGGCCTACCTCAATTACATGTCTTAATCAAACCTTTGTATTTGAGTGGTATTTGGTTAGGTGCGAACCTTAGATTGGAAATTTGGAAGAAAGGTCACTTAGCTTAGTTGGTTCTTATGAACAAACACCAAAATGGCATGTGTCTTGTTGAAACCATAACTACACACACTCAAAAAATACATAACACCCCACCCAACACAGACCACAAATAAAACCCACCCCCCTCACCTCACCCATATACACCACAGGACACATAGGCAACTTCTACTACATAACCCACATACACCTCAAATCTCCAAAAATCAAAGTTGCACAATACTACACATGGAATAATGCTACACTCATACTATTAGGTGTGGACATAGAATCAAACCCACGCCCATTTACACATATCCTCAAAAACATCCCTCAAGAATACACTCAAAGACAAAAACAAGAAAAGAAAAAATAACACATGTAGCTAGGTACCGGCCTGAATGTGAGCCCGTTGACCTAATAATGATCGCGGTTGTCCGTGATGCAACTTAACGTATTTTACCTCTTTGAAGAAGTGGGCTCTAGTGGTGTGTTAGTAGTATCCAAATTCATCAAGGTGGGGGGGGTGTTTGTTTATTGTCAAATTTTCTTTTGTTTAGGACAAGGTATGTGAGGTATTTGATGGCATTTTGGTGTATATTTTTCATGAGAGTTTTAATGTTCAATTTTGGGATTTTAAGGTTGGTAGGTTTATCAATTGAGTGTTCATGTATAGCCCCTCCTCTAGTTGTGATAGTAATGAGGGGGTTGGTTTTCCAGCCATTGTTTTGTAGGTTGTGAATTAGTGGATCATATTTGGTATGTTTACGTGTGAGAGCTTGGTTGGGGAATATGTCATGATAGTATGTGAATTCAATGAGTTGAATTGTGAGTGTCGGGGACGGTGCGATTGGTGTTTGTGTTTGGTTCCGGGCTCCTATTATACAGAGGATGTCTAGCCTTAGTTTAACATGGCATTGGCAGGCTAATTATGAGCATACGCATTTGAGGAGCCACTTTGGGATTGTTTGTTATGGTGGTTTGTTATGGTGCTTGCATTGGTCAATGTGAGGAACCTCGTGTTTTTGTTGGTTTGTAGCGTTTGGGTGATGAGGTGTACTACTTTGTTATGTCGTGCAATTCTTAGGCCTTTTAAGTATGGGTGTTCACATGTTGATAATAGGTGTGGCCATGTGTCTCTATTATTACTATGGCATTGTGTGAAGTTGGGGTTTTGATGTGTGAGGGGCCATAATATATTCTTCTTGTAGTTACCCATGTACTAGGCATATCTGAATTTTGGAGTCTTAGTAATTTGAGCATCCGTCACACTCTCATTTTTCTAGAAGTGGTTAGAAAGTTTATAATTTATTTGAGTATTGGATAGCCATTTGTTCACGTGTGGGAATTTGTGTCTGGTTGTTATAGATTCTCAATTTCTATGTTCTTCTGTTGTGAATGTGTGAATGTTGCGGATGGCCCTGTCGTGTGTGGCCGTTGGGTAGCTTGCTAGCCAGTAGGGGGTGGGGTGGGTGTGTGTATACGGGGTGTTGTGGTTGGTTTTTCCTTAAGTACTCTTTCATTGGCTAGTGTATTGGCAATTTCATTTATGGCATTGCATGAATGTGCGCGCACTTTGTGGATGTGGATTATGTGTGGGGTCCAATATATTTGTTTTATGATTTCGACTATTAGTAATTTGTTTAGGTGGTGATGTTATGATGTTGGGTGCTGAATGTGGTTATTGATTAAAAATATGCTATTGAGGCTATATGTAAATATGTACGTGTTTAGTTGGGTATTTTGTGTGGCTTTGATGGCAATGAGTATTGCATTAAGCTCTGTGCGTAGGATGTCTTGGTAGCTTGGAAGTCTTTATGATATTTTAATGTTGTTGTTGGGGCTGTATATTCATGATCCGGCCATAATTCCCACTATTTGGCCTTAGGAGTTTTTGGTGGGTGGGATGAATGATCCATCCGTGTATATGCATTGTTTTGGGCAAACTTTAAGGGGGGTTAGATGTGGTTGTATTTGGATGGTAGTGGGGTTGTGAGGGTGTTTATAGGGGTGGGGGTTTTTGGTTTTGGGGGCATTTTTCTATGTGTTAGAGAATTTGACAAAGTAGTGTGTGGGGGTAGGTTTGATGGGGTATGTGTCTATATGGGTGTTGTTTTTTGTAGGATGTTTGTAATTCATGTGGGGTTTGTAAATTTGATGGGAGGTTTATTGGTTGTGTATGCATATTATTGTTAGCAATGGTTCTACTCATAAAAAGTAATGACATAAACAATACTTCATACCAAATTTGGGAAATTTCGAAATTTGGAATTATTTCTCTATTGGAAAATTTGTTGGCATGAACCACCCAACCACAAGACAAGATTAAAGACCTTTACTCTTACGTAAGAGCCCTTTACATACCTCCCCACCATGCCCAATTGTCTTAAGTTTAATCAAAGTAAAAGCATGTTCATTATCAGCAAATATAATGAACTATGTGTTTTTACTTTAAACTCATTCTAGACTACCTTTATCTTAGTTCTAGTCAACTGTGAGCCCAAAATTGATGCCCACATTGGTTGTTAACACTTGTAAAACATTACAAGTGCTGTTTTGGTGATTTATGATTATTCACAAAAATATAAAAAGAGTGAAGCTTGAAGAAAGCTTAGTTTGAAGCATTAGGCTTTTGTGGAGTGGATTTAAGTAGGAGAAGGACAAACCTTGGTAAAGTGTGGTAGGTAGAAAGCCAAGGTTAGTTAAATGTTTGAATTAGGATCCTTGTTGATCATTTGAGGGAGGAAGGCTTAGGAGATATGATTAGAGCCTACAAAGTAGGAAGAAATCTCGAGGGCTTATCGTGAGCCTTGAGGGTGCTCACCCCCTCAAACTCACTATATAATCCCTCATTCTTCCCTCACTCATCCTCTCTTTCCTTCGTGCTCCTTGGCACTCCACGTGTTATAAGTGTGGGTGCGTGGGAAGCAAGATAGATGCACGTGTGTGTGCATGGATGTAAGGTTAGGAGCCAAGGCTAGTTGGCCTTGAAGAGGGCTTGACCTCTTGTTACTAATAGTTAGGCGTGAATGATTTAAAGTTCAATTTATGGCTTTGTTTGAATACTTGGATTTACATTGATTAGCCTTATACTTATGCGGATGTGCAAAGTCTCTTATTGGAGCATTTAGTTTTGTTGGACTTCATATGAATTTCTGAGAGCCAAAAACTGAGACTATGTCCAAACTTCCAAAAACTAGTGAAAAAGTGTAGATTCAAAGGGAACAGCGTAGAATTGCGACCATATACTTTTTGGCAGTACAAATATTATTGCATATTCATGTAGAAGACTTCATTACCTATCCATGGATACCAAGAACTCATTTTTGGGACTTCATATGAATTTTAGAGAGCCAAAAAACCGAGACTATGTCCAAACTTCCAAAAACTAGTGAAAAAGTGTAGGTTCAAAGGGAACAGCGTAGAATTGCAACCATATACTTTGTGGCAGTAGAAATATTATTGCATATTCATGTAGAGGACTTCATTACCTATCCATGGATACCAAGAACTCATTTTTTGGACTTCATATGAATTTTTGAGAGCCAAAAAACCGAGACTATATCCAAACTTCCAAAAACTAGTAAAAAAAGTGCAGATTCAAAGGGAATAGCGTAGAATTGCGACCATATATTTTGTGGCAGTAGAAATATTATTGCATATTCATGTAGAGGACTTCATTACCTATCCATGGATACCAAGAACTCATTTTTTGGGACTTCATATGAATTTTTGAGAGCCAAAAAACCGAGACTATATCCAAACTTCCAAAAACTAGTGAAAAAAGTGCAGATTCAAAGGGAATAGCGTAGAATTGCGACCATATATTTTGTGGCAGTAGAAATATTATTGCATATTCATGTAGAGGACTTCATTACCTATCCATGGATACCAAGAACTCATTTTTTGGACTTCATATGAATTTTTGAGAGCCAAAAAACCGAGACTATGTCCAAACTTCCAAAAACTAGTGACACACTCTTATAGTTTTTGACTTATGATGTTTAGAATTAAAGTGTTGGATTCATTAGGTAGGAAGGGGTGTGTGCAACTTTTGAATGTATTGGTGATTGACCATTGAGGTTGAACTTAGCAATGGAATGTGAAGGCCTGTAAAGGAGAGGCCACCATAAGTTACACAAGTATTTGTTAATACTTAAACTTATGTGCTTCATGGAATCAACAAGCGAAGGTTCGTGCAGTAGTGTGGAATCAACGGCGAGGACTCGATTCACACGAGGGATATCTTTGAAGGCATGCGTGACCAAAGCGGCCGGGTTGACTTTAGAGAAATACAAGGATGTGACATTACCCGAGATTAAGGAGTGTAAGAAGACATAGTATAGACTTGGCTAAATTGCGTATATTCCAACGATAGATTGGAATCATACATTGTGTTACAAAGAGAGAAATCTCTACATGTCATTATAAACTTCTCCATTCGGGCTAGGACGAAATTGAAGGGTGGAGGTTTTTTGGTGACATCAACATGTACCAATAATGGCCCGTGTAACATCTAAAAAAAATTCAAGATAAAATCATATACAACAACTCTAACAACACACAAACACAAACACAACCGATACTTCGGACCCACCTCGGCTAGCATACTAGCAATGATACCCAAATTTATACACACAAATGAAAACCTTACCGAAGCCCCAACCCCCAACTCAATATTGCCATACCTCCAAGCAATTTTAATCAACAACAAACCCATAACACCCATACTCATTTTAAATATGTACATGCCAACACACCTCCAGGATACACACCTCATACAAAAAATCCAAAGTCATATCCAAACATTAGTAAATCAACACCCAAAACACCAAACTATCCTAGCATGTGATTTATCGGGATATACTACTAAAGGGTGGATCATCCAATGGCATACTATCTCCCCAAACTTAAACAACAATCCTGCACAAGATCACCCATCGCCATAAGACTCTTCCTACTAGAAAGAGAATACAAAATACACACCACCACTACAAACCGCACATTCCCCATCAAAAAGACCCCACTAGAGCAAGCATGGAGATCCAACCCGACATACGCCAACCTCACATATAATGCAAAGACAAAATCCTAACAATGCCTAGATAAACTATACACATACGGCATCACAATGCTACCAGAAATCCAAAACAAAGAGACTATAGCCATACTAGCCCCGGAGTAATTCCAAACCACATACAAACACGCGCCCAAAATCATAAAAGATGCATTACAACAAGCCCATTCACTATTCCTTCCCTTGCCAACACTCACACCCCATCGGAACCACCCACAAACAACACAACGCACACCCGCAACCATCGCACATGACCTAAACACCCCACCACAACCCATACTAGGGCAAACAATCCACGCCATAATTAATGAAAAAACCACCACCAAAAAAGATAATTGGGGGGCGCAAGCCATCAAAAGAAACGTACCTATGCCAATGGCAAACCCCAAGAGGAGCCACACAACAATGGCGCATAGAGGAAGACCTCTTGCAGCCAGACACATACTACTAGACCACAATTTACTACTTATAACACAATACCACATGAAGGCTCTAAAACAAAAAACCACCCAAACCTACACTACATACCTCAACCATACCCAAACAAAGGTCAACAAATTCATACACCCCCCACTAAAAATCACCAACCTCAAGTTATCCACACAAGAGTGCAACCCGGACAAGGACATCCTCACAAATAAACCAACCCTACAAATACAAGATGCAAAGTCCCACATATACGACCAATGCATAAACAACATGGCCACCATCACAACAAAAAAACTCCATTAAATATGGAATCGATACTCCCATATTAACCTCCCGCACCTAACCAACTTCCTAAAACCCCAACCACAAGCCTTTGAAACTGAAATATATGGCTTATACAAAGATACATAACTATATTCCCCAAGAAAAAACCAAAAAATATACAACCCAACAACAACCACCATACGCTACATCTGGAAATCACCAAACTATTAATAGATCCCTTCAAAAGCATGCGTTCATACTACTCCTCCCCACTTACTTGTCCCATCCAACTCACACAATACAATTCACCCCACAACCATGACATAATATTCGTCTCCTTGGGCCACGTAAAATCCTCCAAATGGGAAGGAATAGGCCTAGCGTATCCCACAGACCACAACACAACCCTAGAAGCCATCCACTAGGCTAGAATGGCAACCAAAGAAGACGCCCACACAATCACCATCCTAATAATCAACTGCAACGACTAGACATCACAACAACTCCCAATCACCACACACGTAGACATACATATAATAGCAACCATCCCACCCCACGCTATACATTATGACCCCACACCATAATGGACAAAATACTACAAACGCATAGAACCATCCTTGACATCAATAATATATGCATACATAACCAAGTAAATCTCACAACAAACTTACAAACCCCACACAAACTACAACAAGTCCTAAAGACCACAATTAACATACACGTAGACACATACCCCATTAAACCAAACCCCTCACACACCCATCTTAAATTCTCAGAAGCATGGAAAGATGCCACCAAAACAAACACCCCCATCCCAATAAACACCCCTACTAGCCAAATACAACCACATCCATCCCCTTAAATACCACCCACAACATTGAATTTACACATATGACACATTTATCCCACCCACCATAAACTTTGAAGGCCAAATAGAGGGCAATACAACCATATCAAGAATCTATAACCCCAACAACAACACACAAATAGCAGAGTGATTCCCAAACTACCAAAACATCTTGCAAGCATGACTTAACACAATACTCATTGCTATCAAAACCTTACAAACCACCCAACTAAACATATGCATATTTACAAACAACCTAAATATCATACTCTTAATCAACAATCACATACAACACCCGACATCCCAACATCATCACCCCAAAAAACTAATAATACCAGCAATTGTACACAAAATATACTAGACCCCACACACAATTCACATCCATAACGTACGCGACACTCGGGCATTACTGGAAATGAAATAGTTGACACACTAGCCAACAAAGGAATACTTAAAGAAAAACCGACCACCACCCCACACATACACACGGCTCCCTACTAGCCAGCAAGTTGCCCAACAACTACACATGATGGAGCCATCGCAACCTTCGCACATTCGTAGCAAAAGAACACGGAAACTGTGAAACTGAAACAACCAAAACCAAATTCCCATACATGGACAAATGGTTATCCAACACTCAAATAAACCAAAAACTCTCCAACCACTTTTGGAAAAATGAAAACGTAACAGATGCCCAAATCACCCAGAAGTTCAAATTCGGATACGCACAATACGTGGGTAGTCACATAATGAATATATGTTGGCCCCTTACACATCAAAACCCCAATTGCACATTGTGTCAGCACAATGACAAAGACACATGGCCCCACCTTCTATCAACATGCGAACACCCTGTCGCGACCCTTGCTAGTTTTTCTCCACTTAGCTCAATCCCTTTCCAACTCTAGCAAGTGTCCCGAGCGCTAACCTGCACATCCCACGCACATGCATGGTTAGCTCCCAAAACCGCGGACCTTCAATCCCATATTTGGTCACCAAACCCTCCTACACATGCATTCGGGACTCTTTCCCCTTAGTAGGTAACCCATCGCTAAGGTGGACTTCCATCCATGGAAGTCCACTCCCTACTTGGTCATAGTGTTGCTAGGACAACACTACAACCACCCGGAGCACATTGCCAAGTATGCTCCGGGGGGGGGGGGTCGGTCGGCAAAGCCGCCTCACCCATATAAGCCTCTAGGACTTTTGGCGGGGCCCCTCCCCCACCGTCAACATCCCTTTTGTCTCTCTACCAAGAGTTGGGGCCAAGTAGACATTTTCCCTTAGCCGCTGGGTCTAGAAGCCTCCCTGCAGCTTCAGACCTTCATAACTTCCACGTGCGGTCTCTGAATCTAACAACCAACCACTCTATCGTCATCTACATTTCACGTAGATCCCTATGGACACCTCACTTGCCCTATTCGGGCAAGTATTGAGGAAGTTATGCCTGTTTAAACCTTTGCAGTCCCGGGAGCCACTCCCAGGCCCCTGCTGTTCCAGGGCGCTGTCCCGGGACAGCATCCCACTCAAAGTGCCATATCTCCTAGCTCACACCTCAGATTGAGGTGTTCTTTAGCATTCTAGAATCGGGACGCCATAAGCTACTCATAGCTTATGGCTTTACCCTCATGACTCCTAGTCTTTGTGGGTGGGAGGCGTTCTAAACGCCCGGGGCCCTCACCCACCTTAGGATCACTTGGTCCCTCTCACCAATGGCGTCACAAGTCCCGGGTGTCACTCCGGGGTCCCCCTTGTGCCCATGGTGTTGCGGGCACTCCTCATGGAGAGGTGCGCGACACTCACCCCCACCAAATGGAGTCGATGCCCTCATCGACTATACTTATAGTCGGGCACACCAATTCTCAAGTTGCCATCCTCTCTTGGTGTGGCATTGTGTTTTCTTTAGGGCGCTACCCCCACAATGCATCTTCAAATTTGGCAAAGTCTCAAAGGTGTCGATCCTAGGTGGTCCGTTTAGGAAAACCCCGGACATCTTGTCCAAGGACCTAAACTACACTAGACTCACCTACTTTGAGACTTACTTGGGTGACCCTTCCTTTGGGGCCACCCAAGTTAGGCTCCACTAGCCTAACTCTATCATTTTGACACAACTAGGTTGGACCTCAACGCTTCTACTAAGTTGCCTCGGTTGCCACTCCGAGATGGCTTTCCTTTGTTAAGCCACGTCTCGATCGCACGGGGGTGATGCCAAGTCCCGCCCGACTTGGCTCCCACTTTGCTCTTTCGAGACATGGGTTCATGACGCCCATGCGCCAACTCGCATTGGCTCGTGGGTTGCACTTTTATAAGCACGCGCCATCACCTTGCCCCCGCCCGGACAAGACCATGGCTAAGAGGTTTTTGGTTTTATCCAAGACCCCTCTAAGCCATGGTCCCCATTACTCGGCCTACCCAACCTAGTTTAGCATATATATTCCTCCCTCTTCCACTAACCAAGCACAAGTACAAGACTAGGACCTCATCTTATACTTTTCTCTTTGCACCACTAAAGTTGAACTTTATTGCCTTAAGCGAAAATGAACAAGTACATAATGTGGAGGACATTGCCTCCAAGTTAAGGGTGCTACTAACATCTCTCCCCCACTAAAGGAGATTGATGTCCTCATCAATGCCTACGTTTCCTTTTGTTGGACCCTCTAGCCCTAGTTTCTTCAAAGCGCTTCACTATCTCCTTGGCATTCACCATGTCCCTTGCCGCTACCCAAGTGGCTTCTTTCTCATGAAACCCCCGCCACTTCACCAAATACTCCTTTCCTTTTCGCTTGTGGTTCCTACACTTGAGGATGCCTTCTACCTCGTACTCCAAATGATCTCCTACAAGGTCGGGAGGTGGCCTAATCACTTGCTTACGATTAGGCCATAAGGTGTCTTCCTTGAACGGCTTTAATAGTGAGACATGGAATGTCGGATGCACTTTGATCTCGGGCGGCAACTCCAACTTATAAACATCTTTGAAAACTCGTTCAACAATCGGAAACGGACCCGCAAATTTTGACATGAACTTTGGAGTGAGGCCTTCGGGCATTGTGAAGTTTTTCACATTCAACAACACCTTTTGGCCCACCTCATACTCCACTTCGCGTCTTCCGGCATTGACTTGTTTTTCATAGCGTTTTTGGGCTTTCTCCAACAACAACTTGGTCTTCTCCAAAACTTGTTCACGCTTTTTGGCTAAGTCCTCACCATCTTGGTTGAACTCTAGTGTTGAATGTGCCCCCTCGAGAGCTAGGTCGGTAGGTTGGAGCGGATCCACTCCGTAAGCCACCTTAAACGGCGATTGCTTGGTCGCCGAGTGCGTAGCCGAATTGTAGCTAAACTCCGCGAGACCCACATAGTCCGCCCAATCTCGTTGGTCCGCACTCACAAAGTTCCTCAAGTATTGGTTCAAGACTCCATTCACACGCTCCGTTTGGCCATCCGTTTGGGGATGGAAGGCCGTGCTAAAGGTTAGTTTTGTTCCAACCTTCCGAAAGAAATGCCTCCAAAATGCGCTTGTGAACTTTGGATCTCGATCCGAGACGATTACTCTCGGCAACCCGTGATGCCTCCACCATGCATTGAGAAAGAGCTTTGCGGTCTCCAACGCGGTTGCCGTTCCCACGGTCGGCACCATGTGTGCCAACTTACTAAACCGATCCACCATCACGAAGATGGCATCATAGCCTTGTGACTCCGGTAAACTCGTAATAAAGTCCATGGAAACGCTATGCCATGGCCCCGGCGGGATAGGCAACGGTTGCAATAAGCCGGCTTGCTTTTGATAAGAGGCTCGGTTTAATTGGCATTTGACACAAGTCTTCACAAAGTGGGCGATTTCTTCTTTCATGCACGGCCAATAATACCTCCTTGACACCGCCGCTATGGTGGCTTTTTCTCCTCTATGGCCGGCGATGGGACTATCATGTTCCTCCTCCAAAACCAATAGCCTCAACTTGCCTTGTGGCACATACACCCGACTTTGCTTATACTTGAGCAATCCGTCCACCAACTTGATCTCCTTAAGCGCCTTGCCTTTGCGAAGCTCGCCTAGAAACACTTGTGCTTCGGGATCGTTGACGTACCCCTCCCTTAACTTACGATGCAAGTCACATTCACCTTTGTACATTAGCCACAAGCTTTGACTTGTGCCCATTTCTTGGAACTCTTCACGTCTACTTAACGCGTCCGGCACCACATTATCACGGCCCGGTTTGTGGATCAACTCCACGTTCATAAGCGCCAAGGTATCGTGCCACCGCAATTGCTTGGCGCTCACTTGCGTTTGTGTCTCGAAATACTTCAACGACACGTTGTCCGTGTACACCTTGGTCTTGTGCAACCCCAAATAATGTTGCCACGTCTTCAAGCAATGTACTACGGCGAAGAGCTCCTTTTCATGAGTTGGCCATCGTCTTTGACAACCATCGAGTTTCTTGCTCTCATAAGCAATGGGCCGTCCATCTTGCATTAACACTCCGCCAATTGCAAAATCGCTCGCATCCGTATGCACCTCAAAAGGCTTGTCAAACTCCGGGAACTTTAGTACGGGCGGCGAAGACAATTTGCTCTTGAGCTCCCAAAAAGCTTGGTGACAAGGTTCGTCCCATTCTTGGGATACCCCTTTCTTCAACAAGTCGGACAATGGCCTAGCAACCTTAGAAAAATCTCGAATGAAGCGGCGGTAGTAATTGGCTAGGCCAAGGAACGACCTAAGCCCTTTTTGAGTCGATGGCCGCTTCCATTCTTGAATCGCCTTTACCTTTTTCATGTCCGGCTTAATTCCATCCTTGGTCACCACATGGCCTAAGAACTCAATTTCATTTTGAGCAAAATCGCTCTTCTCCCCATTAGCATACAACTTGTTGTCCCTTAGTTTTCGAAGCACCACCTCAAGGTGCCGTGCATGCTCCTCCGCCGTCTTGGAATACACCAAGATGTCGTCGATATAGATTATTACGAAATCGTCGGTTTCCTCTCGAAAGATGGTATTCATAAGGGTTGTGAATGTCGAGGGCGCATTACACAACCCGAAAGGCATCACCAAAAACTCGTAAGACCCATACCTTGTGCGGCACGCCGTCTTTTCAACATCTTCATTCGCGATTCGAATTTGATAATACCCGGATTTTAAGTCAATACGACTAAAATACTTAGCTCCCGCCAATCGGTCGAAAAGATCATCAATCCGAGGTAGCGGGTAGTTGTTTTTGATAGTCACCTTATTCAAGGCCCTATAATCGATGCACATGCGTAGCTTGCCATCTTTTTTATCCACAAAGAGCACCGGGGCCCCATATGGTGATTTACTCGGCCTAATGTAACCTCTTGATAGCAAGTCATTGAGTTGCTTCTTCAATTCTAGCAACTCTTTTTGGTTCAATCGATAAGGTGCCTTGGACGGTGGCTCGGACCCCGGGATTACCTCGATCTTGTGATCGACTTCTCTCGTTGGCGGTAACTCTTGGGGCAACTCGTCGGTGAGTACATCCTTGTACCTCCCTAATACATCGCGAATGTGCTTTGGAGGAGGCCCATCGGTTTTAGCCTCCTCGTGAGTTCTTTGGTGTTGCTCCATTCGGACCACCACAACCATTTGTACTTTGGACATTCGGTCTATCGAGACCAAATTCAACTTGCCTCCTCCCGCCATAGGAGTCCTCGTCAACTTTAAAGTCATTTCCTTGCCATTACGACAAACTACAAGCCGCACCGGCTTGCGCCTCACATCCACCGTGTGAGTCTCGAAGAAGGTGTCCCCCAAAATGAGGTCCACCTCATCCATTTCACAAAGTGTGAAATTCTCCTTAAACTCCAACGTCCCACACTTTAAGTTCACGTTCAACGCTACCTCCTTCGTCTCATGCGGCTCGCCCTTTGCGAACCGCACGTTAATGGGCTTGCCCGCTCTACCCGTTGGCAAGCCCAATTCCTTCGCAAGTTTCGGGCTCATGAAGGAGTGCGTTGCCCCTGTATCAACCAAGCATGAGACATTCCGACCATTGATTTCGGCTTCAAGGAACAAAAGACTTGGCCTTGGCTTAAGGCTACTAGCCTTGGCCACAAAGCCACCTTCTAGCATTTGGTCGGCGGTACAACCACGATTTGTCTTGACACTCACCTTGTTGTCGGGGCACGCCGCTTGAAAATGACCAAGTTTGCCACATTTGTGGCACCGCTTGTCCTTCATGTCGCCTCCTTTAATTCCTACATTGGGTGGTTTTCCTCCTTGGTAGCCACCCTTGGTGGAATTTGTCCCGTCGGGTTGTCCTTTGAAATGGTTGGATGGCCCAAATTTCTTGCGCTCTTTGCCTCGAGACATATTTCGACTCGAGCCGCTTTGTTGTGCGGGGCCGCTTGATTTTCTTTCGGGGCCGTCGGCTTCAATTCTCTCCGCGATCTTAATGATCCCCGCCACGTCCTCGGGAAGCTTTGGAAACTTGAACAAGGCGTCTACCACCCACTTTTGTAAGCCACCTAAGAAAATGCATCTCTTGGCAAATTCATCCATCTTAGGTGTAGCATTCATTTGGGCGTTAAAATCGCGCACATAGGCCTTAAGGGACCCCGTGTGCCTCATTTGCACCAAGTTCATTCCCTCCCGCAATTCTTGGTACTCCGGCGTGAACCTATCAACAAGCAATTCCTTGAAGCCGACCCAAGTCAAGTTTGCCACCAACTCGGGCTCTTGTTCTTTTTTGCTCGTCCACCATTGGAGCGCATGGTCTTTCAAAAAGGTCACCGCTATGGAGACCTTGTCGTCTTCATCGGGCCTTTGGACATCGTAGTAGTTGTCCATTTCCAATAAAAATTCTTTGACCTTTCTTGCCTTACCAAGCCCCGAAAAGGTACTTGGCATATTTACCTTGGCCAACTTCTTTGTTGAAGAAGAAGGCCTAGCCCCTTGCATCATAAGGAGCTCGATCATTTTGTCTTGGCGAGCTCTCTCGTCCTTGACACGCTTGAGCTCTTGATTCACGGAGTCCATGAACTCAAGCATTTTGAGTTGGAATTTTAATCCAACATCACCACCTTCCAAGCTTTCGGGCGCATTTGGAAGTCTAGCCCCCGAATTTTCTTCGAGGTTTTCGGGACCCCTTTCTAGGGACTCCTCCACTTCCTCACCGGTTGCACCATCATCCCCACCATTGTTAATAGACTCAATGGCGGGGTCAACATCCTCTTCAACATGATCTTTGTTCCGTTTTGAGCGTCGCAACTTTTTAGAAGTCCCCGCCTCACCATCGTTACCCGCACGTTTGGTAGCCATCTCTCCTTCAAAGTGCTAGCTCAAAGACGAAACCCTGCTCTGATACCACGTGTCGCGACCCTTGCTAGTTTTTCTCCACTTAGCTCAATCCCTTTCCAACTCTAGCAAGTGTCCCGAGCGCTAACCTGCACATCCCACGCACATGCATGGTTAGCTCCCAAAACCGCGGACCTTCAATCCCATATTTGGTCACCAAACCCTCCTACACATGCATTCGGGACTCTTTCCCCTTAGTAGGTAACCCATCGCTAAGGTGGACTTCCATCCATGGAAGTCCACTCCCTACTTGGTCATAGTGTTGCTAGGACAACACTACAACCACCCGGAGCACATTGCCAAGTATGCTCCGGGGGGGGGGGTCGGTCGGCAAAGCCGCCTCACCCATATAAGCCTCTAGGACTTTTGGCGGGGCCCCTCCCCCACCGTCAACATCCCTTTTGTCTCTCTACCAAGAGTTGGGGCCAAGTAGACATTTTCCCTTAGCCGCTGGGTCTAGAAGCCTCCCTGCAGCTTCAGACCTTCATAACTTCCACGTGCGGTCTCTGAATCTAACAACCAACCACTCTATCGTCATCTACATTTCACGTAGATCCCTATGGACACCTCACTTGCCCTATTCGGGCAAGTATTGAGGAAGTTATGCCTGTTTAAACCTTTGCAGTCCCGGGAGCCACTCCCAGGCCCCTGCTGTTCCAGGGCGCTGTCCCGGGACAGCATCCCACTCAAAGTGCCATATCTCCTAGCTCACACCTCAGATTGAGGTGTTCTTTAGCATTCTAGAATCGGGACGCCATAAGCTACTCATAGCTTATGGCTTTACCCTCATGACTCCTAGTCTTTGTGGGTGGGAGGCGTTCTAAACGCCCGGGGCCCTCACCCACCTTAGGATCACTTGGTCCCTCTCACCAATGGCGTCACAAGTCCCGGGTGTCACTCCGGGGTCCCCCTTGTGCCCATGGTGTTGCGGGCACTCCTCATGGAGAGGTGCGCGACACACCCATACTTAAAAGGCCTAAGAATCACACGACACAATAAAGGAGTACACCTCATTACCCAAACACTACAAACTAACAAAAACACCCGGTTCTTCACATTGATCAATGCAGGCAACCTTAACAACAAACCACACAAACAAACAATCCTAGACTAGTTATTTAAGTGTACATGTTCCCAAATAATATGCCTATGCCAAGCCAAATTACGACCAAACATTCTATGCATAATCAGCGTACCAAACCACACACAAATACCAATATCACCCTCCCCCACACTCACAATCCAACTCATTGAATTCACATATTGCCACGATAGATACCCCGATCATGCCGTCACAGACAAACACACTAAATACGACCCTCTAATCAAAACCTTACAAAACAATGGATGGAAAACCAACTTCCTCATTACCATCACAATTGGAGTTAGAGGCACCATACACAAACACTCCATTAACAAACTTAACAATCTAAAACTCCCAAAACCAACCATTAAAACCCTCATGAAGAATATACACCAAAATGCCATCAAATACCTCACAAGCCTCGTCCTAAACACAAGAAAACTTGAAAACAAACAAGCACCCGTTGCCCCCCACCCCCACCCCCAAACACGCACACAATGAAATGGGAAAACATATACAAACACATGAGTCCACTCACGGACAACCGTGATCAGCACTATGTTAATGGGCTCACATTCACGCCAACACCTAGTTACGGGCGTTTTTTTTTTTTTGTGTTGTTGGATTTGGAATATGTGCATAGTATGTAGAGATATTTATATGCTTTGTAATGTACACAATTAAGAGGGCCTATGTGATCCCGTAAAATGAAAAATCAATTTTACTTTGATCTTTGATAAGTTTTGGAACTCAACCCTGCTTTTGGAACTTTAAATGGTAATGTTTGTGATAACGCAATTGTTAACTAGATGAGATATTTCCCATTTAATCCAACAACCAAACTTGCATGTGGATTGCAAAGTGCCCACACTAGGGCCACTTTTCCTTGGGACCACTACACCAATTAAGAAATCTAGTGTCAAATGCTATTTAGAGTTACTCAACGCTCTAAGTTGTTACAAAGAGTGGATGGTTTTCGCAAGTAAAGTCGTTTATGTTTAGCATTGTCCAAACAACTTAGTTGAGCTTTGCTACATAGATTATCCCAATTAGTGCGTGTTACTATTTGAAATTACGCAGTGCAATAACAACTTACTCATGAATTCGATATTCACTAACGAAAGTTCAATACTGTTGTTCAGATAGAATATTGCAATCTCATTAAATTATTATCACATTGCGTGACTCCGCATAGGAACCCACACTAATTGGGATAACCAGTGTGGTAGGAAAGGAATTGTATCGGAAACATTTAATAGCCTTGCATGACTCTGAATAGTATGGGACATTTAAAAACCCATAAACAGTGCAGGGACTCCAACAAGGCCAAGCTATATATTGTATTGTCCCAGGTTTGCACTAATTGTACTATATTGTCAAAATATTGTACTTACTTTGTGATTCATTGTATTTGAGTTTCTTCCTTGTTTTAGAATGTAGTACTACGTAGTCTCGAGTTTTTCTTCCAACTGGACCATAAGGTGGATATTAACTTCCATCAATCAGAAGCCATTATAGACCATTACTTTAGGGGGTTAGCCTTTTTGACACTAATAAGCTTAATATGACGTAGCCCATTGTCACATCCATGAGGGGTTGGGAATGTCTTTTGCAATGTGCCAGGATGGACAAAAGAATATAGAGGAGAGTTCAGACCATTGGTGGTCTAGTATAATGGTGAATGCATGGTATCAATAATCTACATGAATTACGGTGTCAAAGAACCCACCCATGGGTATCAATATTGCAGTAGCAATCAAGTATCGATATTTGGTGGGCTCGTCAAGGCGAGAAAATATTCGATACCCGATTTATTATTTGGATAAACGCCATTCTAAAACATATCAATGTTAAGGCTACTTAACCTAGATACGGATCTTCTTGCATGGTATTTAGACCCAAATGATATCGAAAAGCAATTGAATTTCTCAATATGTGCCAAGAAAAAAACCAAATGATATTGAAAACACATATATCATCAGATACTCATATGCTATTGTTATTTAAAAAATGAAATCCTAATCATAGGTACATGAGTGATATTAAAAAACATAAATTCCTTATTATAGATACATGAATAGTATTAAGAACATAAATTCCTCTTATAATGACATGAATGGTATCAACAAAATTTTTAATTAGATACATGAATGGATGAAAAATAAATAAAGTACTTACTATAAATACATGAATGGTATAAAAAAGACAATACCAACGCAACATTAGAGTTGACCATAACATCTGTCAACATGTGAGCCTTGTTACCATTCTAACCTTCATGAAAGTATGCTCCCTCTCTTTCATCCACGTCAAATTCATGCTAGAATTGAATCAAGATTTCATATCATGCCCTTTCATTTCAAAATCAAAGTGTGATTATTCTAACATAAAGAAACATGCAATCTTTTCACTTAATAATGTTATCACTTTTTGTAAAGTCTAACTCCCTTTCCGTGGTAATAAGGATTCCCGTGAAATTTTGGTGGTATTTGGAATTTGTTGATTGCAACAACACTTGCATGACTAACATACCTTAAGACTAAAGAAACTCCAAAATCAAGCAATCTTATTACTTGAGAGTAAACTCTTAGACTTAATGAGTTTGCATTAGAGTTTGATTCCATGCCTACTATGGAGAGTGCAACAAAAATTTGTCCCTTTCCAAATTTGTTCATAACTTATTCCATTTGGGTGCTACAATATTCACTTCGGGCCTTTGAACCCAATTTAGGGGTCAATTTGGTTTTCAGTGTATATCCCTAAGTTGTACATAATTATATGTGTTTGCACCTTCCACCATGATGAGTGTCAAGTACGGTTGTAAATTTGATTGTTACGTACCCTACACCACATCCTTGATATACAATTTCGGTTCAAAGAAACCTATTGTGGAAGGTGTGGCAAAAAATTGTCCCCTTCCAAGTTCCTTCTTAATGTATTCCATGCGGGTCCCACAAATTCCGATCTGACCTTCTGAATCCACTTTAGGGGTCGATGCTCCCTTTGCCTAAAACCTGTTATTTCTAGACGACAACATTCAAATCAATGTCGGGCATCGGTACCTTGCCCACATGTAGTTTGTTATAATGTGAAGCAAACGTCACTAATTTGATGCAAATACCCAAACTAAGAAAACGCATAGCTTTCTTATGACGTATTTATGTCATAATTCTCCAGAAGCAATTTGGTTTTAAATATATAACCCTAATGTGTACACAATTCTATGTGTTTTTCACCCTCTACCATGATAAGTTACACGAAACTTAGGTGTCATGATGGGTGTCACGTTTGGCTACAAATTCAACTGTTGTACATCCTTCACTACATTTCTTAGTATTTGATTTTGGTTCAAAGACACATGCCATGGAGAGTATGGCAAAAAAAACTTGCCCCTTCCAAGTTTGTTGTTGATTTATTCTATTTGGGTCCCACAAGATTAAGTTGGGGTCTCTAAACTCAATCTAGGGGTCAATTTGATTCTCAATATATATCCCCGGGCATACTATAATTTATGTGTGCTTTTACCCATGATAAATGTCAGAAACCTTCATTCCATTGGAGGACTTTATGATTTCAATAATGACTAAAAAACAAGGATAGTGGTGGGGAGGAGGATGGCGGGGGTGTAGAATGAGCATACATGGATTTTCAAGGTTTTGAATACGAAGGAAAAGGAAGCCTAATACGTGCACAAAACCGCTTGCTTTTCAAGCAAGTAATTGTTGCAATGGTTAACATGCTTGGGGAGTCATTTTCTCTACTCACTATGGACAACTATCAACATGTTTGTTAAAGTTCACCTAGAAGTGGCAATTCCTCATAGTGGATCACATGGTTAAACGAATTGACGACCATTTGAAGGATATTTGTATTGTCCGCTTCTACATTGATATGTGCACTTCGTTGCATCAGAAAATGACGTGATGTTTTTTACAAAAAGAAGGTCCAATTAAAAGATTTAAGATAAATATTACAATAACCTTAGCTCTACCATAGCCCCTAATATATGTAATAGCATTGGATGCTCAAAAGATGGTGTTAGCTTATGAAGGTCATTTTTTGTAAGTAACACAAGACATGTATATGGAAAACCTGTACTACACTATAAATGAAAATTTGTGATCCTTAATGCACCAAGTTGCAACTTGAGCATAGAAGTCTCATTATTTTTTTAATACCGGTAGAGTAATGGTCCAAGATGACCCTAAACTACCGGATGATAGTGGAGAGGTACCGAAACCAAATGGAGTGGTCGTGTGAGCCCTCAATCTCCACCCTTAAGCGTCGTAGTCCGGGTGGAGACTCAGACCCCACATGTCCTAATTAGCTTCCCCCTTCCTCATCATTTAACCTTGTACACCAAGTGAATGAGGCTCACACATACCACACTTTATAATGAAATAGTGCCTTACATTAGCATTCACAAATGCTTGGAATCGTTAGCCGCCCAATTCTCCTAGATAGATAGAAACTCCGGTCCCTTTTAGGGGCCGGCGTGAATAGAGTGTCCGTTCGTAATGCCAACAACCCGATGCCCACAGGACATGGGGAAGCTGGGACAAGACTACTCTCCTCTTTGGAGGATGGACACTATAGTAACCGAGAAACAAATAACATGGGCCGATCATGGCCCACGGGGGTGCATGCCTTTTAAGTATTATTAGTGTTTTTGTAATGAGAGTGAACACCAAGTCATGATTCCTCGGTTGGTTGTGGGAGGATGTTTGAGTTAAGACGTTCCGGGTTCGATTCCAGTCGAGTCCATATGATCGTTTAAATGTAAGACGTGACTTGGTGCTGCAAGTGAGTAAAAGGCAGGAAATTTGCCAACCAACCGGCATCACTCCCTCATTCTGAGCTGTAAATAGATATTAAATATTATATAAGTTTTTGGGTTTTATGGAGGGTCTAAGTTTTGGGGGAGCGGTTGGTGGTTTTCAATTCTCCTCTTATGGAGGAGGATGGACATGGCATATTGTATTGCAATGGTATTAATATTTTTAAAGGTATTTTTGATGGTAACCATGGGTATTTTGAGATTTTCTTCTAGTATTTTCATAGATGGGATGTGGGCCGTAGCTCGGGCCCCAGCTGTGATGACAATAAGTGGTTCGATTTTCCATCCTCTGGAAGCGATACTATCAATCAATGGTTTGTATTTGTTGTTTTTTGCTTCTATTGCTTCTGGGGAGAATTTGTCGTTACAATATGTGAATTCAATAAATTGTATGGTGAGGTTAGGGTCAATATCAATGGGAGGGTCATTTTGATATGGTAATCCTTTAACGCAGAGTATATCGGGTCGAAATTTTGCGTTGCAATGACATCTTTGTGTGTTACATGTGCAGGGGAGTAGCCAATTGGGGACAGTATTTTCTTGGGGATTATTATTGAAGGTACCGGCATTCATGAGAGTAAAACATCGGGATTTTTCGGACGAGATTAGGAGCTTCCTAATTTCTCCGACTGCTTTGTTATGTCTTTTAATTCGTAGTGAGTGTATATGTTGTTGGTTACATTTCAGTAGTACATGTAGCCAAGTGTCTGGATCATTTGAATTGCATATAGGGCACGTGATAGAGGGGTACCTCTGGTGACCGAAGAACATTTGTTTTCTAGCATTACCCATGTATGTTCCTGTGTGGAATTTAATAAGGCAGGATTTTTGTTTGTCTGTAATTAAGGGATTTGTCCAGAATTCGTTGGACAGTTCTTTGTCAATGTCTATATTTTTTGTCCATTTACACGTGTTGGGGGTTTGTGTGGCCATGATTGCTATATTGGTTTCCCTATCATATTTTTTAATTTGTTTTTCTAAGAATCTTACTGGGCCTTTGTCTGGGACGTCTGCCATCGAGGCCCAGACGTCCTTTTGATAATAGTACGGGGTGGCGTGGGCATGTTCATATGGGTGGATGGCAATTCTGTGTTCTAATTCTAACCCGTCTTTTGCTAGTTTATCCGCTTTTTCATTACCGTCAATATTGACGTGTGCTCTGACTTTGTATAGTGTGATTGGTTGTGTACGGTCTTGAAGGATTTTTACCATGGAGTTGAGTGTGGTTTGGTCTGGGTGACTATTATGGAGAGTGGGGTGTTTAATTTGTGTGTTGAGTAGGTATAATACGTTTAGACTGTCTGTGAATATAAATGCGGGTTCATTAGGGAATTGTGTATTGATGATTCTTAGTGTTTTGTGTATAGCCATCATTTCTGCACGTAGTATGTTTTGATGCCCATGGAGTCTTTTGGCGATATTTAAGCCTTTGGGGCTATAGATACCGTATCCAGCTCTTTCTCTTCTCCATACCCCAGGGGCAATTTCTTTGGGTTTTATAAAGGACCCGTCCGTGTAGTAGCTAAATTGGGGGTGGAATTTTAGCGGTAAGTTAGTTTGGTAGTTTGGAAGTTGTGGGGTGGGGAAATTATTGTGTAGGGGTGTGTTTGGGTAGTTTGATTTAGCCCATTTTTTACTAGGGTTAACAGTGATGTTCGGAGGGGTGGGTGGTGCAATTTGAGTGTGACTTTGTAGTATTTGGAGGTTATTTGTTGTGTCATTTATTAACTTCATTTGTTCGTAGGTACCTATGTTATTATTTTGGTGATGGATACAGAATATTTGCATGGTAGATGGTTCTTTCCTTGTGATATTGAGCTCGGGGGGTATTGTTGGTTCTTCATATGTGATTGTGTCAGCGGCAAAATGGGCAATGACATGTGTGTCTGGGAATGGGCCTGTGTGTGGGTTCGAGTTTTGGTACCAGTCAGTGTCTGGGGATATAATTATAGTGATTGTGTAAGGGTCATTTTGGGCCGCCATGCGTGCCCAGTAAATGGCTTGTTGTAGGTCTGTTGAGTTGTGAGGATGTGCGTATCCGATTCCTTGCCATTTAAAGTCAAACACTTTTCCTAAGGATCCTAATATTATGTCTCGTGAGAATGGTGAGTAGAATTGGGTGAATTGTGTAGGACATGTAACTGGGGATGAAAAATATGAGTGGTTAATATTGAATGTTGTAATTAGTAGATCCAATATTTGAGTTGGTATTGTATATTGGGCTCTTTTGAGTGGGTCGTTTTTTGGGATACGGTATTTGTATCTTTGGTATAGCCAAACAATTTCAGTTTCGAATGATTGGGTAGATGGTTCTAGACCGTGTGTGGTATTTTTTGCTAATTGGTATTGTTTCCATAACCATGTTAGTCTAGCTTTCGGGATGGTGATGAGATGCCTTCCATTGTCTTCGTATATGTGAGCGACATCGAATTGTGTTTGGATAGTATCAGAGTTTGTTTCAATGTCGTTTTCTGGGTTGCATTCACTAATAGAGATATGTGCTAGCGGAATTATTGTGGTTGGTGTGACGTATCTTGTGTCTCGGTGTTGTTCTGTGGTGAAGTGGGCCTTAATGATGTTTGAAAAATGCTTGTGTTGTCTTTCTGTGTAATATTGGGTAAGCAGGTTTGTATTGTGATTGCATATGTTGGCTTCACAATAGGGGTATAGGTCCCTTTGGGTTCGCCATTTATTATATGTGTTGTTATTTGTTGTGGTCCATTGACATAGGTATGACGTGACTGTTCTTTTTATTCCATTGTGGTCATTAGATTGTTTTTGTTTGTGATCGAGTATTTTGTGTATGGGGAATTGTCGGGGGTTTTTAAGCATGTTGTTGGGGGGAGGAGGTAGATGGGGGATGGGGAGGTTAGGGGAGTGTATAGGGGCGGTCGGTGTGTGAGGTAGGATGTTGTGATTTCTTATTATATATTTGTTTTTGAGGGATCTTGTTGGGTGATGTTGTTGGCAAGGTAAGGAGCATTGATTGCAGGGGGGGTGGCAGAATAGTTGATTAGCTATATTAAGTGCGCTTTGGATGAGTTTAGAAGGAGTGGAGTGGTAGATTTTAAATTCGTCATTGTTCATTAGAGTGGTACCATTAGGCATGGTAATTTGGTCTAGTGTGGTTATATTATGTATAAGTAGTTTGTGTAGTAGTTTAAGTGAGGTGTTGGGGTTTAAGCCATGTAGCATTTGTGCTTCTTGCATCCATGCAGTTTCAAGTGAGGATGGGGTTAGTAGAAAATTATTTATTGTGTTTTTTAGATGGACTCCGGCTTTATGTTTGAGCAAGAACAATGTTCTAGTGATGGGTGATCTAACACAATGGTGGTATTTAATGCGAGTGATTTCTTGAGAGCCCCCATATTTGGCGAGTATGAATTGTAATAGACCAGTATATATTTTCCCAATTCTCCCTTTGTCATTGAGGGCATTTTGTAGTTGTTCTCCAATGCATTTTAGGTAGGCATTTTGTAGTGAGAAGGCTTCGATTCCAAATAGGTTGTGTGGGAGTTGTGTGGCGATGTTAGATGTGCATTTGGGTATCCCGCAAATCGTTTTGTGAAGTACTATAATTTTTTTATCTAGTTTTTTGATAGCTGGTATGGAATAAGGTACTGCGTAGAAGCTGTATGCTATTCCAGCGCGTATGACTGTATCTGCCATGTTTATTTTTTGTTTCATAGTAGCTGGGCATGTTGTAAGGGCTTGACATTGTTTGATGACTTTAGTTGTAGTAGTATTTATTTGTGTTTTCCATTTGAGTGATGGTGCAAGGTTTATTCCTAGATACGTGTATGGTTCATGTTGGTTTAAGACTGGTATAGGTTGATTCCTGTAGTTTATATTGGTGGATTGGATTAAGGCTTTAAAGATTGTGGGGTGAAGTTTGGATTTGTTTGGGCAGCCAGTTATTGCACACTTGGGTATTCCAAGGTCCATTCCTGCCCATTCGCAAAATTTGTCTAGTTTGTTGAGTTGTGTTTGCAATGTCTCTAGTTTATTGGCGATTGCGGCAAGATCATCTGCATATGCTGCTGATGAGATTTTTATTTTAGATGTGCCAAAAGTGTATCAATTATTTCCTTGTTGTAGCCATCTGAGGAGGGGTTCTAGGAATATGATAAATAGATATGGGCTAAGGGTATCACCTTGTATTGTACCTCTTTGAATAGGGATTGGTGAGGTTTTTCCGAAGTATTCGCCAGTGAATATTGTTGAGGATTGTGAGTATATGTTTCCTATGAGGTTTATGGAATCAGTGGGATATCCCAGATCTTTCATTATGGCTAAAAGTCTGGCGTGATCAATGGAGCCAAAGGCGTTTTTGAAGTCAATGTAGAGGATATATATATCTTGGTTCGTGAGTCTTGCGTCTTCAAGCGCTCCGATGAGTAGTTGGATTTGTCTAGAAGTGCTTCTCTCTGCTCTGAAGCCTTCTTGACTGTCATGTAATATTTGGTAATATTAGGTATCTCCTACACCTAATTAGCTAATTACTCTCTAATTGCACACCCTAACCCACCAATCACATGAGCATCCTTGGTCGTTTGGACACCCCTTGTGAGGTCCAGCAACCTCCAGCTACTACTTCTCCTAATACTAAACTATATGCTTCACTGAATTGTCTCCTAACCCTTGGCACCGAACAGAGGATTTCCAGCAACTTCTAATTCTACCCACTCTACTTGGACCGATCGTCTGGGCATTGTGTCTTATTTCTTGCATCCGCAAGCTCCCGAATTCGACAGGGTATACTAACGGTGAGGAGTAGATTCCTCCTTCAACCTTATTCAACCACCCAACTGCATTGCTGAGAGACATTCACAAGCAGAACCTCGTGCATCAGATCCAGCAACCTTCCTTCCATCCTCTCCCGCACGATTCCCGTAGACCCAATCCACCCTTTCCCAAACTGCACTCTGCCTTGCTCTCCTTGTAGCATGAGCTGAGCCTCATCTGCTGCAATCCCCTCTCATCAGGTGCCTCCTACTGTGTCGCCGCTCGTCACCTTTTCTTGTGTGAACCTCTCAACTCTCTGCCTGGATTTCCTCACAACTTCGGCCAACTCCACTGATTCGATTTTCCAGGACATCCCTTGCATTGTGAAGTCTCGGTGCAAGGGTGACCCATTCCAGCTTCAGCTGGAAGCGCCCAAATGTAGACTGGTGGCAGCCACATTCTCCGCCCTGATTCTTCACTCAGTGATATTTGTCGTTCTTTGAGGCTGGGAGCCAAAACTCCGAATTGTACCAGCTCCCGAACCAACCCAGCTCCTCTCCTTGATCAGAAGTATCTTGATGCCCAACATCCTTCAGGCTGTAGTTGTCGTCCAAGCCACCTCCCCTGAGGGAAGGCATGCCTTTCCAGTGAGGTCGCCATCTCTCCACCGAATGCCGCCCCGCTCCGCAACCTCCACTGTCGCAACAACCTCCTAGAGAGAATTCCAGGGGCTACCCCTCCCCTTGCCTTGTGCGGCTTGCCCAATCCGATTCAGTAGGACCACCCCCCCCCCCCCCTTAACCAACTACTATCAACACTTAAAACAAACAATAACCATTTGGCCAAAGCCACTAACCTAGGACAAATACTAACCTAAGTCCTAACCCAACTAACTCAAAGCCTCACCCACTCAAGGTTAATCATTAAATTAACACTTCCATAATCAAGCCCCAATTAATCTTCACTTCGGTCTTTAACTCAACTCAACTCCAAGCATAGAAGCCTCACTCTTTTTAATTTTTTTGAACATTCAATGTGAATCTAAAGCCTCAGTTTTTAATGCATTTAATGTCAAGAACACATGTGAGCACCATATTGGGCTCACAGGTTGGCGGTTCAATTCCCGGCCATGAAATTGTGTCTCGATTTGACAGGAAAACTAACCAAGTGGTCAAGCACCTCTTATATTCCAAAAAAAGAAAAACCAACAAAATATGGGTATTCACCACATTAAATTTTTTTTAAGAATTCACTACAGTGCAAATTCAAAATAACATGCGTTGTCAATTGAAATTGGCATGGGGCAACCCAAATTGCAGTGACGAGCGTAGATGAGGTAATAAGTTGTAGGAGGACCATAGAATGATGTGCCCTAGAAATGGTGAAGTTAGAACGAAGTAGTGTATGTAGGTGAGGTGCACCTATTTCCATGATGATTTTGCAGACCAACAATCCTGCCATTAAGGTAGAGGCATCTAAATCCGTTATCCTATAATAAACCGACACCTATACCCGCCTCCTAACTACCAATACCTACTTACCTTAAACCGTCACTTGTGCTAATTCTGTGGCTGGGCCCGCCAAGTGACGGTTTAAGGTGCTAGTTGGCACGCCACCCCATTGTGGAGGTGCTAGGATTATATACTATTTAGAATGGCCATTGCACTAGGTTAGGTTGTTATTCCCGGACTTTTAGATTAGAAAATATGACAACACTATTCATTCTACCCATGCAACCTAGCTGGGTTGTCAGATATTAGGTGGCGGTTTAGGGTGTAGGGTAGGTTGACACTAGTATATTAAGTGTCCGGATTTCGGTGTTAGATCTCTTGTTTTCATGCTCATCTATCTAGGCGGAGGTTGCTTAGCTTTTACCTAAGTGATTAAGGGGGTTGATTAAGAGGCGGATTAGCGTGCATTAATGCATTCATGTTTTGGTTTAGGGTTGATTGAAAAGTGGCTGCTTAATTACATGCAATTAGTACTTTGAGGGTGATTAAGAGTGATGTGCAAGAGTGATTAAGGTACTTTGAGGGCTCATTAAGTTAACTTACATATTAGGATGTGAATGAGAGGTTGATCCACGTGCAAGAGTGATTAGAGTATTTGCTTTGACGGCTCATTAAGTTATTTATTAGGAGGTGATTGGAAGATTAATTTACATACAAGAGTGATCAATGCATGTAGTATAAGGAGGAGTTAAGGTCACATATATATATATATATATATTTTTATTGAGCGATCTGGTATATCATTTCTTCTTATTGGCTATTCTTCTCCTCGGCATTCATTCATTCTTTTCAACTTTATCATCCAGGTAATTTTTATCCCTTAACCATCTTAATTACATTCTTAAGTAGATCTATGTTTTTGTATGGATGATTTTTATTGTAAATATATATTTTTGTCTAGTTATTGCATCTCTATCCCATTTGGATATAAACTCTAACCCATTAAACCTTTATTGCACTACCAATGCCTCCTTCATACTTAAATCTAACAAATAACCACAGTCTTTATCAAACCCCGAATATTGGGTAAAAACCTTATTGATTATAACATCCGGCTATCTCAATGCATATAAAAAAACTTACTATGGAGATTTTCGAGTAGGTTTTAGTTCAAAAGTTTTCACACACATTATTTATCCACTAGGCAATGACATGTTGGATAGTTATTGTCCCATCCCTAAATATCTTACTATTCATCTATCTTAACATCGGTTTTTTTTAAAAACTCCTTATACTCTCGAAATCAAGACTATAAGCAACCAATCCAAGGGCCGGAATACAACAATTTTGAAGGTCGTAAAATTCTTGCCTCATGTCTAGGTACCGATAGGAAGATTGGTGCTTGAGGCTTAAAACCTCCACTTTTAAATCATGTCATATCAACTCCAGAAAATGTTGCTATGTAAGCATCCATATCATCCTTAGGACCAATGACTTGGAATCCCATGTGAATACTAGTTATAGGACAACAAACATATAATTAAATAATAAACCACACACTAATTTTCTAGGGAAAAAATAATTAATGTAGTCCAAGTTAATTCTCATGTGGAGAACTATCGGGAGCTCTAGAAAGTTATTTCGCCCCACAATATTATGATTATTTAGTGTACTTCTCAATCACAAACTATCCCTCCTAATTTGGGGATGAAAGTTGAGATGCAAAAGTCACTAGAGATCAAAGTGAATGTATATTTACTTTTAAGCAATCTCAAATGTATTGCTAATTGGGTTGACAATTGCATATATGTAGTCAAACCATGCATGCATAAGTTTAATATTTTGCGCATTTGTTACTTATGCTTAAGTTTTATTGCCCCTAGCCTTGCCCCCCCCCCCCCCGGAACAATTACCAATGGATTGGACCATGAAACTCATCTAGTTAGCAATTACAATCATGGAAAATGTCATTCTAAGTTTTGAGATTGGACTATATATGCAAAAGTTACTAGTAGCCAAATGAACATTTGTTTTATAGTTAAAAAAATTGCATAGAGGTTTCCCACTTATATTAACATTTGAACGTATAATGAAGGTCTAAATTAACATGTCGGTAGGTTCTCATCGTCAATTGTTGCATGTCTTCCCAAGCTCTTGAGCTTGGTGCTTTTGCCTTAAGGTGTATTTTAGCCATATGGTGGGCAAATGTGTTCCTCATGAATTCATATGGACCGTTGGATTGGACTGAATTATCACGCCTAGTTAGCGATTGCCAATCATGCAAAGTACCATTCCAAAAATTGGGATCGGAATTGAGATGCCAAAGTTTATAGATCTCATAATGAAGGCGATTTTTGTAGTTAAGTGATCACATATGTCCTTCCAATTATGTTGACTAGATAGTGTTGATGGTGTGAAGGCTTTGTTTTCGTAACCAACTTTTAGGCTTCGCTAAAGTTAAGTTGGAAAAGGGCATAAACTACACATACATATTAGATCTAAATCCATAATATAGAGTATTCTATTAATGATTGTCACTAAGATTCTAACCTACATACACCACAAAACTTAACATTTTTAGAATCTTTTGCATTGTTCGTGCCTTGACAAATTATGTATTATACAAATGTGACACTAGTGAGCCGTCTCATTATTTGTGTGTACATATAATATTTATTAATTTTTAATAATATCTTAATTGAATATATTGCGTGCAGACATGAGGGGGCCTAGGTCAAATGCTGAAGACTATATTACAAGTTTAGATGAGCAAAGCGATCAATTTATTGATCATTTTCAAGGATCCGATGTGGCAATTGAACCACTTATTGACGTGGAAGAGGAGGAAAGTGGAGAGGAGTCTGATTATGATCCACGCAGCGGGGATTGTTTTGCTGATTTTGCGCAGCTACCGGAGTCATCCCCTCAAGTTAACTCCTTGATAAGGGAGAACGCCAATGATGTGAATGGAATCAATGAGGGTGTTATGGCATCTCCGGAGATGTTGGTTGCTCGAGGTCGTCCGCTTGGTGGTCTAAGGGCTCGTGTAGTAGGAAATTCAAGCAATATCCAAATCCGTAATATTGATGGATTGCCCCCTGGTCCCAATGCAGCTAGGGCTAGAGCGGCTCACACTAGTGCGCTAGGCGGGCATGTTTTTGGTGTTAGCCCAGTTATGAATGGTACAAGTTCTGAACGTACAGGTGTAAAACTTAGAAAAAAATGGGAACTGGACGGATGAAGATCTAAATGCAGCCATGCTTGCAATTGATGATGGTGCTCCTATTAAAACAGTGGCTAGACTTTATGGAATTCCCACAACGTCTTTACGTGACCATGTTTTCGGGAAAACATTAAGTAGAAAACGTGGCAAATCGGGGGTGTTATCATTTGAGGAGGAGAATGAACTAGTAAACTGGATTTTCAAAATGCAAACACTAGGTCATCCAATTACCTTAAGTCAATGCCGATTGAAGGTGGCTGAAATCACCCAAGATCGTGACACACCTTTTACCAATGGCATTCCCGGTCCAGGGTGGGTAAAGTGGTTCAAAGCACAGAATCCGACTTTGACACTTAGAGTAGCGCAAGGATTGGAGCAGTCCAGGGCAAAGGGTTTATGCCCTGAGAATGTTGCATCTTTGTATGATAATTTACAGGATATGTACACAAGACACAAATATCCGGAAACTCACATTTGGAACTGTGATGTATCCAGGGCCCAGGCGGGGAGGAATGGCGGGGGACGTGTTTTGGCTAAAAAGGGAATACGGAGTGTACATACTGTCACTCCCGATGAGAGAGAATGGTTGTCAGTATTGTCATGCATCAATGCTTCCGGTTCTAGTATTCCTAATTTTTATATATTCAAGGGTAGGTCATTTAGGCGGAATTTTATAATTAGGTGTGAGGAGGGAGCTTGTATGGCTATGCAAAAAAAAACGTGGATGACGGGAACATTATTCAACGAGTGGATTAACCACTTTTTACACCACGTTGGTATAATGTATGGCATTTCTACAGAGAATCGTCATTTACTGATAATGGATGGGCACAACTCCCATGTTACTATAGATGTTGCGCATACGGCCCGAAAAGTAGGTCTAGACCTTCTTACCATTCCTAGCCACACATCTCATGCTACACAACCTTTGGATGTTAGTATTTTCAAACCGTTCAAAACGGCCTTTAGAAAATATCGGGATTTTTGGACCATTAGAAACAAGGGTAAGGGTGCTGCAAAGGAGGACCTAGCCCAATGGGTGTCATTGGCCTTGAAAAAGGCCATGACTCCAACAAATATTAAAAAAGGATTTAGCGCGACTGGTATTTGGCCTTTAAATCGGACAGCCATGGATGACAAGATGGGGCCCAGCAAAGTGTTTGTAAATACTCCGGATGTGGTTGATGAAGAAGAGGTAGATGATGAGTATGTGGAGGAGGTGCTCGGAGAAAGGGTACGTGAAACTCAAGGAGGTGGAAATCAGTATATGGTGGCAGTGAGAGATGATGAGGGAGAGACAATGCATACAATGCACGAGGGGGTAGAGATGGGGGCGCAAATTACCGACGAGGTAAATATGATTTCACAAGAGTTGGATGGAGTTGACGTGAACGCAGCATTAAGGTTAACTTCGATTTTGGCCCTTCCACAAACAGTGGTGATTCCTCGACGGAATCATGGCACTCCGCTTATAGATTATTCAAAGTCTATAATTATGACTAGTGATAATTACATTACTGCTTTAGAACAGAAGCAAGAGAGACGTGAGGAGGTAGCAAGAGAAAAAGATAAAAGAAAAGCTGACCTTGAGATTAATAAAAGTCGAAAGGCACAAGAAAAAAGACAAAAGGCAGAGGAGAAGAAGGTTAGGGCCGAAGAACGTGCGGAAGAATATGGAGTAATGTGGCCAGTTAAACGATGCACTGAAGTTGGGGTAAAATTGCATGAGGCAATAAAGGCTTATGCACCTCTTGGTAGGGGGGCCTACCGGGCCCCATGTTGTGGTACAATACATCCATTGTTTTAGTTGAACCAAAAAATGAGCATGTGGAGGAGGGCTATAAAAAAAAAAAAAACACCCAGTGAAAAATTATGCCCATTGCAAGAGCCTATTTGGGTGCATTACCCTGGAGCCCCTCGTAGAGAGTGGCTAGCAACAGGATCATCGTTACCACCTATGGCCCAACACACTCCAAACAACCATCTCCTTGGTCAAATTACCAACGTGGGCGGTGAAAATTCTATCTCCGATAATCAAGGTATGATTTTCAACCTTTATGTGCACTTTGTTAAAATTTACGTCTTGCTAAACTACAAAAGAAGGTATGTTAGATTAACTTGTATATTCTTTCATAATTTTATTTTAGACAATTATAATAAAAATGACTACACCCTAATTTCGATAATGCCACCCTTGTTAATAGAACACCTTGATATTGTCACCTAAAAGTTTGAAACCGATTTCCATAGTGTAAAATTCCCTCGTTATTATCCCTATCACCCTTGATAATGTCACTAATTTTTCCAAAATTTGTAGTGTAAGTGTGATAATAACAAGTAATATGGATGAAAAAAGCCGGATGGACAACAAATTCTATGGATGACGTCGCCATCTTCACCTACCTTTCGGCAAATCAATATGACATTAGAAGCTTCTTTGTCTCTACACTAAATAGGTAGATTAGTGTTGGAAGCACTAATAGTCAACGAAAACGCTATTTGTCAATTGTCTTCATAATGTTAGAACACTAAATGTCAACTCTAATACTATTTGTACCAATTAGTAACTTTGAATATTTACAAAAGCGCATTTAGTGTTAGATGACATTATTTGTAAATCTTCAAATGAAGAATTGGAGGTATAATATGAGAGCCTCAAAGAAAATGTAATATGCTAGGAATTTGATATTACAACATTTAAACTGAAGGGAACTCAACTTTGACAATGCAAAATAAAGTGTACTTTATCAACACTAATTGTACTTTCAATTGACATTTAGTGTTTTGGGTAACTATTGGCTCTAACACTAATCTTCGTCTATCACTAATATACCTATTTAGTGTAGTGAGAGGTCTTTACCTAATCTCAATGACACATTATGATGTGCTCTTATTGTTATTCACAATTTTGAAATTAGATTTTACATTAAAAAACATTGAAGTCTTGTATTTGTTATTTTCTTTTTTACATTGTAATGTTATTTAGATTTTCCACATATTTTTGTGATAATATCACATTATGCACAAAATGTGACATTCTCCATTATGCCACACCTTGTTTATACCACATTTTTTGGTGAAACGGAAGGTGTGACATTATCAAGGTTAGGGTGTATTAGAAATTAACTATTTAAGACAATCTAACTTAATGGAAGTGTAAATTCATTGCAAAATTAAATGGGTTGTTGTGATGACCATTTGGAGTAACTTGATTGTGTTTTGTACTAACTTCTTGGTAATTAACCGATGGTGAAAACGCAGGTTGTTACCCAAGGACAAGGTTGTTGCCAAGTGGGTAGGCCCACAAAGTCAAAGGGGTTGGTTCATGATACGAAGGAGATTAATATATGTCATGTAGGTATAGTGGTTAAAGTGTAGGGCCCGCTTGGTAGGCTCACTAGGTTGGTATCTTGGCACGCTCCACTAGGATTGGTTCATTATTAGACAAGGGTTGGTTTAAGGCCTTGCATGGTGGGGCTTCATGAGAGCATGAGCTCGGTTCCCGGTGTAAAGTAGGCCTAGTATGTATTTAGTAGAGGTTGAGGTTATATAATAAATGAGGTAGTCCTCGTGTCTCTCCCTCACTTTACTTGCCCGGCCTAGCTAGTGGAATTAAGAAGCTACTAGTTCTGACTTTGACAATTCATAGAATATTATACTTCCATCAAAAAAATGTTTTTTTTCTTTGAGGCCAATTTGGGTTGAAATGCTAATATGATGCACTATTTTTTTTCCCCGTGGCATGGCCACATGTGTATGCAATGGCTTAAAGTGTTGGTTTAAGCACCCTCTACCTTATCTCAGCAGCAGCAGCAGCAAGTTTGTAAATGGAGGTGTGCATGTGGCAGATAAATCCCAGGTTTTATGTACTTATTCACCTTCACTTTTGTACCCTCGAGGCTATTGACTACTTTTTTACTGAGGTAGATGAGCCCTTGTGTGAAGGCTCTTCTTAATTATATCATAGACCTATATTTAAGTGCGTATGTATCTGGCAAGGGGTTGTGATCGAGAACGCAACTTTATATATATATATATGATACCTGTTACGATGAGATTGGACTATGTGCTTGAAATATAGACGTCGAGAACATAATCGGGAGGGTCAATATGTGGTTACTTGAAGATAGATATTATCAGCTACGAGGTCTAGACAATCAACTTGTGTAAGTGAAATACATATGCAAATCTACCACTATGGTGGATTTATAGATTTTCCAATGACACATGGCAATAGCTTCATGAGTGTGTGTGTGTGTGTGAGAGAGAGAGAGAGAGAGAGAGATTTTGACTTCTTGTAACTATTGTGTCTCAACTTCAATTATAGAACTTGAAAGTATAATCTTCATGATTCACAATTGTCAACCAGTGTGAAATAATTATTGATTTGATCGAGCGGTCCAATTTGCATGTGGAGTTGAAAGTGCACACAACATGACCACGTGGCTTTCTCAATTGCCACAAATGTAAGTGTATCCTTTAGGGCCACCTCATCGTGTCTTATTTAGATGTGCCTATTTCGGTTACTTATTTTATCTAGACACTTGTATTTGAGTGATATGTGGCTAACTCCAAGAACAAATACCAAAATGACATGTGTTAGACTGGACTACATACTCAAAATATGATAATTATTCTAGGCTCAATAGTCAACATCATTTATTTTATTTTATATTATTTGGGGGGGGGGGGTAATGACCAATTTATGAGCACGAGGGTCTTCACTTTGATAATGATTAACATATTCATATGAGCTCCAAAAATTATGAGGAAAGTGGACACTACATTTGGTTAGGATGTGCTAACCACATGTTTCTTATCCTAGAGAAATAGGCTAGTCAAAAAAAGTAACCATTTAAGATCCATCTAGCTTAAAGTGCTCTTGTGAACTTTTACACCCCTTACACACACTACCAGAGCTTGAGTTAAAACATAACATTATTCATATGAAAAGACTAGATCTCCCTAATTCAAAAGCAATGACCTTATCATGATGACCTACGACAACATACATAGATAAACCATGTATTTGTTTAGAGTTTCCATGTTCGTAACATTACTAAGCAGGTAGACGATGGTTTCTTTCCAAAGAAATAGGTTGCGATTTAAAAGCTCTGATAAATTATGGTTGCTTGTCGAAACTCTATAATACACAATTTGGGTGCTCTCCACAAATGAAGAATCATGGATTAAAGAAGAATCATGCCCACATGATACATGATCCCACATATCGCAACCAAGAAGCTCAACAATGTTATGTTTCCTCCATTATAACAAATCTTGATGAGTAGCTTAGCAAATGTTTCCATCCCATAGCAATCCCATCTCATTCCTAGAGATTTCCTAGCATTGTTTGACCAAAGAATCTTCCATCATTATTTGGGCCCACATCATCACTCATCGTTGTTAAATGATGCTACTATGGAGCCCAAGATTTGGATTTGCAAATTTCATCCGAAACTCAAAATATGGAGAGCTTGAAATGGCCATTGGGAGATATCGTTGGGAGGAAGGGAAGTGAAAGAAAGAATGACAAGTGTAAGAATGTTTGAAAGTCTGTAGATTTGGGGTCCACAAAAAGGATGGCTCAAACTCTTGACATTCTTAAGTGACATTCATGAATACGCATATAATTTTGACCACAAGCTTGTCAAGAATCAATGAGAGTTTTTCCATAGTCATTATACCTAGCACCGTCTAAGTGGCATTGCAAGCCATGTTGAATGTCAAGTGTGAAGTGGACTTGAGTGAACAAGTAAGATTGATATATCCAATCAATATCAATTGGGTGATAAACACGCTTGGACGGATGAGGAGCTGCTAAGGGCTCCGTATTTTCTGGTATGGTGTGAGATTGTGAAGTAAGCCGCTGGAGACTAGTGCGTGTGCTGCCAGGAGCTGGCCTCGTAGTGACCCCGCATACACTAGACAACAGATGGTCAGGGTGTTTGAAGAGGTGATTGGATGTGTTGAGGGGTACCTGTGAATGCTCAAAGTCCCAGATCTAGAGACTCAAGCGTGTAAATGATAGTTAGATCTCAAGGGGAAGAGTACTCTGAAAGAGCTGGGGCTCCGATTGGTTGTGATTGAGATTAAAACTTCATTTTTGCTTGTAGTTATCTAGATCTGAGATTTCTATGCAAACACGGCGGGAGAGGTAGCAAACACCCAGGACTCAGGCACATTGATACTTCCGATCGTCACATTGTACCAGAATTACAGTTTCAGCAATAGCCAGAGAGTCGCACAGAAGGAGCCGAAGGCTCCTTTTCTCTTTCATTTATATCATTAATACATTTATCTTGCTTTTCAAACATAGCATAGATGCATGTCCCCTAGATCTAGAACTAAACCCTTGTTACAAGCCCGATCCACTGGTGGGAGAACCATCGACCCAAGATAGTGGAGCGCAAGAAGGGATCGTTGCAGAAGGCGGAAGAGGTTGCAGAAAGGGTATCGTAGAAGAAATCCAAGGAGATTACAAAAAAGACGACGCCCCACATCGAGACGTACACAGAAGAGGAATAACCCACAGCAAAATAGGCAGATCTCGCACACACTGCAATCAGAGAGTAGAGCAGCATTAGAAAACCTGCGATTACACCGAATTTGGCACCGAGCTCACTGGACAACAAACCCATCACCGAGACAACGAGTGGAGCTGGAGAAGAAGTGGAGTAATCCCTAGCAATACAGGCAGATCTCATACACATTGTATTCGGGAAGGTGAGCAACACCAAATCACCTGTGAGTGCACCGCACCAGAGCAAAGAGCGCGGTACCTGAGCACCCACAGCCCCGACCCTGCAGATCAGACAACCTGCGATTACACCGAATCTGGCACCGAGCTCACTGGGCAACAAACCCATCACTGAAACAGAGGCTACATTCTACATCGAGACAACGAGTGGAGCTGGAGAAGAGGTGGAGTAATCTCTAGCAATACAGGCAGATCTCATACACATTGTATTCGGGAAGATCAGACAACCTGCGATTACACCGAATCGAGCACCGAGCTCACTGGGCAACAAACCCATCACCGAAACAGAGGCTACATTCTACACCGAGACAACGAGTGGAGCTGGAGAAGAGGCGGAGTAATCCCTAGCAGTACAGGCAGATCTCATACACATATTCGGGAAGATCAGACAACCTGCGATTACACCGAATTTGGCACCGAGCTCACTGGGCAACAAACCCATCACCGAAACAGAGGCTACATTCTACACCGAGACAACGAGTGGAGCTGGAGAAGAGGCGGAGTAATCCCTAGCAGTACATGCAGATCTCATACACATTGTACTCGGGGAAGTGAGCAACACCGAAACACCTGTGAGTGCACCGAACCAGAGAAAGGAGAGCGGTACCAGAGCACACACAGCCCCAACCTTGCAGATCCCACAAGCAGAAGCAGACCCCGAAGCCCAAACTTAACTGAGATGGCCGCGTCAAGAGCCCCTCCCCGAGACAACAACAACATGGAGGGAAGGGACCTGATTCCGAAAACCCTAGCAAAGGTTTTTGGTGACGAGGAAGACATAATGGAGATTGACTCGCCTACTCAGAGCCTAAAGAAACTCCTTGCAGAGAAGGCCAAAACAAATGCCCGAGCTGCAGCCAATGGGAAGAGAGCTAGAGACCGGGCCGGGACATCCTCACCCTCGAATTCCCACAAGGTGATTTCTCCCCGTAATGTAGTTCATGCCACAGAGCCCACATCAGACCCAAAACTCAAATTATGGTTAGGATTTGAAGTCATGGAAAAACTTGCAATTGAGCAAGGAATTGATGAGTTATTTAATGATGAAACCATTGCTGATAGAACCACAAGAGGCATCCCCTGTAAGGAAGCCGAGGAATTAGAGAGTGTAAGCATTTCATACCCAAGAGTGCCACAAACTTTGTACCCAAGTGAGAGAAGTGATGGATTACCGGGTCAACATCTTAACCTCACTCAACTCCCATCAGAGATAGAAACTGACCCCATCTCTTGCATGTCCTTAGACTTTTAAATTGCCATTCATTTTCAACTCCCCAACAACCCCCTATTTCATAACCATGTCAAAGAGCTTGTTAAAGAGAGGCTAAATGACATGCACATTCCACTAGGTACTAACCTCATCGAACCTATCTCGGTTCTATGCATGAGTATCAAGAGAGGAGGGGTTAAGGGCGTTTGGGCTGGGATAGTAAAACTCCACCTCCTTCACCCCCAAACCGATGGAGTAGCCTTACTCACGGGTCTTAGACCCTTCATTCTCCACCTTGAGCCCCACTCAAATGTTGGAAGCCTAGGCAAGGTATGTAAATCATATCACTCCATTGCTAGGAATAACAACCTCTCCATCAAAATTTCAAATGACACTCTAGTAGGATTGACATCTCATGCTCTCTTTCTTGATATCCTTGAAAATAGCTTTAGAAGAGGTCATAACTTTGAAATTGTAGAAGTACAAAAGACCACTGCTAACAACCATGCCTACATTGTTGCTCCTACCCCCCCTACAAGCTAAGAAAATACAAACCCTCCAAATATCCACACACCACCAAATTCTTGATGGGCAAGTAACAAAGGGCCCCTCTCTTACTATGGAGCAAAAGGCAAGGAAAGAGGCTCTTACCCTAACTTTCTACAACCTCCCCATTTTGATGAATATTGAAGACACCTCCCTTGAAATTTGCAAGGTACTAGGAACCAAAAATGTGGTATCCATTTGGTTCCACAAGCAAGATGGCTTGAGACACAATGGGAGTGCCAATGTGGAATGCCTCAACCCCTTTGTGTATAGGGAGTTTGTGGGTAAAGAAGCAAAAATTGGGGCCTACCATGTGGAAATTACCCCACACCGCCGTAGCCTAGATGGTAATGACAAACCCCCCAAAGAGCCACTAATCAAATTTGGTTTTGAAGATACTAATACGTGTTTGGTAAACACAATTGAAGCCATCCAAAACCAAACACAAGGAGAAGAAAGTACAACAAAGGGGGATGTTCTTACCGTCATGAAAGAGGCCATTGAGGAAGGTAACAAAAAACTCAAACTTGAACTCCACAAGGATATGAAGGAGTTAAAAGATGACATAGTAAGAGAAGCACACATCTATGTGGATGAAATAAACAATAAACTCAAAAAACAGATGATGGACATCCAAAGCACCTTGACTTTGGCACTTACGGGAATGCAACAAATTACGGGTGTGGTTAAACCAAACCTTATGCTAAAGGACCAACCAAATGTGGATTGACCACAAACCGCCAAGAAATAAAAAAAGTATTTATCACAATACTACCATATACATATATACATATATAGACATATACATGAAACATATACTGGAATAACTACAAAATACCATAACAACAAAGAAGGTATTCCACAACACCCAAAAACCCATATGGAATACAAATACAAAATATGCCTCATATACCCGAATAAATACAATATACAACAAAAAACTACATACCCAATACTCAAACCAAAATACAATCCCCACATACAAAACAACAAACATAGAAAGTACTACCATTCAACGTACAATGGTCACACAAAGCATACCCTCAACTCAAAATACCTCCCACCTCATTCAAAAAACAATCTCCATACGAAATACGGTAAGTGCCCAAAATGCATACTCCATCCAACGAACGGATGTCATCTAAAACGCATATTTCATCCAAAACATAGTTCACACCCAAAACAAGCAACACATCCCAACTCAAAACCACACCTACAAAATAAACTTCACTCTAAACACAACCCACATCTAAACCCCAAACCCTGTCCCCTCTCAAACCCTAACTCCTATTTCAATCACAAAAGACACCCAAAAAGCAAAATGGCATCGGCCTACCGGCCTTACCACAATCCTAATGGCCAACATCACTTCATAAATAATTGGAAACCTCACTCAATAACAATTCAAATACCAACAAACCATGCAAAATTACACTCCGTACCCAAACAACCAAAAAACATTATACCCACCCTACCCAATATCAAAAACCAAATAAGAAAAAACCAAAGATACTCAACTTATATAAATACTACCTCATTACATCAAGTATATCAAGTACGCATCAAAAACCTCGCACAATAACAACGTACATCCCTAAAGACAATAAATTACATCCTAAACATCATTCACACCCAAAGTACAAACAATACTCAACAAACAAAATGGCCTTGGCCTACCGGCCTCGCCATAAAACTAACCGCAAACTCCACCTCACTAATTGGAAACCTACCCCAATAACAAACCAAATATCTAAACACGATGCAAACGCATACCCCTTAACCAAACAACAAGAAAACATAATACCTGCCCTACATCACACCTCCTCTAAAACTAACCGCGCACTCATTAAAATACCAAAAATCAAAACAACTAACCTACATAAATACTACCCCTCTACCTCAAGTACAACAAAAGTAAATCAAATATCTATAAACAAACCAAATTACACTAACCACTCACACAACAACAACCCAAAACATACTCTCCGAACAAAACACACCACACATCCAAACTATACTTCTCATCCAAAACACAAAATACAACGGCCTCACTCACAATGTAGGTACCTCACAAGAAACGAACTTCACCCTACATCCAAACCGCATCCAAAATATAGGCCACACCCTAAACAAAGGCCACACCCACAACTAAATCCCCCCCTCACATCTAAACAATCAAGTAACATTACACACGCCTTGAATTACGGAAAGTACCCAAAACACATACCACACCCAATGAACTACCTTCATCCAAGATATGGATCCCATCCAAAACACATAAGCCACTCAACACATATATCTCATCCAAAACATAACCCACATCATGAACAAGGAACCTACCCTAACCTAAAAGCATGCCACCAAAATAGATTACATCCTAAACATAAACCCCGACAAAAATCCGTACTCTACCCCCACTCACAACCAGACCCCTACTCAAAATACAAACAACACCCAACAAACAAAATGGCCTCGGCCTACCGGCCTCGCCACAAAACTAACCGAAAAAATCACCTCACCAACTGGAAACCTACCTTAGTAACAAATCAAGTACCTAAATACTATGTGAACTCACGCCCCTTATCTAAACAACAAGAAAACATAATACCCACCCTACACCACATCCCCTCTACAACAAAACTAACATTCATCAAAAATCAAAAACCAAGTAAGACACAACCAAAAACAACTAACCTATATAGATACTTCCCTACTATCTCAAGTACATCAAATATTAAACTTATAAATGTACCAAATTACACTAACAACTACACAAAATACAACCCCCGAGCACAACACCCTACACACCCAAATTTTATCACCCATCCAAAACAAAAAATACAACGGCCTCTCTTACAATACAAGTACTCATCAAAAAATAGATTCCACCCTAAACTCAAACCACATCCAAAGCATAGTTTACATCCTAAACACAATACACAACCAAAACCTAAACCTTCCCTCGCACCTAAACAACCTAGTAACATCACACACACCCCACCCAACCCGATTACCATAATTAAAACCATAAGCATGAAAAACCTAAAAACAAACAAAACACGCCCTTCACCCAATCAATTAGGAAATATAACACCCCCCCCACAACAAGATTCCTACCCAAAACAAAAATACCTCGGTCCCACCCACAATACTATTCTCATCCAAGATATAGCCCTCACCAAAAGCACAATCTTCATCCAAGGGATAAGCTTCATCCAAACCATAGAGTCCACCTAAAACATATACTTCATCCAAAAGCCAAAATATACCCAAAACACAAATACCAACAACCGTATTGGTACCAACCAAAACAAGAAACCCAATCCAACTCAAAATCTCACAAGCCTCACCCTACATACAACTTGTACCTAAACCCCACACCTTACCCCCACTCCAAACACCACCTACACCCTAAATACAAACACTACCAAAAACATAAACGCCCATATTCAAAATACAATCCCTACCCAAATAACAAAATGGCCTCGGCCTACCGGCCTCGCCACATAAATAACACATACCACTTCATAAAAAATTGGAAACCTAACTCAGTAACAAACCCACTACCTACAAACAATGCAACGTCACACTTCTCACCCGAACTAGTAGAAAAAACCACTCCCGCTATGCCTAACCTCTTTTCCACAACCAAATTCACATGTTTGAAATATCTTAAAATAAATATGAGAAAACCAAAAACACTTCAATTCTACGGATATTACTTCATTGACATACTAGATCTACTAAAATGCGGAGATATCGAACTTAACCCGGGACCAATGCCTGATATTCTACGAACACACCCTATTACACACAAAAAAAGAGCCAACACGTATTTTATCCCAAATACTATAAAACTACAACCTAAATACCAACACCTAGCAAATACATTCGCCCCTATCCTAAAACACACACACCCACTACACCTCCAAGCAATCACCACATACCCACATCTACACCATTATACCCAAACACAAAACCAGTCGCCACCAACCCATATGCTATACGCCCTAATTACTACCATCCACCCCGCAATAGACATATGCAATAACATGCTAGCCCAACCCCAAAACTACCACTTTAATAACATATGGACCAACACGTTAATCATTAGGCTAGCTAACCTCACCAACCCCCCCCGAGCGACACATACTGACACCGCACCCCTCCACAACATTCATAGAAAACAATCAACATATAATACTCCCTCAAAACTCAATACACACAAAAATATACGAATTCATCCACAACCAAGTAACCACACCCACATCAACCGCCCTCAAGAAATAATTCCTTTTCCTCCCAAACCAGTTGATAACTGAAACACTTAGATGTTTAGAAAACATCAGCGAATACTCACACCCACCCCCACTCCCAGCCACTCCCACACCAATCACAAGAATAAACACCAACACCGAACATGAAACAATCATAATAACTTGGAATGCGTCATCACTCAACACATCATTACCAAACTTACAAAGCTTAATAAACAACTCTCTAAACAACACAACAATCATACATATCCAAGAAACCAAACTTACTGCAAACAAATCTACGAAATATATACAAAACCTATTCCCGGAATTCAAACTCATTTTCAACAACACACACGCACTCACAAGGTGCATCCAACAAATGATGCCTTATACCCCCGGAAGAGGTGGCCTACTTACACTTATCCATCATAAATATGCATTCCCAGGGAATGTCACCAAAATCCCCACACCAACAAACATCTCCCCATATCTACAAATAATAAAAATAAATAACCACTCACTAATACATTGGCTAATCATACACATATATATGCCCACGCACTTAGAAGATACATGTTTTATCCCACACCTTAAGAATGAAATCACTAACCAAATCACTATACACCCTAATCACATATACACACTATGCGGAGACTTTAACAGAGATATTGCACTAAGGGGCAGACAAAATAACAACACTAACACCCCCCCACAAGAAGAAGACTTCCAATAGAAAAACTTCACCACATCTCTCAACTTAGAATATATTCAAACCAACACTAGTATCTCCAGACAAGGTGGATACAAGTACACATCAACAAGCCTAATAGATGGTTTCTATATTCACTCCCAAGACAACAGCAAATTTACCTCCACTACAAACACAAACATGAATCTAAATTCAGATCACTATCCAATCACATTACACATCCCACACAACACACTTATAGCCAGACCCCCACCCCCTACAAACACCTCACCAACTAGAATATTGAACCCGATACCACCTGAAAACCTAGAAAAATTCAACATAACATTCTTTGAAGAAAACTCCACCCAACTTAAAATACTTACCACACTATTAGAAAACCACCAACACTTAACATCTGATCAATGGCAACTTGCATGTACATCACTGGACTACATTATAAACAAAATTTCAGAAACAATTGAAAAAACCTGCAAAGCAGACCCACTACCCAACCTTACAACCAGAACATCGCAACAAGGTGGTTTTCTACCACGCAAACTAGCTAGAGAATGGAAAAGACACCTCAACACATATCACCTCATCAGGAAAGTCATTTACATAGCACAACATGACCCACGCTGGCAAGTGCACCCCATCCTAAACGATATCCGAAACCACCAACACGTCAGCATTCCGCACCCACCCGCTACAGCAGCATCCCCTGATGAATGGATTAACACAATAGCGGCTATCGCAAAAACTGCAAATAAAGAAGCCAGAAAAATCACCACAAAATATACTAGAGACTGCATTCTAAAACCCGTATCGAAATACCGCCAAATGTATGAAAAAAACCCCAAGAAAATAAACCGAAAAGTCTTCAAAAACACTCAAACCTCATCTCTTGACTCCATCATTGATAGACAAAACAACATATTAACCAACCCTGAAGACATTGCATCAGAAATTTACGCACAACAATCCATCAGTAACCGCCCAACAGTCCCCACATACCACCATCAAAATACACATCCACTACACTGTACATGTGGAGTCAGACAATACCAATGGCACGACTTAGAAGGATACATAATTCACAAACGAGGCGAACCCCAAATCCCCTTACACACATATTTTGATCAAGAAACCTACGACTTCTGTTTTAAAAACCTGAGTAATAACAAAGCTCCAGGTCCAGACAAAATTCCCAACTCAATCCTAAAAAATATGCCTCCGCGCTTTCACAAATTACTTTTCCTATTCTTTAAGCACTGCTATAAACAAAAACAAATTCCCGCATCATGGAAACTAGCCTAACAGTTTTATTATATAAAAAAGGTAACCCATCACAACTAACGAATCACGGACCTATTGCACTAGCTAACACCATATATAAATTTTACACAAGTACACTAACCTCTATCCTATCAGCATACGGAGAAAGATACCAAATACTACACGATAGCCAAGAAAGGTTCAGAGCAGAAAGAAACACCTCCACACAAATACAAATACTAATTGCAGCGCTTGAAGACGCAAGACTCACAAACCAAGATATATACATTCTTTACATTGACTTCAAAAACGCCTTTGGCTCCATTGACCACGCCAGACTCTTAGCCATAATGAAAGACTTGGGTTACCCCAATGACTCAATAAACCTCATAGGAAATATATACTCACAATCTTCAACCATATTCACTGGCGAACACTTCGGAAAAACCCTACCAATTCACATCCAAAGAGGTACAATACAAGGCGATACCCTTAGCCCATACTTATTCATCATATTTCTAGAATCCCTACTTAGATGGCTACAACAAGGAAACAATGGATATACTTTCGGTACGTCGAGAGTTAAAATTTCATCAGCAGCATATGCAGACGACCTTGCAGCAATCGCCAACAAACTAGAGACACTACAAACACAATTAAATAAACTAGACAAATTCTGCGAATGGGCAGGAATGGACCTAGGAATACCAAAATGCGCAGTAACTGGATGCCCAAACAAATCTAAACTTAACCCCACAACCTTCAAGGCCCTAATCCAATCCACCAACATAAACTATAGAAACCAACCTATACCAGTCCTAAACCAACACGAACCCTACACATACCTAGGAATAAATCTCGCACCATCACTTAAATGGAAAACACAAATAAATACCACTACAGCTAAAGTAATCAAACAATGTCAAGCCCTCGTAGCATGCCCAGCTACTATAAAACAAAAAATCAACATGGCTGATACAGTCACACACGCTGGAATAGCATATAGCTTTTATGCAGTAACATACTCCATACCAGCCATAAAAAAACTTGACAAAAAGATCATCGCACTCCATAAAACAATATGCGGAATACCCAAATGCACATCTAATATTACTACACAACTCCCCCACAACCTATTTGGAATTGAAGCATTTTCACTACAAAATGCCTACCTACGGTGTATTGGAGAGCAACTACAAAACGCCCTTAACGATAAAGGCCGAATTGGCAAAATTTATACCGGCCTAACGCAATTTATACTTGCCAAATACGGAGGTTCTAAAGAAATTATCCGTATTAAATACTACCATTGTGTTAGATCACCTATTACTAGAACATTATTTCTGCTCAAGCATGAAGCAGGAGTCCACCTTAAAAGTACAATAAACAACTTCCTCCTACACCCATCTCCACTCGAAAACGTGTGGATGCAAGAAGCACAAATGCTACAGGGTCTAAATTCCAACACCTCACTTAAACTATTACACAAATTGCTCATACATAATATAACAACACTAGACCAAATTACCATGCCTAATGGCACCACACTAATGAACCTAGACGAATTCAAAATCTACCACTCCACCCCTTCCAAACTCATCCAAAGTGCACTAAACATTGCTAATCAACTATTTTGCCAACCTCTCTGTAATCCCGAATGCCCCCTACCATGCCAACGACACCATCCACCCAGATCCCTCAAAGACAAATATATACTAAGACACCACAACATTCTACCTCACCTACCGACTCCCCCCATACCCTCCCATCCCCCCTCTACCCCCTCCCCCCAACAACATACTTAAGGACCCCCGACAATATCCCATATACAAAATACTTGATCACAAACAAAAACAATCTACCGACCATAACGGAATAAAAAGAACAGTCACGTCATAACTATGTCAATGGACTACAACAAATAACCACACATACAACAAATGGCATACCCCAAGGGACCTATACCCCTATTGTGATGCCAATACATGCAACCACAACACCGTCCTACTTACCCACTACTACACGGAAAGACAACACAAACACTTCTCAAACATTATTAATGCCTACTTCTCCACCGAACAACAAAGAGACACAAGATATGTCATACCTACCACAATAATCCCACTAGCACATATCTCTATTAATGAATGTAACCCAGAAAATGACATCGAAACCAACTCCGATACTATCCAAATACAATTCGACGTCGCTCACATATACGAAGATAATGGTAGGCACCTCATCACCATCCCGAAAACCAGACTAATGTGGTTATGGAAACAATACCAATTGGCAAAAAATACCACACATGGTCTAGAACCGCCCACCCAATCTTTCGAAACCGAAATGGTTTGGCTATATCAAAGATACAAATACCGAATCCCGAAAAATGACCCACTCAAACGTGCCCAATACACAATACCAACCCCAATATTAGATCTCCTAATAACCACATTCAATATCAACCAGTCATACTTCTCATCCCCAGTGACATGCCCCACGCAACTCACCCAATTCTACTCGCCATTCTCACGGGACATAATATTTGGATCCTTAGGGAAAGCATTCGACCACAAATGGCAAGGAAAAGGATACGCTCACCCCCACAACGCAACAGACTTACAACAAGCCATTCACTGGGCTCGCATGGCGGCCCAAAATGATCCATATACAATCACTATACTTATATCTCCGGATACCGACTGGTACAAAAACCCAAACCCGCACATAGGTCCATTCTTGGACACACACATCATTGCCCAATTTGCAGCCGATATGATTGCATATGAAGAACCCACAATACCTTCCGAACTCAATATTACAAGAAAAGAACCGTCTACCCTACAAATATTTTGTATCCACCACCAAAACAATAATATAGGCACCTATGAACAAATGAAATTACTAAAGGACATAGCAGACAATCTCCAAATATTACAAAGCCACACCCAAATTGCACCACCCACCCCTTCAAACATCACAGTGAACTCTAGTAAAAAATGGTCTAAATCAAATTACCCAAAGATACCCCCAAACAATAACACCCCCACCCCACAACTCCCAAACTACCAAACGAACCTACCACTAAAATTCCACCCCCAATTCAGCTACTACACTGATGGCTCCTTTATGAAACCCAAAGAAATAGCCCCTGGGGAATGGAGAAGAGAAAGAGCCGGATACGGTATCTACAGCCCCAAAGGACTAAACATCGCCAATAGATTACATGGACATCAAAACATATTACGAGCAGAAATGATTGCTATACACGAAACACTAAGCATCATCAACACACAATATCCCAACGAACCCGCATTCATATTCACAGACAGTCTAAATGTATTATACCTACTTGACACTCAAATTAAACACCCCACACTTCATAATAGTCACCCAGACCAAACCACACTAGCCTCCATGGTAAAAATTCTTCAAAAAATGACACAACCAATTACACTATACAAAGTTAGAGCACACGTCAGCATTGACGGCAATGAAAAAGCAGACAAACTAGCAAAAGAAGGATTAGAATTAGAGCACAGAATTGCCGCCCACCCATACGAACATGCCCACGCCACCCCTTACTATTACCAAAAAGACGTATGGGCCTCGATGGAAGACGTTCCGGACAAAGGCCCAGTTAGATTCTTAGAAAAACAAATTAAAAAATATGATAGGGAAAAGAACCTAGCAATCATGGCCACACAAACCCCCAACACCTGTAAATGGACAGAAACATAGAGATAGACAACGAGTTGTCGAATGAGTTCTGGACAGATCCCGCTATCACCGACAAACAAAAATCATGCCTCATCAAATTCCGCACAGGAACCTACATGGGGAATGCGAGAAAACAAATGTTTTTTGGCCACCAAAGATTTCCCACTATCACGTGCCCCATATGCAACTCAAATGAACCAGATACATGGATACATGTATTACTTACATGTAAACACCAACATATACACTCACTTAGAGTTAAAAGACATAACAAAGCAGTCGGAGAAATTAGGAAGTTCCTAATCTCATCAGAAAAATCCCGATGCTTTACTCTCATGAATGCTGGCACCTTCAATAACAACCCCCAAGAAAACACAGTCCCCAATTGGCTACTCCCCTGCACATGTAGTACACAAAGATGTCACTGCAACGCAAGATTTAGACCTGATATCCTCTGTGTTAAAGGACTACCCTATCAAAATGCCCCTCCCAGAGATGTCGACCCTCACCTTACCATACAATTCATTGAATTCACATACTGCAATGACAGATTCTCCCCAGAAGCAATTGAAGCAAAAAATAATAAATACAACTCACTAATTGCTAGCATTGCTTCCAAAGGATGGAAAATCGAACCACTTATTGTTATCACTGCTGGTGCCAGAGCGACTGCCCACATCCCATCTATGAAAGCACTAGAGACCAACTTCAAAATACCTATGGCCACCATCAAAAATACTTTCAAAAATATTAACACCATTGCAATACAATATGCTATGTCTATTCTCCTCCATAAAAGGAGAATTGAAAACCACCAACCACTCCCCCAAAATCCAGACCCCCCATAACTCAGAACTTAAAAGTTAGGGTAAGGGGCAAAGGGTATTATATTAGGCGTAGGTTACATTACTAGTTTCTTGTGTCTAAAGTGTCTACTCTCGAAAGGGGGGAGTAGATCTTCTCCTTCATACCTCTGTCCTGTGGGCTTGGGATTGAAGGTAGATCGAACAGACACTTAATTCACGTCGGTCTCCTTCGGAGACCGAAGTTGTTATTATTATTATCAATATCAATTGGTTTTCACTTTAGACCAATCGATATAAGGAGATCCCCACCAATGAAAAGGCTCGTTCCTTGAAGCTCTCAACAATAATGGTCTCCCCTCTACATCATAATCATAATAATAATAATAATAATAATAATAATAGTATTAACTCCAATCTCTTTTATGGAGGTCAGAGTAAATAAAATGTATGTTCATAAAGCATCCGTGGTCACGTCCTAAAGGACAATGGCTTTGGGTGCAGATTTGTTTCACCCTTTGCATAGAGTAGATATTATATTAATAACCAATAATTGTTAATAATGATCAATAGTTTGATAATGTTGTGGGTGAATATTTGTCCAAGGGCATTTTGATGTTGAGGAGTAGGATGTAAAGTGTATTTTGGGAGAAGATAGACACGAAGGCATTGGCTTCATATTGGTTGGGAGTAAGTGTTTTGTGCCTTATATATGATCCAAGTTAAATACTTGGGAACTTGTCTGAGTGGACATGGAAGTGACTTGGTATTGGTAAATGTGAATGTATATACGAAATGTGTGTCAACCAGTGGCCTATACTCGAGCAATTGCTAGTTGAGCTAAAAATGGTTTGTTCCATGACCAATCTTTTACTCATGTGTTGTTTTGCAATGGGATGTGGGGATTTGGTAGCGAGATCCACATTACTTATTTGCTAAGTTGGAGGATACGAATTATGGTGTTTAAGTCATGGATGGTTTGGTCTATGGTGGCTTGTGGAGGTTTGCCATGGTTTGTCTATTTTCTAGTCTTCTTTTGTGGGCTAGTATGGAGTGTGCGTATTTTGTAGCTATTGTGTTGATTTATTTAAAATACCATAAAGGTTAATTTATTATATTCAAATCACAATATATTAACAACTTAGTTGGTGAAAACATACATTCTCACTAGAAAGCTATAGCATCCAAATACCACGTGACATTAAATACCATAAAAAGTTGAGTCAATCCACGTTTATATGCTCAAAGAAGAGGTAGGACAACTTGTACCTCCTCTCATAGAGACGGGATTATTGAGTATGAGTGTACGCCTCATTTATCCAACACAAAAACTTGACTCCATATAGGCTCATTACCAATTCATCTCAAATGACGTCGAGTACAATAATCCATGGTATTTGAAGCTAATTCCGGTGTCAAATGAACTAACAAAAGTAACCTCTAGGTTGCATACATATTATTTCATAGTTGTTGCATATATAAGTTCATCCCTCTCGATTCTCAAGTTGGACTTACCCCTACATAGTCATGGTTAACTCACCTCAAGTGGATTCCATTACCTTATGTTGGGATCCTTGAAGCCAAATTTCATAACATGAAACAATGACTTGGGAATACTCCCTCTCCATTCAAATGTGGGTTACATGTGCGGTTACTTTCTAACCCAACATGTAAGTGTTAACCTTGGAGATGGTACTTGCAAGCATTGTGAATTAAGATCTCGACATTTGACTACCCATGAGAAGAGCCAGAAGTCGGGCTATAAATATATGGTATTTTTGTTCACGTAAAGACCCATGCCAAAATCCCCTTTGTAATTTGAGATAACCTTCTTTTGCGGAATGCACCCCGCCATACTTGGAAGCAGTATGTATGTTTGGCAAATCTCATTTGACGTTCCACTTTAAATTCAAAGTGTCACGCAATGTTTTCAAAAGCAAAAAAATGAATGTCAATTGACATCTACATTTCCTTCTCAAATGTCACCTCAATGTCACATGCCTAATAGTATGCACCATTTCAATTTCTAAAGTGTCAATTGATGTGTGGTTTTTCTTCTTCACAAGCCACACTACATGTCAAAATCTAAATTGTGCATGTCAATTGACGTGCAGTTTATTTTTGTGTGAGTTTTTGCGTATCAAATGTCAAAAACTTGCGAATTTTTTGTAAAAAATACACACTGCTTGGATGTAACGTCTCAGTAGTGTAGTAAGTCGAGTCTTGAAGTATTCCATAGTGTCTTTCGGAGCAGGGTAGGAACTCCAAGAATAGTGCTAGAAGGCGGTGAACATGGTGGGTTTAGGGTTTACTACACTAAATATGATATTTAGTGTCATATGGTATTCAATGTCAGCATGGCAACTTTTTGGATGATACTTCTTATGAACATGTGAACGAATATTGTCATGGATGATGGACGAGTTCATCTATTGGCCAAACCCCGACCTTCTCTTGTCAGCAAAGTTGTGATGAAATATTGTCACGATGGATGATTGAAATTTGGATGAAAAACCACTTGGTAAGTGACGGTAATTGCAACACTGTAAGTCTATAATCCCCCAATTTTATTTTTATTTTTTAAATACAAAGAACGACAAATAATGGTGGGTTAACATTTAGTGTTGGTGACACTACAATGCCGCGGTTTACAATTAGTATTGAGCAAGACGATTACAATTGGTGGACACTAAATATGGTAATTAGTGTAGTAGCGAAGGCCGGTGACAGCAGTAGCGGACTTCATTTACCCGAACGGTCTGATAAGTACGATCGATCTACCGAAGGGTAGATAAAAGATTCTCTAACATTTCTTTATTGATTGTACACCCCTCCCATTATGTTAACTGTCATTTAGAGTTCATGATGTATTTTAAACAAAACAAAACAAAAAAAAACAATTTTCCTTGGTGTCCATTTGTATATTGTGTCTAGCCACCACCGACTCAAATATAAGTGTCCAATAAAGGTATGTATTGACTAAAAGTAACGTTATACATAAAAGAAACGTTAGGCTTGTTCCGTGTTCGTACATTCAAGGGTTTTAAACATGTGCAAGTCGTACATAGTATTGGGTTGGGTTTGAGTACGCCTGCCTCAACCCTTACATGTCTAAGGGGGGCTCAATTATAATGCCTTAGATGAAATTTCTACAAGTTTTCAGCGAGTTTTAATGTTATAGGTTTGTAAAATTTTAATAAGTATATGTGAAGGAGAGAAATTGAGTATAATCATATGTGATATTAATGATCAATACACCAAGTCTTTATCTGCATCTTATTCACTTAGGTTGTGCGTTTGAACTCGAACATCAAGGTATTCAACCTTTAATCAGTCATTGATCCTTTTTAGATATGGTCCGTTATTACACAAGTATTTATATATGTAGGTCAAATGTATGTCTATAATGCACAAGGTGGCCCAAACATAGGCATGGCTAGGGCATGGCTAGACGCCTTGCTATTTGAATTGGGTCCCCACGTACATTACTTCAGATGAAAACAAAGCTAACAATTATGTTGCTTGTTTACTTACTTCAAAAACTAATATGAATCCAAAATTAGCATTGGAAACCCCAAATTACTCTAAGGGAACCTACATGGACTATGTTTTTACTAGATCCCCTTTACCTCTGTAAATTTGGTAGGTCCCAAACCAAATAGCAAGACATCTAGCCAAGGTTTAAAGCCCAAGTTACCATGCTAGAACCAGTTACCTTAAACACTAGACTCCAAATTCTCACGTTCGTTTATCAAGACCCATTTTTAACTCATCGATCCTTGCGACAACATTCAATGAGTAGCATGTGAAACTTCTGTGCTAATTTTCCACTCACACTAATAGGATCATTTAGAGTAGTGGCAATGCCCTCTAAATCACGTAGAAGCACTCGTGATAACTTATCGGACCCTTTGAGCACTTGTTATACTAATTTCTTGTATGCTTTATATATGTATATTTATACAATTGATATAAATTTGTGTTCTCTTTTTTGGTGGGGTGACCTAATGTGGTTACTAATGTATATCTATATAAAATGCACCTAATGTATATCTATATATCTATATCTATGTCTATATCTATATCTATTTATCTCTCTCTATATATCTATATATCTCTATCTTTATCTCTCTCTCTATATATATATCTATATATATATAATTCTTTCGCTTCTTTCTTCTTCTTCTTCGTTACGTTTCTCTACCAAGGAGTTATGGGTATAGGTCCTTAGAATAGTACATACAATTATATATATTTTGAAGTATTGGACAAAAACAAATGTCAAAATTGGGTGTCTCACAACATCAGGTGCTTCTACTGCAATATCAACTCATAATGTTTTCCCATCATAAGGTGTCTAGTATGGACTTGGTAACCAACGAGGGCCAATATTTACATGGACTAAATTAAACCATTTAATTGAATTATTGTTGTCAATGTTAACATTACCAATAATCCATGCCAATTTTCCAAAAAATGTATTTAAGATGTTGAATCTTCAAATTACAATGAAGGTGTGCGATACCAGTAACCTATCTTTTAGTGTGTTTCTTTGATTTTCTTCTAATTATCATTATTGTTTTAAAAAATTTACATAGCCATGACATGCTTGGAGATTATCAACTCCTCCCGCCACAATTCTTATATGGAAAGTTTTGCATCAAGTATTGTAGCTCTCTAGCAGCTTGGGCACCTTTCTACTTCATAATTAATAAAAGTGTGAAAGTAAGTCAGGCAACCCATAAAACAATATTCTAAAATTGGGTAGATTCAAAAAGTAATTTCTAGTAAGTTAGATATTCAGCGAAGTCATTTCTATAATTCATGGATGGGTTTCCTAATGTCATATGTGGCAACTACGATCAATCTAGACACTTCCCTTAACCAACATTCCTTACTCTAAAGTTTGCCTTTTACTTGTATGTCAGGGTTTTGCTTGGCAACATATTTTGCTTTTAGGCACTCTTTTACTTGTATGCCAGGGTTTCTATTGTAATTTTAGGCACTCTTTAAAAAGAAATTGGACAGACAATGAAATTAATTTCCTAGAAAATTCAGGCATCTTCAAAATTAATATTTTTCTACCCAAGCTACTAGAGAGCTACGATATCACAAACTAGTATCACCTACTACTCAGAGCTACACTATGTTGTGACTCTCACAACAGAGCCTACAATAAGAATGGAGAGTTCCATGTTTTAATTACCCAAAATTAATACTACAAACATTTTACTTATTTACAAGGTTTATTCTTGATATATCTAAACAAAATCATGTTTTGGTAGGGAGTTTTCTTCCACTTTGCACATTTGATAATGTGTTGAGGAGTATTCAAGTTCTTGGACCCCCTGGTTTTTGATGAAATGAAGAGAAGGTGTTTGACTTTAGCCATGAAACTACTAGGAAACAAATGATCTTCATGGCAAAGTTTTAAAGGCACCTAAACTATCAGTTTTAGAAGTTTGACAAGGACATGACTACTTTGGTGTTGAACTTACTCTAAGTAAAAAAACTCTCAAAAGCACGGAAAACTCTTCAAACAAATCATCCAAACTAATTGTACAAACTTCTTTTTTGTTATTTTGATTTATTATAGTTGAGTTATCAATTGTGAAGAAATGTCACACATAGTCAATAGTGTATTCTCAAACTTTAGAGATTAATCTCCAACCCATAACACATTTTTCAATCATTGATTCCTTCTTACTTAACCCCTAAGCATCTATGAGGCCATGTCCAAGCCTCTCCATATACAAAAATGTGTATTTGAACTTGGGGGGGGGGGGGGGGTATTCACCTACTAAAATGGATTGTAAGGCATGGTAATTTTGAAATATGGTAAAATTTTGTGACTATGAGCACTCTATGGGTAATTCCAAATTTCTTGAATGATTGAGTTAATGATACCCTATACTACTCATATGGGTAAAAAAAATATTTTAAATATAGAATCCATAATATCATGAATTCTAGAAAGCGTATTATAGTTTATAAACTCCATTCATCGGGTGGAAACTTCTACAAAGACAAAGAATAATGAAATCTTGATATACAAACAGTTGGGGTGATGATTTTATGACTGACTTCAATTATCCCTCAATTCTTCATGTAAATTCAACAATTATACATCCATTCTTTGTTACTAAAATGCAAGGTATGTGAATAGTCATATCTACTCTCCTTATTTCCATGGTATTTTATATGTACCACTTACGTAATTTTATGATGTTATGTCAAATACTACATTACATACATAAATGTTTCACACACTAACATCACTATTTTACATATATTAATATGCAAGATCCTATATTTTATCCCGTGTAGTTCCTAGTTTTTTTTTTGCTAGTGTCCCCCCCCATTGGTTGAACTACATGCTTTCATTACTTGGTTGATCATGTCCAAAGCAATGCTATCTAAAAGTTACGCATTCTTTTGATAGTTTCACATTGATATAAAATTTGGAATTAGTTATAATTTGGGTTAAAAGACACAACCCTTTTTACCAATGTCGAGTTCGTATCATTCGGGTATCTAAGGTAGACATGCCTAATTTAATTACTTATGCTAATCAAACACTTGTATTTCAGTAGTACATGGTTTGGTGTGATTTTGTGAACATATACCAAAAAGACGCATGTTTAAAGGGGACCGGAATCGGTGTTCAAAATATGATATCCATTCTAGGCTCCAAAACTAAACATAATTTTGGGGAAGGGGATACATATGATCATTTAGGAGCCATTTAGCAAGTGCAAAAATCCTCACTTTGATAATAAATAAGATATTCACATGAGCTCCAAATATTACGAGGAAAGTGGTCCATGGCCTTGATTTAGACTTGCTAAACCATCTCATAGGTACTAACCGCGTGCTTCATATCCTAGGAGAAGTGGGCTAGACTGATTTATCCCAATCAGTGTGTGTTACTATTCGGAGTCATGCATTGCTATAACCATTTAACGAGAATGTAGCATTTTACCAAGCAAAGTCATTTATATAGCCTAGAATATCCAATTGAACTTTCGTTAAGGAACATTGAACTCCCGAGTAAGATGTTATTGCACCGTGTAACTCCGAGTAGTGACATGCACTAATTGGGATAATCAAGTGTGGGTGGAAAAAAAGTAAGCATTTAAAGCCCACCTATCTTAATTAGTGTGACACTTAAGTCCCTCCCCACTCAACTAATAACCTAAGTCATGTCGATGATCATTACTAAGTAGCTGACTACGTGGCCACTCCCCATTCGCCGTTGGGCGCAAGCAACAACAAAGATCCTGGAAAGTAACGAATGAACTACATGTCCCCCACCCCGCTGACGTCACCCGGCGCCCAGCGCCCCCTTCCTCCCACCTTCCTTCCCGACGTACCACTTGACCTCCCCGTGCCCGGGTCGCGCCGCCCGACCCGCTCCTCTGCGTCCCCGTCGTTCCCACCCGGCCCGTCCCTGGCCTCCTTCCTCGGGGAAGCACAAGCACAGCAGCTTCCATAGCCCCTGCCCCGTCCCTGGCCTCCTTCCTTCACAACACCCACACAGGAGGGAAGCACAAGCACAGCAGCCTCCATAGCCGCCGTCGCCTCTCAACTTGGAGCCCTCTCGCAGAACACCATTTCTCTCTCTCTCTAGTGCTCGTGTGTACGCCATTTGCAGTGGAGCCCAGTTGAATCACATCTTGTTCCCACCTCCCCCGCATCAACGTTTCAAGCTTTTCGGGCTGGAATTTGGTGTTTTGTGCAGGTTGGGGCGCTGCTTGGAAGGGGAGGGAAGTGGAGGGGAGGGATATGTTGCGGTGGCGATGTCGTGGTGAGTGATCGAAAATGGGAGCATTTGGGAGTGGCGGTGAGTGATCCCACCCTTGGAGACAGAAAGAATGTTTGCAGATTTGAACGTGTGGAAGGTTTGGGATGTGTTGATGGTTGTCTGTGGAGTTTGGAATGTTGTTGGCTAGAGTTGGAGTTGCGATCAGTTGAGGGTTTAGCTTTAAAATTTAATTTCAGATTTGGGTGTGTGGGATCCGCGGCCTTTTGGGCTGATTCTTTGTTGTTGAGATGGGGAGGACATCCTCTGGGCTGGTCTTCAGCTTGCTCTGTTTTGCTCTGTTTTGTTTTGTTGTGTTTTGTTTCATGGTAGTTTAGCGAAGGTGTCTTCGTTTCCGGTACTTTGTTGCATTTCTGGGTGTCCAAAGGGTTCCATCTGGAGTCTACAGTAGTTATGTGATGTGTGAGTGGTTGTTGTTGTTGTTGATGGGATCTTGGTAATGTGTTGTTGATGTTGTGCTGATGGTTAACAACTTTTCCAAACAGCCTGAGGATATGAAACACATAATTTGTATAAAATGGTTAGCAAATGCTAATGGAGGCCAGTCACTTTCCTCGTAGGTTTTGGAGTTCTTATGAATATCTTATCCATTACGGAAGTGAAGATTCTTGTACGCATTAAATGGCCATATGGGATGTCTGACATTTATTCAACCTAGAATCTTCTTTTAATTCATTCTTCATGAATGTTTCAATTGGTTTCATGTATGTGACGAATGGGCTTAATTTCATACATAGTCAACTTTGATTTCTTTTGCTGAAAAGACCATCGAAATTTCTCAAACCCTATCGATGACATCCAAAGGCTCAAAAAATGGGACCTCTTACACGTATACGGGTCAAGGGAAGTGGGCTTACTTCAATTACGTATCTTAATCGAACATTCAATCAAACTTTTCCTTGGGAAAATGGTGTCACTTGCCATTCAGAACTACTCAATGCTCTAAATTGTTACAAAGAGTGGAAGGTTTCCGCAAGTTAAGTCGTTAATGTTTTTACATTGTGCAAACACCTTACTTGAGCTTTGCTACATAGATTATCCCCAATCAGTGCATGCGACTATTCGAAATTACGTAGTGCAATTACATCCTACTCGGGAGAATGCTTTTTACTACAAAAGGTTCAATACAATAAGTTGTTCAAACATTATAGAACATAAATGACTTTGCTCAGTAGAATATTGCAACCTCATTAAATAATTATAGCATTACGTAACTTCGCTTATTAACACACAGTAATTGTGATGAACCAGTGTGGTAATAAAGAATTGCATTTTGAACATTTTTTTATAGCCTTGCATGACTCTGAATAGTATGGTACATTAAAAAATACATAAACGGTGCAGGGACCACTAAGTCGCGTTTGTTCCATGTCCTAAGTGAAGGAACGTGATCTTCTTCCACAGTGGCTTGGTGGGTTTGAGTGGGCAAGGTAGCAGGGGCGCTTGCTTGGCCCTACTTCGTCGGCGCTCGTGTCCCTAAAATTTTCCTAACAGGGGGAGGTTATAGATTCTATAAGCACCGAATTTCGACACACTCCAAGCGGGTCCTGCCACTCTTGTGTTATCCTGGTGTTGCACTACTTATTGTCTACCTTGTGAGCTTGCTTTCCGGTGCTATTAAGCTTAATAAGTACCGACAATTTCATCGTGCGTTGGGAGAAGGTGTCAAGGGTTGTTAAAATTATGTGGCGGACGAGGGTCCATCCAAGCACATTGTCTACCAAGGAGGCCCTCGGCCCAAGTCACGGGCCTCACGATGAATAATAAAATCCCCACAAAAAATGGTGGCCTATGAATGACAAACTTCAAAACTTCAAAACATTAATCACTTTGATTCCAAAATCAACAAGGCGAACTCTCATGGTTGTCAGATTGAATTTGGCCAGATTTAGTTATTAACATATACAGAAGCATATTGGTGATATAAAGAAACCCATTCAAGATCAAGTCCATCTTATGGCAACAAAATAAACAATTTGGCCAGTTGTTGTACAAGAATGTTCTACTAGGTGTAAGGCAGAAATACAAAGAACGGTGGAATTAAACTGATTTGGCCAGAAAGTGTGGCTTGGAATTTGTGCAAGATTTCTTCAATGATGGAGTAGAGGAAATGACGAGGAATCCAAGTTGTTCGTAATTTTATTCCCTTTAAATAATTAGTTAGATTTTTTCAAAGAGGCAAGCAAGTCAAACTCCCTACTTGTATAATAGGGTCTCCCCAATTTGAGCATCAAAATTTGGTCTATGTTGTTGTTGGGTCGCACTTGTCAACATTTGTGATGTTCAAGATTTGAGTTATATGTGAGGTGGAAGATCGTTTGTCCTGGTTTGGTTGTGGTGCGGCGCGGTGATCAATCTTTTGAGTTGGACTTGGACGTGGAGGTGAGTGTAGACAGGAAAGCACATTGTGTTGGCCAGGTTGGAGAGGAGTGCCAATGTGTTCTCGACCGGAACGGGGGTGGATGTGTAGATTGTTGTGCTCTACACGAGTTGACGGTCTCATGCACTTATACGTCTCAAGTTGTTGTGGTTACATGTATTGTTTCAAACGTTGAATTTCTTCGAGCATCGGGTGGAGGATGGGGTCCTTAGAAGTTGCTTGCTGATGATGTTTCTAATGGAGTTGGCATGTCAAGGTTTATGAACCAATATGAGGAAGATTTCGGGTTCTTTGAGTCGGAGTGGATGTGCCAAGATCCTTGTATGACATGACTTAGGGGGTTTTCATCTCTGTTTCTTAAAACGGTTGGTACCCTTGCCTTCGAGTGTATGTGATACTCTTCTTTCCTCTATTATGGCAGTACAAAAGTGTCTAAGGGGGTTTAGATCATTTCATGTGAGAACAAAGACCTAATCTTCCCAAAGTTATAAGGGGAGTGAGGAAACGGGCTCCCCTACTTTTTTACTCTCACGTGTAGATGATTCGAAATTATTCCATGATTTCAACACACAAAGTGTATATTTTAAGTGTGCTTCCACACACCTAAGTGAGGACTTCAAGCCCGGAGGACAGTTCCTATAGAAAATGTCATATCTCGAAATCATCACATCACTTTAAAAATTAGTAGTGATGAGGACATGGTTCACGAGGCTATAGATAGAGTAGCGTGTCGTTGGGAAAATTGTATTGCTCTTCTTAGAATGATCGGTTGCAATGATTGAGGTTACGTGAATTTGTTTTTTAAGTCTTCCCGATGTGGGTTTCACAAATACGTCTCAGGTTTTTTGAATTCGTGGTCGCTGACGTGTACTTTCAAGAGCTGCGATCATTGGTTGCGGAGGAAGCCAACAATGAAGTAATTTGACCATTTCAACCATGAAATGCTTGAAATGGTCCAAGTTTGAAGCAATTTGATACTTTCTTGCGTTTAGTGAAAAGGGACTTCTTTTGATTACATAAGAGACTACTCGTGAGGCCTTTTCCGTCCAGCAACGCTGGTCATGACCACGGGTTCCAAGTGACTGGATTGGATTGCCTCTCAGGTTGATGATGATGGTTTGGCAACCTGGGAAAATATAGAGAAAGGTCTGTTCTTGTACGATGTTTAATCGGAAATCTACTATCGGAGCACTTTGTTTGTCATCGGTGTGGGTGGCCTTGGAAATGCAGTTTGGGCTACAACTCGTGGGCTCAGGTGGGTTTTGGTCTTGTCTGGATTTAGTGTAGCTTGGTGAGGGCTGTGGAGTAAGCAAATATGAATCAAGGGTTGATGTGTTTTGCTATGTGGTCGGGTTGGGGTGGAGCTTTTGTAGGGATGAATGAAGGAAAGGTCGTATCTAATGGGGTTTTGGTCAACGCCAAGAAAAGTGTTTTGTCAGTGTCTTGAAAAAGTTGGGATCTACTTGGTTTCTCGTTAATTGTTTAGACATTTGTACACAGGATGTATGCTTTGTTGGTAGAAATTTGCATTCTAAACGCCTACTCGCTAGAAACATGCGTTGAGTCCATTTTCTTGGCCAAAAGGCATACCTTTCAAATTGTTTTTTGTTCTTGCTTACAATTACGTGATAGTTCCCTTGGGCCATTCAACGTAGCAATGCCTAGTCAATACCAATATGTTTTAAAGCTATCCTCGCAAGTGATTGCAAGCGTGTATGTAGGAAGTTCAAAGCGGATTGCAGGCTCCAGAAGAAAGTGATTTTATGGACATTTGTGAATTTTGGGTCTCCCTAATTTTGTTACTTCATCTAGTACTTGTAATTTATTTGTGTTCTTGATTGAGTTGTGGCCATGGCCAGTCAGTGACACGTGGAGTATGGAGCTTGTTGTTCAATAGACTCGATTCGATTGAATGTATTTGAATCCACTGCTCTGCAAATTGTGTAAGATAGGACACCAATTTGTTACAAGGATCTTAGAAATTGTACAATCCATAACATGTTTGGAAGCAAGATGGAGCTCACACCTCTACAATTTAGTTTATTCCTCTCAACCTTGAACCGTATATTGTTCGCTTGGTTTTTTTTTAATAGTGTGTTGTATTGACATGAAATCAATCAACTCTAGGGAGTTTAGGGTTCTTTGAGTGGAAGTGGACGTGCCAAAATCCTTGTATGACATGACTTATATGCAAATTGTTTCTCAGTTTCCTAAAACAGTTGGTACCCTTGCCTTCAAATATGTGATACTCTTCGTTCTCTCTAGTATTCAGGTGGTACAAAAGTGTCCGAGGGGGTTCAGCCATTTCATGACCTACTCTTAGCGAAGTTGTCGGGATAGTGAGGAAATGGGCTGCCTTGCTTTTTGTACTCACTCGTGCAGATGATTGAAAACTTTTCCACAGTTTGAACACTCAAAATGCATACTTTTAAGTATGCTTCCACACATATGAGTGCGAAAGACTCCAAGCCCGGAGGATAGTTCATGTAGAAAGTGTTATATCTCGAAATCATCGCACTGCTGTCACTCGAAAAAATTAGTAGTGATGATGACATGGTTCACGAGGCTCTAGATAGAGTAGGTTGTGGATGGGAAGTTTGTATTGTTCTTCTTACAGAATGATGGATTGCAATGATTGAAGATGCGCAAATTCGTTTCAAATATCTCCCTGATGTGGATTTCATAGATCCTTGTCGGGAATACTGAAGTTGTGACTGTTGATGTGTATTTTCAGGGGCTAGGATCATTGGTTGTTGAGGAAGCCAACAATGAATGTTGGAATAGGGGTGTTCCAACTTTGAAGCAACTTGATACTTTCTTGTGTTTAGCGAAAGGGTACTTCTTTTGATAAGGTGAGAGACTATTCATGGGGTCTTTTTCATGGAGATATAAATTTCAACGTACATTCAATTGTTCATCTTCGTATGAGTATCAATAATGGAGGCATTTACTATATGCTAGCTGAATGCTGCAACTAAATTTTTTTGCATCTAATGATGTCTTCCAGGTGTACATTTTAAGTTATCACGGTTGTGATCATCATTGTACAACCCGAGGGTTATACGCTTCTTTGGGAAGGGAGCAAAGTTGTCGGTGTTGAAGGAGATGGCGCCGGACTACAAGGTGAGCATTTCTAGACCTCAAGACTTATGACGAGTTTGTTAGTTCCAAATCATTTGAAACGTATGTAACCATTTTGGCTCAATCGTTTACTCGTTTGGTTCGTCTAGATGAGGGTTTGCAGTTTTTTCTTGTGTTACCTCTGTTCTTGTGAAGAGTTGCCTTTGTGGAAGGTATGGATATACCTAGTCCGTGAGGATTTGGCATGCAAAAAAATGAGGAAGTTGAATTGTTTGTCAGTGTTTACTTGTCCTCGCACCAGAAGGTAGGAAATAACACTACAAAGGAAGTAATTCAAGAGCAAGGGCCCTTGATAGGTTGTTGTGGAATAAACCATTAATGTAAATGATTTTCTTATCTCTGTTCTCTCTCTTTGTTAGTGTTTTGAATCATGTTGAAGTTAAAAAAAAGTTCGATATTCTCTTTGTGCATATTTCAATATTAGGAGCTTCATCTTTAGATATTTTGAGATATTTCATTGGAGTACTTTGTCGGTGTCATGAAAAAATTGGAATTTATGTGGGTTGTATGTTTGGTGTTGGTAGTTGTTTACGCATGTGTGCGCTTGGCTTGTGGGAATTCGCATATTGAGCACTAAGTCGCGAGAATCTTGCCCAAGGTCGTTTTATGGTCCAAAGTTGAACCTATCCACTTGTTTTTGTTCCTCAGCATAGTATTGTTACAATTCCTTGGGGCCACTCATTGTAGTACTTCCATTGTTCCATAGGCAACATGCTCTCGTGCTTTGGTTGATGCTCATAAACAAGTTATGGAGTAAGGAAATCGCTGGTGGTACTTCATGCAATGTTGTGATGTTGCACAACTATAACAAATACTTGTGGGCTAGTTGCGCAACAATCTATAATAATGCTATTGCTTGTAGAAACCATTATGTATCAATGTCATAGGTTGGAAAACATCCTCATAGATGCTCGATGAAATAGGCTCATTAGTGCAACCTTTTGAATACTGTGATTTGTTTTGTTCATTTGGAGTTTGAAGTCATTGAGAAAGCATCAAGCTCAACTATTTGAACAACTTTATGTGTATTCTCCATGTGAGGATATCCTATATTGTAGATAATAGGGTTTAATATGCTAAGCATGAATTTAAATAGTAATCTTCTTGCTTATATCCCTCGTAATTCATTGTATGGGATGGTTTCATCTACCATTACATTCATTATTACAATAATAGTATTGGTTTTGAACATTTATGAAAAGTTTGGAAGTTGATGATGGTCAAATTGATTAGCCATTTATTGCAGTGGAAAGATCCACAAGCCTTGTTGAGGGGAGATTTTGCATTGTGCATGAATTGAATTTCTAGGGAAGGAGATGGGACAAGTCAAACGGTAGGGAGATCATTCCACCATGCAATAAGGTCATTGATAACCAATAATATATTATATGTTGAGCTCGTGCAAGAGTGAACCCAATTGTAGAAGTTTGATGTTTGGCACATACAATTCCAGAGAGCACACCATTGTGTTGTCTCCTATGATTTTGTTGAAAGTTAGAGTGGTGCTCATGCTAATAGGAGTTTGTAATGCATGTATTCTAGGATATGAATATGTGGTCATGTTGCTGTCACTTGTCCCTTGAAGGTGTGGTAGAAAATGATATATTAAGTTATTGGAATTGTGCATTCCAACATTCCTAGACATGGTCACTAGGCATTATCAACAAGAATGTGTGCTCATCGTTTTTGGACATTCATGTCTTGAGAACGTGGACACTAGAAGCTCTTTATGTTCTATCCTCACTTCTTTGTCTTTGACCATTTGTTTGAATTGTGTTGAAGTTAAATCATTTTGGTATGATATTCTCTTATGTGTATATTATATTCAGGATCTATGCGGGTTGTGCACCTTTGTTTGTCCTAGGTAGTTTAGACATTTGTGGAGATGACATGTGTTCTTGGTGAGTGCAAATTTGCATTCTTAGTTGCTAGAATGTTGCTCGAGTCAGGTTTTTTGGCCCAAAGGCAAACCTATCGGTTTTAAGTTGTTCATGGGCATAGTTTTGTTACAAGTTCTCTAGGGTTGGTCATCGTAATATCTTTGATCTCCTCACAGTCAAGCTCCTCTCATGTTGTAAACTCATGTTGCCCTCAAACAAGCTAGGAATAAGGATCTTGTAACGTTGTTATCTTCATGCAATGTTGTGATGTTGGAGAAGCAAAATCGAATAGTTGTCATTTAGATGGGGAATTACCTATAATTATGTTATTGCTTGAGAGAATATTATGTATCATCGAAAGTGGTTGTAAGATCGAGTCCCAAACCAATTGTAAGTAGGAGTTTGAAAGTGTAGGTGTTTAAAAAGCTTGAATGGTTGAATCAAATCCAATGTGTTTAACCCTTAAAGGACGAAGGGGGATTGATGTACGACCTATATGCATAATTGTTTTTTGTTTCTCTTTGGAATATGAAACATAATAACATTTTTATCTTTAGTGGTTTGAAACTTTACATAGCAATTATCTAATGTGAGAGAAGAAAAAGAATAATTTTTATATGCAACATTGATGATTAGCATACGTATTATATATATCCTGCCACAATGTGTATTTGAATCAATTTCATCACAACATACTTCAAAAGTGCATTTGAAGAGAGAATTACATAGGATCGTTTCTAAAACAATTGTCCAAAAATGCATGTATGTAGCTTAAACACACGTTTTTGTGCACGGGGGTTGAGGTGTTGACTTGCGATACCAAGTTAGTATTGTCAAGTGAAATTTCACTTCAACAAGTGGATCTAGGTAAGTGTACATGCTATTGTGAAGACTAGGATGTAAGATGTGTTTTTAATATTACTAACAATGATCTTGTTACTTATTTACCGATAGAATATTTTCTTGTAGCAATTTTAGTCCAATATGACATTCAATATTAAAATATTTGTAATATATTCATAACATGTTGGGGGATTAATATTGTCACATTGATGAGCCAATTTAGTGTAGTTTGAAATCCTAAGCTAGAAATGTTCTTAGGAAGTTAGAGGAAGTCATCTGGTAGGATGATCGTTCCACCTTGCAACATGTTCTCCTTGAACTAAGAATTCAAGATTTGTTGAGCAAATACAAACTATAGAATAAACAACACTAGGTAGACATTGTGCAAAGCTAGCCAGTGATGACCAACTTGATAATCTACAATAATAGTGTCTTTGAGACATAGATATATACACATTGTGACATAGTGGGCAAACATTTAGAAGTAGGCATGTGTATATTGCAAGTAGAGGGATTTATTGATATGTCGATCTTGTAGTGGCTTTGAACAAAAGTATAATCAAATAGAGTGCACATTATGCTTGTTGAAGTTGAATTGCTAATTCAACGACAATGGTTTCGTCTTAACCATTCATGCTAAGTGTCTCTTGTTTGACATGTTTGGTTTGGTATGTTGATGACCGGACTTGGCTTAAATGTCTATCTATGGCCTAAATTAATAACTTATGTTTCATCATTAAACGTTGTTAGGGAAGGAATAATATGCATTAATAGTTGTAAATCTTTGATTATGTTGGTTGCTTACATTGTTGTAGTTCTTGAAGAAAAGGTGAATTGTGTAGTTCACCTCTGAGTTTTGAAATTTTGTTCATTGAGTTGTGTACATTGTGTCTTGTCAAGGTTAACAATGTGAGTTGCCATGTGGAAGCGGCTAAAGCTCTAAAGGAGAATTGTCATTGTAGAATGAACTATAATTGTATGTTTTCATTTGAGCATATTGTATTGATTTCAATTTGAAGAGGTTGTGGTTGGTACGTTGAATATCATTCACTAGCTTCTTGTAAATATGAACATTTGAGGTTCTAGTTTTGCTTAGCTTGAGGACGTTTGTAGTTTATTTTCGTCAAAGAATGAAAATAATATTCCTTTTTGTCTTGCTTATTGGAATATTAAATATTTTATTGATTTGTGATGTTTTGTGTATGATTTAGTAGAAATATATGCAAAGTATGATTTGATGGAAGACGGACAAAGAGCGATTCCTTTATGAAAATGACAAATATGCAAGGCTTACTACAAGAAGTTACAAACTTCCCTAAGGTTTTGTGTTTTGCATATTGGTATATCACATAATTATGTTGATTGTGACGTTTTGTGTATGATTTTCCAGGAACATGTGCAAATTATGACAAATATACAAGGCCTACTAGAGGAAGTTACAAACTTCCCTAAAATAGAGGAGAATCCAGAGGATTTGAATAGTAGGCAATGCAAGAATTTGTTGGTGAATATTCAAAATGGTGTGGAAACAATTCAAAGGATGATCGATGGTTCCTATGGCACGGATGTGTTCCACCAAGTAGAGCAAGAGATGCTTGGTATTATGAAGAAAGCAAGGCATATGGTTGAAGAATGTTGCAAGGTCGGTGATTGGTGTCGAGTGGTGGTAATGCAATTGAATAACAAAGAATCCTTCAGAGAACTTCTCTTGGACTTTGAGTATTGTTTCCACACAATGTGCGAAATATTTTGCCAATCTTTTCCCAGTCTTGAAGTTGAAATCCGAGATATGGAAAAGTCTACAACATTCTACTCGACAACCATTGATGAAGTTGAGCAAGACCAAAATGCAATATTTGAACGACTTTCCAAGGAAGTGGATTTGTGCACAATTGACAATTGCCACGATCATTGCATGCTTTTGCAATATTTGATGGAACGAATAAGGGGGTTGCAAAAGGCCACGGGTGGTGAATTGGATAGCATCATTTTTCCATACATCTATGAACCCCCCAAGTACGGGAGGATACCTAAGCCTTTGGGTAAGGGGGGATATGGAAGTGTATACTCAACCCAATGGTTAGGATTTGAAACTGCTACGAAGGTTATCCAAGTTGGTGACCCTGACCATGAAGGAATCGTTTGGAAAGAGGCTAGTATTCTGGGCGGATTGAATCATCCCAATATCATCAAGTTTTTTTGTTGTGGCTTGTCAACAGAATGTGACATGCCTGCAAGAGAAAGTAAAAGATTTGAAATCGTCATGGAACGAGGAATTTCGAGCTTGTCAAGCTTTTTGGAAGGAGGTATGCTCACGAAAGCCATGGGAGTTGACATTTTGATACAAATTGCAAGTGGAATGTGTTATCTTCATGACATGAAAGTGGCGCATCGTGATTTGAAGCCCGATAATGTTATATTGACTTCAACGGGTGGCTCAACATTGGAACATGTGCATGTGAAGATACTTGATTTTGGGATTTCAAAGATTGAAGTGAAAAACTCCCCACAAGTGCCTACAAATGGTTGTTTTGGTACTCGCGGATATATGGCACCTGAAGCTCATACAAAACGAAGATCAAAGGTGGATGCATTCAAAATGGATGTGTTTAGTTTTGGCACGATGTGCTACGAGATTCTTTCGAACAAGAGACCTTACAGTGGAGAGAGGTATTGTGACTATGTGAGGTATTTGGAAAATGAGAGGCTGGAGTTACCTAAAACTTGGTCTAAAGATTTGAAATCATTGATACATGAATGTCGGTCTTTGGAGCCTTTGAATAGGCCCACATTCCTTGATATCTTTGAGAGGTTGAGAAAAGTCAAAAGTGATGCAATGCTCAAGGATGCTAGTGATGTGAGAGTGGCTAAAATTTTGCACGAATCCACAACTCCTAGCAATTTTATTGAATATCCAAAGAGATGTTGGACAATGGTCAAACAAAAACTCCATGGACTCAACATATGGCCACATCTTCTATTGTGGCAAATGTTTATCACCTTTGCTCAATGGTTGCCACGATACATATCAAATTTCTTGAAGGCAATTTCCATTTCATCATCAAGTGCTCAAGAGAATTCGAACATCACAACATCAAATAAAATAGCTCATGAGGTAAGCATTGAATGAGGTCTACCTTCATTGTCAACTTTTAGTAGGGGTCTAAAGGTTGTGCATTGTGACTTTATTGGTAAAATTTGGAATTTAGTGGTATTTTTCTAGTGAGGTTTGTTAGATGGCAATGAAAGTTTTCATTTGGCATTTTATGTAGGTCACTAAGGAAACAAAGCGAATCTCCAAATTGATCGGACTCGAAGGAAAGATATTGGAATTGGAGAAGCAACTTCACGACCTTGGTAGGTTGGGGATTGTTGGCATGGGAGGAATTGGCAAATCAACTTTGGCAAATGCTCTAACCGACCATGTTTCCCACAAATTTGGTGCGACATGCTTCGTGGGTGACTTTACATGTGAAAGTTGTACAATTCACGTGAAATACAAACTACAAGATGTGAAAGAGCCACCTCAAAGCAAAACATTGAAAGAAGGGCACACATTTTTGAAACAATTGCAAGAGACCAAAAAAATCCTTATTGTTTTGGACAATGTGGGCAACGCAACGCAACTGAAAGAACTATTGGATAATTGCACATGTCTTGATGTTCATGGTAGCAAACTAATTGCTACATCCCGTAGTTGGGAGTCTTTGAAACAACACATACCTATAGTTGGTAAAGTAGATATGGAGACCCTTGATAAAGAGCAATCTAAAGAATTATTTTCTCTCCATGCATTTGCGACCAACCAACCATGTTTTCCATATTTGGAACATGTAGTTGAGAAGATTATAAAGGCTTGTGATGGGCTTCCTTTGAGTTTGGAGGTGATGGGTAGTTATTTGCATGGAAAAAGAAGGTTGAGAATATGGGAGCGAACTTTACAAAGGTTGTTGAGGGCAAGACATGATGGAAGCATAGATGGAAAAATATGGGAAACATTGAGGATAAGCTTTGATGAACTCGGTGAGAAAGAACAAAGTATGTTTCTAGACATAACTTGTTTCTTTTCCAAGGACTCGTGGACTAGTGATTGGGTTTATACAAAAGCAACACTACTTAGAATGTTTGATGATGACATCAAGAGTACCCATCACACATTGGAAAGTCTACAAGACAAATCGTTGGTGAAATTTGACAAAAGGGGCTTTTTGGATATACATGATCAATTGCGGGATATGGGACGCATGATTGTTGAAAAAGAGTTTCAACAAACTCGAGTTTGGAATTTATCTTTGACAACATTCCTCGAATATTGGAATGACAAGGTATGATACATAATGCAAATGAAATTGTAGATTCTTTGCTACTTTGTTAGAATATGGTGATAATTATACTAGAGAATTAATTGCATGTGGTGTTGTACTTGCAGGGCATAGAACTTGTGGAAGGCCTTTCATTTACTACGTTTGAAAGGAATAATTCGGCATTTCAAACAAATGTAGGTGTGAACACTATGAAAAACCTACGATTTTTGAGTATTAAGAATTGTGAACATATTGACATGCTTTTAGCTATCATTACCAAAACTGTGACATTGAAATGGTTGAGGATCCATTTCTCAACTCTATATGACAACAGTTTACAACAACATACATATTTCATCAACGAATTCATGAAGGTTGGTGAAGACCATCTTCAACAATTGGGTGTACTTGAACTATTTGAAATCAAAATTGGCACACCTGCTATATTCCAAAATTTCCAACCTAAATTCTTGAAAGAAGTATCTTTCATAGAGTGCACATTCCCACACGGGGAATTTCCAGTTGGCCTTGGAAAGTTAGAATTGGAAGAACTCAACATTTATGACTGTGAACAACTGAAAACACTACCCAAAGACTTAATTTATTTGACATCTCTACTCAGATTGGACATCTCAAAATGTACGAGCTTGGAGGAGTTCCCTTCCGGAACATGCACTCTCAAGGCTTTGGAGGAATTACATCTCAATGGATGCAAATCTTTGAGGAAAATACCAGAAGGGTTGGGGGGGTTGACTTGTTTGAAGAAATTGATGATGTGGGATTGCGAGGCCTTGGAGGAGTTCCCTTCCGGAATATGCACTCTCAAGGCTTTGGACGAATTAGATTTCAGTAAATGCAAATCTTTGAGGAAAATTCCGGAAGGGTTGGAAGGGTTGACTTGTTTGAAGAAATTGATGATGTGGGATTGCGAGGCCTTGGAGGAGTTCCCTTCCGGAATATGCACTCTCAAGGCTTTGGAGGAATTACAATTCAAAGGATGCAAATCACTGAGGAAAATACCGGAAGGGTTGGGGGGGTTGACTTGTTTGAAGAAATTGATGATGTGGGATTGCGAGGCCTTGGAGGAGTTCCCTTCCGGAATATGCACTCTCAACGCTTTGGAGGAATTATCATTCGGTGCATGCAAATCTTTACGGAAAATACCGGAAGGGTTGGGGGGATTGACTTGTTTGAAGAAATTAATGATGTGGGATTGCGAGGCCTTGGAGGAGTTCCCTTCCGGAATATGCACTCTCAAGGCTTTGGAGGAACTATCATTCCAAGGATGCAAATCACTGAGGAAAATACCGGAAGGGTTGGGGGGGTTGACTTGTTTGAAGAAATTGATGATGTGGGATTGCGAGGCCTTGGAGGAGTTCCCTTCCGGAATATGCACTCTCAACGCTTTGGAGGAATTATCATTCGGTGCATGCAAATCTTTACGGAAAATACCGGAAGGGTTGGGGGGGTTGACTTGTTTGAAGAAATTAATGATGTGGGATTGCGAGGCCTTGGAGGAGTTCCCTTCCGGAATATGCACTCTCAAGGCTTTGGAGGAACTATCATTCCAAGGATGCAAATCACTGAGGAAAATACCGGAAGGGTTGGGGGGGTTGACTTGTTTGAAGAAATTGATGATGTGGGATTGCGAGGCCTTGGAGGAGTTCCCTTCCGGAATATGCACTCTCAAGGCTTTGGAGGAATTACAATTCAAAGGATGCAAATCTTTACGGAAAATACCGGAAGGGTTGGGGGGATTGACTTGTTTGAAGAAATTGATGATGTGGGATTGCGAGGCCTTGGAGGAGTTCCCTTCCGGAATATGCACTCTCAAGGCTTTGGAGGAATTACAATTCAAAGGATGCAAATCTTTGAGGAAAATACCGGAAGGGTTGGGGGGGTTGACTTGTTTGAAGAAATTGATGATGTGGGATTGCGAGGCCTTGGAGGAGTTCCCTTCCGGAATATGCACTCTCAAGGCTTTGGAGGAATTACATCTCAATGGATGCAAATCTTTGAGGAAAATACCGGAAGGGTTGGGGGGGTTGACTTGTTTGAAGAAATTGATGATGTGGGATTGCGAGGCCTTGGAGGAGTTCCCTTCCGGAACATGCACTCTCAAGGCTTTGGAGGAATTACATCTCAATGGATGCAAATCTTTGAGGAAAATACCAGAAGGGTTGGGGGGGTTGACTTGTTTGAAGAAATTGATGATGTGGGATTGCGAGGCCTTGGAGGAGTTCCCTTCCGGAATATGCACTCTCAAGGCTTTGGACGAATTAGATTTCAGTAAATGCAAATCTTTGAGGAAAATTCCGGAAGGGTTGGAAGGGTTGACTTGTTTGAAGAAATTGATGATGTGGGATTGCGAGGCCTTGGAGGAGTTCCCTTCCGGAATATGCACTCTCAAGGCTTTGGAGGAATTATCATTCAGAGGATGCAAATCTTTACGGAAAATACCGGAAGGGTTGGGGGCGTTGACTTGTTTCAAGAAATTGAATATGTGGGATTGCGAGGCCTTGGAGGAGTTCCCTTCTGGAATATGCACTCTCAAGGCTTTGGAGGAATTATCATTCAGAGCATGCAAATCTTTACGGAAAATACCGGAAGGGTTGGGGGGGTTGACTTGTTTGAAGAAATTCATGATGTGGGATTGCGAGGCCTTGGAGGAGTTCCCTTCTGGAATATGCACTCTCAAGGCTTTGGAGGAATTACATTTCAATGGATGCAAATCTTCGAGGAAAATACCGGAAGGGTTGGGGGGGTTGACTTGTTTGAAGAAATTGATGATGTGGGATTGCGAGGCCTTGGAGGAATTCCCTTCCGGAATATGCACTCTCAAGGCTTTGGAGGAATTACATCTCAATGGATGCAAATCTTTGAGGAAAATACCGGAAGGGTTGGGGGGGTTGACTTGTTTGAAGAAATTGATGATGTGGGATTGCGAGGCCTTGGAGGAGTTCCCTTCCGGAATATGCACTCTCAAGGCTTTGGAGGAATTAGATTTCAATGGATGCAAATCTTTACGGAAAATACCGGAAGGGTTTGGGGGATTGACTTGTTTAAAAAAATTGATGATGTCGGAGTGCGAGGCCTTGGAGGAGTTCCCTTCCGGAATATGCACTCTCAAGGCTTTGGAGGAATTAGATTTCAATGGATGGAAATCTTTACGGAAAATACCGGAAGGGTTGGGGGATTGACTTGTTTGAAGAAATTGATGATGTTGGAGTGCGAGGCGTTCGAGGAGTTCCCTTCCGGAATATGCACTCTCAAGGCTTTGGAGGAATTAGATTTCAATGGATGCAAATCTTTACGGAAAATACCGGAAGGGTTGGAGGGGTTGACTTGTTTGAAGAAATTCATGATGTGGGATTGCGAGGCCTTGGAGGAGTTCCCTTCTGGAATATGCACTCTCAAGGCTTTGGAGGAATTACATTTCAATGGATGCAAATCTTCGAGGAAAATACCGGAAGGGTTGGGGGGGTTGACTTGTTTGAAGAAATTGATGATGTGGGATTGCGAGGCCTTGGAGGAGTTCCCTTCCGGAATATGCACTCTCAAGGCTTTGGAGGAATTACATCTCAATGGATGCAAATCTTTGAGGAAAATACCGGAAGGGTTGGGGGGGTTGACTTGTTTGAAGAAATTGATGATGTGGGATTGCGAGGCCTTGGAGGAGTTCCCTTCCGGAATATGCACTCTCAAGGCTTTGGAGGAATTAGATTTCAATGGATGCAAATCTTTACGGAAAATACCGGAAGGGTTTGGGGGATTGACTTGTTTAAAAAAATTGATGATGTCGGAGTGCGAGGCCTTGGAGGAGTTCCCTTCCGGAATATGCACTCTCAAGGCTTTGGAGGAATTAGATTTCAATGGATGCAAATCTTTACGGAAAATACCGGAAGGGTTGGGGGATTGACTTGTTTGAAGAAATTGATGATGTTGGAGTGCGAGGCGTTCGAGGAGTTCCCTTCCGGAATATGCACTCTCAAGGCTTTGGAGGAATTAGATTTCAATGGATGCAAATCTTTACGGAAAATACCGGAAGGGTTGGGGGGGTTGACTTGTTTGAAGGAATTGATGATGTCGGAGTGCGAGGGCTTGGAGGAGTTCCCTTCCGGAATATGCACTCTCAAGGCTTTGGAGGAATTACATTTCAATGGATGCAAATCGTTGATGAAAATACCGGAAGGGTTGGGGGGGTTGAGTTTTTTGAAGAAATTGATGATGTGGGATTGCGAGGCCTTGGAGGAGTTCCCTTCCGGAATATGCACTCTCAAGGCTTTGGAGGAATTACATTTCAATGGATGCAAATCTTTGAGGAAAATACCGGAGGGGTTGGGGGGGTTGAGTTTTTTGAAGAAATTGATGATGTGGGATTGCGAGGCCTTGGAGGAGTTCCCTTCCGGAATATGCACTCTCAAGGCTTTGGAGGAATTAGATTTCAATGGATGCAAATCTTTACGGAAAATACCGGAAGGGTTTGGGGGATTGACTTGTTTGAAGAAATTGATGATGTTGGAGTGCGAGGCGTTCGAGGAGTTCCCTTCCGGAATATGCACTCTCAAGGCTTTGGAGGAATTAGATTTCAATGGATGCAAATCTTTACGGAAAATACCGGAAGGGTTGGGGGGGTTGACTTGTTTGAAGGAATTGATGATGTCGGAGTGCGAGGGCTTGGAGGAGTTCCCTTCCGGAATATGCACTCTCAAGGCTTTGGAGGAATTACATTTCAATGGATGCAAATCTTTGAGGAAAATACCGGAAGGGTTTGGGGGGTTGACTTGTTTGAAGAAATTCATGATGTGGGATTGCGAGGCCTTGGAGGAGTTCCCTTCCGGAATATGCACTCTCAAGGCTTTGGAGGAATTAGATTTCAATGGATGCAAATCTTTACGGAAAATACCGGAAGGGTTGGGGGATTGACTTGTTTGAAGAAATTGATGATGTTGGAGTGCGAGGCGTTCGAGGAGTTCCCTTCCGGAATATGCACTCTCAAGGCTTTGGAGGAATTAGATTTCAATGGATGCAAATCTTTACGGAAAATACCGGAAGGGTTGGGGGATTGACTTGTTTGAAGAAATTGATGATGTTGGAGTGCGAGGCGTTCGAGGAGTTCCCTTCCGGAATATGCACTCTCAAGGCTTTGGAGGAATTAGATTTCAATGGATGCAAATCTTTACGGAAAATACCGGAAGGGTTGGGGGGGTTGACTTGTTTGAAGGAATTGATGATGTCGGAGTGCGAGGGCTTGGAGGAGTTCCCTTCCGGAATATGCACTCTCAAGGCTTTGGAGGAATTACATTTCAATGGATGCAAATCGTTGATGAAAATACCGGAAGGGTTGGGGGGGTTGAGTTTTTTGAAGAAATTGATGATGTGGGATTGCGAGGCCTTGGAGGAGTTCCCTTCCGGAATATGCACTCTCAAGGCTTTGGAGGAATTGCATTTCAATGGATGCAAATCTTTGAGGAAAATACCGGAGGGGTTGGGGGGGTTGAGTTTTTTGAAGAAATTGATGATGTGGGATTGCGAGGCCTTGGAGGAGTTCCCTTCCGGAATATGCACTCTCAAGGCTTTGGAGGAATTAGATTTCAATGGATGCAAATCTTTACGGAAAATACCGGAAGGGTTTGGGGGATTGACTTGTTTGAAGAAATTGATGATGTCGGAGTGCGAGGCCTTGGAGGAGTTCCCTTCCGGAATATGCACTCTCAAGGCTTTGGAGGAATTAGATTTCAATGGATGCAAATCTTTACGGAAAATACCGGAAGGGTTGGGGGATTGACTTGTTTGAAGAAATTGATGATTTTGGAGTGCGAGGCCTTGGAGGAGTTCCCTTCCGGAATATGCACTCTCAAGGCTTTGGAGGAATTAGATTTCAATGGATGCAAATCTTTAAGGAAAATACCGGAAGGGTTGGGGGGGTTGACTTGTTTGAAGGAATTGATGATGTCGGAGTGCGAGGGCTTGGAGGAGTTCCCTTCCGGAATATGCACTCTCAAGGCTTTGGAGGAATTAGATTTCAATGGATGCAAATCTTTACGGAAAATACCGGAAGGGTTGGGGGGGTTGACTTGGTTGAAGGAATTGATGATTTCGGAGTGCGAGGCCTTGGAGGAGTTCCCTTCCGGAATATGCACTCTCAACGCTTTGGAGGAATTATCATTCGGTGCATGCAAATCTTTACGGAAAATACCGGAAGGGTTGGGGGGGTTGACTTGTTTGAAGAAATTGATGATGTGGGATTGCGAGGCCTTGGAGGAGTTCCCTTCCGGAATATGCACTCTCAAAGCTTTGAAGGAATTATCATTCAAAGGATGCAAATCTTTGAGGGAAATACCAGATGGGTTGGGGGGGGGGTTAAGTTGTTTGAAGCGATTGGGCATGAGGAATTGTGATGTCTTGGAGGGGTTTCGTTCTGGACTATGCATTGTTAAGGCGTTGGAGATATTAGTTTTAAAAGGGTGCAAATCTTTGAGAGAAATACCGGAAGGGTTGGAGAGGTTGAATTATTTGAAAGAATTAAGCATGAGGGATTACGGGGGCTTGGAGGAGTTGCCTTCTAGAGTGTCCACTCTCAAGGCTTTGGAGGAATTAGATTTGGATGGATGCAAATCTTTGTGGAAAATACTTGAAGGGTTGGGGGGGTTGACTGGTTTGAAGAAATTGATCATTTGGGAATGTGAGGCTCCAAAGGAGTTCCCTACAAGAATATGCATTGTGAAGGCTTTGGACAAACTATCAATCCGTGAGTGCATATGTTTGAAGAAATTGTACATGGGTGATTGCCAGGCCTTGGAAGAGTTCCTTTCTAGAATATGCACTCTAAGGCTTTAAAGGACTCATCATTCAATGAACGCAACTCTTTGAGGAAAGTAACAGAAGTGTTGGGGGGTCTGACTTGTTTGAAGAAATTGAGATAGTGAGGCGTTGGAGGAGTTTCGTATTGAGCTATGGACTCAAGGAGTTTGGAGGCGTTATCATTGTACTGTAGGATATCTTTGAAGTATGTACAGGATGGATTTGAAGGTTTTTGGTGTTTGAAGGAATTGTCCATGGCTTGATATAAATTGACTTTATTTGTTCAATGATTTGTTTGTAAGATATGTTGCACAATTTGTGACTTTTCAACTTGGCATACAATTTTGACCAATGGATCTTATTGGGCATTGTGCCATTCCTGTTGTATGTTGTGTATCATGCAGTTTGTTATTTCAAGTTCAAATTGGGAGTTTTGATGTCAAAGTTAAAGTTGGTCAAAGCAAGGATTTTATTTTCCTTTAGATAGTGCCAATTGAGGATGCAGGGCAGGATGTTGGAAAACATGCCTCCATGAACTGTGAGGAGGATGAATGGGGTTGTTCAAGACACGACAATGGTTGATGTGAATTTTATTTGGTTTTGCATGTGGACATTCCTATATGAGAGGTTATGTTTTGCATCCTATTGTGGGCTTGAACTATTTTGCAAATAAGTTTTTTTTTTTTTTTGGTTTTTTTGTGATGTTGAAATCCCCGTTTAAATTAAGGTTGAACCACATTTTAAAGGTTGCTTCAATGGGGCGGAGGTGCGCCTCTTTATTGACGTGGGCTTTGGTTGACTCTATAGAAAATTGCTCGCCATCGTTGCTTAATATTTTAGTTTTGAAATTTAGGATCCCTTGGACTTTCATCTGATTTGTTTTCATTTTTAGTTGATTTATCATCGTCAAGAGACGCTTGTTTATTGAACCTTCTATCGTCGAGAAAATCTATACTAAATCAAGATACAAATCCGACTATATCTATTAAAGTCAACGCAGTTACCTCTACACGGATCCTCTTGGGATGGCTTTGGACCTACAAGGAATACTCATCGACCTCAAAATTCTTAAGACAATTAAGTCTTTATCCTTGATTATCTAATTTTGCTTAGCCCCCTTAAATAACTCGTACATAAAAATTTTAAATCTGTTATTTATGTCCTCTTCACCTTAAGCTAATTTCTATCACTAAAACCTCATAATTAAAAATACCACTCTCTTAATAACCCAAATAAGGATAGTATAAAGATTGTTTGTTGCAAGAATCAAATCAACCCATCACAATTCCTTTCATTCATACCTTCAATATTGAGAATAATATGTGGAAGTAGATAAGAAATCTCTTAATTTTAAAATCAATTCAATCTCGATCTAGTGAATGAGTAAGTAATGATGTTTGTGGGTGTGTTTTTTGAAATATAGCTTCACATATTTCAGCTTAATCATGTATACAATAATAAACTTTATGCGGTTGTTAATTTCTTACTTGTGAATTAGGAAGCGCGGTGCATTGACAACCACGATCCACCATTAAAGGTGAAGAATAGTTTAGAGTTGGCGTATTTGCATTGTGCAATTAAGCTAGCTCCCCCTATGGAAAGTGATATCGTAGCACCATAGCTGGTTCGTGCAAATCAAAAATTGAAAAAAAAATCAAGAATTATGAACCCAATCAAATGAATGAGTGAAAATTTATATAAAAAACTAATTAAGGAAAATTTTGGACTCTTCTAAGCTCCAACCACGTCAACGCAACATGAGAGGTTGCATGCTAACACGTTAATGACTCGGCGCCCGGCTCACTCAAAGCGGCAAACTCTCTTTCTATATCCATCTCCCTCTCCTCCTTGCTAAAAGGGATAAAAGCAAAATCAACCTGTTCATTCTTTTGGTGCCAATTCCAACACTCTTCTCACACATGCCAAAATGCAAATACATACAAAAGACCTAACTTATACATTTTGCAAAGACAAACAAAAGCCACACTAAGGTGGATACTTAGGTTTAAGGCCAAGAAGCTGCCACGAATGAATGAAAAAAACACCAACCTACTGTGAGTACTGCTGGACCTTACCCAAAAAACAAATTAATTTTTTTTAAATCACAAGACTCACGAGGTTTCATAAATTGTATTTTTAGTTGACGAACCTTATTCAGAAAATAAATAAATGTTCGTTTCGAGGTGCACGAGCCAGCTTTGGTGCTACGGTAGTGACCATGATGAGCTGCTAGAGAATAGCACCGCCGCAAGAGGAGGCCGAGATGATGCCGATCATGTTTCACTGAGCTCCAAACATCCTCAGAATTCCATTGCACGCGTGTCTCCAAAAGAATCAGAAAACGGGTCACAAGCGGAGGAAACCTCAATTCATCCTAAACAAATCCTTTGAACATCATCTTTTGAGCATTCAAATTTTGAGATGCTTTGGATGTAGTCAATGTGACTGTAGATGAACGTGAGTCTCCTAGCAAATCTGACATCTAGAAACGAGAGCACAAATCAGTACACTAAATATGATGTTTAGGGTGACTTATTGTTTGGAATTACGCAGTCCTATATCTATTTACCATACATCTCATGTTTTATCAACAAATGTTGAATTGATAAGTTGGACATTATGAAACATTGACAACGTTACTTGGTAGAAAATTATTTCAACGGTAAAAAGATATAGCACCGTGTAAATCCAAATGGTTAATCACACTAAATACCAGATTTGTTGTATCGAAGTTCTCACTGTAGTAACACAAGACACACTAATAAATTTACAACCATATTATGGTATATGTATATATATATATATATATAGGGGATTGATATTTCCACACCTTTTTTGGCTAGATTCACACCTTTTTGCCGGTTCGGTTGCCGTGTCACTGAGGCGCTATATATGAGATTCTTCATGGTGCATCCGGACCGTTGATCCACCAAGGCCCATCCAAGGGCCTCAATGATCCTAGGTGGCGGTGGGGTGGGGGGCGGGGGTGGTGCTTGCCACCAAGGCGGGCTGGGGCCGTGGGCCTCATGTCTTTTTTGGGGAGGCCGGATTTAGGGCCTTTAGAGACATGATAGCCCAATCAATTTAACCATGAGGCATCACTTAATGAACGATTCTAACATGGTTATAAAAGGTTTCCAAGTTCTTAGGGAAAATAACAAGGACAAGTAAAGGTGTATGAGTACAACTCTAATAAGAAAGGGTCAACTTCTAAAGGAGGTGGTCCCCCAAATGGGTCAAGCAACATATAGTAGTGCTCACAATAGACAAGAGTAGTATAAGCCCAACTTGAAAAATCTAAAACTGAGCGATCCTACATTTCACGCAAGGGATTGTAGGGCTGGGCATTCCATGTTGGCAATCTGCTTTATAACATACATATATAAACTAACAAAAATAAAATCAACATGTCTTGATGGTGATGTGCACATTCCCTTAGACAAAGATAATCATTGAAACTAAATTGTAGGATGTGTTGGACAATTCAAAGTTGTCCTTATATTATTCTTAGTCGTTGCATGTCTCTCTTAATTGCTGTATTGCTTCTTGCAAACTTGTGTTTTGTTTTAACCTTGGAATATACTAAGGTAAGTGGGTGTTATTTGGTTTAGAGCAAACACCATAAAAAACACATATTTAAAAGAGATTGGATTATGTCTTCAAATGCTTATTCGGTATTCTACACTCAATAGTGAACACAATTAGGAAGATTTATGTATTCAGTTCAAGCATCAACAAATGTGCACTTCCAATAACCATAACTAAATCATGTGAGGGTTGATTTTCACTCCAATTTTTGCCGATGCTTAATCGTAGGTTTGCTTATGCGACACACATTTTGTTGTGTAAACCTAATCCGTAGAAGTTGGAGAACATGAAAAACGAATGGAAAAACACCCACATACCTTGAACCCACTTGAACACAATGTATGTGAGGGCAAAGAGAGACCAAGGAATGCACATGATATGAAGAAAGAGGGAAGGTAGATTTGGGTGGAAGGTTATTTTCTTGAAGACACAATTTGATCTCCTTTCGAAATCAAGCATTGATGCCAAATTTGATATATACCGTTGTGCTTCTAAAACCTTCCGAAAGATTCTGTAGCATTTGTAGAGGACAATTTATTGAGACGTTGCACTTTTCCGTTCCAGAACAAGAGAGATTGATTTATAGGCTGACCCGTTTCCACACGCATTTCCCGTTAGGAGAATCGAAGGGATTTGTCAGTTCGGATCGCAGTTTGACGGCGGAGCCACCGATGGGAGCGATCCAGTTTTTTGAACACAATTTCAGAAACGTTTGCCCTATCGACAAATTTATCCGTTTCGAATGAAGCTTCTGCACGAAGGAAGTGGCCGGACTCTGTAGAGTCACGGTATGTCAGCTGAATAGGATGAAAGGGAGCAGCCGCGCCGTCACACACACCTGCCCTGGTTATGAGTACTTACCGTTCTTCATCGATCGGGAGTTCTGTCGAAGTCCCCCCTGTTTCCTGTTAAACTGTGCGCTTGATGATTCGTGAAGGGGAGATGCTCTCGCAATTCCGAGCCAAGAAGAGCAGCCAGGAGATGATCGCATTGCTGGAGTAGTCAGCGATCGGTCACACGCTCAAAGGAATTATGAACGTATGAACTCAGCCTACTCTTCATCTCTGACATTGTTGCCACGCTGATTTCCCCACATTGAGCATGCTTCTTCTTTTACTGCCAATTATTGAGCAATTTTTTACGGAATTCTTGTGAACTACGAACTCTCGCAAGTGACTTGCTGTTAATTGTGCTCGCCTTCGTTGATTTTTATGTAGTTGTGCCTTGTAAACATACTTTTCTAAAGCGAATCGTAGAGAGCGCGAAAGAACTTTGCACGCACATACTGGTGTAAACTCGGATTGTAGTTTCGCGCAATGAGCATGCTTCTCTTACTGCCAACTTGTGAGCAGTCTTTCACTGAAATTTTGTAGGCTTAGCCTATTGCTGGTGATTTGCCGCAAAGTGTGCTCGCCTATACTGAATACGCATTGTGCATGTAAACAGATGTTCCTAGAGATCGATTCGCAGGGAGTGAGAGAGGAAGTTTGCACACACATGCTGCGATGAGCTTGGATTGTAGTTTTGCGCATTGGGCATGCTTCTCTTACTGCCAATCCTGCGAGTAATCTTTCCCTGAATTCTTGTGAACTTCGCCTCTTGCAGGTGGTTTGCCGTAGATTGTGCTCGCCTAAATTGAATAAGTAACTGTGCATTGTAAACAGACGTTCCTAGAGAGCGATAAAGGAAGTTTGCACACACACACTTCGGTGAGCTCGTATCGTAGTTTTTTTTTGCTAGTCGTCATGGAGCCGTTGCCTGCTCTGCACCCGATCGTCTTAAATCTCATCGCTTCCCCGCCGTTCGAGTACTCTCCTAATGGCCTCACCTTCAAGGGCCACGCCAGAGCTTCCGTTCCCGACCTCAAGAAGTGGCTGTTCCCGCGCAAAAATGCGCGAGGGAAGCAAGTGAAAGAATGGTGGCTGGCGCAGTTGCGTTTATACGGTGTAGAGGTCAAATCATCCGCCAAAGTGGCGGACCTCACGGAATCTCTCAAACATGCGTACGCGAACGGCAAGATCAAGCCCTCGGCGAACATTCTTGCGCTGGAGCAACAGCTGGAGAGACGATTCTTGCTCGAGAACTTCGAGGCCAGGGAGAAAGAATATGCATCCTCCAGCGACGAGTGCAAAGCACATACGGACACCGATCGGTTCCTGAAGGAGAAATTCTTCAATGGCAAAAAGGAGGGGACTCTGGTGGCTCTGGAGGTTATCGATTCCACGAAGCTCCTTCGCGCTGCTAAAGAGCTCGGGTTAAGAAGCGCGGGTGCATGCGGTCCTGGAAACCGAGACTGGATAATTCTTGGCAAGAATGAGCATGACGTTGAGAAGAGGAAGCGAGAGATTGAGAGAGATTTTGTGGAGTGGGAGGTGGAACATAACAAAGTGATGAAGAAACGGATGCGTGAGTATGAGGAAGAGTGTAAAAGGGAGCGTGAACTTGAGGAGAAGGAGCGAGCTGCGAAGCGGCAGAAGCTGGAGTCGATGCGGCAGGAATGCGAGGCAGGCAGCGAGGGCCGATTCAAGGATGTAGGAGGAGAGTGGAGGATCGAGTGCCCAGAAATGGACAAAACATACGGGAAAGCCACCAGATCGATGTCCATCTTCTTCGCTACGCCTTCGACGCGAAGAAGAGATTACTCCGACGATGAATATTATGAAGAGGATGAACTTTGCAGTGACGACGAAGCTGAGTGTCGTGGAATGAGGAGGGCCAACATCCCCGAGGCAGTGTGCTCGGCTCCCATGCTGTGTGCGAACTTCAAGATGGACATCTTAGAAGGCACGCTCCGATCGGGCAAAACGCTCCCTCCAGAATCTGCTAAGTTTCCCGTTGCAAAGGTTTCCTTCACTTGGCGAGGTTGTGAGACGGGCGAGGGTGAGATTGAGTTCGACGATGTCGACACAAACTCCGGTTCCTTCAATTTTCTGAGCAAGACAAAGCTGGAAGGCGTCCTGAAGAGCACGTTTGGTGCTTTTCCCTTCACGGGATGCAAAGTGTGCAGAGAGCCGGTGGACAATCGGGATGACAAGTGGGACGATTACAGTGAAGAAGCATATGAAATTGCACGAGTTGGTAGATGGTAGATCCAATGTACTTTTCAACGAATTTTTCTTTCGATTCTGTCAAGGTCTAGGTTCCTTCGTTGTATTATACCTCGCAACACAAAGCCTTGCCACAGATAGACAGAAGGACATCGTCCTCATTTGACCAGGTTGTACAGGGATTTTTTTGCTCACGTAAGTGGAATCATCTTACACATACTTCGTTGCATACTAGTTGTCGTTCCGATGAACTTTGTTAAGTTCAGTTTCAGTTTCCTAAATTACCTAGGGTTATCAATGAGTAGTCTAGGACTTTGCAACTGTACATTACAGACCGCTACAATTCGAGAATGGCATTCTGAACAGTGTGGTTTCTTGTATTGAGCATCAATATGGTCCACAGTACGTTCTGCCTTCATCCTATTCGTACGAAAGTAAAATCTCTTTCTTGTCTGTACGTACGATCTGTGCAGCTGTTCGAGGTTGCAAAGTCCTAAATGCTGATGAAGTCATACTGAGTACTTCAAAGACATGTGTTTTACTTACTATTCTGCCTTGACTGCTCCGCTAACTTGGCAATCCAATTATGGCAGGCTTTCGTCTCTATCTTTTCTGCACAAACTCCTACCCAGAAAATTTCCTATGATTGATGCTCGGTGAGATTGACTGCTCTTCTCACCATGTGTTCCGAGTGTGGCAGACTGGATATATTATTGGAAGTATGGGTAAGTTGTCTATAGAAGATTATGGTTTTCTGGATACTGTAAATTGCAACATACCTATGCTAGAATGGTGAATGTGACAAGGAAAGAAACTTAATTTCAGTATAGTGTTGCAAGGGATTTGATCATTTAGAAATCTCCTTACTGACATGGGTGCATGCACGTCACGAGGGAAACCAGACGCGCACGTCAACATCTGAAGAGCTCCTGTGAAGAGGATGTTGGTTCAATAGACATCTCAATCTGTTCTGGCAAGGCGATGGGGTTGAGGTTAATCCTGAACCAAACTCGAGTCCTTCTTTCTTTATTCATGCCAAAGTCGTCTGTGGAGCACAGTGCTCAAACAAGGTTCGGAGAAGATGCTGTAACCATATAATATATACTGATAGTTGTTTTAACCTGTTTTTGTCAAAAGTCTTACACTTCAGGTATGTGCGCTCTAAAACCTCAGTCTGCAGTTCATTTTTGACAGAACACGCATTCCAGTTTGTGAACGTTGCGCAATCCATGCTATCATAGTGCAGAAAGGATTTGAGCAACCTATGAATTAAAAAGGTGAGCCCAATAAGTATCAATGGTAGAAACTGGTCTTCTGTGAATTGAGAAACAGTTTTCACTCTTGCTGGTCAGCCAGTCAGAGGGTTTTTCTTCAATTGGCCTGGTCTCAGGAAGAACCAAGTCCTTCGAGGTCACTTACCTGCTCATTTTTGCTATGGAGAGATTAGTGTGTTGTGCAGGTCCTCTAATGATGCAACTTCTTTGCAAAATGAAGCTCACATCAGTAAGAGAGATCAAGATTTTCTGCTCCAGCGTTCGTGTTGTTCCTGACTTCGCACAAAAGGGTATTGATACACTCAATCTTCTTTCCTTTTTTCTTTAAAGAAAAAACTAAAAGAAAAACCGTTCTGCCATTCAAATATTTCCATTTTGATCATACTTAATCAGATCATCTTGTTTATTATGTCACATAAATCACATTATCTTGTTTAATGTTGTGTCACACAACAGGAATAATTATCTCCATTTGATTTTCACCCCTAGAATAATAGCAGATGGTGAGACCAAGGTTGGTGAATGAGCTTTCAAGAGTCCTTGCTCTATCGGGCTTAGGGTTTTAGGGTTTAGATGCGGAGGAAAAACGATCTCTTATTTGTCGTTATTTCAATTGGTTCAAGCGCCACTTGTAGGTGAACTTGAAACAATATTTGGATAGATAATTGCATGTAGCTCGTAAGAAAGCAGTTAGTCACTGCAACACTTCAATGCTTGAGAAATGAAAGGCGGTTGTGTGCACACATATAAGAGAGCAAACTTCTTCAAGAGGATCGCTTTTTTTTTATACTACTCGTGCAATCACATGTTTGTGAGAGGGATTATTGATTTTCTAAATAAACCTCTACAACCCAAGTCCAAATCACTCTGAAATGTTCTAAAAAACGAGGACCGACTGTGGACAATTTTTAGAAGCAATCTTGGAATGGCATTTGACATCCACCTGTATGGAGGGTGGGTCTTGTAGCACAAAAGAGACCCCGAGAAATATCTATTGTGTGCAGTCCAACCTCATTAATACGACACTCGTGTATACCACATCCTTGATATTATACACATATTTGCGAGATCAGACTTTTTAGTTCAAAACTCCCTCTTTTATACGGCTACGACACTTGATAATGCGACATTTAGAATCTCCGTTTTGTCATATTAAAGAGGTAGTTAATGGTAAAATTCATTTCATCTATGTTATGTACATCTAAAATACATCCATTTTCACTTGGGAACTACTTGGGAACTTCACTTATCATTGGGAACTTAATGATAATTAGGGTTACTTGTGTAGAATGGACATGGTATGTTGCCTTGTATGTTGCCTTGTACACGGGTGATATACTATCACCAATATCTTGATGCTAAACGTTATGCATCATTATTGTCTAGTTTCTTATTAAAGAACTTTGTATATTTTGGTGTTAATGAAAATATTGGTTTTCAAAAGTTAGTAGGGAATTCACATAAGATGATAATTGTTAACTTGGGTAGGCAACACCATAAATCTTTGCACTCCTAATTCAAGAATATTTGAAAATATTTGTATTTGATTGGAATTATAAGTTATTATTTCATAAACTCTATGTTGCTTAAACTCATTGTATATAAGCTCATATTACTTATGTTTTTGTATCCCCTCAATAATACGACAACTTTCACCATTTGTCATATTAATGAGAAGATGACACCTTGATAATATGATTTTTATTTTTATTATTTTATTTTTATTAATTTTTGGTGTTTCCCAGACACGTCATACAAAAAAGGGAGAACAATACATGTATTTAAGATTTGGGAATTATTATGAAATTGCACAAGATGGTGAGTCATTTTGGACTATTGTATGGAAAACCTTTTATGTCATATCAGAACAATGGATGGATGATGGAATGAACTTTCTTTTGGATGAATGACTTTGAAGTTATCTAATGGACATGCTTTGAATTTTTCTGGGCCCTGGCCAATATGAAATGCCGAGAAGTATTGATTCGCCTAAAAGTTCAAATTCATCCATATACATATATAATATATATATACACATACGTGGATATTAATCTTGTTGATCATCTTAATTCACCAATGTTGGATGTCTTTCTAATAGAATGGTACAAATCATTGCTTAATTGCAAATCATGTATTTAATGACAATAGATGTCCATACCAATATCACCCCCCGAAATGGTTCAAAATGGTCATTCAACAAGTTGATCATTGGCGTAACCACATGATGACACTTGGCATCAATGTACCCAATAACACCTTCCTCTTGCAAACTAAATAAAATCTATTCACTCCAAAGAGTTACTTATATTGACAAACAATGTGATGATAAATTAGTGGACACAATATTTATAGGCCTCTAGACAATTTAGTGTTGATTTCATGTAGGTTGCTCGCCCTCCATCATATTCTAGTGGAAAATGTAGATTCCACCAGGATTTGCAAATAATCTTAGTTCCAAGTCAAGAAACACAAAACAAAAGCTAAGAAAAGATGGTTATTTCTTGAGAAAAATAATCCATGAATATAATCCACTTTGGCTTCTTTTAGGTTGTATGCCTCATACTATTTGGAGCCAAAGTACTTCGTTTCTAAGTATCATATGTCGGAGACTGAAGATCTTCTCGCAGATTGTTGCTTAGGTTTAGATTCACACTAATACTGAAATTTTCGAAGTGACGCACAATTTTCCACTTCAGTTGTTTCTTCTAATCCTGCCGTAAGTCTTGAAAATGGATTTTAACTTCTAAACGAATCACTAACAATCGAATCGACAAGGGAAGTCTGCGAATATTTTTTGGTGAGGTATCAGTTGTTGTTTGGATTTGATCCATGGTCACAAATCTTCGAAGCCGGAATCTGCATCGTAAGTTGATGGCATCGTGAGTTTTCGGATTCGAGTTGCAGATGAAATACGAGACGATTTGCATCCGAAGGCTGAAAATTAGGGTTTAGTAGGGTTCGATTCGCATTCACAAAGCTTCGGAGCGTTTTATTTTGTCATTCAGAAGCGGAACTGGATTGTGGAGGCGATTTTTTTTGTTTTGTTTTGTTTAGAATCGAAGGTGACAATGAGGAGGAGGCCGGGGATCTCCGGGCTGCAGGGAGCTGCAGCTGCGAGGGATCAGTACCGATCGCTGGGAGACAATGTGGCGAAGGTGCGAACAGATTTGATGAAGGAGCAATTGGCCACTTTCCGGCGCCAGCTTGAAGAATTTGCTTCCAAGCATAAGAACGACATCACGAAGAACCCTGCGTTCCGAGCACAGTTCCACACCATGTGTGCCAAGTGCGGGGTTGATCCTCTCGCCTCCAACAAAGGGTTCTGGGCCGAGCTTCTGGGAATTGGTGACTTCTACTACGAGCTTGGTGTGCAGATTGTGGACATCTGCCTTGCCACCAGGTGCAATTCTCTGTCTCATACCATCATCGCAAATGCACGGATTTTAACATGTGGTGACAACTGTTCTCTGTGCTAGTATGGATGTTAACCTTCGACACATATTAGAGTTATCCTCTAACTAAACATGACTTTTGGTTGGGAGTTGGTTGTTTTGCATAGAGTACGTCCATGTATGTTACGAAAAGTCCCATTGCGGTAAAGGACAACTCTATTTCCACACTTCTGTAGATTTTCTTAGGGTTTCAAGTTTTTCCATGTTGATATTGACGCGTTCAGAATGTCCGTTAGTTGTCTATGATGCACTGCAAACCGGGCACATTATTTGAGTATGTGTATATTGATCTTATGATTGGGGTTAGTATGAATCTGGATATGGGTTTGCAAAGTTGGATGGCTATGTGTTAAAGGAAAATTTACCTTTGGGTTTTGATTATGTGAATAGGCCTCGTAATGGTGGTCTTATTGACCTAGAAGAGCTTCGGAGCTTGCTTGCGAAGCGACGCAGAGCTTCCCGGGAGCCTATAACAGAGGATGATTGTTTACGAGCCATCGGTAAGCTGAAGAAATTGGGAGGAGGATTTGAAGTTTTTAGTGTGGGACGGCGGAAGCTGGTGCGTTCAGTCCCTATGGAACTCAATAGGGACCACAATATGATCCTTGAACTGGCGCAAGCACGCGGGCACGTTTCAGTAGAGGAAGTTGAGAAAGAGCTCTCTTGGAAGGCAGGGCGTGTTATTGACTCCCTTGAAAGCTTACTTAGAGAAGGCCTAGCAATGGTGGACGACGGAGCACCCGATGGGAAGCGCCTCTATTGGTTTCCTTGCGTTGGTCCTCCTTCCCCAGGGGGTACCGATGCAGAGGCAGATGCAGGCTTTCTGTGACCATATTGTGGAGGTTACTTCATTCATGCAACTTTAGGTGCAATTAATTCACCGGAGACATAGCTGGGCACTTCAGCACAGGTGGACGTATGAAGCCAATCTGATGCAAGCTGAATCGATTTGGCAGAACTTGAGATTCACATTGGTGTCTCCTCGGGAATTGTTGCGGAATGCTACGTGATGGACCTCAGCAGTGTATAGTGCAGTCTCAAAGATCGGTATTACGTTGTGGAACAAGAGTTTATGGTCGATGGCAGATATATAGGCACTATTCTCATTCTGTAGGTTTGACTCATTCTGCATGCCAGAAGCCAGTACTAATATTTGCCATCTACTCAAGGGGAGGACATTCAATTTATCCCCAGTCACTGCCACAGATCACTCACCTTGCTGAGCGTGTGCTGTGTGCCAATACCTACTAAATGTATCATGACTAAGTGCTCCATCCAAGTGAAGGCTCAGTGTTCGGAGGCAATTTGTACGATTTCAACATCAGGTCAGAAGTGATTTATACTATAGGATTAAGCAAAACGGTTCAACTTCTACTTTATTTTCTGCTAAGTGTTGAGGTGGAAACACTGCTGAGGCGATTGCAATAAGATTTCTCTGAAACTGAGATGAGTCTTAGTAAAGAGGTACTACCCTTGTATGTATACATGAGTTACCTTTTATGGAGTGTCTTGCATACATTTTGAGGGATATTCCAGAGGTGGTCTTTCTTTGAGCAGCAATCTGTCTTGCTATCGGTTCTTCCTTAGTATCTGCAAGTTCCAAGTAGCAATGGCTCATGCGACCGGATCTTATCTTTTAGACTACAATTGACCAGTGTGGGTTAAGAGTTTGGCAATTCAGTGGATGGCTTCTGCAGGTATGGCCCAGCAACTGGATGATTGATACCATCCTAAGAGAGGCTCCAAGGATTGTATGTGACTGAATTTGCTAAGAGAGGATTTACTTAAAGCTACTGAAGGAAATTAGCATTGGTTACACAGCATTGCCCAAACAGCTGTGATGTCCTCCAAAAGATGGTGCAATTGTTGATTTTCATAATGCAAACATGCTCCAACATTCTTATGTATCGATCTCAGGAGACACTGCAGTGGCAATCTATCCACCCGGACTCACTTAGCCTTCCCGAGAGGAATTCATAAGTGGCGACTTCACGACACTGGTGAAGTACACTTCAATTGAGAAGAACAAGAGATCGTTCCCATGGTTAAGGCATTGCAATGGAGGCCTTCTGCACAGCAGGTGGCAGAGTGAATGATGATAATGGCAATGGTGGGACAGGAGGGAAAGTAACTGGAGATGGTGGAAATGTGATCGGTGGTGGGAGAAATGGTGGGAATGTGAGTCTTGGAGGGCTAAGAATGGTGAGTGGCAGAGCTGGTGGAAGTTGTTTCATTGCACGCTGGCTATGGACAACAGGTATAACTCCATCCGAGTTCTGAGTTTTTTTCGCTGGGGCCTTGCTGATCTTTGTTGTTGTGGTGCAAAGGAAGAAGAGCTGCATGGGATGTAATTTGAACATGTACCCAGCCCGGAGCCATTGAGCTCGCCATGATCTGTAGCTGCCTGTTGTTGCAAAGGTGACTGCATTACAAACCCAAGTGAGGAGGAAGCTGCCATCAACAGTCGGCGTGCGGCAATAGCTCTTCAAGTTGGTCTCATGAAAGCTTCCCAGGCCAGCATCACGTGGGGATGATTCTGACGCTCATGCACTAATTGCTGTTGCAGGTTTAACCAGTCCTCCTTACCCACATGCTGGAAGCTGCTCCTGGTGGTTGTTATTGTTGTTGTCCCAGCATCTTTGTTTCTGTCTGCTGCAAGAAAACATAATACTATCTATACCATTAACCCCTAAAAGAGTCCAGTCTAATTCAGAAGCTTAGTAAAGAAATATGGTACCTCTTTTGGTAGATTCGACCATAAGGATGGATTGTTCACACAAGTTTCGAGCTGTCCATGTGTTTAAAATGGGAAGATTATCACGTAAATGTGTATGCTAGTACTGTTGGGCAGAAGTCACTACATGGACAAAAATGTCTGCCTCAGCCTGTAGGCATTAAGATGCTTGGAAACATCTAAGACACAACAAGAACGTTTGAAAGTCAGGATATCTTTACATATCAGGTGGTATCGACTAGGTCGGAATTTGTTGTAATAAGATTAGCAGGGAGTGCCGAGACTCACATGCGACCTACTGCTCTCTTTAAAAGGTGTACTCGGAATAAATACTGGACATGACCGATGATTGAAATGGTGAGCCACAAAATTATCCACGATGAGGCCAAATTTGATGTGTGTACATCATTACCAGGTACAATAGAAAGGTAGGAAAACCTAGGTTGATGTTGAGACGGATATTAGGCCTGCTCTAACCTAGTTTAGGAGTGTGACCTTAAAATCCGATTAAGCATGGCAATTATCACTTAGATTCTTGGGGTAGGTCACTCATATGCAGGATATCTTGTTTTGAGGTTCTTGCAGGGAATCTTGAAGGCTGGCCCAAACTTGTTTTGGCTTTTGTAAGTAAAAAATGATGAGGTAGAAGGTGAGCAGTACAGAGGTACACTAAAACTGTCGTAATAGTGTGGGTGAAAAATCCATGTTGAAACAACTAATGTGGCCACCTCTAATTATCTAGTTAGTTATGGTGGAAAGAATGTGGGCCCAATGGCCCCTGGTAATCTCCTAAATCTTCCAGGAGACTTCTGACCAATATCTTAAGTATTAGTTCAAGGACATAAGTAGCATAGAGTAAAATAGTCACCCACATTAATTTCCTACCAAAACAATTGCTGTGATCCACACTAATCCCAAACTAGAGATTTAGCGTGAGTTGACAATTATTGCAGCCCACATCAAATCTCATCATGAGTCCCAAGGAGACGGTATAGAGGGGCATAGAGGGGACCTATCCCACGTGCAATACTTGTCCCTGCATTTGTCTTTGGGTTAAGCAATCTTGCATGACATTTTGTTTAGCGGAACTCAATGCAGGTGAGAATAATCTTGCCATAACATAGCCAATTGATGAACTGCTCTCCCTGACATGGCATACTCCCATTGGCTTAGATCATGCCTAATATCCGTTTGAACATCCGTTTGAACATTTCCTATCTTCGTATTGGATTCAGCAGTGATGTACATGAATTGCATTTGGCCTCATTAAGAATGATTGTTGGATAATTTTGTGGCTCAAGCATGTCAATCATCAGCCATGTCTAGAAATGTTCACAATTTGGCCATATCTCATCATAAGAAACACCTAATTCATAGCTGATTTTTGGAATGCATACTCTCAGAATGATGATGCTGAGTACCAAAACGAATGTGACATGCAGGAAGCCGCCTAGATGTAAGCAAGCATCAGAAATGCGAGGAAATTTGGACCTGTGCGGTGCTGATTTGGTACCATGAATTCGGGGTGCAATGCGTAAGGCCACCTCGACTGATGCATTGCCACACCTGCCACCTACCGATCGGTTGAGGCTTTGCTTGAGATGCACGGTGTTGGCACCATTGATGTGATTGTCAAAATTATCGCCACCATCACCAAATTATTCCTTGTCGCCCTCGACGCCATCATTGACATCTCAAGCTATGCAGGTGGTTTTTTGTCACTTTTCTTGATTGGACCCCTATATTGGATTGGTGGGTGGTTTAAGTGAGGATCAAAGAACAAACACCATAAACATACATGTTTAAAAGAGATTGCACCACGTTTTCAAATTCTCTTAACTATCCACACTCAATAGTGTATCCAATTGAGAGGACCTATGTATTCAAGTAAAGAATCAACAAACATGCACTTCGAATAACCACAAACTAAATCAAGTGAAAATTGTTTTGATGTTGTATCGTAGACTTGCTAATGCCACACAAATCCCATTGTTTAGATCCAATTGGTAGAAGTTGGAGAACATGAAAAACAAGCCAAATAACACCTGCATACCTTAGTCTTGTCTTCAAAACTCAGATGCTTGCCACAAAATTCTCTTGCTGATTGATTACGTCGCATGTTTCTTGACCTCAAATCACACATCAATCAACTCATGATGAGATACTCTTTATGACCAAGCTCCATATTCCTATCCAGCTGATTACGTGGGTGGTGATAAGCAGGCTCAACGCAACTTAACTCAAAAGTTGGGCAAAGTGTTGTTTTACTATTGACAATAACGCCTACAAAATCTCATGTGTCAACCCCAACATAGTATCATTTCAACATCAAAGTGTCGAACCTGGCAGATGCATCTTGGCTTTATCTATAATAATTGTGTTCTCTATTTGGTCTCTAGAATGAAGAAACATGATGGGCAGTGATGCATTTTGTAGGGATTTTCGAGCCAGGCGTGCACAGGGTGAAGGAGACTGGCTGGCTTGGGTGGTTAATTTTTGACATGAGAAGTGGCTCGGGCTCTGTGACCCGTCCTTGAACTGGACCTCCGAGCGCACTCTAATGCTTTCCAAATTCGATGTTTACGTACTGTCACCCAAGCATGTCCTTGATAATTGACGATTGCAACAACACTTGCATGATTAACATATTCTTAAGACCAAAGAAACTCCAAAATCAAGCAATCTTATTACTTGAGAGTAAAGTCTTAGATTTAACGAGTTAACATTAGAGGTTTATTTAAAGTATGAGAAAATGAAGTGATGTTAATGTGACATCACTTTATTGTCAAATTTTGCGGTCCTTGCTCAAGAAAACACTCCACTCAATTTGAGAAATCAAACTTCAACGTAGGGTCCAATGTTGAGCTCAAAAATAAGGACCATTGAAAGAGGTGTTTTGGATCCAAGTTTCTTGGATTGGGACTCCAATGTAAATCTACTCTAGGAGTTGAAAACTTGATAAGTACATATGACTATGAACTCACATATTATGTTTTTTCCATAACAATCTTAGAGAGTATTACATTGTTTTTGTTTGCATTGCATCTTGTTTGAAGTTATTGTTGTCAGAGGAGCCGTTTTGCATGTGTGGGCTGCTTGTGTGAAACCCATATGATTCATCTTGAGGACCATGCAACACAACTGGAATACATGCGTTCTCTTAGTATTTTAGGTGCTAACTATTTTTCAATCATCAATTACATGAGACCCACAAAGTGTCTTAGTTGTAGTTTAAATTTGTTGTTGCTTTGACTCTTACGTTTATATTGCTCCCTTGGTTTTGCTTAAGTTGCATGTCTTCATCTGCTTATTGTGTTGGCACCCTCAAGTTGTTTGCATGGTTTTGGTGCGTTGGAATGACGCACTTGGCATATGTTTTCCCTACAATGACTGAAAGCATGGTTATTGCCCCCACTTCCTTCTTTATTGCCTACATTTTTGGGTTTTTGGTCTCTATAACATTACTTGGTATTTCTACTTAGTTCCGTAGGCCTTAGAAGTTTGGAGGAATTGTACTTCTAGAAATCTTGGTGGATTCCTACATATTCAACTTGAATTATGATTGCCACATGCTAACATCAAGCCACATATGAACCCAACTTCATTTGGAAAGGTAGAAAGCATCATCATGTGAATAATGTCATCGTTTTATCTATGCAATAAAAGAGCAGAAACAATTATATACATCCATCAAATTGTAACATGAACAATTAGGATTATAACATGGTCAAGGTAAATTGCAAATTATTACCATGGGCAATGTGGCATGCATCTGGGGTCCTTGTTGAGGTTGAGGTACCCTGTATTGTTGGTGAGGCATCCTCAATTGGGAATTATCCTAAAGGAATTTCCAACATTGGATAGATCACTTTCAAGTATTTCTTTCATTAAAATCATGCATACCATAGTTACCAGCCTCTACAACATCTTCACGATTGGAACATAAAGCCTAGCACATGAAATCGAGAAATTCCAGCAATTTAATTTGTCTTTGATCATTTTAAGATAAGAAATGATACGTAAAGACTAACTGAACCCCTAAATGCCCAATGGTTTTTTTTTTTTTTTGATTGATTAGAAACTTTGACTTTTTGGTCTCTGAAGACATTTCGCCTTTCTACAAAGTTATCAATGATTAATAGATAGATCACTTATATACAAATATGTAACCCACTCAAGCTAACCCTACACATGACTTCAAAGTCCCAAAAAATGGTTGAAAACAACCCCTTTGGGCATTTAGGGATTAAGTATATACATGATAGCGAGGCATTTGTTCATGGGACACTTGATTATGGAAGGGGGACCCTTGGGCCGTGTTTGGTATATTTTGAAAACTATTCCCCCTCGCTATTGCACTACACTGAAAATTAAATCCCAAAACACACAAAATAATGCATATAAGAACATCATGATTCATATTTAATAGATGTAATGTGCTTGAGCTCAAACATTAAAAAATCACATGTTCAACTAAACTTTTTTCACATAGATATAAATCATCACAATTTCAAGAAGCTCAAAGAGCGTATCCCTTACTTGCTATCGATGAAATTGTTTGCCATGTTATTGACTCCATGTGATAATTGACCCTACATTCACAATCATAAAATGAATAATAGATTGCTTTGCATGTCATTTTAGATAATAGTGGGTGGTCTTTCCTACATGGATGAACCTTAAATGGTTTCTAGCAAATTTGTACATATCTGGAAGAAAAGAAAGGGAATCTATGAATGACTCACTTCAAAACATAAACTCTTTGACTCCAAAATTAACAAAATTGAACTCTCAGGGTTGTCATTTTGAAGTTGGCCACAATTAAATATTAACATACACAGAAGCATATTTGTGCAATAAAGAAACCCTTAGATAGTGTCCATTCAAGACTAAGTCCATCTTATGGCAAAAAAAATTTTTTTTAAAAATGGTCGGTTGTTGTATAAAATTGTTCTACCAGGTATAACATAGAAAAACAAAAACGATGAAAATAAATTGATTCGGCCTGAAAGAGTGGCTTGAAATTTGTGCAAGATTTTTTCAGTGGTGGAGTAGAGGAAATGACGAGGAATGCAAGTTGTTTGTAATTTTATTCCTTGTAGACAATTAGTTACAACTTGTCAAAGAGGCAAGTAAGTCAAACCCCCTACTTGTATAGTAGAGTCCCCCTTATTTAAGCATCAAAATGTGATACTCCGCATACAAATGCACATAAAATGGTTAACTCAATGGCCCACATGTGTTGTTGTGACCTCTCATCATTTTAGAATTGACTCCCCATTCTTCACTCATTCAAACATAAAACACACGCTTTATTGAGAAACATGAGGTGGCCAGTATTGAAGAATACTTTCCTTCATTTCTTATAAAGATGCACACATGTGAGCCCAAAAGGGTGCCCACATTTAGTCTTAGACCCTTGAAACGTTAGTTGATGCACTTTGAAGTAGCATGTTACTTCACAAAAATATAAAAAGAGTGAAATGTTAGTCTTAGAAGTACCATGTTGTAAGAGGCTAGGATGTGAGTTGTTATTGTGTTTTTACCTTCGGAAGGATTTGAGTGAATGAGGATAGGTAAGGAGAACTTGGATTGAGTAGTTAGTGAGTAGGCTAGTACAAATGGATGGAGACAACCAAAGTGACTCAAGAGGCAAGTGCATTCGAATTGGGATGAATGGAGGATCACATGGAGCGCACAAGTGGACCACCTCATCATGGCCACTTAATGGGGAAGGCCCAAGGAAGAATGCAAGGTGGAGGATAAGCAAATTCTCAAAGCACCAATCAAATCACGAGCTAAGCATCGTGGTTTGAATTAAGTGGTGAGCGACGATTTGGGAAAGTAAGGGGAGAAAGTTATGGCGGCGGAAAGCGAAGGAGGCTAAGTTTGGGTTGAAGCATCCCAAGTTTGGTAAAGTGTGGTAGGTAGAAAGCCAAGGCTAGTTAAATGTTCGAATTAGGATCCTTGTTGATCATTTGAGGGAGGAAGGCTTAGAAGATAGGATTGGCGCCTACTAAGTAGGAGGAAATCTCAAGGGCTTATCGTGAGCCTTGAGGGTGCTCACCCCCTCAAGCTTACTATATAATCCCTCATTCTTCCCTCACTCATCCTCTCTTTCCTTTGTGCTCCAAGGCACCCCACGAGTTATAAGTGTGGGTGTGGGAAGCCATATTGGAGCACATGTGTGTGCTTAGTTTTTAGTTTGAGAGCCAAGGCTTGTTAGCCTTGAAGAGGGCTTGACCTCTTGGTAGAATTAGTGTTGACGTGAAGGATTTTAAGTTTAATTCATGATTCCAATTTGTGGTACTTAAAGTTCATGTTTTGAACACACGTGGTTGCAAGTTCCATGTTTAAGAGTTGAGCACTTGATGTTGTGATGAGTGCAAAAATATACTTGTGTGGATTAGTTAGTCTTAGTGAAGTTAGGAAATTCTCTCTCCCCCTCTCCTCTCTAGGATTTTAGGATTTTAGGATTAGAGAAGAATTGTGTGATTAGAAAGGGGTTGTTAGTAGAATTAGGGAAATTAGGTAGGAAGATTAGTTAAGGGCTTGAATAATTAGTGAGGTAGTTGGGGATTACAACTACAAAGTTGTGGGTTCATGAAGGAGCTGGGTTTATGAAGGAGCTGGGTTTGTTTAGTTAGAAAGTAAAGAGCTGGGTTTATGAAGGACCTGGGTTTGTTTAGTTAGAAGCTAAGGAGCTGGGTTCATGAAGGAGCTGGGTTTATGAAGGAGCTGGGTTTATGAAGGAGCTAGGTTTATGTAATTAGAAAGTAAAGAGATGGGTTCATGAAGGAGCTTAGTAGATAGCCTACCTAATTAGCTCATAGACAAGTAGTTAGTTACATTATGCTAGTTAGTGTTATGTGTGGCTTTCACAAGTAAATGTATTTGAGATTGACTATAGAGAATAGTGTTTTTTTTTTAACACTTGCATCCTCTCTTTAAAAATAAACCACGTGCACAACTTAATGGAGAATGTGGAGCACTCTCGCGATGGCAAGACAAAGGAAGCAAAGACCAAAGGTGCGAGGGAGAGATTGACATAAGTCACATAAGTATTTCTTAATACTTAAAGGCTTATGTACGGTATGGAGACACCAAGTGAGACCTCTTATAGTAGCGATACGGAATACACAAGTGATAGTTCAAGTGGTAGTATAGAGTCAACGGCACGGACTCCATTTAGGAGAGGGATATCCTTAAGGGCTTGTGTAGCTAAAGCAGCCGGATGGACGTTAGAAGCAAACAAAGACAAAATAGCACCCGAGCATAAGGAGGTTAAAATAACATAGTTAACTTGTGCATTCTCCACATACGTATTGAAATCGTACATTGAGTTGTTAAAAGTGAAATCCCAGTTAAATCCAAGACCACTTGAAGGGTGAACCTTGCACTATGGACTCATCCATGTCCAAATCCAATACCGCGGAGGAATGTGAGCCCAAACCCACTACTCGGACTACGGACGCTTAAGGGTGGGGGGTTTGGCCTCACAACACACACACATTTTTAATGAGCCTACCTACTCCACTCAAATATCCTAACCTAACCTAAGAGTCATCTTAAGTGAATCCCCTGGCCCTGCTAATGTGAACCCTTGCGCCCCCGCCGCTTAACTCAACTCGGTCTAAGATTGAGCCTTCTGTTCCCAGGCTGCTCCGCCATCGTGAGCCCTGGTGTCATCCCCTGCTGGTGTCTGCCCTGGATTCACCGGGATTACCCTCTGATGACCGGTTCGCCCAGCACAACTACCATCCAGCAGTCTACTTCCGTCTAGCTGCTCGTCAGCTCCTCTTCCCTAGTCTCAATTGCCGCCTGCCTACCCATAACCAGCATTGCCGCCCTGGCAGCTGCGCCGTTCAATGCTGACCCAGGGGCGAGTTATCTCTCGCCCTACCTCCCGATCTTGCGGTCTTCCTCTCCGAACTCAAACTATGTCATCCTCCCTGTGATCTTTCGTCCCAACTCCAAGTCGTAAATTTCAATGCACCTGTGAGATCAGGCCCTCACTGATACCGTGGATTCCTTTGCCATCTGCACTATCCTCCTAGCAAGGTAGAGCCGCATTTGTAGAAGCGATTCAACCATTCAACCTCTCCCTCCTGGTTGACCTTTTGAGTCGAAGATTCCTCTGGCTGGACAACAATGTAGAATTTTGCTTCCTGCCTCCTCATCAAATGCACACAGTTGAACCTCTCCAAGGAGGCTAAATGGCCGAGACTCATCCCTTGCTGAATCCAGCAGCACAGGCTCGCTTGCGTGAGTAGGCCTCGGCTGATCTCTCCCCAAATCCTTCACTAGCTACTCCCTTGTCACATTGGGCTCCCAACCATGAAATGTCTTCCTGCAAAAACACAGCTGCTACTGTGCAGTCACCGAAATTCCCAGTCTCCTTCCCGAGTTTTTTCTAATCTGCCCATGGCCAACACCTCCTTGCTTTCCCCGGCAGGGCTTCCTCTCCGTTCGCTCATACTGCCCTACTGGTCTACCAGAGAGAATGACAGCTGGGACCCAGGGCTTACCGGACCCCTCCTGGGCCACCCCGGAAATCCAGCCCACACCTTATCTGCGACCTAACTCCCTCCCTTACCTAATACAGCTTGAGCCTAATACAAACAATAAAACTGGCCTAAGCCACAACCATCAAGTAACTAGGCCTAGACCTTAACTTCCCATACTTCTAAGCTTCCAAATCCTAAAATCTAATCTCTCATTCCAATTCCGAACAAAAGAACTAACATAAGTGCTTCACAACTCTTTACTAAAATGCAAATCCAAGCACTAAGTTTTCACTCTTTTTATTGTGTTGAATAATTGAATAAGCCTCAATTTCCAATCTTTAATAGTTTTGAAGGGTAAAGAGCATATGTGGGCACCATATTGGGCTCACAGTCCCAATATGAGAAAGAAAGGGATAAGGCTTGTACTCTGGGAGATCAGTGGTGTAGCCACATACCAAATACAACACATGTACTCTACTATAATATAAGAGTCGTACAAATGGAGAAGGACTCATGGAAATAAAAATAGGGTAGAAATATTACCTTTCTATTTTCATGCATTTTTTCCATTCATAATTTGCAAGTTTCAGGCATGTTTTCAGCCTTTTTTTGGCCCTCACAAGCATAATTTAGAAACATTTTCCCCAAATTTTTAAATCAAGTAAGAAATGTACTATTGAGTTGGTATCATATACATAACATTACTCAAAACCCCTAAATCTCTTTCTAATTTTGATCATCACTGGAACTGGGCGCATGGTGATTCAAATTTAGATTAAGTTCCCAACAACCTGCAGAATCCCATAATACTATTGTTAAATAATTCGTTGGGATTTGCTAGCCCCACTGGGCAGGGCAAGTCCCTTGTGTATATTTATGTAAAAAAAAACTAGATTTTCTATTTTCATATATAGTAGACAAACAAATGAGAAGTACCCAACTTGGAAATGTAAATACTACCTCTGAATTTCAAGGACTTTTTATTTTCCATCAATTATCTACAAGTTCCAAGCGCATTTTTTTGGACTCAACATAGATTTTGCCCCTTGCAAGCATTGGAAAATACTCCTTTAGAAAAGTCAAATCATGTAAGAAATTTATCATTGGGTTGGGGCCAGGGCTAGATGCCAGAGAGAGGGAATAATTTTTTATACAAGCGTACTGTACCTCTCATTCATGCAACATATAAAACAAATTGACCTTCTATAGGTTTGTTGCTTATTCATCTCAAATGACTTCCAAAAGGTTGACTCAAGGTCTTTAAAATAAATTCCAATGCCAAATCAACTAGAAAACATAACCTCCAAGCTGCATACTATTTCAGAGTTTTTATGTTGTATGAATGAAAGTTACTCTCTTATATAATAAGGCCCTCTCTCCCTAGACACCCACCCAGTGGTGCATTTTTTTAAATACACATTTTAAAATGCATTTTACAATACTCGGCAAATTTTGAGGCATTTTTTATGTATTTTATTATACATTTACGACTAGAGTCAATCCAAGCCAGTAGGGCAAGTATAAACACGCTCAACTTTGCCATTTGTTCCATATTATCATATAGCATTAGTACATTCTAACTCAATGATAGTGTCTGAGCCTTGAGTGTTGCCACACGAACTGACAAATACTAGAATATATAGTGCACCACATGGTACACCAGACAAGTCGTGAAAGATGGTTTGCATTTGCAATGTCTTCATTCTTGGATCAATACTTGGGTGGAGAAGAGCTCGAAGAACTGATCTTAGAAGAGGATGATGTTTTCGATAATGATTTGCCATAAAGAACCTCACGGATTGATGTCTTTGATGATTTTCAATTAAAAAACATAATTAAACATAATTTAAAATTTAAAACCTTTTATAATGTTGCCTCCGACCTCTAGAATAAAAAATGCAACACAACACCCACCTCTTTGAACATTCCTACCACTATTACCAACATCAAGGGGGTATAGTAAAACTTAACCCTCATAGGTATGTGATTGAATCATCTCCATGGGGAGGTCACTCCATTGTCAAGTTGAACACCACGTGCGAACAAAGAATATATAATTTTTACATAAACCATCACCAAAATAGGTCAACATTTTTCAATTTTTTTTCATGAGTAGATATACACAATATTTATTACATAATAAAAAAGTGTAAGAAAATTTTATGATTGGTTTTATTTTATAAAACATATCATTTCTAACTAGAATGACGCAAAATTGAACTAAAAAATTTACTAAAAAAATGAAGAAGACTAAAAAATTCAAAAAAATATCAATGGTTATGTATATGTAGGAAATTTTAAAAATTATGTATATCATAAATTTTAAAATTATCTATGGCATGTAATATAGGGGTAGCAAACTTTGCTCGCACGTGGTGTTCAACTTGACAATAAAGTGACCTCCCCGTGTTCATCTCAAGTGGGTCCCTCTGAAGTAATTCAGGCTTTTGATATTGATTTTGGGGTCAAAGTTTCAGAAAAGTAAATATACATGCTCTAATAAAATCGCCTACGTTTTCAGCTCCGGTAATAGTGGCGGGGGCCCAAACTCAAAGAGGTGAGCGTCTACCTATAGCCAAGTTGGGTTGGTAGTATGTTCAACCAAATAAAATATGTGAATTAGATATGCAACAGTCAACTTGTCATTGTACATTCCACAATGAGGGTTGGTTTACACTATCTCATGATTCCCAAGTTACGATTTCCTACATGGCGGTAAAGAGTTGGGACTTACTCTTGAATGTGGGTTGGCCAAAGGTGTGACCCAACTCCAAGGGTAAGTCTTGACCTGGGTCCCAAAAAAGAACTTAACAATGTACATGACGAAAATCATCAAACACTTGACATTTTACATGACAAAACTCCCCAAAATGGGAGTATCAACTTCAAATTGATAAATATTTTCAGAAGAGGTAATTTTTAGCAAAAGACTTCTTGACTTGTAGAAATTGGAGTTATCTATTGCTTATAAAAGCTTGATTGTAAGAAATCATCAATGGTTATCCTCAATGTTTCAGATATGTTTACAGTGAACAACATATTCTAACTAGTCTAGCACTCGAAGAACATAAAATGCAACCCCCTAGCTGTCTATGGTGTTTATAATTTTAACCCTTCATTTAATTTTTTCTTCAAAACAATGAGAGTTATGTTTACGATGTTTTTTGAAATCAATTACTTCTAAATACAATACAGGATGAATAAAATTTGATTTATAACCATATGGAGGTGATCCTATCATGGTATATTATAATTTCTTTTGTCACAATTCTTATAGGACCGTTGAAATTGTACTTCTATAACACAGGATTAAATGAAAAAGAAAAAGAATTGTCGGTGGCTTTGCCCCGATGTGAATGTAAGCCTGTTCTCTTTGCATTGATCATGGCTTACCATGATGCAATACATGGCATATTTTCATCCTTTTGAAAGATGAACTCTATGGAAGCATATCCAAATTAAAAGTAGAACAATTTATACTGGTGGTGTTGCTAGTGTCTGTTAGCGGTCTAGTCTTCTTTAATTTAGTATAAGGGTTGTGAGGTATTTAATGTCATTTTCGTGGTTGGATTTCATTAGAGGTTGTTGAGCTTTGCTATTTAGTGTTTGTGTATGACAGCTCTCATGCCGATAGTAATGGTAATTAGGGGGAATACTTTCCATTGGTTAGTTTTGAGTGTCTATCAATGGGTCATATTTCTTGTGCTTGGTTGCGAAGGCCAATTCTGAATATTGGTCATGGTAGTATGTGATTCTATGAATTCTATTGTGAGTGATGGGGAGGAGGTTAGTAGTGTTTGGTTTTGGTTGGGGGCACATAGCAACAGATTTTTTTGCCAGTCCAGAGACAAAGTATTTGTCTTCAAATGTCCGTAGATCTTCAAGAAAGTGGTGTGGACCTTGTTAAATGTATGCAGGTTGGAGGAGATATGGAAAATTCATGGATAATGTTTAACCATGTCAAACGTCTAAATGATTGGACCACCCCCGCGTGCCATGTGTACAATAGCAAGTATTGTAAGATGTTGATTATTGTCTCGGGGGGGGGGGCACTCCCTTGTATATTTTGCATACACCTGCGATAATGACCTATTAAAATGGGGGCTATTTACCTATGAGAAAGGATTATAAGGGATGCTAATTTTTGAAATAATGGTAAATTGTTGTGATTATTTGCACCCTATTGGTAATTATAAATTCTTGGATGGTTGATTTTATGGTACCCTATATTACTTATATGTAATTTTTTCCCCTGATTGCCTCCATTCCTTAAAGTGTATGATACAGTAGAATTCTCGTTAGAAGCACGTGTACAGAGTAAGAGAAACAAACATTTACTAGGGTTTAGGGTTCAGGGTCACACTGAAGTCCGGGCAAAGCAAAACACTAAACATTAACAACAAAAGATTGCAATTACATGTCATTAAGCAACACGAGCCAACGAATAAAAGTTGTGTTGGATAACACAGTTAGAAACCTTGAGGTCTCAGGGAACAGGCCAGCCACATGTGTCTCAAAGTCACATTTACAAGGTTTGCAGAAGCCCTACAATTGATGCCTTGATCTTCCAATCCTACACATTGGAGGAAAATCCCATGCCATGCAAGCAAAATCCACCTAAACTAGCTAGGCTACCATTTACACATGTGCACTACAAGAAAACGTGAAGGTAGCCAACTGAAAACCAAGTAAACTCTGTTGGAAGTAAGAGGAAATTGGAAATGGCGATGAGGTTGCAAAATTTATCGGTTGATAGCCCCCATTTATCGGCATTTTTTTTTCATTTATGCAATTTCCAAAAGGTCTAAAGTGGGGCCGGTTTTATATTTTGGTGGCAAAGTATTTAATTTTTTAAACTATCGCTTTTTTCCATGCTATTTTATATGTACCACTTAGGTAATTTAATCATATTTTGTCAAATGCTATATTACATATAATCATGTTTCACAATCCCAGAGCACCCTATACTACATCTAATAATTTTACAAATTTTACGCCAAATTTTCATACAAGACCCTATATTTTATGGCACGTAGTTCCTACATTTTTCGCCAGTGCCCCCCCCCCCCCCCCCCGAGATTATTGTGTGTTATGACATGCAATCTCAAGATGGCGCAACTCGACTTTTATTCTGGGAAAATTTGAACTCTGTCATGGCGGAAAATGGTGTGTCAAACATAAATTTCCAAGGTTTTATGGCAGACAGTACGCAGGCCAATTGGATTGCGGTGAGAAATATGTTTGGTAAAGGTGATCAAACTTTGCCAATGTTGGGTCGCAAGCGCACTTGTATTTTTCATTAGTCACAAAGTTTGGATAAGGTTACACAGAAATACATCACGGTATCTTTACAATTTCAACACAAACATCTATGCAACGACTACAAGGATGCAAAAACAATGGATGAAGCCGAAACTAAATATCATGTCATTCGTTCATGGTGGTTGTCATATGGAGCTGCCACATAGGAAGGCATTCTCAGGCTTTCTGAGTGGTTGGGTTTCTGGCACCTCCATTTTATGTAATGGGGTGGTCGTATGATTCTTGTGAGTGCATCACCACTTTGTTTTTTGTAATATGTTTTTTTTATGAATTTCCATGGTATATGAAGTTTACTATAATTTGTGTGATGTTTGTAGGAGATGACTATGAATGAATGTGCAAAAATGCTAACATGTAACCTTGTAGAGACGGTGCACAACGAGTGGCTCCAACAATTCGGAAATAAAATTACTTGTTTGTACAAAGCGACAGTGGACGATTTGATTCGTGCATTCATGCAGATTGCAAATTACATGTCGTGGTTGAGAGGTGGTTCTGCTGGTAAAGGCCTTGATACCGCGTCCTTGATTTTAAATGTTGCTGCTATGTGTGGAGATCCAAAACTATTGGCAGAGGCCATGATATACTATCTAGGGGTGGAAGATCTCAATACTAGAAATTGTGCTCTGAAGGGTTTTGAGCTTTGTGGATCTACCAGACGGAAGCTTAATCTGTCACCAGGTGCAGATTGCGATTCACATTGATTTGACAAAGTGAACATTCAATTCCTCGCCCATATACAAGAGCTAAAATGGCATGCATAGAGGAGTATTCAAATTCTACAGAGCATGGTGTGGCACAAACCACATCCCTGTTAGAATTTGATTGTCCCCCTTCCCATTGGCACATTGCAAGATTACCACCCAACTCTGGCAAAAGATATTGGGCCATGCAAGCCAATACCAGGGTCTTTGCAACGCCAAAGTCAGGATGGGAAAACATGACACCCTTGCTCCTACGTACAAGGGATTGAAGAACAAGTATCGCTCCACCAACAGTGTGGAGTACAAGTTTTGATTTTGCCGTGACGACATCAAGCATTGTGTAAATGGTAGCAGGGAAAAAAAAACAAAATAAAAACGTATTAGATTGGCTTGTAGTACCCAACACATGGTCGGTGAGGATAGGCACCAATCTCTTAAAGCATGAGGCATTGGCACTCGAAGACATTGGGTTCCAATTGCAGTAGAGGGAGGTTCTCTCTCCTCGCCGCAGGCTTTCCACAATCACCACACTTCCAATCCCTCGAATTGGTTTCCGTGCTTCACTAAACCCGATGTCCACCCAACTTTTAGGTTTGGAAAGACAGTGCACCGTAATCTAGTAGCACCAATGGCAGAACACAAAAACAAATGGGAGAGCGTTGGGCTCACGGTCGGTTATTTATGTGGTTGGAGTAACTACCATTCCATATTCTGGATTTGGATAGTTAATCAACATTGTCTCCAAGGAGGATATTGCATACCGTGTCACAATTGATGATATATTGCAATGCACATGCCCTGACTCTACAAAAATGTCAGCTCAATCTTTGGGAAGAACAAAAAAAATGGGTGTATTGCAAACATTTTTATTATGTGTTTAGAGTTCAATGCAAGGTGGATTACAATAGTGACAAGTTCCTTCACGCTCCAACGTACGCCTATAATGAGGTCATGCGGCTACTTGAACTTGCAGGTATGGTAGACTGTGAGTAATATTGTAAGGGTTGTATTCAACCACATGTTTGACAATTTCAGTGAAATATATTAGTGTGGATTGTTATGATAAAAATCAACAATGAATTGATAGTTTATAATTGTCCATGGTATTAGGATCCCTTCATTTTTCCCCCCAAAATGCAGATACTTTATAATTATTTTTTTCCAAATACACATACCACATTTAGAATGTATACCCTATAACCATTTGTATTTGCTAAATTTGGTAGTTTTTACTGCTCACTGCTCATGTGTCACAACTCACCGCTTATTGCTCACTACTCATCACTCATGTCTTAACTTCCCTCTAATTACATTAGCCTCATCTACCTTATATTCAACATGAAAAACGAGTGAAATTTGGGTGAAGCATTGTCATTGAATATCATTAGAATGGAATGGTTGATAACAACCAAATAATGTTATGAACGTGTGACCTCGGCTTGGAAGTTGATACACGTGTTCTTTTTTATTACCATGGTTATAAAAGGTTTCCAAGTTATTAGGGAAATAAACAAGGACAAATGAACGTGTATGAGTTACAAATCTAATAAGAAAGGGTCAACTTCTAAAAGAGGTGGTCACTCAAATAGGTCAAGTGACATATAGTAGCACAATGGACAAGAGTACTACAAGCCCAACTTGGAAAATCTAAAACTGAGCGATCCCATTACTCAAGACTCAAGAGCAATGCATTGGTCTCATGATCTTTATGCTAGGATCCCAAGACCAAGATATCATGAAGCAAAGCGCCTCCAAGGCGGCATGGTTATGGCGTGTCAAGGTTTCAATACCGTATGGCCTTGGCCCAAGGAAGCATTACATCTAGCAAATGGTACCTTGTCCTTGGTTCGGCATAACATGTTTCTAGAAAAAGTGGAAGATTTTTATGATGTTTCGGTTGATATGGTTTCCTAACATCTATCGAGGGGATTATAATAAAAGTAGATTCCATGTAGGTCGGTTGTTGATTCATCCCAAATTAACTCACTAGACTTATTTTGGGGACCTTTGGAACAAAATTAGGGGTTAGTTTAACCATAAATAATAGTTACTAAAACATGATTATTGAGTAAACCCAATATTTAGCATGTTTAACCTCCCCTCCCCTTATTCATCTTCCCACTTGGTAGGTGTTGTGAATACACCATGTCTTGATGGATAGTACAATTCCATAACTCCCACCAACTTTTGCACACTTCCGCAACTTTTGGATAACACACACAAGATATTTATTACAATTTGTAGCCTATTATACAAAAACAAGTTCATGATCATTGAGCTTGCAAAGAAACCAAAATAATGGGACTCTATTTACCGTTCAAGTCAGTATTACACTGGCTCACAATGACATTAGCCTATCTTTTACGTTGGCTACCGCACTCCGCCACTCTAGAGAATTAACTTATTTGAAGCCATCATGGTGTACTTTCTGTCCCATTAGCCCTTTTGGTTTCCTAGACTTTAAAATCACTTTCACTTCATATGAATCCATCATTTGATCCTAAAAAATATTTGAAACTTTCCATGCATTAATTCAGGTATGATTTACATTGCAAGCAAGTCTTACAAATGCCATTAAGAGTAGATACACCCAAAATCAACATTGAATCCAAAATGATCACTAGTTGCCACAATTGTACAATTCAATCTCTCAAGCATATTAACTTGATTCATAGTATTGGATTTTGGTAGAAACACATACCTTAGCCCCTAAATCCCTAAGAAGCCAAAAATGGTTGCGAGCATTTTTCAACAATATTTTTCTCAAGGAAAATTTGAATTTTGTTTCCAAATTTTTCTCACTTTGAGCTAGAAACATTATGCACCATCTATACCAAACAGATTCAAATGACTGTAAGATATGGACTTTAAAAATGATTGGAACTAAAAAAATCCTTCGTTACAAAATAAACAAGGTGAACACCATGAACATTTTTTATTTTTTCCACCAAGTTATGAAATACACACTTTCAACCATGTCATAAAAAAGATGAAGTGATTTTAATTCATCCAAAAAATTAATTATCATGTTATAGAGGACAATACAGTTAAACTACTTTGGTGGAGGTCAAGGATAATGATCTTTATTCGAACCATGTGGATGTGGTCAAAAAATTTCTCTTCAAATTTTTTCCTCCAACTGCAAATATGATCCCTATTTCATATCTCGTGATACATGTTAGGTTCAGGCTTGTAGGGGTTGAAGCCATGCCTTTAGAGATATGATAGCTCAATCAATTTAACCATGAGGCATCACTTAATAAACGATTCTAACATGCTATAATGAAAAAAAAAATTCGACAACATTTTATCTTACATATGACCACTTTTATAGACATGACACAACCACTATTGGTCTTAAACTTGGTTTTCATTGGCAAACGACCTATGTAGAATCTACTCATGATGTTGTCCACTTACACAACATTGAATAATAAAAGAGTTTCCCCCTTATAACACCACATTTGGAAGTAGAGAATCTTTGATTTTGGAGCCTAGATCAACACCATCCTCAACTCCGATTTTTAACGATTTCAAATTCTAGGGTCTTGATTTGCAATCGCTAACATGCTCAAGCTTCTAATGCTTGAACCCATTGACTGGACGATGCCATAGAGCTCATGGTGATTACATTAGCCTCATTTCCCTTATATTCAACATGAAAAACGAGTGAAATTTGGGTGAAGCATTGTCATTGAATATCATTAGAATGGAATGGTTGATAACAACTAAATAATGCTATGAACGTGTGACCTCGGCTTGGAAGATGATACACGTGTTCTTTTTTATTACCATGGTTATAAAAGGTCTCCAAGTTATTAGGGAAATAAACAAGGACAAATGAAGGTGTATGAGTTACAATTCTAATAAGAAAGGGTCAACTTCTAAAAGAGGTGGTCACCCAAATAGGTCAAGGGACATATAGTAGCACAATGGACAAGAGTACTACAAGCCCAACTTGGAAAATCTAAAACTGGGCAATCCCATTACTCAAGACTCAAGAGCAATGCATTGGTCCCATGATCTTTATGCTAGGATCCCAAGACCAAGATATCATGAAGCAAAGCGCCTCCAAGGCGGCATGGTTATGGCGTGTCAAGGTTTCAATACCGTATGGCCTTGGCCCAAGGAAGCATTACATCTAGCAAATGGTACCTTGTCCTTGGTTTGGCATAACATGTTTCTAGAAAAGTGGAAGATTTTTATGATGTTTCGGTCGATATGGTTCCTAACATCTATCGAGGGGATTATAATAAAAATAGATCCCATGTAGGTCGGTTGTTGATTCATCCCAAATTAACTCACTAGACTTATTTTGGGGACCTTTGGAACAAAATTAGGGGTTAGTTTGATCATAAATAATAATTACCTAAACACGATTACTAAGGTTACACCCAGTAATTTGCATGTTTAACCTCCCCTCCCCTCCCCTTATTCATCTTCCCCCTTGGTAGATGTTGTGAATATTCACCATGTCTTGATGAATAAGTTAATGTACAATTTCAAGTGGAAAATTATATTTTAACGCAAATTAGGGCAAACCAAAGAGCATACATAATTTAAATTACATAAATTTAAATTACATTACCCTATATGTAAGGGTTTGACATGGAGAAGAGTGTTAGCCATGACTTCTAGGTTAATTATGTTCTTAAAGGGGAACTTTCAAACATCCACAAACATTCTAGAGTGTTTGATATTCATCACCACTTTGAGATAAGATCTTGCGCGGCCTAAACCTTCTAGATGACGATTTGCTTAGAGGTGTTAACTTTCTTGAGCACAAAACATGCAATTCTAAGTCACTCGACCACGAGTTAATTTTGTATTTATTTTAAGGCTTCCGTGATGAAGAGAGCAACACATTTGTATGGCATTGGTCAGTCTATAGTTCCGTGGCCTCCACGCTTTAACTTACACGTTTGCCTTGATACCTTGTTGAGAGCCCCGGCTCTCAAGATTGGCAAATGGCATAAACCGTCTAGGTCATAGTGGGGTTGCTTCACACAGGAATGTTTTTAAGTGGCCAATGCGAAAAAAAAAGGGTTTCCAGTGTCATTCCTAGCTATTTTATCATGAGAATTTCTTCTACCATTTCATTGAGGGCCAAACTCATTTTGGTATGTTAAAAGGTGTTGAAATGAGCTTGGCCCCCCGATAAACCAATACAAAATGTTTGTATTCAAACCAACACATCAACTTCACACATGCACCAAAATTTTACGAACATGGAAACTTTTGTATACAAAACAACCAACTCCCGGCCGAAATTTAGTTGAATTAAATGATCATTGTAATGTCTATCAAAACATGTGTTTTTTAAGCATTTTATTTTTGTCGATAAGTGCAGTGCAATCAATATCGACATGCCTTTATAGCATTTGAGGTCTACACCATTGAAGTTAGACTCGTGTCCCCTTTAAAAAATCATAATAAACCACTCATATATTTGTGATGAGGTTTTCACATATTCTTTACCAACGCGTTATGGATATTTGAAGAATTTTTTGTTTTCGATGCCATTGGGGTTTATATACCATGCAAGAACTTCCATAACTACGTAAAACCGTCCCAGTAGTAATATGGTTTATTATGGCATTGACCCAAATAATAAATAGGATACACTAAGATTCTCTCACCTTGAGATGCCACCATATATCAATATTTGGTTAGTATGACAATTTTGATAGCCATGGGTGGAATCTTTGCTACCATTATTGTTGTTGATTATTGAAACCATGTTTGTCACCTATATACCAATCCAACATTGGTCTATATGTGTGAAATGATCTTGTTCCTTATCTCTTACCAACTGCCAAATTTGTGGAAATGGACCATGTTGTCAAGGGGCCACAATAAGTTCTGATAGTCTTAAGAGAGCATTTGGGATGAGTTTCATCCATCATATCTATTGTGTATTTAGAAAAATGGAAAAAAAAGGAGCGTCAATGTGTGCACATTGGCATACAATGTCCCTTCACAACCTCCTATCCATGACCATGTCATAATGAAGGGGCGCCATGGGCCGGGGGGAGGGGGCGTTGGGTAGCTTAACGCCTACATTCAGTAGGTGGACCTTGTTTAATAGTTAGTGGTTAGTACTCAATACAAATGTGGTATATTGTTACAAAGAATGGAAGGTTTTCACAAGTAAAGTCGTTTATGTTCTACATTGTCCAAACAACTTATTGGAGCTTTGCTACATTGATTATCCCAATTAGTGCGTGTTACTATTCAAAATTACGTAGTGCAATAACATCTTACTCATGATTTCAATATTTACTAACAAAAGTTCATTATAATAGGTTGTTCAAACATTATTGAACATTAATGACTTTGCTCGGTAGAATATTGCAATCTCATTAAATAATTATAGCATTACGTAATCCCGCATAGTAATACACACTAATTGGGATATACATTTTAATGTGTCACGTGATGTTTTCAAAAACAAAAATGAATGTCAATTGACATATACATTTTACTTTAAAATGACACGTCAATTTTGGGTTGCACAATATTTTAGAAAGAATAATATTTTGAATAATCAAATACAATCTTGATTTTAACAAAGAAAAACTATCAATTGAGCGTACGTATCATTTGGTCTCGCATGTTTCTCTAAACGTTGAAGATGGTAGCCCAATCCATTACATCCACTTCAAGACCACAAAGAGAGATCCTCATAAGAGCATCAAGGGTCTTCAAGTTCAACCTATTATGCAAGTGGCTTTTGATTGCATTTTGTTTGGAAAGTCCTCTCTCACAAATAGCTATACTTGATGGAATGAGTATAATTTTTTGGCCAAAGTTGCATAAGTTTAGGCCGATTTGTGTGCCGTTCCAAAGTACTACCACACATGCGTCAAGCCTCAAATATCATTTTGTTCTCACACTCATGTCAAAGCATCACTCTTCGAGATCTGCTAGGAAAAATTGTTCATTCACATACCTACACAAAACAATCGTGCAAATACATTCGCAAGAGACCGGGAACAATGGTCTTGTCAGCCTTGTACTTAGTCTCCACCACCTCTCTAATCACTATCTCCATTGTAGAGCCTTCTAGGTTACAAAGGAAATCACAATAACAAGATTGAACTTAAGTATGTAAGTGAGTGTAGGAAATTTTCCTACTGTTATGAGTTATGATTTCTGGATAATTGAGCTGCAATTTATAGTACTTAAGTTGCCTAATAGTACATGTCATTTCAAAACTCTAATGTATCAATTGATGTGTGTTTTTTTTCTTCACAAGTCACAGTGCGTGTCAACTTCTAAATTGGACATATCAATTGACTTCTTTTTTTTCTTTTTTTTTCCATGCGACTTGCAAAAACTTTGTCAAACATACACACTGGTAGCAGGTACGCTTGCTTGACCCTGATTCGTCGGCGCTTGTGTCCCCAAAATTTTCCTATTGGGAAGGGGGGGGGGGCAAAGATTATATAAGTACCAAATTCCAATGCACCTCAAGTGGGGCCCACCACTATTGTGTTGCACCAAGTGTACTAACTTACCTTGTGAGCTTGCTTTCGGTGCTAAGGGCCCATCCTCACATGGCTTTACCAAAATAACCAAAGACTTTTCTAGAAACCGGGTAAAGCGTAATCGGTTATAGCCGAGGCACATGACTATCTCAATGCACCTAAGAGAACTTGCTCCGGAGATTTTCGAATAGGTTTTGGTTAAGTAGTTTTCGCACATGTTCATTGTTTTATCTACCGAGTAATGACATGTTGGATAGATTTTGGCCCATCCCCAAATGCCTTACCGCTCATCTATCTTACCATCATTTTTTGTTAGTGAAGATAATCGTGCCCTCATAACTAAGACTAAAAGCAACCAATCACAAGGGCGGGAGGGGACACTTTTAAAGGTCCTACAATGTTGCCTCATATCTAGGTACCAATTGTACTACCTTGTGAGGTTGCTTTCGGTGCTAAGCAACTTGATAAGCTATGACATTTTCATAGTGCGGCGGGAGAAGGTGTCAAGGGCAGTTCACCTTGACACCTTCCACCCAACCACATTGTCAGCCAAGGAGGCTCTCAACCCAATTTACGGGCGCCACGATGAACAACAACAACAACAACAAAATTGGTGGTGGGGTTGGAGTCCGCATTTGTCGTAAGTAGCCCAAGGTTACACCTTCACCAAGAAAAAGTAAAACCGCACTCTTGTACATCCGGCTATCTTAAAAGTTGTGACTTTCCAAGTGGAGTGTTATACATTAGCTTAACCCTTAAGGTATGCATCATGCAAGTCTAGTGGATGCCAAAGTAAAACCGGTGTCCATGATTTAGAATAATCTAATATTCAAGAACATATATCTCTACTAGGTAGCCATAGAGGGCTCCCTATTCCGACAAAAGTTCATTATTTTCCCTCAAAATTTGCCATGTACAATATGATGCTCACATTCAACACAACCCACTTGGTTCCCACGTGGTAACTACATTCCGGTACATGTAAAAATGAAATAGGGAGCCCTCTATAGTATGTGTGACAATATTGAGCACTTTATTTTGTTATTCATTATATTTGAGTTCTTTCCTTATTTTAAAATGTAGTCCTTGGTAGTCTCAAGTCTTTCTTCCAACTGGACCATCAAGTGGGTATTGGCTTCCATCATATAGAAGCCAATCTAGGGGGTTAGCCTTTTTGACACTATCTTGATGTACTTCCAGTCCCATAGGCCTTTTTGGCTTATCCGATTCTATCATCCATTTCATTCAATTACATTGTATAGGTCACTTACCATAGATCTCTGAAAGGACCATGTAGGTCGGTGGATTTTTATTTTTTGGGCATGTATTTCCATAACCCTAACATGACTTAGCCCTTTGTCACATCCATGAGGGGTTGGGAATGTCTTCTACCATGTCCCATGATCAACTAAAGAATATATAGGGGAAAGTACAGACCATTGTCGGTCTTGTATAACGGTGAATGCATGGTATCAATAATCAACATCAATAACAGTGTCAATATTTCATTATCAATCAAATATTGATATTTGGTTGGCTTGTCAAGGTGAGAAAATCTTTGATACCCGAATTATTATTTGGAGAAATGCCATTCTAAAACAAATCGATGTTAAGGTGACTTTACCTAGGTATGGAGATTCTTGCATGGTATATGGACCCAAATGGTATCAAAAACACAAATATCGTTAAATACTCATATCCTATTGGTATCAAAAAAACATGAAATCCTTATCATAGATACATGAATGATTTCTAAAGATATGACATCCTTATTATAGAAACATGAATGGTATCAAAAAATCCTTATTATAGATACATGAATGGATTTAAAAACATGAAATCCTTATTATAAATACATGAATGGTATAAAAAAGACAATACCAGTCCAACATTAGAGTCGACCATAACATCTCTCAACATGTGAGCCTTGTTACCATTCTAACCTTCATGAAAGTATGCTCCCTCTCTTTCATCCACTTCAAATTCAAGCTAGAATTGACTCAAGATTTCATATCCTGCACTTTCATATCAGAATCAAAGTGTGATTATTCTAAAAGAAAGAAACATGCGATCTTTTCACTTAATAATGTTATCACTTTTTGTGAAGTCCAACTCCCTTTCCGTGATAATAAGGATCCCCGTGAAATTTTGGTGGTACTAGTGGATTATTCTGAATTCTAAATAAATAAAATTGGAGTGATGAGACCATGGATACTCCATGAGTTATGGGGAGCATTCATGCCATGTACTGTGAACTTTTCAACAAGAGATTGTAAATCATCATAGTATTTCAATCCCAACCTCTATCTATTATCATCGTCATCATGTTACTTCTTAGTCATGGTATGTTCAAAGTCCTTGAGTCAAACTAGCATGGCACAAATGAGGTTGATTAACCACAAATTTTAAGGGAGATATTTCCAACATGGATGGATGAGAGGTACGTCCATATGCCAAGTTTTCCTCGTGGTGGTTGAAACCTCCATAAAGGCATTCAATGAATCCCAAAACACATACTCATTCAACATCAAAGTGCTAAAAGTTGCTACTAGGTTATATCAACCATTTGTTCCCGCAGAATAATATTTATATTGTGTTGATTTTAATTGATTTTTATTCATATTTTGCAAGACCATGTGGATCCTTTAAATGCATGAGAGGTAAGGCGTACTTTAATACATATATTAAAGTATGTACCTAAAGGTTTCTTGAGGAGTCTAATTTAAATCATTTCTTTCAAATAATTAGTTAGATTTTTCCAAAGAGGCAAGTTAGTCAAACCCCCTACTTGTATAGTAGAGTCTCCCTAATTTGAGCATCAAAATTTGGTCCATGTTGTTGCCGGGTCGTACTTGTCAACAAGTGGGACCGGTGTGATCTTCGAGGTTTAAGTTATTTGTTAGGTGGAATATTGTTTGTTGTGTTTTGGTTTGATTTGGTTGTGGTGCGGTGCGGTGCACACGTCTATTTAGTTGGAGTTGGAAGTGGAGGCGAGTGTGGAACAAAATGCGCATTGTGTTGGTTAGGTTGGACAGAAAATCCAATGTGTTCTGGACTGCGGTGGCTTCTTGTGGATGTGTAGGTTTTTTTGCTCTGTGCGAGTTGCCAATAACCTGCAACTATATATCTCAAGTGGTTGTTGTTAAGCGTATTTTTACAAACGTTGAATTTCTTTGAGCATCAGGTGGGGGAAGGGGTCCTTGGGAGCTCCGTGTTGATGTTGTGTGTCTATTTCTATTGGAGTTGGCATGTCAAGGTTTATGAACCAATATAAGGGAGTTTTTGGGGTCTCTAAGTGAAAATGGATGTGCCAAGATCCTCGTATGACATGATTTAGGGGGCCTTGATCACCTGCAAACCGGTTCTCGGTTTCTTAGAACAGTTGGTACTCCAGCCTTCGAATATGTGATACTCTTCTTTCTCTCTAATATTCTGGCGGTACGAAAGTGTCTGAGGGGGTTCAGACCATTTCATGACCTAGTCTTAGCAAAGTTGTGTGGGGAGTGAGGAAGTGGGCTCCCTTACTTTTTGTACTCTCTCGTGCAGATGATTGAAAACTGTTCCACGGTTTGAACACTTAAACTGTATACTTTGAGTATGCTTCCACACATCTGAGCGAGAAAGACTTCAAGCTTGGAGAAGAATTCATGTAGAAATTTTTATATCTCAAACTCATCGAAGTACCGTAGTTTTAAAAAAATGTTGTTAATGACCTGGTTCACGAGGCTATAGATAGAATAGTGTGTTGATGGGATATTGGTATTGCCTTTCTTACAAAATGATTGATTGCGACGATTGAAGATGCATGAATTTGTTTCAAATATCTCCATGATGTGGGTTTCCTAGATCTTTGTCGGGAATACCGAAGTTGTGAGTATTGATGTGTATCTTCATGAGCTAGGATCAATGGTTGTGGAGGAAGCCAACAGTGATTGTTGGAACATGGGTGTTCGAACTTTAAAGCAACTTGATATTTTCTTGTGTTTAGCGAAAGGGGACTTCTTTTGATCAGGTTAGAGACTATTTGTGGGGCCTTTTTCATGGAGGTATAGATATCAACATAAATTCACAAATGATTGTTCATCGTTGTATGAGTACTGATGGTGGAGGCATGTACTATATGCTAGCCAAATACTGCGACTAAATGTTTTTGCATCTAATGGTGTCTTCCAAGTGTACATTTTAAGACATCATAGTTGTGATCATCATTGTACAACCCGCGGGCTGTATGATTCTTTGAAAGGGAGCAAAGTTGTGGCAAGTAGTTATCCTCTTGTAGGTGGTGCTGAAGGAGATGGCGCCGGACTACAAGGTGAGCATTCTTAAACCTTCAAACTTATGACGAGTTTGTTAGCTCCAAATCATTTGAAGAGACGTATGTAACAATTTTGGTTCAATCATCTACTCGTTTGGTTCGTTTGGGTGAGGGTTTGTAGTTCTTACTTGTGTAATTTTTGTTGTTGTGAAGAATTGCCTTTGTGGAAGGTATGGATATACCTAATCCACGAGGATTTGGCATGCCAAAAGATGAGGAAGTTGAATTTTTTGTTGGACATGTGTGCGCTTGGCTAGTGGGAGTTCACATATTGGGCACTCAGTTGGTAGAATCCTACCCAAGTTTGTCCTCTTGGCCCAAAGTTGAACCTATCAACTTGCTTTGTTCCTCGGCATAGTATTGTTACAATCCCTTGGGGCCACTTGTCGTAGTACTTTCATTGTCCCATGGGCAACCTGCTCTCGTGTTGTGGTTGTTGCTCTTGAACAAGTTATGAACTAAAGATCTTGTTGGTGGTACTTTATGCAATGTTGTGATAATGCACACCTGGGTACGCAACTCTTATATTCTACGCAGGGGGCATCAACATTAAAGGGACTTAAGAGGACACCTTTTTAAAAAATGATATCAAATTATACAAAAATTAAAGGAGCAAAAGGTTGGGTGAAGACCAAACTATATTAAATGAGATGTAGAAAAAGTTGGGTTACATATTTATCAAAAAAAAACCAGATAATGTATATAAAGAATTAAAACACCCATTTTTTTAACCTTGTAGAGTGTCTAATTTTAAAAGATCCACACGAGTAGTTGCCTCCAATTAAAATTAACAGTCATTCGCAATGTTTTGTTTATAATAATAAAAACTTAAAATTTTACTTAAAAACCCAAAAAGTTGGGTAGTTTAGCCTATGAAACATGTAATATAATCATATAATTAGTTTTCTAATGAAATTATATACTTCAAGGAATATTCATTTCCTCTATATAGTTATATTCTTGGATTCCTTGTTAGAAGCGCTACAAGACTTTTCTACATTAAAACAAATTCTATTTGAATTTGTGAAAGCATTTTTATCTTGAGTGTTTTGAAACTTCATAAGGTAATTATCTAATGAGAGGAAGGAAAAAGAATAATACTAATATGGGACATTGTTGATCAACATACATATTATATATGTGCTTCCACGACGTGTATTTGAATCAGTAACATTACACCAAACTTCAAAAGTGCATTTGAAGAGACAATCACATAGGGTTGCTTATAAAACAATTGTCCAACAATGGATGTAATTAGCTTAAACACAAGTTTTTGTGCAAGGGGGTTAAGGTGTTGACTTGCGATACCAAGTAACTATGGTAAAGTCACATTTCACTTCAACTAGTGGATCCATGTAAGTGTACATGCTATTGTGAAGACTAGGATGTAAGATGTTTTTTTAATATTACCACAATAATCTTGTTGCTTATTTACCAATAGATATTTTCTTGTAGCAATTTGAGTCCAATATGAGATTCAATACTACAATATTTGTAATATATTCATGAAATGTTGGGGGATTAAAAATCTTGTCATAATGATGAGCCAATTTAGTATAGTTGAAATCCTAAGCTAGGAATGTTCTTAGGAAGTTAGAGGAAGTCAACTAGTAGGATCATCGTTCCATCCTACAACATGGTCTCCTTGAACTAAGAATCCAAGATTTGTCAAGCAAATACAAACTATAGAATAAACAACACTATGTAGACATTATGCAAAGCTAGCTTGTGATGACCAATTTGATAGTCTACAGTAATAGTGTCTTTGAGACATAGATATATAGACATTGTGATTATTGTTGTTTTTTAGTGGGCAAACATTTAGAGGTAGGCATGTGCCTATTGCAAACAAGGGGATCTCTTGATAGAATCAATAATGCACAATCAACTTGTTGAAGTTGAATTGCTACTTCAACGACAATGACTTTGTCTCAACCAGTCATGCTAAGTGTATCTAGTTTGACATGTTTGGTTTGGTATGTTGATGAGCGGGCATGGCTTAAATGTCTAGCCATGGCCTAAATCAAGATAATTTTTTTTTCATGATTTAGAGTTATTAGAGAAAAATATCGTGCAGTAATAGTTGTAAATCTTTGATTATGTTGGTTGATTTCATTAATGTACTTCTTGAAGAAAAGGTGAACTCTATAGTTCAACTTTCAGTTTTGAAATTTTGTTCATGGAGTTGTGTGCATAGAAGGAAAACATTGTGTCTTGACATTGTTAACAATGTGAGTTGTCATGTGGAAAAGGCTAAAGCATTGAAGGAGAATTGTCATTGTAGAATCGACTATAACTATATGCTTTCAATTAAGCATATTGTATCGATTTCAATTTGAAGAGGTTGTGGTTGGTATGTCGAATATCACTCACAAGCTTCATACAAATATGAACATTAGTGGTTCTAAGTTTGCTTAGCTTGAGAACGTTTGTAGTTTTATTCTCTGCAAAGAATAAAATATAAAATTTGTGTCTTGCATATTGGTATATCACATAATTATGTTGATTGTGATGTTTTGTGTATGATTTTCCAGGAACATATGCAAATTATGACAAACATACAAGGCTTACTAGAGGAAGTTACAAACTTCCCTAAAATAGAGGAGAATCCAAAGGTTTTGAATAGTAAGCAATGCAAGAATTTGTTGGTGAATATTCAAAATGGTGTGGAAACAATTCAAAGCATGATCGATGGTTCCTATAGCGCGGATGTGTTCCACCAAGTAGAGCAAAAGATGCTTGGTATTATGAAGAAAGCAAGGCATATGGTTGAAGAATGTTGCAAGGTTGGTGATTGGTGTCGAGTGGTGGTAATGCAATTGAATAACAAAGAATCCTTCAGAGAACTTCTCTTGGATTTTGAGTATTGTTTCCACACAATGTGCGAAATATTTTGCCAATCTTTTCCCAGTCGTGAAGTTGAAATCCGAGATATGGAAAAGTCTACAACATTCTACCCAACATCCATTGATGACGTTGAGCAAGACCAAAATGCAATATTTGAACGACTATCCATGGAGGTGAATTTGTGTAGAATTGACAATTGCAAAGATCATTGCATGCTTTTGCGATATTTAATGGAACGAATAACGGGGTTGCAAAAGGTTGCGGGTGGTGAATTAGATAGCATTGTCTTTCCATATATTTATGAACCCCCTAACTATGGGAGGAGACCTAAGCCTTTGGGTAAGGGGGGTTATGGGAGTGTATACTCAACCCAATGGTTAGGATTTGAAACTGCTACAAAGGTTATCAAAGTTGAGAACCCTGAGCATGAGACAATCGTTCGCAAAGAAGCTAGTATTTTGGGCGGATTGAATCATCCCAACATCATCAAGTTTTTTTGGTGTGGCTTAGCAACAGATGGTGATGCACATGGAGGAGAAAGTCAAGGACTTGAAATCGTCATGGAACGAGGAATTATGAGCTTATCAAGTTTTTTGGAAGAAGGTGTGCTCACAGAAGCCGTGGTAATTGACATTATGATACAAATTGCAAGTGGAATGTGTTATCTTCATGACATGAAAGTGGCGCATCGTGATTTGAAGCCCGATAATGTTATATTGACTTCAAGGGGTGGCTCAACTTTGAAACATGTGCATGTGAAGATACTTGATTTTGGGATTTCAAAGATTGAAGTGAAAAACTCCCCACAAGTGCCTACAAATGGAGGTTGTTTTGGTACTTGCGGATATATGGCACCTGAAGCTCATACACAACGAAGTTCAGAGGTGGATGCATTCAAAACGGATGTATTTAGTTTTGGCATGATGTGCTACGAGATTCTTTCGAACAAGAGAGCTTACACTGGAAAGATCTTACGCGACTATGTGAGGTTTTTGGAAAACAAGAGACCGGAGTTACCCAAAACTTGTTCTAAAGATTTGAAATCCTTGATACATGAATGTTGGTCTTCGGAACCTTTGAATAGGCCCACATTCCTTGATATCTTTGAGAGGTTGAGAAAAGTCAAAAGTGATGCAATGCTCAAGGTTGCTAGTGATGTGAGAGTGGCTAGAATTTTGCACAAATCCACAACTCCTAGCAATTCTATTGAATATCCAAAGCGATGTTGGACAATGGTCAAACAAAAACTCCATGCATTCAATATATGGGCAATTCTTCTGTTGTGGCAAATGTTTATCACCTTTGCTCAATGGTTGCTATGTCACGTATCAAATTTCTTGGAGGCATTTTCCATTTCATCATCAAGTGCTCAAGAGAATTCAAACATCACAACATCAAATAAAATAGCTCATCAGGTAAGCATTGAATGAGGTCAACCTTCATTGTCAACTTTTAGTAGGGGTCTAAAGGTTGTGCATTGTGACTTTATTGGAAAAATTTGGAATTTAGTGGTATTTTTCTAGTGAGGATTGTTGGATGGCAATGAAATTTTTCATTTGGCATTTTATGCAGGTCACTAAGGAAACAAAGCGAATCTCCAAATTGATCGGACTCGAAGGAAAGAAATTGGAATTGGAGAAGAAACTTCACGACCTTGGTAGTTTGGGGATTGTTGGCATGGGAGGAATTGGCAAATCAACTTTGGCAAATGCTCTAACCGACCATGTTTCCCACAAATTTGGTGCGACATGCTTCGTGGGTGACTTTACAAGTGAAAGTTGTACCATTCAGGTGAAATACAAACTACAAGATGTGAAAGAGCCACCTCAAAGCAAAACATTGAAAGAAGGGCACATATTTTTGAAACAATTGCAAGAGACCAAAAAAATCCTTATTGTTTTGGACAATGTGGGCAACGCAAGGCAAGTGGAAGAACTATTAGGTGATCGCACATGTCTTGATGTTCATGGTAGCAAACTTATTGCTACGTCCCGTAATTGGGAGTCTTTGAAACGACACATACCTATAGATGGTAAAGTAGATATGAAGACCCTTGATAAAGAGCAATCTAAAGAATTGTTTTCTCTCCATGCATTTGCGACCAACCAACCATGTTTGCCATATTTGGAACATGTAGTTGAGAAGATTATAAAGGCTTGTGATGGGCTTCCTTTGAGTTTGGAGGTGATGGGTAGTTATTTGCATGGAGAAAGGAGGTTGAGAATATGGGAGCGAACTTTACAAAGGTTGTTGAGGGCAAGACATGATGGAAGCATAGATGGAAAAATATGGGAAACATTGAGGATTAGCTTTGATGAACTCGGTGAGAAAGAACAAAGTATGTTTCTAGACATAAGTTGTTTCTTTTCCAAGGACTCGTGGACTAGTGATTGGTTTTATACAAAAGCAACACTACTTAGAATGTTTGATGATGACATCAAGAGTACTCATCACACATTGGAAAGTCTACAAGACAAATCGATGGTGAAATTTGACAAAAGGGACTTTTTGGTAATACATGATCAATTGCGGGATATGGGACGCATGATTGTTGAAAAAGAGTTTCAACAAAGTCGAGTTTGGAATTTATCTTTGACAACATTCCTCGAATATTGGAATGACAAGGTATGATACATAATGCAAATGAAATTGTAGATTCTTTGCTACTTTGTTAGAATATGGTGATAATTATACCAGAGAATTAATTGCATGTGGTGTTGTACTTGCAGGGCATAGAACTTGTGGAAGGCCTTTCATTTACTACGTTTGAAAGGAATAATTTGGCAATTCAAACAAATGTAGGTGTGAACACCATGAAAAACCTACGATTTTTGAGTATTAAGAATTGTGAACATATCGACATGCTTTTAGCTATCATTACCAAAACAAAGACATTGAAATGGTTGAGGATCCATTTCTCAACTCTATATGACAACATTTTACAGCAGCATACATATTTTATGAAGGAATTCATGAAGGTTGGTGAAGATCATCTTCAACAATTGGGTGTACTTGAACTATTTGAAATCATAATTTGCACACCTGCTATATTCCAAAATTTCCAACCTAAATTCTTGAAAGAAATATCTTTCATCAAGTGCACATTCCCACAAGGGGAATTTCCGATTGGCCTTGGAAACATAGAATTGGAAGAACTCAACATTTATGACTGTGAACAACTGAAAACACTACCCAAAGACTTTATCCATTTGACATCTCTACTCAAATTGGACATCTCCAAATGTACGAGCTTGGAGGAGTTCCCATCCGGAATATGCACTCTCAAGGCTTTGGAGGAATTAGATTTCAATGGATGCAGATCTTTGAGGAAAATACCGGAAGGGTTGGGGGGGTTGACTTGTTTGAAGAAATTGATGATGTGGGATTGCGAGGCCTTGGAGGTGTTCCCTTCCGGAATATGCACTCTCAAGGCTTTGGAGGAATTACATTTCAATGGATGCAAATCTTTGAGGAAAATACCGGAAGGGTTGGGGGGGTTGACTTGTTTGAAGAAATTGATGATGTCCGATTGCGAGGCCTTGGAGGAGTTCCCTTCTGGAATATGCACTCTCAAGGCTTTGGAGGAATTGTCATTAAGCGGTTGCAAATCTTTGAGGAAAATACCGGAAGGGTTGGGGGGGTTGACTTGTTTGAAGACATTGTACATGTGGGATTGCGAGGCCTTGGAGGAGTTGCCTTCCGGAATATGCACTCTCAAGGCTTTGGAGGAATTAGATTTCAATGGATCCAAATCTTTATGGAAAATACCGGAAGGGTTGGGGGGTTTGAGTTGTTTGAAGAAATTGATGATGTGGGATTGCGAGGCCTTGGAGGAATTCCCTTCCGGAATATGCACTCTCAAGGCTTTGGAGGAATTAGATTTCTCTAAATGCAAATCTATGAGGAAAATACCGGAAGGGTTGGGGGGGTTGACTTGTTTGAAGAAATTGATGATGTGGGATTGCGAGGCCTTGGAGGAGTTCCCTTCCGGAATATGCACTCTCAAGGCTTTGGAGGAATTATCATTCAGAGGATGCAAATCTTTGAGGAAAATACCGGAAGGGTTGGGGGGCTTGACTTGTTTGAAGAAATTGATGATGTCATATTGCAAGGCCTTGAAGGTGTTCCCTTCCGGAATATGCACTCTCAGGGCTTTGGAGGAATTACATTTCAATGGATGCAGATCTTTGAGGAAAATACCGGAAGGGTTGGGGGGTTGACTTGTTTGAAGAAATTGATGATGTGGGATTGCGAGGCCTTGGAGGAGTTCCCTTCCGGAATATGCACTCTCAAGGCTTTGGAGGTATTAGCATTCAAAGGATGCACATCTTTGAGGAAAATACCGGAAGGGTTGGGGGGGTTGACTTGTTTGAAGAAATTGATGATGTGGGATTGCGAGGCCTTGGAGGAGTTCCCTTCCGGAATATGCACTCTCAAGGCTTTGGAGGAATTGGATTTCTCTAAATGCAAATCTTTGAGGAAAATACCGGAAGGGTTGGGGGGTTGACTTTTTTGAAAATATTGCACATGTGGGATTGCGAGGCCTTGGAGGAGTTCCCTTCCGGAGTATGCACTATTAGGGCTTTGGAGGAATTACATTTCAATGGATGCAAATCTTTGAGGAAAATACCGGAAGGGTTGGGGGGGTTAAGTTGTTTGAAGCAATTGTGCATGAAGGATTGCGAGGCCTTGGAGGAGTTCCCTTCCGGAATATGCACTCTCAAGGCTTTGGAGGTATTAGCATTCAAAGGATGCACATCTTTGAGGAAAATACCGGAAGGGTTGGGGGGGTTGACTTGTTTGAAGAAATTGGACATGGCGGACTGCGAGGCCTTGGAGGAGTTCCCTTCCGGAATATGCACTCTCAAAGCTTTGGAGGAATTCTCTTTCTATGGATGCAAATCATTGACAAAAATACCAGAAGGGTTGGGGGGGTTGACTCGTTTGAAGGAATTGTACATGTGGGATTGCGAGGCCTTGGAGGAGTTCCCTTCCGGAATATCCACTCTCAAGGCTTTGGAGGAATTACATTTCAATGGATGCAAATCTTTGAGGAAAATGCCTGAAGGGTTGAGGGGGTTGACATGTTTGAAGAAATTGGACATGTCGGACTGCGAGGCCTTAGAGGAATTCCCTTCCGGAATATGCACTCACAAAGCTATGGAGGAATTCGCTTTCTATGGATGCAAATCATTGAGGAAAATACCAGAAGGGATGGGGTGGTTGACATCACTAGAGGAAAACAATGTTTTGTCCAGTGTTTTTCTACGTCATCTGAAACGTAAAACCCATAATATCCGGAATTATAATAGGTTGTTGTGACCTCACCGTTGGCTTGATCACGTGGGCTGTGTAGATTAAGAAGAATCCAACCTGAGCCTCCCGGGATGTACACACGTTTGCCTCCTTTACATGTCAACCACATCTCCATGAGGTGGATCCACTGATTTTCGTAGGCAATTGCACGCTACGGCATTGTTCATGTAGACTTTAGGCTCTGTTGTATTTAATTGACAGAACATTGTATCTGCATTATTTTAAATGAAATCTAGAATTTTTCATATTGTGCCACACCTCTTCGTGCGCACAATGAATTGCTCAATCTTACACCCATGCTCCGTTTAGTGATGTTCATATGCGTATTTATGAATGTGATATGTACGTTTTTAATGACGTTATAACGTGTTTATTTGTGTGTTACAAAGCGTTTAATTGTGTGTTAGAAAGCGTTTGTTTGTGTTTCAAAGCAATTAATTGTATGTTACAAAGCGTTTAATTGTGTGTAACAAAGCGGTTAATTATGTGTTAACAAGCGTTTAATTGTGTGTCACAACACGTTATAACGCGTTTAATTGTGTTTTAATTGACGTTTTGTTCGCGTTTTGTATGACCTTATCTCGTGTTACAGAACGTTATTATTTACGTTCAATAGTGTTGTATGTGTCATAATGGTCATGAGCTATGCGTCTGGATGAACATTACATTGCGTTTCAGTGAACACACAAAATCCTCTTTGATGTTACAAAGAGTTGACGGTGCGAACGTCAACTTCCGTCTTAAAGCGTTTTCCAAAACGCATTCAAATATGTGACACATGCGTTTATCAGCGTCCAAACACGTTATAATGAACGTCCAGAACGCACTTCCAAAACACGCTACACTGCGTTTACGTAAACATACAATACCCGACACCCTAAATGCGATCCGTAAATATTAGATTATTCCATGATCATGACATGTGTCACCATCTCAACCATCTAAATCCAACTGCCACGTCAACTGCCACGCAATATCCACGTAAGCTCCAACGTGGAATAAAAACAGCGGGAAATGCTCACGTGGCAAGTAAGTAACTTCCTCGATTTACTGACCCCATGTAATTTTTGGTTATCACAATTAACGTGAATTAACGGGAATAACGTGCGCGCGTTAAACCGTTTAACGTGCACATGACGCGTCGCGTTAAAACCAAAAGACGTGACACAAGCGTCACTTTTCACTAGTCAAAAAACCCACGTTAAACCGCGTTAAAAACCGCATTAAACCGCGTCATTTTCGACGCGGCTTTCTTCTAGTGCATGTTTGAAGAAATTGGAGTTGTCGGATTGCGAGGCCTTGGAGGAGTTCCCTTCCGGAATATGCATTCTCAAGGCTTTGGAGAAATTATCATTCAAAGGATGCAAATCTTTGAGGAAAATACCTGAAGGGTTGGGGGGGTTGACATCTTTGAAGAAATTGGACATGTCCCGTTGTGAGGCCTTGGAGGAGTTCCCTTCCCGAATATTCACTCTCAAGGCTTTGGAGGAATTACGTTTCAATAGATGCAAATCTTTCAAGAAAATACCGGAAGGGTTGGGGGGGTTGACATGTTTGAAGAAATTGTACATGTAGGATTGCGAGGCCTTGGAGGAGTTCCCTTCCGGAATATTCACTCTCAAGGCTTTGGAAGAATTATATTTCAATGGATCCAAATCTTTGAGTAAAAAACCAGAAGGGTTGAGGGGGTTGACATGTTTGAAGAAATTGGACATGTCGGACTGCGAGGCCTTGGAGGAGTTCCCTTCCGGAATATTCACTCTCAAGGCTTTGGAGGAATTATGCTTCAATAGATGCAAATCTTTGAGGAAAATACCGGAAGGGTTGGGGGGGTTGACATGTTTGAAGAAATTGTACATGTGGGATTGCGAGGCCTTGGAGGAGTTCCCTTCCGGAATATTCACTCTCAAGGCTTTGGAAGAATTATATTTCAAATACCAGAAGGGTTGGGGGGGTTGACATGTTTGAAGAAATTGGATATGTCGGAATGCGAGGCCTTGGAGGAGTTCCCTTCCGGAATATGCACTCTCAAGGCTTTGGAGAAATTATCATTCAAAGGATGGAAAACACAGGAAAATACATGAAGAGTTGGGGGGGTTGACGAGGGGTTGACTTGTAAGAAGACATTGATGATGTGGGATTGCGAGGCCTTGGAGGAGTTCCCTTCCGGAATATGCACTCTCAAGGCTTTGGAGGAATTATCATTCAGAGGATGGAAATCTTCATAGAAAATACCGGAAGGGTTGGGGGGTTGACTTGTTTGAAGAAATTGATGATGTGGGATTGCGAGGCCTTGGAGGAGTTCCCTTCCGGAATATGCACTCTCAAAGCTTTGGAGGAATTCTCTTTCTATGAATGCAAATCATTGAGGAAAATACCAGAAGGGTTGGGGGGGTTGACATGTTTGAAGAAATTCGACATGTCGGACTGCGAGGCCTTGGAGGAGTTCCCTTCCGGAATATGCACTGAAAGCTTTGGAGGAATTCTCTTTCTATGGATGCAAATCATTGAGGAAAATACGAGAAGGGTTGGGAGGGTTGACTCGTTTGAAGAAATTGGACATGTCGGACTGCGAGGCCTTGGATTAGTTCCCTTCCGGAATATGCACTCTCAAGGCTTTGGAGGAATTACATTTCAATGGATACAAATCTTTGAGGAAAATACCAGAAGGGTTGGGGGGTTGACATGTTTGAAGAAATTGGACATGTCGGACTGCGAGGCCTTGGAGGAGTTCCCTTCCAGACTATGCACTCTCAAAGCTTTGGAGGAATTCTCTTTCTATGGATGCAAATCATTGAGGAAAATACCAGAAGGGTTGGGGGGGTTGACTTGTTTGAAGAAATTGTACATGTGGGATTGCGAGGCCTTGGAGGAGTTCCCTTCCGGAATATGCACTCTCAAGGCATTGAAGGAATTAGATTTCGATGGATGCAAATCTTTGAGGAAAATACCGGAAGGGTTGGGGGGGTGGACTTGTTTGAAGAAATTGTCCATGTCGTGTTGCCAAGCCTTGGAGGAGTTCCCTTCCGGAATATGCAGTCTCACAGCTTTGGAGGAATTACATTTCAATGGATGCAAATCTTTGAGGAAAATACCGGAAGGGTTGGGGGGTTGACTTGTTTGAAGACATTGATGATGTGGGATTGCGAGGCCTTGGAGGAGTTCCTTTCCAGAATATGCACTCTCAAGGCTTTGGAGGAATTGCATTTCCATGGTTGTAAATCTTTGAGGGAATTACCAGAAGGGTTGGCGGGGTTGATTTGTTTGAGGAAATTGTACATGTGGGATTGGAAGGCCTTGGAGGAATTCCCTTCCGGAATATGCACTCTCAAAGCTTTGGAGGAATTATCATTCAAAGGATGCAAATCTTTGAGGGAAATACCGAAAGGGTTGGGGGGTTCGGTTGTTTGAAGCAATTGGGCATGAGGGATTGTGAGGTCTTGAAGGAGTTGACTTCTGGAGTATGCACTGTTAAGGCTTTGGAGGTATAAGTTTTCAAAGGGTACAAATCTTTGAGATAGGTGATTGCATACATTGGTGATTGCGAGGCTTTGGAAGAGTTCCTTTCCGGAATATGTACTCTAAGGCTTTAAAGGATCATCATTCAATGAACGCAACTCTTTGAGGAAAGTAACAGAAGTGTTGGGGGGTTTGACTTGTTTGAGTAAATTGAGATAGTGAGGCGTTGGAGGAGTTTCGTATTGAGCTATGGACTTACGGAGTTTGGAGGCGTTATCATTGTACTGTAGGATATCTTTGAGGTATGTACGGGATGGATTTGAAGGTTTTTGGTGTTTGAAGGAATTGTCCATGGCTTGATATAAACTGACTTTATTTGTTCAATGATTTGTTTGTAAGATATGTTGCACAATTTGTGACTTTTCAACTTGGCATACAATTTTGACCAATGGATCTTATTGGGCATTGTGCCATTCCTGTTGTATGTTGTGTATCATGCAGTTTGTTATTTCAAGTTCAAATTGGGAGTTTTGATGTCAAAGTTAAAGTTGGTCAAAGCAAGGATTTTATTTTCCTTTAGATAGTGCCAATTGAGGATGTAGGGCAGGATGTTGGAAAACATGCCTCCATGAACTGTGAGGATGAATGGGGTTGTTCAAGACACAACAATGGCTGAAGTGAATTTTATTTGGTTTTGCATGTGGACATTCCTATATGAGAGTTTATGTTTTGCATCCTATTAAATTTTTGATGTTGAAATCCCCGTTTAAATTAAGGTTGAACCACATTTTAAAGGTTGCTTCAATGGGGCGGAGGTCCGCCTCTTTATTGACGTGGGCTTTTGTTGACTATGTAGAAAATTGCTCGCCATCCGTTTGCTTAACATTTTAGTTTTGAAATTTAGGATCCCTTGGACTTTCATCTGATTTGTTTTCATTTTAGTTGATTTATCATTGTCAAGAAATGCTTGTTTATTGAACCTTCTATCGTCGAGAAAATCTATATTAAATCAAGATACAAATTTCACTATATCTATTAAAGTCAACACAGTTACCTCTACACGGATCCTCTTGGGATGGCCTTTGGACCTACAAGGAATACTCACCGACCTCAAAATTCTTAAGACAATTAAGTCTTTATCCTTAATTATCTAATTTTGCTTAGTTCCCTTAAATAACTTGTACATAAAAATTTAAAATCTGTTATTTATGTCCTCTTCACCCTAAGCTAATTTCTATCACTAAAACCTCATAATTAAAATACCACTCTCTTAATAACCCAAATAATGATAATATTAAGATTGTTTGTTGAAAGAATCAAATCAACCCATCAAAATTCCTTTCATTCATACCTTCAATATTGAGAATACTATGTAGAAGTAGATAAGAAATCTCTTAATTTTAAAATCAATTCAATCTTGATCTAGTGAATGAGTAAGTAATGATGTTTGTGGGTGTGTGTTTTTTGAAATATAGCTTCACATATTTCAGCTTAATCATGTCTACAATAATAAACTTTATGCCGTTGTTAATTTCTTACTTGTGAATTAGGAAGCGCGGTGCAAAGACAACCACGATCCACCATTAAAGGTGAAGAATAGTTTAGAGTTGGCGTATTTGCATTGTGCAATTAAGCTAGCTCCCCCTATGGAAAGTGATAGCGTAGCACCATAGCTGGTTCGTGCAAATCAAAAATTGAAAAAAATCAAGAATTATGAACTCAATTAAATGAAGAAGTGAAAAATTATATTAGGGGAAAAAACTAATCAATGAAAATTTTGGACTCTTCTAAGCTCCAACCACGTCAACGCAACATGAGAGGTTGCATGCTAATGCGTTAATGACTTGGCGCCCGGCTCACTCAAAGCGGCAAACTCTCTTTCTATATCCATCTCCCTCTCCTCCTTGCTAAAAGGGATAAAAGCAAAATCAACCTATCATTCTTTTGGTGCCAATTCCAACACTCTTCACACATATGCCAAAGTGCAAATACATACAAAAAACATAACTCATAGATTTTGCAAAGGCAAACAAGAGCCACACTAAGTAAGGTTAAGGTGAATACTTAGGTTTAAGGCCAAGAAGCTGCCACGAATGAATGAAAAAAACACCAACCTACTTTGAGTATTGCTGGACCATACCCAAAAAATGAATTAATTTTTTTAAAATCACAAGACTGACGAGGTTTCATAAATTATATTTTTAATTGACGAACCTTATTCTGAAAATAAATGAATGTTCGTTTCGAGGTGCATGAGCCTGCTATGGTGCTACGGTAGTGACCATGAAAACGGGTCTCCAAAAGAACCAGAAAACGGGTCACAAGCGGAGGAAACCTCAATTCATCTTAAACAAATCCTCTGAACATCAACTTTTGAGCGTTCAAATTTTGTGACGCTTTGGATCTAGCCAATGTGACCGAAGATGAATGTGAGTCTCGTAGCAAATCTGATAGCTATGACATCAATACACATCTAGAAACGACAACACAAATCAATACACTAAATATGATGTTTAGGGTGACTTACTGTTTGGAATTACGCAATGCTATATCTAGTATTTACTATACATCTCATGTTTTATCAACAAATATTGAATTGGTAAGTTGGACATTATAGAACATTGACAACGTTACTTGGTAGAAAATTATATCAATGGTAAAAAAATATAGCACCATGTAAATCCAAATGGTTAATCACACTAAATATCATATTTGGTGTTTTGAAGTTCTCACTACAGTAACACAAGACACACTAATAAATTTACAACCAGTGTGTGTGTGTGTGTGTGTGTGTGTATACATATATACATATATACATATATATACACGTATATATACATATATAATTATTTTCATGAGGTGTAATATAGGAAGACTAAATTTTGGTTTTAGAGAAAACGGTCTTGTTTTGATGGCATGTTAGCAAACATGTTCGTTCGATGTGGTGAGTATATATGAGATAATTTTGGTTGAAGACCTTCAGAGACCACTAGGAGAACCAATCTTGTTAGCTAATTTTGGATGTGGATAGTGTATCATGGTCAATGAGATTTAGTGCATAGGCACTGCTTTGGCGACAACAACATGTTTGCTAGTTTCTTGATGTATTGAAAAGGTTTTTTCAATCAACACATTCTTGGTAGTCCCAACTTAAGAAACCAAACCTCAAGCTTTGGTCCAACTTTGAGTCAAAAAACAAGGTCCATGAAGGGGTGTTTTGGATCCCAAGATTTGTCCTTGACTTAGTTATCAATAAGAGAAATCCGTTTGACAAATTGGACTCAAGCTAGATTTATCCTTAAAGTCCTTCCACTCAAAGAGGCACTAAATAGTGGGTTTAATCCTTCTTTGGATAAACTTTGTATTAAGAGCTCATTGGCTCGTTCTATGTCAAAACCTATTTTGAAAGTTGGGTGAAACTTTTGGGACCTCAAATTCTAACTGCTTAAAATTTTATACATGAAGAGTGGCATCGGGCTATTAAACACCGGCCTTTTAGCTTGTCCTACTAGAATGGGTGGACCAAGCTCCCTATATGTTCTGCATCCATTCAAACTTCCTTAGGCCCTCAAGCCCGAAGTGAAAATTAAAGTGGGGGTGTCTTCGTAATTTCAACCAATGAGAGATTTTAGATTTCAATGGTCATGGGCAATCAAGCTTCAGTGTTGAAGTGTCCCTAACTTGTAAATATTTCCAAAGACAAAATAAATAAATAAATGCACATACCTTGTTGAGTGAGGTAGGTTGTCATTAATCCTCCAGATGCGAACATTGCGTTGAAGCACAAAAGAACATGTGCTAAACTTGCCGGCAAAATAGGTTGAGCCAAGTACTGCTTCCATCCCCGAATCATAGCTTGTAATCCACCCTCAATTGCAAATAGGACCACAAAAACTAGCTTAGAATACTACTATCAAAATGGGTGCTCAATCTTACAACTTTGGTCGCCATTTTGAGCAAAAGTATGATTTGAAGGTTAATTGGAACAATAATATCAAATTTCATAAACCATTCCTTGGAGAATACATGATTTTAACAAGCATATTAACAGTGCATATGTTTTTCTCTCATTTTACAAGAAATTATTCATGGCAAGACTATACCTAGCTCTTCATGTTGAGCATCGAAGGTAGCGTTCTTGCTCTTGTCTAAATGCTTTGGACGTTGTAACGTGCCTTTGGATAGTTTATTACTAAGCTCCACTAGAGTCAATTGTATTAGAATAGCAAATCCAATCAAAACATTGTGCTTGCAAATACTTATAGCATGACCAATATGCACAAATGTGGAATATTTTATGCAACTTATTGTTATTAAAAGCAAGTGACGGCCTGCAGTGACATAAAATGCCAATCTAAGGTGGGTTTACCTTAGGGTCTAGGTTCAAGACACTCGGGTTCCAAACTAACCCTCAATGGACCTTACTTTTAGACTCAAGACTGGACCTAAGCTAGAGTTGAAGATTAGAGTTATCCTTATCGTCTCTACGAAACTCTTGGTTTGGTAGGGAGTTTTGGCCCACTTTTGACATTCTATAATGTTTAAGGAGTGTTCAAATGGTGTTGGAATCCCCAATTTAAGCAAAATAAAGGGGTGGCATTTAACCTTGACCGAAAGATGGTTATATTAAAACGGATTTCATGGCAAACTTTTAAAGGCACCTAAACCGGTGCTTTTAAAGTTTAGTAATGAGTTCTTTTGGCCAAAGTCAAGTACCCCCCCCCCCCCTTCATTGCACTAAATTGGGGGTTTTGACCCACTTCAACATTCTAAAATGTCAATAGGTGGACTAAATCTCTCTACCAAACCATGCGTTTTTGAGAGACTTTGAAGATGAGTCTATCAATCCGTCAAACTAGGAGCATTTTCGTGAGTGGGCACCATCGAGATATAGTGGGAAAGTGATGCCACATTAGAGGCACTTCATTTTTTCATACCTCAGACGCAGACCCTAATTCAAAGTCTTGGGGTCCAAGATTCTACTCTCGACCAATAGTATCAATCGATTTTGGAGTTTTTTTGGTCTTGGACCACCCAGAAGGATCATAAGCACTTACCAGCAAAGGAAGGGTAATGACCATTGCTCCCACAGCCAGCTTCACACAAAGCTTTGGATTATATTTTGAATGGGCCTGCTATCTGCGCATATTAACAATTCCAAAAAAAAAAAAAACATCATGAGACCCCTAGTTTGTAGGCTGGTATGGTGTGATATGAAGTCTGTTGTTAAAAGCAACTAGAAAATAAATAGCATATATTCTTTGAACAAAGGGGAACAAGGAACACATACCTCACAAACAACTTCAACTCAGCCAATATAGAATGCTCTTCTTTGTTCAAACCTCCACACTACTACCTCCAAGCATGCACCAAAGACTTATCAAATATGGAAGGTGTTGTATGCAAACCGAGCAACTCCCGACCATAACCCATGTTGAATTCATGGATAACTATTGTCATTATTATAGCAGTCATTATTTGAGATTTTGTCTATTCTATTGATGTTATGATGAAGATTGTCGTTCAAGTTCTAGAATTGGAGTTGAGATCTAGAAGTTATAAGAGGTCAAATGAAGATGACTCTCTTTCTCTTTTAGTGATTACATAGGCTATGCTCCCAAGGCATGTCCCAAGGGGCTCCCAAATGTGATGTTGTTCACTATTCAACCTAGAGTGGTATTGAAAATGAGCACATAGTCCAATCTCATCGTACACATGTAACCTTTTGGATGTCCATTCATAACTACAAGCCTTGCCACATACCAGTCAAATATAGGTTTATTGGTCACCTATAAAGCCTCGACCTATCAAGAAGAGGCATCCTATCTTTGACATGTTCAATACCATTGTAACGATATCTTATGACAAGGTAGAGAATGCAATATCAATATAACAAGTTAAAGAAATTTCTTACACAAACACCCACTTTAGGTGTGGTGATATGGTTACTCTTCTCCTAAGACAAACACTTCTAGGTGTCTTCTAAGGATTGTTACGATGGCCCATTAACTCATATGGTTGGCCAAAAAGTTAATGACAAACAACCGCTCAACATTGACCACTTTGTGCATACCTATATAATCACTTGTTAAGAAGATTGCAAAACAATCAAAACAACTCACGACCAAATGTCACGTTGAAATAAAGGATAACCGTATTAGGTATCTTGCAATGATATTTTTTTAATGAAAGAAACAAAATTTGAGACAATTTGAGACCAATGAACCAAGTTTAATTATTTTCCCAAAACAAAGGAGGCCACCAAGTCTTGGACAAAAGAGTGGCAACTCTCTTGATTGCATACTATGAAACCACTAAATCCTTGGAAGAGTAAGCAACCTAAGCATGATCAACATAGCCCACATGAGGTGCCCCAGGAATCCAAATCACTTTCCTAGTGTTCTCCCTGGAATAGAGAAGGTCGTTACGACCCCATCTTGGCATTTCAATGTTGGCAAGTGCCTCATCATAGATGGCAACCCTCCCTACATCTTGGAGAACTTTTTGTCAATCAATTTTAGTATAGTCAAGTAAGGCTTGCCAAATTGTTTGATGAATATTCTTGATGTCCCACCTAGTGTTGTTAAAGGTAAGGTCATTCCTTTTTAACGCAAATGGTCCATAAAGTGATTGGCCTATACCCAAGTCTCTAACAAAGCAAGGAATTTATGCTTAATGATTATCTTAGAAATGACAGTTGTATATTAATATCGCCTTTGGGCATGGATGTTTCAGGGAGTTTGAATAGACTTAGAAAATATGACCATGCTAGATTGTGGGAAGGTATCATTTGAGAGGTGAACTTTGGATACAAAGTTTCTAGGTGCACATTCACCTACCCTTAGGAAATCCCCTTTAAAATATCATATGAATGTTAAAGAAAGAAAAGTATGTAGGGGTGCCATATCATTCGAAAGTTGACTACAAATTGTCTAACAAAACCCAAGTAGTTTCTACCTCCCTTCCTTCGTCTCCTAATTATCTCCTTCACTCTTCCTTCCTTCCTTCCTTATTAGTTATGCCATTCGTGGATTTTCCGTTGCTTTCATATAGAATATCCTCATTGACGCTCCAATAAGGTTCAAGATTATGACTATGTTCAATGAAAAAAGTAGATGCATGCAAGGAGCGATGAAATAATCAAAGGAATATAGAACACGTGCAACTACTAGTCAACACAAGAATGCTCATGATTATAGTTGTTAAAACAATGATCAGGTGATCAAATTGCTTTCACAGGCCATGAGCAATGGATATGAATCTAAAGTGGTACACCGTTTATGGTATTGAATGTCACTTGCTATTTGGAATTGCATAACGCTATAACTTCTTACTATACATTTCAATTTTCACCAACATAGATTGAAGAGGTTATACGAACATTATACAACCTACTTACATAAATGACTTTACTTGGTAAAACATTTACATTATTAGCAAAAAGTTATAGTGGTGATGAACTCCAAATAGAAAGTGACACTAAATACCATAAATGGTGTAGTTGAACTCAACCTTGAGATCATTTCCCCAACCTTGCTTGCCTACTAGTCCCTTCTAATTCCTTCTTCTACTTTCTACCATTGGCCGTTCCAATTAAATTTCTTAACATTTGTGGTGCCCCAACCCTCCGCCCCCAACCAATAACGTTACATGAATCAAGGAATGTATATAGGAGAGCCTTATGTTCATCACAACAACTGCACAATAACCTTCTCTAGTTTCACATAAATGCTCCTTCAAGGCACTTGAATGAAACCATCCATTTTTTTAAACAAAAACCCGAATTCATTTTAGTGATTCTTAAGCATGTGTAAGGACGCTCTCTTTCTACTGCAATGTAAGCGGGTCTTAAAACGGACACTTGTTGTAGGATATGCCACACGCAATCAGTGCAAAATGATTACCAATTCCAAATCGTGTTTTTGCATTTTCTTAAGAAGAAAACCCTATTCATTGTGAAATGTGAAGATTTTTTGGTTTAATAATTTGTTGAATAGGGCCGTCTCAATTATCTTGATTGTTACGTCTAGAATGGTGAACAAATTTTTAACACATAGTCCAATCTTTTTTCAACACATGTGTTTTTGGTGTCCATTCTTAGATTCACACACAACCATACACCACTCAAATATGTTATAGGTGTTTGTTTTAAGATTAGAGATTGTTTAGGCACATCCAACTTAGATGCTTGGATAAATATGCTCAAGAATCAAGGTTTTCGTTGGACATGAAGCTTTCTTCCATCTACCACGAATTAATTTGAAGAGGTGTGTCCCCAATGGATCATTCTTAGGTTATCCGGATTACCAAAGAATCATTCCAATTGCATTGCAACCTAAATTGGCTACTCAAGAATGTTATGTACCCAAGTTCACAATTGCCACTTGAATGTAGCCCAATATTCGGCACACAAGGGATTTTAGAAAACGCATCGCACACCACAATAAGGTAAGTGGGTGTAATTTGGTTTGTTTTTCATGTTCCCCAACTTCTACCAATTTGATGTTAATAACAATAAAAAATCGTGTTGCATCAGCAAACCTACAATGAAACATATGCAAAAATAAGATTGAAAATCAAGTCTCCCTTGATTTATTTATGATTGTTAGAAGTGAATGTTTGTTGATTTCTTAACTAGATACATAGGTCCTCCCAATTGTGTTCACTATGGAGTGTAAAGTAGTTATTAAAATTCTGAAGACGTGGTCCAATCTCTTTTAAACATGTGTCTTTATGATGTTTGTTCTTTGATCCTCACTAGACCACATGCCAATCAAACCTAGGGGTTCAATGAAGAGAACGAGCCTATTAAGACCCATCTACCTTACATATCACATGAATTTTTTGGTCAATATTTTTCTACAATTCAAGCGGCTGTAGAGTTTTGTATCAAAGTTTCTTATCATAAAAATTATATTCTTAAAAAGTGGCTCAAATACAAGGCCATAAATACAAGAATTGGATCCTAAGCCATGCAAATTGCAAGCACTTTGTATGTAATGGGTGAAATTTGAGGATGAGATCCCAACTTGGAAGATCTCATAATGTGACTTGGGTCAAATCTTGAGTATCAAGTTTCAAGTTGGTGGACGTTCCTCTAAATTGGTGACGGGTTCCAAGTTGATGTTCCACTAAGGAAACACAAATTTTAAGTGCACTTCGTCCCATGGACACTTCACTCTTCCTTCTATCTAGTGTGGGTTTCATTATTTCAAAGCTTTCGCACTACTTTAGTTATCTTGATCTAATGTGGTACATACTATAGTACGTTGTCACATTATTAAGCAAAATAAAGAAATTAATGTAGTGTGCAAGCCATTACATTTCATGATTTAATGTGTCAAGCTTACATTTACACGCCTTAATCTCAAAAAAATCTAAAACACACTATTCACATCAGCCTATGGGGGCATCATGGTAGGATGCGGCTGTCTTGAGTTTTTTAGAGATGTTTTTTAGTTTCAAACTACTAGTGACTGTGTGCAAGGAGTGGTGGCCAAACAATGGTGGCATAAGCCCATGCAATGACCCATACGAGCTATTGTTATTTAATTGAGCCACTTTATTTCATCAAAAAACCTTCAATTAAAGTGGGTCATCCTAATATGTTGCACATTATTTAAGAGCCCACACTACATAAAACCAAGGGTGTAGTGTTGATACTTTATGAAGGAAACATGTCAAGTTTCATGCACACTTTTGTGAGCTGGAAATGGTATGTGATAAAAATGATAGGTTCTTTTATTCTTCATGGAGTTTTCTAATCATAGATTTCACATGCTTTAACACATGAAGATCATTTTTTGTTTTTATCATAAAAAAATTTAATTCATTTTTTTTCTTGATAAAGCTTGCATCACCTTTATTGAAATTTGATTTGAAAATACATGTCAACGATTGTTTTAGTGGACCTTGAAACTATCTCCAACTCATATGTTATATATTTAACTAAGTTATGAGTTGGACCCCCTCCTCCCATGCATTTTGGGACTTAACTAAACATGTTCAACCTCACAAACAATGTAGCCAATAATTGCAGCAACTTAATGATAAAATTGAAGAAAGTACCAAACATTTGATCTATCAAAAAAATGTACAATTGTAACAAACTATCTGACCCAATATTTTCAAATACTTACTAGTTGACTTGGAGTTTATTATTGAGCACCAAACAACTTACTAGCTAGTACCCCACCCCCAACTCTCATCATTCTCTTTAAAATGATTTTCAAGAATGATTTGCGTCAAACACCAAATGAGTTGACTTTCGAACCTTACAAGAATTTCAATACAAGTTTAATCAAACGTTAAAAGAATCAGATTCATTGCACTTTTGTACAAGATGAACACCATCACAAGCAACGCCACTGAAAGGAAAGGGGAGGCAAAGGTCACTCAACGACCTCAGTAATGATTGTTGTTCAATAAGCTAGGAGAGTAGATTCATTGGACAAATAATGACATACTATTATATTAATTCAAGAAGAAAAATTATGGTGGACGTTAAGTTCCCCCACGAACTTTTCGGGGGAGGAATATTCGGGCAGGGGCAGCCGTCTGTCCAGAAAATCAAGATTTTCAGGACCCGACCGAAAATTGTTGTCCGCCCGCCTGTCTTCGAAAAAACCATTGTCCTTGCATTCTTGAAGGTCACTTATCCACAAATCCCATATTGAGAGAACTTCATTTTCAAGGTTCCAAATCCAATATATATGTTCACTTCCATTCAGTAAGTAAGCAATTCACAGGGATTTCATTTTCAAAGTGAAAATGCCAATTGAAGCATTTACTTAACTTGGAAGTCAAAAATATTACAAAATCCTCATTAGCACTGAGGTTATCATTTTTGTGACTTACCACTGAAAGGGTCTTTGTTGTTCTAAAATTGAATTAAAGTAAGTGATTTATTTTCAATATTTGTAATAGTCTAAAATTTAATATTCTATAATAATGTAGTTAATACCTTCTACTATCACAAAATTTCCATACGCATTTAAGTAATTAAGTGTGATTGTGATTGAATATAACTAAGTCCAATGAATTCTGATTAATCCTGCTTAATTCTAATTAAGTCCAATTAAATCACAAAGCATGCTTACCAAATTCATGAAGCCTAATTAATTATAATCATTACTTACTTGATTTAAATCCAGTACATATAAATTAAGATCAATTATGCTTAACTAATTTGGTAAGCATATTTTCTGACGTAATTAGGCTTAACTAGGATTAATCAGAATTAATTGGACTTAGTTATATTCAATCACACTTAATTACTTTAAATGCATATGTATACTTTGTGAAAGTAGAAGATATTAACTAGACTATAATATTAAAGATAATAAAAACTAATCACTCGGGGGAGAATGATTAGTTTTTATTAGTTTTTGATTGTAATGAGAATGGTTGTTGTTCGCTCGGGGGGGGGGGGTCACTCCCTCTCATATTAATGCATACACGTGCGCTCAAGACTTGTTTATCGGGGGGCTATTTATCTTGTAGAAATGATTATAAGGCATGATATTTCTTAATAAAGGTAAATGCTTGTATTTTAATACACCCTATCAGTAATTATAATTTTTTAAGGGAATCATTCAAAAATACATGATTTTACTTAAACTGCCAAAAAAATTTGGAAAGAAGATTGCAATTCAAACAACGCACAAAAATTCTCCCTCCCAGCACGTAGGTAGAGAACAATAACTCCACATTGGATACGTTGGTTCAGTAATGTTCAAGCCAACCAGCCTGCAGAGTCATCTATCCAAGCTTTTTAAACAGAAAATTACCTCTTTTCATCCACTAGCACAAACCATACGCTAGACCTGCTACCCCTAGTAATTGTCTCCACACGATTTTACATATACTAATTAGATAAAAGAGGCCATCATATGTGATGGTATTTTACATGTAAACATGTTTCATTATTTTAAAACCCCCTATATAATATGTACATTTTTTGCAAAATTTATCTACAATGAATATATTAGACCCTATTTTTTATCGCACGTTGTTTCTACAATTTTTGCCAGTGACCCCGCTAAGTTTATCTTGGGTAAACTTTTGTAAGACCACACAAGGGCATGGGTGTGCACATACAAATTAATGGTCACTTTAAGGGAGTTAATTCAAAACGGCCTAATCAAACAATTTTCCCATTTAAAATTTTGGCGATCAAGGAGAATTTGAAATCTAGTATTGAAATTTACAACACCATGGATATACATTCATAATACCCAACTGCCACTATAAAATTCAATGATGTTTTTTTAATACTATACTCAGTACTTGGGTCAATAATGATTATGCCATGTTCAATTTTATGTTATCTAGCACAGTGTCCAGGGAGATTTTTGGGCATAATCAGTCAAAATCCGAGTGCTTTCAAGTCCAACCGGTTACATTCTTGTGATCTTTCGGTTTTTATTTATTAATGTCGGGTATATTCCATAGATTCCCCTAAAGTGATGGATAATTTTCCTTGAAGACTTGAACTTTGACCGGTTTTGTCTCATTGAACTCAACCGGTTCATTTGTAACTAGCGGTCAGTTTTCCCCGTCCATTGATCTAGCATGCACTTACCGAAAGCAAAATGTAATTTGAAATATGGGCACCCAAATAATAAAAATGAAAAAGATAGAAAATCTTGATGATTTAGAGTTGGTTTGTATTGAATATGTTGGGACCCGCACACAAGCAATGCCTACATAGCAACACACCTATTGTTGTAAAGAATTCTAACTTGCACCATTCACATGTAATTCACACAATGATGTCCAAAGTATGTGATTTGAATTGCACTATGTAGTCTCCTTGAGAACTCGCTAATCACTCAAAATTTAATTTGCATTTATATTCCAGTCTTTTGAAAACATTCAACTCTTTCCCCAAGTCTAATTAGTCTACCTCATTTAAGAGAGACTTTGCAACATACCGTAGAGGTCTCTCTCATTCATCTATACTTGTGTTGGCATGTAGTTTCAAGGTGGGATACTAGTAGGTCTTACCGAATGTGAGCATGACACATGGCAAGCTTGAAGGGAAAATCAATATTTTGTGTCGGAATAGAGAGCCCTCTATGGTGCTACCAATGGAGGTGCCTTACTAGCACGACCACCACATGTGGAAGTACACTATTTTTTTGTTAGTTATGTTAGCATTTGGTTCCCAATGGATTTGTTGGCTCCATCTTACTTTTCACATCATAAAATCTTGGATACCCAAGACATGCAACAATCAACCCACATAACATTATTGAGCCATGTGGGTCGGTTCCATGACCTTGGAATATGCCAAGGCCCTCGAACAAACTAGAAATATTTGTTACTATTCGTACATTCAGGCTGAACTTGGAAATTTGGGTGGAGTTATACTCCTAGCACTATGCGCACGAATTACTAGTCATGCCAAGAATATTTGCAAAAAAGATTGTTCATCCCAACATTATATCATATAAAATTTGTTAATAGCACACTATCGTTGAAAATACCAACACTCTGCACAATACTCTTACTATTCAAACTGACACTATTCATTATTCTTATCGGCATCAATTTCCAAGTTTCATCCCATGAAGGTAGGATAGTGGCGGCCCATGACATATGCTAAATATAGAATGAGGCACAACCATGCAGTTGAATAATGTTATGCATGTTTTGGAACGCTATGATTGCATTGCCCTCCGTAATAAATGTGCTAATCATTAAAAAAAACTAAACATAATTGATGCCAAGATGAATCAAAATCCATTGACCTTTATTACGATTGGCTAAAAGTGTGACTTTCATACTTGATGGACAAGGTGAAGAACAATCATCAGAAGGACCTTCTCACCTACCCAAATAGTGAATTAATTAGGAAAGGAAGAAAAAAAATGCTAACCACGTCAAGATCCAAATATTAAAGTCCTTAATAGATCATTCCAAGCCATTTGGTCTAGATGATGTGCAACTTTATTAATCCAAAGTACAAGATACACAATTATAAATAAATAACAAAAATAACAAAAATGCCTTGAAAAATATACAGTTGAAAACGCTCACACCCACTTTTTGGCTTCATAAGAATTTGGGATATTTTAGTTGATATATAGTTGAGTGGCGGAGCCGGTGGAAGGTTGTTTCAATGCACCCTGGCTATGGACTACAGGTATAACTCCATCGGGGTTCTGAGTTTTTTTCGCTGGCTGCGGCCTTGCTGATCTCCGTTGTTGTGGTGCAAAGGAAGAAGAGCTGCATGGGATGTATGATACTTTGAACATCGAGCCCACCATGATCTGTAGCTGCCTGTTGTTGCAACGCCGACTCCATCACAATTCGCAGCAAGTGAGGAGGAAGCTGCCATATATCAACAGTCGGCCTGTGGCAATAGCTCTTCCAGTTGGTCTCATGAGAGCTTTCCGGGCCAGCATCACGTGGGGGTGCTTCTAACGCTCATGCGGTGATTGCTGTTGCAGGTTTAACCAGTCCTCCTTCCCCACATGCTGGAAGCTGCTCCTGTTGGTTGCTCATGTGTCTATATGGGTCACGGGTAGATCACTCTAAGGCATTTTTGTGCACCACGTGCGGTTCGGGTTTTTTTTTTTTTTTTTTTTTTTTTTTTTGGTTATTTACCTCCAAGGGGCCAAGGGCTTAATTAAAGCCTCCCTATAATTACTTAAATTTCAAAAAAGGCCCATTTGTTTGCACCCTTCCATTACTTATTTTATGTACTCTATATTCCTTTTAAGTAATAAACGGGCGTGGGGAAGACGACCCCAACAACGGCGTGTTCCCTTTTCATTCATTTTTGGACAGACGGAAATCCCAATTATCATCCATCCCCGTGAGTCCTATCTTCAACCCCTATATTAATTTTACAAAAAAATAATGGCCCACGTTTTAGGTCCATCTAACTTACTTATAATGGGATTGTCTACATTTAATGGCCCCTTCATTATTTGGAATTCCTTTATAATTTTTATTTCAAATGATTTTAATCCTCTCTATATTATGCCGCACATCGTTTTTAAAATGCACTAAGTGATCTACCCGTGATATGGGTGTTGTTTTTTGTAGGACGTTTGTAGTTCATGTGGGGTTTGTAAATTTGATGGGAGGTGTATGCATATTATTGTTAGCAATGGTTCTACTCATAAAAAGTAATGACATAAACAATACTTCATACCAAATTTGGAAATTTGAAATTAATTCTCTATTGGAAAATTTGTTGGCATGAACCACCCAACCACAAGACAAGATTAAAGACCTTTACTCTTGCTCAAGAGCCCTTTACATAACTCCCCACCATGCCCGGTTGTCTTAATTTTAATCAAAGTAAAAGCATGTTCATTATTAGCAAATATAATGAACTGTGTTTTTACTTTAAACTCATTCTAGACTACCATTATCTTAGTTCTAGTCAACATGTACCAATAATCGCCCGTATTACATATATAAATAAAAACATTCCATGACAACAAAATCATATACAACAACTCTAACAACACACAAACACAAACATAGCTGATACTCCGAACCCACCTCAGCTAGCATACTAGCAATGATACCCAAATTTATACACACAAATGAAAACCTTACCGAAGTCCCAACCCCCAACTCAATATTGCCATAGCTCCAAGCAATTGTAATCAACAACAAACCCATAACATCCATACTCATTTTAAATATGTACATGCCAACACAACTCCAAGATACACACCTCATACAAGAAATCCAAAGTCATATCGAAACATTGGTAAATCAACACCCAAAACACCAAACTATCCTAACATGTGATTTAATCGGGACATACTACTAAAGGGTAGATCATCCAACGGCATACCATCTCCCCAAACTTAAACAACAAGCCTGCACAAGATCACCCATCGCCATAAGACTCTTCCTACTTTCGAGTATACAAAATACACACCACCACTACAAACCGCGCATTCCCCATCAAAAAGACCCCACTAGAGCAAGCATGGAGATCCAATTCGACATACGCCAACTTCACAAATAATGCAAAGACAAAATTCCAGCCATAACTTGATAAATTATACACATACGGTATCACAATGCTACCACAAATCCAAAACAAATAGACTATAGCCATACTAGCCCCGGAGTAATTCCGAACCACATACAAACACGCACCCAAAATCATAAAAGATGCATTACAACAAGCCCATTCACTATTCCCTCCCCTGCCAACACTCAAACCCAATCGGAACCACCCACAAACAACACAACGCACACTTGCAACCATCGCACATGACATAAAGACCCCACCACAACCTATACTAGGGCAAACAATCCACACCATAATTAATGAAAAAACCACCACCAAAGAAGATAAGTGGGGGGCAAGCCATCAAAAAAAACGTACCTATGCCAATGGCAAACCCCAAGAGGAGCCACATAACAATGGAGCATAGAGGACGACCTCCTGCAGCCAGACAACATACTACTAGACCATAATTTACTACTTATAACACAATACCATATGAAGGCTCTAAAACAAAAAACCACCCAAACCTACACTACATACCTCAACCATACCCAAACAAAGGTCAACAAATTCATACATCCCCCACTAAAAATCACCAACCTCAAGTTATCCACACAAGAGTGCAACCCGGACAAGGACATCCTCACAAATAAACCAACCCTACAAATACAAGACGCAAAGTCCCACATATACAACCAAGGCAAAAACTACATGGCCACCATCACTACAAAAAAACTCCATTAACTATGGAACCGATACTCCCATATTAACCTCCCGCACCTAACCAACTTCCTAAAACCCCAACCACAAGCCTTTGAAACCGAAATCCTATGGCTTATACAAAGATACATAACTATATTCCCCAAGGAAAAACCAAAAAATATACAACCCAACAACAACCACCATACGCTACATCTGGAAATCACCAAACTGCTAATAGATCCCTTTAAAAGCACGCGTTCATACTACTCCTCCCCACTTACTTGCCCCATCCAACTCACACAATACAATTCACCCCACCACCATGACATAATATTCGGCTTCTTGGGCCACGTAAAATCCTCCAGATGGGAAGGAATAGGCCTAGCGTATCCCACATACCACAACGCATCCCTAAAAGCCATCCACTGGGCTAGAATGGCAGCCAAAGAAGACGCCCACACAATCACCATCCTAATAATCAACCGCAACGACTAGACATCACAAAAACTCCCAATCACCACACACGTAGACATACATATAATAGCAACCACCCCACCCCACGCTATACATTATGACCCCACACCATAATGGACAAAATACTACAAACGCATAGAACCATCCTTGACATCAATAATATATGCATACATAACCAAGTAAACCTCACAACAAACTTACAAACCCCACACGAACTACAACAAGTCCTAAAGACCACAATTAACATACACGTAGACAAATACCCCATTAAACCAAACCCCTCACACACCCATGTTAAATTCTCCGAAGCATGGAAAGATGCCACCAAAACAAACGCCCCCATCCCAATAAACACCTACTAGCCAAATACAACCACATCCGTCCCCTTAAATACCACCCACAACATTGCATTTACACATATGACACATTTATCCCACCCACCATAAACTTTGAAGACCAAATAGAGGGCAATACAACCATATCAAGAATCTATAACCCCAACAACAACACACAAATAACAGAGTGATTCCCAAGCTACCAAAACATCTTGCAAGCATGACTTCACACAATACTCATTGCTATCAAAACCTTACAAACCACTCAACTAAACATACACATATTTACAAACAACCTAAATATCATATTCTTAATCAACAATCACATACAACACCCGACATCCCAACATCATCACCCCAAAAAACTATTAATAGCAACAATTGTACACAAAATATACTAGACCCCACACACAATTCACATCCATAACGTACGCGCACACTCGGGCATTACTGGAAATGAAATAGCTGACACACTAGCCAACAAAGGAATACTTAAAGAAAAATTGACCACCACCCCACACATACACACGGCTCCCTACTAGCTAGTAAGTTGCCCAACAACTACACATGACGGAGCCATTCGCAACCTTTGCACATTCATAGCAAAAGAACACGGAAACTGTGAAACTAAAACAACCAAAACCAAATTCCCATACATGGACAAATGGTTATCCGACACTCAAATAAACCAAAAACTCTCCAACCACTTTTGGAAAAATGAAAACGTAACAGATGCCCAAATCACCCAAAAGTTCAAATTCGGATACGCACAATACGTGGGTAGCCACATGATGAATATCTTCTGGCCCCCTTACACATCAAAACCCAATTGCACATTGTGTCAACACAATGACAAAGACACCTGGCCCCACCTTCTATCAACATGTGAACACCCATACTTAAAAGGCCTAAGAATCGCCTCGGGGGGGGGGGGGTAGTCATTGGTTGGAGTAGCAATATACGTGCGAACAAATGATAGGGTATTTTAAAAATATGGGGGCAAAAAATTATAAATGGACTTAAGAGTAATATAGGGTATCAAAAATGACACTGGACATCTTTAAAGTACTATAGGGTATGGAATAATAGGTGATTTGGAATTATAAGTAATGCAAGCCATTTTTCTATTAACCCAAAGTAGAAATTTACATAATGATAGCATGTGAAAAAAAAAAAAAATTGAAAGTAATACCCCCCTATAAAATAGTGGTTGTTCGCACCTATATCCTTAATTTTTTAACACACTGCCCCCCCCCCCGAGAGAATCGCACGACACAATAAAGGAGTACACCTCATTACCCAAACACTATAAGCTAACAAAAACACCTGGTTCTTCACACTAACCAATGCAGGCAACCTTAACAACAAACCACCCAAACAAACAATCCTAGACTAGCTCTTTAAATGTACATGTTCCCAAATAATATGCCTATGCTAGCCAAATTACGACCAAACATTCTATGCATAATCGGCATCCCGAACCACACACAAATACCAATATCACCCTCCCCCACACTCACAATCCAACTCATTGAATTCACATATAGCCACGATAGATACCCCGATCATGCCGTCACACACAAACACACTAAATACAACCCTCTAATCAAAACCTTACAAAACAATGGATGGAAAACCAACTTCCTCATTATCATCACAACTGGAGTTAGAGGCACCATACACAAACACTCCATTAACAAACTTAACAATTTAAAACTCCCAAAACCAACCATTAAAACCCTCATGAAGAAAATACACCAGAATGCCATCAAATACCTTACAAATCTCGTCCTAAACACAAGAAAACTTGAAAACAAACAAGCACCCGTTGCCCCCCACCCCCACCCCCAAACACGCACACAATGAAATGGGAAAACATATACAAACACATGAGCCCACTCACGGACAACCGTGATCAACACTAGGTTTACGGGCTCACATTCATGCCAACACCTAGCTACGGGCGTTACTTTTTCTTTTTCTTTTTGTGTTGTTGAATTTGGAATATGTGCGTAGTATATAGAGATCTTTAGATGCTTTGTAATGTACACAATTAAGAGGGCCTATGTGATCCCTTAAAATGAAAAATAAATTTCACTTTGATCTTTGATAAGTTTCTCTTCTCAACCCCGCTTTTGAAACTTTAAATGATAATGCTTGTGATAACGCAATTGTTAACTGGATGAGATAGTTCCCATTTGATCCAACGGCCAAACTTGCATGTGGATTGCAAAGTGCCCACACTAGGGCCACTTTTCCTTGGGACCACTACACCAATTAAGAAATCTAGTGTCACATGCTATTTAGAGTTACTCGACGCTCTAAGTTGTTACAAAGAGTGGATGATTTTCGCAGGTAAAGTCGTTTATGTTTAGCATTGTCCAAACAACTTAGTTGAGCTTTGCTACATAGATTATCCCAATTAGTGCGTGTTATTATTTGAAATCACGCAGTGCAATAACAACTTACTCATGAATTTGATATTCACTAACGAAAGTTCAATACTGTTGTTCAGATAGAATATTGCAATCTCATTAAATTATTATGGCATTACGTAACTCCGCATAGGGACCCACACTAATTGGGATAACTAGTGTGGTAGGAAAGGAATTGTATCGTAAACATTTAATAGCCTGCATGACTCTGAATAGTATGGGACATTAAAAAAATTCATAAAGGGTGCAGGGACTCCAACAAGGCGAAGCCGCGTTTATTCCATTTGCATAAGTTAAGGATTGGAACCTTCTTCCGAATTGGCTTGGTGGGTTTGAGTGCGCAAGGTAACAAGGGCACTTGCTTGGCCCTGCTTCATCGGCGCTCGTGTCCCCAATTTTTTCCTGATGGGGGAGGTTATATATTATATAAGCACCGAATTCCAATGCACCTCAAGTGGGTATCTTCTATTGTCCGTATCTTCTATTGTCCCGGTGTTGCACCAATTGTGCTACCTTGTGATCTTGCTTTCGGGTGCTAATAAGTTCCGACAATTTCATCGTGCTGGGGAGAAGGTGTCAAGGGTGGTTAAAAATATGTGGAGGACGGGGTCCACCCAACCACATCGTCAACTTGTGCACATCTGGCTGTCTTGAAAGTTGTGACTTTTCAAGTGGAGTGTAATACATTAGCGTAACCCTTAAGGTATGCATCGTGCAATGTCTAGGGAACACCAAAGTAAAACCGGCGTCCATGATTTAAGAATAATCTAATATTCAAGAACATAGTTATATCTCTAGGTAACCGTACATAGAGGGCTCCCTATTCTGACAGAAGTTCATTAATTTCCTTCAAAATTTGCCGGGTATAGTATGATGCTCACATTCAACACGGCCCACTTGTATCCCACGTGGTAACTACATTCCGGCACATGTAAAGATGAAAGAGGGAGCCCTCTATAGTATGTGTGACAATATTGGGCACCTTGCTTTGTTGTTCATTGTATTTGAGTTTCTTCCTTGTTTTAGAATGTAGTACTACGTAGTCTCGAGTTTTTCTTCCAACTGGACCATCAAGTGGATATTAACTTCCGTCAATCATAAGCCATCATAGTCCGTTACTTTGGTTGTATTATAATTTATAAACTCCATTCATTGGGTGGAAACTCTTACGAAGACAAAGAATAATGAAACCCTGACATATAAACAGTTGGGGGTGATGATTTTACAACTGACTTCAATTATTCTTGAATTCTTCATGTAAATTCAATAATTATACATCCATTATTCTTTACTAAAATGCAAGGTATGTGAATAGTCATATCTACTCCCCTTATTTCCATGATATTTTATATATACCACTTACGTAATTTGATGATGTTATGTCAAATACTACATTACATGCATAAATGTTTCACACACCTAGAGCACTATTTTACGTTTTTTTACCCTTAATTAATATACAAAATCCTATATTTTATCACACGTAGTTTGTACTTTATTTTTTTGCTAGTGCCCCCCTACTTTGAACTACGTGCTTTCAATATTTGATTGATGTTGTCAAAAGCAATGCTATGTAAAAGTTATGCATTGTTTTGATAGTTTCACAATGATAGAAAATTTGGAATTAGTTATAATTTGGGTTAAAAGACACAAATTGGGTGCCCTTGGATACAAACACATACCTTGTATTTTGATCATTTATGTCAAATGTGAGATTTGATAAAAAAATCAAGATAAAAAATTATCCCTTCCCCGTGGAATACAATAGTTTACAAAAGCAAAGCACATAAACCAAACGTATTTGGTGAGGTTTGTAGAATTTGTGTATTTGGCCATATATTTTGCCCTAAGTTCTTCATCATGACCACGTGATCACACCTCGGTCGATGTTAAACACAAGCAACAAACATTACAAATAATGTGGAAAATTCTTCAAAGTAATAATTCTCCAAAAATCATTCTACGAGATTTCTCATTTAAAAAAATCCAAGGCTTTGAATTGTGAAAAAAGAAATAAAATCCTACATGATAAGAAAAAGCTCTTCAAATTTGGAGATCATTCTCCAACCCACATTACATTTTCCAACCACTAATTCCTCCCTACTCACTTGACCTAAGTCATGTCCATAAGATAGTAGCCATTCACCCTAACTACATGGACACTTCTTAGTCACCGCTGGGCGTTTTCCGAATCTATGATGTCTACTTTACCAAAATGGACACATCAATAGGTGAGGTCAGCCTTGCGTTGTGCTACACGACAATTTTGACAAGGCTTTATTCTAAGCAGTTGCCTTCCGTAATGGCAAACAACATATCTTGCAAAAAGAATGGGAATCATGTCAAAGGAAGTTGCCCGCACTTAATCTACAAATAATTTATTTTTCATTTATCAAGTGTGAATCTTTAAATCGTGAATAATCGATCAATAAATACCTTCAAAATTTGTAGAATTTTGTTCAACCCACTATAGGGTGATGTTCCGGAGCATCTACCAAAGTGGAGGGTGAAAACACTGATTGCTATATAGAGCTTGAGTGTTTCTATATTTAGTCAAATCAATGCCTACATCACACATAGAGACTCCAAATTAACATGAATACATTAATGTAGGATGAAGCAACATCAAATTTGTAGAAAGTAAGTTTTTATCAATGTCTAGTCCGTATCATTCGGGTATCTAAGGTAGACATGCCTAATTCAATTACTTATGCTAATCAAACACTTGTATTTCAATAGTACATGGTTTGGTGTGATTTTCTGAACATATACCAAAAAGAGGTATGTATGAATGGGACTGGTGTTCAAAATATGATATCCATTTTAGGCTCCAAAACTAAACATAATTTTGGGGAAGGGGATACATATGATCATTTAGGAGCCATTTAACAAGTGCAAAAATCCTCACTTTGATAATAAATAAGATATTCACACAAGCTCCAAATATTACGAGGAAAGTGGTCCATGGCCTTGATTTAGACTTGCTAAACCATCTCATAGGTACTAATCGCGTGTTTCATATCCTAGGAGAAGTGGGCTAGACTGATTCATCCCAATTAGTGCGTGTTATTATTCGGAGTCACGCATTACTTAATGAGAACGTAGCATTTTACCAAGCAAAGTCATTTATATAGCCTATAATATCCAATTGAACTTTCGTTAAGGAACATTGAACTCCCGAGTAAGACGTTATTGCACCGTGTAACTCCCCGAGTAGTGACACGCACTAATTGGGATAATCAAGTGTGGTTGGAAAAAAGTAAGCATTTAAAGCCCACCTATCTTAATTAGTGTGACACTTAAGTCCCTCCGCACTCAACTAATAACCTAAGTCATGTCGATGATTATTACTAAGTAGCTGACTACGTGGCCACTCCCCAGTCGCCGTTGGGCGCAAGCAACAACAAAGGTCCTAGAAAGTAACGGATGAACTACACGTCCCCCACCCCGCTGACGTCATCCGGCGCCCGGCTCCCCCTTCCTCCCACCTTCCTTCCCGACGTACCACTTGACCTCCCCGTGCCCGGGCCGCGCCGCCCGACCCGCTCCTCTGCGTCCCCGTCGTCTCCCACCCGGCCCGGCCCGTCCCTGGCGTCCTTCCTCCACAACACCCACACAGGGAAGCACAAGCCCAGCAGCTTCCATAGCCCCCGTCGCCTCTCAACTTGGAGCCCTCTCGCAGAACCATTTCTCTCTCTCTCTCTCTCGTGCTCGTGTGTCCGCCATTTGCAGTGGAGCCCAGTTGAATCACAACTTGTTCCCACCTCCCCCGCATCAACGTTTCAAGCTTTTCGGGCAGGAATTTGGTGTCTTGTGGAGGTTGGGGCGCTCCTTGGAAGTGGAGGGAAGTGGAGGGGAGGGATATGTTGTGGTGGCGATGTCGTGGTCAGTGATCGACAATGGGAGCGTTTGGAGTGGTGGTGAGTGATCCCACCCTTGGAGACAGAAAGAATGTTTGCAGATTTGAACGTGTGGAAGGTTTGGGATGTGTTGATGGTTGTCTGTGGAGTTTGGAGTGCTGTTGGCTTGTGTTTGAGTTGCGATCAGTTGAGGGTTTAGCTTTAAAATTCAATTTTAGATTTGGGTGTGTGGGCTTCGCGGCCTTTTGGGCTGATTCTTTGTTGTTGAGATGGGGAGGACATCCTCTGGGCCGGTCTTCAGCTTTCTCTGTTTTGTGTTGTTTTGTGTTGTTTTGTTTTATTTTGTTTTGTTTCATGTTAGTTTAGCGAAGGTGTCTTCGTTTTCGGTACGTTGTTGCATTTCTGGGTGTCCAAAGGGTTCCATCTCGAGTTCACAGTAGTTATGTGATGTGTGAGTGGTTGTTGTTGTTGTTAATGGGATGTTGCAGAACACCATTTCTCTCTCTCTCTCGTGCTCGTGTGTACGCTATTTGCAGTGGAGCCCAGTTGAATCACATTTTGTTCCCACCTCCCCCGCATCAACGTTTGAAGATTTTGGGGCAGGAATTTGGTGTTTTGTACAGGTTGGGGCGCTCCTTGGAAGGGGAGGGAAGTGGAGGGGAGGGATATGTTGCGGTGGCGATGTTGTGGTCAGTTATCGACAGTGGGAGCGTTTGGGAGTTGTGGTGAGTGATCCCACCTTGGAGACAGAAAGAATGTTTGCAGATTTCAACGTGTCGAAGGTTTGGGATGTGTTGATGGTTGTCTGTGGAGTTTGAAGTGTTGTTGGCTTGTGTTTGAGTTGCGATCAGTTGAGGGTTTAGCTTTAAAATTCGATTTCAGATTTGGGTGTGTGGGCTTCGCGGCCTTTTGGGCTGATTCTTTGTTGTTGAGATGGGGAGGATATCCTCTGGGCCGGTCTTTAGCTTTCTCTGTTTTGTGTTGTTTTGTTTTGTTTTGTTTTGTTTCATGTGAGTTTAGCGAAGGTGTCTTCGTTTTCGGTACGTTGTTGCATTTCTGGGTGTCCAAAGGGTTCCATCTCGAGTTCACAGTTATGTGATGTGTGAGTTGTTGTTGATGTTGATGGAATGTTGCTAATGTATTGTTGAAATTGTACTGATGGTTAACAACTTTTCCAACCAGCCGGAGGATATGAAACACATAATTTGTATAAACTCCTGATGGAGGCCACAGTCACTTTTCTCGTAGGTTTTGGAGTTCTTATGAATATTTCATCCATTACGGAAGTGAAGATTCTTGTACTCATTAAATGGCCATATGGGATGTCTGACATATATCTAACCTAGAATATTTTTTTAATTCATTCTTCATGAATGTTCCAATTGGTTTCATGTATATGAAGAATGGGTTTAACTTCATAAATAGTCAACTTTGATTTTTATTTATTTTTTGCTGAAAAGGCCATCCAAATTTCTCAATCCCTATCGATGACATCCAGAGGCTCAAAAAATGGGATCTCTTACACGTATAAGGGTCAAGGGAAGTGGGCTTACTTCAATTACGTATCTTAATCGAACATTCAATCAAACTTTTCCTTGGGAAAATGGTGTCACTTGCCATTCAGAACTACTCATTGCTCTAAATTGTTACAAAGAGTGGAAGGTTTCCGCAAGTAAAGTCGTTAATGTTTTTACATTGTGCAAACACCTTATTTGAGCTTTGCTACATAGATTATCCCCAATCAGTGCATGCGACTATTCGAAATTACACAGTGCAATTACATCTTACTCGGGAGAATACTTTTTACTAGAAAAGGTTCAGTACAATAAGTTGTTCAAACATTATTGAACATAAATGACTTTGCTCAGTAGAATATTGCAATCGCATTAAATAGTTATAGCATTACGTAATTCCGCATACTAACACACAGTAATTGCGATAACCAGTGTGGTAAGAAAGGAATTATATTTTGAACATTTTATAGCCTTGCATGACTCTGAATAGTATGGTACACTTAAAAACCCATAAACGGTGCAGGGACCACCAAGCCGCATTTGTTCCATTTGCATAAGTGAAGGAACGTGATCTTCTTCCGCAGTGGCTTGGTGGGTTTGAGTGGGCAAGGTAGCAGGGGCGCTTGCTTGGCCCTACTTCGTCGGCGCTCGTGTCCCCAAAATTTTCCTAATGGGGGGAGGTTATAGATTCTATAAGCTAAGAATTTCGACACACTCAAAGCGGGTCCTGCCACTCTTGTGTTATCCTGGTATTGCACTACTAATTGTGCTACCTTGTGAGCTTGCTTTCCGGTGCGAATAAGCTTAATAAGTACCGACAATTTCATTGTGTGTTGGGAGAAGGTGTCAAGGGTTGTTAAAACTATGTGGCGGACGAGGGTCCACCCAAGCACATTGTCAACCAAGGAGCCCTCGGCCCAAGTCGTGGGGCCCCACGATGAATAATAAAAACCCCCCAAAAAATGGTGGTCTATGAATGACACACTTCAAAACTTTAAAACATTAATCACTTTGATTCCAAAATTAACAAGGCGAACTCTAATGGTTGTTAGATTGAATTTGGCCAGATTTAGTTATTATTATACACAGAAGCAGATTGGTGATATAAAGAAACCCAATGATGTAAAGAAACCCATTCAAGATCAAGTCCATCTTATGGCAACCAAATAAACAATTTGGCCAGTTGTTGTACAAGAATGTTCTACTAGGTGTAAGACAGAAATACAAAGAACGGTGGAATTAAACTGATTTGGCCAGAAAGTGTGGCTTGAAATTTGTGCAAGATTTCTTCAATGATGGAGTAGAGGAAATGACGAGGAATGCAAGTTGTTTGTAATTTTATTCCCTTTAAATAATTAGTTAGATTTTTTCAAAGAGGCAAGCAAATCAAACTCCGTACTTGTATAATAGGGTCTCCCCAATTTGAGCATCAAAATTTGGTCTATGTTGTTGTTGGGTTGCATTTGTCAACATTTGTGATCTTCAGGATTTGAGTTATATGTGAAGTCGAAGATCATTTGTTGTGGTGCGGTTGATTTGGTTGTGGTGCGGTGCGGTGATCAATCTTTAGAGTTGGACTTGTACATGGAGGTGAGTGTGGAAAGGAAAGCGCATTGTGTTGGCAAGGTTGGAGAGGACTGCCAATGTGCTCTCGACCGGAACGGGGGTGGATGTGTAGGTTGTTGTGCTCTACACGAGTTGACGGTCTCATGCACTTATATGTCTCAAATGGTTGTGGTTACATGTATTGTTACAAACGTTGAATTTCTTCGAGCATCGGGTGGGGGATGGGGTCCTTAGAAGTTGCTTGTTGATGATGTGCGTCTGTTTCTAATGGAGTTGGCATGTCAAGGTTTATGAACCAATATGAGGAAGTTTTAGGGTTCTTTGAGTGGAAGTGGATGTGCCAAGATCCTTGTATGACATGACTTAGGGGGGGGTTTCATCTCTGTTTTTTAAAACCGTAGTTACTCTTGCCTTTGAGTATATGTGATACTCTTCTTTCTCTCTATTATGGCAGTACAAAAGTGTCCGAGGGGGTTTAGATCATTTCATGCGAGGACAAAGACCTAGTCTTCCCAAAGTTGTAAGGGGAGCGAGGAAACGGGCTCCCCTACTTTTTTACTCACATGTAGATGATTCGAAATTATTCCATGATTTGAACACTCAAATTGTATACTTCAAGTCTGCTTCCACACACCTAAGCGAGGACTTCAAGCCTGGAGGACAATTCCTATAGAAAATGTCATATCTCGAAATCATCGCACTGCAGTCACTTTAAAAATTAGTAGTGATGAGGACATGGTTCACAAGGCTATAGATAGAGTAGCGTGTCGATGGGAAGATTGTATTGCTTTTCTTATAGAATGATTGATTGCAATGATTGAGGCTATGTAAATTTGTTTTTAATGTCTTCCTGATGTGGGTTTCACAAATCCTTCTTTGGTTTATTGAATTCGTGATGGCTGACATGTACTTTCAAGAGCTGATATCATTGGTTGTGCAGGAAGCCAACAATGAAATAGCATGAATTGAAATGGTCCAAGTTTGAAGCAATTTGATACTTTCTTGCGTTTAGTGAAAAGGGATTTCTTTTGATTACATAAGAGACTACTCGTGAGGCCTTTTCCGTCGAGCAACGCTGGTCATGACCACGGGTTAAAGTGACTAGTTTGGATTGCCTCTCAGGTTGATGATGATGGTTTGGCAACCTGCAAAAATATAGAGAAAAATCTGTTCTTGTACGATGTTTAATCGGAAATCTACTATCGGAGCACTTTGTTTGTCATCGGTGCGGGTGGCCTTGGAAATGCAGTTTGGGCTACAACTCGTGGGCTCAGGTGGGTTTTGTTCTTGTGTGGATTTAGTGTAGCTTGGTGAGGGCTGTGGAGTAAGCAAATATGAATCAGGGGTTGGTGTGTTTTGTTATGTGGTCGGGTTGGGGTGGAGCTTCTATAGGGATGAATGAAGGAAAGGTCGTATCTAATGGGGTTTTGGTCAACGCCAAGAAAAATGTTTTGTAAGTGTCTTGAAAAAGTTGGGATCTACTTGGTTTCTTGTTAATTGTTTAGACATTTGTAGAGAGGATGTATGCTTTGTTGGTAGAAATTTGCATTCTAAACGCCTACTCGCTATAATCATGCGTTGAGTCCATTTTCTTTGCCCAAAGGCAGACTTTTCAAATTGTTTTTTGTTCTTGCTTACAGTAATGTGACAGTTCCCTGGGGCCATTCATCGTAGCAACGCCTAGTCAATACCTATCTGTTTTAAAGCTTTCCTCGCAAGTGACTGCAAGCGTGTATGTAGGAAGTTCAAAGCGGATTGCAGACTCCTGAAGAAAGTGATTTTATGGACATTTGTGAATTTTGTGTCTCCCTAATTTTGTTACTTCATCTAATGCTCGTAACTTAATTGTGTTCTTGATTGAGTTGTGGCCATGGCCAGTCAGTGACACGTGGAGTATGAAGCATGTTGTTGAGTAGACTTGATTCGATTGAATGTATTTGAATCCACTGCACTGTGAATTGTGTAAGATAGGACACTGATTTGTTACAAGGATCTTCGAAATTGTACAATCCATAGCATGTTTGGAAGCTCACACCTCTACAATTTAGTTTGTTCCTCTCAACCTTGAACCGTTTATTGTTCACTTGGTTTTTTTTTATAAGTGTGTTGTATTGACATGAAATCAATCAACTCTAGGGCGTTTAGGGTTCTTTGAGTGGAAGTGGATGTGCCAAAATCCTCGTATGACATGACTTATCTGCAAACTGTTTCTCGGTTTCTTAGAACAGTTGGTACCCTTGCCTTCAAATATGCGATACTCTTCGTTCTCTCTAGTATTCAGGTGGTACAAAAGTGTCCGAGGGGGTTTAGACCATTACACGACCTCCTCTTACCGAAGTTGTCGGGATAGTGAGGAAATGAGCTCCCTTGCTTTTTGTACTCACTCATGCAGATGACTGGAAATTTTTGCACAGTTTGAACACTCAAAATGCATACTTTTAAGTTTGCTTCCACACATTTGAGTGAGAAAGACTTCAAGCCCGGAGGATAGTTCATGTAGAAAGTGTTATATCTCGAAATCATCGCACTGTTGTCACTCGAAAAAATTAGTAGTGATGATGACATGGTTCACGAGGCTCTAGATAGAATAGGGTGTGGATGGGAAGTTTGTATTGCTCTTCTTACAAAATGATGGATTGCAATGATTGAAGATGCCCAAATTCGTTTCAAATATCTCCCCGATGTGGATTTCATAGATCCTTGTCGGGAATATTGAAGTTGTGATTGCTGATGTGTATTTTCAGGGGTTAGGATCATTGGTTGTTGAGGAAGCCAACAATGAATGTTGGAATAGGGGTGTTCCAACTTTGAAGCAACTTGATACTTTCTTGTATTTAGCAAAAGGGTACTTCTCTTGATCAGGTGAGAGCCTATTCATGGGGTCCTTTTAATGGAGATATAAATTTCAACGTACATTCACATGTGATTGTTCATCGTCGTATGAGTATCAATAATGGAGGCATTTACTATATGCTAGCCGAATGTTGCAACTAAATTTTTTTGCATCTAATGATGTCTTCCAGGTATACATTTTCAGTCATCACGGTTGTGAACATCATTGTACATCCCAAGGGTCGTACGCTTCTTTGGGAAGGGAGCAAAATTGTCGCAAACAATTATACTCTTGTAAGTGGTGTTGAAGGAGATGGCGCCGGACTACAAGGTGAGCATTTCTAGACCTCAAGACTTATGACGTGTTTGTTAGTTCCAAATCATTTGAAACGTATGTAACCATTTTGGTTCAATCGTTTACTCGTCTGGTTCGTGCTTTGGTTGATGCTCACAAACAAGTTATGGAGTAAGGAAATCGTTGGTGGTACTTCATGCAATGTTGTGACGGTGCACAACTATAACAAATGCTTGTCGGCTAGTTGCGCAACAATATGTAATAATGCTATTGCTTGTAGAAACCATTATGTATCAATGTCATAGGTTGGAAAACTTCCTCATAGATGCTCGATGAAATAGGCTCACTAGTGCAATCTTTTGAATACTGTGATTTGTTTTGTTCATTTGGGGTTTGAAGTCATTGGGAAAGCATCAAGCTCAACTATTTGAACAACTTTATGTGTATTCTCCATGTGAGGATATCCTATATTGTAGATAATAGGGTTTAATATGCTAAGCATGAATTTAAATAGTAATCTTCTTGCTTATATCCCTCGTAATTCATTGTATGGGATGGTTTCATCTACCATTACATTCATTATTACAATAATAGTATTGGTTTTGAACATTTATGAAAAGTTTGGAAGTTGATGATGGTCAAATTGATTAGCCATTTATTGCAGTGGAAAGATCCACAAACCTTGTTGAGGGGAGATTTTGCATTGTGCATGAATTGAATTTCTAGGCAAGGAGATGGGACAAGTCAAACGGTAGGAAGATCATTCCACCATGCAATAAGGTCATTGATAACCAATAATATATTATATGTTGAGCTCGTGCAAGAGTGAACCCAATTGTAGAAGTTTGATGTTTTGGCACATACAATTCCAGAGAGCACACCATTGTGTTGTCTCCTATAATTTTGTTGAAAGTTAGAGTGGTGCTCATGCTAATAGGAGTTTGTAATGTCGGTATTCTAGGAAATGAATATGTGGTCATGTTGTTGTCACTTGTCCCTTGAAGGTGTGGTAGAAAATGATATATTAAGTTATTGGAATTGTGCATTCCAACATTCCTAGACATGGTCACTAGGCGTTATCAACAAGAATGTGTGCTCATCGTTTTTGGACATTCATGTCTTGAGAATGCGGACACTAGAAGCTCTTTGTGCTCTATCTTCACTTCTTTGTCTTTGACAATTTGTTTGAATTGTGTTGAAGTTAAATCATTTTGGTATGATATTCTCTTATGTGTATATTATATTCGGGATCTATGTGGGTTGTGCACCTTTGTTTGTCCTAGGTAGTTTAGACATTTGTGGAGATGACAGGTGTTCTTGGTGAGTGCAAATTTGCATTCTTAGTTGCGAGAATGTTGCTCGAGTCAGGTTTTTTGGCCCAAAGGCAAACCTATCGGTTTTAAGTTGTTCATGGGCATAGTTTTGTTACAAATTCTCTAGGGTTGGTCATCGTAATATCTTTGATACCCTCACAGTCAAGCTCTTCTCATGTTGTAAACTCATGTTGCCCTCAAACAAGCTAGGAATACGGATCTTGTAACGTTGTTATCTTCATGCAATGTTGTGATGTTGGAAAAGCAAAATCGAATAGTTGTCATCTAGATGGGGAATTACCTATAATTATGTTATTGCTTGAAAAATATGTATCATCGAAAGTGGTTGTAAGATGGAGTCCCAAACCAATTGTAAGTAGGAGTTTGCAAGTGTAGATGTTTAAAATTCTTGAATGGGTGAATCAAATCCAATGTGTTTTAACCCTTAAAGGACGAAGGGGGATTGATGTACGACCTATATGCATAATGTTTTTTTGTTTCTCTTTGGAATATGAAACATAATAACATTTTTATCTTTAGTGGTTTGAAACTTTACATAGCAATTATCTAATGCAAGAGAAGAAAAAGAATAATTTTTAAATGCAACATTGATGATTAGCATATGTATTATATATATGCTGCCACAATGTGTATTTGAATCAATTTCATCACAACATACTTCAAAAGTGCATTTGAAGAGAGAATTACATAGGATTGTTTTTAAAACAATCGTCCAAAAATGCATGTATGTAGCCTAAACATACGTTTTTGTGCACGGTGGTTGAGGTGTGGACTTGCGATACCAAGTCACTATGGTAAAGTGAAATTTCACTTCAACAAGTGGATCTAGGTAAGTGTACATGCTATTGTGAAGACTAGGATGTAAGATGTTTTTTTAATATTACTAACAATGATCTTGTTTCTTATTTACCAATAGAATATTTTCTTGTAGCAATTTTAGTCCAATATGACATTCAATATTACAATATTTGTAATATATTCATGACATGTTGGGGGATTAATATTGTCACATTGATGAGCCAATTTAGTGTAGTTGAAATCCTAAGCTAGAAATGTTCTTAGGAAGTTAGAGGAAGTCATCTGGTAGGATGATCGTTCCACCTTGCAACATGTTCTCCTTGAACTAAGAATTCAAGATTTGTCGAGCAAATACAAACTATAGAATAAACAACACTAGGTAGACATTGTGCAAAGCTAGCCAGTGATGACCAACTTGATAATCTACAATAATAGTGTCTTTGAGACATAGATATATACACATTGTGACATAGTGGGCGAACATTTAGAGGTAGGCATGTGTATATTGCAAGAAGAGGGATTTATTGATAGAATCAAATAGAGTGCACATTATGCTTGTTGAAGTTGAATTGCTATCTCAACGACAATGGTTTGTCTTAACCATTCATGCTAAGTGCCTCTTGTTTGACATGTTTGGTTTGGCTTAAATGTCTATGTATGGCCTAAATTAATAACTTATGTTTCGTCATTAAACGTTGTCAGGGAAGGAATAATATGCATCAATAGTTGTAAATCTTTGATTATGTTTGTTGATTACATTGTTGTAGTTCTTGAAGAAAAGGTGAATTGTGTAGTTCACCTCTCAGTTTTGAAATTTTGTTCATTGAGTTGTGTACATTGTGTCTTGTCAAGGTTAACAATGTGAGTTGTCATGTGGAAGCGGCTAAAGCTTTAAAGGAGAATTGTCATTGTAGAATGAACTATAATTGTATGTGTTCATTTGAGCATATTGTATTGATTTCAATTTGAAGAGGTTGTGGTTGGTACGTTGAATATCATTCACTAGCTTTTTTGTAAATATGAACATTTGAGGTTCTAGTTTTGCTTAGCTTGAGGACGCTTGTAGTTTTATTCTCGTCAAAGAATGAAAATAATATTCCTTTTGGTCTTGCTTATTGGAATATTAAATATTTTATTGATTTGTGATGTTTTGTGTATAATTTAGTAGAAATATATGCAAAGTATGTTTTGATGGAAAACGGACAAAGAGCGATTCCTTTATGAAAATGACAAATATACAAGGCTTACTGGAGGAAGTTACAAACTTCCCTAAGGTTTTGTGTTTTGCATATCGGTATATGACATAATTATGTTGATTGTGATGTTTTGTGTATGATTTTCCAGGAACATATGCAAATTATGACAAACATACAAGGCTTACTAGAGGAAGTTACAAACTTCCGTAAAATAGAGGAGAATCCAAAGGTTTTGAATAGTAGGCAATGCAAGAATTTGTTGGTGAATATTCAAAATGGTTTGAAAACAATTCAAAGGATGATCGATGGTTCCTATGGCGCAGATGTGTTCCACCAAGTAGAGCAAGAGATGCTTGGTATTATGAAGAAAACAAGGCATATGGTTGAAGAATGTTGCAAGGTCGGTGATTGGTGTCGAGTGGTGGTCATGCAATTGAATAACAAAGAATCCTTCAGAGAACTTCTCTTGGACTTTGAGTATTGTTTCCACACAATGTGCGAAATATTTTGCCAATCTTTTCCTAGTCGTGAAGTTGAAATCCGAGATATGGAAAAGTCTGCAACATTCTACCCGACAACCATTGATGAAGTTGAGCAAGACCAAAATGCAATATTTGAAAGACTTTCCAAGGAAGTTGATTTGTGCACAACTGACAATTGCCACGATCATTGCATGCTTTTGCGATATTTGATGGAACGAATAAGGGGGTTGCAAAAGGCCACGGGTGGTGAATTAGATAGCATCATCTTTCCAGATAACTTTGAACCCCCTGACTATGGGAGGGCACCTAAGCTTTTGGGTAAGGGGGGGTTTGGGAGTGTGTACTCAACCCAATGGTTTGGATTTGAAACTGCTACAAAGATTTTCAAAGTTGAGAACCTTGAGCATGAAACAATTGTTCGCAAGGAGGCTAGTATTTTGGGCGGATTGGATCATCCCAACATCATCAAGTTTTTTGGTTGTGGCTTATCAACGGAATGTGACGCACGTGCAAGAGAAAGTAAAAGATTTGAAATCGTCATGGAACAAGGAATTTTGAGCTTATCAAGGTTTTTGGAAGGAGATATGTTGACAGAAGCCATGGGAGTTGACATTTTGATACAAATTGCAAGTGGAATGTGTTATCTTCATGACATGAAAGTGGCGCATCGTGATTTGAAGCCCGATAATGTGATATTGACTTCAACGGGTGGCTCAACATTGGAACATGTGCATGTGAAGATACTTGATTTTGGGATTTCCAAGATTGAAGTGAAAAACTCGCCACAAGTGCCTACAAATGAAGGTTGTTTTGGTACTCGCGGATATATGGCACCTGAAGCTCATAAAAAACGAACATCAGAGGTGGATGCATTCAAAACGGATGTATTTAGTTTTGGCATGATGTGCTACGAGATTCTTTCGAACAAGAGACCGGAGTTACCCAAAACTTGGTCTAAAGATTTGAAATCATTGATACATGAATGTCGGTCTTTGGAGCCTTTGAATAGGCCCACATTCCTTGATATCTTTGAGAGGTTGAGAAAAGTCAAAAGTGATGCAATGCTCAAGGTTGCTAGTGATGTGAGAGTGGCTAAAATTTTGCACGAATCCACAACTCCTAGCAGTTCTATGGAATATCCAAAGCGATGTTGGACAATGGTGAAACATAAATTCCATGCATTCAATATATGGGCAATTCTTCTTTTGTGGCAAATGTTTATCACCTTTGCTCAATGGTTGTCACGTTACATATCAAATTTTTTAAAGGCAATTTCCATTTCGTCATCAAATAAAATAGATGACGAGGTAAGCATTGAATGAGGTCTACCTTCATTGTCAACTTTTAGTAGGGGTCTAAAGATTGTGCATTGTGACTTTATTGGTAAAATTTGGAATTTAGTGGTATTTTTCTAGTGAGGTTTGTTAGATGGCAATGAAAGTTTTCATTTGGCATTTTATGTAGGTCACTAAGGAAACAAAGCGAATCTCCAAATTGATCGGACTCGAAGGAAAGATATTGGAATTGGAGAAGCAACTTCACGACCTTGGTAGTTTGGGGATTGTTGGCATGGGAGGAATTGGCAAATCAACTTTGGCAAATGCTGTAAGCGACCATGTTTCCCACAAATATGGTGCGACATGCTTCGTGGGTGACTTTACATGTGAAAGTTGTACCATTCACGTGAAATACAAACTACAAGATGTGAAAGAGCCACCTCAAAGCAAAACATTGAAAGAAGGGCACACATTTTTGAAACAATTGCAAGAGACCAAAAAAATCCTTATTGTTTTGGACAATGTGGGCAACGCAAGGCAACTGGAAGAACTATTGGGTGATTGCACATGTCTTGATGTTCATGGTAGCCAACTTATTGCTACTTCCCGTAATTGGGAGTCTTTGAAACGACACATACCCATAGTTGGTAAAGTAGATATGGAGACCCTTGATAAAGAGCAATCTAAAGAATTATTTTCTCTCCATGCATTTGCGACCAACCAACCATGTTTGCCATATTTGGAACATGTAGTTGAGAAGATTGTAAAGGCTTGTGATGGGCTTCCTTTAAGTTTGGAGGTGATGGGTAGTTATTTGCATGGAGAAAGAAGGTTGAGAATATGGGAGCGAACTTTACAAAGGTTGTTGAGGGCAAGACACGATGGAAGCATAGATGGGAAAATATGGGAAACATTGAGGATTAGCTTTGATGAACTCGGTGAGAAAGAAAAAAGTATGTTTTTAGACATAAGTTGTTTCTTTTCCAAGGGCTCCTCAATTGGTGACTGGGTGTTTACAAAAGCAACACTAGTTCGAATGTTTCATGATGACATCAAGAATACCCATCACACATTGGAAAGTCTACAAGGCAAATCGATGGTGAAATTTGACAAGAACGACAATTTGGATATACATGATCAATTGCAGGATATGGGACGCATGATTGTTGAAAAAGAATTACAACAAACTCGAGTTTGGAATTTATCTTTGACAACATTCCTCGAATATTGGAATGACAAGGTATGATACATAATGCAAATGAAATTGTAGATTCTTTGCTACTTTGTTAGAATATTGTATTAATTATACTAGAGAATTAATTGCATGTGGTGTTGTACTTGCAGGGCATAGAACTTGTGGAAGGCCTTTCATTCACTACGTTTGAAAGGAATAATTCGGCAATTCAAACAAATGTAGGTGTGAACACTATGAAAAACCTACGATTTTTGAGTATTAAGAATTGTGAACACATCGACATGCTTTTAGCTATCATTACCAAAACAGTGACATTGAAATGGTTGAGGATCCATTTCTCAACTCTAAATGACAACATTTTACAGCAGCATACATATTTTATGAAGGAATTCATGAAGGTTGGTGAAGATCATCTTCAACAATTGGGTGTACTTGAACTATTTGAAATCATAATTTGCACACCTGCTATATTCCAAAATTTCCAACCTAAATTCTTGAAAGAAATATCTTTCATCAAGTGCACGTTCCCACAAGGGGAATTTCCAATTGGCCTTGGAAAGATAGAATTGGAAGAACTCAACATTTCTGACTGTGAACAACTGAAAACACTACCCAAAGACTTTATCCATTTGACATCTATACTCAAATTGGACATCTCAAAATGTACGAGCTTGGAGGAGTTCCCTTCCGGAATATGCACTCTCAAGACTTTGGAGAAATTATCATTCAGAGGATGCAAATCTTTGAGGAGAATACCGGAAGGGTTGGGGGGGTTGACTTCTTTGAAGAAATTGATAATGTGGGATTGCGAGGCCTTGGAGGAGTTCCCTTCCGGAATATGCACACTCAAGGCTTTGGAGGAATTACATTTCAATGGATGCAAATCATTGAGGAAAATACCAGAAGGGTTGGGGGGGTTGATTTGTTTGAAGAAATTGTACATGTGGGATTGCGAGGCCTTGGAGGAGTTCCCTTCCGGAATATGCACTCTCAAGGCTTTGGAGGAATTACATTTCAATGGATGCAAATCTTTACGGAAAATACCGGAAGGGTTGGGGGGGTTGAGTTGTTTGAAGAAATTGATGATGTGGGATTGCGAGGCCTTGGAGGAGTTCCCTTCCGGAATATGCACTCTCAAGGCTTTGGAGGAATTATCATTTAGAGGATGCAAATCTTTGAGGAAAATACCGGAAGGGTTGGGGGGGTTGACTTGTTTGAAGAAATTGATGATGTGGGATTGCGAGGCCTTGGAGGAGTTCCCTTCCGGAATATGCACTCTCAAGGCTTTGGAGGAATTCTATTTCTATAACTGCAAATCATTGAGGAAAATACCGGAAGGGTTGGGGGGGTTGACTTGTTTGAAGAAATTGTACATGTGGAATTGCGAGGCCTTGGAGGAGTTCCCTTCCGGAATATGCACTCTCAAGGCTTTGGAGGAATTACATCTCAATGGATGCAAATCTTTGAGGAAAATACCGGAAGGGTTGGGGGGGTTGACTTGTTTGAAGAAATTGATGATGTGGGATTGCGAGGCCTTGGAGGAGTTCCCTTCCGGAATATGCACTCTCAAGACTTTGGAGGAATTATATTTCAATGGTTGCAAATCTTTGATGAAAATACCGGAAGGGTTGGGGGGGTTGACTTGTTTGAAGAAATTGTACATGTGGAATTGCGAGGCCTTGGAGGAGTTCCCTTCCGGAATATGCACTCTCAAGGCTTTGGAGGAATTACATCTCAATGGATGCAAATCTTTGAGGAAAATACCGGAAGGGTTGGGGGGGTTGACTTGTTTGAAGAAATTGATGATGTGGGATTGCGAGGCCTTGGAGGAGTTCCCTTCCGGAATATGCACTCTCAAGGCTTTGGAGGAATTATCATTCCAAGGATGCAAATCTTTACGGGAAATACCGGAAGGGTTGGGGGGGTTGACTTGTTTGAAGGAATTATATATGTCGGATTGCGAGGCCTTGGAGGAGTTCCCGTCCACAATATGCACTCTCAAAGCTTTGGAGGAATTATCATTCAGAGGATGCAAAATCTTTGAGGGAAATACCAGAAGGGTTGGGGGGTTAAGTTGTTTGAAGCAATTGGCATGAGGGATTGTGAGGTCTTGGAGGAGTTGCCTTCTCGAGTATGCACTGTTAAGGGTTTGGAGGTATAAGTTTTCAAAGGGTGCAAATCTTTGAGAGAAATACCGGAAGGGTGGGAGGGGTTGAATTATTTGAAAGAATTTGGCATGAGGGATTACGAGGCCTTGGAGAAGTTCCGTTCCGGAATATACACTCTCAAGGCTTTGGAGGAATTAGATTTGGATGGATGCAAAAGTTTGTGGAAAATACTTGAAGGGTTGGGGGGGTTGACTTGTTGGAAGAAATTGATCATTTGGGAATGCGAGGCTCCGACGGAGTTCCCTACAAGAATATGCATTGTGAAGGCTTTGGACAAACTATCAATTCGTGAATGCATATGTTTGAAGAAATTGTACATAGGTGATTGCGAGGCCTTGGAAGAGTTCCTTTCTGGAATATGCACTCTAAGGCTTTAAAGGAATCATCATTCAATGAATGCAACTTTTAGAGGAAAGTAACAGAAGTGTTGGGGGATTTGACTTGTTTGAAGAAATTGAGATGGTGAGGTGGTGGAGGAGTTTCGTATTGAGCTATGGACTTAAGAAGTTTGGAGGCATTATCATTGTACTGTAGGATATCTTTGAGGTATGTACGGGATGGATTTGAAGGTTTTTGGTGTTTGAAGGAATTGTCCATGGCTTGATATAAACTGACTTTATTTGTTCAATGATTTGTTTGTAAGATATGTTGCACAATTTGTGACTTTTCAACTTGGCATACAATTTTGACCAATGGATCTTATTGGGCATTGTGCCATTCCTGTTGTATGTTGTGTATCATGCAGTTTGTTATTTCAAGTTCAAATTGGGAGTTTTGATGTCAAAGTTAAAGTTGGTCAAAGCAAGGATTTTATTTTCCTTTAGATAGTGCCAATTGAGGATGCAAGGCAGGATGTTGGAAAACATGCCTCCATGAATTGTGAGGAGGATGAATGGGGTTGTTCAAGACATGACAATGGCTGAAGTAAATTTTATTTGGTTTTGCATGTGGACATTCCTATATGAGAGTTTATGTTTTGCATCCTATTGTGGGCTTGAACTATTCTGCATATATATATAAAATTTGTGATGTTGAAATCCCCGTTTAAATTAAGGTTGAATCCCATATTGAGTGCACTTCATTTTCAAGGTCTCAAATCCAATATATATGTTCACTTCCATTGACTAAATAAGTATTTGGCTACATTTCATTTTCAAAGTGAAACCGTCAATAAAGCTTGTAATTAACTTGGAAGTCAAAAATATTACAAAATCCTCATTACCACTGAGGTTATAATTTTTGTCACTTACAATTGAAATGGACTTTGTCATTCTAAAATGAAACTAAAATTTATGATTTATTTTTATATTTTAAATATATTATATATTTATTATATCCTATATATCCTATATTAAATTAGGCTTAATTAATTTGGTAAGCATATTTTCTGATTTAATTGGGTTTAATTAGGATTAATCAGAATATATTAGACTTAGTTGCATTCAATCTTACTTTAACTAGTTTAAATGCGTATGAAAACTTTGTGATTGTAGAAGGTATTAAATATATATTATATAGTATAGTATAGTATACTATATTATAGTATATATTTTCTATAATATATAATACTATATATTATATAATACTATATATAAAATCTATATAAAAATAAAAATAAATCATAAATTTTAGTTTCATTTTAGAATGACAAAGTCCCTTCCAATTGTAAGTGACAAAAATTATAACCTCAGTGGTAATGAGGATTTTGTAATATTTTTGACTTCCAAGTTAATGACATGCTTTATTGACGGTTTCACTTTGAAAATGAAATGTAGCCAATTGCTTATGTACTCAATGGAAGTGAACATATATATTGGATTTGAGACCTTGAAAATGAAGTGCACTCAATATGGGATTTGTGGACAAGTAGCCTTCAAAATACAAGTACACTAGTTTTTTCGAAATCGGGCGGGTGCAAAAAAAATGTCGGGGGCTGCCCCATGACAGAATATTCCCCCCCCCCCCCCGAAAAGTTCATGGGGGGGTACTTAATGTCCTCATTGACCAAGTATTGAGGAAGTTATGCCTGTTCAAACCTTGGCAGTCCCGGGAATCACTCCGAGGCACTGCTGTACCAGGGTGTTGTCCGGGGACAACGCCCCACTCAAATTGCCATAACTCTTAGCTCACACCTCCGATTGAGGTGATCTTGAGCATTCTAGAATCACCACGCGATGAGCTACACATAGCTCATGGCCTTACCCTTGTGCATTGTGAGGCCAAACCACCCACCCTTATGCGTCGTAGTCCGGGTGGGGGCATGGGCTCACATTCCTGCTTGTCTATCTCCAATTCTTTTTACGTCATTGAACTCCCTTGCATTCCACATCAATCTTGGCACACCAATTCATTCCACGATAAGATTACAAGTGTTAAAGAACACTCTTCTCTATGATGGCACTATTAGCCCACTCTATTTCAACCCCACACAACTCGACCGCAAGTTCAACCTCCCCTAATGCCACCTTCTAACACCTTGTGGCCTTCACTCCTTAATTGAGATAATTCTCTAGTTTAACACTCCATATTAAGCCCACTTAACTAGCCTACAATCTAACTTAGTCTAAATACTCCTAGCCCTTACCCCCGTTCGATCTCTATCCCTCCTTCTCGGTACTCCAGGCTTGGTATTGAGTTGTCATCCCTGGTTTGGCGACCTTGCCTTCGGCCAGCTCGACAGCCTTCAAGCATTCAACCTTCAAGCACTCAGCTGCTTCGGCAGCCTTCAAACAATCCGCTAGTTCGGCAGCCTTCAAACATTCAGCCTTCAAGCATTCAGCTGCTTCGGCAGCCTTCAAACATTCATCCTTCAAGCATTCAGCTGCTTCGGAGTAAAAACTCAACCCCCTCCGTCTCCCGGCAGTCGGCCCCCTCCTCTTCCGAAGTTGAGAGAGAGAAAAATCTGTGGTGAGAGCTGCTCCTGGATGCCTCGCAGTTGATCCCTCCGAGGATCCAGCGTTGCCCGAATTGTAAGGCCTACCCCCCCCCCCCCCGATTCTAACAAAGCTACCACCCAATTCCACCAGCCCCCGGTCCCAATGTGGGCAGCCTCTAAGCCCTATTCGGGCACATAACCCAGCCTTAAGCCTCAAGCTCCCATTCCCCTTCCTAATAACAAAAGTACTAACTACAATCCTTTTAACTAAATCTAATTAACACTAACCCTCTCTCAACACACAAATGACGTAAATCCCTTGTTAACACAAAAACACACCAAACCCACAGGTTACACTCTTTTTAGTTTTTTAAAAAGTAATCACAATAAAAAGGGACAATTCCCAATAACTTTTGATGTTAAACACACATGTGGGCACCGTTTTGGGCTCACATGCATCCTAGTCTCCGTGGGTGGGAGGCGTTCCCAACACCCAGGGCCCTCGCCCACACTAGGATCACTTGGGCCCTCTCACCAACGGCGCCACAAGTCCCGGGTGTCACTCCGGGGTCCCCCTTGTGCCCATGGTGTTTCAGGCACTCCTCATGGAGAGATGCGCGACATAAATGCACATACCTTGTTGAGTGAGGTAGGTTGTCATTAATCCTCCGGATGCTAACATTGCGTTGAAGCACAAAAGAACATATGCTAAACTTGCCGGCAAAATAGGTTGAGCCAAGTACTGCTTCCATCCCCGAATCACAACTTGTAATCCACCCTCAATTGCATATAGGACCACAAAAACTAGCTTAGAATACTACTATCAAAATGGGTGCTCAATCTTACAACTTTGGTCGCCATTTTGAGCAAAAGTATGATTTGAAGGTTAATTGGAACAATAATATCAAATTTCATAAACCATTCCTTGGGGCCTACATGATTTTAACAAGCATATTAACAGTGCATATTTTTTCTCTCATTTTACAAGAAATTATTCATGGCAAGACTATACCTAGCTATTCATGTTGAGCATCGGAAGTAGTGCTCTTGCTCTTGTCTGAATGCTTCGGATATTGTAATGTGCCTTTGGATAGTTTATTAGTAAGCTCCACTAGAGTCAATTGCATTAAAATAGCAATTCCAATCAATACATCATGCTTGTAAATACTCATAACATGACCAATATGCACAAATGTGGAATATTTTATGCAAATTATTGTAATTAAAAGAAAGTGATGGCTTGCAATGCCATAAAATGCCAATCTAAAATGGGTTTACCTTAGGGTCCAGGTTCAAGACACTCGGGTTCCAAACTAACCCTCAATGGACCTTACTTTTAGACTCAAGAGTGGACCTAAGCTAGAGTTGAAGATTAGAGTTATCCTTATAGTCTCTACGAAACTCTTGGTTTGGTAGGGAGTTTTGGCCCACTTTTGACATTCTAGAATGTTTAAGGAGTGTTCAAATGGTGTCGGAACCCCCAATTCAAGCGAAATAAAGGGGTGGCATTTAACTTTGACCGAAAGATGGTTATATAAAAACGGATTTCATGACAAACTTTTAAAGGCACCTAAACCGGTGCTTTTAAAGTTTAGTAATGAGTTCTTTTGGCCAAAGTCAAGTACCCCCCCCCGCCCCCCCCCCCCCCCCTTCATTGCACTAAATTGGGGGTTTTGACCCACTTCAACATTCTAAAATGTCAATAGGTGGACTAAATCTCTCTACCAAACCATGGGTGTCTCAGAGACTTTGAAAATGAGTCTATCAGTCCGTCAAACCATTTTCGTGAGTGGACACCATCGAGATATAGTGGGAAAGTGATTAGTGGCACTTCATTTTTTCATACCTCGGACGCGGACCCTACTGTAAACTCTTGGGGTCCAAGATTCTACTCTCGACCAATAGTATCAATTGATTTTGGAGTTTTCTTGGTCTTGGACCACCCAGAAGGATCATAAGCACTTACCAGCAAAGGAAGGGTAATGACCATTGCTCCCACAGCCAGCTTCACACAAAGCTTTGGATTATATTTTGAAAGCAACAGACCAAACACAAATGGGCCTGCTATCTGCGCATATTAACAATTCACAAAACAAAACAAAAACATCATGAGACCCCTTGTTTGTAGGCTGGTATGGTGTGATATGAAGTCTGTTGTTATAAAGCAACTAGAAAATAAATAGCATATATTCTTTGAACAAAGGGGAACAAGGAACACATGCCTCACAAACAACTTCAACTCAGACAATATAGAATGCTCTTCTTTGTTCAAACCTCCACACTACTACCTCCAAGCTTGCACCAAAGACTTACCAAATATGGAAGGTGTTGTATGCAAACCGAGCAACTCCTGACCATAACCCATGTTGAATTCATGGATAATTATTATCATTATTATAGCAGCCATTTTTTGAGATTTTGTCTATTCTATTGATGTTATGATGAAGATTGTCGTTCAAGTTCTAGAATTGGAGTTGAGATCTAGAAGTTATAAGAGGTCAAATGAAGATGACTCTCTTTCTCTTTTAGTGATTACATAGGCTATGCTCCCAAGGGGCTCCCAAATGCGATGTTGTTCACTATTGAACCTACAGTGGTAATGAAAATGAGCACATAGTCCATCTCATCGTACACATGTAACCTTTTGGATGTCCATTCATAACTACAAGCCTTGCCACATACCAATCAAATATAGGTTTATTGGTCACCTATAAAGCCTCAACCTATCCAGAAGAGACATCCTATCTTTGACATGTTCAATACCATTGTAACGATATCTTATGACAAGGTAGAGAATGTAATATCAATATAACAAGTTAAAGAAATTTCTTACACAAACACCCACTTTAGGTGTGGTGATATGGTTACTCTTCTCCTAAGACAAACACTTCTAGGTGTCTTCTAAGGATTGTTACGATGGCCCATTAACTCATATGGTTGGCCAAAAAGTTAATGACAAACAACCGCTCAACATTGACCACTTTGTGCATACCTATATAATCATTTGTTAAGAAGATTGCAAAACAATCAAAACAACTCACGACCAAAAGTCACGTTGAAATAAAGTATAATTGTATTAGGTATCTTGCAATGAATTTCCTTTGTGGATTGCTGACAATTTATGTGATTCGATGGTAGTAGGAGGGACCTACCTGGCTGACGAAGCTAATGACAACCTCACGGAGAAAGGTATGATGCATGACAACAATGACAGCTTGCAAGGCAAAACTCCAGATGTGTTCCACAAAGCAAGAGGAGAAGTAGCTGCCATACACAACTGAACTATGCAAAACAACAACAACACAACCACCACCATTGTAAGGAAAAAAGAAGGGAAGGAAAGAACATGGAAATGTCTGACCAACAAAGCTAATCATAGCAACATGAAGTAGGGATTTGTACATCTGGGCTACCACAAAGGATAATGCAAAGCGCTGAACTCACTCCATAAAACATGATGCAACAAACATGGGATACATTGTTGGCATGGCAACATTCCAACCCCCGTCCCCTCACATAAGCCCAATGTTGACCCCATCCTTTTTACTTTCGAGAAACAAAATTTGAGACAATTTGAGACCAACGAACCAAGTTTAATTCTTCTCCCAAAACAAAGGAGGCCACCAATTCTTCGACAAAAGTCTGGCAACTCTCTTGATTGCATACTATGAAACCACTAAATCCTTGGAAGAGAAACCAACCTAAGCATGATCAACATAGTCCACATGAGGTGTCCTAGGAATCCAAATCACTTTCCTAGTGTTCTCCCTGGGATAAAGAAGGTTGTTGCCACCCCATCTTGGCATGTCAACGTTGGCAAGTGCCTCATCATAGATGGCAACCCTCCCTACATCTTGGAGAACTTTTTGTCAATAAATCTTAGTATAGTCAAGTAGAGCTTGCCAAATTGTTTGATGAATCTTCTTGATGTCCCATCTAGTGTTGTTAAAGGTAAGGTCATTCCTTTCAACCCAAATGGTCCATAAAGTGATTGGCCTATACCCAAGTCTCTAACAAAGCAAGGAATTCATGCTTAATGGTTATCTTAGAAATGACAGTTGTATATTAATATCGCCTTTGGGCATGGATGTTTTAGGGAGTTTGAATAGACTTAGAAAATATGACCATGATAGATTGTGGGAAGGTATCATTTGAGAGGTGAACTTTGGATACAAAGTTTCTAGGTGCACATTCACCTACCTTTAGAAAATCCCCTTTAAAATATCATATGAATGTTAAAAAAAGAAAAGTCTGTAGGGGTGCCATATCATTGACTACATATTGTCTAACAAAACCCAAGTAGTTTCTACCTCCCACGTGACCCCCCTATCTCCCTACCTCCCTTCCTTCGTCTCCTAATTATCTCCTTCTCACTTCCTTCCTTCCTTCCTACCTTCCTTCCTTCACTAATAGTTATGCCATTCGTGGATTTTCCCTTGCTTTCATATAAAATATCCTCATTGAAGCTCCAACAAGTTTCAAGATTATGATTGTGTTCAATGAAAAAAGTAGATGCATGCAAGGAGCGATGAAATAATCAAAGGAATATAAAACACATGCAACTATTAGTCAACACAAGAATGTTCATGATTATAGTTGTTAAAACAATAATCATGAGATCAAGTTGCTTTCACAGGCCATGAGCAATGGATATGAATCTAAAGTGGTACACCGTTTAATTGAATGTCACTTGCTATTTAATACTGCATAACGCTATAACTTCTTACTATACATTTCAATTTTTACCAACATAGATTGAATAGGTTATACAAACATTATGCAACCTACATACATAAATGACTTTACTTGATAAAACATTTACATTATTAGCAAAAATTTATAGTGGTGATGAACTCCAAATAGTAAGTGACACTAAATACCATAAATGGTGTAGTTGAACTCAACCTTGAGATCATTTCCCCAACCTTGCTTGCCTGCTAGTCCCTTCTAATTCCTTCTTCTACTTTCTACCATTGGCCATTCCAATTAAATTTCTTAATATTTGTGGTGCCCCAGCCCTCCGCCCCCAACCAATAGCGTTACATGAATCAAGGCATGTATATAGGAGAGCCTTATGTTCAACACAACAACTGCACAATAACCTTCTCTAGTTTCACATAAACATGCTCCTTCGAGGCACTTGAATGAAACCATCCATTTTTTTTTTTTACAAAAACCCGAATTCATTTTAGCGATTCTTAAGCATGTGTAAGGACGCTCTCTTTCTACTGTAATGTAAGCATGTCTTAAAACGGACACTTGTTGTACGATATGCCACACACAATCAGTGCAAAATGATTAGCAATTCCAAATCGTGTTTTTGGAATTTCTTAAGAAGAAAACCCTATTCATTGTGAATGTGAAGATTTTTTGGGATAATAATTTGTTGAATAGGGCCCTCTCAATTATCTTGAGTGTTACGTCTAGAATGGTGAACAAGTTTTTAACACATAGTCCAATCTTTTTTCAACACATGTGTTTTTGGTGTCCATTCTTAGATTCACACACAACCATACATCGCTCAAATATGTTGTAGGTGTTTGTTTTAAGATTAGAGATTGTTTAGGCACATCCAACTTAGCTGCTTGAATAAATATGCTCAAAAATCAAGGTTTTCGTTGGACATAAAGCTTTCTTCCATCTACCACGAATTAATTGAAGAGGTGTGTCCCCAATGGATCATTCTTAGGTTATCCGGATTACCAAAGAATCATTCCAATTGCATTGCAACCTAAATTGGCTACTCAAGAATGTTATGTACCCAAGTTCACAAGATGCTCGACATGCCAATCGCCACTTGAATGTAGCCCAATATACGGCACACAAGGGATTTTAGAACACGCATCGCACACCACAATAAGGTAAGTGGGTGTAATTTGGTTTGTTTTAAATGTTCCCCAACTTCTACCTATTTGATGTCAACAACAATTTGAAAACTTTTCGTGTTGCATTAGCAAACCTACAATGAAACATATGCAAAAATAAGATTGAAAATGAAGTCTCCCTTGATTTAGTTATGATTGTTAGAAGTGGATGTTTGTTGATTTCTTAACTAGATACATAGGTCCTCCCAATTGTGTTCACTGTGGAGTGTAAAGTAGTTATTAAAAATTTGAAGATGTGGTCAAATCTCTTCTAAACATGTGTCTTTATGATGTTTGATCTTTGATCTTCACTGAACCACATGCCAATCAAACCTAGGGGTTCAATGAAGAGGACAAGCCTATTAAGACCCATCTACCTTACATATCACAAGAATGTTTTGGTCAGTACTTTTCTACAATTCAAGTGGCTATAGAGTTTTGTATCAAAGTTTCTTATCATAAAAATTATATTCTTAAAAAGTGGCTCAAAGTCAAGGCCAGAAATACAAGAATTGGATCCTAAGCCATGCAAATTGCAAGCACTTTGTATGTAATGGGTGAAATTTGAGGATGAGATCCCAACTTGGAAGATCTCATAATGTGACTTGGGTCAAATCTTGAGTATCAAGTTTCAAGTTGGTGGACGTTCCTCTAAATTGGTGACGGGTTCCAAGTTGATGTTCCACTAAGGAAACACAAATTTTAAGTGCATTTCGTCCCGTGGACACTTCACTCTTCCTTCTATCTAGTGTGGGTTTCATTATTTTCAAGATTTCGCACTACTTTAGTTATCTTGATCTAATGTGGTACATATTATAGTATGTTGTCACATTATTAAGAAAAATAAAGAAATTAATGTAGTGTGCAAGACATTACATTTCATGATTTAATGTGTCAAGCTTACATTTGCACGCCTTAATCTCAAAAAAATCTAAAACACACTATTCACATCAACCTATGATGGCATCATGGTAGGATGCGGTTGTCTTGAGTTTTTTAGAGATGTTTTTTACTTTCAAACTACTAGTGACTGTGTGCAAGGAGCGGTGGCCAAACAATGGTGGCGTAAGCCCATGCAATGACCCATACGAGCAATTGTTATTTGATTGAGCCACTTTATTTCACCAAATAACCTTCAATTAAAGTGGCTCATCCTAATATGTTGCACATTATTTAAGAGCCCACACTACATAAAACCAAGGGTGTAGTGTTGATACTTTATGAAGGAAACATGTCAAGTTTCATGCACACTTTTGTGAGCTGGAAATGGTATGTGATAGAAATGATAGGTTTTTTATTCTTCATGGAGTTTTCTAATCATAGATTTCACATGCTTTAACACATGAAAATCATTTCTTTTTTTATAAACATTTTTTAATTCATTTTTCTATTTGATAAATCTTACATCACCTTTATTGAAAATTGATTTGAAAATACATGTCAACGATTATTTTAGTGGACCTTGAAACTATCTCCAACTCATATGTTATATATTTAACTAAGTTATGAGTTAGACCCCCTCCTCCCATGCATTTTAGGACTTAACTAAACATGTTCAACCTCACAAACAATGTAGCCAATAATTGCAGCACCTTAATGATAAAATTGAAGAAAGTACCAAACATTTGATCTATAAAAAAAATGTACAATTGTAACAAACTATTTGACCCAATATTTTCAAATAGTTACTAGTTAACTTGGAGTTTATTATTGAGCACCAAACAACTTACTAGCTAGTACCCCACCCCCAACTCTCATCATTCTCTTTAAAATGATTTTCAAGAATGATTTGCGTCAAACACCAAATGAGTTGACTTTTGAACCTTACAAGAATTTCATTACAAGTTTAATCAAACGTTAAAAGAATCAGATTCATTGCATTTTTGTACAAGATGAACACCATCACAAGCAACGCCACTGAAAGGAAAGGGGAGGCAAAGGTCACTCAACGACCTCAGTAATGATTGTTGTTCAATAAGCTAGGAGAGCAGATTCATTGGACAAATAATGACATACTATTATATTAATTCAAGAAGAAAAATTATGGAGGACGTTAAGTTCCCCCACAAACTTTTCGGGGGAGGAATATTCGGGTAGGGGCAGCCGTCTGTCCAAAAAATCAAGATTTTCAGGACCCGACTGAAAATTGTTGTCCGCCCGCTTGACTTCGAAAAAATCATTGTCCTTGCATTCTTGAAGGCCAATTATCCACAAATCTCATATTGAGAGCACTTCATTTTCAAGGTCCCAAATCCAATATATATGTTCACTTCCATTGAGTAAGTAAGCAATTGACCGGGATTTCAGTTTCAAAGTGGAACTGTCAATTAAAGCATTTACTTAACTTGGAAGTCAAAAATATTGCAAAATCCTCATTAGCACTGAGGTTATCATTTTTGTGAGTTACACCTAAAAGGGTCTTTGTTGTTCTAAAATGGAATTAGAGTAAGTGATTTATTTTCAATATTCTAAATTTTCTAAATTTTCATATTCTATAATAATTTAGTTAATACCTTCTACTCTCACAAATTTTCCATACGCATTTAAAGTAATTAAGTGTGATTGAATATAACTAAGTCCAATGAATTCTGATTAATCCTGATTAATTCTAATTAAGTCCAATTAAATCAGAAAGCATGCTTACCAAATTCATGAAGCCTAATTAATTATAATCATGACGTACTTCATTTAAATCCAGTACATATTATAATTTATAATCAATTAGGCTTAACTAATTTGGTGAGCATTTTTTCTGATGTAATTGGGCTTATCTAGGATTAATCAGAATTAATTGGACTTAGTTATATTCAATCACACTTAATTACTTTAAATGCATATGTATACTTTGTGAAAGTAGAAGATATTAACTAGACTATAATATTAAAGATAATAAACATTAATCACTAATTTTAGTTCCATTTGAGAATGACAAAGACCCTTTTAATGGTAAGTCACAAAAATTATAACCTCAGTGCTAATGAGGATTTTGTAACATTTTTGACTTCCAAGTTAAGTAAATGCTTTATTGGCGGTTTCACTTTGAAAATGAAATCCCAGTCAATTGCTTACTTACTCAATGGAAGTGAACATATATATTGGATTTGGGACCTTCAAGATGAAGTGCACTCAATATGGGATTAGTAATAAAGTGGCCTCCAAGAATGCAAGGGCAATGGTTTTTTTGAAGTCCGGCAGGCGGGCAACAATTTTTTGTCAGGTCCAGAAAATCTTGATTTTTTGGACAGGCGGATGCCCTTGCCTCGATATTCCTCCCCTACAAAGTTCGTGGGGGGGGGGGGGACTTAACATCCTCCAAAAATAATCACCCGGATGGTGACCCGTACTTCAACATCATGGGCCACATATTTGGTGGGTAGAGACCAAACTTCGCTTTCTCCATAAGTCTTGCAAGTTGCAAATCTCCCAAACCACTCTCAATGTTTTACTACGGGTTCATGGTCTACGTCTCCTTGTAACCACACTAGGCACATCCCGTGATGCAAGTTGAAATAAATTTTTGGACCACCACATGATAGGCTTGTCAAAGCACCATCTCTTGGTTACGTACCTTACTACTTAAATTTTGAATTGATGATTGGAAAAAAGGGATTGTTAAATTGACACACATTGGTTGAAACGACCACATAGACATATAGAAAAGCGTTGGCCAAGTTTATGAATTCTAACATACAACTAATACCTTGCTCTTCTCTTCATGTGTACAATGAAAAAATTGAATTCTCATTGGCCATATTGACTACATAACGCATCTTTGTGGTTGTTTTAACATACTACGTTGTTGGTTTAACAATCCCCCCAAAAAACCATGTGTATGGTATTGTGATACTAGGAGTATGTATTATTTAGGTCAGATATGGGAAGGGAGATAGGTAGCTTGACCAAACGGGAGAATTTGCATTAAAAAAGGAACACATAATAACCACTGGCCAATCGACATGTGTGGTAGACAATGAGTATGTAATGAGAATGGTTGTTGTTGGCTCGGGGGGGGGGGGGGGTCACTCCCTCTCATATTAATGCATACACGTGCGCTCAAGACCTATTTATCGGGGGGTTATTTATCTTGTAGAAATGATTATAAGGCATGGTATTTTTCAAAATAAAGGTAAATGCTTGTATTTTAATACACCCTATCATTAAGTATAATTTTTTGAGGGAATCATTCAAAAATACCCGATTTTACTTAAACTGCCAAAGAAAATTGGAAAGGAGATTGCAATTCAAACAACGCACAAAAATTCTCCCTCCTGGCACGTAGGTAGAGAACAATAACTCCACATTGGATACGTTCGTTCAATAACGTTCAAGCCAACCAGCCTGCGGAGTCATCCATCCAAGCTTTTTCAACAGAAAATTACCTCTTTTCATTCACTAGCACAAACCATACCCTAGACCCGCTACCCCTAGTAATTGTCTCCACGCTATTTACATATACTAACTAGATAAAAGAGGCCATCATATGTGATGGTATTTTACATGTAAACATGTTTCATTATTTTTAAACCCTCTAGATTATATTTACATTTTTTGCAAAATTTATCTACAGTGAATATATTAGACCCTATTTTTTATCGTATGTTGTTTCTACAATTTTCGCGAGTGAACCCCCCGAGGTTGTTGGTTTGAGTAATGTCTTGTGGTTCTTGTAGTTCACCGAAATGACTATGAATACCACTCATTGGTGCAAGAGCTAAGTTATATATATCATCACCCTCAACCTTTACTTCTAGAAAAGTTGACCTACAAGTGTGCTAGATTTTTATGTTACATCAATGGATTAATGCAATTATTTTATTAAGGATTTTTACATAAATTTGAAGAGGTCAAGTATCTATTCGGCCCTTTATCATCATGTACATGTTATCTAAAACATCATGAGTTATGTATTTCCATTATGTTTTATTTCTCAATGTGTGGCATGAGCCATACATAATGAGAAGATGCAAAAATGAAACGAGGATGACTTTACCTTGGTATGCAAGGTTCTTGCATAATATATAGACCCCCATGGTATTAAAAACAACAACTTTGTTAAGTATCCATACCCTACTAGTATGTGAAATGTGAAATCTCATTATAGATGTCATATTAATATCAACAAATATGACCAAACCAACATCAGTTTGGGCTTAGATTATTATTGCCTCTCGTACGGGAGCTTGTGGAAGGTCAAGGGTTGATTCACACGCTTTACACGACATTTTATGATATTTTCAATCTCACATGATGTGGAGGTTCTTGAAGTCTACTAGCTTTTCCACTTTTACAAATTAGAATGTTTTTGAAAAAATTTAAGATTTTAACTACATGACCTAACATGTTTTATTTCTCCAAAAAAAATAATCATTCGGATATACAATAGCCAAATTTGACCTCATCATGATAAAATCCATACATATGCTACACATTTTGTGATTTTTATTTTCTGACATTTTAGGATTTGTAAATTCCATGTCTGCATTATTCAATTATCATTTCATTATATATATATATATATATATATATATATATAGGGTAATAAGGTTTGGACAGCTAAGTTTGTCGTGGGTCAACTTGTAAGACCACACAAGGGCATGGGTGTGCACATACAAATTAATGGTCACTTTAAGGGAGCTAATTCAAAACGGCCTAATCAAACAGTTTTCCCATTTGTAATTTTGGCGATCAAGGAGAATTTGAAATTTAGTATTGAAATTTACAACACCATGGATATACATTCATAATACCCAACTGCCACTATAAAATTCAATGATGTTTTTTTAATACTATACTCAGTACTTGGGTCAATAATGATTATGCCATGTTGAATTTTATGTTTCTAGCACAGTGTCCAGGGAGAATTTTGGGCATAATCAGTCAAAATCCGAGTGCTTTCAAGTCCAACCGGTTACATGCTTGTGATCTTTCGGTTTTTATTTATTAATGTGGGTATATTCCATAGATTCCCCTAAAGTGATGGATAATTTTCCTTGAAGCTTGAACTTTGATTGGTTTTGTCTCATTGAACTCAACCGGTTCATCTGTAACTAGCGGTCAGTTTTCCCCGGCCATTGATCTAGCATGCACTTACCGAAAGAAAAATGTATTTTGAAATATGGACACCCAAGTAATATAAATAAAAAGATAGAAAATCTTGATGATTTAGAGTTGGTTTGTATTAAATATGTTGGGACCCGCACACAAGCAATGCCTACATAGCAACACACCTATTGTTGTAAAGAATTCTAACTTGCACCATTCACATGTAATTCACACAATGATGTCCAAAGTATGTGATTTGAATTGCACTATGTAGTCTCTTTGAGAACTCGCTAATCACTCAAAATTTAATTTGCATTAATATTCCAGTCTTTTGAAAATATTCAACTCTTTCTCCAAGTCTAATTAGTCTACCTCATTTAAGAGAGACTTTGCAGCATACCGTAGAGGTCTCTCAAATTCATCTATATTTGTGTTGGCATGTAGTTTCAAGGTGGGATACTAGTGGGTCTTACCGAATGTGAGCATGACACATGGCAAGCTTGAAGGGAAAATCAATTAATTGTGTCGGAATAGAGAGCCCTCTATGGTGCTACCACTGGAGGTGCTTTACTAGCACGACCACCACATGTGGAAGCACACTAGTTTTTGTTAGTTATGTTAGCATTTGGTTCCCAATGGATTTGTTGGCTCCATCTTACTTTTCACATCATAAAATCTTGGATACCCAAGACATGCAACAATCAACCCACACAACATTATTGAGCCATGTGGGTCGGTTTCATGACCTTGGAATATGCCAAGGCCCTCGAACAAACTAGAAATATTTGTTATTATTCATACATTCAGGCTGAACTTGGAAATTTAGGTGGATTTATACTCCTAGCACTATGCGCAGGAATCCCAAGAATATGTGCAAAAAAAATTCTTTGTCCCAACATTACATCCTATAAGTACTATTTATAGCACACTATCATTGAAAATACCAACACTCTACACAATACTCTTACTATTCAAAGTGACACTATTCATTATTCTTATCGGCGTCAATTTCCAAGTTTCATCCCATGAAGGTAGGATAGTGCCGGCCCATGACATATGCTGAATATAGAACGGGACACAATCATGCAATTGAATAATGTTATGCATGTTTTGGAACGCTATGATTGCATTGCCCTCCGTATAAATGTGCTAATCATTAAAAAAGCTAAATGTAATTAATGCCAAGATAAATCAAAATTGATTGACCTTTATTACGATTGGCTAAAAGTGTGACTTTCATACCTTATGGACAAGGTCAAGAACAATCATCAAATTGACCTTCTCACCTACCCAAATAGTAAATTAATTAGGAAAGGAACAAAATTTCTAACCACTTCAAGATCCAAATATTGAAGTCCTTAATAGATCATTCCAAGCCATTTGGTCTAGATGATGTGCAACTTTATTAATCCAAAGTACAAGATACACAATTATAAATAAATAACAAAAATAACAAAAATGCCTTGAAAAAGATATAGTTGAAAACGCTCACACCCACTTTTTGGCTTCATAAGAATTTGGGATATTTTAGTTGGTGTCTTTTGGAGATTTCTAGCACAATCCCCACTTAACCTTGAAAAGAAGAACATACAATAAAGTCTCTCAAAAGTTCATGTTTTGGTAGGCAATTTTGCCCCATTTTTTATAATTAACAATTACATTTAAGAAGCGTTCAATCGAGGTTGGAACCCCTCATTTTGGTGAATCGAAGTGGAGGTCAAGTTGATTGGCATGTTTGTTTTCCATGTTCCTTATTTCATATAATTAACTACTAATTGTTCATAAGTTTCGCACATTGCTCATAAGTCACCACTCATCTCTTAGCATCCTTTCGTATTTGACGTTGAACAAGGGATTGTTATGTAAAAGTGAACACCTTGTCAAATAGTTGAGGTGTTTGACTTTTGCAAAAGGCAACCCCATAATTTTTCCGACAAGATGTTTGCTAAGAAATTCACTTTTACATAACCATCCCTTGGCCAAAGTCAAACACCTCCACTTCATTTCACCAAAATTGGAGGTTCCAACACCAATTGAACACTCCATAAACATCATAAATTCTCAAAAGTGCTAATATTTGCCATTTACTCGAGGGGAGGACATTCAATTTATCCCCAGCTCTAGCCACAGATGTGTCCTCACCTTGCCGAGCGTGTGTTGTGTGCCAAGACCTACGAAATGTATCATCGTGACTAA